>CM053154.1:9580000-19580000 GCA_028571685.1 Heterohyrax brucei
TTAAACATTAAACAGATGCCGTATATTTTCAAATAATTTAAACAGTACTTGATGAGCGAATATTCCCTTTTGCCCTGGTGGGATTTTTTTCCTCATGGTCAAAATTGTAGCATGTCTATCTCTGCTGGCAGATTGGGTAGAGACGAAGAAACAGTATCAGCCCCCGGTTGGTGGGTGCTGATGAAAGACACTTTGCTTTCAACCCAAAGAAAGTTTTTGTTGGTGGAGGAAGAGGCAAGGAAAGACCAGCCTTGTCCAACAGAATTTTCTGAGAGGCCAGTACGGTAGCCACTAGCCACGAGCCACTGGGCCGCTGAGTGTCTGAATTCTAATCAGATTTTATTTTCATTAATTTAAATGTAAATGGCTGCATGTAGCTAGTGGCCCCTGGCCCCGACGGACAGCACAGGTATAGAGGGTTGGGTCGGCTGGCCTGTGGTGCTCCGGGAGTCGCTGGGCTGGGAAAACAAGCCACAGATGGCAGACTGGGAGCAAGGACACTGGGCACATGGCCAGCTCCCCTCCTGGTTGGCTCAGCCGCCATCAGCAACTCGTGGTATCTCTTGGAGCCCTAACCTTCTCATCAGTCAAGAGGCAATAATTACAGGCTATTGAAGTTACCATGAGGATCAAATGGGATTCACACAAGGCAAAGTATTTCGGCACAGAAATAACGATTAAAATATGTTGAACATTTAGTATTTGCAGAGATGACCCAGTGCCACCTTTTTAATGACCCAAGGACAGAATTACTGCTGCTATCATCTTTGCAGCTATGCCCATTTTACAGACAAGCACACTGAGGCTCTCAGAGGCTAGTCGTGTCTCCCAAGTCCCCCAACTAGAAACAGTGAAACTGGGATTTGAACACAGGCAGGCTGTCTCTCTCTAGGCCACGAGCTCTGCCATGGAGCCAAATGACCTCAGCAGAAAAACCCTTTACATGTCAGGAATGATTAATTGTAACAATCATTTCCAGTTGCCATAGTGCCTTTTGTCTTGAGGGAGGCGGGAACCAAAGCCCCTGCTGGGGACTGCTGGGCTTCTGGAGCGAAGAGGTCTGGTGACACTGGCCAAGTGAGACAGCCCAGGCAGGAAAGCCTCTCAGTGGCAGCCCCCAGCTGGAGTACTCTCCTTCTGCACCAGCTCCCCTCCTGCTGCTGGGAGAAGGAACTTGCTGATTTCAGAGTAGAGGTTTCTTGCAGTGGCCGTGCTCATATTTCAACGCCAGCATTTCTGTTAACGGGCTCTTGCGAGTGTCCAATAGAACTGCAGTCCGCATTCCCTCATTGTCTCTAGTGGTCCCCAGATCCATTTTGTGGCATTTGCAGGAGGTCTCAGGCAAGTCATGGGCTTCCCCAAACAAGAGTTATTGCTATTCACGAGAAATAAGAAAGTGGCTGGCAAGTTAAGGGGAAGGTGGTAGAACAACGTGGGATCTGCAAGTGACAGCCAGGTGACCAGCAGGACTCCAGGCGGCAGGCAGATGGGCACCCCCAGGGGTGAAGGTGGCTGTAACCTGTTCTGTGTCACCTCCTTTCTCTAAGGACAATGATCCTGTCAATATGCATAAAACAAAAGAAAAAAAAAAACCCATTCAATTGACACATAGCAACTCTACAGGACCAGAGCATGACCAGAGCTCCTTTCCAAGGAGCAGCTGCTGGATTTGAACTGCCCACCTTTGGTTAGCAACCAAATGCTTAACCGCTGTGCCACCAGGGCCCCATCCACATGTGTGTGTGTATTTAAACCTCAAACAATCCAGAATCTTGACTCCAACCCCTTGTCACAAACAGAACCATCTCAGATCACCGGTGAGAATGCGCAACTCAACTTCCTCACCAAACCACTCCCAACCCCCTCCCCCAAACAAAACCCTAAAACCATCCCCACTGAGTCAATTTTAACTCATGGCGAATTTACTGAACAGAGTAGAACAGCCTCATAGTGTTACCAAGGCGACAGATCTTTTTCTAAACAGACTACCACGTCTTTCTCCCGTGGAGCAGACGGCAGGGTCCCACGTTTTAGCTGGCAGCTGGGCCCTTTGTGACACCAAAAAACAAAAAAATGCGAACCCATTGCTGTGGAGCTGATTCTGCCCCATGGTGACCCTATGGACAGAGAACAAACAGGGACTCCCACGATGGACTTGAGATGGCCAACCCGTGAAGGTGGTGCGAGAGCAGGAAGCATCTCGTTCTGGTGTGCACAGGTCCCCTTGGGTCCCAGACGACCCCTCAGCAACTCACAACTACGGTTGGAAAGCTTCTTTATCTCCATTATCTCATTTGACCTTCCCAGCAATGCCTTCAGGCTCATATCATACATTATTATTATCTCCATCTTACAGATAACAGAATCAAAGCTCAGGAGGTCAATGCCTCACTCATGATTTTCACCCTGCTAGTTAGGAATCAGGAAGTCTGATAGTGTAGTGGGTTAAGTGCTACGGCTGCTAACCAAAGAGTCTGCAGTTTGAATCTGCCAGAAACTTCCTGGAAACTCTATGGGGCAGTTTTACTCTGTCCTGTAGGGTCGCTATCAGTTGGAATCAACTTGATGGCATTGGGTTTGGTTTGGTTTGAGTTAGTTAGGAAGAAGACTCAGTGCAGCTTCCCGGTGAGCCATAACCAAAAACCCCAAACCAAACCCATTGCTGTCGAGTCTATCCTGACTCGTAGCAACTCTCTAGGACCTAGTAGAACTGCCCCATAGGGTTTCCAAGGAGTACCTGGTAGATTGGGAACTGCCTATCATTTGGTTAGCAGCCAACCTCTTTCCCACTGAGCCACCACAGTTTCTGCCCTCAAGACTAGCACCAAATCTTCCTGCTGCTTCTTGGGGCTGAGGGGGTGGGGGCAGTGGGGATGGGCAATGGAGGGGTGGGGCTTGGGGGGTGGAGAGGGGAGAGACCAAGAAAGGACCGAGTTAAAGACGGGCTGATCAAGGTAGTTGCAAGCTCAAGTCTGAAGCTGCCAGTTTTCCTACTTTTACGTGAGGCTTGTGTCTTTCCTGGGCAGTTCTGGTTGTGCTTAATTTAATTATTTGTAGCAAAGTATTTTCACAGCCCTGGTAAAAATGCATGTAATTATGGTGTGCAATGATGTAAGAATCCTGGAAGCCCTCACCGGCAGCCTCCTCTGTGGAAAGATGAAATTCCTGCGGGAGGCACTTCCTGCTTCTTTACCAAAACACCCCTATAATTAGCTCACATTAAGGATGCAATGCCCGTAAAATTGGATTATTTAAAAATAATGAAACTTTAAGAGGCAAAAAAAGAGAGAGAGAAAAAAAAAGAAGAAGAAATTTAGCAAAGATTTTCAGAGGTTGATTAGGGGAGACTGTCTTCCAGTTTGAACTGATTAAAGTGTCACTAAGGAATCAGATTTGGAGCAGAAGCGAAAAAGATGCCCTCACTCACATGACATGAGTGGGACTGCAGTGAATTCCAGCTCCCAGAGGACGAGGCTGGGAGGACTGTGGCCAGGGCCTGGATACTTCAAGTCTGTTGGGCACCTCCAGTCACGGAGGCTCATGGGTGGAAATGGTCCCCGGGTGAACCAACGGTTTGTGCTTGTCTAGTAACCTGACGCTTGGTACAGGGTCAGCGAAAAAGAGGAAGACTCACGAGGTGGTGGATTGACACAGTGGCTGTGAAACTGGGCTTAAAGAACAGAAACCACTGTGAGCACCATGCAAGATGGGCTGGTGTTTCACTGTGTTGTGCACAGGGTCTCTATGAGTTGGAGCCAACTCAACGGCACCTAACAACACAACAACACTAACCTAAAGGTTGAGTGTTCAAACCCACACAGCTGCACTGAGAAAAGAAAAAGCTGGAGATCTGTGTCCATGAAGACTAGACTCAGGAAAGCCCTACACAGCAGTGCTACGCCGTAACACACGGGCTTGCCATGAGTCACAGCTGAGTCTGGGATTTCGGTTGTTGTTTCAGATACACCTCCCATTATTTGAAAGAAGTCCAAGTCCTTCCCTTTTAGACTTTGACTCAAGGGCTGGGACAAATCCACGAAGCACGCCGGAGAGCCCCACTGCGGACCCAACCCCCCTGTCATCATCGCCTGCCCGTGGCGGTCATCGGAACCTGTCTTGTGTTCCACTGGCATCTGGTGGGTCTCCCTGCACCTGGACCTCAAGCCCAGCACCAGAGAGAGGAAAGTGGGGACCTTCTTCACCTTCTGCCCAACCCCCCAAGAAGGCTCCATGAAGGCTGCTGGAATAGTCTCTCTCAGAGCTACCTCTGAAGTCCTGGAGACCAGCCTGGTGGGCCTCATCAGGAGGAAGCGGGGACCTCTCTGCCTGCTTGGAGTGCGGGGTGCTTCTCTTTCCAGTTGTGGTTTCTTACTGATTCTGAGCACCCTTCCATGCCGTCTGTGGACAGTCTGATATGGCTGTTGAGGACCCTTTTCACTTATTCATTCACTCATTCATTCCTTCACTGTTTACAGAGTGTGTTCTCTGTGGAGCAGACACAGCCCTGAGGACGTGATGTGTGGCCTTACCAGGCACTCACGTCCTTATGGAGACAGGCAGATGAGAATGAGGGAAAAACTCACCCTTTCAGTCTGAGAGAAGCAGGGAAGAACATGAATGTGGATGATGACGCCCAAGGGGACTTAGGGGCTCATGGCATTGAGGTTGGACAGGTGCTGGGAGAAGGGAGCTGGAAGAAGGTCCCGGAGAGCTTGCTGCCAGGGAGCACAGGTGTGATCACAGGTAGCATTTCTTCCACCTGGTTGCAGAGTCTGTTTGTTTTCTGGGGGCTGGAATCACTCTCAGAGTTGGAAGTGAGCGGTGTCCTCAGCAGCTTGTCCCCTCAGAGGGTGTTGCCTGGGGTGAGTCCACTTCAAGATTGAGGCCCCCCATTTCCTGCCAAACCCAGAGAAAGGCACATGGCCTCCTCCCCCATGCCCCTTTTGCTTTCTTTCCGGGATGCCCCTGACGGAGAAGTCAGATGTCCCCTGACCTGGCTCTCAGGATGTGACTCAGACTGCTTATAGCCTTGGGGGCGAGGCTGTGGGCATGCCACCACCGGGGGTCATTGTTGGAGAGGTCCTGTCTCTGTGACAACAGGTCTTTCAAGGAGGCCTGGGCCTTTGGGAGGAAAACATCATTTTCTCTCTTCCCCTTGGCTCAGTAGCAGCTCTCATTTTTAGGTCCTTTTTAGGCAGAGTACCATCAACACCCTCTGGGAAGCCTTCTTAGAATTCCTCTTTCCCAGTAGATGTCTTTATGACAGACAGTGTCCACAGTGCTGACGCAGTGTGTCTCACAACTAGTCACGTGCCTCTCTGTCCCTCTGCATCTCAGGAATGGGGTCGCTTCCCCTCACTGTATGCCCCAGCTCAGGGTCTCCCATGGAGGATGCGTTCGCTGGACACTCGCTGAGTGGACCTGGATGGTGGAAGTCTCTCTTGCATGGACTGCAAATCTTGAAGCCTTTCTGGTTTCTTGCCTGTGATACTGGTGGGAGTTCTCTACACCCTAAAACCTTCCAGCTTAAGTGAAGATGGGGCAGAACTTTGAAGGGGAGAGTCACCATCCAGCCACTCACTGGCTTCTGCATTGGGACAGACGAGCTGGTCGAGGATGCCAGGCAGCTAAGAACGAACTACGGTGGGTACCTCAGCCTGATTGTCTTAAGACAGGAGATGCAGTGACTGTTACAGATTGAATTGTGTCCCCCACCCCGAAAACATGTGTTGCCCTCACCCACATACTGTGGTTCTAATCCCATTTGGGAATGGATTTCTTCATTATGTTAAAGAGGCCTTATTAGTATGGAGCGTGTTTTTAGACCATGACCTTGGAGACATAAAAGGAGCAGACTGGGACAGACAAGCAAGTGGAGATGGAAAGATAAATGCCACGCTACATAAAGGTCAAAAAGGAGCCAAGGGTCACAGTCTAAAGAGACAAGGACCTTCCCCCACAACCCAGAGAGAGGAGACCTTCTTACCCTAGAGCTGACCTCTGTGTTAGAACAAGCACTTGTGCCATATCTATTACAGCAGCACTAGGTGACTGAGACGGTGACATTTCCAAATGCTCATGAATGACACAGAAGGGTCTTCAGGACCTGATGAACCTGTAAGACATCATGGTGCTCCCTGAACCAGGACGAGCGGACTTTCTTGCCGAAGAAAATTTCTGGTGGGCAGATTGCAGACATGCCCTGTTTTCCTGCAGTACTTGGACTTCCCACCCACCTTCTTCTTCCACTTTCTTCTCCCACCTTTAGTGGGTAGTGCCATAATTCTTTCCTGGGAACCTTGTGAGGGTCAGAGGAACTAACACATGCCAAAGAACTTTGAAATAGTTGTTTAAATATACATCTAAAGTCATCACACTCACAACTGCCCCCTTCATGCAGAAGACCAAAGGACCCAGCTACCACTACTGAATGATTTGGTCAAAGATTCTATTAAAGAATCTTGATCAAAAGGAGGAAAATGCTGAACATAATTTAAAATTCTCATGGAACCTAGACTTTCGGGAGCCCTGGAGGTGGGATGAATGCCCCAAACTACTGTTCTGACATAACCTTTAGACCTGAAACCAAAAATATCTTCTAAATTCTTTAAACCAAACAGTAGTTTAGCTTAAACAGTAAAGAAGGGAGCCCTGGTAGCCAGTGGTTAAGAGCTAGGCTGCTAGACAAAAGAGTAGCAGGTCAAACCAGTTTCACCTTGGAAGCCCTATGGGACTGTTCTACTCTGTCCCATAAGGTTGTTGTGAGTCAGGTTGATTCGATGGCAGTGGATATGGCAGGGTAAGAGAGTGAAGAATGCCGCTCTGAGCACTGTGCTCTTTTGAAGAACTTCTACATGGGATCAAACTGGTGAGACAACTGGAAAGGCTAGATAGGGAGCCTGGAGGACACTGGGTTCACGTTAAAGGGTAGAACGACTTGGAAAAGGAGGGAGAGGATGGCTGCATACCTCCAAGAATGCAACCTGTGTTAATGAATCACACGCACAGATGGTATATATTCTACTGTGTGTATTTTCAACAACAGAAATAAAATAAACTAAAAAAAAATACCACCATGCTCATTAAAAGGCCCTGCACAAGATGATCCTAGTGGTTGATAAAGCAGAGTGGGTAGTCTGTGCCGCACCCGAAAGACACACCCAGGACAGACTCCCACTCTCAGACAGGGGACCAGCCTTTAGGAGACTCGCTTTTGGCTGCCACCTCCTGGCCAGCTTGATCAGACAGTCCCTCTCTAGACGGCAAGGGCCACCCCAAGCAGACTGAGACCAATTGTCCCTCACCTGCAGGCCTGGAGCCAAGTTTTGGTTAAGTCCACCTGCGTCCAAGCCCAGGACAAGACCTTTATGCTTTCCTGGCTCCCAGTTGTGAGCTTAACACAGAGAAATGGCCGTAATGGTTTTTATCAGCAGAGATAGCTGGCTGACAAAATGTGAGCTGGGGCCTGGATTCACAGAGCAGACCTATTGCAAAGCGGCCTCGAGAAGTCTAAACTGGGGTTGGGGGAGATGCTGAAAAGAGGGGTCGGGTGGTTCCAGGCCTGGCTTTCTGGAGCCTGGTCCCCTCTTGTATTTACTGGTTTGCCCGGTCACTTATTTCTCTGTCTCCTCGTTGGTGTCCACCCATTTTTTTAAAATTTTAATTCGTATTTATAGACTGACCTTAATAAACTCTCCTCAAGTGCCGCAGGTTTGTCACTGTCACGGATGAAAACATTATTAATGGTGGGCTGGTTCAGGGTGACGGCTGCCCTTTAAACTCTCCCGCAGCTGACTGGCCTGCGGAGACTCAGCTGTGGAGAGTGGCGGGGTCGATGGGGCCGGGGTCAGCGGCCTGGCCATCAGTAACACCCTTTACTGTGACTGCAGGCTGGCCGGCCACCCCTGCGGGCAGAGTGGCGGGCTCCTGCACTGGAGAAGGGTCTGGAGCCTCAGGGATGCCAGACAATCTGCGGTGGCGTCCCTGGCCTGTTTGTCTAAAAGGAAGACCAACGAAAGGAGGGGGCAATGAAGGAGAAGGTGCCCCACATCGCCCAGGGATGCAGCCCGGTGGGGAGGCATGGTGTGAGATCCGGGGAGGCTGGGAGAAGTGGCGTGCCTTCGTCCAACTGCCTCCAATGAGGTAGACCATCCTGACCCTGCAATAAAGAGACACTTGGACAAACGTTCCCAGATTGGCACTGGGGTATTGGTCAGGGACAAACCCACCCAGGGCTCACCCAGCCAGCACAGGCCTGGGGTCCATGACAATGTTTATCGCTTTAATGTCTTTTAACATCAGAAGGAAAAAAAATCGGGATGTATAAAAGAATGACCCCAGCCCAGGTGATAATTTGTCCTGGTGCCCAATGGAGTCATAAAATTGATTATTTTTTTTTTTTTTAAATGAAAGAAGGGGTAAACAAGAGCAAAAGTGCCCAGGATTGAACTGGTAACTGTTGTGTTGTACACACACATTTGCAACAATAAAACAAATAAATAAATCTAAGTCAGAGGAGACAAAGGTTCCCCCCCCTCGCCCCGAACCAAACCAATTACCATCAAGTTGCTTTTGATTCAGAGTGGAACTGCCCGATAGAGTTTCCAAAGAGCACCTGGTGGATTTGAACTGCGAACCTCTTGGTGGGCAGGCATCCCACTTTAACCACTACACTACCAGGGTATCCCCAAAGGTGCCCAGGGCCTGTGCAAGTCCAAATGTGGCCCTGCTCTGGGTTCCCAGATTTCAAACAGCTGTAGATATTCTTCCTAGATGGGCAATTTATAATTTAATTATAGGGTACTTTCCAGCTTTCTGCCTTTTTCTGCTTAACAGAGAAAATAAGCATTCTAAAGATGCTGGCTTGTCAGGGTAGGAAAACATCAGGTCAGGTTACAAATCAAGGCTGTTCCCATTAGCCTTAACATCAGACGTGTCTGCCTTCAGTCTTGGGCACATTTTTAAAGGACAGAAGTCACCAGCCAGACTAGGAAACCAGTGATGTGTCATCCTCTTTGTTGACAGAGGACTAGCTCCCTTGCAATATATGTATGCATTTTGATTCTAGTGACTTAAAACAAGCTTAGCAATTATTGGGCAGACTATCTCAGATAGCACTGATTGTCATGACATGGAAGGCCTGCTGCACTGGGTGGCAGAGGGTGGCCCCGACAGCCGAGCTACAGGGCTGCTGCGCCCACGGCTTCCGGAAGCACGTGGCCACTCGGCGTGGGGAAGTAAATCAAGCGACGTACCCATTAACGTCGCGTGTTGTTGCAGGGCGGTAATTTTGACAGCAAAATAAGCCACAAAACTGCATATGCTATAGGGTGACGTGTAATTTTAACTTCATTCAGGAGCGTGACTTTTGAGACATTGTCACCTGCGGGATCAAGCAATAAAACAAGGATGTACAGGAATGTGTCACGTCGAGAGCCTCCCTAAATTACGCCGGGAGGCACAGATTAATACATTTAATATATTCTGGCCGTGAGTGAAGTGCTCGCGGCAGAACAACTGCGCCTTCAGCGATATCATTCACGGGAATGAACTACAGCCCCAGTGACAGCCTGGAAAAATGTCCCCACTTTTCAAACTGTACAAATGGCGGCTGGACCCAGTAATTCAAAACTGGACACTTCATTTCAAGTTTAAAGCTAGTGGCCCAGCCACAAACTATTACTCCATCTTCTTTATTTGTGGGCCATGGTTTGTACTCTTTAAGAATCAAATAAATACGGGTGTAATGGTGAACCGCTGCCAGTTCAACGAAAAATACTGCTAAATTCACCAATAAGTCTTTTTTCCACACACACAAATTTATGGCCTAGGAACAGAGCCCATGCCTGCCACAGGGCTTGAGTAGTTTTTTAATGTAGAGGGCGACTTGCTTTAGTGATAAGAGTTTAAACCTGAACTCCTTTTTCCTTTCTTCTGGCTCATAGATCTGGCGCTCAGACCGGAGGGAGGTGAAAGATGTATGTTAAGTGGAGGTGCATGAACTGGGGGGTTCCCTGCTTGGCAGGAGCTGGGGAGAGCTCCTTCCACCCCATCCCAGCTAGAGTTCTACTGGATGCCAGGAATCTGACACAATGATCACGGTTGAGGGCTTCCTGGACATCCACGGCGGGCCAGCTCCCAGCCAACCTCAGCATACCTTTAATGTTGTTGTTGCTAAGAATAGCTCCCGTATGCACAACGATTTTTTGAAAACTTAAAAAAAAAACCCCACAAAAAACAGCTTTATTGAGATACATTTCATATACTACACAAGTGATCCGACTCGACGGCACTTGGCTTGGCTTGGCATACTCATTTAATGTGTATAGCTTCTCGGTCTCTAGCATATGCACAGGTATATGCAGTCATCACCATAGCTGATACCGGCACACTTCCAGCACCCCAAAAAGAAATGCCATTGCCACTAGTACTCACGCCCCCAAGAGGAGGCTATTTTCCTATATATCTACAGCACCTAACAAAACAAATGGCAATTGCTTATTATTATCAAGGAAGCAGCTCGTATACGAGTTAGGACAGCTCTTTAAAAGAGGCTGACTCAGACGGGAGATAAGAGCCCATTTTGTTCCTCTTCTCTTTCTTCTCCCTTCCTAGATCACCGGCGTGAAAGCAGGCGCCCAGCAGCCATCTTGTGACTTTGAGGCCACCCCGAGGCTAGAAGCCAGAGCTGAGTCCCGCAGTGTGGAAAGTGTAAGCTGCCAGATGTAGCAAAAATAAACAAAAGAAGAACAAGATAACAAAAAAGAAAAAGAAAAAGAAATAAACAAGCCCCTTCCCATGATGCCAGTTAAACTTACACACTGGTGTAGCCAAGCCAAGCCAAGTGCCGTCCAGTTGGATCCGACTCCTGGTGACCCTAGGGGCCAGGGTAGAACTAACCCCCAAAAGTTAAATTATTATACTGGTACAAGTATATCCTGTGGTATTTGGGCATATTTACACTAAGGAAAAAAAATTCTTTATTTGAAATTCAAGTTTAACTGGGCATCTTGCGTATTATCCGGCAATCAATCCTACTTGGGACCAGGGGAGCTGCCACGTGAGCCCTGAGCTGTCCAACTTGGGACCTGTTGTACATGAGAGAAAAGCTACTGCTATTTTATCTAAACCACTATAAGTTCAAGTCTTTATTACTGAGGTGGAGGACAGGGAGGGGGAGCCTGGTGGCACAGTGGTTAAGAGCTCCGCTTCTAACCAAAAGGTTGGTAGTTCCAGTCCAACCGCCACTCCTCGGAGGCCCTGTGGGGCAATTCTACTCTGTCCTACGGGGTTGCTCTGAGTTGGAATTGACACGATGGCAACGGTTGGCTTTCCTACCAGTAGACAAACAAGATTCCTAACAGGTAAAGCCTTCCCTGAAGGATCCTGAAGGAACCGTAGCAGTGCAGTGATCACACTACAGGCTGTGAGCTGAAAGGTCGGCTGGTAAACCCACCAGCTGCTGTGTCGGTAAAAAACCTAGCAGCCAGCTTCCCTAACGATGACAGCTTTGGGAACTCTATGGGACAGTTCTGCTGTGCTCTACAGGGTCACCAGGAGTCAGAATGGACTCAGCGGTAGTGGGATTAAAGCCTCCTATCCAAGTTTAGGAAATCCTGGTGGCACAATGGTTAAGTGATACAGCTGCTAACCAGAAGGTCGGCAGTTTAGATCCACCAGGTGCTCCTTGACAACTCTACGGGGCCATCCTCCTCCATCCTGCAGGGTCACTAGGAGTCTGAGTCGACTCACCGGCAGGAGGTGTGGCTTTGGTGTGGTCTCAGTTTAAGGGAAAGGACATTTCCTTCGGGTTCTTTCTCCTGGATTGTTGACTAACAGGTAAGCTTTAGGGTGAGGCCTCAGTGCAGCTATTCCTGTCCCACTCATGGGGAGGAGGTTGGGACCAGTGTGCCTTCTGAGTCCCCACAGGGTGGACAGAACACTGGCTGGAGCCAGCTGCATGTCCCTGACCCTGCAGGAGAGATGGCATGGTGCCCCCAGCTTCCTCTGCAGGAAGGTGGTGTTTGGTATTTGAATCACAGTCCAGCCTCCTCAGCGGCAAACCCACTTCTCCTGGGTGGCGGCTGGGTTGGCATTCTGGGAGCCTCTCCAATATTTTTAGAGTATTCCAGGAAGTCAGGGCTGGAAGTTTTCTTAGTCACAACCTAGCCCACACACTGATGGATAAACTGAGCCTCAAAGAGGGGGAAGAACTTTCCCAAGATCATGCTCCCCGGGTGGTCACCCCAGCTCTGCCCGAGCCCACTCTCCTGGCCTCCTGGCCCACCATGTGACCTACCATGTGACCTACCATGTGGCCTGCTTGTGCAAGAGATGATGCAAATTCTGTTCAGCAACAGTTATAAACGACACCTTGCAAACCCACTGTTCAGGGCATCACTGCAGTTACCAGATCCAGCCCTGCCCAGCCTGGAAGTGCTGGGCAGCACCTGCAAATACTAACTGCTGTATAGGGCACAGATGGGGCTCCAGGAGCCCAGCTGGTGTTAGGGAGGGTCTCTGAGGATGGCTGGAGCATCCTGGGGACCCTGTCAAAAGGCCTGGGAAGGGCCTCACTCAGAATTGTCTCTCTTTTCCTTCCCCTGGGTATCCTGTTCCCTCTGCCCAGCCAGAAGCAGACACAGGGAGGAAGCCAGGGCAGTGCCCCTGCCCAGTAAAGGGTGAAGGCTCCCAGGACTCAGCCAACTTTGGGTTACAGTGCCTTAGGGCCAGAGAATGGACTAGCCTGTCCCAGGAGCAGTCACAGAACCTGCAGGAGTCCATGGGCCCGGGGAAGGAGAGGAGTGGCTAGTTCTTCTGGGTGGGGAAAAGTTGCGATCAGGACTGCAAAAGTCCTCCTGGGAAGGCAGCCCTAGAACTGGGTGTTAGAGGGCCTCGAGGACCTCTACTCAGGGGATAGTCCGTGATTTACTGACGAGGCTGCAGAAGATGAGCATCTGGCCTGAGCGACTCCACACACTGCATTGATTGAGCAGCAGGGAGGTCAGGCCTCTGCCTCTGAGCCCGGTGCTCCTCCTCTGACCCCTTGCTCCTCTTGGGGTCCCCCTGCACCCCCATCTTCCATAAATGCAGCTCCCCAAAGGTGGATGCAGCCTGGATGGAGCCCCGGTGGCTATTGCATCCCCTTGCTGCAGCTCACCGGTGAGTGAGCCGCCCCTGCGTGTTCGGGGCATTACCCTTCATGGACTCAGAGGTTAGGTACTGATTCCACCTTGCCGCGTAATGAAGAGCACAGAAGACAGATGGCGGCGGCTCACGCACGGTATGCTAATTCCCCTAACCAGTGGACCAGGAAATGGCTGGTCATTTGTGTAGCCATCAAGACCCGGAGGTGCCGCCTGCCTGGAGGCTGAGCTTCTCCGTCTAGAACACTGTCCCCCAGGTGAGGTTCCTCAGGGTGACCATGCCAGCCAGTTCCCAGAGCAATTGGGGGGGCCCTGAAGATGCTTCCAGGGACCCCTGTGTCTGCTCCATCAGCCTTGGTCCCAGCACCTGCTGGATGCCCTGAGCCTACCCCAGAGCCTCCACCTAGGCTTCTGCCCCCTTCTCAGGAGTGTGACCACAATGAAGGGTTGAGTGGGCCTCTTCCACAGCTGAGAAGTTGGTAGAAGGGAACAGAATGACTGCTGTGGCCTTGATTTAGGGCCGACAGGCATTTCTGGCCCCTTCAGACTCTCATTCCCACGGTGCTCCTCTCCACCGCTCATGGGGTTGCAGTTGAGGACGCGCAGGGATGTTGCTGGGTGTTTCCCAAGCTTGGTTTTCAGAGCTGTGACGTGCCTGAGGCCAGGCCTGGGCTGCTGCTTTGGCTGCCATGAGGCCCTTTCTGTCTAAGCCTTGTAGCCCATTACTGGGGACAGGAGCCTACCTTCTGGCCCCTTTCCTTCTTGACCACATATGTCACCAAAGTGAAGCTGTCCAAAGTGGGAAAGCCATCCCTACAAGGGGGACACAGAACCAGGGAGCCTGCCCGTACCTGGAGCCTGGAGGACAAAGCTTGGCGGAGGAATCTTCTCTGTGTGTTTGTGTCTGTGTACATGTGTGTGCAACTCTGCATGGACGTAAGGTCATGTGTGTGTCAGTTTATGTGTGTGTACATGTGTATGTATGTGCTTGTGTGTACGCATGTAAGGTCATGTGTCTGTGCATGTGCATGCACGTGTGTACCTGTGTGCATGTATGTAAGGTCATGTGTCAGTGTGCGCGCACATGCATGTGTGTGTGTGCCTGCGTACATGCATGTAAGGTCACGTGTGTGTCAGCATCTGTGTGTGTGCATGTGAGTGTGTTAGTGCAAGTGTGCCCACACGTTGGGGGAAGATATGTAGTTGATGGTGAGCTCTGAGCCCCTAATACAGTGAAGGCGTTGTCTCCCGGGCATCTCAAGGTATCCCCTGGGGTAGATGAGGTCCTCGTCATCCTCGGAAAACTGGTGCTGAAAAGGGTCACTTGAAATGGATGTTCCAAACAGTTGCTTCCTTTCCTTTCCTAGTAAAGGATAAAAACAAAACAGGCTTGATTTGGACTTTGTCCTAAAACTGTCACAACAGATTTATCTTATTTTTCACATTCAGGCTGTAATTGCATTTATAGTCTTAGAATGAGCAAAGAGGCATCAGATGGGGATTTGGGAAGCATAAGTTTTTTGGCAGAAATTGCCTGATGGCTCATTCTGTGGCCATTCTCTGTGGGTGACTTTTGCAGCACAGTCTTAGAGGTATTTTTGTGGAATTATCCACAGAGTACATGTGTGTTTTGTGAAGGGCATCTTAATCCAGGACACTCCAGCCATTCTCATTTAAGGGTCACCTGTGTCTTCACCCTTGCCCATTTTGTCCTTTGAATCACAACCAGCCAGATTCTCACTTGTCAGTGGCTTTGCACAGAATTCAAATGCTTCCCCAGCATCATTTTCAAGATCATGAAATCCTGAAAATTTGGCATAATTTTCTGCTTCCTTTTCCAATTGACTTATTCAGATTTTGTACTGTGTTGTTGGAAGGTCCACCTATTAGTGGCAGACAATAAAGACAACAATGAATTGAGCAAAGACAGACACTAGAGTTGAGCAGAAGGGGACACTTGTGCAGCCACTACTCTGAGGGATGGTCAGCTCTTTAGAGGACACAGTGTTAGGGTGATCTGGCTTCCTGCAGAAGATGGGTAAGCGGAGGACTCATGGAGCGAACACTGCATGCAAGGTGGTTCTCTCTTCAAGAATCCAGACCCATCTGTCTGGGACAAGAAGTGCTGGAGGTGACTTGCTTCCTCCTCTGTGGTCTCTGCTAGCTCTTATTTGAAAGACCCGGAGACATGAGCCTCTGAAAAGAATCAAGTCAAGTCTAACCTGAAGTGTTATCTCCTTAAATTGGGTTCTGATAACCATTTCATTCCTTAGTCAAAAAGCAAAACTCCAAACCAAAGCCAAAGCTGTTGCAGTTGAATCAATTCTGACTCATAACAACTCCACAGGACAGACGAGAACTGCCCCCCGTCTGATTCACAGTGACCCTATAGGACAGAATAGAACTGCCTCACATCTAACTCATGGTGACTCCCTAGGACAAAACAGAATTGTCCCACAGGGTTTTCAAAGAGCAGCTCGTGAATTTGAACTGCTGAGTTTTTCGGTTAGCAGCCAAGCTCCTAACCACAGTACTTTTAGTCTGAGATGACAATTCCTGTGGCATTTTCCCAGGGGCCAATAGGCTGCAGAGCTTAAGAAGGTGACACATTAGGAAACCCATCTCATGAAACACTAATGGTCTTAAGTAATAATAGTAATAGCTAAAATTGGAGTGCCTGCTATTGCCAGGCGTTGCTGCAAACATTACACAAGTCTTCCATCATCTGGAGCCTTGGTGGCACAGTGGTTGAGAGCTGAGCCGCTAACCAGAAGGCTGGCAGCTGAAATCCACCAGCCCCTCCTTGGAAACCATATGGGGCAGTTCAACTCTGCCCTCCAGGGTCACCATGAGTTGGAATCGACTCAATAGCAACAGGTCTGCTTTGGCTTTCTGGTTTACCTTATTTAGGTCTCACTACTCTTTTAGTGTCACCCCGTTTGTACTTGAGGAAATATAGACATGGAAAGGTACTTTCTCAGACACAAGAGTGCTAAAGTGTGAGCTGAAATTTGAACCTATGTCGTCTGACTCTAGACCCCACACTTATAACTAATAGCCTACTGGAAACAAAAATGGTTTTTTCCTCTGGTTTTGAATAACAGCAGGGAGCAGAATTCAGACATTACAAGAGGTGTATGGCCAGGATCACCCAACCCCACTGCCATATCTGATACAGGAAGAAATGGAGGCCTGGAAGCATTAAAACAATTTGACCAGCGCAGTCCCCCAAATCAATAGCGAAGTACAATTAAAATCCAAGGTCTCCTAAATCCTTAACAAGTGTAATTTCTGATGCACCATAAAATCCATTTAGAAAATTCTGTGCATGAGGCAAAAAACTGGTTTTCAAGAAAAGCTCCTCAAAGATGCCTCATTTCTTGAAACTAATGTAACATCGGGTTGACCGTGTTTTGTGCACCTTCCCCCACCGTTGAGCTCCTTTATAGCCACTGAAAAGTCACTTTTTGGGGGGCTTATTATCCCTCCAGATCTTGTGCTGCTCATTTGCATATGAAAGAGGAAGTTCATAAAAGCCCTTTCTTGTTTTCTAACCCGAGTTCCAATCAGGGGCCATTATCACCCTATAGAAAGACCCACATGGCATATGGATCATTCTGGAGAAGGGGGTGAGTGCCTTTTAAGAGAATTGTTTTAGTTTGTGCAGGAAATTAATCAGAGGGATGGGCTTTGTGGAGCGAGGAGCAAATCTAATCTGTCCTTTGTTCGAATTTGCCTTGCTCCAATTCCTAGCAATTGTGGACAACATGCTCTTTTGTTCAGGAGACACTTGTTACATGCATAATTAGAGACTGCAGTAGCTGTGTTTAAAGAAAAACTGTTTTCCAATGTAATGTGTGATCTTGATAATAGTATTTTCATCAAACGTAGCAATTATATTCATTAAGCTGGGACTGGCATGGCGGCAAGGAAATTAAGTGGAAAGTGAATAGAAAGCTCTCCCCCCACTCCCACTCCCCCCACTTTTTTTTATCTCCTCTTTAGAAGTTGGAATGCACCGTGGTGAGCTGTAACTGGGAAATACATAGTGAATATAAAAAAATAAAGTCCTTCTTAACCTTTCTGAATAATGACCCTGCAGATATCCTAGGGACAGCGACTATAGATGCACTTTTCAAATTAAAGGGCTTTATTCTATCTTAATTTCCTATGCAAGTTTTAAATGACCTCGACATATGATTCAGGTCTTTAAAGACGGCAGGCCTCTTTAGGATTAATTCGCTTTTCTTTTCACGTATAAATAGTTCTGTGATCTCGAGAGAACCACAACAAGGCATAAATCAACCAGTTCAGGAGAGAAACAAGGCCAGTTGCCTACTTTTAATTACCCCTTAACTCTTCATTTAGGCTTCTTTATACTCGAATTTTGAGGATATTATATCTGAAACTCAAACACCAAGGTGGAAAAATAGCCCAGGAGCCTAGCCTGCTGACTCTGGAAGCTCACTGTGGTGCTTAGAGAAAGTCACTCTGAAAAGAACAGGTGCGTGGGCGCATGCACATATATGTTGTTGCTGATGTGTGCTGTTGAGTCAATTCTGACGCATAGCGACCCCGGGTGACAGAGTGGGGCTGTCCTACTGGGTTTTCTAGGCTGTAGACTTTACAGGAGCAGATTGCTTGGTCTTTTCCTGAAGAGTCACTGGCTGGGTTCAAACCTCCAATCTCTTGGGCAGCAGCCCAGCTCTTACCCACTGCACTCCCAAGACTCCTTTTACAGACAATTAAGTCCGTGAACTTAATTTTCTAAGTGCTGCATACCTCACTGCTGAATATCACTACTCCCCTTCAAAGTACTCCCCTTGGGAAGCTACACACCAAGCCAGAGCCTAGTCCACCCATCAAAGCAATTTTGGAACTCTTTCTGGAACGGCCATTGCGCAAGTTGACAAACTTAACTGCATACTTGTCTGTGAGGAAGCTTTTAGCCAGTAAACAAAAAAATGTATTGGAATACCCTCCCTACTTGCCTGATCTGGCCCCTAGTGACTTTTTTCTTTACTTGGAGATAAAGTAAATATCGAAAGGAAGACATTTTGGTGACATTCAGGACATCAAAGGTAATACAACAACAGCTCTAATGGCCATTCCAGAAAAAGGGTTCCAAAATTGCTTTCAAGGGTGGACTAGGCACTGGCATCAGTGCATATCTTCCCACGTGGAGTACTTCACAGGTGACCATAGTGATACTCAACAATGAGGTATGTAGCACTTTTTCTAGGATGAGTTGGCAAATTTAATTGGCAGTCCTTGTATACAGTCAATACTCATCTATGTATTAACTCCAGGGCTCCCCTTGTATACAGTCAACACTATACATGTGTAGCTAGGTATCCATTCCAGACTCACTGCCGTTGAGCTGATTCTGACTCACAGCAACTCTATAGGACAGAGCAGAACTTCTCCATAGGGTTTCCAACGCTGTCCTCTTTATGGAAGCCAACTGCTGCCTCTTTCTCCTGCAGAGTGCCTGATGGGTTTGAACCTCTGATCTTTTGGTTAGCAGCTGAGCACTTAATCACTGTGCTGCCAGGGCTCTCATACATAATCTATACCACATATACCTCCCCTCCACACACATACATGATCAGTTACTGTTAAGTCAATTCCAGCTCTTGGCAACTCTGTGAGTGTGTCAGAGTAGAACTTTGCTCTCTATGGTTTTCAATGGCTGATTTTTTTTGTAAGTTGATCACCAGGCTGTTCTTCCAGGTCACCTCTAGGTAGACTAGAGTCTCCAGTCTTTCCGTAAGCAGCCGAGTGCATTAACTATTTGCATCACCCAGTGACTCCAAAGTGTGTGTGTGTGTGTGTGTGTGTGTGTGTGTGTATGCATATGTCCTCAAAGCGGAAGCTCTGTGTCTTTCCCCTTGGATTAAAAGCCCTGCTTTAAAGATGTCCTTGCAATGCCTCAAAGGGTTGGATGAATCCAATTTCATTCAACAGAGCACAATGAAAGCCAGACATTCCTGGACAAAAGCAGATGGAGACATGCCACCTCCTATCAGCACCCTCACATTGGCCAATATTTGACCTGAAAAGCTTTGAGAGAAAATGAAACCAGTCCACAAAAATCAATTGGGGGGCCCTGTTTCTTGTGATTGGACATGCACAGCTCTGCAGCAAGAATCGTTATCTCCAGAATTGATTGACCCAAATGTCATACAGATCATCCAGAGCGGGATGCCAAAGTGCTGGTGCAGGCACTGCATTTTCTGCTGGCTACACAGCCAGACGTGGCCGTGGTCTTGATGGCCAACCTCTCACCAAGTGGGCCAGGCATTTTACCCTCAGCTAAGAGACTGGTTATAATTTCAGAAACAGTGAGACTTTAGACATTTTTTGTACCTTACTTTCTAACTTGCTCGTAACAGTTGGTCTGATTTTATGAGCCAAGAACACAGGATTGGTTTTCTGGGCCACTATATCACATCGGGAAGAAGACTGAATGTGCTGTGGATTGCCAGAGGAACAAACAAATCAATCTTAGAAGAAACACAACCAGAAGCCTCCTTAGAAGTGAGAATGGCAAGAGTTTGGCTTGCTTACGTCACACATGTTGTCAGGAAAGACCAATTGCTAGAAAAAGAGTTGGTAGAGGGTCAAACAAGGGAAACCTTCAACAAGATGGGTGGCCCCTCCAGCCACCGCAGTGGCCTATTATACCAGGGACCTGAAATATGGCACAGGACTAACTAACCTTTCCTTCTGTATGCATCAGGTCTCTGTACGTCAGAGCCAACTCGATAGTACCTGACAGTAGAACAGGAATTTACTGTCTCCTGGTTCTGGATGCCGGAATCCTGGCTTTTGGCAACTCTTGGCATTCCTCAGCTTGCAGCTGCAGTGTGACTGTCTTTGCGTGGCTAGCCACCCTCTGTGCATCTCTGTCTCTCTCCTCTTTTATACACACTGCTCAGGTTAGACTAGGGGCCACCCTGCTCTGCTATGGCCTCACGCTAACCGATAATATCTTCAAAGAAGATTTCTGAACAAGGTCACTTTCACAGGTGGCAGGTGAAGCACTTCAAAACATCTTTGGGGGGTACGCTTTTCAATCCAAAGCAAATACTGAACAGGAAACTGAGAGACCCAGGTTCGTAGTACCTGGTGGTATGAGCTAATGTTTATTAATTGACCTATGGTGCTGGGTAATTGATGCATTTTTTTTTTTTTTTTTAGCTACCCTACCAGTTAGGCCCAAATGTTATCATCATTTCCACTTTACAGTTAAGAAAATGAAACTTTAGAAAGATCAGCGTACTTGGCTGAGGTGGTACCAGCAGTAAGTTGGGGAGACAGACATCTACACTGCAGCAGTCTGCTACCCAAGTCCAGGCTCTTAACCATCTGCTGAGCATGACCAAGGGAGCAGGAACTCTGTCCTGACTGGGTCTCACACGCCCTCTGCGTAGAATATGGGAACAGCCAACCAGTCCCTAGTGCTCCAACCAGCGTGACATCCTGGTGGTAAGATTTTCCGGCCTTTAAGGCTGTCTTGTTTAAGTGGCTAACTGGGCCTCCTATGAAGCCTCCAGAACAGAGGAGACAGAGCCAGAACCCAAGGAACACAGGCAGCTGATGATCGCAGGAGGTGGCCACAAGGACAAGAGGGCCAGTTTGGATATCAGTACACCCATGCCAGCAAGCAAGCGGCAATTAGTGCATTTTTAGTTTTTTCAACTGTGACAAGCTTCTTGAGCCCCAGTGTTCCAGGACATTTTCCCAGCAACCATCCCCAGTCACCATTCAGCAAAGCCCTCTTTCCTGGTGGTGGTAACTCCCTTAGCAGTAACACACCTCAGCTCAGTGTGGCAACTTCTCTGTCTCTGTTAGTGACCTGTGGCTGCAGTTCAGTTCTTCAGACTCAGAGTTGTTCACGCTCAGCCTCGTGCCTAGAACAAAGCTCCTCTCCCTGAGCTCCAGCGCCGGCTGGCCTGCCCGGGCCTTTAGCAGCTTGCAACACATGTATGGGGTGCAGAGTGCAGGGGCTTGCTCTTCACATGCCCCCTCTCTCCTTGAGCTTTTTCCTTCCCACCTTGACTGGTGACATTTTAGGAGAAAGGGCGGGGAGGGAGAGCAAAGCGACCCGTGTTCCCCAGGTGACTGGGCACAGTGCTGACCCTATTGGTAGTGTTGTTCTAGCCCCTTCTCTTGTTATGAAAGAGGGCTGAGGCATCAGGGGTCTCTTCAAGAGTGGCCCTGTCTTACCACTGGCTCCCTGCACCCCCTCTGTCCATGCCTCTGTGTCCTCAGCATACAAGGTCCCAGTAACAGCATCTTACACGATCCTGTCAATCCCTGAGTCACCTTGTGGGCCTGTAGGCCCACGCATGACACATTTCTCTTAACTTCTAGAGAGGCGGTCTGCTGGTTTTTAAACCCTTGAACAATATGAACACACATGGGAATCCATTACACATTATTACTTAGAGAATATCTACTGATCAGAATAGTGGAATTTGTATGAAAGTTATTCTCACCAAATCTACAACATGAGGTCATACGAAATCACCACAACATTACCCTCTTTATTAATTAAAAATGTAGTTACTGATCAAAGCAATGAGCCCACAGCTGGACCTCCAACTGTGCTCCAGTCCTAGGCCTAAGTGCATCAGGGGCTGCTTGGTCAACCTCCAAAGGACACTTGCAGGGAAAAGCTGGACTGCTCTGAGAGGGTCTGTGACACAGACAGGCTAGAATTACCCTGCAGTGTCTGATGGTTAAGGCTGCGTGTCAACTTGCCTGGGCCATGATTCTCAGTGTTTCCATGTGATCACTCCTGTGGTAGATCGACTGTGAGTAGTCAATCAGTTGGAAAGGGGTTTCCTTGCATGTGTGGTCTGCATCAAAATGTGAGTGGACATTCTGGTTTTTGACCTCTCTGGATCCTGCAGCTGGAAACCCTGGTGGTGTAGTAGGTTAAGTCTACGTCTGTTGACCAAAAGGTCAGCAGCTCAAATCCACCAGGTGCTCCTTGGAAACTCTATGGGGCAGTTCTACTCTGATCTACAGGGTCACTATGAGTCAGACCCAACTCAACAGTAGTGGGTTTGGTATTTTTCTTTTTGGGATCCTGCAGCTAACTCCTGCGCATCTAACCTCCATTTCTTGGGACCTGAGCTAGCAGCTTACCTACCCATCTTGGGTTCATCAGTCCCTGTATCCGTGTGACTCAAGAGAAGCCTCTATCCTGATTCAATCCACCAACTTGAAATGGTCCAGCCTCTATTTTCACATGAGATGCTTCCTCGATAGGCCTATCTGTCTCTATTTATGTGCTTTACTGGTTTTGCTTCTCTGCAGAACCCAGCCTAAAACATAGCCTTATGGAGGAGGCTCACAAACTACACTTACAAAATGGTAGAGAAACTAGGGGCCAAAAAAAAAAAAAAAAAAAAAAAGTTAGAAGAGCCTAGAGCAATTTCAGAAGAATACAAGAGAGCTGGGTTTCAAGAAAATGCAGAAAAATCTCAAAATAAGCAGCCAGCCAGCCAGACAACTGACCAACCAGCCACCCACAAGAGCATTTTCTTCCCCTGCTGAATACGAACAATGAAACTGGTGGATTGTCCTTCCAGAGGTATTCCCCTTTGGGATGCCTGTAGAATATTCTGGTCTTTGCATACTAATAAATAATTCTTCCCACTATAGGGCCAGTGGTAAATGGCTACAGTAAACGTCAGGACTGAGGTCTTCACAAAATCTGTATTATTAGTCTAGAACGAACAAAGAAACATGTTTTGAAATTTTTGTTCTTCTAGAAATTGCCCTGGTTGCTGCAGTCCCATAGAAATCTTAAACAAACAAAAATGAGCTAGAATAAAATAAACATTTGCATAAGCTTAAGGTAAAATGAGGTAAAAAAGGGATTAACCCGAAGCCAGCCATGAATGTCCACACCAGATAGCAATTTGTGACTTGTCTCACAAGAATATGATGGCAGATTAACAAAACCACCCCCCCACTTTTTTTAACATCATTTTAAAAACAAAAACTCACCCTTTGTCTTTCTGTATCTGGAACTGTTTTAATACTGGTACCTTTCAATCACAGTAGATCTCTAGACTTCTTGCCCATTGGACAAGGGAAGGTTTGTGTCAGTCTCAAGATGCCCTTCATTACAAAATGCAACTTGAAATGCATTTAGCTGCAATCAATAAGCATATCCCAGCCTTTGTCTACTTGAAAAAAATCAATTGAGTTGGAGCGATGGAGTATTAATGTGCAAAGGAACCAAACGCACATTATATGGCGGTAGGCTTGTTAAATGATCAAGTGCAGAACGAAGGCAAGACAGGAAGCGGTGGGCACTCAGCCAGCTGCACGCTGCTCAGCCTGCCTGCTCCTCCAAGCGTGCGAAGCTGGCACTAGTGCTCACCACAGCCCTGGTATCCTTTGTCATTAGTTCGCATCTCCAAAAGGAACAAAGAGAAATGATAGATTTTAAAACACCTGAGGTGGTTTATCGTACCAAGTTTCTTCATGAACTCTTTCGCTAACAGCTGCACTAAAGAAAAACTCACCACGCCTTCTGTCCTGGGACCCGGTGAGCACGTCACTGTCAATTGCTTCTGGCTTCGTAGAACCAGGAAAACAGCTGGTGTGCAGCCTCTAACCAGCGCACCTGCAGGAACCAGTCACCTCTGAACTCAGCAGGGGATGGCGCTCTGTCTGCTCCCCCTTCTGTTTCTTTCCCCTGGAAGCAGGTGGGTGCCTTAGGGAGCTCTGGGATTTGTGGAGTCAGTTGCCAACAATAGCTGGGATGGGCGGTGGCAGAGGCAGTGGCTGACAGAACATGGGCTTTAGCAGTGCCTCATGTTGAGCATTGTTTCCATGCTTCGAGTGTGATGAAAACTTTTTTTTAATTGTGTGAAGTACATAACAAAGCATTTTCTATTTCAACACTGTCTACCTGTACAACTCAGTGAGACTAATGATACTCATCATGTTGCGCAACTTAACACCACTATCATTTTCCGTTTTTTCCATCATCCTTACTGGTCCCCAAACCCTATGACTCTGGCTGGCACATTAGGAAATCTGCCTTTTTACACCACCTCAGGTGACTTGGGGGCAGAAGGCTCAGAAAAGGGCTGCTTTATCCTCCCTGGTAACTAACCTGTCTTTATGTTGTTAGCATCTCTACAGGACCCCCAGCCACTGTCATTCATCCAACTCTTCTTCTGCATTTTAGACATCAAATTCCTTCCAGGACAAACCGGGAAACAAACTCCATACCCAATGACTAGGACATTTGGCGAAGGTGTTCCACAGTCTGCCTTTCTAAGACTCTGTTCAAATTACTCTGCGGTGGTGTTGGGTTTGAGAGTCAAAGTAACAGAACAGGAGCTTACAGCGGGGGCATCTGGGTCCACATCTCCATTTGTGAAAAGTAAGGAAAGGAGAGCGGGTGAAAGACACCCAGGAAGCACAGGCTTCTGAGAAGAGGGCTGGCCAACACTACAGAAGTTGCAAAGGATGAGGCTGGCTATGACAGATCGCCCATTAGGGGTGGACGACAATTGAGGGCGCAGCTTAAACTAACAAAAAACGGCGCCAGATAAAAGGAGACTAAGGAGGGGTCTACGGGGATGAGGGTTCTCTAGAGACGGCAGCCACTGTCCAATCTTTCCGAGCTGTGGAACGCCGACATGTGCGGGCCGTAGGTTCATGCGAGGTGCTGCCGCTTATTTTTCAAAGTGGGGAGAAGTGAATGTATCGGTAGACTGAGGAGGGTGGGAAAAGGGAGTGGCTACAAAAGAAATCAAGTGGTCCCAGTTCCCAGGGAAGCCTTTGTTTCTTGTTTTGTGTGACACCCAGACTGACCCAGTGACTACAACTTTTTGGTACAATCTGACTTAGAGGTAACTAGACAGAGGACCCCTGGTGGCAAAGTGATTGAGACCTCTGCTGCCAACCAAAAGGCTGACAGTTCAAAACCACCAGCCACTCTTTGGAAACCCTATGGGGTAAATGTACTGTGTCTTATAGAGTCACTGGGAGTTGGAATTAACTCTACAGCAATGGGTAGCTAGACAGAGGTCTGCAAACTTTCCCTCAAAGGGCCAGAGAGCAAGTATCAGGCTTTGTGGGCTCGGAGGCAAAGTAGAGGAACTCATGAGTGAACTTAGATAACTATTTAAAAGTGTAAGAACATCCTCAGCCTTGAGCCATTAAAAACAGACAGACAAAACAGATGATAGGCTGAATTTGGCCCGTGGGGCTCAGTGTGTCACCCGGGTTTAAACCAGGGATGGGGCTTCTTACTGAGCTGTCACCTGGGTTTAAACTAGAAACGGGGCTTCTTACTGAGCAGAACTTACCTGAGTTGACATTTTCTCCTTGAAACAAATGCTTCATTTTCAAGGAAAAGTTCTATTTGAAACCCTTGGGGCAAATCATACAATGTCAAACCACAACTACGGAAAACAGCGCTATCTATTCCCGCTTTCCTCCTGTGTCTGTACTGGAGTCTTCTCCCTCTGTCTTCAGCTTTCTGGTGCTGTTAGAAACCAGATTTTAAACTCTTTTCAATGTCCCATCAAAACGTCTTTGATTTTTTAATGGCTGAGTTTTGACAGATATCCACCCACAATTCCCACTCTGTTTGGATAGATTCCTACCTTGTTTCTGTGGTCTGTTTAGCACCTTTCACCTGCCCCTGTCGCAAGTCCTTACGTTAGGTTTTGGTTTTATTTATTCCCCCTTTATATTATGACTTATCTGCATGAATAATCACAAAGCAAACACCCTGCAACCACCACCCAGATCTCCAATGCTTTCTTATATTCTCCCACCCCCCAGGGAAGCTTTTAGTTTTTCTTCTTTTTTAAAACTTAATTTGGTTCATTTTTTAATTTCATTGTGCTGTCAGTGAAAGGTTACAATCCAAGTCACTTTGTCACATGAAACCTCACACCCACGTCCCTACGCTACTCTAACTTCCCACTGTACCCACCCCTCTCTCCCCACGACAGCACGCTCCTCCTTTCTACCCTGTACCCATATCCATTTAACCAACTCCCGTCAACTCTCTGCTTTCTCAACTGGCCTCTGGACAACAGCTGCTCAGGAAGCCTCGTGTATGTATTGAAGCCAAGAAGCATATTCTTCAGCACACCACTCTGTGTCTTATAGTCCAGTCCAGTCTTTCAAGAATTGGCTTTGGTACTGGTTTCATCTCTGGGATAAGAGAGTCTGGGGGCCATGTCCTCAGGAGACCCTCCAGTCTGATAAACCATCAAATGTCTTTGTCTTCTAATAGAGTTCTAGTTCTGTACACCCATTTTTTTTCTCCTACTACACCAGGGACTTTCCACTGTGTTCCCTGTTCGGACAGTCATTGGTGGTAGCCGGGCACCATCTAGTTCTTCTGGTCTCATGCTGATGTAGTCTCTGGATCATATGGCAGCTTCTGTCTGCCAGACTCGTATTTTCCTCATGTTTTTGGTGTCCTTCATTCTCCTCTGCTCCAGGTGGATTGGAATCAATTGATGCCACTGAGATGACTGCTTACTAGCTTGTAAGATCCCAGATGCCACTCACCAAAATGGTATGTAGAATGTTTTCTTAAAAAAACTCAGTTACGCCAAATAGCCTAGATGCCTCCTGAAACCATGATCCCCAGACCCCTGTCCCTGCTACTCTATCCTTAAAAATGTTGGGTTATATTTAGAAAACCTTTTAGCTTTTGGTGTAGTCCAGTTGTGCTGACCTCCCTTCTACTGTGTGCTGTCACTCTCTTCACCTAATCCAACTCCTATCTGCTATCTAATCTAGGAATACCTCTTTCCCTCCCTCTCCACTTTTGTAGCTATCAAAGATGATTTTCTTCTGTGTTTAAACCTTTTCTTAAGTCCTTATAATAGTGGTCACATACAACATTTGTCCTTTCATGACTGATTCATTTCACTCAGCAAAATGTCTTCCGGATGATTCCGTGTTATGTTTGCTCAAATCACCATTGTTCTTTACCACTGCATAGTATTCTATTGCCTGAAATACCATAGTTTGTTTATCCACTCATCTGTTGAGGGCACCTAGGTCAATTCCATCATTTTGCTGTTGTGGATGGTGCTGCAACAAACATCGGCGTGCATGTACCTGTAGTTACTATTTTCCTTAAAAAAAAAAAAGTGCATTGTTCCTGCCCCTACCCCCTTCAAGAGTTAAACGTGGCATCTAGCAAGTCCCAGACAAAATTATAAAGGAGCTGATATCATTCTGGTCTTTCCTTGCCTCCTCTTCAATTGTTTCTCAGCCCTCTAACTACACCTTTCCAATTGTCTCATTCAGCTCCTCCCTCTTCCTTTCTCTCAAAGCATGCATATCCCACACCTGTCTGTCTTGCGGGCTCCATGTTCTCAGCTAGCATCTCTGTTTGAAAACACCTGAAACTCACCCTTGAAGGGTCACAGGTTAATAAACAGCAACTCGACAGCACTTGGCTCGGCAGGGAACAGCATTTTACTAGAAGACTCCTGAAAATTAACAAGCCAACCCATAGGAGTGGATCTAGGTGGGCCTTCATTGTCTGAATTTGAATCCCATTCCTGTCATGTACAAAGTCAGCATGTGATTTAACCTCTCCATGCCTCAGTCTCCTTGCCTATAAAATGGGATGATAAGAGTACCTGCCTCACTGGGCTGTTGTGAGTTAAATGTGTCAAGGGGACAGAAGAGTTCTTAGGACTATCATGCTAATGAGTCTAAAGCAATGCTTTCTCGCACAGTGTGGACCTTGGTAGTTCTCTACTTCATCTCTGTGGGAAGATGTATCCATGAAGACAGAAGGGACAGCCCATGGGCACCCATCTGGATGAGGAGCTGGTCTCACTCATCAAGGCAAGCCTGTTCACGGCTCACAGCACTCTGGACCCAGTGAGCATCGACTCAACACTGCTGAATGACAAGACAAAAAAAGGGCCTAAGTCACGATCCCTGGCTTTCTATAGTGACACGGAGTAAGGACAAGCAGATAGGCTGCGGTCTCCGAAACCTGAGATGACAGCATCACTGTGTCAAAGTGATCCTGAAAATACAGACCTACATACCAGCCAGAAAACATCAGCACTTGGGAAGAGGTGCTCAAAAGCAGCGAGCTCTCTGCTACAGAGCTGCTTATTTTGCCTTTTTTTTTTTTTAAAGTGTCCTCTGGCAAAACTGTTTTCAGCATCAAAAATTTAAACCTGGTCTACATTCTAAGACCTCTTCTCTAAAAACAAACAGAATTGGTTTCCATGAGTGGTAGGCTATCAACTTCATAACCCAGGTATTTTATGTACCCATCTTGTAGGAGGAGACCCTGGTGGCGTAGTGGTTAAGTGCTACATCTGCTAACCAAAATTCTATGGGGTAGTTTTACTCTGACCTATGAAGTTGCTATGAGTTGGAACTGACTCGTAATTGACTCGATAGCCACTGAGTGTTTTGTTTTGTTTTGTTTTGGTGTCTAGCAGGAAGATTGTGTCATTTTCTTTCTTTATCTGTACATGTGACAAACCACTCCACTTTAGCAGTGTAACAAAAATCTCGGGTTAACTTAGCATTCTGTTTCTGCATAGAAATATTGATTTTTGTAACAATGAATACAATCTGACACATACTGTTAAACCAATCTTCAGTTTATGAAACATCAGCAAAAATACATAAAGAAGGATGTACCTTACACATTTACTAAACTACATCAAAACCACAGAATCAAATGATGACATGCAGTAATCCTCACATTTGACACACTAGCTGCACCTGAGCGAGACCCCAGATGTCAGGCTCTCTGGCAGGTGATTCACCTCTGCACGGGACGGCACCGATCAACCGATCAGAGCATTTCTCAAATGCTGATTCTTTGTTAGCTAAACCTAAAATAACATCGCTGAGAGTCCTGCAATATAGCAAGGATGAAACCCACCATTTGTGAATAATGTCAAAAAGATATAGGGCACGGGATTAGGAGCTGGACATATCTGGATTCTTGTCTTTGTCCCTGGTTGGGTGACCTTGGCCTGTGTTCTGGGCTATGAATTCTGCCCTCTTAAACCAAGAGAGTTGGATGGATGGTTCTCTATGGCCTTTCTATGTTTAACTTTCCATGATCACAAAATCTTTACCACTGATTCATTTTTGGTATTGTGCAATCAAATCTCTTACGATACTGACTGAGTGGTGGCACTGAGTCTAGTTCTGCCTACACAATACAGTCCCAGGCTTCTTGGGTGGGTGCTACATAGGTTTCTGTCTTCTGAGCCCCACCACAGCATTACAACCCTCACATTAACAAATGGTAAAGATAGGCTTCAGGAGGTGAACAGCTCTGTCCTCTACTGGACACAGACATTAAGACAGATCATTTTAAAGACCCCGAAGTCATGGTTATTAAGAAAAACAAAAGGGTAAAATATCACAGTAAGTCACCAAAGAGGTGTGTGCATATATTAACTATATAATTTGGCAAAATAAGAAAAGTTTGAACTGTTCTTTGTGAACATGCCTGAAACATACATAAAATTAAAATGCTTATATATACACAAAATTCAACACTGAATATAAATTCAAGGTCCAGCATCAACAGGAGGCTCTCCAGTGCTACTAAGTGGACAATGAGGCTGACAGTGGTTGTGAGTGCAGAGAGAAGCTGTGCTGCTTGTCATTGGTGCTGGCCTCTGTCCCACTGCCTGGAACACTCTGCTGTCCCAGTCACAGGCAGTGACGGTGTCCATCACCCCAGGCCACTACATTTGTTCCTCCCGCCCCCAGCTTCTGTGTCTTCTGTTCTGAAAAGACTCAATGACTGGGTTTCCTATTTGAAAGTCATGTAAACTTTTATGTATTTTAATCTAAGGCCTAAATCGGTCTTTGTCTTTCTGATATTCTAATATAACTCTCCTTTCACTGTATTTATACAATTTTGAATCTTTGGCTATGACTTGCACTGTAGGAATGAATCAATTCAATAAACATGAAAGTGCAAACAAAACTATTTTAAAACTGCTAGGTATCCTTGATATACACTGTCTGTTTATTAACCTACTAAATTTCTTCCTATTTAACTGTCGTGACAATTTTAGGAACCACTTCAGCCTTGAAACATTTTTCATCTCCCTAACCTGGGCCTCCTTGTCAGAAAACAAACTCTTATACTCTTCCCCTGCCCAGTCCTGTCCCGAGAGGACTTCTGCTATGTACCCAGAGAGGCCTGTTCTCTGCATGCAGAATCTGGCCAAAGGAGAAGAGCTGCCGACACAGGACTGCCCCATCTGTGCCCAAGACACCATCATGGAAGGAGACTCAAGTATGTTGGAACAGTCATCTACAGAAAAGAGTTCAGGGTCTCTGCTACTGAACTCTTTTGCTAAATTTTGCCTAAGAGATGACCATCTTCATTTGGTTTACAGATTTCCAGATGTGGCACTGAAGAGCTGAAGTTTTGGTTTCTTGAACTATCAGTGTGTAAGCCTGGGCTGTTACTGAGGGACGTTGAATGTGCTGATAACTTTAATACTAAATAAACTGTTTCTAACTCATTACAATCCTCTCCTATCACCATTTCTTACAAGATTTTGATACACTCCTCTGTGGGGCAAGACACCTCCCTCATGAGAATCACTGAATCAAAACTTAATTTCTGAATTATGACTCATTATAAAGCTCAATAAGTAATTCTGAAGAAACAGTATTCAATTTAAATACTGAAAGATGTTATCTTGTTGAAAAATAGTGCTGATAGTGACTATTACCATATAGAATCTTTTCTGATTATTTAAGCAAATCATTGAAACTTTATACCTGAAAACCATTATGAAATGCATCTTCTACACAGTTCATTACAGTAACAAATTACATTGTTTTCCTTTGTTAAAAAGTGTTTTATTCAATTACACCCTTTCCCCACCTATTGTTAAGACACTTAGAACTTGGATTTTTAATTTTTCTAAATGAATTTGTAGGGATGTCTGTTTGGAAATCCTGGTGGCACAGTGGTTAAAAGTTATGGCTGTTAACCAAAAGGTCAGCAGTTCAAATCCACCAGTTGCTCCTTGGAAATTCTATGGGGCAGTCCTATTCTGTCCTACAGGGTCACTATGAGTCGGAATCGACTCGGCAGCAGCAGGTTTGGTTTTATTTAGTTTAGCAACTTAGAAGTGAAGCATAAAATGTCAAATAAAAGTTACCCCCAGTAACAAACCTCTTTCTGATTGATACCACAAAATACTTAATAGGCATATAAAATAGTCATTCCTATAAGTAATACTTCAAAAGCCTTTATCTCCCCCAACGCAGACCAACTGAACCTGCTGTATATGTCTACTCTGCAGCTAGGCTGGATAATACAAATAAGCACTGAATTAAAAACAGCTCTAGAGAAATCATAAATGCATTTCTTCTCAAATTAGAAAATGATTTCCTGCGCCTAAGAGACTAAAAAGATACAAAACACCTACTCCAAGGACCACCGGGGCGTAAGTGAAATCTGTGGAGAAGGCCCCCCTCCCAGCAAGGCACTTCCTTGACGCGATCTCAGGGAGGTGCTCCCCGCCACGGATGTCAGTATTCCGCATCGATGTTCTTGGCGATGGTGCTCAGCTGGATATTGGAAGTTCCTTCGTATATTGTACCTTAAGCAGGAAGGAGCAAAAGGGACAATGAGGTGTGGATCCATGCTGAAGAGTCTACACAAGAAACAGCTTTGCAAATACTGCCTCTGTGTCTGCTAGAACAGCTGCTGTGAGTAACATCATTCATTGTCCCCTAAACATGGAACTGTATGACAAAGTGATTTAGGGCATAATAATGAGAATTCACGGCAGAGAGAAGCTGTACTTGCTTCAGGAATTGCTATCTGTTCCTCTTTCGGATATCAAGAATTATATAAACTACTGGGCTTTCTTTTTGGCCACAGCTGCTGAAAAGTACCAAGCTTAGCCATCACCCAGATGGGTTCGGTACCTTTGCATTCTCTTCCTTGGCAGACTTCAGTTTGCAGCTAGATGCCAACTCCATGTACCTTATTACAAATCAAGTCAAACTCTCTTTGCAAGGAAGAAATGCATAAACCCGTAAACAAAACGAACAGCATCAAAGTCTGCCAAGATGCTCTGCAGAAGGCTTTACTTGCCCATTTCCTGCCCTTCTGAGCTCTACCTCATATATTATCTACATCATATAATTATTATTATCTTGAATCTCCAGATACAGTATAAACACAATTCTGGAATGGAGTTCAGAGTACTCTAACTTGCCAACTCAGAAATGTTCTGCGTCAGCTGCTTAGACTATTACAATGAACAAGAGCACAGTTTCCATCCTCAGCACAACACACTGACATACTTACTGGATTTTTGCAAGTGAGAAAACTAAGGCTTACTTAGGTTAATTAATTTGCCCTAATGATGCATTTGATGCCTGGGACTAAAGCATGCAGCAGAGGATCCCGACATCCAACAGGGCGGGGGCAGGCGCCTCTGCACAGGCCAGCACAGGATCGTCCCTGGCTGTGCCAGAGGAGTAGAGCTGTCAGCACAGGACTGTCCCCAGTTGTGTCAGAGGAGCTGTCACGGAAGGCGACTCCAGTGCACAGGAACATTCACGTATAGACACTAGTCCGGTGTCTCTGCCACCTAACTCTTGCTAAACTTTGCCTAACAGATGACATTTTTCCATTCGGTTTACATATTTCCAATTTTGGTATTAAAGAGTGGAAGTTTTGGTGCCTGAACTAGCAATGTGTAAACCTGGTCTGTTACCAAGGGACAGGCAGCTCCGGAGGCTGCGGTGTCTCTGTCACCTTCTCTGGGGTGAGTTCTGGAATGCTCTTGCTCTACAGGGCACCTGGCTTCTGAAACCAGAACAACACCTCTAAGAGCACCAAACTACACCAATCTGAAATTGTAACCTTTCAATAACAGTCTGAAAAACGACGACAGGAGGTTATGTTGCAGTTTTACGAAAGGCTTAAAGGCATTTTAAAAAGTGATTTGATATTTTAAGAAATATAAGCCCACTCTGCACCCCACATTGGCGAGTGGCGTCTGGGGTCTTAAAAGTTGCCAAGCTACCATCTGAGGATACAGCACATGCTCCCAACTCAGCAGGAACGGATGCTCACTGAGGACCAAAATGATATGGGTGAAACAGAAACCACAGGACAGGGAGACCCACATGAGTGGGTGTCTACATCTACTTGTGACCAGAAGAACCAGGTGGTGCCTAGCCACCAACAGTGATAGCCATGAGGGAGCTCACAAAGTTGAGTCTCACTGGCAACACAAGAATAAAAAGGGGTGCACTCTGAGATCTCCACTAAAAGACTGCAACTGATGGTCCAGGGGCTTCAGGGATCCCCTGGGAGCATGGCCCTTGGTCCTGATGCTGCTCCAGCCCATAAATCACAATGAAGGTCAACTCTTTGGACAGGAATGGATTGGACTTGGCAATGCAGAGTGACCATATCTTGGGTACACTTTATGGTTCTAAGCATCTATAGGATATCGTCCTGCTGACCTCTTACTGTGAGGAAGGGGAGTGGGTAAAGAAGAGGGGAAACGAGACTGTTGGGAGGATGGGACATGTATGGAGCAGAGAAGAAGAGCGTGCTGTCACTGGGCAGGGGGAGCAGTGGAAGCTGCATATAGGTGGGCATGCCAATTTATATGGGAATGTACATTTTCATTCAATCATAATAATAAAATAAAATAAAATCCAAAAATAAAAAGAAAAGAAATATGAGTCTATATTTTTGAAGGAAGAAATGTGGGGAGAACTCAGAAATTAGAAGATAGCCAATAAATATAACTTGAAAAGACTCAAATTACCTTTGCCTAGGTACCAGTAACATAAAGAGAACCAACTTAACAAGCCAAATATCTACAGAGGCAAATAAAACAAAAAATAAAATATAAAAAGGAAGACCCACTTACCGATCTTTGCATCTCGGAAGAATTTTTCCACAGGGTAATTTTTGGTGTAGCCTACTCCCCCCATCCACTCAACACACTTACTGGTTGTCACCCCTGCAATCTGTCGAAAACAAGCAGCAAATCGCACAGAGAAACCACACAACCTTGGCACTTCAGACACTTTGGCATAATGTTTTCAGAAATGGGAATTCACTGTACTTGGGAAGACTGAATACTGTTTATGTACCATGTTGTCTATCACGTCCCATTGTACATTCCATGTCTGTAAGCTACCCCACTAATTCACAAAATTCTTATTGTCTTAAGAAAACTAGAGTATTGTTCCAATTCCTACATTTGATATCAGGTGCCATTTATCTGGCCAACACTTACAGAGCACCTTTTACTGCACCCTCTTCCTGCCATGGGATGCACAGTGATGAGGGGCTGGCAGCCACTGACATTTAGCCAACAACCACACGATGTGATAAAGGGTACAGGGTCAAAGCACGGCTCACTAGAGACTTGGCATGACTTACACGGGGAAATGTTCAGATACTGTGAACATTACGGTAACCCTAGTGGCAGACTGGGTAAGTGCTACAGCTGCTAACCAAAGGGTTGGCAGTTTGAATCCACCAGGTGCTCCTTGGAAACCCGATGGGGCAGCTCTGTGCTGACCTGCAGGGTCACTGTGAGTCAGAATTGACTCGCCAACCATGGGCTTGCTTTTCGGTACAATAACATTAGGGATTACAAATCTTACACCTCGCATGTCCTTTCCTGTGGCAGTCACTTCACCCCGACTTGAAGTCACGGGCTGACACCAACTTCAAGCTGAGGCTCACTGTTAGGGATTGAACTGTGTCACCCCAAAATAAGAGTTTTAAATCCAAACCTCTGTGCCTGTGATTATCATCCCATTTGGGAATGGGTTGTCTTTGTTAAATGTTAATACAGCAGGATTAGTGTACGGTGTGTTCTGAGTCAATCTTTCCTGAGACAAGCGATTAAACAAGTGAGAAAAGCAGAGATAGGGAAGACTGATGCCAAGCCACATGACGAACTCCAAGGGGCCAGGAGGCATAGGCTAAAAGACAAGGACCTTTGCCCAGAGCTGATGGAGACAGAGAGGTCAGAGTCAGAGGTTTCTGAATTTGGACTTCTACCATCTTAAACTGTGAGAATAAATTTCTGTTTGTGAAAGTCATTTACCTGTGATATTTCTGTTAGGGCAGAACCAGAATTTGATACTGGAAGGGTGGAGTGCTGCTCTAACAGACACCTAAAATGTAGAAGTGGCTTTGGAACTGGTTGAGGGAGAGAGGCTGAAGAATTTTAAGGTCCCTAACAGTAAACACCCAGACTGCCCGAAGATCTCAGAGAACAGAGGATCATTTTCCAGCTTGAGAACTAATGTAAATTGTTGTGCTGGGTTCTGGACTTGCTTCATGCCCACTGTCCCTTTTTTCCCAGTAATTTCTCCCATTTGTAATGGAAATAACTGTCTTGTGCCTGCTCCACCACTGTATTTTGGAAACAGATAACTTGTGATCTAGATTTCAAAGGTTCACAGAAGAGGAACTTTGCTCCAGGGTAGACTACACCTAAACTCTCACCTGTACTTGATTTAGACGATTCAGAAGATAAGACTGTTGACTTGGAGTAATTTAAGACTTTTGGGATGACAGAATGGGGTAGATGTGTTTTGCCTCTGGCAAGGACATGAATTTTTAGTAGCCAAAGGCTGGAATATTATAGACTGAATTGTGTCTCCCAAGCCTCTATGCCTGTGTTTATACTCCCCTGTGGGAATAGAGTACCTCTGTTATGTTTAATGAGATAGGATTATCATACAGTATATTTTTTTGAGACATAAAACAGATTAAACAAGCAAGCAAGAGAAGCAGAGGTGTGGGGAAGACTGATGCCAAACCACATGCAGATCTCCAAGGAGCCAGGAGACAGGAGCTGAAGAGACAAGTCCCTTCTCTCAGATCTGACAGATAGAAAGCCTTCTCCTAGAACCAGAGACATGAATTTGAACTCCTCCCATCCTAAAGCACGAGAAAATGGGTGTATTTGTTAAAGCCACCCACTTGTGGTACTTATGCTACAGTAGCACTAGATGACCAAAACAGCATCCGAGGGTTTATGAGGAGCGCACTCCTGGGTCCCCTCTTGAGCCCCTCCAGAAATATTGAGAAGCACAGAATCAAAGTCCTTGCTGTGGCAGCTTTACTTTTGGCTACCCTGTCAGAGTTGCTGGAAGCCCACGGTATTTTACTTAAAAAATACACTCTCAGCCAACTCCTAATAAGCACCAAACCAAAAAGACAGATCCACTTCCAAGGAGTTGATTCTGACTCACAGTGACCCTACAGGGTAGAGGAGAACTGTTCCATAGCGTTTCCAAGGAGTGCCTAGCGGATTTGAACCGCCCACCTTACAGTCAGTAGATGTAGCACGTGACCACTATACCACCAGGGTGTCTCTAACAGGCACATGCCTGAAAAAACAACTAGGGCTGCATAATTGATTTTTTATTTTTACCTCTGATGCGTAGTACTTAGCCATGGATGCTTCTTTTATGAATGGTCTGCCAGCTTCCACAAGCCTAGCGGCGTTGTAGGTCAGCAACCTAGCAGCTTCCAGCTGGGTGGCCACATGAGCCACTTGGTGTTGGAGACCCTGTGACATTCAGGACCAAGTCAGAGATGAGGATTTCTACAACGCAGCCTCAGAGTCTGGGGCAGCTATAAAACTGCACTGGACCCGCATACACCCTGAAGGAAATTCACAAGCATCTTTTAAATACTTTAAAATCTGCAATCTAAAATGAAATATGACACCACATACATTGTTAAACCCTCTTTTCTTAGAACATTTTCAAAGTTCGTGTGATCCTTTATAATTGTCAAGATTTAAATAATGAATTAGCACAAAGTTAGGTTTAAAACTTTGTTATATTTAGCAATTATTTCCAATCCTTTGTAAGATCAAAATTGAGCTTAAATTAAATCTCGGCACAGCGAAAATTTGCATCTGTTCTTCATTCATATAAACTGAAAACAACTGTGATTCTGCATGTGGCCTGAGTGCGCTAAGGCTGTAGCTGCAAATTAAGGAAGGAATATTTGACTCGCCCACTGTTACCCTCCAGTAACATTATTAAGGTGATTTCACTGCAATATCCATAGGCAAGAACCAAGGTTTTAACAATTATAACACTCAGTGCCACTGAGTTGATCTCAGCTCAAGATTATAGAAAATAGAATAATGACTGAAAAACACCTAGAGAAAGTACCACCACTCCAAAACTTGAGAGGGGTAACTACGGGCATGCTAATGACAACCCAAGGAAGAATGAGAATATGAGTATTAAGGGATTACAGCAAGAAACAATTTCTGGAAATGGAAGGCAGAGAGGTGCTTATTAAAATGGAAATGTTATCATTAATTTTACATATAGAAACTTGAATTGGCATGTATATTTTCAAAAACAGTAAGATACACCAATTCAACCGTTTCTATATGTACAGTTCAGTAACTGTTCACAGTCTACAAGCTGCACGATCATTCTCACCTCCCTTTCTGAGCTGTCCCTTCCTGATTAACATAAACTCACGGCCCCCTAAGGTTCCTTTCTACTCTTTTTGAATTACTGTTGTCAATCTCACTAACAGATAGTTCTTAAAAGAGCAGCATGCTCAAGGCAGACCTTTTTTACTAGTTAAGCTAAATTATTCTTTGGTTTTAAGAAGACTTCAGAGGGTTTAAGTTTTAGACATTATCTCAAGGCTACAGTTTCAGAGGTTCATCTGGCCTTCATGGCTCCAGGCTTCTGGTTGTTGTTAGGTGCCATCGAGCTGGTTCCAACTCACAGCGACCCTATGAACAACAGAACAAAACACTGCCCAGTCTTGCACCATGTCTACAACCTACAATCTTTTTATGCTTAAGCCCACTGTGGCGGCCACTGTGTCAATCCATCTCATTGAGGGTCTTCCTCTTTTTTGCTGACCCTCCACTCTACCAAGCATGATGTCCTTCTCCAGGGACTGATCCTCCCTGACAGCATGTCCAAAGTTCAGTTCTTCTGGAGTCCCCAAGATTTTATATTATGTTCTGCATTTTCCTTCTTTGATCAGGATTCCTCTATAAAATCCTTGACCAAAGTGCTCAGTGATGGTAGCTGGGCACTATCCAGTACTTCTGGTGTTGTAGCTGGGCACTATCCAGTTCTTCTGGTCTTGTAGCTGGGCACTATCCAGTTCTTCTGGTCTCATGCAAAGGAGGCAGCTGTGCATGGAGGTGATGAGCCACCCATTCTGTACCGCCTCCTATGCCTGACTCTCCTTTTCCCTTGTTGCTCCAGGTTAACAGAGACCAACTGTTGTGCCTTGGATGGCTAGGTGCAAGCTTTTACGATCCCAGGCACCACGCAATGAACTAGGTGGTGGAACACAAGTAATAAACATGTTATTAAACCATTAACTTGCTGTGTATACTCTTAACTACAAAATTAATTTAAATTATATATATATAACCCACTGCCGTCGAGTCAGATCCAACTCATAGTGATCCTAGAGGTCAGGGTAGAACTGCCTCATAGTTTGCAAGGAGTGCCTGGCAGATTTGAACTGTTTACCTTTAGGTTGGCAGATGTAGCACTTAACCCATTACGCCACCAGGGTTTCCATAATTATATATATATTAGATGTTTCTGGTGCCATCCATCTAAATAAATATTGAGCAAATACTATGTGTCAGGCACTGCACTGAGCAAGGGAGAGATCTCATGGAACAACACAGTCGGAACTCCTGTTTTCATGGTTTATATAATCCAGCATGGGGAAAAGACAAATAACTGTAATACTGCATGATGAATGGAAACCCTGGTGATGTAGTCGTTAACTGCTATGTCTGCTAACAAAAAGGTTGGCGGTTCCAATCTGCCAGGTGCTCCTTGGAAACTCTATGGAGCAGTTCTACTCTGTCCCATATGGCAGTGGGTTTAGTTTTGGTTTGGGTGTGATCAATGTTAAGATGGGGAGCCTTAGTGAGGCAATCACTCAGTACTCTCAGGAGTAGGTTTCCTGATCAAACCAAAGCAAAATGTGAGGGGAGCAGAAAGCTGGCAAAAAACCCAACAGTAATCAGGAATATTGGGTAGATTCTTTTCTTTTTCTGTCTGCAATATTTGATATGTACAAAAGATTATGCCACATGTATGTAGGCTATGAGCTTCCACGTAAAGCAAGCATTTTTTCCTTTATGACGACTTGTCTTTTCACTTTAAAGCATATTTTGAGGAAAAGAAATTTAGCAGTGAAGTGTATCAGTCTTCTTATCCTTTACGATTATTTCTCTTTGCATCTTATTTACAAAATCTTTCCTTCCACAAAGTCATAAAGATAGTCTCCTAAAACTTCACTACTTTTTATTTTATTATGTTTTAGGTAAAAGTTTAAATCTGTTTTCTGTGTATGGCATGAGATAGAGATGCAGTTTCATCTTTTTCCACATGGAAAGACTTAATTCTTCATACTCATAATCTGCAATGCCATTCTAACACATTTCTGGGTTTTCTGTTTTGTTCCCTCAATTTGTCTACTCCTATGTAACATTACTAATCTAGAAGTTTATAGCTTATCAAGTAGAACTCAGATATTTTCATTATTTTTAAAAAGGACATTTAATTACATCCACATTGTTGATTCTAATTACTATAGCAGGGAACACAGAAGGCAGCCAAGTGACTCTGGCCTGTCTCCTGCTCAGTAAATACTTGCCACCTTTGGGTGCTGATTCCCAACTGCATTGTAAACACAGGGCCTGGCATGCAGAACATGCTCAATAAACCTACACTGAATAAACAAATGAAATAAATAAGGGGGCTAGACTGGCCCCTACTCTCAGGCAGTTTATAGTCTAGAGGAGAGGATAATATAAATGATCACAGACAAAGCAAAAAACAAGCCACACAATTGCAATCAAGTACACTAGTAGGAAAAAACCTAGAAACTGTAATACAAACTTCGCAGCGTACACCTGTCTCACTGATGAAATCAGTGTACAAATTTTCAAGAATTTTTTAATAAAATTATAATACTCGGGATGCTGACCTGACAGAACTCGTGTTTGTATATTTGTAATCTTGTAAGAGGAAAATGGGTATAAAGATGTTCTAATGTGTATGAAGTTTATCAATAAATGTCAATGCCCCTATGGCAAAACAACAAAAAAATGCCGCTTTTCAAAGTTCGAATTTCTCAAAGTTTTTAAATTATCCAGTACATAACCAAACCTGTTGCCACCATGTCAATTTCAACTCACTGTAACTCTACAGGACTGAGCAGAATACCCCATAGGGTTTCCAAGGACCCGCCCAGCTCCTGGTCAGTAGCTGCAGTGACAGTCCCTTTGCCCAGGACTCCACTCAACACACGGGGGTGGTAAAAATGTCTTTATGATTCTACCTGTAAGTGCCCCAGCCACCTCTCCACACACGTAAGGAAACAGTTTCCTGAGTACAGGTGAGATTAAAAGCCTCCCTCCAAACCATCTTAACATTCCGTCCTGTTTGCAGCCATCTGACTGCCCGGGCTAGTGGGCGCTGAACTTTTGGGCCTTGAACTGCGCATGTCCACAGCCTTGCCACACCACTGTGTTCCATCTGAGCATGCTCCGTTCTGCAAGACTTTGAACTCCCTGCGCATGTCCACAACCTCACAGCTTCGCGTGTGCGCCACTTGAGCATGCCCAGTCGTTCTTCGCTGTGCATTGACGGCACTCATGCACAGCCTGGGAGCTCTGCATATGCTCCGATGGAACCTTCCGCAGTCCTGGTCCCTGCACTGACTGCGCATGCCCACAGTGTCCCCGTGCCACACACGCACCGTTGGAGCATGCCCAGGCCTTCTAATCTTTGAAGGGAGGACAGTGACGGCACGACGCCTCCTCAATCCTGTATAATCTAACGGCATCGCAGCAAGGCGGAGTGGGAGGTATAATAAGAAACTATCTGGAATCAAGCGCTGCTTCAAGGGAGGGTCTGCAACTGTGTAAGGCAATTCCGGAACCTTAGGTGACGTGCTGGAGGGCGTGTGTGCTTGGTGGGCTTCCACTTCAGGCTTCCGGCTTCCACCGAACTGGTTAGACTTAAGTGTGGACAGAAGAAATACCATCACCACCAACAGATCCCAAGGGCCTGGGCGCCCCTAAAGGCCACGGTCATAGGGCATTCCCAGGCCACTCCCTGTCTCCTATATCCGTCGCTGAGAGGATGTCATTTGCACTCAGTGTGGCTAACGAGCTTCCACCAGCTGTAGCCACCGAAGGCAGTCTTCTGAGGGTGACCACATGGCTGTGGCCCAACAGGCAGTTGTGACAAGAGTTCCATTTAGTGAGCAGTTGGTACAGCCAGGCATTGTAGGCAGTGCTTTGCACACATCTGTAGTTTAAAGTTACCCTACAGAGCAGGCGGGACTGCCCACAGTGTACAAAAGAGGGAGCCGAATCTTAGACAGAGGAGGTAACTTGCATAAAACCTAAAGCCAATAAGCCAAGAACTCAGATTTGAACCCAGACGGTCTGACTCAGGCCCCACACCTAGAACTTATGAAACAGTAAGAAACAGCTCTAAGATTCTCCCCAGGCTAGCCAGAATCACGCCATAGCTGTTCTTAGTGAAGGTCAAGAAGTTCACAAGCAGGCTTCCTGAGAACTACCCACTTACTTCCACCCCAATTAAAATCTCTCGGAGGAGATTCTCTCCGGGGTTTTACAGTTCAGTGCTTCATCAATAGGAAGATAGGGGACAGAGAACACAGAAAGACTCTACTGACAACATACCTGAAAATCAAATACTCTTTGGCCGAATTGCATCCTTTCTTTAAGGTATGGAATAGTGCAGTCAAAACATCCTTGTGCCAGGCCCAACATCTGCTCAAAAATAGAAGACCAGAATCTCTTATTTTGTTACAGGTTTCCACTTTAGTGAGGAGCCCTGGTTATACATTATTTTTACACACAAACTGAATCATGTAACAAATGAACTGCCAGTGACTGAGCGACCCCGGAGACTCCTCGCTAGGTCTCCTGGTGTGGTGCGCTCACACCGCCTGGCCACTTGTCAGGAATCTTCTGCTTTAAGCACTCCTTCTCCAAGCATGAAGGGACCACAGACAACTCTGCTCAGAACTGGCCTTCGAGACTTACAGCAGCCCCTCCAGTCCTTCTCGAAGTCAGATGTGGAAGGTCACTTCTGAACCTTCGAGCTCCTTGGCCATTTTGCATGTGATCGGGATTAATAAGAGCTTTAGTGGAAAGGGCACAAGAACATAAAAGAGTGGCATTTCCCAACCCCAGCATACATTAGAGTCATCTGGGGAACTTCATAAATGACACTGATGCCAGATAGAAATGACTAAATCAGAATCTTGTGGCGGAGGGGAGGTTTGGGGCATGTGGCCTGAGCATCTGCATTTCACAAATGCCTCAGGTGACTGAAGAAACAGCTGACAGTGTCTTGTGAAGACATGAATTCACATGGCAGAAGGACAAATTTGAATGTGGCAATAATTTCAGGTGAACTGCATTCCTGTGACCCAGTCTTCAGTTGAGCGATTCAAACTTAGAAATGATTTCTACATTTCAACATTAGGTAGTCATTAAATAGCTAATTGTGCCCAACTGCTGGCTTTAGAGAGACAAAAAATAGTGTGAAGCTTTCAAGGGAAATACCCACAAAATTACCAATAGTCTTCAATTGTGGACCCTAATTAAAAACAAAAACACAAGATGATACAATTTATAATAAAACCAAAGACTTTCCTTCATTTTTATAATCTAGAAGGTGAGTGACACCACTTAGTATAAAAGTGTAATGTACATTATAAACGGCAAATTGTGAAAAACAACAAGAATAATTTATTAGTACTCATCTATTTAATTCTTACTATTTTATTCCATGTGCCACAAAGAATTGGCCTGATTTTCACTTGTGAAACACTAAGCATCAACGATTTCATTAGCAGTGGCTCAGAGACTCCTGTTACACACAGTATTATTCTTGATTTAAAACACTCCTTCGAGAATGTGCTTCATGGTGGGAAAAGCCAAATTTTAGAACAGTGATGTATTTAATGTACAGTACATTTTAGAAGTTCAATCCAGGTGGTGGATTAATACTTATAACGGTCTCCAAGCAGAACAACTGTTACTACTAATAAGCCATTGTTTGGGTCTGATGTCAGTGACCAAAGTGGACCTGAAGAGATGAGCAGCAGAAGCCGTTCTACCCTAGTCTGTAAGGGAAGAGTGCCCTCTTGTGTTGACCGGCTTCCCAGCGCGCGCTGATTTCATCGCCAGTGTTTCTTTTTGTAGTTTAATTAATTTGGTAGTTCGACTCACCTGCGCAGCAATCCCTATTCTTCCTTCATTAAGGCCCCCTATGGCATACTTATAGCCGTGTCCTACTTTTCCCAGGATATTGGTTTCTGGAACCTAAAGATTAAAACATGCAGTTATTTCTCAATTTATTTGATTGACTTAATCCATTTTGATGATCTATTTTTAAATGCACATATACTCTCAATTTATTACAGCATGCATTAAACTCGAATGAAAGCGTGGGCTGCCGTCTGTCTCCCGGTCTTGCCGGGCTCCCCCCAGCTCAGAGGGAAAGGGCTCCAGTCAGTCTGCGTCGCTCATGACTGCATCCTCCAAGCATCGATAATTGCTGAATGAATCAATCTATGCAAAGAAGATCTCGTACGCTTCATCAATCACATAAATGAGTAACACATTTTCTTCCCCCAGTTATTATGTGCATAAAAATAATGTATAATAACATTAGGGATTACAAAAGATATGCTGGCACAGTGGTTAAGAGCTCAGGCTGCTAACCAAAAGGTTGGCAGTTTGAATCCACCAGATGCTCCTTGGAAATCCTATAGGGCAGTTCTCCTCTGTCCTATTGGGTTGCTATGACTCAGAATCAATTGCTGGTGATGAGTTTGGTTTTCGGTTTTTGCAAGGGCACTAAAGCTTTTTTCAGTTGAGACTGTTCACTCCCATAAAAATCACATGGGAGGGAAGGAAGGAGAGAGGGAAAGAGGGAGAGAGGGAGAGAGGGAGTGTGGGAGTGTAGGAGTGTGTGTGCGCGCGTGCGTGCGTGTGTGCGTACACACAAGATGCACCACAGGGAGAAAAAAATGACCATGAGATTAAAATGTTTATTGACTGTTTTAATAGTAAAGTAAAGACTAGGGACGATAATAAAAATGCACTTAGCTTTGTAACATGGGCAGTGAGGAGGGGCAGAGGCAGAATGCAGAAAGGAGAGAAAATTAAAAAAAAAAAACAAAAAACAGGTTGGGAGAAGCAAACCCAAACCGAACCATTGCCATTGAGTCGCTTTTGACCCGTAATGACGCTACAGGGCAGTGTCTAACTGCCCCGTAGATTTGAACTGCCAGCCTTTAGGTCAGCAGCTACAGCACTGAACCACTAGCCACCAGGGTTTTCTGGAGAGAAGCAGTGAGGCCCAAAAGATGTCTGTAAAGACACCTCTCTACACACACTCATAAGCAGCCAAAGTCAAGCTCTGATGTGTAACCTGGAGAATCCCTCACAACCTGTCCTGTCCATCTAGAGGTGGACAGATGAGCCTTCTGAGGGCGCTCTCCCTCCTTCCACCCAATGAACTTCACCCGATAGGAAGCGCCCGCTTTCCGCTCTCGTTGGGCAACGGCGCCCTCTTGTGGTCTCGGGTGGACCGACACAGTCCCTCCGAAGCCCTGTTTGTCCAGTAGAAACAGGCTTGGTTCTTGGCACCACTCCCAAGGCCAGCTGCTGAGCAGTGCTTCCACCCTTGGACCAACGGTTCACGAATTCACACAACACTCCCTCTGTGCCCTTCCAGCGACCTGATAGGTTAACATCTCTCTTGTCCATCTCTCCTGTGAATACACGCACAGCTTGTTCCACACCAGTCTGTGACACTTACCTCCACATTCTCAAACATGGCCCTCCCGACAGCTCCAAGATACTCACCTTCACATTCTCAAATGTTAACGGGCAGGTGGCAGAAGCTCTGATCCCCAGTTTTTTTTCTGGTTTCCCTATATGAAAGCCTTCGGTATCACGGTCTACTAAGAAGCAGGTGATTCCTTTATACCCCTAAAAGGCAGATTTAAAATGCTATTACCTCTTGATTTTCTGAATCCCTTGCCTTCAAAGAGATCAAAACCAAACCCAAACCCACTGCCATTGAGTCGATTCTGACTCACAGTGACCCTATAGGGCACAGCAGAACTGCTCCATAGAGTTCCCAAGGAGTGCTTGGTGGATTTGAACTGGCAACCTGTGGGTTACCAGACGCAGCACTTAACCACTATGCCACCAACTTTTCCTCAAAGAGATGAAAGCAAAAAGAAAACTAAAGACAGGTGTTAGTAATATATACTAGTGGACTCAATCACAATCTGTGGGTCACAAAACAAGAATGATCGGAAGATACTGGAATCACAAAATCAACAACTTTACTATTGTACTTTTTCAGAAACCATCAGTAGATATTGAAATTATTAAGTAACCCTAAGATATTACATGATCATGAGAATTCCCTGTTTCAAATTTAACTTTATGAAATACTTCAGTTTTAACAAACATTAGAGAAAAGATAAAATATATTTACCATTTTCTGTATATCTATTTTATATCTGAATGAAATAATTATTCCTAAAAATAAATGTACTAAATAGATACCTTAAATTCTTCATTTTTTAAAAAATAAATTTTGAAATTCTACAAAATTAAAAGATTCACTTCCCATATAACACAGTAGGAGAAGACCAGTAAAGGGTCCTCCACAGAATTTATAATTGCACCACCAATGTTTATTCTAGGAGACAAATAAGACAGTGGAGAGAGGCCACTTGATGTCTGACACCTTCAGTACCGGGTGAAGGAAGAATTTAAGTTCTAAAAAGGAAACGGAAGGAAGAAAAGAGAAAAGAAAGAAAAGAGGAGTGGGGAAGGAGGAAACTTCCTTTTCAGACTTACGGTGGCTGGGTCCACGTTGGCCATCACCAGGAAGAGGCCTGCGTAGTCGGCACTGCTGATCCACATCTTTGACCCGTTGATAACATAATAATCTCCCTTTTTGTCAGCTCTGGTCTTCAGAGCAAATGAGTCACTACCTGCTCCAGCCTCGGAAAGGCAGAAGCTGCCCACCTACAGAGTTAGGGGAAAATGCCCAGGTTGGTAACTCTCTTTATCTGCTGTGCAATAAATAGTCACACAGCCAAAATGTACACTCAGCCCGTTAACTACTTTTAAAAGCCTGTACTTGTCAAAATAGTGATGGTATTCTAACAGTTTTTATTTTTCAAAATGTACCCTACTGTTTCTCTAATACAATTAAACTTAACATATATGTAAAGTTAATTACACTGGTTCTAACAGTTGCTGTAGAACCAAAACCTGTTACTGCTGATTCCCACTGATAGTGACCAAACAGGACAGAGTAGAACTCCCCTACAAGGTTTCCAAGGAGAGGCTGGTGGATTTGAACTGCCAGCCTTTTGGTTAGAAGCCGTAGCACTTAACCACTACGCCACATGGCTCCAGTTGCAGTAGAAAGGCAATGGAAATGAAGCCATCAAAAAAGGTGTCAGATACTCTCACTGTTGATGTTTATTTTCTAAATTTCGAAATGGCAAAGGAGAGGGAGACTGCACTTTTCCAGTCGTGTTGACTCGCTGAGCTTTGCTTCATTAGTTAACACAGCGGCCTCATTGGTCTCAGAGAGTCAAGTCAGTGTGGCAGGGGCTTGTCTTCTGGAAATATCCCAAACTTGGAAAAGATCCATTTTGACAACTTATCTCCACTGACCTTTCCTGAAGTCAGCTGGTTCAGATAGGTGTCCTTTTGCTCTTCTGTCCCATATTTTGTAATCAGCTTGTTAATTAACGTGTTCTGGAGGTCACAGAAGACAGCCACAGATGCATCCACTTTGGCTAATTCCTCTATCACCAGGATAGTGGAAAAAAATGAAGCTCCAGTTCCTCCGTATTTTGTGTCAACTTGGATGCCCATCAACTAAAAAAGGACAATCAGGGAAATACTGAAGAAAGCTCTTTTCATAAGAATCAACTTTTTGCAAGAATAAATTAAAAAATAAATTGTAATCATATATGTTCTTAATTTTAAAACTAATTTGGTATGGATAGTTTGCTATGCTACAAGTGACCAAATAAATAAATAAATTCCATAATAAACTGTGTGTATTTGAGAAGGATAAAATTTTATGCCAGAACTATAATTTGTTTCCTTTAGGCTGTGAGTCCAAAAAACAAAAATCAGAAAAGCATGATGCTTTGAAGGACAACTGGATGGAATGATACAAGACCTAACACGATTTATTCTCCTGATCTTTCTTCCTACAAACGACCAGCTGCCTGCTTAAACACTGCGTAGTGTCCAGTTCACTTTTTCAACCTGGCTGCCTCAAACTGCTTTCTCTTGAAGAGGAAGATAAAGAAAGTGATCTCTTCCTCAGGGGGAATGTCTACAGTTTCATCTGGCATCATCTCTTCTGGTCTGGCCAGTCCACCAGGGTGCATTCAGCCCTGGTAATCACAGTATGGCCGTTCCTTTGGGGTAATGGACTATGTTAGCCAGTGCAAGACGGTGAGCAGTCTGCGTTTGGTGATGCTGGCACGGAGCCACACTAGCCAAGCCACAGTGGTCTGGTAAACACAATTGACCGAACATCGGCCAAGGCCTTCTGATAAGCCTGTGCCAGTCCAGTGTTCAGTGGTGGTTAATCCAAGGTGGCACTTCTAAGTCCAGAACATGAGACTGTCAAAGGACATTTTAAGTGTCCTCATTTCCGAGACAGAATGCTACTAACAGATAGATGTTACTGCCTCCTGTCAGATACAGGGGGAATCATACCCTGACGGATTCTGGGCTGTGGTGGTTGTTTTAGGCAGAAGGAAAACTTGGCTGCTGTGCAGGTAAAACCACAGAGACATGACTGAAGGGAGAGAAGCAGGGATGATGTCCCATCAGGAAGAAGCGAAGGACTGAGCATGCCTCAAGACTGATGAGGGCATGGTTACCACGTGATTCTACTTTCTTCAGCAGCTTCTGAGGCACTCCTTCTCTAACAAAGGCACAGTTTCTCCTAAGCTGAAAACAGTGCTTTTGTGTCAGCTGCTGTGGCAGGTGCCTCTGGAGCCAGTGTAACTGGAGTCAGGTGAGGCTGACAATATCTGGCCCAGGATTGTACAGATCCTCCAGGGAGGCTGAGTCTAGGCTAGAGCAGTTTATGGAGATGGGTGGTGGGATGCAGGCAACTATGTGCTCTGCAGACAGCCCTGGCCACAAGAACCACCATCTGGGAGAGGGATTTTCAAACTGTGGTGCCATTATTCTCTTGGAGAGGCCTGGAGGCTCTGCACACAGTCAAACAGTGACACCTGGCTGTGGAGGGGGCCCACTGATTCCATTTCACATTCAGGTCTGACCCAAAGTGACTCCATTTTCATAAGAGTTTCACTGCTAAAAGAATGTTGGAAAAAACCACTCCTATCCATGGTCTCTTTAAAATAGGAAGAAAAACTCTCCAGCTAAGTAGAAATGGTCATTTTTTTCAAAAGGACAACACACAAGATTAAAACCAATGGCTCTAAACAGCAGCTACCGGCTCGGTGATGTCCTTAGCATCCAGAATAAGAAAATAAGTAGCTGCGCACACCTAGGTTCTCTTCAGCGTCTTCCTGCCCATCAGTGCTCCCCACTGCCATCGGCCAGGGCAGCTCCACTTTTACCAATTTTGTGAACCGTGCTCCCATGTAAAGGGCTCTGTGACTCAAAACGTCTGAACTCTGTTGCCCTGGTTAAAATGGACTTGGGATATCATCACTGCTTCCAAGTTTACCATGTGCACAGGGACTCCTAACTGTATCTGTACTATATGAGGTGTCACTCTCTGTGGTTGGGTTTCTCACTCTTCGCACTGTGAGGTCAGGTCATTCTCAGTTGTGGGGGCTGTTTTCGTAGCACGTTTAGTAGCATTTCGGGCCTCAACCCCACCGGTGAGGGTACCTCTTCTGCCCCAGCACACCGCAAAACCAAAACCACCAAAACCACCGCCATCGAGTTGTGTCCAACTCACAGCAACCCTAGAGGTCAGAGTAGAACCACCCAATAGAGTTTCTAAGGAGCGCCTGGCAGATTTGAACTGCCAACCTTTCTGATTAGCAGATGTAGTACTTAACCCACTGTGCCCCAGGGTTTCCTGCTCTGCTGAGTACCACAGGTCTAAAATCACTCTCTCTTGATTCCAACCTTCTATTTTAAAAGCACAGCATTTCTACTTTTAAAAAATCAATTAAATCTGTAAGTATATAAATATTAATGAGGATCTCAACCTAAAAAAGTAAAACATCATTTTGATGAACAAATGTAGCATTCAATATGCCATCATTATGCTCCCTCAGTTTAAAAGTATGCACCCATTTTAACACTGGATTGCATTCATAAAAGTTTGAGATTGGAAGGATCATAAAATACACACCCCTTGTTGAAACAGTCCTTGTACGACAGATTCATCCAGTTTTGAGTTTTCATCCATTGTTGAAACCAAAGGAGCAATTTGTTGCTGAGCAAACTTTTTAACTGCAGGAAAAAGACACACTGCTGTTTCTATGTTCGACTGGCAGATGATATATATTAATAGAATAAAGATGATACAGTTCCTTAATATTCACTGACAAAATTTTATTTTTTAACTAATAAGTTAAAAATAGACACAGATGCTCTCCTTACCCTCTTATTAGAGTTTTCAAAAAGAATTTTTGAAAATAGAGGTGTAACTCTCCCCTGTACCCTGTTCTTCATGACACTGGAAGATGGATACACGAATACGGCTCCAGTGATTCAGAAAATGCAAAACAAAACCCAGACTTGCTCCCTCCTCTAACCCTCTGGTCCTTCTGTCCAAAGGGTACTGATTTTAAGTTTCTTGTATATTTTTTTCCAAAAATTTTGATTTGGAAATCATAGCTATATAGCTATACATACATGCTGCTTACATAAACGAGTCACAAGACAGACCCTGAAGGGCACTTTGGTCTTTCCCCTCAGTTAGTGCCCCTTGATGGTGGCAGCACATCCCCTCTGTCGCGACCCCTCTCACAGCCACGTGCCCACATGGCAACGAGCTTCTCAGCCTCAGCACACTGAGGTGGGCAGGTCGCTCTGCGTATCCCAGCATGTCCAGCAGTAACCCTGTCTCCACCCTCTAAGTGCCAGGAACACTCCCTCAGCTGTGACAACCAAAACATGTCTACGCCTGCCACCACTAACACTGTCCACTGGCTCCTGGGCAAAGTTGAGAAGCCCTGTTCCACACCTCTAGGGTTCTTTTTGTTGTTTTTTTAAGTCTTGTATCCATCAGAAGTCATTTTGATGAGAGGAATAGGGTGCCCAGCATTCCTAGCTTTACTACCAACCATCACACGAAGGGCTGTGGATGAACAGAGAAGGCGACTGTCCCCAGCAGGACCTCCACCGCACAGGGGTTTGCTCCCCACTGCGCCTGTGCTTCTGCCGAGGTAGTCCCACCACTGAGAATGTCTACCCTCTCCTTGTCTAGCTGTCCAGCGCTTCACCCCTCACAGTGTAGCCTGAGCACTGTGCTTTCTGGGATGCCTCTGCTAACCCCCAATTCCAGCCATCTCAAGCAAATTCTACATGGTCTCCGCTTTGCTTCTCAACATGCAGTACCTGATATTTTGAAACTATTTAACTAGCTGCCTTTTCTACTAAGACTGTGAGTTCCTTGAAGGCAAAGATTTCTTTGTTTTTCTGTGCCTAGGACAAAAACCCATAAAAAATAAGTTCATTGTCATTGAGTTGATTCTGACTCCTAGCAACCCTATAAGACAGAATACAACTGCACCACAGAGTTTCCAAGCAGCATCTGGTGGGTCTGAACTACTGACTTTTTCTTTACCAGTCATAGCACTTAACCACTATGCCACCAGGGTTTCTACCTAGGACAAAATAGGTACTAAATCCCTGAGAGGCTGTGCCTAAAATTGGAGGGAACATGGAAAAGAAAACGCTTTACTGAGGTAGGCTGAATTCTAAGAAGGCCGTTCAGTTCCCAGCCTCCAGCATGTACACACCTTGACCCAGTTACTGCATAAATCACTGGGTGCTGCTGTGGAGGGTTTCAGAGACACAATTAAGGTCTCAAATCAGCTGACTTGAAGAGAAGGTGATTACCTTATGGAGCCTGACTTTATCAGGTGAACCCTGAAGAGGGACAGGGCACCTTCTGGAGAAACACATTTGACACACTGACATCACTAAGGGTATAGGGGATGGGGACCACATTGGGTGCACTGTCGGAGGGGAGTGACAGCAAAATGATTATCTATAAAATTACTGTGCAGTGTTAGAGGAAATTTATTACTTCTTATTAAAAAATCCCTTTAGCTAGTTTTAACAACCAAATCTTTTCTCATAAATGCAACTTACATGTGTCAGTATACCTAGAGGACTGAAACTCCATGGTACACAAAAAGAAACAGTCTGAAGGTTACAAAGGAGGAGAGGAGTGGAGATGGAAAACCCCAAATAGACAGTAGGTTAGTGGTGACTTTGGTGAAGGCTAAGACAGCACACAATCCTAGGGAAATCAACACAACTTGTACAAGGCAAGGTTATGGGAGGTCAGTGTTGTTGTCACGTGCCATCAGGTTGGTTCTGACTCATAGCAACCCTGTGATGTACAAAAGAATGAAACACGGCCCGGCCTTCATCACGCCCACCATCACTGTTGCAGCCAATGTGTCAATCCATCTTATTAAGGGTCTTCCTCTTTTTCACTGACCCTGTAATTTACCCAAGTAAGATGTCCTTCTCCAGGGATTGATTCCGTCCCTGGTAAAATGTCCACAGTATGTAAGACACAGTGTCACCATCACTGCTTCTACGGAGCACTCTGGTTGTACATCTCCCAAGGCAGATTTGTTCTTTTGGTAATCCATGGTGTATTCAGTATTCTTCTCTAACACCATAATTCAAAGGCATCAACTCTTCTGTCTTCCTTAATCACTGTCCAGTTTTCACATGTATATGATGCAATGGAAAATACCATGGTTTGGGTAAGGTGCACCTAAGTCTTCAAAGGAACGTCTTTGCTTTTCAACTCTTTAACAAGCTCTTTTGCAACGAATTTTTCCAATGCAATGCATCTTTTGATTTCTTGGCTATTGCTTCCATGGGCTGTGATTGTGGATCCGAGCAAAACAAAATGCTCAACAACCTCAATCTTGTATTTTTTTTTTAATTTTTTAAAATTGTGATTAAGTGGAAGTATACAATCTAAATCAACTTTTCATGCCTGCCCGTCTGCAGCTCTATCTACTCTCCTCACCCCGTGACAGTACATTCTTCCCTTTCACTCTATACTTCTAGTATCCTCTTAACAAGCACCTGCCCCCTCCCTCTCCACCCTCTTCTCTCCCATCTAGAAAGAAACCAGTAGGATAGCCTCCCGTAAATGTATAGAAGTATAAAATATGCATATGGTCATACTGTGTCCCCAAGTCCAGTTCATTCTTGTCTGAAGAGCTGACCTCAGTCCTGGCTTCCAGTTATGACCAGCAACATGTCTAGGGGCCATGTTCCCAGGGGACTCTCCAGGATGTTGGACCATCAGCTGTGGTCTTTTAGTAGGGTTCTTGAACTGCACACCTCTTTTTCTTGTGTTCCCTCAGGGACGCTACATTTTGTCCCCCATCACGGCTGCCTTTGGTGGTGGCTGGGGATCATCTGGTTCTTCTGGTCTCATATTGATATAGTCTCCATTCATGTAGGTCCTTCTGTCTCCTAGACTCTTTTTGACTCATGTCTTTGTTCTCGGTCATCTCTGTTTCAGATGGGTAACTTCAGTATTTTTTCCATTTATCACAATACTGCTTACTGGTCCACTTGTGAGGATTCTTGTTTTCTTGATGTTGAGGTGCAGTCCATAATGAAGGCTGTGGTCTTTGATCTTCACCAGTAAGTGTTTCATATTCTCTTCACCTTAAGCAGGCAAGGTTGTGTCATATGCTTAATACAGGTAGTTAATGAGTCTTCCTCCAATCCTAATGCCTTGTTCTTCCTCATACAGTCCAGCTTCTGAAATTACTTGTTTGGCATACAGATTGAATAGGTATGGTGAGAAGATACAATGCCAACACTCCCTTTTCCTGACCTTAAAGTATGCAGTATCTTCTTGTTCTGTTCAAATGACTGCCTCTTGATCCAGCCATAGATTCCTCATGAGCACAATTAAATGTTCTGGAATTCCCATTCTCTGCAGTGTTACCCATAATTTATTATGATCCACACAGGTGAACGCCTTTGCATAATCAATAAAACATAAATTAATCTTTCTGGTATCCTCTGCTTTCAGCCAAGATCCATCTGATATCAGCGATGATATCCCTGGTTACATGTCCTCCTCTGAATCTAGCCTGAATTTCTAGCAGTTCCCTGTCAATATATTGCCGCAGCCACTTTTGAATCATCTTTAGCAAAATTTTACTAATTTTTTTCATTCAGTTGGAACATCTTTCTTGTGAATATTCATAAATATGGCTCTCTTCCAGTCAGTTGGCCAGGTAGCTGTCCTCCAAATTTTCTTGCATACACAAGAGAGTGCTTCTAGCACTGCATCTGTTTGTTGAAATATCTCAATGATATTCCATCAATTCCTGGAATCTTATTTTTTACCAGTGCCTTCAATGAAGCTTTGACCTCTTTCTTCAGTACCATTGGTTCCTGATGAGATGCTACTTCTTGAAATAACTGAACGTCAACCAATCCTTTTGGGTATAATGATCCTGTATATTCCTCCCATCTTCTTTTAATGCTTCCTGTGTCATTTTACACTTTCCCCTTTCCCTGTAGAATACTTTGCTATTAAACTTGAGGCTTGAATTTTTTCTTCAGTTCTTTCAGCTTAAAAAATGGAGAGTGTATTCTTCCCTTCGGGTTTTCTATCTTCAGCTCTTTGCACTTGTCAATATAACACTTTGTCTTTTTGAGCTGCCTTTTGAAATCTCCTGTTCAGTTATTTTACTTCATCATATCTTCCTTCTGTGTTAGCTACTCACTGTTCAAGAGCAAGTTTCAGGGTCTCTTCTCACATCCAGTTTGGTCTTTTCTTTCTTTCCTGTCTTTTTAACGACCTCTTGCTTTCTTCATGGATGTTGTCTTTGACGTCATTGTACAGCTCATCTGGTCTTTGGTCATTAGTGTTTAACTCATCAAACCTAAAGACAGTCTCTAAACGCAGGTGGGATATACTCAAGGTCATACTTTGGCTCTCATGGACTTGTTCTAATTTTCTTCAGTTTCAATTCAAACTTGAATTTGAGTAACTGATGGTCTTGCTTTGTTCTGACTGATGATACTGAGCTTTTCTATTGTCTCTTCACACACATACAGTGGATCTGACTCCCATATATTCCATCTGGTGAGGTCCATCTGTACAGTCACTGTAGAAGCTCCAGGTGGAAGCTCCACAGAGACATCCAAACTCCCTGAGACACCAGGTCACTGGGGTGAAGGCTGTGGCAACCATGGTCTCAGAGAACATCTCACTCAATTGGCATAACATATTTTACAAGGAAAATGTGCTGCATTCTACTTTAGTGAACAGTGTCTGAGGTCTTAAAAGCCTGTAAGTGGCCATATAAGATACTCCACTGGTCTCATCCCATTGGGAGCAAGGGAGAATGAAGACAGCTAAGGACATAAGGGAAGGATTAGTCCAAAGAACTAATGGACCACAACTCTGACAGCTTCCACCATGCTGAGGCCAGCACAACTAGATGGTGCCTGTCTACCACCACTGGCTGCTCTGACAAGGATCACAACAGAGTCCTGGATGGAGCTGGGGAAAAATGTAGAACAAAATTCTAACATCCCCCTCTAAAAAAGAGAGACTTACTGGTCTGACAGAGACTGGATAAACCCTGACAATATGACGTCTAGACATCTCTTTAGCTCAGTAATGAAGTCGCTCCTTTCAGCCAAAGATTAGACAGGCCTGAAAACAAAAGAGGACCAAAGGGGCACACCAGTTCAGGGGCAAGGACTAGAAGGTAGGAGGGGAGAGGAGAGCTGGTGATTGGGAACCCCAGGGTGGGAAGGGGAAGTGTTGACATAGCCTGGAGTTGTTAACCAATGTCATAAAACAATGTGTACTGTTCAATGAAAAGCTAGTTATTTCTGTATAAACCTTCATCTAAAGTACAAGTAAATAATCAGTAAAAAAACCTCTGTGCCAGTTTACTTTCTGAACCTTCGGATGCCCTCTGGTCAGAGCTCTCATCATTACCCAATCACAGTGATGCTTTGGATCATGGGACGACCCGGTTTTGTTTGTGCATGATACAGCATATGCTGTTTTGTTCCTGCTAGTATTTTTACAGTGCTGATTTTAGCAAATTTCCTCGTGGTTCAGTTACAATACTGTGGTAGCTAAATTGTATAGCTACAATATTGCAGTAATTAGCATCTCTGAAGCTGTACCCAACAACATTCTTGAGGATGAAGCAGTAATTAAAGGAAGAGAAGGAGTGATATACAGAAATTATGATTTATGAATAACATAAAAAGTAAAATACATTAACAAATGAACATTACTATGGATTCTGGATGGTCTGGTGTGGGAAGAGGTCATGGGGGCATGACACCAATGCTAGTAACACCTCTGATTTCAAGTGTGACAGGGATCCATTGTACTAAGATTTTTCCATGACTGGCTTTGAAGCTGGAGGGAGCCAGGTGGCAAGGAGCAGAGTCGCCTCAGGGAGCTGAGGGTGACAACTGGCTGACAGCCAGCAAGGACATGGGGACCTCAGTCCTATGACTGTGACTACAGGTAATTAAATCCTAACACTATATGAGCTCCACAGAGAAGGCAGCCTAGCTGAGGGTTGATTTCCTTTGTAGGCTCCTGAGCAGAGAACCCAACTGCACCTGCCTGGACTTCCAACCCAGTAAAGAAAGGGGTGTGGCTTTAAGCCACTAAGTTTGTGGTAGTTTGTTATGTAGCAGTAGAAAATGAATACACTAACCAATCGATACTTCCCAAGCACAACAATTTTGCCACCATGCTACAGATCTTTAAGTATACCATTATTTCACTCACACATACTGTATGTCCCTACACACAAAAAGAAATACCATCTGCTTGAAATTTTGGTGACATACAACTTGTTGATTCAGGTTTCCTATTTCAGTGATAGCCACTTCATGGATAAATGTAAAAAAGAAAACCTGTATGCATTTCTCAGGAGCCCTGGTGGCCCATTGATGAAGCACTACGTCATTAATGGAAAGACTGGCAGTTTGAACCTGCCAACTGACCTTTGACAGAAAGATGTGGCAGCCTGCTTCTATAAAAATCACACCTTGGACACCTTATAGGGCAGTTCTACTCTGTCCTATAGGATAGCTATGAGTTGGAATTGACTGGCAGCAGGGGGAGAAGGATAAGTGCTTCTAACTCTGGAAGGACATATGAGAAACTGATAACAAGGCAGCTTCTGACGAGAACTAGGGAACCAGGATGCAGGGGTGGGAGAGAGACTTAGCTTTTAACCAGTCTTTTTTTTTTCCGTCATTAAAAAAAAAAAGCATAGACATGTGTTGCTTTAAACAATAATTCATGTCCCAAATTCCTTTCATAAACTTTGATGCATGTGGTTTCCAGGCATGTTGTATGTCATTTCATGCTGCAGACCCAGCCGGGATCAGAAATAACGAGGAGAGGTCGGGAAGCTTACTTACCCATGTTCCTGATCATCAGCTCCTCCTCCGTAAAGGTCTGCAGTGGAGCCGTCGGCAGGGCAGCAGAAGGTGGGCCATTACTGGATGTGTTAGGTAACGCTTCTGACTGCGAAGACTTGAAGACACGAGGGGGAGTTTTCCACAAAGGGAGGCAAGCGGGGCCGTTTCTTGCTATCTACAAGAACAGCCCCCATGGAAGAGGGAACACACACACAAAGGTAAGAAGGGCATTTGAGTATTGTTTCATTTGGAAATTTTTTTTTTAACTCACTTTTATGTTTTATACCACCAAAGTAAAGGAGCTTAATATGGTACATATTTAAACTCACTGTGTTTTGAACATAAACACAAATCAGTGTGTTAACAATCATATGACATCTCCTTCGTCTAGCAAAGAGTTGGTCTAAATAAACAAATGTCCCTAATTTTTACCAAGCAAGGAAACAAAGCTTTCCAGATGGAACTCATTATCAATGTATACGTCATACTTCACCAGTTCTCTGAAATGGGAAGCCAGAATATAACTGTCTTCTGGTGTCTAAGAATGCCCGGTGTAAGAAAGACCCATGGTCCCAACTCAGCTGGAATAGAGGATCACCAGGAACACAAAAGATATGCGGGAAAAAGAGCCTAGGAGACAGAAGGACCCATGTAAAGGGAGACTGTATCCATACGTGACCAGAAGAACCAGATGGTGCCTGGCCACCACCAAAGACAGCTGTGATGGGGCACACGATGTTGAGTCCCTGTGGCAACATGAGAAAAAGAGGGGTGCAGCCAAAAGAACTCCTAAAAAACCAGAAATGATGGTCCGACGGCCCAGGGGAATCCCCTGGGAGCATGACCCCCTAGACCTGCTGCTTCCCCTGGCCAAAAAACACTACTGAGGTCAATTCTTTGGACAAAAATGGACTAGACTTGGCGATACAAGGTGACCACATGGTGGGTGTACTGTATGGTTCTATGCCTTTTTGCAGGCTGTCCTACAGGTCTCTTTCTAGACAGGAGAGAAGAGGGCAAGAGCTTGTTAAGAGGATACAAGTATAAAATGAAAAGGAGTTTGTTGTCATGGGGCAAGGAGACCTGTAGATAGGCAGACATGCAAAACTGATTCAGATTTTATACTTTCACTTAGTTACAATAATAAAAAAAAATGTCCACACAAGCCAGAGACCCCATCAGCATAAGACCAGAACTAGATGCTGCCCGGCCACCACCAAGGACTGACCTGACAGGGAACACAGAAAAAGAGTCCCTGACAAAGTGGGAAAAAAATGGGGTGCAGAACTTGAACCCTATTAAAAAGACCAGACTTAATGGTCCAACAGACTGGAGGGTCCTCAGAAGACATGGTCCCCATATTCTCTGTTACCCTAGAACTAAAATCATTCCTGAAACCAATTCTTCAGACAAAGACTGGAGTAGACTACAAGACATAAAATTATATACTAGCAAAGAGTGTACTTCTTGGCTCACATAGATGCATGAGATGAACTGGGTAGCTCCTGTCTGGAGACAAGATGAGTGGGTGTGGGGGACAGGAGGTGGTTGAACGGATATGGGAAATACAAGGTAGCAAGGAGGAATGTGCTGTCACAACATGGGGAGGACAGCTCCAGTTATATAGCAATGTGAGTGTAAGTTTTTGTACGAACAACCAACTTAGATTATAAACTTTCACTTAAAACCCAACAAAATATATATATATATATTTTAAAAAATGCATAGTCACACACACAAACAAGAACACTCAGTGTAAAGGGCGCCCTCTTATGGGGATAAACGGCTCAGCAGATGAGAGAAGCGGAGCACCCACTGTGCTGGGAAAGGCTTGGCACCTAGGCTTTGTTGGTTTCCATTGCTACTTTTCTTCCCAGCCTTTCACTAGCAAGAGAAAACACTGCAAGTTGTTCTGTGCCATCTAACTGACCCTATAGGGCAGACAAGAACTGGGTTTTTTAGACTAAATCTTTATAGGAACAAACGGCAGGTCTTTTTTGCCATGGGGTTGCTGGTGTGGTTGAACCACTGGCCTCTGGGTTAGCAGGTGAGAGCTTAACCACTGCCTCACTAGGGATCCTTAATACAGCACAAGGGTTAAGAAAATAGGCTGTGGTGTCTGAAAGAACTAGTTCAAATCCCAGCATCTGCCATTCACCAGCTGTATGCTCCTGAGTAGGTGACTTCTGACCTCAGGTAAAACCTCCCCGAGTCTCAGTTTCTACGTATGAAATATGGGGGCAAGAACAGTATCTCTTCAGGTTGCTGTGAAGACCAGTGAGATGATCCCCAAGAAGAGTTCAGCACAGTATCTAAGACACAGTGAGAGCTCAATAAATGTTACTCACTGCCACCACGACCACAAGGGCAGTGGGGTGCTGGAGCAGTGGCAGTAATTGAACCAGTAGGAGTAACAGCTCAATTGTTAGCTGGCTTTTCTTGCAATTACCATGGCTCCCAAATCCTTCAGCTTGCCAATTCTCTTCAGCAATGGATTTGCCACAGTTCTGTTGAACAGACCATCCACTTTTAAAACACACGTTATTCCTGTTTTGGTAAAATTATATTACAAAGGAAATCAATTTAAGCATGAGTATCCCTTTGAACCTAAGAACACTTTGCTAAATCAAAGAAGCCAGCCACACATGTGTGATTCTATTTACATAAGATGTCCAAGACAGGCAATTCCATAGGAACAGAAAGGTTAGTGGGGTGCAAATGGGAAGGAATGCCAAATCACAGCCATCTTTTGGGGGATGATAACACTTTATGAAATCAGGTTGTGGTGACAGTTACACAACTTTGTAAATTTACTGAAAACCATTGACTTGTATCCTTAAAACTAGTGAATTTTATGGTATGTAAATTATACATAAGTAAGGCTATTAAAACAGAATTAGTATGTTTCTTTTATTTAAGCATCAGCTAAAGGGAATATACTGAGCACTTGCCATTTACCTAAGAGACTGTAGCAGACATGAGGGACACTGGTTTCCAAAAAGCTTATGATCTTGTTAGATCGCCTGGACACAGACTCACGGACTCTTCTCCTGCCATGTCCCTGGATTTCAGAGAGGCTTTAGCATAAGCCGTCCTCCCCAGCATTACCCCAGAACAGCCCACAGGAATTTAATGACAAACAAAACTTTATGCCTGCACCCTCCTAAGTAAAATTCGTCCCTTATCAAACCATGACTATAAGCAAACCCTACCCCCTACCCCGTAGCATCAACACTTCTTCCTTATCAGACCATAAATCCCCTTACCGGAATTTCACGCAAACCACTCTCTCTCAATTAACATTCTTCTCTTATTAAACCATAAACCCTCTCACCCCACACTACCTCATCCAAACTTTAAAAAAACTTGCCTTACTGGCCAGGGGTGGGCTGAATCAACCCTTGGCTCAGATCTCACTCTTTCTCCTTGAATAAACTTCACTGGACCCTCAGACTGATGTGTCCCTGCCTCTGTTTTGTGCCATCGTCTCAGCAACACTCACCCTTTCTAGTTTTAGTGTCCACTCTGTCAAAGCGGTTTTCCACAATTACAACCAACTGCACCACATCAGTACTTTTTTTTTGTATAGAGAACAATTGCTACTAGAATGGAATGATGGTTATTTGCCAAGCCAAGTGCTAAATACTTCAAAGACTTAAGTCTGACTGGTTTCCTGTTGGACCAACCAGAGTTCTGTTGTACTTAGAAGTACTGATGAGCTATCTAGCCTGGGGTCTGTGGACTCCTCTGGACAGAGCTCGAAACATCATCTATTTGGACAAGGACTAAAATTACATCTTTATTTTCACTTTTCCTAAAAAACACTTTATTGTGCTTTAAGTGAAAGTTTATAATCCAAGTCAATTTATCATAGAAAAATCTGTCGCACACACTGCTACATCACTCTAATGGCTCTCCCCACTGTGACAGCACATGCCACCTTTCCACCCTGCTCCTTCCCACGTCCATCCAACCAGCTCCTGTCCTCTGCCTTCTCATCTCGCCTCTGAACAGGATCTACTATTAGTTTCATATATCTACCTAGCCAAGAAGCACACTCTTCACCAGGATCATTTTATATCTTACAGTCCAGTCTAATCTTTGTTTGAAGAGGTGTCTTCAGGACTGGCTTGAATTCTGGGCTAACAGAGATACTGGTGGCCATGTTTTCCTGGGACTCTCCAGTCTGTCGAACCATCGCTTCTGGTCTTTTTAGTAGGGTTCAAGACCTGCACCCCATTTTTTCCTCTCAGTACGTCAGGGGCTCTGTTATGTTCTGTGTCAGGGCAGTTACTGGCGGTGACCAGGCGCCATCTAGTTCTTGCGCTCTCTTGCTGACGTAGCCTCTGGATTATGTGGCCCTTTCTGTCTTCTGGGCTATCTTTTCCTATGCTCCAGGTGGGTTGGGATCCATTGATACTTCTTAGATGGCCATTTGCTGGCTTTTAAGACCCCAGACATCACTCACCAAAGTGGGACACAGAACATTTTCTTAAAAAGCTGTTATGTCAATTGTCCTAGATACCCCTTGAAACTATGGTGCCCAGACCCATACCCAATACCCTGTCCATCAGAGTGCTTGGTTATACTTATGAAACTTCTTCACTTTTGGTTTATTCCAGTTGTGCTGACTTCTCCTCTGCTGTGTGTTGTCCATTCCCACCTACTATCTAATTAATGAATACTCCCTCCCTGTCCTTGCAGCCATCAAAGACTGTTGTTGGTTTTTTTTCTGTGTTCAGACCATTTGAATCCCTGTAATAGTAGCCTCTGTGTTATAAGACGTTTCACAAATTCATCACTGTTCTTGATCATTGATTATTATTCCATTGTGTGAACAGACCATACTTTGTCTATGCATTCATCCATTGATGGGCACTGTTTTAGTCACCTAGAGCTGCTCTAACAGAAAATACAATGAGTGGAAGACTTTATGAACAGTAACTTTATTTGTCACAGTCCAGTAAGCTGCAAATTCATTTATGAGTTACAAGTCCATCCAATAGGAGAAAATGGCACAGTCCAATAGACTGGATCCAAGCTCCAGGAGAGCATCTCAGCACAGGAACCTCAGGTCCAAAGGACATGCTTTGCTCACAGTGCTGCCTTCTCAGTGGCATGAGGTTCCCAACTCTCTGTGCTTACTTCTCTCCCTTATATTCCACAGCTTGAGTCCTGCCTCACCAGCACAACTGCTACCCATCATCCATCATCAATATCACAGAGGCAGGACTCACAACACACAGGAGGAACTGCACCATACTGGGACTCATAGCCAAGTCAAATCAATACAGACATTTTCGGGGGGCACAATGCAATCCATGACAGGTACTAGGTTGAATCCATCTTTTTGCTACTGTGGATAGTATTTTCGCTTACTTCTACCTGAAATGTAGCATTTCCTTCAATTATGAATATAAGCAACAAACTGTATTAGTATTGGTAGTTATTCCAAGACTGTGTTGGGAGTCCTGGTGTGATACACACAATTAATGCACTCGACTGCTAACCCAGAAGCTGGAGATTCAAGTCTACCCAGAGATGCCTTGAAGGAACAGACTGACCACCTACTTCTAAAAAATCAGTCACTGAAAACCTGGTTGAGCACAGTCCTACTCTAACACACGTGGGGTCATAAAGAGTTGTGACTGACTGGACAGCAACTAGTTTTAGCACCTCGTGATTCTGTCACCAACAGAAATCACAGATATTTTTGTATCACACTATAGCTGGTACAAACACCTCAAAATACTGTCTGTGCTCATTGCTACTTTAATATTATAGGTGCTATGAGAACTGTTGCTAGCTCTTATTTAAGCACATATTACAATATTTTACAATTTTAAAGATATTTTGATAACTGTCTTTTACCACAGTTGATTTTCTTGTAATCCTATATTTTAATTTAAGCATTTAAAACATTTCAAGAAAGATTCTATATTCTGTACTAGATAGAACTTTCAACCAAGGAACAAAAAAGTTTAAGACTCTTGACTGTGGAAATGTTCTGGCACCACAGATAAGACAGTCAGGCTGCTCACCCTGAGGGAGAGAAGTTACAAATGGGAAAAGGGGAAGGCTGGAACGAGCCCTGTAGCAACGGACTCCAAGGTATAAGAATGAAAAAACGAAAAAAGCTAAACATAAGAATTACCATACGACTCAGCAATTCCGCTTCTAGGAATTTGCCCAAAGACTTGACAGCAGCGATGCAGACACTGATATACCAGTGCAGGACAGCGGCATTATTCACAAGAGCCAAGCGATGGAAATGACCCATGCGACTGTGCTCAACCAGGTTTTCAGTGACTGATTTTTTAGAAGTAGGTGGTCAGTCTGTTCCTTCAAGGCATCTCTGGGTAGACTTGAATCTCCAGCTTCTGGGTTAGCAGTCGAGTGCATTAATTGTGTGTATCACACCAGACTCCCAACACAGTCTTGGAATAACTACCAATACTAATACAGTTTGTTGCTTATATTCATAATTGAAGGAAATGCTACATTTCAGGTAGAAGAATGGAAAAACAAACAAAATATGATACATGAACACAATGGAATATCATGCTGTCACAAAAGGAAATTGTTCTTTAAAAAAAATTTTTTTTTATTGTGCTGCAGGTGCAAGTTTACAAGCTAATTGGCTTCTCACTACAATTTATACCTGAAGTGTTCCATGACATGGGCTGCATTTCCCACAACATATCAACACTCTCCCCACTTCCTTCCTGCAGTTTGTCTATCCCTTCTGCCTTTTCTTTTTGCTTTTAAGTACAATGTTACCCTTAATCTCATACAATTGATTGTTCTAAGGAACACATTCTTCTCGGGTATTTATGAGTGGGCATGAAGTTCTGCCACATGTTACAATGGGGGTGAGCATTGTGGTCACTACACCAAGTGAAATAACCTAGACACAAAAAAGGACAAACATTCATGATTCCACTTACATGAAATAAACAGTAAAACGACAAGGACAGAAAGCAAATTAGGGGTTACCAGGAGTTGAGGGGGATGATGAAAACTTATTGTTTACTGGATACAGAGTTCTATTTGAGGTAATGAAAACGTTTGGAACTAGATGGTGGTGACAGTTATATAACATTGTAAACACTGCCATCCAGCTGGGTCCAACTCATAACAACCCTGTGGGGAGGAATAATGACAAGCTTTATGTTATATATATTTTACCACAATAATTTTTTTTTAATGCAAAAGAAAATATAACTTGGAGGGATGATGGAGGGAAAAAGGCTAGGTTTGCATCCTCAAGTTTATAAGAGAAAAGCTGGGAATGCCAGAGGTGCCAAGAGGTATGCTGAATGCCTCATTTTACCAAAAGAAGAGTTACAGGTTGATGCTTGTGTACTTTTGAAAAAAGAGTGCTTTAAGCATATCTGTTGGAAGTTTTTTGTTTTTACAAAAGAAGTACACTTCCATGGATGCAAAAGTTCCAATAACTGAGATTGGTTAAAAATTTTTTTTTCTAATGTTAAGATTTTTTTTAAGCATAATTAAAAATGTTTAATATTTGGGTTTTAAAAAGTAAAATATAATTGTCTTAATTGTGTCTGCTTTGGGATTTCAATTTTGGCTTGCCTTTAAGAGCCTTAAATGGATACTTTAGATAAATGTGCCCAGTTGCTACTACTAAACAAATTATAGGTTTCTTAAGGGCTAAATATAGTTATACATTATTAAACCAAAGAAACTGGCTTGTTCTGGGAACACTTACCAACTCAACTCCATTACTGGTCTGCAAAAGAGTGAGATCTCAGCACCACCTTTTAAGATTCTGATTCAAGAGACTTGGTTTGAAACCCAGGCTTCCACATTTCTTTTTTTTATATTATCATTATGATTGAGTGAAAATGTACATTCTCGTATAAATTTGCATGCCCACCTCTATGCAGCTTCCACTGCTCTCCCTGCCCGGTGACAGCACACTCCTTCCTCTCCACGCCATATATGTATTTTCCTCCCAACAATCTCCCATCCGCTCCTCTCCACCCACTTCCCCATCCAGTAAGAGGTCAGCAGGACAACATCCTCTGGATGCACAGGAACATAAAGTGCACACATGATATGGTCACTCTGTGTCACCAAGTCCAATCCATTTCTGTCCAGAGAGTCGACCTCCATTATGATTTATGGACAGGGGCAGTATCAGGGCCAGGGGCCACGTTCCCAGGGGAACTCCAAGGCCCCTGCACCATCAGTAGTGGTCTTTTAGTGGAGATCGCAAGGTGCACCCCTTTTTATTCTTGTGTTGCCAGTGAGACTCAACTGTGTGAGCACCATCACAGCTATCACTGGTGGTGGCCGGGCACTATCTGATTCTTCCAGCCACAAGTCGATGTAGTCACCCACTCATGTGGGTCTGTCTTCTGGGTTCTTATTCCCCCATGTTGTTTTGGTCCTTGGTGATTACCCCTTCCCGCTGAGTTGAGACCCCTTGCTGTATCCTCAGATGGCAGCTTGGCAGCTTTTAAGACCCCAGATGCCATTCACCGATATGGGGTGCAGAAGGCTCTCTTAGCAGAGGTTAGTTGTGCCAATTGGCCTCGATTTCTCCCGAGAGCATAGTCCCCAGACCCCTGCCCCAGCTACCCTGTCTTTGCAATATTGGGTTAAGATGGGAGGAGTAATCATGTTATACTGAAGTCCACATAATATTGATCTTTTTTCTAATGTCTGCTGTCACAGATTTCACCCAACCAAATTTCTATAAACTATCTAACCTAAACCATCCCTTCTTCCCTCCCCACCCTTGCAGCCATCAAAGAGTCTTTTCTTCTATGCCTGAGTCTATTTTTAAGTTCTTATCATAGGGGTCTCATACAGTATTTGTCCTTTTGTCACTGACTGCTTTTACTCAGCATAATGTCCTCCAATTGAAACCAGGTTATGAGACGTTTCCTAAAATGATCATTGTTTTTTATCAGTGCATAGCATTCCACTGAGTATATATACCATAGTTTACCTATCCATTCTTCTGTTGCTGGGCATCTGGGTTGATTCCATCTCTTTGCTATTGTAGACTGTGCTGCAATAAACATTTGTGTGCATGTATCAGTTGGTGTGAACGGCCTTGATTCTGTAGGATATATTCCAAGCAGTGGAATTACTGGGTCAAATGGTATATCTATATTCAGCTTTTTAAGGAAGTATCAGATTACTTTCCAAAGAGGTTACAACATTTTGCAATCCCACCAACAGTGTATGAGCGTTCCAACTTCTCCACAGCCTCTCCAGAATTTTTTGTTGTGTGGTTTTTGGATCATGGCCAATCTTATTGGAGTGAGATGGTATCTCATCATAGTTTTGATTTGAATTTCTTTAACAGCTAATGATCGTGAGCATGTCCAGATATGTTTTTTGGCTACCTGCATCTCCTCTTTAGAGAAGTGTCTGTCCATCACCTTTACCCATCACTTAATTAGATTATTTATCTTCTTCTTATTGATATTTTGTAGTACCTTGTAGATTATGGAGATGAGACGTCGGTCTGACATGTAGTTGCCAAGTATTTTTCCCCATTCTGTAGCTGGCCTTTTAATTCTATTAATAAAGTTTTTGTATGAGCAAAAGTATTTGATTCTCAGTAGTTCCCATTTATCTATTTTCTGTCGTTTGTGGTTTGTTTGATAGATTTTGAAGTCTGTCTACATTGCGTATTAAAACTTCCATTGTTGCTCCTACTTTTTCTTGGATGAGCTTTATCATTTTAGATTTGATATTTAGGTCTTTTATCCAGTTTGAGCTGGTTTTTGTATAAGGTGTAAGATATGGATCTTGCTTCAATCTACTGTAGATCGATATCCAATTTTGCCAGCACCATTTGCTGAAGAGATTGTTTTTACCACAGTTTAATGTCTTAGGGCCTTTGTCAAATATCAACTGTTCCTAGGAAGATGGTGTCATCTCTGGAGTCCTGATTCTGTTCCATTGATCTAACTGTCTCTTTTTGTACCAATACCAGGCTGTTTTGACTACTGTGGCAGTGTAATAAGGTCTAAAATTGGGCAGTAAGAGGCCTCCCAGTGTGTTCTTCTTCATCAGTAGTGCTTTACTTACCCAAAACTTTTTCCCTTTCCAAACAAAGTTGGTGATTTGTTTCTCCAGCTCATTAAAAAATGTCACTGGAATTTGTATTGGGATTGCATTATATAAGTAGATTGCTTTCGGTAAAATAGACATTTTCACAATGTTAAGATTTCCTATCCATGAGTAGGGTAGGTTTCTCCATTTATGTAAGTCTCTCTTAGTTTCTTGTAGTAAGGTCTTGTAGTTCTCTTTGTAAAGGTCTGTTATTTCTCTGGTTATATTTATTGCTAGATACTTTATCTTCTTAGGGGCTATAGTAAATGGTATTGATTTGGTGATTTCTTCATTAATAATCTCGTTGTTGGTATAAAGGAATCCTACTGATTTACTTATGTTTATCTTGTATCCTGAGACTTTGCTGAACTCTTCTATCAGTTTGAGTAGTTTATGGATTCTTTACAATTCTCTGTGTATACAATTATATCATCTGCAAATAGGGAGACTTTTACTTCTTCTTTGCCAGTTCAGATGCCCTTTATTTCTTGGTCTTGTCTAATTGCTCTGGCTAGAACTTCTCGTACACTGTTGAATAGGAGAGCTGAGAGTAGGCATCCTTGTCTAATTCCTGTTCTCAAGGGAAATTGTTTCAGTCTCTCTCCATTCAGGATGACGTAGACAGTTGGCTTTGTATAAATAGCTCTTACTGCAGTGACGAATTTGCCATCTATTCCTATTTTGCTGAGAGTTTTTAGCATGAATGAGTGTTGGACTTTATCAAATGCCTTTTCTGCATCAATAGGAAAAAACCAGGTGATTCTTGTCTTTTGTGGTATTTATGTGGTTGATCACAATTGCTTTTCTGATGTTAAACCAGCCTTGCATCCCTAGGACGAATCCAACTTGGTCATGATGGATTATTTTTTGGGTATGTTGTTGTATTCTATTGACAAGAATTTTGTTGAAGATTTTTACATTTAGATTCATGAGTGATATTGGTCTGTAGTTCTCCTTTTTTGTTGAGTCTTTCCCTGGCTTTGGTACCAGGGTTATGCTGGCTTCATAGAATGAATCTGGAAGTATTCCATTCCTTTCTATACTGTGAAATAGTCTCAGTAGTATTGGAGATAACTCTTCCCTAAAAACTTGGTGGAATTCTGTGTGAAGCCATCTGGGCCAGGGATTTTTTTGGTTGGCAGTTTTTGGATGACTTTTTCAATCTCTTCCTTTGTGATGGGTTTGCTAAGTTGTTCTGCTTCACCTTGTGATAATGTTGGCAGCTGATATGAATCTAGGAAATTGTCCATTTCTTCCAGGTTTTCAAATTTGTTAGAGTACAGTGTTTCATTGTATTCTGTTATGATATTTTTTATTTCTGTTGGATCTGTTATGACAACTCCCCTCTCATTTCTTATTTGGGCTATTTGTTTCCTTTCCTGTTTTTCTTTAGTAAGCCAATGGTTTGTCAATTTTGTTGATCTTTTCAAAAAACCAGCTTTTGGTCTTTTCAATTGTTCTTCTATTCTCTAATTCATTTAGTTCTGCTCTAATCTTTATGATCTATTTTTCTCCTGGTGCCTGAGGGGGTCCTCTGTTGTTCTCTCTCTATTTGTTCAAGCTGTAGGGTTAGCTCTTTTGTTTGGTTTCTTTCTTCCTTCCAGATGTGTGCATTTATGGAGATAAACTGACCTCTGAGCACTGCTTTGGCTGTATCCCATAGGTTCTGGTTGGAAGTATTTTCATTCTCATTGGAATCCATAAATTTCTCTATTTCATCCTTGATTTCTTCTATAACCGATGGCTTTTTGAGCAAGATGTTGTTCAGTTTCCATGAGCTACACTTTTTACTTATGTTTTTCTGCTACTGATTTTGACTTTTATGACTTTATGATCTGAGAAGATGCTTTGCATTAATTCAGTGGTATGGATTTTGTTGAGAATTGCTTCATGACCTAATGTTCCATGGGCCCTGGAGAAGAAGGTGCAGCTGTCCACTGATGGATAGGAAGTTCTGTATATGTCAATGAGGTCTAGTTGGTTAATTGTGGCAATAAGGTCTTCTGTGTCCTTACTGAGCTTTTTTCTAGATGATCTGTCCAGTAGTGAGAGAAGTGTTGAAGTCTCCCACTGTTATTGTGATCTATCTCATTTTTTAGTGTAGTCAGTGTTTCTTCGATGCATTTAGGTGCTCTAGTATTAGGTGAATATATATTTAATATTGTTAAGTCCTGCTTGTGCATTGAACCTTTCAGCAATAAATAGAGTCCATCCTTGTCCATGATGATGGATTTTACATTAAAATCTATTTTATCTTGGGTTAGAATTGCCACACCTGCTCTTCTTTGTTTACTGTTAGCTTGATATATATTCTTCCATCCTTTAATTTTCACTTTGTTCATATCTTTAAGTCTAAGGTGAGCTTCTGCAGGCAACACATGGATGGGTCATGTCTTTTGATCCAAGATATCACTCGATGTCACTTTACTGGAGCATCCAGTCTATTCACATTCAATGTAATTATTGATATGTATGTGTTTAAGTGCTGTCATTGTGATATGTTTATTTTTCTGTTGATGTTTTCTCTGTTGTTCTTATTACTCTGTTTTGGACCATTCTTCTTTGAGTTGATTTTTCACCTTTTTCAGAGTTGGTTTTCTGGTTTTTGAGACTCTTGTATTACATTTCTTGATTTGCTATATTGCATCTTTATTGTGCTTTGCAGCTACCCCTGTGATCTCCCTTAAACATTTATGTTTAAACCCAATTTTAATTACAAGTCTTATTAACTTCCTCTCCATCTGGAAGGACTATAATGACTGTAGTACATCCCTCTTTTAAATATGTTGACATCATAGCTTTCATGATATGATCACTGGATCGTTACTTCCACTATTATAGCTTTCATTGAATTTGGGGCCTTCCATGAGTAGGTTTTTGGGTGATGTGTCCCGTATTTGCTTCTAAAGTTAGTGGTTTTGTTCTTCCAAGCGAAGAGATTCTTTCAGTATTTCTTGTAGCTTTGGTTTGGGTCTTACAAAATCTCTGAGTTTCTGTTTATCTGCGAATGTCTTAATTTCATTTTCATATTTGAAAGATAATATTGCAGGATATATAATTCTTGGTTGGAAGTTCTTCTCCTTCAAGGCTTTGAATGTGTCATGCCACTGTCTCTGTGGCAGCATTGTTTCTGCTGAGAAATCTGACGAAAGCCTACAGAGTTTCCCTTTCAATGTTAGCTTTGCTTTAGGTCTTGCTGCCTTTAAGAGTTTCAGCTTATGTTTCATTTTGTTAAGCTTGATTATAACATGTCTTAGAGTCTTTCTCTTGAGATCTATATTGAGTGGTGTTTGACATACATCTTGGATATCTTATATTCTCTTCTTTCATAATGTCTGGGAAGTTTTCTGTCAGCATCTCAGCCACAATACTCTCTGTGTTCTCAGGTGTCTTGTCCTGTTCAGGAACTCCAATTAATCATAGACTGTTCCTCTTAAGAGATGCGCACATGCTTCTTAATGCTCTTCATTTTTCTTGTTTCTTTTTTCTGATTTCTCCTCAGAGATGCTGGAGTCTGTAGCTCTGTCTTCCAAGTCAGGAAGTCTATTTCCCATTTGTTTCATTCTGTTTTCTTGGCTTTTAATTGAAGTTTCTATGTCTTTGATTTTGTTCTTGATCTGTTGGGTTTCAGAGTACTGGTGTTCCATCAGATCAAACAGCTTGCTTAATTTTTTCATTTTGCTCTGCTGCATTTTTTATAAGGTCTAAGAGGGCTCTCTATATAATCCTTTGGTAATTAACCTTCCAATAGTTTCAGAAAAGTTTCTTCATCTGGAAATTTTTTTGTTATTTCTTTTGGGGGCCCTCTGAAGCCATGGGTGATTCCTTCGCTACTCTTTTGTCCAGAGTTTGTTGCTTTTGGGGCATCACATGAGTCTATAAAGGCTGGGAGAGATGCTGTGAGGATGGACTACAGTTGTTTCTCTAAGCCGTCTTAAAATGAAAGGTAAAGGGTATCTGACAACTTCTAAAGTCAGTCAGGTTTTCAGGTGTACAGGTCCCTCTTCCCAGCTGGCAAAATAAGCACCTCTGTACCCAACCCCAGATGTTATAAACTAGTTTAAAATACAGAAAAGCTACTGCCCTGTTGGCCTCTGCTGCTGGGCCTCAGCCATAGGCGATACTGTAGAATATTGCTTTTCTGCTGGAAAAGCACTCTTCTCGGGGCAGGCACTGCCTCGCAGCCTAGGAATTAGGTCCAGCGGAGGCCTGTGTATGGGTATGTCCACCTCCCAGTGGAACAAGATAGCATCCTACACAAGCTGCCTGCCTGCCTCAGTACAGGCTACTCAGTGGTGGAGGCGAAAAGAGAGGTCAAAGGTGCCGAGATGCACAGAGTCCAAAACCGGGCTCTCAAAATGTGGCAATTTCACCTGCCAATCTCACCAGCGGTATGTCTGAGATTAGCTGCTAGTCAAGTCCCAGCTCCTCCCACTGGCTAACACAGAGGAAAAACAGTTAAAATGGTGAGTTACCTTCGATCCGTGCAAGCCAGCACTCAACCAGAGTCGGGGTTGGTGAAACAGAGAAAGTCTTCTGTTCAGTGGTATGAAGTCCAAATTGACAACCCTACATCAAGTCCTAGGGCTCACTAGGTGTCTAGAAGGCTCCATTTAATTATCAATTCAGGTCTTGGTTTCCAGAGGGATTTAGGGAGACGTATGCTTAGTCCACCATCTTGACTCCGCCCCTTCTACATTTCTAAAAAGTTCCTGCAAGTGATTCTAATATGCAGCCTGGGTTGGAATCTGTGGCGTATATACACAGAAGACTTTGGAGATGGAAAACTCAAACCTTCTTAAACACACACAAAAAAAACCCATTGCCACTAAGTCCATTCCACCCCACTCAGCAGCCCCAAGAGAAAGACCCAGTGATCTGCTCCTCTGAGGATTATCTGTCACTGTCAAGTCCATCCCAGTGTAAGCAGAAAATCCAGCCTGACTCAAAAGGTCCTTGTCTTCCCCAAGTAAGAATACACAAGATCAAAATTAGTTTCACTTTAGCAAGCTTTATTTCACTTGTGACAAGTAAAAGTAGTCACTGGGGGTGGGGGGGTCTGAGCCTCTCCAAAGTCTGACTTTTTTTACTTGTGACAAGTAAAATAAAGTTTGCTGAAGTGAAACCAAATTTGGTCTTTCTTGTATGTTCTTACTCATGCAAGACAAGGATCCTTTGAGTCAGATCTGTTTTTCTGGGAGCAACTTTGGTGACTCAGCCAGGAAGGAGACTTTTATGGGGGACACGCTGTCCCCAATCTGGAGAGGTGACACTATTGTGCACCTGACCCCCGCCTAGAAACAAGTAGTTGGCCAGGTCGCTTTGGTTTGGAGCTTCTCCAGAGTGGTGAGTGTGCATTGCCAGTTCTTCCCCTTCAGCAGCCTTTACTGAGCCCCTATTGTTTTTAGTCTTCTTTTCTTTCTCTTTCCTTCCTTTTCCTCAGTATTTGGGACAGGTGTGACCAAACCCTCCTCTTTGCCCTCTCTTCTTGTATACACTTGGCGAACATTCACCTCTTTTATGGAACCCTGGTGAGGTGCTCCAGTTCCAGGCAATCAGTGATCTAAGTGTATCTGGTAAACTGAGGCAACCAGGATTACCTCCACCAAGCTCTGGTGATTGTTTGGGAGGTTGAACTGGCCGAGATTACTCTGTTCCCTTGGGGTTTCCACTCCTTATTCTCTTTTCTCCTTTATCCTACTTAAATCTCAGTTTCTTGGTTGGGAGTGCCTTCTGGTATCTGACTTGGCTTACTAGTCTGTAAGCACTTTCCCAATCTCTCACTGTTTCTCCCAAAGTGTGTAATTACTTTGTCCAGTCTCAACTGTGCATTGTTCATCTCTGACAGTCCCTTGTTTTGGTGAAGATCACCTCTGTAATCACTGGGACATGAGGACTGAGAATCTCCAAGTAGAGTTCTCCACTTTATTCTACTGTCTTGTGTGTCATCTTATTAACTGTTTTTCAGTGTCATAGATTGAACTGTGTCTTCCCACAAATGTGAGTAGTCATTTGGTTAGGCCATGATGCATGATGTTCCTGTATGCTATAAACCCTGCCTCTGTGATGTTAATGAGAGAGGATGGATGGCAGTTGTGTTGGTGGGACAGGACTCAATGTGTAAGACTGTATCATCCCTTGAGGCAATCTCCTGGGATACACAGAAAAGGGAAGCAAGTAGAAAGTAGGTGACTTCATATCTTTAAGCAGCAGTGCGTGTAGCAGAGTGCATCCTTTGGAAAGACCAGAAGTCCCTGTGCCTCAGCAGCTCCCAGTCCAGGGGAAAACTGACAAGAACCTTTCCCCAGAGCCAGGAGAGAGAGCCTTCTCCTGGAGCTGATGCTCTGAATTTGGACTTGTAGCTTACTGGGCTGTGACAAAATGAATTTCTCTTTTTAAAGCCATCCATTTGTAGTATTTCTGTTACAAGACAAGAGCTTTGAGGGAATATTGCGTCATAGGCCTTGGACCTGGTGTAAAGTTCTAACTATCCAAGAGACAGAAGAAAAGAGGAGAAAGAAATCCCTTATGTTCAGGCTTTCATGTCTCTCTACCAAGATTCAGACCTGAAGTGGAAGTACAGGGTCTGAATGTTGGAGAAAGGGAAAGAGGACTCCTAGGGAGCAGAAGATTCCAGGGTTGAAACACTGCTCACCTGGGTCAGGCCAATCCAGTGGAGACGTCTCTATCTGGACCTCAGGAAGCAAGAGGGTTCCAGACCCGAGCCACCACTGTAAGGTCTTGGGACCCTAGGGGTGGGGTGGTGTAGGTAGCTCATGGTCAACTGCTGGTGACTATCTGGTTTTTCTTCACCCTGGATTTCTGTCCAGCAATGTTTCTTGACCCCGTGTTTTTGTGTATGTCAAGTCTGTGTTCATCTGTGGGGACCCCAGGTCTGTAGCTTTTTATAGAAGGTGTCTGGAAGACTGTGTCATACCTATAAACAAAATGTGTGTTGTTTGTGTGAGCCCAGAACGTTAGGTCCTGGGCCACTGTTGTTAGGTGCCATTCAGTCAGTTTCGACTCATAGCAACCCTATCTACAACAGAACAAAACACTGCTTGGTCCTGTGCCATGCCCAAAGTCATTGTCGTGAACTCCTGACAATTCTAAAACCTTGTGAAAAGTTACAAATATCTTTTTATAAAGCAGAAATGATAGAAACATTTATTTAATTAATTACATGGGTTAAAATCAAGACATGTGCCTGAGTATCATTGGATTAAAATTTATGTTAGGTATTTCCTCTTAGGTTTTTATAATATTATATAACAAATATATTACATTGTCATAATTTCATTAGTCTTAATTGCTAACTTTACTATATATATATATGTTTTTAATTCAGCATCATCAAGGCCAATACTTTGAGTGGGGAATTCAAATTATTTACCTATAAAGTTATTTTTACACTATTCAGATATTTAGAGACTTGACAATCTTAGTATATATAATCGTGGCATATCCTGGCTATACAGAATTATGCCTCAAGATTATTATACATAATATCTGAAGTACTTTAAAAATAGAGTTAATGATTATTTCTAAATTTTTTTTAAGTTTTCTTTTTTAACAGATCTTATTTGGCCTTTACACTTTGCTCATAATTAACTTCTATCAGGTCTTTTCACCAGTAAGAATACCTATTTTTATAAATTAATCATGGCTATGTTAAGTTTTGTCATCAAGAGATAAATTTTTACTTTGCTCATTTTCTGAAAATGTTTGACCTGAGTAATGCAACAAAAAAATGGATATAATGAACTTGTGAAAAGGACTATAAACTGAGACTTCCAAGACTCTTATGCAGAAACTGATGGTCTGAAGACTACAGCTGATCCAGAATCATGTAGAATAGAAAATAACAACATAAGAATGAGTAAACAAAAGGATACTATGGGCTTTATGTGAGAATACTGCTGGTGTTGTATGGTCCCGCTTTCTGGATATAAGAGACCATTTTCCTTTCTCCTAAATTATTTAACTAATGGATTTAGATATTGTAACTCTCAACATCAGAAATTCTTATTGGTAAACTTAGTGAAGTTGTAAATATCATAAACAGAAATGTGTCTGAAATTTGAGCTATGATTTCACAAATCAGAATAACATTAGATTTCCTATCCTATCAAGGTACAGTTTGTTCCTTAACAGATGAATGTTGCTGCATTTATATTGATACGCAAACTGAGGTTTTACAGAATGAAGTTGCTGCTGTGGCACATGAAAACAGTTAGTGACGCTGCTTATGCATAAATAAACACCTCGTGAGATTTCTTTTCTCATTCAAAGAACTTAGAGTCATAATTTCATTGGTTATTTTGGTAATTGGCCTACTGTTATTGTTAACGTTTCTGGTCTACTTCCTAGTTCACTGTATGGTGCTTGGGATCTTAAAAACCAGATGGCACTGAATTACCATTTGTTATTTACACATTTTTGATCAAAGAGTCTATAGTAAGATCACAATCTGAAACAGGGAACCATGAAAGAGTTGTATATAACTTTCTGTATATACAGATTTCTGACTCTCACGGAGGCTGAAGTAACCCATATAGGCTACTGCCTTTGGGTATCCTTTTGAACTCTGAAAAAAACTGGTTCCTGAAGCCACTTTGAGTCAAACAGCGGTCCAAATAAACAAGACTGTTTCACTCTGGGCACTATGTTGTTGTTGTTGTTTTTTCTTTTTTAAAGAACTTAATCTATTTTGTAAATGTGAGAGCAAATGAGGAGAAATCCCCTATGTACAGGCTTTTATGGCCCTCACTCAGGACCCAGACCTAAAAGCCAAGGCAGATTTAGGAAACCAAAAGAAAAATCTTTTAAAATCTCCTTATTAAAGTCAGAAGAGAATGAAGACCCACTCTGAGACCCTCTTTTTAGCCAGGCACTTGAAAAGAACCCAGCTGCCTTTCTTACCAGACTCACTGAATTCTTCAGAAAATGTGCCAATACTGATCCTGAGAGATCCAAAGCCATTATGGCCACACATTTTATATCCCAGTCAGCACCAGTTCTAAGGCAAAAATTACTAAGTTTGGGGCAGAACCTCAGAGCCCACTCTCCCATTTGGTAGAAGAGGCCTTTAAGGTGTCGGAGACGTGACGTGAGAGCAGAGGACAAAGCTCAACAGGAAGCTGAAGACAAGACGAAACAAAAGGTCAGTCATTGGCTGGAGCTTTCGAAGGCCCACCTCGAGCTGACCAAGTTGGCCCCTGGAGATCAGGACTTGGGTCACCTCACCAGCTGGTGAACACTGACCTCCATCAATATAGGTACTATTGAACATGAGGCTACCGGAAGGCTGAGTATCCTCAGTACCCTAAAACAAGATGCTCAATTGACTCATACCCGCCAAAGGCCTAGACTGACAGGAACTTCTTGAAGGATGATGATTCTCAGAGAGAAGAGGTGTGAAGAGACCAACCATGGCTGGGGCCCTGGGATCTCCCTCTCAATCACACATCAACACCTCTATGGCGGAGACAAGGGTTACGTTCATTGTAGAAGATAAGTAGACTGAAAGTGTCTTAGACGCCAGAGCTACTTTCTCTACCTTGAATTAACTAACAGCCTCAGTCTTCCAATGGGAATGTGTGATTCTTAGATGGAAAACTAAGGTGAAGAAGTATGCTCACCTCCCCTTATGTCTGATGGGGTCACAGTTGGTAAAATGTTCTTTTCTATACTTCCCCAAATGCCGAGTTGCATTGCTGGAAGTACTAAATAAATCGGGGACACAAATGCATTTCAAAACTCAAGCAGACATAAGAAATGAGGATTCAGAATTGCTTATGCTGTTGGTTAATATATTAGAAATTAACAAACCAAAAGAGCATATGCCAAAAGAAATTCTCAGTCAGGTGACATCAGCAGTTTGGGACGTTACCATACCACGGAAGGCCAAGGCAATAGAGCTGGTAATTATAAAGCTAAAGCTTGGAGAGCCTTATCCCTGGAGGAGACAATATCCTTTAAAACTCGAGGCTCAACTGGGAGTAAGAGGCTTGTTGGGACATAACTTACGGCATGGACTGATCAAGCCTTCTCAGTCTCCCTGTAACACCCCAATACTTCCAGTAAAGAAACCAAATGGTACTTACAGACTCGTGCATGATCTGAGGGCTCTAAACGAAGCAGTAGTCCCTATTCATCTGATGGTCCCCAATCCTTATACTCTCTTAACACAAATTCCAGGGGATACCCAACACTTTACTGTCCCAGATTTGGAGGATGCTTTCTTTTGGATGTCTTCACACCCTGCATAAGTGGTTAGAGAGGTCAAGTTTCACCCCTCAGGGCTCCCCAGTCCAGGCAACCACCAGGAAACCTCCATACACTCTCTGAACTTACCGGGGAGCCACTGGAGAGTCCTAATGCCGTTTGCTTTTGGATGGATGAACCCTGATACCCAGGAAAACATTCAGTACACCTGGACGTGATTACCACAGGGTTTTCGAGATTCACCTTGACGGCTAATAGCTGTACAAAAATTTTTAGCCAGCTTCTTTCTTAATTCTTAAACCCCGTCCTCTCCCTGCCCCCCTGGAAGGCTGGCACATAAAGAAAACTGTAACCTCCCTTCTGACTGGCACTCACAAAGGTTTTTGAGTCTGTTTTCTCAGGCTGTTCTTCACTGACAATGTGGCAGACTAATGCCAACTTGCAGGCCACTGTCTCCGAGAAAAGTAACTAGCCTGCAGACATCAACGATAATTTGCCTTGAGACAAAGCTGTGTCTTCTCCAACCTTGCCTCCTCTGAACACCTGCAAGTCTGTACTCCACACTTACTCCCTTCCTTTCCCTAAACCCTTCTATAAAACTTGCCACCCTGGCCTGAAAGGTTAAGATGGTTTTTAGGTTGCTAACCCACCATCCTCTCAGGTTGCTGTCAATCTGAATAAAGCACTTTCAGAGATTCAATCCTTGTCTCTGCATAATTGGCTTAGTAGTCATAGGCAACATGTGTGCACAACCAGGATTTTTCCAGTAACATAGTTGGTGACAGTGGCAGGGCAGCATTGGGACTCTCCAGTGGCTTCCGGGTAAATTCAAAGATTGTAAGGAGTCCTGGTGGTTGCCTGGACTGGGGAGCCCCAGGAGTGAAACCTGATTGCTCTTAGCAGCTGCTGAGCCATTTTTGCTTGAGACTTGGTTTCAGTACCACTTTCCAGTGCTCCCTGTCACCTCACTAGACAGATTAAATCTAGTGCTATCTGGTCTGTGGATCTTGTGAGGGGCCACACCTGGTTTGTGATTGTTGTGACCCCGTGAGGCTCAGCATCTGGTCTGCGGGCTCTGTAAGGGGCCCCATCTGATCTGCGACCCTGTGAGGGGATGCATCTGACCTGCCAACTCCATGAGGAACCACGTCTGGTCTGCGATCCCTCAAGAGGCTGCAGCTGGTTTGGGATCGCTTGTGACCCCCTGAGGGGCTGCATCTGGTCTGTAGACTCTGTAAGGAGCTGCATCTGGCAGGTGCACTGTTGGGTCTGTGAGTCTGTAAGGACCCACCCATTACGGTGCAGTCAAGGGGACTGTTCCATTTCTATCCTCTTAGCCTTCCACGCTGGCCTTTTGTCCAGCAGCCTGATTTTTAACCTTTCATTATTTTTGTAAAGTTTGTGTTCAGTTGCGGGGACTCCAAGTCTATAATTTTCTGTGAAAAGTTTCTGAGAGATTGTGTTATTCCTATAGGCAGAGCATTTAGGGTATGCATAAAACTTCAAAAGTTTGACTTTCAGCCATTAATTTGGCCAATTCAACCCTGGAATTGTTTTTTTCTTCCATTATTGTCTTGTTCACCATCTCTGTTTTGTAAAAAAACGTTTGCCTCAGTTTCTTGCCTAACTGGAACACTAGCCTCCCGGAGTGCCATCCACCCGGTGGCTGACCCTCTGCACAGCAGTTCTCTACACAGCACTTCTCCCTCTCCCAACGAAGGCATTTCTCTTCCAAACACTTTTGCTACCTCCTCCTGAAATTCTTTTCTCATCGTAGTTAAGAACCTGTAGTTACTCAGTAATAGATTTCGGTGAGCCAGCCAGAAGATTCATCTGATTAGAGTTGACCTTGGGTCATATGATCCGCTGGAGAAAACCACCTCTTCCTCAGGACCCAGCAAAGTAATCACCAGAGCGATTTCCCTCCCAGCCTACTCCCAGGTAAGTGGCCTGACTGCCACGCAGCCAGGTGGAGAACTAGGGGCACTTTTGTTTGCTTTTCTCTTTCTCTTAAACTGCCCTACATCTGGATTTACTAGTGTTTGTCTCACTTTGTTGAGGCTGCCCTTTCAAATCTGGTAATCTGGTTTCGGGACCTGTCCACTACTCTCCTGACAGCTCATTGACTTCCTGGGCTCTCCCACCGTATCAGCACCACTCCAGCTAGTTACCCCAGTTTAACTCCTGTTCTGGCAGTCAGCGGCTCCATTTTTTTGTTGCTGTTTTGGTACATCAGTGGTTCTGTGGACTGGAGACGTGCCAGTTGTTCTGTGAAGTCCTAGGGAAAAGTCCTGTAACCCCTAGGTCTGGGTCACCTGCAGGAGGGTGACTTCTGTTCTGGAAGGGGGGCTGACTGGTTGGGCCTACAAATCACCTATGGTGGAAGGAGACCTTTGTACTGCTTACCTGCAAAACTCCTATTTTTTGAACACTCTTAACCAACTATTCCCTGGGACCTCCCTTTCATTTCTTAAAAATATATCTCTGTCTCAGCATGATCCCTCCCCGCAACCGTTTCTGCAAATGAACCTATTCTTGACCTGACTCCTATCCGAGGAGTCTTTTCCACACTCTCTCCTGTCTAGGGTGATACCTAGCATGGTGTCATCATACATGGAGAGGGGGTCCATTGCCTTCTTCTGTTCAGGAATGCTGTGAAGTGCTCTGAGACCCAGGGAATCAGTGGCCATGTGAGCAGCCATCTGCCTGGGGGACTGATCACTCCATCTGTTAGGCCTAAGAGTATCTGGGAGACTGAGGCTGCCAAGATTACTTCCGTCAAGCTCCAGTGATTGGGAGGTTGAAGTCACCAAGATTACTCCATTTCCTCGGGGTTTTCACTCCTCCATCCTTGCCAAGCCAAGTGCCATCGAGTCAGATTCGACTCCACCCTTAGATCTTTCTTATAGGGCTTGTCACTCTGCAAGCATCTTCCTGATCTCTCACTATTTTTCCTTCTTGTGCCCCTGCTTCTGGGAATCACAAGTCTGTAACTTATAATAAAACGTGTCTAAAAAATTGTGTCATACATGTAGACGAAGTATATTGTTTATGTGAGTCTCAAAACATTGGGCCCTGGGTATAAGACCTAACATCCCCAAGGATTCACCTCAGGGATGCTTACTAAATAAGTAGTCACCTTCTTACTCTGAATGGGTCAAAAAAAATTACTGAAAAGGAAAATTTGATATGGTCAAGAGTTTTGTCTGACAGAAGTTTAATAATTTAATTTATGAGATTTTTAATGCTCGCTAAAATACAAAACAAAAAAAAATGGGGGTTTTCACTGTGTAAATAACAAAATTCTTTTTGATTTCTGAGTAAAGGGTTAATTTGTTCTTTGTATAATCTGCCTCAAGGACAAACAGTTTAGCCTCCCACTAGAATAAGATTTCTAAGCGAAAAACCAAGTTACAGGTTAAAAACACAGAGAGGGAAGGGGAGGGAAAAAGGTAAGGACTATATTTTCAGATCATTGATTAAATAACTTAATTATCATTTCTTGTTAACCTGTACATAAACTCCTGAAAACTCTGAAAATTCACAGTAAGCTGTAGATATCCTTTTTATAAAGAAAAAGTGCTAAAAATTTTATTTAATAAATTACATGATATGGGTTAATATAAAGAGAAGTGTCCAAGTCTCACTAGGTTGAGATTTGTTAGCTATTTCCTCTTGTGTTACTGCATATTATATAACAAATATATAACATTATATCATAATTTTATTATTTCATAATTACTAATTTAACTATAACTTTATTTTTTTGAATTCAACATCAAAGCCAATGTTTTGACTGAGGGATTCAAATTATTTACTTATGAGTTATTTTTATACTATTCAGGTATTTGGGGACTTGATAATCTTGGTATACCCTTACTATGCAGAATTATACCTCAAGACTATTATATACGGTGTCTGAAGTTCTTTCCAACAGATTGGATTTTATTTGACCTTTACATTTTGTTTGTAATTAACTTGTTTTCACTAAACTCTCATGCAGTGACTAATAACCTTACAGACTGCAGCTGACCCAGATCAGGTGAGACAGAAAATGACTACATAAGACTACATAAACAAAAAATACTATGAGTTCTATGTGGAAATATTGCTGATGTTTTAAAGTTCCATTTTCTAGATATAAGAAATCATTTTCCTTTTCCTAAATTATTTAACTAATGGGTTTAAATATTAATACTCACAACTTAGAAGTTCTTGCTGGTAAACTTAACAAACTTGTAAATATCATAACCAGAAAAGTATCTGAAATTTTATCTTTGATCTCACAAATTAAAACATTAGATTTTCTATTCTGTCAAGAAATGGTTTATACCTTTACAGGTAAATGTTGCTATATTTATATTAACATAAAACCTGATGTTTTACAAAACACATTTCATATTCCAGTCCACATCAGACATAAGACAAAAATTACAAAAACCTGGAGGCAAAACCTCAGACTCTACTCTCCTGATTGGTAGAGGAGACTTGTAAGGTGTTTAATAACAGAAATTTGGTGGCAGAGGAAAAAGATAAAGGAAAAAAGGCCCAGTTGTTGGCTGTAACTCTCCAAGGCCCATCTTGAGGTAACTTAGTTGGCCACTGAAGATCAGGATTTAAATCACTTCACCAGTCAGTGAGTATGGACCCTGAGTAGGTACTGTCAAAAATGAGGCAACTGAAAGGTGGAGTGTCCTAAAACAGGACACCCAGTTGACTTCCCCATAGGCCTAAATGGCCAGGCCCTCCTGGAAGGAAAACAACTCTCTCAGAAGGGTCTGAAGAGACCAGTCACTGATACAGCTCTGCAACCCACCTGGCTCTCAGTGACATCTCTATGGGGAAACCAAGGGTTATACTCGACATGACAGGCAAGCAAAGTGAATTTGTCTTAGACACAAAAGCCATATCCTCTAACTTAAATTACCCAATGTGCCCAGTCTGTAAGCAAGACTGTATAATCACTGGCTTGGATTAAAAATCCAAGGTGAAAAAAATTTACTCTTACGTCTGATGGGGTCACAACTGATAAGACATTCATTTCTATATGTCCCTGAATGCCATCACGACAGCACTGGGCTGGGCTGAATGCCCTGTCTCATTGCTAAGACAGGAAATACTAAGTAAACTGGGGACACAAATATATTTGAAAACTCAACTAAACATAAGAAATGAAGACTTAGAATTGCTTGTATTCTTGGTTAATATGTTAAAAATTAAAAACCCTGAAGGACATATACCTAAATCCTCTGTCAGATTAGATCAGAAGTTTCGGATATTACCATACCAGAGAAAACTCTGCTATTGTAAAGCAGAATAATATCATTAAAGCTAAAACGCTACCTGTAACCTGACTGCTTTAATAAGAGCTCTCCACTTAGGAAACCTTATTCATCATGCATATGCATCTATATAAAAGGAGAGAAAAAAATAGAGAAGGGAAAAAGAAAAGCAAAGAAAGAAAAAGAGGTAGAATAACAAGGGAAAAAACAGGGAGAAAGGAAGAAAGAATAAAGTGAAAAGGTAAAGAGGAAGTAGAAAAAGGAGAGAAGACAAGTCTAGATAGCTCCAGCCTTAGTTTCCAGAATAAACCTAAATGTAAATATATTGATTTATTCTGTTATAAAATCAGGTTTTAGGATCCTGTAAACAACTGACTCCATCCCACCCTATGAAGGTGTCCTATCCTGTCACTCTGCATGGTTTTTCTCAGTATTAAAGGCCCTTGTTTACACAGACACAGACACAACTATGTTGAGTTGCTGCCTACAGCCCTCATGAGGATTAGAGCTGCCACCAGTGGAGACCACAGACCTAGCCCACGTGAAATGCTATATGTAAGGTCCTTTCCAACAACAGACCTACTGATTGATTCTGAGCAGAATTATCTCCTTAGATACCTTACAGACTTAGGGCAAGTATAGGAAGCCTTAAGGAAATACAGTTACAATACATTACCCACCAGGAGAGTCTCCCCAGGCTTTCTTCAAACCAGGAGACACTGTTATCCTTAAAACTTCGAAAGAGGGATTCCTTAAGATCACTCACTTAAAAAATAGACAGGACCTTTCATGTCACACTAACTACCCATGTACAGTAAAACTGAAGGGAGTTAAGATTTATATCTTCTCATTTACGACAATTTTAAGTTAAGCTCACAGTGGTGTGGGGCTATCAATCCATGTTAATCGTCATTCCAAAGCCTTCAGAACAAGCAGAGGGATTTCTCCTCATTGCAGGCAGGCCAGTGCCCATTGTCAGCAGAAATAGCTACTGAAGAAGTGACTTGTGTCCTTCTCACATTCTCATAAGAATGTGAGAGTGAAATCCCTCAAGGGAGAATTAAGACAGAGAAGTGGGACAACAGGAATGAACAATTATCTGGAACAAAACAACTTGCCTTGACATTCTGGAAAGATAAAATATGTTACTTAAAGTAGCTAACCAGTTTCCTCGGGTTGTTTTTGCAGAAACTGGATGACTAGGAGCAGTGTGTTGAACACATCTGAAGAGAAATCCCTTGACTGCTTTATGACCTTCCATTGGGAACACCTGGGAGCCCTGACCCAGCCTGGGGATTTGAACAGGGGGCGCAAAAACTGCACGAGCGCAACAACCCATGATAGATCCTGCTCCAGGTCCCAGAAACCTTTGCTGCGGAATCCATTTTGGTGCCCAGCTGCACATGCAAACTTATTAGCCTGTTTCTGCCCACTTCTCTGGAAGCTACGCCCCTTTCTCAGAAAACTCCTGAAAAATCACAGCTGCCTGCTTTATCTTGAAACTATAAAGCTTGCAATGTCTTTCTGTGACTGGAGTGAGACTCTGGAGAGGCTTAGACTCCTTTTACTTGTCATAAGTAAGATACAGCTTGCTAAAGTGAAACTAATTTTGGTCTTTCTTGTGTATTCCTCCTTGGGAAAGACAAGTACCCTCCAAGTCAGATTGGCTTTGCTGCTAACATTGACTCATCGTGGCCCAATAGGACAGAAGAGAACTGTCCCATAGGTTTTCCAGGGAGCCGCTGGTGGAATCCAACTGCCAACCTTCTGGTGTACCTCTGAACTACCATGCCACCTGATTACAACCTAAAAAACCCCAATGAGGCAGTTCTACTTGATCACATGAGTTTACCGTGAGCTGGAACCAACTGGATGGCACCCCACGACAACATTTCCATTTACTGACCCTGGATTCTGTTGTTGTGTCTTGTATTCTCAAACTACGCTGCTTCTGCTCTTGCCCAGCTGCTTTCTTTACACTCTATGAGGCCCAAATTCCACTTATACTTTTGTTCTGTGTTCATCAGAAGCCTCCTCTAACATCCTCCAAGAATTCTCCCTTTGCTTTGCAAGTCCTCAGTGTGCACACAGCAGGACAGGCATCTACTGGGCTCTGAAAGCTCAGCTTGTCCTCTCCTCACTCGTTGTCTCAGATGTCCCACGCCCATTTGTGTTTTTGGCTGACGTCTTTACAAGCAGGACTCCCACACCTGTATCTCTAGCTCCAATTTTTCTGCTACTTTTTAGACAAATTTCTTGAAAGGTTTCTAAAACACTTCTAGTTACTCGTTTGACTGACACTTCAAATGTATCTCAAACAGAATTACATAATCATCCTTCTTCTGCTTCTCCCAAATGACTTTTTTTCTACACTTCCCATTATGCCTAGCACTAAGCCACTCCATTTAGAAAATACAGAGCCCTTCTAATGCCTCCTGATCCCTCCATTTTAAGATAATCACCAGGTCTTTTCAAGTCTTTCCTTACGACTGTGTTTTCCTTTTTTCAACCGATAAGTTCCCTCCAGGATTCCCAGGTGGTACAAATTAAGTTCTCCTTTACTACCTGAAAGGTTGGCAGCTTGGACCCACCCAAGGGCCAAAGGCAACTTCAGAGGATAGGCCTGACAATCTGTTTCAAAAGGGACACGGTCTTGAAAACTCCATGGAGCAGAGTTGTGCACAAGTGGGGTCCCCATGAGTTGGGATCAACTCAGTGGCAACTAACAAGTTCCATCTGCAAGTGATGGACCATTTTATCTCATAAAACATCTCAGCAAACAGCACTTCAAAAGCTCAGTGGCTCCTACTGGAATCTTCTCCATCAGCTTCTGTAGACTCAATGGTTACGGCAAACAACAGGTTGGCAAAGAGGTTCCTACTAGGCTACAAGTAGAATAATCACCTTTCCCTACCCTTGCCATACATACTTTCGCACAGGTCTACACCAGCAGTCCTCCATGGGGACAAGTCTCCACTGCAGGGAACATGTGGCAATGTCTAGAGACAGTTTTAGTTGTCACAGCTGGGGGAGCTGGTGGTCCTACTAGCATTTAATGGGGACAGCCCCAAGGATGTTCTTCAGGTGAGCAAATTTGCTCTGCTAAACATCCTGCTGTGCACAGGACAGCCTTCCTCAACAGAGAACTGTCCAGTCTCCATCTTAATAGGACAGGCCCTGAAGTGGACAAGCCCTAACTTAGCAAGGAATCAAGACAGTGTGAGCCCCAAACAGGCCGGTGTGCAAAGACCCTAAGAGAAAGGAGAAATAATCTTACAGCTTCCAGAGTCTTCGGGGTTACTTAGTCTTCCGGGGACCTGAAGGTAGTAGCCCTGATGGTACAATGGTTAAAGCACTGGGCTGCTGACCTGAAGGCTGGCAGTTCAAACCCACCCACCTGCTCCTGGCTATCTGCTCTGTAAAGACTCAGGGGCAAAAACACCTCACACGCTGAAAAAGCTAACAATTGTAAAACACTGATCAAAAATCCTTGCCTGATCTTCCAGGCTAACTGGAAAAATTATAACGACTAACCTGGAGACCAAGGCTTTTTTCAGATCTTGCCCAGGGGACTGAGCCAGGTAACATCACAGTCCCTCTAACAACCCCCTGTGACTCTGGCTCACCTTGTGACCAAAGACCCCCACCCGCCCACCCCTCCAGCTTGAGATGAGATGTTAAGATACTGTCCAGGTGACATCACCTACCTTGTGACTCCAGACTGCCCAGGGACCTGAGAAAGCTGACTCCCCCGCTCCCCTGCACCCAAATAACATCACTTTTTCTTTTCGGTCACCCTTCGTCCTTCTTCTTATAAGACTCTCTGGCTTGAGGTGAGATGTCACAAAGGTTCTTAGGGCACTAACCCACCATCTTCTCAAATCGCCGGCCATCTGAGTAAAGCAGAGTCCCTCCCTGTCTCTACATCTGGCTTTGTGGCGACAAGCAGCATGAAGCTGCGACTGGGTTTTCTGGTGACAATGTGGCAGTTCTTGGGAGCCCTGATGGCGCCGTGATTAAAGCTACGGACTGCCAACCAAGAGGCTGGTGGCTCAGAGCAGCCAGTGGCTCAGTGGGAGAAAGAGGTGGCCGCCGGCTTCCACTTAGATTACAGTCCTGGCAACCCTATGGGGTCACTACGAATTGGAAGCCACTTGACAGCAACAGGTAATCCTTAGTGGCACAGATCACCAGGGTCACACCAGACTAGTAGGTTTGGTCTGGTTTGGTTTTGGCACCTGAAAGAAAGGAAACAATGATGCATTGAAACCCTGGTGGCCTAGTGGTTAAGTGCTACATCTGCAAACCAAAAGGTCAGCAGTCAGGAGGCGCCAGGTGCTCCGTGGGAACTCTACGGGCCAGTCCTACCATGTCCTACAGGGTCACTATGAGTCAGAATCCACTAGAAGGCAACTGGGTTTGGTTAGGTTTTTAGAGAAGCTTGACACCTCAGAGAAAAGAAACAAGATGTTTTTGAAGCTATCAACAGAACTCCTGACATTTCTGAGCTGAAAAGTGACAAAGGCCTGTGCTTTGGTTAACAAACAGGCTGTCGATTCACCTACAGGCAGCCCTGTTTGGACTTGCAGGAAACAGAGCAAACCTGGGCTTGCTTCAGTCTGAGACTTTCAGCTTCCTAGACTGGAGAAGCCAAAGCTGCTCAGCTACAGAAACTGCTACAGGAACAAATACCTTCAGCTTTTCACATAAGGACTTGCCGTTTCAGCTACGTGCATTCCTCTATAGGGTCACTATGAGTCAGAATCAACTCGATGGCACTGGGTTTGGTATTTTGGTTTTGGCCCATTCCTCTAACCACCAACTGAAAATTCCCCACATTGGTTTATATTGGCAGCTGCCACCTCCACACCTTGGCTTAGGATCTCCTGGGCCTGGATCCTCACCTTCTGTTGTTTTCCCACACACTTAACCCATCCCCTACCTTTATACTCAGTTCCAGTGCCAGCTGCTATAGAATGCCATCTTCTACTGTTCTGTATTCATCTCATTACCTACCCTGTCTCCCCATTAAAATTGAGTTCCTTGAGGTCAAGGACCCTGCTGGTAAACCCATAGATCCCTAAGAGTAATCAACACATGTGAAAAGCAAAGATACTCTGTCCCTGGAGTTACAGTAATGCAACAGGTTCTGACTGTGCTAAAGTGGTGGTACAGAAGTTAAGTGCTGGGCTGGTAATCAAAAGGTTGCCAGTTCAAACCCAGCAGCTACTCCATGGGAGAAAGCAGTGGCAGTACTTCCATAAGATCACAGCCTTTTTTGTGAGTGGCGTCTGGGGTCTTAAAAGCTGGCCATCAGCCATCTAAGAAGTATCAACTAGTCCCAACCCACCTGGTACAAGGGAGAATGAAGAACACCAAAGACACAAGGAAAATATGCACCCAAGAGACAGAAAGGGCCACATAAACCAGAGATTACATCACCATGAGACTAGAAGAACTAGATGGTACCCAGCTACCACCAATGACCGCCCTGACAGGGAACGCTACAAACAGTCCCTGATGGAGCAGGACAAACGTGGGGTGCAGAACTCACCTCCAGTAAATCAGACTTGATAGTCAGACAAACTGGAGGTTTCCTGGTGGACACAGCCCCTGGACTCTCTGTTAGCTGGAAGCCAACTATTCAGACCAAGACCAGATTGGACTATAAGACATAAACGGATGCTGGTAAAGAGAGTGCTCCTTCGCTCAAGTAGATACAACGGACTAACTGGGCAGCTCCTCTCTGGAAGCTAGATGAGAGAGTAGACGGGGACAGGAGCTGGTTTGATGGACACAAGAAATACAGGGTGGAGAGGACGGCTGTGCTGTCACAGTGTGGGGAGAGTAACTAGGGTCACTTAACAGTGTATATGTAAGTATTTCTGTGTAAAACAGACTTCAGTTGTAAACTTTCACTTAAAGCATACACACACCAAAGATTGCAGCCTTGGAAGCCCCATGGGGGCAGTTCTACTATGTCCTAACAGATTGCTTTGAGTCAGAACCAACTAACTGACTGAACAGCTACAGGCGACCAAAACAAAAGAAACAAAAAATAAACCCACTGCCCCTCAGTCAACATTTCTGATTTTGATCTTTGATGCACAGCAAAAAGAAGTTGAAGAACAAAGCTGAGATCTAGTTCGGCTTCTGCTATCTGTTCAACTTTTACAGAACTAACTAAACAAAAAAATCATCTCAAGGACATTTTTCACAAGTCAAGCTGCCTAAAAATGCTTTGGAGCCATGTGCTAATAATTAGAAGGTCCAATTCCCCACCAACTGGATGGCTCAGATCAACAAAACGGCCAGGACAGTTCTTCGGAAGGAGAGACTTTCGGAGAAAATGGATGACTCGAGGGGCAGCCCTGACACATCTTTGTGGTGAGACCTTGGGGAAAGAGAGAACTGCCTCTGAATTCCTTCAGGGAAAAGGGAGCCAGGGATGCTCAGGGGGTTCACAGCCAGGGTGAACAGGGTCTCCAATAGCAAAAACTCAAGCCCATTGCCACTGAATTCATTCCAACTCACAGCAAATCTATTGAGTAGAGCAGAACCAAGGCCTTTCCACGGCTATCCACCTTTATGAGTGCAGACTGCCACATTTTTTCCCTGTGGAGTGGCTACTGGGTTCAAATAGCCGACCTTTTAGATTAGCAGCTGAGCACTGAGCTATTGCATCACTAGTGTTCCTTGTAAACAGAAAAAACAAACAAAAAAACTCACTGCCGTCAAGTTGATTCCAAGTCATACCTACTCAACAGGATGCAGCAGAACTGCCCCACAGAGTTTCCAAGGAGCCTCTACTGGATTTGAACTGCAGACCTTTTGTTTAGCAGCTATAGATCTTTACTACTATGCCACCAGGGCTGACAGGTTAATGGATTAAAAACGCTGTCCCTGGTCTCAGATTGGCACTCAGTGCTGGCTCTCCACTTGTCTCTGACCAAAGTCAGCCCTGTATGGCACTTCTCTACCCTCCGTGCCACTTGCTACAACAACTATCTAATTAGTCATAGCTCTGATGACATATTTCCAAGGTCCAAGGTCCTTCCAATAGCTCTCCAAAATTCCATAAAACAATCTTGGGGGTGCGTTCCCCTTTTGCTGCTCCCAGCCCCGTTTCTCCTGCTAAACCTAAGCTTATTAAGCCCCAGTTTTCAAAACGCATCTCTTCCCTAATGGTTGTATTCACTACTACCTCCAGTTAACACAGGACATGCTGTGGACATCTTAGGATTCAGTTGGTGTCTAAATCATGGGAAGAGCCCCTGGGTGATGTAAACAGTTAAATCACTTGGCCGCTAACTGAAAGGCTAGGAGGTGAGAGCCCACCCAGTGGTACCTTGAAAAAAAGTCTGGAGATCTATTTCTAAAAACTCAGCCATTAGAAACCCTACAAGTATAGTTCTACTCTGACACATGAATCCCCACCAGTTGAGTCGAAGGCAGTTGGTTTTAAATAATGAGATTAGTTCCAATTTCCCTACTAAAAGACAAACTTCTTGAATGCAGGGTATTTCAGTCATGAATGTATCTTCCATAGCACACAATGCCTCATGCCATAATGGTAGCAGCTAGCACGTGCTGAGCACTGACTATATGGCTGACACTATCCTAAGGACCATGAAAACCCTGGTGGTATAGTGGTTAAGTGCTATGTCTGCTAACTAAAAGGTTGGCAGTTTGAATCCATCAGGCGCTCCTTGGAAACTTGATGGAGCTCTTCTACTCTGTCCTATAGGGTAACTGTGGGTCCGAATTGACTCAATAGCAGTGGGCTTGGTACCCTAAGTACCTTACATGAGCATATGAACCAGTGGAATCTTCACAACAATCCTATGATGTAAGCACTATTAGAAATTCACAAGATGGCAATAGGTTTGTTTTTGTTTGTTTGTTTTGGTTAGGAGCTATTATTCTCCTGATTTTATAGATGAAGAACATGAGCCCCAAAGAGGTCAAGTCACCTGTCCAAGGCTGGGCTGCTGGGAACTGAGAGCCACACAGTCTTGGCTGCAGAGCCCACATTCTTAAACACCATGCTACCATTAATATTTAGTCAATTACAGGACCTCATTTATGTAAAAGAGCTTTAGAAACTTGGACAGACTATAAACCACAAGGAAACTAACAATTTCAAACAAAATAGGTCTCTGGTAGCTCTAAAGAAAGGAATGGGGGCAGTACAGCATGAAGATTAAGTTTATAATCAGTTTATAATATAAGTTTATAATCAGACCAGAGTTTGGACGCCAGTGCTAGCATTTTCTAGCTGATTGACTTTGGGCAAGCCACTTAGTCTTTTCAGCCTCAGTCTCTGCATGTGAAAGATGATTACAGTTTCTAAGGATGATCGTGAAAGAGCTACAGTCAAGTGCCAGAAAAAGGCCTGCCTCACAGTTTGTTGTCAACAAACACTGACTCCAAAACCAGGCTGAAGTTGTGAAACCCAGAGAATTTGCTTTCCTAAATGATTAAACAACAATCATAAAGCAGTGACTACAAAAACAATTTCTTTTCTCCACTCTAAACAACAAGCTACCACAACTTTACTAATTTTCCTAACACCGCAAGCTGTAAAACAGTCAAATAACGTAATTATCTCTAATATGAGACAAAAAGGTAGAGTCTCGCCTCCGGGCATAAACTGAAGAACCTTTAGCTTATTAAAGTAAGTAGAAAGGAAATATAAAAAGTAAATGCCAGGTGTGGGAGACCTCCCAATGACGTGGGCTGAAAAATGTGAGCAAATCCAAGCGCAAGAAGATTCTGCAAAGCATGCTTTAGGAGAAAGGACTGCAGAAGACAGGGATCTTTAATCTGGCAGAGAACGCCTGAGCCGGGGGTTGCTGAAGAATCAAGTTTAAGCCCAGAGAGTTAATGATATAGCTGCAACCACGTGGAAGGAAGGATGTTTGTGGCAGGCAGATTTCTGCTTAGGTTTAGGAAGCGGGGCTTTGGCTTCCCTGAATCCACCCACAGGATAAGCCTCCAGCCATGAAATAAGCGGTCGACGGAAAGAATTCTCACCCCGCCAAGGAGCCCTGGTGGCCATGGTTAAGTGCTCAGGAGCTAAGAAGTTTGGGAGAAAAGATCCGGCGATCTGCTCCCGTTAACGATTTCAGCCCTGGAAACCCTCTGGGGCAGTTCTGCTCTGTCACGTGGGGTCGCTATGACTGGAACTGACCCTATGGCACCCAAGACAACCACCACCACGGGGAAGTTTGCCCAATTTTGAGATCCCCAACTTTCCAGAAGGGTTGAAGAAGGAAGGACAGGGAGGCACTAGGCTCAGAAAGAGAACAGGCCTGTATTTTAACAATCCTTTTCAGATGGGCGGAGAAGGCTGACCTGTCATCACCGGGGAAAGGTGGGTCGGGGCTTCGGAGAGGTGCCACCTCAGCAAAATGCGTGCAGAGACGCGAGACTCGCGGCCCCCAGAGCTCCAGGGCCTAAAGGACATCTTGCCGAGGCTGCTCTCCGGCTCCACGCAAAGGGCTAACTCCGCCAAAGGGGCTTCTAGACCAGCTCCCAGCTCCCCTACAAAGCGAAGTGCGGCTCAGCCGGAGAGCAGAAGGGAGATCAGGACTGGCCCGCGATAAGGGACCCAGAGGGACCTGCCAGAAGGAGCGACGCGCGCGCCCGGGACGTGGAGCCGGCTCAGGGGATCGCCCCGGGCAGGTTAGGAGATGCCTGGCCGGCGGCGACGCTGGTGCCCGAGGTCACCCGGACTCCCGGGACCTCCGCCGCGCGCGCACTCACCAGCCTGCCGCCTCGCAGGAGCCGAACCGCTGTGCCCACCATCCTCGCGGCAAGCTGGTCCAACCTCTACGCAGCTGGTACCGTTGGCTCCCCGAGGCCTTCAAGCCTCCCGTCAGCCTGGGGGCGGGCCGAGCGCGGACACGCCCACGTCGCCTCGCCCCTCACACACCCCTCGTGACTCCGCCTCCGCGCGCCTACGGCACCCCGAGAGAGACAGAAGGTCCCCCCTCCTCAAGCGCCCTAAGCCGTGCTCACGCGATACTTGGGCAAGGAAAGGGGGCGGGAAGGGAGCCGAGACACAACAAACATGGCGGCGGCTGCGACGGTGACGAAGACGGCGGCGGCGGCGGCGGCGGCTGCAGAGACGTTGAACAAGGCGGTGGGGGTTACTCGGCGCGGATGTCAGGAGGTAGGGAGCAGCCTGCCGGTTCGGACGACGCCGCCTTTGGTGTGCAGGCTAGTTAGAAGGGGCATCGGCAGCCGAGAGCCCGGTCCGCTGCGGGCCAGCTGACCCCACCCGAGACTTCAGCCCCAGAGGAGGGGCGGGCGTGGTCCATCGTCGGCGAGGTCACGACTTGGGACCTTCGTGGACGGAGTGAGGAGGGCTGTGGAGCCTGCGGCTGCGGGAGCCGGGAGGGGAGGCGCCTGCGGCGCTCCGGCTGTCGCCGTCGGGCGGGGGCTTGGAGGCTCCGGGGAGGGGGCTGCCGCGTCTTGCTCTGACAGGTGGTTGTGCTGGGGGCGCCCCGGAGGTTGGCGTAGTCTCGGGATCAGGGGGACTGGGGGCCAGCCAGGCGCGGTTCTCCTAGATGTTCCAACCTTTCGAGGGTGGCGCCCCATCGCGGGTCCTGGATTGCTCGTTGGGAGGAGGACTTATGAAACCTCCTTGTACCTAATGGTCCTGTCCTGATCCATGTCTCCTGCATGTGCGCTCTAATTTGGGGACCATGTCAGGTGTGGGGAGGACTTTGCAGCGAAGCACTACTCAGGCTCATAGAAGGAGGGTGTAAGCGTCCGGGTAAACTGTTGGAAGTGCGAGCGGCCAACCGTGCACCTTTCATTGCTCCGCAACAGTGTCATCTGAACTGATGTTTGGCTGGGTCCAGCTGCCGCCCAGCGCTTGAGTGTCTTTTCACTCGGCTGTTCAGAAACCCTGGTGGCGTCGTGGTGAAGTGCTACGGCTGCTAACCAAAAGGTTGGCAGTTCGATTCCAGCAGGCACTCCCTGGAAACTCGGTTGGGCGGTGCTCCTCTGTCCTGTACGGTCTCTGAGAGTCGCAGTGGACTCACGTCTGTAGGTTTGGTTTTTCTTTTTATTCATTGTGCTGATTGGAACCCGAACGAGGAGGGACAAAAGAGGAAACAAAGAGTCGCTTTAAATTGCAAGGTCTAAGGAAACTGTTTAGAAGAAACAAAACTTCTTTAAAACTGTTTCATTAACGTCCGACACTAATAATGTTTAGATGCTGTTTTATTCTGATTTGTGTCAGCACGGCTGGAGATTAATATATTCTTGGGAGACTGTTACAGTGAATTGAAATGTTTGATGTGTGTATGTGTTTTTCCCACACTAGGGTTTCAAGGTATTTCCCAGAAAAGCATGTTTTGGATTATGATAGAGAGGGCAATAAAGAGGACAATCAGATACACCGTTCATGGTTTTTTTTTTTTTAAATCGTATTCCACAAATGTTTCCCTTTGTACTTAGACCTAGAGGGCTAGTACACTATTTTTCTGCAGCTATAACTGATTTAGCAGTACTAAGCTTGACCCTATTATAAGTGTACTGTAAATAAACGAAATTAATAATTTAAAATTAGACACAGATGGAAAACTTTGCCAAAATCGAAATTTTCAGAAATCTATTAGTGGAAGAACAGTAGTCGCAGCAGTGTGTGGTGTTCTTTGATGTCTTTGCTGTGTAGAACTTTGCTGAACTGAACCTACTGCTTTGTTCTTTGATTTTCTGTCAACTGAGTTTTTCAGTTATTGGTAACGGTAAGATGCCAAGCCAACAGTAAGATTGGTAGGTCATTTTATGTAGCTTATGGAGCCTGTAAATGTGATTTAGGGTTTTGTTGTAAAGGTGGTATTTGTGATGTCCTCTTCTTTGCGCACCTGTGTATGGCTTTTCAGTTTTAGTTGAAATTCCCACCATGGCCTTTTGGAGTCCCTTAGTGTGTCTCCAGACTGAATTTCCATTCCTTGACATTTCATCAGTGCTGGAGTGGTGAGAAAAAGGAAGAAGTAATTTGGGGTGAAAAGGTTAGGTTATGTCATTCTTCTTTTGATTTCTTCCAGCATGGTTTTACTTATGTCTTACCTTTATAGTGTGATTTCTGATTTCTCTAATGTCGCTTTTTGCCCTCAAAGAGTTTATCTTGGATAGTTCAGAAATGTGTTCTAATTCCCCATGAAGGCTTTTCGACTATGTACCAAATCCGTGGCTTTGGTCAGCCTTCTCCATTGGTATGTATTCTGTGGAAGAGTACATCTCTCAGCGACCTTAGTAATTAGCCCAGACAAGTAAGTACATGTGTTGACCTGCAGTTGCTTTCTGTGTGTCCACCACCACCACAAGCTGCTATCAGGTCACCCCAATTCATAGCACCTGGTGGTGTGTCAGGGGAGAACTTGTCTCCAGAGGGCTTTTAGTGGCTGACTTCTCAGAACTAGATTGCCAGACCTGTCTTCTGAGGTGCCTCTGGGTGGAACTAAACCTAAATCCCCAAATAAATTGTTGTGTAAATTAGTTCCTAAGCATTTTTCTTTACTATTAGTAACCCTTAAATACTTCTCAAAAATCAATAGGTGAATAAAACGTATTCTGCTATTCCCTAGTCGCATTGTTCTCAAAATTCTCCCACAGCTTAAAAACAAAATAGAGAGTAAGGTCCATCAAAGAGGTTCTGCTCTAGTAGTTTCTAATAACCTCTAATTGGTTGTCTTCTAACTGGTATTATGTTATGCCACCCTTAAGTGATTAGTTACAGGCTAAGAGATTCTCTTTCCCTGTGTGTATGTGTGTGTACAAGAGAGAATCAGTGATTTCCCATTTATAATCTGAGACAGAAGAAGATAGATCAGTCAGAGGACTTCATACAACATAAATCCTTTTTTTTCAGAAACCAAGAGAGATAGGAGAATAGTTCGGTTTCATTACTTGAAGGTCAAGAGGTTTGCATGTCTTTTGGGGATATCGTACTTCTCAAATACCTCTTTTTTCTCATTGATGTGGGTAACTTCTGGTTGTTTTTGTAAGAGCATTATTTTTGAGCATTGTATGGATAATTAGGAAGTAGCTATTGGCATAAAAATACGTGGGCTGTAGGCAGTTTCTGTGTAGGCATGACCTGTACCCCATGGAGTTCTATAGTGGATTCAGCCTGACTTCCACAAGAATAATCGTGGAGAGAACCCAGGAAACCTCCTGTGTCATAAGAAATGACTGTCATAAGGCTGTGTTAAGTGTTTGTTGGCTAATAAGCCCCAAAGCATTGAAGTCACAGCTAGTAGGAACGATACCATTGGCTGAAAACACTGTAGGTTACTAACTTCCTAAAGGAGATTTATTACAGTATGTTTTCAAAGGTTTTTACATTTTACAGTGCTTTCGAGGCATCTGCAGGTATCCGTTACTTTGCAGACTTCTTAGGTTAAACCTTTAGTTCTGAGACTGATGGCTACTTTATTCAAGATCAGAAAGTAGTTTGAATGTTGTCATGGGTTGAATTCATGCTCCCTGCCCTCCCTCCCCCTGCCCCAAAAACACATATAGCAGTTTGGCTGGGCCATGATTTCTAGTATTAAACGGTTACCCTCTATTTTTTATTGTAATTTTCATATATGTTGTAAATCCTGATCTCTACCTGTGGTTAATGGGGCAAGAATGGATTATGTTAAAGAGGATTAGGGTTTTGAACCAAAGACTTAGGAACCTTTTTTGTTCACACTCAGCCCTGCTGACTGGATCTCCACAGAGGGCCTGCTTTGTCAGGTTCACCAGGATAGATGTGTGTGTCACATGAGTGGCCCAGAATGCTTAGTGACAGAATAGTACCTAGTTCTTCAATCCTTAAGGAATAGCCAGGGTTATATCCATAGCAGTGTGGTTAAAATTCTAATTGGAGAATAATGTTTCTGGATGTTTACAGTGTCACCATCCGTTTACAGTGCTGTGATGTCACCGTCCATTTACAATGTCACATCCATTTACAGTGTTACAGTGTCACCATCCATTTTTCATTGGCACCCTTGTTTTTTCAGTCCATCATGCTTTATGATATGATTGAAAAGCAGCACACAGTTTATGGCGGGGAACACGGTGAGATTTATAATGTGACAATGTGATAATAGCCAAGACTGTCAAAACATGCCAGCCATCCTCTGTAATTAGGCTCAGTTGTGTGTTCTTAAAACTTGAGATGCATGTATAAAAATATCATTTTCTTTTGCTTCCTTACCGGCAGTCTTGTGCGTTGCCTTCTACTTTGTCACATGTCTGTGCCTTAGAAATGTTTTGCCTTCTCACTGAGATTTGGCAGGGCTTATTTTGCTTATTGGCGCCTATCAAGTATATTTACATATTTTCGAGTGAAAATGTATCAGTTTTCTTATGAGCTGATCGACAAGAAATGGTGCTAAATTATGATGTAAAATTTGGGATTGCTTTTAATAGTTAGAGCTTTTATAATCAAAACACAGAAGAGCTATAGGATGTTAGTATACCTTTTACAATTAAAAAAATTATCTCCCACCTCTTACCCTCGATAGTCTTCCCCACTGGGACTGACTGGCTCAGCTTTTTTTTCCCCCCCTAACCAATGGCCAAATTTTAAAATAGCCAGCACAGTTAACTATCGACAGCAAACAAATAGTAACACAGTGGTGAGGGGACAGAGATGGCAGGTAAGCATGCCAGGATGCGGGGAGAGTTATTCTGAAGCAAGTGGTAATCCAGAAGTTTGGGCCAGTTAAGCCAGAGTAAAACGAGTGAATTAAAGAGGACTCAAAAGTATACCTGGTGCCATAGTGGCTAAGTGCTACATCTGCTGACCAAAAGGTTGGCAGTTTGAATCCACCCAGTGCTCCTTGGAAACTCTGTGGGGCAGTTCTACTCTGTTTTATGAGGTCACTATGAGTCGGAATCAACTTCATAGCAGTGGGTGTGTTTTTTTGACGGGTTTTAAAAGTAAAAGGAGAGGTGAGCTTGGGCAGTTGCAGATTGGGGTGTGTCAGTTAACGAGATTAGGCAGTGGCTTGTGTTTCTTTCACTGGAGCTAGGGAACAGGTAATGTAATACAGGGATGTTCACCATATTCTCCAACCCAGTGCATGAACTAATAGGAAAAGGGAAAAAACGTTGAATCTGGAAGAGTGAGGAATTCTTTAATCCAATGTGTAACTATTTCTTGCTGCAGAAATAATTATTAGAAAAATAGCTACTGTTGTCTGAGAGCCTGCCATCTGCTATACACGTTAAGATACTTTGCCTGTATTTACATAGAAAATTAAAATAGTGTTAGCCTGTATTAATAAGTAGGAAACTAAGGTTGAGAGTTGTTCATAATAATAATAATAATAATAATAATAATAGTAAAAGCAGATCAGATGTAAGGAGAGATGGAGATGAAAAATAGAAAAGTCAAGTCTGTCAGTCTGGGACCAGTCCACATCAGGGGAAGCAGTCAGTCCTGCGTTCTTCATCAGTCCCTAAGGGGAACCCTTCATGGTCGCACATACAATAATCTTCAGCAGTGATGTGTTAAGGGTTAGTGTGGTTCCTATAGACTTACTTAAAATTCTTTTGTTGTGGTAAAATATATAAAACATAAAATTTTGACATTTTATCCCATTTCTAAGTGTGCAGTTTTGTGGCATTGATTACAATTAATTAATTTCCGAAATGCCTTTATCACTCCAGAAACTTGGTACCAGTTAAGCAGTAGCTCCTTCTTTCCTCTGCCTCTCAGCCCATGTAACCTCTAATCTGCTTTCTGTCTCTTACTAGTCTGCAAATTCTGTATAATTTCATGTAAGTAGAATCATACAGTATTTGTCCTTTGTAGCTGGCTTATTTCACTAACTGGACTATTTTCAGGATTCATCCATGTTGTAGTGTATATGAGAATTCCATTTCTGTTTATGGCTGAAGAATGCTCCATTGTATATAGAGACCACATTTCGTTTATCCATGTATTTCTTGATGGACCACTTGGTTTGTCTCCACCTTTTGAGTCTAGGGAATAATGCTGCTGAGAACATTGACATACATCTGTCTGAACCGTTGTTTACAATCTTTTGGATACGTAGCCAGGAGAGAGAGTTCGCGCGGTCCCACAAAGTCCGTAAACTTGATGGTTCTAAGTGCTACGTACCTCATTGCTGAGTCTCACGACAGTCACCTTCAAAGTGCTACCCTTGGGAAACTATGCACCAATGTCAGCGCCTAGTCCACCCTTCACAGCAATTTTAGAACTCTTTCTGGAATGACCATTGCACACAGTGGCAAGTTTGTGATCTTAGCTGTCTAGTTGCCTGTGAGGGAGTTTTTAGCCAGTAAACAACTAACTGTATTGGAACACCCTCCCTAATCACCTGATCTGCCCCCCAGTGACTTTTTTCTTTACTCGAAGATAAAGGGAATATTGAAAGGAAGACGTTTGGATGACATTTAGGACATTCAGAGTAATGCAACAACAGCTCTGGTGGCCATTCCAAAAGAAGAGTTCCAAAATTGTTTTGCAGGGTGGACTAGGCACTGGTTTAGGAGCATAGCTTCTCAAGGGGAGTACTTTGAAGGTGACTGTGGTGATATTCAGCAGTGAGGTATGTAGCCCTTTTTCTAGGATGAGCTCATGAACTTAATTGTCGAGCGTGTATGTTTCACTTTTTGAGGAACCTCAGCACTGTGTCTCGCGGGTTGCACCATTTTACATTCCTGTCAGTAATGCCAGAGGGCCCGTATATCTTCACATTTTCTGCAAAACTTTTTGAGTTTTTGGTAATAGCTGTTCCAGTGGCTGTGAAGTGGTACCTCATTGTGATTTTGATTTGCTTTTTCCTAATGACTAATGATATTGAGTGTCTTTTCATGCGCTTAGTGGCTAATTGTTTGTCTTCTCTGGAGAAATGTCTGTTCAAGTCCTTTGCTCATTTTTTGAGTTGGGTGGTGTGCTGCTTTTCATTGAGTTGTAGAACTTATTTATGTATTCTAGATATTAAACTCTTATCAGATAAGTGGTTTTCAAATATTTTTCTCCCATTTTATAGGTTGTGTTTTTCACTTTCTTGGTAGTATGATTTGCACAAGAGTTTTTAATTTTGATGAAGCACAGCTTATCTGTTGTCTTTTGTTACTTGTGCGTTTTTGTGTCATATCCATAGCCACATACAAGGTCCTGAATATTTATATTTCCTTCTAAGAGTTGTCTGGTTTTAGCTGTATTATTTAGGTCATTGACACATTCTGAATTGCTTTTTGCGTGGTAAAAGGCTCGGGTCCAATTTCGAGTTTTTGTGTGTGGACATCCAGTTGTCCTGAGACTGTTTGTTGAATAGAATATTCCTTTTCCATTGAATCTGCTTGGCCAAAGTAGAAGTTTTTTGATTCCTAAAAAAAAAATTAATTGGAAACTTGCTTTTGTGGGGCCTCCTAATTCCACAACTCAACAGTTTTGCCTTTTGTAAACTTATGTTGAAAAGAACTGAGAATAACCAAGACAATATAAAGAATGGAACTGGTGGGCATAATTAAGACCCTGTGGTATTGGTGTGAGAATAGAGCAGTAGACTAGAATAGAGAAACCAGAAGGAGTGCCCCGTGTGTATAATCACCAGATGGAGAACAGAGGTGGCACTGGAGGCCTCTGGAGAAGGCTGGTCCGTTCAGTCCTTGTCACTGGGACAAATTGGATGGCTCCTTGGGAAAAACAATATTTGACTCCTACTTACTCCATATACAAAATTCAGTTTCAGATAGATTACAGGTGAAAATATGAAAGGTTTTAAAAAGGAAAAGTTTTAAAAGAACACTTTCAAGTAAGAAGTAGACAAGATTTGTTAAATAGGTGTGGGACTAAGAACTAAGTTTGGTCTTTTTTATCTGGCTTATGAAAGTAGCCTGAGCAATTAGGTCTGTTTCTTTATTAAGTAGCCAAGTGGAACTCGGCTTAAAAAGTTGATTCCGACTCACAGTGCCCCTGTAAAACGGAGTGGAGATGTTCCGCAGGGTCTTTGTGGGAGCGGCAGTTCCATTTTTCTCCATCAGAACGGCAGGCTGGTTCCAAACATTAGCCTTGAGGTTAGCAGCTGAGCCCTTAACTAGTGCACCACTAGGGCTCCTTGGACCAAACTTAAGTGTAAATAAGTAGGGTGTTATACAGGTGCGAGCCTGGCAGCGGGCCTCAGGAAAGGATGAGGGGCATGATGTAACATTCATTGTTTAGATCAGTTATAATTAGGCATTAAGGCTCCAGTCATACGTAGTCACCGATGAATATGACTAGGGAACTAGGACTGCTGAGCTCTGTGTTTGGGTCTTCTGGGATCAGTGAGAACATCCCTGCTGGGAGAGAGTGCCATGTGTCCTTGAGGATGATGGAAGCCTCATGAAGGGATCGCTTCCAGACCTTGCCTGATGCATCGTCTCTGTGTGTGTATCCTTTCTGGTGACAGTAAATGGGTGGCTGTAAGTATAGGTAGTGGTCTCCATGACTTTTGGGAGTCACTGGAGTTAAATGTCTAGCCCATGGGGCGGGCAGTACACCTCTGGGTGACTGGGTGATAAAGACATAAGGAGGATAGAGTCCTTTTAGATTGTCACCTAGACCCAGGGGGATGAGAACACACGCACATGTGCATGCACGCACGCACACACACACACACAGAGACACACGGGCACACACAGAGACCCATGGGTACACACACAGAGATGTACAGACAGACACAGCCCCTACCTGAAACTGACTCCTGAGCTGGATAACTGGGAAGGAGGTGGGGTCTAACTGAGTGGTTAAATCTCAAACCCCAAACCCAGCACCCGTCGAGTCTGGACAGTTCCCCAGGGAGTGCTGGTGTCTGGGATGCAGAAGTAGGAGAGCAGGCTGTGATTCCCGTCACGTTTTGGAAATCAGCCCTGTGTCAGCGTGTTAACCCGGGTGGTGTAGTGGGTTAAGTGCTACGTCTGCTAACTGAAAGGTCGGCAGTTCAGAGCCTCCAGGCCGTCCTTGGGAACTATGGGGCAGTTCTCCAGTGATCTCTAGGGTCACTGTGAGTCGGACCCAGCTTGATGGCAGTGGTTTTTTGGGGTCAGCTGTTAATGCAGTAGGACACAGACCACCCTAAAGGTAAAGGCAAAGATGGGTGAATGGACTGTATTAGGGACATCTCTCCACTAAAAGTTACCTTTGAGAAAGTGAAGAGACAGCCCCGAAGTAGGAGGTCGTTATTATACATCTGTCCAGTAAAGGACTCACATCCAGACTGTTACAAGGCACTTGTACACTGATAAGAAAAAGAGAATCCATTTAAAAAATGGGTTTTGAACTGACACCCCGCAGAAGAGGGTAAACAGTGGCTGTCCACCATGTACAAAGGTGCAAATGAGAGCCAGCGTGTGGAGGTCTGAGAAGGAAAACCGGCGTTGGCGGTGCGGGTGCGGAGCGGGCTGTGCCGGCGTGGGTGCCAACTGCTGTAACGCCATCACCTGGCCTTGTGTCCGACTTTGTAATTCCTTTCCAACCTCCTGGCCAAGTTCGAATCCGCCTTTCTTTATTAAATAATTCTTTACAGTTCTGTGTGTATCTGTAGTTCACAGTGAGGATTTTCAGATACTTAAAGGCAGGGGTCATGCTCTCTGTTGCTTTGTATAGTACTTTGCGTGTAATACTTTCTGTCTCTGAATACACGTTGGATCTTCCTAAATAGTGTAAAATTATTTCAGGTTTTTTCTAGATATAACGAACTGTAAACTTCAAAGGGAAGCAAAGATGGGTGAAAAGAAACCGGAGCCTTTGGACTTCGTGAAGGATTTTCAGGAATACCTGACTCAGCAGACCCATCATGTGAACATGATTTCGGGATCAGTCAGCGGGGACAAAGAAGCAGAGGCTCTCCAGGGAGGTAGAATCATCTTAATACTACTAAGTAATTCACCTTGTAAAAGTGTAGTCGTGTTTGTTACTCAGACTTTAAGACCATTGTTCATTAAAAGTCAATCATTCAGTTTAGGGGGGAAGATTTAGGGCACTTCCCTCATCTCTGAACATGGCAGAGTTTTGCTCAGGGAGAGGGACAGTACCTAGGGGCTTGCCAGGGCCTGGGGGTGCCTTGTGGTCTTGTTGGAAGGCGGTTGTTTTTATTGGTGCCACCGATCCAGTTCCAACTCACAGGGACTCTGTGTACAGCAGAACCAGACACTGCCCAGTCCCGAGCCATCCTCAAGCCCATTGTGGCGGCTGCCCTGTCAGTCCATCTCATTGAGGGTCTTCCTCTCAATGGCCCTCTGCTTTACCAAGCATGATGTCCTGTCCCTAAGACTGATTCCTCCGGATAACGTGTCCAGCATGTGTGAGTTCTAGCCTCTTCATCCTTGCTTCTGAGCAGCATTCTGGATGTACCTCTTCCAACACAGATTGGGTCCTTCTTTGGGTGGCGTAGTGGTTGAGAGGTGTGGCTGCTAATCAAAAGGTCAGCACTTCAAATCCACCAGGCGTTCCTTGGAAACTGTATGGGGCAGTTCTGCTGCGTCCTGTAGGGTCATTATGAGTCAGAATTGACTCAAAGGCAGTGGGTTTGGTTTGGATTTTTTTGGTAGTCCATGGTATATTTAGTATTCTTCTCCAGAACCACAATTCAGAATTCTTCTTCTGTCTACCTCATTCATTGTCCTGCTTTCACATGCACATGATGCAGTTTGAAAACACTTGGGTACACCTTAGTCTTCAAAGTGATGTCTTTGCTTTTCAACACTTTAAAGAGGAATACTGAGGCCTCTAAACACTCTCCCTGCTCTTCAGATTCTGTTGGCTAACAGTTGGCACAGTGAGCCTTGTGTCACACACACATGGGCCGTCCCCCAAAGCTGGATTAGACCTGAAAGCCTCCTACAGTAAAGATCACTGGTCCACTTACCCAGGAGGAGAACTGGAAAAGAAGTAGAAGCCCTCTTGTGTCCGGTAGAGGCAGTCTGTCACCACACAAAGACTGGACGGTGGTCTTGAACCTAGGTCAGGAGCCAGCAAACCATAGCCTGTGGGCCACAGCTGGACCAAGACTTGTTTCACCTGAATGCTTACGACTGGTTTTTACAGTTTAAAGTGGAGAATAGTAACATGTTGTGGCATGTGAAAGGAAACCCTAATGGTGTTAAGTTCTACATCTGCTAATGAAAAGGTCAGCAGTTCAGATCTGCCAGGTGTTTCTTGGAAACTGTATGGGGCAGTTCTCCTGTAATGTATAGATTCACTATGAGTCACAATCGACTTGATCGCAGTAGTTTGGGGTTGGCATGTGAAAATTATGTTGAGATGCAGGCTTCAGCACACAGTAACATTTAGTTATTTATTTCTATATCTATTTTGTGCTGCAAAGGCAGAGTTACCTAATTGTGATAAAGATCATCTGCCTGACAAAGCCTAAAATCTCCAAACTGTTGCTGTCGAGTTGATTCTGACTCAGAGCAACCCTGTAGGACAGAGTAGAGATGCCTCATAGGTTTTCCATGGAGCACCTGGTAGCGTTTGTGGTAAGGGGAAAACGTCACAAATTTAGTAATGTAAAAAAGGATGTTTTGTTCAGAATACATTCGAAAAGGCAAAAGTGGAAAGCAGACAAGCCTGCTGCCACAGCCATGTTCTAGAGAAAATTCAGAACAGGCAAGAGTGGGGAAAGAGAAAAATAAAACATGGGAAGCCTCTGCTACAGCTTTGCCTGCCTGAGTCCAAGGAACTTTACAGAACCATCAGTGTACAGTAACATTACAACTGGACAAAACCACTGAAAGCTTCACCTTTTCACAGACTGGGGCTACAGACTGTGATCTTGCATTGTAAATAGTCTCCTTAATGATTGTTAGAGGGTCTTCACTGGTCCAACAAATTTTCTATTCGCTCTCTGTTAATAGAAAAAGGTAAGAGTGGGAACTCTTTTGTGTTCTGTTTGGCTTTATGTGGCAGTTTCCTTAAAAAGAGGTTTTCTGAGATACAGACCTCAGGGCCCAGCTGATATGTCCTTGTGAGCCCAGCTGGGTCACATTCTCCAAGCTCAAGGACAGGCACTATTGGCTCCAATATTGTTTTCTAAATCATTTCGGACTGCTGACCTTTTTGGTTAGCAGCCACAGCTCTTAACCACTATGCCAGAAGCCCAAGATATTTACTTATTTGGCTCTTATACAAAAAGGTTGCTGATCTGACCGAGAGGGTCCAGGGCCCTGCTACCTTGAGTGTAATCATCCAAGGATGAGGTGTCACCGGGGAGCTTGTTAAAAATGCTAACTCCCAGGCTGCACCCTAGAGCTGCCCAGTCAGCATCTACATTTTAACAAGATCCCCAGGTGACTGACGTCACACGTTAAAACTTGAGACTCATTTGGCTGGGGTGGAGAGAGGGAGTCACTGAACCTCATCATGTCACTGATGGCAGTGGCCTCATTGGATGTCAGACATGTATCAGAGTCACTTCTGGGAAGGAGTGGAGGGGAGAGTGGAGCGTGGGGCTTGGACTGTTCAAGGCAGTACTGCTTTGTCCTGGGGGGTGCAGTGGAAGGCCTTTTCCCATGAAGCTGTGGGAATAAAGACGTCTCCAGTGCTCTGGTGAACAGATTCTGGGACAGAGTCAAAAGATGAGGTTTCTAGGCCTCACCGTTGCCTGATTTTCCTGCTGAAGAGTGTCTGCCCCTTTAGTTTCTTTACCTGCACAAAGAGTTGGTTGGATTAAAAGTAAACATAAACACCTTTTAGCTGTGAATCTCTTACAGTCTTAATACCTTTACTAAACACATAAAGGAAATGCAAGCTTTTCCTTTATGTGTTCAGTAAAGATGTTAAGATTGTCAGTGCAACCCAGAAACTAGAGCACATGCCTGCACTGAGTGCAGCGTTCCAAACTCAGCATGCATTGCTTGAGACTAAAGTAAATAGAGTTAACTTTTCAGAGATTATTGTGACTCTACCTGTTATACCATCTGCTTGTAACTGTGCCATCACTCTTGCGGTAACGCTCTACTCCCCTGCCTTCTCCCCTTTCACGCTAAGTCTTCTGATACAGGTATATGTACTTGAGATATCCCTGCTAAAAAAGGTTCTTCTCAAAAATAATATAATACAGATTTTGTATAAATCTGGGGCCCTGGCGGCAGTGGCATAGTGATTAAGTGCCACAGCTGCTAACCAAAAGGTTGGCAGTTTGATTGCATCCTATGGGACAGTTCTGCTCTGTCCTGTATGGTCACTGTCAGTCAGAACTGATTCAACAGCAGTGTTTTTTTCAGGTTTGGGTGGTACGGCGGTTAAGATCTCAGCTGCTAACTGAAAGGTCAGCACTTTGAATCCACCATCCACACCTTAGAAGCCCTGTGGGGCAGTCCTACTCTGTGCTGTAGGATCAGAATTGACTCGATGGTGACGGGTTTGGTTTGGTTTGGTTTTAGTTTGTATAAAATTAGCCCCAGATTACAAAGTCTGCATCATATTTTGAAGTGATATTTTATGGTAAGTGAATTGTCAATGTATGAAAAATTTTCCACCACTCAAGATTGAAATGCTAAATTGAGTTGATTCTGAGATGCATAATTTCTTTCACTGTACTTTGTTCCTAGCTGGAACAGATGGTGATCAAAATGGACTTGATCATCCATCTGTGGAAGTTTCCCTGGATGAAAACTCAGGAATGCTAGTAGACGGGTTTGAAAGGACCTTTGACGGGAAGCTCAAGTGTCGGTACTGCAACTATGCCAGCAAAGGAACGGCCCGGCTCATTGAGCATATTCGGATCCACACAGGTAACGAGGAGACCGCCGGACAGGGGATTTCTTTGGAAGTAGCACAGGGCCATCAGGGCAGCTTGATGTGTTGTGTAAATAGCTCCGATAATTTCAAATGGAAGGCTGACAGAGTTGGACGAAGGGGAAGTCACTCCATTTTTGCAGAAGTAGAGCAGCAAACACCCAGGTAGGAAGTGAGGCCCCGCAGCGCCCGCCGTCTGAGCTAGCTGCCTTCTTGAACTGCCTCTCTTCTACACAGCTGTCAGCTTCGCAGGTCGGGCAGGTTAGTGCTGACAGCAGGGAAGGTAACTAGGATGTTTTTTAAGCCTTACTAAGTATGCTTCAGTTAGGGAAAGGCAGAACAGTTTCTCCATCGGTGCTGTTGTAAGCGTCATCGTAACTCATCCCTTCTGAGAAGCCCTAACTGCACCCAAAGCCAGGTCAGGTGTTCCTCACGCATCCCAGCACCTCCCATTGCGTGTTGTGGTGGCCTGAAAGCTTTTTGAGGATGGATTGTGTCAGCCTCCTCTCGGGACCCCTGTAGCCTAGTAGAACATTGGGCCGGAGTAGACACTCCTGACTGGATAAGCAGTGCCAAGCCCCGCCTTCCAGGTGTTGGTTTCTTTCACCTGTTTGGGCAGTCTCCAACTAAAGCGGGAACGGAATTGTCCCCTCTGGCAACTGAAGAAAGGTACCGGAGAGGTGAAGCTGGGCAGTTTTGAAAGGATACATTGTGTAGCTCACACTGGTCTGGGAAACCCATTTTGACTTTGAACTTTGTTTTCTACTAGGACTTAAAGAAAGTGTGTGTGTGTTTATATAGGTGTATGCATGAGTATATACCTCTGAGACATAGTTTTGCTAAGACATTATGTAGGGAGTCTTAGTGTTAGAATATTATTGGCATCAATCACACTTCTTTTCCTTCTCCAGATGCCAGTTGAAGCCAAATTTGTTTTACACTGTATTACCTGATAGTATATATCTGTGAATCTTAAATTGTTGCTGATGAGAAAGAGCTTTCTTTAAGTTTGCAGGCTTCTTGACAAATTCTGATAGTCTTTTTTGCAAATTGTATTCTTTTTATAAATATCTTACATTTCTTCTGGGATTTCTAAAGAACTTTCTGATCAGTTTCTAGTCCAGCAAACAGAAAGACTTGCACCTTTTCATAAATGAACTTCTCTTGTAGTTTCTCCCCAATTTTTCTTTTCAAACAGGTGAAAAACCCCACAGGTGTCACTTATGTCCATTTGCATCGGCTTATGAGCGTCATCTGGAAGCCCACATGCGCTCCCACACGGGAGAAAAGCCGTACAAGTGTGAGTTATGTTCCTTCCGCTGCAGTGACCGGAGTAACCTGTCCCATCATCGAAGGCGCAAGCATAAAATGGTACCCATTAAAGGTACTAGGTCTTCCTTGAGCAGCAAGAAAATGTGGGGGGTGTTACAGAAGAAGACCAGCAATCTGGGGTATAGCAGAAGGGCCCTCATCAACTTAAGTCCACCGTCGATGGTGGTTCAGAAACCAGACTACCTTAACGACTTCACCCACGAAATCCCGAGTATTCAGACCGACTCCTATGAAAGTATGGCGAAAAGTACACCCACTGGAGGCCTGCCACGGGACCCCCAGGAGCTCATGGTTGACAACCCTTTAAATCAGCTGTCGACTCTAGCAGGACAGTTGTCCAGCCTGCCACCTGAAAACCAAAACCCCGCCTCTCCCGATGTAGTCCCCTGCGCCGATGAGAAGCCGTTCCTGATCCAGCAGCCCTCCGCCCAGGCTGTGGTGGCTGCCGTCTCGGCAGGTCTTCCTCAGAGCTCCTCACCCACCAGCCCCGACCCTCGGCCGTCGCACGGTCCAAGGAACTACAGTCCGGTGGCGGGGCCAAGCAGTGAACCAAGTGCCCACACCAGTACTCCTAGCATAGGCAACAGCCAGCCCAGCACTCCAGTCCCCACCCTGCCGGTCCAGGATCCTCAGCTTCTGCACCACTGCCAGCACTGTGACATGTATTTTGCAGACAATATCCTGTATACTATTCATATGGGATGTCACGGATATGAAAACCCTTTCCAGTGTAATATATGTGGATGCAAATGTAAAAACAAGTATGATTTTGCCTGTCATTTTGCAAGAGGGCAACATAACCAACACTGATCAGAAACAATCACCTGGTCATCCTTTGTTTTTACCATCTGTGTTTTGTTAAGTTTTTGTTTTTGGGGTCATTCTGGTAAGATGTCTGCTCCTTTAAAGTTGATGCATTGTATTTATAGAATATAATTTGACAGTGGAAACCCAAGCCACCCCCCCCTTTTTCTTTTTTCATAAAAATCTAGCCAGAGTTGTTTGTGTGTTAGAACAGATAGGAAGATTGGTGTCTGAATTTTCCTTTCATTTAGACATGGAACATTGGAGTCCAGTCCTCGTCTTACAGGTGTTCATTTAAACTTCCCACACTTAGGTCCATAAAAACTTCAAGGCTTATCCATGCTGTTGATATTTCCATACATACGTTGCAGCTAGCTGTTACTTCCGCCATATTTCAGAATGGCAGAGCAGATGCTTTTCTTTTACAAAATCTGTTGCAACTTACTTCAGGATGTAGTGGTGGAGTTAGTTGCCTTTCAATGTGCTCTGAGCTGGATTACGATTTAATTCACAAAGTTGAAGTGACAGCTTCATTTCAGCAGATGAAGTGAAGCTATTCCAGAGAAGGGAGTCTCTGTTCCCAAGGAGAAATGTAAAGCAACTTGACTTTTAAAAAACAGACGTTACAAAAACATGAAAGTTCTGAAAAGAAATGAAAGCCAAAACTCTACACTGAACATGTACCATTTTTTTCTCCATAACTGGAGACACAGGAGTTTATTATTTAAAATATGTTTAATTTGTAGTTTAAACACATCAGCTTTCCATTGGATTTTTTTTTTTTTTTTGTTAATTATACATCGGGTTTATTGAAACACACACACACACCCCAGAACCCTAGAAAAAATGAGAGGATTATCTATGAAGATGCCTTCTTCTTTTTTTAAGCTTGACTCTTTCATTGAAATCCTCTGTTCTGATGTCATTAGCATCAGGTGAGGTGGTTCTTCCTCTCATTTCTTTAATGACCAAAGAGGTACAATGGAACGTCATGATCTTACTAGTTCCAGAAAAAGCCACTCCTTCAAAACAAAATCTTTAATGCTTCCTTTTGTTTCCGTCTATCCTCTATATGTCTGTTTTAAGGATACAGGAACACATGGAAAAATACAGTGTGAACTAGTATTTATAAAAAATATGAGCATGTGTTCAAAGTGGATTTTGGTATCCTTTTCAGAATTAGCCATTTTAATGAATTTCTGTGAATTCAAATCATGATGCTTATTTGCAGTTTTACCAATCCTCATTTACAGTAAAAAAGCTATGGAAATGGACTGAATTGTCACCACAGTAGGAAAGGATTCAGTGATGTGAAGATGGATATAGGATGCATTTAAACTTGATGTTTGTTACAGAAATGGCTTGTTAAGTCTAGAGTCATTTTTAATAAGGAGGCTATTGTTTTTATATTGTGTAGTAACTAGCTTACTCTGAAAAATAGCTTGTTCGAACAATAAAATATATTGTTACTAACTGTTGGCTTCTGTGTACTTTGCAAAAAATTTTTAACTTTAAATCTTGTAAATGCTACTAAATTGGCTTCTTAGGGAGATTATCTTAACTATTAAGCATCTATTAACTTCTGTCTGTATAATAAATTAAAGGAAGATACTGATGGTGTATTGCCCACAAAAACCCCAAGTGCCAACTTAATGGATCCTCTCTGCCCTCCCTTCCAACTGGTAGAAAGCCATTACAATGAGTTCTTGTGGTTTAATACGCAGTCTAAGCAAATCTCAACTGAATAGTTGAAAGAACAGCCTCAAAGACAGTTTTTCCAAACAACTGTAACTTTCTTCTGTGTCAGATCTAAGGCTGGTGACCATCAGGTCCTGCGTATCTGTTTCACTCTTGCTTACATCACTCACTGCCCAGGTCAGCTTTCGGGTCGTGATCTCCGAATGCGTGATTGGGCTCTAGTGTTTATTTACTGCCAGGAAGAAACAGGTTGCCATCACTTGAAAGCCTTTGCGATTGTTTTTCTTTTCTTTTATTCAAATAAAAGCAATACCCCCAAACAGAAAATTTCTCATTAAAGAGGAAAACATCTCTTGTTAAAACCAGTTTATTAATCTCTGTATTCTGGGTCAAATAATGACAGATATGTTTTTCTGACAACTAACATGAATGTTTTCAAGGTGCATCTTAAACATGGAAATTTTCTTTCACAATTACAAACTAGAATGTATAATTCTAATTTTCCTATGACTTAAAAAGCACAATTGGTATCCCAAAGGTGTCAGTGCTTGGAAGCTATAATTCTAAATGCACTAAAAGTTTTGAAGCAAAACTACCTTAGAAAACTTTTTGGTATTGTATTTTTTAAAAGCTCTAGGATTTTATTTAAATAATTGTGAGTTATCTTCTGTACCTGGAAAGATGTTAGCATCTTCCCTTAAGTACTGAATACGTTTCTCTCATTTTTAATCAAATATTTTATAGAAATAATGTGTTGCGAAAAGTTTAACGTGCACTATTTATAGTACTTTGCTGTTAACAGGCAATATTCTGAAACTAAATTTATTTTTGTTCAGTGAACATAAGTTTAGATTTCAAAGTTGGTAGATAATTTATCTCCACTAATATTTTTTTAAGAAACTGTGAAGAGATTAACAGGGAATACTTTTATTTCAGATTTTGCTAATATACTATGTAGTGACAACTTCTTCAAACTCAAGTGAAAAGCTAGATTTTTACTTTGAAAAAACTCCATTGGCTATTTTCCAGTGCGATTTCATTTTAGAAGTGTTTGCCATTCATCTGCAGAACTGCTAGACATAGGAAATATTACTAAAAAATGCTGAGAGATAAACTTCATTTTAAGTTCTATGAAAATATTTATCAAATGGATGTATTATTAAAAATTTTAAAAACTCCCTAAGGACTTTTTCATTAAATAGTCTTAGAGGGTATATGCTTTCTAGAACCTGTTTTTGTTAATATGTACTTTGATGTAAAGAACTTATTTTGTATGCAAAACAAAACTTGACTCATGGTGACAAAACACATTATATTGTTTAGGGATCCCAGAAAGAGTTTAATGCTGAAATAACTATATCTAGTATGTCGTTCATGTTGTGACGCTTTGCTTTTGTAATATATGAATAAAAAATAACACTTTCTAATGACCTTGATGTTTCTTTTTTCAAAACTAGGATCAAAGTAGTTTCTTAGTAACTTTCTGGAATGTAAAGGCTGAGTTAATAAAGTTTTACAGCTGTGCTGGTCTGGATTTCTAAAATGCTTTACCCATGAGATCTATCCATGGGTTAAAAACACTTCCATACACACAATGTCCAACAATTAAGTCCGTCAACTTAATTGTTCAAAGTGCTATATACCTTATTGCTCAGTATCAATCACTATGGTCACTTTCCAGGTACTCCCCTTGGGAAGCTATTCAACACCACCCTTCAAAGCAATTTTAGAACTCTTTCTGAAATGGCCACTGCACACATTGGCAAGTTTGCAAACTTAACTGTCTAGCTGTCTGTGAGGAAGTTTTTAGCTAGTAAACAAATAAGTATTGGAACACCCTCCCTACTCACCTGGTCTGGCCCCCAGTGACTTTTTTGTTTACCTGAAGATAGTGAAAGGAACACATCTGGATGACATTCAGGATATTAAGAGCAATATGACGACAGCTCTGATGGCCATTCCAGAAAACGAGTTCCAAAATTGCTTTGAAGGGTGGACGAGGCACTGACGTTGGCACATGGCTTCCCAAGGGGACTACTTGGAAGGTGACCATAGTGATACTCCGCAATGAGGTATGTAGCACTTTTTCTAGGATGAGCTGGCAAACTTAATGAGCAGTCCTTATAACACATCTGGGTTGTCTCCTCTCTTTAGTCAAGATCATTAACTTGTCTCTTGAGGGCTCTGGTCATAACCAGGAGGGCTGGCTCTGGTGCTTGTTGATCCACGGCATAGCTGGTAAGTGACTGGCTGAAATAATTTTTGTTATGGCAAATGTATCTTTTAGGCTGTACTGATTTCTGTTTCGTACTGGTCTCTGGCAGTTCACATACTGACCTAGAAAACATGTCACGTGCTGTCAGGTCAGCTCCAACTCACAGCAACCCCAGCTACAACAGAACAAAAAAACACTGTCCAGTCCTGCTCCAGTCTCAACAGTCATTGTGGTGTTTGAGCAAGTGTCTGCCAATCTCGTTAAGGGTCTTCCTCTTTTTTGCTGACCCTCTGCTTTACCAAGCATGATGTCCTTCTCGAGGGACTGGCCCCTCCTGGTAACATGTCCCAAGTATATAGCCAAGTCTTGCCATCCTCATGTCTGAGGAGCACTCTGGCTGTATTTCTTCCAAGAGAGACTTGTCACAGACTTATTCCTTCTTCTGATAGTCCACAGTATATTCAGTATTTTTCACTAACATCATAATTCAAAGGCATAAATTCTAAAGTCTTTATTATTCCTTGTCCAGCTTTCACATGTAGATGAGGTGACTGGAAATACCATGGCTTGGGCGTGACCTTAGTTCTTAGAAAACAGCAATACCAAACTGTTGTTTTGCTTAGTTTGCAAAATGTTACTGATGTTAGACTCATGATTGGAAATTCAAAAATTTTAATGCTGCTTTGAACAATACCTCTGTACAATGTTATCTTTCTCATACTGAAAAAACGAAATGACAACCGATAGGTCAATGGTTTGTTGAGAGCACAGGTATTTTTTACTGCTTCCTTGTCTTAAGTCTTCCAAAAACTCTGTTTTGAGCTTGTTGAGCTCTTCTGCTAGAAGCTTCAAGTTGTAAGGAAGCACTTGTTCATCTGAAATAAAAAGATTCTCAGGTCACTTGTGTAAAATCTTATCCGGGCTGTCTAATGACACCAAGAAATCTACTAATTTGCTTATTTCAGAGAAACCAGTCATTCTATAAATAACTGCTGTTGAGTTGGTGGTGGTATTGGTTATTCTGTCAAATGGATTCCAGTGTTTAAGATGAAAACGTTTATGATTTAAACTTTTGACTAAAAGCTACTAAACTATTTAGGGTCAAAGAACAAGATTAGCAGGGAAGAGTCATCATAACCAAACAGTATATAACTACTCAACATACCTTTTGCTTCCTTCATTGTCTGGGAGATAATTCTTCGGAACCTCTGATCAGCTTGATGAAGAGTACTGGCTGAACAGATGATTCTGTCTGTTTCCTGTGCAATACAGACATTGTTACTGGACATTGCACAGTTTTGTAAAAGAAACGGCTCAAGTCTCCAGACCAAACCAGACCCGTTGCCATGGAATCAATTTTGATTCACAGCAACCCTACAGAACTGCCTCATAGAGTTTCTAAGTAGATTTGAACTACAACCTGGTTAGTAGCCACAGTGCTTAACCACTACACCAGGGTTTCTGGCTAAAGTATAGGTGATGCTTAATTGAAGGAACTAAAAGAAAAGTTAGAATGGCTTTTCTGTCCCAGTTATTCTTCCCTAGGAGAAGGTCCAAACACAGACCAGTTGTAAGCTAGGTTCCATCTAAGTTGTGGTTACGTAATAACTGATTCCGGAGGAAAAACAACAGCAAATATCCTGTTCGTCGTGTTCGCAGTTTCTATGGTTTAAATACATCTTGGTCCATATCAAGCTACCAACCTGACATCAACTGGCTTCAACAACTGAAAATTTTAACAATCAGCTCTGTCCAGGTGATAGAAGCTGTCACGAGCGATGGGGAGATGCTGTCATGGATATAAATGTGTCCCCCCACCCCCAAAATGTGTGTCAACTTGCCTAGGCCATAACAGCCAGCATTGTGACTGCCCAGCATTTTGCCATCTGATGTGCTTTTCATACAGCTTCTAAATCCTACCTTACTGATGTTAATGAGGCAGGATTAGAGGCAGTTATGTTAATGTGAAGGACTCAGTCAACAGGACCCAATCACTTTAGATACAAAAGACGAGAGCAAAGGGACAGGGGGACCAAGAATGAAGAACTGGGAGCAAGTTCTTTGGCCCCAGAGTCCCTGCAATGATAAGCTCCTAGACCACAGGAAGACTGCAACAAGGACCTTCCCCCAGAGCTAACAGAGAACCTGTTTTGGGGGCTGGCACCTTGAATTTGGACTTCTAGCCTCTTACACTGTGACAGAAAAAATTTCTCTTTGTTAAAGCCATTGCCTTGTGGTAATTCTGTTATAGCAACCCTAAGTTATATAACAAAAACATGCCAAGCCAGTAGCAAAGCAGAGTTGACATTTCACTGATGGTTTCCCACTTGGCCCAGAACTTCCTAGCAAAAGTCCTTCCTTCACATTCATTCCAAATCCCCTGGAAGACTTACTTTCTGTTCCCAATTGTCCTCAACAATTTTTACTGGATTTTCCAAAGCGGTAAGCAGTAAGTCAGTCACCTCCAGGCTGTAAGAGAAAGTGACATAAAATAAAATCCTATATTCAATATCTTGTCTTATGAAAACTAAACTTAATTCCAGAGAAATAAACTATAATTCAGCATCCTAAATGGGGAAAACCCCTCAAAATTAAATGATCTGGAATTTACCTTCTACTTGCAAAATCTAATTATAACTCAAAATAAACTAGTAGACAACTCATTTATAAAAAATATTAATTTCTCCTGGAGCAAGAGAGGAAGCAGAGTCAGCAGTAGGAGGAAGACATGTCATGTGTGGCTGTCTTCATGAACAATGGCCTCCTTGGCTGTAGGACCAGAACTGGATGATGCCCGGCTACCATTACTGAACATTTTGATCAGATTCCATAGAAGAATCTTGATCAAAAGGAGGACAATGCAGAACACAATTTGAAATCTCATGGACTCTAAACTTCCTGGAGGGTAGCTGAACCCCTGAAACTACTGTCTTGAGATAATCAACCAAAAATATCTCCTGAAGTCTCCTTAAAATCAAACAACAGTTGGACTAGCAAAAAAGTTCTGCCTTGAGCATTCTGGTGTTTTAAGAAATACATAAGTGATCAACTTGGCAACAACTCGAAAAGTTAGGTAGGAACCTTGGAGGCAATGAGTTTATGTTAGTGGGGAAGGGACATCTCAGAAAAGAAGAGTGAGAATGGTCACACAACTCAAAGAATGTGAACCACATCACTAAATGGTATGTGTAGAAACAAGAAAAAAGAGAATTTGACAGATTGTGATAAATGTAATTAATGCCACTGAACAACTGTGTGAAACTGTCAAATGGGAACCTAACATACTGTGTAAAAACTCAATAAAATATTATTAAAAAAATACTAATTTCCCAATAGTCATCAATAAGCTTTGAAAACTCATTCTCTCTTCCCCCATTAAGTACTGAACTGCAGGCTATGAACACTCTACTTTTTCCTAAAGATGCTCAGTCTTTGCTGTCTGGCCTCTCCTTATTTACAGGGTATAGATTAACCATGTTCCTTACTGGCTTAGGGTCCATTGCGGGTTTTGGTGGAATTTATTCATTTAAAGAAAATTTATTGCACATATTTTCATATGCAAAATGGCATCCAACTACTTCTGTAGAACAATGTGCCAATCTGAGGGTATAGGAACATCCTTACCTCTCCAACCCTGACAATGTAATGGAGAGAGACAGAGAATAAATTACTTAACTAGGCAAAAAAAAATAATCATTTCAGCTAGTGGCAAATAAAGTGATAAAGATATGAATGATTAGGAAATTCAGCTAATGTTCTTCACTTTCAATAGGACGGCATGGCCAGAGTCCAAGCAAAAACATATGGTTGGGGGGAACAGCATGTGCATAGGCTCTGAGGAAAGAACCAGCTTCTGGTGTTCCTGGTGGAGATGTTCTGGTGAAACCATGTGGCTGGAAAACAACAGACGGAAAATGGCTGGATACGGGGTTAAAGAGTTATGCAGGACTAGAGCATCTAAGCCTTGATAAAGAGTTTGGATTTGACTCAGTGTAGGAAGTAGCACTGAAAAACTGTAAGCCAGTGAGCTCACTGCATTAAATTTCAACCTCAAGATCATCTTCCGATACTAAAAAGAGCCCATCCCAGGTCCTGGAGGGAGATGGTACTGTTTTAGAACTCTCTAGACATGTCTCATGAATGAAAAGCATTAGACACCACAGCCCAAAAGCCTCACATATACACAAGCTGAGTAACTGAAATGAGCTCCAAGGCACAATTAGGATTTAGTACCAGTTCCCCTCTTTCATAAATCTCTTTCTACATCACAGCTACTCAGCAGCATACTTAGACTAAACTATTTTAGCAAGGGAAGAAAGGCCTGGAGCTCTACTTCTGACAAATCAGCCACTGAAGATCCAACGGACCACAAATCTGCTCTGACACACATGAGGTGGCCACGAGCCAGAATCAACTGGAAATTAACAGGTAGTATTTTAGCAAGAGTATCAAAGATGCATACTACTCCGACCTCTGGGAGACAGAAGAAGTCTAACATTTAGGAGCACCTGCTTTAAAAACAAAGGCATTTGGCTTCAAATCTCTGCTCTGCCACTTGCACGCTCAGTATCCTGGGCAAACTGAACCTTCTGCCTTCAGTTTCTTCTTGTACAAAAAGGGGAAAATAACAGTATTTCTCCAAGGACTGTGAGGATTAGCACACAGGCAAAGCCTTCATTCAGCCTGTGCCTGGCAGAGGAGAAGTACCCAGTGAACAGCAGCTCTGATTCACATACCTGACTTCAGAAGTGCAGGACAGACTCTGAATTGTGAGGCTGTTGTGTTCCCAAGCGTTTTTCTCAGGGTTGGGCTTTTCTATCTTTCTTTCCATCAGTTGAACTGTCTCGGCTGGCAGCGCCCTTGGCCTCTGGCCATTCCTCTGTAAACAGGTCTCAAGAGGACAATCTAAAAAGAGCTGGCAAAAGCCTAATGAATCTGAAAACAGTTTAAAACCACAAAATTATGCGTGCACTCTTTTCCAAAATGTGAAATAAATCCATACTAGACAAATTATCCCAGTTAAAGCAGGACAAACCATTTGTAATACTGAACATCTATCTTTTAAAATCAAGTAAACCCACATAAACCTCCTAATCCAACTGAATCTTCGCTGAAGGTGGTAGTGATTTTGATATACTGAGTATCTCCACAGTTAAGAAAATAATGCATTAATTACATTTCCGAGCCAACTGGTAGACTTCGTATCTCATGCTTTGATAATAAAAGTTATCATCCAAAACCAAAAACAGAGATCTGGAAAGTGCAGTCTTTGTCAAGAGGTAGCAAGACTGGGCCTCAGGAGGTGCAGAAGATAGCAGGTCTTGATCCTTTAAGCCGGTAATAAAATCTTCCCACATAGCTTCCGTCCTGTTGGGCGGGGCAGTCATCTGACACCCGTTAACAACAGCCAGCAAGAAACAGTCTAGGTACTTCAACAGTTCCTGTCGAAGCAATTTCCATTGGGATGGCTACAACAGACCGAAGAATTGCAGTTTATATTAGGTTTTGGCCAGCAGGGCGCTCATCTGGGTTCCCTGCCACCCTACGTTATATGAAAAGCCCAGTGTCCCAGTAAAATTCATTCTCTCAGTGGTTTCGTTAGCAGTGTTAGACCAGCTCCCCTTTACTAAAACTTCTGTCTCTTCGCCGCCGGGGCCCCACTCCCATACCAGGCATTCATGGGCGCTTCACAGAACATAATATGCACCTGTGAAAAGGTGTGTATTAATGACAGGGTCGCCATGAGTCGGATCTGACTCGACGGCACTTGGCTTGGCTGGCAATGATGTATACACACCTGTGTATACATAAAACTAGGTGGCTGCCAACCAAAAGGTCGGCAGTTCTAACCCATCAGCTGCTCCTTGGAAACCCTATGTCCTGTCTTATAGGATCGCTAGGAGCTGGAAATCCTGGTGGCCTACTGGGTTAAGTGCTATGTCTGCTAACCAAAAGGTCAGCATTTCAAATCCGCCAGGCGCTCCTTGGAAACTCTATGAGGCAGTTCTACGCTGACCTCTAGGTCGCTAAGAGTTGGACCCGACTCGACCGCAGCGGGTTTAGCTTGGTTTCGGGAGTTGGAATCCAGCGGACGGCAACTGGATTTGGTACTGCCCTAGGCCCCGCCCCCTCCACACTGACCAATAGTCTTGCGCTCGCCCCGGTGAGGAGCGCGTCTGGTATGACGTCATCGTACGCGACGAGGCCGACGGCCCAGCCCCGCTGTTGCCGCAGCTGGTGGGTCAGGGCCCGCGCGAAGGTCGATTTTCCTGCTGCGGGCAGGCCGCAGAGGACGCAGAGTCCTAGCTTCCGCGGCCCATCGCAATCGGTTCCTTCGGGTTCCTCTCCGGCCTTCATATTGCCTAGGGAGACCGGAAGGCTGGGAACGTCGGTGCCGGAGCACAGGCAGGCAGCGGCGCACGCGCAGTTTCCCGCCGCTGTGCCGCGCTTCCGGGTGCCGGGTGGGAGGAACAGGCGTGTCTTGGAATCAGAACAAGCTTGTGTGGTCCGCTGTTGTTTCGGCCGTGCCCCCGCGGGACCCGAGCCGACGGAGGTACATTTCCTAACTCCTGGGTAACCTCAGAAGGCGAGACAGGTGGAGTTAATGCTGAGTTCGAATCAAGCTTAGTCAAACTTAAGCTGTTTTCTGGATACGAAGCTCGCTTTCTCTATGTTGACGTCTTCCTGCCCCGCCCCCCAAAATTCCTAAAGAGACTTTGAGCCTTTAAGGAATCATTGGAAGCTTAATTACTGGAAATCAGATTAGGAGGCGAAGCTGACTCAATCTCCCGCGCTTCGCTGGCTCCCCTGAAATTCGAGGGCAAAGTAAATACTGGTTATTGCGCCCTGAAGCCACGAGTCGGAGTAGGTGTGAAGGAATAGGAGCTGGAAAGAACAACCTAAAACCTCAATCCTAGCGCTTGCACGCACAAGACAAGTGTGTACGTTAGTGTCAAAAACATTACAACGAGCTATGAGTTGGTATAAAACACGACATTTCTTGTAGGAGGCGCGTGGGTGGTAGTGTGGTGTAGAAAAAGTCAATTTAGCTGCTAGCTTCCACTTTACAGGATGAGTGTTGAGAATGTGGTGAACAAGTGAGGGTAGGCTCAAGTGTATCCTAGGCCAGGAACTCAGCGCTGAATCTGATATAATGATTTTTTTTTTATTACAAAGTACATACACATAACTTAGCTTTTTCATTGGATTTAAAATGAAGGGCACTGAGTTAAACATCTTTCCATTTCATGGCATTTTGTTGTCGTTGGTCTAGAACGAGGCCCCACAATTTATTCTCTCGTATCCACCATATCCTACACCCACTTCCTCTTCTCACCTTCCCCAGACAACCTTTTTTCTTTTTTTAATATTTAACATGGATATTTTTGCTGTCTTTGTCAGCGGTCTATTTTGTAAAAGTGATTTTTTAATTTAATAAAAGCATTATAGTTCGGAACTCCAAAAATGAACCGTAGGGGGTTCAGGTTTAGAGGTCCACTACGTAGAAGCCTTTGTGTCAAATGGTAAAGTGCTTGGCTGCTGACCAGAAGGTTAGTTATTTTAAACCCCTTCAGCCTCTCCTGGTAAGAAAAACCAGATGATCGGTAAAGACTACAGTTTAGGATACCTTATGAGGCAGTTCTGCTCTGTCACATGAGGTCACTAACACCACACCAAACCCCGTGCCGTCGAGTTGATTCTGACACATGGCAACCCTATGGATAGAGTAGAACTGTTCCATAGTTTCCAAGGAGAACCTGGTAGATTTGAACTGCTGGCTTTTTGGTTAACAGACATAGCTGTTAACCACCACACCACCAGGCTTTCCCATGGGATCACGAGGAGTCAAAAATTGTCCATGGCACCTGCCAACAACAAATGTAAAAATAAAACATTCTTCAATTACAGGTTGAAAACTTAAGCATGTGATAGTGAAATCACCCATAATCAGACTATGCCCTTGAATTTGTAAAGCTTTCTTTACAGGCCTTTACTTGAGGGTAAAAAAGGAGGGTGGTTTGGTTAGAGATATACTGAATGTTTGATTTTTTTATTAGCAGAGTGCCAACATGGTGACATTGCATTAGCCCTGGAGATGAAATATTGGACACGGTATTAGATAGGTGGATATGGGTCCAACAGTGGGGCTCAGGGCCTCCCACTTAACCCTATGGAGAAGGCAGCTGCTCTTGGCTGTACTTCAGGGCTCTCTCACCCCAGAGCTTGGGACCCTAGAAATCATTCTTCTGCAGTGGCTCTTCAGTGTGCCTGTGCCTTCTGGTTTGCCTGTCCCTGCATGCAGTGAACGAGGGCTAGGGGCTCTGCACAGCTAGCCAAGCCAGGCCAAGTGCCATCGAGTCGGATCTGACTCATGGAGACCCTAGGGGCCAGCTGAAGGTGATAATATAGTGATGTGGGGGAAATTATCCCCAAATTATGTATACATGCCACCCATCTTTGACAGGGATCTTTCTCTAATACCTATACCCATCATGATTCCCACCCAGCAGTCTCTCTGAGCTCAGTACATGTTTGGTAGATTGAACCTGCCCAGTAGTCTTCAGTGTTAGATGGATCCTGGCAGGCACATCTGACTGGGAACCACAGGACAGGGTGACTGTGGAAGGGGTTAGGATATGCTCATTCTCTATCAAGCAAAGGAAGGAACAGCTGGTCAAGGATTAAGAACCAGATCTGCCCAGAGAGAAAATGGATCACAGGTTAACAGGCATTTCCTGGAGTTATGGAAGCTGGGGCAGAATGAACAGAACAGTGGTATCTGGAAACTACATCAAGATGAGTCCAGCTGCCACTCTTAGGAAATTTAAATGTGTATTGACCCCAGATCAATTTGATTGCTCTCCAAACGCAATGTAGCCTGCTTTCCTGTTCCTCATCTCAAAAACGGGCACCCCGAAACCTAGTAGTCAATCTTGATTTTTCCCTTTCCTTCACCCCCAAATCCAATTCATCTGCAAGTCTCCATTCCCCCCAAAGTATACACCCATCTTCACTGCCACATCTTCATTCCAAGCATCTATAGATTCACAATCCCTTACCTGCAATTGTTGCAGCCATTTGTCTTTTGAAATTCAATTTTTAAAAAAAATTTTTAGATTGGTAACACATGTATGCAACACCTTCATTGAGGCTGTAGGATAGCACCATGTAGTCAAATACATTCATATTTCTACAGTGGAACTTGCAGGTATTTATACTGTAGGATAAATAACATAAAAGGATCACTATTTATAGGAGGAAAATCAACTAGTAGATATATATAGACCATACAAGTGTATGTGTAAACAAAGAGACTATAAATTACTACTTTTCATTCATAGGAAAAACTTTCAGTAAAATTTCAAATCTATACATGTTCAAAAGTTCATATATGTAAAATAAAAATGCATTCTGTCTGGTCACTTGAGGATCTTGGAAAAAGTCCATTGATTATGCCCTTATTATCATTAGATTTGAGCATGGATCCAGTGGCAGATTATGTTGATTTTCTTTTTCTTCACCTCACTGTGATCATACTTTGCCCATGCATAATTTCATTTTCTTGTACTGGAGTTGAGATAGTCCACCTTGACTTTGAGTTTAGTCAGCAGAATGAGGTGAAAGTGAGTGAGCTAGTTCTAAGACTAGGCTGATCCCTGGAGAAAGAAGAGAGACATATACAGCACAGTTGCCTCAGTCCAGCTATCTCACCTGAGTCCATCTTAAATCACCTGACCTCCAACTAACAACTGACCATAGCATGGACCAGAAGACCAGTCCAGCAGACTCCACGCTAGACATACAACAGATCCCCAGCCAAGTGATATACACATATTTTTGTATGTCACTGAGATTTGTAGTTGTTTGTCACATGGATGGTATCACTGTAGCAATAACTGATACAGCTCAGGAACAGGATTTGTGAGAAAACAGGCAAAAGATACATGGCCTTACTTCAGTGCCAATTGTTGCATTAGTATCAATTTCTGTCTGGGCAGTTTCTGTGTATGGAGTAAACTGCCATAACTTTTTGCCTGCTAATAAGTGGCTATTTCTCTAGGCAAGCAATTCACTGGTGACACATTTTTGTCATAGCATCTGAGTTCACAGCGCTGTAGTCACCACTACTGTCCTCATGCTCCTCTTTATTCAGTACTATTTCTGCAGTTTTCCGAGCACTTCAGGCACATGCAACAGGCATGTCATTGTCAGTGTTTAGCACTGCTTCATTGCTGACTTTCTGTAATTATACTTCTGCCTGAAATTTTTTCAGTAATAAGTAGAGCATTCTGTTACCTCCTACGTAACATGAAGTCTTTCAGAGTTTTTATTATTTATTGTGCTTCAAGTCAAAGTTTATAATCCAAGTCAATCTGCCATATAAAACCCAGAACACACACCACTGTGCTACTCTAAATGCCCTCCCCCTCCCCTTTAAAGCACACTCCTCCTTTCTACCCTGCACTTGCTGCATCCATTCAGCCAACTCCAATCCCCCTCCACCCTCCCATCTCACCTCTAGAGAGGAGCTGCTCAGGCAGCTTCATGTGTACATTTAAGTCAAGAGGCATATTCTTTGCCAGCATCACTCTGTGTGACAGTCCAGTCCAATTTTTGTCTGAAGAGTTGGCTCTGGTACTGGTTTCAGCACTAGGCTAAAAGAGAGTCTGGGAGACATGTTCTCAGTGGTCCCTTCAGTCTGACAGAGAATCAAGTGTGGTTTTTTAATAGAGTTCTAGTTGTGCACACCCATTTTTCTCTCACGACGTCAGGGACTTCACATTGTGTTCCCTGTTAGAGCACTCGTTGGTGGTAGCTGGGTACCATCTGCTTCTCTTCTGGTTTCATGCTGATGTATTCTCTGGATCATATGGCACTTTCTGTCTGCTGATCTCATATTTTCCTCGCGTCTTTGATGTCCTTCATTCTCCTCTGTTCCAGGTGGATTGGGACTAAGTTATTTAGTTGGCTGCTTGCTAGGTTTTAAGACCCCAGATGCCACTCACCAACGTGGTATGCAGAACATTTTCTTAAAAACAAAAACAAAACCTAGTTATGCCAATTAGCCTACATGTACCCTGAAACTGTGGTCCCCAGTTCCCTGTCCCTGCTACACTGTCCTTCAAAATGTTGGGTTGTATTTAGAAAACCTTGTAGCTTGTGCTAACTTCACTTCTACTCATGCTGTCACTCCCTTCAACTAACACAATTCCTGTCAATTATCTAATCTACGAATACCCTTTTCTTTCCCCACCCTTGTAATGATCAGATTATTTTCTACTGTACTTAAAACTTACATCCTTGTAATAATGGTCTCATACAATATTTGACGTTTTGCATCTGACTGATTTCACTCAGCATAATGTCTTCCAGATGATTCCATGTTACGTTTTCCAAAATCACCATTGTTCCTCATCATTGCATAGTATTAACTGTGCAGATACACCATAGTTTATACATTTCACTTGTTGATAGGCACCTAGGTTGGTTCCAGTCTTTGCTGTTGTGGATAGTGCTGCAGTATGCATTGGTGTGCATGTCTTTGTTGAGGTGACAGCCCTTGTTTCTCTAGGATCTATTGCAAGAAGTGAGATTGCTGGATCATGTGGTATTTCTATTTATAGCTTTTTTAAAAAGTGCAAAATTGATTTCCACGGTGGTTGTTCCATTTTACATTCCCAACAGTAGTGTGAAAGAGTTCCAGCCTCTAAAACCTCTCCAGCATCTATTATGTTTTTTGGATTAAGGCCAGCTTTGTTGGGGTTAAGTTAGTATCTCATTGTAGTTCTGATTTGGATTTCTCTGATGGATAATAATCATGAGCATTTCCTTATGCATCTGTTAGCATCCTAAATGTCTTCTTTGGTGAAGTGCCCTTTCATATTCTTTGCCCATTTTTAACTGGGTTATTGGCCTTTTTCTTGTTGAGATTTTGCAATACTTTGTATATTACGGAGATCAGATGCTGACTGGATTCTTGGTAGCCAAAAATTCTTCACTCTGTAGGTAGGTTTTTACTCTTTTGGTGAAGTCTTTGGATGAGCCTAAGTGTTTGATTTTTAGGAGTTCCTAGTTATCTGTTTTTTCTTCTGGTGTTTATGCATTGTCAATGATGTTTTGTAGTCTGTCTATGCCAGATATTAGGGCTCTTAGCATTATCCCTGTGTTTTTATTCCAGGGTCTTTATTGTTGTAAGTTTTGTATTTAGGTCTTTCATTCATTTGGAATTAGTTTTTGTGTGTGCCGTGAAATTCAGGTCTTGTTTCATCAGATAGATATCCAGTCATTCAGAGTTTTGATATGCAAGTTAATTTTCTCTTCCTCTTTCACCCCCTACCACTGGATTACCTTTTCTTATGGCACACTTTCATCATTAGTCTATGGTGCCCTGTCAATTTTTTTTTTGTTCTCTTAATCGTAGTACTTAAGAGCTATGGCTGCAAACAAGGCATTCTTTGAAAACTCTATGGGGCAGTTCTACTCCATTCTATAGGGTCACTGTGATTTAAAATCAACGTGATGGCAATGAGTTTAGTTTTTGAAGAATGGATCACATTTTCCTGTTTGTGTGTAATTTACTATATCCTCAACATTGTGCATCATATATACTACAGAGATTTTAGATTCTTTTGTTCCTTCCAAGAGTATTGCTTTTAACCATTTAACTTCACTGAACTAAAAGTACACACTCACTCTGCCTTGCCTGCCTTGAGCAGCCCAAATTTAAAAACTGTCTATCTATATATATTTTTTTCGACGGCACTTGGCTTGGCTATATATATTTAGCTTCAGCTAAAATGTCTCTCCTGTTCATGTATGGTTCAGGGACCAGCCAGAGATTTGGCAGAATTTATAAACAAAATTTGGGACTATCTTTCTGCTTTATGCGTTTTCTTCCTAACAAACCACTTCCTAGCAGATAGTGTAGCTTTGAACTCTCTAGTTCTTCACACCACAGAAACTACAGGTTTTCTTAGAGTTTTTGCCACTCTATATGGCAGTCTGGACCTGCCCTTAGACTAGAAGCTATAGAAACAGGAAACTTCTTCAGTACTTTCTCTTTTCCAGGTGTTGACTCTTCCTCCAATGTCTATCTGCTTTTGATTGCTTTTATATTTTTCCCAGTGTTTGTTTTCCTGGTGGATAGTCATTCTGATAGGCACTATTTTCTCAATTTAAAATAATTAGATTTATCCATCATTTATGCATGCAAAAGCTGGACAATGAACAAAAAAGAAGAATTGATGCCTTTGAACAGCAGTGTTGGAGAACAATCTTGAATGTACACTGGACTGCCAAAAGAACAAACAGATCTGTTCTTCAAGTACAACCAGAGTCCTCCGTGGAAGCAAAGATGGCAAGACTGCATCTTACATACTTTGGACATGTTGTCAGGAGGGATCAGTCCCTAGAGAAGGACATCATGCTTAGTAGAATGGAGGGTCAGAGAAAAAGAAGACCCTCAATGAGATGGATTGACACAGTGGCTGCAGCAATGGGCTTAAGCATAAAAATGATTGTGGACATGGCACAAGACTGGGCACTGTTTTGTTCTGTTGTTCATAGGGTCACTATGAGTTGGAACCGACTCGACAGCACCTAACAACATCATTTATTTTGTAATTAACATTTGATGCCCTGTTTATAAAATAGTTTCTAATGTCAGGGTCTAAAACATATCTATATTATATGCTAAGCATTTAAGATTTTTCTTTTGGATAATGAAAGTCTCAATCCATTTACAGTTGATTTTTGAATTCTGAGTCAGGAATATTTTAAGTTCTTACATATGGATAAATTTATTTGAACAGTCTCTCCACCTGTGATCTGACATGCTACCTTTCATGTACTCACAGGTTTGGGCTGTTGTCATCCACACTGGTCAGTTTGTCCCTGCACTAACATCACACTGTTGTAATCACTGTAGCTTCATTAGTTAGTATTGATAGGATGTGTCATTCTTCTCAATACTTGTCACTTGACCAGATGTATCTTACAAACATCAAACTTCATGAAAAAACCTCTGGGATTTTGACTGGAATTATATTAAACCTGTAACTCACTCTTTACAAAATAAAAGTTTATTTGTTTTATGATTTTTCCTGAGATTGTATTGCTAGCTTTTATTCCTGCTTATCTGATATTATAAACGGTATTGTCTGCGTTACATCTTCTAGTTTTTTTCTTGTTCTTGTACACATATGTAATAGACTTGTATATTGATCTCATATCCAGCAAGCTTGTGAGTTTGTTGTTTCTACAGGTCCATTATGTTGTATAATGACTCTTATTTTGGCTGTATCTGATGTTTCCTCATGATTGTATTTAGGTTATGTATTTTTTTTTTAAGCAAGAGTACATCAGCAGTGATGTATTGCTCTCAAATGATACACAAGATGTTTGTTTATCCCATTATTGTGACGTTAACTTTATTAGTCATTTGATCAAGGTGGTACTGATCAGGTGATATTTATGTTATTTATAATCTCCTGTGGGGACATACTTTCAGACTATAGAATTATGACACTTCTCACCAAACTTCCATTATTGTCTAAATGACTTACTGCTGTGATAGCTTTCAAGTGATTTCCCAATATCATCATTTCTTCTACATTCATTAATTGTAAATTCTACTGAAATGCTTTTTATTCCCCTCCTCTATTTATCATGTAATTATAGCATAGTAGACTTATGATTATTATTAAATGGGTTATACTGCTAATGTGTATTTATTTGGTGCTTGTATTAGTAATCTAGTGCTGCTGTAACAAATACCGCAAGTCGATGGCTTCAACCAACAGAAATTTATTCTCTCACAGTTTAGTAGGTTAAGGGTCCAAATTCAGAGCATCAGCCCCAGGGGAAAGTGTTCCCTGTTGGTTCTGCAGGAAGAACCTTGTCATAATCTTCACTCGGACTTGGGAACTTCTCTGCACAGGAATCCTGGGTCCAAAAGGATGTATTCTGCTCCGGTCACTGCTTTTCTAGCGGTATGAGGTACCGAACTCTCTGTTTTCTTCCCCTTTATCTCTTGTAAGATAAGTGGTGCAGGCCATACCCCACGCAAACTCGCCTGACATTAGATCAAGGATGTGACCTGAGCAAGGGTGTTAGAGCCCACCCTAACCCCCTTCAACCACAGGCAGAGACTATGATTTGTAACACAGGGAAATGGAGGACCACCACACACTACTGGGAATCACAGCCAACCAAGTTGACACATTATTTTGGGAGGACACTATTCAATCCACGATACTGCGTACATTGTCTCAAGAGTTGCAAAATGGGAGGCTTATCAAGCTGGATCCTGTGTCCTTTTGTCCCGCCCTATCATTTGTTGTGCACGTCTTTTACTGCACACTAAGATATTTTCGACCTGTCTTGGCCTTTCCTCACCTCAGCACAGGAATCACCCAGTTCTCCAAGAAGGCTTGGTTCCTTTCCATTAGAATGGTGTGCTCACTACTACTGCCATGTCAATGGCAATGGGATTGCTTCTTGTCCACCTCGGCAAAGTGGGCTGGGAAATGTTATTACCCACCCATCCATTTCATAAACTGTACCTTTTATCCCAAACCAACATCACAGGATTCATTTAGACTTTTTCCTTTGTCACTCCCTTATCCATTGTAAGAAACTTGGTTACCCTTATCCGCAAAATATTTCCTCAATCCCATACCACTGAGAAAAAAAACAACTAACGCGAGTTTAATATGTTGTTGTTAGGTGCCGCCAGTCGTTTCCAACTCATTGCAATCTTATGCACAACAGAGCCTAACACTGTCTGGTCCTGCGCCATACCCACAATCATTTTCATGCTTAAACTCATCAAGTTTAATCAGAGTTTAATACAGTTTCTCTTCAATCTTTAGAATGACGTATATGGTCAAAACACTTCATCAGACACCACCTGCCACAGCCCCAAATACGGCCCAGTCAGTGACACTGTCCATGCCTTCTCAGTTAACACCCCCCAGAAGGTCAGCATCCACTCCCACCTCCTTTCCACTAGAATGCACTTATGAGACTGGAAAAAGGGGAAAGAAAAAACAAAAACCCCAAATCCATAACCCGGTAGGTCCCTCTGGCCGCTGCAGAGCCGCGAGGCGCAACACTCCAAAGGTTAAGTGGAGAAAGGCTCAGAGGTTCAGAGGTTCAGAGGTCTGGTGGGTCGGGAGGCGACCCACCAAGCCGCATGAAGCAACGAGACCCCACCTGCCTGAGTGACCAGCCCGTCCCCCTTTCCCGTCTGCCGGTCGGGCAACGGTCGACCACTCTGCTGTCTGATCCAAGCCAACGTCGCAAACCGGCTGCGGTTCACGCGCGGTGTCCGCTGCAGGCCTAGCCGCCGCCACTGCTCACGCTCTTACACCGTTTGATTTCCCCGCTCCGGGTCAGTTTTGACGCGGGCTCCTGAATTCAGAATCACGCCCACGCGTGTCTACGACTTCGGGCTTCCTAACATTCGCCCTTCTTCTCGCCCCAGTTCACAAGCGGCTGGGCTTTTGGAGAGGGGCGGATCGGAAGTTGTTCTACTTCCGCTCTTCAAATCCGCACTGGCGGAAACTCAGGCCCTGGAAAAGAGGTTCCGGGCTGGCCTGGGCACCGGGCGGTGCAATGGAGACCGGGACCAAGGACCAGGGACTGACTGACCTCCCGACTTTGGTCTCTTCCTGGGACGCGCCATGCGGAGCCCTGACCCAGAGCCTATTTTTCAGCCGGGGAGGTCTCGGCGCCGGAGAATTCGACTGGGAAGAGCTGCTGGAGCCGCCTGCTCCCGGGTATGTCAGAGCGACAGAACTGGGGCTGCTGCGCTCGGTGACAGCCGCGCTCCGGAGGGGCCGTTCTGGGAAGCGGGTGGTGAGGGGCGGGGGTCTGGGTCCGGAAAGGAGTTGGTGACAGATTTCCGCGGGCCAGCGGGCAGAGGGCCCTGCAGCCACGGGCGTGTGCGGTGAGAGTGATTCCAGGTGGCCCTGACGGCATGGAGGTTCGGGCGTCCCGGGTGCAGGGCAGAAGGGGTCCAGAGGACGTCACATGGGGTCTGGCGGGGAAGGACAGTATTCTGGGTGTGTGGACTGGGGGTGGAGAGAGGAGCCTGGAAGGTGACCGGAACCCTGGGAGTTTGTTCAACTTGTCCCTTCAGTTAATCGTGACAGAACTTGTCAGAATGAGAAATAGGAGTCCTGCACCCCATCTCCAAATTTTAACAACAGGCTTCAAGTGCAACTGTAGAGAATCTCCGTGAGCTTAGTTATTAAAGATACATTCTTGCCTTTTATTGCGTTCTGCTCCCTCCCCCCTTCTTACGGAATCTTTTGTCCACACTAGATGTCAAGTTATTTTATTTAATGAGATGATGGGACAGTTAAGGAGAACCGAACAAAATGTAGAGAATGAAGGAATAGTAGACATGTAGGCACTGGTATCTAAAGTGTCACTTCTTCAATGGAGGTCTTTTAGTGCTGGGAGCATGGCCCCTGGCCCTGATGCTGCCCTTGCCCATAAATCATAGCAAGGGTCCACTCTTTGGACACGAATGGATTGGGCTTGGCGATGCATAGTGACCATATATTGGATGCACTTTATGGTTCTGTACATCTATAGGATATCATCCTGCTGACCTCTAGCTGGAGGAAGGAGAGTGGGTGGAGAGGACGGGAAAGGAGACTCTTGGGAGGATGAGACATGTACAAAGCAGAGAGGAACAGTGTGCTGTCACCGGGCAAGGAGAGCAGTGGAAGCTGCATATAGGTGGGCTTGTAAATTTATGCATGAGTGTACATTTTCACTCAGTCATATTAAATAAAAAAATAGTAATATAAAAAAGTAAACATATATATTAACAGAAAAAAGTAAAAATAAAAAATACAAATTCACAAAAAAAAATAAAACAAAGTGTCACTTCTTTAGGTGTGCTGCACTCAGCCATTGGTTTGGTGTCAGCAAGGTGCTGGGACCTCAAATGCCAATATAAATCAATTAGATAAGCAGACATCCCCTACGGCCTCAGAGAAGGTCAAGAACAGCATTTAGAGAACTGTACGGTATAATATTTGTAACAATACTTTTTTCCAGCCAGGATCTGGTGGCTTTGAAGAGGAGCTTGGACAGCCGAGACAGAAACCCCTGCTTCCTTTACCTGACGTGTGACCCTAATGGAGGTGAAGAAGTCGTTTCTGTTGGCATTCTGAGTTCAGCAAGAAACATGGAGGTGTATGTGGGAGAGGAGTACTGCGGAACCAGTCGGGGCAAGAATGTCTGCACTCTCCTGGATGACAGGTACGTGTGACTTAACCCATGTTGAAGGAAGTGTTCTTCTGAGTTAGAGTTTTTGTTTTTTCCTCAGCTTTTACAGTATTTGGTTCTCTTACATTGGTGCCTTGCATTAGAGAAGAGAAAGAAAAATATCCCTGTAGGCATGGAACTTTTAGATGTTTAAGTGGTCTTAGAACCCAAAAACCAAACCCACTACCATCAAGTCGATTCCGACTTACAGCGACCCTATAGGGCTGGGTAGAACTGCCCTGTAGAGTTTTCAAGCAGCTCCTGGTGGGTTTGAACTGCTGACCTTTTGGTTAGCAGTCATGGAACTTACTCACTGTGCCACCAGGGTTATCAGTGATCTTGGAGACTCTTAAAAAAAAGTTGCCATTTAGTCGATTCTGACTCAGCAACACTGTAGACCCAAAAGCCAAATCCATTTCGTCGAGTCCATTCCAGCTCATAGGAACCATATAGGATAGAGTAGAACTGCTCCATGGAGTTTCCAGGGAGCGCCTGATGGCCTCAAACTGCCTGCCTTTTGGTGAGCAGACACCACCAGGATTTCCACCATAGAAGTGCGTAAAGGATCGCAGAAACTCTAGATGGTTTTATTTTTATCAGTGTGAAAATTTAGAAGCAGTAGTGGGGAGGTGACTCAGTAGCTAGTTCATGGAAGGTTCTGGGCCAGAACCAAGTCTTGATAACTTTTTCTTGTGTCTCTCCTTTAGTTCACAGAGGTCTCTTTCCCAAAAATGAATCAGTCAGCTAGTCTGGAACTTTGAACATATCCTCTTTTAGGAAGCCCTGTATAGAGTGAAACTGTGAGAGAGCTGGTACTTGACACGGGGGCCTTGCTCTTCCAGGTCTTGAAAGTTTTTTGCCTTTGACAGGATGCAGTCCTACCGCTTTTCAATTGCTCATTTTGGTGGTAAATATTTGAATTTTCCTTCTCTGACAGCTTTTCGCCCTGCACAGGTTCTAGCTTTCTCAGGTGTTACTGTGAATGCCACATGAATCCCAAACGCTACCGCGTCAGCCTGTTCAACCTGTTATTTTAGCTTTTTGGACCCTGTGATTTTTTTCCTGGTCTCTTACAAAGTGTCTATCTAAACCTTTTTAGAATATAATTCAAAATATGAACTGTTTCCTAAGCTGTGCGTATTGGCAATAATAGCTATGCTTATTGAACTTTTAACATACGGTCTGTGCTACACTATTGGATATCCGCTGTCTAATTCTGCCACATAGCAAGTGGCAGAGACAGTGTTTATACCCAGTTCAGTTGAGTAGGGGACCCCAGTTCTTTATGTGTTACCCTGTAAACTGAAATCACGGAATTTAAGCACTGGGCCAGAAGCAGTTTTTTAAATGTAGCTGTTAAATGTGATGATGTATGAAAGTGAAGAAGAAATGCATACTTTTATATTTTTAGCAAACATGAGAAGATTATTTTGTTCAAGAAATATTTAAAATTGGAGTCTTCCCCATATGCTTGTAAAATAAAGGTAAGTCATCACTAACTTGTAACTAATTTGACAATTATATTTGTTTCTATCTTATTATGGAGTTATTTTCTGTTTGGGTAATGCATTTGGTCCAACTGGAACCCCAATTTTTGTTCAGAAATACTTAGTAAGTGTGTTCACAGAAATTCCTTGTCTAAAAAAAAGTCAATTCTTTTTAAGGTTAAATTCTCCATTTAAAATGTGACCATGTATTAGCTGGGGGAATATAATGGCATGTACTGTTGTTAATACAGCAGCTTTGTGCCTTGAAGTCTCGGGACACTGAGCTAAAAATCACTGCAGCTTTATATAAACTGTGGCACCAAGAAAACCACAAGTATTTTTAGTCCCATTATATCAAGAAGGGTGGAACAGAATTAGTGGAGTTATTGTGAAGAGTACTTGAAAGGTGTCTTGAGCATAAAAATACTGTTGAGGCAAACTTGAGTCAAGTCAGGGGAGTCTAGGGAGAAGGTGCTGAGCTGTGCGTCAGAGCCCTGATGTTGGTTCAGCTCTGTAGCTGACTGGCTGAATGGCCTTGAGGAAGTCTTCTGACCTCTTTAGTCGTACCTCATGTTAGAATTAAGAGGATGAAGAATATACATCTGGATTTCTTTTTTTTTTTCCTTATCTAAAATTCTGTACCTACTTTTGATTTCATAGTTGACGATGAGACTTAATTTTTAAAATAAGAAAAAAAGAAACGGTTTTTCTAGCAAGCAGGTGGTAAACTCACAGAACTGGTTATTCTGAGACATTGCTTTCGGTAATTGATGGCAGTAGCAGAGCCGTGGTGGTGCAGTGGTTAAGAGCTTGGCTGCTAACGGAGAGGCTGGCTGTTTGAATCCAGCAGCCTCCTGGGAAACATGACAGGGCAATTCTCCTCTGTCTTGTTGGTCACTACAAGTCAGAATTGACTCAGCAGCAACGGGTGAGAGGAACACTGGTGCAGTGGTTTAAATAATTGATTCATGCAGTAAATTTTTAAGTGCCTGCTCTGTGGCAGAAACTGGAGCAGGCAGTTAGGGTCAGTATTAGAATGCCTGTCCTCGCCTTCTTTATAATTTAGTGGCAGGTGGTGGGAGAGGTAGGCTTGGGACTAGAAGGCAGGAATATAAGGGAGGCTGGAGCAGTGAGTGTCTAAATGTAATGACGTGCTTCTGTGGTTGCTGAGGACAATCCCATTCTTTATGGCATTCGGAGGTTTTTGATCATGAATCTGCTGTGTACTGTGCCCACCTATGACGTAAGGATCTGTGTGTGTCTCTGAAAATGAATGTTTTATAACTGTTCTGTGCAAGTGCATAGGAGTGCGAAGCGTTGTTTCATTTAGGAAAATCCTCGGGTTTGTAGGAAATCTTGTGGGATGGTAGCACCTGAATGCTAAAAGAATGATAATAGGTACTAATACGTGTTCTGAGCACTTACTCAGAGGTAAGTTCTGGCAATGTCGGCACTTACAGTCATCAGCAGCGGTGACAGCACTGTGCTCTCCCACTTTACTAGTGACATGTTCACACGTCATCATCACCGTTAACAAGTGAGAGTGCTGTGATCTCCCACATCTCACTGCTGACGTGTTGATACATCATCCTCACCACGAGCAGGTGAGAGCACTGTGACCCTTCCACGTATCACCCCCGACATGTACACGTGTCATCCTCACCATGAGCAGGTGACAGCACTGTGGTCTCCCACATTTCTCCTGCTTTGTTAACATGTGATCCTCACCAGGGGACAGCAGTGTGGTCTGCTGCATCTTAACTCCCGACGCAGGTGCTGGCGTCTTCCCAGAGTCACTTAGGTGGGAAGTGACAGAGCCGTATTGTGCACCCAGGTCTGTCTGACTCTAAAGCCTGTTCCCTCTCCGCCCTGCCGCTCTGCCATGCACACCACACGTGCAGTGTCTGTTGGTCCAGACACGCAGATGAAATGAGGCAGCATGAAGTGTTGGGAAGACGGCTAGGACGGAAGCTGCGGGAGCCGGGCTCCGGGCCTGATTGCAGCTCCTAGGGAGTCCTTTGAGAGGTTAGAAAGTCAGCCCAGCCGCATCTTTTTTAACATGCAAACCAGCAAGCTAGACTATCTTCACATTCTCTCGTCATGCTAAATTCTAGAGGACTGACTTGTATTTAATACTTTAGTAAAGGCTGTGGATGGGCGTCTGGGCAGCTGTTGTTGTGTTGGAGGCGGCTGGGGGGTACCGTGTCCCCAAGGTGCTGAGATGAGGCTTGAGGCAGAGCTGCTGATGCCAGAGCAGCTTTTAAGCAGTGTACTTAGAAGCCGAGACAACGTCACGCGTGGCAGGGCACCCTGTGGGGTCGCACAGCCAGCCAGCGGAGGTCGTCCTCCAGTGAAGATTCTTAAAGGGGGCATAGTGATTGAGAGCTGCAGCTGCTAACCAAGAGATCAGGAGTTCAAAACCAGCAGGAGCTCCTTGGAAACTCTGTGGGACAGTTCTCCTGTGTCCTATAGGGTCTCTATGAGTTAAAATTGACTCAGTGGCAGCTGGGTTTTTTTTTTTAATTATTATTTTTTACTGTGATTAAGTCAAAGTTTGCATGCCCACCTATCTGCAGCTCTGATTGGTCTCCCCACCTGGTGACAGCCCACTCCTCCTTTTCACTCTGTATATCTAATATCGTCTTAACAAGTGTCTGTCCCCCCCACCCTCTTCTCTCCTGTCTAGAAAGAGATCAGACCAGAAGGACAGCATCCTCTAAATGCCTAGAACCATAAAGTACACACACCGTATGGTCATACGGTGCCCCCAAATCCACTCTGTTCTTGTCTGTGGAGTTGACTCATTACTTGTTTCCGGTCAGGAACAGCATCAGGTCTAGGGTTCATGTTTCTAGTGGATCCTCGAGGCTGTGAGACCATCAGTTCAGGTCATTTGGTAGAATTCTTAGACTGCACACCTCTTCTTCTTGTGTTACCTCAGGAACTCTACCTTGTGTCCCCCGTCATGGCTGTCTTTGGTGATGGCTGGGCACCATCTGATTCTTCTGGATCATCTGTTCCAGATGAGTTGGGACCGTTTGGCGTACCTCAGATGGCAGTTGGCTAACTTTTAAGACCTTAGATGCCACTCACCGATATGGGGTGCAGAAGAGTCTCTTAGCAACAGACTAGTTATACCAGTTGGCCTTGATGTCCCCTGAACACATGGTCCCCATCCCCCCATCCCAGCTACTGTATCCTTTGAAATATTGGGTTGAGCTTAGAAAACCTTTTGGAAATCCTGGTGGCATAGCAGGTTAAGTACTATGACTGCTAACCAAAAGTTCAGCAGTTCAAATCTACCAGACGGTCCTTGGAAACTCTATGGGGCAGTTCTACTCTGACCTCTGTGGTTGCTATGAGTCGGACCTGACTCAACGGTAGTGGGTTTAGGAAACCTTTCAGTTTATGGTGAAGTTCAGTTAAATTGACCTGCTGTCTACTGTATGCTGCCACTGCCTTCACCCAACCAAATTTCTGTTGACTATCAAATCTGTGTCCAACCCTCTCCTTCACTCCTCACCCTTGTAGCCATCAAGGAGTCTTTTCTTCTGTGCATAAGTCTATTTTTAAGTCCTTATAGCAGGGGTCTAATGCAATACTTGTCTTTTTGCTGCTGGCTGATTTCAGTCAGCGTAATGTCTTCCAGTTGATTCCAGGTTATGAGATGTTTCCTAAATTTATCATTGTTCCTTATCACTGCATAGTGTTCCACTTTGTGTATGTGTACTGTAGTTTGTTTATCCATTCATCTGCTGACGGGCATCTAGGTTGATTCCATCTTTGTGCTGTTGGGGACAGTGCTACGGTAAACAGTTGTGTACATGTATCTGTTGTGTGACCACCTTTATTTCTGTAGGATATATTCTGAGCAATGGGATTGCTGGATCATGTGGTATTTCTATTTCTGGCTTTTTAAGGAAGCGCCAAATCACTTTCCAGAGAGGTTGTACCATTTTGCAGTTGGTTTGGTGTTTTTTGTTTTTGTTTTTTTTTGGTTCTGGGGCGCCACTGTATGCCCCAGTGGAGCCCAGCTGGTAGTTTTAACTATTCAAGTATTATTTGAGCCAGTCTTGTAAGGATAAGCATTATTTTAATCCTCTATGCAAGTTATATCTGCTGTGTGCCTAGAAATTTCCTTGCTGTCACCGTGGAAACCCTGGTGGTGTAGTGGTTAAGTACTACAGCTGCTAACCAAAAGGTTGGCAATTTGAATCCACCAGATACTCTCCAGGAACTTTATGGTGGAATTCTGCTGTCTTTTAGGGTCACTGTGAGTCAGAATCAACTTGAGGCAGAGGGTGGGTATTTGGGTGTTTATCATGGGTCTGTTCTTAAATTACCTTTTCTGAAAAGTCCCTTTGCCTGTCACCAGAGCAGCTTGCAGTTTCAAAATTCTGTCTTTTGTGTATCCTAGGAACACACTGAAGTGACCTTGTGTAGCACTTCAAGGCCACGTAGCTGTCCTGTGGTTGCAGCCATTTTGTGTCCTTAAGGATGGTATAGCCTTATTTTGTAATATAGGAAGTTGTGGTGGGTTAAGGTCTTATAATGGTATAGTTTATTTTTAATTCTTTAACTAAATAATTAAAACTTTATTTTATCCCCAATTTTCTATTTTCTGTAATCTTTTGGTTTGAAAAGGACTTTTTAAATTCAAGTAGCTGCATAATAAATTGGGAAATTTTCTATAACTGTTCTACAGAGCAGTTAAAAATATATACTTGAAGTAAGTTTTGGGATTCTTGAATACTTCACTCTCCTTAAATAATACCAAGAAGTGATCTTAAGTGATGATTGTTGTGATATCATTGTTATATTGTGGAACATTTTTGTTTTACACTAGTTACTCTCCTTTGGTGAAAAACAATGTGTGTTCGTCGGTAAAGTTGTGGTGCACATGAGACCGGTCTTGGCAAACCCTTCACCACGGTCTTGTGCTCTAGGATCAAGGACAGATGTAGACAGGGCTCAGATCATCATGGAGTCCACGGGGCCAGAGGTGTCACCTGGAGCTCCACAGCCGAGGGATGTGGTCACATTTCAGCAGCAGGCAAGTAGAAATGGATTTTTTACTAGACACCAGTACAAAGTCTTAAAACAGTTTGCTTCTAATGAGAAACTTCAATGACACGTGGAGTTCCCATGAGGTGAACCTGACTTGGTGACAGCTGGTTTCTGGTTGCTAGTGACTTAGAATTTTTTCTGTAAGCTTTTATTATTAGTTTAATTATCATCTTTATTTAGCTTTGTAAGCAGCAGTATATAGATCCACTCACTTACAAAGTGTTTTGACTATAGATCTTCAAATTTTCCAAAGAATTCATTCACCCATTCATTCAGCACATGTTTATTAGGTGCCTTCAGAATGACCAGCGCACTGATTTAAGCACATTTGAGGAGACAGAGATGATCAGTTAGTCTGTAACATGTCTTTAAGGATCTTTAGGTTCTCATGAGGTTAAACAGCATGTGTAAATGAAAGATCCTTGCTAGGAAAAGTTTCCTGAAGGAAAGGACATTTTATCTGGGCCTTTGAAGAAGATGAGGTAGGATTTGGGAAGTACAATTAGAGGGAGGTGATTTTAGACAAAGAGATTAACCTCCCTAAAAAAGAAAAGTCAAATCCATTGTTGCTGAGTTGATTCTGACTCTTGTCAACCTATAGGACAGAGTAGAACTACCCCATAGAGTATCCAGGGAGCACCTGGTGGATTTAAACTGCCAACCTTTTGGTGAGCAGCCCTAGCACTTCACCACTACACCATCAGGGTTTCCAGACAAAGAGATTAATATAAATAAATTCCTCAAAACTAGGAGCAAAACGCTATAACTAGGGAACGAGTTCTTTTTTACTGGGAACAAAGCCCAAGTCTAAGGGAATGTTGGTACTGGGTCATAGAGAGCTTTGTGTGATCTTTTAAAAGTTTATGGATGTTTCTGAGCCATGCTGAAGACCTTTTAATCCACTGTTACGTGTAAGGTGAATCAGAAGAAAGGAAGGCTACCAGAGACCCAGCTGCGTGGTTATTCCCTTCACCCCGATGAGAGATCATGGGGTTCTGAACTAGGACCTGGCAACATGATGCTGGCTTGTGAGTTGCTAAAACAGAGGGCTTGTCTACTGACTGACGGCTGGCATTGCAGGAGAAACGAGTCCAGCATGAAGTGGTGGTGTGAGGATGGTGGTGCCAGTGATAAGAACAGAAACCCAGGGAAGAGGAGGGACGCACGAAGGGGAGATTAATGTGGGCGTACAGAATTTGGGGTGCGAGTGGAACGTTACCTGGAAAGAGAAGCTCTTGGAAACAGGACTGGTGGAGTTGATGAGCCTTCGTGCTCGCTCGGAGGGAGTGCTGAGAGTTGTGTTCATAGCAGCTGACGGGGGAAGCGTGAAGGGAGAGACTGAAGCAAGGAAGGACAGTAGCTGTGTTTGGTCTGCATACGGCAAGAGGGAAAGCAAGCGTAAAAGACAACAGAGAGGGAGAGTAGCAAGACACACTTTGATGTTGGGAGACCTGGCTTCAGATGCTAATTCTGAAATGATAAATTGTCTGTCTCTGATGAGCTGACTCATCTTTGTAAGGATGAGTTTCCTCGTGTGTAAAATCTAAACAATAATACCGTTAAGATCACAGGATTAATGTGAGTTTAAAAGAGAGAGTCCCAATGTGGTGAATAGGATTAAGGTCACAGAATTGTAAACTAAAAAATGGTTAAGATGTCAAATGCTTTATTACATGTATCTTACCCCAATTTAAAAAAAAACAAAGCAAACAGTGTAAACAGCTCCTTGTAACTTTTGCGAGTTTTACAGACACTAGTTTAGAACTATTAATTGTGGAGGCAATGAGCAGAGTTAGCATAGCCAGCGCAGTTGGTGGTCATGGGAGCTATGGAAAGGAGACTGTCGCAAAATACAGACATCTGTCCTAGTCTCTCTCCCCCACCATTGTCTCACCTCCCAACCTCAGGAGGGTCCTTACTGATCTTCTTGTTCTGGTTACAATCCATTCCCCACAGTGCAACCAAAATAATCTCAAAGGGTTATTCAGACCTAGTCTGTCACCTGTGTACAGCCCCTGACTGCTTCCCATCACACTTAGAAAGCATCCAGATCTTCCATCTCTGATCTGAGCCCAGCTGGCTTCCTCAACCTCTGCCACTTGGTCACCGTGCTGTAAACCTTCTGGTGTGTGTATTCTTCAGATATCCAAATTAGTTCCTACCCCAGGACCTTTGCATTCTTTTGCACATGTTGGCATGGCCGGCTTTCTCTCATCCACCGCTCAGCTTCAGTGAGACCTCTCCCACCCACCCCATTTACAATAACCTCTCCCTCCAAATCTGTATCACAGTGTCCTCAGAGACCTTTAGATATTTGTGTTGCCTCTGACCAGCTTTGGGAGTGGCGGTAAGTGTGGGGTGGTAGTTCCTTGTAGGACTCTGTTCTGAATCTAGTAGATTACCACATAAATTAAGAGTTAGCTATGCTAGAGATAGGAGCCTTGGTGGTACATTGGTTAATTAAGTGCTCGTCTGCTGACCAAGAGGTTGGCTCTGTGAACCTACCAGCGCCCCCTTGGGAGTAAGCCCTGGCGATCTGCTCCCATAGAGATTAAAGCCTAGGGAGCTATGTGGGCCGTTCTCCTCTGTCTCACTAGGTCTATATGTCTCAGAACCAACTCGACCGCACGCAGTCACATGCCAGTGACAGTTTTCCTTTTCTCAAGAATTTAAAAGACCTGACAAGGACATGCCCTCACCTCACATGGTGAGCCAGAATTTTCACATGAGATGATATTGCATGGGCAGTTGAGGCCACAAAACATTAACTCTGTTATTCTACAAATTCTGAAAGCTGACAACCAGCAGAGAGCTCATGGAAAATGTCCCAGATGTATCCATAGAGCATCTGACTTGGAAGAGTACAACTTTCTGGTGACCCCACCATGAAAACTAGATAGAAAAGATATGCCGAGGTAAAAATGGGTTATTTAACTAATGTTGAGCATTGGAGAAGGACAGAATTTAGTTCTAGGAAAACAATTGATTACTGTGACCCTGATGAGAGTATTGAATTTTATTACCACCAACTAAGGAGACTTTAGATTGGAAATGCTCAAGTTTGCCAATGCCATTTGAGTATGCCTGTTAGTATTCTAGTTTCTTCTTTAGGAACATCTAGGAGAAGTGATGGAAAGTTCTGGCTCTGGAGTTGGGTGCCCTGGTCTTGCATCACAGTTCTGCCACTTACTAGCTCTGATACCTTGACCAGGTCTCTCAGTCTTGATCTCTGCAGTATAGTTTTGGGGCAGTAGCCTACGTCATAGGGCGTTAGAAGGTCAAATGAGAGAATTCACAGTGCCTGACACAGTCATGGTACCTGAAGTTGACTGTCCTTATTAATTGTCACTTTATGCTCACTGACATGTCCTTACTCACCTTGTTTAGAGTTATGTTCCCTCCGGAGAGCAGCTGCAGTCTGTTTGGGGAAACACCGGGTACAAGCCCACGATGGGACTGCAGTCGGCATCTGCTTCAGGAGCCTCCACACCTTTCCCTTTCAGAACTGGATTGACATCAGGAAAAGTGACTGAGGACCTAAAAGCTTCTGCTGATAAAAATGTGCAGCCATCTGACAAAGGAAGTCCAGCAAACCTCAGCTCGTGTGAATGTGTGCCACAGACCCATCCTCTTCTTGCAGAAGAGCTTAACAATTTAGTCTCCTCTTTCTTACCAGAGAAAGCAAATGACAACTCCAACATCCCCAACTCTGAGTTGCTTCCTGTCCTTCAGAATTTATGTAGCCAAGTCAGCCATCTCCGTGTGGGACAGAACCCTGAGTGGAAGGAAAAGGTTCCCCAGGCTGGTGAAGGCGTTGCTGGTGTGGCGTAAGTATTTAAGACGAACGTGGTTTACATTTGACAAGGGGGGAATCAGTTTAAGGGAAACAGATTTGTCTTAATGTGTACTGCCCGAAACTCTGCTTCTGGAAATACTTTTAGGAGCTTGTACGTTTATCGTTAACACACTTAGTGGGAATAAATATTCTTCAGAGTAAAATGCATTGCCTTGAAAGGAAGTAAGTGCGTGTAACTGGAGGTATTGAGCACTTCTGGGGAATACTTGGGAAGAGGTACAAGCATCAGATACGGGTTTGACTAAACAAGTATCTGCATGTATGGAGTGGAGCCTTGGAGCCATAATCTGTGTGTTGTTTTTATGTATGTTTGTACTGTACGTTGGCTTTCTGGATTAAATATAGTTTTGTCACAGAAATTCTTTATAGATCGTGTTTCACTTAGGCTAATTTTGGCATTAACAAGATATAAAGGTTATACATATGAGGTGTCCTACTGGTTTCTTTTTAGAGGGTACAGAGAGGTCAGAGGAGAGGGCACAAGTGGATGCTGGAGGTAAAGAGTGCTGTCACAGGGAGAGGAGAGCAGGGAGAGCCACAGAGAGGTCGGCCCTCGGGGCCTCATATCGAAAATTCACTTGGATTGGGAACTTTCACTTAATCGCAGTAAAGAAAACTTAAAAAAAATAAAACAAAACAAACAAAAAGATAATTATGTGGAGAATACAGGCTGTTATCGTCTGATCTCCTGGTCTCATATATGGTAGTACAGGTTTGATTAGGACTGGGGATTTGAAATGTTACCTGTCCGTTACGTAGGTATGATGTGATGAATTAGTGCTCTAGAATTCAGGACTCTGGTCATATTCATGGCTGAAGCACTTTGCCACACTGCGTAGCCTCTCTTGGCTTAGAGTTTTCATCTAAAAATAAGTTTGTTTTATTAGTTTGGAGCTAAGCAACACCATGAACTGAAGTATGTAATTGATGTTTATAGAAGATTCCGTTTAGTAGTAGCAAATTTCACTCATTCTTTTCTTGTGCCTGTGAAAGAGTCACAAAGATAAATTATAACTTCAGTCATAAAGCAAAGCTGACCAAATTTAAAAGTACTGGAATCATACAAAATATGGTCTCTGACCGTAAATGAGTCCAACTAGAAATTAATAGTAGAAAGACAAGAAAAATCTCCAGTTTAAAATGACACAACATACTTTTACGTAACCTGTGGTTCAAGAGAGGGCATTGGTGGTTCAGCGGTAAAGTTCGCATCTTGCACACAGGAGACCAGGTTCGGTTCCTGGCCACTGTACCTTGTATGTAGCTGCCAACGGTCAGTGGAGGGCTGTGTGTTGTGAGGGTGCTGACAGGTTTTAGTGGGGCTTCCAGACTAACACAGACTAGGAAGAAAGGCCTGCTGAAAATGTTTCAAAGGAAACTGTAGTGGTTGCAACCAATTGATCTGCAGTTGATTTGGGGTGGTGTGGACTGCGCAGCATTATGTCCTGTCGTGCAGGAGGTCACCCTGAGTCAGGGGCCAGCTGCACGGCAGCCAGCAGCAACCAGATGAGTTGAGGGGGAAATTCTCATGGAGATAATGACACAAAATGAGAACACATCAGAATCTGTGGGATGCAGCTAAGGAGTAGTAAGAAGTGTTGGTAGAGCTGTAAATGGTTATGTTAGAAAAAAGGTAAAGTCTCATCTGTAATCCACACTCCCCCTTCAAGAAACTGGAAGAAGCAGAGCACAACAAACTGAAAGCCAGCAGAAAGAAGGAAATGATAAGAGCAGAAAATAATGAAATTGAAAACGGGAGAATAAAAATAAAGCAAAAATCTGGTTCTTGTGAAAATTTTAGTAAATTAATATATTTCTAGCAAGACTGACAAACAGAGGGAAGACACCAATGACTGACATCAGGAATATAAGAAGATGTTACTACAGATCTAAAAGCCTTTAAAAAATTAGTAAGGGAGTGATCCTTTAAAAACTATGCACTACCAAACTTGGGTGAGATGAAATAAGTAGTCTCAATTGTCCTGTAACCATTAAAGTGCTAACTTTGAATTAGAAGGCTCATGAAAAATACTCATCTCCAGTGGTTTCACTAGAAAATTCTACCAGACATTTAATAAAGAATTAACACCAACGTTTACTCAAAACATAGAAGAGGGAAGACTTCCCCAGTTTATTTAATAAGGTTGTGTTACCCTGGTACCCAAATTAGATTGTTTAAAAAAAATTAAATACTAGGTATAAATTTAACAAAACTTGTAGAGGATCTGCATACTGAAAATTGTAAAATGCTAATGAAAGAAATCAAAGATCTAAATAAATGGAAACATGCACCATGTTTATAGATTGGAAGACTCAACATAGTAGAAATCTCAAGTCTTCCCAAAGTTACCAACAGGTTTAACACAATTCTTATCAAAATTTGAGTGAGGTTTTTGTTAAGTATATATGTGATTATTTGAAGATTTATATGGAATGGTAAAGGAACTCGAATAGCCAACAGTTTGGGAAAAGAACCACTACTTCCAAGATGTATTAGTTACAATATTCAAGACTGTGTAATATTAAAGACAGACACATAGCTCAATAGAATAGAATGCACAGAAAACCCCTGTACCAGTGTGTTGTTAAGTGTAAGTGCCTTTGAGTTGGTTCCAACTCATATGACTATATGCACAACAGAATGAAAACACTGCCTGGTCCGGTGCCATGCCCACAATAGCAAACTTATTTTTCACATAGGTGCAAAAAGCAGTTCAGTGGAGGAAACGTCATCTTAAATGGTGGAGTAATTGGGTATCCACACCCGAAAAATGAACCTTGACCTAAGCCTTGTACCTTATAAGCAAATATTAACTCAGAATGGATAAGGGACTTATATGTAAAACATCAGACTAAAAATCTTGTGGAATGAAATATAGGAGAAAATCTTGGGGAGCTAGGATTAGAACAGGTTGTTAATATTTGGCACAGAAAGCAAAAAAAAGCAAATGTCTCATATTTGACAAGTTTGGGAAGTAAAAAAGTATTTTAATTGCAAGGCTGCTTATAGAAGTATTTGGAAGATGACACATGGAGACCTTAAATTTGGCAAGGTAGTTCTGATTTGGAGCTCAAAATTATTAAGGTCCCTAGAAACTATTGAGATTGGAGATTCTGTTAACTTCATTTTTGTATTCTCGTTTCAATTGTATATTTCATAAATGTTCATAGAATTAATGTGTTTAGGCAGCTCTACACTAACCTGTAGGTTCACTATGAGTTGGACCCGACTCTGCAACAGTGGTTTTTTTGGGATGGGGGAATGACAGGTTTTAGACATTCAGGATTGTGGTTGTTTGTTGTGTGTGAATATTAGAATCTGAAAATATATGGTGAGGAAATAGTACAGTTGTAGAGACAAGGATCAATAATGTATGTTGGCTGCTGTTGAATACTTTTTCTTTTTTTGGCTATTAGAGATAATTCCTGGTTTATTTATTTTTAGAGTGGATGAGCAACCTGTCTGCTCTTACTTGGAAAAGCTTCTTTCTAAAAATGTGGAACTGATGAAAAAGAACCTGATGGACTATATTGATCAGCGAATATGTAAACTCCAGGAACACGTGGATAACAAGATTGCTTTACTGGTGGACTTGCTGCAGAATCCCAACTCCTCGTCGCCTAGGATGCCTCTGCGACATTTGGTCTCTGGAGAAAGTCTGTCAACTGGAGACCGATAAGCACTCAACATATAGAACATACTACAGATATTTATTACATATTTATTACAAAGCCAAAACCCAAAAAACGTTATGGAAAGCATTTAATGCCCTTTGAAGGGTCGTCATCTTATGTAAAATTACCTGCATGTTCATTTTTTCTCCTTTTGTTACCGTAACTTGAGAACTGCACACTAAAAGTCAGCGTGATCTGATCATAAGTTAGTTTTGTTTATAATGTTTTTCATTCTTACAGGAATTTATAAATAGTTTTGTATTGTATAAGTGTTCAAAGTGATAAGGGTGTTTACCGAAGTTCATTAGTTTGTATTGTATATGTGTATGGTTGAAGTACTTTTATTTATACAAAGATTTTATGGTTGTAGGATATGATTTTTTTTTTTTTCGCTTTTGCTAGTTGGTTATTCTTAGGAAATTGGTGACTTAAGACTTGGAAACTTTAATTCAGATCGCCAACTTACACTCTGTATTTTTTATTTCAGATAAAGATTTAGACGGGTGTTTGCTGTAAAGGTTGTTCACAGTGGTGCCCGTAGTACAGTCTGTTCCATCGCATTGTAGCAGTTGATGAAACAGTGAAAACGAGGGCTGGCTTCTTCCTCGTTGGGGTTATTATCTTGGACTTGATGTGTGATGTCACATAGAGAATACTGTTGGTTATCTCGGTGAGCTCAGAAAGTGTAAGGAAGTCTGTCATTTCTGCTGCTGGGACAGCTTGTTCTTTCTGAAGCCCTTTCATGCCGTGTTTATCATGGAAAAGGTAGAGGCTGAGCCCTGAGGATTGGAGCATATCATCACAGGAATCACAGTTCTCTCTGGCTGCTTAGTTTTCAGAAACTGTAACTACTGTATGTATTTTAAAAGATACTGTATTTATAGTGTCTAAAAAATAAATGTGTTCACTGAAAACTAATTGAGTATGTACAAAGATTTTTTTCCAAATAATTTTGCTTAAAATCTTTTATTTTTTATGAAAAGCGTTTATTATACTCCTTTAATGTCTTGATGAATGTTCTTTAAATTGAAGATTGATTTATGTAATGTTTATTCATTTTATCAGAAACCCTGGTGGCGTAGTGGGTTAAATGCTACATCTGCTAACCAAAAGGTTGGCAGTTCAAATCCGCCAGGCACCCCTTGAAAACTCTGTGGGGCAGTCCTACTCTGACCTCTAGCATTGCTATGACTCAGACCCGACCCGATGGCGGTGGGTTTTTTTTTATTCATTTTATCATGCTACAAAGTTGACACAGTATATGGAACACATTGTGACCATATTCGTTGCAGATTTTTATGTCACTTTTTTTAGTCCTTTGTAATATTAATGGGCATTCAAAACATACATAGCTATAAAGGACGGACAGTTAAGTTCGTGCACTCATCCTAGGAAAAGCGCTGCATACCTCATTGTGGAATATCATTACGGTCACTTTCGAAGTATTTTCCTTGGGAAGCTATGCACCAACATGAGCCCCTAGTCCACTCTTCAAAGCAGTTTTGGAACTCTTCACCTGGAATGGCCATCAGAGCTGTTGTCATATTACCTTGATATCCTGAGTGTCATCAAAATGTCTTCCTTTCAATATTTCCGTTATCTTCGGGTAAAGAAAGAAGTTATTGGGGGCCACATCAGGTGAGTAGGGAGGGTGTTCCAATACAGTTATTTGTTTACTGGCTAAAAACTCCCCCATAGAGAACTACACAGTTTGTGAACTTGCCACCGTGCCACCATGTGCGATGGCCATTCCAGAGAGAGTTCTAAAACTGCTTTGAAGGATAGACTAGGTGCAGGTGGCAGGCAGTGTACAGCTGCCCAAAGGGAGTACTTCAAAGATGACTAGTGATACTCAGCAATGAGATATTTAGCACTTAGAACAATTATGTTGTTGGACCTTGTATGATAGCATTTGTTTTGGCATGCAGGAAGAATGTGTCTCCCTTGAAGCTCAACGCTTTGGTTAGTGGTTGTGTTGTTCCTGGTAGTTGTGGTCTGGTCTTTGATAGAAATAAAGCCTCACCGTGTTGTATCTACAGTCACTACCTTTAGAGTAAGGACCGTGAATGAAAACAGTGGCAGGATATTAAAAGGCTAATAATTTTTTCTGCTAGTAGTTGATGTTGAAGTATTAGAATTGGGAAAGAAGTTCACATTATGTAAAATGTGTAATATGTGGCAATGTAAAGTATGATAAATATATAATTTCCCCACACATTCTATGAGTTCACATATTTGGTAAGATTTGGAACAATGCCAACACAACAGGGAGGAACTGTCATCAAATATTTGAATTAGCTTAGTGGGTATTTAGAATTCAGAAATGAAGTATCCTCAAATGTTTTTCTCTTTCACATGGCTAACACAAGTTCCCCAGTGTGAGATTAAAAACTTATGAAATTCAAGCACTGCAGTCAAGAAGCTACACAGGGTCATTTAATAATAGTTACCTTCTGCAACCAACTCTTCAGACTAAGGTAAAACATAAAATAATACTTCTGAAGAGAGGTACATGGCACTAAATGAGCAGCTCCTGTCCAGAGGTGAGGTCAGAAGGTAAAAACAGAGAGCAGCTGGTTGAATGGATCTGGGAGTCGGGGGTGGGAAGAAGAAACGTACAGGGACGGCAATTAGGGTCATATGACAATGTGTATGTAAGTTTTTGTATGAGAAACTAACCTGAACTGTAAACTTTCACTTGAAGCACAGTAAAAGGAGGGGGCGGGGAAGGAGGGACCCATTATGCCCTCTGTGCTGCAATAATAGTGGAGATGGTGATTATTTTCCATATACCACTCATCTTGCCCTTTGTCACACTGTGGAGGCTTGCTCTTTCAGTCTGTCCTGAAATAAGTGCTGACAGTGATAGGGTGATATCTACACACTTACAAGGAAAGTCAGTTAATGTGACTGTTACTCAAATTTATACACCAACCACTAAGGCGAAAGATAAAGAAATCGAAGATTTTAACCAACTTCTGCCATCTGATACTGACCAAATGGGCAATCAAGATGCACTGACAGCTGATGGAAATGTGAGAGCTGGAAACTGGAGGAGGATCTGTATTTGAAAATACTGCCTTAGTGATAGAAATGACACCAGAGGTTGCATGAGTTTTAAGACCAATGACTCATTCACTGCAAATACCGTTTTCAGCATCGTAAGTGGTGACAATACATGTGGGCTTCTCTGGATCAAATACACAGGAATCAAATTGACTACATCTGCACTAAATGGAAAAGCTCAATATCATCAGTCAGGACAAGGCCACGGGCTTATTATGGAACAGACCATAATTACTTATATATACAAGTTCAAGTTGAAGCCAAAGAAAATAAGTCCGTGAGAGTTAAGTATGATCTTCAGCATATCTCAACTGAATTCAGAGCCCATCTCAAGAATAAACTTGACACACAATAGCAAAAAGATAGAATTAACCTAGGTGACCATTAATGGATGAATGGATAAATTGTGGTATATTCACACAGTGGAATACTTTACAATAATAAAGAACAATCAGGAATTTGGGAATATCTCATAACATGGAGAAATCTAGAAGGCATTATGCTGAATGAAATTAGTTGCAAAAGGACAAACTGTGAGATCGCTATTGTAAGAACTCAAGAAAAGTTTTAAACAGGAGAAAACAGTCTTTGATGGTTACAAAGGTAACTATCACTGATTAGATAGTAGACAAGAATTGTTAGGTGAAGGGAGGGACAACACAGTAGGGGAGAAGTCAGCACAGCTGAACAGAGTAACAGAGAACAGGGGTTTGGGGACCATGGTTTCAAGGGACATCTAGGTCAACTGTCATAATAAAGTTTATCAAGAAAATGTTCCGAATCCCATTTTGGTGAGTGGTGTGTGGAGTTTTAACAGCTGGCAGGTGGCCATCTAAGATGCATTAATGCATACTAATCCACCTGAAGCAAAGGAAAACAAAGAACAGCAAAGACACAAGGAAAATCCGAGCCCAAGAGACAAAGGGCCTCATCAAACCAGAGACCACATCAACAAGAGAACAGGAGAACTAGATGGCGCCAGGCTACCACCAGTGACTGTCCTGGCAGGGAACACAACAGAGTCCCTGACGGAGTGGGAGAAATGCTGCGTGCAGAACTCAAACTCGAGAGAAAATACCAGACTTGATGATCTAACAGACTGGAAGAGATGGCTCCCAGATTCTCTGTCAGCCCAGAACTGAAGGCAGTCCTGAAGCCAACTCTTCAGACAAGATCAGACTGGACTCTGAAACATAAAATTATATTAGTGAAGAGTGTGCTTCTTTGCTTAAGTAGATACAGGAGACTAACTAGGCAGCTCCTGTCTGGACACAAGATGAGAAGGCAGAGGGGGACAGGAGCCAGTTGAATTGACACAGAAAGTACAGAGTGCAGAGGAGGAGTGTGTTGTCACAGTGTGGGATGATCAGCTAGGGTCACATAACAATGCATGTGTAAGTTTTTGTATGACAAACTGACTTGAATTGTAAATTTCACTTAAAGAACAATTAAAAAAAGAAAAAAGAATAGATTTGATGAACTGAACACTAATGACCAAAAATCAGATGAGTTGTGTCATGATATCAAGGACATAATACACAAAGGAAGTAAATGGTTATTAAAAAGACAAGAAAGAAAGAAAAGTCCAAAAGAGATGTCAGAAGAGGCTTTGAACAGAGAGTAGCTAAAGCTTGAGTTCTTACAATGGGTTGAGTTCTTACAATACCGATCTCATACAGTTTGTCCTTTTGCAACTAATTTTATTCAGTAGCTAAAGCTAACGGAGGAAATGATTGTAAGAGCTGACCACAAGATTTCAAAGGACAGCTTAAGAAGATAAACCATAATGAAATGTGTCAAGATCCGGAGTTAGAAAACCTAAAGGGAAGAACATGCTTGGCATTTCTTAAACTGAAACAAAGGAAAATGTCAAGCCTCCAGATGGAATAGTGAAGACTTCTATGAGCAAAATATTGACTGATGCCGTAAGCATCAAAAGAGGAGGGAAGGAATACAGAGTCACTACCAGAAAGAATCAGTGGTCACTATTTTAGGAGGCAGCTTATAATGAAGATCCGACGGTAGTGAAGAGAGAAGTCCACGCTGCATATCAGGCATCGGAATACAAGACTCCAGGAACTGACGGAATACCAACCGAGATGTTTCAGTCAACGGATGCAGAGCTGGAGGGGCTCACTTGTCCATACCAAAAAAATTTGTAACACAGCCACCTGGTCAACTCACTGGAGGAAATTCATGTTATGTCCATTCGAAAGGAAAAGTAATCTGATTGAATGTGGAAATTATCAAACAAGTAAGATTTTGCTGAAGATAAAACGGATGCAGCAGCAGTACATCGACAAGGGACTGCAAGAAGTTTAAGTTGGAGTCAGAAGAGAATGTGGAATGAGGGATGTCATTGCTGATGTCAGATCAATCTTAGCTGGAGGGAGAGAATACCAGAAGGACGTTTACTTAGGTTTTACTGACTATGCAAAGACATTCAGTGATGGGTTGAAACAAATTATGCAAAGGATGGGAATTCCAGAATACTTTTAACTGTACTGATGCAGAGCTTGTTGTTAGACCAAGAGGCAGTTATTTGAACAGAACAAAGGGATTCTGCCTGGTTTAAAATCAAGAAAGGGGTATATTAGGGTTGTATCATTTCACCATAGTTATTCAGTCTATACCCACCCACTGCTGACAAGTCAATTCTGACTGATAGCTACCCTACAACCCTACTGAGACAATAACCCAAGAAGGCTGTTGGCTCAGTAGTTAAGTGTTCAGCTGCTAACCAGAAGGTCGGGAGTTCGAAATCACCAACCACTTCTATTTAAACCTTCTTGGGCAGTCCTACTGTCTCCCATAGTGTTGCTGTGAATTGGAATTGACTCTACAGCAACAAGTTATGGGTTATGTGAAGAAGAATGCAGCATCAAGACTGGAGGAAAATTCATTGACAATCTGTGATATGCAGTTAACAACCTTGCTGACAAGGAAAAAGACTTAAAGGACCGATGAAGATGAAAGACTACTGTCTTCAGCATGAATTATACATTTCAACATAAACAAAAACTCTCATAACTGGACCAATAAGCAACATCATGACAAACAGAGAAAAAGTTGAAGCTGTCACAGATTTCATTTTACTTGGATCAATAATCAACATCCATGGAGCAGAAGTTAAGAAATCAAATGAGTTGCATTGGTCAAACCTGTTGTAAATTACTTCTTTTAAGTATTAAAAGGCAATGATGTCACTTTGAGGGCTAAGGTGCACCTGACCCAAGCTGTGATACTTTCAGTCTCCTCATATGCATGGTGAAAGATGGGCAATAAATAAGGAAGACTAAAGAAGAATGGATGCCTTTGAATTATCATGTTGGAGCAGAATATTGACTATACGATGCACTGCCAGAAGGACCAACAAATTGTCTTAGGAGAAGTACGGCCAGAGTGTTCCCTTGGAAGCAAAGATGGTGAGACTTCCTCTTATGTACTTTGGACATGTTATCAGGAGGGGCCAATCCATGGAGATGGACATCATGGTTGGTAAAGGGTCAATGAATAAGAGGAAGACCCTCAAAGAGATAGGTTGACAGTTTTTGCAACAATGGACTCATCTGTGGGGACGACGCATGACTGAGCAGTGTTCCTCTTTGTTGTGCAAGTTCTGACAATTTGCAAACTTGCCACCATGTGCTTACATTGGCAACACTGTACAAACAACAAGGTACGGTTTCATAACCCTGGTATATCAGTGTCTCATAGCTGTGCTTGTGTCAATGTGTGGCAGTGTTTTGCTGAATGGTATTCATTGTTGTTGAACGTTTTCACATGCTGTTGTGAGAATGTTGGAGCTTGGGTTAGAGCAATGAACAAACATTAAATTTCTTGTTAAACTTGGCAAGAATGGAAGTGAAGTCAGGAACATGTTAGTCCAAATTTATGGGGATAATGAGATGAAGAAAACACAGTGTACAAGTGGATTAAATGTTTTTCTGAGGGTAGAAAAGGTGTCCCTGATGAAGAGAGGCGGGGAGGACGGTAAAGAGCAGAACTGATGAAAACGTTGCAAAAATTCATTGACTTGTGCACCAATATTGTCGGCTGACTGTAAGAAGCATAGAAGACCAAGCAAACATCGATGGAGAGAAAGGAAAGTCTTAACTGAAAATCTTGGCATGAGAAAGGTGTGTGCAAAAGTGGTCCAGAAGGAGCTCACCAATGAACAAAAGCAAAGGAGAATCTAAATTTGCCAAGGCGCTTTGGAAAGGCAAAATGATGTTTTGGGCTCTCCATAGGACCATTTTGAGTCAGAACTGCCCCCACAGCACATGACAACAATCCTGTCAGCATACCAAACCTTCACAAGCCATAGATGGAGTCCAGAGTTCTCAAGAATTAAGCCAAAATGCTCTTCTGTGATCAGATCAGAGTGGAACTTTCCCCATGAACCTACTTGCAGAACTTCTTACTCTGGGTAATAACAGTTTAGATGCTGTGAATGAGCAATCCTGGAATACCTGATTGCCTGACCAGTGAGGTCAGCTGTGCTAGCACAGTGTTCCTTAGTGTGAAGTCTTCAGAGAAAACCTATCTGCTTCACCTGGGATCTGGTTAGACATGCAAATTCATGAGCTCCACCCCAGTATCCCTGAGCCTAGTTCTCTTTGATTTGGACCCAGGAATCTGACTGAACATGTCTCTAGGTGATTCTTAATGCTTGTCACATTTGAGAACTACTGCTGTCACAGATGGAGAAGTCTCTGAAGGAGACAGCCTCAGACTCAAGTTTGCAATCCAGAGCGGGTAAGTGACGTTCTCTGCCTGCAGAAGATGTTTCTGAAGGTTTGTGTTTGAATGAGAATATAGGGATTCCAGAACAGAAGCAATGGAAGACAAGACAGCTCTTTGAATTCTGGAGGAAATAGAATTCTTGAAATGTAAGCAAGTTGGATGATGATTCTTTGGGAACGTAGTCATTTTTACTGTATACTTTCTCTAGCAGAAAAGAGGTTTTACAGAATCGTTCATATTTTTGCTTTTCCATTAGCCATCCGCCTGATCCACGTGAGGCAGAGCACACTGTGGTTGCAGGAGTCACACTGGTGTGACACACTGTGGTGTCAGTTGCAGTTTATAAAGTGCTGGGACCTCAGTTCTCATTTAAATCTCCCAAAGACCAACTACAACCAACACAGCCAGGGCCCGCTGCCACTGTCCTCATCACACCACACATTCTAGTCTCTTTACCTCCCAAGTGAAGTAAGTGACAGGCAGGTGAATGCTTTGCCAAGGCCTGTGACTGGTGAAGGACAATGAGCCTGTTCCCTTGCCTGGGAGACCTAGCGTGGATTCCTTTTAGTTCAAGTCAGCTCTTGCTGGCGTTTAAAATCCAGGTATCTCTTCTTCCTTTGCCACCTCTCTGAAGGCAAAGCAAACCTGGCATCTCCCCAGCTGGTCCTTCCTCCCTCACGTCCCCACTTCCTCGCTTCTGAAGATGGTCTCATGCCATGCGTTGCAACGGCAGCCAGCAGTTTAGTTTTCTGCCCATTTTGTTCCTATCTCTCCAAATGCCCTTGAAGGACGTACTTTGAGGAGGTTTCAGAGGAAGACCCACGAGAGTGTGTAAAGCCCAACTTCACGTTCTGCCCTCGTCACTCAGTGTTTGTAACTTTGGACTAATGGTTTCACTTTTACAGACCTCAGTTTTCTGGTCCATAAAATGGAATTACCATGACCTGCTTCATATGTGAGGTTTGTGATACTCAGAACAGGAAGCGCCCACTGCAGGCCTGGTACACTGGTTGTGTTACTCACTCGCTTTCACCTCCACTGCTCATCTTACGCTTTTGTTCTCTCTGCTCTCTGACACAGTCAGAATCCTCTGCATCTTTTGAGCAGCTCTGCTGTTCTAGTCAAGTTCCTTTCTCTGTTTCCTTGAGGGCCTGTATCAATGTCACTGGTGTAGGTCTGTGGTTCTCCCAGTGTGGTTCCCAGACCGCCAGCATCACCTGGGAACCTTAGTGCAGATTCAGGCCCCTCCCACACCTACAGAACCAGGGGTTCTAGAGGTGGGTCCAGCAGCTGCATTTACCAAGGCCACCAGGTGTTAAGCATTGACTCCCACCTGAGGCCCCTGGTACCCAGAAAGGCACAGGCTCTGGGACCTGCTTTGTTGGACTCAGTGCTTCTCCCTCATCTATTAGGATGTGGCCTTGAATGCACAAAGTGTGAAGTGACTTTTCCAGGCTTTCAGATTTGTTGATGGGGGCTAGGCTGCATTGACCCCAGAGAGCTGTTGAGAGGATTCCCTGGTGTGGTTCTGCAAAGCCCTGAGTTGGAGTTTTGTGCTTGTTCTCAAACTTGGCTCACACTGGGGTCACTGGGCACTTTTAAGAAACACTTGTGAAACTGTAATTCTTCCAAAATACAAAGCTTAATATTAAAAGAAAAAATAGTGGTGCCTGAGTATCAGTTGAAGATGTTAACGTTTGACTCAGCGAAAATTGGTGCTGGAGCCCAAGGAGGAGAACTGCTTCCACAGAGGTGGGGAAGGGGGGTGGGGTTCGGTGAGTGGAGAGGTTAGGGGTCGGAGTGGTCAGACTCCCACCTTTTCCAGATGTCTCTGAGGCCATTGAGCTCAATTGCATCATTACACAGATGGGGAAACTTGACCCAGAGATGTTTCCTTGACTCTTCTTGTTCATGCTCTGGACGAGCAGAGTTCCCCTTTGGGACAAGGCACAGTAATGTCTGGAGTCCAGTAACTGGACGAGGGTGAATAAAAGTCTCCAGAAGGAGCAGAATCAAGAGAACCACTCCTGCTTGGGAAGTTCAGCAGAAGCTAAATGTGGAAATACTCTGGGATCGGTGTAGATTGTTGATAGAGTTGGAGACAGGAGCCATGGAGGAGACCAGAGTCCCTGCATACCCCAGGCCTGGAGCGGCGGCACTGACAGAGTCACTGTGAGGTCGGGGTCTTGCTGCCTTCTCCCAAGTTCCAGCCAGAGCCTCTTTCCTTTGCTCCTGAGGACCCAAGGGACAGGATGTTAGGGTGGGATAGGGGACACCACACCACACATTGCTGTCCAGGAAGCGCTGCACAGCTTTCATTCAAATTGTGTAACCCATATCCCATCTTTGGATGGGCTCTTGGGTCCCCCCGACCCAGCTCGCATACAGAGGAGGGGCTCGGAAGACACCTGTCATGGAGTGAGGCATCTTGCAGAATCCTGCAGCCAGCCTGGGCCCGGGGACGACAGGGGGACGACAGGGGGACGACATGGGAACGACAGGGTAACAGTTTGCAATAACATCTGTTTCTTCTTGAGTTGTGTTCTTGAGCAGAGCTAGATCTTGTGTCTATTTAAAAGTAAAGCAATAAATGCAATTAGAAACTCAGCCCCTCAGTCACTAGTCGTGCTTCCGGTGCTCAGAAGCTGTGACGTGGCTCCTGCCTGTCCTGTTACACTGTGCAGACAGGCCATTTCCGGGGGCACCCTGCGGCTGGCTGGTTGGGCCAATCCCCTGCTGCCCTCTGGCTCTGCACAAGTGCTAACCTGGGAGGGTATCCTCATGTGCCATCCCTGCTCCCCCATATTTACGACTCCTTTTCTGTGTCCCCTTTGCTTCTCTGTTGACCCCTGAGTTGCGTGCGGCATCAGGATTTCCAGGCCATGACTCCTCCTGGGCAGATACTCAGTGGGAGTTGGGGTACTTGGGTTTTATATGTAAATCTGCCTTCACTGAGTCCCTGCGTTAGACCTGGGAGGTGCTGGAAGACATGGGCATTGGGATGAATTCACTGCAGATTTTGTCTGCCTGCTTTTCATGAACTGAAAATGGTTTCTTTTATCAGCTTTTCTCACTTCCCACCCAGCTCAGCACCAAGTTACAGGATGTCACCTTGGATGAGGGACACTGGTCCTGAGGAGCCACACTGCAGACACTGCCCTGTGGACAGACCCCTCGTACCTCCTGACTCTACGGCACCCCTGCTGACTTGACTGCTCTGTGTGATCAGTCCGTAGGGGTTATGCCTGCCTAAACTAAGTTTTCAGAATCTCATAACTTCTTCATTGCTGGCAGCACAATACTGTCCTCTCTTGCTAATTATTTACATACCCTCTTTTTATCTGTTGTTCTAAGTGTCTTTCTTGTATTTGAATATAATAAATATCACAGTGAAGCTGGGTGCCTCAAGTCCCAGTGTGGGCGATACATACATATGTAAATAAAGGAGACTTTTAACTAACAAAAAATACCAAAGGCAGAAAGGATCATTTTCAGTATTATATATTTATACAGAAGTACTTAAGTATAATGTTTAGTACATAATGTTAAATGTTACTGATGTAGAACTTGAATAATGAAGCATTCTACTAAGAAATACTGCTCATGACAATTTGCATGCCCGCCGTTCCCAAGTCAGAGTCCCTCGTTTATGTCACAGAAGCAAGGTGAGACGGGTTGTTCGTTTCATACGTGATGCACACCCTTCACACATAGCTGGAGGATGGCAGAGGACACAGGGATGACAGACTAGGCCTGCGTGTCAACAGCCGAATTCTTCTTCAAGGGCACAGCAGCACAGGTCGTTGCAGCTCTTAAGACATACACAGAGCATCAGGTTAGATTTTCTAAATCTGTTTGTTACAGTTTTCACAGGTATCCCCGAGGTTTAGGGCTGGCATCAATCACATAAACAACACCAGCCCTTGGAATGAAGCTTCCAGTTCCTACCCCACCAAACCAAACCACTGCCGTTGAGTCAAATCTGACTCATAGTGACCTTATAGGACAGAGTAGAACTGCCCCATAGAGTTTCCAAGGAGCACCTGGCAGATTTGAACTGCTGATCTTTTCATTAGCAGATGTAGCACTTAACCACTAGGCTACCAGGATTTCTGCCCTACCCCAGGTTCCTGTCCAATCCCTTTATTTCCTTACAAATGGAAAACTAGGTGCCAGCAAATAAGCAGCAGTGAGTTGCGAGCAGGGGCCATGAGGTGCAAGTGTACCCACGGAAGATCTGCTGTGGCCTGAACTCAAGGGCCTGCATCTAACTCACAGGCTCACCGAGAGCAGGATGGCTCCCAGCTACCACCCTCTCACCTCTGAAGCTTTCTCCCCGCAAATGTGAATTATCTCTTGTCTCATCTATACCCCTTATGAGGCGTTCCCCAAGGATCTCCACCCTGCTTAGCTTTCCCATAGGCCTAGAGGCCCACCTCACTGTTCCCAAGGCAATCAGTGATTAACGGGAGAGACCCTGAGGGCTCTCTGGCTCCGCTGTGACCTGAGGGATCACGAGGGTGCAGGCTTTTCCTTCCTCTCTCTCCCTAGGCTCCTCCATTTGCTGTGCCCAGGACATGGGCACCCAGCCCGCAGGCTGACTTAAATGCTTGATGTCATTGTTGGGTACTGTGGAGCCACCACAACTCAGTGTGATCTCATGTGTACAGGGTAGACTGGCTCCATAAGTTTTCAAGGTTGTGACCTTTCAGAAGCAGGTTGCCAGGCCTGTCTTCTGCTGCTCCTCTGGCTGAGTTTGACCTACCAACCTTCGGGCTAGCCATCGAGCACGTCACTGAATGTGCCACCCATGGACTCCTAGACCCTTGACGGGAAACTCAGCGTACGCCAAGTCATTTAAATAAGCAAAGCACTGCTAACTCCCAGAGCCACCAGGCTGAGAGCGTTCCCTTTTGTGAGCCCACAGTCTCCAGCTAGAAGAGAAAAAAGCCAAGATGCTAACTAAGCTGCCCCGCCTGCCTTTCCTGACTTCACCCACAGTGTGGTCACTGGGTGAGGAACGACCTGCCCAAGTGGACAGCACCCAAGTGCCCACTGGAGGGGTGTCACTCACTGTTACTCGTGTGACTCACTTCCTTGTCCTGGTCATTCTGAAGTAAAGATTGATGACGACACCTGTCAGCACCAGCGCGGTAAACAGCAAGCAGCTACGAACGATGACTGTCATTGACATCTTGGGGACACCATCTGATGCACACCTGGGCAGAGAAGTGCAGGCAAGCAGTGAATGCAGCTGCCTTCCCAGGCTGGATAAACCAAACATCGTTGCTATGGAGTCGATCCCAACTCACGGCGACCCTGTGTGTCATAGTAGATCTGCCTACAGAGGTTTCAACAGCTGGTTTTTCAAAAGTAGTTTACCAAGCCTTTCTTACCAAGGGCCTCTGGGTGGTCTGGGACCTCTGGCCTTTTGGCTATTAGCTGAGTGCACTGTCCAGGGCAGTGCACAGGGAATCCCAACGCATCCACACCCACTCAGCAACTTTGATATAAATTGATTTCCTTCATAGAGGAAGAAGGAAGCCCAAATTAGGATCCTTCAGTGTGTAACACGAGTGACTTTCCCTAGGGGGCCTAAGAGGGCCCAGGAATGCGTCAAGCCTTTACTTGTGGGTAAGAAAGGACTGACATACAAAATCCAGGGAGGAGGAAATCACAGAGGAAGCGGGAAGAACATCTGTCTCTTTGTCACACGTGTCCTGTCCTTGAGCTGCAGTTTCACTTACAAACCCCCGGCCTCCTGAATGTCGTCACTGCTGGAGTCAGGGGGTCAGCACGGACCCCTGGCTGTACCAGTGGCCTAAAGAGCTGCCACGGGAATGCGGGAGGGAGTGACTTGGTTCAAGATGTTATTCCTGACATAGTGACACTATGCAAATCCATTCTGTAAGTGATACATGTTGGAGGGAAAAAAAACACCTTCAGCTGTCCCACTGAGGCACACCACCCCAGGGTTTAAGGAAATCATGAAGCTTCTGGAAAGATCCCTTCCTCTTGCTGAGCCATGGAGTCACTTGCCACACCACATCTCCAGAGGGACCCTGTCCCTCATTCTGTCTTTACAGCAGGCCTCAGGCCCTTGCTCTGCCATTTTCCCTTCTAAATTCAGTTCTTTCTGGAAATCTGATTTGTCTGGAATAAAAAGTTTGTTTCAGCTCTGAAACTGGCAGAAAGTGAGCCAAATACGAACACTCCCTCCAACTGCTAAGCCTACTTATCCACAGTTAGATGGTCCTGAGCTGGATGAAAGTCAGCCACAGAAAGAACTGCAATAAAAATAAACTTTCACAAGCAGGATATTCTGTCAGGAATTTCACAAACCTGTATTTTGAGAAAGAAAGTTCTATTCATCCCTATTAGGAATAATTACCATAAGATCCAAGGATCACACGCTTGGTTTTAGAAGTGTGTCCTCCTGGCAGAGCACGGAGGGTGGACAGCTGCCACCCAGCTCCAACTTTTATAGCAGACAGGACACAGCCTGTGTGACATCAGCTCCCTGGATGTCTGGATGTCATGGGGTTCTGAATTCTGTTCCATGTTTAAGTGTATTTTAGCCCCCGTGGAAATACAGAGGCTGGTTTGAATCACTTAATTTGAGACAGTCTTGTTTCAGATTTTAATTGCACTACAGCAATTTTCAGGGTTTTACTGCTAATCAAAAGCAGGTTTCAGATTTCAATTTTAAGAATAAAGGGAAGAGACAGTAACGTTGGGGAGGCTGACACCTAAAAAATGCCCTTATACCTGAAGTTCACTTATAAAATACAGGTTAGACTTGATAGTGAAGTTCACAAAGTGAAAATACTATGTAGCCATTTAACAGGATTCTAGCAGATATTTATGGACCCTGGAAGATCTTTATACTTTATAGTTAAGACGGAGTCCTGATGTCACAGTGGTTAAGAGTTCAGCAGTTAATCAAAAGGCTGGCCTTTCATATCCACCAGCTGCTCCTTGGAAACCCTATGGGGCAGTTCTACTCGGTCCTATACAGTTTCTGGGAGTCAGAATCAACTGGACAGCAACAAGTATAGTTAAGATAAAAGGACCACGAAGGACAAAGCTGAATACAATACCTGTTCTAGCCAGGTTTGTATGATTTTTAGGTACACACACAGACCATCTGGTAAAATTAAATATGGAGGCTTCCAGCACAGACAAAGAGGTGGAGACGAGTTCTTCTTTGCCTTGCCCTGCTAAGCACAACTGTAATAACCCCAAGAAGTGACCCAAGGAGAACCCTGAAAGTTGGAAAGAGGACGGCAAACTGGTTAGGGACCCCCAATCTGAATGAACTGCACGCTGATAGAACAGAATCTGGTTGATTACATAACACCGAACCCCTGGCCAACAGCACTCAAACAACTCATGCGTCAGCGAAGCCTAACACATAGATTTTTCTCCCCAACGAGGCACATCTCAGTCTTGTTACATTTAGGGACACTAGACAGCACTTCAGCATGACACTTGGGGCCACTTCAAACTGCAGTCACCAACAAGAGGCACAGAAGCGTGAACCACATGGCACTGAACAAACCACAGAATGAATGCCTGTATACACCCTGAGAGCTGAAACAAGTAGGCTTGGGGACACGTCTGTCATGTGACTCAGTTTTTGTCACGCCGCACACGTCTGCTGCATACAGACACAGTAGAAGGGAGGTCAGCATAACTGGACTAGATCACAGGCTGGGAGGTTTTCTAAATACAATCCAACATTTTAAAGGACAGAATAGCAGGGATGGGGGTCTGGGGACCATGGTTGCAGGCGACATCTAGGTCCATTGGCACAACTAGTTTTTTCCCTAAGAAAAAGTTACGCATGCCATATTGGTGAGTGACGCCTGGGGTCTTAAAAGTCAGCAAGCTGCCATCTAAGGAACATCAATCAGTCTCAGCCCACCTGGAGCAGACAAAAACCAAGAACATCAAAGACATGAGGAAAATATGAGCCCAGTAGACAGAAGGGTCCATATGATTGGCAGATCACGTCAGCATGCAACCAGAAGAACTAGATGGTGCCCGGCCACCACCAAAGACTGCCCTGACATGGAACACAATGTAGAGTCCGTGATATAACATGAGAAAAAGGAGAGGGCAGATCTAGAACTCTACTAAAAGACCAGACTAGATGGTCTGACAGCCTGGTTGGTCCCCTGAGAACGTGGTCCCTGGACTTGCTGCTAGCTCAGAGCTGAAACCAGTCCTGAAGCCACCTCTCCAGACAAAAATTGGACTGGACTATGGGACACAGAGTGATGCAGGTGGGGTGTGTACCTCTTGGCTTCAATATATATATATGAGGCTGTTCAATTACTTCCTCTCTAGAGATGAGAGGAGAGGGTGGAAAGGAGTGTTGGTTCAGTAAACACCAGAAGCACTGAGCAGAAAGGAAGAGTGTGCTGTCACAGGGTGAGGAGAGCACACAGACTTGCACAGAGGTGTGTGTTTAAGGTTTTACATGGCAAATAGACTTGGATTGTAAACTTTCACTTCATCACAATTAAAAAGTGTTGCTGGTATTGACTTGGGGATTACAAAGAAATTTTAGTGAGTAGAAGAATCTGCAGAAACGCTGGTGTCCTACAGGTTAAGAACTACAGCCACTAACCCAAAGGTCAGGAGTTCAAACCTACCAGGGTCTGCTTGGAAACCCTGAGGGGCAATACTACTCCATCCTAATGGGTTGCTATGAGTCAGAACTGACTTGATGGCATCAAACTTTAAAAAAGAGAACTAGCAAATACTGATTCAGTGAATAATGAGAATCGATTGCACACACGAGCATTTAAAAAATCTAGAATGAGAATGAAACACGAACTGAAGCAAGGAGAAGGCTTCAAAGCACAGGCATGAGTTTACACGTAATGAGTGCTGAGCAGAGAACAGGACGGGAGGGTGCTTAAGGTTTTCCTTGACTTGTTTTACTTTCCTGTTTTTTTGTTTTCTAAAACATATATCGCTGTGTAAGTTATTTATAAGTTAAAGTTGCAGATATAAATTGCTTATGAATAAAAATTAAAAGACTTGCCGTCTAAGGGCATCAGACATCAACCAAAAAGGAAAAGTGTTCCTTTAGGAGCAGAGTGGATTAGTAAACACATCGGATTCCATTACAATTTTTTTTTTTGGTACAAACTAAAACTTCTTTTTAAAAATCATCTTTCATCATGCTGCAAATTCTTTGCTCCTTTACAAATTTTATACAGGGAACTGGTTAATACTTTTCTTCCCACATACTCTACGTGGCTGAAACCAATTACTGGTGACTTACTCTGGGTTGAGGGGCCCTGACTGGTGGTCCAGTGGTTAACCCTTTGCTGCTAACCAATCACCAGCTGCTCCTTGGAAACCCTATGGGGTATCACTGCTCAACAGCAATGGGTTTGGTTACTTGGGTGTCGCTTCACATGGAGCTAATTAAGCACCATTCAGATAGCTGTATGCCTGTGCAGAGATTACCTTTGGGGGGGTAGAGCCCCCTCACTGGGGTGTGCTGACTTCCCTGCCATCCTTAGGACACAAACTGGTTCTGGTTCAAACTCCTGCTAGGAATTTACGCATCTAAAAAGCTCCTAGGTGATGCTAATAATGGCTGGTTAGGGATTACTTCTGAGAGCCAGAAATCTGTCACTGATTGATTCTGACTCCTATCCACCCAAGAGGACTACCCTAAAATTTTCAAGGAGCACTTGGTGGATTCCAACTGTGGACCTTTCAGTTAGCAGCCATAGCACATAACCACTACACCACCAGGGTTTCATTCAGACAGCAGTGGGCTTCAAAATTTAATGTACATCCTAGGGATCTTGTTAAACTATAGATTACGAGTCAGTGTATCTGGGGTGGAAGTGCAAAATCTCAGCAGGGGTTGCAACCAGACTGAAGCTATGGTTGGAACCTTGGACATTCTGGCTGGCAGCCAAATGCTCCAAAGAGAACCACCATTAAACGGTAGAAAACAAAAGCTTCAGGATCTTCTCCCACTTCCCCGTGGTAGAGACTTTGTTCTCCTAATGAGGATGGATGAACTGTAAACTTGAGGCATCCCGGGTTCAGGATTGAGCTGCCCCTACAGGTGGTCAGAACTACCAGGATGATGGTGATGGATGACTGTGCAGCCACATGGGCACCTATGGATAGTTGCTCTTTACAGAGACCCCAAGGGGAGGCAGTACTAGTGCCATCCCTATTTTATTAACGTAAACCTTGGTGGCCTAGTGGTTAAGTGCTACAACTGCTAACCAAAAAGTCGGCAGTTCAAATCTGCCAGGTGCTCCTTGGAAACTTTGTGGGGCAGTTCTACTCTGACCTATAGGGTCACTAATCCACACAGCAAAGTGGATTAGTAAACACACTTCAGATCCCATTATAATTTTTTTTTCATACAAAGTAAAATGTCTTTAAAAACCATCTTTCATCATGCTCCAAATTCTTTGCTCCTTTATGAATTTCACACAGGGAACTGGTTTACACTTTTCTTCCCACGCACTCTACATGGCTGAAACCAATTACTGGTGGCGTACTCTGGGTGGGGGGCCCTGGTTGGTGGTCCAGTGTTAACCCTTTGCTGCTAACTGACCACCAGCTGCTCTTTGGAAACCCTACAGGGCATCATCATTGAGTCAGAAGTGACTCAATGGCAGTGCGTTTTATTTTTTAATAAACAAGTGGGCAAATACCAGGGAGGCTGAAAGCTTGCCCAGGATGACACAGCTAGTACTAAAAGGCCAGCAACTGAGAGTTAGAGTCTGATTGAAGAGGGAGGCTTTAAACCACAGAGCTCCCCCAAACCAACCCACTGCTGTTGAATCAACTCCCACTCATAGCCACCTCACAGGACAGGGCAGAGCTGCCCATAGAGTCTCCAAGGCTGTCAGTGTTACGGAGGCGGACCACCCCATCTTTCTCCCACAAGTGGCTGTGGATTTGAACCAGTGACCTTTCGGTTCGCAGCTGAATGCTTAACCCCCATGCCATGAGGGTTCATTATCATGGAACTGGAGGTGTTACAAGCTTTGTGTGTGTTAGAATCAGCTGTGGAGCTTTGAGAAATCGGCACGCCCAGGTGCCATGCCCTACCAATTAGATCACCACCCCTGACTGGAAGCCAGGCTCCAGTGTTTTGTCTAACTGTCTGGGGGTCCTGATAGGGGTCAAACACTGCAGCAACTCTCAGGGATGCCTGACAGCTGCCTGTCAACTCTCTCAACAACCCTCGGTGGCTGCTGCTGGCTGCTGTCGGGTCTGCCCTGACTCCTGGCCATCCTACCTAGCATGGAACAAAACTGTCTGGCCCTGCACCACCCCGTAATAGGTGTGGATCAGACCATTGAGATCCACGGGTTCTCGGCGGCAGGTGTCTGGAGGGAGATCACCAGACCTCTTGACTTTTCTCCTAGTCCGTCTTCGAGTGAAAGCTCCACTGGAACCTGGTCAGCATCACAGCCACACATGAGCCCCCACTGACACACCATTTTACAGACCACAAAACTGAGGTTAAGAAAGATTAAATCACCTATCCAAAGTTCCACAGCAGGTAAGTGACTGAAAGAGAATTAAGGTTTATCAAACTCCTGTGTATTTTCTTCGAAGCCATTGAGATATGTCCTCTGAGGACCCTGGGAGAAACCCTGTCAAAATGAGCAGAAAACGACAATCCTGGGCTGCTCTGTCTCTAATGTAAGGCACAGACTACATTTCAGGATGAAGAAGTAGTGATGTGAGGCAAAAGCAGTGCAACTAGAGAGACGCTAAGGTTTGTTTTACCTACATAAAAAAACAACCAAACTCATTGCTGTGGAGCTGATTCTGACTCACAGTGACCCTACAAGACAGAGTAGAAGGGCCTCATAGAGGATCAAAGGAGCACCTGGTGGATTCGACTGGCCAATCTTTGGGTTAGCAGCTGTAGCCATGTGATCACTACACCAGCAGCGTTTGCCTGCTTTACCTATAAAAACCCCAAACCAAACCCACTGCCACTGAGTTGATGGTGACTCATAGTGACCCTATAAGACAGAGTAGAACCGTCACCACAGAATTTCCACAGATGTCTGCTGCATTTGAACCATCAACCTTTTGATTAGCAGTTGTAGCACTTAACCACTGCACCTACCAGGGTCTCCTGCTTTACCTACAGTGGGGTGTAGGTACAATGACTCTGAAATTCACAGATGGAGTCTACGAATTTGCATTTCTTACAGGGCATGAACAGTCTTCTCTGCTGAGAACTTATCTTTCCATCCTAGATATATGGAATTACAATCTATTTAATATGCATACTTAAGAATCACCTGGAGACCTTGCTGAACAATGCAATGTGTACAAAAGAATCCTCCAGGGATCTTGTTAAAAAGTAGATGCTGATTCAGTACATCTGGCATGGAAATGCAAATTCTCAGCAAGGGGTAGAACTGTAATAAATTGTTTCAAAGCCCTGATTTCTGACAATTTCCCAGCTGAAGCAGACAGAGCTGAACAGACGGCCACAGACGGCCTTGGGTTCAGGTGGATTGTGTTAAGGGCTCTAAGCCCACGTCTGCGATGCACACCCTGTTTGATAGTAGCTGTGAGGACTTTTGTAATGCCTACTTGGGGTCCTTTCCTCCCTCTGCTCTTGCTGGATCCGGGGTGGGACTGGAGAACCTTCTGACAAGCTCCCCGGGTGACTGACACACCAGGCTCCCTGAGGATCACCTGGTGAGAATGGTCTCCTCTCTGGCCATTACCTGACCATTGTCCTCTGCTGCCACTCACGGGAGTCAGGTCTTGTCTCCTACGAAAGAACCTTTGGTCTCATTTCCCCAGGTTGCTTCTGTCAGGAGCTGGCTACTTGCAGCTAGGGAAGGGAGGGAGCCACGGAGGATTTCCGCAGGGAGCACCTGACTGCCCTGGGAACAACGGGTGTGACTTGGAAAGGCTGAGAAAGGAGTCAGGGAGGAGGTAGCATTGCTGGGGGCAGCAGCCTGGGGAGACGGACAAGTGGGAAAGGGCGTGCCGTGCTCTGGAAACCAGCCTGGAATTCCTCAAACCACTAGCCACCGAGTTAGACAGGAGCCAGCAATTCCACTCCTAGGTCTACTGGATACCGGAGAGAAATGGAAACATACATACTTGCCCACAAATGTTTACAGAAGTACTATTCACAACAGCCAAAGGCAGAAACCACCCAAACATCTATCAACAGATGAATGGAACAAAATGTGGTACAGCCATACACTAAAACACGATCCAGCTGTAACAGAGGAATGAAGTACAGATCCCCTGACAGCACGGATGAACCTTGAAAATACTACGCTGAGTAAAATAAGCTAAGAAAACGACAAATGTATGGTGCCACTTATGAGAGGTTTAGACTAGGCAAATTCATAGTGACAGAAAGCAGATGACAGATTACTAGGGATTTGACGGGTGATGATGACAGCTGAGGGCAAAGGGGTTTCTATTTGACAGGTGAAATCATTTTAAAAACAAACTGGTGAAAGTTGCACGTATCTGAACCAAAACCACTGAAATGTACCCCTTAATGAGTGTATCTCTGAGGGCACATTCACCAAGAAGACTTCATGGAGATTTTGTAAACACTGACGTTCACTTCTGTTTCAGCAAAGGCAGCAAATATTGTCAGAATATTAATAATTTTCATCAACCAAATTTATAAATGTCAGAAAATCAGTATCTATGAATTAAGAATTCCATATGTATAGATTATACATAACACAAAGCATACATGTATATATATGTAACATAATTTACATCTTTATTATCCGGAAAAAAAATGAAGACATGGAAGATCAGAAATTAGAGTTTGTCTGAGTTGTTTCTAGTATGCAATGTGTACATATATATAAACGTGACATTAAATCTACTTTAACCATTTTGTGAAATACAGTTTACGTGTCCTGTGTACAATTATAGTGAGGTATTTTGTAAATCAAAGAACAAACCACAACACCCTGAAGCTACAGGGCTGTCAACCAAGGGGTTCAGTGGTAAGGAGCCACATTTCTCCTGAATGCTACTTCAAGATACATATGTTATAAATAAATTAGGGAGGGCCCAATAAAAGTGATAAGGCAGGTCCTCGTGTCACTGAGCTTAGAGTGTGTTTCCTGCAGACGACTACCTTTGCAAGATAACTGAAATGAATACACACAGAAGTTAGCTCTCATTTGAAAAAATGAAATTCTCCAAAATATTAAGTGCTTTACATCCATTTTCATAAGAGAAACGTTTTAAGCATATATTAGCTGAGAAAAATGTCTATAACATAAGTAGTTTTCAGAATAAATGCATTTATTTTCTAGATGCAAATAGATTACCTTTTCAAACACACAGTAGCTATAATTTCTGAAACTGAAGTGGGCCTGAGAGCCACAATTTCCTTAATTCACCTGCCTCGAGCCTCACCACTCCCAGCCTTAACCATGCCTGTCTCAGCATAAAGGACAGACTTTCTGATACTTTCGGAGTGTACTGAGGTAATCAAGAGGACCTCTGCTATCTGACATCCAACACCAAGTCCAGGGTGGTAACTCAAACAAGGAGGCCAACTCTGATTTTCACTTTTCCATCAGCTGCTATAATGTGATGGACCAAGTTGTATTAACAGCACCACTGTGAACTCGCATCACACAGGCCAAACACACACCCAGCCATTTATCTGAGATAAACAATACAGATCGAAAGGTGGTGATCTGAATTAAAGGTCGTAAGTCTTAAAAGTCTCCAATTTCCTAAGAACAGTCAACCAGAAAAAGCAAAAATATCAAATGCCATAAACATTCTTGTACACAGCCATAAATCCATGAAGGTCTTTGTATAAATAAAAAATGTACTCTAATCACATACATATACAGTACAAACTAAGGAACAGCAATCAAAATCCTTAAGAATTTGAAACACTTAAATAACACGTAAATGTATGTAAATTTCTTGCAAATGTGAAAAATACTGCTTGCAAGAATAACTTCTGACCTGCCTGTGCTAACTCTCGGTGCACAACACTGGATTTATAAGTAAACTGAAAGCAAACACTGAGGTCAGTTGACATAAGATGATGATTCTTCAAAGTGATCTTTATACTTCAGTGTCTTAGATACTTGCCATGTGCCTTCTATAAACTCTTCTGGGTTTTGGCTTTGGTGTGCATATATGTAATAAATATCTGTAGGCGAGTGTCTAAGGTGAACACTTATCTTTCTCCATTTGAAAGTCTTTCTCCAGAATCATACTGGCGTAGAGGTATCCCAGGAGATGGGGAGTTGGGATTCTGCAGCAAGTCCACCAGTAAAGCAATCTTATTATCCACGTGCTCCTGGAGTTTACATATTCGCAGATCAATGTAGTCCATGAGGTTCTTTTCCATCAGTTCCATATTTTTAGAGAGAATCTTTTCCAAGTAAGAGCAAACAGGTTGATCTTCCACTCTGAAAGTAAAGAAATAAAAATAAAACAATTATACCTAACACTGTAACAAAGCACACAAGCAATGAACACACACCACTGATCCACGTCTCCCTACTGTTCTCCTATCACTTATTTCCAGGTTCTAACATACATACGGAAACCCTGGTGGCATAGTGGTTAAGTGCTACGTCTGCTAACCAAAAGGCTGGCAATTCAAATCTGCCAGGCGCTCCTTGGAAACTCTATGGGGCAGTTCTGCTCTGACCTCCAGGGTTGCTATGAATCAGAATCGAATTGACGACAGTGGTTGGCTTTAACATGCACACACAATTGGCACCCACAACCTCAAATACCCAAATACAGTCGTCTTTCTTTAATCCTATGAGCATTTAAGTATACAATTAAAATGGGAATAAAAAAATGAAGATCACAGAATCTCTACCCTCAAAGATCAAGTCTTTAGAAAGGACTTTTCTGATTTGGCTCTCCAAATCAAAGCTGAACATTCCCATTTTTTGAAAAGCTCTCCATGTATACCTCCCTCAAGCAACCTGCAATTTAAACAGCTTTGTCTTCTTCCATCTTACCTCACTAAAATCCCGGGAAGTTCTTTTCTAAAATGTCTAATATGAAATACTTAAGAATGTAAGTGGAATGAGCAAAGGAAATAGCAGAAAATAAAGGCCAGAACACTGGTTTCTAAAACAAAGCTTGCACTGCAGAGCATGTTCTCCACTTTTGGTTTTCTATTTCCAGCTGCTGGCACACGTCACTATTTTGTCTTCTAGAGACGCCCTTTGAAATCTCCTCTTCAGTTCTTTTGTGATTCCTTCCTTTTACTTTAGCTACTCAACATTCAAGACAAGTTTCAGAGTCTCTTCTGACATTCAATTTGGTCTCTGTTTCCCGTCTTTTTATGACTTCTTGCTTTCTTCATGGATGATGTCTTTCATGTTATTCCACAGTTTGACTGGTCTTTGCTCATTAGTGTTCAATGCATCAAACCTGTTCTTAAGATGGTCTCTAAATTCTGATGGAATATATTCAAGGTCACACTTCAGCTCTTGTGGACTTGTTCTAATTTTCTTCAGTTTCAATTTGAACCTGCATAGGGGCAATTGACCGTCTGTGCTGCAATCAGCACCTGGTCTTGTTCTGACTGCTGATACGGAGTTTTTCCATCACCTTTTTCCAGATTTGATTCTTGTGTATTCCACCTGGTGAGGTCTATGTGTACAGGCACTGTTTGTGTTGACGAAACAAGGTATTTGCAATGAAGAAGTTGTTGGTCTTGCAAAATTCTATCATGCAATCTCCAGCACCATTTCTATCACCGGGGCTGTATTTTCCAACTACTGATCCTTCTTTATTTCCAATTTTTGCATTCCCAGCAATCATCAAGGCAGTCTGCTTGCATGTTCCATCAATTTCAAACTGCCAAAGCTGGTAAAAACCTTCAGTGTCTTCATCTTTGGCCTTAATGGTTGGCGAGTAAATTTGCAAAATCATATTAACTGGCCTTCCTTGTAGGTGTATGGATATTATCCTACCGCTGACAGCATTGTACTTCAGGACTGATTTTGAAATGTTCTTTTTGACAGTGAATTCAAGACAGTTCCTCTTCAAATTTTCATTCCTGGCACAGCAGACCCCATGACTGTCTGATTCAAAATGGTCAGTACCAGCCCATTTTAGCTCACGAATGCCTAAGCTATTAATGTTTATGTGTTTCATTTCATTTTTGATGATTTTCAATTTTCCTATATTCATACTTTTAACATTTCATGTTCTGACCATTAATGGATGTCTGCAGCTGTTTCTTCTCATTTTGAGTCATGCTACATCTGCAAATGAAGGTCCCAGAGGCTTTACTCTACCCACGTGATTAGGGTAGACTCTAAGGAGGCAGCTCCTTCCTAGTCATCTCCTGAGTGCCTTCCAAGCTGGGAGCTCATTTCAGAGCACAATATCAGACAGTGTCCTGCTGCTATTCACGAGGTTTTCATTGGCTAATTCTTTTCATAAGTAGATGGCTGGGTCCTCCTAGTCTGTCTGAGTCTCACAGCTCAGCTGAAATTTGTCCACCTTGTGTGACCCTCCTGGTAGCCAAACACCACGGCATAGTTTCCAGCGTCACTGCAGCACACAAGCCCCCACAGTAGTGTAAACCGACAGGCATGCTGGGGGGTGACTACAGATATTAAATTATAAAGATGTAAATTACCACAGTACTGGTATTGGTACTTTGTAACTTGAAGAACAGAAACCTTACTTCTAAGTCAGCTACTTTACCCACTCCACTTTTGAAATATACTATCCATAAATATTTTTTCTACACACATTGAGCATATCAGATGGTGTTATGATTTTTGCTTCATCCAGCAAACATGACTTAAGAAAGTCATGAGAAGAACTATTATACTTAAGCCCACTTTTACTCATTCCATTGATCTTTCTTCTGTATTCTAAGCACCTTTGTTAGCATTTCCTGGGAGAACTCTGGCTAGCCTTTAAGTACAGGTCTGCTAGTAAAAAAAAAATCATCTTATTCTTCTTTCCTTTCGGAATGTCTTACTTCCTTTCCCACTTACAGTGTATCTTTGCCAGGTAGAGAATTTATAATGGACAATTCTGTTTCTCAGTGCTTGAGAAATGTGCCATTTCATACTGGCATCCATGGTTTTAGATGAAAGATCAAATCAATATTCTTCTATGGGAATATGTCACTTCTTTCTATACCTTTTTTATCTTTAATTTTCAGAAGATGGATCATGATGTCCCTCAGCATGGGTCTCTCTGGGTCTGTCTGTGGCTTGCTCAGCCTCCTGAATTTGTAAGTATATGCCTTTCACTAATTTGGGGAAAATTTTAGCCATTATTTATTCAATTGCTTTTTTCAGTCCCACACTCTTTCTTCTGACACCACTGTGCCCAGGGAAGCAAAGCATGGCCTGATCTCACTGACAGTGAGATGGAAGTGCAGTTCGTTGCTTGGCCTGCTGACATCACCTGCTTCCCATGAGTGGGTAGATGATGTCCTGCTTCCTGCCGGGCCCTACTGATGCCACCCTTACAGCAACGGTCCGCTTCTGCTGAGTGGGGCACAAAAGATCAGCTCCCCATGCCGCTTGCAGATAGGACCCAGAAAAGAAAGCAGAAGTTGCTGCTTTTTTCACAGAGCAAGGAGGAGGATAGCTATTTCTCTTGGTGTTTGACTACAGTAGGCCAGGTATTATAAAAGTGGTTTTCTGATCTGGTAGGCCTTTCTTTCCCAGTCCTTTGGATAGAAGGGACAGGGTCTTCCTTGGGCTCTTCTTTTCTGTGTCTGCTGGTGGTCTGGGTTCCAGGCTTCCTGGGTACCCCATCTGGAATATCTACCAAACCCAAACCCACTGCCATAGAGTCAATTCTAACTTATAGTGACCCTGTAGGTCAGAGTAGAACTGCTCCATAGAGGTTCCGAGGAGCACCTGGTGTATCTGGGCTGCCAGCCTTTCAGTCAGCAGGCATAGCACTGAACCACTACGCCACCACGGCTTCTCCAGTGTATCTAACAGCAAAAAAATCCTCACCAACATGTTAGTCTTCAGCTTCCAAGGTTCTTACCCAGTTTTCCTTCTTTCCAACTTCTAGAGTCTCTGCTGTTTTATGTCTAGGGCTTTTCTCTGAAAAAGTGAGGATGTGAGGAGAATGAGGCCACTCCATTGGGCTGTAATTGGCAGCTTCCCAAGCAGCCTTTAAATCCCTGCTGTCTTCTGCCATCACGCATGCCAACTACTTATCAGGAATACAGACTACCAACAATTGAGAATCATGCTATCTTTCCATATCCTTACCCAGTAAGAACTACCTTTTTCAGTAACTTACTGAACTCCTAAAATCTTAATGTTATTAGAGACCCTAAAAAAATTTCAACTACTTGAATGATCTCATTTTACAGATGCCAGTATACAAAGTACGGTAAAATGGTTATGCTAGAACTAAGACCCGAGTCCCAAATCCCAGTCTAGTGACCTGTTTTGAGACACTGTATGTACACTACCTGTGTACAAACCTAGCTACTTCTCTGTTTAGCCTGTACTAGAAAGAACTAAGATCAGGAGATCAAGGCCTGTACACTACAAATAGAAACCCTGGTGGTGTAGTGGTTAAGTGCTACAGCTGCTGACTGAAAGGCTGGCAGTTCAAATCCACCAGACACTCCCTACAAACTCTATGGGGGTAGTTCTCCTCTGTCCCACAGGGGTGCTACAAGTTGAAATTGACTCAACAGCACTGGATTTGATTTTTATACTACAAATAATTAAAACCTTAATATATTTTTTGATGATTCTAAAATTAGCTTCGGATGAACATCATTTACAAAGGAAGTCTGGCAGGATCCATTTAGCCAACCAAGCAAACCAATGCTTGTTGTTATTCCCAAAGGTTGTTATTCCCAAAGCTTCTCCTGATTTGGGCAGATAATCTTCTGTTCAAAAATAGTATTTGTATCCCTTCCAAAATACCCCTGAGAAGTGTTCAATGTCCTCAGTTACGTATGCTTAGTTCATTTCAAAGCTATCCACTTCACTCTGATGAATGTTTACTCTTTCAAAGTATGCCAATGACAAAATGTACAAATTCCTAAAAGTATTTCTGGAAGCAGAGTTTCGGGCAGTACACATTAAGACAATCTCTTTCCCTTAAGCTGATTCCTCCCTTGCCAAATCCAAACCACGTTCATCTTAAATACTTACGCCACACTAGCAATGCCTTCACCAGCCTGGGGAACCTTTTCCTGCCACTCAGGGTTCTGTCCCACACGGAGATGGTTGACCTGGCTACATAAATTCTGAAGGACAGGAAGCAATTCAGAGTTGGGGACACTGGAGTTGTCATGTGCTTTCTCTGGTAAGAAAGAGGAGACTAAATTGTTAAGCGCTCCTGCAAGAAGAGGATGGCTCTGTGGCACACGTTCACAAGAGCTGAGGTCTGTCGAACTTCCTTTGCCAGATGGCTGCGTGTTTTTATCAGCAGAAGCTTTTAAGTCCTCAGTCACTTTTCCCGACGTCAATCCAGTTCTGAAAGGAAAAGGTGTGGAGGCTCCTGAAGCAGATGCTGACTGCAGTCCCATCATGGGCTTGTACCCGGCGTTTCCCCAAATGGACTGCAGCTGCTCTCCAAAGGGAATGCAACTCTAAACAAGGTAAGTAAGGACATGTCAGTGTTCATAAAGCAACAATTAATAATGACAGTGAACTTTGGGGGTCATTACTGAGTCAGGCACTGTGAATTCTCTCATTTGATCCTTCTAACACCCTTACGACATAGGCTACTGCCCCCACACTACACTGCGGGGATCAAGACTGAAGAGAAACGGGTCAAGATAACACAGCTAATAAGTGGCAGAACTGCGACTTGAGTCCAAGATACCTAATTCTACAGCCAGAATTCTTCATCATTTTACTGCAGTTTTTCCTAAAGAAAACATTAAAAACTAGTACCAAAATGGTACTGGCATACTTCAGCACTTTCACTAAAAAGGCCTTCATTTGTGGTAGTAAAACTGAGTACTCTTACATGACCCACAATAATTTCTTGGAATTACATTATTTCTCAATTTCCAACATATGCTAAGCCATTTTTCCTTAGGCATATTTTTGCAACTACGTTTTTTTTTTTTTTAATGGAGGTCACACCAGATTCATCTACTCCTTAAAGACAGATACTCTGACCGCATTTGTGTATCTTTGGTGGCTAACGAGCTCCTCTTGGTTGTTTTTAAGAACTTGTGGAATATCAGTTATACTGCGTGTCCTCAGCTTACTTTTCCTTCAAAACTTCTGGCTTTCCTTTGGGATCAAGTGACACTGGCTCCTGCTCAAGACATGTCCTTGTCCTGCTCTTCCATTGTTGAACAAGAAGGCAAAACTATCTCTAGCACAGCTAACTATCAGTGTACATGTCAATGTCCTGAATTAAAAACAGAACTCTACTATTGATTCTTATCAGGGTATATCACCTAACAATTACTGTTGCTTAACAGCTGATCAGAGGGAACAAAAGTGTCTAAAGGTCTCTGATGAACACTGTGTTACAGGTTGGGAGGGAAAGGCTACTGTGAAGGGGTAAGCAGGGGATGTCTTACTGAAGCTGAGGAGCTGGGTAAGAAGAAAAAGCCTGCCATGCCAAGATGTACAAAAAGAGTGCAAAGGTCCTGGGGTAGGAACCAATTTGGGTATCTGAAGAACACACATATCACAATGTCTAAAGCAAGGTGATGAAGTTGTAGGGGAGGCTGAAGAAGCCAGCCAGGTTCAGATCAGAGAGGATGGGATGGAAGATCTGGATGCATTCTATGTGTGATGGGAAGCAGTTAGGGGCTGTCTATCATAGCCTCACTTTCTTCTGATTCACCTTACACATAATAGTGGATTAAAACTTCAACAGAGCTCAAAAGCATCCACAAACATTTTTTAAAAAATTGTGTTAGAAGTGAGAGTTTACAGTTTATCTTTCTCATACAAAAGTTTATCCACAAACATTTTTTAAAAAATTGTGTTAAAAGTCAAAGTTTACAATTTAAGTTACTTTATCATACAAAAGTTTATATTCTTAGGTGACCCTAGTTGCTGTCCCTATGCTACGATGTGACTGCACACTCCTCCTTTCCATCTTGTATTTCCCATGTTGATTCAGCCAGCTCCTGTCCCTTTAAAAAGTTAAAAAAAAAGACTCAAAGCTCTCTGCGACTAATTCCCAATCAACCCTTAAACATCTCCTGTGGTGTCTTCTTTCCAGGGAAAATGAATTTACAGTTTCTAGTGATGGCCTAGTCCTTTCAGCACTGAAGACTTGATGGATACCAACCTCTCTGTCTGGGACTGGCTCCGTCAAGTTTACTTGTCAAATCTTGCCCTTCTCTGACAAAGGCCTACACAAAATGCCACTCCCTCCAGAAAGCCTTTCCTAATCACCCCTCCTTCATTTATATATACTAACTCACCTAAGGAGACTGTACAGATCCTTAAAGACAGGCTACTGACTAATTAATCATCTCTGCACCCTCAATGGTGCTTAAATTCGTGCCTCGTTTACTGAGAATGTGCTTCCTAAATACTTGCTGAATGAATGAGTGAATGAATGCATTTAAAATCATGAAGCTCTGTACTCAAAACATTTCGTAAAAGGGGAGGTCTGTAAAATGTTATTAACACAACTAACGGTAACAGATAAATCAGTAAGAAAAATTCAAAGACACAATTCTAAGTCACCACACATCTTTATCCAAAGCAATCTGTTTTCAAATTCTATAACAATATCTAGCGAGAAAGCCATCTCCACTTACCTGCTGTTGGCACCTAAGCATACTCAGCAGCTGCTTCGCACCAGGCGACAGTTTGGACCCCAGGGACTCCACCATGGTCTGCACCCTGTCTAGGTCTATCCTGGATCCTGGAGCAGGGCGGCTTGTGGCAGAACGTGCCGCCACCGGGCTCACGTGAACCACAACTTTACTGACGAACACACAATGGTTTTCACCAAAGGACAGCAACTATTACAAAACAGAAGTTCTTGGAGATAGATAATAATATTAAACAGCAATCATCATTTTAACATTACTTCTTTATCTCAACTAAGCAAGAGGGAAGTAATCAGGAAAGCAAAGATACACTTTATGTATTTCTTTCATTTTAAAATTGCCCTCCAATAGCAATAGTCAGAACTTTCAATTTATTATGCAACTCAGAGGAGCTCTTTACAATAAATCAGTGTCCTTTTCAAACTAAAAAATTACACAAAAAATGCTAAGGGGGTTAAACTAAGGTTTTATTTGAATAATTAAAAATAAACGATACCAGGATGAGACCCTGACACATTGTGACCTGTGATATCATTTAATAAAGGCTGCCCAGGAGCCCATCGAAAGCATTTACTGAAATCTCAAAGTCAGCCAGTCTTCTAATATTCAGAATTATAAAGAGAACACAGTATGATCTAACATAAATGGCTGACTTCTACATAAAAAGATGAGGTTGGGCTGATTTTCCAACGTCTCAAAGGACTCCCCAGCAGGTACAATCAAGCTTGGAGCCTAGCTCTTCTAGCTTGTGTCCCAGCAGTCTTTCCAGCACTTTACACTGCCTCACTTCATGCATGCTTCTGAAACGACAGATACTTCATGTGCGGTGTGGACAGCAGAGCGGCAGAGTGGAGCGGGAACAGACCACAGAGTCAGATACATCTGGGTTCAGTATACAGCTCTGCCACTTCCATTGTAAGTGATCACAGGCAGATGCTGACACCTGCGTCAGTGAGGATGACAAGTTAATATGTCAGGAGTGAGATGTGGGAGACGACAGTGCTGTCACCTGCTTGTGGTGAGGATGGCATGTGGAGATGTCAGGAGTGAGACGTGGGAGACCACAGTGCTGTCACCTGCTTGTGGTGAGGATGACATGTGAAGACGTCTGGAGTAACATGCAGGAGACCACCATGCTGTCACCTGCTCCTGTTGAGGGTGACGTGTTAACACGTCAGGAGTGAGAGGCAGGAGGGTCACAGCGCTCTAACCTGCTCCTGGTGAGGACGATGGGTTAACATGTCCAGGACCTACCACTGAGTAAGGGCTCAAAAATATGCATCACGAGCTACTATTATTTTCCTTTTCATATACTGTGGCCCTAGAATAACCTTTAGTATATGTTATGGATTGAACTCTGCCCCCCAAAAATGTATGTAGCAGTATAGCTAAGCCATGAGTCCTGGTATCGTGTGATGTTCTTGTAGGTTGTAAATCCTGCCTCTATGATGTTAATGAGGGAGGATGGGCACCAGTTGGGTTGGTGCAGCAGGATTTAAAATGTAAGACCGTACTGTGCCCTGGTACCGGGCAATCTCTTGAGATTAAAAGAGAAAAAACTAGAAGAGATTTGTGGACCTCACGCCACCAAGATGCAGTGCTGGGAGCAAGGCGTATGCCCTAACTCTCACAACTTTTTGTACTCCTGTCCAACAGTTACCAAAACATTCACCTTCAGAGACCAACAGACTTGCATGTCACTCAAGGACTCAGGTCAAACTAGACCCACAATGAAAGAACTCTGAGTGGTAGCAAGCAGGTGAATGTTCTCAAAGATCACCACCGCCATGCATGTTAGCTCACCACAGACGTGTTACTCACTGGTCTGTTTACTCTGTCTCCCCTGACCAGAATATAAACATGAGGGCAGATACTCCAGCTGATTTTATTACTGATGATTCTCAAATACCTCGTATAGCCTCTGGTACACAGTAGCTCACTCAAATATAAGCAGGATGAATGAATGAATTCACTTGAACCACTTTACAAACTACTACTAATGTACGCTATCTGAAACAACATCCTGGAACCATCAGTTCACTCAGTTTGCTGCCTGCATGTTTTGAAAATCACTTTTATCTCACCTTAAAAAGATGTTTCATAATCCTCTATGAAATAATGGTACTGGGCACAGAATTTTGGAGATTAAAAAAAACACCCAAGTACTCATTTTCTTCACCCCTACCTCACTTTACCACGAGCTAGATCCAGACAGGCGACGAGGTTTGCCCAGTGCACTCAGCTCGTCAGCAACAGAGCTGATGCTCATTCAGAGTGCACGGTTTCCAGCTCAGCATCCCCCACAGCCTGCTGACATCACTCATGGTCACCTCAACAATAGTTTTCACGTGCAAGACACCTGTCCACACCCCTCCCACTTTAGCTGCAATCTCTCTCGCTGTCTTGATATGATGGGTCCAAAGCTGTGTGCTCCTCTAGACACCACAATTTCACAGAAACATAGAATAATGTTTTTTTTTTCTTCTGTAGTTTCAAAACGGCTTCACAACACGGTCCCTCTGTCTCAATAACGGGATATGACATTATATTTTACTATTCAACGGTCTACTAAGAGAAGACTTCAACTGTAATTAACTTTCATAAAAAAGTCAATTTCTTTTTCTGTGTTCCACTACGTATTTCTGAGCTAAAACTAGGGACCATGTTGGACTTATCACATTACTGAAGCAACAGAAAGTAAGCATATATTATATAAATATATGTGTAGGTGTCAAAGTAGTTACAATTTCATGTTGACTCACCTTCACTTTACAGGCACATGTGGAGGCCTCCAATTTTAAGTAGTTTTTGTACAAAATAATCTCATGCTCACTAAGAAATAAAACAGAATTTAAAGGATGATTTTAAAAAAACTCTTATACATGACTTTTAATATATATGTTAAAAAGAAATGTTTCGAGGCTAATACTTAAATCCTGAGGTAATTTGTCTGGAGACATAAAAAGAGTTGGGCTCCCTATGCACATAACCTGGCCATAGACACTGTGTCTGCTGCTTACTCTCTGACAGAGAATTAAATGAGATAATCCTACTGAGTCCTGTAGCTCAAATCATACTATAAAGCTCTACAAATGTTCCGATTTCTAACATTACAATATCTAAAACAGTTCTTATTTTGAGTTATGTAAGGAGAGCTTAAAAGACCCATCGCCACCAAGTTGATTCTGACTCACAGTGATGCCGCCACGTTTCCAAGGGGCGCCTGGTGGATTTGAACTGCCCACCTTCTTCTTATCAGCCCTTATCACTAAACTGCCACGCCACCAGGGCTCCATCTGGTGGTATAATGATCAAAAAGTTCATCAGCTAACCAAAAGGTGGGCAGTTCAAATCTACCAGTCTCTCCTTGGAAACTCCAGGGTGCAGTTCTACTCTGTTCTACAGGGTTGCTATGGGTTGGACTTGATGGCAGCAGGTTTGCTTTTTGCTTTTGAAGCAGATTTAGGACAGAAGCTTCCTATAAGAGACCAGAGAAACTATCAAATTACAGTAGGCTGAACTGGGGGTTGAATAGGTTGGTGTGGAACCGTCTTAGACTCACAGACCACCTACAATCAATGGGCTTCCTACAAAAAAAGAAGTCCAGACTGACTGACAAATTAACTTGTGGAAAACAGACTTTTGTGAGTTCCTGGAAATCAGAGCCAAGAAGCAGCAATAAGGGTTGTACTATCTCTAGACACTGACTAATGAGCTCTCCAGTCACTTCGCTGCTATTAAGGTTGTTCTCTGTCTAGATAATGACTAACTAGCTCTCCAGTGACCTCCCCTCTATTAAGCATAAGTTTGCATATTTACAAGAATGAGAAGGCTTGTCAAGACTGTCTCCACGACAGTCAAATCTTTTAAAGTGCTGTGCCTACTGGTTTTTTATTTTTTCCTCTCCCCTACAATCTACTATCAATGCCAAAGCATCAAGAAATATTCTAAAATATATTTGTGCATGTGTTAAGGCACATACCTGTCATCCAGGAGAGTGCAGACCTTCTTGCCCCGACTGGTTCCACAATACTCCTCTCCCACGTACACCTCTATATTTCTTGCTGAACTCAGAATGCCAACAGAAACGACTTCTTCACCTCCGTTAGGATCACACGTCAGGTAAAGGAAGCAGGGGTTTCCATCTTGGGTGTCTGGGCTCCTCTTCAAAGTCACCAGATCCTGGCTGGAAAAAAAAAATGTTGCAAATACTAAACAGTGTAGTTCTCAGAACACTCCTCTTGACCAACCTGTTGGGCCATAACCCCACTGCCAGGGGCCTGTACAACAGGGTAGAATTGCCTCCTAAGGTTTCCAAGGCTACAAATCTTTTTAAATTACTTTTTTATTGTACTTTTGATGATGTTTTCCAGAACAAAGTAGTTTCTCATTAAACAGCTAGTACACACACTGTTTTACAACAGTGGTTAACAATGCCCCAACAAGTCAACACTCTCCCTTTCTGACTTTGGGTTCCCTGCTACTAGCTTTCCTGTCTCCTTCTATCTTCTAGTCCTTGCCCCTGGGCTGTGTGCCCCTTTAGTCTCATTTTGTTTTATGGGCCTATGCAGTTCTTGGCTGAAGAGTGAAACTCACGAGTGATTTCACCACTGAGCTGAAAGGGTGTCTGGGGGCCATCAATGTTTCTCCAGTCTCCATCAGGCCAACAATTCTGGTATTTCCTTTGGAAATTGGAGTTTTGTTCTATATTTTTCTCCGGGTCTGTCCAAGACCCTCTGCTGTGATTCCTGTCAGAGCAGTCAGCAGTGGTGGCCGGGTACCATCTAGTTGTACTGGATTCAGACTTGTGGTGGCCACTGTCGACGTGGTCCATTAAGAGCTATAAATCTTTATGGAAGCACAGTGCCCCATCTTTCTCCAGACTGCCATGTCTTTGAGGGGTGCATTGGGGACTGGGGCTGGTGGGTTCACACAACTGGGACATTTTGGTTAGCAGTCAAATGCTACCAAGCCTCCTTATTAGGTCACACCACAATAAAAATAAAACCAAACCTTTGCCTTGGAGTTGATTCTGAGACATAGTGACCTACAGGGGTAAAAATTTTATCTAATTTCATTTATCTAATTTGATTTGAGGTCCCAATACCTAACAAATGCTCAATGCAGAACTCCTAAGACAATCATTGCTTCAGATATCAAAGTTTATTCCTTGATCTTCTACTCAATCCCTTGTAATTCCTTCTCAATTCAATTAATTAAATTTACTGGACACCTAGCCAAGACAAAGGAACCAGGCACAAATGGGAGGGGAACGGCAGTAAAAAACAGAATGCAGTAAAAAACAAGAAAAATAGGTTCTTTTTCCAAAACTGAGTTGACAGAGATTCTCTACAACTGCCCCTCTCCCCTTTTTTGTTTGTTTAATTAGGTCTCTATATCGACGGCACTTGGCTGGCTATAACCAAAAACCAAACCAGCTGCCAATGAGTCCATTTCCACTCATAGCGACCCCATGTGTTATCCAGTAGAAATGTATTCCACAGGGATGGCACAGCCATGACTTTTTGGAAAGGGAACACTACTGGCCCAGTGGTGACTCACTCAGCTGCTCAGTGAAGGCTTGTGACTCCAGCCCACCAGGCGCTCTGAGAGGAGACGATGGAGCAGTGGTCTCACCTTAAGATTACATTACAGCCTGGGAAACCCTACGGGGCAGTTCCAGGCTGTGCTAGAGCAGATTCCCAAGTCTTTCTTCTGGGGAGCCTCTGGCTGCTTTTGTTTGGGGGATGGGGTGTGGTAGTCGATTTCTGATTCTGACACAGCCCTACCTAGTTGTCCTGATTAACGTGAGGATGTTTAGAAAACCGAGAGTATTCTTGTGACTTTCCCGGTCGCCCCTATACACACCGAGGCAAGCACTTAAAGAGTTTCCGTGTTTTCCCGCCCCACGCCCTCAGGGCCTCCTCGGCCCCGCACCTTGGGGCACCCCGGACCTCCTCGTTCGCAGGGCCTCCTCGGCCTTGCACCGTGGGGCACCCCGGACCTCCTCGTTCGCAGGGCCACCCCGGCCCTGCACAGTGGGGCACCCCGGACCTCCTCGTTCGCAGGGCCACCTCGGCCCCGCACCTTGGGGCACCCCGGACCTCCTCGTTCGCAGGGCCACCCCGGCCCTGCACCGTGGGGCACCCTGGACCTCCTCGTTCGCAGGGCCACCCCGGCCCTGCACAGTGGGGCACCCCGGACCTCCTCGTTCGCAGGGCCACCCCGGCCCTGCACCGTGGGGCACCCTGGACCTCCTCGTTCTCAGCGCCACCTCGGCCCTGCACAGTGGGGCACCCCGGATCTCCTCGTTCGCAGGGCCACCCCGGCCCTGCACCGTGGGGCACCCCGGGCCTCCTAGTTCGCAGGGCCACCCCGGCCCCGCACCTTGGGGCACCCCGGGCCTCCTCGTTCGCAAGGCCACCCCGGCCCTGCACAGTGGGGCACCCCGGACCTCCTCGTTCGCAGGGCCACCCCGGCCCTGCACAGTGGGGCACCCCGGACCTCCTCGTTCGCAGGGCCACCCCGGCCCTGCACCGTAGGCCACCCTGGGCTTCCTCGTTCGCAGGGCCACCTCGGCCCCGCACGTTGGGGCACCCCGGACCTCCTCGTTCGCAGGGCCACCTCGGCCCCGCACCTTGGGGCACCCCGGACCTCCTCGTTCGCAGGGCCACCTCGGCCCCGCACCTTGGGGCACCCCGGACCTCCTCGTTCGCAGGGCCACCCCGGCCCTGCACCGTAGGCCACCCTGGGCCTCCTCGTTCGCAGGGCCACCTCGGCCCCGCCCCCTAGGACACTCTGGGCGCCAGCGTCCTCGCAGACACCGCCGCCGTGGGCCCCTGAGCCACCCTGGACCACTCCCACTGCACAGACTCGAGGCACCCGGGCCCCCTTCCAGCTTCCCCGCACAGATCTGTCACCAGCTCCGCTCCAGGCCCAGACCATCGCCGCTCACCGCCCGCTTCCCCGCACGGTCCCTCAGGACCGCGGCTGTCAACGAGCGAAGCGGCCCCAGTCCCGTCGGTCTGACACACCCGGGAGCAGGCGTCTCCAGCAGCTCCTCCCAGTCGAATTCCCCGGCGCCAAGATCTCCACGGCTGAAAAACAGGCTCTGGGTCAGCGTCCCGCATGGCGCATCCCAGGAAGAGGCCAAGGTCGGGCGGCGAGTCAGTCCCCGGTCCTCGGTCCGGGCCTCCATTCCGCCGCCTCCAACCCAGGCCAGGCCGGAACCTCTCTTCTGGTGTCTGTTTCCGTACGTGCAGATTTGAAGTGAGGAAGCAGAGCGACTTCCGGTCTTCTCGGCTGGGTGCGGAAAATGCACTCCCTCTGTGGTCCAGGAGGAACCCAAGCTCCTGATGTCAGCATTCAGGAACTGGGGTCAAAGCCTGCAGGGAGTGGGAAAGTTAGGGGAAGAGCGTGCGCAGTGACAGCGATTCGGCCGGCCACCGGAGGCTGTGCGCGCGGAAATGTCGTTTTACTCGAAGTTGACCCGGGAGAACAGAGCAACTTTGCGGTGGACGGTTGCCGGGCGGCTCAGAAATGCTGGTACAATGAGGAGGGTCTCTCATCAGACTCTTGTGACTGTGTCGCTCCAGGCGACGTGCAAGACCTCCTCTTGACCTCCTTTTTCTCTTGAATGGACTGGAAGAGACTTTTCCTCCTGGAGCCAGAGGCGTGTGGAGCCCGCACAACGCCCCTTCTTTCTTATATGGGGTAGGGAGGGCGACTTAGCTGCCCAGTTGGGTTCTTTTGCTCTTTATTCTTATCCCATGTCCCCACACTTCCGTGCTTCCCGTGTCACGTCCTTCTCACAGGGATTCTAAGAGTTGAGTTCAGGTGGATGCTGGCCATGTGACCTTAGCATTATGTGGAAGTGTGAGCAGTGTCTGATTGCATGGTATTGGGGCCATGGCAGATGGTGTCTGACAAAGACTGAGGCTTGCCAGACCTTGGCAGTTGTCACCATGTTAGCTCACGCAGGAGTGACCAAATGGCTGAATGGAAACAGCTGACCTCGTTGGCTCAGGCCGCAGTAACCTGCATATCCAGAGTGGGATGCCCTTGGTTACAGAAGTCTGAAAGTGGAGGAGGATACAGGACCCTGCAGGATCTGTTCAGGCACTGGGAAGAGCAAGCAGGTGCAAGGCCTGTTGAGGTGGAAGCAACATGGACTTTCTCACGGACTGAATGCCAGCCAAGCCAAGTGCCGTCGACTGTCCCTAAAAAAATCTGTAGCAGTTTAGCTAGGCCATAATTCTTGGTATTGTGTGATGTTCCTCAATGTTGGAATTCCTGCCTCTGTGATGCTAATGAATGCTGTTCTGTTACCAGAGCGAGATTTAATGTGCGAAACTTTACCTTGAGACAGTCTCTTGAGATGTAAAATGAAGGGAGGCAAACTGAGATTTGGGGGACATCTTACCACCAAAAAGCAGTGCCAGGAGCTGAGCGTGACCTTTGGAAAGGACCACGGTCTCCGAGCCTCAGAAGCTCTGGCACATCCACCTCAGTTTGGTATCAGATCGGCTGCACAGACTTCACCCCAAACCCAACCCAACCCCACTGCTGTAGAGTTGACTCCATCTCATAGTGACCCCATAGGACAGAGTAGAACTGTCCCATAGAGTTTTCAAGACTGTGAATCTTTATGGAAGTCAACTACCTCATCTTTCTGTTGTGGAACCACTGATGATTTCAAACCTCCGACTTTCTGGTTATCAGCCAAGGGCTATCCTCACCACTGATTATTATTACACTTGAACCTATGGGTGGATCCACTGTGTCAGTTTATCTCATTGAAGGTCTTCCTGTTTTTCACTGATACTCTACCAAGTGTGATCTTCTCCAGGATGGGTCCATCCTGATAACAAGTATGTAAGATGAAGTCTTGCCATTCCAGCTTGTAAGGAGTATTTTGGTTGTACTTCTCCCAAGACAGATTTGTTTGTTCTTCTGGCAGTCCATGGAATATATGCTCAGTATTCTTCACCAGTACCATAATTTAAACAAGTCTTTTCTGCTTTGATATTCCGTTTTAATTGTCAAGCTTTTGTATGCATATAAGGCAGGTGAAAACATCATGTCTTGGGTCACACCACCTTAGCCCTCAAGGTCACATCTTTTGCTTTTTAACACTTTAAAGATATCTTTTGCAGCAGGTTTGCCCATTGAAATATGTGGTTTGATTTTTTGACTGCTGCTTCCATGGGCATTGATTGTGGATCCAAGTAAAATTAAATCCTTGGCAACTTCAATCTTTTCTCCTTTTAGCATGATGGTACTTGTTGGTCCAGTTTTGAGGATTTTTGTTTTCTTTATGTGAGGTGTAATCCATGTACTTGGCATGGCTTGGCAATCCATGCTGAAGTGTTTGGTCTTCATTAACACCAGAAATGTTTTATTGCCTATGCAAAGGCATCTGACTGTGGGGATTGTAACAAATTATGGATAACACTGAAATACAGTTCCAAGAACTGTAGAACACTAAAATTGTGCTCATGAGCAGCCTGTACAGAGAGGCAGTTGTTCCAAAAGAACAAGATGAAACTGTATAGTTAAATTTAAAGTCAGGAAAGGTATGTATCATGGCAGTGTCCTTTCACCATACTTACTCAATTTGTCTGTTTAGCAAATAATCCAAGAAGCTGGATTATTTGAAGAAAATGGGGGCATCAGGATTGGAGGAAGACTAACAACTTGTGATATGCAGATAACACGACCTTGCTTGTTGAAAGTGAGGAGGACTTGAAGCACTTACTGATGAAAATGCAGTTGTTGACTTCACTAACTGCCAGCCCATCACACTGTTGTTTTCAACAGTGCCATGGGACATTGAGTCAATAACTCATAGCAACGTTATAGAGAGAGTAGAACTGCCTCACAGAGTTTCCAAGGGAGCACCTGGTGGATTTGAATTGCCAGCCTTCTGGTTAGCAGATGTAGCACTTAACCAGTATGCCCCCAGGGTTTCCATGGACTTTGGCGATCAGCATAAAAATGCTGGCCTTCTGCTCCTCCAAAGAAGAAAACCCTGGAGTGTCAGGGATGGGGGAGGAGGGAGTCCATTGCTGGTGGCAGCTGTCCTTAGCCTCCATTGCTGTAATTCAGTAGATCCTGAGAAAGCCAGAACCTCCATAAGGTAGAAACCTGGCAGAGAAGGAAAAACAAAATATTTTCCACTAAAACGATTGCAACTGCTATGAGGCAGAATCAACTTGATGACAATGAGTTTGGCCTTTTTTTTTTTAATTTCAGCCTGATAGTACACAAGTACACTCTGAAAGCTGGAACCTGTGACACACAGATAGAATCTGAAAACTGTTAGTATTGCAGTGCAAATATGAAGAAGTGGAGATGCAAAAACTGGACATAGTTCCAAGAAATACAAGAGTCAGAGATGAATGCTCCGTCTTCTGCTTGTTACGGTTCTCAAATATGCTTGTCTATATTTTTACCTGTCAGTTTTCTCCAGTGAGGAGCAGCATCCATTAGTTTGGAAGAAGTAACAGATACTAATAAATTGTTCTATTTTTGTGAAAATCTAGGAAAGCGCACTCTTTTCCTTGTCTTAAGAGCTTTTACTCTTCTCTTTAGTTTTTAGTTTTCATGTTGGCTATTTGTAAATTTGATGTTATTACAGTTTTCAAAGTTAACTTTTTTCTTGAAATTTTTTCCCTCAAAATACTTTGTTTTGCCCAAAACAGTAGAGCAGCATTTCTTCAATGTGTGTATAAATGTGTGTATACACATATTCAATGTGTGTAAAAAAATGGACATTCTTTTTATGTGTTTTTTGTTAAAAATTTTACTGAGTCTTACTAACTTCATCATACAATGATATTGATAGGTTTCATTTTTTTCTCTTTTAGTTTGAGATAATCATGTTTTTAGGTCATAAATTCCTTAATCTTTGTAAGAACTTACTTCCTGCATTTTCTTTCTTTCTTTTACAAAATCATATTCACTCTTAGTCATGAAATAGAGAGTAATTTATCTCTGAAAGAGAAATTTGATGTTGTCAGAATGGTCACTGATAGGAAAAAAAAACTGTCAAGGAGGCTGTAATTCAGTTCAAGTATAGCAAAGCAAAAATTTACTTAATTAGAAAAAAAGGATAAAATAATTGAAAAAAAATTACTGTCACCAATGTAAACATGAAGAGAATATCCTAGGGTAAAATCACTGTAGAGTTATTGTGAAACAACAAGATTTTATTTGGCATATGTTCCAAGAGGCCAACATGGGAAATGGACAAGCAGGCTGCCAGAGTCCAAGGGGTGTTACAGACCCACCAGACTGAGTCTAGCACAACTGACTGCTCTGACAGTGAACACAATAGAGAGTTCCACATACACCTGTGGAAATGTATAGAACAAAGTTCAAACTCACAAAGACCAGATTCAGTAGCCTGACAGAGCATGGAGAAACACAAAAATATGGCCCCTGGACACCCTTTTAACTCAGTAGTGAAGTTACTCCTGAGGTGCGCCTTTTGGCCAAAGAGTACCTGAAGCTCAACCATATATGCGAGGCTAAATGGGCACACCAGCCCAGGTACAAGGATGGGAAGGCAGAAGAGAACAGGAAAGCTGGAAGAATTGGCAATGGAGAATTCAAGATCGAGAAGGAAGAAGTATTGACGCGTCATGGAGTTAGCAACCAATGTCACAAAACATATATATTGTTTAATGAGAAACTACTGTGCTCTGTAAATCTTCAGCTAAAGCACAATTAAAAAATGGTACAGAATCATCAGTATATGTTGACATAAGTAGATAAAATTATTAAAAGCTTCACTCTTGTCAGATTGGGTAAACACTGCTAAATCATCATGATTCTGTATTTTTAATTCATTCTCAATAATCAGTGGTAGAGGTTTCAATAACAACGTCAGGAGAGTCTTCACTGGTTCAACAAATTTTATACAGTTTACTAAATGCTAATAGAAAAAATTAAGAGTGAAAAATATGTGGGTTTTTTCCACTTTAAGTATTTATGTGAAAGGTTCCTTAAGAGATTATGATTTCCAAATTGTCCTAGCTATAATTTTATACCTCTAGGCCCAGTCGATGCAGCCTTTGAGTCTAGCTCCCGCTAGGTCACGTTAGTTATACTCAAGGAAATGGAATAACAGCTTCTATGTTAACTCCTAGGTTAACAGAAAGGGATAGAAATCCATGCAGAAACCAACAAATCTGTTTCTGAGTGGTTTCTTTAAGCTTCCACCAAAAACTTCCATTCTAAGACTTATCTGCAAGCAAAGGCAAAGGAAACAGTAAAACTTCAAAAGTTAGTGGATCTTCAGTGTATGAGTGGCTTCGGAGCTTCAAACAAAACAACAACAAAAAACTTGGATTACTTAGAGTGTAGCTTGTGGGGAGTCAAACAAGGTTGACAAAAATGTTCACAATTGGTTTTCAAAATTAAAACAGATTATAAGGGAATATGATCCTAAAGACATTGCAAATCCTGATTGCTGTATTTTACAGAGCAATGTCTAATAAACCCAAACCACATACAAATTTATGCTGGATTATACACTCTCATGCAATCACAATTAAAAAGCAAATCCACTGCCATCGAGTATATTCCTCCTCATAGTGACTCTGTGGGGCAGAATAGAACGGTCCCATAGAGTTTTGAAAGCTGTAACTCTTTACAAAAGCTGACTGACATGTTTCTCTGATGGAGTGGGACCACTGATGTTTCAGTCAGCAGCCAAATACTTGACCCCTGTGCTGCCAGGGCTCCTAACACTTTTTGATGTTGTTGTTAGGTGCTGGCCAGTCAGTTTCAACTCATAGTAGTCCCATGTACAACAGAGTGAAACATTGCCAGGTCCTGGGCCATCCTCCCAATGACTGTTCTGCTTGAGTTCATTGTTGCAGCTGCTGTGTCAATCCATCTTTGTTAAGAGTTTTCCTCTTTTTCTAGAACTTGGTACTTTTCCAAGAATGTTGTCTTTCTCCAGGGACTGGTCCCTTCTGGTTACTTGTCCAAAGTATGTGAGACTATGTCTTGCCGTCCTCACTTTCAAGGAACACTCTGACTGTGCTTCTTCCAAGACAAACTTGTTGGTTCTTCTGAAAGTTCACGATACGTTTACAGTTGTTTGTCAATACCGTAATTCAAAGAAAGCAATTTGTCTGTAGCCTTCCTTATTCATGTCCAGCTTTTGCATGTAGATGAGGAGACTGGAAATACCATGACTTGGTTCAGGTAAACTTTAGTCCTTAAAGTAACATCTTTGCTTTTCAACACTAGTGGGGTCTTTTGCAGCAGATTTGCCCAATGCAGTGTTGTTGTTGTTAGGTGCTGTCAAGTAGATTCATAGCTACCACATGTACAACAGAACGAAACGCTGCCCCGTCCTGTGCCATGCCCACAGTCATTGTTATGCTTGAGCCTGTTGTTGTCCAGTGCAATACATTGTTTGGTTTTTTTGACTGCTTCTTCCTTGGCTGTTGATTGTGGATTCCAGCAAAATGGAATCTTTGACAGCTTCAATCTTTTCTCCATTTATCATGATGTTGCTTATTGGTCCAATGGTGAGAATTTTTATCTTCTTTATGTGAGGTGTAATCCTTACTGAGAGCTGTAGTCTTTGATCTTCATCAATAAGTGCTTCAAGTCCTCTTCCTTTACAACAAGCAAGATTGTGTCATTTGCATATCACAGGTTGTTAATGAATCTTTCTGCAATCCTGTACAGTGTTCTTCACTGAATCCAGCTTCTCAGATTATTTGCTCAGCATACAGATTAAATAAATACAATGAAAGGATACAACCCTGATGCACACCTTTCCTGACTTTAAACTACACAGTATCCCCTTGTTCTGTTTGAATGACTGCTGCTTGGTCTATGTACAAGTTCCTCTGGAGCACAATTATATGTTCTGGAGTTCCCATTCTTTGCAATGTTGTTCATAATTTGTTATGATCCTAGAAGTCAAATCCCTTTGCATAGTCAAACAATATCATCAATAAAGCACAGCTAAACACTTGTCTTGTCTTCTCTGCTTTTAGCAGAGATCCATCTAACATCATTGATGATGTTCCTCATCCCACATCCTCTTCTGAATCTGGCTTGGATTTCTGGCAGTTACCAGTTGAGGTACTGCTGCGACCATTTTTGCATTATCATCAGCCAAATTTTACTTTTGCATGATATTAGTGATAATGTTAGATTATTTCTGGATTCTTTTGGATCACCTTTATTTGGAACAGGCACAAATATGGATCGCTTCCAGTCAGTTGGCCAGGTGGCTGTCCTCCAAATCTCTTGGTGTAGATGAGTGAGTGCTTCCATCGCTGCATCTGTTGTTGAAACATCTCAATTGGTGTTCTGTAAATCCCTAGAGCTTTGTTTTTTGCCAGTGCCTTCAATGTACCTTAGACTTTTTCAGTATCATTAGTTTTGGATCATATGGTACCTCCTAAAATGATTGTCGACCAATTCTTTTTGGTGTAGTGACTCTGTGTATTCTTTCTACCTTTTTTTTTAATGCTTCCTATGTTGGTCAATATTTTGCCCACAGATTCTTTTTTTTTAAAAATTTATTTGTTGTGATTGTGTGAAAGTGTACAAATCAGTTTAAATTTCCATGCCCGACTACGGGCAGCTCCTACTGCTCGCCTTACCTGGTGACAGCACATTCCACCTTTCTATTCTATACATGTCACATCCTCTTAACAATCTCCTGTCCTCTCTACTCCACCCTCTCCACTCTCCTCTAGTAAGAGGCCAGTAGGATGACATCCTATAGACGCATAGAACCATAAAGTGCACACATGATATGGTCGCTCTGCCCACAGATTCTTAAAAAGCTTCAAGTCAGTGCTTGAATTTTTTCTTCAGTCCTTTCAGCATGAGAGATGCCAGGTATAATCTTCAGTTTTGGTTTTATCTCTACAGGTATCAAAAACCCAGTGCTGTCGAGTTGGACCCGACTCATGATTACCTCAGAGGCCAGGGTAGAACTGCCCCCTAGAGTATTCAAGGTGCTTCTGGTGGATTTGAACTGCTGATCTTTTGGTTAGCAGTGGTAGCACTTAACCCACTACACCACCAGGGTTTCCCCACAGGTATTAGCACATTTTATTATAATACTTGACCCTGTTTTCTTGAGCTATTCTTTGAACTCTTCTGTTCAGCTCTTATACTTCATCATTTCTTCCATTTGCTTTAGCTACTTGATGTTTAAGAACAAGTTTCAGAGTGTCTTGTGACATTCATTTTGGTCTTTTTTTTCCTTTCCTGTCTTTTTGATAACCTTTGGTTTTCTCGTATATGATGCCCTTGATGTTGTCCCAGAACTCGTCTGGTCTTCAGTCATTAGTGTTTGTCTTACGGTGGGTTCTCTCTCTTTCTTCCTGTCTGTCTGTTTCTCTATACACAAATACATGTATGTGTATGTTTATACTTGTATGCTTTACGCATATTACACACACATGAATATGTAAATGTGTATAATATATGTATAATCAAACCTACTGCTGTCAAGTCATTTCCAGCTCATAGCTACTGTATAGGACAGAATTGAACGCCTATAGGGTTTCCAAGGAGTGCCCTGTAGATTTGAACTAACAACCTTTTGGTTAGCAGCTAATCTCTTAATCACTGTGCCACCAGGGTCTCACACACACACACACACGCAGAGAGAGAGAGAAAGGAAATGGCCCATGCTGTTTTTAGAGACTGTGACATCCCTTGGCTGAGGAGCTGACAGGAAGCTTCTCCTGACTCATGTAGGTAAAGGGACTGATAAACCCAAGATCGGCACACTGGAGAGCAGGGCTATTGCTTATAGGCTGTGAAGATTAACAAATCTCAAGATAGGCAGGCAAGAACACAGGTAAGCTGCTAGCCTCAAGTCCCAGGAACCAGAAATCAGAAGAACAGGAGGCAGCTGCAGGATCCAGAGCAAGCAGAAGCCCAGCAAAGAGAACAGGAAGGGCTAGGGGGTAGAGGGTAGAAATAGCGCAGGCTGAAGGCAATGAGCCACCACTGACTGCTACCGCTCACTACTGATTCCGTTACAGGGTGATCAAGTATCAAATCTTAACAGTGAAGTGATCGCAATGTTATATGACTGCCAAAGTACCGAGAATCCTGGGCCAGCTAATAGATGCACAATCTTAATCATCATAGTGTTTATTGTGTCAAATCGATTCTTGAGATGGTCTCCAAATTCAAAGGTGATACACTCAAAGTTATATTTTGGTTCTTGTGGACTTGTTTTGATTTTTCTTCAGCTTCAACTTGAACTTGCATGGGAGCAAATAATGGTCTGTTCTGTAGTCAGCTCCTAGCCGTGTTCTGACTGACAATATTGAGCTTTTCCATTGTGTTTTTACATAGATGTAGTCAATTTTATTCCTGTGTATTCTATCCAGTGAGGTGCACATGTATTGTTACCATTTATGTTGTTGAAAAAAGGTATTTGCAAAGAATAAGTTGTTGGTCTTGCAAAATTCTGTCATGTGATCTCTGGTGTAGTTCCTATCACCACAGCCGTGTGTTCCAACTACAGATCCTTCTCTTTTGTTCCAAATTTCACATTCCAATCACTAGTCATTATCAATGCATCTTGATTGGATTTTTGATCGATTTCAGACTGTGAATTTGGCAAAAATCTTATTTCCCCATATTTTAGTTGTTGGTACATAAATCTGAGTAATAGTCATATTAACTGGTCTTCTTTGTGGGCATATGAATATTATTCCATCACTTTATCATTAACAATGTTATATTTTGGAACAGATCTCAATATATTCTTTTTGACAGTAAATTCAATGCCTTTTCAATTTATCATTTCTGGCATCGTATACCATGTAATTGTCTGATTCAAAATGGCCAATATGAGTCCGTTTCAAGTCACTAATGCCTAGGATATTGACCTTTACGAGGTCTATTTCTTTTTTGACAACTTTTCGTTTTCCTAGATTCATACTTCATACATTCTATGTTCCAACTATTAACGGATGCTTGCAGCTGATTCTTCTCATTCTGATTCATGCCACATTAGCAAGTGAAGATCCTGAAAGCTTGACTCCTTCCACATCGTTAAGGTTGACTCCACTTTGAGGAGGAGGCTCTTTCTTCTCTAGGCATCTTTTTGAGTGTCTTCCAATCTGAGGGGCTCTTCTTCCAGGATTTTATCAGACAGTGTTCTGCTGCTATTCATAAGATTTTCAATGACCAGTTTTTTTTTTTTTAAAGAAATAGGCCACTAAGTCCTTCCTTTTAGTCTGTAGATGCTCCATTGAACCCTTCCCACCATGACGGAGCCTGCTGGTGTTTGAAATGCCTAAAGGAAACCAGAAAATGAAAGGAGAAAAATGCTTGTGGAATCAATTTTTGAAAGAGTGGCATACCATCCTTTTGCAGATGGCATACAGTGGTATACCATATTGTATATATATATAGTGGTATCTTACATAGATGGTAATCTTACACAGTGGTACACCATCCACCATCCTGTACCACCACATTTGCAGATGGGACATCTGAGAAACCATGGATAAATGGGAAGAAGGAAGAACCACTGTGCTTCAATAATATTGAAATTAATCAGCTTTCAGGATAGTGGAAATGGAATAAAAAAGCTGGGTTATGGGAGCAATTTAATAGGATGAAAAAACAAATCAAAGCATTCTTTTGTTGACTGTCAATGCTACTTGTCATCAGCCACTACCCCATCATATATATATACATATGACATGGGGTTAACAAGGGGCACATGGTAGATTCGAACTTCTGACCTCTTGATTAGCAGCTGTAGGTCTTAACTACTGTGTCAGCCAAATTCCTGGGGAGAAGAGGTTTTTTTTTTTCCCCCATTGGGTGAGCTCAGGTCCAGACAACCTTGCAAATGCGATCTTCCAGGTAGTCACCAGACTGTTCAATTAATGAAATTCCTTGAGAAGGAGGCATTGGTAGAGCTCCAGCTCTGCTCTTCTGTCTCTGCTGGCTGCCCTGGGAACACTGGCTGTCACTGTTGTAGGCTGCCATGGAGCTGGGGGTGAGTGAGGAGACTGGAGCAAATTAAAATGCCACAGAGCTTGCTGTTCTTACCAAGTTTCAGCTGTTTTTCTTTAATTAATGCTTCCTGGACTACTGCCAGACTTTATTTCATTGCCAGGGTTCTGAAGAAGATGACTCTGACCTTTTTTTTTGCCATTTTTTTTTCCCCTGTGGAGAAATGAATTTTCAGAAGTCCTTATTCTGCTAGTTTTGCTGTGGTCTTCCCTGCTATTCTTGATCTCACCAAAGGTTTGACCACAGCAACAATAAATGACCTTTTGTAGCTAAAATAATTTTCTCCTTTAATTGAACTGGCCTTGAGGAGTATACCAACAAAACTAAGCAAAACAAACCACCAAACTCATTGCTGTCCAATCAGGTCCAGCTCATAGTGGCCGTATAGGACAGAGTAAAACTTCCCCATAGGGTTTCCAAAGCTGTAAATCTTTTCAGAAACAGACTGCCACCTCTTTCTCTTGCAGAAGATCTGGTGGGGGGAAACTGCCAACCTTTTGGTTAGCGGCTGAGTGCATAAGCACTGTGCAACCGGGTCTCTTATGCTAGGAAGGGGCACCTTGAAATAACAGAAAGTGACTAGCACAGGTATCATACATTTTGTAATCCTTTTGTCTTTATCGTCCATTGGTCTTCTGATGTAAATGAACCTACACCTGAATTCTGTTAAACGGCTACATATTATTTCATTAGGTTGGTAAAACAAAGTCTAACCTGTCTTCTATAATTCAGTTCTGCTATAGATTGAATTGTGCCCCCCCAAATATGCGTCAACTTGGCTAGGCTGTGATTCCCAGTGTTGTGTGGTTTTCCACAATTTTGTGATCTTCTGTGTTGTAAATTCTAACCTCTATGTTAATGAGGCAGGATTACAGGCAGTTATATTAACAAGGCAGGAGTCAAGTCAGTCTCTTTTGAGACGTAAAAGAGAGAACTGAGCAGAGAGAACTGGGGACGAGCTCGTTCTCTGGGCCCAAGGTCCCTGGGCTAAGAAGCTCCTAGACCTGGAGAAGCTTGATGACAGGACCTTCCTCCGTACCTCACAGGGAGAGAAAGGCTTCCCCTGGAGCTGGCACCCTGAATTTGGACTTCAAGCCTCCCAGACTGTAGAGAGCACACATCTCTTTGTGTTAATGCCGTCCACTTGTGGTGTTTCTGTTACAGCAGCTCTGGATGAGTAAGGTAAGCTCTATGAGAGTTTTTAGGTGTTAGCATCTCCACATTACTGTTCTATGATTTTTATTGAACTCTCAAACTTCCTATTTTCTTTATTGTGCTAAAATATATATCACCAAAATCTGCCATTTCAGCTTAAGTGTACAATTCAGTGATGTGAATCGCAGGCACCATGAACGGCAACCATCATCATTTGCTATTCCCAAACGTTTTCATCACCTCAAACCAACCCAAACCAACCAACCAAATGACCAACCAACCAAGTGAATGAACAAACTAACAAACCCATTCCCATCAAGTTAATTCTAATTCACAGTGACCCTATAGGATGGGGTAGGGCTGTCTCAAAAGGTTTCCAAGGAGTGGCCAGTGGATTTGAACTGACAACTTCTGGTTAGCAGCATGAGCTCTTAAACACTTTGCCACCAGGGCACCAAATAAACCCAGTGCCCCTTAAATAAAACTCCCCATTGTACTCTCCCCGATGCTGTGGCAACCACCAATAAACATTTATCTCTGTGTATTTGCCTGTTCCATAAATATTTACAACATTTTGGAAACTCTAGTGGCACAGTGGTTAAAAGTTTGACAGCTAATCAAAAGGTCAGCTGTTCAAATCCACCAGGCACTCCTCGGAAACCCTATGGAGCAGTTCTATTCTGTTGTATAGGGTCACTATGAGTCTGAACCAATTTGACAGCAACAGATACGGGTCCAACATTTTAAATATATATTATTATAAACAAGTATCAGGATTGGAGACTCAAGAACAACATGTGTTACGCAGCTGACATAACCATGCTTACTGAAAGTGAGGAGACCTTGAACTTACTGATGAAGTTCAAAGACTTTAGCATAAAGTAAACAACATAAAGGAAACAAAAATCCTCACAATTGGACCAATAAGTGACATCATGAAAAAAAGAGACAAGATTAATGTTGTCAAGCATTTCATTTTACTTGGATCCTCAGTCAATACCCAAGGAAGCAGCAGGGAAAAAAAAATCAAACAATATATTGCACTGGGCCAATCTGCTGCAAAATATCTCTTTAAAGTGTTGAAAAACAAAGATAATTACTTTAAGGACTAAGGTACCCCTAACCCAAGCTGTGTGTCAGGTTGGAATTGTGTCCCCCGCAAAATATCAGTCGACATGGCTAAACATGATTCCCAGTTTTGCATGATTGTCTATCATTTTGTTGTCTGATGTAATTTCCCTGTGTGTTGTAAATCCTGTCACTGTGCTGTAATGAGATGGATTAGTGGTGTAATGAGATGGATGGGAGATGGATTAGAGATCTACAAGATTAGGTAGTCTCTTAAGCCAATTTCTTTTGAAATACAAAAGAGAGAGGCAAGCAGAGAGACAAGGGGACCTCATACTACCAGGAAAGCAGCACCAGGAGCAGAGTGCATCCTTTGAAACTTAGATTCCTGCACTGAGAACCTCATAGTCTGGGGAAAGACTGATGAGAGGCTAGCAGAGACAGAAAGCTGTCCCCTGGAGGTGATGCCCTGAATTTGGACTTTTAGCCTACTTTACTGTGAGGAAATAAACTTCTCTTTGTTAAAGCCATCCTCTTGTGGTGTTGCTGTTACAGCAGTACTAGATGTCCAAGACACCACGATATTTTCAGTTTCCTCATATGCATATGAAGCCTTGAACAAGGAACAAGGAAGACAGAAGAAAAACTGATGTCTTTCAATTATGGTATTGGTGAAGAATACTGAATATCTCATGAACTTCCAGAAGAACAAACAAAGCTGCCTTGGAAGACATATAGTCACAATGATCATTAGGAGTGAGGATGGCGAGACTTTGTCTCACATACTTTAGACAGATTATTAGGAGGGATGTGTCCCCGGGGAAGGATATCATGCTTGACAGAGTAGAGAATCAGTGAAAAAGAGGAAGGGCCTCCAAGAGATGGAGTGACACAAATGGGCTCAAGTGTCACGGTGACTGTGAGAATGGCACCGGACTGGGCTGGGTGTCATCCTGTTGTGCACAGGATCAGAGCCAACTTGATAGCAGCTAAGGAGAATTTTTTTAAACAGGTCATGTGATCAAAACAGCACAAGAAAAACCTACCAAATAGAAGGTTTTGTCTTCCACATATACAGGAGAATGAGGACTTTATGTACAATAAGAAAAGAATTTCAAATTGACGGGTTTTGTTTGTTTTTCCTATCTCCCCTTAATTTTTCCTCCTTTGAGTTAATTCTGACTCACACAGTGACCCTGTAGGACAGAGTAGAACTGCCCCGTAGAGTTTCCAAGGAGCACCTGGTAGATTCAAACCGCTGACCTGTAGGTTAGCAGACACAGCACTTCATCACTAAGCCATCAGAGTTCCCTCCCTGTGGGCTTTGGAAGTATCACAGCTTCTGTTGAATTGCTACTTTACCATGGACAGTTCCTTCCTCCCCACCAGGCAGCTGTGGAAAGGAGGCTGAAGAGACTGGCTCCTGACCACCTCAGCCCCAGAGCCTCAGGCTGGCCCTCCAAGGGGCAGGGAAGGTTGTGAAACTATTTCTCTGCTTCAAGGCATCATTCTCTCCCTTGCTCTCTTTCTCTGGTTATCTGGAACCTGGTTACTGTCTTCCAGCCTGATTTGTGAGGTGTATGAATCTCGGGGTTTAAGATTGGGATAGAAAGATGTCACAGTCTCTTCCTCAGCAGTTACCAAGATGTGCCACCATCCTCCAGGACCTCTATGTCTCTTGGGATGTGGTAGAACACAGCCAAAGCCCACTGGGGAAGGCAGAGGTTTTGAAGGCTAGGAGCCATGGCGAGGGTCTAGAAAGGAACTCTCTTCAGATGTGAACGTTGTGCTGGCCACCAGAAGATCGGGGTCTGTGGCCCTGTCTCTGGCACTGTCCCGCAGCCTTAACTGGCCCAGGGTCCACATCTGCAGATTCCACTTGGTAGTGACCAGCTCAGCGTGAAGCTTAATGATGAAAGGCTGAAGCTGACTGAAGGCAGGCGCTGCAAGTTATGATTGGTCAGCCCTATGCCATTCTCCTAATGTCACTGTAAGGGCTAAGATGTGCCTGGCCCCAAACATGATATTTGCAGTTGCCTCACATACCTGTAAAAGCTGGACAATGAGTAACAAAGACTAAAAAAAGAACTGACGCCTTTGATTTAATCAGCGGTGCTGGAGAAGAATATTGACGACACCATGAACTGCCAAAAGAATGAACAAAGCTGTCTTGGAAGAAGCATAGCCAGAACATTCCCTAGAGGCAAGGGCGGCGAGACCTTGTCTCGTGTAGTTTGGACATGTGATTACGAAGGACCGGTCCTTGGAGAAGGACGTCATTCTTGGTAAAGTGGGAGGTCAGTGAGAGGGAGGAAGATCCTCAACGAGACAGATTGACACAGTGGCTGCGGCGATGAGCTCGCATACAGCAAGGACTGTGAGGATGGCCCAGGGCCAGCTTGTGTCTCGTCCTGCTGTCCACAGGGTCACTGTGAGTTGGAACTGACCCGATGACAACCGACAACAGAGACTTGGTGTGAGTGGAATCGCACAGCACCTGTCCCTTGGAGTCCGACTTACTTCACTCGGCCTGATCACAGGCTTGCTTCTGTTCACAGTCAAACTCTGCAGTTTCTCTGAAGGAAACTAAACCAGAGAAGGTGAGAGCTAGAACCTGAGCAGTTTTAAACAGTATTTAGGCATCCATTATATTTCTGTGGGTGATGTACCCAATGGAACTCAGAACTCTGTGAAAGAATGTTGAAGTCCAGAGAGCTGATGTCACACAGCCTGTCTCCTGCCTGGTATAAAAGTTGGGGCTGGATGGTAGCTGTCCCATCTCTGAGCTCTGCCAGAAGACTTTGCTCTTCAGCTTTAGTTCTCAATTATTCCTAAAAGGATAATTAGAATTTTCTCAAATTAAAGGCTTGGGAAATTCTTGAGAGGATGTCCTCTTGCCAACATTTTGTTTTCATTGTGATTTTTTTGTACTGTTGGTCTTCATCCAATGCTGAAGTGTCAACCTGTGGTAAGTGTGCCTGACAGACTGTTCTTCTCTCCTGATTCCACTTCCCCCAGTCTCAGAGTGTTAGGTTAAACAAACTGCTTATTTCAAACAAACTGAATATCCAGGAAGGACTAGGGTATAAGAGGGAACATGGCAGAGGAAGGCCTGTGGTCTTCCACGACGACGGAATGAGGGACAAGGAGCTTCTGGAAATCAGGACCGTGCCAGTTACTCCTCATGGCTAAGCCTGAGGGAAGAATTTGGCTGGAAGCTTTCAAGAACCCCCTTAGACTCTGAGGGGATATGACACAGTTATTAGTGAGAAGACTGAAAACCTTGGGACCCCTCGCTCAGCCACTACTAGCAGGCCTGTTTTTGCCCTTGCAGCTGCACACGACTGTATGTGACAGAGATGAAGTGTCTTCCTACTTCCTCTCCTACAATTTTCCTTCTCCCTGGGTTTTGTATTTCGGTCATTCTCACCCACAGACAAACCCTTTGGGCCAGGTCAGACCTCACTTTGGAAACTTCGATCTTGTTACACAGTCAGGGATTGCAGTCGGGGGGAGGACTTCATTCTTCCTCCTCTGGCAGATGGATAGTGAGGTTGCTAAGTGGGTATGTGGGAAGGACAATTTCATTCACTGCTCACCTGCACTTGTCTGCCTAGCACACTGTCAGGCGTTTGACCTCAAGACAGTCATTATGCTCAGCATTGGGGGCTGTATCCTGTTGGCTGTACTGGTGCTGATCGCTCTTACCATCTGTGTTTTCACCAAACTGGCCAAGTCGACCAAGTCAGTCCCGTGAGTAACAGCGAATCATGACCCTCAGATGGGGCACTTGGGTGCTAGCTGCTTGAGCAGGCCGTGCCTTGCCCTGTGACCACACTCTGGGAAAGTCAGGAATGGCAGGCAGGGCAGGTCAGTTAGAATCTTGGCTTTTGTCTGTTCTAGCTGGAGACTGTGAGCTCACAAAGAGTATGCTCTCAGCCTGGGGCTCTGGGAGTTAGCGCTACTTTGCTTACTTAAATGACTTAATGTACATTAAGTTTCCCATGAAGGGTCTGGACATCTGGATGGTGCACCCAGTGAAGTGTTCAATGGCTAGTCAGAAGGTTGGTAGGTCAAACTTACTCACCTGGAAGAGCCTCAAAAGACAGCCCTGGTGATCTGCTTCTGAAAGCTCATAGCATCAAAAACCTATAGAGTAGTTCTACTCTATACACACGGGTCACCTTGAGTCAGAATAGACTCAGAGTCAACTAGCAATATCAAGCATTTGATGTAGCACATGCGCTGAGCCCTCCTGTCCTGGGCACTGCAGATGAGGAGTCTGGGGAGATGGACAAAAGAGCCTCATACTCCCTCAGATGATGGCGGAGCCAGGGAGCTTTTGGGTTCTCTCTCATTCATTGCTGGTTGCGGTGGAGACAGTGATGTGAGTCTGTAGGCCTATGGGAAACATTTGACAAGGTGTGTAGGTCAGACCAGAGATAACCCAGGTTTGGAGAGAGGAACCTTCAGACACAGGAGAATGGTAGACTCAGGCCCTGGAGTTCAGACCACAGCAGATCTTCCCTGGATGCACTGGCATCTCACAGCCCTGGCTTGCAACTCGCTGCAGCTTAGTTGCTGGCACCTGGTTTTGCATTTGTAACAATGTTAGGAGACAAAGGGATTTGACAGGAAGTTGGGATGGGGCAGAAATCCCAGTAATATAGGGGTTACATCTACTAATTGAGAGGCTGGCAGTTCAAATCCTCCAGGCACTCTTTGGAAAGTTCTACACTAACCTACAGGGTTGCTATCAGTCAGAATTGACAGCAGTGGGTTGGGTTGGGTTTGGTTTGGTGGGATAGGGCCTGGGAGCTTCAATCCAGGACTAGTGTCATGTGTGCGATTGATTTCAGCCCTAACCTGTCCTGGATACGCCTGAAAATTGTAACAGATTTAGGGGAAAAAAGGAAAAAAAATTCTAATCTGGTGCTCTGTGTATGTCTTGTTTTAAGAGCTGCAAAGAACTGTGCTTCTGGACCCTTGAAGAAAAAGACTTCAGCCACGAACACTCAGGTGGCCAAGTCTGTCACCCCGGTGTCTTCTACCACCGTTCAGCTGTGTGAGGAGTGCAGCATGTGTGCAACGTATGAACCCCTCCCACCTTGCTTCTGTGACGCAAACGAGGGACTCTGACTTGGGCACGGTCGGCATGCAAAGCCTCGTGAGCACTGTGTCTTTCTTAGTAGAATGTTTCACTGTTCAAGTTGAATTCTATAGAATTTACCTTACGTTATGTACTTTATAACATTATTTTGTGTGCTTTTGAATAAATATGAAACAATGAAAATTATCCTTTTTGCTTCGAGTGTTTTTGTTGTTGTTCTTAATTATAAATTTCCTTTATTTCAATTTATGTTTTCTCCTCTTTTGGATTGATTTACCACCTAGCTTCAATTACAAAAGAGTAAAGAAACTGGAGAAAAGCATTTGCTTGGAAAACTGTGGTTTGGGTCTTGCTGGTAAGCACTGTAGGGGTTCCAGGCTTCCCACTGTCCTTTTAGAAGCAACTCTTACTTTTACCTAATTTGTCTCTGAGCTGAGAAGAAACTGGATGAGAGTAAAGCGGCACTCCAACCCAGGGGAAAGGACTGGAAGGGAGGAGGGGATAGGAAAGCTGGTAATAGGGAACTTGAAGTTGAGAAGGGAGAGTTGTTGACATATTGTGGAGTTCTTAACCAGCGTCATAAAATAATAGATGTACTAACTGTTTTAATGAGACACTGGTTTGTTCTGTATGTAAACTTTCATATTTTCGTCTAAAATACAATAAAATTCTTAAAAAGAGGAAGGAGGACTTGCTTTTTTCTTTGCAGTACCTCACTGAAACCTCAGAGCTATCCAACTGGGTAAGAACTATTCTCAGATCAGAGATGAGGAACGTGAGATTTGAAGAAATGCAGTTCCTTGGTGGGATGAAGCCAGAGCATCTTCTCAGATGTTCATAGACACTTCAATTTTCTCTTGTCCTGATGAGTTCTTGAGTAGATAAACCAGGCCCGAGTCTCCTCTGCCCCCACCCCCCAGTAAAGGGCAGACACAGCTCACTGTCACACAGCATGCCTAGTCCCTGCAAGCCCCAGAAGTCCCCATGCTGGTGGGAACCTGGTGAAGCGGTGCCAGCTCCTTAGGGAGTTTCTAGGTTCCTTGTGAACACAACTTCTCAGTGTCACCACTGATATCCTTGCTGCTCCAGACAGGGCGTGGAGCCAAACCGCTAACCCAGGGGCCCACTAAGAATGGATCCCCTGAGCTGCAGTCTAGAATGTGCCCTCCCTCATGAACCCCAAGTTCTGGAGCCCAGTGAGAGGTCTCAGGCTACAGGAATGTTGGAACAATAAAGAAGCACTGAGGGCTACCAAGAAGTGCTTCTACCCAGAAGACCTCCTCTTCACCTAGTTCTAATCTCCCCAGAACAGTTGGGAGGATTTGTAAAAACGAGTCATGTCATTCACCTAGTTAACAAGTTCCCACTGATCATAAGAGTAAAATCCAACCCTTCATCTGGGCTAAGGAGCTGTGGTGGTGCAGTGGTTAAAGCATTAGGCTGCTAACCAAAAGACCAGTGGTTCAAATCCAGCAGCGGCCCCAGCAGAGAAAGACGTCGCAGTCTGCTTCCGTAAAGACTGTTGTTGTTGGGTGCCATCAGTCGGTTCTGACTCACAGCAACCCTACGTACAACAGAGTGAGACGCGTCCTGGTCCTGCGTCCCCCCTCGTGGTGGTTGTTATGCTTGAGCTCATTGTTGCAGGCACTGTGTTAATCCACCTCAGTGGGGGGGAGGGGGGTCCTTCCTTTTTTTCACTGACCCTCCGCCAAGCATGACATCTTTCTCCAGGTACTGGTCCCTCCTGATAACATATCCAAAGTATGTAAGCTGAAGTCTTGCTACTCTTGCTATTTTTTTTTAATTTTTTTATTACGATTGAGTGAAAATGTACAATCCTGTATAAATTTGCATGCCTGCCTATGTGCAGCTGCTCTTGCTTCTAAGGACCATTTTGGCTGTACTTTTCCCAAGACAAATTTGTTTGTTCTGTAAAGATTACACTCTTGGAAATCCCATGGGGCAGTCCTGTTCAGTCCTATAGGGTCCCTGTGAGTTGGAATCGATTTGACAACAGTGGATTTCATCTGAGCTGTGGCTTATAGGTGTCACTCCATCTACGTTGTGACTCAACTGGGGAGCAAAGGCCTATCTCTAAGTCAATCCCCCAGGTGAGTACTGTGCTCACTGTCCACCACATGTGGGTGCTGGGAATCCTCTGGTGAAGAGCTTCAGATATGGCACAGCCTGCGAATCTTCTGGAATGGAGTGGGGAGCACACACACTGGCTCTTAGAGGATGACTGATGTCAGCCAGGCACACAGCTGCTGTCTTCTCACAGAAACCTGCCCCCTGAGTGACGGGAACTGACACGTTTCCCTAGAGGCTACCAGGAAGCTTATGAAACCAGATAATGAGGGAACACAGAGATGTATAAAAGCCTGCTAACTCTCCAGGACCCTTCGTTGCTTACAAAGATGGAGGTTATAAGAAGACTCATTCTTTTGGCCCTTTTAATTTTATCATGTTTGGCAGAGTCGCATTTGGCCGAGTCTGAAGGTAAGAAAATTAAATCAGATTTTTCAAGGAAAGTGGAATTACTTCCTTTCTAGAGACTCCTGATGGAAATGCAGAAGGGTTCACTATCCACTGGTGGCCCCAATGTGGAGTAAACAATTACTCTTCTATGATCCTAGAGGGAGATGGGATTAGCACTTATTTTATTCAGGTTACATGACAGTCAATGTTAAAAATACAACAATCATGTAGAATGTTACCAAGTAATTTCACTTCTAAGAATTTATCTTCAGGAAATAACCATACAAGTGTACAAAGACATGTGTAAAACCATGTACATTAACAGTTAATGTCATGTAAGTTATGGTAAATCCAAACAAAGTAATACTCTGACAATTTTTAAAAAATGATCTATAAGCAAGATGGACTGATCTACGCTAAACCGAATGCAAGGTGTTGCTGTTGAATAAATTCTGACTCATAGTGACTCTACAGGACAGAGTAGAACTGCCCCACAGAGTTTCCAGGAAGTGGCTGGTGGATTCCAGCTGCTAACCCTTTGGCTAAGCTCTGAACCACTGCACCACCAGCACTCCAGATATACCCTGGGGGGGAAACTATCTAAAATGTGTACAGTGATTCTGTTTATGTTTAAAACACATGCATACTTGCATTAAAAAATATCCAGAAGCAAAAGCAAAACATTCTGAGGAAAAACAAGAAAGGAAAAAATTTGAAAATATTTACAGCAGATTGTGAACAGTGATTATTTCTGGGTGGATGGGATAATTGGATTTTAATTTTTTTCTTTGTTTTCTGACTTTTTAGTAGTAAATATATGAGTAGATGAAGTTGAGTAAAACTGTTGCTGTAAGGACATTATTCATCAACTTTAAATGAGAAAGAAAAATAAAAAAGCTTCATTCCATTGTAAGTGGAGCTATTAAGATTTAGAGAGATTCCATTTTGAAGTGTTGAAGTTTTTTTTATTTGGTTCACATTCAGTTGAAGCTTCTTTTTCCATTGCAATATATTTCACGTAGCATATAACTAGTCAGATCCGACTTGACGGCACTTGGCTTTTAGCATGTAATTCACCTATTTAAAGTATACAATTAAATGGCTTTTAGAATATTCACAGAGTTCTGCAACTATTATCCCCATCAGTTTGACTAGTTACCTCATTCCCCAAAGAAATCTCGTACCTGTTAATAGTCATTCTCTATTTCACCTAGTACCCCAGTCTTAACCCGAAAAACCAAACCTGCTGCCACCGAGTCAATTCTGACTCACAGAAACCTTCTAGGACAAAGTAGAACTACCCCATAGAGTTTCCAAGGAGCACCTGATAAATTTGAACTGCCTCTTGATTAGCAACCATAGCACTTAACCAGTTAACACCACCACGGTCTTAGGCAACCAGTTGTCTCCTTTCTGTCTCTCTCAATTTGCCTGTTTGGAACATTTCCTATAAATGAAATCCTACAGTATGTGGTGTTTTGTGACTGTGTTCTTCTGGAAATCCTGGTGGTGTAGTGGTGAAGTGCTACAGCTGCTAACCAAAGGATTGGCAGTTCAAATCCACCAGGTGCTCCTCGGAAACTCTATGGGGCAGTTCTACTCTGTCCTAGAGGGTCACTGTGAGTTGGAATCAGCTTGATGAAAGTGAGTCTGTTTGTTTTGGTTTCTTCTACTTAGCATATTTTCAAGGTTCACCCATGTTGTAACAGGAATCAGTGCTTCGTTTCTTGTTATGGTATTTCTAGTTTGGGTATCCCACATTTTAAATTTATAGATTCTTCTGTTGATGGATGACTGGGTTGTTTCTACTCTTTGACTATTATGAATGACACTGTTATACACATGCAGGTACAAATTTTTCTGTGAATGTATTTAGAATTTTTTTTTGATAGACATATATATATATATTTTTAATTCAGTTGGGCAGATGGATGCCTAGGGGTAGATCTGCTGGGTCATACGGTCAGTCTGTGTATAATCTTTGGAGGAAGTGCCAAACTCTTTGTCCACTGTGGTCGTACCATTTTAGATTTCCACCAGCAATGGATGAGGGCTTCTGCTTCTATCTTATCCTCACCAACACCCGTTATTATCTATCCTTTTAAATCCAGCCATCCTAGAGGATGCGAAGTGGTAATTTGTTGTGGTTTTCGTTGCATTTCCCTGCTGGGTAGGGATGGTGACCATCTCGTCATATGCTTGTTATTATCTCTGCTTTGGAGAAATGTTTATTCTGATCATTTGTGCATTTCATATTGGATTATATCTTTTTACTACCACACTGAAAGTTCTTTATATATTTTAGGTATGCAGCTTCTTTGTAAAACCATCTTTCTTGAGGCTTTAAAATATTCTTCATTCTTTTTTTGAACTGTATATGGAAAAATCATAAATACCTTCTCCCTGAGGACTCCAAGAAGAAGAACTCAATTGCTGATGACTTACATTGGGGCTCACTAGATACCAATCATGGTTACCATCCAATCTGCATCATTATCACACTTGGGAGCTAGATGCCCAGTCCCTGGGAGTGGAAGGGCCCCTGCTTTCCTTGTGTGAATTGTGGTCTCTGCCAGGCAACTCCACGTGCACGGCCACCTTGGGAGGCTCCAGCATGAGTGATGTCTACAAAGCCATGATCTTGCAGCTCAATCCTGATGAGAACTGTACTTGGACAGTTGAAAGACCAGAAAACCAAAGCATCCGCATCATCTTTTCCCACATCCAGTAAGTAGAAGCTCTGGGCTCCTAGTCGGGCCGAGTGAACTCACTGGCAGCATCAGGGTGTCTCTGTGGGAAGACTTAGGCTGCTTCTGTGGGTGGTAGCGACAACTTCAAAACCAGTGATGACAGTGGCTGACAACTATGTGCTGGGCATTGGTTATCAGAGGCTCTGCCAGGCTGATGCCAGGTTACAGGCACAGGGAGGTTGAGAACTTGTCTTGGGCCATCAGCTAGTAAGTGAAATAGCCAGCACTGGTAGCTAGCTAGTCCAGCTCCTAATTTCAGACCTTAAACACTAACCAGCAGTTCCAAGTGTTGCCGTGCACTAGAACCAGCTGAGAGAGCTTTCCAAAACCTAGATTCCCAGACGACCCCTGTATAATCAGATAATAGTCTTTGCGGTGGGAGCCAGGCATCATTTTTTTTTTCTAAATTTTAAAAGAATCACAGATTCATAAGTATTTGTTAATGTGCCCAGGGGACCCCAGTGTGAACTAAGTTTGAGAACAAGCACAAAACTCCAATAAACTCAGGGCTTTGCTGAACTCCCCCAGTGAACCCTCGCGACAGCTCTCTAGTGTAGACACAATCTAATCTCCCATCAATGGATCTGAAAGCCCAGAAAAGTCACTTCACAATTCATGTGCTCAAGGCCACATCCTAATAGGTGAGGGAGAAACACTGAGTCCAAGCAAGCTGGTCCCAGAGCCTATGCCTTCCTGGGTATCAGGGGCCTCTGGTGGGAGTCAGTGCTTAACACCTGGGGACCTTGGTAAATGCCAGCTGCTGGACACGCCCCTAGAGCCCCTGGTTCCGCAGGTGTAGGCAGGGCCTGAATCTGCGCTAAGGCTCCCAGGTGATGCTGGTGGTCTGGGATCCACACTGGGAGAACCACAGCCCTACAGCAGTGATGTTGATACTGGCCCTCGAGGAAACAGAGAAGGGGACTTGCCTAGAACATAAAGCTGCTAAAAAGATGTAGAGGCTCCTGGCTGTGTAAGAAGAGAGGCAAAGAGAACGAAAGCATGAGATGAGGGGGGGGAGTGGGATTGAACGGGTAACACTACCTGTGTGCCAGGTCTGCAGTGGGCGCTTCATGCTCTGAGTATCACAAACTTCAGACAAGAGTGTGAAGCAGGTCATGGTATTCCCATTTTACAGACCAGAAAACTGAGATCTGGAAAAGGGAAACCATTTGTCCAAAGTTACACAGCAGGTGAGTGATGAGCGCAGAAAGTGAACTCAGACTTTATCCACTCTTGTTGGTCTTCCACTAAAACTTCCTTGAAGTATGTCCTTAGAGGGCATTTGGAGAGACCCAGACAAAATGAGCAGAAAACTGTGCAATGCATGGTATGGGACCATCTTTAGAAGTGAGGAAGTGGGGATGTGAGAGAGGAAGGACCAACTGGAGGGAAGCCAGGTGTACTTACACTCAGAGAGGTGGTAAAGGAAGAAGAGATAATTCCACTTGCAGTAGCCTTCGATTTTTAAATGCCAAAGTGGATCAATTGTCAGCAACAAAGCTCTGCACCAAAGAGTCACACGAGCAAGGGAACAGGAGAGAGGAGAACAGGACAGAGGGAAAGATGGAGAAAGAAAGCTATCCAGGATTCTAGCTCCTTCTCTGCCTTTGACTTGTTATAAGACACTGGCCAAACAGTTCACCTCCTTGAGACACGTGTCCATCAAAGGTGTGTGGTTTGACATTGTAGGTGATAGTGTGTCTGAGAGATTTAGACAAGATGGATGTGTCCCTACTTTGTAAATTGTAGTGCCATTATAAGCCATTGATTTCATGCTGAGAAAGGCCTTCTAGCATCTCCAGCCCCTGGTATGCTGTTTCAGGCTAGATCCAGCCGGAAGTTGTGAAAATGAAAACATTCGAGTTTTTGATGGAGCCTCTACTGAAGGGCCTCTGCTGGGAGAAGTCTGCCCTGAGAATGACTACGTTCCCGTATTTGAGTCATCATCCAGTGCACTCCTGTTTCAAATAGTCACCGACTCTGCAGTCGTTCAAAGATCCGTCTTTGTCTTCTACTACTACTTCTCTCCTGAAACCTGTAAGTTCTCGATTTGGCACAAACCTTTGGAAGCATCTCCAGCTAGCATGCACATTGATGTGCTCATCAGCCTGGGCTGCTGAAACCTCGAGTATGAGACTGCCTTCAGAGGCATCTCTGCTTGTGAAGACAGTGGTTCTTTAACTTTAGTGAGTGTAAGAATCACCAGGAGCCTCCTTAAATCAGAAGCCTAGGTCCAGACTATAGAGATTCTGGTTCAGGTTTATAGGGGTGGAGCTATGAATTTGCATTTCTGATACTCTCCTAGTTGAGGCAGATGAAACTGACCAGAAAACCCCATGTGGAGGTGAACTGCATTAGAGCCCAAAGCAGTGACTCTCTGATTTCAGGCTGTTTCATAACAACCCTGAGAACTTTCAAAATGTTGATTCAGGGACCACTCCTCCTGGTCTGTCTCGCTAGGTTTGGAGTGGAGTTGTAGAACTTTCACATCTAATAAGCTCCCTGGGTGATTCTGACAAACCAAATTGTCTGGGGAGCTCCTGGTGAGAACTCTGGCTTCACATCTGAAATTGAAGATGATCAGACAGGCAGAGGCTACGGGGACTCCATTCTGTGTCCACAGCCCCTCAGTCCTGTTGACACCCAAATGCAGGAGGAGAGCACCACTCCGGTTTGCTTTCCAAGTTACAGATCTCATCACGTCATTCTCCTGCTGAGAACTTGCAAATGACTCTCTACTAAGAGACCTTGGTGTTGACAAATGTCTGGAGTGAAGCTGTTAAGAGTTACCCAAGCCAGCTGCGGGCCACCTTTTCAAGCCACCTCTCTAGCCAATACCTGACCTCTGTCCTCTGCTTTAGCCAGTCTGAGCTGGCTTTCTTCCTAAAAAGAGCTTCAGTGTTGTTTCTCCTTGTTGGTTTTGTCAGAAGCTTCCTACTGCCAGTGGGGGAGGGGAGGGGCCCAAGGAGGACTTTTGGAAGGAGCATCCATCCAGGCTTGGAACAACAGGTGTGACTTGGGAAGGGAAAGATGAGAGTCAGCCAGGAGGAACGATTTCCCCTGGAGTCAGCGACCTGGGGAGACAGAGGGGTAGGAAAGGCCGGCCTAGAACAGTCGGTCGGGGCCTTGTGGTCGTGGCCAACGGGTCTGGGGTGGGTGGCTGGAGCTGAATGAGGACATTCCTGGAGTGGTGTTTCCACAGCTGGGGTCCAGCTCATCTGAGCTCCACCTTTTGGTGAGGCACCTGCCAGCTGCATGCAGACTTCCTTGGGGCCCTGACAGAACATGACCAGTTGGGAACTGTGACATGTCTGCACCCCTACTATGGGAAGCAAGGAGGTGGGATAATCCCCCCAGGGGAGATAGTAAGCTTGATGCACAAGACAGAAACTCGAAACAGTCTTTATCGTGGTTTACATTCTTGGTCTCCTCATCTCCCCTTTAGCTATTCCAGGATGCGGTGGTTACCTGGACGCCTTAGAAGGTTCCTTCACCAGCCCAAACTACCCACAGATGCATCCTGAACTAGCCTATTGCATATGGCACATACAAGTGGAGAGCGGTTACAAGATAAATTTAGAGTTCAATGAGATTTTGTAAGTCCTGCAGCCCACCTCTGCTATTCTAGCAAACGGAGCTGATCTAGCTGGAACGCTGGTCCAGAGATGGGCACTCTTCAAAGCATCTGTGTACAAAGGAAAGAAACACTCACCAGTGCTAATCGTGGTGAATTAAGTTGGCTGTTTCTCTGCAGATTCCGAGGACATTTCAGGGACTGGCAAAGGCCCAAGTTTATCATCATTTCCCTGAACTATCGTTGTAAAGGAAATCCTGGTGGCATAGTAGTTCACCGTTAATGTCTGCTCACCAAAAGGTCAGCAGTTCGAATCTGCCAGGAGCTCCCTAGAAACTCTATGGGGCAGTTCTACTCTGTCTGTAGGGTCTCTATGAGTCGGGATTGACTGGACGACAACGGGTTTGGTTTCTCTTTTTGTTTAATCATTGTAAAAAGAACCCTAGTGGTGCAGTGGTTAAGAGCCACAGCTGCTGACTGAAAGGCTGGCTGCTCGAATCCTCCACGTGCTCCCTGGAAACCCTATCGGGCAGTTCTGCTCTGGCCTATAGAGTCACTGGAAGTCAGAATCAACTTGACAGTGCCAGGTTTTTTTTTTTGTTATTGTAAAGAAAACTCCTTAGTAAGCTTTGGGATTGTTTGGGTTGTCACAAAGAGAGTTTGGCTGCTTTGAAAAGCCTTCTCACTAGAGGCTGTTGTTCTCCAGTCTAGAAATGGATGAAAACTGCAGATTTGATTTTGTTGCGGTTTATGATGGCCCCTCCACCACCTCTGGCCTGATGGCACAAGTCTGTGGTCTCACGAAGCCTGCCTTCGAGTCCTCTTCAGACTCCTTGACCGTCGTGTTATCCACAGATTATGCCAACTCCTACCGGGGGTTTTCTGCCACCTACACTTCAGTCTATGTGGAAAACATCAACAGCAGTAAGTTACATTTCATGGTTACTTTGAGCTCTCTGAACAATGCACATATAGCCACTGCTCCTGAATTCTTAACTTGCCCTGTTTGCAAGGCTGTCACATACACTTTGAAAGATATACATAACTGGAAGAATAATCGGTTCTGTGCATTGATTAATGAAAGAGGACATTAATGATTTTATTAACTGGAAAAAATTCTATAGAAACTACGAACTGTTTAACTCAGTGCCTTCTGCAAAGACATAATTGAATACATTGAGATTTACAGTGTCTAGAAATCCTGGTAGCATAGTGGTTAAGTGCTATGTCTGCTAACCAAAAGGTCAGCAGTTCAAATCTGCCAAGTGCTCCTTGGAAACTCTGTGGGGGCAGCTCTACCCCGCTGTATAGCCTCACTAGGAGTCAGAATTGACTTGACAGCAGTGAGGTTTTTTTTTAGCCACCAGTGAGATCACAGTGAACATTGTGGAAAGTGGATCAACTCGGCTCTCTTAGGCTTCTTAATAAAGTCGAGAGTAAACCAGATTTTGAGCTTTTATACATTCCAGACCCAAAGTTCCTGACTGGGTAAACATGATCTCCGCTTCTCTCTCTTTTTTTGACAGCGTCTTTAAAGTGCTCCTCTGACAAGATGAGAGTTATCCTAAGTAAATCCTACCTGGAATCACTGAACTACGATGAGAATGATTTACAACTAAATGATCCCACTTGCAGACCCGAAGTATCGTCGAATGCGGTGGAATTTTCTATCCCTCTCGATGCGTGTGGTACGATCAAAAAGGTAAATGGAAACATTGATAACAGGGTTTGGTCAAGTGTTAAACACATTAGCATGAATCATGCTAATACTGGCTAGCTGCTTTAACCCTCAAATCTCAGTGGCTTGACATGTTAAACATACGGGTGCACACATGTACACACACTCAGTCATGCACACAGCAGTAATTTCGGGTCACTGAAAGATGGTTCTTCTTCCTAGAAGTTGGAGAATTTTGAAGATTCACCTTGTGACAATTTGAACATCTATATGCCCTGGATTTAAATGTCTACAAGTCACACTTGTACAGAAAATGTTCATACCCTCTAGTTAGTAAAAATATAGCTGTATTGAAACAAACAGGAAATCCTGGCAGCATAGTGGTTATGTGGTATGTCTGCTGACCAAAAGGCCGGCAGTTCAAATCCACCAGGCCCTCCTTGGAAATTCTGTGGGGCAGTTCTACCCTGTCTATAGGGGTCTCTATGAGCTGGAATCAACTTGATGGCAGTGGGTTTGGGTGGGTAAAGAAAACAGACAACTTCTTTCCCCTGTAAAACAGAAGGTAAAAATTATCCTTATTTTAAATATGAAGAATATTCCTACAAGTCTGTAGTTTGATATACATTGTGTAGCACTCCAATTCAGGATCTCAAACATTTTCAACTTAATTGACAACAATGGAGGTTACTCCGGTGACATCAACAAGGTTGGAACTTTTTCCCTCTCAAAAGCAAAGAGACCCTTAAATGACTCAGGACAGCATCTGGAAATAACCCTAGAACATTCAGTGAGATTATGTGCAATATATTATGCATTAAATAGACCGTCATTGACTGTGTAACACATCTAGGACATCATCATATATTATATCCAGCTTTATAGTAGCATGTAGTTTATATTTAGCTATGATTTATTGACTATTCACCATGTGCCAGACAATCAAAATTGATTTTAACTTAATTGAAAAAAAAAAAAAAACTTTCTAATGCTATCTTCAAGTCTTACTAACTCAACTAGAATCTCTCATATTGTCCTTCAGTTCTTTCCCAGAATTTTTTAAAAATAAGGGTTATAGTATTCCGACATGGAAGCTATTGTCCAATAATTTAAGAAAATCGCTCCCTACCTGTAAATGGTATTGACATCAATGCTATACAGACTTACTGGGATAAAAATAAAAAAATTGGAATTGCATTTTGTTCGCAGGCCGAAGACAACTCAATTACTTACACGAATACGGTCACTCTATCCCCAACTTCTGGAGTGATCACCCGTCAGAAACGTGTCCAGATAATTGTCAGATGTGAGATGGAGTATAACTCCACCTTGGAGATAATGTACGTGACAGAAGATGACATAATTCAAAATCAGTATGCACTGGGCAAATATAATACGAGCCTGGCATTTTTTGAATCCAGTACATTTGAGACACCTGTCCTGGAGTCGCCATACTATGTGGATTTACACCAGACTCTCTTTGTTCAAGCCAGTCTACACACCTCTGATCCAAACCTGGTGGTGTTTCTTGACACCTGCCGAGCCTCTCCCACTTCTGACCTTGCACCTCCAACCTATGACCTTATCAGCAGTGGGTATGTACTGATGTGTGATATTCTTTTCTGAGAGTTACTGGTGATTTTAAGAAACCAATATTTGCATGTGTTTGTATGATTTAAGGAGGCCTGGTGACATTGGGGTTAAGTGCTAGTAACTGAGACGTTGGCAGTTTGAATCTACCAGCCACTCTCTGGGAGAAATATGTGGCAGGCTGCTTCTGTGTGGATCACAGTGTTGGAAACCCTGCAGGGAAGTTCTTCTCTGCCCTGTAGGGTTACTATGAGTCACAGCTGACTCAATGGCAATATATTTTTGGTTTGGAGCTATAAACTTTATAAAGCTTTCCTAGCAGTACAGCTGTGGAATTGTTCATTTTATAAAATAGTCACTGTGTACTAGTTACAAACAGATTAAGATGAGACGTTTCTGTAGCTACAGTTCATATACACTGGAATTTTAAGTGTATTTACAAAACATCTGCTGATAGAAACAAGTGTACTTTTTGTCATTAAACCTTTATTTGTGCCTTTGCTTTTTTTTCACATTTGGGGATTTTCAACAGAAGCTTGGAAGATTTATTCACCGGGGCTATCTTCAGAACATAAACTTGGTGTCATTAGTAAAATCCCTGGCATTCTTTAGGAAAGAAAGAAAATTTCTGTTTGGATAGGATACTTTCTTTTTTTTTTTTTCTAAAAGCTGGCTCTGGTGATTCAGTGGTTAACTGTTATGGCTGCTAACCAACAGGTTGGAAGCTCATATCCACCAGACCACTCCTTAGAAACTCTATGGGGCAGTTCTACTCTGTCTTACAGGGTTGCTATGAATCAAAGTCAACTCTATGGCAGTGGGTTGGTGGGTGATGGATATTAACCACATCAATTATGCTGACACAGGTGTTGGCCATCTAATCAAGTCACACAAACTTCAAATTTTAGACCAGAAGGGAACTTTGCCATCACACTTAAGGGTCAAATCCACAGTTTCTTTGCTCTCTGTAGTTTGAGCTAAATGGATTGTGTTTTAGAGAAGTTTATGAATCCACAAATTAGACAGTTTAGAAAACCTTTGTATCCACTTTTTTCAGTATTGAAGAAACTGAACTTCTGTATATCTTCTGAACTTGCTCATCAATTCTGTTTCAGATGCAGTCAGGATGAGACCTGTCAAGTGTATCCTTTATCTGAACACTATGGAAGATTCCAGTTTAATGCCTTTAAATTCTTGAGAAGTCTGAGCTCTGTTTACATCCAGTGTGAAATCCTGATCTGTGACAGTGATGACCCTCAATCTCGCTGCAATCAGGGCTGCATCTCTAGAAGAAAACGAGACATTTCCTCCTACAAATGGAAGGCCGACTCAGTCATAGGTCCCATTCGTCTGATAAGGGATCGGAGTTCACATGGAAATTCAGGTAAGAGAACAACTTCTTCTTATGATACAAGAATGTATTCTAAGGAGCTGCATATCCCAGCTCATGGAATAATGCTAAAATAGAGTTGTTCCTCAGCATGTGCACAGTAGACTTAGGGGTTTGTCACAGACGTTTGGGAGTCCCTGGATGGTATAAATGGTTAAAGTGCTCAGCTGCTAACTGAAAGATTGAGGGTTTGCATCCCCCTCAAGGTGCTTTAGAAGAGAGGCCTGGAAGAAAACCAAAATCAAGCCAAACTCATTGTCACAGAGTCAATGCTGACTCATGGCAACCCTATAGGACAGAGCAGAACTGCCCCAGAGTATATCCAAAGAGTGGCTGGTGGATTTGAACTGCCAGCCTTTCGGTTAGCAGCTGTAACTCGTAACCACTGTGTTACCAGTGGTTGGAAGAATGGCCTTTTGGAAGAGAGACCAGTGAAAAATCAGTCACTGAAAACCCCATGTGTCACAGGGTCACCATGAGTCGGAATCAACTCAATGACTCCTGGTGTCATAGGGATTTTGCTAAAGCTCTAAGTAAGTTAGCCGTTTAAAACCAGTCCAGGCCTATTGGCATCAGGTTGATTCTAAGTCACAGTGACCCTGTAAGACAGAACAGAACTGCTCCATAGGCCTTCTAAGGCTGTAGGAAACCCCGCTGATGTGATGGTTAAGTGCTACACTTGCTAACCAAAAGGTTGACAGTTCAAATCCACCAGGCACTCCTTGGAAACTCTAGGGGGGCAGTTTCTACTCTGTCCTTCAGACTATGAGTCAAGACTGACTCAAAAACAATGGGTATGGCTTTGGTTTTCTCATCTTGACTGAAGCAAACTGATGCATCTTTCTCCTGGGGAGTGGCTGGTGGGTTCTTTCGTCAGCTGTTCGGTTAGCAGCTGAGGGCTTACCCACCTGCTCCACTAAGGGTCCTATAGGGTATGTAGCGATGTTACAAATTTACCAAAATTTTACAATGCTAAGAAATACTCCCTTTTGAAATAGTTTTCATCCTGTTTCTGATTGCAGGATTTCAGCATCAGTTACCTGCAGAAGAATCTCAGAATCAGGCTTTCAACAGTCTGCATCTGTTCTCACTCATGGCCCTCGCTCTGAATATAGTGATCGTGGCTACCGTTATGGTGAGGGTTTATGTCAATCGAGGAACAGACTACAAGTACCAGAAGCTGCAGAGCTACTAACTCAAGGATTCAGCCTTCAGTGTGGCACGTTTCTCCTGAGTGCAGAAGGAAATGCTACCGCGTGGCTGCATATGCCATGGATAAATTAAGAAGGGCCCAATGAAGGGTTGTACAAGTTCTTGTCACCAAGTTCAGAGTGTGTATCCCAGAGTATGACACCTTGGAGGATGACTGATGTGAAAAAAACATGTAAATTAGCTTTCATTTGAAAGAACTAGAGTCACCAAAGTATAAAATAAATTAGGAACACCCTTTTCATGAGCATAAAACATTTTAAGCAGATGTTGCTGTTGTTGTTGTTTGTCTGTTGGTTCCAACCCGTGTTGGTCTTTTGTATAACAGAACGAAGCGTTCCCACTCCCGAGCTGTCTTCGTGGTTGTGAGTGTGTTTGAGCCTACTGTGCACTCAAGAGTTAGGTGGGGGAACAGTTGCTTTGGCTTGGTCTTCAGAGTCAGATGAATTTATTTTCTAGTTGCAAATGTACCACCTTTTGAAATACACACAATAGTTACAATTTCTGAAGCTAAAAAGTGGCAGAGAGAGTGGAAGTTGTTGCACCCATACCTAATGCTTTAATGCACACTCTCACAAAGTCAGACCTGAAACATCTCAGAAAAGGGGGGGTTGGAAAGAAGACCCTGACTACGTAAAGGAGAAAATTCCATACAGTTTTCGGGTTAATGAGAGAAGACCTTTTCCTTCCCGTTTGCCATCAAACACCAAAGCCAAGAAGTAGCCTGCCCTGACTTATAATTCCTGTACTGTGGCTGGAAACCCTGGGGGTGTAGTGGTTAAGCTGCTAACCAAAAGGTCGGCAGTTCAAATCCTCTAAGTGCTCCTTGGGAACTCTATAGGGTGGTTCTACTCTGTTGATAGGGTCACTATGAGTCAGAATTGACTCAATGGCAGTGGTTTTGATTTTGGGGTACTGTGGCTGGACATGTATTATTAAAGACCCCAATGCAAACAAGGTTCTTTATCTTAGATGAATAATACAACTTTGTGGTGTCACCTAACAACATATACAGTTTCTGGTTTTAATAAATGTTCATAAGTCGCAATCATATTTCTGAATGCCCAAGCATGTTCTGTTTTCTTTTGTTCATAAAAACATGTTGAAAATGCAGAGAATATGCAAGGAATACAACAGAATCTCTACACTCACAGAAGAGGTCCTTAAGGGACTGATGGATTTCCAGCTCCAAATCAAAACAAGCTTCCCCATTTAAAAAAAAAAAAAAATTCCATGTAGCTCTTCCAAGTACTTTCTCAGCCAGCCACACAATTGAGTTTCCTCTTTATTCATCCAAACCGAAACACCAAACCTGCTGCCAATTCCAACTCACGGCAACCCTATAGGACAGAGTAGAACTTCCCTATAAGGTTTCCAAGGAGCACCTGGTGGATATGAACTGCCCAAACTTTGGTCAGCATCTGTAGCACTTACCCACTATGCCCCCAGGATTTCCAAACCACCTAAACTGAAGTACTGCAAACTTCTTCTCTAACCGTACATGATAACACTTAAAAATTTAGCTAGAATGGAAGGATCAAGTTAAGTACTGAAAAATAGCACAGCTTCTGGTCCCCGGCCGTTGATCCCGCCTCCATCAGCAATCGACTGTCTGCCTCCGGCCAGTGTGCACTCAGGGACATCAAATGTGATGGTGTAACACTAAGAAAAGTATCAAACGTGTCACCCTGACTCGTTGCCATTGAGTTGGGTCCAATTCAAAGCCACCACATAGAAGCGTAAAACTGTCACACACGGTTTTCGAGGCTGTCATCTTTATGGAAGCGCACTGCCACATCTTTGTCTTATACCATCTGGTGAGTTCAAACTGCCAAGCTTTTCGTTAGCAGCTGAGCTCTGAACCACTGTGCCACCGATGCTTCCTACATTTTATACTAGACAGTGAAATTGTGTTACCAAATTGTGCTACCTAAATCAACCAAACCCTTTGTGGTGGGAATATTAAAACATACCAATGTGTTGTTAGTAGGCATGCTGTTATTATTATTTTTTTCTTTAGGAAAAGCTATAGTGATGGAATCCAAGGTCCCAGATATGAAGTTGAGTGCTGTGGGTTCTAGTTCTGTGTTACCTTAGCCAGGTCACCCTCATGTTTTAGACTAGGGATGGTAATCTTTGCCTGTCCCCTCCTAGGGGTATTGTAGGGTTAGCTGAGGGAAGTCAATAGTTAGCGTCTACCTGTGTTCTGTTTACCACCAAGGAAGCTGCTTTTCTCAGACCACACCTGTTCCCGGAAAACACACTCCAATCAGAGGTTCGTGTTAGGGGGTTTCCTGGGAGTGAGGGGAGGTAGACTGGGTGGAGGGAGACTGAGAACTGACAAGCAGTTGCAGTGAAGACCCAACAGACCCTCTCTGGGAGTCCCAGAATGGGGCTAGCCCTCCCAAGGTGCTCCGCAAGGTCCTCACATGCCTCTGCTGACCTGCCGTTGGATGAGGGCCGCCCAGAGATGTGCTGTGAGCTTGGGGAGCCCTCTTGAGCTGAAGGCAGTACTCTAGTGGCAGTGGAGCCACGACACTCCAGCAGCTTGGAGGATGACGACCCCATCCAGGCAGAGCTCCGGCAACACCAGAACAGTCACCGCACTCACCTCTTAACAGCAGGAGTCAGTGCTGAGTTTCTCTGCATTGATTGTGGGTGACAGCTATATAACATGATTCACGTGATTGGTATCACTACGTTGTACACCTCAGAAATGTTTAGTTGGCAAATGTCATGATACATGTATATATACACATATAAATATTTCCCATGGTGTTTGGCTGGAGCAGAGCAATTTTATGTACATACACACATATATATACATATATATACGTATACGAAACAATTAAAAACAAAGAAGCAGGATTTTCAGAAGGCCTCCCAAAGCAAAATCCAACTCTATATGATATTCAAGGGACACTTCTAACAACGTGCTCCAGAAGAGCTAGAAGTGAAGGAGTAGGCAGTGGGATATCAGGCACTTACAAACCAGAGAGCAGGGTCACCTCCTTACTGCTGGGTGGAGTGGAGTCGAGGCTGCTCAATGCGCTCTGCTGCCTTCAAGGAGAGTGGGTGGCCTCATCACTACTGGATGGAAATGAAACTCTCTGATCTCCACTGGGCTTCCTCTGACCTCACGTTAGCACCGCAGGGTGAGAGGGGCATCTCTGTTTGTTGGGAGAGGGAAGGTCAGCTCTCTACCTGGTCTCTGGCTGATACTGAGGGGGGTGGTGGAGGGCGGGTACTGGAGGTGATGGGATTTGCAGCTGTCTGCTCTGCCTGCCCTGACAGCACCCTGGCAGGCAGAGCAAGGGGTAAAGGGTACTGGAGGTGGTGAAAGTCTAAACTGGCTGGGAGTCTTCTGGCCCAGTGTTTCCCAGGGTGTTTGGCTGGAGCGGGGCAATTATTGCTTAAGACTTTTCTGTCTTGCTAGTTGCCTCTTTCCTGTTGCTTTGGCTGGAAAAGGAGGCTTTCCTGGTCTGTATTGATCAGTGTTTCCAGATTGCAGGCGGTGCTGCCTGTGGCTTTTAAACTTTAGGGTTGCTAACTATCTCCAGAAGTGCTGTTGGGAAGAACAGCTCCCCAAACCCCTTACTCTGAACTCCAGCAAGAGAAAAACTGACCTGGAAGTTCACGTGGACCGTTATTTACTTACTCTTAAATTTTCAGACCTTCCGCTGACAACACTCTTCTACGTTAGGGATTTGTACAAATCCACAAAATGCTGGAGTTTGGAGGCTGTTGGGACCCCAGCAGATATAGTTAATGGGAAGATGGACTTGTGAAAGCAGAAACTTTAGTCACCCAAAGTTACTTGGAAAACTCCTTTATTCATTTGAAACACTTGCATGAAATAAGATGCCCGATGCTAAGATCACTTTTTATAAGACTTACGATACAGCCAAACCAAAACCAAACCTGTCGTCCTTGACTCAATTCTGACTCACAGCAGCCCTATAGGATGGAGTAGAACTGCCTCCTAAGGTTTCCAACGAGTGGCTGGTGGATTTGAACTACTGACCCTTTGGTTGGGAGCCAGAGCGTTTAACCCCCACACTACCAGATTTTCCTGATAATAAAGCTAGTCAATGGCAAATGATTAACTTTGGATTTAAAGATGCCACCTTCCACAAATTAACTAGTAATCACATTCTATCAATTTTCACTATGCACAAGCATCCTAATAAATACCACTATTGTATTTCCTCAAGGGCATGTCAGTGAAGGGCATGTTTGTAATGAAACCAAAATGTTCCCTATTAGTGATAACATCCTTGGATGGCTCACAGGTCAGATTTTCATCTAGGCACTCATCATCAGCAACCAGTCTCTCTAGATGCTACACTGTCCTTCTCACCTGGGGACTTGATGACACCATATTTTCATCTGGTACATGCTACTTATTGACAAATGCCAGAAGAATTTCCTGGGGATAGGGACTCATATTTTATATATATATATATGAGGTCTGACAATTCTATAAACTTAATTGTTCTAAGTGCTACATACCTCCTTGTTGAATATCACTATGGTTACCTTTGAAGTACTCCCCTTGGGAAGCTACGCACTGATGCCAGCACCTAGTCCACCCTTCAAAGCAGTTTTGCAACTCTTTCTGAAATGACCATTGTACATGGTGGCAAGGTGGCAAGTTCACCAGCTTAATTGTATAGTTGTCTATCAGGGCTTTTAGCTAGTAAACACAGAACTGTACTGGAACACTCTCCTTACTCACCTGATCTGGCCCCCAATGACTTTTTTCTTTACCTGAAGATAAAGGAAATATTGAAAGGAAAACATTTTGATGACATTCAGGACATCAACAGTAATACAACGACAGCTCTGATGGCCATTCTAAGGGGAATACCTTGAAGTTGACCACTGCGATATTCAACAACAAGGTAAGCAACACTTAGAACAATCAAGTTCGTGAACTTAATTGTTGCATCTTGTATGTAGCCCTTTTTCTAGGATGAGTTAGTGAACTTAATTGTCAGTCCTCATATGCCAAAAACATCGTTGTGGAATTCGCTCTGACTCATTTCAACCACAGGGTATCCAAGGTTGAAATCTTCGCAGAAGCAGACTGCCACATTTTTCTTCTGTGGAGCAGCTGGTGGGTATGAACTGAGTTGGAACTGACTAAGTGGCACACAACTGAATATTTCTTGGCAAGAAAAAGAAAAAAAAAATTCTATGCTCAACTCTTGTTTTTTTTTTTTTTTTTATAAAGATAACTTTCAAGGCCACGAGTCTAGCACAGGCTCCAATCTGTGACAGTAGAAGAAAAGTTAGACAGCGTAGTTGCTGCCCTCCTCTTCCGTGGAGACATGGGAATATGTTAACTTGTCCTGTGTCCTTTTCAGGTTTCCTGTAATGTTTTGAGGATCTGGAAAACAGACTGAGAAAACGAGCATGTGAGCAACAGGGCGATATGCGGGGTTCTGCAAGTGTGTTTTAGAAACACCTGCTGTCTCGTCAGGTCTGACTCACGGAGACCCTATGTGTGTCCGAGTAGAGCTGAGCTCTAGAGCATTTTCAGTGGTCAGTTTTTCAGAAGCAGATCATTTGGCATTTCTTCTGAGAAGACTCTGGGTGGATTTGAAACTTCAACCTTTCGGTTGGCAGCTGAGAGCTTTATTTCCTCTCAGGGACTCTGACTGTGTTTTAGACTTTTTCCTTTGCAAACTGTAATCTAAACTCAAAAAGCCAGGTCCAATGTGACCCCTTTGAAACAAGTAAAGTTTTGATGAGTAAATGATCTGTTTGATTCCAATGATCAATTATTAGAAGTAAAACAAACAAAAAGTCCATTGGTTTCCTGACAGTTTATTTTTCATACAACTTTTGACAAGGTTGGAAAACTAATGCTCACACCATGAGAAGGACAGAAACAAAGAGACCTATGTCCCAGAATCTGAACACTAAAGGTGCTGAATTAAAAAAACAAAAAAATTGGCAGTTTCGTACAGACATTTGTTACACTTTGAGACAATGATCAAGTCCTTCACAGTGAAGAGTTAGAACCCTGAGCATGTCCCACTTGAAGGAAGAATAATTGCCCTAGAGGTTTAGTAATCAGACAAGATTTATTTATTAACAAACGTGAGAGAAGAAACCCCTCTATTGCTTTCTTTAATGTCTGTGTGTGGATAACCTCTAGTTTGTCAAACTTAACCATTTCAGCGAAGAGAAATGGAATTTGCTTTCAAATTTCACATGGATTGATGTGAAGACTGGTGACATCACTCAGAGGTCTTGTACTGACCTTTTCCCTTGCCTATCTCCAGGGGTCCCACTGTGTGGAAATGCTCAGTTGGCCCTTCCCCTTCCTCGGCAGCCACCGAGGAGCTGGTGTCTCTCTTACTCCGCCCTGCACAGCCACGGGTGCAGCGGGAGGAGGAGTAGCCAACTTTGCACACAGCTATCTTACATTGCAGATAGACCACATCATAGCTGTCGAGAAAGCTAAAGGCATTGAACTTGAACTGGACCACATTCTTCTGGCGGGAGGGGAGGTTGGCATAGGTGTTGTCTATGATGCACCTGATGGAAATAAAAATCCCAGGTCAAAGATTAGCTTAGAGTGTGAAGTCAGTCTGACTTGAAGAATTAGGCTTGGATCCAAACTTCTGGATTCCAAATGGAGTCATCCTTCTATCCAGTCTTCCTTTCATTAAACAAACAAACAAAAAAAAACTTCAGAGGAAAATTTATAGCATTAAATGCCTGTATGAGGAAAGAAGAGAGATGTGAAATCAGCAACCCAACCTTCCAATTTAGGAAACTAAGAGAAAGAAGAGCAAATGAATCCTAAAGAAGCGGAAGAAGCGATAGCTGTTAAATTCTGGCACCAAAGTGAGACTTTCTTCTCATTTTATTTATAAAGAGGACTGAAAGAGAAGAGCGTTGCCACTTGGGGACTCACTGCTGTTTAGTGCCACATCTGTGTACTACCCGGAGCCATGATGCCTCTTATCAGCTTTAGGGTTACGGGAGCGCTCATCTCTCTCTGAGCCTCCATTGGTTTGATTGTTTGCACATTGGTTTCCAGTTACCCATTTGTAAGCATTTAGCCCACTAGGGGACAAGGGAGATAAAAGTCAAACAGTATGCCCAAATTCTAGTTTGGCAAATCCTTTGGCTAATCAGAGGTTCGGGAATAAATCTCAGCAGTGTAATGCTTGGCCTGGACTAACCCACAAGCCCATCACTGTAGGCCAAAAGCACTGAGGATCTGATCCATGAATGAGGAGCCTAGTGAGACCATAAAATGAGCAGGAAAGGGAGGCTTGGACTGAAAGGGTCGGTGGGACAGCAGAGTCTGGGCACCAACACCAACACCAACACCCAGAACTCTCAGGGGATTCAAGGGAGGCTGTCCAGATTGCCTGTAATGATTGGGATGAGAGGGTGCATGAGGGTCCCAACTCTACCTCTGGGCCACTGTAAGGATTCTTTTACACAATATTATGATTTAGAACTATCACATGACCAACCACAGACTCTGTAAAGGAAAGCCACTTGAATCTGATAGATCACCAAGAAAGATTTTCATTCTCCTTACCCCTGCTGGATCAATTCATGTTTGACAGTTGTAAAATCCTGGGGATCTGGAGAAGCCACACAGGTGTCCACAAAGAGCATCAGGTTGGGATCACGGCTATGGAGGGTGGCTTGGAGGAAGACCTCTTGCTTCTGGATGGCATGGTGTGGCTTCACGGCCCCCATGTGATCAGATGTGGGTGACTCGAGGAATGTTATGGACACTTCGTAGCCAGCTCCCTGGCTTGGCACGTCAGCCTCATGAGCCACTGCCCCTGCTGAGGGACGGTCCACCCTGCAGGTGAGCTTGAGCTGAGGCACCCTGTGCCGCACAAGCACTCGGCCAGGGTGGCCGTGTATTCGTCCCTTAATGGAGTTGGAGTAGCTGAAGGAGCTGAGGTTCTCCTGTAAGGACAAGAGGACAGTTGGTGGCCAGAGATCTCAGCTTCCTGACCAGCACCTTCTTTTATAATCAGAGACCTGTTCTTTACCTCCCTTACTTGGGGCCAATTTACCATATGCTGGAGGGCAGGAGCCCCAGGACTGACCTCTGTGGTCCTTAACTATGAATAGGGTGATGTCTTGTCCTCTCCTGGATTCCAGAGTGCAGCCTGGAAGTCCCAAATGTGTGAGCCTCGATTCCTTTGTGCCCTCCTGTGACTGTCATGTTGTGGGAAATGCCGTGGTATGGGAAATGCATGAGATCCTTGCTTGCTGTGGGTCTCACCAGCTGGGAGTTCCCTCTCTGCCAGACTTCTCCACATTCCATTCCCTCGGGCATATCTGTTTCCTCAACTTCAATGTCATTGTTTTGGGAAACAAGCAGGTGGTTATGGAAAGTTAAACAGAGACATTTATTTTAATGTACATAAATACCTAGATATTTGCTCCCCAGATTGCAACATACAGTTATCCAACTGGTTAGAAACACAGAGTTGGACAAACATACCAACTGTTCTTTCCTGTGTCCTGTGCCATAACTTGTACTTGGTGGTGGTGGTTGCTTTTAGGTGCTATTGAGTCAGTTCTAACTTGTAGGGACACAAAGCGCAACAGAAGGCAACACTGCCTGGTCCCGCACTATCCTCACAATCACTGCTATGTCTGAGGCCATTGTTGCAGCCACAGTTACAACTCTTCTCATCGAGGGTCTTCCTCCTTTTCACTGACCCTCTAATTTACCAAGCATAATGTCCTTCTCCATGGACTGGTCCCTCCTGATATTTTGTCTGAAGTAAGTGAGATAAAGTCTTACTACCTGCATTTCTAAGAAAGCATACTTGATAGGTAGAAACCCTGGTGACACAGTGGTTAAGTGCTACAGCCACTAACTAGAAGGTCAGCAGTTCAAATCTACCAGGTGGCCCTTGGAAACTCCATGGAGCAGTTCCACTCTGACCTACAGAGTCCCCATGAGTTGGGATCGACTTGATGGCAATGGGTTTTTGGTTCTTCGGGTACTTGGTAGGTATGCACTAACATCTAATAAAGAAATGTGATGTGAAAAGTGCTTTGGTTTTGGAGGGAAGAGACTACTATCTATCCATCTGTCCGTCCGTCTGTCTGCCCATCTGTCCATCCCCCCATTCATCAGTCCTTTGAAATTCAACACTTCTTACTGTGACAAAGTCTTCAATAAGTATCCCCCAAGAAAAGAAAGATTCAGACAGATGAGCAAGCTGCTCCAGGTTTTATCAAACTCATTGCAGAAGCCTTGGCTCACCCCTTTCTTCTGTTTCTATGCAGGTTTGTCACAGGTTGTTGAATTTACCAAACCCCTCTTCATGATCTGCGTCCATAGGAAGGTCCCACCAACTTGTCAGCTTCTTACCCGCCGGACAGTGCCACAGTGGCCATAGGGAATGTTGAAGACCAGGTAGCGTCCCGTGACTTGGGGGCGACACTGCTCGTCGTTTACGTGGAGGTCCCAGGAGGAGTACCCCAGCCTCCGAAGATAGCCTCGGTCAATGACGGCTTGGAAAAGGTTAGGCAAGCAAGAGAGCTGGGCTGCAGGAGGAGGCAGATGGTAAGATCTTCACAAAGGGACCCTGGCCTCTTGGACATGTAGGTCAAGGTGTGGGTATCTGTTACTTTATACAAGTACCCTTAGCCAGGGCTGGCTCTGCTCTCATCATCCCCATCCTTGACTTGACCTGCATGGACTTTAATCCCTACCTTTCCCACAAGGGCTTTGGAGTGCCTCTGCAACCACATCCCAAGGGAGGAAGGTAGAACCTTGTCTAAGGAGTTAGAGGGCAGCTTGTTTCAATGTGGGGAATCCCTGAGCCTAAATCTTCACCTGAGAGGTAAGTTGGAAATACAAAGAGGGACACAGCATGAGTGCTTAGGGGTCTCTTCTCCCACCTCCTAGAGCCCAGGAAGTCCACAGAAATACTAGAGATCTCAGTGGAAACAGCCTGTTCTTTCTTTCCCAGAAAGCTGCTCTCTTAGATCCCCTTTCAGCAGCCTGAGACCCTAGGAGGGGAGAAGAATTTACCATTGTCCTTGGGTACAACGGCATCAGCTGGGCCTGGGAAGGAGAGAAAGGTGAAGAGCAAATGTTAAGGTGTTGAACACTGAAAGTGGCCCGTGTAGCCACCACTAATCATGTACAGTGAACAGGTTCATTTGATTTCTCTTGAGAGCCTGTGTCAATACTCCTGGAAATACTGCAGGGCACTGGAAGGAGCCAGGGCCCAGGGCTTTCTGGCACAGCTGGAGGGCAGGATGCTGGATTGTGCAAAGTCATGTTGAGAACACAGGTGTCAGCAGCATCAGGATTTGCTGAAGCAAGAGAGGCGCAGATATAAGGCTCGGCAGGTCTGGATACTATCATGCGAGCTCTGGCTGCTGTTCCCTCCAGTGCACGTGGTGCTCTTGGCCCTTGAGGCTGGGAAGAGACAGTGTTGGGCTATCAAAGCTTCCACAGCCCGGAAGCAAGTCAGGGCAGTAACTCAAGGCCATGGCCCAGCCCAGGAAGCATGTATGGTTGGTTAGATTCTCTCGGTCTCTTCAGACACTCCTGGGCCCATCGTATTTGTCCTTTGGACACCTGATGAAAAGGAAGCCCCTTAGTGCACAACTCAACAATGGAAAATGGCTCACCTTTTGGACTGGGTCCTCTAACGGCACCTGGGTTGCCTGGGATAGCAAACAGACACAAAGTGAGAATCTGTGGGCAAGGACTCCAGGAACCTCGGTGCAGACTCACGGACTTGAGTCTGTGTGACTGATGTCTGTCTTACTTAGGGCTCTGACAGATTTCCTATTTGAGCCCCAATTCTGTGCTGAACAAGAGTCACACCTGTTCAAAGGCAAAAGCAATGCCTTAACTGTAAAATACAAAACTAATAGTAGAACAATTGATTTGGTCACCAATTCTTTGAATTTTGGAATCTCTTGAGATTTAACCCCAAACTCATAGCTGTAGACTTGATTTTGATTCATAGCAACCTTGTAAGGCAGGGTAGAACTGCCCCATGGAGTTTCCAAGGAGTGCCTGGTGGACTTGAATCACCAACCTTTTGGTTAGTAGCTGTAGCACTTAACCACTATGGCACCAGGGGTTCTCCTTGAGACTTAGGTAGGTGAACATAAGAAAGTTCCACTCCACAAGGAAGGTGGCCAACCTATGGAACCCAACATGTCAAGGCAGACACAGTCTCATAATACAAAAGAATCCAGGAAAAGTGGACAGGCCAAGTCTCAGAGGAACCCAGGCTGTAATAGGATATCTCTCTGACTTTGGAGGGCTTGGCCAAGGTGAAGGGCAGTGTCCATGAAGAGTTGTGCCCTTGACAGAGACTAAAAAGTAGTCTAGACAGATTGTAGGCTGACTCCTATGTCCTTAATCATTTAATTATACAGTTACTCCTTTGACCTCATAATCCTTTAGCTATATTTTGGAACAAAAAGACTCAAAGTGTGCTACATTGGGTTTACACAAAACTGATGAATAAAATCCTGCTTGTGTATAATTAAAATGTTTCTCACAAAGTTTACGTACACCAGTTGTAAAAGCCCAGTGCCATCAAGTCAGCTTGGACTCCTGGCCAACCCATGCTGTGTTGGAGTAGACTTGTGCTCTGTAGGGTTTTCAGAGGCTGATGTTTCAAGAAGTGGATCACTGGGCCTTTCTTCTGAGGTGCCTCTGGGTGGACCCAACCTCCAACTCTTCCTCAGCACCTAAGCACGTTAGCCACCATTGACACCACCCAGGATACAGCACCCTTGATACAGCACACACACAAAACTCAAACCTGTTGACACCAAGTGGATTCCCAGATGGTTTCCAAGGAGTGGCTGGTAAACTCAAGCTGAGGATCTTTTTGGTTAGCAGTGAAATGCTTAGCCACTGTACCACTAACGCTCCTTATACAACACTCACCCCAAACCCAAATCCACTGTCGTTGACCTGAGTCTGACACATAGCAATCCTATAGACAGGGTAGAACTGCCTCATAGAGTTTTCATGGAGTGACTGGTGGATTCCAACTGTCAGTCTTTTGGTTAGCAGACACAGAACCTAACCACTAAGCCAGCAGGGTTTCCTTATACAACACAAACAACCTCAAACCCACTGCGTTGATTCCAACTCATAGCAACACTATAGGACAGAGTAGAACTGTCCCATCAATTTTCCAAAGAGCACCTGGTGGATTTGAACTGTCGACCTTTTGATTAGCAGTTGTAACAGTGACTTTGCCACCAGATACCCTGAATTGTTTCCATTTGTTACCCTTGGACCTGTGGCCCTGGTCAAACCCCTTATTTCTTCGAGTTGTGAATTCTGCCCCTAGAATCTTTGGAGAGGACGGAAGGCCTCAGTCAGCAGGACGATCCCGGCACTGGGAGCGGCCGGGAGCTCCCTACCTTTGCAGACCACACCCGCATCCTCGCTGTGGCGGCAGTCATGGCGAGTCCAGCCCGAGTGGTCACAGCTCTCCAGGGCGGCCTCACGGCCCACACAGCGCACATCGTCCAGCAGAATGGGCCCTGACCCAGGGCCGAAGTAGCTGTGGCCGGGGGCGGCCAGCGCGCGACCACAGCCCAGAAGGCGGCACACGACCTGGGCGTTCTTGATGTTCCAGTGGTCGTCACATACTGTGCCCCACACGCCGCGGTGCCGCACCTCCACGCGGCCCTGGCACCGGCTCCGCCCACCTGCCAGGCGCAGGGACGGGTCTGAGAAAGGCAAGAGAGGGCTTCAGGTGAGACAAAAGCTGGGTGACGTTTCAGTGTCATTTGTAATTTGCAGTAGAAGACGCTAATGCTGGAATGCATTCCATATGGGATCCCTGTGATTGAAAACTGATTTAAGGGTTCCCAGCAATCCCAGTAAATGTTAGGAGGTGTCCCCACAGGATAACCGCGCAAGCCTCTTTTGAAACCAGAGAGACTAAGTTACCCAGGAGCAAACAGAGCCTGAATAAGCACTCCCCATCATGGGTGCACAGCTGGCCAGGAGGCCCAGGAGTACCGGGACCATTAGGGTAGACGTGTGTGAGTTTCCTCTAGGGCTGGAGGTGGACAGGTGAGGGGCAGGACCAGCCAACAGCTGAGTGTATCTCGGTATCTCGGGGCCTCTGTGGCACACAGGAGCCAGGGTCGTGTGAAGGGAGGACCATTCACACCAGGGGAACACGGAAGGTGGAGGAGCAATCACCTGAGCACATGGTAAGCCTGGACCCCAGAATGCAGACTGGTTGGGGGACCTCTACCCTGACTACTGACTGTGTCTGGAACATTCTTACCCTAGGTGTTTGCATGGCTAATTCCCTCACCCCCTCTTGTCTTTGCTCAAGTATCACCATCTCTGGGAAGCTTATCCTGACAACCAAATTAACTACCCTGACACCTCTGTCAGCTCTCCTTCCCTGATCTACTGTTTGTTTTTTTCCATAGCACTAATCACCTCTTGGAACCCTGGTGGCATAGTGGTTAAGTGCTACATCTGCTAGCCAAGAGGTCAGCTGTTGGAAACCGACAGGTACTCCTTGGAAACTCTGTGAAGCAGTTCTACTCAGTCTGAATCGACTTGATGGCAGTGTGTTGTGTTTGGAACCACCTCTTAAATACCATCAACTTTATTTCTTTGGCTTATTGCTTATTGTCTGTGCCCTTTCTGAAGGAATACAGAGGAATTTAGCTCATAGTAGGTGCTCAGTAAATACTGAGTGATAAATACTGAGTGATAAACACTGAGTGAATTACTGAGTGACTGAAAGTAATAATAAAATGGATTAAATGGTGGAGTCGGAGCCTCCCTCCCAGGCCTGCCCCAGGAAAGAGTCCAGCTGGGTGACTATAAGGGCCCACGAAGAGGCATGTACTGGAAGTCCTTAGGTCGGAAGGCCATGGAGCAGACGCTGTCGATTTGCCAGCACCGTGACAAATCTGGGCTTGGGCTAGAGGCACTTGGGAAGCACCCTGGGAAGCTTATCCTGACAACCAAATTAACTACCCTGACACCCCTGTCAGCTCTCCTTCCCTGATCTACTGTTTGTTTTTTTCCATAGCACTAATCACCTCTTGGAACCCTGGTGGCATAGTGGTTAAGTGCTACATCTGCTAGCCAAGAGGTCAGCCGTTGGAAACCGACAGGTACTCCTTGGAAACTCTGTGAAGCAGTTCTACTCAGTCTGAATCGACTTGATGGCCAACACCGAGGGCCACCTAGACACAAGTGTGCTCATACTGACTCCCTGAGAAGCACGTGAGCATGAAGGAGATACTGTTATTAGAGTTGTGAGGCACGTCTGTAAGCAATGTAGACCAGCCCACAGAGGTGTGTGAGTGCACACACACATCCGTGTCTGCTCGTACCTCTAGAAGCTTGTGGGTTTTTCCGTGAAGAATAAGAAATTTGATTGCAGGAGTAATACGCACTTAATGGACTTAATAGAGATAGAATAATGTTAGTGCTTAGAAATAAACTTACCAGGTAAAGGGGTCATTTCTGCACCGATTGAAATTGTAACTGTTAAAAATAAAATAAAATAAAATTAAGCTTTTAGAAGCCGCACGCCCTCTAGTGGTGGTGGGACAATGCGGGAAAGGAGAGGAGTGACAGCGGCACGTGCGGTGATGAATTGTCAGCAACGCACTGCGCTGTCCATATAAAAATCGCTGAATTAGAAAATGTCTTGTTCTATGTCTATTTTCCACAATTAAAGATGCAGGCACTCAAAATTACACATTCATAGTTAAAGTTGAAAGAGAACCAAAAGTTTTCTGTAATTTCAGACCATGATGCTTTAGTTTACCATTCTACTTTGGTTTAGATACAGAAATACTTTTCATAAAGTTTTCTTTCCTTGGCACCAAAATTTGACAAGTAGTGGTGTATCTTGCTAATTATCCAAATATGAAAGAAAGTGTTAAATTATCAGAAGAAAGGCTTTGTGAATGTGCTGAAGTTTTGTTGCCAAGCCAAGTGCTGTGGAGTTGGATCCTACGTTTTGTAAGGAAAAAAAGCGTTATGATTTGTAAGAATCAGATTTACAGGGGCTGAAAATGAAAAAAAATCAATTTATCAGTAAACATTTTGAGGCAGTATGCCGTAGAAGGGAGGTCAGCACAACTGGGCTATACTGTAAGTTAAAAGGTCTTCTAAAGGCAACCCAACATTTTAAAGGACAGAGTGACAGGGATAGGGCCTGAAGAGCATGGTTTCAGGGGACATCAAGGTCAATTGGCATATCTCCTTTTTTTTTCTAAGAAATTGTTCTGCATCTTAGATGGGTGAGTGGCACCTAACGTCTTAAATGCCAGTAAGCTGCCTCTAAGGAACATCAAGTGGTCCCAACCCACCTGCAGCAGATGAAAACCAAGAACATCAAAGACATGGGGAAAATATGAGCCCGGGAGACAGAAAGGTGCATATGACTGGGAGACTACATCAGCATGAGACCAAAGAACTAGATGGTGCGTGGCCACCATCAAAGACTGCCCTGACGGGAACACAACGTAGAGTCCCTAACATAGCATGAGAAAAAGGGGTGTACAAATCTAGGGCTCTATTAAAAGACTAGAACTGATGGTCCAGCATCCTGGTGGGTCCCCTGAGAACATGGCTTTTGGACTTGCTGTTGGCCTTGAGCTGAAACCAATACTGAAGCCACTAGACTATGGGACAAACAGTGATGCAGCAGGTTGTGTACTTCTTGGCTTCATGTGTCTGTGAGGCCATCTGACTGGTTCCTCTCTAGAGGGGAGGGAGGCAGAAAGGAGGGGAGAAGTACTGGGTGGAATGGATATCGGAAGTACAGAGCGAAGGAGGAGTGTGCCATCACAGGGTAAGAAGAGCAGACAGAGTTTCATAGAGGCATGTGTTCGAGGATTTAAATGGCAAATTGATTTGGATTGTAAACGTACACTTAATCACAATAAAAATAAAATCAGAAAAAGAGGAAAAAATAAGAAACATTTTCACATAAGAGAAAGATCACATCTGAAAGATATGATTCCATATTAGAAATACACAAGGAAGGTAAGGTAGGAAATTGAACAACGCATTAGTGATAGAGTGTCGTAGTATAAATTATTATGAGGTGGACTGTTTAATACAGCAAGAGGTGTGTGATCCTTACCAGGTAATGCTGTCACTTTGGGTGGAGGTGGTTCTGTGGCTGCAAAACAAAAAAAAGGTAAACTTGTAAAAACTCATTGTTGCGGGATTGATTTCAACTCATGGCAACTGCATGTGTTACACTACTAGCTTATTTCTACCCAGTTGTTATCTGATCCTGGGGAGAACTTCGCCTTATTGTTGTTGCTGTCAGCTGCTGTCTACTCGGTTCTGACCCCTAGTGACCCTGTGTACAACAGAGAGAAACACTGCCTGGTCTTGACCACGCCCACAATTGTGTTTATGCTTAAGCCCATTGTCGCAGCCTCTGTGTCAATCTATCTTGCTGAGGGTCTTTCTCTTTCTCGCTGTCTGTCCACTCTACCAAGCATGATGTCCTTCTCCAGGGACTGATCCCTCCTGACAATACGTCCAAAGTATGTAAGATGCAGTCTTGCCATCTTTCTTCCAAGGAGCACTCTCATTGTTTTCTTCCAGAATATATCTGTTAGTTCTTTTGGCAGTCCATGGAACATTCACTGTTCTTCTCCAACACCACACTTCAAAGGCATCAATTCTTCTTCTGTCTTCCTTATTGACTGTCCAGCTTTCACACTCACATGATGTGATTGAAAATAACATGGCTTGGGTCAGGTGCACCTTAGTCTTCAAGGTGACATCTTTCTTTACTTTTCAGTGCTTTAAAGAGGTCCTTTCCCAGTGCAGTGTATCTTTTGGTTTGTTGACTGCTGCTTCCATGGGTCTTGACTGTGGAACCAAGTAAAATGAAATCCTTGACAACTTCAATTCTTTCTCCATTTGTCATGATGTTGCTTGCTGGTCCAGTTGTGAGGATTTTTGTTTTCTTGATGTTGAGGTACAATTCACACTGAAGGCTGTGGTCTTTGAGCATCATCAATGTTTCATGTCCTCTTCCCTTTCAGGAAACAAGGCTGTGTCATCTGCATGTTGCAAGGTATTAATGAGTCTCCTTCCAACTCTGATGCCGTGTTCTTCTTCATATAGCCCAGTTTCTTGGATTATTGCTCAGCATACAGACTGAATAAGTATGGTGAAAGGATACAACCCTGATTTACACCCTTCCTGACGTTAAACCATGCGATGCCCCCTTGTTCTGTTCACATGACTGCCTCTTGATCCAAATACAGACTCCTCGTGAGCACAGTTAAGTGTTCTGGAATTGCCGTTCTCCACAATGTTATTCATAATTTGTTGCAATTCACACAGTCAATTGCCTTAGCTTAATCAATAAAACACAAGTAAACATCTTTCTGGCATCCCCTGCTTCCAGCTAAGATCCTTCTGACATCAGCAGTAGTATCGCTGGTTCCACATCTCTTCTGAATCTGGCTTGAGTTTCTGGTGGTTCCCCGCCAATATACTGTTGCAGTAGCTTTTGAATGATCTTAAGCAAAACTTTACTTGCCTGTGATATTAATGATATTGTTCAATAACTTCTGCACTTGGTTGGATCATCTTTTTTGGGAATAGGCATAAATATGGATCTCTTCCAGTCAGTTGGCCAGGTAGCTGTTGTCTAACTTCTTGGCATAGACGAGTGAGCACTTCCAGTGTTGCATCCATTTGCTGAAACATCTCAGCTGATACTCCATCAATTCCTGAAGCCCCATTCTTCACCATTGCCTTCAATGTAGGTTTGACTTCTCCCTTCAGTACCATCGGTTCTTGATCATATGCTACCTCTTGAAATGCTGACCAGTTCTTTCCAGTATAATAACTCTATGTGTTCCCTCTATCTTGTTTTGATGTTCCTCGAGTCATTTAATATTTTCCCTTTTGAATCCTACACTATTGCAACTTGAGGTTTGAATTTTTCTTCAGTTCTTTCAGCTTGAAAAATGCAGAGCATGTTCTCCACTTTTGGTTTTCTATTTCCAGCTCTTTTCACATGTTATTATAATACTTTACTTTGCCTTCTTGAGCCATCCTTTGAAATCTTCTGTTTGGTTCTTTCAGTCATTCTTTCCTTTTGCTTTAGCTACTCGACATTCAAGAACAAGTTTCAGAGTCTCTTCTGATGTGCAGTTTGGTCTTTTCTTTCTATCCTGTCTTTTTAAATGACCTCTTGCTTTCTTCACAGATGGTATCTTTGATGTCATTCCACAACTCCTCAAGTCTTCAACACATTCAGATCTGTTCTTGAAATGGTCTCTAAACTCAGATGGAATATATTCAAGGTTGTACTGTGACTCTCATGGACTTGTTCTAATTTTCTTCAGTTTCAATTTAAACCTGCTCATGAGCAATTGGTGGTCTGCTCTGTAGTCTACATCTGGTCTTGTCCTGACTGCTGATATGGAGTTTTTTCATCATGTCTTTCCACAGATGTAGTTAATTTGATTACTGTGTATTCCATCTAGTGTAGTCCATGTTGTATGGTCACCATTTATGCTGGTCAAAAAAGATGTTTGCAATGAAGATGTTGCTGGTCTTGCAAAATTCTATCATCTGATCCCCGGCATCATTTCTGTTGCCAAGGCTGTATTTCCTAACCACTAATCTTTCTTCTTTGTTTCCAACTTTTGCATTCCAATCACTAGTAACTATCAGTGCATCCTGATTCAATCAATTTTAAACTACAGAAGCTGGTAAGAATCTTCAATTTCTTCATCTTTGGCCTTAGCGGTTGGTGCATAAACTTGAATGATAGGTATATTAACTGGTCTTCCTTGTAGGTGTACGGATATTATCCTATGACTGACAGCACTATACTTCAGGACAGATATTGAAATGTTCTCTTTGACGATGGATGTGACACCATTCCTCTTCAAGTTTTCACTCCCAGCATAGTAGTTCATATGATTGTCTCATTCAAAATGATCAACATCAGTTAATTTTGGTTCACTGTGTGCCTAGGATATTGATGTTGATGCATTCCATTTCATTTTTAATGATTTCCAATATTCCTAGATTCATACTCTCAAAGGTCATCCTTTGAGAGCCTTCCAACCTACGGGGGCTCATTTTACATCACTGTATCTGACAATGATCTGCTGCTATTCATAAGATTTTCACTGACTAATTGTTTTCAGAAGTAGACTGCTGGGCTCTTCTTCCTAGTCTGTTTTAGTCTAGAAGCTCACCTGAAACCTGTCCTGCATGGATGACCCTGCTGGTATCTGAATACTGGTGGTATGGTTCCCAGTTTGATAGCAACACATAAGCCCCCACAGTACAACAGACTGACAGTTTCCCGTCTTAAATATCTATTTCCTTTGTTAAAACAGAGACTGTAGTGTAACCTCTTCCACAGGGTGATGTGAGAATGAGGTTATGTATAAGGTGCCCACACTCAGCAAATGCTGTAGTGATGTAAGCTACTGTCCCACCACTGTCACCATCAGTGCTGTCATCACTACCTTTTTCTTGTTTTGGTTCTCTTTCTTCTCCTCCTCCTCCTTCTTCCTCCTCTTCTTGTCCTTGTCCTGTTCCTTCCTCCTTTTCTGTCTCCTCTTCTTGTCTTTGTTGTTCTTGTCCTTGCCGTTCTACCTCTTTTTCCTCTTGTTCTTGTCTTTGTCCTCCATCTTCTTCTTCCTCTTCCTCGTCTTCTTGTTCTTGTTCTTCTTTTTCTACTTTTTCTCCTTCCTTCTCTTCTTCTTGCCCCTCTCCTTCTTCTTCCTTCATGTCTTCTTCTTGCCTTTCTTCTTCTTCCTTCTCCTCCTCTTCTTGATCTTGTCCTTTTCCTCCTCTCTCTTTCTCTTCTTCTTCCTTTTCCTTCATCTCTTCTTCTTGTCCTCCTCCTCCTTCTTCTTTTTGTCCTTGTTCTTCTTCCTTCTCCTCCTGTTCTTCTTCTTGTTCTTTTCCTCTTTTTTGTTTCTCTTCCTCCTCCTCTTCTTGTTCTTGTCCTTTTCTTCCTTTTTCTTTCTCTTCTTCCTCCTCCTCCTCTTCTTCCTGTTCTTCTGTCTCCTTCTCTTCTTCTTGTCCTCCCCCTTCTTCTTTTTGTCCTTGTCCTTCTTTCTTCTGCTTTTCTTCTTTTTCTTTCTCTCCTTCCTTCTCCTCCTCTTCTTCTTGTCCTTTTTCTTCTTCCTTCTCCTCCTTCTCTTCTTCTTGTCTTCCTCCTCCTTCCTCTTTTTCCCCTTGTCTTTCTTCTTCTCCCTTGTCCTCCTCTTCTTCTTGTCCTTCTCTTTCTTCTTCTTCCTTCTCCTCCTCCTCTTCTTCCTGTTCTTGTCCTTCTTCTTTTTGTCCTTGTCCTTCCTCCTCCTCTTCATCTTCTTGTCCTTTTCCTCCTTTTTCTTTCTCTTCTTCCTTCTCCTCCTCTTCTTGTCCTCTTTCTTTTTTCTTCTCCCCTTCTTCTGCTTCTTGTCCTTTTCCTCCTTTTTCTTCCTCTGCATCCTCCTCTTCTTCTTGTCTTTCTTTTTCTTCTTCCTCCTCTTCTTCTTCTTGTCCTCCTCCTCTTTCTTCTTCCTCCTCCTCTGCTTGTTCTTGTCCTTCTTCTTCTCCTTGTTCTCCTCCTGCTTCTTCATTTTCCTCCTCCTCCTCCTCTTCCTCATATTTATGATGGTTGTCACCTTCTCCTGGGGAAACAAGACATGCTTAATTTTGGTGCATAAGTTCTCTCGGGGGTTTCTTGAAAATTCTTCAGGGTTACTTCAAGGAGCGGAAAGCATACCTGGAGAAGAGGTTGCTTTGTCTGCAGTGGAGGTTGCATCTGCAAATAATAAAAGAACCAAAGTCATATGTCAGTGGGAAGAAAATGTATATTTTGGTTTGAACAACAGCATAGATGAAGTAGTCCTTATAAAATTAGTGACTGAAACTGAAAACCAAAATGGGTAGAACCAACACTACAGAAACCCAGTTCTAGGGTGTTTATTTCAGTGTGTTCGCTGGGTGAAAGCTTCACTGAAGGCAACACATACTCCTCCAGGCATGTGGAGGTGTAGACTCCCAGTCTGACCTTTCATGGGCACATTCCACCAAACTAGGGCCACCAGCAGACTTGATTCCTGCTGAAGGGCTCACTTCTATGTCTCCAGGTGAACAAAGAAAACAGTAGGCTGAATTTCTAGTGAAAAGGATGTGAGGTTTCCATTTACATTGGGGCTTATACTGTAGATCAAATGTTTACTTGTCACATGGGAAAAGGGAAAGTTGATCATATTTAACTTAAGAAATTTGGCAGGCAAAAAACATTACCTGTGGGGTTGTCCATTTCTGCAGAGTTTGAAGGTACATCTGTGCAGAAACAGAGGGGACAGGGCTGAATAATGAGGGGAAGGACACTTGAGTGGGTTATTTTTCATTGAGGTTTATTTTGTGATCAAAAAGCCCACTAAATAGGCTCATTTTTTGAATGTTGTTGTTGTAATGAGTTGCTGTTGAGTTGATTCCAATTCGTTACCACCCTATGTGGGCAGATTGGAACTGCTTCACAGGGTTTTCAAGGCTGTGGCTTTTCAGAAGCAGACTGCCATCCTGTCTTCTAAAGCAATTCTAAGTGGGTTTGAACAGCCGGCTTTCTGGCTTGTAGTTGAGTGCTCAACTATTTGTGTTACTCAGCAGAATTACATCACATTAGTTTAAACAGCACCATGTGAGAATCTTTACCAGATAATGAGGTCATTTCAGCTGAAGTTGGAGAGGTATCTATAGAAAAAGAGAAGAAGAAAACTAAATAGTTATGAATAGGACTCTTAGGTTCTTGTTTCCACTGACTTATGCTGGGGATGAAATTTTCATAAAAGAGCCTAATTTGACAACTAGAACTCCAAGAAAGGACATTTAATGGAACACAGCAGAGCATGTTAACTGGTGTGAGGATACAGTTGTAGAACTTGAAGCTGCAGATGAGTAAAAATAAAAAAGATAGCAATAAGACAACTGCATTAGGCATAAATGTTTCCAGAATGTGCAAGAGATACAAAAGGCAGCCATCACAGATCAGTGGGACTAGCCAGATACGGTGTCCTGCCATGCAGACAGGGCACCCTCCAGTGCCTCCAAGCCTCCTTGCCCTGCTCAGTCTCCATTCCTCTTGCCCCGTCTTTACTTCTTCCCTTAGCAATGGAGTAGATTACAGATTTGGAGGGTAACAGTCCAAGTCTCTGCATTGTGTGGGGCTAATCTCTCAAAGATTCTGTGAATGAGGGATTTACTTCTCTCTCTCTGCTTCCTTTTCCACTCAAACTGATGGGAGGTGGTGGGATGCAGAGTGGAACCTTTCCTAGATGAGCTGTTCCAAGATCGAGACAGAGGTGATAAGGAGCTAATGGGCCAACTTGGCTTTCCTAATGTTGTCCTCCAAACCAGCTTTACGAGTAACGAAGGCCATATTTTGGTGCTGACTCTGATGTTTATTTCTCTGTTAGTATTAGTGGAGATAGAATAACTTTAGTGCTTGGAAACAAGCAGAAATTACCAGATAAAGGGTCTATTTCTGTATCAGCTGGAACAGGGAAGAACATCTTTTGTATTGGCCTCACCCAACACTAAACAGTGTGTAAAGTTCTCCAACCCAAAGTCACACTAGGAACTCTTCAGATAACTCTAAGAGTCATTTACCAGTAATCACTCCACAAGAGATGAGTTACTTTTTATCTTAGCTCTGTATCCTCACTGCCTTGGCGCAGAGCTCAGTACGTGGCCAACCTTCACCTATTTGAATATTTAAGGATGCTAATAGCTAATGCTGCTTGAATATCTAAAGAAGATCAGTTAAAGACATTCAGGCAACACCCACTTGGCAGCTAGTCTCCAAGAGAAACTCCCTCCATAAACTCAAGTAGGTAATTATGCTAGATCACCAGCACTCTGGCAAATGATTAATTCCTCACTGATTTGGGGAATTTGGCCATCCATTTAGCTGAATAAACTGAATTAATTTTCCCCTTGGCTTGTGTATTTAGTGGTGTTTCCCAGAATTCATTCACTGTGGGGGAACCCAGGGATGGCCTTTGGGAATCAATTCTATATAAATGTATTTTTTAAAAACTCAAAATAGAAGACTATTAAAGAGTCAAATAATCTGACCAGGACATAAACAGTTTCTTAAAGAGCTCAATGGAAAACTAAACACTTTATAGTAAGCAAGATGGAACCCAAAAGACATTAAGTATTAAATATTAATTATTAAATATTAAGACATTAAATATTGCTGAAGTGGTTACAGCAATATTTAAAGATGCTGGAAATCATAAAAGGTTATTGATCAAAGCCTACTGTCATGGATTGAATTGTGTACCCCCCAAAAATGCGTGTAGCAGTTTGGCTGGACCATGATTCCAGTGTTGTGTGATGTACCTATGTGTTATAAATTCTGCTTCTATCATGTTAATGTGTGGTGATGGCTGCCAGTTGTATTAGTGGGGCAGGACCCTGTGTATAAGATTGTATTGAGCCTTGAGGCAGTCTCTCAGGATATAAAGGAAAGGGAAGCAAGCAGAGACTCAGGGACCTCATGCCACCAGGAGGGCAGTGCTGGAAGCAAAGCAGGTTCTTTGGAAAGCACCCGGGGTCCCGTGTCTCAGAAGCACCCAACCCAGGGGAAGATCGATGACAAGGAGCTCCTTCCAGGGCCAACAGTGAAAGTCTCCGACTGGAGCTGATTCCCGGAATTTGGACTTGTAGACTACTGGACTGTGATAGAATAAAATTTCTCTTTTTAAAGCCATCCACTTTTGGTATTGCTGTTGTATCTAGCAGCACAGGATGACTAAGATACCGACCAAATAACACTCAAGAATTGTTTGATTTGTAACTTGTTTTCTTCTCTCTGGAGCATAGATTCCACGGTTCTTATTTGTTTAATCAACAAATATTAATCTGTCATTTAGCCTGTGCCAATCACTGAGCTAAGTACTGGAATAAAAGAGTCAACAAAACTACATATGATGCCTATTCTCAAAGAGTAGACCATCTTGTGGGAAAGGTAGATATGATCAAGTGATCACACGATAAATATAAATTACAGGCATGACAGTGCCATGTAGGAGGGATGTGCTATGCTGGGAGAACCTACAGTTAGGTGATGTGGTCTGGCTAGGGAGGGCCCTTCTGTATTCTGATGGCTGCCCCCTCAGCACCTCACGCCTGGCACAGGGTCTCGCCTGGACTAGGTGCTCTGCTCAAAGATAATGACAACTTGATACCACACTGCCCACAGCTCTTCTAGTCTTGGTCCCACCCCATGGCATGACAACAGCTATCTTCCTGTCTCGTTTTCTTGCATTTGCAGTGCCATGGGGAGAGGACATTACCAGGTGAGGGAGTCACTTTTGCCAAAGTAGATGTCATGTCTGAACATGAAACACAAAAGGAATGTTAGTCATCATCGAAATGTGATTTCTGATTGCACAAAATTCTGTCTTTACTATGGTCTCACTTCCCAGGCTTTGTTGTTGGAAAAATTCAAGCATAAGAACTAGTCAATTCCCACCCTTCTCCACATAAGTTTACATACTCAAATAAAAAACACATGACTGTTATAAATTAAAACACTCTCCAAATGAAATGTTTTTCTACCCTTTCAAACAAACAGTAGGGGACTTATTTTAACTGCACAATTCTGGCTCACGAGAGAGAATTCATTGTTGTTCAGGCATGACACAGTGATGTTGCCAAGGACACAGAGCTAAGTGGGCATTTATGCTCCACTATCAGTACCCTTAGAAAGTCCAGTGACTTTACAGTAAAGTGACCTTTCTATGGCTGTTAGGCTATCTGCTACATTTTTTATCTTAAAACCCAGTTCTTCTGTCAGGATCCCCTCTTCCAGCCTTGTACCCCACCCCCCAATTTATCTTTTCTAATATATATTCAGTACAGAGTGGCGTGGTTATTCAAGCTCTTGGCTGCCAACTGAAAGATCAGTGGTGCCAACGTATTAGTTGCTCTGTGGGAGAGAGATGTGGCAATCCGCTTCCATCAGTATTTAAGGCTTGCAAACTCTGTGGGGTTCTACTGTGTCCTGCAGGTTTGCTATGAGTCAGAATCAACTTGATGGCAATGGCCTTGGTTTTTGGCCTAGGGAGACCAGATTGCCAATTGTTACATTCATCAACATGGTATGGACAACAGGCTGCCAGCGAACAGGCTCTGTATATACTCCCATGTATATCTGAGCACTTGATCTTGAAGACTGGGGCCTCAATTCGGCTGCATGGAGAACTGTTTTGTCTCCTTCAGGTTCTAGTCTATTTTCCAAGGGATTACTTTAGCCAACAAGTGACCCCTGGAAAAACCAGAAGTCAAAGCCACCACTGTTGAGTCAATTCTGACTCATAGCAACTCTATAGATCAGAGTAGAACTGCTCTATAGAGTTTCCAAGGAGCACGTGGGAGATTTGAACTGCTGACCTTTTTGGTTACCATGCATAGGACTTAACCACTATACCACCAGGGTTCTGACCCCTGGGTAGGTAGGGACATAACTGCCTTCTCTCAGGGAAATTTCAACACAGCAGTATCCCTTAGATGGGCAATGAGAGGACAAATCAGCAGAAAATTTGTTACCAGTTGGAAGGACCAATTCTGTGGCTGAAAGAGAGGTAGGAACTGTCAAAACAAGTAAAAGAGAATTCAAATTAAATACCATCCTTGTCAATAGGGCACACTGGTTAAAAAAAAAAAAATCACCCCATTTACAAATTCCGTCCTAGCAGCGTCCACATGGGACCGACTGTCCTCTGTTCCTCTGCCATTCTCCTATCTTCTGTTTCACTAATTTTAGGGAAATACATAATGGGGAGTGGCACATGGAATTAGAACTCAAAAGACCCCAGTTCTAGTCTCTCTTTCTGTGACAGAGCATGTGATACCTTAGACAAGTCCCTTTGCTCCCTGAGAAACCCTGGTGGTGTAGTGGGTTAAGTGCTACCACTGCTAACCACAAGGTTGGCAGTTCAAATCCACCAGGCACTCCTTGAATACTCTAGGGGTCAGTTCTACTCTGGCCCCTAGGGTCGCCATGAGTCGGATCCCACTTGACAGCATTTGGCTTGGCTGGCTCCCTGAGCTACAGCTGCTGCATCTGAAGGGCTGGTCTGTGGACTAGCAGCAACCCAGGGCTGCTGAAGCAGAAACTGCATTTTAACAAGCTCTCCAGGTGATTCTGTGCACACTAGTTTGAGAAGCAACAAGCCTCATTGATGGAGATGCCTACAGGCCTAGAGATGGTGATGTGGCTGGAGGGCAACCGGACATATGTGCCCCGTATGTTGGGGCAGCCTAGCCTCGGTGCTCTGCTCAGTTCACACTCCTGCTCTCTGTTGTCTGATTTTTCCACTGATGCTGGAAAATCTGAACTTTCATAGGAAGTCTCCCATTTTAAAAAATGTGCGATTAAAACAAAAACTAGCACTGCAGAGGCAAAACAGTATTGTGTGAATCAAAATACAACAGGAGGTCAAAATCAGTCTATGGACTGTCCATTTGTGATTTCTGGTCTGAGAAACATCTGAAGCTTCTTCACATTCTTGGAAAAAGTTATACTGTGACAAGGTGACAAGGTAGGATACCTAACTTGTCCTTGCCTAAAAGAGCTGGTGGTCGATTCTTACAGATCCCACCACAAAGAGAGAAATCTGTTTCATCATCTGATTTTTCTTAGAGTTCAGTTTATGCTAAACCTGGGGGAGGGCTCTCAGATTTTTGAGATATGAACCACTGAAAGAAAATTTGAGTTGAATTGTCTTGAGTTGAGATGGTATTTACTCAACTTATTTATCCAACTCAAGACTCTGGGATGATCCCCAAAATATCCAGCAGGAAGTTACAAAGGGACACACGGGTTGCTTACATTAGAGATACAGGCTTGGTCTTGGCAGGTGACACAACATGTTGGGGAACTCAAGAATGCAACTACAAAGCTGTCACCACTGTGCACTTACACAAAGCTGTACCACCCAGTCCCCAGGACAAGCTTCTGAGGTGGGTCTTTTCATCCTCCTGTGCTGCTGATGGAGCCCTGGTGGCACAGTGGTCAACAGCTCAGCTGCTAACTGAAAGGTCTGAAGTTCGAATCCACCAGCTGCTCCTTGGCAACCCCATGGGGGCAGTTCTATTCTGTTTTACAGGGCCACTGTGAGTCAGAATTGACTTGACGGTAATTTTTTTCTTTTTGTTTCACTGATGAAGAAACAATCTTCTAGAGGTACAGAGGCTTGTCTGTGGTCACCCAAATGGTTAAGGCTGTAGCCAGAACTTGGTCTCAAGTTCTCTGTCTCCAGAACTTATGATGCTGCGTTTATACTCTAAAGATTTCACTGGTCAAAGAACTCGGAGAAACACTGGGTAAAAGCTGAAGTAAAATGGTATCTCACTGCAGGACTTCTCAGAACTTTTGCTAGCCAATAGGCTGTGAATCTTCAAGACAGGAAGCTGGTGTTTCCCCAACTCATTTAGCCATTCAGTCCTTTAAATTAGCTTGTCACTGGACTAATGTACGCAGTGTGAAACAACTTAGGAGATACAGTGCTCTATCATTTGATGGAAATTTTACAGTTTTACTTGAGATGTCTGAAGTACTGTGATTGTTAAAAAAAATCCAGCTGAGTGGATACCCAAATATATGACACTAATGAGAATGTGACTGAAACTCATGTCATTGTAAATTAATTGCTTTGGAGACTAAGGAGAGATGGGACAAACTTAGGGTCTTGTACATGTGGGGCATGTGATCAATATCTGTTCAATTTACCATTTCAGTCAATGAATTTGTGGGCACCTTATATTAGTTAGGAAACTGTGGTGACTTAGTGGTTAAGTGCTATGGCTGCCAACCAAAAGGCTGGTAGTTTAAATCCACCAAGCACTCCTTGGAAACTCCATGGGGCAGTTCCACTCTGTCCTACAGCACTGCTATGAGTTGGAATTGACTCGCTGACAGTGAGTTTGGTTTTGTATTAGTCTGATAATAACTTGATAAATAGCTTTATATGAAGTATCAACTCAAACCCTAACAATATTCAAGGTAATCTGTAACATACTGATTTATAGAAAACAGGGAAGAAGTTAAATTACCAGGTGAAGTGGTCACTTCTGTGGCTGATGCTGAAATTGTAAAACAAAAAACAAAATAAGATAAAATCCAACTGAGAATCCCACCTACAAACTAATTAAAAAGTCTTATTTTAAAGAATTATGCCTCAAATACATTAAAATTAGATTAAAAATGACATATGAAATGTAAAATTAAAAATAAAAACACTTTTCCTAGGAAGAGATATAAACAGACAGAGATGCAGAAGACAGGAAGTGGGAAACATCACCTGAGACAACAATATAAGAAAGGCTGATAAGAAAGGCTGTTTCATTCCCAAGTGGCAAAGCACTGACAGCTTTCTGAATTCTGAGGGACTTCAGGTTTCTGATTTCCTGATCTTTGATTTCCTATCGTTGTCAAACCACTTTGATAACACAATGTCAAATTGCCCAAACGCTAAAGCTTCTCAAAGTGGTTGCTCGGCGTAGTAAGGCATGTTTTGACTCCTGATGCAGTATTCGGAAACCCTGGTGGCATAGTGAGTTAAGTGCTTTGTCTTCTAACTAAAGGTCAGTGGTTCAAATCTGCTAGGCGCTCCTTTAGAGAAGGGCTCAGAAGGACAGTGTGTAGGACCTTACCAGAGGCCAGATAATGCTACAGAGGGTGAATTGGGTTGTGGGACTGTGGGAAATTCTGTTCAGAACTTCTGTGAGAGCATCACAGGAAGAAAAGTTCTGTCTGTCTGTTTGTATTTTAGGAGAGTTGGCTGTCTTCTCCAGAGGACTCCACCATGTCACTACCTTGCCTTTAAGAGCACAGCTTTTATTCCACAGGGAAGTTTTTGTCTGACAGCACCAGGGCCATGACAGTCATGTTTGCTAACCTTCTGCTGGCCATAGATGGTGTGATTCTAGCTTCAATAAAACAGCTACAAAATGTGGGAATTGGAAAAGTACCTATTGGGTGGAAAAAATGTGGATGTTCCCAGGAGCTGAAGAAACTATACACAGAAAAAAGGAAAAACAGTCACTATACGCTCATTCCAAACTAACACAATGAAATTTCACTGTCTTCTCAAATGTTGTCTAAATCACATCAATGAGTATGCCTCTGAACAACCCTGTCTGGTCTCTAATAAAACAGTTACCTTTTAAAACGTGAGTGCAGCTTATGAGTGTGTATGCATTATTCTGACGGAGAATAAGAAAATCAAAGAACTGAAATTCATGTTTAGGGTTGTGATGAGACAGTTCCACTAAGCACCTGATACCTTGCCTGCATCCTGGGGCCCAGGTGATGTTGCAGGTGGAGGAACAGCTCCTGCCACAAAGTCCACCTGCCTCAGCCCCTCTCGTCCTCTCTGCTGCTCACTGCCTCTGAAGTGTGAGTCACCACTTCACGTCAAGAGCTGGTGTCTCTGAGTCCTGCTAGGATGCACCCCTCTCCTTTGAAAAGGTAACACACTAACCTGTTAACACCCAGACCAGTTTTCCCTGAGGGGATGGGAAGCAACCCTGAGTCTTCCCCTTCCAGAAGGTTGGAAGGGTCTGGATCTCCGGGAAGCCTCAAAGGAAGTTTAAGCTGGTAAGAGACTCAGTGGAGTGGTGGTCCCTGCACTAGATGTCAAACATGGGGTATGAACCCATAGGTGACTGGATGCCCAGCAGTTTTGCAATCTGCAGACATAAAGGAAGCAGCATGATGGCCTACTAACAGAAACCTGGATGAGAAAGTGGTTTTGAGATTATTAGCTCAGTTTAAACGTGATGCAGAGATGCTGGGTATAAACAACTATTCTTAACCATCTAGGGCAGTCACCACCGGGACTATACAGCCAGGCTGTGGTTTATATGTATGCCCAGCTAAGAACTCTTTAAAAATATTTTATTGTGTTTTTGTGAAAGTTTATGCAGGAAGTTAGATTCTCCTTTGATGATTTTGTACATGTTGTTCAGAGACACTGGTTATATTCTTCACAATATATCAGAATTCCCATTATTTCTATTATGGTTGTAATCTTTCCATTGATCTAGCTTCCCCATCCCCCTTGCGTTCTCATCTTTGCCAAGCCAGCCAAGTGCCGTCAAGTCAGATCCGACTCAGGTTTGGGCTATGGTAAATGTTGACCATTTGGTTTCATCCAGATGATTATTTTGAGAAGCACAGTACTTATGGATGATTTTATTTATTTTATGGGCCAATCTGTCATTTGGCTGAAAGGTGACCTGTGTGAGTAGTTCGAGCTCCAAGTTTACAGAGTATCTCAGGTAGTCATCTTGGAAGTTCATCCAGCTTCTACTGGTCCAGTAAGTTTTTAGAAATTTGAATTTTGTTCTGTATTTATCTCCCATTCTACCTAGTACTGTCTACTGGAAGGGTCTGGATCTCCAGGAAGCCTCAAAGGAAGTTTAAGCTGGTAAGAGACTCAATGGAGTGGTGGTCCCTGTACTAGATGGCAAACATGGGATATGAACCCATAGGTGTCTGGATGCTCAGCAGCTTTGCAATCTGCAGACACATAGGCTCCTCCACCCTCTCTTTCCAAACCCCCACCATTGAATCACCTATTATGCAGTGCAGCGGGTGGGAGAGCTTGCGTGGGATACCAACTTGTTTGACTGGGAGGCAGAGTTACCCAAACGGAGGCCACAGCAGGACCTAATTCCCAGGCTGGGAAGCAATGCCTGCCCGGGGAGTGCTCTTCCTGGAGAAAAGCAGTATTTTTCACAGTGTGGCCTTACGGCTGGGGCCTGGTAGCAGATGACAGCAGAGCAGTAGTGCTTTTGTATTTTGAACTAGCTTATAGCATTTGAAGTTCCATATAGAGGTGCTTACTTTGCCAGCTGGAAAGAGGGACTTGCATACCTGAAAGCCTGACTGATCTTGGAAGCTGTCAGACATCTTTTATCTTTCGTTATAAGGCTGCCTAGGGAAATAACTGCTGTGTATCCTGATGGCATCTCTTCCAGCCTTTACTGACTCACATCAAAGGGTCAGCTGAAGGCCCCCCAGTGACTCTATAAGTAGGGCTGTGTCTTTGCCAATCAGGAGGTGGAGCCTGCTACCCCAGAGACTCCACTGGACTCAATCACTGGAGCACATAGAGGTGACTAGTGATCACCCTCCTTTTCAGAATGAGCTTTAGATCCCATTAAAGTAACAATGGAGGAACAAAACAAAAGCAACAAACTTTGGAGAGAAACATAAAGAAAAATTCACCTGTGGCTTCAGAAAGCCCCCAAAAGAAAGAATCAAAGAATTTCCAAGAAGAAGCCTTTCTGAAACTATCAGAGGGTGAGTACAAGACATTATACAGAATACCACTGAACATTATACAAAATGCAGCAGAGCAAAATGAAACCTTAAGCAAGCTGTTTGATTTGATGAAACACTGGTACTCTGAAATCCAGCAGATCAATAACAAAAATCAAAGAGATAGAAAATTCAATTCAAAGCCAAGAAAACAGAATTGAACAAATGGAAAATAGACTTTCTGACTTGGAAGACAGAGCTGCTGACTCCAGCATCTATGAGGAGAAATCAGAAAAAAGAAACAAGAGAAAAAACTGGATGAGTGGAAACAGGGAATCTGGGTTGAGAAGGAGAGAGTACGCAGATATTTTGGGGCCAGCAATCAATGTCACAAAACAGTTTGTATGCTAGCTATTTAACAAGAAATCAATTTGCTCTGTAAACTTGTATCAGAAGCACACAAACACACACACACATACACACAAGAATGAAAGAAATGGCTTTCTCCTCGGTTAGCTAGACCAGTGACCTGTATCACTGCACACACACCCCCTTCTCCATCATCAGGTTTCATGAAGTTTTAGTTTCTGATGCTCCCAAGGTTTGTTGGACTTTTTCTGAGAAGATGTCATGTACATACTAGTTGTGTGTGTGTATGAGATTCTCTGCAGCCCCTTGTATATTGATAAAGTGACAATAGCAATAGCCTCATATCTGTTTTGTTCCCAGGATCAGAAGTGACTCCATGTGCGAAGACGTTCCATGGAGTGTAAGGGTGGTCAGTAAGGGCTGTCCTCCCATGTTCAGAGGGCAGTGTTGTAAAAAGGAGAAGAAGCTAGACACACCTGGAACACAACTGTGAGCTCATCAAAGTACCCCAACTTTCCTAGGTTCTGGTCTCCATAAGCCAGTTTTGCTTCTCCCTTCCTTCCCCTGTCCAGTCACAGATTTTGTAGGTGAGCCCAACATTCTCAGCCCTTTCTCTAGCCTCCGCCATTTCTACCTCCAGCCTGAGGCTTGCAGAAGTGTTGGGAAATGGACAGCACTTCCAGCAGGGACACCTCCAGCAATGCTGGACACTTCATCTCATGTTTCTGAGCTAAATCTCTACAAGGGAAAGGCAAGTAAAGACAGAAAAAAAGATTACCTGTTGATGCGAGTGCCTCTGTTGGCTTTAGAAGAGATGCTGCGGACAGGTAGAAAGGAAAAGAAGAAAATTATACATGCTTTTTGGTTAAGTGTCAAACTTTCAGTTACCTATCAGTGGGTTGTCCACCCTGTGGATTATGTATACTCAGTTTCTGATTCTTAGATCCCTTTCTAATATCCTTTCTTTGAGGGGAAACTCCTTCCATCACCCAGCTGGTGTGTGTATGGAGAATTCAAGCCAGTGGCTGCAAGCTCAGCAGAAGCAGAGAAAGTGGTTCATAGAGAGCATCTTTGGGTATCACTTGTTCAATGTAACCAACCCTGGGCCTCCTTTGTATTTCTTCCTGAGTGGATGATTTGAGGTGGTGAACCTTCTATTCTGAGAGTTATTCCTTTATTATATTTAAATTTAATATTTAGTTCCATTTCTGATTAAGGATGTTTTATTTCTTTTTCCCATCTCTTCTTTGCACATCGTATTTCACTGATAAAGACTCTGCTGTGGAAAAGCCATTGACCTAATTTGAAATATGATGTCTGTTGGGCCAATCATACAGTTAGAGAAAAAGTAAAGAGTGATGCCTGCAGCATCTTCTTTCTGTACAAATCTGTTGAACAGAACACGGAACCCAGAGGTAAGCCCTTGCAGTGCTCTGGCCTTGGAAGGGATGGGGTCAGAATAATGGCCAATATCTAAATAGTGGGCCTCATACGACCAGCGCTGCCGTAGCCACTCTGCATACAGAAGTCAGTTGAAGCCCAACAGCTTAACAGGTAAATGCTATCATCCTCTTCATCCTCATATAGAGGAGGAAACTGAGGCAGGAGTGGTTCTGAGCATTGCCCAAGGTCCCGCAGTGAGTAAACAATGCACCAGGATGACAAATGCAGGGTCCCTGAACCAATGCCCAGGTGACTCTGCCAAGGCCAGGCACAGTTAACCATGCTGAGAAAACCCCAAACCAAACGCACTGTCACAGAGTTGATTCTGACTCATAGCCACCCTATAGGACAGAGCAGAACTGCTCCATAGCGTTTCCAAGGAGCTCTTGGAGGATTTGAACTGTGGACTTTTTGGTTAGCAGATGTAGCAGTTAACCACCATAGGGTGTCCAAACAATTGAAAAGAGATGAAAATTACTTGAAGCTGGGTAACTCTCATCAGCTGATGGTGTTGAGTGAGGTAGAGCATCTGTGAAAGACATAAAGGGAAAAAGCTGAGTGAGTCATCTGCCTTCATTTTCCTTACCCCTGAGAGGTAGGCTTGCACACCTGAATAAGAAAGCAGTGTCCTGTTCTGGGGAGAAACCACTCATAATCTGAACACCTGCTTACAGATGGTCCCGAGTGACTGCGGTTATAGCCACAGGACATCCACAGTCAATGGGTTCATCTTAGTCCTACTGCCAGACTCTGAAATAGGTCTTTTCTTTAGCTGTTTTTGGCAAACTGTGATCACAGTGATGGCTGCTTTGTGGTTGCACCTACATTTTTCTTTTATTTTTTTCCTGGTAGCTCTTATCTGTCCAGTTGGTTTGGGTTTGTAATTTTTCCTGCATGGATGATCTGAGGTGAGGCACCTTCTATTTTAAGAGTTAGCCCTTTATTATATTAGAATGAAAAATTTCATATTTCCTTCCATTTCTGATTAGGCACATTTTTAGATACACATGGGTGTGACTCAGTTAGATTAGATTAGATAGGTCATTGTTTATTTCATTTTGATCTTGTGCACTTTAACTTCGTTTATTGCCACTGTGTTTAATTTATGTAGTGTCTATTCGTGATGACAAGGGACTCTGCCTTCCATTAATGGTGGTGATAGAAAGTGTACTTGCCAAATGAAAATAAAAGGAGTCCACTTAAAGGAAGCTACAGTGATTAGGTGCACGGCCTCTGCCCAAAAGGTCAGCAGTTTGTACATCCAGCAACTCTGGGAGAAGGATGCGGCAGTCTGCTTCTGTGAGGATAACAGTCTTGAAAACCACAGGGGGCGGTTCTACCCTGTCCCTTCAGGTCACTCTAAGTGGAAATTGACTTGAGGGCAGTATCTTTTTTTTTTTTTTTTAATAAGAAAATGAGCGTGGGGCAGTGTAGGGGACATGGCAGGATTGTGATGGCGAGACAGTGGACAGACTGTGCAGGACACCTTGTAGTCCCTACAGCTCTAGGCTCAGGTGGTTGGGGTGGCTGTGATGTTCCTTCATCCACCCTTTGCATTCAGGTGATTCTGAGCTGCAGGGGCCAGGCCCACCTGAGCAGATGACACTGGCGTCCTCATGGTGGCCACAATTGTGGGAGAACCAGTCACTGTGAGGGCACCACCATAACTTGGCCTCATTCTCCGTGCACTCCACGTCGTCCAAGGCAATGGGCCCTGAGCCACGGCCAAAGTGTGCCAGCCCGCGGGCTAACACTGCTCTGCCACAGTCTAGCTGCCGACACACCACCTGGGCGTCACGTAGGTCCCAGCTGTCATCACACACGGTCCCCCAGCTGCCGTTGTAGCGCAGCTCCACGCGGCCCTCGCACCGGTGGCTGCCGTTGCTCAGCCGGAGGACAATGTCTGGGGACAAAGACACACTCTGGTCTCTGGTCTGGGAGCTGCCCTTTGCCATGTATTAGTGGGAGGTGTGGGCATTTCCTGAGTTAACTGCTCTTGGGTTCTGTCCCTCAGGAAGGGAAGCGTGGCAGGTCAAAGTGGGCTGACTACAGAAATACTTGGGGTTTGATGATTCACATTGGTGTGATTCTTCTAAAAATGTAAAGTTCTTTCCCTAGACCTATTTTTGGGGGTCTATCTTATGCGGGTCCCAGATAGAAAGCCTTGTGTAAAGTGTGAGCCTGCCAAGACTGGTTGTTGCTTCCCATGGTGTAGAAGTGTGTGTTTAATGTCAGGTGACAAAAGCTACACAAGTTGTGAATAAAACAGACTCAGTGACAAACAGCCTAAGTCAAGGGCCCCATTCCAGAACAGTGTGTCATACCTCTAATCTCAGAAGATACACATGGACACATCATTCCCTGGCAGTGCTCAATATCCAGTCAGCTTCCCTTAGTCACAGCTTGGGAGTAAACGGAGGATGCAGGAGATCACTTTAACCCTTTCAAGCCCCTAGTACCCATGTGACTGAGTCTGCCTTCCGACCTAGCCGTTATCACCCAGCAGAGGCTGAAATGATCAAAGGACCTACCACTGTCAGTTTCGTCATACACCAGAGACTCGTAGGATGCATAAAAGCCAATGTTGGTGATGATGGCATCGCTGTGGAACACCACGGTCATGCGGTTGGAGGAGGAGGTAAATACTGGCGTGGTACCTGAGCAGAACCTCCCCAATGAGAAAGACTCGCTTTGCGGGCCATCAAAGACTTCAATGAAGTCATATGGACAGCCATAGAAATTTTCCATCCTGTGGAGTGGAATGACATTATTTGTCCTCAGTCCATTGCCCGGCCCCACCCCTACAGTAAACATTGCCCAGATTGGCTCAGGAAGGTTCTAAAAAAGCCATCTGAAGCCTTCAGTTCTTCCTATGGGTCAGTCGAAATGATATTTATGTCCATGGGTAGTACAAATCCTCTCGTTTTTAAAATTTTTAATTTTTAAAGTTCTAATTCAACTGTATTTTCTGACTAGGTATTAGAGGTACATGCAATGAAATTTAGGTGATATTGTTGGTTATACAATGCAGAGTCAATTCCTTTCCTGCCCTCAATGAGTCCCCTTCTCACTTAACTCCCCTTCCAGAAGTTTCTTTTGTTTCCTCCAGAATCACAAATGGCAGTGTAATATACTCATTGTGGCATTCCTGTAGATCATTCCAAAGCAATACATCCTTTGTCTATGACAGGCATACATGTATGTGCCAAAATTGATTGAATAGATTCCCTACCTACATTTTGCTCTCTATGGATGTTGCCACGATTATTCTCTGTACCCAGGAGACTCTATCTGTACACAAAACTCCTGGAACATGGATCACTGGGTTAAAAAAACTGTGTCTTTAAAATTTTGAACAATACTGCTGAACAGGCTTACCTTGCTTTTGAGAATTCAAATAGGGAAGATTTGGGGGGATCATCAATAAAACTGCTGTGTTTAAGTGGGTGAAGACCATAGTGAAAATGGGGCTGTTTACTTACTTCAGTACTTCAAGTGTAAGTTTGACACGGGCCCTGGGCTCCACTTGTATGTCCCAGGCACACACCGTGTTGATAGGGTATCTTTCGGGATACCAAGGGCTGGAGAATGAGCCTGAGTTATTTGTGAGCAAACCACCACAATGGATATTTTCACCTGCAAGAGACATCGAAGAAGCTCCATCAGAAGATGACACTGACCTTGGCTGGTGGTTTCAGAGGGGGTGAGAGACTAGAGTGAGGGGAACACAAGGACACCTTGACTCTGGGCTGGCTTTTGTCGATGATCGGAAAAGCTGGTTTTGGAGACCCCCCTGAGTTCCCCTGCAGTCTTTTGGCAGATGGAGATTGTTACACGTGTCCTCACAGGATTCTTACGAGAACAGAATGACAGTGACATTTTGCAAGTGCTTGGAAAGCCTCCGTGAACCTGTAGGCAAAGATGAGCCTAAACATGGGTTTTAGTAAAAGGGGTACAAAAAGAATGAAACCAAAGAATCCTTTCCTGGGGTGGGGGTAGTGGTGGTTCAGCAGCAGAATTCTCACTTGCCACTTGGGAGACCTGGGTTTGATTCCCGGCCAGCGTACTTCGTGTGTGGCTAACCACTTGTTTGTCAGTGGACGCTTGAGTGTTGCTGTGACGCTCAACATGGTTCAGGGTTGCTTGTGGACTAAGATCAATGAGGAAGAAAAGCCTCACTAACTGTTTTTGAAAACCAGCCAGTTAAAACCTCATGGATCACACCAGTCCAGTCTGTAAGGCATCATGGGAATGGTGCAGGACCAGGCAGCGTTTTATTCTGTGGTGCTTTGGGTTGCATGAGTTCGAGCCAAGTAGACAGCAGCTAACAGCGACAGGTGTATTATACACAAACCCTGGCAGAAATCAAGACTAAGATTGCTTAAAGCATCTATCATGTAAGTGAGATATTGGATTGGTGGTAGCATGGGGCTAAAGCCCTTGTGTGCAGCAGCTTCTCACATAGAAGAGGAAGGAAGAGCATTCCTCTAGTCACTTGCAGAGCTAAAGTAAAAACAAAGCAAATGTAAAACTACAGGAAGAGCTTAAGTAAAAACGAGTACCTGTAGAAGGACTGTCACCACTGGGGCCTGTGAAAATACATAGAAAACAAAGGTGCCATGAGCAGAGACGTTTATCCAGGTTTTTCCTTTGCAATAGTCAAAAATATTGACATTTAAAAATACTGAAGTCAGAAGAAATGATTGTTCTGTGTCTAAACAGACAGAGAGTACCACTTGCACACAAGTGTGTGGATGGTGCAGCACTCCCCTTTTTGATTCTGTGGCTGGGATTTCTGCTTCCTGCTTTGTCCAGGACCTGGTTGCCTGACCATCACCGCAACAGGTGTAAAGGGAGTCCTCTTTTCACAGGAGGTATCTTGGGCTCAGAGGCCGAGAGACAGCATTTCTGGTGACTCTAAATCTTCCTCCCATCTACTTTTCTCCCTGCCCCTTGCTGTCCTCAACCCCACCACTTCGTCACCCCCAGTGGGCTGCTTTGTTCCTGTTCCTTACCAACAGAGAATCTAATTTGACTGAACCCCAACCTCAGGGTTAAAGGGGAGCCTGGACTTGTACACACTAAACCTCCCCCCTGCCAAAAAACCCAAAACCATCGCTACTGAGTCCGTTCAGACTTATAGCGACCCTGTAGGACAGAACAGAACTGCCCCATAGAGTTTCCAAAGAGTGCCTGGTGGATTCGAACTGCCAACTTTTTGGTTAGAAGCTGTAGCATTTAACCACTACGCAACTCATTGAAATGTATGGAAAAACAATACCTGTTGGTTCTACTTCCGAATTCCCATTGCCATCTATTTAAACAAAAGAGAGACGGATTGAGTAAGGCAGTCACACAATTCATCACAAGAAAAAAAACAGGTATTTTTCTTGCATAATCAAAAATATTCTCTTTGGAGAAGCTAGAAAAGTTCCATCAATAACCACCAAAACCCATTGCTGTGGAGTCAATTCTGATTCACAGCGACCCGATGACAGAGTAGACCTGCCACACAGTGAGGATCATGAAGACAGTCCAGAACTAGGCCACCATCAGTCAGAATCAACTCAACAGCAAGTAACAGCAACAGTGACAGTGCCTCCTTCACAAAGAGGCTGGGAAGATTGGGTGACATAACAACCGCACCAGGTCTGGTAGACGTGGGTGCTTGTTAAGCCTCCTCCAGACACCAGCTGCTAGTCTGGTACAGGAGACAGGGAATTGTCACCAACATGGAGCCAGAATGTCTGAGGATAAAAGCCCTCTGTTGAATCACCACAAATGTCCAGGTGAGACTTGGAGCATTTTACAGATACGACCATTTAAGAGAAAGAAAACCATCTCTTTGGCATATTGGCTTAACAATGTGGCTTGAAGCCAGGGTCAGGGCTGCTTGTGTTGTCAGTGCCTGCTGGGTAGACTTCTCCACTCTAAGAGGCTGCTAGTGGAGGTTTTCTTCTCCCCCATTTGGTGGTGTGCCCATGGTGCTCACCAGAGCAGATGACACTGGCATCCTCATGGTGCCCACAGTTGTGGGAGAGCCAGCCATTGTGTGGGCACTGCCATATCTTGGCCTCACTGCCGGTGCACTGCAGGTCATCCAGCATGATGTGGCCTGTGCCACCATCAAAGTACCTCTGTGCTGGGGCCGACAGTGCCTTGCCACAGCTGAGCTGCTGGCATACCACCTGGGCATCAACTAGGTCCCAGCTGTCATCACACACTGTGCCCCAGGTGCCATTGTAGAAGACTTCCACCCGGCCTTCACACCTGTGACTGCCATTCACTAGCCTCAGGGACATACCTGGGGGACAGGAAATCAGGGACTTCTCAGTTGTGCTGCTGTCCCTGAACACCACTTCTCAGGACCCCCTGTGGGTGGGTGGTGTCTCCTAGCACTTAAGCATGCTCTTCCGTGTTAGGCTGTTGGGCTACAGGTAGAATGGGCGTATGTCCCAGTTGGCATGGGACAGTCTTGGTTTGTAAGGAGCCTGGTGATGAAATGTTAAGCAGTTGGCTGCTAACTCAAAGGGCATCAGTTCAAACCTACCAGTGACTCTCTGGTAGGAAACACCTGGCAATCTTATCCCATAAAGGTTGCAGCTTAGGAAACCCTATGGGAATGTTCTATAGGGTCACTAGGAGTCCAAATCAACTCAACAGTGAACAAAAAGTCCTGGTTTACAGCTGCTGTTGATCAATGAATGTCAGTTGATGATCTCAAGGTTTATTTTGAACTCTCAAAAGTATCTGAGTTGAGTTACATGTTCACCCTATCATGAGCCACTAGGAGCTCAGGAATGTCCCCTGTGTCCTGTTTTAGCACTGGAGGGAGCTGTAGGGTTGGATGATGTCTGTACTGAATTCTGCTGGGAGCCATTTGTATTGACTTCTGTTGATGTCTATGTTGAACTCTGGGCTGGGAGTTACAGCTTAAAGATAGTACCTCCCCATGGAATTTTCTTTCACTATTTTTCTATTGCTCTGTCACATTCTCCCCTCCTTTGGAAAAGGAGGCCCTCCTTTTGGGTCCTCCAACTACACACACATCCAATGTAAGACAAGAGACTTGAGCCACCTACTTCTTCAGCCCAGATGTTTTGGTGGAGGAATGGAGCAGTGAGTGGCTGTACAGGGATGAGGGGTAGGAGCTTTTAGAGTCAGTGTGGATGTTATTAATGGTGGTGGACTCTGCAGGGAGAGTTAGAAAAATCTTTCTTCTCTTGAAGGGAAAGAACATAAATCAGATGTTACCTACCTCCAAGGCAGGAGTTAGGATACCTACCACTGTCCCTTTCATCTTGCTGAATGGCATGGTACAGAGCATAAAACCCTGTATTGGTGATCATGGCATCACTTCTGAACACCACAGTCATGACATTTGAAGAGGAGAGGAATCTGAGCTTGGCCCCAGCACAAAACCTGCCCATGGAGAGTGAGACAACTTGCCGGCCATCAAACACTTCAATGTAGTCATATGGGCATCCATAGACGTCCTCTAATCTGAGGAGGCAAAGCCAGAGTTGATATCCCCAAAAGATGTGTAGAAATGTTTCAGATGAAATTTGCCACTTGCATAGAGTCCAGCCAGAAACTGTGATCATCCCTGCCACCTCTTCTTCCAGTCACATAACCCCACCACCCACCACCTCCAGGTGATTTTATCTCTTAAATGCCTCCTGAATCAGCCTTCCTCTCTTCCCTGCCAGGGACTGCCAGGTTGGGCTTTCGTCACCTCTCACCTGATCCATTTCACTGTCCTCCCACCTGGTTTCTTGGCTTTCAGTCTTTCTCCCCTTACATTCTATCTTCCTCTTTATCTTGAGTGTCAACTTTCTAATGTGACTCTACCTACAAAGTCAAGTTCAAACTTGAAACTTGGCCCAGGAGGCCATTTTCATCTGGCCTAATGGAACTCTGGTCTTGTCTCCCTGCACCCTACATTTGTCATGTTGCTTGGTTTTCAGACTTACTGGTCAACACAACTGCTCTACATAGACATGTGGTGCTTGCCTGCCGATTCTTTAAAGCCTTATTCCAATATCACCACTTTGTGGCAGTGTCTCTTCTCCCTCCCTACACATCCTGAACTGAGTTAGTCTTCTTTGAAGAGCATGGGCTCTCTAGTTAGAGCTCTTGGATTAACTTCTGATTCCTCTACTTCCTTTCTGTGTGTCCAGGGCCAAGTGAGTGATCTCACTAGGATTTGTTTGCAAATCTGTAAAATTAGGATAACCATATGTACACAATGAGGCTGAAACAAGATTGTGCATGGAGAGTGCTTAGGCACTCAACCATAGGAGGTACTCCTGTGCTTAGCATGTAGCATATGGTACCACCATGACCTGTTTACTGGTCTATCTACAGATACCTGAATGGGTAGCAGAATGACATTTTTACTTTAAGGACTGGTACCAGAACATCTTTAGGGAGAGAGTAATCCTTGCTGAGGGAGATACACTGACAGGCTGTTTTGGGAATGGAAGAAGAGGCTTGGTGTGTTCATGACAGAGACAGGGAAAAAAGGGATAGAGAATATGCTCTGCATGAAATGTGAAGAGAAATTTGAGGGTGGAAAGGAGCAAGAGACAGAAGAGAAGGGAACATAAAAGTAGAGAAAGACAAAAGAAATTCAGAGGGAGGCTTGGGTCTGCAGAGAAAGGCAGCCAGTGAGAACTCTGAAGTGGGTGACAAAGAACTTTGAAGACTCCAAACCCAAAGCGAGTAGCTGTTGAGTGGATTTCAACTCATAGTGACCCTATAGGACAGGACATAACTACCCCATAGGGTTTCCAAGGAGCATCTTATAGACTTGAACTGCCAACATTTTGGTTAGCAGCCAAACCACTATGTCACCAGGGTTTCCCCCTTGAAGAATGGAGGTGACTAGTACTCAATTTTAAGTTCTTTACATTCCTTCAATGTATATACTGCTCTTCTAAATCTTAACTAACTACTAACCTACTCCCAGTGCCATGAGTTGGGAGTCAATTCAGTGGCAGTTAATGACAAACAATTCAGATGACCAGACCAATGTCCACTTGAAATGTAGAAAGACATGTCCCATGGAAAGATCATCTCTTTGAGGAAAGCATAGATTCAAACAGAATTTGTCCTTTAAAGTAGGGAAGGGCAAGACTACTTACTTCAGACTTGGAATCATCAGTTCTATGTGGAATGTCTCAGCCACATGTATCAGCCAGATACAATCTACATCTGTTGGGTAGTTCGCAGGATACCGAGGGGTTGATAAGGAGCCTGAGGGGCCTGAGGATACTCCACCACAAGAGTTACTTCCTTCTGGAAGAGCAGACAAGAGACTTAAGACTGATTTCATCAGACATGCCCCTTGCCTTCTTCCAGATGTAGAATCCAGAATTCCGTCAACCTCAACAGTTTGGAATCCCAAAATGAGACAGGTTTATGCTGGTAGTAGACATAGTTGTGGCTTGGATGGTATGATGACGGTACCCTAGAGAGGGAATGAAGGAGCAGGAAACACGTATTTCTGATAGGTAGGACTCTGAAATTGGTAATAGATAAGACTGGAAATGGGACTGGATACACATCTGTAGCATGATAGGGCTGTCCAGTCTACACGTCATTAATGTCATTAATGTTCTCCCCAGCCTTCTGCCATGTAGACCAACTCAGTTCAAATGTGGACGAACCACCCATGGTGAGGGTTCCATCCCTCATTCCTCCCCTAGATGGCATCCAGGACAGACAGACATCTACTCTGTCTTTATAAATTTCCAAAGTGATTCCACTCAGTTTCATACTTTACAGTGTATGCTTTCAATAAATAGGGTTACCTTGTTGTGTTGGGGCTCTAGGAATAGCATCTACAAAGAGAATATCAGAGAAAGCAGCAGAGAGCTTAGCATATAAAATCATTTTACACTTAAGTACAAAGGAACAAACCTACTGCTACTTTTGAGTTTTAATACGATGTGTGGACATGTTCTCTCTCTCTTTTTTTCTCACTGATCTAAGGTGGAGCCTCTCTAATTTCAGCTGATTCATCAGGAAATTCCAGACAGCATTCAGTTATGTGACTTGTTTCTCTTAAGGGCTAGGGACCATTAAGCCAAGGGCTGTCCTGAGATTGACTAGCCACTAGGAACTACCCACAATAATGTCTCTGGGCTTATGACCATGGCACTGTGTCTGTGGCAATCAATTGACTACTAAAGTCCAGAAAGGCAGAAACCAGGAAGCTGCAAGCCATGGTGAGGAAGATTGCCTGTACAGGCATCCGTTGAATTAAGACCAATCTCAGTCACGAGATCCGAACACAAGTGTTTAAAGCCTCTAGTTGTCCTTTTGGCCTAGGTTTTTATACAGCAAGTATCTCTTTATTCTGTATGTATCCACAGTTTCCACCATGTGGCAGGCCAAGAGAAGGACAGGTCTCAAAGTCTGTTAATTGAGATGCTGCTGTTGAAGCAGATGGACGGGTGCATTTTGCATGTGAGGTTCTCTTTATCTCTATTGTCTTGCACTGCTGCGAACTGAAGAGCAGTGGAGGTGACAGACATCACTGACTGCCTGTCCTTCTTAGACTTTTGCCAGGAAGGATACTGAATTATCAGAACAGTATTTTTTTTAATCTAAAATATCTCAGATACAATTTTTTTCTTATTAAAATGCTTAATATGCAAGATTTTTCTCAGAGAACTAGAGGGCAGAAGCACAACTTTTTGTACCTAGATGGGTTTTAAATACTCTGTCAAGATATAGTTGCTGAATTGACATTTACAGTGGGAGACTAGGAACACATGCTCTGGGTCTGGTTTGGGTCTTGAGAGTGGGAGGTCAGCAGGAGAAGATTGACCCATTCTCTGCCCATGCTGTGTTGGTTCAGCCCAGGAAGCCCAGAGAAGAGCTCCAAATGGTTTCACTTCCCACCACCAGTCTTCTGTTGATCCTCCGGGAGAGAGTTTATCATCCAGTGCCAGGTTTGCTTTCCTGCATGCTTACTCTTTCCAATTGATGTCCCCAAGAAGCAAATGTTTCTACCTTCCCTCTTCTTTGTATCAGCCCTCTTATCCTTTCCCTTCATGCCCTTCCCTGTTCTGTTGTCCAGAGAGAAGAGTTTAGAATGTGATTTCATTTGGGAAATGTGGTTGTAAGTTTGCTGTCTGAGCCACTGGTTACTAATCCTGGTTGCATACCGCACTCACTTGGTGGGAATGCTTCAGGACAACAGATGCCTGTATTCTGTCCCCAGAGTTTCTGCTGTGATTGATCTGGGGTGCAGCCTGGATATGGGGGAATTTTAAAAGCTCTGCAGGTGAGTCTAGTGTGTAGCACCAACTGACAGTGGTGGTCCAGGACCCTGTCTGCCAGTGTGCAGGTTAGAGTGTGGACAGATTTCTTACTCATTTGGCAGGATTGTGGGAAATCGCAATGTCAGGCTTACCTGAAGGTGTGGGCAAAACATCTGGAGCCCAATCTCCAACATCTGCAGATAAGAAAAATAAAAATAAAAGCACATTAGAACACTTGAATGCTTTAGGATAAAAATCTACTTCTTCCTCGTTGTGTAACCTTGGAGGAGTTGCTTCATCTCCCTGGGCCTGAGTCTCTTCATTTGAGGTCATGGGTGATGAATTACACCTCTCAGCTCATAGTTTGTTGTGGTTACTGCGGATTTTTTCTCTGGGTCACAGTACTGGGTTTCTGGAAAAGTGGATTCTGTGCTGCTTTTTTGAATGTTTCCACTGTACTTAGCTAAGATGTAAGGGCTTGAAAGGCACATGGGCCATGAGGCTGACTGTGACTCCATAGAGACAATGGGAATGGAATCTCCGGGCTGATGGGCTATGGCCAGCTGAAATTGTCTGCTCTCTCTAACCAGAACACCCTGGATGGCCTTTCCCTACGGCATCTACAGCTTCTGCCACACTGGTCTTCTCTCTGTTTCTCCAGCATACCCAGCTCTTTCCCCCTAGGGCCTTTGCACCTGTGGTTCTCTAGGCCTGGAATGTTCCTTTGTTGTTCATTCTGTACACCTCCTCAGACAGGCCGTGAATTTCTATCCAACCACAGATGCCACCCCTCCACCCCAGCACCCTCAACTGTGCCATCTGGCTTTTTATTTCCACCTTTTTGTCACAATCCCAACATCTACATGTTTATTGTGTCTTGACTCCTCCCACTCATAATTGTAAACTCTGTGACGGCAGGGAGCTGTCCCTCCCAAAGCTTTGAACTGGCCCAGCACACAATAGGACCACAGAAAGTATTGGTGGCTGAACAGATGATGGCCTTAAGCCAATGGGTGATCTGGATTTCAAATGTTCACACCTACTGTGCTTCCCTAGGGAAAAGTCTCAAGCATACTTTAAGGAATTCTCTTGCTGAGCCAGCAAGAATTCCTTAAGGAATTCTCTTACTCAGAAAAAAATCACCCCTCAAACTACAAGGACTTACTACCTGGTTTCTGGGTTTCCTGTAGGAGTTACTGGGGTTTCCATAGGGCATCAGAGGTCCCACGATTGGCAGGCAATGTGGTAGCAGGTGCAGATTAAGCCTGGCTCTGGAATGATTGCCTTTAAGGCCATGCCTGATAGGAGTCCCTGACTTCTTACTTGGGTGGGTCTAGGACTCAATTCATGCAAGGTATACAATGGGCCAGCTGGTAGAAGGAAGTGGATTCTTATTACAGGAGAGTTTGCCTTCCAGATTTCAGCACTCTGGACAGCTCTCAAGCTGCTGGTGGTGGCAGATGATGCTTCATGACTTTTCATGTTTTTGCGTGCTGTCGAGTCGATTCTAACTTATAGTGACCCTATAGGGTAGGGTAGAGCTGCCCTGTAGAGTCTCTAAGGAGCAGCTGGTGGAGTCAAATTGCCCATCTTTTGGTTAGCAGCCAAGTTCTTAACCCCTATGTCACCAGGGCTGCTTTTATAGAATATAGCTTTTTGTCATGAAGAGGAAGGACTTCACATCCTGGCTGCACATTGGTGTCCTTATTTTAGCTGCTGGTGAGGCCCTCCCAGAGGGAAAAGCTGGCAGCAGGGAGGATGGGGCTAACTGTAGGATTTCAAAACTTAATCTCAGCCTCTGCTAATAGGGGAGTCTCTCAAGTTAGAAAACTGTGCTGCCTTTTGAGGACCCAAAACTGCTTGAATCTATCTGCCTACCAGGCTCCCTTTTGCTCTGTGAAATCACATTGAACAGAGCATGAAAGCCAATGTTGGTTATCATGGAGTCACTTCGGAACACCACGGTCATGATGTTTGCAGAGGAGAAAAAGATGACAGAGACTGGAGCACAGAACTTCCCCATGGACAGTGAGGCGATCCTGGGGCCATCAAAGATTTCAACCGAGTCATAGGGACATCCGAAGATATCTTCCAGTCTGGAGGGACCAGGAGTGGAAGGTTAATCACAGGTTAGAGACTTTCTAGATCTTAAAACTTAAAAAGTATAACCATCATAAACCAAATCCTGACTCATAAGGACTCTACGTGTTACAGAGTAGAACTGATCTCCATAAGGTTTTCTTGACTGTAATTTTCTTTTCTTAATGTTTTTCATATTGTGTTTAAGGGAAAATTTACAATCCAAGTTAATTTGCCATATAAAATCCAAAGCAACCTCCTCTATGCAGCTTTATCTGCTCTTCTTGCCCTGTGACAGCACACTCTTCTTTTCAACTCTTCACTTCCAGTATCCACTCAGCCAATACTTGTCCCTTCTTCTCTACACTCTCCTCTCCCTCTAAAAAGAAAGTAGGACAGCCTCCTATATTTATTAAACTGTAAAGTACACACATCACCTGCATCACCCTGTCCCCATGTCCAGTGCATTCTTTGTCTGAAACTTTGGCTTCAGTACTGGTTTCAGCTCTGGACTAGCAGCAAATCTCGGGACCATGTTCTCAGAGGACCCTCAAGGCTGTTGGATCACCAAGTCTGGTCTTTTAATAGAATTCTAGATCTGCACACCCCTTTCTTCTATGCTATGTTACAGACTCTCCATTGTGTTCCCTGTTAGGGCTTGGTGGCCAGGTACCATCTAGTTCTGCTACTCTCCTCTTGATATAGTCTCCTAATCATATGGGTCCTTCTGTCTTCTGTGCTCCTCTTTCCTCATTTCTTTGATGTTCTCAGTTTTCATCTATTCCAGTTAGCTTGGAACCAACTGTTCTTCCTTAGATTGCAGCTTACTGGCTTTTAAGACCCCAGACATCACTCACCAATATGGGCTCCAGAACATTCTCTTCGGAAAAGACTAGTTGCGCCAGTTGACCTCGAAGTCTTTTGAAAACATGGTCCCCAGACCCCTGCTATTCTGTCCTTTGAAATGTTGGGTTGAATTTAGAAAACCTTTTAGTTTTTGGTGTAGTCCAGTTATGCTGACCTGCCTTCCACTGCATTCTGTCACTCCCTTCACCCAACCGAATTCCTGTCGACTATTTAATCTATGGAAACCCTGGTGGCATAGTGGGTAAGTGCTACATCTGCTAACCTAAGGGTTGGCAGTTCAAATCTGCTAGGAGATCCTTGGAAACTGTGGAGCAGTTCTGCTCTGTCCTATAGGGTCACTATGAGTCAGAACTGACTTGACAACAATGGGTTTGGGTTTGGGTTTGGGTTTGGTTTATCTAATCTATGAATAACCCTCTACCTCCCTCCCGACCCTTGTAGCCATCAGAGAGTATTTTCTCCTGTGCATAAGTCTTTTCTTAAATCCTTATAAAAGTGGTCTCATACATTTGTCCTTTTGCAGCTGACTGATTTCACTCAGCATAATGCCCTCCATTTAATTCTAGGTTGTGAGACACTTCCTAAAATAATCATTGTTCTTTATCACTGCATAGTGTTCCATTGTGCATATATTCCATAGTTTGCTTATCCACTCATCAGTTGATTGGCACTTCTTTTCACTATTGTAGACAGTGCTGCATTGGCTGTGATGTTTAGGGAAGTAGACTGCCAGATCTTTCTTCCATGGTACCACTGCTAGGTGGGTTTAAACGTTTAGGTTTCATTCAAGCATGAACCACTTGTGCCAGCCTGGAATCTTTATGATGATTATGAAAGTCAATATTTGGATTTTGTTTAAAATTATGTGTTAGTATATAAAATATGAATGAATGTTCTAGACTTATTTTCAGAACTCTTATTTTCTTTGCCTACAGGATGTGAGGTTTATGGTTACAACTTAACAGCAGTTTCAAAATTACAATGGTTTTGGCTGATCACAACCTACAGAGAATATTAAAAACAACACGAAACACTGTTATCAAGTCGAATTCAACTCATAGCGACCTTGTAAGACAAAGGAGAACTGCCTCATATGCTTTCCAAGGAGCACATAGTGGAAATGCAGTGCTGGCCTTTTGACTAGTGGCCATAACCCTCAACCATGACACCACTAGGGTTTCCACATGGAATATTAGGAAATACTAATGGTATGCTGCTGTGCATCAATTCTTAATAGGCAAATTACCCCATATAGTCTGCATATAAGAGACGCAGAATTGTGACAGAATTTCCTGCTTCTGTCTTTCCCAAACAGCCCTGGTGGCATAGTGGTTAAGTGTGATGGCTGCTAATGAAAAGGCTGGTAGTTCAAACCTACCAGAAGCTTTTTGGAAGCCCTATGGAGCAGTTCTACTCTCTCTTATAGGATCACTGGGTTCGAGTCGAGTCCTTGGTAATGGATTTGGTTATGGGTTTTATATTTCCCAATGCTTTCTATTCCAGAGTTTTTTAGGGAGAAAAATACTTGAAGTTAGAACAATAATAAGAAAAAAAGGTAGCTGATAGAATGCAATTATTCACGAGGGATGCCTATGAGTGGGATGTCTCTGGGTGGTGCAAATGGTTTGTGCTTGAACACTAACTTAAAGGTTGATGGTTCAAACCCACCAAGTGGTGCTGCAGGAGAAAGGTTTGGTGATCCATCTCCCAGAAAACCTATGGAACAATTCTCTATAACACATGAGGTTACCTTGAGCTGGAATCAACCTATGGTAACAGGTTTAATTTTGAGTTTTGGGTCTCAGGTGGTGCTTTCAAAGGATGGGTGACTCATAACACAATAGACTTTGGAGGTATGGGTTCAAGGTTCCATCTTATGGGCTAATTGTGTCCTTACAGCTTGAATACTAACAAAGATGACATGATTCTAGGACCTTCTTTGGCTTAGGTCATGTCTGACTCCACAGCCTTGGTATAGCCATGAGTGAGTAACAATTCAGTGCAAGCCATAAACTGATGGATCATCACAGCATGCCGTAGTATTGCTGCATTTGTAATGTAACAGATATCATCTACCAAAAGGAGACAGGTTCTGTGCAGGTTTTCATTACAGGGTCACATACTGATGAAGAGCTATTGCTTTTCCCTTAGTCAAACCTACACAATTTAGTCTTAGGCAAGTTAGTTAACCTCTGTCAGCCTCACTGTCTTAATCCCTTAAATGGGGATAACAAAATAATCTGTCTCACAAGTCATAGCCACTATGAAATAAGACAGTAGTTACAAACTGCATAGTACAGAGCCTGGGTACACAGCCAGGTCAAGAAATACCAGCTTTTATTTTATGTCATGAAGATAAAAAATGGTAGTGAGTTTGCAAAAGATAAGGGAAAAGGAAAGCCTAAGAGGAAGAATATTGGCATCCAGTGTACGCTAAAGTCAAAGCTAGTAAGGAGAATGTTTGTCAACGTTTAGAAAGCAAAATTATCAAAATAAAGTTAAATCAAGTATGTTAAGAAAAAGAAAACCCAGGTATTGAATTTTTCAGCCTAGAAGTAACTCACTGCATAGCATGATAAAATTCACCCAAACTTCAACTTGAAAAGTCTATAGAATTTGGTGTTCTTCTTGTCTTGCCCCTAAATATTTTCCACTAGAAGAATTATCTTTATTATGACTCCATAAGCCAACATCCTTACTCAGGTAGACTCTGAAAAAAAATTATTTTCTTACTTCAAACTTGGAATCATCAGTTCTATGCGGAATTGTTCATCCACATGGATCTCCCAAACACATTGAATATCTGTTGGGTAGCTTTCTGGATACTGTGGACTAGAAAATGAGCCAGAGAGACTAGAAATGACCCCTCCACAGGAGCTACTTCCTCCTGAAACAACAGGAAAAGGATGTCAGAATGTGTCCAAATGGGTCACTTGCGCAGTCCAATCATGACAAGCCCATACCCAACAGCCTGGTGGATTCAGGGAGTGGTTTGCATGGGTAGGTGCATACACTGTCTGAACTGGTCTTCAGCCTACCTGCCTCTCTGTGAAGGAGATTCCATTCAATCTAATTCTTATAAAGAAAATGTTGTATTCACCTTCTCTGTTTACTGTCTTCTCCCCCTTTTGCGTGGGAGGATTCTTGCTTGCTAGAAGGGAGACAGTGTTTGTCCATACCGTGAGAGACAGAGAAGAGACAACTGAGGCTGTGTGTACACATGTAAGGAGATACTACGAGGTGTTTAGGATAGCAAGAGGCTCCAGAACAAGTCTGGGGTCTTATGGAATTAAAGACAAAGAGTAAGGGAGGTTATGGAACTTCTTGTCAGTTCTGCCAGTAAGGGAGGTTAGTGACGTTCTCACCCTTTAACTTGGTATCTATTTTGAGATGGGAATTTATAGATATTTGTATTCGTAAGAGTTCAACTAGATGTCAGTGAAATCTCTCTCCCTCATATGAATTCTCATGTCATTGCATATAGGCACACATTTACACACATATACACATGTGTATCTTTATAAAGTGGCATGTCACCCTGAAACGGCAGAAAACAGAATCACCAAGTTACGTAGGGGGAAATTTGAAAGCACAGTATCCTTGATTGACCTTATCCCTAAATTATGAAGCTGCTTAAATTTTCTTCTCTCTGTGTTCCACTTTGACTTACTAGCGATGCCCTCAGAGTCCGACAGTTTCCAAGACTTTCCTGTTAACATTAGTGCTTACTGGAGAGAGGGGGGAGAGAGGCAGAGAGAGAAAAGGACAGGGAGGTAGGGCTGTGAGGAGTCCCATCCAGTTGTCCTATAGTTCTGTCACTTATTGCATTTGCAGGTTATAGTAACAGTGGCCAGGTCACACTGATGCTGAAATCCCTGGAAAGAGGACTACCTGAGGGTTCTTTTGGTAGCAGGGGATGATGAACTGGTACTGACTGTGGGTGCCCACTGAGGTCTGTAACCCAAGCAGGCAGGGTGAACCCTGGCCAGATGAACTCAGTCACTCCCTCTTCAAATCATTGCCCACTGTGGCTGAGCCAATCCACGTATTCCTTCCCAGCCTGCTCCTCTGGTTAAAAAAGTCAGTACTTGCAGAGTAGCAGAAATACCAGCCATGCCCCTCAGCAAGGCTGCAGTGAGGACTGAGGGGCTTCTCTAGCTCAGGGCCCCTACTTTCCTGGTCTCTGCAGAAAAGTGGCCACAACGGAGCCAGCATGGTGGGGAAGAGGCAGGCCTCTCACTCACACCATCCAGTCTTTCCCTATGTTCCATCCTAGATACCCAGACTGGTGCCTCCTTGATAGTTCTGTTGGAATGGAGTTGTCATTTCATTTTGAAAAAAATGATTACCTGTTATATGACCCTGAGGTGTTGTGGAAGGACCTGGAAGGGAAAGACGAATAAGATGACAACATCCAGCAGGACAATACTTAGTTTTACCTGTGTTAGTGAAATACAAAGGGTTAGTAGAAGCACTTTAGAGATACTTAATGCAAACCGAGGGAAGTCTGAAGATGCAGAGTGAATGTTCTCTATGGTCTTTTGGCAGGTGAAAAAGGGCATGAGTTCTTTAATGTGCCTCCTACCATGAAGTAAGACCTTGACTCTGAGTGGCTCTGTGACTGCTTGGACCAACATAATTCAGTCAAGTGACGTCGCGCTTACACCACCACCAAGTTCCACTTCCTGTTTCTGGGAATGCTGGCTCACTCATGGAGCCCTGAGCCACTTTAGAAGAAGACTAGCTACTCTGCTGGAAGAGATTCCAAAGCCACATGGAAAGGAAGAGGACCCCAAATGAGCCTGGTCATCCATCTGACCCAATCAAGACACCAGGCATGCCAGTGACGCCACCTTGGACTCTCCAGACCAGACCAACTGCCAGGTGAACACAACCAAGTGACCCTATCCAAGAACCAGAAGAATCTTCCAGCTGAGTCTTGCCCAAATCCCTCTCCCACAAAACCAGAACTTGTAATTAAATGTTTGTTGTTTTAAACCACTTAGTTTTAGGGGAGTGATAGATAACCAGCAAAGGTCCTTTCACTCAATATAGTCTCCTTCATTTCCCCAATCCACGTAATATTTAGCTTAGCTGAGTTACATAAAATGACAAAACTATAGATGGATCTTCACTTTAAAATTTATTGCCCTTGACCTTGATACCTTAACTTTCAACCATCCTCTCTTCTTGCTCAGAACTCCGACATATAAAACTAGCCTTTCCTCTGAAACACCCAGACACATCAAATCTTCTTCTAGGCAAACAGTTAAGAGAGATATTTCTGCTGAGAGGTGACTTGTGTAGGTTCTCCGAGAATGTGTGTGGGAATAGCCAGGTGCGTTCAAATGGCCAGAGGAAAGGTTTGCAAACTCCACTTCTGTTGCTTTTCAGTTGTCTCAGGCAGGATCCCTGATCTTCAGCTGTAAGGGTTACATAAGTTAGTCCACAGGTCACTAGCATCAAGCCACAGCCGAGCAGGCCCTCAGAAGTCCCCATTGCAGTGAAACAAAGTGCCTTTTCATTCACCTCCAGCATCCTTACAGAATTTACATTGCATGTGTTGGCTGTAGTTTTCTAACCTGGGGTTTTTATTAGAGATAAACATCACAAAATCATTAAATTGCCAGATCTTCGAAAACAGACAAAAGTCATAAGCTGCCAAACAGCACACACTGGATGTGTGCCAGACAGGACACATGGATTAGTGTCCAGTCTCAGTCCCACAATTTACTGGCTGAGTGCTCAAGGGAAAGTCACTTAACCTGTCTGAGTCTCAACTTTCTCTTCTGTAAAATCCATAATATAAATTTGTTGTAGGATTGTCCTGAGTATAAGCAATGACCTGAGCGAAATGCCTCCCTGTCTTTGCTTTCACTTGGTCTCTGCTTGGCTGGGACCAGTGAACACACGCAGTAAATGAGGCTGGGAGGCCATGGAGCGTGGCGGCCAAGAGCACCGACAGACTGGGTTCGACAAGACTGGCTAGCCCTGGGTAAGCTGCTCGCTTTCTATGGCTCAGTTTTACGTATCGGGAAAATGGGAATAATCAAAGTATCTACTTCAAGGAGTTCTTGTGAGAACTAAATGAGTTAAACATGTGAATGAGTTAAGCATTGCCTGTTTCTTAGCATTTAAAAGCAGCGGCTATCATCGCCACCCTCGTTATCGTTAGAGAGTTGCCTGGACCAGAAACAGATGTGGACATACCTGGAGGTGTGGGAGGGGGCAGGCCTTCAACATCTGCATGCATAAAGAAAGCAACAAGTTACCCTCTTTAGTGACTCCAAAGGGTAGAGAAGCTGGGGTAACAAGGATGCGGGTAGGGGCTGAAAGGCAGAGGACCATGACCCTTCAGGATATGGGCCCCAGGGCCCTGGGACCACCCCCACTAGGTGGCTCTAGTCCTCCTCCAGACAGGGCTCTTGGTCTTGGGGGATGAGGCACAGCAGCCAGGCCTGAGTTACCCTTGGGCCCGTTTTTTGGCAGACTTGGACTATTTGTTAAAATGCAGCCTCCTGAGCTCCTTTCCAAACCTAGTCAATTAAAGTCTGGGGATGGGACCCTGAAATCTGCACTGGTTAAGGTCCCAGCCGCAGCTGTGCATACTGAAGTTTGAGACTTCCTCTGTTCAACTCTGAGAGCTGCCGGGGTGGGGGGACACCTGAATCCAGAGCCTAGCTCGGAGTGGAAGCTCAAGGGTTGCCATGCAAGAAATGGCAGCTGGGTGGCAGAGAGAAATTTCACTACAGAATGTAGGGCTGCAAAGCACCTTCAAGCTAGTGGCCTGAGAGAGGAGGCTAGCTGAGCAGATGACACCGGCATCCTCATGGTGGCCACAGTAGTGCTTCAGCCAGCCCGAGTTGGGGCACTGGCCCAGGTAATGCTCCACCCCTGAGCCCTGGAGTTTGCCGTGAAGATGGCTCCTGAGCCTGGCCCAAAGTAGGCCTCAGTGGGGGCAGACATGGCCTGTCCACACCCAAACTGATGGCACACTACTTCTGCTTCATTCAGGCCCCACAGGTTGTCACACACAGTGCTCCAGGCCCCTTGGTGGAAGACCTCCACGCGGCCTGAACATGGACCTGAGCCACCCACAAGCCACGGCTCTGGCCAGTCATCTGCAGACACAGCTGTGGTCTGGGAGCCCCTAGAGGACCTCGCCCAGGACCCACCAGCACCAGGCCTCAGAGGGCAGCAGCAAGGGGAGAAACTGGACAGGCAATGGCCTTGGGGTTTGCTCTTCACATTTCTCACATGCTTGTGATTTGTGATATGTGTTATCTTCAGCGAATTAATCAGTCTTCCATGTTAGATACAAAACTACAGCGATGAACTGAAGAGCTACAGTTCCTGCCTTCAAAGTCTTAGCCAACTGCTGTTGGGTCAACTCTAGCTCTTGGTAACCCACGGGTGTCAGAGTAGAAGTGTGCTCCACAGGGTTTCCAGTGGCTGATTTTTGGGACTCGAACCTCTGATCAGGGACCCCTCACGGAGCCTAGAGTCTATTAATCAAATATGGACATGAATAAAATATGCTCTTCTACCCTGTGGTACATGCAGTGAAGAAGAGTAGGATGCTATGGGGAGAATACTAGAGAGGAAGGGCCTGGCAAGACATCTCTAAAACAAATGGAGAAAAGGCTAGTCAAAGAAAACTTGAGCTAGAAGGACCAGAATGTACAATAAGACCCTGAGATGCCTTTTCACTTCTGTTTGTACTTCTAAAAAGTGCAGACATTAAAAAAAAAAAAAAACCCCACAAAGCCATCATCACATATAAAAGACAATTCCAAGAAAGACTTTCTATTGGTATCTCAATGGTGTGAAAATCCCCTTTAGTGTAGATGGGGAGTGAATTTAGAACTGGAAGAATAAATAGCTCCAGCTGATATTCACCTTGTTCCATCTCCCACCCCAGCAAAACGTATGACTTACTTGGATTGCTAATAATTGATTCTTCAGCATCTGTTGATATAGAGGATAAATATGTCAGTGCTTTTGAGAAATCCTAACTCTAAAAACTATAAATTTGTTGAGTTAATTTCAATTCATAGTGACCCCATAGGACAACGTTTCTGAGAAATTCTAACTTTAATGACTAAAAACTCGAGTTGATTTCAACTCATAGTAACCCTATAGGTCAGTGTTTTTGAGAGATCCTACCTTTAATAACTAAAAACTTGTTGAGGTGATTTCAACTCATAGTGACCTTATAGGACAGAGTAGAACTGCCCCATTGGATTTCCAAGGAGTGGCAGATGGATTTGAACTCTTGACCATTATGCCATCAGGGCTACTAGACACAGATTTTAATGATTTTTTTAATGACTCTTGACCATTATGCCATCAGGGCTACTTAATAACTCCGGACACAGATTTTAATGACATTCTTGTAAATGTCTATTACTATAGTATGGGAAAAATTGGTCTCTCTAAATAGCACAGTACTGAGAGAACCAGATTCACGTACAGGCATAAGATGAAGCTACTCTGTTGTTGTTGGTTTGCTTCTGCACTATGAGAAACTGGTCAAATTTGACGATCACCAAATGTGAAGGCGCCTTTTGGATGATGTGACATAGACCGCTAGTTTTGCCGCAGATGAATTTCATTTTGGGGACCATTTAGGGGTACCGTACATTTAGACAATCATCCTTCGGAACACCTGAATCTAGCGACTAACACACAGCCCCTGAGGCTATAGCTGGATGAGATGGTCTGCACGTGACCACATGCGATATAGCAAACAGAAACAGGAATGTGCAAGAAACAAAACAATCTCTAAATATGCGTCTCAAATTAAATGTCACAGGTGGCAGCTACTGAGAAACAATTGAGCTGCTTCCCATGTGGGCAACTCTAGGTTGTGAGCATGACTTTGTGACAGTTTAAAGCTACTGATTTTTCAAGCCACACCATGCATTGCAGTTATTAGTTTACCAAAAATGAACAAGTGAAAAACCAAAACAAGACCTGTTGCCATCAAGTTGATTCTGTCCCATAGCGACTGTAAAAGACAAACTAGAACAGCCCCATAGGGTTTCCAAGGAGTGGCTGGTGGATTTGAACTGCTGACTTTTTGGTTAACAGCTGAGCTCTTAGCCACCATGCCACTAGAAGGCATCCCATAATATTGGGAAGAGTTACTGATAGGCATTGCAGGGATCTAACTTATTCTAAGCTAATTGTTTATCCAAGAGTAAATTTAAAAGATTTTCAGAATTTCTTCAAGGCAATTTAATTCAGTCATTTTAATTCAGAGATTTGCTTGGTGGTTTAAGTGAGAGCGGAAAATGACAGCAAAAGCGACTGGTCATGTAGCATCTACTCTTGCTCAGGTCCTGTGTAGTGCTTTACAAGACATACCTAACTCTTAAATGACAATCCTGCAAAAAGCTGTTAGTCTGCCAATTTTACTAATACAGACACTTAGGTGTCATGAGTTTAAGTAGTACCCTGGTAGCACCACCTCTGAGGAGCACCTCGGGTTGGTCTGTCTCAGAATCTGCCCTAGTTTTGCTATACCAGTCTACCTCTTTAAATGAAAGACCTTTTAATAAACTCCTTAAAAAAGGCCAATAAAAAAACATGTTCCTTGCACATGTCTCTATTCAGTAAAGCTCATGTTCTCTTGGTAATTCTTATTACCAGGCTAGAGGGCTTATTCTGAAACGCTGGCAGTTAAAATCTCAAATGGTTAACCAAGTTAGAACGAATAACACAAAAACTGAATGCTACATGTTTGAGGATCCTGTCTTTATCCCTGGCTGGCTCTGCACCAGAAGGTGGTCTTGAAGCGATCTGGGACTGGACATGACAGTCTGAGAGGGGGAGGTTACCTGAGCAGATGACTCCGGCATCCTCGTGGTGGCCACAGTTGTGCTCTGACCAGCCCGAGTGGGTACACTGGCCCAGATGGCGCTCCACTCCAGCGCACTGGACGTTGTCCAGGAAGATATTCCCTGAGCCTGGGCCAAAGTGAGCCTTCCCAAGGGCGGACATGGCCCGGCCACACTTCAGCTGGCGGCACACAACTTCAGCTTCGTTCAGGTCCCACAGGTCATCACACACGGTACCCCAGGCCCCTTGGTGGAGGACCTCCACACGGCCTGAGCACTGACCAGAGCCGCCCACCAGCCGCAGCGCCGGCCAGTCTCCTGGGGACAGAAACCTGATAACTGTTGTCCTCTGGGGGCACTGCCCACAGCCCGTAAGCTGGTTGAATCTCTCTACCCCCACCACTAGTATTAGAGATTGAGGACCTGGTAAAGAAGTCAGTCAATTAGTCAGGTGGAAGCTCATAATCATTAGATTGCCAAAAGAACATTTAGCCTAGGAAAATCATTTGAGTAAGTATCTGTTTTGTCAGTGCATGTGCAAATTTGTTTTGGTTAAATGCCAAAAACACTATAAATAATTTATAGAGTGATCTGTAACTTTATGAAGCAGGTTGTATGTGTGCCTCTGTGTGTGTGTGTGTGTGTGTGTGTGTGTGTGTGTGTATCTTCAAACTTACAGTAACTCAGGACGGTAAGCAGGAGAATATCAACCAACCAAACCAACCCACTGCCATCAAATAAATTCTGACCCAAGTGACCCTATAGATCAGAGTAGAACTGCCCCATAGAGTTTCCAAGGAGCATCCGGCAGATTTAAACGGACTACCTTTTGGTTAGTAGCCATAGCACTTAACCACTACCTCAACAAGTATGATACTAGGAGAGTACTAGGAGACTAGCACTATGATACTAGGAGAGTATCAGTATCCTGACATTGTCTATGAGGCACTGTATGTTGGAGAACAAAGTGACTCACCCCAAATCCAACAGCTGGTGTGTAACAGACCTGAGCTCAAGTCTCCTGACACGAAAGGTCTTGGCTTTTTCCATGCTATTCTATCTCACTGCCTCTAAAATGGCTCTGACACTCTACTTACTTTGGAAAAGTCCGTTAGTGGTGTCTGATGTGAAGCTGACTATGATCAGGACCACCCTAGGAAGGAAGCCAAGAATTGCACCAGGGACTCTTGTCAGCTGCCCAAGCTTTGAGGACTATGAAAGGCACAGAAAATAACCCTTGAATTTTGTATGGCAAGGGAAGTAAAGTACTAATGAAGAAGGATAAAATAGGAGGACTTGCACTACCTCATCTCAGAATCCATTATGCATGTATGGCAGTCAAAACAGCCTGGCACTGGCACAATGACAGACACATTGACCAGTGGAGAACAGAATCGAGAACTAAGATGCAAATTCATCCACCTAAGGCCACCTGATCTTTAACAAAGACCTGAAGTCCCTCAAGTGGGAAGAAGACAGTCTTTTTAACAATTGGTGCTGGAAAAACCAGATATTCATCTGTAAACAGATGAAACAAGATCCCTACCTCACACCATATACAGAAGCTAATTCAAAATAGATCAAAGACCTAAATATAAATCCAAAAGCTATAAAGTTTGTAAAAGAAAAAATAGGATCAATGCTAGAAGCTCTAACACATAGCATTTACAGGATACAAACCATAACCAACAACATACAAACTCCAGAAGATAAGCTAGATAATTGGAATCTTTTAAAAATTAAATACTTATACTCATCAAAAGACTTCATCAACACAGTAAAAAGACAATCTACAGACTGGGAAAAAAGACTTTTGGCTATTACAAATCAGACAAAGTTCTCAGCTCTAAAATCTACAAGAAAATCCAACACCTGTACAAAAAAATAAAGAAGACAGTCTAATTAAAAAATGGGCAAAGAAAATGAACATGCACTTCACCAAAGAAGACATTCAAACAGCCAATAGATAAATGAGGAAATGCTCACTATCATTAGCCATTAGAGAAATGCAAATCAAAACCACAATGAGATACCATCACAAAACAGAAACAAACAAGTATCAGAGAGAGATGGTGGGGAGATCAGAACTCTTATACACTGCCGATTTGAAGGCAAAATAATACAACTGTTTTAGAAAACAATACGGTGCTTCCTTAGAAAGCTAGACTAGAAACATCATGTGATCCAGCAATTTCAGTCCTAGGAATATATCCTAGAGAAAGAACAGTCGTTGCATAAATAGGAATATGTACACAAATGTTCACTGCAACATTGTTCACAATACCAGGTACATATGCACAATGTACATATGCACAATGGAGTATTACACAAATAAGGAACAAAGATGAATCTATGAAACATCTCATAACATGGAGGAAACCAGACAGCATTATACAGAGTGAAAGAAATCAATCACAAAAGGACAAATATTACATGAGACCACTACTATAAAAACTCATGAAAGAGTTTTTTGGCAAATAAAAAGAAATAGTCTTTGATAGTTACCAGGGAGGGGGGGGCATGAAAAAACACTAAACAGACAATAGATTAGGTGTTACTTTGATGAAGGGCGAAACAGTACACGATACTGGCAAAGCCAGCACAGTTAGTAATAGGCAAGGTCATGGAAGCTCCAGAGACACATCCAAACTTCCCCAGGGGCTGAATCGCTGGGCTGAGAGCTGTGGGGACCATGTTCTCTGGGAACACCTAGTTCAGTTGACACAACATCATTTACAAAGAAAATATTCTACAAAGAAATATTCTACAATCTAGTTTGGTGAGCAGCATCCAGGGTCTTAAAAGCCTATGGATGGCCATCTAGGATAGTCCACTGGTATTACCCTTCAGGAGAAGGAAGAATGAAGAGAACTAAAGATACAAGTGAAAGATAGTGCAAAGGACTAAAGGATTATGTCTACAATGGACTCCAGCAGACTGAACCTAGTACAACTAGATGGTGCTCGGCTACCACCATGGACTGCTCTGACAGGGATCACAACAGAAGGTCCTGGACAGAGCTGGAGAAAAGTGTAGAACAAAATTATGGCTCAGAAAGAAAGACCAGACTTGCTGGCCCGACAGAGACTGGAGAAACCCCCAAAGGATGGCTGTGGAACACCCGTTCAGCTCAGTAATGAAGCTGCTCCTGAGGTTCTCCCTTCAGCCAAAGACTGAACAGGCCCATAAAACAAAGTGAGACTAAAGGAGCACACCAGTCCACGGGCAAAGACTAAAAGGCAGGAGGGGACAGGAAAGCTGGTAATAGGGAACCGAAGTACAAGAAAGAAGAGTCCTGTTGTTGGGCTATTAATCTAAGTATAGAAAGTATGTGTACTAACTGTTTAACAAGAAACTAGTCTGTTCTGGGAAACTGTATCTAATGTAAAATAGAAAAAAAGTAAAATAAAGAAAAGTGAATCTTGCTCTTCCTGGGATGTTGGAACCAAAAGATCTCAGTGGTTCTGAGTGTTGCTAAAAGTTTTGGTACACTTGACCACAGAACTATTCACAATGGGTCTGATTTCTGCTCATCAAGGAGGCACAAACTCAGATACTGAGAGGAAAGCACACCTGGGAATGAAGGGATATGTTCCCAGGGCTTACCTGGTCTTGCTGTTACAGTCTTAGGTGTTATCGTGGGGAACGCTGTGGATACAAGAAGAAACCCTTAAATAACAAGTGAGGATTTGGGCAAATCAAGATGGCAGCATTCTAAGATTGTGTTTGTTAAGGGTCAAGATTGTAGCTGATTTGTTCTCCCTACCATTTTTTTAATAAAAGAGTTGAAATCAAACTCTTTTCATGTGGATTTTGCTATTTCTTACGTGTGTGCAATTCAACAGAAATGGCTTTTTGTTCTGCCCCTGCACTGGAAGTATAGGAACATCTAAATTGTGCTATTCTGTGTTAGAAATGCAAGCATTTCCAGTCATTGTCCTTCTGGGAAAATCGACGGGCTTCTGCCTCATCATCTTCTCCTAAATGTGGAGTATTCTGATGAGGCAAATCTCACCACCTTTGATTAGGACCAAGATTTAAAAACCGAATAACAATTACTGATACGCTGTGATGCAGTTGTTGGCATTTGTAACTTGGTCCCAGTGGAGGGGCATTTCGCTTCTGCCACTGAGTCAATTCCAACTCACAGTGACCCCGGAGGACAGAGTAAACCTGCCCTATAGGGTTTCCAAGGAGCAGCTGGTGGATTCAAACTGCTGACCATTTGGTTACCAGCTGAGTTCTTAACTAACACTTGTGTAAAAACACGTGGACAGAATCTATCCGCTCTGGAGGATTCACACAAGAAGGCTGGAAACACACACGAGAGAGATCAAAATACGGCAGTCGGCACACAGAGTGAGGACAGAGGACAGAGGGACAGGGTCATGAGATAGTGATGAAGAGGAAACAATGCCAGGTGGGACTCACCGATTAGATGTGGAGTTGGTGTAGCCGGCCCTGTAAATAAAAGGAAGCCACAGCTGGTCATTGTTTAATGTCCATCCTGGTGGGTAACCCCATCCACGCTGTGACATAGAATACCTTCCCTGTGCTCTATTGTATGTTTCTCAAATCTGTCCAGCAGGGCGAAGAGTCACCCCACTGCTTGTTAAGACTGCTCCAAACGGCATCTTGGACAAAGTAGGTACTTGTCATTTATACTTCAATGAGCCCTGACTTTTTTTTTTGTTCAGTGGTATATAGTGTGGGACCCCTTGGTGGTGACCTCACGCAAAATACCAAGCATCTTAAGCTCAGTTTCATCATCTGTGAAAGGGAAAGAACCATGGGATTGTATGAGAATTAAATGAGGTAATGCCTGTCAAATGCTTAAAAGACTGCCTGGCATAGAATAGGAAACCCTGGTGGTGTAGTGGTTAAGTGCTACATCTGCTAACCAAAAGGTTGGCAGTTCAAATCCACCAGGCACTCCTTGAAAACTCTGTGGAGCTGTTCTATTCTGTCCTATAGGGTTTCTATGAGTTGGAATTGACTCAATAGCAGAGAGTTTGGCTTTTCGGTATGTATTTTTGGAAACCCTGGTGGTGTAGTGGTTAAGAGCTACCTCTGCTAACAAAAAGGTCTGCAGTTCAAATCCACCAGGTGCTTCTTGAAACTCTATGGGGTAGTTCTAGTCTGTCGTATAGGGTTGCTACGAGTCGGAGTTGACTTTTAGCTATGAGCTTGATTTTTGGTGTTTTGGCCACCACCACACCCAGTGTTTTACACGAATCACTTCATGTCAGTCACGGCAAGCTAAGGATGTGAAATTCTATTATTATCCCCATTATAAAGGGAAGGAAACTGAGGCACAGAGAGGTCAAGTTGCTTGCTCAAGACCCCAGTGTAGGTGAGGGAGCTGTGACTAGTACCCGGGCAGACAACCCAGCCCTAGAGCTGCTGCTCATAACCACCAGTCTTGCCTTTGGGTGCAGAGTAGTAATAAGCAACAAAGTTTTTCCCGATGTTGTTGAAGCTTCGGAAGTACACGAGGGTCAGAGAGCTGGAGGAGGATGTGAAGGTGAGGTAGGCGCCACTACATGACTTCCCCAGGGACTTGGTTGAGGAGGGAGGCCCGTCCAGGATTTCAAAATACTCGTTGGTGCAGTCAAGGCTGTGAAAGCAAACACCCAGGAGGGCCTCCTAGTCTTCACAGAAGAAGATCTCAGAGGCACACTGTGAGACATACCCGTTACTGATTTACTGCAGAGGCTGCGAACAGGTAAAAACCCTGTGGTCATCCAAACACTAGAGTGGGCTTCTTTTATCCTACTTTTTCTCTCTGAGAGTCACTGCCATAAGGTAGTAGAGTTTCAACCCAAAAACAAGCCTGAAGCAGTGGACGGACTCCTGCTGAGGGCCTCAGAGCAACCGGGACCGCAGGTTACCTCTGTCTGGGGCCAAGGGCAGGGCCAAGGAAAACAGAGCCAGTCTCACCTCATGACCTGTCACATGCCCAGAGGACACAGTCCTACATTCCAAACAACCCATGTGCAAGCTTGTGGCACCTCACCTGCCTAGGAGAAAGTGGACTACCAAACTAGCCCCACTTGCTCTCCGGGGGATATCTGACTTCTCAGGATTGTTTTGCATAGTGACATTTTGTCCAGATGCTTCTAAGGCTAGAACCTGAAATCACTTTTGAGCCTCGACAAAATGCCCCATCCATTCCAAGTCACATTTTGATCAACCAATATTCTGAATAATGAATAATTCAAATTGTTCCTATGAGTTAATTTCTGTAACATATTCATATGAGTTGGAATGGACTTGACAAGAACAGGTTAGGTTTTATTTATCTGTGAAGAGCACCAAACTTTGCACACAAACAATATTAAGGCCTAAGTTTTCCTGCTTCTTTAGGTCTGTGGTTAACCCTGGAATAAGCATCTTCAACCATCAGGGCGGGACTCTCCCACAGGCATACACATCTCTTTGCATGTACACAGACACAGACACAGGCACACACACACACACACACAAAACTGTCCATAGCATATAAGGTGAGCTTTGTTTTAATTAAAAATGTATGAAGTCACAGAAAATAAATGATATTTCCATATACAAGCAATGAACATATGTAAGCTAAATTTTTTAAAATTGATGTCATTTACAATAATTTAAATACCTGCAATAGCTCTCAAAAATGTACAGAATTTGTATGCTGAAAGTTACAAACAACTAAAACAAAAATAACAGCAAAAGTTAATGAGGGTGGAAGAAGTTACCCAGGTGGCACAAATGGTTGGCACTCAGCTGGTCATGGAAAGGTAAGCAGTTCAAACGCACCCAGTGGCATTATGGAAGCAGAGGCCTGGCTATCAGCTTCCTTAAAGATCACAGCTGAGAAAACCCTATGGAGCCGTTCTACTCTGTAACACACAGCGTCTCCACGAGTCAGAATTGACTCAGTGACACAGGACAACAATCAGGATAAGGAAAAACCAGATTTCTTCTACACTGCTTTTGAGAATGGTATCTGAACAGTTACAGTCTCCAGAAAGTAGTCTGGAATTTTCTTAAAAATCACATGCACTAGATGCACAAATGAACAACTGCCGTTGAGTTGTTTCTTACTCGTAGTAACCCTATAAGACAAAGCAGAATTGCCCCATCGAGTTTCCAAGGAGTGGCTGGTAGATTTGCCCTGTCAACCTTTTGGTTACCAGCTGTAGTACTTAACCACAATGCCACTAGGGCTTCCCTATACCACTAGGAACTGCCAACCAAAAAATCCATAGCTGTTGAGTTGATTCTGACTTACTGTCACCTTGTAGGACAGAGCAGAACTCTCCCATCGGATTTCCAAGGAGCTCTTGGTGGATTTTGGCTCCCAATCTTTTGGTTAGCAGACATAGCTCTTAACTACTATGCTACCAGGGGTTTCAAGAGTTATACTCTTGGGCATTTATTTGGGAGGAATGAAAATTTATGTCCATATAAAGACATGTACTTGAAATTCATAGAAGCTGTAAGACTGGAAGCAACCCAAGTGTCTTTCCTAGGGGACTGGTTAAAAAACTCTGGCGTTCATCTCATCTCAGCAGTAGAAAGCACTGGACTGTTGATAACCTGCCACAGCCGGGGTAGACCTCAAGGGTTTGTGCTGAGTCAGAAAAGTCAATCTCAACTATTACACGCTGTGTGATTCCCTCGATGGAATATTCTTGAAAGACAAAACCGTACCAATGGAGAACGGATAAACTGCTGTCAAGGGTCCTCTGGAGGGTAAAGTTTGCAAATATAAGGGCTGAAGGAATAGGTGTTCACAGGTAATAGAACAGGTCTGTATCTTGATTCTGTGTTGTGGTTATACAAACCTATAGACAGGATAAAATCATACAGAACTGCAAGCCTCCGCAGTACACACACATACATACACACATAAATGCATGTAAATAACTGATGAAAAGGGAATAAGGTCTGTGGTTTAGCTAACAGTACTGTTCTGACATCTTTTTCCCTGCTTAACACTGTACTATAATTATAGATGTCTCCACTGGGACAAGTTAGTTGAAGCATATATGGGACTATATGCAGTATTTTTTCAACTTCCTGTGTCTCTATAATTACTACAAAATAAAAGCTAAAACACATTTTTAACACTCAATGCATTTTCTGTATTTAAAATAATTTTGCTAATGAGAAGCAACCAGAGGAATAAATAATTGGATTTTTTATCTACACAATGTACTTCAGTAGTGTGCTGAAAACTTACTTAAGATATGGAAATGCCAGCAGGATGTGATCAGAGGCATTGGCCTTGATCTCCCAGACACAGGTGATGTTGTCATGCATTTCATTCTTTGGGGGGTTCCTGATCCCTCCAGAAGAATTCGTAATAGTGCCGCCACAATGGGATTCTTCTAGATGCAGAAGAGACTTTTTAGAGGCAGAAAGAAGATCTTTTAGAGCCTCACCCCCCCCATTGCTCAGTTTACTATTTTGTAATTCACAACATTTTTTTTTCTGTTCACTTTTTTATCTCTCCCAAAACTTTCATTGTTCATTACTTTGTGAAGATCTTAGGAAATATCAGAGGTATAAACTAGTAAAGAGTCTTGCAAATGTAAGCAATTAGAAAATGAAAGGACACGAATGTAGCAGCATCTCTCGTCTCTTCTGAGAACTTTACCATGGACATGAACTTTCTCAGAAGAGCTGTTATCTACTGTCAGCCAGAACCTTTCCCTCCAGTTACTCCCTAGTGGTCGGTCCAGTAGCTTTGCCTTTTTCTCCAGTTATAATGAGTAAAGTACTGGCTACGTTCTCCCCACAGTGAAGGCAGAGCCATTGTGGAATCTGGGGTCTGTGGGTATGAACACGGCAATACCCCATTCACCTTCAAGGGTGGTCATAATAGTGGGGAGAAATTGCCCTGAGTCACTCACACCAACCTCCACAAATACTGATGATTTTCTGCATCTACCTGTCCATCCACCTGTCCACTTGTTTCTTAATCTGCTTGTCTAGCTGTCTGTCCACTGTCCTGAGCTGAGTCCCAAAAGAAAGGTGCTGCCTGGGCAATGGAAGCAGATGGTTTTTCTTCACCAGATTACGTGACTGTGTAAGAACTGCACTCACGTCCTCTGTGTGGTGGTCCAGCTGGCCCTGGCTGTAGCTCCTTTCTAGGAGGACCATTCAGACTCTCTAAGCCTCAGCTGTATTTTAACCCTTTATCAACAAGTATTTATAAAAAACTAAATGGAACCTCTGACAGTCCAAAGCACAGGCAAGAGAAGAGAGGGGGGAAAAAAAAAGGCAGGTGAAAAAGAAATGATGGGGATCGTCAGAGAAGGAGAAAGTGTGAAGAAAGGAAAGCTTACCCTGGAGCAAGCCTACGTGATGGCCTTAGCAACATTGCTGTGATTGCAAGCCTACTCTCCACTCAAGGTGGCCACGCTGGGGGACCAAGAAGGCTAGCACCACTTGGTTATTTGTTCTCCCTTCTTTGACTAATCAGAAATAGAACTGAAATCACAGATGAGTTTGTCTTCATTGGTAGCTCCTTCACTCCGAACACTAGCTCATAGAGACAACCTGGACAGGGGAGTGAGTACTTTTTGGGCTCATTTTCCTTCAAGAGTCCATTCAGGGTTTGAACTAGAGGACAATGAGCAGAGCACCAAAGGACACAGAAGTCTCACCTGTAGGTGTTTTCCCTGCTCGGTCAGCCACTGTAGAACCTGCCAAACAAAGGACAACTGGAACATCAGTGGGCTGGAGGTCCACATGCCTGTCTGCATGAGAACATCGCCATGGAGACTTCAACAAACAAATCATTGTACGAGCCCCTCCCAGAACTTCTGAAATAGTCTCTAAGAGGGAGGTTTGCACCTGTTGGGGTTTTGTCATCTTGTCATACATGCAAATGAGATTAAAAAAACAACTTTGAGGTTTCAGAAAACCAAAGACATGAAATTCCGGCTCCCAGACCCTCTTTCTGGGACCAAGGGTTAGAACAGAAAGAGGCCCTGAGTCCCTTTCACTGACTCCCTGGTGCAGCTCAGAAACGAGCCAGGACTAAGGTGATGTGGATTCTGTCTTTCCTTCCCATCATCTCTCTCATTAGCAACTCTCCAGTCAGCGTCACCCACTGGAGATTCTCTTGCTAGACCAGTCCATTCCCACCTGCTAGAGCTCAGAACTCAGGAAGGAATGTGAATTAAGCTTTATTAGGCTTTTTGATCCAGTTTTGTTCATGACTCACACTGACTCAGAGCTGGCTGAGAACTCCAAGGGACCTGGGAGTTTGATGAGGGACAGGATACTGACTCGGAAAACTCTGGGTGTGGGATTGGAGCACGTGGGAAGGTCAATGGCAATGGAAGCTCTACGTGACTGTAGTTCCTTCGTTCCTACACTGTGAACAAGGCAGACGCAAAGAAGCAGCAGATACAGAATTGGTCACTTGGATTTTGCCTGAGTCTGGCCCACTTGTTGCTTACCACAGGTCAGGAAATGTCCTTAACCACCTCTCTACTCACATCTCATCATCCAACCTGTTGCAGCACATGAAACTGACACACGCAAAGTGCTATTTAGAAGCTGAAAAAAATGCAGAATCTGGTTTTTGTGTGGAAAATGTACAGGGTTGGAGGAGAGGTAAAAGTGAGATTGGACTAGGTGCTTCCTACGGTCCCACCCAGCTCTCCTGCTGGGCAACCAGGTGGCTCCCTAGCATGCCCCGGGCTTGGGTACTAGGACACATCTAGTTCCTATCAGGTCTTCCAAGACAGATAGGAGCAATGCCTTCCTTACCTGGTGGGGTAATGGTTGTGTATTCAGAACCTGTGTTGAGATAAGAACACCTGCCGTGAGCAGGTAACACACAAGTTCACTTTCAACAGTTATTTCTACCCCAACATTGAAAAGCCCAAGCCAGTACTACTTGGGAAGGGTTAGAGGTTTACCTGAGCAGATCACGCTGGCATCTTCACTGTGATCACAGTTGTGGGAAAACCAATCACTGTGAGAACATTCTTCCAGGTGCTGTTCGTTGCCCGTGCAGTGCACATTGTCAAGGAGGATTTTTCCAGAACCTTTCCCAAAATGGGCCTCACCAGGGGCAGAAATGGCTGACCCACAGCCCAGCTGCCGGCAGACAATGTTGGCTTCCTGTATGTCCCACAAGTCATCACACACAGTCCCCCAGGCTCCCTGGTAGAAAAGCTCCACGCGGCCGGCACAGTTCCCTGGATCTCCCGCCAGCCGCAAGGGGGCCCAGCGTCCTGAGGAAGAACAAGATGTTAAGTGGAGATTTCTGCTCCTCTCTGCCAGTGACTCAGGGACCCTGCCAATGGCCAGTGACCCATTTCATTCCCAGAAGAGCCTGTAACGTCTTTTAAGGAGCTTGTAATGTCTTTCTTGCCAATGCCTTGTTTTAGGTTGACTGTTGACAAAAATGGCCACAATTATGCCCTTCGCTACAGCCTTGCTCTTTACAATGTGGCAGTGCAGTTCATGCCACCAAGAGATAGAACTTATTTTCCTCTTCCTTGACTCTGGACTGGCAGCCTGTGACTTGCTTTGACCAATAGAAGGTGGCAGAAGTCATGGTGGGAGTCATGTTGCACCCAAGCAGAGCTTCAAAGGACTTAGAAGCTTTAGCTCAGGGCGGAGTCAAGCTGGCGGACTAAGCCCATGTCTCCTTATGTCCCTCTGGAAACTAAGACCTGAATTGATAATCAAACGGAGCCTTCTGGTCACCTAATCAGCCCCAGGACATGGCACAGGGCTGGTAATTGGGACTTCATACCACTGAGCAAAAAATCTCCTCTCTCTCGCTGACTCCCGCTCCTGGCTAGCCCCGGCTCTCACGGACGGAAGGTAAACGCACCATTGTGACTTTTTTTTCCTCTGTCTCCGCCGGCGGGCGGAGCAGGGTCTTGCCTGGCGGCTAGACTCAGACACGCTGCTTGGGGAACAGGCAGGCGAAATTCCCATATTTTGAGAGCCAGGCTTGGGACTCTGTTAATCTAACCACTTTGAGCCTGTCATTTTATATCTGCCTCAGCGGTGTTTGTACGGAGCTCCGCGGTCAGTGTGCGGGATGCCATGCTGGATACGGAGATTCTAGTGGGACCTCGTTCTTAGCCTGGGAGCCAGTGCCTGCAAACAGGACAGCGTGTCTCCGACAGAAAAGCAGTAATTTACCTAGTGCCACCTGCTTTGGGGGTCCTGCAACAGAATCAGAGGAATCACTACCTCTCAGCACCTTTAGCCCTTCTGTCTGCTGCCTGTGTGGAGGACGCCATCCTGGGCACGGTGGCCACAGCTGGACCTAATTCTTAGCTTGGGAGCCAGAGCCTGCCCACAGGAGAGCGCTTTTCTATCACAAAACCAGTACTCTACACAGTGTTGTCTAAGGCTAGGCCCTGTCAGCAGAGGCCAACAGGGCAGTAGCACTGCTATATTCTGAACTAGTTTGTATCATCTGGGGTTGGATATAGTGGCACTTACTTTGCCAGTTGAGAAGAGGGACCTCTACACCTGAAAACCTAACTGACTTGTGAAGTGGTCAGATATCTTTTGCTTTACATTTTAAGACAGCCTAGAGAAGCATCTGCAGTCCATCCTCACAGTATCTCTTCCAGCCTCTACATACTCACATGGGTCCCAAAAAGCAACAGACACTTGTGGCATACAAGAAATCAGTCATGGCTTCAGAAGGCTCCCAAACAAAGCAACCAAGGAGTTTTCCAGATGAAAAAACTTTTATGAAAGCATCAGAAAGTGAATACAAAATGATTATATACAGAGCCCTTCTATACCTTATACAAAATGCAGGAGAACAAAATGAAAAATTAAGCAAGATGTTCGACCTGATGGAACACCAGTCCTCTGAAATTCAACAGATCAAGAACGAAATCAAAGACATAGAAACTTCAAAGCAAAGCCAAGAAAACAGAATGGAACAAATAGAAAAAAGAATTTCTGACTTGGAAGACAGAGCTACTGAGGCCAGCATCTATGAGCAGAAATCAGAAAAAAGAAACAAGAAAAATGAAGAAACATTAAGAAGCATGTGGGACTCTATTAAGAGGAACAACCTTCGATTAATTGGAGTCTCTGAACAGGGTTAGACATCTGAGAACACAGAGAGTATCGTTGCTGAGCTGCTGACAGAAAACTTCCCAGAAATCATGAAGGAAGAGAATATAGACATCTCAGATGCATATCGTACGCCACCCAATATAGATCTCAAAAGAAAGACTCCAAGACATATTATAATCAAGCTCAACAAAATGAAACATAAGCAGCAACTCTTAAAGGCAGCAAGACTCAAAGCAAAGCTAACATTCAGAGGGAAACCCTGTAGGCTCTCTTCAGATTTCTCAGCAGAAACCATGCTGGCACGGAGACAGTGGCATGACACATTCAAAGCCTTGAAGGAGAAGAACTTCCAACCAAGAATTATATATCCTGCAAAACTATCTTTCAAATACGAAAATGAAATTAAGATATTCCCAGATAAACAGAAACTCAGAGACTTTGTAAAAACCAAACCCAAACTACAAGAAATACTGAAAGAAGTTTTTGGCTCTGGCTTAGAAGAATATAACAACTAACTTTATATTTTAGAATGACTTTACTACTCAAAACTCTACTCAGTTAGGGAAGGCTCCAAAAGCAATCACAGCTTTGATAAGGAAAGAAGCAATCCAGTGATCATCATGAAAACTATGGTGTCATCATATTAAAAAGAGGGATGTACTACAGTTGTTATAGTCCTTCCAGATGGAGAGGAAGATGACAAGACTGGTAGTAATTAAAATTGGGTTTATATATAGTTTATTAAGGGGGATCATAGGGGCAGCTGTAAAGCACAACAAAGATGTATTGTATCGTTTCAAAAAATGTAACACAGGAGTCTCAACAACCACAAAACCAGCTCTGAAAAAGGTGAAAAATCAACTCACAAAAAAGAACGTCCCAGAACAGACTAATAAGAACAACAGAGAAAACATCAACACAAAAATGAACACATCACAATGGCAGCACTGAACACATACCTATCAATAATTACATTGAATGTGAATGGACTGAATGCTCCAGTAAAGAGACATCGAGTGACATCTTGGATCAAAAGACATGACCCATCCATATGTTGTCCACAAGAAACTCACTTGAGACCTAAAGATAGGAACACACTGAAAATTAAAGGTTGGAAGAATATATATCAAGCTAACAATGAACAAAGAAGAGCAGGGGTGGCAATTCTAATCTCAGGCAAAATCAATTTTAATGTCAAATCCATCATCCTGGACAAAGATGGACACTATTTATTGCTGAAAGGTTCAGTACACAAGCAAGACTTAACTATATTAAATATTTATGCACCTAATATCAGAGCACCTAAATACGTCGAAGAAACACTGACTACACTCAAAAGAGAGTTAGACGACTCCACCATAACAGTTGGAGACTTCAACACTCCACTCTCATTACTAGACAGATCATCTAGAAAAAAGCTCAGTAAAGATACAGAAGACCTCACTGACACAATTAACCAACTAAACCTCATTGATATATACAGAACTTTCCACCCATCAGCAGACAACTACACCTTCTTCTCCAGTGCACATGGAACATTCTCCAGAATTGACCATGTGATAGGCCATAATGCAATGCTCAACAAAATCCATACCATTGAACTACTGCAAAGCATCTTCTCAGATCATAAAGCCATCGAAGTTGAAATCAATAGCAGAAAAAACATAGATAGAAAGTGGAACTCTTGGAAACTGAACAACATCTTGCTCTAAAAAACATGGGTTATAGAGGAAATCAAGGATGAATTAAAGAAATTCATGGATTCCAATGAGAACGAAAACACTTCCTACCAGAACCTATGGGATACAACCAAAGTAGTGCTCAGAGGTCTGTTTATCTCCATAAATGCACACATCTGGAAGGAGGAAAGAAACCAAATCAAGGAACTAACTCTACAGCTTGAACAAGTAGAAAGAGAACAACAGAGGAACCCCTCAGTCACCAGTAGAAACGAGATCATAAAGATCAGAGCAGAGCTAAATGAATTAGAGAACAGAAAAACAATTGAAAAAATTGAAAAGACCAAAAGCGGGTTTTTTGAGAAGATCAACAAAATTGACAAACCACTGGCTAAACTTACTAAAGAAAAGCAGGAAAGGAAACAAATAACCCAAATTAGAAATGAGAGGGGGGTTGTCACCACAGATGCAACAGAAATCAAAAATATCATAACAGAATACTATGAAAGACTGTACTCTAACAAATTGGAAAACCTAGGGGAAATGGACCAATTCCTTGACTCATACCACCTACCCAAATTATCACAATGTGAAGAAGAACAACTTAATAAACCCATCACAAAGGAAGAGATTGAAAAGGTCATCAAAACACTGCCAACCAAAAAAGTCTGGGTCCAGATGGCTTCACTGCAGAATTCTACCAAGCATTTAGAGAACAGTTATCTCCAATACTACTGAAACTATTTCACAGTATAGAAACGGATGGAGTACTCCCAAACTCATTCTATGAAGACAGCATAACCCTGATACCTAAGCCAGGGAAAGACCCAACAAAGAAAGAGAACTACAGACCGATATCACTCATGAATCTAGATGCAAAAATCTTCAACAAAATTCTTGCCAATAAAATACAACAACATATCAAGAAAATAATCCATCATGACCAAGTGGGATTCATACCAGGGTTGCAAGGCTAGTTCAACATCAGAAAAACAATTAATGTGATTAACCACATAAAAACCACAAAAAACAAGGATCATCTGATTTTGTCCATTGATGCAGAAAAGGCATTTGATAAAGTTCAACACCCATTCATGCTAAAAACTCTTAGCAAAATGGGCACAGACAGCAAATTCCTCAACACAATAAGGGCCATTTATACAAAGCCAATTGCCCACGTCATCCTGAAAGGAGAGAGACTGAAAACTTTCCCTTGAGATCAGGCACTAGACAAGGATGCCCACTCTCACCTCTTCTATTCAACATTGTGCTAGAAGTTTTAGCCAGAGCAATTAGACAAGACCAAGAAATAAAGGGCATCTGCATTGGCAAAGAGAAAGTTAAACTCTCCCTGTTTGCAGATGATATGATTGTATATGCAGAGAATCCCAAGGAATCTATAAGTAAACTACTCAAACTGATAGAAGAGTTCAGCCAAGTCTCAGGATACAAGATAAACGTAAGTAAATCAGTAGGATTCCTTTATACCAACAATGAGACTGTCAAGGAAGAAATTATCAAATCAATGCCATTTACGATAGCCCCTAAGAAGATAAAGTACCTAGGAATTAATCTAACCAGAGAAATAACAGACCTTTACAAAGAGAACTACAAGCCCTTACTACAAGAAACTAAGAGAGACTTACATAAATGGAAAAACCTACCCTGCTTATGGATAGGAAGACTTAACATTGTGAAAATGTCTATTTTACCCAAAGCAATCTATTTATATAATGCAATCCCAATACAAGTTCCAGTGACATTTTTTAATGAGATGGAGAAACAAATCACCAATTTTGTTTGGAAAGAGAAGAAGCCCCGAATAAGCAAAGTACTACTAAAGAAGAAGAACACACTGGGAGGCCTCTCATTACCTGACTTTAGAACATGTTACACTGCCACAGTGGTCAAAACAGCCTGGTACTTGTATAAGAACAGACAGATCAATCAGTGGAACAGAACTGAGACCCCAGAGATGACACCATCTGCCTATGAACAATTGATATTCGACAAAGGCCCTAAGACATTAAAATGGGGTAAAAACAGTATCTTCAACAAATGTTGCTGGCAAAATTGGATATCTATCTGCAAGAAACTGAAACAAGATCCATATCTTACACCTTACACAAAAACCAACTCCAACTGGATAAAAGACCTAAATATCAAACCTAAAACAATAAAGCTCATCCAAGAAAAGGTAGGAAGAACAATGGAAGTTTTAATACACAATATGGACAGACTCCAAAGTCTGTCAAACAAACCACAATCATCAGAAGAGAAAATAGATAAATGGGATCTATTAAGAATTAAACACTTTTGCTCATCTGAAGACTTTATTAATAGAATTAAAAGAACACCTACAGAATGGGAAAAAATATTTGGAAACTCTATGTCAGACCGATGCCTGATTTCCATAATCTATAAGATACTATAAAATATCAACAAGAAGAAGATAAACCATCCATCTAAGCGATGGGCAAAGGAGGTGTACAGACATTTCACTAAAGAAGAGATCCAGGCAGCCAAAAAACACATGTGGACATGTTCACAATCTTTAGTTATTAAAGAAATTCAGATTAAGATGACAATGAGATACCATTTCACCCCAACAAGGTTGGCCATGATCCAAAAAACACAAAACAACAAATGCTGGAGAGGCTGTGGAGAAAGTGGAACCCTCCTACACTGTTGGTGGGGTTGCAAAATGGTGCAGCCTCTTTGGAAAGCAATCTGGCACTTCCTTAAAAAAATGGATATTGATATACCATTTGACCCAGTAATTCCACTACTTGGAATACATCCTACAGAATCAAGGCCTTTCACACCAACGGACGCATGCACCAGAATGTTTATCGCAGCACAGTCCACGGTAGCAAAAAGATGGAATCAACCCAGATGCCCAACAACAGAAGAATGGATATGTAAACTATGGTATATATACTCAATGGAGCGCTATGCAATGATAAAGAACAACGATGACTTCAGGAAACATCTCATGACCTGGTTTCAACTGGAAGACATTACGTTGAGTGAAAGTAGTCAGCGACAAAAGGACAAATATTGTGTGAGACCTCTACGATAAGACCTCAAAAACAGACTTGTGTATAGAAGAAAAGACTCTTTGACAGCTGCAAGGGAGGGGAGGGAGGGAGGGAGGAAGGAGGGTTTAGATTAGATAGTTGTTAGGTATCTGGTTGGGTGAAATCGGTGATAGCACACATTAGAAACAAGAACAATATTAAGTGGACTTAAACATAACACGAGTACTCCTTTCATCTTAACCTAATATTGCAAGGATAGAGTAGCTGGGGCAGGGGGCGGTGGACCATGCTCTTAGGCGAAAGCGAGGCGCACAACAAGCGTTTTGCTAAGAGGGCTCTCTGCACCCCATGTTGGTAAGTGGCGTCTGGGGTCTTAAAAGCTGCCAAGCTGCCATCCAAGGGCACAGCAAATGGTCCCAACTCAGCAGGAACAGATGCTCACCAAGGACCAAAATGACATGGGGGAAAGACAACCCAGAAGACAAAGAGACCCACATTAGTGGGTGCCTACATCGACTTGGGACCGGAAGAACTGGATGGTGTCCGGCCACCACCAGTGATAGCCGCGATGGAGCTCACTAAGTGGAGTCTCACTGGCAACACAAGAATAAAAAGGGGTGCATCCTGAGATCCCCACTAAAAGACCTCAATTGATGGTCCAGTGGTTTTGGGGTTCCCCTGGGAACATGGCCCCTTGCCCTGATGCTGCCCTTGACCATAAATCATAACGAAGGTCCGCGCTTCGGACAGGAATGGATTGGTCTTGGCAATGCAGTGACCGTATGTTGGATGCACTTTGTGGTTCTATACATCTATAGGATGTCATCCTGCTGATCTCTGGCTGGAGGAAGGAGAGTGGGTGGAGAGGAGGGAAAAAAGAGACTGTTGGGGGAATGAGACATGTGTGGAGCAGGGAGGAATAGTGTGCTGTCACCGGGCAGGGAGAGCAGTGGAAGCTGCATATAGGTGGGTATGTAAATTTATACGTGAATGTACACTTTCACTCAGTTATATTAAATAAAAAATTAAAAAAAGAAAAAAAAAGGAAGCTTTGGCTCACTACCTGGAACCATCAGGAGGAAAACTGTGAGCTAGCCTGCCAGGTGGTGGAAGACATATGATCCCATAACTTGTGTTGCCTCAGATGGCAGCCAGGAAACTGCCTGTCACTGCCTTTCTTTGCTGAATGAATGATGCTGTTTAGAAGACAGGATGCAAAAAATTTAACAAGTCATATAAAGACACAGCCCTACCTGGAAGTGCACAAGAACATGAATGTTCAGCTTATGTGTGAAGTAGATTCTCAAAGGCTGTCATTCTCAAGGAAGGACTGTCATTAGGGAACAGTCAGAACATTTGGAGAAGGTACTTAGCTGCTTCAAGGGCTCTCTGCCTCCTCCTGAGATTCTACATTCTAAGGCCAATCCCAAATCCACTGCTGCTGAGTCAGTTCCGACATACAGCAACCCTACAGGACAGAGTAGAACTGCCCCATGGGGCTTCAGAGGCTGTAAATCTTTACAGAAGCAGATAGCCATGTCTCCCTATGAGAAGCAGAGGTGGGTTCAAACTGCCAACATTTCCATTAGCAGTGGAGCGCTTTAACCACTGTACTACCAGGACTCCTGATTTTAAGGCCAGTGATGTCACATCGCAAAGATCTCCATTTAGGGCAGAACATGGCAGACCAGGATGGCCCCAGTAATCATCACTGAAAACAAAGTTCATGGGCAATTCGCCCCAGTTGGCCTGCTCTGTGAGAAGTCCTCAGCTGTCCCCTTCTCCGTCTCCATCGCCCCTACCCATGTATGTGGTTGCTGTGACTTCTTCCAAACAAAGCACGAAGGCCACATAGCAGGTCACGTGGGAGAACAAAATCAATTCCAAAATGGCATAAGAAAACCTTTTAGGGCGAGGAAACTCAACTGTGTATAATTTCCAAAATTCGTGAAACTTGACCTTAAAAAGGCTAAATTTTATGGCCCCTCTGGCTTGGCAAATAGAACCTTAATAAAAAAAAAGACAGATTGGTAACTGAACAGAAGGAAGGACAGACAAATTTATCTTAGAATCTAGGTAGGAATGTATGGGTAAATTCTTCAAACATTGCTGTACATTTGACATGTTTCATAATAAAATGTTTGGGGGAAACAGTGTCACTCCATTTCTATGGCAAGGCCAATTTTCTGTTCTTCAGCAACGACCTCTTGCTTTTCATAGTGCCATGTGTGTAATCCAGCCAGTCCACATGGTCACTCATTCTTTTCTTGTTAGAGAATGTCAAAGGTATAGAATTTTAGGGAGCAAGGAATCTAACGTGTTTGTTTTAACGATATGGAAGGCCAAGGCCATCTAGAGGATGAGGGGCCAACCTAGAGTCGGATTCCTGCAGCTCAGGGCCATTTCTGTCTCCACTCCTGTCTTAGGGGATGAGTACACGCCCCAAGGCCTTCAGGTGTTGAGGAAGGCTCCAAAGAGGAAGTGTTGCTTCGGATGGGCCAGGTGCAGCCTGCAAGAGCTTGTCTACTGTCCCCGGGCCTAGAGGAAGCCACTGTTCTGTGAATGTATGCCAGGTACCAGGTATCATTAGGCACTGCCATAGTCTTGCCCATATTCAGTTCTCTAGGTACTTCTCTTTTAATGAACAGAAAACCGAGATCAAGAGAGATGATGTAACTTGACTGAAGTCACAGCTGAGGGTGATCGTAGGCCACATCTGTCTCTCCCACTAGGTGTAAGGCCCTTGAGAGAACACACGAGGTGGTTTTGAGCACTGCTGCAACTCTGGTGTTTGGCAGGGATTTGGTGGGTGGTGGACGTCCAATATCTGTTGGCTGAACGGATGAGCGAAGGAAGCTGGGAACCAAACCAATGTCTGACTCTGAACCTCATGAGGTGTTCCACATCATGCACAGTCTAAGATAGGACATTGGATGTAAAATGTGGTCCTACCTGTAGGCAGAGCAGCTGGGGAGTCAGCACTTGCCCACGTGAAGAGAGTGTTCATGTTATCACGTCTTCAGTGGTAGACGCTCACTGGGAACTTCCTACATTTAGGGACTGTGGGAAGCAGTAGAACTAAGAAGCAGAGACCTGGCCTCAAAGATCTTGGCATTTCCTTGCAGTTGGAGACAGGAGGCCAGACTACAAATGGTAAATGTCCCACGAGGGACACAAACACGAGTGATTCCCCCAGGGCCTTCAAGTGTTGAGGAGAGAAAGGCTCCCGGGAGGAGGTGTGGCTACAGATGGGCCAGGTGCCACCTGCCTCGCAGAGCCTGTCTTTTGTTATGAAGTTATTCCAGCTGCAAGTGGGACAGGAATTGGATAAGTGTGGGGAGGCCTGTGGGACGAGGTCTACCAGAGCAACGGAAATGAAAGGCAGTCAGAGAGTGGCCTGACAGTGGGTTTGGGAAGGTTTTCAGGCCCAGAACATACAGCGCCTTGAACACCAGCTAACAAACTTCACCTGTCACCCAGAGGTTATAAAAGCAAAAGATTCTGGGGGCCCCGTAGGTATGAAAAACATGGGATTGGTAGTGAGGACTGTGGTGAACAGGAAAGCCACACCTGTGTCCAAAAGAGCGGCTCTTCCTCCAGTGCAGCCACTTAATGTGATTCAAGAGTTTGTAATTTTGTGCTTGAACTATTTTCTTTAAAAAAAAATGTAATATTTTGGATGTTTACGCCAAGTATTCTGATTTTTAAGTTCAAGTTCAGCCTGCATTTTTCAAACTAAACCAGCTGGATCCAGTTTATGAGCCACTCTGGCACCCTTTGCTGTTAAAGGGATGCCCAGGCTGGTGCCTGACTTTGGAAGGATGTTGGCAACTCTTGTCTCCTGCCTGCAGCCCACCATTCCTAGAGTGGGTTGTGGTGGGGTGTGTGTGTGGGTGTGTGTGTGTGTACATGAATGTGTATGTGTATGCGGGTGGTGCGTGAGTGGCTGTATGGGGGCTCGTAAGGGGACTAGGAATGGTTCATCCAAATACGGAGGTCTGACTGCTGCCCTCTCCTGCACAGATGACACCAGCGTCCCCCAGGCACCCATAGTTGAGTGCAGCCTGGCCCCTGTGCTCTCTCTACCCACACACTGCATGTTACCCAGCAGGAGCCACCCAGTCTGTCCTGAAATGGGCCCCTGTGGGGGCTGCCATGGCCTGGCCACACTGCAGCTGCTGGCACATGGCAGTGGCCTCAGGCCAGGTCCCGGAGGTCATCAGACACAGTTCCCCATGTGCCCTGGACAAGGACCTCCACATGGCCTGAGCAACGCCCCCGTGCCACTCGCTAACCTCACCTCCATCGAGGCTCCTGGAGAGACACACAGAGGAGTGACATGGGGCGAGTGGTCCTCCATTCCCTGCGAGGTTTTCTTCCTTCTTTTACATTGCTAAGTGGTTGCATTGAGCCTTGACAAACCTCCAGGAACATGCAGTCCTCATGGACCCTTATATCAAAGACAGCCAGAGCAGTCTTCCTCTTCAAGTGATAAGACTCAGCTATATTTCCCTTCTAAAACTTGAAACTCCCTTTAAGGAGTTTCCAGAATTTCTAAAATTTTCTAAGAGGACTGTTTTATCCATATGTTAGTGTGTACCAAGGATCCCAGTAATAGAAATAGGAGAACCACATATATTTAACAAATTAGTAAACTTGACAATCAACCCATGGGCAGATCATAGTTCAGCAGATAGCTTATCATCCAGAACCACCTCAGCCTTGGAGCAAGCTGGTTCCTTCAGTCACACACATCCTCCACTATGGCTTTCCCACGCAAAGGAGACTGAAGACAGGAACCATCATCTATTGTTTGTGAGTTAAGGGCCAGAGTCTCAGAAAGCCCATGAACTTAAATGTCACTGTCTTGCTCTTTATAATAGCTCCATGTGGTATAGAGTGAGTTCCCCATCTTATGGATGAGGAAATTAAGACTAAAACAGATTAGGAGCCTTGTCCTAAATCCCACAGCTTGAAAATGGTGGTGTCTCCCATAATAACTGTGTGGTGTCCAGCCGTCTTAGAGAAATGCTTTCTCAACTCCATTTATCCCTAACTTTCTTCATGAACTGCTTTCTATACCTGCTGGCAGAAGGGTCGGAAGAATCAAGGCCCCAGAAGCTGTGGTCCGCAAAGGCTCTGAGAGGACATCACCTATAAGGAACAAGCAAGCAGGGTGGCTGTCAGTCAGCTGAGCCAGGAGAATAAAGTAAACACAGTTGGGGAAGAATTCCCCCTAAGATCCAATACCATTCCTATGTGTTCTGTTTTGTGTCTCCTAAGCAAGTCACTCCCACCACCACCAAGCAAGGCCATTTAGCTTTTTATTTGCCCATCGTGCGTTTATGGCAAGCTTATCCTCGACTGCTTTCCTTGGTAGAAATCTATCTTTTAAAAATAGAAGATAAACTTAAGTCCCTCACATTTAAAGAAACTTGTAAGAAATGAAAGCAGCTTCTATAGATTAGGAATGCCACTCATCTACTGAAAATGAGGCAAGTCAGTCAGGATGTCCATGTATAAAAGGCTCGTAAGTTGGTTAGAAGCTTGAACAAGTGTAGGAGTCGTGGTAACGGGGAGTAGATCCTGAGTGGCATCAACAAGGAAGGCACAGGGCTAGAGGCTGTGTCTCCCTGTGGAGCCTGGGAAAGCTTTCCATAGAAATGGAGCTTCGGTGCCTTGGTGGGACTTCCACAGGTGGAGGAGGAAAAGGGGCACCCATCATCACCCAGGCAGGCATTGGAGGACATCATCTTGGTTTTGGACACTCAGGGAAGTGAGATAACACCTATCTTAATTGATGAACCCACTGTCGTTGAATGAACTCATAGCAACCCCATAGAACAGAATAAAACTTCCCCATAGGGTTTCCAAGTTCATCCGCAGCATATGTGTTAATCCTAAATGTCTGTATAGCAATGTTTTTCTTACTCACATTATGCAGAAAACTTAAGAGATGGGACATGAAGAAAAGGGGATTTGAGTCAAGGCATGTTTCAGAAAGAGGGTGTCTTGTGACTTCCAGCAGAGATTTAGTAGGATTAATTGCATACAAAAGGCTCCTAGATAACCTATAGCAAAGAAATCTGATTAATTTGTTCAATCCAGGCCAAAAAATAAAACCAGTTGCCGCTGAGTCAATACCAACTCTTGGTGACCCCGTGTGTGTAAGTAGAGCTGTACTCCACTGGATTTTCAGTGGCTGATATTTGGGGAGCAGATTACCAGGCCTTTCTTCTGAGGCCCCTCTGGGTGGACTCAACTCTCCAACCTCTTCAGTTAGCGCCAAGTACATTAACCATTTGTACCACCCAGGAACTCATTTGTTTAATCTAGTGTTGCTTCAACTCACAAGACCATACGGTTTGTGTGTGTGTGTCTGTATGCTCATGTGCACAATTCAGCTTAATATCTTGTAGAACTAACCAACTGCCACTGAGTAGAGTTTGATTCACAGTGACCCTAGAGGTCAGAGTAGAACTGTCCCATAGAGTTTTCAAGGAGCACCTGGTGGATTTGAACTGCTGACCTTTTGGCTAGCAGATGTAGCACTTAACCCACTACACCACTAAGGTTGTAGAACTAGTGGCTCTGAAAACACAGACTCAGAAACATCTCTATATAACTACTTCAAGAATGTTGATGGGGGCTGGGAACTCTTCGCAATGTTTGTTATTCCATTTTCATTTTTGCTCTTATTTCTAGAAATACGAAACAGCTATAAACTTAAATACATACATGGGATTTAAGGTTTCAATGTAAACTTTAAAAAGGCATTTTTAAATGTACCTGCTTGTGCTTGGTCTTCCGCAGAGACAATGGGTACAGCTGTTATCTCGGAAGCTACAGTGGAAAGAAAACATGAAATAGTGATGAATACTCACTTCAAGCAGGCAAAGCTAAAGCTGAGTAAAGGGAACTCTGGCATTCCAAGTTTATGTAAATAATGGACTAGAATATTGGGGACCTATAGGAAAAGAAGCCATGTAGCAGAAATCTTGACCATCCAATCAGGAAGAAGTGATGAGGGTTTAGAACAAGACACAGACTTTCAGGTGACGGTGAGTTCATGAACACCACTCCAGTCTCCTAGCCATAAACGGAAAATTAATTCAGCCAAGGAGACTTGTCTACTTGGATAATGCTAGACATCCAGATGCTTACAGATACCTTTAACAAAATTTTTTTGTTGTGCTTTGAGTGAAAGTTTACAATCCAAGTCAATTTGCCAGATAAACCCCACACACACCTCTATGCAACGCTAGCTGCTCTCCCAACCCTGTGACAGCACACTCCTCCTTTCCACCCCGTACTTCCCATATTAATTCAACTAACATCTGTCCCTTCCTTTCCACCCTTCCATCTCGCCTCTAGGGAGGAGCACTCTGACAGCCCCATGTGTATGTGTAAGCCGAGAGGCACCCTCTTCACCAGCATCAATCTGTGTCTCATAGTCCAGTCTAATTCTTGTCTGAAGAGTTGGCTTCAGTACTGGTTTCAGTTCTGGACTCGCAGTGAGTCCAGCAACCATGCCCTCAGGTGACCCTCCAGGATGCCAGACCATCAAGTCTAGTCTTTTAATAGGGTTCTAGACCTACAGGCCCATTTTTTTCTCATGTTAGTTCAGGGACTCTATGTTGTGTTCCCTGTCAGGGCCGTCATTGTTGGTGGTAGGGCACCATCTAGTTCTTTGGGTCTCATGCTGATGTAGTCTCCCAATCCTTTGGCCCCTTCTGTCTCCCAGGCTCATATTTTCCTCATATCTTTGATGTCCTTTGTGTTCTTCTGCTCCAGGTGGGTTCGGACAAATTGAGACACACCTCCAATGTCAGCTTTTAAGACCCCCGATTCCACTCACCAAAACCGGATGCAGAACATTTTCTTAAAAAACACTTAGCTATGCCAGTTGACCTAGATGTTCCCTGAGACCATGGTCACCGGACAGCTGCCCCTGCTACTGTGACCTTTGAAATGTTGTTTTGTATTTAGGAAACCTCTTGGCTTTGGGTGGAGTCCAGCAGTGTCGGTCTCCCTTCCACTGTGTGCTGTCACTTCCTTCACTTAACCCAATTCACATTTATGTCGTGGTTAAGTTCTATGGCTGCTAACCAAAAGGCTGGCAGTTTAAATTCTCCAGGTTCTTCTTGGAAACTCTATGGGGCAGTTCTACTGTGTCCTATAGGCTCGCTGTAAGTTGGAATCCACTTGATAGCATTGGGTTTGGTTTGGTTTATCTAATCTATGAATACCCGTTTCCCTCCCACCTTTCCCTTATAATCATCAAACATTATTTTATTCAGTGCTTATACCTTTTCTCCCGTCCTTATAATACTCTCATACAATATTTGTCCTTTTGTGACAAATTTAACTTAGCATAATTCCTTCAGGTGACTCCACGTTATCAGATGTCCCTTAAGATCATCATTCTTTATCATTGCATAATATTTTACTGTGTGAATATACCACAGTTTGTTTATCCATTCATCTGTTGATGGGCAGTTAGGTTGATTCCATCTTTTTTGCTATTGTGGACACTGATGTAGTAAACATTGGTGTGCATGTATCTATTTGTGTGACAGCCCTTATTTCTCTAAGATATATTCCAAGCAGTGAGATTGCTGGATCACATGGTATTTCTATTTCTTGCTTTTGAGAAAGCGCCAAATCAATTTCCAAAGTGATTGCACCATTTTAAATTCCTACCAGCAGTGTGTCAGAGTTCTAGTCTCTCCACAACTTCTCCAACATTTATTGTTGGTGTTTTTTGGATGAATGCCAGTCTTGTTGGGACGAGATGGTATCTCACTGTAGTCTTACTTTGGGTTTCCCTAATGGCTAGTGATTGTGAGCATTTCCTTCATGTAGCTGTTAGGTGCCTGATGTCTTCTTTGATGAAACAACTATTCATACCCTTTGCCCATTTTTAAATTCTGTTATTTGTCTTCCTGCTGAGGTTTTGTAGTATCTTGTAGATTATGGAGATTTCACACTAATCAGATTCTTGGTTGCCGAAAATTTTTTCCCAGCCAATAAGTAGCCTTTTTACTCTTTTGGTGAAGTCTTTGGATGAACATAAGTGTTTGATTTTTAAGAGATTCCAGTTATCTATTTCCTTGTCTGATTTGTTAGTAATTTTATCATCTGCACTGTAATATTTTGTAGTTTATTTATGTCATGTATTAGGGATCCCAATGTTGTACCTATTTTTTTCTTCCATGATCATTATCATTTTAGGTTTTATATTTAGGTCTTTGGTACATTTTGAGTTAGTTTCATGCATGGCGTGAGATATGGATCTTGTTTCATTGTTTTCTAGATGGATATTTAGTTTTGCCAACATTTTTTGAAGAGGCTATTTTTTCTCCAGTTCACAGACTTTGGGCCTTTGTCAAATAACAGCTTCTCATATGTGGATGGTGACATATCTGGATTCTCTATTCTGTTCTTTTGGTTCATTTATCTGTTTTTGTACCGGTAGCAGCCTGTTTTGACTGCCATGGTAGTGTAGTAGGTTCTAAAGTCAGGTAATGTGAGGCCTCCCACTGTGTTCTTCTTTTTCATTAATGCCTTGCTTATCTGGGGCTTCTTCTCTTTCTATATGAAGTTGGTGATTTGTTTCTCCAGTTCATTAAAAAATTTACACTGGGATTGCATTGTATGTATAGATTGCTTGGGAAGAGTAGACATTTTGATGATGTTAAATCTACTTACCCAGGAGCAGGGTAATTTTTCCCACTTAAGCAGGTCTGGTTTGGTTTCTCACAATAGATTCTTGTAGCTTTCTTTGTATAGGTATTCTACGTCTCTGGTTAGATTTATTCCTAAGTATTTAATCTTCTTGGGAGCCATCGCAAACAATATTGATTTGGTGACTTCCTCTTTGTTATTGTTAAGGAATCTCACCAATTTACTTATGTTTGTCTTATGCCCTGATACTTTGGTGAACTCTTCTATTAGTTCCAGTAGTTCTTTTGTGGATTACTTAGGGTTCCCTGTGTATAAGATCGTATCATTTTCTTTACCAGCATGAATGCCCTTTGTTTCTTGACCATGTCTGACTGCTCCGGTTAGAACCTCCAGCACAGTGTTGAATAAAAGTGGTGACAAAACTATGGTACATATACTCAGTGGAGCACTACGCAATGATAAAGAATAACGATGATTCCAGGAAACATCTCCTAACCTGGTTTCAACTGGAAGACATTATGTTGAGTGAAAGTAGTCAGTGACAAAGGGACAAATACTGTATGAGACCTCTACGATAAGACCTCAAAAACAGACTTGTGTATAGAAGACTCTTTGACAGCTGCAAGGGAGGGGAGAGAGGGAGGGTGAGGGGGGAAGGTTTAGTTTAGATAGTTACTAGAAATCTAGTTGGGAGAAAGCAGTGATAGCACACATTAGAAACAAGAACAACATTAAATGGACTTCAGCATAGCTTGAGTACTCCTTCGATCTTGACTCAATACTGCAAGGATAGAGTAGCTGGGGCAGGGGGCGGGGGACCATGCTCTTAGGTGAATTCCAGGTCAGTTGGCACAACTAGCTTTTTGCTAAGAGAGCTCTCTGCACCCCACATTGGTGAGTGGCGTCTGGGGTCTTAAAAGCTTCCAAGCTGCCATTCAAGGACACAGCAAATGGTCCCAACTCAGCAGGAATGGATACTCACCGCGGACCAAAATGACCTGCGGTAAAGACAACCAAGAAGACAGAGAGACCCACAAGAGTGGGTGCCTACATCGACTTGGGACTGGAAGAACCGGATGGTGCCCGGCCACCACCAGTGATAGCCACGATGGAGCTCACTAAGTTGAGTGTCACTGGCAACACAAGAATAAAAAGGGGTGCATCATGAGATCTCCACTAAAAGACCTCAATTGATGGTCCAGCGGTTTTGGGGTTACTCTGAGAGCATGGCCCCCGGCCCTGATGCTGCCCTTTCCCACAACTTATAACAAAGGTCCACTCTTTGGACAGGAATGGATTGGACTTGGCAATGCAGAGTGACCATATATTGGAAGCACTTTGTGGTTCTATACATCTACAGGATATCATCTTGCTGACCTCTGGTTGGAGGAAGGGGAGTGGACGGAGAGGAGGGGAAAAGAGGTTGTTGGGAGGATGAGACATGTATGGAGCAGAGAAGAATAGTGTGCAGTCACCGGACAGGGAGAGCAGTGGAAGCTGCATATAGGTGGGCATGTAAATTTATACGTGAATGTACATTTTCACTCAGTTATGTTAAATAAAAATAAAAAAAAAGTGGTAACAGTAAGCATCTTTGTCTGATTCCTTCTCTCAAGGGGAATGCCTTCAATCTCTTTCCATTTAGAATGATGCTGACTCTTGGCTTTGCATAGACATTCATTATTATGTTGAGGTGTTTCCCTTCTATTCCCATTCTGTTGAGAGCATTTAATATGAATAGGTGATGGACTTTGTGAGATGCCTTTTTTGTATCAACTGATAAAAATCAAGTAATTCTTATTTTTTGTTTTATTTATGTGATGAACTGTATTGTTTTTCTAATGTTGAACCATACTGGCATTCCTGGTATGAATTCTACTTGGTCATGATGAATTATTTTTTGATATGTTGTTGAATTCTGTTGCCTAGAATTTTGTTGAGAATTTTTACATCTAAGTTCATGAAAGAAGGGTGTGTAATTTTCCTTTCTTGTGAGATCTTTATTTGGTATCAGGGTTATGCTGGTTTCAAAGAATGAATCTGGGAGTATTTCATCCTTTTCTACACTGTGAAATACCTTTAATAACCATGGTGTCAACTCTTCTCTAAAAGTTGGGTAGACTTCTCCAGTGAAGCCAAGACTTCTTTTGGTTGGGAGTTTTTTGTTTTATTTTTTTTTTTAAATGATTGGATGAAAATGTACATTCCCATATAAATTTGCATGCCCACCTATAAGCAGCTCCCACGGCTCTTCCTGCCCGGTGGCAGTACACTTTTCCTCTCTGCTCCATACATGTCTTATCCTCCCAACAATCTCCTATCCCCTCTTCTCCACCCACACCCCTTCCTCCAATAAGAGGTCAGCAGGACACATTACATCCTATAGAGGCATAGAACCATAAAGTGCACACATGATATGGTCACTCTCTGTTACCAAGTCCAATCCATTCCTGTCCAAAGAGTTGAACTCCATTATGATTTATGGACAGGGGCAGCATTGGGGCCAGGGACCATGCTTCCAGGGGAACTCCTAGGCCTGTGGACCATCAATTGCAGTCTTTTATTGTAGATCTCAGGGTGCACCCCTTCTTATTCTCGTGTTGGGAGTTTTTAAATTACTTTTTCAATCTCTTCTTTTGTGATGAGTTTATTAAGATGTTCTACTTCTATTTGTGTTAGATTTCATAAGTAGTGTGTTTCGAGAAATTTGTTCATTTCCTCTAGTTTTTCCAGTTTATTATAGTACAATTTTTCATAGTATTCTGTTACAATTATTTTAATGTCAGTTGGGTTTGTTCTCAATGCTAGCATCTAGCCCACCTTTCAAAGTAATTTTGGAACTCGTTTTCTGAAATGGCCATCAGAGCTATAGTCTTATTACTCTTGATGTCTTGAATGTCATCACAATGTCTTCCTTTACAATATTTCTTTTATCTTCAGGTAAAGAAATGTCACTGGAGGCCAGATAAGGTGAGTAGGGACTGTACTCCAATATAGTTACTTATTTACTGTCTAAAAACTCCTTCACAGACAACTATACAATTAAGTTTGTGAATTTGCCACCATGCCACTGTGCACAATGGCCACTCATTCCAGAAAAAGAGTTCCAAAATTGCTTTGAAAGGTGGACTAGGTGCTGGTGTTGATGCATAGCTTCCCAAGGGGAGTACTTTCAAGGTGACTGTAGTGATATTCCACAGTGAAGTATGTAGCATTTAGGACAATTTAGTCCAGAGAGTTAATTGTCAGACCTCATATATGTCATCTCATTGCCTTCTGCTTATAGGTAAGTTAATAGCTTGCTTAAATATTCTTCTTGGGATGTTTAGCTTGTGTGTGTGTGTGTGTGTGTGTGTGTGTGTGTGTGTGTGTGTGTATAAAACCATAAAAATGCATAAACTAAAAACAACCGGGCAAGTGACTTGCAAATTTCAACTTACTAGATGGACTAGTTTTTGCTGATGATAATAGTGGAGACAGTGGTGGTGCTGCCACTGACGATGACAGCATTAATGATGTTAACAGTGGCAACGATTATGAGGAAAAAGATGATGGAGATGAGGAAGATGATGGAGATGGGGAAGATGATGGAGACGGGGAAGATGATGGAGACATGGGGAAGATGATGGAGACATGGGGAAGATGATGGAGACAGGGAAGATGATGGAGACATGGGGAAGATGATGGAGACGGGGAAGATGATGGAGACGGGGAAGATGATGGAGATGATGAAGACGATGATGGCAGGGATGACAATGGCAATAATAATGATGAAAATGACATTGACAATGACAGCAATGGGGAGGAGGAGAAGGACGAAAATGGTAATTTTGCTTCTGTTTATTAAGATAAGAAAGATTCCTTCTCTGTTGCTATGTTTTAGGACAGCGACGCTCAAAGTGCTGTCCTCAGAGCAGCAGAGTAACCCCATTTGGGGCCCATAAATGCACATTTTTATCCCTGACCCTAGGTCTACTGAATCAGAAACTTTGGGGGCGAGACACTGTAATCTGTGATTTAGCAAGCCCTCTGGGTGATTCTGATGTACGTTAGAGTTTTGAGAAGATTTAGGGTAAAAAGAAATGATGGAAATGGCCTGTAGTTTCTTCTAATGGCAGAAGAACTCTGAAATCACATAAGTATAAAATTTTCAGTTGGTGACATTTCTTTGCCTGATAGAAAGAGTGAGGCCTTCTAGACACCTGAGCCATGGTATCTGATCTAATCAGACTGGAAAGTGAATGCCATTTTTCACTCACATAAGTAATTTGTGGTCACTGGTGTGCACATTCATAGAAGACTACACTCTGACATAAACGACGATTACTTGCATTCCTCGAATGGTCTTAGAGAATCCAGTCTCGCCTGCAGCTGCCTTTGTAAACCACTTCTGATTTGGAAGGGTTCCTGAATCTAGGTGATAGGGTGTTGCTGTTGTCTTGTGTCGGTGAGTCACTTCTCACTCATGGTGACCCAGGTGCTACAGAGTAGAACTTCCCTAGAGGGTCTTCTTGGCTACCATCCTTACAGAAGCAGAAGCAGATTGCCAGGCCTTTCTTCTACATTGCTTCTGGGCGTGTTTCAACTGCCAATCTTTCAGGTACCAGCCAAGAGTAAACTGGATGTGCCACTCAGGTGACGGGATTCTGTTTGCTAATACCTGTCTCTTCACTCTTAACTTCTTTGCTATGCTAGCTCCCTGTCCAGCCTCATCTCCAAATGGTGTCCAGGATTGACCCTTGGGCAGCTATCCCAAGAGGGGCCATTCCACTGGGATTAGCATGCTTCCTGGAGAAAAGGAGGAGGTCTGCAGAGCAAGCCAGAGCACTGCAGACCTGTGTGAGGAGTTGCCTGTCTTGTGGTGGGTTGAAGTATGGCTGGGAAAAGCTTTCAGGATTCCAGCAATTACAGACCATAGAAACCCACCGGTGTAAACTGTGTAAAGCTTGACTTACTAGGGTCATTTTCTTCCCGTTGCTATCATACAGAGACTACATACAAGCTAGATAGAAACAGGGGCTCCCCCTGATGTAGCAGGAGAAAAATGGGGTGCAGATCTACAAATTCTATTGCAAGACTAGACTTGACGGTCTGACATCCTGGGGGTCCTCTGAGGACATAGCCCCTAGACTTGCTGTTAACCCACAGCTGAAATCAGTACCAAAGACAACTCTTTAGACAAAAACTGGACTGGACAATAACATATTAAGTTGTCAGAGCAGATCCTCTACAGAGATGAGAGGGCGCAGAGGAGGAGGAGTTGGTAGTAAGAATACGGGAAGTACAGGGTGGAAAGGAGAGTGTGCTGTCACAGGGTTGGGAGAACAGCCAGAGATGCACAGAAGTGTGTGTATGGGCTCTTATAGGGCAAGATGTCCTGGATTCTAAACTCTCACCTAATCACAATAAATTAAAAAATAAAACAATAGTAACAAAAGAAGTCAGGAATTCCTTGTGGTATAAACAATTGATGTGCTTGGCTGCTAATGGACAGGTTGGAGGTTTGAGTCTACTCAGAGGTGCCTCACAAGAGAGGCCTGGCAATCTCTGTCCAAAAACCAGCCTGTGAAAGTCCTGTGGAGCACAGCACTACTCTGATACACAGGGGTTGGCATGAGTTGGTGCTGGCACCATGGTACCTGGTTCTGGTTTCAAAAAACCAAATCAGTTGCCACTGAGTCAGTTCTAATTAATAGTGACCCTAAAGGATGGAGTACAACTGCCCCATAGGGTTTCCTAAGAACACCTGGTAGATTCTAACTGCTATCTTAAGCCACCTGAGTTTTCTGGCTCTTCCTAGATAGACACAGAAGTAGTAGACAGGACACAGGTCATGGGTATAGTGTGAGTTAGCCTTTCCTGGAGGTGATAGGCATACTGTGGGAGACCCTGTGAGTGTGGACGGAGGAGAACACCAAACATCACAGAAGAGTTTGCTGGCTTTTTGCTTACTTTTCGTGATGACATACTCTGCCTGTGAATCGTTTGGAAGGCGAAGATCCCTTACCCGAGCAGATGGCCCCAGCATCCTCCTTGTGACCACAGTTGTGAGTGAACCAGGCGTCGTGAGCACACAAGGCCAGGTGCTGCTCCTCACCACTGCATTGCACGTTGTCCAGGAGAATCTTCCCAAAGCCAGGGCCGAAGTGGGCGCCGTGTGGGGCTGACACTGCCTGGCCACACCCAAGCTGCCTGCACACCACCTGTGCCTCCTTGAGACCCCAGCCGTCATCACACACTGACCCCCAGGTGCCCTGGTAGGAGATTTCTACCCGCCCAGAGCATCTACTGGGGCCGTCAACCAGCCTCAAGGCCAGCCAGGCTTCTGTGGAAATGAAAATAGGACAATGTTTTTGAAACTTACCTATTGACTTCAACCTGTTTCTCCTGGCTTACAGATTAAGATGACTCTTCCAACTTTTCCACATTCATAGAAACACTCCCAGGGGAAAAAAATTCCTTAATAATCACACCAGTGTGTGGGGTACCCGTGACTGGTCACTAGTGAAAGGTCATGAGGTGACAGAGTGTGTTTTGTTCATTTTTCCATGCAGTGGTGCTTTAGAACTTGACGTAGCAGGGTTGACATGCAGAATTAGAAAATGTGTTTCTGACAGTGGGGAAATGGACAAATGAAATGATTTATTAAAAAAAATGGAACACTGCACAAAAGTTAAAAACAGTGAGATATATATGCCTATGCGTGTCAAAATGGATGAATCTAAAAAATGTAATATTGAGTAATAAAAAAGTATGGAATATATAAAAACTAATATACTTTGTGTAGGAAACGCTGGTGCATAGTGGTTAAAGGCTACATCCACTAACCGAAAAGCTGGCAGTTCAAATCCACCAGGCACTCCTTGGAAACTCTATGGAGCAGTTCTACTCTGTCCTACAGGGTCGCTGTTAGTCGGAATCGACTTGATGGCACTGGGTTTTGTTTTTTTGGTTTTAACATAATTTGTGTGAAATGAAAATGTAAAACAACACATGGGTTATATAATTCATGTCTATGTATAAATACAAAAAATGAATTGTAAAGATACACACAAAATTCAAATGAGTGCCTCTGAAGAGGAAGCAGAGAAGAGGGAGTGAGGTGTATTGGTAACTTCAAACCAAACTATATTTTATTTCCTAATAAGACTGGGACATCACTGTGATGGTTTCTAAGCACTGGTCATATGTAGGTTAGGGAGACATGGTTATTTGCTCTATTAGTCTCTGTTTTCTCTGAGCTATAAAATGCTTCTTCTGAAAAGCAGATGGTAAGGGTGATGGGGTGCTAATTCGTGTGGGAGGTTTAGTTAACTGCCCGTCCTAGAGCCCAGTGCTCTCTCGGGGTTCTGTCATTCTCCAGGTCTGCCACAGCTCTGATGGGCCACTTGCGATCCCTGAGACCAACAGTGTGTCCTGTAAGGAAGGTGCCCACTCACCTCGTGGGCTGAGCTCAGGATCACTGGCTCTGTGGCTGGCGAATCCTGAATCGGTCACAGGTAGAACTAGAACAAACAGGGAAATAGTGATGAGGATTGATGTTTTTTCTTTTTTCCCTGGCATTGACACGAGAACTCAACTAGGAACTGATGAAGAGCCACCACTTATGGCATACCTGAACTAAAACACCTCGATTGGCCACTTGCTCATCGAATAGGACCAGGTTTCTACTGAGGCTGGAGTCAAGTTCAGGTTTCTCATAAAAAGCTCCCATGGTCCTATTGTCCCAAAATGCATTTCCCCATTTTAACCCTACATCAACTAAAGGCTCTACATAAGTACACTGCTCGGCAGTAATAAAGTAAGTCACTGAAGAACAGGACAAAAGTTTAAAAGTCACTGTATTCAGACCAATATCACTCATGAATCTAGATGCAAAAATCTTAACAAAGTTATTGCCAACAGAATACAACAACATATCAAAAAAATAATCCATCATGACCAAGTTGGATTCATACCAAGGATACAAGGCTGGTTCAACACCAGAAAAACAATTAATGTGGTCAACCACATAAATAACACAAAAAAAACAAGAGTCACCTGATCTTGTCTATTGATGCAAAAAAGGCATTTGATAAAGTCCAACACCCATCAGAAAAATAGGAATATATTGCAAATTCCTCAATGCAATAAGGGCCACTTACACAAAGCCAACTGCCTACATCATCCTGAATGGAGAGAGACTGAAACAATTTCCCTTGAGAACAGGAACTAGACAAGGATGCCCACTCTCATCTCTTCTATTCAGCATTGTACTAGAAGTTCTAGCCAGAGCAATTAGACAAGACCAAGGAATAAAGGGCATCTGAACTGACAAAGAAGAAGTAAAAATCTCCCTATTTGCAGATGATATCATTGTATACTCAGAGAATCCTAAAGAATCCATAAGTAAACTACTCAAAATGATAGAAGAGTTCAGCAAAGTTTCAGGTTATAAAATAAACGTAAGTAAATCAGTAGGATTCCTTTATACCAACAAAATTATTAAGGAAGAAATCACCAAATAAATACCATTTACTATAGCCCCTAAGAAGACAAAGTAGCTAGGAATAAATCTAACCAGAGAATTAACAGACCTTTACAAAGAGAACTACAAGTCCTTACTACAAGAAACTAAGAGAGACTTACATAAATGGAGAAACCTACCCTTCTCATGGATAGGAAAACTTAACATTGTGAAAATGTTTATCTTGCCCAAAGCAATCTATTTATATAATGCAACCCCAATACAAATTCCAGTGATATTTTTTAATGAGATGGGGAAACAAATCACCAGCTTTGTTTGGAAAGGGAAGAAGCCCCGGATAAGTGAAGCACTGCTGAAGAAGAAGAACACATTGGGAAGCCTCTCACTACCTGACTTTAGAACCTATTACACAGCTGTGGGAGTCAAAACAGCCTGGTACTGGTACAAAAGAGACAAACAGATCAATGGAACAGAATTCAGACTAGGAATAGATGGCAAATTCCTCAATGCAATAAGGGCCATTTATACAAAGCCAACTGCCTACATCATCCTGAATGGAGACAGACTGAAACAATTTCATCTTCCTATCAACAGCTGATATTTGACAAAGCCCTAAGACATTAAACTGTGGTAAAAAAACGATCTCTTAAACAAATGGTGCTGGCAAAATTAGATATCCATCTGCAAAAAACTGAAATAGGACCCATATCTTACACTTTATACAAAAACCAACTCAAACTCTATGCCAGCCAGCCAAGTGCCATTGAGTCTGGATAAAACACCTAAATATCAAACCTAAAATGGTAAAGCTCATCCAGGAAAAAGTAGGAACAACAATGGAATTTATAACACACAGTGTAGACAGACGTCAAAATCCGTCAAACAAACCACGAACAACAGAAGAGAAAATAGATAAATAGGAACTACTAAGAAGCAAACACATTTGCTCATCCAAAGTCTTTCTTAATAGAATTAAAAGGCTACCTACAGAATGGGAAAGAATATTTGGAAACTATATATCAGACTGACACCTGATCTTCATAACGTATAAGGTACTACAAAATATCAATAAGAAAAAGATAAATCATCCAATTAAGTGATGGGCAAAAGAGATGGACAGATACTTCTCTAAAGAGGAGATGCAGGCAGCCAAAAAACACACGTGGACATGCTGACGATCATTAGCTATTAAAGAAATTCAAATCAAAATGACAATAAGATACCATCTCACCCCAACAAGATTGGCCATGATCCAAAAAAGACAAAACAACAAATGCTGGAGAGGCCATGGAGACACTGGAACTCTCCTACACTGTTGGTGGGATTGCAAAATGGTCCAGCCTCTTTGGAAAGCAATCTGGTGCTTCCTTAGAAAGCTGGATCTAGATATACCATTTGACCCAGTAATAATTCCACTGCTTGGAATATATCCTACAGAATCAAGGCCTTTCACACCAATTGATGCGCACAAGAATGTTTATTGCAGCACAGTCCATGATAGCAAAAAGATGGAATCAACCCAGATGCCCAACAACAGAAGAATGGATAGGTAAAATATGGTATGTGTACTCAATGGAACACTATGCAATGATGAAGAACAACGATGATTTCACGAAACATCTCATAACCTGGTTTCAATTGGAGGACATTATGTTGAGTGAAAGTAGTCAGCAACAAAAGGACAAATGTTGTATGAGACCCCTATGATAAGAACGTAAAAACAGACTCATGCATGGAAGAAAAGACTCTTTGACAGCTGCAAGAGTGGTAAGAGAGAGAAGGTGAGGGGAAGAGGGTTTAGATTAGATAGTTGGTAGAAATTTGGTTGGGTGAAATCTGTGACAGCACACATTAGAAAGATCAATATTAACTGGACTTCAACATAACATGATTGCTCCTCCCATCGTAACCCAATATTGCAAGGACAGAGTAGCTGGGGCAGGGGGCCAGGGACTATGCTCTCAGGCAAAATCAAGGCCAACTGGCACAATGAGCATTTCTAAGAGAGTCTTCTGCATCCCACACTGGTGCATGGCAGCTGCCGAGCTGCCATCTGAGGGTACAGCAAATGGTCCCAACTTAGCAGGAACAGATGATCACCAAGGACCAAAATGACATGAGGGAAAGAGAATCCAGAAGGCAGAGAGACCCACATGAGTGGGTGACTACATCGACTTGTGACCAGAAGAACCGGATGGTGCCCAGCCACCACCAGTGATAGCCATGATGGAGCTCACAAAGTTGAGTCTCACTGGCAACACAAGAATAAAAAGGAGTGCACCCTGAGATCTCCACTAAACGACTGCAAGTGATGGTCCAGGGGCCTCGGAGTTCCACTGGGAGCATGGCCCCTGGCCCTAATGCTGCCCCTGTCCATAAATCACAATGGAGGTCAACTCTTCGGACAGGAATGGATTGGACTTGGTGACACAGAGTGACCATATCATGTGCGCTTTATGGTTCTGTGCATCTATAGGATGTCGGCTTGCTGACCTCTTACTGGAGGCGGGAGAGACAGTGGAGAGGAGGGAACAGGAGATTGTTAGAAAAATAAGACATGTATGGAGCAGAGAGGGAGAGAGTACTGTCACTGGGCAGGGAGAGCAGTGGGAGCTGCATATAGCTGGGCATGCAAATTTGTATGGGAATGTACATTTTCATTCAATCATAATAAAAAAAAAAATCACTGTGTTCATAAGGATTCTGATAGTCTTGGATGACCCTACAGAGGATATTACAATAAGCATATAATGTCTGCTAGTGACATAATCATACTCATATGGGTTGTAATCAACTCCATGGCAACAAGATGCCTCTGCACCCCTCCTCTGTAAGGTAAGCCTTCACACCTCTAGAACTAACACTACGTTCACTGCCTTTACCTGATAAGATGGTTGGTAACTTTTTATTGCCTGCTCATAACAAAGTATAAAATGTCTCTTACAAGGATCTGGCTTCCTGAGTTTGCTCACATGTGCAATGCTTTACCATCTGAGGAAGGCTATCAGAACAAACAGAGGCTACTAGCATTTTACAAAAGGATGCCTGTGTGTATGAATCAGTTTGTTGAAAGCAAGAACGTGGGCCCCCCGAACACTGTCAAACGGGATTATTGCTAGCCAAGACTGAAGTTACTTCTAGGTGGGGTCATTCCCTCTAGGTGGAGTCAAACAGCTTGTCCATATACATGCTGCCTACATGTTGGGTACTCATTCAGCAGACTCTTATTGTTTATGCACGTGCCAAGCACTGTGCTAACTGTTAGGGAAACAGGGAGGAGGAAAACAGGCGAACATTTGCTCTCACGGAGCTTAGAATCTAGCGCAGAGAGGGGCACTGAACCCCAGGTACTATCCCTAAATCTGCTGGTGGAGAATTTCTATCTGTTCTTACATCAAAAGTTTGGAGATTTGAGTCCACCAAGAGGCACCTCAGAAGAAAAGCCCAGTGATCTGAAAAATCAGCCATTGACAGCCTTGTGGCACTTACTTCTACTTTGACACGTATTGGGTCACTATGAGTCAGAATCCACTGTGTGGCAACTGGTTTTCTGGGCTTGGAAATGCTAAGTGGCACACAAGTTCTGAGAATTAAGCTCACAACTTAATTTTTCTAAGTGCTACATAACTCTTTGCTGAATATCACTACTGTAACCTTCGAAGTGCGTTGTATTGGGAAAATCTATTGCAAAGGATCTCTTTAAAGTATTGGCAAGTGAAGATGCCACCTTGAAGACTAAACTGCATCTGACTCAAGCCATGGTATTCTTGGCTGCATCACATGCACGTGAAAGCTAGACAATGAACAAAGAAGACAGAAGAAAAATTGACGCCTTTGAATTGTGGTGTTGGAGAAGAATATTGAAAGTCCATGGACTACCAAAAGAACAAACAGATCTGTTCTGGAAGAGGTACAAACAGAGTGCTCTCTGGAAGCAAAGATGGCAAGATTTCCACAACAATGGGCTTAAGCATCAAATGGCACAAGACCAGGCAGTATTTTCTTCTGCTGTGTACAGTGTCAGTATAAGTTGGAACTGACCCAACGGCACCTAACAACACAATACAGCACAACAACACAACACAACACACCTTTGAAGTACTCCCTTTGGGAAGCTATACACTGATGCCAGTGCCTAGTGCACCTTTCAGAACAATTTTGGAACTCTTTGTGGAATGGCCACTGCACACAGTGGCATGGTGGCAAGTTGCAAACTTAATTGTCCATTGTCCACGAGCCAGTAACCTACTCACCTGCTCTCGCCGCCAATGACTTTTTTCTTTACCTGAAGATAAATACTGAAAGGAAGACATTTTGATGCTATTCAGGATATGAAGGGTAATATGACGACAGCTTTGATGGCCATTCCAGACGACTAAGACAGACCCTCCGTGGGGAGTACTTCTGGCGGGTTCTGTCTGATCATTGGCAGGTGAGAAATTGATCATGTATTTGGGCAACTGAGAGTCATGCACAGATTGTTCTTTTAAACTGGATTGTTTGTGTACACAGGGCATATCTGCTGCCGGGAAAGTAGACAGGTGAACCGGTCAAGTGCTAATGAAAGTGCATTGCTGTGGCGTTGACAAAGGGACTTCAGATTAACAAGAAAGGGTGGGAACTCTCTCCATTGACCTTGAATTTACTCAACAGGAATGGAGAGGTGCAGTATCCTCAGACCACATGTGGCATCTTACCAGATGCAGAGACATTGTCTGGGTGTCTGAAGTTAGGATATTCCTTAGTTTACCTTCATCCTGGAGTGATGATTTACTAAACCGTGTTCTTATCTTTACTCCTTGGATTTCTTAAATGCATTTGGCCAACAACAACACAGTCTCGGGAGAAAATGCTTCCTGGGTGGCTACAGGCAGGTGGCAGGGAAGACACTCATTCTTCCCTCCTTCCTCACTGTGCTCTTCCCCTTCCCAGGCCCCTGCAACGTAGTCAAGTTGGTCAGCACAGCCAGCGGATTGGGGGGCATTTGTGGGCGTTCTGTTAAAAGGTACAAAGGTGTGGTTCTTACCAAAACTCCCAAAGTGTCATATTCATCTTCTATGAGAACGAAAAGAAAGTTGAACGTCACTTGGTTCTATTAGTGATGATGAAGTGTCTGAAATCACCTGCACTAGCTTGAAGGGCCAGCTGTGGCCCAGGTGCTAAGACTCCAGTGAAAAAGCTCAGCCTAGAATTTTCTTGATAAGTGACCATTCCAGAATGGTTGAAAATCAAAAATTGCATTGCTGTCAATTCTGACTCATGGGAGGCATTGCTACATTGGAAGGAAAACACTCCAGACTCTTTTCGATGTCTACTGAAATACAAACATCTTAGTCTGAGCTCCATCCTCAGAAACAATGAGGTCACTCAATGAGGATGGTTTTCTGTGTTTCTCTACCTGATGGTGGGGAGGGGACATGTCAGGGGAAAGTACCGTGTGTCTTACCAAAGGATCAGTTTCATCTGTGTCAAGTATTTAAAACATTGTTTTAATATTAAAATACAGACGATTTTATTATACTTTGGAAGTCATTCACATGACGTTTTAAGATACAAGTGTTTCAAAGAGCGTCTCTGCTCATGGCTGTGCTGTAGGGTATTTGAGAAACACCAGAACCAACTATGGAAATTCTAGCAGGGTGGCAGTTAGAGTATTTGAGAAATACTGGAACAAAATAGGAAACCCTGGTGGCATAGTAGTTCAGAACTATGGCTGTTAACCAACAGATCAGCTGTTCAAATCCACCTGGTGCTCCTTGGGAACTCTATGGGGCAGTTCTACTCAGTCTTATAGGACTAACTGTGAATCAGAATCTAAGTGACTGCAGCAGATTCAGTTTTGAGTTTGGAATTGACTGATTTACTATTCCTTTTCTCCTTGGTGTGGTCGTTTGCTCATTTCTGCCTTCCGCATCACCGGGAAAGAGTGCTACAGGAAGGGGGCCAAGGGAAGCGTGCCGTCTGGTGATATTGGAAGGGAAGGTTTTGGAGGCTTATGACTAAATAAACTGGGATTCTCTGTACCCGGAGACTGGGGTGTGTGAGTGCGTCCAGGGAGTGTGAAGCAGGTGGGCAGGACATAGTTACTTGCAGGGCCACCAAACACAACTCTGAAAGTTTCAAATCTGATCTCCATTCAGGACAATTATTCCAGGTCATAGGCGTGCCTAGTAGAGGTGACAGAGCACTGGATATGGAGTCCAGAGGCCTCAGTTTTTGCTGTGTGACTGTGGTCAAGCCACTGAACCTCTCTGAAACTCAGTTTCCTTACTTGTGAAATGAGGATCACAAAGCAAAGCCCACCTCCAGTTGTTGCATGAATAAATATAAACTGGAATCGGGAAACGGACAGACAGGGGTTGACCCACTGGAACACAGGGCCCGATGGGCTTTGCACTCTGAGGTCCTTTCCAGATACACCACCTGGATTCAGGATACTTGCCATTACAATAACAACTCTGTAAATCTCTGAAAATGTCATATTTCAAAGAAACTAGATTATTCTGCCCCTGCTCCCAAATGACAGATGTGACAATCACATAAAAGTATTGAGAAATATATTGAAGAGCTAGGACAAGACTGACACTTGGAGAAAGAGCCACAGACGGCACTGTTTTTGTCATTAAAACAATTACTAATTAAATATAAATTGAATTTTAATGTATAGGTGCTTTTTAAGATTAATCAGTTCAGCCATATTGTTGACGCTGGTACTGTCAAGTTGCTTCCAGCTCATAGCTAACCTATGTACACCAGAACGAAGCACTGCTGGGTCCTATGCTAGCCTTCTAATTCTCACTATGTTTCAGCCCACGGTGGTAGCCACAAAGTCAATCCATCTTTCTAAGGGTCTTTCTCTTTTTCACTGACCTTCTACTTTACCAAGCACGATGTCCTTCTCCAGGGACTGATCCCTTCTAATAACATGTCCAAAGTAAGCAAGAGGCAATCTTGTCATCCTTGCTTCCAAGGAGCATTCTGGCTGTACTTCTTCCAAGAAAGATCTGTTGGTTCTTATGGAAGTCCACAGTATAGCCAACATCCTCCAACTGTAAATGCTTGATTCTAGAGCATGGTTTCTCAATCTCAGTACTGTTGAGTTTGGGGCTGGAACATTCTTCACTGTGAGTGCTGTCCTGTGCATTACAGAATGGTTAACACCATTCCTGGTCTCTATCGGTTAGATGACTGTGGCTTCCCAAGGTGTGACAACTCAGACTGCCTGTAAACATTGCCAAATATTCCTGGGGGGCAGAGGAATGGGAAGGTGGCTACATTGTGATTGAGAACCACCACTGAAAAGGAAATTTGCAAAGAGTTTTTAAATTCCTCTTAAGGAAAATTTTTACTTAAAACAATTTGTTAACTGGACTGGTTCCAGTCCCTTCCTCCCTTCTCAAGGGCTCTGGTCTGAAGACACACTGCCTGAGATAGTGGGCGCCCAGATGGGACAAAGCTGAGTTCTGCCCTGTCCTGCTGGGCTGAGAACTCACAGGGAGGGCTTTGGGAAAAGGTCTAACACGCTTCAATCCTGATGCAGGACCTAACAGCCCTGGAGGTCAGCGGGACTGGGGCTGTGTTTACCCTTCAGGCGGTGAGAGGCCTTGCAGATGACAGTGTCATGAATAGAACTCTCAAGGTGGGCTCCAGCCCCTACAGTGGGAGAGGTCCCAGCCAGGGCAGCCCAGGTCTCTTCTCGCCTGTCACCAAGTCAGTCTGCTGTTTTTGACTGAGGGTAGCACAATCCAGTAGTTGATAAATCAGTCAGGGACATTTTGTCCCCTGCTGGGAGTCCCTAGTTGTGCCCACGGTGAAGGACCACATAACTAATTTAAAATCTAGTGGTTTGAACTCTGGTGATTGACTTCTCAAAGGTCACAGTCTTGACAATCCCATGGAGAGCAGGTCCACTCTGCATACCTGGGGTCATCACGAGTCAGAATCAACTGGATGAGAACTGTTCTCATTTGGCTTGGCATCTGCAAAGCCTTCCAAAATCAGTGTTTCTTGAATAAATCGAACAGTTTGGTCTTGATGGCTGGATGTGGTGGCTCAGACCCCGCCTCCTGGCATGTTGGCTTTGGGGAGGAATAAGCAGGCGGTAGAGGATACATTTTTTTCAAACTCTGTTGACCATAATGGGCCACTGAGCAGCAAGGGATGGACGCTTCCTCTTCCTGGCTCTAGACCTTGACCCAGTGTCCCAAATGGGTTTATCAGAAGCGTGGCTGTTCTCCCCAGAGCTGAAACCAGTACTGAAGCCAGCTCTTCAAACAAAAATTGGACCGGACTATAAGACATAGAGTGATGCTGGTGAAGAATGTGCTTCTTGGCTTAAATGGAGACACGAGGTTGCTTTGGCAGATCCTGTATAGAGGCGAGATGAGAGGATGGAGGACAGGACCTGGATGAAGGGATATGGGAAGAACAGCGTGGAAAGGAGGAGTGTGCTGTCACAGGTGGAGAGAACAGCTAGAGATGCATAGCAGTGTGCATATGGGGTTTTCTGTGGCAAATTGACTTGGATTGCAAACTTCCACTTAAAGCATAATAAAGTATTTGGAAAAAAAAAAAGAAAAAAATACAGGTAGGTGCTTTTGTCTCTAGGGGGCCGACATCCTCAAAAAATAGACCTAGGATTCATACCAGGGATACAGGCCTGGTTCAACATCAGAAAAACAATTAATGTGATTAACCACATGAATATCAGAAAAGACAAGAATCACCTGATTTTGTCCATTGATGCAGAAAAGGCATTTGATCAAGTCCAACACCCATTCATGCTAAAAACTCTCAGCAAAATAGGAATAGAAGGGAAATTGCTCAATGCCATAAGGAGTATCGACTCCAAACCAACTGCCAATATCATCCTGAATGGAGACAGACTGAAAAAATTCCCCCTGAGAACAGGAACTAGACAAGGATGCCCACCGTCACCACTTCTATTCAGTACTGTGCTAGAGGTTCTGGCCAGATCAATCAGACAAGACAAAGAAATAAAGGGCATCTCCATTAGTAAAGAAGAAGTAAAAGTATCCCTATTCGCACATGATGTGAGCTTATACACAGAAAACCTTAAGCCAAAGCCAAGTGCCATCGAGTCGGATCCGACCTTAAATAAACTACTGGAACTAATAGAAGAATTCAGCAAAGTATGAGAATGTAAGATAAACACAAATAAATCTGAAGGATTCCTTTACACCAACAAAGACATCATCAAAGAGGAAATCACCAAATCAATACTACTTACAATAGCCCCCCAAAAGATAAAATACCTAGGAATAAATCTAACCAGAGATGTAAGAGACCTGTGTCGAGAAAACTATAAGATCCTACTGCAAGAAACCAAAAGAGACTTACATGAGTGGAGAAATTTGCCTTGTTCATGGATAGGAAGACTTAACATTGAGAAAATTGTCTATTTTACCTAAAGTGATTTACATATACAATGCAATCTCAATACAAATGCCAGTGTCATTTTTTAATGAGATGGAGAAAGAACTCACCAACTTTATTTGGAAAGGGAAGAAACTCCAGGTAAGTAAGACACTACTGAAGAAAAGGGAGCACAGAGGGAGGCCTCACACTACCTGATCTTAGAAGCTATTACACTGCTATGGTAGTCAAAACAGCCTGGTACTGGTACAAAAACAGGTATATAGACCAATGGAACACAACAGAGAATCCAGAAATATCGCTGTCCTCCTGTAGACAGTTGATATGCAACAAAGGCCCAAAGGTTGTAAACTGGGGTAAAAACAGTCTCTTTAACAAACAGTATTGGTAAAATTGGATATCCATCTGCAAAAAAGTGAAACAAGACCCATATCTAAAACCTTACACAAAACTAAGTAAAAATAGACAAAAGACCTAAATATTAAACCTAAAACAATAAAGATTATGGAAGGAAAAATAGGGACAACAATGGAAGCTGTAATACACGGCTTAGACAGACTATAAATGTTACCAACAATGCACTAACAACAGAAGAGAAAGTAGATAAATGGGAACTACTAAAAATCAAACACTTATACTTATCCAAAGGCTTTATCAAGAAAGTTAAAACTCTCCCTACAGAACTGGAAAAACTATTTGGCAAATATGTATCGAATCGACATCTAATTTCCGTAACTTATAAGGTACTGCAAAATATCAACAAGAAAAAGTCAAATAGCCCAGTTAAACAATGCCAAAGGACATGGACAGATGCTTCACCAAAGACATTCAGGCTGTCAAAAGACAGCTGAGGTAATGCTCATGACCATTAGCTTTTAGAGAAATCAAAATCAAAATTACAAGAGATACTATCTCACTCCAATGAAGTGAGGAAAGGCTGCAAGAGACTGGACCTCTCCTGCACTGCTGGTGGGAATGTCTCTTTGGACAGCAATTTGGCACTTTCGTAAAAGGTAGACATAGAAATACCGTATGATCCAGCAATCCCATGGCTTGGAATATATCCTACAAAAATAAGGGGTATCCCATGAACAGATACATGTACACGAATGTTTACTGCAGCACAGTCCACAATAGCAAAAAGATGGAATCAACTTAGGTGCTCATCAACAGAAGAATGGATAAACAAACTATGGTACAGATATGCAGTGGAACACTATGCAATGATAAAGAACAATAATGATTTTAGGAAGCATCTCATAACCTAGTATGAACTAGAAGATGTTATGCTGAGTGAAATCAGTGAGCTGCAAAAGGACAAGTATTGTATGAGACCACTGTTTTACGGACTTACACACAGAGGAAAAGACTCTGATGGCTACAGGTATAGGGAGAGAGAGGTTTGATTGTAGATTAGAGACTCGATAGGAGTTAGGTTAGGTGAAGGGTGTGACATCACTCAGTAGAAGGCAGCTCAGTATAAATGAACTATACCATAAACTAAAAAGCTTTCTAGCATTTTGAAGGATAGCGTAGCAGGGACAGGAATCTGGGGGTCGTGTTTTCAGGGAATATAGAGGTCAATTGGCATAACTAGCCTTTTGCTAAGAGAGTCTTCTGCACCCCATAATGGTGCCTGGTGTCTGGGGCCTTCAAAGCCAGCAAACTTCCATCTGAGGAGTATCAACTTGTCCTAATCCACTTGGAACAGGTGATGACCGAGAACATCAAAGACGAGAAGAACAATGAGCCCAGAAGGCAGAAAGACTCATATGGTTGGGAGTCTACATCAGCACGAGACCTGAAGAACCAGATGGTGCCCAGCCGCCACCAAAACAGCCTTGATAGGGGACATAATGTAGAGTCCCTGACGTAACACAAGAAAAAGAGACATGCAGATCAAGAATTCCAATAAAACACTGGAACTGATGGTCTCACAGCCTGAAGGGACCTCTGGGAACATGGCCCCTAGACTTTCCGCTGCCTCAGACCTGAAACCAGCACGGAGGGTGATGCTTCAGACTAAGAATAGACTGGACTTGGGGACACAGAGTGAGCGTGTGGTGTGTGTACTTCATGGTTTTACACATTTACAGAAGGCTATTCTGCTAGTTTCTTTCTAGATGGGAGAGAAGTGGGTAGAGAGGAGGAGACAGGTATTCATTAAGAGGGTACCGGAAGTGAAGAGTGAAAAGGAGTGTGCTGTCGCAGGGTGGGGCGAGCAGGGAGAGTCGCAGATGTGAGTACACAAAACTGACTTGGACTGTATACTTTCACTTAATCATAATTTTTTAAAAAAGAAAGAAAAAAGAAGCAGACCTGTTGTACACAGTGCCCCACGTGCCTTCGAAATACACCTCAACTCAGCCAGAGCACCTTCTTCTGCATGCAGCCTTCCATGAGCTGCACGGCAAGCCAGTCTTTGGGAATCTAGCTCATTCTGGTTATTCCCGGCCAGCCTTTCCTGTCTGGCAGGACTGTCGACACTGCCGTCTGAGTTCTGCCTTGTGGTCGGACACCTGGGCTTTGCTTTGTTCTCTTTGGAACCATGCCACCCTTGGTTGTCCCACCTAGTTTGCTGAGATCACCTATACACTCTGAGTTGGAATCAACTCCACAGCAATGGGTTTTAAGGAGATACAGGTAACGGCGGTGGTAGAATTCTCACCTTCCAGGCAGGAGAGCTGCCTGGTTTGCTTCCCGACAGCACACCTCACATGAAGCCACCACCCATTTGTCAGTGGACGCCTGTATACTGCTATGATGCTGAACTTATTTCGGCAGATCTTCTAGATTAGACTAAGACAGACTACAAAGAAAGGCCTGGCAATCTACTTCTGAAAATCAGCCAGTGGAAACGCTCTGGATCACAACAGTCTGACTGCTGTTGTGCTGGGATCACCATGAGTCAGAGGTTGACTCTGCAGCAGCTGAGGACCACCACAAAGGAGAAATCAAGTCTCAGGCTCCAGGTCCCACCCCAACACTTTAGCAAAAGAACTGGCTTCTGGACTCCTAGGTCATTTTTGATGTATTGTCATCAGTGATGAGTTCAGGCTATTGGAAAACTGTGAGGGCATAACAAACACAGTCACCTTGCATTACTCCCAAAGAGGCTGCGCCCTCACCTGTCACCTCGCCCCTCTCCCGGAGCTGGGCTGAGCATTCTCTCTCATGCCCCCCAGTACCTCAGGGGCGGGAGGGCCCACTTGGTGTAGACAGGTGGCCTCAGTGACCTTCAGAGCCTGGTTTCTGTGGTGGACTTAGGGTTGGTATCACAGTTCTGTCACTCACTAGCCTTGGGAGCTAAGTTTAACTCCTCATTTCCTCTTTGGTGAAGCAGGGAGATACTAACTGACCTCCTCCAGGGCACTAATGCACAGCGGAGGCGCAGTGCCGCCCAGAGCACCAGCGTGGGCAGGGGGCTCTTTGGAACTGGCCATTTTTTTTTATTATTATTATCTCCATTTTACAGATGAGCAATGAGAGGAAGGATGATTGTGGTTTCTCTCCTGCTTTCTTTTCACAGGACAGTGCTTCTCAAAGTGGGGCCCTCACACGGCCTATCTTCCCAGTCTCTGAGGCAGCAGATTCCTGGGGTGCCTGCAACGTCAAATCAGAATGTCTGGGGCGGGGCCCAGGGTTCTTTGTGCTCAACGAGAGATGACCGGGCATCCTTAAGTGTGAGAACACTCAATACAGAGACTCCGAAGCCAGTTTCTAATGCGTGTTGCTGCTAGGTGCCGTTGGGTTGGTTCTGCCTCACAGTGACCCTGTAAGGCAGAGCGGAACCTGCCCGTAGGATTTCCTAGGCTGTAAAGTTTACACAGAGCAGACAGCTGGCTCTTTCTTCCGCACAGCTGCTGGGTAGGTTCAAAGCGCCTACGTTTCACTTAGCAGTGCAGCACTTTAACCACTGCACTACCAGTGCTCCTTCTCTAATGTACAGGAACCACGAAATCAGCCAAAGGCCAGAGGGCACCTCTTCTTGAGAAATAAAGACTGAATGGCCTTAGTTTTGAGGATAAGAAACCCACCCTGCCAGGAGGGGGGCCCTTCCACCCCTGGGGCCTTCCCACGTCTGCACAGTGGACATAGAAGCCCCTGTTGCCCCCAGCTACCCCCGGCTTCCCAGCAGGCGTGCCCTCGCCCTGGGTCAGAAGCAGGGTTCATGGCCCAGGCTCACCTTCCAGCTGTTCCATGGGTGTGCGATAGACAGTGCTTCTCTTGAGGTGTCCCTTCCATGGCCTGTCACCGGGTCCTGGTCCTCTCAAGTCCCTCCTGTAGCAAACTGAGACACAGCAGCCAGGTTAGAACCCAGAGCTCAGGGCAGGATTGGGATCCAAGAACCCCCCACCAGAGCTGGGTATCCGACCTCAGTGTTGGGCCCCCCCCACCAGAACCACCAGCTCACAGTGCCAGCAGAGCAGGACCTGCCGATCTGTCTGTGACTAAATCCAGGTGCTTCAGCCACACGGCCAAGCTGGGGACCTGTGCTCCAGGATCACCTCTCCTTGTGCTTCTGCTGCAGGATGTATCGGGTCTTAAAATTCTTGTAATCAGATAGATATCTGTACCAGCTACTCCAACTCTTTGTCAGCCACTGTATTTTAAAGAAGCCCTGGTGGTACAGTGGTTAGAAGCTCTGACTCCTAACCAAAAGGTTGGCAGTTCGAATCTACCAGTTCTGCTCTGTCTTGTTACAGGATTTCTCTGAGTCAGAACTGACTGGAAGGCAGCAGGTTTAGTTTGGGTTTTTTAATATGCATCTGTAGCCAGCTGTAGTTACTATGGAAACAGTTTCCTTTAATTAAGCATCAGTTTAATTATGCATTAAGAATTATAATTATACATTCATTATAATTAGTAATTACACGTTAATACATTAAGCCTTGCTTTTTGGTATATTTGATCTCTTCTAGTAACTCCTGTGGTCTGTCTTTATTTTCTCCTCTGTGGATGAAGTCTTTCTTTTTGACCTTGTGGACAGCTTCAGGATGGGTAGACACGGAGCGGTGAGGAAGGGGATGCCTGCCTTCCCATCCAGATCAGCAGAGTCAACCGTGGTGACCACTGAGGTGACAGATGTCAAGTGCATGTGAGTAGCTGTGTTTCCCAGCTAGGGCCCCAGACATCTCTCAAAGGTAAGTAAGATCCCATTCCTGCTTTTAGGGTGCCAGTATTTGCAGCCCAGTGAAGAAGGACAACTTGGAGACTCATGCTGCTCTTAGCTGTGAGAAATGCTGCCATGGGGTGTATGGGAGGAAAAGAGCACACAGAGGAGAAAGGCTTCCTAGCCCCAGCGACCCTTCCACTGGGCTCACGGGAACAGTGGCATTCCCGCCAGGTGGTCACCCTTGGAGAAAAACTGGGTGATTAGGTCAGAATGCAGTCAGGGGAGGCTGGGGGTGACATGCGACTGACCGTGGGTCTGGGAGGTCAGCAGGGCTAGGCGTGAAGGGCGTTCTGCATCATGTGTGGGATCTGGTTTCCCACTGAGCAAGGGCAGTCAGGCAGGGACAGCCCAGAGATGTAGTACAGAAGAACACTCTCGTGGCAAGATGGGCTGTAAGAAGAAGGGGCTGGACCAGAAAATGAGCCCTGAGGCTGTTGACTTTGCCTGGATGAAGCTAATTTAAGGCCGTAGCAGCAGGGGTAGAGGGGGGCCCTAACGGACGTGTAGGAGGCGAGCTCTGCAGTCCTCATTGGGCTGCTGAGTGTGACAAGGCCACAGGGACACAAGAGGGTGCCACACATGCCTTCTTGTAAGACAGTCCCAGAAGGGGTGCCACCGTCGCTATCTTGATCGTGGAGTGACCGTGGCAGAGTCCCTGGCTGGTGCCAATGGTTAACAGACTGGGCTGCTAGCCCAAAGTTTGGCAGTTCAAGCCCACCCAGAGGTGCCATGGAAGAAAGCGCTGGTGGTCTCCTTCTGAAAAATCAGCCACTAAGAGCCCTAGGGAGCACATTTCTACTCTGACATACATAGGGTCATGGTGAGTCACAATCCACTTGACAGCGATTGGTATACTCCAGAGCTGGCCAACTGTTAGCCGAGTGTCTACTTTGCTGTTGTCCCTGAACCACACACATGTGTGCCTTTGGATGACAAAATCCATTCCAAGCTTGCCTTACTCTGCAGCTGTTTCTGGATACAGGTTGTCATGTTGATAAGAATTACAGTGCTATTCTTCAGAGCAAGATACACCCCTTCAACTTTGAGAAACTCTTTGCTCTGCTCATTGCAGACAAACCAAAAACCCATGGCCGTCAAGTTGATTCCGACTCATAGTGACCCTACACGACACAGTAGAACTGCCCCATAGAGCTTCCAAGGAGTGCCCGGTGGATTTGAACTGCCAACCTTTTGATTAGCAGCCATAGCATCGAACCACTATGCCACTACGGTGGGATAGCCCAAGTGCTAAGAGCCCAGTGGTGTCGCCACCCTGAGGACTTGAGTCATCTCATAATGCAAACAGCTGGGCACATGGTGGAGGGACATGGAGGAGCCATAACGTCGGCTCTTAGTTGAATGAAGAGCTTACAGGAAAGCATGGTGCTGCCAGAAAGGCAATTTCAAAAGTCATTGTTCATCCATGTTGAACACGCTTTGTTTGTCCTTTGCTCATTGACACAAAGATGAGAGAAAGGGTGTGTGTGTGTGTGTGTGTGTGTGTGATGGGGGTTGGAGTAGAAGAAGAGGGAAGACAGTCACATTGTTCCTGATAATAGATCATCAGGCAAATCAGATACTTCCCCTAAAGGTGCAGAATAGTAAGAGTCCACTGGACTGGAAGCACAAAGGACGCAAGTGGCATACTGGGATAAAACTGAAAAGATTACTTGGAGCAGATTGTTGAGAGCTTTGAACGTCAGGTCAACAGCCTTGGATTTAATTTTATGGGCAATAGGAAACCTTTGGAAGTTTTTGAAGGTGTGAGATAATCAGGTTTTTCAAGAGAGGAGTCATTAGGAAGATCAAATCCAAAATGATACACAGAATGGATTCAAGGATAAGAAAGACCAGAGGGGGGGTGGGGCTCATGAGCCACTGGAGAAGGGTAACGAGCCCTGAGCCAGGTGTGGCAACGGGAGAAGAGACAGGAAGGTGTCTGGGGGGAGAAGTGATGACACTGCTCAGTCACTATGCCACACCTGGCTGAGAGAGAAAGAGAAACAGAGACAGAGACAGACTCACAGAGAGAGAGAGTGCATAATTGTTCAGGGCAGGTAGGTGGTATGAAGAAGACTGTTAAAGTCTGTAGTGTTTGGGGAGTATTGGTGTAGATAAGGAATCCACTGTAAAGGAACCATTTAAGAATAGATCAAGGACAATCGCTTCAGGGGTTCATTTAGCCACTATGGGTCCAGAAAATCTGGAGCCCATGAGATTTGAAATTCTGTCCTGCAGTTCCCCCTCTTCTGATCAGGATTCTTCTATAGAACCCTGAAACTACTGACCTGATAGGTCTTTAAATCTTAAGCCAAAAAGAGCTCTTAAAGTCTTCTTAAAATCGAACAATAGTTTAGCTTAACTGCTAAAAATTATCTACCTTGAGCATTATGCTCTTTTAAGAACTTCCTATATGGCACCAAAGTGACAACACAACTCAAAAGACCAGATGAGAACCTTAGGGGCTGTGAATTTGTTAGTGAATGAAAAAAACTCAGCAAATCAGACTGAGAATGATCATGCAGCTTGAAGAATGCAGTTGATGGCACTGAATTACACATGTAGAAACGTTTGAATTGATGCATGTTTTGCTGTCTATATTCTCACCATCATCAACCAATTAAAAAATAAAAAGAAAGAATATTGCTCAAATTATTAAAATTAATTTAAATAATAAAAGAATAGAGCAAGGAGAGAACTGATTGGTTAGTGAGGGAGGGGCTGAGGAGGGACAAGGCTTCCAATGGGATGGGAACAAGGAGAAAGGGGTGGATGAAACAAGCTAGTATGAAACTGTGCGTGTGTGTGTGTGTCCGTGTGTGTGTGTATGGCAGGGTTAGCTGTCACTAGCAAACAGAGTAAGGTGCTGCTGGTGGTAGCTAAAATTGTAGGTGATCTGAATGGGACAGCGAGGCAGCTTGAAGGATCCAGCTGAAACCAGACCCCATGGAGTTCCATTGAGAAGATGGAGCTGGGGGTGGAAGCCCAATGGGCCAAGGGGCTGTTGGGGCAGGGGGCTGAGTGCATCCACTGGGGTCTGTGGGAGCCAGGGAAGAAGAGCCACTGGTCAGAGTGAAAGGCACTAAAGGGTAAGCAAATCCAGAACTACAGCTGAACCGATTGTACATTGAGAACCGATTATAGGTTGACCCTAATGTGGCTTTAGAGATTATGTTAACTATTCAACTCGGCTTATCTTGATCAGATAAGTTCGACACCAGGAAACAATCACATTTTCAGAAACAGTCATTCTTTTTCTGGTGTCCAACAAGTTGCCTTCTGTTCTCACTTTCCATGTGAATTACCCTAATACCAACAGAGTGCCAAAGGTCTGCAAGTTCCCCAAATCCCTTCTTGTATCAATGGCGCTGCACTGAACTGTGATTATCTCCTGGGGTGGCTGTTCCCGGAAGGTCTCACTGGCCCCATTGTCTGTAAGACTCTCGTGCAATCAGAGTGAGAAATCTTTAAAAAAGCCTGTAAAGCCATATCATATCACTAATCCATGGTCTCCTAGAAGCTCCAGTGTGCTTGTGTAAACTATACGATGACGTGCATGTCAAGTTAGCAAGTAGGTGTGGACCAGAGGGTAGGAAAAGGAGGTAAAGATAAAGTAGGTGCCAGGGAGCCAAACAAAAACCAGCCCCGTTGATCACTGATACTTGCAAACGGCGTCTGCAGTGATCCTCTCAAATTTCCTTAGGTCTGGACTAAGTCAGGGGAAGCAACCCAATAATGCTGTAGTGTTTCGTTTGAGAGGGTCCTGTAAGCAGAGATCACTTAAGGATATGACATTATTGCTTATTTTTTTCCCCAATCATTTGCTCAAACCATTTATGGCATGCCTTCTACGGTGCTGCAAACCATGCTAAAAAAACAGGTCCACGGGTGTTACCACACATGTCTCAACGTGGCAAGAAGTGCTGGTATTTGGTAGTAAGTCTACAAATGTCAAGGAAAGCAGGAGAAGGCAGAGGAAGTGGGGAGATGGACGTAGTCATGGGACTATGAAAATGTCCTATACGGTGTAATAAATGACCCTGATTTTGAGCTTTTTTCCTCTGGGACTTGGTGTTTCATTGTAATGGGAGGAAGTGGGTGGAACTCGGGAGACAGGTCAGAATAGGAGTGGAGATGATGGCATTTTAGGGACCCACGTTCTGCCAGTGCCACCACCTTCCCAAGTGGTTACCAACCATGTAGAAACTTCAGAAAACTGCTCAACAGTGGAGTAATTTCTTCCAGCTCACAGAAATCATTAAATGCACTTATCTTGGACCACAAGATATCTCTCCATCCCTCCCTTACACCTATTTTAAATCCTCTAGGAACTTAGTTTCTAAACAGATTAAATCAGAGGCCAGTTCCACTGGCCAAGAATACGAGTGAGAGTTAAATAAGACAGCGGGGGGTTGGGGGATAGGGAGGCAGAGCTCACTGAGATTTAATTCACAGGGATCCAGGGGTCGCTTTCAACTCTGTCACATGTGTACTCTCTCAAAGCTGACACTTGACACTCGGAGCACCATCTTTGCCATAAAGGAGCAGATACGAATTTTGGATTTTCTCAACAATTTCCAAAAATTGCTGTGCTTCAGAAAGCCCATCAATTCCCATATACATTTAGTACGGTTCATAGATCTCTCAAGTACCTTACTCGGTAGTACTGATATGCTAGGAGAAAAGATCTCCTTCCCTGCTACATCTATGCATTTTAAAATATTACATCTATTCCCTGAAACCCATTACTGAGATATTCAAAGGGGGAGATAACTTAGTTTCCGGGTGGAACTGGAAATACCATGGTAAAATGTTATAATCGGATGACGAGTGTTTTCGTCTCTGCTCAGTTTGGAATGTACAGTGTCTGCAGCATCAGAACGTTTGCATGGGACTGAGCCTCAGACAACTGTAACCACAGTTAATGGTGTCTGGGCATTTTCCATGCCTGAAGCTCTCTCCCAAGTCATCTGCAAGCACTACTTCTTTTAAGTCCTTCCAACAATCCTATGAACTAGACCCTTTTCGCCTGTGAGGAGAGAGAAGTCAACAGAGATTGAAAAACTGGCCCAAGAACATATCCCTAGAAAATGCCAAAGTTAGAGGTGACATGACTGAAACCTTTCGGGCTGTAAAGCCCATATTCCCAAGGTCAAACTTCATCACACATATAGATAAGAACATGGCCAAAATTCCAAGCGACTCAAGAAATTTTGATCCTTCTTAACATCCTGTTGTTTCTGTGGGCTATTTAGTTGATTCAGGCTCATAGCAACCCTGTAGGACAGAGCAGAGACGTCCCAGAGGGTTTCCTAGACTGCTGTCTTTATGGGAGCAGACTGCCAGGTCTTCTTTACTGGGTGGTGGCTGGTGGACTTGAACCACCAGCTTTTGGGTTAGCAGCTGAGTGCTTAACCATCACGCAACCAACTCTCTATTGTTCATTACATGAAATTTTGCAAAGCAAATTATTTTCTCATTAAACAATTAACACCGATACTGCTTTGTGACATTGGTTGCTGACCCCACGACAGGTCAACATTCTCCGTTCTCTACTTTGGATTCCCCATTTGAAGGCTTCATCTAAAGATTCTACTAGGTTTTCATAAATGTGTTTGCGTAGCTGACATAAACATAACTGTATAGTTGTTTTGCAGAAGGCAAATGCATTTGACTATATACTTTACAGTCAACCACTCTTCTGGGTCTGGAAAGTTAGGATTTACCCTTGTAGTTAACAAAAATACATATTTGAAATACTTGTTGGTCAAAAATATTTCCAAATTTTCATTTTTTAATACAACTGGGGAAACTAAATAATAAAAGACATTAATACTTTCCCTAAAATCACACAATAATGCTGTAAAGAATTGACATTATTTGGACAATTTAATTCCTTTCCAAATTAACACTTGCTTAAGAAGCACAGATATGCACTATGCACAAAGACCAAGAACAGCAAACTGATAAATCTGTTTCTTTCTAGAAAGATATGATTTTCACATTAGAAGTCTTCATGAATAAAGGTCAGGCACTTGGACATCATGTCACCATAACAGACCAAGCTATTCTTCTAGAATATGTTTCAGAACACCATAGAACAACAATACAGCAGTCGTGAGTCTCATTCAACACCTCTAATGCTAAGTATCACTGCATTTGTCAAAGAACCTCAAAGAGACTCTTACTGGATAGTCCAGAGCAAAAAAACCCTTCTTTTGAGCAATTTCTCTCCAGAATGCTAGAAAGAGAGCCATGATTTTAAGTAGCAATAAATTGACTGGTGTTTTGTTCACAGAGAATAACCCAATGGAAAACAGTTGATCCGGCTTCCCTAAAATCCATCACGGCCCTGCGTTCGCTGATTGTTCCACCAGCCTGTGTCAAGTAGTTGTTTGGCTAAGGTTGGTTTTAAACTTTCCAACAGAGAGGGATAGGTTCTGTGCAAACCACCAGACTTCCCCTTGCAACTTTGTAACCAGGCACAAGAAGCACCCTGGAGCAACAGAGAGAGTACCTGCTTGGTAGAGTGAAACTTCGAAGAGGAGCAGCAGCCACAGCAGAAGGGCTGGGCAGCCCATGGCTGGTGAGCATCCAGCTGCTGCTACCGGGAAATCCAGAGGCTCAGCTTTTATAAGTTCTCCAACGGGCCCTCATGGGGCACTCGGTGCAATTTGATGCTCTTCTCACACTTTCACTGGCCGACTTTCAGAACGGAGGCAACTAATTAGCTTTGGCCTTTTGTGTGTATTTGCCATGGGGGAAAGATGGATGCATTTTGTGGAAGAGTGGGATGTCGAAATCAGAGAGAAGGAAAGGCAAATTGTGGGCTGGTACCTGGTCAGGACTTGGGACCCTCCAGTCTCTTCAGGGGAGATCGGCCACCAGGAGCTCTGAATCTCAGTAAAGGTTTCGTGCCTTTTCGCATGTGACTGTTTCCAGTGGAAGAGTGGCTGAAATTCTACTCGCCTTTCAACACCCGCCCCCTATCACACATCCTTTCTTGAAGTTTCTGTTATGCCCCAACTACATTTATTTGCCCAGTTCCCACATTCCAGAGCAGCAGCTTGGAACTTCTTCTACAACAGAAAATACATTCTGCCTTGATTCTGGTTACTAGCGTTTTAGCCTGATTTTCTCTATTATCCTGTAAACGGCTTGAGGAGTTCATGATACTGCATACTTACAAGATGCTCACTATGATGTCTGGTACCCAAATCTTTGTGGAATTAACTTAAACTTTGCAACAAACACTGATGTCTGATGTTCTTCAAATTATTAAAAGAATCGCTTTGTTTCCTTAACAGATACTTGATCCCGACTTAAATCATTGTCTTGTTGTAACAAACTATCCTATAATTTCAACAATTTCATCTCTGCTCTAAACTTTAGAATACAGTAGTCTCTGTATGCAGAAAACACCTCTGGGCCTGTGTCTAACTTTGCTTACCTGCAGTGACAGGGACAGAAGGGAACTGTAGAATCACTGGGTTGTTAAAAGGAGGTGGAAGGAAGAACTTTGTCAACTGGATACTTTAATCTTACTTATCTCTACAATATCAAGGCAGCTCTGCAAACTGGATGAATCCGGTGTGTTGGTCACCACATCCAGCAGGAAAGGTTTCTGGTCCTCTTGTGTGCAGAATACCAAAGGTTGGCCAGGTCTGCATCTGGCCGAGATGATGAGAACAGGGTCATGGGGAGGTGGGGGTAGGGAGGTGGGTGATGGGGTGAGAGATGGAACTTCAGTCCAAACAGGCTGAGTCTTATACATAACTTCCATTGTGATTTGGGGAAATCCACTTAGCTTCTCTGAGCTTTGGTTTTCTCATCTAAAAAAGTGAGACATTATCTTCACTACTTACTTTGGAAGGTGTCATGGATTGAATTGTGTTGCCCCCTCTCAAAAGATGTGTATTAATTTGGCTAGGCTATGATTCCTGGTACTACGTGAAGGTCCCAGAGGCTGTAAACCCTGCCTCTAGGGTGCTAAGGAGGGAAGATGGGTGGCAGCTCTGTGGGTGGAGCAGAACTCAAGGTGTAAAATATTTTGTGCCTTGAGGCAATCTCTTGAGATGTGAAGGAATGAAGCTGGTGGAGAGATTTGGGGATCTCATGTTGATAGGGTTAATAGCTGTAGAAAAATTCTTAGCTAGCTTCTTTCTTAATACTTAAACCCCTTTCTCCCTTAGGAGTGCTGACAAAGAAAATTGTAACACTCCCTTCTGAGCGGTGCTCACAGAGATCTCGAGTTTGTTTGCTCAGGCTACTCTTAACTGATACCAGGGCAGCACGATGCCAGTTTGCAGGCCACTGTTCCTGAGAAAAGTAAGCAGCCTGCAGGTGTCAGGGGCAGCTTGCCTTGAGACAAGGAAATTGTGTCTTCCCAGCCTTGCCTCCACTGAACACCTGCGTGCCTGCACCCCTTGCCTGCTTCACTTCCCTTCTCTAAATCCTTCTATAAAACTTGCCAGCCTGGCCTGAAGGGTTAAGATGGTTTTCAGAATGTTGACCCACCATCTCTCAGCGTGCCGGCCACCTGAATAAAGCGCTTTTAAGAGATCCCATTCCTGTCTCTGTGTGCTGGCTTAGTAGTGACAGGCAGCCATGAGCCTGCAACTGAGTTTTTCTGGGAATATTTTTGGTGATCACAGCAGGACAGCATTGGGACTCTCCAGTGGCTCCCTGATAAGTCTGGAGATCTTACAGGAGAGTCCTGCTGGTTGCCTGGACTGGGGAGACCCAAAGGGTAAAACCTGACTGCTGGAAGCAGCTGCTGAGCCATTTTTGCCCAAAAGTTGGTTTTAGTGTCATTCTCTGGTGTTCCTGACGCCTCACTACAGAGACTGAAACAAGCACTGTCTGGTCTACAGACCCCGTGAGGAGCCGCATGTGGTCTGTAGACCCTGTAAGGGGTCACATCTGGTCTGCGATCACTGTGATCCTACGAGGGGCCATATCTGGTCTGCAGACTCTGTGAGGGGCTGTGTCTGGTTGGCATCCCGTCCAGTGTGCAGACCCTGTGAGGGGCCCCACCTGGTTTGTTATCAGTGTGACCCTGTGAGAGGCCGCGTCTGGTCTGTGACTCTGTGAGAGGCCACGTCTGGTCTGTGACTCTGTGAGGGGCCGCGTCTGGTGGGCACACCGTTCTGTCTGTGACTCCATAAGGAGCTTCCTGGTTAAACTGCCACCCAGGGCACTGCAGCCCTTTTCCATCCTCTTAGCCTTTGGTGCCAGCCTGCTGTCCAGCAGCCTGTTTTTCAACCCCTTGTTATTGTGAAGTTTGTGTTCAACTGTGAGGATCCCAAGTCCATAGTTTTCTCTGAAAAGTTCCAGAGAAATTGTGCTATTCTTGTAGTCAGAGTATTCCATGTGTGTGTAAAACTTCAAAAGTTTGACCTTCAGCCATAAATTTGGCCAATCCCGCTTTGCCGTGGTTTGGTTTTCTATAACTGTCTTATTCAGAATCTCTGTTTTGTGAGGAAATGTCTGCCTGTTAAGTGTGTGTTTGTCCGGACTTCCCTGTCTTGTCAAGTCATCGCCAGACTAGACTGGACTTGGGTCTGAGTCCCTGTTTCCCTGGATCCAATTTAAAAACATTTCTGATTTAAAGTCTTTCAGGCAGGATAGGTGGTCAGAAAACAAGAAAATCTGGTACCCACTGGCCCACCAGCCACAGCTTGGGAGTGACCACTGATGAAACAGCAGAAGGAACTTGAAGGAAGCTCATCCGAGAGCTGTTTTCTATTATAACTAAACATGACTCCTCAGAGCTGTTTTTCAGACTACAATTGCAACACGTCTGTTCTGAGAACCATCTACTCTGACCCTTGACCACTGCCGCAGAAGTGAAAAACAGTGAGCTGTCACACCTGAAGGCAGAGTGAGCCTTGTGTGTGTAAAACTCCAAAAGTTGGACCTTCCTCCATAAATTGGGCCAATTCGATTTTGTCTTTTTTGTGTGTGATTGTCTGATTCATCATCTCCGTTTTGTTAAAAACTGTTTGCCTGTTCAGTGTTTCTTGTGTGTCTGAGTCTTGTACGTCTTGTCTGGACTTCCCTGCCTTGTCAAGTCACTGCCTGACCAGATGGCACTTGTGTCTGAGCCCCTCTTCCCCGGGTCTGGTGGTCTGGATAAGCAGAGAGCCACAGCCTCCCTGCAAACCTCAGAAGACCCCCACCCCCCTTATGTCTGGTGCTGTAGCCCCCCAGAGTGCTGTCTGCTCAGTGGCTGGCCCTCGCATGGTGCTTCTCCCTCTCCTAATGAAGGTGTTTCTCTTCCAGGTTCTCTTGTTACCTCCTCTTTGAATTATTTTCTAGTGGTAGATAAGAACCTGTAGTTATCTGGTAGCAGATTTTGGCAAGCCAGCCAGGAGATGCATCTGATTAAACTCAGCCTCATCTTGTCTGATCTAGTGGAGCAGACATCCCTTCCTCAGGACCAGGCAAAGCAATCCCCAGACAGATTTCTCTCCCAGCCCACACCCGGGGTCAGTGGTCTGACCACCTTTGGGCCGACTGGAGGACAAGGAGTGCCTTTGTTGGCTATCCTCTTTCCCTTAAACTCTCCTATATCTGGATTATCAGTATTTTTCCCATTCTGTGAGAGTTCCCTTTCAGTTCTGGTAGTATAATTGTGGAACTGTGCAGTGTTCTCTTGTCTGCTGGGTCTCTGCTCTTTGATACTGTGTTTGCTCTACTCCAATCAGTTATCCAAGTTTAACTCCTTCTGTTCTGGTGCTCAGTGGCTTCCTTTTCAAAGGCTCACTCAGAAGCTCCCAGTCTAGGGTAACATTGAAGACAATGACCTTCCTCCAGAGCCAACAGAGAAAGCCTTCTGTTAGAGCTGACGCCATGAATTTGGGCTTGTAGCCTACATTTCTCTTTGAAAACCATCTACTTGTGGTATTTCTGTTAGGGCAGTATTTGATGACTAACACAGAAGGTCTTTGAAAGGATTGAATAAAATGAATTATACAAGCAAGAAGATTTTTATTTCTTAATAAAACCAAATCCAAACTTCCTGTCACTGACTTGATTTCCACTTGGAGCAACCCTATAGGACAAAATAGAACTGCCTCATAGGGTATGTAGGGAGCGGGTTGGTAGATTCGAACCGCCAGCCTACAGGTTAGCAGCTGAGCTCTTAACCACTGCATCACCAGGGCTCCATATTTCTTACTAGGTTCTTGTAACAGAGACTTTGAGCTTCTCTGAGAGCCTCAGTGTTATTAAGTCATAGGATAAGCTCGGTTGGACTTAGCCACAGCAGGGAAAAAAAATAGTCATAGAGAGAGAAAGAATATTACGTAGGAAAAAATCATCACAGCTGATATAACATGTCACAGGCCAAAAATGAATCACTGTTCCTTTTCTTACAACTCAGTCTTTGTTTTGAGCCAAATTCAGACTACAGAATTTCATCAAAATAAGTCTATATATGCTCAATCCTTTCAAGCTTATCCACAGGCAATCCAGCCTCCCCTTGTCCTCTTTCTAAGTCTCACAGAGGAAACAGGGTTGTGGTCTTGAGGGGGAGTACCTGTTTCCTGCACGCTGGCTTTTGTTTAGTCTGCTATGCAGCAGTACAGGCTCGGTCCTCTGTGCTGGCACTCACTGAAGTGTCACTGTCTTGTCTCGTCCCAGGTCGCATGGCGCTCACGGCTGTTCAATTCCGCACTCCGGGTCACGAGCATCACGTCCAGTAGGGTCCTCTAGAAAGCACGCATTCTGTTTCTTTTCTAAGTTCTGCAACCTTTTCCAGGAGCTGAGCCCCCGCAGGGGCTTCCCTGACCTCTCTTTGTCTCTGACAAACCTTGCAACCCTCTCCTCTCTTCCTTCCACACCACAGGGCAGTGGAGAACGCCTGTTAAGGTGCTGCTTCCCAATGCTTCAGGTGGCAGGAAGGAAACAGGCCTCTTCCGCTTTCAGGTCCCAGAGGCCTTCGAATTACCAGCGGGCTCTGTGGTTTTAGAGGGGTCAGAAGCCTGTGCCTGACAACCTCCCTTTTTATATCTGTCCCCTCAACACTCGAGAGGACTTTCAGCCTGATGGATCTTCTTCCCAGTACTTCCTATCTTATATCTCTTGAACCAGAAGCCAGTAACAAGGTGTCCTTACTTTTAGTTCCCCTGGAGGTGACGGAGGTGTCACCTCAGCACTCAGAGGGACAGGAGTCAATTATTCTCCAGTGAAGAAGACAAATGACCATAGGTTCATAATGCCTTGCAGTATTGTCTCCTCACACAATGGAATAGATGAACCTTTCATGTGGTAGCCAGCCTGTTGGTGAAATAGAGGGAGGCTTCAATGCCACAAAGTAGAGGTCTGATTACGGGCTTTCCTTCTTCCGAATCTCTGAGCTTTCATTTCTCCTAGGAATAATGACACGTATCTCACAGGTGTGCTATAAAAAATTTACACTATTACGTATCTTGGCTATTATGTGTCTTAGGTATCTACCCCATTGCCACTGAGTCAGTTCCAACCCGTAGCAACCCTAAAGGACAGCGGAGAACTGCTCCATAGAGTTCCCAAAGAATGCCTGATGGATTTGTACCACCAGCATTTTTTGGTTAGCAGCTGTAGCTCTTCACTACTATGCCATCAGGGTGTTCTTTCGTCATCCAACGCAGCTGTAACAGAAATACCACAGGTGGATGGCTCTAACAAAGAGAAATTGATTTTCTCACAGTCTAGCAGGCTACAGGAAAGCCTCGTGGCCTAGTGGTTAAGTGGCAAAAGTGGCAAAACCCTGGTGGTGGTTCAAATCTACCAGGTGCTCCTTGGAAATTGTGTGAGGCAGTTCTTTTCTAACCTATAGGGTCAATGAGTTGGGATTGACTCGACAGCACTGAGTTTGAGTTTTTGGTTTAATAGGCTAGAAGTTCAAGTTCAGGGTTTCAGCCCAGGAGGAAGACTTTCTCTCTTTGTCTTTCCAAAGAAATTGAGCTGTGTGGCCCCCAAAATGCCTGTCTCAATTTGGCTGGACCATGATTCCCTGCATTGTGTGACTGTCTGCCGTTTTCTCATTTGATGAGGTTTTCATCACGTGTTGTGACTCTTAGCACTACGATAAAATGAGATGGATTAGTGGCAGTTATATTGATGAAATACCCAAATTGGACGGTGTCTTAAGCCAATCTCTTTGAGATATAAAAGAGAAAAGTGTGCAGAGAGACATGAAAACCTCATACCACTAAGAAAACAGAGCTGGGAACAGAGCACATCCTTCGGACCTGCACTGAGATGCTCTCAGACCAAGGGAGGACTGATGACAAGGACCTTCCTCCAGGACTGATGGAGAAGAGCCCTCCTCTGGAGTTGCTGCTCTGAGTTCAGAGCCTGCTGGACTGTGAGAGAATACATTTCTTTTTGTGAAAGTCGTCCACTTGTACCGTTTCTATTATAGCAGTGCTAGATGACTAAGACAGGGGTCAAAGGCCATGGGCTGGTCTTGGTGTTCAGCAGACAGTCAGGCAGCCGTTAGCCCTCTGGGGCTCTGTGGATACTGAGTCCCTGCTAACTGCTTGGTGCAGACTGAAGGACCCCTGAAATCTCTGCAATTCTTCAATCCAGTGATGAGTTCTTTCTATGGAAAAAAGACACAGAGACTATTAGGGCCAATGCATTTTTTAATACCTTTCACCCCGGGAGCCTTGAATGACACACTCCCTTACTGCTTCCACTCACAGATTGCCTGCAAGAGGCCAGCCGGCCTGCTAAGGACTTGACACTTCCTCTATCTGTCTCCTGGACCACAGAGAGACACCACATTCACTGGTGACTTGCCTGGAAGTCCAGGGCTAGTGAGTGGTCAGTGGGAATCTAGTTTGTTTGACTCTAAAGCTGGAGCCCTCATTTCTGGTAAGACACTGAGACAGCTGCAAGGGTCCAGCAGGTTATCACAAGACCACAGGGGGATGGAAAATGGGGTTAAACCACAGAGCTACACTGTCCTGGTCTCTGGGTTAGCACAGAGCTGGCACAGGAGAAGACCCCACAGCCATTTGCTGCAGAAGGGAATGGATCTCATAAAGAGACAGGTTAGTGGTGAAGGCAGCATTCTTCCAATGAGCAAGCGTCCCGTGTAACCCCAGACTGAGCTCGGAGGCCCCAGATGCTCTTCCTGACATCCTGCTGGCTCTGGCTTCTGGAAGTGTGGGAAGACCGAGGCTGTAGGAGTTGGGGAGAGTGTCCAGGTCCTTGTTTCAAGTGTCCTTCCCAGGCCTGCTCTCGCACCCTGGCTCATCCAGGCCTCTTCCAGGTCTGTCAAACTCGGCCAAGCTGGTTTCTAGACCTTTATGCAGAAATTCAAACCCACTGCCGTTGACTCGATTCTGACTAACAGTGATCTACAGGGCAGAGTAGACTGCTTCAGATGATTTCCAAGACTGCAGTCTTTAGGGGAGCAGACTACCACATCTTCTTCCTGCGAGTGGGTTCGAACTGCCAACCTTTTGGTTTGCAGCAGAGCACTAAACCATTGTGCTTCCAAGGCTCCTTTCCAGACCTGTAGGGCCTGGAAGGACATGTGAATGGGTAGTAGTGAACGCACAGATGACTGAGAAGGTGTGCTTTGGGTAGACATGAAACAGACAACACCTGTCGATTCTTCTGCCTCTGCCTTGGGCGGGTATCTGTGGTGCTGAGATGCAGGATGCTGAAAATACCGATGGGTGGGGCACACTGGGGAGAAGCGGCTCCCAGGAGGGATTAAGAATTAACAGGAAATTCCCGCTCCCTGTGTGTTTACCATGCACAGAAACAACAAGTTCTCTCACTGCAATGAAATGCAGTGAGATTACATGCTGTTGACATTTAAAGAAACTGAGACTTCCTGTTCCTCATCAGTGTTCACAAGAGCACATAGGAGTCATTGATTCTCACACCACACCAAAGTTCCACTTATGTAGCTAAGTTTTGCCCCAATTGCAAAAAACATCACTGGTCGGCCAGGAAGTTAGATCCAGGCAGAAGCTACAGATGGAATTCCTCCAGGGACTGGTCAGTCTCAGTTCCCTGGTTTCAGGGGACATTTACTGAACAGTCCCTGTGCTTTACACCAACACCACGCTGTTTCCAGAGCACATCCCTTCATCCTAACAGCCCTCTGGGAGGTGGGTGCTATGGGTCATGCTTACTGTAGCCAGGCAAAGTCGGCTTCACAGATGGTTGCAAGTTTGTCACTGTCTCCCTGATGCTTAAAACAGATAGCTATCCTGTAGATTTCAGAGTAGAATTGCACTCCACAGGGTTTTCAATGACTGTGACCTTTATGAAGTAGATCGCCGGGCCTTTCTTCCAGGTCACCCCAGGTGGATTTAAACTGACAGCCTTTACAGCTAGTAGCTGAACACTTAATATTTGTGCCACAGTCCTTAGAAACTGGTATCAAGTCAACTCCAACTCATAGTAATACCATGTGTTTCAGCGTGACATTGGGCTGCATAGGGTTTTCATTGGCTGTAATTTTAAGGAAGAAGATCCCCAGGCCTTTCTCCTATGCTGGTGGCCAAACAAATCAATTGCGCCACCTTCCAGGGAACTTGGTGCTTCAACCAGTAAGCATAACTCAATTCAGGTTTATAAAAATACATGAATTTGTAGAAGTCCATGTAGCTGGGTAGAGGGGCACACAAGATTTTAATCCGGGCACCCTGACTCCGGAGGCAGAGAGGAGGAGGACTGTGGTCACATCAGTACAAGCTGCAGCCCATAGCCGGGAAAAAGCCTCAGCCACCCCACAACAAGGCCTTCAGAGCTAACACATCCTGGAGCACACACCTTTAACCTGAAATCACCAGGACCGCGTTCATTCTGCCTTTGTGTATTCATGCTGGCATTGTCTCCTGCCAGATAGGAACTGAAAGTTGTTACACAAATGCACACAGTCCAAAAAAAATGGTAAAAAAGAGAGAAGAGAGGCTGAGATAAATGAGTGCAAAGTCAAGAAAAGTAAAATGAAGCCAGCAATAGACACTGAAAGTGGAAAAAATGATTAAAAGAAGAGTATAACTTTGAAAGGATATTTGCTACATGTATAAAATGGTCTGATGGCACAGTGGTTAAGAGTTGTGGCTGTTAACCAAAAGATCAGCAGTTCAAATCCAACAGCCATTCCTTGAAAACCCTATGGGGCAGTTCTACCCTATCCTATAGGGTTGCTATGAGGTTAATCAACTTGACAGCCCCAGGTTTTGGTTATGGGTCAGAACATGAAAGCAGTGGGTTTTGTTTTGTAAAGTAAAGTAAAATAATAGCCATACGAGGTCTGACAATTAAGTCCACAAACTGAATTGGTCTAAGTGCTACAGACCTCGTTGCTGAATATCACTGTGGTCACCTTCGAAGTCCTCCCCTTGGAAAGCTATGCACCTATGCCAGTGCCTAGTCTGCCCTTCAAAACAATTTTGAAACTCTTTCTGGAATGGCCATTGCACATGGTGGCAAGGTGGCAAGTTTGTGAACTTAGTTGTAATAGTTGTCTGTGAGGGAGATTTTAGCCAGTAAACAAATAACTACTTTGGAACACCCTCCCTACTCACCTGATCTGGCCCCAGTGACTTTTTTCTTTACCCCAAAATAAAGTGGATACTAAAGGAAGACATTTTGATGGCATTTAGGACATCAAGGGTAATATGATGACAATTCTAATTGCCATTCCTGAAAAAGAGTTCCAAAATTGTTTGGAAGGGTGGGCTAGGCACCAGCGTCAGTGCACAGCTTCCCAAGGGCAGGACTTGGAAGGTGACGATAGTGATACTCAGCAGCGAGGTATGTGGCACTTCTTCTAGGATGCGTTCGTGGACTTCATGTCAGACCTCGTGTAATGTCTGACTTTTCTTAGTGCCTTTAATTCTTCTGAGTTTTCACACTCCTGAATTTGTTTTGATTCTCCTCAAAGTTCCGTGAGTAAACAAAACAGATTGTCTTGTTTCCACTCTAGGGGAAACTGTTGTTGTTAGGTGATGTCAAGTTGGTTCTGACTCACAGTGACCCTACACACAACAGGACAGAACATGGCCACACAGAACACGCCCACAATTGTTTGTTTTGCTTAAGCCCGTTGTTATGGGCCCGGTGTCAATCCATCTCGTGGAGGGTCTTCCTCTTTTTCACTGACCCTCCACTCTACCAAGCATGATGTCCTTCTCCAGGGACTGATCCCTGCTGACAACATGTCCAAAGTATGTAAGACGCAGTCTTGCCGTCTTGTTTTCCAAGGAGCACTCTCGTACTTCTTCCAAAAGAGATCTGTTTGTTTTTTTGGTGATCCATGGTACATTTGACATTCTTCTCCAACATCACAATCCAAAGGCATCAATTCTTCTGTCTTCTTCTTTCATTGTCCAGTTTTCACATGCATATGATGGGGAAACTGAGGCATACAGAAATTGACTGTTCCGTCCAAGGCCCCCTGGTGAGAGAATGAGGCTGGAGGACAGGTACCCAGGTGGTGTAAATCTCAGAATCTCTGCCTCCATGTCCAGCTTTCTTTCAAAAGCCATGGGAAATCCGGCATCTCTTGAGGTTAAAAAGCAGGTGCACCCTATGTCCAAGGTAGAGGAGAACGTCATTATAATTTCTGGAGTCAGCTCCAACGTCAGGTCTGTAACTCTGGTTGAGATGTTCTTCTTGTGCATGGGTGGTCCCGTTCCCCAAAGGCAACACTCGCGTCGCATGGAGCCACCTCAGGTCGGACCAGCACCTGGAGGCATCGCAGCCTCCTGTCGCTCACCCTGGCACCAAATGTGACTGCCTGGGCAGTGTGGTGTAAATTGTTAGCACTTATCTGCTAACGAAAATGTTGGCAGTCTGGACCTACTCAATAGTGACACAGAAGAAAGGACTGGCCATCTGCTTCCATAAAGATTTCAGTTAAGAAAGCCCAACAGAACTCAGTTCTACATTGTAACGGTCTGAATTAACTCAATGGCAACTGGTCTGAATTAATTCAGTGGCCACTGGTTTGATTTGGCCTGCGAAATGGGCTTAGCTCCACTTCCCAGCCCAGTGGTATAATGAGATCCCACTGCGTCTGTTCATCTGTGAAAACACGAATTGAAAAATATAACTCTCTAGTGATGAAAGGTAACCTGGATGTGATTCTGCGTCCTTTAATTTGACTCTTACATAAATCAGTAAACAGGCTGATAGTGTGAGCACTGAATGTGGTCCTACTAGAAATTCTAAACTTTTGCTGTTTGGTAGGTCATCAAAATCAAACAGTCATGTCTCCTAGCTGCCACCGAGGTGGTGTTGCTATGACAACATATCCAAGGCACAGCTAAAGCATGTTAACTTAAAAACCACTTTAATTGGTTCTTCTAAAAAAAGTTTTTCCAAATAAAAACTGATCTTAGATGACAATTCTGATAAATTTTACCACCATAACCCTATTCCTACATGACAAATGACCTATAAGACACAAATTAAAATGACAATGAACACATTACGGGATTGACTGCATTCCTTTTGCTGATTAGAAAGCACTTGATTACAATTCAAGGCAGAAGAAACTGGTTGCCTTTTGTTTTGCTCTGTTGTTGCTGCTGTTGCTTATTTTAAAATCATTTTTTTGATTTTTTAAGAACAAAATTTCTGCCCTTAGGCCCCTGGACATCCTTTCAACTCAGTAATGAAGTCACTCTAGAGATTCACCCTTTAGCCAAAGACTGGACAGGACCATAAAATGAAACCAGACTAAAGGGGCACGCCAGCCCAAGGGCAAGGACTAGAAGGCAGGAGGGCACAGGAAAGCTGATAACCGGGAATCCAGGGTTGAGAAGGGAGTGTTGACCTGTTAATGCGGTTGTTAACCAGTGTCATAAGACAATATGTATAGTAATTGTTCAATGAGTAACTAGTTTGTTCTATAAACCTTCAGCTAAAATACAATGAACAGGAAAGAAAAAATTTGCCCTTAAGACAAAGCAAATGTATAAGGTTATAAATCATGAAATGCTATTGTCTGATTATTATATTCAAGGATTTCCTGGATATGTCTGCTCTGACTTACTATGGCTTGTGCTTTGCTGGGTACACACACACACACAAACATATGTGTATATAATTGCACTTTAGATAAAGGTTGACGGAATTAGTACACATTACTTTATGACATTAGTTAAAACTTTACAACAGCTTCACGCTCTTTCTTCTCAACTTTGAGTTCTGTATTACCAGTTTTCCTGTCCCTTCCTCACTTCTAGTCCTTGTCCCTGGGCTGGTATGCCCCTTAAGTCTTGTTCTGGCTCACGGGCCTGTCCAATCTTTGGCTGAAGGGAAAATTTCTCGATTGACTTCCTTACTGAGCTGAAAGAGTGTCTGGGATCACACTATCGGGATTTCTGCAGTCTCTGTCGTGCCAGCAAGTCTGGTTTTTCTTTCTGAGTTAGAGCTTTGCTTGTCTCTTTCCTCCAGCTCTGTCTGGAACCCTCTGCTGTGATTCTCATCAGAGTGGTCGGTGGTGGTAGCTGGGCACCATCTAGCTGTGCTGGATTCTGTCTGGTGGAAACCATGGTAGATGTGATCCGTTAGTCCTTTGGATTAATCTTTCCTTTCTATCATCAGCTTTCTTCCCTTCTTCCTTCTCTGAAGGAGTGAGACCAGAACAGCGCCGAAGATCGCTGCTCATAGGTTTTTAAGACTCCAGACTCTACCCATCAAAGTAGACTGCAGTAGATTTTCTTTATAAACAATGTTATGGACGGGGACACATTTTGTTGTCCTTTTTCTTGTCCAGTTTTTTCATAAGCACTGTCCTCTTTGTCATCATCAGGATCTTGAGCTTCAGTGTCACGGTTACCTTTGTAACCTTCAACAGCTTCTGTTGGGAAGGAGATACTGATCTTGGAAGAGTGCAAAGTGAAAAGTGCCTCAATCGGCCATCTGCAACCAGGATGGCTTCAGTGCCAGCATCTGAGTAATTGAAAAGCACCCTCCAGAAGCACTGAAAGCCACAGGGACCCAGCACTCACAGATGAGAAGTCTCTGGGTGGTGCAAACAGTTCCCATGCTTAGCTGAAGCCAACCCAGAGGCATCTCAGAAGAAGGACCTGGCAATCTACTTCAGAAAAATCAGCCATTAAAAATCCTGTAGAGCACAGTTCAGAAACCCTGGTGGTGTAGTGGTTGAGCGCTATGTCTGGTAAACAAAAAAGCTAGCAGTTCAAATCCACCAGCTGCTCCTTGGAAACTCTATGGGGAAAGTTATACCCTGTCCTGTAGGGTCACTGTGCTCCTTAGAAACTCTGTGGGACAGTTCTACTCTGTCCTACAGGGCGGCTATGAGTCAGAATCGACTCGACGGCAGTGAGTTTGGTTTGGTTGTGGGTAGAACACAGTTCTACCCTGATACACAGGGGGTCACCATGAGTTAGAATCAACTCAAGAGAAACTGGAATTAAAAATGTTGCCAGCAGATTGCCACTTAAGCATTTAATGGACTCTCGGGCAAAGTGAGAGCTCAGTATGACACTTTGAGAGTCTCAGCGCTGACTGCTCGGGTTTCTTCCAGGACTCTGTTTCAAGACACCCAGTTGAAAAGACCATGAAAACTTATTCTCCTTGGGGATAGATCTAAGTAAGATCTATTGTAGCTTCTTGCCTGCTACCCCCACAGAACTGTGGTATCATTAGGAGATGCTTGGGCTGCTCTGGTTTTGAGATAAGTGGTCCCCTGTTTGCACACTGTAACTCATTCCACCTCTTTAGGCATGGCTTGCGCTTTCTCCAAAGGACACGTCTCCCTCCTTGACTCCTTCGCTGGGTAAGTTCCAAGTGGAGCAAGAGGCGTAGGGGTGGCGGTGTGGGAAGGTTAAGGGAAATCAGCTTTTTGTACCAGCCTCTCAAGATTTGGGGAGAAGCCCAAGTCCTTAAATGTGACTGAGCTCCACTTCAATTTGTGCACAAGACGAGGGACCTTCACAGACATTTGCAAGCTCTGGGAAAGCCAGCTGGGTTGCTTTCAGATAGAAAACGCATCCTATTTCTAGGCAGAGACAGATAGCGAGGAGGCTAGCCTGCATTGTGTAAAAACATCTGAGAGACACTGTCCCAAGAAGATGGTGATGCTTGGAAGAGTTTCCCCCCAAACCGAAGCTGTTTCAGTATTCAAGAGACTTGTCAGCAGCAGTGGTATATAGCAACTACACCTTGGCATAGTTTTACCCACAGGTGCTGGTCCTCATTACTGGTAGGTAATGAACCCTATTGACTCATAGCAACCCTATAGGTCAGAGTAGAACTGCCCCATAGAGTTTCCAAGAAGTACCTGGAAGATTTGAACTGCTGAGCTTCTGATTTGCAGCTGTAGCATTTAATCACTACGCCACCAAGGTCACTATCAGTTGAAATCAACTCGATGGCAATGGGCAATAAATCCCATTGCTTCCTAATTACCACTTGGAGACCACATAGCCCTAACCCTAACCCCTTAAAGGCCCCCAGATGTTCCCAACATAAAGATTAACACAGCATTAAATCCAGTCAGAGCTTTGTGCTATGACTTGTGGCAGAGCTCCTGGAGGTAGAATATTACCCTACCTATGACACTAGGTGTGACAATATCACCCTATCTATGACAATAAATTACTAATCTGGTCTGGTTTAGAAGCAGATAGCTTGTAGTACTAGCTTTAAATATGTACAAATACTTAAATGAGTATTGCATGTGCAGCTCATAGATGGGTGTCAGTCCCCAATAACTGTTCAGTGAATATTAGTTATTATTATTAATTTTAGTGGCACTCATGAAATTGGACAAAATCTGTACTTAGGGACAGTGACCAGAGACCTGTTAATACCTTGCCTCTCAGTGATTTCCTGTGAAAATTTCTGAACCTCATGTGACATTTAAATCTCTTTATCAGACAGATTTGTGGCCTTAAGTCACGACAGCATTTCCTGGGTAATCTGACCTACGATTAAGTTTAGACCATTATTTTTTTCCTTCTCATTTGAAATAGTGTGACCTTGGGCAAATCACTGAGAGCTGCCCTCAGGACAGTTATTTCTTTGTCTGAAAACTGCAAAGCAGACAACCCAGCAGAGAAGGAACAGAAGGTGGCACTGGCCCAGGCCCCAGCGGAGGGTTCTGTCTGGAGGGCAGCTCCGGCTCCTGGGCATCCCTCCTACTGGGCACCGGGGCCTGCTCTTCACACACTAACCAAAATGTCAGCAGCTCGAATCTACCAGCCACCCCTTGGAAGCCCTGTGGGACAGTTCTACTCCGTCCTATAGGGTTGCAATGAGTCGGAATCAAGTTGACAGCAATGGATTGGTTTGGATTTTAACCCTCACGCTGACTTCTATCTGCCCTTTCTCCATTTGATTTGGTAAACAAGTTCTGTATTACTTTGTGGTGTTGGTGCTTTAATTTAAATTCAGAAATCAAGAATTAAAAGACTATTTGAAGCTGGAAAGATTCTTCTGAAGTATTTACAGAAATAAATCTAGCCAAACCTGCAGAATGACTCTTCCTGTCAATATAAAAGTAGTCTGTCACTGTTGGGTGCAGTCAAGTCAGGTCTGACTCATGGTGACCACATGTGACAGAACAGAGCTGCCCCATGGAGTTTCCTAGGTTGCAATCTTCACAGAAGCAGATGGCCTGATCTTTTCTCCTGCAGGGTCCATGGGCAGGTTAAAATCACTGACCTTGGGGTTAGCAGCCAACCACTTGGCCACCAGGGGTCCTTATAAAATGCCCCCTAAACCAAAAATCCAAACTCATTGCTAAACTGAGATTGTACCTGTCAGCAACTTGGTAGGCCAGAGTAGAACTACCCCATGGAGTTTCCAAGGAGTGCATGGTGGATCTGAATGGCCAGCTTTTTGGTTAGCAGCAATAGCACTTAACTACTATGCCTCCAGAGTTTCCAAATATTCCCCAGGGGACACGATTTTAAGTGTGGTGAGTGGAATGGCTTACTATGCAAGTGAGAATTTGAACATTCAAGGTTCCAAGTCTAACTAAAAAATGAGTCAGGTAAACCAAAACCCAAAACAAAATCCACTGCCATCAAGTTGATTGTGACATATAGTGATCCTACAGGACAGAGTAGAACTGCTCCATAGAGTTTCCAAGGAGCACCTGGGAGCTTCAAGCTGCCGACCTTCTTGACTGGTAGCCATAGCACTCACAAGCTATACCCCCAGGGTGTCCTGAATCAGCTCAAATCTCTGTTTATTTTCTGTTTTAAAAAACAAACAACTGGTATTACTCTAATTTGCCAGTAACTAAGGTCTGCTGTCATAGTTTAGACGTGTGGTCAAGAGGGATGAAGCTCTGGAGAAGGACATCTTGCTTGGTAAAGTAGAAAGTCATCAAAGAAAAGAAAGACCCTCAACAAGTGGCTCAACATGGTGGCTGCCACAATGGGCGGAAGCATGACAATGATTGTGGGCGTGGAGCAGCATGGGGCGACGTTTCACTCCGTTGTGCGCAGGGTCACCGTGAGCTGGAACCGACTAAACAGCACCTAACAACAACAACAGTAATGCCCTCAAGGAGCCCTAGGGATGCAGACGATAAGAGCTCAGCTGCTAAACACAAGGCTGGCAGTTCAAATCCACCAGCCTCACCTTGGAAACTCTATGGGGCGGTTGTATTCTGTCCTACAGGGGTGCAGTCAGTTGGATTCAATTTGACAGCAACAGGTTTGATTTAATGTCCTAAAAACTATAACTGACTTTTTAATTTTAGAGAAACAACTGTCTAAATATCACACAAAAAAGAACTGTGAAAGTTTGGAGGCCACCACCTGTGAAGAGCAAATATTCTTTTATGCTTCCTTATTTTTTGAAGAAAGTTGAATAATTCATCCACCCTCAATAACTACTATATAAGAGCATAACACAGGTAAGTACATAGTTCTTGGAGATACTTGTAAAAAGTAAGCCATAAATACTAACTTTGCTTAATGAGTTGAATGTCCTGCTATACCAAAGGTGTATTTCTTTTATATATTTCTTTTTCATGCTTAGTTATCGTAGTAGTCACCTAGCTTCGGGATGTCTTAAAGTCATAGCATACATTTCCTGGTGCAGTCTGTTTTCAATTGCTGTGGTTGTGTGCTGTTAAGTCAATTCCCAACTCATAGTGACTCTGTAGGAATGAGTAGAACTGTCCCATAAGGTTTCCTGGGCTGTAATCTGTATGGACATCATACTTGGTAGAAGGGCAGTGAAAAAGAGAAAGACCTTCAACAAGATGGGTTGACACAATGGCTGTAACAATGGGATGAAGCATAACACTGATGGTGAGGATGGTACAGGACTGTACAGTGTTTCATTCTACTGTACATGTGTTTGCTGTGAGTTGGAAATGACTTGATGGCACCTAACAACAACAATCTGTGTGAGAGAAGATGGGAAGATGGCCAGGTCTCTTCTCCCACAGAACCACTGGTGACTTTGAAACTCTGACCTTCTGGTTAGCAGCCAACCACTTAACCACTGTGCCGCCAAGGTGTTCCCTAAGTTGTGTTCCTCTCTTCCCTCAAGCAAACCTCATTTGTACCCAGTGAATCATAGCAAGAGGCCACATGCCTAACTGATACCTGGAGAAAAGCATGAAGACCAGAGAGAAAGTTAGTGTGAAGATATGTTTCGTGAATGAATAAATAAGGTAAATTCATAGTAAAATTCTTTAAAGGAACTACTTATATTCAGCCTGTGGGAATGGTGACCCAAACTTTATGTGAATTGGAATGACACAAAAATAATTAATAGAGAGGAGTGAGTTCATTTGAGTTTCTCTGGGCTTTCTGATGTCTTCCTGAAGTTTCCAATGGAGGTGAAAAGAGAGGAAGAAACCACAGACTGCAAACTATAGAATAAGAAAGACTATAACCTAAACTACAAATGACAGTGTTCAACACTGACATCTGTTGGTTGCTAGTTCCCAATTATTAACATGAAGACAGAGAATGGTTTGATTTTTGGGAAGTCAAATAAATCACCAAAATCCCAAGCTGGTTGCAGTCCTGTTGATTTGGACTCTGGGTGACCCTGTGTGTGTCAGAGAAAGATTGTGCTTTCTGGGGGTTTTGGTGGTTGATTTTTTGGGTAGATTGACAGGTCTTTCCTCTGGGTGGACTTGAACTGCCAGTTATTCAGTTTGTATCTGAACACTTAGCCATTTGTACCAACCAGAAACCCTGATGTCAAGTAGCCCATGTGAAATTGTTGTCTTCAGTAGTTCATCCACATTGATTTATTGTCTAACTGCCAATTATACATCTTCATGCAAAAAACAAAAGTCTCCTGCCTCCTTGGGGTTTTTACTCTAATAGGAGAGAAAAAATAGACAAGTAAATAAAGTACCAAAAAAAAAAAAAAAAACCCAAAACCTAGAGCAAATAGTAGGTGCTATGAAGGATATATGCTGAAATCGATATGTAAGAAGACTAATATCATGAGCAAATACAGATTAGTCCAGGAACTTAAGGCTGGTTTAACATCTGAAAATCAAACAGTGTAATTCACCATGTTAATGTAGAATAAAAAGATTTTGGTCATTTCAATATATTAAAAAAAGCTGTCAAAATTCAATACCTATTTATCATATAGAGAACTTCAACTTAATAACAGTGAAAGACTAAATGGTTTTTCCCTAAGACTGGGAGCAAAACAAGAATGGCTACTCTTACAACTTCTATTCAACATTTGTCCTAGCCATTGCAATAACATAAGAAAAATAAATGAAAAAGAAAAAGAATTTGATCTATGTTTTTAGATGACATTATTATATTAGGAAATCTTAAAAAAAATGCTCCTAGAATTAGTAACTTGAAAAGTTTGCAAGAAATAAGAGAAAATTCAAAAAATGAGTTGTATATATACTCAAATGAACAATTAGAGGATGCAATAAAATTGTCCTTTAAGATAATATAAAGAACTGTAAGACATTTAAGAGTAAACTTAATAAAACATGCACAAGAACTGTACATTGAGAACCATAAAATATTGCTGAGAGAAATTAATGAAGATCTAAGTACAGAGATATACCACGTAAAACATGCAAAAACAAACATTTAATGGTTAGTTCACCCCATCAGATGCTTCTGTGGATAAAAGAAAAATAAAAAGGTGAAAGATTAGTCCACATACCAGTCAATGCCAGTCTTATCCCATCATTACATCCCAAACTACAAGCACCTCTGTTAAACATGCAGGGTCTTTGCCTCTGTGTTTGGTGACTTTATGTTGCTCTGGGAACCCAATCTACCACCAGATTACTTAACCTGGAGTGACTCGTTTCACCTTTTCTCTTTAACTCTTCTTGGGTAGAATGAGTCACTTGGTAAGCCATCTTACTGGTGTGGTGTACTACCCAGAGATGACTGATTTCTTTTCTTTCATATTTTCTTTTACTTCCCAGATGGGGCATGGAGCAATCCAGATGGGGAACAGAACTGAATCCAACAGTCAGTGGGGCCTGGGAACAATGAGATAAGAATGGACCCTGACTCCTTCAAGATGGTACCCTGCTAAGTCCTACCCTTCCCCAATCCTGCTGTCTTGGCAGAGAGATTAATGCCACAAACCTACAATCTTGACCTGGTGTAGCCTCATGGAGGAAGATCTATTTTATTTGAGTCCACATTTCTCCAGGACCGACAAGCAGGAAACAGTGTCCGAAATACAGAAACTCTACCCATCCTCCTTGTCTCTCTTTCCTCCTCTTGTTGTGGCGGGACAAGCAGAATCTCTGCCTGTTTGCCTGGCGCCTTCTTGATGCCAGGCTAATACAGGAAGTTGTTATTTAAAGATAAGAGAAACCACAGTTAACGCCCTCCCTGGGTAATCTGATGGAGCCTTGAAATTGTTAAGTCATTTCTATTTTGGTATTAACCCATGGAAAGTTAAAGAGGATCTGCTGCTATTAAGCCACAGGAGCTCAGGCATTTTGCCAGCTACAGGCTCAGGTGGGCACTTCTGACTTCATGGGAAGAGACCAGGTTTCATGAGAGTGAACCAAGGGGTACCTCAAGTGGCGAGCAAGGGAAAACCCAGTGACCTCCACAGCTGAAAGTCCAAACACCACCACTGGTTGCATGGAATCAGTTCAGACTCATAGTGACCTTGTGTGCTGCAAAGTAGAACCAGGTTCTGTAGAATTCTGAAGTGGGACCATGGCATCAGCATTTAAGAGATTCCCTGAGTGAGCCCAGTGCACCCCACATTGAGATCAACTGCTGGAAGCACTTGAAGGAAGTAGTAGAGGACTGGTGAAGAACGACTGGGTGTGGGACCACGTTACAGGCAGTCATCAAGGCAAGCCTCTCTGAGGAGGTGATTCTTTTTGTTTTATTATTACTGTACTTTAGGTGAAATTTTATAGAACAAACTAGCTTCTCATTAAACAGTTCACATACTGTCTTATGACCCTGGTTAACAACCCTGTGACATGTCTACATTCTTCCTTCATAACCTTGGACCCTCTATTACTGGCTTTTCTGTCCCCTCCTGCCTTCTCGTTCTGGCACCTGCACTGGTGTGCCCATTTACTGTCATTTGATTTTATGGACCTGTCTCATCTTGGGTTAAAGGATCAACCTTGGCAATGACTTCATTACTGAGCTAAGTGGGTGTCCAAGGGTCATACTCTCAGGATGTCTCCAGTCTCTGTGAGGCCAGTAAATCTGGCATTTGTGTGTTTGTGAGTTAGAATTTGTCCTATGTTTTTTTCTCCAGCTCTGTCCAGCACCCTCTGTGGTGATACCTATCAGGACCAGCCAGTGGTGGTAGCCGAGCACCATCGTGTTGTACATGACTCAGGCTGGTGGAGGGCACGGTGGATGTGGTCCACTAGTCCCTTGAACTATTCTTTTGCTTGTGTCTTTGGTTTTCTTCCTTTTCTCTTGCTCCAGATGGGGTGGGACCAGTGAAGTATCTTAAATGGTCACTTACAAGCTTTTGAGTCGGATCCGACTTGACGGCATTTGGCTTGGCTACAAGCTTTTTGATCCCAGATGCTACTCACCAAAGTAGAATGTAGAACATTTTCTTTATAAACTGTGTTATGCCAGCTGAGCTAGGTGTTCCCTGAGACCACGGTCCCCAGCCCTCAGCCCAGTACTTCGGTGTCTCATGCAGGTTGGATGACGGTATATATATTTTGGGGGGACACAGCTCAACCTGTAACACTTCCCAAGCAAAGAAGACTCCAGGTAAGTATTTGCTTGCCGTTGGGTGAGGATATGTTATCCTGCAGTCATGGTATCATTGAAGGATTTGGGGCAGTTTGTTCTCTGGGGAAGCTTGTCATAGTGACTTAGACGGCATTTACAGAGGGCTTGTACTCTCAGCAATCAGAACAGGAAAACCCTGTGGGCCCATGCAGTACAGGAAAGATTCCTGGAATATTACTGGAACCATCCTAAAGGCAATGAAGCACATGACCATGGCACGTGACTACAATTCATGCCCACCCTCTGAACCTGACCTTGAGGCAACTAACTCATGCCCAGTGCACTGCTACTCGTTGTCCAGGATCAGACCAAATGTCCTTGATAGGGCAAATGGGGCAACACCTATCTCTAAGTTTTCCATGGTGTCTCATGCCTGTGTACCTTAATGCGAGTGTACATAGCTGTTGGTGACATCTGTCTTGTCCATTACCACATCCTCCCTTCCCAGAATGGGACCTGTTCCAAAGAAGGCCCTGGAGTATAAGCCAGGCATTGTTATTCAGCAGGGTGAGTGGTAGGGTTGGGGCAAGAGTGCTAAGGTGGAGGAGCCAGGCAAATACGAGAGACGGGCCTTCAGCAGGCGGAGTTTTCATCCCACGAGGATGGAACAGCCCTCATGGGCTTTTAAATGATGGTGACATGACAAGATCACCAGGGAGCCACACTCTGCTCATCCTGCCTCGGGTGGCTGCAGTCAACCGCAGATCTCCCTTCTGGAATGTGATGGTGTGTGCCTGTGCCTTAAACTCAGACCTCACAATAGCCCCTAACCAGGCCAGTTATGATGCAAGAAATGTTTGTGACGGTCCTTTGGCTTTCCCTTACAGTGTCTGACAAACAAACTCCAGACATTAACATCTCCCATCCTAGCTTGGTGGCAGACTATAATCAAAGAATGGAGGAGAATGAATGTCATAAGATTGACAGATCTAGGGCCCAAGAAAGGAAGACTCCAGAGGGGACTCTGAAGAAGAAAGAGAAGTCTGTCAGAATACCTGCTACAAGTCGTTCTTTCCAGGATAAAGGCTCTCTGTTCAGCCAAGAGGATCTGTGCCCAGCTTCCCAGTTGTGGTGAGTGTCACCTCAGCTTCTGGTTCTTTCTGTCCCATCTACATCAGAAACAAAGCCATTGGAGGAGGCTGCCCTCTGATGACAAGCCCCTGCTCACAGTGGCCTTAATCTGGCTAATGTAGAATTGCCCTTGGTGAGGTTTCTAAGTGGGAAAACTAGGCAGATCCTTTCTAAGACAGCTGCCTCTCTGCCTTCCAGGATGTGGACCGAATTTTATAACAAATCAGACCCACGCATTGCCCTCGGGAAGTACTCGCCCTTGGAAAAAGAGATTTTGGTAAGGGCCCAGAAGTTTCCGTGTGGGAAGGTTCCACTGACTCTAGGGGGCACCAGAGAGTCAAATACCACCGTCAGTGGAGGAGAAAACACTTCAGAGATCTTGTATTTAAAAGTCCTAATTAGGGATATACTAACAAATGACAGTGAATGATAAAAGCTGCTCCCTTCCTTTCTTTTTTTTTCTTTTTTTGAGCTGTAACTGTGCACTGCTTGCTTTCGTAAATACTGTCTTGCTGAGGCTTCACAATGACCCTACAAAATTAAAAAAAAATTCTTTTATATCCATTTTAAGTAAGACATAGAGTTAAGATTTGAACCCAGGCTTGCCTGGCCCCAAAGATCTGCCCTCTTGCCACTACATGGGGGCCCTCACACACTCATCAGTGGAGGGAAAACTGGCCGAGGACTACTTTTCCTTCTGTGGGTGCCCCCTAGCTCTGTGCTACGGGGGTGTTCACAATTCCCTCCTCATTGGCAGCGTCTAGGTGGTCTTCACACTGCAGCAACACGAAGGTTTTTGGCTTACAAGCAAGAAGAAGAAAGGAAAATGCTCAAGCAGCTACAGCAGCTGTCCTCAGACTATAAACGAGCAATGGAATATAAAAAACAAAATCCATTTCCTCGTCCTACTTGTAGGCCCTTTGAAAAAATATGGACAGCAAATGTGACTGTATCCCCAGAGGAGTTTAAAATGCCACAACGAGAAAGGGCCAACATTAGGAAGCACGTACAAAGGATGCGGTTTGCTGAAGCCTCGAGAAATACTCACCTTTTACCCCGTAGTGGAAGGCTTAGGAACGCTTCCTGTTTGTCAGGAGTAGGAGCAGGCCCAAAGGCGAAAAACAAGGCCAGAGAAGAGGAAGATGACTGTGATGCAGATAACCAGCTGCCTACCAAGCAGGAGGAGACAAAAGAGACAGAGAGCAAATCCACAAACAGAGAAATAGAACTGAACATCACTTTCAAGTCAGAAGAACCAAAAAAGCGTTTGACATGTAACGCAAATGGACGGAAACCATTCCTCCCCACAGCAAAACTGGAGCGGTGCATCACTGGCCCAACAAACCGATGCCTGTTCCATTGTTCTGATTTCCCTGGAGACCTGATGTTAATGAATCAGAATTTTAAATCACGGGGAATCCGCCCTGGGATGTGATGAAGGCCTAGCTGCTGAGAAACAGAAGCATCTGGAGCTTGTGAAAAATGATTTCTTACCCTTATTAAAGTTTATTCCCCAGGGTAGCCAAGTGTCCTGGTTCTTATTACTCCTACTGGTTCTACCCAGACTCCTCCTCACTCCCTCTTTTTTTAGGATCTCAGCTTCCTCCTCTCCAAGGAGTCCTCCAGGTAAGACTTCGCTGTTGAGCCTTCCTGATTTCTGGAAACTCTTTGTTCTCAGCTCCCATTCTCACCAACAGCCCAGGCCTTCCCAGGATGTCAGGCCCCTCCTCCTATTCCACTCCTGTTGGAGCCTAGATTAGTTATTTGTTGTTGCTTAGAACAATCACCATTCCCTTAGCTTATAATTCTGTTAGCAATATAGGATGGGCTCAGTGGGACGGTTCTTCTGGTCTCAGCTAAGCTCCCTTGTGTATCTATAGTCAGCTGCAGGTCAGTTAATTGGCTCTCTTTCTGGGGGTTGACTACCAGCTGGGTTGATGGGGGTGACTGGGCCACATGCTTCCAGCAAGCTAGTCCAAGCTTATACAGATGGCAATTCCAGGGTCCAAGAGAACAAGTAGAAGCTTCCAAGGCCTCTGGAGGCCAACACTTAGAACTGGTACACCACTGTGTTTGCCACATTAGTTAACTACAGCAAGTCACAAGGCCAGCCCAGACGCAACAGTGAAGAAATGGATCTCATCTATTGATGGACGAGCTACGAAGTCATATTGTAAGAGGAAGAAACAGTTGGGATCAGTTGCAATCAATCTACTACAGAGACCTTGGACTTGGACCAGACTGTAGCCCAAGTGGGGAAAAGAACACCACCCAAAGAGAAGGCTACCTAGGCCTGGATGTCAAAGCACTGTGTCATGTTCCCCGCTTCCTCTCCAGGCACACAACTTCTACCTTTAAAGGCAGAGCAGCCCATTCCCAGCCGTATCTGTATGCTGCCCTCCTCTTCAGCACAGACAGGGCATCCGAGCTCCTCCTCATTCAGTCCATTGCAGCTACAGGGCAGACACGGCTGGAATCTGCATACTGCCTTTGGGGACATCATAAGGAGGGCCAAGTGTCTCTGGATCAGTAATTGCTACTCTCTTTTATGCCCTCCTTGTGCCCCAAGGAAGCAACCTAAAAGACAACAACCAGGACTGATGATCTAGTTTCTTACAGATGTTTGGTTGTCAGCGGGGAAGATGGCTTTGAACAGGGCCAGCCCTTCCAGACAATGAAAAAATGGATTCTCATAGGAGCAAAGAAGTGAAGTGAGGAGACATCTCGCTTCTTCTCTATGCACTGATTCTTCTAAACACACACACACACACACACACACACACACACACACACACACACACACACACACACACACAAACACACACACTGCTTTGGGATGCTGCTCATTGTGAAGTCCCTATAGCAGCTCTGAGCTCCTCACCAATGACCTTTATACGTGCGCAGAGCACCACTCAGACCAGCCACCAACTCACAGTCACTCTGTCAGAATTCCAGGGAGCAACACTGACTCAGCTGAATCAGAAGCACAATGTAGCACACATGGAACCTAGACTTGGGAGCAAAAGTTCCTGCTCCTTTGCTTTCCCAGTTATCAAGACATAAGACACCTGGCCACAGTCACCTCAAGTCACTGTTTCCAGTAGTGGCTCCTCTTCCAGCTGCCATGCCACTTTCTTGGTCCTGAGTTACTCCCTCAAAGACTGAAGTGCCCATCATACTTCAGGGTTGGCACACAGGAATAACCTGTAAAATTCACATGTCAGGCATTTTGTGACAAGGCCACTCGCTAGGTGCTTTCCCTGTTGGCTGCACTCCAGGTTGTTGCTGACTGGGCAGTCAGGTTGCTCTCAGTTAACCTGCAGGTGGGACAAGGTCCTTGGGAAAAACACAGAGGAGCCGGTTTCTCAGAGCCAGTGCTTACTTTCCTCCTGCCCAGGTGGTAGAAGGAGTGCTGAGCACTGTGGGGAAGGATCTCAGCTTAGGTTGGAGGAGAGCCAGGTAAGGAGAGTTCTGGACACTGATACCTGGATAATAAAGGGACTGATGATTGCATACTTGTCACCTGCTGAATGCAGTAGTGCTGATGAAGTGTAACTAAAAATATCCCCTGAGATCTTCTTAAAGCCAAACAATAGTTTAGCTGTACCGGTAAAAAATGTCTGCCCAGAGCATTATGGAATATTACTCAGCCAGGAGAAGAAACCCAAGTCCTTAATGCTTATCTTCGATAGAGTAGGTATAGTCTTGCTCATTTCAAAGTAGGACAGATAATGCAGGCTCCTTGCCACACACAAGTTCCAAGGAAAATGGAACTGTCACCAAGGTGTCTTCAGGCCAGAGATCAAAGCTAGCTAAGAACAGGTATCAGACTCCTGTGTGACAGCTGAGTGGAGCAGGAAAATAAAGCTGATATGGGCCAGGCAGAGCGAAGTGAGGCAGGGCCCATTGTTTTCCATTGAAGTCTTGGGTTCACTCTAGGGACCTGATGGGACACAGTCTGCAGGGGCCCAGGTAGGAGGCATGGGAGGGCATGTGAGACATATCACCAGGCTCTGATCTGTTCACTGAGTCCCCCTTTGTGGGGTCTCCTGCACCATGGCCCCACATCCTGATTGATGCCCCTGATCTATCCTGAACCAGCACCTGGGTGCCTTACCTATCCTCTGGGGTCACAGCCAGCCGGGCACAACCGCCATGGCCTACCTACGTTGAGGGTGGGTACCACTGTCATTAGATTCTGTGGGTGCTTGTGGAGTCACAGGACGTTCCATTATCCCTGCCATCAGGGGGATCTGACGAACATCTGCTGAAATCCAGATGTTTGGATTAAGGCTACTGGCAGGATATAAGGATATCTCCTTATATAGGATATAAGGCTACTAGCAGAGCCCTGGCGGTGCAGTGATTAAGAGCTTGGCTGCTAACCGAAAGGTCAGCAGTTCAAATGCACCAGTGGCTCCTTGGAAATGTGGGGTGGGGGGCAGTTCTACTCTGCCTTGTAAGATTGCTATGAGTTGGAAGTGACTCGATGGCAATGGTTTTTGTTTCTTTTTCTGAATGCTAATACTACTACCCGCCGCCGCTGAGTTGATTCCAGCTCAAAGTGACCCTAAAGGACAGAGTAGAACAGCTGTTTTCTTCCTTTGATATCTACTTCAAGTCTTGTCTGCCAGCTCTAGATTGCCACATCCTCCACATCTGCTCAGGCCCCTCCTGCCCTGGTCTCATTCTTGCATTTCACTGCCTTGTTGCTTTGGGGGACAGGCTGGCCATCAGGAGGTACCCTCCAGGCTTTGCCTTACCTGCCCAGCCTGGGAGGGCAGTGGCCAGTGTGGGCAGTGACATCAGGGATAATGAAAGTCCCGTGACTCTGAGCTTCAAACACAGGACTTGGGGCTTGCCTACACTCCGTGGTGGCTACACCTCGGGGCTCGCCTACACCCCAGGCCACTGCTCTGCAGGAATTCTCCGTGGCCGCATCCTGGGAGTTCCCCTGCACCACTGCCCTGCTGGACACACCTTGCCTTAAGTCAGCTAGAGTTCAGCTCATCTTGGCAGCTGCCTGGTGAGTCCCCACACTGTATCAAAAGTCAAGCATTGGCACTGTGGGGACAGTTTGCCAAAACTCCCATTCCTGCTGTACCTGATCCAGGGACCCAGGGTCTGGTGTCTGTCACACCTCCTAGAAAACTTCCTGCTTCCTTGGAACCCATCTGTCCCTTTTCCATCTGAGCTGGAGCCTGTCAATCCCTTTCTCCGCAGAGAACTCAGGAAAACAGCACTCCTGCTGGTCCACTCATGTGCAGAATCCCTGGGGAGCTTATGAAGATCTGCTGCTTCAGGGACCCCCCTAGTCCTTGGTCAACAGCCAGAGGGCACAGCTTCCTGGAGAAATGGAGGTCCTCTTTAGTCTGAAACCACACACCCTAAAATTATGACACAGTTAGTGTTCTCTCCTTCTCGCCTTCATCCTACATTCCTCCGGGCGGGAGCACAGCATTCCAAGAACTCTGGGAAGATGGTCTCTCTATTCCCTAGAGGGTTCTGGAAGCCATGGAACAGAACTACCTGTTCCCTGTCATTCCTTCCAACAGCCCATCCTACCTGTGTGTTTAGTTTGAAGTGATCTGATGCTTGGGTGAGCTATTGGGAAACAGACCAAACCAGCACTTGCTTTGAAAAAGGATCTTTGTTCAGTTTGAGCTACTATAAAGAAAAGCTCAGCATTATTCTTTAGGTCTAATAACTTGTTCATAAGAGGTTGGAAGAGAGATTCCATTTAGAGAAATCTCTGATGTTAATGGTGTTTTGCTCACATGGAGGACTGAGGGTGCTAGCACCTGCTTACCTGGGATATTTTGCCCCACCACCTGGCCTGTGGGTTTGGCCACCCACCTTCCTTCACCCCACCCCATCCCAGCCCTCCCAACCTTGTGTCTGTGCCAGGTCAATGACTAGGTGCTCTGGGCCACCCATACTTTCTTCCTTGCTCCACTGTCTGAGTGTCTGGAGGCCGGCGTCTGAGGCCTGTGCTGCCACGTTCTCCTGGCTTCACTTTTTACAGCTCAGAGGTAGGCCACACGTGGTATGCTTACTCACAATGAAGGCCCATAACAGAGAAGACCCTTGTAAAGACAGCCACATTGGGGAGGGATCCCTGGGAGGCAGCCTACTCCTTTCTAACAGCCACCGATAGGCCTGGGGAGGAGGGGAGAGTGTAGTGAGGGGTTGGGGCCTGCAGGAAGGAAGCAGGACAGGACACACGTGGTGCCCCCAGTGTCAGGGTGGTAGGGGTGGGAACTGTTGGCCTGGTGAGCAGGTCTAAGAAGAGAAAAAGGATTAGGGGAAAAGGGGTTCTGAAAGGGAAAGGGAGGCCAGACCCCAGAGTCAGCCAAGTCAGGGGTGGTCACTGAGCAGGAAATCAGAGCTGGTCTCTGGGAGAACTAATCTGGTCTATGTTGCTGGTCAAGTGGCAAGGAAGAGAGATTTTGAGCTTTTTAGGTCAATTAGGAAATGATTACAAAGGGCCCAGGCAAGCGACACCCAGGACTGAGCATGTGAGAGCGTGCGGGAGGGGAGTGGAAGGAGCAGGAGAAGTGAGGCTCCCTTCATCCCGATCCTATCACCTTTCTCTGCTGTACTTTACCCTAGAATTCCTCTCCTTGGGACACGTCACACTAGTTACATCTTCCCTGAGTCCATCTCTTTCCACTGGAGGGTAATCTCCACCAGGGCTGGGTTTCTCTAGTTCTGTTTATTTACTGTTTCCTGGCAAAGCTACCAGACCCAATTGTCCCTGAGTCGACTCCACTCACTGTGACCTCATGTGTTCAGGGTAGAACTGTGCTCCTCAGGGTTTTCGATGGCTAATTTGGGGGAAGTAGATCGCCTTTCTTCTGAGGGGCTTCTGAGTGGTTTCAAACCACCAGCTTTTTAGTTGGCAGTTACATATGCTAACCGTTTGTACCACCCTGGGACATGCTAGACCTTCACTAAATGTTCGCTGAATGCATGAATCAATGAGGAAAGAGCCTGGAGTCAGCCTGACTTGGGGACCATCTTAATACAGGGAGGGAGGGAGAAACACCTGTCAAAGATGCTCCCTGGAGTGGACCTGAGGGACAGCGTGTGATGACTCCTGTCCCTGCTGCCCTACCTCATCCCATGCCCATGCTGTCTATCAGCCTGCTGTGTGTGGGTCTGAAATCCTAGGAGGTGTATTACCACTGCAAGTGTTTCCTCACCCATACCCACACCCACAAGGAAACATCAGAGCAGGAATCACCACACCACACTACAGACAGGGGACGGCCTGTCTAGTGTCCCATCCCATGAGGGTCAGAATAAATCCATTGTGTTTGCATTTCCACACCCCACCCAGACAGTCCCTCTTTGCAATATACCTAAAAACAAAACCTGCTGCTGTTGAGTTGACCCTATTTGGACAGAGTAGAACTGCCCCACAGGGTTTCCAAGGAGTGAATGGCAGATTTGAACTTCAGACCTTTTGGTGAGCAGCCTAAACTATTAATCACAGGTGGTGCAAAAAAATAATTAAAACAACAACAACTAGCACCCCTCTATTAACCTAACAAATCCACCCAGCACTGTGGTGACAGAAAAGCCTTGCCACTTGTTCCTGTGAAGATGACAGCCAAGAAAACCCTAAGAGCAGTTCTGCTCCGTGACACATGGGATCATCACAAGTTGGAATCAACCCAGAGGTAACAGGTTTCCTTAGTTGGTGTTACAGTTTGCAGTAATTATCTTCATGAAAGCATTACTGTCAATGTTGTTGACACTGGTGGTTATAAACTATAACATACTCATTGAGCACCTCGTATCTTGAACTAGACACTGTTGTAGACAATTCAACCATTTTCTAAAATTTATTTTTTATTACAATTAAGTGAAAGTATACAATCCAAGTCAATTTTGCAAGTCTACCTCTCTGCAACTTGATCTGCTCTCCTCACCTGGTGACAGCACCCTCCTCCTTTTCACTCTTTTAGTATCCTCTTAATCAGCACCTGTCCCCTCCTTTCCACCTTTTCCTCTCCCCTCTTGAAAGAAACTGATAGGGCAGCCTCCTACAACAGTGTAAAACCTATGAAGTACACACACCACATGCTCACACTGTGTCCCCAAGTACGGTCCTTTCTTGTCTGAAGAGCAGTTCAACCATTTTTGTTTCTACACGTACCCTTTGGAAGCCCTGGTGGTGGAGTGGTTGAGTGTTATGGCTGCTAACCAAAAGGTCAGCAGTTTGAATCCACCAGGCATTTCCCGGAAACTCTATGGAGCCGTTCTACTCTGTCCTATAGGGTTGCTGCGAGCTGGAGTCTGCTCGATGGCAGTGGGTTTTAGTTGTACCATTTAGTGACACCAGTTACGTTCTTCTAGTTGTGCACCCATCCTCATTCTGACGTATTCTTCCTCCACTGACATAAACTTACTGCTCCCTAAGTTTCCTGTCTAACCTCTCAAGTCACTGTTGTCATTTTGATCCCATGTAGATTATTCTTAAAAGATCATCATACTCAAGGCACATGTTTTGATAGTTTAGCTAGACTATCGTTTGGTTTGGAAACCCTGTTGGCACAGTGGTTGAGTGCTGTGTCTGCTAATCATAAGGCTGGCAGTTCGCACCTACCAGACATTCTTTGGAAACTATGGAGAAGTTCTACTCTGTCCTATTGGGTTGCTCTGATTATTTGGTTGTAAGCTCTGTGGGGCAGTTCTACTCTGTCCTATAGGGCACTAAGAGTTGGAATCAGCTCAACAGCAGTGGGTTTGTTTGGGGGTTTCTTGTTTGGTTTCAAGAAAACCTCAGGGGATATTTTTGGTTTAAGGTTTAAAGAAAATCTTAGGAGAAGAGACTCAAAAGCTCATGTAGCTTGCATGGCTCCAGGAAGTCTGGAGTCCATGAGAATTCGAAATAGTTTATGTAACCTTCTCAACAGTCCTTGGAGTTCAGTACAAACATTTTTATTTCACAGATGAGAAATGTAAGGTCCTGGGAGGTTCAAAGCCACAGAATAAGGGCACCAGGGCCATCCACCTCCCAGATCAGAGCCCTCTTGACCGAATCACCTCACGTGGTCCCCATAGAGGGTGCCCTCCCCCAGGGAAAAAGGGAACTGATTGTCAGCTTCATTCAATCCTCTATTGTCAGGATCAAGTCCAGTTGAAACCGAAAACCAGCAGAGACTTTCCAAGGCCCTCAGGGGTTACGGGGCTGGCTCCTTGTGCACAGAGTAGGACCGTCTACTAAGGCTCTGCTTCTGCTTCTCTGGGACCCGCAGCTGAATGGGGCCCAGGACGACGTCCACCTCCTCCCCGTAGGAACCCACGTTCCTCTTGGACCTCACCGCACAGCCCCTGTAGCACCGGGAGGAGTAGTCATAGGCCCTGCACACCACCATCTTGCACTTGAGGTACACGGAAGGGAAGCGATACAGAAAGTGGAAGGAGTTGAACTTGAAGCGGGTAATGTGTGGAGAGGGCTGCGGGTACGATAGGTAGGTTTCATCTTTCACACATCTGGAAGAAGAGAAAAGCAGCTCATTAGCTGTGACCCATGGCCCTGACTGTTCTCCACGACTCCCGATGCACAAGGCAGGGAGCCACCCAGCCTGCTCTGTTGCCTGTACCAACGGCCAGTCCCACCTTCGGAACCCACGGCACATTCCCTGTTTGACGGGGGGGGGGGGGGTGCGTTCTGGCAACTCCGGGATGTCAGCCACATCTCCAAGCAGCAGATCACCCAGGAATTTCCAGATCAACAAGCAGGCCCCACGTCATACAGTGGGTCGAGGCCCAATCTCACCATAACTGTGGGGACCTTGGGCTCAATGGATCCAAGTGAGTCAGGGAAGCAGCTCAAGTTTGGAGCCTAGGAGCAGCCAGGGAGTATGACATTTGGCTTTCTTTGCTCTGAGACTCTTTAGTGGCCCCTCCTTCTACCAGGGTCTCTCAACTCAACTTGCCCAGAGCCCTGTGTTGCTGCACTTTCCACCAGGCCTGACTGCCTTCTAGTATCCTTACCCAATATCAATCCCTTTAAGCGTTTAGCTGCTAACCAAAAGGTCGGCAGTTCAAATCTACCAGTAGATCTTTGGAAACCCTCAGGAGCAGTTCTACTCTGTCCTGCAGGGGTGCTGAGTCAATTTGATGGCAAAAAGTTTGCTTTTTGGTCTTGTTTCCCAGGGTGCCACATGTCTGCAGTGTTAGAAGGGGAATACCCGAGAGTGTGCCAGAGGGGCTTTGCTGAGATGTGGTGATGGGGGTGTTTCCAGGGTGCCCCTCGCAATACCTGCAGAGGCGGAGGCAGTGGCACTCACACACCAGCACCCCTAACAGGGGTTTGGGGGGCTGTGGCCAGGGGCACAGAGAGGAGGGACCCTGTGGGTTTTAGGGTGGACATTTGATAGGTGGGTGGGAGCAGTCAACATTGGGCTTTGCCTGGAAAAATGACCTGGGCCAGCTCACTGTCCTGTTTCTGCCCTCGAAAGCATCCTTCTTTCTTCTACTTCCAACTCAGATTTGCTCAAACACTCAAGTTTCCCCTCCCATCAGCCCCCTTAGTGGCAAAAGTGGGCAGAAGGCACTGAGAGGCCTGTGTGGAGGTGGGCTGGGCAACTCAAGAGAAGGCTGGGCAGTAATTGCATCTCCCCTAAAATCCCACCAGCTGGTAGCTTCTGCAAAGACCAGAGCAGCATAGTTCAGCTGTGCTTCAAAACCCGTCTAGGGGACCCCTCAAAAGTATAGGCACCTGACTGCCCACCTGCAGAGCACAGACACAAAGTCCGCTGGGGCTTGGGCACTATGAGGGCTAGGGGACCTGTGTGTGTGAAGTCCCAGGTAATTGACATGGGAAGCCAGATGACAGCCAGTTGTAGGCCAATGAGTCCCTGTGTTCCAGGTGCATCTGGAACACACCTACCCCCATGTACACGTCCCCCTCTCCACCACAATCTTACATACACGCATGTCTTAGAATTGTGAACCTTCCAGCAGGGCAGAATCAAATCATTCATTCTTGCATCCAGTTCAGTCTTGTTCGACACAGATTCCCAAGTCTATGTGTAGAGAGGGATCTGGTCATGCTGTCGTCTCTCCTGTCTTAGACACTAAGGGAACAGCTGTGGATTGAGCTACCTGTGCCTAGATTGTCAGCAAGACACACTCCCTTAACACCTGTTCTGTGAAATGACACATGTCCAGATGTGCTTGGACAGAGACGCTGTCTTGAACCTGCCAGGGAGGCATGACATTCAGCCCTAGCTCCCAAGTCCAGCCCAGCCCTCTGCCCTGTTAGCTCCTCGGGTGAGGCCACTGCTGTAGAGGTGCTGAGGCCTAGTACAGACCAAGAGATGGTGTATGTGCCAGTGTGCAGAAACCAAAGCAGGGCGTTAAGAATTGCTCCCCCTTTCTGAACTCAGGACAAACCTAAGAGGAATCCTGTCATCCAGGACAGCTGGCCTATGGTAGGGCAGCCCAGCCCGGGCCTCGGTGCCACTGCTCTGCACCTCCTGAGCTCAGCTGGAACCATGGGCTCTGAGAATGACAGTCCCCAGGCTGATGGCGCCTGGAATGACCTTCTGCTATTTGGGTAGAACATCCTTGGAGACCATCTGCTGTACCTGCCGTGCCTGGAGCCCATCTGCTCCTTCTCATTTAATGCTCTCAACAGCCTTCTGATGTAGGCATCATGACCATCGTTTGACAGATGACACAGCCACAGCTCAGAGTCCTGCAGCTAGTATGTGGCAGAGCTGGCCTTTCCATCTCAGTCTGCTTATCTCCCAGACAAGTGCTTTCTCCCCTCCACACGCAGCTTGCTAATACTAAGGAATCGGAGTTCCGTCATGTGGGACATAATCCAAGTTTCACAGCTAACCCGATGGTGACCACTGGGAAGTGCTCAGTTCTCCAGACACCTCTGGAGTCAACCATGGGTCAACCAGAGATACTACCCTTGCAGTCAGGGGTGTGGTCTAAGACACAAAATAGCATCAGAAGGTAAGAGCCACAGGGTGTTACTCACTGCACGTAGAAACAGCATCTGTCTAGGACTGAGCTACCAGAAATCTCATTAACCACAATCCCTAGTCCTTCGTCAGATCTTTTGGCCTACTCGGGTTTCAGTCATCAGGTGAAAGTCTAAGTCCCTCCCATAGAGACACTCCTTACCCACTTCGGATGAGGTCATAAGTCACAGTCTTAAAACTACTGAGATACGGTGATGCCACACAAGTGTCCACGAACAACGCCAGGGAGGCATCTGAATGCTGGATTTCAGCTTGAAGGTACAAATTCTGGTTCAAGTCCACGTAGTACGGGGAGCTGGTCACAGGAGAGGAGAACGAAGCGGATGTATAGAAAGAGACGTTCACGTGGAAGCGGCTATACTCGACATCGTTCATGTCAATGGTGTTATTAGCGATGTACATAGTGTTAACCCAGGTGTCCTGTAGCATTTTGCAGCTGACATGGATGCTCAAGTCCTTCTTCCTTTTGATGATGCCGTTTGAAACAGTTGCTTTGAGGAAGTTGGAGTAGGTGATGGTATCGTTGTCTACCTAGGAGAGGCAGGCAGGACAGCAGAGTCAGGCAGATGCCACTTGCTAAGGAATGCTGTTGGTGACTTGGGTTACAAGGAGAGCTCACAACACTCCCCGAATGCTCCCAGCTCCACACAAAGGAGGAGCACACCTACCATCACGGCTCCTGTCCCCTGGGCTGGACGTCCAGCTTAACTGCAAGGACCCCCGCCCCCCTTCCCATGGGCCTCTTCCTCTGCCCTATGATGGGAGACCATGATGTGGGTCAGTTGTTGGGGCGTGTTGGATGCTCCTCCTGGTGGCAGGCTGGGTGAGCTCGGTGACCCCTTGGCTGCCATACAACTAAGCTGAGTTGGACTCTGTGACTCAGAGCCCTTCTTACTTGTTTCATTCTCGCCATTGTGGGAGGCACCAGGGGGAGGCCGGGGAAGGGGGCCCCACACTTGGGAGAGTGGGGCTTGCTGGGGTCAGCGTGTGTTTTGTGAGGCTGGACTGGTTGGGAGCTGCTGCAGCTTGGTACCCTAGAGGTGCAGGGGCTGGAATGAAAATCGGGAGCTGTAACTCTTGCCGTCCTTGACCTCCAGGCTGGGGACTTCTCAGAGACTCCTACAGGCACTGGGTGGGCCATAGCAATGCTGGAGCATCCTGCCCCACCTGCTCTTTCGTCCCCCCATGCCACAGGATCATGGCCTGCGGGACTTTTAACTGAGCAGCCATTTCCTAAGAACGTTGGTCTTTCACGTCATTTGATGGGACTGCTGTCTCTTAACAACCACCTTCCAGAGGTGAGACTTTATAACTGGTGGCCTGTAAGCCCCCTGTGGGAAGATGATATCTAAACATCTCTCTCTCCCAGAGCTTGGCCAAAAGCCGGAAAACAGTGGTGCAGGGGAATAAATGAAAAGTGCTGGGCTGAGGACACAGCACAATGTTGTCTTGAGTGGAGGATGGGGCATGGAGCAGTGCGCCCAGCTGTCCAAGAAGACACGGTGAATGAGGCCTGGAAGCTCTGTGGTTGCAGTCACTGGGCCTGCACATGAGGTGAGGCACTGCCAGCTGGATGTTCCGGGGAAGTTTCTCCTCCCAAATGCTGTGATGGGCAGAAGTAAGCTTCTCTTGCCAGGTCTGTGTCCTAGCAGGCAGGCCATGGTGTTTTTTGCAAGAATGGACACAAAAATAACACCAGAAAGGCCTAAACGTTGTTGTTGTTAGTTGCCATAGAGCTGGCTTTGACTCGTACTGAGCTTACATGTACTAGAACAAAAACACAATCGCCTGTCTGTCAGGGTGTTGTATGGTGGTGGCTTGTATATTGTTGGGATGCTGGGAGCCATGCCACCAGTATTTCACACTGGACAGGTTTTAGTGCAGCTTCTAGTCTAAGACAGACTAACTCATAATGACCCTATAGGACAGAGTAGAACTAACTGCCCCATACAGTGCCTAGTTGTTTTGAACTGCTGATCGTTTGGTTAGCAGCTGTCGCACTTAACCATCATGCCACCAGGGTTTCTATGGATAACAACAGAATGGCCTAAATAAACCCTAAACCCATTGACATCAAGTCACTTGCAATTCGTAGCAACCCTGTAGGACAGAGTAGAATTTTCCCCTCGGGTTTCCAAGGCTGGGATCTTTACGTGAGCTTACTGCCCACATCTCTCTCCCATGGAGCTGCTGGTAGGTCCAACCTGTCCAGCCTTGGGTTACCAGCTGGCATCTTAACCAGTGTACCACCAGCCCCCCTTGTGGTCTAAATACTCATCCATCCTAAACCCCTTGTTGTTGAGTTGATTCTGACTCATAGCAACCCTACAGGACTGAATAGAACTGTTTCATAGAGTTTCGAAGGAGCACCTGGTAGATTCAAACTGGCGACTTTTGGTTGGCTGACAAGGCACTTAACCACTACACCACCAGGGTTTTTGTGGCCTAAATAGAAGTCCTAAAATATTAAGCTGTCTAACTCTTCAAAAAGTAAACGTCTGTTACGTATACTATCAAACAACATGCCATCCCTGGCCCACTGGGGCACTAGAGAAATTCCTTTCTGGAACCAGTCTGTTTACAGCTTAAATCTAAAGATTTTCCTGAACGAAATATACTGGACAGCTTTTATCCATTCCAGACAAAACATTTGAAAGGAAAAAGTTTAACAAGAAACTTGAAGTGGTTTTGTCCTCTCTTGGACCCTCCCTTCTCCACTTCTCTCTGATCCCCAGTTTCTGGTTTCCAGCTTGTGAGGGCTGCTAAGGATCAAGGGGCCTGGGCAGGACCAGCCTGGCCTGCAGGGGGTACCAGTGCCTGCACTTGGGGTCCACGTCTAGGAAGAGACCCAGGATGGACTCTACGCTCTCCACTTACTCATAGAAAGCACACCACATTTTCTGCCTTTAAATTTCCTAAACAAACAATAATGTTTACTATATACTTGAACCCAAAGGTCATTGCAATAAACCATATGAATTTTATCACCTTGTTCCTCATTCCTTCAAAGATAAGTTGAAGAGCTTTCAATTAAATTCTCTATTAATGTGAATGTTTTCATGGACTCCACCTTGTCTGTGGCCTCTAGAGTCAAGCTAAATTCTAAATCCACTCCTAACAAGGAACACTGAGTGCAGATTTATTGTTTGATCCATAATGAGCTCTAATTTTAGATTAAAGTGAACTGTTAGAAGTCTGCATGGTTTGGAAGCAGCTCAGCTCAGCAGGTAATGGAAAGTCTTCCAGACATTTCCATAGAGGCTGAGACTTCTCTGGTCCCGGTGGTCAAGTTCTCATGTGGCGGGAGACGTCATCTATTCAGCCTCACCACGAGTTAGACGCTTTGCCAAACAGCACAGCCTGCAAGAGATGTGAACTCTACGGAGTCCCGGTCCTGCCTTTGGATGCCGGCTCCACGGCGCGAGGTTGAGTAGAGCCTTGGACACATAGCTTAACTCCTGCAAGCCTTGGTTTTTCTGTGAGGACAGGGGAATAAAAACTGGACCATTCTATGTATCCCCTTCTTTCTCTTTCTCTCTTCCTTCACCTTCCTTCTGTCTTCTTCTTCCCTTCTCTCTTTTTTCTTTATTTTTCCTTTCTTCCTTATCCCTCTCTTGGTTCAGTGCCTGGTCTACACACTACCACCAAAGCAAACAAGTTGCCTTCTGGTGGATTCTCGCTTACAGCAACCCCGTGTGTTGCAGAGCAGAACGGTGCTCCAGGAGGGTTTTCAGAGTGTGAACTTTCAGGAGCAGATCGCCAGGTCCTTCTTCTGAGACACCTCTGGGTAGATTCAGACCTCCAGCATTAGCTGTTAATAATCCTACTATTGCGCCAGAGACGGTGTGCAGTTATAAAGATGAATGAGGCACTGGCCTTGCCTTGAGGCATCCCAAACCCCAAACCCCCTGCTGTTGAGTGAATTCTGACTCATAGTGACCCTGTGGACAGAGTAGAACCACCCCTATGTGGTTTCCAAGGAGTGATCGGTGGATTCAAAATGCTGTCTTCTTGGTTAGCAGCCGTAGCTCTTAACCACTAGCCACCAGGGTTTCCCGTTTTTGTAAAGATTGTGAATGACTGGTGTATTCTGTTGCTACCGCTTGGGGCCCTGTTTTCACTGCTGAGGTGCATGCTGGTCTGCCCAGCTCCCTCTCTGCTAGACAGTCCTACAGAAAGCCTGTCTGCTGAGCTTCCTTCTTCCAGATCTGGACCGAGGCTGTCTTCCTCCTCCTCCTCCTCCTCCTCCTCCTCCTTTTTAAGGAGCCAGGTAATGACACCAAAGAACAGATTTACAGCTTGCTTTCCGCTCGTGAGGAGCTTTGGTGACCCAGTGGTTACACACTCCGCTTCTAACCAGAAGGTCATTGTTTGAACCCACCAGCTGCTGCTTGGAAGTGCTATGCAGCAGTCTGCTTCTGCAAAGATTATAGCTTTGGAAACCCTAGGGGCAGTCCTACTTTGTCCCATAGGGTCACTATGAGTCAGAATAGACTCAGTGGCAAGAGGGGTGCACTTATTACATTCTGATTATAGCCTAATCCCATCTCTTGGATCCCCCAAATTCAAGATGTGTGACATTTATCACAATAAGGAAATTCCCTAAATAGGAAAAACAGTGGGAAGCCAAAGGCTTACCTCTTTGATGGTACCACAGCCCACGTAGGGGATTCTGAATGTCACCTGGTTGTGCACTACCTGGGACCGACACTGGTAGCTCCCGGACCAGCCAGGGATGATGAGGTCCTGCGCCTGGTAACCGAGGGATTGGAGGTACTGCAGGTTCACGAAGGCTTCCATGCTATCCTGCAGACAGAGCAGGTCTGAGGGAAGAAGGCAGATAGTGGACTCAGTTAGTGCCTGAGCATCAGCAAGTCTTGCTACTGCTCTTCCTGTAGAAAGGGGGACAGATCAAGATGGCTGATGAACATGGCTACCACTTGGGGTATACCTTTGGGGCATACTGCCCCCCAACTCCGAGGTGCCAGTAGCTTAAGTCATTTTTGTCCTCCTAAGATCCCAAGGAGGGTATATGGACTCAGGTTATCTATGATGGAGAAATGGAGACAGATGTGAAATAAGGGCAAGGTTCCATCCAGTTACCAGTTAGCTGCTAAGTGAAGTAACACTGCGGTGGACTGTGGGAACGCTAGCAAATAATCCCGCTAAGCAGGAAATCTGCCTGTAAAAGCCTGACTGCAAATGGGAACTTGGCTATCACCCAGCCCTCAGCCAGATGGTAAGTCAAGCTCAGGATGTGTTCATGCAGCCTTTGCTGGACACATCTGAGCGGTTGGTTCCATCTACCCTCACGCAGCTGTTCTTCCCATAGGTCTGGGTGCTGCCCTCTGGGAATGGGGTGGGGAAACCACCTGATATCAAATGTGTATCTCACTGAGTCCTCCAGCAGCCCTACTGTCTTACAGATATGGAAACTAAGGCTCAGACAGGCTACAAGGTAAGTGTCTAAGGTACGATAGGGATGTGACCCAAAGCTGTGGAATCCAAGCCACCTGTTCTTCCATGATCTCAGGCTACCACTTCGGGACAGCTCACTCAGGATGTTCCTCTTCTGTGCTGTGGACAGGAGTCCCCACCCCACCCCTCCTTCCCCTCCCCTCCTCGCCCCCTTCACTCCTTCAAGCTCCCCTGTCTCCCACTCCCTTCACCTCTCTTCCCCTTCCTCCCTTATCTCTTTCTTCTCCCCCACCCTCCGACCCCAGCCCTCTTCCACCCCTTAGAATAAATACTCCCCTAGCAGCCAGTGTGTCTGGTGATGGAGCAGACCATGGGGGACAAAGAGTGCTTATGGCACTGACTAGAAACCCTGGGGTTTTGCAGTTAAGTGCTAACTGCTGCTGTTAGGGAAAAATTTGTTGTAAGGAAAAAGATCTTTTTACAACTTTCCTCTAGTTACCCCCCGAGCACTCAGCCCATACATTCCTGACTGTTGAACGAAAACGAGAAGGGCCACTTCCCTAACTACAAGAACTAGTTTTAGAAACAACAGGACAATATAGAACCAATCCCCTTTCAGAGTTCTAGGAACTTACCCCAAAAGGCTGGTTTCGGGAATAACAAGAAGGAACTTACCCAAAAAGGCTAGTTTCAGAAATACCAGGAAGTAAATGCACCCAAAATATCCGCCTTAGCCCTGAGCTAATACAAACCGACCCCACGCGGAACCTTCCCCAACCCCACCTCCCCCAAGAATGTAAGACCCTGCCTTTATATACTCTGTACTTTTCTTGTTCGCGGCCCATTCCCTCTACTCTGACAAGAGTATGGATTGAGCCCCAGCGTGCTGGAATAAAAGCCTCTTGCTGTTGCATCAAGCTGCAGACTTCGTGACTGATTGGGGTTACGCCGTCACCTGTGACTTGAGGAGGGGTCTCCCCTGTTGGGGGTCCTTTCACTGCTAACCAGGTCAAGAGATCAAATCCATCACGTTGCTTGGAAACAATGTGGGGCAGTTCTACTCTGTCCTATAGGGTAGCTCTCAGTTGAACTGACTCCATGGCAATAGGTGTGTGGCTCTTACTAGCCAAGAGTAAAACAGAGCTGCTGCCATCCTGATTGTTTCTGTCACAGAAAGCCCACGGTGATGGAGTGAGGAACAATGTCGCTAGTCACACAAAGACCTGATTTTCCTTAGAAGCCCGCAGCCAGTTTTCCTGCCAGCCTCTCCCTCACGGGCTGACTTCAGGATGATTCTTGTGAGTGCCATACATCGGCCAAACATTTTTTCTGTTGCTAAAAACATCATCTCCTGTCTTGTATTTAGTCTCTGCTGACCACAGTAATGACAACATACCACCCATCAGCCTGTTCTGGCTCTCACCCTGTTTCCAGATTCCAGGACCTCCTGCTCTTGGCCTTCTTGGGCACTAAGTGATTTTCAGTGGCCACTGAGGGTCCTCTAGTGTCTTACTTCCCAGTGTCCACCACGGAGGCTGCAGCGTGCCAGTGACCTGCCCCACACTGCCCAAAGAGCTCCACCACAGGACACTCACTGGTGATGTTGTCAGAAGGAGTTGAGTAGTACTGGGCCAGGAAGCCTCTACTTGTGACACTGGCGTCACTGACAAAGCGGACAGACACGAAGTTAGAGGACGAAGTGAAGGAGCCAGTCATGCCGTTGCAAATCCGAACGAGGAGAGGGGAGCTCCGATAGGGGCCATCGAAGACTTCGATGTAATCGTAATTGCAGCCGTTCTCCAGCCTGCGGGAGAGGGGGCAGAGGGAAGGTTCCTGGTCACCCAGGGCTTGAGGCGGAGGGTCAGGGCTCAGGCAGGGAGCCCACTCTACTGGCCACTCAGAAGGGTTAATAAATGAAGGTAATAAAACCCCCAAAAGCAAAGTGGTTGCTGCAGAGTCAGTTCAGACTGAGGGAGACCCCATGTGTGTCAGAGTACGACCGTGCTCCATGGGATTTTCACTGGCTGACTTTTGAGAAGGGAATCACTAGGGCTTTCTTCCCAGGGGTGTCTGTGTAGACTTGAATCTCCAATCTTTTGGTTGGCCACATAGCACACTGGCCATCTACAATACCCACAGGGTTCAGAATGGTGGCATCTGTCACTGTGAAGTTGCTGTGTAAGGAGCCGGCTGCAGCCAGCCTTCTCCACAGGCTTCCATGAGCATGAATTACAACCCCCAAATCCAAAACAGAGTCTATGAGGAGGTTAAAAGTATCATTTATGAAACCCCAGATCCATTTCTAAGACAGAGACACCAAGAACACTACACCTAGAAATGAAGAAATTAATTTTATCTGCAATAGCAGTTAGAGGAAAAACATGATACTAACTCTGTTGGGGTAATGGCTAAATGCAACAGCTGCTAACCAAAAGGTGGCTAGATCAAATCCACCAGGTGCTCCTAAGAAACTCTACGGGGCAATTCCACTCTGTCCTCTAGGGGCGCTATGAGTTGGAATCGACTCAGTAGCAACAGATTTGGGTGTTTTTTGTTGGTCTATCTTAACATTTGTCCATTCGGTAGAGTCTAGAGCACTATGAAACAGGGCACCTCTCTGTGGTGACCTGGCCACCCACCTCTTTGGATGAATCACATATTAATTGCTTTCAGTGATGTCTGTACACTGCTTAGAGCAATGATTCCCATTTTTAAACCATATGAGGAAATTACGACATAATCTTGGCCACAGCAATTTCTCCATCTCTGCCTGACTTCCAGAAAATTTACCAAGGACAGGAGGGAGGGGGAGAAGAGGATTCAACAAGACATTGTGCTGGTTCCAAGGATTGTTTGCACGATCACTGTTCCTAAGAACAATCCCTCCTACTGGGTAAGGTTTTCCAAGTATTTTCACACACACTGGTCTCTCATGACCCTCTCAATAATCTGGTGAGGTCAGGAAAGCAGATGTTTGTACCTCTGTTTTGACGGATGCTCAAAGAAGTTGAGTTACTTCCTGTGGCTACACAGCAAATTAGTGATGCAGTTGAGACTAGAAACCAGGGCTCTTGCCTCTTTCAGGGATCCTGTCGCCACATCACCCCAATGAACTGCCTATGTACTAGGTTCAAATTGAACCCATAATAAAAAACGCCAAGTGGGCAAATGTCTCTTGTGAAATTCCCAGAGCATCATCCATTCCTTATGCCCCCGTGACCCCAGGGCTTTCTTCTTTACCCCAGCACACTTACCGAACATCACCGAAGACAATGGTCACACGGTCATTGCTACGGACTTGAATGTCCCAGATACACCTGGCATTGTTTGGATAGTTTCCGGGATAGAATGGGCTAGAAAACTGCCCTGATGGTTGAAAAATGACGCCTCCACAAGTAAAATCTACAGTCAGAACAAAAGATAATCACCCATGATGCAAACTGCACATCCTCTAGGGGGAAATTTCTTTCAACAATTTCTAAGCCAGAAACACAGCAAAAATGAGAAGTGCCCAGGACTGTCTGTGGTTTCTTAAACAAGGATGGAGAGAGAATAGAAAGGCCACCCTTCTGGAGGGAGGCTGTCTCCTCATCATTCTCATTATTTTCCCCTAGTGCCATCATCACAGAGAGAAGGGAAAGAGTGCTTCCGGGGATCCTAGTCCCAGATACACAAAGGGGCCTGGAACTTACTGGTTGGGGCGCTGCTGTCATAAGTTGTTGATGAAGGAGGTGTTGGGAAAGTAGCTGTTGGCAAAGAAACAGAAGAGTGATCAGCCCTAATGTAGACTACGGACGTCAGTTAATCACAAGACATTGATCGGGCTTCATCAGTGACTGTAACGAGGGCAGCTCAGGAATGCAGGACGTTGACAGCAGAAACTGGGTAGAGGGCAGGCCTCTGGGAGTTCTCTCTGCCTTCTGGACAACGTTCTGGTAAACTGCTCTGAAAAATAAAGTCTGTACGAATATTGTTGATTGTCTCACACCATTTCTGTAATTAAAAATCCGGTGCTATCAAGTCAATTCAGATTCATGCCGACCCCGCAGGACAGAGTCCACCTGCCCCACACAGTTTCCAGAACCGGCCTGTGTTTTGGAACCTATTGGTTCACATCCAAGCTCCCGACTGCCACTCCACCAGGGCTCCAACTACTGCGAGCTGTGTGACTAACTGCACCCATGGAGAATCTTGAACTGGCAAATGTTGTGTTATGTCTGCTTTTCACAACAATATTTTTTAAAAGCCTAATAAAAAATAACGATGAGCATTTCATCATCCATTCAACACAGCTATTGAGTGCTCATTTCCTCTGCACCAGGCCGTGTGCCCACCTGGGTGTCTGGACAAGGGTTGGACCTAGGTCTTGCTCTCTGAGATCTCACAACCTGAAGGGGACATCAAAGAGGTAGTTACACGCAGTGTCATGAGGCTGGTGGGGAGGGCCCAGGAAGAAGGGGAGTCCAAGGCTTGGCTCCTGACCCAGACTGGCTGAGGAGAAGGGAGCAGGTAAGCAAGGAGGGCCTGGTAGAAAGGTAGAAAGGATGTTCGAGTCAGAGGAAACAGCATGTGCAAGGGGACTGAGGCACGAGAGTAGCCGGCATAGGTGTGGATAGAGCATGGAGGGGAAGGAGAGTTGGAACTCTGTTGGAGGCAAGGAGCTGACTTAACTGTAGAATGGAAGTCTTTACCCATAGGGCTCCGGGGAATCACCTGAACGGGTCAGAATGACTTCTGCTTTGCATAATGCTGACTCTGGCTGCCAGTGGAGAAGGCTTGAGGGGAAGCTGGGAACTACAGCAGGAAGTGGGCAGTGGGGAGGGGGCAATGAGGAGGAGGAAGGAGGGTAAGGATCCAGGAGGGTGCTAGAAATACTCAGAGAGGTCCAGAAACAGGTTGGCCACAGACCATGGAAGCCGTTCTCTGAGGAGGTCAGCCATGAAGCAGATCCCGGTCAGGCCTCCCTAACCAGGGCATGGTGTCCAGGGGGACAGGAGGGTCCTACAGAGGTGCTAGGCATCTCTTTAGGCCTTAGGCTGCTAGGCCTCTGGGGACCAGGCGAAATTTTCCTGAGATGCTGAGGAGGAGAGCAGCCAGAGAGGCCCAACCTTCCTCAGGAAGGGACAGGGCTGCAGGAGACAGAGCCTTTCATGGAGGGCACAATGACAAACTCTAAAAGGGTGAGCAGCCCTCCCCAGGGGCCCTGCTGAGAGCAGGCCGAGCCCCAGGCCCAGCACGCATGAAATCCCAGCACCTACATGGTGTGCTTCCACCCGTGGGTAGAAAGCTACAAAGAGAGACAGGAAAAGTTCAGTTACAAGAGTGTGGTCAGAAGAACCGTATCCTGAGTCAGGGTAGGGGCCCACGCATACGACTGGCTCACAGCCGGACCCCACGTCTGAGTGCACCCCGGGGCCCGCTCAGTTACCGTTCTCAAGAGAACACCTTAGTGCCCCCTTGGGTTTTCCTATTGCTCGCCAGCCCCATCATTTATTGGGTGGCCTCAGCATCACACTCCACCACCCGTCTGTCAGGTTGTCACACTGTGGTGGCTTGTGTCTTGTCATGTTCCTGGTGTTTCAAACACTGGTAGGGTCGCCCATGGTGCACATGTTTTAGGAAAGTTCTCAGACTAAGAAAGTCGGGAGACAGGCCTGCCAATCTGCTCCTAACAGTTAGGCAGTGAAAATCCTATGGACCACAACAGAATAATGCCTGACTGCCTTTACCATTTTAACCACCAGGAAAAAGACACAGGGTCAGGGAAGCTTTCCTTCTGTCATAGCTGGGGTCTTTGAGGATCAGTGTGTATATCAGCAAAATGTTTTCTTCTGTTACTGGAAACACCATCTCACACCTTTCATGTAGTCTCTGTTGACCACAGTAAGGATGATACACGACCCATCAGTCTGCTCTGGTTCTTGACCTATTTCTGGACAGCCAGATGCCAAGACCCCCTGCTCTTGGCCCCTTTGGGCACTGAGTCACTCTCAGTGGCCGTCCAGGGTCCTCTACTTTCTTACTTCCCACTGCCCAGCGTGGGGGCTGCAGCGTTTCTCGGTGATCTGCCTGGTGCTCCCCAAAGAGCTCCCCCACAGGACACTTACTGGTGGAGTAGATAGGAGTTGAGTAGTACCGAGCTAGGAAGCCTCTATTTGTGACAGTTGCATCGCTGAGGAAGCGGACAGTCATAAAGTTCGAGGACGAGGTGTAGGAGCCGCTCATGCCATTGCAAACCCGAGCGAGGAGAGGGGAGCTCAGATGGGGGCCGTCGAAGACTTGGATGTAATCATAGTTGCAGCCGTTCTCCAGCCTGTGGGGAAGAGGGTAGAGGGAGGATTCAGGGTCACCCCGGGCTGGAGGCTGAGGGTCAGGCCTCAGGGAGGGGTCACGCCTCTGCTGGCAACTGAGGTGAGTTAATAAATGAAGATAACAAAACCCCCAAAAGCAAAGTGGTTGCTGCAGAGTCAGTTAGGAGTTGGGGGACCCCATGTGCATTAGAATGGGACTGTGCTCCATGGGGTTTCAGTGGCTGACTTTCCAGAAGATGATCACCAGGCCTTTCTCCCCAGCGGCCTCTGCACAGACTAGAATCTCCAATCTTTTGGTTAGACATGTAGCATGCTGACCATCTGCACCAACCACAGGGGTCAAAATGGGGGCATGTGTCGTTGTGAAGATGCTGAGGAAGGAGCTAGCCGCAGCCAGTCTTCCCCACGGGTTTCCATGAGTGTGAATTACAACCCCCAAATCCAAAATGGGGCTGAATGAGGAGGGTAAAGTACTGGCATATCATCTGCAAAACCCCGAATGAATTTCTAAGGCTGAGACATCCGTGAACACTGCAACTAGGAATCAAGAAACTATTTTATCCACAATAGCAGTGAGAGGAAAAATGGGATGCTAATCCCGGTGGTGTAGTACTTAAGTGCTACAGCTGCTATCCAAAAGGTGGCCAGTTCAAATCCACCAGGGGCTCCTAGGAAACTCTTTGGGGCAGTTCTTCTTTGTCCTATACAGCTGCTATGAGTTGAAATCGACTCAGTGGCAACAGATTTGGGTGCCTGGTGTATGTTTTAACTCTTGTCCATTCCGTAGAGTCCAGAACACTAGGAAACGCAGTGCCTCGCTGTGGTGACCTGTCCACCCCCTTCTTTGGATAAATCACATATTCCTGTGCTTTTACTGATGTCTCTCCACTGCTTAGAGAAATAATTTCCATTTTTATACCATATAAGGAACTGATAAGATGTACTTGGCCACAGCAATTTCTCCCTCTCCGCCTGACTTCCGGGAACTCGACCGAGAACAGGAGGGAGGGGGCAGAAAGGGATCAAACAGGACACTGCACTCTGTTCCTGAGAACAATCCCTCCTCTTGGGGAAGGTTTTCCAAGTATTTTCACACATACTACTCTCTCATAAGCCTCTCAACAACCTTATAAGGTCAGGAAAGCAGGTATTTATTTCTCTCTTTAACAAAGGCTCAGAGAAGTTGAGTGATATTCTGTGGCCACATAGCCAATTAGTGATGCAATTGAGCCCAGAAAGCAGGGTTCCGGCCTCTGGAACAGGGATCCTGTCTCAACCCCACCCTGATAAACTGCCTCTGTACTTGGTTGAACCCATAATAAAAAATGCCAAGTTGGCAAACATCTCTTGTAAAGTTCCCAAAGCATCATTCATTCCTTTCTCAAAGGCCCTGTGACCCCAGGACGTTCTGCTTCGCCCCAGCACACTTACTGGACGTCACTGAAGACGATGGTCACACGGTAGTTGCTACGGACTTGAATGTGCCAGATATACCTGGCATTGTTTGGATAGTTTCCAGGATACAATGGGCTGGAAAGCTGCCCTGATGGTTCAGAAAGGAAGATCTCTTGGGAATAACCTGTGGTCAGAACAAAAGACAATCACCCATGATGCAAACTGCACATCCTCTGGGCAGGAATTTCTTTCAACAATTTCTAAGCCAGATTCAGATCAAGAATGGGCAGTGCCCAGGACTGTCTGTGACCCTTAGACGAGGATGGGGAGAGAACAGGGAGGCCACCATTCTGGGGGGAAGCTGTCTCCTCCTCATTCTCATGATCTCTCCCCAGTGCCAGCACCGTGGAGGGAAGGGGAAGGGTGCGCCCGGGGATCTTGGCTGCACATTCATAACGGTGCTTGAAACTCACTGGTTGGGGTTCTGTTGTCATAAGTTGTTGATGGAGGAGCTGGTGATGAGAAAGGAGCTGTTGACAAAGAAAGAGAAGAGTGATCAGCCCTAACGCGGACCGTGGACGTCAGTTAATCATCAGACTTCCACTCGGCTTCATCAGTGACTGTAATGAGTACAGCTCAGGAATGCAGGATGGTGACAGGGGAAAGTGTCCGGGTGGACAGCAGGCCTATAGGAGTCCTCTGTGCCTTCTGGACAACGTTCCGGTCAACTGCTCTGAAAAATAAAGTCTGTACGAATATTGTTGATGGTCTCACACCATTTCTGTAACTAAAAATCCACTGCTATCAAGTCAATTCAGACTCGTGCTGACCCTGCAGGACAGAGTCCACCTGCCCCACAGAGTTTCCAAAACTGGCCTGTGGATTGGAAACTTTTGGTTCGCATCCGAGCCCCCAACTGCCGTACCACCAGGGCTCGAACTCGTGTGAGCAGTGTAACTAATTGCAGCCATGGAGAATCTTGAACTGGAGAATGTTGTGTTATGTCTGTTTTTCACAAAAATACTTTTTAAAAGGCTGTTAAAAAATAATCACGGGTATTTCATCATCCATTCAACACAACTATTGAGCGATTGCTTTCTCTGCGCCAGGCCATGTACCCAGCCAGTCATATGGACAGGGGTTGGACCCAGGCCTTGTCCTCTGAGATCTCACAACCTGAAGGGGACACCAAAGAGCTGGTCACATGTAGCATCATGAGGCTGGTGTAGAGAGCCCAGGAAGAAGGTAGTCTCTGGCTTGGCTCCTGACTCAGACTGGGTGGGGAGAAGGGTGCAGGTAAGCAAGGATGGCCTGGTAGAAAGGTAGAAAGGATGTTCGAGCCAGAGGAAACAGCAATTGCAAGGGAACTGAGGCACGAGAGTAGCTGGCAGAGGTGAGGACGGAGCAGGGAGGGGATGGAGCTCTGTTTGAGGCAAGGAGTTGATTTGACTGTAGAATGGGGGTCTTTACTTGGAGGACCCCGGGGTATCACCTGAAAGAGGTCAGGATGACTTTCCCTTTGCATAAAAGTATCTTTGGTTGCAAGTGGAGAAGGCTTGAGGGGAAGCTGGGAGCTACAGCAGGAAGCGGGAAGTGAGGAGGCGGAGGGGATGAGGAAGGAGAGGAAAGAGCCGGGAGGGTGCCCAAAATACTCAAGGAAGATCCGGGAACAGCTCAGTAACAGGTCACGGAAACCATTCTCTCAGGACCTCAGCCGTGAAGCAGGTCCCAGTCAGGCTTCCCTAACAGAGCATGGTGTCCAGGTGGACAGGAGGGTCCTACAGAGGTGGCAGGCCTCTCCTCAGGCCTTAGGCTGCCAAGCCTCTGGAGAGCGGCAAAGTTTTCTGAGATGCTCAGAATAAGAGCAGCCAGAGAGGCCCAACCTTCCTCAGGTAGGGACAGGGCTGCAGGGAACACAGCCTCTCATGGGGGTGCAATGGCAAACTCTTCACAGGGTGACCACCCAGCCCAGGGGCCCTGTGTGAGCAAGTGGAGCTGCAGCCCAGTGTCAGATAAAATAGCAACACTTACAGAATGTGCTTCCATTAATGGTGTAGGAACCTCAAAGAGAGGAGAAAACTGTCAGTCAGGAGAGCGTGGCCAGGAGAAAGGTGCCGTGAATAAGAGCAGGGCCCACCCATAGGACTGACGCACAGCTACATCCCACGCCTGAGTGCACCTCGAGGCCTGTTCAGTTACTATTCTCGAGAGAGCATCGTAGCGCCTATGTGTGTTTTCCTGTTGCTCACCACCCCCGTCATTATTTAGGCAACATCAACTTCACCCTCCACCACCCATCTGTCAGTTTGTCACACTGTAGTGGCTTGTGTCTTCCCATGTTACTGGTATTTCACGTAGTAGTAGGGTCGCAATGGTGGACAGGTTTTAGGAACGTTTTCAGATGAAGACAGTTGGGAGAAAGGCCTGGCAATCTGTTACAAACAACTACCCAATGAAAACCCTACGCCCCACAACAGGATAGTGCCTAACTGGATTCGGCCATGCTGAAAATGAAGATGGCACAGGGTCAGGTAGGATTTCCTTCTGTCGTAGCTGGGGTTATCAGGGGTCAGTGTTGAGTTGGTGGCAGCTGACAACAATGGTGCACTTGCCACTGTTTATTCAATACTCCCCACTGGCCTGGAATTGCCCCAGTGCATTGCCTACTTAATCCTTCCAGTTGCCCCCGGCAACAATGACTGCCATCTCTAATCAATAAAGGAGGACGCTGGTGTTTGGAGAGACAGATTAGAGCATGATAAAAGGTCATCAAGGGAGACAGGGGAGTAAGGACACCCACTGGGTGCAGGTGTGTGTCCAGCAAGATGGCCTGGGGCCCAGAAACTGACCAAAGATAAAGTCGCCCCAGCATAGTCTTCTAGAGCAAACAGACTGAAGGGGACAAGTTGACAAACTCCTGCCCACCAGGAATCAAGCCACAGAAACCCCCAACCACCAGTCTTCAGCTTTCATCTTACAGCAAATGGCCAATAAAATGTGTCTCCCGTGAGTCATGTGATACCTGAGCAGATGACAGAAGCATCTTCATCGTGGCCACAGTTATGGCTGAACCAGCCCCGGTGCCGGCACTGCCAGAGTGCAGATTCCGTCCCACAGCATTGCACGTCATCTAGGGTGACGGGGCCCATGCCAGCGCCAAAATTGGCATTTTCTAGGGCTGACACTGCATGCCCACATTCTGGCTGTCTGCAGACCACCTGGGCATCCTAATAATCCCAGGAATCATCACAAACTGTCCCCCACTATCCATTGTGGTAGATTTCCACACACCCAGCACATCTATTATAGGGGTTTGAATTGACCAGTCTCAGTCCTGCATCTAAAATACAGATGCCATAAAAGGCGATAAGCATGTCCTCCAGTGGCTCTGAGAGCCAAGTCATCTGTGGGCCTGATCCCGTTCCCCACACCACCACAAGAAATCACGTCAGCATCTACTGTCCCTTTGCTTTACTACGTGTCACTACAATGCTGGAAATCATGCCACCAGAGTCACCCATGGTGGAGAGGTTTCAAGAGAATTTCTGGACTAAGATTAGGAAGAAAGATGTGATGACTTACTTCTGAACACTGGCCAATGAACACCCTAAGGATCGCAATAGAATATCGTCTGATGAGATGGTGGGGGATCAGGCAACATTTTGTTCTGTCATATGTCGGGTCTCTGGGAGTCAGAAGTGACTCACTGACAACTAACAAATATCAGAGCAGAGACACCCAGTCTCCTCATGATAAAGCTGGAGGGCGCTCCAGACATCGCTGAGCTCAGCTGCCTTCACCCTCCAGACAGGAGGTGCTGACTCAATGAGGAGAGTTAACGTATATGATGTCCCTCAGGGAGTTGGAGGCAACCCCAAAGCTAGGATGTACCCCCTCTTCTTCAGATCGCATTGCCTTGGCTGAAGTCTTCTCCCCACCGATGCTCACCACTGTCAGCTATCATACAAAGAGAATGGCCAAAGGCATCTGTGAAGCCCTTCTTTGAGTTCACATGGGGACCGACACACAGACAGAAGAAAACCAAACCAAACCTGCTGACGTCCAGCCAGTTTCGACTCATAGCCACCCTGTAAGACAGAGTAGAACTGCCCCATTGGGTTTCCGCCAAGGGCCTGGTGGATTCGAACCACCAACTTTCTGGTTAACAGTTGAGCTGTTAACCACCACCGGGGCTCCTCAAAGGAAGAGCTGTTTAAATCTAGGAAGCATCAGGGGTGGGGACTGATTTGCACTTACCTCTTGGAAAGGAGTTATACCAAGCAGAAAAGCCTTTGTTTTGGACACTGCCATCACTTCGAAATCGGACTGTCATTTGGTTGGACGAAGATGTGAATATTTCCCTGGTGCTATTACAAATCTTTCCCAGCAAATTACTTCTATTCAGTGGTCCATCAAAGATTTCAATATAATCATAAATACAATTACTGTGCAGCTCCAACCTGGATAGAAAAATGAGGAATATTAAACTGTCATGCCAATACTTAAATTCCTATTGCTCTGATGTTTCGTGGTTAGATTGGAGCTTATGAGTGACACAGTTGACTCTGAGTTTTTCCTTTGGCTCTTCCTTTCAGTCTAGTCAAAAGGCTTCCCAATATTGCCTGATATGTCACAAAAAACCAAAAAAGATAAACCTGTTACCATCAAGTCGATTCTGACTCTCAACAACCCTATTGGACAGAGTAGAACTGCCTGGCAGCTTCAAACTGCTGAGATTTGGTTAGTGGATATGGAACTTAACTACTATACCACCAGGGTTTCCACATGTCATAGTGGGGGTCAAAGCGACTGCAGACCTTATTTATGGAACACGAGGGTAACAAGCCCTCAGTCTTCTGTGTGGGGTTCACCCTTCCCCAGAGGACCTGGGTGTTACTTACTGAACATCAGTGAAGGCCAGGTTTATGCGATCACCATAACTCACTACTATGGTCCAGACACAGTTAGCGTTGTTGGGATAGAATGCAGGGTAGGATGGGCTGTGAAATGTCCCACTGGCATTAAGTAAGAAGCCGCCACAATCTGAAGAGGGTCCTGCAGAGCAGAAAGACAGAGGGACAACTCTGTTGTGACAGTTCTTCAGGGCAGTGCTGGTATGTCAGGACAAGCTATCTTCCACTGGGTAAGAGTCCTCAGGATTTCAGCCACCCCACATCGTAACTTGATTTAATTTTTCCAGTGCAACTGAGAAATGGTGGGTGAAGCGGATGCTTCTCATGTGGTGAAGTGTGAGCAACTGAAGCTTAACACAAAGTCTAGGGATTTCAACTAGGCCTGTTAACAAGAATATCAAACATAGATGCTTTGAATGAAGCCAAGTGATGCTTAGCAAGAGATGTTGTATGCCACCAACCTGGGGAGAAAAATAGAAAGGTTAGAAAAGAGTGGGCATGGGGTCAGTGTTATGTCTAGAGATTTGGGCGCGGGGATCAGGGACAGTGTGGTCTGAGAAACTCTGCAGGAAGGGAAAGGGGCTTCTTCTAGATAGTTTGAGATAAGCAAAAACCATGCCTCTGAGGGTCCATGGCAATGATGACGAGGTGGTGCGCTCTACCAAGAGCAGCGGCAATTCTCAGCTGACAGATAGTTTTTTTGGTAAAAGTATTACTTAGCCTTGGGTATATGAAATGAGAAGCCTTTGTTGTACCCTCACATATAACTCCTGGCCCAGGTAAGTCTTTCAAGCAGAAAAGACCTGAGAGCGGAGCCTCTTTCTACCTCCAAAAGCATAGAGGCCAGAGTGTTCTTATCCCGCCAAACCACACAAGAGGACTAATGTGTTGTGGTTTCAACTGCTACTGCCTGCATACGCTTATGTTAACATCAGAAGAGGCAAAACAACTACATAGACCCTGCCTGTGGCTACTGGTTGGGGACTGTTGAAATGAGCAAGAAGACAAGGGACATTCATGAGTTAAAAGCCAGCAAAATTCACTTGTTGTGACCATGTTCTCACGTTTGGAAACTGTGAGAAAGAGAAAGTTAAACAGGTGCATTGACTGGAAGGTGTCCCCTTGGGCAACAAAAGTTCAAGGTGAACCAATAAGAAGCCAAGTCAATGCTAGTACCCTGCAAGGTGGGTGGCACATTTGTCACCTACCTTCCCTTGTGAGGTAGCGCCAGGCAAAGCCCAAGCAGATTCTGTCCATTGTTTCCAATGTAAAGGTGAATAGCCCTGGTGTGTGAATGATTACGGCCAAGTGGATCCAAAACAAACCCCTTGCCTTGAATATTTTAGCAAAATATTTCAATCAGACCGACCAAGGTAACTTTAAGGCCCAGCCATAGGCAATTGCAAGGCTTTGTCTGCAGACCCTCCAGAGAGAAGCACTTCTCTTCACAACAGGCTTGGTACACTGTGTTCTCTGAAGGAAGTCACGGTCAAGGATTCGGGCTCCTTCTCTCCTAGGCACTCACGTGTTGGCTTATCTGCATTTCTAGTCCAGAAGCCTTCTTGTACGTGGCCCAGAAAGACACTGCTCCCCAATTGACTCATCAGCGTTCTCCTCATCAGCCTTACTTCTTTCTTCCAAGGTTCATAAAAGGCTTTTGTTGGGGGCTTCTACACAGGAAGGTGCCTCTCCAATCATTGCTTCTTGTTGTCTGACCTTGAAAAGAACACTGGAGAGCTGGGGTTTCCCTTCTCCCTCTTGCCTGAGTGTCACAGTAAGTGCAAGAAGTGTCAGTTGCTGCTTTCACTTATTTCCTTGTCTTAATTGACCACTTCAACACCCAGAAGTTGCAGAGAAGTTACACATGACACATAGCAGACCACAAACGAGTCTTCAGTGAAAAAGGGAATATACTTGTCTTGAGCAAGAGGATCAAAATACAAAAATCTTTCTTCTGACCAAACACCACTCCCAGAGAGGGGGCTAAATGTCTTTGAGGTCACCTGAAGAGATGATGCCAGGGTTCTCATGGTGGACACAGTTACAAGAGAGCCAAGCTTTGTGGGGGCAGCTCCATGGTTGGGACTCATGTCCTGAACGGCACACCTCGTCCAGGATGATTGGAGCCCTAACTACACTGCACACTTTCCACGGCTGATATGGCCCAGCACCTGCCTAGCCATCTGCAGCACACAATGGCACCACTGGTGTCTCAGTCATGGTCATGCACGGTGCCCCAGAAGCCTTGGTGTGGAACCTCCACACAGTGCTCAATCCAGTCACCTCTATAGACCAGTCTCTACCAAACTAGAAACTGTCCTCAAAGAGGGTGCAAGAATTCGCCATTCATGTCTAAACTTTGAGATAATTCCTGAAGCATATCAGGACTCCGGCCAACGACACTAACCTCAGAAACACAGACTGAGGCATATTAGTTTGGAGAACACATTACACTTTCTCTTCCCAAAGCTACAAGAGGTAACCTGAGAGATTGAGATCAGAAGAAATCACAGGGATCTGAGGATACACTGGGACCTGCAGTGACCAACGAGAGAGGACCTACCAAGACAAGTCACCAGTATGGGTTCCAGAAGAGACCTGGGATCTGATTCTTTGGACATGACATGTTCCAGTTGACTCAGCCACTCACAAGACCGACAAAGCAAAGACCCTACCTAGAAAAGGCCCAATGCCTTACTCTGAAGTTTCCCCGACCCAGAGCCTGTGAATGTCACTGTCATCCCAGTTCCTCCAGACTCAGACTCAAATCATGGATAGTCTGTACACAGGGATGGCTGGGGGAATATGTACTTCTTGTTGGCTGAGGTGTGGACACTGTTGGCCATTGGTCTGCAGGATGCAAACAGAGGAGAAAAGGTCAATTTAGACACTGAAGGAAGAGGTTCACCTGCCACAACCCATGTGGCCAGTCACACCTCACGGCCCTGAATTCCACAGTGGTCATGTGTCCCACACAAGTTGAGAAACATCTTTAGCTCTTAGCAGGTTATTTATGAAAGTACCTCAGGGTAGGACATCTGACAGGCGTCAGGCAAACTCTCTATGTCTAGGATACATTTTTCTCCACTGGAAAGTCTTCCCCTGCCTGTTATTGGTGACAGGTTACTGGTTACTGGTGTTGATCATCAAGCTGTGAGTACACAGGGGAGGAAATCTGAGCACCCAGGATCCAGGCCCACTGCCGGGACAGGAGGAATGTTCCTTTTCTCTGGAGCAGATGTGGCCTTGCTGAGAATGATCTTGGCACAAGGACCGCCCTTCAGGCGAAAGTTCGTTATCAGTGAACACTGTTCAGAATGTTCATTTAAGCCCCGAGGGACATGAGAAAGTATCTCTCATGAAACCAACAATGAGCTACTTTTCTGTTCCCATTAAAATATGGTCAGAGAAGGCAAAGCGGCCCCTCAGCCTCTGCCTCCTCCCTGGACATATGTGGTGGACATAAGACTCAGATGCAGCGAATCAGATTAACTCATTTCCTGGCCATACTGGTTCTGCAAAAAGGACTTGTGTTCAGAGAAGCCAGTCAGCCTGTACCCCAGGACGTTTGGGTCAGTGACTTCCAGAATGGCTTCTCCTTTCTTCTAGGGTGGCTAAGACAGAGAGGAACAGATTTGAGAAGACAGATGCCATCTTTCCTACCACAGGAAGATGAGCCACCTGAGAAGGAAGCCTCAGAGAGACAGATGAAGGACAAGCGGAAAGATTCTGAGCCATCAGGACGTCCCTAGAGCACCAGCGTCCAGCTGTGCCTAAAGTCTGAATACCTGGGATTCCTATTATGTGGGCCAACTGCAAGTTACCCCCGCAAGGCCTAGCTGAAGTTTCTGTCACTTTCCAAATAAGATGCATTATCTTGGAACTCTCACTTTAATTCTCATCAGCTTCCCATGAGGTCACACTGGGACACAAGTTTGGGAGGATGTGGGCGACAGAACCTGAGATGCACTGCTAAGAAGCCAGCAGCTGGAGGAACATCACCCTGGCCTCTTTTCTGAGATAACTAAGCTAAAATTCCAAGAAAAAAACAAAAGATGCAGACCATAAAACGGTTTGTTTGACATCCCCAATGTAAGGAAGTAAACTTCAAAATTTTGAGAAAAAGACGAAGTCAACAATGAAGGCTGGCTTTGAATTTGCAGTTCTTCCTACCCAGCTGGAATAGCTGGTGCTGGAGGAGATGGTGCTCGAGTGAGTGTCACCTTGAGCCTGCGTTAGTGGAACCAGAGACTAGCACGTGAATACTGTGTGGACCCTGGGCACGGACTACTAGACAGAGAGCTAGTGTAGACTGCCTTCTGGAAGCTACCTTCTGTCATATGACCTTCTAAAGGAATTGAAGAGCAAATGTGAACTCTGTGGCTCTTATGACTCTTCATGACCCTATAGAAGAGAAGAAGTCTGGTGGACAGGGCCGTGACAGAGTGGTGGCAGAAGCCGGATGCCTCAGAGCATCTGCAGAGAGGAGCAGGCAGGCACGGAGAGTGTGGAAGGAGTGGGCTGAGGTGAGCAGGGAGGGATGGGGAATCCCTTGGGACGCTGTGGACTCACCATGCCAGGGTGTAGGGCTGGACACTGCATCTGGGAGAAAGAGGAAGACAGTCAGCTGTGTGGCACAGAGAAGCCCCCATGGGGATCATTGTTGAAGACACACCCCCAGCAGGTGCAACCCACAGGCCACCGAGTGGACACAGCCTGGGGTCTGTGACAACGCTCACTTGATTCTGTGTGCTGTTCAGAATCCTGTGACACCACAGTGCCTCTGTGCCTGAGGGCTCTCTGCCCAGATCACGCAAGCCACTGCCCCACAAGGGCCATGCCACAAGTGCCACCACCACAGCCCTTCCCAGGTGTAGCAGTCATCCTCAGCAGCTGTCCTGAAAGGACCCCTGTCCCTTTGCCTTCAGGTGAGATACCCCTAAAATTGTGTATCAATTTCCAGGATTACCTCCTGTCCCCGTTGTCATCACTGGCCCATTAGAATAGCAGTTGTGACACACGTGGTTCCCTGGGGGCTCGCCTGGCCTCCCTAATGCGTTGTACCCCACAAATGAACGCACTGCATTTCAACCGCCCTCTTCACAGGAGTCTAGAAAGACTCGCTCAGCAAGCTCACTGAGGGATAGCGGAGGTTCATGTGCCACCCGCGTCGTCTGTGTTGGGAGAAGGCACACCAGGTGCAGTGGGGTGGGGACGGTGGACAGCCTTGAATCTAATAAAGATCCCACTGATTCGACCCTCATGACGGTTCTCCCAAGAGACATACTATTTTACAAACTAGTAGCCTGACATGGCAACTGGGCCATCAGATGAGTCAGGACATGAGAACAGAGTGCGCACAGGAAAGGTTCCAGGTAGACCTCCTGGGAGAGAAAGCGTGTCTTCACCGAGAAGACCCAACTTCAGAAGGTGCTTGAGGAATCCTGAGGCCCACCTCAGCAGGTGACACCAGTGTCCTCCTCATAACCACAGTTGTGAGACAGCAGCTCCACAGGTAGGACATGTGTCCTGAGCAGCGCATGTCATTCAGGACAATTGGTCCTGAGGCCTGAGTGAACTGGGTGCCTCCTGGGGCTGATACAGCCCAAGGACAGCCCAGCCACCAGCAGACCACACTGACAGAATTGATGTCCCAGAAATCATCATACACGGTGCCCCAGGAATTTTGGTACAGGACCTCCACATGACCCTGACATTGGGCACCTCCACTCACCAGTCTTAGGGTCAAAGCATAATAGGTCTCTGCAGGAGGGAATAGAAATTTCTCATTTATGTTTAAATTTTGGGTTAACTGCTAAAGCAGATCTGAACTCTAGCCAAGGAGAGTGACCTGAGAGACACTGAGGCAGGCATATGTGCTTGGAGAGGACATGACAGTTTTCTTCCCAAAGCTACAACTGATCACCTGAGACACTGAGACTGCAAGGAATCACAGGGATTTGAGGTGCTACTGGGATGTGCAATGACCACCCGGAAAACATCCACCAAGATAGGACAGCAGAACGGGTTCCAGAAGAGATCCAGGACCCGACCCTTTGGACAGCTCATCTTCCAGCTGGCTCAGCCACTCACAAGACAGACAAAGCCAAGGCTCTTCCCGTATGAGGTGCAGGGCCTTACCCTGAACATTCACCCACCCAGAGCTCATGAATGGCACCCTCAGGCCACTTCCTCTGGACTCCCACTCAAGTCACGGCTACTCTGTGTACAGGGAGCTGCATGGAAGGTGGAGAGTAACACATACCTGTTGTAGTTTCGGGTGTGGATGTTCTTGGCCACCAGTCTGCAGGATGCAAATAGAGGAGAAAGGGTAGATTTAGACAATGTAGGAAGAGGCTCACCTACCATAACCTATGGGGCCAGCCACATCTCATGGCCCTGAATTCCACGTTGGTCATTTGTCCCGCACAAGTCAAGAAAGGTCTCTGTCAGCAGGTTATCTATGAAAATTCCTCAGGATAGGATGTCACACTAGTTACAGGCAATGCTCTACATGTGTGATTAATTTTTCTACATCAGCAACTCTTCCCTTGACAGGTATTGGTGACAGGTTTCTGGCTGATGCATCTGTGTCCATCACCAAGCTGTGAGCACATAAGGGAGGAAATTGGAGCTCCCAGGAGCCAGGCCCATGGCCTGAACAACAGTAGGGCTCCTTCTCTCTGGAGCAGGTGTGACTCGGCCGAGGGTGTCCTTGGTACAAGGACTGAGGAAACCGACTTACAGTTTTCTCTCAGGCGAAACTTCATGCTTTATCAGTGAACACTGCTGAGAATGCTCATTTAAGTCCTGACGGGCATAAGTGTCTTCCAAGAAACTGATGAGGAGGAACTTGTCTGCTCCCATTCAGAAATGCTCAGAGAAAGCTAAGAGTACCTTCAACCCTTTCTTCTCTCTGGACCACCAGGGTGCTCACATGACACAGAGAGAGCCAATCAGAGTGAAGTATTCCGTGGCTGCTCTGATTGGCGCTGCACAAGGCCCATGTGCTCAGCAGACAAATCAGGCTGCAGCCCAAGAATTTTTCCAAGAGTTTTAAAAATGTCCGCCCTTTCCATTGGTGAGTGGTGTCTGGGGTATTAAAAGCTGCCAAGCTGCCATCCAAGGGCACAGCAAATGGTCCCAACTCAGCAGGAACGGATGATCACCGAGGACAAAATGACATGGGGTAGAGACAACCAGAAGATAAAGAGATCCACATGAGTGGCTGCCTACATCGACTTGGGACCAGAAGAACCGGATGGTACCTGGCCACCACCAGGGATAGTTGTGATGGAGCTCACTAAGTTGAGTCTCACTGGCAACATAAGAATAAAAAGGGGTACATCCTGAGATCTCGACTAAAAGATGGTCCAGCAGTTTCAGGGTTCCCGTGGGTGCATGGCCCCTGGTCCTGATGCTGCCCTTGCCCATAAATCATAATAAAGGTCCACTCTTCAGACACGAATGGATTGGACTTGGTGATGCAGAGTGACCATATATTCGATGCACTTGATGGTTCTATGCATCCATAGGATATCATCCTGCTGACCACTGGCTGGAGTAAGGGGAGTGGGTGGAAAGAAGGGGAAAGGAGGCTGTTGGGAGGATGAGACACGTATGGAGTAGAGAGGAATAGTGTGCTGTCACCGGACAGGGAGAGCAGTGGAAGCTGCATATACGTGGGCACGTAAATTTATACGGGAAAGTACATTTTCTCTCAGTCATATTAAATAAAAAAATTAAAAATGTCTGCCCTTCTCCCCTAGGGTGGCTAAGCTGGTGAGGGACAGACTTGGGAAAGAGGCCATCTGTCCTATCGTGGGACAGTCGGCTGCCTGAGACCGAAACCTTAAAGAAGCAGGGTCAGGACAAATACGGAAAGATTCAAAGCCGCAAGGACTTGCTTAGAGCACCGACATCCAGCTGTGACTAAACTCGAAGCACCTGGACATCAGAGGGAATGAGCCCACTGCAGGTTATCCCCTTGTGCTCTCAGCTAGTCTGACTTTCCACCGTATTTGACATACAGTGTATTATCTCATGACTCTCACTTTAATAATCATCAGCTTCCTATGAGGTTACACTGATGCAAAGAGTCTGGCAGGATGTAGATGACAGCACCTGAGATGCAATCCTGAGAAGCCAGCAGCTAGATGAACATCACCCGGGCCTCCTGTCTGTGATAGCTCAGCTTGAATTGCAAGAAGAAACGAAAGGATGCTGACTATAAAGGGGCTGCTTGATGTCCTCAATATAACAAAGTAAACCTCAAAGTGTTAAGGAAAGGATAAAGTCAAAGTGGTCAATGAAGGCTGGCTTTGAATTTCAGGTTCTTCCCACCCAGCTCCAATGGCTGGGGTTGGGAGAGATGGTGCCAGACTGAGTCAAGTCACCTTGACCTGGGCTGGTGGAAACAGAGACTAGCATCTGACTACTATATGGCATTAAGCATGGATTCTTAGAAACAGAGCTAGTGTAGACTCCCTTCTGGAAGCTGCCTTCTATCCCACGTCCTTGTAGGGGAAAAAAAGACCAAACGTGAACTCTGGGGTTCTTGTGCCTCCCCATGACCATGTAGATGAGAAGCAGTTTGGTGGACAGGGCCGTGACAGAGTGTTGGCAAAAGCCGGATGTCTCAGAGCATCTGTAGAGACGAGCAGGCAGGCGTGGAAAGTGTGGAAGGAGGGGGCTGAGGTGAGCAGGGAGGGACGGGGCAGCCCTTGGGACGCTGTGGACTCACCATGCCAGGGTGTAGGGCTGGACACTGCATCTGGGAGAAAGAGGAAGACAGTCAGCTGTGTGGCACAGAGAGGCCCCCACAGGAATCATGTTGAGGACACATGCCAGCAGATGCCGGCCACAGGTGACCAAGTGGACAGGCCCAGGGGTCCATGACAACACTCACTTGATTCTGGCTGCTGTTCAGCATGCTGTGACAGCACAGCACCTCTGAGCCTGAGGGCTCTCTGCCCTGATCATGCAAGCCACTGCCCCACAAGGGTCGGGCCACAACTGCCACCACCAGAGCCCCTCCCAAGTGGAGCAGTCACACTCAGCAGCTGTCCTGCCAGGACCCCTCTCCCTTTGCCTTCAGGTGAGATACCCCTAAAATTATGGGCCAATTTCTGGATTGTCTCCAGGGGATTAGCTGCTGACCCCAGTGTCGGAGCTGCCGTATAGGAACAGCAGTTGTGACACACTGCCTTCCCTCGGGGCTCCCCTGGCCTCCCTAATACATTCACACCCACCAAATGAGTACCCTTCACTTCCATTCTTTTCTCAGTAGGATTGAGGAAGACTCCATTCAGCAAGCTCGTGGATGGGAAGGGAAGGTTCACGTACCACCCACGTCCTCTGTGTGTGAGAAGTCACACTAGGTGGAATCGGGGTGCGGACGGTGGACAGTCTTGTATCTAACAAAGAGTTTGTTGGTTCTCTCTCAGGATGGTTTTTACCAAGAGATACCCTATTTTCCAAATTAGAAGCCTGACGTGGCCACCAGCTGACCCAGGACATGAGAACACATGACAATCAGGAGAGGTGCACCTCCTGGGAGAAAAAACCCATCTTCACTGAGAAAAGCCAACTCCAAAATTTGACTGAGGAATCCTGAGGCCCACCTGAGCAGATGACACCAGCGTCCTCGTGGTGACCGCAGTTGTGAGAGAGCCAGCCTCTGTGGGAGCAGCTCCACAAGTAAGACTCGTATCCTGAGCAGCGCACATCGTCCAGGACGATCGGTCCTGAGCCCTGACCGAAATAGGCACTTCCTGGGGCTGATACAGCCTGGCCACAGCCCAGCTGCCGGCAGACCACGTTGGCACCATTGATGTCCCAGAAATCATCACACACAGTGCCCCAGGAGTTTTGGTATAGGACTTCCACGCGACCCTGGCACCGGCCACCTCCATTCACCAGCCTCAGGGCCAAAGCTGAGGCTATCTCTGTAAGAGGGAAGAAGAATTTTTCATTTTTGTCTACACTTGATTCAATTCTGGCTTATAACAATCCTATAGGAGGGAGCGGAAGCACCCTATGAGATTCCCTATGAGACCCTGATGGCACTCAAGGGTTGACGCTGATTCCCAGCTAGAGCTCGTAAGCTCTGCACCCTGAGGTTTCCAGGCTCCTCAGGGCCTGAGGCCTTTCTCCCCGGAACAAGGAAGCCACTGTCACATGCCTACCAGGCCACAAGTGTGTCAGCTTTAGCCTCTCATGGGGACAGCCAGTACTCACACTCAGCAGTTGTCCTCCTAGAAGGACCCCACTCCCACTTCTTTCAGGTGAGACAGCCCTAAAGTTGTACACCCGTTTCTGGATTGTCTCCCTGGGATTAGCTCCTGTCCCCATTGTCCCAGCTGGCCTATGAGAACAGCAGTATGACACATCTGCCTTCCCTGGGAGCCCACGTGGCCTTCCAAATACATTCACACCTCACGGAGGAATGCACTGCATTTCAACTGACCTCTTAGTAGGAGTCCAGGAAGACTCCGTTCAGCAAGCTCATTCAGAGGTAGGGAAGGTCCACGTACAACCCGTGTCCTCTGTGTGTGGGCAGTCACACCAGGTGAAGTGGGGTGAGGACAGTGGACAGCCCTGCCTCTAATAGACAGCTCACTGGTTTTTTCCTCGGGATGGTTCTTACTGAGCTACATACAGTTTTACAAACTAGGGGCCTGCCAACTGGGCCACAGGTGAGCCAGGACATGAGAACACACGACACAGAGGACAGGCTCTCGTGGCAGAGAAACTGTGTCCTCAATGAGAAGAGCCAGCTCTGGAAGATGGTTGAGGAATCCTGATGACGACTTCTGAGACAGCCAATCTTTGTGTGGGCAGCTCCACAGATAGGAAGTGTGCTGAGCAGTGTATATCATCCACGACGGTCAGTCGTGAGCGCTGACTAAAATCGGCACTTCCTGGGGCTGACACAGCCTGGCCAAAGCCCAGCTACTGGCAGACCACATTGGCATGACTGATGTCCCAGAAATCATCACACACAGTGCCCCAGGAGTTTTCTATCAGATGAGTGCAACCGTGGCATTGGGGACCTCTGCTGAGAAGCCTCAAGGTCGAAGCAGAATATGTCTTCCTGGAGGAACAAGAATTTCTCATTTATGTCTAAGCTTTGGTGTAATTGCTGAAGCAGTTCTAGACTCTGACCAAGGAGGGTGACCGGAGAGACACTGATCCAGGCATATTTCCTTGGAGAGAAAATGACACCTTGTCTTCCTACAGCTACAATCAATCAACTGAAGACTCAGAATTCAAGGAATCACAGGGATTTGAGGTGCTATTGGGGTGTGCAATGACCAACCAGAGAATATCTGCCAAGCCAGGACAGCAGCATGGGTTGCAGACGAGATCCGGGACCTGATGCTTTGGACATTTCATCTTCCAGCTGGTTCAACCACTCACAGGACAGACAAAGGAAAGGCTCTTTCCACATGAGGTGCAGGGCCTTACCCTGAACGTTCACCCACCCAGAGCTCATGAATGGCACTGTCAACCCACTTCCTCTGGACTTCCACTCAAGTCACGGCTACTCTGTGTACAGGGAGCTGCATGGAAGGTGGAGAGTAACACATACCTGTTGTAGTTTCGGGTGTGGATGTTCTTGGCCACCAGTCTGCACGATGCAAATAGAGGAGAAAGGGTAGATTTAGACAATGTAGGAAGAGGGTCACCTACCATAACCTATGGGGCCAGCCACATCTCATGGCCCTGAATTCCACGTTGGTCATTTGTCCCGCACAAGTCAAGAAAGGTCTCTGTCAGCAGGTTATCTATGAAAATTCCTCAGGATAGGATGTCACACTAGTTACAGGCAATGCTCTACATGTGTGATTAATTTTTCTACATCAGCAACTCTTCCCTTGACAGGTATTGGTGACAGGTTTCTGGCTGATGCATCTGTGTCCATCACGAAGCTGTGAGCACATAAGGGAGGAAACTGGAGCTCCCAGGAGCCAGGCCCATGGCCTGAACAAGAGTAGGGCTCCTTCTAACAAGAGCAGGTGTGACTCTGCTGAGGGTGTCCTTGGTACAAGGACTGAGGAAACCGACTTACAGTTTTCTCTCAGGCGAAACTTCATGCTTTATCAGTGAACACTGCTGAGAATGCTCATTTAAGTCCTGACAGACATAATAAGTGTCTTCCAAGAAACTGACGAGAAGGAACTTGTCTGCTCCCATTCAGAAATGTTCAGAGAAAGCTGAGAGCACCTTCAACCCTTTCTTCTCTCTGGACCACCAGGGTGCTCACATGACACAGAGAGAGCCAATCAGAGTGAAGTACTCCGTGGCTGCTCTGATTGGCGCTGCACAAGGCCCATGTGCTCAGCAGACAAATCAGGCTGCAGCCCAGGAATTTTTCCAAGAGTTTTAAAAATGTCTGCCCTTTCCATTGGTGAGTGGTGTCTGGGGTATTAAAAGTTGCCAAGCTGCTATCCGAGGGCACAGCAAATGGTCCCAACTCAGCAGGAACGGATGATCACCAAGGGCCAAAATGACATGGGGTAGAGACAACCAGAAGATAGAGAGATCTACATGAGTGGGTGCCTACATCGACTTGGGACCAGAAGAACCGGATGGTACCCGGCCACCACCAGGGATAGTTGTGATGGAGCTCACTAAGTTGAGTCTCACTGGCAACATAAGAATAAAAAGGGGTACATCCTGAGATCTCGACTAAAAGACCTCAATTGATGGTCCAGCAGTTTCAGGGTTCCCGTGGGTGCATGGCCCCTGGCCCTGATGCTGCCCTTGCCCATAAATCATAATATAGGTCCACTCTTCGGACACGAATGGATTGGACTTGGTGATGCAGAGTGGCCATATGTTGGATGCACTTGATGGTTCTATGCATCCATAGGATATCATCCTGCTGACCACTGGCTGGAGTAAGGGGAGTGGGTGGAAAGAAGGGGAAAGGAGGCTGTTGGGAGAATGAGACACATATGGAGCAGAGAGGAACAGTGTGCTGTCACCGGACAGGGAGAGCAGTGGAAGCTGCATATACGTGGGCATCTAAATTTATACAGGAATGTACATTTTCTCTCAGTCATATTAAATAAAAAAAAAATGTCTGCCCTTTTCCCCTAGGGTGGCTAAGCTGGTGAGGGACAGACTTGGGAAAGAGGCCACCTGTCCTATCGTGGGACAGTCGGCTGCCTGAGACCGAAACCTTAAAGAAGCAGGGTCAGGACAAATACGGAAAGATTCAAAGCCGCAAGGACTTGCTTAGAGCACTGACATCCAGCTGTGACTAAACTCGGAACACCTGGACATCAGAGGGAATGAGCCCACTGCAGGTTATCCCCTTGTGCTCTCAGCTAGTCTGACTTTCCACCGTATTTGACATAAAGTGTATTATCTCATGACTCTCACTTTAATAATCATCAGCTTCCTATGAGGTTACACTGATGCAAAGAGTCTGGCAGGATGTAGATGACAGCACCTGAGATGCAATCTTGAGAAGCCAGCAGCTAGATGAACATCACCCAGGCCTCCTGTCTGTGATAGCTCAGCTTGAATTGCAAGAAGAAACGAAAGGATGCTGACTATAAAGGGGCTGCTTGATGTCCTCAATATAACAAAGTAAACCTCAAAGTGTTAAGGAAAGGATAAAGTCAAAGTGGTCAATGAAGGCTGGCTTTGAATTTCAGGTTCTTCCCACCCAGCTCCAATGGCTGGGGTTGGGAGAGATGGTGCCAGACTGAGTCAAGTCACCTTGACTTGGGCTGGTGGAAACAGAGACTAGCATCTGATTACTATACAGCATTAAGCATGGATTCTTAGAAAGAGAGCTAGTGTAGACTCCCTTCTGGAAGCTGCCTTCTATCCCACGTCCTTGTAGGGGAATTAAAGACCAAATGTAAACTCTGGGGTTCTTGTGCCTCCCCATGACCATGTAGACGAGAAGCAGTTTGGTGGACAGGGCCGTGACAGAGTGGTGGCAGAAGCCAGATGTCTCAGAGCATCTGCAGAGACAAGCAGGCAGGCGTGGAGAGTGTGGAAGGAGGGGGCTGAGGTGAGCAGGGAGGGACGGGGCAGCCCTTGGGACGCTGTGGACTCACCATGCCAGGGTGTAGGGCTGGACACTGCATCTGGGAGAAAGAGGAAGACAGTCAGCTGTGTGGCACAGAGAGGCCCCCACAGGACTCATGTTGAGGACACATGCCAGCAGATGTGGGCCGCAGGTGACCGAGTGGACAGGCCCAGGGGTCCATGACAACACTCACTTGATTCTGGCTGCTGTTCAGCATGCTGTGACAGCACAGCACCTCTGAGCCCGAGGGCTCTCTGCCCCGATCATGCAAGCCACTGCCCCACAAGGGCCGGGCCACAACTGCCACCACCAGAGCCCCTCCCAAGTGGAGCAGTCACACTCAGCAGCCGTCCTGCCAGGACCCCTCTCCCTTTGCCTTCAGGTGAGATACCCCTAAAATTATGGGCCAATTTCTGGATTGTCTCCTTGGGATTAGCTGCTGAGCCCAGTGTCGGAGCTGCCGTATAGGAACAGCAGTTGTGACACACTGCCTTCCCTGGGGGCTCCCCTGGCCTCCCTAATACATTAACACCCCACAAATGAGTACCCTTCTCTTCCATTCTTTTCTCAGTAGGATTGAGGAAGACTCCATTCAGAAAGTTCGTGGATGCGAAGGGGAGGTTGACCTACCACCCACGTCCTCTGTGTGTGAGAAGTCACACCAGGTGGAATCGGGGTGCGGACAGTGGACAGTCCTGCATCTAACAAAGAGCTCATTGGTTCTCCCTCAGGATGGTTCTCAACAAGAGTCATCCTATTGTCCAAATTAGGAGTCTGACGTGGCCACAAGCTGACCCAGGACATGAGAACACATGACAATCAAGAGAGGTGCACCTCCTGGGAGAGAAAACCCGTCGTCACTGAGAAAAGCCAACTCCAGAATTTGACTGAGGAATTGAGAGGCCCACCTGAGCAGATGACACCAGCGTCCTCGTGGTGACCGCAGTTGTGAGAGAGCCAGCCTCTGTGGGAGCAGCTCCACAGATAGGACTCGTATCCCGAGCAGCCCACATCGTCCAGGACAATCGGTCCTGAGCCCTGACCGAAATAGGCACTTCCTGGGGCTGATACAGCCTGGCCACAGCCCAGCTGCCGGCAGACCACGTTGGCATCATTGATGTCCCAGGAATCATCACACACAGTGCCCCAGGAGTTTTGGTATTGGACTTCCACACGACCCTGGCACCGGCCACCTCCATTCGCCAGCCTCAGGGCCAAAGTAGAGGTTGTCTCTGTAAGAGGGAAGACAAATTTTTCATTTTTGTCTAAACTGGGGGATAATTCCTGAAGCCATTCTCAACCCTGATCAAGGACAGTGACCACAGAGACATTGACCAGGTAATTTGCTTGGAGAGCATGTAACACCTTGTCTTCCCAAAGCTACAATCCATTACCTGAGAGACTGACATTGCAAGGAATTACAGGGCTTTGAAGAAGCACTCGAGCCTGCATTGACCAAGCAGAGAGGAGCTACTGAGACAAGTCAGCAGCATGGGTTCCAGAAGAGACCTAGGACTTGATTGTTTGGACATGACATCTTCCAGTTGATGCAACCCCTTACAAGACAGACAAAGCAAAGACCCTACCGAGAAGAGGTCCAGAGCCTTACTCTGGAAGTTCCCTCATGCACAGCTCATGCGAGCCACTGTCAACCCAGTTCCTCCAGATGTGTACATAGGGAGTTACAGGGATGGTCGGGGAAATACATACCTCCAGATGGCGGAGGTGTGGATATTGCTGACCAGCGGTCTGCAGGAAGCAAATAGAAAAGGTAGATGTAGACATAGTAGAAAAAGGTTCACCTGCCCCAGCCCACGGGGTCAGTCCCACCATACGCCCCTCAATTCCACATCGGTCATGAGTCCTTATCCAGTCAAGAAAGGTCTGGAAGCTCTCAGCACGTTCTTTATGAAAGTCCATTAGGGCAGTATAACAGGATGGTGTCAGGCAACTGTCTAGGTCTGTGATAAACTTTTCACTATTAGCAACTCTTCCCTTGCCGGTTTTTGATGACAAGTTACTGGTTGATACATATGTGTGCATCACCAATCTGTGACCACAAACAGGAAATCAGAGAACCGAGGACCCAGGCCAGCTGCCAGGACAGGAGTAATGCGCCTTGTCTCTGGAGCAGATGTGGCCTTGCTGAGGGAGATCTTGGAACAAGGACCTTCTCTTGGGCAAAAGTTTATCGTGAACACCGTTCAGAATGCTCATTTGAGCCCTGATGGATATAAAAAGTGTCTCTCATGAAATCAACAATGAGCAACTTTTCTGTCCCTGTTCCAAAATGGTCAGAGAAGGCAAAGGGCCCCTTCAGCCTCTGCCTCCTCCCTGCTCATAGAAGGTGGACATACGACTCACATGCAGCCAATCAAACTAACTCCTTCCCCAGCTGCACTGATTGGTTCTGCAAAAGGGACTTGTGTTCAGAGAGGCCAATCAGACTGTACCCCAGGACATTTCGGTTGGAGGTTTCTGGAATGGCTTCTCCTTTCTGCTATGGTGACTAAGATGGTGAGGGACAGATTTGAGAAGACAGATGACATCTTTCCTACCACAGGAGGACAAGCAGCCTGAGAGGAAAGCCTCAGAGACACAGATAAAGGACAAGCAGAAAGATTCTGAGCCATGAGGATGTCCCTAGAGTACAAGCATCCAGCTGTACCTGAAGGCTGAACACCTGGGCTTCCCGTTATGTAGTCCAACTGCTAGTTATCCCCATGTGGTCTAGATGGAGTTGGAGTTTCTATCACTTTTACAATAGGATGCATTATCTTAGAGCTATTGCTTTGATTATCTTCAGTTTCCTATGAGGTGACAGTGAGACACAAGTTTGGGGTGATGTGGACGACAGAACCTGAGATGTATTCCTGGGAAGCAGGACTCTTCTCTGTGATAACTAAGCTTAAATTCCAAGAAAAAAACATAAGGATGTTTCCCATTAAAGAAGGTTTTTGGTCTCCCCTGTGTAAAGAAGTAAACTTACAGGTTTTGAGAAACAAGATACAGTCAAAGTGGTCAGTGAAGGCCGGCTTCGAATTTTGGGTTCTAATGCACTGGTGTTGGAGATGGCACCTGAGTGAGTCAAGTCTCCTTGAGCCTGGGCTGGTGGAACCAGAGACAAGCACAAGACTAACATATGGTCCCCTAAGCGGACTCATAGGAAGAAAGCCAGTGTAGACTGCCTTCTGGAAGCTGGCTTCTGTTGTACATCCTGCTGCAGGAATCAAAGGCTAAACGCGAAGTCTATGACTCTTGTGACTCCTAATGACTTTGTAGATAAGAATCAGTGTGGGCCCAGTGCCGTGATAAAGTGGTGGTAGACACAATAGATCTCAGAGCATCTGCAGAGAGGAGAGCAGCAGGGATGGTACAGTGTAGGAGGGGTGGGTCTGAGGGGTGCAGGCAGGGAAGGGACAGCCCCTGCGAGACACTGTGTCTCACCTGGCAAGGGTTGTGGAATTGCCTACAGCTGTGAGAAAGAGAAAGCTAGGCAGGTGTGTTACACAGAGAAGTCCCAGCTGGAACTGCTGTTGAGGAAACAGCGTATTCACCCCCCGCCCAGCTGACGCTGCCCATCTACCACCGAGGGCACATGGCCAAACTAAAGAACCAAACCCGTTGACTTTGCCTTCACTTCTGGCTGATAGTAACCCTGTAGAAGGGAGCGGAAGTGCCCCATGAGGTTGCCTAGGATCCCCTCATGGCACTGAACTGTTAACACTTTGATTTCCAGCTAGAGCTCTTAATCACTGCACCCTGAGGGTTCCAGACACTACCGGGAGTCCACACACGTGTTGACTTGCTTCACGCAGCTGTTATACTGGTACATGCTACAGCACAAGTGCCTCTGGACCTGAGGTCTTTCTCCCCGGAATAGGGAAACCACTTTCACACACCTACTAGGTCAGAAGTTTACAGCTTTAGACTCTCATGGGAACAGCCAGCACTCACACTCAGCAGCTGTCCTCCTAGAAGGACCCTGCTCCCTTTTCTTTCATGTGAGACAGCCCTAAAGTTGTATTCCTGTTTCTGGATTGTCTCCCTGAGATTAGCTCCTGTCCCCATTTTCCCAGCTGGCCTATGAGAACAGCAGTATGACACACCTGCCTTCCCTGGGAGCCCACGTGGCCTTCCAAATACATTCACACCTCAGGGAAGAATGCACTGCATTTCAACTGACCTCTTAGTAGGAGTCCAGGAAGACTCCGTTCAGCAAGCTCATTCAGAGGTAGGGAAGGTTCACATACAACCCGTGTCCTCTGTGTGTGGGAAGTCACACAATGCAAAATGCGGTGGGTGCTGAACCCCGTCACCCACAAAGACCTCTATGAGCAAAGTCACAGGCCTATGTGATGGCAGGCGGATGCATCTCACCCCTGACATATTTCTGGCCATATATTTTTCATCCTAATTAAACCTTCCTCAAAAATACCCCCTCATCTCCCAGCACAAGGACAAATGCTGAGCCCAGGAACACCCAGCCTGGAAATGCCAAGGCCGGCCCAGCCCTGCTGGCTTCCCCTAACTGCACATTCCCCGCCACATGTGCAAAGAAATACCCTTCTTAGAACAGCTTAAGAAAGGCATAGGGTGGGGGATGGTAGGTGTTTACTGTCCCCACAGGAAGAGATAAAGAGCAAAGTAGGAACAAATAGAGTTTATAACCTTTAGACCCCTCCTCCTGTAGCTTTTAACCTTGAGGTATAGGTAGGGCTGAATGAGCTCGGGGCATAACTTTGTTTTCACTGTCAATTATCACCACAACACACCTGCCTCGGGCCATTATCTAGAAGGCCTTGAAAATTAACAAGAAAAAAAAAAAAAAAAAGAGAGACCACGAGGCTTCGGTTTCAAGTTAGCCAATAGCTTGTGTGGTCAGGAGGCAGGGTGAAAATCATGTCACCTCGACTATAAAAAATAAAGAAAGACAGACCTTGACGGGCTGCCATTTTTCTCCAAAACTCTTTCCTATCTCAGTCTCATTTTTCCTGTCAAAGCTGTTCATCCCTCCGTGGGCCTGAAAAAGTTGCCGGAGCTGGCTCCCAGCAGGTGGGGACAGCGAACAGCCCTGCCTCTAATAGACAGCTTACTGGTTTTGTCCTCAGGATGGTTCTTACTGAGCTACATACTGTTTTACAAACTAGGGGCCTGCCAACTGGGCCTCAGGTGAGCCACGACATGAGAACACATGACACATAGGACAAGCTCTCGTGGGAGAGAAAGCGTGTTCTCACTGAGAAGAGCCAGCTCCAGAAGGTGGTTGAGGAATCCTGAGTCCCACCTCAGCGGACAGCACGAGAATCCTCCTGATGACCAGTTATGAGACAGCCAACCTCTGTGTGGGCAGCTCCACAGATAGGACGTGTGCTGAGCAGTGTACATCATCCACGATGGTCAGTCGTGAGCCCTGACCAAAATTGGCACTTCCTGGGGCTGACACAGCCTGGCCAAAGCCCAGCTACTGGCAGACCACATTGGCATGACTGATGTCCCAGAAATCATCACACACAGTGCCCCAGGAGTATTCCTATCAGATGAGTGCAACCGTGACATTGGGGACCTCCGCTGAGCAGCCTCAAGGCCAAAGCAGAAAATGTCTTGCTGGAGGAACAAGAATTTCTCATTTATGTGTAAGTTTTGGTGTAATTGCTGAAGCAGTTCTAGACTCCGACCAAGGAGGGTGACTGGAGGGACACTGACCCAGGCATATTTCCTTGGAGAGCACATGACACCTTGTCTTCCTACAGCTATAATCAATCAACTGAAGACTCAGACTTCAAGGAATCACAGGGATTTGAGGTGCTACTGGGGTGTGCAATGAGCACCTGGAGAATATCTACCAAGTCAGGGATGCAGCATGGGTTCCAGAAGAGATCCGGGACCTGCCGCTTTGGACATTTCATCTTCCAGCTGGTTCAGCCACTCACAGGACAGACAAAGCAAAGGCTGTTCCCATATGAGGTGCAGGGCCTTACCCTGAACGTTCACCCACCCAGAGCTCATGAATGGCATTGTCAACCCACTTCCTCTGGACTTCCACTCAAGTCACGGCTACTCTGTGTACAGGGAGCTGCATGGAAGGTGGAGAGTGACACATACCTGCTGTAGTTTCAGGTGCGGATGTTCTCGGCCACCAGTCTGCAGGATGCAAATAGAGGAGAAAGGTAGATTTAGACAGTGTAAGAAAGAGGTTCAGCTACCACAACCTACGGGGCCAGTCACACCTCATGTCCCTGAGTTCCACATTGGTCATGTGCCTCACCGAAGTCAAGAAAGATCTCTAGCTCTCAGCAAGTTATCTACGAAGTCCCTGAGGGTAGGACGTAACACTGGTTACAGGCAAATCTCTACATCTGTGATTAATTTCTCTCCATCAGCAACCCTTCCCTTGACAGTTATTGGTGACTGGCTGAGGCATCTGTGTCCATCACCAAGCTGTGAGCACGTAGGAGAGGAAATCAGAGCTCCCAGGAGCCGGGCCCATGGCCACGACAGGAGCAATGCTGCTTCTGTCTAGGGTAGATGTGACCTTCCCCAAGGACTGGAGAAATCAAATTACAGGTTTTCCCTCAGGCGAAATTCCAAGCTTTATCAGTGAACACTGCTCATCTGAGCCCTGAGGGACATAATAAGTGTCTTCCAAGAAGCTAACTAGGAGGAACTTTTCTGCTCCCCTTCAGTAACAGTCAGCGAGGGCTAAGAGCACCTCCAACGCCTTCTCCTCTCTGGACCACCACAGTGCTCACGTGACATAGTGAGAGCCAATCAGAGTGAGGTATTACCTCGCTGCCCTGATTGGCACTACAAAGGCCAATGTGCTCAGCAGACCAATCAGACTGCACCCCCAAGAATTTTTCCAAGGGTTTCAAAAATGGCTGTCCCGTTCCCCGAGGGTGGCTAAGCTGGTGAGAGACAGACTGGGGAAAGAAGCCATCTGTCCTATCACGGGACGGTGGGCTGCCTGAGACCGAAATCTTAAAGAAGCAGGGGCAGGACAAATATGGAAAGACTCAGAGTCGCAAGGACTTGCTTAAAGCACCGACATCCAGCTGTGACTAAACTCGGAACACCTGGACAATGGAGGGAATGAGCCCACTGCAGGTTATCCCCTTGTGCTCTCAGCTAGTCTGACTTTCCACCGTATTTGACATACAGTGTGTTATCTCATGACTCTCACTTTAATAATCACCAGCTGTCTATGAGGTTACATTGATGCAAAGAGTCTGGCAGGATGTAGATGACAGCACCTGAGATGCAATCTTGAAAAGCCAGCAGCTAGATGAACATCACCCAGGCCTCCTGCCTGTGATAACTCAGCTTGAATTGCAAGAAGAAACAAAAGGATGCTGACCATAAAAGAGGTAGTTTGATATCCTCAATATAACAAAGTAAACCTCAAAGTATCAGGAAAAGGATAAAGTCAAAAAGGGCAATAAAGATGGCTTTGAATTTCAGGTTCTTTCTACCCAGCTTCAGTGGCTGGGGTTGGGAGAGATGGTGCCAGACTGAGTCAAGTCCCCTTGACCTGGGCTGGTGGAAATAGAGACTAGCACCTGACTAGTACACAGATTCCAGCATGGATTTCTAGACAGAGAGCTAGTGTAGACTGCCTTCTGGAAGCTGTCATCTGTCCTATGTCCTTGTAGGGGAAAAAAAGACCAAATGTGAACTCTGGGGTTCTTGTGCCTCCCCATGACCAGAAGCAGTCTGGTGGACAGGGCCGTGACAGAGTGGTGGCAGAAGCCGGATGTCTCAGAGCATCTGCAGAGAGGAGCAGGCAGGCGTGGAGAGTGTGGAAGGAGGGGCTGAGGTGAGCAGGGAGGGACGGGGCAGCCCTTGGGATGCTGTGGACTCACCATGCCAGGGTGTAGGGCTGGACACTGCATCTGGGAGAAAGAGGAAGACAGTCAGCTGTGTTCCACAGAGAGGCCCCCACAGGAGTCATGTTGAGGACACATGCCAGCAGATGTGGGCCGCAGGTGACCGAGTGGACAGGCCCAGGGGTCCATGACAACACTCACTTGATTCTGGCTGCTGTTCAGCATGCTGTGACAGCACAGCACCTCTGAGCCCGAGGGCTCTCTGCCCTGATCATGCAAGCCACTGACCCACAAGGGCCGGGCCACAACTGCCACCACCAGAGCCCCTCCCAAGTGGAGCAGTCACCCTCAGCAGCTGTCCTGCCAGGACCCCTCTCCCTTTGCCTTCAGGTGAGATACCCCTAAAATTATGGGCCAATTTCTGGATTGTCTCCAGGGGATTAGCTGCTGACCCCACTGTTGGAGCTGCCATATAGGAACAGCAGTTGTGACACACTGCCTTCCCTCGGGGCTCCCCTGGCCTCCCTAACACATTGATACCCCACAAATGAGTACCCTTCACTTCCACTCTTTTCTCAGTAGGATTGAGGAAGACTCCATTCAGCAAGCTCGTGGATGGGAAGGGGAGGTTCATGTACCACCCACGTCCTCTGTGTGTGAGAAGTCACACCAGGTGGAATCAGGGTGCGGACAGTGGACACAGTCCTGTATCTAACAAAGAGTTCGTTGGTTCTCTCTCAGGATGGTTCTCACCAAGAGACATCCTATTTTCCAAATTAGAAGTCTGACGTGGCCACCAGCTGACCCAGGACATGAGAACACATGACAATCAAGAGAGGTGCACCTCCTGGGAGAGAAAACCCGTCATCACTGAGAAAAGCCAACTCCAGAATTTGACTGAGGAATCCTGAGGCCCACCTGAGCAGACGACACCGGCGTCCTCGTGGTGACCACAGTTGTGAGAAAGCCAGCCTCTGTGGGAGCAGCTCCACAGATAGGACTCGTATCCCGAGCAGCGCACATCGTCCAGGACGATCGGTCCTGAGCCCTGACCGAAATAGGCACTTCCTGGGGCTGATACAGCCTGGCCACAGCCCAGCTGCCGGCAGACCACGTTGGCATCATTGATGTCCCAGAGATCATCACACACAGTGCCCCAGGAGTTTTGGTATTGGACTTCCACGCGACCCTGGCACCGGCCACCTCCATTCACCAGCCTCAGGGCCAAAGCAGAAGCTGTGTCTGTAAGAGCGAAGAAGAATTTTTCATTTTTGTCTACACTTGATTCAATTCTGGCTTATAACAACCCTATAGGAGGGAGCAGAAGCGCCCCATGAGGTTCCCTATGAGCCCCTCGTGGCACTCAAGGGTTGACGCTGATTCCCAGCTAGAGCTCGTAAGCTCTGCACCCTAAGGTTTCCAGGCTCCTCAGGGCCTGAGGCCTTTTCCCCGGAACAGAGAAGCCACTGTCACATGCCTACCAGGCCACAAGTGTGGCAGCTTTAGCCTCTCATGGGGACAGCCAGCACTCACACTCAGCAGTTGTCCTCCTAGAAGGACCCCACTCCCACTTCTTTCAGGTGAGACAGCCCTAAAGTTGTACATTCGTTTCGGGATTGTCTCCCTGGGATTAGCTCCTGTCCCCATTGTCCCAGCTGGCCTATGAGAACAGCAGTATGACACACCTGCCTTCCCTGGGAGCCCATGTGGCCTTCCAAATACATTCACACCTCACGGAGGAATGCCCTGCATTTCAACTGACCTCTTAGTAGGAGTCCAGGAAGACTCCGTTCAGCAAGCTCATTCAGAGGTAGGGAAGGTTCACGTACAACCCGTGTCCTCTGTGTGTGGGCAGTCACACCAGGTGAAGTGGGGTGAGGACAGTGGACAGCCCTGCCTCTAATAGACAGCTCACCAGTTCTGTCCTCAGGATGGTTCTTACTGAGCTACATACAGTTTTACAAACTAGGGGCCTGCCAACTGGGCCACAGGTGATCCCAGACATGAGAACACATGACACACAGGACAGGTTTCAGCTCAAACTCCTGGGATACAAAGTATATTCTCACTGAGAAGAGCCAGCTCCAAAAAATAGCTGAGGAATCCTGAGGCCCACCTCAGCGGACAGCACCAGTGTCCTCCTAGTGACCACAGTTATGAGACAGCCAACCTCTGTGTGGGCAGCTCCACAGATAGGCCATGTGCTGAGCAGCATACATCATCCACCACGATCAGTCCTGAGCCCTGACCGAAATCGGCACTTCCTGGGGCTGACACAGCCTGGCCAAAGCCCAGCTACTGGCAGACCACATTGGCATGACTGATGTCCCAGAAATCATCACACACAGTGCCCCAGGAGTTTTCCTATCAGATGAGTGCAACCATGGCATTGGGAACCTCCGCCCAGCAGCCTCAAGGCCAAAGAAGAATACATCTCCGATGTAAGGAACAGGAATTTCTCACTTATGTCTAAGTTTTGGTGTAATTGCTGAAGCAATTCTAGACTCTGACCAAGGAGAGTGACCGGAGGGACACTGACCCAGGTATATTTCCTTGGAGAGCATATGACACCTTGTCTTCCCACAGCTACAATCAATCAACTGAAGACTCAGACTGCAAGGAATCACAGGGATTTGAGGTACTACTGGGGTGTGCTTTGACCACCCAGAAAACATCCACCAAGCCAGGACAGCAGCATGGGTTCCGGAAGAGATCCGGGACCTGACCCTTTGGACATATGATCTTCCAGCTGGTTCAGCCACTCACAGGACAGACAAAGCCAAGGTTCTTCCCATATGAGGTCCAACACCTTACCCTGAACATTGCCCCACCCAGAGCTCATGAATTGCACTGTCAACCCACTTCATCCGGACTCCCACTGAAGTCACGGCTACTCTGCGTACAGGGAGCTGCATGGAAGGTGGAGAGTGACACATACCTGCTGCAGTTTCAGGTGCGGATGTTCTTAGCCACCAGTCTGCAGGATGGAAATACAGGAGAAACAATAAATTTACGCATTGTAGGAAGAAGGTCACCTACCACAACTCATGCGGCCAGTCACACCTCATGGACCTGAATTCCACGTTGGTCACATGCTCTGCACAATTTAAGAAAGGCTCTAGCTCTCAACAGGTTATCTATGAAAGTCCGTCAGGATAGGATGTCGCACTGATGTCAGCCAACTCTCTACATCCGTGATTAGTTTTTCTCCATCAGCAACTTTTCCTCTGCCTGCTATCGGTGACAGGTGACTGACTGATGCATCTGTGTCCGTCACCAAGCTGTGAGTACACAAAGGAGGAAACGAGAGCTCCCAGGATCTGGGCCCATAGCCGAGACATGAGCAATGTTCCTTCTCTCTGGAGCAGATGTGGCCTTGCTGAGGGTGTCCTCAGTACAAGGACTGAAAAAACCAAATCACGATTTTTCCCTCGGGCAACAGTTCATGCTTCATCAGGGAACATTCCTGAGAGCGTTCATTTGAGCTCTGAGAGACATAAAAAGTATCTCCCAGGAAACCAAAGAGAAGGAACTTTTCTGCTGCCATTCTGAAATGTTTGGAGGATGCAGAGGGTACCTTGAGCCCCTGTCTCTTCTCTGGATCACCAGAGTTCACATGTGACACAGACAGGGCCAATCAGAGTGGCTTATTCCCCGGCCACAATGATGAGTCATGTGGAAGGCAGAGGCGCTCAGCCAAGCCAATCAGATTCCACCCCAGGGATTTTTTCCTAGGGCTTTCAAGAATGGCTGCCCTTCTGCCCTTGGGTGGCTGAGCTGGTGAGGGACAAACTTGCGAAAGACAGAGGCCTTCTTTCCTACCACAGAATGACTAGCTGTCTGAGAATGAAGCCTTAGAGAACCTGAGGCAGGAATAGTGGAAAGATTCAGAGCCGTGAAAATATCCTTAGAACATGAGAATCCAGATGTGCCTGAAGTCTCAACACCTGGACTTCACAGTGAAATGAGCCAGCTGTAAATTCTTCCCTTGTGATCTAAGCTAGTTTGAGTTTCCACGACTTTTGAATTCGGATGTGTTATCTCATGACTATCCCTTTAATTATCATCAGCTTCCTGTGAAGTGACATTGAGACAAAGAGTTTGGGAGGATGTGGGCAACAGAACCTCAGATCTAGTCCTGAGAAGCCAGCAGCTGGATAAATTTCACCCAGACCCCTTCTCTGTGATAACTAAGTTTGCATTCCAAGGTGAAACCAAAGAGTGCTGACCATCAAAGAGGTTCTTTGGTCTCTCCATTGTAATGAAGTAAACTTCAAGTATTAAGAAAAAGATAAAGTTATAGTGGGCAATGAAGGCTGTCTTTGAATGTTGGGTTCTTCCTACCCAGATGGAATAGCTGACATTGAATGAGATGGTGCCCCAGTGAGTCAAGTCACCTTGAACCTGGGCTGGTGGAACCAGAGACTAGCACGTGACTACTATATGCACATCAGCATGGATTCCTAATAAGAAGGCTAGTGTAGACTGCCTTCTGGAGGCTGCCTGGTATCCTATATCCTTCTAAGGAAATTGAAGGCTAAATATGAACTCTGTGGCTCTCATGAATCCTAATGACTGTGTAGATAAGAAGTACTCTGGTGGGCAGTGCTGTGATGAAATTGTAGAAGAAAACAAGAAGTCTAAGAGCATCTGCAGAGAGGGGAGTGTCGGGGCTGGCTGAGGGTGGAGGGGCGGGGCTGAGGTGAGCTGGGAGGGAAGGGACATCCCCCGTGATACGCTGGGAACTCACTCGGTGCTGGCGAGTGTGGATAGCCGGACACCGCAGCTGTGAGAAAGAGGAAAAGAGTCAGGTGTGTTGCACAGGGAAGCCCCAATCAAAACCACTGCTTAGCAAACAGCATATGCCCCAGCTGATGTGGCCCCTGGGCCACAGAGAGAACATGGCTGGGGGTCTGTAAACATACATGTTTGATTCTGGCTGCTGTTCAGCATCCCAGAACAACACAGCCCCTCTGTGCCTGAAGGCTTTCTTCCCAGACTACGGAAGACACTGCCCTGCAATGGCCGGGCCACAGGTGCCACGTCTGAGGGCACCCTCACTAACTGTCCTAGAAGAACCCCTCTCCCTTTCTCTTCAGGTAAGATACTTCTAAAATTGTCACCAATTTCTGGATTGTCTCCATAGGATTAGCTCCTGTGCCCATTGTCAGAGCTGGCTTATTAGAACAGCGGTTACGACATGCCTGCCTTCCCTAGGAGCTCACCTGGCCTCCCTAATACATTCCCACCCCCAGAAAGCTACACACTGCATCTCAGCTGTTCTTTTAGTGGGATTCTGGGAAGACTCCAACCAATATGCCCATGGGGGGAAGAGACGACTCAGGTACCACCCACGTCCCCTATGTGTGAGAAATCACACCAGGTGAAATGGGGTGGGGGTGGTGGACAGCCCTGTATTCAATAAAGAGCTCAGTAGTTCTGCCTTCAGGATGGTTCTCCCTGAGAGACACACTATTGCACTGACTAAAGACCTGAGATGGCACCTGGGCCACCAGCTGAAGCAGGTGGAGACACGGCAGAGGCTCCCGATGGACCTCCTAGGAGAGAAAGTGTGTCTTCACTGAGAATTCCCAGCACCAGAAGGTGGCTGAGGAATCCTGAAGCCCACCTGAGCAGACAACACCAGCATCCTCACTGTGTGCACAGTTATGAGACAGCCAACCTCCGTGGGGGCAGCTCCACAGATAAGACTTGTATCCAGAGCAGCGCACATTGTCCGTGACAATCGGTCCTGAGCCCTGACCATAATAGGCATTCCCTGGGGCTGTTACAGCTTGGCCACAGCCAAGTTGCTGGCAGACCACACTGGCAGCATTGATGGCCCAGAAATTGTCACACACAGTGCCCCAGGAGCCTCGATACAGGACCTCCACACAACCCTGGCACTGGTCACTTCCATTCACCAGCCTCAGAGCCAAATCCGAATCTTTTCCTAGAGGAAGGCACAAGAATTTCTCTTGTATGCTCCTACTTAGAGACAAGGTCTTAGAGCTTTCAGGGCACTCAGAAGATTGCCGAGTGGGCAAAGATCCTTGAGAAAAAAATCTATGTTGGGTGTTAATATGTCTTAAGGTTAGAGCTCTTCATGGTGAAAAGGACAGCAACTCTTCTGCCCAAACCCGAGCCACTAGAGTTTCAGGAAGTAGAGCTGGTGCCTCCCAGGTTGCTGCAAGGGGCCTAGATACCATCCACATGACACTTGCCTGAGTAAACCCTTGGACAGACGCTCAGGACTGCCCCACACTGAAGAGGGTGACCCCTAGATGAGTGAGTACTAACACACACCTGGGGCTCTGGGATTGGCTTGTTGCTCAGTTTGCGCCTGCTCCTCCTACCCTACCACATGGGTCCTGGGGGACAAGAGGGCTGGGGTTGGCATGGAGCTCTGGAGACGGCGGTGCTGGCACTGGGGGTTGGAGACTGATCCCACTGATCTCTGCCCCCAAACACACAGGCCCTTGGAGACTCAACATTTTAAACGACTCCTCCACACCCACAAGGATGTGACAATGAAGGAGGCTCCTGCTTAAGCAGCCCTCCGGTTCAAAGGGACTCTCCCTCTGTACCATATATTCACATCTCTTCCACCATCCCAGCCCCTAAAAGTTGTCTTGAATAAGATCGAACTCCTGGATATAGTTGGCCTCACTGCCTGCAGGGGGGCACCCATAAAAAATTATTCATTACCTGATTCTTCGTTCAAGGTGGTGGGCTCTGCACCTAACAATTGCAGAGACAAGGGAGAGAAAGACAGAAAACCCAAGTTAAGTCTCCTCCGAGAAGGGCCAGGGCTGACAGTACATGAAATCTGCTACAAATATGTAGTTTTGATTCAGATTTTGTCTTGTGTGACTTCGGAAAAGTCAAGAAGGCTGTCTCACTTTGAGTTCCTTCCACTCCAAAAGCTCATCTTTTGGGGGAGCTATCTATGTACCACCCTGGTGATCCTAATTCTGACCTGCCCACATGTGAGCCACGCAGGACTCCAGGGTATGGAAAGCAGAAATAATTTTGTTTCCAGTTTTTATGCTTCCAATTGATGTCTCTTGTTTAATTGCATCGGCTACTATCATCAGTGGAGTGTTAATAGCAGTGGGGATGGAAAGCCTAGTTACCTTGCTTCTAATCTTAGCATGTGCAGCCAGTATTTCCCTTTTAAGTAAGATGCTGGCTTTAAGTCCATGGTTTTCAGAGTGTTCCCAGGAGCTCTAGTGTTTGCCCAGTGCCCTACTTAGTGCCAGGAATTGTAGAGGAGACAACCTTGTTGCTACTCCTGACCACTGCAACCAGAACACTGAACTTCAGCTGCTGTGTAAGTTAGATACTGGGCTTCTGCGTGAATTCCCTTTGCATGTAGAAGTGTGACACTCCCCACCCTCTGCATTAGAGGCCCTGACAGGAGAAGTTCCAGGTAAGCCATATCTACAGTCCTGAGTTGTAGTCCAAATCAGCCAAGCCCCGCCACCCTTCATACCCAGTTGTACTTCACTTTCCAGGGCCCAGCTACTGCTCCTAACACATAGCAGGATTCTTGGGGCCGGGGGTGGGGTGGAGGTGGACAAGGATTACTACATGGAAAACTTGTTCTCCTCTTAAAGCTGTTGAAAATAAAAGAAGTGGAAATTTGGGGAAGGGACATGGCTAAGTTAGAATAAAGTCAGTCTTGCCCTCAGCTGTACTGGCATCTGTGTCCTTAACTATAAGGAAGAGGAAAAGAGGGAAAGACAGGCATCACCCCATAGGGTGGCCGAGGAAACAGAGATGATGGATGCAGTTTCCATCAGGATGCCCCATTGGCCCACGTTGACCCCTGGGCAGGACAGTGTCCCTATTGTGGAGGCTGTCCTTCATCTCAGGTTAGGGCAAAGCTTCCCATGGGAAGTGAGTGGTGACTTCCTTTCCCACTGCTGAGGTTGTGTTGACATCAGTGCCTTTCGGGTCTCTCACTGGAGTGCCTCAGGAGGACACATAGGACTTCCGACTGCCACAGGCAGAAGGCCCATGGTTTCTGTAGATTACACGTGCTTGAAGCTGGAGATCCCATAGCCTAGTCTGGCCAGCAGTCAGCAGGGATAGGGGAGGACTCCAGGAACAGGCACTGAGCCTGGGAAGCAGAAGCTCCAATTCCATCTTGCATCTCCTTGGAGATGCCACTCCAGATTGATCCCTCCCTAATCTCAGGGACACAGATCAATGAAGGGATGCTTGCTTGTTCAGACCTGGGGCCTTACTAAAGTGAGGCCTACTTAGCAGCCAAGTACCTCCATCTCTTAGACCCCTAGCACCTCTTCTGTATCAGAGATAAACCTGCTCAGGAAATGATAACCTCACAACAGCCCACAGGACAAATGTCCTATCAGTTGTTATAAACAAGGCTCTGCCTCCAAAAACAACTACAGAGTCGGGAGAAGAAGGAGAGGTCACTCAGTGTTAGTCCTCAGCAACACTGGAAACAGAAAATACACTAGGCCGGGTACCAGGAGCCCAAGTGTCAGCTACTTGCTAGGTCCATGACCCAGAGAAGCCACCCCATCTTTGGCCTTCTGCTTCCTTGTCTCTGAAACGAGGGACTTGATGAAGAGATCCCAAAGCTCCCTTCCTTGTTCAAAGGCCGTGTTTTCTTTGTGGCACAGAAAACCTGTCTCTAGGCCACTTGGACTGATTCTAGCTCAGGGCTGTGGTATGCTATGACCAGCCCTTGTGCCCTGTTCTTCTCCCACCTCCTCTGCTGCCCGAGTCTCCTTCCAGAAACATCATCCAGCTATTCGTCGGCTCCACCTTAGTCACAAGATTAGATTGCAAATAACAATTTGGTGGTGTAGTGAAGTCCTACAGGTACTGTCTCAAAGGGTCAGCAATTCCAATCCACCAGGTGCTCCTTGGAAACTCTATGGGGCAGTTCTGTTCTGTCCTATGGGGTTCTCTGAGTCAGAATCGACTCAATGGCAATGGAGTTGGTTTTGGGTTTCGGTATAGCTCAAACAGAGCCCTGGTGACACAGTGGCACAGTGGTTAAGAGCTCAGTTCCTAACTACAAGGTCAGCAGTTCAAATCCCCCGGCCACTCCCTTGAAACCATATGAGGCCGTTGTACTCTGCCCTGTAAGGTTGCTATGAGGCAGAACCGATCTGACAGCAACACTTTTTTTTTTCATGTCATTTGTTTACCACTACTGTGATATGCTGAAATCCACTTGCTTGCAAGGGACTGCCCACAGGCCCACGTGCCCTTGGGATGCCTGTTCTCAAGTGGGGGATAGATAGCACAGTCAGCTCCTGTGCAGAGCGACCTGTCTGCACCCCGGCCACAAATGCCAGAGGGGGCTTGAAAGATGGAAGGTCAAGCCAGAAACTCCCCTTTGAGGGCCCACATCCTCAGAAGTTTCTCTGTGGATTAAAATACTCCTTGATGAGCGACAGAATAATTTGGAAATGGACAATGGTGGTGTTTGAACAACATGTCACTGAATTCTGTGTGAAGAATGTTGAAATGACAAAAGTTTTGTTACATATACATTTACCACAAAACACAAACAACAGTTTTAATAAAGGACCCCTTAAGACTTGAAAGGAGCCCCCGTGGCTCAGTGGTTAAGCACCCAAGTGCCAACCAGAAGGTGCTGTTCCCATGGCAATCAGCCACCATAAAGATTATAGCCTAGGAGGCCTTCTGGGACAGCTGGCCTCTGTCGCTCAGTTGCCGTGAGTGAGAATCAACTTGACGGCAATGGGTTTGGTTTGGAGGGCTTGGGCACGCATGAGCACTAGGTAAACCCGGGAGAAATGTGATGTTGGGATTCGCCAGGTCAGGGTTGGGGTCAAGGAGAGTTTCTGTCTGCCACTAAGGGAGCAGGTAATTTTTGTTCTTGAATCCACAACCAAGAGAGTTTATTGGTTACGCTTCAGTTTGATTTTGGTCTAGATTTAGGCGTTAAGGAGTTCATACCAAAGTCCAGCCACTCCCTGCCTCCAAAGAGGGGAAACCACCCCTTGGGAAGATAGCTGGTCCTCCCTGGTCACACCTGGTCATGCTGCAGAACCAGGGAATAAGCCGGTGACGTAGTCCTTCCGCAGGCTCTGAAGTGGGCCTCCCTGTGAAGCCGGCCTCCCTGTCTCACTCGCTCTGTGACACCGGGCACATTGCTGCAACTTTCTGAGCTTCAGCTGCTTTACCTCTAAAGAGCAGCAGCTGTACCTGCCCTCCACCAGCGAATGAGACCCTGTTAACTGCAAAGCCCTACGGAGATGTGCCATGATAGGGACCACACAGGTGGCCCCATCCCCAGACGGCACATGTGACAGCACAAGGTGACCCTGGCCCTACCTGAGCACACGACTTCAGCGTCTTTGTGGCCACAGTCGTGATAGTACCACCTGCTGTCGGGGCAGCTTGACAGGGAGAGCTCCCCTCCTGTGCAGTACAGGTCGCCCAAGAGAATGTTCCCTGAGCCTTCGCCAAAGTAGACCCCGCCCAGGGCCGACACCACAGGGCCACAGCTGAGCTGCCGACAGACGATGCTTACATCCTGGATGTCCCAGTTGTCGTCACACACGGTGCCCCAGTAGCTTTGGTACAGGACCTCCATGCGACCCTGACACCGGCCGCCTCTGTCCACCAGCCTCAGTGGCAAGCCTGCACGGCACACAGCAGGAGGCGCTAGTGTGCACCACTTTCCTCTCCCAGCATTCCCTGTGTCCCTGCTTCTCCTGACCACTCAAATGCCCTGTCCTTCACAGACTCTCAGAACCATTAATAGCAATGTCCCCAGCCCTGCGCTATCTTTGTCCTTGACTCTCTCTCTCTTCCTCCCAGAAGACTTTACCCTCAGACACTCTGCCTCTCCAGGCTCAGTTCTAGGTGATCATTTTCAAGTCCACTGGGTAACCCCCACGCACTGTCCTTTCTGGGTGTCAGTTAGTCAGAAAGCTGCTCCAGGCCATTTCTGGATTCTCAAGCCAGGTTCTTGCAGGGGAAGGATTAGCCTGAAGAGAGCAGGGACCCAATGCCAGGATCAGACACCCTAAGGGAGCACAAGAATGACCCTGACATATCAAACTTGGAGGCAAAGTTCTGCATACTCTCACCCTGGAGAATGGGGGAGACAGCAGTGTTTAGCAGAAAGCATAGACAAACAGAAGGCAGACAGAACACAAGCCCCAGGGTACCCACCCTGGGTTCAAATCTCTGTCCTGCCATTTACCAGCCAAGTGTCTTGAGATATGTCACTCTTGACCTTGCTACCTGTGACTCAGTCTTCTCATCTGCAAAACAGAGGTAGTAATACCCCGAAGTATGGATAACAAGAAAAAGCAAAAAGCCTTTGCTGTTGAGTCAATTCCAACTCATAGTGACCTCATAGGACAGGCCGGAACTGTCCCATAGAATTTCTAAGGAGAGGCTGGAGGATTTGAACTGCTGACCTTTTCGTTAGCAGATGTCAATGCCTAACCACTAGGCAACCACGGCCACCAGGGCTCCTATTTCAAAGATAATAGCTCTTATCATGTGCATTAAAAAAAAAGGTTTCCATCAACTCCACTCTGACTGAATGAGTGAATATGTATGAAAAATTCAATACTCAGCACCACATAATAAGCCCTCGACTAACGCAGAAAGCAGCCATTTCTGGGTGGCACAGAGGGTTCCGCTCTTAGAAGGCTGGTGGTTCAGAATGACCCAAAGGCGCTTTAGAAGGCAGACTCAGCCATCTGCTTCCCGAAGGTGACAGCCAGGAGAACAGCTCTCCTCTAAAACATGTAAGCTCATCGTGAGTCAGGACTGACTCCGTGGCGACTGCTTTTTTGTCCTCCATGACAACCTGTCCCAAGCCTTGACCAAACCAGGCACTTCCGGAGCCACAGCCAAGCTGCTTGCAGACCATGTTGGCATCACTGGCATCCCTGTCATTGTCACACATGGCCCTCCAGGAGCCTCGGTACAGGACTTCCATGCAGCCCTGACACCAGTTGCCTCCATTCACCAGCCTCAGGCCAAACCATGGGATTCAGGACCCTGCCCCACGAGCCAAAGCTAACCCAGTGCCAGCTAGTCGACCGCAAATAGTGCAGATTATGACAACCGTGCGTGTTTCGGAAATAGAATCACTTCACGGGGCTTTTTTATTTGGGCGGTCATCCTCACAGAAGCAAATCACCTTCTTTAACAGTGTTGAGTGGGTTTTCAAGTGTCAACTTTTACGGTATAGATGAGCACAAACCATTCTCACCAACCAGAGGCCTTTCATCATGAACCAAAAGTCCCCTGCTGTCGAGTTGATTCCAAATCATAGCAATCCTGTGGGACAGAGTAGACTCAAAGCGACCCTATGGGATGGAGTAGAACTGCTCCATAGAGTTTCCAAGGAGTGTCTGGTGGATTCCAACTGCTGACTTTTTGATTAGCAGTCGGCTCTTAACCACTTCACCACCAGGACCCTGGAAAGACTTGACAAGGGAACAGATTCACCGCATGGTGTCTTGGCCCATCTGAAAGTCTGAGTTTCCCGGCCTTGTGGAGTTTGGCCAGTCTTATATCCCTAGGGGACCTTCACAGGAAGTCACTTTCAGGTTTCACATCTGCCTCAAATGTCATGGCTCAAGCTGGGCTACAGTTACAAGAGCTTGTCCTGGTCCTGCCACACTCCTTCTTCCTCCCGTGAAGTACCCAATGTGAGCCCAGCCCTGGGGAGGAAATTACCAGACAGGCCCCACACGAGACAGCAGGGCAATACACGAGGTGACCATGGAGAGCTAGAGCTGCTTCTGTATTGCTTGCAATCCCTGCACCTCAAAATTCCACACCCAGCACCTCTCTCCTTCCTCACACACCCAAGCATACTAATTTTTCAAAGCTTATACATGGCAGATGCTTTTGAACGTTTCCCAAGTTGGGGATCCTTCAGTCACATTCATGAGCTTTACACATGTCACCTTAGTTAATCCTTACAACGTCCTGGGGGGAAACGTTGGGGAAACTGAGGCTCAGCAGGCCACCGAGCCAGTAAGTGATTAAGGCAGGATTTGGACTCAAATCCCACACCCACCACCATCAAGTAGATTCTAACCCTGTGGACCCTGTGGGGCAGAATCAGAAGTTCCTCATTGTGTGACTCCCAACTGCCAACCTTTGGGGTAGCAGCTGCACTCTTAACCGCTGCACCACCTGGGCTCCTGAGGTCACATAGTTGCTCTTACCTGTTTTATTCTTCTACCACCTGTGGTTTTCTTAACACTTAAACTATTGACCCAACTTCTGCTCTGCACTTTTACACAGATGGGCACACACATCAGCACATAGGACTGTCATAGAATGAAGGGACTATTGAGGAAAAGCAGTTACCGTTTGTAGTCTCCACAAAGGTAGCCGAATCTGCTCCTGTTGAAAATTCTAGAGAAGAAAAGAAAAGAAACAGGGGTTATATCCCGAGAACCTCAGCATGATGCTTCTGTGCCGTGTGTCTCTGACATTCTGACTTTAAGCTTCCCTGGACAATCAGTGAGCAGCCAGGGGAAGAGGGGTCTCAGGGAAGAGACATGGACGGGCAGAGGCTAGAATAGAGGCCTTTCAGCTGGTCAGTAGTAGAACCTCAGGAGGAGGGCCAGCAGCAGCCACCCACACCCACAAGAGGGTCAGTGCCCAGGTGGACTTCTGCAGAGAAGGTTCTGCCTGTCTTACATGGAAACCTAGCAGGATTCTCTGCAGCAGGTTCCCAGGTCAGACATCTGATCACCAGCCCCAGAATTTAGAGGCTTTTCTCGATTGAATTATCCAAAAAGCCAAACCCACTGCCGTCAAGTCAATTCCAACTCGTAGTGGCACTACAGACAGAGTAGAACTGCCCCACAGAGTTTCCAAGGAGCGTATGGCAAATTTGAATGGCCAGCCTTTTGGTTAGCAGCTGTGGCAGTTAACCACTACACCACCAGGGCTGTCTTTGTTAGGTTCTTGAAGCAGAGTGAGCATAGGGTGCATCTTGAGTCAATCTCTTTTGAGATATAAAAGAGATTAAAGAAGCTAGCAGAAGAGAGATGGGAGAAGACAGATGTCAAGTCACATGGAGATCTTCAAGGAGCCAGGAAACAAGGGGAAGAGACAAAGACCTTTTTGCAGAACCGAGAGAGAGGCTTCCCCTCAAGCCAGCACCCTGAATTCAGACTTCCAGCCTTCTAAACTTTGAGAATACACACTTCTATTTGTTAAAGACCCCCACTTGCAGTAGCTCTGTTACTGGTACCCCAGACAAACGAGGCAGAAGGACTTGCCAGGTGGGTACTGTGTCCCCTCCAAAGTGATGCTGCCTATTGCTGCTGCTGAAAACACAAAGACTACAAATCAGATGAGAGCCTCTTTGAAAACAAGAGTTAAGTGGAGCAGAGGAGGGGAGCACTCCTCCTTTGCACTAGGGGTTAGCTGGGCTTGTCATTCACTCGTGCACTCATTGACACATTCACTCAGGGGTTAGGGGACATACCAGCACCTCGGGTACTGGGCTGAATGTCAGGCAGAAAGCAGAGGGTTCATCATGGAACAGAGGCACTGTCACTGGGGGCACGTAGGTGGCTTGCTGAGGGACTTGGTGGCAAATGATGTGATTTGGGCTTCACAGGGACACTGAGTGGAGGAAGAATGGAAACCTCAAGGGGAGCAACTCAGCAGGTTTGGGAGATGAGCTGAAGAATCCCAGAGAGGAATAGATTCTTGATTTTAAGTTAAAACTTTAAGGAGTGTGTGGATCAAACCTTATGATTTTCTACTTTAAAAAAAAAATGTTTTTGAGTAAGCTGCCAGCCACTCAGCATGGTTGGAAGGTATCAGCATGGTCACAGCATGGTCACATTAACCAAGTTTTAGAGCAGTCATTCTCCAGGTGGGTTTCAGGGACTCGCAGTATCAGTGAGTGACTAAGCGTGTATTAAAAGTGCATATTCTTAGGCCTCCTTCTAAAAGGCTGAAGCAGGAACTCGGGCAGTGGTGCTGGCAGTGTATGTTTTAACAAGTCCCGCAGATGGTTCTGATGCACACTGCAGCTGGAAACGTACTCCAGTGCAGTGTACACGGAGGATAGACCACAGTGGTTTCAATAGACTGTTCAGAAACAATTCATTCAGCAAGCACTTATTGAACGCCTGCTGTTTGCTAGAGACCACCTGGCAGGGGGAGTCGGCAGGGGGAGTCCCCAGATCGCACACAGGCTTCCCTGCCCCAAGCAAATTTGCCTCAGCAAGTGAAATAAACAAGTGAGCAATTAGAGCACAGGACTGTGACTGGGGAGGCAGGTGTCTTGGGTTCGAATTCAAGCTCGCTTGCTCATTTCTCTTCTAACCTCAGGAAAGATGTTTGATCTCACTCAGTTTTAGTTTTCTCATCTATAAAACTACTTCATAGGGTTATTAGAAAGACAAAATCAGATTGAACATATCAAGTGCTTAGTATATATAGCTGGCATTTAAAAACATTGTTAATTCCAAAACTTTAAACATATCATAAAGTTACAAAAAATAAAATATACCAAAAATATTAATTTAGGTTTTGACCTCACACCAATAACAAAACAAAACCTGATTCAGACACTTAGCGACCCTGTAGGACAAAGTAAAACCGCCCGATCGGGTTTCCAAGGAGCAGCCGGTGAATTCTAGCTGCCAACCTTTTGCTTAGCAGCTGGGCTCTTAACCACTGCATCACCAGGCCTCCTTTGCAAAGAAACAAAATTATTTCCAAGGCTAAAGAATTAAACGCTAACGTGCACGCACACGTAAGAATAAGAAACTAGTTAAACATGTATCTGATTTCTATAAAGCATTTCTAGATTTTAAATTAATAGAAGAAATTGCAAAGGTCAACAGTCATCAATTTAATTACACAAAATTTTGAATATTTGTACAACCAAAAAAAATCAAAATTAAAAGGCAAACAACAAACTGAGAAGATATTTGTCCTCTATGTAACTGATAAAATATCGATACCCACATCTCAATAAAATGACACCGAGATCCCTTGGTGGCCATGGAGGTGCCCAGTGTTCTTTCATGTCATTTTACTTTGTCACTTGACCCTCAAGAAACATACAAACATGGTTAAGTCACTCAGCTCCGTGCCATTTGTCTAAGGCCCTGAGTGACAGACACAAATGTGGAATCTTGTCTGCTCTGCTTTGCTTCTTGACCAGATTTTGTTTGATCAACACCAGTTCTCAAAGCCAGACGTGCCCTGCAGAGAGAAATCACCCCGACAAGCACTCACCTCTGCCCCTTGCCTTGGTGCACAAGCTGCGCACTTAGCCCACTGTGGCAGAGTTTTGGGGCCTCTGAATAACGCAAACGCTTGCCTTAAATGCAAGGAATCATCTCCTTACTCCGGAGACTTACTGACATTGCTGACATTGTGACAGGCTTCTTCTCACTGCAACCATTTGAATTTTTCAGCAGGGTGGGAAAAAGAAAGAAAACCTATCTTCCAAACGCTTGCAAACAATTCTAACAACCACTGAAAGCTGTTCCTCCTTGATGCAAAATATTCCCCTTGTGAAGAAAAGTCTAGCACCACAACAAATGAATATAATTTATCAGGCTTTGGGTTTGCAGGCATGAAATTAGTGAAGATAATAATAAGGTAAAATACCTGCATTACTTATGAGTAGAACTTGACTCCATAAAAGACATATTTCGAGGATGAATGCAGAGTTCCCCATTTTGCCGGGTTCTTCTAAATTTGAGTAAAAATACTTGGGTATTTATAGGTTCCCAGCCGAAAGGGGTGCGGCCTCTGGGATGGTTTATTTCTATTGCTGCAATAAATCAATATAAAAGAAGTAAGGAACTTGGTTAACAATCACTGGCTGATCTGTGGGAACAACATGGGTGTGTTTGATGGATTGTCACATTGAAGACCTGGCTTATCCCCAACTGCATAAAAACTGGCATCAATGAGACAATTTTCTACTTCCTCCTGGGTGAGCCTGGAAGATTGTCAGGGGCTGCCTGAATGTGGGCTTGGTTTTAATGCTGGAGAGTCTGAATTCACCTGTGGGCAGTTGGCTCCAAGATGCAGGGCTGACCAGGATATAGCAGCTAGGCAAACAGCACAGTGTTCCAGAGGGGAAAGTGTCTCCTGAGATGATGTGTGCCATCAGGGCACTCTCTCATTGAGCTTAGTCTTGCCCTGGAGAAATGAAGATGACCATAGCGTGGTCATGACTAGAGGACAGACGGTGTGGGGCACAATGCCATGGGCACCGTGGGTCTGTGCTAGCCTTGGCCACACCCTTCTGGTCTCCCCTAATTGCTTAACACAGGAGCTGAGAAACACGTGGCCTCCAACTGAAGCACCTCCAACCTTTATACAAGGTATTGGTTTCTTGCTCTTGGCTGTCACATTGTATAACCCTAGGCAAACACACGGAGCCTGTGCTCTCGTATCTGCCTATCTTCCACACAGTCCTTGTCCCAGGGTTTATTGTGTAGATATACTTAACCCTTCAGGACTTCCATCTTCATCACTGGACTCTGCTAAGGGCTCCTATGAACCCCTAAGAAGGTTGCCTGTCGTTTGCTTACTGTTACTGAAACACTCCTAGGGAACAGTGACGTGGTGGGGAGCAGACCCCTGGAAGAACTTGCCCCTTATCGTGCCCTGTGGGAGCAATGTCCTGCCCCTGAGCTGAGACAGAGGCTATCGGAGATGCCTTAGCTTCCTTGTCCTGCAGTGTTAATTATTAGTCTCTCAGTGCTTCTTTTTAGAAACCAAACCAAAAAATGAGAGCCACCGTCATCAGGTTGATTATGACTCATAGAGATCCTATAGAGAGAGGAGAGCTGCCCTATAGAGTTTCCAAGGAGTGGCTGGTAGATATGAACTGCCCACAGTTTAGTTAGCCATTGTAACACTTATGCCACCAGGGTTTCTGGGATTCGTAAACCCTTGGCTTGCGCCAACCACAAGCATGACTTAGGGTTAGACTTCTGAGTTTACCTTACCCCAGATGAAAGTTATATTGAGGCTTTGACTTCTTTTTCAGTTCTGCAATTCTTCCTGTTTTTCCTCACTTCCTTTTCGCAGGCTCATTGCTTTTCATTCTCTTACTGTCAGTCTGACAAATGCTAAACGATACAGTGAAAAGAGAACACAAAAACATATCTGCTGGGGAATGTCCTGAGACCAGAATGGCACAATGGGTTCCTCTTAGGAGCTTCTAGTCATTTGGTTCCTGGAGAACTGAGCTGAGAACGATTATGCAACTGGATCTATCGCGGGATTGCTGTGATAGATTAGTAATGTCTACCTTGATCGCAGCAGGGAACAGTGGTGGCAAGAATACTAATATCTGAAAGGCAGAAGATAGACCTGCATGGTAACAGTTACAATATGGGGTGGTCATTGTTGTTACCTACACTAAATCAGCGCCAGGCCCATGGTGGTCTCATATGCAACAGAACCAAACCTTTGTAATCCATAGGGTTTTCACCAGTTGATTTGTAGAGTTAGGTCTTTGAGTTTTTCTTCCCAGTCAGGCTGGATGCTCCATGGGAACCTTGTTGAGTATCAGAGTCACACGCAAGTCTCCACTGGCTGATGGGTGGTGGCTGTGTTTGAGGTGGGTTGATCAGGAATCTTTCCCTAGTATCCCAAATGGACAGCCAAGAATTCTACCACTGAACAAACAGTACCCTCACAACACAAGCCGTTAACCCATCACCATTAAGTTAATTCCAACTCATGGTGACCCTGCAGGACAGAGTCACCTTCATAGATTTTCTAAGGAGGACTTGGTGGATTCAAACTGCCAGCCTTACAGGTGAGCAGCCACAGCTCTTGACCACTATGCTATCAGGGCTTCCCCTCACAGTGTCAGGTAGTGCTAGTAGAAGTTGCTTTGGAAACATTCAGGAAATGCATGTAAATCGGATGGGAGAGGCAGCTTCTCAGAACTTCTCAGACACCTAAATTGAGACTTGAACTATAAGCAGGAGTCAGCTGGACTGTCCATCAGCCAGACAAGCAAGACCAGGAGGACTGCGTGACATGTGATAATCAGGGCAGGGGGCCACCCTCCAGGACACCACACCCTAGGACACCATGGAGCGAGCCCCACCTGCATCTCAGTTCAGACAGGGACACCCTTCTTGAAAACCAGGCGAGACCTCTAGAAGCACAGGGACCCCACTCTTTCTGTTGCTTCCAGTCTCCTTTCTGATCCCTAGACATCCGTGTGGGTTAGCGGGAAAGGTTCTGAGACAAAAAAGCCCTGTGAACTTTTGTTCAGGATGTAAGGAAGAAGGAAGCAGGGGACATCTGCCTGTCATTTCAAAACCAACCCAGAAGGATTCCGAGGCTGCAAGATGGTGATATCAGGCAGTGCACCACGAAGGGACACGGAGGTCTTGGGCCTGCGGGAAGGACACAATGGGGCTGCAACTCACTTGTAACCAAAGTGTGGGTCCTCAGGTTTGTCTCCAGGTCCTCCTTGGAGTTTATAAGAGCCTGTGCCAAGATGCCTCCCTCTTACATGTAGAGGAAGATTCTGGAGGGACCCACTCCTCCAGTAACTCCTAATTGCTGCTCAGGGGACCCTCTTTACCCTGCCCACTGGAGACAAGTATTGTGGGTTGAAAGCCATGGCTACAAAGTCCTGATCACTAATCCGAAACTGCCCCTACGGACAACAGGAAGAGAGAGAAGCCCATTGAAGACGGAAGACTTGGCAGCTAGGTCCCATTTTTAAAGGGCTTTTCCCTGGCAAACATAATCCCAAAGATGCTCCAGCCTGCTCTTGAAAACTCCAGAGATGGAGCCAACACTCAAATCCAGCACTAGAGAGATGACCTCCAAAAGAAAGAGGTCCCTAAGGTGCTTTCCCGGCAGCACAGCCCTTTCCTAGATTGAAAGTCGTTGGGAAGCCCCAAACCATGAGACAGGTCAGTAGAAGAGCAGTTTCTAAGACCCCACGCGTAGTCTCCCAGGGCCTCCCTCACTCCATTGTCTCCACCTTGCCTGCTATGACGGTGTTCCTGCTGCCTGAAGAACTCTGTCCCCAGGGATCTTCAGGTTCACGCATCAGTAGAAATGCCGTGGTGGGGTGGGGTGGTGGCCCCTTGCCAACCCAGCCAGCTCTTCCTCTTTGTGCCCTCCCCTTCATCTCCTCCCACCCGTGTCCCGTTTTCTCCCGCAATGTAGAAGTGAGAATTTCACAGTGGAAGCCAAGCCTTCCTGCACAAGACACGGGACTGTGAGGCCCAGTGGGATGCCTAGGGTGACTAGGGTACATGCTGAGTTAGGGAACCCTGTCCTGATGCTGACTGGGGGCCTCCCACAGCAGACAGTTGTTCTCAGCTTAGATCTCCTGAGCTCCTTTCCCAGAGGCCCCTGAGAGAATGGAGGGGGCTGCAGAGCAGGGTAGACAGACACAGGGGCCCTCTGGTTCCTGAGGCCAGGTCAGACTGGGAATGCGGGAAGTCTGCTAGATGGGCCAGATGCTGAGACATTCAGGTACTTGCTGTTTGGTTCTAGGCACGAAGTCCAGACGTCTGGGTGACCACAGTTCCACCTGGGGTGCTGGGTTGACCAAAGTCTAATTTTACCCTTGTTATTTAAACACACTGTAATTATCAGCCACTGAGTCTAGTGTTACTGCCCGGGGGGTTGTGTATATGGTATCTATTGTGGTATTCAGCCTTGGCCTCGGAGAGTCTGTCTTTACAACCAAGGACTCCCACTCATCTACCCCACCATGATGAGAACCAAGCTGCACCTCGGCCTCTCCAGTGCTTCTCTGCAACCCAGTGTTCCAGGTGAAGTGACACACAGTAGGCATTAGCTATTGACGGCAGCTCTCACTAGAGCAACCCACTTGCCTGTGCTTTCCTGGGGTCACCAACATGTAGCTTCCAGCTGGGGACATTCAGGTCCAGAGCAGGAAGTGACATGCAGACAGAGTTCAGAAACCATCTTCTGTCAGTAGCATCCCAACATGGCACGCAGGAGGCTGATAGAGCTCTGTGCTCTTCAGGACACAATCCAATCTCAGAACCTTACCAGCGACCAATGAAACCTCTGCTAGAGACCCTACAGAAACCTAAGTCCAGTCATGTCCCTCCCTCTCATCTTTCTCACAGTAACGAGGAAGGCCTTCACTATGCTTACAGGGTTCCACACACCAGGCCCCCTGTAGCATCTCTTCCCCTTGCCCACTCTGGTATATCACAGAGCCTCAGGGCCTTTGCACATACTGTTCTCTAGGCCTGGAGGACTCTCTCCCCAAATATCTGCAGGCTTGCTCTCTCCCTCCTTGAGATCCTCTTGTAACACAACTTCTCTTCAGTGCAACCCTTCCTGACCATTCTCCAAAAAGTGCAGGCCACCCTTCCCAGCATACCCTACCCCTTCCTGGCCTGGCCTGTCTCCTTGCACAGGTCACCATTCATCTCCTTGTATCTTACTTCTTTGTTTTATAGATTTGTTTTGTGTCTGAGAATATTTTAAAGGCAACACAAGATCTAGGCTAGCATGATTGTGAGTTGTACCAGAAGCTTCCAGTTCAGAGTTGGCTCAGAAAATCAGAAAATAAAAGCAGAAGGAAGTTGAGGGTCTCCAGTCCTTTTGTGCTACCCAAGTGTCCTTTTTCGCTCCCCCAGTGGCAACAGGGGCAGGTGTCCTCCTCCGTTAGCCATAATCCTCCTGGACATCCTTCTTCACTCTCTTCCAAGAAGCCATATAGGGTCAGTGAGGTGACTTGTCAAGGACAGTTACAGTGACTGCACAGGAGTGAAGTTCCAATGACGAAGTGAAGGATGTGGGGTGTGGATGGGGGTTGGGGGCCACCAGCAGGTGTCTCTCCCAGATAGTACCTCCCATAAGGTGGCAGCATCATGGAGTGTTATCAGTTTTCCAGGCTGCATTCACCCGAGGGTGATCAGATTCTAAATAATTGAGTTACCCTAATTACCCTCATCAGACACTAATTAGTAGACTTGAAGACCAAGTCACTCATTTACAATGGGTGTATACTTTGGCTCCAAGATGTATCTGTTCAAGAGATCAAATTATACACTAATTGTTTGGGAAGCAAAGAAGGGGAACAAGGAAACTGGTTGGTATCCAAAAGAAACTTATCAAAATAACTTAGCCAGTTAATGTCTTTACTTGGGTGTTTCTGTATAAAGAACTGTTCTGGGCATCTCTAAATACTTGTCTTTATGACATAGTCTCAAGCCCTAGGCCTGCAGCCCCTTGTGCGTCAGAGGCACAGAGACTCCTAAATAAGTACCTCCACAGGATTACAGCCTAGAAAACCCTATGGGGAAATTTTGCTCTGTCCTATGGGGGTCACTGTGAGTTAAAATTGACTTGACAGCAATTACCAACCAACCACCCCAGAGCACAGACGACTCGGGTCACAACTAATTGGGTTGACTTCATAAGCGTTTATGTTCAAGTTGCTTCCAAAGGGTGGCATTTTCAGGTCTGTGTGCCAAAGTGACAGACAGAGACTCCATCCCTTTAGAAGAAGCCTTACGCTCCAAAGGGGGCTGATTACAGATAAGCTGATAGCTACCTAGAGGGCATCTCCTCATCTTCTCTTGTTTAGCACCTGTACTCAAGACTGGGAAGGGAATAGAGGGAAGGATGAAGAGGTCAAAGATACCAGCACGGTGCACAGCAGTCCAGATGGACAGAAACAGCTGGCCAAACCAAGCACTGGTTAAAGTACTCTGAAGGAGGCCTGTCCTTGATCTAAAAAGCCATCACACCAATCATCAACGGCGATGGCAGTAAGTCTTCACCGAGGCCCGTATAAAACACCCGCAGGGTTACAACTCTCCGCCCATGTAACAGGAACCCCTTGAAATGTTTTTGTTGTTAGGTGCCATCAAGTTCGCTCCAACTCCTAGCGACCCTGTATTCAACAGAAGAAAACACTGCCCGGTCCTCTGCCATCTTTGCTATCATTGTCACACTTGAACCCATAGCCACAGCATCTCATCAAAGGTCTTCCTTTTGTTCTCCAACTCTGTAACTTTTCCAAGCATGATGTCCGTCTCTGGGCGACATGGCCAAACTATGTGAGACATTTTCTCACCATTCTTGCTTCTAAGAACCACTCTGGCTGTACTGTACTTCTTCCAAGACAGATTTGTTTGTTCTTCTGGCAACCCATGTTGTATATCCAATAACCTTCACCAACACCATAATTCAAAGGCATCAGCTCTTCTTTTGTCTTCTTTGTTCATTGTCCAGCTTTCACATGCATAAGAGGCAACTGAATACGGCTTAGGTCAGGCACATCTTAGTCCTCAAAGTGACATCTTTGCTTTTTAACACATTAAAGGGTGTTTTGCAACATGTTTGCCAACGCAATATGTCATTTGATTTCTTGACTGCTGCTTCTGTGGACCTTGATTGTGAATCCAAGTAAAATGAAATCCTTGACAACAGCAATATTTTCTCTATTTATCATTATCGTTTGTAATGATTTTTGCTTTCTTCATGTTGAGGTGTAATCCGTCCTGAAGGCTGCAGTCTTTGATTTTTATCAGCAGCTACTTCAAGTACTCTTCACGTTCAGTAAGCAAGCTTGTGTCATCTGCACCAGTTAAGTCGTTAACGAATCATCCTCCAACTGTAATGTCATGTTCCTCTCCGTGTAGCTCAGCTTCTCACATTGTTTGTTTAGCATACAGACTGAATTAGGCATAGTGAAAGGATACAACCCTGACACACGCTTTTCCTGATTTTAAACCACACAGTATCACCTTGTTCTGTTTCAGCAACTGCCTCTTGGTCTATGTACACATTCCTGATGAGCACAATTTAGTGCTCTTCGGAATGCTACCCATAATTTGTTATGATCCACACAGTCAAATGCTTTTACATAGTCAGTAAAGCACAGGTAAACATCTTTCTCGTGTTCTCTGCTTTCAGCCAAGACCCATCTGACACTGGGAATGATATCTCCAGCTCCACATCCTCTTCTGAATCTGGCTTGAATTGCTGGCAATTCCCTGTCAATACACTGCTGCAGCTGCTTTTGAATGATCTTCAGCAAAATTTTACGTCCGTGTGATGTTAATGCCATTGTTCAATAATTTCTACATTCTGTTGGTTCATCTTTTTTTGGAATGGGCACAAAGATTGATTCCTTCCAGTTAGTTGGCCAGGTCACTGTCTTCCAAATTTCTTGGCACAGACAAGTGAACATCTCCAGTGCTGCACTCTTCTGTTCAGACTTCTCAGTGGGTAATCTGTCATTTCCTGGAGCCTTGTTTTTTGCCAACGACTTTAGTGCAGCTTGGGCTTCTTCTTTCAGTATGATCGGTTCTTGATCACATGACACCTCCTGAAGTGGTCGAAAGGCAATCAGTTATTTTTGGTACAGTTCCTCTGTGTATTGCTTATATCTTCTTTTGACGCTTCCTGCATCATTCAGTATTTGGGCTGTAAAGGCCTTAGCTACTGCTACTTACAGCTTGAATTTTTTCTTCAGTTCTTCTAGGTTGAGAAATGCTGAGCATGTTCTCCCATTTTAGTTTTCTAACTTGAGGTCTTTGCACGTTTCATTGTAACATTTTACATTATTTTCTCGAGCTGCCCTTTAAATCTTTTGTTTAGCTCTTTTACTTCATCATTTCCTCCTTTCACTTTAGCTACTTGACATTCAAGAGCAAGCTTCAAATTCTCTCCTAACATCCACTGAGGTCTTCTCTTTCTTTTCTGTCTTTTTAATGACCTCTTGCTTCCTTCGTGTACCGTGTCCTTGATGTCATTCTACAACTCATCTAGTCTTTGATCAGTAGTGTTCAGTGCATCAAATCTATTCTTTGGACAGTCTCTATATTCAGGTCAGATATAATCATATTTTGGCTCTTATGGACTTCTAATTTCCTTTGTCTTCAGCTTGAACTTGTATGTGAATAATTGACGGGTTTTTTTAATTTATTTATTTATTTCTATTTCTTATTGTGATTGAGTGAAAGCATACAATCCAAATTAAATTTGCATGCCTGTTTATCTGCAGCTCCTTCTGCTCTCCTTGCTCAGTGACAGCACACTCTTCGTTTCTGCTCTATACATGTCATATCCTCTTAACAATCTCCTGCCCTCTCTTCTTCACCCTCTCCTCTCCCTTCTAGTAAGAGGCCAGTAAGAAAAAATCCTATAGACTCCTATAGATTCATAGAACCATAAAATACAACACCTCATATGGTCGCATGAACAGTTGATTTTTCTTTCACATTCAGCCCTTGGCTTTGTTCTGACTGATGATACTAAGCTTTTCTGTTATCTCTTTCCATAGACGTAGTCTGTTTGATTCCTATGTATTCTATATGGTGAGGTCCACATGTATAGCCACCTTTAGTTATTGAGTCAAGCTATTTGCAATAAAGAAGTTGTTAGTCTTGCAAATTTCACCCATGAGACCTCTGACATCATTTCTATCACTGATCTTTCTTTTTTCCTTCCAACTTTCACATTCCAATAACCAGTAGTTATCAGTGAAATGGAATAAACAAAGATCAATATTCTAAGCATTAGTGAGCTGAAATGGAATGTTTTGGCTATTTTGAATCAGACAGTCATACAATATACCACATCAGGAATGTCAAATTGAAGAGGAATAATGTTGCATTCATTGTCAAAAAAAAAATTTCAAAATCTTTCCTGAAGTACAATGCTGTCAGCAATAAGATAATACCCATGCATTCACAAGGAACACTAATTAATAAGACTGTGATTCAACTCTGTACACTAACCACTAAGGCCAAAGACGAAGAAACTGAAGACTTTTATCAACTTCCGCAATCTGAAATCGATCATATGTGCAGTTGGGATGCTCTTGGAATGAAGATATTACAAAAAGCCGATAATCTAGCCTTGGAGATGCAGAAACTCAGAACCCACAGGAGAAGTGGGCAAGTCGAGCAGCTTAAAAGATACTGTTCACCTAACAGGAAAGCTGTCTTAAAAAAGGGGTGCGGGATCTTAGACCCATATTGCGAAGGAAAAGAAGTCTTGAAAAACTAAATACTGTTTTTAATTCCAACTAAATTTTTTTGACGCACTAGAAATGGCAAACAAATATGTCTTGGCAGAAGTACAGCCGGAATCCTCCTTAGAAGTAAGGATGGTGAGACTTCATCTTGCGAACTTCAGACATGTTATCAGGAGGGACTAATCCCTGGAGAAGGACATCACACTTGGAGTGAAAAGAGAGGAAGTCCTTCAACGTGATAGACTGACACAGTGGCTTCAACAATGGGCTCAAGCGTGACAATGATTGTGAGGATAGTGTAGGACCGGGCACCGTTTCATTCTGTTGTACATTAGGCGTTATGAGTCAGAACTGACCTGACAGCTTCTAACAACAACAACAACAGAAAAGGAGTTAGAAAATCAAAGGAGAAGAACACGCTCTGCATATGTCAAGCTGAATGAACTGAAGGAAAGTTTAAGCTTCATGTTGCAATGTAGATAGATTTTATGGGCAAAACATTAAACAATGCAGGAAAAATCAAAAGAAGATAGAAGGATGACACAGAGTTACTATACCAGAAAGAACTGGTTGCTGTGTAACCATTTCAGGCAGCATCACGTGATCAGGAAGCAATGATACAGAAAGAAGAGGTCCTAGCTGCATTTCAGCATTGGCGAAAAACAAGGCTCCGAATATCAACGGAGATGCTTCAGCAAAGGAATGCAGCCCTGAAGGTGTTCACTCGTCTCCAGGATGTCTGACAGACAGCTAGCTACCTGGCCAGCTGACTAGAAGAGATCCATATTTGTCCCCACTCCAAAGAAAGGTGAATCCACAGAATGCAGAAATTATCAAACAATAGCGTTAATGTGATATGCAAGGAAAATTTTGCTGAAGAGCATTCAAAAGCAGCCACAGCAGTATGTTGACAGGGAACTGCTGGAAATTCAATCTGGATTTAAAAGAGGCCATGGAGCCGTGGAAACCAATGCCAATATCAGATGGATCCTGGCTAGGAGAGGAGGATATCACGGAGATGTCTACCTGTGCTTTATTGACAATTTAAAGGCATTCAAGTGTGTGGATCATAACAAATTATGGGTAATATTGTAAAGAATGGAAATTCCAAAACACTTAACTGTATTCATGAGGAAGCTGTACATAGATCAAGAGGCACTCGCTCAAACAGAACAAGGGGCTACTGTGTGGTTTAAAATCAGCAAAGATGTGTGTCAGGGTTTGCCATGGATTGAACTGTGTCCCCCAAAAAACGTGTGTAGCTGTTTGGATAGTCTATGACTCCTAGTATTTTGTATGATATTCCTCAGTGCTATAAACCCTGCCTTTGTGATGTTAACGAGGGAAGACGGTAGCAGTTGTGTTGGTGCCCAAGGACTTGATGTGTAAGACTGTGTTGTGCCTTGAGGCAATCTCTCGATATATAAAAGAAAGAGGAGCAAGGAAAAGTAGTGAACCTCATACCTCTGAGAAGCAGTACCAGGAGCAGAGCGCATCCTTTGGAAAGGACCCAGAGGCCCTGAACTTCAGAAGCTTCCAGTCCAGGGGAAAATTAACAATGAGGACCTTCCTCCAAAGCCCACTGAGAAAGACTTCCACTGGAGCTGATGCCCTGAATTTGAACTTGTAGCCTACTGGACCACGACAGAGTAAAATTTGTCTTCTTAAAGCCATCTGCTTGTGGTACCCTTGTTACAGCAGCACTGGATGACTAAGGCAGAGTAGTACCCTCTCACATACTTATCCAGTCTGTATGCTGAGCAAATAGTCTGAAAAGCTGGACTGTATGAAGAAGAACGTGATATTGGGGTAGAGGAAGACTCATTAACAACCTGCTTTTGCAGGTGACACAAGAGGACTTGAAGCACTTGCTGATGATCAAAGACCACAGCCTTCAACATCAAGAAAACAAAAATCCTCACACCTGGACCAATAAGCAACATCATGATAAACGGAGAAAAGATTGACGTCAGCAAGAACTTCATCTTACTTGGTTCTGTGATCAACACCCCTGGAAGCGATAGCTAAGAAATCAGGGAAGCGTTGCAATGGGCAAACCTGCCACAAAAGACCTCTTTAAAGTGTCAGAAAAGAAGAAGAAGAAGTCATCATTTTGAAGACTAAGGTAAGCCGGACCCAAGCTGTGGTGTTTCAGTTGCCTTACGTGCATGCGAAAGCCACTGAAGTACAATACTGCAAAGAATGTTGAATGTGTCACGGACTGCCAAAAGAATGAACAAATCTGTCTGGGAAGAGGTATAGTCAGAAAGCTTATTAAAAGGAAGGCTGGCAGGACTTTGTCTCGTGTAATGTGGCCACATGATCAGGAGAGTCCAAGCCCTGGAGAAGGGCATTATGCTGGGTACAGAAGAGGGGCAGTAAAAAGCAGAAGACCCTAAAGTAGATGGACTGACAGAGTGGGTGCACCAACGGGTTCAAGCACCTCACCAACAGTGAGCACGGCACAGGGCCATTCTGCTGTACATGGGATCACTGTGAGCCAAGCCTACTCCACGGCGCCTAACCGCAGCAGCAATGTGGGCACGGTGAGCAGGGCTGTGGTTGTCGGAGTCCAGAATCAGGGAAGCGAGGGATGAAGAGGTGGAGCCAAAGCAAAGCCATTGTCCTTGAGTAGATTTTGACTCCTCAGGGCCCTGTAAGGAGATATGAGAACTGCCCCCATAGGATTTCCAAGGCTGTAGACCCTTCTGGAAGCAGTTGGCCACATCCCTCTTCCGAAGCAGCTGATGACTTGGAAACGATTATCTTTCAGTTAGCAGCTGAGTTCAGCAACAGGGTTTATAGGACAATGTCATGGATTGAATTGTGTCCCCCCAAAAATGTGTGTGGCAACTTGCCTGGGCTGTGATTCCCAGTATTGTGTGATTGCCTTCCCTTTTGCGATTTTCCTATGCTGTAAATCTGCCTATGGGTAGTAAATAGGATGACGTTAAAGAGGATTAGGGTGGGACTGTAGCACCCTTGCTAAGGATGTTGCACCAGAGTATGGCTTGTACCACTTGTTATCCTGTAAGAAATAAAAAGGAAAATAAGTAGAGAGTTGGGGACTTCTACCATCAAGAAAGTAGCACTGGGAGCAGAGTGAGTCCTCTGGACCTGAGGTTCCTGTACCAAGATGCTCTCAGACCAAAGACAGGCTGGTGTACCACGAGGACATTCCTCCAGAGGCAACAGAGGGTGGGTGTGTTCCCCTGGAGCTGACACCCTGAATTCGGACTTCCAGTCTATCGTGTAAGAATAAACTTCTTTGTTAAAGCCATCCACTTGTGGTATGTGTGTTAGAACAGTAACAGATGACTAAGACAAGCAGTGGTATCATTCTTTATGGTACTCTAACATGGAAACCTGATGGTGTAGTGGGTTAAGTGCTACGTCTGCTAACCCGAAGGTCTACAGTTCAAATCCACCAAGTGTTCCTATGGGCAGCTCTACTCTGACTGCTAGGGTCGCTATGAGTCAGACCTGATTTGATGGCAGCAGTTTTTTGTTTTTTTTTTAACATGGATACTTGCCATTATTCATTTGTCAAAACTGATAGATCTCTACAGCTAAAAAAGTGAACCCCAATGTAATTATGAACTTCAGTTAATGCTTATGTGTCAGCACACCAGTCTCTCAGTTGTAACGACATACCACAGGAATGCAAGAGACCAACAACAGGACAAACAGCATGCAGATGGAACGGGGGGTTATGGGAATGCTGTTTCCTGCACAGTTTTTCAGTGAACCTAAAGCTGTTCTAAAAGAAAATGTCTGTTAAATGAATTTTTTTAAATAAGGATTTTTTAAAAAGCTCAGTTCAGAGCCCTGGAGGTCACCGCCACAACCCCTCTACCCAGAAGAGCGGGGTCACTTCAGGTTTGTTCACCAGCAGCCACCAAGCAAGGCTTTGTCATGGGTGTGACAAGTGACAATGTGAAAGCCACAACTGATACCAGGAGGCCAAGGAAATTGAGACCAAGGCAGCGTTTGAGATGTGCGTAGGCTAACAACAAGCATTCAGCATTGGGACAAGCCCTCAGGGAAGAAAACAAAAGGGACACTGGTGCTGTCACAGCCATCGAGCTGCATGGCCATAATGGGGTTCTTGTGTGTGACCAGTGAAGAGGGAAACCGCGGGGGCAACTGCACAGAGCGGCACTGGCACTCAGGCTCGCTCCTTGAGTGAGAAGTGCCCTGTTCACATTTCCTCCTTCCTGGTCACCATGCAAGTCACAGAGAGCCATGATGCACGGACACACAGACACACAGATGTACATACCCACAGCCACATGGGTGGTAGCCCCCAGGAGACGGCTGATTATCCATTGTGGGAGCTGCAACTGGAAGAACAGAGTCCACAGATAGTGCTAACAGTTAACGCATTTGGCTGCTAACCCAAAGGTTGGAGGTTCAAGTCCACCCAGAGGTACCTCGGAAGAAAGGCCTAGTGATCTGCTTCTGAAAAATCGGCCATTGAAAACCCCGAGAAGGACAGTCCTGCCTGACACACGCAGGGTCACCGTCAGTCAGAGGTGACTAGACAGTAACTGGTTCTGGCAGCTGGAAGAACATTTTCCCCTTTGCCTTAAAGGGCACCCAGCTGGTGGCTCTGCTCAGGCTGAGAGGTCAGGACTGGAGAATCCTCCCAGCAAGAGCCAGTGCCAGGCCCGGTGTGCGGAGCTGGCTCCCCCCAGGTGGCGGTGGCGGAGCTGTGCCCTCTTTCACCTCTGGAGTCCCTCCAGAGACCTCAGCAGTGTGGACTCAGCTGAGGTCTCAGCCCTGGCCCTGGAGGCATGCCAGCACCCAGCCTTTCCTCATGCCAAAGAGCTGGGCCATCCAGAGGGCTTTAACCTGCTCTTGCCCGGGCGAGAGAGACTTATTCCAAGTTCTAGTTTCTGCTGCTGCTACAGGCTCACTCAGAAAGCTGGCAGAATTCCTCAGACTCCCTTGCATGGAGTCCCTCCTCTCTAATCATTGCCAATGTACTCTCACCGTACATCTCACTCGTGTGTTGTGTTGTATTAATTATTTCGGGCACCACCATCTTGGGCTCTGCCAGAGCAGGTCCACAGTGTCCATTCCCCCAGCAGTGCGTGTCCCAGAGCACCCTGAACAGCCAACAGTGCTGGAGGGCATGACGCAAACACAACACCACCTCAGCACCTCTGCTTTCCAGGCAGTTTTGTACCATTGCTCAAGTGCGACTGTGTAATCACTGCCACTCCTATTTTACAGATGAAGAAAACTGAGGCTCACAGAGGTGAAGGGATTTCCCCTTAGATCCTAGTGAGGAGCGTAAGGAAGGATCAGGACTCAAATTTGTGACTGCATGATACAGATTCTAGGTGTTTCTAATGATGCTCTCAGATCTTCTTGGCTGAGATTTCTGGGTGCAAGATGGTATTTTCATCATTGCTCACTTGCACCCTGCCTGTTACAAAACTACAGGGTACAAATTTCAAAAGCAAATACAAGAGAATGGCAAAGAAAAAAAGGACTAGCAGACTGTGAAAATGGAAAAAATGAACGGTGTACTAGGACAATGAACCACGGTAGTATTGGAACACAAAAGTGAGCAATACCAGAAGGCTGTCCATCACAAAATTGGAGTTGCCAGTGGATCAAGAAGCAATCGTGCTAACAGAACAAGGGGGCACTTCATGCTTTAAAGTCAGGAAAACTATGCATCAGGGTTGTATCCTTTCACTGTATCTTTTTAATCTGTATGCTGAGCAAATAATCCAAGAAGCTGGACTACGACGTGAAGATGAATAAGGCATCAGGATTGGAGGAAGTCTCATTAACAACCTCAGTTACGCAAATGACATACCCTTGCTTGCTGGAAGTGAAGAGGATTTGAACCGCTTACTGATGACGATCAGAGACCACAGCCTTCAGCATGGATTGTACCTCAATGTCAAGAAAACAAACATCCTCACAACCAGACCAGTGAGCAACATCGTGATAAACAAAGAAAGGCTGGAGGTTGTCAAGGATTTTACCTTATTTGATTCCGCAATCAGTGCCAATGGAAATAGCCATCAAGAAATCAAAAGACACATTGCATTGAGAAAATCTGCTGCAAAGGACCTATTTAAAGGTAGAAAAGTAAAGACGTCACTTTGAAGACTCAGGTGCACCTGACCCAAGCCATGGTATTTTCCATCACATTATATGCACATGAAAGCTAAACAATAAATAAGGAAGGCAGAAGAGGAGCTGTTGCCTTTGTATTGTGGTGTTGAACAAGAATATTGAATGTACCATGGACAACCAAAAGAACAAATGAATCTGTTCAACCAGAGTGCTCCTTGGAAGCAAAGATGGCAAGACTGCATCTTATATTTTTTGGACATGTTGTCAGGAGGGATCAATCACTAGAGAAGGACATTATGCTTGGCAAAGTAGACAGTCAGAGAAAAAGAGGAAGACCCTCAAGGAGATGAACTAACACAGTGTCTGCAACAATGGGCTTGAGCATAAAAATGACAGTGGAGATGGCACAGGACTGGATAGTATTTCTTTTGTTCTGTTGTACATAGGGTAAGTATGAGTCAGAACCAACTTGATGGCACCTAACAAAAACAACAACAGAGTGAAACTAGAATTGTGACTATAAGCTTCCTAACAGCCAAAGGAAAGAAGGAAACAGGATTAGTTAAATGTGACATTCAGCCCACCTGTTGTTCTTCGAGGCATTAATTGCTCTATTCCTGAGGCCTGAAAACGAATATCCCATCAATGGCTTCAGGGCTGGGTCCCCAGGCAGAGGACAGTGGCTTTCAAAACCATGTCCCCACATTCCTCGGGTGTCACAGGTGTGCTGAAGAGGAGGCTGAGAGGATTGCCTCTGGTTCTGCACATTCTCCTTTCCTACCAACCTCAGTTCCAGCACAGCACTCTTCTTTTCTCTCTGACACTTAGAGTGCTAAGCATTGGGTAGAACGGAGTCCAGCAGCTGTTTCATTTCAGTTTCACATCAGCAGAAATGTAATCCCCAGCATCATTAAAATACATTGCCCTATTTTGTAACACTCAAAACTCACAGAGTCTTTCACGTTTCTACTGCAACAGGGCTCTCATTCACACATAAGAAGCCGCGACCTGCTGGTCCCCCATCCTCTCTCCTCCTTGCCATCCTCTTCCATTCTTTTTTCTCCCTTCTTCTGCTTCCTGAAGCCACTGGCTTTTGAGGTTGCAATTGGACCTCAGTAGATGCCATCCAGGAGACAGCTGACATTTCCCAGATCTCGTGTTTGACCCACGTCCCTTTCTAAAACTCAAATGCATTGACAGGAAAGTTGGTGGTTCAGTGGTAGAATTTCCACCTCCAATACAGGAGACAAGGGTTTGATTCCCAGCCAATGCACCTTGTGCGGCGACCTCCATCTGTGGAAGCTTGTGGGTTGCTAAGATGCTAAATGTGTTTCAGCCAAGCTTCCAAAAAAAAAAAAAAAAATACTAAGAGGTGATTCTAGGTGAAAGACCTACTTCTGAAAACCATCCAATGAAAATGCACCAGCTCACAAGAGAACACAGATACAGCACTAGATAAACCTCTACGCTGGAAGACACTCAAAATACACAGTGGACGCAACAATAGATTCAAACACACCAAACAATTGTGAAGATGGCACAGGACCAAGCAACATTTTGTTCCTTGTCCACGGAGTCACCATGATGGCAGCTAACGCTGCCACCACCAGAAGAGAAGTTGAGTATTTGAAGGAATCCATCAAGACTTCTCCTGGGCATGAAGAAGTCGTTGCCTGGTTATTCTAGGTGTAGGTCTGCTTTCTTAGGCATAGAGTTGCTCAAAAAAAGACTAGTGGAACTTTTCTTTCCATTTTGGCTGAGAAAACAGAAATTAAAGTGGCCAGCTGGTTGGCCTGGGAGCAGGAGTGTGGAGCCACCCGGTAGGAAACTCATAGTAAGATGTGTCCCCTTCGTGCAAGTTATCACATCCCCTTTGCTTGGGAACTGTCCCACGTAAAGTCACAAATTCCCTTCAGTGCTACTTGAAGACAGTCCTCAAATCAGTGAGGACCTCAGCCAGCATCTAAGGCCAGTCCTTCTCCTTTCTGCAGAAGAGAAAACGGAGCTCCAGAGAGGTCAGATCACAGGCCCAAATTCAAACACATGGAACCAATCCAGGCTGTCTCTCACGCCATTGCCTCTGATAGACCCCCATGGAGAAGGGGTGGCTTTTAGACCACACACAGAGTTGCTCACCCTGAAGGCAAGCCCCAGGGTGGCTCCCCAGAATCTCCTTTGTATCGGTCAGCTTGGGGAGGGGGGACATGTGTGATGGAAAGACCAGTGAGGAGAAAGAGAGGCAGCTCTGGGGAAAAGCAAGCGTCTCCTCCAGTCTCTGAGCTGCAGCTCCTGCCGTTGGCAGGTTACTGTGTCCCAGATGAAGGACTGAGCAAACTGCCTATTAATAAGTATCCACTGCACCCAAGCACCCCGGAAGCCCTGGTCCAACCGTACAAGAGGCAGATTATCTTAGCTCCCTTTGTGTGGCCATGACCGTGGCCAAGAAGCAGAGGCCCCCATGAGGCCCCCATTCAGGGGCTGCTTCCTGTTTATGCTGCCAACCCGGATTGCCCAACTGTGGGTTGTTTCTCTAAGCTTGTGCCTGGCACCTAGTTGTTCCACAACTCCAGGCGTCAGCCTTTTCTCGATCTTCTTCCTGATCAGTCACCCATCTTCCTTCTTGACATATTTTTCTGAGCCCGAGAGGCAGGTTTCCTCATCTTCCGTCTGCCCAGTCTTTGCTCGAGGGCCTCTTTGCTCACCCTCTCCCCAGCCAAGCCCAAGGCAGGCATTTCATCTCTAATTTCAGACCTGGCGTTGCCAAGAAGCCCGGGGCTCTCTTGTCTCCTGGTGGCTGCCAGCCTCTGTTTTAATGCCCTTCCTGTTGGCATGTGGCTGGAAGGTGCCTCTTTCCCTGCCTTCCAAACTGTCCTCCTCTGTTTTTCTTTGCCTCCAGGATGTGCCCAAGAGTGTCACACCATCAGTCTTCACTGGCTTGAGAACTCACCCTCAAAGCTTCAGGGTACGCATTTACGTGTTCTCTGCTAGGGCATTTAGCTGGGGCTTGCTGACACCACCCGTGCTTATCATACAAGACATATAAGCAGTATTTGTGGATCTCTGGGCAACGAAGGACTTGCTAAGGAGCCAATTTATCCAGCTCTCAGTCTTCAGGCCAAACTCTCTCTCTGAGCCACTTCTAGATGGTGAAACTTACACGCTTTGAAAGATATTCGAAAAAAACTGGATCCCGCTGCTTTTAGCCGAGAATTCTCACTGGAAACAAAGCATGAGAGTCTTGAGGAGAAAAGTTGTTCACCACTGTCCGAAATAAAGAGGGGAGAGCACTGTCTCCCATTTCCCAGCCCTGTCAGGGATCTGTGCCCACAGTCGTCCTGTAGAAACAGGGACAGGAAGAGCCCCTGTCACACTTGCCCACGTACTCCTTGGCTGAGCGGTCCTCTCTAAATAAGCACATGTACACACACAGACCCAAGAGACACTCCAGTAGAAGCCAAATTCGAAATGAAACCTGTTGTTTTAAAAATTCATTTTCAACTGTAGATTTTAGACTGCACCATCTCAGCAGTTCATGCATTATATGCATCTACCTCCTGCCTCAGAACATGTTTCAGGTTTTCTTCCTTGTTCTAAAGGGACCATTTTTGTGCGCTTTCAAAACTAAGTCTCTTATCGTTTCCCTTTCCTGGCTGGCTGAATTTTCCTCCCCTCCCACTCCAGCCTGCATCGTTCCATGTCCAAGTTCCTTCTTTCATCTTCCCTCCAATGGTGACATACCTGTATGCACGAAGATTTTAATTTCCCCTTCATTGACTATATCCAATCTGCATTATTCCTTAAAAAACAATGATTACAAGTCTGAATTTCCTTTTCCAGTTCCTCACAGGCAAGTGGAAATCGCTTGTCATTTAAGCTAAAGGGAGTTGCTTCCCCTAAATGCAAGATGCTCGGTTCAGTCACCTAGGGCTTTCTGCTCCACTTGCCCACCTTTTACCTTTTCCTGGTCCCCTTCCTGATGGACCTAGAGTCTCTCGGACATTTGCCAGTAGCAGGGCTGTTGTCGTCTGTCTTCTTCATTCTTCTTGCGGATCAGAACAGTGCTGATAATGCTTATCATGTACCTCAGTGTCTCTGAATAGAGACGACAAGTCCTCTTTGTTTCCGTTCCTCAAGGGTTTGGACTAAGATGGGTCTACTTTAGGTCAGAAGTTGGCCGGAAGTTGGGCCAACTCAATCATGTGGTTGACGTGGAGGATAAGGCAGTTTCCAGAAGCCAAAAGAAAGCTATTCCCCAAAGAATTGAAGACAAACACGATTGCTGTGGTTAGTTGTCATCAATGTGACTTCAACTCATGGCGACCCTGTGTGTGCAGAGTAGAACTGCTTCATAGGGTCTTCAAGATGTGACCTTTGAGAAGCGGATAGCCGTATCTTTCTTCTGAGGCACCTCGGGGTTCACTCCAAACTGCCAGACTTTCAGCTGATAGTTAAGCGCTTACCCATTTATACCACCCAGGTTCTCCTTGTGACAATAGATACCCACAGTAAATGATTTGTAAGTTCAGGAGTACGTGTTGCGAACTATGACAACTCGCTGCTTCGTCATGTCTGTTGCCCCTACCAAGTTGTTTTCCACTTACAGCAACCATGTGTGATGGAGTGACACTGCTTTTCAGGTTGTAATTTCTATAGGAGCAGATCATCAGGTCTTTCTTCCAGAAAGCCACCAAGTGGGTTTGAACTCTCAACCTTTCAGTTAACAGTATATTTAACTGTTTGCATCACCAGGCTCCATAAAGACATGTTTACAGACAATGAGTAAACTGAAGATCAGTTATCGAGATACCAGTAGTGATGGCACTGAGATGGTAGACTAGAGCCATTGAATAATTCCAGATTTTTCTGGAAAAGGTTAGAAATTAAAGAGCAAGAACCGAAATAAAAAATGCACATTTGATAAAGCCGCATCATCAGCAAAGAAAATAAAGGGAACATAGAGGAGAAAAAAGTCTTCATCAGTCCTGTGATCATCGAAGTTGTGTGTTGGCTTGGCTGGACCATGATTCTCGTCAGTTTGGCGGTTACCGTATTGTTTGGCTGTCATATAATGATGTGATCACCTCTGTGCCAAGAGTTGATATAATGCAATCACCTCCATGATGGGATTCAGCCCATCAGTTGAAAGGGAGTTTCCTTGGGGGCAAGTGGACTTTCTGGTAAGGATCATGGGCTTTTGCTCACTCTGGATCCTGCATGTGGCTCCTGTTCTTCTGACCTCCACTTCTTGGGACATGAGCTAGAAGCTTACCTGTTGTTTTGCCAGCCAGTCTTGGGACCCATCAGTCTGACTTGCTGATCCTGAGTTCGTTAGACCCTGCAGTTACATGAATCAGAAGAAGCCTCCAGCCTCGATCCTTGTTCTAGCTCTGTAACCACGTGAGCCATTTCCTCAATACGAGTCTCACTCTGTGTATTTATATGTTTGCTGGTTTTGCTTCTCTAGAGAACCCAGTCTAAACTAAACTAAACAAAGGCAGGATGTGAAAAGAAGTAGAAAGAAAGAAAGCCTTGCATAAAATACGTTTGAAATAAGTTCATACATAAGAAATCACAATAAATGTAAATAGATAACTCACTTTTAAAAAGTCATAGATCAGCCATTTCTATTTAAAAGCATAAAATGAAACATCAAGCTGTGCACTTTCCAAAGTCATACCTAAAATAGCATAGAAAGACTGAAAGCAAAGATTAAGAAATGCTATACTAGACAGAAGCTTAGATGGTAATACGACTATATAATATATAAAGAGAAATGCTACATAATAACAAGGGGACCATTCTGCCAAAATTTGTTTGCAGCTATCAAAATAGTCTCAAAAAGCATTAAGCAAAAACTGACACAATTAGAAAGGGAAATTAATAAAATTACAACCATGGTAGGGAATGTTAGCATGTCTTTCCTGGACACATATAGATCAAGCAGGCACAAAATTTATAAGCAAATAGAACAGGTGTATATCAAAGGGAGCTTAGTTACCATAGTGTAATTAAATTCCAACCACTGTGATGCAATTTCAGGTAAATCACAAAAGGTAAGAACTGTGATTCCGTTGTCAACGCCCTTTCCCTTATCAACCCATGAATAGCTTGACTGAAAAGCTACTGCTCCTGGGAAGTGATTAAGTAACCTTGAATACAAGACACATTTATAAAACTTGTCAAAGGGTGATGATTTCATAGAAATGAGAGATAAGCAGTCTTGACTTCTTATCATTTTATAGGCTTGAAAATATAACATCAAGAGTAGCAGCCAGGAAAGCAACTAGTATCTCCCCATGGTCTCTGCCTCAAGATATGCTGCCTAAGTGGCTGGTGACCTGCTTGCCTGATCATCCCTAAAGAATTCTATCTAGAGCAATGTTTCCCAACTAGAATTTTGGCAGGACCTCAAACAATGAAAGATTCAGCTCCGAAGAGTACAACAAAACTTCCATAGGACAGAGTAGAATGGCCCCATAGAGTTTCCAAGAAGCACCTGGCAGATTTAGTCTGCTGCTGTTTTGGTTAGCAGATGTAGCACTTAACTGCTAAGCCATCAGGGTTTCCACAACGTTCATACTATCTATAAAATCACCCACAGTTAACATAACGTTCCCTTGGTCACCTTTTACCGTGATACCCCTGTTTGATTAAACCAAAGGAGGGAAAAAAAAATATCCAACTCATTGCTGCGGAGTCAATTCCAACTCATAGCAACCCACAGGACAGAATAGAACAGCTCCACATGATTTCTGAAGCTATTGATATTTACAGAAGCAGACTGCTACAACTTTCTCCCACAGAGTGGCTGGTGGATTCAAACCAAAGACCAGTGGTTTCAATCCACCAGCCATTCTGTGGGAGAAAGTTGTAGCAGTCTGCTTCTGGCTTCTCTTGTGCGGTCTTGCTGGTTGTGTTCAAGCTGCCAGGCTCTCCATTATCAGCCATGCACTTAAGGGTTGTTTCATAAGGGCTTCTGGTTTGTTTGGTTAGGCATATTTATGGCCCCAATTTTCCTTCTATACGGTTTGGCTCTGACTCAATTTTCCACCACGTCTCCTGATTCTTCCTTGAAGTGATATTGAGGAAAGAGTTACTTCAGTTCAAACGATCTTCAGGTTGAGCACGTGCGTGGCCAACACCACCATAATATATCTTTACTTACAAGGACTGCCAAATAAGTTCACAAACTCATCCTGGAAAAAGTGCTACAAACCTTATTGCTGAATATCACTACAGTCACCTTAGAAGTCCTCCCCTTGGGAAGCTATGCACTGACTCCAGTGCCTAGTCCACCCTTCAAAGCAATTTGGGAACTCTTTCTGGAATGGCCTTCAGAACGGTCATCGTATTAATACCATCAGAATGTCTTCCTTTCAATATTTCCTTTATCTTCCGGTAAAGAAAAAAAGTCACTGGGGCCAGATCGTGTGAATGTGGAGGGTGTTTCAATACAGTTGTTTGTTTACTGGCTAAACACTCCCTAACAGACAACTATGCAATTGTTGCCAGATTTGGGTCTGCGTCCTGGGGCAGTTGAGCCAATAAAACACACTCCCAGTTAGAAGGAGGAAGAAGGCTTATTAGGAAGTATGATACTACCAGAGACTTGACAGTGATGCAGGCCGTTCTCCACAGAGTCTCAAAAGACAAGTTTTACATCAGAGTTTATATCTCACTTCAACAAGAAATAGTTCATGTTTTTAAGCACATAGCCCACAGGTAACTGTATATACCACAAAATAGTCACAAGAAATGCTCTATTGAACTCTGGTCAGTTTGTTTATAGCACGCAAAGACAAAACTTATGAGAAAATTCCTCAGCTAGTGAAACTAGCCTGCCAGGTCCACTCTGACTGAGATAAGGAGCAAGAAAGTTGGGGACACACAAGATGTCAGGCAGCCTTCCTGGCTGCTGTTTTCCAGGCTGAAGCCTGTTTTTTAGGAGACCCAGGAAGAAGAGGGAGACCAAGGTCACAGGAGCTGAGGGGCCTCTGCTTCCCTTTGGAAAGAGGCCGGTGCGGAGGCTGGAGTAGCTGGTATAGTAGAAAAACACTTAATAGATTATTTAGAGTTCATTATGGCATGAGTTATGGGAAGCTCTCAATTACACACTTTGTAAAGGGAAAAACATGTGTTAGGATTACACAATTAGGTTTGTGAACTTGCCACCTTGCCACCATGTGCAGAAAAAGTTCCAAAATTGCTTTAAAGAGTGACTAGGCACCAACGCTGGTGCCTAGCTTCCCGGGAGTACTTCCAAGGTGACCGTAGTAATATTCAGCAATGATGCATGTAGCACTGAGAGCAACTAAGTTTGCAAACTTAATTTTCAGATCTCATGCAACAAAAATGCATTTTAAGTGTTTATCCAAATCCATCCACCACGTACAGAAGAGTCTACAATGCACCCAACACGTGAGAACTCCTGTGCTGGGGTTTTACTCTCCTTAGGTCCCAAAGATTACTCTTCTTAAAAATGTCACTTCATTTTAAGCCAGTTCCTAAACCCACTAAGGAGCCCTGGCCATGCAGTACTGAACAGCTTGTCTGCTAACCTAAAGTCAGCTGTTTGAGCCCACCAGCCACTCCTCAGAAACTCTGTAGGGCAGTTCTACTCTGTCCTATGGGGTCACTGTAAGTCAAATTCACTTGACAGCAACAGGTGTCTTGTTTGTTTTTCGAACTGTTCACATCAGGTCAATTCTGACTCATCATTACACTATAGAACAGATCAGAACTCCCCCGTGGGGTTTCCCAGGCTATAAATCTTTACAAAAGCAGACTGCCACATCTTTCTCCTGTGGGATGGCTTGTGGATTCAAATCACTGACCTTTCAGTTGGCAGCAGAGCACTTTAACTACTGTGCCACCGGGTCTCTAAGCCAGTTCCTGGAGGACAAAATTTGTAGTTGATATGCACCATTCATGCTTTCAACAAGACTGAATGCCTGCTCTATGTCCTTCCTGGACCAAGTATTGAGATTCCAAAGGAATAAATCCAGGTCTGCATCCTTGGGGGAGCTCACAGTGCCATGGAGGAAGCTCTATGAGCCAGTAATTGGAACACTGTGGGATAAGGTGTCAGGGAGACATGGGAGCACCCAGAGGAGGCCCTGCTGGAGGAAGTGGCATAGAGGAAGAGCATCAGGTCATAAACACGTGCCTGAGCCAAGACATGGGAGGTGAGGAGGTAATAGCTGGGCAGTGGCTGCGATAGCAGGTGGCGATGCTTTCAAGCAAATACAACAGGCAGATAAGAGAAGCCAGGTGCCGGGAAAGCTGAGTGACGCGTACAGCATAACAACCGTGATGAGAACATCCTAATCAGCGTGGACTGTGTTAGCCTTTGTTAGAATTTACAAGGACTTTGCAGGTGTGGAAACTCTGGTGGCATAGTGGTTAACTACATCTGCTAACCAAAAGATCAGCAGTTTGAATCTACCAGGCACTCCTTGGAAACTCTATAGGGTTGCTAGGAGTCAGCATTGACTCGACGGAGTGGGTTTGGTATGGGTTGCAGAGAGTACACTGGACTGCTTGGCACTCTGTAGGAAACTCCGCTTTCTCTCCCAGCAAATATTCCAGGGGAAGCTCCACCCTTAGAGGCGGCATAAGATGAAAAAGCAGTGTGAGAACCAGAGGTCATCACTTGCTCAGCAAGTACTCAGTGCACCTACTATGTACTGGGTGCTGTGTGATGAGCACAGATCATGGGGCCCTGTCCCATGGGGCTTCCACACTTGGGGATGGGCAACAAAAAGGCCAACAGACACGTGAAGAGGTAATGAACCACTTGGTCCTCTCTTGTTTTATCTTGGTCAGCAAACTTATTTAGTAACTGCCAGCAAAAGAACAATTTAGGCTATTTAGGCTTGTTTAATCCATTCCCGTAAAGAGTTTATTGGACTAGATTGCTTGAGCTTGATCACAGAACTATGTACCTCTCCCTTCAATTACAAGCCACCAAGGCCATTGTCAAGTCATTGCTGTTGTTAGGAGCTGTTGACTTGGCTCTGACTCGTGATGACCTTCTTGCTTGGTCCTGTGCCATCCTCACAATCTTTGCTTTCAGGTCACTAGAAAGGTGCTGGAATCTGAGTGTCAAACTCTTTCATCAGGAAGCTGGGAAGAGAGACAAGAGATGCTTGTCTCCATCGAGGCCCTGGATTACGACTCTGGCAGAATTTGTAACTCCAGGAAGACTGGGACAGCCCACTAAACACTTGCTTTGAACGAAGAAAGGACAGGTGAGAAGTGGTGAGCACCTGTGCAAGCAGGTGCACATGCAGGCTTGTGTATTTTTTCATCCTGGCAACTCCAAGCATGGCACACTGTGCATTCTGAGGGCTCCTAACAAACCGAGAAACCAAACCCACTGCCATCAAGTCAATTCTGACTCACAGCAACCATATAGAACACGAGTAAAACTGCCCCATAGAGCTTCCAAGGAGTGCCTGGTGGATTTGAACAGCTAATTTTTTGGTTAGCAGTCATAGTTGTTAAGCACTAAGCCACCAGGGTTTCCATGGAAACCAAGAAGAGCCATTTTTATGAAGAGTCCCTAACTATACGCTTTACTGCTAAAATCAAGTTAAAAATCCTGGAACCAGAAGCCTCCAGAGGGGTCTCAGGCAAAATCTGATTTTAACAAAAGAGAAAATCCCAATACCTCACTCTGCTGGAAGCTCTGAGCCTTGGTATGTAATAGTTCAAAGAACCACTGTGCATCTTACTTGCAAGTAAATACCAAAAACCTGTCACCACTGAGTCAATTCCAACTCACAGTGACCCTAAAGGACAGAGTAAAACTGCTGCCTAGGGTTTCCAAGTTGCTGTTGATGGATTCCAACGGTTGACCCTTTGGTTAGCAGCCAAGCACTTCACCACTGTACCACCAGGGCTCCCTGCAGGTAAACAGATGGACACAATAGTCTCTGTTGATTCTTTGCAAGTCCAACTGTCTAATCCTGTTCTGCTTAAAGATGAAACACTCAGGTTTCCCACCCCCTGTCAAGACTGCACGTCCAAGGCTTATAATTCAACTCAGTGCAACCCTGGCATCTATTACCTCCAAGGCAAGAGGCCCCAGGCAACTGTGGGTGGGAAGACAGTCACAACAGTGAAGGAAATGTTTCCTATATCCTTCCTAGTAAGAAATAAAGACACAGGAGACATTTTAAGCAACTACACATGCCAATTACTCATGACCTATTGTTTTGAACGTTTCTGAAGGTTCTGACTGAGGAACACCAACAGTGACAAAGACCACCACTGCCACTTCTGTTTAATGAGGTTCAATTGCAGGTCCCATGTCTTTTAGGCAGTGTCTGGAGAACCCACAGCAGTTCTACAAGGCAGGTTGTATGATGAAGCTTGCCCCATTTTCCAAATCAAAGTTAAGAAAATTGTCCAATGGCACAGAGCTAACACCTAAGTGGCCAATTAAGATTTTGATCCTGTATCTATTGACTTCAAAGATACTCTAGGGTGAGGTGAAGAGCTTAGCTACTAACCAAAACATTTTATTACACCAAAAGAAAATCCAGTACTCATAAGCAAGCAAACAAAAAAAAACCAAACTCATTGTCCTGGAGTCAATCGCGACTCATAGCAACAGAGTAGAACTGCCCCACGGGGTTTCCAAGGAGTGCCTGGTGGATTGGAGTTGCTATCCTCTTGGTTAGCAGCTGTGGCACTTAACCACTGTGCCACCACACGTTAGCAGGAACTTCCTATGTCCTTCTTCCCTGCTGCTCCCGCCAACCGCTGATCTATTTTGTTTCTCTATAGATTTGCCTCTTCTAGATAGGTCATTTAAACAGAATCCTACAATATTTGCCTTTTAATGTCTAGCTTCTGTCACTGAGCGTAATGTTTACCAGATTCATCCATATTGTAGCTTGTATCATTTCTTCATTCCTTTTTGAAGGCTGAATAACTTATCATTGCATGGCTATGAAGAGCCCTAGTCTTACAGTGGTTAAGCTCTTGGCTGCCAACTGAAAAGGCAGCAATTCAAACCCACCAGTAGCACCACATGAGAAAGATGTAGTAGTCTGCTCTTGTAAAGATTACAGCCTTGGAAACCATATGGGACAGTTCTACTCTGTCCTATAGAGTCCCTAAGAGTCCAAATCACCTCAGTGGAACACAGCAACAACTTTGTTTCAGGGGGCATCCCTCCCAGCAGTAATACTGTGAACCTTCTCCTGTTTACATAACATGAAGGTGCCCTAGTTTATCTCTGACAAGCTTGGTCTTCCAAGAACTCCATTACAAAGAGTAATTTTTCTTAATAATTTTTTATTGCAGTATTATGTTGACGGTATTGGTCAGCCATCACTGTTAACTGTTTCCAAATTGAAAAAAGAAGTGTTAAAAATACTCTTAAATTGTAACTTTAAAAATACAATTTAATGCAACATTCAACTTGGATCTATGATCTTGGAGAGGATCAAGTCTATAAACTGACCTTGCTTTTCAATGTCATTTTATGAGAATCTACCACACAAGAAAATGAAATCTTGATGGACCCACACATAGATGATCTTTGAACACATCAATATTGAGTGAAATAAGGTAGACACAAAAGGACAAATACTGTATGATCTTGTTTATATGAAATAAGAAAATATATAGAAGCCAAAGACTCTTAGTGGTTACTAGGGATGGGAGGCAGAGAGAGGAGTGTTTTTGCTTAGGGGCATTGAGCCTGCGTTAACGGTTGTGGAAAGAATTAGAAAGGAAGGGCAAGAACAGTTGCATAGCTTGAAGAATGTAATCAGTGTCACTGAATTATACAAGACTGCCAATAAAGTTTGTGAACTCATCCTAGAAAAAGTAACACATACCCATTGCTGAATATCACTACAGTCATCTTTGAAGTACTTCCCTTGGGAAGCTATGCACTGATGCTAGAGCCTAGCCCACACTTCAAAGCAATTTTGGAACTCTTTTTTGTAATGCCCATAAGAGCTGTCATTGTGTTACCCTTGATGTCCTGAATGTCATCTACATGTCTTTCATTCAATATTTCCTTTATCTTCAGATAAAGAAGAAAGTTATTGGGGGCCAGATCAGGTGAGCAGGGACGATGTTGCGCTACAGTTATTTGTTTACTGGCTAAAAATCCCTCACAGACAACTGTATAGTTAAGTTCATGAACTTGTCACCTTGCCACCATGCACATTAGCCATAGAAAAAGCTCCAAAATTGCTTAGAAAGGTGGACTACGTGCTGGCATTGGTGCATAACTTCCCAAGGGCAGTACTTTGAAGGTGATCATAGTGATATTCAGCAATGAGGTACATAGCACTCAGAACAATTAAGTTCACAAACTCGTCAGTCCTTATACAGAGCGAAATAGTTGAGGTGGCTTATGCCACGTTACATAAATTTTCACCAGAATTTTTAAAAATATCCTATTATACATCATTTTCATTCTTCTTCCAATAACATCAACTCATGTCTTCAGCTGCAACACAGGCTAAGTGCTGGAGGTCTCGAACATTGCAGATCCAGCTGAATTCCCTTCCCGGAAAACGTGTGTGGGAAATACGGGACTAGCCTCCTATACCCGAAGCACGTCCATCACCACCTTGCGGCTAATCATTAACAACATTTCTTCATAGCTGGGACAATGCCAAGAATATACAGCTCAGAATGAATCCACCAGGAAGACTATGCCATAAAACATTCTGCTCCACCACGTTGTAAAGCAGCCCAGTTATTGATACTGAGATCCTCAAGCCGTCAGACTGTGGCAGCACGCCTTGTTCCAAGAATTACATAATCAGCACAGATACCCGATTCCCAGCAGTGTTCTAGGCAAAGTCCACCGTTCACCATTTTTGAAACACCGGGGTTCTAAAGGCCACCTTCTCTCAAGTCACATGCTGAGTACCCCCTGAGATCTGACAGGATGCGTTGAGCATTGACTTAAACTGTTACATAAAGATGATGCCATCAAATGTCTACCATTGTTACCCCTAACAATTATATAGAGAAGGAAATTACAAGAGATATTTTTTATGCAGACTGTGGTAGGTTGTCAGGGTTGGATGTCATCAAGTGAGATCTGACCCTTAGTGACCCTGAGTACAACAGAATAAAACACTGCTCAGTGCTGTGCCATCCTAACAATCCTGGTTGTGTCTGAGCCCATTGTTGCAGCCACTGAGTCATTTCATCTCATCAAGGGTGTCCCTCTTTGTCTCTGATCTTCTCCCTTATAAAGCGAGAGATTCTTCTGCTGGGACTGGTCCCTCCTGATAACTAGTCCTACATACTTGAGACGAAGTCTCACCATCCTTGATTCAAAGAAGCACTGGGGCTGTACTTTTTCCAAGACAGAAGCTTGTTCTTCTGGCAGCCCATGGTATAGTCAATATTCTTTGCCAACACCATAATTCAAAGGTACCAATTCTTCAGCCTTCCTCACTCATTGTTCAGCTTTCGCACACATGTGGGATGACTGAAAAGACCATGGCTTGGGTCCTCAAGGTGACATCTTTGCTTTTCAATACTTTAAAAAGGTCTTTTGCAGCAGATTGGCCTATGTAATATGTCATTTTGATTTCTTAACTGCTGTTTCCATGAACGTTGATTGTGGATCCAAGTAAAATGAAATCCTTGACAGTTTCAATATTTTCTCTGTTTATTATGATGTTCTGTATTGGTCCAGTTGTGAGAATTTTTGTGTTCATTCTATTGAGCTGCAAGCCATGCTGGAAGCTGCAGTCCTTGACCTTCATCCACAAGTACTTCACACCCTCTTCACTTCCAGCAAGCAAGCTGTGTCATCTACATATGGCAGGTTGGTAATGAGTCTTCCTCCAATTGTGATGCCAGGTTCTTCTTTATATAGTCCAGTTTGTTGGATTATTTGCTCAACATACAGAATGAATAAGTATGGAGAGAGGATACAACCCTGATGCACACCTTTCCTGACTTTAAACTATGCAGTGTCCCCTTGTTTAGTTCGAACGACTGCCTCTTGGAAAGTTCCTTGTGAACACAACGAACTGTTCTGGAGTTCTCATTCTTTGCAATGTTACCTATAATTCATTATGATCCATACAGTTGAATGCTTTTGCATAGTAAATAAAACATTCTTCTTTTTCAGCCAAGATCCATGTGACACCGGCAGTGATATCTCTCCTTCTATGTCCTCTACTGAAACTGGCTTGAATTTCATGCAGTTCTCTGTATTGCTGAAAATATTTTTTGAACTAACTTCAACAAAATTCTTCTTGTATATGATATTAATGGTGCTATTTTATAATTTCTGCATCTACTATGTAACTTTTCTTTGGATTGGGTGCAAATATGAATCTCTCCTGGTTGGCTGGCTGGAGAGTTGTTTTCCAAATTTCTTGGCATAGGCAAGTGAGCATGTCTAGTGTTGCAGCCATTTGTTGAAACATCCCAGTTGGTATTCTGTCAATTCCTGGAGACTCATTTTTGGCCAGTGCCTCCAGTGCATCTTAGACTTCTTCCTTCACTACCATCAGTCCTTGATCATACACTACCTTCTGAAAAGGCTGAACACTGACCAGTTCTTTTTGGTGCAGTGACTGTGTAGTCCTTCTATCTTCTTTTGGTGTTTCCTGGATCATTGGCTATTTTGTCTGTAGAATCCTTAAAAATTGCAACTTGAGGCTTAAATTTTTTTCTTTAGTACTTTCAACTTGAGAAATGCCAAATATACTTTTCCGTCTTGTTTTACTAACTCTCCATTTTACCGAGCATGATACCCTTCTCCAGGTACTAGGCCCCCCAATAACATGTCCAAAATACGTGAGACAAAGTCTCATCATCCTCCATTGCAAGTAGTATTCTGGATATACTTCTTCTAAGGCAGATTTGTTCTTCTGACTGTCCATGGTATGTTCAATATTCTTCACCAACACCGTAATTCAAAGGTATCAATTATTCTTCCATCTTCCTTATTCATTGTCTAGCTTTTGCATACATATTGGGCAATTGAAAACATTCTAGTTAGGATCGGGTGCACGTTAGTCCTCAAGGTGACATCTCTGCTTTTGAGCTCTTTAAAGAGATCTTTTGCAGCAGATTTGCTCAGTGCAATATGTCCTTTGATTCCTTAAGTGTTCCGTCCATGCACACTGATTTTATATCCAAGTAAAATGAAATCCTTGACAAACTTATGTTGCTTATTGCTCCAGTTGTGAGGACTCTTGTTTTATGTTGAAGTATAATCCATACCGAAGGCTGCAGTCTTTGATCTTCATCAGTAAGTGCTTCAAGTCCTTTTCACTTCCACCCAGATGCCAGAAACAAGAATTCCAGTAATTCTTACCTCTGCTCTACACTTCCTTTTCAGAGTTGAAAGATAAGGACTGATAAGAGATAAGAGAAGTAAGAGACTGTAATTCTTAGAGGCAGGTATGATAAGCACCCACCTCACCTTAGAGCCTGTCACCCCATTGGCCTCTTCACTCTTCACCTTAATTCCCCTCTCCAGCCTCTTTACCATTCTCCTGGCCCTCTCCTCTGCATTTCCTGGTTCCATTGCCTCCCCTTACGCTTGTTCTCTGTAACTTGAGATTAATTTAATTTTAAAGAAATGTTCACACTATGTCTGCTAGCCAAAAGGTTGGCAGTTCAAATCCACCAGGCACTCCTTGGAAACTCTATGGAGCACTTCTACTCTGTCCTAGAGGGTCTCTGTGAGTTGGAATAGACTCGAAAGCAGTGGGTTGGGTTTGATTTGCCAAACCAAGTGCGGTTAAGTTGGTTTACTGGTCATTTAAAAATCAAAGCCCTCTACTTCTAGTTTGACTTCTGTTGTTGTTACGTGCCATAGAGTCAGTTCTGACTCACAGTGACCCTATGTGCAACAGAACAAAACACTGCCCAGTCCTGCACTATGCCCACAATCGTTTCTATGCTTAAGCCCATTGTTGAGGGTCTTCCTCTTTTTTGCTAACTGTCCACTCTACCAAGCACAATGTCCTTCTCCAGGAATTAACCCCTCCTGACATGTTCAAAGAAGTAAGTCACAGTCTTTCTATTGTTGCTTTCAAGGAGCACTCTGGTTGTACTTCTTCCAGAACAGATCTATTTGTTCTTTTGGTAGTCCACAGTACATTCAACATTCTTCTCCAACACTACAATTCAAACACATCAAATCTTCTTGTGTCTTCCTTAGTCATTGTCCAGCTTTCATATGCATATTATGCCATTGAAAACACCATGGCTTGGGTCAGGTGCACTTAGTCTTTGAGGTGACATCTTTACTTTTCAATACTTGAAAGACGTCTCTTGCAGCAGATTTTCCCAGTGCAGTGCATCTTTTGATTTCCTGGCTGCTGCTTCCACGGCCACTGAATGTGGACCCAGGTAAAATGAAATCTTTGACAATCTCAATCCTTTCTTCATTTATCATGATGTAGCTTACTGGTCCAGTTATATTTTCATTTTCTCGGTGTTGAGGCTGTGGACTTTGATTCTCATCATTAAGTGTTTCAAATCCTCTTCACTTCCAGAAAGCAGGGTGGCATCATCTGCGTAATGCAGGTTGTTAGTGAGTCTTCCCCCAATCCTGATGTCTCCTTCTTCTTCACATAGTACAGTTCCTCAGATTATTTGCTTGGCATACAGATTGAAAAGGTATGGTGAAAGGATATGACCCTGATGCATACCTTTCCTGACTTTAAACCATGCAGTATCACCTTGTGGCTGTTAGACTGACTGCCTTTTGGTCCATGTATAGATTCCTTAAGAGCACAATTATGTGTTCTGCAATTCCCACTCTCCACAATGTTGTCTATAACTTGTTAAGAGCCACACAGTTGAATACCTTTGCATAGTCAATGAAACACAGGTAAATAATCTGCCTGGTATTCTCTGCTTTCAGCCAAGATCCTTCTGACATCAGCAATGATATCCCTGATTTCACATCCTTTTCTGAATCTGGCTTGAATTGCAGACAGTTCACTGTCAATAGACTGTTGTAGTTGCTTTTGAATGATCTTGAGCAAATTTTACTTGCATGTGATATTGACATTGTTCAATAATTTCTGCATTCAGTTGATTCACCTTTGTTGGGAATAGGATCTCAAGGTCAATATGAATGTCCTTCAGTCAGGTGGTCAGCTACCTGTCTTCCAAATGTCTTGGCATAGACCAGTGAGCAGTTTCAGGACTCAGTTGATGTTCTATCGACTCCTGGAGCCTTATTTTTTGCCAGTGCTTTGAATCCAACTTTGACTTTGTCTTTCATTACCATTGGTTCCTGATTGTATGCTACCTCTTGAAATCGTTGAACATGGACGAGTTCTTCCTCATAGAATGATGCTGTGTATTTCTTCCATCTTCTTTTGATGCTTTCTGAGTTGTTTAATATTTTTCCTGTAGAATCCTTCACTACTCCAACTCGAGGTTTGAATTTTTTCTTCAGTTCTTTCAGCATAAGAAATGTAGAGCATGTTCTTGCCTTCTGGTTTTCTAGCTCCCGCTCTTCGCACATGTCATTATAATACTTTGTCTTCTTAAGCTGCTCTTTGAAGTCTTCTGTTTGGTTCTTTTACTTTGTCATTCCTTCATTTTGCTTTAGCTATTCAACACTCAAGAGCAAGTTTCAGAGTCTCTTCTGACAACCAATTTGGTCTTTTCTTTCTTTCCTGTCTTCTTAATGACCTTTTGCTTTCTTCATGGATGATGTCTTTGATGTCATTCCACAACTTGTCTAGTCTTCGGTCATTTGTGTTCAGTGCATTGAATCTATTATTAAAATGGTCTCTAATCTCAGATGGGATATACTCAAGGTTGTACTTTGGCTCTTGTGGACTTGTTCTAATTTCCTTCAGCTTCAATTTAGATTTGCACACAAACAATTGATGGTCTGTGCAGCAGTCAGCACCTGGTCTTGTTCTGACTGCTTATATGGCGCTTTTCCATTGTGTCTTTCCGTGGATGGAGCCAGTTTGATTCCTGCGTATTCCATCTGGTAAGATTCATGAGTATAGTCACCATTTATGTTGGTGAAAAAAGGTATTTACAGTGAAGAAGTTGTTGGTCTTGCAAAATTCTATCATGAACTCTCCAACATCATTTCTGTCACCAAGGCCATATTTTCCAACTGCTGATCCTTCTTCTTTGTTTCCAACTTTTGCATTCCAATCACCAGTAATTATCAATGCATTTTGATTGCATGTTCAATCAATTTTGGACTGCAGAAGCTGGTAAGAATCTTCAGTTCCTTCATCTTTGGCCTTAGTGGTTGGTGTATATATTTGAATAATAGTTGTATTAACTGGGCATTCTTGTAGGTGTATGGATATTATTCTATTACTAACTGATTTGTACTTCAGGACAGATCTTGAAATGTTCTTTTTGATGAAGAATGTGATATCATTCCTCTTCAAGTTTTCATTCCTGGCATAGTAGACCATATAATTGTCTGATTCAAAATGGCCAATACCAGTTCATTTCAGCTCAGTGATGCCTAGGATATCAATGTTCATACATGATTTCCAATTTTCCTAGATTCATGCTTCCTACATTCCACATGCCAGTTATTAATGGATGTTTGCAGCTGTTTCTTCTCATTTTGAGTCGTGCCACATCAGCAAATGAGGGTTCTGAAGGCTTTATTCCATCCACTTCATTAATGTTGACTCAGCTTTGAGGAGGTAGCTCTTCCCCAGTCGTCTTCTGAGTGCCCTACCACCTGTGGGGCTCATTTTCTGGCATGATTTCTGTCAGTGTTCCACTGCTATTCACAAGGTTTTCATTGGCTAGTTGTTTTCAGAGGTAGACTGCCAGGTTCTTCATCCTAGTCTGGAAGCTCAGCTGAAACCTGTTCACCACAGATGACTCTGCTGGGCTCCGAATACCAGTGGCATAGCTTCCAGCATTACAGCAACACACAAGACCCTGCAGTATAACGAACTCACAGACCAGTGAGGGATTTCACTCCGAGAGGCTCGAAAACCCCAGTGACTCAGTAGTTAAAGAGCTACAGCTGCTAACCAAAAGGTCAGCAGTTCAAATCCACCAGGTGTTCCTTGGAAACTATATCAGAAGTTTTCCTTGTCTAATCCTGGTGGTGGTAGTGGTTAAATGGTATAGCAGTTCAAGTCTAGTGGGCATTTCTCAGAAACTATATGGGCAAGTTTTACTGTGTCCTCTATAGTGGCTGTGAGTCAGAATTAACTCAATGGTAGAGTTTAGTTTTATGGAAGCTTACTAAATTTATTAGTATTTTTGTATTATCATATATCTTATTTCCTTTGTGATGGGGAGCCCTCAGTCACAAGCTAATTATTAATCTCTTTTTTTCATAGAGTTTTCAGCTGGAGTCTAGTGTTCTTGAGGGCACAGCTATGTTTAACTCACATCTGCATGGCCTTCCATGGAGGTAGTGTGCTCAGAAACATAGTAAGTGCTCCAGACAAAGCTTCTGATCTGAAATGAGTAGTTCAGACTTCAAGTTCTTACATCCTGGCTACCGAGAGAGATCCAGGTATAGGGAAAAGAAATCTCACAGTACACACTGTATTACTTTCACACTGCTGCCATAAGAAATTACTACACACTGAGTTGCTTACAATAACATGGATTTGTTATCTTACAGTCCTAGAGATCACAAATCTGAAACAGGTCTCACGGGCTGAAATCAAGGCATTGGCAGAGCTTCATTCCTTCTGGAAACCCCAGGGTATAATCCATTACCTTGCTTCTTCCAGTTTCTAAAGGTCTGCATGTCTTTGTGAAAGAGCCCTGGTAGTGCAGTGGTTAAACACTCTGCTGCTAACCAAAAGGCCAGCAGTTTATTGCCCACCAAATGCTCCACAGGAGAAAGATGTGACAGTCTGTTCTGTAAAGGTTAAACCAAGCCAAACCAAGTCCAGTGCCATCGAGTCGATGCCGATGCATAGCAATGCTATACAGCCTAGAAGACCCTATGAGGCAGTTCTATTCTGCCCTGTAGTGTTGCTATGAGCTGACTGTGAGTTGGAATTGACTCAACAGCAATGGGTTTGCTTGTTTGTTTTCAGTATTTCTTAGCTTATGTCTCCTTCTCCCTCCTCAAAGCTCGTCACTCCCATCTCTGTGTCCATAGTCACCATCTCATCTCTGTCCTTCTGATTTCCCTGCCTGCCTCTTACAAGGACCTCATGAATACACTAGATCCATTCAGATAATCCAGAGTAATTCATCTCTTTCTCTCCAGATTCCTAACTTAGTCACATCTGCAAAGACTCTTATGCTATATAAGGTAACATATCCACAGCCTCCAGGAATTAGGACATAGACGTCTTCAGGGGGTCATTATTCAGCGCACCTCAAAGGCAAGCACAGATCTAGGCACATGGGAAACGAGGTTGAAGAGAGGAGAAACTCCTCAGGTAGGACTGAGAATGGTGGGCATTCCGTTGGCATTTCCCCAAAGTCACTCACTTTTTGTTCATTTCCCAAATGCTCTTTTCCTACCACTTGCACTCTAGGAGGCACTGGAGATTCTGAGGTCAAAGTTAAATGTGTCTTCTTCTATGGATTTAAACCCAAACCCATAGCCACCAAGTCGAGTCTGACTTGGAGCGACCCTACAGGACAGGGTAGAACTGCCTCTTAGGGTTTCCACGGCTGTTATCTTTAAGGAAGCCAAGTGCCACATCTTTCTTCCTTAGAGTGGGTTCAAACCATAGCTGAGCACTTAACCAGTGGGATACCAGGACTCCTTCATATTAATACAAGGTCTGATAATTAACTGCAAATTTGTGACTGTGTGCTTACGTTGACAGCACTGTAAAAACAACTCAGTCAGGTTTCATAACCCTAGTATTTCAGTGTCTCACAGCTGGGTCCATGTCAACATGTGGCGGTATCTTGCTGAGTGGCATTCATTATTGTTGTCTATTTTTGTGTGCATCGCAAGAGTGTCAGGGCTTGAATTAGACCAACAAACCAACATTAAATTTCTTGTTAAACTTGGCAAGAGTGGGAGTGTAATCATGGTCACATTAATCAGGTTTATAGGGATGATATCGTGAAGAAAACGACACTATACAAACAGATCAAATGTTTCTCTCAGGGGAGAGAAAGCGTCCCTGATGAGAGGTCAGGGCAGCCAGTAATGAGCAGAACTGATGAAAACATTGCAAAAATTCATCAGATTTGTGCATCAAAATCATCAGCTGATTGTAAGAAGCATAGCAGCCCAAGTAAACGGCGACAGAGAAACAGGAAAATCTTAACTGAAAAATCTTGGCATCAGGAAGTATGTGCAAAAATGAAAGGAGCTTACCAATGAACCAAAGCAAAGGAGAGTTGAAGTTTGCCAAGACCTTCTGGAGAGGAAAGGCGATGTTTTAGGGCATGTTAACACTAGTGAGGAAGCATGGATATTCCAATACAACCCTGAAACAAAGTGTCAGAGTGCACAATGGAAGTCAGCCAGTTCTCCTTGGCCAGAAAAGTTCCATTAGCCCAAATCAAGAGTCACAACGATGTTGCTAATTTTTTTTTATATCAGAGGAATTGTTCATCATGACTTTCTACCAACTGGTTAACAGTCAACCATGTTTACTATTTCAAGGTGCTGAAAATGCTACATGAAAAAGTTTGATGAAAGTGACCTGAACTTTTGGCCAGCATCACGAAAGCGCACCAACTTACATGGCACTATCTATGAGGGAGTTTTTAATAAGCAAACACATAGCTGTATTGGAACATCCTTTCTACTCACCTGATCTGGCCTCTGGTGACTTTTTCTTTACCTAAAGATAAAAGAAATATTGAAAGGAAGATATTTTGATGCCTTTTAGGACATCAAAGGTAATATGACAACAGCTCTGATGTCCATTCCAGAAAAAGAGTTCCAACGCTGCTTCAAAGGGTGGACTAGGCACTGGCATCGGTGCATAGCTTCCGAAGGGAAGTACTGCAAAGGTAACCATAGTGATATTCAGCAAGCAGGTATGCAGCACTTTTTCTAGGATGAGTTCGTGAACTTAATTGTCAGACTTCACATATAGGGCCTGTTTGTTTTGTTTTTCCTTTTATTAATTTGTTGAGCAAAAAGTGGATAAGATTATACAAAGAGACACTGACCCAGTGAAGAAAACAGTGGTGTTTTAGCAAAATTTCTGCAAATCTGTGAACATGTTATCTGTGACATAAAAGCTTTTATTCCTTCTGTAGCACAGATTTACACACAATGATCACAGTGCTAAGTTTCACAAAATGCTGGACAGATAAGCACCCAAAGAAGGTTATACTACAACAAAACCTCATCAACGATACATCAACTACAAATCACTGAGACATCAAGACAATGTATGTTTGTAGTCACCCAGCTAAAAGGGCCTCTATTTTAGCAGAAGAGACAAAGAGTAAACAAATAAATTAGGTTGGTGTGTTGTATCCATGACGGAAGGAGGTTGGCGTGGCTGGGGCAGAGAAGGGAATGGAAAGGGGCTGATGGGCTTTGAAACTGTCCACCTTGGGCCTGAAAGGGCCCTGCACAGTCCAGCTGCCGTGTTCCTCTTCTCACGTGATTCTCCAGGTCGCCGGCGCCTTCCAACTGTCCTGATCAAAAGCTGGGAAACTCTGCCCCCGCTCCTGGAGTTTCATGAGGTCAGTTCGCCCCCTAGTGGACGCCGTCGTCACAGCCACAACTTCAGGCCCCTCTCCATCCAGCAACCAACCAAACCAAAACCAAACCTGTTGCGTGCTGAGTCAGTTCTGGCTCATGAAGACCCATCCCAATAATATTTTAAATGTCCTGGAGTGCAGAAAGTCCCTGGGTAGCTGAGTCTGTGCTCGATACTAACAGAAAGGGAGGTGGTTCAAACCTCCCCAGCAGTTCTGTGGAAGAAAGCCCGGGGATCGGCTTCTGCGGAAATTAGAACACACTGCTTGTTGTCAAGTCACTTCCAACTCCCAGCGACTCCTTGGGTTGCAGAATAGAACTGCTGCGTAAGGTTTTCCTGGCTATACAGTCTTTATGGAAGCGGGTCACCAGCACTTTCTTCCATAGCTCTGTTGGCTGGATTTGAACCCACAACCTTTAGGTTAGCAGCCAAGGAAACCTCGGGCAGCTTAGTCCTGCTCTGTGGCAAGTGGGGCTGCCATGAGTTAGAACTGATCGGTCAGCAGTAGGTTTAGGCTTTTCGGTTTGGCACTCAGGGGCACTATGCCTACTTCTCAGATAAAGAGGGGGTCACACCGTTATCAGGCAAGTCACCAAGAGGACAGTGCCCCTGTGTGAGCAGGGAGCAGGCTGCATTAGGCTTACTAGCCCAAGCACCTGACAGAGGGCTTGGCAGGTAGACAGAAGTGAGAGAAGAGAGCACGTTAGCCAGGCAGGTGCAGCTTGCATGGATGTATGCGGCAGTGGGCAAAAGGCATCCAAGAGCCCCACAGGGAGGTGAGGTGGCTTCGTGGAGTGTAGGTACCTCTGGCTACCAATAGCCTGTAAGGCACTGCTGAAGTTCCAAGGGACTTGGTCAGGAGGACAGGTCATGGCTGCTCCCCTGGACAGGAGAGCAAGAGTCTGGATGCAGGACCTCACAGCTGTCCCCCTGCCTTGGCATCTTGGCTTGTCCAGCCCGGCACCTTCTCACCCCGACCTCATCAGTCAAGGACAGACAACAGGTGGTTCTGTCATGGGAAAAAGATGGGGTCGGGAAGGCTGGGCAGGCTGGTTACAGGGATGTGTCTGGGAGCCACGTGGGAGCCATCTGTTACTTGCCCAGCGATTGCTCCTGGGTCTTCGTCTTTATTTCACCATTAACATGGCAGGCTTACAGCCCGCTGGGGGCACTCTTCCTCTGGGAGGGTCTTGGCTCAGCCTTTGCTCTGAATGTCTGTCTCTGATCTGGAAATTCAGCTGAAGGGAGCAGATGAGGCCCAAGCTGGGAAGCCATTCTTGGCGTGACCATGACCAGAATTCCCTCTCGGTGTGGGACAGGTGCTTCCACTGACTTCAGGCTTGACCAGGAGCCTCATGTGGTTCACACATTTGTGCGCCTGTGTGCATGCATGTGTGGGTGTGTGTGTGTGCACTCTGTGCATGGCAACAAACATCTGTAACGGCAACAGGTCTTTACATGCACAGCAGAGACATTAAATATGTTCATCCAGTTGTTTGACCATCACCCATAAGCACTGTGCTCCTTTAAAATATCTTCTATATGACACCAAATGGTCAAAAATTGCTTTAAAACGAACATGAGTGAGCAGGAAAACCAGATTAACAGAAAGTGCAGATCTGATTCCAAAGGGCCACAACCACTGAGGATGCCACGAAACACAGTTCTGCTCAGGGGCACGTGAGTCATCACAGGTCTGAGTCCAGGTGACAACACATGGTGTGGTGTTTGGTTTGGGCACAAGACCACAACTCAGGGAAGGTTCACACATGGGTGCATGACCAAGATAGAAGCAGAAACTGGCCTGACAAGGCCCCTGGTCAATTATGGCACCTTGAGAAAAAACTCTCTTGAAGCCTTTGCTCAAGCCGATCAGCCTTCCACAGGGCCAGAGAGTCGCCCGTTTTCTAACTGGCTCCACCCTTCTCGCTACCATTTCAGTTAGGAAACCAGCTGTGCAATTCATATATGAAGGAGAGGACAAAAATAACAAACCAGAAAATTATGAAAGGATGAGGAGTCTTGATTGCTGGAATGCTAGGGAGGCTTGCATCCCCCACAAATGCTTGTCTGGCCTCCTCTGCCTGAGGCTTCTGGTGTGTGACCACTGTACGCAGAGCCTCAGGCTCAGTACCAGTGCGAGGCCTTAGACCATGAAGCATGTTTTCACCCAGGTATCATCTCAGACTTGTGTTCTAGACGTAGTGACTTGTCAGAAGAGAACACAAAGGAAAAGGCACAGATAGACAGGACACCCGGGGGCAACGGACCTGGGCAGGCTGTGAAACAGGAGGAAGGTGTCCCCACTGGCTTCTCCCCTGCTGTCCACAGCCTTCATGACTTCCACATGAGGCGATGCCCATAAAGCACATTTGAACTTTTCTGTCCTGTGAAAACATCCTCTCCACCAACCACAGAGCTTGTTAAGCTAGGTTTACTCCTTTGGGTAAAAGATTACAGTTGAGTTTTCTGATGGACAAATTATCCTGAGGCAGACACGTGGCTCTTCAGTTTCGGGGTCAATGGGCATCAAAGGGCATCCAGCAATAATAAAAGAAGGCTTCAGAGCCAGACGTCACCTCCTCGTCACTGTGGAACTTTAAGCTGGTTACCGAACTGCTCTGGGCCTCAGTGCCCTCATCTGTGAAATGGAGACTCTAATGACACCTGGCTCAAAAAGCAGCTGTGATATAAGCTCTGAGCACATTCTCAGTGGGTGGTGGTGAGGCAGACGAGGAGAAGGGGGTGGGGAGGAGAAGGGACAGGGGTGGGGAGGAGAAGGGGGAGGGTGGGGAGGGGAAGAGGGAGGGGTGGGGAAGGGGGAGGGGGACAGGGCAGAGAGAGGAGGGGGAGGATGTGGATAAAAGCTTATGTGACCCAGCCAGACGTGTCTAACGGAAACTGTTATAGAGTCTGAGTCACTTCGTCATTTTTTGAAACAACACATGCATTTGTTACAGCTCTTCTGTTAAGATCTCTGCTGATTCCTGGCAGGGGACACACACTGAGGCAGTCACATTTCAGTGCTCTAAATAAAACCATTGCCTGACGGCCAGAAGGCACTGCGCTGAGGGCTCCACCCCCATTGTGACGGAGGCCCGGGAAGACCAGCCGGCAGGGTGGGGGTGAGTCAGCCCACTGGGCCCCGCTGACTCCCCACACCGTCAGAAGGCCAGGACCGCTGCGCTGTTCCCCACATGTGGGCGTTACTGGACTCCGAGCTGGCACCCTGGCTGGCAGCTCGATTCCTTGAGGGGGGCCCTGACTGCGTGATTGTCACCCAGCCCCGCATGTCCCACCTGGGGCCCGTCTTTGTGGCTGAGAGCGGGGCGCTGGCGGAGGACCGACCATATCCAGACACATCGGCGAGACTTGGGGACTTTCCAGAGACGTGGGAAGGGAAGCTGGCCTGAACGGCACAGATGTCGGTATTGGCTGCGGTGTTGTTGCCGGCTCCTAGCACTCCGACGTGCACAGCAGAACTTCTCCAGGCGGGCTTCAAGTCTGCGACCTTTCAGAAGCAGATGACCAGGCCTGTCTTCTGAGGCACCCCTGGGTGGATTTGAACTGCCAGCCTCTCCACTAGCAATCTAGTGCTTAACTCTTTGTACCACCCAGGGAGCAGACAACACCGTGAAAGCCCCAGGAGAAAGAAGGAGTTGGGGTAACCCTAGGGGCGGCTCCACCTCACAAACGCCCCATGACACTGCGTGTGATGCTCTTCCTTCAGGGGTCACAAGCCTCCAGTGGCCATGACCAGTGCCTTCGTGGCCTAGTGGAGACTGGAAACTTGTAAAGAAGGTTAGGGGCTGAAAGTAGGTGGGCTAAGGGGGCAGCTGGAGCCATTTTGCAGTAGTGTGGTTGACCAACAGGAAACCCTGGTGGCATAGCAGTTAAAGAGCTACACCTGGTAATCAGAGGGTCGGCAGTTCAAATCCACCAGGCGCTTCTTGGAAACACTATGGAGTAGTTCTACTCTGTCCTATGGGGTTGCTATGAGTCGACACCGACTCGAAGGCCATGAGTTTGGTTTGGGTTTGAAATGACCATTATTCAGTGAACCCTATGACAGCCAGAAGTCAACAACACTGCCCTGTTTTTCAGGGTCTCACATGTCTTCTGCCTTTGACAGGGTACTGTCTTACCAGTTTCTTATTGCTCTTTTTGGTGGAAAATATTTGGGGTTTCCTTCTCTGACAGGTTTCTGGCTCACACAGGTTCTGGCTTTTGCAGGTTCCACTGTAACTCATCAGTATTACTAATACTGTGTTCCTCCCTGGGTGAAGGGACCCTGCTGTCCCACCACCCCTCCTTCACAGGGTCAGGAAGCTATGCTGCCGTGGGGACATCCACACGTAAGTGGCCCTTCAGTCTCTGTCAACTCACAGTCCCACCCCCATCGTGATCCAGGTCACTGCAGATGGTTCACAGGGATCCTAGCAGCACGCAGCTGACTCCTCACACCCAAAAGCGTCTCTGTCCTTTTTAATGTTTGGATGTCACAGCGTGTTCTAGGAGAAGGGGATGCTTCTGCTGCTGCAGCTAGACCTAAGCCCTGAGGATCTCTGCACAGAGGGTGGCCACAGGGCCCACAGGGCCTCCCCACATTCTCTCACCACCTCTAGGACCCCCTAGACGCAGACCCACACCACCAGCACACAATACACAACACAAGTCTCAGCACACCACCTGCTTGGTTAAGGTCTTCACTGCCTCATGGCCAAGAGGAGAAGCTAGACTCCATTCTTGTGGCTGTTGTAACCCCACAGTCTTGACCCTGTGTGACAAGCATCCCTCCTCAGGGTGGTCTCCCCTATCTCAGAAGGAGCTCCTAGCGGCAGGTAATGCCCTCCTCTTGTTCTATCTCTAGTACCAGCAGAGAGCCAGGCCCCAGGGAGGAGGGGAAGAGACGCAGAGTGGGTCAGCTGAGGGGCCCAGGCCATGCAGAGTACCAGGTTTCCCCACAGAGGACTCGGGGAAAGCCCCCCAGTGTGGCCAAGTCAGACGCTGTCCATCCCATGCTGACCTCCACTGTCTGCAGCGTAGAGCTCCAGGCAAACCAAAGGACCAAACCTGATTTTGACTCATGGCCTCTCCATGTGTTATAGACTAGAATTCTGCTCCATAGAGTTTTCACTGGCAGCTTTTTCAGATGCAGATAGCCAGGCCTTTCTTCTGAGGCACCTCTGGGTAGGTTCAAACCACTGACCTTTTGGTTAGTACTTAACCACTGCACCACCCAGGGCCTCCATGCTCTAGCACTGGCATGACAGCCAGGAATTAAACCGCTCTAGCTAGCCTACCTCTGGCCACCTTTGGAAGAGAAGCCAGCTGTCACAGCCACCTTGAACTTGGTCTGGGCCATTCAGTCACACGTACATTCCCTACTGCACTACCTCTGTGAGCCACATCAGCCTAGACTTCTGTTGGTATTTCCCAAACTGGGTCAAGCGCCGTGCAGGTCATTCACCGCGTCCAAGTCCAAGCTCAGCCTGTCTGAAGTTTTAACGAGGTGGAGACCAGTACTGCGCGAGCTCATCAGTGCTGGAATGAAATAACATTCCGTGCTGTACCACACCCACCAGACACGAGCTTGCTGCAAGTTTTCAGATGGAAAAACAGGGCCAGGAAAGAGCAGGGTCTGACACAGAGCTGTCCTGCACAGCACCCCTAAGCTGGCCTGGCAAGCAGCACCCCTAAGCTGAGCCTAGCAGGTGGTATCCCTAAGTTGGACCTGGCAGGCAGCATCCCTAAGCTGGGGCTGGTAGGCAGGACCCCTAAGCGGGGCCTGGAGGGCAGCACCCCTAAGCTAGGCCTGGCAGGTGGGACCCCTAAGCTGGACCTAGCAGGCAGGACCCCTAAGCTGGGTGTGGTGTGCAGGACCCCTAAGCCAGGTCTGGTGGGCAGCACCCCAAGGTGGACCTGGAGGGCAGCACCCCTAAGCTGGGTCTGGTGGGTGGGACCCCTAAGCTGGGCCTGGAAGGCAGCACCCCTGAGCTGGGCCTGGTGGGCAGGACCCCTAAGCCGGGCGTGGCGGGCAGGACCTCTAAGTTGGACCTAGCAGGCACCACCCCTAAGCTGGGCGTGGTGGGCAGGACCCCTAAGTTGGACCTGGCAGGCAGCACCCCTAAGCTGGGCCTGGAAGGCAGCACCCCTAAGCTGGACCTGGCAGGCAGGACCCCTAAGCTGGGCCTGGAGGGCAGCACCCCTAAGCTGGGGCTGGCAGGCAGGACCCCTAAGCTGGGCCTGGCAGGTGGTACAAGGACCCCTGCACACGGCGGCTCTTCTCACTCAGCATCTAGAGAGGCACCCAGCAGGCTGGGCAGAAGTGGGTCCACGTGTCAAGTGCTCCAGCTTCACTTTTGCAAAAGCTGGAAGAAGCATCAGGGCAGTTTCTGAGGAGACAAAGCATGGAGGGGGAGGGGGCAGTTGTGACCTACCAGCCTGCAGGGGGCTGTTAAAGTGACCATAGACAGCATAGATGGGCCTGAGAGGGACACAAGGACCCCAACACCAAGCTGAGTGCTGTGAGTCCCTGGGTCCCTAAGTACCCCTAGAGAAGTCGAGATGAACCAGGTAGGGGCAGGGGATGGAAGGGAGTCAGAGGTCATGGTCCCCAAAAAGGTCAAGAGGAGGCCTAGGGTACTATGGAAAAGCCACGGGCTCAGACTCTCTGGGCTTGAGTCTACCTCCCTACTTACCACTGAAAACTTGAGCAAGAGACTTGATTTCTGAGGGTTAACATCTGCCTTATCAGAGGGGATACATACAGTACTGTCCACCTCAGGGCTGATCAGACAATTAAAGGAGCTGACTCCGGTGGTATAGTGGTTAAGAGCTACGGCTGCTAACCTAAAGGTCAGCAGTTCTAACCCACCAGGCTCTCCTTGGAAACCGAAAGGGGTGGTTCTATTCTGCCCTAAAGGGTTGCTGTGAGTCAGAACCTACTCACGGCCATGGGTTTGGTTTGGTTTGAAGAGACGTAAATTGTTCAGTGTGATGCCTGACGCACAAACACCCACCAGACGTGAGCTAGTATGACTGTCCCTAAAGACCAAACAAGGGCAGAGCTGAAGCAATAAAAACAGCAGCAGCTGGGTCTGTGAGTGCCATCACTGCTAATTCTCAATGCCAGTGCCAAGGAGGCACTGTTGTCATTATTACCCACTTCACACAGGAGGAAACAGGCTCAATGGCATGAACGCACGTGCTGTCGATAGTTACTGAGGCCTTGCCACTTGCCAAGAACTAACTCATTTAATTGCTATGAAGTATGTACTCTTTTTGTCACCATTTCACAGACAGGAAACTGGCACAGAGAGGGTAGGTAGCTAGCTCAAGATCACACAGCCAGTACGATGCAGATACAGGTTTGGAACCCAAGGCCAAATTGGCTCTTTCAACTCAAAGCTCTAGCCCCAGCTGTTAAGGCTGTTTTATATTCAGGGCAGTTACTCTGTCCCATAGGGTTGCTACGAGTTAGAATTGGTTTGCTTTTGGGTTATGTTGCAAAACCCTGGCTCAGCACCCAAAGCAAGCAGAAGAAACCACAGTCCCAACAGGTCCCAAGAAAACGTGCGTGTGTGTGCAGGGGGTACAGAGAGGAGTAGCCCGCACAGGTCCCAGGGCCCCCAGGTCAGGGAAGCCAAGCAGCTGAAGACATAACGCACCAACAATGTGCCACACTGCCATCATGCGCCCCTACAAGTGATCACACCTACAGGCCCGATTCTGACCCTCCTGTGTCCTCCAGGCCAGCGGGGACATGTTGCTGGGAGTCAGAGGACTCTGGGTGCTCATGAGGTGAATTCCCCTGAGAACATCTGATGGTCTGAAGATGGCGTGACCTTGCCACCCCCAGGCATCCTGCCACCTGTGGTAGCACTTGCAGGAATGACCCCCGAAGGAAAACACCTGAGAGTTGAGTCCCAAGCCACCTGCCATGCTGTGCCCATCACCTTCAATGGGGAGGGAGGGAATGCAAACACACCACAGGACCGAAAGGACTTCTGGCTGCATCCTGACTCTGCGAAGTCACCAGACCCAGGAGCAAAGGAGGCACTGGAGTCTCAGCAGGCCACAGGCCACTCAGCTACTGAGGGTCAGTACTGACAGGGGCTTTGGCCTAACCTGATGGCACCAGCAAATCAGACCCTGGCAGTTTGCTGGTAGAATTCTCTCCTTCTGTGCTGAAGACCAGGCTCAACTCCTGGCCAAGGCATCTCATAGCAGCCACCATCTGCCCCTCATGGAGGTTTTACGTGTTGCTACGACGTTGAGTATGTTTCAGGGGAGCTTCCAGACTAAGGATTAGGAAGAAAGGCCTGGCAATCTCCTCCCCCAAATCTGTGATCTGCTCTGTAACTGACTGCTGGGATGGTGCAAGAACGGTAGCATTTCCCTCTGTTGAGCATGGGCTCACCACGAATCAGGGACCAACTCAGTGATACGTAACACTGCCTTAGCCTGGCCCTCTGACCTTCCAGGGTGCTCCATGTACAAACTGGACTTCGGAGATCCACTGATGGAGGAAAGATCAAGCTCAATCTTGCAAATTAAACCTCCATCCTTTCCAAAGTGTTCTTGACTGCTGACAGTAAGAAACCTTCGAGGGAAATTCATTTTCCCTGAAATTTTCACCTAAAGCACAATTTAAAAAAAAAGAAAGGAAAGCAAGCCTTTGACTCTCTGCTCTTGGCATACACAACCTCCTCTTTCTTGTGTGCTCCTCACAGGGACCCAGCCCTGTGCCAACTTCCAAGCTGAAGTTTCCCAGCAGTCTTCTCAGGCCCACCTCCCCAGGCTCCTGGGAAGCTTTTGTGGGGCAGAAGTACTCACAGATGCTTAGGGCTGCACCTGTTTGAGGCCAGATGGCAAAAATCCCTGCTTTGAATCCCCCAAGACAGAAGGACCTGCTCTTGTTTCAGAGCCCAGGGCAACTGAGATGACTTGCAGCCCATGGGTTCTGGAGAACTAGAACAGGACAGGCCTTGGATGGCACCCTGCTTGCCTGAACTTTCTCCCTTTCAGAGGCCTGGTGTGTTGCCTGAAGCTCAGTGCCCTCCAGCTCTGCCTTGACCCCTCGACACTCAGCACAGTGCCTGGGTCGGACCAGGGGCCCAGGGAATCTTTGTTGACTGAATGAGTCATGTGTAGGGTTGACCAACTCTCTTTAGTCTAGAAAGTTCCAGATGCAAGTGCCAAACCCATTGCCATTGAGTGGACTCCAATTTGTGGTGACCCCATGTATGTCACAGCAGAGTGGAGTTCCACAGTGTTTCTCAAAGGCTGATTTTGCAGAAGTAGATCACCAGGTCTTTCATCCGAGCCACCTCTTGGTGAACTAGTGCCCTGTGACCTTTGGTGAGCAGCTGTGTGCGTTAACCTTTAGTAACATCTAGGGCTGATCCAAGGGCAGCTGTCCTCAAACCCAGTGTTAGGAAGCCAAGGTGACCAAACACAGTTGTAAGTTATCACTGGTCAGACCCACCAGATAATTTTAAAGTAACTGGCAGAGCGCTCAACCCTACATAGACAATGTGATTTAATGAGGGGATCATGGGTGTTAGAATCATTTCAAAAAAACTGTAACCAACCAACAGGTCACTTTTTAGCTAAGTAACAAAGTACTAAATAAAGACCATCCTCAGTGAGTACTGTACACTTTTAAAAAATCATCTCTAAGACCAGAAGAACTAGATGATGCCTGGCCAAGATGACAGACAGCCCGGTCAGGGAGGGGACCCAATGTATAGTTCCTGATGAGGGATGAGAAAAAGAGGTGTACAGATCAAGAACTCTACTGAAAGACCAGAACGGATAACCTGGAGGGTCTCCCGAGAACACGGTCCCTAGATTTGCTGCTAGCCCAGAGCTGAGACCACTACTGAAGCCAACACCTCAGACAAAGACTGGACTGGACTAAGGGACACAGATAGAGTGATTCAAGTGGTATGTGTACTTGATAGTTTAATATATATATACATACATATATATATGAGGCCGTCCAGCTGGTCATTTTTAGAGGGGAGAGGAGGGGACAGGTGTCAGATGAGTGGATACTGGAAGTGAAGAGTGGAGGGGAGGCATGTGCTGTCACAGGGTGAGGAGAGCAGACAGAGTCGCACAAAGGTGGGTGCTCAGGGTTTTGTACAGCAAATTGATTTGGACTGTAAGCTTTCACTTAATGATAATAAAAAAAAATTAAATCATCTCTAAGAGATCAAATGGCTGACAATTCTTCTAATGTCAAGAAGAGAGGGAAAGAGTACAGGGAAGCCAGATTACTGGAGACCAAACCTCCAGAAAGGAATTAATGAGATGCTGACACAATGTGAAAATCATAACCAATGTCACTGAACAATTTGTGAAGTAATTGCTACACGGACACCTAATTTGCTATATACACTTTCACTGAAAACATGGTAAAATGTGATTTAAAATTAAAAAGAAAAAACCTACAACCAAGTGTTCCCTGTAAGGAAAGGAAACCGGGAGACAATGTAGGAAGAAGTATTTTAATAGCTCAAACTCAAAGGTCATCGTGCTCCTCGATTCTGAGGAGATTCCTAAAAGAGGCAACTTTGGCCTCGTTGGCAGCCAGAGTTCACCCGCTCAGGGTCTCCACGCGTTAATCTCCTCTCAGGGCCGGACTCTGGAGAAAGCAGAAGCACGCCCAGTACCACTCCGGCTCCCACAGGCCCTTCCCTCGTCTCCTAACAACTGCATTAGCTGGACTAAGACGATGCCTGGGTTAAAGGAGGAGACAAAGGTTGACCGTCTAAACAGGCGCAGACCAAGCTGGCGAGAAAAGCACACCGCATACATAGGCTACAGAAGGACAGAGTTTCTGCCGGCGGAGCCCCGGCTTTACATTGGTTTTGCCCGCAAACTACTAAGAAGGGTTGTGTTGGCCAGAATGTCTCCAATGAACAAGCAAAACGGCGGTCAAAAGTCTTGGGTGTCCTGTGCCACCGGCCCAGAGTCTTCCTGCGGCATCCACTGGAGTCTTGGCAGGAAACATGAAGTCCAGCTCATGCCTCTACCTAGGGGTCGATTTCTTCGGGAATCACTGTGATCACGATGTCCTCGTTGCCCCTGCGGACGACCATGTTCAGTGTGCTTTCCTTTTTAATGACGTCACTGACGTCATTGGCGGAGACCACCGACTGTCCATTGATGCTGATGATGACATCATTTTCCTTGAGACCACCACTGCAACACAAGGAGAACCACAACTGTAAGGGTTCAATTCCTCCTCCCTAGCTAGCTGCCAGGAGAAACCCTGGTGGTGCCATGGTTAAGCGCTATGACTGCTAACCAAAAGGCTGGCAGTTCAAATCTACCAGCGGCTCCTTGGAAACTCTGGGGTGCGGTTTTACTCTGTCCTGCAGGGGCGCTATGAGTCGGAATCGACTTGCTTCCAGGAAAGGTGATCAATCTTTATCAACAGAGGCCGTTTAAAACCTGCAAACCTAGAGCACACAGAGTTGGGTGGTGGCCAAGGTACATGAGAATGCTTTCGGCCAAGCTCACACTGGGATGCATTTCCTTTTGAGAAGTTTAGGTAACAATCATTTGTGTCTACTGTGGAAACATCTACAGCACTGATGCAGGCTAACGACACACCAGGCTGGCCAGCTTGCTTGCAATGAGTAAATACTCAGACAGCAATTCGTGCGAACTGTCATCAGACACTTCCTTTCTGTCGCTGCATTGGAAATTCAGGTCTTGTGCAGGACAGCGTCAGCCATGCCGCCATGACCTTGAATGGTCTAGGACAAGGGTTGGGAAACTATTTTTGTAAAGACCAGAGAGCAAATAGCCAAGGCTTTGCAGGACATATGGTCTCAGCTGCAACTACCCAGCTTTGCCGCATGGCATAAAAGCAGTCGGAGATGACATCTGAACAGACGGGCGTGGCCGGGTGCCAATGAAACTTTAGGTACAGACAATGGAATTTGAATTTCATATCATTTTCATGTAACACAAAATACTCTTTTTGTTTTTTTCAAACATTCAAACATGAGAAAACCATTGTTCACTTGCAAGCTGTTACCTGTAACCTGCAGACCTCTGGCCTGGGACTAACCCTAACTAGATGCCATTGAGTCCATTCCGACTCAGCAGCCCCAGTGCACGACAGCACAACTGCGTCCTGAGGGGTTTTCAACAGCTGATTTTTTTTTTTAAGTAGATTGCCAGGTCTTTCTTCCAAAGTGCCTCCAGGCAGACTTGAACCTCCAACCTTTTAGTTGGTGGCCCAGTGTGTTAACTATTTATGCCACTCAGAGACTCCATCACTATTTTTCCTGCACAGTACAAAAATATGAGTTATAAACACTTGGTTCTCGGCCAAGCTACTTCTTTGGGCACTACTTTAACGTTAACTTGGGTTCTTTTTCTAGAGGTGTTGACAGGTATGTCCTGAAATCCACCTCACCAGAAAAGGAAGGCTTTGGGAGGTGCACCCCAAAGCTGGATCCAAACCCTGGAAGGGGACTGATTCCCCAAGGCTGCAGGGAGGCTGCTCTTGCTCAAATCCCCTTCAACTCCAGCCAGCACATCACCACATCCCAGAGACTCACCGTGACTCTGACACTGCTCATTGCATCTGGTGACCCAGTGAGGAGAGGACTTTTGAAGATAGGGGGCACCCTTTCATGGATGGGAAGGTCTGGCCCGCAGGACCAACAGGACTTGACTAGGGATGTTGTCCTACCATTTTTGTCAGGGATCCATACAGCCTCCCCGATCCGCCACCAATCAGATATAACATGAATGCTGCTCCCCAGCACCACAACCCCCAGGAACCATCAGGATACCAGGGAAAGGGAACAATCCCCGCAACTCACGCTTCTGCTGGGGTGTCAGGAATGACCTCGATGATGTAGGCCCCTGAGAGCACATCCGGGAAGTCTTGGTGGCGATCCTTCAGCTCCTTGGCTTTGCTGTCCGGGAGAAACACCGAGGTTAACAGGAGACAGCAGTGTCCTGACCTCAGCTTGTCCTCGGGAAACTCACCCCGCTTCCCAGCTTGTCCCTAATTCTTCAGTAAAATTCCTCCAGTAATTGTGATTCTGCTTTAAAATTGCCACAGTCAAAGACTGACAAGGCAACAACATGCAAAATGCTTGACCGTTGTCCTATGAATTCCTTCCTGGTGGCTACCACTTCCGGGGTCAGCACAGTGAAGCGGCTGGCCCTGTGTGGTGTTCCAGCTCTGCTCATTTCTAGTTGTGTAACCTTAAACCCAACCCACCGCCATCAAGTCGATTTTGACTCACAGTGACCCTACAGGACAGGGTAGAACTGCACAATAGAGTTCCCAAGGCAGATTTGAACTGACAAATTTCTGGTTAGCAGATCCAGGACTTAACCACTAGGCCACCAGGGTTTCCTGTGTAACCTTAGGCAGTTGTTTAACCTCTGTGCTTTAGTCTCCTTACTTACAAAACAGGAAGAATAGCCTTACCCTATAACACAGAGTCGTGTTAAGATTAACGCAGTCATCCAGGTGAGAACCATGTGACTCTTGTGGCCACCCTCATTGTAGCTAATGACTACTGCCACCCCTCACTGCCATTGATTCTGATGCATGGTAACCCTATCAGACAGAGTAGAACTGCCCCATAGAGGGTTTCCAACAAGAGGCTGGTGGATCTGAACTGCTAACCTTCTAGTTAGCAGCCGTAGCTCTTAATCACTACACCACCAGGCCTCTCCATGAATTCACCCAGTCCTCCCCATACACCAAAACTCCCACCTTGGTACACTTATACTAAAAAAAAAATCCAAAAACCCACTGCCATCAAGTCGATTCTGATTTATAGTGAGCCTACAGAACCAAATGGAATTACTCCATAAAGTTTCCTAGGGTCACCTGGTGGATCTGAACTGCTGACCTTTTTGGTAGCAGACATAGCTCTTAACCACGATGCCACCAGGCTTTCCATCTTCATACTGGAGAGGAGGAAACTGAAGCCCTAGAAGTTCAAGGTGTTCCCAAGGTCACAAGCCAGGAAATAGCAGAGCAGGGACAAGAACATAGGAAGCTGGACCCTAGGGCTTGTACTCTCGCTACACCTCTGTCTCTCTTGTACCACAAACACAGATAACGGCATCATTTTACTCTTGCAGACTGATCCCCTCAGAAGTTATCAATCCATGTACTGTGTCTAAAACAGAGCAATCTATATATCACACGATGCTCTTCCCTTCGGTGCTTTACCCTCAGGTTTCCCCTACACTCTTACTTACCTGGAATCACGAGTTTCTGTGAGCATCTTTCATCCAGGGGAAAATGCCAGTATTTTATGACCCCACCAACCATATGCCGCCCCTTCTCCCAGCTCAGGAGAACAAATCATCCTTCCGCAGATGGATGGGACCAGGTATTCCTAGCGCTACAACCTATTCGTCACAGAGCTAAGAGCAGACAGGGCCCTCTGGGGCTGGGGAAGTGCTGGGAGCACTCCTAGAATGTGCCCCTCGATAGAACGAGGGGTGCAGGAAAGACAGGAGCTGGAGTAAACCTGCCCTCTGCCCTGCAGCCCTGCCTTCATAGAGAAAGGCAGACTCTCCTAAGTAGGATCGGCTGTAACACAGAAATACAGCTCCAAACAAGTAACAGGCCAAGTGGCCCCTCAAAAAGATCAACACAGAATTAGCCAATGACTCAGCAAGTCGACTCCTATATACATGCCCAGAGGCAGCGAGCTCAGGGACTCAGACAGGTGGAATCCTCAGGCTCACAGCAGCACTATTCACAACAGCCACCAGAGGGCAGCAACCCAACCGTCCATCAAATGGATCAAGAAAACAGCACAGCCACGCTACAGAATATTATTCAGCCACAAAAAGGAACAAAGAGCATGCTACATGCTACAGTATAGATGAATCTGGTAAAACACCATGCTAAGTGAAAGAAGCCAGACACAGAGGGGTAAATCATGTGCAATTCCATTTAAATGCAATCTGCAAAACAGGCCACATAACTCATTGCTGAGTATCACTGTGGTCACCTTGGAAGTACTTCCCTTAGGAAGCTATACACCCAAGCAAGCTCCTAGTCCACCCTTCAGAGCAATTCTGGAACTCTCTGGAATGGCCATCAGAGCTGTCATTGTTATTACCCTTAATGTCCTGAATGTCATCAAAATGTCTTCCTTTCAATATTTCCTTTATCTTCAGGTCAAGAAAAAATTCACCAGGGGACAGATCAGGTGAGTAGGGGAGTCTTCCAATACAGTTATTTATTTACTGGCTAAAAACTCCCTTGCAAACAGCTATACAATTAAGCTTGCAAACTTGCCACTGTGCTGCCGTCAGCAATGGCCATTCCAGAAAGAGTTCCAAAATTGCTTTGAAGGGTGGACTGGGCTCTGACATCACTGCATAGCTTCCCAAGGGGAGTACTTCAAAAGTGGCCATAGTAATATTCAGCAGTGAGGTATGTAGCACATAGAACAATTAAGTTCATGGACTTGTCAGACTTCTTATATTTGAAAATGGTGAGAATTGATGGATTTTAAGATGCCTTTTTCAGGGATGCCAGTGAGAGCCTTCTCAAGTTCAAATCTATTTAAAAGCAGAGACGGACACAGACACAGCTGTCCTGATTACCCACCTGGACGTCAGTGACATCATCCGGATGCCAATGTACTTCTTCTTGGTGATGGCTTTACCTGGTGACAACAGAGGAACCACAGACAGCAGAGTTGGCAGGGGTAACAGAGGCACCTGAGAGCCATGGGGTTCAATCCCCCCCTAGTGTGAAGTCAAAAAGTCAAAGCCAGAGGTTGGGGTTCAAATCTAGTTCTGACCCTTACCCCTGAGAGACCTTGGGGAAATCCTGTCACTTCACTTAATGGCAGTCCTCTCCCTCTCCATTGCCGGCTCTATCCCGAGTTAGCTGCAACGTGACCCCTCCCTGTACTATACCCTGACGACCGCCACCCAGTATGAGCTGCTGGCAGCTCTGTCTTGGCGACTGGGAGAACCTCTTACCTGGTGTCCCGCCCACCCCCTCTGGTATATTCTTCACCTGGCCCCCAAAGTGACATTTCCAAGACACCCATCAAATTTCACTGCAGTTAAAATACAGCCCACATCCCTTCACCATGATCCTCCAGGCTGGCCAGCCTTCCCACTCGACCCACGTGACTGCTGGCTCACTCTGCCTCTGCCTGGAATGCCCTCCCCAGCCAAGCCTGTGTCAGCCTGGTGGCTTACTCCGGCCATGCTGGCCACTCGCCGCCCCTCCCACCCCTCCCTGGTCCACAGCCTGCTTCACTGTCCAGGTCTGAGATGATCTCATCGGCTCCTTTGTTTATCGTCTGCCCCTCAGGGTAGAACACAAAGGTCACACGTGCAGGGGACCCCATGGTCCTGCCTACTGCTGGACTCGCAGCTGGCCCTGAGTAGATGCATCATAAGACCTGGGAGTGAATGGTGTCTCTGCGTCAGTTTCTTCACTGGTATATTGGGACCAACAATCCTCCTGATCAGACAGCCATGAGTAATTCAGTGACATAATTACATACATGCCACCTAGGCCTGTGCCTGGCGTGTGTTTGATAAAAACTTCCATGACCCCAGGTCAAAAACGGCCAAATAATTACAGCCAACTTCCAGTGGCTGAACAATGCACATCCTCTCCCTTCTTCCTGGCAAAGGGCTTGGCGGGTCTCAGTCCCTGAGGTGCAGTGAGACTCAGCCTGAAGCCCTCCCCAGCGCAGCTGTCTGTCCCCAGCTTTACCTTTGGCCTGTCTGTCATGGGACTCAGTGAGGAACTTCTTGATTTTATCCGATGGGATGGCAAAGGAGATCCCCGCAGTCACTTTCAGAGTATTAATCCCGATCACTTCTCCGTCCTGAAAGGCAAGAGGAGATGTGGCTTGTTGAAGACACAGAGCCCTCAGGAAGACAGTCACCAGCACACCAAAGGGGAAGGAGGAATCTAAGTGACATCTTTGCACTAAGTCAGCGTAAGCACCAGGAGCTGAGGCAGACAGCAGGCTGGGTAAGGCCGGAGGGAGAGAGACACTTGGGCAGGGAAAGCCATGCCCACGGAGTTGATTTGGACCCACAGCCACCCCATGTGACAGAGTAGAACTGTCCCATAGGGTTTGCGAGGCTGTAGTCTTTCTAAGGGGCAGATGGCGAGGTCTTTCTCTGGCAGAGCTGCTGGGTGGGTTTGAACCGCCAAACCTTCAGTTATTAGCAGCTGAGCATTTAACCACTGGGCCACAAGGCTCTGCATGTTTCCAAAATCTCTGTGAGGCCCCCAAACACAGTCCTTCAGGTGGTTGTCCACCTTTCCTGTTTCTCCTGTCCCTGGTGATCCCCAGATCATTTTGCTGATATTGGGGAGCAGTGGCCTCAGTGAGCTGGGTGCTTTCTTGGCTGGGAAAATTCCATCTTCTCTCAGCTGAAACCCCTGAGGGCACCAAGCAGGGAACACCAGCCCATCAGGCTTCCTCTGCTAGCCACAGACAATGAAGACAAGCTTTAAAACCAGAGAGAACTCATCTGCAGGGTGCCCTTTGATTGAAGACAAACTCACAGCTGAGAGGCGGCTGTACTACAGGACATGGCCCTGAACAGCTCTCAGCCCCGCATGCCACCAGCCTGTGCACTATTGTTAGACTGTTTGTTCAGCTCTGGCTTAGAGACGGGACAGTTGCCAAGAGGGTGTAAATCACTCCTCACCGTTCCCGAAGGCACTGAGATTCCATCCCGGGATAGGAGGGACATTCAAAGAGGCACTGCCTGCTGAAACTGAGGCCAGCAAGGGCTCTGCTCAGGATGCCTCTTTTATGCTCTGGAAAGGAGACAGCAGACAGGGGAGCCCTGCATGCCCCACCCCCAGATTGAACAGCATCACGTTTCTGCTTAAATATCTCAGTGCAGACTCTAAGCCTTCATTCCAGCCAGGCCTGAAGGGAGGTTCCAGGGCAAGAGAAAGAGAAGGCTAAGCCAGCACAGCTCCCAGACCGCCCCAGAGGCACAGCTTGAAGGCCGTCCCTTTCTGTGACAAGCCAGCTATACCCCAACACCTCTAAACACCCACTCCCTGCTGCTCCTGGCTCTGCCCAGCTCCTTCTGCGCTGACCTGGAACCCTGAAACCCAATCATGTCCAACGGCAGACAGCCTTTCCAGGAGGCCTCTATTTCTGCCGGCCTCACTAGGTCCAGAGACAGCCAGGAAGGTAATTTCCAAGGACGCAGTACACTCAACTGAGCGTGCTCTCAAAAACCTAGCATGGTTTGGCAAGCTCAAGTTTGAAAAGATGACAAAAAAGACACAGCCCCAGCATGCACACAGATGCAAACAAACACGGAATCACATGGGTGTTAAAAGGCAGGCCTTACCAGGTTGACCAGTGGGCCTCCAGAGTTCCCATACTGAAATAAAGCAGAAATTAAAGGGTCATGGGCTCATATCAGTAACACAGTCAAACAACCTGGCTGGGTTTTCTGAGCAAAACGCCTGAAGCGTGGGGTAGATTCCTTCTGGAGATTCCTTCCTGCCAACCTAGTATTTTGCTGGAAAAACAAGACTTTAACAATTTGCAGTAAGTTTTGAATGTGCCATAAGCGGAATTTTTTTTTCCGCTGTGAAATCCAGGGGTTGACTGTAGATACTCAACAGCATCCACTGCCATTTCTCCCTCTTACTGAAAGGGTGCCAGGGAATAGGGCTGGCTGCCCACTTGCACTGTTGTGATTGCCAGCTGCCACTGGACTGGCCCCCAACTCATGGCGACCCTCAGCACACAAGGGGCCATACCACTGCGATTCATGGGGTTTTAATTGGCTGGTTTTCTAAGGTACAGCACCAGGCTGCTCTTCCTCGTCTGTCTTAATCTGGCAGCTCGGCTGACACGTGGTCAGCCTCAGGGCACTGCACATCTTCAGTGACAGACAGCACTGGCTTTACACAGATGCATCGACCAGAAACTGAACCTATATCTCTCACTTGGACGGTATGAATACTACGGCTCAAGTATCAACGCCCCTTCCCTGACCCACGACACTCGGGTACCGCAGGATTTCAAATCAGCCTTGATCTGGGAGACTACACCATTTCCAATCGGCCCCATCCAGGGGGACCACAGCATTTCTAATCCGCCCCAATATGTAGGATCCCAGAATTTCTAATTGGCTCCAAGCTGGGGGACCACAGGATTTCTAATCGGCTCCAATCCGGGGGACCACAGGTTTTATAATCGGCCCTGATCCAGGGGACGAGAGGGTCCCGATCTGGGGACCTCTGCTTTGCTGCTGGGTTTGAGTCCACGTGGCTGTCTCTGTCGTCCCTACGTGGTGAGCCAGCAGCACAGCTCGCAGGGAAGCACGAAGCACGTTGCCCAGCTTATTCATCGAACAGATGTGGGGGAAAAAACACTGCTACTCAAAAAACCTCTATTCTATAGAGAGACAGCTAAAGTGGAAAAAATGTCATTTTGGACAGATTCCATCTATCAAATCACATGGAGCAGATGCTGGCTCATTAGACAGGTCAGACGGCTGAGGCCGCAGCTCTGCCTGTGCCTCGGGCGGGGGGGTGGCCGGTCACTTGTTGGAAGGAAAAGCAGACAGGACGCTGGACGGCTGGGATCACACCTTGGTGGGTCTGCAGAGCCCGCGCCGAGGTGAGCTGGAGCCCGTGCCAAGGTGAGCACCCCTCCTCCAGAAAGCTGCCAGAACAGCTCAGCTGGAGTCTCTCAAAGTCCTCAAATGTGTCCCAGGGGATATGGGCAGAGGGCCCGACGATAACACTCAGGATAGGGTGGGCTGCTCCTCCCGGCTGCAAAGCCTTAGAAAAACCTCCAGGGCCCCTTCAAGGAGCCCCAGGTGATCGCTAATGGGGCAAGGACTTGCCCTCTGTCACATCTGCTTCAGAGGATCCCCTCTGATGCCCTCTGATCACATGCACCCCAGGACCCTGTCTCCACCCGGTTCCCAGTTGGCCTGGGCTCACATTGATGATAGCATCCGTCTGGATGTAGTCCATGTCTGAGTTCCGCAGCCCCAGCTCCTTGCCGCCTCGCTGGGTCGTGCTGACAATCCCAGTGGTGACTGTGTTTTGAAGGGAAAACGGGCTTCCGATGGCAACCACAAACTCCCCGGGCCGCAGCTCTGAGGAGCGGCCCAGCAGCAGGACCGGCAGCTTGCCCTGGGAACAACAAGGGTACAATTGCTGACTCGGGTCGACTTAATGACATGGATCAACACAGATAGAGGAGCACCAAATCAGACGACAGGCCACTCATAACACCAGGCCTCATAGGAAACCAAGCTCAGGGCAATCGTCCCTCCCTGCAGGCAAGGACCACATTTCCTTTCCCACCCATGGTAATCAACACGGAGTCCTAGATGGTACAAATGGTCACAGCCCTTAGCTGCTAACAACAAGGTTGCAGGTTTCAGTCCACCCAGATGTCACTCACAAGAGAGGCCTGGCAATCTACTTCAGAAAAGTCAGCCATTGAAAACATTGTAGACCGAGGAGACAGAAAGAGCCCCATAATCTAGAGAGCCCATCAGCCTGAGACCCGAAGAACTAGATGGTGCCCAGCCACCAGCAAGGCAATGACTGCCCTGACAGCGAACACAAGAGTCCCTGAAGTGGTGGGAGAAAAATGGGGTGCAGAGCTCAAACTGTATTAAAAAGACCAAACTGGAGGGTCCAACAGGCAGGAGGGTCCCTGGAAGACATGGCCTCCAGACTCTCTTTTAGCCCAGAACTGAAACTACTCGCGAATCAACTCTTCAGACAATGACTGAACTGGACTACAAGACGGAAAATGACACTGGCGGAGAGTGTGCTTCTTGGCCTACGTAGATAATGAGACTCACTGGGCAGCTCCTGTCCAGAGCCAAGACAAGAGGGCAGAGGGGGATGGTAGGCTGTTAAATGGACACTGGAAATACAGAGTGGAAAGGAGAAGCGAGCTGTCACAGGGTGGGGAGAGCAGCCAGAGTTACCCAGCAGTGTGTGTATAAAATTTTGGTACGACAGATCGACTTGGATTGTAAAATTTCACTTAAAACACAATAAAATATGTATTTTTTAAAATGGCATACAGTAATACAGTCCTGGCCTCAGGATTTTGGCTTTGTCTCCACACCAGTCAGCACTGAAAGCATGCCGGCCTGCCCACACACCCGGGAACACCGGAGCGCGGTTCTGCTCTGGGAGCGATGTGAGTTGGAGTCTACCCGCCGCAGCTGGTTTTCCTGTGTAGTCACTGTGTCATAAGCTAAAAACCCAAACCAAACCCATCATTGCCATGTTGATCCCAACTCATAAAACCCTACAGGACAGAGCAGAGCTACCCTGTAGGTTTTGCAAAGCTATAAACCTTTATAGCAGCTGATGGCCATGCTTTCTCTCTCAGGGCGGCTGGTGGTGTCAAACGACCAGCCCCTGGGTTAGCAGCCCCGTGCCTACCCACTCTGCCACCAGGGCTCCTTCATAGGCAGTACAGTATCACTGACACCCAGCAGGCAAGGAGTGACTGGTGAACATCTGGGGGCCTTAGCCCACTCTGAGGCCAGCAGTGCTCACCTGCCGGGAGCCCTTGAGAGCAGGGGACTATGGGAGAGCAGAAGAGCAATTCAGTGGGGGTTCTTTTGCTACTGTTGTTGAGAAAGCAGCCTGGGTGTCTTGGATAATGTATCCCAGGGAAGGAATTCAGAGGTGGTACCCTCTGGCAGCAGTAGAAACAGCACCCGCTCATCACACATGCCTGAGCTCCAAGTCCAAGCCACATGTGGTGCTCCTCAGGACTCAGTGCGGTGTACATGTACCATGTGCATGGCAGATCCGCGGAGGGGCACACCTGTTAGCTGTGTGACACATGCACAAGGGGTGCACCTGTGCTAGGTGCCTGGTGGACCCCTCGGGGCACACCTGGGTTAGGCGCATGCCCACACCTGTGCTGGCTGCATGCCAGAGCCCTTAGCAGCAGGGCTGGAGGTGTGAGCAAGGCATCCGAGGACCCCAAGACCCAAGACTCAGCAGACAAGCTGCCCCTCCTTTCCTGAGGAAATCCTCCATCAACCAACTCAGTCAGCCTGGCAGCTGACTGACCAGGAAGCCCTAGCTCCCCAGTGCCCTGCAAAGGCCTCGCAGAGCCAGGAGCTGCAGGCAAGTCCTCAAAACAAAATGAGACCAAAAGAGCCAGCCCTGGAAAAGCTGGGAAGAGTGGGGCGGCAACCAGAGGGCCTCCCTCATCCCATAGAGGACGTTTCAGGCCTTTCTCCTTCCTGTTCCCCTAGCATTCTCCTTCCCTTCTGAGCTCCTTCAGCCACTGTTCACACCTCAAAAAGAGCAACTGTCCTGAACAGTAGGGACAAGGCCCAGGAAGCCAAGGCTTAGCCTGGCCCTCCCATAAGGGTAACTCAGGAGTCCTGTATTGGCCCACCTCCAAAAAGAAAGACTCAAAGGGGACCAGGGGTGTGGGAGTGAGCGGTTCCTTAGAATCTACTCTGCTAGGGATGGAGTTGGACACCAGTCCCACAATGTGTGGGCATCACTACACCCATATAACAGAAGGGGAAACTGAGGCTAGAGGCAGAGGGTGACCTGAGACAGAGCCTGTATTTACACCTGGGACTACTGACCCTGAACGGAGACTCTTGTCTTCTGCACAGTGCCAAGCCCTATCCACTGCCCCTCCCCCGAAAAATAGTAAGCCAGGGAGATGCAGGGTGAGAAAACTCAGGCAGGAAGAAAGTAGTGCTGAAGAAGGGGCCCAAGAACTAAAATTGACTGCGGGAGGCTGCGTGGAGAAGGAATGCCTGAGACCACAGACAGGGAGAAGGCCTGTGGGCACCAGGATCAGCAGCCCAGACCCGGGGCCAGGCTGCTGGTTTCATTTCACATCCTGGCCCAAGATCACAACCACTCGGAACCTCAGTTTCCTCATCTGTGAAACAGGCTGAACACAGTACAGTTATCTCGTTGGCTTCTTGTGAGTGTAAGGGACTTAACGTGCAAACTTGTGACATGCTCTATGAAGAAAGGGGAATAACATTTCGTCCACGGTACCTCTTATCAGTGGTGGCTGTGACCATCAGCATTTTTTTTTAGAAACCAAGCTGAACTTGACCTATGGCAAGCCCATGTGTGTCACAGCAGAGCTGTGCTTCAGGTTTCAGTGGCTGCATTTTTGTAAGCAGATCACCGGGTCTTCTGGGCACACTTAAACCTCCAACCTTTGCCTTAGGAGCCGAGGACATGACCTTTGCACCGTCTAAGGACTCTGGTGTTACGAAACCCAAAGGGAAACCCACCAGCTAACCACCCCGCCCCCGCAACCAATACTCCACCCTCCCCCCCCCCACAAAGCAGCCTGTGCCATCCAGCCCTGCACCCAGGAGAAGGCTGGGTGGAGCAGGCCTCCCTGAGTGACCCTGGTCCCCTTGGGGCACCTGAGGTCACAGCACAGTGCTGCTCCAGCCCACAGCACTCTCTGCACCCCCCTCCCACTTCCCGAGGTCACCCACATAGGTCGCCTGAGTCCCTGGCACCAGCGGGCTCTGCACGTGGTGTGTTTACCCTGGACCCACGCCAGCAGCCGCGCCAGGAATGACTTCATCCATCAAAGTGGGCAGGAGGGGTAGGAGGCAGGGCTGGAATGCACCCCAGCCCACTCAGGGAGGAGCCCACAAAAAACACATCTGTTTTTCAAGGCCAGGACTGGCTACAGGACTGGGGACTGGCTGGAGCACTGTGCCACGGGGGGCTGCAGGGCTGGGCCTGGGGTGGGCTAGGCAACTGGTGGGGAAGGCTCTTCACCATCTTCAGGGCCAGCCAAGTGCCAAAAGATCACTATCACACAGCCAGGTGGGTCCAGCCAATGCCAGTTGCAGTCCCAGCTGGAGCCACATCAGAAAGTTATTGGGTAGGGCTCGCTAGAGGGGTCCTATTTAGTGCTTAGCTCACTGCCCGCTCCTTCCTCTATCATCCTGTCACCCGGAAAGGTGGCAAGGCTCTTCTTAGGCCTCAGGACTACTCACCTTTCACCTCTTCTCTCCAAAGCCTACTCTGGCCGAAGGGGGCAAGAGCTGTGAGGACAGAAGGTGAGATTCTCCCACAAGGGGAAGACAATATTAAGGGCCTGCCTGCTGACCATCCACACTCACTAGGAAGGTAAGATTCCCAGGAGATACTGGGCCCAAGAATGCGGGGACAGGCCTTTCATGAGCACAGTGCAGTTGCCCACAGACATGTGGCCATGAAAGCTTGGATGAGATGGACCAGCAACACAAGCAACACAAGCCCAGGGGTCTCCCCAAGACACAAGCAGAAGAAATGTGGAGAGGTCAGTGGGTGATAGAAAGTATTAACACATTTAGCTGCTAACCAAAAGGTTAGCAGTTCAAGTCTACCAGAAAGAACCTCAGAAAAAAGTTCTGGTAATCACTTCCAAAAAAAAAAAAAAAGTAGCCGTTGAAAATCTTGTGGAGCACAGCTCTGTTCTGAGACACACAGAGTAAATGGTGTCCTTGTCTAGGTGGCCATTGTGTGAAACCAGCACCCATGGGCAGGGCCACTGGTCAGGAGCATCTTGCTGAAGTTTTTAGAAGAGCAATCGTAAGTAAGACAGAACTAAGCAAGCAGGCACACATCAAGGGGCCCTCAGTGTGTGAAAAATCCTCTGGCTGTACAAGAAAAAGGTGGGCCTTTTATCTCCCAAGATGACAAAACACCTACATGACTATCTGGTGAAGCTGGGCAAATGTTCCCATTTCACAGATGTGGAAACTGAGGCTCAGAGTGACTTCTCACAGCCAATGAGCAGGCTGTCTCACAAGAGAACAGAACTCCCAATTCTCAGACCCACATTACCAGTATGAGTTAACCCAGAATTCTAACTACTCTTACAGAGGGCCTCCTGGTACAGAGATGTCAACAGATCCAGACACATGGCTCCCCAGAGGTTGAACTGCCTTAAATGGCATGTGGTCCTGTCTCCCCACAGGTACCAGCTGGCATGCAAGCCTCAGGAAATTCAGCTTCCGTCAAGATCCAAGTAGGGCTGGATCGTCCCCCTCAGGCTCTCTGCTCTGCACTGCTGGCTTCATTCCTACTTGGTCAGTGAACACTGGATTCCATAGCTGTCTAGCTGCTGGCCCCCTGGAGGACTGGCACGATGAAACACAGGTGCAGCTGGAAGTGAAAAGCCTCCTTCCAGCCTCACCCAGCAGGCCATGGGGGCCCTTGCCCTACTCGGTCCTCTGGTTACTCTGCTCCACTGCCACCTGCTGGTCCCCGCACTCCCACCTCCACCCAGCCCAGGCTTCTGGACTACAGACCAGACATGCTGAGCCAGCACCAGACACCGCCACAGTGGGGAGCTAGCCAATGTCAGCCCCACCCCAAACAGCTTCCTCAAGCCTTTCCCCACCCCACTGTAAGGCTACAAGGCAAACGACAAACAGGCCTCCACCCTCTACTTGACCTTGGAGAAAACTGAATACAAAGATGAGAAAGGGGGCTACAGGTCCCATCCCACGAGATCGGTCACAGACCCCTGGGGGGCACAAGAAGCCAGTTAGATCATGGGTACAAAACAGTGAAGCAGGAGAATTCCCAGATGGCAAAAGCAAAGACTCAGATTCCACAGCACAGGGCCGAGGAGGAGACCCCAGGCCCCATGAAGACAGATGTTCTGGGACAAAAGGAATTCACAAGAGCGTCCATCAAGTTCCCAGTCAACTCATGCTAATCAAGGGAGGGTAAGGGGTGGAGTGGGGAACAGTGAAAGAGGGAGCACCCAGGATAACACGGACAAATGACATCCTCACAACAGGGAGCGTGGCCCTAAGAAACGATGAACTTGTACCCTCCCCCACACCTCCTTAACCTCTGTCTCTACCCAGGACAATGGAGAAACAGCCTGGATGCGGTGTCAGAAGTGGCGGGTGTGGACCCCAGGCTGCCCCTGTGGGCACTAAGGAAGACAGAAGAATGAACCCCTTTGGATTGTGGTGTTGCAGAAGAGTATTGAACGTCCCGTGGGCCGCCAAAAGAACCAACAGATCTGTTCTGGAGGAGGTACAACCAGACTGCTTCCTGGAAGCAGAGACGGTGAGACTGCATCTGACGTCCTTTGGACATGCTGTCAGGAGGGATGAATCCCTGGAGAAGGACACCATGCTCGGTAGAGCAGAGGGTCAGCAAAAAAAGAGGCAGGCCCTCGACAAGACGGGCAGACACAGAGGCCGCAACGATGGACTCAGGCATGAAAACCAGTGTGGGCGCGGTGCAGCATGGGGCGGGGTTTCGTTCATTCTGTTGCGCACCGGGCCACTGGGCATCAGAACCAGCTTGACGTCACCTAACAACAGCAACAACAGCAGCTGCAGGCAGGATACTAACTGTGTAGTCGATTTGATGCTAACACCTGGGAGGCTGGTCCTAGCGTGGCTGTTGAAGAAAGCTCTGACTGCTCCCTTAGGTTCCAGCACAAGAGCAGTCCAGGAAAGCCTGGCAGTACCACACAAGCCTGGCAGCGCTGCTTTCAAGAGACCCAATCAGCATCAAAGAGGACCTCGCACGAACATCCGTCGTCTCCTTCGTGCCTGGTTCCCATGAACACAAAGATCAGTGCAATCCACCCTTGGCCTGCAGGCTCATGGAGGACATGCCATCCTTCTATCAAGACACAAAGCAGTAAGAAGAGACAAAGCCCACCTGTCCCTCCACAGCCAGCCACAGCCTGGACTCTCCCATCAGAGCTAAATACATATGGGCATCACAAACAATCGCTGTGTATCCATTAGGGTGTTTTCAGTGCAAGTAACAGAAAATCCAACTTAAAGTGACATGAATATCCACCTGTCCGAGGGCTGAGAGTTTCCAGAGTTGGTGACCTCAAAGTCTCAAGGACAACAGCGAGGAGAAGGCTCCTTCTGCCTGATCAACTTCAGTCTGCTCTCCCAGGTCGAGACGTTGACAGTGCCGCCAAGAGTAAAAGGACCTTTCCTCCCACTGTGTCTCTTCTGAAGGGCAGAGGATTTCCCGAAGAGCCTCAGTGCCTCCTCCTCTTGGTTTACTGACCAGAATTCAGCCTTAAGGTGACTCAAAAACCATTCTTTGGTGACAGGAACATGGCCTTCAGGCTCTTTCTGAGTCATGAGTGGGTAGGTGACAAGAGGGGACATAAAATGTAAGCCGGGCTGCCTGCCAGCAAAGGAAGGTGGGAGATGGCTGCTGAGTTAACAACCATTAGAGTCCACTACATCACGGGAAACAGAGGCATGTCAAAGGGGTGACCCTAATACAAGTACCAAACACGCTTAGAAAGGACGCTGATAAAGGTACGTTTCTTCAGGGTACAGGGCTTTGTTTTTGTTTGGGGGGGATAGCTGAGAGCAAAGACAGATAAAAGCAATGGTCGCAAAACACCGTTGTTGGTCACAGGGATGCAGGTGGTCCCAGCAGAGCCTGGCCAGTGTGGACACCGCCCTCCAGCACTGCGAGCTGCAGGTTACCCAGCATGTCCACTGCTCTGCTTTCATTCTGCTTTTATAGTCAATGGCTCCAAGGAACAGATGCGACAGGACTCGGGCCTGCTGAGGTGGTGGCAGATGGGAAACTAGAGCCCCAGCCTCCTGACCCCCATTCCAGAGGCTCTTCTCCCAGCCTATTCTGCCCACTGCTCCAAGGCAAGCTCGGGCACTTGATCACACAGCCCGCTAGTGAGGAAAGTGCTGGAAAAGCCCAGATCATTCCACAGAATCGGTGACCAGGGCTGACAGAACAGAACAGGTCAACTGGGACATTTTAGACAGCTCAGAAGAGACCAGCCAATGACGGCAGTCTCAGCATGTCCTCAGGAGAGGGGGTGGGCCATGTGTTTACTCAGTGGTGTCTTTGTAGGGGATTAGGGTCCTGGACAAGCCCAGGTAAGGGCTGGCAGCAAGCCTGTACAGGATGTGGGCTCCCATGGAGGCTCAATGATGGCTGCTGAAATCCCCTAGGGAAGAAAACGCTGAACTGTGCTAATAAGTGCCCCTGGACCAATGTCTTGCCTTGGCGCTATGCTCCAGCAGCCATCAGGGTAGTACAGAGCTGGAGGCTGAGTGTCTGCACAGTGCACTCACACACACACTCCATGTGTGCCAGGCAAGAATGGACTGGGCGGCAGGACAGCTGGTTTAGCTCCTGGTCCTCTGCTGACTCACTGTGACTGGGGAGCAGCTGACTGAGTTTTCTGGGTCTCACTTTGTTGTTATCAGGGGCCACCACATTTATTTAGACCTCTAGCGACCTCATGTGACAGACACAAACTGCCCCATAGGGTTTCCTAGGCTGTAATCACAGTGGTTAAGAGCTCAGCTGCTAACTGAAAGGTCAACAGTTCAAATCCACCAGCCAATCCTTGGAAACCCTATGGGGCAGTTCTATTGTATCCTATATGGTTACTGTGACTTGATAGCTATATATATATATATACTTTTAATCTTTATAGAAGATCGCCAGGTCTCTCCCACGGAGTGGCTGGGCAGCTTTGGTCTGCCAACTTTTTGGTTGGCACCTGAGCACTTAACCACTGAGCAACCAGGGCTGAACTTCCCCAGAGGGTGCCCAGGGCTGTCAGTCCTTACAGAAGCAGACTGCCACATCCTTCTTCCAAGGAGCACCTGACAGAGACAAGGCACTGACCTTTTGGTTAGCAGCTGAGTGCTTTAACCACTGAGCCACCGGGGCTCCTCTTGATCTTACCACCTCAAAAAAAAAGAGAACTGAACCTGATGGCCATCCAAGATCACCCCAACTCTGAATGATTGACCAATTATTAAAAAACCTATTAGCAGATACGATGGCTGCTCTTCTGCGTCACCTTGACTCGGCCACAGTGCCTAGTTGTTGGGTCAAATGCGTCTCCAGATAATGCCAGGAAGGTATTTGCATGTGGGAAACATTTAAATCAGCTGACCAGGAGAAACGCAAATTATTCTCCGTAATGTTGGTGGGCCTCATGCAATCAGCTAAAGATCTTAAAAGCAAAAACCGAGGTTTTCTAGTCTTAGAATTCTACCTTGATATTACAAGGAGACAGCTCGCCAGAATTTCCTGACTGTGGATTTTGGACCAGCCGGTACCCACCATGGTGTGAGTTGATTCCTTTTAAATAAACATCTTTCTAGATAGACAGACCCAGAGAGCCAGATCCTACTGGCTCCGTTTCTCTGCAAAACCCTGGCGAAGAGAGCAGACAACGGTTCCGTCGGCAAGATTCAAATAGGCACCAGAGTCCTTAATAAATTACTTTTTCTACAACTCCCCAGCTGGGGTTAGCTGACCCCTGCAAACTCCCACAGCTGTGAGAGGAGCGGGGGTTTCTGGGATGCTCTGGCTGCTAACTCAGTCAGCTCTGTCTCCCCAGAGGATCACAAAAAGCAAGGACCCCATCAACAAACATTTCAGCTTCTAGGCAGTGCAGGCACTCATTTCCCTATAATCCTATTCCCCCACCGTTTCGGGAGCACAGAGCAGCCGAAAAGCCAGCAAAACCAAAGCTGAAGGAAAAACCAGCCATGAGAGACAAGTCCAGTTCCTTCCATCTCCCCCTTGAAAAGTATGAAGTGCTCCTGAGTTTCAAAAACATTTTGGTTGCTGAGTCTGCAGGCGACATCCATCTGCCAGCTGCCCAGCATACTCCTCTTCGGGGGGCTGGGGTTTCCAGTCTGGTCCTGTGTCAGCTGAAGTTTGCTTCAAAGGCTACTGTTGCGGCCACTGGCTGGGACTCAGCTGAGTGAGTCAGTGTGCCTGCTAGCAGTTATGCTAACCGTTCATTTTCTTTAAAAGTTAGGCAATGGAGAAAATAGCATGTCCCTCACAGGATACGCAGGCCTCCTCCTCTGGAAAAACAAATTGGGCCGCAGAGAAGGGTAAATTTAGGGGATATTAGCATCCAAAGACTTGCTTGACAAAAGAAAAATCCATGGAAGCCTGTGATGGTCCCCATAGAACAGGGATGGACCAGGAGGAAGGGGAGAGAAGCAACAAGGATTGGGAACCTGGATGAACTGAAGAGTGCTTGGAGCAGGGCTACTAGGAGACAGGACAGGCTACAACATTTGAGTCACAGCCCCCAGGGTCTGCTGAACAGACCGAAGACTAATGGGCTCCTCATTGCCCAAGGCCACCTAGTGGTGGTGCAGGGAGGTTGCCTGGGATGAACTATTATTCCCAAACTTATTCTTTATATTTTTAAAAAAGATGTACACCCTCTTTTCTATAAAAATATATGCCTTAAGACAGCCAATGATACAGATCATATAAGAAGTAAACTGCATATATGTTCATGAACATAAAGTGCTGACATACAAAATATTCTAACCATAGGGCCAGTGGTTTCTGTGAGCTGCCTAGTGGACAAAGCAAAGAGGGAAATACTGAGCCATGTTCTTGTTTCCAGATTCCATGCCCTGATTTAATAAAATGAACTTGTTAATTAACACTTTAAAGAGAATAATAAGTCCTCAATTACCAGAAATGCTGATTTCTCTCTTGCCAAAGAAAATGGTGTGAATGTCAAGTTCTAGAAAGGCTGTTTCAGGAAATGAGTGGATCTTGCCGTAAATACGAGGCTGACTGGACCATCAAGAGCCCTCTGCACTTGCAGACTCTCAGAAGGTATGCAGCTGGTGCTTCCCCAGCAGGAACAGGAACCCCCGAGGAACAAAGGCTGGTAAGAACTGAAGACAGTGCCCGGAGGAACCCCAGTGAAGCAGAAAGCTGACTTGTGTTCTGAAAGCCAGTTGAATGACCTGGGAAGCAGCAGCTGGTACTGGGTCCAAGCAACCAAGATGAGGAAGAAAAGACGAACCCAGCAATTCAGCCTCCAACTCTCCCACCCCCAGCCCCAGCCCTCATTCCCTTCTGGGCTGCCCGCCCTTCTCATCTCAGCTGGAAGGTCCTCTCCTTAGACATGTGTCCTTGTCTATACTACCTGGGAGGTCTCTTCTGCCTCTTGTTTGGCATGTGACCTCACTGTGTCAATCACTATGTGTACTCAGTCTTCCCTGTTCCCACACCGGATCTCAGGCTCTACAGGGAACAAGACCCAACTGCTGCCGCCGTGTCAGCATCTACTGCAGTGTGGGCCAAGGGAAAAGAAACGGCTAGCATCAAGTCCACTTCAACTCCCGGCCACCCTGTCTGTGTCAGAGCAGAACTGTGTTCCACAGACTTTTTCATGGCTGAGTTTTCAGAAGTACATCACCAGGCCTTTTTTCTGAGGCACCCTCCACCCCTGGCTGGTCTCTGGGTGGCCGCTGAGCACATTAACAGTTTGTCTCCACCCAGAGACATCTCTGGCAAAGAAAGAGGCTCCCTCGGCTCTTCAACAGTGACGGCACCCAGGAACACTGAAAGCATAAACAAACCCAATCTTAGAAGAATCCATCAGCATCTTAAAACTGAACAAAAGTTTGCAAATGTTTTGGAACTCATGTCTAGTACAGAGGAGCAGAAAAAAGGCCTTTCTCTGATGCATTTTGCAAGGCCCAAACCTCATCTTCAGCAGAAAAGCACCGCTGTCCCCATCAAAAGAGAAAGAGTAAATTAAAACAGCCTCTTGTTCGAGGGTCCCCTCCGATCAGATAGTGTTTCATCTCCCTTGATTCTTTGGAGTTTATCTGTCTCCCAGCACGCTCTCCTACTCTGTGACAAGGTGATGACCATTCAACACTGCAGTTGGCACGCTTTCTCCATAAAAAGCCAGAGTAAATATCTTCAGCTTTGTGGGCCAACTCCTCCACTCTGCTGTTAGACAGCAAAAGCAGCTGCAGACGTTACATAAAGAAGAGGAATGGCTGTGTTCTAATAAAACTTTATTTGCACAATAAAACATCTGGAGGGCCAGATTTGGCTGATTGGGCCCCTAGGCCATAGTTTGCCAGGGCTGGACGCTAATGTCCATCTGCATACTAACTAAACCGTCAAACGAAAGAAATTGACATCACTTCCATCAGCCAAGAGGGACAAGAGGATTTGCTGATGTGGTCCCAACAAACTCACTCCCAAGAACCTAGGAACTGTTGTGTCAAAACCATAAACAATAGTCTTAATGCAATTCCCTGAAGAGAAAAATGTCAAAGTGAAAAAAGACATTACCGTATTAAGAGAAAAATATAACCAAAGAATTTCCTTAACAATAAACTAAGTTCTTGACACTGGGCCAGGGAACACAGAAGGGCCCCAGTTTCCACAGTTTAGGTAACTGAGCATTTTCACATTCCAAAACAAAAACTAAACCCATTGCTCTCAAGTCTATTCCGACTCATTGCAACCCTATAGGACAGAGTAGAACTGCCCCATAGGGTTTCCAAGGCTGTCTGTCCCCTCTGTGGGAGCAGACGGTTGCAACTTTCTCCTCCGTCACATTCCAAAAGGCACTGCAGTCAGGACAACAGGAAGCCACATCCCCATAAGTCTCTGGACAAAGTCTTAGACGGAGAAATAAAAGCCAGTTTCCATTCTGCTGCTGGATTTACATTACCTCATGAAATATTAATCCCTATCCCCCTAAAAATGGTAAAAATCAATACAGTAATAGAATCCTGTCTCCATCAGCAAAGCCTGAGGTGTCTGTAGCAAATACAGCTGCAGCCCTCTGAGTTCTGGGAAAGAAAGAGGAGAAACACAAAAAGACCCAAACCAAGGAAGCGGGAACAAAGAACTCCAAACAGAAAAACACAGAAACAAAATAAAGGAGTAACTGGGGCGAGTGTGAGCCACATTCCAGGTTCCAGGTTGCGTTAGGAGAAGGAGCGGCAGACCGCAGAGGCAGAAAGTGACTGTACAGTTTGGCCTTATCTGATCCACTCTGGACAAGTTTGTGCGGCCCCGTCAGCGCCTTCCGATAACCGGGTTGCCTGAGGAGAGGCGACCGGGGGCTGCGCCCGGCCTGGCGTGAGTCACCCGCGTGCACACCACACCCCGCCCTACACACGGTCCCTGGGGTGCTGCCCGGTCCCTCCTCCCTCAGATGATTTGCAGCAGATTCCCCACGCCGGGCCCAAGTCCAAGGGCAGGCCTGCAGAAAGCCAGAGGCTACTCAGCAGCTCCAGAGATTTCCAGACCAGAATCCCGGCCCACTGGCCACGAGAGACCCGTTCCTAACTTCTCAAAGATCAGCAGTGTTGGTCTTTCCTGCCCTGTCAGCAAGCACGGCAGGAAAAGGGTCGTCTGCACACGCATCAGCCCCCACCACCCAGGCTTCACTCTGCAGCCACTTCAAACAGCCCGGGGGTGGCATGGGACCCACACAGGCACCAAAGGGAAGGAAGAAGACCTCCCCGCAAGCCTCAAGCCAGCTGTTTGAAAATATTTACCTAGCTGCTGGCATCAGACAAACCCACCCCAGGCGAGCTCACTGGCTTGCCAGCGCTGTACGTCTCCCAGGATCTCAGGACCGTGGCAGCAACGGCTCCCTCCAAACTCTAGGCAGTTTATGGAAAGAGACAGGCCCTGGCGGAGAGGCCTAGGGTTAGGAGGCGCCTGCAGCCAGCCGACCCTCAGCCTCATTGTCCCTCAGCCTCATCATCCGCCGTGGGGACAATCAGCAGGCAGCAGGCTTAGGGAGCCTTCTGTCGCCTGTGAAGCGCCTAGCCTGGCTGCCCTCCAAGCAGCTCAACTCTGAACTCCAACACACATTTACTGAGCACCTTCTCATGTTTGTTAATACTGTTCATTGTCCCTGAGGCAGTGCTGAGTCGTGGTGACCTTACAACAAGCACTCAAACAAATAAAAAATATATATATGCTGCCACAGAGTTGATGCCAACCCACGGTGACCTCCCGCATGCAGAGCAGAACTACTCTGCAGGGCGTTTGGCGTCTGTGACCCCTCAGAGGCAGATCACCAGGCCTTTCTCCCGAGCCAACTCTGGATGGGTCCCAACCTCCAACCTTGCCAGGGGTAACTGAGCATTTAACGGTCTGTGCCACACGGGAGTTCGTGCACGGCTTCTACCGCCTGAGACGTGGACAAGACAGATGTGCCCGTCAGATTCACAGGAAGGGCAGCCTTAAACCGACAAACAGTCAAGACCATTATGTAAAAGAATGAGGAAAACAGGGACAGCGAGATGCGACTGTTGTCATGGGGTGCCGTCACGTTGCTCCAATTCACGGCGACCCTACATGGAAACCCTGTCCAGTCCCGACCCGTCCTCGCGGTCCTGGCTGTGTCTGGGCCACCGCTGCAGCCACTCTGTCGCTCCATCTCACTGAAGGCCTTCATCTTTTCTCGCTGACCTTCTACCTTACCAAGCACGACAGCCTTCTCCGGAGGCTGGTCCTTCCAGATGGCACGGCCAAAGCCTGCGAGTCACACCACCTTCAACTGTGTGGAGCGCGATGGAAGGACAGCTTCCGAGATGGATTTGTTCATTCCTCCGGCAGCCCACAGTGTATTCAATATTCTTCACCAGCACCATAATTCAAAGGCGTCAATTCTTTCATCTTCCTTATTCAGAGTCCAGCTTTCACATGCATCTGAGGTAACTGAAGCCACCACGGCATAAGACTAGTGTGCCTTAGTACTCAAGGTGACATCTCTGCTTTGGGACACTTCAAAGGGGTCTTCTGTAGCAAATTCACCCCATGCACTACCATTGTCTGATTTCTGGACTGCTGCTCCGACAGGCATTGACTGTAGATCCAGATGAAGTCCGTGATAGCATCCGTCTCTTCTCCATTTAGCACAATACTGCTTATTGGTCCAGTTGTGAGGATTTGTCTTCCTTATGTTGAGACGTCGTCTCACCGATCTTCATTAGTAAGGGCCTCAAGTCCTCTTCACTTTCAACAAGCAAGGTTGTATCGCCTGTATATCACTAGTTGTTAACGAGTCTTTGCATTCTTCAGGTATGATGTCTCTGATGTCATCCCACAACTCGTCCAGTCTTTGGTCATTAGATAGACTGGGGTTCCAGGTCCCCAGAGTATTTGAGGTGAGGGTGGGCAGTGGGGAGTGACCACGACAGGGTTCAGGGACAGGCTGGCTGAGAGAGGTTTTACCGGAGGCCTGAGGATAGAGTCAGCATTTAAAACCCTGGAGGAAGACACTCCTGGGGAGGGAACGGCCAAGGCTCCACAGGGCAGCGCTGAGTTTTGGGGGCAGGGGAGGAGGGGCAGTCACGCCAGATGAGTGAGGGTGCTGGGAAGGCATGAGGTCAGGAGGAGGCAGGAGGCATTCCATCGGGCCAGCTTTCAAGGCCTCGGTGAGCAACTAACGATTTCTTTTTAAGAACATTGTGGAGTCTGTAAGGATTCATGGAGGATGGCCCAGGATTTGAAAGAGGCCACCATCTGGGGCATGTGTTTTTCTCACTGTGTTTGGAAACAGCACAGCTGAGAAAACATCTGTGACAAAAGTCACTGTCCCTTTGTCCCCCCTTTAGCAGTCTCTGGTAGTCACCTCTACCCTCCACTCTGGCCTCAGAAATCCTGGTGGTGTAGTGGTTAACAGCAAGGACTGCTAACCAAAAAGCTGACAGTTCAAGGCCACCAGGCACTCCTTGGAAACTCGATGGGGCAGTTCTACTCTATCCTCTAGGGTCGCTACGAGTCAAAAGGGACTCAGTGGCAGCAGGTCTTTTTTCCGTCACTCTGGCCTCAGGAAACCCAGCTACTCTCCTCTACATATCTCTCCCTGGATGACGAAGGGAAAACACTGCAGGAACGCAATGCTGCCAGTAGGTCCCAGTTAAAATATCACGCAAACCTGGCGAGCGGATCACGTCAGACACATTTGGGAACGGTTTGCCTCCAGCTGAACTAGTTTGCCCTCAAAGCTGCTTTCTATTAAAGTGTTTACACGTCCCCTGTTCCCACTTCCTGCAGCTGGCAGGCCTTTCCATGTTAATGCTGGCCCTGTCACCGGTCCCAGGAAAGGGGGCTCAAATCCCCGGACTGAGCACAGACAGAGTGGGTCAGGGAGCTGGGCTGCAGGGAGGCAGAGCAGACCAGAGGGGCTCCTCAGTGAGCCGTCTCCCCAGAGTTCTCCCATCTCCAAGCTCAACAGGGAAAGAGACAGCACACGTGTCTTCAGGCAGTGAGACGGGTTCCTTGGTCACGAGCCCAGAAACATCTCTAGCAACTGTGAGCCAAGTGAGGTGGGGAGGGGGTGCTTACTGGAGATGAAAGAGAAGCTCCCAGAATGCCAAAAGCCAAGACCGGGGCTCAGATAGGCTGGTGAGGGGAAGGGGCTCAGCAGCTGGGCCCGGTGAGGCATCATTCCCCTTAGCTGTGGCACTGACATGCTGTGTCGGTTCCCGGGGGAGCATCTGCTTGGTCTCAGTGGACCGCAGGCAGGTGGGGCCCTGTGGCAGACAGTCCCACCAAGACTCCAATGGGCGAGAAGGAGGTCTCCAGAGCCAGTATTGGCAGCTGCTCCCGCAAGAGGGAGATGGATTTCCAATCGGCAATAGCACCAGATGTCCTTGAGAATTTCCATTTACTTAATAGTTTCAGGGGTACCACGCTCAGGAAGCATGAGGGCCATGAGTAACGGAGAACCCTCTGAATGAAATCACGATACTGGGGAGGAAGCTGGTCCAGTAGTGAGCCCCCAAGTTCATCTACATGGCAGGGTCACGCCAGCTTCAGGGGATGAGTTGTGAACAGCCCTGGGCCAGCTGGGCATGACCTCACGCCAAAGGCACCATGGGGAATAATTTCCTTTTCTCAAGCCCAATCTTTGTTGGTACTGTTCTGCTGTTTTTGAGTTTTCCTAATCTGTTTTTTTTTTTTTTTATCTCTCCTATTATTCTCTCTCTCTGACACAAAGCAGTGCAAGAGCGTACCGTCTCCACTGCCTGGCTGCCTACAGACATCCCCGGCTAGGCTGACGGGTACATGGATATCCTCAGCGGGAGGTCCTCCAGCTGGACGGGTCTCATTACAAGCCAACCTCTCCCCTCTGCTCCTCCAACCAATCTATCAGCAAAGTGAAGGACAAAAAGGGACAGAGCTGGGAGAGACACCTTCACTCTCTCCCCTTCCAACTACTATCAGCTAAAAAAAAGGAGTTTAGTCAGTAGAAACCAGTCCTTCGGTGGGGGCAGCGGGACTGCCATTTAATACCCTTTAATTTCTGACTCTATTTTCAAAAGCTTCATCACTTCACCCTGAAATCTGCAAGCCGGAGACACACGTCAGACGGCGTGCTGCTGGCTCCGCGGACAGCGAGGGGCAGGGCAGGATCGTCTGCAAACCACGGCTCGGCATTCCCGACATCCTGCCTGGACACGCCAGCGATGACACCACGGTAGGCTCCACCTTGGCTCGGAGTCGGGAAAGAATATCCCCCAGCCAGAAGCAGCTGCAGGGATCCGGCCCACGCGTTTCAAATGCAACATGACTCGGTGGGCGCTGCTCCACGTGTGTCCAAGCCAGCATCCCGCCCGGGAGGAGTCCTCAGCCCCCCGCTGCTGGCCACCCTCCCTGGCTCGGTGGAGCCAAATGGCCTCACGTGTGGCCACAGGATGTGCTCTTCCGGCCAGCCTCCTTCCGGGAGGCCACCACATCCTGGACACCTCTTGTAGCAGCGTGTTCTAAGTCGGTGTGAGGCGCCTTCCTGCCGGTTATTTAAAGTTACGCTGTCTCACTGCACCAACTTCATCCTTACAGGGTGATGATGGCATGGTCTCAGGCACCTGGGAGGCAGTGCCTGGCTGAGGAGGCCGGGTTGGGACATGTAGTTGTGGTCATGGCCTCAGGACTTGCATTCAGTCACCTGTGTCTGCCACCTACATCCCTGAGGTGCCGCAGAACATAGACTCCTGACAACGTGCCAAAGCCCATAATAACTATCCCTGGAGCCTAGACACTGTGCTAACCGAGGCTGATGGTATTCAGTCTTGATCTGGTCCAACTAGGACAGAAAGACCGATCTGTCAGGTTGTTGTACTGTGGTACCTTGCGTGTTGCCCAGATACTGGAAGTGACGGCACTGGTATCTGAAACATCAGCAGGGTCACCCATGGAGGACAGGTTTCTGCAGAGCTTCTAGGCTAAGACAGAAAGGCCGGGCAATCGCTTCTGAAAGTCAGCCAAGGAAAACATTGCAGAGCCCAGCTAAACATCATTATCTAACACAGTGCTAACAGATCAGCCCACGCAGATCAATGAATGTGAAGATGGGCACAGGACCAGGTGACATTTCATTCTGTTACACACAAGGTCACCGTGAGTCAAGCTGGCTAGACAGCAACCAGGACAATAGCAAGACAAAAAGGGCCATGCCAGGGAGCAGAGGCTGTCTCCCCCTACTCTATCGGGCACAGAAACATGAGATGCAAGCATCGATGACACCAGCAATTCCACTCTGAACTGCAGACCTAAGAGAAGAAGAATGTTCTGAGGCTTCATTCTCAATAGTCAAGGGCTAGAAATAACTCTAAAGTCCATTAACAGATTTAAAAAACAAAACTCATGGTCCACCATCCACTGAAATATGCTACTCAGCCGTGGAAAGGAACAGATCGCTGATACATTGGAAAGCATGGCTGAATCTCCCATTTTGCTAAGCAAAAGAAGCTGAACACAAAGGATACCTAGTGTAAGATGCCATTTCTGTGAAATTCTATGACAAGCAAAACTAGTCTGTGGTGACAGGTCAGGGCAGTGCGGTCCTTCGGAGAGAAGCTTCTGGGTTCTGTACGTGTTCTGTGACTTGAAATGGTGGGGTTATCTAGGTGTATATGCACTTAAAAATCCATGAAGATAAAGACTTTAGGTAAGCTACACCTCACAAAAAAAGAATAGGAGAAAAAAAGAAAAGGCAGGTATGAAGATGAAAAAGATTAACAACAGATCAAATGGGAAGACAGGAGGGTAGCCTATGTCCACTGGAACCACCCCACCTCGTCCCCAGGCCCCTCCTGAGGTGTACTGCTGGAAGTATTGCTCACCTGTCAGGACTGAGGTCTCATCTCTCAGCCATGTGACAGTTTTACCCTGTGTCCTCACACCGATGGATAATTTAAATGTGCCTTCTCAAGACTGCCAGCCATTCCCTTCCAGGGGCCTCTAGAGAGTCAGTGACAAAGACGAGCTGCTGCTTTACAGCTGTGGCCTCCCCTAGTCATCACAATTTTTTAAGAGACTGCCAGCATCCCCACTTGACCGATGGGAAAAATCCAAGGTCCAGAGGCTGTACAGCTTATCATTTGTTCCTGCTCAATGACGTGGTGCACACCCCATAAAGGAAACTGAGAGTCTAGAATAAATACCACCCCACTAAGGACAACTGGACTCCTGGGTTGACATAAAAACTTACACACCCGACTACTAGCAGAAAGCTTGGCAGTCTGAACCCACCCAGAGGTGATTCAGAAAAAGGCCTGGTTATCTGTTTCATAAAGAGAATACTTAAATAGAAAGCAAACCATTTTCAAATACGTTTCCCAGACTGAATTCACTCTGATTCACTTTTGCACCCCTCGAGCCACACACCAAAAGTCCTGTACTTGGAATCTTCGAGAACAGTTTTGTCATGTGCTCACGAAAGCATACACAAGACCAGATGAACTCACTGGCAACTAACCCAGACTAGATTTAGGGTCCTGGGAGGCACCAACAGTTTGTGCCCAATGATACATCTAAAAGTCCGTAGTTGGAACCTAGCCAGTGCTGTGGAGGAAAGGCCTGGATACCAGCTTCTGGAAATATTATAGTCAAGACCACTCTTATGAAGCTATTCTACTCTGTAACACATGTGTTGACACGGGTCAGAAACGACTTAAGAGCAACAGGCTTGGGTTTTGCTTTGTTGCCGTCCTTGTCTGTTTTAAAGGCTAGCTACAATAACTCAACATACAGACAAAGGGTTATCTGTGCCTTACTTGTGTTGGATGCTGGACAAGTCCTGGTTCTATCCTGCAGCATTACATTCTGCTGTGTGGCCTCAGGCAGGTTACTTACGGTCTCTGAGCTAGCTTCTTCCCCTGTGTTGCTGGGTGCCGTCAAGTCGATTCTGACTCACAGTGTCCCTATAAGGCACAGCAGAACTGCTCCATTGTAGGGTTTCCACATGGGGTGATACAGCTGTCTTGCCATCAGGTCGGCATTATGGAGGGCAGAGCCTGGCCCAGAGCTGAGCTTGTCACGTAGAAGTTGTCATGATTATGTTGTGACTAACAAGGTGGAGCCCTGCTGATGTAGTGGATAAGCGCTCAGCTGCTAACCAAAAGGTCGGCAGCTGGAATCCACCAGCCGCTCCTTGGAAATGCCATGGGGCTGTTCTATGCTGTCCCACAGGGTCACCACAAATTAGAACTGACTCTACTGCAATGGATTTGTCATTTTTTTTGTTTCTTCCTTCTTCTTCTTTTGGTGACTAATAAAAATAGTTTTGGAAAACCGGTAGTTGCTAGAAATTCCACAGCGACCTGACACGAATAACACACAACTGTGACCTCACTGAAGGCCAGTTACCCACACAGGACCAAAGCCTGTCCAAGCCATGTGCCTCACCTCACAGCCACCCAGGGGGGTACGTGGCTGGTGGGGGGTGTGGAGGGGAGGGTGGCGTGTTGGCTGTTGGTTTTCTGAAAGGCTGGCTGTGAAGGACCTCGGCTGGGGCAGCAACCTTGGTGCTAGGCACACAACAATCCAAAAAGATCTACTCTGCAGAATCGTGAAACCCTAGTCCCCCACTGAGCTGTTTCTAGAAGGAAGTGTTTCCAGTAAACCAATGTGGAACATCACATATGCAAACAGTCTAGACAACACCACGCTCGTCTGACTCACAGTTGATATCCAGGTAAAGTTTATACAGGCAGAGAGCTAGAAAAGGCAGTATGCACACATACACACATGCACGCATGCACACACACACACACACACACACACACACACACACACACACACACACACACACACATCCCATCTCCAGTCTGTTATGTTTTTCTTGGCAGCCACAGGATTCCAACCTACCCTGAGTTTTCATTTCGTCTGAGGGCTGGAAAATTACAAGGACATTCAGGAACCAGAGCGTCTGATCCCACTGCACAAGCTACACGGCAACTGAAGTCAACTTCTGTCAACAAGGCACTGAAAGTGGGCATTTCTGACAGTCCAGGAAGAGCTAGACATCATCTCAGGTATGATGACTTTACTAAGCAAATAAACAGTCCTAAGATGATAGCAGCACCCTGGAGGCATAGTGGTTAGGTGCTACAGCTGCTAACCAAAAGGTTGGCAGTTCAAATCCACCAAGCACTCCTTGGAACCTCTGTGGGGCAGGTCTGTGGGGCAGGTCTGCTCTGACCTACAGGATCACTGTGAGTCAGGATCGACTTGACGGCAATGGGTTTGGTTTTTCTGGCTTAAAGTGATCATAAACAGTATTTAAATAGAAAGCAAATCATTTTCAACTCCATTTCCCAAACTGTGTTCCTTTTGACTCAGTTTTGTTCTCCCCCACCCCTACCCCCTGCCCCAACATACATATAGAAATAGTCCTACACTGAGGGAATTTGGGAAAACATTGCATATCACACACCTCCTTTGTGAGGAATCGTAACATTAGCATAGTAAAGGCTCTGAGAAGTCTTGCAAGAAGGAAACCTGCTAGCTTTGTTTCAACGCAAGGATTCCAAAACTTTTTAAGTCCTGAACATTGTTTTAAAATGCATCCAGCAAGCCTATAAAACATACAATTTGGGAGATCGTGTTTGTTTTCAAAGCAGCTGCTAACACGTTAATGATGGCTTTGCTGTTAGAAATCACTTCAGTCTGAAACCTGGTAAATTCTATATACATTGTGAATATACAGCGCAACTCTGAAGGATACACAAGAAATCTGTAACAACAAGGCTTTTTCTGGGACCAGGAAGGAGAGTCAAAGTTCACTGCTTAGCTACAGCTCTCTTTTCAAGTCTGAATCAACTCGATGGTAACACGTATTTTTTACCTTCTTTTATAAGAAATTTAAAAATCTCTTGAAATTTTTCTATAACCTTATAGGCTGAGGCCTGGGGACATAGCAGTTAAGAGCTCAGTTGCTGACCGGAAGGTTGGCAGTTCGAGTCCACCGGCTGCTCCTTGGAAACCCCATGAGGCGGTTCTACCCTGTCGCATGGGGTTGTTAAGAGTCAGAACTGATTCAATGGCAGTGTGTTTGGTTTATGATCTTATAACCCAAAAAGCCAAACCAGTTGGCATCCAGCTGATCCCCAGCTCATGGCAACCTCATAAACATCGGAGTAGAATTGTGTCTCCCTGTTGTTTTGGAAGTTTGTTTCACTTTTCTTCAATGGTACCTCTGGTGGACTTGAACTTTCAGCCTTTCGTTAGCAGCCGAACCCCTCATTAGCCGTGTGAACCATCAAGAGACTGGCTTTGATCTGACAGCCTGTGAGTAAAGCAGCTACCTGGAACCCCTTCCCTGGCCGCACTCAGTATCTCCTCAATACTCTGCTTTTCGCAGGCTGCCCTGGTTCTCACCAGCTTCAGCGCCTTCCCTGAGAATATCATAAATCAGGACACTCCTGTCCCTTCTGACAGCTCTAGATTTGGCTAAGTTTCAGCCAGAGTGCCTGAGAACCCGGGGCATCTCTCCACAGCCACGGGAAGGCCACTTACCTGGTGGTCAATCTTAATCAGTGCGATGTCCGCCTTCTCATCCACGTCCTTGATTTTGGCTTCATAGGTAGCACCATTCTTCAGCTCCACTTTGACCCGGTGCTTGTTGGTCACCACGTGGGCGTTGGTCACTATCAGCCCATCTTCAGACACAATGAACCCAGACCCGCTGGCCACAGGCACCTCTCTCTTGGAAAAAGGAAGTCTAAAACCCAAAAGAATACACAGGTCAGCCCCAGACGCCTTCGCTCGGCAGCCCCCTGATTCACGGGCTCTGTGACAGCAGCACATGCCCAACAATTACTATTTTATGTACAACAAACCTATGTGTTGCGTGTACTTGACATGTAGCAGCTAAGGCTCCTGTCAGGTTTTGCACGCATCAAAAATTCCTCCTGTTGTGTGCCATCAAGTCAATAGTGATGAGTAGAGAATCTCATGGATTGAACTGTGTCCCGAAAAAATGTGTGTAGCCATTTGGCTGGGCCACCATTCCCATTGTTTTCTGGTTTTCCTATGTCCTAATCTCTGCCTCTGGCTAATAGATTGGATGATTATGTTAAAAGAAGAGTGGGTGGGACTGCAAGGCGTTTCCCTGTAGTCGGCTTGCACCACCTTTTTATCCTTTTGTTCTACACGAGATAAAAGGCAAAGGAAGCAAGCCGAGATGTGGGAACCTCCTGCCATCAAGAAAGCAGCAGTGGGAGTAGAGCACGTCCTTCAGACCTGAAGTTCCTGCGCCAAGAAGCTCCGTGACCCAAGTCTGGTGCAAGACAAGGAACTTCCTCCAGAGGTGACAAAGAGAAAAAGCTTTCTCCTGGAGCAACCACTCTGAGTTCAGACTTGCAGCCTACCCTCATCCACTCATGGTATTTCTGCAAGAGCAGTACCACATGACTAAAACAGAGACCCTGTAGGGCAGAGGAGAGCTGCCCCCTCAGGACTCCTAGGCTGGAATTGTTCTGGTCTTTTCTCCCTATGAGAGCAGCCGCCGAGCAGCTAACCACTGCAGCACCCACAGAGGCAATCCTCACCGGTGATGGCTGCACACCATGTTTAACGTGACTGATGTCACTGAACAGTGCATGCGAAAACATTGCACTGGCCAACACTGCTCACTTAGGAAGTATTCTTACGGAATTTCCTCCGAGGCGGAGGTTCACCCAGAAGGGTCAAGGAGCTGACTTAAAGTAAGTCAGACAGGAGACCCTCCAAAGAAGAAATGCTTGCTCTTCTAAGGAACACACTCAGTGACACTTTGACCCTTGAAGGTACCTCAGAAACAGCTCTGGCGTTTTGCTAACAGCTGCAAAAAATTTTGCTACAGGCAGAAATGTCAGAAGTTGTCGAAGGAAAGGAAAGCCCTATTTACTTGCGGAACAACTCGATGTGGACCACAGCCGGAGCTATCTTCTCCACCACGTCTGCAATGAAGTTGTATTTGTGGCGTAAGCTGTTAGGGTCTTCCTGCCCTGGAAATAAAAGCCAAGAAGAAGACACTTAAGACGTTTGGACTTTGTGCTGGGATCACCAGGATAAAAAGAGAGGGATTAGAGGAGGCCAAAAAGACAGCTTTGAAGTCTTCGGAATCTTGATGGAGGGGTTGGGTACCAAGGTCCTTTCCCTTTCAGCTCTTAATAAATAGGCCCATTCAGTTCTGGCAGTAAAACCTATTCAAGGTAGGGGCTTTACTCAGCTTCTTCTCAATTGTTTCACTACAAAAATGTTGAGCCCAAGGCACCACCAGGTAACACTCCCTCAACTTCCCTGTTGTTACCAAAAGCATGCTGCCCAAGGGTCACTTGTCAGCACGATGACAGGGTCCCTTCCCCACTCAGCAGCACTGCCAAGAGCAACCTGCCTCAGCCAAGGCCAGAACCCAGGGCAGGGCTGAGGCTACTCTGATGAGATGCCCACTAGATGTTATGTTGAAAAGACTTAAGAAAAAAGCATCAAGGCAAAGTCAGCTTTGTTCTATCCTCCCCCACCCCGTCCTCCCCCCCTCCCGATGTCACAAGGCCACCCGAGGCTACCATTTGTCCCCAGAACCGTCCCCTTTCTTGCAATCTTGGTTGCCCTGTCCCAGGCCCAACAACACTAGAGGTGCCTTAGTACTGCTGAAAAAAATACAGAGACAACAAGACTAAATAATGCTAACTGATGACAATTTTGTGTAGATACAAAAATACACAGACACACACACTGTTGAACAGGAAAATAACAGACATCTTATTTTGATTTAACAGTGAATCAATTCCAACTCATAGTGACACTACAGGACAGAACAGAACTGCCCCCGTGGAGTTTCCAAGGCTGGGACTCTTTCCAGAAACAGAAAGCAGTATCTTTCTGCTGAGGAACAGCAGGTAGATTTGAACCCAAGATCTTTCAGTCAGTGGCGCGCACACACACACACACACAAGCATATACACACACATGCATGTACACAGACACACACTCATGCACGTACACACAAACACACACACGCACACACGCCTCCGTCCCTTTGGGAGTAGGGGCAGGCCCATCCCCCAGATTTTTAGGTTATGAGTGGCAGCTGTCAGATGTTCACGGCCTGCAGTCTCTGTCACAGGCTCTAGAGTCTCTAATCCAGACACCCACATAGCAGCAATGGTTCAGAGCAGGGGTGAATTTATAGTGAAGGTCCACAAAGCTGAGCTTCAGGGCCCAACACCTGCTGGGTGAGGGACCCCAGCAGAGCTTTCAAATGTCACAAGCTTTTGGAGAATGTGCTGATGTAGCAATTAAACAGCAATTGGTTGGTCGAGGCTGCTGTCTCTTTCCCACTGTCACTCCCGGTGGCTGCAGGCCCTTCAGAACGTGGCTAAGAGGACGCTAACACTGGCCAATCACTTTGAGTCTAATGGGATGAGTTAAGTACTTTGAAATCACTTCTGTGTCCATTAGGTTCATCTGTCCATAGTGATAATCCAGGGCATCCAGGGACACCCTTACCGTCCACTATACCACGACCCTGGTTGAAGAGTCAAAGTTCACTGCCCATCTATACCCATTCAAACTCATTGCCATCGAGTCAATTGCAATTCATAGCAACCATACAGGACAAAGCAGAACTGTGCCTTGGGATTTCCATGGCTGTGATCCTGGCAGGAGGGACAGCCTCATCCGTCTCCCACAGAGCAGCTGGTGAATTTGAATCACTAACCTTCCAGTTAACAGCTAAGAACATAACAACTGCAACCAGGACTTTGGTACAGCGGAGCCAGGTCTCCTGATACGCAAGTAGGCAAGAGCTTACTTACAACCCATGTGAGATTGTGTACTGCAGATTAGTGAGTACACACAATTAAATCCACAGGTACCCGGCTTACTGGTTCATTTGCCTCTGGTGTACAGTGAGAGGGAATTGTGTGGGTAGTGGACAATATGCTAGAGAGAAACTGAATTAATAATAATAATAAGTAATTCTAGTTTCCCTCTGAGAAATATCACAAAATCACTGTCACACGAAAAGGAGGTGGTCACGGAGTCTATAGACGGAAGGAAACAACACGCAAGGTGAAGGTATATCTAACAGGTAATAAAAATGACCTGTTACTTATTTTTTAAAAAACACTTTATGGTACTTGTCAGTTTTAAGTTACTACTCGTGACTGTTTCATTTCTCCATCTAAACAACCACTTTCAAACCTAATGTGGAATTTACAGTTTTGAATTCATAGGTGTCCTGAATTGTATAGGTTTTAGGCCCCATAAAAACTGACCTGCGGCAAGTCCCAGCACGCCACTCAGGCAGCAACCCCAGTCTCTGCTCTTTCTTTGCTCCAGGTCTCCGGCGCACCTGGACAGCTCCCAGCGTGGGGACAGCGCTCGAGCCGTACCTGTGGACAAGCTGCCTCACACAGCTGACTTCACGGATGCCCACAGGCCATGGCCAACATACAGGGATGTGCTGACTGAGAGCTAAGAGGGCCGGCCAGACCTTCCCTGGTCACTGCCTAATAGCTCTCAGCCCAGGGGAGAACCCCCGAACCCCGAGTGCCAAGCACCCCTGAGCGGCTTCTGTGCTGCCTTAACAGACATCTAAAAATGCCACTTCTGTATGAGAATTCAGGCGGACTGGCTGTTTTCAGTGTCTCACCCTAACTGACAGGGTGTCTGAACTTACTGCTGGACCCCTTGTCCTCTGTGTCCTGCCAGGTCCCTCAGGCCCTGGGTCACATGCTGTGATTGCCCAGCTCCACCTCCATGGACTCTTCAGCTGAAATGAGGATGTGTTTATGTATGTATATATATGTGTGTGTGTGTATAAACAGAATACATAGTAAAGTGGGATCTTGTCATAAACATTAAGGTAACATTAGCTAAACTGTTAAAACGCAGAATGGCTCAGATGACGAGAAAACACCAGGTCACAGTAAAGAAATGAAATTGAGAAAAACAAGTGCCAGATGGACATGACCTCAAATGGTCAAAGAGACGATAAAAACAATAACTAATCTGAAAGAAGTCAACAGCTGAAGGTAATGGAAGGTTAGACTTATGGACCGACTGATAACAACTAAAATCAAACAGTGTGTATTAAAAATCAAACAATGTGTATTAAAAATTTGGGGTGCAGCAGTCCCCTCCAGAGGCTATGCCTGCGGTCTGCTGCTGGGACCTCGTTTGCCTCATCTTCCAAGGCCTAGGGCCCAGCCTCCTCCTGAGAGTCTCCGTCCAGTGGTTTGTTGTGATGTGACCTGATCCTGGGACCTCATCCGCTTGCCATCAAAGGTTGGTGTGAGTGGCTGTGACTGTTTTCCCGTTGCTGCCTGAGCTTCCTGTGCTGTCCCTGCTGGAGAATCTACCTCTGAGATGCCTTATCATTCTCCCGACACCTACACAGCCTGCTCCCAGTGACCGTGACAGCCTTTGGTTGTCCCTGCCAACTTTACCTCTGAGAAGTCCTGTCATCATAAAATTCTACTTCCAACTCTCCAGACAAATGGTAAGAGCACAACCAATCCTTAATTCCTTAAAATGAAACTGCTTTTAGGGAAATGAGTGTGTTGCCATACCAAACTTATGACTTGACCCTGTGGGACCCTTGGAAACTGGGGGGGTCTTACCTAATCTAAATTAGAGTTCCTAAGTAATGTAAGTGTAGATAACAGTTCTCAAGTAATGTAAATAAGAGTGCTTTAGGTCCGGTGCTGGCAGCTACCTTCCCCCCTGCTTAACTGTAAATGTGTGGGTCCGTTACATAAAGCTTATTACTGACCCCAACTCCTATTAGTTACTAATCTTCCTCTCAGGACCCTGACATTTTCTCTGTGCTCATGACATCAGCACACATTCTCCACCCCTGCCTGCAAATCTCCCCACTGACCCCCCCCCCCCCGAAATATCACACTCCACTGCTGGGCATCACGCCTACTGCCTCATAGCAAAAGATACCACTTAGCCTCTCCTTTTTCCCACTTTGGCACCCCAACGCCTGCTACTCTCTCTGTCCCTAACCACCCAGAGCTGGGTCTCCACAAGCTGGGAGTCTGTCCTTCCATCTCCTGCCAAGTGCCAGCCTCTCTGCTTGTTCTCGCTGCCCACCTCCCCTGCCCCACATGGGTTCCATAAGTCATTAGAATGACTCAAAGATTTCACCTGTACTTGGAAATCCTGGTGGTGCAGTAGCTAAGTACTACAGCTACTAAACAAAAGGTGAGCAGTTCAAATCCACCAGGTGCTCCTTGGAAACTCTATGAGTCAGTGCTATTCGGTCCTATAGGGTCATGATGAGTTGGAACTGACTCAGTGGCAATAGGCTTGGTTTTTGGTGGTTTGCTTGTTTGTTTTTTAGCTGTACTTACAATGACCACAAAAAGATGCAACTGTAGAGACGCTTCAGAGAATGGAGGGGGAGGGGCTCACAGTAAGAGACGTTCTGCATTGTCCTCAGAGATGTGCTAACTCTCCCATGAGTAGGTGCTTTTGCCACACCAAGAAACCCATTAAAAAAAAAGAAATGACTAGGTCCAGAGTCCCTCAGTCAACAGGACCTCAAGGACTATGCATAACTGAGGCCTTAACACGTAGTCATCAGTGCCATCAGTGAACCCCCGGATTCTATCCTGCCCCTTCCTTTCTGAGGTCAATTGTCTGGTGACCAGCTAGGGCTTCCAACTTATTTGCACCATCTTAAGTGATTCCTAGCTGTTTTAAAAAACAAAGACATCTTGATAGCTGGGGTATTTTGAGGGCTATTTTCACAAATCAGGGAAAGAAAAAAAAAGGGCAACTCTAGTTCTCTGTTCCTACCCACTTTCTTCCTGAATACTTCCTTCTCCTCTCCTTTAGTCAGTCAAATGCCACCTGGCCTTCAAGAGCAAGAGTAAAATACAATAAGACTAAACAACGGCAGCTGTCATTTATTGGGAACTCTGGCGGCACAGTGTTTAGGAACTCAGCTACCAGCAGCTTCTTGGCAGAAAACATCAGGCATCTGCTCCAGTCAAGATTACACCCTCAGAAACCTCATGGGGTGGTTCTAACCTGTCCACATGGTCATTATTGAGTTAGACTCACCTCAGTGGCAATGAGTTGTTTATTTTTTAGTTATTGTTATCATTTATTGAGCATCTGCTGTGTGCGGACTATAGGGCCAGGCACTCAATAGATCTGATCCCTAATTTTTCCTGCAAGCCTGCAAGGTATATATGCCCAGAATATATCCAACCACTGCCATTGAGTTGATTCTGACTCACGGTGACCCTACAGGACAGAGTAGAACTGTTCCATAGAGTTTCCAAGGAGTGCCTGGTGGATTCGAACTTCCGTTTGGTTAGCAGACATAGCGTGCTTTAACCACGGTGCCACCAGTGTTTCCAAACAGACTATAGATGGATTTTTAAGAAGACTGGTATTGCAGCAGTTAAAGTGCTGGACTACAGACCAAAAGGACTGCAGCTACTCTGCAGGAAAAAGACGTAGCAGTCTGCTTCTGTAAAGATTTACAGCCTTGGGGACTCTATGGGACAGTTCTACTCATCATATAGGGCTGCTAGCGGTTGGAACTGACTCAATGGCAATCGGTTTCGTTTTTTATATAGATGGAAAAACTGAGGCTCAGAATAAAGGAAATTTCTCAAATCCTCAGAGCTGGCAAGCGGCAGGGGAGAAAGCAAACCCAGCTGTCTGGCCCCAAAGTGGGGGTCCTCTACCTCTTTGCCCAGCTTCCAGGCCAGTAGCCCATGCAATGTGGGAACACGCTTCTCACTTCCGGCCCCGGAGACCAGAGCCAGGACTCAGAATTAAACACACAACTTTCCTTCCAGTGAGAACAATCGCGCCTTCCAATTTCTCCCGCGTCGATAAGCTGAGCTAATTTAGAAAACAGAACACAGTGTATTCCACGGAAAAGAGATGAATCCTCCTTTATTCGCAGGGAACAACACGTTCCAAAATCCAGATCTGCTCCGAGAGCTGACTGATAGAATCAGAGGCATTTTAATGCCCTGTCCTGCATTTAGGAGCCACTTTGTGGTTTGCCGAGCCCAGTGCAAAATGAAAATACAGGCCCCTTGTTTAAGATGAGCAGAATTTTAAGAAGGTGACAGCCAAGCTTTTAACCACGTTAGGGTCCTGGGACAGGAGGTGGCAGGACCACAGAAGTCAATGGCCCCTGATGCCAGCTGTCCCCACATTTCCAAAGTATTTGCTTGAAAGCCCAAGTCTAGAGAACAGAAGTGTTGCCTAGCCAGGACCCCACAGGTAGTCTGCATGGGCTGACAGAGGTCCCTGAACTGGGAAGCAGGACCTCCATCCTTGGGGATAGCTCCCAGTCTGGAAAAGATGTCAGAACAAATACAAATTAAAACGTGGTTGTTGTAGCTGGGTGCCATTGAGTCAGTTTCATCTCATAGCACACTCCTGTGACAAAGCAGAGCTGCTCCATAGGATTTTCTTAGCTGTAACCTTTATGTGAGATTACAATAGCTGCTAGGTAGGTTCAAACCTCCAAACTTTCAATTAACAGTCAAATACTGAGCCGCTTTGCTACCAGGGCTTCTTACAAGTGCAAATAATAGGATTTAACCACTCCTACCCCGACCCCGATCCCCAGTGAAAGTAAGGGAAAAAGCTCCCTTGTCTGCTGAGAACTCACTTTAGGTAACAAGTAATTGTAAATTCTTTACCTCTTTGAAGAATATGGAAATCTAAGCAGTCTCCCCAAGAATCTGGCCTTCATCTCTTTGAAATGTAACTTCAGATGAACTACCCTCACCTTGCCATTGCCTGGGAGGAGATTAGCATAAACTCAGGTGACCCAGCCAGGAAAGATCAGAAAATTAATACTATTATCTTGAAAACATGAATGTAATGTGTAAGCATCTGCTTAGCTAATAGCTGTTCAGATTCCTTTAACGCTTTGCAGTCTCTGTGATGGATTGCCCATGACACATCACACTCTGGTTCACGCTACCAGAGTCCAAAAGTAATAATAATAGGTGCTTGGCAGAAGGACAGGTGCCTGTCCAAGATGCGGGCAGGACTCCATTTTTGCTGTTTACTCTTCATTCTAGCTGACTTTCAAAAATCTGCTGGCCAGAATACCTCAGGAAGCTTCCGGGCTCTCTTCCCTGTGGCCCTCATCCCCCTTGCTCTCACCGTTGGCCCCCAGGAAGAGTAATTGTCACTGTAAAGCAGGGGTTTGGGCCACCCGCCCCCCCAAAGCCAATACCAAGGTGGGTAAAGTAAATGCCCAAGAGGTTTATTTGCAAGCCAGCATGCAAAGTGACAAGGGGAGTTCAGGTCCTCAGAGCCTGTCTGAATTTGTCAGGCAAGCTCAGGGTTTTTACAGCAGGTCAGTGTGGACAACTGTGGCGGAGCATCTGTCTGAGGGCAGGCCCCAGGGGCCCAGGGAAACATGCATCAGGAAGTGGGGTCCAGAGGCTCTCGGCTGTCACTGAGCAGGGAGTGGGGTCATCAAACTGGTACCTCCACTTGTTCTCATGATTCTAAGAGGAAAGACGTAAAGCCTGCAAAGATTGTATCTCTGTGACTCCCGTAAATCAATGTGTGATTTCCTGAGCCAGGATGTGCTCGGAAGCCAGGAATTTTAAGAAAAACAGGTAAAGAAATGGAATTAGTTCTGACTGCCTACTTCATATTCATTCAGGCTGTTACCCTAAATGTACATGGATTAACCAGAGTTGACTCACACAAACTCTATGACTAACAAAACACTGCTGAAGGGAGCTTAAAATCGCTAACCAGCCAGTTAAATCCTAATTTCATAAATGCCAACCAGTCTGCCTGTTTACCCTGTAAATTCCCGGATTTTCTGTACTTATACTCTGAAAAACATCTCCCACTGGAGTAGTTCAGTGAGCTGTCAGATGAAGGGCTGCTCCACCTGGATTGCTGCTACTTCCAGAAATTTCTTTACCTGAATTTTAACAGAAGTTCTCGTTTGCTCTTTGGCAATCATTATTTGATAAAACCTCTCTCTTCTATTTTTGTGGAGAGGTCTTTCTGGGTTTGGAGTAGAGGGTGTTTTGAGTAACTTCCTCAAGTGAGGCCCACCTCAGGTGAGCCCCTGTACTGGAGACCTCCACCATTTGAAATGAAGAAGGCCTAACCAGATGGCTTCCCTCCTGGCATTCACAGAGAAAGAGAAGATTTCAAGAGGGATTTTCACCTTATGCCTTACTTCAAACGCCAGCAAGGGTAGGGTTGTATTTTAAAGACTACGAATAGTGCCCATGAAAAAAAACAAATCCTTGAGTCAAAAAGACTTGGACCGTAGACTCAGGAGGTAATTTTGTCAGTTGGCATAACATAGTTCACAAAGGTAATGTTCTGCATCTTAGTCTGGTCAGCAGTATCTGGAGTCTTCACAGTTCTGAGTGACCATCTAAGATACAAGTGATCTCTACTCATACACAACAAAAGAGAATGACGGAAACTAAAGGGTCAAAGAAGACACTAGTCCATGGGACTAACTGCCCACTACAGTGCGATGAATTGCTTTTCTGTGGTCTTTCTTGCCAGGGTCTTGCAAGCCCCACCAAGTGATTGTGTGGGACGGTGGGAATAAGGCAACTCTGGCCCACAAATGGGATGGGTCAGCTTTGCCATGCTGCAAGGCTTAAAATGAGCCATCCCAGAGGCAGAAAGAAAGGGTCTCACAACCACCAAGGACGACAGCCAGGTGCAGAGCATGTCCTTTGGACCCACGATATCTGTGATGAGAAGCTCCTGGACCTGGAGACAGAGGAAGAGAGAGCACGAGAGAGCACTGAAGATAGTGAGAAGCACTGGCAGAGACTCAACAGCAGAACCAGGAGGCTGGCAGAGGCAGTGCGGCGGGCTTCCTGGTGGAGTGGAGTGGCTCCCAGCAGAGTTAAAAGCACTTGGCAACACCTGACCAAATACGGCAGAGGCCCAGGGCTAGCAAAGAGGCATACTTGCAGGTACAGTGAAGAAGAGGCATCCTGAATAAAGAACTGCTCCCTGAGCTGCACTCCTGAGCCTACAATCTGTTACTATCCTAATAACCCCCAGAAATGTAAGCATCGTCCGTGAGCTCTGCGGGGCCATCACAAGAGATTGCTGAACTCATCACAGAACAACAGAGTGCTGTGGCAGGGATAGCTGGTGTTGGAAATGGTAAACACGGTGGACAGAGGCGGCTTGTTGATCTTAATTCTTCTACCTGGTCAGACGATGTCAGACAAAGTCAGAGGAGGTCAGATGATGGCCCCTGTCATTTTTTGCGCCCATGAGAACCTCCACCTCTTCTTATCTGAGACCAGGAGAACTAGACGGTGCCCAGCTCTGGCCACCAACCATTCTGACCAGGGACACAACAGAAGATTCCAGATAGAATGAGAGGAAAATTCGAACACAACTGAAATTCCTGAAAGAACCCATACCTCCTGGATGGTCACTGAGTTGGAACTGACTCCACAGCAACAGGTTTGGAGTTTTTGCTTTTACCGGACCAACATAGACTACAGGAATCCCTAAGACTACTGCCTAAGGTACCCTTTGAACTTGGAATTGAAGCTATTTCTTCAGGTCGTCTTTCAGCCAGATAATAGATTGGCTTGTAAAATAACCCATGAATAATGTGCCTCCTTAAGTAACTAGCTACATGAGGCCAAGCAGTCAACATTTACCCCAAGGCAAAGGTGAAAGGGAAAGGGAAGCTAGATCAACAGAAACAGAACCAACAGAAGGGAAATAATGAGACTGTTGACACTATGCAAAACTTGTAACCAGTAGTACAGAACAATCTGTACCAAAATTATTGAAGGGGAACCTAATTTGCTACGTAAACTTTCATGCAAAACATAATAAAACATTTAAAAAAATAAAACTAAACCCATTGCTGTCTGTTGATTCTGACTCACAGTGACCCTACAAGACAGGGGAGAATGGCCCCATAGGGTTCCCGGGGCTGTGACCCTTTACTGAAGCAGACTTTCACATCTTCCTCCCTCGGAGAGGCTCATGGATTTGAACCATCAACCTCTCAGTTAGCAACCCAGCGTTTACCCACTCTTCTACTAGGGCTCCATCAACAAATAAAAACACAGCCCAGTTCCAAGAATGCGCAAGGCCCAGGGGAAAGGACAATCATGAAGAAAGAAACTCTGATCCGCCAGATTGGGGCCAGCCTGTCAGGAACAGCTGGTTCCCTCGAGTTCTAGTCTCTAGGCTTCCCTTCACCCTGTTTTCCTCTACAGTCACGTGGGCCAGGGCTCACTGACAAACAGAACACAAGTTCTTTGAAAAGCAGGAGCATTCAGATGCATCCTGCAGAGAGTGGAAACCAAGGCCAACAGAAAACAAGTTCCCATTCTCACCAGAAGGGACAAGAGGCCATCCTCTGACAGTGAGCCCATGGCAGCTAGAGGCTTAAGGCCTCACCCAGCAGCCTGGGGAGATGTGCCCTGGTCATCACCAGACACAGAGCCATTCTCCCACTGACAAACCTACAGAGTGCTGTCAGATTAAAACAGACGAACCCAGCAGGTCCCCCACCGGGTGTCAAGAAAATTGAGATGAGCCCTCGGAAATGGCTCAGTTTATCACAGTTGGTGACACACTCCTCAGCCACCATCAGTCACCTTCCCAACACATGAAGAAAGAGCCCAGTCATATGAAGTTCAGCCTCGGGAGCCCCACCTTGCAAGGGTCCACAGCCTTCTTCAGACCTAAGTGTAGTGACACCCCGGAATTCACTGCTGTCATATTGGAGGGGCTGTCCTTGAGTCTGCCTTCTTCATCTTCTGATGGTCCAAGGACCACATCCTACATTTCTTAGCCAGTCCTTTCAGTCCCTGGGATAGCTAGATTAAAAGTGGCTGCAAAGAAGTAGGTCGCTGGATAAATAAATCCAGGGCCCTAAGAGGAAACTAACTCCAAGGACACCACCCATCCATGCCCAGAGCCTGGTCTCATCCATTCTGCCCACCCACAGGCCAGTGCTCTGCAGACAGGCTGAGTGGGGCCTGGTGAGGCCATGGGGGGCCTCAGTGCCATCAGGTCTGGTTCCCAAGCTCCCCATCCAGTGCTGGTCTTGCCCAGCCTGCACTACACACTTCTAATGGGTCTTCAAGAGAGGGGTGCAGCATCAGAGAGAAAAAGCAGAGAGTACTCAAAAAGAGCTCCAGCCCAGGTCAACTGGCCAGCTGCTGGGAGACGAGTTAGAGGGGGTCTGCTGAATGGGCCGGACACTGCCCACTGGGTCCCTGACATGCTGAATCCTGATGTCAGCAGTAGAATTCAAGTGTGACCACTCTGGCAACAAACAGGCATTTGAGGCCAAGTAGGTCACCTGTGTAGGAGAAAGAGGTGGCAGTCTGCTTCTATAAGGATTTATAGGCTGTCTTTAGTTATTAAAGAAATTCAAATCAAGACAACAATGAGATACCATCTCACCCCAACGAGGTTGGCCATGATCCAAAAAACACAACACAACAAATGCTGGAGAGGCTGTGGAGAAAGTGGAACCCTCCTACACTGTTGGTGGGGTTGCAAAATGGTCCAGCCTCTTTGGAAAGCAATCTGGCGCTTCCTTAAAAAAATAGATATTGATATACCATTTGACCCAGTAATTCCACTACTTGGAATATATCCTACAGAATCAAGGCCTTTCACACCAATGGACACATGCACCAGAATGTTTATCGCAGCACAGTCCACGATAGCAAAAAGATGGAATCAACCCAGATGCCCAACAACAGAAGAATGGATAGGTAAACTATGGTACATATACTCAATGGAGCACTACATAATGATAAAGAACAACGATGACTTCAGGAAACATCTCCTAACCTGGTTTCAACTGGAAGACATTATGTTGAGTGAAAGTAGTCAGCGACAAAAGGACAAATATTGTATGAGACCTCTATGATAAAATCTCAAAAACAGACTTGTGTATAGAAGAAAAGACTCTTTGACAGATGCAAGGGAGGGGAAGGAGGGGGGAAGGGTTTAGATTAGATAGTTGCTAGGTATCTGGTTGGGTGAAATCGGTGATAGCACACATTAGAAACAAGAACAATATTAAGTGGACTTAAACATAACATGAGTACTCCTTCCATCTTAACCCAATATTGCAAGGATAGAGTAGCTGGGGCAGGGTGCGGGGGACCATGCTCTTAGGCAAAAGTGAGGCCAATTGGCACAACGAGCGTTTTGCTAAGAGGGCTCTCTGCACCCCACATTGGTGAGTGCCATCTGGGGTCTTAAAAGCTGCCAAGCTGCCATCCGAGGGCACAGCAAATGGTCCCAACTCAGCAGGAATGGATGCTCACCGAGGACCAAAATGACACGGGGGGAAAGACAAAGAAAAGAAGACAAAGAGACCCACATCAGTGGGTGCCTACATCAACTTGGGACCAGAAGAACCAGATGGTGCCCGGCCACCACCAGTGATAGCCACGATGGAGCTCACTAAGTTGAGTCTCACTGGCAACACAAGAATAAAAAGGGGTGCACCCTGAGATTCCACTAAAAGACCTCAATTGATGGTCCAGTGGTTTCGGGGTTCTCCGGGAGCATGGCCCCTCACCCTGATGCTGCCCTTGACCATAAATCATAATGAAGGTCCACGCTTCGGACAGGAATGGATTGGACTTGGCGATAGAACCACTTTATGGTTCTATACATCTATAGGATGTCATCCTGCTGACCTCTGGCTGGAGGAAGAAGAGTGGGTGGAGAGGAGGGAAAAAAGAGACTGTTGGGAGAACAAGACATGTATGGAGCAGAGAGGAATAGTGTGCTGTCACCAGGCAGGGAGAGCAGTGGAAGCTGCATATAGGTGGGTATGTAAATTTATACAGGAATGTACATTTTCACTCAGTTATGTTAAATTAAAAAAAAAAAAAAAAGGATTTATAGGCTTGGAAATCCTATGGGGCAGGTGCACTCCATCCCAGGGTAGCTATGGGTCGGAACAGACTTGATGGCAATGGCTTTGGTTTGGCTTTAGGCCACTTGCCCCAGATGGGGTAGGCAGCTGAGGCAGGCCCAGGAGGCAGGTGGTTAACTAGCTGACACTGTTTACCTGGGGACAGGTGCTGATCAACATGGGGATGGTGGCTTTTGCCTAAAGGGCTCCCTTTATGGGATTTCGTGCTGGTGGGAGGCACAAGGTGACAGGCCAGAACAACTGAGGAGGAAGAGAGGCAGGCCAGCTGCATTTGACATCAGTCCTGAACAGCACAGTTGTTAGGGACCCTGAGTCATAGAGGCCCCGTGCACACAGAACAAAGGGCTACCTGGCCCTGCTCCATCTCCGTGATCAGACCACTGTCCGTCCAGAGGTGTTCCTTGGCTGATTGTCAGAGGCAGATCTCCAGGCCTTTCTTCTTAGTCTCAGTCGGGAAGTGCTCCTAAAACACATTCACCACCACAGCAGCACGCAGGTCTCCGGTGGCAAACGGGTGGTGGCTGGGCATGAAGTGCACTGGCTGGGAATCGAACCTGGGTCTCCCACACGGAAGACAAGCAGTCTGCCACTGAAGCATCACCACCAGGGCACACAAACACACACAAAACCTGCTTCTGGCTGGGAGTGGCTCGTCCCCTTCTGGTGATCGTGGATTTCAGAGAAATCAGGTTAACAGGTTCCTGACAGATGTACTCACTGCGGTGGGCTCCAACTCCCATGATCACACAGGACAGAGTAGAACAGCCCCATAGGATGGGTGGGTGGGTGTGCACACACGTGTGCTAGGTGAAAGCTCACAGCTCAAGTTAATTTCTCATCTAAAAATTTATACACATGTTGTTCTGTGACACTGGCTGCAATCCGCCCACTGTGACACTCTGGGTTCCCCGTCCACTCTGGGTTCCCCGTGTCCACTCATTCAGTTCCCGTCACTTCCTGCCTTCTCATCTGCTTTTGGGCAGGAGATGCCACTTTGGTCTCGCATATTTGACTGAACTAAGACTAAGAAGCTCGTTTCTCACACGTGTTATTTTTTTGCTTTAGAGGCCTATCTAAACTTTGTCTAAAAAGCAGACTTCAGGAGTAGCCTCAGCTCTGGGTTAGCGTGGTGACCAGGGGCTGTAGTCTTGGGGCCATAGTCTCAGGAGTCCTTCCAGTTTCTGTCACACCAGTAAATCTTGTCTTTCTTCCTGAATTTGAATTCTGTTCGATATTTTTCTCTTGTTCTGTCCCCGCCTTCCTGTTGGAGCGCTGGGTGGTGGTAGCCGGGCACCATCTAGATCCTCTGGGCTCAGGTTGGTCAGGAGTCTCTGATTCATGTGATCCTTTAAGCTAGGGTCTTCCTTGTCTTTCACTGTCATCTCTCTCCTTTGCTCTGGATGCGAGAGGACCAATGAAGGTCGTTCGGACAGCCCTGTAGGGTTTCCAAGGTTGTAAACCTCGACGGAAGCAGACTGCCAAGTCTTGCCGTAAAGCACAGGGGAGCGGCTCCTGCTTCAGGGGCGGCTGTCTGTAAAGGGGGAGCACAACCCAGTGAAGGCAGCGAAGACACCGCAGGACACTTTTTTCCCTGTGTTTTCAGTTTGAGTGTCGCATTCTGTCTGCCCCACTGCTATGAATTCCAAGGAAAATTATCAGCAATAGATCTAACCCCAGAGTCTGGCCTAGCTCTGGTCCAGGACAGGCAGGCTGCAGGGATGGAAGGAGCCGTCACACATTCCACAAAACCAGACCCCCATTCTAATCACTGCTGCGATGGCACATTCCAGGGCATGAGGGGCACCAGCTCTAGAGGGGCCACACAACCGGGCTCCTCTGAGTCTGCAGAGAAAATGCACAGGAACGAGGGGGAGTCAGCCCACCTCGGTGAGCCTGGAGACCCCAGGCCACAATCTAAAGCTGGAGATAGAAAAGACACAGACTTGGGTCCCCCACATCCCTCCACCAGCGGCCCTCAGAGCCAGTCTTGCGGAGATAACCTGAACCTACAGGATTTTCCTCAGGTTAGAAGCTGAATGGAGACGGCTACATTTTCTACCTTGCTTTTGTGTGGCCAGAAAAGAAATAAAAGTCAGGAACGTTTCCCAGGGACCCCTTTCTTGCTTGCACTGAGAAAAAGAGGAAGAGGCTCCGGAGGCTGGGATCTGGCCTCTGCTCCAGCCCTATTTGCACTTCCAAGCCCTGGCAGCCCGCTCCTTCCGGCACAGTCTCCCAGACGGCTCCGAGTGGGAAAAGCTCGGCGGCCGCCAGACCGCAGCCTCGCCGCGGAGCCTCCCCACCGCCGCCCCCAGCCGGGGCGCCCGGAGAAAGGAGCCGTCTGCAGTGCTGGCCCAGGGCCACGGCCGACGGTGCCTGAAGAAGACTCGGGCAGGTGAAGCCAAGGAGGAGGAAAACAGACCCAAACAAGTCTAGGACAGCCTCTCTCAAAATAGAGTGGATTAGGAACCCGCTTTAGGGGGCACCCGGCCAGCTGGCTAGAACCGCCATCCGTGCCATGGTCACAAGCACAGCCCAGTTCTAGAACTTTCTCTCTCCTGGTAAAAGCCATCTTTCCAGAATGATGTGCCTATGTGTGACCACATCTGTCACTGAAAGTCACCTCCCAGTCTCGTGCTCACCCATAGTGAATGCCTGGGCTTGGTCAGTCTTGCTGCCTCTGCGTCTTTTCTGACCTATTTCATTTATCAGGGGAAAAAGAGTTTCCAAGCAATTCCACTGCACAGCCCACTGGGTCTTTTCAGAAACCTCCTGGAGGCCGAACATGATGTGTCTATTATTATCTTCAGGGAAACAGCGGACTGCTCAGTCCACAAAAACACTATTAACTTTCTCGTGATAAGCATCTGGCTCCGGTCCTGACCTTCGCAGAGTTCTCAGCGGGTCGGCTTCCTGCCCTGAGTGCTCCTTCTTGTTATGTCTGGAGGGCCGGAGCAGTCGCTAGGAGGTACCCATGCCGTGTGGATTCGCATCAAGTCCTCCTCAGGGGCTTGGGCGGTGGTGTGGGCCAGGGGAAAGAGAACAGGATGGCAGAGGAAAACCTACAAGGAGAAGCTGTGAGCAAACCATGCCCATCCGGTGCAGGAAAGGTCAGTTCTTTCTGGGAAGTTCCCTATACCTATTTACTACTGAACTACCATGTTCCACACTGAAAAAAATAAAAAAGATATGAGAAAAAGAACAGGGACGAGAACTTCTAAAACAAGAGGCCAGAAGGAATCCAGTCGGGAGCCCCTGGGTGGATAAATGGTTCCCTGCTAACCAAGGGATGCGCATGCCTGTTCCCCCAGAGGTGCCGTTAGAGAAAGCCTGGCAATCTAAGTCTAAAAACTCAGCCATCTAAAACGTCTGGAGCACAGTTGTCCTCTGACACATAGTGGGACACATGAGTCTCAGTAGACACAATAGCAACTGGCTGGTTGTAAGTGAGAAGTAGGCAATGGGAAACTTCTGTTTCTTCACCTATGAAAGAAGACTGTAGGCTAGATCGCTGCTGACATCCTTCCCAGCTCAAATATATATATCTATACATATATACATCTACATAGAGATAGATAGATAAATACACACAGACACACACGCACACTCCCACGCATGCTCACGACGTCCAACAATTAAGTCCATGAACTCTACAGTTACCTTCAAAGTCCTCCCCTTGGGAAGCTCTGCACTGATGCCAGTGACAAGTCACCCTTCAAAGTGATTTTGGAACTCCTTCAGGAATGGCCATTATGCATGGTGGCATGGTAGCAAGTTCACAAACTTAACGGTACAGTTGTCTGTGAAGGAGTTTTTAGCCAGCAAATAAATAACTGTATTGGAATACTGCCCCTACTCCCCTGATCTGGCCCCCACATGACTTTTTTCTTTACCTGAAGATAAAGGAAATATTGAAAGCAAGACATTTGGATGACATTCAGAACACCTAAGGTAATACAACGACAGCTCTGATGGCCATTCCATAAAAAGAATTCCAACACCACTTTGAAGGGTAGACAAGGCACTGGTGTTGGTGTGTAGCTTCCCAAGGGGAGTATTTTGAAGGTGACCATAGTGATATTCAGCAGTGAGGTATGTAGTATTTTTTCTAGGATGAGTTTGGAAACTTCACTGGCAGTCCGTGTGTATGTCTGGAAACACTGGTGGCGTAGTCGGTTAGGTGCTGCGTCTGATAACCAAAAGGTCAGCAGTTCAAATCCACCACGCACTCCTTGGAAACTCTATGGGGCAGTTCTACTCTGACCTCTAGGGTCACTATGAGTGGGATCTCACTCGATGGCAGTGGTTTGGTTTTTGGATTGGTGGCATAGTGGTTAAGTGCTGCATCTGCTAACCAAAAGGTCAGCAGTTCAAGTCTGCCAGGTGCTCCCTGGAAACACTGTGGGGCAGTTCTAGCTTGGGATCACTGCAAGTCAGAATCGACTCAGTGGCAAGGAGTTTTTTTGGTTTACATACACATACACACGCACAACAAAATAAAATAAATATACAAGATACATGATGCAGTAAGTCTGAAAAGCGCATCTGCTGAACTTTTTCTTCCATGCAGAACTCCCATCTGTAAAGGGTATTTTTAAGGAGGCCTGGTGACACAGTGGTTTAGTGCCGGCTGCTAAGCACAAAGTCAGCAGTCAGAAGCCACCAGCAGCCCCTCAGGATGAAGATGTGGCAGTCTGCTTCCGTAACGATGAGGACGGCCTTAGAAACTATGGCACAGCTCCACTCCGCCCTGCAGGGCTCACTGGGGGTCAGAACTGACTCAGCAACAACCATTATAGAGTTTTCAGAGTATTCTTATTTTGAATGTTTCCTTCCGGCAGCAAGTATTCTGGTTTCCTCTGACAGAATAAATCAGAGTTCCTCAGCAAGTTTTGAAGCCCTGTTCGTTCTGACTTGAACCCTGCTGAGAATTTGCATCTCTAACTAGTTCCCAGGCCAGGCTAAGGCTGCTGGTTAGAGGCGAGTCCTGAGAACCACTCGTAGAGCAGAGGTTCTCAACATTTATTCTACAGAAGAATCACCTGGGCATCTTGTTACAATGTAGATTCTGACTCAGTACATCTGGGAGTGGAAATGCAAGTTCTGGGCAGGGTTTTGAATCAGAATGAACCAGTCCCAAGTCCCTGAATCAAAGTGACTTTCGGGGCTGGGTTTGGAGGCCTCATCAAGGAGAGAAGATTGAAGTCTGACCTTCGTCTATTCATACAACAAAGTATGGACTCCCTGGGGTACATTCTGCAGTTTGGTGAACCTTGAAAACATGATGCTGAGTGAAAGAATTCAGTGACGGAGGATAACACAGTTTAGGATTCCACGTACAAGAAATGTCACGGAGAGGCAAACCCACAGAGACTGAAAGCAATTCAGTGGTCACCTAAAAGGGGTGGGGGCGGGGTGACTGTTAGTGATTCGAGTTTCTTTCTGCAGTGACGAAAGACCTAAAGTTAGAGTGGTGACGGCTGTACAACCTTGAATATGCTAAAAAGCACTCGATTGTACACAATTACAGAGTGAATTTCATGACATATAAATTCTCTCTCCATAAGGCTGTTATTTAAAAAGGAAAAATTCTCTCTCCATATAGCTGTTATTTAAAAAGGAAAAATTAATGTCATCTGTTTCTAGGAGCCACTCTGTTAATGCAGCTCCTAGACAATTCTAGGAGGCCTGGTGCTCAGTGGCTCCGTGGGAAAAAGCCTGGTGATTTGCTCCCGTAAAGCTTATGGCCTAGGACACCCAATGGGCAGGTCTCCTCGGTCTTGAGGGGCTGCTATGAGTCAAAAACCGACTCCTAACAACAACGGGGAAACCGAAGTTCATATATGTGGCCCACGTCATATGCGGGATTTGAGTAAACACATACTCTTCACTTGGCTTCATACTCTTCACTTTTCAAAACAAACAGTCTGTCTCCTCTTGCCCACTACACCCGGGAGGCTTGAGCCCCAAGCCGGGCATCCAGGCACTCAGGCTCTCTGTCCCAGACCACATGGCACCACCACGGCCCCTGGCTGGTCCCTAGCTCTGAACAGTGCTGACCAACTGCAAGACTCCTTCAGGCTCAGAAATCCTGTGACTCCACCCCAGGCCCAGGAAATATTCTGTTGTCATCTTCTTCATCCCACCTTGAAAGCATTAAAACCCAAAAGCCAAACCCACTGCAGCTGAGACAAGTTTGACTCATAGCGACCCTACAGGCCACAGTGGAATTGTCCCGTAGTTTCCAAACAGCACCTGGTGGATTCAAACTGCAAATCTTTTGGTTGGCAGAGGTAGCACCTAACCGCCATGTCACCAGGGTTTCCCCTAAAGCACTGAGATCTCTTCAAAAACAATCAACCTGAAAATAAATGAAACATTACTCAGGCAGCATGATTTACCAACCAAGCAGAATGCCTCGTTTGTTACTGTCCTCTTCCATTTATCCTGTAGGAATTCTTTTGGGGACATTTCATTTTGGTTGCTCTGGCTCTCAGTGACCTAAAAAGGTCAACAATAAATAATGGTACATTCCTTCTGGAAAATAACTTGGCAAAAGACACCAAGGACCACAAAAAGTTTAAATCCTTCAATCCAGTCATTAGATTTCTCAACATCCCTCCTTACAGAATAGCCCGTGAAAAACAGACACAAGAATGTCCCTCTCAGCATTGATGCCAACAGGAAACAAGGACTGAATGGGTACCATCAGGACAAGAGTTCACCCAACTGTGCAATGGCCTGGAAGGAAATTATGAAACTGGTTGATAGGATGGTGATGGAATTTTAGATTTCTTTTTTTAATGATCCTTACAATCTGGCCTCAGTCAACGTGTCACCCAATGCACAAGTGCATTTTTTCCATGATGTCTAAAGAGTATGGAGAAAAGAGTGTTTACACAAAGAAAGGAAAACTTGGTATATCCATCCCAAAGACCGTCTAACCACAATGCAAAAGACTCCAGAGGATCTCAGCCCCGATGCAGCCAGTGTGCCCACACGATATCACACTGATTGTCCCCTTTAGCAAAGCTTCAGTAATTACTCTTCAAGGGTGTTGCTGTGTGCCCCTAACTGTCGCGGGGAGAAATCAGCTATCATACGGATAGCTTTGGGGTCATCTTCCACGCCAAGATTATTTTGGGGCAAAAGTGTTTTCTTTGCCATCATTGTGAAAAGGGCGACATTGTGAAAGTATTCACTGTTTCTCAGTCTCATGGAAAATTAAACACATTGACCTTGTTCTCTCTCTAACCCTGTTCCATCAGGAAGGCAGGGGCTAAGGTGTTCCCCCCAGAAGACATGCTGAAGCCCCACTTCACAATGCCTGAGAATGTGACTTTGGAAAGACGGGCTTTGAAGACGTTTTCAGTTAGATTAACATGAGGTCATACCACAGCGGGCCAAAACAAAAAAACCAAAACAAACAAAAAACAAACCATTGCCATCAAGTCGATTCCAACTCACAGCAACCCTACAGGACAGAACGGAACTGGACCCTAGGATTTTCAAGGACCTGCTGGTAGATTCAAACTGCCAACCTGTTGGTTATCAGTGAAGCTCTCAACCACCATGTCACCAGTAGGAGCCATATAGAATCCTGTCATGACCAGTGCCCTTATAGAAAAAGGAAAAGAGAGACAGGGAGACAAAGGGAAGATACTATGTCACACTGTAGCTGCAAGCCAAGGAATGTCTGGAGATACACCAGAAGCTTGGAAAGAGGCATGGCATAGACTATCTTGCAAAGCCTCAGAAGGAATCAACAAGGCCAACAACTGGATCAACTGACACGTAGACTTACTGATACTGTGAGATGATAAATTTCTATTCTTCTAAACCACTTTGTGGCATTTTATCTAGGAAGCCAGTACAGGGCATTCCATGATTGGCCAACAATGGCTATTCCAAGAGACTGTAGATGGAAACTATCAACAAACCCACAGGCAGGAAGACACCAGTGCCTAAGGATGCTTTCCAGATTGTCTCCAATTCTTTCTCTTCCTCCCGGACCTCTTATGCTGTCATCAGATTTTCCTACTAGATTTCTTTCTATGAGAACTGAGCCAGCTTGGGCTACATGTTTCAGAGTCAAAAATGACTGGTGGGGAAATGTTAGGCTAAGATCTAAGGAACCTCACTCAGCTCTGCTATTGCGTGGCTAGCACACGTTACAAAGAAACTGGGCTTGAGAGGGCCACTGTCATGCGGAACACAACCTCCCCAGTGAGGACCCTGTGTTCTCCATGGGGCAGGCACACGAGAGATGCTCACGTGTCTGGTACCGTAACTGGGATGCTGGTGTTTTGAACTAATGTCTTGAGATGATGGTAGTGAACTGTGCCTTTGCCTTTCTCTGAAACAAGAGGGTCAATGCTCAGGGGCAATGCAGTCACTGTGCCCAACAGCTACGATGTTTCAGTGGACAAAAGAACACGCCCAGAGGAGACCCAGGACTCAACAGTAGTAAGCATGTCACTTGTCCCACCCTTGCAGTAGTCCTAGTCTTGGTGCAGGTTATACCAGGAGTACAGGATATTACAAAACTGCCAAGTGGAGGTTCTAATCTCTTGCAGCCACAATGCTCCAGCACTCTCCAATTTACAAAGCCTCTTCACACCCGTGATCTCACCTGACAGCTACAGTAGCCTAAGGGCAGTTATACATTAGAAGTTATACATTAGAAGATGAGGCTAAAGAGCCAATAACTCAACCCAAAGGTCCAAGTGGGACTAGAACCCAGGTTTCCAATACCAATAGTCCGCAAAGGAGACAGCCGTTTAGGGCTTCAGAACAGACCTGAAAGATTTGACATTCTCTTTCAGGAACTGACAGATCAAACAGGCAGAAATCAGTGTCCTAGTTTTCTACTGTTGATCTAATGGAAATACCCCAAGTGGATGAATTTAACTAACAGAAATTTATTCTCCTATGTCTAGGAGACCAGACATCTAAAGAATTTCTGTGTTGCCTCTGGTGGAATGTCCCTGTCATCAGTCTTTCCCCTGAGTCTAAGAGCATCTCCGCACAGGAACTCCAGGTCCAAACGACGTGCTCTGCTCCCAGCTCTGCTTTCTTTATACTCACTGCTGTCGAGCGGGGTCTGACTCGTAGCAACCCTAGAGGTCAGAGTAGAACTGGCCCATATAGTTTCCAAGGAGCGCCTGGAGGATTTGAACTGCTGACCATTTGATTAGCAGACATAGCCCTTAACCCTCTATGCCACCAGACAGGAACTATCCTCTGTCTCTCTGCTGGATTCTTTTCATAGATTGAAAGAGATTAACTCAAGAGACAACCTAATTTTATAGATTGAGTCCTGCCTCATTAACAGAACTACTTCTAATCCTGCCTAGTAACATCATAGAGGTGAGATTTACAACACATAGGAAATAATAGAATGACAAAACAGTGGACAATCATGCAATTCTGGGAATCATAGCCTAGCCCCCTTGACAGTATTTTTAAGGAAATAATTCAATCTATAACAATCAGCAAAGATATAGTTGACTGACCATCACTATCAATCAACTTGACCTAATGGACATTTATAGAACACAACAGCAGAATACATCTTGTCTCCAGATAGCCTGGAACATTCTTCAAGACATATCCCATTTGGGCCTATAAAACAAATTTTAAAGGATAAACACCATACAAAGGATATTCTCAGAGCACCATGAAATCAAGAGCAGAGAAACTAAACCTACTGCCTTCAAGTCAGGTCCCACTCATAGTGACCTTAGAGATCAGAGTAGAATTGCCCCACAGAGTTTCCAAGGAATGCCTGGTGGATTTGATCTGCCAACCAGATGTACCACTTAACCCACTACACCACCAGGGTTTCCTAAGAGCAGAGTAGTAGCTGGAAAATCCCCAAACCTGTGGAGATTAATCAATACACTCCCAAACAACACATGAGTCAAAGAAGTCTTAGGAATTGACTCGGAAGTGAGGTAGATGTGAGTTTAAATCCAGGCTACACCTCCTCCTACGGGGTGGTCTCTGACCCCTGGGAGCCTCGTTTGTTTTCTTGGCTACATAATGGAGATAATGCCCACACTTCCCTGGGTGACCACAGGGAGAAAAGAGTTATAGCCCATGATGCCATTAGCACAGTGTCTGATTCCCAGAAAGCCACCTATCGTCATGGTAGTTCTTCAGGTCATGTTCTACTGCACACTATGTTTGGCACCCTCACTGTCCTGGAGCACTCGGTCCCCCCTGGGCTAGCTCACTGCCTGAGAGCAGATGTGATTCCTGAGTGTTGAGGCTTCCCTCCTATCCACGCAGTTGGCAGCTAGCTCCCTGTGCGACCCCGGCTGGCAGAAGTCTCCATGCCCACCCATCCCACTGTGTGGTAGCGGCCACCTGTGATCCTGCTACCCGTCAGAGGGTTCTCTTAGTCAAAGGGAATGTGACGACTCAACTGTTGAATGATCAAGCAACATCTCGCCCAGAGGGAACCCTGTGGCCAGTCTTACCAAAGGGAGAGAAAACAGTTCTTCACCCGTGTGCCTCCCAGCATTGTCTCCTCTAGAGTGGATTGCATAACTCACCAAAAAGATGCTGCCGAGGTTTGGAGACATTGCACAAGGCTCTGACTCACGAAGACAGCAGTTACTCATGTTTGGAAAGTATCAAAAATTCCATCCACAGCAATACGCCCTCAGAGACCCTCATGTGCCCGAAGGGACACGACTGCCCTCTGAAGAGGCACAGCTACTGTCGCACAGGGCAGAAAGGGTGTCTCAGTGAAATGTGCTTACTTGACAACTTACTCTAGAAATCAAAATAATAGGGCATCTGCGTACTTTCAAACCACTTTTCCCCTTGAGATGGCCATCTTGCCTTGTAAAGAATTCCCAGAGTGTGCAAACCTAGCCAGGCACCATCTAAGAACACCCAGCTGCTTCTGAAAACAATCACCTCCTGGGCCTCGAAAACTCCAAGGAAGATTAATGTGACAGTGTCTGTCAGATTAAGTGTTCATGCAGCTCTTAGTGCAGGAGAAGTCACAGCCTTGTCACACGACACAGGCAACGGCTGGTGGTTTCAATGAGAGGATGGCAGGCAAGGCTGGCTCTGGATCCCTTTGTCAGGAGAACCTTTTCTGACACATTCACTGGCAAATTCCAAGTCAGCCTCCAGGACACACATCCTGCCCCCGCTGCCTTCTCTGTGACATGGTCCCTAACTACGTCTCCCCGGAGACAGGACCATTAAAGTACTTCCCCACCCCGCTGACTTCTAGTTTAGACACTTCAACAATAATAGTAACAGTTATTACTGCTGATATTGACTGAACTCAAGTAGTCCATCAGGCATGGCCCTAAGCACATCATATAACTAAATCATTCAATCCTCCCACAATCCTATGAGGTAGGTATGATGTATGTATGATTATTATTATTGTTATTGTACTGATGAGGAAACTGAGACTTAGAAAGACGAAGTAACACTTGAGAAGTCACATATCAAGAAAGTGGCATTCTGTCATCAGAATCCCAGCCCTAACCTTGTGCCAAAGGGTCTACCATGAACCCCTTGAGCCTTATTCCCCCAACCTCTCTAATGGGCACACTTCCAAATACACAGCTGGCATTCAGTAAGTGCTCTGAAGAAATTTAGAGACAGAATGCATGCCACCAACTCCAAAAAGCTGACCCCTGAAGGCCTCTAGCAGCAGTATATACGTGGATCTTCCCTGCCACTCATTTCTGTCCTGAGCTCTGAGATCCTGACCAGTGGCCCCTGCGTCTCTAGACACACACAGCACCATCACTGAGCATCACTGTCCGACTTCCAGGCACTTCTAGAGCCTTTGGGAAAAATCTTCAGAATGACAAGCCTTCTTTTCCTCCACTGACATCCTATGTCTATCTTCATCTTCTTTTTTTCTTTTAATGGCAGGGAAAGTATGAAATGTCATGATTAGCAGCTGAGAAGGAATCTCAACCCAGAGGCCCTGGAGGGAGGCCCAGACTCCGAGCACCTGGGGAGAAGCAAGGTATGCCAGACTCCCCGGAGCTCACCTCTCAGAGCCAAGCATGTCACTGCCATGCCATCTGGGAACCTACAGCAGCTGTACGCAGAAAGCCCAAGTGCAAGGCCATCTAGCCACGACAGCTCACAGCCCATCAAGACCAAACATGGTAGCAACCACCAATTACTTGTGAAAAAGAAGCAAAACCAGCCTTTCAAACAGGGGCCGGGGACCACAACTTCTCCAGACCATGGTTTTCTTATAAGAATCTGACTGTTCTGTCCCGAAGAGCTTTCAGAGACCATATGGTCAAATTCCCTCATTTCTGAGATTCCCAGAAGTCAACAGGCCATGGTCACCTGGGCAGGTAACAGCCCAAGAAGGACCAGAGCCAGGTGTCAGCCCACTGGTCCCCATCCCAGCTGGCCTCCCAAGAAACTCTTATCTGCTGCCAAGCTTAATTTCTTCTTAATATGAAGTCTGACCAGAGCTATTTATTCACTTGAAACATAAGCTCACGGAAAGTCTGATTTCTGAATCCAAAGCACAAAACTGTGTTCAGGATCCCAGAGCTCTGGCAGACGCCAGATCCAGCCTCACTGCACAGAGGCGTCAGGAGCTGTGACCACAGTGAGCTCATGGTCCCTGCCATAATGCCTCTCAAATGCAGCTATTTTAAGCCCTAATCAACCTATTTACAGCTCTTCTGGAAGTTTCTGGGATCACCAGCGACCCTGCCCAGCCAAAAAGGAAGAAGTTCGCCAACTCCTTAATCTCCTTAAGTGACTGCCTCACTGGCAGTAAATTAGAAGGCTCACTTCGCGCCAGGACCCGGTGCAGCCTGAGCCTACACCTAACAGCTGCTCTGGCTCTGAGAAAACAGGCAACATGCCTTGTCAAAGGCCTTACCTCATGGCCAGACTACTGTAGCAAGCCACAGTTCCCCGTTATGGACTGAACTGTGTGTGTGTGTGCGCGCGCGTCACCCCAAATATGCTGGCTCCCTACCCCCTATACTTGCTGATACTATCCTATTTGGAAACAGGGTTCTGTTTGTTATGCTAATAAGGGCATATAAGAGCAGGATGCTGTATAAGACACCTGCAAAAGAAAAAGCGAGACGCTGAGCAGAGAGCCTGAAACGCAGGGAACCCAGCACCGCCCTACCAGAAGCTGAAACCAACAAAGACTCTTCCCCTAGAACCATACTCTGAACTTGGACTCATAGCCTCCTAAGCTGTGAGAAAATAAATTTCTGTTCTCTAAAGCCACCACTTGGACTTGTTAGAGACGCGGTGGGAAACACAGACAGTCCTCATCCAGATGGTGTGTCTTCTGCTACTGGGTGAGCTCCGCCACCAGGCTTCCTTAGGGCCGCTGGCCTCCCCAGCGGCTGGTACCTAACACAACGCCCTCACTTCTCCCCAGTTTAATCCTCCTCCACCCTTAACAAGCCGGAGGCTGGGCTCGGAGGCTGGGCTCGGAGGCTGGGCTCGGAGGCTGGAGCAGAGCTCCCGAGATGTGACAACACACAGTCTCCAACTGCTACCCCTGCCGCTCTGGCACCTTGCTCTCCTTAAGAGCTAAACTGCCTGCAGGCCTTAGCTGGCCTGCTGGACCATATTCCCATAAAGAAACTCTGGGCCAGCTCCCGTGCACCGGGAGTCCCTGCCCCCTCCAAGCTGCGCCTGCGCTGGGGAAGTCGCGCTGGACCAACAGACAGCCCCTGGTTGTCGCCAAGGGCATGGCCAAGCACCGCTGGCCGTCCCCCCCCACCTCCTCCCCCCCCCCCGTGGACACAGCTGGCCTGGCCTGGCCTGGCTTGGCCGCAGCAGAACTCTGGTTTCTCCACGTGGTCTCTCCGCCTGAAGACAAGAAGCCTCTCTCCGGAAAGCCGGAGAAAAGCGGAACATTTCTCCACGCCACTCCCCGGCGCCGTGCCCACATCTCCCCTGCGAATCCATTCCCGCTGCTGCGCCCTCCCGGCAGAGAAGCGCTCCCTCTCCCTCCTCCCAGCCGCTCCCCGCTCTGCCGCTGCGGGATTACAGATCCAAAGCCCCACTCGGCTTATAGGGACACTTTCACTTCTGCCGAGCTGGCTTGGACAAGCGAGCAGGACAGGCAGCGAGCGGCCGAGATGCTCGCGGCTACCAAACCGGTCCTGGCCTTTCGGCGGGACCGCGGAGTAGTTCGGTTAACAGTCTGTTTCAACAAGAGAAGAAATTAAGTTTTCACGGAGGGGATCCGTAATAAAATTAACGCGTGGTCGTTAAAGGGTGTACGGTTTAGGGAGAGAGAGTTCAAAGGGGAGCAACCGTATGAGTGCTAGTGTTTCCAAAGCCTTGGACTTGGTCGTCGCAGGTGCCGTCCCCAGTCACGAACTCCTCTCCTCCCCTCGTGCCCACATTTCTTCGTCTTATTTGTCCCGGCTCCCGAGCGCTGTGTGAGTGCCTCCTGTGCGCCCAGCATCCGCCGGCAGCGGAACAGAGCCGGGACTGGGCGCCAAGCTCGGTTCGCTGGAGCCACAAGGAAGCCGCTGGGCAGCAATTTGGTGCCCAAAGCCCCGGCCAACCCTCGTGGCCCCTTAGCTGACCCGCCAGTCCCAGCCAAGCGGTACCTTGGCCGCAGGCGCCGCGCTGCAGGACGATGACCGGCGGCTGGCTCTGCCTCTCGGCGCGGTGGCTGGCGGCGCGCAGCTGGCACAGGTTGGCGTAAGTACTACCGTCGCTGCCACACACCGGCTCGCTGCTGGCGCACACGCAGAGACCGGCCTGCGCGCGCCGCCGCACGGTGGCCGAGGCAGGTACCCCGAAGGGCACCACGCACTGCAGCCCTTCGCCACAAGGACCCTCCTGCAAGCCGCACGCGGCGCCCTCGGCCGCGCCGCACACTTCGCAGCAGCCGCACGCATCGCGGACGCGGCCAGCCTCACAGTTTGCGGGCGGAGGGGCGCAGCGCGCCGGCTCGCAGCGCGCGGGGCAGCCGGCGGCCGGTCCCGCGGGAACCGGGGCCGAGCGGCCAAACCGGGACAGCTGCGCCCGGGCGCACACGACGAGCAGCAGCAGCAGCGACGAGAGCAGCGTGGCGCGTGGGGGCTGCATGGCGGCTCAGACGGCGGCTGTCGCTGGGCCGGGCCGGGAGCTGGCTGGGCCGGGGAGAACGCAGGAGGCGGGGTCGGGGGCGGGCCGGGGCTGGGGGTGAGACGCGAGGGTGCGCTGCCGGCAGCCCAGCCCATTGGCCTCGTAGCAGTGACGATCGCCTTGGGGATGGGCACGGCTCCCGGGAGGGGGCTGGCCGGATAGCTGGAGCCGGGCCACCCGCAGCGGGGGCAGGGCGGGCGCGCCTGGGCACGCCTTGCTCGCGGGCAGATTCGCAGTCCCGAGGGCCTCAGTTTCCCTTGTGAGCCCCCTCTCCTCGATGCATGCCCCTTCGCGGGTGCTCGCGCGGCGGCTCCAAACCAGACGGCTAAAAGCAGATGACAAAAGGAACGCCTCGGTGATCTTCTGCAAACTGCTGAGTCCAGGCCCTGTCGTCTGGGGTCTCGTTCTCCAGAAGAGCATGAGCGCCTTGCTGGAAAAGACCCCGTTGCCCGGCAAGCGGGACCGTGACTGTGGACTCTGGGCAGCCGGACAAAGAAAGCGGCGCCCGCGGGGCTGGCAAAAACCCAGCACCGAGAGACCCAGCTTTAAGTGAGGAAGCCAAGTATTTAGAATACCATCCTTCGGGTCTGAGTCTTTAAGAACTTGGTCTGGGTGCGACGCGTGTTTGTACATGCACAGAATCTCTCCCGTAGGAGACCCAAGAAGCAAAGTGGTAACGAGGGGGCTGTCGCGGAGAGGGCTTTGCTTTATTACACTTTGTTGTTGTTGTTGTTTGTTTTTTTGTTTTACATCACGTGTTTGTATCGCAAAATCTCTTTGCTTTAGATTAGACATCGCCTTTGATCTCCACTTAGAGGTTTGGGGGCAGTCTTTGGGACAGGTACCTGTAGAGTTGTCCTCAAGCGGGGTAGGGACCAGCTCAGAGCCAGGTCCCTCTGTCCCAGAGGCACATCCCTCTGTCCTGGTGGCACAAGGTCCAAGAGCCACAGCCTCCTCTCTGCCAGCATCTAGTAACAGATGGCCAAAGCCTTAGCTCGGGGCGCAGGCGGGAGGCGGGTTGCCGCGTGCAGGGCCTTTCAGAGGCCCCCAAAGGCAGTGGGGCAGAGTGCTGGTGCTGCTTGGGGGTGGGTTAAGGATTCTTCCTTGTGCGTGCATTACTGTTCCAATAGTTTAAAAAATAAAATCCAAATATTTATAGCCCTCCTCAAATCACCTCCCAAACCTAAGCCTTTTTTGGGTCTCCAGGATCCAGCTGGAAGCCTGAGGCCCTGGGGTGGAGACAGCATGCCAAGCAGCCCGGGGTGAGAGAAAGATAACAGGGTGCCCAGGTTGGCTCCCAGACCTCACCTCACAAAACGGGGCACCCCATCCTTGCATAACACTCAGCCCCACCCAGGAGGGCAGATACCTCGGGCTGATTAGAAGTTCTGAGTGCTTGTGTGTGTCTGCGTCTGTGTGTAGCTGTGATTTAAAAAAAAAAAAAAAAAAAAAAAAAAACAGGAGAGGGTGAGAGGGTAAGGTAATTACTTAGTAAAGTAGATCTGCAAATAAAAAGCATCTCAGACCCTGCAGTGCAATCAGGAGAGGAAATAAAGGAGCCCATATTGGAAAATGGATGGTGCAAACAAAATCCATCCAGAACCACGTAGAAGAAAGACCTGACAATCTCTTTCTGAAAGATCACAGCCTCTGAAAATCCCACGGACCAAGCTTTCACTCAGAAATACATAGGGCTGCGTGGTTCAGGAGCAGGAGGCTAGACTTCGTAACTGGTTTGGTTTGGTTTGGGTAATGGTAAATCAATTGGAAGAAACTTGTTTTTCTTTAATTCCATTACTTTACAGATGAGAAAACTGAGGACCTGAGAGGGGGAGTGACTCCCTCAGTGGCACGTCACAAGTTAAGAGTGATGGAGCCAGGACACATTCTACAGGGTCTCTGTGCCTGCAAGTCTCCAGCCTGCACCCTGTAGACAGCTGGCCAGATGAGAGGAAGCCCCCCCTTAAGACCAAGTGGGATGACCACTTACTTACCACGGCCTCTGGGTGGGTCTCCAAGCTCCTTCGGGGCAGAGAAGTCCCTGAGAGTCTCACTGACTCCCCATGACCCTCTTCCCCCATTCTCTACCCCATCTCCCTCTACACACACAAACACACACATGCTTTATTCTCAGTGCAAAACAACTTGCATTTTCTAGAGCATGCTTCCCTGTTTAAAGTCTCGCTGCCTTTGCTCACACTAGTCTCTGGAACACCCTTTTTCCCCTCGAGGGCCAGGATGGCCTAGTGTAGGGGTCTTCCCTACACTAGGGTCTTCCCAAAGGCTCTTCTGTACGGCTGTTAATCTTTATAGGAGCAGGTTGCCAGATCTTTCTCCCACAGTGATGCTGGGTGAATTTGAATCACCAACCTTTTGGTCAACAACCCATTATTTAAATTTGAGCCTCCAGGGCTCCTTATTAACATTGTCATTATTATTTTTTACATCATAAAAGCTAATTTCCCACTCACCAGGGTTTGGCACAAATTCTTCAGGAAGACTTTTCTAGAAAAGCAGGAGTTCTGAAGCAACGCAGGCCAGTTCTCCAACCTCCTCTCAGTGATCCTAGTTTGTAGCAGTTCAGCTTTAGCTCTGAGCAGTCCAGTCTACAATGATGAACAATGAAACACCATGACTGCCAAAGCCTTTGCTCGGGAAATGAGGCTTTTAAATCAGAACTGAGCAGCTGTGTTTGTGCAGCTCAGTAGGGCAAAGATTTCCTATTGGGAGCCCGGCTGCCATTGTTCTCCCAGACACACAAAGAACTCAACTTGCCCTTCAACCCAAGTGTCCTCCAGGGATAAGAAAACATGCAGAGGGTTAAAAAAGAAACTTCAGTGAAGGGGGAGAATCAGGGAGATCAAGTCCTGGACCTGTTGCTGTCCAACAGATTCTGACTCATAGCAACCCTATAGGACAGAGTGGAACTGCCCCACAGGGCTTCCAAGGCTGTAATCTTTATCAAAGCAGACAGCTGTATCTTTCTCCCATGGACCTACCGGTGGGCTGGAACCACTGAGTGCTTAACCACTGCACCACCACCACGGTTCCGTAGAGAAGAGGAGGTAACAACGCGCTTCACTCCCAGGGATGGACAGGAAAGGAGGAATCATGCAGCTGAGGTGTATGAGGTCTGACAAGTAAGTTTGTGACCTCATCCCAGAAAAAGCGCTACTGAATATCACTACAAAGTCCTCCCCTTGGGAAGCTATACACTAATGCCAGCACCCAGTCCACCCTTTAAAGCAATTTTGGGACTCTTTTTCTAGAATGGCCATCAGCGCTGTCATTATATTACTCTTGATGTCTTGAACGTCATCCGAATGTCTTCCTTTCAATATTTCCTTTTTCTTTGGGTAAAGAAACTCTTAGGTAAAGAGTTCCTGGGGGTCAGATCAGGTGACTAGGGAGGGTGCTCCAATACAGTTACTTGTTTACTGGCTGAAAACAGACAACTGTACAGGTAAGTTCATGAACTTGCCACTGTGCCACTGTGTGCAATGGCCATTCTAGAAAGTGTTCCAAAACTGCTTTGAAAGGTGTACTAGGTGCTGGCATCGGCGCACAGCTTCCCGAGGTGAGTACTTCAAAGGTGACAGTAGGGGTATTTAGCAGTGAGGTACATAGCACTTGGAACAATTAAGTTTACAGACTTAATGGTCAGGTCTCATATTCTGTGAGACCTTCAGCAGGAAAAGGGCCCCAAGGGCTAGAGAGCCAGCTGGAGGGACAGGAGCCTGGTCCTGACTGCTGACACTCTAGAGGCCTCCCCAAATATTCAGACTCTATGCTACTATTGATAAAGTTCCATTTGGCTTTTAAGGAGCCATGTTTCGGCAGAATCATCTTGCTGCAACATAGTTTGAGACAAGCGGATGCAGCAACATACGTTTTTAACTATAGACACGTATTTGGGGTTCAGGAGCATTTTGAAGGAAACTGAAGATACAGTTAATACAACCTAATGGGATAATAAGTTAAGAGATGTGCAGCTCTGGAACAGCTCACTTGTTTTAGTGTGACCCCTTCAATGCAGTGAATCTCTGTGAACTCTGAAACATCTCTGAGAACTCCTGAAGCACCACAGAAGTACTAGCATCTCTTTTTCTTTTTTAAGTCATATTTTATTGTGTTGTTGGTGAAGGTTTACACAGCAGTTTAGGTTCCCAATTCCTGCACAAATTGTTCAGTGACGTCAGTTATCTTCTTCTCCGTGTGTGACATTCCCATGATTTTCTGTCTGGTTGTTCCGTTTTCAGTACTCTAGTTACCCTGCCCCTCTACACTCCCATCTGTTTTATAGTAACTGCTGACCATTTGGTCTCACACTGATGTATTTTAAAGGGGCCCAGTACTCACAGGTCAGGTTCTTTACACTGTCAGACAATCTTTTATCTAGCCAAAGGGTGACCTCAGAGAATAGTTTCAGTTCCAGGCAGAAGTACTAGCATTTCTAACTGCAAGTCAGAAAGTGCTCATGTCTCTTCATTAAGGAGGGACTGACCCTAAACACCAACTCAAGTCCTGGCCGCTACCCTGTTTCCCCTTACACCTTCAAATTCTATTTTTCAAATCTATAGTTCCGATCATTAATTAATGTAGACTAACTTTCCCCCAAATCAATTACATGAAACAAAACATGAATTCCTTCCCCAAAAAAGTTTTGCTTTAGAAAGCTGAAAGTGCGTGCCATGGAATGAAATTTCACTGCTCTTTAAATATCAGGCAGACAGTTGGTCAGATTTCAGGGACTTGAGAACAGCATGAAAAGGCACACACAGTGGCATCTGCTGCTTAGGCAAGACTCTTTCACTTGGATTCAAAGAAATGATGAGTCAGAATTTAAAATGTGCTTGTAAAACAGAAAGGGGAAAAAAGAGGGAGAAGGTTTTTTAACCTTGGAATTGCTTCACTGTCTAGTAGGTGGGCACCAAAGTAAACATCAAAACACCAAACGTGTTGCCATTGAGTTGACTGCGACTCTTGGGGACCCTACGGGACAGGGGACAAGGGTCTCACAGGGTTTCTTAGGCACTTCTCTTCAGAGAAGCAGCCGGCCACATCTTTCTCCTGTGGAGATGCTGGTGGGCCTGGTCACTGACTTTCTGATTAGCAGCTGGGTGCCTAACCACTGCACCACCCGGGTTCCTTTTTAGCTGTGTTATCTCACTTTTGTGCCAGTTAGGGAGCTGGCTGGGGGAGCAAAGCTTGGGTTGGAGTGCTAAGCCCTGGCCAGGTGCCCTCCTGCAGGACACAATATGTACAACCATACTTCTTGTGTGCAGTCAAGTGGGATCCATCCCATAGCCACCCTACAGGGCAGAGTAGAACTACCCATTTGGGTTTTGTAGTCTGCAGTCTTAGAAGCAGGTCGCCAGAACTTTCTTCCGCAGAGCTGCTTGGTGGGCGTGAACTGCCAACTTTTGCATTAGCAACCAAGCTCAGGGTCCGCCTCCTGCCTGGTTCAGCTACACACACGTGTGCACACGTCTCTGTGCACCTTCTGGCTGGCATAGTGAAGGGGGGCCAAGCAAGGCTTTCTTTGGAGGAGCAGAATACAAGTCCCAGAGGGGTCTCCTTGGACGCTATAGGTCCCATAGCTGATACTTAAGGGTTAAGTGGGAGCTGGGGGTGAATAGGGATGGAGGGGACAGAGCAGAGAAGGTGACTGCTCCCACTGATGAGCTGGAGAACATCCTGGACTTACTGAGGTTCTGATGTTCTGGGGTATAAAGCAAGAGAGGGATGTGGTTAGATGCCTGGGCTAGAGACCAGCTAGATGCAGGGATGAGGGGTGGGGGTGCATAAGAAAAGGCAGTCTAGAGACAGGATGTAGAAAGAGAGAAAATCCATTGCCACCAAGTTGATTCCAACTCATAGCAACCCTATAGGACAGAGTAGAACTGCCCCATGGTGTTTCCTAGGAGCACCTGGTGGGTTTGACCTGCTGACCTTTTGGTTTGCTGCTGAACTTTTAACCAGTACACCACCAGGGCTCCAGCAAGAAAGACGGAAACCAAAACTCCTCCAACCAGACCAAGTCATTGTGTTGAGTGGATTCTGACTCATAGTGACTTTATTGGATGCCCTAGAACTGTCCCATAGAGTTTCCAAGGCTGTAATCATACAGAAGACAAGCGCCCCCGTCTTCTTTACACAGAGCAGCTGGGGGGTTTGAACCACTGACCCTATAGCTCACATGTTTAACCATTGTCCCACCAGCCTCCTTCAGGGAAGAGGGTCCTGTAACCAAAGTCCAACACAGATTTTAGCAGCGGGGTCATGAAGCCAACAAATGAGCAGTTTACTGAGACCAGCTCCCTCCCTCCCTGGGAGGATGTTCTGTCTGGCTTTCACAGTTGTCATGAACTGAATTGTGTGCCCTCCAAATGTGTGTAGCAATTTGGCTGGGCCATGATTCTCAGTATTGTGTGACTGCCCGCCATTCTGTGATTTTCCTAGGCTATAAATCCCAATCTCAAGGAACATTAGGGTAGGATTGCAACACCACTACTAAGGGAGTTTCCCTGGAGTGTGGCTTGCACTACCTTTTATCCTTGTACCCTATGAAAGATAAAAAGAAAAGGAAGCAAGCAGAGAATTAGGGACCTCATACCATCAAGAAAGCAGCCCCAAAGGCAAAGTACATCCTTTGGACCTGAGATTCCTGTTCCAAGATGCTCCCAGATCAAAGAAAAACTGATGCAAGCCAAGGACATCCCTCCAGAGCTGACAAAGAGGGAAAGCCTTCCCCTGGAGCTGACACCCTGAATTCAAACTTGTAGCCTATTATACCAGGCAGAAAACAAAACCAAAAACTTTTCTTTGCTGAAGTCATCCACTTGTGGCATTTCTGGTAGAGCGGTACAGATGACTAAGACACTAGCCATCTGCCAAAGGAGGTATCTGTGTCCGTCGGAATCATCCAAGTGCTGCCAAACTAAACTAAGTTTGTCCCACCTGTCACTGACAGCCAAAGTTGCAGAGATGGGGAGAAAGGTTCAATGCTTTATTAGCAGACAAGCATGTTAGCTGGGAGACAGTGAGAATAACTTCACCAAAAACTGTCCCGCTTGGGTTACATTTCTAGTGGTTTTTACAGCCAGAATTCAAAGGGGTTGGTGGTGTGTTTGTCATAGGATAATCAAACAGAGTGAGTGATCAGAAATTTGTCACAGGATAATCAAACAGTGTGAATTACCCCAAACTTTGTCACAGGATAATTAAACAGAGTAAACTATCTACAATTTGTCACAGGATAATCAAACAGAGTAAACCATCTAATAAATAGTTCATTACCTCTCTCCAGCCAAGTGCCGCGCGACTTGACAGCACAAATCCACCAGGTGCTCCTTGAATACTCTGGGGAGTATGCAAGTTCTACCCCGGCCCCTAGGGTTGCCATGAGATTACCCCTCTCAGAAGTCTTAATTTTACTTCATCAGAGATAGGGAGAGGAATGCGGACCTGCTAATCCAGTCTGAGGGTGAGAATTGAGGCAGGAGAAGGAATGCAGCTTGATAACCTAAGCGACCTTTGTTAGATTCTTATACTCATCACCACAAGGAGCTTTTTAAAAATGCTCCTTGGAACACCAAGGACAATTGGGAAGCTTGATTAAATTCAGATTATAGTACTGAACCAATGTTCGTTTTCTGATTTTGATTACTCAACTGTGGATTGTTTTTAGAAAATACACACCAAACTTTGTAGTGGTAAAAAGGCCGTCGTGTCCACAACTAAACCAAACCCCCTTCTGTGGAGTTCATTCCAGCTCATAAGGACCCTATATAGGATAGAGCAGAACCGCCCCACAGAGCTTCTAACGGGAGGCTGGCCAATTCAAACTGCCGATCTTTTGGCTGGGTACTGATCCCTTCACCGCTCAGCAATGGCCTAAGCAAAAGGTTGGTGGTTCTAATCCACCACGCTCTCACTGCAAACCCTATGGGGCACTTTTACTCTGTCCTATAGGGTCACATGAGTCTGAATCCACTTGGGGTAATGGGTCTGTACTGAGACTATGTGAATTTACATTTAAATTACCAACAGATTTTACAGCCAGGTCTGGGGCTCACTAGTTTGGCCTTTTGTCTCTGGCTTCTGAAAATAGCCTGAGCCATTAAGGTGCTTTTGTTTCCCAAAATAGCTAGACAAGTAGACATTGCAAGTCCCTTCAGAAAGGAGGGGGCATGAAGCAGTCGTGTGTATTCATCGATTGGATCAATCCTAACTATGCATTAAGGCTCCAATTGTGCACATTCATTGCACCCCCAGTGACTGACGGATCCTGGACCTTGGAGCTCTCTCTGGGGCTTCCTGGGTTGGTGACAAGGTCCACGTCTGGCAGAGGGTGGCATGTCCCTGGGAACACTCCCAGACCTTGCCTGGTATGGCTCTTTGCTTGTATTCTTATTGGCTATAATAAACACATAACTGTAAGTATAGGAATAATCTCTGTTAACTTTGTGAGCCATTATAGAGAATTAACAAACTCACACAGGGCAATGGGATTCTGACCTAGTTCAAGGTGGCTAATTCAGAGGAGGGTTGTGTGGGTAGTAATAAGGATGGAGTCCCCACTCACGAGGGACCAGTTTTGACAGAGAAAGGCTATGCTGGCAGCTGATGAAGGACAGAGTCCTGCAGATGAGTGACCTGTCTCTGAGGGCTAGAGAGTGAAGCAGGTCTGGCTGGCTGAAATGCAGGGAGTTGTGCAGACTCCTGAGCCAATGGCTGGTGCCTGGTGGCCTAGCTCTGGGTGGCCAGCACATTCGGACCTAACTCTGGGTGGTTAGGGTGAGCTGGCCATGAGGAGTGGAGACGTGGGGAAGAGCAGCCTGGGTCCACTCCCAGTGACCTGGATTTATGCTGACCCTTGCCAGGCAGTGAATGATAATGTGGGGTTTGCCTACCCTGTCCCTTGTTGTACTGTGACAGCACAGCATGCCAGGATGATGGCTCTAGGTTTAAAATTCTGTGGCAATGACAGCCTTACTTGTCTATTTCACAATCCTTACTTGACCAGCCAATGTCCTTCATGAGCAAACATGGAGCTGCCCGGAAGGGAAGCCTGACTTGGCCACTGAGCCTAGACGGTGCCAGCCACAAAGCAGGGACAAGTCTCATGCAAGTTAAAGAGACAGGTGTTTCCAGCATAAACCAGGTAGAACAGTGAAGTGACATATTCTGGTCTCAGTTTTCATATGCTTCCCTTAAACTGTGTCCCTTTTTGGACAGGACCATTAGCAGCTGACACTTCAGGTCTTCAGGCACGGCATGACACGAGTGGTGCTTCATCCCTGGTCATCACAGCTGAGGGGCTTCTCCTGCCGGGAGGAGGAGCAACGCTGGCGTTGGGAGGGCAACGGAAGCTGGGCTTCAAGAACATGCCCAGGTGGGAGTCTTGAGGTGTCCACAGGTGGAAAAAGCCTTTCACTTTTTTTACTCTTTCTTCCTTCTAGTTCCCTGCCATGCTAGTGTTAGTGTTAGGGTCCGTAATTTTCAAGATGCGACACTGTTACTTTTGAAAGTTAAGTTTTATTAAAAAATGTGCCCAATAAGAAAAAGACTGGTGAACCAGGGACGCACCCCAAACTATGCAGAGCAGGGGGCGACTACGAGTTTCCTCAGCACCCGGTCATCTTCTGTTGTAGAGATCTGAGTGCGCGTCCCTCCCTTGAACAGACCGCAACTCATGGCCAGCCCAGGCTTAGCATTCATTTATTAACTCTTCCTATCATAAAGAATCCCCACTTTCAGAAACCAACCATTTGCCCAAGTCTTGGAAGGCAAAGGGGAGGGAGAAATAACCTGAGGCCCTAAAAGTCACAAAGCCTAAGCCCTGTAATCATTCAAAGGAAATTCAGGAAATCCTCGCTGCTGGCTGGCGCAACTTCCCGGTTTGGGAGCAGAAAGGAAATCAACTAACAGCCCAGAGCAATGCTTCACCCATCAGGCAAGAAAAGCAGGATATAAGACTGTGCACCCTGTTGACTCCTGATTGTTGAAGAAAATAATACTCAGAAACTTCGAGGGAACAAGCCAAGTGTTAGCAGTGGCTAATTTGTGGTGGAAGTATTATGGGCTGTATTTTCTGCTTCTTTTTTCTTGTTTTTTTGGTCCTAACTGTTGAAATAAATGAGGCATAAGTGACAGCCTTTGAGGAAGGGTGCAGTAAAAATTCAAGGTATTAAAGAAAGCCCCAGGAAACAACTTAATAGCAGAAAATACCATAATCTCACCTTTGTCTTACAAAACATCTGTCACAAGACAAGCCTGGGGACAGCCTTGCAAGTGACTCTTAGACCTTGACCACATTTTATAACTAACAGGAATTCCAGGTGGCCTTAACCAATCAATGTAAAGGTCAGTTCCCCCTCCCTGCTTTGTAATCTCATGACTTAAATACCGGGTGCTGAGGAAACTCGTAGTCGCCCCCTGCTCTGCATAGTTTGGGGTGTGTCCCTGGTTCACCAGTCTTTTTCTTATTGGGCACATTTTTTAATAAAACTTAACTTTCAAAAGTAACAGTGTCGCATCTTGAAAATTACGGACCCTAACACTAACACTAGCATGGCAGGGAACTAGGAGGAAGAAAGGGTAAAAAAAGTGAAAGGCTTTGTCCACCTGTGGACACCTCAAGACTCCCCCCTGGGCGTGTTCTTGAAGCCCAGCTTCCGTTGCCCTCCCAACGCCAGCGTTGCTCCTCCTTCCTGTGGTCACTCGTTGTCCCTCAGGGCCTTCAGCCTGCCCAAGCCCTGAGCTCAGCATCGGCCACACTGGCTTATCAATTTCTTCCCTGATGGTCTGTGTACCAGCTGCATCTTTGACCATCTATCAAACACTTACCAAAAAAACCAAACCCACTGCTATCGAGTCCATTCTGACTCATAGCGATCTTATAACACAGAGTAGAACTGCTCCATGGAGTTTCCAAGGAGCCCTTGGCAGATGTCAACTGCCAACCTTCTGGAAAGCAGCTGTGCCACTTAATCACTACGCCACCAGGGTTTCCAAGCACTTAACACTACAAATTACGAATTTGTGCCAAATCTATTTTCTGGTAATTTAAAATGAGGATAAACTAGGTGTTGACATGTCTTTAAATCCCCGAGTACATTTATGGGATCCCTGGGGGTGTAGTGATAAAGAGCTATGGCTGCTAAACCAAAGGTCAGCAGTTCAAATCCACTAGGCACTCCTTGAAAACTCTATGGGAAGTTCTGCTCTGTCCTGTAGAGTTGCTGTGAGTTGGAATTGACTTGGCAGCAATGTGGTTTGGGTTGGTTTTGGTTAGTACATCTATCTATGGAAACCCTGATGGCATGGTGGCTAAGTGCTACAGCTGCTAACCAAAAGGGCAGCAGTTCAAATCTACCAGGTGTTCCTTGTGTACAGTACATCTATACAAACCTGAGTTCTCTCAGTATATGGACATGGCTAATTCTCTCCCTGTTTTCCCATTCTCACCTTCCCTACACTTAGAAGCCAGTGTTCTGTTTCTTCACACATGAAAACGGCCTTAAGATTGCTCCATGGATTGCTGGCAACTCCCAGTGTATCTGTTTGACTGGTGTTTATATATCACATAGTTGACAACAATGAATTTGGTATTGGCACATGGATAAACCAAAGAATCAATGGAACAGAGGAGGCCAGACTTGGCCCATCTGTATGTAAAGTCACCCATTTGTCATCAAAGATAGATAAAGATGTCTTTGTCCCATTGACAGAAAGCTCAGAGTTCTTGGTATTTACATGTGGGGCATCTTTCCTAGATTCCTGGTAAAATTTTGCCTATATAGAAGACTGAAGAGCCCTGGTTGTTCAAATAGTGAAGCATTCATTTGCTAACTAAAAAACTGGGCAAATCAAACACACCTGCTGACTTGGAGGGAGAGATCTGTTGACTGGCTTCTTGGTGACAGCCAAGAAAACACAACGGAGCAGTTCTACTCTGTCACAGAGTCACTGAGTCAAAATTGCCTGGATTGCCATAACAATACACAGAAGACTATCCAAGAAAACTTTTTATTCCAACCTGGAGTTTAACCAGTCAGAGCACATTCTTGCATGCAGCCTTTCTCAGTGAGCTCCTCATCTGAACCACAGAACACAGTGATTTGAGGGACTCTTTTCAGTTCTCCTAAGGATGGTGTGTAACTAGGTACACAGGTAAGAGGTTAGTTCACTACCCACAACAGATACTTTAGCGCTAAACCAAAAATAGAAAAAACCTTCACACTGAGTTGATTCTGTCTCCTTAGAGTACTGGGTCTCAAATTTTAATGGGCACCAGGTGGTCAGTGAGAAGGCTTACTAAAACGTAAATTGCTGGCCCACCCTCAGAGGTTCCCATCCAGTAGAACTTGGGTGAGGTCTGAAAATTTCCATTTGAGTCCAAATCTACTCAATGGTTATAGGTTATTTTTCAGGTCTCCCAGGAAACCTGAATGTTGCTGGCCTACTGAGTCTACTTGGAGAACCACTGCCTTAGGGTATTAGAGTCTAATTTTCTGTCTGAGACTTAAAGGAGTCATGGGGTGATTGTGAACCCCCTAAAATTAACTGTAAAAGTGAACATTCAACAGTATGACAGTAGATCATGACCCTTCAACAGCTGTGAACACCTGCCGATATGTTCCCATAATACTCCTACAGAGGCCATTACCTCCACGATCTGTTTGAATTTTGCTTCAAATGTTATTTACTTGTCTTTTAAACCAATCTAATCAACAAAAATCTAAATTTTGGGCTGCTTCCATTTTCTAATCTCTTCCAAATTTTAAAGCCAGTGGCTTTTAAAAGGGACTGCAGTTAAAAGAGACAAGCAATTTAATTATCCCAGAGCTTAAGGACAAAAGTTTAAATGATTCAGGTTCCCATTTACTAAATTGAATTTTGGCCCTGGAGGGGAAAAGAGGTGATCAGGTATTTTGAGGTCATCATGACTTGTGCTCTGGGGAAGATGAGAAAGTGATTCCAGCCCCTCAAGGAGAAAGTGGCATGTTGATGAGAACTGGGTAGAATCTGCAGACAAAGATAATTAGGAAAGTGAAAGGCCAGGCAGAAAGAACAGCAAGAATAGATGGGAGGTAGATGGGAAAAGCAGGAGACAAGAAATAGCTCAGCTTAACCGGAGTGTATGCACATAGGACAAAAGGCTGGTGATGGATGCCTTGAAGGTGTGCTAAGGCATCTGAAATCCATTCATTCAAATGGTTTCTCAAATGGCAACTTAGCTAGGGTCTCCAGGAAATCACAGGTTCTTCATGAGAAATTCTACATTTGAATTTTTAAAGACTCGAAAATTCAATAATGAGATGATCTCCTTATACTTCAATTCTACCCACTTTGTTCTGGCGACCATGTTTGTAGTTGCAATCACAGTGATGTCTGGTAAAAATCCTATATTACAACTTCCTATATAAACAAAGGCTTCACAGTAGCTCACATATTTTGAGTTGAAGAGAAAGTGGGGTCCACAAGAATGTGTTTTTCTCTTAAAAAAGAAAAAAAAAAGTTGCCATGGACTCAACTCCAATGCATGGTGGCATCATGGGTAGCACAGTAAAACTGTGCTCCATCCAGGTGTTTTCAACAGCTGGTTTTTCAGAAGTACACTGCCAGGGCTGTCTTCTGAAGTGTCTCTGATGGATCTGAAATTCCAACTCTTTGGTTAGTGGCCAAGTATGTTATTTCTGCACTTCCCAAGAATATCTCTCAGTAAATAGGGTCTGTAGGTTTTTCTCAGTAACACAGCAATACATTTGAAAATTTGGATGTCTAATTTTGTGGAAACATAATTTATTAAAATTGACCCCAGAAAAGATAGAAAACCTAAGCATACCATTTCACAGCGGAAATGAGAAAATTATCAGAGGCATCCCCTCAAAAGAGCACCCAATCCTGAGGGTTTTTTTTTTCATGACAAAGTACTCCCATTCTTTAAAACACAGTGGATAGTTCCAACTCTCTTTAAGATGTTCCAGAACAGTTTAAAAGAAGAAACCTGTCAAGATTTTTCTATGAAGTTAGTATAACACTGACAAGAAAACCTACAAAACCTCTATACAAAGGAAAATACAGACCAATATCACTTATATCTATGTAAAAATTTTAATAAATTACTAGCAAAAAGAATCTTGTAGCATATTAAAAATAACAACATAAGCTGACCAAACAAGGTTTACCCCTAAAACGTAAGGACAGTTAAATATTAGGAAACATATTAATACTATTCAGCAAATTAATGGATCTAAGGAGGAAAAAAGACTTTCTACCGATACTGAAGCTTTCTGACCAAATTGAACTACTATTCTTTATTAAAAACAAAAACTCGATAATTAATGGATTCTTTAACCTAGTAACATATTTCAGCCTCCACACCAGTATAATAATGCTTAATCAGGAACCACTAGACATTTCAGCTGGAATCACGAGCATGACAAAGACAGCCATGATGACCACTGCTACTTAAAAACGCAGTATGTGACCGCTGAGTTCAAGTGGACCTTCACTGCTGCCCAGCAATACCCTGAATTTCCCAGTGGACAACGGCACGGGTTGGGGAGGGGAACATCTGACCTGCTCTAACTTCACAAGAGGAAAAGGAGACTCAAGATCAGCGTCAACAGGCTACACTGATTCCTATAAGGCAAAGTCAGACTTAGTTCCTCTCTCTAACCTTACCAATTCTGACACCAGCTGTCCCTTCCATGGCACTCTCCTTTGCTGGGTTTGATAATTTGTTGCAATAACTACACAGAACTCAGAGACCATACTCACTCACAGAGTTCACTGGGGAAGTAACAGGTTACAATTTAGGTTCAGGAATGACTAAGGACATAGTTCTTTGATCAAGACTGCTTCTTCTCACCCACTGCTGCTGGGCCCAGAAGGAGGCTTTCTCGGACAAATGTTACAAGTCTTAGCTCCCTGGGTTAGCAAATCCCACTGCAGCCCATTAACACCAGTCCCCTGGTTCCTGCTATCTCATGCTGCTACTGCTCTTGTTCCTATTGTGCTGTCATCTTGCTGTCTTCCATTGCACAGCGCCTCTGTGTCTCCCTTTAAATCTAGTGGTGGTAAAACTGACCAATCACCTTGTTAGTGTTCCACACACCTTATTTGCATGGCCCCTCCCCCCAATCAGTTCCTGGTCACATGCTACGTGGTCAAATGGCTGAACACTGACCAGTCCTTTCTGGTATAATGACCCTGTGTTTCCTTCCATTTTCTTGTGATGCTCCCTGAGTTGTTTAATATTTTCCCTGCAGAATCCTTCACTATTGCAACTCAAGGCTTGAGTTTTTACTTCAGCTCTTTCAGCTTGAGAAATGTAGAATATGTTCTTCGCTTCTGGTTTTCCATTTTCAACTCTTTGCACGTCATTATAATACTTTATTTTGTCTTTGCAAGATTCCCTATGAAATTTTCTGTTTAGGTCTTTCATTTCACCATTCTTTCCTTTTGCTTTAGCAACTCGACATTCAAGAACAAGTTTCAGTGTCTCTTCTGACATCCAATTTGGTCTTTTCTTTCTCTCCTGCCTTTTTAATGACCTCTTGCTCTCTTCATGGATGATGTCTTTGATGTCATTCCACAAGTCATCTGGTCCTCAGTCCTTAGTGGTCAACACATCACATCCGTTCTTGAGATGGTCTTTAAACTTAGTAGGGACATACTTAAGGTCATACTTTGGTCTATGTTCAGCCATTTAAAGAGGTAGCATATGACTGGGACCTGATGGTACTGAAGGAAAAAGTCGAAAGCTCCCTTGAAGGCATTAGCAAAAAACAAGGCTCCAGAAATTGGTGGAATATCAATTGAGATATTGACTGGAAGAGATCCATATTTATGCCCATTCCAAAGAAAGGCGATCCAACCAAATGTGGAAATTACCGACAATATTGTTGATGTCACACACAAGTACAGTTTTGCTCAAGATCACTGAAAAGTGACTGCAACAGTGTATTCACAAGGAACTGCCAGAAATTCAACCTGGGTTCAGAAGAGGACATGGAATCAGGGATATCACTGTTGATGTCAGATGGATCTTGGCTGAACGCAGGGAATACCAGAAAGATATTTACTTGTGTTTCATTGACTATGCAAAGGCATTTGACTGGGTAGATCATAACAAATTATGGCTAACATTGCATAAAATGGGAACTCCAGAACACTTAATTGTGCTCTTAAGGAATCTGTATATGGATTAAGAGGCAGTCATGCAAACAGAACAAGGGGACACTGCATGGTTTAAAGTCAGGAAAGATGTGCATCAGGGTTGTATCCTTTGACCTTTTTAATCAGTATGTCAAGTTTCCAAGAAGCTGGATCAAAGAAGAAGGAGGCATCAGGATTGGAGGACAACTCATTAACAACCAGCATTATGCAAATGACACCACCTTATTTGCTGGAAGTGAAGAAGATTTGAAACACTTACTGACAAAGGACCACAGCCTTCAGTATGGACTGCATCTCAACATCAAGAAAACAAAAATCCTCACAACTGGACCAGTAAGCAACATCATCATAAACAAAGGAATGAGGTGGTCAAGGATTTCATTTTACTGGGGTCCACAATCAACACCCAAGGAAGCAGCAGTAGTGAAAAACACACTGCATTGGAAAACTTGCTGCAAAGGATTTTAAAGGATTGAAAAATAAAGACGTCACCTTGAAGACTACAGGGCACCTGCCCCAGGCCATGGTATTTTCTATCACATCATGCTCATGCGAAAGCTAGACAATGAACAAAAAAGACAGAAGAAGAAGTGGTGCCTTTAAATTGTGGTGTTTGAGACGAAAGTTCAATGTACTATGGATTGCCAAAAGAAGAAACAGATCTGTTCTGGAAGAAGTCCAACCAAAGCGCTCCTTGGAAGCAAAGATGGCAGGACTGCATCTTACATACTTTGGACATGTTGTCAGGAAGGATCAGTCCCTAGAGAAGGACATCATGCTTTGCACAGTGGAGGATCAGCAGAAAAGACGAAGCCCCTGGACAAGCTGGATTGACACAGTGGCCGCAACAATAAGCATAATCACAAAAATGATTGTGGATATGGTGCAAGATTGGGCAGCGTTTTGTTCTGTTGTGCACAGGGTCACTAAGTCGGAACTGACTTGATGGCACTTAACAACAATACCCTTCTCCCTGGTTTCATGCACCTTATTATGAGCAGACTCTCCAATCTTTATGGTAGGCCATAAATACCTCATTTGCATAGACCCACTCAGTCATTTGGTAGAAGTTACAAAGACTGGCCAGGAGGGCCATGTTAACTCACTGCAGGGCACCCAGCCCTTCTCTTCTTCATTCTGTACACCTTCACACCTTCCACTATCTTCTCAAACCTTTAACACCTCCTCCCTGTTCCCATTCACAGTGGAGGGTTGTTCCCTAGTTCACTATGATCAAGACAATCCGATTTTCACAGATGTATCCCCTTTATATCTACCACTCAACCAACAGCTAGACTCACTGCAAGACTTCCTACCATAATGAACATCTGTACTCTTGTAGAGTCAACCTCTCTTCTCAAAGATTCTGCCTCATCTCACCACTCAAGGACATGCTTCCAGTAATTCTTCCTGTCTCCTACATCATCAGTCCTCCTTTTGCTACTGACTCATTCCATAAACAAATGAGTAGGTTGCTATTTCTTCCATTAAAAAAAAAAAATCCCAACTGCACTTCTGTTACCAGCAACCTTCCCATTCCTCTGCTTCTGTCAAAGTAAAAGCCCTCAAAATAGCTGTATTTGTCCTCACCCTGGCACCAAAACAGTTTCTGTCAAGATCACCAACGGTCTTCCTGTCGCTACACCCAACAGTCACTTCTCAGTAGGTTTCTTGCTTGATCTACGAGGCAACATTTGGCACAGCTGATGACTCCCTCCTCGATTCATTTTCTTCCCCTGGCTTTCAAGATATGCTGCTCTAGATACTGCTTTTACTTCAGCAGTCACATCTTACCATTATTGTGTCCTGTCAGCTCCTCTTCTTTCGTAGCTCCTGAAGACTGAGGGCCCCACAGCTCTTTCCTTGCTCTTTTTCATCTTCTGTCTCTCTAATGTGATCTCACCCAGCTTATGGCCTTTTTTTTTGGTAAATATTTTACTGTGCTTGGACAGTTTACAATCCATCTTGCCATACAAAGCCGCAAAAGCATACCACTACGCAACAACAGCTGCTCTCCCCACCACGTGGCAGCATACTTCTCATTTCCACCCTGTACTTCCCCTGTCCATCCACCCAGCTTCTGTCCCCCATCCACCCACTCATCTCACCTCGGGATAGATGATGTTCAGTCAGTCTTAGGCACACACAAGCTGAGAAGCACACTTTTGCCAACATCATTCTGTCTTATAACATAGTGCAATCTTCGAAGAGCTGGCTTTGGGACTGGGTTCAACTCCGAGTCCAGGGGTCATGTCCTTGGGGAGCTCTCCAGTCTGACACGACATCAAGTAAGGTCTTTATTTTAATACAGTTCTAGTTCTCCACATCCATCTTTCTCCCACTGCATCAGGGACTCTGCTGTATCCCGTCAGGGCAGTCACTGGTGGTGCCTGGGCACCATCTAGTTCTTCTGGTCTCCTGCTACTGTAGTCTCCAGGTCATACAGCCCCTTCGGTCTCTTGGGCTCATAGTTTCCCCATTTCTTTATGTCCTTCATTCTCCTCTGTTCAGATGAGTTGGGACCAATTGATGCTATTTATATGGCCACTTGCTAGCTTTTGAGACCCCAGACAGCACTCACCAAAGTGGGATGCAGTCAAAAAAAAAAAAAAAAAGTTATGCTAACTGACCTAGATGTTCTCTGTAACTATGGTTCTTACACCCCTGCTACTGCTACTCTGTCCTTTGAAATGCTGGATTATCTTCAGGAAACCTCTTAGCTTTTGGTATAATCTAGCTGTGCTGATCTCCCTTCTACTGTGTGCTGTCACTCCCTTCATGTGACCCAATTCCTATCTACTGTCCATCAATGGATATCCCCCTTCCTCCCACCCAACACTTGTAATCATCAAAGACTTTTTCTGTGCTTACACCTTGAGTCTTAACAATAGTGGTCTCATACTTGTCCTTTTGCAACTAATTTCACTCAGCATAATTTCTTTCAGATCACTCCACATTATGTTCCCTAAGATCAACCTTGTTCCTAACATTGCATGATATTCTAATGTGTGAATATACCATAGTTTAGCCATTCATCTGTTGATGGGACACCTAGGTTGATTTCATCTTTTTGCAATTAACATTGGTGTGCACATATATATTCATGTGACAGTCCTTATTTCTCTAAGACATATTCCAAGAAGCGGGACTGCTGAATCATACAGTATCTCTAGCTTTTTAAGAAAGTGCAAAATTGATTTCCAAAGTGGTTGTACCATTTTACATTCCCACCAGCAGCGTAGAAGGGTTCCAGTCTAACATTATTTCATGTCTGGGAGATTAATCCTAGCCTTGTTGGGGTGAGATGGTATCTCATTTGTAGTTTTGATTTGGATTTCTCTAAAGGCTAATAATGCTATTTCCTAGTTGCCTGGATGTCTTCCTTGATGAATCACTGGTTCATATCCTTTGCCCATTTTTTAACTGGAGTATTTGTTTCTTGTTGGGGTTCTGTAGCATCTTGTAAATTATAGAGATTTGATGCTGACCAGACTCGTGGTAGCCAAAATTTTTTTCCTAGGCTGTTTTTTTACTCCTTTGGTCAAGTCTCTGGATCAGTGTGTTTGATTTTTAGGAGTTCCTAGTTATTTTATTTTCTGATGTTTGCGTACTATTAGCAATGTCTTGTAGACTGTTTATGCCACGTATTAGGGCTCCCAGCATTGTCCCTATTTTTACTTTCATGATCTTTATTGTTTTAATTTTATATTTAGATCTCTGATCCATTTGCACATGGTTTTTGTGGCAACATGTGGCTTTTATTACATCTCTGTGTTGAAAAATCCCAAATTTTTATTATTTCCCATAAAGATCTCTTATTTCCAAACTTGTGTATCCAACTACCTGACATCTTACTTCAAACTCCATTCAGTACTGCAGTCCCCATCTTTTCCCTCAAGATCTGCTCCACACGCCTTCTCCTCCTCAGGTGAAGACCTCTAGTCTTCCAGACCGACTAACACTGTGGCTGAATACACCATGGGTTGCCAAAAGAACGAATAAATCTGTCTCAGAGAAATACAGCCAGAATGCTTCTTACAAGCAAGGATGGTGACACTAGGTTATCAGGAGGGATCAGTCCCCGGAGAAGGACATCATGCTTGGGTAGATCAACTCGACGGCACTTGGCTTGGCTTTAGGGGGGTCAGTGAAAAAGAGGAAGACCATGAACGAGACTGAGTGATACAGTGGCTGCCACTCCGGGCTCGAGCACAGCAGCACCCATACTGTTGTCTGTGCAGACAGAACCAACTTTGTGGCATCTAAAAGCAATCCTTCTAGTTGATCAGACCCAAACAGCTTGCCATTACCTTTAATACCTTTATTTCACTTTTCTTATCAGAAAATCTTTTAACTTCAAAATATACAGGCAAAAGTCCAGTGGGAAGGACAACATGAGTGGTAATATGAACTGATGACACATGTGATAGTCATCAAAAACCACGTCACCGGGGCCCCACTTGAAATTAACAAGAAATAAGGTTCCACCGGAAAAAGTTTGGGTTTATATTAGGAAGGTACCAAGGTCAGGCAGAAAAGGCTAGACTTTGATGTGGTCTAAGTTCCTGAATCATGGAAAGTTCCTAGTACCTTCTCTGTCCTTCCCGAAAGGGTGCTTGCTGTATCATAGTTCGGAAGAAAGGAAGAGGCAATAAACCCTTATAGGAAAATTTAAATTGCACATACTAATTTGAACTCTTAAAACTTCAAGTCAACATTTACCAATTTACCATCATGTCACTTTCACCTAGAAGTCTTGTGTCCTCTTCTAGGACCCTCTCAGGGCCCCCTCCACTGCTGTGCGTCCTCCCCTCTCCAGGGCCTACTGACTGCCTCAGTCTCCAAGGTGTCTCCCTCTGCGCTACTGGGATTTTCCGTGTTACAGATCACATACTGCATCTTATCGTTCTTGGGGAAAATTCCTGGTGGCTAGAAACACATTCTCATCTTTTGTAAACTTTCGGTGCACTGTAGGTGTACACAGAGGACAGTGATGTGACCCAGACTCTATTAGGTCAAAGGCTTCTTCCAATGGAAAAACACCTCCCTCTAGCCTACTCCAAATGATTTTCCTTAAAACCAGTCTCCACAGCCATTTTCAGTGTAAGAACCTGGCTACACTGGTATCATCACTCCACAGTCCTCATTCTGGCTGCCTTCTTTACATGATGTCAAACACCGGGACAGCCATCTACTCAGCAGCTCTCACCCGTGAAATGTGACTGCACGTGTAATGTTCTCGGAAACACTGTGATCTGCAAACACTGAGAACAGACTGAAAATTCGTTTAGTTAGACGTAACTAAATGCAAGCAAAGAGTCGTTTTCAAGAAGTCTACTGAGGCAGTGATATTACAGCGGCTGAGCCCAAACGTTGGTACCGGAAAGACCAGACCTGAAACCTAAAGCGGCTCTGGACGAGTGACCAGGTCTGTGTCTAAGCCTGTAAACGGAAGGTGGACGTGACTATGAAAAGGCAGGGACAAGGCAGCCTTGTCCGTATAGCATGTTCTCTATCAGTTATCTCGGTTGTGCTGTTGTGCAATAGTTGTGCAAGATGTTCCCATCCGGGGGACCGGATAAAGGACATACAAGAATTCTGTTATTACTTACAAATGCATAGGAACCCACCATTGTCTTCGAAACAGATGTTTAATTGAAAAGCCATTTGTAAATGCTGACTTCAGTCTTCCATTCATTTCAATACTATCCTAGACAACTACATATCTTCATTTCTTACGGAAAGTCCAAGTTATTTTATATTTAGCAACGACATACATCCAGAAGGTGGCGCTCTTACCACACGAATATACGGCATTAAGGCAGTATTCCTTTAAAACCCATGGAAGCAGAGTATTAGGATTTCATTCATCAGAACTATAAACTTCATCGCTGTTGCTGGGGGGCCAAACTGAGGGCAAAGCGACCCTACGCACAGCAGAATGAAACAGTGCTCTATCTTGTGCCATCCTCACAACTGTTAAGGTTGGACTTACTGTTTAACCCCCTGTCTCAAGCCACCTCGTTGAGGGTCTCGTCATTCTCACTGACCCTCTCTACCTCAACAAGTACGCTGTCCTTGTCAAGGCCTGATTCCACCTGACGGAACGTCGAAAGCACGTGAGACACAGTCTCACCGTCCCTCTTTCCAAGCTGCGCTCTGGCTGTACTTCTTCCAAGATGTTCGCTTGTTCTTCTGGCAGTCCACGGGACATTCCGCATTCCTCAATAACACTGTTAATTCAAAGGTGTCAATTCTTCTTCAGTCTTCCTTATTCACTGTCCAGGTTCTGCAACTGTATGAGGCCAATGAAAATATCACGACTTGGGTCCAGCACACCTTGGTGCTCAAAGCAGTATCTCTTCAACACTTCCAAGTGGTCTTTTCCCCAGTGTTTATCCAATGTAACACGGCCTTTGATTTCCTGATCGCTGTCTCCATGGGTGTTGATTGTGGATCCAAGTAAACTGAAATCCTCAACAATGCATTTTCTCCATTTATTATGATGTTGCTTATTCGTTCGGTATGAGGATTTTTGTTTCATGTTAACATGCAATCCATACCAGTCTTTGATTTTCATCACTGCTTTAAGTCCTTTTTGCTTTCAGCAAGCAAGGTGTGTCATATATTCCAAGTTGTTAACGAGTCTTCCTCCAATTGTGACGCTGTTTTTCATCCAGTCCAGTTTATCAGATCATTTACTCAATACACAGATTAAGTATGGTGTGGTCATACAACCCTGACACACACTTTGCCTGATTTTAAAAAAAAACAGTATGCCCTTGTTGTGTTCAAGTGACAGTCTCTTGACCTATACAAGCTTCTGCATGAGCACAATAAAATGTTCTGGAATTCTCATTCTCTGAAATGTTATCTACAATTTGTTATGATCTACACAGTTGAATGCCTGTGCATAGTCAATAAAACACAGGTAAGCATCCTTCCGGTATTCCCTGCTTTCAGCCAGGATCCATCTGGTATCAGCAAGATCCTTCGTTCCACGATTTCTTTTGAATCTGGTTTAAATTTCTTGCTATTGAATATAAAGCAGTTCTATAAGAAGTCCCCAAATAGAGCTATATTCTGCTCCATGAAAGAGATCAAACTACCCATACCAAACTATGGTAAAATGAACATGCAGTTAGTAAAGTGTAAATGCTAACTTCTATTAAGTGATGCTTTCAATTTAACTATCTTAAGTTTGAAAAAAATATTATAAATCACTTAAAAAACAGACAAGGGAACGTAAGCTGCAATTACCAAGTCATCTAAATGTACTTGTTATCATGTCCTATGTCCACTGCTGTCCAGTGGATTCTGATTTATAGCGACCCTACAGGACTGAGCAGAGCTGCTCCACTGAGCTTCCAAGAAGCACCTGGGATATCTGCATCACTGGCCTGTTGGTTAGCAGATGCAGCACTTCCCCTGTGCCACCGTGGTTCTCCCATCACGCCCCACAGTGACTGTAAAACCCTCCCAAGGACAAGGGAGAGTCTTACCAAGATCTGATCTAGTCAGCTACGCCACTGATTTCTTTTACACAGTTACTTCCTACCTTGCCAACCGTTAACAGAAGTTTTTGACGTGCGTGGTAACATCACTTAAAAAAAAAAAGTTCCTACACTGGATTTGAAGGGAGAGCTGTAAAGCGGTTCTTTTTAAGTTTACAACATTCTCATTCTGAGTTTCTTACTTAAACAAGGAACTTTAAAGTATTTCCAGGGGTAAGAAATTGTATCGGCTCACAATAGAAATTACCAGGACAGCTGTAACATTTCAAAGACCCTTTATCCAATTTTTTCATTTTCCTCAATGTACACAGAGAAGTCCTAAAACGTTAAAAAAAAAGCTCCCTACAGTCAGGGATGGTAGAGGTGAGCACAGGCCCAGCACACTTAGTTGAACAGAGTCTGTCTGGGAGCCTGGTGGTGCCATGGATGAGTTCAGCTGCTACAAAGACACGGTCAACAGTCTGAATCCATCAGTCACTTCTTGGAAACTCTATAGGGCAGTTCTACTCTATCCTATGGGGTCCCTAACAGCAGGAATCAACTCAACAGCTACAGGTATGTATGTACACACACATGGACATGTGCACACACACCCCACCCACAGAGGCACAGAGGCACAAAGAAATTAAAGCAAAAGGCAGTATTTTTGCTTTGACTCTGCATTGTGGGTCTGAAGTAAAGCCAAATTAGGTTTTTAAAGTTGCTCTGTTAAAAAAATGGATCAAAATATACCCGTTAATAAACAAAGTACTGAGTCTACAAGGCACACTTTGGAAACCTAGGGGACAGTTCTACTCTGTCCACAGGGTCTCTGAGTTGGACCTCATTTGCTGGCCACAGATTTTTTGGGGAACAGAAGAATACGAGAAGAGTAAGCCCATCTCAGGGGAGACAAACACAGCAATCACCAGGTACCGAAGGCCGAGGGGAGACAGAAAACGGGCGGCTGGCTCGAGGGTCTGCTTCAGTTGCGGAGGTTCCTGGCTGAGTGTGACAGAAACTGTTACTCAGAGGTGGCGCAGACAAAGAAATAGGTTAGGCAAGCAACGCTACTTTTGATAAGAAAGTCTGAGACTCTTTTTGACAAACAAGTTGACAGGCAGGACCTAATATCTCATTTGCTACATGTGGATCAATTTTAGTGAGCATTAACTCTCTCATCAAATACTACTAATATTAAATATTTCTCTTTTTGAAAACGCTGAACATGCTACATGTAAGGAGTGTCCCACAGAAAACATTTAGGGAGTGAAAACCTGACATGTGACACACCCAGACCCTAACCTTGAGGCACCCTAGGACCAATCTACTATGATGTGCGAGAGGCAATTACAAAAACAGTGTCCTCGGCAGTTAAGCTGCATTTCATTTCTGCTTCCAGAAGTCAATCTAATCAACAAAGAGATCCCAGGGTCTAAGATGAAGAAACTTTTCAGACAAGCACACTTATGAGTGTGAACTGTGAGAGAGGAGCAGGACCCTTCAAGTGACCATGTCTGAGATGGCAAGGGGCAGGCTCCTGAAGGAGATAAGGATGTCACCAGGTTACTGTGGTTGGGCTGTGCCACCCAAGTCCAGGGTGATGATTGTCATTATGTTCTCAAGAACAGCGAGATGCCAATGACCCTGCTTTGCTGGTAACTTGCCTCATGCTCCTATTAAAAGTCCCCTTCCTTACTGGGGTCTCACTCTCTCAGCTAGGACTAATAACAAAGGCTTGGACTTGCTCATCTGTAAAGTGTCACCCGGCTTTTGTAAAAGAAAAGAAAAGAAAAGCAACAGATCAAGAAGCCCACTGTGTTGACAGTCCTGAGCAGTGGCAGGAACAAAGTGGTAATGGAGTAACCCCAACATGCAAGGGGCTAGGCGAGACATGATATTGGTTCAGGTGACCTTCGCTGTATTTCAAAGGACAGAGGGAAGATGCCAGGGGAAACACAGCAGGATCTGACAGGGCAGATAAGGCGCAAAAGACATTTGAAATCATCTACAGTTTCTTTGCAGAGACAACATTTTAAATTTTGTAGGAATGATTTATATTTCAAAGTTCACAAGGATACACTTTCACCCCAGTGTAAAGTCCACACATGATACAGTCATGCCCTGTTCTCCCTCAAGAAGTGCTGGAGCTTTACCAGGCACCGCGTGGTACACAGCGTTGAGCAGCAGACACAGAACATGTATGTTACTAATACAGGTTTGCAAGAAGCCTCTAACCACTGAAAGGGATCTGACATGTGCATCTCCGGAGCCCACCCGGACCCCAGCGCCCGCCCCGCCCACCCTGACCGGTCTCACCAAGAACGGAGCACTGTCAGCAGCTCTTGTCACTCAGACTACACGTTTAAGCCCACATTTCAGTTTTTGAGAATGTATTTTTTTTAATTAAGCAAAATAAGTCAGTATTTTTTCAATCATCTTTCCTCCCTTCCTTTCATATAATGCTGTGCCTCAGAATTCCCATGTCTGAAGTTTCTTATTCTATGATTACAAAGTGACTGGTCTCTCCTTATACCTCTAAATTCAAGTCAGTTCATCCAGCATAGTCTGTACTAGTTCCGTTTACTTGTTCCAAATGAAAAGAGAAATCTGGTCAACATATTCTGATCAGTTTTTTCTCAAGACACTACAGCGTTCAACCAGTTTGACACAGAAAGATCACTGACACAAAGGTAGACACTGGAGGACGTGTACAGTTCCAATTCTGAAAAAAGACATGTTATGTACAGAAAAATAAAATGTAGCAAAGATTAGGGTAGTCAAAGTCATTTTTTGGACAATTCACATGTGACATATTTACAAGAGAGTGTAAATTTTAAAATAATTAAATAATCTTCATAGAATTATAAAAGTATTGACATAAATATCAGGAGACCTTGACAAGCACAAGGACATTTTCCTATGCTGTTGAACATTAAGGGTAGTTTTAGAAAAAGTCCCCAAATAGAACTAATATTCTGCTGCCATGAAACATACCCAATCACCAATACCAAAAGACACAAAACCGAACATGCGATGGGAAAGCCGCGCCAAAGAAAACAGCATCTGACTCTGGAATACCGCACCACGTGGCTCCACACGGTATGCTTAGATGTGTTCCTGAACAGAGGGCTGTCAAAAGAACCACTGTTACAGATGTATTGGCACACATGGTAACTATTTAGAATCTTTAGGTTCTGTTTATTTCAGGTGTAGCTGCAAAAAGAGGGGAACTCCAAATATAACTTTAAAAGTCATAACCTTATGAAAGAAAAAGCGGGATGGTGCACAGCTCAAGCATCTGGATTTCTGAATGTCTGGCATGACAGATGTGAACTCTCTGGAGCCCGCCACTGGAGGCAGAATCTCTTTCTCTCCCTGCCAAGAAGTCAACTCAGAAAGTTAGAAAGGAGAATTGGTGATATGTATGAATCTCAAACAAAGCAGTACTATAAAATGGCAAAATATCATAAAAACAGCAGCAGGTGAAATTCAAGACTGTCTTCTTAAAGACTGAGCCTGAAAAACGGTCCTTGCTCAAACCACTCTGCTACCCAGTGGCTGAGACCAAGCCTTCCTCAGAGAGGTGCTGGTCTTCCCGACAGCCCTACCATTAAATGTGGACTCAGCCTTGTTTTCTAAAACACACACGCTGCACAGGCAGAAGGATGCCAGCATCTGCTATCACGGACATAAAACGTTATCTTATTTAGCACACTAAACCACATTACTAAAAATTAATTTATCCCAGTGTTCAAACCAATCATGTAGGATTTAGGTACACGATCTCAAAATATCCGCAAACAAGATGAAAAAACACGGGCACTTGAGTATCAGCTACTAGTCACAGAACTCAGAACCCACAATTACATGACTAAGGGCAGTTATCAATTGTCTTTCAGTAGAAACTTGAGGTCTTTACCGCTCCAAATACAGAAACAGGTGCTAGTTACAAAACTTTAAGAAAATCAGATCTCCCAAAAATTTCATACCAAGTTAGTTTTCACTGAATAAAAGCAATGAATGATGCAATCCTGATTAAGCATTTTCAAATACACATGTAAAACATACTTGCTTGAATTCTAGCTTTGCCCTTTTTCCTACCCCAGTATAGCTCACAGCCGTAACTGATGGGCCCATGCCACCCTCTAGGCAAAATTTCCCACTCACTTTGAGATCCAGGGCAACAGCAAGAACCCTAATTTTCCAAACAGTCCACACTGTAGAAGAAATCTTAGAGCGCCACCATTTGGGTCTCTTAGGTTGGCAATATTCTACTCGATACCACTCATCAGTGACAATGTGTCAATACTGAACATTTAAAAGGGAGCCATAGTAGCCTTTCTAAAATGACCACATTCATTAACAAGCATTTTTAATGTTTTAAGTTGGTAAACATTTAAACCATCAAATTCACTGGGGAAAAAAACATCACACACACAGATTTTTATCACCCCAGAGGAGAACACATAAAGCTTCAGACAGCTGGTACTGAGTCACTTCGGTTTTTCTCTTTTTTCTTGATGGCCAGTCCGCTTATCCGGCCAGCCCTGCAATTCCCGGTTTACCGGCACAGAACAAATGCACCTGAGAGGCAGTCAGAACCTAACATCCGCATTAAAGACCATTCACCCCGTATCATCTTTGGCGAGAAGCCTCATGGAAGGAGAAGGGACTGGGGAGACGGTCGGCTCCACGTGCTGCCACCTTCAGACATCGCTGACGGGCAGGCTGGCGTCATCCAGGTCCACTGGGCCGCCATCTCTTTCCTGAGGGCCATTTGGACTCTGAGGTTTCAGCGGAGCTTGCTCAGTCACTTTGGAAGCTGGTTCTCTTGGAGAGATAGTCTGGATCTTGAAGCTCCCTGACTTGACCTTGGCAAGAGATTCGTAAAATCCTCGCTTCTCCACGGCAAAGCTTGAGACCAGAGAGCTGCTGCGAGCGGCCGTGGGACGGGTGGGGACCGCGCAGGGGCCGGCGGGCCGGAGAGCAGGTTTGGGTTCTGCAGAGCGGGGGGAAGGCTCCTGTAAAGAGGGGTGTTGGTCAGACACAGTGTCAAGCATGAAGCTCAAGGTTAGTAACTCAGTGTGAGACTTTATTCTCTGAAAAACAAGCACAACACAACACCCGCACACACAAAGCAGAAGCAAGGGCTGTAGCAGCATCAATACGCAAGTTCTTCCCCAAAGCAATGCAGTTTTAGGGGTGAGTTTAAAGCAACAACAGCCAACAACCATTTCCGCTAAGAAACCAGCTCTGTCACCAAAGCAGAATTCGACAGTTTTTGACACTCTGAAGACTCAGCCAGCCTAAACTGGAACATAGTGTCCCAACACCAGCTGACCTGCACTGAAGAGGAAACCTGTCAGGCGTGGTTACTTTATGTAAATTCTCTATCAACTCTTAGTATTTTAGGGGAAAAATATGTACAATGTAAAAATGACACCGCTTTACTAAGTGGCATCCACAAGTTTCAAAACTATTCTTTTGTTTGGTAGCCTGAGAAAGGTTCAAGTTTGTGCTGCCCGAATCTCACTGTAACCAGTTAGGGCATCGTATCTTTCTTCTTCTTATTTCCCTTTGAATACGTCACGCACTCACACAGTTCAATGCTTTAAAGTTAACAAAGGGCATGCAGTTGATCATTTTTAAGAACTGTGGCGAAGAATTATTAGTTGGGAATATCAATACACTTCTAACTAAGATGAGATCTGTCTGAAACGATCCTTAAATGAGACCACGGCAAACACGCGGCCCACAGCTCTAGTCCACAGTGCTCATTTACGACATCACACACTTGGGACACAGACGCTGCAATTTACCAAACCACTGCTGAGTCCCATGAGATGCCTAGATGTCACCAGAGATTGAAACTGCCGTGTCAACTATGGCAGTGCCCAGCCTAACCTCGGCACACGCATGCCTGGCTCTGCACTAGGATTACAGCAAAGGTGTGTTTCAAGGCTGTCCATTAAAAACTTGAAAATTCATAAAGACAGAAATGGAAACTGTGACATTCAGCAAACTAATTTTGAGAAGGCAGCTTAATGACTTTTTCAACTGGTCAAGTTTCAGCTCGTCATTCTTCTTCTTCTTTTTTTTTAATACACGTTTCCACCCTGATGGACTAAAGCAAAGACGACTGAGTTAGTGCTGACGCAGTCAGTTACAGTAACTGCAGAAGGCAGTCTGGGTAACTCAACTGGGAGGCCCAGGTGTGCGCTGTGAGGGAGTCCGGCCCTCTAGTAAGGAGGCACGTGTGTGTGAGCGCCCACAGACATGCCGCATTCACCAGCTCTGGACGTGTACCTCTGTATACAAGGGTTCGACGGCCTTCTGGCCTGCCGCATCTGGAACACAGTGCAAAGCTAAGATTAGCGGTCACCTATACTCAGGAGAGGCAGGACAAGAAAGTCTGCTGACAGTCATAGCTCAGTAGCCCCGTCTGCCCCCGCCACAAAGCACAAAACACAAACACCGTTTGCCAGCATTTCCTCTTCCCAACAGCCATTGTTTTTGCAGAAAGTCTCATACTCAACTGCTGAAAAGGTCACAAGAAACCCAGGGACTTACAAAATTAACACCTAGGGAAGAGACTCAGGCATCCCAAAAGGCTAGGAGACTGACTGAAACCATTAAGAAATGAGAAAAATGGGTTTCTATTTACTGACTGGTGGGTAGCGCTATCAGGAAAACTATCAAGAGTATTTATACAGCAATACTAACAGGAAAAATATCAAAAGTACAGAAAACCTAACATTTACAATGACTTTACATAAAATTGGCATCATGCTACATATCAGACTGCATTTTTTGGCCAAAGGTCTCCATTTAAGCAACCTCAAAAGTTATCATTCTCCAACCGAGTTCATGTTTTCAGATCAGAGGTCAGTAATCAAAGTACTCCAAAGTGAAGTCTTATTCATATTATGGACCTGAATACCATAAATAGAAGACATTTTTCTTACTACCTCTGAGTACACTGTTTTGTTTCAAATTTATTATTATGCTAGCACCAAGATAATCATGGCAGTGAAAAGAGGCCAGCTTTAAAATTATCCTACTAAAACACTGAGACTGAAAACCTGAAATGGAAAACACTGACTCAGAGCACTAAATTGCATGGAAGAATCCAGCTCTTCGGTAGGCTGGCAGCATTATTACGTACTCTATGCCATCCCCACCCCACTCCCAGAAACTTCCCTGAACTTAGAAGCAGTGATGAGAACTGAGATGTTCGCATATCTGTGTGATGCTTTCACTCCAGGTGCTAACACGATCAGACCACACACCATACTGACAATATGTCAAGTTTAACTAAATCTAGACCTGCCAACCAGTAAGAGGCCCTACAACAACGCAAGGGAACAGTCATCCTTCAGCTGCCTTGCTTGTGCATTTAAGACAATACAATGCACAGAAAGCTATGTATACAGAACACTACAAGGAAGCATTCAATTAGAGATGCATTACTTTTAGCACGTCCAACTGGTTTATGAACAACATGCAGATATATCTCAACATGATTAAGGGGAGAGGACGGAAAATAACTCAACAGGATGGGGGGAGTATCACCCCAGGGAGGAGGACACATACAGAAGACGCTGACCGGCCAGGTCCCCGCTGTGCCACGATGGCGCCGGAGATGGCTTTAATCCAGCTGTGCATCTCCTCGGGGCTATCGGCCTGAAGGAAAGAAATGGTGCAGTCAGTCAGCTTCTCCATCTATAAACCCAATGTGATTATTTGGTAAATCACAGTGTCACCAACAAAATCATTCTGAAGCAATGTTTTCCAAAATTCTTAGAAACAGTTACTTCAAACTGGTCCTGCTAGGTAAGTTATCAGCTCAATTCCAACTCATGCACAGAGATCTAAGTTGGCCACTTAACATCTGATGATCAGACACATCAAAAAGTATCAATGAATAAGAGACATAGCAAGAAGTTAACGCAGTCTTTTCATTTCACTTCACCACAATATTGTCTGAATCTCCGTAAGAATATTTATGTAACTGCGTAATTAAAAAAATACTTGGACACGATTTTTTATCTTGTTTTTCCAGAAACAATTTCTAATAGTACCCTGAATGCTAAAGGACTGGTATTCATATTCTGAAATGTTACATTCCTTCACCAAGGCCCTGCTTCCAAGGTGAACTGAAGCCTCCGTTTAAGCTGGTCCACTGAGCCAGGGCCCTAGAGAGGTGCAGGCACCCTGCCACCGCTTCTAGATTCCCTAATCAAAACATTAAAAGATACAAGTTTATGTTTCTTAACCAATGATATTAACAAAGACTTTTTAACAAGAAAATCTCAAAGGCAGGCAAAAGTATGGGGTATACTTTCATCCACTGTTAACAGTGGCATAATTCTAGGAAGCAACCACAGACAATAAAGAAGTTTAAAAAGGTCCCTAAAGAAGTAAGAAATTCAGACAAATTTCTGCACACAGGTGTTTATCACCACACTATCACAGTAACTATATGAAATCTACGCAAGAGTTAACGGAAAAACAGTGCAACTGTGGATGTGCACACAACTGGGGTGCAGCCCCTACAAGGCCTCACAGTCAGACTCGCTTTAACACATGCAGTAAAAATAAGAGCAGCTGCCGGGATTTATGATTATGGGTGCTGTATAATCATTTTTTCCCCTCTAGTTCCAAAATGTTCTAAAATAGACATACATATACCACTGACCCACTGCTGTAGAGCAGATTCTGATTCACAGTTCCCTGCCCTACAGGGTTTTCACGGAGTGGCTGGTTGGACTCAAAGTGCTGACTTTTTGGTTGGCCAGTCAGCTTTTCACCACTGCGCCACTGGGGTTTCCATGGGCATACCGAGTATTTGAAAGACAAAAATGAATGCGTAACAACTCTCAATCTAGTTAGTTCAAGTTGTAACCAAAAAGTGTATCTTAAACTTAAAATACAGAATGATCATTATTGGTCAAACTCTAATAGCTACTGTCTCTTCTTTTATGGGTACTTAGGACCCTGTTTCTCATAAACAAAAACAAAGACACACACAATATAAAATTTCTAAAATATCTACAAAAAGAATCCAACTGGAAGATACATACTTAGCATCTAGGTGAAAAAAAAGCATTTCCTTCTTCCAAATGCTACCTAGTTCAAGTGTGCTAACCAAAGCCACACATGGCTTCCTTTCCTAAACATATAACCCACCAATAACCCTACATATAACCACCTTTCATTAAACTGGTGAATTACAGCTGTCATAGTGTTTTAATCTCATACGCCACAAGCTTATTTATGCTCCATTTCACTTCTAAAATTATTAATTTCTTGTTAGGAGGATCTATAATCTCCAAATAAATATCTTACCTGCACATAGAAAGTTCGAGATGTTGTTACAATCTCAAAGAGGTTGTCCCTCATCATCAGGTCACTGTAACAAAAATGATCATTAGCAGCCAATAGGTCTTACTTGGCGACCCAGTATCAAGTACACATCAGTAAGAAAATGTGTACTAAAGGTAAAATATTTATTTAACAAAATCAAATTTCTATCAGTTTTCAATTTATTCTAATTTTTTCCATTACTTACATAGTTTTAGAAAGGACTTATACAGCAGCTTTAGAATTCAAGGTTTTTGACTGGAGAAATCAGCTTTTCAAAGAAACACTGGCATAGCTCACTTGGCGGCAACCACGAAATACTAAAATTCTTTATATAATTTTGTATCTGATGGTACAATAAGCGGTTTGTACTAGATTTTCCCCTTTCCATTAGTCTGTTTCCTAATTTTCAAACCATTCTTTTGTCTGAGTTTTGAACACTCTAGCACATATGACAATAATAAGATGAAAAACAACAGAATTAATACCGAAAAAGTAACTGGCAAGCACCTGAATCCCAGTGAGGCACGTGAGCGGCAGTAAGTGGTGCCCCGCACTGACACAGTGAGTCAGCCCCGACCTTACCTCTGCTTACACTCCTGGACTTTGTGAACCTCTTTAAGTGGGATTACACGCAGGGGTTCCTTTTCCTGCCAAAATAGCAAACAAACCAAGACATGACATTTTGGAGTTGGCTGTCTTTTTTTAAGAGTTAGCTATCCTGCTAAGGATCAGTTGTCCTGTATGGACATCTATGAGAAAACGATGTTTCTTTCTTGAAGCACATTCGAAACACTCCAATCAGAAAAGCACAAATACTATCAGCCACAGATGCACATATTTGTCAGAAACAAGGAAGCTGTCATATAACCTATGCCCCGCCTATGACCTTTGGCCTTCATGACACTGCTGACGATGTCAGGAGCCATGGAGTTGATTTTCGACTCACGGTAACCCCAGGCAACAGAGCAGAACTGATTCACAGGGTTCCCTAGGCTGTCATCTTCATGGGAGTGAATGGCCAGGTCTCTGCCTTGTGGACCTGCTGTGTGGGTTCAAACCACTGACCCCTTTGTTTAGCAATAGAGCGCTTCACCACTGCACCACCAGGGCTCCTCTTCATGACACTAGCTTATTAAAAACCATTTACCGGCAGGATACTTCTCCAGTGAGCTTTGGGGGCCCAGTAAGTGCAGTGCTTCCTCTAAGAATGGTACGGCAATGTACAAGACACCTGACTGGCGGGCATCCAGTCTTTTTCACTTAAATCTATCATTTTCAGAATATCACTTTTATGTGAGTACAGTAACTATTTCAACAAACACCAATCACTGGACATGTATTTAATGTGGGACTCTGCTGCGTTCTCAACCTCTCAAAACCTTCCACCATGCTACAGCACACTTATTATTCATCCAAGAACATCGAGGATTAGACACGCTAAGTATCTTGCCTAAGGTCACAAAACCAGACATGAGGTACAACTGTAAGACATATCGGTTCCTAATAATGTGTTCATATGGTATATTCCAAGAAATATTACATGCATTTTATCAAATATATGACAGGATGAATTAAGACATACCATTATTTCACATGGCACAAAGAAAAACGTAAACCATGTCTGTGCTTTCATTTTTAAAGCATCTTAAAATTTTATTTTGAAATAATTTCAGATCACAGAAGAGTTAGAAAAATAAGACAAAAAAGGTCTATATACTTTGCAGCTTGTTTTCCAAAATGGCATATTACTAGCTGGAATACTCTAAGGAAAAACTCTTCCTTCTCTGTTTATACACTCAGAACTCCTGCTTCATTCCATGGGCTATAATCTACAACTATCACTACATTCTTGCTCAAAATGTCCCAGTTAGTGAGTCCCTTCAAGCTAGCTTCTGGTCCTTTTTATATGATGACAGCTCTGAGGGCCTTTTCAGAATAAAAGTTCCAAAATTACTTTGAAGGGTGGACTAGGTGTTGGCACTGGTGCACAGCTTCCCAAGGGGAGGACTTCAAAGTGACAATAATGAGATTCAGCAAGGAGGTATGTAGCACTTTTCCTAGGATGAGATCATGAACTTAACTGTCAGACGTCGTATGTCCCCATCATTCTCTAAGCCATTTCCTTATCTGCTGGCACAACTATATATTCTAGGCACAGTCCACCCTTTCCCTGTCCAAACTCTGGCATCGGTGATCCCTCAGGGGGCCTTGCCTCCTTTTGTTAGAGGACAGCATTTATAGATAGTTGCTTTTGGGGGGAGCGTATCTGCTCATCTGATAGTTTCCAAGGAGTACCTGGTGGATTTGAACTGCTGACATTTTCGTTAGCAGCCCTAGCACTTAAACATTATGCCACTAGGGTTTCCAGATACACTGCCTTCTCAAGATCCTCTCTTCAACTTTGAAACAATGAGAAACTTACACAAAGGTTGAAAATACTGTTCAAAGAATCACATCTCCTAAACCATTTCAGAGCACACTAGGACTTAATTATTCTGAAAACAAAAACCGAAGTAAGATACATGCAATCACAACATGAAATTTTATAAATATTTTTTATGACATGGCAACTTACCAGTTCAGATTTGAAGTAGCCTATTGTGTTTTCATCCAACTGAAAATATCTTCTCTTCCAGTTTTTCATCTACCAGAGACAAATGCAGGTATGAGGCTGGTTTTGGAGGATGTCCTGTGTTACTAACCCCTCAGTTACCTTGACAAGAACCTGTCATCAGAGATGCCAAGCACTGAAAGCTCTACACGACTTAGAGTTGCCCGAGTCTGAAGCGTTTAAAGTAGTGCTTTACTCACACGAATTTTTCTCTTTTGTTTTCAAACTAAAGTTTATTTCTCCATGAAAACTAAGAATTTAGTTCATACAAGAAAGAATGGCTTTAATTTTAAAAAGGTACTTTGGAATCCTAGAAACACTGGTCAATCTATGTGCTGTCCTGACAAGCCCCCGTCATGGATCTGGCTGTGTGAGCTGTCTGGGTTAACTCCTAACAGCACTCATCAAGTGCCAGCCACTACACTGGCACCCTTTTCTATGCCCTTTAACAAACTGGACACTGAGTCTTACACTATGCCTTTTCTTCAAAGAAAAGCCGAGAGCCTAACAGGGCTCCAGAGCTCTCAATCAAGGTCAATTCAACCACAAATAAAGTTTGTAGGTTTCTGTATCGAACCTGGAGTGGTCCTTCCCCAAGCGACTAGCCCCACCAACTGCAATGCCATCTCCCTACTGAGCTGTCTTTACTTGATCCACTACCATGGGGCAGCAGGAGATTCTGGAATAAACAAACTACTAGGAAAGCCCATCTCCACTGAAGGCCACTGGGACAGACATTAAGTACTCGGTCGCCCTCAGTCCAAGGAAATGCTAGCAATGGACATGACCTAAAGAGCCCTGTTCTGTCCTGATTCCCCTCCTTGCCGCCCTGGTCTCTCACACTGGGTCTTTCATAAAACAAAGCCAACAACTTCTCTGATGATCTGAGCATTTGCTAGTAACACCCTCATTTTTCACACTGCAACTGTCTGGTTCAGCTACTCACCACTGCTCCCTGCTTGACACAGTACCCCGCTTTGATAACGGCACTGTCAGGAGGTGGTTTAGGAGTACAGTAAGGAAGATGGCTTTGGGATCGTTTCAAATTATTTCTGTCAGTACTTTCACCACATTCGTTGACGTCTTCTTTCTAAAACGAAGCAAAATAATAGTCAATCTTTTTTTTTTGCCATGTTTTTTTTTTTTTTTATTTAACATAACTGAGTAAAAATGTACACTCACATGTAAATTTACATGCCCCCCTATATGCAGCTTCCACTGCTCTCCCTGTCCGGTGACAGCACACTATTCCTCTCTGCTCCATACATGTCTCATCCTCCCAACAGTCTCCTTTCCCCTCCTCTCCGTCCACTCCCCTTCCTCCAGCCAGAGGTCAGCAAGATGATATCCAATAATAGTCAATCTTTATCTTTTGGCTCCTTTAGCTCCGAGACACACTTCTACTTTACGTTGTCATTCCAGCATCAATGGATCAAATCCGTTTTAGTTCAGTTAGGAAGACAGACTTTTCAGTGAAGCCTTTTCTAATTAATCTGAGATACTTAATCCTAACTTTCACATTTCTGATTTAACTAAAAAATCCATTTCTCTTCTTCTGCACAAGTCCTGCTGCCAGTGTGGTTTTTGGAGGGGGAGGAGCAAAAGGGAGCTGTCTGGGTCATCTAGTGCTGCTTAACAGAAATACCACAAGTGGATGGTTTCATGGCTTTAACACAGAGAAGTCTAGTGTCTCACAAAAAAGTAGGTTAAAAGTCCAAATTCAGGGCCTCAGTTGGAGGAGAAAGCTTTCTATATTGGCTCTGGAGGAAGGTCCTTGTCGTCCATCTGCCCCTGGACTGGGAGTTGCTGTGGTGCAGGGACGCCTGATCCAAAGGATGAGCTCTGCATCCCAGCACTGCTTCTTCCTGATGGTTTGAGGTCTCCAACTTTCTGCTTGCTTCCCTTTCCTTTATACCACAAGAGGCTGCGTCACAGTCTTATAGACGGAGCCCTGCCTCACTAACACAACGTTCCTCATTAAGAACAGAGAGGCAGGATTTACAGCATATAGGAAAAGCACACAACACGAGGTATCATGTCCCAGCCAAACTGCTACACACATTTCTGAGTGGACACAATTCAATCCACAACAAGAGCTAATTTTTTATTCTGAAATAATTACAGAGATTCATATGAAGTTATTCAAAAAATAAATGAAAGTACAGGGGGTTTCATATACTTACCCTTCCACCAGTTTCCACCAAGAGGGAAACTGCTTATTTACAGAGCAATATCAAAACCAGGAAACACACATGGTACAATGCAGAAACCTCCCCAGATCGTACTAGCCTCACAGGGGCTCACCTGGCTTGGTGAACATAAGGTTCCACAAGATTATATCATGTGTGTCAGTCTGTTCCAGCATCACAAGATCCCCTCATGCTCCTCTCTGGACCCCTGCCCTAATCCCTGGTGACCACTAATCTGTGGGTCTCTGTAATTTCAACATTTTGAGAACATAGTATTTGTGGCATCACATAGCAGCTAACTTTTTAAGATTGGCCTTTCCCCCCCAACTCAGCATAATTCTCTAGATTCATCTAGGTTCTTGTGTCAATCAGTAATTTATTCCTTTTTCACAGCTATATAGTATTCCACAAAGTGGACTGCTTAACCATTCACCTCTAAAAAGCATGACAGTTGCTTTCAGTTTGGGGTTACCAGGAGGAAAGCTGCTATAAATATTCACAGACAGATTTTTGTGTGAACGTCAATCTTCACTTCTCAAGAACAACTGCCCAGAGGCACAAACTCTGAAGGAGCCCCGCTGGCTCAATGGGTAAGTGCTCGGCCACTAACCGAAAAGCCGGCGATTCCAACTCCTTTCCGCTCCATGGACGGCTGCTCCATGAACGGGCCCCTCGGAAACCCTGTGCAGGCCATTCCGCCCCGCCCTAGACGGTCACAACAAGTTGGATTCTAACTCACGGCTAGCAGGTTTTGGTGCAAGTTCTGGGATGCGTGGTAACTACACACTTAGTTTCACAGGAACTGGCCCAACTACTTTTCATTCTATACTTGTAGCATCCTCTCAACAAGCTCCTGTCCCCTCCTCTCCACTTTCTTCTCTCCCATCTAGACATAGACCTGTAGGACAGCCTCCTATAAATGCACAGATCCATAAAGTATACACACCATATGGTCACATTATGTCCCCAAGTCCAGTTCATATTTATCCAAAGTTTTCTGGTTGGGGCTGCAACTAGAGGATATGCTCCGAGGGGATCCCCCAGGCCATCAGACCATCAACTATGGTCTTTTAATAGGGTTCTTGAGATGCACCCCTCTTTTTCTCGTGTTGCCACAGGGGCTCAACATTGTGTCTTTTCACTTTCTTAACAGTCTTTCACAGGGCAAACATTTTAATTTGGATGTGGTTCAATTTATTGCTTTCTTCTTTTCTGGACTGTACTTTCATGTCAAGGAAACTCTGGTGGCATGGTAGGTGAGTGCTGTGACTGCTAACCAAAAGACTGGCAGGGTGAATCCCCCAGGCACTCCCCAGAAACTCTATGGAGCAGGTCTACTTTGTCCTGTAGGGTCACTATGAGTCAGAATCCACTCGACGGCACCAGGTTTCGTTTTTTGCTTTTTACATCAAGGCTAAAAACTCTCTGTCTAGTCCTAGGCCTCTCTTCTACAAGTTGTATAGTTTTTTACGTTTTACACACATATCTAGTGCTTCAAAAACCTTCCTACCCAGGCCCAGGCCTTCACGCTCTATAAAGCACCGGCTTCAAGTTTGTTTACAACATACACACATCTGATCATCTAGAATCCCTGTTTTCAGAAATTTCTAAATTTCAAAAGAATAACTAAGTACTTGCCTTATTTTCAGGAATTTCCAATCTGTTCTACATTTACATAAGTCAACAGCATAATGTACCTGACTACAATCTTAGCACTTAATTCACTGCTTAGCCAGTATTTACTCAATTAACTTATCATACAGGTAAGACTTAATTCCCATTTTTGATGTACTACATAGATACTTTTATAGTGAGTAAATATTACTTTATAATAAAAAAACTCTACTGCAAAATGATAAAAGCAACTAAATTATTTGGGATTCTTTTTCGTAGCACCTGTCACAGACCAGAACCTACCAGAAAATGTGCCAGCCAAGCCAACACCCAACTTAAAATGCCACATAACTGTAATTCTCCATACGATTAAAATAGCCACATACACAACCTATTATTAAACCTTCCAGACAAGTACAACTACAGACCAATAGTTTAGTCTCTTACGTCAAAGGAAGATGCAACACAGGTGTAAAAAGCTTAGGTTAGCTACACAGATACAAGAACTTTCAAATATCAGTCATGATTTTGTAAAGACAATGCACACATACACACAGAATCCTAATTTTTTGTCACCATTGGTGCAAAATGTACGCTCCCACAGTCCGGATTTTTGTTCACTCCATAAACATCTACTGAATTAATGAATGAATGATGTAAGTCTTTCTACCAATCACCTGAAAACACGGTGGGTAAGTAATACAATTGTCTTTAAAAGGTTTATTATGCATCAAGTCTTTTAAGTAAAGGCAAGCAGGTAATGAAAATGCCCATCAGTGACCACTAATTATTTTAAAATTCTTGATTTCTCAACTGTTAATAACTTAATTTGCATCACAAACCATTCCCTCAACAGCAATACAAGAAAATTAAGTTCAGACAAAAAATGTTCTTAGAAATTTATATTGCTCGTAAGACTTAATTCAGCATATCAGGATTTTCTGAACAGAATTAAGTCAGGATTCTAGTTCTGTTTAGTAAACCCTAGGCCATGTGTAGCAAAAAGGGGTTTAAAAACTTACATACAAACTCTGGAATGTACTCTTAAAAAAATCTGTTACTGATGTTTCCAAAGTTTTAACTATAAATATGTTCGTCGTAGCACTGTTTATAAAGAACAGCAATTGTCCAACAACAGGGATTTGTAAATTATGGTTAAATGCATGGTGGAACTACCATGTGACCATTAAAAATGATGCAGAATAGTTTTTGATGACTTGAAAATAGTCATAATTACTTTTTTAAAAAAACCTGTTCACAAAAGCTAACACGTGATTCTCATCCCTGTTTCTGGTGGGAACCTAAAACCAAGGCTCAGAGCAGACAAGAAAATTGTTAAGTGCTATTTATCTGTGACTCCAAACTGTATACAAAGAGCACATACTTTTCATGAAAGAAACAAAGTAAAGTCTTGAGGGGATTAAGTTAGTAATTTATTAATTCAGTGAAGATGTACTGTTCTGGTTTATCAACAAAACAAAAGTCAACAGACAGGAATGACAGCATCACTGAGGAGCACTCATTTACTACCTGAGTTGGAGTAATGATGGGGACACCACCAACAATGTCAGTTCGGTAAGACACTTGCTTCTTTGTACATGGATAGTCACCCTGGCGACTTAGGTTATCAGAATGAGGCTGTGACTCTGACTGCTTTGGTACCTGAAACAGGAAGTCAAATGAATCATTTTGCAATTATATATGCAACTCTTTTTACCACAGAATTTCCAACGAATCATCCATTCGCAATAATTAATGAAATCGCTAATAAAATTATTTAAATGGTACATATGTGTGCGCATACTCCTATACACTCTCATGTCACCTCTTCTACTCTACAGCATCCACTGGAAAAGCCACCCTGGCACTGAGCACTTCCTCAGGCAGGTACCGTTTTGGGCATCTTCCCCATTCCTCCTGGTAACAGTCCTATGGCACGGGGGGGGGGGGGGTGGGGGGGTGGGGGGGTGGGACCCCACTTGAGAGGCAGGGAAGCAGAGGCTCCGAGGCAGGTTTCTTCTTGGCTCCCACACCTGCCATCCCAGTCTGTGCAGTTCTTGTCCAGAGTCACTCTATTTCCAGGTCATGACAGCACTTAACACTGTGTGATAGGCATTAGCTGCTATTTTGCCCTTTGCTCCACTCCTGGCTGTGATTTTCCCAGCTTCCCTGAGGACAGGGATCACGGCCCAGGACAGTCTACTACCAAGCACACGGCAAGTGTTCAATAAATACCAAAGGACTGAGTAGATGAGTGCAAAGAACATTAGGAAAACAGAACAACAAAATACTCGATGTCCATCAAATGTGAAAATTTCAAAATACCTCAAAACTTATTTGGAATTTTTAAAAACGATGTTACCACTTAGTTCGGTTTTAACCGACGTGCATAAACAATGACGTGACAGCAGCAGACTCTAACGTACTAATTCCTCATTGAAATGAAATCAAAGAATTGGAAGTATCACAAATGCGTAGAGTATTTTACCTTTCTTACGGAGTCTAAAGAATTAGGTACGTGGTTATTCTTTTTCCTTGTCTAGACTATTAACCATACAGTCTGCATTTTGATTATTTTTAAGGCTCTGAATAAAATGCAATACAATACACACAGCACCAGTTATGATGCTGAGCATGATTTAATCTCTTAGGTAATTCAAAGGGCAATTGGGGGTTTGGCAGTCTTTCCAAAACATTATGACAAACACTACTTACAATCAAAAAACAAATCAAACCCACTGCCATCAAGTTTACTCCACCTCATAGCGACCCTAAGACAACAGTGGTATATATATATATACATGTATATATATATAATTTAAAATGCAGTAACTTGCCTGTTAACAGGGTACTGGGACAATGACAGGGGACACCATCCACGGTGCATTTAGAGACACAATCCATCTGTATGAGTAACTGCAAAGCAGCAGTTTCTCAAGCAGCAGTGTGTCAGCCACCACCCAGGAACACTGCTAGAAACCGTAACGTGCTACTACTTGCAGCAGGTTTGTGCAAAGTGGGCACACAACAGTATTTGAAGGTTAAGACACTACAAAGAAGCTTTTTACAAAAATCAGTGAACGACAGCACGTGTGAGGAGCACGCCTGCCTGCAGTGGCTCACAGCCCATGTGCAGAAACACAGTTCATCACCTGGCCGTCGCCCCGGCTCCTTCTCGTCTCTCTGCACACCCTCCTAAACCCTGGCAACGCCTCTGCCCCCAGCTTTCTCCGCAGCCCTCAAGCCCCACCCTCCACCCCTCGTGCTATCCACACTACAGGGCCGCCACGGGCAGAGAAGAGTGGAAATGGGAAAAGGAAGAGATGAGAAGGGAAACTGGAAGACAAACTCTTCAGTGCTAAGAGTTTTTTCTAAAAGGTCATGTATTTTTAGAGTGCTTTTAAAAGAAAATACAACAATGGGCAGAATTTTACTTGACAAGATTCCTATAAATAGGTAAGACTGAAAAGGTTTTAAACGGTATTATACTCTCTGAGTCTATCAATTTCCTGAGGAAGAGCAGTACTCCCTAACGAATGCTGCCCCTCTCAGCAAGGAGCAGACGCCACCTCACAGCGATCCTGGGCAGAGCCGCCCCTGGGTCTCCCGGGCTGCAACCCTTCACGGGAACAGACGAGCGGTCTTTCCTCCCAGGATGCTGCTGGCGGGTTCCAACCCCACCTTCTGGTTAGCAGCTGAGCACTTAACTGCTGCACTACCAAGGCCTCTTTTCTAACAAACAGCATGACGTACTTCAATTATTTTGACAGGGGAAAGATTGCCAAGTTATTCCACTATGTGCAAAAAAAGGCTTTAAGAGAAACGAACACCTGAGGGAAAACAATCTGTTCAGCTGTGTTCGCTGAAGTGTGTGGAGAAGAGGGGACCCACACAGACAGGGGCAGCTATTCCGTCCTTCACAAGAAGCTGCGCATCACCCACCCAGGGCACTTCCCAGCTACAGAAACCACGCGTCTATGATCACAGAGATACATATACACTGCACTCTAAAAACACACTGACTTGTCTACTGGCTTTTCCATTTTTCTTCCAGAAATGTCAGTGCTGTTAAAAACTTTGACCTATGCTATTAAGTTCATTCCTTCTAATTTGTTATTATTATGAAACCAGTGCTCAAAACAGCAAAATTCCAGTGTTAAAGTCCACCAATTAAAATCCTATTTCATACTAAAAACTGTCTAAATTGTACTCATCCTGTTCCCCAAGAACAAGAAAAATACCAGCAAAATACCCATGAATGTATAGAGTGCACTTGAAGTCCAAATGAAATGTTAGTGCAAATTCAACCTGTTAAACCAATGTGTTTTAGAATGAAGAAGAAATCAGCCAGTAGCCAAAGGAGAATCAGAGAAGTGATTTCACTAGATAAACCTCACGGGCCAGAGACACTGACTATGTGCCAAGTAAGTCACTAGACAGAGAGCATGGGTCAGAAAGACAGCTTATGCCCTAGTTAGTCATTAACAGACAGCAGGGCCAGAGACGCGGACTGCACTCCAGGTAAGTTACTAGACAATACCACAGGCCAGAGACAACGACTGCACACCAGGGTGTCACCAGACAAGACACCATGAGCCAGAGGCCTGGACTATGCCCCGGTTCTATCGCCTGCCAGAGACTGTGAAGGGACAGACAGAATGGATGGATGGAGGAAAGAAATAAACGAAAATGCTGCAGGTTTCTTAAAAGTTAAAGGAAAGCTTGGCATTCTGGTCACTGAGAATGGTGACATGGCTCGAGGACTGAAACTTCAAGCATTCAAATACAGCCTCTGGGTGTTACCGCGTTTCAGAGGGCTCCAGGCATGAACAGCCAGCTGAAAGCCACCCATATAAACTCAAAAGGGTCTAACGCTTTTTGAAGATACTTATTTTGTGAGGATCAAGGCCCTATATCGTGCTTACTCTAAAGGTTCTTACTTGCCATTAAAAAAAAAAGTCAAACTTGGGAGTTCCTGTTGCACCTTCAAAAAGACGCTTAATATCAAATAGTGTTTCCACTTAGAAATAAACCACATATATCTTACATTCTTCACCATCGGTAAGGGACTAGAGGATCACCATTTTTATACTGCTATTAATATAGATGAAGACTTAGCCGAAAGTATACTCAACAACGTGATTTTTCCAAAGTCTAGTCATTGATATCCAGTCAGTGTTGCTTCCTCTACTTATGGGTCTTTCTTTTTTTAAATAGTGGAGCAAGAATTTAAATGGCTGCCATCAACCTGCATTCACACACACCAAAGAAAGTAACTAAAGGAAGTCATGGACCATGGTGTGGAAGGGTAGTGCATTCAGAGAGCAAGGTTCCATGAGCCAGCAGTGATTAAATACTGTATCTTCACCCACTACCCTGGAACCAACCCTATCCTTTAACCACACACTTCTACAATCTAAATTGGGATGTGTAAAAATGTTAGCTTTATGTACCACACAGTACTCAGATCATCACTAAAGTACAGAGTTGACCAAAATGTCATTTGGAGTGATTCCATAGAAAGACGAATGGCACGTACTGTCATGGATTGAACTGTGTTCCCTAAAAATCTGTAGCAATCTGGCCAGGCCTAATTTCTGGTATTGTGTGCTGTTCCTCTATGTTGGAATTTCTGACTCTGTGATGTTAATGAGCGTAGATGGATGGTAGCTGAGCTGGTAAAGCCAAGATTCAAGGTCTACGATTTGTTTTGTGCCTTGAAGCACAGACTCTTGGGATGTAATGGAGAGAAGGGAGCAGAGGCATTCCGGGACCTCAAACCATCAAGAAAGAAAGCAATGCCTGCAGATGGGCATGTCGTTTGGAAAGGACCTGGGTCCCTGTGCCTCTGACACTCCTCTCCAGGGGAAGCCTCACCCAAAAGACCTTCCTCTGGTGCTAGGAGAGAAAGCCTTTCCCTGGAAGTGACACCCTGAATTTGGACTTTCAGCTTACTGGACTGTGATAAATAAAACTTGTTTTCAGAGCCATCCACTTATGACTATTTCTCTTAGAGCAATACCAGATGACTAAGAGCAATACCAGATGACTAAGACACACATATTAAGATGTAAATGTACATAAAGAACCACAAAACTAGAGATTTCATCAGCATGAGACTGGAAGAACAAGATGGTATCCTGCTACCACCAATGACCACTTCAAAAGGAAACATAGCAAAGGTCCCTCATGGAGCAGGAGAAAAGAGGGTGCAGAATTTGAACTCAAGGAGAAAGATCAGACTTGACGGTCTGACAGACTGGAGGGTCCCTGAAAGATGTGGCCCTCAAACTCTTGTTAGCCCAGAACTAAAACCATTCCCAAAGCCAACTCTTCAGACATCGATTAGATTGGACTATAAGACATAAAATGATACTGATGCAGAGGGTGCTTCTTGTTCTTGGCTCCAGTAGATACATGAGACTAACTGGGCAGCTCCGGTCTGGAGGCAGGATGAGAAGGCAGAGGGGGACAGGAGCTGGCTGAATGGACACAGGAAACACAGGGTGGAGGGGAAGAGTGTGCTGTCACAGCATAGGGGAAAGCAACTAGAGGCACACAACAATGTGTGTTTTAAGTTTGTATACGACTGACTTGAATTTTAAGCTTTCACTTACAGCATAATTTAAAAATAAGTAAAGATGTAAATGCTATTTTTCTCAATGAAACTATGTAAATCATCAATTTCTATGGGAAAATATATTAGAAATTCCACACCCTTACACACCCTCCAAGAATAAAACTAACAAAACATATCTTATTAACACATACAAAATTCATTGCTTTTCTAAGAATTTCATGTGTATCTATAGGAAGTGGATTTCTAGTACCTGCTGAGCTGTCTCCTGAGTATGACTGTCAATTCTATACTCGCTTTTACATAGTTCTACTCCCTCTGTTGACAAACTACAAGATTTCAATCTTGTATGTTTACATTTTCTAAATGTGATTTATTAAAATATGAAAATCATTTACCAATATGATTATCTTTAAAAACTTGACAAAAGCTGCAAAACCACAAAAGCCATTTAGAAGTCCTCACACTTTGAAACATCACCTTGTCTGTCCCTCATCTATTCTCCGCCGTGGTAACAAGATCATTAGACACGTTTTATGTACAGATGTTTCATTCCATTAAAAACCCAGACACAGCAATTCAAGAACCACCCCCATGATAAGAAGCCTAAGGTCACCTGACTACTTTTCCTCTAAATGAACTAAAAAAAACAGTGCAGTCTATTACCGCAAATCAGAAGCCCCACCCCCACAATAACTAATTCTCCAAAGTCATGGAAATTTTCCAAGCGGACAGGTTTATCAAGAGTTAAAATTGATCATTTCAAATCTTTTAAGAATACATACTTCTGAGTCAGTTCAGAAACTGCTTTCCTGAAACTGCACAAACCTAAAATAACTTCTGCTTCATGTAGAGATCAGAGGCCTGCGTGGGTGTCTGCTGTCACATGGGACAAGCCATTCTGCAGCAAGACAAGAAACGAACTGAACTCTGAGAACAGCTTTTGCTGCAGTAACTCTTTATTGCGCAGTGACATAACTACGGAATCGTCCATTTCAGATGAGAAGTGGCACCACAGCGATGATCACTCTCCTGGGTACATGGTTTATAAGTCACTTAGGGTCAGCAACTGCACTTCAGTAAACACATATTTCAATTTATAAGGTTTTACACTCTCAACATGCAGGTCTATTGTGTTTCCCTAGAGGAGCGTGGGGAAAAGAGGTGAAGTGTGCAGGATCAGGGCAGAGGGTCCATCTGCTTGTTCACCAGCATGAATGGTAAAACCAGGGAAGTTTGTTTTGGGCCTTAGGAATGAAAGAATATGGATAAGATTCCTTTCCCACGACACTCTAAGGCACCAAAGTTTCAGGTTCAGGCTCCAGAGTTAAGCCAACTGGGTTCCGATCACAACTCGTTACTTTAGCAGCAAAGAAATCTGTAAAAGTTGCTTTATCTTCCTAAATCTCACTTTTCCAGACACAGCCTTTAATACAAGGCTTGGCATACTGTAAATAAGAGTAATGCTCATCAAAAAACCACGGAGCAGTCCAGTCCGGCAGCAGGGAGTTGCAGCAATGAAACAGGGGCAGGGCACCAAGGCCTGGGCTCCAGGAGGAAAGGAAGGGAGAGAAGCAGGCCAGAGCCCGAGGGGTGCTCCTCGGGACAGTGCAGGCGGGACCCTCTGAGCACTGATCCTCCTGTGCTGTCCCCTTTACTCACATTCCAATGGGATACTGAGTTACACATGTGTGTATACAGACATACATATGTATACACTATGTATGTGTACATACACACACACACCTGTGTCTTAGTTATCTGTGATGTAATTTCTTTTTAAATGCAACCATTAGTGATTGAAAGCAAAAGCGGCACAAGCCATTTTAAGAGAACAAGAGGAAATGGATTAGAAACTCTGTAGTGGATGCAGGGAACTACGATTTTTTACTATCCTCACAAATTTCTACAAGAAGAACAGCCCATATGTTCTACAACAAAGAAAAGGAGTCTGTGAACTTAGCTGTTTCAACAACCAATGTAACGTTCTATTTCTTCCCAAAACAAAAGACTGATTTTCCCCGCTTTTGCCTTGAATGGCTTACAGTTTAATTCTGAAGTTTGTTTTGTAGTTAAGTTACATAAATTATAAATGAACAAATGAAGTCATAAAAACCTAAGGATCAGAAAACAAATATCACAACAATATTACTCTATTTTATTTTTAGGTAGATCCTCAGGTTATAATTAAAAACATTTCTTTGTATCCTTTGCTCTTAACAAACCTTCAGTGATTTCATCACAATTAAGATAGTGAACAGTATCTACTTCCACACATAATAATAACGAGTCACGTCTTTCCTGAATCACTGCTGGGTGCTTGCTTCTCCTTGTGTCCTGTCTGCCTGACACCTGCGGGTCTTTGCCTTGGACACCCGGTGTCCCCATTCTGAGGATGCCCTGAGCATGTGCTCACCTTGCTTACTGCCCTCTGCTTCTCAGACCCAAGTCCTACCCCAGTCCTTCATTCCCAAACTCTTCGCCTCTCCTTGTCTTGCTCTTGGCTTCAATCCCTGCCTCTCTGACACCAGTCCTAGGCATGGCTTAGAAAACAGGACAGCCCCTTCCACTCAAGAAGAAAACACACCCCCAAAGCAGAACTCTAAAACTGCACTTTCCCCTGAAAACACTCCTGTTCACAGTGGTTAGAAACTGCAGTACTGTCATCACTGAGTTCCACGACAGTTAAGCACGCATTCAAGGACTGATCTCAGGTCAAGAGGCACCATGAACAGAAAAGGATTCATAACTCTATGCACTTGTCTTTTAAATAACATTTGTTCATATGACCTGTTGGTAAAGCGGTGGCATTTGTTAGGTGATTTTCAAAATGTTAACAGTTACTTCCAGACAAAACAATTTTTCACAAAAATACTTACTGTAATTTTTATAGCTTTGTTCAACACGTTTACCCATTCAACTAGGTCTTGCTGATCATTGGCTTGCAGGAAGTACTTCCTCATCCCTGCATTCATAACTGTTGAGAGAAAAAAATAAACTACAACACAAGAAATTTTCTACTCATTATCTCTAAATTCATGCTCATGAGCTGAAAACTTGCACCAGGTTTCAATATTTTGACTGTCTCAGGTTTGACAGGATTTGACAGAATGTTAGATCATTTTACCAAACCAAAAATGCCCACTACCATCAATTCTCACTCACAGTGCCCCTACAGGATAGAGCAGAACTGCACCACAGTTTTCCAAGGAGCGCCTGGTGGATTCGAACTGCAGACCTTTGGGTTAGCAGATGCAGCATTTAACCAGTATGCAACTGGGGTTTCTGATCACACTATATACTGCTTTCACCACCTGATAACACTGGTAAATGTGTTCTCTGTAACGGCCACATGGTTTTTCATTCAATGGACACACTGCAATCTATTCGGCCAATCTCCTCAGGATGGACATGTAGGCTGTTTTTGAAATTATATAAAACGTCACAAATGCAACATCATATATATTTTTCCCATACTTGGTCTAGTATTTCTCTATGATAAATTTCTTGACATAAAACTTTTAGAAACACTAGCAATCTTCCTTTTCCTGAATCCTTTTGCATTCTACCAACAGCCTGTCAAAAGGCCTGTTGCATCTCAGTGCTCACTAGTTCCGGTTACTAGCACTTGTGCTAGCTACGAATCTCATTTTCACCCAGTCCTCCACGGCAAGGGGATGAACAATCCAAAAACTATTCTCAAGACTCCTATGCCAGCCCTGAGGACATCTGCCAGTGGGAGGTGGGGGGGAAGTCAGGAGGAGGAGCAGCCAATGGGAGGTGACGGGAGGAGACCAGAGGTGGGAGGTGGGGAGGACAAAGAGGCTTTCTTCTGGGTTCTGGCCACAAACAGCTAAGCGACCACTCCAGGTTCTTTTTTTAACATTTTATTTTGCTTTTGATGAAAGTTCACACAGTCAAATGGTTTCCTATTTCATATACAAACTGGTCCGTGACAGGACTGCCTACCCCTGAACATGTCAAATGTGCCAGCCTGCTCCACATGTCCACTGTCTCCCTGGGTTTCATCCCTCCCTGTCCTCCCCCATCTTTGCTTTTGGGCGAATGTTGCCTGTCTGGTCTCATTAAGTGGACTGTTTTAAGAAGCACGTTTCTCACAGGCATTACCGTTTATTTTACATGCCAATCTATTATTTGGTTGAAGGAGGACCTCCAGCAGTGGCTTCAGTTCCAGGCTGAAACAGTGTCTCTTCGGGCAATAGTTTCTTGGCTTCCTTTAGCTCCTATCATTTTCTAAGTCAGGACTTCATGGATCTCAGTTTTGTTCCAACTTTTCTCCCCTTTTGAAAATCTCTATATGCCCCTATCCTAGTTAGAGCAGTCAGCAGTGGTGGCCAGGCACCATCTAGATCTTCTGGTCTCTGCCTAGAGAAGGCTGTGGTTTGGGCACGCCATTAGTCTTTTGGATTCATTTCTCGAGTCTTTTGGTTTCCTTCGGTCTTTGCTCCAAACAGAAAAAGACCAACTGTTGTGGGCCACTGGTAAGTTTTTAAGACCCCAGGAGCCACTCACCAAACCAGGATGCAGAACATTGTCTTCATGAATTGTGTTTGCTATGTCAAGGGGGCTAGAAGTTCCCAGAGGCTGTGGTCCTCAGGCTTAAAATCCAGTAACAGTCCCACGAAGTGTCTGAGTATGTCTATGAGGACCCATTACTTGTCCCCCGTGTGCTCTACTAGGCATAGTCTGCATCTCAGTACACCGGCAGCACACTCGCTGTCAGCAGGTGCTGCCACGCCAGTTCTGACTCACGGGAAGCTCATGTACAAAGAACAAGACACTGCCTCGTCTTGCACCATCTTCAAAATCCATGCTTTCTTTGAGCAAATCATTGCAGCCTCTGTGTCAGTCCATCTCACTGCGGTTCTTCCTCTTTTTTCCTGACCCTGTTCTTTACCAAGTGTGATGTCCTTCTCTAGGACTGGTCCCTCCTGATAAGATATTCCAAGTACATGAGCCAAAGTCTTGCCATCCTAGCTTCTAAGGCACATTCTGGCCACATTTCTTTAAAGACAGACTGGTTGGTTCTTTTGGTACTCTGTGGTATATTCATTAATCACCAACAGCATAATTCAAAAGCATCAATTCTTCATCAGTCTTCCTTATTTACTGTCCAGCTCTTGCCTGCATATGTGGCAAATGAAAACACCACAGCTTGAGTGAGGCACACCCTGGTCTTCCAAGTAACATCTCTGCTTTTTAAAATAGGTTTTTTGCAGCAAACATGCCCACTGCAATACATCACTTGACTTCCTGACTCCTGCTTTCATAAGCACAGACTCTGAAATCTCAACAACTTTAGTATCATCTGTTTATCATGATGTTGCTTATTAGCTCAGTTGTGAAGGTTTTTGTTTTATGTTAAGGTATAATTCATACTGAAGGCTGCAGCATCTGCCCTTCACCAGTAAGTGCTTCAAGTCCTCTTCACTTTCAGCAAGCAAGGTTGTATAAACACGTTATCACCATTAACTCATGTACAACGGTACAGGTAACTACCACTCCCATTTTCTGCCCCCAGAAGTTTATGAGCAGGCACCAGAGCCATGTCACTACCATCTGGCATCATGGCGGGTACTGCTGCAAGTGCACAGCTGAGTGTTAAAAGCCATTCGTCTGAGGGGACACTTCCTGGAAGAGTACCTGTGAAATCGTTGTGTCTCTGGCTTCCGTCCAGCAAGATATGTCTTACAAGTATATTTTCTATTTCCTTTGAGTTATTGGCATTCAGAACTATTCCACTAAAGGGGCTTTTCTGTGGGTACAAACAGTTTGTGATGCATTTTTGGGCCATGGGAACAATATGTAATGGGACTGATGTACTTCATCAGGGGACCAACGTGGGCTGCCTGCAGTTGGCATCTCATTTTTTCAAACAGAAAACTACCAATCATTCATCATCCACACCATTAGTGAAAAAAAGTGGCATCACTAAAATAAAAGCTTAAAAAATAACAGTAATAATACATCCTTTAAAGGACGACTCCTCCAATCCTGATGCCAACTTCACCACAGAGTTCATCCAGCTTCTTAGATTATTCGCCCTGCACACAGACTGAACAAGTATGATGAAAGGATACAGCCCTGATGATGCACACCTTTCCTGACTTGAAACCATGCAGTAGGTCCCCTTGTTCTGTTCCAACAACCTCCTCTCAGTCTATCTACACCTTCCTCACAACCGCAATTAAGCACTCTGGAACTCCCACTCTTCTCAACGTTATCCATAATTTGTTACAGTCCCCACAGTCAAATGTCTTTGCACTAACATCCTTCTGGTATTCTTTGCTTTCAGGCAAGATTTATCTTACGTCAGCAACGCTGTGCCTTATTCTATGTCCTCTTCTGAATCCAGCCTGAATTTCCAGCATTTCCCTGTCCATGCACTACTGAGACCACGGTTATGCTCTGCAGCACATACACAAACGTACACACAATTACCCGTAACTACCTTCGTGAGGGAGTGGTGGTGGTACAGTGGTTAAGAACTCAGCTGCTAACCAAGACGTGGGCAGTTCTAGTGCACATGAATTATCGTCATACTTAACATTTTAATACACTGAGAACTTTTTATGTAACTTAGTTTACACATGTACTGTAAACACTATTTACTTGTACGAAACAAAGCATACTTGCTAGGGCATTATCTACCAACTATTAGCATCAACTCGAACTAAAACTTACATAACAAGTGCATTTGTTTTTTAAAAAAGTTATTCTAAAACTTAAAAACTATACTGTTACAACTGCTGAAATACAAAAATAACTTCTAGAAATCCTATCAAAGTTTTCACTGACATACTACCAGCTAGCTGAACATTTCTTACAGCAAAGGGGAAATGAAAACACTCAAGAGAAAAATGGTTGTTTCTTGAGCACACAAAATATTCTAATTGACTGAGACCAAAACACTATAAAGCGGAGCTTCCCTGAATTGAGCGGAGGGTCTTAGAAAGGAAACAAAAGCATGCTTTGTCAAGTGGCACAAAATAACTTCACTGGGAAACTAAAGAAATGTAACACACTGTAAACTGTTTTGTTTTGTTTTTTTTAAATCTTTCTAGAGACTAGGAGATTACTGATGCTACCACATACAAGTTAACATCAATTAATAAATCACTAGGACATTAAGCATGTCAACCAACAATTTTTGTTTTTAACTGCCAGCTATCAGTAAAGGATTCCTTTGTCATCCTCCTGCAGCTGAGCCTGAATCTGAGCACACGCCACAACAGCTTCTTCCTTCCACGCTTTTGAGGCATCTGCCTACAACATCTGAGGTCTTGAAACAATAAGCACTTATTAATACTCAACTGGCATAAACTTAAGTGCTCAGTACCCGCATTTCTGAATGAGCGATGTTTATATACGGACCTCTTTTAGGGACGGAACAGGGGCAAGCACATCTCTGAAAAGACTCTCAGCATTCCCTGCAGTCTGAATGAACCTCCTACCGGCCTTAGGAACTGTTTCACGTAACAGCAGGCTCCATGACACGATGTGAAAAAAGGTAGACTCAGCCAGGCCTAACCAGCTCCCGTGAAAATTATTTAATCTCTCTAAAAGGCAACTAAACCAACCAAACCCATCGAATCAATTCTGACTCACGGCGGAAGGTCAGTGGTTCGCACCTACCAGTTGTTACGGAAGAAAGACGTGGCATTCTGCTTCTGTCAAGACTGACAGCCCTGGAAGCCCTGTGGGGCAGTCCTACCCTGTCCCACAGGGGCCTGTGACTGTCACTCCGTAGGCCCAGTCAGTCTTCTTCACCTGAGATGTGGTACTGTGACCCACCCTCTCCCTGAGGGGTGGAGATGCTAAAACGAGCGCCATCCACAGGACAGAGGATGTTCATCCCCATCATCTGGAGGTTTCCAAGAAGTCACAACACGCAGTGAGGAACTTTGTAAGGCACATGATGGAAAGAGGGCTCTCGGGGCTAACTCGGGCTTTCAGCGGCCATCTCATCGCCCACGCCACCTGCTGCCGCCCTACGCTCTGCCACCACGCAGGCAGGAAAGGGCTGCATTCAGCAGGCAGGTTTCTTCCAGCCCTCCTGTTTTGTTTCATGCCCGCACCCCTTCCTTCCCCTCCCCCCCACCCCAGTGTCCCTGAGTAAAGAGCATCACTGCTTCTATTTCTGGAGCCACTCCACCTCCCATTTCCTGCTGGGCCGGGGGAGGGGTGACTGCCTCACAGAGCCAGATGGAGTTGGGGAGAGGTTGTTTCCAACACAGAGATTCAAAGTCCTCGCTTTCGGTCCCTCCTCACTGTTGCTTCTCCAGAAATTGTATCCTCAATTGCTAAGCCCTTCAGCATTGGGGTGAGGGTGGCTTTTCATCAGTCTCGTCCTCTGCTGAGCTATTTACCATCCCTCCATCCACCTTCTACCTTCATCCAGACAGTTCTGGGTGACAGAGACTGTACATCCCTGATCTCACCGTTTTTAGGCAATACGAAAGCAGATAGGAAGCCTCTGTGTTGCCCGTTTTCGTAGAAGCCAGGGTGCTGTTTCAGAAGCCAGCACCTCTCTGGGAAGGTGAGAATTTTAGGCCTCCTTTTCCACCACCACTAGCAGCAGAGGATGAATAAACTACCAACAGATCAATAACGGACAAATCTTTATCTCAATTCCAACTAAATTTACTCATTCTGAACATCTCAAGCATCCTGAATGTTGAATCTGTGACTATATGTTACTATTGCCTGAACCAGGAAATGTATATTAAAAAGATCTGCTCAAACTGTGAGCATTATATATTGCAGGACACAAAGCTCCCTGTTGCCTGACTCGCCCCTCAGTGGCCTTCCAGTCACAAAGCTGAGATATTTTCCTATTCAACAACCAAAACCAGAATCCACAGTAAACATGTAACTTTCTTTTAATTTCTTAGTGACAGTCAAAAAAATTATAGTTATCTGGATAAGTCTGCTTCACTCTATTCATGTCATATTATTTTTACCGGATACATGACTGTCATCAGGCACTGAGTGTGCCTATGAATTGCCACTACTTGTCCCCCATGTGCTCTATCAGGCACACAGTCTACATCTAAATAGACCTGGTTGTCAGCAGGTGCTGCCACGCCAGTTCTGACTCACAGGAACCTCACCGTACAAAGAAGGAGACACTGCCTCGTCTTGCACCATCTTCAAAATCCACACTTTGTTTGAACAAATCACTGCAGCCTCTGTGTCAATCCATCTCACGGCAGTTCTTCCTCTTTTTTCTTGACCCTGTTCTTTACCAAGTGTGATGTCCTTCTCTAGGAATGGTCCCTCCTGATAAGATATCCAAAGTACATGAGCCAAAGTCTTGCCATCCTAGCTTCTAAGGAGCATTCTGGCCACATTTCTTTAAAGACCGATTGTTTGGTTCTTTCGGTAATCTATAATTCTGATTACATCCACCCGTCCTTAACACATGCCATGGAAGAAAACTGCCTTTTCAAGCAGAAGAATAATTTAATCAATTCTACTCCAAGAGCCATCTTTTTATGTTAGCTTATCCCTATTGATGTTAAGCTGGCCACCCTCCTGACTTTTGTCCCGTCACTGACGTCCACATCACATTCTGTAAGAGCATGTTAATCCCACCAGCTTCAACCATCACCTACCTGATCTTCTAATTCTTCAACTGTCTACATTTTCCCAGTCTTCACCTTTTAGCTCTGACCAGTGCTCACTTTGTGTCGGTTCACAGAACAATTCCACGGAAGTCTCCCCCTCACTTCCAACTCTTTACATTCAATAAAGTCACACATTTGACCCATCAAATTGGTTCTCTCAATTTCCCTATGTTTTCAATTGAGCAAAACCCTGGTAGCACCGTGGTTAAAGCACTCAGCTGTCAACCAAAAGGCTGGCGTTCCAACCCACCAGCACACCATCACTGACAGAAGGTGATCTTCCTTTCTCACGTTTCTCCTGGCTGGGACCCGAGTTGCCGGTAAGCTGGCATTGCCCTTCTGTTGGGAAGGATGTCCTCCACTCTGATTTTCATGCGTTTCCCCCTGTCCTGTAGGCACCTGGCTGGTATTCTGAGCAGAGTTTTTCCTACTGTACTGTAACCTGCCATCTACTGACCTAACTGCACTGTAAGGTCCCTCAAGATGGAGACTGTCACCTCTGCAGTCACAGAATAACTACACCACCTGTTACATGGAGGTTACCCTGTAAACGTCTGATGAATAAATAAATTTAAATTTAGTCTTTCCAAGCGTGTTCCAGTCTCTATCTCTCCCTTGTATTAGTCTATACATCACCTCTAGTTCCCAACTTTAAGATTCGGGTTCTTTCAGATCAACATCTGTGCCACTCAGTGCAACACATGTACAAGAATACCTGGAGACAACCCTCAGAACTCAGCTACATCAGTTCAAGGTACCCTTTCAACTCTTCAACTTCTCTAATGAATGTTTAAAACCATTTACAAATATCCAACAGAATACTTAAATATCTAAACCCACTATCTTAATGACATATTTCAATAATTATTAACCACAATTATATACAGTCTCAAGGGGAAAAAAAATCTCTTCTAGATTTTCACTTCGAAAACCTTTGCTGGAGATGGAAATGAGAGGTTTAGCTGGTAACAGGGGAGGAGCCTCAGAGCCGGTTGGGACTCCGAGGCTCACCTTCAGCAACCACTCACTGTGGGCTCACACCCACAGTGATATTCACGAGGCAGGTCACTACTTTTCTGACCATCTCTAGTGACAAAGGACTCATGAAGCACATGCAGAGGGGAAAAGATGGGGCTCAAGTGATATACTTGACCTTCAATTCTGCATCACAGGAAGCCTTTTAAAACTGACCATTATGACAGCCACACAATTCTTCTTGATTTACACTTCCCTTGTGACAGAAAGGTGACTAATAATTAGCAGCTGGGTGGAGCACAGGAGGACTGCTAATCTGCATGAGACACTATTTTCTTGTACTTACAGTATTAACAGATTCACACACACTCAATGCTCATCAGTAAAAATCTGTTCAAAAGATACTTACCCAAGAGCTCATGAAAATCACTACACAATCTATTCCGGTGCCCACACGGCAAACACTGTCTGCAGAGGTCACTTTTCAGCAGCATTTTGTGCTCTTCTTGTTTTTCTCTCATGTTATCAAAAGCTGGTCACCACAGGCAGCAGTTTACAACGGCTTACCTCCAAAAGCCACCTACTCAGTAGGCGCTAATAAGCTATCGTTTCTATGTCACTATTGTACCTAATGATTAGCAAATCAGCTAAGTCCTCATCTGTGGAATTACCAAGTTTCTTCAACAAATAAAAGTAAAAATAAGACTGAGAAAGCCAACAATATAAAAATACTGTATTTAATTGGCTTAGAAATATAAACTGTTTGTCATCAGAGATAGGGCGGGAGATGGAATAAGCAGACGATTTGACACAATTACAAAAGCTATCAGAAACAGTGAGGTTACTCAAATCCATATTAAAAAAAAGATTTAATTTTCTTATTTGCTAATTACAGGTACACTGTCTTTTATCATAGCAAGTTAATTTAACCCCCAAGGGAAAGTATTTCTAACAAATTTAAATCAAATCTTAAAATACAGGCCAGGAATCTCAGTGTCTCCAACAGTAGCGGTCAGAAACAGAAAATGGGCCTCACAAAAAAAGCTGGCTTAGTTTCTCTAAGTTTCTAGCCTTTAATCAGTTGATAAAGGGGTTGTCATTTCCTCTCTCTGTGTATACATATAGAAAGCCTGGTGGCGTAGTGGGTTAAGTGCTACATCTGCAACCCAACAGTTCAAATCTTCCAAGCACTCCGTGGAAACTCTATAGGGCAGTTCTGCTCTGACCTGTAGGGTCACTCTGAGTCAGAACCAACTTGACGGCAGTGGGTTTATACATATGGACAGGAGTTAGAACAAGCTCAATAACAGTGAAACATACATCAGATACTAACAGAATTCACAGACCTAAATAAAAGCTGTAACAGCAAATGGTACTATGTAAGTACACCAGTCTAACTTAAAACAATGACAGAAACGCATACGGCGCAGTCACTCACCAAAACAAAACTCTGCCTTTGGCCTCAGCTTGGTCGCGTCGCTAACCTGACAGGAAAACGAGACGAGTTACTCATAGCTTGTATGCAAACTAAAATCGACTGTACATACTGCCTAAGCTTCCACGCATGACACCCCAACAACCACACACAGATGGTGTATATGAGGCCTGACAACGAGGTCTGCGCACTTGACTGTTCTAAGTGCTCCATACCTCACTGCTGAGTACCACTATGGTCACCTCTGAAGTGGTCCCCGTGGCAAGCTATGCACCAACGCCAGCACCCAGTCCACCCTTAAAGCAATTTTGGAGCTCTTTTTCTGGAATGACCACTGCACATGGTGGCAAGTTCATAAACTTAACTGTATAGCTGTCTGTGGGGGACTTTTTTTAGCCAGTAAACAAATAACTAGATTGGAACACCCTCCCTGCTAACCTGATCTGGCTCCCGATAACTTTTTTCTTTTCCTGAAGACGAAGGAAATACTAAAAGGAAGACATCTGAATGACATTCCGGACATCAACGGTAACAGAGCAACAGCTCTGATGGCCACTCCAGAAGAGTTTCAAAACTGCTCTGAAGGGCGGACTAAACACTAGCACCAGTGCCCAGCTTCCCAAGGGGAGTGCCTGGAGGGTGACCCTAGTGACATGCACCAGTGAGGCACGGAGCACTTTGTTCTAGGCTGAGTTCACAAACGTGATTGTCAGTCCTCATACACCTAAAGCTAAACTTTAAAGGCAACTGCAAGAGTTATAGATTATATACAGGATCCAAGTGTCAATGGTAAGATGTTTAAAACAAACAATACCTCCACATCTTTTCTAAGGAAATTTCATTCTTCTCCAAGGAAATGTGAAGAAGTTGAAAGTATACCCTGAGGCTTTATGGTACATACACAAATACTTTGAATTTTACAGAAATTTTGAAAACATTTTCAATAACTACTCGGCACCAGAACCAAACAGCAAACCCACTGCTGTCAATTCTGACTCCGGGTGACCCTACAGGGTACACACCGCCCCACAGCTTCCAAAGAGCACCTGACGGCACTGAGTGGATCTTTGGTTAGCAGGGATTCCAGAACCCTCTACACAAACTACAAATGCTTCCCAAGTTCTGTATTTCTAAATTAACAGTCAACTATAAGAGAATACTGCTGGTGAGAGAGGAAGAGACCGTGTATTTAAAGACCCCAAACCCAACAGGCTGTGAGGAAATCTCACGGCACTTAATTCTCTCCTACAGCACAACAGCCAGGATAACAGAGTCACGTCCTGAGGTGCAGCGTGTGGTCCATTCTAGAAGGTGAAGCAGCTTGCCCCTGCTGCCTACTGGAATTCAGTCCCCTAGTAAGTGAGTGGCTCACTTGGCAGACCCTGCTGACTGCTGCCCCTTGGCTGTAGTGCTAAAATTCCTAACTGTAGCATCTGCTCGGTACCTCAGAAAGAACTCTAAGTCTGGGGCTCCCAACTGATCCTAAGGACAAATTCTCAGGTCTGAGTCACACAGACGTCTGTTCCAGGAATGAGCTCTCGGAAAAATGCGGCATGTCTACAGTGGAGTACACACTGTACACAACCAAATGAATTTCAGACAGGTGCAGGACAGCGACAGAAGTCAACAGAACTTCACAGAGAAGGGGCTGCATTTCAAAAGGGGAGCAGCGGAGGAGGGCACCACAGCGCGCTTATCAACTGCCCACTTCACTCAGCTAATTCTTTACCAAAGAGCTCCCACTTTAAAGAAGACCAGCTAACAGGCAACTGATTGAGGCAGAGGGCACTCTCTCCTTCTCTGCCTATTCCATTAAAATGGACCTTTCCACATCCCTCACAGGGGGTCAAAAAGGCTGGGCCGTCTACCTGCTTAACACTATACACGCTTCAGTAACATAATCAAGTAAATGTGGAATCTAAAGTTTATCTTACCATGGAATTCTGTGCTTCCTAATAATATCCTCTCCAAGCAATGACAGCTGTATGCTACTTGAAAGCACTTCTGAATGTCTTGATTTATATGAACAATTAACATATATGAAGTCTGACAATTAGGCCCGCAAAGTTAATTGTTCCAAGTGCTACATACCTCACTGCTGACTATCACTACAGTCACCTTCAAAGGACTCCCCTTAGGAAGCTATGCACCTACATCAGTGTCTAGTCCACCCTCCAAAGCATTCTGGAACTCTTTCTGGAATGGCCACTGTGCCTGGTGGCATGGTGGCAAGTTCACAACTTTAATTGTCCAGCTGTCCATGAGGGAGTTTTAATACCTTCCCTACTCTCCTGATCTAGCCCCCAGTGATTTTTTTCTTCACCCAAAGATAAAAGAAATATTGAAAGGAAAACATCTGGATGACATTCAGGACACCAAGGGTAATATGACAACAGCTCTGATTGCTATTCCAGAAAAAGAGCTCCAGAATTACCTTGACGGGTAGACTAGGCCCTGGCATCAGTACCGAGCTTCCCACAGGGAGTACTTTGAAGGTGACTGCAGTAATATTCACCAATGAGACATGTAGCACTTTTTCTCGGATGAGTTCGTGAACTTAACTGGCAGCCCTTGTACTTAAACACTATTTGTCTTCTGTAAATTTATGTAATATGACTTTAATAGAAAATATGTTTCCCTTTAAATATGTAATCTTTGTTGTCTGAGGCTGATTTTTTTTTTCTTTCCACCAGAGAATCAACGACTCTACTGGAACACGGATAAATTTTACTTATAAAGGTAATCTGTCTTGTAAACAGAGGAACATCTATAAATTGGTCTTGTGACGAAGTCTTAAAACTTATTTCAATATATACAAATCCTGATTTATGCCCAACAGTATGCAAATGCATATTATTTAATCTTACTGTGCTGCTATCTTTCACATCTTACACTGTAAGTTATCAACAAACTTTTACTGCCTTTGCATAAAACACAAAAAATCCCACAGGGCTTGCTCCTCAGCCTATCTATTTCAGGTCCCAAAATCATAAAAGAAAAATGAAGACAAGAGCTACCTAATCAATATCAGATCAGAGTTTTTGAAAGAAAAATAGTATTGCAAAAAATACCAGAAGAACAAATCAACAAATAAGAAAATGACAATTAGCAAAAAGAAAAAGGAGAAGAGGGAAAATCTATTCTTTTCAACATCAGGACGGTGCTCATTTTCTTTGAATAAACAAAATGTCAAAGGTAATAGGATCTCACAGTCAGAAACAGTTTAAATAAACAAATTGAGACTTCGAAAAATCTTCTCCAGACTTTCCCAAGACACAGTTTGATTGTTTGTTGACGGCTTTCTAGAGCTGGTATAGCTGATCACAAAAGTTAAATGTTGCCTTTTGCTAACTGCCAAGTCCCATGAATTAACTTCACATTCTTCCTAGAATCACCAGTTTCAAGACCTTCCTAACAAGAAGAAGTCAGGTACTGTTGCCAGCTTGTCAGCTAAGTAGCATCCCTAGTTGACAGACACACAAAAGAAACAGTAACTTTCACATGTACATCCCCAAGGGGTTTTAATCCACACATGACAATGAGACAAAGTATAAAGACTACCTTTGAAATGTAGGTAAGTTTAATGGCTCCAACACGTGATGATCCAGAAGGGAGGTTCTAGAAACAAATTAGTAATGTACAGTTAATATGCAACACACTATGAAGTTATTGTATATTACACGTTACCCACTGCAAAGAGTTAAGAAATTAGATTTCCTACATTTTACAAAGAAACTTTTTCAGTTCTGGTAGTTACTAGCTCTGCGATCAGGACGATGACTAGGGTAACCGAAGCTGAACCTACTTTGCCATACTACCACGTGGCCTACACTTAGGAGGCTCGTTTTTATCACTTGCTAAGATAGCTTTCTTATTCATTAAACTGCCACAAACCAGTATCAGTTTGTTTCTCAAAACAACAGGAAAAAGCATTAGAGATCCATACAACAATTTCAAAAACTGTACATACTATTTGGATGTATGAAAACTGTATATTGTATCATATGTATCTCCTGAAAGAAATGTATTTCCTTTGCTTAGATAGTTGCAGTACTTATTATATTATATTTAATCTGTACTGATATTCTCCTCTCCCCCCAAAAATTCACGTTTTAAATCTCATGCCGGGAACATACATGAAGGCACTTTTTTATTCATTCAAAATACTTTTGTTCTTTTCCCCTTAGCAAGTCTAGAATGTGACTGGTCACCAACAAAAAGCTATAGGTAAAGAATTCAGATGAGGGAGAATCATTTCTGGTGAAAGGACAGAAGAGAATTGCCCCACAGAGTTTCCAAGAAGCACCTGGTGGATACAAACTGCTGACCTTTTGGTTAACAGCTGTAGCACTTAACCACTATGACACCAGGGTTTCCACCAAAAAAGACTGAAGTTCCTCGGTGGAGGAGAAGTCTTTAAGCTGGACCCTGAAGGATGGGCCAAACTGTGGAACACAGAGTCAGTGAGAAAACATTCCAGGTGGAGAAGGACCCCCAGGAGCCCTGCACTGGGACAGACCAGTGAATGAGTCAGACACATGCACAGTTCTACAGAAAATGACAGTTTCAGAAATTAAACTGAAACCTACTCACAGGGACCTAAAAACAAAAAACAAAGCAGCAAGAGTTTACACTGTTGAGAATCTGAAACCACTGAAGAAGGCTTTTGGGCAGATTTGTAATCAAAATTTTGCTTCCTTTGATTATTCTGATAATACAATGATGAAGGCAGAAAAAAACAGATAAAAGATTCTAGGAAAATGTAATAAAGAACAGAAATGCAAAGACCAGTAGATGGTTTCAAAGTGCAACTGCCCAAGCTTGATTTTTGAAGATACCTTAGATGGAGATTAAGCACGATCAACATTTTAATTGTCTTTATAATAATGTATATAGACAAAGATCTATGGGCTTCTCATGATTGGTCAGAAGTGTCTTCTCCAATCTGTGTTAGCTTACTGGATGTGCATAACTACATGGAAGCATAGACATTTCACAGTTAAGATTCCTAAACATGAAATGGTTAATCCTTATACGAATACATCTTTTCAAAAAACTTTCACTCTTCCATACAATAAAAATGCCTTATATTCTACTTTAAACTATGTACACTCTGCCAAATTTAAATCAAACGAAACGTTAAAAAATACTGTAATTTTTTTATTACGATTAAGTGCAAGTCAACTTTGCACACCCACTTCTCTGCAACTGTCTGCTCTCCTCACCCTGCAACAGCACATTCTTCTTTTTCACTCTCTACTTCCAGTATCCACTTAAAGAACACCTGTCCCCTCCTCTCCACCTTCTCCTTTCCCCTCTAGAAAGAAACCAGCAAGACAGCCTCATATATATGTATAAAACCATGAAGTACACACACCACATGCTCACTCTGTGTCCCTGAGTCCATTCCATTCTTTGTCTGAAGTGTTGACCTTAGTACTGGTTTTATGTCTGGGCAGCAGCAAGTCTAGGGGTCATGTTCCCAGTGGACCCTCCAGGCTGTAGGACCATCAGTTCAAGTCTTTTTACACTGTTCTTGATCTGCACACCTCTTTTTCTCATGTTACATAAGGGACTCTACATTGTGTTCCCTGTCAGGGTTGTCTTTGGGGGAGACTGGGCACCACCTGTTTCTTCTAGTCTTGTGCTGATGCAGTCTCCCAATCATATGGGTCCTTCTGTCTCCAGGGCTCATTTTTCTCTGTGTCTTTCACATTCTCAGTTGTCATCTGTTCTAGGTGGGTTGGGATTAAATGAGGCTCCTCAGATGACAGCCTGCTGGCTTTTAAGACCCAAATGCCACTCACCAATAATGGGGTGCAGAAGAATCTCTTAGCAAAAGACTAGCTACACCAATTACCCTCAATGTCCCCCAAAAACATGGTCCCCAGACTCCTATCCCTGCTACTCTATCATCTGAAATGTTGGGCTGAACTTCAAAAACCTTTTAGCTTGTGGTGTAGTCCAGTTATGCTGGCTGGTTTCTACTGCATGCTGTCACTCTCTTCACCCACCCAAATTCCTATCAACTATCTAATCTATGAACAACCCTCTCCCTGCCTCCCCACCCTTGGAGCCATCAGAGAGTCTTTTCTTCTGTACATACGTCTATTTTTAACTCCTTAGAGCAGAGGTCTCATACAATACTCATCCTGATTTCACTCAGCGTAACATCTTCCAGTTGATATCAGGTTATGAGATGATTCCTAAACTCATTATTGCTCTTTATCATTGCACAGTGTTCTACTGCGTGTAAATACTGTACTTTTTAACATGTAACTTTAACAAGTTAGCTGTATTCTTATGCCTAATGCTTTCTGTTTAGAGGTTTAAGGGGTTTTTTTGCTGTTGTTGCTTTCTTTTAAGTTTTACGCTCTCTTTCTGATAAGGAAATGAAGGAGAAAATGTCTTTAAGATCCCCTGACTACAATGCAAGAGTTTTTTGAACACTGCTACTCTTCTATTCAAAATCCTTTTTTTCTTTGAAGTCTTCCACAAGGCTGTTATTTGTAACAAGCTGCAGAGCATGCTAAACCTTTGGGTGGAGAAGAGAGTTGAGAAACCAAAGCATGACATGAAGGTCACAGACTAAACAGTGGCACCATACAGGGAAATGCAGGCAGCTGGGAAATAAAGAAGTTCGAAAGACCTGGCTTCTACAGACCAGCATGACTGTCTAAATTCAATTGGAAAAATCTGTGATTCAAAGTTATCTGACAAGAAATAGTCAATACTCAACTAACAACACATTTAATATAAGAAGAGAAATAAGCCATTTGTTACTTATGAGTTCCTGAAGTCATGTGGCCTGTACGGTTTCTCCAGTCTCTTAAAGTCATTTTCCATTAGTTACTTAATTATTTAATTCTCCACTATTACCCACCCCACCAGTTAAGAAAAACTTACAAAGCCTCAAACTGACAGCAGTGATCAGAAGGGGCTCCCGCAGGACAGGCGAACTAATCTTCCTTCATTACCAGAGTTGTCGTCCCAGTCCAGCCCTGTTACAGCACTTCGACATAACACACCTAGACTGGACCACCTCTTATCTGCCGTTTTCTAGTGGATCAAGATGGCTAACTACTGGTAATTACACAGGGCTCAACTTAATAATTTTAGCAAGACATTTTACTAAGTTTTTCATGAGTCTCGTGAGAAGCAAAATTTAAAATGAGCTCGATGGTTTATAGTAGATTGGATAAAACAGATCCAAAGAGTCTGGGTTAAGGCTTTCATGTTGACTTGGGGGGTGGTCTCAGGCTTCAGAGGTAGGCTCGACGATTCTAGACCCAGCTTCGCCCTGCCCAACATAATTATTAGTCTTAAGTGAAAAGTATGTTTTGGTTATTACATTTAAAAAAGACACAAAGCTGAACTGATGGCTAATATGCTAGCTGGCAGAATTAAGATTTTCAAAGGTTGAAACACAGACATAAAATTAGTAAGAACAACATGAATAGAAACAGGTATAAACTGCCTTTTCATATGTTCAGGGGGGAGGGAAACCTGCTGGTATAGCAGTTAAGTGCTACATCTGCTAACCAAAAAGTGCTCCTTGGAAACTCTATGGAGTAGTTCTACTCTGCCCTGTAAGGTTGCTATGAGTTGGCATGGACTCAAAGGCTGTGGTTTGGGAGGGGGCAGTGTTCAGAAAAGTCGACACACTAATTATAACATAGAACCAAAACCCACAACTATCAAGTTGATTTCAACTTGCAGAGACCCTATAAGACAGTGTACAACTGCCCCATAGGCTTACCTAGCTGGTGGATTCAAACTGCCTAACTTTTGGTTAGCAGCCAAAAGCTTAGCCTCTGTGCCACCAAGGCTCCAATCATGCCAGAGAGATCTGGCTAAGAAACAGTCTGGAAAACACCTGTTTGAGTGAACTGACTGATTCTTCTCCAAATATACCCCAGACTTTTTTGCCTCTGCATCTTTGCTGGTGCTTCTCACTGAGCACTGGGATATCTACTTCACCTCTGCTCAAAATCTTACCCCTTCTTCTAAGTCAACTTCAAATGCTACGATCTTCATGAAGACGTCTTTTAAGACGTCTTTCTGCTGGTTACATTCACACCCTTCCCTCTGAATTTCAAGTGTGTTTCATTCTAGGTACTCAACATTTTCCACTTTGGATTTATTTTCTTTCAGTTCTGGTAAGTAAGTAAGAATTGATTACAAGAAAATTTTGCATTTTATATGAAGACAGAAAAAAAGCTTTTTAAGTAAATTCAGGAGAAACCACATACATAAATCAACTTGACCTCATAAAAACATAAAAAAACAAAACTTGTTGATGAGTCAATTCTGACTCAGCAGAACTGCCCTATAGTTTCCAAAGTGTGCCTAGTAGATTTGAACTGCCAACATTTTGGCTAGCAGCTGCGGCACTCAGGCACTGCTTACCAGGGTTTACCAGATTTCGTGCAAAGAAAAAGGCAAATTAGTGAGAGAAAATGAACAGGATTGTGGGACAGTTTAAATTCTTACAAACCCACGGTAAGGAGAAGCAGGAACCAGAGTCTACTGAACAGCAGTCAGAGTCAGCGAAGGGAGTCTGAGTTAGTGTAGACCTCGGGAAGAGGGGTCTGGGAGAGAACCGTGGCACAGATGAAGATATCAGGTCATGAAGGGTAAAACAGTAACCACCAGCTTTTGATTTCTGCAGAGCAGCTGCTCCCGCCGAGTGGTCGGTCAGCACAGGTAAGAGCGACACAGTGGCACAGCCAGACGTAGAAGACAGACAGTTCCTAGTAAAAACGGTCTCATCCAAAGTTGCCACTCAAGCAACAAAAACTGAATTAAAATATTAACAATTCTCCAAAATCTGAAAGGCTGCTGTAGGACAAGGGCTAAACTTATTTATAGAAAACCAAGATTAATGGGGCGAAATCAGGATCAATGGGTAGAAGATATTAGGAACTAACACCATCTATTTTACATCACAGAAGAAAAAAATCATTGAAACTGTCCCAATGTGTTGTTCCTACAACAGCTAACATACAGATCAGAGATAGATGGTTTCCATGCACTGACAAGGAAGCTAATACCTAAGTCCCTTCCAACTCAAAATCTGTTCAAAAATAAACAGGCATACATGTATGTGGCCCTGGTGACACAACAGTCAAATAGCTCAGCTGCTAACCACAGGGCTTGCAGTTCAAAGCCACCAGCCACTCTTTGGAAACCCTCTGGGGCAGTTCTGGTCGGTCCTAGTGGATCACTGAGTCGGAATTGACTTAATGGCAACATGTTTGGATTTTAGGTTTTTATATTATTTACTCTTCACTTATCAAGGCGGTTAGATTCCAAAGACCAGGCTGTTATGTGAAAATTGGTATTACATAAAAATAGAAGACAACCCTACCGGAACACAAAGTGGAGGATGACTACATCATCACCTAATTGCCAAATCACTCAGTTATCCCTACTTCACAGCCTCAGCCAGACACACATCATTAATGTGCAAAACAGCTCCACAGCAGGTTCTTTACCACTGTCATAAACGTGACATGTCAGATAACATGGCAATCGACACGTGAGGACTAGGTGTTTGTGGTTTGGGTCTGATTATTCTCCCTAAGAGCTGGCCTGGTGATCTGGAACCCTAAGATTCCCTGATACTTTCATTTACCAGTTCTGTCATTTGACTATTACACCTGTTTTATTATTGGCCTTTCTCTGATTTCAAATAAGATAGTAAGGGCTGGGGGTGCACCAAAGTTGGGGAGTGAAGCCAGTACACAGAAATCCAAATCCAAATATACACTGTTGAAGAAGACAAATACAGAAGCTTGTGCAGTGTTGCTGTGTACACAAAATTTGTATATCCTTTGAGAAGGTGATAGTCTAGGGTCACTATGAGTCGGACCCAACTCAACGGTAATAGGTTTGGGTGGACTTTGGTTTTACAAACCTGTGGATTATCCATGTACCACACAAAACTATCTTCTCTGGTATCCAGTATGAAGTACCTTCGAAGAAACTTCCCACTGTTCTCATTTTCTTCGATGTCTAGAAAACCACAAATGCGATTCTGGCGATCCACATACGGCATTTCTGAGCTTCAGCATTCCACTGTGACACACAAAGAGCAACAGTGAGCATCTTGTGACAGAAGTACCCCACGGGGCTTTATGCAGAAAATTTATGATTCAGCTTGTTCTACAAGGAACCTACCTTCACCGTTAGCTGGGGGCTAGTGAGTATGTACCCATCTAAACCATGGGCAAACATCACTTTTGAAATCAAGCTTATTCTCAACGGTCCCTAAATCAACAGTTTACCTTGATGTGGGCAACGGGGAAATCCACTCCTCAGTTGAATAATATACTTTTTTCTAAACACACCAAAAATTTAGCTAAACTTTCATTTCATCATTTATATATCTGGATAATACACCTTTCAGATTCTTTCAGAATATTTTTTAAGTTCACAAAATAACAACAGTTAATGTTTACTGACAGCTTGGTATATGCCAGGCTCTGCGCTAGGTTCTGCCCCATACATGACCTCATTCCACCCTAAAAACAACCCTATTAGGCAGGCATCACCAGCCCCATTTCACAGATAAGAAATACAACTCCAGAAGTGAAGCCACTTTCCAATGTTCAGAATAAATAGGCAGTGAATCAAAACTTGAACCCAGATTCTCAGACTGAAAGCTGCACTTCACACACAGCACTGTCACCTCTCTCAGAAACCACTGAACTGTGACAAACAAAATGAATAAAAGCAAAATGAGCTAACATCAGAGAGCCAAAGCAGCTACTACGTAACTTCCCATGAAAGACACAAACACCACCTATGAAGTAGCTGTATCACTCACACACATGCAGACACATACGCGCACATACACGTGCACACATACATACATCTTTTTCAACCTATCTAGATTAAGTCTCTAGATGCCTCACGTCCAACTCTCAATTCATAGGAAACACAGACTGCAGGGGAACACAATAAACAGTACCATAAAGATTCAATCGAGAAAAACTAATTTGTGGGAAATAGCAGGATAAACAAACCAGTTTCTTCGGTAAATAAACGACTGCAGCAAAGAAAGAGGGAAGTCAGAGACTTAAGAGACTTAAAAGGCACAAGCATATTCTGGTTTTCAAGCAGTGAAACCTTTGTAGTGCTAATTAAAGTTAAAAACCATGACCTGTGGTAAGAAGCAGTGTTTCCAGCCACAGTTGCTCTAGAAACCATAGACGTGTGTGATTCCCTCCTGGCGGGAGGTTTCCTGCAAATCTGTCGGAAGTCCTTAAGCTGGCTCCTGGCGAGTGCCCCATCCTGAGGCAGGCAGCATTAGGTAACCCACTCTCCATATGAAGGCTCAAGACAAGTTTAACGCACAGCCAAAATCCAACTACCACACACCCTGGTACACTGTATTTATGCCATTATTCTGTGTGCACAAAGACATATGGTGAAACATGTCACAACGTTATTAAACAAAAACCCATTAAGTTCTGTGTGTATGTTGTTAACTGTCGGGAACTAAAGAGATAAAAAGTTTTCTTTAATTAATTTGTCAAGTTTTAAAAAAATTCCTGGGATATAACCGAACTCCCCCAAAGTCAGTATACTAGGTGAACATACACAACCCAAAACCAAATGTGTTGCCACAGGGTCGATTCTGACTCACGGAGACTCCATCAGTCAGAGCAGAACTGCTCGATGGGGTTTCCAAGGAGCACCTGGTGGACCCCAACTGCCGACCTTTGGGTTAGAAGCCATAGCTCTTAACCACTAAGCAACCAGGTTACAAGTAAAAGAGAACAACTCACAGCACATTTTAAGGGCACTTTCTATAGTTACCACCCCAGTGCGCTGACCTGACTTCCGATTTTGAAAACACTGATCACATAAAATATCTACAACTTGAAAAGCTCAAATGTCTTGGAACGCTCCCTCTGGAAGAAGTCAGCAGCCAACCAGGAAATCTGACTGCCAGGTTCTGTGACAGCGCAGCTAGCTGCATGAAGAAGCCATGTGGAGAGAGAGGTGGTCAGCCTGCCCGCAAAGGACCCACCATCCAGCAGAGCCAGTTTAGAGGTTACACTGGACAAGCCGCTCAGTCTAGCCTTCAGGGGACTTCAGCCTCAGCTGCCAGCTCACTGCAACTGCATGAGACCTCAAGAGAGTCAACCCAGAAGAGTGACAGACAATCAATTACTGCCTTAAGCCATATTTGAAAAAAAAAAAGAAACCATCAACTATATACCACATAATGCCAACCAAGTGCCATCGAGTCAGATTCGATATGTAACATTTAAGGAATTTTTTATGAACAAATACATTCTTCTGGATTTTTGTTGACAGGTTTTGATGCTGAAGATAAAATTATCACCTGAAACCGATGTGAAAATTAAGTCACATTTTTAAATAATCCATGAGTCACAGAACAAATAGAGAAGTTAAATTAGAAAACATTCTGAGCTGCCTTTACGTGCCTTTCGATGGATGAATAGGTAGTAATAAGATCAAAAAATTATTGATGTCTTTGAATTACAGTGCTGGTGAAGAATAATGAGTATACCATGGACTGCCGGAAAAATGAATAAATTCATCTTGGAAGACGTACGGCCAGAAAACTGCTCAGAAGGGGGAATAGCAAGACATCCTCTTCAGCACTGCAGCTGTATAACCAAAAGGGACTAGTCCCTGGGGGACATCATGCTTGATAGAGGGTTAGCAAGAAGAGGAAGACCTTCAGTGACATGGACTGACACAGCGGCTCCAACAGCGGGCTCACACACACAGCACTGACTGGGAGGCACAGGACCGGGCACTGTCCTGCTGTGCACGGGGCTGCTCCAAGTCTGAACTGACGGAAGGGCACCCTACCAACAAGACTGCTTTGTGTATGTGTGTGCGTGGGGCGGGGGGGTGGTGGTGCTTAATCTGATCGAGCCTCTAGAGCCAACTGACCAACTCACTAGTAAGATAAGGAACATTTTCAATTAAATCACAGGGATGCAATCAGCAAAATCCGCACTCTCAAAACTTTCTCAGGAGAAACTACATGGTTTCTTCAAATATAAAAACCGCAAGGGAGTCAGAGAAGGAGCTGAAAGTGAAACCCAAAGAAGGAAAAAAGACTTAAACGGGCATATGCACCAATCACCATGTGCTGCCTCATGGAAATCTTATGTTTTTTAAAAAGCTATTAGACCTATTTAAGAAAATCAGAAATTAGAACACTGCCTTGTTTTCGATATTACTAGGGAAATATGGACACATATTCTTTTCAGCATGGTAATGGCACGGAGATTCTGTTTCCAAAGAAAAGGAGTCTGTATCATTTAGAGATAACTACTGATACATTTATAGCTGAGATAAAATATTATGACATCAGCTTCAAAATAAGTTGAGCGGAGAGAATGAATGGGGCAGACACGGCCTAGGCTAATAGTAGTTGGTGCTGAATGACAGGTCCGTGGGGTTATTCTAGCCTCTCTGCTTTGGTAGATATTCCCAATTCTCTATAATAGGGGGAAAAACAACCTTAATACACATACATGCATACCATTCCTCACGTATCAGATGGGTAACAACGTAAAAGCCGGACAACACACTGTTATCACTGAGACCATGAGAAAATAGGAACTGTCTCACAATGCTGGTAAAAAACACAGAACTGCACAGCCCTATGAGAGGGAACGTAGCACTGACAAAATTGCATGTGCCCTTACCCTGTGACCTAGTAAGCCTACTTGGGATTTTAATTCTGAAATCATTTTATGTAACGGTGGGATTTTGTTACAGGATAAACACCTTGATACTATTGACTGTATCTACAATCAGTTAATAAAATACTTATCTATTTATTTTGTTATCAAGAACCAAGATTTTCACAGTAAGATAAAAGACTACAAATAAAAAAGGGAGGGGAACTCTGGGCAGTGTTAAATCTCAGGAATACTACAAAATTATCATCTTTGAAAACGGTAACATAAAAAAACCAACCAAAGCCACTACTGATCAGGTCAATTCTGCCTCACAGGGACTCTACGGGACTGAGCTGAAGTGCCCCAGAGCACTACTGAGGCTGTCACTGTTGCCACGTCTTTCCCCTCTGGAGCAGCTGGCATGCCCTACCTGCTGACCTTTTGGTTTGCACCACCAAGCCTCTGATAAGAAATCATCACACTGTAACCCCAGTATATAACCAAGGATCACCAAGGAACCTAAAAACCACCAGGTGAAGAGTATTATGGAAGAGAGCATGTCACAGTCCCAAAACACGGCCCCACACTCAGCCTTTCTCCACGGTGCCCTTTCTTCACCTGGCCTCACCACCGTCTCAGTTCTCCGACCTCTCCGGCCACTGTCTCCTCAGCTGATTCCTCGTCTTCTGGAGCTCCAGGTGTTAGAGGGTCGCAGGGATCAGTCTATGGACCTTTCTAATCCCTTGGTTATCTCACAGCACACTCAACTTACCAGCAAATCCTGCTGGCTATCTTTAAAAAAGTGCCTAGAAGCCAACCGTTTCTCACACTGCTGCTACTCAGGTCTAAGCCACAGTCATCTCGCCCTGAGTTACAGCCAGTCCTGCCCTTGCCTCACTTCAGTCTACTCTCACACAGCGCGAGTGAGCCCATTAAAACACACAATTATCATCAATCAGCACTCACACAATATTGCTGCTTGCCAACCACTGTTCTAAATATTTAAATACACAGGGCTGCTGGGAGTGGGAACCAACTCTGAGGCACCAGATTGGTGTAAATATGAACTAATTTAATCATTGTGACACTGTTTTATGGATGAGAAAATTAAGGAACAGAAGCCTTTTTGTTTTTTTTAATTGTGATTAAGCATACAATCCAAATCGGTTTTGCATGCCCACTGATCTGCAGCTCCCTCTCCTCTCCCCACCCAGTGGCAGCACACCCCTATTTTTCACTCTATATATCTAGTATCCTCTTAACAAGCATCTGTCCTCCACCTCTACCCCCCTCCCTCCCATCTACAAAGAGACCGGTAGGACAACCTCCTATAAATGAGCAGAACCATAAAAAACTCACGCCACATGGTCACATTGTGTCCCCAAGTCCAGTACACTCTTGCCTGAAGAGCTGACTCATTACTGGTCTACGGTCAGGGCCAGCAGCAGGTCTAGGGACCATATTCCACGGGAATCCTCCAGGCTGTGGGACCATCAGCTCAGGTCTTTTAGTAGAGTTCTTGGGCTGCCTCAGGAACTCCACATTGTGTCCCCTATCATGGCTGTCTTTGGCGGAAGCCGGGCACCACCTGGTTCTTCTGGTCTCATATTGATAAGGAACTGAAGATTTTTAAAAATAACTCGCTCAGGCTCACATGGCCAGATAGTAGCAGAGCCAGGATTCAAAACTGGGGAGCCTGGCTTCTTCAACACCGTGTATCGTCACTCTGTTCAACACGCTTCAGTACTGCGACTTCAGCCTCGACTGCCTGTCAGAACTACCTGGGAGTTTCCCAGAATCTTGATGCCTAGACGGGACTCTCAGGCCAGTTGTATCAGGAGCTCTGGGAACAGGGTCCAGATGTGCCTCGGAGCTCGTTCCCGCTCCTAGCAGCCCTATGTATTTAAATATTTAGAACAGTGGTTGGCAAGCAGCAACATTGTGTGACAGCTGATTGACTAATAATTACGTGTTTTAATCGCTGACTCTCGTTGTGTCGGGAGTAGACCGAAGGGAGGCGAGGGCAAGACTTGCTGTAATCCAGGGCGAGATGACTGGGAATGGGATCCAGAGTCCTTTTAGAAGTTCCCCAGGGAGTTCCAGTGTTCTGGCCCAGGCTGAGAACCATGGTTTCAATGGCATCCCGCCTTAAAGGAAAACCAGAGTCCCGCCAAGTACTACACGTCCTGATTCTCCAGGGGCGTTTCACTCCAGCAGATATGCTCTTCCAGCCTCTGCGGAGCCTTTGAATGCCAATGGCATTTTCTCAGCAAAGTCTACCTGAAACTGCAAGTCTGCACCGGGTCGGGTCGCTTTCTATATCGCTTCCCAGCTGTATTCTTCTCCTCAGCACTCAGCCCTATCTAGCAAATGCATCTATCATAACTTGTTCACTTCCTTTCTTGTTTACTTCTCCAGGCCAGAATGCAGGCTTCAGGAAAACAGGGAACTTTTCTCTGTCCATTACTGCTAGGTCTCCAGAGACTAAAACAGCGCCTGGCACACAGACGGTACTCAATAACTACTGCTGAAGGAGCGAGGAAATAATTCATAATCACAGCATCCAATGTTTACGTTTCCAGGTTGAAAGCTACTTTTTCCTCGTGAAGTCAGAATCACTGAGGTTTTTTTTTCAGATGCCAGAAGGATAAAGGTTCAAATACTGTATGTTTGGATGTATATTTTGTGTGAAGCAAGAATGGGTAAAATTATATGATAAAAAAACAAAAAAAAATGTATCTTTCAGCTTTATTTATGCTCTAAGGTGTAGTCAGACCTCATAATCAGTCATAAATTAACACAGCTGACACATCCTCAATCAGGAAGCAGGAAGTCAGAATATAAAAATAAGCAAGCAAAAATCAAAGACAAAATATGGAAAAATAACGGAGACAGAGAAAAGGTAGGTAGGAAGGAAAAATAGACAGAAAGAATTAAATTCTGTATGGTCAGACCTCACGAGGCCTGGAAGACTTCACTATTATTTGCGAATGCGATGCTGAGTGCTCAGTCCTGTTGCCCAAGAATTGCCGACCAACACACAAAGCTGAGGGACTCCGAGGATCAGAGCTTGTGGAGTCAGGCAGCACCTCCCCCTCCCCACATACACCTCCAGGCATCGATACCCTAACCATCACTTTAACTACCTTTCACTCAACATAAGCAGTTGACAGGAGACAGAGAAAGAATGTGAAGTCTTCCCAGTTCTCTGGAAGAAGGGTCATCCCCAAACAGTGGGTGGGGGCCTCCCAGAAAGTCCTGCACCGAGCGCAGCAGTGCCTACCAGGAAGGCAGACTGGCATCTCATTTTCCAGTTTGATGTCTGCTTTCATAGTGGAGTGAGTGACTGATCTCGTGCCTATTAGAACAAGGGACAAAAAAATGGTAACTGGCAACGTAGAGAAAGGTGGCTGAGTGAAACCACCTGCAGGCCACCTTTTGGCCTCACAAGAAGTGAGCTTCCAATGGGTTGAGTGGCCCCCGCAAAGGCATCTGGATCGAAGTTCCCCTTGCTATTACAAAAAAATCAGGTTATAAAGAGAAAAGATCTCACACACATAATCTTTTCCTTCTCAGGAAGAGGAGTCAAAGTACCGGCAAGGCAGGAGCAAGTGGGCAGTGGGCTGAAAACGCAGGCTGCAAGGGTTAGCCACAGCAGCTCTCTCAGCCACACTGGAGCTGTGCAGGCCAGCCTGGATTCCCATCCCCGTGGACATCAACGGCTTGCCACTGTCAGTCAGGAGAGGGCTAAGACAGCCCCAAAGAGGAAACAGTCATCCCTTTCCACTTCTGCCAAATTCCAGTCCAAGCAGAGCTCCCAAGAGGCAAGGGGAGGAGTTACCCTAGAAACATACCTCATCTCTCCCCAGCACACCCCATGCTTCACATACGGGGTGACTGATGCTGGAACCAGTGAGGGTGGGAGTTTTACACTGAAAATGAGATTGAAGGTCTACACTGGAATAGATTCCACCGGAGCTTTTAATAGCTGAGAATGACTGAAAAGTCACCATTTGCCCCTGATGTCACAAGTGCAGGGAGAGGAAGACAGGGAGATCCCACAAAGCTAGGTGAAGGCACTGAATGACCCACCCATCTCAGGGCTGGTGTCGTTCCACTCCAATGGCTCAATAAACTGCAAGCTGTGCTGCCATTAGCAACGGGTGGGACATCTGACATAAGAATTCCCGCAGGGGATTTACTGTACCAGGTAAGATGCTACACTAGAAGCCCTCTGAGACCACTTCTAATTCTAAGGGCCTGTGACTGCCCTTTCTTCTAGGTTTCATTGAATCTAGCATTAAATGGTTAAACTATAAAAGGCTAGGCTGCTTTAAGAGGTAATTACAACTACAAATTTCTGAAAAAGGCATTAGACTGACATGTATGATATGCGTTTCACGTAAAAACGCAAACCAATGCACTGCCATCAAATTGATTCCAACTCATAATCATATTTTACACTAAAACTTAGTTAAATTAAGAAACACTACATGACTCTGAGTTTCTTTTACATTCAACAGAAATTCAGTTCAAAGAAAACTTACCCTAGTTGCAGTCAAGTCGGTTCTGACTCAGTGACCCCATCGGACAGAAGAGAGTTGCCCTGTGGTTGCCAGGAACTGCCTGGTGGATCTGAACTGCCGACCTTTTGATTAGCAGTCACAGCTAGTACTTAATCACCATACCACCAGGGTTTCCAAAAACCCACAAACTGCTGCCATATGAACCCCCCCAAACCGTGTCACCTTGAATCAAAGGAACTCAGCTAATCAAAAGGCTTCCTAAGTAAACTGTAAAAACATGCCTGCTTTAATATTTTCTAGAAATTATAAACTGACACATTCTTTATCATACAACAGCTATAAAAAAGAGTTATTAGGGTTTAAATGGTTTAATGTTATTCATTAAGAGTAAAAGATGCCTACTGCTATAACAGATACCAGCATGGTCTTGTTTTTAGTTAGAAATATTCCATGGTTTTATGCTTCTAAAAACAATTAAGCATTATAGAGCAAAATCAAAAACCAGACCTGTTGCTAACTCAAAGTAACCCCATAGGACAAAGCAGAACTGCTCCAGAATCTCCCAGGAACAGCTTGTGTTCGAACTGAGGACCTTGTGGTTAGCAGCAGCCAAGCTCTCCCCTAAGCATTGCAGACAGGCTTCTAAAGTGACCCAGCTCTCCTTCTTCAAGAACCTCTCTCAGCATCACATCAATAAATTTCTAAACGCTGCGCATTCACAGCCAGTCACAAGCCCGTGGCGTAGTGGCGAAGTGCTCCGTCTGCTAACCAAAAAAGTCACATCAAACCCACCAAGTGCTCGCTGGAAACCCTATGGGGCAGTTCTACTCCGTCCTATGGGCTCGCTACGAGTCAGAATCGACTGGGCACCACAGGTTTGGTAATTTTGGTTTTCTACTGCACTCATTTATTGTACAGCCGCTGACTATATGTGAGAGCCAGGAAAAGCATTTTTAAATTTAAATTTTAATGTTACTGAAAGTAAAATGCTCACCCATGTGAAAAACCAGGATTTGTAAATTACCTCAGCACACAGCTAAAATCAGACAGCAAGCGGTTGCTGAATGACCCGAAACTGTCCAATGAAAGCAGTTGGAACCACTGCCACATGTGAATCATTTGCCACATTCTATTCCGAAAACTGCCTTCACCATTCTTAAATGACACCTGTTTAAAGAAGAACATCAGTACCTGCTGAATACCAAGCAGTGTTTGGATATCAGGACCTGACTTAAATTACACTAATAAACGACTTCTCTCAATCTCATTCTGGGATGCACGGTATTGTAGGGTCAAGAATGATTGGGATTTGCAGTATGACTATAGAAATTAAACGGAATTTTCAGGCCTAAGTAAAAAAGCCACTTAAAAAACAAAAAGCCCATTGCGTGTTTCTAGGGAAATGCTGCTATAAAGATTACCATGTTTCAACCTTTCCCTAGTATTGTCCTAAGGAGTCCTCAATGCCATCCCATCCGATGTGTTAACTGACAGCTCTTGAGTTTATTAATCCACAGCGACTTCTCAAAGAAAAGAACACACTGCTATTCGTAACTTCCTTCCACACTTTCAGAAAGGTCCTTCCGGCTTATGAACTCCTGGGAGTTTCCTAACAATTGTGTACTTATCCTGTTTTACTGTCTCTCCTAGTCCATGACAAACTACATGCCTCCTCTCTATTTTTCTGTACCGCTAAAACTGTAAAGAAAAAAGATACAAATCTGCTACCACCCACAAGGTGATCATAAGAATATTAACCAGCAAAATAAAAAGGAAGCAGCTTCAACATTTATAAATCATGTCTTCCTAATATCAAAGAAGCTGTCCCTCACTAACCCCACAGGACAAATTCAAAGCCATATACCTTGATACAGGTGTGTCAACAAAAGCCCTGTCAAAGAATAATACACCGTAGGGGTACAGCACTACCAAATGAATTAACTATTAACTTGAATTCTGCTACACTTACATATTCATGTTTAACTATATCAGGAAATACGTGGCCAAGCTACAAATGTTTAAATAAACTTTTTAAGGAAATACTTCTTTGCCTCAAATGTGTCAAAATGAAAACCCCTACAAAAAATTAAGAAAAACAGGCACCTCAGAATAAACTGTACTGTCTCTTAAGTAAAAATTCTTCAACTTGTGATTAAAACACATTGTTTTAAAAATAATTTTTGAAGTTTCTTTCCGAATCCTATAACGTCCAAAGTCTGCCATCGATTGTTCGAACGGCATTATAAAAACACAGAAAGCAGGCAAGGTGAATCCCTGGGGAAACCGATCAGGCGTTCTAGGATTAAAGACACGGTGTAAAGCTCATAGCGCGTTATCTGTTTCAATCATTAAATACACAGGTAATAAGATTTCCTAGTTAGAAAACGAATTCACAACAGATCACGACTTCACTACAGCACTGAAAATCTTATTAAAACAGACAACCACCAATTGTAAAACAAGGAGACAAGTGTTTAGAGGCCTGGAAAGCATCATACGAGAGAAAAATGGCAGAAATTGCCTGAATATTTCCTCCTGAAACTTGTCCCAAACTTGCTCCCAACAGTACCAAGGCGCCTCAGGATTCACGCGCACAGCCCACGGCGGATGCGCAGCCGAGAATTCGACCACAGGCAGGAGACACTTCACAAAGGACCACGCTTTCCCTTCTCGGGCTCTCTCCCGGTGGATCGGGGTGGGGGGGAGGATCGGGAAGCACCCACAGACCTCTCAGGACCACCCCCAAGGGCACTGCTGCTCTGGAAGCCCGAACGACCAGGGCTCCTTCTGCTCACCTCGCTGGCCCTCCGCATGGCCTTGGACAAGTCACTTCCCGCTCGCCCACCGGCACCTGCCGCGTTTAGGCGCCAGAGGAGCTCGCCACCGCCGCAGGATCCCTTGAAACGGGGCGGAGTCGCCTCCTGACGGCGCGTCCCAAAGCGAAAGCGCTCGCAAGACCAGACTACGATGCCCAAGGCAGCTCGGCGCCTTCCTGGACGAAGAGCTACCCGATTCGCGGCGCCGGGCACCCCCGGACAGCTAGCCCGGCCCGGACGGCCAGGGCTGCACCGTCCGGCAGGAGACGGTAGAGCCGGAGGAGCGGCGCCCGGCCGCCTCGCCCGCGCCGAGCGCCGAGGTCAGAGAAACAATGAAAAGATCCGCGGAGCCAGGACACCGCCCCCTCCGCCGCCCGGGCAGGTGAGCGGCCCGGCGGCCTCGCCCAGGTGCAGCGGCGGAACGAACGCGCGGGCGGCGGGGCTGCCGGGACGTCCGGAACCCCCCGCGACCCTCACTCACCAGCGCCCGCCGGCCCCTCGATGGACGTGCGGCCGCCTCCCTGCTCGCCTCAGCCTGCGCGGCACTCCGGGAGTTCGGCCGCCGCCGCCGCCGCCGCCTCAGCCTCGCGCCGGCCCCGCCCACTGCGCCCCGACACGGCCGCGCTCCCTGCGCAAACTTTCTCACGGCCTGGGCCCCGGAGCCCCTCGCCGCCGCGCCCCGGCTCCCACAGCCACCGAGCTGGCCGGAGCGGCGCCCACGACAGCCGCCCACGCACTGCGCACGCGTGCCCGCGCCGCTTCAGCCACCGGACGGCGGCTGAGATTCCGGAGCGGGCACTCCCAGCTCCTAGAGACTACAAATCCCGGCAAACCGCGCGCAGCGTGGCCGGCCGGGTCTACAGCTTCTTCCTGGTTCCAGGTTGCCGGCCTCCGAATCCTCTTAGAGGGCCGAGCACAGAGCTGGAAGACTAGGGTAGGGGGGAGGAGCCTTGTACCGCTGAGCATGCTGGGATCTGTAGTTTTCGGGGACCGTGGGGCTTGGTGGTGACCCAAGAGAGCGCAGGGTTCTCTGATGTCATCGCCTAGGGCTCCGAGGCACAGGGATCTTTAAAAATAGGCTTAGTTAGTTTGCAGATAGTTTGTTTGCAAGCCGCACCATAACCTTCCAGGAAACAAAACCAAAACGCATTACTGCTCTGCGCGGCGCGCCACTTCTGTCCTTTTGATCACACCCGTCTAGAACTGGAGCTCCGCCTCCTGGTTTAGGGATATTAGTAATACAGGAGACCAAAAGAAGTTTAAAGGATTGGTGGAGACTCTGGAAGGATGGAACATAAATACCTCTGCTTTCAGCCATTCAACAGTTTAACATATTTGTTGAGCACCTAGGGGTACATCTGAGACACAGGGCCTGCCCTCTAGGAGCCCGCATTCCCTGAGGGGAGATGGTCCACAAGAGATAATCACAGATTTTAATCTGTATGGGGAAACTTCAGGGAGTTAGTAGCGGGGGAGATCTCTTTAGAGAGGGTAGTCAAGCGAGGTTCTCTGAGGAAGTGACATTTGAATTGAAACCTGAAGCACGAGAATTATTCAGACCTGCAAAGAGCTGGGAAAGAATCATATGCCACACTTTCCCAGTGCGTGACACACACAACACTCAATAAATACTTATTCCTTTTGTGTCCCTACTTTCTTTCCCCGACCCCTAGCCTTAGGTCACGTCCTTCTCCGTTCAAAATCTTTATCAGCACCTTTCAGGACATCCTTGCTATGTGAATATGCACAGGGAACAAGTCAGTGTCCAGGAGGAAGACAAGCTGTACAGCTGCTGGGACAGACAACACCTGGTAAACACCACTGAGCCTAGTGACATCGCTGAGGTCATGAATGCCTGACCCCTTCTTTATTTGTGAATTGGGTTAGGAGTCTCTGTACTCAGCTGGCCTCCTTCCTTGCTTCTGATCCTGGTGTTTGTGAGGCATAAAATCAAACTTCTGAGTTTCTCCCTCTTGAGATTTTAAAGGACTCCTAGATGTTACGTCTTCTGAATCAGGAGTGTAGTAAAAAATAGTTCTAGATTTACTGGTGTAAGAGCGACATTTTACTTTTCTGAGCTCCAGCGTCCACAACAGTTAAAAAAGAAGGTGAAGGAAAAAAAAAAGGCAAAAAACAAACAACAGTAGTCATCGAGGGGACCCTGATTGGTAGTGACCATATGTGTGCCAGAGCAGAACTGTGCTCTCTAGAGTTTTTGATGGCTGGTGTTTTGGAAGAAGACTGCCAGTCACTTTTGAGCACCTCTGTGTGGGTTCCAGCCTCCAACCTTTTGGTTCATAGCCAATGGCGTTAACCATTTGCAGCAGCCAAGAACTCCTTCACGAGCCATAAATGGGCATAATCCACCCTGTCCACTTACAGAATGTTTTGCAAATCAGATAAGAAAGTGAAGGTGAAAACTTCTTGCAAACTACATGATAAATTCCCATCTTTGCTCTTTCCGAGTGTGCTTCTTTAACTGCCTTTCATTGCCAAGGTGATTATTCTGTTACCTTTTGAGAAATGTCTATTGTGTAGCTTTGGCTGACACCTTATTTTCTCTTCTGTGTGATGGGGAAGGAGCTCTGCTGATGCAGTGGTTAAGAGCCCAACTGTGGACCAAAATGTTGACAGTTCAAATCTATCAGCCACTCCTAATAAACCCATGGGCAGCTCTGTTGTCCTTAGAGGAGTGCCAACAGTCAGAATTGACTTGACATCAATGGGCTTTGTTTTGGTCATAATGGGGAAAAGGGATGAATTTGTTTATAAACTTTTTAAAATAGCCAGAGCAGGCTATTTCCTTTGGTCCATGCAGTGGAATTTTTTTTTTAATTGAATGTATAGCTAATATTAAAAAATAGAAAGATTTTCACAGCTTCTTGTAGCCTGAAACCAGAATTAGATAGTGCCCACTTACCACTCGACGGCACTTGGCACTTGGCTGGCCACTTACCACTATAGGCCTGCTCTGACTAGGGCCACAATAGAAGGTCCTGATTACAACGAGATAAAGATGTAGAACAAAACTCAGATTCATAAAAGAAAGACCAGACTTACTGGACTGGTAGAGATGAGAAGCACTTGCAAGACTATCACCCTAAGTTACCCTTTTAACCTAGAACAGAAGCCATTTCTGGAGGTCACTTCTCAGCCAAATAATACACTGGCCTATAAAATAATATCACCTGTCAGGAATGTGCTCCTTTAAACAATAAACCACGTGGCACCAAACAGTCAACACTGACCCGAAAACAAAGATGAGAAAGCAAGGGGGAATCTAGCTGGAACGGACAGGCAGGGTAGAAGTGACCAGCCAGCCAAGCCAAGTGCGTTCAAACAGCAGAGATTGTAGCCAACATCATGGAACCACATGAGTGTGAATTGTTGAACAGGAACCTAAACTGTATATAAACTTTCACGTAAAATACAACAAACTATTTTTTAAAAAGCAGGGGCAGGGGGAGATTGCAGGTAAATTTCCTGGTGGCGGCACCTGGCAGATCCTTCTAGGCATCAGAGGTCTCTTTCCCCATCTAGAAGGTCTCCAAGATAGGTTGCCGGCTTTTCCATCTGGGGATCCTAGAGGACCAGCTTCTGGGCTTCCCAGGCTGCCAAGTGCTGCAGTCACTGCAAAAAACAAAACAAAACAAAACACAGCAAGATGGCTTCAAGCTCCCATGCTCTGAGCTTGGGCTACTTCTCTGTTACCAACCTAATTGGAGTTGCCAGATTTAGCAAATAAAAATACAGGCACTCACTTAAAGTTGAATTCCAGATAACTGCAGATAGTATTTTTTTTTTTTTTTTTTTTTAGTGTGAGTATATCCTATGGGATATTTGGGACATACTTAAACTAAAATGGGCCTCCTGTAATTTATCAGAGAACCCCGCCCTTGAGATCTCAAGCATAGCGCCTGTCCTGCCCTTGTAACCAACTAGAAGGACTCATTTTCCTGACCTTTATTTTCAATTGACATTGTTGACCAAGTGCTTGTGAATTATTCCTCTACTCTTTTTACATAATGATCCCAGAAGGCTGATTAACTATGAGAGTCATATTTACATACAATGAAGGAAGCCCAGGTGTACCCAGCAAGGTAATTCCAGGGCTACTTGGAATTGCAGTGTAACTGGAATTTGTTAAATACCCGCTTCTGTCTGTATCAAGGATTCAGGATTAGCTAATCAATGCAGTGATCCAAAAAAAAAAAAAAAGATTCTGTCTGCTTTTCCTCAGTCTTCCTTTTTTGGATGGAATGGTTTATTACACAACAGTGCTTTCAGTGTTATTTCAAAAAAAAAAAAAGTATGTGGAATATTCATTCCCCTGTTGAAACTGCAGTCTGGGAGCAAACCAAGAACATTCAGGACCCACAGAGAACACTGAGGAATGCTGGAATATTCCATCAATACCTGTGATCCACAGAAAGAAGAGGAATGTGAATTCATGGATCTACAGTTAACCCTTAAGGTATCATGTCATCACTGTCATGCTTTGCATAAAGAAAGTACTTTGAAGTTTTATTCAAAAACATGTACTGAGCTCCTTCTACATGTGCCTATGTGATGAGCCCTGGATCCTCCAGGGAGACATTACAGGCAGTCCCTGAATTATAAACGAGTTTTCTTCCTGAATCTGTCTTGAAGTTGAGTTTGTATGTAAATCAGATCAGTGAGGTATGGTTTGTATCCAACATCAATTAGTCAAATGTTGTCTTAATATACAGTATATAATGCACCTTTCTGTGCCCCCAAATAATTAAATGGTTCCATATACACTAAAAGATCTGTAACATGATACAAGAATAATAACTATGCTTTGACATTCATTGCAAAGTAGTGCCCGTGTGTTATTCTGAGCCATTGTATGTACCTTGAACTTTTAATATAATCACAGGCTTTATGGAGGTTGGTTCATAGCTAAGGACTGTATGAATGTTCTGTATGGATGTTCATAATCCAAGGATTGCCTGTATTAGCCACTTGGACAACGTCAAGTAGAACAGTACAGAAATGTGAACTTAGCTAAAGCCACACAGAAAGTTACTGAGCACTTGTCACCTCTCTGTTATTTGACATCCTGTCCCCTTTTGTGGAAACACTGGTGGTGTAGTGGTTAAATGCTACATCTGCTATCCAAAAGGTTGGCAGTTCAAATCCACCAGATGCTCCTTGGAAACTCTGTAGAGTAGTTCTATGAGTCGGACCTGACAAGACGGCACAGGGTTTGCTTTTTGGGGATTTATGTCCTTATGGAGGTCCCCTGAATGGTGCAGTTTGCACTCAACTATGAACCTAAAGATTGGCAGTTCAAACTGACCTGGAGGAAAGCACTGGCTGTCTGCTTCCCTAAAGATTAAACCCAAAAAAGCAAACCTATTCCCTTGCCATGGAGTTAATTCTGATTCAAAGTGCTCACAGTGATGCCGTGGGGCAAAGTAGACCTGCTCCCTCGAGTTTCCAAGGCTGTAAATCTTTATGGAAGCAGATAGCCACATCTTTCTCCTGCGGCAAAATTAGCAGCGGAGAGCTTAACCACTTGCTCTTCTCTGTAAAGAGGACAGTTCTGTCTGTATCAGAAGGATTGCCACGAGTCGACTCCATGGCAACAGGCTTGATTTTTGGTTTTTCTCCCCTCCTGAGTTATCCTGTATGTCTCTTCTTTTTGTTTTCTTCACACACTGTATTTTTTCTTATTTATCTTGTTTATTTTCAGCATATCCCACTTCAGCGTAACCTCTATGTGGATAGCAATTGCATCTGTTCATCGCTGTGTCGCCAGGGCTGAGAACAAGTATCTGCGGAGTAATGAATACCACAGATTCCCTCTATGGCCTGAGTCGGAATCAGACATCAACCCGATGCAGCCACTCCTTAAATACCATCCTACTGTAACTAGAATTCAGAGTCGACAGAGAAAACCTAAACATCAACCGGAACCTCTAAAGCCTGCTTTGTTCCCTTTGCATCCCATGCAGAAATTAGATAGCTGAGAGTTAAAAACAAGTCTTCCCTATTTCTGATATAAAGATGCAACTCAAACCCAGGGCATCGGTGAGCTGCCCCAGTGGGTGAGGACTCAGGAGGCTGGCCTTCTTGCCCTCTGCGAGTACCGAGTAACCGCCTTTAGATAGGGGGGATGATCTCAGTAATTACCAGGATGGGGCAGGACTAAGTGATCTGTCCAGATTACAAATCAGGTGACAGATTTCTGGAGCTAATTCCTGGGGCACGAGCCACCTTCTGCTATCCGGAAGGAGCAGGGAGGGACTGCCTGTATTGCATACTTACCAAGATATTTAAAAAAAAAAAAAAAAAGGTTGTCACTGAGTACATTCTGACTCATAGTAACCCTCTAGGTCAAAGTAGAACGGCCCCATAGAATTTCCAGGGAGTGCCTGGTAGAGTCACACTGCTAACCTTTTGGTTAGCAGACAGCGAAATCTTAACCACTATGCCAGCAAAGACAGGAATTCCCATCAGCAACCAGCTGGAATCCCAAGCCCACAGGGAACAAAAGCAAAGACAGGGGTCAGGTGATGGCCTCCGAGACTTCCTGAGAGCTGACCCAGGTCTCACTTCCCGCAGTATCTGTCAGGCAGTGGGGAAGACGGCCTCACACAGAGCATCTGGATTAAAAAAAAATATCACCTAAATGCCATGAGACTCCCAAAGGTCCCCAGCACCCCTGTGATCTCTGGGGTCTGGTGAGATCCTGGCTGCACCCTGGTTAGGTGACACTTTGATTATCCTGACCACAAGTGGCAGGTCTGGGCTACTTAGAAACCTAAAACTGCCTTGAGGATTGCTATCATCCAGCATGTGGGCTCTTGCTGAGAACTTGAGAAGCAAGATTTTCTGATGCCAAGGTGCTCATCCAGGGCCATGGCTGGGTTGCTAAATGCCACTTGAGACTGAGGAACATTCCAGAAGATGGAGGGCTCTTCTGGAAGAGGATCAAGGGGTGGGGGAATTCCATCTTGGGCATCTGGAGCTCTTCAGCCTCGTGGGGATTCCCCTTGGTCATTTGCTACATCCCTTCAGACTCCCACCCAGCTCTGCTTTCCTGTAGAGGCAATGGGATTGTCTTACCTATCTTGCCATTTGCTGTAAGAGTTTATTTACCTTAATAACAAAATCCACGCCTCAAGTGTTCAGGAGGGCTGGTTGCACCATCCTCTGGTCTCCAGAAGAGGAGAAGCAGAAGTCACAGTTTCTGCCACCGGTCCCTGCAGAGACCACTGCACTCTCCACCCAGGAAGGGCAGCCCAGGAGCGTGGGTCCTGGGGATTCTCTGCCACTGACGAGCCAGGGGAGCCTAGGCACGTTACCTTATGGATCTGAGCCTCACAATTTCCTCACCACAAAATGGGGCTGGTATTAGTTCCTGCTCCACAGCCTCATAACGAATCTTAGAGGAAATAAAACATGTCAAGCTGTTCTGGTGTCCAGCATGTATACCACACCATGGTGACCCCATGTGTGTCAGAGTACAACTGTGCTCTGCAGGGCTTTCAGTAGCCAATTTCTCAGAATTAGATTGCCAGGCCTCTCTTCTGAGGTACCTCTGGGTAGACTTGAACTTCTGAACCTTTGGTTAGCAACTAAGTCTGTTTTCCATTTGCACCCCCTGGGGACTCCAGCATGTATCAAGGGCTCTGTAAATGTTACTTGCTCTTGATGCTGACTCATACTGACCTATGAGAGCAGCTCCATAGGGTTTGCAAGGCCGTGAACGCTCAGAAGCAGATCACCAGGCCTGTCTTTTGAGGCACCTCTGGGTAGTTTCAAGCTGCCAAACTATCGGTTACCAGCCAAGCATGGAACCAGTTGCGCCACACAGGGACTCCCGTAAATGTTGGCAGTTACATCAGTTTAGCTCCAGTCCTGAGTCGGCCTGACCAAGGCAGAGGACCCATTTGGAGTGTCAGCTGGACAGTGGGTGGGGTCTGGAAGTCCCCCCAGATCCTCTCACAGAAGGTGTGATGGGGATTTCGCCCCTCTCCCGAGTGGCTGAAATGGAAGTACTCCCTGTGGGGGACTTGGGCTTGTCTCGAGAGCACAGGAAGTAGAGAACGCCCAGGTTGCTAGTCTAAGGAGGGGCTTGGATTTGGTTTCCCCAGTGTACCCTCTATCCCTTCTGCTGGCCATCAATCAATTAAAAATTGACTTAGGTGGACTACGGTTTGGCGGCTAATCCTTGGGTGATGCAGAGGGTTAATGCACACGGTGTAAGATTACGGGTTACCCCTCACCCACAGATGCCTCCGAAGAAAGGGCTGGCCATTTTTTGAAAAATCAGCCATCGAAAACTCCATGGAGCACTGTTCCATCTGGGGGCCACCATGAGTTGAGGGTCGACTTGCCATCAGCTGGCTTAAGCGTCCCCTTTGGTCAGCATTTTCAGGCATCCTCTGCCTCTCTCCCTCTTTGCTTGGCACTAATTGCTCACAGCTTGCCCTCCACCGCCCACCCCAGCAGCAGCAGCAGCAGTGGCTCTAAAAATAGCATGCCTTCACCGACCCCCCCCTTGCCTGTAAATACATCTTTGTTCCTGGCTGGCATTTAATAACTGTACTTTATGGAGAAACAAAAGCTGTAATCAGAGCCCAACAATGGAAGCCGCAGTCAGCTCCGAACAATACTGTGAATTCCCATGGCGATTCCTCCCCCTCTCCCCAGCCCCCTGCACAGCTGGGAGAACCACAAGTCACAAGCATGAAGTCCATTCACCATTATTTACCCAGACCCAATGCAGCTTATTTGAATCAGGGCTTTCCTGTCTCCTTGGCAAGCCTTTGAGGAGTTGAGGAGGCTGGCCAGGCCCAGGGCCCCACGAAGGCACTCCTTGCAGGTGAACCTGGGGTGGGGTGGGGGAGGGGGCTGGGCTGAGAAGTCTGCAGAGCACCTCGGTGACAGACTGCTCCGCAGCTGTAGATGCCTGCAGCCCTCTCCAGTGAGCATTACATGCAAGACTTCCTTCAGATAAAAGAGATGATTGCCCAGATCGTCCTTATCCGACCTGCAGTCTGTGCAATCCAGAATAAACCCCACTGGCTTCTCCTGTGCAAAGTCTTCAGAACCTTGGTAGAGGGCAGGGTCTATAACAGGGCCCAGCCTGGAAGTCCCAACACACTCCCTCCTCCCCCTGGTCAGAGTCACCTGGTGGTGGTACCCTAAAAGTACTAAGGACAGCTACCCCCCCCCCTCCCCGCCCCTGGACCAAATGAATCAGGATGTCAGGCCAGAAGGAATTGCATTTGTATTCTTTTTTAGTTCTCGCTTTTCTTTTGTTCTGTTTCGAGGTATTATTAAAATACAGTAAACTCTGCAGCTCTTGAATACAAAGCTCAGTAAACTATGTAACCACCACCCAGATCAAGATACATTTCTAACACTCCCAAATGCTTCCTGTACTTCTTGCGAGCCACACCAGTTGTCATCCACTTTGACTCATGGTGACCCCTAGAGGTGTCGTGGTAGGACTGTGCTCTGTAGGGTTTACAGCACTGCAGCTTTCAGAAGCTGATCAGCAAACCTTTCCTCTAAGGCACCTCTGGGTAAAAATGAACCTCTCACCTACTGGTTAGCAGCTGACTACATTAACCATTTGTACCACCCAGGTACTCCTTGTCAACGAGAAGTAATCACTATTCTGGTTTCTATCACCACTGGTTAGTTTTGCGTATTCTTAAATGCCACATAATTGTCATTACACTCCATGTACTCTCTTGAGTTTAACGTCTTATGTTCAATATTATGTCTGAGAGGTTTAGCAGTGTCAATGTATTACATAATCGTTTGTTCTTTTTCACTGCTGTATAATATTCCATTTGATGGCCAAAGCAACCATCTTGATGGTGGATGTTTGGGTTTCCAGTTTGGGGCTATATTATGAATAAAGCTGATATGAATATTCTTATGGCAGTCTTTTGGTGGACATTTGTACCCATTCTTCTTGAGTATAGGGTGGAATTGCTGGGTCGTATGGTGAGAGTACTCTTAACTTGAAAAGAAAGAGCAGAACTGTTTTCTGAAGTGGTTGTACTACTTTGCACTCCACTAGCAGTGCAGGAGAGTTTCAGTTCTTCTAAATCAGCACTTTGGTGTTAATCTTTTTAATTGTAGCCATTCTGGTGATATGTAATAGGCTCTCATTGAGGAGCTTGTATTTTAAAAAGCTCTTCAGGCATTCTGGTGCAGTCAAAGCCCAAACCGAGGATCTTATCTGCCTTGATTTACAGACGTGAAAACTGGGGCTAGAGGGAGAAAGAGCCCAAGTCAAGCCTGGGGCTCCTCTGTCCTGGACCAGGGCTCTTCCCAAGACCCTTTTCACTGAATGCTTGACATTTGTCTGCCTTCCTGTAAGAAAAAGGATAGACCTGACCCAGTTACTGAGTAGGACTTCACTGAAGTCTATTAAATAAGCTCATCATCTTAATCCAACGTGGCAGCCCCCAATGGCATCACTCAGGAAGCCCAAGTTCTGATTCACAGGTCAGCTCATGCTTTTTGTCATAAAGACATGATTTAGGAGAACTGCATTAAAACATAGGAAAATGACCAATTTTTTACAAAGACATAAATGATCCCATCTCTGTGGTCTAAGCTTCTTGAGCCATGGTTCTAATGCAAAAGCATACTATTCGTGGCAGGCGGACCCCAGTTCAAATCTACCAGAGTTGGCTGTGCATCTTGGAGCCATTCACTCAAGTCTCCTGAGCTTTGGTTTCCTCATTGACTAAACGATCCCTGTGCTACACAGAGAGTGTGCGCATTAGACATCCAGGGAGTCAAATCACTCCCAGAGGAACAGCACTTATTACATAGTAGGTGCTCAGTAATGTTGTAATGAGTGCCCACTGGGCCATCACCCAACCCGACCCCGCTACTGGGTTCATTCTCTACTTCCTAACAACAAATGGGCTTCTTTCTGGAAATGTTCCTTGTTATCCTGAAATGCCCTCCTGTGGAATGGAGTATTCCCGTGCCCACGTGTCTCCCACTAGACTGTTTGTTTTGGACAAAGAAGCCAGCCAGGGAGTGGCAGGCCTGCCTGTGCGGTTCTTTGACACAGAAGTTGCTCCCTGAGTCATTGCTGAGAGAAATCAGCACATCCAAGCACCCATGCAGGCATGTTAGAGGTAAGAAGCCCGGTGGGCAGGGCTGCCGGCGGTGGGGATGGGGCTGACAGGCGTCCAACAGGCTTGGGCTTCATCCCAAGGAAATGCAGAAGGGAACGGAAAGGTTTTTAAGTAAGAGAGGGACGCACTCGTACTCTCAAGAGTCTTTCTGCAAGGGGTAGGTCCACCTGCAGTCTCGCCTCGTCACACTCCTTGGCCCAGTACCGGAATTCTGCGTCACCCAGATCTCAAGAGGGATTTTGAACCACTGCTCCATTGGAGGGCTCCCTGCCTTGCAATGCCCTCCTTATCCCTCAAGGCTCAACAGGACTCTTCCTCCGCCCGAAGCCTTCTCTGGTCCCTAGCACACCTTCACTGCTCCCTTCTTGGGACCACGGTCCTTCCCACACACCCAGTGGCCTGTTGTTGTTGTTAGATACTGGTGAGTCGGTCCCAACTCATAGCTTCCCTGTGAACAACAGAACAAAGCACTGTCCTGCCTTCTGCTGTGTCCACAATCGTCTTCATGCTTAAGCCCACCGTTGCAGCCCCTGTGTCAGTCCGTACTATCTAGGGTCCTCTTTTTTGCTGACCCTCCACTCTACCAAGCATGATGTCCTGCTCCAGGGACTGATCCGTCCTGACAACATGTCTAAAGTATGTAAGATGCACTCTTGCCATCTTTGCTTCCAAGGAGCACTCTGGTTGGATTTCTTGCAGAACAGATCTGTTTGTTCTTTTAGTGGTCCATGGTGCACTCAACATTCTTCTCCAACACCACAGTTCAAAGGCATCAATTCTTCTGTCTGTTTTGTTCCTTGTATATGATGCAATTGAAAATACCATGGCTTGGGTCAAGTGCATTTTAGTCTTCAAGGTGACATCTTTACTTTTGAATACTTTGAAGAGGTCCTTTGCAGCAAATCTTCCCAGTACAATGCATCTTTTGACTTCTTGATTGCTGCTTCCTTGGGCATTGATTATGAACCCAAGTAAAATGAAATCCTTGACAACTTTAATCTTTTTTCCATTTATGATGATGTTGCTTACTGGTCCAGTTGTGAGGATTTTTGTTTTCCTGAAGTTGAGGTGCAATCCATACTGAAGACTGTGGTCCTCGATCTTCATCAGAAAGTGTCTCAAATCTTCTTCATTTCTACCAAGTTAGGTGGTGGCAGGTTGTTAATGAGTTGTCCTCCAATCCTGATGCCTCACTCTTCTTCGTATAATCCAGCTTCTTGGATCATTTGCTTGGCGTACAGATTACAAAGGTGTGATGAAAGGATACAACCCTGACACACACCTTTCCTGACTTTAAGTCATGCCTTGTCCCCTTGTTCTGTCCGCATGATTGCCTCTTGATCAATATACAGATTCCTTAACAGCATAGTTACATGCTCTGGAATTCCCAGTGGCGGGAGGCACCCAGAATTTGCTAGGCATGAATGTATGCATGTGTGGGTGGATGGGTGAGTAGATGGGTGGATGGATAGATAGATGGATAACTAATTCTAGGGGAACACAATGTTATGAGAAGAGCACAACCTGAGTTCAAGTTGAGCTTTTGTCCCGAGTGACAGTGCTGCCTTCAGCGTCCGATTGACCTCTGGGAGCCACACTGTCCGTTTATAACATGGGGCTCTACGAGGTAGCTCCCAGGGTTGTGGTATTGAGGGAATGTGACAGTACTCCATAGATTGTGACTTTAGACACAAACCGGAGAAGGCATGGGCTGCAGAGGCAGAAAGACTTGGGGTGGAGCCCTAACTGTGTCTCCTTCTGGATGACTGCTCTAGACAGGTCACAGTTTCCTCTAGAATGACCTTATTCGTTTCTAAGTGGTGAGCTTAGGAACCCTGGTGATTCAAGGGTTAAGGGCTCAACTGCTCATGGAAAGGTTGACTGTTTCAACCCACTTGGCTGTTCCACGGGAGAAAGATCTGGCAATCAGCTCTTGTAAGGATTACAGCTTAGAAAACCTTATGAAGCCGTTCTACTTGGTCGCATGGAGTTACAGTGAGTCAAAATTGACTCAGCAACATCCAACAACAACAAATGGGGAGCTTGGTGTCTGCCTTTGGGATGCATGTGGAGATCAAGTACATTAAGAGGTCAACACAGTGCTAGCGGTACTAATCTTGCCGTGTTAGTACCCTTTCCTCCTCACGGCTTTAGACTCTGAAGTTCGTATGTGTTTGTGAACTCTCTGGTTCATTTTTAAATTGCTGATTGACCAAATAAAAGTATGAATGTATGTATGTGTGGGTGGATGGGTGAGTAGATGGGTGGATGGATAGATAGATGGATAACTATATGGATGGATGGATGGGTGGATGGATGCGTGGTTGTATGGTTGTACGTATGGATGGACAGATGGACAGACAGATGGACGGTTGGATGGATATATGGATGTAAAAGGATGGATAGGTGGTTGGTTAGTGGGTGGATGGATTGGTGGACAAATGAATGTCTAACTGAATGAATGAATGAATCATGAGTGGATGACTGAACTGATGGCTGAATAAACACCAAGCAGTAAATGAGGGGCTGAATGAAGGAAGAGTGAACTGAGCAGTGAATCACTGAATGAATGACAGGATGACTCTAGTGCTAACCATTGTTCTCCCTTGGCTCACAGGCTTGCTCCTCCCATCGGCCCGGGCAGTAGGAACAAAGCACTAGCTAACTTTGAAGGTCCTCTCTTAGCAGGAAAGGGATGTCCCTGCCAGGGAACCGGTGCAACAAGGTCCCTGAAGAGAAGCACCACTGGGCCTTCCCTAACCACACCCCACTGGGGACAATGGGGCAGCTCATTTATAGCTTGTTGATAGCAGAAGCCTAGCCTCTCCGTTCAGTTTCTGCTGGCTAGTCTGGAGGTGGCACCAAGTTCTCTCGGTGGTGTTTCACTTTGCTGGCCCTAGTGGCACGGTGACAGAGTGTTCTTTTTCCAGATCCTTGGCTAGAGAGAGCAGGCTTTTCTTGGGGCTTTATTTATCTGTGCCCGTTGGTGTTTTCCAGGTTGCTAAGTTCTCCAGCACCCAGTCTAGAAGATATCAGGCAAAGAGAAAGCCCAAGGGACTCACCTTTTTTCTGTCATTGCTTGGGTCCTGAGGTTTCCAGGTAATCTGCCATCTCTCCCCCTTTTTAAACCTCCTTCTTTTGTTTTATATATAATACCTGCTGCAAGTGTACAAAGCGGGAGGAATAAGGAGAAGTAGGTCTACTCCATCCTTCTGGAATCAGAAGTTCCTTTTCATCCTGTTACGCCCACCCTGGATATTTTACTCAGCAACATGACCTCTTTCTCTTTTTTCATGCCAGTAAGTGCAGAGCACCGCGTCACGTTCTGTTGAACGGATGCCCCATAGTTTGCTTGGTAATCTAAAAACAAACGAGCCCAATGGACAATTAGGTTACTTCTGACTCTTTCTTCATAAATAAAGCTGTGCTGGATAGCCACGTTTGTGTATCTTTGAGCACGTTATCTTAATAAATTGCATATTGTGGAATTCCTGCCAAAGGGCAAGCAAATCTGGAAGGCTTCTGAATTTCTGGAAACCCTGGTGATGTAACGCTTAAAAGCTACATCTGCTAACCGAAAACGTTGGCAGTTCAAATCCACCAGGGACTGCTTGGAAACTCGAAGGGGCAGTTCTACTCTATCCTCCAGGGTCGCGATGCTTCAGAGTGGATTCAAGGGCAAGGATTTAATTTTCTAGAAAGACGTGAATTTGACCTCCACCTCACATCTCCACATCTCACAGCTTCACTGTTGCTGGGTCTCGATCCTTTGGTGCCCTGAAGATCATGCTAAGCCTGTAATGACTTTTGCCTCTCTCTTCTCTTCAAAGCTCCAGTGCTCCAGTTTCAGATGTATACACACAATGGGTACGAATGTGAATTGTCTGGGATGATCTTGAACCTCAACTCCAAGGAATGACTGCATCCACAGTTGCTTTATTTGGGGACAAAGAAGGACATTTGAGGAAAAGTACAAGGGGCCCGGGGAGAATATTAGAGGTCAACAGAATTTCTGTGCCTGGAACTTGTGCTTGTCCACTCCCCTGTTCTCTTGGGAGATGCAGTGAGCAAGGTCTCCAGTGACTTTTCCTTAGACCTTGAATCCCAAACTGGAACTTTCCCAACTACTTGGAATCCTAGAACAGGGAGAAATTTCTGACTCTCCTAATTCTTTTAAAGCCTTGCTAAAGAGAACTTTCTCTAATTTTTAAAATGTGAGCAACTTTTCAAATGTTTAATCCTGTGCACCTCTACGTGACTAGAAAACCCTAGTCGCATAGTGGTTAAGTGCTATGGCTGCTAACCAGAAGGTCAGCAGTTCAAATCCATCGGGTGCTCCTTGAAAGCTCTGTACAGCAGCTCTGCTCTGTCTATAGGTTCGCTATGAGTTGGAACTGACTCAAGGGCAGTGGGTTTGGTTTGGTTTTCGCAGGAGGCTGAGCTACTCACACAAAAATACAAAACACAGCCATTGAATTGATTGCTGACTCACAGCAATCATACAGGAAGTACCCTATAGAGCAGAAGTACACTATAGGGTTTCTAAGGCTGTAACATTTATGGAAGCAAACTGTTACATTTTTCTCCAGTGGAGCTGCTGGTGGCTTCAACTGTCCTTTCAGTTAGCATCTAGAGGCTTAACTACTACACTACCAGGGCTCCTAAGCTTCTCAGTTATTTTAAAATCCTCGTTTTCATATGATTTCTAGTATTTCACAGCCTTCTATGGATAAACGTAGGAAGGAAGTTTCTCCCTGTTTCTAATGCCAAGTCTTTCCGCTGCTGTTGAAATTTAGGGAAGTCTGTTGGATCTCGAGTAGAAGTGGAAGGAGAATTGATTATTCAAGCTAAAATCTTTCATGAGCTGAAAAAAATCTAGTACCAACAAGCTCCACACCCACCACATGCATCCCAAACGCGAGCAATCTCGCCCCCTTCATCTCAGTTCACAGGTTTGAGTTCCCAAATCTTTAATCCCCTTTGCACGTGTGTTTGGGATCCTCAAGCAATAATTTCCAGAACATATTAAGCTCTGGTTTTGTGATCATTCAGGTTGTGTGTCAACTTGGCTGGGTCATGATTCCCAATGGTTTGGTAATTATGATGCGGTTTCGAGGTTGTATGGTAATATAATCACTTTCATGATGAGATGTGTTAGAATATGACCATCTCTATGACAGAATTGGCTGTGAATAGCCAATCAGCTGAAGGCGAGTTTCTTTGAGGGTGTGGCCTACATTCAATACAGGTGACCTTTCTGGCAAGACTTGTAGGCTTTTGCTTGCTCTGGATCCTGAAGCTGACACCTCCTCATCTGACCTCTGGTTCCTGGGATTTGAGTTAGCATCTTACCTGCCATCCTATCTGCTGATCTTGGGATTCGTCCATCTTCCTCGTCTGCAAGCAAGAGCCCTGCTGTCTGAACTACTGATCTTGGGGTTGCCATCCTCTGTGGCTTCATGAATCAGAGGAAGCCTCCAGCCTGAACCACAGATTTGAGATGTTCCAGTGTCTGTAACAGCGTGAGCCATTTCCTGAATAGAAATGTCTCCGTAAGCAATACCAAACCTATTGCTGTCAAGTTGATTCTGACTCATAGTGACCCTGTAGCACAGAGTAGAACTGCTCCATAGGGGTTCCAAGAAGTATTTGATGGATTTAAACTGTTGTCCTTTTGGTTCACAATTGTAGCATCCTATAGCTGCTAATCACAGTGCCACCCAAAACCAAAACCCACTGCTATTGAGTGGATTCTGACTCATAGCAACCTTATAGGACAGAGTAGAACAGCTCCATAAGATGTTCAAGGAGTGTCTGAAGGATTTGAACTGCCAACCTTTTGGTTAGCAGACATAGCACTTAACCCACTATGCCACCAGGATTTCCAGGTTCTGACCAGGGCCCCTTTTACTTACATGGTATACTGGTTTTACTTCTCTGGAGAAACCAGCCAAAGGCAAGTCTATGATCTTTGAGGGGACAAGGGAAGCCAGTCTGACATCCTGTCCCAACAGGTACATGCTGGAGTGAGAAGGCCCCACCGGAATGCATGCTCTTTGCTTCTGGTTTTATTGCTAAGCTGGAGGAACCTTTGTCTTCCAAAGTCCCTTGCATTTCCCATACTTTAGATGGTTTCATTGCAAGTTAAGGGCGCCTTCACTCCTTCCTTAGCCAATTGCCGGTAATACGGCCAGTAAAAAGGCTGCTATCTCTTGGTTTGTTCTCCGAGGGCAGAGACATCAGATGCCCTTTTTAGGAAGGTTTGAAGGGCTTCTTCTGATTTCAGGCCCTCCTGAAGGTGATACCTGTCCAGTCCCTGTCTAACCAGCACTCACACGAGGAGGGTTGCCAGCTCTCCGTGGACCCTCGAGCACCCTCCTGTCCACATGCCAGCCGATGATGCTCTGCACCTGCCATGCAAGCGCAGCGGGGATGCAGCTGGGGGCGGGCCACGATGGGTGGTGATGGCCACCATCGTGGCTGCTGGGACGAGACCTCGGCTGGGACGGTGAGAGCAGGCAGGGGCCCATTCCCTGGATGGGGTTCAGTTATCCGACCGGAGGACACCATCACGTCCACCTCCCTTCTTCTGAAATGCATTCACCCTCCAACTGCCCACAAGACATTGCTTATTGGTTGTTGCTGCAAGGAAATGGTTCTTAACCCTGCGCCTAGGTCGTGCCCTCAGCTAGCTGAGAATAACGTGTCTCTGAAGTCTCATATCACCTTTTTCCTTCCAGAATTTGACTTCGTATTGCCCACTTTCATTTTTAAATTAAGGTTTTTTATTTTTAACTTCCTTGTTGTTGTTGAGGACATACACAACACGCACCAGTGCCAGTTTGGTGACATTGATGACGTTCTTTGAGTTGCATGACCTTCTCATCTTCCTTTTCTGAGATGTTTCTCCTCTGTTAACATGAACTCACTGTCTTCTAAGGCTGCTATCTAAACATTTGAGTTGTTTTTGTCACTTTGATCCCAAATAGATGGTTCCTAAAAGGGCATAATGCTCAAGGCACACATCTTTTACTAACTAGGTTAAATTAATGTTTGGTTTTAAGAAGACTTTAGGGATCTGTTTCATTTAAGGCTTAAAGATGATCTCAGAGCAGTAGTTTCAGGGATCATCTAGTCCCCCTGGCTCCAGAAAGTCTGGAGTTCATGAGAATTTTAAATTCTGTTCTGCATTCACCTCCCCTTTTGATCAGGAGTCTTCTATAGGATCTTTGATCAAAATGTTCAGTAGTGGTAGATGGGCACCATCCAGTTCTGGTCTTCTGGCAAAGAAGGAAATGGATCACAGAGGCGATTAGCCACATGGTCCACGTCCTCCTCCTAGTCCTGACTTTTGGATAGAGACCAATTGTTGTACCTTGGACGGACGTTTGCAAACTTTTAAGATCCTAGGCACTATGCAACAAACTAGGAGGTTAAACAGATGCACTAAACACATTATTTAATCCAGTTAACTGAGATGTCCCATGAAACCCTATCCCTAAACCTCCAAACCAAGGAACTAGATCCCATGAGGCTTTTGGTTGTACACAAGCAGCCTCAGAAGCTGCTCTTTCCCTTTTCGTCATTCTAAAGGTATCTGTTACACAACTTCGGCAGTTCAGCTTTTTACAGGTATACCACTTCCTGACAGCAATTATGGTAATCAGTTCTGCATCCCTGGAAGCTCCTATCACTTTGCTCCAAAGCCTCTGTTCACTGGCTTGAGTTGCAATTCTTTAAATCCAGTGTTTTAGCTTCATGGCCAAATGAGGAAGGAGCAACTCTGGGGGGCAGGGTGGAGAACCAAGTCTCTGCCATCTCTCTCATTCCAGTGGCCCTACTGGGTCAGCCTTGGGGGCTGGGAGCCTTGCACTCTGTTTTCTGCAGCTCTAAGAGCTTCTGATGTGTAATGAGATCAAGGAGCACTGCACTCGGTGATATCATTCATGTTCTCAATTCATCAGCGTCTCAATACACAGAAGTTGCCTTGATTCCAGGGAGCTCTGTGCTAGGGAATCTGTTTTCATAGAGTCATCAATAGTCCTTTAATGGATCTGGGAGGGGGCAGACACGGTGTGGCAAGGGAGCTACTGAAGACAGATGGACTGTGTTCGGATCCCAGCCCTGCCCCTTGCCGGCTGTATGTCCTCAGCAGGGAGCCCCTGGGTGGCACAAAAGGTTAAGTGATCAGCTACTAACCAGAAGGTTGGTGGTTTGAACCTACCAAGAAGCTCTGCAGAAGAAAGCCCGGGCAACCTAATTCTGCAAGGTCATGCATAGCCACTGAAAACTTTATGGGGTGCCATTGTAGTCTGAAACCCACGGGGTCACCATGAGCCAGAGTCAGCTGGACAGTGACTGGTTTGGGCTGGGCCTTCAGCAGCCCAGTGAGTTGCCTTCTCTGTAAAGTGACGACAACCATGGAAACTGCCTTGTAGGGTAGACAGGGACGATCCTTTAGAATCTTAGCACCGTGCCTGCCTCCCAGTCAACCTTCAAGCCCTGCTCATTCCCTCAACCACTTCGTAAATTTAGATTTATGCACCTTTATGTATATTCTTACATGAGCAATTAGGACTATGACATCTCCTTACCAGGGTCCATCCTAAGCCTCTGGGCAAAGAGGGCAGCAAAGACTCCTCTTCTGTGGGAACTTTGCCCAACCAAACCACTTCCTGTGTCCCCTCGAAGGGTGCATGGCAGCTTCTTGCCTTTCTCGGTAGTTCTGAGCCACCACACAAGGCCACCTCTGTGCCCTGCAAGGAGAATGGTGACTGTATTGTCCATCTGATGGTTGGAGGGAGTATTGTTTCCTTCAGAGCAAGGCCGAGAGAATATTAAACCATTGCATTGCTGTTCTTTTGTCTTCCTCATCTGAGTAATTCTTTGGCTGTTGATCCATGTACTGAAGAATCAAGAACCTTTTCAGAACTCTTGCCTTTAACTAACTAACTACTAGTCAACCAACCAGCCCACTAACTAAACTATCTGTTAATTCAGCATAATATACTTAAAGTACATCCTGTGTTCCATGACCTGGCGCTGGCCCACAAACCTTTACTACCCGTCCTCATGGGAGATGCCCAAGGAGAAAGAGCAAGCTTTGGGAGACTTACATAGCTTTACGATATTGCTCAGATAGCCAAATACATGCTCCCCCACACCCACTGCTATTGAGTAGATTCCAACTCATAGTGACCCTAGAGACAGAATAGAACTGCTCGTAGAGTTTCTAAGGAATGCCTGGCAGATTCGACCTGTCGACCTTTGGGTTGGCAGCCGTAGCACTTACCACTACACCACCAGGATTTCCAAATACACGCTCAGCAAAGTCATGTTTTGTAAGTTTTTGTCTAGTCACTCGTGTTTTCATTCTTCTATATGAGTGTGTCTATCTGTGATGAACTAGGGGAAAAAATTCAACTGGCTGCCATCACAGACAAGCACTGCCTCTGAAGGGACTCAGAGATCAAGGACATTGAGAGCTTTGAAGACCAGATGTTGAATTCCAAAAACAGGCATCCTTGCCTAAGAGTGCATCTCTGTCTTTGTCTGTCTCTCTGTCTTGCTCCCTCTCCCTGTCTCTGTCTGTCCCTTCCTTATGCTCCCGCTTCTTGTGTGGGGTGTGTGCAAAGGGTATTTCCCTAGAGTGTGGCCTGCACTCCCTTTTATCTTACAAGAGATAAGGTGAAAGGAAAGCAGGCAGAGAGCCGTGACCTCATACTATCCGGAAAGCAGTGCCGGGAACAGACCCTATCCTTTGGTTCCAGTGTCCCTGTGCAGAGAAGCTCCCAGTCTAGGGGAAGACTGATGACAAGGACCTTCCTCCACAAATTTCAAAACCGTCAAATGACTCAGACCATTCCATTCTGAGAAAGACATTCAGAGGAAAACTTACAGCAGTGCTAGGATCATCTTGTGAGATTTTCCGAAGCCTTGGGGGACCAGGGTACCAAAGTATCCTCGGCCCTTGGCAAGAAGCATGTTGACAAGTGGTGTCAAGCTTGAGAAGGGAAAAGAGGCAGATGACACAGGGTGGGCAGATGGTGTTGGTAAGGATGCTATGGAACAAAGGCAAGGAACAGAAGGGACAACGAGGACTCTAGAACAAAAGGAGTCCTGGTTCTCCCTGCCCCTCTTACCTCCAGCCTCACCAGCACCTTCAGAGAAGAGCTAACTGCACTGTGGTGGGAGAGCCGGCTCTGTTTTTCCAGAGTATTCCACGAACACTCCCTCAGGCCATCAGGAGAGGGAAAAAAGCAGAGAGAAACCACCTGCTGGCTTGGTGAGTCTTTTACACTTGGCTGGTTTTGGAGATTTTCCAGCACTCGAGCTGCAGACTTAGAGAGGTGTAGTGTTTGCCTTTCAAGCCCCAAACACCTGCCTTCCCTTTGCAGTCATTATGCCTGGGGCCACGACTAATTAATAAGCTCAGCAGTGTTTACCGAGTGCTGCTAAGTGTCGTGCAGGGCTGCGAGTACGAGACAGTCAGCAATGGCCAAGGTCAAGTCCCACTCACGTGGGGCAGCAAGGCCAATGGCAGACAAGACAAATCCAGAGAGTGGCACGTGGTGAGGAGACAGTATGAGAATAAAGAGGAGAGAGCCTGGGGGCTCAGGGAGGTCTGGCTGGGACGAGGACTCTGGAGCTGAGCTTGGCTGATAAAAAGAGGGCAGGTGTGGGGCAATGGGAAGGGAGGGGGGTGGCCGTTCCAAGCTCAGGAGTGGAAAGGGGAAGGCCTTGGAGAGGGGAAAAGCTGTGATGTTGCCCCAGGTAAGCCAACTGCAGAATTAGAGGGCTCTCAGTCCACTTCTGACATTAGCTGTGAATTCAGGGGGTTCCCCAAATACCCTTCAGCTTTGGTCATTCACTAGAAGGACTCATAGAAGTCACTGAAAGCTGTAATAGTCACTTACGGTGTATCACAGTGAAAGGATACAGATTGAAATCAGCCAGGGAAGACACACTTAAGGCCAAGTCCAGGACAGCTCCAGTTGTCCTCTCCCCATGGAATGAGGACAGTTACTTGGTGCCAATCTGTGGCAACATGCATAAAGGATTGCCAACCAAGGAAGCTCAGTGAGCTCAGTGTCCAGAATTTATTGGAGTCGTGATTCCCAGTGTTGTGTCGTTGTCCTCCACCATGTGATTGTAATTTTATGTTAAAGAGGATTGGGGTGGGATTGTAACACCCGTACTAAGATTACATCCCTGATCCAATGCAAAGGCAGTTTCCTTGCAGTGTGGTGTTTTAGTCAGCTAGTGCTGCTTTAACAGAAACACCACAGAGTGGATGGCTTTAACAAAGGAAGGTTTATTCTTACACAGTCTGGTAGGCCGCAAGTCCATATTCAGGGTGTCCACTCCAGGGGGAGGCTTTCCCCTTGTCGGCACAGGAGGAAAGTCCGGTACTGCATCAGTCTTTGTCCAGGGAGCATCTTGGCGCAGGAACCTCAGGTCTGAAGGACGCACTCTTTTCCCAGTGCTGCTTTCTTGATGGTGTGAGGTTCCCAATTCTCTGCCTGCTTCTCTTTCATTTTATCTCTTGCAGGCTGAAAGGATCAAGGGTCGAGCCAGCCATACTCCAGGGACACTCCCTTTACAGTGGAGCAGAGAGGTGACCTTATAAAGGGATTTACAGTCCTACCCTAATCCTTTAACATACAGCATAGGAAAACCACAAAATAGAGGACAGTCACAAGATACTGGGAATCATGGCCCAGCCACATGGCTACACATATTTTTGGGGGACACAATTTGACCCATTTGGCCTACACCACCTTTTATCTTACAGGAGATAAAAGGAAAAGGAAGCAAGCAGACCTTAGTGACCTCATACTATCGAGAAAGCAGTGCTGGACCCTAAGAACTCCACTAAAAGCCAGTATTTGATAGTCCAAAAGCCTGGGGGTTCCCCTGGGGGTATAGCTCCTAGACCTGATGCTGCCCCGATCATAAACCATTACTGAGGTCCACTCTTCGGACAGAAATGGATTGGACTTGGGGACACACAGTAACCATGTCTTGTGTGCACTTTATGGTTCTATGCATCTATGGGGTGCTGTCCTACTGGCTTCTTACTAGAGGGAAGTGGAGATGGTGGAGAGGAGGGGACAGGAGATCATGAAGAGGTTACAACACAGGTGTCACCAGGCAAGGAGAGCAGAGGGAGCTACAGATAGGCGGGCATGTGAATTTAAATAGGCTTATACACTTTCAATCACAATTAAAAAAAAAAAAAAGCAAGCAAGCAAGCAGTGCCGGGAGCAGAGCCTATCCTTTGGACTCGGGGTTCTATGCAGGGAAGCTCAAAACCCAGGGGAAGACTAGTGACAAGGTACCTCTACAGAGCCGACACAGAAAGCCTTCTCCCAGAGCAGACACCCTCAATTTGGATTTCTGGCCTATGAGGCTGTGAGAAAATATTTTTTTCTTTGTTGCAGTCATCTCTGTGTGGCAGTTCTGTTAGACAGCACTGGATGACTAAGACACGTCCCCAGGAAGTTGAGCTGCGTGACTGGGAGCCTCCACCCTAAACTGCATGATTGGTCTTTTTGGTGAGGCCAGTCCCCATTCTAAGAGGACGCAGTGCGGCTAGTCCCCACCCTAAATTATATTGTTAGACTATCTAGCGACCCAAGGCCCCCGGACAAAGACACTTGTACTGAACACGACATTCCAAGAGCTTAGAGAATATATTCCACAAGTTGGGGACAATGAGGGGTCAGACTTGTCTTTGGGGAGAGTTAAATTCTTCACTGAGCAGATATGATTAAGTTAACAGGGAGAAGCTAACCACAGCTGGGGTGTGCCAAGTGAGTGACAGTAAACAGGAGATCCAAGAGGTAGACCAGGGTAGGACCACACAGGATGGGCCAGTGTGGCTCAGGAGTCTACATTGTCTTGATTGCATCCAAAGTGCTTTTAGAGTAGAGCTGCCAGGTAAAATAGAGAATGCTCAGTTAAATTTGAATCTCAGATAATGCAGGGACATACTTGCACTAGACAATCATTTGTGGTTAATCTAGAAGTTACATTTAACTGGGAATCCTGTATTCATATTTTGACAATCTGGCAACCCTATTTAGGGAAAACAAAGCACTTTGATGTGGAGAAGATTCCGATTCATTCCAACCCCCTGTGTGTCAGAGCAGAGCTGTTTTCCCCAGGGTTTTTAAAGGCTGACATTTTAGAAGTAGATCACCAGGACTTTCTTCCAAGGTACCTCTGGATAGACTCAAACCTTCAACCTTTCAGCTAGCAGCTGAGCACATTAACCATGTGCACCAGTAAAAGACTCCTTGGAAAGGGTCTAAGAGATGGAGTGACCAATTCAGCTTATATTCTATTTGGGTTGTTCAGCCTGCCATGTGGATCATAGGCCACGGCAGGACTAGAGGGCAAGTGGGAATTGCAGATGACCAGGCTGAAGGAAGAGGCGGCCTGACCAACCACGTGCCATGCAGGTGAGCACACACGTACAATAAACGAGGCTGGAGGTATGTCAGCTCACGTGTCTGCTGACTGAGTAGCCGTGACGAGCCCCTACCCATGACCCAGCACTGGGGCCGCAGGGCACAGTGGAGGGCCTTGCTGTGAGACGCAGTGTTGCTGCGTTATTTTTCCACAAATGAGACGCCATGAGGACGAGAAGCCTTGTGACATCCAGCGTCTCCTCTTGCCACCACATCAGATGGCTTCCCAGGTGAGCCCAGGATCCATGCTGCAGAGGTAGAGGTATAACTGGAATGGAAAGTATTCTCCTGAAGCACTGTACGTGAGTCCAACGGCTGACATTTCATACAGTGTGCAGTGTGGTCACAACTGTGCAGGGAGCAGAGTGGTGATTGTGTCCCCAGGCAGGCGTGCTCTAGAGAATAGGGAGAGACTTCCTACATACTGGCAGGCCGGGCTATGGCTGCAGGTTGTGAGGCCTCATTGGTACAGGCACTAAGACATCTCGGTCTAATGTTGTGGCTCCTGCTTGCTTCTGCCAGGTCTCGTACCATTATTTCTTTGGGAGAGTTTCATGGGAACTTTGTGTCTTTGGCTTAGACTGTTTGGTGATGCCAGCTGCCTGCAAGGCCCTGAAGGTGGTGTCTCTCCACCTCTTCACTGCTCCTGGCACTGGGGAGTGCCTTCTGTGAGGTCTGTCAGCAATCCAGGGACATAGCCTGCAGGATACCAGAACACGCCAGGTGGTCTCTACCAGGGTGCAGCCATGCCAAGAGGTGTGCCAAAATGAAATCAAGTCCCCTGTCCCCTTGTGTACCTTGTCTGGTCACCTAGGCTCCAAAGCAGCACAGTTTGTACCCTTGAGGCTGTCAGAGTCTCTTGGAAAACGGTTGCCTTGGCATCTATCCATGTGACCTCTCCCCCCTGGGCTGGGGATCCAGTCTGGGAGGCCAGGCAGGGGCAGGAGGGTAGTTAACAGACCTCCAGGAACATAGCTACTCACACACATCCATGATAGCACCTTCCCTTCCATCCTGCAGGTAAGCTCATGCAAGTAGCCACCTGCAGGCTGACACCTTGCTAGTCTATCAGGCATGCCTACTCAGCTGCCTCACCCGGCTGTGGAGACACGACAATAGAGCCTTCCATTTGTTCCTGTGTTTATATTTACAAGTTGCCCTGGTATGAGTGTCTTACGGCTGCTATAACAAGTTACCACAGCTTGGTGCCTTAAAACAGCACACATGTGCTGTCTTACAGTTCTGGAGGCCAGAAGCCGAACTCAGCTTCAGGGGATTAGAATCAAGCCCTGAGCCACGGGGTTCCTTCTGAGGATTTAGGGGAGGCTCTATTCCTTGTTTCTTCCAACTCCTGAAGGCTACTGGCATTCCTTGGCTTGTGGCCACATCATGACAATCTCTGCTTCTGTGGTCATGTTGTCTTCTCTCACTCTGATCCCCCGCCTCCCTCTTACAAGGATCCCTGTGATTGCATCAAAACTACCCAGATAATCTCCTCAGCTTAAAACCCTCTACTTAATGACAGCCACAAGTCCCATCTGCCATACAAGACAGTCTTCACAGGTTCTGGTTGACCATTATCTAGGCTGTCCCACACCTGCAGCATGCCCTCCTTTACCCTCCACAAGGCTCTGGGAGGAGGCCAACTGAGGCTCAGAGAGGGTAGGTGATACGCCAAAAGTCACACAGCTAGATGGTGGTAGAGGAGGGGGTGGTAGGAGCCATGTCTGTGAGATTCAAATTAACTTAACAGATTATATCACAAGCAAGGGGAGGATCAGGCCTCTGCAATTTGAAAAATGCCTGTTGCTTCACTTGTGGTGGTTTCTGTGACTTCAACATGCCTGAGCAGGCCTTTGAGGCTCTCTATCCAGGCTTAAGAGCTAAGTGTTTGCTTGCAGCAGAGAAGGAACGCCTGGGGACTGTTCTAGTTCAAAGAGTGACCCACATTCAAAAGAGTGCTAAGCAGGCCACAGAGCAAGCCCGCCTCTCTCTCCCTGTCCTGGCTCTGTGGCATTCCGAGGGTTGTCCATGCAGTGTGACCAGAGGCACTTTGGTAAATGATTGTCACGGCTAACGTCTGAGTTAGTAAACCTCCTGTTACTTTAGGAGATGCCCCGTCTCCCAGGGACCCTCCCCCTTGAGTCTACAACCAGGACAAGAAATGGGGACTTGTCTCTTTGGTACTGGAGCAGCAGAGTAAAGATTCTAGAGCACTCTTCTTTTGAACAAGGCTTTGTTGATTCAATATTTAGTCTGTTTTGGAGGGGGACAAGTGCATCGTTTACCTCCTGGGCCTCTTGTGGGCATAGAAATGAACAGTCCCACCATCTGGGCTAAAACACTCGCAGGCCACCCAGTAAGACAAGGGGTGAGTCATAGAGCTCGCTGGGGAAGCCAAGCCATTGCTGTATTGCTCAGTGATGCACAGATTAAAGGAGACTTAATCACGGGGTCGGAGTCACAACAGACAAACGACAGCTCCCTGCTCCCAGCTGCAGGGTCATCTGCCCTCGTGTGACACCTGCCTGCCTGGTGGTCCCTCTCTGTGAGGGAGTCCAGGGACAGACTGGGCCCCTTTGTTTGGGAGAGCAAAGAGTGAAAGGAAAGTATCTCTGAATCCACATGGTAACCGAACTAGATCCTCTCTTAACCAGGAAAATTCTCTGCAGAACCTCCTGCCACCAGGAGGTCCGATTCAGTGAAATACAAGTGGAAGCTACCTTTGTTTTAATTCACGCAACTGCACCAACTCCCCAACATGTCAGGCAAGGTGGCTCTTGGGGACATGACTGGGATGCAGAGAAACAGGAAGGTCCATCCCTGCTGGTGGGAAGATAGCTGGAATATCCACTCAGGAAAGCCATTTGACAATACCAGATTGAAGCTGTACGAGTCCTTATACTCATGTGTGTCGTATTATAATACATTGAATACAATGTTGTATTAAAATTCATGCATGTTTTAGTAGGCTCGTGCTACCTGTCTTTAATAACTGTTTTTTATTTTTCCAATTAACAGTATATTCCGAAAATCCATCCCATTTGAATGCTTTCACAGTCACTTCTTGATGACTGCAGTGCACAGGTGCCCCATATTCTCTCTCGTCCCTATTGCTGGACAGCTAAGATCATGCTGATATTTTGTATTATAAACAATGCTGCAAGGAATACCTTTGTTGCAAGATTACTGGTTGTGTTCAGGACTGTGTTTTTATTGGTATAAATTACTAAAGTGGGATTACTTAGTTACAAGGCTGTTTATTTCAGTTATCTCTTGCTGGGTGATAAGGCAGTGGTGGTTCTGTGGTAGAATTCCCACCTTCTGCGTGAGACCTGGGTTCAGTTCCTGGCCAAGACACTTCATGTGAAACCCCTGCCTCTCTGTCGGGGGAGGCTTGCTTGCTACTGTGAGGCTGAACAGGTGTCAGTGGAAGAAAGTAGGAAGAAAGATCTGGCGATATGAAAATCAGGCAGTGAAAACCATATGGATCACAATGGTCCAGTCTGCTAATGGTTGGGAGGCTGGTGCTGGACCAGAACTATTTGGTGGCACTGTGTATGGGGTCGCCAGGTGTTGGGACGGAGTCTAGGGCAGCCAACAACAAAGTTGCTGGGCAGTGAACTGTCCCCAAACCTTGCGTCTTCAACAACAATTCTTACTTCTGATTCTGAGGGCAGGCTGGAGAAGTCTTTCTAGTTTTCACTGTTCTTAGAGGGGCGGTAGGCTGGGCTGGAAGATTCAAGATGGCCTCACTCACGCGTCTGCCGGTTGGTGCTGGCAGTTAGCTCGGGCCCCTCGGTTTTCCTTCAGGTGGCCACAACCTTCAGCCAGCAAGACGGGGTAGCTGCATCATGCGGTCACAGGCCTCCAAGAAGGAGATGGAAACTGCAAGGCCTTTGAGACCTGGGCTCCCCAATTCACCCCATGTCACTTCTGCCACAGTCTACTGGCCCGAGCAAGCTGTAGGCCAGCCCATACTCAAGAGAGTGGAGAAAAAGCTTCACATCTCAATGGGTGGAGCAACAATTCCATGTAGCAAAGTGGCCTGAGCATGGAGACGTGCTATTCTTTGGGACCATGATTACAATGGAGTCCCTGTAGGCCACAAAGAGTTACACACTTGTCTACCTCAGGAGATGGTTTTGGGAAGACCACGATGATGACAGCCCTGCGAGGCAGGCTCTGGAACATACAGAGTCACCGTGAGTCAAGAATGAACTCAATGGCAACTTTTTTTTTTTTTTAACATTATAATGATCTGCCATGAGTCAAGGATGAAGTCAATGGCATTTTTTTTTAAATCATTATAGTGATCTACCAGGTAGTTAACACCTTGAAGTCCTCAAATTGTCTCCAGAAAGATGGTACCAATTTATGTAACCACTAGTCATGTAAAGAATGTCCTTTGGGAATACTTTCTTTTTAATAGAAATTGGTTCACCCATTGCTGGAAGGAAGAACACAATATATGATAGCTAGCAGGGCTTTCTGTCCCCATGGGGCCACCATTGGAACTGTTGGTGACAGCGCTGGGCCTGGCAGGACCTCTAATGTCCATGTAGGGAGTTAGGGAATCACCACTCCCTTAGAGCAGAGCAGGGCAGATGTCTCAGGCTGGATTTTCTAGAGAGGCAAAACCAGGAAAGTGTATAAATATATAGAGAGAAAGATTTATATCAAGGAGATGGCTTACACAGTCATAGAAGCTGGAACATCCCAAGTCCAGGGATCAGGCTATAGGATCCTCCTGAGTCACAGGTTGCAGCATCTGGTGAACCCAAGATGGGCAGGTCAGACAGCAGGACTCTTGCCTACAGCCTGCTGAAGATCAATGAATCTCAAGATTGGCCGGCAAGACCGTCAATAAGCTGTTAGGTCGTGTCCTGAGAACTGGAGATCAGATAAACAGGGGCCACCTGCAGGATGCAGTGTGAGCAAAAGCCTGAGCCTTGTCAGAAAGTCCCCTATTTCGGGTGCAGGCCATGCCTCCAAGGAAACTCCCTTTCTACTGATTGGCCGCTCACAGTAAATGCCGTCATGGAGGTGATCATGTTATATCAGGTCTCATCATGAAAGCGATTACAGCTGCCAAACCACTGAGAATAACGGCCCAGCCAAGTTGACACACAACCTCGACAGTCACTGCAGAGTTCTGACTCTCAGCCTGGTCTCTCCTGTTCTCATTACTTCCACAGCTGTTGGTCTTGCCCATACCACCCTCATGTGTGTCCAGGTCACCACAAAACTATACTAACTGGTCTCTTCACTTCTGTCCTGTCCTGCTCAATTTCTTTTTGCCGTATTTCGACCTGAAAGACCTTTTAAAAATGCAAATGTTGTCAGGCCAATACCCCCTGCTTAAAACTCTTTGATACACCTGGATCTTCTCGTGAAAGAGGCCAGAATCTCTGGTGTGGGCTCCCAGGTCCAGCAAGGTTTAGACGGCCCACACCGCCCTGCTGTCATGCTCTGTTGGCTTTGGCCTCTCAGGCCTCCATTCATGAGTCTTTCTTCCTTTTTTTAGGTACTAGGCTCCTGTGTACAGGTTGTTGTGTGATCTTGAATATTCCCATGAACCTCCAAAAACAAACCAAGTGGTTCACCTTTGGTTCTGACTCACAGTGACCCTATAGGACAGAGTAGAGCTGACCTGCAGGGTTTCCAAGGAGTGGTTGGTGGATTCAAACTGCTAGCCTTTTGTTTAGCAGCTGATCTCTTAACCACGGTGCCTCGAGGGCTCTCCTGATCTCCCAAACTAAAAAAAAACTAATGCACCATTGTTGATTATGACTCACAGTGACCCTATAGGACAGAGTAGAATTGCCCATCAAGTTTCTAAATAGTTCCTGGTGGATTTGAACTGCTGACCTCTTTGGTTAGGAGTCGCAGCACTTAACTACTATGCCACCAGGGTTTCCCAGAATGCTTTACTTCTTCTTTCCACCACAGATCTCAGTCTAAGCATCACTTTCCCTAGGAGGGCCTTCCTTGGGCTTCTCGTTCCTCTGGGATGAAGGTCAGTCTTTTACCCTGAGTGCTCACACAACTGGACGCCCTCTCCTGGGGTCCTCAGGCATCCACTAATGCAGTGATCCCACTGACACCTGGGTCTTGCCCCACACCGCAGGCTCCCTGACGGGGGCACTTCTTGCCTTGCTCACTGTTGCAACGCTACTCTAGAGTCTGCTCCAGAGCAGTGTGTTGTTGCTGGCTGTCATTGGGTCAATTCCAACTCATGGTGACACCATGTGTGCAGAGTAGAACTGCAGTCCATAGGGTTTGCAAGTAGATTGCCAGGTCTTACTTCTAAAGTACCTGTGGGTGGGTTTGAACCTCCAATCTTTTAGTTTGTATTCTAGTGTTCACCCATTTGTGCTACTCAGGGACATGTGGTCCATAGTAAGGGCTTTTTAAAATCTGTGAAATAAATGAGTCAAGGAACGAAGGCTCAAAGGTCATGTGTTTCATTCAAGGTCATGAAACAGTACAGGGTCACGTTGCATGCATTTCTGCACAGCCTCCATGTTGGTGACAATACAGGGCTAAAAATGTCTCCACTGGTCTTTGGATCTTCCTCTCCCCCAGCTTGGGCTTCTCCTGTCCCTGAGAGGTGGCAGTAGGCCTCAGGCTGCCTCTGGCTTGCTACCAATACTCTCCTCATCCTGGTCCTGGGGAGAGGCCAAGAAGCTTGGAACCGCAGAGGACCCAGTCCTTGTGTAAAGTGGGTACTTGTTACCCTGCCCTTCTGTTTGCACTGATGGCTACCGAAATTTAAGTTGGTTGAAGTGACATAAAAACAAAGTCCTCTTTTGTGCTGACTACATTTCAAGTGGCCAGTGGCTACCAAAACAGACAGAACAAATGCAGGACACTCCCATCACTGTAGAAAGTTCTATTGGACAACACTGTTTCTGAGATTCCCCTCCTGGAGCTTTCTCTGGTCTCATCCCCTGCAATTAAACTTTCCCTTGTCCCCTTGCTCTCAAGCCCACAGGGACTATAGGCCAGCCTCTGCCATACCCTATAGCCACCTTCTTGTGTGCAAGCAGAACTCCCCCAGTCCTTGGGGAGCCCACACCGGTGGCTCAGTAGGCCTCAGCTTGCTTGCTTTCTTCTCAACCCAGGTTTATGTGAGGGGAAAGGCCCACTTCCGCTAATTCACTCTTGTTCTGATGAGCCCATGGAAAGCAAGACCAGTCTCCTCTTGTCACCCTTCCCTTTGTTCATGGACCCAGCCATTCACTGCTCCTGTTCTTCTCTGCTCACAGAGTCAGCCGTAAAGGACCACAGAGAGCAGCTAGGCTGACCTTTTCATTTTATACAAGGTGAAGCAGGCCCAGAGAGGGAGAAAGAGTCACCCAAGCCCACACAGCATCCATTTTCACTTTAGTAGGTACTAAATGACTCAAGCAACGATGGAGGAACAGGAATGAATGATGTGGAGCACCTTTTATGCCTCAGGTGCTTTATACATCGAACAGCAATTGTTTAATACTCACCACAGGTCCTGTGGCCAGTTTCAAACCAGACTTTGAGGCTCAGAGAGGTTAGGTGACTAACCCCAAGCCACACAGCAATTAATAAGCAGAGCTAGGATTAAAACCAAGTCTGCCTGCTTCTAGGACAGCAAGAAGTTGCTGTGCTCAGGTTTTTCGAGGGACAGTTCTGGGGAGGTGAGGCAGAGTAAGGGGAGACAGCAGACACGAGGGGCTCATGGTCGGTGCTTTGGACACTGTGACTGTTTCTAGTCCAGGAGGACTAGACTAGCTGGAGCCTTGGTGCCGCAGTGGTTAAGAGCTTGGCTGTAACCGAAAGGCTGGCAGTTCAAATCGAGCAGCTGCTCCTTGGAAACCCTATGTGGCAGTTCTAACTCAGACCCGTAGGGTTGTCATGAGGCACCTAACAAGAACAAGTCTGGGGAAAAGGAGGACTCGATGCCTAGGGGACCTCGGGCTTCTCTTAGAGATAGTCCAATTTGGGAACGAACAAGGGAGATGATTGAACGACATGGTGAACTAAGATGATCTCACTGAACTGCACATGTGAAAATGGTTGGAACATCCAGTGTTTCATGTCTATTTAGTACAACGAAAAAACTTCACATCTAAGTTCTCACTTGTAAGGAGACTGGGAGAGGACTTTGACAATTTTTGTCTCAAGGCTTTTTTTCCTAGAGATTTTTGTGAGGTGAGCTCTGTGGATGTTTGGATGGCCAGAGCCTCATCTGGGATCTACAGAAGTTCACCATCAGCCGGGACGTGGTGCTGGGCGAGGTTCGAGGTCAAGCAAACCACTGCTGAAACACGGGCTCCCGTTTTCGAGGCGGACCCTGCCCCCTAGTGGAAAGGGATGGATTTTGGATTACAGCAGAAACTTCCCCCTTGTTAAACCAAAACCAAACCCAACCCACTGCCGCTGAGTCGATTGTGACTGCCTCTACAGGACAGAGCGGAACTGCTCCATAGAGTTTGCAAGGAACGGTTGGTGGATTTGAACTGCTAAGCTTATGGTTAAGGTTCTGTTTATTTCCTATTCAAGAAAATTAAATTTAAAAAATAAGCCAGTGTGGGGAAACAGATGAGCAGGTTTTCTGTTTTTTGCATTGGGTAAGGAGGATGGTCGGAGGCGTGGGACGTGGTGGAGAAGCCTAGAGTGAAGGCAGCACTTGCAGGCTGGAGTCATTTCTGTGTGTCATCCATAGACTCCTGCAGCAGAGTCCTCCAGGAAGGCTTGGGAAAGCCTCTCAGCTGGGTGCAGACATCACATCAGCACCAGATTTGCTTCTGGGGCACCCGATCCCCACACAGAGCTGCTCTCAGCTGTGTGAAGACCACCAGCCAGCTTTCCCACTGACCTACCTCCTACAAGAATGGTGCCCATCTGGCTATGGGACTCTCCACAGTGAGGCCACCCTCACTCATCTGCTGTGAGAGTCCCTGGGTGACAGCATCCCGTGCAATACAGCCCAGCAGATTGACACTCAGCTTAGTTCCATCCAAGGCTTCTGACTGGTTTATTTCAGTTTGAACCTCTGCTGAGAATTTGCATTATTATACTGAATCAGAAGCCACAGTTGCATGAGATCCCCAGGTAATTCTTATACAGAATAAATGTTGAGGACCACATAGCTCTGCTAGTGGTTCTCAGAACTGGTCCCTAACCAACAGCCTTGGCATCCCCTGGGAACTTCTTTGCATAGCCTTGGTGGCACAGTGGTTAAGAGCCTGGCTGCTAACCAGAAGGTTGGTAGTTCAAATCTAGCCTCTCCTCTACTCAGTCTTATGGGATTACTATGAGTCAAAACTGACTGGATGGGTTTGGTTTGAGAACTTTCTAGAAATGTGGGTGAAGGAACTGTTTGGAAGCCCCATCAATAAGCACTTGAATTAACTCTTTGCCATCTGGTCAATTTCAACTCATAGCAACCTATAGGACCAAATAGAACTGTTTCATAGGGTTGGCAAGGAACAGTTGGTGGATTAGAACTGTCACCTCTTACGGTGTCACCAAGTCTCCAAGTACTTGAATTAAAAAACCAAATCCATTGTTGTTGAGTTGATTCAGACTCAGCGACCCTATAGGATGGAGTAGAATTATCCCATAGGGTTTCCAAGGAGCACCTAATGGATTTGAACTGCTGACCTTTTTTAGTAGAATTACTCCACAGGGTTTCCAAGGGAGCATCTACTGGATTTGAACTGCCTGACTTTTTGGTTAGCAGCTGTAGCACTTGACCACTACACCACCAGGAAGTACTTGAATTAGCCACCATAAAACACCCTGCTTGCTCTCAGTAGGCTCTGGAGGGAAGGGGAAGCACGTGGGCTTAGTGTCCAGGCCTGAGCTGGCCTCCCAGCTGCCAGTATGAGGAGCCTTGAGCTGAATAAATGAATGCTTCACTCTGACTAGGCTGTTACCCACCATGGAAGATCCAGCCGACTCATCAAAGCCTTGGAAGAACTTTACGGGATAGTGTGTGTGTATCCAGTGCCTAGGAGAACAAAAATGCTTAGTCACTCCAGCGCACTGGGCCTCAGTGTCTCTTCTCTACAGTAAGGAGCTGGAAATGAGGTCAGAGGGCCTCACCCTCTGATACCTCAAGTCCCGCTGCGCCGTGTGGCTTCCCATGGTTGTGAGGGAGTGGATGCAGCCCAATCCGTCAGACCTGTCCCCCTTCCTTTCTGGAGTGGCCTTTGTCCTTCATCCGTGGCTTTCAGATGGTGAGTCTTGTACTCAGTTTCCTGTAAGGACCCCTGGTGGCAAAGTGGCTGAGTGCTTGACTGCTCACCCAAAGGTCAGCAGTTTAAACCTACCACCTATGCCCTGGAAGAAAGCTGAGACAGTCTGCTTTCTAAAGATTTACGGCCTTGGAAACCCTGTGGAGCGGTTCTACTTGGTTGTATAGGGTTCTACAAGGTTGCTGGGAGTCAAAATTGGCTCAGTGGCAATGAGTTTGGTTTGGTTTGTTTTCTAACTATTTCCCCTTGAGTTGACCTGGACTCATAGACACCCCAGGTATGTCAGAGCAGCACTGGCCCCTGAGTGGTCTAAATGGTTAATGAACTTGGTAGCTAACCAAAAGGCTGGAAGTGTGGTCTATCCATGCCAGACACCTGACCCATGACAGTTGTAGAGGACACCTTGTTATGCTGCAACAGAAAACGAACACGCAGCTGGGAAGCCAGCTTCTTCAGCTCATTTCCCCCAAACCATGCAGCTGCAGTTAAGGAGAGGGAATGACAAGGCTATGCTGTGCCTTCAGTGCCTCCGTTGCCATCAGGGATGGTTGTCATGTATGACGTGCTGCGTAGCAACTAGAAAGGCATCACAAAAAGGGGACCCCAGCTGGGTTGAGTTGCTGTGGAGGGTGCCTCCCACTGGTACCCTAAGAGTGCAAGAAATTACAGGCTGGACTCTAGGTGCTCTGGGGTCAATGATGGTCAAAGGACCCACAGCTATAGCACTTCTGATCCCCAAATGATGTCAGCATGAAATGTAGTTATAATGAGACTACTGCCAACTATGAAACTCAGCTGAACACTTCACAATTCCCTTTAACATTGTTTTACTTTCTTCTAGGGAAACTGGCAGAAGATAAACGAAATCCCATAGATCCTTCTGGAAATGTTTCACACACTGGGAAAATGAATGCAAAACTTGCATAGATCGGGAGGCCCACAGTTTGGATTTTCAAGGTCTGAAAAAGAGGAAAGGAGACAAAGCAGGTGGTGTCTCTAGGATGAATGAGTGGCTTCTGGACAGGTGAGGGGAAGACCTCCTGGTGGTACAAAGCAGTGGTCCTCAGTGCTGGCTGCACTTTGGAATCGTCCAGGGCGGAGGGGGAGTTCTTAAAAGATAAACTTTACATATAATTTCAGTATAACTTAATTCAAGAAATGGTACAGCACAAATTGTCACAAAGTAAGCACCTCTTTGTAGCCACCATTCTGACTAAAGCAAAGGACACTTTGACACCTTTAAAAATCTCCTTCATGTTCCCTCCCAGCCTCCCCTGATCCCCCACAAAAATAACTGCTATTTTGATCTCTAACACTATAGAAAATAATCTGGGAAGCTTTCAAAACTCCTGACGTATGGGCCCCACCCACAGAGTATCTGGTCAAAAGATCTGGGTGGTGCTTAACCAAAACAAACCAAACCTGTTGCTGCTGAGTCAATTCCAACTCATAGTGACCCTACAAGACACAGAGTAGGATGGCCATATAGAGTTTCCAAGGAGCACCTGGTGGATTCAAACTGCTGACCCTTTGGTTAGCAGCTTGAGTACTTAATCACTACAACATTAGGCTGGAATATAAAGGTCCCAGGTGATTCTGACATGCCACCAGGGTTGAGAATTACTCAATGGTTTAAGGCAAATCTCATTCCTTGCAGGGCACTGGGCAGCCTAGAATTCACAGCTCAAAGAAGTTTCCTAAAATTACAAACTTAGACTCTTTGGTACTTCCTGTATTCCTTGGATGTTTCTAAAATGGATCTAGAGTGACCTAAATCAGGCAGTCTGATTTGGGTTATAATTATTAAGATTTTCATTATCATTATCTGGAGGTGTGATAACCCTTAAGAAACTGAGCCAGCTTCCTGCGGACATCGCTGGAGAGTTAAAGCCAGTGATCCTCAAAACAGGGGTAAGGAGGAAGAGAAGGTATGAAAAGGAGATAAGAGAGAAAAGACGATACAAGAGAAGGATAACACTCACGTGGCTTTTGCAGGACGGCTTGACGAACCCAAATTTCTGCATCACCTGTTTGGTACTATACTCCTGCCATTTGCCATCCACCAGCACGTGGGCTCTGATTACATATTTCACCTGGCGTTCAGATCTCAGGCTCACTAGGCTGTGCTCACAGGTGGAGGGACATTTCATGTCTGAGTGCTTTATTCTCTGCAAAAAGAGTAACCCCCTCAGGTGGAACTGGGACCTAGAGACCCAAAGGAGGCGAAACCCGGTCCCTGGCACAGAGACCCTCACACAGAGTGTGTGCAGACAGTAGGGCAGCACCTCCCAAACGGTGCCCTTTCCTGGGGTCACAGCTTCCACTTGGCACTTGAGTTCTCACTGTACACAAACCACTGGCTAAGGAGCTAGGGCTTGGCCCCTCCAGAGAAATGCCATGAAGTCAAGCTGTCTGGAACTTGAAGGTTCATTATTGCTTTGCCTGAGTTTAAAAACCAATAGTATTCATTCATATTCATTATGAGGTAATTCATCTCTTCCAACCAGGAAAATCCATTGTGTAGGTCCATTTACGGAATGCCTGGGTTCCTGAGGACGAAGAACTATGGAGATTGAAAGCCACATGAAGGACAGTGACAAAGTAGGGACTGAAACTCTAGTTTCTTTGTTAATACAGCCGTTCATTCAGCCAGCCAGCCAGTCGGTTGGCCATTCAAAAGCTCCCCTATGCTCCAGGAACAGGGCTTGGCAGGGGTGACCCCCAGGTTACTTAATAAGATGTAGTTTCTCAAGGAGCGTGCAGTCTTAGTGAAGAGAGAGACTTCTTAGAGACAAACCATAGTGGAACACAAAAGCCCACTGTCATTACCATCCTTCTCGTCCTCCTCCTCCTCCTCCTCCTCCTTCTCACTAACACATCAGTGTTGTATATGTCACACCCTCATCCAAGCCCTTTGCATAAATTACCACTTTAATACAAGCCACAGACCCAGGGATGTCTGGGACTTAGTAAGGTCATACAGCTCGGCAGGTACTGGGACTGCGGACTCTCCACTCTTTGACAGGACACTCTCCTGCTCTACCTAGAGTCCAGCAGCGGGCGTTGAGGCCAAGTCCCCCATCCTCCTGTCCCTTGCTGTGGCATCCTGCCTACTTCTCTGCTTTGACCTGCTGAACAAGATGATCCTCTCTCCCACCTGTCTAGCACTATCCACCACCCCGAGGAAGAATGAACCATCCATGGACACCCCCATCATATATGAAATGAAGAGGAATTGAGTCATAAAGTCAGAAGACTAGTATTTAACCTCAGTCTTACTGATTCGAGACCAAATGAACAGGAAGACTCAACTATGAGATCCTCACCTGTTAAATGAGTTAAGAGTACCTACCACCAAGGTTGTTGCAAAGATTAAATGTCATCACCTGGCTTACAAAATAGTTCAAATCCACCAGATGCTCCTTGGAAACTCTATGGGGCAGTCCTGCTCTGTCCTCTACGGTCTCAGTGAGTTGGAAGTGACTTGATGACAGTGAGTTTGTGTGTTTCTGGCATTAACATGGTATTAACTGACTCTAAATCTAGAGTGCTTTAGAAATGCATCTTTCTTGTGCTTTGTCCACCTTACCTGCATGTAGAAACTGTAGGAGGTGGCATCATGTTTGATTCCCTTTAACTCAAAGAAGAACCCATACACAGCAATCCTTTCTGAATGAGTGGTATATTCCTACATTTTGGAAGATAAACAACAAAGGGAAGAAAATGCATATTCAATATTTAGAGGCATAAGACCCAGCAAGACCCATTTGACCACTGACCTAAGAATGAAAGGGTAACAGCAATTTTGCTCTAGGAAGTCAAACTGCAAGGACTCCACAAATCCTTTGTGGGTGAACACTCAGTGACATGTCGTTTATTCGACACAAGTTCCTTGGTGAGGGAAAGAAGGAGTAAAGTACATTTGCAGATAAATTGCTCTGCAGACCTGTGGGCTTAGAGACATTCAGGAGTCCCAGTGACACAATGGCAAAGTGTTTGTTGATTGAAAGATTGGTAGTTTGAGCCCACCTGCTGCTCTGCAGGAGAAAAAACCTGGTGATCCGCTTCTGTAGATACAGCCTAGGAAACTCCATGGGGCATTTCACATTGTCCTATAGGATTTCTGTGAGTCGGAATCAGCTCAATGGCACACAATAACAAGAAACTCTCCAAACTCACAGGACTTGCAAGAGGTCCTGGCCCCTGTGGCCTGTAATCTATCTACTTAGACAGGTCTCTCTAGCATAGGATGGGACCCAGCCTGTTCCAGCTTGGCCTAGTGGGCAGACCATGATGATAGACGTAGGATCCACATCCCTGAAACACAACTTCTTTTTATTTCAGTGCTAGGGGGCTTTACTGAAACCCAAGGTAGGCAGCAATTTCTTGGAGAATTGTGCGTATTGGAGAGAACCTATGAAGAAGTCTTCAGCCCTGGAACCTTCCCTGGAAATTCAGTCCCAGACGCCTTCACTCATGCTCCCTGGCTGACCGATCACTGCTCTGACTTTGGGTTCCATCCAAAATAGCTGCCCAGAGTAGGCTCATCCCGGCAACCTTGAACATGGACTCATAGTGGAGTCTCCTGTTGAACCAGATGGCAGCTGTTGATGTGTGACCAGCTCATCCGGGTTTGACTGGGCCTTTCCCGGTTTTAGAACTGAAAGTTCCACATCCCAGAGAAATCCCTCAGTTTTGGGAAGACTGGAACAACTGGTCACTGTGTAATACAGAATTAACCTTGCTGCAAGGAAGATTTGTCAGTAACTTCCAAGCCGCTGGAATATCCTGCCTGATAAAAGTGTCTTTGCTTACCTGTGTGTCTCTGGCCACATCAGACAGTCTACGTTAACAATGTAATGAATGGCTGGGGTCTTGGGCCACACGGTAGCAGACTGATCTCTGGAGAGAGTGGAGTCTAAGATCAACCAAGTGGGTGGTCAGCCATATCTACGTGACCACTCTCTAATACAAACCCTCAACACCAGAGGTCTGGCAAGCTTCCCTGGTTGGCTACACCACTTGCCTGCTGTCACATGTGGTTAGCAGGAGAAGTAAGTGTTGCCCACGTACCCCACTCCTAGGAGAAGACAACTGGAAGCTCATGCCTGGTCTCTCCTGGTCCCTGTCCTGTGCATCTCTTCCTTTTGCTTCCTTTTAATCCATGTCCATTCAATAAACCTTAACTGTAAGTTTAATAGTTTGGGTGAGTTCTTAGAGTGTGTCCAGTGAATACTCTGAATCCAAGAGTAGTCTTGGGGATTCCCAAATTGCAGTCATCCTACTGGGAAAATACAGGATGGGCATACTGGATTGCTGAATGCCCTGTCCCACGCCCCATCTTGTGAATTCCATTTCCAGGAGCTGGTGAGTGTTCAGAGGAAACACCTAGGGTTGCCTCCTCTTTCCTGATCTTCCTGCCAGAGGTAATAAGTGATCATGTGCCACACAAGGGTCCTTAACCAGCCCAGGAGGGGACAGTGCATCCCCTTGTCTGGGTCCAGTTCTCAGTACCTGGCTAAAGAGCAGCCCAAATCGCATAGCCTGGGTATTGAAATTGTTCAGGTACACCATGTCACCACTGTTCTCAAGCTGAAAAGGAAAGGTACACAGCTTACCAACAGCCTGGCCTCCTGGAAATGAACACCCTCATGTCTTCAGGTCACTGACCCACCACCCCACTGTGCTCAGGAGTTGACTTTTTCATTGGGTTCTGCATTCAGCCACTTACCTGGCCACATGTATTTATGGAAAGCCAAGTGCATGCCAGGTAGCGGCTGGGTGCTTTCAGGGGAGGCAATGACGAAAAACCCAAGTTCTAAGCAGTCCCGCTAGAGAACCCATTGAGAGTGACTGCCGTCAAAGTCAAGCAAAAGTATGGTGGCACATGTCAGGCTCTACAGTGCGGTGTGGGAGAGGAGGAAGTCAAAAGAGAACACGCAGCAAGGAACAAAGCGAAGAGACTGTCCTCTCTCAGTTACTCCTCCTCTGCTGCTCTGACCCTTGTCATTCCCCAGGGAAGCCGTGGTCCATGGATCTATCATCTGCTCTGCAGCAGAGCTGGCCACTGTGGTTGCCGCCATAACAATAGGTGTTTGTTGAACTGAACTGCATTTTAACTTGTGGCTCATAACTCTCCAAAACACCAACACAGCCCTAAGAAGTCAAGATGGGCATCGCACAAGAAACATGGCAGTTTTCACAGACAATTCACAAAGGGGAGATGGAAAAAGATCCATCTTTACTAGGAATCAAGGGAACGCGTATCAGAAAAGGAAACGCCAGTGTTGACTTCTCGGTGAACAAAAGGGTTGTGCAAAGAAAATGCCCTACAGTGGTGTGGATGAATGAGGTGAGTCACTGCACAAATTGCTGGGGGAGGAGTGAATGGATTCCAAATTTGTTGCTACGTTTTAAGAACAAAAATGCACATTTCCCTTTGTGTCAGTATTTCCACTCTTGAGAATCTACTACAAGAAAATGATTCTAAAGGCAGTAAAATAAACTGTTATGTGTGAATAGGTTCACCATCCCACCATCTATCATAGTTAGCAACTAGAAATATCCTAAATTTTCTACAGTAAAGGAATGAAAGGGTGGCACTGGTCATGGGACATCCTCTTGGTAGGACAGTTTACAGCCATTAAAAACTGTGTTAGTGTCATGGATTGAACTGTGTCCCTCAAAAATGAGTGTAGTAGTTTGGCTGGGTCATGATTCCTGGTACTGAGTGATCTTCCTATATGAGGTTGACAAGTCCGTGAACTTAATTGTTCTAAGTGCTACATACCTCACTGCTGAATATCACTATGGTCACCTCTGAAGTACTCCTCTTGGGAAGCTATGCAGTGACGCCTGTGCCTAGTTCACTCTTCAAAGCAATTTTGGAACTCTTTCTGGAATGGTCATTGTCCATGATTGTCATGGTTTGAATTGTGTCCCCCCAAAAATGTGTGCAGCCACGTGGCTGGGATATGGTTCCCAGTATCTTGGGACTGTCCTCCATTGTGTGGTTTTGCTAACCTGTATGTTAAAGGATTAGGGTGGGGCTGTGAATTCCTGCTGTAGGGGGAGTTTCCCTGGAGTATGGCTTGCCCCACCCTTAATGCTTTTAGCTTGCAAGGAATAAAAGGAAAAAGAAACAAAGGACAATTTGAGAACCTCGCTACCACCAAGCAAGCAGCACCGGTGCAGAGCGCGTCCTTCAGACCAGAGGTTCTTGCGTGAGGATGCTCCCTGGACAAAGACTGATACAATACCGGACTTTCCTCCAGAGCCGACAAGGGGAAAGTCTTTCCCTGGAGTGGACACCCTGAATATGGACTTGCAACCTACCGGACTGTGTAAGAATAAATCTTTCTTTGTTAAAGCCATCCACTCTGTGATATTTCTGTTAGAGCAGCCTAGCTGACTAAAACAATGATGGTAAGTTTTCAAACTTAATTGTGTAGTTACTTGTCTGTGAGAAAACTTTCAGCCAGGAAACAAATAACTGTATTGGAACACCTTCCCTACTCCTCTGATCTGGCCCCCACTGACTTTTTTGTTTGCCTGAAGATAAAGGAAATATTGAAAGGAAGACATTTGGATGACATTCAGGACATCAAGGGTAATATGAAGACAGCTCTGATGGCCATTCTAGAAAGAGAGTTCCAAAATTACTTCGAAGGGTGGACTAGACTCTGGTGTTGGTACATAGCTTCTCAAGGAGAATACTTCGAAGGTGACATAGTGATATTCAGTAATGAGATATGTAACAGCACATACTCTAGGGTGAGTTCCTGGACTTAATTGTCAGACTATGTGTGTCATAAATCTTGCCTCTATGATGTTAGTTAATAAGGGAGGGTGGGCAGTGGTTGTATTGGTGAAGCAAGACTCAATTTATATAATTCCGTTGTGCCTTGAGGCAATCTGTTGAGATATAAAAGAGAAACAAGCAGAGAGTTGGGGACCTCACACCATCAGGAGAGAAGTCATGCTGGGAGCAGGAAGTATCCTCTGGACCCGGGGCCCCCGTGCTTCAGAAGCTCCCAGACCAGGGGAAGACTCATAGCAAGGACCTGCCTCCAGAACCAACAGAGAAAGCCTTCCACTGGAGATGACACCCTGAATTTGGACTAGTAGTGTACTGGACCACAGCTTTCTCTTTGTTAAAGCCATCCACTTTTGGTATTTCTGGTACAGCAGCACTAGATGACTAACACAGTTTGGAAGTGTGTTAAACTAAGTGCATTAAAAATTAAAAAAAAAGAAGACAATAAACATAGTGTGGGGTGATGATTAGCGTGGCAGATGCCCGTAAGTGACTGGATGCCAAGAGGGGCCTCCTGCCCTGGCCTCGTCTTCCTCAAGTCCCCAGAGGAGGCGCCGGATGTGTCCTGACCTCGAGGACCCAGAAGTTTCGAATGAAAGACACATCCAAAGAGAGCAAACCCCAAAAGGCTATCCATTCCGAGAGCGGCTTCCTCCCGGGGCAGGGGACTCACGGCATGGTAGTGCTTGGCCTTCAGCTGCAGGAGCCAGGCCTCCGGGAAGAAGTTGATGCGCCGTATCTCCTCCAGGTCCCTGCCTTGGAAGACACACAGAGAGAAGGCTGTGAAGGGTTCATTCATCACGCGACCTCCAAAATCACCTGCGCAGAAAGGAGGATGTGAGGAGTGGAGGGCGTGAAGGAAGTTTGGGTTTTATTTGGGATTCGATGGCTAGAACAAAAAGAAAAGATCACGGAAACACTGCATTGTGCTCAATGACTTTTGTAACCCAAACTATTCTCTTTAAAGGTGTACACACACGATTTGGAAACAGATCCGGGGCATGGGTGTCACATAACTAATGTCACCGAATTGTCTGTGCAGAAATGGCTACAATGGCATGTGTTTTGTCAAATATATTTCACTACAATTTAAAAGATCTACACATAAACTTCCCATGGAATGAGTGACTCAGTTCACTCCCAACCGCGACTTGTCTAAGCCATGTACTACTATTTTTAAGCACAATATGGCATTTGGAAAGAAACATAGTCCCAGCAGTCCTACGAGGAGATACCACCACCACCCAGCACCCCTGCAGGGTACACGCTCTGGGATCAGCTGTTGACAGCCCTCGAAGGTCAGCTCTGACTCCTGACACACACTTCTCAAAGATGCTTCAGATCTAATGATATTATAGGGGAAAATTATTACTAAGAGAAAAGGAGATGTGCATCGGTCCAGTTTTCAGGGTTTTTTTTTTTTTCATGTGACAAAAAAGGAATGGATTTGGTTTTTATTTTTCTTCCCACACTTTCATACAGGAAGCCCCCAAGCTACGGGAACCGCTAAGGTGCCTGGAACCCCAGCGGAAAATGACAGAACACTTGCCTCCCAGCGCCCACGACTTCCTGGCTGTAAGTCCTGCCTGGAAGGAAGGTGCGAGACTGGAGATTCAGAAGGTCTAGAAGCAACTTGGAAAAAACTACCTGGCTCTATTGACCATTACTGTGGTTGGAGCTATTCATTCTATTTGGGCAGCTGAAATGGCTTTGAGAAGGGTTTCCAACATCCAGTAGGCACAAAGATTACACTAATGGTTTCCTGGGCTGCCCTAAACACACGTCCCCAATATTCCTTTGCCTTTCCAGGTCACAGTCGCCATCCCCAGGGCCCAGAGTAAAAGGTCAAGGGAACACAGCTTGTGTCTGCAGCACAGAATCTGAGTTCTTTCCCTCACCACTGAGCTGACCAGCTGCTTCAAAACAGTGCAGTCCAACAACCTTCAGCATCTCCACCTCTCTTCTGATTGCATCAACCCTTTCTATTCATCATCATATTTCACAGAAGCCCTGATTGTTCCCATTTTACAGAAAAGGAAACTGAGACTGAGAGGCTATGTGAATTTACCAATCTTGGCTCAGTATGCACTCCCTTTGGTAACTTCTGGTGGGATTCCCCCATGAGCAGCTGTGCAGTGGGCAAGATCCCGGACGGCTTCCCAGTGGTCACACTCACCTGGGCTGGTACTTACCTCTGGTGATGCCATGCAGCCGCAGGCAGGTGAAGAGTGGCACCAAGCCCTGTCCTGTGTCCCACTCCAGAAAGGCACACTTACTGGTAAAGCTTAGTAGAGGCAGAGAAGAAGGAAAGGTCTTCAGAAAATTCCTTTCTGGAATGAGCCCAGGCATCCCTGGGTGATGCAAAATGTTACCGTACTTGGCTGCTAACCAAAAGGTTGAGGGTTTAAGTTACACTAGAGATGCCTCAGAAGAAAGACCTGGTGATCTACCTCTGAGAAATAAGCCACCGAAAGCCCCATGCAGCGCAGTTCTACTCTGACACAGACAAGGTCACCACGAGTTGGAATAAACTCAATGGCGACTGTTAAGTAAGTGAAAGTCAGGGATACTAGCGGCTTCACTACCTAGAGATGTGGAAGCAGGGAGTGGCTTAGCCAACCTTGTGGCTTCTGACCCCGGAAACTATAAAGAGAAATGGTTCATTCCTTCTGTGTACATGGTTGGTGCCAGGTGGATACTCCTTAAATGACTGATGGAAATGCATGTTACTTTGCAGAGGATTTCAACATACATGATCTCTCCTGAGGCTTACAGACTCCCTGTGAGGCAAACAGGACAAGTATCATTGGCTGTGTTTTTTCAGATAGGGAAACAAAGGTTCAGCCAGGACTTGAATCCAGGACTTCGGAGCATAAAAGGCAAATACCTGCTGGTATGATTAAAGAAAGAATATGCTCAGATGAGTGGTTGGCCAGCTGTAGCAGCTGGTTTTGCACCCATTGGACTGCAGTTGGTATTCCTACAGAATTCCGGTTAATTTCCAGGTGTGGCTGGAGGGCACGGCTGGGTGGAGATCACTCCCCTAGAAGATGCGAACATGCAGACACAAGCCAGCCACCCCTGTTTGGAAACAACTTACTTCATAAAGTGGTCATTTCTTACAAACAGGGGATCACTCTTCCAAGTCCCTTTAGGAACACGAAGTCACTCCTTCAGGGTAGAGCCTTGTGGAAGGCCAGCCAGGAGCCTTTTTAGACGGCTTTTCCATAAATCAAGAGCAATGTCCAAGTCCCAGCCTGTTCCACTCACTGGGCCAGGACTAGCTCCAGGCCTGCCAACCTGCCTCGAGCCACTTTGTCTTAAGGAGAAGTGGGACTTCCTGGGACCCCAGCCACTCTGCCCTGCCTCAGTGGTCCCAGGAGATGGGTATGGGGGTGCAGAGGATTTGGGGGAAGGCGCAAAGCTGAACTGCTCTGACTCAATTATATTATTATTGATTAGAATCCAGGAAGGACAGATCAGACATCAATAAGGTAAAGTTGACACCTTCAGGAGTACAGGGCTGTTGATCCAGAACTAACCTTCTGTTGCCCAGGGCAACCATAGTCCTGCGATGCCTTGTGAACACAGATCGGAGCTGGACAAAGACACTTGCACACTGATGGGCCTCCTTCCACAGCTGGGCTTGGGGGGTGCCGGCCGCAGCCCGGTCTGGGGGCCACCTTTCCCTCTTTCTCTCATGGCTGGATGATGGCAAGTGCCAGCAGGGAAGGGGCAGCAGAGCTGAGGAGATCCCAAGCCTAGTGAGTATTCTGAGAAACAGCCAGCGCTCCTGGTTGGGGCTCCCACAGCCTGGACTGAGCGAGAGTGCGTCACCCTGGAGATCCTGTGTTGATGTTAGGTGCCCCTGAACTGGTTCTGACTCACAGCGACCCTGTGCGTAACATAACAAGACACTGCCTGGTTCCACACCATGCTCTTAATTGTCATACTCAGGCCCACCGTTATAGCTGTGAATCCATCTCCGTGAGGGTCTTCCTCTTTCCTGCTGACCCTCTGCTTGACCAAGCATGACGTCCTTCTCCAGGGCTTGGTCCTTCCTGACAACATGTCCAAAGTATGTAAGACATACTCTCACCGTGCTTGCGTGCTGGTTGTACTTTTTCCAAGACTGATTTGTACCTTCTTTTGTTGCTCTGGAGCAAAGGGTGAGATATAATCAGGTCAGTCCCCAATGGAGGGGACAGGCCTGGAGGAAGGAATTTCCCCTGCAACCCAGAAGCCATAAGCCCCTGACTTGGCGGCTTTGCTTGGAGTGAGAGGCTGGTAGGCTGCCGGGGTAGTAGGTAGGAGGGAAGGTCCTGATTTCTCCCTTTGCAAGATTCTCAGACTCGAAGACCTGCAGTCAGGACCTTTCTATACAGACCTCCTCACCCAGGGGATTCAGGAAGAGCTTTGCTGAGACAGAAAATTGGACGTTGTGACCTCACTGAGCCACAGCCAAGTGGTATGGACACTCAGCATCATAGCTGCCTTGGAGGGGACATGCGTGAGTTTCTCAGACTTGGGACCTGGTTCCAGTCTTGTGACTGTACCTCTCTGAGCCTCAGTCTCCTTCTTGGTCTGGTAAAAGCAATAGCCACAATTGTCTCCCTAGGCAGCTGGGCAGAAGAAGGCTAACAGTGATTGGGAAGTACTTGGCACAGGGAACAATGTGTTTTGGTGTCTGTTAACTGCCATTACCACAGCTCTTATGAAGACCACTGCTGTTTGTTAGTCCTGCGAGAGATCCGGACTGCAGCAGGGAATTGTTCTTGGGTGCATTCATTGTCACCTGACACATGAGCCCCTTGGAGGAAGAAAGCAGTGACTTCAGCTGCTGATTCTTCCAAAGCTCAAAGGTTGGGGGAGTGGATGTGGTCCAACTCTACTGAGCCCTCTTGGCACTGTAGTTAAGCACTCCTCCTCTAACTTAAAAGTTACTGGTTCAAATCCACCAGCCACTCCATGGGAGAAAGATGCAGCAGTCTGCTTCCATAAAGATTTATAGCTTTGGGAAACCCTATGGGGCCGTTCTGCTCTGTCAGTAGGCTCACTAATCGGGTCACTGAGAGTTGGGACCGACTCAATAGCAGTGCGTTTGCTTTTGGTCCACCTCCCTCCAGTAAGTCAAGGTACCCCTGCCCCAGAGCTTGGTGAGATCAATTATTATGAAGAGAGCCAGCATTCTGGGCTGAGCCTCTGAGTCCAGCCCAGCAGGCTTTCTGCCTTACCTGGTGTGTCTCAACTATCTGAGTGAGGAGGCATCTGCTACTGTCAGGCCCAATGATAAGCACATTTATCCGATGTCACATCAGATGAGAGGAGGCTGCTAAGACCGTGGGCTTATTTGCAACGCTATGTTGATGGAATCATGGAGAGCATGATTGTCTCACTTGGCACTGACTTCTGTGCAAAATCCTCTTGTTCTGGTTGAAAACTACTTCTCTGGGACAAACTTCAGGCCACGGTCTCTGTCTCCCCAAGCTTATCAAGCAACCTTTGGGGTTATTAGTTTCTATCCTCCAGAGCAAATGAGAAAGAAACCAAAGACTCAAAGAAGAAACTGGTCTATGGGAAAATAGTCTTCACAAACCACAGCCTCATCTACCCTGAGAGAAGGAGAACTAAACAGTGCCCGGCTACCACTACCAACTTTTCTATTTGGAGCTACAATAGGTAGACCTGAGAGAAAGCTAGAAAAAAGGGAGAGAAATAGGGAAAACCCTGAGAACCTGGCCTCCGGACAACTTGCTGCTAGCTCAGAGGTGAAACCGGTACTGAAACCAGTACTTCGGATGAAGTATTAACTGGGCTTGGGGACACAGAGTGATGCAGGTGGTGTGTGTACTTCATGGTTTAATACATATATGAGGCTGTATTACTGATTTCTTTGTAGAGCGGAGAGGAGAGGGGAGAAGGAGAAATGTTGGTTGAGTAAAGGGTGAAAAAGGAGAGTGCTCCGTCACAGGGTGAGGAGGGCAGAGATGTAAAGAGCGGGGTACACAGTGTTTTATACGGAAAATTGACTTGGATTGTAAACTGTCACTTAATCACTTTTTTTTTTAAATAGAGAAGAAAACCTCATCATCCTAAATAACAACAACAAAACAGACCTATTGGACTTATTGAGACTTTTGTCCTGAGATACTTTTGAAGGCTTAGCTGAAACTAACCCGTCCAGTTGCCTTGTAGCTGAAGGACAAATTGGTTTATAAAGTAATGAGCGTCACCCATAACTACTGTGCTCCTTCAAAAATGTCACCTGCTTGAGACCAAATAGCCCACAATTACTTTATTTTTTCAACAATGATTTTAAAACAAAGATGAGAATGTAAGGGGTGGGGGGACTAGATTCGTGGAAATAAGACAACCAGGACAGAAATCACGAGCTCACTCACCCATTGTGAAGAATGTCACCTGGGTCACTGAACAACTTGTATAGAAATCCCAGAACGAGAGCCTAAGCTGCTGTGTAAAGCTTCCCAAAACACGCAAGAAAAGATTATCGCAACAAAGCAGCCCTTGGGCAGGACCCTCTGGAGAGGGCAGTACCCGGGTCCTTGATACTGAAAGGCACACCCTGGGTTCACTCTGGGGCCTGCTCCCAGGCCCTGGGGACAGACCCCCTGCAGACTGCCTGAGTCTCCTCTGACTGGCACAGGCTTGTGACTCAAGATGCTTGCAGCCACAGCCTTCTCACTTTCTCCAACTGGTCATCTGCTGGAGACGTCACCTTTCCTGCTGAGTCTCCGACTCACAGCTTGTAAGCCCAGCCCTTGAAGTTTGAGCCTTAAAAAAAAAAAGCACCTTTTGTGACTCTTACTCAGTCATGATGATGACGAGAAATGAAGTCCTGAGAGATGACCCAGCTGAACCTTGAAAATTTAATACTGAATAAAATGTATCAGATACAGAAAGGTAAGATAGTCCACAACTTCACTTCTATGAAATGCCTGGACTAGGCAAGTGCCTGGGGACAAAAGAAGAGGAGAGGTTACTGGGGCCGGACGGGGCAGGGGCAGGAGGCGGGGGCCACTGCCTAACGGCTCCCAAGTTTCTCTTTGAGGAAATGAACTTGTTTCAGAAACGAACAGTCAAAATCATCCCATGACATCACAAATACAATGAATGATCCTGAACCATACACTTAAAATGACAGTCTAATCACATTTTCTATTTAACCACAAGTTTTTTCCTAAAAGCCACCAAGAAACAAAAAACAAAGAGCTAGGAGTCCTAAAAAAGAATGGCACGTGTAGGGGCAAACACTCACAATGAGAAGGGCACCATGCTTTGTTTCAAAATGTAACTGAGTGTAGAAGACCTGAGCATCTTCTCGAAGAGCCAAGACATGTTTGTTTTGCCTCCTAACACCCATGACAATTCCTACGCTGCCATCACCACTGGTCCAATGCCTGAGTCACTCAGTACCTCCTGCCAGCTGCTATCCTGGGCCTTTTCCTTGCCTTAGAGTGAAGCTGCATGCCAGTCCTGAGTGGGCAGTCGTGCCTCCATTCTAGAGATGGCACGAGGCGGTTGGGTTACTTGCCCAAAGTCATAAAGCTATATGGGGCAGAACTGGAAGTCAGACTCAGATTTGTCAACTACCAGATGCCTTATTTTTTTAACATCTGCCTCTAGACTGTAAGCTCCAGGATGAAGGGGATTTATATCTGCTTGGTTCACTCTTGTGTTCCCAGCACCTCTCTTAAAGCACACTTAGCTTACAAAATATTGAATGAATTGATTGGAAAAATGATTTGGAATTTGCCAGCTCTCCAGCCCTAACTCTACCAGTCTGTCCCTCCAAACTCCAAAACCCAACCCACAGCTGTTAGTTGATCCTGACTCATAGCAACCCTATGAGACAAATGAGAACTGCCCTATAGGGCTCCTAAGGTTGTACTTCTTTCTAGAAGCTGATGGCTACATCTTTCTCCCGCTGACCTTTTGGTTAGCAGTCAAGTGCTTAACCACTGTGCAACCAGGCCTCCTTATTTAGGGACCTAGAAATCAAGGGAGATTCCAACTCCAGAAAGCCACATGGGGGGGTGGTAAGACAATGGTGGTCAGAGCAAGAGAAGAAGCAGAAAGGTAAGAAATGCAAAAGGCAGGGAATAAGAAAGCCTGTTGTATGAAATGTATAGCAACTCCCCTACAGGAAGCTTGGTGGAGCACTCCCGAAAGAGGACTATTTAATGGTCTTCATGTCCATGACTCATGGGACATTTAAAAATGGATATTCTGGTAAAGAGATTAGAACTGTCATGCCAGGGGTGTCCAGTTTCTTGATGATTCTGTGGCCACATCTGCAAATGCCATTGATCACAGGAGGCACATGGGCTCTTCCCGCACTGGGGACAGGCCACCACTGGGCATTCCACTGGAGGTATCAGTGGGATCAGGATACTGCAGGGGGCAGGACAGGGCTCGGCTGCTCTCCTCGGGGGTTTCTCTTGGTGGCCCCCTTCTTTTTGGCATGCACGTGGGAGGAGGAGGGGACAGGAGTGCTTGGCTTGTTGGGACAGTGTACAGTCACACAGCCTGCACATGTTCTGTCCTCTCTGTAAAGAGAAACTCAGAGAAGGAATCTCTCCCATGTGTAGGTAAGGTCAGAGAATGCCTCATAGAGAAGTCCCTGTCTAGTGCCCTGGTTCAGATGTGGAAAGGACACAGGTGGAGGAGACACAGCTGCAGAGGTCAGGGAAATTTCGAAGTCAAAATGGTGAAGAAATTAACTTCGGAAGCTGCTTTCAGTGACCATCTTTTGGTGAGGATGTGAGCCCATTGCTGAAACTCACCCTTGCAGTGCCTAAGAGGGATCCTTTTAGTGATGAATAAATGAGTTAAATACCAGAACGACAGGTCTGTAATGATTTGCACTCACCCTGAAAGCTCTAAGCAAAATGATATCTCAAACATGTAGGAGAACAAGGCCAACCTGAACTCTATCACTGGTTGGCTAAAGGAGAAGAAAGTCTCTTAGCTTCCTTCCCTGGGCCTCAGTTTACTCATCTGTAACATAAAAAGGTTAGACCCACTGATTTCTAAAGGATAGTCCAGCATCAACATTCTTAAGTTTTATGAAATAAGCAGTTGAAGAACTGACATGAACTGAACACATTTTGTTGTCCTGTATCCCATATCCTGAGACCCACACACATGCATATCATATCAAACATGTGAAATGCACCTACAAGGAATTTATGGGTACAGTCTAGAGAAGAAGAAAGGCAGACGGCCAATGATCTATATCCATCTCAAGACCTTGGAAAGAAAGCAGCCAATAAAAATCAGAGAAGGAAATAGAGAGAAACAAATAATAAAATAGAAAAGCAAACAAAAAGTACAATGGAAAAAAAATCAACAAAGTCCAAAATGTAATTCTCTAAAATGATTAAGAAAATTAACCCCTAGCAAGGCCAAGCAGAAATGCACAAATCAACACTATCTGATGTGAATAAAGAGATAGTCCAAAAAATTCTACAGATATTACAAAGATAAACATTTCCTAAGACAGACTATATTCTGGGCCATAAAACAAGTCTCAATCACTTAAAAAAAAAATTAAAATCATATCAAGTGTTTTTTCTGATAATAATGAAAATTGAATGAGAAGTTAATAACAAGAAAAATATCTAGAATATTCTCAAATATTGGGAAAATGAAGATCAAAATTCCAATAATCCACGGGTCAAAGAAGAACTCAAAAGATGAATTAGAAAGCATTTTGAATGGAATGAAACTAAATGCGCAATGTGAAAATGTGTGAGATGCAGCTAAAATAGTGCTTACAGGGAAATTCATAGCACTAAACAATTAGGGAAATCCTGGTGGTGTATGGCTAAGTGCTATGCTGCTAACCTTCTAATCAAAAGATTGGCAGTTTGAATCCATCAGGGCCTCCTTGGAAACTCTATGGGGCAGTTCACCTCTGTCTTACAGGGTCAGTATGAGCTGGAATAGACTTGATGGGAGGGGGGTGGGTTGTTTGGTTGAAAGCTTCCACCTTATGAAATTAGAAAAAGAAGAACAAGTAAAACATTTGACAAAATACAACATTAATTTCTGGGAAAAAAAACTCTGTAAACTAGGAACAAAAGCAACTTCTTCAACAACAGTTAAAAATCCAAACCCATTGCTGATGAGTCAAGTCAACTCATAGTGGCTCTACAGAACAGAGTAGAACTGTCTCACCAAGGAGCAGCTAGCTAGGGGATTCAAACTGCCAACTTTTTGGTTAACATCTGAGCTCTTAATGACTACGCCACCAGGCTCCAACCTGATAAAGGGCATCCACTAAACAAACAAACAAAAAACCCTACAGTTAAAATCTTATTTTGATGGTGAAAGGTTGAATACTTTTTCTCTGGGATCTGGAACCACCACCTGTCTGTCAGTTTGTTGGCGTAGGCAAAGTTTTCTTAAATAGCCGTCACAATAATTTATAAAAATTGGACTGCCTTAAAATTCCAGTAAGAGTTAAGTAGCACTCGGGGTCTTAAAAGCTTGAGAGGAGCCATCTAAGATACTCCATTAGACTCACTCTGTGAAGAATGAAGAAAACCAAAGACACAAGGGAATGATTAGTCCAAAGACCACAAGAACCACAGCAACTACTAGGCTGAGTCTAGTACAACTAGATGGTGCCCAGCTGCCAACCCTGACAGCTCTGAAGAGTTCCAGAAAGAGCTGCAGAAAAATGTACAACAGAATACCCTAACAGAGGGTCCCTACAAACAGAGACTGGAGAAACTCTGGGAGCCCCCTACATCCTTATAACTCAGTACTGAAGTCACTCCTGAGATTCACCCTTTAGTGGAAGATTAGACAGGCCTGTAAAACAAAATGAGACTAAAGGGGCAAGCCAGCCCAGGGCGTAGGGATGAGAGGGCAGGAGCAGATGGGGAAGCTGGTAATAGGGTACACAAGTTCAAGGAGAATGTCAACATGTCATGGGACTGGCAATCAATGTCACAAAACAATATGTATAAATTATTTAATGAAGAGTTAATTGGCTCCGTAAACCATCTACAGCACAATTGAACCAAACCAAACCAAACCAAAGCCTTAAGAGAGTAAAAAGGCTGATCATAGAAAATGCTTGCAATTGGTCTGTCTGATGAGGACTTGTACCGGAATATAGAAAAGAAGAATTACAAATTAAGAAAAGGCCTGCCACCAGCAGGAAAAAACACCCAAAGGACTTCAGGGGACACCTCACTAAAGAAATAATGGAATGGTTACTAAACAGATGTAGAGATGCTCAGCCCACTAGCTGGGAACCGTAAGTCAAGAGAACAAAGCAGCACCACCGTCCACCCTTCAGAAAAGTAAAAGATTGAAAAGGCTGAGGGTTGGCAGGGATACAGAAGCCCTCGGAGTCTCATGCAGTGCTGGTCTAAAGAGCACAACCACTTTGGGAAGTGTTTGGCGGCGTTTACTACAGCTGAGGAGGGTCTGGGTGGTGCTAACGGTTGCTGGGCTGTTAAATGAGGCCCATCCAAAGCACCTTGGAAGAAAGACCTGGCGATCTACTTCTGCAAAACCTGCCACTGGAAACTCCATGGAGCATGATTCTACTCAGACACACGTGTGGCTGCTGTGAGCTGGAATTCTACTCCTAGATTTATATTTGGTAGAAATGCATAATGACGTACACACACACACACACACACACACACACACACACAAAGCACAAACTTGTGTATAGAAGGACTATTCCTGATAAGAAACCCTGTTGGCACAGTGGTTAGGAACTATGTCTGCTAACCAAAAGGCTGGCAGTTTAAATCCACCAGGTACTCCTTGGAAACTGTATGGGGCAGCTCTACTCTTTCCTATCGGGTCACTGTGAATCCAAATTGACTAGATGGCAACGGGTTTTGTTTCGTTTTTATTTCTGCTAGATAAAAATTGGAACAACTCAAATGTCCAACATGAGAATGACAAAGAAATTGTAGTATAATTGTGTAACCAAACACTCTATGAGAATGTACAAACCAATACTACCCCCTAACTGTACGGGCGAACTTTACAGACATACCATTGAGTGCAAGAAGCCAGACTTGACAAGGTGGACCCTGTATGAGTCTACTGATATCAAGTTCAAGACAACGCAAGTGACAGTCAACATCTGGGTGGTGTTTTCCTTGGGTGGAGGAGATAGAGACTGAGATAAGGCACTGCAGGAGAGCTGGTTGTGCTGTTTTTAAGGCCAGATGCTGGTTATACAGGTGTGTTCACTTTGGAGAAATTCATCAAATTGTTCGCTTAAGATGTGTGTAATTTACATACATGCATGTATTTTAAAATGTACTTTAAAAATAATGGATGAATGGAAACGGGGAGTTGGGGTGTGGAAGGGAAGAGTGCTGAACAATTTGTGTATAACTTGTTGAACAAGAAACTCACTGGCTTTGTAAAATTTCACCTAAACCACAATAAATAAGTAAATATTCTTGTTAAAAGGTATGTGGATTTAAAAAATGTACTTTTTACAAGTTTAAAATGTGAGTTCTCTCTCTGAAGAATGTTTTTTCCAGATTTCCTGAACTTCTGGGATGTCCATGGATGAAGCCAACAGCTTTGTTTATTTTTATTTTTTTCCTTTTCCTACAAGATGATGCTAAGTTTAATTCTAGACGTCCTATTTGTTTTTCTAAAGTAATCATTGCCAGGAAAACAGGCTGTGGAGTGCTAAGGGGTGTGTGTGTGTGTGTGTGTGTGTCTGTGTCTGTGTGTGTTTGTGTCTGTGTGTGTTTATGTCTGTGTTCCCTTCATACACTGATGTATGTAGACAGCAATGAAAATAGGCTCAGAGGTCCCTCAGCATCTGGCCACATAGAGTAACTTCTCCATCAATTCTTGTTTGTGTTCCTGGCACATAGTGCCAAAGCCAAGTGCCGTCGAGTTGGATCCGACTCATCCATACTCAGTATTTGTTGACTGAATGAAAGATTGAGGACAAAAATCAATGAGTGAAAGCAAATGGAGAGCAGAGAAGGCTGGGGCCCACAGAGCGAGTGCCAGCACGGTGGGCACCAGAGGTGTGATGTGCACAAATACGCATCCTGCAAGTCTCAGGGATGCTGCTGTGACAGGTGAACCAAGGAGCTTTACGACTAGTTTTAAACAGTGAAGACCTTACAGCCGCCTCCTCTGATGCTGGGCTTGCCACAGCCACACATAACTGTCACTGTATCAGGACAGTAGGTTCCCATCTGGCAGGTTCTCGTAAGGTGGCAGCCTCAAATGTCCATTTTGAGCACAGCCCCTTCCCCAGGAGGCGTCTTACAAATCACTCTGCTGTTAAAGTTTATCATCAGTAGAGGACAATTTACAGACCGGGCCAGATGCTTGACTTCCTCCTTTCTCATTCCCGAGCCTGTCCACTGCCTCCCAGTAGGTCTGTCCTTCTGCTTCCCCTTCAACTGCCCTGGACACAACCCTGACATCGCAGGTACCCTGATTAGCCGCTTCCTTTGGGCTTGCTGAGCTTTGTAGCTTAACCGGGCTGGTGATCCAGTTCCAGCTGGGTTGAGTGTGACTTCTCCCAGGCTACCTCCTCCCACACTGGGAGCAAGACATCCTTCCCACAGCCCAAGCTTTTGGCCACCAGCCCCCAAAGCCACAGCCCCAAGGCCCTGCACAGCTGCTGGACAGCATTAAAGAAGGAGTGTCGAAAAGGGAGTATGGCCCCCCACTGCCCACCTCCAGATCCTGGGTGGACACCATCAACGAACCAAGGTGGTCTCCCTCACCAGACCCAGAGAAGGCTACAAACTGACTGCTCTTCAGTCTAGAGCCTCCGGCAAGTCCTGCTTCAAGAAGAATGGAAATCCACTCACCATCCACATTACTGGGCGGTCTTCTCTGAATTCTGCATCGCTGTACTAAGACCTGCTTCTCTGAGGGGAATTGAATTGCCATAAAAATGTCTGATGGACTCTCGTCACCCAGCACAAATGCAGCAGTGTTCCAGGCAAGTTGGCCGGGAGACAAAGGTTCACAAACCCTTCCCATAAGCTGCTTGTGACATATCCACTAGAGTGCACAGACAGGATGCAGGATGTACGCGTGAGTCAAAACCAAAAACCAAACCAGTTATCACTGAGTCAATTCTAACTCACGGTGACCTCGTGTGTCAGAGCAAAACTGTGCTCCATGGGGTTCTCAAGGGTCGATTTTTCAGAACTAGATCACCAGGTCTTTCTTCTGAGGCACCCGTGGGTAGACTTTAACCCCCAACCTTTTGATTAGCCACCAAGTGCTCAGCTGTTTGCACTACCTGGGAACTCCAGGTGCTTGAGAGGCTCATAAAAATGTGTTATAAAAGGATGTGCATTTATCTATGAGGCCTTCTTCAGTAGCAAACACATCAGTCCTCTACCCTACAAAAGAATGCAGCTTATGGCCATTGAATGGATGGTTCTAGAACAATGGCAGTCCACGGCAAGGGTTCCCAGGACAGCGTGGCCAAGAGGACTCCAAGGTCCCTCTGATCACCTGCTGCAGAGAGCTCATCTTGTGGGCATACTGAGGTGAGCATTCTTTAAAAAAATAAAATAAAAAGAGAGAGGGACCAGCTTTGAAGACACTTTCAAGACATATCAACAAGCCCAGCCACAAAATTGCTCTAAAGTCAAAGTCAAGTCATTCTCTACAGCTGAATAGATCGATGCAAGTGAAGTGCTTGCGGGAACCGTGTGGAAGAGGCTTGATCTGATGAATAGGCACCCAGCTCAGAGCAGGGTGTAGCTTAACTCCTGTCTAGACAAGAATCTGTTGATACCAACATTCCTTCTGCTCTGCTCAGCTGAGTGTGACTGGCCGTGGTGACATTACTTCATCCTGCTGGTCTCTGAGCCCCTGGTAGGCTGGAGCACCGTCCTTCAGACCTGCTGGATTTCTCTGGTTGGCTGTGACTTGCTCTAAATTAAGGCACATGGGGTAAGGATGAAATTTAGAGTGGGGACATTAGCCAGGGAGGCCACCTCTGAGAAGGGCTGCCCAGAGAGGCTCTTGGACGAGTCCCTGCCCAGGACACACCAGAAGAGGGGGCCCAGCAGGTTGGGGCGGAGTGAACATGGGCAGCGAGCACTGATTCATGAGGTTAAGGGGAGGGAGGAGTAGGAGACGTGTATTTGGAGAGGAGGGCTGTCGGTGGGGCGCCATCTCAGAGGCGCCACCATTGAGGAGCCGTGGAGCAGGCTGGGACAGGAGGATGAGCATCCACAGCCCTGAACACGGCCTGCCTGGTCTTCACGGCTGAGAGGCCACAAGGAGAGCCGGTGGTGACGGCTGGGGAGAGAGCTGCCCCTTGCCTTCTCGTCTTCTCTTCCAGTCAAGACCACAGCATGACGGGGGTGGGGGGGGGGTGGCAAGCAGAGGCCAGAGAGAGAGAGAGAGAGAAGGGACACAGGACAGGCACACGGGTAGCCAAGGTTCCCTTCCCTGAGAAGCTATGACTTAGAGTCGGGCAGTCAGATGATTTGGAAATAAGCAGATGGTTTCTAAGAAGGAAAACTGTGCAGGGTCAGGTAGTCAGGAGAAGTGCCATGCAGAGGGGTGACGCTTGGGGGTCAGAAATGGATCCACGTGGGTTCAAGAGGAATGGCAAGGCGGGGGTGGTGCTCCGGTTCCCTTCCCTCTGGCAAGGGCTTGGGGATGCAAAGGAAGGCCACTGAACCCCGCTTCCAAGGCAGGGGCCCCATGCCTTAGCTCCTCCTGCCTACTTGTTTCTCTCAAGCTAACAGCACATCCCGGATCCCTTCCCATCTCCCACACTGAGCTGTTTGCATCAAGAGAGAGAATCTGGAGCCAAAGAGACGCTTCTCTTGCTGTGCGTGACTCACTGGAAAAACTGTCTTGTGGATTATTAAAGGGGTGGGGGCATTAAAACATTTGGGTTCCCGGGAAATTACATAGAAAACCAACAAAATACATAGAATTCCAGCACTGAATACTGCCTTCCTCAAATAGTAAGACAGAAAAGAAAAGGGGTGGGGAGGCGCTTTCATTAACTGGATGCACAGCTGTTTCAGAATCAGATTAAATGCTTCAAAACAGAGCAAATGAAAGTTGGCTTAAACAGACAGCAAGCTGCTGATTAATAACACGTAGAAGATGTGTTTATCTGCTCAACTTGCACGTGCGAAAAAAGAAAGGAGTTGTTGACTTCTTCAAACATCGCTTCTCGTGCTCGGAAGCGCCTCACTCCTGCTGATGGGGGCTGGGAAAGCAAACTCGACAGCTGTCTGCCCGTGTGCACTGTAACAGCCAAAAGGTGGGAACAACCCAGGGGCTATCAAAGAAGGGACGGATAAACAGACTGTGGCACACGCACATGATGAAATGTCACTCAGCCATCAAAGAAATGAAGTCCTGAGGCACGCCCCTACCAGGATGATGCTTGAACACATCAGTCTGAGTGAGCTAAGTCATTCGCAAAACGGACACGTACAATCTCATTCAAATGCAATAGGCAAATACACAGAACCCCAAACTTACTAGCGGTCACCAAGGTTAGGTATTTGGTTCTTATTAACTGGAAGGTCAGTGGTTGGAACCCACCAGCCACTGGGCAGGAAAAAAGATCTGGAGATTCGCTTCCTTCAAGATTTCAGTCTAGAAAACCCTCTAGGGTGACTAGGAGTCGGAATCAACTAGAGGCACCCAACACTGGGCCTGGGGGGAGGGGTGTCCCTGCTTGGGAGGCTCTGAGTTTCTGCTAATAGTGGTGGAATAATTCAGAAAGGACGATGGCTGTACAACATGAAGGATGTACCCAATGTCACTAAATTGTTGTTGTTGTTAGGTGCCACTGAGTCAGTTCCGACTCATGGCGACCGTATGAACAACCGAATGAAAAACTGCCCGGGCTTGCACCACATTCACAATCATTTTTATGCTTAAACCCACTGTTGCGGCCATTGTGTCAATCCATCTTGCCAAGGGTCTTCCCATGTCACTAAGTTAAACGTGCCAAAATTGTGGAACTGGCAAATGTTTTGTTACATGTATTTTTGCCACGTTTAAAACAAAACAAAATTATTGACAGCAAAGGTAACACAGCCAGTGTTTCCTTCCTAGAGCAGCTCTCGGTGCACTGGAATCCCGTGGGCTGCAGGGTCACCCCATTCCACAGCCAGCTTGGGTCATGTTCAGAGAGGCCAAAGAGCCAGAAATGGTGCCCATGGATGGCTGTGCCCATCCCACCCCTTCTTCCCATGGCACAGCAGACATTGTTTAATCAGGCCACACTAGACTGAACAGATAGAAACACTTGTAGAAGAGGGAAGACATAGGGAAAAGAAAATGTGTACTCTAAAGCCATGTCCAAGGTCTTTGGCCAATAACAGTGATGACAGCAAGGCTAATTGTCTTAGGCTGTGTTCTGTAGAGAAGCCAAACCAGGAAAGGACATACATTTATACTAAGGAGATGGCTCACGTGGTTGCAGAAGCCGGCACATTCCAAGTCCATGGGTCCGAATAGAGGCTTCTCCTTATTTATATAGCTCCAGGGGCTGGGGCACCCAAGATGGACAGGTCTGACAGCAGGACTCCTGCTCACAGGCTGTGAAGAGCAAGTCCAAAGACTGATAGACAAGACAGCAGGCAAGCTGCTAGCTGAAGTCTCAAGACCCAGAGCTCCAACAAACAGGAGCAGGATCCAAAGTGCACAAGAGCTGACCAGCCTTGCCCAAACCTCCGCTTACACTGGATGCAGACTGCACACACAAGGAAAATCCCTTTCAACTCATAGGCTACTCACGGCAGATCCCATCACGGAAGTGATCATATTATATCAAATCTCATCATAGAAGTGATCACATCATTACATGACTGCCAAACTGCATCATAACCGCCAAACGACGGAGAATCATGGCCCAGCCACGCTGACAGTAACACCAGCACTGAACCCAGGGAGCCAGTACCAAACGAACTGGAGTGGACACAAGAGAGGAATCCTATTGGTCATTCTAGGAACATGCAGTGACGCATATTGGGCTTTGGCAGATCTGGGTTCAAAACAGAGTTCATCCATACCACTTGTGTGATCGCTGATATCTCTACCTCAGTTTCCTCATCTGTAAAATGGGAGCAGTGAAACCGGTCTCTTAGAGGTATGAAGATGAAATGAGAGAATGCACCAAAAGTGCTTAACAAGGTTACTATATTTACGAAGCAGGTTTCAAAAGTGTCATTGTTGTCTTTCACTTAGATGTTGAGATACATGACTTTTGGAATTTATGTATTTAGAGAGTGTAAGAAACTGGATTAATCTTCTGAAACCTTGGCATATTCAAATACTTTTTTCTTTCCCCAGAAAATCCAGAATTTCATATTCTAGCTGATGAAATACAAATGAGAATGGTCTAGTTTGCTTCAAGTGCATTTTAAAAGTGAAGCCTTTTGAGGTCAGCGCGGTGCAGTCATTTTCCTGGATAAAGAGATCCCTTTGCAGCATTCCTGTTACTTGACTTGGAACAGATTCCCAGAAGCATGTTATTTACTTGTCCAGGTAATCTAGTTCTTCAAAATCATCCAATAATCTTAGGTCCCATAAAGAAAACTGTATTCCCTCTACTCTGGCTAAGGTGATGAAAAATGCTGTCATGGGTGCGTCCCTCTGTTGTCACCGCTGTGTGCAGTGACTCAATGCCGACTCAGAGCAGAACAGCCCCACAGCCCCTGGGCTGTCAGGTCTGTGGGAGAAAGTCACCAGGTTCTTTTCTTCTGTGGAGCGGCTGGTGGGTTCCAACCACTGACCTTTCAGTTAGCAGGCAAGTGCTTAACTGCTATGTCACCAGGATATGTCCCCTCCATCCACCCTGCCCCCATCCCAGGACAAGCACAAAAAACCCACCCATGTCCATTGCACAAATCCCCATGCAGATTACCCTCTAAAAAATGCCAGCACCGTCTCAAAGATGGGAACATTCTGAGTGGTAAGGTTTAGTTGCAGGTAGACCCAAAGAAGCATTGTTTTCAGAAGATGAAACTCACTGAAAGTGAACAAACTGGGCCAGATTTAAGAAAAAGAGAGAGAGAGAGAGAGAATTGTTAGGAATACCAAGTGCTTAAACCACTCATTTATGAGAAAATTAAAAGTTACAAGCGAATTTCGGGATGGGACAACATCATTCCAGAGCCTGTCTTGGCAGCCTCGGACACAGAGGAGTTAAATTGCTCGCACAGAGTCACATGGGCTGTAATGAAGCAGAACTGGGAGTTGGGCCCTGGAAGCCCCCTGCCCAGCAGCTTGAGGTCCCACCGTCTCCATTGCCATTACCATACCTCACAGCCACAGACACTACGGCCCTGGTGTAACCAGCTCTAAACTCACACCCATGTTCCCTGAGTGTTTTCCATGCCTTCCTTTAGTGACTTCCACACGACAGCCCTGTAAAACTGGGACCTACTCCTTATTCTTAAAAATGTGGAGTTTGAGACAGATTCCGTCTTTCTTTAAAATGCTGATGTTTTGTTCATGGTGAGTTTTTTGGCAGTGGTGCATGAAAGTACAATGATCTCAATGGCTGAGTTTTTTGTTGTCCTCTATAGATCCTGCAGGCACCCGGGCTGAGTGCCTCACTTGCCTTAGCCTGATTCCCACCTAGTGAGGGCATAAATCACATTCATGGTCACCAGTTCTGGAAGTGTGATTGGGCATGGGCCCCGTGAGAATCTCAGTTCCATCTGACACCGCTTATGGGGAAACCTCCATAAAGTTGCCTCATGGACCTTCACCTGCAATTTCCTCATCTTAAAATAACAGCGGAGTCCCTGGGTGGTACAAACAGTTAACATGCTCAGCCGCTAACAGAAAGGTTGCAGGTTCAAGTCCACTCAGGGGCATGTAGGAAGAAAGGCCTGGCAGTCTACTTCTGAAAAAGCCAGCAATTGAAGACCTTAGGGTGCACAGTTCTATGCTAACACACAATGAGGTTGTTGTGAGGTAGCATTGACTCACAAACAACTACATTTTTTTTTTTCTTCTGGTTAAAATAGTTGCCACTCAGAGGATAGTGTGAAGACTAGATGAGATGATACAGTGTATGAGTTTCCTATGGCTGCTGTAACAAATTAGTACAAACTGAGTAGCTTAAAACAGGCCATGACTATTGTCTGACAGGTCTAGTGGTCAGAAGTCCAAATGACCCTCACTGGACATGAATCAAGGTGTGGGCAGGGCAGTGTTCCTTCTGGAGGCTCTAGGGGAAAACTGTTTCCTGGGCTTTTCCATCTTCTAGAAGCCCCCCACATTCCTTGGCTTGTGGCCCCTCCTCCATCTTCAAACCAGCATGCAGTCTAAACACCACTTTCTGTCTCTGCCCTTCTGCCTCCCTCTTCCACATTTAAAGGACCTTGTGAATTATGAGCAGAAATTGACTCGATGATACTGGGTTTTGTGAATACACGGAAACCCTGGTGGTGTGTGTAGTGGTTAAGTGCTATGGCTGCTAACCAAAAGGTTTTCAGTTCGAATCCACCAGTGCTCCTTGAAAACTCAGTGGGGATAGTTGTACTTTGTCACTATGAGTCAGAATTGACTCACTGGCAAGGCATTTGTCTTTTTTTTGCAGTTATTACTGAGTCCACCAGGAAAATCAAGGATGTTGTCTCTAAGGTCAGATGGTCAGCAAAGTTATTTCCATCTGTTACTTTCTGTGTGCCCTAACATAGACCCAGGTTCCAGGGCTGGTCTGTGAGCATCTTTGGGAGCCATGACTGGGCTGAGCACACACATACCATGTGCCCAGCACAGTGCCAGGCACACAGTAATGAGCTCAGCAAATGCAGGGCAGGGCTGGTCCCGGCCTCAGGGCCCCAAGAGCCTGCCTTTCAGGACAGCCATTTCGTAAACAAGGGAGCTTCCCAAAACACCTTCCCTAACGGTCTCAGATAACCTGATTATCGAAGACGTCCTTTTATCACTTCTTAACCCATGAGCAGTGATGTCACTGTAGTCAGTGTCACTCAGTGTCATGTCTCCCCATGGCTTTCCAACCGTACAAGGCCACACAGAATCCTCAGTCAGGTTTTTTTTTTGTACTACTGTTACTTGTAAGGAAACCCTGGTGGCCTAGTGGTTAAGTGCTATATTTGCTAACTGAAAGGTCAGCCGTTCAAATCCACCAGGTCCTCCTCTGGAAGCCCTATGAGGCAGTTCTACTCTGATCTATAGGGTCACTGTGAGTCGAAGTTGACTCGCTGGCAGTTGGTTTGTTTGGGTTACTTATAAACTGTAACTCCCGTGTATCACTCCTTCATTTCCTTTAATCACTGCTTCACTCTCAAAAATGTTATTGCTATAAGTTCATCTTTGACTAATTAAATCACAGTATTATAGATAAGTCACCAGAAAAGTGGACAGGATCAGTGCCTATAAAAACTGGCAGCAATGAAGAAAACAGCGTGTACTCGCATAATTTGAAGCGTCCTTGTAACTCGGTAACAGTGTCAGCTCTGAGTTCAGGGCATGGGAAGTTCCAAAAGTCATTCAGCATAGAGTTCTAGCTCGCGGGTCTATTGGTCCACGTGAGCTGGGCTTGTGAAAGATGCTTTTGCTGTTGTAACTACCTAAAGAGACAGTTTTATAAGAAACAATAAATGTCTGCTGAAACACTGCACGGGAATTTGACAGGCAATCATTTTGGTAGCACTTCCTCTCTGACATTATGTCACCCAGTGTGGTCTGCACTCCCTACACACACACACACACACGCACGCACGCACGCACGCACACACGCACACAGTGATGAGACTGTACTCAAGTCTCTAGCAGACCATGGGATGATATTTGATTTTAAAGTATGTCATGATTTTATGTCCTCACTGCAGTCTCTTCCTGCACCATTTTCAGTAGTCCCGGTAAGTGGACCAAGATAAACAGTGACTCTAAAATGGCCAAGGAAATGTCACCCACCCACCTCTCACCATGTTTTTGGACCAAGTAGACCATCTTGTTCTTATTTGGCTTTTAGGCCACTCACAGACACATGGTGATACCAGCCAAACAGAAACCAACCGCTGCGCAGTTGGGGCAATCACAGAGAGACAAGAGACTACCCAAAGGAGCCCTGGCTATGGCTTTCCACAGAGAACTTTGTCAAACCTCAACCACTGCTGAGCTGGGGACACTATGGGACTTCTAGTGCAGACTCCACATTCAGCATCCTGAAGCACAGAAGGTTCTTGGAGATTTGTACCAGTGAGGGTTTGGGTGTAGCCACCGGGAAACTCTACGGGACAGTTCTATTCTGACCTACAGAGTCGAAATTGAATTGACAGCAATGGGTTTGTTTTTTAATAGCACCAACGGCCTCAACCAAGATGGAACTGGCAAATCCCATGCCTCTCTCTCATGGGTACCAATGACTGAGTTGTCCTGCTGTGTTCACTGGGCTCACTGGCAGCCACTGGGATTGAACTGGCGTTTGTTCCTTAGGAGGCAAAAAATGCTTTTAGCAAAATACGGTTTGTACCCTATCTTTTTTAAGAAAATTGTGTATGACTAACAAACTCTCCTTTTGAATATAAACCACAGAGAAAGTCATCATAGCAAGAAACGAAATGAAACGAAAGGAGGCCATGAGGAAGCAAGGGCTGCTCTGCGGCTCAGTGGCACCCTGTACAAGTCAAACCAAGCGCTGACTAGGTACGTAAGTGTAGCCATGGAGACAGCGCGAAGTCTGACGTCGGGTGAATCCAGAAAGTTGCAAAAATCACAATTGCTGTGGGAACATCTATTTAAAGTGTAAACTGCCACAGAACAATCTTAATGCACTATTTGTGGGTACACATACATGTAGCAAGCGTGTAGTCACATGGATGGGACCCACACAAGCTCACAAGGAGGGTTGGTTGTCTTTGGGGAAGAAAGGGGGCTGGGAGGAGGATGGGGAGGGGGACTTAGGCAACTTCTGCTTTATCGGTAAATACTTAACTTTTATTTAATTCTTAAATTCGAAGGCTTTATGACAAAACTTGACCATCTGTTCATTTAGGGAGGTGGGTTCAATAATGTTTTGTATTATTTTTCTACCTTTGTAATTGTTTAATAAAAAAAATTCATCAGCAAGGACAACAATGACATGAGAGGAAAAGCAGCTCAGAAGACAGAAAGACAGAAAGACGTGAATGAGTGACTATATGAATGTGACCGGAAGAACCAGATGTGCCCGGCCACCACAAATAACAGGGTGATGGAGCTCACACTGTTGAGTCCCAGTGGCAACATGAGAAAAAAAAGGGGTGTACTCTAAGAACTCCACTGAAAGACCACAGTTGATGGTCCAAAGCCCAGGGGTTCCCCTGGGAGCATAGCCCCTAGACCTGATGCTGCCCCTGATCATAAATCTTTACTGGATTGGATTCAGGGACACAGAGTGACCATATCATGCGTGCACTTTATAGTTCCGTGCATCTATAGGATGTTGTCCTACTGGCCTCTTACTAGAGGGGAGTGGAGAGAGTGGAGAGGAGGGGACAGTAAATGGTTAAGAGGATATAATATGTATAGAAGAGAAAGGAAAAATGTGCTGTCACCGGGCAAGGAGAGCAGAAGGAGCTGCAGATAGGCAGGTATGAAAGTTTAAATTGGATTGTACACTTTCATTTAATCACAATAATAAAAAAAAAATCAATATCCCTATTATTCCTAACCATCAGTAAGGAAACACTTCAGTGGTTTTGAGGCTGCTCAGGTCTGGTTTCAAATCCTGCTTCCATGTTGTGGGGGGTGGGTGGGTGGGTGGGTACCATGACGAGTCCTATCTGTTCCTGTGACTGCCACTCCACAAGTGAAAAGTGCAAGTGACAACACCCATCTCATTGGGTCACTACAGGAATTAGACTGGATAATTCACTCAGAATGTTAATTGTCAAACAGTTAAGCTCTCGACTATGCTATCTGAATGGCTGTTGGTTCAAACCGTACCTAGAGGTGCCTTGGAAGTGAGGCCTGGTGATCTGCTTTTGAAAGGTCACATTCTTGAAAACCCTGTGGAGCAGTTCTACTCTGCACACATAGCATCACACATAGTCAGAGCCGACTCCATGACAACCATCATCACTACTGCCACCAACACAGTTATTAGTGAGAAAAGCATTAATGTCAGGAATTACGTTTGAGATAGATGCTCCATGGTGTTCCAGAAGGTAGTGAGAACTGGCTTCCTGCATGGAAGGAATACTGTGGGACAAAACTGTACATAGAGGACACAGGGGCTGAGTGAGTGGTAGAGACTTCTTTAGTGACCTCCTGAGACTGCAGGTTACCCATCTCATACACAGGGAAGTCAGGCAGAAATGGCACCAAGAAAGGGTGCATGTCCCACTGAGCTGGTTGGAAGGCAGCCTTTCACGCAGATGGGCACTAAATGACTCCGACTGTTCCCTCCTCTGCGGTCTACCGGGAGCTTAGCTTCTGCAGGGTTTCATCATGTCCGGGACGTGGTAGAACAGGATAACCTAATGGTGACCTCTGAAAAGAAAATTAACTGAAAACCAAGGCCCAGGAAAATAAATTAAAACCAGAGGGCTAGGAGGTCAGGAGAACCGTGTGTGTTTTACTCCAGGTTGTTTACAAAATGAAAAGCAAATCCCAAAGGAAAGTGAGGTCAAAAAGGCTTCAGAAGAGGAGGGCTACATGGCCCAGAAGGCAGGGGTCTAACTACGGAAACAGCACCTGTGGCAATTAGTGTTTAATTGCTGACTGATCTCACATAGCTGAAGATGGAAACTGCAGTGGCCAACCGAAACTGCTCGTTAGCGCCCCCCTCAGACGGCGCCCGGGGCATGTGCTCTACCCGTCACACTTCACACTTCTGTCCAAAGATTAAGCATCTGCTGAGAAACAGATGTTCTGCCAACAAGACCCAGAACACTACATACCTGCAACTGCACTCTGTGCAATGGCCACAGTCCATGGCCAGAGGAGCAGCCAAATGGCACTGAAGATGCCCCACCCTGACCTTGGGGTTTGGCATTTCCATGCAAATCTTCTGGGTCATGTGACTTCTTAGAACAGCCCCTTACTTGTTTTCTTCTAGATACTGGGAAGCCCCAGCCTCTATAACAAATGAGGAGGTTCAAGGTCAAGGGCATGGACTTTGGAGTCAAAGGAGACCTGGGCATAAGCCCTGGCCCTCCCGTTTTTAGCCTAAGCTATTTACCTTCAATGCTCTGCCCTTCAGTGGCTTCACCTGTGGAAGAGGGTTAATAATTATACTCACTGCATGGGGTCTTGGGGACATATGGGACAGGGTATGTGGTGTGGAAACTCTGGTCACATGGTGGGTAAGTGCTACATCTGCTAATCAAAATGTTGGCAGTTCAAATCCCCCAGAAGCTCCTTGGAAACTCTATGGGGGCAATTCTACTCTGACCTGTTGGGTTGCTATGAGTTGGAATTGACTTGGAAGCAGTGGCTTTTGGCTTTTCGGTAAGTGGCACATACCCTAAGAAGCCCATTTTCATAAGAGCTGGTCCACAGTGCCAGATCTACCAGCTGGCAGCCTTACCTAAGACCTAGCCAAGACCTAAGACGAGGGGCCCTGGACTGGTTACAGTTTGAATGGTCTCCCCATGCTTGGGGGGCCTGGCTCCAGCCCTGTTCTCTGTTGCTCTCCACATTTCAAGCTTTAAGGCAAGGGCCATTGGAGACAAGGGCAGTCTACCTGGGATGGTGTGAGTGTGAGGGCGGCCAGCTGTCAGCCCTGGACGTTCACCCTGCCCCTTCCCCCCCAGGGCACTTGGGCTAATGACATCCCTGAGACCGTGCACACCCCTTCCTGTATTCAAGCTAGGATGGCCTTGGACTGTCTCTACAGACTCCGGGGGAGGGACCGGAGGACCAGGGCCCAGTGTCTACATCAGTCACGTCTGCCAAAACCTGTGAGTCTAGACACTGGACTCGTCATATTCCTGAGCTCGTTTCTTGCCAGTGTATGCTCTGCAGGCCCAATCCCATCATTAACATACTGGTTGTGGTCAGACTTTTTTTTTTTGGTTTTGGTTAACTGCTGCCAGGGAGGGACAGCTCAGTCTTTCCAAGGGAGGGACAGTGTTATGAAAAGCCTGAGGGCTGACATGTTTATCTTTCTTCAAAGATTGCATAAGCTGGCTCCCGTAGAGGGTGGGAGAAAGCACACGTGGGGAAAAGTGGAGCAGCGAAAGGCAGAAATTTCCTGAGAACATACCCAGCACCCTGGGGCTGCTCTCAGGCTTGGGTGCCTGAGGTCATTTGGTAATGAGGTCTTCCTCAACACCACAAGCCTGTTCTCCCCCTCGGGAGACTGCAAGCTGCTTACTAAGTTCAAACCAGCAGTGAGAGAGATCTTTTACGTCTGATTTCTAAACTCAGAATGCTTTGTGCCACAAAAATAAACACGAGCAAATATTTATTTTAGAACCTATCTCTAAAATATTTGGTAGAATTTAATTCTCACTTTTCAAATTCACCCTAAGGGAATATAACTTCGGTAACATGACAGTGGGTATCAAGAAGCTTTTAAAAAGCCCCTGAGAGACATGACAACTAAATGCATGTGATTCCAGACTAGATACTGTGTTGGAGGGGGACAGTGTTGAGGCACTGATTTTAAAGTATTACATCAATGTTAAACTTCTTGAAGTTGATAACTGCCTGGTACTGTACAAGACAGCATCCTTATCTTTTCCCATGGAAGCAGTGGTCAAGATATCAGAAGACACATTGCACTGGGGAAATCTGCTGTAAAGGACTCTTTAAAGTGTTAAAAAGTCAAAAGGTCACCTCAAAGACCTATAAGGTACATCTGACCCAAGCCAAGCTATTTTCAACCACATCATATGCATGTGAAAGCTGGGCAATGAATAAGAGAGAAGAACTGATGCCTTTGAAATATGGTGCTGGAGAAGAATATTGTGTGTACCATGGGCTGCCAAAAGTACAAACAGATCTGTTCTGGAAGAAGTATAACCAGTGCGCTCCTTGAAAGCAAAGATGGCAAGACTGCATCTTACATACTTTGGACCTGTTGTCAGGAGGGATCAGTCCCCGGAGAAGGACATCGTGGTTAGCGAAGTAGAAGGTCGGCAAAGAAGAGGAAGATCTTCAGTGAGATGGGTTGGCACAGTGACTTCAACAATAGGCTTAAGCGTAAAAACAATCGTGGGCACGGCACAGGACTGAGCAGTGTGTTGTCCTGTTGTGCATAAAGTCGCTATGAATCAAAACCAACTCGACGGCACCTAACAGCCACAACAACAGAAAATAAGTCCTGAGGTGTATTTAGGGGTAAATAAACATGATTATGAAACTGATCTTCAAATGGTTCAGAAAAAACACACGTATGTCTGTAGGTACACATGCAGAACCCAAAAACCCAGTGCTGTCAAGCTGATCTGATTCACAGCAACTCTATAGGACTGACTAGAGCTACCCCAAAGAACTTCCAAGGAAAACCTGGTGGATTCAAACTGCTGACCTTTCGGTTACTGCTGACCTTTTGGTTAGCAGTCTTAGCTCTTAACCACTATGCCACCAGGCTCAAACAGGACAGAAACTGAACAACAGGGTGAGTCAGAGGAAAGAATACAGATTTTCTGTGTACTATTCTTGTAATTTTTCTGTAAGCTCAAAATAATTTTCAAATAAAATGTTTTTAAAAAGATGGTGTCTTAGTGGTTAATTGGTATGTCTGTCAGCCAAAAGGTTGGCAGTTCAAACCCACCAGGTGCCCCTTAGAAACTCTATGGGGCAGTTCTATCCAAATCCAAAGGCAGTGGATTGGGTTTGGTTGATAAAAACAAACCAAAAGGCCTTTTGATTCAGTAACCTCACTTCTAGGAATTTAATATAGGGTAATTATCTGAGATGCGGCTCAATGTACACCAAAGGACTTCCACCAAGGTGCCATTTACATGAGTAACCAATGGGACTGAATCGCTTGAAGGATGAGAAGAGGCCAGCCAGGGCCCGGCACGCCAGGCAGAAGGGGTGGCCCATGCAGGAGCTGCTGGGGGAAGGAGAACCATAGGGCTACAGAGTGGTGGCTGGATCACATGGGAGGTGATCGTGTCTCATTGTCCTAAGTGTGAAAGGAAGGGACCAGTGTCCCTTTGGCGAGCACCATGATTGAAAGGAGGTGAAGACCCTCAACGAAAGGTCACTAGTGCTCCTTGGAAACTCTATAGGGCGGTTCTACTCTGAAGTATTATTATAGGTTCACCTTGGCTTTGGCATGAGTCGGAATGGACTCAGCAGCAGTGACTGTGGCTGTGTGTTAGTCTAGTGGGAGACGATGGGGGCTTGGTCTCGGGTGGTGCCTGGTGCCAAGAGGCCCATGGAGACAGCTAGTTTGGAAGCAGAATTGGCTGGGTGCAGAGAGTGAGGGTGAAGAGTGTCCCAGGTGCCTCAAGGCTCTTGACGGAGCAGTTGCCTGGAGTTTGAGGATCCCTGAGGGTGTGAGTTGAAGACAGAAGGCACGAAGAGTAGAATTTTAGCCTGAAGAGTTGGAGACGCCAAGCAGAGATTTGAATATTTGGGTCTAGAGCTACTCTGGAGAGGAGTCAGACTTAGAGATACAAACTAGTTGAGGAGGAGGGTGCCTGCCTGCCCTGCTCTGTTTTTCCCTGTTCTCCAAATTATCCACAATGAATATGTATTTAAAAATACGTTTTTAAAAATAATTACTCAGGCTATAAGGCCTTTTTTTTCTCCTCTCTCTCAGGTGGATAATGAGCCAGCAGGCTCCTGGAGGTGGCCACTCAGATGGAGACTGAAGGGAGCCTCCTCCCCTAGGCCCATGGACCCCCACTGCCACTGAGTTGATTATGACTCATAGTCACCCTACAGGACAGAGGACAACTGCCTCAGAGGGTTTCCAAGGCTGTCATCTTCCAGGAAGCAGACCACCACATCTTTCTTCTGCAAGTGGCTGGTGGGTTTGAATGACAAACCTTTCCATCAGCAGCTGAGTGCTTAACCATTAGGCCTCCCTAGCAGCGTGCAGTGTCTCATTTCCGGTCAGCTGAGGCCCAGGAGGGTAGGAAGTTTGGGATGAAGGAGTCTCCACACACCGACATGTCAGCACAAATGTGGGTGCAGCCCCTGCTGGGAACGTACCACCCCCCACAACCCCCAGCCACAGTCCCCTGGTCCATCCGCACTCCGCGGACACCAGCTCTGACCTGGGGGACTTCAGCACCCTGTAGAGCAGCTCCTTCGGGATGCTCCGCAGGTGGATCTGCTTTCTCACCAGAGGCACCAGGTTCATTTCCAGCCACTTCTCGCAGGCGCTGGCCAGCTGCTCTTCATTGTACTGAGAAGGCAAGAGAACCCAAGCGGTAAAGGCATTTGTGAACTCATGGCGCCCTCTGCTGGCCGCGGGGGCGCTTGCGCTTGCGCTCGTGGAGTCTCCGGCTGCAGACGTGCTCAAACCTTTTCTTTAAAGAAATACAAAAAGAAGCTAGTACATCCACTACGCAGATAACACTGTTTACTGTCCTCAGGGAACTGGGCGTGGCTTGCTGAGATAAATCCTGGCGGCAACCTGAAGAGATAACTACTTTGTCTGTTTTACTGATGAAGAAACTAAGGCCCTGAGATTCCTGGGACTTGTCTGAAGAGTTAAGTGGCAGGGCTGGACCCCAGCCCAAGTGATCTGGCCACAGGGCTTGCACACTGACATCTCTGGGCTAAAAAGCCAGTGACTGGTCACAGACAGGGTATAACGCATGCAGATGGAGTTGGTGATTCTTTTTAACTGTTGTTTAGATGAGCGTTGACAGCTCAAGTTAGTTTCTCATATGAAAATTTGTACGCACATTGTTACCTGACACTAGCCGCAATCCCTGTAATGTGACAGCACGCTCCCCCTTTCCAAACCAGGTTTCTCATGTCCAGCCACCAGCTCTTGTCCCTTCCCACTGTCTCATCCTGCTTCTGGACTGCAGCCACTCAGCTGGTTGCAGGTATCTGCTTCAACTAAGAAGCACATTCTTCACAAGTAGTATTTTATGCCCCAGTCTAATCTTGCTCTCAAGAGTGGGCTTTGGGAGCGGTCTTAGTTCTGGGTTAAGAGAGTCTGGGGGCCATGACTACGAGAGTTTCCCTAGTCTCAGTCAGACCAATAAGTTTGGTCTTCTAATATGAATTGGATGCTTGTGCTGTGTACTTTTTTGCTGCTATGTCAGGGACCCTTGCTTGTGTTCCCTGTCAGGGGCATCGTTAGTGGTTGCTGGGCACCATCTAATTCTTCTGGTCTCAGGCTGATGGAGCTTTTGATTTATGGGGCCCTTTTGTCTCTTGGGCTAATATTTTCCTTGTGTCTTTGGTGTTCTTCATTCTCCTTGGCTTCAAGAGGGCTGGGACCAATTGATGCATCTTAGATGACCATTTACAAGCTTTGAAGACCCCAGAGACCACTCACCGATGTGTGATGTGCAACGTTTTCTGGATAAACTGTGTCCTGCCAACAGACCTAGATGCCTCCCAAAACTGTGGTCTCAGACCCCAGACCCTGCTACTCTATTTCTCAAAGCATTTGGTTGTATTTAGGAAGAGTTGGTGGTTCTTATGGGTACATACTCTAAAAGCAAGAAGTGTTAAAGGGCAAGGTCTTAAAAAAACAACTATTGTGCTTTAAGTGGAAGTTTACAGTCCATATCAATTTGTGTGTACAAACCTTGTACACACACTGCTATATACTTCTAGCTTCTCTTCACACCCTGTACCAGTACATTCCTCCGTTTTGTCCTGTATTTCCAATACCCATTCAACCAGCTCCTATGTTCTCCCCCTCCCCCCGCATCTCACCTCTGGACAGCAGCTGTCCAGTTAGCTTCATGTATCTACTTAAACTAAGAAGCACACTCTTTGCCAGTATTGTTTTATGTTTTATAGTCTAGGCCAATCTTTGTCTGCCGAGTTGACTTCAGGCATGGTTTCAGCTCTGGGCTGACAGAATCCAGGGCCATGTCTTCTAGTGACACTCTAGTCTGTCAGACTACCAAGTCTGGTCTTTTAAATAGAGTTCTAGTTCTGCAAACCCATTTTTCTCCTGTGCCAGGGACTCTGTGTTGTATGTCCTGTCAGCTCAGTCATTGGTAGAGGCTGGGCATTGTCTAGTTCTTCCCGTCTTGTGCTGATGTAGTCTCTGGATTATATGGCCTATTGTCTCTTGGGCTTATATTTTCCTCATGTCTTTGATAGCTTTCATTCTCCTCAGGTGGGTTGGCACAAAGTGATGCTACTTAGATGGCCGTTTACTAGCTTTTAAGACCCTAGACACCACTCACTGAAGTGGGATGCAGAACATTTTCTTTAAAAAAACTTTGTAATGCCAGCTGACCTAGATGTCCCCTGAAGTCATGCTCCTAAGAAAGGACAAGTGTCTTAGTACACCTCCCATGTCTGCAGGGCCCAGTGTTGTTCCTGAGAAATGCCCATGTGAACAGAAAGCAGCCACCTGAAATGACATTCTAGTTACCAGTGGAATAAAAATGAGTATACATAGCTGTCTTTGAAGGACAGGAATTAAAGCTGTTCTTGTTATTAGCTGTCAGGGAGTCAGCCCCTAATACAGGGAGACTCCATGTGTATCAGAATAAAAGGCTGCCTAGTCTCTTCCATTCCCATGATCAGTTGCAAGTGGACCACTGGGACCATGGGATTGTATGTGTGTGTGTATGTGTGCTCTAAGTGAAAGTTTACAATTCAAGTCAGTTTCTTGTACAAAAATTTACACACACATTGTTATGGGACCCTAGTTGCCCTCCTTACAATGTGACAGCACAGTCCTCCTTTCTACCCTGTATTTCCTGTGTCAATTCAACCAGCTTCTGTTCCCCTTTGGCCTTCTCATTTGGACAGGAGCTGCCTGGTTAGTCTCATGTATTTACTTGAGTTGTCCCCTCAAGGTAGAGTTGACTTTAAAGATGTGAATGGTGTCAAGCTTTTGGGACCTTCATTTGCTGATACAGCATGATTCAAAATGAGAAGAAACAGGTGCAAACATTGATTAATGATTGGAATGTGGAATGTACAAGCTATAAATCTAGTAAAATTGTAAATCTTTCAAAATGAAATGGAACGCATAAACATTAATACCCTAGGCGTTAGTGAGCTGAAATAGATTGGTATTGGCTATTTTGAGTCAGATGGTCACATGGTCTACTGTGTTGAGAAGGACCCTTTAAAAAGGAAAGATGTGGCATGCATTGTCAAAAAGAACATTTCAAGTTCTGTCCTGAAGTACAATGCTATTAGTGATGGGATATTATCCATACACCTACAAGGAAGACAAGTTAATACAATATTATTCAAATTTATGCACTGACCGCTAAGGGCCAAGATGAAAAAACTGAAAATTTTTACCAGCTTCTGCCCTCTGAAATTCAACAAACATGCGATCAGAGTGCATTGATAATTATTGGTGATTGGAACACAAAGTCGGAAACAAAGAAGAAGGATTACTAGCTGGAAAATACAGCCTTGGTGACAGAAACAGTGTTGGAAATTGCATGAAAGAATTCTTGTAAGACCAATGGCTTGATTGCAAATATCTTTTTTCAGCAACATGAACTGTGATGATACATGTGGAGCTCACCAGGTGGACCATATAGGAATCAAATCAGCTACACCTGTGGAAAGAGGTGACAGAAAAGCTCAATATCATCAGTCAAAAGAAGACCAGGTGTCAGTTGTGGCACAGACCATCTAATGTTCTTGTGCAAGTTCAAATTGAAACAAGAAAATTAGAGTAAGTCCATGAGAACTGAAGCATGACCTTTGCGTATATCCATCTTAGAGACCATCTCAAGAATGGATCCGACAAGTCGAACCCTAGTGACAGAACACTAGATGAATTGTGGAATGGCATCAAGGACATCATCCATGAAGAAAACAAGAAGTCATTAAAAAGACAGGAAAGAAAGAAAAAATAAAAATGGATCTCAGAAGAGACTCTGAAACTTGCTCTTGAATGTCAAGTAGCTAAAACAAAAGGAACAATTAAGTAAAAGAACTGAACAGAAGATTTCAAAGGGCAGCTTGGGAAGGCAGAGTGAAGTACTGTAACGACATGTGCAAAGAGGTGGAAATAGAAAACCAAAAAGGGAGAACATGCTCATCGTTTCTCAAGCTGAAAGAATTGAAGAAAAAATTCGAGCCTCAAGTCGCAATAGGGAAGGATTCTACAGGGAAAATATTAAGTGACTCAGGAAGCATTGAAAGAAGATGGAAGGAATCCACAGTCATTGTACCAGCAAGAACTGGTCCACATTCAACCGTTTTAAGACATAGTACACAATCAGGAATCAATGTTACTGAAGGAAGAAGTCCAAGCTGCACTGAAGACATCAGTGAAAAACAAGGCTCCAGGAACTGATGGAATAGCAATGGAGCTATTTCAACAAACAGAAGCAGTGTTGGAAGTGCACTTGTTTATGCCAAGAAATTTGAAAGACAGTTATCTGGACAACCGACTGGAAGAGATCCATATTTATGCCTATTTTCAAGGATGGCAATCCAAACGAATGTGTAAACTATCAAACAAAATCACTAACATCACACACAAGTAAAATTTTGCTAAAGATCATTCAGAAGTGGCCACAGCAGGATATTGACAGAGAAATTCAAGCCAGACTCAGAAGAGAATGTAGAACCATCAATATCATTGCTGATGTCTGATGGATCTTGGCTGAAAGCAGGGAATACCAGAAGGATGTTTATCTGTGCTTTATTGACTATGCAAAGACATTTGAACGTATGGACCACAACAAATAATGGATAACATTGTGGAGACTGGGAATTTCAGAACACTGAATTGTGCTCATGAGGAATCTGTATGTGGATCAGGAAGCAGTTGTTTGAACAGAGCAAGGAGACACTGCGTGGTTTAAAGTCAGGCAAGGTATGTGTCAGAGTTGTATCTTTTCACCAGATCTATTCAATCTTTATGCCAAGCAAATAATCCGAAAAGCTGGACTACACATATGAAGAAGAATGGGGCATCAGGATTGGGGGAAGTCTCACTGACAGCCTGCAATATGCAGCTGGCCCAACCTTGCTTGCTGAAAGGGAAGAGAACTTGAAACACTGATGAACATCAAAGACCACAGCCTTCAGTGTGGGTTACACATCAACATTAAGAAAATAAAAATCCTTGCAAATGAACCACTAAGCAGCACATGATTAACAAAGAAAAATTTGAGGTTGTCAAGGGTTTCATTTTACCTAGATCCAAAGTAAGTGCCCATGGAAGCAGCAGTCAAGAAATCAAAAGATGCATTGCACTGGACAAATTGCCTGCAAAAAACCTTTTTAAAGTGTTGAGAAATAAAGACATCACCTTGAAGACTAAGGTGCACCTGACCCAAGCCATAGTATTTTCAATCACATCATATGCATGCAAAGTCTGGACAATGAATAAGTAAGACAGAAAAGGAACTGATGCCTCTAAATTGTGGTATTGCAGAAAAATACTGATGATACTGTGGACTGCCAAAAGAACAGACAGCTCTGTCTTGGAAGAAGCACAATCAGAGTGCTTCTTAGAAGCAAGGATGCGAGAGTACATCTTACATACTTCGGGCATCCTGTCAGGAGGGAGCAGTCCCTGGGGAAGAATGTTATGCTTGCTAAAGTAGGTCAGCAAAACAGAGGAAGACACTCAGTGAGATGAATTAACACAGTGGCTGAAAACAAAGCGTTCAAGCGTAGCAACAATTATGGACATAACACAGGACCAGACAGTGTATTGTTCTGTTGGAATCGACTAGACAGCATCTAATAATAACAATAACAACAGCAACAACATCTCCTTGAGCTAAGAAGTACACTCCTCACTGTTTGACGTCTTTGTCTGAAGAGTTGGCTTCAGAAATGGTTTTAGTTTTGGGCAAACAGAGAATCTGGGGGCTGTGTCTTCTGGAGTCCCTCCAGTCTGTCAGACGGTCAAGTCTGGTCTTCTTACTAAATTTGAGTTCTGCACCCTGCACTTGTCCTGCTTCATCAGAGACCCTCTGTCGCGTTCCCCGTCAGGACAGTCACTTGGCGGTAGGTAGGCACCATCTCGTTCTAGTCTCAGGCTGATGGGGCCTCTGGTTTATGTGGCCCTTTGTATCTCTTGGGCTCTTATTTTCCAGATGGCTTTGGCGGTCTTCACTCTCTTTTGATTCGGGTGAGTTGGAGCCAAATGAAACATCTTAGATGGCTGCTTTCTAGCTTTTAAGACCCCAGAACCACTCAGCAAAGTGGAATGTGTAACATTTTCTTAATAAATGACGTTATGTCTGTTGACCTACCAAAGAAGCCAAACTCACTGCCATTGAGTTGATTCCGACTCATAGCAACTCTGCAGATAGAGCAGAACCGCCCCATAGTTTCCAGGGAATGCCTGGTGGGTTTGAACTGCCAACCTTTTGGTTGACAGCTTTGGCACTTAACCACTATGCCATCAGGGTTTCCCAGTTGGCCTAGATGTGCCCTGAAACTATGGTCACTAGGCAGGTGCTCCTGCCACTGTGTCCCTCAAAGTATTTGGTTGTATTCAGGAAATTTCTTAACTTATGGTTTAGTCCAATCACGCTGGCTTCCCGTGTTCTGTGTTATCCTTCCCTTCACCTGAAATAATTTTTGTCTATAGTTAGTGAATACCCATCTCCCTCCCCATCCTCGTAACTGTCAAAAAATTGTTTTCTTCTGCGTTTAAATCTTTTCTCGTGTTCTTATGATAGTCGTCTCATAAAATATTTGTCCTTTTGTGACCGACGAGTTTCATTCGGTATAGCGCCTGCCAGATTCCTCCATGTTTTGAGATGTTTCACCAGTTCATTGCTGATCTTTGTCATTAAGTGGTATTTCTCAGTGTGATTATACCATAATTCATTTATCCATTTGCTCACGGATGGGCACCTAGATTGATTCCATCTCTTTGCTATTGTGAACAATGCTGGAATAAACAATGGTGTGCATGTATCTATCTATTCGTGTGACAGCTCTTATTTCTCTAGGATGTAGTCCAAGAAGTGGGATTACTGGATCATATGGTATTTCTATTTCTAGCGTTTTAACAAAGTGCCAAATGGATTTCCGAAGTGGTTGTACCATTTTACATTCCCATCACAGCAGTATATAAATATTCCAGTTTCTCCACAACCTTTCCAACACTTACTATTTTGTGTTTTGGGGGTTAACACTAGCCTGATTGGGGGAGATGGTGTGTTTCTCTAATGGATCCCATGGGATTTCTACTGGCTGATTTTGGGGAGCAGATTGCCATGCCTTTCCTTCTAGTCTGTCTTAGTCTCGAAGTGGAAACCTGTTCAACATCCCCTGACAGATGGGCAGTAGCTGCAGAAGAGGGGCACTGGCTGGGAACTGAATGTAGGTGTTTTGCATGGAAGGTGAGAATTCTGCCACTGAGCCACCAAGATATGAGGAAAAGAGCACTGTGACATACTGCTGGGAACCAAGTGACAGTAAAGCATTTTGTTTGTGACTGTGTCACTCAGGGACAGTCGGGGAGTCAGGGGTTCAGACCTAGCATTGCCCCTCCTGAGTGTGGGACCTAGGTGGATGCCTTCCTCTAGGGTCTCAGCTTCTCCCGTGCATAGTGAGAGGGCTGGATGATGTGTCATAACAGTGACACACAGACCAGGAGCCAGATGGCATAACAGTTCACCAGCTTCTGGTAAAAATGTCTTAGAGGATTGTCTGCTCCTTTGGTGAAAAGGCTTTGCTTTTTCTCCCCTGAAGATTAAGGCCTTTCTACTATTTCAGTATTAAAATATTTTTTTAGAAATAGAGGGACTTTTTGGCTTTTCATGTGTTCACTTGGAAAAACTAAAATCTGGCACCCTAAAGTTTGTGCTTGCAGACTGATTTTTGAGTCTGGGCCTGGTAGGTGAAGTCACGGAGCCTGGAGTTGTCTGGAAGCCCCTCTCTGCAGGCACAACACACTCACATGTCCCACTCGTGCTTACCGTACAGCTGGCTACGTAGAAGTTCTTGATGTTGCTTGGTGTGAGTGCGTTCACCATGATAGCCACACACCTGCAGAGAGAGAACCAGGTTCCTGGAGGGCCCTAGGCTGCTTTCAGAGAATCAGCCCAGGGGTTCATTCACCTCCAGAACCGGGGCAGAGCCCTTTCCTGTGAAAGGAACCTCACTTTAGGGGCATGGCCACCTGGCCAGAGGAGAAGACCAGCCAGGCCTGTTGCACTAAACCCTGGGCTGAGGGAGGCCGGGCCTGAGCCCAGATGCTTCCCCAGCAGTCACAGCGCAAACAGGGAGCCTTGAAGCCAGGCAGCAGCTGCCCTGCTCAGAGCTAACACTGCTGCAGGTGCCTTAGTGAGGTTTGACTTGAGCTAAGCCGTTCAACTTCCGTTAAACGCTGCTGCCTGAGGTGCCATCTTCTCCTGCTATGACCACTGTGGCACCGCTACGTGGGGCTGGACGCCTCCAGCTTTAAGGGCTGAAATGAACTAAATACAATGTTCTCACCGCCCCACCATAAAAAGAAATGAACCACTGAGATGTACTACAAGTGGATGAACTTTCAAAACAGTATTCTGAGTCAAGGAAGCCACACAGTATGTGATTCCACTTACATGAAACGTCAAGATTAGACAGAGCCCTGGTGGCACAGTGGTCAAGAGCTCAGCAGCTCACCAGAAGCTCAGCAGTTCCAACCCACCAGGACGCTCCTTGGAAGCTCTATGGTGGCCACTCTACTGTGACCTGTAGGGTCGCTATGAGTTGCCGTCAACTCTGCGGCCACAGGTTTGTTGGTTAGTTGGTTGTTTTAGCCCAGAACACAGAGAGGGCAGATTAGTGGTTAGCCTGGGCTGGGAAGAGGAGAGGTGGGGAGTCAGGGTCTCTGTTGGAAAGACGAAATGTTCTAGAACTAGGCTGAAGTTAGGTCTCAGCCTCAAGGAATCCGAGTGACCAACAGGGAGATTCTCCGTGTGTCTGCATGTGAGTATTTGTATGTGCATGTATACACACATGTGACAGTCATGACTACAAGGTACTGAAGCAGATGTTGACACATGAGCGGAAGCAACATGACCTGATAGAACCTGGAACCCAGTTCATTCCTTAGGCCTTAGGTGTGTGTGCTTCAGACCTATACAGCCTGCCAGGTGTTTTCCAATGGCTAGGAGCTCAACTGAGACGACCTTTGGGGTCTCACCAACATTTTGATGGTATGGTGGTATTGGAGAAATGCCTCTGGGCCCAGAAATGCCTCTGGGCCACTCTACACACAGGTTGACACTTGGGCTGCCACACCTCTGCCAGTGGCCACCAGCGGCCTCTCGAAGCCAGGCCAGACCCACCCAGCTGCATGTCAGGACCTTCCCCGGCCTCTAACCTGGAGGACCAGTCCCTACAACTATCTGGGAATCTGGGGTATGTCCAAGGGTACCTAATCAGCCTGGATGGCTCATCAGTGAAACAAGAGGTTTGGCCCATCCTGTGCTCTGACTTCAGAGGAAGGAATGGCAAGGAGGAAGGAGAAGAACCTGCCGTTTTCGTTCCACAGGTAAGCCAGGGCTATGGTTCCCAAAGTAAGGTGGGGCTTAGATCTGTGACCGAGGGAGGGTGGCCAAGGTTCCCAGAACAAAAGGTGGCTGGAGGGAGTCCTCCCAGCATGAGAGCTGGAGGGGGTCTTTGTGGGCAGCACCAGGAAGCAGATGCCCTGAAATGACCCCGTTTTATTGGAATGAGCAACACAAGTGCAGAATGTGATGCCAAAGTTGGCTTGGTTGTCTTCCAATGGCTAGTTTAGGTGCCTGTAAACTAAATGGAAGAGACTTTTTTAGCAAAGCAGGAACTAGGTAAAATTGATAAGCAAGCCACGTTTGAAAGCTACTGGAAAATCACTGCACTCTGGGGAAATCTCTCCCAAAGGTGGAAATGCCAGCACTCATCTTGTTACCACAGCCCCGTTTTCTGTCTAGATCAGCATTTCATTCCAAGAATCGAGGGCCCTTTGGTTCAAAGGAGCAGGCTGTCGGAAAGAAGCTGCCGTAAGCTCCTAACCCACTGGTGTCAAAGAGTGTCTTAGTTCTCAGTGTCAAGAGATCCCAGGAGTCCCATCTCAGGGAAGAGACAGGATTTAGGCAAGTGGTGAGTCCGCGCCGTGATGTTGTCGGGGACCTGGCCCTGTTCCAGCACACCCCCTACCTTTGAAGCAGGGTGGTGAACTGGAGAGCGTGTGCGGCAGCCAGCAGCCCGAGCACGTCCTCCTTGCTGATCCCCACCTCTCTCATGTAGAGGTGCCTCAGGGCCAAGGCAAAGGCTGGGAAGGGGGCAGGACCAGAGAGGACGGTTAGGGGGGACCTCTGCTTGTGAGAAGTGATGCCACCCCACATCCTTGGGAACTACTTGCAAACCTCTCTTTATCAGGTGTCCCTGCTGGCCTTCAAGCATATGGAACTTAGGTGGGCAGAGATGTGTTCGGGGAAAATGGGCCTTCCCTGACCTGGGCGCAGACCTGGCCCTTAACTGGATGCTTAGCGTTCCTGTGAGGCCTGACAATTAAGTTTGCAAGCTCATCCTAGAAAAAACTGCTACATACTTCATTGCTGACTATCGCTATGGTCACTGTCAAAGCACTCCCCTTGGGAAGCTATGCACTGACGCCACTACCTAGTCCACCCTTCAAAGCAATTTTGGAACTCTCTTTCTGGAATGGAATGGCCATCAGAGCTGTCATTATGTTACTCTTGATGTCCCGAATGTCAGCCAAATGTCTTGCTTTCAATATTTCCTTTATCTTCAGGTAAAGAAAAAAGTCATTGGGGGCCAGATCAGGTGAGGGAGGGAGGGTGCTCCATTGCAGTTGTTTGTTTATTGGCTAAAAGCGTCTTCACAGTGTCAGGTGAGCTGGTTCATTGTTGTGGTTCAAGAGCCAGGAATTGCTGGCAGAACGTTCACATTGTTTTCACTTAACTTTTTCATGCAGCCTTTTCAGCACTTCCAAATAGTAAACTTGGTCAACTGTTTGTCCAATTTGTACAAATTCATAATGCACAGTCCCTCTGATATAACAAACATCATTGTGACTCCTGATTTCGACTGACGGAACTTTTTTGGTAATGGAGAATCAGCTAACTTCCATTGTATATTTTGACATTTTGTTTTGGGGTGGTATTGGTACACCCGTGATTCATCACCAGTGTTTACACAGTCCAAAACATCATCTTGCCTCTCCAGAAGTTCTTGGCAAACTTCAACTCTCCTTTGCTTTTGTTCATTGCTGAGCTCCTTCAGGACCATTTTTGCACACACCTTTCTCATGCCAAGATTTTCAGTTAAGATTTTCCTGTTTCTCAACTGATGTTTATTTGGTCTGCTATGCTTCTCATAGTCAGCTGACTATTTTGACTCACAATTCAACTAATTTTTGCAACACTTTTGTTAGTTCTGCTCATTACTGGCCACCCTGACCTCTTTTCAACAGTGACGCATTCTCACCCTTCAGAAACATGTTCAATCCATTTGTACACTGCTGTTTTCCTCATGGCATTGTCCCCATAAACTTGGACTAACATGTCCCTGATTTCATTTCCACTCTTGCCAAGTTTAGTAAGGAATTTAATGGTCGGATCTGACTTGACAGCACTTGGCTGGCTCTTTGTTCTAATGCAAGTTCCAACTTTCTGATGACACCACACAAAAACACGCAACAATAATGAATGCCATTCAGCAAGACACCACCATATAACAACAAGAACACAGCTATGAGACACTGATATACCAAAGTTATGAAACCTTACTGAGTTGTTTGTACAGTGCTGCCAATATAAGCACATGCTGGCAAGATTGGGAACTTAACTGTTAGACCTCATAGCCTCCTGCTAGGTGTCGAGGGTGAAGCTAAAGAAAACTAGGCCCCTACAGAAAGGATGCTCATGTGTGCCTTGTGGTCACATAGTTAATAAGCACTTGGCTACTAACTGAAAGGTTGGAAGTTCAAGTCCACCTATATGCAACTTCTATGTAGGTAAGGGCATTTTTTTTCTTTTGGAAATGACACAGAACTGTCAGCAGATTTCCCTTGGGGTTTGAGGACTTTAGAAAGGTTAAACCTGTTGCCATTGACTTGATTCAGACTCACAGTGACCCTATATAACGGAGGAAGAGAATTGCTCTATAGGGCTGCCAAGGAGCAGTTGGTGGATTTGAACACCAGCCTTTTAGTTAGCAGCTGAGCTCTTAAACACTGTACCACCAGGGTTTCCTTGGAAAGAGCTGAGATAATTTGACAGTCCAAGAACTAAACTGCCTTAGCTAGGGACCAGGCTAGACTTGGCTCACTCCTAGTTCTCTACAATCTTGACCAACACTGGAATGTGGTCTGAGTGTGCACTGGAGACAGCTGGTTTACCCAGCACTCAGCCAGATTATTTTCTGACCTACCAAGACACAAGGCGGTGACTTCATGTGCTGTAATGCCTAGTGTATTAAGACCAAAGTTTGCTCTAGGTGGCTGGGAGAACATGGGGAAACTGAGCTTGGGGGTACCCCTGGGGAAAGCCTCTGCTGCCAGCAGCCAGTCAGTGGGCATGCAGAAAGGCAGCACATTTTTGCTGGGTCTGTCTTGAAAAAGGAAACCCTAGTGAAGTAGTGCGTAAGTGCTGTGGCTGCTAACTGAAAGACTGGCAGTTCAAATCCACCAGGTGTTCCTTGGAAACTACATGGGGCAGTTCTTCTGTGATCTATAGGGTAACCATGAGTCAGAACTGGTGACGGCAGTGGATTTGGTTTATTTGGGGGGGGGGGTCTTGAGAAGCCTGCCCTTCCCGTTCCTCCTCTGCTTGCTTCATGCCTATTTCCTGATGACAGGTACCTCTCCGTAGCAGCGTTCTGCCTTCTTTCATGTTTTCCAAGTTGTCCCAACTTTTTCTCCCCCTTTTTCTTGGTACTCATCAAGTATTTCTAAGAAGGAAGCCCTGAATGCTGTGTACCCCTTGTTTGCTGTGGCTTTTGTTTTGTTTTAACTAGGGAGGTCTGCTTTCTCAATAGTATTTCTAATACATGAAGACAAGCATACATTACCAACTCTGGTGACGCATGGGTCATTTATCTTCAAAGAAATGGTAATCTTCTTTATGGGGGATGGTTCTTTGCTCTTCCCAGGCGCTGGAGCTAGCAAAGGAAATTAGATAATGGCATATGTGGTCACCACCACGAGTTCTGCAAGATACAGTGTAAAGTACCCGCCACCCTTTGCGCCTCAGTCTTGACAGGCATCACACCACATTTCTGTGTTTTGTTTTAGTGGATAAATTTTCACCAGATGTTGATTTATGTAGTACAATTTCTTTTGTTGCTATGATTGAGTAGAAATCACTGTTTATTTTGAAATAGTTTAAGACTCACAAAAAGTTGCCAGAATAGTCCAGAGAATTCCTACGCACCCTTCATCCCACTTCCCTCAATGATAATTCCTACATAGACATTGTGAATTGTCAAAACCAGGACTGACCCTCAAGCCACACTTTAAATGTTTATTAATAGCTCTCGCTGTCTTTAAATAGTCTGTGAGCAGTTTGAAGGCAAGGAGCGGGCCTTACCCATTTCTGCCTCCCTCCTAACACCTGATTCCAGTCTGGCACAAGACAGGAGCACAGTGAAGATTGGATGCACACTGAACGGTACATGTGGGAAGGAGAGAGTTCTCTACTTATGGGCTGTAGACACTGAACCCCACAGATCTGTAAACAGAAGACCACTGTCACTGAGGAGCTCCAGCTGAAAGTGCTGGGAGCCTGATTCATGGATGGCCTCCTTCCTCTGCTCAGTGCTATTTGAAAATGGAAGCTACAGCCTGTACTGTTGGCGTGTTTCCAGAGGCACCTACACGGCTGACTCACAAGTCTAAGCCCCTCCAGTGGCCCCAGGGCCCTCATGGCTTCCACCTGAACCTGCTGTTCTCCTGGTCACTGAATCCCCAGCACGTGCCTCTGCCCAGAGGGACCTGCTCACATGCTCGCTCTGAGAGAGTTCTTCCCCGACGCCACCTTGAAGGTAATGGCCCTCTCACTGACACTTTTTCTATACTACGGGCTTTATTTCTCATCTCTGTGATAACGTGTTCTGTGAATATTCATCGTGGGTGGGCACACTGGAGGATTTCCTTACCACTTGACCTCCAAGACCTAGCACGCAAGGACTGCCAATTAAGTTTGTGAACTCATCCTAGAAAAAGTGCCACATACCTCATCACTAAATATGACTATCGTCACCTTCCAAGTACTCCCCTTGGGAAGTTATGCACCAATGCCTGTGCCTAGTCCACTGTTCATAGCAGTTTTGGAATTCTTTTTCTGGAATGACCATCAGAACTGTCATTATACTACCCTTAATGTCCTGAATGTCACCCTTTCAGTATTTCCTTTAGCTTTGGGAAAAGGAAAAAGTCACTGGGGGCTAGATCAAGTGAGGAGGGACGGTGTTCCAATACAGTTCTTTGTTTACTGGCTAAAAACTCCCTCACAGACTACAGACAACTAAATTTGTGAACCTTCCACTGTGCCACCGTGCACAATGGCCATTCCAGAAAGAGTTCCAAAAGTGCTTTGAAGGGTAGACTACATGCTGGAATTGGTGCACAGCTTCCCAAAGTGCGTACTTGGAAGGTGACCATAGTGATATTCAGCAATGAGGTAAAAAGTCTGACAATTAAGTCTCCGAATTTAATTTTTCTAAGGGCTACATGCCTCATTGCTCAACATCACTACAGTCACCTTCAAAGTACTCCCTTTGGGTAACTATGCACTGATGCTAGGGCCTAGTCTATCCTTCAGAGCAATTTTGGAACTCTTTCTGGAATGGCCATTGCACGTGGTGGCATGTTGGCAAGTTCACAAACTTAATCGTATAGTTGTCTGTGAGGAGTTTTTAGCTGATAAACAAAAAACAATACTGGTACACCCTCACTAGTCACTTGATTTGGCCCCCAGTGACTTAAGGTAAATGAAATGTTGAAAGGAAGACATTTTGATGACACTCAGGACATCAAGGGTAATTCCAAGACAGCTCTGATGGCCATTCCAGAAAAAGAGTTCCAGAATTGCTTTGAAGGGTGGACTAGGTGCTGGTGTTGGTGCATACCTTCCAAAGGGGAGTGTTTTGGAGGTGACCATAGTCACATTCAGCAATGAGGTATGGAGCACTTTTTCTAGGACAAGTTTGCAAACTTCATTGGCAGTCCTCATAGACTCTTGCACATGTGAGCACTTGGTAAACATCAGTGGAACAAATGGAATGAACAGATTCTATTGCTCAAATTCCAACTATGCTAAACTCAAGTTTCTGGGCAGTAAAAATGGTATGAATCAGGAGTCAAGTATGTTGCCCTTGGCAACTATAAAGACTGTAGGACAAAAGATGAGAGATCCATTTTCTTCAAGCAAACAATGCTAGCTAGCCTTCTCTCATCATCCTCATCATCCTGTTTAGGCTGTCATCATCCTGTTTAGGCTGTCATTCAACACGTATTTCTTGAGCATCTGCTAAGTGCCCCACCATGTGTATCCGTTTGTCATCCTGTAGTGGCTTGCATGTTGCTCTAATAACGGAAGCTTTGCCATTGGTATTTCAAATACCAATAGGGCCACCTTTGGTGAACATATTTCAGTGGAGCTTCTAAACAAAGACAGACTGAAAAAGAAGATATCATAGCCTACTTCTGAAAGAATTCTGAAAACCTTGTAAATAGTAGCAGAACACTGTGTGATATCTCGTCAGAAGATGAGCACTGCAGAGTGGGAGGCACTTAAAATATGACTCGAGAAGAGCTGCTTCCTCAAAGCAGAGTTCGCTGTAATGATGTAGATGGAGTCAAGCACTCAGGACCTTCATTTGCTGATGTGGCACGACACAAAATGAGAAGAATCAGCTACAAGCATCCATTAATAATCTGAGTACGGAGTGTATCAAATATGAATCTAGGGAAATTGAAAGTCATCAAAAATGAAATGGAACTCATCAACATTAATATCCTAGGCGTGAGTGAGCCCAAATGGACTGGTATTCACCATTTTGAATTAGACAGTTGTACGATCTACTATCAGGGATGACAACTTGAAGACGAATGGCCTTGCATTAATTGTCAGAAAGAACATTTCAAGATCTATCCCAAAGTACAAAGCATATTATCCGTATGTCTACAAGGAAGACCAATTGATACCACTATTATTCAAATTTGCATATCAACCACTGAGATCAAAGATGAAGAAATTAAGGATTTTTACTAGCTTCTGCAATCGGATATTGATCAGACACGCAATCAAGGTGTATTGACAATTATCTGCGAGTGGAATGTGGAAGTTGGAACTAAAGAAAGAACCAAAAAAATCCAAACAAACTGAAGTGCCACATAATCCAAAGACTAATACAAGACAGGAAGAATCAGATGGTGTCTGGCCACCACCAATGACTGCCAGGATGGGGTCTACAATATAGTGCCCCTGATGTAGTAGGAGAAACATAATCGTTGAGAACTAGAACTCTACCAAATGACCACAACTGATGGTCCCTTAGACGGGAGGCCCCCCTGGGAGCGTGGCCCCCTAGATGCTCTAACCCCGTACTGCATCCAGCACTGATACCGGCTCCCGAGACTCAGACTGAACAGGACTATAGGAGACATGCTGTGATCCTGGCACTGAACAAACTTTTGGGCTTAAATGAATACACAGGAGCTGTTCAAGAGGCTCACTGCTGGAGGCGAGAAGATAGGGAGCTGGGGGACAGGTCTTGAGAACAGGCATGAGAACTCTTGGGCTCTAAGAGGGAGTGTGCTGTCACAGGAGTGTGGAGAAGGAGGGGAAGAGCAGGTGGAGCAGAATAGTGGTATGAGTTCCAAATGTTACATGACAAATTGATGTGGATTGTATACTTGTACTTAAACCACAATAAAATTTATTTAAAAACAAACAAGCCCATTGCTGCCATAACCCATAGAGACCCTGTAGGACAGAATAGAACAGTCCTGTGATGTATCTAAGGGGTGCCTAGTAGATTTAAACTGCTAATCTTTGAGTTAGCAACCATAGCTCTTAACTATTATGCCACCAAGTTTTCCAAAGGAGGAACAATAATTGAAAAATACGGTGATAGAAATGACAAGGGAGATCACACGATATAATTTTGCAAAGCTAACAACTTCATTGCAAATACGTTTCTTCACCAACATAAATGGTGACTATGCACATGGACCTCACCAAATGGCATACACTGGCATCAGATTGACTAAATGTGGAAAGAGACAGTAGAAAAGCTCAACATCATCAGTCAGAACGAGACTGGGAACTGACTGTGGAGTAGACCATCAATTGCGTGTATGCAAGTTGCAGTTGAAGTTGAAGAAAAATAGAGCAAGTCCATGAGAGCCAAAGTATGGCCTGAGTGTATCCCACCTGAATTTAGAGACCATCTCAAGAGCAGACTTGATACACTGAACGTGAATGAGCAGAGACTAGATAACTTGTGACATGACATCAAGGACACCATACATGAAGAAAGCAAAGGTTATTAAAAAGACAGAAAAGAACAACATAGGTGCCAAAAGATGCTCTGAAAGATGCTCTTGAATGTGGACTAGCTGTGGCAAATAGGAAGAAATGATGAAGTAAAAGAGCTGAACAGATTTCAAAGCATGGCTTGAGAAGACAAAGTGAAACCGTGATGTGTGCAAAGATACAGTGACAGTAAAACCAAGGGGACAAAAACACTCAGCGTTTGTCAAGCTGGGAAAACTGAGGAAAACAGTCATAATAATTTAAGCTCTGAGTTGCAATACTGAAGGACTTTACTGAGAAAATATTAAATGACAGTGGAAACCTCAAAAGATGGAAGGAAAATACAATCAGTCTACCCCAAAGAAGTGGTTGATGTCCAACCATTTCAGGAAGTCACATGTGATCAAGAACTCGTGGTACTGGTGGAAGAAATCCAAGCTCTGCTGAGGGTACTGGTGAAAAGCAGGACTCCAGGATTTGATGAAATATCAATTGAGGTGTTTCAACAAACAGAAGCAGTGATGGAAGTGCTCACTTGTCTATGTCAAGAACTTTGGAACTCAGCTTCCTGGCCGCGTGACTGGAAGTGATTCATACTGATACCAGTTTCAAAGAAAGATGATCCAAAGAATGAAGAAGTTATCAAACACTGTCATTAACATCACAAATTTTGCTGAGGATCATTCAAAAATCTTTGCGGCAAATACATCAATAAAAAACTGCCAGAAATTTAAACCAGATTCAGAAGAGGACCTGAAACCTGGGATATCATTGCTGATGTCAGATGGGTCTTGGCTGAAAGCAAAGAATACCAGAAAGCTGTTTACCTGAGTTTTGTTGACTCTGCAGAGACATTCGACTGTGTGGATCATAACAAACTGTGGATAACGCTGCAGAGAAAGGGAATTCCAGAACATTCAACAGTGCTCATGAGAAGCCTGTATTTAGACCAAGAGGCAGCTGTCTGAAAAGAACAAGGTCTGAAAAGAACAATGCTACATAGTTTACAGTTAGGAAAGCTGTGCTTCAGGATTGTATCCTTTCACCATCTATCCTTTCACCATCCTTATTCCACCTGTATGTTGTATCCAAGAAGCTGGACTAAGAAGAACAGGGCATCGAGATTGGAGGAAGACTCATTAACAACCTGTGACACGCAGATGACACAGCCAGGACTTGAAGTGCTTACTGATGATGATCGGTACGGATTGGACTTCAAGGCAAATGAAACAGAAACTCTCACGATGAGACTCTTTGTGATTGAGGGCTGCTATAACAGAAGTACCATAAGTAGATGGCTTTAAAGACGAGAAATTTATCCTCTCACAGTCTAGGAGGCTAGAAGTCCGAAGTCGGGTGCCAGCTCCAGGGGACATTCTTCTTTTTTTAACTGTTTTTAAAAATTTAAAAACAGTGCAATTATAGCCAATTTCTCGTACAAAAACTTACACATACCCTGCAGCGTACCCCATCTATCCTCTGACACCGTAGCAGCACATTCATACCTTCCAATCCATGTTTCTCATGTCTGTTTAACCAGCTCCTGAGCCCCTCCAACATTCCTTCTTGCCTCTGAGTGGAAGCTGTCCAAATAGTCTCCTATATGCGGACACGTTGTCAGGAGGGATGAGTCCCTGGAGGACTTCATGCCTGGCAAAGTGGAGGGTCAGTGAAAAAGACAAGGCCCTCAACAAGATGGATCGACAAAGTAGCCACAGCAATGGGTTTAAGCATAGAAACAATTGTGGACATGGCACAAGACCAGGCAGAGTTTTGTTCTGTTTTGTTCTCAGAGTTTTGTTCTCAAGGGCACCTAACAACAACAACAACAACATGTGCTGAAGCCAAGAAGCACACTCTTCACTGGTATCATTTTATGTCTTATGTGTTAGTTCAGTGTGAAGAGCTGGCTTACAGGATGGTTTCAGTTCTGTGTTAAGACAGAGTTCAGGGGCCATGTCTTCCTGGGACTGTCTAGGCCACCAGACCATCAAGTCTGGCCTTTTTACCGGATTTTGAGTTCCGCATCCCACGTTCTCCTGCTCCATTCAGGACTGTTGGCTCAGTTCCTATAAAGGCAGACTTTGGTGGTGGCCAGGCACCATCCAGTGCTTCTGGTCTCATGTTGATGGAGTCTCTGGTGTGTGTGGCCCTTTCTGTCTCTTGGGCTCTCACTTTCTTCATCATTATCAGGCCTGTGGGGATCCTGGGCCAGATTCGTCTCCTGGGTTATGGCGTGGTCTCCTGTTTATATGCTGCAGTCACTTATTAACGCTTGAGGGGCATAAACGAGGCAAACAGGGGTGCCCAGCAGACAGCAAGCACATAGAGATGGTAGCTACTACTACTTCGTGTCATGCTTTGATCTTGCCTTGTCACTGTTTGTGGCTTGTTGACTCTCCTGCTGCTCCCCACTTTCAGACGGTAAGTTCTTAGCACAATGCCTGCCGTAAACTAAGCGCTCACCTGATATTTGAGGAAGGCAGGACTGAATGTTCTATTCTGGCCCCTAGGGTCGCCATGAGTCGGATCCGACTCGACGGCACTTGGCTGGGTGACAGTCAAAGGCATTGGGTGACAGGGCACTGAGGTGGGACAGTAGAAGACATTGGGGTGGTAGGATACTGGTATGACAGGGCACTGGGTTACAGTCAAGACACTTGGATAATAGTTGGGGCAATGTGGTGACAGAGCACTGGGGGACACCAGCATGACAGTCCGGGTACTGGGGGGACAGTTAGGGCACTGGGATGATGGTCACAGCACTGTGGTTTCACCTCTGCATGTAACCTAGCTCGCACAGTCAGCCCCAGCCTCTAGAAGCTCTCGTCTAGGGAGCCTGGCTCAGAGGGACTGTCTTTGCGGGACCAAATGTTTTCTTTTCAGCTAAAACTTTCTAGATGTGTGAAGACCTCAGCACTCACATGATGTTCCATTCTCCCCACCCAAACTCTCCTGCTTTTCAGCCTACTCGCTGCCTGAGCCCGTCACCAGTCCCCAGCGAGTACTGTCACCCGTGCACAGGGGCGATGGACACTACGAAGGGCCCCGTCCAGTCTTAAAGACGCTGGGGCAGAGGCCGAAGGACAGCCTGCAGGTTGTTGGAGTTTCTGGGGGAGTCTTGCTGGCTCTCTGCTCTCAGCTCAGCAGAGGAGGGCAGAGTCAGGGGCTCCTGGCCAGGCCCATTCCACGGTCAGTGGGATTCTCATGCCAGGCCTGGGAAGGCCACAGCCTGGGGCAGTGGAAGACAGAATAACCAGGCTTTGCCTCCTTGTCCTGTAAACGCAATCCCATTCTGTCCCCCTACTGGTTGGCTCTGAGGATCTTGATTTTGTTTTTCATGCAAATACTCTTTGGAATGAGGTTGATTTAATAGACTCACACTTGAAAACTCCTAACCAGCATAGCTTGGAAGAAACAAGCCACAGATGTCAGACTGTACCTTCCAGAAAGTCCTTGGAAGACAGACAACAAGACAAGTTTCCCTTTAACAAGGAAACGGGTGGCATTTCTGTGAATGAACAGGTAAGTCTGTGATGAGGCCAGACGAGGGTCACTACAACAGTAATAATCAATGCTAGTGTCTACTCTGTGCCAGCACTGCTCTAGAATGTCACACATACATGTCCCTCCTCTGACCTTTAAAGTGACGCAGTTAGAACTATTATTTCCACTTTATAGCTGATGAAACAGGTAAAGTCCATTGCTAAGTTCACATACTTAGGTTCCACAGAATGCAACAGTCAAGTGACCTTGGTTCTCAAAACAGATACCCAGTGCCCAGTGGCAGTTTCTCATGCTAGAGGGCACTGGGGACTCCAAGCAGCATGTCAGCAAAATGATACCTCTCAAAACCTTGTCCATGTCCCTCAGGGGGTCCGTGGTGCCTCTGGACAGGGCCGCCGAGTACAACTGGGTCAGGGTCTTGGACTGGGAAAGCTGGGTCTGATGGAGTTCCCACCTGCAGCCCAGGCACTGGAGAATCACATCTGAGGAGAGAAACCGCAACGCAGCTCAGTAGGCTGTAACATCCTGCCCTCGGTCTCTGCTGTGGGGCAGGCACGCTGGGCACGAGGCTTTGCCAGGCCTTCCAGGAACAAAACAATGAGTAAGACAGTACTTCTAATTTCTACAAGGATTAGACAACCGTCTACAAGATGACACTGGATGGTGACAAGTGGCCAAGAGAGTGCTCGACCAACAGCAGGATTTCAAGCCCACAAGCTCCCCTCCAGTTTTGGGCAGTGAGGAAGGCCTCTCAGAGCAGGGACAGAGGCTGGGGTCCCCGGCAGGGGGCTCCTCTTACCTTCCTCTCTTAAGGGAACTCGTAGCAGTGGCACTATTGACCCCTGCCACTCCCACTGCCACTGCCTTCAAGTCGATTCTGACTCACTGCGACCCTGTAGTTTCTGCCCCATATAGTTTCCAAGGAGGTCCTGGTGGATTTGAACTGCTGATGTTTTGCTTAGCAGACATAGCATGTAACCACTATACCACCAGCATTTCCTACTGGTACTTACAGCCAGATCATCTTGTGTTGTAGGGAAGCTGTCCTGTGTGTTGTAGAATACTTAGCATCCCTTACCTCAAACCACTTGGTGCCAATAGCACCCCACATCCAATGTGACAGCCAGAAGTATCCCCAGGCATTGTCAAATTGTCCCCTATGGAGAAAATCACCCTTCCTCCACCACTGAGAACTGCTGCACCATAGGGCGCTGTTGGGCCAACTCCAACTCACAGTGACCCTAGTGGATGAAGAAGAACTGCCCCACAGGATTCCCAAGGCTGTAATCTCTGCAGAAACAGACTACCGCATCTCTCTCCCAAGGAACGACTGGTGAGCACAAGCCACCAACCTCTCAGTTGGATTCTGAGTGCTTTAACTACTGCACCACCAGCCTCATGCTGCTGCCTAATTATGACCCATCTGCCAGACAAAGGCAAAGGGCAACACAGCAAAAGACATGGTGTCCATCATGAGGGAGGTGGGCACTTGCCAGCCTTGCTTTCTTTGAGGGGGTGAAATCAACAGAGAGCCCACCTCGCGGGGAGGAAATGAGACCATGATGGGAAGGCTGCTCTGGTTACACTGTACAGCACACGTAAATGTGAGTCGGAGCTGTGGCTGGCCCGGGCGATTGCAAAAGGAGGGTCCTTGGCTGGGTGGGCAGGGGAGGGACCCAGGACAGCCCGCCAGGTGTGGCACGAGAGGGCTGTTCATGCCCCATCGCTGGGCTAGCACAGAGCTTGGGCAGGCGCTGTCCCCCTGGAGATGCCCAAAGCCCCAGCACTAGACAGCACCTTAGAGGTTACTAGCCCCATCTACTCGTTTCCCAGTTTGGCACTTTTTTAATGGGTGACTTTGAGAACCGGCTCCCCTCTTCAGTGTCATTGTTTGCCATCTCTATGATATTGTTAGGGACCCTGGTACACGTGCCCATAGCTAAGCACTCAGCGGCTAACCAGGAGGTCGGCGGTTTGAACCCACTCCGGGGCTCAGTGTGAGAAAAGACCTGGCAATCTGCTTCTATAAAGATCACAGCCTAGGAAACCCCATAGGACAGTTCTACTCTGCCACATGGGGCTGCGATGAGTGCATTTGACATGATGGCCCCTAATGACATGATATCGTGCTGGGGGTGGGAACCTGGGTTTGCATCTCAAATCTTGGACTGTGTTGGGACCTCTCAGATGGTCCAGTTGTGGAGGGTTAGAAAGAGTCCCATCCATGAGGTGACCACCAGCAGAAGCAAAACTGTGGCTAAAGCATCATCCTTCACTGGCTGTCCATTTCTTTCAAGCCAGCAAATAGAGGGGCAGACATCACTAATGAATCTCAGCACTCTTTCTTGCAAGCCAGGAGATGACCTCAGAAGACGTCTCAGGGCCACCTGGCCAATCAGAGTAGACAGGAAAGAAGAAATCTATTAACCTCCCTTTGGAAACGGAACTGGCTCTGATCCCAGGTACCCACACTGGGGATGGAGTTATCCAAGAAATATTTCTTGAAGGCGCTGACCTGTCCAGGGTCCTCGGGAGGCTCAGTGAACCTCTCCGAGCTGGATGGGTCTATTTTTATTCCCAGTTCCGCCTCTCACCATCATGTGCAAACGGGGACCTCCAAGTTACAACTCGTTGGAATGAAAAGGACAAAGGACATCCACCTGTGGCTGGTAGTGCTTCGAATCCCATCCAAATGCTATGAGGGCTGCCATTTAAATTCACAGACTCATCCTTGAAAAAGTGCTACACACCTCACTGCTGAATATCACTACAGTCACCTTTCAAGTCCTCCCCTTGGGAAGCAACGCACTCACGCCACCACCTAGCTTACCCTTCAAAGTAATTTTGGAACTGTTTTTCTGGAACGGCCATCAGAGCTGTTGTCATATTACCCTTGATGTCATGAACGTCATCCTTTCAATATTTCCTTTAGCTTTGGGTAAAGAAAAAGTCATTGGGGGCCAGATCAGGTGAGTAGGGAGGGTGTTTCCAATACAGTTATTTATTTACTGGCTAGAAACTCCCTCACAGACAACTATATAATTAAATTCACCAACTTGCCTCCAAGCACAGCGGCCATTCCAGAAAGAGTTCCAAAATTGCTTTCAAGGGTGGACTAGGCACTGGGGTAAGTGCATGGCTTCCCAAGGGGAGTACTTGGAAAGTGACTGTAGTGATACTCAGCAAAGAGGTAAATAGCACTTAGAATAATGAAGTTTGTGGACTTAATTGTCAGACCTTGTATGTATTTGCACCAACACATTTGTCTTTGTTGTGGCCATTAGCGTGCTGAAAGTATGTTTGCCGAGGTTGGCTTCATTCATCACGCATTCGACAAGGATTTATTCAGTGGGCACCAGTTTTGTGAGACAGTGTGTAGTGGGCACAAAGAACAACTTACAGAGCAGCGGCCTGGCCTTCCTTCCTGCCACAGAGACCAGGAGAACCCTGGAAGCAGCAACCCTCTGATCTCCCGCACTGGAACTTAGCACTCACCTGCCTCCCCACTTGGGATAGCTTTGTTCTTAGGAGGTTTCTGCTTCTGTGTAGTGCATACCCTTAGGGAAAAATAAGAACAAACAGAAGAAACCCAGGCTTACTCTGGATATTTCTCAGCAAATGCAACAGATAATCGTTTGTGTGTAATCTCCCCAAGAATGCCCACTGATCAACCCGATTCTATCTTGCCCTTTGGAAGACTTGAGCCAGCTTACTGTTGCTTGTTTGGTCAGCCAGCTGCCTGAAAGTGTTTGTTCCTGTTCTCACTTTGTCTCAAGGTCTGGCGGAGGAGTTATTTGAGGCTGCTTAACGGTACCTCAGAGCCCTAGTGGCTCAGTGGTTAACAGCTCAGTCTGTTAAGCAAAAGGTTAGTTCAAATTCACCAGCTAGTTCTTGGAAGTCCTACGGGGCAGTTCTACTTTGCCCTATAGGATCACTATGAGCTGGAATCCACTGAATAGAAATACATTTTAAATGGTACGTCTCGGGGTGAGAGTGTAAACCAGATGCTCATCAGATGTAGCAGAGAACGGAATAGTTCTGCTACTTTCTGCTATACGAACTCATCAACACTTTTGTTTAGAGGTTGTTCAGATCCCAGTCTTGACTTGTCCAAAAAATGAACTCAGAATCTACCCGTACCCCCAGCATGCCCCTCTGCTTGTCCCAGGAGGTGCCGCCACCGACCTCCAGCTGTCTCACCTAGGATCCTGAGTGTCACCAGCCTGATCACTCACCTAGATTCACTAAATATCTTTTGAATCCATCCATCTCTCTTCACCCTTATCACTACAGCCTTTGTCCCAGCCACCACCCCAAACCCAAACAGCCAAACACATGACTGTCAAGTGCATTCTGATTCATAGCAACCCTGTAAGACACAGCAGATGGCCCTGCAGAGTTCCCAAGCTGCAATCTTTATAAAAGCAGACTGCCATATTTTTCTTCTTAGGGAGCAGCTGGTGGGTTTGCAGCACCAACTTTCTGGTTAGCAGCTAAGCACCTTATCCTGTACACCACCAGGGCTCCTAAGCCCCCATCCTGTTCCCCCCAATCACTGCTGCAGCAAAAGCCTTGTTCCCTCTGACCTAGGCCTCGCGCTGCAGCCCAGAGACCATCCGAAACACAAATCGCATCATGCCTGTCTTGGCTGAAAATCCTCCAGTGTCTCCCTTGTGTGCCTCGGGTAGAGTTCTATCTCCTTAGAAAAAGCCACAAGACCTCCTGGCATCTGTCCTGCTGCTCTCTGCACCATCACCCCTCAACACTCCTGTTCCAGCCTGAAGTCACAGACACTTCCTTCCAGTGTCTCCTCTGAGCTGGTCCCTCTGCCTGGAATCTTCTCTTCTTCCCTTCACTTGGCGAGCTCCTTCCTGCTCAACCTTCGCGATGAACTCAGTGTGGCTTTCCTCAGAGGCTGCGCCAAGTGGCCTTCCTGTCTGCCCACCTTGGGGTAAGCCCCATTCAACTCCGTTTGTTGGGTCTTCCGGTCGCCTGTTTACTTGGATGTCCTGTGCACCAGGTTCTGTGTCGCAGAAAGACAGGTTCTGTGTTTAACACAGCACCACCACCCCGGCATAAGCCACCCTGCAGGTGCACCGTCAGTACCTACTGAAGGCATGAAGGAGGATGTAGATAAGCTGCTTGTCCATAAACACCACGTATTCACCATGTTGGGGAAGGAAATAACATTTGAGTCACATATTCATGGTGTAAGGACGGTCATCCCATGAAAGCCAACCAGCCAAGGTTTACTTGACGATGGCATCTGTCTGGATAACGGGGTGTCAACCTTACCAGGCTGTTTTCCAGTGATCCCAGGAGTCCTCACTCACCAGGGGACATGGAGGTGGGTGTGGGTGGCACACTGCCCTTTCTAGGGGCGAGAGGGTGGCTGCAAGTGACTCAGTCTCAGGAAGGAGCTGGCAGCTTGAATTGTTTATCTAACACGGAGAGGACCTGACTCAAGTCATCCTTAATCCCCCTAGTGGCTTGGGTCGCAAGTCTGGGGACAGCTCGTTAGGGTCAAGAGCTCAGACCAAAACGGAGCAGTGGACTTTGGAAAATATGGGGCAATGCCATGAGCTCAGCTGCCTTTACAAACACTCCTGTCACCACCAGCTGAGCCAGGAGATGCCAGACAGTGAGGTCACCGCACGGACCTCTCCTGGGTGTAATGGCTGTGTGCCAAGATACACCATTTACCACGTGGCTCTGCAGACCCCAAGGGCTAGTTTTTATTTTAGAATCATGGAAACAGCTAATGAACTGAATGGCATCAGGGAGTTGTCTCTTTATGGGGTCTAGACGTGGTTGTTGTTGTGTGTTGTTGAGTCAATTTCAACTCCTGGTGACCTTTATCACAGAGTAGAACAGTCCCACAGGGCTTCCTGGGCTGTAATCTTTATCAGAGCTGATCGCCAGGCTCATCTCCCGAGGAGAGGCCGTGGGGTCCCAGCCACTGACCCTTCGATTAGTAGTTGAGTGTTTAACCACTGCACCACAAGAACTCTTTTGGGTCTGGAGACTCGTTGGGACTAAAGGGCCTGTGATGCAGGGGCAGAAAGTGACATTGGGATGTGCTTCTTGGTTTAGAGCTCTCTACCCCCAGCTGTGACCTATGGCAGAGAAAGGAGAAGTGGAAAGAACCACTTCCATGTGTTTCTCACAGATGTATGGACATCCCACAGCAAACCATCTGAAGTGTGCTGGCTCGATACTTGACACATGTGAAGTCCCAGATTGATCTATTTACTGGCCAGAGGCCTTCAGATGTGGACTGGGATCCCAGTCCTTCCGTTTCCCAGCCCTGCGACCCTAGACCAGCCTCTCGGCTTCTCTGCTTTCCTCTGTAAAATGGGGACAAGGAGCCCACTTTGCTCAGGAGGAGTAAGAGAGTCGATGCTGGCACTTGGCACATACTAAATCACCTTTGGTCTCTGCTTGTCTTCCCTGCTGACATCTTCAATTTAGAGACTAGTCCTCAAGGAGCCTGACTTAGTTGGGCTCCCCACAAAGCAGACTCTGAGACAAAGATTTGCGAGCCAGTAGGGTTATGTGGGTGCTGACCCCAAGAAGCAGGTCAAGAAGGGAAAGAGCGAGCTGGGGATTTAAAAAACAAAAAAATTGAACAGCTGTCATCAAATCGATTCCACCTCACAATGACTTCCTAGGCTGCCGAGCAGAACTGCATTCCGTAGGATTGTTAAGGCGGTGACCTTTCAAGAGTGGATCACCGGACCTTTCTCCTCTAACATCTCTAGGCAGATCTGAACCTCCAACCTTTTGGTTAGTAGCCACGTGCTTAACCATTTGCACCAGGCAGATGCTTCCTTAGTCAGGGCTAAACCAAACTGAACCTGTTGCTGTTGGGTCAATTCCAACTCGCAGCATCCCTGTGTTATAGAGCAGAACTACTCCATAGGGTTTTCTTGGCTATAATCTTTATGGAAGCAGATCACCAGGACTTTCTTCTGTGGTGCCACTGGGTAGATTTGCATTGCCAAATTTTAGGTTAGTAGCAAACTATTTGTGCTACCTGGGAACCAGGAGTCAGGGATAAACCAAAAACACCAAACCAAACCAAACCTATTGCTGTCGAGTCGATTCCAACTCATAGTGACCCCAAAGGATGGAGTAGAACTGTTCCATAGAGTTTCCAAGGAGCCACTTGTGGATCTGAGCCGCTGATCTTCCAGTGAGCAGTTGAACTCTTAACCACTGCACTACCAGTCAGGGGTTGACAAACTAAACCCACTGCCGTCAAGCTGATTCTGACTCATATCAACCCTATAGGACAGAGTAGAACTACCCCACTGAGTTTCTAAGGAGCACCTGGCAGACTTGAACTGCTGACCTTTTAGTTAGTATCTGTAACCCTTAACCACTATGCCACCAGAGTTTCCCAGAGGTCGGAGGATGCCAATCAGGAATGTGTTCAGGAGGGACCACTGCTGAGGGAAACTGAGGTTCATCCCCACTGTGTGAGAACCCTGGGAGAGACTGTGTAGGTCACACATCAGAAACGTTTCAACGAGGGGTGAGCGGCAGCTCTCCACGCTGTACCTGCCTCTCCTTGGCTGAAGGTTGGGTGCTCCTGGATCAAAACCAAACTACTGCCATTGAGTCAGTTCCAACCCATAGAAACCCCACAGGCCGGAGCAGAACTGCCTCACCGGGTGTCCAAGTTTGGGCTGCTGTATCTGTCGCTTAAGAACCATGGTAGACGTTTTCTTTTATTTCACTAGCTTCTGTGCCCTCTTTTCTCAGCAACTGCCCCAGTGTCCTTTGGATGTCCACCTCTTCCCCAACTCCCAGACCCTTGGCTCAGGTACAGCTTTACCCTCTGGTTTTAAAACTGGCATCTGATCCAGGCTTAAGTGTATCAATATATTTCATCTCATTGGTCACAGCAGTTCCTTTAGGTATGGCCATACGAATACTTGCAGCCAAAGAAACACAGTAAGACTCCTTTCTTCCTAGGCTTAAACTGTCAAGGAGACCTGGTGGTGTAGTGGTTAAGAACTCTGCTGTTAACCAAAAGATCAGCAGTTCAGATCCACCAACTGCTCCTTGGAAACCCTATGTAGGCAGTTCTACTCTGTCCTATAGGGTGGTTGAAAGTCAGAATTGATTTGGTGGCAATGGCTTTAGGAAACCCTGGTTGGCATAGAGGTTAAGAATCCGGCTGCTAACCAAAAGGTCAGTAGCTGAAATCCACCAGCTGCTTCCTGGAAGTGCCATGGGACAGTTCTTCTCTGCCCTGCAGGGTCACAAGAAGTTGGAATCAACTTGATGGCAAGAGTGTTTGAAACCATAGTAACACAGTGGTTAAGAATTCAGCTGCTAACCAGAAGGTCGTGAGTTTGAATCCACCAGGCATGTCTTAGAAACCCTATGAGGCAGTTCTACTGTACCCTATAGGGTCGCTGTAAGTCACAATCAACTTGACAGCAATACGTTTGCTTTTTAGACTTAAACCAGGAGCTTTGGTGATGCAGCCATTCAGCTCCCGCTGGCCAATCAGAAGATTGGTAGTTAAAGCTCTCAGCTGCTCTATGTGAGAAGGATGTGGCTATCTGCTTCCATAAAGATTACAGTCTTGGAAGCCCTTTGAGGCACTTCTACTCTGTCTTATAAGGTCATTTTGACTTGGAATCCACTTGTCTACAGTGGGTTAGATTTAACCCCGAGGGGAAATAAGGCAGAAACAGTTATTTAATGCCAGGAAGAGGCTGAGGAGAGAGGCAAGTCAAGGGAGGCAGAGCCAAGGGTGGTGAGACCTGAGATCTCAGGGGCATCTTGGGTCCCCAGCAGAGCCTGAAGCTCGCCTCCTCATTAGCCTTTTTAATTACGGGAGCTAATAAATCCCTTTCTCATGCTTAAGTGGTTTGGCTTGGGTTTTCTGACCTCTCACCAGGACTCAGGTCTGATACGGGCAGGGGTACTGTCATGGATTAAATCGTGTTCCCTGCCCCCAAATCTGCCCAGCAATTTAGCTAGGCAGTGATTTCTGGTGGTGTGCTTTGTTCCTCGCATTGTGAATCCTGCCTCTATGATGTTAATGAGTGCGGATGGGCCGCAGTTGGGTTGGTGAGACAGGATTCAGAGTTAAGATTGTTTTGTGCCTTGAGGGACTCTCTCAAGGTAGAAAGGAAAGAAGGTAGCAGAGAGGTCTGGGGACTTGATACCACTCAGGAGCTGGGCCACAAGCTGAGCCCATCCTTTGGAAGTGACCGGGGTCCCTGCTGCTATTTATGAGGTTTTCCCTGGCTGATTCCTTTCAGAAGTAGACTGCCAGGTCACTCTTCCTAGTTTGTCTTTTTAGACTTAAACTAGTCTGGAAGCTCAGCTGAAACTAGCCTACTGTGAGTGACCCTGCTGGTACCTAAATGCCGGTGGCATAGCCTCCTGCATCACAGCGACAGGCAGGCCTCCACTGACAGACAAGAGGGGGCTGTTCACTCCCGACAGTACACATGAACTTCACCAGATGGAACACACAGGAACCAAATTGACTACATCTGTGGAAAAAGACGAAGGAAAAGCTCCATATCAGCATTCCGAACAAGACCAGGTGCTGACTGTGGCACCGGTCCTCAGTTGCTCACGTGTAAATTCAAAGTGAAACTGAAGAAAATTAGACCAAGTCCATGAGAGCCAAAGTATGACCTGGAGTATATCCCTCCTGAGTTTAAAGACCATCTCAAGGATGGATTTGATGTGTTGTTCACTAATGACTGAAGACCAGATGAGTTGTGAATGACATCATCCATGAAGAAAGCAAGAGGTCATTGCAAAGACAGGAAAGAAAGAAAAGAGCAAACTGGATGTCAGAAGAGACTCTGAAACTTGCTCTTGAAGGTCAAGGCACTAAAGCAAAAGGAAGGAATGGCGAAGGAAAAGGCTCAAACAGAAGATTTCAGAGAGCCAGAAATGGAAGGCCAGAGGGAAGAACGCATTCCGCATTTCTCAAGCTGAAAGAACTGCAGAAAAAATTCAAGCCTCGAGTTGCAATAGTGAAGGATTCTACAGGGAAACTATTAAATGACTCAGGGAGCATCAAAAGAAGATGGAAGGAATACACAGAGTCGTTAGACCAGAAAGTACTGATTGATGTTCGGGCATTTGAAGAGGTTGCATATGATCAGGAACCAGTGGTATTGAACGAAGAAGTCGAAGCTGCTTGGAAGGCATTGGTGCAAAACAAGGCTACAGGAATTGACGGAATGTCAACTGAGATATTTCAACAAACAGATGGAGCACTGGAAGTACTCACTTGTCTATGCCAGGAAATTTGGAGGACAGCTGCCTGGCCAACTGGCTGGAAGAGATCCATATTTATGCCCATTCCAAAGAAAGGTGATTCAACTGAATGTGGAAATTAAAGAACAATATTGATACTGCACACAAGTAAAATTCTGCTCAAGGTCATTCAAAAGCAACTACAACAATATATTGACAAGGAACTGCCAGAAATTCAAGCTGAGTTCAGAAGAGGACGCGGAACCAGGGATATCATCGCTGATGTCAGATGGATCTTGGCTGAAAGCAAAGAATACCAGCAAGATGTTTACTTGTGTTTCATCGACTATGCAGAACCATGTGACTGTGTGGCTCATACTAAATTATGGCTAACATTGTCGAAAATGGGAATTCCAGAATACCTAATTCTGCTCTTAAGGAATCTGTATACGGATCAAGGAGTCATGCAAACAGAACAAGGGGACACTGCATGGTTTAAAGGTGTGCGTTGGGGTTGTGTCCTTTCACCATACCTTTGTAATCTGTATGCCGAGCAAATAATCCGAGAAGCCGGATTATATGAAGAAGAATGAGGCATCAGTATTGGAGGACGACTCATGAACAACCTGTGTTACACAGACGAATCCGCCTTACTTGCTGGAAATGAAGATTTGAGACATTGATGAAGATCAAGGAGTACAGCCTTCAGTGTGGTTTGCACCTCAACATCAGGAAAACAAATGTTCTCACAACTGGACCAGTAAGCAACACTGTCATAAATGGAGAAAGGATTGAGGTTGTCAAGGATTTCATTTTACTTGGGTCCACAATCAACGCCCTTGGAAGCAGCAGTCAAGAAATCAAAAGACGCACTGCACTGGGAAAATCTGCTGCAAAGGACCTCTTCAAAGTATTCAAATTCAGAATGTCACCTTGAAGACTCAAAGGCGCCTGACTCAAGCCGTGGTATTTTCAGTTGCATCATACACATGTGAAAGCTGGACTATGAACAAAGAAGACAGAAGAATTGATACCTTTGAATTGTGGTGTTGGAGACGAATGTTGAATGTACGATGGACCGCCAAAGGAACAAACAGATCTGTTCTGGAAGAAGTCCAACCAGAGTGCTCCATGGAAGCAAAGACGGCCAGACTGCATCTTACATACTTTGGACATGTTGTCAGGAAAGATCAGTCCCTGGAGAAGGACATAATGCTCTGTCGAGTGGAGGGTAAGCAAAAAAGAGGAAGACCCTCGACGAGATGGATTGACACAGTGGCCACAACAATGGGCTTAAGCATAAAAACAATTGTGGACATGGTGCAAGCCTGGGCAGTGTTTCATTCTGTTGTCCATGGGGTTGCTACACGTTGTAACCAACTTGATGGCACCTCACAGTAACAACAGGGTTGCTGCGCCTCAGAAGCTTCCAGTCCAGGGGAAGATCAAGGACACGGACCTTCAGAGACAGCCTTCCCCTGGAGCTGACACCCTGAATTTGGATTTTTAGCCTACTGAACTGTGACAAAATAAAATTTCTCTTTTTAAAAGCCATCCCCTTGTGGTATTTCTGTGAAAGCAGCGCTAGATGACTCAAACAGTTACCACAGGTCTTCACCCCTAGTTCCAGCTCATACAAAGCTGGTGAAAATCGAGGGGTCCCTTAGCATGACCTCTGACCATGCCTGTGGTAAACTTGGTGTTACAGGCCGAATGGGAGAGAAAACCAGGCAGTTCACCTGCCGGGGAGCACAAGGGATCTGGTCACTTTTCCTCACACCACTTGGGGGAGTGGCCCACCCCTCAGCTCCTGCCTGAGACAGACCAGTTCCACTCTAAACAAGGAAGGGAACCCAGCCACACCGTTCAGTGAGTGTTCCTACATGCCAGACATCATCCTAAATTCTTTACAAGAATTATGTCACATATGTTTCCTAGTAACCTAATGATGGTGTCCCTAATTTACAAAGAAAGAGGCCAGGGCGCAAAAAGATCAGGCTCTCCAAAGGAAGTCCATGTTTTCTCACGCTTGCCCTCTTGGCCCACCCCCTGCAGGGTCCCTCTCTGTGAAGATATGGTAACAGGGGGACCCAGAGAGTCCCTGCTAGGTATCTGTCGGTGACAGCGCTGCCAAGAGCTCGCCCGTGCTGGACACCCACAGACGCTACAACCGGAGCTGCTGGCCAGCTGGGCAGCACCGAGGTGCGAACCTCTCAGAGGCACAACTCTGTCCCTGAAATAAGTAAGCTGTGGGTGAGCTTCCACAGTGAGGGAGACTTGACAGGTAGTCAAGACGCAGAGCTGTCCAGCTCTTCTCCAAGTAGACAGCGCCCCCAAGTGGATGAAGCAACCACAACAGCATCAATGACCACAAGCCAGCTTGCTGGTATGTTGCATGGAAACCCTGGTGGCATAGTGGTTAACAGCTATGTCTGCTAACCAAAAGGTCAGCACTTTGAATCCACCTGGTGCTCCTTGAAAGCTCTATGGGGGCAGTTCTATTCCATCCTATAGGGTCGCTATGAGTCGGAATCGACTCGATGGTGGGAAGTTGTTTGTTTGTTGCTGTATGTTGCAGGGGGCTTTAGTGGTGCAGCGGTTAAAAGCTCAGCTGCTAACCAATAAAGGTTGGCAGTTCAAAACCACCAGCTGCTCCACGAGAGAAAGACGTGGCTGGCTGCTTCTGTAAGGGTTAGCCTTGGAAAACCTGTGTGGGGCAGTTCTGCTCTGTCTTATAGGGTTGCTTTGAGTTGGAGTCAACTTGACAGCAGCTGGGTTTGGTACCTTGCATAAGGAGCCCTGGTGTACAGTGATTAAGCACTCTGTTGCTAACTGAGGAGACTGGAATCCTTGTTCCTCCACTCACGGGGCCAATGACCATTAGGCAGGTGGCTTACCCTCTCTGAGCCTCAGTTTCCTCATCTCTGAAATGGTCACAGTAACAGCTCACTTGAAGAGTTATCTTAAGATGAAATTAGATGGTATAATGAAAATACTTATCACTGTTCCTGGCAAACAGTAGGTGCTCAATGAGTGGAAAGATTGTCTTTATAACCCAAGCAGCAGTTTTAGTTACCGATCCTGGTGATTTCAGTAGAACCTGCCAGATGCTCCAGGGGAGAAGGGTGTAGCAGTTAGCTTCTGCAAAGATTTACAGCCTTGGGAAGCCAGTGGGGCAGTTCTGCTCTGCCCTTTATGGTTAGAGCTGAGGCTGTCATCTGACAGTCACCTGGAACTTGAAGGTTCAGTAGAATTAAAGGAGTCTGTCCTTTAGTTTACTACCTAAATTGAATGCAACCTTTATCACGTGGCAGAAAGTTTGCAAAGCACAGGTGCAGCTGGGCTTGGCTATGGCACCTCTCTGTCTGAGCAGAAGGTGCCCAGCTAGCCCGCCGGCCGGGGAGTTGGTCAAGAAGCACGTGGCACGTGCCGCCGAGCTGAGGGGAGCCTGGACCAGGCGAGTCCCAAGTACTGAGGGAGCAGCCTGCTCAGGGGGCCCACTCATCTCGGCGTCTGGACCCACGGATTCCTGGTATCACAGAGAAGAGGGGCCAAGGTGTCAAGCTTCTCCGTGGAAAGCTACGTGGGGCAGTTCACGTGCATTGTTTATGTTGCAGCTGGGTGAAGTGTGGGGTTATTGGCTGGCAGAGCACAGGGCTGGCACACCCCAATCACAAAATTATCAGGACCAATAAATAAAACTGCTGCTTAGGTTATGAAGAAAATCACTGCACTTATTGAGTACCTACTGTTTGCCAGGAGCAGTGTTAAGTCTTTTCATTATACCATCTGATTCATCTTAAAGATAACTCAAGGGAGCTGCTTTTATGATCTTGAGAGATGAGGAAACTGAGGCTCAGAGAGGCTGAGCCACTTGCCTAAAGGTCATAGACTCAGAGTGGAGGAACAAGGATTCCAACCCCTTCTGATAGACCACTTTTAATAGCCTTCACCCCCAGGATCAACTGCCCTTGTCCTCAAGCTTCTGTGCCCACCCTCCTGCCCAGTCTCCCACATCGCCCTGGCCGCCAGCCCCCGCTCAGCGCAGGGATTCCGCCGACCTCCCTGCTCGGCTGCCCAGCCTACTCCAATCACGTGTCTGGATCAGTTGCCAAGAGTCTCAGCTGCGCTCCGGCTTCCCCGGCCCGGCCCTGGTGTGAAGGAACACAACGGGCTTTGGCAGGAGTTTTCAGGTCTCCTCAGGGCTTGAATCAAACCAAATACAGGGCTGAATTGAAGACTGCCGAATGCCATCAACAGTCAGTGCGAATAATGGCAACTCATGGCAAGAAACACTTCTAAGACGGGGTCACCAGAGGAACGTGGATACCCAGTGTGATGGATTCTGGTTCGTGCAAATGTGTGGGGGTCGGGGGAGCTGGGGGGACTGATGGAGGGTTGGCCATGGGTCTAGGCAGAAGCTTTTGGTTATGTGTTCAGCAACCATGGACCAAGCAGTGCTTCTGTGCCAGAGCTGCCCTGGGGCGCAGCCTATGGTCAGGTGGATTTGACTGTGACTTCTCAAGGCAGGTGCTGGCAGCCCAGGAAGGACAGAGGCATCAGGCAGTCCACGGCATGAGGGAAATGAAGTGTTCCTTCTTCAGTGCAGCTCTGTGTCCCCAGGAGGGGCAAGAGAGAGCTCAGTGTGCAGAGAAGGGATGCCCAGAGCACGCTGGGATTGAGGGAGGTTCCGGCTTCTCACAAATGAGAGGCCAGCTGATTGAATGGAAATGGGCATTTGTGAGAGGTGTCCAGAGTCCCTTGGTGGTACAAACAGATAATATACTTGGCTGCTTAACCAAAAGGTTGGAGGTTCAAACCCACTTGGAATTGACTTGGAAACGGGCTTGGCAATCCTATTTTGAAAAATCAGCCATTGAAAACCCTGCGGATCCCAGTTCTACTCTGACAGACCCGGGATTGACATGAGTTGGAATCCACCTCATGGCAACTAGGTTTAAGGGTACGCCAAAGCTGAGTTGGCTACCTAGGCTTTGTCAACAAACCAGTTGGTCCCAGAGGCTGAACTTAGGATCTTATAAGGTTCCACAGTTTCCAGTACGGAAGCAAATCTAGAAGGAAAAAAAAAAGGCGGTTTCTCTCCACATTTTTATCACCACCACAGACATTCACCACAGACATTCTCAGAGTAAGTAGTCACTTCTGGCACCATCTGCTTCTTTGAAAGGAGCCAGAGGGGACCTTCTCTGATTGCCACTCAGTGATGTGTCCTGGCTGTTGGGCACCTCCCCAAGAAAGCAGTTTACCCCGAGGAACCCCTGCTGTGAGCTAGGAATTCTTCTTACCTCTTTGGATCCTTCTGTATGTCTCTGACATCTATGCTCAAAGACTTGCACAGCTGGGACAGGGCCAGCAAGTCACCGGAGAAAGAGTCTTTGGGGAAACGCCACCGGTTGGTTGAGCCAACGATCCGGCGCTCCAGCTGAGGTTTCTGCTGTTTGGTCAACACAGGAAAAAAACAAACAAACATCTTTTTTCAACCTAGTATAAGTGGCAAGTTTTCCAAATTGTACAGCAGAAAGAAAATGAAGATAAATTTTAAAATGCTGGTTAGTTTTCAAACAGAACCAGTATTCCTCATGAAGCATCTTTTCAAGGCCAATAGATCGCATTGTCAACTGAGAATTCAAGCTACAAAGTGATTCGGAATTTCAGATCTAGGACAATGGGTGTCAGAGGCAAAAGGTGAGGGAGAAAGGGTGTTCCTTTGCAGGTAATTCTGAAGAAGTCACAGGCAGAAATGGGATCATACTTCAAGAAGCCATTCTTTAGGTATTTGTGCTAACACGTGATAAGATCTTGGAAGAAACTTGTTTTGTAATGGTGGTAAATTACATGAAACATAAAATTCACTATTTTCATAATTTAAAAAGAGTGTGATCCAGTAGGATTTAGCACGTTCACAACATTGTGTAGATGTCACTGCTGTCTGGTGTCAAGAATGTTTTCATCATCTCAGAAAGAAATCCCAGGCCCATACTCCTATCCCCAGCCCCCAGTCCCTGGTAGTGATCAATCTGCTTTCTGTGTTTATGGATTTGCCTATTCTGGATATTTTGTATCAATAGAATCACACAACATGTGGCCTCGGGGGTCTGTTTCATTCACTAAGCGTAATGCCTTCAAAGTTGTGTGTTGTAGCATGGATCTGTAGTTCATTGCATTTTATGCCTGAAGAGCGTCCCATTGTGTGGGCATACTGCATTGGTTTCTTCATCCACTGATAGCCATTTGGGTTGTTGCTACCTTTTAGTTAGGCTGTAGAGTGCTGCTGTGCACAGTGGTTGTCAACTCTGTGAGGACTATTTTTGTGTGAATTCTTGGGGTGTGTAACTAAGAGTGGAATTGCTAGGTCTTTGGCCAGGAACTTTACTTAGAAATTGCCTTGAAATCCTGGGGCTTCAACAAGTTCCTTTAAGGACGTAGGAGAATACCAGCTTGGATATAAGTAAGCCTTGGACTTGAACCTAGCCTGAAAACCTAACAAGGCACAGAAACACCCAGGAAGTACCTATAGGAATACCAGTGGAGTGATGGGGAGACCACGGGCCATGGAACAGGGGATCTGAGTTCAAATCTTGTTATTGTGGCCAGTTGTGTGACATTGGGTGAGTCACGCACTCTTTCGAGCCTTCTAGTTCTCGTATGTAAAATGGGAATGATGTCAACAACAGTGAGGCTGATGGTGACAGTGGTGATGATACCGCCTGGCTTCCACAGTTGTTAAAGAGATAAAGTAAAGCTTGAGAAACGTGTCTTAGTATAGTGCCTGAGATATGGTGGGTGATTAAAAAGACTTTGTGGAATCTGAATGTAGATGTAGTCCCGCAAGGATGTGGGACATGAGTGACAGTCGGCTCGGACAGTGGACTGCACTCTGTTTTCTGAACACTGTTGCCTGGACCTAGGTTTTCCAGCAGAGGTGGCCGAGATCCTGTGGTCCTCCGTGCAGTGGGACCAGTCTGCTTGGAGAAACTCGCTAACACAACACTAAGCAAATACTCTTCTTGAAGCGGATCCACCTACCTGATTCAACATCTTCACAAAGGACAGTGGAGCTTACACGGGGGAAGAGAAACACCTGGGAGCAAAAAGAGGTGAAGCTTCAGTTTAAACAATTTTTCAAAGGATCCCTTCAAAATAATATGGAGGAAGCTGGCATGTTGAATCTCAATTTTGCCGCAAAAGCAATGAGGAAGCTCAAAGTGTAGGTTACTTATCAGATTAAGAGAATACGAGGTCTGACAATTAAGTCTGAGAACTTAATTGTTGTACGTGTTACCTGTCTCATTGCTAAGTATCACTATGGAGGCCTGTGAGGTATTCCCTTTGGCAAGCTGTGCACCTATACCCGTTCCTGTTGCACCCTGCAAAGCAATTTTGGAATTCCTTCTGGAATGGTCATTGCACACAGTGGCATGGTGGCAAGTTCATGAACTTAATTCTATAGTTGTCTGTGAGGGAATTTTTAGCCAGTAAATAAATAACTGTATTGGAACACCCTCCCTACTCACCTGTTCCGGCCCCTAATGACTTTTTTCTTTACTGAAAGATAAAGGAAATATTGAAAGGAAGACATTTGGATGACATTCAGGACATCAAGGGTAACACAAAGATAGCTCTGACAGCCATTCCAGTAGAAGAGTTCCAAAATTGCTTTGAAGAGTGGACAAGGCACTGGAGTCAGTGCACAGCTTCCCAAGGGGAGTACTTTGAAGGTGACCATAGTGATATTCAACAACGAGGTATATAGCACTTTTTCTAGGATGAGTTCGTGAACTTAGTTGGCAGACCTCGTATCTATGTATCTTAGTCATCTACTACTACTGTAACAGTAATGCCACAAGTAGATGGCTTTAAAAAGAAAAGTTTTATTCTGTCACTGTCTAGTAGAGGAAACCCTGGAGGTGTAGCTGTTAACCAAAAGACTGGCAGCTCAAATCCTCTAGGCACTCCTAGGAAACTCCGTGGGGCAGTTCTACTGTGCCCTATAGGGTCGCTATGAGTTGGCATTGACTTGACAGTTGTCGGTTTGGTTTGGGTTTTGTAGTCCAGTAGACTGTAAGTCCACGTCCAGGGCTTTAGCTCCAGGGAAGTTCTTTCCTTCTCTGTTGGCTCCGGAGGAATGTCCTTGCTGTCAGACTTCTCCTGCACTGGGAGCTTCTGAGGCACAGAGACCTTGGGTCTTTTCCACAGGAAGTACTCTGCTCCCAGCACTGCTTCTTTCTTGATGGTATGAGGTGACCCCCCATCTCTCTGCTAGCTGCTTTCTTTTATATCTCAAGAGATTGCCTCAAGGCACAGTGCAGTCTTACTGGCTGAACCCTACCCTATCCACACAACTGCTGCCCATCCTCCCTGGTTAACATCATGGGGGCAGGCTTTACAGTGTAAGATATAGAACATCACACAACAGCCAAACCGCTACACACATTTTTGGGGGTACACAGCTCGATCCATTGCACTAAGTTTGTTTTAACTACAGGGGGTTTGGAAAAGCAGTTCAGGTAAAGCCAAATAGGAAGTAGCCCATTCATTCATTTAACCAGTATTTTCTGAGCTGCTGTGATTGACTCAGCAGCAACGGGTTTGGTTTCTCAATTGTTTTATATTTTATAGATTATTAAACTAGGTATGAAAAACAACTAATGTGTCTATTTTCCTTTGTCCATCTCTAATTTAGAAACTCGTATATTGAATAGATTCATTTTTCTTGACAGCTCGGTTTCTATCTTACTGAGGTTTCTCCCTCTCAGGTGACACATGTGTGCTCCTCTGATCTGTTTTCACATCGGATGGAGCCAGAATGACCTTTTGGCTCCCCAGCTTAATACTCTCCACCAGCTTCGCACTGCTTTAGAAAAAACTCCAAACGATCACCACGACTTAGAGGAGTGGGAAAAGAATGCAGCAGTTTAAAGTCCTTTCCAGACACTTCTCCAAAGATGACATCCAAGCAGCCAAAAGACACATGAGCAAATGCTCATGAGGAATCCAAATCCAAACTACAAAGAGATACCATCTCACTCCAACGATCCCAGCACTAATCCAAAAAATACAGAATAATAAATGTTGGAGAGGTTGTGAGGAGAGATTCAGACTCTTCACTGCTGCCAGTGGGAATATAAAATGGTACAACCTCTATGGAAAGCAATTTGGGGCTTTCTTAAAAAGCTAGACATAGAAATACAATATGATCCAGCAATTTCACTACTTGGGATATATCCTAGAGAGATAAGGGCTGTCACACAAACAGATACGACCACACGAATGTTTATTGCAGCACTGTCCACAATAGCAAAAAGATAGAATCAACTTAGGTGCCCATCAACAGATGAATGGATAAACAAACTGTGGTATATATACACAATGGAACACTATGCTATGATAAAGATCAATGATGATTTTATGAAACATCTCATAACCTGGAATTATCCTGAAGACATATGCTAAGTGAAATCAGTCAGCTGCAAAAGGACAAATATTGTATGAGACCACTCTTACAAGGACTTAAGAAAAGACTTATGCACAGAAGAAAATGCAGTGGTGAGAAGAAAGGAGAGGGTTATTCATAGATTAGTCGATAGGAATTCGGTTAGGTGAAGGGAATGACAGGACACAGTAAGAGGCAGGTCAGCACAACCGGACTACACCATAAGGTAAAAGATTTTCTAAAGCCAACCCAACATTTTAAAGATAGAATAGCAGGGACAGGGGCCTGGAGACCATGGTTTCAGGGGACATCCATGTCAATTGGCATGACTAGTCTTTTTCTAAGAGATTGTTTAGCATGCCATATTGGTGAGCAGTGCCTGGGGTCTCAAAACCAGCAAGCTGCCGTCTAGTGAACACCAACTGGTCCCACCGCACCTGCAGCAGATAAAAACCCAAAACATCAAAGACATAAGGAAAATATGAGCCCAGGAGACAGAAAGACCCGTGTGATGGGGAGACTATATTGGCATGAAACCAGAAGAACTAGATGGTGCCCAGCTACTGCCAAAGACAGCCCTGACAGAGAACACAAAAAAGGGGAGTGCAGATCCAGAACTCTATTAAAAGACCATATGTGGTGGTCCAAGAACCTGGACGGTGCCCTGAGAACTTGGCTCTGGACTCGCTGTTAGCCTAGACCTGAAACCAGTGATGAAGCCAACTCTTCAGACAAAGATCGGGCTGGGCTGTGGGATGTAGGGTGAGGCAGGTGGTATGTGTACTTTATGGTTTAATGTATGTATCAGACTGCCCAACTGGTTTCCTTCTAGAGGTGAGAGGAAGGGTAGAGAGGGGACAAACATTGGTTGAGGGGATACTAGAAGTAAAGAGTGGAAAGGAAGAGTGTGCTGTCACAGGGTGAGGAGAGCAGATACTTGCACAGAGGTGGGTGTTTGGGATTTTATATGGCAAACTGACTCAGATTGTAAACTATCACTTAATTACAATAATAATAATAATAAGGTCCTTTCCACATCTAGACGACACTGGCATCAGTTTAGAGAGGGAGGGAGCTGGGGGGTTTAGTACCCAAGCTGGTTCAGAGAAAGCAGACCCTACACCAACTGCCATTGAGTCAATTCACAGTGACCGTGAAGGACAGAGCGGAACTGCCCCATAGGATTTCTAAGGGGTAGTTGGTGGACTTGAACTGCCAATCTTTCAGTTAGCAGGCGACCTCTTAACCTTTGTACCACCAAGGCTCCAGGGGTGTTCCAGAGGTCTGGAAATGTCTTTGTTCTGTTTTCATCACACCAAGCAGTACATGACCTAATGGATTTGAGAACTAGTTTCTAAGTCACTCTGAGTTGGCAAAAGCCACATGTGATGGTCCCAGGGACTGCTGCTTCCCATTGCCAAGGGCAGCCTGGAAGCTGTTTTCTACTAGGTTGACTAGAAGGGGCTAAATCTACATAGTACTCTGTGATCACGGATTGGATTGTGTTCCCCCTCAAAAGATGTGTAGGCAGCTGGCTGGGCCAGGATTCCTGGTATCCTGTGATGTTCCTCCTTGTTGGAAATCCTGTTTCTGTGATGTTAATCAGGGGGGATGGGTGGCAGTTGTGTCCATAGAGCAAGATTTGATGTATAAGATTGTTTTGTACCTTGAGGCAGTCTCTTGAGATACAAAGGACAGGAGCTAGCAGAGAGATTTTGAGACCTTGGACTGCCAGGAAGCTTTGCTGGAAGCCGAGTTTGTCCTTTGGGAAAGACTGGGGTCCTTACACGTCAGAAGCTCCCAAACCAGAGGAAGACTGATGACAAGAACCTTCCTCCAGAGCCAGCAGAGAAAGCCTTCTCCTGGGGCTGACACCCTGAATTTGGACTTTTAACCTACTGGACTGTGACAAAATAAAATTTCTCTTTCTAAAGACACCCAGTTGTGGTATTTCTGTTAAAGCAGCACTAGATGACTAAGACATAATTGTTACTTGAGATGCCCTTTTTTTTCTAAAGGGGTTAAAAGTACCAGGCACATACTGTTCCAAGGCCCTCGTGTCCTCTCAGCAGCGATTACAGGGCCAAGTTGCTGGAAGTAGGTGCTGCTGTTGCAGGGGTCTTGGCGCTGTGCTGGGAGGGTCTCTGGGTTACAGGGAAGCTGGGAGTGTTCTTATTGCCCAAGCTGCTTTGGTAAGAGCTTGCCTTTGTTTTCCAAGGGGCCTATGTGGGTGCCATGGCAACTGCAGGGAAGGTTCTGGGCACTTCCTGTTCTGGGGCTGCCCTCAGAAGAAGCAGCTGGAGGCTTTGTTCAGGGGTCTTCCTGAGGAAAAGTGAAGCCCTCACAGGCCTGGGCTGCCTGTGGGCCACACTGTGGGAGGAACAGATTCCCAGAGAGCAAGAGGGTATGAAAGAGGCCTCTTCCTCCTCAGAGGGTCACAGCGCGGCCTGTTCCCTCACAGTGCCAGGCTTCCTTGCGTACCTGAGGTAACTCCAACCTGAGATAACCACATCTGAGGGAACCGCGCCTGAGGCAACAGGGGCATTCTCTGAAAAAGCCCTGAAAGGACTGCCACAGGCCTTGTCTGTAACATGAGGAGGGTAACGGATTGAATTGGGTCCTCCCACCCCAATATGTATTTTAAACCCTACCCTCTGTATTTATGGTCATGACCTCATTTGGGAATGGGTTATATTTGTTATGCTAACAAGAGGATTAGTTCATGGTGTGTTCTAAGTCAATCTCTTTTGAGATATAAAAAGAGATTAAACAAGCAAGGGACAGAAGCAGAGATGGGATAAGATAGGTGCCAAGAAACTAACACATTTCCAAGGAACCAGGAAATAGAAGCTGAAGAGACACGGACATCCCTCCAGAGCCGAGAGAGCTTTTTCCCAGAACCAATACCCTGAATTTAGACTTTTAGCTTTTGGCACTGGGTAGCCTTCTAAATAGTGAGAGAAATAAAATTCTGTTTGTTAAACCCGTCCACAGCAGCCCTAGCTAAGATGAAACCCTGGTGGTGTAGTGGTTAAGTGCTATGGTTGCTAGCCAAAAGACTGGCCATTCAAATCTAGTAGTCACTGCTTGGAAACTCTATGGGCCAGTTCTACTCTGCCCTATAGGGTCGCTGTAAGTCAGAACCAACTCAACAACAATGTTTTTTTTTTTTTTTTAGTTCATTTTTGTTTCTATTTTTTTATTATGATTAAGTGAAAGCATGCGATGCAAATCAGCTCCTCATACCCGCCTACCTACAGCTCCATCCGCTCCCACACTGTTGATAGCATACTCCGCCTTTTCTCTCTAAACTTCTAGATCCTCTTCACAGCACCTGTAGTCCCCTCCTCTCCACCCTCCTAGAGGGAGAGCTGTCTAGAAAGAAAGCGATAGGACAGCCTCCTGTAAGTGTTTAAAACCGTCAAGCACACATACCACATGCTCACACTGTGTCTCCGAGTCCAGTCCATTCTTCTCTAAAGAGGCGACCTTGGTACTGGTTTCAGGTCTAGGTCGGGAGCAAGTCTAGGGACCAATTTCCCAGGGGACCCTCCAGGCTGTCAGGCCATCAGTTCTGGTCTTTTAGAACAGTACTTGAACCACACACCTCTTCTTGTGTTGCCTCAGGGACTTTATGTTGTGTCCCCTATCAGTGGTGGCCGGGCACCATCTGGTTCTTGTGGCCTCATGCGGATGTAGTCTCCTGTTCACATGGGTCCTTCTGCCTCCTGAGCTCGTTTTTCCTCATGTCTTTGTTGTTCTCAGTCCACATCTGTTCCAGATGCGTTGGGACCATTTGATGTACTTCAGATGGCAGCTTGCCAGCATTTAATATCCCAGTTGCCACTCACTACTGTGGGGTGCAGAAGACTCTCTTAGCTAAGGCCTAGCTGTGCCAATTGACCTCAACATCCCCTGAAAACATGGTCCCCAGAGCCCTGTCCCTGCTACTCTATCCCTTGAAATATTGGGTTGAGCTTAGGAAACACTGCAGTGTATGGTGTAGTCCAGTTATGCTGACCTGCTCTGTACTGAATACTGTCCCTCTTTTAACCCAACCGAATGCCTGTCGACTATCTAATGTATGAACATCACTCCCCACCCCTCCCCACCCCTCCCCATCCCTCCCAGTCCTTGTTGCTGTCAGAGTCTTTTCTTCTGTGCTTAAGTCCATTTTTAAGTCCTTAATAGCAGAGGTCCCGTATAATACTTTTACTTTGCAGCTAACTGATTTCACTCAGCATATCTTCTAGTTGAAACCAGGCCATGAGATACTTTCTAAAATCATTATTGTTCTTAACCATGGCACAGTGTTCCATTGTGTATATGTACCATAGTTTGTTTATCCATTCATCTGTTGATGGACACCTAGGTTGATCCCATCTTATTGCTATTGTAGACTGTGCTGCAATAAACGTTCGTGTGCATGTATCTGTTCGTGTGACTGCCTTTATTTCTGTAGGATATATTCCAAGTAGTGGGATTGTTGGATCATATGATATTTCAATTACTAGCTTTTTAAGAAAGTGCCAAATTGCTTTCCAAAGAGGTTGTACCATTTTGCATTCCCACCAGCAGTGGAGGAGAGTTCCAACCTCCCCACAGCCTCTCCAGCATTTGTTGTTCTGTGTTTTTTGGATTATTGACAACCTTGTTGGGGTGAAATGGTATCTCATTGCAGTTTTGATTTGTGTTTCTCTAATAGCTAATGACTGTGAGCATTTCCTCATGCATTTTCTGGCTATCTGGATGTCTTCTTTGGTGAAGCCAACAGCAACAAGTTTGACAACTAAGACAAGGAGATTAGACTAGAAGGTTCTTACAGCTTTCCCAGCTCTGGCATTCTGGTGTTACAATTCTAGTATGTTGCATCCATGCATGTTTTAACAAAAATATTGAATCAAAAATTGGAGTATTTCTCCCCAGAGTGTCTGCTAGCCCAGAATTGAAACCATCCCACAAGTGAACTGTCAGGGATTGAATTGTGTTCCCCTCAAAATATGTGTGGCCATGTGGTTGGGCCTTGATTTCCAGTGTTTTATGATTGTCCTCCATTTTGTGATTTTCCTGTGCTGTATGTTAAAGGATTAGGGTGGGACCATAAATCCCTTTATAACATCACCTCCCTGCTCCACTGTAAAGGGAGTTTCCCTGGAGTATGGCTTGCCCCACCCTTAATCTTTTCATCTTACAAGAGATAAAAAGAAAGAGAATCAAGCAGAAAACTTCACACCAACAAACAAGTAGCACTGGGAGAGAAGCACGTCCTTCAGACCTGAGGTTCCTGTGCCAAGACACTCCCTGGACAAGGATGGATGCAATACTGCACCTTCCTGCAGAGCCGACAAGGGAGAAAGCCTTCCCATTGAGCAGACATCCTGAATTTAGACTCGTAGCCTACTGAGACGTGTAAGAATAAACTTTCGTTTGTTCAAGTCATCCACTTCATGGTATTTCTGTTAGAGTGGCACTAGCTGACTGAAACACCAACTTCTCAGACAAAGATTGAATGGGTCTGTAAGACATAAAATGATACTGGTGAGGAGTGTGCTTCTTGGGTTCGGTAGATACAGGAGACTAACTGGGCAGCTCCTGTTGGGAGCTGAGATGAGAGGACGGAGGTTAAATGGACACAGGAAATACGGGGTGGGGGGAGGAGTGTGCTGTCACAGGGAGGAGAGAGCAGCTAGGGTCGTATGGCAGTGTGTAAGTTTTTGTATGAGAAACTGACTGTAATTGCAAACTTTAACTTAAAACACAATGGAAAAAATTGATAAAATTAAAATAAAAATTAGAGCGTTTTACATTATTAAAACCTATGCCTGATCATTTGCTTTTGTGATGATTTTTAATCCGCTCTTCTGGAAACTAAGAATGATCTTAAAATTGGGGACAAGGCCAAGAACCTTCCTTCTCAGGGCCAGGGTGGAATCTTGCGGCAACTTTGCCTACAAAGCCCATGTCACCAACCAGGAGGGGGAGAAATGGCTACATCAGTCTCACCAGTTGGAAACCTTGGTCAGTGGAAGTCCTGTCCGGGGCTCGCTGAAAGCCCAGGACAGCAGCTGGAATGTGGGGTCTGGTAGCACTGGCTGGCTTCTATGGACATGCAAGAAAGAACCTTTTGAAGAGATAAGAAAAGCCAGAAAGGAGGACCTGCTGACCTCAGAGTCAGGCCCTTCCCACGCTGGGCTGCTTGTGAGTCCTGCCATTTGCAGCGTCTCCCAAGTCATGGAAACAGGAAGAGTGCCTGCTCAGCCAATCTGTAATTGTGTTGTAGAAACTATAAAACTTGCTCTCTGATTCTCCTCCCTCCTCAGCCCTAAGATTCTGTGGTTTTCTCTCTCTTCACAGCCATATTCTGCTTTGAAGGGAAGCTGGTTATTGTGGAGCATTCTACAAGTGCTCCTCTGAGTCCAGTCACACTGCATCTTCAGGAAGTGCTCAGCAAATGTCTTTTGAGTTGGCCATACTAATCCATATAACCACTTTGCTTTTGCAGATGGATACATGCTACATATTTGTGTGCATGCCTGTGTATATCCATGTGTACATACATGTTATATCTGCTTCTGTGTGGGTCACGATCCTAGTGTTTGCACCCAACTGACTTCTTCATTTGCAGTTGCATCCGCATATCTGAGTACATGTCAGAACTGTTACGGATTGAATTGTGTCCCCCAGAAATGTGTCAACTTGGCTAGGCCAGGATTCTCAGGACTGTGTGGTGGTCCAGCATTTTGTGATCTGATGGGATTATCCTGTGTATTGTAAACCCTAACCTCTATGTTAACGAGGCAAAATTAGAGGCAATTATAGTGACGAGGAACCTCTGGTGCTTAGTGGTTAAGTGGTTGCTTTGGATTTGCACCAAAAGGTCAGCAGTTCAAATCGACCAGGCACTCCTTGGAAACTTTCTGGGGCAGTTTTCCTCTGTCCTATAGGGTCACTGTCAGTTAGAACTGACTCAGTGTCAATGTGTTTGGTTTTTATTTTTTTATGTTAATAAGAAAGGACTTGTCTTAGTCATCTGGTACTGCTCTGACGGAAAATACCACGAGTGGAAGGTTTCATGTAGAGAAGCTTTTATTGTCTCAGTCCAGTAAGCCACAAATCCATTTACAAATTGTAAGTCCATTCAGTAGGAGAATTTATCACAGTCCGGTAGGCTGAGTCCACATCCAGTGAGAGCATCTCGGCACAGGAACCTCGGGTCCAAAGGATGTGCTCTGCTCTCGGTGGTGTGAGGTTCCCAACTTTCTGTGCTCACTTCTCTCCCTTATATTCCACAAGCTTGTAGCTTGGGTCCTGCCTCACTAACACAACTGCAAACCATTCTCCATCATCAGTATCACAGAGGCAGGATTCACAACACATGGGAGGAAGGGCACCATGTTGGAACGCCAAACCAATTCAAATCAACACATACATTTTTGGGGGGACACAATTCAATCCATGACAGGACTCAATCTAAAGAATTAGGTTGTATGTTGAGATGTAAGAGAAGACTGAGTGGAGGGGAGATGGACCTCATGCCATCAAGTAAGAAGCACAAGGAGTGGGGTGTGTCCTTTGGACTTGGGGTCCTTGTGCTGAGAATCTCCTAAACCAAGAGAAGATTGATGACAAACACCTCCCTCCCCAGAACCAACCAAAAGAGAAAGCTTCTCTGGGAGCTGGCACCCTGGATTTGGACTTCAAGCCTCCTAGACTATGAGAGAATAAACTTCTGTTTGCTCACAGAAGTACTCACTTGTGGTATTTCTGTTAAAGACAGGAGCTATCCTGGAATATTCAAGTTCTGCAGGAAGCAGCCTCCAACAGTGCACCACTGCTCAGAGCAGTGTCTCTGAGTTTATGTATGTGGACTTTGTGGGGGAAATGGGAGGTGGCTTCACAGTAGCTCACGACTGACCCTAGTAGCTGCCACCTGGATGGGGAAGCAGCAGGTGCTCAGGTTTTTTGTGTTTGTAGTACCGGTGGCAGCAGCTGTTGGCAAAGTCAGGATCTGAAGTTGGGTCTGAAGGAGCTTACTGTGGCTCAGCTCTCAACACGCACAGTGACAGGATCTGGGGGTGGGGAGGGGGAAGGAACAGGGACACTGTCTTCACTGCAAGGAGTGGGGGTCAGGAGACTCATGTCAGGGCTGTCCTCCCCAGGCTCTGGGCTGGGAGTAGACCCCAAAAGCTTTCACAGCACCAGTGTTCCTAGGCGCAGCCTGCACCCCCCTCACATTTAAAGGCTAAGCATTAGTTTTGCAAATGTAACACATGTTCATAGGCAGAAATTCAGAGGCAAAAATTTTAACAATAAAGATCATTTGAATTCCATAGCCAAAGCCAGTCAACATTTTGTTATTAATAATTACATTTTTAAAAAGTAAGCTAGAATCCACTCAACTGTAAATGCCAACAACTAACTTATTTAACCCGATTTTTTTTTTTTTGCTATGTCACAGGCATTTTTTTCTCACGGTCATCTACAGGGCTGTTCATGGTGATACTGTGTGCTGCTCAGTGTGGAGACAAATCAGGCCCTCTGGTTGGACACCAGCTGGGGTCCCAGTCCTCAGACGAATGACATTTCTCTAGCCACCTTCTTTCAGCCCTACCTTCAGCTCCCAAGGCCCAAGATGCCGGACCACCCTTCAGTCCAGACCACTCTCTTCTCCAGAGAAGGTGGATGGGACACCACCTGGGCACACACCCTCCTCCTGCCCTTCTCTATCGGGTGGTTCCTGGCACATTTCTCTCTGTGTTTGGTCCCCGTGTCCTTCCTGGCCCAGTGTCAAGAGCATAGTGTGTGTGCTGAGGGAGGAGCATCTCAGAGAGGTTACTGCACAAAAGCACCTATGTATTCTGTTTGTGCCTGCGCCCTGGGAGAAAGACTGTTCCTGTAAAGATTAGAGTCTAAGAAATCCCCTGGGGCAGTTCTCCTCTGTCACACGGGGTTCACCGTAAGTCACAATCAATGCAGCGGCCCCCAACAACATGCTGCTCCTATCCCTCTTCTCATTCTGCCCCAACTTTTCCCAGTGAGCTGTGGAATGCAGGGCCCCAACTAGGATGTCAGTTATAAAATTTGACATGCTGGACCCTGCAGGTACCCAACCTCACCATCACCGCGGGACTCGGGTTCTGTTTGTAATGCCACTCAGAGCAGGCCCGGAGCTCCCTCTAGTGGTCACTCAAGGCAGAACTCCTGGTCTTGGCTCAGTCCAGGCCTCAGGGAGGTAGGAGCCTGGAAGTGGGGATGGTGCCCACTGCTCTTTTACGGGGCTAAGCCCAGGGATCCAGGGCTCTCAGCTCCGGTTTGAGGCAGCTCTGATCAATGGAGGCTCCGTAGCCTGCAGAGATGCCATTGGGTCATGGATGGCCCACGGGAAACAAGCATGTGGACAAGATAGAGAAAAACCCTATAATGACCTCCCTGCTGTTCCCATCTGCTAATAAGGAGGACTGTTTTGTAGTCCATGAGAATAGCAGGAGAGCGAAGCCCCAGACTTGACGGCAGGGCCCCAGAGCAGACAGAAGAGAACGTGTGAGGCTCTGTGGGCCACTTGGGCACACCTCCTCTCTGGGGCCCTCCCTTACCTCCTCCTGCACCAGCCTCCACACAAGGGAGCCTGGGAACCTGGGAGCTTTGGTGGCACACACGTTCATATGCTCAGCTATTAAATGAGAGGTGGGCAGTTTGAACCTACCCAGCATCTCCATGGGATGAAGACTTGGCAATCTGTTCCCGGGAACATCACAGCCTAACCCCATGGGGCAGTTCTACTCTGTCACATAGGGTCAACTATGAGTTGAACTCAACTGAATGGCACCTGACAGCAGCAAGCTTTGCAGTCTTGGAGACCAGAGATCAAATCCTGGGGGCAGACACAGGATGCTTCCCAAGTCTTCCCCATGTCTCTGGAGGTGAGCTGCTGGCTTGCTGTGCAAATCCCTTCATCTCGCAAGGCAAAATGACAGAAGCTGTCCTCAGCAGCCAGTGCGTGGGAACACTCGCTATCATCTTTGATGTAACAACAGTGATTGCAAGAAAAGCTGCAATGGACCTGGGACCTGAGAGTCCTGGAGGCCAGCACTGTGCTGAGCACAAGCTTGACCATCCTCATGATGGCCCTATGGGTTGGTACTGTGTCCCTTGGTGCGATTAGAAGACTTAGGCCTAGGGGCTTACAGGACTTGTCTTCTTTGACACACACAGGCAGGTTTGAACCACCAGTCTTTTGGTGAGTAGCCCAGTGCTTAACCATTTGTGCTGTTCAGGAACTCTTCGGCAAGCCAATTTCTCTTTCTCCTGCCAGGACTGTTGAACCTGGGTTTGTTGAACAAGTCGGTGAAGGAGTGTCACAGCAGACATCGGTTAGTGTAATCTAAAAGTGGCTTCATTACCTAGCTCTCACTGGTATGACTCGCTCTTTCCTGGTCCTTTAGAGAGGAACAGACAACCTTTCAGGGTTCATCTTGGCACTTAGGGAACAGGCAGAGTGACAACCTGCTACCTCCATGAGCCAAGCCAGGAAATAATCTGTTCCTTAGAGTCAAGGTGGCTTTGTTAGAAAAACAAACTCTAAGCTAACTCAATACATTTGCTTCATTATTTAAGTAGCAAGTAAATATTTCTCATTAGCGTTATCTAACAAACCCAGAGTCCCCAGTAGTAAAGGAAAGGTCATTTAAATCTACAGCCAAAGAAATAAGCCCAGGCAGAGATGAGTGAAAGGTCAAGTCCATTCTTATATAACAAAAGAGAGAAAAGACTCAGCCCTTCTCAAAAAATAAATCATAGCCACAGAGATTGCCAAGATCCAAAGGAAAAAAAATTTATTTACAATAGAGAATTTTATTTGAAACATGCATTTTCTTTTTTTTTTTTTTAAAACAAATCAGCAAATGCAGATCAAGTTTACATTCCTTAAGGCAAGAGTCCCTGTGCAAGCTGTACATGTTTATAATATTAAATCCAAAAGCCGCTAACCCTGGGAACTCAGGTACAAAGGGCAAAGCCAAGGTCAGCAATGTATTTTATTTAGAGAATCAGACAATCTCCCTGATACAGGAACTCTGAGGTCAACTTGCTATGAAGTGATACTAGGGAAATGCAAACCAATAGCGAGAAATTCCGATAGTCTCCTCAGTACTGCATACAATCAAACCAACGTCATTTAGAAAAAAAAGACAGTAGTGCATACAAAAATGTCAGAGCAGGGCCTGTCCGCGGGTCCAGGAGGACAGCAGGGTGCCGACGATGGTCATCTTGCACGCTGTGGTCAAGTCCAGACATTTGGTTCCAAGTTAGCTTTTCCCCATTTTGGCAATCAGCTCATCACAAATCTTGGTGAGTTCTTCTATCTCTTTATTCTGAAAGCGAAGACGAGAAAGAGTCTGCCGATGTTTGAAATTAAGCCCATCAGAAAGGTCCCTGGGCTCTTTTGGGAGGGGGTCCACCAGGTCTCATGGTCCCTCTTAAGTTATCAAAAGCAGCCCAAGAAATGACTTGGAGTCACACAACCTGAGTATACATCATCCCAGCTCTAGCTGTGTGACCTTGGGCAAAAGACATAACCTCTCTGAGCCTCAGGTTCTTCTTCTCCCAAATGTGAATGATAGTGTTTCTCTTCGACAACTAAAGGACAGTAAGAATGTAAAGATCTTCACTTAGGGACAAGTGACAAACACTCAGGGGCTTAACTAATAGCATCGATTCCTTCTTTTTGTGCCCTGAAGGATGTAGGCTAAGAAGGAGGGTGTCCGTGAGCTCTTCGTTGGCTTTTGAAAGAAATGCCACAGGGAAGGATTCGGCGGTCTCCTTGGGTGGGGACCAGTAGCATTATGCCTGGACACCCTGAGGACGGGACACAAGGCAGGCCGTGCTGTGGACACACGGGGTCTGTTGAGAGGCAGGGACCAAGCCTCATGGGCAGACACGTGGCATTTCCCATGCCCCTGGAAGCACGCCTCATCTGTCCTCTGGGTCACCCCAGGTGAACTGACCTGATGCTTGTGTGGCACCCTCACCCTGCAACACTTCCCTTCTAAGAAATGGGATCCAGCACTATGCCTAGAATGTAAAAAAAAAAAACAAAAAACCCTGCAGCCTTCAGGATAGTTCCAACTCGTTGCGATCCTTTAGGATAGAGTAGAACTGTCCCAAAGAGTTGCCACCACTGGAATCTTCACAGAAACAGATTGCTACATCTTTCTCCTGTGGAGCAGCTAGTGGGTTCAAAACCCAATCTTTCAGTTAGCAGCTGAGTGCTTCACCACTGTACTGCCGGGGCTCCCTGCCTGGCACACTGTAGAAGCTTAATAAATACTTGACGAAGGAATGAATGAATGAAAGCTAAAAAGGGATGACACATGGCAATAAGAACACCCCAAGGGCAGTGCTTCCGGGACACGGAGGAGAATTAAGTTGGCGAGAGAACATGCCTGTGCAGTATGACCTGTCATGGGAGCGTCCCCCTGGTTGTCCCAGGAGCAGCTGTGGGCACTGCAAAGCCCAGCCTCTGTTTACCAGGTGAACTGGCCAGCCCCAAGCACACTGACACCTGCTTGGAGACGCCCACTGCGGCCCCTCACCTTCTGCTCCAGTGTCCTCTCCAGCGCGTCCACACGAAGCTGCTCCTTCCGCAGGCTGGCCTGGTAGGCAGCCTGCTCCTGCTGTGCCTTGCCTCGGACCTGGGCAATCTCGGCATTGGCCCTGTGGGGACAGGGGTTCCGGGATGCTGTCCTTCATTCTAGATGCTTCCTGTCCCCAGACAGGCGCACAGTGTGGCTCCAGCCCTACTTGGGTGCTAGGAGAACTGCCCCACTCATGTTCCCATGATGCCAAAGTGCACTGAGTGTGCACCCCGGAAATAACAACACATATCCCTCACCTGTCAAAACAATGCTCACTGACAGCATCAGGGCCCCAACTCAGGGATACGCCACACACATCAGGGCGAAACCCCTCCTGGTCCTGTGTGACCCCTAGGATTGACTGTGGATCCAACCACTGGGATCTGAGGGATTTTCACTGGCTGATTTTCAGAAGTAGATCACCAGGTCTTTCTTCCTAGTCTGTCTCAACCTGCAAGCTCTGCTAAAACTTGTTCAGCATCAGAGCAACATGTAGGACCACTGAGTGATGTCAGGTGCAGTAGCTGGGAATTGAACCTGAGTCTCCTGCATGGGTGGTGAGGATTCTACCACTGAACCACCAGTGAGGAGGGAGGACACACGATGGCAGCTAACCATAATCCTTGACATCGTGACTCTCGTAAAAAATGCACAGGCCTAATCCACCCTCTCCAGGCCAAGGCAGGGTGCCGTGGGGACTGGCCAGCCCAGCAGGAGGCTCGGAGGGGCCCTTCCCCGGGGGTAGAGCGAGGGCATTACCTGTCCAGCTTCTCCTCTGCGTGCACCTTCAGGGCCTGGTACCTCTGTTCCTCCTTCTTCACTCGGGACAGGTACTCCTGGGCACACTTCTTCAGCACCTCTTCATTCTAACACGACCCAGGGCGGGGGTTGGGCCCACGAGAAGAGATGCCCACTAGCACCGCGAACTCTAAGAACCTCTGATATAGGAACCCCAGACTCCCCAGCCTGTGAGAATCCCTCCGCAGGCTGCTCAAGACTGCCTTCCAAAGCCCCCTCCCAGGGCATCTAGGGATCCTTCCGAACCTGTCCCACCTTCTCCATCCCCTCTCCACCAGCCCCCAACACTGCACACCTTACGGAAGCCCTCTAGAACCTCTTTCATCTTCTCGTATCTCCTGAAAAGGTCAGCCAGAGATTTCTCCACGGAGTTCAGGTCGGCCAGGGCCTGCTCCTTCTCCAGGACCAGCTGCTGGACCGTGTGATGGGAGACGGACTTCTCCCGTTGCTCGTCCTCTGGCAGGAGAGACAGGAACAAGACAATGGGGCCTGTGGACACAGGGTGCATCTCTGGCCCAGCAGAGGCCTCCAAGCAACTCAGGCTAATTAGTGGGGGGGTGGGGGCACATGGTATCCTACTTTTCTTTGGGACAAACTCACTTCCCAGAAGTCACCTACGATTTATCCCTACAGGAAGAAGTATCCAGAACTTGGGTCCTGACAGCCTCAGATGAGGCAGAAATTCACCACTATCCTTTGAACCTGAGCAGTGCAGCCCATTAAAAATGTACTCTGGAGACCCCGGTGATCCCGCTCAGCTGACGACACACAGACAGATCCATAAAATTAAAAAAAAAAAAGTCACTCGTGAATTTTGTGTTAGGAAAGACAACAAGGTGCTGCTGCCTGGGTTGTGAGGGTGCCCTTTGTGAGAGGTACCAAGATAGGCACTGATTGCTGGAAAAGAGGAGACTGTCTCATTCTTACAGGGCCCCAGGAACCAAAGCTAACATAACTACCTCCCCTGAAATTCTGTCTCACACAAAGGGCAGCATTCTGGGCTACAGGGAGCATCTAAGTCCAGGAAAATCAGGACTATTTGTGCCCGAGCAGGATGCGAGCTTCTCAGTGATGCACCAGAGACGGGGTTGGGGCTCAGTGCGGAGTAGCTGACCGGGGAGCACCTGCCCTACTTCCGCCCCCCTTCTCAGACCTTGGTCACGGACGGTGGACTTCCACGCCTCTGGATGGGCGTTTGTGTATCCGTCAGGGGTTCCCTCTAGCCCCTCTGCACGCTGCCCTCCTCCTCACAGCTCTGCCTCTGGCGCTGGTGCCTCACTGACCCCTGTGACGGGACCACTTGTTCTGAATTGTCTGCCGCCTCGGTGATAACACAGAGTAGGGCAGGAGAAGTCCCAGCTCAGAGCTGCTGGGGAAGGTGTTCAGGAGAGGCAGACTGGGCTGTCTGGGAGGGGCTGCCTCTGCAGGTCGCATGCGGTCAGAGGTGACAACCCTAGGAGTGGCTGGCACCGTGCTGACTGCTCTCCTTGGTCAGTGTCCCTAAGCCAGCACCCAGCATCCGGACTGAGCTTCCTAAGACACAAACTGCCCTGTCGCCTGCTCAGAAACCCCCAGTGGCTTCCCACTGCACTGGGGACAGGAGCAAGTTCTGGGCTGTACTCTCTGCTACCCTGAGTCTCCTGCTCACCTCCACGGACCGTCTGCTCCCCTGGCTCCAGCCACGCGGCCTCCAGGGCACCCGTGGACTCCCACCCGGGCTCAGCACTGCTTGCCCCTTTGCAGAATCATCCCCAACTCTTCCCGGGCTCCCTTGGCAGCCACACAGGTCACGCCACTTCCCCAGGGGTGCCTTCCTGAGTCCACCCTCTAGTCCTGTATTATGCTTTGCACAGCAGTAGCCATTCCTTATCACTATATTAACATCTGTCTGTGCACATGTGTGCACAGACATGTACAAATGGATGCGTCCTGCAAGCATACAGCTTGTGCTGTATGCATGTCTATGTGCACATATCTGCTTGTGAGCTGTGCACACATGCATGTGGGCATGTCTGCAGGTGCATGTATGCCACGTGCGCATGTATGTGTGCTGTGTTGTACCTATACACATATGCATCGGTATCTGCATGTGCACACACATATGTTGTTGCATGTGGGCATGTCTGTGTGTGCACATGTGTATGGGTTGATCATCTCTTCCCCGAATGCACACTGCATGAGGACAGGGACTGTCTGTTTTACCCACTGCTCTGTCCCCAGGGCCAGGCACACAGGCAAAATCTATACACACCTGCAAACTGAATGAACTTGTGAAGCCTTGCAGCAACTGAGGGGTAGGTTTTCTTATTCCCATTTTAAAGATGGCAAAACAGAGGGCCTGAGAAGCTAAGCCCCTGGTTTAAGGCCTCACAACTAGGAAGCAGCAGAGCCAGATGCAAAGCCAGAGGCCATGCCCATGTCATCCAGGTGGCCCTCTTGGAAAGATGCAGCCCCCTTAACAGGTAGGCGGTTTTCTTGGCTGGGCCATCACCCGGCTCTAAAGTCCTGAGCTCCAGGAGTCCCAGAGCCTCGTTTCCAAAAGGAAAGGACTGGCCACCAACGACGGTTCTTAAGTCTAAATCACCTGGAGGGCTGGTTATAACAGAGATCTGATGACACCCGGGCCTGGGGTGGACCCAAGAATGTGCATTTCTAACAAGTTCACCAGTTTCACCGATGCTGCTGGTCTGAGGACTACACTTGGAGAACCCTCGGCCAGAAGATGCCCTATGTCCTTCAGCCTCACATGACTCTGAGCGCTCTCTATACCAGGCACCCAGAGCTGCACAGGGCAGTAGATAAGAACCTGATTCTGGAATCTGACTGCTGGGTTTAGATCCTGTGCCTGACACATCTCAGCTATGTGACTCCAGGTAGCTTATTTAAAGTGTGTGAGCCTCAGCTTCCTCACCGGATACGGGAAACTTGATCTCAGTGCATTGGTGGGAAGATTAAATGAGAGAATGCAGATAAAGCCCTGCACACAGAGAACCTAATAACCATGACTAATCAACAGTGGTTAAGAGCTTGGCTGCCAACCAAAAGGCCAGCAGTTCAAGTCTACCAGCTGCTCCTTAGAAACCCTTCAGGGCAGTTCTACTCTGTCCTATATGGTTGCTGTGGGTCATCTGTTGGGTCATCAACAGAAGGAGGCGCAGTGGTTAAGCACTCAGCTGCTAACCAAAAGGCCGGTGGCTTGAACTCACCGGTGGCTCCATAGGAGAAAGATGTGGCAGCTTGCTTCCAGAAAAATTTACAGCCTTGGAAACCCTCTGAGACAGTTTCACCCTGTCCTATAGGGTTGCCATGAGTTGAAATCAACAGCAATGGTATTGGGTTTGGGTTGTTTTTTTTGGTGATTACCAACAGCATTGTTGTTCGAATCACAACCCCATAAACAATCACCCCTACCTGCTCAGATGGTGGGTAGCAGTGATTCATTAAGAAGCTTTTTAACACACAGTGACAGCTGTTGTTCTCAGCAGCTGCTGAGTCAGTTCTGACTCACAGCGACGCCATGTGTGCACAGGGCAACTGCTCCATAAGGCTTCTGACGGCTGTGACCTTTCTGAAGCGACCTCCAGGCCTGTCTTCCAAGTTGTCTCTGGGTAGATTTGAACTGCCCACGTTTCTGCTAGGAGTTCAGTGCTTACTAACCATTTGTGCAACCTGGGGACTCCAGCAAGCAACCACCACAATCTGCTGGCTGAACTTCTAGATTCCTAACAGGAAGAGCATTTCAAAGGGCCACTAGTCACCAAGTGCTTCTTTTACTCTTGGCATTCTAGCTGCTTTCTCAACGCTGTGGACGATGAACCTTCTGGGCTTGTGGGAGGTCACGTCCACCTCTCGCTACACTTGGTAATGGAGACATTTATCAAAGGATCGTCTATCTGGTTTCCTGGAGCAGAGACTTTGCCCGCTTCAGGTTTCCTTCCCGCCCAACCTAACCCTTTTAAAAATAGAATTCCTCAGTTCCCAAGAGGCAGAGGCAGCAAGAATTCATCACAAATCTTTCCATAAATTATGAATGCAGCCAGGGTTTGCAAATCAGGCCTTAGCCCAAAGGTGTGCTAGACGCAGCAACAAAACCACACCCCTGAAGGTTGTTCTGGCTTTTTCTGACTACAAGCATCACTGCACCGTGTGGGGAGGGCAGCCAACACACAAAAGCAAAAAAAAAAAGAAAAAAAGAAAAAGAAAAAACAAAAGAAACAAACAAAACAGGGGGCAACCAGACAAAACAAAGGTGACAAAGGGCAGGCGTTGAATGAGGTGAAAACTGTTTACTTACCAGGCTTGCCTGTTTGTTTTGCAAGCAAAGAACAAGAAGCAACAGAAAATGGAAGCAAAACAGATCATCAGGGCAGTTGTTAGGAAAGCAGAAAAAAATCATTTGCAACAATCTGGAATGCACAAAGCACGCAAGTCTCTCTTTATTCTGAATAGTCACTATCTGAGCTTTATAAGACATGGTCTCTCTTCAAGGAACGCTGGATGACAACACACCACGACGGCAACACAGGATGTCATGTTGGCGTGAGCGGCTGGGGGAAGCCTTACAGAAGCTGCAGGGTGAGGTTAGAGCCAGGGGGAGCGAGCGCCGGGGGATGAGGGACTGGTATTGACTTCAAAATGCAACCGCAGTCACCCTGATCCTGACTGTCCAGTTCTCCGGTCTGTGTGTCTCCTCCCCGCAGGGCTGCTGGTTAGGTGAATGCAAACAGGGAGATAAAGCTGGAACCTGGATGACACTCTTGAGGGTACTTCCCTGTCACCCTGGTCAGAAAGAAGGTACAGCCTGCCCACAGCCACAGCCAGTCCCAGCCATGTTTGTTCCTTACTAGTCTCTCTAAGGACACGAGGACCTCAAAATCCATGGTGGCCCTAATCGGCGATCACCACGGACAGGCTGCCCTTCCAATGAGAAAAGTTCCGGAAAAGTGGAGGAGGAGGAAAAGGATGGGAAACAGACACAAATCAGATACCACCCTGAGCGACAATGTTGCCCCAGCTAGAGGGATGCTGGAGGTGGTCTCACGGAACCACCCCAGAGAGTACTCAAAACACCCAAGCCCCCCCAAACCAAACCCACTCCTGTGGACTCCGTGTCAACTCATAGCAACCCTGTAGGACAGGGCAGAACTACCCCACAGCGTTTGCAAGGAGCACCTGGTGGATATGAACCGCTGACCTTTTGGTTAGCAGCTGTAGCTCTTAAGCACTGCACCACCAGGGTTTCCCCTCACAACACCCAGAGCAGGGAAGTGCTCAAGACGGGGTGTGTTTACACCGAACACCGATTTTCTTTCAGGGGCAGGGGGGAGCATGGGAAGGGACGGTGGGAGGGACAAAGGCAGACAACTGGCTCAGAGCGAAGGGGTTCTATGCTCCCACTCCCCATTCGTCTAGGACTGAAAATGTTAGACCCACTCCCCCTGAACACACTCTGTGAAGCAAGAATCAGTGCTGAATCTTCCGTCACCGTAGAGCAGGACACTTAGACACCAGCTAGAGAGATTCTCTGTTTTCAAGAGGGGACACCTGCTACGAACGGGCCAGCTGGTCAAGAAAAGATGGCACTGGGCAGTCTGCTCTCAGGAACACAAGGTAGCGCCCTTCCACGCTGCTTTCAACATCTGTCTCAACACCGCCATGAACAACACAGATCAAAACAGAGGACTCTGAGAGACAGACAGATGTTTCCAGATGAGCTCTGGCAGGTCTGATTAATGTTCCACATTCAGAGACTCTAGGAGACCAAAAGGTTTGGACCAACTGTCCCAACACTGCCTATTAGATGACATCAATGCTTCACCCTAAGCACTCTGATCAGCATTTTCAATTCTAAGGGATTTAAAAAAAAAATCTCATTCATATGTCTCCATAAATCCTTATAGCAATGGAATAAAGACATTTCTTGATAGGAAGCAGGTGCCCCGAGACTGAACCTCAGAAACATCCAAAAGGTGAGTCCTGGTGTGACATGGCTTTTATTACAATAGATCCAAATGAAAGCTCCTTCAATGAATGGAAAACATTCAATTGTTGGCTTAGTCAGAGGCCCCAAGCTGATTTTCTGTTTATCTGGGGATAAGCTAGAGGTGTGATGTGTGTGACTCACAGAGCCAAACATTTGTGGGATGGGGAGGAGGAGGGGAGAGGGAGGGTAGGGGAGAGGAGAAGGGGAAAGGGAGAAGGAAAAGGGGCGGAAGACGGACAGGGGGAGGTAGGGGAGGAGGGAGACGGAGAGGTTATCTGCCAGTGAACTTTGGTGTCTGGACATTTAATGGGATTCAAGTGTGCTGGGATTCGACTCCATGTTTTCTTAGAGAAAAAGATTTTCTAAAAACATATAGTAGATGTAAGCAGATAAGTAAATAGATAAAAAAAAATTTCTCCCTCTAAAGTTAGGCGGCACCTTCTGATCCTTAGCATGAAACTGTGGGCTTGAAATCTGTGCAAGATCTTTTCTACTAAAAAGAGACAGACGAGACCCATGTGTGTGTAACTTATAAACTAAGGCTTCCTTTGGGGTCCTGGGAAGCCCTGGTGGCACAGTGGGTCAAGTGCTACATCTGCTAACCAAAAGGTCGGCGGTTCAAATCTGCCAGGTGCTCCACGGAAACCCTATGGGACAGTGCTACTCTGACCTCTAGGGTCACTATGAGTTGGACCTGACTATGGCAGTGGGTTTGTTTTTCTTTGGTTGGGGCCCTGGTGGCAGCACAGTGGTTAAGAGGTCTGCTGCTAACCAAAGGTCAGCAGTTCAAGTCCACCAGCTGCTCCTTGGGGCAACTGCCCCCTGTGGGGCTTCTCCTTGGGGCACCTGCCCCATTTGTCCTATGGGGCCACCATGAGCCAGAACTGAGTCGACAGGAATGCATTTGGTTTTTTTTTCTGGTTCCCACAGTATTGTCACCACTGGTGGCCAGGGATGCTGTGTTAAGAAGGATTCTGAGGCCCAGTCCAGTCTCAAGGAGAAAGCTCTGCGATGACTGCACAGAGCTGGCCACAGCGGTCACAGGAGGAGGGAGAGGTGCAGGTAGCTGCCACAGGCTCTGCGACCCTAGCCCTTGCCCCTTGGGGGAACGCTGAGCAGGGCTGACCCAGGGTTCAGATTTAGGGATTCAATTCCTAGTCCGTGAGCAGACAAGTCAGTCCCTCACATCTCTTCCTTAGTGGGCTGGACAGTCCTCAGCTGGGCCAGGTGGTGGCCTCTGGGTGACTGGAGTGGCCTCCCCAGGCATGAATAGCACCAAGGGACACTCCAGTGAGTATTTTCCAGCTCTGGCTGCAGAGCTGTGATCTGAGGTGCTGTAAGGGACCTCAGGTGCCGAGTGAGGCCTTGCGGGGAAGGTAGTCCCTCACACCCTCCCCCGAGGCACAGTCTAGAAACCTCAGGCAGGCCTGGGCACCGGCCGGTCAGACACCTACCTATCATCTGAGCGATGGTCTTCTCGTACTCAGCCACTATTTTCCTGCAAGAGAAGGGAACGCATGTTGGAATCATGATAACCAAACCAGTTTTATCTCACACACTAGCCCACGGGTAGACAGCACCAGCAAGGACAGACCCACCCTTCTAGGACCACTGCAGCCTCAAGTGTCTCCTGGTACACACAGACAGGTTCATCTTTCCCGTGCACGACTCTAACCATGCCACATCCTGCAGGAAACCTATGAGGTCCCCCTACTGTCCACTACAAATAAAACAAGGCCGCCTTCGCCTGGTAAGTGAAGGCGTCAGCAGTCCTGGCCCTATCCCCCTCCTCACCCTTAGCTCCCGCTACATCACCCTGTGAGCACCACGGCTCAGTGAGAGCTAACAGTGTCTTGTTTGTTCTGGACTGTCCCACCTCCATGCCTTGGTTCATGCTGTTCTCCTCCCCTCTGTATTTCCACCTGCTTATTAAGGTCCAGCTCAAGGGCCACTTCCTCCAGGAAGCCTTTCAGGACTCCTTCTTGTAAAACCATAACACTTTATCTACATCTCCTTTTTCTAAAGCATCTCACACACCGGGCAACACAGTGTGAGTCTTACCTCCTCTGTGACACTGGAAACACCTCAAGTCCCAGAGGCCTCTTGTCAGTCACCTGTGTGTGTATGACAGGCGAGGGAGGGACAGGCCTGGCATAGCAGCTCTTGGGCAGCCTCAATAAACAGCAGCACAAAAGCACTAGGACCAGCTGTTTATAAGACCGCCTCAAGATGGCCCTCCAGTGAGAGGTATGAAGAAGCCCTTCCTTCAGAGTCAATTTTCTAGAAGGAATCTCTCTAGAGGAACATTCTAGAAAGTCAACTTTCTAGTAAGAAACTCTCAAAAGGATGCAGGGGTGTTACCTAAAGTATCCAATAACCACTTCCCACAAGGGAACCAAGAGCTGTCAGCCACCAGCAAACCCATGACCCTGATTTTCCAGAAGATTCCAAAGACCCAGGAATCTTGAGCTGAACAACCCACCTCATTTCCATCACTTCCCTCCTGCTCTCTTCATATTTATCTTTCCACTCAGCGACCTCTCTCTCCTTGGTTATGATCTAGTATCGGAGAGAAAAAAAGAACGGTTAGCCCTCAGTGGGTGAATTCAGTGAGTGAATTAAGATTGGAGCCAGTCACAGACCACGAGAAGGAGAAACAATGCATGAGGAATAAGACTTGCCCCGCCAACCTCGAGTTCGATTCAGACGACTTCTCCAAGCATGAGGAAGAAACATGCCAGATGGCAGACTTCTACAGTGTCCACAGGGGACCAACCAAAATGCATATGCTTTTTGTCATAGATCAAACAAAGCTGGAAAAGACCCCCGAAAATGGCATCTGGGAAAGTCAAAGCCTGCGGTCTGCCATCCATTTCTGCCTGCAGTGTTCTGAGGAGAAAATCTGTCTCCAAAGGCCCTGACTTTGTGAGTCTACACATCTCTTTTCTGCTTTAGGTAGAAATGACCTTTCCCCGCTGTGACCGGAGCTGGCCTTCCCCCAGCCACATGGGATTGTACCTCGGCCCTGGCAATCTGCAGTGCAGAGTCCAGGTCTGGCTGCTGATACACGAGGCCTGGGCCCTTCTCCACCTCAGAGGTCCCGATGCGGGAGTACAAGGCTGTCTTGGAGAGGGTGACATCTGCTGGGTGAGTGGCCTCTCTCTGTGGAATGGTTTTTAGTTTAAAAAAAGAAAAGAAAGTTACCATGAATCGTACAATAGCAGAGACAGCATTCATCGACTGGTGAATGGGTCATTTGTATGGATTTGGAACAGAGAACACCAATCGCATGAGAAAACGCACAGACTAATGGAAGGGGAGATGCCAGATACACTGTGGAAAGCGATCGTTCTGGACCTGAGCGAGGGGATAGGGCAGCGAATGGCTGGGCACCACCCCCGGCCCCACGCCCAGGAGTCGGGCGACTGGGCTGCCTGCTTTATCACTCCATTTATCAGCCTCCCAGGCACTTAGGCTCCACAGGCAAGAACCGAGGTAAGCACCCAGGGCCCCGCGGCCCCGATACAGGCTCGATGCTGAATGCCACTGAAGTCTAGCTGGCCACATTTTGACTGACGGCAGATTTGATCCTTTTTGTAAGGTGAACTACATTGCCATTTAGGGAAGTCTGTTTAGCTCCATTTAAAAACATGTGATTCACCCAAGGCCGAAGGGCCCACCACGATGTCAGTCAACCACTGTCACCTTCAACCAGCTCGAGTTTCTGGACTCCTTAAAGGTAACCTAATATAACATCACGCTGCCCCAAAGGCAAACTAAAAACTAGAGCAAGGACAATAGCCGCACGGGCCAGTAAGACCCTCAACAAGTGGCATGATCCCCTCTACCCAGACGGCATTGACAGTTGCACAGCTTTCTGTGGAGGACAGACACAACCCTCGTGGGAGCAGAGAAGTGGCCCCGGCGTCTCCCCACCCTTCTCCAACCCTTTCCTTTGCACAAAGGCCTGGTGGTTTCAAACACAGCTGAAATGCGGTGTTAGGAATCTTGTCTACCAGCATAGCCAAGTCATCAGTAACTTCGACTGCAAAAGACACACTACACACACCACACTTGCAGTCCTATTCATTAACCTCACAGAGCTGTGGTGGCTGCTGGGCAAACCTCCACCCTGGCTACTGGAATTCACTGTCATGGGAAGTCACAGTGGTCTAACGGGCAGACTATGACTGCTCTTTCCTCAGGAAACCAGTGAGAATGAATGGAGTGGTCAACAGAACCCCACTCTCCAGTGGAAAGAGATTATTTGAGAAAAAAAGGAGGATACATTTTTCAAAGGGCAGCCAGTAAGATTAAAGAACCCAGAATAACTGCAGGTACTAGAGCAGAAATCTTCTCTTCAGACCCAAGAACAGGCAAGCTCACCCTACAGGAGCACCAGCGAAGATCAACTTGAAAGGCAGGTGACTTGGAAAACCCAGAAAGCTTAATGGATAGGACTGGAGGTCACGCAGTTAGGCCCAGTTAGTTGTTCACATGCAAGATGAATGAAATGGCCTTGGTTGTCCCGGATGGGAGCTACTGCTACTCTGATGCCACTGTCCCTGCCTGGGTTAATCCTGATGTGGGACCTGGGTGACCACCACTGTTCAGAGTGAGGAGAGCACACAGCCCTGTCCATCCAGACCCTAGTGACACACAGTCACATGGTCAGTGGGGTGTCAGGACCTGCTCTGGCTCAGGTCCTAAAAAAGCCTCGCCTCACAGGGCGCATGACCATGAGATCACGTCAGGAGCCAGTACGTGGCCGTCTCAGAAGACGCAGGGCCACCTCATCACAGGGCAGAGCCTCAGGCACATATGAGCCATGCCCTGCTATTTGATGTAGTTGTCACAGTTCTGTGTGTTAGGAAATAACTGGGAAACCACATGCACAGGGATTAAAACTCAACATTTGCATTTAAGCAGAAAGTTCACAGTTCTGAAGAGGATTAAAAAACCATACAAACCACTCCTATCCCTCTTAACAGTATTGTGCTAAACATACAATAGAATTTCAAAATGAAAAAAAGGACAATAGGTGCCATCTAACTCAGTCTAGTCCTTCTGCAGATGAAAAGCCTGAGGCTCTGTGAGATTTAGCCAGAAGGTTCCTCAGAATGAGATTCAGTCCTAACCCCAAACAAACCAACTCCCTGAAGCGCAAGAGAAAACAAATTTAATTAAAACTGACTGGATCAGGCTGGGCAGGAACTAAATACAGCCATCACAGGCATTAATGATCCCTGAACTGCCCAAAGTCCTTTGTAAGGGGAAGAAAGAAGTAAAGTTGAATAATGAGCTTTCTGAGTAAATACAAAGGGGCTACCACCACCTGCAGTGTCTCTCCACCACCTTTCATCTCCACCACCTGGTGTTTTCAATCAAGGAACAGATGACTTCAGAATCTATTTGAATTACTGCCTGAGTATCTTTGTGTTAATGAAATTCATCATGCACACTCTGGTTTTTCCTTACAAGTGAGATTTGTTTTTTACTGAAATTAATACGTTTGTCTCTTGCTGATATTTTAAGATTAGATTTAGATGAAGCTGTTTCTCTTACATAATCCCCCCACTTGCTCCTTCAGAGGGACCAAACAGCTACTAGAATCACAAATTAAAATGTGAAATGGCTGTGACCCAGAAGAGCAGAGGTCTTTGGAACCAACTTCCCACCCCTCCGTCAGCTCCCTTTAATCGTGGGTCCCTGCAAGAACTCCAGGGACCACCATCACTGTGCTCAGATGTGCGGCACTCACGCCTGGGCTCCTTTCTGTCTCGCTGCCATGGGCTGGGGGTCCTGTCACTCACCTAGGCTTGTGGTCCTCTTGTGACCAGCCCTCAGAAGGCACTATCACATGCTACAATAGGATCTTTGTCCCCAGAGTGGTCAGAAGCTAATCTTAGGGGTGAGAATCTGTAGATCAGAGCCTGGGAGAGTGACCCTGGGGGAGCCATGCTGGCATGAAGATGGGAGGAGTTGAGATTAGATAGGGAGACTGCAGCAAAGAGAGCTGAGGCCATGATTGTGAACCCGGATCTGCTGGGTGGGGGATCTGCGCGGTGGGGGATCTGCGGGGTGGGGGACCTTCGGGGTGGGGGACTTGCGGGCTGGGGGATCTGCGGGCTGGGGGATCTGCGGGCTGGGGGGCCTGCGGGGTGGGGGGCCTGCTGGGTGGGGGGCCTGCGGGGTGGGGGACCTGTGGGCTGGGGGACCTGTGGGGTGGGGGCCTGCGGGGTGGGGGACCTGTGGGCTGGGGGATCTGCGGGGTGTCTGGGCCCTGTGGTGCCATGGTGGGCAGAAGAGTGGCCTTCACTTGGTGCTTGCCTCTCCGAATCTGACCACGAGCCCTCTCCAAGCTCAGAAGTGGCAAACAGAAGGAAGGCACTTAGTATCACTGCCCTCCTCTTCAACCACAGAAGGCACCGCTGATGGATCCCTCCTTCTCACTTTCCCAAGACACAGCCTCGCGAGCCTTCCCAACACAGCCCTCTGGGCAATCATGGTGGATTTCAGTAACCGGCAGGAAGGCTGAAACCCTTGGGCCAGCCTTCTGTGACTCCTTTTCATGGCTCGCGCAGCCCTACTTGTGCGGCGGATGGCGGTTTCGGAGGAGTCCTGGTGGTGCAGTGGTTAGCAGCATGGCTGCTAGCCAAAAGGTCGGCAGTTCAAATCCACCTGCCACTCCAGAAACCTTATAGGGCAGCTCTACTCTGTCCATGGGATCAATGAGTTGGAACTTATGCAAAGTAACAGGTTTGGATTTTTTTAAAAAAAATTTGTTTCTGTGGTTTTGGGACAGAGAGTGAGAGACGACAACACCCCGTGTGTTATCCATGTCTCCCCAAACTAACTCCTTCTCTGTTCACCCAACATCCATGTATCTGCCTCTAAGAAGTCAGGATGCCAGCAGGAATCAGACCCTGAAGGCTGACAGTGCTTTTCCTCTGCATAGGGCTAGGGCTTATCATTCCTATGATTCTTTTCCCATAATCCCCACACACATCCTACAGTCTTTAAACTGAGTCCTTCTAAGCCAGAAAGGTCAACAGCTCTAAGGATCAGAACCAGCAACTGTCACAGACACAAAGACATCAATCTCGCACTGTACCTGTTGGAAGGCCCTACAGACAAGCATTCCAGTTCTGCTATCTTAGTACCCTACAGGAGGCCATAAATATAGGACATTCCAGTTCTACTATCTTAGCATCCCTCAGGAGGCCATATACACAGGGCATTCCAGTTCTGCTATCCTACTACTCTGCAGGAGGCCATATACACAGGACATTCTAGGTGAGTATCCTCTTCCATCAAGGGCTGCTGCCCCACACGGCCAGGGACCCAGCCTCAGGAGGACCTAAGACAACTCCGTTCGACCAGAAGTGTGAGGAAGCTAAGTAACAACAAGCCTGCTGCCAGGCACCCCAACTCCTCTGGACTGTCCCTCCTGGGCCAGTTTCTTTCTAATGAGCCAGAGAAAACCAGCTGCGGTTCCTCACAGGCCTCCCCACCCTCCATCAGTCCAAAGGGAAATGTCATTCAAACTGCTCTTGGGAACAGCCAGACAGCCACCCCACATGAATGTATGCACACAGTCTATCTGCCATCTGATTGTTTTGTTCCAAGTGATTTCATCTTTGCATTTGCAAAAATCTCAGACCACACTGCCAGAAAGAATGGGCGTGTCACCTGCAGCTGACATGCATGTGCAGAAAAGGGGACATACTGAAGGCCCAGCTGCCATCTTCTCTTTCTACGCATGCGCAGCTCCCAGTGCCGTGAGGTGCAATCAAGCACCCGGCTGAACCTCGGTCCACGTCAATGCCTCTCTGGCCTGGGCAGGAAAGAGCACCAACCTTCCACCAACCAAAGTAAGCAATAAACTTTTTACAGAAAGGCGCAAGACTTCCTCTGGCAGAGAAAGTGTGGTCACATTCCAGAACACCTCTATGCCCTGGCGCTATAGAACACCACGTTCAGCACACGCTCCTGAAATACACTAGGCTCAGTGGGTTTGTGTGCCATTTTCGAAATCACCATCAGGACACACGGTCTGAGAACAGAATGCCACTGAAAGAAGTCAACTGACCATCAGTATCCACTGGCCACCATCTCTGACACGTTCTCAGGAGGAGTCAGGGACCGTCTGGGCACTCTGGGACAGTCCCTACTCAGAAGTGAGAATGCTTACGGGAGCATGCTCAGTCTTGCTCCAAGCGTCTCCTGGCCACAACTGCACTGTATTTCTAATGGTCAAACTTTAGCCAATTCATTCTGTCTCTAAGCCTCTCCCCGAGGATGTCAAGAAATAGATCTATTGGGGAAATCCTCCTTGCTCAATGCTCTCCAAAACATCTTTCATGCCTATGACACCCACGGATACAGCCAGGCAATGGAAGCAGGTCTGTGACTGGGCAGCAAGACATCACCGACACACCTGTGCATTCTTATCTTGGCCTAGGCCACCATCCCTGGCCTGGACACCCAGCAGTCACTGGGAGGTGTCCAAGAGCGGTCTCCACTGCAGTCCCACCAGCTCCCGCCCAAGGAAACCACATGTGCGGGCCCTCGGCAGAACCAGTAGCCTGAGCCCCAGCTCCTATCCAGGGACCGATATGAGGAGAGCACTGCCCCTCTGCCAGTGAGATGAGCAGGGCAAGAGGCATCTTATCCAAATACATGGGTTCTCACCCTCCCTAAGCCTGTGAATCACTGTCTGGCTTTGGGTGGGTTATGTTGCTCAGTTTTCCCATCTGTACAATGGGAATCATGAAGCAATGTTGAGAGCATCTGATCATGTAACTGCACAAAAGTTTTCTGCTTTCTTTTACTGAACACCTACTATGTGCTAGGCACAGTGCTGCCCTTCCTACAGCATCCAACGTGCCATCTGTGTCCTCACAAACCAAACCAAACCCATTGGCAGTGAGTCACTTTCGACTCACAGTGACCCTAAACGACAGAGTACAACTGACCCACAGGGTTTCCAAGGCTGCAAATCTTCACAGAAACAGACTGGCACATCTTTCTCCTGTACCATGGCTGGTGGGTTTGAACTGCCAACATTTCAGCCAGTTGAGTGCTTAACCACTGTGCAACCAGGGCTCCTAAACAAGTCCCAAGATGTTTACTTTTCTCCAGCGTCCCCTACTGTATCCTAGTCTAAGCCACCATCATCTGTCACCTGTCTCACTACAAAGCCTCCTAACTCATCGCTGGGCGTCTACTCCACCACCCTTACACAGAAGCCAGAGCGAGTTTTCTCAGCTGTCAATCTGATCATCACACTCACTACTGAAAATCCACAGCGTGGAGTGGATTCTGACTCATAGCAACTGTACAAGACAGAACAGAACTGCCCCATAGGGATTGAGTCCAAGGCTGTAAGTCTTTATGGGGCAGACCACCACTTCATTTTCCTGCAGAGCAACTGGTGGGCTTGAACCGCCAGACTTTCAACCAGCCGAGTGCTTAACTGTTGTACCACCAGGGTTCCTTGTAGTCCTCACAGCAAACTGCAAACTCGCTATTACTGGACCCATCTTACAGACGGAAAAACTGATGCTCAGAGAGGTTCAATGACTTGTTCAAGGTCACAAAGCACAACCAAGATGCGAGCCACTGCCACGCGGATTTCCACCCTCCTCATGTGGGGTACAGACTCTGAGCAGACCTAAGGGACATTGAATGCCAGAGCTGCTAACTGCAAAGTGACCTCAGGAAAGGTGTGTAATCCCTGGAACCTCTATTTCTTCACCTGTAAAACAGGGACAGCAACACTAGTCATGTCGCATAGCAGCTGAGGAATTGCATGAGATAATACATGGGAAACACAGGCTAAAGTGCTTCAGGGCTTTGGGGACCTCAGAAATTCCACCTCTCATAGTTTTTAAGTGTAGATCCAGGATTAGATTTCAGCTGGTCTGTGCAGCTCTTGGGGGGAAGTGGTTAAGAGATCCAGCCAGCCAAGCCCAGTGAGTGCTAACCAAAGGGGCAGCAGTTCAAATCCACCAGCCGCTCCTTGGAAACCCTGTGGGGCAGTTCTGCTCTGTCCTGTAGAGTTGCCACGAGCAAGAATCTACTCAACGGCAATGGCAGTGGTAATGGGTTTGGTTTTTTCTTTTCGGTGGGATCAGGGAAAAGCAGTATTATGTTCTCTTTATGTGTGCCTTATTCTAGATAGGTGATCTCAATCTTCAGTCGGAACGATAAAGAGCCGGAGAGCTGAGGCTTAAAAAGAAAGGTGAGGAGGTGCCAGTCTCATCCAGTCTGCTGATTTCATATAGGGAAACTGAGGTTCCTCCAACACGAGAGGAAGGGGCCCAGACTCTTCCATGACAAAAGTCTTCTGTCCCAAACCCCTGACATTTCAACCACTCAACATTCTCACCAGAGTGACTAACTCTTGGCCAAGGGTTAAGCTCCCCAGAGCTGAGCTGTGACTGCCAAAAGCCTGTTCCCATCCCAGAAGGCACTTCCACAACACATCGGGGTGCCTTGCTGTCAGACAGCCTGCAGTGAGGCCGGCTCTTGCAGAGGGGTGGTCTACACACACTGTCTGCAGTGGCTCCTTCACCTTCTTAACGATGACCTCACGCCTGGAAGCGCCCAGGCCAAAGGACAACAGGGTATCCTCTCAATATCAAACTCACTCTAAGGAGGGTTTGCACACTTGGCGCAGGAGTCCGTGTTTTACTGGAACAAGGCCACAGCTGTTTACTGCCCTGGCTGCCCTCCCACTGGAAACCCTGCTGGCGTCACGGCTACGTCTGGTAACCAAAAGGTCAGCGGTTTAGATCCGCAAGGCGCTCCTGCGAAACTACAGGGCAATTCTACTCTGACCTCCAAGGTCATTAGTAGGTGGACTTGATCACAGTGGCTCTGGCTTGGCTGTCCCACTACCACACAGAGCTGGGCATCTGCAGCAGAGCTGGTCTGGGCCACAAAGCCTGAGACAGTTTCCATCCGGCCCTTGACAGAAAAAAGCCATGGAGTCAGCACCCCAATGGACCACCCGGTGCACTCAGGGAAGGTCTCCCTCACTTGGTGCTCACTACTGATGAGGGCCCAGCCCCAGGCACGCTAGGTGGGAGCTTGCAGAAAACAAGAAAGCCATACGTTTTTCGTCTTCGGTAGAGAAGTGAATAAACTTCCGGTGGCAGGGGGATTTTTTAAATCAAAGATTGTAATTTTTTATTCTGTTTAACTACTATTAAACTGTTTCCTATCTAACTCTGCAATCTAACTTAGCTTTCTTTACCCCCCAATGAGATACATTTAATTTCTTGTATTACCCACTCAAGCAGCACTTCCACTCAGCTGGACCAAAACCAAACTCATTGTCAAGTTGAGTCCGACTCACGGCTATTCCAAGTGTCAGCAGAACTGTGCTCCCTAGGATATTCCGGTGGTTGTGATCTTCTAGCATTAGGTTGCCAGGCTTTTGTTTCGACGTGCCTCTGGGTGGATTTGAACTATTAACCTTTCAGTTAGTAGCTGAACATTTAAAGCTTTGCACCCCCCAGGGACTCCATATAACCAGTCACCAGTTCCATACATATCTAATATTACAATCCAATTCCAGGGACTCCCCCATTCAAACAGCTTGACCATCCTGTTATCCCCTCAGTAATGAGTCACGTGACTCCTAACCACGTGCTCACTATGCATTTGTTGCAAGAGTTACGCTTTTAGCCTGTTCAAAATTCCACATTGTCAGAGCCTGGAGGCAGTGCTGACGGATGGTTAGTAAAGCAGCCGAGACCACCAGGCACACACGGCATTCTGACAGCAGGCGCAGGCGGCACATGGGTACCTTGGCGTCCTGGCGGCTGCGGGAAGCCAGGGCAATCTGCCTGGCCAGCTTAAGGGCTTCTATCCTCATGATGGCGAACTCTAACTCCTCCTGCCCGCGGTGAGGTATGAGGGGACCGGGGGAAAGGCAGCAAAACAGGATGTGAATGTCTCCCACAGCCCGGCATGAGAGGCCACTTAAATGTGTCATGACAGGTACTCAGGGAAAACACAGGTGCCATGGTTCTTTTACAATTAACACCTCAGCAGATCATGAAACAAGTGTTTAATTCCCTTTTATTAAAAAAAAAAAAAAAAAACACCCATTCCAGACTCTACAGGGATGCAAGATGTGGCCAAATCAGAGGTGAGTTTTAGTGACATCAAAACATTTACAGAGCTATTTGCTTTTCTTTTGTTTTCTTAATGTAAATTTGGCTAACATGCTCCACGGAGGGATCTGCAACTCTCAAATGACTGTTAACTATCTCTCTAGGTCTGCTCCGAACATTCGAGTCTGGAGGACATTAAATTAAATTGTCAAATTTGAAGTACAGCGTGGATAACTATTTCAGTGCCAGATGTAAGACCAAGTCCAGATGTTACCTCACTGGGAGTCTGAGATAGCCTCTCACAGAGAAGTAAACTTCACTCAGCGGAGATCTAATACCATCAGTTTGGAGAATAAATCACAGGAACCGCTGTTAGGGCTCTCAAAACTTCTGAAAAATGACCATTTGGGCCCAATCTCCAAACTGAAGTAGGAATGAGTTGTTCCAAATGTAATCGCATGATTTATGGAAGTTTGGGATCTTGGATAAAGAGCATCCTATGAGGGGCCTGAGGGGAGGATATTTCATTTGGAACTGGAAGCTTCTCAGTAAATACTGCCTCGTTTCCTTTGGGGCAGGGGGGCGTTCATTCTCTACTGAGGTTTTGACAAACTCTGGCAAAGTCACACGTGGACTACAAACCTGAAGTTTCTGAGCAAATACTGGGGGGTTCTTTTCTGCTAAGTCAGGCTCCAGGTAGTCAAGTGCACCACAGAGAGAGGCCGGATGAGCCAGCCTGCTGAGGAGGACGTCAGCAGACACAAGGGAGCCCTCTGGAGCTGTCTGAGGCTGGCAGAGAGGAGCACACAGAGGGAAATAGAGGAGAGGAGAGAGTAACATTGATTCCAGATGTGGACCATGCAGCTGTTGGCTGGACATTTCCGACTTAACGCTAAGGACAATAAGGTGCCGATGCTTTCTCTTCACTTGGACCAATTACCATGTACCTACAAAGGCTGACATTAGCAGACCTAGTCCCCTCCCCAAAAGCACAATTGTAGGTATAACTCCCACCCCATGCCACCCCCACTCTGAAACCATAGCCAGTCAGCAGGAAGAAATGTAACATTTGCTATTTATTTGAAAATCTCAGGGGAAGAGGGGAGGCAAGCTATTTGATGGATTTTCCAAACATAACTCATCAAGAAAAGACCTCCAAGTATGAATTTCAAAGTAAGTGAGGTTTTGGTAGAGGTCATTTAACGAGAAAATGGAAAGATGATTTTAAATGGACAGTGTCTCCTGGTAGATCAGAAAGTCTTCAAAAGCAGAAGCCAGCTTTGAGCAGCTGACCCACGTACCAGTCCCTCGTAGCATTTATTTGAGAGAGCGTTTGTTTCACGTCTAGACTCTTCTAGACCTTTTTTTTTGCTCATCACTATTTTCCAGCATCTAACCCATTGTGAGACATATAGCTGGTGTTCAGTAAATAAGTGATATATGAGGCAAACCAACAGTCTACTAATAAGGAAGAATAAATGCGATACACCCATTTCTCACTTATCAACTATTCTGTTATGCAACATTTTGTATTACAGCAAGAGTAAAAACATCCACTATCTGATTATCTAGCACAATGTACATTCGGTAGTGGCAAAGCTCAGGTGCATGGCAAGAGAAATACTGGCTGTGATGGTAAAGGTTCTGTGTCAACTTGGCTGGGCCATGATTCTCAGTGGTTCAGTGGCTATGTAATGTTGCAGTTTGGCAATTGTGTAATGATGTAGTCATCCTCCATTTTTGTGGTCGGATATAGTCATCCTTCATTTTCACACAACATCAATTTTTGCATCATGATCTGACCTTTGGAACCTGACCATGTTGTTAAGTGAGAAGTGGGTGTTTACTAAATCAAGAGCTTCAAACCCTCTTGGAAATTGCTAGAAGGAGCTAAAAGAAATAAAAATGAAATTCACCTAGAAGGATGGTCTGTTCTCAACATGTGGAACAACTTTATGAGTATATCATATGCTATAGGGAGCCTACAGTTGGTTTAAGTCCTTCTCTACACAGAGGCCTGTGGATGGACACGTGTAACGGTGTGTGAAGGTCAGGGAGCTAAGGCCTTCAGCTCTGTCGACTTGTTCTGCAGGACCTCACTGGGGCTGGAAGGGAGACATATAAATCCCAGACTATGTATATAAGAGCCAATGAGGACATGGAGACCTTGGTGTGGTGGACCAGCACGACAGTCCCACAGATAGACTTGAATGGGGGTGACTGTAACAATGCCAGACTGGGCAGCCTTTCATCCTGCTGTACCTAAGGTCACCGTGAGGAGGAGTTGACTCAGTGGCAGCTATGTATCTGTCTATCTACAGAAAGAATTTATAACTAAAGCCCAAGAAAACCAACTGGTCCCCCAAAGGAGTTGCCCCTGCCTACCATTCTCTGCCATGGGCCAGCCTGCTGCTGCCACCAAGGCAGAGGCAGGGGACAGAGTAACGACTGCTCCAGAGCAGCAATCCAGCTAAGGGGCTGGAAGTAGAAAGTAAATAACCCTAAAGGCAAAGAAGGCCCAGGAAGACTCGTGAGAACTGCAAACACACAGCACACAGTGAGCGTGGAGGGCCTTTCTCTCATCACTGTGGACTGGGGGCTCCTAGGCTGGCTTCTGAGGGGTGGGGGACAGAGAGGGCCCTCTTGGTGACAGGATCCAGCTGGCTGGGGCTTCTCCCCCGTATCTCAGCCTCCTGGGGCCCCCACTTACAATTTCAATCGGGTCAGAAGCAGCTCCCAAGGCCATGGCCTCTAGCTCTTTCTGCGTGGACTTCTCCGGCACCTGCAAGTGTGGCTCTTGGCTGGGGGCCAGCCCTCGTGGGATGGGGTGCTGGATTTTGGCCCCTGCATTCACAAGGGCTTCAGTCTCCTCAAAACTTGACCTAGGGGAACAAAGGGTACCTTCAGAGTCTTTGTGTTCAAATCCCATTGAAATGAGCCTGACACCCTAACTGTGTCACCATCTCAGAGGTGAGAATGAAGCTTCTGGGGCCTCATTCTCAGAGGGCAATAGAGCCAGTATGTGGGGCTACGGTGGCTCTAGACTTCACAGTGTGAGGGATGAGTGGTCTGCTTGCAGCTCAGGGCTTGCTGACAAGAGAGGGTGGGAAGCACAGATACCACGGGCTTACAGGCACAGACACCACAGGCTAAGGGACACAGATGCCATAGGCTTAGAGGCACAGATGTCATGGGCTTAGGGACACAGATGTCATGGGCTTGGGGAACAGATGTCATGGGCTTGGGGCACAGATGCCACGGGCTAAGGGTCACAGACACTCTTAGGGCACAGACACCATGGGCTAAGGAACACCGATGCCACCGGCTAAGGGACATAGGTTCTGCAGCTAAGCAGGCAGTCAGTTGCTGGCTGTGTACTGTAGGGAAGTAACTAAATACTGTGACTCAGTTTCCTTTTCTGTAAGTTGGAGACAATGTCCCTTCTGTGAAGATGGAATGAGATACTACATGGAAGGTACTCTGTGGTGAAAAAGGCGCCATGACTGTGCTTGTGACACTATCTTTACCATCCCAGAGACAGATCTGCTTTTCATGGTCCCCCTTAAGTTCCATAAAAGCAATAGCTTTCACTCCTGCTCTATGAAAGGGGAAAGAAGAGGAGGCCAAGCAGGCCCAGGTCTTAGGGTGATGGCTCACTCTTCCCCAAGCGGGGGCCCCACAGCTGAGAACCTGAACTCTAAGGAATGCTCACACTGGCAACTACATTCATGACCAACGATGACTGTTGATGGCTGTGCCCATGCTAGCCACTCAAGATGGTGCTTTCTAGACACCATTGCGTTGCCCTTCTCCTGGTGGCTTCACGAGACAGGTATGTGTGTCCCCATTCCACGGCCGAGGGATGCTCTGTAAGACTGACAGCGTCCCCTTTGGTCATTAACCCCTGTGGGGCCGGGCTTACTGGCACCTCTTCCTACAGGTGAGGACACTGCAGCATAGGGAGCTTCTGTCATCTGCATCCTGTCACATCAGGGAGGGACAAAGGTGGGATGCAGGCTCTGAGTGTTGCAGGCAATGCCTCCACACTGGAGAATTTACAAGACCAGGTTGTGTGACTATCAGGGGTGAGGGATGGGGTGTTCTGCCTGAGTCCAAGGGGTAGCCAAGAACAAAACTGCTGCATCTATACTCAGGCACACGTGGGCATTCTGGGAGAAAGGTGGCTGCTTTAACACAAGCAAAGCAAATGAAGTCAGAGCAACAGCGGGAAGGGGACCAGAGGCTCCGGCCCGGCCCACAGCCCTCTCACTGTGTTAGACGTACCCTGAACATGGCGTCGGGGACTCTGACATCCGGACGGGAGGAGACTTGACGGGGCTCTCCTGAGAGGCATCAAACATCAGATACAGAGCCTGCTTCTTCGGCGTGTCATCGTCATGCTGCGGAGACCAAATCACGTGTTACAGGTGTGTCCCCAGAGACACGCTAGGGTCCTGACCCCTATACCTGTGAAACTGACCCTACCTGGAAGTAAGGTTTTTCTTCCATTATGTTAATGAGGTCATACGGCAGGGTGGGTGACAAATGAAGACATAAGTGAACATGGCCTCTAAGCACGGTCACAGGACAGCAGCCACAAGCCCCACCACGCTCTGTGTTTGGGCTGCTCTGATTTGACTGCCATGGTATCTGAGTCACATGTTTATGGGTATTTTTTTTTTGCCCTGCCTTCAGGCCTGACTGACAGCAAACTGAAGTACAGAAGCAGCAGCCACATCTGTCTATGAGTGATGCAAGGAAAGATACAGGGAAGAGCCATGTGTCCCCATAAGGGCTCCGGGGCACCTCCAGCTTCTCAGGACAGCAGCAGGCTCAGGCAGAAGCTCCCGGAAGAGCAGATAAGACGCCAGTGAAGACGACTGACATCATAACCACTTACACAGAAAAGGGGAGCATGAGATTCACTGCCCAAAGAGATAAGCTTTAGCTCTGCATAGAAAAATTTTTTTTTGTAGAAAGTGCCTAATACCGTATCTTAAAAAACACCGAAAACTCTCATTTCTTAAAACCCTTCCAGGTTTCGCTTTCTCAGTGTCAGGAAGTCACTCTGCCATGAAGCCTGACTGCCTTCTACCTTGTGTCCCCGAGAATGTCACAGGAAGCGGAATGAGTGCCAGCCCCAGGCCCACCCACCTCTCTGTCCCATGCACTCAGGATGCTGAGGTACAGATGGCCCTCAAGTTGGAGTCCCAGCTCCTAAAGATGCTTTGCCCAGGGGAGGAGGCTGCTGCATCGTCACCCCAAAGGGCAGGGTCATGAAGTGAGGGCCCTGGCTGGTTTGAGGCAGAACTTACAGGTAAGGAGGTGCCGAGTTTTTCCATATACTCGATTTCATAAGAGTTTCTGTAATCCAACTCTGCAAAGAGACAAAGGGCGCCGTCAGTGCCAGAGGAAATCACGGGAGATGTGGGCCAGGAAGGGTGGGTCCTGGAACAAGGCTCTGAGCTTCTTGAGAACGGATCACTGATACAGCCAAGAGGGAGCTTCAGCTCAGCTCCTTTTAGACACTCAGTCAACCGCTTGCTATAAAAGGACTTCTGCCCTTGGCAGGGTTCCAAGGAAATGCAAGGGCATGAGCAGGTACAAGTTGGTGGACAAACGTGTTTTGCCCTGAGTTTTCAGAGTGGAGAGTGTGTACACTCTCGGTGTTGGTTTTTCCCTGTACTTTCATGTGTAGCACGAGGAATATACTCATGTCCATGAGGACATTTGGGTCCCAGACCTATCATAGTCCCTCCCAGAGAATTTAGTCCACTCTGAAACAAAGAAAAACAGATATTGTCCCTTCGGTGTGGCTTATAGGAGAGGCTTCACAAGTTACCTGGAATATTCTTCCAAATCCTAGCAGGGTCCCTGTGATGGTCACAACTAGATTTTCAGAAGCAAAGAGCATTAAAAGGCCCATTGGTGGAGAAATAACCTACTGGAAATTTTAGGCTGCCAAGAAGATTCCAGACACCCACTGGAGACTGGAAACCTACAGCTTGCCTCAATTACCCAAATGATTCCATATAGAAACCCAGGACAGCCATACAACCAAACTCCCTCATGCAGTAAATGGTTTACACACAGCATCCTCTATGTGTGCGGTGCTGCACTGAGCACAGTGGATACGGCAGTGATCAAGATCAAAGTGGACTCTGTCCTCATTAAGGCCACCATCCACAGCCACTGTACAGTGGTTCTTAAGAAGAAAATCAAGATGTGACATATGACCTACCAAGAGGCCAGGTGTGCAAGGGCATTGGAGGCAATCTATGAAGCATAATGTGCTTATTTTCTACATAAAAATAAGTGGCAGTTTTGGTGAAACCCCCTCTGTGCATACTGTTGAAGACACATTTATAACATGATTTGTGTGTGTGTGTTGTAAGTGAAAGTTTACAATTTGAGTCAGTTTCTCATACAAAAACTTACATATACTTTGTTACGTGACCTTAGCTGCTCTCCCTACACTGTGATGGCACACTCCTTCCCTCCACCCAACATTTCCCATGTCCCTTCAACCAGCTGCTGTTCCCTTCTGACTTCTTATCTAGTCTCTGGACAGGAGCTGCGCAGTCAGTCTCCTGCATCTACCTAAGTCAAGATGTTCACTTTTCACCAGTATCATTTCATGTGTTATTGACCAGTTCAATCTTTGAGGAGATGGCTTCTGGAATGGTTTCAGTTCTGGGCTAAACGAGAGTCCGGGGGTCATGTTTACTGAGGACCCTCAAGTCTATCAGACCATCTAAGTCTGGTTTTTTCACTAGAGTTTGAGTTCTGCACCCCACATTTCTGCGGGACTTTATGTTGAGTTTCCTGTTAGAAGAGTCACTGGTGATAGCTGGGCACCATCTAGTTCTTCCGGTCTCATGTTTATATATTCTCTGGTTTATGCAGACCTTTCTGTCTCTTGGGCTTATATTTTCTTTATGACTTTCATGATTTTCACTCTTTTGCTCCAAGTGCGTTGAGACCAATTGATACTTCTTAGATGGCCACCTGCTTGAAGACCCCAGACGCCACTCACCAAAGTGGGATGCAGAACATTTTCTTAATAAACTATGTAAAACATGATTCTTCAGAATAAAATATATCCTGGAAGACTTTCTCAAAACTTGCTAGGTATGTATGCTTGTGGCCCAATAAACTCAAGCACTGACACACGAGGACACATTTTCAGGGGTGTCTGAATCTCCAGGGTGATGCAAATGTGCACTTCTTGCAGACATGGGCTGCTCATAGAATAAAGATAGATCTGTGACCCAACAGCCGAGGAGACTTTCTGCTTCCTGAAGGCAGACAGCATAATCATGTATCACAGAGACCGGAGCAGAAACCAGCCACTGCCAGGATGGAGCTCAGAAAGAGGGTCTATAACTGTCATATAACCTGTGCCTGGGGTCTGCCCCAACTTGAGACAGAGAAGCATTTGTCTATGAAGACTTTCTTCCTCTTAAAAAAGAGAAGTAGGCAGGTGACAGTGATAGCTGAGGTGCCCTCTGTCCTGTAGGGTTGCTGTGTTTCAGAATTGATGGCATCCAACAACCTCACCATGAGGGTAACTTCTGCTACTCCAAAGAAGCATCTTATTGACTATGGTTTTCAAATCTTGCTCACTCCTTTACATTCCAAGCCTCAAAGAGTAGGTGGGAAAACCACATCCACATTTAGCTCATTTCCAGAAATGGCATAAAATAAGGCCAACTGTGTCCAGCAGTAAGTCACCTTTACACCTAAGGACAAAGGCTGCTTGAGAAAGCATGTGGCTGCTTCAAGCTCAAGGGAGTCCAAGTTGTTTATAATGAGTATTGTCACTTCTGAGGGCTGCTTTCTGGTTATTATTTCATACCAGGGCACTGCACAGCAAGAAGGTGCCACTGCTGTTTTCACTGAACACTACTTGTTACAGTTTTGCTGGTAGACCAGAAAGAGGCCTGGGTGGAAGGCAGGGGAGCGGTAAGTTCAGAGAGAGATCTACCTTCCCAGAATCAAGGAGGCCAGCTCACACAACTTCTCCATGATCTGCAACTTTTGCATGATCTAGAAAATGGAGCTAAAAGTGCCTGCATTTGCAATAAAATGAAATAACGGGCTGGGAGGAGGGGGGAAGGGTGAGTTATCACTTGATGAACACTGAGTTTCTGTGTGGAGTAATAAAAAGTTTTGAAAATGGATAGTGACGATGATGGTATAGTATGGAGAATGTAATTCATGTCACTGACGTGTATACTTAAAAATGGTTAAATGACATTTTATGTTGTATAGGTTTTAATACAAAAACATTTTAAAACGAAATTAAAATTGCAGTTTGTTATACAAAAGCAAGGAACTGTGATGAGTTATTGGTCATTGCCACTATCTCTGGGACTTCTGACACATGTGGTGAAGCAGAAGGGAGCAGGGAGCACAGCACTCAGGTAGATGATAAGGCAGCTCCCAACCTGCTCACCGTTTCCCTTCTAACAGGCTGAAGTGTGACAGTGATGGCGTCCATCATCAAAGTACCAATGAGTGGGAGAAAGACACCATCCCTCTATCTGACGTAGAAGGTTTGACGTGGCTGCGTGTTAAGGAAAACATGAACCCTGGCTAACCATTATGGGATGGTCCAGATGTGGGAACTACAAACTCTTTTCTGCCTAGATCTCTTGGACCAAAGCTGGGAAGGCTCAGAGGCTGGGCATCCCAATGGTTCCCAATCTCTTCAACCCTAAGGGCCATACGGATTACATTTTCACCCACAGCACCACATTTCAAAAGACTGCACAACCAAGAGAATTTACTAAGCCATCACCTGAAGAAAAATGTTTACAATCATCTGTTGGAATTCTTAATTGGTGGGAGGTACCCCACGTCACAACCACAAACTGATATAATTACCTGGCATTTTAATTACCTGGTCATCTTCCTCTCTAGTTCTAGTTTAGTTTTTGGAAATACTAAAGACAGTGAGGAAACCCTGGTGGCCTAGTGGTTAAGCACAACAGCTGCTAACCAGAAGGTTGGCAGTTCAAATCCACAAGGTACTCCTTGGAAACTCTATGAGACAGTTCTACCCTGTCCTGTAGGGTCACCATGAATCAAAACTGACTGAATAGCAGTGGAGTTTTTGTTTGTTTAAAGACAACACAAGGCTCTCTATTTCGACTCTTGTGGACCCGGGGAAAGAAGCCCAGATTGTGTTCAAGAGTCACATTTAACAGACGAGGAAATGAAGCCAGCCTGATGTGCACATGTAGGAAGAACGGCCATGAGAATTAGATCAACCTGATTGTCATGGATTAGCCATGTGGCACTTAGGCAAGTCACTTAACCACTCAAAGCCTTGTTCTTCCATCTTCACATGAGGAATTAAGAGATATCCTCTTGAGAGAGCTGGGAGATGGAATGAAACACTGTATGGAAAACACATACACAACACCTAACACAAAGTGAGTGCCCAGCAAATGATGGCTCCTGCTTTACCATTATCTACAGAATCAACATCACAGTAGATGAGTGTTCACATGGTAGTTATTATTTCTAGCCCAATGTTTCATTTTTTCTGTGGTTTGTGATTTTAATGAAGGAAAATCTCCTACCACAGCTGTGGCCCTGGCCAGTTTCATTCTGATGATGACATCAACACACTTGGGTGTGTGCCTGGTGCTGTTGGACTTGACCTTATCAAGGTAACAGGAAGGATGATCTGATAAGAGAGTTCTGCATCCAGCTTCACCCAGGTGCTGGAGGGAACTAGGGAATATCAGAAGGGTGGAGAGCACCTTGTACAAATGCAGCTCTTCTGTATCCACACATTAGATGACCCACTAGCCATAATTATGTCAGTAACTTTCCAGATCATCAGAGTCGTTTTCTAAGGAGACAGGCTTAACAGAGCTTTGTTCCAAATCTGTATATTTACTAGTTTGTTGTATTTTTGCAGAAAATGAATATCTGCCAGATGTAACAGAGAACTGGTGAGCTGCCTGTTTTAGAACAACGTTGTTGTTGTTGCTGGGTGCTTTTGAATGAATTCTACCTCATAGCAAGCTTATGTGACAAGAGTAGAACTGTCCCACAGGGGGCTTTATTGTTGTTGTTATTAAATTTTATTTTGTTGTTATTGTTGAGAGTACACGCAGCAAAACGTATGCCAGTTTCTACATGTACGTTCAATGGCATTAATTACACGCTTCAGGTTATACAAACTGGTCTCGCCTTCCTCTTAGGAGCTGATCGTCCCTGATGAACGGAAACTCACCGCCCTCTAAGGTTCCAATCTAATCTTCTGAGTTGTTTTTGTAACTTAGATGCCATACAGACAGTTCTTCAAAGAGCATAATGCTCAAGGGAGAATTTTTTTACTAGCTAAGTAACTGTTTGGAAATCCTGCTGGTGTCGTGGTTGAGTGCTACATCTGCTAACCAAAATGCTGGCAGTTCGAATCTGCCACACGTTCCCTGGAAACGCTATGGAGCAGTTCTACTTTGTCCTATGGGGTCGCTATGAGTCGGAAGTGACTCAATGGCAGTCTATTTTGTTATTTTCTTCCTAAGCTATTGCTTGGCTTTAAGAAGACTTCAGGGGATAGTTCTTTTTTTTTTTTTTCCATGTTTAACTTTTATTTTTTTATTTAACATGACTGAGTGAAAATGTACATTCCCATATAAATTTACACACCCACCTATATGCAGCTTCCACTGCTCTCCCTGTCCGGTGACTGCACACTATTCCTCTCTGCTCCATACATGTCTCATCCTCCCAACAGCCTCCTTTCCCCTCCTCTCCATCCACTCCCCTTCCTCCAGCCAGAGGTCAGCAGGATGACATCCTATAGATGTATAGAACCATAAAGTGCATCCAATATATGGTCACTCTGCATTGCCAAGTCCAATCCATTCCTGTCCAAAGAGTGGACCTTCATTATAATTTATGGGTAAGGGCAGCATCAGGGCCAGGGGCCATGCTCTCAGGGGAACCCCGAAACCGCTGGACCATCAACTGAGGTCTTTTAGTGGAGATCTCAGGATACACCCCTTTGTACTCTTGTGTTGCCACTGAGACTCCTCTCTGTGAGCTCCATCGTGACTATCACTGGTGATGGCCGGGTACCATCCGGTTCTTCTGGTCCCAAGTCGATGTAGGCACCTACTCTTGTGGGTCTCTCTGTCTTCTGGGTTGTCTTTACCGCATGTCATTTTGGTCCTCGGTGAGCATCCGTTCCTGCTGAGTTGGGACCATTTGCTGTGTCCTCGGATGGCAGCTTGGCAGCTTTTAAGACCCCAGACGCCACTCACCAATGTGAGGTGCAGAGAGCTCTCTTGGCAAAATGCTAGTTGTGCCAATTGGCCTCAATTTCACCTAAGAGCATGGTCCAGGGGATATTCCTTGTTTAAGGTTTAAAGATGGTCTCAGGCCAACAGTTTCAGGCGTCTGCCCGGCCTCCATGGCTCCAGAGAGTCTGAAGTCCACGAGAATATGCAATTCTGTTCTGTATTTCCCCCTTTTTGCTCAGCCTTCTTTTATAGAATCATTGATCAAAAGCTTCAGTAATAGTAGCAGAGCATCATCTAGCTGTTCTGGTCTTACAGTAAAGGACGTAACTGTGCACGGAGGCAATCAGTCACCCCTTATACTTCCCCTCCTCTTCTTCCTGTCATTTGTCTGTTGCTCCAGGTAAATGTAGACCAATGATGCCTTGGATGGCCTCTTGCAAGATTTTAAGACCCCAGGAAACTACTCAAAAAAATTAACAGGTGTAATAGAAACGTTATACATGTTACTAGTCCAATTAACTGGGAGGTCTCACGAAACAGTGACCCCCAAATCTTCAAACAAAGGAACCAAATCCCACGAGCTGTTTGGAAGTAGCCTCAATAGCTACTCTTGCTGTTGTTGTTGTAAAGATGTCTATTACACAACTTTTGCCAATTTAACTTCTTACAGGTATACGACTTACTGACAGCACTCCAAACAACTGGCAAACCCTTAAGCAATGCGATTTTTCCATTACCATAAACGAAAACTCGGTGCTCCGTAAGCAAAAAACTCTACTCCCCCACTCCCCATCTTTGGTAACCACTAAATGTACACACAGTCTGGCAGGGAATCTAGAAGTACACACACTCCAGAGGGAATCCAGAAGTGTCCACAGTCCAGCAGGAAATCTAGAGGTGTACAGTGCCCAGCAGAGAAAGAAGTGCACAGACAGGGGGGAATCTTGAAGCACACACAGTCCAGTAGGAAGGAGGCAGTGCACACACATCATCCCCGTGCTGGTAAGTACCCCTAGGACAGCCTTTATCAAACACTAAGGGCAGGCAGAGCAGCCAATGACATCCAGAGAAAGGTTAGGAGGGGGCGGGACCTAAACAGCCAAGGTGGAGGTGAGAAATTTAAGGAGTCCCTCCAACTGTGGGGAGCGCAGCAGCCACTCCAAAGACAGGCAGATCAGGGCAGGCAGGTGAGGGGCAGCCCTGGGGACAAGGATGTGATTTTGTTTGAAGCATGAGGCTCAGGTGTGGGGGATTGAAGGGACCCTGAGGCCAGGTCTCAGAGTCCAAGTGTAAGTCTTAATGACATGATACTATTAAACCTCTCCAGTCCCAAGACCTAGTGTGTTAATTGCTATGTCTGCTAACCAAGAGTTCACAAGAGTTCAGCAGTTCAAATCCGCCAGGTGCTCTGTGGAAGTTCTATGGGGCAGTTCTTCTCTGACCTCTAAGGTCGCCAGGAGTCGGACCCGACTTGACAGCAGTGGGTTTTTTGGTTTGGAATCCCAAGGCAGAGGCCCCATCTCACAGACAACCATAAGGCTCCACTTTGCAGAAAACAAGTTGATGTATGCATAACTTGGATGGTCTTTTCACGGTCAAGTAGTAGGAAGACAGCTTTGCAGAGCGAGAAGCATCAAAATCCCCTAAACATGAACTAGGTCTCCCTATAAATATCCCACGGTGCTCTTCAGAGATTGTGGGAGGCACAAGGCAGACAGCCACAAGAGCCTGACCCGAAGACAGGCAGGAGAGAGTTACAACTGAAGTTCTCTGTGCCTCAGTTACACCAGCACCTCTCAGTGAGATGACAGAGGGCTAATAAATGGAGACCTCAGGTCCTTAACAGGAGAGTGGAAGTGAAGCTAAGACTTACATGGGTGCTCTTCCACATACTGATTTCAACTGAATTTTAAAAATCCACATCAATCAATATCTCAGAGAGGCAAATTTAAAATCACTGGAAAGAATGGCTGTGAAAACAGCTGGGAGTGGGTATCTGACCTCCTCTGACTTCACCAGGGTGAGGGATCACTGTCAGCAGCAACAGCCCTAGGCTGACGCTATGAGGCAGAGGTCAGACTGGCCCCCAGCCTATAATCTTTGTACCAATTTTGACACCACCTGTCCTTCCACTCCTCAGCAAAATTCAATATTTCTTGCAAAGGCTATAGACCTCACAGACCATACTCACAGTCTGGGGGCTTGTTAAGAGAAGCAACAGGTTACAATTCAGATCAGAAAGGACTCAGGACATAGTTCCTCCTTCTGGACGACATCTCAGCTGTGCTGGCAGGCAGGCCTCTCTTTAGCCCTCAGCTCCACCTTGGGGCAGGTGTTATAAAGCCCTTTTTCTTGCCAGTAAGTGCACATCGTCACCTTACTCCATTAGCCAACCTTCTGCCTGAAGCAACTCAGCTTTCTCACTTGTAGGCCAGGAGGCCCAATGCACCATCTCCTGTCCGTCTCCTGGTTCTCCTGCCTCTTCTTCCAGTCTCTCTGCTGCTGCTTCTCACAGTCTTGCCATCTCCAGTGTTAAAGCTCTCCCTCTCTGTCTCCTGGGTCTAGGAGGATCTCAGCACAGGGATCCTGGGTCCAAAGGATGTGCTCCACTCCCGTCTCTTCTTGCTATTAGTCAGGTGCTCCCTCTGCTCCGGGACTGTCTTCTCTTTCAGGCCTAGTGGGATGGCAAAACTGACCAATCCCCTTGTTGGGGTTCCATACACCTCATCTGCATGGTTCCACCCCTACAAGAGTGCCATGGACCTTATTTATTTACATTTTTAACAAGCTGGCCAATCCCCTTGGTGGGCCACAAGCACCTTATTTGCAAAGTCCCAATCAGTCATTTGGTGGAAATTACAAAGACTGTGGCCAGAAAGACCATATTAAAGAATTCACTGCACCGCAGGCCACCCCAGGCTCTTCTAACCACTGGCCTTGTCATACTTGAAGGATGAACTTCCCCCTCCTAATCACCTCACCAGTCTGAAAGTCATTAATAGTTAGTCTTTCAGTAGGTTTGGGCATCCTCAGGGTGAGGGTTCCCTGGTACCAGCTTTTTAGGTCTGCTGCAGGTGTCCATCTGATGTGGTTGGGTTCTCCAAAAGTTATCTGGGCTTCACCTTCTCTGGCCTCTGGTAAGATTTAATGGAGAGACCATTTCCTTGCTCCAAGCCTCATGACATCATCAGCAGAGCAAAACCTTTCCTTCAAATTTGGCCACTGGATTCCAGTCCAGTGGGGCCCCCTGCGTAGCCCACGCTTTGACACAGTATCTACAGGTACATTCTGTACAATCACAACTAACCCTGTTAACAATCAACACTCATAACTGAGTCATATAATCCTATCAGCACCTTCCCCTACTCTCTCTTCCTCAGACCTGTAAGGAAATGAGGAAACTATTTAGTGGGAATCCTCCCTTGTTCCCCTAATTTTGAGGGTAAGCACACTCCTGAACGCATGTGTGCAAGCCAGCCACTTCATGCCTTTTTCTCCCCCACTTTAGACAGCCAATATTTGAACTGCCCATCCCTATCAAACCAGTATCTGAGGAGACAAGCATGTTCTTTATTCGAATAATCTTCTGTTCCACTGGAATTTCAAGTATCTGTATGCAAAAGCAAAGTCTAGTCCAGAGCAAGCCATCAAATCGCAACAATCTATACCAGCTCACGGTGTCTTCCTCCTCTTCACTCCACTGGGTTTTGGTCAGCGGATCCCCAGCCATCCAAGCTAGGTCAATGGGGGCTAGACGTAGGCTCAGGAGTCCACATCCGTGTTCTGTACTTCACAGCAGCCAGCCCTCCCTCCCTCTCCCCCTCTCCCCCTCTCCCCCCTCTTCCTCCTCCCTCCCTCCCCCTCTCCCCTCTCTCCCTCTCTCCCTCTCCTTCTCTCTCTCTCCCTCTCTTCTCTCTCCCTCTCTCTCCCTCTCCCTCTCTCTCCCTCTCCCTCTCCCTCTCTCTCCCTCTCTCTGTCTCTCTCTCCCCCCCCCTCACATCCCTAGCCTCCATGGATGGGCCAATGGGTACCAAAAGAACATGTCCAAACTCAGCTGCCTCCTCACTGCAGCACCTCCCCAACTGCCACTCATTTAGGGGACGCAGGTGGTCACTACAGTGAACATCCCAGGCTGTCTACTTGCTGGTTCCCTTTAACTTCCATTCCTGGGTGGCAGTTCTTCTGATGGCCACTGACTCTCCAGCCTCAAAGCACCCAAAGGCAATCTGCTTGCTGGAAATTAAAAAGGCAAAATAGTTTGTTTTTTCTTTTCCAGCAGATCCTTCCTTTAAATGCAAATTTCTCCTTCTCCCAGCAGCTCAGCAAGACTGCACATCTTCTCATATGCAAATTTCCTGACTCCAGAGGTTCTGCATAGAGCTCAGGTTTTCTGCTGAAGTCACAATATTTTATATACACGGCTACTGGATTCAAACCACCAGCTTGCGTCTCCTTCAGGCAAATCCCAGTCCCCCCTTTGGCAGATCCTGTTAAGTGCTGGCTGAAGGCAGAGTTAGTCACCTGCTCTCTGTAATGCCTGATATTCATTTCTGTCATGTATGCAGGTCTGGGTTACACCAGGCAGGAGAAACACTCAATATCCATAGCACATGACCCTTTAAAAACATTCCAGTCTCATCTTCTTGACACCTTGGCTGTGTTCCCATTCCGAAGCACACAAGGTCTGACAATTAAGTCTTTGAACTTCATTGTTCCGAGTGCTACATACCTCACTGCTGACTATCAGCATGGTCACCTTGGAAGTACTGCCCTTGGGAGGGAAGTTCTGCACCGACTTCAGCACCTAGCCCACCCTTCCGACCCATTTTGGCACTCTTTTTGGAATGGCCACTGCACATGGTGGCATGGCGGCAATTTCATGAACCTAATTGCATACTCATCTGTGACGGAGTTTTCAGCCAATAAGTAAATGAGTGTATTTGAACACCCTCTCTGCAAGCCTGATCTGGCTCCCAATGACTTTTTTCTTTCTCCAAAGATAAAGGAAATATTGAAAGACATTTTGATGACATTCAGCACATCAAGGGTAATATGATGAGAGCTCTGAGGGCCATTTCAGAAAGAGTTCCAAAGTGGCTTTGAAGGGTGGACTAGGCACTGGCTTCAGTGCATAGCTTCCCAAGGGGAGTGCTTGGAAGGTGACCACAGTGATGCGTGGGAATGAGGTAAGTAGTACTCTCTCTAGGATGAGTTTGTGAACTTAATTGTCCAACCTCATATGGTCTTAGCCTATGGTTGGGTGGAACCAGAATACCCTGGCCCCCTATCAATCATTTCATTTAACAATCTGGGGCCAAAGACCCCAAACTATGCCAGATGTGGCTTTTCTCCCCTCAGCGGCAGTATACAGCATCTTACTTTCCTGTCACCCACCAAGGGTAACAACTACTCAAGCCACTACCCAAGAACCAAAAGTTTCATTTCCTACCCCTTCACTGTTTCTCTTAGGGAGCGCCAGGCGTCCACGTGTCTGGAGGCCTTGCAACGAATCCTGCTCCTAAAGTCAACCATACAAACGGCCTGGCAGGCCCTGCCGATCTCCTGTAACTTCCCCAGGGGGAAGACCATCATCAGGGCCCACAGCCCCAGGCAGACTGCTGCGGGGTGGAGGGCAGACAGGCCTCCACCCTCCAACCTTCTGACCAGTTCGGACACCCTCTGTCTGTCCCAAGCACCCTCTGTTTCTCAGCTAGGTTCCTTAACTTGTTGCAATCCCACCAAGAACTCAGAAATCATTCAGATATGGGGCTTCCCACGGAAGTAACAGGTTACAATTCAAGATTGAGAAGGAGGCAGGATTCAGGTTCTCCTCAAGACGGCCTCTTCTCGACTCTGCTCTCAGGCAGGCCTCTCCTTAGCCCCCAGCCTCTGCCTGGGTGGGTCAGGTGCTGCAGAGCTTTTTAGCTCCACCAATAAGTGTCCAGAGGCACCCCAAGCCACCAGGAAGCCTCCTGCCTGAAGGCACTCTGCTTTCTCGCGGGGTGGGGGTGAGGGAGGTGCGCAGCAAGCCTCGCTCCCTCCAGTGCCCAGAGGCACCCACTCTACAATAAGCCTTCTGCCCAAAGGTGCTCAGCTCTTTGCTGATCCATGGGCAGCAGGAAGCCCACTGTGCTGTCTCCTGGCCCCGGGGTCTCTGATGCTGCCATTTCTCTGACCTTGCTCCTTGCTGTCTTGCCATCTCGTGTGTTACAGCTCTCTGTCTCCTGGGATAAAAAGGCTCTCGGCACAGTGACCACAAGTCCCAAGGACATCACTCCGCTTCTGTCTCTGCTTCTTGGTGATAGTTCTGGGATGCCTCTCTTTTAATCCTAGTGGGTGGCAAAACTGACTGATCCCCTCATTAGACCTCTAAACACTTTATTTGCATGTCCTATCCCTGAAAGGGTTTGGAAACCCTGGTGGCATTGTGGGTTAAGTGCTACATCTGCTAACCACATGGTCAGCAGTTCAAATCCTCTAGGTGCTCCTTGGAAACTCTATGAGATGGTTCTGTCAGACTCAACTCTATGGCAGTATTTTTGTTTGTTTCTTTGTTTTTTAATCCCCCAAAGATGCCACACATCTTGTTTATACTATTGGCAATCACCTTGGAGGGCCATCAGCACCTCATCTGCATACTTCCACCCAGTCGTTTGGTAGGAGTGACAAAGAATACAGCTAGAAAGGCTCTCCTAAGTACTTCACTGCCTTGCCACGGCCCAAGATAGGCCCACAAGCCTCACACAAGTGGTCGGTGGAGGAAGGCCTTAACATGGATGGGAACACAGACTGCCACTGAATGTGAGGGAAAAGGGATTCATCCCTCTTGCGAAGGCTGTAGCTGTTCTCCTAACAGCTTCCCAAATAGGAAAGAAGTATGAAAGATAATATACTAATTCGGAAAATCTAGTGGAATAAGTCATTTTTTAAAAAAATCTTGATTCACATACTCACGTTGAATTGAATTAAAACATGTACAATTTTTAAACCACAGAAAAAGGCAGAAAGCTGAAACTAAATAAACATCGGGAGAAAGAAGAGATCAATGAGACGAGCAGCAGGCCTGGAAGGCCATCCCAAGTCCATGACCCTCATTACCGAACCTACGGTGAGCCTCTGGCTTGGGGCTGGATTGGAGGTCTGATCACACTGCCTGATTCTTTTCCTAGGCCTACGGATAACAAGGTCACCAAGAGACCCTCGGGTAGCTAGACTTAGGGGTCAAAGTCTGACATTAGTGACATTCCCTTGAAGCTGTGTTTTTCAAAACACAAAGGGACATAAGCCATACAGACAAGAGTGAGTGAAGCTTAAGTGAGTTTCCAAGACCTGCCATCAGTGGGTACTGTGCTGAGCTGTTAGCAGGGTCCTGGGTTCAGGTCTCAGGTTCTAAAAGGCAGCCTGATAGTTAGCTTTCAATCTACTGGGAGACAGCAGCCATGAGCTTGGTTACCTGGCTTAGCAGTTTCTCTCCTGGCATTTTGCTCCCTAAGGACAGTGCTCTCCAGGGCAGGTGGGGGTTCCAGTTGGCCACCAAGTTGCTTACCCTCCGTGGGTGAACTGAACTTGGACTCATTGACGAAGGTGGACAGGTCTGAGGGCTGCGGGTAGTCCTGCTTGTCAGCCTCCAGGTCCACAGTCATGCACGCCCACTTCTGGCTGGTGACCGCCAACTTCTCCTCATCGGTCGCGTGGACCACCGCCGAGATGACTGGTGGGCTTTCTGGTGTCGCCGCTGGAGTGGGGTCCTGGAAGGAGAAGGGAAGCAGTCTCTCCTTTCATTCATGGCTGAATGAGATGCCCACCCCACCCCCACCCCCAGAAACCAGGGCCCATGAGCCCGGAGAAAACTTGTTCATCTTCTTGGCGCCCGCTCCCATTAGTCCCTCATGGAAACACAGCCTTTCCTCTATGAATTCCCTTTTCTGATAGTTTGTTTTGGGGTCACCATGGGTATAAAAGGAAATTAGGATTTTGCCTCTTGATTACTGGAGATATTCCTGCGTGTAGTGGGTTAAGTGCTACCACTGCTAACCACAAGGTCAGCAGTTCAAATCCACCAGGCGCCCTTGAATACTCTGGGGGTCAGTTCTACCCTGGCCCCTAGGGTCGCCATGAGTCGGACCCGACTCGACGGCACTTGGCTGGCCTCTCCTTCCCTTTGAGAAAGATAAGGAAATAGCCTTTTTTTTTTTTTTTTGGCTATGGTCCCTTCATGACTACCACTCGTGGGTTCCACTTATCCTGCACTTCAGGGCTCGTGTGTTCGGTCATCAGCCAACAGCCCTCCACTTGGCCTCTGAGGTGAATAAAGGGGCTCTTATTTCCATCTCCTTAGGAGAGTGTAGAGCTGAGAAGGGCAAGATGAGAGCCCAGAAGTGACGGGGACCCAAGCTCCTTCTTCCTACCACTAGGCTCCTTGTTGCCCAGCCTCCACATGGCCAGGCCATGGGGGCTTTGTTGGAGTGGTGGAAGGGGGTCTGCTGGTTTTATGCCCCACAAATAGCTCTGAACAGCCAACATAACTGCTTCAGCATGACTGTTCTTCATTTGTAAACCAAACCTAAACCAAACCCAAACCAAACCCACTGTCAGCAAGTCGCTTCTGATTCACAGTGATCCTATGGGACAGAGTAGAACTGCTCCATAGTTTCTAAGAGCGTGCCTGGAGGATTCGAACTGCTGACCTTTTGGTTAGCAGCTGTAGTACTTAACCATTATGCCACCAGGGTTTCCTGGACTGTAAACAGTGCAGACTAAACGGCATACATTTGAAAGAGAAACTAGAAGACGGAGACAGCCCATATATTAAAAAGCAGTCCCAGCTCCTGCCTCTTCGGGGCACAGGTTACCCCCACTTGGACCCTGGCTGCACACATCCAGCTCTGCTCACGTGTTTCTTTTCCTTTCCTTTTCTCACCATGCCTTTATTTGTCTCAATACATTTCTCAACTTGGCTATTCTTAGCAGAGGAACCGGCCAGAATAGACCAGAATGGTTCCTGTAACATCCAACCAGCATTTTTCCTGACCTTCTTCCTACTCTTGGGACATGCTCTGCTCTTTCCCAAAGTGAAGGGACCAGAACACTTCCCTAGAGACGCAGAGGAAATCCCCATGGGAGAGGCAAGAAGAGGGTCTCAGCAGTGTACCTGCGCTCTGTAGAAAGAAAAACCTTGGCTTGCTAGTGGGGATCCAGACACAGCTGCGTTAACCTCTGATTTCTCCCCCGGCATGGAATAAAATCATAAAAAGCAAAGGAGCATTGTACCTGAGAAGGCGGATCAGAGAGAGGACACCGTTTTGGCGATTTTTTCACCCTAAATGTGTCACTGGAAACAAAATTAAAAATGTAAACACAACAAACAGAGGTAGAAAAACTCCACAGCAACAGAGAACTCACTGAAGCTGCTGGCCTGTCTGGCCGAGACCACCCTCCGGTTCGCCTCATCTCAGCACTCACAGAAAGGTGTCCCCGTCCACAAGGAAGTCTGACTTGCTCACAGATACTACTGTTGCCCCCCCAAGGGATAGATGAATTAAGCCAGAAATCTTTAAAAGGATGCCATTCTGGAGAATTGACCCAGAAAATGACACTAAATTTAGCCAGATGTTCTTGCTTTAAAAAGCACATTTTTGGCAAGTGGATTAATTTGCCTGGATTCATTGAGGCCTGTCTGAATTAACTCAAGCTAAGACTAGGTTCATGACATCAATTTGTGATACCCAATTTACAGATGGAAACAGACACTGCAGTTTATGAGCTACTCTGAGGAAGTCCTCATGGAAACAAATTTCTAAATCTTTAGGTGAGTCTGCAGAATGCTTCTCCCTTGTGGGAACTCTGAGCTAAACTTCTCGGTGAGATTCTGAACAAAGGCAAGTCCAATGCCAAGGTCATCTTGAATGTCTTTTCTTAACCACAGTCAACAGACAAATTTCAAGTCCCCTCTTTCCCTTCTTTCTCTTTCATATAAATAGCAGGGGGAGGACAGGCAATAGAGACACGGTATCAGCCTCCTGAAGGGGACACGGGGGGTGGGAGGGGACCCCAGAAGGACAAGAGGACTTTCAGCATACACAGTCTGGGTACTTCCACTGGGGACTCAGGGAGTCATTTCCACAATCAGAACAGAAGCCTCTTCCACCATGTAGACTGGCTGCTGTCCCCAGACTCTGCCCCTCTGCAGAGCACACAAGAGTTTCAGGGGTGCGGTGTCCCTCACCTTAGACCTCATGACCCTCTCCCCGCTTTACACATTAACTGGACAGCACAGTAATTCGACCCTCAAATCCTTTCTGTGTTCTTTCCAATAAGATGGTCCAACAATGGCGTTTAGTCATGAAAAACAACACTAGAAATGGTTATTTGCAACATTATGGTATTGGCCATAAAAGCAGTGAAATCACAGCTTGAAGCACATATTTCTTCATGCATATAAATATATAGCTATATATTTATAGTTGCTAAATGTCTCTAAAATGCTTTAAAAAAAAAATCCCTTGGGCAGAAGTGAAGCAGAGAGACACAACCCTACCCTTGGCTGGCCGGATGCCTGGTACCAGGCCAGCTTCCCTGGGAAGGGTGGGGAGGCAGAGAAAGTACCAGGTCCAGGGCCCTGGGCCCTACCTAGGAGACCCATCCTTGCCAGGGGAGGCAGAGAACTCGGACTCCACTGCTGCCCACTAATGACATACAGATGACAATGAGGCATGCTGACATCTAGCCTGGCTCTGGGAACAAGGATGCAGGCTCGGGGCAGACCAGTGACAGTTCCAATAGCCATGGGCTTCACATCCAACAGTGTGTTCCACACTGATGGCTCTCTGTACTCCAGGACATGGGGGCAGGAGGCCACGATTCGGGACTGCTCAAAGATTCCCGCCTCGCACATCAGCAGCAATGACCCACAGCCATCGCTGCTGGCGGCTGGACTGGATGGTTCTTTTCATGTGAAGCTACATGCTACTGAAAGCAATCGCCTGCTAGTCTAATTTACAATCAAAAAAATGAAACGAGCAGTTAAAAGATTACACATATATACGTATATGGGTTTCAGATGAAGACATCCAATATGCAAGGAAAAAAAAGCTTTCCATTCCTGACAAGCAGACAGATGTTGGATAATCACATTTTCACAGCCAAGCAGTTTCATTTATGCTAATGAACATGGAAGGGAAAAGCCATCACTCTACGGTGACGCTGGCCCCATGCCCCTTCACTCCCAGCCCTGCCACCGAAACACACAAGGTGCGACCACGGAGAGTAAATAAAAAGCTTGGGATTGGAAATAAAAGGTAGGGAAAAGCACATTTGGCATAAAAGGCAGATTCCATTAAATATTTACTTACAACAGAGAACACACAGACATCACATCTTCAACCATCCTAAGACAAGAAGACAAAGAAGAAGAGAGACAGACAGAAGGCACTGACAAAAAGATACATCTGCAGACCACTGATTAGTCCCGGGTTAGGGTACACCAGCCATCCACCGTGGATTCCGGATGGCTGTGTGGCTCACAGCCAGCTCGGGGAAAGGAGCCATCTGGAAAGGCCTTCCTCTCTCTTCTCCAGTTACCCCAGAAAGACCGGGGCCCAAGGAGCTTTGGTGCCTAGGCTGCACTTGAGGTGGGGCCATCAGATGGACCTGTCTCCCTGGCTTTTGTCACTTCAATGGTAAAAGGCAAGCATGGCTGGGGACAGAACACAATCATACTGTCTGTGGACAGGGAGGCGGGGGCTACAGTGGGCTTTCATTTTCAAAATGTTATTCTTGTTGCTAGGTGCTGTCTAGTTGATTCCGACTCATGGCAACCCCATCTGACAGAGAAAAAGTGCCCCACAGGGTTTGCCAGGCTGTGATCTTTCCAGGAACAGATCACCAGGTCTCTCCCTCACACAGCCGCTGGGTGGGTTAACCACTGTGCCACCAGGGGTCATTTAAAATGACAGTAAATGCCTCTGCAGGCCAGGCACTTCAGACTTGGCCTCTTTCAGGATTAAAATAAAGCTTCCAGCATGGAGTCTATAGGGTCTCTAAGAAGTGCCTGGCTGGGGAGCTGATGGACAAGAAGCCACCGTTTGTCAAGACTGCTTCCCTCTTGGCACCAGCCAGTGGCCAAACCCCCACTATTCTTCTAAGGAAGAGCCCATTCTTAAATGCTAACTGCTTTGGACAGCCCGTAATAGTGGGGAAGCAGGTCACCCGACTCAGGCTGGCAGCAGGGGTTTGCCTGGTCAGCTCACCACCAGGAGAAAGGTCTCCCTGCCTTGTGAACTCACAGATGATCTTTTTGCATGGCAGCCAGGAGGGTGTCTCTAAGCTTGGTCCAGAGTCCTGAGTACAGACCTGCAGTCCTCCAAGTTCAAGTGGGGTCTTGGAATGACTCGTGGAAGCATGGACAGATGTATTGTTTAAGGACAAGATAGCTGGCACGCAAATGTCTACGGGCAGCGGTGTGTTTGTGACTGCAGTCCTTCGTGGGGCAGCTGTGCTATGCCCTCCTTTTAGGTTCTGGTGATCTCTTACAACTCTATAGGCTTTGGACTCTGGTCTGCAAAAGATGGCTACAAAGGGGTGGAGCCCAAGAGGGGTGTTTCTTAAGGGCTGGTTGGGGTGCCTAGCCCATGTCCCCCACTAATAAGCCTCCTAGCACCTAGTGTCTTTGACTCCTAGGCTAACATCTCATTAATAAAAAAAGCCAAACCAAACCAAATTCACTGTCATCAAGTCAATTCCAACTCACAGCAACCCTACAGGACAGAGTAGAATCCTCCCATAGTTTCTAAGGAACACCTGGCAGATTCGAACTGCTGACCTTTGGGTCAGCAGCCATAGCTCTTAAAAACAGGCAGAGACAAACAGCATAAAATCTAACAATATCTTAAAGGGCTGTCTCAGAGTTCTAAGCTACGCCAAGAAGCAGTTCACGTGTCACACAGGGGAAAGGGTAAGTCTTCCACAGGGAGGCTGACCAAGTCTTGAACAGGCTGTTCTCTTTCTCTGGCATCTCCCAGACTCCACTGGAGCTGAACGTCATGCTTTTGGCCAAAAGTCAAGCTTTGAACCACTGACTCACTAAAGCTAAAGATCAAAAACTCTAGACTACACAGGGACACATTGATGGAAAATGCCACCCACCATGGTCACAAAGAGAGGGAGACAATGACTCTGGCTGCCTAGTGAGATGGCACAAACAGCAGTGTGACATTCAATGGGAAGAGGTCAGAACAGCCAAAGCTTATCCAGACACATGACCCAGAACCACAGCCAACACACATCCGCCTCTGATGCTCACCAACTCCACCCCTGAACTTACGTCTTGAGGGGTGTCTTCTTCTTCTTGGCGGGCTTGTTGAGCCCATCCCCGTCTACTCCACTGGTGTCCATGGCACTGGCTGGGATCTCAAAGGAGGCTGGGGATTTAGAAGGTGAGCTAGGGGTCTTGGAGGACGTCTTAAAGGGGTCAGTGGACTCATCACAGGTGTCAGGGTCAAAGTTATACGACTGTTGGGACAGTTTGGGTGACTCCTGCATTTTTGAGGTGGAAGAAAAAGGGTTAAAATTGGGGTCATCCCATTTGTCAATATCAAAGGTGTAGGTCCCTTTAGCAATGGGGATGTCATTGGGTTCAGCGGGGGACCTGGTCGGTGAGGCAGGAGTGTTGTCGAGTTTCTCGGGGGGCTTTTTCATCTTTGGCCTCCTTAGGGGCATTTTGGCAACTGGCTTTTTGCCTATCTTTTTGGTAGAAGTCAGGGTTTCCTGCTCGTTGTCCCAACTACCCTTGTCCTCAGAATAGTCAAACTCCAGCCTCACCGAGAGCCCTCTGGCTGGGGAGCCCTCTTGCCCTCCACTGTCTGATGGGGTCACGACCTCCAAGGCCTCGGGGACCGTGGCAGGAGGCAACGTTCTCCTTCCAACCGGGGGTGAGTTCTGTACTCTTCCACCTCCAGGAGCTTGGGGGACAGCCCCCTCTGCACGTTCTGAGTCCAGGGGGCAGGCAGCTTTGGGGAGAGCAGCAGGTTCTAGGGGGGTCTCCTCGGATAAGGCTGTTCGAGAACCTTCCGCCTCAGCTGGCTCCGTGTTTGTCTTAGACGCTAGGTTCTCCTCTCTGGAGGCAGCACTCTCTTCCTCTGGCTCCTGCTGTGTTTCCTTCACTGGGGGGGTTTCTGGGGGTTTCTTGGTGGTCTGTTTCTTTTTTAAGGAAGGTGGTCTGGGTTTCTTAGTTCGTTTAAGGGTGCTGGAAGCACTGCTCGAGCCTGTGCTGTGGGTGTCTGAGGCGAGGGCCGCCACCTCAGGACTGCCTGAGCAGGAAGCACCATCAAAGTCGCCAGCTTGCAGGCTGAGTGACCGGGACAATGTGGACTTGGAGACGGGGACAGAGTCTGTGGACTTCCTGCGTGTGCTCGCTCTGCATTCCTGATCCTTGGCGTCCAAGCAGCGAGGCTCCAGAGTCTGGAAATCGTCTACCAGCTCGATGCTGTCAAAGTCTAGGTTGTACGTGCCACTGCTGGCGATTGGCTTGTCTTCATCAAAGACGGCAGAGAAGGAGTGCGATGGGGGACGGAAAGGGTGCCCTTCCACTGGATCGCTGCGAGGGCCATCAGAGACAGGGACCGTCTCCGAGCCACATCCTGAGGAAATGGAGACAAGGCAGTCACTAAGGACCCAGCACACTCTGGAACATTTCTCATCTTCTGCCAGTCTGTCACCCTCTCGAGCAGAGGGTGACAAACTAGACTCCTGGGGTAACCAACCCTCTGCCTACTACACACTCTGTCTGGCACTCAACCTGGTCCCTTACTCTATTAGCTCCAGGCCCTGGGCAGGTATATCCTCAGTTTCCTCTTCTGCAAAACAAGAGTGATAAGGGTGTGTGAGGACAAGCTCACATCATTCAGTCATTCAACAAACATTCACCAAGCACCTAACCAGGACCAAGCACCATCCAACACACTAGGGATTCAGTAATGAACAAAATGCACAGAATCCTTGCCCACATCAATGGCATATTTTTAAGGAGGAAGGCAGTCAATAAGTCAAACGTACAGAATGGTGAGAAGCAGTGGAAGAAAAGGGGTGACTTGATAATTAGGTAGTTGGGCATGGTCTCCAAGGAGGAAATGTTTGACTGAAGTCCTAAGTGGGGATGGAGTGCAAGCTGGGAGATTATCTGGGGAGGAAGAAACATTCTAGGACCAGCAAGTGCAAAGGTCCTGGGGTAGGAGCACACAAAGAGGCCAGCGTAGCTAGAATAAGAGAGGAACAGGAGAGAACACAGAGTAACAACATGAGGAAATGCCTCACCCACAGTGAGCCCTCAATAAATATTAGGTCCTGTTATCAAGGACCCAGTGTGCTGCTAGTGGCTTGCAATCAGCAGCTACCCAAAAGATTGGCAGTTCAAACTCACTCAGAAACTCAGCAGAAGAAAGGCCTGACCGGCTCCTTCCTTAAGGGCTATAGCCAATGAAGCCCTAGGGAGCACTCTCTGTGACTCACGGGGCTGCCATTGGTTGGAATCTACTTGACAGCAGGGGCTTGGTTTCTTCGGTTAACGGTCATTGTCCTGGAGCCCGGTAGTACAGTGGTTAAGGCTCAGGCTGCTAACAGTGGCAATTTGAATCCACCAGGTGCTCCTTGGAAACTCTACGGGGCAGCTCTACTCTGCTGTACAGGGTCAGTATGAGTTGGAATCGACTTGACAGCAACGAGTTATCACCAACCCCGTTCTGGAAGAGTCAGATGCTGTCGATCAGAGGGCAGCCTTCAGATGGAGGCCCGGGGCAGCCAAGCAGGAGGGCTGGGCACCCTGGTAGGCCACGTCCATGTGTCTCATCCCTGCCTCTGGTCCAGTAGTCATGCTTCTGCCCTTGGCCATTCCTCTACCTATTCTCGCTTCTCCTTCTGCCTCTTCCTCCCAGCCTCCTCACCTCCTCAGTCACTGCCCGCCAAGAAGGCTGCTCCCCATTTCCTAATACGCTGCTCGGAACATTGGCCAAATGATGCTGATTGACTTCTAGACCCACGGCGCAGCTGGGCACCTCCTGGCCCTGCTTTGCCTTCGCTACTTGGAGCTCCGCTCACACCAGGTGGCTCTGCTCATCATTTCTGGGATGGAAGCTGCTCTGGGTAGCCAAGGATGCCAGAGAAACAATTCACCAGAGAACTAGAGACACATCCCTAGACAAAGAAGCAACTGCTGTCCACTGGCCTGTAGGTCTAAAGACCGGAAGAATGCATGACATGGGATAAAAGAAGCTGGCACACATGGTCTTCACGACAGACTCCCCAAGTGCATCCTTGACAGGAGTCACCTCTGATGCCACCCTGGCACAGCTGCCAGGTAAATACGGGAGCCTAGTTAAACCTGAACTTCAGATCAATGAATGGTCCAAGTATGTCCCATGTCACATTGTGAACTCTGGTTGCACAGTGGTCAGCACTCAGCTGCTAACCAAAAGGTCAGTGGTTTTAAGCCAACCGACCTGCTGCTTTGCAGGAGAAAACTGGGGCCATCTGCTTCTGTAAAGAGTAAAAGCCTTGGAAACCTGATGGAGCAGTTCTATTCTGTGCGGGAGGGTGGCTATGTGTCGGAATTGACTCCATAGCGACGGGCTAGGGTTTTCTATGTGGCGATTATTCATTGTCTGAAATTCACATTTAACTGGGCACCCTGTGTTTTTGTTTTTAATTGTGGTTAAATAAATATATATCTGAAATGGTACATTTGCCATTTCAACACTTTTTACATGTGCAATTCCATGACACTAACTACATTTGTCATTCTGTGAAGTCACCACTATCTCCATTATCATTGCGCAATCTGCTACTCCTGTCCCATCTCAGCATATGAAAAAGGTCTGGGAAATCCATAATTAAACCCAAGCTGGTTTCCTATAGCAGAATTTCTCAGAGCAACTGCTACTCGATAGCGTGAACCTAGGTGCACTTTTGGCTCCATGGTTAGGCACTCAGCTGCTAACCCAGAGGTTCAAGCCCATCGGGAGAAAAGACACGGCAGTCTGCTTCCAGAGAGATTCACAGCCTTAGAAACCCCATAGAGCAGTTCTATTCTGTACTACAGGTCACTGTGAGGTGGGATCACTTCAAGGGTAAAAGGAGCGTGAACTTCCTGGTGGTCAGTATCTCAGGCTGCGCTCACCAAACTCCACTCACCAAGCAAACTGGTCTCTTGGTGTGTCTGCCAGGCACCCAGCTGAAGGAACACCTGCTGAGCTGGAAGACAACGACGCAAGGAGACTTCCAGCCTCGAGGTCAGGCATGTGTCTTACATAATTTTCATTCCTCCTCAACCTGTTACACTTTCTCTGAAGGCTCAATAAATGGCTCTGGAGTCCACAGCACTTTCCAGAAACACTTCCACTAGCCACTCCTGGTTCCAAACTTTTGGCTCTCCTCCTCACCCCAATCCCGCCCAGCCCCGGCTTGGAGCAGATGGCCCACAAGACGGCAGGCACATCAGTCTGAAGCCTCTCAGCTCTGCCTGCTTCGTTGGTGGCTTCTCCATCATCTCCCAGATATACCTGCTTCCTTCCCATCTCGAAAGAAGAGCTGTCCCTCCCATTTCTAAAATCAACTCCTCTGGGTTCCTTGAGGACCTGGCATCATCATGTGCCCCATCCTCCAGGACACAGGGACCTTGTCTTCCTACCCTATGATAAACTGCCAGACACAGGGTAGAGAGAGCATGGGGGACCACGGACACTGACGAGAGCTAGGGGTTTTCAAAGGGGCCCCAGGAGGAGGAAACCGAGCCTCCAGCCCACTGACTCTCTCATTCCTGAAGCAAGGCCCCAAATGAGGCCGTTTCCTCTCTCAGGCTGCCACACCCGTTCAGCAGCCTGAGGAAGGCAGCTTTTGGAAGCCCTTCAAATGCCAGTAGTTCTCCCCAGATCACACAGCCATCAGCAGAGGCCTGGCTCGGCCACCTGCTCCTTGTCTTCCCGAGAAGGGGATGCTCCCAGCTTGCTTACCTCAGCTTTCCTGTTTAGCAATGAGAGCTCCTAATTAAATCATCATGGATCAGGAAACCCAATCCGAGGCAGGGTTTCCGACCTCAGCACTGTGGACACTGGGATCGTTGGGGCTTTGCTGCAGGGGATGATCTTATCTACCGTGGGTTGTTGAGCGGCATCCCTGCGCTCTACCTGCCAGATGCCAGTGGTACCCCCAGCACCCTAGCCATGACAACTGCACAGATGTCCAGGCACTGCCCAGTGTCTCCTGCCCAGAGGGGAACACCTGGGAGAGCACCCCTAAGTCCAGTAGCTATCCTTTGTCAGCTGTAGGTCCCAGGCAGGTACAATTTGGTGAGCCCCGACCAGCACGCATATAAGCTGCACCCTAGATTCAATAGAAAGGTTGGGTGCGTCTCTGGGTAGGTGGCGAGGGCAGCACAGAGCACAGCAGGAGCCATCAGCAGTGTTGTTATGATGGGATACAACCTGAAGGCATGTGCTGACAGACCCCAAATTGTCTAACAGTAGGTGTCATTTACTGGTTACATGGCCTGGCCTCTCTCTAGACCTGTGGCTCCTGTGACCTTCACAACCAATCATGGGGACAGTCTGGCCAAGGAGAGCTCAGGCACCTGCGGCAGCCTCAACTTTCCACGTGCTCGGCCATCCCCGTCAGATAGTTCATCCTTCTGAACCTCTGTGGCTCACCCGTAACAGGAACATTCATGTGGGGCTGAAGTGAGACCCCTGTGAAACCATGCTCCCCAGGGCACAGCATGGCCAGGAGGTGGGGGGATGGAAGCCGTGGGCCCCCGACTCTTGCACATGTCCCCAGAACATCACGCTGCCTCCACCCCTGCCTGGGAGGTGAAGAGCCCTGGCCTTCTGGCTCTGGGGTGCCCTGGACCATCTGTGAGTTTTCATGGCATGGTTGCTGCAGTGACAGCCAAGCACACCACTCACACAGCCACCGAGGCCTGAGTGGAGACGCCCAGCTAGCCTCTTTACCTACAGGTAAGGGAACAGGGCTCCGATCAGCAGAATCTCCTTCCTGTCCCCACGCTCCAGCCAGGAACAAGGGGCAGATCCCAGGTGAAGAGGTAGCATCCCACCACCCTCCCACCCCACCGTGCCAGAAGGGCCTGTGGCACGGTGACACACAGCTCTGCAAAACAGGTTTCTAGAAGGAAAGCCCATCTGCACTCCCAGCCTAGGGTCCTACTGACCACTCCTGGGCTTCTCCTGGCACCTTTAACAATGGCAAGTTCTTTGCAGAAGAAAACTGAACAAAAGGCCCTTCTTCTCTGCCTCTTCCTTCCCACAGTTCAGCAGGGACCTGCCACGTCCTTAGCCACCCCATACAAGCATGGCCTCCTCCTCGGGCTGGGTGACTTCCCATGCTGGCCTATGGACGGACCGGGCAGTATGTGACGCCCGTGCTGGTCTGTGGGACGCACTAGCAAAGCTGCTTCTGGAAGGCAGTTTTCTAACAGTAGCAGCAGAGACCATTGTTCAGCCCGTGTCAGGGAGCTTTAAGCAGACACCCTTCCAACCTTACTGTGTAAGCCTCACGAATTGACTCTCACTGTAGCTTTCAAAGGAGGAGAAGCATCAAGTCTTTGTTCAAAGGCTCTAACCCATGTTAGTGAAGGTTCCCAGGGACAGAGTCCATGGTAACTAGCGTCTCCAGCCCCTTGCCTGGGTCCTCCAGATACAGTCGTGGTTTCAAAATCCCCACCCCAAAAGAAGAGGGTGGGGCATGTGTGCATGTGTGTATGTGCGTGTGTGTATGTGCGTGCACAGCCGTAGAGACTTGGCTTTGTTGATGAAGTCAGGTAGAAGGAAGACAGCCACAAGCAGAACAGAAATGGCATGCATTCCCAAGAAGCAGGCAGGGCCCTTTTTTGAGTGGGTGGCTGTCCTCTCCAGCATGCTCCAGAGGACTCCCGGAACTGCCCCCTGGGCTCACAGCCACATGGCAGTGCCCAGGGCCACCCCCAAGGAACTTGCTTACCTGGCTCTTCCGGGGGTGGCTGGGCGCTGACCTCTTGCTCTGGAACAACCTCAGGGGGAGGTGGCGGTGGGGCTGGTGGCGCTTTGACAGGGGTTGTTGACTCTGGGGTCTCGAATGCTTCTTCAGAGTCCGAACTCCTGAAGGAGAGAGAGGAAGAGAGACTAAGTCAGAGGGGGCCATCAGCCCACCCTCCTGGGCGTCGTGCCGCCTCCGACCCCTGGGAATGGGGAGCCACTGTTCCATCACGCAGTTCCAGGACAGAAGTGGATAACTCTCTTGGTAGCAAGATTCCCAAGAGTGAGTCTCAGAATCACCAGTTTTCACTGGGCCCAAACAACACCTTCTTTGAACTCAGCCCTCCTCAGAACACGTGCGTCTCACCTTAGCAGCCCCAACAAGCCCAGACAAACCTTCTGGTGAACTTGGGCACACGCTTAGGGACCCAGGCATAGTCAAGACAGACACAGAGGCATTGTGAGAGTCCCAAGGAGCACCCTAATGCCAGGGACCCCATATACCGACATGGCTGAGGGTCCATGGCACGCACTCTCCCCTGGACCTTCCATCCTCCCCATCCTTCTCCCCGCTGCCCTTCCCACACAGCAAGGCCATCAGTCGTTATTAGAGGTGCTTCCCTTTTTACTGTGTTGATGACCTTTTTCCTCTACTGAACTCAAAGCACCGGGAGGTCAGCCAGCCTTGCTCATCCCAGCTCCCGCTGTTCCATCAACAACTGCTGATGAACGGAGAAACACAAAAGCCAGCCAGTTTGCGGGCCCCAGACTGGGAGGGACCACAGACACAAACAGCCCACCGGGATCAGCAGTGTGGGGAGGGCCATGGTGGTCTACAGGAAGGCTGATTACAAGGAACTGGGCCAAATACCCACCCCAGGCAGCTCCACACAGCACCAAGGGAGGCCACTTGGTCCAACTCAAGCCCTGTCCTGGGCTACAGGACACCTGGATAGACAGCAAGCAGCCTTCCCCAGCGGCCCCCAAGTCTGCTCATATTCCCAGGGGTTCACAGCCCTGGGCTAGACCCACCTCTGAGAATGGTCAGAGAGAGCCCAGACAGAGCAGGCTGGGCTGATGTCCATCTCAACAGCTCAAATGAGCAAGTTCAAGACCAACAGAGGGGATACTTGAAAGGGTTGATTAGCACAAATGAAAACAAGCACAAAGGAGGGAGGCCTGCGCGTCACTGAGCCCTACAGGCCCACAGTGTAGAGTACTCAGCTCCCTGCAAGACTCAAAGGAGCAGGGACCTTCGCTGAGGTCACCATCTTCCAAAGACCCTCGGCAGGTGGGCCGAGAGCACAGGAACCAGACCAATCCCTCACAGCCAGCCAGAATCTGAAAAAAGAGCCACTGGATGGGTTCCCTTCCAGGATACCCGCATCAAAGGTCCAGCAACTCACCTGTTGGCGACTAACTCCATCAGTGCCCAAGACTCTCCTTCCCACGGATGCTGGCCCCTCCGAACAGACACAAAGCCTACCAGGGACCCCCAGAGGTGAACAGAAACACCAGAATTCCTTCTAAAGACCAGGCACTATTAAATTTCATGAGGACATTCCTAAATCATGCCAAAACAACACGGGAGACACTGGCTTTTTACAAACACACATCAATATTAAAAGATTCAGCTTTTGTCTGTGGGGAGAATTTACAATCCACACTTCGACAACAGCAGACACAGAAACTAGAAGTTTTGCAAAATCTATTTACCAGCATGAAACACACCAGGAGGTTACACAGTGAGCTTCAAAGAGGAAGGAGAGGGTTTGACTGGTGGGTGAACCCTGGGTGTTGCCCGAGAATCCAGTCCCTTCACCCAGGCCCCCACCCCTGGCCGCACGGATCAGCGATCGTGCCAAAGAGACATGCAGCGCCAACTTGCCTCTTTCCAGGGCTTCCCTGAAGGACTAGGAGAGCGGAGTCACCACTGCTGGTCACGGCTGTCCACACCCACCGGGCCCATTCCACAGGGGACCACGTCTGCCAGGATCCAAAAGCCATCTCCGCTGAAGTGCAGGCTCTGTCCCCCAAATTCCCACCCAAACTCCCCCGCTGGTTTCTCTGGGATCTAGGTCTCTTCAGATGTCGCCGAAAAGTTTGCTGCACCACAGAGCCACAGTGCTGCGAGCTTTTTCCACCGTCCAGAGTCCCCGAGAACGCCCCAGAGCTCCTCTGCTGTCCTCGGCATCTCTGGGCACTGGTGCTGCATGGCTTTGGAGCACAAAGGGCCTCTGCTTTGTCCCAACAGCACAAGCAAGCGACAGGGAGGGCCGGATGCGCTTGGATTCAACTGCTGAATTCCAATGAGGTCTCTGCGGCCGCAGCTGCCCAGCCTGGACACCTGCTCAGAAGGGGCCACTATTTACCATCACCTGCGTGCCGAGAGGAAGTGGACGGGTCGGGGAGGCACAGCAAGCCCCTCTGTGGCTGCTCCCCTGTTTACTCTCAACTATTTCTGGGTCACAACATCAGCGGCCACCACGGACCGACAGAGTGGCACTCGCTCCCTGCCGGCCTGCCTTGCTTTCATATCCTGGCCCTCTCCCAGGAGCAGAGAGCAAGTTAATTAGAGGAGGCGGATGGTAGCTTTTTTAATTAGCTCTTTTCTCCCTATTCAGTTTCCCAGGGACTCAAAAAAACATTTCCAAGAGCTGGGATTTCTGCAGTCCACCCACAAAGAGTCTGCACATAAAAATAAAGCCACATTTGAGAGTCCTCAGGCATCACAACAGTTCCTCCTGGATGAGCCATCTTTTTTTTTCCCACTACAAGAAACTAAAATACAAGAAATTATTCCATTGAGGCTTCATACGCTTTCAAAATGAAAGAAAATGAAATTTCATTTCATATGGTATGCAGAGGCATCGGAAAAAGCTCATGTGCCACCGCAGTGGCCTGCTAAACTGTCTCCAACGTAAAGACAATACATTGATCAGGAAAAACATACGCTTTGGTCACCAGGAAACCCCGGTGGCATAGTGGTCAAGCGCTATAGCTGCTAACCAAAAGGTCAGCAGTTGGAATCCACCAGGTGCTCTTTGGAAGCTTTATGGGGCAGTTCTACTCTGTCCTTTAGAGTCACTACAAGTTGGAATCAATTCAATGGTAGTGTGTTTGGTTTCCAGTTTTGGTATGTTCACCATTTAAGTAAATATGCAAATATAATTTCCATAGTTGAAAGAGATTGTTCTTAATGACTGGGTATTAGATTAGCCTGACTTTAATTCCCAGCATGAAAAGCCATGCTAGATACCATGGTGTTTTGTTGCTGTTAGTGACCACTGAGTCAGCTCTTCCTCACAGCCCATGTACGATCACATGGAACGCTGCCCAGTGTGGGGCCTTCACCACGATAGTGGCTATGAGCGAGTCCGTGGTTGTGTGTACTCGGGGTGCCTTCCAACTTAGGGGGCTTATCTTCCAGGGCTCTACCAAACAATATTCTGTCGTGCCCGAAGGTGTTCTCACGGACTACTGCGTGAGAGCAGATCACCAGGCTTTTCTTCCTAGTCTATCTGAGTCCAGAAGCTTTCCTGGTGTTTGCAGTACCAGTGTCATAGCTTCCAGCATCACAGCACCACACAAGTCACGACAGCATGACAAACTGACAGATGAGCAGTGGAGAGAGCCAACTACCTGCATGATAACAGCTACCACGTGCTGAACATTTCATCATATGGCAGGTACCGTATAAAGCTCGCGTGTATACTTATCCATCATCTTACAAAGAATGGCTGCCTGTGAAGAGTAGGCTTCTTTTACAGATGAGAAAACTATGGCTTAGAGAGGCCAACCACTATGCCTAAGGCCACAGAGCTAGGGACAGGTGGAAATCAGGGCTTGAATCTCATACTGGGTACCCCTCATGCTTCTGCCCTTTTTAGCAACACCAGCAACTCCCAAACGCTTTTAACAACTGAGTTTTCTCCCAATGAAATTTTACATAGAATTCCTATGCCTGGAAAAAGACTACAAGAAGTATTTCATTTATATCACTAGCTCCATTTCCAATTATATTCTAATTAGAAAGTCTACCCTTCAGAATAAGCAAGCTCTGGGAATGAACTTGAAGACTTGACTTTGGGTGGGGGTGACACTAGCTGGAGCACAACACCTGTACATCACTGAGACAAGACTTGGTATAAATGAAGCAACTGTTTTTTAACAGCTTGTCACACAGTTGTGGGACATTCTTGAATTAGGGCAAGACGACTACATAACTGCAAAAAACTTATGGTATCTGTCAGCACAGGGTGATGTGGTATAGACAGGACAGATGCAAACTGGCAACTCGGAGTGTCAACAGACTGTGTTAGCCAATGAAATGCAAACCCACCGAGTCCCCTGAGTGTGTATTCACACAGTTTTAAGATATTTTCTCAAAGGAAACCTGGAGGATCACTCTTCACAGCGGTCACGAGTTCCACAGAGCAGTGTGAAAACCTCTGCTCTGCTTGACGCTGAAGTCAGCCCCTCCACAGATGAGCTCTGGTGCTGTGTGGCTGAAAGCTGAGCTGCTAACCAGAAGGTTGACTGTTCGAATCCACCAGCCTCTCCTTTGAAGCCTTATGGGGAGTTCTTCTCTGAACTACAGGGTCGCTGTGAGTAGGCATCGATTCAACACAGTAATAGATTTTGTTCTTTTTTTTTTTTTTTTAACAGAAACCTGTCCTGAAAGTAACAGTCAGGTGACTGGCAAAATTTAGCCACTATGGGCCTGTTACCCTTTATCTTCGGCTTGGTTTAAATATCTTTATGTGTTACTTCTTTAAACTGTTGCTAACAGTAGCATAAGATCAATATCCACATACAAACATGTATGTGGCTGTGAATATAATGCAATGTACTATAAGCACATGTAGACACATGCATGATGAATTGTGCACACGTGCGTGAGAATGTAAGTAAAACATCAGCATCATGTGATGAACAGGTCCTGTCCCTGTAGCTTTCCACCATATCATTAGATGGATGCATTTCTCTCAAGTTTTACTAGAGATAATTCAAGGGTTATAGAGGAAGGTCCAATACACCCTGGACTGCCAAAAGAACAAACAGATCTGTTCTGGAAGAAGTACAATTAGAGTGTTCCTTGAAAGCGAAGTGTGTCTTAACATATTTTGGACATGTTGTCAGGAGGGATCCATCTCTAGAGAAGGTCAACATGCCTGGCAAAGTGGAGGGTCACAGAAATAGAGGAAGACCCTCAAGGAGACGGACAGACACAGGGGCTGCAACAGTGGCCTTAGGCATAAGAACAGTGTTCTGTTTTGTTATAAATAGGGTTTGGCATGATAATTTACTACCCTAGTCAATAAACATTCAAATGAAATTGAAAGAACAGAGAATCTTCTAACTTTGAAGCTGGAAGGAAATTTAGAGAACACAACACATTCCAATACATTTACCTCATGTTACAGATTGAATTGTATCCTCCAGAAATGTGTGTCAACTCAACTATGTCCTGATTCCTCTTATTGTGCGGTTGTCTTGTGTCCTGAGATCTAATTTTCCTATATATCGTAAATCCTGCCTGTCTGATGTCACGGAGGTGGGACAGATGGTAGTTACAGTAGTGAGGCAGGACACAATCTACATGGTTGAGTGGTATCTTCAGTCAATCTGTTTTTGAGATACGAGCAAGACAGGACAGCAGACAGGAGAGGGACTTCATTACCACCCAGCAAGAAGAGCAAGGAGTGGAGTCCATCTTTTTGGACTCAGAGTCACAGTGCTGAGAAACTTTCAGACTCAGGGGATGACTGATGACAAGGACCTTCCCCCAGAACTGACAGAGAGGGGAAATCTTTCCTTGGAACTGATGCCCTAAATTCAGACTACTGGCCTCCTAAAATGAACAAGAGAATAAACTTGGGTCTGTTCAAGTCATCCACTTGTGGTATTTCTGTTATAACAGCACTAGACAACTAAAACACCTCATTTTTTAATCAACGGATGAAACCAAGGCAGGAGTGCTGAACTGACTTGCCCATGTCACTGGCCCATTGATGGTGGGGCCGCAGCTAGAACTCTGCTCTCCGGACTGCCAGCCCAGTGTCCACAGGACTGGGCCTGCCTTCATTAATCAGCCTCTAAAATAAGAATTTTTTCCTAAACATAATGGCTGTCCCCCAACACAACCCCCATTGTCACCAAAAAATACTCCCCCTTGGAACGCTTCTGAATATCTAAAGTTACTATATTTAATGTCACTTGATCATCAAGACATAGCCTGTTCTTAAGCATTGCCAAAGAGTAAGGGAAACCAAAACCAAAACCAAACCGAGTGCTGTCGAATCAACTCACAGTGACCCTAGAGGACAGGGTAGACCTGCCCAGAGAGTTTCCAATGAGCACCTGGGGGATTTGAACTGCTGACTGCTTGGTTAGCAGCCATAGCATGTCATCACTACCCCACTAGGGTTTCCAAAAAACTTCCTATAAGCTGATGTATTTCAAAATGCCGGTTTGAACTTCTAACATGAAAGTGATCCTTAGGATGCAGCTTATTAAGTCTGCACAGTGTCCTTACACTCTGGGCAGGCCCACTGGGATAGAGGCCATAAGTCCTACCCTCTGGGTCCCTGCAGAGGGGCCAACCTGAGCAAGAAGTGTGCTCCGAGTCCTCCCTTCCCCCTTGAAGACCAAGCCCAGGCAAAGGCAGCACTTCTGGCCAAGAGCCCTGCATCACGGAAGACCAGCTGTATCCAGGCCAGAAGACCGTCTGTCACCCCTGAAGAGAAAGGAAGACCTTCCAGAAACAGAACTGAGCTCTCAGCAGGCAGGCTGCCTCATTCATTCATCTCTGCATCTCAGAGTATGACGGATTTATGAATGTCTGAAACTGCTGGGTGCTAGATTCTGCTCATCAAAACACTCAGCTGTCAACAAAAGAGCTGCCTCCGCTTCAACACACACACACACACACACACACACACACCCTACACACAGAGGGAAATGGATCTCTGAATGTCTGAACCTGCTGTGTATGAGATTCTGCTCATCAAAATACTCCACTGTCACAAAAGCTGTCCCCACCCCAACACACACACATAAAAACATACCCGACGCCACACTACACCGAGAGCTCACACCACACAGATGCCACACACACACCTTACAGCACACTACACACACAGAGTGCAATGGATTTGTGAATGTTTGAAACAGCTGTGTGCAAGATTCTGCTCATCAAAATACTCAGCTGTCAACAAAAGCTGTCCCCGCTCCAACATACACACCCCACACCATACCACATATCATACATACTTACACACAGACCACATTCACAGCCCTCACACCACGAGACACACACAGAAACACCACATTTATATCACAAACACCACATATGCATCACACACACATATACCAAACATACACATATATCATAGACACACACAGACACACCACATACATACATACACACACACACAATGCATTCTCATAATACCACACACATACCCCATACTATAAATACGCCACACACACACACACACACACACACACACACACACACACACACACACACACACACACACACACACACACACACACACACACTTCCCTCTTGCCTAAAACACTTCCCTCTTGCCTAAAACAGCTTGACCAGACTGGTGATTTATTTTAAACTTTTTAGGGGCTGGCAGAAAAGGTTCTTTCCCTTTAATCCATCCACCCCAGATACAGAAACAGCATTTGTAATACTGCCCTCGATATGAGGCGAAGGACCGCATGATCGCCACACAACAAGCGCTGCGACCATTCAGCCTGTCAGGTGACAGAGCAGTGGCAGTCGGGCCCTGTCTTGTGGGAACACGGGCTAGCTGCTAGACCGCACACTGACTGCCTGTCCACTTTGAGTCAGGCTGCCTAGGAAGAATCACAGATGACAGTCAGGTTCCCGGCACCTAGAGCAGGCAGGGTTTCTGGAATAGAGCCTATCTGCAGATGCACTCATGGCAGCAGGGACAGTGATGCTAGCAGGGTGACGGCTGCCATCATGCTGGCCACCCCCACACAATGGCATGGTGACAGGGAGAGCCCAGACTGAGGACACAGCAGACCCAGCTACAGCCAGCTGTAAACAGAAACAGTGGCAAGAAGCAGGCACCAACTCTGGATAACTTGAGCAAAGGGAGAATTTGCTGAAAATCTGCTGGAGTCACTAGGCTTAGGGGACAGGAGCCTGGTCACTTGGTCCTCCGTCATTGTACCTCGCAGCACTCAGCTCAGGGTTTAAATTTTGGAGGGTAGGGGTGTCGAACTATCCCGTCTTGGGTTGTGCACCCATTTCTCAGCTAGAAAGAGGGTTGTGGTTGGGCGGGTTCTGACTCATGGAGACCTCGTGCGCCCACAGAATGAAACCCTGCCCTGTCCTATGTCATCTTCCTGACCACAGCTCTGCTCCGGTCCGTCACTGAGGTCACTGAGTGTTCTCAGTCCCCTCCACCCCAGGGCGTCCCCCTTCCAGCACTATGATGGACCATTTTCTGTCACCATCCAAAGGGTTTTCGTTGGCTAATATTTGCAAGTTAACTATTCGGCCTTTCCCACTAGTCTGCCTTGTCTGGAAGCTTTACTGAAGCCTGTTCGCTGTCAGTGACCCTGCTGGCATTTGAAATGCCAGAAGCAAAGCTGCCAGGGTCACATCAACAGGTAAGTCGATACAGTAAAGGAAACTGACGGGTGGTGAAGAAGGGGCTAGGGGTAACTGAAAAACCACGCAGCCACAGCAAACGGACTGGGAGAGAGAGAACTCCCAAAGAGGGAACCAGAAAGCAGAAAAAGGTGCCAGGTGGCCCCCCAAACAATCTGCCCCACAGAATCGCTCCCAGCTGTGGCCCCCATTGTCCAACTGCGTGACCTTGGGCCAGTCACATGGCCTCCTGTGGCTACCTGTCCAGTAAACAGTAATAAACACCGTCACAATAACGTCTCCCCCCTTATTACTGCATCTCAGATTCTGCCCTGGGCCACCAAGCACGAGAGACTTGGGAACACGTTTGCCAGCATGCTGACCAAGTCTACTATTTTATTTGGCCCAGGTTGGGTAGGTAGGAGAACCCGAACCCTTCCCACAAGCCGAAGTGCCACTGTCATCTCAGGCCTTCAGTGGGCGATGCGTGTCCTGAAAAACGTCGCAACTCCCAGAGTCACACTGAGCCTGACCCCTCCCTCCTTCAAGGTGCACCCAACCCATAGGCTTCAGGGACAGGGGTTTTCAGAAGGTTTGGCGTGACAATGTGCACATGGGTGCCCAGAAAGAGCCACAGCTCCTCCCATTTAGTTTTGAAAACAGCTTATTGCAAGCACACGCGGCACAGGCAGAAGGGCAGCGGCCCTCTGCAGGGAGGCTTCTCTGCAGGCAGCGCAGGGTGGACTCCGACTGGGCTCCGGGGGCAACTGCCTCGCTGCAGGCTCCTGTTAAGGTCTTCTGGCAAAAGGCCAGACCATGAATGGGGTCTCGGGAAAAAGACAGGGGCTGGGGAGGCACTCTGATTTCCTCTCCGTCATCGCTGATGTTGCTGAGATCTCATTCTTTGCAGCTAAACTCCTCACTGGAGTAAATTAAATTGCAATCTTTAAACTCTAATGCTTAAAAAAAATCTATAAAGAAGATGTTTATGTATATGAAAAAAAAGGTAACACACTGAATTCAGGAAGATACAGGGGGGATCCTCTCACAGGCTATCATTCAAAATCCTCCTTTGTTCTAGGGAGCTGTAGTCGCACCCTGTTAGCAGAAGCCCCTGGCCACACAAACAGGTACACTCACCCACCTGAGACACATCCAGGATGCAGGAAAACACAAACAGTTCTCTGTTCAGCCAAGTCACATGACACAGAGCGCGCAGCAAAGCTCCTATTGCACGGCACTCAGAGAAAAGGCCCCCTGGTCTTCTCGGAAAGCTGACTTCTCCTTCTTTTAACACTATTCAGAATGTTTGCTATCTGGTTTCTGAGCCCCAAATAAATGAGCAGGAGCAGGGTGGTGTTAGAGATGCAGAGATAGCATCTACAAAGACCAAGTACCCGGTGAGACATAAAGAGGAGACAAGACCTTAAAGGTTCCGGAACGTTCGGGGAACCACGAGGGATTCCCCAGGTGTCTGGCAGCAGCAGGCCATTCCCACCTGGCTGTGACAGCGGGTGGGTCTCTATGTCCAACCGGGACAGCTCCAAGTTCAGCGCTATATGGGAAAACCATCAGTTAACGGACGTGCACACAGAATGAGCTTATTTTGTTGGAAATAACTGCATACGAGCATAAACACATATGTACATGTATATACATATGTACACTGATGTAGAAACTGAAATATACACACACACAGGTAAACAAATATGTATTGTTTTTGAAATCAAAAGAAGGTATTTTAACACAATCTGCTGCCAACTCACAGCAGCCCTACAGGACAGAGTAAATTTGCCCCATCGAGTTTCCAGGGAGCAACTGGTGGATTCGAATTGTCTGTCTTTTGGTTAGCAGTCATACAGTGTGGAACCACTATAATGCCAAGATTTCCATTATGGGTACCAGGAAGAAACACAGCTGCCCTGGTACCAGAGAGTAATACTCCAGCAGGGCACACAGAGCCCAACCACATGGCTGGGAGCTCACCGAGTTGTCCCACATCCCACCAGTACACAGCAGTGGGACAAGCTGGCTCATGACAGCTGGATTAGGCCCAGGGAGACCTGGTATAATACCAGAAGCCATCAAGGAGTCTGGACAAAGCAGAGTGGGGTGGTCAGAATATAGTCACCCCCACTGGCACCATCTAGATGCAGAGCCCTGGGGCCAACACCCCTCAGGCTGCATGCCCAGGGATGCCATAGGGCACCTTTCAGGAGAGCACCCAGCCAGGAGATGCACCTGTCCTGGCCTGCAGTCCATGCTGCCCACTCCTGAGTTTCCTTCTGATCCCAAGCGTGGTCTCCCAGGTGGGTATCAGCAACAGGGTGAAGGTCTGCCAGCCAGGGGCCATGAATATGCCAGGAACAGGAATAACCCCAAAGGCCCTCATCTCAACTGGCACATTCCAGTTAGTTCCTCAGAGCTTCTTCGTCAGTCCTCTCATCTGACCCCTGTAGCAGGTGAGGAACCTGGCTATTACGCCACCACTATTCCAGGAGGTCCTTCCACCTATCACGTGTTGGGCACCTGAGAAGGTGACCCAGACAGGTAAGGTTCCCACTGTTCAAGAGGCTTGTATCTTCTGAGTTCAACAGGCTTGTATCTTCTCAGCCCAGAGCTGAGCTGTTCGGTGACTTGCCTCCGGCTCAGAGCCATCCAGGAGCAGAGCCAAGCTAAGGACATGTATCTTCTGCCCTCATCCTACCTCAAGTGGCTTCTTTTGTGTCCAACAGGTCCCCAAATACTGACAAGCTGGAGGACTGGTCTGCCCTGTTTGGGTGCCACTGGCTTCCCAAGGTCGCCATGAGTCGGATCCGACTCGACGGCACTTGGCTTGGCTGGCTTCCCAGGGCACCCTCATCTCCAGAACAAAGGATCCAAAGCAGTCTGAGCACCTGGAACCATGACTGCCCACTGAGGGCAGCTGGCCAGCCCAGCTGGGGTCACCTCACCTCACCCCATTTTCTTTCTGCTGGATCTTAACTCGTTCCCTCCCTCAACCAACAATAGCCACAAGTCTAACAGGCAGGACTGCAGTGGCCTGAAGGTCTTGAAAAGTGTAACGTGGGAGGCTGTGCGTCACCTAGATCTCTGAGGTCGGTCGAGTGACCTCAGCAGGGGTTAGCTTCTCAGTCACTATCCTCGCCAGTTCACATCCTGGACAAAGGGCACTGTGGCCTCACAGACTCACAAGGAGGCCAGGGGACAGCCGATGTCAGAGGGGAAGCCTGGGAAGAGCAGATGGAAGACTTCTGCTCACCAGAGGACAGCAGATCCAGCCTCAGCACTCTCCCTGTGGAACGCGGCTTCACCTGAGTGCCCGTCTCTGCCTCTGTGTCCGTCTCTGTGCGTTTCTGACTCTCCCCTACCTCCCCGCCACTGCCTCTCTTTTTTGGAGTCTCTCTCTCTTCTCCTTTTACCTGTCCCCGAGTTTCTCTTGCTCTCTCTGTGTCCCGTCTGCCTATTCAGATGAGGAAAGGCATGCTGGGAAGGTAGGCTGCTAACTGGAGTCCTGTACTTTCTCTCAATCAAGGCCCTCGGTAACGGCAGTGGTTAAGAGTTCAGCTACTAACTGAAAGATTAAAGGTTTAATCTTTAAACTCTGATGCTTAAAAAAAATCTATAAAGAGATGCCTCAGAAGAAAAATCTGGTGATCTACTTCCAAAATACCAGCCACTGAAACCCTACGGAACCCAGCTGTCCTTGGGCACCATGAGGTAGCTGTGAGTCCCCAGTGGAAGTGACTTGACCCCAACGGTTCACTTGCCATCAATAATTAAAGCATATGACATCTGAATTTATAATTCATCACTTGTAACTGTGTCTTTAAAACAGTCCTTTGAAACCTCACACATTATTAGTGATAAAGATAACAGGGAAAGGATTTTCAAGTTCTTACTACGCCGGACAGTTGCTGATGGGGCAGTAACATCCCTAAGCCTCAGGTTTTAGTACTTTTCCACCAGGGTAAATGCTGAATTCCACTGAGAAGTCAACAGTTCTCAACAAATCACACTCCCCAACACGCAGACAGCAGTTGCTAAGCCAGAACCTGAGCAGCTCAGACAGCACTGTGGATGCTGAGAAGCTCTGGGGAGCAGGACTTTTGTCCAGCCTCACACCCTTCATGGGGAGGCAACGCAGACCCTGAGGGAGGCCTTCAGGGACCCAGAAGCATCTCCAGCTCTCAGAAAGTGGACCCAGATGGGTTTTGTGTCCACTGTGTCTCACTGATCTGACGACGACTCATTCTCAGGGCCTGGCCCAGAGGGGCTGCTCAGCCAGTGCTCCCTACACCGACACCTAGTAACTGCAGTGAAGAGGAATGTTCCAGAGAGCCCATGCCGAAGACACGGCCGCCCGTGGTCTCCTGGGTCCCTCGCGAGTCTCAGTCAAGGCTGGGCATGCGAAAATGAAAGCCGAGAATAGGGACGAGGGAAGGTGGCTGGTGTACTTTAGCAAACAGTCGGAAGTGTAGAGAATTTCAAAAGCTTACTGTCGGCCACAGTCAGTGACAGTGTTTGTGCAACAGACCAGAGCGAGGACTTTGGCCCTTCGTCCCCATCCTTCCAGCATCTTCCATGACAGAAGGGAAGGCATGGCTGGTCATCACTGCACTACCTTGGGGGGACATCTGGCTGGGGCAGTGCTGAGGCACTCAGCTGCTCCTCAGAAGGGGGGCACTTCCCACCTCCCCAGCACCTCTGTGGGAGAAAGGCCCCACAAGCTGCTTCCGTAAGGACTACGGCCAAGAAAAGCTGACAAGGCAGTTCCATTCTGTCCACACGGTTTTCCATTCTGTCACATGCGGGTATTGTGAGTCAAGACTCAAGAGCACCTAACAAACACACGGAGGGCAAGCAGGGCTGCTGAGCTCCTTGGAAATGTGCTTTTCTTGTGAGGCACCGCCTGCTTCAGCAGATTTTCACACCCAACTCTCATGCATAACGCAGCAGCGTCAACTCAGTCTTTGACCTACTTATTACAATGCCGAGCTGACGAAGCCCCAATTAAAGCGCTCTCCTTTCCCAGTACCTAGGTTACAGGAGTCTGACGTGTCAGACAGGAAGACAGCAACACGCTCAGCAACATAAAATTGGGCACCAGACAGAACTAATTCCAAACTCATGCTCTGCCACTTGCCAAGGGCACCATGTAGGCAAGTTTCTCAGCATCCCGGGCCTCGGTTTCCTCATCTGTATGGTGGGGCTGCACTAGGGCTGGGTTCACAGCTATAAAGCTGCCTTGCATCAGGGGAAGGACATGGACGACATTTACTTACCCTACCATTACAGTGTTAAAATTCTACAGTCAAAGTGACTGTATCTGTCACCTGAATGCATCAGAGAAACCTAAAGCAAGACCATGTCATTACTGTCTTAAAAATCCCCCGTGGTCGGAGGATAGCTGTACTGATGACTTGTTTACAGAGTGGACAGAAAACGACATGATTTTCTTGTTCTTCTCACACATACAACCTACCACAAACACACACACACACATAGCCAGTTATGGGCGAGGAATTGTAAAATTCAGCAATGCATTTCACTGAAATACACTGAAATATTTCCTGAATTAATTCACAGTCACTCAGGGAGACACTGTCATCAGCAGAGCAGCACTGCTAACATTACTGGTCCGGGGATCCAAGATGCCCACGGAGCTTCTCTCCTGTGCATTCCCCAGAAGGGAAGCCTCCCTGAGGCGGCCCTGGAGGACAGGCACAAACCATGAAGCATGAGCCCAGCAGCTCAGGGCTGGGGAAGAAAGTGCTAGGCTGACAGAACCACGAGATCAACGGTGTTGAGGTGGCGAAAATCTTTACCCACGCAAGGATGGGGCTACGGCTACTTGGGAGAGGAAAGTAGACAAGGAATAGAGGGCCCACCCCGAGGAGGAGAGGTGGGCAATTGTCGGATCACAACAGCCTCGTGTAGGCCCAGGAGGAGCCTGGAGACCACTTGGGCGGTCCTACAAGCAGGAAGGATACCACCTGATGCATGTTTTTCTAAGACCATTCTGACTACAAGAGGAAAAGGGCAGCCAGGCGGGCAGCAGGAGAAGCGAACATCACCCAATTATCAAGGCGGCTATGGACCCACGCAGAAGACGACGGGCGGAGCCTGGGGCTCGCACAGTAGCGACTGAGAAGGTAAGAAGCTGTCAGCTTCCCGAGTGAGCGCTCATCAGTTGAGATGTCATGGCAGCCGTCTCGCCTGTCGTCGTGCCTTACTGTGGTAGCACACGTGTTGCTGTGATGCTGGAAGCCATGTCACCGGTATTTCGAATACTAGCAGGGTCACCTAGGGTCGAGAGGTTTCAGCACAGGTTGCAGACTAAGAAAGATTACGAAGAACGACCTGCTGATTAAGTGTGCAAATCAGTCAATGAAAACCCTGTGGACCACAACAGAATCTTGTCCAACAGAGACAAACCTTGTCAAAATACACAGTCGCTGCAACAATGGACACAAGCACAACAGCCACAGGGGAGATGGCACAGGACTGGGCCCTGTTCTGTTCAATTGAACGGGAGAGGCCTTGCGTTGGGCCCAGCGAGGTGGCATGTCCTACAAAGGCATCACCCTCCTGAAAAATCCACTGTATTGGTTGTGACCCTCAGCAGCCTTGTAAGACAGAGAAGAACTTCCCCACTGGTCTCCAAAGCTGTGATCTTGACAGATGCAGACTGCCACATCTTTCTCCCCTGCAGCCGCTCGTGTATTTGAACTGCTAACCTTTCAGTTAGCAGCCAAGTGCCTAAGCACTATGACACCAGAGCTCCTTCCTAAAGTCACCACAAACACTCAAAAACCCCATCTCATGCCCCCGAGTCGATTCTAACTCACAGCAATCCTACAGGACAGAGTAGAACAGCCCCATCGAGTTTCCAAGGAGCAGTTGGCGGATTCGAAAGGCTGACCTTTTGATTAGCAGACACAGCACTTAACCACTATGCCACCAGCGTTTCCAAAGACACCTTACTTAATACATACGGTTATTTCATGGATGCTGAACTCACAAACAGCATTGTAAGTCATGGCCAAATTAAGGTTATCTAACATACATTTCACAATAAGTGGAGAAAATACTTCAGTTGTCAAGGATTTCATTTTACTTGGATCCACAATCAATATCCAAGGAAGCAGCAATCAAAAAAATCAAAAAATGTATTACACTGGGAAAATCTGCTAAAAAGACTAAAGTGTTAAAAAGCAAAGGTGTGACCCTGAAGACTAAGGTGCACCTGACCCAAGTCATGCCATTTTTAATCACCTCATATGCGTAGGAAAGCGGGACAACGAATAAGGAAAACAGATAAACTGTTACCTTCGAATTATGGTGTTGGTAAAGAATACTGCATATACCATGGACTGCCAGAGGAATGAATAAAGATATCTTCAAAGAAGTACAATCAGAATGCTCCTTGGAAGTGAGAATAGTGAGACTTTGTCGTGGACTAAACTGGGTTCTGTTTCAGCCCACTGTCACAGCCATGTGTCATGTTTCTTGGTGCTGTCAATCTTGTCCCTGTGATGTTAATGAGGGAGGATGGCTGGCATTGGGTTAGGACTCAACAGGCAAGACTGTATTGTGTCTTGAGACCTAAAGAAAGGAAAGCAAGCAGAGATTTGGGGACTTCACACCAACAAGAAGCAGTGCTAGGAACAGGGTGGGTCCTTTGCAAAGGACCAGGCGTTCCTGATCTCAGAAGCTCCCCGCCCAGGGGAAGACTTCTAACAGAAACACCACGAGTGGATGGCTTTAGCAAAGAAAAGTTGATTCTCAGACAGTCCAGTAGGCTCGAAGGCTGAACTCAGAGTCCTGGTTCTAGCGCCGGCACTCTGGGCTGGCTCTGGAAGGAGCTCCTTATGTGGCATCGGTCTTTCTTTGCTCTCTTGGTGCAAGAACCTCGGGTCTGAAGGACACTATCTGGTCCCGACGCTGTGATGGCAGGAGGTTCTCAGCTCTCTTCTTGCTTTCTTTTCCTTTAATCCCTTGTAGGATAAAAGGTGATACAAGCCACACTCCAGGGAAACTCCCTTTACACTGGAGTGGGGCGGGGACCTGAGGGTAGGTGTCACCCCAACCCTGTCTAATGCCATCCTGTCTAGTAACCGCAGGCAGAGACTAAAATCCACAGCATAGGAAAATGGCAAGATGGAGGACAATCACAAAATACTGGGGGTCATGGTCCCGCCAAATTGCTACCCATGTCTTTTGGGGGGACACGGTTCAATCCATGACAACTGACAATCAGAAGCTTCCTTCAGAGCCAAGAGTGAAAGTCCTCTCTGGAGCCAATGCCCTGAATTTGGACTTACAGCCGACTAGACTGTGACAGAATAAATTTTTCTGTTAAAGCCATCCACGTGTGGTACTGCTATGAGAGCAGTACCAGGTATCTAAGACACATCCTTAAAAAAAAAAAAAATTCTGTTGTGATTGAGTTTACAATCCAAAGTCAATCTTCCACAGCCACCTTGCTGCAACTCTCTGTTTTCCTCACCCTGTCACAGCACACTCTTCTTTTTCACTCTTTACTTCCAGTATCTACTCAACCAACACTGGTCCCCTCCTTTCCCCTTTAGAAAGAAACTAGTATGTGTGTGTGTTTGTCTGTGTGTGTGTGTGTGTGTGTGTATAAAACCATAAAGACAAACATCACATGCATCACTCTGTGTCCCCAAGTCCTGTCCATTCTTTATCTGAAGTGTTGGCTTCAGTACTGGTTTCAGCGCTGGACTGGCAGTAAGTCCAAGGACCACGTACTCAGGGGACCCTACAGGCTGTCGGACCCTCAATTATTGTCTTTTAATAGAGTTCTTGGTCTGCACTTCCCCTTTTCTCACGCTATATCAGAGATTCTACATGGTGTCCCATGTCAGGGCTGTCTTTGGTGGTGGCTGGGCACCATCTGGTTCTTCTGGTCTCGTGTTGATGTATTTTCCCTGTTATATGGGTCTTCCTGTCTACTGGGCTCAGTTTTCGTTGTGACTAAGCCACACCTTTTGAAAGTTCCAGCTAAAATCAGCCTTTATTCTTACATGCACTATAGCTGATACAAGGATGAAAATTATTCTTAACTCCAAGAGAATCTGAATCACCTTTTATACTGATTTAATTAGAACAAAAACATCGAAGCCATAATTAGAGGCTTCAGTATCACAGGCCTGTAGGTCACCTCATATTTCTATCACATATAACAAAGCTCCAGGGGTTAAATACAACTTCCTCCATCAAACAAGTAAACAACCGCCACTGTTTCAAGGTTAAGGATTTTGCTGACAACATTCCAGTTGAGTTAGACTCTCCAACATAGCTTTGGCCAAAAACATGCTCACTTTTATAATAAAAGAAACAGAATAGATAAATATCTGACAAGAGTCAGCCTGGCTATTATTTCTACTCTTCATGCATTTAAGCTCGAACACTTGCAAACGTGCTCCAGCCTTCTCTCTTATTTTTATGACGTGATGTCAAAGTCCAACTGGATGCTCTTGCTTGCATTCAAGGCTCAACACTTTCCTTCAATCTCTAACTTCTGGCCACTTAAGCTTGCGTTTTCGGTTTCAGTTTGACTTTTAATGTCAGCTGAATTAAGCAACTGTGGTGCAAACAGTTAATGTGCTCACTGCTAATTGAAAGGCTGGAAGTTCAAGTTTAGCCAGAGGCTTCTCAGAAGGCCCGAGAAGCTACTTTCAAAAAACCAACCATCAAAAACCCTAAGGACATGAGACCAGAAGAATAAGATGGCACCAGGCCACTACCAGTGACTGCCCTGTCGGGGAATATAACACAGAGTCCTCAGTGCAGCAGGAGAAAAATGGGTGTGCAGAACTTGAACTCTCTAAAAGACCAGACTTGATGGTCAGATCAACAGGAGGACCCTTGGAAGACATGGCCCCTGGACTCTGTTAGCCCAGAACAGAAACATTCTGGAAGCCAACTCTTCAGACAAAGATTGGACTGGACTGTAAGACATAAAATGATACTGGCGGAGCGTGTGCTTCTTGGCTTACGTAGATAAGGAGACGCGCTGGACAGGTCCTGTCCAGAGATGAGGTGAGACAGCAGAGGGGGACAGGAGCTCGTTGAACGCACACAGGAAATACAAGGTGGAAAGGAGCAATGTGCTGTCACAGTGCGGGGAGAGCAGCGAGAGTTCCATAGCAATGTGTGTGTTAAGTTACTGTATGACAAATTGACTTGCATTGTAAACTGTCACTTAAAGGACATTAAATTGCTTTAAAAAAAGAAAACCTGAGGAGTACAGTCTACCCTGACACACATGGGATTGGCAAGAGTTGGAAGGGACTCGGAAGCAGCTGGTTATTTTTTCTCTCTTCCTCATGGAACATGATCAAGGATGGAGCATCGGGAACGAGAGAGGGAGAATCAAGCATGTCACTTATGTTTTGGCTTCTGCAACTGCATGAAGGGGAGTGCTGCAGAGCACTGGAGCCCCGACATAAATGGAGAGCCCCCTTCCCTCAAAAGCTGATGCCAGCAGGGCCTCGTGTGCTGCCTCAGGCAGCCACTCAACAGGGCTAGTGACAGCCAAAGATTAGACAGGCCCATGTCAGAATCCTGGACCAAATCAGTGTTCCACAGCTCTAAACGCAAATCAACGGAGATCTCATAACAAAGACACCTTATGCTCTCCTCCTCCTCCATCTGCTTCCGTAAAGATCACAGCCAAGAAATCCTACAGGGCGGTTCTAGTCTGCCACATGGGGTGAGTATGTGTCAAAACGGACTCAATAGCGCCTCCTAACAATGACATGCTATAATCTATGCAATGAATAAAAGAAATCAGTGATGGAAGAAGAGGGCTTCCACCCAAGAATGCAAACTACCCAGACATAGAAAAATCGTCAGACATTTACCAAGTACCATTTGGAGACTGAATCCCCACAAGCCCTCAACTCTCCCCCTGGAAAACAACGCCAGGAGGCGAGGAGATGGGAGGAAATGAGAGGGACGCACAGTTCATTGACAGGCAGGGACTCCAGGGGGACAAGCACTCGACTCCGAACCCTTGAGGATGCTTGTCTGAGCACTGGGCGCAGGTGAGCTCACCGATCTTATAAATCAAAAAATCACACCCATTGACGTTCAGTCGATTCCAATTTATAATGACCCTACTAGACAGAGTAGAACTGCCCCACAGAGTTTGCAAGGTTATAATCTTTCCAAAAATTTTTTTACTGTATTTTAGATGAAGGTTTACAGGACAAACAAGTTTTTCACTGAACAACTAATACACATTCTGCTTTGTGACACTGTTGCCAACCCTATGATATGTCAATACTCTTCCCTTGTCAACCTTAGGTCCCTGATTACTGGCTAACCTGTCCGCTCCTGCCTTCCTGTCCTTGCTCCTGGGCTGATGTGTCCATTCTGCCTTGTTTTTGTTTTTAGGGGCCTGTCTAGTCGTCGGCTAAAGGGTGAGCCTCAGCAGTGAAGCAGTCTGTCGCATCTTTCTCCCACAGAGCAGCTGGTGGGTTCCAATGGCCAATCTTTCAGGTAGCAGCCAAGCCCTGTAACCACTATGCAACCAAGACGCCTTCCCATTGTACAACTGTATATCAAATGCACTGTTCCGGAGTGTTGCTTCCTGACACCTGGGCCCACCAGGGCAGTGGGGTTACTCTTGGAAAACATGACTGTTCGCATTTGTCCCCAGGAGTCCTGGTGGCTATGGACAGGCCACGCCTGATTCTGGCACCTGGACAGCCCCAACTCCATCCTAGTCTCCAACTTCCTTCTTCCTGCAGCAGATGACACAGTTCTGCAGGCTGAGCCTGTTTCCTGGGGTTATTCCCCCAGCTTAGAAAGCTTTGGCCTCTGAGTTGCACCTCCCTGGCCCTCCTCCTTTATAATTTTTTAAAGGCCCCAAGCACAGTCTCCACAACCAATGACATCATCCAAAAGCAGTTGCCTTTCCCTCTGTCCCAGCCTCCTTCCTCTGCTCCTAACAAAACAGGAATGAATGCTTCACCTGAAATTCTTCAATCCCTACAGCCCTCCTTGCTGGCTAACGTGCCATAGCTAATCTCATACAAATTCAGCTCTCTAGGGTCAGACCAGTCCTCCCAACAGCTCCAATCTGCCTGACTATGTCCAAGGCCATTCATTTTTCAGAAAAATCAGCCAATGCTTGTTTACACGTACAATGGGGTATTAAACCAAATGCTACAGCATGTTCCCCTTAGCTAGGATGAGAGGGGATGCAGCTGTCAACTGAGGGCTGGGCACACAGCCTGAGGAAAGATGTCCCCTTGTCCTCTCTGCAACAGCCTAGCCTTTTCCAAAGGACTCTCCTGGCTGCAGCCTTTTACCCTTGCAGTCATTATTCACAGGGCGGCAGAAAGGCTGAAGCTCTCCATCAGTCAGGGAAGACCTCAAGGGAGACTTACAGGAACACTAATTTCCAAACAGTCTTAAAAGGCAAAGGTAGCCTCTTGATTCTTAAAATTAGGAGTCATCCATTAGAAGTTCAAGGCCACTCTGTCTCCTAGACTACAAACCTGGAAATGCAAATGAAAGTCAACCCATGTGACACGGAATAAGATAAAGGAACAAAGGGGGCTGTTCTCTGCCTTTTTCTCCTTGAACACAAACACACATCTGATCACCGGCCTCCCCTTTTGCATCCATTCAAGGCTCTCCATGCTCAAGACAGAGGCTGTACTCTTTGGCATGATGTCTAAAGTATTCCAAGATTTGGCCCACGGCACTTTCCTCTGGTTTCCTGTCCCAGCCTCACCATGTGATCAAAGCTCAGCCAAACCAAACACCCATCCTCTACCATCCGTGGTCACTTCCTGCCCGCAGATACCTGCTCATCTTTTTAGGCCTTGAGAACATGTCACCTCCTCAATGCAGTCCTCCGGTGCAGCTCTTTCCATTCCTTGGACCCCCACTGAACACTAAAGCACCATTCCAGGGCTTATTATGATGCCCATGTACACACCAGACTGTGAGCTCCCTTCAAGCTGGAGTTGTGAGTCTCAGCATCCACTCAGGCCCCCAAGAGGCATGGGACCTAGTCCCCAATTCTTCAGCTACAGCCAACATTCTGCTACTTTGAACTTTTTTATCTTACACCTTGGCTGTTCTTGGAGCCCTGGTGACACAGTGGTTAAGAGCTCAACTGCTAAACCAAAGACTAGCAATTCAAAGCTACCAAGTACTCCCCGGAAACCCTATGGGGTAGTTCCACTCTGTCCCATAGGTTCGCTATGAGTCAGAATTAACTCAACATCAATGGGTTTGCATTGGGGCTGCTCCTGTTTCATTTCCCCTAACTGAGGCCCACGTCCATGACGCCAAAGAGACCAGGCATGAAGGAGACAGACATGCAGGGAGAGAGACACTCTGCTGGTCAAAGCCTCTGCCTGGCTTCCTGCTCATAGTCCTGTAAGTGAGCAGCTGGCGGTGACCACGGACCCCAGCTCAGTCTGCAGTGAGCCTTCGAACGAAACACCGCTGGGTCCTCTAACACCCCCATGATTAGCTGAAGCCTGTACTATTATGATCTGTAAGCTTTCCTCTAGCTGACTTTCTGAAGTAGATCACCAGGCCTTTCTTCCTGGTCTTTCTCAGCCTGGAAGCTGCACTGAAAACTGTTCAGCACAACAGCAGCACACAAGCCTATGAATGACAGTGAGTGGTGGCTGCACATGAGGTCTGTCAGCCAAGACAGAACCTGGGTCTCCCTCATGGAAGGTGAGGCTTCCACCAGTGACTCACCACTGCCTCAGTCCCCTGCTTAGTACGCACATACTTCCCCAGCTGTGAGTGTGGGGTCAACAGTGCTCGGCAACCCACGTGAACCACGACCTCCTCCAGTGTGAGACCACTAGACAGTGCCCAGCTACCACTACTCACCATTCTGACCAGGAACGCAATGGAAGGTCCCAGACAGAATGCGAGTAAACTGTAGAACAAAACTCAAAGTTCTCAGAAAAGGAGATCTACTTGACCAATAGAGACAAGAGAAACCCCTGAGACCATCACCTCTTGAAGATACCCTCTGAACTTGGCACTGAAGCAACATCTAGAGATCACCTTTCAGCCAAATACTACACTGGCTCATAAACCAAACAATACCATGGTGAGTAATGTGCTCCCTTTAACAATCCGCTATCAGAGACAAAACTGTCAACATTTACCCCAAAGCGAAGATGAGAATCCATGGAGGGCCAAGGAAGCAAGATCAATGGAAATAGAAAAACCGGTGGAAACAATGAGAATGCTGATGTGTTGTCAAAATCGCAGGCAATGTCACAAGGCAATTGGTATAAAAACAGTACACATGAACCTAGTTTCCTGTGTAAACTCACCTCAAACACAAATTTTTTTTTTAAGCTCAGTGATTACCTCAAACATGCTGGGATGCCCCAAGGAATGCCCGATTGTCCCCCAGATGCCTTACACACGCCTCTGCGCCCTCTCCCCCAGGCACATCGACTGCTCCCCAAGAGAGTCAGGCTGGTTCCTTCTTGGGAGAGCACAACCCTTGGCAGCTCTGCACTCGGGAGCACCTCAATGAATGCAAGGAAGTCAGAGGCAGCAGAGCCCTCTGGTTGAGAGGTTCTTCCTGTAAATCCCACGCTGACCCACACGTGTGCAGATGTTTTCCCTAAAGTGTAGGCAGCCTCTCCGCCTTCTTGGCGAAGGGGAAATACAGTACTTCCAGACCACCTGATGTCTGCTTCTTTAAGGCAGAACAATGCACAATTAGCAACTTTATCTGGGCCCCAATGAATGCCAAACAGGAAAAACTATTCCGTGGCCGAAGCCTTCTTTGATCCGGATTGCTTCTGAGGTTCCAGGGACGAACAGAGCCGATTCACATTAACGATGGTCCCAGCGCCGGAGGCGGGGCCTGAAGTGAAGGCGGGGCCTGTGAGGGAGACGGCCCCCTGGCTAGAGACAGCGCAGGCGCGGGAGGCGGTGCCTGTCCTGGAGGCGGTGCCTGTGCTGGAGGCGGTGCCCGTCCTGGAGGCGGTGCCTGTCCTGGAGGCGGTGCCTGCGCGGGAGGCGGTGTCTGAGCCAGGGACGGTGCCTGCACCAGAGGTGGCGGTAGCACTAACGGCATCACTCAAATGGTGCTTGCATAAGACAGGGGCAGGAACGACAGCTCCTGCCGGTGGTCCCTGCAAACAGGCTGGCAACTCTCATTGTCAAGCACCCCGATGGACTTTCTCTCCTAGCCGCAGAGAGAGAGCCGACAACGGGTTTTCTGGAGTTCAAGCTTCGACCCCGACATACATGGGAGCCCTTAACGCACTCCACGCCTTCTCCGGGCCTCTCCAAGAGCCCGGGCTGCTTTTAACTCATGCAAGTCTCAAAAGGTGGAAGGCTGGAGGTATGTCCAACCACCTATGGTGTGCCAGACCTCAGGAGAAAGGAACTTCCTCTTGTGGTGGCTACAGCTATTTTCTCTTTGGGATGAGCAGGGTTAATGCCCACCTCCCGCGGAAGCAGACATGTAGAACATCCCTGAGATGGAATAAGCCAGGGAACAAAAAGACACTTCAGGGCAAAAACCCAAACTAAGACTCATGGGTGGGCTTGGATCAAGGGCCCATAATTGGTCATTTTTGTCCCCAAATAAACTACTCATTTGATTTCCTTTGGAGAAAGAGAATCTGCAATGCTATTTCAGTGCCCTAAAAGACCCTTCTGATTGACGCTTAACGCGTGAGAGTTCATCTAAAAATATTTATTCTTAGCAAATCGAAAGTTAAGGGAACAGATTAAAATGATGACTTTGAATAATGACTAGCAGGAAAGGCCCAAGTGAGACTTCACAAACGTTGTGATTGTGGGGTTTTCAACAACTTTCTGTTCTGCAGAAGTCCTCTGTGAGTTCTCATATCCTAATATTTCCAGCTATAAAATTCTCATTCTCTGGAGCTCCACCAACACCTGGGAATAAATGAGAAGCTGACATGGATGATGGCTAACTGGGCCCAAACTGGCCTAAGATGTCAGCCCTATAAGGTTACTGAGCCACTGGCTGGAGCAAAACCCTGGGCAGAGGGGCGAAACCCAGCCCTGCCTCCACCTCCACTTCCACCCAAGCCCCACTGCCCAGAGCCGGCAGCTGAGAGGCAAGAAGGGCTGAATCCACTTCCATGTAAGGAGAAAGCAGAGGAAACAGTGAAACCAGCCCTTCTAAATAAGGAGGGTTGGTGGGTACAAAGCCTGCAGGAACTCTTATCTCCCCATACAAATTTATTGCCCTATACTGGGCTGTATCTTGGAGAAGGGTGGCCTCCTGGTTCCAGGAGCTGCCTGCCTTTGTGCCAATTCAGGAGGCAGGGCAGAGCTAACTAACTGCTACCCGCTGCCCCACACCCCACCACAAGCCTCTGCGGTATTTTCAGCAGAAGCATTGACAGCAGGGCAAAGAGATGAGCCAAGAGCTGGAACAGAAGATGCCTGCTGAAGTGACCTGAGCACAGAGGTTGAGGAGAAAAAAGACCTCTAAAAACAGCCATCTGTCCAGGAGGAGAGAGACCAGAGCAGAGAAGGGGGTATAGGATGTGGGGAGTGAGAGCAGAGAGACCTAGAGCGACCTCATTGGCCTTGGCCCCCTGGCATTCTCTTCGGGATGCTTCAGGCAAAGGTGTTTGGCCACACTCATTCCCACTAACCAGTGGCACCAGACGAAACTAGGGCCCACGTGGTAGGGTGCTGCACCTGCTATCTTGGCGTGCTGGGACAGGTCCCTGGGTCAGGTCCACAGAACCTCAGGTGCCTAGCCCAGCCTGTCACTGTTCCTCTGAGTCCTGACCCGCAGGGCCTTTCACCTGTGGTCAGATAGGGCGATGATTCCTTATGCTGGCAAGACATTCATTCGCTGGTTCAAGCAGTTGTTCAACGATACTTATGGAGCACTGACCACTTATGAGGCATGGTGCTGGGGACAGAAGCAAGAGCACAGAGGTCCTCAAATGGCCTTCATGCTGGTGAGTGTAGCTAAAAGCAACTAATCAGTCTTGACGACCTGTGCTGAGTGTTTGGGAGAACCCAACCAAGAGGACAAGGGGACACTGTGATGTCTGATACACCAGCCAACAGCCATGTGTGGCTATTTAACTAAAAGTGAATAAAATTAAAAAATAGCCACTTTTCAAGTGCTCAGTAGCCACATATATATAACCAGTGGTTCCTGTACTGAACAGCACAGACAGAATTCATTTCCATCGCTGCAGAAAGTTCTAGACAGGGCAGGTATTGTAAATAATGGTAGGGAGGGGTGAGGTGAATGGCTGAAGGTCTTCTTTAGATATAGGGCTTCTAGAAAGAAAAAAAAAAAAAACCCAAACCTAAACCTTCGGCCATTCAGTCAATTTTAACCAATGACAGCCCCACAGGGTGTCCAAACAAGTAGCTGGTAGGTTCCAGCTGTCAACAGTTTTGGTTGGCAGTCAGAGAGCTCTTAGCCACTGTGCCACCAGGGTTCCCCTAAAAGAAGACAGCCAAAGCCACTGCTGTTGAGTTGATTCTGACTCATAGCAACCCTACAGGACAGAGCAGAACTACCCCACAGAGTTTCCAAGGAGTGCCTGGATACGAACTGCTGATCTCACTGTCAGCAGACACAGCGCTGAACCGCATCACCAGGGTTCCCTAGAAGAAAGTGCCATTGAGAATTAAGGCTGGAGAAGGAGTAGAAATGCCAGAGCAGACAGAATGCTTTCTCGAGTCTGGCGTGTCCAACGTCTTTGGGTCAGTGAGTACTGACACAGACAGCCAGTAGCCATGTGGCTGGCCAGCGGCAGGTGAGGTAAGGTGAGAGGAGGTCCTGGGAATGGGTTTTCTTTTAGATGAAAAGCAATGGGAAGCAGACACTGGGTTTAACCAGAAAAGGTCCATGGCCAGAGCTCTTTGAAGAAGATGGCAAGTGAACCAGAGAAGACAAAGATCTACCCGAGATGTTTCTGGTTTGAGCAGGTGGGTAGCGAGGTGCCAGGTGCTTAGATGGGCAGATTTGGGGGCAGGCTGGTTTGCTCTCACAGCCTTGCTTGTTGGTGGTGTCTTCTTCAGAGGAGGAAGGTGACCAGACAGCTGTATTTAGCTGGAGCCATCTGGCAGAAATCCCAGTGGAGACAGCAAGAAGCAGTGAGATGTGGGTGCTGCTTGGAGGGCAGCGCAGGGTAGAAACTGGGGCATTAATGGCGGGTGACAGTACGTAACCTACAAGCATGAGTGAGATGTCTTAGAGAGAGAGAATTAAAAATAAACAGGCATCCCAGGCAGGAGGCTGGAGTAACCCTTGTATTCATGGACTGTCACTGGATGGTTGGGGGCAGAAGAGTTGGGTCAGAGCACCGGGGTCAGCAAACTACAACTCATCACCTGTCTGTGGAAATCAAGTTTTATTGAACATTGGTCTACATATTATCTATGGCTACTTTCAGACTGTTTAACAGCAGAGTTGAGATGCTGTCACAAAGACTGTAGAGCCTGCAAGTTTAAAAGATTAAAAATCTGGCTCTTTACAGAGGAAGTTTTCCAGTTCCTTCATTTACACCTTCCAGGCCTCAGTCTCCTTATCTATAAAATGGGGATGAGTGGATATCATATTTATACAATGGAAAATGCCCAGCCTGCAGAGCTGACCCACCAAGTTTTCATGAATCCGAGTCTCTCAGCAACACTGAAAAGGTTTGTTTCCATGTCTCACAGTCAGGCAGCAAACAGTACATGACCCAAGTCTCCGGAAACAATTGCTAAAGTGACCTTGTAAATAACAACAGCCTCAGTGTCATCCCAAGCTACTGCTTTGACACAGGATGGATGGATGTGAGCAGCTCTGACCCAGCCTGTCCTTTGGGGCCAACGAGCGTCCCCCAGACACCTGCCTACCCTGAAACAAAAGCATGAAGCCATGAACAGCTGATTTTCCCAGAGCAATCACTTTCAGTGCCTCAGGGGAAAGGCTGGAACCGTTCAGACATCTTTGCTTAGCCCAGATCTCTGCCCCAGCTCTGGCAATCCATCTGGCAAGATCACCAATCAGATTTCAGGCTAAAGTGGTCTCCTAGGCAACCAAAAATACAGGCACAGAAACAGGCTGTAGATAGTGGAAGGAAACACAAGGATGGCAGTGGGGTCGATGGGGAGTGACTGGCCCAGCATCTATTGACCTTGAAGTCATGCTGGCCCGCATGGTCACACTCGATCAATTCCAGAGTGCTGGCTGCTTGCTGTACCATTAGCGGGGTACCCCATCCCAGTGTTTCCAATAGAAAGAGACAGCATGCCTCCCTGGACAATGGGCAGCTTGCTCCCTACAGGGCTCAGAATATGCTTGCATTCAGCCCATCTCGAAGAAGACATGCAGGTAAGTCTTCAAGAGAAAAGAGACTGTAAACAGGTGCCCAACAGCTGGGAGAGACAGCAGCGTCCTCTAGAGGAGGGAAGACCACGGTGCTTGTGGACAGGGGCACTGAGCTCCGGGTCCATGCAGGAGACACCTGGGAATGATGTCCCAGGAGAAACACCGAAGACGCCTACTGGGATTTGGGCAACCCCCAGTCCACAGAAGTCTCTGCAACTCACTCAGTTTTAGGGGGAAAAACTCTACTTACTTTGTCCAACAATAATAACCAAAGTGGAAGTTGCTTTTCAAGAGCAAAGGGACTCTACAACCCACGTTACAAATGCTGTCATTCAAGCTAAGAGACTTAGCAAGAGTCACCTAAAGAAAACAAGACTTTGACAAAGATCTAACGATCTCTGCCTGGAGCCCCAACTGTCCTTCCCAGCCTTCTGAGCAACTGCCAATATTCAGGCACAGACTGTCACTGCAACGGCCACTGCCCGGGGCTTCCATCTGCTCAGGCTTTGTTACAGGCACGCCACCTCGCCTCCCAGAAACCCTGAAGGGCAGGTAAGGCAAGTTCAACGTCACTGGCCTCTCTCTGCAGCTCAAGGTTGAAGCAAAGACAGAAACCACACGGATGCTGGAAAACACCAGAACCCTTGCTTTGTCATCTGTAACCACAGGTGTGTGACTACAGGTATCTGAAGATCTCTAAGACGTCTGCTCAAGCTGGTCAACCCACCGAGGTGGGGTCCAAGATTTCTCTCTTGTCCTGGTCCCTCTCCCCCAATACACTTCTGATTCCATCTACTTCTCAAATCTCTCAGCCCAAATTTGTTCCACTTACCCCCCAAGCTAGCCTCCCTGGTTTCCTTGCTCTGGCTAATGCCCCTTCTTTCTCTTAGTTACCCAATCGCAGAACCTCCACTCGTACTTCCCGCTGCCTTTAACCTTCCCTGTCATATCCGATCAGTCACCAGATCCGATCCAATCACCAGAGCTCAGTGCTATACCCGTCATCATGTCTCTCAATCCCGGCCCTGCCACTGTCTGCAAATGCCCTACTCGGGCGGTGGTCCTCCCTGTCTACAGAGGCACAGGTTCCCAAATTTGTGATTTGCTTTTTAGAGCTCAAGACATGTTCGATTCGAAGGGTGTGACCACTGGACTGCCTAAACTTATCCCAGTGTGACCGCTTTTGCCTGTAGATGAGCGCAGCCCCTGGGTGGCCCCCCGGCGACCAAGGCACGCAGATCTGCAGGAAGGTGACAAACCCCGGTGCCGTGCTGCCTAAGTGCTATGGATCAAACCAAAAGATAGGCAGAGTGCAAATCTACCAGGTGCTCCTTGGAAACTCGGTGGAGCAGCTGTTCCCTGTCTCTGCTGCAAGGCTGGAGGTTTAAGTTCACCCAGAGGCGTCTTGTTAGAAAGGCGTGGCGATCTAGGAAACCAGCCACTGACAATCCTGTGGAGCACAGTTCTGCTGTGACACACAGGGGGGTCACCAAGCTGGAATCCACTGGTGGTGGGTCACTGCTTGGTCCTGCCCTCTCCCCAGTCCCACACGCACTGTAGCTCCTCCAGGTTTTCTGCTTCTATTCCTGAAGCAGGCAGAGACACAAGACCCTGAGGTCTTTCTCCCCCTCCATTCACCCCACTGCCTTCTGCACACAATGAAGCAGTCCGCTGGGGCTGCAAACACTGCCCAAAGGCACCCCAAAACTGGAAATCTGCAGAAAAGGAATCCTCAAATTAAAAAAAGTTTTTAAATCCTTCAGTGACTTCCGAATCACCTCTAGCTTCCTCTCCCTTGGTTTCATGGCCCTCCCTAAACCCATGTTTCCCAGAAATCACCACAGAAAACAGAAGAGCTCACCCCAGATCCTGGGCATCAGAAGCTCGAGCTGGCAGCAGGTGTGCACCTGGGTGGCCCTCCATGCCGCAGCGTGACAGCATCACCTTACGATGGGTGGCCCTTACACACCATGGCCCCACGCACCACACTGCTGTGTGTATTATTCATGCGTGTGTCTTTTTAGGTGCTTTGAATACATACTATCATCAAAGACCTGGCCTCTCCAAAAAAGAGATCTCTCAGTGTTTCTTAAAACTTCTAGACTGGACAAGCTCAAATTTGTCATGGAACAATCAGCCCCAGTTACTCAGACAGCAGTGGTGTGATCTCAAAGAAGCAGACTGGCTAAGGAATGGCACCAGCCCCATCCCCAAGCATTTCCTCTTCCTCCATTTTTTAGAACATAAACGTTAGGGGGTATAGGGCGAGATTTTGTGAATGAATAAACACACCAGCTCAAAGATCTATATTTAAAGACATGTCAGAAGTAGCGCTTCCGGGAGAGAGAAGCCTCCGGTGGGCGCATATGGACCAACTCAACCACGAAAACATTTCATAAGCAGCTTCCATCACAGTGAGGCCAATCAACCTGCAGATTTCTTGAAATGCCACTGCCCTCAAAGGACAGAGACCTGAGATGACATTATGCCAAAAGGCACCATGGACACAAAAGAACTCCACAATCCACCTGACCCAGCAGACACTGGTCACTTAGGAACTCATCTGGGGAAGGGCAGGATACTGGAAGAGCTAGGTTTCTAGTGTCCAAGGAGCCTCTCTGTCCAACCACAGGGCCACATTATCCTCTCCGTGGACCTCAGGCTCTATGGCAGGTCAGAGCTGTGACAACGAGTTAGAGAGACAGCAGTCACCTGTGCATAGCTACCTGTGTGACAAATTTTCAGTGTACAAACTGGAAAAATGGAGCGGGAATGTTCTCTGCTTAAATCAAAGGCTTTATGATACTCCATGTGTTCATTCACCAAACAATACCGCCTGTGAATGACACGGCAGGCAGAGTACAAGGTTCATGGCATTAAAAAAAAAGAAAAGAAGAATATCCCTCAGTACCACGTGCTTCCATTGTAAGATGATGCTTTTGCAAGCCACAGGGATGAAGGCGAACGCAGCGCACACCTGCTCCTGAGGAGGGTTTCCTGTTCAAGAGCCAGAGCCTGGAGGAACACATAGCTCAGCCTGGCATGACATCACCACCCTGAGCTGGCTCCCCACTGAAGCCCAGGAAGGACCAGCAAGGAAGCCCCTTGTGACAACACACAGACGCATCTCAGAAACACATGCTTCACTGGAAATGAGAGCGTGGGGGCTGGGACCTGGGGCCCACTGGGGAAACAAGCCTGCCTTGCTGAAATATGACTTGGCAGCCAGACCAATTCAGTAAGCCCCATCCTTGCAACATGCCTGGGTATGTAATGGAGACGACCTTACAGGGAATGGCAATTTTCATAGAAAACACCCATCCAGGGTAACGGCTGCTCCAAGTACATTAGCTTTATGATTTGGAGAGAAGGTTGGATTCTCGAATCAATGCACAGCCTGGGTCCTGCCTCCACCGATGGCAAAATGATGTGGCTGCTTCTGCTACTGAGAGTACACGGCCTTGTCCTCCACGGTGTGGCCACCAGTAAGGATGGAAGGACAGGCATGCCTGGGATAACAGGCTGCATGTCCACGCTACATGCTCCAGGCCATCTGTCGGGCCACTGGAGCAGCTGCCCAGAGACCCGAGCATCGAGCTACCACACTCAGGCTTCTCCCTGGGAGAAGGGTAGTGATGTCCGCTATTCCCGTGCAGGAAATACGACTGTGCCAGGCATGCAGAGGGAAGCTGCCGCTGGCATGAGAAGCCCACAACCATGCACCCTATTGCTGATCACCGAAACCCGGAGTCCAGGAGTTCAGTTCTCCGCCCTAGGGCAGCATCCTGAGGCAGCCAGATGCTCATTCCCAAGGGCCAGGAGACGCTAGAAAGAGCAGCCACCAGGTAAAGACATGCAAAGCTGCAGAGACACCGAGGCCAGCCGCGGTTCCAGGAGCGGTAGACGCTGACAAAGCGGAGCAGCGTCTCCTCCCCGGGGGCTCCGGGCGGAGCACTTACATTGCCTCGGAAGCCTCCAGGTTCTGGTCGCTGGCTGGGAGTGGCTGCAGGGACTGCGACCCTCCCATCCTCGCTGCGCCCTGGCGTGCAGGCTAGCCGCGAGCAGGGCCAGCGTTCTGGCGCGATTCCTCCAGCCAGGAGCCCGGGGCGGGCCGGCCGGCGGCCGGGGCTACTGCACTGCAGATGGCAGCAGCTGCTGGCATCCGTGGCGGCGGCGGCGGCGGCGGGGAGCTGCTGCTCGCGGCCGGGGCCAGAGCCCGGGGAGCGCGCGCCTGGGGAGTGCGCGCGGGTGGCCGGGCGCGCGAAGGTGTGCGCACGAGGGTGGCCGGCAGCGCAGCTCGGCAAGGGGTCGCGAGGGGGAGTGCGAGAGCGCACTGTGGTCCGAAAGAGCCTTCCTCTCCTCTTAAACGCTCGGCAGCCCAGCTCCTGTGTGTGACACGATGATGTCATCACCGACGACCAGCTCCACCGCCTGCCTCTCCACAAAAGCTTCGAGGTTGGCTCCGGAAGCAGGCGTGGGGGCGGCGAAGACCTCCCTCTGCAGGCGCGTCAACCCCCAGCCCCCTCCTGCCTCCCCAGATCTCCTGCATTGTGTGACTTTAAAGTGCAAATACGCTGGGAGGAGGGTGGGAGCATGTTGGTTGTGGCTGAGCGTAGAGAGGGCAGAAGTCCCAAGCGGGCTGGCTTCTCCTTCCAGGAAGAAGGAAACGGGCTCTCCTGCCCCTGGCCCAGGGGAACGGTTGGAAGAGCAGGTAGACAGGCCACCGAGCCCCGGAAGGCATGCGAGATGGGGCTACCGCTTCTGCCTTTTCAGCCCAGGCCCAGCCTCATAGGATGCCTTTGCTTTGCCTAGTCAGCCAGGGCTTGGGGGACAGCGGGAAGAAGGACGCACAGAGCCTGCTGCACAGGCTGGGACTGCAACACGTCTTGGGCTATCGGCTGGCTTCTCCACGAGGTGAAGCCCTCTGCAAAGCCCACAGCCTAGACACACAGCACCCGGGCAAGCGTGGCGTTCTCCACAGAATGAAGCTTCATGCGAGCCCACACCCCTGACAAACGGCAGGGCAAGCATGAGAGGCCTGGCGAAGCTCTGACTGCCATCAAGGCATGTCTGTGACACCTCATCACAGTGCCCCTGTGCCCATCCCTAGTCTCTGCTGTGATAGCATGCCAGCTGTCAGCAGAAATGCGGCGGGGTCCCCAACCAGTGCTGCCTTCTGGTTCGCTGAGAATCCTCAAGTCTTAGGTTCCCAGATCTTGCCCCTGAAGGCAACTAGAGGTGAACTTACGGGTGAGCCCCTGGGTGCTACAGATGGTTAAGTGCTTGGCTAATAAACAAAAGGCAGTGGTTTGAGTCCATCCAGAGGTGCCTTGGAAGAAAGGCCTCACAATCTACCAATAAGAAAGTCAATCACTGGAAAATCCTATGGAGCATCATTCAGTTCGGACACACATGGGATCACCATGAGGCAGACGGGAGTCCAGAGCAACTAGTAAACGGGTTCAAGAGGTTTGAGGACGCACCTTCTGCAGAAGTAGAACACCAGACAACAGATTCACAAGGAACAAAAATGGAACCTCTGATGATTAGTTGAAGACTCATCTCTGTTCCCCGGCATTTCTCTACCTGGAACCCCAAACAGATTCGTTGTCAGTGAGTTGATTCCGACTCATAGCAGCCTTGTAGGACACAATAGAACTGCGCCACGAGCTTTCGAACCTCCCAACCTTTGGCTTAGCAGCTGAGCTCTTAACTGCTGTCCCATGAGGGCCCCTCAACCATTAATACATAAGCTTAAAATGTATCTAAAGTATGGCCAAAAGAAAAAAAGATAATAAAATAAAAATAAAACTTCACAAAACATTTTTCAATTTCTTCCAGTGCACTGAATGTTTTCTCAAATTGTGGCCAGAGACATTTGGGTGGGCATTTGGGGAGTTGCCTGTCTATAAGGTGGCTATGAGTTGGAATTGAGTCTACAGCAGTTGGTTTTGGTTTTGCTCTCTGGATGTCTAAATGGCTCTAGAACCTAATGGTAAGGTGACTGTCTTTTCTGCGTGTGTTTCACATCACTGTCAAACAAAAGGCCAGAAAATCAGAACCATTTCCCAGTACATAACAACATGAAATGTCCAGGAAACCTTGAGAAGATAACTTTTGCACTGATTTGAAAATAGCTAATGGATGATGCCAGTCTTAGAGGGCAGGTCATGGTCAAGGGGGTGGGGTGAGGAGGCTTGTTCTGGAAAGTACCATGTGGGGAAGCTGTCACTCGCCATCAGGTCTGGGTGTCATTCGGTGGCAAGAACTTGCAGTCTATGCACCCTGTCCCCATCACAGTACCTTGAACATTTGTGTCTGTCGGAAGCAAGACCTCTCAGATCCTGTGTGAGGTTTGGGGCCCAAAGAGCTTTGCCTTGTAGAGCTGAAAAACCTGTGAGCCCTGACCTGCTTGGCTGCTAACCCAAAGTTTGGCAGTTCAAATCCATCCAGGGTTCTGTAGGAAGAAGGCCAAGCGATCCGCTCTGCAAAGATTAAGCCTAGACATGACAGTGTAGTTCTATCACAAACGGTTGCCGCGAGACAGAACTGACTCCACAGCATCTAACAGCAGCCACCTGGTTTGTCATTTTTTTTCCAGGAAAGTCATCCCTTCCTTGGGCACTTACAGCATGGCCTTTAGCCAAAGTTGGCACTAGGAAAATACATGGGCAGAAACAAAGAGGAAGCACACTGAAAACTCATCACCTGTGTCTTTACCTTCAGTAGCTAGAAGTCTTGCTTCACAATCAAGCAAGGGTTATGATAAGTGGCAGGATGGAGTTCAGATCCTGGCTTTTCCCTTATTAGTTGTGTGGCCTTGGGCCAGCTGCAGAACCACTAAGCCTACTCCCCAGCTGCCGTAAGGGAGAAGGCATCTATTTTGCAAGGCTATTGGGAGAATTAACATAACAAGACCTCCACTGATGCTACTTTTCTTGCTTTCTTTTACAGTATAAACAACTTTTCCTCCTAAGCACAGGGGAAAGGAGAAAGCCTTCCAGTAAATGCTTTAATTAGAATCCCAACAACCAAAAAGACACAGTACAGAGTGACATTTCACTCTTTTGGGCAGCATCACCCCACTTCTGTATAAAACACAACCAGAGCCAGGAGACAAAAATAATTAGGGGGCCACTGAAGTCCATGCCCTAAGACTCATGCGTTCTGTTATTTGCTTATGGAAGACCACCTCACACCCCCAATAAATGCTTTGACATGTACTTTACACAATCAATTTAAAAATAAACTTGGCTATCTAGTAATTTAGGTTCCAGAAAATTCCTTTCCAAGAGAGGCACGTGATTAGAGGAAAAGGGGCTGCTGAAAGTAAATACAATCCCTAGGTGGTGCCAACATTTAAACGCTTGACTCCCGGCCCTAAGATCAGTGGTTCAAATCCCAGAGGCACCACAGAAGCCAGGCCTCGTGATCTGTTATCCAAAGGTCACAGCCTTGAAAATCCTATGGAGCAGTTCTACCCTGCACACTCGGGATCAGCTCAACGGCAACTAACCACACCACGAGAAAAACACGATACTAAGAAGCAAAGGAAGCCCTGGTACCATAATGGTTAACTGCTACACCTGCTAACTGAAAGGTTCACAGTTTGAATCTGCTAGGCACTTCTTGGAAACTATGGGGCAGTTCTACTCTGTCCTATAGGGTTGCTATGAGTTGAAATCAACTCTATGACAGTTGATTCTTGGAATATTTGCTCATCATACAGATGGCATAAATATAGCCAAAGGATACAACTCTGATGCATACCTTTCCTGATTTTAAACTATGTGGTATTTCCTTGTTTGGTCTGAATGACTTCCTCTTGGTCTATGTACTAAAATTATTAAGTGCCAGCAGTTAGCATTGCAATCCCTCATTTCCTCTTTTCTTTCATCATCTGTTGAGCACCTCCTGGGACAGCACCTTGGCTGGAGCTGAAGGTGGAGATAGGGTCCCAGTCTCCAAGGATCCTGGCAAACGCCAACTACCTGAAAAAGTGTAGGCAGCTTTCTCCCCTTTGATTGCCCCCCAGTCTTCATGGGGAGCCAATTTCACATGCTCCCTTCCTTACGCCCTTCTCACTCCCGCCTATGCTGGGGGTTCCACCCTGGTCACTCCGTGAAGGACAGACACGGCTGCACTCAGAGCCTTTCCTCTCTAAGACCAAACCCCTAGTCATTTTTAGGTCCTGAGCTCAAACAACCCCTCTGTCAGCCTCCAGAGCCGCAGAGACATATTCTGGGGGCAATGATGAATCAGTGGGAGAATTCTTGTCTTCCGTCAGGAGACCTGATTTGATTCCTGGCCACTGTATGAGCTTTTAGGCCAAGACAGACTAGAAAGAACAGCCTGGAGATCTACTTCTGAAAATCAGCCAACGAAAACCACATGGATGTCAACGGTCCCATGCACAACCAATCACGGGATGGTGGAGGACCAGGTGGTGTTTCATTCCATTGTGTACAGGGCCACCCTGAGTTGGGGGTTGACTCTACAGCAACTGACAACATATATTCTAGGACCCTGAAAGCAAGCCCAGGCTCCCCAGCGAAGCTTCCTTACTCGTGTCCCCACGGTACCTTAGACCTGGCTGAGGAATGCAGTTTCCTGTCCAGAAGAATTAGCAATTCAGCATGTAACAGCGCATCTACCATGTGCCTACTCCAGAATTGCAGAACAAGATGCGAAGTTCAGCAGCAGGAATCCACCAGGCACTCCTTGGAAACTCCATGGAGCAGCTCTACTCTGTCCTATAAGGTCACCGTCCGTTGGAAGAGACTCAACTGCAATGTGTTTTGGGGTTTGGTTTACTGGGAAGGAGTCCTGATGGGATGGAGTTAAGACACTTGGCTGCTAACCAAAAGGTCAGTGGCTCAGATCCACCAGCCGCTCCACCGGAGAAAGATGTGGCAGTTGGCTTCCGTCAGATTTACAGCCTCAGAACCCCCATGGGGCAGTTCTACTCTGCCCTAGAGGGTTGCTGTGAGTCAGAATCGACTCCACAGCAGTGGGTTTGGTTTGTTTTTTGACTTATTCTCAAGTTACTCAACAGATACGCCCCAGAAAGATCACTAACTCGACCACTCCCTGTACGTGACGGGGTGACAGCCTCTGTCCAAGGGACTCAACCACAGTCAAGACGGCGGGTAATTTGAAGCACCTCTGAGACCCAAAGCCAAACCAGCTGGGGCTGTTCCATCTTGTCTGCAGGCTCAAAAAAGTCTCCAGTTGCTATAGCAGCGATAATTCTCTAAACACAACCGAGGGACCCCTGAACGGCTAACTAGCCCAGAAAGTAGGTCAGATCGCAGAAACCTCCACTTAGAGAGAGCTGAGAAAATAAACACAGGTGAAGAATGGGACCCAGCACCGGGCTGCTTCCTCCAGTCACCAGTGTGGGCCCCCACCCAACACACCACTGGGGGGAGGTGGAAAATAACAGGCAGATCTTCTCTTTAGGAACCCAGATTGAGACAGGCTCCAGGGCTCTGCCTGTTTGCAACCAGTTCTTCCAACAGCAGCTCCCACGTCCATCCCCCCATGCCCGTCCCCACACGTCTGTCCCCCCACGTCAGCACACTTCTGAGTCAAACTCCCTATGAAGACCTAAGGTGCAGTCCAGGCCTGCCCACTGCCTTTCCTAAAATCCTAAGCACCAGGAAGTGGCCCTGTGCCAGGTGTCCCTGTGGGTCGAGGTGGCACTTGAGCGGGAAGCCTGCTGTGCGAACAAGAAGGGTGGGCTGCAGTCAAGGGTGGCACAAGGCTGGTGCTGTCTGCACGACACAGGACTTAGAGACCTGGGATGCTCTGTCTTGGCCTTTTGGAGGCCCAGCCACCACATCGGTCAGCCTGAGTCCAGAAAAGCTAAAAAAGTCAGCTGCTGCCTTTGGGAGAAGGTGCCATTTCTACATTCTATCCCTAGCCGCATCCACACGACTGCAGGCTCAGGCCCCTGGCTGGGGCCCCACTGCCCAGGGGGCACCCTATTCTCCCTCCTTGACTTCTTCCCACGCTCTATCCTCCCGTGCACCACACCCTAGTTCCCCAGCATGCCAGGCCACAGAATTCTTGTGGTTCTCTCAACTGCCAGCAGGCTGAATGTAAGGGCACTTTCTCACTTCCTCAGAGTCTCACTGTGTCTACACCTGGCGTCTCCTCTCTCCATCCTCCCCTTGTACCCCACACACAGCCAGAGCCCCACGAGCACACAATGACGAAGCTGCCTGAAGCCCCCTGAGGACATGACAAAGTCCTGGCAAGCCTTCAGTCTTCTGGAGACAAAAGAGGCAGGTGACTGGATTCCTTCTCTTCCAGGGCTGCAGGTAGGATTCCTTTCTTGCCTTCTTTGTTAAATTTCATGTGCTCACCCTTGGGAGTCTGGGTGTTCTTTTTGGGCTCAGGTTCCAGCTCAGATAAAGCTCCATCTTTTCTAGAAGTTTCCCTTGCTGTCTTCTGCAGAAGGACTGCCCCCACCCAGAAAGCTGAGGTCCTGGAGTCTCTCTCATCACCTGCACTCTGCACTTACACACAAGACCCCTCGACATCCCTGTTGTACCAGCCCCAGTGTATTCACAGCAACATGCCTGTGACGGAGCAGCAGAAGGGATTTTCAACCAAGAAAGTCTAGCAGAGAAACAGGCCCCCAATTCTTCATTCTAAGCATGATAATGATGATCAATGATTAAGGAATGGTTCTCATTAATGTCTATGTTTTGTTACATGTAGAATAGATTTTTTCCATTTTTTTCAGCTCAACGTCATTTTATTTTATTTATTTATTTATTAAATTTTTTAACTTAATATGACTGAGTGAAAATGTACATTCCCGTATAAATTTACATGCCCACCTATATGTAGCTTCCACTGCTCTCCCTGTCTGGTGACAGCACGCTATTCCTCTCTGCTCCATACATGTCTCATCCTCCCAGACGGACGCCTGATCTCCATAATCTATAAAATACTACAAAATATCAATAAGAAGAAGATAAATCATCCAATCAAGTGATGGGCAAAGGAGATGGACAGACATTTCACTAAAGATGAGATCCAGGCAGCCAAAAAACACATGCAGTCATGTTCACGATCTTTAGTTATTAAAGAAATTCAAATCAAGACTACAATGAGATACCATCTCACCCCAACAAGATTGGCTATGATCCAGAAAACACAAAACAACAAATGCTGGAGAGGCTGTGGAGAAAGTGGAACTCTCCTACACTGTTGGTGGGGTTGCAAAATGGTCCAGCCTCTTTGGAAAGCAATCTGGCGCTTCCTTAAAAAAATGGATATAGATATACCATTTGACCCAGTAATTCCACTACTTGGAATATATCCTGCAGAATCAAGGCCATTCACACCAACAGACACATGCACAAGAATCTTTATTGCAGCACAATCCACAATAGCAAAAAGATGGAATCAACCCAGATGCCCAACAACAGAGGAAGGGATAGGTAAACTACAGTATATATACTTAATGGAGCACTATGCAATGATAAAGAATAATGATGATTCCAGGAAACATCTCATAACCTGGTTTCAACTGGAAGACATTATGTTGAGTGAAAACAGTCAGTGACAACAGGACAAATATTGTATGAGACCCCTATGATAAGATCTCAAAAACAGACTTAAGTATAGAAGGACTCTTTGATGGGGAGGGAGGATGAGGGGAGGAGGGTTTAGACTAGATAGTTGGTAGAAATTGGATTGGGTGAAATTGGTGCTAGCACACATTAGAAATAAGAACATAACTTGGACTTCAACATAACTTGAATACTCCTTCCACCTTAACCCAATATTGCAAGGACAGAGTAGCTGGGGCAGTGGGTAGGGGACCATGCTCTTTGGTGAAATCAAGGCCAACTGGCACAACCAGCATTTTGCTAAGAGGGCTCTCTGCACCCCACATTGGTGAGTGGTGTCTGGGGTCTTAAAAGCTGCCAAGCTGACATCCGAGGGCACAACAAATGGTCCCAACTCAGCAGGAACGGATGCTCACCAAGGACCAAAATGACATGAGGTAGAGACAACCCAGAAGATAGAGAGACCCACATGAGTGGGTGCCTACATCAACTTGGGACTGAAAGAACCGGATGGTGCCTGGCCACCACCAGTGATAGCAGTGATGGAGCTCACTAAGTTGAGTGTCACTGGCAACACAAGAATAAAAAGGGGTGCACCCTGAGACCTCCACTAAAAGGCCACAGGTGATGGTCCAGCGGCTTCGGGGTTGCCCTGGGAGCATGGCCCGGCCCTAATGCTGCCCTTGCCCATAAATCATAATGAAAGTCCACTCTTTGGACAGGAATGGATTGGACTTGGTGATGAAGAGTGACCATATATTGGATGCACTTTATGGTTCTATACATCTATAGGATATCATCCTGCTGACCTCTGGCTGGAGTAAGGGGAGTGGGTGGAGAGGAGGGGCAAGGAGACTGTTGGGAGAATGAGACAGGTATGGAGCAGAGAGGAATAGTGTGCTGTCACCAGACAGGGAGAGCAGGGGAAGCTGCATATAGGTGGAAATGTAAATTTATATGGGAATGTACATTTTTCACTCAGTCATAATAAAAAATAATAAAAAGATCATAGGCAAAACAAACAGGGTGACCTGAGATAGACACTGGCCAAATAAACTCCCAACCTAGCCCGAAGCTCAGTTCTTACTTAGAAATAAAGTCAAGTTTCATTCAAACCTGGGGAGAGGGAACTGATGGATTCACCTGGGGCAGGTAACCGCTTCTGTCTAGAGTCAAAAACAGAACTAGTATCATCCATCCTACTTCTTAGGGACTACCTCCCAGAACACTCCCAGGAATGTTTGGGGTCTTGTTAAAAAAGCCTGAATGCTATACTTGGTTTGAATGTTGTTGTATCCATCCCTTGAGTTCCTCTAGAGCTGAAGTGTGCTGGTTTTCCAGGCTTCTTTGTACTGGACACCAAAGACCTTTAAGGAAAACATTCAGCTGTAAACAGAGATAGAGTCTCCCAGCTGCCAAAATCAGCAGCAAAGCTGGCCTGGGAAGGTGGGCTTGAGAAACAGGAGGAAGATCGCAGAACCTGCTGTTTGCAGTGGGAGAGGGGTTCCCCCACATTGTCCCCAAAGAGGCCATTTTTGGGAAACCCTTCTAAGAAGACTCAAAGAAGCAAATTCAGAAGTGCCACACCTCTTGGCCACCCTCCTACTCAGCAAAGAGGGGGATTCGCATGACTCCTGCTCTAGCAGGGGCTTGCTCATTCAGGAAGGCCAGTGGCTGGCCGTGTGGAGCAGCTCTGGGGGTGAAGACTTCCCAGGCTGGAAGAGAACCTGCCACAGGTTGTGAGTGGGATGGAGGAGCCAGGCACCGTAGTCCCCAAACTACTAACTCAAGGCTCAAGAAGGGAGGAGTCCAGAACTCTCAGCCTGAAATAGCATACATGAGCAGCTACTGACAACATTGCATGTGTGGTGTGTGTGTGTGTGTGTGCACACATGAGCGTACGTGTGCATGCATGTTTGTGTGTGTGTGTGTTTTGTCAGCAGGCACACACACACTACCAAGACCTAAAAATACTCCCCCCTTTTCACAACTACCCAGAGCCTCTGTGAAACTCCCTCTGTGCCCTCCTGACCATCGCCAGGTGCAGTGAGCTTAGAACTGTGTCTGAGGATCTGGGATTATTCTTCCTAATTAACCAAATCTTTGGAATTCATTTGTGCAAGTGAAGAAAATCTGTCTGTGACAGACTGACCCAGTTCCTGCCTGCATCCCCTGGGCTCAAGGAAATGAGTGAGAGAGACGCAGACAGTACCAGAGACCCCAATAGCTTTTGGGAGACTGGGTACTTCTCACAAAAAAGCTTGGCATACAACAAACGCATTATTCCTTTTGCAGTTTTTCACATGTCTGTGATTTTTAATCCAGAGAGATATGAAAAGGTTCCTACTTCATGTCAGCATTACCACTCTGGGGACTGAGCCACCCTTGGACATGCCTGCAGTTGCTGTCCCATTGAATCTGACTCAGGGGAACCCCACCTGTGTCTGAGAAGAAGCAGTGCACCTTTGGGTGCCAGTGGCTGCTTTTGCAGCAGCAGATAACCAGGTCTGTCTCCCTGAAGGATCCCTGTGGGTTCCCACTGTCAACCTTTCCCTTGGCAACTGAGTGGTGCTCCTTCGGCACCCAGAGGCTCTTTAGGCCTGGAGACCCAGGGAAGAAATCCCTAGACCGGATGCCACACACCCATCCAGAGCCATATGGGAGGCTGGGAGATCTGTGTCTGTCTGCCCTCCACATCCCCCCAGCAGGCCCCAGACTCCTTTCTGTGATATTCTTGTTTTCTTCTCAGGGGGAGCCAGGTGGGCTGCACCGAAGTGAGGTTTGGACATTTCCTTCCTCAGGCACTTACCAAAAGATGAATGGAGGCGGAGAAAAGTTGTTCCCTTGGCTGGCCCTTAACAGACTTGGAGAAGTTATTTAAGAGTCTGTGTGTCACTTTTCTCTTCTGCACAACAGAAAGAGGAACAGCGCCTCCCCTCCAAATGTGACAATATTGTAACAGGGAAAGGAAATCTCTCAGCCCAGCAGCAGCAGGCCACCAGCACACACTCAACACACCAGCTGCTGCTGTGGCTGTTCTGTGGAAAAAGCAAGAGATGGCTTCAATGGGGGAGTGGGGATGGAGGGCCCTGCTTTGCTGGTTCTGCCAGCATCTCCACAGTCACTGAGCTCAGACACTCTTGTTCCTGCGATGATGTGACGCTGAGAAATTTCCCAGGAGAGCACTGGAAGCTACCTGACCAGAAGGGTTCCAACCTTGCAGGGCCTTGGCATTGTCTCGAAAGTGAGGACGGTGGGAATATCTGCCTCACAGGGCCGTTTCTGGGCCTTCTGCTCAGCACCTAGCATGAAGAAAGGACTCGGGGACGGTCGGCTGTCATTGTGACCATGGGGGAAGACAGCTGTAGTCACTCTGGGAGGCTCCAGAGAGAACGTGACGCCCCATCCCAGGCCGAGCCTATCAACAGCCCCTGTCTCCCTTTCGTTACCCTTTGCTCTGGCAGGGTCGGGGGTTCCCACCTTGAGTCCTGCTGGGCAGGATGCCACTACTAGCCTTCTGATGGCAGAGAATGAGGACGAGGATGCCAGCCCCCACAGCCAATCAGGGCTGTCTCCATGGATCTCCCAGCCTCTGCAGATGGGCGGATACCATGTGCCCACCTGGGACCAAGGAACCCTGTGCTTTCAGGAGATGAAGCAGGGGACACATTAGGCAAGCATGTCATCAATAGCAGGTATCAATCAATATTTCTGAAAAGAATAGGCTACAAATGGACTTGTCCAGGAATGCTGTTTGCTGGTGTATGCCATCAAGAAACCAACTCACAACTACCCTAGAGCACAGGGCAGAACTGCTCCGTGGCGTTTCCTAGGCTGTAATCTTTACAGGGAGCCCTGGTGGTGCAGTGGTTAAGAGCTCAGCTGGTAACCAATAGGTGGGTGGTTTGAACCTCTTAGGTGCTCTGTGCGACAAAGATGTGGAGGGAGATGACAGCCTTCGAAAGCCTAGGGGCAGCTCTACACAGTCATATGGGGTCGCCACAAGTCAATCAGCTGCAAGGCAATGAGGTTGGGTTTTCTGTGGTCCTTTTTATAGCAGGAAATCATGTGGCCTTTTTCCCTGTGGAGTCGAACCCCAAATCTTTCAGTTAGCAGCTGTGTCCTTGAGCAGTGCACCACCAGAGCTCAGGAATACCTACAGGAGCAGCGCGGGACGGAAAGTTACCCCTTCCCACTGAGTGACGGAAGTTCTGTGCCAGGTGCGTGGGTGTGGGTACCAGCATGTACATACTGGTGGCAACATAAAATTTCTCACTGTGAATCATCAAAGATGTCTGAACAAAGCTCCTTCGGGCAGTGCCCTGTCCTTCACCTAGGCAGGCTTCCCCCTTTAGTATTTTGTTTGCTTGTTTGCTTCAATGTCTTCAAGGTAAAAGCTGAGATCTTCCATCACCCTTCAAGAAATCCCACTTCTCTGGCCGGCCGGCTCTTGGAGGATGATCTGCCCCACCCTGCATCCCCCTTGGGGCCCTGACCACCTCTCTGAATACCACCTCACTGGGCATCACTGCCTGGGGCCTCCCAGGCCACAGGGTCCTCCCTGAGAGTCTCAGGTTAAGGAAACAGAGCTGACAGCGCAGCACTAAATGAGCATCCAGCACGGGTTTGTTGAGCAGATGGATGGGTGGGCGGATGGGTCAAAAAAGTACACGCAAAACAGGAACATCACAAACACTCCAGAAAGTGCTAAGTGAATCCATTTAGACTCCAGTCACTTCTCACTTCCTGTGACTTAATACCAGGCTGCACAGGGGTTAGGGAAACAACCGACTAGCAGGAGACGGTGGAGCCCCAGACAGAGGTGGCTGTAACCTGGACGTGTCCTTGTGAGACACCTTCTCCTAACCTCCCCAGCTGCTGATCGTTTCTCCCTCCTAGCGCTGTAAAGCAGACCTCCACGCATGGTAGAAATTAATATCGGGTATCACAGGTCACAGGGAGCCCTGGTGACACGATGGTTAAGGTACTCGACTGCTAACTGAGAGGTCAGCAGTTCAAAACCAACAGCCACTCGTAGGAGACAGGTCAAGTCGTCTGCTTCCCTAGAGATCACAGCCTCAGAAACCCTAGGGGGCTGCTACGAGTAGAACTGACTAGACAGCAGTGAGTAGCCAGTGGGGACCCCCTCCCTGGGCCCTGCCTTTGATCAGGCTCCTTCCTCTGCTTAGGGGGTCACCCTCCTTGGGGACAGTCGGTGACCAACCCTGCTCCTAGCCCCCTCCAGCTGCCTCTGCGGACCAGAAGGTACACACTTGGCCTGGAGGAAAAGCAGCCTAGCCTTCTGAGACGTAGAAATCTGTAATTACATAGTGACAGCTATGTCACACAGGGTCAGGGGCCCTCCACTGGGGAAGGCGGGGTGGCTCCTGGCCTCAGCTCCCCACATGCAGGAACAAGGGGCCTCAATGGCCTGAATGTCACCCCTCTGGGGCTGTGCTGGGCGCTGTCAGCCAAGCTCTCAGCGACTCTGCACTCGCTCTTCCTGGCAGCATCTGCCTCTCACAGGCCCCACTTCAGGGCCATTCCAGTCCCAGGCCGCCTGAGGGTGTTGACGCTCCAGCCCAGATGGGGTCAAAACACTAAAACCTCACTGCTCAGCTCCTCCCTACTGTGCTCAGTGTGGGCCCCCAAGAACCCCAAGGGCAGGTTCCATCTCAGCAGAGCACAGAGCAGGGCAGGGCTGGGACCCTCACGCGCCTTCTCCCAAGCCTGTCCCCCAGACTGGAGGCAGCCACCTTCCATCTGGCTCACTCTGGCAAGCGGGACACCAGCCGCCTCCTTCTTGCTAATTCTCTGCATTCGCAAGGTGGATGCTGGGACATGCTGCCCGCCAAAGCCAGGGATCCCCCCACAGCTGCCTAGACCCTGGTTCATGTTGACAAAGAGAGACACAGAGCAGGAGACCCCCCTACTGGCCCCCACCAGCCCCTGCTGGTCTCGCTGGGATAGCAGGATGGTGCAACATATTACTCCTCAGTCCATGCTGTCCCGACTGGACGTGAGGCAAGAGGACTAAATAGCGGCACACACACAGGGGCCATGCCCAGTGAGAACTCCCGTCCCCAGCCTCATCGATGCAGTTCTTGTCAACAGAGACCACAGCCTCAACAACCCCAACACCTTTCATGATGAAACGGAGAGGACCTCCTGATCCCACCCAGAAGTCAACTGCAGATGCAGCGGTGGGCAGATAAACTGACTCTCAGTATAAGGACGTGTGTGCAACATTTTCCAGGCTCTCTTCTCTGGCGTGGGGGGTACCATCCTAGGTGGGGACAGGGGGAGGTCTCTGCATTCCCTCTAAGTCCCAGAGAAGCACAGAAGGAGGCAAACTCAGAGCAGGATGCCAGCGGGTGTTGGGAGGGAGATGCCTCTGCAAACCGCAGGCCACTTCCCCTCCACAGGCTGCAGTGAGAGCAGCGTTCCTTGGGTGTCCCAGCCCCCAGGACACCTGCATCGGTGGCCTGCAGTCAGCTCTAAATGCTGACCAGGGATCAACACCCTAGGGTCTGTGTCACAAGCCCCACATCCACTGAATCACTGCCATCAAGTTGATTGTGACTCATAGTGACTTTATAGGACAGAGCAGAACTGCCCCACAGAGTTTCCAAGGAGCGCCTGCTAGATTTGAACTGCTGAACTTTTGGTTAGTAGTCAGCTCTTGACCACTAACCCACCATGGTTTCCCACAAGCCCCTGGGGGTCCAAACTGTGCAGTCAGCTGTGGCTGCCCTGGGGCGTGTCCTTCCCCGCCACTCCTGGAAGCTCTGGCCGTCAGCTCTCCGCCTGGCTTCACACCTCACAGCTCGGTCATCCCCTCACCACCAAGTTCACTCTGACTCCTAAAGACCCCACATGTATCAGAAAAGAACCATGCGCACAGGGGTCTCCATGACTGATTCCTCAGAAGTAGGTAGCCAGGATTTTCTTCTGAGGCACCTCTGGGTAACCTTGAACATCCCACCCTTTGGGTTAACTCTGCATCACCCAGAGACACAACAGTTGAATGAGTTGCTACTGTAAGTGCTCTGCCCATCGAGATGATCTGCTGGCCAGGCAGGGCCCCAAAGGGCCACCCTGAAGGAGGAGAGAGTGTGGCCTCTCCATGGACAGTCTCTGGAGATGGACTGACTGCTGTGAGCAGGGCTGGGAAGCCTAGGAAGGAAACTTTCCTCTTCCCACAGCCTCTCCTCCCTCTCAAGTCACATCTGTTCTCCCCAGGGCTTGTGGCCTAGTGATTATCAATGGCCATGGGGGAGGGGGAAGGACGTGTGAGAAGTCCTGGAGAAAAGCCACATTCGATGGAAATGCCGGATGATGTCATCGTTTGCACAGCAGCCATCAGAAGAGGCAGGAGGAGGCAGCAGGAAGTCACCAGCATGTTCCAAGAGCAGAACATCTGTTGGGGCTGAGCCTTCTTTGTCCTGACACCAGGTCTCCCTGGCCACAACTCCCCTGGTGCCCAGAGAGGAGAGCAAGATAGAGCAGGGACGGGGGCGGGCTGTGACAGTCCCTGCCGGGCTGACACACAGAGGAGTGCCCATGCCCATGAGAACCATGTGGCTGGAAAAGAGAAGTCACCAAGGACGGGTCGCCAAGCCATAACAGACCAGCGTAGAACTCAGACTCCAGCCACGCCTGGTAAATAATGACTTTCATTTCACTGAAATGAAATTTTCATCTGTGCATTTGCTTTAACTTTGTTTTGAAAACCTCCAGGGACCCACCAAAGGGGACAAGACAAGATTTGTTTGGGTCCCTGACCCAGCTAAGACCCAACGGTGACTACGGAGTAGAACTGGACATGCCGCAAAGGTCAGTGGGAGGTACACATAACACAAGGGAACCACGACGGTCCCTGGTCAGTCCAGCTGAGCCTGGTTCCACCGCCTACCCCCCAATCCTGAAACCACGGCTGCCTCAGCCATCCGCTCAAGGGACCTTTTACAAACGACGTTCGGGTCCTCTCCCTGTCCTATCTCAGGGGCTCCCGGATATTCTAAAAATAGAAAGTGCCCAAAGCTAATGAATGGCACAGTAGCCAAAGCTGGAACAATTTGAGGAACAAAATAAAGCCGCACTGGATGACAGCCCAAAGTATCAGATAAATACTCACGAGTCCATACCCGTACACATAAGGGGTTCCGTAAACTCACAAATGGAAGAGACATATCTCCTGCGCAGAAGCATTCCAAACCAGTGATACAGATGCCCTGTGCTAAAGACAGGGGAGCAGAACACCCCACTTCTTAAGTGTGAGCTCTGCAAAATGACTTTCTCCCAAGAATACAATATGGAAAGGGGGGGATAGCTTTACAGTGGAGAAACTGGACGAATAGGGCTTCCACCAGAGACCCCACTGCCACCGAGCCGATTCTGACTCACAGAGACCCTACAGGACACAGGAGACCTGCCCCATTGTGTTTCCAAGGCCGTCATTCTGTATGGAAGCAGACGGCCACATCTCCTTCCTGGGGAACGGCTGATGGGTTCCCACCGCTGAGCTTCCAGTTAGCAGTCAAGCGCTTGACCACTGCATCACCAAGGAAGAACTTAACAGTCTGTGGAGCACGAGCAGACAAGACAGGCTGGGGAGCCAGCCCCACCTCCCTCCTTGTGTCACGTTTTGCTAACCACGTCAGCTCTCAGTGACCTGCCCTCTGGTGTCCACTACTTGTGGACACTCTAGTTCAGCAGCCACATCTTTCTCCCATGGAGCAGCTGGGAGGTTTGAACCCCAAAACTTCAATTAGTGATTTAACCATTGTGCCACTGGGGCTCCCAGGCTAGACACAGGAGTTCCTCACACTTGCTCCCAAACTGCATCCATGTTCCCCATGAGGACCTTGCTAACAGGGTCAATTTCAGGTCAACCACAGCCCAGTGGCTGGGGGGGCCTCTACCCTGCCTCACCTGCTCTGCTCAGACCACCCTAGCCTTTCTAAGGTTCCTCTTTTAGGGGATCGGCTGTGACAGGTCCAAGGTGACCCAGCCTTGTTGGTATGGTCCCAAGCACAGCCCACCCCAGGACCATTGGGTCCTCCACGAGGGAGGCTTTAGTAGGAGACAGCTTTGCATAGTAGCTGCTGAGGTCCCCCGAGGCTGTGGAAGCTTCTACTCCATCAGCAGCTGGGGCGGAAGCCAAGGACCCACCTTCTGATGCTGGGGAAATGAGGTCCACACTCCCTGGGGAGGGGCTGGAGACACAATGGGAGAATTATTCCAGATGGAACTGGGTTCATTAAGGCGCATTCATCAGGCCCAACTCACCCGACCCCTACCCCACACACTGACTATTTAAAGGCACAGCGGCTTCCCTCTCCCTAGCCGCGCCCCAACCCGGGCCTGTGAACCTCCTGCCTCCTTGGAGAACCTGGGGTTACCCACAGGGAGGCAGCTCAGCTAGGGAGGACACCAGAGGTGAGTTTTCTCCTTTGCTTTTTGTTTGAAGGGAGGGACTTCTGCAGGATCCTTTCTACCAATTTTTTGCAGGCAATGAAACTCTGAATCCAAAACAAAAAATAAGAAATACAATTTTGCAAACACTTTAGGATTTGCCGAGTGAAAAATTACATCAAAGGCTGATGGGTAACTCAAGGCCTGGACCAGTGAGGGACCTGCTGGGACCCTTTTTCCATCGTAAGGGAGGATTCTGCAGTGATGTCTCTCTTTAATGTATGAGTGCCCCCTGCTGGACAGATGGGGAACCGCCCAGAGTCCAGGGAGACCTAAGGACAGAAAAAATGGGACCCTCACCTGCTGCAAACACACTCACAAAAGCCAGACGTTACTAGGCTTGCTTTGGCGCTCAAAACAGGCTTTAATTTCCACTTTTGTCAAAAAGCGAGACCATGAGTGCCATGCACAGACTCAACTCTGGGAACTCGGGGATATTTGCAGGTCAAGTTGGCATCCCCAGCCTCTCTCCAAGGGAAGGCTGGGGTGGGCAGCCAAGCTGGAATTACATGACTCAGCACTGAGAAGCAGTCAGTCTGAAGTTTCTTAGCTCAAGTGGGGGATCATTCTGTCCTCTGGGTTTCAACACCTGCGGGAAGTGGCCAGCGGTAGAAATCCAGGGCTTGAGTTTCTGATTCAATAACATTCTGCTAATTTCCATCTCCTCAAAATCCACCTATGTGGCTGGCATGCTGGCTTAGAGGTAGCTGCTACAGCACCTCCCACCCAACACATCTGGCTGAAATTTCTGATGGAGTTTAGTCTGTGCTTACCTGTCACCACGCCCTCACCAACTTGCCTTGGCCAACTTTAGTTCTTTCAAGCCAACACACACACACACACACAAACACACAAACACACACACACACTGCCTCCTTGCCCCGTGGCCTTTCCACTCTGAAGACCAGCTGGCCCTCCATCCAGGTCTCAGCCTGGGCATTACTAACTAACGTCCTTAATGGCGCCATGAACCCAAAGTTGCCATTACTGCCAGACCTGACGCTGGGAGCCTGGGAGCCTGGTGCTGCCCTGCAGGGAGCCCAGCATGGCCATGCTGTGACCCTGGCACTGCCAGTCTGTGAGACTAATTATGCCATGCTGCAAGCTCAGCACTGTCACGCTGCAAGGCAGCCTGTGCTAATTGCTCTGCATACGTGACCTCAAACAATCCTAACAACAACCCTTGGAGGCCGATTATCATTAGCCATAATTTACAGGGGACACGGAGGTCACTGGCCTAAGGTCACATAGCTGGTCATCGGTGGTGCCCAGAGACGGAGCCAGGCAGCCTGGATCCCTGCCTACCACTGTGTCCACTTTCTGAGGACTGCCTTCCCCTAGTCTCCTCTTCTGTGATCTGCATCAGGCTTGGAGATATTTACTGGTGTCTGTCTCACCACCACAGAGCCTAACCAAGAGTTCCAGGAGGGCAGGGATTGAACACGTAGCATCCCCCGGAACCTCAAAGTCTAGCCCAAGCTGGGCCATCTGAAGCACTCAACAAAGGGGGAAAAAGGAAAGGACGATAGGAGGACAGGTCCCGAGAGCACTAGGGTCAGTTCCCTGTTATGGAATTTCACCATGGTTTCTTGATGGTTCGATGACATTCAATGTGGCACTGCCTCCCTTGCGCAGACCCATATTTTGACCATCAGTCACCACTCCCATCTCACAACACAGAGTGGCGGGTCACCAGATGACTGTGAATGAGTCCCTAACTGATGGGCTGTAGGGAATGGCCTGGCCACGAGCGTGGAGGAGGGAGATGGGTGCCACTGTCAACAGTCTGTCTGGGTACAACCTCACTCTGTTCTCTCCCATGCCACAAAGCACATTCAAAAGCAAATGGGAAGAGGAAAGGCCTTAGAGGGACGACCTGTCACTGCTACTCCCCAGATGTACCAGTAACACACCGCCCACCTGCAGAGCAGCACCTGGCACTGTGGCTCTCTAACCTGAGACACAGGTGGGAGCTGGATGCAGCTGGCCTCGGGTTTTCACACTCATTTTCGCACCCATCTTTAGCAGGGAAATCTCTGACCGACCCCCGTGGATGACACCAACACACAGAATGAGTCTGTGTGAAGCCAGAGGGGCCCAGAGCTCCCCCTCCAGCCCACTTTGGCCCAGGGCTGCTTTGTGCATCTGCAAACCAACGCCCAGCCCGAAGCAGAGGAGGAGCTCCGTGATGTCACAGCCGGACACACCCAAGCCCAGTGTCACATGCAAAGTCAAAGCTGGAATCTGTTGCCTTCTCCCACTGGATGCCAAGAAAACAAGGGTCAGAGAATGAGGAGCCTGAATAACTCCAGAGCAAAGCCACTCCACAGCTGAACAAGAATTACAAGTCAGTGCCGGGGCAAAGGCATAAAGTGGGGCAGAGGAAGCCTCGGCTGTTCAGACTGTTATCTGCAGTAACTTGGGCAGTAGCTGAGATAATTTACTTCTATTGATGACTCAAAATGAAGAATACAAACTATTGGGGGGCTGTTTAAGTCACGATAGATTGTCAGATGCCTAACCAGTTGCCAATGAGTTGATTCCAACTTACAGCGACCCATATGTGTCAGAGTACAACTGTGCTCTATAGGGTTTCCCGTGGGCTGATTTTTCAGAAGTCTGCATTCATGTGTATTCAAGACAGTGAGATGACCCCCGCTGCAAGCTCCAACTAGTCATCACAAATGTGGCTTTCCCAAGAAACTCCAAGGGCCAGGGTCCTTCCTCCTCTCTTGCAAACTCTGAAGATTTGATTTCATCCCATGCAAATAGAGCAGAGGTGAGATTGTTTGTGGTTCTGTTAATACCACAGGAAAAGATTTCAGTCTTTGGAAATGCTGGCAGAGGGGTGGGGAGACACAGCTGTCCGTGACCCCACTGCTAATCAAGCAGTGCAAACAGGAGGCGGTGTAACCCAGCACAGCAGTCAGGGTCAGGACAGCCCTCGGGACCCAGTGAGCACACCCCCAACATCTGCAAGTCCACTCGTTGTCCCGCCCTGCACACACCCTGGGGTAGCATCAGTGACTGCTCACCCTGGCCTCTTCCAGCCCGGGGACCCCACTGCCCTCAAAGCTGGCCCTGCTCCTCCGGTCCACCGGCCCCTTGTTGGCCCGAGCACCGGACCACACCCTTCCTGTGCTGGCCTGGTCCCATCAGCCTTTGGCCTCCAAACAAATGACTCAACAGCTCAGAGAAGAATGGAGCCTCTCCTCCCTCACGGGCCCCAGTGACGACGGCTGGCCCCTCCACAGGGGCCAGGGAGGTCAGGCTCCAATAAGGAAATGCTCAGTGACTCACTACCCACGACACCCCCCAGCCCCAGCTGAACTCACCCCTTCCCTTCTGACCCTCCCTCCCCTAATTTCTCCAGTGCAGTCTATGGTGATGCCTGCCAGGCCCTGGCATCAAGAGCCCAGAGGGCCCTCACCCCTGGTTCTCTAGACCCTGTGTCCGAACATCAGCCCTGCTTGTGGACTGCACCCCTTCCTCCTGCGTGCATCCTCTCTGTCCAGACACCTCTACTGGCCCAGGCCCAGGCCTCTGAACAGCACCCCTTAGCTGCTGCTGCCTGCTGCTTTGCCCCTGGAGATCACCAAGTCCGTCTCCTCAAACCACCAGAAGGACACAGCTCGAGCCCCCTTCTGAGCGTGTCCTTCATCCGCCGAAAACCTCATGATGTGCCCTCTTCTCTGAATTTCAGGTAGAACTCCTTAGCGTCCAGTCCCAGGCCCCTGTGAGTCAGCTTTGGCCCCAGTTCGTCTCCCGTTTCTGCCCCCACACCTATACCCCAGGTGGTTTTTTGTCTTTGCCCAAGCAGACTCTCTGTCTTGATCCTGTCCTGGCTCCCACCCCACCATCCTCCTGGACCGCTCACTTAGATGCCACCCAAACAAGGGGGACCTCCTGGGTCACCACTCCCACCCTAGTGTCTTAGTTCTGCTGGTGCCTCCTTCTCTCTTAGTGGACCATGAGACATCCCCCAGGGGGCCGACAAGTGTCAACTGTGATGGTCCTCCAGCCCAGCAGCGCCTGACCCATTAGAAGTACCCGGCCCGGGCCAGCTCCTCTCCTTGCTCCCCTGTGCCTCGTTTCCCAAATAAGCATCTAACCCAACAGGACCTGGAAGACGACTTTCAGGCCCCTTGCAAAACGAGATGTGAGCCCTTGTTTAAAACACACTAAGAATTTCAAGAGAGTGAAGGCAAGAGCATTGGACCCAGTGTGGGGCCCATCTGAACCCAGCACAGGGCCCTGGGAGACCACAGCGGTCACACCCGTGGAGTCGGCCCCCAAGGAGGGGTTGAAACACTACCCTCCCCAAAGTCCTGAGCGATCAGGAGGCAATGCTGTAACGGCAGAGCTGGGAAGGACAGTTCCTTCTCATCAATAACCTTCGCCAGCTCGTGTCAAGCCAGCGGTGACTTGTCTTGAAGACATCGGTCTCAGGGACGAGGCTTTGATGGTGTCCAGGATTACTCTGGGTAGGCATGCATGGCACGTGTGACCCACACAGGGAGGGTGCCTGCCGGCCCTGCACACGTCACCTCCGTGGCACACAGATGTTTATTCTCTTGATACCGAGGCCCCCCTTTGTGAGAGGGACCTGGGTGGGCTAGGGTCCCTGGAGGCTTTCTAGTTGTAAATGTCCAAATCTCTTTTCCATGTAAGGAGTTGAAGTTTTCTACACTTCATTGGAATAACAAGGAAGCTGGAGCCAAATTCACGGGGAGCGCTTCTAATTTTGGAAGGCTTAATTTAAAGGTAAGCCTGTTATGTCATTTTTATTTAGGCCACAGTTGACAAACAGAGGGCACACAGACCCCTATACTTTCAGCAGACAGATGTGACTCACTGATCAAGGCAATCCTCCCCGCCAAGCCCAGCTGGAGAGGCATCATGTGTGTTTCTACAACACTCCAGTTCAATTGGACGTAAGTCACTACTATGCTTTCAAAATACATACGAGGCCTGACAACTAAGTCTACAAACTTAATTGTTCTAAGCACCACATACCTCACTGCTAAAGATCACCACAGTCTCCTTCGAAGTCCTCCCCTTGAGAAGCTACACACCAATGCCAGCACCTAGTCCACCCTTCAAAGCAATTTTGGAACTCTTTCTAGAATGGCCACTGTGCACCACGGCACAGTGGCAAATTCATGAACTTAATTGTATAGTTGTATGTGAGAGAATTTTTAGCCAGTAAACAAACAACTGTATTGGAACCTATGATCTGGCACCAAGAGACTTTTTTCTTTACCCCCAAATAAAGAAAATATCGAAAGGAAGACATTTGGACATTCAGGACATTAAGGGTAATATGACAACAGCTCTGATGGCCATTCCAGAAAGAGTTCCAAAATTGCTATGAAGAGTGGACTAGGCGCTGGTGTCAGCACATAGCTTCCAAAGGGGAGTACTTTGAAGGTGACCATAGTGACATTCAGCAATGAGGCAGGTAGCATTTTTTCTAGGATGAGTTCACAACTTAATTGTCAGTCTTTGTATGCATAATCACTGAGAATATAAATTTAGAACCAGAAACATCTGCCTCTGTGAAGCTCTCAAAGTCACTGGAAACTTCTTCAGAAAACTTCTGATTTAAACATAGAAACATAAAAGCACGTAAAGTATGCAAAGAACATAAACAACCCTCTGACCTGGCCTTCTGTGACACAAGAAAATGTGATATAAATCTAAACAACCTCCCTAATCTCTGACCTTGTGGAGAAGAAAGATGCATCATTCAGCTGCTGTCTAAGCCTGGTGCAAAGACATAGCCTCATAGCTTTCGGCATTATGCTGATCCCTGTGTTGAACAGCTAAGGTGACAAATTTATATGTAAACCTGAAATTTCAGCTCACTCACTGCAAGAAGGTGGAGATGACACCAAGATTCTGTTCTCTGCCCCTGCCCTTGGACCTTAGCTATGAGGGACTTTTGCCAAGGTGTGGCTGAGCCTTCCTCCCGAAACCTCTTGTTAAAGGTGAAACCCTGAAGACTAAAGATTTGGACTCCGACCACTGAACTAACATTGTGTTCGTTAATTCTGATTCTCTGGTTCTAAATGAATGTTGTGAGGTCTTACCTCACAATAAGGTAAGCAAGTTTATACATGGCAAACCTGAATAGCTCCCTGTTCATTTTCTAAGATAAAATCCTACGCAACGGGACCTCGGAATCCCTCCCAACACAGATTCCTAAGAAGAAACTACTATCAATGGATCAGATTGCCACCTATGATTTAGCACCTTACCAAAGTCTTCTAAAACAACAACTGGTCCCACCCACAACCGGAGAACACAACGTCACTCCAGTCTGCATTTAGCCAGATGGTCCTACAGTCCCAGCTGGAGTGTGACACTGTTAGCAACCCTCGTCCTTTTATTCCCTGTTCAGGGTGTCTGAGGCCTTCTTGGCAGGTCCCCAAAGGACTGATAGAAAATTTTATTTCAGAGGCTGACTAGCATTGCCAAGTTAAGCCTCTGTCCAGGGACAAACACCAGAGTGACCCAGGCTGTCATGAGAGGGTTGATAACAGTCCCCAAGGAGCAGGCAGAAGATATCATGTCTTGTCCAGCCAGATGGAATGACAGCATCTTATCTCCCGTTTCATATCACCATCTGGAAGGTATTAGCACACTAGCCCTCCCTGCAGGCTTCTCTGTTTCTATTCCTCAGACCCCCACACGCTCCTGATCGGGTAACAGGGCCCTAAGGCCAAAGCCTTGGCTCAGATTGAAAATAATCCTCAAGCTGGAAAGGGACCTCTGAAATTGCTGGTTTGGAGAACTGAGCTTGGTCCGAACAAGCACTGGGCCATGCAAGCACTGGGCCATCAGTTCACGGAGGCCTGAGGTTCCATAAATCAAGTCGAAGGAGACATGGTGAGACACAGGGTTGGTTGACAAAAAACCAGTTGGTAAAAATAACCTGGACCTCAAGCCCACATTCTTGTCTCAGCTTATATTGGTGAATGTATTAGTAACAAGTTCTATGCTTGTTCTTTCTTTATTCTTCTTAAGTTGTTGTTCTTTTAAGAAACCAGGTGCCAAGCATGCACAGTTTGAACCAGAGGTGGTCCTTATCTGACCTTCCGCTGGGGACAGGAGCGAGACCCAAATGGGGATTTGAACCAAGATTCCAGATGCAAAGCCAATACCAAGCATGCTCCACAAGACTAAAGCAACACCAGACTGTGGAAGATATGCATGCCCACCTCACACATATGCATAGCCTGATGACCACAGCCCCACACATAGAAGCTCCCACTTTATGACTCTAGACAAGTCGGTCCTTTGCAGAGGCTCAGTCGCCCACTGACACCTCTTATTTGTCACAAGTGAAATAAACTCTCCAAAGTTACCACCAGCTCTGTCTTCCTCCTGTGTTCTTACTCAGGGAATGACAAGGACTTGTGTGTCTGTTGGAAAGTGGTAACACTGGCAGGCATCTCCAAGACACTGCCACTGACAACCTCCAAAGGCAAACTCAGAAGGTGCTGAAAGAGGCTGGCAGTTGGCTGGGAACACCAAGTCAGGGACACCCACATACTTCCAGTGCCAGCAAGGTCCATCAGCAGCTGAGTACAAGCCCTTAGCACAGTGTGAGCACACTCCATACCACAGCTGACTGTCCGATTTGTAGTGGTGGGCTGGCAATTGCAACCCTGACCTTGTCAGTTTGTCCCCAGCATGTTTGTATCCTGTTCCCTATCACAGAGCTAGCCTGTGCTCAGAAGAGAGAAATTATCTTTCAAGCTTGGCCCAAGCAAAACCCCATCATGAAGAAAAACATCACCTAAGTGATACACACTGTCTGATGTGACTAATTTCACGTGTCAGCTTGGTTAGGCCATGGTATCAATGGACACTCGAGTCTAACTGATAATAGTGATGAAGCCATAGCACGATGAAATCAATCAGTGGGCCTTAAAGAGAGCATAAGACTCCTCCGTAATGTGGTGGGCCTCATTCAATGACGTGAAGATCATCACAGCAGAACGTGAGTTTCCCTGGGGTATGTGCCGCCGGGGTCACCATGAGTCAGAATCAATCCAGCAATAACTGGTTTCATTCTGCCTCCAAAGCAGAGAAAAAGAAAACCAAACCCATTGCCATTAAGTCCACTACGACTCACACTGACCCCAGAGGACAGAGCAGAGCTGGCCCACAGTGTTTCCAAGGAGCGCCTGGTGGATCCCAGCTGTCACCCTCCTGATGAGCAGCAGAACTCAGCCACCACGCCACCAGGGGGGCCGTTCTGTCTCTAGACTATAAATAGAAGTTTCACCAGCACGCCCACACTCTTCACTCTTGCGGTCACCTGACCGACGGATTCTGGGCTTGCCGGTTCTCCACAACTGTGTGAGTCAACTCCTTGAAATAAATCTGTCTCTCAACATACACACACACAAACGGAGTGCCAATTAAGTCCACAAACTCCTCCTAGAAAAAACACCCCATACCTCCCTGCTAGCTGTCACCCCAGCCACCTCCCCCCGGGAAGCTCTGCACCCACGCCAGCAACCTGTTCACCCTTCAGAGCAATTTTGGAACTCTTCTTCTGGAATGTCCATCACAAGCTGTTGTCATATTACCCTTGATGTCCTGAATGTCATCCAGAATGTTTTCCTTTCAATATTTCTTTTATCTTTGGGTAAGGAAAAAAGTCATTGGGAGCCAGATCAGGTGAGTAGGTGGAGTGTCCCAATACAGTTATTTGTTGACTGGCTAAAAACTCCTTCACAGACAACTATACAATTAAGCTTGCAAACTTGCCACCGTGCCACCATGTGCCACCATTCCAGAACGAGTTCCAGATTTGCTTGGAAAGGTGGACTAGGTGCTCCCATTGGTGCATAGCTTCCCAAAGGGACTATTTAGAAGGTGCCCACACTGATATTCAGTAATGAGGTTTGAAGCACTCAGAGCAATTAAGTTTGCAGACTTAATCATCAGGCTTCGTGTGTGTCTGCGTGTCTGTGTGTGTGTCTGTAACTTAAAGGGTCACTATAAGTCAGAATCGACTCAACATCACCAGGTTTGGGTTATCGACACCTGGGTTCTGCTTCTGTGAAGAACCTTAAGATGGCACCCCCCCAAAACAGTACAGAGGCTTTGACCTGGTTGGCTCATCCAGGTTATTAATGTCCCCTGCAGCACACTGGGTTCTCCCAGGTGCCAAGTCACTTATGTGTCTTGAGTACCCCAGCGCTGAGTGATAGACAAAATATGGACAGGGCTGCAGGGGACACAAGGAGACTAGGACTTAACTGTTAATTCAGAGTGTCAAAATCTACACAGAGAAAGCTGCTGGACAGCCATGGAAAACCACATTAAAAACAAAAGCAAGTGTTCACTTGGACCCCATGAAATGGCCAATGTTTGACAACTGCTAATACGGTGATTTCAGGGGGTTCAGCAGAGAGGCCAGGCAAACGCTGGAGACTCAGAGGTTCTGATACAGAGACTCGCCCCAGAGCACTCAACTCACTGAGTGCTGCAATATAAAGTTGATTTGTGAACATCAAATCGCCTTTCACATGGTACTCCACAGTACTAGGTTCTGCTATTCAGGGAAGACTTCTGGGTGGTGCCTTTTCTAGATGAAAGAACAGTGATTCTTCTACACCATCATTTACTTTGTAATACGATACTTGCTACCCAGGAGGCCAAAAGCCAGGTAGCTAAATCATCCCTTGAGAAAGTACAAATGGCATGTGATCACCCTTGGAGGAACTGTATTTTAAACACGGCTCCTGGAGACCACCGGAGCCCTAGTGGTGCACTGGTTAAGAGCTGCAGCTGCTCTCCCAAGGGTTGGTAGTTCAAATCCATCAACCACTCCTCGGAAACACTATGAGGCAGTTCTGCCCTGTCCTACAGGGTCCCTGTGAGCTGGAATTGACTGGCTTGGTTTCAGTTTTTCCTGAAGATCGCCAGGGAAGCAACCTCTAAAAGGGCCTTTACAAGAGAGTAGGCATCTTCCTGGAGCCCTTCAGAGCAGTCCTAAGGCCCCAAGCAGTGGTCCCAAACTCCAGTACACACCTGTGCTGGACAGGTGCACAGACCCTGTGTGACAGCACCAGCTGTGAGCGAGAAGAAGACTGTGGACCAGCCGGGGGAGGGGGAGGAGATGGCAGCAGCCTCAGAGACGCCCCTCAGGGTCCCACCACCAGCCCCAGCCCCAGCCCCAGCCGTACCTCTGGGCTGTCAGGCTTGTAGAGACCTGATCAGTCTGGTCAAGGACGTCAGCGTGGTGGGCAGAGACAGCTGAGAGTGGGCTGCCCAGGTCTGCTGGGGCAGCCAGTGGGGTGACCTCATCTGCCGCAGACGAACTGGAGAAGAGAGAAGAAAACAGCCAAGCCTCAGAAACGTCCCTAAAAGCATTCCATGTGCTTTAACAGCCCATGTTCCTGGGCCCTGACGAAGGCCTCAGTTTCCCCTTCTATCAATGAAGGGTCTAGACGAGATGGGGCTGCTCCACGGACAGCACTGGTCTGTGTGCCGTTTGGTAGAGGACCAGGACAAGGTAAGTCCAAGACCTGGAGTAGGTGTTCACAAACGTTTATAGCAACTTGACAGTCATACTGTGTCTGCTGAGTATAATTTAAACAACAACAAAAATGGGGGCTGTATTCTATTCTACAGGTATTGAGCTGTGGTTCTTAACCAGAGTTTTTGTCCCCACCAGACATCTGGCCACATCTACAGAGTTCACTAGAGGCACCTCTGAATAAAGGCCTGGTGATCTACTTCTGAAATCACAGCCACTGAAAACCTGGGGGAGCACAGCTGTACCCTGACACGTGTGAGTGGAGACACGAGTTGGAGACAACTGGACAGCAGCTAACAACAGACATCCCTGGTTGTCACAACCTGGGGAGGCTCTTGGCATCTAGCGGATAGAGACCAAGGATGCTGCTGAACGCCCCGCAACGCACAGGCCAGCCCCACAGCGGCGTTGCCCAACAGTGCTGAGGTGGAGAACGCCTGGCCTTGAGTTTTGCTTCATTTTTCTCCAACGTTGTTTCATTGTCTGTTCCAAAATTGTGATCTGTGGTGAGGGATGAAATCAAAACAGCACTGGTCCCTCAATGACTGAGAAGGTCCGCAGGGAGTGACCTCTACTAGCAGGCTGGCTGTCAGAGTCCCCGCAGGCACAGGGCCCTGGACACGATGTTTGGGGCACACCTCAGGGCACTTTGCAAGAGCCCCTCTTAGGATCAGCTACTTCCTGTTGTTTCATCCATCACTAACCCCGCTAAAGAGGCCTGGGAGTGACTTTCTTTCTGAAAGTCAAAAGCAGTAACTCACAGTGATTATTTTCATTTCACAAGCAGATATTTACTGCATGCCAGCTCTTTTGGGTGGCACAAAGGTTGGTAGTCCAAACCCACCCAGAGGTGTTGTAGGAGGAAGGAGGCCTGGCCATCCACTTCTGCAGAGATGACAGCTAAGAAAACCCTATGGGCACATCTTTCCTGTAACACATTGGGTCACCAAAGGTTGGAACCAGCTCCACAGCAACAGGCTGGGAATTCCAGTTTGCTAGAAACACAGTGCTGAACAAGACAGCCACAGTCCCTGGCCTCATGAAGCTTACATTCTCGGGCAAAAGTCAGACATAAAAAATGATGGGCAGGATCGTAATAAGTGCTAAGAAGAAACAGGCAGGATGGCTATAACAGTATAAAATAAGAGGCCCTAGTGCAAGCGGAGACTAGGGAGAGTTTCACCACGGAGGAGTGAGTAAACTGAGGCACTGCCCATCCCCTTGCTCACAACTACTCTGGCAGGCACCATTCTGAGTGATTACAGACGCCACCATATCTGGTCCTCAGAACAATCCTGTGAGGTGGGTGTTATTTTTATATCCAATTTACAGATGTGAAAACTGAGGCTCAGAAAGCCTGAGTGACTTCTCCAAGGTCACACCACCTGCATGTGGTAGAACCAGGACACACACCCAAGCCTGCCTCCCCCACCACGCTCAGCTGTGTCCCAAAGGTGGGAGAGTGAGAGAAGGAAAGTGTTCCAGACCCAGGGAGCCAGGAATGTGACATTCCAGAGTCAGGGAGGCGCCTAGACTTCTGCAGAAACTGGTAGCTACCGAGCTGATAATAGACTAGGAGGGGACAGGGACAGCAGCCATTCCACAAGGAGCTGAGACCTGATCCTAAGCTGAAGGATTAGCTCAAAGCTTCTGCTGAATTGTTCGGCCCCAAAGTGCTGCCTTTGGCTGCAGATAAATGAAGGGTGAGAGGCCCAGAAGGACTTTCCTGAAACTACATTCTGAACGCAGCTGGACTGGTGCTCGCAGGTGCCTACGCCGCACTGGTTTTTCCCCTGGATCTGCTTGTGTGTGCTCCACGGCTCCCGCCTTCCCTTCTGCGCCTGTGTTCGGTTCATGGTGACCTCCTGGCTGCAGGGTAGAACTGCTCTGAAGGGGTTTTTGATGACAATTTATATTACTGTTTTTCAGAATATACACAGCAGAACACACACCAATTCAACAGCTCTTACTGGGATAATTTAGTGACATTGATGACATTCTCACCCTCCTGAGTGAGTTGTCCCTCCCCCACTAATGTAAGCTCACTGGACTTTAGGGTCCCTGGCGCTGCTGCCAGCCCCAGGGGGTTTCCAGGACTGTAGCCTTCCAGATGCAGATCACTAGGCCTGTCTCTTCATGCACCTCTAAACCGAAAAACCAAACCCACTGCTGCTGAGCTGGTTCCCACTCACAGTGACTGTGGGACAGGGTAGAACTGCCCTATACGATTTCCAAGGAGTGCCTGAAGGATTCGAACTGCTGGCCTTTTGGTTAGCAGCCAAGCTCTTAACCATGGAGCCACCAGGGTTTTCCTAGGTGGAAGGAAGCGCCTATGGGTAGTTCTATTTCCCCTAAAACTGGATTCCAGTGACCAAACCTAAGGACTCTGAAGAAAGCAGGTGCCAGGAGGAAGCAGGAAGCAGTAAGCCTGGAGGAATGAGGGACACAGGGACTCTGGATGTCTTTGTCAGACAACAGTTTGGAAAATCCTATTCTATAGGCAGTACCTACTTTCCAAAGTAATGAAATCAGAGTGGAAAAACAGGGGCTGGGGTTTGGGCAACGCACGGTGAAGGCCATAAAAACTTGTTTCCTTTGACATAGCTGCTCCACTTCCAACAATCTACTCAAAGGAGATGGCCAGGGATGGCAGCAAAGATGCTCTCACAGCTGCCGTCACAGGAGCAGAAGAAACTGGAGACAACCGAAACAAACATCTAACAGCAGGGACGGTTCATTAAATTAAGGCACAGAACGGACTCTTCTGCAGCTGCTGTTCAAAACTAAGACAAATCTCCACGTAGATCTAGATGTAAGTATGTTCGTTATTTATATCTGAATACTTCATTGAGCTTTAAGTGAAAGTTCGCAATGCAAGTCAATTTGTCGCACAAAACCTCACGCACACACCACTATGCAGCTCTAGCTTCTCTCCCCAGCCGGTGACAGCACACTCCTCTTTTCCACCCCCAATTTCCTGTGTCCATTCAGCAGCTCCTGGCCCCTCCGCCCTCTCATCTCACCTCTGGACAGGAGCTGCCCAGTTAGTCTCATGTATCTACTTGAGCCAAGAAGCACACTCTCCGCCAGTATCATTTTATGTCCTCCAGTCCAGTCTAATTTTTGTCTAAAGAATTAGCTTCCTGAATATGTCAATTACGAATTGAAAACATTCAGAGGGAGAAAAAACTACAAGTGGCATGATTCAGATTTTATGAGTATGTGTTAACATATACATCTATGAATTATGTACACGTGTATAGGTACACATGTGTACACACACACACACACACACAGAAAGGAAGTAACAGTGAGTGAGCAAGCAATGCGGGTGAACAGAGCCAACCAGCTGCTGTGAGTCCACTCTGAAGCATGGCAACTCTAAGTGTGTCGGAGGCAACTGTGCTGCACAGAGTTTTTGATCGCTGATCTTCCAGAGGTAGATCACCAGGCCTTCCTTCCGAGTCTGTTTTAGTCTGAAAGTGGTGGGAAAGGTGAGAATGTAACAAAGGCCCCCTGGTTATTAAACTGCATTCTGTCCTCCGCCTCAATTGTCACCCACAGGCAGGATTAGCAGGTCTGCATTCCCCTCCCGATCTCTGAGGAAGTAAAACTGATTAAGACCTCAGAGAGAATAAAATTCGGGGACAATTCACAGTTTGATAAAATGTAATGGAACCTTATGATGTAATGAAATCTTGGGACCCCTGACTAGTATTCTGTGACAAACACCAATTCCTTCTTAGTCTGGCTCCAAAAACCACGGGAAATGTTAACCCAAATGGGACAGTTTGGGGCTCACTGTCCCCCAGATTTGCTGGCATATCTGCAAATAAAACATTCCTGGAACTCCACGCTGTCTCTGAATTTCTGGCGACAGTGGCAGGTGGAACCAACTTGCTTTAGTTGGCAGCAGTAGTTCTGTGGAACCCTGTGCACCACGGGTGACCCTGCTGGTATTTGAACTAGAGGTGCCATGGCTTCCAGCATGACAGTAACCCCCCAGCCACACCACACTACCACACACTGACAGATGGTTGGTGGCTGACCAACAGGAAGAAGCTATAAATAAGTAGCTTCTAAATTTTCCTTGTAGTGGTAGTGGGGCTGGGGTGACGGAAATATTTTTCAGAGGGGAAAAAAAAAAGTCCTTCAGAGATTTGAACCCTCAGCTGCCACCACCAGCTGCCGGGGCCAGCCCACTATAAATTTAGTCAGGCCCGCAAAGGGTTGATCTGTCTCCGGGATATCAAGGAGGGAAACGTGTATCAACAAGTGCTTCTTCAAAAGGCCATGAGTCACCCACCTTCAGACGCTGAGGCAGAAAGGGCTGTACCCTAAAGGGCAGATTTTCACGGGGCTGTGTAAAGCCAGCACCTCCGGGTTCTACAAACATGACCCATGTCCAGGAAACACCCTACTCCACGCAGCAGGATGAATGGAAGAGGGTTTGTACAGCTCAAAGTTCACAGTGTCACCAAGTGAGTCAAGTGGAAGCAAGAGCTGGGAAGGAAAGGAGAGAAGAAGCTGCCACAGATAAACAAGGTCCTTGCAGACTGTGTGATCCCCAGAGGCGTGGGAGGGAGGGAGAGAGAGGGAGGAGGCTGGAGCTAGCTAGCACTGCCGCAGACAGATGTGTACACAGGGTATCCAGCTAAAGCTGGCTACTGCCCCCTTGTCTCCTTGAGGGCTCCTTAGAAAGCCACCAGATTTTCCTGCTGTCCCCTTACTGGGCTTTCTTTCTCCTTCCCACACCTCCTCTCCCTTGGAGGGAGCAGGGAGGGGGCAGAGGGCAGAAAGAGGCAGGAGTGGCACCAAGGGGGGGACTGTGTCTTAAGGAAACCAGCCACCTCCATATAGAGAGATGGAGCAAATGAGCTTATCAAGGATAATGGGAGCCAGGTTGTCACCGATAGAAGGGATTTAGGGACGTGCACAGTGGCCAGGCTCCACAGAAGCTGAGATACCAAGGGAAGTGTAGATACATGCGGAAATAGATCTAGTTCTGTAAAGGAGTGTGCTACAGACTGAGTTGTCTCTCCCCCAAAATACGTGTTATAAAATCCTAACCCCCATGCCTGGGCTTGGAAACCCGGGTGGCATAGTGTTAGAGCTATAGCTGCTGACCCATACATCAGCAGTCTGAATTCCCGGGAGCTCCTTGGAAACCCTATGGGGCAGTTCTACTCTGTCACTACGATTTGAAATACACTCGATACTAACTCATTTTTTTTTTCTTTTTTTTTCTCTTACCTATATTTATGATCTCAGTTGGGAATGGATTTTATTTGCTGGGTTAAGAGGCTATATTAGTGTAGGGTGTGTTTTAAGTGAATTACCTTTCAGACATGAAAGACCAGATTAGGACAGGGAAGCAAGCCGAGGTGGTGGCAGACAGGTGCTATGTATGCCACGCGACGCTCTCCCAGAAACCAAGGCACAGACACTGGACACAGACAAGGACCCTCCCCACAGAGAGGAGAGAGAAAGCCTTCCCCTGGAGCCTGCTTCTGAATTCAGACTTTTAGCCTCTTCAACTGTAGAAAAATAACTTTTGAGTCTTACAGCCACCCACTCATTGCATTGTACTTCTGTTCTAGCAGCACTAGACGTCTACAAGTGTGTCTGTGTGTACATGGTATTTGAAACACATGTGTCACAGCACATACAAACCAAATCAAAGACCAAACTCACTGCTGTTGCGATTCCAACTCATAGTAACCTTATAGGACACAGTAGAATTACTCATAGAGTTCCCAAGGAGTATCTGGTGGATCTGAACTGCCAATTTTTTGGTTAGCCGATGTAGCACTTAACTACTATGCCACCAGGGTTTACACATGTACACACGTGCACACACACACACATCTATTTTCCAGCTCTGTTGAGAGGGGTCATGTCAAAAAGACATACGAACAATCTCCAAGGGGCTGCCATGAGCCAAATATGGAATATTTGGGTTATCAAAATAAATTGGGAATATAACAGATTGTGGCTAACTGAACAAATTCAATAATGCATGAATCTGAATAGGTATAAATAAAGGCATGAATAAATGAGTGAACAGGGGGAAGGGGAAGCTCTTTCCTGCGGTTCAGTTAAGGAGGAGAACAGAAAGCACCATTTAAGAACCATTAGAGTGGTGAGTTATCCAGGCAGGCGCCATCAGTGGTCCCCAGCCAGTGGGTGGGGGTTTAAAGAGGGGAAGGATACCGGTGGTCTGGGAGAATCTTCCCACAAAGTACTGGCTGATTGACAAAGGGGGAACTGATGATTTAACGGACAAACCTCATGCACCAACCTGGCCAGTGTGGGCCATCCCTCGGGGAGGGACTGTCTGTCTGCATCCTGTGTCCCCTACGCAACCCAAGGAGGAGAGTCCAGCATCACTTCTAGTGGGATCCCTGGTAAGCCAGACAGCCCGAGTCTGGCCATGAGAAACTGGACAGACACAAGCTGAGATTTTCCATAGAATGAAAGACGTGTACTCTGCAAGAACTAAGACCAGGGAGTGGAGGAACCATTCCAGATGTCAAGAGAATCCGCAGATGTGACAATGCTCTTGGCCTAGATTCTGGACTGGAGGGAAGAGACAGGGTTGAGACAGCTGGTGACTTGGAATGGATTCTGAGGACTGAGTGTTGTGTGCCACACCATGCTGGCTGCCTGAGTGGCGGCTGCATTGGGGATGGGTGGTATTGGTGTCGTGACAGACAAGGTCCTTGCTTGGGGAAAACACATACTGAGGGTTTTTTTTTAAGAGGGTAGAGGCAGAACTGTGTCTGCAACTTCGTCTCTTATGATCCCATAAAAGAACGACAGTGATATATATGTATACATGTATGTGTATATGTACGCACACACTCACATACTTTGGACATGTTATCAGGAGGACTCAGTCCCCAGAAAAGGCTATGATGCTTAGTCAAGTAGAAGGTCAGAGAAAAACAGGAAGACCCTCAGTGGGACGGACCGACCCTGTAGTTGGAACAATGGGCTCAAGCATAAAAGAGTTCAGCTGCTGTGTTAGGCAGCCAGTGCTGCCGTAACACAGCTATCACAACTGGATGGCTTTAAAATGAGAAAGTTTACTCTGTCACAGTCCAGTAGGTTCTACATCCAAATTCAGGGCATCAGCTCCAGGGCAAGGCTTTCTCTGCTGGTTCTGGAGTCAAGTCCTTGTCATCAATCTACCCCTGGACTGGGAGCCTCTGAGGTGGAGGGACTCTGGGTCCAAAGCATGTACCTTGCTCTGCTCCCAGCACTGCTTTCTTGGGAGTATAGGGTCCCCAACTCTCTGCAGGCCTCCCTTTCCCTTTTATCCTAAAAGACTGCCCCAAGGCACAGTACAGTCTCATGCATGGAGTCCTGCCCCACCAACCCAACTGCCACCCATCCTCCCTCCTTGACATCATAGAAGAAGGATTTATAATATGGTGGAACAACACATAATACTGGGAACCATGGCCCAGCCAATTGCTTCACACATTTTGGAGCAACTCAATTCAACCCATGACATTAAGTAGAGCCAGTAGAGGGTCAGCAAAAAAAAGACTTCAATGAGATGGGCTGACACTGTGTCTGCAACAACAGGCTCAAGCATAAAACAGTTCAGCTGCTAACAGAAATGTCAGCGGCTCAAACCTGTCAGCCACTCCTTGGAAACCCCATGGGGCAGTCCTACTCTGTCCTATAGGGTCACTAGGAGATACAATCAACTTGACAGCAACTGGTTAGGTTTGTTTTGTTTTGTTTTAATACAGGCATACAGACAAACGCATACAGATCTCAAATAATACTGAATAGACCATGGACCGGCAGAACAGCAAACAAATCTGCCTTGACAGAAGGACAGTCACAGTGTTCCTTAGAAGCAAGGACGGTGAGACTTCACCTCACATACTCTGGACATTCTATCAGATGGGACCAGTCCCTAAAGAAGGACACCATGCTTGGTAAAGTAGAGGATCATCAAAAAAGAGGAAGGCCGTCAAGAAGACAGGCCGACACAGCGGCTACCACAGTGAAGTCCAACACAGCAACAATTCTAAGAACGGAGCAGGACCAGGCTGAGTTTTGTTTTGTTGGATGCCCAGCTGCTGTGACTTGGAACTGTCTTAATGGCACGTAACAACGATGACAACACATATACAGCCATGTGTCACTTCCATGATATGTTCTGTGGAACAGGATGTTATGATTTAAACACTGTGCAAGCGCCATACTGGATATAGGCAGTCCCCAGGTTATGAATTTCTGACTTACGTACCACTCACAGTCACAAACTCATCCTCATGAAGCCTGTCACATATATAACTGTACAGGACAGTCAGACCTTGCCTGAATGGACCTCATGCAGCACCTGACTACATATGTATTTTTGTATGTATATATAAGTTTATACATATGTATAGCATTGCTGGAAACCCTAGTGGCGTAGTGCTTAAGTGCCACATCTGCTAAACGAAAGGCTGGCAGTTGGAATCTACCAAGCTTTCTTCGGAAACTCTATGGAGCAGTTCTACTCTGTCCTATAGGGTCGCTATGAGTTGGCATCAACTCAGCAGCATCGGGTGTGGGTTTTTGTTTTGGTATAGGGTCGCTATGAGTCAGAGTGGACTTGAGGGCAATGGATACACATCTATATTCAGGACAACCTGTGAAAGGTAGAAACCTGTCAGAGAAGGAAAGTGCAAATATTTTCCACTAAAACGAACGATAGAAAAGCAGTAAAACTGCACCCTGGCAAAGGCAGAAAACTTGCAAGACTAGGGAAACGAGGCTGTCCAGTCCAGTTCTGGCTCCTACAGATTCGCTTCACTGTGGAGAGAGGGTGGCAGGGCACTTGGGGTAAAATGTCTGCAACTAGGGAATCTGGGTGAAGCGCATATAGGGTTCTTCTATTCTTCTCGCAACTTTTGAGTAAGTAGGAAATTAGCCAGAAACAAAACTTCTCAAGCAAAGGCAAGCATGCAGCCCCTCCCCAGCTGCCCTGGAACTGCAGTAGGGGGCTGCAGAAGAGAGAGGTGACCTGGGCTTTTGAACAACAGCTTTGGGGAGAGCGAGGGCGCTGTATCTGGACAGCTGGGGGATGCTGGGCTGGAGACGGCCACAAACGCCAGGCCAAACCTCTGTTGGGGGCAATGGGAAGTGGCAGAGACACAGGAGCGGGGTGCAGCAGAATGTCCAAAGGTAACGCTGTGTCAGGGGGACAGCACATGGATGGCTGGAGAAACGCAGGCAGGTGACCGAGGAGCTCAGGGGCAGTACAGACATCAGGTAAGGGGCCAGAATTCCAGCAGTGGCAGACAGGTGCAGCTGGTCTCCCAAGAGGCTTCACAGATGCCCACCTAGCACAGGTGTGGGATGGAGGGGCATGAGGAGCAAGCCAAGATGAGTGGGACGCTGAACATCTAACTGGGTGGAAAGCTGTTATTAACTGCATGCCTCACACACGACCCCTCGGATGGCCGGCACTGCTCTTTATTTAATATTACTGTGAGTTGTGGTCAAGCCCCCTCCCACTCACAGCTACCCCCCGTACAGTGGGACAGAACACTGCCCAGGCCTGCGCCATCTGCACTGTCACTGGTATCTTGTCCATTCCTGTGGCTACTGCATATTTTTAGTGTCTTCCAACCCAAGGGGCTCATTTCCCAGCTCCATGTCAGACAACACTCTGTTGTGGTCCATAGCATTTTTGTTGGCAAAGGTTGCTATGGAAACCCTGGTAGTGTGGCAGTTAGGTGCTGTGTCTGCTAACCAAGGTCGGCAGTTCAAGTCCGCCAGGCTCTCCTTGGAAACTCTATGGAGCAGTTCTACTCTGTCCTATAGGGTCACTATGAGTTGGAACGACTCAACAGCAATGGGTTTTTCTGGGTTTTAGGGTCGCTGTGAGTCACAATCGACTCAATGGCAATGCTGCATTACAGTATTAATTTTCAGAAGTAGAGCACTAGGTCTCTCTGCCTAGTCTGTCTCAGTCTGGCAGCTTTATTGAAATCTGTCCACCCCAGATGACCCTAATGGTATCTAGAACACCAGTGGCATACTTGTAGCCTCACAGCAACACGAAAGTCACCACAGTATGACAAAATCGCAGACGAGTGGTGACTTTCCTTAACCCATATGTTTAATGAGGTCAGTTGTTTAGTTTAGAGGACTTGAGCATCAGCCCAGGTAATGCCAGCCAGAAAACCATGGTTTGGATGCGGTACTCTGGCTTAGTTTTGATGTCACCTGCAGTAGCAGGCCCAGGGTATGGAGGTGTGCTGGAGAACAGGTGTGGCACTTGCCCCCACAACTGAGATGGCCCTGCTACTCATTCCTGCTCACTGTTTTCTTGAAAAGAGAGCCAAAGGTTGTCCTAAATCACCAAAATAGAATATCCTGGGATCTCTCATCTTCACGAGCTGGGAGCTGGGCAGGACCCAGCGGGCAGAGGTTAGTAGCCAGGATGAAGGCACACACGTGGACCACACACATGCCTCTATTTCGATGAGTGCTCTGATGGTCATTCTAGAAAAGAGTTCTAAAATTGCTTTGAAGAGCAGACTAGGCGCTGGTGTTGGTGCCCAGTTTCCCAAGACAAGCACTTCGAAAGTGACCGTAGTGATTTTCAGCAATAAGGTATGTAGTACATTTTCTAGGATGAGTTCGCAAACTTAATTGTCAGACCTCCTCTGTGTGTGTGTGTGTGTGTGTGTGTGTGTGTGTGTGTGTGTGTGTGCATGCGTATGTGTACGTATATAAAATAAACTACATAAAGTGTTGGAAACCCCGGTGGTGTAGTGGTTAAGTGCTATGGCTACTAGCCAAAAGGCTGGCAGTTCGAATTCGCCAGGTGCTCCTTGAAAATTCTATGGGGCGGTTCTGCTCTGTCCTATAGGGTTGTTATGAGTTGGCATTGACTGGAAGGCACTGGTATTTTTTTAGGGTGGCTATGACTCACAATCGACTCCATGGCAATGGGCTTGGTTTGGGGTACAGAAAGTGTTAGGGAACGTACCTTCCCTGAGTAAGTCCCTTTAGCTACAGCGAGTGAGAACTATTAACACTACTCTGCACTGCACTCACAGCTGACAGAGTATTTCCACGCACATTACCTCATTGGCCTCCCACAAGCGTGGGAGCCAGTTAATGAGAGGGAAAGACTGACTCAGGGATGGCTAAAGACTTGCTCAAGGTCACACAGCTGGTGAAGGGTGAAATGGAGACTCCAATACAGGATTTCCGTCTCTAAACTCAGAGCTGTCTCTAGACTGCCCCTCATCCAGTGCATGGAAATAAGTCTTGGGGACTTTGCTTCCTCATTAGTGGCACTGAATCCACAGGCTAAATGGCCACGTAGAAAGGAGGCCAAGAGGAGTGACAGTGATGTCTGTGACAGACAACTGCTCTTCAGGCTCTTGAGAATTTGCTTGACCCCCTGCACCCTATTTTCAGATGCACTTTCCTGAAAATCTTTGTTTTCCCTGCGTCCCCTTTTCCTACACCTCTCCTTTGTCCCAGATGATTTCATAATCCTCGGGATGTTTTGTCATCGCAGTGAGTTGCTGTGGGAATGCTACGGATGTCACACACAAAGGATTGTGACCTCCACGGAGAAAGGCAAAAGCCAGCCACCAGTCTCCTTCATCTTAGGTGCACAACTCCTCTTGCCAGGACTAGCGGCTGACTCCGTCACCAGCTTCTGGAGCCTTCTCCAGATCATCCGGGCAAAAGGTACAAGGGCCTGATAATCTCCAACCACAGTTAATCCAAGAACCTTTAGCTTTTGGCTGTGGAATGGAGGAGAACACACACACACATGCGCAGACACACAGACACACAGGCACTCTCCACCCAGCCCTCGTTCTCTCCCAGTCTCCCCCACAATGAGCAGAGTCCCACTTCTCTTATCCTTCTAATTGAAACAGGTCTCTCTCAAATCCTCAAACTCCGCAGCATCCTCTACAGGGTTTGGCATTTGGGGAGAGGCCATTCTTGGTCGTGCAGGGCCATCCCTTGCATGGCACCCCCAGCCCTCACCCACTAGACGCCAGCAGTGCCTTACTCAGTCACTGGGACCATCAGAAACACCCTCCTACAAGTCCAGACAGCCCGCCACAAGTGTTAGGCCCGCCACAAGTCTGCCCAGAACGTCTGCTCAGGTATGTCAGACACACACTTCCTTGAAGGCAGGGTCTGTCTATTCCATTCAGCCACCATGTGCCCCCAAGCCCTGTGTCACTCTCCAGAGGGCGGTATTCTGAACCAGCCAGGGTCTTCCCACAGGCAGTGTCTGTCTCCATGGCAGCCACAAACATAAATAACCCAAAGTCGAATGAAACCAAAGGGGACTTTGCTGACGGAACACCAGGCCAGGGCTCTAGGGTCCTGGTCCTGAGTCCTGCCTTGTCGTGTGACCCCCGGCAAGATCCTGGACTTCTTTGAGTTTCACTTTTCACATCAGTAAAGTGAAATTGTTATCTTTAAATTTCCCTCCATCTAAGATATTCTGAGGGCTCAAGCACCAGAGACAAGCAAAGGGATGGGCGTAGGCACAGGGGGACTGAGCAGCAAGGAGCTACTTCCTTTTGGTTTCTCACAGGGGGTGGCGTTTGACCTGTGGATTCACATATAAATAAGAAAAATTATACAAAGTGCGCCCACTCCATTAGGCCTAGCAAAGCCTGAGTCCTGGGCAGTGACTGTTGACAGAGGAACCTGTCCACGGCCTGGAGAGGTCTCAGGTAGCCGGGCGCTGGCTGAGGCAGCCGCACAAGGAGAGCAGCTGCTGGCCTACTTCCTCTCTGCCTCTCCTCTGAGGAGAACGCCCGAGGCCTGCGAGGAGCAGCCCCGTGGGAATCCACGCCCTGTCCTCATCCGGGCACAACTGGTCCCATTCTCCACAGGCCGGCCCTCCTCACCGGACAGCCAGTCTGTCACAGCCTGTGAGGTGACTCAGTCGGCAGCGCCCTCCACGCCCTGTACCCACTGGTGGAGACTCAACTTAGAAACCTACAACTGATTGAATGAATCCTAGCCTTAGGATACGGCCCCAAATAAAGTCATTTCCAGACACAAAAGAAACAGCTTTGAAAATGTGGCCTCTGTGGGGAATCACAGAGAAAGCAGAATGAAGAGAATTCTCCGGCTGGTAGCAAAACTGTACCTAACTGTGGTATAAAACAGTATGAAACTGCATTACTGAAAAAACCCCAAACCTGCTGCCGTCGAGTCGGTTCTGACTTATAGTGACCCTATAGGACAGAGGACAACTGCCCCCTGGGGTTTCCAAGGAACAGCTAACAGATTTAAACTGCTGACCTTCTGGTTCACAGTAGAGCTCTTAACCACTGCACCACCAGGCCTCCAAAGCCGCACAAAGATTCCTGATTTTCCACATGCTATGATGGACAGTGGAAAAGTGCACAAGCATGGACACGCACACACACACATGCACACACACACGCACATACGCACAAACCCCCCCCCAGCAGTCACCAAGCCCCTTCTCATCTATCCCCAGCTGCCCCGTAACAGGCTGTGCTGACATGTCTACCCTTCTAGCCTGCTGTCCCTGGGAGACACATTTTTTCTCACAGTGTGTATTTTAGTCACATTTCCACCCACCATCACATCTTCCTGTCTTGGCATTTAAGACAGGAGTCCCTGGGTGGCCATGAACTACAGGCAGCTCCCACATCAAGAGCATCTGACCAGAATCTGTCTTATCTACAACCCACAGTGACAAACCAACCCAGCAATTCAAGGTGTGTCCAATAACACACAGGCACTACTTTTATGGTGTGCACCAAAACTTTTTATTGTTACTATACTATTATATTAAGGAAACCCTGGTGACATAGTGGTTAAGTGCTAAGTCTGCTAAGCAAAAGGTCAGGGGTTCAAATCCACCAGGAACTCCTTGAAACTCTATGGGGCAGTTCTACTCTGTCCTATAGGGCTGCTATGAGTCAGAATCAACCCAATAGCAGCTGGTTTGATTTTTTTCTTTTTGTATTGTGTTAAAGATATTTTGAAATACCTGGAAGTGTTTCTTTAATGCTTTTTGTGCGTAGGAAGTCACGTCATACATGAAAACAAACAGCTGACTAACATTAGATCGGAGCAGTACCTAACTGCTCTTACTTACATTCAAATTAGACTTAAAGACTTAGCAATGGAACTCATTCATCATCTGGGGAATGCCTGTACTAAAAGGTTGGCAGTTCAAAACTGCCCTGAGATACAGAGAAGACAAGCCCAGCAACCTGCTTGCAAAAGTTCACAACCTTGAAAATTCTAGAAAGCAGCTCTACTCTGCACAGATTGGGTTGCCACATATGGAAGATGACAACCAGCAATAGCCACAACCACATTTTCCTGCCCTAGCATTTAACACAGAGCCAGAAGCCCACCGTCGTCCTCATCATCCGGTTGATTTTCCATTACGCATTCCGACTCACAGCTATGCATTTGTTTCTCAGTAGAGCTGTGCTCAGAGGGTTTGCAGTGACTGATTTCTTAGAAGCAGATCACCAGTCCTTTCTTCCGAGGCACCTCTGGGTCAACTCCCACCTTCCACCTTTCTATTAGCAGCTGAGCACATTAACTGTGTGCATCATTCAGAGACTTCAATAATAATAATAATAATAACATCATCTTAAGATGAGACAAGCATTTAAAACTCGAAAATACCGCAGAACGTCGCAAAATTGCCAAGCAACAGGTTGTTGCCGAAAGAGCTCTGGGCCTGTGCACCGCAATACTTTTGAAGTTCTATCTCCCGGACATCGGACATCGAATCGAGAAACTCGGTCTGGGGGAGCCAAGGACGCCCAATACGCGAGGTCACGTGCCCCGCGGAGCCCTGAATTGCGCTCTGCCTGGTGACGTAACTATTGGAGAATTTAAAAGTCCCAAACTCGGAGGGAATCCAGTGCAGAGTTTTGTGGCCAATGCACACGCCGCCGTGCCCGCCGGGTGCTCCGCGCGTCCTGGTGAGTCCACCCGAGCTCGGTGGACTCGGTGGACCCCCAGGCAGACGCTCCAGCCCCGCGGAGCCCCCTCAGACACACTCCTCGTCCTCGAGGGGACACAAATGAGTGTCCTGCCACTTCTCTTCCCCTCACCCGTCCCCCATGGAGGAGACGAAATGCGCTGCGGCTGCGCCCACCACTTCTAACACGCCTTTGTCTGGCCACCCAGGTCCCGTGGCTGTCTCCCCTGACCCGAGGCCCCCGCCCGTCCCACGCACTTACCAGCCCCAGCGGCCGAGGACAGCGGCGCGCAGAGCAGCGGGTCTGGAGGGACGCAGCTGCCCGGCAGTCCCCCGGGGGCGCCCGGAGCAGGGTCTGCGCGACCGGAGGACACGCGCTTCTCCAGGGCAACGGCGCGGCTCCCGAAGCGCTCCGGGCAAGTCGCAGCACAAAGGGCCACCGAGAGGGAGCCGGCCCGGCGAGGCTCCTCCCCCGCCCGCGGCCCCGAGCCGGCCGGCCTCCGCCAGCTGCTCCGCCCGGGCCAGGAATGCACCGAGGGCCGGCCCCCGGGTGCCCGCGCCGCAGCCACCCACGCGCCCCGCGGCCGGGAGAGCGCGCGGGCAGCGGGGCACACGGACGCACGGGCCGGCAGACGGCCGGGCCGCTGCTCCTGCACGCACTGCCGTGTCTTCCAGGAGGGTTTGAGTCATGACGAGTAGTTCCTGCTGTTAGTTTTTCCACGGTGCTTTCCACTACTCCTGGCAATGCGGACGAGCACCGGCGTGGGAACCGGCTGTGGCGGCAGAGAACAGGCCGGTGGCTTGGCTCTGCGACCCACGCACCCTTCTCCCTCCTGCCGTTGAGGTGGGCGTGAAGCGGGGCCTCTCTGGCCCCTGGAGCCAATTTTTGGCCCTTTGATCTTCACCTGCGCACCCTAAAGCGGCTCCCGCTGCCATAAAGTGTTCCTGTGGCCTTGTGATTTGTTTCTTACAGAGCCGGAAATTAACTCCTTCCCCGGCAGGCACCTCACACCCGAGAAAGTGGCAGCTTACCTGCCCACCATTGTCCCTTCCTCCCCTTCTTGGGCAGTTGCTGGAACTAGACCCCAGCCAAGAAGATTCTGGGGCTATGTGCAGACACAGCCTCCTACTTTAAGTTTAGTGTCAGGAAAGCTTTACTATATTTTACATCCCTGGACCAAAGGGCTAGTCTCACAGATGATTCAGCCTCACGTTTCCTCCCTTTGAAGCTACAGCTGCCCAAGGCTAGGTGGCCCCAAGTGAGAACACTACAGGAGGATTCTGGAGGAATCAAGAAACAGGCTTGAACTCCTTATCACTAATGTACTGTTTTCTAAAAACAGGCACCTTTCTGGTAGAAATTTAAACAGATTCCTTTCCCACATGGTTATCGTGGGCTAGTTGGTTACTAGTAAAAAACAAAACCTGTTGCCCTCGAATCAATTCTGACCCACAGTTACCCTGTAGGACAGAGGAGAAACTTCCCTACAGAGTTTCCAAAAAGCGGCTGGCTGGTGGATTCAAACTGCTGCCACTTTGGTTAGGAACTGCGCTCTTAACAGTGCATCAGGAAAGCTTGGGTAGAATAGTAGTGTACCCGTTTTACAAATGTGAAAACTGAGACCCAAATAGGCTAATTTGCTTAACAGTATGCCCTCAGCTATTGGAGAAGTTAGAATCAGAATGTCCAGTCTCTGTGTTCTTGTGTCCTAGTCACAAGCCATTCCTGCTATAAAACACCCTCTGTGCACCTTGTGAGTTCAAGTGCTCCAACTGGACAAAAAGCCAGAGTGAATCTGGAATGCCACCCACCCCACACAAAATAGCCACTCCCTAGTCATTGCACAGAAACCCTGGTGACGTATTGGGCTAGGTAATACATCTGTTTACCAAAAGGTCAGCAGTTCAAATCTGCAAGGTGCTCCCTGGAAACTCTGTGGGGCAGTTCTAATCTGACCTCTAGGTCTCTGAGTCAGACCTGACTCCACGGCACGTTTGGTTTGGTTAGCCATTGCATGGAACCCTGGCAGCACGGTGGTTGAGAGCCTGTCTGCTGACCACAGGGTTCAAATCCACCAGCCACTTCTTGGAAACCCTATGGGGGCAGTTTCTACTCCATCTTATAGGGTTGCTATGGATCAGAATTGACTTGGTAGCAACAGGTTTGGTTTTTTTGGTGCGTTAGTCACTGGGTAGCTGGTGACATAGTGGCACGATGGTTATGTGCTCGGCTGCTAACCAGAGGTCAGCATTTCAAATTCACCGAGCTGCTCCGTGAGAGAAAGATGTAGCAGTCTGCCTCTGCAAAGATGTATGGCATTGGAAATTCCATGGGGCAATTCCATTCTGTCTTGTAGGGTTACTGTGAGTCAGAATTGACTTAATAATGGGCTAATTTTTATTCAGTGGGTGCAGAGCCTTCATGTCATAGGAAGGTACTGTCATACTTTGAAACCTACTGGTAGTGTGGTGTAGCCGAGACAATGATGTGCCCCCCAAAAGATGAGCATAATCCCCAAAGTCTGTGAACACGTTAGGTCACATGGCAAAGGGACGTGAAGGCTGCAGATGGAATGAAGGTGCTAATCCGCTGACCCTGAGATGGGGAGATGGTCCTGGGTCACCTGGGTAGGTCCATTGCAACCACAGGGTCCTAACATAGAAAAGGGAGGCAGAAGAAGAAAGAGAAGTTTGAGGACCAAGTTAGGGTCACAGATGCTACGTTACTGGCTTTGAAGTTGGAGGATGGGGCCACAAGCCAAGGAAAACAGTCAGCCTCTAGGAGCTGGAAGAGTCAAGAGTGCAGATTCTCCCCTAGAGCCCCCAGAAGAAGCAGGACCTGCTGAAAACTTGGTGTAGCCCCATAAGACTCATTCTGATTGCTGACCTCCATGATAAGCATGTGGCATAATGGTTAAGAGTTTGGCTGTTGATTGAAAGGTTAGCAGTTCGAATCCACCCAGTGCTCCTTGGAAACTCTATAGGATAGTTCTACACTGTCTATGCTATGAGTAAGAGTTGACTCAGTGGCAGTGGCTTTGGTTTTTTGGTTTGGGGTTAAGCCCTGGGGATGTCACAGGACCAGATAGTATCTGGTTCTGTTATACATGGGGTCTCCATAAAACAGAAGCCACCTTGACAGCAGCTAAGGATATGTTAGATCCCAAATCAGAGGCCTAGACATTTAGGGCTGTTTGACTCTTTGAATGTCTCATGTACTGTCTGTTGAAAGCCCAGACTTCCCCAAGTGCTCCGCCCAGGCAGCTGACTCCCCCAGCCCAGAGCTCATCCTCTCCATCCTTTCCCTCTCCTGGCTGACAGGGAAGCGGCCTCCACCAGGGCCAGCCTCCACCAGCCCTCCCGCTCAGGACCTCACTGCTCAGTGAGATGCAGTTTCTCCAGTAAGATAGCATCTCGGAGTTCTGCCAGCCCCCAAGGCCCCCCTGAAGGGGACGTCTTGGCCCAGATGATGATCAGGTCATCTGCCAGCCTTGGAGGGTGGTAAAAGGCTGTCATCAGCTTGCACTCTGCCTTTCCTGTCTAATAATCAGGTACAGAAACCAGCAAAAGCCAGTGGAAAAACTTACAAAGTAGCCACTGTAATATGAGCTAAGAGGTGTGAGTCTTTACTGCGGAGTGGCTCCCATCTCCGACTTCACTAAGCTTTCACAGCAGCCCTCCCTCCGTCCATCCATCTGTTGCCATTGAGTTGATGCCGACTCATAGTGACCCTAAAGGACAAAGTAGAAACAACTGGGTTTTCAAGATGGATTCAGATTGTTGACCTTTGACTGAGCAGTTAGTGGCTCTGAGCCACTGTGCCACCACAGCAGGTGGCAGGTCCCAAAACCTGTTGCTGTGGGGTCGACTCCAATTCATGACAGCCGCGCGTACCAGAGCAGGACTGTGCTCTGTAGGGTTTTCAGTGGCTGACCTTCCAGAGTAGATCACCAGGCCTTTCTTCGTAAGTGCCTCTGGGTGGACTTGAACCCCCACCCTTCAGTTACCACACGGGGACTCCAACTCCACAGCAGTTGGCTGGCATTTCTTCAGCCTCAGTCTAAGAAATGGGGAAGCAGACATGGAGGAGTAGAGGCACTTTACCCATAGGTCCTGCAGAGCAGAGCAAGAACCTCAGCTTCTCACCAGTCCGCAGTGCTGCTCCGTTCAAAGGCCTGAGCGTCTGGATGTTTCAAACATTGGCCATGTCAGCGGTGGGGTATGCCACGAGGAAGCCCGGGTCTGTGCCTGCCCGTATCACAGGAGCTGAGCCTTTGCACTAAGAACATGGCATCCACTTCCCTCGTGAACGCCAGCAATTGTCCCCACATTCCATGAAGGGCTGTCCAAGGAGTGAGGTATGTTCCTGGACGGCTATCCAGCAAAAATGGTTGCAAGGCCAGAGAAGTATCTGTATGCAGGATCCAGAGCTTCTGAAACTTCAGCTGTTACCTCTGTCCATGCTAAGATGAAATGGCAGTCTGAACGCAAAACACGAACAGGAAGTATGTGGGGCAGCCTTCCGCTTGGCTGCTCAGCCTGGCCCAGAATTTCCAGAGGTGGCTGTGGAATTTTCCTTGAGTGCACACGAAGACCACGTCACATACACATCAGGCCTGCGTGGCTTGGCTGTGGTTCCGCTGAGCCCACCACCACCTCCAGGGCAAAGGTGCGGACCTCTAGTCTCATCAGTCAAGGGCACCTGTGCTCCTGCACTTGAACTTGGCCCTAATTTTAAATCAACCTTTGACTGAACACAAAGTACATCTCTGCCTGAGGGACAGCCCACCCTGCTGCATTGTCCTCCCTGGCAGAAAAACCATCTTCTGCAGGAGACAGCCAACAGTCTGCCTGGCATCAGGGCAGAGATTGAAAAATACACATTCAGTGACATAGCTGGGGTAGCGTGGGGGCCTAGGGGACTGGAGCTCAGTTTGTAGGACTTAGCTCAGTCTGGGTGATGATAATAATAACAAAGATGTATCGTCCCCCACCAGACAACAAGCTTCTAAAGGCTGAGTCTTGGTTTGGTTCGCTCCCGCACCCCCTAGACTAGTGGTTTTCAAACTGTGCTACACAATCAAGTCACCTGCAGAGCTTTGAACATTTCCTACACCCAGGCCACACCCAGGCCAATTACATCAGAAACTCCAGCATCGGTATTTTTTAAGGGTCCCTGGGAGATGTCTTGATGACTGGGCCAACAAGCAGCAGCATGATTAGTGGAGAAAAAACTGAAGTTGTCAAGGATTTCATTTTACTTGGATCTATCGGTCCACCCCCATGGAAGCAGCAGTCGAGAAACTGAACCATGTATATTGCATTGGGCAAATCTGCTGCAAAAGACCTCTTCAAAGTATTAAAAAACAGAGACGTCGCTTTGAGGACTAAAATGTGCCTGACTCAAGCCGTGGTGTTTTCAATCACCTCATATGTATGCATGTGGAAGCTGGACAATGGATAGAGAAGACAGAAGAGTTGGTGCCTTTGAATTACGGTGTTGAGAACGTGGCATAGATCATGGGCTGCCGGAAGGCCAAACAAATCTGTCTTGGAAGAAGCACAGCTAGAGTGCTCTTTGGCAGTGAGGATGGTGAGACTTTGTCCTGACATACTTTAGACAAGTTATCAGGAGGAACCAGTCCCTGGAGAAGGCCATGGTGGTTAACAGGGTCAGTGAAAAAGCAGAAGCCCCTCAGCAAGATGTACTGACACAGTGGCTGCAACAACGGGCTCAAGCAGAGCAGTAATAGTGCCCGTGACACAGGACCAGGCAGCACTGGGTTCTGTGGTTGTCCCTAGGGTTGCTGTGAGTCAGGTCCTACTCCAGGGCATCAAACCACAGTAGCAGGAGATTTCGATGTGCCATCAAGCTTGAGAGCAGTGTCCTGGGTCCTTTTAAATCAAATGTGGTCCATGAACCTAACCAAAACCATTGCCCTTGAGTTGAATCCGACCCATAGGGACCCTGTAGGTCAGAGTACAACTGCCCCATGGGGTTTCAAACAGTGGCTGATGGATTCGGACTGCCAGTCTCTTGGTTAGTTTCTGAAGCTGTTGCCCACCTGGCCACCAGGGTTCCATAAGCCTGGTAGGCTTCTCAAAGTCCAGGGTGTCTGGGCTCTGCTCTCTCTTTAAATGCAAGCTCTTGCTAAAACGCACATTCTGACTCAGTAGCTGGGGAGACCTGAACTCCTGCATTTCTGACAATCTCCCAGGGGATGTTAGTGTTGCTGCTGCTGCTGATGGAAGGAACCACAGTGTGAAGAGTACGGTCCTAGAGCAAGTGCGCAATTGGGGGTGATTCCTGACCCCTTCTCCCGAGACATTGGGCAGTGTCCAGAAACATTTTGGATTGTCACGACTGGGAGATGCTACTGGAATCTACTGCTGCTAAGCATCCTACTGTGTATAGGACAGCCCTCAATGACAACAAATTATCTGGTTTAAGATGTCAACAATGCTGAGGATGTCACTTGGTCTGCAGAAGATCTTGGTTTGTGAAAATGAATGACTTATGACCACAAGGACTTTGTTACTGGGTTGTTGAACTAACCTGGACAGCTGGTTCTTCTTATTCTCTTGAAGGAAATACTAGTAGATACTCCCTCCATAAGTTAGACAAAAACAAACCCACTTATAAACAACCCTATAGGACAGAGTAGAATTGCCCCCATAGAGTTTCCAGGGAGTGCTTGGTGGATTCAAACTGTTGACCTTTTTGGTTAGCAGACATAGCACTTAACCACCGTACCACCTGGGTTTCTAATGAATTGCACAAGGCACACTCATTTTACAAATGTGTTGAGGGCCAATCATGTGGCACCCACTGTCACAGGGACTAGGACCAGGCTTAGTGCCTGTCTTCCGAGTTCAGTCTCACACAACATGACATTCACTGAGCACTTGTCTGTGTCAACCCTGCACAAGCACTTTCCAAGCACTGTGACACAGAATCCTCAAGAGGGAGATACTGATTTCATACCCACTTTACAGATTAGGAAACTGAGGCTTAGAGAGATTACGTAGCGTGATAAATGTCTTACAGTGAATGAGTAACAGAGCTGAGATTTGGACACAGACCTGCCTAGCTCAAAATGCTCAAGTTCTTCTACAAAGGAGATGAAACTGTATTTGACCTGGAGTTCAATGGGGTCTCTGTCTTAAATCTACAGAGAGGTGTTCTAGAAAGGACTCTGTTGGAAGGCTGACAAGTTGGACAAGGGTGAATGAGATGCGGACACTCACACAAAAGGGCACATGAGTCCATCTGGTGGCCCCTCAGCCAGGCTAAATGTCCTGACTCCAATGTCTTTACATGGCTAGGCCAGGCTCTGCAGTTACACTTTCCTCTATGTTTTTGTGTCCAAGGAAAAAGAATTTAGAAAACAGACATAAGATGCCCTTTATCAGCTTACTAAGACTGCTGGGAAGAAGCAGGAAAGCTCAACATCTTTCCCAGTTGTGTCTGCTACTGTTCCTGAGTGCAAAACACCAAGGGAGTTTCTGAAAAGCAAAGATTTCCCACTGTTTGGAGTTGTCTCTACTTTGCATTTCTCCAGAAAAAAAACGCTTTCCACCTAAAACAAAACATGAATCAAATGAGTACAGAGAGCCTGGTGAAGGTCTACAGAGTGACTTTTCATTTTCAAGCACAGACAAACCAACGTTGCCGTGATCATTGAGCACTTTATCTCTCCCAAGGATTCCTGGCCCACCCATTGGTAAGGGACCTCCTAAAGAGGGTCCCACAGATGCAGGGGCTGAAAACTCACTAAGCCAGGTAAACACTGGCATACTTGTGCTTACTTACTAATCTGTAGTGCCCCTGTCACAGGCTACAGATTTACAAAGAGGCTTTGATCCGGTGGGAAGGTATGGTGGGGTTGGAGACAGATGCCAGCCATACCTGGAAGCAGACTCTTTGATGTGCTGAAAATTGTGAAATGTTCACTACACACGATCTGGCAAGGACTGGGTAATTCATTCCTACACACACACACTCAGCTCAAAGAAGATGAAAGTCAAGTTTTAGCAGTACTTTCTGCTGTTTAAATCCGAGGCTGCCTCTCCCACGGGACATCCACACATTCTTGAACGTGCCGTGAAGTAAAGAATCTATGAGCGCTCCCCCCACTAGCTTTTCCTTATGGTTTTCGTGCCACCCTGTTGCAGATGCCATCAGCCACGAGCCACTAGCCAAGGCAAACCAGGGCCAGCATAGCAGAGGCTGCCATTCAACTCATTTTGCATAAAACCCAGGTATGTGGCTTTCTCAGACACCGGCCAAGGACAAGATTAACGGTAGCCCTCCTCCCACCCCACCTCCAGCAAACAACCTATAATGACATTAATTCACATGAGGCTTACCTGGGGATGTTCTCTGGGACAGGCAAAGGTGGTGCCAACTAGAGGGCCCATGGTTTGTTCATAGGGTAGAGTTGGGCTAGTGCTTCCCTGACAAGCTGTGTGGCTTTAGGGAAGTCACACACACACTCTGGTCTCAGATGCCTCATCCGTAAAATGTGAGGAGTCTGAGCGTCCCAGTAGGAGCCCTGGTGGTGATGGGGTTAAATGTACAGCCGCTAACTGAACTGTCGGTAGTTCTGTGACTCCACGGAGAAAGACATGGTCTGATTCTGTGATGATGACAGCCTTGGAAACCCTATGAGGTGGTTCTACCCTGTCCTATACGGTTGCTATGAGCCAGATTGGCTCACAGCAATGGATTTGGGTTTGGTTTGGAAGGTCCTGAATCTCCTTTTGGTTCTGATATACTGACTCAGTGACTGATAACCCCCCAGATGCTGCCTGTCTCAAAGGTGGGTCTCCCTGCTCTCGGTTCCAGGAGCTGTAGGCGCATCAGCCCCCGAAGCCATTCAGAGGTGGCTCAGAAAGGCTGTCTGGCCTAGAGCTGAGACCTCAAGTCCAGGCTTGGCACCACCCTTCCCCCTAACTGGCCAGGCGTCTGTCCACCCCAGCTGCTCAGTCACTTGCTAGCAAGGGTCTCCGCCTCCAGCTGTCGTGCTGTGGCGTCCGGCTTTCTGGCTGCCTGGCTCACTCTCAGCCCTGCCCTGCCTCTAGGAGGGCTGGGGTGGGTTGGAAGCTGAAAACATCACACTAAGAAAGCTGGGGCAGCTTGTCCCATATGACACACTCTGAGCTCGCCTCCCACAAGCACGGCCCTGGCTGGGTTCATCCACACACGTGCTCACTCACACCCACAAATGTTAGGTTTTCACCTCTTCGCAGCCACTGTTGGCAAGAGGTTAACCCCAAAGCTCTAGTTTCCTCAAAGAAGAGAATACACCCCCAACGTGTGCCATACGACGTGGCCTGGCATCAAATGGCACGTTACATCACTGGAGTCCCCCTCTCCAGTGGGAGGCTGAGGGACAGCACAGGAGATGGTAGAGACACATTCCAAAGAATCCAGGACAGTGCAAAAAAACTTCAGCAAGTCTAATTACACTAGTCCACGTGGGATACTTACAACAGCATTACTACATTTCAGATGATGATATTAATAATAATGCTGTAATAAATAATAAACACAGCCCCTGATACTTAAGTGCTTCCTGGATGCCTATCAGGCATGCTGCTGTGCCTTCTACATGCATTGTTTTTATGTTATTCCCATAATAACTTCATGAGGTAGGTGCTAGACTTATATACATTCTGCAGGCGAGGAAAAGAAGACTTCGAGTAGCCAAGGACCTTGCTCAGAGTCATAGACTGTCTCACAGCAAAGTCAGGAGTTAAAGCTGGCAGTCTGCCTCCAAGGCCCTGCTTAAGCCCATTCTCCAGGACAGGCAATCCTGAGTGTTCAACTATTCAGCAAACATGTACGATGCCGATTTTGCATCATGGAGTATCAAGTGCTGGGCAGCCAGGGGTATGTCTGGGAGGTCCCATCTAACATCCCGAAAGATGAGCAGAAGGTATTCTCTTGACCAGCAGCTGAGACCCACTCTCTATAGAAATGGCCATAAACCTGCACCCATCCAACTATGTCTAGACAGGGAGCTTAAGACCTATGATGTCTAACCTCCTGGTTCTGTGCCTGAGGACCACAAGGCCCAGGAGGATTGCAGTACCTTGAAGAAAGTGGGTAGGATGTTCATAGTGGCCTCCCAGGAATGCACGGCACACTGGGCTGGGAGTCGGCAGACCTGAGTCCTGTAGGGGTTACTCAGCGTGTCAACACACCTTCCTGTCAATTCCAAACTCCTTCTCTATGGAGGTTTCTGTGCCCAGCATGTCCGGGGAGCCTGACTCAGCCCCTAGCAGAGACAGCAGCTTCTCCTTTTAGGTGCTGGCCTGGAGCAAGTGTTGAGCCAGCTGTGGGAAAGGAAGCACCCTACAGCTCTGAGACCTCGTCTGTGGTGAGTCTTGTTATGAGCTAACAGGGTCCTCCCACAGCCACAGGGACCCTGGGTTGAAAGCTAGCTTTGTGCAGAGTGCCTGTGTCTTGCCTCAGTCCTCATTTAAAACCAACCAGCAGTGTCGAGTCAGCTGTGACCCCTGGGGACCCCGTGTGTATCAGAGTAGAGCTGTGTTCCACAAGGTTTTTCATGGCTGATTTTTCAAAAATAGGTGGCCAGGCATTTCTTCCAAGGCACTTCTGGGTAGACTTGAACCTCTAACCTACCTTCAGTAGCTGGGTACACTAACCATTTGCATCACCCTGGGCCCCTCCTTTAAGCTTTCCCTGAAATCCTAGGGGAGACATCGTCAATCCTGTTTAACTACCAAGAAGTCAAGGCTCTGTGAGGTCACATGACTGCCAAGGTGACGGGAAAGGTAGGAGCTAGCATTTGAACTTCATCCCATGCTGCAAGCCATGCTTGCTTTTCATGACACACTCCCCTCTCTGGTCTAACTGCATCCTGGGCCTCCTGTCTGTGGTCCCTCCTCCAGCCCTTCCCACTCACCTAGGGCTGCTTTAGGTCCCTGCTGCCCTCCCGCCTAGGGTGCACCTGGCCTGAGACACAGCGCTAATCCCAGTCCATTGCTGCCTGGTGGATGCTTTCTCCCAGGGCACAGACACCCCCGGTCCTGTGGTTTGTGTACTCCAGCACCATCAGCTAGCCTTGCAAAAACAAAAGGAACTCACAGAGTATGGGTGGTCAGACTGTTCCCGAGCTTTCACTGGAAGAAGGGAACAGTCTTCATCTGCACCTGCATCTGCTGGCTGATAAAATATTTAATACCAGATGACTGAACAGGCTGTAAGAGAAAGCTGAGGCAAGACAGTGATCGTGGGGCCTGTGGCCACCATGCCCCCTGCCTGCCAGCTCCTCAGGATGGCAACGGTACAGAGCAGTGGTGACGAACCACCTCTCCACCCCGGACCACAGTTAAGTCCCTGCCAGGTCAGTGAGGGGCATTTATGAAGGTGTGGTCACAGGAGGATTTGTGGGCAGGGTGTCTGCCGTTAGTCCCACTGTTGGGAGCCAGCTGCCAGCTGCCAGCCAGCCCCCTTGCAGGCCAGCTCAGGGGCCAGTCACTGGCCTAGGTTTGAGGAACACAAGGCTAAAATGAGGCCTCTGCTGATCTTTGTTGCTGGGCAATTGTGCCAATGTTGCCCGGCTGACCCCACTCCAGGCACAACCTCCTGGATCTCCCACATGCAGCCAGACACTTCCCGGGGGGTTGCCCACTGCCAAACACAGCCCGCCTGGGTCACCCATGTAGCCAGACATGGCCCAATAGGTCACTCGCGTGTAGCCAGACTCACCCCCTAGGTTACCCACATGCTGCCAGGCATCACCTCTCGGTCACCCATGTGCTACCTGACACAGCCCCCTGGCTCACCCACGTGTAGCCAGACTCACCCCTTGGGTCACCCATATGTAACCAGACAGAGATAATGGGAGGTCAGGAGGGGCCTACTGCTCGCTGAGCGCACAAGGGGCCTGGGGATTCCCCTCAGCCCCGCACAGAGCCCCTTAGATCCATCGCTGGCCCCAGTGGGGAGGATCAGTCCCTCATTTACATATGAAGGAACCAGGTCTTGGAGCTGTATAGCCCCGTGCCACAGCCACTAGCCTCATGTCACTGTTTCAGTTTGAATTGTCATTAATTACAATTAAATACAATTAGTAATTCAGTCTCTTAGTCACACTGGGCTTGTATCAAATGTCATATGCCTAAGTAAAAAAAAAAAAAACCATTGCCATTGAGTGGATTTCGACTCACAGTGGCCATATAGGACAGAACAGAGCTGCCAAGGGGCAGCTGGTGGGTTTGAACCACTGTGCCACCAGGGCTCTGATAGGTGGCTACTGGCAACCGCATTAGGCAGTGCAGATAGGGAACGTGTCTGTCACTGCAGAAAGTCCTAGTGGACAGCTGCCCTTAGACAGGAAGCTCCCAAGACCCCAGCAGTGATGAGGGACCTACATGTGCATTTGATGTCTGGGGTAACTTTCCAGAGAGAAATTCGAGTCCCAGCTCTAACTCATGTTAGTTTCCTGACCTTAAACAAGTCCTGTCACCTATCCAAGCCTCTGCTTCTCATCTGCAAAAGGGACACACACACACAGAGTGCCTACCTAAGGTTTGGCCGGGAATGACCATCAGACGCTGGAGGTGAAGGTACTTTGGAAGCAGAGCTGCACAGCCCCAAGGCAGGAATACATGAAGGAGGACTGCACCGAGTAGCCTCTTGTAATTCTGATAGCCTCTTAAGGAGGTACTAAGTATCCTCATGTCACAGACAGAAACAGCTTCCAAGGGTGACAGTCCATAGCCACAGAGCCAGAACCTGGGCTGTAACACGAGCTCTGCTGACTTCAAGGCTTGGGCTTATCCTATCTGGAACTCGGATTTGTCCCTTTTCTGCTAGAAGTGGGGTATGGCTGGGAAGATGCCAGCCCTTGGCATCCCCGCGCCCCCCCTCCCCCGTGAGGACAGGCAGCGAGGGGGAACTAGGTGTCAGTCAACCTTCCCAAGGGTCAGGCCCACTTCTGTCGCGGCCAGTCCTTAGCTCACTGGCCTGCTCCCCATTCTAAGTCTCCGTTTCCTCCTCTGTGAAGTGAGGCATTCAGCAAGAATGTCCCCAGCCTCCTTCCAGTGCTAACCAGCTGGGATCTAGAATGTCCAGTGATGCGGCTGGAGGCAGACCCCTACAGTGCCAAGGCCACAGCTTCCAGCCAGGGCAGTAACGAGGGGCCCCAGGAAGAGACGCCACGTCAGGCCGGACACATTCAATTTGGAAAATCACCACCTTGCCCTAAAAGTGGCAGTGAGCAGCTGCCTGACTGCTGGGTCCAGGAACAGCAAGAACAGAGGTCTTGGGCAGAGCGTGTCAGGACCTAGAGGCACGTAACACAAGGCAGGGTGCTAGCTGCAGGCCCCTGGAGGTAGGAATCCAGGCCCCCTCCACGGTCTGTGTGCAGGCCTCATAAACCAGCTTTCTGAAGCCACTTGGCATCTTTCCAAATGACAGATACACCTCTGAGGACATTTGCTTTTAGTCCAGGACACAAAAGCTTCAGAAGAGAAAGGCTCCATTTATAAAGGCCCTTTGACTTTCATGTATGATTGCTCACAGTGATTGAAGGTCTTGTACATGTCCTCGCCGTCTGTAGGGTGTGTCCACTTCCTAACTATGTTTGGGTCTGTGATCTCACTGCATGTCACCAGCCCTTTGTGGGCACACAGGGTTTATGGAATCTCCATTTGACAGACACAGAAATCAAGACACAGGAGATTAAACACCTGGAGACAGATTTGCCCAGTTCTGTCCATAAGCCTACAAGGTCTGTTAGTGTGTTATTTGGAGATCTGAGGGCATTTTGACCTTTTGCTTACCTCCTAGAATGTTTCTGAAGAAATACATTTCGAACTGTAATTGTAGTTACCATTTTTACTACACACTTAGCATAATAATAACAACAACATAAAAAGAAACAAACTAAACCTGTTGTCATCTAGTCGATTCTGACTCACATCAACCCAAGAGGAGATGGTAGAACAGCCCCACAGTTTCCATGGATTGGCCAGGGGATTTGAACTGCCATCCTTTTGGTTAGCAGCCAAACTTTTAACCACAGTATCGTCAGGGCTCTGTACTTAACACATACCAGGGATTTTACTAGATATTCTGAAAACATTCCAATTTTGTCCCAGTAACATCTCCAACAGGGAGGTATCGTGTGTTCCATTTTCTGGATCTGGAAACTGAGGGTTGAGAAGTGAAACCTCTCATCTCAGGCAGCATACATAGCCAGGAAGAAGCCACTGGGATACACCAGGACTGTCTTAGTCTACGACCTCCCATAGGGGAGATTTGCTGCAATTGAAACCAGTGTCAAAATTCCATGGTTGTGATCGCCTAGGACTTGTCAAAAGGGAAGCTGAAACAGGGAAACTGATGTTTTGTAAAATCAAAGCCAGAAAGATTGCAGAGGGCTCTGGAAAGTCTGCGGTCCTGCCTTAATTTGCCAGATTTATGCTTGAATGCCCTCTTCTCTTCCTTTACACAGCTGTTGCCATTTCCCAATACCTTATTCTTACACTTGAAAACAGGGTGTCACAGCTGGTGATTTTTAGAAGGGGGCGGAGCGAGAAGGAAGAACAGAGGGGTGGAGGGACAGCGTGGGAGGCCAAGCAAGCTCGCTTCCACCTCAGCTCTCCGGTCCGGCCAGGACTTCCTCGGCAAGAGGCCAGCCGCCCGTGGTTTTCCTTCCTGGACTTTCAGCCCAGCTGGCCTCTGTGATGTAGACCAGGTCTGTACACAGACCTGAAGCATCTGGGAATAATTTAAGTCCCTCAAAATACACTAATAATTGAAAATGACATATTTCCAACCATTTCCCAAGGTGGGGGGTGGGGGAAAAGACTCCTTAAATAAATAGTCAACAAAAATGAATTTGGAGATGTCCTAACTAGGCGATCCATCTAGAAGGACATGTATGAACATCAGTGCTACGTACCAAAATGCAAAAACTCCAGACTTTCCATCTACACGGAGGACAGTTACACATGCACAAAGGTGGAAGAGACTCAAATGCCTTCTGCAGTACAACCTGAAAACACAGTGAGGCTATCTGTGGATTCCAGATGCTCCTAAATGGGGGACCCCATGATGCACGAAGGTTAACACCCGAGCCAACTGTCTACATCTACTTCTCAGCATGGGCTGGGAGGTGGAGGTAGAAGGTTTATGGGGCATCTCAAGACCCTAATTTGTCTTTAAAAGCTGGGACAGAAAGCAGAGGACCTGTCTCCTGCCATCTGCATCTCCGTGTGAATGAGACTGGATTATCCAACAACCCTGTCACCAAGCTAGCAAAGAGACATTGCTCAGGTATTAAATTTGATAGGCAGTAGCAGTGCCATTCAAGTCAGCAGAATTTTCAAAATTCAGTGACCTCAATGGTGGCATGCCACCCATTAACCAACAATAGAGGAGAAATTTAGGGTTTGCTTTGCTCACCTGGTGACATCTTAAAACAGGGTTTTTTATGCTAAAACGCAATACAGTATGGCACGTCATGAGACACACAGCGTTTTATAACTAAACACAACCTCAGAAATGTTTCCTTGTAAGAGATCACTTTGGGCTCTCTGGGGTGGTTGTTAGGGGGCATCTGGCTGATTCCACTCATAGTGACCCCAAGTGACAAAGTAGAACTGCCCTGTAGGGTTTTCTGGACTATAATTTTTATGGGAGCAGATCACTAAGGCTTTTGTCCTGCACAGCCTGAGTAGGCTTGACCTGCCAACCCTTTGGTTAGCAGTGGAGTACTTAACCATTGAGCTATTGTCATGGACCGAATTGTGTACCCTGGAAAACACGTACAGAGATTTGGTTGGGCTGTGATTACTAGTATTCTTGTGATTGTCCTCCGTTTTGTGATTTTTCTATGCTGTATGTTAAAGAAGATTAGGGTGGGACTGTAAACCCTTTCCTAAGGTCACCGCCCCGCTTCGTTGGAGTTTCCCTGGAGGGTGGCTTGTACCACCGCTTGTTCTTCATTCCTATAAAGGATAAAAGGAAAGGGAGACAAGCAGAGACTGGAACCCTTGTTCCATTAAGAAAGCAGCATCGAGAGAAAAGTGTGTCCTTCAGACCTGAGGTTCCTGCACCAAGATGCTCCCTGGACAAAGACTGATGCAGCGTAGGAACTCTCCTCCAGAGCCAGCAGAGGGAAAGCCTTCCTGTGGAGTGGACGCCCTGAATTTGGACTTGTAACCTACTGGACTGTGTAAGAATAAACTTTTCCTTTTAAAGCCATCTACTTTGTGGTATTTCTGTTAGAGCAGGACCATATGACTAAAACAGCCACCAAGGCTCCTTTGGTGACCTGCTGGCAGATGAGAAAGAATTCACTCTCTTCAGCCACTGAAGTGTTTAGGTGGAGAAAGGAAATAATACTGGAAAAGAAAAAGGCCTGGGCTGGAACCTCAACCTCAGAACACACTGAGGTCGCAGAGACAGCCTCTGCATCAGAGGGAGGTGTGGCCACTCAGCTCATTGCACAATAAAAACCTGTCCTGCAAAACAGGGAACCCATTGTAGAAGCCCTGAGTGTCACAAAGGCTACAAACTGAATCCACGCCTAAGCACCGTGGAAGAAAGGCCTGGTGACCTACTTCAGAAACGTCAGCCACTGAAAGCCCTGTGGAGCGCAGTTCTCAGGCACACATGACATTCCTGTGCACTGGAATCGACTCCACAGCAGCTGGTCTGGTTTGGGGGGCTCTTTAACACTCGGCGTGCTAGTACTCTACCTGAATAAATTATTTTCATCAACTGACATGGCAATTCAAGGAGGCAGGTGCCATCACTGTCCCCATTCTACAGATGAGTAAACTGAGGTTACATGTGTAACCAGGAAGGGCCAGAGCTGGCATGTGAGCCCCGAGCGCCTGCTCCTGCAGGTCCCTCTGAGGCCTGGTTAGCCACCTTCCCCAGATGGCTTCTGGGGGACATGTGTTCCCAGGACATGTTACCTGCATGCATTGGCCTTGGCTGGAAGCCCTTGGCCTCTGAGACCCACCCAGGCCCACATGCACAGATCACTCCTAGTGAACAGGTTCACTCGGAAGGATGAGCCTTCCCCCAGTGTCTGTGTCGGACCAGCAGGAATTTGGGGTCCTTTGGGGTCCCTGTAGGGAGGCTCAGCCTTCTAGATCAGTTGTCAATAGCCCTTAGACCTCTCTGAGAGGTTGGATGTCCCATACGTTAGCTACCTGTCACACACCGAGCACCTGGAATGAGACTAATCCCAAGTAAGATGTGCTGCAACTATGAGACACCCACTAGAGTCACTTGGTGCGGAAACAAGAACATAGATACCACAGTCACAATGTTTCTGTTGATCACACAGTGAAACAAGGAGCCATGGTGGTGCAGTGGTTAGGCACTCAGCTGCTAAATGAAAGATCAGTGGCTCAGACCCACCAGCCACCCCACTGGAGGGAGATGTGGCAGTGTGTTCTGGAAGGATGACAGTCTTGGAAATTGCCGACTCCCCTCTGTTCTGCAGGGTCACCACGAGTCACAACTGACTCAGTGGCAATGGGCTTAATGGGATAACTCAAAACGATAATATATTTCATGTACTGGGTGAAATATGGTATTAGAATTCATTTCGATTGTTTCTTTTTAGTTTTTTAAATGGACACTAGAGAATTTAAGATGACACACGGTTCATGCTATAGCCCCTTTGACGGAACTGATCTCTGTACTTTTGGAGACCTTTGTCCGGAAAGCACAACGGTATCCATAGTAGTGTTCTAGAATCAACTGTTTGGGAATTTCCATTCTTTGCAATGCTATCTACAATTTGTTTTGATATGCTGTGAGAGGGAACAGCCGCAAACATCCATTTAATGGTAAGAACATGGAACGTATGAAGTATGAATCCAGGATAATTGGAAAGCACCAAAAGTATCTTAAGTCATCCATCTGAAAAGGGAACTGTTGTTAACTCAGTTTGTTAAGTGTTTGCTGGCACCAAACCGGAAAGCAAGCTGTCTTGATGGATGGAGAGAGAGAGACCGCGGGACTCGCAGTGAGGGGCCAGGCTCCCCTCCCAGCTCTGTGTAGGAAGCTGACCAGAAAGCCTGTTCTCACAGCCTAGTCTCAGTGCCCGGGGCAGGCATCCATCTGTCCCCGCAGCACCCCTGGTGGGGAGATAGAGTGGAAGCCAGGGTTCATTCCCCCCAGAAGGCTGGAGAGTCTCATCAGCATTCTTTGCCTACCCATTGTTGAAGGGGCACCTACTGTTGTTTGGTGCCATTGAGTTGCTTCTGACTTGTCAGCACCCCTGTGTACAACAGAAGGAAACACTGCCCAGTCCTGTGTCATCCTTGTGATCCTCACTACGCTTGTGCCCACTGTTATGGCCACTCTGTCAATCCGTCTCATGGAGGGTTGTCAAGAATTGAATTGTGTCCCCCCAAAATATCTGTCAATTTGACAAGGTCATGATTCTCAGTATTGTATGATTGTCTGCTATTTGTCATCTGATGTGATTTTCCCGTGTATTGTAAATCCTATCACCATGATACAATGAGATAGATTAATGGCAGTCATATTGATGAGATCTGCAAGATTAAATAGTGTCTTCAGCCAGTCTCTATTTAGAGATATAAAAAAAGGAAGCAGAGAAACAGGGGGACTTCATACCACCAAAAAAGCAGTGCTGGGAGCACAGTGTGTCCTTTGGTCCTGAAGTTCCTGCACTAAGATGCTCCCAGACTAAGGAAAGACTGATGCATGACAAGGATCTTCCTCCAGAGCTAACAGAGAGAGAGAAAGCCTTCCCTTGGAGCTGCAGCCCTATATTCAGACTGCACTGCTAGTCTCCTGGACTCAGAGAGAATAAATTTCTCTTTGTTAAAGCCACCCACCTGTAGTACTTCTATTATAGCATCACTAGAGGACCAAGAAACCTTGGTGGTATAGTGGTCAAGTGCTACAGCTGCTAACCAAAAGGTCAGCAGTTCAAGTCCACCAGGTGCTCCTTGGAAGCTCTATGGGGCAGTTCTATTCTGTGCTGTAGGATCTCTAGCAGTTGGAATCGGCTCGATGGCACTGGGTTTGGGTTTGGTTTGGTTTTAGATGACCAAGATAGGGGTCTTGCTCTTTTTCACTGACTCTAGATTTCTCCAGAGACTGATCATTCCTGACTAACAGGTCTAAAGTATGTGAGATGAGAGTCTTGCCATCCTCATGTCTAAGGATCATTCTGACCGTACTTCTTCCAAGATAGATTATTTTGTTCTTTTGTTAGTCCATGGCATATTCAATAACCTTCATCATGATTCAAAAGTATCACTTCTTCAGTCTTGCTTCTTCATTGTCCAGCTTTCACATGTGTATGAGGTGACTGAAAATACCATGGCTTGGGTCAGGTTCACCTTAGTCCTTAAAGTGGCATCTTTGCTTTTCAACACTTTAAAGAAGTCTTTTACAGCAGATTTACCGAATGTAATATGTCATTTGATTTTTTGACTGCTGCTTCCATGGCTATTGATTATGGATGCGAGTAAGATGAAATCCTTGACGACTTTACACTTTCATCTGTTTATCATGACAGTGCTTGTTGATTCAGTCGTGAGGACTTTTCTCATGTTGAAGTGTAATCCATACTGAAGGCTGTGTCGTACCCCAATCCTGATGTTGTGTTCTTTCCATAGTCCATCTTTTCAGATTACTTGCTGAGCATACAGATTGAATAAGTATGGTAAAAGGATAGAACCCTGACACATACCTTCCTTGCCTTGAAACCATGCGGTATCCCCTTGTTCTGTTCAAATAACTGCCTCTTGATCTATTTACAGATTTCTCTTGAGTACAATTAAGTGTTTGGAAATTCCTATTCTTCACTATGCCATCCACAATTTGTTTTGATATGTTATGAGAAGAAACAGCTGCAAACATCCATTTAATAATAGGAATGTGGAACATACGAAGCATGAATCTAGGAAATCATCAAAAATGAAATGGTATGCATAAACATCAATATCATAGGCATTTGTTAGCTGAAATGAGCTGGCATTGGCCATTTCGCACCAGACAAGCATAAGGTCTACCATGCCAGGAATGACACACTTAACAGGAACAGCTTCATTGGCAAAAAGAACAATTTAAGGTCTGTCCCAAAGTACGACACTGTCGGTATACAATAACATTCATATGCCTACAAGGAAGACCAGTAAATACGACTATTATGCAAGTTTATGAACCAACTGCTAAGGCCAAAGATGGAGAAATTGAAGACTTTTACCAACTTCTGTGAGTCTGAAATTGATCAAACATGCAGTCAGGATGCATTGATAATTACTGCTGTTTGGAATGTGTCAGCTGGAAACAAAGAAGAAGGAGTACTCGTTGGAAAATACAGCACTGGTGATACTAGTGACATCAGAGATCACACGACAGATTTCTGCACGACCAATGACTTCATTGCAAATATCTTTTCTTACCAACATAAACAATGACTATCCACACGGACCTTGCTGGATAGAATACAAAGGAATCAAATTGATTACATCTGTGGAAACAGATGATGGAGAAGTTCAATACCATAGTCAGAACAAGGCCAGGTCCCAACATCAGAACGATCAATTATTCATATACATGTTTAAGCTGAAGCTCAAGAAAGTTAGAACAAGTCTACAAGAGCCCAAAGTACAGTCTTGTGTATATTCCGCTTGAATTTAGAGACTGTCTGTCATGGGTTGAATTGTGTCCCTCCAAAAATATGTGTAGCCCTGTGGCTGCACCACAATTCTGCGTATTCTATGATTGTCTTCCATTTTGTGATTTTCTTATGCTGTATGTTAAAGGATTAGGGTGCAACTGTAAATCCCTTTATAAGATCACCTCCCAGCTCCACTGCAAAGGGAGTTTCCCTGGAGTATGGCTTGCCACACCCTTAATCCTTTCATCCTACAAGACCTAAAAGGAAAGGGAAACCAGCGGAGAGTTGGGGACCTCATACCACCAAGAAAGCAGCACCGGGAGAAGAGCGTGTCCTTCAGACCCGAGGCTCCTGTGCCAAGATGCTCCCTGGACAAAAACTGATGCAATACTGCACTTTCCTGCAGAGCCAACAGAGGGGAAAGCCTTTGCCTGGAACGGACATCCTGAATTTGGACTTGTAGTCTACCGGACTGTGTAAGAATAGACTTTCCTGTGTTAAAGCCATCCACTCTGTGGTATTTCTGTTAGAGCAGCCCTAGCTGACTAAAACACCATCTCAAGGACAGATTAGATGCACTGAACCTTAAGGACCAAAGACAAGCTGTGGAACGACATCAAGGGCACCACGTATAAAGAAAGCAAGAGGCTGTTAAAAAGACAAGAAGGAAAGAAAAGACTAAAATGGATGTAAGGCCATGGGACAGGGGGACCCAGGTGCTGCGGAGTGGAGTCCAGCTCAGAGAGACGGGCTACGTGTCCGAATAGAACTGCGCTCCATGGGGTTTTCAATGGCTGATTTTTAAGAAATAGGTTGCCAGATCTTTCTTCCAAGGCACCTCTGGGTGGACTCACCTTCAAGCTTTCGGTTAGCAGATGAGCTTGGTAATCACCTACATCATCCAGAAGCTCTTGGGAGGAAGGGAAGAAGGAAGGCCCTTTTCCCGAGAGACTAAACTAGAGGGAAGACCTGTCAGCCAACCAACCCTCTTCCAAGTCCATTCCCTTCATAGAGGAGTGCCAAAGCAGCTTCTGAAGCCAGATGACCTGCCACGGGGCGTCCAACACAAGTAGAAGGCAAGCCACATATAGGAACCATGTGTGCGAGCCAAATATGTCACATTTAGAACAGGAGAAAGGATGAAGAGAAAGTCATTTTAATAATGTATTTTAACCCAATACATCCAAAAACATTATGATTTTAACATATAGTATAAAACTAATCGTGATATACGTTACATGCTTCTTTTCACACTAAATCTTTGAAGTCCTGTGTATTTTACACCTACAGCCCAGCTCTGTTCAGACTTTCTGCACTTTTCTGTGATTCAGGAGCCACCTGGTGAGTGGTGGCTGTAAGGGACAGTACAGTGCCATCACCCAGCAGCCCCAATGGACCAAAGTAAACAGAAAGACTGAAAAAAACCCAAACACCCACTGCTAGACAAACTGTGATATATCATGGGACTTCAGCCATAGAAATGTGTGTTGGCTGAGTTTTGACAGCAAGGGGAAAAAGAAAAAAATGACACGATGAAATTTTCACAGGAAAAGAAAAAAAAAGTCACTGAAAACAGCACTGAAACACTAAGTAACAGAAATGTCTCAGTGGTGGGATTGTGAATTTTCCGCTTTCATTCCTGTCTTCAATTCCTTCCAAGTTTCTACAAAAAATCTAATTTTTAACAGAAATTTATACATTATCATGTAAAAAATGATTAAAACAATAACCCAGGAGACACCGATAGAATGATCCACCTGGCCCTGAGTTTTCCAAGACGACGATAAATCCTCAAGCGTCATTGGAAGCAGAAGGTGCTAACAGGGGAGCTAACAGGTGGAGGGAGGCTTTTCTTAGATCTTTTCCCACACCTCTACTGGGAATGTGAGAGCACACACCAACAGGGAACCAGTGCTAAACCTGGAGCAGAAGCAAGTGTCAAGTGCACATTAAGCTTTCATCTGTTTAGGAAGCATATGCCAGTGTCGCCCTGGCCCTCTGAGCCAGCCCAGCTGTGACAGTCACTATTACAGGGTGGCAGAGGCAGCTGGGTCTCAGTGTGAGCATTCCAACTGGAAAAACAGGTGATCATGCATTCTTCCAGCATGTGTAAAATGTGAATCAAGTCGCTGATAAAATGCCCGCAGCTGTTCAATGGGACCCACTGGCTGCCACGGGTACTCGTTTAACGTCCGACTCCACCCAGTTTGCACACACATGAGCAAGCACGCCCACATACCGACACACGTACACATACGCACACCAGCAGAGTGGCCAAAGGCTGTGGGGCGCCACGGAGCTTGTTCGCTTGTTCGCAGTGAGCCTGTGTCCACCACACCTGCATTTCCCCAAAGCCAGATGGAGGAGCGGCACTCTGCGCCTGTGGGCGGCTTTTCATTTCAAGAGGACAGGCGGGCACAACTGCAGTTGTGACCCCAGGCTTCGCAGCCACGCTTGTTCTCTCTCATTTCAGGGTGGCTGTGAACTGTGACCACTGTTGGTGACTAGACTGCTCAGCTTCAGAGATTAAATTAACAGCGAACCCTTTGCCTCCAAAGGTAATAAACTCAATCAGTGGTTGCCTGGGTCTGATGCAGAAATTCAGGGTTGGTGGCTAAGGGTACAGGGTTTCTTTGGGGGAGTGATGGACATTTTGCAAAATGGCCTGCGGTCCTAATGGCAGAACTCTGTGGCTACAGAAAGTCACTGAGCTGTATGCTTTAAAGCAGTGAATTCTCTAATTCAGGAGCTATATATCTCAATAAAGCTGTTCGTTCGTTAAAGAGTAAGCTCAGATGTGAAAGCAACTCCATCCCTTTTCAGCAGTGGAGTCTACAGTGACACGGGCACTGCCTTCCAGGTATAAGGGGCGGGAGTGGCTAGGTGCCCAAACCAAACCAAACCCACTGCCATTGAGTCAGTTCTGACTGATACTGACCCTATAGACAGAGTAGAATTGCCCCATAGAGTTTCCAGGGAGCACCTGGTGGATCTGAACTGCCAACCTTCTGGTTAGCAGCCCGTGTTTCTGGTTATGTGCATCTTTCTTAAAGATCCCTCATGTAGGAAGCAAAGGAGAGTCCTGGGAGGCACTGAGCTCATGTGAGCAGTAGGGGAATACTTGGGAAAGGGTGACGGCAATGGTGACGCAACGTGAACGATGCACCCAGTGTCACTGAATTCTAAATGCAGAAGTGATACCGAAAAGTGTTTTGTGTATATTTTTACCATGCACACACTCACACACACAAATTCCTAAGGAACTGTAAAAAACCTGGCGTGTCCCTCTCTAAGGGGAGCATCATGGCTTCCCAGGGACTTGTAACCGTTTCACTGACCTTTTTGCTCCTTCCACAAATCTGGCCTCAGGTGAAGTGACCTTGTCGGTGATTCTTGGAGCATCTTTCTCAGGATGAGAATGCGAAGTGGATGGGGCAGGGCCGGGGCTGGCTCTGGGATAAAGAAAGCAATAGAAACAGTGAGACTAGTAGGCAGTAACGATGTGAAAAAAGCACACTTCCCAACTCAACTTTATGCGGCCTCTCCCCAAAACGCTTAGGAAAAAGTAACCCCGTCGCTCAACAGCTTTGAGCTACTTTTGAGCCATCTGGTCCCCTGTGTAAGTAAACTCAGAGTCCAAAGCAGATGTCTCTGGGCTCTGGGAAAAGCCTAGAACCATTCCTTGTGGACCCTTGTCCACAGCCAGCCACACACTGTTCACGCTTCTCCAGCATTTTCAGTTAGAGGAATTAAAGGAGACAGAAAGAGGACGAAGACGTGTTAAATGAGCAACTCCCTCGGCTCCTCCTCCTTCTCTCACGTTTTACGGGGTCTCAGCACATCCAGAGAGGGTCAACGAGAATGTTAAGCAATCAGATGTGGCAATGTGGCTTATAGAAATCTCTCAGATTTTTTTTATGTGCATCTCTTGGGTGGATTTTTAAAAACAGGGTGGGAATTCAGCTGACTAACCCCACGCTGTGCTGGCAGTTCTTTCTGTTCAGTACCTGTCAGAGCAGAGTTCTTCCACAGTCAGGCTGGGCAGCTTCTGGACCCGAGTTCCAGCAGGTTCTGGAGGTGAGCAGACATGCACCTTCCCATCCGCAGCAGGTGGTGGGGCCACAGGCCCAGGATGCTGCACGGCCTGCTGGTCCCCTGCCAGGCTGGCCACGAGCAGGGTGGCTGCATCCTCCATCTCTGGAGCCCTCTCTGGGAAGTATGGATCCAGGTAGTTCCCTGGCAGCTCTGCTGAGTCCCCAGCCACGCCTGACAACACCCTTGTCGTACCTGTTCCAGCCAGGTCACTAGACACACGTGCCCCTGTCTCAGCTGTGCTCAAAGTGATGTCACCCACTTCCTGAGCAGCAGCTGCTGCTGTGCTGGGCTCCAGGGGAGGGTCTCCCACTTCTTGAGCCCATTCAGGGGTGCTCCGGGAGCCCAAGACCTCCTGGGTCCCCGAGGCCCCAGCAGCACCTCCTTGCCTCTTCTCACCCCCGTATGTGTCAGAGGCACAGGGCTCACTGCTGGCCTTGGGCACAACCAGAACATCTCCCTGGGAAGAAGGCATTTCCAGGTTAGTGGTAGCTCCTGGGGTGTCACCTGGGTCCCCTGTGCTGGCAGACCCCCAGGTGCCATCCTCTCCTTGCAGGCTGCTACAGACAGATGCCTCCTGGTGCTCTTCTCCAGCAGGAGCTCTGTTGTCGTGAAATGAGGCCCCTTCTCTGCAGTCCTGGGGAGCCCCCTGGAAGTCAGTTGCTCTCTCCACAGGAAGCTCCTGAGAAGCCAGCCTCTGCCCGCCCCCTGCCTGCATCATGGGGGACTCGCCTCCAGGCCCAGGTCCCATTTCCCAGGCTGCCTCTGGCATCTTGGTCTTACAGGCTGTCTGTGAGACACTACTCATTTCCTCTTCTGCAGTGGCATCCGGAAGGTTCTGCTCTACAGGGGGCCTCGTCAGACCCAGCAGCTTTCCTGGGGCATTATCCTGGGAAACCAGATGGCAACTTGGAGCCTCTGTAACCACCTCTTGCTGGTATTCCTGTAAGTCCACTCGGAGTGAGGCCTGAGGTGCCGGGAGAGGGGTGGCAGCTGTGCCTTGAGTCCCATCTAGAAGCTTCTCTGGGCTCACTAGTGGGGTGAGGTCCTTGCCAACCACACTGCCCCCAGCACCTGCCTTTTCTCCTGGTGCAGTTGGGGGCCGGTCAGTGGCCAGGGCACCCAGCACAGACTTCTCAAAGATCTTGGTGATGTGCTCCCTGAAATCTGACAGCCCAGAAATCAGGGCTGTCTGCTTGGTGCTGGTGTCTGTGCTATCTGATGTACCCCACCTCGGCTTCCCAAGGGGCCCCAGCACTCTGTCACTGCTGCTTCCTGTCTCTCTTGCAGGCTCTTCTGTGCTGCCCTCCTGACGGGGTTGGCTCCCTGGAACCTCCCCAGGCTCAGCAGCTGCCCTGGGGACTGTGGTCTCTGTCTCCTCCCCCGTCCTTGGCATCCTGTCCAGGTAGAGCGTGGAGTCCACAGATCTCCCCTCAAGCTTGGCTCCAGGGCTTTCATGGCTGTGGCCCCAGCTGGCTGGCTCCCCCAAGAGTTCCCTAGCTTCAGCTCCTGACTGCAAGGGGGAGGCCAGGCAGTCAGCAGCCAGGTTTGCGAAGGCAGCATTTTCCAAGGTGAACAGGGGCGCCCCCAGGGGATGAGGGCTTTCCCCTGGAGCTGGTGGGCACGACGAGGAAGCAGTACTGCCCTCTCCGCTCTGCGTGCTTTTCCTGGCCGCCCCGTCTATCTGCAGGTAGGGAGTGTCAGGAGCAGTCCCTGGTGCTGGCCTGGTCAGCAGCAACCCCTCAGGGTTCCGGATGGCTTCAGGTGTAGATGTGCCCAAGATGCTCCCGGGGGGTCCGCCCAGCTCTCCTGCAGGCAATGAAGCACCCCAGCAGTCAGCAGGAAGTTGCCCGGCTTGGCAGCGCTCACCTGGAGAGGAGGTGGATGCTTCCTCCTCCGGGGTGGGACAGCGCTCAGGCTGCGGGAGCCCACAGCTCGGAGCCGCTTCTCCTGGTTCCGTCACAGTTCCGAGCATCTCGGGGTTCCCCTCCTCAGTGTTCCGCCCTGTCACAGCTGCCACACCTTCACGACCTTGCTCCTTAGCTGATGGCACATGCGCAGGAAGTTTGGGGGTCTCTGCATCTGAGCCTGCAGGCTGCTCCGTCACCCTAGGCGGGACCAGCACTGCCTGCCGCCTGCCTGCCTCCGTGTCATCACACACCTCCCTCTTGGGGGCATCCTGGGCAGGTGTGACTCTGGGGCTGCTGCTGGGCTCAGGGGATGGCAGGTAGCATGCTGCAGCCAGGAGAGGGACTGAGTGTGGATGGCAGGGCGGGGTCCCTGCTGCATTCCCACTTGGCATCTGACCTGTGCCCCAGGGCAGGGGACGTGCGTCTGCATCTGCATCAGAGACATCCCTTGAACATGTTTCCTCATGCCACCTGTCCACTGTCCTGGCGCCAGGAAGCTCCTGTTGGGACTTGCTCAGCTCCTGCCCAGCACAGCAACTTTCCTCTCTGCTCAAGGTACCTGCAAGACGAGAGTCCTGGGAGGCATCTGCCACCAGAGGTGAGACCCCTGAGGGCTGACCACCACAGTATGTACCCTCGGGCTCATTCTCCCCCAGCGTAGGCAACTCTGGTTTGCTTGGTGCTGACGACTCCAGCCGCTCCAACAGAGAACTTTCTGGAACGACGTTGTTAGGAGATGGTCTTGGAGAATCAACCAGATCACCTTTTGGGTGCTCACTTTGGATGTCTGATCCGGAAGCCGGCTCCTCTTCTCTCTGAGGGGGTGATTGCCCAGCCTTGATGGGTTCCACAGGTCCATGCACTTGGGGAGAATCTGCACCCTGGTTCTTGAAACCTGAACCACCTGGCTGAGTTTCATTCCCATTCCCACCCTCAGCTTTTGCCCTGAGTATGTCAGAGGCAGATGCTTCTGAGTCTGACAGGGATGGCTGGGGACTGGTCTCAGGTGACAGGGAAGGCCTTGTGGATGGAACTTCTGATACCTGGTCGTCCCCCGGGCAGGGAAGCCTTCCCTGGTGCTCTGGCTTCAGGCTGAGGGTTGTGACCCCAGTGTCCACTGTCAGTACCTCCCCTTCCCCCACAGGCTGTGGTACATTGATGTAGCTTTCTTGTCCAGCTGTGTCATGCTCCAGCCCGTGGGGCTGGCCTGAGGATGTCAGCAGGCCTTGGCCGTCATACCCACCTGACTGCTGCATGGGTGGTGGGCTGGGCACCTTTATTTCAGATGGGCTCCCCACCTCCTGGGTGCTGGGTCTGACCTCTGCTGCATAAGTTGACAGGGGACCTGATCTCTCAAGCTCTAGAGCAGGAAGAGGCTCCAGGACCCCCAGCCCTCCTTTGCCCTGGGGGTGCTCAGCACACTTGGTCTTGAGGTTGGGCCCCTCCCAGACAGCTCCTTCAGGAACAGCATGGTCACTAGTCCTATCTGGCCCAGGTGGCAGGCCAGACTCCCACTCAGGGAGCCCACACAGGGGGCTCGATACATCAGCTGGGTACACGTCTTCTGCCATCTCACAGGCTTCTGAGACCAGAGCTGGGTCTCCTGGCCCAGAACTGGGGCTGTCCACACACCCGGGCCAGAGTGGCAGTGCGAGGTGTGTGATGGAAAGAAGTTTGCTGTCTGTTCCCCCAGTTAGCTCAGAGGCCTCCTCTTTGTCCACCTCTGGGCAGGGCCCGCAGCTGAGGGCCTGGGACTCCTGTCCCTGAAGCGTCCCAAGAGGGGCACTGCCAAGGTGCTGTGTGACTTCTCCCTGTCCTCCAGAGTCACCTCCAGGTAATCTGCCTTCCTCCTTTGCCACAACCATGCTTGCTGCACCCTCAGGGTCCTCAACTGTGTCCTGTGGCCCAGGTGACTGCACAGCACACTGATCTGAGACACTGGGTGAGGAAGGAAGCAGCACTTCCTGTTGGGCTTGTGGGGTTTGCTCCCTACCAGGGAGCCAGCCACTCCCCTCCATGGGGTCAGGGGCCAGGACCTCTCTGGGGCCCTCTTTGGGCCCCTCTTCCCCACTTTCAAGGTCTAGCTCAGGCTTCTCCAGGTCCATCAACCCCACCTCTGCTGGCTCTTGGGCTGAATCTGGAGGAGTTGAGGACTCTGTCCCAGACTCTGCCTCCTGGGCCACCCAGCCAGGCATCTCTGCAGCTGCGGGAATTGGGGCCGACGGATAGCAAGAGAGGCTGGAGGTGGGGACCGTGGCCCCAGGTAGGGCAGGCAGAGAAGGCTCGGCGCCCACAACCACGCCCCCTTCAGGCTGGCCGCCGGCTGCCACACAGACACTGTCACTGGGCTCTGTCCCTCGCCCTTGCGTCTGCATGGGACACTGAGTATAGCTGGGGCCCACAGTCCCCTTCCCAGTCCCTGATGTCAGGGTGGGTCCCTCCGCTGGTGGCAGGTGCACTCCCACAGGCTGCTGGCAGCCTTCCTGGGTGGCAGCGTTCTCCTCAGCCCCCTGGGTGGCCCTGGAATGACAGGCCCTGCGGAGTTCAGAGTCACTGGCCGAAACCTGAGGTGGCATCTCCACTTGGCCTTCTTCTCTGTTCGAGGCTCCGGGGGCTGGCACTGGTGGGATCAGGATTTCCAGTGTGACGGGGCGGTCCTCTGTGCCAGATGCTCCCTCCTGACCCAGCTGGGCTGCTGTGGGGGCCTGGAAGTCTCCTTGTCCAGAATCCACCCCTAGCCAGGACTCTGGGGAGGAAAGGTCACCTGTAGCCTCTTTCCCTGAGGCCTGTAAGCCACCAGGCTGGTCACCCTCTGCACATGGCAGTCCCTTCACCAGCTCTCTGGGACATACTGGTGAAGTTCCTGGCCGCTGGTCAACACAGCCAAGGGAGGCAGAATCCTGTTCCTCTTCCTTCAGCTCTTCCTCTCTTCTGTCCCTGGAGGCTGTGGCCGTCACAGTGTGCTGGGCAGGGCTGCTGTCCTCTGGGATATCTGGAGATGGTTCCTTCCTGGGCCCGTCTTCACTGGCTGCTGCCAGACTGGCCAGGTAGCCTGCTGGGGGCACCTCAGCAAAGTGCATGGAGGCCAGGGGGCGTTGCTGCTCACGGGGGCGGGGAGGGCAGGGCCCTGGGGAGCTCACGAGCTCCTGGCTATCCTGCGAGGGCGTCCTCAGTGCGGTCACCTCTGGGCCCACGCTGGCTGCAGGCTTGGAAGTGGAGCAGAAGCTTGCGTCCTCAGTGCTGCCAACAATGAAAACATGGAATGTCGCATTGGCTGTCTGGGACACCACAGACAGAGCAGCAGCGCAGGCAGGCGTGCCCCAGCACCCCCCGCCAAAGGCCACCAGGTGCTTGACTAGTAAACATGCTGTCCCCCATGCAGCACCTTCCTTCTCATGAAGAGTCCCCCTACACTTTTCCCCCACAGCCATTACACACACCCTCATGTCGCTCCAAAAATCAACACCAGAGTCTCAGACATTCAGCTCAGGGCTTCTCACGCTGGTCAGTAGTGAACAGGGAAATATGGAAACAGATTAACAAAATATGGAAAACAGTAAATTTTCAAGAGTAAACTAGAGCAGGGATCAGTTTCACAGTGTTCACAGGGAGGTCCTGACATGTCTCGTGGTCCCTCGGTGTCGGGGGCAAGGCGCAACGGGGCAAAGCTGTGCTTTGAAGTAATGACCATTCATGGTCATCCGTGACTTGACTCTTCACGTTGGCAGCTGGGGCCAGGAGAAGGAGTAGGCCTGGTGGTGCAGTGGTTAAGTGCCCGGCTGCTAATCAGAAGGTCGGTGATTCAAACCAACCAACTACTCAGCCGGAAAAAGGTGTGGCAGCCTGCTTCCATACGTGTCACAGCCTTGGAAACCCTATGAGGCAGCTTTGCTCTTTCGGCACAGGGCTGCTATGAGTCAGCATCCACTTGACGGCAGTGAGTTTCATTGGGTTTGGTTTACAGCAAGAAGCACAGTCTCCAAATTACTTCTATTTCCCTTTAGAATTGCTGCAGGTGACCAACCTATACGCAGTGCCATCGAGTCGGGTCCAACTCATAGCAACCGTATAGGACAGAGTAGAACTGCCCCACAGAATTTCCAAGGAGTGCCTGGCACTTAATTATGCCACCAGGGTTTCCAACCAACCTATAACTCTGAGGAACTAAGTTACCTTCTTCTGTGTTGATCTTACTTTGACCACATTGGCTGGGCAGTGTGCAAAGAAAAACTGTGGAGCATGCTGGGAGTTAAGAGGAATGTGGATCAGAATTATGGGCTTGCTGTGGATCACCAAGTATCCAGTTATTGTGAAAAAGTTACTCATGCCACATTTGGGTTCCATGGCTCAGTTTTATATATTTTAAATTAAGTTCATTCTTTTATTTAAAAATAGTTTATGGTCAATGTGCAAAAATATGGAAAATGAAGGAAAAATGTAAAGAAAAATTATCCCCTCCATACTTGTTGCTTTAAGTGTTAAAGTATCTTTTTTTTTTTCTTACTATTTTTAGGGGTATGATTTCTGTTATCTTTACATAGCTGTGACTCTGTTCAATTTTTAGACACATAGGCTTTCAAATATGAACAGAAATTGTCCCAGGCAATGGTCACCAAGTGTGGCTTCACTAAGGCTCTTTATCTTTTTCTTTAAAGATGGTATAGGGAAAGAGTCCAGGGAAATAGCAAAATAAACATGGATCTTCTTGTAACTGTTTGTTACACACACACACACACACACACACACACACACACATTCACAATTTCCTGGGCCCACAGCATTCGAGATGTGAGAGAGAAGGTGAGAGAAGGTTCAACTCTATGCATCCACAATCGCCGTTCCAGCTTTCTCTGATGGTGACTCCATATATATTTATAAATGAAGGATGTATACGATGACGTGAAATGTACTCCTCTTAAAATTATAATAGGTCCATGGATACTTACTGTGCTGCATTACCAACTTTTTGAGTTTTAAAAATTTCTGAAATGAAAAGTTGGGAAACTAATAGTGGATGTGATTCTCTGGACATCACTGCTTTGCATGTAGTAATATCACAGTCACCGTGCTAGTCACCCTGGGAGATGGGTGGTGTTCTGCCACTGCACAGATGAGAAGGCTGACATGCAGAGAGGTTAAGCTTGGGTCTGAACTTTGGGCTGGGGCCTTCTCATTCTCCCTGCTTTGCTGCCTCCAAGAAGAAAAGTTTCCAAGGAGGGCAAGAAGTTCTTAACCCAGCTCCATTCTGGCCTCTCCACCAAGCTCCTTAGCTAGAAAATAGGTATGACATTACATGACATCCTTGTGGGGTGTACACACCCACGCTATGGCAGTCTTCTTCCTAGAACCCATCCCTGCTTGGTGTAGATGGTTAACGCGCTCACTACTGACTGGAAGGCTGATGGTCTAAGTCCACTCAGAGGAGACTCAGAAGAAACACTTGGCTGTCTACTCTGAAAAAGCAGCCACCGAAAACCCATGGAACACAGCACTTTTCTGACATGTATGGGGTCACTGGAGTTTTTTTTTAACGTACATATTATGTGGGAATGATTTCCCTTAAGTGCTAAAAGGATTTAAGATGGCCTCAAGAGACAGCTGGCTGTTTCTTTGACCAGATCAGCACTGACTTGAAGCCAAAGTTGACAAAGGAATGAAGAGAAAACTCAGAGGATGAATCATACTACATCCCTCCAATCTCCAGCTGGTCAGACAGGCATTGGGAATGCCATGGGCCAGGACTGGCTGTCACGTGTGAAACCACCAGCATGCGATTGCAACAGAACCAGACCAGCTGCCATCTATAAAAATGGTGGCATGGGGCCATCTGACCTCTTGTAACTGCTCGAGGGGGAGGGGAGAGAACCGAGACCAACAGCGGCAGCCCAGAGCTGCTCTCTGTCTGGTGGAGTCAGACCTACCGCCTCTCTCCAGTCTTTTCACCAGTGCTGACACCAGCTAGTCGTCTGCTCCGCTCTCTGCTGGGTTCGATAACTTGTTGTGGTGGCCCAGAGGACTCAGACACTGTGCTCACTGTGATGACGTTTATTAAGGAAGTAGCGGGTTACAGTTCAGGGTCAGCAAGGACTCAGGACTCAGTTCTGCAGTCAGGCGGGCCTCTCTCTGGCCCTTGGCCTCCTGGCCACTCAGCCCCTTGGCCTGGCTTCTACTCTGCTAGGGCAAGTGTTACGAAGCTCTTTAGCTCTGCCAACAAATGCCAAGAAGCCCACCATGCCATCTGCTAGTTCTGCTGCTACCAGTTCTCTGCCACGTATGCTGCTGCTGCCTGCTGAATTAGGCCGTCTCCCACGTTACAGTTCTGCCTCTCTTGGGTCCAGGAGTTTCTCAGCACAGGGTCTCTGGATCCAAAGGGAAGGCAAAACTAATACCCTCATTAAGGTTCCATACAACCTATTTGCGATATCATGCGCCTTATTTGCAAGTTGTCTAACCCCATTGGTGGGCCACAAGCACCCTGCTAGTGTAGTGGGTTAAGTGCTATGTCTGCTAACCAAAAGTTTGGCAGTTCAACTCTGCTGGGTGCTCCTTGGAAACTCTATGGGGCAGTTCTACTGTGACCTGCAGGGTCATGATGAGTTGGACCCGGCTTGACAGCAGTGGGTTTTGGGTTACCCAGCCATTTCATAGGAGTCACAAGACCATGGCAAGAAGGGCCATAGAAAAACGATCCATTTCACTGCTCCATCAAGTCAGTTCTGACTCCTGGGGACCCATGGGTGTCAGGGCAGAATTACACCCCATGAGTTTTTCACTGGCTAAGTTTTCAGAAGTAAACAGCCAGCCCATTCTTCTGAGATGCTTCTGGGTAAACTCAAATCACCAACCTTTAGGTTGACGGCTGAGCATGAAGTTGATTCTGACTCCTAGTGGCCCTGTAGGACAGAGCAGAACTGCCCTACAGGACTTCCACAGCTCTCCATCTTTACAGTTGCAGGCTGCAACATCCTTCTCCCATGGAGCGACTAGTGGATTCGAACTGCTAACCTCTCTATCAGCAGCAGTGCTTTGACCATTGTATCACCAGGGCTCCCATTAATAAGATCAATGGTGTGTAATTCAGAAATCAAGTTCCCTCATCTTTGCCAGCTTGCTCTAGAAGCACAGAACATATCCTCTCCATGTGTCCTTTATCCCACTGGTACTAAAACAAATGAAGCTGCTGCCTGCCCTCACCTGGACAGAAGTTACCAGTGTAGGAAAGTCTGGTACTCCCTGTCAGACTGATGACCAACTTGTCCTATTCTGGCACCTTGAACACACATTCAGTCTTGTCAGAGGGCAGCTGGGCACACAATTTCCAAGGAGGATGAAGCACGTAACAACTGGCACACCCTGAGCATCAGCCAGCCTCTTTGATTATCCTTCAGAAGCAACTTCGAAAGCCAGATTGAAGCCACACACCAGGAGTAGATTTGCCTGGGGCTCTGCATTAATTAATGCTTACATAATGCCCTTTTGCACTCGAGATTAGGTCAAAATGTGTGGGGTGGAGGCTCTACTCAGAACCAGAGAGGCTGTTCTCCTGCCCCAATGGGTTCACAGTGGAAGGCTTTCAGCCCTTGGGGCTGCATCTGTGCCCTGTGCTCCAGTGGGGCACATGGGAACAGCAGCTTCCTTGATTGAGACCGGATGCCCACAGCACAGCACACAAGGAAGCCTGGGACATGTGACCCAAGCAGTGGGGTAGATTGACTGCAGCAGGTGTCTGAGCAGATGATGGGACACAGAAAAGACCTTCCCCACTAGCGTAACCCAACCACCCCTCTACCAGTCTGTCACAGTGTGGTGGCCTGTGTATTGGTTCAATGTCAGAAGCTTTGCCATTGGTATTTCAAATACAAGCAGGGCCACCCATGGTGAATAGAATTCACTGGAGCTCCAAGACTAGGAAGACCTGGTGATCTGTTTTAAAAATGAGTCATGAGAACCCTATTGATCACAACAGAGTATTGTCTGATACAGTGCTGGAAATGAGCCTCATAGCGCGAAAGCCACTAAAAATACCCAGCGGCCTCAACAGCAGACTCAGGCAAACCAGCAATTGTTGAGATGGTGCAGGACTAGGCAGTGCTGTATTCTGTTGTACATGGAGTCACTAACGACAAAAACATGGGATAAGCTAGAACTCCTCCACTGTCAGATCCCGGTGCTCACTGGTGCATCTGACGAGTCATGAGCACACTGCACGTGATTTGTTGCTACAGTATGGAAGTCTGATTTATTTTCATAAATTACTATAATTCAAAAGATTAACAGATTTCCCTACAGGATGTCATCGCTGTTATTCACTGCATCCCGAGGCACTTTCCGAAGAAGACAAGAAGTGGAGGGGAAGCTAGATTCTCAGAGACGTGGGATGTGTCTGCCGTGTCCTCTGTCTGCTGTAACCTCCCTTCCTCTCATCTGACTGGTGAAGTAGGGGTGGTGGGTTGCCCAAGACGGGGTTAAGGTGTTGAAGGTCACTGGTCAAGGCTGCTGGTCCCCTGGTGCTGGCCTGTGTCTCAAATGAAGCGGCCCACAGGTGCAGCCTCTTCTCCTGGCCATGGTGCTGGCAGTCCCCATCTTTCACTGCACCCACACTGACACGGCTTGGCACTCAGCAAAGAAGGTTAGTTTAGGGGCAGTATGGGGACCCCTAATGGAACATACCCTCTGGCCAGTTTTCCCCTGATAAAGCTGACTTTTATCTCTATTTAACTCCAGCCTGTTTTACACTTGACTCTGAACCTGGTGGGAAGGGATGTGGTTAATTAGCCCCCAAGCCCCAGTAGCAGTTAAGGTTAGGAAACTGCCTCATCTCCCCACACACTTGGAAGGCTTGGTGAACTTGAACTAGCCCATGGCCTGCATTGTACTGAAGATTGCCCTTCTGTAGACCACAGGCCGAGACCCCTGTCTGGAGGAAATGAACTAACCTCTGGATGGTTTCAGTTCTTCCTGACATGATGTCAGAATAAGCGTGGATAATACAGGGACCTGCAGAGCTTTGTAAAGACACAGCTCACTGCAAACCACCTACTTCATCGATTCCCACTGCGTTTGGCTTCATAATTTTCTCTCTACGAGTCATCAGTCTGGTGACAAGTTACCTTAGAGTTACAATTGGGATTCAGTTAGGTACTCTACTCCTCATGATAGAAACTTCCGTTTCTCCCCCTGTTTCTATCCCAACCTCAGAGACTGCCTCGTCCTCTCAAGAACTTGATAAGTGGTTAGCCCAACTACAACAGATGATTCTGAATCGATTGTCAATGACCAGCAAGAGCTGTACAGGATGCCCCTTTTATCTGCACGCTTCTATCAGTGTTTCTTATAACAGGATGGCTGGGAAGAGGAGAAAGAAGCCCTGTGCTTCTTCATGCCTAAGGGGCATGAAGTAAAGCTTGGTTAAACAAGTCTTATTGCTGCAGGACTTCGGAGAAGTTTGCTGCACTGTTGTGCATTAGGAGTCAACAAGATGTGTGTCCAGTGTCTCCCGAAGCTCTGTCCCTCAGCACCTCACTCTCCTCGTGTTTTTGTAGAGCCTGTAGGGCACTGAGGTGCCATGGACGTGATGTGGGATGCACAACCTAAGTCTAGAGCTGTTGCTCAGGACTTTTCAGATGCTCTCTGGACATTAGAAGGGTAGTTTCCCAAATGCAGCAGACATGCAGCCCTGCATCTGCCTCTGGCCTCCAATGGAATAGAAATTGCATGCAAGGAAGAACCCCTCCTCTCTGTCTCAAGACAGTGCCACTCCAGTGCTCTATACAAGTGAGTCCTCAAACTTCCCCCCCCATGGTGGGTCCCTTCACTCCCTTCTGGGATGGGCTCCCCTTATCATGTCCACTGAATAGCCCCCTTGTCCCCCTCCACCGTGGGCTCCCCTTACTCCCTTCCAGGGTGGTCCCCCTTATCCCATCCACTTCGGGGCCCCCTTGTCACCCTCCACAATAGGGTCCCCTTCCCCTGGCTGAAGCGGGCCCCCTCACACCAAAGCTGCAAGTTCCCTCCTTTATTGTCCCTAAGCCCCTGCCATGGCCTCTTATGCTTGTTCATTCATTGGTTTCCTTAGGGGTGTAACCTTTTCAAGATCAGAGGAAATTCATCTCTTTATCCTTATATCTCAGTATAGCACTGGTATCTACTTTGTTGAAGGAAGGAAGGAAGGAAGGAAGGGACAAAAGGAGGAAAGAAGGGAGGGAGGGAAGGAGGAAGGCATAAAGGAAAGAAGGCAGGCAGGCAGGCTGGAAGGCAGGAAGGCAGGCAGGCAGGCTGGAAGGCAGGAAGGCAGGCAGGCAGGCAGGCAGGCAGGCTGGAAGGCAGGCAGGCTGGAAGGCAGGAAGGCAGGCAGGCAGGCAGGCAGGCAGGAAGGCAGGAAGGCAGGAAGGCAGGCAGGCAGGCAGGCAGGCAGGCTGGAAGGCAGGCAGGCAGGCAGGCAGGCAGGCAGGCAGGCTGGAAGGCAGGCAGGCAGGCAGGCAGGCAGGCAGGCAGGCAGGCTGGAAGGCAGGAAGGCAGGCAGGCAGGCAGGCAGGCTGGAAAGCAGAAGGAAGGCAGGAAAGAAAGAAGGAAGGAGGAAAGAATCTGCACTGTGACCTTTCATTTAGGTGACAGCTGCACTGTACCTAGTCAAGAGACTTAGGGAAAGGAATCTATAGTCCAAGAGATCTGTGCAGAGGAAAGAACTCCGTCAGCAGAAAAGGAAAGTTTCCCTGCCTTAACAGCTGTAGCATGACTTTGACGGAGTAAGGTATCTCCTTGGAAAGTTCCTCGCGAACATAGCCGATCTGGTCCCTCACCCACACGTGGTTGGCCTTGTCGAGACAGCACTGCCTGCCCAGCTGCCAGGAGCACATGAACCTGGGCAGCTCTGCCGAACTTGGCTTTGTGCTTTTAAGCCACTGTGACCCTCTCCTGTGCTCTTTGAGTTAGAAAGAGTCAAGCACATGGTGCTGAGCAACTCACACCACCTATGAAAGGCCAGCATCTGCAAGTTCTAAAGCCTTACTGGGGAGAAAGGTGTCAGGTGTCTAAAGCCCCCAAATATCCTTTTATTTGGTCAGCACTTTCCCCTATGATACAACTTCAATGTCGAGGTACCGGTCCATTTTTGGGAGTCTGTTATTCAGCCCAGTGGTTGGGGGTGGGAACCGGACTCCTAAGAGAATATGGGAACTATTTTTCGACCAGCATTCTCAGGAACCATCTCCTGGGGTTCTAAAGAAAGTGCTGTTATTAGTTGTCACTGAGTCAGCTCTGACTCATGTGAGCCCACACACAACAGAGTAACATGTTGGCCTGGGTCGTCTTCAGCGTCATCCACATGCCTGTGTCCATTGTTGCAGCCACTAAGCAGTTACAGTGCCTCTCAACCTAGGGGACTCATCTTCCAGCCCTACGTGGGACAATATTCTGTTGTCATCCATAGGGTTTTCATTTGCTCGTTTCCTGAAGTAGATCACCAGGCCTTTCTTTCTAGTCTGTCTAAGTCTGGAAGCTCTTGCTGAAACTTTCCCACCATGGGGGACCCTGCTGGTATTTGACATACTGGTGGTGTAGCTCCCAGCATCATAGCAAGTAACCATAGAATGACAAACTGATACAGTAGTGGTTGAAGGGACTAGAGCTTTTTAAAAAAGCTGAATCTGTATATTGGGACCAATGCATAAGGATCAACATTCAGTTTCCGCTTAAAGATGCCTAGCAGCCCAGGGGAACTTCCTATGTCCCAGCAAGCCCTGTTACAAAAAGCCCTAAATGCATAAACGTCTGATCAGCAGATTCATATGAGACAATTCACATGTCAAAACTTCAAGTATTGTAGCAGGACCAGCCCTCTCTCAATGGCTGAACACACTGACAGAAAGTCAGGATGGATGCTGGTGCTCTCAGCCAAACTTGACCTTAACCGACATGTGTCAAACACTCTCCAGCAACAACAGAGGTACAATCTTTTCAAGTACACAAGAGCAGAACACATTCTGGGCATTAGAAAAAAAAAAAAAAAGCCTCAATCAATTTAAAAGGATTCAAGCTATACAAAGTATGTTATCAAATTGCAAAAGAATTAAATTTGAAATCAATAATAGAAAATATAACTGGAAAGTCCCCAAATATGTGAAAACCAAATAACACACTTTTAAAGAGCACATGGGTCAAAGAAAAATCAACAGGGACATAAAATATTTGAACTGGATGAAATGAAAATATACTGTTATCAAAACTGGCGGGAAACAGCTGCAGCAGAGCTTAGCTGTGTATAGCATGAAACACTCGTGTGTGAAACACTCGTGTATGAAACACTCATATGAAACCAAGAAGAGTCTCAAGTCAAGGACCTCAGCTTCTGCCTTAATAAGCTACACAAGAAGAATGAATACAATCCAAAATAAACAAAATAAACAATTAAATGTTAGAGTAGAGATCTATGAACTGGAAACAAAATAAAAATTGAGAACATAATAAAAGGAACGGTGAATTTATAAGCACACATACTGTGGTACTAATACTGCATGGGAAAAAAAAGAGACCATTTGAGTTTTCAAAATGATTACAGGTATCTGAAAACAAATGATAAAAAAAAATAGATGGTGCGGATGGACCGGCTGAGCACAGGGGACTTGTAGGGCAGGGAGACGACTCTACATGATGCTGTAGTGGTGAATACGCGACATCATCTGCGCTTGTCAAAACCCACAGCACTGCAGAACATGAGAGTGATCCTAATGCCTATCAGGACTTCAGTTAAAAATAATCTATCAATGTGGGCTCATCAGTCACAAGTGTACCACAAGAACCCAAGATGTTAATAAGTGGAAACGATGCAGATGGGACTTCTGGGAACATCCAACTTTCCACACAATTTTTCTATAAATCTAAAACTGTTGCAAAAAAATAGATTAATTAAAGATTTTATGTGTGTATATATATATATATATATATATATACAGATTTCAAAAAACAGAGCTATCTGACAGTCAATAAAGAACTAGGAAAAAAACAGAGCCAAGCAAAGGGAAACACCCTGGCATGTTAAGAGCGCTGGCTGTGGTCCATGGAACCCCTGATGGAGTGATTAAGCGCTAGGCTGCTAACCGAAAGGTCGGCAGTTCAAGTCTGCCAGGGGCACCTCGGAAACTTAACGGGGAGGTTCCTATTAATGTCACTGTGAGTCAGAATTGACCAGACAGCAAAGAGTTTGATTTTTCAGGGCGGCAGCAGGTCATGGCCCACTGCCAACTTTGTCTATTTTCTAAGATTGTAAAACAAGCAAGTATTATCTCACAAGAGAAATATCCTCCTCTCCCACCCCGTGGTCCCTTTTAGAAGCTTGAAACACTCTGGTGACACCTGCTGAGGGGACGGAGCAGAGGCACGGTAATTCAGCACAGGACCCTCTTCAGCCAGTGTCCAAGTCAGGGCACTGGCTCCTCCTCACCCCCCTCTGTGTTTACTTCCTGCCGGGGACAGAAAATGACTCAGAAGCGGGACAAGGAGCAGGGGGCCACAGGGCCTCTAGGGGGCGCACCCCGGCTCCCAGGAGCCCTGAGCGAATCCAGGCGATCAGAAAGGGAAGTCTGGAAGGAATAGAGAAGGGCCGCCACGCTGCGTAGGAAACTCGGGCTTGGGTGGGGATGGCTGGTCCAGCTGCTGCTCTCAATGCAGATCACATCTGTTGCGTTTTCTCTTTTCTGAGAACTGACCCTGTTTCTAGGGCAATTAAATTTCACGCGTAGACTGAAGTTAACGTTCTAATCATGGTGACTACAACATAGTGTTTTCAGACACCTGTGAGAGTCTAGCAAAATGGTTACGAGACTAGGCTTTGGCCAGCATTAAACACAGCTGGCTTCCAGGCGCCCATCCCATGCTGCTTCCTGTCTGTGGGGCCTTGGGCAAGTTACTTAACCCCTCTAAGCCTCCTGTGGCCCCTCAGACCATCCACATCTGTCCCCACTGAACAGCTGGGTGACAAGTTGTGCTCAGGCTCTGGGTCCAATGCCCAGTCCACACAGACAGTAGGAGATGAAGAGCAAGAAACACCCTTGCCTTTAATTTAAAGTCCACTACTATGGAAAACTTGGTGGTGTAGTGGATAAGTGCCACAGTTGCCAGGTGCTCCTTAGAAACTCTATAGGGCAGTTCTACCCGTCCTATAGGGTTGCTGTGAGTTGGAATTGACTCAATGGTCACAGACTGGGTTTTTATTAATTATTATGATTGTTACTTATTTGCATCCAGGTGGAACTGTGGTTAAGAGTTCAGCTGTTAACCAAAAGGTCAACAGTTCAAATCTACCAGCAGCTTCTTGGAAATCCCATGGGGGCAGTTCCACTCTGTCTTACAGGGTTGCTTTGAGTAGGAATCAACTCAAAGGCTACATTTTTTTGGTGTTGTTATTTATTACTATTATTCTACTTTTTTCAAACTCTTTTTTCTACCCTTCTAAGGCAAAAAGACTATTTATTATTATTATGCTATTTTTTTCAAAACTCTTTCTTTCTACCCTTTCTAAGTGACTGCTATGCAAACACCAAGGGTATTTTGTCTTAAGTAGGAGTTTGCTTTCTGATAAAAGCCAAGAGGTTGTATTTAATGAATACGCTACATCTCCTTATTTGTCAGGTTTAAGGGCTCTGGAGTTTTCTGTTTAAGAGGTGAGTGAGCCCAGTCCTGCCAACTTTCCATTTCCAGTGGCTCTGCAACACTTACAGTTATTCCCTCTGCTTAGAACCTCTTTTCCTTACTACCCTACTTCTATTGTTAGGTGCCATTGAGTTGATTCTGACTCACAGAAACTCCCAAGTGACAGAGCAGAACTGCCCATAGTGCTTACTAGGCTGTAATGAAGGGAGCAGACTGCTACGTCTTTCTTCTGTATGCATATTCTGAAAGTTTCAAGAGCTCAAAGAGGAGACTAGATTATTGGCAGGACAGTGGACAGCAACACACAAGTGGTATAGTTGGCCACCGTCTTGTAGTGAGGCACCATTGTTTGTTTCCTACTTGGTTCAAAATCCTTTAGAGAAGAGATTTGGTTGCTAGGCAACGCATACGCTGCCCTTGTTTACATCACCATTACTGAACCATCCTGAACCAGTGTGAAGCTCTGGTTCTAACCAGTGACCTTTTGATTAGCAGTTAAGCATTTAACCACTGCTTCAATAGGGCTATTTCACTAACCCTTCCTTCTACTCACTTTAGGAGGCATGTCTCCAAGGCCACCTCCCCTGAACAATACTCCTAGCTCCCCCACAAGAGACAACCAGTCCTTCCAACCCTTATACTCCCAGACTTATCTGGAATCCTTTGTCTAGCACAGCATTATGCCAAGAAAGGAAGCCAAATAAATACCTTTTGAAAGACACTAATAGAGGAGAGAGGGGAGGAAGAACAGAGAGGCTCATTTATGCTAATTATCCCCAAACTCTGAGCCTTAATTCTAAACTTCACAAAATTGCACAACAGTTAACTATATTATTGGACTGAAGCTAACTCCAAATCAACATTTCCCGAACATACTTTATCATGAGAGTCATGTGGCATTCTTAAGAAAAATACAGATTTCAGAGGGTGACTCCAAATCTACTGGATCAGACACTTCAAGGGAAGAGTTGAGAAATAAGTAGTGTAACTGCTGTCCCAGGTGTATCAAGTTTAGATTACTGGTTCACGAATTTCTCTGCTTCTAAGAATCATGGGAATTGCCTGTTAAAAAAATAGCTTCCTCAGCTCCTACACTGATTCAAGTACGACCGAGCTATGGCCCAGAAATTTCTATATTTACAAAACACCCTAGATAAGCTCTGCAATGGGGAGACTGGAAAATACTGCCTCTTGGTTTCTTTGACTGTCCTTCACTGCAACCGTGTTTCTCTGCCTTTGAAAGCAACTATAAAGTCACCAGTACAGCAGAACTGGAAGGAGCCAACATATTGGAGAATAACTGACATAAATGAGACCATCACAAGGGCATTGTAGGATTTGGGGCCACAGCCCACTATAATCAACCTACTAAGCTGTCATTGTGTCCTCATGTCTAGGGGCCTGCCTAAATAAAGGCCCGACCAGCACACTTTCCAGGAGGAAAGTCAGCTAGGGCATGTGGTCTTTCCTTCAACACGTCTAGATGTCATCACTGTTTCCCCCACTGCACTTGCCTCTATGGATGTCCCATTTTTAAAGTGGGGGGTCTTTCTTTGGGTTCTTGTTCCAGAACCATAGCTTCTCCTTGGACTCTGCTTTCTGTGTACACATTCAGGCAATTAGCAGATTCTAGGGACTCTACTTTGAATGGCTTCGAGGCCACCATCCCTAGACTGCAAGGGCAGTCCTCACTGCTCTTAGTGGCCTCCACCCTTCTGGGGCAGCAAATGCTTGTTTGTAGTGTCATCATCTCAGCTCTTTCCTGGCCAGGGCTTGACACTTGCACAGTATAGCTGAAGTGGCATCCTTAGCACCAGCTGGGAACTTGTTAGAAATGCAGATTTCTCAGCAGGTGGTTAAGCCAGAACAAAACTGCTGGAAACCCTGTTATTGGCATGAAGAAGCCCTTGTTAAAAACCAACAAATCAATCAAAAACACTAATTTGTTTCCATCACTCATGTGTCAGTTTGTAGTACTGTGGTGGCTTATGTGTTGCTGTTACGTTAGTGTTTGTGTCACTGGTATTTCAAGTACCAGCAGAGTCACCCATGGTGGACAGGTTTCAACAGAGCCTCCAAACTAAGAGAGACTTCAAAGAAGGACCTGAAAATCTATTTCTGAAAAAACTGGCCAGTGTAAACCTTGCCGATGGAAGTGGAACACGGTTTGACACAATGCTGGGAGTTAGGTCCCTTATGTTCGAAGGTACTCAAAATAAGACTGGGGAAGAGTGGACTCCTCAAAGGAGGGAGAAGGAAAAAAAAAGGCATTGCCATTGACTCAGTTCTGACTCAGTGACACTATAGGACAGAGTAAAACTGCTCCATAGGATTTCCAAATAGCAGCTGGTAGATTCAAACTGCCAACTTTTTAGTTAGCAGCCAAACCCTCTAACCACTGCACTACCAAGACTTTCTACAATGGAGAGCAGAACTTAACGGTGTGGATGGAGTAAAGCTTTCAAAGCTTTCTTTTGCTGATGTGGCACACCACTCAACATGAGAAAAAACAGCTGCAAACACCATTTATAATCAGAACACGGAATGTATGCAGTATGAATCCAGGGAGACTGGAAGCAGCATTGAAGGCATTGGTGAAAAACAAGACTCCAGGAACTGATGAAATACCAACTGTGATGTTCCAGCAAACAGCTGTAGAGTTGGAGGTGCTCGCTCTTCTCACTCGTCGTATGCCAAGAAGTTTGGAAAACAGCTACCTCAACAACCGGCTGCAAGTGATCTCTATACACAGTCATTCCAAAGAAAGGTGATCTCACAGAATGCATAAATTATCAAACAATGTCACAAGTATCACATGCAAGTAAAACTATGCTGAAAATAATTTAAAAATGTAGCAGCACATCAACAGGCAACTGCCAGAAATTCAAGTTGGATTCAGAAGATGTAGAGTGAGGGATGTCATTGCTGATGTCATGTGGATCTTGGCTGAAAGCACAAAATACCAGAAAAATGCTTACCAGTGTTTTATTGATGATGTGAAGGCATTCGACTGTGTGAATTATAACAAAGAATGGATCACATTGCAAAGAATGTGATCCAGGAGACTTAATTGTGCTCATGAAGAATCTACACATCGACCAAGAGGCAGTCATTCAGACAGAACGAAGGGACCCTGCCTGGATTGAAATCAGGAAAGGTGCGTGTCAGGGCTGCTCCCTTTCACCATACTTATTCAGTCTGAGTGCTAAGAAAATTAGCTGAGAAGCTAGACTGTGTGCAGAGAACATGATGTCAGGATTGGAGGAAGACACAACCTTGCTTTCTGAAAGTGAAGAGGACTTGAAGCACTCATTGGTTAAGATCAGAGACTACAGCCTTCGGTAGGGATTATACCTCAACACAAAGAAAAGGAAAATCCTCACAACTGGACCAATAAGCAACACCATGATAAATGGAGAAAAGACTGAAGTTGTTCAGGATTTCATTTTACTTGGATCCACAATCAATGCCCATGGAAGCAGTAGTGAAGAAATCAAATGACGCACCGCTTTGTGCAAATCTGCTGCAGGAGACCTCTTTTAAAGCAGGAAAAAATCAAAGATGTCACCGTGAGGAAATCAAGAGCCCCAGTTTATGCCCTGCTGAGCTGCAACAGCGACACCGTGTGGCAACTGGAAGCAAGGCAGTAGACCTAACGGGAACGTGTAACTTCTCTGAACATTTGGGTCAAAAAACTCTCTTCAGTACTGTGTAAACCCCATGTTCTTACGTCATTCTGTAGACTTTCTACCAACAAGGCAAGGCAGCAGAGGCTTCAGCAGAAAAACACATTCCACAATTTATGTCTCAATTCATACTGATTAATTGCATGGTGTCTGTAAACTTTTGTGTAGAACAACCTTTGAAACTATGAATGTATGGCTTCTAAATCCCACCCTGTATCCAGCAAGTAGCTTCTGCCAGGCCCTTTTGTGTTTTCTGTCTCCAGTGATTTATAACAGAAGCTGTCTGAAGTCAGAGAGTTGTTTTATCTTTTGTGAAAAACCTATGTTCTTTAAAGAAAAAATGCTGGTTGTCCGGTAAGGCAAGGGGAAAAGCAAATTTATTTGCAGGAAAGTAAAGTGGGGAGAAAGGGCCCTTTCTTAGAAACTGGGGGATGTCTGACAGCCCCTCCTGCCTCTTGACAGTGTCCTCAGGCTGAAGAGGATGACCACGGGTCCAGATGGACAGGCCACGGGCCTCTGAGTCACACCAAAGACCACCACGTGCTGGTACAATGCAGAAGTGACAGAACCATAGGGCCTGGTGGACAGCGTGGCCTGGACCAACGGGCATCAGTGATGGTGGCAGTGAGGGAGGGGAGGGTGACTGAATGATGGCCTAGCACCCCAGGCCCCAGGGAGGAGCCCTAAGGCTGACTACTTGTACGGCACCCCCACAGTCTGGCAGAGCAAACACTCAGAATCAGAACTGTGTTGATGCAGAGAAAAGACCCTTTTATCTTCCACACATAGGGCATCTGGCACTGCGTCTGACACCCATACACAAAATGGACGTTAAATGCTACGTTATTGTGACTACTGGTGCCTAAGATGGTGTGGTTGGGGCTGGGGTGGCACAGAGAGGCCGGCGCTCTCATGGACACAATTCCTGACTTCCTCACTGAGGTGGAGAGCATGTGGGGAGCCCAGCCACACCTCCTGATGCCTCTGAGTCAGTCAGGGTGCAGCGCCCCACAACAGACACTCCCCCTTGACATCCTTTGAGGAGGATCAGGTTCTCATTACTGGCAGGAAGTGGCTTCTTTGGCCTTGTTCTTGGAAAGAACCACTTTTATGTTCAATTTGCCATGCCAGTGAGAGGCAAGTCTTTCAGGGAAAAACAATAATTGACTAAAGTTGAGGAACAAGAAACAAAAGGCCTCTGAGTTGCTGTTCCTTTCTATCCAGCTGTGAAGTGGATGGATCTCTTAGGAGATGCCAGAAAGTGGGAAGATAGATGGGAGGCGTCTTAGTTATCTAGTGCTACTACAACAGAAATACCACCAGTGGATGGCCTTAATGAACAGCCTTAAAAAAAAAACCAACAAAAAACCATTGCAGAGCAGAGCGCAGCCTTTGGATCCAAGGTCCCTGCCATAAGTTCCTAGACTGGGGGAAGATTGATGACAAGGATCTTCCCCAAGAACTGACAGAGAGAGAAAGCCTTCACCTGCAGATGACACCCTGAATTCCAATTTCTAGCCTGCGAGCCTGTGATACCCTGGAAATCCTGGGGATGTAGTGGTTAAGTGTTACGACTGCTAACCAAGAGGTCGGAAGTTCAAGTCCATCAGGTGTTCCTTGGAAACTCTATGGAGCAGTTCTATTCTGACCTGTAGGGTCACCATGAGGCAGAACCAACTTGACAGGACCTAACAACAACGACATGACTGCCACAGTTTGGCTGCTAACCAAAAGGTCAGCAATTCAAATCCACCAGCGACTCCCTGAAAAATCTATTGAGCAGTAGTACTCTGTCCTATAGGATCACTATGAATCAGAATTGAGTCAATGGCAATGGATCTGCTCCCCAGCTTAAAGCTAACGCAAAAAAAGTGTCATTTAGGAGTTTAAGGTAAAAAGCTACTAGGAAGCACATTGTGATCTGAAGTTTGATAGCTATTTGCTTTGACAGGGGGCCTATACTTGAATTTTTGCATTTTGATCCTTGAAGCTGCTGTCTGTTCCTTGAAAGCCTCTAACAGACTCTGGAAAAGTGGCCTGCAGTTGCTGGGGCAGGGGGAGACGTGATCAGGTCTAAGACCAATGTATTTGTTGAATCCACAGCAATTATTGCCCACAAAGTACCTGTGCTCGGCCTGCTGGCGTTGCCTGTGAATGCCACCCAAGCTCAATGGCTGCAGGACACCATACAGGAAGATGCCCAATGCAATGCCAACAGCTGGGGCATCAGACCTGTCCAGGGGTTGTGACAAGGATCCACCAATGAGCCACATTCTGCTTCAACCATGTGGCCTCAGCTCTTCTCCAGCTTTCATCCTCCCACCCTTTCTGGGACAGAGGGCTTGGGCTGCTCAGCTAAGTGCCGTCGAGTCGGAGCCGACTCATGGGCTGCTGAGTAATTGTTTTTGTATCACCTTGTGTTATGGATTGACTGATGTACCCCTGAATAGGTGTCGGAATCGTAATCCCTACACCTGCCGATGTAACCCTCCTTGTGCATAGGGTGTTCTTCACTATGTCAAGGAGATCCTACCAAGGCGGTGTGTTTCTTCAGCCTAACTCCTGATTAGACACAGAAGCAGGTACCAGCTGGGGAAGACAGTTGTCATGTGTGAGTCTTCTACAAACCAAGGAACTAATGAGCACACAGGGAATCCAGCAGAGAAGGAGTTAATATGGCTGGGATTCTGGATTGTACTTTCAGTGTCCACAATGATGAGAAAACAAATTTTTGTTCTTTAAAGATCGATTTGTGGTATTTTGGTCACAGAAGCACTAGATAACTAGACACCTTGTTCGTTGTTTGGTGCTCACCTCAGCAACCATACTGGATACAGACACCAACGTAGTCCCACCAACAGGTGGGACTTTCCTCATGGGGGGATTTTGGCAATCTTGATTTTTCTCATTTTAAGTTCTGCCAACAAAGCTAAACATCTGGGAGTTTGACTGGAATGGAAGCCTATGATTACTAACTTGACCTTGAAGGAGAAGATAGGATTACTTTTCTAATCATACAAGTCCAACCAATTACAGAAAAGTCGGTGAACTGATGCTTTGGCCATCTCCCCACTAAGGACTCTGTCATGTGTCTGACGGTAAACTCCCCGCGAGCAAACAGAGCGAAGCGAATGCCACAGCAGGCAGCCAGCCACCAGGGGTGGGCTGTGTCCTTCCTGCAAACACAGCATCCTACCTGGATGAGTGTCCACCGTCAGTGCTTCCAGACTTCTCCCTCTCTGTCCTGGGGACAGTCTGATTGTCTCCAGGCGGCCCCACAGATCTTGGACTCTGAGCTGAAGAAGTCCTCTGAGCCAGAAGAAAAAAGAAAGGGAAAGGAAATTAAATTGGAGTCTCTGAAAACACAAAAACAGATATCAGCAGGCCACTGATCACCATATTCAAGCGTAAGACTGTTCATCTGTTTAATCACTCTGCTGAGCAGGCACTAGGCTGGGCTTGGAAAATACAGTGATGAGTGAAGCAAGCATGACTCCCACTCAGAGATGGACCATAGAGAAGAAATGCAGTGAAACCTGCCTCACCTATGACTGGGCTTCAGTGAACAACCAAGACTGGGGATACCTTCTGCAGTTTGGAGCTCATTGACCCACCAAAGCGGGGATACTGATGCTAAGATCTAGAAGTGTGAAATTTGTGTGAGGCAACCTTCCGGTGGAGATCTATTTTCCTTTTTGTCCCCTAGATGGCTTTGCATATCAGAAGTCAGTCGGAAGCCTGAGGAAAAGCAATTAATGGGAGGAAGTGGTGAGCCCTGGGGAACTGAGACCCACCTACTCAGAGGTCTGGCCACTCTTATTGGTCACCTTTTCTTTCACTCACATGGTAAGCTTACCTGCTGTTCAGTGGCTTTTTAAAATCAAGATGCAAACATATAATGGTTAGTCAAAATCACAGGACAGAAAGAGAGATGTTTTAAAAAACCAATTGAGATGATGTTCATTTATGTGTAAGATAAAAATCGGAAATGGGGAAAGGGCTTTCATTAGCCTGAACAGCAAGTAGATGCCTTTGATTTTGTCTTTCCAGCATGGTCCTGACCACCTCTCCCTCAAACAACACACCCCCTGCTCTTGGAACTAGATACGTCTTCTTTCAAAGACCTCATCCTCCCCTCCCCCTTCCCTGCAAACTTGGCTGTTGCTGGCCACTGTTGAATTGACTCCAACTCATGTGGTCTTGGAAACGGGAGTGGTGTGATGGTTAAGAGCTATGGCTGCTAACTAAGAGGTCAGCAGTTCAAATCCATCAGGTGCTCCCTGGGGACTCTATAGGGCACTTCTGCTCTGTCTACAGGTTGCTGTGAGTCGGAATCAACTCGATGGCAGAAGATTTGGCATTTGGTTTTCATGGGGTTTTATTTATACAGTAGGAAGAAACATTGTCCAGCATGGCTGCCCCGTCCTTCGTGATCTTCGATATAGTTGAGCCCATTGTTGTGACACCGTGTCAATCTCATGAAGTGTTCCCCTTTGTTTTCAATGACCGTTTTCCAAACAGGATGTCCTTCTTTAGTCATTGGTTTTTCCTGGTGACATGTCCAAATGAAGCAAGCTGAAGTCTCACCACCCTTGCTTCCTGTCACGCTTCTTCTAAGAATGAATTGCTGTTTCTTCAAAGTGTTCTGGCCTCTTCTAAGGAATGTTCTTTATAATATAAACTACTTTCAGACGCAAGATTCAAAACTTTTACTCATCTAATTCAAGACTAAATAAAAAAAAACAGAGTAGCATTTTATATTGGGGTCCTGGATTTTTTATAAAATCACAACCCAGCTCTTAATTGTCCAATTGTCGTACAGATCTTGGTTCCCAGCACCATCTGCAGCCTGCCTTACCTTTCCATCTCAGCTTTCTCTGCAGAAAATTATTCTGAAAATAATTTAACAACTAAATCTCCTGCCCTGTAGTCTACAATCAAGATTTCTTTAAAGTCATTCTGGAAAGACAGTGACATGTCTAACAGCCTGGAGAGACGCAAACAACAGACGGAACGAGGAGACACAGCTTTCCTCTAACTAAAGGGGGAAGAGGGGACCACGAGATAAACCTTCTCAGGCCAAGGAAATAGAACGAGGGTTCAGATTCTTCTCTGAAGACACACCAGAGCTGGCTTTCTCCCTTTTCAGCCCCACTGTTGCTTCTAATAGAAAGTGCAAAGGCAAGAACCAACACAGTTTTCCACAAAAACCTATCAGGAAGGAGTTAAAGAGTACTATCCATGTGACGAGCACGTTGGACTTCTTGAAAAGCTTTGACATCCATCCAATTCTTACAAAATCCCCACAATCCATGACAAAACTCATTGACATTGAGTCTGACTCACAGCACCACTTTAAGGCAAAGTAGAACTGTCTTTACAGCTTCCAGGGAATGCTTGGAAGGTTTGAACTGTTGATCTTCTGGTTAGCAGCCATAGCTTTCAGCCACTATGCCACAGGCAACACAGCTTTAAGAGGCTTGCCTGGGTCTTATGCTTGAACTGCAACGCTCTTCCCACAACAATAATGGCACCCAGCACTTAGCTGGAAGGCAGGGGGTAACACTTAACCTCATGCTGACTCTGCTGTAAGAGCTATAAGGGAGCAGTGGTTAAGCATGCTGCTAACTGAAGGGTCAGTGGTTCAAATCCACCAGTCACTTCATGGGACAAAGGTGTGGCAGTCAACTTCTGTAAAGAGTGTTGTTTGTTGTTGTTGGGTGCCACTGAGGTCCTTCCTATTCAAAGTGGTCCTATGTACAATAGAACAAAACACTGCACTACCTTGCAGTCACTGTTCTGTTTAAACCTATTGTTTAAACAGACACTGTGTCAATCCATCTTGCTAAGGGTCTTCCTGTTTCTCGCAGACCCTCCACTTTATCCAGCATAATGTCATTCTCCAGAAACTGGTCCCTTCTAATGACACGCCCACACTACATGAGATGAAGTCTCACCATCTTCCCCTCTAAGGAGCATGCTGGCTGTACTTCTTTCAAGACAGATTTGTTTGCTCTTCTGCAGCCCGTGGTATATTCAGTATTCTTCACCTACACCCATAATTCAGGGGTGTCGATTTTCAGTCTTCCTTATTCAGTGTTCATGCATATGAGGTGATTGGAAAGACCATGGCTTTGGTCAAGTGCATCTTAGTCTTCAAGGTGGCATCTTTGCTTTTTAACACTTTAAAGAGGTCTTTCACAGCAGATTTTTCAGATGTAATTATATCATTTAATTTTTTAAATTGTGTTTTAGGTGAAAATTTACAGCACAAATCAGTTTTTCATTCTAAACTTTATACACAAATTGTTTTGGACATTGGTTGCAGCCCTCACAGCATGTCAGCACTCTCCCCCTTTCCCTTTACCGTTGGGTTCCCCGCATCCATTCATCTAGGTTTCCTGTCCATTCTAGCTTTCTTGTCTTGCCTTTTGAACAAGTGTTGCCCATTAGGTCTCGTACACTTGAATGAACTAAGAAGTACTTTCTGCAAGGGTATTACTGTCTTCCTATAAACCTGTCTAATCTTTGGCTAAAAGGTGGATTTGGGGAGTGACTCTGGTTTTGAGTCAGCAGGGTGTCTTGGGGCCACAGTTTCAGGGGTTGTCATTTGACTTCTTGACAGTTGCTTCCATGGGTATTGACCGTGCATACAAATAAAATGAAATGCTCAACAACTTCAAACTTTTCTCTGTTTATCATGATGTTGCTTACTGGTCCAGTTGTGAGGATTTGGTTTTTTTTTTTTTCTTAACAGTATATTTCTTTTTATTAAAAAAAAGTGAAAATGTACATACTGTGTCCTTGCAATATTGGGTTAAGATGGAAGAAGTACACAAATTGTGTTGAAGTCCTGTTAATATTGATCTTCTTACTAATATGTGTGCTGTCACCAATTTCACCCAACCAAATTTCTAACAACTATCTAATCTAAACATTTGCCCCTTGCCCCCCTGCCCTCCCCACCCTTGCAGCCATCAAAGTCTTTTCTGTTATGCATGAGTCTGCTTTTAAGTTTTTATCATAGGAGTCTCATACAATATTTGTCCTTCTGTCGCTGACTACTTTCACTCTACATGATGTCCTCCAGTTGAAACCAGGTTAGAAGATGTTTCCTGCTATCATCGCTGTTCTTTATCATTGCATGGTGTTCCACTGAGTACATATACCATAGTTTACCCATCCATTCTTCTGTTGTTGGGCATCCGGGTTGATTCCATCTTTTTGCTATCGTGGACTGTGTTGCAATGAACATTCGTGTGTATGCATCAGTTGGTGTGAATGGCCTTGATTCTGTAGGATATATTCCAAGCAGTGGGATTACTGGGTCAAATGATATATCTATATCCATTATTTTAAGGTAGTGCCAGATTGCTTTCCAAAGAGGTTGCACCATTTTGCAATCCCACCAACAGTGTAGGAGAGTTCAAATCTCTCCACAGCCTCTCCAGAGATCAAGTGTAGGAATTTTGGTTTTTGATGTTGAGGTGTGATCCATGCTGAAGGCTGCAGTGTTTGATCTTCATCAGTACCTGTTTCAAGTCCTCTTCACCTTCAGCAAGCAAGATTGTATCATTTACATAGTGCAAGTTGTTAATGAGTCTTCCTCTAATCCTGATGTGTGTCCTGCTTCATATAGTCCAGTTTCTAGGATTATTAGCTCAGCAAACAGATTTGACTAAGTATAGTGAAAAGATGCACCTTGGTGCTTACCTTTCCCGACTTTAAATCACACAGTATCCCCTTGTTCTATTCAAATAACTGCTTCCTGATCCATATACAGATTCCTCATGAGCACAATTAAGTGTTCTGGAACTCCCATTCTTTGCAATGTTATCCATAATTTGTTATAACCCACACAGTTGAAAGCCTTTGTATAATCAATAAAACACATGTAAACACCTTTCTGGTATTGTCTGCTTTCAGCCAAGATCCATCTGATGCCAGCGGTGAGATCCCTTGTTCCACATTCTCTTCTGAATCCAGCCTGAATTTCTGACAGCTCCCAGTCTATGTACTGCTGCAACTACTTTTGAATTATCTTCAACATAATTTTACTTGAGCATGACATTAATGACATTGTTTGATAATTTCTACATTCTGTTGAATCAGCTTTCTTTGGAATGGGCGCAGATATGAATCTCTTCCTGTAGGCTGGCTTGCTGGCTGTCTTCCAGATGTCTTGGTATTGATGAGGGAGTGCATCTAGCCCTGCATCTGCTCATTGAAACATCTCAGCTCGTATTCGGTCAGTTTCTGGAGCTGTGGTTTTCACCAATGCCTTCAGGGTAACTTGGACTTCTTCCTTTAGTATCAATGATCACGTGATACCTTTTGAAATAGTGGAATGTCAACCAATTCTTTTTGATACAGTGACTGTGTATTCCTTCTAGAGTCTTTTGATGTTTCGTGAATTGTTCAGCATTTTGTCCATATAATCCTTCAACATTGCAACTTGAGGCTTGAACTTTTTTTTCCAGTTCTTCCAGGTTGAAAAATGCCAGGCATTTTCTTTCCTTGTGGTTTTCTAACTCCAGGACTTTGCACATCACATTATAAGACTTTACTTTGTCTTCTTGAGCCACCCTGTGAAATCTTCTGTCCAGCTCTTTTACTTCATCATTTCTTTATTTTGTTTTAGCTACTCTGCATTCAAGAGCAAGTTTCAGAGTCTCTTCTGATATCCATTATTTTCCTGTCTTTTTAATGATCATCTGCTTTCTTCAACTATGATGTCTGCCTACAACTTGTCTAATCTTCATTTATTAGTGTTCAATGCATCATCTGTTCTTGAAATGGCCTTGAAATTCAGAATATATTCGAGGTTGAATTTTTCAGCTTTAACTTGAACTTGCATATGAGCAATTGATGGCCTGTTCCACAGTCAGCCCCTGGCCATTTTCTGGCCAATGATGCTGAGTTTCTCCATCATCTCTTTCCACAGATTCCAAAACTTACAGCTTTGAAACTCTATGGGGCAGTTCTAGTCTGACCTGTAGGGCCTCTGACTCAACAGCAATGAATATTCTTTATTTTTTTCTTTTGGTCTATTTGCTATAACAGTAATAACAAATGTATTACTACAAACATTCCTATGTAACAAATATTGTTCTTTCAAATGTTTTACATAGTTAAACTCATTCAATACTTAAAAGAACCCTATTTATATATGGAGTCCCTGGAGGGTACAAACAATTAACAAACCTGGCTGCCAACCAAAAGGTTGAAGATTCAAGTCCACCCAGAGGCACCTCAGAAAAAAAGACCTGGGAATATACTACTCAAAAGTCAGCCATTGGAAGTCCTATGGAACACAGTTCTACTCTGACACATGTAAGGTTGCTGTGAGTCAGGGTTGATAGAAGGACAACTGGCTTTTTCTTTTTCTTTTTTTAATCTTACAGACAAGAACACCAGCCACAGAGAGGTTAAGACACTTGCCCACGGTAACACAGCTTGGCGGTGGTGGAGCCAGAATTTGAACCCAGAGGATTTGGGTCAAGGTCTCCACTCATAACCACTACCCTATCCTGCCTCACATCCTGAAGCCACCTATGCTCCCTGCCATCTTTCTGCTGTATTCCAATTCACTGAAACAACCAGAGATTTATTAATAACGTCGTGTGGGGCCACATTCGATGCCCAGAGGCAGAGAGGACACTCCATAAATATTTGTTGGATGTAGGAAGAACACATGATTTGTTTAATCTGGTCATCTCTTCTGCAAAGCTGGTAAAGACGGGAGCACACTCAGCCTCCAGGGTGCTCAGTGTCCTATTTCCTGCAGCATCTGCCTTTCCCAATCCAATTTTCCCATCCTCATAACAGCACAGGATTCCAAGGGCTCGGATTTGTCAACGTACGTCAGTGCAAAACAGTGTGTATTTCTAAAGTTACCCCTCACTTCCAAATAGGGGGCTGGAAAAAAAATGGCAATCCTCCATGTGACAAAGTGATTTGCCAAGTTGTTTCTTCATCTTTCCTTTGCTCCCACTGCCTGAGTAAGCAACACTCTTTCTTTTTTTTTGTGATGGGGGAGGGGGGAGAGAGACTTTGGAATATTCCAGAGCCCTGGTTCTATTTTAAGGCAATCTTCAAATGGTTATAGCAATTTTCCAGCTCTGAAAAATACACTTCATGGAGAGTGTAGGTGTTCCACCATTATGGAAACATCCACCCTCACCCCTAAATGGGCTCCAGCTGTGTGGACTACCACTTACTGGTCATGGCAATGAAGAGGGGCAATGAAGGTAGTTAGGTCATGGCCAGACTGTCCAGCCAGGGCTGCCCCTCTTTGAAGGAGCTTCTTGTGAACAGTGTGACTGTAGGTGAACACTGGGAAGTAGACCGAAGGTCATCCCCATGGCATCAGGAATTGGATTTCCAAAACAACTACCAGCCAGGCCAAATATGGAGGACGCACACAAGTTCTGAGCGTGGGCCAGCAGGCCATCTGTCTTCCCTATCAATGCAGAGCAAAGGCTCAGGCCAGCTCTGCCAGGTCACCCCTAATGCGTCTTCGGCTCTGAGGTGAACCGTGCTCTGTAAAGTGTTGTTCAATGACTTCCAGGCCTTTCTTCTAAGTAAACCCTGGTGGTATAGCAGTTAGTGCCACGTCTCCTAACCAAAAGGTTGGCAGTTCAAATCCCCCAGGTGGTCCTTGGAAACTCTATGGGGCAGTTCTACTCTCTTCTATTGACTTGACGGCAGTGGGTTTTGGGTTTTCTTCTAAAGTGCCTCTGGGTGGACACAAACCTCCCTTCTGCAGATCAGATCATCTCAGCCCCATGGCCAAGAGGAAGTCCAGAAGGAGGTAAGCGTGTCGGGTTCAGGTATTGGCCTCCCTGCCTGGAATCCACATGTTCATTCACAACTCAAACTCCCACCTCAGGATCTTCATGGAGTGGACTCTTGACTCTCCTGCTTTACTCAACACCTGGCTGATCCCTGGGAACCCAGCAACTGGACTAACACAATCCTCTCGAGGAGAAGCTATTTTCTTTTTTGTTTTCTCTTCCTGCTCTACCCAGTGTGATTCCAGCATCCACGGTGATAACTATTTCCTTACAAATACCCTCCATTCTTTCTCCCCTGTTCCCTCTGGCACTATCTTGTGGTATCCCCAGCCTTGGTCCAACCCAAGCACCCAAATATTGCTGGAGAAAGACCCCCAGCTCAAACTTACAGGACTACAGACTGAGAACTGGTAATCCCATCCATCACGTTCTCCCTCTTGGGGGTCACTGCCTCAGCCTGCTCTCTCCTCAGACCTCCCACAGCCCCTCCACCACTCAGTCTCAGCTGATGGCCTTACCCTGTTTGTCACTGAGAAAATGGAGGCCATCAGAAGAGACGCAGGACTTTCTGAATGAGGTCTCAAGCTCATGTTGCTGTGGAAAAGTTCAGAGCCAAACCATCGTGCTTCTCCCGGTGGCAGGCAAACTCTTAGGGGCCCTGGACTAGGGACTTCAATAGGTACTCATTTCTGAGCCTGTCATGATTGGTGGCCATGCAAACATCTTCCCCGCTCTGATCCTACCCACACATCTGCAGGACAGTGGGGTGGGCCTGCTTGGGGTTATTCCAGCTCAGATCCCAAAACATTTTCATCTGAAAGCAATCTCATGCTGTAATGCAATATAAGACAAGCTGCTCTGGTGGAAGGGGGGGTGGTATTCCTAATTGTCCTCTCCCAACCTTCCCATTAGCCCTGGTCGGCCCTTGGAGCGTTCTTGCTGGATTCCCTGGAACCTAGTGTGAAAACCACTGGACTACCCATTTTCTACTGGAGGTTTTCTGGGGACCAGGATAACACTCACTCCTCTGCTCATCCAAGTGGCCCGGGATGAGAAACCTTCCAAGCCTGCTTCTTTTTTTATTCAATGAGAGTGATTGGCCTGGGCCTGCCCATCTCCTGGAGTCATGATGAGAATGAAGTGATATCACACATGTGAAAGGCTTCACGAAGCATGCCTTATGCAAGTGCTATGTTATTTCACAATCGCAAATATCACCCTTGCTGGGATATGCAGAGAAACAAGCACACCATGCCCACTTACCTCCAGCTGCCCCTGGGGGTGGAGTAGCTCTCAAAGCCAAGAATACATCACCTGGATGACTAACATACCTGGCCAGCTGTGACTGGGTTTCAGCGCTGACTATGGAAAGGCCAAGTGTTTTACAGCCTCACCCTGACCACACCCAAAATACAGGCCAACTTCAACCGTCTCTCCCAGAAAAAGCACTGCGAAGCAGACAGCAGGCCCTCCGCTTGTCCCCCTCCCTGATGAATAGCCAGCATTATGGACAGCACCAAAACGATGGGACTGGCCCAGCTGCATTATTGCATAATGACATCCACAGGAGGTTCCGAATTCAAACTTTTGTAAACAAATCCTTTTGGCCCATTGACAGAGAAATTAGGGTCACCACTTTGCAAGCAGGACCACTCCAGGACAAAGGGACCCACTAAAAAAAACCAAATCAGAATGGCTTGGAATGGGTACAGTGGCTCCCAGTCTCTCCTTTTTTTGAGAAAACCAAAAAATCCATTGCTGTCCAGTTGATTTCAATTCATGGTGACCCCATATGTTACAGAGCATAACTGCACTCCACGGGATTTTCCCAGCTGTTTTCTTTTCAGAAGCGGATCACCAGGCCTTTCCTCCCCGATGCCACAGGGTGGACTTCAGCCACCAACCTTGGGGATGTGAGTCCAGCACAGTCTGTTCACACCACCCAGTGACTCTAAACATAAGGACTCGTTGGCATCTCACAGCAGAAAAACCAGGCAGTCTTTGCATGTTGTTGTTGGGTTCTGTCGGGTCAAATCTGACTCATAGCGACCCTATAGGACAGAGTAGAACTGTCCAACAGGGCTTCCCATGCTAAAATCTTTACAGGAGCAGATCACCAAGTCTCATCTTTGGCAGAGCCGCTGGCAGATTCAAATCAACCACCTTCTGGTCAGTAACCAAGCACTTAACCATTGTGCCACTAGGCCTCCGTTTCTAGATAACACACACACACACTCCAAAACCCAAAAACTCCATCATCATCAAATCAGTTCCATCTCATAATGACAGGACAGAGCAGAACCGACTCCTTAAATTTCCAAGGAGCAGCTGGCAGATTTAAACTGCCCAAGTTTTGATGAAGAGCAGAGCTCTTAACCACTGTGGCACCAGGGTGTCTGTTTTTTGATGGGCATACCAAAATGCTATTTTAAAAAATCTAAACGTGTGTTGCAGACTTCTACTGGATTTTACAGCTATCGTAGGCTGGATTGCAAGAGAAGCGAAAACCCTCAGGTAGAAAGCGAACATGCAGCCCCAAAGGTCCACTGCCATCCAGAGGTCAGGAGGGGCTGGACAGCAAGCGGTGCAGAGCCACTCTTTGCAGTACCTGCGGCAGGTCAGGGTTTGGGGGCCACAGGATGATGCTGTTCACACTGGAGTCCTGGTGCTGAAAGTGAACCAGTTCTTGGCGTTAGAATGAACCACAGTGACCAGGGCCTCACGGCACCACGGGGACAGTCCTGGCTGGATTTCTCTTCTCAGGCCAAACCTACTGAGTGTGGGCCAGGCCACCTTCTCTACTGCTCAGGGTGAGATCAAGCCACAGAGGGAAAGGGGCCCCACAGCCCGAGGGTGCATCAAGAGAGCGCTGCTGGGGGTAGGGCCTACTCTCATTCTGCGACTTGGCTGGTGCACTTGACCTGGTGCCACTTGACCCGCACCGTTGCCTCTAGGAGCTCACTTGCAGGCAGGATGCAAGGCCCTGGGATTGTCTTCACAGAGAAAGGGTGTCCTGGGAGCAGGGCTGGGGGCAGGGGAGAGGGTGGAGGCAGTCCGGGATGTTTGCAGGATCCAGCTAGTCTGGGATGTTTGCAGGATCCAGATGTGAGATAACACGCTTGTGACAGTGGGGATAAAGAGGAAAAAGCTGTTTAAAAATATAAAGTAACGCCTTTGTGCTAAGTTTGTTCATGTTTTTTAAAGACCTTCGCTTTGCTTCTTCTAAGCCAAACTGGTCATGACCGACAACCACCCGTGAGTGACTCGGTTGACCAATCAGAGTGTCCCGTACCCTCGGGCACAGCGATTGGTCTCAACGCGGCATGTGATTCAACCCAGCCAATCGGATTCCTTCTGTGATTGATTTCAACATGGCACGTGACTCAACCAGGCCAATCAGATTCCTCCTAGGGAGCTGACTGGGAGGTTGGAGCGTTAGTGATGAGAAGGGCGGCAGCCTGGTGTTGCCCAGGGGTGTTTGCTACCACGTTGTGAGTGTGCCTCTCTGAGCACTAGGGCGTTATGGAGGAAAACAGTGAACTATGAGAAGTCGCCTTTGGTGCCGTCGCCTGGACTTCAGACTCAGCCACTGCAGCTGCTAGACCTGCTCTGTGGACTCACCCATCCTGCCAGCCCCGCAATCCCCTTCTCTGCTGATGGTTCTTGAGAAGACCTCTGTCTCTTGCAACTGAAAAGTCTTCATTTTTAAGCAGAAATCCAGACAACGGAATAGCCACTCCCCCTCTAATCTAATAATGGTGATTTCTTACATTGGAGGGGTGAGAGTGGGCAGAGGCAAAGGGAATCCCTAGGTTCCTGTCCTGGTTAGCTGTGGGTCACCCATATACCCATATCCACCCCATATCCAGGGGCCAGAGGGAAGTTGGGTCTGCAGCTCCGTCTCGTGAGTCGCACAGCCAAATATGCCCCCGTCTTTGACTTGCCTTTCCGTGGCAAGCAAACCTGCCAGGCAGTCCTGGCATCTGAGCAGCAATCCCATAATGCTGCACGAAGTCGTATCTGGCTGAAGCTGGACACGTGTCGACTTTAAATGCCAGGAAAACACCTCCTGTCTGTACAGTAGGGTGGGACTGGGGAAGGAGAATGAGGTTGAAAGGCAGTGGGAGGTGAGAAGTAAGGGGATCGCAGAGTGGAGTGCAGTTTTTTACTCCCTGCCCCCCAGCACCGTTGCCTTTCTGGTTCATGACAGTCTAAAACATTAAAATATTCACAGCTTGCAAAGAATTGGCCTTTAGACCCTGATGAGGGACGTGAAAACAGGCATTACTTTTCAGGAAAGCGTTTTTGGCAAGCGATGTTCAGTCAGAGCCTTTGGAAAGGACTCACACTTTGCTGGATGCAGCAGTTGCATCTCTAGGACTTTATCCTAAGTAAACCATCAGCATTCAACCTGGACAGGGTGGTTTAGCAAAGAGGATGGGGAGAAAAAGTAAACCATTTGAAAGTTTGCCCCTATTTAGGGAGAATTTCATGTCAAGCTAGAGAAGTTCACCCACCACTCCAAGGAGTTGTCATAAAGCACTGGAGACAAAAGCTTCCTCTCCTCCAGGGGTTTTGAAGGATGTTAAGCAGCATCTTTGATCTCTACCTGTTTGATGCCAGTACTGCCTACTGTCAAATTATGACAACCAAAAACTATCTCCAGATTTTGCCAGATGTCCCCTGGGAGTCAAAATCACTTGCAGTTGAGAACCTCTGGTCCATCAGTAGGGCCTACAGCGGGTTACCCAAACAGATCCAGCAAAATCCCAGCAAGATTTTTGTAAACACAGACAAGCTTATCCTAACATTTATATGGAAGGCCACAGGTCCTAGAATAGTTCAAACAATTTTGAAAAAATATAAACTGAGAGGAATCGCTGTCCCTGATATCAGGCCCAAAGGCAGTCCCCAGGTTAAGAATGAGAGTTGTTCCTAAGTCTGGTTTTAGGTTGAAATTCTAGCCAAGTCAGAACAGGCATGTAATTATTTAGTGTCAATTAGTGAAGTGTTTATCTTTGTATATCGCATATAGTTCACCTTTCCATGCGTGTAAGTTTGGAAACCCTGATGGCATAGTGGTTAAGTGCCACAGCTGCTAACTATAAGGTCAGCAATTCGAATCCACCTGGTGCTCCTTGGAAACTCTATGGGGCAGTTGTACTGAGTTCTATAGAGACTATGAGTTGGAATGGACTTGACAGCAGCAGGTTTGGTCTTTTGGCTTGCATGTAAAACACTTACGAAATCCTGTCCAGCTGTGCAGTGTTTTCACAAGCATCACAGAGTTGTGTGTGTGTTTATCATAAACCATTGTACTTAACTCAAAATTTTAATATGATGGGGTCTGCGGCAGTCCCTTCTTAAGTACAAATGGTAAGTTTGGGATTGCCTGTACTTCACAGCTGTGATAATCAAGAGTATGCAGTATTGGCAGAGGGAAAGACACATGGATCAATGGACCACAGTAGAAACCCAGAACTAGCCCCAGGTGAACGTACACAAGTGGTTTTTCACAAAGGTGCAAAGGCCAGTCAATGGAGGAGGAACAGCCTTCACAATAAATGGTGCTGGACGGATGGACATTTATAGGCAAGAACAGACAAACACAACATGACAGAAAACTCATATCTTATACAAAAATTCACTCAATGAATCAGAAGCTTGAAACTATAAAAGTTTCAGGGAAAAAAAAAAACAACTAAGTCTTTGGGATATAGAGCCCAGCTAAGCATTTTTAGATGTAGCACCAAAACCACTGTTGATTAAAGGGAAAAAAATAATAAATTGGGTAATATCGAAATTAAAAACTTCAGCCTTGCAAAGGATCCTGTTAAGAGGATGGGAAGACAAGAATGAAGTGGAGGAACATGATTGTAAACCACAAAAGACTCGTATCTAGAACACGTAAAGAATTCAACAGCAAAACAAACTCAAGGTAATCCAGTTAGAAAATGGGCAAAAGATAGGAACACAAATTTCGTCACAGAGAATATAGACATGGACAGTCAGTGCATGAAAAGATGTGCAGCATTATCAGCCATCAGGGAGACACAAACAAAAGCCACAGTGAGATCTGACAGCACACCTGTCAGAATGGTGATGTCAAGTGATGGCCAGGGTGCAGAGAAAGCGGGTCGTTCATACATTGCCGGTGGGACTGTGAAACGGTACAACGACCCTGGAGAACACTTTGGCAGTTTTGTATAAAACTGAACATACAACTACCACATGATCTGGCAGTTTTACTCTTGAACATTTATGCCAGAAAAATGAAAATTTATCTTGGCAGAAGAAGCCTGCACAGGAATGTTTATAGTGGCATTCTTCATAATAGTCAAAACCAGACAATAATCCTGATGTCCCTCAATGGGCAAGTGGATACGCACATTGCAATGTGTCTATACTGTGAAATGCCACTTGGCAATACAAAGGAGCCAGCTATCAATGCATGCACAATCTGGATGCATCTCGAAGGAATTACGCAGTGAAGAAAGCCAACCTCCAAAGCTGATGTACTGTATTAACATAATGTTTATAAAAATTTCTTGAAATGACAAACTTATAGAAATAGTAACCAGATTAGTATTGCTAGAGATTAGGGATGGGGGTGTAAGGGACACAACTGTGGCTGGAAAAAGGCAACAGGAAGGATACTTGGGGTGATGGAATATTCTGCACGGTGTCTGCACCTATGCCAGCATAGGTGCTTGTCGTGTTATATTCTGGTTTTACAAGCTGCTACCAGTGAGTGAGAAGAAGTGATGGGTACTGAGGCTCTCTGTGTGTTACTTCTCACAACTACATGTGAGTGCACAGTTCTCTGAAAATAACAAGTTTAATTTAAAAGATGTAAGATTTCACAGAACAGTCTGGGCTTCTGACTTCTTTTAAAGAAATGGGAAAATCGATAACTCTGAGACCACATTCCCAGCTGGAGCTGCTGGTAGCTGCCTCCGTTACAAAAAGGGACGAGAACGCTCCTGTTGTTCCCGGTCCCTACCTCTCCCTGTTACTGTCCACAGCCAGTTATTTCACACGTGTGTTGTTTCTTGCCTGTTCCCATAGACACGGAGGTCTGCCACCTTTTGGTGACTTCTGTTTGAGAACAAGATTGTAGGGAAATAAAAAGCCAAGGGAAAGGAAGCTGGCATATGCCAGCATTTAGATCCAACTTTCCCATTCAAGGAACTCAGCGCCATTTACCCAAAATTTCCACCGTGTGTGAGATCAACAACAAAGTGACTACTCCATGGTTTGGGATACCAGGATGTTCACACTCTCTAAACCAAGATTTTATGACTATAAAATGTGAACGTATTTAAGACCCCAGCCAGCTGCACAATTAAACAGTTCAAAATCCTTTTTACCAAGTGTGAAAACCTGACCCAACATGAGAACAACAATTCACACATAATCTACGCAGCTCTGATTGACTGTAAAATAACTTTTTCAGGGCCATCACTTTATTTTGGAGAGGAATGTGGAAAAGGTTCTATTTTAATCACATCTTATGAATCCAAGTGAGTTGATGGACAGGACAATCTAGAGAAAGTATACTAAATTCTTGTATGTCAATTTTAAAGCATGAAATGAAAACAAAAACAGACAAAGAAGAAAAGGAAACTCTGTTTTCCTGGCTTACAAAGCTGAGGGTAGCCTTGATGAAGGAGAAAACAGACAAGGAGAAAAAGCCTAACGCCTGCGCAGAGCCCTGTCTGCCCCGCGTCGAGGCTCAGGCTGCGTTGTATGTAGCTAGCTCCTCCTTCGGCAGCTGCCATGCTAAAAAACAGGAGTCCAGTCAAACCAGTCAAGAGATCGCTGGAAGCGGAGGGAGAAGCTTCCTGACACCCACCTGGTTGTCCGGGGTGCTGTTCTCGTTGCCCATTGTCAATCAGAGTGTCCAGTGTCCCTCAGAATTGTGTCAGAGGTGGCTGGAAGAAACAAAAGTGTGTAAACGTCTGTGGAATTGAACCAGGACGGAGGCTTCTGCTGTCTGCTCATCGCCCAGACTCAGAAGCCAGATGATGGGAACTGTTTATCTCTGCAGTCCCATCATGGTAAATTGCTTTGGAAGGGTTTTCTTCTTGGATATGCCACCCAGAGTTCTTTCCCCACACGGGCTGGTGTTTCTATTCCCCACCCAGCAGTTGGCAGACACTTCTGAAAAATGAGTTTGTTACTGAGTCTCTGAGTCCAAGCCAGAGTATACATACACGTTCCCACACACATATATAAATGAAGTGGCAAAGGGGACCCATTTGCCAGAGAAACCTGGAGGAGTGCAGCGTGTTGGGTTGCTTCTGTTTTTAATTGTGTTCAGCTGGGAAACGAAGAGCACTGCTGGTCCCCCACTGTTGGTGACAACGGAGTTCAGTGTGGAGCATTAGCAGGCAGGAAGCTCACTTTCTCTTCAACAACATATGGTTTTCATAGTTTTTACTCTAAACACTTGTTTCATCAAATCAGTTTCACTTCTGCACATACTTTCATGAAGGCAGAGTGGTTTTCTTCCTGGGGAAAGTGGATGGATGGTCGGGCCAGGCAAGGAGTAAATAACCACGCCAAGCAGAGCGTTACTGGTACAGCTAGAATTGTTTCATCGGGTTAGTTCAGTGACAGTATTTATTAATCCCTGTCATCCTGGGGACACTTTGCACATAGCTCACAGAGGAGCTGGAACACTTACTGAGCATTGAGACCGCATAATATAAGCAAGACTGGGAGTCTTCCCTCCTTTTTTTTTTTTTTTAAAGAGTTATGGAAAACTTTTAAGTAAAAAATGTAGACCTTTAGAGCTGGAAGCGGCTTTAGAGGTGACCATCTAACCTAGTAGAAATGCTGACGGCACAGTTCAAACCCACCAGGCACTGCTTGGAAACTCTATGGGGCAGTTATACTCTATCCTATACGGTTGCTGTAAGTCAGAACAGAGTCAATAGCAGTGCGTTTGGGTTTTTTGGGGGAATATCTAACCTAGTAGGGAAACTGAGGCTCAAGAAGACAATAGGCTTGCTGAAGACCCACTTTTTTCAGGCATATAGGACCCAGTGTCCTGCCTTCTAGTTCAAGGATTCTTCCATGGCTTCCATGGCTTTTGATCATAGTATTTCCTTAGGAAACCATTGTGGGATTCCTGGCGGTAAAGGGAGCCTTGTTGGTGAAGAGGTAAGCATTTAGCTGCTAACCAAAAAGTTGGCATCCTGACTCTACCAGCCACTCCTTGGAAACCCTCTGGCGCAGTTCTACTGTCCTATAGGGTCATATGAGTTGGAATTGACTCAGTGGCAATGGATTTTTTTTAACATCAATGATTGATTCACTTAAAATGAAATCTAATTCATTGATCTACTTTCTCGTTCAACCAACACTTATTGAGTAGCTACCATGTACTGTGTGTATTGAACAACTACAGAGAGTGAAACATGTTTGAAGTAGCCAGAAAGCCAAGGTCACTGCTGTCAAGCTGAATCTGCCTCATAGCAACCCTGGAGGTCAGAGTAGAACTGCCCCATAGTTTCCAAGAGGCACGTGGCAGATTGGAACTGCTAACCTCTCGGTTAGCAGACTTAGCACATAGCCACCCTGTGGCTTTCCAGCGGCTTGAATGGGCCCACTTAAAATATCTGCAAGCCAAGAAAAATGGGAGCGATGTCCCTAGTGCTCTTAACCTCTTAATCCAAAGGATACAATTCCTTAACCTTTCCTTGTCATTCGCTATTTGTAAAGTGGACCAAAAGGAGGGGGGAAAAAGTTCACTTAATAGAGAAGAAAGGATCTTCATTTATTAAAACTTGATCACTTCAGTTGATTATTTTATGTTTGGAAAATACTGCTGAGTGTTACAATTGCCGTATAGATTATTGCTAACTCCCTAGTATACATCAACCAGATTGAAATACACGACATCTGAAATTGATATGGTTCAATGTAATATTAGTCCCTGAAGTTCATTCACCAAATACAATCATTTTACTGAAAAGCAGAGTATCTGACTCTGTTTTTTAAACACATAAATAGACAAAGAGTAGCAAGTCTGCCTCCAGTTAAGCCAGGAAGGCCTGCCTGCCTCTGGAAATCCATGCCTGGCAAACCTCAGAACTACCAGCCTGTGGCTTTCCCAGGACCAGGAGAGAAGGCAAGCATAACTCTGCTTTCTACTTACCTTTTAGAATGTTCTGTGACTTTGGAGGCTGCGGCCCACAAAAAGTCCTGCTTGCCAGCGATTGGACTTTCTCCTCCTCCATTCGGAGCGGGTGAGGTTTAAGCAGGCACCGAAGCCCTCAGCCTGCCGGACAGGTGCCGCCCCGCCCTCGGCACTGGCAGAAACCTGCCGTGCCTCATACCTGGGGGGCTGGCCCAGCCGGCTTCGGCAGGCGCTTCTGGGACCTCGGAATCAGCGTCCCTGAACCCATTACTCCCTGGGCTTTTGACCAGGGCTGCTTTCAGAAAAGGCTCATCATGCCTCTGAAAACTGCCCTGTGACCTGCTTTGCCGCATCTACTGGGAACACAGTTGAGGAACTGTTTGTTTGCACTTTTGAGTGTTTGTGTGACACAAAGTTTCCTTTCTAGAAAGGAGTCCATGCTCACAGGGAGCTCTGTTTGCAACTGGGAAAATTCTGCTGGAAACCAGGGGGAAGGACAAAGAAAGCTTGTGGAAACCCAATGACGCCAGCAGCTGGGCACCTGTTTATGGTGTGTGCAGCATGTCCTTCCAGGGGCAGGCGTGGCTCTGGTTTCAACAGTGAGGTCATGAAAAGCAGCAGGCCTGCCCGCCTGGGTGGAGGAGGCCTGCGGCCACAGGTGAGGCTGAAGGACATCCCTCCAGTCTCCCAGGATTCCTCCGGGTTCTGCCAGGTGGCTGTACTCTGGCGGGAGTGCTGCCAGTTTCCATCTTTGTTTTCTTTTTCAGTGACAGAAGCTTTTTTTCAAATGAAACCTTTATCAGAAGCCCCCTTCCTACCACAGCAAGGTGGCACCACCCCTGGAAAACAAATTCCCACTTATTTCATCACAGGGTTCTTGGAGACCTGGGACCTTAACTGATGGGTTTTTCAAATCATGTTCAGGGGACTAACAGTGTCCCTGGGTGGTACAAATTGTTACCACTTGTCATGGATTGAATTGTGCACCGCAAAAATGTGTGTAGCAATTTGGCTAGGTCAGGATTCCCGGTGTGGTGTGATGTGCTATGTTGTAAATCATGCCTCTGTGATGTTAATGAGGGAGAAGGGGCCCTGGTCCTGTTGGTGCAGCAGGAGTTACCCTGTAAGTTTGTGTTGTGCCTTGAGGCAGTCTCTTGGGATATAAAGGTTAGGGAAGCAAGCGGAGAGCTGGGGACTTCATGCTACCAAGAAGCTTTGCCAGGGAGCAGAGCATGTCCTTTAGGAAAGACCCAGGGTCCCTGTACCTCTGAAGCTCCCAGTCCAGGGGAAGATTGATGACAAGGACCTTCTTCCAGAGTCAGCAGAGAAAGTCCGCTTGTAGAAATGACACTCTGAATTTGGACTTGTAGCCTACTGGGCTGTAGCAGAATAAAATTTCTCTTTTTAAAGCCACACTCATGGTATTTTTGTTATAACAGCCCTAGATGACTAAGACACTGTTCTTCACCTGGAGGCTCAAGTCTACCCAGAGGTACCTCAGAATAAAGGCCTGGCAATCTAGTTCCAAAAAGCATTGAAAATCCCACAGAGCACAGTCCTACAGCTGGTTTTACAGGGATGTGTTAGATCCCTGGAAGTTCAGTGATCCTCCAGGGGAAAGATGAGTAAGGAGGGGGCTCCGTACCCCACTTCTGCTTCAAGCAGAGGAGACGTGTAGGTATGTTTTACATCTTGGGGTTCTCCATGTGACACTGTTTGAAAAAGAATTCTACTGCTAGTTGGAAAACCATGGCTTTTGAGTTACTTAACTCCTGGTTTCTATACAATCAAGGGCTGGAGAGACGAGAAACCAGACTGTTTGCCTTCCCCCACTCCCCTTATTCGCAAATCACTGGATCATTTTTCAAAGGAAGATGATATTATTTTTCAAAGTTATCTTGGATGAGTCAAGTGGAAATACACAGAGGTCCCCGGTAATTCTTTAATGAAGTCGGGGTACACAAAGCAAAGTGAGAGCCCTAATAAGAAGACAGAGGGAGGAAGACAGACGGCCAAAACTGGGCAAGTGCATAAGGACGCTGACGGTGCAAAACAACCTCCTGCCCTGAATCCTGTCTCACCGACCGACCGGACTGCAGCCCACCCATCCTTATTAACATCACAGAGGCGGGCTTCACAACAAGGAAGGCATCGCACAATACCAGGCGTCAGGGCCTAGCTAAACTTCAACAAAGATTTTTTTCAGGGAACACAATTCAATGTGTGACACATGATAAAAAAATTGTGGGCAAGGGTAGAGGTGATGGTCGCACCGCATCCTGGGTATAACTAATGCCACTGAAGGGTACACATTACAAAAATGCTAGACGGCAGATGTTTTGTTATATATTTTTACCATACGGGGTGGGGGGTGGTGAGGGAAGGCAAACCCACGCATTAGTTCCAAAGGTTGACCTCTCAGACACTGACACGCATGAGGCCCTGGGCCATAAGACAGGTGGATGCTGCTCAGGCGTGGCCGCAGGTCTGAGAGCAGCCAGCCTCCCCACAGGTCCCTTCCGACAAGGCTGCAGAGCTGCCTTGCCCCCACGCTGGCTTCTAGCACCTCTCCAGCACCGCTCACAGCTGCCTGCTGGGTCCCAGTTGCTTTTTTGATTAGTCCTATTGTCATTTTGAGGTCACTCTTGTTAACTGTTAACATTTCCAGAGGACTTACCATGGGCCTGCCACTGTACCTAGTTTTTCACCTGTAATCCTTGCAGCCAACTCATGAGGCTAAGCACTATCATCCCCATTTAGTAGACGAGGAAACCGAGGCTCACTGCCAAAGGACACATACCTACCAAGTGTTGAGGCCAAGATTTTAAGCAGAACATTAGATACCAATGCCCTCCCTACACTCTTTTTTCCTCAGAAAGAGGGTGGTTCCTAGGTAAGTCTGGCTGGATGCACAAACTAATTACCCTACCTCTGAGTCCACTCATTCTAGAGGCTATTCTCAAAATGTGATTTTATTGACATGCTATGCAAGTATCTGCCCTAGAGGAAAGACTCACATTAACCAAACTCATAAACCGCCCCACCCAAGCTGTCTGTGTGAAACCAGGAGGCCAATTTATTGAACGAGAAACCCAGCTGACAAGGAGACGAGGGCATGAGTAAGCTGACTAGATCTGCAATCCTTTCCCTAAGTCGTGACACGTGGTAGCTGGCGGGATCAGAGGAACATTGCTGAGTATGGAATCGGACAGAGTGTCACCTGGTGGTATAAATCAGCTCCCAGTTGAGGTGCGACAGTTACCACCACACCAGCGTGGGTCATGGCTGTTGCGTGCAGATGACTAAAGTGGCTCTGACACCTTAAAAGTCTTGGGATGGAACTGCCAGGTAACACACAGTGCCAAGGGGAGCCTGCCGAATCCAGCCAAGATGAGACTGACTCCCAGGGAGGCTGGGCAGCAGGAAGCACTGCCCAGGTCACACCAAGGAGGGTCCTGACTAGGTGGTCACCATCACTACCTGTGCTGATGGCTGCTGGTGTCACTGTTGCTGACACTGTTGGCCCCTGGCTATCGCTGCTAAGATCATCACTGCTATGTCTGCCCAACACTAGGCATCTCTGCTGACCTGAGTTCCACTACTACTGCCATGGGCACACTGAGGCACTGGACATTGCCACTACCAGCAAAGAAAGCAAAGATATGGACTCCCCGGCTCTCAGCACAGTAACTGGAGCTCTGTCTCTTATACTGATGGGTTCCCCAGCACAGAGCAGAGACCCAGATGCTGGGCACCGCCTGATGCTTAGTGCTCACATTTCTTGGCTGTGAAACCCTCCCCCAGGCAGTGTCTGGATGGGAGCTGCAACAGCAACTTCAGTGACTTCCCATCGCAGGCTTGAGTGTTGCTATGGTGCTGAACAGTTTTCAACGGACCTTCCAGACAAAGACACAGAAGAAAGGCCTGGCGATCTGTACACCAAAATCAACCAATGACAGTCCTATGGATCACAGCAGACCTGCAGTCAGATCATAGGGTCGGTGCAGGACCAGGCAGCATTTCTTTTTGTTGTCCCTGGGGTCACCATCAGTCCGGGGCCAACTCAACTGTAGCCAGCAAAAACATGTGTCCATGAACGACCAGATCCCCTCTCTTTCTACTGCCTGCCTGCCTGAAGCCCAGTACCATGCAGCTGACTGGCTTTCCATTTCTTCACACAGACAGCTAGACATGCATGTATGCAGGCTCACTCTTCTATGTCTGAAGATAGCCTCCTTTGGAGTCAGTGTAGGGCATTAACTGCCTTGGCCTGAATCCCAACTCCACCACTCACTGGGTGTACAAACTCTAGCAGATGATTTAACTCCTGTCTGCTGGTTTTGTCATTCTGAAACAGGAGCATTAATAATACCCACCTTCATAGCCGTGGTGAGTCAGTTTCTGTAACGCTCTTGGAACAGCCACTGATAACCTACTAAGTGCTAGATAAACTGTTGACTCTTATGTTATTATTGGCAGTAGGTTTCTCTGATGTTTCCAATAGGCAAAGCTTTCAGTAAGACAATGGCTGCTGTATCTTACACAAATAAGGCATGCCTTCTGTGCTTGAAAATATTCCCTGGCACAGCCAGCAAATAAACCCAGAAAGTGCATGTTATATGCATAAATATACAGCATATTGCTGCCTTGTTATGGCTATAGTAAAATTATAGATTATGAATCCAGATGCTGCTGATTAAAAATATGTTTCCAATCAGATGCCATTGAGTCAATTCTGGCTCGTGACGACCCCGTATGTGTTAGAGTAGAACCTGTGTCCATAGAGTTTTTTTTGGTGGGTAGTTCTTTACAAGTAGATTGCCAGGCTTTTCTTCCATGGCACCTCTGAGTGAACTTGAACCTTCAACCTTTCACTTAGCAGCCAAGCACCAAACCACTCAGGGACTCCAGAATCAGTTACCTCTGCAATGAGACCTCAGAGAAACTGTGCTTAGCTTGGGTACCAGCAGACCCAAATGTTTGACCAAGAAGAAGTGTAACATGGGCTCAATTAGAAGAATGTCAATAGCCACAAGAATGTTTGACCAAACCGTTTCCAGTTGATTAGTTGATGAGCAAGTGACATATCTTCCAGTCTAGTCACCCTGTGTGCCTGTTGCTGGATGTCAGATGTTAAGTCAGCTCAAGTGATGTGGGGACTGAACTGGCACTGCTTTAAAAATGGTCTATGACTACGGGGCATAGAGTGATTCAGGTGGTGTGTGTACTTCCTGGCTTAATATATATATGAGGCTGTCCAACTGGTTCCCCTCAAGAGGGGAAGCGGGGTGAAGAGGAGGGGACAAGTGTTGGCTGAGTGGGAACCAGAAGTACAGACTGGAAAGGAAGAGCACACTGTCACAGGGTGAGGAGGGCAGATGGAGTTGCATAGAGGTGTGTGTTCAGGTTTGGTATGGCCAAATGACTTGGATTGTAAACTTTTGCTTAAACAACATAAAAATAAAATTAAAAGAATAATAAAACAAAAGAATTGGTCTATGAGCCACAAGAAAGAAACCTTTCTGCTGTAGCAGTGAACTGTATGACTCCAACAGCGTGATATTCTGGAAAAAGCAAAACTATTGAGACAGTGAAAGATCAGTGGTGACCAGGTGAGGGGTTTGAGGTGGTTCGGGGAGGTACGAAGCGGTGGAGCCCACGGCATCTTTAAGGCAGGAAAACTATTCTGCGTGATGCTGTAACTGCAGACACACAGACACATGACTTTATGCCTTCGTCAAAATCTATAGAATTGTAGACACAGAGAGTAAACCACTATGGACCTTAGCCAACAGTAGGGGATCAATACTGGTTCTCAACAAGCCCATGCAAGATATTAATAGCAGAAAATGCATGCAAGGGGAAGTGAGGGACCTCTGTACTTCCCCCACCATTTTTCTGTAAACCTCAGGGTGCTTTAAAAATAGTGGATTATGAATAAATAATTAAATGTTTGTAATTTGGGATTTTAATGAATTCAAAGTGGCATGCCACAAATAAGGCTGACTTTGTGCTGGTCTCTTTTGCCCACTTGTTCTAGGAGGAGCTGAGTTATCCAGGTGGAATAGGGCTCTTTCTCCACCCAATCTCTAAAACTGAGAGTCAGGTATGAAATTCATGTTTCTTATTAAGAAAAAAAAGTTGTTTGAGCAGATGTTCATTTCCCATCTACTGTTCTACTCTGTCCTATAGGGTTGCTATGAGTCAGAATTGACTTGACAACAGTGGATTTTTTGGAGGGGTGGGCAGGTACTGTTGTCACTTTGTCACAGCTGCAGTAAGACCTAAACACAAAGGCCCTTATCAATCCACTGTTGACTCAAGCACTCATGCGGACACTTGGAGCTCTCTGTGCCCAGCACTGTTAGACGCTTACGATCCCCTTAGTCCTCACAGCAAAGCTACGAGGTAGGTATTTTAAGTTTTGTAGAGGAACAGTGAAGGCTCAGAAAGGTTAAGCGGCAAAATTCCAGCAGGAAGGAAGAGGAGGAGGTGAAGGCGGAGGCAGAAGGCAGTCACGTAGACCTTGTATTCCATGAAGGACACACTGCTGCCGCCTTGGGAGAACATCTTTAAAGAATTCAGAGATGGTATGCCGTCTTTGTTTCTAGTTCTCTGAGTTCTGAAGTCCAGCAGGATTTTCTTCTGCGGGCGCCTGACACTGTCTCGGACTGTCCCTGCTTATAGAACTAATTTGCTGAGTAAGGAAAAAGAGAGGAGCCCTGGGCATGGGCTGGGTGATGCTTCTGCACAGCTGGGGTGGCCTGACTGGGCCAGGCCAGTGTCACTGTTGAGAGGGGTCAAGGGCACAGTTGGTGAAGTGGCCCAGAGGCATGGCTGGAAGAACAAGGAAAGTGGAAAGGTATGAAGCCAGCCACACAGCCACGCAGCTGGGCAGAAGCACGTGGGTAGGTTGAGTGTGGCTGAGACCCAGACTGTGGCAGTCAGGCTGGGCTGATGGTCCTATTTTACACACTGCATGGGTGATGGGGAGGGGCAGGGAGCCAGAGAGTAGGAAGCAAGGTCTGGCCCATTGTATCCATTACAAAACAGAAGGCACAGAGAGGTCTGTAAACTTGCTGAAAGTCTTTACCCATGCTTTTCCATGAGAACAACCTCTTAACTATCTACTGCGATTTGTCAATACGTCAGGTAATCGCACGAGTCCCTGGGTGGGTACACACAGTTAAGGTTGGAGGTTCCAGTCCTCCAGAGGCACCTAGGAAGAAAGGCCTGGTGATCTATTTCCCAAAGTCCGCCATTGAAAATCGCACAGAGCGCAGTCCTACTGTGACATTCACAGGACTGCTGTGAGTCAGGATCAACTCAATGGTAACTGGTAAACCAATACACACTCACACCATTTTTTCCATTAAGGAGTTTCTGTTTTCTGTTGAAAAATTTCTTTGCTGTATGTGATAGAAACGTATCTTTTAAAGGTTTCCTAAATTCTGATTTTTCTCCTGCAAAGAGTAATTTAGATGGCAAGAGCTGGAGCAACCTTGGAGACTACCTTCACGGATGTGCCTTCTTAGACAAGTGGGCGCTTAGGCCCAAAGGCAGGAAAACCATCTCTCTCCCATCTTACGGCAAGGCGGAGCTGGAACCAGTACTCACAGGCTTGCTCCCAACAGGCAGCTGCATCTCCACCAGGCCCCGCAGGCTCTGGGGTGGCTTCTGCAAATCAGACCATGTAGCACAGATCAGAAACACGCTCTCTGTTGTGAACTGCCTGCTGGCCACTGCAGAGTTCTCCAGCCCAGGAGCCCTGCATCCTTCAAGATCCAGAAGGCAGTAGCCCGAGGAGTCCAGGGGGGCGCGTGCTCTTTGGCGGTGAGCTCAGGTTCACCTGACCCAGCAGCTGCTCGGGTGTTGACAAACCCAGAAGCCTGAGCCAGCAGCTCTCCTCCCAGGTGGCTGCAGCCCTCCCCCAAGGCAGACAGGAAACCTCGGTTTCTTCCTCCAGTGACAGTGTTCAGTTGCTCTAACTGGCTCCCTTGCACAGCTGAGCAGGGAGCTACTTATAGTTTAGTTATCATGTTCCTGTTTTAATACAAACAAACAGCTGTAGCCCAGGAGAGATTTATTAAGAGACTTCACTGCATTCTGCTCTGGCCTGGAGCCTCTGGGAGTTCCAGGGACGTGCCTGCACATAGGGTCTGCGGTGACAAGCCAGATCTCCCTTCACAACCTTCTCTTAGCCTCCTGTCTACCTCTCTGAGGCCACCTGGAAATTGCAATGGCAAAAGTCCAATTCTGTAGAATTCTCTAGACTTAGATTTGGCTAGAGATCTAGGTGCCTGCCACGTCACACAGTCTCTGCCACCACCTACCCCTCTGCCTGTCCTTCAGCCTAAAGCCTTCTTAGAATCAAATAATAGTTGAGCTTAACTAGCAAAACATGCCTGCCTTAGTCATTATGGAAATCCTGTTGGTGTAGTCATTAAGTGCTATGCCTGCTAAGCAAAAGGTCAGCAGTTCGAATTTACCAGGCACCCCTGGGAAACTCTGTGGAACAGTTCTACTCTGTCCTATAGAGTCACTGTGAGTCGGAATTGACTTGATGGCATGGGGTTTGGGTTTTTGGTTTGGGTCATTGTGCTCTTTGAAGACCGTAGCTATGTGGGATCAAGGTCACAGTAGCAACTTGAACCATTAGAAAATTTCAGAGGCAGTGACTTTATGTTAATAGAGCAGGAACAACTTAGAAAAGGAGGGTGAGAATGCTTTGCACAACCTCAAGAAGATCATCAATGTCACTGACCTACACGGGCAGAAATGGTTGAGTTGGTATATGTTTTGAAGTACATATTGTCAGCAGCAAAAAAAAATTGAAAAAAAAGATACATGTTGGTTGTTAAATGCTGAATATGGAAATATTTTTAGAACAACTTAGCATGTACTGCAGTCATTAACTATGATGTTGTAGATGTAGAGAACTGCTCTTGATAGGTTACCAGTAAAATAAAAATCACACTAGACCAACAATATAAACTGATTTGAAGTTTAATATTTAATGTAAAAAGGCAGTGCTTCTGATTGGACAGTCAAAGCTGTTCCAAAGAGAAAAAGAACTGTCAAAGATTCTTGCACCCCCATCTGTCTCACGGTGGGTTCTCTAGAGAAGCAAACCAGCGGTGTGTGATCAGCAGGTCAGAAAACAGGCTGCGGGCTCACAAGTTGTGGAGGCGACCAGTCCAGGTCGTTGGCTCATGTCCCAAGAACAAGAGGCCAGGTGATGAAGAGCTGCATGCAGAATCCAGAGCAAGCAAAAACCAGCACATTTTGCTAAAACATTCACATGTTTGGGATGCAGGCCACAAACCCAAGGAAACTCCTCTTACACCAGACTGGCTGTCACATCAGATCACGACACGAGGTTATTGTATTATATCACATAATGGAGGATGATTACATCATTAAGTGACTGCCAAACCACTGAGAATCACGGCCCAGCCAAGCTGACATGCAGCCTTAACCGTCACACCATCTTACCGACGTTGCCATGGAAAAGGGTAGGGAACAATGTTTTCATAACTCTTCACTCTAAAACACAGCTTCCAGCCAAACCAGGAGTCTGTTTTTTGGAACTGACCATATGAGGACTGCCAGTTAAGTTCATGAACGCATCCTAGAAAAAGTACTACGTATCTCATTGCTGCCTATTGCTACAGTCACCTTTGAAGTACTCCCTTTGGGAAGCTAAGCACCAACACTAGCACCTAGTCCACCCTTCAAAGCAATATCGGAACTTTTTTTCTGGAATAGCCACCAGAGCTGTCATTGTATTACCCTTGATGTCTTGAATGTCCCTCCTCTTTTGGACCCAAGCTCTCAACTCTATGCCTAGAGGATCCACAAAGTCTAGCCCAGGACCCCTGTGACTGCCCAAGGATTTACCTCCTTCACGTGGTCTGCTTGGCCTTCAGGTTCCTACTTCTTCATGCTCTCTCAGTTCCATTATTGACCCAGATGGGAATAAAGCTCAGCCCCTTCCTCAAGTCTTACCCCCGCAAAAAGTAAAGTGCTCACAAAGCATTCATGAGAAGACTGTACTTTGCTCAAGATTTTGAGAGAGGGGAGGGCTTTGTACTGCAACACAAAGAAACAATTACTAAATGACTTTAAGCAGGAGAACACTATCCAATGTCCTTAGCCACCTTAGTGCATGGGAGGTTCCACTTGCCCTTCAGCAATATGGGTCTCTTTTTTCCCACCAATTCTGACTTATTTTCATCCACTTCCTTTCTCTGCCGTGTGTCCATGACCTTCCACCTGGGGTGGGGTTGCGGGACAGGAATCTCAATTACTCTTACTTTATTATGGGAAACCATTGAACCACCTCATTTTATTGAGCTTGAGCTCCTGCCAACGCTTGACACCTACACAGATACTATCAAGTTCTTCTTCCAAACAAGGCGCTAGCTTTGTGAACAGGCTCCGGCTAGCCTGCTGGAGGGCGATGTCCCAGCCAATAGCCAGCCAGCCCACAGCTGAGATCCACAGAAACACTGACGGGCATCTGAGCTCAGCCCAAACTGCCAGTCCACAGAATGAAAAGCTAAATAGATGGGTATTGTTTTAAGATACTAAATTTTGGGGTGGCTTGTACCACAGCTGGAAACTCTGATGGCTTAGTGGTTAAGAATTTGACTGTTAACCCAAAGGTTTGACAGTTGGAACCTACCAGGTGCTCCTTGGAAACCCTATGCAACAGTTCCATTCTGTCCTATAGGGGATTGATATGTCAGAATCTACTTGAAGGCACTGAGTTTGCTGTGTGTTGTTACTGTGACATGGCTAAAGAGAGCTGGTAAGATTCTTCAGAGGGTCCATTTGACTTTCCTGCAAATCAACCTGCATGGCCATTTTGAGGCTCTGTGCAGTGAACCACGGAAACCCTAGTGGCATAGTGGTTAAGTGCTATGTCGGCTAACCCAAAGGCTGGCAGTTCGAATCCACCAAGTGCTCTTCAGAAACTCTATGTAGCAGTTCTGCTGTGTCCTAGAGTGTCACCATGAGTCAGAATCAACTTGACAGCTGTGGGTTTGGCTTAAGTTTTACCACTGAACCACAAAAGATGCTGAGAGGGAACACTGATGGATGGAGCAAGTCCTTCTCCATGCTGAAATGATGATTTCTAACAAATGTGAGCCCCCGCTGAGGCCATCATTGTCATCTTAGCCTCTGATAGGCTGAGTGTCACTGGCCCTAGAAGCCTCTAAGCATGAAACGTTAAGCTTCCCATTCTGAAACAGTAAGACGTGTTAGAAACCACTCACAACCCCTTAGTCCAAAATGGAACAAAACTGCCTATCAATTTGCATTAAAGGGTCTATTTTTTTTCTGCTAGAACTTGTCTTTGATGACACATCCCAATATAAATTCCCCTTACTCACAATTTCCATAGAGCCCCTCTCCAAAGACTAGATATTAGTAAAAAGCCTGTTTTTTTATGAAAACAAGCTGCTGTAACCCACAAAAATTCACATATCAGTGCTGAATCCAAAAGCTGAACTGTGCTGTCAGTTTTGAAAATCAAGTCCAGTCTCAACCTCATTGGGAACTGCGGGCTGCGGCGAGCGAGACCACAGGGGAGAATGAGGATTAGGGAGATTGCCTCGATGTGTACCACATGGCCGAGATCTTGAGCGTAGAAGGGGTGGTATCAGTGCCAATTACGTCAGGACCAAGGATGTTCTTTCTAAAGAGACATACATTAGAGCTGACTAAGAAGCTGAGGCTCTTTGCCTGCTACATGACATAACAGGACTCTAAAAATGCAATCATTAGGCCTCGGAGACAGTCTGGGAGATTTTCTTACTCAAAATGGCACATAGCTTTTAAGACATCTGTTCCTCATGCAAGTTTATTGTGAATTTATCCATAAAGATTCAAACAGAGTTTTCTGGGTATCATTTTGTCACCTGTTTGTCTCCTTGGCAAGAACAAGAAGAATATCTTCATCCTATTTGCCTGTTTGCAAATTAGCTTCACGGGGAGCAGGAAGCAACAGCAGCATCTTAGCGACCTGCACCCCGGGGTTCTCTCTGCGAAATGATAGAAAACAAGAAGCAGAGGAAAGCAAATCTATGCAAAAAAGCCAAGTCTTCAGCATAACTTTGGAAACCCCGGTAGCATAGTGGTTAAGTGCTACCACTGCTGATCCAAAGACTGGCCGTTCAAATCCACCAGATGCTCCTTGGAAATTCTATGGGGCAGTTCTATTCGGTCCTATAGGGTCGCTATGAGTCAGAATTGACTCAATGGCAGTGAATTTGGGTTTTTTGGTTTTGTTTTCAGCATATGAGGTCCAACAATAAAGTCCATGAACTTAATTGTTTTAAGTGCTACATATTTCATTGCTAAACATCATTGTAGTCACCTTCCAAGTATTTCCCTTGGGAAGCTATGTACCAACACCATAGCTTAGTGCACCCTTCAAAGCAATTTTAGGACTCTTTCTGGAATGGCCATTCAGCATGGTGGCATGGTGCCAAGTTCACAAACTTAATTATACAGTTGTCTGTAAGGGAGATTTTAGCCAGTAAACAACTGTGTTGGAACACCCTCCCTACTCACCTGATCTGGCCCCCGATGACATTTTTCTTTACCTGAAGATAAAGACAATATTGAAAGGAAGACATTTGGATGACATTCAGGACATCAAGGGTAGGTAGTATGACAGCAGCTCTGATGGCCATCCCAGAAAGAGTTCCAAAATTGCTTTGAAGGGTGGACTAGGCTCTGACATAGGTGCATAGCTTTCCAAGTGGAGTGCTTTGAAGGTGACCATAGTGACATTCAGCAACGAGGTGTGGAGCACTTTTTCTAGGATGAGTTCGCAAACTTAATTGTCAGTCCTCGTAACTTGAAAAGAGAATGAAATAGGTAAGTGTAAGACTTCTTCAAGATAATTGTGAAAAAAAGAAAACTTGGGAAATCTCAGGGCACAATTTTGCATTCTCCTACCCCTCACCCTACCACAAGGCTTTGCATTCATCAAAGACATCAAGACTGAAACCCAAACCATCACCATCAAGTCCATTCTGACTCATAGCAACCCTGTACAACAGAATAAAACTTCCCCATAGGGTTTCTAAGGAGCAGTTAGGGGACTTGAACTATCTTCCTTTTTTAGTTGGAAGCTGAGCTCTTAACTACTGTGCCACCAGGGTTCCAGCAAAGACACAGTTCCCCAGGAAAGATATGAGAGGATAGAGGGACGCTGAAGAATAAAGCCTGAGGTCGACCAAAACTACGGTCAGAACAAGTCCAGCCTCAGTCTGAAAATACTAAAAAGGCCCTGAGTGTATCAGTGCACGGACCACAAAGACGGGACTTCAAAGTTCGGCCAGTATAAAGGTGCAACTGCAAAACACCGCCAGTGATGGCGCAGTGGTAGAGTTCTTGCCTTCCCTGTGGGAGACCCAGGTTCAATTTCTGGCCAAGGCCCCCCACATGCAGCCAATACCTGCTATGATGCTAAACAAGTTTTAGCAGAACTTCCAGACCAGGAAGAAAGGTCTGGTAATCATAGCAGTCTGGTCCCAGGGTACATGGGATTGCTGACACAGGGCGACTAAATCGGAACCCACCACAATTTAAAAATACCTTTCTTTCAGGGAAGAAAAATAGGCAGAAAGGACATGAAAAACATCCTTGGCAATTGAGTATTGAATGAGGAAAGAATTGAAAAGGGAGAATATAGAGTCTTGCAAGAAAAATAAGAGTCAGACAACCAGAGGCTCCCACTTCCTCTGCTGCACCAGGACAAACGGACTCTGCTAGACAGCAGAGACAGCGTTCAACTGGTAGTCCTGCAGAGCACCCCATTGCTAACAGTGAGCAAGAGCAAGGTCAAATCCGCACAAAGCTGCTGCTGCTGCAAACAGACAGGCAGAAAAAGATGACAAAATTTCATACACATCACTTGATTTTCGCTATGAAGCATAAAAAACTTGTAAGCCAGCAATGCAGTCATGTCACAGATTGAAGTGTGTCCCCCAGAAGTCTGTGTAGTAATTTGGCTGGGCCATGATCCCCAGTGTTGTGTGATTGCCCTCCAGTTGGTGATTTTCCTATGCTGTAAATCCTGATCTCTGCCTGTGGCTAATAGCCTGAATTATGCTAAAGAGGATTAGGGTGGAACCATAACACCCTTTCTCAGGTCACCTCCCTGCTCCAGTCCTGGAGTGTGGCTTGTACCACCTTTTACCCTACAAGTGATAAAAGGAAAGAAAAGCAAACAGAAAGTTGGGGACCTCATACAATCAAGAAAGAAAGCAGTGTCGGGAGCTGAATGCATTCTCTGGAAAGGACTGGGGTCCCTGAGCCTCAGAAACTTCCAGTCCAGGGGAAGACTGGTCACTAGGAACTTCCTTCAGCGCCAGCAGAGAAAGTCCTCCCCTGGAGCGGACACCATGAACTTGAACTTCTACCTTACTGGAATGTGACGAATAAAATCTTATTTTATTTTAAAGCCATCTACTTGTGGTATTTCTGTCAAAGCAGCACTAGTTGACTAAGATAGACCAGAATAAAATATTTTCAAATAACCACCTGAACAAATGCTTGTTTGAAAGCATCCTGATTCTGAAATTCAAAATTTTAAATAGAAATGGACAAAAAGCAAGGAGAAATAGATCATTGACCGAATTCAGAAACAAAATAGCAAACAAAATAGAAAAAAGAAAAATTTTCTTAGTAGTAATAAATCACAAGCAATCCAAGGGAGAATAAATTTAAATAAAAAAGTAATAAAAGAAATTGAAGATAAACAGGAAAAACAACCAAGAGAATAAAGGTGACATTAAGAAATAAAAAATGTCAGCGAGAAAGTAATAGAAATTGAAGACGGATAAGGAAGAAATAATGTTCACACTATCAAAGCCCCTGAAGCAAAGCAAAAGAAAACAACCGAATAGCACTAATATTGAAAATTTATAAGAGCAAAAGAACTGAACTGGAATCATGTTTTTTAAAAACCAGTAACACATAAAGCAAGAAAAGAATAACCAAAAATCAAACCAAACCCACTGCCATCAAGTCGATTCTGACACACAGTGACCCTAAAGGATTAGAGTAGAACTGCTCCATCGAGTTTCCAAGGAGCACCTGGCAGACTCCAACAAAGGTCAGGCTGACCAAAGGTCAGCAGACATAGCCCTTAACCCCTATGCCACCAGGATGTCCAAGGTAAGAACAGAACAGCACTTAGAAAAAAAAAAAAAGAATTAAGGTATGAGCTAACTATTTCATATCCAGCCAATTTGTCATATATTAAGGCTTGGTGAAAAAAAAAATTTCAGTAATTCAATGGATTCTGTACCCATCAGCCCTTCTTAAGGAATTTGCTAGAGGGTGCATTTTATCTAACCAAGGAAAAGAGGGGAGAGACGGAAGAGGAAATGAGAAAAAGAAATCCTTCTTCCTTCTGTGTGTTGGAGTCAGTCCTTGCCTAGCTGTCAATGGTAGCCTTTGAATGAGGTCATCATTTCCTAAACCAATAACCCTGGTGGCTCAGTGGTTAAGAGCTACAGCTGCTAACCTATAAAGATCACCAGTTCACATCCCCTAGGAGCTCCTTGGAAACCCTATGGGGCAGTTCTACCCTGTCTTATGTATGGTTGCTATGAGTTGGAATCCACTTAAAGGACTTGGTTTGATTTGGGGGGTTTTCTTAAGCCAGCATCAAGGTGATGAGCCAGCAATCTGTTGTGGTGGTAGTGGTTAGGTCAATTACAACTCAGAGTGACCGTGAAGGACAATGTAGGCCTGTCCCACCGGGTTTCTGTGGCTGTACTCTTTACAGGAGTGGATCACCAGATCATTCTCCCAGAGGCACTGGATGGGTTGGAAACACTGCCCTCTGGTTAGCAGCTGAGTGCTTAATGTCCACACCACCAGGGCTGCTTGCCAGCAATCCGAGTTAGTAACATAAGCTAGTTTTGACTTGCATTTCCTAGACCTGATGTCCCTGTTGCACTTCAGGCCCAGGATCCTGTGTCTCCAGCTGATGAGTTCTAGCAAATTCTAGGTCTCGCTGAGGCTTCCCCTATCCTAGCTCAGCCTTTCACTCCCACCCATGGCCTGGTCCATAACATGCTATGTCTGGCCAGTATTCCTGGTTCCCAGACCTCGGCTCTGGGGATGAACCTTGTCACCCATGAACATTAACTTTCTAATTCCCCACTCTGTGGCTTGGCTCTTTGACAAGAAGCTCTGGTCCCCGTGCTGATCACCCATGGGTGTTGTTCCTTCTCTATCTAGCTGATTTCCTTTCCAAGGTTGGTACCTGTAGTTGGTCAGTTCTCCCCACACCTGTTGACCGATAATCAACTTGAGTGTCTTTGCTTAGGCTAAAGGAAGGGAAGGCATTTTGCCCAAACACTGACAGTTCTGGGAGCATGAAGACAAGCTGCTGTTGGGGCAAATGCCCACAGCGAACCTTCCAGCAGGCAATGTAAACAATAACATCACCCAATCCTCTTCAAAGAGCTGGGGAGCATGAACAGATGACCTTGTGACCAACCGGGATCCGGGGTTGGTTGTCTCAGCTGTTTGCTATGAAACATGAGATGTAAAGTAACTTTGTCAGGGCCTCGCTGTACAGTCGTTCCCCATTTCAGCAGAAGTGTACTCCCAGGAAGGGGTGTCTGCAGGACCAAAAGTGACTCAAGAGCCACACTTTTGAAACTCACAATGTCACCTGCAGAATGAGGTCCCCTCAAAATGAAAAACTTGGTTCCTCTTTCAAACGAGCAATGAGCACTCCAGCTTCATGCATGTGCAGACCCCTCAGAGGCCTTGGCTCATAAAGAGCACAACCAGAAAGAAACCATCTTTCACGGGCCAAGTTTTTCACCTTAGGATTTGGTCAGTAGCAACGGCTCTGGTGAGCTTAAATCTGGATCAACAGACCAAATCTGGATCAACAGATCAAACAAAACAAAAAGCCGTTGTCATCAGGTCCATCCCAACTCATGACCACTCTGTGTGTTGCAGAGCAGAACTGGTTCCCAATGTTTTCTTGTTTGTGCTCTTTATGGAAACAGATTGCCAGGCCTTTCTTCCATGGTACTTCTGGGTGAGTCTGAACTGCCAATCTTTATTTTAGCAGCCAAGAGCCAACCGTTTGCACAGCCTAGGGACCCAGAGTCCTTAACAGAGCCTTAATAGTTCTTTAGAAGCACAAAACATTGAGACACCACCAATTCCAGCCCTTCCTGGGCTGTGCACAGCTGCACGAAGTTAGCTCTCTCAGCTTGAACCACAGCAGCCTGAGTTGCTGGGTGTAATCGCTTCACAGTTCTTTGGCACTAACCCTAGCATAGAGCTCAGCTGAAGCTGTTCCCTGCCCCCAGCATGCAGCAGATTTCCCCTTTTTAGGTCACAAACCCAGACCCATCACAGTGTCTCTCTGCATGTCGATTTTAAAACATCCTTATTAATAACATTTATGAAACGCTGGCAACGTGGCAACTCTCTGAATTCTGCTACTGCCACACACGAGCAGTTTGCAAGATGGAAACACACCCACAAACTTGCCTCTGCAGGCAAGGACTATAAAAATACCTTCACATCCATCTCTGCTGAAACAGACAGAGCTGGAAGGAGAACTTCATTTAAAGAAGCCTAGGACAAGATTCACAGTGGAAAGTTCAGAAAGCCGCTAAGACCCAGATCAAACCCACTGGCATCGAGTCAATTCTGAAGCATAGCAGCCCTGTAGAACAGAGTAGAGCTGCCTTATAGGGTTCCCAAGGCTGTAAATCTTTAGGAAAGCACTTGCTTCTCTCGAGGAGCAGCCAGTGTGTTTGAACTGCCAACGTTTTGGTTAGCAGCCAAGTGATTTACAACGGCCTCACTAGGACTCCTCAGTAGCCTGCTAGGAAAAACAAACCTGTTGTCACTGAATGAATTCCAACTCACAGTGAGGACAGCAGAACTGCCCCATAGGGTTTCCAGGGAGCAGTTGGTAGATTTGAACTGCTGACTTTCTGATTAGTTAGCTGAGCTTTTAATGCACAGACCCACCAGGGATTCCAGCCACAAATAACCCACAAAGAGTAGTGTTTGACTTCCCCCTTGCAGCTTGTCTCACCGAGAATATTTGTGCCCCATTCCCGCCCAGGGTGTTGTGATGGGACTGCTGTGCTAAGATGAACCCATCTCATGCAGGCGTGTGGCCTCCCGGGGGCTGGAGCACTGGCCCAGGGTCACACCATGGTGTGTTTGGTTTTCCCACAGGCTCACACTCCATAGCCTAGTTGAATGCATGTGTCCTGGCATTTTCCTGTCTTTATCAGCCACCCAGGGCTGTCCCTACCCCCAGCATACCCCTGGCCATTAAATACACCATCCTCACACTAACAGTGCCCATCCTTACAATCCAGATTTCACCTCTCCACCCTCATGAAACCACACTCTTGGGCAAGCAAGGTCGGAGGGTCTGCCTTTGTCTTTACTCTCACACCTGCCCACCTCTCACCACCCCTGCTGAGTAGACTAGAGGTGAACTTGAGCTGCAGTCACAGCAAGCAGATTTTATCTCCTGATATTTGACTAGGAGATTTTAAAAAAAGAAAAACAAAATAACCCACTGCCACTGAGTTGATTATGACTCATGATGGCCTTGTTGGACAGAGTAGAACTGCCCTGTAGGGTTTCCAAAGAGTGCCTGGTGTGTTCAAACTGAAGACTTTTTGGTTAGCAGCTGATCTCTCTAACTACTGCGCCACCAGGGCTCTGACCAGCAGACAGGGGTCCTGAGGGTTGAACCAGGCAGAGCTGCAAGGCCACGAGGAAGGAGACCCCCAGAGCCTGTGTGTACTGAGCTTGAGGGGCCGGGGGAGGCCTGGCAGAGGGCACTGGTTCACCCTCAGACCAGAATGAAGCAGGTTGTTGCTGAGAAGCAGGGGAGGAAAGGGTTGTTGCAGCCCAGAGTTCTATCTTTCCAGCAAATTCTTCCTTTTGGCCTGACTGGGTTTAAGCCAGTTTCTGTTTCTTACCACCCAACATTCCCAGGTAGAAGTCACACTCCCAGGTTGCCGTGATCACCGCACTCTGTATTTTTCTCAGCCTTCACTGACACTGGCATCTGTACCTTCCTCCCTGGACCTCTCCCCACTTCTGCCTTTTCTAACCCTCGGTTGTGAAATCCTGTTGTGTCTCTGACTCTGGTTGGTCTCTCTCGAACGTGCTCTTCCCACACTCCCAGGAAAGTCATTTCAGGAGATGCAGGATTTGGTCTGTGTCCTAGCCTGATCTTTTTCTCTTAACTTCTTCCAGTGACTTGAGGCTGAACAGAAGGCTCTGGAATCTAGATCATCAGCTCCTACCCCACATGCAATTTTAACTCTTTGATGAGCCAGAGGCAACTCAGTCTCTTGAAACACAAATTCAGTGTCTTTTCCTCATCCAACCTACCCCTCTCCTGACTCTTCCATTTCTGTTTTGAGGACCTTGTCCTTGAGTCCTGTGGACTGGGACCGTCCCGGGGATTTGGCACTGCCTGACAATTGTCTATTTGTGCTGGTCCATTAGACCATTTTGTGAGGGCTTGGAATACATCAGTGTGGTTTGCTACTATTCCCTGTCCCAAGGACTGGTTGGCAGGGGTCACTTAATGTTCATGAATGGAATGAAGGAATCAATGGTTCTGTTATTTCCCCCTCTTCTTTATTCCTCTTGTCTCCCCAACATACAATCCCTCCCCAGGCCCCTTGGATTCTTCCCCCACAATGCCTCCTTCATTCTCCTGCTGCTGGCTCTTCTCTTTGCCTCTGAGATAGACCTTTGTCACTACACCTTAGAGCTAATGAAGAAGCAAGCTGGTCTCCTGCTTCCAATGCGAAACCTGACCAGTGGGAGTCTCCGGAGCAGGGGGACAACAATGGCCAGTGAATTTGGATGTCATCAAGTCCCCTCATGTAGACAACCAGATAGAAAAACCAAGTCTGTCTTTTGTAATGGTCAGCATTTACAACAAAGCTAGGCACGGAGATGACCCCTGGACCCCAAGTTACAAGCAGATGGGAACAAACCACCACCAGCCACAAGACCCACTTGGTGTTGGCGTCTAGGCAGGAGGAAGCAACAGAGTGGTGCCAGCCACACCTGAGAGCAGGGAAATCCCCAAATAACAAACCAAACCAAAGCTACTGCCTTCAAATTAATTTTGACTCACAGTGACCCTACAGGACAGAGTAAAATGGCCCCACAGGGTTCCCAAGGCATGCCTCATGCATTTGAACTGCCAACCTTCTGGTTATCAGCCATAGCTCTTAACCACTACGCCACCAGCATTTCTGACAGGTATTCACTGGAAAGCATGGTGGGCCAACTTACAAACATTATCTAAAACGTGGGATGGACTATGACATCCTCTAATCACATCTGTACAGACTTTACACTAGAGATTATGAGTGGCACCCTCCAAGCACACCTGTACAGACTTTACACTAGAGATGGTGAGTGGTATCCTCCAAGCACACCTGTACAGACTTTATGCTAGAGATGGTGAGTGGTATCCTCCAAGCACACCTGTATAGACTTCACACTGTTGATTACGAGTGGCACCCTCCAAGCACACCTGTACAGACTTTACACTAGAGACAGTGAGTGGCCCCCTCTAAGCACACCTGTGCAGATTTTACACCTGATTGTGAATGGTGTCAGTGTGACCAAGAATTTCAGCCTGTGCATTTCTGCTCTGTGAAACAGGTCATAAAACAGGACATAATACATGCACCCCCGTGCCTCTGCCATACCCCTGCCGTGCCACGTTGAACTGAACTGTAGGGTTCCCTCAAGAGGCTTGTGATTCTGTCTTATTTCAGCTTTGATCTGATGATTCAGTTATAACCAACGTGAAGTCAAATTCGGAGACATGCAGTCTTTGTTGGGATCGCATGGCAGCTCGAGTTAGCCACCACTGTGCCAGAAACGGGTCTGAAAAAGGACTGGTGACAGTCTAGGGAAGCACTGTGCAAACACGGTAATGTCAGTGTGGTGAAGGGCTTAAAATCACTTTTCCCATAAAACCCTGGTGTATTAGGGCCTTCAAAGTCCTCTTCCATCCTTGTTCCACAGAATCACAAACACTCAAAACCATGATCTTCCGTTGACAGTATGATCACAGAGGCCAGAAGAAATCTCCGGAACCATCTAGTCTAATCTCCAATTTTGCGAATAAAGAGACCCGCAGAGTTAGAGCAGTTGGGTTGTACTCTTCCAAGAGTTACCAGTAACTTATTAGAAAGAGAAAACACAGCTCACTGGGCTTGGAGACCCAGGGAAAAGGCAGGAGAACCAAAGAGGTGCCTTTCATTTCTCTTTATAAGGAACCCAAAAGACAGAAATGCATTTATCCCTCCAATCCCAGTTGCCAAACCAGTTTAAAGCCTACACTGATCTCAAAGGCATAAAGCCACCAATACGTGACTGACTTACCCGGGGTCCTGTTAGCGTGAAGAGCAGAGCAGGGAAGAGGCCCTGTCTTCCTGATGTTCCAAGTTTTCAGCACTGCCCTCCTGCTGGCTGCAGCCTGTCTTCCCCAGGGTCACATGAAAGTGTTCTATAAATGTGCGTTGGCTGAAGGTTGGGAGAGCTGGCCTTGGCGCCAGCAACGTGTAAGCAATCCAAGCCAGGCCGGGCTCTCTGGAGGGCTTCGCAGCCCTGGGGAAGACAATGCCAGGCAGGAGAGGGCAGGTACTCAGACCTTCCCGCTCGGGATTTGTTTAGGATCTGAAACTAATCTCGACTGCTTCGGGCAGCAGTTCTGCTTTCTTGGAGTTGTTCTATATTTTGGCTGGGATTAGCCACTTTTCAAAACAAAGCTGGCTTTTAAAACAGCTAAGAAATTAGAAGCGCTTCTGGTGAGCTGGGAGAGGCTACGTCCAGCTTCTGCAGACCTCTTTAGATCAAGCCCTCCTTTTTGAGAGTGTCGGTATGCCCCTTGAGGAAGGGAGAAGAAACGATTACTGTTGGCAGTGTTTTAAATAGCCAACTGCCGAACATTCTGTGCGTATTTAATGAATTAGATATTCAATGGTACAATGGAAAACTAAGCAGCCGTTAGCAAGGATGTGGATATCTTTACATACTACCATGGAAAACTCTCCAAGATATATCATTAAGTGAATACGTTAAGGTACAGGAACAGTGTGTATTATATGTTTCTATTAGCATAAAAGAAAAAGAAAAACTTCCCATCAAGGCTATTCTGACACACACTGACCTTATAGGACAGAGTAGAACTGCCCCCATAGGGTTTGCAAGGAGTGCCTGGTGGATTTGAACTGCTGACCTTTTGGTGAGCAGCCATAGTACTTAACCACTGTGCTACTAGGTTTTATAAGATCAAACCAAACCCATTGCTGTGAAGTTGATCTGATTCATAGCCATCCTATAAGACAGAGTACAATTGCCCCCACACAGCCTCCAAGGAGCGCCTTGGGGATTCAAACCACTGATCTTTTGACTAGCAGCTATAGCACTTAACCACTGCACCACCAGGGTTTCCTAAGGGTTTATAGACTCATAATTTTTTGCCCTCTTTTTTAATGCAAGGAAATCCTGCTGGGGAAGTGGTTGAGAGTTCTAGCTGCTCACCAAAAGGTCGACAGTTTGAATCCACCAAGCACTCCTTGCAAACCCAAAGGGGCAGTTCTACTCTGTCCTCTAGGGTCGCTGAAAGTCAAAATTGATTCGACCACAGTGGATGTAGTTTTTGGTTTTATACTATAGGATAGATGTTGTTGTCATTACCATTCAGATAGCCCCCAACTCACAGTGGCTCCGTGCACAACATCATCAAACCACTGTCATCCGTAAGGTTTTCCTTGGCTGATTTTCAGAGGTAGACTGCCAGGCCTTTCTTCCTGGTCTTAGTCTGGAAGCTCCACTGAAAGCTGGTCAGCATCCCAGCCACACCCAAGCCTCCTCTGACTGAGGGGCGCACTGGCCGGGAATCAAACCCAGGTCTTCTGCATGGAAGGTGAGAATGTTACCACTGAATCAACACTGCCGTCACCTAATAGAGAACATATAATTTCCATAATCTAAAAATAAATATTCTACATACTCTGTTATATAAGTAGAAACCGTGGTGGAATAGGGAGGAAGGACCACGGCTGCTAACCAAAAGGTCAACCGTTCAAATCTGACAGGTGCTCTTCAGAAACTCTGCAGGGCAGGTCTGCTCTGCCTCTAGGGTCCCTATGAGTCAGAATCAACTAGATGGCAGTGGGTTGGGTTGTATAAATAAATGACTTGTAGAAATCCATGCAAGAGATTGGTGACAGCAGCTGCCTCCAGGGAAGCGAAGTGAGAAGAGGGCTCCGACGACAGAGTAGGAAGAGGGCTGCCTACCCACATATTTCCTTTTGCAGTCCAGGAATTTTATCTGATGTGTAAGAAGTAATTGTTCAAAGAGACTTTAAGAAGCAATCTAAATTTTACTGTAAATATTGAATTTTTCACAATTATTCTACTATTTGGAGCTCTGCATTAAACTTTACTGTAAATCACTTTTTGAATGTGTTTAAAAAGTTTTGCTTGGGGAAGAGGAGTCCTTAAGAAGGCCAACTTTCACAATAACTAAAATCCTGTAATTTGGAGGGAGCTACCATATAGTGAAAGCTGAACAATCAACAGGGAAAACAGAAGAAGAATTGATGCCTTTGAATTGCGGTGTTAGAGGTGGATATTAAGTGTACTATGGGCCGCCAGAAGAACAAACAGGACTGTCCTGGAAGAAGTACAACCAGAGTGCTCCTCAGAAGCAAAGATGGAGAAAATGCATCTTACATACTTTGGACATGTTGTCAGGCGGGGTCAGTCCTTGGAGAACAATGTTGTGCTTGATAGAGTGGAGGGTAAGCGAAAAAGAGGAAGACCCTTGGTGAGACCAATTGACACAGTGGCCACAGTGACGGGCTTAAGCATAAAAACAACTGTGGACATGGTGCAAGACCAGGCACCAGTGTTTCATTCTGTTGTGTATAAGGTTGTTGTGAATTGGAACTGACTTGACGGCATCTAACAATAACAACACACCATATAACTTTGAAAGAATGAAGAGTCTAAAGGCCAGAGCTTTAGTTCTGATCCAACTACTTCTTAGCAGAGGGATAGATCATTGGCCCAAACACTGTGACCCTTGATTTCGTCAGGTGTCGAACAACAGCCCTGGACAACACCTTCTTCGTAGTGACCTAAACAACAGGCTGTATGTAAAAAAACCCTCTGCAAATCAAAACCCTTTGCACAGGGATAAAATCATCCAAGGTAAGCAGGCTTTTTTGGGAATTGTGTTTTTGGAAGCACTGTGTAGCTGAAAACTCAAAGAATTCAAGTCAAATTTCCCTTGGGAACAAGCATAAAAGGAAATACTTTCAGAGGGCGACACCGATGGTCATTCCGGTATGTTTGCCCCATGAGGCTGTGTCTTGTCTAAACCTTACCGTCTCATACTTCACAAAGTGTTTTCTCATGAATCAACAGTTCAGCACATCATGGCATTGTTTTCAAAAAATGACTTCTAACTTCTGTTGCCATTTGTTAATCTCGGAGTTTGCTTTAGTTTTCACCAACATCAACAAGGAAACCCTGGCGACATTGTGGTTAAGAGCTCATCAGCTAACCCACAGGTCCACAGTGTGAATCCATCAGGCACTCCTTGGAAAATCTACGGGGCCATTCTACTCTATCTTATAGGGTCACTGTGAGTCAAGATAGACTCTTCAGTGATGGGTTAACACACACACACACACACACACACACACACACACACACACACACACACACCTATTGCTGTCAAGTTGATTCCAACTCCTAGTGACCTTGTAGGACAGAGTAGAACTGCTCTATAGGGTTTCCAGGGCTGCAATTATCTTGGAATCCAATTCCACATCTTCTTCCAACTTTTGGTTAGCAGCCAAGTGTTTAATCTCTGTGCAAGCAGTGGTCCTTCATACTAACACCACTACATAATAAATACTTGGAAACTGAGATATCAAAAATATTTCAATCACCAATGTCCCAAAGCCCGTAAGTTAGGTGCTGTTGTCGGGTGCCCTCGAATTGATGGTGACTCATAGCTATGCTGGGAACAACAGAAGAAAATACACCCCGCACTCATCGCTGTGTTCCAGTCCACTGTTGCCGTAACTGTGTCAATCCACTTTGTCACCGGACTTCCTCTTTCTCGCTGACTGACCCTCCACCTTACCAAGCACGATGTCCTTCTTCGGGGACTGGACCCTCCTAATGATACGTCCACAGTATATGAGACAAAATCTCACCTTCCTCACTTCCAAGGAACACTCTCGCTTGTTCTCAGGCACACTCGCTGGTTCTTCCGAAAGTCCACGGCTTGTTCAGTATTCTTCCCTAATACCGTAATCCAAAGGCATCAGTTCTCCTTAGGTCTTTCACACTCACTGTCCAGATTTGGTATGAGTAAGAGGCAAATGAAAATATCACAGCTTGGGTCAAGTCCATTCTAGGGCTGGCGGAGGCGTGTCGGCTCTCGGCCCCCAAGTTCTCCCAATCGCGGTGAAGTTCTCGGTTCCCCAGCTGCAGTGGCGCCCTCCTGTGGCAGTAACGTTAAGTGCAGTCTTGCTCATTCATTCGGCCTGCCAGCGGTGGCATGATTCTCGACCAGAGGTACATTTTTAATGAACACAAACTTTTTTTTAAAAAAAAAGGAGGGGGGTAGGCTTTGATACTTTAAAATTTTCTCATCAAGTGAGGTTTTCATTAATCGTTTAATTTCACATACATCATATTTCTTCAATTCAAATTCACATAAATACAGCCTTAGCAAAAATTACTAGCATATGGCAAGGTACCAAAGAAACAGAACATTTCCCAGGCGATGCACAGAACTGCTGATTATTTACAACAACAGTAAGCAGGTTGTTATTGTTAGTTTCCATGACACTGATCCCCACATGTGTCACAGCAGAACTGTGCTTCATAGGTTTTTTTTTCTTTCTTTTAATTTCACTGAGCTTAAGGTTAAAGTTTGAAGCACAAATTAGTTTCTCATGCCAAAATTTATGTACAATTTGTTTTTTGACATTGGCAGCAATCCCTGCAATGTGTCAGCATGCTCCCCCTTTCCCTTCTTACCCCGGGTTCCCCGGGTCCCTTTATCCAGTTTTTCTATCCCCTCCTGCATTCCCATCTTTGCTTTCGGGCAGATGTTGACCAGTTGGTCTCACGTACTTGCCTGAACTAAGAACCGAGTTCCTCATGTGCCTTATTGCGTATGCCATGGGCCTGTCTAACCTTTGGCTGAAAGGTGGACTTCAGCAGTGGCTTCAGCTCTGAGCTGGGTTGTCCAGGGGCTATAGTCTCAGGATTCCTCCGTCTGTCTGGTCAGTAAATCTGGTCTTTTAAAAATTAATTTGAACTGTATTCTATCATTTTCTCCTGCTGTGTCTGGGGCCTTCTATTGTCATCCTAGTCAGAGTGGTCAATAGCAGTAGCTGGGCACCATCTAGTTCTTCTGGGCTCAGGCTGGTGGAGGTGGTGGTTCCTGTGGTCCACTAGTCCTTTGAATTAATATTTCCTTTGTGTCTTTGGTCTTCTTTGCTCTGGCCAGAATGGGACCAACAAACATATTATAGACAGCTGTTTGCAAGTTTCTAAGACCCCAGACAATACTTACAAAAGTGAGTGTTTTTTAATTTGTTTTTTAATGAACTATGGGATGCCCACTGACCTAGATGTCCCCTGAGACCGTGGTTCTATGGCATTCTTGATGGCTGATTTGGGGAAGCAGAATGCTGGGTCCTGCTTCTCAGGCACCTCTGAGAGGGTTTGGAACACCAACCTTTTGGTTAGTAGTCCAGTACTTCACCATTTGCAGTCCATAAGGATGCCAGTAAACAGACAGATTTATAAAGAATAAGAGATAATGTTCAAGGTTTATTACTTGCATGCACAGCGAAGAGGAAACTCCAATTTGTGAAGAAACACTCACAAGTCCTTTCATCCATGAGACTCCGTTAAAGAGATAGCAAAGATTTTTTTTTTTCTTTCTATGTGTGTGGGGACAATAATGAACAAAACCAGAGAGGGTGCATCACTCAGCAAGGGATTCTTCTGTGATGGTGGATGATGGAAAGTGGATGAAGATCTGGTGATAGAGGAATCAGGCAGAGCAGTCTGGACTGGATTGGCAGAGCAGAGAGGAATGTAACCAGAATGAGACCTAGCCAGCCCCGCTGAGCCCAGGAGAGGTCCAGGACTCTCACCTTCAGGGACAATGGAGAGAGCAGATCTGGGGCTGACAATTTAAAACACGTGTTGGTGGAAACACCTCTTTCATAACGTCCCACCCTGTCCCTCCTAAACGCCTAGCTACCGGGCCAAAGCAAAGGAAAACAAACTCAAAACCTCCCATGTATCTGGAAACAAACAAACAAAAAAATCAATTGAAAGTAAACTTAATGAAAATCTCTCATAAAATAGAACTGAAATATATTAAAAAATAAGTAAATAAAGGCTTACAGAATCAATCAGTGAAGCCTCAGATCTGATCAACAGGAGATGCAGACATAGAACGTAGAACAGTCAAAGGAAGAAATTAGAAAAAAGCTAACTTAAGAATATTTTCCCAAAGTGAAACAAGTGAATCATAGACTTAAAAGGCCCACTGGGTGCCTAGCTTAGTGAATAAAGACAGAGTATCCATAGGCATGTCATAGTGAAATTCTAGGGCACCTGAATTAAACAAGCTGGTCATCAAAAACTGCATTTAACAAACCATCTGTCATGGGCTAAATTGTGTCACCCCCCCAAATACGTGTAGCCATGTGGCTGGGTCATGATTCCCTGTATTCTATGATTGTCCTCATTTTGTGCTTTTCCTATACTGTATGTTAAAGGATTAGGGTGGGGCTGTGAATCCCTTCATAGGATCACCTCCCTGCTCCATTGTAAAGGGAGTTGCCTTGAAGTATGACTTACACCACCCTTGATCCTTTCACCCTACAAGAGATAAAAGGAAAGAGAAGCAAGCACAGAACTGGGAACCTCGCACCATCAAGAAAGTAGCACCGGGAGAAGAGCGTGTGTCCTTTCAAAAATAGGTGCACACCCTGTTCTATTATCAGACAGACTCATTTATACATTTCCTTAAGAAAGTAGACAAAGGAATTTCCGTACATCTTTCTAATTGGTAGCTACAGGTATACAGATTTTCATATTGTCTTCTTATTGGAGCAGTATACTTAATGAGGCACTAGATAAGCAATTAGTATTACATTACATAGGAAGGTGCTGCTGCTTTTTTTTTTTTGGTAAACTAGGCTTATTGGGGATTTCTGTAACGGGAGGAGGGAATGTCTTCGGCTGGCACCAAAGAGAATGCATCTGGACTTTTATTACCTTTTTCTTAGAAACTGAGTTTATCTTAGGGTTTCTATGGAGGGAGGGAAGGGAAGCTGGTATTTCTGATGCCCCAACTCTAATTTACACATCAGCTCGTTTATATTTAGTGAAAAGGACAGGTATGTGTGTGGTAAGGCAGACACTGATTCGAGTGCAGTTTGTGAAGTTCCTCCCAAAGCAAACTGGTGCCTTCTTATCTCAACAGTATAACAATAGCTACTTAGGTGAATTCCCCTCTCAAGGAGGAAAGCACGTAGGCCTGGGTGTGAGTACAGGTGTCACATTCAGAGGGCCAGAGCCATGGTTTTCAAGGGTCAGATGTCACGCATTCCAGCCGTTCCGGGCTGTTCACAATCACTCATTCATAGGCTCACAAGCCCCGCACCCAGGCCTTCTGGAACTTAAGTGCTATCTCCTTCAAAGCTTCTTCTTCCTCTCTCACTTAGAGCATAGCAGCTGTGGCCAAGAGCTAGTGTTCCAGCAGCAAGCAGAAACTGCCGGTCCTTGAAGGCCGGGGCCTTACAACTGGTGCAGTGTTGGTCTCGGAGCTCAGGTGAAAGGGCAGGCCACCTGCAGGCCACCCGAAGCAGAGTTAAAGAATTGGGAGCCATCGACTCGACAGCACTGGGTTTGGTTTTTTGGTAATCCACTATGGAGAAAGAACCAGAGCAAAACTCACTTTCCAGCATATTCTCCCCTTGACTTACCATATGTGCCCTCCTGCAGTTTCTTGAATGTGCCAGACTCATTTTAATTTCCAGGGCTTCCCTTAGCTCTTGCCTCTGACAGGAACACGTTTCCGCTGTATCTTTACCTGACTCGTTACTTCCCATACTTCAAGCCTCAGCTCCAATGTCCCCTCATCTGAGAAGTTGTTGTTGCCCATTACATCTCAACCAGCAGCCCATAGCCAGCACCTGGATGCCTTACTCTAAATTCTTCAAAAAGTCAACATTACCAACTCTTGCTTTTTTTTTTTTTTCCTCTTGTTGTTTGTCTTCTCCATGAGAACAGAGACCATGTCTTATTCACCACTGTGTCTCTGGGGTCTAGAGTAGTACTGTGTCCGGAATAAATAAAAACCAAACCAGTCACTGCTGAGTTAGTTCTGGCTTGTGCAGCCCCGTGGTCACAGCAGAACTGGGCTCCACTGGGTTTTCAATGGCTGATTTCGGAAGAAGACTGACACTTTGGAAATGTCTCTGGGTGGACTCGAACCTTTAACTTTTTCTTTAGCAGCCAAGCGCACTAGCTCTTCATACCACCCAGATAGTCCACAGGTGTTTAACAAATGTTTGTTGAGTGAACGTTGAATGAGATTTTTCCAAACACCTTTAAATCTCTTATGAAACCTTATTGTTAGCTTAGAGTTCTGTACTCAGCCAAACCATCAGTTGAATGTAGGGTTAAAAACATTTTCAGATTTAAAAAATTCCCTCCATCACATCTAGTAAAGAGGAAATTAATAACAGACATCTTCCTTTGATTTTAAGGTTTATCTTACGCATGAAACCAAACATGAGCCATAAAAAACCTGACCCAAACTACAAAGCTTGCCAGAAACTGCTCTACAGCAGTAAATCTGCCTTATCCTGCTAGAAATGCAGCGTCAACAAACCCTGACTTCCTAATTTACATCTCACAAAAAGCAACTATAGGGGACAGCAAAAGTGAAAGAAGGAAAATGTAATCAGTAACCATATTGATCACTAGTTCTACATTAAACATTATTTAAAGAAACCCCATCACATAAACAGTGTTCATTGATTTTCAAATTTGAGAATCCACCTGTAGAGGAAGAACCAGCTACCAGCTGACCTCCACTCCACAGGCATTTCCCGGATTTTATGAAAAAGAGCTGATGGTCATAGTGATACACAGCACTTACAACAAACACAAGGGACGGCCAGGGAACGTTCTGTAGCTCAGGTTGTAACAGCAATTGTGGATCTGTGCCGCCTGTCCGCAGAGCCAGTACTGAGACAGGAGGTGAGGTGATTAAACGAGGACTTTTATTGAGTGCCAACACACAAGCAGCAAGGGGGAATCAGTTCCTCCAAAGCTTGCCTGCATGCACAGGCTAAGCCTGGAGGTTATATAGGTTGATTAAGCGGGGGAGATGCTGGGTTAATATTTTTCCCGGTCCATGCAAGTTAATTCTTTCGATGTTTCAACAATATTTTTTGTGGGGGTCTCCATGGCTCCAACAAGTCGGGGCTTGATCACCATCCAAACTACCTGGTGATTTGATTCAATAGTCTTTGACAATAACTGAAAGGGGATAAACAGAACAAATAATCAATGTTCTTAAGAGGAAAGAATAGCTATGTGACTTATGACCAGTACAAGGTAAATTCTCATGACTGGGGAAAATCAGGCTCTCAGGACTCAATGTTTATGACATGATTGTCTTTACTACTGTTCTTAGCAAGAGGGAGCTGGGCTGGCCAAGGGACTCCCTTTCAAAGTGAATTCTGGCTGGTAAAAAAGAATTCTTATTTAGGTTCTATAAAGTTGCCTGAGACACTGAATTAGCAAAGACTGAGGTCTTCCTTGTAGGAGAAAGACAAAGTGAGGTTCCTGCAAGCCTCTGGTCCTACCACTTACACTCACTGAAATCAGTATACAAACTTGTTTTGTGGGTACTTATGTTTAAGGATACCTTATTCATCAGTCCCTGCAGAAGGCCATCAGGCTTGGTAAAACAGCGACAGGGAAAGACAGGAAAACCTGCAATGACGTGCATTTAACACAGTGGCTGAAATACTGAGCTCCAGGATGGCAATGACTGCGGGCATGGTACAGAACCGGACAGAGCTTCCTCCTGCTGTCCTTAGGGTAGCTATGATTCAGAACCAACTCGATGACAGCTGACATCTTATATGTATTTCTTATAAGTAATCATGGCAGCATTTCTTTACAATAAAACACTAGCCTAACTCGGGCAATGTGACCATAAAGATCTTTGCCTTTTATCCTCATAATAGTGCTGTCCACCACACTTTAAAAAAAAAAATCAGTCATCATTTAATAAATTCAAAATCTTAGCCACTTTTCCATCCTTGCCAGAGCTTCATCACACACTAATGGTGTTATCTTAGTGCTCGACAGAGCAGCTTCGTCCTTTCCCCTGGATGTGCCGTACTGTTGACCATTAACATTCGACATATAACCGGGAGTGTAAAGCTTACTTGACACACGTGTTTTCACGTAAGGCCCATCACAGTCATCAAAAGAAGGGGAAGTAAATCTCCTACCCCCAGCCTCGCCCCCAGGTGTTGTGCCCTCCACTGTGCTCCCGCAGACGATGGCATTGACCTCTTCTCATGTCTTTCTGCTAGAAGGCCAGGGCGAGGATCTGAGCTGTCTTTAGGACCTGCTGCCCTTTGTAGAGTACCTGGCCCAGTAATATACACCAAACGCTTGTTGGATTGAATGAAACGTTCCACGGATTTTGGTCTGGAACGTGGAATGAATTTTTGCCTAGATTCGTTTGGTTTTACATGACGTTGGGCTGCAATTAACAAGTACAAAACAAAAGCTTAAACCACAAGGACTGCTCGCTTCATGAGGAGCCTGAACGTAGAGTTCATTCCTCTCCACCATTTCCGCCATTCCGGTCTGTCCTCACGCTTGCCATCTTGTCATCCGAGGTGACTGCCATCATGCCCAGCACCAGGTGCTCACGCGGCATCTGAGGAGTACGGGGTGGCGAGAAGGACTTTCTTTTTTCGAGGCGTTGTCTCCCGTCTGCATGGAAAGCCTCCTCACAGTCATTGGCCCCAACTGGATTGCGTGCTATCCTCAGACTAGTTTTGCTGGGGAGAAGGAGGTCACCATGACCGTTTAGACCAGCAGTCACACTTCAGCCAGTGAGGCAGACGCATGACCCTATCTTCTGTGAGACCCAGGCAGGCAGCACTTGAGTGTGGGCTGACAGCTGCTGAGCAAACCAAGAGCAGTGCCTGCTTCAAGCTTACCATGCACGATGCACAAAATGGGATTTTTGTAGGCTTGCGTAGTGACCCGATTTACAATATTTCTCTTTGAGAAAATGTGTTCTCGGCACCAAAAAGAACTTTTGGGGGACATTTGCACTATAATTCAAAATATGTGTAATGAAATTTATACTACACTTAGCTTTGAAACTATATGAAATGCAATCCCATAAATAGCATCTGTCTTGAACTCTCTAGAAGGTTCCTTAGAATCTTTGTGTTTGAGAATAAATTATTAACACAAGTTGCAACTGTGCACCAGATATACAGAAAGGATTAGCAGACTCACTGAGGAGGAAGTCTGGGAACCCTGCTAAGTGTTTTCTTCCTTTGTTCTTCTGTCCCTAGCAAGAGTGGTATTGCCTGGTGTTCATAAACTCTATTTTATATCCTCAAGGCTGCTCAGAGAAACTAAGTGTCTAGTCCAAGGTCACAGATGGTGAGTGGCAGAACGCGATGTTCCGTCTCAAGTTCCGAGCCCTTCCCATTCAGTTGCAGAGACTAAGCGCAGCAAACCGAAGCAGCAGGTCCATGGCGTTGCCAGGCTGTGCCGGCGGCCTGGGGAACCAGAAACCTCACGAAGATGAAGCAAGCTCACTGGGGTGGGCGTTGAGGACAGGGACACCGAGATCTTAAGAGCCTTAAAATGTGGGGTAAGAGTAGTAGCGGGCTCTGGTTGTTCCTGTTGTCATGGGAACGGCCAGGTTCCCCTTCACGGTCCTAAGGGGCACTCAGCCCGCGTGCAGTGCCCCGCAGGATCTTCCTGTCCCCAGTGTCAGGAGCCTGGGGGTACTCAGCCCATCCTTGGTCCTCAGCGGGGCCTTGCTGCCCCCATTGTCACGGGCCTGACGGCGCTGAGCCCATCACCGGCGGCGAGCGGGCTCTCACTCTTCTGAAAGTCAGGCGCCTAGGGAGTCGGCCCGTGCCCGGCCCCGGCCCCGGCCCCCGGCCCCCGGCCCAGCCGCCAGGCAGCCCTCGTCGCCGGCCTCCGGCCACAGGCGTCGCTGTGCGCTCGCGCCGCCCGGCCGGTTCCGCCGGCAGCCGGCGTGCGCAGAGCGCGGGTTTCGGGCGCCGACTTCCGCCGCTCCCGAGGTGCAGGGGGGTCGGCGCGATGTCCGGGGAGAGCAGCGGCCGCCGGTCGGATGGCCGCAGCCGGGCTCCGGGCCGCGACCGGGACCGGGACCGGGACCGCGACCGCCCCCGCTCCCGCTCGCGGTCGCCGCTCTCGCCGGGAGCCCGCCGCGGCGCCGCGCCCGAGCGCAGGGGGGCCCCGGGGCGCCCGAGCCTGGACGAGGACTTGTCCGACTCCGGCGACGAGGTCTTGGACCCGGCGAGCCTGGAGGTGGAGACCGACCACGGACTGTGCCGCCAGATCCGCCACCAGTACCGGGCGCTCATCAACTCCGTCCAACGTAAGGGGTGCGGGCCAGGCGGTCCCCTGCGCCCGGCGGGGAGGCCTCGGCCCGCGCGGCCGAGCCGCCGACTGTGGCCTCTGATCCGCATCGGGTGACAGCCCTTGTCCGGGCCCCGCCTGGGTTTGTTTACACAGGGCGCGGCAATTTCTTTTGTCCTTGGGACCCCTATCCCAACCTTGGGGGTGGGAGGAGACACACAGGCAGGTCCCCGATTTGCAGGCGACTCTCCTGGGACGGCCGGCTAGTCCCGGCGGCAGTGCAGGAGGCGGGCTCCTTTTATTCTTTTTGATTTTAATTTTATTTATTTATTGTGATTGAGTGAAAGTCCTTCCTTCTTTTTTAATTGCATCCTGCACGGGGTGCCAGCTGACTGAAGGCTCACTCTCGGACCCCACCCCGGGCCCAGTGAGTCTGAATCTCTGGGGGTTCCGATCCTTGCCCCCGTTTTCGGAGCACTCCTCGGAGGCTGCCGAGTCCGGCCCTTTGGGGTTAGCTCGGCCAGCGCTTCCTCTTAATCGTGCTGTGCAGACGGTCACCTCTTTTCCTACGTCCTGTTGGGTAAAAAGTAAAGCTATTTGCAGTGCTTTCGCCAGGAGCAGGTGCCGGCTTCTCCGCACAGCTGCTGAGGTTGCCTGTCCGTGATCTCATCAACACTGGATGAGGAAATTTCCCAAAGCTTTATCTCTTTTTAAACAGAAAACCGGGAGGACATACTGAATGCCAGTGACAAATTAACAGAGGTCCTTGAAGAGGCCAACACGCTGTTTAATGAAGGTAATTTATTATGTTATGTATACACGGAAGCTTTTTGTTGTCATACGATTTGGGATCATTTTGATTAGTTGTGTCGAAGAGCCAGCTCGTTGACATCCAGAAGTGAATAATAAATCTCAAATGTGGGATGGTATTTTGCCAATTTTGGAACTTTTTCATTTTAACCATGTCCGACTGTACAGCACTTGGCTTTTGGCTAGGTATGTAGTACTTAAAATACCCACACACGCTGCAGTCGAATGGGGTTCAACTCATAGTGACCCTAGAGGTCAGAGTAGAACTGCCCCACAGAGTTTCCAAGGAGCACCTGGTAGATTTGAACTGCCGACCTTTTGGTTAGCAGATGTAGACCTTAACCCACTATGCCACCAGGGTTTGCATCTAGTGCCAGTGTACCAGAAATGCCACAAGTGAGTGTCTTTAACAAATAGGAATTTATTTTCTTGGGGTTGGGAGGCCTAATTCAGGGCGCCGATGCTAGGAAAAGACCTTCTCTGTCTACCCTTCACCCAATTTCAAAACCGCTTCTACATTTTAGGTTATCTGTCAGAGCAGCACCCTACTCTTCCAGTCACAAATCCTGTCTTTGTTGCTTAGCGCTGCTACAACAGAAATACTGCAAGTGGGGGACTTGAACAAACAGAACTTCCGCACAGTTGAGGCGGCCAGAAGTCCTAATTCAGGACCCTGACTCTCGGCAGAGGCTGGCTCTGGGAGAGGTCCTTGTCTTTTCAGTGTCTGTTTCCTGGGTCCTTGGAGGTCTCCATGTGACTTTGGCATCTGTGGTCCCCAGTGTCTGCTGTTCTAATCAGCTCTTTGTATTTCTTTTAAGGGATTAACTCAGGACGCACAATACACTAATCCTGCCTTGTTCATGTAACAGAATACTTCCCAAATGGGATTCTAGCCTTTCTATATCTTGACCTAGTTTATAACATCTGGTGTTCAATATAGAGGTGCCAAATGGGATTCTAACCACAGGTATAGAGGTTAGGATTCACAGCCCATAATGTTGGGAGGCACAGTTCAATCTGTAAAAACAATACTCCTGCTTTTCTTAGGCACTTACCATTTGCTGGACACCCGGGAAGGGCTTTACCGGAAGGTCCCTTTTCAGGCCCTCAGGGTGAGGCAGTTGCTGCTCAGGTTTGAGAGGACGTTCTTTGTGTTGAGTGGCCCTGTTTATGCCGTGGTAAAGTGCTCAGCCACTTAACAGAAGCTGTGTGGTTCATACCCACCAACCCCTCCACAAGAGAAAATACAGTAGTCTGCTTCTATGAAGATTATGGCCTTGGAAACCCCGTGGAGCAGTTCTGCTCTGTCCTGTGGGTTTGACTGCGCCTCATGGCAACAGGTTTCGGTTCTACTTGTGTTGTCTGGTTTTTTTGCATAGCTCCATCGCCCCAGGACAGTTCTGGTGAAGACCTGGATGACAGAACTAGCTAGACTGGGATGTTCTGTTTCTTCTCCTATCTTTCTCCCAACCTCTCCCTCTCAGCCCGTTGCCCTTGGTCCGTGTGTAACCCCCCCGGGGTCTCTCTGTTCCGGTGTGGACCTTTTGGTCTCCAGTTTGTGTGTGTGTGAGAGGGTACTGAGTTCTAGGCTTTGGAGGCTTTAAAAATAATCTGAATTAAAAGCAGCAGCAGGGTTGGTGGGAGCAGCAGCTGTCTGTTCAGCAACAGAGGACAGGGTAGGCACGGGGCCACAGCCCTGGGAGAGCCACCCAGACCACCTTCCCCTATTCATGTGGGAATAGAAATGGAGGCCAGCAAAGGCAGATGGAGCAGTTGCTTCTTGTCAAGTCATTTGCAATTCATGGTGACTGTGTGTGTGCCAGAGGAGAGCTGTGGTCCACAGTGGTTTCAGTGGCTGGTTTGTCCAAAGGAGATCACTAAGCCTCTTTTTTTTGACAAGGTTGCTCGGATCCGACTCGATGGCACTTGGCTGGCTCTGGGTAGACTCATACCTCCAGCCTCTTGGTTAGCAGCTGAACGTGTTAACCGTTTGCCCTCCCTAGAGCCTCCTGGGGTAGGGTAGGCCCCACAGCTGTCTGCGGGGCGGACACAGATGGCAGGGAAGAAGGACCGGCAGGACCCAGTGATGCCTGAGTACCATAATTCCTCGTACTCTTCAAGGACGAGAACCTTTATGACTATTTCTTCTTCAGTATGCATACTGCTTTAAATATTGTCTCCTTTTAATACTTAAAAGCCCACTGCCATCGAGTTGATTCTGACTCACAGTGACCCCACAGGACAGAGTAGAAGGGCCCTGTAGAGTTTCCAAGGAGCACCTGGCAGATTCAAACTGCTGGTCTTTTGGTTAGCAGACATAGCACCTAACCATTACACCACCAGGGTTTCCTTTTAACACTTACCTGTCTGTAAACGCCCAGATGTCTTTCTTGCTGTGACGTCATCATCCTTATAGTTGCCCTCCCTGGTACACCGAATTTGCTCAAGCTCATCGGAACCTTCGGGAACTAAGTCTTTCTCCTTCATGTGGCTAATACCCTAACCCTTAACTTCTTTCTTCCCTCCCAGCCTGGACTCCCCGTCAATCTACCGACTGATACTCTTACATACCCCCACCCCCGGGTATTTTTCTCATGTGTCTTACCCACAAGACCTTCACCTGTGGGTACGTAGGCTGTTCCCTGCGGTGCTAACAGGGTTACTCTCTCAGGCATAACTGTGTGCTCAGCTGGGCCCTGGAGATACTCAGCAAACATAGGAGGCTAGATCTTGACATTTGTAGATTTATTATTCTCAGTTTTGACTATTTAGAGACCTTACAGTCATTCGTGACAGAACTTTGGACTTTTCTCAGATAATGTACTGTGAAGTGAGTGGGTGAGAATGATCTAGAATGCCACCCAGGGATGAGGGAGTTTTAGTGTACTGTGAAGTGAGTGGGCGAGAATGACCTAGAACACAGCTTGGGAATGAGGGCGTCTCAGTGTGCTGTGGGGTGAATGGGCAAGAATAATCTAGAATGCCACCCAGGAATGAGGGCGTCTCAGTGTGCTGTGGGGTGAATGGGCAAGAATAATCTAGAATGCCACCCAGGAATGAGGGCGTCTCAGTGTGCCATGAGGTGAATGGGTGAGAGTGATCTAGAATGCAGCCCAGGAATGGGGGTACAGATGTGCTGTGTGGTGAATGGGCAAGAATGATTGAGAACGCAGCCCAGGAGTGAGGGAGTCCAGACTGTAACCCACCTCTGGATCTGTTTGTAGTCTTACTCATCCTTGCTTCACCAGGAACTCTGCAAAAATGATTAAAAACTTCCTCTGTGGGAAAGAAATAATATATGAAAGCAAACATAGGAAGCACGAAGGTCTCCAGCCAGCTGTGCTGTTTTTGCAAGGATTGTTGTGGAAATCAGTGATTCAGATGAGATGATCTTGAGGAACAAGGGAGGCACAAACATTAATGTGTTTGGTTACCTTAATATTTACCCCCTATTTTTCTAAATTTAAACCAGTTTTTACTTTCTGTATACTGCCTTGACTTCCTCTCCATATGACAGATCGATGAGTCCATTTTTCTAAAGTCCTCTTTTTCTCGTTATAACGTTTACATGATGACATGTCTGCCTGTTTTCATCATTTTGTCTTTGATTTATTTTTGTGACTTCTCTATTTGGGTTGACATCCAGTTGCTGTGTTCTCTGTTCTGTTCTTGGGTTATTACCTGATGTTACTGATTTTCTAACCAAAGGACTCCCTTTAGTATTTCTCGGAATTTTGGTTTCGTTTTTGCAAATTCCCTAAATTTCTGTTTATCTGGAAATGTCCTAACTTTGCCATCATATTTGAGAGATGGTTTTGCTGTATATATAATTTTTGGCTGGCAACTATTTTCCTTCAAGGCTTTATATATATGTCATCCCATTGCCTTCTTGCCTAAATGGTTTACTGCTGAGTAGTCCTGGTTTACTCTTATTGATTCTCCTTTGTAGGTTATTTTTTATTTATCCCTAGCCAGTTTTAAAATTGTCTCCTGATCTTCAGTTTTGGCGAGTTTGATTATAATATGCCTTGATGTCTTTCTTCTGGGATTTGCTTTGCGTGAAGTTTGATGAATGTCTTCGATAGATACTGTCTCATCTTTCATGATATTGAAAGTTTTCTGTCAATGCATCGGACAATTCTGTCTGTATTTTCTGTTCTTCCTCCCCGCCTCCGTCTCCCCCACCTCCCCCATTCTGGTATTCCAATCATTTGTAGATGATTATTCTTAATAGAATCCCACATAATTCTTAGTGTTTCTTGATTTTTTCAAAAAATTATTTTATCTGATTTTTCCTCAGGTTGGTATTACACGGTTTATCTTCATTCTCACTGATTAAGCCTTACATTGCTTCAGTTCTGCTCCTTTGACTTTCTAATGAGTTGTCTGAATTCTATAATTTTATTATTAATTTTCTGAATTTCTAATTCCTGTCTCTGTGTACTTTCTTGCAGTGTGTTCCGTTTGTCATTATGCTCTGCTGCATTTTGCCTCACCTTCTTCCTGATCTCTTGAAGAGTTCTAAATATTAATCTTTTGTATTTTACCTGTGATAATTCCAGGAAGTTCTCTTCCTCTGGTAGATTTCTTGATTCTTTGCTTTCGGAGCTTTCTGAAGCCATCATGGTCTGCTACTTTAAGTGATACGATGTTGACTTTTATCTGGGCCATCAGTAAGTAGTTGAATTTATTTGTTTTATATTTTCTTACTGTGTTCTAGCTTTTTGTTTTGAAATGTCCATATAGTCTGGTCATGTGTCATAGTTTGCTTATTGGTGACTTTGGGCTCTAACGTCCTGTCACCAGGTGGTTAGAGGTGTTACCAGACACGTGAGCCCAGGAGTCCATGCACTTTTCTTTAATGGCTTCAGCTCAGGTGTCTAGGTAGACAGTCACCAGGTGTGTGGTGCAGGCTCTCCCGTACTGTCCTAGATGGGCAGGGGTGGCTGTATGTGCTGAGAAAGGCAAGGGGCTAACAGCCAACCCTGAGTGTCTGTGAGGATGGCATGACCCCTTATGTCTGATTCTAGGTGAAGTAACTGTTTTCCCCCTGATTTTACAGCTCAGAGGAATTGGCAGCTTTCTTTTCCCCCGTCTTCTCCCAGATTGTTAAATTGTTCCTTCGTGGGCTTAAGGAGTCCTTCTTGCAGGTCAGGTAATGGCATCAGACTCCCAAGCCATGCACAGTGCAGAGAACAGAGGGGGAAGCACTGGGAAAAGGGAGAGAGGTTTATCCCCAAGGAAGGAAAGTTTTAGATCCACAGCTGGAAAGTCACATGCAAGCCACTTGGTTTTTGATGATGGAGTACTGTTTTTCACTGGTTTTGGAGGTACAAGTATACTCCCTGCTGCTCAGTCTCTTCTGCAGGGGACGATGCCCTCTAAACGCCACTGTTCTGTTCACTGAATTGGCGACAGCTGATTCCTGGTGGTGCAGGTCTGGCCAGTCAAAGGTACTTCTGGACCCACTGTCTCACCCCTGTTGCTCAGTCCAGTTTCTCAGCTTTTCCTTTGACGTTCGGTGCTTCCAGAATGTGGCCTGTCATCCGTTCTCTTGTTCTTTTGGGTCTTTGTTAGAGGGAGCAAAGGCGGCCTCGGACGACTCCGCCCCCTTGGCTGTGCCTAGCATTCATGTCTCCGCATTTTGCTTGTGTTTGTCTTTTCTTGGCTTACTTGGTCTCCTTTGCAGGAGACACTTTGTCACAGTCCATGTTACCCGGTTAAAACTAAGCTGAAACCCCTCAACCTTGCCATTTCTACTGCGGGGAACCCCTCCTTCCCCTTGCCTGCTTCAGACCATCCCTCTCTGTGAGCATCCTGTGTTCCTGGGCCACCTCCTCTTCTCATCTCTTTTTTTTGTCATTGTGGTAAAATATGTATATGTAGCCGTCATAGACTGAATTGTGTCCCCCCCCCAACAATGTGTGTAGCAATTTGGCTAGGCCATGATTCTTGGTATTGTGTGACTTTCCTGTTGCTCTGTACACTGGCTCTGTGATGTTAATGAGGGACGAGGGGCGGAGGTTGTGTTTTTGGGGCAGGACTCGGTCTGTGAGACCACCCTGTGCCTTGAGGCAGTTTCTTGGAATAAAAGGAAAAGAAAGCAAGCAGAGTGTTGGGGACCTCATATTTTGGGAGAACAGCAGTGCTGGAAGTAGCCTGCATCTTTTGGACTGGGGCTCCCCATCCCGCCGAAATTCCCAGGCTAGGGGAAGATTGATGACAAGGACTTTCTTCCAGAGCCAACAGAGAAAGACTTTCCCTGGGACCAACACCCTGAATTGGGACATTTAGCTTACTTTTCTGTGAAGAAATGAATTTCTCTTTGTTAAAACCATCCAACTATGATTTTTCTGTTATAGCAGCTCTGGGTGACTGAGACAGTAACAAAAAGGTTACCCTTTTGACCGTTTGTAAGTGTAGAATTCGGTGGCATTACTTAGATTCAGCATGTTGTGCTACTATTAATCACCACCTATTTTAAAAGTACTGAATCACCCCAGCAGAATCTTCGTCACTCTTCAGCAGTCACCTGTTTCTTGTCCCCTCAGCCCCTGGTCACCCTTGATCAACTTCTGTCTGTATGCATTGGCCTGTTATAGCCGTTTCATGTAAGTGGGATCATACAGCATTTGTCCTTTTGTGACATATCACTCGGCATATTGTTTTCAAGGTTCACCCGTGTAGCATGTATCAGAATTTTCTTTGCTCTTTGTGGCTAAATTATCTTCTCTCTGTGTGTGTTGTTTATCTGTTCATCTGTTGATGGACACTTGGGTTGCGTCCACCTTTTGGCTAGTGTGAGTGGCTGCAGTGAACGTTGCTGTGCCCAGACCTTTTGGAGCCCTTGCTGTCAAGTCTCTTGACTGTATCTCTAGGAAGGAAACTGCTGATTTGTACGATCATTCGAGGGACCAGGAAAATGTTTTCCATAGCAGCTGCGCCATTTTACAGCGTAACCAGTGGTGTGTGGCCCCCAGAAAACTCACTGTCATCAAGTCAGTTCCAACTGATAGCAGTGCTACAGAGTATAGCTGTCCCATAGAGTCTCCAAGGAGTGCCTGGAAAATTTGAACTGCTGACCTTTCGGTTAGCAGCTGTAGCACTTAAACCACTGTGCCATCAGCATTTCCAGTGGTGTGTGAGGGCACTGCTTTCTCTGTATCCTCACGAACACTTGCTGGTAGGTAACAGCCCTCCCAGTGGTATGAGATAATACTGCGTTGTGGCCTTTCTTCCCTCCATCCTCAGCTGTCAACTACCCTGCTTCCAGTGACCATTCATGTGGCATTGCCTGTACTGTCGTGGAGCCCTGGTGGTACAGTATTCAAGAGCTCAGCTGCTAGCTAGAAGGGAGTTCACATCTACCAGCCACTCTTTGGAAACCCTGTGGGGCAGTTCTTCTCTGTCTTCGGGGGCTATTATGAGTCAGAGTTGACTCACAGCCGCGGGTTTTGTGCTGTGGTTCCTTGTGCCTCTCTGGAGAGGTGTGAACCTCCCAGACACAGCATCTAGCCTGCAGTCATGATTTCATCTGAGGTTCCTTGGCAACTTAGCTGTGGCTGTTGATCAGACTAGGCTGACAGGCACGGTCCTTACGTGCAGTGGGCATGCGCTGTAACTTAGAGAGCCCAGATGGTAATGGTGATGAGGCTGGGCTTCAGGGTCCAAAGAAGCAGCCTCTGTTGGAGAGAAAAGATGTTTTGTTCAGCTGGTGTGGTTCAGTTCACAGGACTAGGAAAATTTTAGAGAGAGGGGCTTTAGGAAGGCCGGCCAGCTTTCATTGAAGTCGAAATTCGGTTGAGTCGGGTAGGGGGCTGCCTTTAGTGGGGGAGGCACCTGGGTAATGTGTTTTCAGCCTGTGGAGACTGCTTTGTTTTTGGCCCAGTGGGAGATGCCTAGTAAGTAGTTGGGAATTTGGGGAAGGTGTCTGTGATGATGTGTATTTTGTAACATGTTTGTTTTCTTTTTTTAAAATAGTGTCCCGAGCAAGAGAAGCAGTCCTCGATGCCCAGTTCCTTGTTTTGGCATCTGATCTGGGAAAAGAGAAAGCTAAGCAGCTGCGCTCTGACCTGAACTCGTTCGATGTGTTAAGATATGTTGAGACGCTGGTAAGTTCAAAGCTACAGAACCTTCATAGAAAATGTTTCCTTTACCTTATAGTATATAATGAAAATATCTGCTTTATTTAGATCCCTATGCTAATAATTTTCACTTCATTTTTCAATTTTTTTTTTTTTTTTTTTATCTTGGATTCCTCTGAAGATTGCCTACCACATTAAACCACTAAAAGTAGTGCCCTGTGTGCTGGGACTCAGGGTGTTGTCCAAGCACGGTTTAGAAATATTTCGGCTTTCTGATTTAACTCTGGGTGCCATGGTTATTTACAAATGGCGTTTTTTTGTTTATTTTTTCCACCCTCAGTTAGCTCAGTTCTTAAGTATTCTGGATTATTCTCAGCACCCTGGGACCTTTGTCCTGGACTGTGTAAAAGCCCAACGTTGCAGGGGCTAGAACTCAGCTGGAAGTGAGCCTGGCCTGGTGGAGGCAAGGTGTTTTAGTCTCAGAATATTTCAGAACCACAGAAATATGATTGTTTGAGGGGGGGCCTCTTAATAAGCTTGATAGTTGTTATCTGAAATTTTAAAACTTTTCCTTATGGGTATATTAGAAAACCATACTGAGACTATCTTACTCTGTTGCCTTATTTTTGTTTTTTTTCGGTTTGTGCTGAGCCAGCCTGTGCCCTAGCACAGAATAGTACAGCTTGGTATCAACATTTAATTTCTGGCTGGATGTTCATGTCAATTAAGTGCTTATTACAACAGTGTAGTACCATGAGGTCCGGCCTGATCAACTATTTTGAATGAGATGGAAAAGTATTTCAATTTATTGTTTTTAAATCCTTAAAATTTTTTCTTCTTTTTTTTTTAATTTTTCCTTGTTCACTGTTAAGTACAAACACTTAGAAAAATACACACTGAGGTACATGCAGCTCCATGTATAAAATGACCATATAGTTATTTCTGTTAATTTGTTTTTATTTACCAGTTTAACCTTTGTACTGTATGTACTGAAATTGGTTCCAGAAGTCTTCTAGCATTACGTAGAACACTCCAAATTAATAGCTGTCTCATCTCAGGGTAAGGAGCCCTGGTGGCACAAAGGTTAAGTGCTCAGCTGCTAACAGAAAGGTCAGTAGTTTGAACTTAGCTGGTGGCTCCTCAGGAGCCATGTATGTCAAGGTTACATCCAATAAAACCCTATGGGGCAGTTCTGCTCAGTCACATGGGGTTTTGATGAGTCGGAATTGACTTGCTGACACTCAACAACAGTCTCAGGGCAGCAAAGACCTTTCCAAGACTGCCACCAAACAAACACTGTAAAGAAACGGTGGTAGATTTGACCAGATAGGAGCTGAAGTGCTCCTCTCACAGCGTGTGGGGGTAAGACCTGGTGGGACCGGGCGGCAGCATGGAGGGAAACTGAGGGCTCCACTCCAGTCGGGATCTTATCTTTCCTTCAGAACGTGGTTGCCTTGAATGGGCTGAACTCTCTGAGAGCTTTGTGATGATGGCGTGCTTGTGACGTTGTTGTTGTTAGGTGCCGCTGAGTCAGTTCCAGCTCACAGGGACCCTGTGCACACAGAACATACGGTGTGACCATTGTGATGGGTTAACTTCTAAGTCCTTCCCTAAAGGTAAATTTGCTGTAATGGGTTGAGACAAGAGAGTCGTCAGAGTCCACCAGCTGCTCTCAGGGAGGGCCTCAGAGATACTGCTGCATAGAGACCTGCAGTGTGCTCTGGGAGCCGGCCAAACTCCCCTGTTCTGCTTTAGGGCTTCTGACTTGGGGTGTGATTTTATCTTTTTATGCTAGTACGGCTTTGACTACTTTAAAAATGAACTCTGCTTGGGATCCAAAAAGTTCCAGTGGGCTTAATTCTTTTCAGGGGCAGACCTAAGGCCCTCTGCACACCAGTGAACTAGAGCTAGGCTTCTCAGCCTCAGCACCACAACCCTTTGGGGCTGGGCGAGCCTTTGTTGTTGGGGCTGTCCTGTGCATTAGGGGATGCTGGGTCTCAGCCCTCTAGATGCCAGTAGTAACTCACACCCCAGCTGTGACAGCCAAAAACATTTCCAGACATTGTCAGATGCTACCTGGGCAGTAGAATGGCCCCCGTGGAGTGCTGCTGGTCTAGATCATCTCAAGTCATCACCTGATGCTCCCTAAGTGTGTGTTAAGGAATATTTTCCGCTAAAAAGAAAATACTAGCCACTAGCCACCACTGCCAAGTCAATTCTGACTCATAATGACCCTGCAACACAGTGCAGAACTGCCCCACAGAGTTTCCGAGGAGCAGTTGGTAGATTTGAACTGCTGACCTTTTGGTTAGCAGCCTTAGCATTCACTGTGCCACCAGGGTTTCCAAAAAGAAGACAGGATTTCTATATCAAATGATCTTTATAATGAGGAATTTAGCCAGTGCGCTGGAACACTGAACACAGGTATTGTCTCTGACGTTACAGCTTTAATGAAATGGATAACGGGATGCAGTGAGGGACTGCCGGCTTCACTGGGGTTTTTTGTCTTCCTTGTTTTTTGTAGCTGGCACACATGGGTGTGAATCCGCTAGAAGCTGAAGAACTCGTCCAGGATGAAGACAGTTCTGATTGTGAATTGATAGTCTATGACTCCTGGAAAATATCAGGCAAAACAGCAGAAAACACCTTTAATAAAACCCATACATTCCACTTTCTGTAAGATATTTTTAAAAATCTGATATACCAGCTGCTTGTAAACCTTCAGTTGTTTCTTCTTTTGAAGATAAGGATGATGCTTGGTGTTGTAGAGGTGATGACCCTGATGCCATTCAGAGCGTCTCTGTACTGGTGTTGGAAACCCTGGTGGTGTAGTGGTTAAGTGCTGTGTCTGCTAACCAAAAGGTCAGCAGTTTGAATCCACCAGGTGCTCCTTGGAAGCTCGGTGGAACAGTTCTACTCTGTCCCATAGGGTCACTGTGAGTCAGAATCAACTCAGCAGCTGTGGGTTTGGGTGCCATAGATGGGGATGAAACTGTAAAGGCTACCTTGTTCTGGGAGACCAGGAAAGGCCTGTGGGCTGGAGCTCCTTATCAAGACTGAGCTTCTGCGCTGTCTGATTTTGCATCTGTGGCATAAAGCCTGTTTTGTTCTGTCATCTTTAAAGTCCTTACTATGTAGGGTGAAGATCCCTTTAGCTTGGGTATCTTAAGAGAGCATACCAATAGACAAAGTATGGCAGTTACTGAAGTTCCCTAGTGAGTCCTCACTGTCTGTATTTCAACAGAGTCGTTGCATAAACAGCCCACCTCAGTTTTTGCCTACAACTCTAATTTGGAAAGCTTTTCTTCATATTCTAATGAAATTGGCTGTCCCAACTTCCCCCCACAGTCTGCTGGATGGACAAAGGAGAGTTCTTACAATTCTTTTGTGAGACAGCCTTCTAATACATTCACTGGCTATGTTCCCTAGTAAATAACTTTCTCTAGGGCAGCCATCCCAGTTTTTGCGGTCATTTCTTCTGTCCATGGTGTAGGTCTCAGGCATGTGTCTACTCTCATTCACCCTCCTCAACCTCCTAGGATTGGCAGTGTCTCAGAAGCCTTTGGGAATGCAAAGATAGGAGGTCTGGGGTGTGGGATCTGGCATCATTTGTAAGAAGACTACAGGGGTGTGTGTGTGTGTGTGTGTATAAAAACCCTGACGGTACAGTGGTTAAGAGCTATGGTTGCTAAGCAAGAAGTCAGCAGTTGGAATCCACCAAGTGCTCCTTGGAAACTCGATGGGTCAGTTCTACTGTCTCATAAGGTTACTCTGAGTTGGGATCGACTTGGCAGCAGTGGGTTTGGTTTGGGGTGGTGTGTGTGTACACAATAAGTTAGTCGGGATTGACTTTGCAGCAGTGGGTTTGGTTTGGGGTGTGTGTGTGTATGTGTGTGTGTATGTGTACACAATAAGATAAAGACCAAACTTTTTTTTATTATGAGATAAAGACCGACTCTTTGTTTTGTGTTTGCTGTTGACTCCTAGGCTGTGTGATAAACTGCAGGATCTAGTCTTTTGTGTCATGACTTCAGCTTGTCTCATCCAGCCCAAATCTCAGCTACAATGACGTTATGACTCTGAGCATCTGAATTTGCTGTGTCCTCGGCCTGCCGCGACCTGTCTCCCTTTTCCGTTTGATGAGGTTTACTCGCCCTACGGGCTGTGACTCAGAAGCCTCGAGTAACTAGTGTAGACAGAGGTGCTGGTTCAGAGTTCTCCTCAGGGCACCGCCAGGCCCTGGGGGACTGGGCTGGATGCTCTCACGGCTCCTGCGGGAGGCTGCCCTACAGCACCAGAGGGCCCACCGGGCTCGTGGGATGGGCCTGCGTGTGACTGTGTCTCCATCCATCCATCATATGTATTTTCAACTCTTCAAGTATAGAGTCTGTACAGGGGTCTGTATTTTCAGGGCCTTTATTCTCTGCATCATACACTCAGTACTATAGCTCAAGTCTGCATTGGGGCTTTTTTAGTTGGGAGAGTCCCAAGGGGAAAGGAATCCCATGGCCTCTGCCTGACTTGTGGTCCCCAACACAGGTGTGTTGGAGACCTGTTATCCCAGGTTCTGAGCCTCAGCCCTGGCACCCTACATCATTTGGAATTGTGCCGTTCCTCTCCTCATCAGGTCATCCTCCCTTGATCTCTGAAGTGGGCTTTGCAAGAGAGACATGAGACTAACTAGGAAGGCTTCATAGGCATGCTCACTGGCTTACTGTTTAGGGCAAAAGGGAGGGTATCTGAGGCAGTGTCCATGGCTGAGTGAAGTTTCTAGAAGTTCTTTTAGAAACACAAAGGGAATGGAGAGGATGTCACCAACTAGGTACCAAGAGTCTTGGTCTGATGTTAGCTCTGTATTAACTGAAGCCCGATCTGAATTTGACTGTACCTTGGAGATTGCTTTGAGTTAGTGAAATCAGTTGGCTTTAAAACAAAGACATGATAGCTGTCTTTTCATTAGGTTGGGATCAATACAAGGAGAGGCCCCTGAGCCAAAGCCACGAGCTGATCGTCCAAAGAAGGTTCGAGTGACAGAAGAGCAGAGGGCCATGCCTGCCCAGGTTTGTGTCTTCACAAATTGTTCAGCAAAGCACCTAATGATAAAACAGCTGCTCACGTCACATAGGAAACCCTGGTGGTATGGTAGTTAAGTGATGTGTCTCCTAACCAGAAGGTCAGTGGTTCAAGTCCTCCAGATACTCCTTGGAAACTATGGAGCAGTTCTACTCTGTCCTATAGGGTCGCTGAGTCAGAATTGACTCTGAATTCATGTGTGTGTGTTTTTTTTTTTTAAATATAGCATACATTGCATTTTTCTAAGTCATAGTTCCTGGAAGTCAGGTTCTGTCAATAATTGTTTTATGTAAGCTTTTCAATATTTTGTTGAATACTTGTCTTTGTTTTAACTCATCTCTGTAATTTTGATTTGCTCTTAAACCAGGGTTTTGCAACCTTGGTACCAGTGACATACTGAGCTGGAGAGCTCTAGCTTTCGGCTGTGACAGGCTGTCCTGTGCACTGTGAAGCATTTAGTGGCACCTCCTTGCTTCTACCTCACTAGATCCCAGTGAGCACCTCCCCGTCAGTGTGACAGCCACAAGTAGAAACTCACAAATGGCTTAGGAGGGGTTAAATCAGCCCTGGTGGAGACAGTTGTTCTAAACTGCCCTTTTTATGTTGTGCTATTTTATGTTCAACCTGAAAACAGATGGTTTGGTAATGTTACTCTTCTAGTAAGCAATTAATATAAAGATGTTTTGGAGACTAGTGTTTTTTTTTTTATTTTTATTGTTTTAAATAAATTGTAAATGTTAAGACAGGAAGAGAAACTGCTAGTAACCCCCAGCCAAAGGTACTCAGAGGCACCTGGGTGTACAACAGAGAGGAAGAGGCCGACAAAGAAGTAGGTCAGTTGGCTTGACAGTGACTTTACTTTTCAGTTAAAAAGAATGGAAGAATCGCATCAAGAGGCAACAGAAAAAGAAGTAGAAAGAATCCTGGGGTTGTTGCAAACCTACTTTCAAGAAGATCGTAAGTGTGACACCAGGTTTGAAATGGAGCAAGTTTTATTGCTTTTGTAAAAAATTACTTTTGTGAAAAGGCATCAGGTCTGGTCTTTTGACTAGAGTTTGGGTTCTGCACCCCATATTTCTCCTACTCCATCAGGGACTCTAGGTTGAGTTCCCTATAATGAGAGTCACTTGTGATGGCTGTGTACCATCTAGTCCTGGTCTCATTCTATGAAGTCTCCGGATCATATGGCTCCTTCTGTCTGCTGGGCTCATGTTTTCCTCATGTCTTTGATGTCCTTCATTCTCCTCTGCTCCAGGTGGATTGGGGCCAGTTGATGCTACTTACATGGCTGCTTATTAGCTTTTAAGACCCCAGATGCCTCAGTGGCTGGATTTCTGAAAACTGATCACCAGGCCTTTCTGCCAAGGCCCCTGGAGCCACTGTAGTTAGCAGCTGAGTGCGTTAACCATTTGTACCACCCAGAAACTTGTTTATTTTCAGATTTCCATTGTGTGACTGTCTCATAAATCTGTTTAACTGACGTTTGCCTGGTAGGCTAACAAAGTTCCCTCTAGCCTTTTCCTCTTGGGTAAATTGCTGAAGGGAAGAATCCACGTATCGCTGTGCTGACAGTTGTGTAGGACAGAGACTCGCCAGGAAAGGGGGCACATGGACTTTCACAGATACCACTGAATTCCCCTCCAGAGGGTGGACCACATACACTACACCACAGCACGACGAGTGTCAACTTTGTCCCTTTCTCTCCGCCGGACACTTGAGAGTATTGGGTGTAACACTGGTACAGTTTGATAGGCAAAAATAATTTTACCTGTTTTGATGATTTTTTTTTTTCTCTTATTCTCTACAGCTGAAACACCCATTTCCTTCTTTGACTTTGTGGTTGATCCACGTTCTTTTCCCCGGACGGTAGAAAACATCTTTCACGTTTCCTTCATTATAAGGGTGAGGTTTATGACTATTTCTCAAATTGCTTTTGTAGACTTTTAGAAGGACAAATGATAAAAGCTGTCAGTGGGACCGGCAGAGGTATCTGTGCTAGTCGGTATGTATGTTAGATTCATTTTGGTTGGTTTGTGGGTAGAAGAAACTAGCTAAACTTTGTGTACCTGCATTTACATTTAGAAGTGGTATAGAAGAAAAAGTGGCAACATTTGAATATGGGACTGTTTATTAGAGAACACAGTTTTTGCACTGTTGTAAGTGGGTACCGCCAAGCTGGTTTCTGACTCACGGTGATCCCGGGTTAGGGAGTTGAGCTTCCCCACAGGGTTTTCTGGGCTATCCTCTGTGGAAGCAGATTGCCAGGTCTTTCTCCTGTAGTAGAGCTGATGAGTGGGCCCAACTGTCAGCTTTCCAGTTAGCAGCTGAGCTGCTTAACCAAAGGCCAAACCGAACCCGGTGCTGTCGAGTCCATTCTGACTCACAGTCACCCTATCGGATCGGCTAGAACTGCCCAGAGAGTTTCTGGGGAGTGCCTGGTGGATTTCAACGTACCGACCTGCTATGCTTAGCAGACATGGCCCTTAACCACTGTGCCACCCAAGTGTCATACCCAAACCAAACCCAACCCACTGCTGTCAAGTGGATTCCGACGCATAGCAACCCCGTAGGACAGAGTGGACCTGCCTCATGGTTTCCGAGGCGCACGTGGTGGATATGAACTGCTCGTCTTTCGGTTAGCTGTGCTGTAGTTGTCACCCACTCAGCCACCAGGGTTTCCGACAGTGTGGCGTAAATGTGCGATGTGCTGAATTTATGCTGAGTTTGATGGATGTCATGTTACGTAAGATAGCGTCCTTTTTCTCAAGAAAGATATGCAGAAGTATCGGGGAAGAGGGGGAGGCCACCTACGCCATACTCTCCCCTGGTGCACAGGAAATCATAAGGGGGGAGAGTGACACAGCAGATGCCTGCAGCTTGTTGGTGACTCTGGGCAAAGGGTGTCTGGGAGATCTTTCACACCAGTCTTGCCACTTTTGTGTAATTTTGACATAACTGCAAAATGAAGGCTTAAAAAACACGCCTATTCATAAATGTCCTAGGAGAATTTGCTGTAGATTCTGTAGTTTTACATCAGGTTACACTCCTGGGCATGTTAGATGACTTCGATTTTAACCTCAGATAAAATCTTGTGTCGACTAGTCTCCCAGAAATGATAACAAAAGCTTATTTTATCGATGGCAAATGACAGAATTATGCATAATAAAATGTGCAGTATCCCAAATCAGATATGTACGAATCAATACAGGAGGAAAGATGGTTGGCTTTATTTAAGAGGCTGGGTCTAGGTGGAAGAGCTGATTAGAAACCCAAGAAATATCTGTGTGACAAAAGATGTTTGAGAAGGCTTGTTCCTAGCATCTCCTGTTATTATTCTGGTACATCTGGAATATCTGAGATAGAGTTTTCTAATTGGGTCATTTTTTTTCATCTAATAGAAGATTTGAATCTAAATTTTAGCCTTCACCTAAAATCACTTTGGGTTTCAGGATGGCTTTGCAAGAATACGGCTTGACGAAGACCGCCTGCCAGTAATAGGTGAGTAGGCAGGGTGTTCAGAAAAATTAAATTCAGGGAAATTATACTGCCGTTAGTTTATGAAGTTGGCTTTTTACTAGAAGAAAATGAGTTTTTTAAAAAACTATTCTGTTGTGTTTTTCATGAATGCTTACACAGCAAACTGGGTTTCCATGTAACAATTTCTGCACATTTTGTTCGGAGACACTGGTGATATTTTCCCGTGTCTTACCATCCTCATCAGTGGCGCTAATGACTCCCAGGTCTGTGTTCCCACCCACTGGTCGCCCCATGAGAGAAAGGCGTGGCAGTCGGCCCCTGTCGAGATCAGAGCCGTGAAGACCTGCTGGGGCAGTTCTGCTCTGTCCTGTAGGGTCTCTGAGGCAGACGTGGCCCAACAGCATGTAACAACAATAATAAATAATACTGTGCCAGAGAATAACAGGTTTCAGTCCTGTTATTTGTCAGTTTGTTTTGAATGACCTCTTCTGATTTGATAGTCTTTGAAAACTTTGCTTTTCAAACAGAACCTGTTAATATTAATGAAGAAAATGAGGGCATTGACCATAACACACAAGCGAGGCATCAGGGAATTATAGCTCTGAGTTACCGGGACTGGGAGGTAAGCTGTGCACGCCGCCTGGCCCTCTTCTCACCCTGCCTCCTTTGCTGTCAGCCTGGTGCCTAACGCGGTGTGTTCTCCACCAGGAGATTGTGAAGACCTTCGAGATCTCCGAGCCCGTGATTACCTCCAGTCAGAGCCAGCAGAGGCTGAGCGTCTGACGCAGCCGAGGGAACTGCTCCCACAGCAGCTGCACAGCTTTGTCAAGGTTTATTTGGCATGCCAGACCATCCTCCTTTCGCCCGTTGCCAGACAAATCTGGTTTTGCATCCCTTGTACTCTGTTCTCAGGTTCCTAGAACCGCCTGTGACTGGGGAGAAAGGCAGAGGTCAGGCAGAGGTGGCTACAGGTTCTACTCGTGGGACTGGCTACTTGGATGTTCTTAAGATTTGTAGGGGAAGGAGACCCAGTGGATATCTGTTCTTGGTCTGCCATTTCCCCCCGTAACACAGGGGTAAATTACATAGGTTTGGTTCACAGCCCCACTGGGTTTACCTATTTTATAGGTATAAAGCAGGAAAGGGAGGTTAGGATAGAGTTACCTTGGAATGATGTTAATAAACAGGCATTTCTGAAATCTAAGTTATGCTGTACTCTAGAAGTCTTAGCAGTGATCTGGGATTCTGTACTGCACACAGCTGGCGATGAGAGTCAGGTGTCCTAAATACTAGTGGCTGTGTCCCCGTAGAGCTCTAGGACCTGGGGAAAGAACCGATGCACGTGTAGCTTCATTAACTGAGGCCTCCTGAGGGAGGAGGGGAAGTCATTAGCCATCATTTGTGTCAGCTAAGTGAACGTGGTCATTATCAACTCGTAACCAGCTGCTTCTCACCCTGTCCCCCATTTTTAGGACTCAAATGGATAGTGAAATGCAGACAGAAAAACAGCATGTATTGTATGTATTGTATGACTGAACATTTTAAAGACAGATTGTTTCTAGCAAAATGATGTGTTTGATAGTTACTTTGTCATGTTTGTCTTCATTAAAGGAAATTCACTGCCATGCTCACAATATAATTGGAGTTACTCTTCATTTTCTGATCTTGGAGTTAGGGGATTGGGTGGGGGGCTTCTCCTTTCTCCAGTCCTTTTCTACTGAGAGTTGTATTTAGGCTGCAAATGGCCTAATGGGTCAGAGCATAATGGATCATTGTGGTTTTTTTTTACACCTCTTTAGCTGGAAAGCTAGCTAGTCAACAGATACCACACTAAACCACATGAAATGCTTTTCGAGGGTGAAAAATGGTCAGCCGTCAGCAGTTTCATGTGCTTCTGCCTGTGGTTTCCATGTCAACTGTCTGCCTCCAGCCACTGTGTCCTCTCTCCTGTCTGTGAGATTCTTGTGACCCCTCCTGAAGCTTCTGTCCGTCTCTTTAAATCATTTGTTAGGGAAACTGTGCCTATGGTCTAACTTTTGGGGGGCCAGTTTCATCCCTTTAGAGACAATTCAGGGTCTAGGATCTAGCTGTATACTAACAACTATGAAAGTATGCAAAAAAGTAATACCATCATCATGAAAATAACTGACACTTTATTTTTTTTTAGTTGACTTCTTAGAAACAGTAGCAGCCTGACGCACTCCCTTCGGCGTGCTGTCTTCCATTTTATCCCCTGGTTTTGCCTTTTCCATCAGGACGGTCACCTCTATCAGCGCCGTCTTGTGAGGCTGGACAATCGGATAGGCTGTGACCCACTCACACTCTTTCGTCTCTTTCCGCACGAGGGGTCTGCGGCGAGGAGGGGCTTGGGCAGACAGGGGCTGAGCATTTTTTTCATCATTCCTTTGCTCTGTGAGGTCTCGCCCTCGAACCATCCGATCTCGATGTTCCTTTATCTGTTTTTCTGCCCATGACAACTTGGGCTTTTCTGTTTTAATTCTGGGTGTTTTCTGGATGTTTTCCTTCTTTTCGCCCTTATCCAGTGGTAATGTTTTGGGGACAGGTGTTTCACCGGGAATTTTTTGTGGGATCCAGTAGTACCTGTGGTCCCGGAGGCCTCTGGCTCGCTCGGCTCGCAGTATGTGTTTCTCTATCTGACTGAGCTCCCTTTTGGACACTAGATAGTCCCATTCGTTGACATCTTCCGACTTTTCACTTTGCAGTCGCTTTTCTTCTTGCTGTATTTGGGTTTCCCACTGGGGAACCATACTGTTGATCCATTCCTCCATCATCATTTCTTGATACTGTTGATAGTGGTATGCTTCAGTGTCAGCAAACTGAAAGTCACAAGGCCTGGCCTTAAGGTCATGCAGTGTTTAGTTTTCCTGCTGAAACTTTTGGGCTGACCATTTCCTTACTTGTGAAGACTGAACACCACCTAAACTCTTATCAAAAGCAAGCATTAGAGGTTTTTTTCAGCTGGATGTCCTTTACCATGGTTGCATGCACAGATCCCCGGGGGCTGCTGGCCGTGACTGGCCCTCCCCACCACGCCCCAGCCAAGTCCCCCAGCCATGTTTCAGGCCTTTCTCAAACTCCCTCCACTCCCTCCCCGAGCATTCCCTTCGGGTTGAAGACGTTGCCGTAGATGTCCTTGAGAAAGCAGAAGGAGCAGGTCAAGAACACCCTCCTCTTCCCACTGCCAAGACAACTCTCTTCCATCTACACCCAGACTTGGGCCTTCCTGCCTTTACAATGGGAACATTGCCCCTTTGCCTTTCTGAAAGCCAACTCTTCTACCTGTGCTTCTGGAGCATCAAAAACCTCAATTCTGCATGCCCCTTTGCCTGTTTGAAAGCCAACTCTTCTACCTGTGCTTCTGGAGCATCAAAAACCTCAATTCTGCAATGACTCAGATTCCCTTTCCCGTACCACCAGTGTCCCCTCTACTGGCCTGTTGCCATCAGCGGGAGAACACGCTTCAGTAGACATCATCTTGAAACCAAAAGGGAACTCTTCCTTTACAGCACACCGCTCCCTGGCGTCTCCTCCCTTGGTTTGGTCCTTTCGTAGTGGATGGCCCTGAAGGAGGCGGCTACAGTCACATTTCCTCCCCAGGCCACCTCATCTGGCTTTCCGTCCCCCTCCTCAGGCCTCCTCAGCTGGGTTTCTGTCCCCCCAGCACCTCTCATGGCTGCACGTAGCCAGCTCACAAGCGACCTCCACGTTGCCGCCATCAGTGGTCCCCTCTCTGTACCTATCACAGTTGACCTTTCAGCAGTTTTCACCAGAGGTGACCACTCTCTCTTCCCTGACACTTTTGTTTTCTTCTCCTGGCTTGCAGGCTGCCACCCAGCACAGGGAGGTAAAGCTGTCTTAGGCTCTACGCGCTGCCCGGCCATCAGCAGAACACCCCTCGGTTCTCCTGCCACACGGCCACTCCTCTTTTTGCTTCGCTGGCTCTGTCTCTTAAATGTAATCCAGGACAGAGTGGCAGAGAAACCCATCCGTTAAGGTGGAGCATGGTTACGTCTTGCCTTCCCTGGATGTGAATGGCCTCATCTTCCCTCAAGCTGCTGTCTATGTGGCAAGATGGCTGCAGAGCCTGGGATGCCAGCGACAAGAAAGACAAGGTCCACAGGTAGCCCTGTCCTCGCCTCTCAGTCTCATGCCTCGCCTCCCTGGCATCACCACTGTGACCCTTGATTCAGAGCACTTTCTGTTCAGGTCCCTCCTTTCCAATCTTGTCACTTCTGACTCCACGGGCTCTGCTTTGGCCTGCTGCCTGCTGGCCAAGGGAGTAGCCTGACTTGTGTCCCTAATTCTGCAGTTCCCTCCCTCTGCCCAACAGGACTGTCACGCTGCAGCCAGACTGTGAAAATGCACACCACCGAGCACCGGCCAATTCAGCACTTATCTTGGTATACAGTTCAGTGGTATTACTGCTGGTCAGCCGTCCTTGCTGTGCTTTTCCAAGTCATTCTACCACTGTCAGCATCAAGTCAGGGGCTCCGAAGCAAAAAGAGAGTGACCCTTTGGTTACATGATATGAACACGTTGCTTTCTAGCACAGAACCCCTGGAGGAGAGTCCTGATTCTCCCAGGAGAGGATCTGGAATTCCCAGGACGGTCCCCGATGACCACTCCACACGACTTTCTCAACTCAACTGCATGCTCACTCAGCTCCAGCCACACCAGCCTTCCTGGTCCTAAAATGCTGTGCTCTCCTGCCCTGAAAAGCTGACTCTGTACTTCCTGTGCTTCCATGTCTCCCAGACATACAATCTGGCAGCTCTGACTATGACACCGATGGCTATATTTGTTAGGTGCCAGCTGAAAGGTCACTCCTCAGGCCTTTTCTATAGACTTTGATAAAGCCCCATCCTCTCCTGACACTTAGCACCATTAATTTAAGATGACTTGTGTGACATCCGCCTCCCTCACTAGACCACGAAGGCAGGAGCAGTGTGGGTGCTCCTCACTGTCACGGCACCAGGAGGTGTCCCGGGAACCCAGCGCTGAGCTAACCCAACAGGTGAAGCCCTTTCCCTTGAAGCCCTCTAGCCTGCTCTGTGTTAGTGATAATCTTTTCTTGACACTGTTATTAGTTCCAAATGTCACAGTAAATTCATTTTCTCACCTGAGTCGTCTTCTCTCGTGGGGACTGGGGACCCACTGCAATCTGAGGGTCTTGAATATCTTTAGCCCAGGACAATCTGGAGAAGATGAGAAAAGGAAGTCACACTGCGGTGTGGAGAAAGATCTCAGGAAACCTCTACTGTGGTGTGAGCTGTCTTAGGAGTTGATTGGGGTCCAGTTTCCATGTGGAGCAGAGGTATTTCTCTGGCAATAGGCAGCATTCTAATTTGTTCTGCTTTCCTGCATCCCAAAGCAGGAGCCCTGTGGCACAGTGGTTAAGAGCTGGGCTGCTAACCCTAAGATAGGTAGTTCAAATCCACCAAGGCCTCCTTAGAAACTCCATGGGGCACTTCCAGGCTGTCCCACAGGATTGCTGTCTGCTGGAGTTGACTGGACAATGTTAGGTTGTGGTCTCTTGGTTGGTTAGCCAGGATGTTCTGTATTTAGCATCCTCGGTTACACTTCCTCTGGTTTCTTTCAGCAGCAAAAGAATGATACGATGATAGAGAATTAGGGACAAAAAATATGCTTGAATCCAAGTGATCTGCTTCCTAGTTTCCTTTTGATAAAAATAAATCCTTTCTTAGACCCACATGAATGGGTGTCTATATCAACATGTGACCAGAAGAACCAGATGGTGCCTGGCCACCACCAATGAAAGCCGTGATGGGGCTCACAATGTTGAGTCCCCGGGGCAGCATGAGAAAAAAATGGGGCGCACCCTAAGAACTCGACTAAAAGACCACAACTGATGGTCCAAAGGCCTGGGAATTTCCCTGTGAGCGTGGCCCCTAGACCTGATGCTGCCCCTGATCATAAGTTATTACTGAGGTCAGCTCTTTGGACAGGAATGGGTTGGACTCAGGGACACAGAGTGACCATATTATGCATGCACTTTATGGTTCTATGCATCTACAGGATGTCATCCTACTGGCCTCTTACTCGAGGGGAGTCGAGAAGGTGGGGAGGAAGGGACAAGAGATTGTCAAGAGGATATGACATGTATACAACAGAAAGGAGTGTGCTGTCACCAGGCAAGGAGAGCAGAAGGAGCTGTAGATAGGTGGGCAGGCAAATTCAAATTGGATTGTACGCTTCCACTCAATCACAATAAAAGTAAAAATAATAATTCTTTTCTTGGCTGCTGCAGTTAACTTGCTGGGTGCTAAATGGAAAACTAGAGGTTGGCAGGCACCCCAAAGTGCTTTGGAAGAAAAGCCTGGAGGTCTCCTTCCAAAAACTCAGTCACAGAAACCCAGGGAGCACAGCTCTACTCAGACACACTTCGGGTTGCCATGACTTGGGAGTTGACTGTAGGACAACAGATTTAATTGTCTTCTTAAAGAGACAGACCCATATTTCTGCTTTCATGCTTTTCTAAGTGGGTTCTTGCAGTATTGTTTCCATAGCAATATTTATTGAGTTCACTATATGCTAGGCACTGTATGAAGCCCTAGTGGTGTAGTGGTTAAGTGCCAAGGCTGCTAACTGAAAGGTCTGCTGTTCAAATCCACCAGGTGCTGCTTGGAAACTCTATGGGGCACTTCTTCTCTGTGCTGCAGGGCTGCTGTAAGTTGGAATTGACTCAAAGGCAGTGGGTTTTAGTTTTGGCTTAAGCACTACACTGTGAACTTAAATAGATTATTTTGCTCAATCTTCAAAATGATTCATTATCTCCTAGTCTGTGGTAGAGAACTCGTGCGAGTTCCCAGGGTTGGTTTTCAGGGGCAGGGTTTGTGTCCACCTGATGGATTTGAACTGCCAAACTTTTGGTTAGCAGCCACAGCACTTAACCACTATACCACCAGACTTTCCTCAACAGAATTAACGAGGAGTGCCTGGCAGATTTAAACTGCTGACCTTTTGGTTAGCAGATGTAGCACTTAACCACCCCACTGAGTGCTATGTCTGCTAATCAAAAAGTCAGCAGTTCAGATCTGCCAGGTGCACCTTGAAACTACGGCTCTGTGGAAACTCATTGGGGCAGTCCTCCTGGGTTGCCATGAGTTGAAACTGACTTGATGGCAATAGTTTTTTGGTTTTTTTTTTAATTTGGTCTTTCCTAATAAAAGAAAATTACAAGGATAAAGACTATAAACCAGGGAGATAAACAAGGAGCTTTCTGGTAGCAAATCAGGTTGAGAAAAACTATATGCAAGACTAGACTTTGCCCTAATGTAAGCAAAATACCCTGGGTTGTGTTCTTATGCAATAAATATAAAAAAGAAAAGGACTCTTTGCTAACTTCAATTGCTTTTATGCAAAGTTCAAGTTGAAGCTGAAGAAAATGAGAACAAGTCCACAAGAGCTGAAGTGTGACCTTGAGTAGATCCCACCTGAATTCAGAGACCTCCTAGAGAATAATTGGACGCACTATATGTCCATGAGCAAAGACCAGACGAGTTGTGAAAGGACATCATACATGAAGCAAGTAAAAGGTCATTAAAAAGACAGGAAAGAAACCCAAAATGGATGTCTGCAGAGGGTTTGAAACTTGGACGCAGAGTAGCTAGAGCAAATGAATGAAGTGAAAGAGCTGACCAGAAGACTGCAAAAGGTGGCTTGAGATGACAAAGTATTCTAATGAAATATGCAGAGCTGGAATTAGAAAATCAAAAGGGAAGAACATACTTGGCTTTCTCAAACTGAAGAACAACTTCAAGCTTCAAGTTGCAATACTGAAGGATTCTGTGAAAAAATACTGAACAACACAGGAAGCATCAAAGGAAGATAGAAGGAATACAGACCGTTCCCAAAAAGGATCAGTGTACATGTAGCCATTCGGGAGGCAGCATGTAATCAAGAACTGATGGTTCTGAAGGAAGAAGTCCGCGTGGTGTGGAAGGCACTGGCAAAAAACTACGCTCCAGGAGTTGACATAATACCAACGGAAATATTTCAGCAATACTGATGCAGCACCGGAGGTGCTCACCTGTCTATGTAAGTTTTTGGAAGACAGCTTCCCAGCCAGTTGACTTGAAGAGATCCATGTTTGTGTCTGTTGCAAAGAAAGATGATCCAACAGAATGTGGAAATTATCAAACAGTCTCATTACTGTCACACAAAATTTTGCTGATCACTGAAAAGTGGCTGCAGCAGCACATTGACAGGAGACTGCCAGAAATTCAAACCAGATTCAGAAGAGGATGTGGAATGAGGGGCACTTCACTGCTGATGTCAGGTGGGTCTTGGCTGAAAGCAGACTGCCAGAAAGACGTTTACCTCTGTTTCAATGACTACGAGTGGATCATAACAAGTTACGGATAGCACTGTGGGGAACGAAAATCCCAGACACTTAATTGTGCTCATGAGGAATCTATATATACACATGTCCAGAGGCAGTTGTTTGATCTGAACAAGGGGATACAGTGTGGTTTAAAATCAGGAAAGGTATGGACAGCATCAGGATTGGAGGAAGATTCATAAACACCATGTGATAGGAGATGGCACCACCTTGCTTACTGAAAGTGAAGTGGCCTTGAAGCATTTACTGATAAGAGCCAAGACCACTGCCTTCAATATGGGTTGAACTTCAACATGAAAATAAAAAAAGGAATCCTCACAACTGGGCCAACAAACAACTTGGTTATGGTGTAGTGAATTCCTGAATGTCGCCCTTCTAGCCATGGCCTTTGTGACTTACAATGACTGAGAAGGCGGTGCAAATAAATACGGAACCTGACAGTTGGGGTTACGTGTCAACTTGCTTAGGCCACGATTCCCAACAGTGTATGGTTGCCCTTCACTTTACACGCTGTGGACCCTAACCTCACGTCAATGGGGCAGACCTGGCATAGGGCGTATCTTGGATCACAGCCTTGCAGGCGGCGGTGCCTCAGGGCCACCCTTACCTGTGTTAGCCCTTCCCTTGGGTGTGGTCTGTGTACCCAAGATGTATGTGTAGATGGCCTGACAAGTCTCTCTGCATCCAGACTCTGCGTCAGCCTGTCTCCAGTCCTTGAGACCAGGGCCAGAGCCCTGCCCTCCTGGAATCCACCAGCCTATCATCTGACCTGATCAGTTGGTTTCCAGCCTTGTGAGCGGGCAGCCTGAGGTCTCAACGGCTGGTCTGCATTCGTCGGACTCTGCCACCACGTGGGTCAGATAAAGACTACACTTGATGCACAGATTTGGGACTTGCCAGCCTCCATAATCACTTGACACAGCTGATGAGTTCTGTGAGATGCTGCAGTGAATTAAGGAGCCAGTGACAGGAGGGAGAGTACTGGGCGGGGACGGAATGGTGGCTGTTGGGGACGATGGAGTGGTAGAGGAGCTTGGAAGAGATGGACATTTGGCACAGCTGTAACCTCTGCCTCTTAGTAACCTTATAAAAGAAGTTATAAGATCATGGTGATCCTTACAAAAGAAATTATTCATTTAATGATGGGGAAAACACTGATGTAGTCCAAGATTTCATTTTTCTTGGATCTGTAATCAACGGCCATGGAAGCAGCAGTCAGGAAATCAACAGCATACTGTGCTGGGGAGATCTGGGGAAAAAGACCTCTTTAAATTGTTGAAAAGCAACACTTTGGGATTATTACTGAGGCCTAAGGTAAGCCTGACCAAAGCCATGGTACTTTTAGTCACTTCACACGCATGCAAAACTTAACACCAGGGAAGAATGGAGATTTGATGCCTTTGAGTTACAGGGTTGGTGGGGAGCACGGACTACAAGAACAAACAAATCTGTCCTGGAAGAAGTACAGCCAGAGTCTTTCTTAGAAGCAAGGATGGTGAAGCTTCATCTCACGTGCTCATGTTGTCACGAGGGACCAGTCCCAGGAGAAGGACATCAAGCTTGGTAAACAGAGGGTTAGCAAAAAAGAGGAAGACCCTGAAGGAGACAGTGACACAGAGCAGCATGCTCAGGTGTAGCAAGGGTCGTGGGAATGATGCCAGCTGGCCTGGGCACTGCTTTGTTCTGTTGTACACAGAGTCGGAACCGACTTGACCATGCCTGGCAACACAACATGCCCAGAAGGAGGTGAGCTGGCTGTGCAATGGTTATGTGCTTAGCTGGTAACTGAAAGGTGGTGCTTCTCACCCACTCAGCACCTTCTGGGGAGAAAGACCTGGTGACCTGCTTCCCAAAGACTGCGACCAAGAGAACCCTATGGGAGAGTTCAACTATGTCACATGGCCTGGCTATCAGAATTGACTCCATGGCACCTATCACACACATATCTGAAACATGTAGTCAACATAAATGATTTTGCTTGGCTGTAGTTTTAATTTTCAAATTAATTTAAATTCAATTACAATTTCATGGTAGCAGTGGCTGGTGGCTGTAGACTGGGACAACGCAGGAACAGACAGTGGAGGAAGGCCAGCCAGAGCCTCCCTGGCAGCTCAACGCCCACACAGCACCTGGGCCCCCAGGTCCCTAGTGCTCCTGCCCCCACTGTGCCTCTGCTTACACGTCCCTCGGCTCTTCCTCTGAGCTTCTGTGATTCTTAAACCTTGCCACCAGAGCTCAGGTCCCTCAGGTGGCCTCCACTCAGGTCCCTCTTTGGAGACGATGAAGACTGCTTCACTTCCTCCTCTTTAATTCAGGAAACACAAAGGGGCTCAGCTATTGCTATGCAAAATTCTTTCAGATGAGGGGGCAGGGACTAGCCTTCCATCTCCCCCTGTGTTTGGCTAATTCAGTTTCACACCCAGCAGTTTTAATAAAAGAATAAAAACAAGGCGCCCTGGTGGTGCCACAGTGAAGCGCTCGGGTGATGATCCAAGGTTGGCAGTCTGAAGCTCCCTAACAGCTCCGCTGGAGAAAGGCTTGGTGATTCGCTTCTCTAGATGCCAGCCTAGAAACTCCAGAGGGAGTTTCTACTCTGTCACACGGTGGGTTTGCTATGAACTGGAATCAGCTCACTGGCACCCAACAACAATGTAGGCAAAATATTAAGAACAAACATAGCAGTGCCAGCTTCTCATCCTGCCAAGTAAGCAATTATACACAAAGACAAGCGTCTACTACTGGCAGTTCTGCAGACGGCACTGTGATAGCACTGCCTCTCCTCTGTCACCAAGAGGATGAGATTAAATGAAGCTGTGCCATCCTGTCCTTGTCGTCCTTATTTGAGGACGGAAGACGGCAACGGAGGCCTTGACTTTCAGTACAAATGACATCCGGGAATCACCGCCCCAGAGGCACAAGCTCACTATTTGTTGACTTCTCTTCCTCGTCTTGGAGCTCTGGTGGCACAGAGGTTAAGTGATACAGCTGCTGACCAAAAGACTGGCACTTTAAATCCACCCTGCTCTCCTTGGAAACCCCATGGGAGAGTTTCCTTACTGGGTCACCCTGAGTCTGAATTAATTCGAGGGCAGTGAGTTGTGTGGTTTTTTCCTTCCGGAGCCCTGGTGATTATGTGGTTGGAGAGCTTGGCTGCTAACCGAAAAAAGTTGGCAATTCAAATCTATCAGCTGCGCCTGAGAAGCCCAGTGGGGCAGTTCTACTGAGCCCTACAGGGCTGCTGTAAGTCAGAATGAACGCCTCAGGGTTCCTCGTTGCCTCTTCTGTTTCTCTTATTCCTCGTTTCCCTCTCGTCCCTTACCAGTTCTACCCTTGGTAACTCCATCACCTTGGGCAATTTATCTAGCCTCTTGGGCCTTAGTTTCCTATTGCGTACGAGTTAACACACGTACGTAAAACTTGAGAGAATTCATTACTACTGACTGAGGCTGGCAGATGGCAGAATGGCCCACCTGAGGACAGTCTAGGACTTCGGGTGGGGTTGAGGCTTCCAAGAGACAAAAGCGACGTGATACAGAGAAGTGAGAGACCTAAGCCTCTTACCTTCAGTTGAAAGTAGGGCCTTCTGCTCTCCATTCACTTCATTTCACAGACTCCCGCCTTTATTCACACTGAGAATCTATCCAGGAAGCCAAGCCACGCCAAGTGCCGTCGAGTCGCATCCGACTCATGGCAATCCCAGAGGTCAGAGTAGAACTGCCTGTCCAGGAAAGGACAGTCAAATCTGCCACAGAGAATCAGCCCGACCAAGGCTGTCATGAAAACATACATGCCACATGTAGCAACACGCCTTCAAGAGCACAGAGAAGTGGAAGAGAAACCTAGTGGTGCCCTGCAAATGCCCTGCACGCTGATGGTTTTTGCTGTTAGGTGCCATGGGGCCGATTTTTGACTCATATGGTGGGTGGCAGCAGATGACCAATTCTTTCTCTGGCAGAGTGGTTGGGGGGTTTAGAGCACTACCCTTTTGGTCAGCCACCGAGTGCTTAACTGTTGCACCACTAAGGCTCCCTGCATGCTGTATAGTCATCCTCAGGTTCTTTCCTGCTCTCTGAGGCACGGTCACCTGAGCCATGTGACAAGCTACCTGGTCAGGGAGAAACCTCTGCCATTTAAGGAGACAACTATCCAATGCTAAGGACCGGCACTGAGACTCACCTCAGGAGTTGACCTGTTTCTGAACTTTCTGATTTCACTGTTTTAAAACCCTACAAAGAGATGCTCAGCCTGACTGCTGACTAAGAAATACAGGCAGAGAGACAAGTTTCAGGGAGCTGTGCAGACAGACTGAAAGATAGTGGAATATTATCTGGGAAGTATTCATTTTCCACTTTGCCCAGCTTCTACTTCCAAAGAAATCCTTTTTAAAATGATGACTGCAAATTAGAGGCCCATGAGCTGAATTCATCATCTGTGAATTCATCCCAGTGAATCAATAGATCTAAGCATTAAACATCAATAGCTGATAATATCATAAAAAGATACTGTGTGTTTCATTATAAAAGAACATGCTACCACCGCAGTTTTGCCTAAAGGATCAAACCTTTGTCCATTCAAGCCTCTGGGTCCAGCTGCTGGTTTGCAGGAAATGCAAAAGTCAAAGGCATGTATTAACCTGAGCCATAATTGTGGGGAACTGTGCAGCTCAGATAGCTATGTATTTGGTTTGTCATGTAAAATTATTTTTTTCTGAATTAACATTTAAAATTTTTATATTAAAGAAGTCCCTATATACAGCTTCTCTTTAAAAGTTCTATGGCAGTGCAATACTGGGTTTATACTATTAATGTGGGCAGCAAGGGGCTCAGGATGACAGGTGTTTCCTTTAAACGTAACACAGGCGGTCCGTTCACCAAAAGTCTTCACAGAATAGTCACATACGTGTGTATTTATGACTACGGGTGTTTGTGTAGGGGCTGGTTTTGAGGAAGCTTTCCTTCTTACTGTTAAAAGAAATATACTACGTCAGATTATTTAACACGCATTTTGCAAATTAGGGTAACGTTTCCCTGGAATAAAATCCTGCTCCAAAGAATATTTTACAGATTCTTACACTCCAGCTTATTGTTAGTGTTTATACAACGCCATGGTAACGGGGCCAGAATATCTGTGGAGAAGCCAGAGTTTGTTAATGAGCAATTCAAATCATTACTGATTTACCGTTAAAACATATCTCTAACTTTGGAGTTTCTGTGGTTGAAACTCCGTTTGGATGATTCTTCAAAAGAGCAGAAAGCCCAAGGCAAACGTTCTTTCTTGTTTGACTTCGAGGCTAAAAGATCAACTCGAAGCAACACCTTGGGTGGGTCACCTCAACCTCCCAGGAATCCAGAACTCCAGATTCCAGAATGAAAATCTCTGTTCCTCACTATCTACATGGTATGACGGCTGGAGGCGGCCAGACGGGTGACCTCCCAACACAGAAATGCAGGCAGTGAGTCTGAGGTCCCCACCACCGTGCCTCAGTTTCATAATCTGTAAAGCGGGCTGATAAAGCACAGGTATAGGAAAGACTGGCGATGAAGTGTGCGAAGTGCTGGGCGAATTTGGGCTTGGGCGCCCAACTACTGTCCCAAGCTGCCCGGCCCTGGCCCTGGTCCCGACAAGGCGACAGTGGCGAGGGGTCCGGGCGCCAGGACCCGCCGTGCCGGCCTCGCTCTCACCCCGCCCCAACCGAGGCCGCCCCCGGGGCGCCGAGAGGCGTGGCCGACCCGTGAGGACCCGGCGGCCATGGCCTCGGTGGTGGAGTACAAGGGGCTCAAGGATGGCTACCACTGCGGCTACTGCGACTCCAGAGAGGGCAAGGCGTCCTGCGGTGAGTGTCCCCGTCGTCGCCGCCGAGTGGCGCCCCGGCCCGCACGCGCCCGCCGCGACCCGGCCACACCTGGCCGGGGAGGAAACAGGCCTCGCCGCCCCACTCCTTCTGCTGCCCACTCGCCTCTTCCCCGACGGCTCCCCTTGAAGTTCCCTCGGTCCTCTTGTCCCTTATTGAAAATGGCGGCTACTCGCGGAGAATCAACGGAAATAGCGGACTGCTGCCCTCGGCCAAGATGGCGCGAGCGGCGTCGGTCCCCGCGGCTCCGAGCGCTGCCAGGCCTGCGGGCGCTCGAGCGGCTTCGCGCGAACCTCGGCGCTCCGGGCTGCGCGGTGCATTGTGGGGTGGCGGCGGGGTGGCGGCGTTCGGCCCGGCGCCGGAGCGCTGGCGGCCGAGGTCATGGCTTCCTGGGCCTCGCTCTCGCCCAGCATCGTGGAGTATTTCCAGGGCGAGGACTTCTACCGCTGCGGCTACTGCAAGAACGAGTCGGGCAGTCTTTCCAATGGTGAGCGAGCCGGGCCGGCGGGCGTAGGGGGCTCGGCGCGGTCTCCGCGGCGGCTCGGGGGTCGCGGCGTCCAGACCCCGGAGGACTGCTCGAGGGACACGCGGCCGTCTGAGTCTCTGGTCTGTCCTGGGTTGTGGGGACGGGGCACGTTCGGGAGGGCTGCGGCTGTCAGCATGAAAAACGGACCGCACCTCGGATCCAGCGGGAACGCTTCGAGGTGCTTGCTCTTTGGGACAACCCACCTCGCTGCTTGGACGTGCGAGATGGTGATCGGCGTGCAGGGGAAGGAGTGAGGAAACTGGTGTCTCTTAGCCGGAGCCGGCTTAAATGTGGGCACACCGGTACCAGGGAGCACTCTAGTGTGTATGGCTGAGGCCGACCTGTAAGTGCTGACGTGGGGGGACCCCCGATAGTGCGGGCAAGATGGGGGCGCGGGGCAGGGAAGGTCCGCTCGGTAGAAAATGCACACATAGGCTTGGCTTACGGGAAAAATGTCTAAAGAACATACAGGGAACTGGTGACAGTGGTCGCAACTGTCCAAGGGTCCTTGCTTGTATTAAGGTTTGAAATTTCCACAGGTAATGATATCCCACGTCATTCCTCCTGCCCACCTAGACGACATCACCCCCCCTCCCATGATTCAGTTTTGGGGAGGCCCTTGGTGATTCAGTTTTGAAGAGGAAGATTGGTTGTTTGCAAACAAAACATCCTGTTTATTTCCTGCCGTGTTGTGCACTGGCACGTGTAGAATGTAATATTTTCACAGAATAGTCGAGCATGGTGGGAAATGGAATAACCATGAAGACGTATATTTATATTTAGGCAGTTTCCATCTTAAAAAAATTGACAAGTGCCCTCCAATGTGGCGTGACCATTCCACGTTTATTACAAGTGTTCATATGGAGCTTCTGTGTGCGGAGGGAGCAGAATGGGAGTGTGGCCATTAGAAGTGATAACGATTGTCAAGATCAGCCAAGCGGGGCAACTCTCAGAGAGCCCTGTTCAGCCGAGAAAAGACACCAGATGTGAAATGACATGTGCACCGTGATTACAGTAATGACCCGGAACACCCTAGAAGAAGCATGCAAAATGGTGACAGTGGCAGCCCAGGGCATGAGGGCTTCCTCCTTTCTCTTCTTCAGAATTTTAGTATTGTGATTATAATATTTATATAACAATTGAGTTAAACATGCCTAGAATTAATGTTATCATAGGCCTTGACGTATTAGATTTTTTCCTGTCATTTAATAAGGGAAAACTGATTTCATATAGCCATTCTGTGTTGTAAATCCTATGGAAGAAACTTCCACTTAAAGAAATCATTGTAAATTTCTCTGATTATCTCAATGTAAATGTAATAATAACTTTTGCCATAAAACCCAAACCCACTGCTGTCGAGTCGATTCTGACTCACAGTGACCCTATAGGGCTGATTAGAACTGCTCCATAGAGCTTCCAAGGAATGCCTGGCGGATTCAAACTGCCACTGTCCAGTTGGATCCGGTTCCTAGGGACGGTATGTACAACAGAACCTGCTCTGCAGCACCTCACAATTTTTGTTTTGCTGGAGTGCATCACCACAGCCACTGTGTCAGTCCATCTCATTGGGTATTCTTTTTCACTGACTCTCTATTTTACCAAGGATGACGTCCTTCTCCAGCAACTTACCCTTGCTGCTACCAAGTCCAGAGTACATGGGACGAAGCCTCCCAGGGAACCACATTTGCTCTCTATTTCTTCCTTGGAAACTCGATGAATCGTTGAGGATGTTACTAACGTTTAAAGATGAAACATGAGCTGATTGCAGGGAGGACCTAAATTTTTGATGTCATGGAGGCTGTTGTTTAATCCTGAACTAATAGTCACTTTTGATAGTATTTGATTTCGTAGGTAAAATGAATATACTTTTATGCTTGACTTGTGAATTATGTTAAACTAGCCAAGTATGACATTGGCTGAAACTTGAATTTCTCCGTTGTCAGCATTGAGTTTGCCTTAATAGTCAAGTTTAATAAAATAATGCTTTGAATTTGAAAAAGAGAAAAAGTTCAGCCTGCTGTAATTAACATGCCACTGATTTTTTCAGGCATGTGGGCGCATTCCCTGACGGCACAGGATTATCAGGATCTTATCGACCGAGGATGGCGGAGGTAAAGCTCCTTTCGTACAGTTTCTTGTTGCTGTTACTCGTGTTCTTGCTGTGAAAAAACTTTTTGTTTTTCCAGGGTGCAAGACTGTGCTGTAAATGGACATAAAAAGCAGATGAATGATTAATATGCATGCCAAGCCAAGTGCCGTCGAGTCCGATCAAAAAGCTAAAAAATGAAATTATTTAGTGACTTTCTTACTTGTCTCTTAAGAAAGATGTTTATTTGGGAAATTTCAAATAGGCACAGAAATAGAGACCACTTTATAATGAACCTCGTGCACCCATCAGACACCTTTGTAGTTACCAATGTTTTTTTGCCAATCTCGGTTCATCAGCTCTCCTTGCTCGCCTCTCCTCTCACTTCCAAAGTACTTTGTAGCAAATTACAGAGACAAAATCGTAAGATGGTATTTGGAGCATAATACCTCTTAATAAGTATTTGGGGGACGTAATCTATTCCGTAACAGCCCACCATTTGGCTCTCAGAGATATATATCCTTCTCACACATACCCCATCAAGTCTCAGAAGCCTTAGATTGACTGATTGTGAAGTCTCATCTTCTGAATCATGTCAGTCAAATACAGGCAAGACTTGAGGCATTTTCAGTCCTGGTGCAAAATTCCTCGTTTTGAATCTGAAATCTAGAATGCAGCTAATCTGCTTCCAAAGTACGGTGGTGAAACAGGCACAAGGTAGATATTTCCATTACAAATGAAACTGGAGGGAAGGAAGGGACAGTGGGCACCAAGCAAGTCCAAAACTCAGCAGAACAAATTACATTAACTGTCAGGGCTTGAAAATAGATCTCTGTCCTCTGAGCCTGCATGGCAGTGGCCCTGTCCTCCAGACTCTGGGTGTTGGCCACCATCTCTGGATTCTGGGTCACGGGCTTTTGGATATCTTACTTTGCTTTTTAATGTATCATACCTTACAAAATAAACAGTTCCTTGACTTGATGGCACTTGGCTGGCCTGGCTGATGTCACCTGTTACCCAGCTGATTATATCTTCCTCATTGTCTCAAAAAGGCATTGTTCCTTCTTTAAATGTACCCACTGCTCTTAAGTTGATGCCAACTCATAGTGACCTTATAGGACAGAGTGGAACTGTCCCACAAAGCTTCCAAGCAGCACCTGGCGGATTTGAGCTTTCAACCTTTTGGTTAGCAGCTGTAGCTCTTAACCACTATGCCACCAGGGTTTCCTCATTAAATGTAAGAAATGCTAAATACTCTGTGCTAAAACTCTTCAAAAGCTGTAGGATTGAGCATAGCAGATGAACTTGAAGTCTTTCTTTAGATTTCATCTTGAGGCCTGCAAGGTAGGTATTGGCCTGATGTTGGGTTGGAGGACTTGGCCTGGCATGGTATGGACTCTGTTTAAAGTAGAGGGAGCCATTGCAGGAGAGCATGTGGTGGAAGTTGTGTTTTGGAAGAGACCGTTAGGACCACAGTGAGAGATCTGAGGGTTGATCCAGGAGGCAGGAAAATAAGTTCCAGAGATCATGGCAAATGGGAGATGGCAAGGAGTGGTGCCCGTGGCAGTAGTAGGGACAGCAAACTAAAGCAACCCTGTAGTCAGTTCTGACTAATAGGGATGGAGTAGAACTGCCCTGTAAAAAAAATCCAAAACCTGTTGCCACTGAATTGATTTCAGTTGATAGCGACTGCACAGAATGGACTGGAACTGGGATTTCCAAGGAGCAGCTGTTGGATTCAAATGGCTGACCTTTTGGTGAGCAGCTGTAGCTTGCTGTAGCTCCTAACCACTGTGCCACCACAGCTCCTACGAGGGGACAAATTAAGATACATTTGTCAGATGCCGTTAAACCTGTTGCTGTCTAGTCGATTCCTGCTCATAGTGACTTCATAGGAAGGAATGGAACTGTCCCATAGAGTTCCCAAGGAGTGCCTGGTGGATTTGAATTGGTGACCCTTTTGTTAGTAGCTGTGGCTCTAAACCATTGTGTCCCCAGATTATAAAGCATCCCATCTGTTTAGGAGATACAAGGGTACAAAGGTGAATTAATGAGAGAGATCTAAGAAGGCTCCCAGGTTTCTGACTGGAGCACCTCAGTGAGTGGGTCTGTCGTTGAGGGATGTGTGGTGCCAGAAAAGGATCAGGTTAGCTTTGGGGTCCTTTGTACTGGTGTATGTGGAACACTCAAGTGTGAATGTCACAGGTGGCAGCGTCTTCTGGTTCCCCAGACTGAGCACATTGTTCAGTCAGCACCTTCAGGCAACACTGAGGGTTGGTGGCAGGTCAGCTTATCAGACGCGTGCCAGGGCTGGTGAGAAGTCATTGAGATGCCAGCCTCGGCATCTAGGGAAATAAAGGGCATGCTCTGGTCCTTGGTATTCTTGCTTTGTAAGGTTATTTAACTTAAATCCATTATTGCACGATTCATTAAATATGTCCCCTTAGTTGTGTGTGCCTGTATCAGTCTAGGAAACCTGGTGGTGTAGTGGGTAAGTGCTACAGCTCCTCACCAAAGGATTGGCAGTTCAGAACCACCAGTGCCCCTTGGAAGCTGTGGCCCAGTTCTCCTCTGTTCTAAAGGGTTGCTGTGAGTCGGAATTGACTCGATGGCAATGGGTTTGGTGATTTTTTTTTTGGCATTAGTCTAAGAAACTGGTGGCATAGTGGTTAACTGCTGTATCTGTTAATTGAAAATAATCTGTTGGTATATGTGAAAAATGTCTAACAACTTAAACCTGTTTTGTAATTTTAGAAGCGGGAAATATGTGTACAAACCTGTCATGAATCAAACATGTTGTCCTCAGTACACAATAAGGTAAGAACTGGATGTTTTAATGAATAGAGGGAAAATCTATAATATCAAGGTGGTAAAATTTTTAGTAGAATCTTGTTTTCTTTTTTTTAAGTTTATTTCTACTCTAGGTAGACATTCTTTAAAAGGAAAAGTAAATGTGTTATATCTTTTCCATATACTGATGCATTCATGTTCTGATCAATAGCTTTTAATAATGCTTGTTAAGTGATTTACATATAAATATGATGTGCAAATATTGCCTTTTGAGTGAACAGTTTAGTCAGTGGGTATCATGAAATATTGGAAAATATTGATAAATATATAAAATTACTGTTAGAAGTACTGTTAGAGTACTGTTAGAGATACTGATTTCTTAATAGGATTTAGCATTGGACTTTCCACATTCTAGTGTGGTGCTTGACACAGGGCTTTGCTGCAAGCAGTAGTGTGGGATCCTGTAAATTACTGGGTATGAAGAGTACCCCATTACTGTTGAAGTTGATGATGTCTCATAGCGACCCTATAGGACAGAATAGAACCACCCCATAGAGTTTCCAAGGAGTACCTGGTGAATTTGAACTGTTGACCTTTTGGTTAGCAGACATAGCACTTATCCACTACGCCACCAGGTTTCCTCTGGGAAGAGTGGAAAAAAAAAAAAGAAAAACGTCCAGTGTTGTTGAGTCTGTTCTGACCCATAACGACCTTCTAAGTAGGAGGACCCTAAATTAAATTTTATGTGCTGGATGTATGCAGAGGCTAGTGTTCTTAAATGGAAGCCTTAAAAAAAAATGTTTTCCTTCCAAGTGTTTTCTGAATTATTCATCATCTCAATTTCCCATGCCCCTTCACCCTAGGACAGTTGTGTTTCTCTTACTATGTTCAGAGGAATCAAATACTCTGTTACTTCCGTCTCCTTGATTAAAATCTTTTTCTCTTGGAGCTTGTGAGCCGCTTTGATCTGGGCAGGTTGCCCTCTCGGCTTGATACAGCACTGCTGTGCTGGGGCTCTGCACGCTCCTCTGGGGAGCCCCTTCTCTGGTTGGTCCCTGATCGCGTGTGTCCTCTGACTTCTTGCTTGGATTACCCCTCATTTTAAGGAAGCACATGGAATAGCTTCTTGAGAAAATGTGCCTGAAAAGTAAATGTTTTGAGACTTTGCTCACCTGAAAATATTTTAACTAGGTGCTCAAAATTAATTTATGGTTTGGCCAAGTGCAAAAGCATGGTTTGGGAATGATTTCCCAGCAGAGTTCTGAAGGGTTTCCTCCGTTGTTCTTACTGCAGTGGAAAAGCCCAGTGGCATTCTGGTTGCTGGTCCTTGTTTGAAACCTGTTTTCTCACTGGAAGCTTTTAGGATCACCCCCTTTCCTCAGTGTTGCAATATTTCATGATGTGTTTTGCTGGGTGAGAGATCTTTCTTATGCAGGGGCTCCTCCCATCAGATCCTGTGATTCAGGCAGATTTTCCTGAATTGTTTTGTGGATCTTCTGTGAACCTTTAATTCAGATACTAGATCTTTCTGACTGGTCTGCTAATTGTTTTTCCTCTTTTATTTTTCATTTCTTTTTGTGAGTCTCTGGAAGATTTCCTTAACTTATTTCTTCAGCTCTTTTAAGTTTTTATTTCTCCCACCACATCTTTGTTCCTGAGGTCTTTTGTTGTTTTTAAGTCTCTGTCCTCCAACTTGGAAATTCTGGTGGTGCAGTGGTTAGGTGCTATGTCTGCTAACCAGAAGGTCAGCAGCAGTTTAAATCTACCAGGTGTTCTTTGGAAACTCTGTGGAGCAGTTATGGGGGCAGGGTGACCTAATTGGGCTCTCCTCTTTGGGAATCCCCAGTAACATTTTAAGGTTTGGTCACAATCCAGAGAGAAAGTAGAATCATCTCTGCTGGTGTTCTCAGGGCTGGGTTGGGAAAGTGGGTTGGATGTCTCATTGTTCAGTTTGTAGGTTTTCATTCACACTTCCTCTTCCTACACAGTACCTTTGTCTGCAGCTGTGCCTTGTATCCTCCACATACCAAAAAACCAACCAAAGATTGTCATCGAGTCAACTCTGACTCAGCAGCCTTGTAGGACAGAGTAGAACTACCCTGGAAGGTTTCCAGGGAGTGGCTGGTGGATTCAAACTTCTGACCTTTTTGCTGAAAGTCTGTAATTTTTGCCTGGTTGTAGAGATAGTCATCTCTGACTGTGAGAAGTAGGGGTGGAATCTGACATCTAAGTGTTTCAGAAACATGGGGTCCCTCATACATTTAGACCTGTCTTCAGTGTTATGTCCACCAGTACCAGGCATCACCAATCCCTAAGACTTTTAGGTGTACTGTAGAGAAAAGTCAGTACCTTTTTGACTTCTGCTGACTTAGGTTCAACTTTTGTTGATTAGCTAAATCAGTAGCCACTTGTATGTTGCTTTCCAGCTTTCAGAGTTTCTTCATGCTCTTGGTCTTAGTAGGTTTACAAGGAGAACTTGCCACCATGTGTTTACACTGGCAGCACTGTGCAAAGAACTGATAAGGTTTCCTAACCATGGTATATCAGTGTCTTACAGCTGTGTTTGTGTCAATATGTGGCAGTGTTTTGCTGAGTGACATTCATTATTGTGTGTTTTTATGTGCTGTCCCAAGAATGGCAGAGCTTGAATTAGAGCAACAAGTAAGCATGAACTTCTTGTTAAACTTGGCAAGAGTGTAAGTAAAATGAGAGACTTGTTAGTCCAAGTTTATGGGGATATGCCATGAAGAAAATGGCAGTGTAAACAGAGATTAAACGTTTTCTGAAGGGAGAGAAGCGTCACTGATGAAGAGAGGTAAGGGTGACCACTAATGGGCAGAACTGATGGAAGCGTTGCAAAAATTTGTCAAATTGTGCATCAAAGTTGTCAGCTGACTGAGAAGTATAGCAGACCAAGTAAACATTCATAGAGAAACAAATAGAAAAACCTTAACTGGAAATCTTGGCATGAGAAAGTGTGTGCAAAAATGGTCCTGAAGGAGCTCACCAATGAACAAAAAGCAAAGGAGAGTTGAAGTCTGCCAGGACCTTTTGGAGAGGCAAGATGGTGTTTGGGGCAGTGTTATCAGTGGTGATGAAACATGGGTGTGCCAGTGTGACCCTGAAACAAAGTGTCAGAGTGCACAATGGAAGTCAGTCATTCTCCACAAAGTTCCTTCAGTCCAAATCAATAGTCAAAACAATGTTGCTAACCTTTTTGATATCAGAGGGATTGTCCGTTATGAATTTGTACCAGTTGGACAGATAGTTAATCAAGTTGCTGTGGAAGTGCTAAAACAGCTACGTGAAAAAGTTGGATGAAAATGACCTGAACTTTGTGCTAACAACTCGTGTCTCTGCATCATTGCTGCACCAGTTCACACGGTACTGGGTGTGAGGGAGTTTTTAGCCAGTAAACAGATAACTGTATTGGAACACCCTTGCTGCTCACCTGACCTGACCCCCAGTGACTTTTTTCTTTACCCGAAAATAAAGGAAATATTGAAAGGAAGACATTTTGGTGACATTCAGGACATCAAGAGTAATAGGATGACAGCTCTGATGGCCATTCCAGAAAGAGTTCCAGAATTGCTCTGAAGGGTGGACTAGGTGCTGGCATCGGTGCATAGCTTCCCAAGGGGAACACTTTGAAGGTGACTGTAGTGATATTCAGTAATAACATATGTAGCACTTTTTCTAGGATGAGTTCACAAACTTAGTTGTCAGACCTTTTTGTGTCTTTTTGTAAAACAAAATTTCTTACCTGTAGTTTTAGTGAGATTTGGGAAAAGGTTCGAGGGCACATGAGGCCTCATCTCTAACTGGATATCCTAGGCATGAGATTTGTCTCATCGTGGTAGATACCAGCTAGAATCGATTTTATTTCTTCTCAGTTTGAGTTCACTTTTTATTTATTTTGCTTTTGTAGGTGCCGGCCTTTACAGTTTCAGCCATCGAAATCTCACAAGAAGGTTTTGAAAAAAATGTTGAAATTTCTAGCGAAAGGGGAGATTTCCAAAGGGAATTGTGAAGGTAAGAGGAGGTGGAATCTAAAAACTTGGATCTGAATTGATGTGTCTTTTGAAGGTTCTCCTTCACAGTTGTTTTCTGAGGGTGGCGGGTGGTGGTTGTCACAGCTGTGCACGACGTGACGATGACAGGCACTGCTCACAGTCCTGCGGTCACTGCTGCTGTTGGTCCTCAGCTCAGGATCTAGGGAGTGCGTGGAGTTATTTAAATTTTAGTTTCACAACACTTTGACAACTTGTACTTGGCACGATCCTGGTAATAGCCCATTGAGATACCTAGGAAGTGGTGTTATCACTTGGTTGGTGGTGTTGCCAACATACGGTTAGATGCCATTCATTCAAGGTTGAACGGCGACTTTCAGAACTGAGTACAGCTCAAGTTTTCTGTGTTCAAGGAGTGTGGTGGTACAGTGCTTAAGGCACTCAGGTGCTAACCAGAAGGTTGGTGATTGGAACCTACGAGCTGCTCCATGGGAGAAGGATGTGGCGCTCTGCCTTTGTAAAGGTTACAGCCTTGGGCGTCCTGCGGACAGTTGTGCTCTGTCCTGTAGGGTTGCCGCGAGTCTGAGTTGACTTGAAAATGGTGGGATGTCGAGGGTCTTCGATTTGCTGCTAGATTGTGTGTGTAACTTAATTCATGAGAGTGACATGCTCACTGGGATAAAAGGCTAAATAGCTGTAACAGAGATCCCAGAGTGGGATGACTCAAACATGATAGAAGGCCATCTCATTCCTCCCGTAGCATTGTACTACACGTGTCCCAGCTGGCCTGCAGCTCCCACCCCCAGCCTTCTGAGACTTCGTATCTGGATCCCAAGGTCACTTACAATGTCACGGTGGTTTTGACAATTGCGTCCAGTGAGGAGGGGAAAGGATGGAAATCTGGGGCTGCAAATGCCATGAAAGCAAGGGAGGCGGAAGTTGGGTGGAACGTTTGATTCATAGCCCATTGACAGGAGCTGAGGTATAGGTCATAAAGGGCTGGGGAATACAGTCCCCTGCGGGAGGCCACACTGTAGTGACAGCTCAGTGACTCTGGAAGATGGGAGAATGGGTTTGGTGGACCCACAGTGCTCTCGGCCACATGGATAAAGGGGTCTTTTCTTCCGGTGTATGTCTGAGTGAGTCAGGTGAGCTGGCTGATGGACTGTTGTTTCTTGTACTTTGTAGATGAGCCCATGGATTCCACAGTGGAGGATGCTGTTGCAGGGGATTTTGCACTAATAAATAAATTGGACATCCACTGTGACCTTAAATCGCTACATGATGACCTCAAAGAGAGCTTGAAGTGTGAAGAAAAGACAGGAAAAACTGCAGAGAGAGAAGAATCCACTGAATCGATTCAATCACAACACGTAGAAGAGCAGTTGGCCTCTGGTGAACCATCACGTTCTGTTAAAGTTCATTCTGTTCCCAAGCCAGGTAGTGAGATTGTGTGCCAAAGGCTTTTCTTTCCGCTTGAGTCACTGTCACCTCTGGGCACTACTCGTTTACTCAGGAAATGTGTAGAGCAGAACCTGCTGTGTGTAACTTACTATACTTGGACAAATTGTGCCTTTTTAAAACCCCTATTTATAGTGCTTGAATTCATAACCTTCATATTTTGTCTCTACATTCAGATATTTTAAAGGGTTTGCATTTCTCCTTGCTACCTTGGAGCCTTAGAATTTTGGAGATGAGACTTTTGTCATTTGAAAGATATCCTAAACATTCTTATTTTTGGCATTTTTGAGTGAGATAAAATAAGTTATATATAGGTTATTATGGCCAGAATACAGACATTGTAAAATTCTTTAGCTTATCATCATATTTCTCTTCTTATATAATAATCATAGATATTAGATTAAAAGTTTCCAGGTTTTGATGCTCTGCGTTACTTTTAACGAGAAGTTTTTTTCTCTAACATACTGCTTATGAACAAATTAGAAAAAGAAAAAAACCTATCCAACATTGAATAGTTTTATTTGATGTGTATGTGTGTGTATGATTGTTTTAATATTACCTTGTAAAATGTGGGAAACCCTGATGTCGAAGTGCGTTAAGTGCTATGTCTGCTAACCAAATGGTCGGCAGTTCGAATCCACCAGGTGCTCCTTAGAAACTCTGTGGGGCAGTTCAGCTTTGACCTCTAGGGTTACTGTGAATGAGACCCGACTTGATAGCAGTGAGTTTGGTTTTGGTGTATAAACTGGGAAGTTGCATGGTTATTTTGGTTTAGTTCTTGAATTCATTCTTATATTTATGCAAAACAATCTGAGAAACTTTCAGTACTGTTTTAGTTGTTTGTCATCTACGTTAGAGTTTATACACAGTAAAGCACCATACTTAGTGTGTATGCTGAGCAGATAATCCAAGAACCTAGATTGCTGGAAGAAGAATGCAGCATGAGAATTGGCGGAAGACTGTCTTTGCTCTGTGCAAATCACATAGCGACAATTGTGATGGTGGTATGGGACTGAGCAGTATTACAGTCTGTGGTACTTGGGATCCGTGACTTAATGGCACTGAACAACAACAGCAAAACACAGAAAATTCTATTTCTGCTTTTATCCAACAGTTTGATACAAGGATTTCATGGCATTTTAGTCATTTTTGGTCTCAGATTTCATTCTAATTCGTAAGTATAGTCCAATAAAACATTTTAAATAATCTGGATACTTTCTTTCACCTATTACTCTTTTGGGCAGTAGAGTCAATTCATGAGACAGTCCTCTGAACACAGCAAGGGGATACTGCATGGTTTGAAATCAAGACAGGTGTACGTCAGGGTTGTATCCTTTTACCATACTTAATTGGTACTTTCAGCCAGTAGTTTGAGAAGCTGGACTGTATGAAGAACAAATCAGGACTGGAGGAAGGCGTATTAACAACCTGCCTTACGCAGATAACACAACCTTGCTTGCTTAGAGGGAAGACGACTTAAAGCACTTAATAATGAAGATCAAAGACTACAGCCTTCAGTAGGAATTTCACCTGAATATAAAACACAAATCCTAGCAACAGGACCAGTAAGCAACATCATGATCTGATAACTGGAGAAAAGATTGAAGTTGTCAAAGATTTCTTCATTGTGCTTGGATCCACAGTCAGCACTCATGGAAGCAGCAGTCTGGAAATGCATCGCACAGATCTGCTGCAGAAGACCTCTGAAAGGTGTTAAAAAGCAAAGGTGTCACTTTGAGGACAAAGGTGCCCCAAGCTGTGATATTTTCAGTTGCTTCCTATGTATGCAAAAGCTGGAAAATGAATAAAAAAGACCAAAGGAGAATTGATGTCTTTGAATTATGTTGTTGACAAAGAATATTGAATATACCTTGAACTACCAGGAGGACTAACAAGCCCGACTTAGAAGAAATACAGCCCGAGTGCTCCTCAGAGGCAAGGATGGCGAGACTTTGTCTTACGTACTTTGGATACGTTATCAGGAGGGTTCGGTGTCTGGAGAAGGACATCATACTTGGTAAAATAGAGGGTCAGCAAGAATGAGGAAGACTGCGACAAGATGGATTGACACAGTAGCTACCACAGTGGAGTGAGGCAGAGCAACAGCTGTGTGGTTGGTCGAGGGCTGGGCAGTGTTTGGCCCTGCTGTACACAGCGTCACCGGGAGTTGGAACTGAGCTGATGGCACCTGGCAGCAACAGCCACAGCTTTATTACTTACAGTTTATTGAACTCTTTGTTGTGGAGAGTTTCACATTTGGAGTCAATAGCATATAATGAACCTCCGTACGAGCCCTGGTGGCATAGTAGTTAAGAGCTGTGACTGCTGACCGAAAGGGTGGCAGTTTGACTCCATCACTGCTCTTGGAAAACCCTATGGGGCCGTTCTGTTCTGGCCTACAGGGTTGCCGTGAGTTGGAATTGATTCCGTGGTAACAGGTTTGGTTTTGGCTTTTCTGTGCCCTGCTTTCATTTGAAACATGGATTGACTCATGATAGCCCCATGCCTGTATCCGGTTCCCGTGTTTTGAAGCAATTCCAGATGTTACAGCATGTTCAGTTTCAAAGGGCATCTCTGAAAGAACTTGAGTAAAACATACTCATAATACCATCATTGCACTTAAATACGATTCCTGTGTGTCACTGAGGAGTCAGCCTTCAGATTTGCAGTTCTGACATGGTGTTTGCATTAGGATCCAGGTTAGTGTTCCTACGTTGTGATCCATGGGTCTGTTTTTAGAATCTCCCTGGAGCTACAGGTTCCCCTTGGCTCACTTCCCTTTCTTTACTTGCAGGTTCCCTGTTGAAGGACTGTAGTTTTTCTCTTGGTGTTGGTACCACTCTCTGTGTTTTGCTGATGGCATCTGCACTGTGCATTTTAAATTGGTAGTTGAATCTAGAGCCTCGATGAAATTTAACATTAATTTTTGTTCATTTTGAGGGAGGAGAGGAACAGAGGGCAGATTTTCATTCTGATTATTCAGTTGAGGATGGGTGGTGGTGTATATTAATGACTAGAACCTCTTTGTAAGTGCTAACAGCCATTGATGCTTAATGTCTAGATTCATTAACTGATAGGCTGTTCTATTTTTAATTTACTTGTTGGAATAATTCTATAAAGAGAAATTTTCTCTCATTTGATTAGTGTAAGAATGTAGAAGCAAAGGCAGGGTACATTCTTGATTCTTTTAGTTTCTAGTTTTTTAAAATAACATCTGACAGTGACTAGTTAGGGTTTTTGGTTTGTTTGTATGTATCATTGTGAACTCATGGACTTACACAGGTGTATGTACTGTATTGTAATCCATGGGAGTCCACTTGGAGCTTCTTTACGAGACTGTCCAGGTATCTTTGATGGCTTCTTCTTTCTCTGGTAAGACGTGGTGCCCCAGGCTGATCATGTGTATTTGTGAGTCCAGACATTTTCCCAGGAGTCCTGGTTCATAATTTTAAACTTATTTAGAGGACATAATTTTGAGTATCTGTTGGAGAATGCAGTGGTTGAAAAATGACCGTTTATGGATGTCTTTGTAGGCAAAACACTGTCAATGCAAATAACCAAACCAAACCAAACCCATTGCCTGTTGGGTCCCTTCCAACTCATAGTGACCCTAGAAGACAGAACTGCTTCATAGGGTTCTCAGGGAGAACGTGGGGGATTCAGACTGCTGAACTTTTTAGTTAGCAGCCATGGCTCATAACCACCAATCTACCAGGATTTCCAGTGCAAGTAATAGGTAGTTACAGTCAGGAACCCCCTAGGTGAACAGTTGCTCATTGAATCTTTGTGAGAACTCGAGGGGTCAGGTTGGTTATTACCTCTTTTGTACAGAAGAGAAAACTTCAGTGGGGAAGCCAAGGTCAGCCAGCCAGGTGACAAAGCCTGCTTGTGACCTCAGATACTCCATATCAGAGTTGGTGTTCTTAAGCAGTAGGCTGTAGAATGTATGTGAGAAAGCACACAGCCCCTGCTTAGGAAAATGCGTTCTGCAGACTCATTGCTGTTGAGTCGGATCTGACTTACAGGGAGCCTATAGGACTGAGTAGGGCTGCACCGTAGAGTTTCCAAAGGGTGCCCAGAAGATTCTAACTGCTGACTTTTTGGTTAGCAGTCATAACACTTAAGCACTATGCTACCAGGGTTTTCACATTCCATAATAGTGTCAGTCTTTTTACCACCTGGTCGTTGGATCTGTTCAAAGTCTTGTTTTTGGTAGGTAAACTTTGGTTTTTACCAGTTTTCTGGTTTGAACACCTGCCAAGAATTTGTATTTCCACTTGAGCTAAGTTAAATCCAATCTGCATGTTAGCCAAATCCCCAGGTGATTCTTAAATATGATAAATGTTAAGAACCACTCCTCTCCTACTGGTTGTTGGAATTGGTCCCTAACTGGCAGTGTTAGCCTCGCCTGGGAACTCGTTAGAAATGCAGATTCTTGGCACATGAAAGGTAAAATGAGTGTTAAGATGGTGGTATATTTTTCTCTAGGCCTTTAAAAAATATTTTAATGTGTGTGTTTATACATAACTAGGATTATGTTTTAACATTATGTTCCCTCTGACTGCTTTTAAAGCACTTTAGTGGCTATAGGCTATTCTGTGCTTTGTGCTTGAAAAATTATATAGTTTTGTAGTTGAGCATTTCAGTTTTTTCTTTTTGAGTTCTCATTCATGTTCATCAGTATTTGCTCCTTTTCTTATTATTTGCTCAGGGTAGATTCCCTGAAGATTTATTAGTTTGAATGGTATGAATATTTTCAAAGCTTAAGTGAAAACATTGTTTAGAAAATATCTACTTCAAAAGTGAAATGACTTTGTTTTACTATATTGTATAAATACAGTAGGTGCCACTAAAACTTGTGGTTTATAATAGTTCAAAGTAAAAGTTTGTGTTTTTTTTTTTAACACTTTAAAGGTTTACTAATTTGATGCCTATCTTCTAATTAAAACAAACCTTTGATTAACTAGCATTGTACCACTGAAACCCCTCAGTTAAATGGAGACGGAGTACCTTCATCTGGGCAAGGGTTTGCACTGATCTTGCTGGAGGCCGCTCTGGTACCGTCTTCATTCGCAGCTGCTTCCTGAGTTTTCACCTGCCGTTGGTGCTGTCAGAGGGCATCCCTCAGAAGTAGAGACTGGAAGCTGGGGTTCCTGAAGCAAAACAGACATGCCACTGTGTGGTTTCTACCTACAGGGCTAGAAGAAGATTGAAAAAACAATTAAAAAAAAAGATTCTCAACAATGAGAGCTGCCTTGAAAAGTTTCTGTGACTGTTTGGTGGCTGTCATGGATTGAATTGTGACCCCCCCCCCCCAAATGTGTGTAGCCTGTGGCTGGGTCGTAAGTCCTTGTACTGTGTGATGTTCCCCTGTGCTGTAAACTCTGCCTCTGTGATGTTCATGAGGGAGAATAAGCTGCTGTTGAGTTGGTGGGGAAGGACTGAGTGTGTAAGATTGTATTGTGCCTTGAGGTAACGTCTTGGGATATCAAGGAAGGCAAGGCAAGCAGAGAGGTGGGGATCTCGTGCCGCCGAGAAGTAGTGCCAGGGGAAGAGCACACCCTTTGAAAAGGACCTGGTCCCTGCACCTCAGAAACTTCCAGTCTAGGATCTTCTTCCTGAGCCAAGAGAGCAAGACTTCTGGAACCTATGCCCTGGATTTGAATTTGTAGCCTGCTGGACTGTGATAGAATTAAATCTTTTCTTTTTAAAGCCACCTACCTGTGGTATTTCCTTTAGAGCAGTACCAGATGACTGAGGCAGAGTTTGGTATCAGGAGTCGGGTGCCTCTGGACAGTTACATCGGTGGAGCTATAGAGCTTGGAAATAGTTGCCCCAGCAGGGCAGATGTAGGCATGAGGCCTGGGCCAAGAGGCCACAGGAACCAGAAGCTGCAGAGAAAAGGAGAGAAGCTGAGCTGCCGTGACCTCAGGGGTTTCAAAGGGTGGAACTGTGGGCTTTGGTGTTTCTGAGGGTAAAATTGCACCACACTTGGACTAGGAAAATGTGTGACTAAAACTGAAGGAGCAGAGTTGCTCTTCCTGTGGACCTGGAAGGGTGAGTTGTAGCCCAGGGCTGCAGGTCGTCCATTTAGAATCAGGAGAGTGACCAACACCTGGAGTCTGGAGGACAGGGCCATTGTGTCAGATGCTTCAGAAGCAGAGTATTATTTTCAGAGCCTTGAGGTCTAATGTAATGTGTTCTGCTATTCAGTTTGTGTCTGTTGTGCCTTCCTTGCCTGCAGTTTCTCCCATTTGTAATGGAAATCTCCAGCTTCTGCCTATTCTGCCCTCCTACTTTTGGAAACAGATTGTGTTCTAGATTTCATAGATGCAGAAAAATTTTTGGATTTTGGACTTGAACTTAAGGCTTTTGCTATGATGGAGGAAATAGGTTTTACATCTTGCGAAGATATGATTTTGGGGGGATAAAGGGAATGCCATTGATTGAATTGTGTCCCCCCCAAAAATGTGTATAGTAATTTGGCTAAGCTGTGATTCCTAGTATTGTGTGGGGTTGCCTTGTGCAGTAAACCCTGCCTGTGTGATGTTAATGACAGAGGATGGGTGGCAGTTGTGTCAGAGGGGCAGGACTCAGTGTGTAAGACTATTCTGCCTTGAGGGTCCCCCTAGGGATGTCAAGAAAAGAGAAGCAAACAGAGAGTTGGGGACCTCAGACCATGAAGAAGCAGTGCTGGGAGCAGAGGGCGTCCTTGGAGAAGGACCCAGGATCGCTGCACTTCAGAAGTCCCTAGTCTCGGGAAAGGTTGACAACAGGGACCTTCCCCCAGCATCGAGAGAGAAAGCTGCCTCCTGGAGCTGAAGCCCTGAATTTGGACTTGTAGCCTACTGGACTGTGACAGAATAAAATGTCTCTTTTTGAAGCCATGCACTTGTCGTATTTCTGTTAGAGCGATATCAGATGACTAAGACATCTGTGAAGTGCCAGCCACTTCTGAGGTGAAATCTTTCAGGTCAACTTAGAGGTGACCCCAGGACTCTCACAAGCAGCTGCCTCCCAGAGCTAACCTGCCAGAACTCTTTACGCTTGCTCCATAGATCTTAGAGATTTTTGAAAAAAATGTTTCCAGGGACAGATGTGATGAGTCTTGTAACACCTCACCGTTCTTTTTAGGCAAAGGGGCTGACTTGACTAAGCCTCCATGTCGAAAAGCCAAGGAGATGCGGAAAGAAAGGAAAAAGTTAAAACTCATGCAGCAGAGCCCAGCCGGGGAGCTGTCGGGGCTCCAGGCGGAAGGCCAGCCGCAGGGCCAGCCGCCCGCTTTCCCCCACCCGAAGGTGAAGTCCAACCAGCCCAAGTCCCTGGAGGATTTCATGGCTGAGCCATCACCGGAGGATGCGGCGCACAAGCTGGAGGTATTTGGGAGGGTGTTTCGTTGTCGTCATTGTGGGCTAGGTGGTTTTATTTATTTATTTGTCTTTGCTGGGTGCCAAATTTGTTTTCATTTGCACTTAATGTTTTGCTGTTATCAAACAAAAAATTAAAATGAATTGGAATAGAAAAGCATATGCGTTTACTCTGTTACTTGCTGTTGGAGAGGAACCTTGCTTAAAAAGATTTTTTATAAGATTAAACAGAAAAATACATTAGGCAGATGGGAGTCTAAAATTATGGACCCGATTTTCAGTTTTCACAGTTTTGGTTTAAGTATTGAAAGAGAAAGAATAGACCACACTTGTCAAAGCATTGTTTTACTTGTCTGATATTCTGATCTTGAGCCAGCCAGCTGTTAGGAATTCAGCAAAGAGACGGGAGCTGCCCTGTTCCGCTGTGACATCTCTCCTGAGTTTTCTCCAGACCAGTTTTAGGATAATGCCAGTGCTTACAGAGCTGTTCCATTTTGTCTGTTTTTTCCCCAAATTGATCTGCACTTTCAAGATCAAGTCTAGATTTCTCAGGATTAGTTTTGGTATTGTAAAATTAAAAAAGCATTCACCATAATGGTATTATTTTCTCATGCTTAATTAGTATTGGATCAGCCTTGAAATTTATAGCATGGTATCGTCTACAAATATCACTGTTAAAAATCCTGGGACTAAAAATTAACTTTGTCACAGTCTAAACTTTAGGACAATATATGTATTGCCACAAATAAGTTTTTTAATAATGAGTTATTAAAACTCACTGGTTACCCGGATTTTAGTATTGTCCTTCCTCCTTCCAAACCTGTGAAGAGAGGTTGTTAGCCATTTACTGACTGGTTCTCTTTTTAGCTGACACCATTTAAAATATTTTATGAAGAGTCTTCAGTCTTTGAGTCATACATAGTAATGTCTGTGGGGAACCAAGTGTACTGAACAACCAGGAGCAGATTATCCAATGGGCGAGGTAAGCATGGTGCTTACCTTGCTTACCAGATCATCTCTAGTGAACAATGTCACCTTTTTTCACCACATCAGAGATTCTGCTTCTAGGAATGGTTGGCATCTGTCTCTCCAGACCCCACAGCAGCTTCCTACAGAAGCATAGCCTCTTCCCAGATTTACAGTCCCTGGCAGGGACAGCTGACCCTGTAAGCAGGGTAAACACGGACTGACTTGTGTTTACTAATCTGTAGTGAAGTTGTTCAGTACAGGTGATCTGGTAAGTAAGATAAACACACTGCTGGTCTCAGCTGTTGAATAATGCCTCCTGCTCTGGGCCCATCTGGGTAGCCTCTTCTCCTTTTATGTAATGATACCCAGGATGTGCAGAGACTTCATAGCCAGTAGGTGTCACTCTTTCTTCACAGAAGAACCACCCAGCCTGTGTGTGTGCTGTACCTCTGTTATATTGCGTTTGGTTTTCTTTTTTGTTAACAGATTTTTAACTTACTAGGATCTCGCTAGAAGGACATTTTATTAACCTCAGCATGACTATTTTGTCATTCTGTTATTCCATTTGAAATTTTGTTCCAGTCAAGTGTCGTTTTCCGGTGCCTCTTTTATCACAGATTTTTGGAGTGCAGCAACAGCCTGTGAACTTGGCCTTGTACACCACAGGCTTGACTCCTTTAGAGCAGCAAGTGTGACAAATTTTGTTAATAGTTAGACTATTTTGTCTTAGCTATTTTTCAGTAATTTTGTAGCAGTAATGATACTGAAGCATTAATAAGGAGCCAGCAAACACCAGCCACTACTGTGCGTCAGTTACTTGTCTGTGTTTTAGATGTGAGAACACTGAGGCACACAGAGGCCAAGTTACTTGACCCAAATAATGGAATTACGTTTTCACAAAAAGAAATCAGAATTCAGAGTCTTCATTCTTAACTGTGCTATGAAATAGTATCACTTTTGTGAGGGTTATCTTTCACAGAAAAAGTTGTAATAAATATGTTTCCCAAAAGTGTATTCATGGTGTTAGTTTTTCGGGAGGACTTAGGAAGGTGAGTTGTGTACAACCAAAAGAGTATTATTTTTTGAGGGGCTGGATGTGCCCTAGAGGTTTTAGAAAGCACACAGCCTTGCATAATTCAGTCAGCTGCCGAGCTCAGAGGTCGAGTTTAAAGGATCTTCTCTGCCTTCACTGTGTTTCTGTAAGTCCTGTGAGCTGGACAAAAAACTTAACATACTAACTGGTTGGGTTTTTTTAGTGTTAGAGTATTATTACTGTCTGTTTATGCATGAGTATTTGTTTTGGGTCTTTTCACATGGGAGTAGCTGTGAATATATAAGACCATGGAAATGAATAAATGCATTAATGAACACTGTTTTTAACTCCTTCTGAAGGTGAGGGTGGTGAGATCATCTCCACCAAGTTCTCAGTTCAAAGCCACATTTCAGGAGTCTTATCAACTCTATAAACGCTACCAGATGATTGTACACAAGGATCCACCTGATAAGCCATCTGTGAGCCAGGTCAGCGGGCCCTGGGCAGTTCTTATGTACAGACGGAGCTCTCCCCTCCAGTTGCTGTCATTGTATGAATTCTTTCTTTCTTTGTGATACGTTTGATTTATAGTCACTTGGCAGCCTACTTGCAAAGAGATGGGACTTTGGATTAATAATGAACATTCTGAAAGTGCCAGTTTCCCCCGTTGCCATACTAAGGGCCAGCCATGTGTAATTTCAAATTGGAAAGTAAAATGTAAGATAAATTTATTTAGTGTCACTGTGTTTGAATGCATTCATCTAAAAGTTAGTGATAGTACTTAGTATTCAGAGCTCTGAGTTAAAATGTCCATGAGAAAAAAGCCAAACACATTATATTTTTATGGTAGGTGTACTTTGCACAATACTGATTCATATATTTCATCCACGTTAAAAATTCAGAAAGAGTTCATAGCAGCTGAAGCGTCTTTGTTAACGTACTTCCTGTGCACATCGGAGACTAAAAATTAAGAGTGTGGAATGTTTTAATAGAAGTCCTAATATGCTTATTATTTTATTAGTTAAATTTCCCAAGAGAAACCTGGCAGGGAAAACAGTCTGAAACACCTAATATGAGTGCAGATCAAAAAAAGAGTGGCAACAGAAATTCTAACAGTAGTTAGCAATGATAATGACTTGAGTATGTGCAGAAAACCACAATCACTGGATAAAGAAACAAACAAAAAATTGTTGTGGCCCTTACGAATTTACAATTTTTGTCTTTATTAGTGTACAGTGAGCACCTCAGGCTCTGTGGCACTCACCCCATTACAGGGCTCATTCCATTTCATGACAAATTCTGGTGCTGAGCTTTGAAAGTGAATTTGCGGAGATCTTCATCTAGCCTCACCTTCAGAAGCATGTAGTCAAGAGGAAATGTTTCAATAGCCTTTGCTTGTATCTTCCTTGCTCTGAAGGTGAGGTTAGTACCTGTCTCCTTTGAGGACCCAGAGTTCAAGTCGTCCTTCAGCCAGTCCTTTTCTTTATATGTCAAGTATCAAATGACCATACACCAGGATCCGCCTGATGAATGTGGGAAGACTGAGGTATTGTTCGTTTAGCATTCTTTCCTGTGTTGATAAAATAGTCTGTGAAGTGTAGCATAATGATGGCATGATGTATCTTCTTGCCATGTTATTGTTCATTAAGTAGAAACTGGTGAGATAGCAGCTGGGTTGAGTGAAGGGAGGGATAGCATGCGGTAGAGGGGAGGTCAGCAGCTGGACTAAATCAAAAGAAGGAAAGTCACCAAAGACATAAGGCAAATATCAGCCCAAGAGACAGAAAGGGCCGTCTAATTCAGAGGCTGTATCAGCATGAGACCAGAAGAGCTAGATGGTGCCCAGCTACCACCAGTGACTGCCCTGACAGAGAATACACCACAGCGTCCCTGACATAGTGGGAGAAAAATGGGTGTACAGAACCAGAACTATTAAAAAGAGCAGACGTGGTAGTCCAACAGACAGACTGAAGGGTCCCCGGAGAACATGGTCCCCAGACTGTCTTTTAGCCCAGAACTGAAACCATTCTGGAAGCCCACTCCTCGGACAAAGACTGGACTGGACTTTGAGACGTAATGTGGTACTGACGAAGAGAGTGCTGCTTGGCTCAAGTAAATACAGGAGACGTAACTGGGCACCTCCTGTTCAGTGGCAGATGAGAAGGCCAAGAGGGACAGGAGCTGGCTGAAAGGACATGGGAAATACAGGGTGGAAAGGGGAGTGTGGTGTTACAGGGTGGAGAGAGCAGCTAGAGTTGAATAGCAGTGTGTGTATGTGACAGATTAACTTGGACTGTAGACTTTTACTTAAAGCACAATAAAATACATTTTTTTAAAAAAAGTAGAGCTGGTGAGCCTTTCAGAGTGTAATACTGACGTTTTATGAAGACAGGTCATACATGTGTTTTAAATTCCTCAGAAAGAGAGGTTGCAGCTTCAGGGTATGTTCTTACGTGCTGTCTCCAGAAGCCTGAACGTGTCATGTCTAGTATGTTCAGGCATCCAGGTTACGTCATGAGACGTTGACTGAGTGTGCATTGTGTGCCTCGGAACAAAAGGAAGAGTATCTGTCTTCGGGGAGTTTATAATCAGGTGAGAAGGACAGGCCAGTCAGCAACGATCTCTTACTAAGAAGCAAGTAGGCAGAAGCACAGTAAGTAGGGGTGTACAGAGCCCGTGGACTAAGCCTCTCCTTGAGGGCCTGCTGCTTTCCCGGGATGTGCAAGGTGCCGGGGAGATTGAGACAAAGGAGAGATGCATGGTTGTCATAGTGAGCGAGAGATAAGTGGAAGAAGGGTGCTAACAGATGCTGATGAATTACACTTTTGATTTTTGTCTTTGTTTAATGACACTGAACAGGTAAGCTTAAAAGAGATGATTAATACAGCAGGCATTAATGGCTTAATGTTCCCTGAGCAAGGTGTGACTCTCTGCATCTCCTTGAGCCTGACTGGTAGAGTGAGATCTTCAGACCGGCAGCTTTTGCATGACCTGCAATGCAGAACCTCGGGGCCACTTTTCACACCTACTGAGTTGGAGTCTTGGTGTAACCGATAGCTAAGAAGACTTTGCCTAACCCAAGTTCATGAAGACTTACTCCTGTACTTTCTTCTAAGAGTTTTATAGTTTTCGTGCTTAGGTTTCAATCTGTGTCCCATTTTGATTTCTTTGGTGTATGGTGTGAGGGAGGGGTCCAGCATCACTTAGTGTGAGTATCCAGTTACCCTAGAACCGTTTTTGGAAGACCTGCTTCCCCCATCAACTTGCCGTGGCACCTTTGTTGCAGCTCTGCTGACTGTAAATGTTGAGGTTTGTTTCTGGACCTCAGTTCTGTTCCATTGATCTCCGTGTCTTTCCTCAGATCAGTAGCACATGCTTTTGATGACTGTTGCTTTGTAGTTAGGTTGAAATGTAGAAGTGTGAGCCCTCCAACTTTGTTGTGCTTTTTTAGAATTGTTTTGACTCTCCTGGACCCGGAGAATTTCCATAGGAATTGTAGGATCAGCTTGTCAGTTTCTGCAAAGAAGTCTGCTGGGATTTTGATAGGGATTGTTTTGCTTGCGCAGTTCCATTTGGGGAAAGCAGCATCTCAACAGTATTCAGTCTTCCAGTTCACAAACGTAGGATGTCTTCCCTTTGGTTTAAGTCTTCTGTAAGTGAGTTGTTTTCGATTTTGCCTAAGAGTGTAAATGGTGTTGTAAATGGATTGTTTTTCTTGATTCATGTTTGTGTTGTTTATTGCCAGTGTGTAGAAATACGATGGAATTTTCCATGTTGCTCTTGTACCTGTAACCTTGCTGCACTCATTACCTAGCAGCTGTTCTTGGGGTTCTTGTGTCATGTTGTCTACAGCCAGTTACACTTCCTTTTCCTTCTGAGTGCCGCTGTTTGGGTTTCTGGCCTGCCTGTCCTGGTCACAACCTCCAGCGCAGTGTTACAGGGGAGTTGCAAGAGCAGGCATCCATGTCTTGCTCCTGAGACCTCAGGGGACAGCTTTTAGTCTTCCACTCTCAAGTATGGTGGCCCTGTTGAGGCATCTCTAACTCGTAACAAGCCCGTTTGTGTTAGGGTGGAATGGTGCTCCATAAGGTTCTCAGTTGCTGAGTTTGGGAGGTAGATCACCAGGCCTTTCTTCCCAGGCACCTCTGGGTGGACTCAACCTCCTACTGTATGGTTAGCAGCTGAACTTGTTAACTATTTGCACTCCCCCTAACCCCCTGGATTCCAGTGTGATGTTACCTTGGGTTTTTCCAAAATAGTCTGTATTACAGGATTAAAGAAATTTCCCTCTGTTCTTAATTTGCTGTGTGTTTTTACCCTGAAGGGCTGTTGGGTTTGTCAAAATGTTTTCTCTCCATTTACTGAGATGATTTTGGGTTTTTGTACATTAACCTGTTGATAAACATGTATTACATCAATTAAATTTTGGATATTAGACTAACCTGGGATAGATTTCACTTGATCATGGCATGTAACACTTTCATGTGTTTCTGGATGTGGTTTGCTGCAATGTGCTGGAGAATTTTGCAGCTGTTTTCGGAAGATGTTGGCCTGTAGTTTTCTTGCAGTGTCTTTGGTTTTGGTATTAGGGTATTGCTGGCCTCACAGGATAGTTGGGAAGTGTTTCTTTGTGTTCTGCTTTTTGGAAAACTTTAAAATAGTTGGTATTAATTCCTGTATAGATACAGAGATGCATAAACCAAACCAAAGCCATTGCCGTTTTAATTCTGGCTAAGTGAGCAGTAGGGCAGAGCAGAACTACCCAGCAGTGTTTCCAAGAGGTGCTTGGCGGGTTCGACCTGCTGACCTTTTGGTCATTAGCGAGGTTCTTAACCACTGCATCACCAGGGCTCTGTAGAGGTGTATAGAAGTTTTATTTTGTGATTTCTTAAATTTACAACACTGTCAGGGAGATGCTAAAAGAAGTGTGGTCAGGAAAAGGTTCAGTTAATATTGAATATTGTGTCTGGTTCGCTTCTTGGGTTGTATTTCAGGGGATTTTTTGCGTGATTTTGAGAAAATTTCGTCAGTTTGTGTAGGTTATTTTTAAGTTTTCAAAGTACGTTAGAATCTATCTCATTTGATCTTCATAGCAACTCTGACATTTGAACAGGGCTGGCTCATCCCCTTTTCCTCTGAAGCAATGGAATCTGAGGAGGGATTTATGTAGGGTCAAGGTGGGACTCACCTTCTGGTCATGATTCCCCTGCGCTCGTAGCCAGAGAGTGAGTATACTCTGTCTGGGAGTCTGGCTGTGAAAGATGCCGATTTGGGCTTACTGCTTGCCTTTGCAGTCTTGAAGCCTGATGCTGTAAACTGGAGGAAGCTCAGCCGTTCAGTGGTAGAATTCTGACCTCCCGTGCAAGAGACCTAGAGTTGATTCCTAGCCAGTGCATCTCACACAGTCTCCACTTGTCAGTGGAGGCTTTGCTGTGTCTGTGATACTGACCAGGTTCCAGTGATGCTTCCAGACAGAGGGCAGTAGGAAGAAAGGCCTGGCAGTCTGCTTCTGAAAGTGGGCCAGTGGAAATGCCATGGATCCAAGTGGCTGGTCTGCGGCTGGTCGTGGAGATGGTACAGGGCTGGGTGCATTTCCTTCTGCCGTGGGACTCAACAGCAGCCAACACCGTTGTGCTTTTCCGCCTCAAAGCCTGGTGCTGTGTATTGGAGGAAGCTCCTTCTCATCTTGGAGGACACAGGTGACTCCATGTCCATGACTGCCCCTTTCTGCATGAGCAGATGGCCAGCGTTCTCATGCTGAGGCAGAAGGAGAAGCCAAGACAGTCTTGAAACAGTTTGCATGTTTCATTTCACTGGCTTGGTGTGTGCAGTCTGCTAGGATGGTGTTATTAACATGGTGGAGGAAGCTGTTTGAATTATACTCAAGAAAGTCCATTGGTTGCTTTTATTGTTACAAAACATTTAAGGTAGTGACAGGCAGCATAGTCATTTGGGGACTTCAGGCAACCAAGTCAGTGCATCAGATCCATTTTGACTCTTCATCACTGTAAAATAATTGTCTATAAGCCCCCGAAAGGAGGTTGGTTTCTTGAGACATTCGCTGAGAAGATAAATAAATACAGATGGGTGGGATATCCCCAAATGGCAAGTCAGTTTTTAGCACCACTTTTACAAAGGTCGTGTGTAATTACAGACAGCTTCTGTGGGACTTGGCAGGTAACTCTAGTGTGTGTGTGTGTCCATTACTATTTTCAGTCATTCAGATAGATGCTAGATTTTCAGAAAAGAGTGCCTGCAGTATCAACAGCTGGAGTAGTAGATGACCCAGCAGGTATATAGCATAGAAAACCAACCTTTAAGAATCTTTGTTCTTTAAAATAGTTGGTGATTCTATATGATACAAACATGAGATTTTAGTTGAAATTTTACTGACATTGTATTATAGAAAATTCTGTTGTTGTTAGGTGCTGTCATGGATTGAATTGTGTCATTCCAAAACTGTGTATCAGTTTGGTTATGATTCCTGTTATTGTGTGGTTTTTTCCCATGTGTTGTGAATCCTGCCTCTGATGTTATGAGGGAGAATGGGCACAGTTGTGTCGGTGGGCAGGGATTCAGGCAACAGGCTTAGACTATAGTGAGGCAGTCTCTCAGTGTGAAAACAATGAGCAGAGAGATTTGGAGACCTCACGCCACCAGGAAAGATCCCCAGGAACAGAGCGTGTCCTTTGGACTCAGAGTCCCTGTGCCTGGGAAGCTCCCAGGCCAGGGGAAGATTGACAGCCAGGATGCTCCTCCAAAGCCTGCAGAGGATGCCTTCTCCTGGACCTGATGCCCCGAAGTTGGACTTTCAGCCTGCTTCTCTGTGAGAAAAGGTTCTTCCTGTTAAAGCCATCCACTTGTATTTCTGTTACAGCAGCATTAGATGACTAAGGTGCCGTCGAGTCACTTCCAACTCACAGAACACAACAGTGTGCAGTCCTGTGCCAGTCTTCGCAATTATTGCCGTGCTTAAGCCCGTGGCTGCAGCCTGTGTGTTAGTCCATCTCATTGAGGGTCTTCCTCTGTTTTGCTGACCCTCTTTCTCAAGCATGATGTCCTCCTCCAGGACTAATCCCGCCTCGTAACATGTCCAAAGTATATGACACGTTTTCTCACCATCCCTGCTTCTCAGGAGCACGCTTGTTGTGTTTCTTCCAGGACAGACTGGCTGGTTCCCTTGGTGGTCCGTGGTGTGTGAAGTCTTCTCAGTCAGCTCCACGTTCAAAGGCGTCAGTTAACTTTTCTGCCTTCCTTATGCATCATCCACCTTTCACACATGTATGAGGTGATTGAAAATACCATGGCTCGGGTCGGGCATACCTTAGTCTTCACGGTGACATCTTTGCTTTTCAGCAGTTTAAAGAGGTCTTTTGCAGTGTGTCATTTGATGTCTTGGCTGATCGACTGACTGTGGATGCAGGTAAAGTGAAGTCCTTGACAACTTCAGTCCTTTCTCCATTTATCATGATGCTGCTTATTGGTCCAGTTGTGAGGATTTTGTTTTCTCGATGTGGTAGTGTGGTCTTTAAAGGCTGTGGTCTTTGATTCTCATCAGTAAGTATTTCCAGTCCTCTTCTCTTTTAGCAGGCAAGGTGGTATCATCTGTATAATGCATGTTGTTAATGAAGTCTGTCTCCCTTCCTGATGCCTGGTTTTCATAGAATCCGGCTTCTCATATTATTTGCAAATACAAATTGTGTAAGGATGGTGAGAGGCCACAACCCTGGCATACACCTTTCCTCACTTTAAACCGGGCTGTAGTCTCTTGTTCTGCCCAGTGCCTGTGTGGTGATGTAGGTACAGGTTCTCTGTGAGCACAGTGAATGTTCTGGAATTCCTGTTCACCACATTGTTATCCACCTCCTGTCATGATCCACACGTTGAATGCCTTTGCATAGTCTTAGTAAAACACAGGTGAACATCTTTCTTGTATTCTCTTCTTTTAGCTGGGATCCATCTGACATCAGCAGTGATATCCTTCTTTCCAGGTCCTCTTCTGAATCTGGCTTGAATTTCTGGCATCTGCCTGTCAGTATACCACTGCAGCTATTTTTGAAAGATCTTCAGCAAAATTTTGCTTATGTGTGATACTAATATTTTTCAGTTAGTTTCACAGAAGATTCTATTTAATATTTATTAAGTACTCCTGGTTCTTAGAATTATTAAAATTGGTCCTTTAGCTCTTCTTTAAAAACTCCTTGCCATTGAGTTGATTCACACACACAGCAACTCTATAAGATAGAGTAGAAATCTCCCATCGGGTTTCCAAAATGCAGCTGGTAGATTCAAACCACTCATCTTTCAGTTGGCAGCTGTGTGCTTCAGTGTGATGCGACCTTAGCCATCTGAAAAAAAGACTGCGATCATGGTCCTAGTAATCTAATGAGACTTGTGCATCACTGACTGATTGTCTTCCAGGTTTTATATGAACAGTCCCAGACATAAAGGAAAGTGGACAGACTAGTATACTGGCCACCTGTATGCCCACCAGCTACATGGATTCTCATGGCTGAACTGGCATGTGTCACTAGCTCGCAGGTAAATTAACTACTACCAGTTGCTCAGAGGAAACGCTGGTGGTTAAGTGCTAAGGCCGCTAACCAAAAGGTTGGCAGTTCAAATCCACCAGGTGCTCCTTGGAAACCCTGTGGGGCAGTTCTACTCTGTCTGTAGGGTCACTGTGTGTCAGGAACAGTGACAGTAGGTTTAGTCCCTCAGAATCTGTACTTGTCCTTTTCAGGTCCCTGCTGCTACTTGGACTCTCGTGACTTGTAAGACCATAGATTGTACTTTACATAAGTGGACTCATACATGTGTGTGGTTTATGTCTGTTTTTTTCCCGTCAGCAGTATGTTACTGGGAGTCACCCGAATGATGGCGTGTTGTAGGAGGTGGTTCCGTTTCATTATTTGGGGTATCAAGAACCCCAAATGTGTGTGTGTTTCCTTGTACACGACTTTGGGTGAACACGTGTACACGTGTCTGTTGGAAATCTAACTAGGGTAGGATTGCTGTGGCCCAGGGTTGGCTAGTGTTCAGCTTTTAGGTACAGACACAGTTTTCCTCGGTGGTTGGAAGAGGCCTGTGAGATGAGGGGGCTGCTGTTGTTGATTCCTAGTTTACTCATTTGATTAGGATAGCTGGCATCGCATCTCTGTGGTGCCACGTTTTCCTCTGTGTGATTCAGTCTTTCCATTGTGAAGCTCCCCTATCTCCTTGCTGGAGCCCTGGTGGTGCAGTGGTTAAAAGCAGTGTCTGCTAACCACGAGGTCAGCAGTTCGAATCCACCAGCTGCTCCTTGGAGACCCTGTAGGGCAGGTCTGCATTGTCCTGTTGAGTGGCCATGTGTCAGAATCAGCTAGACCGTAATAGATTTTATAGCTCGTTGTTCTTTAGAAAACAATCCGGGGTATGGTATTTTTGAGACTGTTTGTTTGCTGGATTATTTTATAACAGGTAATTGAAACCATTTCCTTTCCCCATAAATGCTTCAAGATTTTCCTTTATTTTTAACCCCTGATTCCATCAGGTTGCCTATGAATCTAAAACTTGTTCTCAGAGTATGGTGTTTAGAATTAGTTCAGAGAGCTTCCTAGGAAAGATGGAAGTTTAGAAAACCCCAGGTTCTAAGAGATCATTACTGTGCGGCCAGTTAGTGTATACTCAGGGACGTGTGACTCACCAGGGAGTCTGGAAGAGAGGCAAGCAGTGGGCCATTCTCAACCGGAGTTACGGCAAGATTGCGGCACATTGTGTTATTTCTCACTTTAACCACCAGATGGCACTCTGGACCCGGAGCAGTTGGCTCTTTTCATTGGGACTCAGCCCTGTTCCTACATGGGACGTTGAGTTTTGTGATCACAACCCAGGAGATAAAGGCTTTTCTTCCATTCAGTAGAAATAATTTGCACTGAAGCAGTGAGTGGGACTATTATAGATGATTCTTTGCTTGCTAGTTTTTGGAACTTAATTTTTTTCTCTTCCTTGGATTCTGTGTGTATCGCAATAATAGCAGCATATATCTAGAAAGTGATTCATTGATCAGCATGACATTCTCCTGCTGCTCTGCGCTAAGAAACCAGACTGTTTCATGTCTAACTCAAACCCATGGCTATCAAGTCGATTCCAGTTCATAGCAACACTATCGGGCAGAATAGAACCGTCTCCACAGTTTCTGAGGAGCACCTGGTGGATTCGAACTGCCGGCCTTTGGTTAGCAGCCTTAGTTCTTAATCACTACACTGCCAAGGTTTCCATATTGTGTCTAGACGTGATCTATTTCACAAATATATAACTCTGACACGCAGTGATGCTAACATTTGAGTATTTGGGTTTTTTTATTGTATTTATGTTTTTAAGGCCTGCGCTGACTGAACTAAATACAGTAGGGGGCCTAGACAGTTATTTGAACAATTCAATAAAAACCAAAAACAACTTTTCACGAGCAGCCACTAGGTCCCAGGGTACACTGGTGTATTGTCTTCTGTCTCAAGGTGGGTGGCAAGGCATTTGTTACTGGTAGTAGTCTTGAAGTTATCAAATTTTTGAATGACTCACTTTGATTGGAGTGAGGCGTGATTATATTCCTATTGGGGGAGATGCACAAGGGCGAGGTTAGAGGTAGTACTGAGAACATTTTTCCTTAAAGTTCCTTTTGGTCAGTAATTTCTAAAACCTCAGATCATAAACGCAGCATTGTACAGCTGTAGTGATGTAAGGACCTTAAGGAATGCGCAAAGTAACTACACTTTACTTAGAGAATTGGAGTCACTTGTCCTAGACAGTGCAGGCAGCCCGTGGTGGGGCAGCAGTGAGTCGGAACGAGGGCCGCGGGCTCGGTGCGGCTTCTGCTGCTGATACCGTTGCTGTCTGAAGGTGCAGAAGGGAGCCTCAGTGATTGATGCCCGGCGCGGCCCAGCAGCGTGCGCTGACGGTGAGCGCCGGCACGGTGAGCTGCTGGGTGGTCAGCGTGAGCGAATGTCCCAGTCGTTGGCAAGTTTTTATGGCCGAGGGTTTCTGTACTGTAATCATGTAAAAGAGCAGTCTGCCTCAGATGGGGTGTGTTCTTCCGTACCTTCTCCAGCAGAGCACTGAGTGGAACTTGTCTTTTGTCATTGTTCTGTTCTTTCTGAATTTTGATATGCCAAGTATCCTTGGACCACTGCTTTTTTCTGGCAGGTTGCTCTGTGTTTTAATCTGTTTTCTGTCCTGTTCAGGGCTGTCCACTATTGTGTTAGTTCATCGGGTTTTGGCATTCTTTTCCTTTCTAACTTCTGATTTCTTAGTGTGTTAACTCATAAATCTGTCTCGGAAAAAGGACAGCGAGAATGTGCCTCAGAAGCGAGGATGATCTGCCTTGGTCTCAGAACTCTGGGCATGTTATCAGGAGGGACCAGTTCCTGGAGAAGGTCGTCATCCTTGGTAAAGTAGAGGGTCCCTGAAGGAGAGTGAGAACGTCAACGAGATGGCTTGACGCAGGGGCTGCGGCGGGGGCTCCAGCCTAGCCACGACTGTGGGGTGCAGGTCTTGTGGTGTTTCACAAGTATGTAGGGTTACTGTGGGTCAGAACTGACCTGACGGCAGCCGACAGCAACCACTGTGTTATTTGTGGAACACCTGCTGTGTGTTAGGTACTGTTCCAGCACTTGGGACAGCCTGCAGATGAGCGTGCACATTAAAGGGAAGATCGCGTCCTCCCATGGAGCCGATGTTCTGGGCTGAGGCTGGGGAAAGTCAGATAGCCAATAAATAATAATAAACGTAATAAATTAGTAAGTTATGCATATGTTGTTGGCATTAGCTGCCATCAAACAACGGGTTAGGAGGGAGTGTTACAGAAGCAGCAGGCCAGGTGTAGGGGGGTGTAAGGGAGTGTGGGCTGTGGGCTGGGAAACTAGATCCCCTAATTTTGGGGGGCAGTTAGTACAGCAGTGGTGAGCAGGACAATAGTGGTGAGGAGGGATGGGGGAGGAGGACAGTAGTGGTGCAGAGGGAGGGGGAGGGGAGGACAGTGGTGGTGGGAGGGAGGGGGAGGGGAGGACAGTGGTGGTGGGAGGGAGGGGGAGGGGAGGAGGACAGTAGTGGTGCGGAGGGAGGGGGAGGGGAGGACGGTGGTGGTGGGAGGGAGGGGGAGGGGAGGACAGTAGTGGTGGGAGGGAGGGGGAGGGGAGGACAGTAGTGGTGGGAGGGAGGGGGAGGGGAGGACGGTGGTGCGGAGGGAGGGGGAGGGGGACAGTGGTGGTGGGACGGAGGGGGAGGGGAGGAGGACTGGTGGTGCGGAGGGAGGGGGATGAGGACAGTAGTGGTGTGGAGGGACGGGGAGGAGGACAGTGGTGGTGTGGAGGGAGGGGGAGGGGATGACAGTAGTGGTGGGAGGGAGGGAGAGGAGGAGGAGGACAGTAGTGGTGGGACGGAGGGGGAGGAGGAGGAGGACAGTAGTGGTGGGACGGAGGGGGAGGGGAGGACGGTGGTGCGGAGGGAGGGGGAGGAGGACAGTGGTGGTGGGACGGAGGGGGAGGGGAGGAGGACTGGTGGTGCAGAGGGAGGGGGATGAGGACAGTAGTGGTGCGGAGGGAGAGGGGAGGACAGTAGTGGTGTGGAGGGACGGGGAGGAGGACAGTGGTGGTGCGGAGGGAGGGGGAGGAGCTTAGTGTTCTGTGAGTGGGAGACATGGAAAGCACTGAGAACAGACCTTCTGATTAACTGAACTCTTGTTGCTTTTCTGGGCTTTTGTCTTTCCTTTGAACGTCCTGCTGCAGCTCTGTGATGGGCCTTTGGTTAATGTGCAATGTCCCGTCCAGGTGGGGTGCTGGGAATGCCTAGGATGGGGGGCTCACCTTGCCTGGGAACTTGTGTGTCCAGTGAGAAATGACTTCAGTTAAATCCTATAAAGATGATGCTGGTGCCACCAAGTGACAGCTGGTTGGGTTTACAGCTCCATGTGTTTTTAAATGAGCATCTTGGTGATGCAAATGCTGAGTAGCAAGGGTGTGAATAAGAATTTGATGAGACTTCCGGGCCTTGAATCTCGGTTCCCCCACTTAGCACCTGTATGTCCCCAGCTTCCTGCACCTTAGGTTCCATGTTTGTGAACACTGGTCGGGGGGCAGTGTACAGCAGGCTGAGTTGTGAGAATTAGATACAGTCACACCTGTGAGGTGCTTGGTCAGGCCATCTCATGGTTGCTGACAATCATCAAAAAGAAAATCGAAGACAGATAAGGAATGCTTCTGGTCGGCATGGTCAGCATTTGACAGTGGAATTGTCTGTTTCTTTATTTTTCCATTTTAATTCAGGTTAATTGTTTCCCTTAAAATACCCACACTTTTTAAATTTAGCTTCATTTATTAAATTTTAATATTAAAACTATAATAGTTCTTTCAAAGTAAAAAGTTTACTCATGTAAAAAAATACATAATTCACCCTTAAACTAATAGCTGTTAATAGCCCCTTGACTCTTTGTGTTCTTCGTAACACATTCAGCAGGTAAAATGTATTATTATTCAGTGAGGATTTATATGTGTATTTCTTAATTGCTGCACTTAGAACTGGAGACAAAGGAACAACCACAAGTGTTTGACTCTGCTGTGTAGGCTCTTGCCTATCCTGAGAGCAGTTCTCCCCTTTTGATAAATTAGCTGGGTTGGACTGCCTCATCTCATGCCTGGGGCCCCCGTGGGTTATATGCTTGACTGCTGACCAAAAGGTTGGCAGTTCAGATCCAGCAGCCACTCCTTCCAGACTCCACGGTGCAGCCCTGCTCTGTCCTGTTGGGCTGCTGTGAATCGGAATCTGCCCAAGGCCAATGGATTTTGTTTTGTTTTAACCTGGCGCATACTTTGTGCGCGTTATACTAACTTCTGAAACGAGTTGTGCCAGAGGTGGCGGACACAGACCGCGTCTGGAAAAGCGCACGTACCGTGAACACGACTGAACGAAGTTGCCACTGAGGAACTGCTCAGGAAACCGCTGGAGCGAGAGCCCGGTGGCTGTGGAACGGAAAACTACTCAGAAGGAAATCATGTTCTGGAAGCTTGTCCTGAATCATACAAAGAGCAATGGGAACCATGTCCAAAGCGCTTGACGGTTGTCCCCCTCTGATAAGTGACAGCTGCTTGTAATTTCCTGAGTGAGAGCGTTGAGCGGCGCACCACTACGAGTTCAGCACCTTCAGTGAGTGCAGAGCTCCTGGGATTGGAGTGACCCCGCTGGGAGCCCCGTTTGTCCTTAGCTTTGGTACTTAGGGTCTGGTTTTTCCATTACAGCTGAGGAGCATCAGGTTTTACGACCCCCTGGTGAGAAGCTGACAGTGAACAATAGTGCCCATTGATGGCTGGCTCGGAGCCGTAGTCACTCACTGTGTGTGCCAAGTAACTTCTGGTTACGTGATTAAAAAACTGTTGATTTTGTTGTAGCCAGTAGTTAGTTATGGAAGTAAAATGAACATATTATATATACGATTATTTATCCAGAGCGTAATTCTGTCTTTAAGAACGTGTGAAAATATGGACTGTCCTTGTGGAGATCTGTAAATGCTGGTGTGTTAGGTATCTGTCAGCGTTCATGTATCCTAGAAGGAGCTAAGAATTTTGTATTTTAGATGGCTTCCGTGTTTCTTTCCTTCGGCTTGTGGAGGGATGTGCTTTTTCCTCTCCAGTCACGCAAATAAACATTTAAATTTCTAGTCTGTCCCAGTCACTGGGTGGACCCTGGGATCCTGGGGCTGCATTTCCAGGTAAGGCCTGGGTGGGCCTTGCAAATTTTAGGTAAATAATTAATTTAAAAAGCTGCTTTTTATAGGTTTGTATTCGTGTTAAAATTGCTGATAGTCTGCTGATGGCATATTCTGTTTCTTACCACTTTGACAGCCTTTCCAATAACTTTTGCCTTCTTTTCTGTGTAATGTTTTTCTCACTTTTGTGTCTTAACTTCTCCCTAATTCTTGCCACTCTGATCTTTGAAAGACACCTGATTGTTCAAGATCAATGTGAGTTGTTTTTCCTTAACTACTGTCATCAAAGGGGTAATAACTGGTTTCATTGTCAGTGTCTCTTTGTTGGCAGTTGTTCCACGGAAGTGATACTTGCAGGGATTTTTCCTGCAGGACACTGAAGGGATTGACTGACTGTGACTGATGGGATGTCTGGCTGCTGTTTTGTGCACTTGGGAACTGGTCAGAGAGTTTGGACTATGAAGCACTGTAGACGTCTCTGTAGGGAATGAGACAGGGTTAGGGACAGGCACCACTGTAGAGTCAAGTGAGGCTCCACAGCTGGCCCTGGTACCTGAGAGCGTTCCAGGGCAGTAGGTGAGGAGGGAATGAGACAGCTCATCTGTGTGTACATTTGTTCTCTTTTTAAAGACAGTAGTGCTGATGCCTTTGAGCTCTGGTGGTGCAGTGGTAAAGCTACTCTTTGGAGACCCTGTGGGGCAGTTCTACTCTGTCCTGTAGGGTCGCTGTGAGTTTGGAATGGACTCCATGGCAAAGGATATTTTAAAATTTTTGGTCTGATGCCTTTCATGCCTGGGTTCTAAACCAGTCATTGTCCTGATGCTTTTCTAAAAAGATTTAAGACGTGACAGAATAATTAACAATTTAAAATTTTTATGAATTTTATAAAGTGAATCAAATTGATAGTACTGATAATGTCCTTTGGTATGTATGTATTTAAAAAAGAAAAACAAAACTTGCCTGTTAAGGTTGGAAACTCCATCAGCAGGCAGCTTATTCCTTTTTTCATTTGTATGGGGTCCATAAACCAGAAGTAGAATCCTCCTTTAATGACCTCTGTAAAGTGCTTCTTAGGCACTGCCTACACGGCGTAAAAATTGAATCCCACTGATTTAATAATATGCTGCCCTACATTTGTCAGACTCTGCAGATGCTTTCATGTTAGGTCATTTTATTTTAAAATTGGCTGGATAATAGAGTTTAGGGAAAGAAGAATGGTTTGTATTTCAGAAGTATCTTTGCTATCTGAGTTTATTAATTGATCTAGTGGTAAGTTTCCAAATGCAGTATGAGATACTCAGTGTATAACTTATTCTCAACAATGTTGATGACTTGACAGTGAGAGTGTGCTTTTTTTCTCTTATTGATAAAAGACTTCCTGGTTTGGAGTTCACAGCTGCAGGTCCCATGACAGATGAGTCATTGCGAGGGTCCTGTCTCAGATCCTAAAAGAAGGCCAGCTGCAGGGTATCCCAGGGACACCATGAATCCTTTTATAAATCTGTAGTGGATGAAATTGTTGGTTGGCCAAGCCCACACAGGCAGGCAGCACAGCACCTGTGACTCTGTGTGTGCAGATGTTCACTAGGTGACGCTGTAGAGTGCATTTCAGGAACAGGAACATGGTGATCCAGCTTCCTGATCACTGGTCTGGCACTGTGCAGAGGGCTGCCTGGAAGAGATACTCCTAAAAGTCATCTTTAAGATAGACGTGTAGGAAGAGAACAGATACGGTTGTGATTACCTCGACTTGTTTCTGAAATGATGACTTATGTCCCTGCATGTAAAATCAGCAAGATACTGTGTAAAACATAAGAGTTTTTTATTTTCTGACTGTTATGCCTAAGTACCTAGGCTAGGCTAGGCCTCTATTAAATATAGCCATCATGCACTACGTCTTATTGGAGAGTAGCACCAGAGTAGAGAAGCGGTATGAAGGTGAGTGACCAGCTGTGGTGGGGGTCTCTTTAAAAATTTTTTGGTATGGATCAGACATCCTGGTAGCATTTGTTAAAGAGACATCTATTTCTGCTGTTAAGTGTCAGTACATATACAAAATATGTTTTGCATTCATGCGTGCTTTTTCTTTGCCAAAATATCACCATTTAGATTGATGATAGTATGTGTAATTTCATTATGAAAGAGTTTATGAAGTAATTGACTGAAGTGACATAGCTCTGGGTTTTTCCGACGACCAACTGAGAAGCAGCATTTTTTGAAATCTTTTTCATGCCCAGTAAACAGGACTATGAGTGTATCTTGTGATTTGTTACTCTGTTTTTACTGCTTTGCAGATGGAGACCTTTTATTTATGTATTTCAAATTTTGGCAGCTTCAAACAGGGCAGGAATTTTTAGATGTGCTTTGAAATAGCCATGATGCACAAATGTTACACAACAAACAAAGATATGTGTAGATTATTGGAGCTTCAGGGAGACATGAATTTCCTTTAAATTGGTTCTCTTTATTGTTCTTTAAAATAACTTCCCTGGTGGTGTAGTGGGTTAAGTGCTATGTCTGCTGACCAAAAGGTCTGCAGTTCAAATCCACCAGGAGCTCCTTGGAAACTCTGTGGGACAGTTCTACTCTGACCTCTAGGGTTGCTGTGAGTGACTTGATGGCAGTGGATTTTTCTTTTTTTTTTTTGGTTTTCCACCCTAGTGGGACTTCAGCTACTACTAAACTTGAGCTATTTCTAGATTCAGAACTCTAGTGTATGTAATACAGTTAACATACACATACTGGGGAAAGGTATAAAAACCCTAAAGAAATCAGATTTCTCATTTTAAAATAAAACTCGATGTGCCTCATTTTTCTCCACTGTTCCAGTGAACAGTCTGTGAATTAGTGCTTTTTACTCTTGGAAGGGAGGGTGGCATCCTCCTAGGTGGGGCTATCATAAAAGCACTTAAGACTGCCAGGCCTGCCTTTTACATTTCAGTAGGATCTTTGTGTCACATCAGCATTATGAAAATCTCCTATTTTGGTGTAGCTTGCACTTTCAGAAAGTTCTCTTAACAAGTGATATAAATGAATTGCTTGTTGATGTAATTTCTATGTAGAAAAAATTGTATGTAGTCTCTGTTTTAAAACACTTTATCATCCGGGCTGTCAGTATGCGTTGTTTAATTGCGTGGCTTTGACCTGCACTAGTGGTCTTCTTTCAGGAATAAGTTTCCCTTCTCGGGGGGCGGCTGACTTATTCTGTAAACTTGAAGCATTCACGAAGTAGAGAGAACCCTGTAGGTGGTAGTGTTTGGTGCCCAGGCCGCACTGACTTCCTCCCTGTAACCACTGCTTGTGACCTCATGGCCAGTCCTGTCTCAGCTGGGCACTCCCTTCTGTCACTGTCTCCCAAGTGATTTGCAAAGCCCAGAGGTCCTATGATTTTATTGGTAAATATTTCAATGTGTGTCTCTAAAAGAAATTGCAAATTATTCATACTCCCAGTGAGTACCAGCTAGCTGTGCTGTGGAGAGGAAGTTCCAGAGCGCTTGGAAGCAGTCGTCCTCAGCCTCGCATTTTCTTGTAGTGAATTTGCATTTGGACAGCTTTGCTTGGGGTATTTTATTATTTCAGAAAGTCTCAGAGGATTTGAAGTGTTGATTCTGTAAATAACGTGGAATAAGGAAACACGAGGCATTATCCTGTATTACATATGAAATTACGTGGAAGTCCTTCTCTCAGGGCAGAACTGTGGTCTGCTTTGTCATTTGTTCATGCCTTCTCCCCGAAAAAGTTCGTATTTATTTATTTAGAAACTAAGAGAAATAGGCAGCATGTAACCCTTAGTTTCAAATGACATTCTGTGAGCCTGTGTGTGCCTATAGAGAGCAGGAAAGAAAGCGTGTGTAAATGACTGGGAACAGAGGGCGGGACAGGGCCAGCATTGAGGCCACCCACCGTACCTGATTGTCCCAGGAGATGAAGTGCCAGATCCAGCTTCCCTTTGGTTCCCTCTGGCTCACGCAGCCTCCTCTCTGGGCCCTAACTTTTACTGTTTCTCCCACTGGTTTATGCCTGCGTGGTCTCATGGCATTTAGTAAACTTTGCCGGTGACATTTAGGATCAGGAACATATTGATTCCCCTCTTGGAGAGTGTTTTATCATGTAGGGATTATGAGATAAAAGTAAAAAGAATGAAATATTTAGAACTAATTTGTTGTGTCTTACTTCCTCTCATAAACGTTTTTGAAAAAAAGTGTGTGTTTAAATTGCTTCAGATAGTTGGGTACATAATAGGTTGAACCTTTCTGTCCTCTGGATGAATTTTGCAGTGTATGAAAACATTAATTTTATAGAGGCATTTAAGTTTACTTTGGGTTTTTTTATTGGAAGACTGTATAATAATTTTTCTTTTCTCTGTTCTCTTTGGCTGCCCATTTATTGGATGAAATTGACTTTCTTCGATTCACCTCTGAAGTTCACCAGGTTCCTTTGCAGCTCACCTTTGGAGGTAAGAACCTCCTCACTGACCTCAGTACTAGGATTACTAATTTAATGCCATCATTGGGATCTGTTGTTAGGCATTTATCATATAACTGAGGAGTGATCGCTGTGATAGACAACACATGTTCTTCGGTAACACTAATGGATGAATGCAGATTTTTATGATGGATGTTTTTGTAAGTTACAGCTGTTCAGGTTTCATAGGAATTTTCATAAGAATCATTGCCTGTAGTGTTTTTTAATTACATTTTCTTTTTCAATAGTTAGGGGGAAATTAGTCCTTCAGTTTAAACAGCCTGGTTGTATCTCCATCACTCCCTGTTTATGTGAATCAGCCACATTGTCTGTAAACTGCGCTGGCGATAAAAGAGAGCCTGAGAAGTCACAGGCAGAGGCTGTCAGGGATATTTCTGTTGGCTGGGGAGACTTAAAACTCATGGGTTGATCAGGGAGGAGCAAAGGGCCTGTCTGCATGCAGGTTCCGCACGAGGAGCTCTGTTCGCACTCGTATCGTCCTCGTCCTGATTCTGCAGTGTACCCCAGAGCCCGGTGGTAACACTGGGAGATGAAGGAACTCTCCTGGGTGTTCAGAGAATGAGATAGCACTGTGAACTGCCCTTTAAAACAGCCCGCCCCTTCAAAAAGCAAAGCCCATTCTTGTCAAGTCAGTGCCAACTCATAGCAGCAGTAATACCCAGTTTTGCTCTTCTATGAAGGAGCCAAAGTGGGCAAGGAGATACTGTGGAGCTTTTCTTGTTGTGTTAAATTGTGCTTTAGCTGAAGGCTTACAGCGTGTCCGTTTCTCATTAAACAGTACATGGGTGGTATTGTGGCGTTGGCTGCCCACCCGATAACATGTTGACACTTCCGTTCTCAACCTTGGATCCCCTGTTTCCCGTTGCCCAGCTTCCTGTCCCCTCCTGCCTTCTCGCCCTGACCCCTGGGCTGCTGTGCCCATTTAGTCTTACGTCGTGGTTTTTGATCTGCATGTATCGTTGCTTATTTTATGGGCCTTTCTGACCTTTGGCGGAAGGGTGAACCTCAGCAGTGATGTCAGTAATGAGTTAAAAGGGTGCCTGGGGATCTTGGAACATTTTCGATGATGGCTTCTGGAATCAGGAATTTGACTGGGATGTTGTTGTGATCTGAATACTGGCTCCCCCTAAAACATTCCTGTTTATCTAGAGCCTCAGAATGTGACTTTTCTTAATGGAATTAGGGTCTTTTCAAATGTAATTAGTTAAGGATGGTGAGATAAAATCATCCTGGATTTAGGATGGGACCTAAATCCAGTGACTGATGTCCTTAGAAAAAGAAGAGATGTGTATGGAAAGCAGAACTGAAGACAGAAGCAGAGAAGGGAGAGATGCTGCCACAAGCCAGGGAACACCTGGCCCACCAGAAGCTGGACGAGACAGGGGAGGGAAGATTCTTCCCTAGAGCCCTTAGAAGGAGCACGGCCTTGCTGACACCTTGTTTTCAAACGCCTGGCCTCCCAAACTGTGTGACAGAATCACTTCTTACCGTTTTAAGTCACAAGTTTGTGACGATTTGTTATGGATTGCCATCTGGGCAGTCTCTCGTTGAATGCAGAGCAGGGTCTAATCTGGAAAACAAAGAGCTGGTGGGAACTTAGATGAAGAGCCAGTGCTGATGATGTTTAAGAGTGAGCTGGGCAGTGACCGGAAATGAGGGTGTTCAGCGGAGGCGGTTAGCCAGGGTGGCTTCCCTGCGGGGAGGAGCAGGACTGGAACCTGATGTCCACTCGCAGGGGCAGGTAGCAGTAGGCTCTTTGGAGATAATGCTTGCGAATGGCAAAGATGCTTTTAGTACGGCTCACGGGTGAGCATCTCTTGGGTGTCATCTCAGGGCGGGGGGGCTCTGTTTTTCCTGTTGCCTGTGTTTCTGTAGGTGCTATAACAGCTGGTACATGGAAGTCACCAAATAGGTATTTATAGACTGACTGAGTGAACACAGGAATAGATGGCCTGGATTAGGCTGAGAGTACAGTCTTTTACCCACATTTTGACAAGACTAAACTACAAACAGACAAGGTCTGACTTCTTTGTCTTGGGTAGGTAGCAGTCTCTTCCCGGCTTGATTATAGTCCTGTAAGGACAGAATCGTCGTCTTTGCCATCTTTAAATCTCTCAGTTACAGTTAGGGCTTGGCGCCCGCAGTAGCTGCACTGCAGGAATTACTGTGTACGGCTCTTTTGTGACCTCAGCAAAATGATTTATCGGGACCATGTAGCCTACCAGGGGATCTGGACAACATTAGTAATAAAGCAGTTAAGGTGTACGAAACCCTACTAAGGGGATTGCCCAGTTTTGCCATCCTACCAGACTTAAAAGAGAGCCAGGGCAGCAAAAGGATCTCACCACCAATCAGAAGAAGAGCCCGGAGTGGTGTATGTCCTTTGGACCGAGAGTCCGTGCACTGAGAACCTTCTGGACCTAGGAGACAGTTACAGAGGCAGCTGTAAAATCAGAGATGGTGGAAGATGGTGAGAAGCATGGCAGAGAAGTGGTGGCAACAGAACGACAAGACGAGCGTGAGCTGGTGTAGTGGGCCTCCCAACTCAGGGAGCAAGGCAGCGACGGAACCAGAGACCCGAGACCCATCGAGCGAGAGAGCTGAGTGTCGTCCGGCCTCAGGCTTACTGGCAGAGTGGGGTGCATCCAGGTACTCACAGGCAGAGCTGAAGACCTTGGTTAACACTTGCTGTAGCAGGACAGAGGCCAAGGCCTCCAGAGGCCGAGGGCCTGGAGGTCGAGCGCTAAGAGAGAGCGCTTCTCCTGGGGAAGGGTGAGAGGAGCCTGTCCTAAGGGAGCCAAGAGGAGCCCTGCATAGCCAAGAGCTGTTGTGAGAGCTATCCTACCCCTCAGAAGGGGGACTTGGCCTCCTTGCTTCCTGATCTGGGTACCAAGTTGTACCTTGTTGACGCATTTGCAAATGTTGTTAGTTAAATTGTCCCATTACTTCCTGAATTAACTGAGTGTGGTCTGTGACTTCTGGGTGTCCACTAGAGCGAATTATCAGATGTAGCTAGGAAGTCCGGATTGCTGTGGGAGGCATGGCTGGTATCAGAATTGGTAAAAAGATTGGATACAGCAGGACTGCCTGACAGGAATTAGCCTTGGGCTGGCATTGGTGGTTCTTCTCCGCGCATTGTGAAGTTAGGTGACAATGTATCATGCCACCAAGCCATTCTTCACGCACGCCAGGTGTACTTTTTTAAAGTGTATCTTACTACTCTGCTTAAATATTAGGAATGTTGTTGTCGTTGGGTGCTGTCGAGTGGCTTCTGCCTCATAGTGACCCTGTGCACGACAGAATGGACCGGGGCCCATCCTGTGCCGCCCTCCCGGTCACTGCGGTGCCTGAGCTCGCCGCAGCTGCTGTGCCCGTCCGTCGTGTGGAGGGCCCTCCTCTGGTCTGCTGACTCTGCTTTCCCGAGCATGATGTAGTTCTACAGGGACGACCCCTCCTGATAGCATGTCCAAAGTGTGCGACACTCAGCGTGCTATCCCTGTTTCTGGGGACCATTCTGGTGTACTTCTGCAAAGAGTCTTCATTTCTTGGGTATAAAATAGAAGGGAAAGCATCATGATTGATGTTTAGTGATAGTTTCTATGTGGTCTACTTACCCTGGCTAATGATCTGGTGTTGGATTTTACCTTGACTAAATTGATCTTTCTTCTTACTGGGTTTAGGGACATGGGGGAGGAAACAAAATTACTGTTAGAGTTGACCAAGATGCTTCTCTTTTCTTGGTGGGAAATGCTTTGAGGGCTTTCTGTTGATACTTGTCTAGCCTGGAATTGCATGGCAGCCGTCTGCTGGCTTAGCTAGTGGTGGGTGCCCCGAACTGTCCCTGTCAGCACTGAACTGGGAGCTGAAGCAAAGCCCAAGTGAGCAACTGTTGGGAAACTGCGTCCGTCTCTAAATAGTGAACTTTGCCACTAAGCTGCCGTTTGAGCTGGGGAAGGAGCATAACAAGTGTGGTAAATATCCGGACACCTCCCCTCATTTTGAATAAAGGAACAGTAATTCTGGTAGAGATCATAAAATACATAGACTTGCCCCTGAAAAAGAAAGAGGCTCTAAATTTCATTTTTTCCACAAAAACCACTCTGAATGAGCCATGACCCTTTGTTGTAAGTCCTAAATGGTTAACTGGCACATGAATCTAATGAAATTGTCAGGTTATAGTAATTACATCAGTAATTTGATCTGTTGTCGTTTGAATGGAGCCATGTGTGGAGAGCCAGGTCCTCTCTGTGGGGCTGACCCTCTTACATTCCTGTAAGCTCAAGACTAATAGAGCTCTTAAGCTTTATGGGAAAAGAGCTTTTATCACCTCGTCAAGTCAGGCCACATATTTCCATTATATTCCTGATTTTGTGTGGCTCCGTAGCTGCTGCTGTCCCCCTCCGTCTACCTCGGACCCCTTCCTTGCCACCGTTTTTATTGACATTGCGAAGTCTGAATTCCATGTTGTGTGGCACCACGTACAGATGTCTTCAATTAAACATAAGTAAATAAAAGAGATTATATATCAGAGGCCGAAAGATTCTTGGAATTCTCTTCCGAGTCCGCCCTGGCCGGGCGGTCCAGGAGGGTGCAGCGCCGTCGTCCGCCCTGGCCGGTGCCCCAGGAGGCTGCAGTGCTGTTGCCTGCCCTGGCCGGGAGGCCCAGGAGGGTGCAGTGCCATCATCTGCCCCGGCCAGGCGGTCCTGGAGGCTGCAGTGCTGTCTGTCGTTCAGGAGGCCCTCTGGAGGCTGAGGGCCCAGCAGGGGCGTTTGGAGGAAAGCTGACCATGTGTGGGTGCAGGGTACTTGAGAGTCTCCTCAGGTCCTCGTGGTCTTGTTAGTGTACCTAGGGCCTTCAGTCACATCAGTGTCCATCTGTTCCTTCACCCTTTCAAGCCCATTGAATGGTTAACATTAATTGTAATCATAATACCATTATCCAGAAGTTAACCTTCACAGTATAAAGGCACAGCTCTACACACTTTCCCTACATTGTTTTATTTTTTACACACAATGCCTATGAGCTAGATGGCCCCAGTTTTCCCAGAAGAAAGCTGAGCCTTAGAGAGGTCGATCAGCTGTATCATAGGGCTCATCATAGATGACTATGTTAGTGAAATGGGCAGGGGGGCTTTAAATGACGCTACCCTAGGACTCTTACACTACACATGACATGATATACTGCTGTTGGAAGACAAAAGTTGTGTTAGAGACCTATTTAGTAAACCCTACAGCAGAATTTCCCAGGCTTGGTGCAGTTGGGACAGGTAAATCTTTGTTGTCAGGGGCTGTCCTGTGCATTATAGGATGGTTGGCAATGTCTTTGGCCTTGACCGACTAGATCCTGGTAGCACCTCCCAGTCCTCCCCCTTCAAATTGCAACAACCAACAGTTTCTGTATAGCACTAAGTATTACTGGGTGCAGTGTATCTTCTGATGAAAATCACTGCCCTAGAGCAACCTTAAAAAAAACAGATAAAAGAGGTATAGGTAATAATTCACTATTGTTAGGTGCCATTGAAATGGTCCTGACTGATAGCGACCCTCTAGACAACAAGACGAAACGCTGCCTGCTCCTGGGACATCCTTAAAATTGTTGCAATGTCTGAGCCTGTTGTTGCAGCCACTGTGTCAGTCCTCGTTGAAGGTCTTCCTCTTGTTTGCTGACCTTTACTTTATGAAGCCTGATGTCCTTATCCAGAGACTGATCTTCCTGATGCCATGTCCAGAGTTCACGAGAAGTCCGACCTCCTCACTTGAAAGGAATAGTCTGGCTCAGCTTCTTCTGGGACCCATGTGTTCATTCTTCTGGCAGTCCATGGTGTGTGCAGTCCTTGCAGACATCGTAATTCAGAGGCATTGAATCTTCTTCGAGCTTACTAATTCACTGTCTTGTTTTTGCGTGCATATGAGGTGATCAAAAATATCATGGCTTGGGTCGGGTACATCTGAGTCCTCAAAGTGACATCTATGCTTTCCAGCACTTCAAAGACTTCTTTTGCAGCAGATTTACCCAGTGCAGTAGGTTGATTTCTTGACTGCTGCTTCTGTGGGTGTTGACTGTGGATCAAAGTAAAATGAAATCTTTGGCAACTTTTGTCTATTCTCCATTCATTCATCATGATATTGTTTATTGGTTCAATTGAGAGAATCTTTGTTTTCTTTATATTGAGGTGTCGTCCACACTGAAGGCTGTAGTGTTTGATCTTCATCAGCAAGTGCTTCCCATCCTCTTTGCTTTCAGCAAGTAAAGTTCTGTCATCTGCGTATCACAGATTGTTAATGAGTCATCCTCCAGTCCTGATGTGTTCTTCATGTCGTCTGGTTTCTCAGGTTATTTGTTCAGTGTACAGATTGAATAAGTATGGTAAAAAGAATATAGCCCCGAAGCACAACTATTCCTGATTTTAAGTCAGGCAGTATCCCCTTGTACTGTTTAACCACTGCCTCTTGGTCTAAGTATACGTTCCTCATGGACATTAATTAAATTCTCTTGAATTACCATTCTTCACATTGTTAATCATAATTTGTTGTGATCCACACAGTCAGATGCCTTTGCATAGTTTTAATGAAATACAGGTAAACATCATTTTGGTATTACCTGCTTTTAGCCACGATCCATCTAACATCAGCAGTGATATCCCTGGTTCTACGTTTTTTCCTGAGTCTTGCTTGAATTTCTGGCAGTTTCCTATAGATGTACTACTGCAACTGTTTTTGAATTGCCTTCCGCAAAATTGTACTAGCGTGTGATGTTAACGGTCTGCTTGATAATTTCAGCATTCTGTTGGATCAGCTTTGTTGGCAGTGGACACAAATAGCTACCTCCCAGATTTCAGGGCTTAGGTGAGTGAGCATGTCTGGTGCTGCGTCCATTTGTTGAAACATATGAATTGGTATTCCATCAATTCTCGGAGCCTTGTTTTTCACCAGTGCCTTCAGTGCAACTTGGACTTCTTCCTTCAGAACTGTGAGTTCTTAATCATATACTGCCTCCTCACATGGTCTACTCATTCTTTTTGGTACAGTAACTCTGTACATTCCTTCCATTTTCTTTTGATGCTTTCTGCATTGTTCAATATTTTACCCATACCGAAAACCAAACCCAGCGCCGTCAAGTCAATTCCGACTCATAGTGACCCTATAGATCAGAATAAAAATGCGCATAGAGATTTGAACGAGCACCTGGAGGATTTGAACTGCCAACCGTCTGGTTGGCACTACGCAACTGAGGCTTCCATTTGGCCCATGAAATTCTTCAAAATTGCAACTGAGGCTTGCAGTTTTTCGTCTTGTGTTTTAGCTTGAGAAATACCAAGTGTGTTCTTCCCTTTTGGTTTTCTAACTCCAGCCCTTTGGACATTTCACTGCAATACTACACTTTCTCTTCTTGAGCCACCCTTTGAAATCTTCTGTTCAGCTCTGTTACTTCATCGTTTCTTCCGTTTGCTTTAGCTACTCTGCATTCAAAAGCCAGGTTCAGAGTCTCTTCTGATACCTGTTTTAGCTTGTCTTTGTTGTCTTTTCAGTGACTTTGTTGCTTTTTATGTGTATTATGTTCTTGATGTCATTCCACAGCTCATCTGGTCTTCTTCAGTTATTATTAGTGTTTAGTGTGTTAAATCTGTTCTTAAGATGGTCTCTGAATCCAGGTGGATATACTCCAGGACATATTTAGACTCCCATGGACTTGGTTTAATTTTCTTTGGCTTCAACATGAGCTCTAGTGGGAGCAATTGATAGTCTGTTTCACAGTCAGCCCAGGCCTTGTTTTGGTATTGGGCTTTTCCATTGTCTCTTACCACAGATGTGATCGATTTGATTCCTGTGTGTTACATCTGGTCAAGTCCACGTGTTTAGTCGTTTTTTATGTTGTTGAAAGGATGTATTGCCAATGAATAGATCATTGATCATGCAGAATTCTGTCACGTGATCTTCTGTCATTTGTTTCACCAAGGCCGTATTTTCCAACTACTCATTCTTTGTTTCCAACTTTTGCATTCCAGTGATCAGTAACTATCAATATATCCTGATTGCATGTTCTGTCAAACTGCAAAAGTTGGTAAAAATCTTCACTTTCTTCATCTTTGGAGTTAGTGGTTGATGCATAAATTTGTGGAAGCGCTGGTGGTTTAGTAGCTTAAATGCCACGTCTGCTAACCAAAAGGTTGGCAGTTCAAATCCTCCAGGCACTCCTTGGAGACTAGGGGGCAGTTCTGCTCTGACCTTCAGGGTCACTGTGAGTCGGACCTGACTCGACAGCAGTGGGTTTGGTTTTGGTTTTGTGTAAATTTGAGCAATAATCGTATTAGTTGATCTTCCTTTTGGGTATATGGCTATTATCCTATCACTGACAGTGTTGTACTTCAGGATAGATCTTGAAATCTCCTTTTTGACAATTAATGTAACACCGTTTCCTCTTCATTTTGTCATTCTTGGCGTAGTGTACCTTGTGATTGTCTGATTCAGAGTGGCTAATCCCAGCCCATTTCAGCTCACTAATGCCTAGACAATCAGTGTGTGTGTTCCATTTCGTTTTTGATAATGCCCAATTTTTCTAGATTCATACCTCATACATTGCAGGCTGTGCTTATTGATGTTCGCAGCTCGCTCTTCTCATTTTGAGTCATGCCACATCAGCAGATGGAGGTGTCAAGAGCTTAACTCCATCCAAGTCATGGAAATCAACCCCAGTTAGTGGAGGTGGCTCTTCTCTGGTTGTCTTTTGAGTGCCTTCCAACCCGAGGGGCTAATCTTCCAGCACTGTGTTAGGCAGTCTCCTGCTGTCACTCCTAAGGGTTTCACTGGCCAGTGTTTTGGGAGCAGACCTCCAGTTCCTTCTTCCTAGTCTGTCTCGCTCTGGAAACTCCACTGTAAGCTACCCACCACGGGTGAGTCTTCTGGGCTCTGACATACTGGTGCCATGGTTCCCAGCATCACAGCCACACGCAAGGCCTTACAGTGTGACAAACTGATGTGTAAGTGATAGAACAGTTCACTAGTGAAGATAAAATGGAGTGATAAAGAGTTTTCAATGTAAGTAGTAAAAAAGAAGGTGAAGGAAACAAAGAACAAGTGGGATCAAAGAAAGAAAAAGAGAATATACACTTAATTCCAGCCATGGTGATGACTACATTAAATATACATGGTATAAACTCAAACTTGCTGTAACATGAAAAGATTTGATGTGTGCCTTGTCCACAACTGTAACCAGTAGTCATAACTGGCTGTTAGGAACTACATCTTAAAATTTAAATAGCCACATATAGCCGCTGGCCATAACTTTTGGGCAATGCAGGTCTAAGTATTCCAGTTAGAAGCAGAGATTCCCAGAGTAATTTTTAAAAAGAGCAAGATCCACCTTAAATATGATGACGTGGATAGGTTCAAAATGAAAGGATAGGTTAGTATGTTCCCTGCAAAAACTAGTCATGAGAAAGTTGGATTCATTGTGTTAATCAGACAAAGAAGACTTCAGGACTAAAACTATTACCAAAAAGTAAGGGACATTCCATAATGATAAGAAGATCAGTCCAGCACATCGGTCCACACTAATTTAAAATATATTTGTCTGGCAAAAGACTTGAAACAAGACAGAATGGAACTGTTATGGTTTGAAAGTCCACACTGTTCTCAGTAATTGATAGAACAAGTAGACAAAAAAAATTAGAAGGAACGCAAAGTACTTGAACAACACAATTAATCAACTTAATTGACATTTATAGAGCAGTGTACCCAACAATAAAAAAAAATACATATTTTTTCAGGTGCACAGGGAATATTCACTAAGACAGAGCATGTGCTGGAGTTTTCACAAATTTCAGTAGATTTAAAATGATCAAAATCTTCTCTGATCCAAATACAGTTAAATTAGAAATCAGTAACAGGAAGAGCTCTTATACCTGAAAAATAACAGAAAAGACAACCTACTTGAAAAAAATTCAGTGAAAATCTTGAAGAGGTATTCACTGGGTAATGAACTCAGGCAAAAGTCCTTGATATCACTAGTGATTAGGGAACTACAAGTTACGTCCAGTGTGGGCTCCCACCACCAGCCGTCTAGAATGGCTGTGATCAAAAGACAGAGTATTGGTGGCAGCCTGAAGGAACTGGAACCCTCATCCTTTGCTGATGGGAACGTGAAATGGTACAGCCATTGTGGAAATCTGTTTGGCACGTCCTCACAGTGTTAAAGAGGCAGTCACTGTGTGACCCAACAGTTCAACGCCTAGAGAAAGTAGCTGTCACCTGGTGGATGGATAGACAGGATTGGTATATGCGTGTAACGGAATATGCTGTGCAGCAGTAAATGGGACAAATTGCTGATCCACGTGACAACGTGAATAGAGAGGGGCAGAATCAATATGGCGGGCTAAGCGCACATCTCCCTAAATCCCTCTGGAAACCAAGACTTGAAATGATAATTAAACGGAGCCTTCGGGACACCTAGTAAGCCCTGGGGTGTATCGTAGGGCTGTTAATTTGGACTTCATACCACTGAATGCAAAACCTCCTCTCTTTCACTGGCCGCACTCTCTAGGAGTAGAGGCTTGCACAGACCGAAGGTAGCTCACCATTTTGATTTTTTTTTCTCTTTCTTGGCCAGTGGGCAGAGCTGGGACCTGACTAGCCGCTGGTCTTTGATGCACTGCTGGTGGCAAGCGTAATTATCAGGTTCTGAGAGCCTGGCTTTGGACTTTATACACCTCGGCTTCCCTGGCCTATCTTTCTGCCTCTGCCATGTGGCAGCCGTACAGACACGCTTGTATGAGATGCTGTCTTGATCCACTGGGAAACAGAGAAGCCCAGGCAAAGGCCCCAGCTGGACTTGGTTCCTAGGCTGGGAGGTGGTGTCTGTGGGGGAAGAGTGCTTTTCCAGCAGGGCGGCAGTGTTTTGCACAATGTCACCTGGGCTGGGGCTCAGCAGCGGAGGCTGTGGACTCTGGGCATTTCGGCACTCTTGGCTTCTCTGCTTGGAGTCTGGGTCCGGCCGGCTAGCAAGCTTGTGGGGGGACGCCATCGTGTTTTGCTAGGGGGCAGAGTCATCCATACAGAAGCCTCGGCTGGACCTAATTCCTGGGCTAGGAGGCAGTGGCTACCCAGAAGAGATTGCTTTTCCAGCAGAAAAGCAGAATTCTGCACAGTATCACCTACAGCTGGGGCCCAACAGCAGATGCCAGCAGGCCAGTAGCCTTTCTGTATTTTGAGCTAGTTTATAACATCTGGGGTTCAGTATAGAGGTGCTTACTTTGCCAGCTAGGAAGAGGGACGTATATACCTGAAGACCTGACTTTGGAAGTTGTCACATACTTTTTATTTCTCATTTTAAGACAGCCTAGAGAAACAACTGTGGTCCATCTACACAGCATCTCTCTCAGCCTGTGTTGACCCATATGAAGCCCCAAAAGCAACAAACGGAGAAGACAGTAACCCAGAAATAACCCATGGCATCAGAAGGCCCCCAAAAGAAACCACCTCAGAACTTCCCAGACGAAGAAGGTTTTCTGAAACTATCAGAAGGTGAATACAAAAGGATTATATATGGAGCCCTCCTAGACCTTATGTAAAATGTAGCAGAGCAAAACGAAAAATTAAGCAAGCTGTTTGATCTAATGGTAATCAGTACTCAGAAATCCAACAGATCAAGATCGAAATCAAAGACATAGAAACTTCAATTCAAAGCCAAGAAGACAGAATGGAACAAATGGAAAAGAGAATTTCTGATTTGGAAGACAGAGCTACTGACTCCAGCATCTGTGAGGAGAAATTAGAAAAAAGAAACAAGAAAAATGAAGAAGCATTAAGAAGCATGTGGGACTCTATTAAGAAGAACAATGTACGATTAACTGGAGTTCCTGAACAGGGTGAGACACCTGAGAACACAGAGAGTATTGTTGCTGAGCTGCTGACAGAAAACTTTCCAGAAATTATGAAAGAAGAGAATATAGATATCCAAGATACATATCGAACACCACTCAATATGGATTTCAATAGAAAGACTCCAAGACATATTATAATCATGCTTAACAAAAGGAAACATGAGCAGAAACACTTAAAGGCAGCAAGACTCAAAAGCAAAGCTGACATTCAGAGGGAAACCCTGTAGACTTTCGTCAGCTTTCTCAACAGAAACAATGGTGGCCCAGAGACAGTAGCATGACATATTCAAAGCCTTGAAGGAGAACTCCAACCAAGAATTATATATCCTGCAAAACTGTCTTTCAAATATGAAAATGAAATTAATACATTTGCAGATAAGTAAACTCAGAGACTTTGTAAAAGCCAAACCTAAGCTACAAGAAATACTGAAAGAATTTCTTGGCTTGGAAGAACAAAACCACTAACTTGATATTTTAGAAGGACACATTATCCAGAATTCTACTTAGGGGAGGCTACAAACACAATCAAAGCTATAATAGTGAAAGAAACGATCTAGTGATCATACAATGTGAACTGTGATACCATCATATTAAAAAGAGGGATGTACTACAGTTGTTGTAGTCCTTCCAGAAGCAGAGGAAGTTGACAAGACTGGTAGCAGTCAAAATTGGGGTTCTATATAGTTTATTAAGTGGGATCATAGGGACAGCTGTAAAGCACAATAAAAAAGCAACATAGTGTATCAAGAAATGTAGTACAAGAGTCTCAACAATCATGAAACTGACCCTGAAAAAAGTGAAAAATCAACTCACAAAGAAGGTCGCAGAACACATTAATAAGAACAACAGAGAAAACATCCACACAAAAATACAACACATCACAATGGCAGCACTGAACACATACGTATCAATAATTACGTTGAATGTGAATGGACTGAATGCTCCGGTAAAGAGGCATCGAGTGACGTCTTGGATCAAAAGACATGACCCATCTATATGTTGCCTACAAGAAACTCACCTTAGACTTAAAAATAGGAACAAACTGAAAATTAAAGGATGGAAGAATATATATCAAGCTAACAATGCTTATTGGCTCTCTTGTTTTTTTCTGAGAATTGACTGTACGCTTTTTACGTTTTTCTCTTGAGACAGTTTGTCTTATTGACTGGTACAAGGGTGTGCGTATGAGTGTGTGTGCACATGTTTGAGAGAGTGACAGTCACCTTTTGGCATAGGTGTTGCGTATGTTTATTTTTAATGTTGCAGGTTTGTGTTCGAGTTTGTTATGTGTTAATGTTCGAGAGAACTTGCAAGATTTTTTTTTTTTGTTTTTAGTAGTCTATCTTGGCTTTTCCAATAAGTAAAAAAATTCTTTCATGCTGAGGTGAAGAGTTTGGAGAAAGTATAGCTGATTCTGGAAAAGAAGCAAGGTGACAAGGGTGAAAACAGTTTTCCAGATTAGATTTCATAAGGTAGCCCTTCAGAGGTCTGGGTCATCCGGTAGTTAGATGGTGCCAGAATAAGGATGTATTTTCAAAGTATTTGTCTGCTATTTTATGGTTTGGGTTGACTTGAATAAATGCTCTGGTGTCTGTGAGGCACAGTAAGGCAACCTGTATGTCCCTCAGCCAGCCAGATAACACCCGGACTGCTTCCTGACTGTATGTGGGTTTTGCATCCAGTGGAGCTGACTTCCCTTTGTAGAGGTTGTCTGGACCACTGTATCTGAAACTCAGATGTGCATACCAATTGCCAGGGAATCTTGTTGAAATAGATTCCTGATTCATTAGGCCCAAGAGTCTGCATTTCTAACAAGCTCTCAGGTAATGCAGGTGTTTCTGGCTCCTCGACCAAACTGAGCATACGTGTTGACAGCACAGTGATCCATGATTACCCTGAAAGGACGGAGACGTAGGGTTCAGTCTGCGTGTGGCCTGTCTGTCAGCCTGTGGGCTTCTTCACTGTCTGTGTCCTGGCCTTTGGTCGGACTTGTGATGGGTTCAGAATCTGCTTCTAGAAAATCCTCATCTCCAGAGTCTAATTCCAGCGGAACTTTTGACAGTTTTGTCACCAGACTTCCTACCTGGGCGCCTGCCCGCTCTCTGTCTCTTCTCTCTCTGCCTGCGGGTCTGTGGGTCTGCTCCCAGCCAGGGGCTCACTGAGCTCGTGTCCAGTTCAGGATAAGTGCGGTGGAGCCCTGGTCTGTTCTTTCTTATGTGGCGTTTACCTACATTTCAAAGTTGGAATTAGCGTGTATATTGAACGCTGGAGTGTCTGAAGTTCTCGAGGACAGATGTTGATGTTTTTGGTCGTGGTAACTATGCTGACATTTCCTCTCCTGGATTATCATTGAATAATTCCTGAAGCCAGCCAAGTGCCGTTGAGTCGGATCTGACTCATGGCAACTGTAGGGGCTAGGGTAGAACTGACCCCCAGAGTATTCAAGAATGTTATTAATCATTCAAATTATTACTTCTGAATAGATTTACCAAGTCAGATATAACGGTAGACATGTAACAACAGTATATAGCTAAAGATGGAGCTTTGTTTAAATCTTTAAATGTTTATTCATATGTTGAAAGATTGATGTTTTTGAACGTATGTGGAGAGAACAGTATAGTCAACCACAATAGACCTACCTCCTGACAACAGTTAGCTACGGTTTGCCAGTCTGGTTCCGTGAAAGAGGTTTTGAAACACTAGATGGTTTTCTTGTTAGAGCAGGGAGTTTAGTTGATAAATCTGGGTTGATAATATCAACTTGCAATAGAGATAGCTCCTGGGTGCTCTGCCAGAGCTCATTTTTAATCAGTAGGTATCCAGATGACGTAGCACACTGATGCCCGTGGCATGACAAAGTCCAAGAAGTTAGGCTTTCGGGGTGTCACTGAGGGGATGGAGAGCCGGCCGGGGACCTCACGGATCTGGTTATTGTTGTCTGCACTCTGATCTCCTGGTCTTTGGTCCTTATACTCGTATGTTTTCTCCCATGTTTTAAAGTATTGAAATCATTTGAAGCGAGGGATTGCTTTTGAGGGAAAAATAATCCAGTTATGGCAGTTTTATGTCAGTTGGAGGGATAGAATTGGTAATCGCAGGTGTCTGTGTTTGTAGACACACAGCAGATGTGATACAGCAGGTGTGTGTGTTTATAGACACATAACAGACATGATGCAGCAGGTATGTGTCGACACATGGCAGATGTGATATGGCAAGTATGTGTTTGTAGACACAGGACTGACGTGATACGGCACGTGTGTGTGTTTGCAGACACATGGCCAACGTGTTGCAGTGGGTGTGTGTTTGTAAACATGGCAGATGTGATACAGCAGCTGTGTGTGTGGACACATGGCAGATGTGATACGGCAGATGTGTGTGTGTATACACAACAGCAGACAAGATATGGCAGGTGTGTGTGTTTGCAGACATGGCAGATGCAATAACAGCAGGTGTGTGTGCTTGTGGACACATGGCTTGATGTATTGCAGTGGGTGTGTTTGTAGACATGGCATATGTGATACAGCAGGTGTGTGTGTTTGTATGCAGATGACAGACATGCTACAGCAGATATGTGTGTTTATAGACACGTGGCCGACATGGTACAGTGGGTGTGTGTGTAGGCACATGGGAGACATGACACAGCGGGTGATGTATTTGTAGATACACAGAAGACATGATATACTGGGTGGATGTGTTTGTAGACATGGCAGACAAGATACAGTGGGGGTGTGTGTTTTTGTAGACTTAGGGTAGATGTGAAACAGCGGGTGGGTGTGTTTGTAGACACGGCAGATGTGATACAGTGGGTGTGTGTATTTGTAGACATGGCGGACATACAGCAGGTTGTGTGTTTTTAGACACAAGGTAGATGTGTTGCAGTGGGGGTATGTGTTTGTACACACATGCCAGACGTATAGCAGGTGTGTGTGTTTGTAGACACACAGCAGATATGTTGGTCAGATCACTTTGCTTTGTGCTTTTGTTAGTGTGACAGGCACTGATTTTGTGGTACCAGTTCTCGGCCATCGTGAGTGACGTGGGTGAGGGATGTGGGCTCTGGCTGCTCCCCCTGCAGCGAGGGTGGAGGGGTTTGGTACCTCAGGTTCACCTTCAGCTCCTGCTCAGCACCTGCCACATGCCGGTAAAGAGCTTTTAATGTGTTCATAGACTTACTCACCAAATTGAAAACAAAAACCAGAAAACCAAGTCCACTGCCGTCAAGTCAGTTCTGACTCATAGTGACCCCATGGGACAGTAGAGCTGCCCCATAGAGTCTCCAGGGAGAGGCTTGGGGACTCCAGCTGCCAGCCTTTTGGTTAGCAGCCGAGATCTTACCCACTGCCCCCAAGGACTCCAAACTGAGAGCCAGCAGATTGTAATTAGCCCACAATTAACTGTTGCCAAGATGACCAGATGCTCTTTTGGAAAAACAGCTCCTCTCCTGCCTTCACTTTGGTCATCTTCTGGTTTGAAAGGTGGTTGCCTTGATCAGGTCTTTGAGGGTCCCAGGGGGAGAAGTGGAGATTGTTCCTATTTTAATTGTCAACAAGATACTATGGGAAGAAACAGAGTATAGCAAAGCTAGTTTTAAGGAAAAAAACCAGAAGAAAATACACTGAAATGTTGTCTTTAATGTTGCTGTATTTACTGACTTGGATACATTAAGAATTTTTTGAAAAGGGAGGTGATTTAAATATATGTGATGAGCTGATTTTCTTGTAAGTAGCTTAAATTTGCTAGGGCTGGGCCACCGGTTGTGAGTCAGTTGGTCACTTACTGGCTTCGCGATCTTTGCACTGCTTGGCGGATGGATTCGTCGGGACTTCTCATCTCCTGCAGCTGTGAATTGGTGGGGTGAGCAGAGAGTTTGGGCCATTGATTCCTTGCTGCTTAGTTATAGGGAGGAGCTGTGGTGGCGCAGCGGTTAAGAGTTCAGCTGCTCATCAAAAGGTTGATTGTTCGAATCCACCAGCTGTGCTCTGGAAACCCTCTGGGACAGTGCTGCTCCATCCTGTAAGGTCACTGTGTGTCGAAATTGACGTGATGGCCGTAGGTGTGGCTTTCGGTGTCATGTTGCTGTCAGGTGCTGTCAGGTGAGTTCCCATGCCCAGCAGCCGAGTGTACAACAGAAGAAAACACCGTGTGGCCCTGTGCCACTTTCACCATCGTCACACCTGGGCACACTAATGTGGCCACTGTGTCCCTCCGGGTCGCCCTCCGTTTCAGTGACTCTCTGCTTCACTGAGCAGGACGTCCTTCTCCAGGAACTCAGTCCCTCCTGTCACCATGCCCCAGTAGTTACAGGGCAGCCCAGTCTATGCAGCATTTCGAGGCAAGGAAGAGCTGAGATGCCGCATGAATTGAGGGCTGGGAACAGTGCCTATTTCAGAAAAGACTGTCTGTGGCCACGTTCACCTGAGGAAGCCAGCGAAGTCATCAGAGCTCGAGTATCAGGTGGGAGCCGGGCAGTGAGAGGAAGTGGAAAAATTGAAAGGCAGGAAGGTAATTGCAGTTTGAAAATATATCTCAAGCTGGTACATGTGAGAGTGCTTTAAATTTCGGGCTAGCAGAATGTATTGGTTATTTATTGAGAATGTGCATATTGATTTCTTAGTGACTGTGTCCTTGATAAATACATTTTTGAATGAACAGATTCACATACATTTGGCTGACCAAGCCCTGGAATGGTGAATGAAAGTGGAACCGTGGGAGAGTTCAGGTTCACTTCAAAGTCTAATTAGCTCTTGATTTGCAGGTTCCTGACGTGTCACAGGCTCCCCTCCTTGTGTCTCAGGAGCTGGCAGCTTTTCTGTCTCCATGTGGCTGGAGCGGCTGCTTTCCTCTCTGATTATTTTTAACGATGGAGAGCGTTGTTCCCCTAAGCCTCAGGGCTTACGTTTAAGGGCTGGTTTCATAACATTCAGCAATTTATACCCATATGTTTGTTTTTTATCATGTGGCTGGAGGAGTCTAATTTCTGAGACAGGTGATTAGGCGCCAAGTCTCGGCAGTGTCACGTGTGGTGGTGATTCAGGTGTTGTCGGTCTGGTAGTCTGCCTGCCTTCCCTGTGGCCTCGTGGTTGAGGCTTCTGTTTGTCACCTGCTGTACTACTCCAGTTGGTGCTGCACAAACAGAAAGGGCTGTTTTAAGACTAATGCTGTATATGACAGTGAATGACAAAGCCAGTTTTTTACCTAATTTTTTATAGTTGTGTAAGGCCTTCAAAGTTGAAAGAAAGATGTATTTATTACCCGACAGCATTTTGACAACAGCTGTGGAAGGTTTAGAAACATCTGTGCTCCAGTGCCTTAGTGCACCCACTCTTTTGTGCGGGCCTTGTTCACCTGGCTGAGGTAGGGGTCAAGTTCCTCCGCTCTGAAGTTTCTCCTTCTCCCCCTTTCCGTGTCGTCCTCTTTGGAAGGGGGCCTTAGTGGCAGTCCACATCAGGGCCTCTGTCCTCAGGGCAGTGGAGTGTCACGTTTAGTTTGGAGTTCCTCTCGTGGGAGAGCTGTCTGTTCTCACCACTGATTAATCTCTTGAGTTGTTTATGTCAGTGTGGACTCCTGGAGATTGTTTATACTCTGGGTTGTAATGCACAGGTTCTGGTTTGCACAGGTTCTGGTAAAACCTGCTAGTTTCTCCTGAGGGTAGGCTCTCGTTAGAAAGAGAACACTATTTCACAATGGTATCTTTTCCCCTGCTCCTGCTAGGAGCCCAGGGATAGAGCTCCTGGAGATGAAACTTGGGAAAGTTGGGGGACCCTCTCTGAAAATCTGGGTTCCCGGGGGCTTTCTCTCTCAAGCTAATCTACCTCTAGCAGTGAGTCAGTTACCCTTCAAGTGTTCTTACCTGGTGGTGTCTCTCCAATCTTTGGGGGGACAGTTTACCACATAGCCTTCATTTTCTGGTGGTTCTAAGAAAAGTAGTTGACTTTTAGTTTTTTGGCTTTTTTCTTATTATGAGATTCGGAATGTTGACTTCTGAGCTCTTTATGTTCCAGATCAGAAGACCTTTGTAGTTGTATAGCAGCTGTTACCTAAAAAAGGTGAGGTCACATGCCTTCATCAGGCTGAGGCGGCGGCCACCCGGGCCTGACCGGAAGTGTGGGGCGGCTCTGCCGTCTCAGCCGGCCCTCTCTGTGTGTGGCCTCCATCCCTCGTTCATGCGCCCTTGACTTCATGTGGGACAGAAGCACACAGTTCAGCAGCTACTTCCTTGACAAAATATGATAGTCTTTGCTGTCCAACTTGAAAACAAGGGAATGTAGAAGAAAATTAAGTTGGTTTCTCTTTCCATACATTTGTTGGGTTTGTGTTTCTACAAGAAGTTTTATAACTTAACAGAGTTTAACAAGGGAACGTGGTGGCCACAGAGAAGAAATTTTAGGATCTGTTAACTCAAGGGAAATAAAACTGTAATAGATTAATTTTTAAAGTTAAAAAATTTTTTTTTATTACAACTCTAGATGAAGATTTTACAGAGCAGATCAGTTTCTCATTAACCAGTTTACGGCCGTACCGTTTTGTGACGTTCGTTGCTAACTCCACGACATGTCAATACTTCCTCTTCTGCAACCTTGGGTTCCCCATTTCCATTCGTCCAGCTTTCTTTCCACTCCCCCGTAAGCACTTGCCCCTGGATTGGTGTGCCCCTTTAGTCTTGTGTATGTGGTTGAACTACCTGTGTTACCATTTGTCTCATCTTTGGCTGACAGCTGAATCTTTGCAGTGACTTCAGTACTGAGTTAAAGGGTGTGCAGGGGTCATACTCTTGGAGTTTCTCTACTGTCTGTCACAACCAGCTTTTTAAGATTGTTTATATAAAGACAAACGTTAAACTATTCATATTTGTGTGTCTGCTTTTCACAGGCAGAGAATCCTCCAGATGGACCAGAGTGTGGTTACGGCTCCTTTCACCAGCAGTACTGGCTTGATGGGAAGATCATTGCTGTGGGGGTGATTGATGTACTTCCCCACTGCGTGTCTTCTGTGTATTTGTACTATGACCCTGATTACTCCTTTCTGTCTTTGGGAGTCTACTCTGCACTGCGGTAAGTTTGCTTTTGGCGAGTGTAATGGGTCTTATAGAACTTCAGGTCCTCCCTCATTTGATTGTATTTCATCATGTAACAGTAGAAATCCTGTTTGGTAGTACTTTATCGTAATGTATTACTAGAGGAGTCCTTTAGTCATGTATTAATACTAAGCAGTATCACCTTTAGCAGTGATACTTGTGGTAACACTGTCTTTTTAAGGTATCCATCTTCAGTGCCTGTAAGAGAAGGTATTGTACTCAGGTGATACTTTCCTTGCTTATTCATTTAAAAGCTCCCTTGTCAGAATTTGTTTCTTTAAATGTTATTTGTATTCTTTTCTTGTGTTAAATTAAAAGTTGAATGAATCTGGTGTAGGTGACTTAAAGTGCTATTAGCCTGTTGGAAGAAACAGACAGTGACGTGCGAGGACAGAGCAGGACTGGGGCCCCTGGCTGTCTGCTTGACTCTGTAACCTTCATCAAGAAAATACTGTCTTTTTATGTCTGTAGATATAGTGGTGTGTAACATTTTGTAAAATGTTTTAGGTGTGTTATCCTAATGGTGAAATGATGGAGTTTTATTTCATGAAAACATTTGATTAAAAAAATATACATGTATATATAGTAATTTAAGTGAAAGTTTACAATCCACATCAGTTAGCCATATGAAACCCTGTACACTGACCACTGTGCAGCTGTAATTGCTCCTCCCCATGCCCCCCATGGCAGCACACTCCTCCTTTCCACCCTCTGCTTTCCACATCCATTCAGCCAGCTCCTGTCCCCCTGCCCCATCTCATCTCACATCTGGACACGAGCCGCTCAGACAGCTTTGTGTGTGTGTTTAAGCCAAGAAGCACACTATTTGCCGTCATCGCTCTGTGCTCCATAGTCCAATCCAGTCTTTTTCTGAAGAGTTGGCTTTGGTACTGGTTTCACCTCTGGGCCAAGAGACTCTGGGGGCCGTGTCCTTAAAGGACCTTACAGAATGTTGGACCTTCACGTGTGATCTTTTAATAGAGTTCTAGTTCCGTACCCCCATTTTTCTCCCGCTACATCAAGGACTTTACATTGTGTTCCCTGTCAGAGCACTCACCGGCGATGGCCGGGCACTGTCTAGTTCTTCTGGTCTCAAGCTAACATAGTCACTGGCTCCTATGGCATTCCTGTCTCCTGAGCTTGTGTTTTCCTTCTGTCTTTGATGTCCTGGCTTCTCTCCTCCAGGTAGATTGGGACCAATGGATGCTGCTTAGATATGGCGGCTTGCTAGCTTTTAAGACTCCAGATACCACTCACCCAAGTAATACCCAGAACATTTTCTTAAAAAAAAACTTAGTTATGTCATTTAGTTGAGATGTCCCCAGAAACTGTGGTTCTGTGGCCTCTGTGCCTGCTATTCTGTCCTTCAAAATGTTGGATTTTATTTAGAAAACCTTTTAGATTTTGGTGTAGTCCCATTGTATGGACCACTGTTCTGCTGTGGGCTGTCATTCCCTTGACCTGAGCCAACTTCTGCCTGCTGTCTAATCTGTGGGAAACCCTGGTGTCTGGTGGCAAAAGGTTAGCAGTTCACATCTGCGCAGGTCATTATGAGTTGGAATTGACTCAGTGGCAATGGGTTTTTTTTTTTTTTGGTGTCTAACCTATGAATCCTTCACTCCTTCTCTCCCTACCCTGTAACCATCCAAGATGCTTTTCTTTTGTAATATTTTTATTCCTAATGGAACCTTGGGGGGGCCTGGTTGCACAGTGGTTAAAGCACTGAGCTGTTAGCCGATAGGTTTGACAATTTGAACTCACCAGTCACTCCTCAGGAGAAGGATCTAACAGTTGGCTTACATGAAGATTTATGGCCTTGGAAATGCTATGGGACAGTTCTAGTCTGCCCTGTAGGGTCGCAGTGAATAGGAATCAACTCAGTAGTGTGTTTTTTTAATGGCGGTCTGGTAGCCCAGCTGTTAGGCCCTCGACTGCTAACCAGAAGGTTAGTGGTTCGAACACACCAGCATCTCTGCCAGAGAAAGAGGTGGCACCCTGCCTCAGTCAACATTTGCGGGCGTGGAAACCTATGAGGCAGCGGTAGTGTGTTCTGTAGGGTCGCTGTGAGTCAGAGTGCTTGACAGCCATGGGACTTACTATTTTTATTCCTCCTTGTTGGTGTGTGTGTTTTGGTAGAGATGGGAAGGAAGCTGGTCTTTCTCCCACTGGGCTGGGGGCTTGACTCTTCATCCTCTTTATCATAGTGTCGTTGTTTTGTCTTATAATTTTCTCAGTGTCTGATGGTCACATTTTTGAAATGGTGAGGGAGTGTACTTCTGGTTGATGTATTTTATTTATTGTGCATGTGCCCTTTTCTTAATTATGTAGCAGAAGTGCTGCTATTCTCTTTAATCTGCAACTTAATGTAAAAGTAATTTGGTCCATGATTGATTGTGTGTGTGAGCTTCAGTGACCACTACATAAAGTAGGTTTGTATATTGGTATTTTCGTTGTGACCCTGAATACCAAATTATAATCAATTCACAGTTATACAGTGTTGTAACTGAGGTCTGTAATGGTCTTTTATTTTTCTTAATGAACTTGTTGGTATGAAGTAATTCAAAAGCATTTACAGCCTTTGATGATCTTACTGAAATTGGAACAGATAGTTAAAACATTCATATTTTGTAGCTTCAGAAGTTTGTAGCTATTCAAATTTTGTAATTTTTGAAGTTTTTGTTTATTTCAGTAATGATGCATCTTTATAGCCAGATCTGTCAGTGCTTTGAAATTACTGCTGTTTTCTTTTTTGTTTTATTTTTAGACCTCTGGCTTTTCCATGTAGCTGTAGATTTTTCTAGATTTCCCAGATAGCTATGAAGAATGATATTTATTTCCCATATAGTAAACCCAGCTACTGTGTGGAAGATTATTTCAAGGCTCAGTAAGCTAAGATGGTTCAGAAATCCTGCTATGTTTGAAGTTGTAAATAATCAACTCAGTAAAATTAGAAAGAGTCCTCTCTATTGCTTGGTTTTTTAAAAAAAAAAACAAATTACTGCTATGAGTCGATGCTGTCTTACAGTGATCTATAGCACAGGGTAGAGCGGCTTCATAGAGTTTCCCAGGAGCAGCTGGTGGATTTGAACTGCTGGCCTCTTGATTGGCACCTGCAGCTTCACTACACCACTGGGGTCTTGATCAAATCCTAGCTCCGCAGTGCTTCGAGGGGGAGCGGGGAAGCCAGGCAGCAGGAAAGCTGTTGCTGGTGGGCCATGAAGCGCTCACCCCTGTCATTCAGCATTGTCGCCTCCTCTCAGTGCTGTGGAAAATAGGAGCTGCTGCAGGTGTGGAGACGAAAGGCACTGGGCCACTGTGACACAAGTGGGTGACAACCTGCTAGCTCCTTTGTTGACTGTAATGCATCTCAGTGAAACCTGTTTAGTAGTTTTTTCCCTTAGTTTCTTATATAGTCCTGTAATCAATACAGAGTTTTATATTTTTATGTAATCTAGTCTGTTGATTTAAAAACTGTTTTGAGTTGGGGATTGTAAACAAAGTGTGATTGACTGATACTTCCTGGGCACCGTTGACTGGTCTTGGCATGTTCACAGAAGTCACTGAGAGAGTGTTGTCAATTTTGTTAACCCAGAGCAAAATCCACAGCCTTCGGGTAGATTTCAGGCCAGAGCGACCCTGTAGGATGGAATAGAACTGTTCCCGAAGGTTTCCGAGGAGCGGCTGCTGACTGCCAACTGCTGGCCGTCCTGGTTAGCAGTGAGGGTCTTACCCAGGGTGTCACCAGGGCTCCAGCTGTGTCACAGCAGACAGTAAATTCGAAAACCGGCCACCTAGTTTTAGATACTCCATAAACTGTTAATGAAAAATAAAATCATTAATGGTGATGGGCGTGGGTCTGGTTTTTATAGGGTGGTCAGGAAAGACCTCTCTGAACAGATGGCCTTTGGGGAGAGAAAAAGGGAAAAGGCAGTTTTGTAAAAATCTGAGGGTAGAGGTCCAGCTGAGGATGCCACAGGCGCAGGTGCCCTGAGGTGTTGGAAGAAGTGGAATGAAGGTCTCAGGAGTGAGAGTGTCCCACGAGGAGGGCAGAGAAGCAGAGGCACTGGTGAGGAGGAGGGTCAGACAGAGCAGGACTTGGGGGGCACTTGGATCTTACCTAATTGTGGTACCCACCCAGTGAGGGGTGCAGGGGGCTACCCAACCTGACTCACTTTGGAAGAGACCAGTTATGCCACTCGGGCTGACGGAGGAACAGGAGTGGAAACAGGAAAACCTGCTGGGAGTAGCATTTGAGGGAGAGGTGGTAAGAAGAAGTCATATTCACAGTAGATTTGGGGGGTAGAGCTAACAGGATGGGTTGATTAGGATTGGGGGTGAGAGAAAGGAGCAATTCAGAATGAGTTATAAACCCTAAGGGGCAGTTCTACTCTGTCCTGTAGGGTGACTGTGAATCAGAATTGACTTGATGGCGTTGGGATTGGGTTTGTTATAGGTTTGGGGCCTGAAGAGCTGGAGGATCAGTGATGCAGTTAACTGAGATAGACAGGAGCCAAGGGAAGGAGCCCGCCGTGGTTGGGCTCTGTGTGCGAGTTGGGTGGTTTTGCATCTGTTCCAGTCAGTGTGCTGGTTCCCTAGTTCGATCCTTGGGAGTGGATCGGTTTCAGGAGTAGTAAGGTTTAGTCTGTGGTGGCCTAACATTGTTAGTCTGCTTGGATTTAGAAATATTTTAAACATGAAGTTTCAGGTCATCACCTTTGAAGATTTAAATTTGAAACTGCACAGTGTCCAGAATATTCCATAAAAGATAAGTTTCTCCTTGAATTGGAAGCATCAGTAGCTCCCAGCGAAGCCCTGGTGGTTAGTGGTGAAGTGCCGTGGCTGCTAACCGAAAGGTCGGCAGTTCACATCTGCCAGGCGCTCCTTGGGAACTCTGGGGCAGTTCTACTCTGACCTACAGGCTTGCCATCAGTTGAAATTGCCTCGATGGCAGTGGGTTTGGTTTTGCTTTTTTATTGCCACCAAAGGGTAGAAAAAAAGAAAACTTTGAGAAACAAACAAAAAAACAAAGCAAAACTTTCCTCATACTTTAAAAATGTTTCAATGTTGTGCATCAGACTTCCAAGTATGAAATACTTGCTCACGTAGGCTGCTAGGATCGAATTCTGTGGCCACATATATCTGGGCACAGACTAAGCAAGCGCTGACATTGCAGCAAGGATGCTGGCCATCTTCGTCCAGGCAGTCCTCAACTGTGCCAACGAATGGGGAGAAGGAGGGACGGTAGCATGAGTGCACCCTCCCCTGTTTTAGGAATCAACAGTGTTTTTCAGTTGCAGTTTGATATGGGAGGGAGTTACAGGTCATGCACAGTGGTCAGGGTATGCATGTAGATGGTCAGGATAATAATAATTCTGCAATAAATATAGCTTACTTCAGAAATTTGTTTTTTGTTTTCCTTTAGTTTCACAAAGTTTTCTGTACTATTTTTAACCTAATAAGCCCAGATTGTTTGCGAACTCAAGGACATAATGAAAAATAGCAAGAAACCGTGTGAAACAGATCCTTTTACTTGTAGGCTCTTTGAATTTTAGATCAGCCACTTGGCCCAGTAAAGTGCACATGCATTTGCTCTAAGGAATTTGGAGTTTTATTGGTATCTCTTTAGTAGAAAACCATCTCATAGTGCTTTTAAAATTGGCTTTCTTTCAAGACTTAGATTTTTTAATAGCCTAACATCAGCATTCATTAAATATTTGTCATAAAATTAGAGTTATTTGAATATTGGAAAAATAATTGAATGAAGATCTTTCTCTTTTTTCTTTTGGCAGAGAAATTGCTTTTACTAAGCAACTTCATGAGAAAGTGCCTCAACTCAGCTACTACTATATGGGTTTCTATATTCATTCATGTCCGAAAATGAAGTACAAGGTAAAGTCGGTTTAATTTCACACATGTGTCTGCTGTAAATTATGCAGTGACAGTTAGTGCTTTGGTGTCTCCTACATAGTTCTCAGACCTGCTTAACTGGCTTGATGTTTCTAATGTGGATCGTGATTGTTATCAGTTCTGCATGTGTCTTCAGCTTCTTACAAAACCATATGTATTCATTGCCTAGAACAGTGGCTGACACATAGGTATTTAATATATATGTGTTTGATGAATTAATTGCTAGAAACGGAGTGATTGAATAGCAATTTCAGGGAGTCTGGGACTTTTAACAGGGCCTGCTTGTAACTTGTAACTGCAGGAAGCCCCCTGGGAAACCTCCCTTCTCATTGTGTGTCCTAATCTCCCTGCTTCTCCCTCCATTTGGTTCTAGCCTTGTGTCCTTGTGCCTGTCACAATACAGGAAACCCAAAGCTCCGGGTGCACATTAATGACATGTTTCCAATAGTACAGTATTTGCCAATGTTTCTAAGATTTTTGTTACAAAAAATGAATCTTAAAATTTTTATCTCAGGGCATAGGGTTTGGATCTTTGAAGGAGGAACAGACAGGTTAGTGAGAAAATCTCTTGATTGCCTTTAAGCCTTCTGTAACGAGTACCACAGCCTCCACTGCCCTTGTAAGCTGTCGTATTATCGTGAGATTTAAATATGAGAATTTCCATTTAAAAAAAGATTTGTGACTCTCTTTAATGAAATTCTCTACTGTCTTCCAAGTATTGGTTGCCATCCTAAAGACTCAGGACAGGATAGAGCGGTGAGGAGCAGGCCCCCTGCGTTCTGCCCACCAGGCTGACTGTAACCAGCCACCACCTCAGGTGCCCAGGGCAAAGCACTGAGGAGGAAGCCACGGGTCTTCCACTGAACAGACCGGAGACCTAGGTGAAGACGGGCATTTTATGTTTTAGAAATAAACCTGCATCGTGAGCTGCTAAGTGGTGTAGGAGAAGGTAGAGTTGACTGCTCGCTGGCTGGACGAGGAAAAGTTTATAAAAAATAGATTTTTTTTGTGATTAAGTGACAGTAGACAATCTAAATCAACTTTGTATGCCCCCGTATCTGCAGCTCTGTCTGCTCTCCTCACCCAGTGAGGGCACGTTCCTCCCCACTCTGTGTTCTGGGATCCCCTTAATGAGCCTCCGTCTGCTTGTCTCCACCCTCTTCTCTCCGATCTAGGAGACCAATAGGACAGCCTCCTATAAAGGTGTAGAACCATAAAGTACACACACCGTGTGGTCACACCGTGTCCCCGAGTCCAGTCTGTGCTTCTCTGAAGAGTTCGCCTCAGTACTGGTTTCCCATCAGGGCCAGCAGTGAGTCTAAGGGCCATGTTCCCAGGGGACCCACCGAGCTGTTGGACCATCAGTTGTGGTCTTAGTAGAGGTCTTGAGCTGTACCCCTCCTTTTCCTGTGTTGCCTTGGTGGCTCTACATTGTGACGCTCATTGTGGCTGCCTTTGGTGGTGGCCGGGCACCATCTGGTTCTTCTGGTCTCATGTTGATACAGTCTCTCACTCATTGTGCATTTCAAAAAATAAAGACCCTTTGAAAACATCATCACAGTGCTGCCCTCATACCTAAAACATACTGGCACTGTTTCTAATATTTCTGATACTGAGTCAATATTTGTATTTCTTCAGTCATCTCATAATCCTTTTTATAGTTGATTAATTTGAGTTAGGACCCAAAAAAGGTCCATGCAGTGCGATTGTGTCTCTTAAACTTCTGCAGTCTGTAAATCTTTCTCTTGTTTTAGTCTCACGAAGCAGTGGGCCACAAGATTTTGTGACTGGCTTTGGAGAGGTGGGCCTCCTCAGTGATTGCAGAGCTCTGAGGTTAAGTTCTAAATGGCTAGGGAGGTGACGACACCATTGGCAGAAGTTACGGCACTGGAGAGGAGAGCCAGCTTAAGGGGAAGACGATCACTTGCTCCTTCCTGGTTTCCTGCTGACAGCTCAGATGGTCTGCTTGAGGCTGCCTGCTGTCCTGGGGAGATTCTCTTCTGAGCTTGTTATCTTAGTGACTTTGTAGATAATTTTTGGATTGGTCTTCCTAAAAGATTTCTTTTTGCCTGAATTATTAATTCATTTGATAGGCTTAAGTATATGTTTTATACAGAAGGAAAAAGCGTGAACCTACTTGTTTCACCATAAATATTTCATGGGTACTGTCTTACTGACTTGTTTTCTCTTTCTAGCTAATTTGAATGGTAAAACCAAAACCCAGTGCTATCTAGTTGATTCTAGCTCATAGGGACCCTATAAGACAGAGTAGAATAGTCCCATGAGATTTCCAAAAAGTGGCTGGTGGATTCAAACTTCTAACCTTTTGTTTAGTAGCTTTTAACCACTGCACCACCAGGGATTCAATTTCAGTGATAGAAAAATGAAAACCAAACTCATTTCTACTCTTAGGGACATGGACCCTGAATTAAGGAGGCTTCATGAAACTCTGGTGGCATAGTGGTTAAGTGCTGTAGCTGCTAACTAAAAGATCAGCAGTTGAAATCTGTGCTCTTTGGAAACTCTTTGGGGCGGTTCTGCACTGTCCTTTAGGGCCACTGTGAGTCAGTATTGACTTGATGGCACTGTTTTTTTTTTCCTCCTGCTGCAGGAAACCCTAGTTCCTCAGTGGTTAAGTGCTACAGCTATTAAACAGAAGATCCGCGGTTGAAATCTGCCAGATGCTCCTTGGAAACTCTATGGGGCAGTTCTACTCTGTCCTGTAGACTTGCTGTGAGTCAGAATTGACTCAGTATCAGTGGGTTTGGGTTTTTTGGGTGGTACAGTGGTAAAGCCTTTAGCTACTAGCCCAAAAGATGGCAGTTTGAGCCCACCTAGCAGCTCTCACCAGGATTACGGCTGGGAAGATGCTGTCGAGCACTTCGTCTCTGTCACATGGGTCACTATCAGTCCAAAGTGACTTCAGCAGCACCAAGCAACAATGTTCTGAACTAATTCATTGGAGTTTAAGTACTCAAGATGCTGTAGTTGGGAGACAAACACTGGCTACCCTATATACTCATCGCCCTTTGTACCGTGTTTATTCACGAGCCATCCTACCCCGAAGGATTTTTATACCACCTTAGGGGCTTGTGAGAACCTCTTTTGTAGCTTGGTGTCTTTAACAGCCCTTTGCCTCCTGCCCGAGCTAAATTCTGAGTTCTGTGCTTGAAGCCGTTTCCTCTTTTTCCTGTGGTTAGTGGGAAGCGGAGCGTTCACCACGGCCTTCCTCTTCACGAGACTCCTGATTCACACCTTTGTTGACGCGTGTCCCGCCTAAACATTTGCTGTTCTTGAATCTCCTCTCTCAGCGGGGCTCAGCCTGGAAAGGCAAAGTCTGGCCCATGTATCTTGGTGTTTCGGTAAGGTGTTAATAATGTCCTCCATGCTGTTTAATCTGGCTTAATTGTAACCAACCTAAATCTGTCAGAATTACAGCTTCAAAACATTCCTTTTATTTTTTCTTCCCAGTTGTGTGAGTAGCACCCACAGGCCTGCTTTCTGGCTGATTGACTTCCTTTGTTCTTGGAGTATTTACCAGGTTTCAGCTGGAGCAGGGGACAGTCCAGCAGGACCCCCAAGCTCACGTTCTGCTGGGGACCTGATGAGTGAATGTCACATGGAGATGCGTGCTGTGTGACATGGAGACACTAAGTAGGGTGGCTGCTTTGGATTAGGTGGTCGGGGAAGGCCTCTCTGAGGAGTCAGGGTCATATTGGAATGACAAGAGGAAGTTGGCCAAGGGGAGGTGGGGACAGGGACATTTTTAGAAGAGACTAAGGGAACGAGTCCTGAGTGCTGTGCCCCTTAGTTTTTGAAGCTGCCATTTGCTAGGTTGATGGTCACCGAGTGGTTGAACTTAGACCCTGAGATTCTGATTAGTTGGCCTTGGGTCAACCATGGGCATCAGTTTTTTTTTTTCAAGTCTTGGAAGTTTCTTATATGATGTCAGGAGTGAGGACCACTACACCACATTTTTTTTTAAGTTTTGAGAAGCCTTGGAGGAGCTGGAAACATGATTATCCTGTTTTAAAGGCTGTTTATTTCTGTTTGTTAAGTTTACAGTGCTCCTGCTGGAAGCACAGATCTGTATTTCATTAGCTAGGGTCTGGAACACAGTGCCCATAGAAGGCCCACCTACCTCCAGCCTGTCAGTTGGGTTTGCCCACTGAGGCCTTTACCCAGGCTGGGAGCAGCTGTCTTCTTCTCTCTGCCCCCTGCCCAAACCATGAACTCTTCCTTCATATCTTCTCAGCCTAGGAGGCACTTTCTCCAAAAACTGTACTTGACTGTAGGGCTAAATTTGACCACAGAATTCTCCATTTTCTTCCCAAACTCTTCAAATGTGTCTCTTGTGTGTACCTTTCATGACAGTCTGATGATAACTATCTTCTTCGTGTGTCCCAGGCACCTAACAGGCTGCCTGACACAGCATGGATGTTTGATATTTACTACACACTTGTTGAATTAAAAAGTGAGAAGACTCATGGCCAGGACTCAGAGGTGTGTAGGGTTGTGAGAAACTCCTTCATTTGCTTAACAGGTGTTTACTGGGAAGGTAGGATGATGTCTGCTTTTCAGAGGGGGTGTAACTTAGTGACAGACGCAGAGAGTACTAACAGCTCTGGCAAGTCTTGTGATAGAACAGAGGACCCTGGTAGCTGGGAGAGGTGGGGACCCAGGAGGCCCAGGTTTTGCAACTGCACCAAGGCTATGAAGTCGGAGGCAGGAAGACTGCCTTGCCAGCCTGCTCATGCTCTAGGTGTTCTCCAGTTGGGTAGCATCACACGATCATTACCGGTGCTTGTGTAGGGACCCAGCAAGTTTCTGTGTTTGTGTATTGGGAAATAGCCCCTGTCGTGGATTGAATTCTGTCCCCCCAATAATGTGTGTGGCAGTGTGGCTAAGCCGTAATTCCCGGTATTGTGTGGTGGTCTTCCATGCTTGAAGCTCTGTTTCTGTGATGTTAAGGAGGGAAGATGGGTGGCCTTTGCTTCGGTGGGGCAGGACTCAGTGTGGAAGACTGTGTTGGGTGTCTTGGGAGGAACCCTTGGAACGTAGAGGAAAAGGAAGCAAGCCGAGAGCTGAGGCCCGCGTACCACCGAGAAGCAGTGCTGGGAGCAGAGTGCATCCTCGGAAAGGCCTGGGGTCCCTGCACCTCAGAAGCTCCCAGTCCAGGGGAAGGCTGGTGACAAGGACCTTTCTGCAGGGCCAGCAGAGAAAGCCTTTCTCTGGAGTGCTCACCCTGAGTTTGGACTCTTAGCCTACTTCATGGTGAGGAAATAAACTTTGTTGTTAGAGCTGCCCACTCGCTTGTGGTGTTTCTCTCGTCGCAGCGCTGGGTGACTCAGACAGCCCCAGGCTTGCACACCGCCTGCTTGCGCGGTAGCCAGGTGTCATAGTTCAGTTCGGATGCTGGAGACAAAGAGAAGGGCAGTGCTAGTGGGAACAGTACTCCCTCGAAAATTCCTGGAATTGTGGGGCCTGGTCTTTGGCTCAGAGAGAAGTGGCTTGGAGTTAGATTAGGGGCTGGTGCCCCGTGGCCGCCGGTCAGTCGTGGATCCTGGATTGTGATGTGGGGTGTCTGTCAGCTTTGGCCTCATCTCTTCAGGGCGAAGACAGAAGTCTCTTAGAGTGCCAGATCTTTATTGGTGGAATAATTTGGCTGTTTTACTCCATTAAAATGAGGAGAATTTGGTGTGGTTTTGCTAGGATTCCACACTGTGTATCGTTACTTGGGGCCGTTTATATCAGGAAAGGGCATCTCTGTACGCCGGTGCAAGTGCGGTACTCGCGTTATCCCGTCAGCAGCCATTGGAAACCCTGGTGGCATCGTGGTTGAAGTGCCACATCAGTTCTCAGAAAGGTCAACGGTTTTTTTTTTTTTTAATAAATTTTGTTGTGATTAAGAACAGTTTAACAATCTACATCAGTTTGCCATATAACACCCAGAACTTTCACTACTGCACTGTTCTAACTGCTCCCCCACCCGCCGTGACAGCAGACTTTCCCCTTTCGTCTGGAACTTCCTGTGACCCTTTGACCAAGATCTGACCCCCTTCCCTCTAGAAGAGTCCTGTGTACATACTCAAGTCCAAAGGTTTGCGCCTTGCCAGCTGCACTCCACGTTTGGTATAGTCCAGTTCAGTCTTTGTCAGGCGAGGTGGCTGCAGTGTGGGGTGCAGTTTAGGGTTAAAGAGTCCAAGAGTCACACCCCAAGGGGGCCCTCCAGTCTGACACACCATCAGATGTGATCATTTGGTAGCGCTGTAGTTCTGTCCTCTAATCTTTCTCTCGTTGTGTCCGAGGTTCTACACAGTGTACCCCCTTCAGGCAGTTATTGGTGGTGGCCCGGCATGGTCTAGTTCTTCTGGTTCCTTGCTGAAGCTGACACTGGTTCACGTGGCCCTTCTGTCTGATGGGCTCATATATTCCTCCTGTCTGTGATGGGTACTGTTTACTACTGGTCCGGGTGGATTGGGTGACTGCTGATGTTACTTAGATGGCAGCTTGGCAGCTTTTAAGACCCCAGATGCCATTCACTCAGGTGATATGCAGAGCAGTTTCTTAAGACAAAAAATAAAGAAAGTTTGGATATACCAGTTAGTCTGGCTATCCCCTGAAAGTGTGCCCCACACCCCAACCCCAGACCCTATTACTCTGTCTTTCCAAAGAGGTATACTGCTTTTAGGAAACAGTTTAGTTTTGAAGTAGAATAGTTGTGGGTGCCTCTTTTCTAGTACATGCTGTCACATCCTACACTCAGCCTGAATCCTAAATGCTATCTGATTTGTGTAAGTCCTTTTCCCTCCCTCCCTACCATTGTAACTGTCAAAGATTGATTTCTCGTATGCGTAAGTGATTTGTTGCGTTCTTACAATAATAGTCTCATGCAGTATTTGTCCTTGTGCTTCTGGCTAGTTTCACTCAGCATAATGTCCTCCAGATGGTCCCACATCATCAGGTATTTCCCTAAGCCATCATTGTTTCTTATCATTGGGCAGTATTCCATTGTTTGAATATACCGTAGTTTGTTTAACCATTTGTCTGTTGATGGGCATCTAGGTTGCTTCCATCTTTTTGCTATTGTGGAGAGAGCTGTGATAAACACTGGGGTGCATGTGTCTGTTCGAGTGGTGGTCCTTATTTCTCAGGGGTGTGTTCCAAACAGTGATGCTTCTGGATCTATGGTATTTCTATTTCTAGTTTTGTAAGAAAGCACCAAATAGATTTCTCTAGTGGTTATACCATTTTGCACTCTCACCAGCAGTAAGGAAGAGTGCTGATCTCTCCACATCCTCCCCAGCATTTGTTATCGTGTGGTTTTTGGATTATTGCCAGCTTTGCTGGGGTCAGATGGTATCTCATTGTAGTTTTGATTTGGGTTTCTCTGATGGCTAGTGATTGTGAGCGTTTCCTTATGTATCTGTTGGCACCCTGTATATCTTCTGGGAGAAGTGCCTGTTCATGTCCTTTGCCCATTTTTTAACTGGGTCATTTGTCTTTTTCTTGTTGTGGTTTTACAATATCTTGTAGATTAGATAGACATTGATTGGAAATGTAGTGACTGAAGATTCTTTCCTACTCGATAGGTCATCTTTTTATTCTTGATGAAGAGTTTGGATGAGCGTAAGTGTTTGATTTGTAAGAGTTCCTGTTTGTCTACATTTAATTCTGGAGTTTGAGGTTTATTGGTAACTTTTGGTAGGCTGTCAATGCCATGGATTATGGCTTCCATTGTCTTCCCAGTTTTTTCTTCCAGGATCCTTATTGTTTTACGTTGTATATGTAGGTCTTTGATCTGTCTTGAGTTATTTTTTGTGCATGGCGTGAGATAAGGATCTTGTTTCAATTTTTTGCAGATGGATATCCAGTTATGCCAGTACCATTTGTTCAAAAGACTGTCTTTTCCCCAGTTAGTGGGCTTTTGGCCTTTATCAACTATCAGTTTCTCGTAGGTGTCTGATGTTGTATTTGGGTTCTCGACTCTGTTACATAGGTCTGTGTGTTTTTGTGCCGTTACCAGGCTGTTTTAACTGCTGTGGCAGTGTACTAAGCTTGAAGATCAGGTAGCATGAGGCTTCCCACTTTGTTTTTCCTCTTTGGTACTGTTTTACTTATCTGTGGCTTCCTCCCTCTCCATGTGAAGTTGGTGATTTGTTTCTTCATCTCATTAAAAAGTACCACTAGGATTTGCATTGGGATTGCATTAGGTAAGCAGTTTACATTTGCCAGGTGCCCCTTGGAAACTCTGTGGGGCAATTCTGCTCTGTCTTAGAAGGTTGTTATGCATCAGGTTTGGTTTTGGGTTGTGTTATTTAGGGGTTGCGGCAGAATACCATGTCATTGGTTTAGTCCCTGTTCCAGATACTACATCTGAAACATTAAGTCTGTGAGTTCTTTAGTTTAAGGGTAAAGGTAGGCAACTTAGAATGGTTCATGGACTCCAGAATCTAATGCCATCTCATACGTGTTTATAAAAAGTATGTTACTGTGTCTCTAGAAGAGCTAGAGCCACAGGCGTAACTTTGATCATACACGTTTATTGTTATTATTGTTGTATTAATACCAGATACAAGTCAATAGAAATAACTTCAAAAGCAGATTGGTCTTCCCCTGAATAGAGTTAGCTAACATGAGCACTAGCATTTCCATGTGAGAATCTCTTGCTGGTATTTCTTGGGGATTTTTTTGTTTTTCTGACTCAGGAACCCTCCGAAAAATAGGTTGAAAAATCAGGAAATTGGGGAAAAAATTCTCCCATAAGAACTGAAGCTAAACCATCAACATAGAAATGTTACTGGTTCAGAGAAAGCTGCTGAATTCCAGTTGAAACCCAGAGCAGGAAACCCTGATACATGAAGCTGACAGTTAGGGTTGACATTACCCAGCACGAGGACAGGGACACTAAGCATGAAGAGTCACGAGCCAGTCAGTCAGTATTCCTTTAGCTGTCACCGTGTTGTTGAGTGTGTCTGCTGGTAACGATATAAATAAAGTAAATATTACTATAAGTTTATATGCAAAGTATATGTAACACAAGTCACAAGCCCTGTGTGTGGTGATCCAAGAAACGCAAGCTTTGGAAGCAGAGTATCTCCATAAATTGGCAGTTCCAACTCAAGATTCTGTGTAGTGCTGTTAACTTCCTAGAGAGCCAAGTGCTATTTTCATTCACATGGACCCTACAATGTTGAATGGCATTTTCCAGTGTTTGACTGTTTTCTGTAAGCTGCAGGTCTTTGTAAATACTACTATACTGAATGTGTCTTATTTATTGGAAAAGTATTAAGATACCCATAATAATGTCTTGGAACAAGTACAGCCGGAATGCTCTTTAGAAGCAAGGATGGTGAGACTACATCTCACATGCTTTGGACATGGTAAAGTAGAGGGTCAGCAACAGATAGGAGGACACTCAACAAGGTGGACTGACGTGATGGCTACAGCAGTGGCCTCAAGCATGGCAGCCGGTGTAAGGGTGGCACCAGACTGGGCAGTGTTTCATTCTGTTGCACAAAGGTCTCTGTGAGCTGGAACTGACTCGGCAGTATCTGACAACAGCATAATAATCAGTAAAGAGTACAAAGAATGTTGGAAATACTTTAACTATAATTTAGGATTATGGGAATTCCAGTTTCTCGTTCCCAATTCTCCCAAATTAGTTATCTGTGGGGAATTTGGAAACATGTAATCATGTAAAAGCATTAGGGTCAGGGTACAGTTCAGAATGGAAAGAAGATCTGGGACTAAATTCAACTCTTCAAACAAAACGGTAAATTTTTCCCAGTGTGTACTGTATTAGCATTGTGTCTTCTTATGAGTGACAGGTCGGAAAGTGTGTAGAATAGTTAGCGATTTTGTGGGTATTTGTGAGATAAAAGTGGTAACTTTTTTGAATATTAAATTAATTTCATAAAGCCAGCATTTGTCTGGTATGGGTGTGTGAACACTTAATATGGTCCTTGAGGATGTGTTGGTTTCATTTTTATATTACTAGTTTAAGCAGCAGCCCCCACTTGTCTGTCAGTGGAGGCCTGCGTGTTGCTGTGATGCAGGAAGCTATACCACTGGTATTTAGGTACCAGCAGGGTCGCCCACGGTAGAGAACTTTCACCTGAGCTTCCAAACTAGGACAGACTAGGAAGAAGGACCCAGCGGTCTACTTCTGAAGGGAACTAGCCAAGGCAAACCTTACGAATAGCAGCCAAACGTTGTCAGATACGGTGCTGGAAAGTGAGCCTCCCAGGAAAGCACTCGGAAGACCACCGGGGGAGAGCTGCCTCCTCAAAGTCAAGTCGACCTTAACTATGCGAACGGAGAAAGGCCTCCAGGATCTTCATTTGCTGATGTGGTGTGACTCAAAATAAGAAGAAACAGCTACAAAAATCCATTAATAATCAGGACATGGAATGTATGAAATATGGATCTGGGAAAATTGAAAATTGTTGAAGAATGAAATGGAACACATAAACATTGACATCCTAGGCGTTAGTGAGCGGAAATGGACCGGTTTTGGCCATGTGGAATCTGACCATCGTGTGGTCTGCTATGCTGGAAGCAAAAACTTGAAGAGGAACAGTGTGGTGTCTGTCATCGAAAGAACATGTCAGGATCTGTCTTGAAGGACAGTGCTGTCAGTGATGGATAATACCCATATGCCTACAAGGAAGGCCAGGTATTGTGACTTTTACTCAAATTCACACTGTAACCGCTAAAGCCAAAGGTGCTAAAGAGGCTAAAGATTTTTATCACCTTCTGCAGTTTGAAATTGATCGAACATGCAGTCAGGATGCATTGATAATTACTGATGACTGCAAAGCAAAAGTTGGAACAAAGAAGAAGGGTCAGTAGTTGGAAAATACAGCCTTGGTGATAGAAATAATGCCAGAGATTGATCACATGATAGAATTTTGAAGACTAACGACTTTTTCATAGCAAATACCTTTTTTCATCAACACAAACAGTGGCTGTACACAGGATCTCACCAGATGGAGTACACGGAAACCAAATTGACTACATCTGTGGAAAAAGATGATGGAAAAGCTGTATATCAGCAGTCAGAACAAGACCAGGTGCTGACTGCGGTACAGAGCATCAGTTACTTGTATGCAAATTCAAATTGAAACTGAAGAAAATTAGAATAAGTCCACGAGAGCCAAAGTATGAGCTTGAGTACATCCCACCTGATTTTAAAGACCATCTCAGAGACAGAGTTGATGTGTTGATCACTAATGACTGATGACCAGGTAAATTGCGGAATGATATCCAAGACATCATCCATGAAGGCCGTTAAAAAGAGGTCGTTAAAAAGACAGGAAAGAAAGAAAAGGCCAAGTTGCATGTCAGAAGGGACTCTGAAACTTGTTCTTGCACGTTGAACAGCTAAAGCAAAAGGAAGGAATGGCGAAGTAAAAGACCGAAACAGAAGATTTCAAAGAGCAGTTCGATAAGACAAAAGTATTATAATAACATGCAAAGAGCTAGAAATGGAAAACCAGAAGGGAAGAACATAATCTACATTTCTCAAGCTGAAAGAACTGAAGAAAAAAATTCGAGCCTCTAGTTGCAGTAATGAAGGATTCTGCAGGGAAAACATTAAACAACTCAGGACAAATCAAAAGAAGACGGAAGGAATACACAGAGTCATTATACCAGAAAGAACTAGTCTGCATTCAGCCATTTGAAGAGGTAGCATATGATCAGGAACCAGTGGTACTTAAGGAAGAAGTTGAAGCTGCACTGAAGGTACTGGGTAAAAACAAGGCTCCAGGAATTGATGGAATATCATCTGAGATATTTCAACAAACATACGCAAAGCTGGAAGTGCTCACTCATCTATGCCAAGAAATTTGGAGGACAGCTACCTGGTCAACTGACTGGAAGAGATCCATATTCATGCCCTTTTCAAAGAAAAGTGATCCAACTGAATTGGAAATGACCAAACAATATCGTTGATACCACATGCAAGTAAAATTTTGCTTAGGATCATTCAAAAGTGACTACAACAGTATATTGACAAGGAGCTGCCAGAAATTCAAGCTGAGTTCAGAAGAGGATGTGGAACCAGGGATATTGTTGCCGATGTTAGATGGATCTTGACTGAAAGCAAAAAATACCAGAAAGATATTTACTTGTGTTTCATTGACTATGTAAAAGCATTCAACTGTGCGGATCATGCTAAATTATAGCTAACATTATGGAGAATGGGAATTCAAGAACACCTAAGTGTGCTCTTAAGGAATCTGTATATCGATCAAGAGGCAGTCTTGTGAACAGAACAAGGGGACACTGCATGGTTTAAAGTCAGGAAAGGTGTGTGTGCGGGTTGTATCCTTTCACCATAACTTTCTGATCTGTATGCCAAGCAAATAATCCGAGAAGATGGATTCTATGAAGTAGAATAAGGCATCAGGATTGGAGGATGGCTCATTAACAACCTGCTTAATGCAGGCACCACCTTACTTGCTGGAAGTGAAGAAGATTTGAGACACTTACTGATGAAGATCAAGGACCACAGCCTTCAGTATGCACTGCAACATTGGGAAACAGAAATCCTCACAACTGGACCAGTGAGCAGCTGGTCATAATGGAGAGAGGATTGAGGTTGTCAAGGTCGTTTTACGTGGGCCCACAGTCAACACACATGGAAGCAGCAGTCAGGAAATCCAGAGACGCATCGCACTGGGAAAATGTGCTGCAAAGGACCTCTTTAAAGTATTCACAAATAAGGATGTCACCTTGAAGACTAAACTGTGCCTGACTCAAGCCGTGATATTTTCAGTTGCATCATATGCATGCAAAAGCTGGATCATGAGCAAAGAAGACAGAAGAAGAATTGATGCCTTTGAATTGTGGTGTTGGAGAACAATGTTGAATGTACGATGGACTGCCAAAAGAGCAAATCTGTTCTGGAAGAAGTACAACCAGAGTGCTCCTTGGAAGCAAAGATGGCAGGACTGCGTCTTACATACTTTGGACATGTTGTCAGGAAGGATCAGTCTCTGGAGAAGGACACCGTGCTTGGTAGAGTGGAGGGTCAGCAAAAAAGAGGAAGGCCGTCGATGACATGGATTGACACAGTGGCTGTAGCAGTGGGCCGAAGCATAAAAATGATTGTGGACATGGCACAAGACTGGGCACTGTTTTGTTGTGTTGTTCATAAGGTCGCTGTGAGTCAGATTTGACTTGATTGCACCTAGCAACAACAGTTTAAGACAGCAATTTCCATTGCGTTATGAGTGACTGTAAGTAATTTTAAGTAACTAAGCAATAAAGATATTTTCATTTCAGTTAAGGATGTTTTATTCTATTTTGAGCAAACGAGAACACAGTTATGAAGCAATAACATATCCAATTGTAAAATTATAAATTTTCAATCAGAAAATATACTGTTCAAAGTTGTTTGTAAGATAGATACTGACCCAGGCATGAATATTTCTCATTGTCTGTGGGAGGTCTAGAACTAGTAGTGACCAGCAAACAGATAACCCACAGAAAATGAATTATGGACTGTCATAAACCTCACTTCCAATACTGAGTGAGGGTGAGTTAGCACATAACTACAATTACAGTTACAGTTATATTCTCTTAAAATTGAGAAGGACATTCTTAGTCAAATAGAGGGTCAGTAAAGAAGAGAAAGACCGTCATCAGCAGAATGGATTGGGACAGATGGATTGGCACAATGGCTGCAGCACAGAGCTCAAGTGTGTCAGCAACTGTGGGCATGGCACAGGACTGGGCAGTGCCTCTCTTTCTATCATACATAGAGTTGCTGTGCATCAGAACCAACTCGACAGCACTTAATGACAATAACAACAAGCGTTTAAAGCATTAGTAATGGTGTATTTTTTTGCCACATTGTAAATATACATAGAAAAATCTGTAAAGTGTTTTTTTATACGATATTAAAGAAAAGATTTACGTTTTTTGTACTTTTATATTTTTAAATTATATAGTTATAAGTATGGGGAATATTTTTAATAACAAAGAAGGAATAGTCTGTCAAGTACCTGGTGCATGCTAGGCACAGAGGCTTTAGCCATAAGCAGTGTGGACATGGGCTCTGTCCTGTGGAAGGAGGCATATAGATGATTACAATATAATACAATGCATGAAGCCATGCCAAATGACCTGTATCTAGTGGCGTAGATTTCTGTTTCATTTGGGTTTTCTTGAGTCGATTTGTATATGTTAAGTTACAGTGTTCACCATGTATGTTTGAAGTATGAGGAAAATTAAAATACTTACCAGGTCTGAGATACATATACAGGCGCACACACACACACACACACAAGCTAATGTTACTCTGCTCTTGTTGGGTAATGAGCTACTAGAAAGGCATGCTGAAATAATGAGTTTAACGTTATGGCCGAAGGGGACCATAGTTTAGTAGATGGCTTCCAAAGACCGTCACCTTCAGTTCTTTTTAATCCTTGTGGGTTTCTGCTGTTCTGTCCATTAAGGACGGAGTGTGTTTTTCCTTGCTTTGAGTTTGGGCTGCCCTTATGACATGCACTGACTAATAAGAGGGTACCATGAAATAGCTGCCCAATACTTCTGGACCTAGGCCTCAAGAAGACTGGTGGTGCCTTTGCTTCTGCTGTCTTGAAAGACAGCCATCATGTTAGAGGTCCAGCTCTGTAGGAAACAGAGGCCACTTCCAAGCTTCTAGCTAAATACACCTGCATTATTGAGCCTAGACAAGGCCAGCAGAACCACCCAGCTGATCACTAGCCAACTCACACAAGCAAAAAGAATCATACATAATTGCTGTTTTAACCTACTAAGTTTTGGAGTGGTTTTTCACTCAGTGATGGATGACTGAAATGTTCTATAGATACAAAAATTATAGTTCATTCTCTGATGAGCTGTGCAGATTCCTCTCCTGAGTTGAGCCGAGCTAAGCAGTTTCTGGATGCTAAGTGTCAGAGTGTTGGCCAACACACTTCATTTCCACCTGCAGGCATACCCAGAGCTGTGCCTGTTTGGCTTATGGTAGTTCAGCTTTATACGGTATTTCATGTAGTACTGTGACTTGGGTCTACAAGGCAGTTCTTTAACGTGATGACCAGTTTGTGTTTTGCTAGCCTTGCTGGTAGCGAGCTCTGCAAGATGAAAGGCACTGTGTAAAGCCAAGTAAAGCCAAGCCAAGTGTAGTCATCTTAATAATTAGATAGATGACATCTGCGTTCAAGTCCCCTCTGTGCACACTCATGGTTTGTTAGTTTATATTCTTACATTCGGTTATGATCTTGTGCATTGTGCTTCCTAATGCGCTCTGACTCAATTCTTTTGGGTTTGCTATTGAATGTGTGTGGTCTTTTAAATAAGGTTGAATTACATAAACACTACATGGTCAGAAGGGTTCTCTTTGGGAGCATAGTCTGAGATGTAAGGCACAGAACAATCAGAAATGAATGTGAAGTGAGCTGGCTGTGCAAACACGAATGAGGAGAAATTGTCACACGATGTTACTGTTGGCTCACGTTACCTGCCCTGTGCCCAGCTGAACGAGGCATGGCGCTGTTTTAGCAGAAATCAGTATTCACTGGGAAGCTTAGGAACTGGCCAAAATGAACCTTAAGTTTGTATTTGACTCGGAAGAGCTTGCTCGTGGAGGAGTTGGGCTGCTGAGCAGGGAGCAGGGCACGCTGGCCTGCCCGCCCGCCCGCCTCCGCCTCCGCGGGGCCGCTGCGCGCTCGGGCGCCGCCTGCTGACTGCAGTGCTCCAGAGCAGGAAAGACTCCGGCCTCCGGGCAGATGTCCTGGACCTCGTCGGTCGGCAGTACAGACTTGTTTAAGCCTTCCCCAGTCACTGCACAGAAAACAGAACTGACTGGGGCTCACTGTGGTCGGTGACGGGCCGTACCCTGCCTGTGCACAGGGCACGGCAGACGTGAACGGTCGGGCACGTCTTTTTCCCCTTTCTCAATAACTACCAGCTGTTTCTTTGTTTAAGTGAGTTATTGATTTATAACGAGAAATGTATTTCTCTCATTGTGTGTAATTTCTGTAACCTGTAGTGCTGGGGAAGTGGAGCCCAGTGGTTACATGTTTGGGTGCCAACCAGTGAGTTGGAAGTTGGCATTTACCAGCCGCCCCTTGGAAAGTATACCGGGCAGTCTGTTCTGTGAGGTTCCTGTGAGGTTGCTGTGAGTCAGAATCCACTCGATGGCAACATGTTTGATTTGTTTGGTTAGTGTTGTGGAAGGAGGAGATTTTACCCCAAAATACTCGCTTTCAGCTGTCGTTCAGGTTTTAAATTTGTGCACAGTGACATTCATGATATTATGCCCATCGTAATTGCCTTGCAAGCATTCCCTCTTTGCTGAACGACCCCTTTATACGTCAGTTTTGTAGTTTTGTTACAGTCGTATCTCAGAATTTTATAACAGGCCCTTTTTCCTCTTTCTGCCTTTTTCTTCTTTTCTGTCTGTTAGACCATTGTTCATTGTTTTTATTTTTATTTTAGTTTAAACTCTTTTATTAAGTTTCTTTTCTAAAGCTTTTCTGCCAGAATTTCCTGTGCTTTCAGTGTGTTTTATTGTTTTCATGTCGAGCTCAGTTTCTGTTCTCTGTTGACCCCTTCCCATGCGGATCTGAAGAAGCAGTTTTCTCTGCAAGTGTCGACTGGAACATCTAGGAGTGGCGCTCGGCGTGATTAGAGCGTTTCTTCTTCGTGTTGCTTCTCAGAGTGCTGCTCCGGGCCGTTCTGTGGTCTGAATGAGGTGTTTTGACAGTATTTTTCGTCCAGACTTGTGTGCAGGCCAAAACAAACAGTGATTTCAGGCTGGCGGCTTTGGTACCAGGACATGGCCAGACATCAGATAGCTGAAACACCAGAAAGGCCACCTAAATGTCAGCAGGGGAACAAAAGGCTGATTCAGCTGTGCTTAATCATTCTCAAACCGAATGCCTCAGCTGGACGATGGTCAGACAGCACCCCGAGAGGTCTGCGGGACTTTGCCCCCCCGAAGGTCTTCAGTGTCAGTGCTGCCAAGGGCACCCCCACAGAAAGGTCCTTCCCAGAGCTGCGCCTGCAGAACCCAGCACTCCTCCAGCCCACAGGCTTCTCGGAATTCCAGAGCAGGGAGATGGCTTTGTGTTACTCTGCTGTCGTGCAGCTCAGGGGATTGCATGTGGGGATACCTGGCAGTAGGTTTGCTACTGCTGGGCTCAAAGGTGACCTCAGTCACCCACCCACAGCACCCACAGCACAGACAGAATGCCTGATTCTTTTTTATTCAGCATCTGTTTTTATAGATGTCAGATGTCCAAGGAATGAGATGTGGTTAAAAAAATTACCACAAAATAACTCGAGTAAGGGATTTCTGCTACCTCCTGGAGGCAGTAGGAGGTAGGTTGGGTTCTTGTGCTCATCACGTGTGGATCCCTGTGACATCAGAGACCATCTGTCCCCAGCTCCTCGTTACAGCTGAGAAACTTGAAGCTGAAGGCGGGTAACTTGCCCAGGGTTTGTGTGCACTCCGCTTTTAACTGGAGCAACATTAGGGACAGTTTGCAGTAAAGAATTGAAACTGTGAGTAAATGGTATTTATTGATTAAATCAGGGTTAGGTGAGGTGTATGGAACCTCTAATTCTGGAGGATCCTGAAATGCATAGTCTGTTGTTTAAAGCTGTGTGTTCCTGGGCAATAAAGAACATTGACTCATGTGCCCTGTTTTTCTCGTTCTTCTCCTAAGCTCTGTTTCCACAATGAAATACAAAGGTTGATAAAGACAGTAAGATTCTCAACCTTTGACGGATGTTAGTATCATCCGTGAAGCTTGTGAACAGTGGTAATGCCTGAGCTCTACCCCTGAGCCCCAGAGGGGGAACGTTGACCTTCTTCCTGGATGTAGCCTGTTCTCGGGCCGTCAGGCCCCCTGTCAAGGGGCTGTGGGCCTAGTGCTGCCTCTTGTGTCCAGTTTCCTCTCCCTGAGCCCAGCATGTCTAAGTTGCTGCTTCCTCTTCCGGCAGAGCTCATGTACCAGTCCCTCCGGACGCCACCTCTGCGTCTCCCCACTTCACCCCTCACCCGCCTCCCTGCCTGCTGAAGCTGGCGGTGATCTCTGGGTCTGTGAACAGGTCTCGTGTAGCTGCTGTGACCCCAGCTTTCCGTGGGCTCTACTTGTCTGTAAGCCACGTGATTATGGAGCCCTGGTGGTACTGTGGCTAAGAGCTCACTGAGAACCAGAAGGTCAGCGGTTCAAATCTACCAATTGCTCCTTGGAAATTAGAGGACAGTTCTGCTCTGTCTTGTAGGGCCCTATGAATTAATTTAACAGCAACAGGTTTGTTAGCACAGTGGTTAGTTGCTCAGCTCCTAACCAAAAAGTCAGCTGGTCAAACCACCAGCTGCTCTATAGCAAAAAGATGTGGCAGGCGGCTCCCGTAAAAATGTGCGGCCTAGGAAACCCTGGGGGCGGTTCTACTTTGCCTTAAAGGATCGCTGTGGGTTGTTTTATTTTTTTTTTTGAATACATGATTAGTTTGTGTTTATGAAGGGCCTAATCTGTGTGTGGAAACCCTGGTGGTGTACTGGGTAAGTGCTGTGTCTGCTAAACACAACCTTGGCAGTTCACATCCATCAGGTGCTCCTTGGAACTTCTGTGAGGTGGTTCTGCTGTGTCTTACAGGATTGCTATGAGTCAGAATTGACTCTGTGTCACTGGGTGGTTTTTCTTTTTCTGTTTAATCTGCATGTAAAAGGATCCCAGTGGTACAGTGGTTAGAGTGCTTGATCAGCAGTGTGAACCCACCAGCTGCACCAGGGGAGAGATGTGTGCCAGTCTGCTTCGGTAAACACTTACAGCCTTGGAAACCCCTTGGGGTCATTCTTCTGTGTGTTGTAAGGTCATCGTGAGTCAGGGTCCCCTCAGTTTTTGGAACACGGGTAAGACATCCTGCTAGATGCTGAGACAAAAGATGATGAGACCTGGTCTCTGCTTGTCAGGTCCCAGAGCAAACCGTGTGCCATTCTTGACTGCTCCCAGTGCCCACCAGATGAACTGGCAGGTAGCGGGTACCCAGCGAATTTGCTGACATGCCTCCCCTGGTCTGCAACAAAAAGCAGTGAGAATGAGCAGAGAGCTGATCTCACTTTGGGTTCAAATGGAGACACAGGGCTTAAGGAAGACATGAAACTCCCATCTTGGTGGTAGAGTTTATCATTTCTGTGAATTCTTTTCTCCCTTACCTACCTATAGTAATTTGGCTTCTTACAGTAAAATGGTCATTGTAAATGGTTTCCTCACTTTTACAATCTGAAACAAATTTTGTCGTCTATATCTCCATGACACTTAATGCAGCTCAAGCAAGAATGAATAAACTGTGTATATCCAGAAGTCTTCTCTGGTAAGATGAGGTTTCTATAAATTGTGCTAAATCAAGGTTGCAGAGCTCAGTTCTGCTGGCAGCGCCGTCCATCTGACGTGGCTGAGTGGGCTGTGTTTGGAACAACGATGGGCCTTTGGGTTACAACCTAGCATTCTTTGTAAAGGATAGATGCCCTCTTTCACCACAAACCACAGTCTTGCTTTGAAGATAAAACTGCTGCTGCCTGTTCTCAGTGTCTGTATTCTGCATGTTCAGTGCCTGCCTCAGCCACAGGAATTCATTTTGTAAATTATCACTGAAACAGTAGTCATGGAAGCATAGCCTTTCTAAGTACATGCTGGCATTTTTTGACAAAACCTTATGAGTTGGACTAACCCCATTTTCTGTGAATCATAACGGTAACATAAAAAGCACTTATTGCTGTGGAGGCATTTCTGACTTTGGGGATTTGATAGGATTTTCAAGACTCTAATCTTTATGGGGAAACCCTGGTGGCATAGTGGTTACAAGCTGTGCATGTTAACCGACAGATCAGCAGTTCACCTCCACCAGGTGCTCCTTGGAAACCCTAAGGGACAGTTCTGTCCTGTAGGGTCTCTGTGAGTTGTAGTTGACTCAGCAGCAATGGGTTTGGGTTTTTGTTTTTGTTTAGTTCAGTCTTTACAGAAGCAGACTGTCATGTCTTTCTCCCAGAGGGCAGTTGGTGACTTTGAACTGCTGACCTTTTGGGTTGCAGCCCTGAGCCTTAACCACTGTGCTGCCGCGACTCCTTGATACGCTAATAGAGTGGACAGTAATTGAGTACTAAAATTTAGCAGTTGGCTGTCTTTAGTGTTAACTTTATCTAAGAATCAAGCTATTTTTGAAAGGGATACTCTGAGTTTAGTTATAAATTTTACGGTGTCTTTTTGTCCACTGAGGCCTTTTAAGTGAGATCTGAGTTTTAATTTCTCCTTTGTTTTATGCCAGAGCCCTAGGGCTGGCTGTGTTCTTGTTACTAACAGAAGAATCTCCTCGTGAACCTTGCGTCTGGCCCGCCGTCTTCCACCTCTGGGTTGTGTGTGCCAGCTCCGTGATTGGGGGTTGGCTTCCCGCCTTCCCACCTGGCGAGGCCCACCTCGGATTGGCTTCTCCTATGAGACCTCGCCTGACTGTCCTCGCCTCTGGCAGGTGTTCCCACTGCAGCGTGTGTGCCTGTGCCAGCGTTGACTGTGTTGGGTTGTGGCTGCTTGTCTTCTGCTTGTCTGTCGTCTTAGATGCCATGTGCTTGTAGAGGTGGAATGTGCTCTCGCTGTTTATCCTAGGGGCAGGCCCACTTTATGTAAAGGTTTAAGAACTCTCTGGATAGGTGGTTAGATAGGTGCGAATTTGAGAAGGGTGAAGTCAGTGGGCACCGGTTAGGGTTAAAATGCCTGTGGACGCCAAAGTGGTGTCATTTAGTCTTTCTACAGGATCTTTAAAAAAAAAATGGTTTTGGCAGTATTAATTGAAGATAAGTTTATTAAAAGAGTGCTTCCTTTTGAAGTAGTGGGAAAACTGTTGTGTTAGAATTGCAAGCCAGTGACGAAAACCTTGTGTGTGCATTTTTGTTCAGCTTCTTTTCAGGCATTGTGGGTTAATTAACTTGGAACATTTATAATTTGGAGAAGAGCATCCTGTAGAACATGTGATTTGTATTTGAAGTTTATTTTTAAAGAGGTTGACTTAGAAATGTTTCTAATGTAACTAAACTGTATCTAATTAAATACAGCTCATTGTAAGTTAAAACCCCTGAAATAACTAGTAGAATGTAGCATAAAACAAAATTTTTTAAGGGAGTATAATTGTAACTTTTGGTTGATTATTTAATGTAAACTTACAGTCTGAACACTGTTTTAACCAGATAACGTTAAATTTGTTTCATGATCGAATACATGTGCTCTAATATATATAGACATGTATTAGAATGATAATGAGTGTGTGTAGTTGCTTCTAGCAGTCTGTCTCTGAGAAGCAGGACAGTGAAGTGACTCCCCAGCCTGAGGCCCCACCTGCTTGCTCTAAAGCAGTGGTCCTCCACCACGGGCGCGTTTCGTTGTTCTGCGCCTCAAGCCGCACACCCCTTCCCTCCCCTCCCCTGCCACCAGGGGGACCTTTGCAATGTCTGCTGGCATCATCGGTCATCACAGCTGGGGCTGAAGCAATACCCAGATCTGGTGGCTAGAGGCCAGGCATGCTGCTAAACATTCTGTGATGCTCAGGCCGGCCCCCTCAAGAAAGAAGAATTAGGGTTCCAGTGCCCGTGTTGAGAAGAGCTGCTTTAAAGGTTTTCCAGATTGCTCTTGGAGTCTGTAGGGCTTGTGAGTCACAGAGCTCCTCAAGGTAATCTGACTGGTGCTGTCTGCAGGGAACTGCCAGAGAGAGGCGTTTGTAGCTCACCCTGACAAGGCTGAAGTCCAGTGTCCCCTGGGTGAGCCATTGGAAACAAGTCTCTCGAGTCTAATTCGTGACCCTAAGCAGCCGTAAACTCACCCATGACCCCAAGACCGTCTTAAATTTTCTTTGGGGATTTTATGTGTGACCTTCATGTCCACTGAGAAACAGTGAATGTTTCTGTGTGCAGTGTCTCACAAATCCTGAGGTCTCGTAGAAGCAGCAGTGACAGCAACAAATAACAGTTGGAATTCCCAATGAGACAAAAGATGCATCTTTTTACAGTAGTTATGTCTGTGGCACGGTCTGCCCTTAGCGTTTGTAAATTGTCCAGTTTTCCTTGCCATTGTGGAGAAAACCTGGCAGCATCCTAAGAACCAAGTGAATTGAATTATTCTTGCCCAAACAGCTAAATACAGTTCTTTTTTTAGAGCAAAGAGCACGGCATTGCCATGTACATTTTAGAATGGGAAGTTGCACGTATTTCCAGCTTTCTTAAGCTGGGATGCTTGGCACAGAGTGTGCGCATGGTTCATCGTAGTGTAGTGGGAGGGGCCGCTGTAAGGGGCCCATCTGCACGTGTGGTTAACGATTTTGGTCTGTTCTTCTGGCCCTGGTGTTGACATTAGAATTACAGCCATTGCCCCCTTTCCTTCCTCCTACAGACACCATCCTAGCTCAGGTCATGTGTCCTGCGTTTCTCAGGCCTGTGGTATGAAGGGCCCTGTACTCTGGAGGTCCCGCTTAGTCCTTGGTCAGTCTCTTTCTCTGGGATTCTGTGTCTAACCGCATTTCAAGGCAGCTGTCTTTTTACTTGGTCTGTGTGCTTTACCCCTTCTTTGGTTTGCATTGTTGTTAATTGTCATGTTTCTGTGTCTATGTAGGTTCTGGGTATTATGTGGCCCCGTCTTTGTTTTTGAAACTAGACCAGGTATAAGGTTGGTTTGTTTTTTTTAATGTTCGAGACTTTCAAAAGCCTTATTATCTGCTTGGTAGCGTTAGCTAGTGGAAAGGTGCTCTGAGGAGCACGATTTCGTGGCTGTGCAGCTGTCACTTATAAGTAACAGGGTTAAGTGCAGAGGAGGCCTGGGAGGTGGTCACCAAGCCTCCTCATCCCCTCCCTCCTGTGCCGACGTGTGTTGTGTGAGAATCGTTTTGCTGGAGGACCCGTGGGGCCTGACACAGTTCTCTTAAGTCGTGTTCCTTTGCTCCGTCTTCAAGGACTCCTTTTGCTTCCTGATGGCTGATCCAGCTGTGCTTCTCTTCCTTATTTCCCTTGCTCCGGTTCATTTATCTTCTCCTAAAATTTAAGACTTTCATAGTTCATCTTACCCTACTTCTGCTGTCTTTTTCCCAGGGCATCTCTGCTGCCGTTATTTAGTTGATCAGGTATGTATGTACATTTGCTGCACGGTTAATTTGGGACCTGTGCAGTGGTGCACAAACACCCCTACAGTTTCCCCATTGTGTTTCTCTTGCTCGGAGGTGGCCATCGTGTGCAGAGGTCCACCGTGCTCACTCACTCTCTTTCTGAGGCACGTTGCCCTTCCTGGAGTTTCTGCTGAAAGAAACACAAGACTTCAAGTGTCGGTCACCGTATATAGTACCCATGACCCTGACGTCTTGACTGCTGTTGCCAGGACCAGGGCTGAGTGACCCAGAGAGCACTGGCTTAGGGTGCGTTAGTCATCTGCAGCGCCTGACGTGGAAGCTTTGCCCATGACTGGACATTGCCCAAACCAATCAGACCCTGTCTCTTAAGGAACTTGGAATGAGCCCCGTTGGAAGGCCAGTTGTTAGTGGTGGAGATTCAGATGGAGGGCCCACTGGAGAAACAGTGAGTGAATGCTCCGTGAAGTCTGAACAGGTAGACAGACTGCTGTAGACACGCGTGTTTTTCTTGACAACAAGAGTCTAGAGGCTTCTTTGATCCCATTTTCAAAGGATCTGTGAGTCAGAGGTCAAGATGAGAGAGCTGTGGAGTGGTGGACGGACAGAGGAGAAACTGATGGGGTCTCCCGCTGCTGTGGGGACACGCAGATAGCCTCTGGTTAGGTCTACTTTCCAGGTTTTGAATTATGATCTGAGATCCCCAAGACCTTCTGGGGTGGATTTCCTCCTCTTCCAGCATAGCCCTGGAGTTCCTTAGCGACCTGAACCCCCAAGGCTAAGGTGTCTGCCCTCGTTGCGTTACGTGGCCTCGCCTACTGCTAGATTCCCTCCCACTAGTCCTGCCGTCAGTTGTTGGGGTCAGCTGAGTGCATGTCTTGGTTTCTACAACCTGGAGGGCCACCCTGGCACACTGGCCTACCCGGCAGCCTGGGGAGGCCCACAGCTGTGCCATCTTGACTTCTCATTCGTGTGCCATGACTGTCCGGATGTTGGCCGGTCACACACAGGTGGGACCGTGGGAATAAATGATTTACCTTTCCGAGGTGGAGAGTGAGCAGAAGAGCCGGGGCAATGTTCCCTTATTAGACAGGAAGTGATAGGATCCCGCTGCGTGAATCGTGCCGTAATCTTCCCAGTAAGTGAGACGTTTCACCCTCTCAGGGGTTGTCCTTGTGAGGGAGGCCTCAGAAGACCCGCTGATTGCCCACGTTTGTATCTAGGTTTGATACAGTTGTTAGTGTGGTGTATTAAGAACATTTCTTTTAAAATTGATAATGAGCAACTGACAGAAACTATTATACAAATTTGTTATACGAGTTGGAATGACTCCACGGCGATGGATTAAGTTTGTTTTTGGTTGTCAGGCCAGTTGAGGAACCCTGGTAGGCCAGTGAATAAAGGCTTGGCTGCTGACTGCAAGGTCGGCAGTTCAAATCCTCAGCTGCTCCCTGGAAGACAGGCCTGGAGCTCAGTTTCTGTAGAGAGTACAGGACAAGAAGCCTAGGGGACAGTTTCTTCTCTGTCCTACACAGTCCCTATTAGTTGGAATCGACTCGACAGCTGTGAGTTTTGTTCTGTCACTTCAAGTTTTTGAGTACTGGAAAGATTGCTGAGTTTGAGAATTGCCTTTCCCTGAGAATTCTGTGAAACCATCGATGACAGACAGAATCTTGGTTGTCACAAAGGAGGTGTATGACCTTCAGACTTGAAAGACAGGGAGAGAAACACCTTGGCTCTTTTGGCTTAAAGCTTCGAAAACCAAGGTGGTGATAATGCCTTTATGGACTTTTGTCCAAAGATTTGTAGTCATTTCTTTTGTAACTTGCAACTGCCTGTATTTAATTTGCACAGTAGTTTGTCTAGGAGCTTGCTGCTTTTTGTTGCATGCTTGGCAAGGCATACTTTTGAACTTGGATTTTGAACCAAATCTATGGTGAAGGAGAGAAGGGAAAAGACTTGGTCATTGAAAATTTAACACTAGTTGAGTCCCAGTGGCAACACAAGAAAAAGTGGGGTGCACCTCAAGAACTCCACTAAAAGACCACAGTTAATGGTCTGGCTGCCTGGGGGTTCCCCTGGGAGCGTGGGCCCTAGGCCGGCTGCTACCCCTGACCAGAAAACATTACTGAGGTCAGCTCTTGGGACAGAAATCGATTGGACTTGGGGACACATTGTGACCACATGGTGTGTATATTTTATGGTTCTATACATTTATAGGATGTTGTCCTTCTAGCCTTCTACTAGAAGGGAGAGCAGAGGGTGGAGAGGAGGGGACGGGAGATAGTTACAGGGATCCTACATATATAGTACGGAAAGGAGTGTGCTGTCACTGGACAGGGAGAGCAGAGGGAGCTGCCGATAGGCGGGCAGGCAAATTTAGTTTGGATGGTATGCTTTCACTTAATCACAATTAAAAAAATAGAAAATTTATCATTAAGAGGTATATGTTTTCTTCCCTAATTACTCAATAGCATTTTTTTCTCTCTATTAATTATTTTCTGAAAGGAGGAAGTAATGATTTGAAACATGAAAATTAGAAATGTGTCCCTTACCTGAAGTAGCCATCTGCCCTTCCTGAATTTCAAGATGGGAAGAGTTTTAAGTGCCACCAGGCCACCTTGTTGGGCCAGGAGTTGTAATCAGTTACAGGGAGTCTTAGAAGACTAGAGCCTTTTAAAAAATACCTGTTTCTTCCTTGTCTGGCTTTACTTGGCTTCTTCCTTGTTGTCATTTAGTGATTTTTCTTTTTAATTTCCTTCCCAGTAGTTGTGTGGGCTGAGGAGGAATCACCAGGAGACACCTGACACGACACTTGTGTGCCCCAGCGTTGTCATGGGGTTGCAGAGACTGTAGCTGCAGGCTTTATCTAGGAATTTGGTACAAAGCACCCAGAAGGGCAGTTTCTGTTCTCTCTCCCCCGTTTAAGGGGCCACATTGCCGAACAGCTCCTCACCGTGGCCCTGGCTCCTGGGTGATGGCTTGTTCACGAGGAGAATGTCATGAGGCTGATGAAGGTTTTTCATATTTCTTGATAGAGACTGCTAGAAAGAAGAGTCCAGTGAGATACTGAGTATCTGGATTGCTGTAGTTCAGGTGAAACCTAGTAAGCGCATTCCCAGAGGCTTTAGTGACTTCTCTGTGGGGTCAGCACAGTCGCGTGGGTGGGTCTTGGACGAGACGTGACCGGCACGTGCCCTTGTTCTCTGAGCGGCAGGTTAGCGCCGGTGTTCGTGAACCCAGCTCGGCTTGGAAACCTTGCCCTTCCCGGCCGTGGCCACGGCCCTCAGTGCCTCTTCTAAATGAGACCGTAAAACCAGAAAGTTCTTTCTATGTCATTGTATTGCAATTAATTGATTCATAGTAGACTTTATAGTTTTGTTTTTTTTCCTGATGATTTTAAGCTTTCAGAGAAATTGCAGAAGTAAAAATGGCACTAAGAAGATCCAGTATCCCCTTTCCTCTTCACTTTTTGGTGTCAGTTTACTCTGTCTGCTGTATCTGTCACCTCTGTTATCTTGACACACCTGGAAACCGAAACCGCAGACCCATTGCTGTGAGACGACTCCAGCTTCCAGCGACCCTGTGGGTCAGAGAGGAGTTGTCCCAGGGGATTTCCAAGGCTGTAGGTCTTCATGGAAGCAGGCTGGCCTGTCTGTCTCCCATAGGGTGCTTTGTGGGTTCAAATCACGGAACTTACACACACACACACACACACACACACACACACACACACACACACACACAGACACAGAGAGAGAGAGACATACACAGACACGCACATAAAGACAGTTGCGTATGAATGTGTATGTGTTGATAATCATTTGAAAGTAAGCTGCCTGTACTTGCCTCGTGGTCCTTTACTTTAAAATAATTTAATGTGTATTTTCCAAGAATAGGATATTCTCTTACCAAAAAGTAAATCTCATTATGCTTAGCAATCTTAGTAAATTTAACGTCAGAATAATACGTTAATCTATTATCCGTATTCCTGTTTCACCAGTTGACCCACAGTGTCCTTCTTAACATTAAATGGTAGACTACCTTTTTTTAAAAAAAAACGTTTGTTTTCTTTTTACCTTCAGGTTCTACCCAGGTAGATTTTGATGTAGGCAAAAAGAAGGTGTTGATAGAGCTGTCCTGGTCCTGTTGAGCATTTCACAACAACTTTGCTTGTAGAAAACAGTCTCAGTAGTGGGCTCTCATTGTGCCTCTAATCTGCTTTTCCCTGATGACAGAAGAGGTGCCCTGGTGGCGCAGTGGTTAAGAGCCCCTGGTCAGCAGCCGGAATCCACCCGCCGCTCCGTAGAGATCCCACGGCACCGCTGCCCTCTGTCTTGATGACGTTGCTGTGAGTCAGGATCATGTCAGTGGCAGCAGGTTGGGGTTTTTGTTCAGTGACCAGTGGTTCTGGATATCTTTTCACATGTTTGTGTGCCGTCGTATGACTTTGGTGAAGTACCTTTTCAGATCGTCTGCAAACTCGTGAGTGAACTTTTTGTCTCCTTATTGTTGAGTTTTGAGAGTTCTCTGTAAATCTGGATGCAGGTCCTCCATCAGTTACATGATGTGCAGCTGTCTTCTCCCAGCCTGTGGCATCTCGGCATTCTCTGAATAGTGTCTTCCACAAAGCAAAAGTATTTCGTTTTGATGAGACCAGTTACCAGTTTTTGTCTCTTGACCATCCTTTCGGTTGTGTATCTAGGGAACGTCCACCAAACCCACTCGTACGTGTATATTCTCCTGTACTGTCATCTGGAAATTGTATGGTTGCACATTACCTGTTTCAGTCTATGATCCTTTTTGAGTTAATCTTTGTGTAAGTTATGAGATATGTGTCAAGATCCTCCCACTTGGGCATATCTTTTTTTGAAAGGCTGTCCTGCCTCCATTCAGTTACCTTTGGACCTCTGTCAAAAGTCACCTGACTGTATGTGGCCATTTGTGTTATAGGAATAATAGCAGTGACAGCAGTTGGGATTTGCTGCGTGTTCACTATGTGCCAGGTGCTCTCTACACCGTTTATAAGGGTCACCTCGTGTTATGCGTATTCTCACGGCAGTCCTAGACATCAAACCCAACCCTCTGCCATCCAGTCAATTCTGACTCATAGCGACCCTGTAGGACAGAGCAGAACTGGCCTGTAGGGTTCCCACGGAGCAGATGGTAGATTTGAACTGCCTACATTTTGGTTAGGCCTGAGTCCTCCATCCTAGACATAGGTGCGCTTAGTTTTACTGTTTCGTAGATAAGAGACCTGGGCATATAGAGGTGAAATAGCTTGTCCAAAGACACACAGATGGCTCATGTAGGAGTCAGGATTTGAACTCAGATACTCAGAGTCTGAAGCCCATGCCCTGCTGCTTCCTTGGTAGGAAATTTCTAGTTTTAACTCTTTTGTATAGGCTTTAAAAACCCTGAGTTCCCACAGGCCATATACACCTGTATTTCTTCTCTTTCAAGCCAGGTGCTTTTTTGTTATTTTTCCCTCATTTTCACATTTTTTAATCCTAGACATTGATGATTGCCATAATATATATGTGCAGACTTCATCGTTATTTCTGGTGGCATGCTTGGACCTCTGAAACTTGCTGACACTGTATGAGTGAGTAGTAAGTAGCCACTGGTGCCTCTCTGTGTGTGTGTGTGTATGTGTGTGCATATGTGTTTGTTTTCTGTTTCCCACTGAGTGAGAAATGGATACTCTAGATTATCTACTCCCAGCGACGGAAGAAGGGGCTCTGTATTTTATTGACTATTATAGGTGTGCTTGAAGACCAGGCATGCTGAGTTTTCACAAACCCAATATAGAAGTGTTTCTGAAAGACATCTCAATGTGCTTTGCTCCACAAAGCAGCATCACTTTTGAGACTGTGAGAATTCCTGGAGGTAGCGAGTGGAATGGCTTTGACAGTGAAGCTTTGCCATCCTGGCAGTTTGGTCCTTCTTCTCTTTGCCTCCTCCCAGTCTGTTCTTTTTCGTCTTCTTTTAATAATCCCTTCTGTGGTAAAAGGAGTCAATAAAGAAATAAAGAAAATGTTAAGAAATTGCCTCAGATTCTCTGACCTAGTGCTGATCCACGATTGGAGAATTAATGGCACTTTTTATTCGTAATCAAAGCATTGTGAAGAATGAGAATTACAGAACACTTACCTGTGCTCCTGGAGAAGCTACACACCGACCAGGAGGTGGTCGTTTAGACAGAAGAAAGGGCACACAGCGTGGTGTAAGAGACTGAGGATGATGCGCATCCCGTTACCACACTTAGTGGTCTCTATGCTGAGCAAGTAATCAGAGAAGCTGGACTGTGTGAAGAAGAAAGGAGACAGCATCGCGGTGGAGGGAGCCTGTTAAACAGCCGGTGATAACGCAGATGACACACCTTGCTGGCTGAAAGTGAAGAAGACTGGAAGCTCTTAGTGATGAAGATCAAAGACCACAGCTTTAAGTGTGGCTTGCACCTTAAAAATCCTCAGTACTGGACCCGTAAATAACATCATAATAAATGGAGAAAATGTTGGCGTTGTCAGGATTTCATGTCACTGAGATTTACAGTCAGCATCTCTGGAAGCAGCAGTCAAGAAATCAGATGACATATTAAATGATGAAAAGATCTCTATAAGATGTTAAAAAACAAATATGTCACTTTGAGGGCTAAGGTGTAGCAGACATAAGCCGTGGTGTTGTCAAGTGCCTTGTAGATGCCTGCAGAAGCTGGACAATGAATGAGGAAGACTGAGGACGAGTTGGTGCCTTCGGGTCGCGGTGCTGGCAGAGAGGGCTGAGTATGCTGCGGACTGCCGCGAGAACAAAGCGGTCTGCCTTGGCAGAAGTGCAGCTCGCAGTGAGAACAGGGAGACCTTGTCTCGTGTGCTTTGGAAGTCTTACTAGGAGATCAGTCCCTGGAGGAAGCCATCATGCTTGGAGAGGGAGAGGGTCGGCAAGAAGGAGGAAGGCCTGTGACAAGGCGGACTGACCCAGCGGCCGCAGCAGTGGGCTGGGACACAGCACTGGCTGTGGGGGTTGTATATAGAGTGACAGGGAGTTACCAAGAACAAGGACAGTATGGCTAATCACTGTGGACACTATTAGATTTTGACACTTTTCCTTAGATTTTGTAAGTGTGTACCCTTTTTTTCACAAATACTGTGTGATATATGCAAATTTATTTTCCACCTTGTATCATGAATATTTTCCCAGTTTCCTTAAATCTTTTGCATATACATGATTTTAAATGATTAAGAGCATTCTCATGTAAGAATATGCCTCAGCTTACTGTACATAACCTCGTGGCCAGCACCAGTCTGTGCGTGTCGTTTAGAGATGCTGTCACCGCAGCAGTCCTTTTGCAGGGAGAATTAGTTCTTTCTGCTGAGTGCGACGATTCCCTACTTAGCCTGCATCTATCCAGTTAGGCACTGTCTTTCCAAGGACAGCAGAGGAAACTCCATAGAAGCTGTTTAAAATTAGCACAGAGAGGGGTATAACAAAGGATATTCCCTGTTTGGAAAAGAATAAACCCATTGATTGCCAGTTTTATTTTTACTTCTGTTAAGTTGGTTGCACTAAAAACTCACTTGGTTGCCTTCGGTACTTTTTTTCATAAACTGTAAATTGTAAGTCTGTCTCTCTGTTCCTACAAATTTGGGGATTTATTTTGGTGCTGATACAGTTTTTGCTACCTTTTAGGAGTCAGTAGTGCTGATCTTTCGGTTGTTTAGTTTTATATTTCTTTAATAGTGGCTATTTTAGTTTCAAGCTGAAGTACTAAAAAGGTTACTTTTGTTCTTTCAGTATTTCCCAAGCTTAGATTCAGAAGTTCTCAGGAGAATTATAAGGAAAATTGAATGACTCAGTGATGTCAGCTCCTTTGCAATAAAAGAAATAAAAGTTCTGCTCTTTTTAAATTTATGTTTCTTAAGAGGACAACTTGGCAGGACAAACAAGGAATACTGTAACCAGTATCAAAATAGATAATTGTCTTTCACATTTTTTTCCCTTCCTTTGCTTTGTTTCCTCTTAAGCCATCCGCAGCTCTGGTGGCCCTGTCCTGGCTTCATCCCACTTAGTGCTTTCAGCCCCTAAGTAGGGTCACCAAATCCCACTGCAGACGCACCTTTTCAGCTGTGGCCTCAGACACAGGGGCAGGAGAGCCTTGTGACAGGGCTGTTGTGTCCGCCTGTGTCCTAGTGTATTTGCTGGGGCTCTAGCTTGCTGCTTCCTGCCCAGGTCCCTGCAGACTTGTCAGGCCTCATACACACCTTAAACCTGTTAAAACATATAATTGAAAACAATGTATGTACATACTCCAAACACATTATATAACCACACGTCCATACATACGTAATGGCTCATACCGTTCATCATGTGGCTGCACCTTTGTCAGCGGCTCCCTGATTTAGGTCCCTGAGACGGTTCCTCTGTGCTTGGTGTCCAGGCTGTTGCCCCTTCCTTCCCTCTGCACCGCGGCCCCCGTGATGGCTTATGGTTCGTAGGCTGTGCTTTCATACACCTGAATGCCTCTTCTGATCATCTTTTTAAGGCCAGTTTTACCTGTGGTTTTACTGGTATAATTTACTTAAATATTCAGTAAACATGATAAAAAAAGAAAACCAAACTGGTTGCCATCCGGTTGATTCCGACTCAGAGTGACCCAAGAGGACAGGGTCGAGCTGTCCTCTAGTGTTCCCGTGGAGCGGCTGTTGGATTCAAGAGGCCAGTCTTCTGGTTAGCAGCTGAGCTCGTAACTACTGCACCCCTAGGGCTTCAAACTGGGAATAGGGTTCTTAAAATAATTAGTTCCATTGAAATTAATTTGATTTCTTTGGACAGACTCAGACGAGTCATAAAAATCACTGTCAAATTGGTTGTGGATGATGCAACTAAAAGAGGTTGGGGTAAAAAAAAATCCATAAAAATTCAGACAGAGTCTGCACTTTCTTGAAATTCTTCAAAGAACCAATAACTGGAAGTCCCAGGGATGCATTGTCAGAGAAAAGTTGGCCCTAAGTCAGAGAGTAGCTGATGAAGGCACAGCCATGTGCTTAGTGGTTTAAGGTATTACGTATGTATGGACGTGCAGTTATATAATGTGTTTAGAGTATGTACAGACATTGTTTTCAGTTATGTGCCTTAACATATTTAAGGTGTGTGTGAGGCCTGACAAGTCTGCAAACTTAATTCTCACTGCTACATATCTCACTGTTGAATATCACCACAGTCACCTTCAAAGCACTCCTCTTGGGAAGCTGTACACTGACACCCGTGCCTAGCCCACGCCTCAAAGCAATTTTGAAACTCTGGACTGGCCATTGTGCATGGTGGCACCATGGCAAGTTTGCAAACTTAATTTTATAGTTGTCTGTGGGGGAGTTTGTAGCTGTTGGAACACCTTCTCTACTCACCTGATCTGGCCCCCAGTGAGTTTTTTCTTTACCCGAAGATAAAAGAAATATTGAAAGGAAGACATCTGGATGACATTCAGGACATCAAAGGTAATACAGTGACAGCTCTGATGGCCATTCCAGAAAGAGAGTCCCAAAATTACTCTGAAGGGTGAACTAGGCACTGGCATCAGTGCATAGCTTCCCAAGGGGAGTAGTTGGAAGGTGACCGTAGTGGTGTTCAACACTGAGGTATGTAGCACTGTTTCTAGAATGAGTTCATGAACTTAACTGTCAGACCTTGTATGTGTGTATTTTCTTATACACAGAGCGTCATGGACGTTTTCAGTTAACTTACCATTGCTAGTTCTGTAATATTTGTAGTCAAAATAAATATTTATTGAATTTTTTCCCAAAATTTTGAAATTCAAAACATACTGAAAAATTGACATAATACTACAGATCCTTCACCCAGAACCACCAGTTATCAGCATTTTATTGACCTTATCTCTTTGTACGTGTATCTGTAGAAGTATATGGATGTGTGTGTGTACATAATTTTTCCACTGACACATTTGAAAATAAATTTCAGATATAGTGACAGTTGACACCTCACTGTTTCAGCTTGGGTCTAAGACAAACATGGTTTCCCACTTACATATGATACCTGTTATCACTGTCAAGAAATTTAAAATTCTTACAATAGTACAATCAGATATGGAGCCCATACTCAAATTTCCCATTTTTGGCATAATATCCTTTATTTCTTCCTCAATCCTGGGTCTGATCAGCAAACTCCTTAGTTTGAGTTAGTCTAGAACTGTAACTGGGTACTTTATTTTTTCTTTCACAACACTGACATTTTTGAAAAGTTTGATATCCCAGTTTTGGAGTTTGTCTAATGATTTCTTCATGATTTTCTTCAGATGAAGCCTTTCTAGGAATCCTACCCGAAAGATGCTGGGCCACTTTTGGGTATCATGTCGGGAGTCCTTGAATGTTGGCTTGTCCTGTCGTTTCTAGTGCTGGTGAAGTTCAGACAGCACGGTTAAGGGGAGCCCTATCAGTTTTCTCCCCTGTAATTGCCATCTTTGCCCTTGGCAGTTAGTAAGTAAGGTCTGAGCTTGCACTTGGAGGCTGGGTGACTAACCTTGGATCTACAGCCTTGACCCAGGCTTTTTTATAATTGTTTCTGAACATTCAGATTTTTAAAATGTGTTGTATGATGCCATTTATTTGTGAACACTTAGAAATTAAATACCTGACTCGACGGCACGTGTCTAGTGGCTTGGCTTCTCTTAGTGAAATACAGTATAAAAGCCAAATAAAGGTGGACTGTAAATACATTTCTTTATAGAATGTAGATATTTTTAATTACCAGTTTTCTGAAGGACAGCAGAGTTCTGATCTGGTTCCCAAAGACAGAGGGTGGAGTTTGTATCTTGGCTTTGTGCCTTGTATGTACAGCCTTTCTGAGTCTCAGGGTCTTTATCTGTAAAGTGAGGATAATAAGCACCACTCCTTATAACTGTGGAGATTAATAAGGCCATTTGTGTAAAGCACTTGGTGGAGTACTTGGCTTGTGGTAACTACTCAGTGGAAACCTTGGTGGCGTAGTGGTTAAAGGCTGTGTCTGCTCACCACAAAGTTGGCAAGTCAGATCCTTCAGGTGCTCCTTTGAAACTCTATAGGGAAATTCTACTCTGTCCTATAGGGTCGCTATGAGTCAGAATTGACTTGATGGCAGTGGGTTTGGTTTTAGGGATTTAACCACTCAATAGCACTTGGCTTTGACTTGGCTTTTTTTTGTTTATTTTTTTGGTCACTGGCTTAAATTTTTTCTTTGCTAAAAGTTACTTATTTTTGCCAATTAGTGATTTCTAGTTAGAGACGGAAAAATTTAACCCTAAGTTCAGTTCTTTAATGTTTGATTTGAAAATACATTTAATTTCCTTTGCCTTTTGCCAGCACATCTGTCTTATTCTAGTTGTCAAATTTTTTCTTTTCTTAATATGCCCTTCCTTGAGGCTAGGAATTCAGGAAGAGTGATTTGGAAGGCTGATGCTTCATTCTGCCTGTGTGATCCATCATCAACGTCTTTCTAGTGCCCCATGCTCTTGTTACAGAGAGGAGACACGGCTGCTCCTAGCGCACATCACTCACAGACTAAGGTGAAATGAGTGGGTGCCAGCTTCATTCGTTGAGAGTGAGATTTGCAAATCCAGTGGCTTAGAAAAGCACAGGGTATTCTGATGATAGTTAAAACTCTTTTCATAAATAGCTTGTAGGGAGATAAAAAGATACTAGCAACATGAAAGCTATCAGAAGCTACTAGGGTCATGTCCAAAGAACTCAGGATCCAACTTCAGTTGGCTCCCACTGTCCAAAACTGGGACAATTTAAACATCAGTAAGGATAACTGCAGTGGGTTGAAACACATTAAATGTCTTTAAGTCTGCGAGTTCCTAACGATACCAAAGACGCGTTTACAGAATGAGTGCTGTGTGCCACCGCGTGTCCTTGGATCCTGCGTCACCAGAAGCTGACAGATAGCCCGCAGACCAACAGCTTCCAGATACGCTCATTGCACCAAACTTTTAAGCTGAAAACCCGAGTTATCTCTGTGACGACGACCATAATTTTAGGCTCTGCATAATAGTCACTTGTCAAGATCAGACTTTTCCACATCTGGAAATTATGTAGAGTTCAGCTTCAATTTTATTTATACTCTTTCCAGAGGGTTCTGACATGGTAAACTGATAAGATAATTACTGTATTTTGATTTCTCCAAACTGTTATTGGATGAAATGTGATGATTGGCTTCTTAGAATTTCAGGGTAAAATGTACTTTTGTGGTGTGAAGTCGACGATAAATGCTGTTAGAGAACTTTGCTTTAGTGGTGTGGCCACTGAAAACGTTCTCTTTGTCTACATATATTTTAACATAAGTTCTAAATAAGTTACAGATCATGCATAGAAATACTAAAAAAAACCTTGTGTTGAGCACACACGTGATTTTGTAGTGACCTGAAAAATGAGCAAGCTAAGAAATTGAAAGCGACATCAATGATTATTGTTATCCAGAGGATTATTATAACTCTTAAATTCTGTGCTAACAATGTGGTTAATTGGGTTTGGACCAACATAACCCTTTAGGCTGGATGCTTTAGAAGGAATGAAGAAGGAAGATTTCCCAAGTTAGCATTTAAGATCCTTTGATGTTTGTAACACAAGAAATTCTTGGCAGTCATTTAAAATTTGGTGAACAGGGCTGATTTGCTTGCCCTGTGGATAACTCGGTTGAAGTTAAAAATGATCATGTTCTTTATAGTTGCATGACTGAGGACCATTTAGAAAGGGCAGGGGGGAAGTAATCTGTTAGGGGTCTTTTGAACTTGCAGACAGGTAGAAAGTTCACAACAAGCTATTACTCTATCCCTCCATCTGAGCCCCTCCCAGCAAAAATGCCCTCAGAGCTGGTGACATCCAAGAAGGGAGGGTAGAAACCCCACCAGCATACCTCCTGCAGCACAATCGAGGGGGAAAGGTTATCCTCAAACTCGAAGCATTTAAGTCATTTATGATGAATTTTCCTTCAGGCAGAAAAAGAGGAATGATTACCAAAGATCACACCCCTGGGATAAATATGAAGTTATAGCTAACTTCTTGATTTCCCTCATGGGTGTAATTAAAGAGACTTTTATGATGAAGGTTTTCAGGCCTTGAAAAATGTTTACTGTTTTCATATTCTAGAAAACTTAATAGCTTTGGTTAGAGACATTATTGCTCCAGAAGCAGCTTGCCGATTTTATGGCAGCTCTGTACTTGCTGCAAATATTTGAGCATTTGTTTGATTCGCGGTGTATCAATTTAAACAAGAATGTTGAAAAATAAAACCAATATGTTTTTAAAGGAGCCAGACCCTGATTGATTGTAAGTAGACTGAGGCATAGGACATTGCTGACACAACTAGGCGCCCGTACTTACGTCTAGATTTAGGATGGGAATTTTAACAGTATTGAAATGGAGGTTCTGCTCTTGGCTTTACCAGTATTTGGCCTTGATCAAGCTGCTTAATTTTCTGCCCTTCACAGTTTTTTTCCCCCCTTAACCTTAAAAAGAAACTGTATACTAATTGCAGAGGGCTGAGGCCCTTCTGGTTTTGAGTCTCTGATTCTGTTTCTTAGCAATACAATTTGACACAGCTCCATTTAACGTGATAAACATTTAGTGAGTATGTATTGAGAAGCCAGCCCATTCAACAGATTCGGCCTCAGCCAGGCCCGCAAAGAAAGGTGAACCTCCAGCTCTTAAGAAAGGCGGAGTTGGACTTGGTGGCAGGAGGCAGTGATGCTGCAGATGTCTCAGGAGCAGGGCCTGTGGGCGCAGCCCAGCGCATTGCATGAAGCTGGGAACAGGTTTGTGTGCCAAGTCGGGCATCGCTGAGGAGCGCCAGCGCCTGAGCCGCCCCCGTCTGAATCGGAGAGGCTTGGTGCCCCGCTTCCGGACGGTTCTGCTTGGTGGCAGATGGCTCTGCCGTGCATTTGAATCACCTCAACAGTGGTTAGACGTGGTTCTTTCAGCTTTCTGAACCGTTGGATCGCATGTTTGCCGTATCTTGTACTGATGCGTTTCTACTTGATTCTTTCCTGACTCTCCTCTTGTAGACTAGAAGGTCCCTGAGAACAGAACCCGGTAGTGTTACTGTCTGCCATGGGGAACCCAGGTCCTTAATGTGGAGCCTCGTCTGTGTCAGCCATGTGATGTGTTGAATGCGGGAAAGCGAGCGTGGTGAGCGGCAGGGGCGAGGAGCCTGGTGGTGAGAGGCGGCAGGCGTTCTGAGGAGCGGGCAGGCGGGGAGGCGGCGTTCGGCCGCAGGGGAGCGTGCCACAGCCAAAGGAACGACACGTCTGTGTCTCAGCAGGTTCCCTGGGTGAGCGTGCAGCCTGGGGTGAGGCGTCAGGGCTGAGGCTGGTCTTGTCCTTGCTGTCGAGATCGCACTGCCTAAACCAGGGAGCTTCGGCCCACACACTGGGCACGCGGACCGATGCGTAAACCTGTGTGTGATGGCTTTAGGGACATGTGCTGTGGTTAGAGCCCCCATTCCTGCCAGAGAGTTTGTGGTGGCTTCTCACCTTGGTAGTTTCTAATCAGTTGTAGGGAAAATTACACTATTTTATAAAGATGTGTGCATTTTGTGGACCTTTAAAACAGATGCCCTGCGTTAAAAATATCTAGAAATGACCTGCTATAGATACTGGAGAGCCCCTTAAGGGCTTTTAAACAGGCAGTTGACACCATCAGCAGCAGCGGGACAGTGGCTTTGAGGGGGAAAACTAGAATCAGGCCACTGTGAGGTAGTTGTCGTCAAGTTGATTCTAACTCCTGGTACCCTGTATGTGCAGGGTAGAACTGCTCCCCGGGGTTTTCAGAGCTGTCACTGTTCAGAAGATAACCAGGCCTTACTTCTGAGGCACTTGTGGGTGGATTTCAACTACCTAGCTTTCGGTTAGCAGGCTAGTGCTTAACTGTTTGTGCCACTCTGGGATTCTGTCTAGATGAGGAGAGGGACTCAGGTAGTATTGGATCAGAATCAGTGATTCTAAGTACTGTTTTTCCAGTGGTAACCTAAAAATCAAACAAACATCAAAAGTGATTGTTTTGTCGGCTCCATCGTGGCTCTCACCGGTGGTGGCCAGGCACCATCTGGTTCTTCTGGTCATGAGTCGATGTAGAGACCCACTCTGTCTTCCGGGTTCTCTTTTCTCCATGTCATTCTTGTCCTCGGTGATCATCTGTTCCTGTTGAGTTGGGACCATTTGCTGTACCCTCAGATGGCTGCTGACCTCTTGCTGGAGGAAGGGGAGTGGGTGGAGAGGAGGGGATAGGAGAAAGTTGGACATGTACTGAGCAGAGAGAAGGGGTGTGCTGTTACCAGGCAGGGAGGGCAGTGGGAGCTGCATGTAGGTGAGCATGCGAATTTATATGGGAATGTACATTTTCATTCCATCATAATAATGAAAAAAAAGGTGATTGTTTTTACCAATATGGTTAAAGGCCAAGAATGCACAGATGCATATATACCATAAATATTTATAAGCATAGTTAATTTTTAACAGAAATTAAGAAGCTTTGGATTTCTTTTTTCAGTTTCTCTTATTTAGCCATGTTACTTTGTCATTGTCTTTCTTTTTTTCTCTTTTTATCCCTTTCAACTTATGACCCTTAAGTTTGAAATTAAGTTTGGCCTGAAAATTGACTCCCTGAATCCTTTCTTCACAGGCTTTCTTTGTATTTTCTAGAAGAAAAACAGATTAACCCAGGGTTTCCAAAATAAAAGCAAAGATTCTGATTAAAACTGAATTAGAATCTTTAGTCTCTATTATTTGCTAATAGTAAAATAAATAGCCCAGTCTTAAAGAAGCTTTAAAGTAAGTCCTGCAGCCTTTGAGAATTCTTGGATTTTAATTAAAGAAACACAGAATACCATCACTTTCTGTTTGTCAGTGGAAAAAATATGTATTTTTAAATTTTCAAAGCTTAGCCCAGCAGCACATGGAGTACATATGTCGGCTTTCAGAGTTTGGGAAACACAAACGTATGTGCAGGGCCTTTGTCTTCCCAGGTCTTGGCTTACCCGCCAGCTGAGTATGGCACAATCCAAACACAGTTTTTGAAAACAGAGCAGCTAGAGTTACTTCTCAAGCACTCTCTTGGGGACTGATAAAGTCAATCTCTGTTTATGTAATGAAGTCGGGGAGCAGGGGGTCTGCTGTGCTTCTTGGTGGATGGGATTCCATTGGTGTTATCTTTCAGGGAAAAGACTGGATTTAATAAGCCCCTACTTTTCCTCGCTTTCTCTGGAGGTACAGCCCCGCTCTCCTGATTGTTTCAAACTATTTGTGTTTATGTAGTGTTAGAGTTTCCCTTTAAGCAATTAGTTTTAGTAAAACCAACAGATTTATTGAAGAAAAATGGGCTATGACATAAACGTTCTGTGACAAAAGATTTAAATGTCTGTGTAATCTGTCTTCTTTGTTCAGGTGGCTGGTGTTTTGTGTGTGTGTGTGTGTGTGTGTGTGTGTGTGTCTGCATCTGTGTGTTTAAATAACATTGTCTTTTCTGGTGTTCTTAGGTTTTAATTTAACTCTGCTGGTTTACTGTCTTCTCAAATACTTACAAAACCCTTCCCATTTTTGAAATATTTATAAAGTATGCTTGAGAGTGAAATTTCATAAAGATCTTTGCTTCAGGACCTCAGTTCAAAGGAAAGGCCGTTTGGTTTTGATTTGAAAACTGTAAAAACAAAATACCCTCTAAATGGCAGGGTGTGAATTGGTGACTTCAGTTGCATTGCAGTCGGCCAGTCCCATCCCCAGATGTTCCCAATTAAAAGCCAAGAATGCTAACTTGGGTGAATGTCATAGGAAAGCATTTCTTGACTTTTCTCAAATTTTTTCCCCCCTGAGGAAAAAAACTGAAGTCAAGTCCTTTCATTAAAGAAATGACTTCTCATTTGCATGTTGTTTAAATCCATACAAAGGAATATTTAATATTCAAAGAGACTTCTCTATTCAGATTTGCAGGCATATGTGGTACTGAATTCAGAGGGGTTATGTGTGTCTTCTTAAAAAGGCCAAGAAAGGAGTAAAGATTTTTTAAAAGATAAAAACCCTTAAGAAATGAAAATCATGTGTTTTCTGTATTTATAGTCAAAGAGTAGACTTTTTTTATTGTGAATTTATTTAGAAAGAAATGGATAGTGATTGCAGTGCTATCTTCAGATTTGTTTGGGGGAATTTTACATTATAATATAAATAAGTTTTCTTTTGGATCAGTTGTACATTCAGTTATAAAAAGTACTTCTGTGGGGATCTAGAAAGATAGGAGAATGTATTAAGATAAAAGGAACCAGAACGTGACTGAAAAGTCATGGGTTTGGTTATATTCTTCCTGATAATAGCAGGGTACCGTTAAATCCACCCACAAACTTGAACGTTGCTTGGAATACATCATTCTGTATAAAGAGGAAAGATAACCACTGGTAGCAAATGGGAATTTATGGAAATTGCCATTTGCTCAGAGAGAAGGTGGCGTTTCTTGTTACAGCCACCCTAGTCCATTCGTTCTGAGTGTGAGACGTGAGGTAAAGCTGCAGGCGCTGCAGAGGCAAGCCCGCAGGCATCTGCTGAGCTCAGTCAGTAGTGGCTCCTCTCATCCCGTGTGGCGTCACAGACGCGTCTGGGAGCTCGACAGACAGTCAGCTCTGTAGGTCTTGGATGTGGACTCGCGGTTGGTAGGTGCCTCATTTTCTCCCCCAGTGTGGCTGTCCTCAGCCTCTCAGACACTGCGGAAGGGCCCACTGCGGAGAGCGGCCCTGCCGCAACCAGGCCGGCAGCGTGGGGGCGTCGCTCCTTGCTCTTCTGGACACTGCCTCCACGCTGGCCTCCTGCTGCATCGCCCTGGTGACCACCCTGCAGAGACCTCTGGGTGCGAGGCCCCCTGGCCCTGCAGACCCTCAGCACCTTCCTCACCAGTTTCCTCTCGTCTTTGTGTCCTTGATGTCATGCCGAGTGCTTGGCATTGAAGCCAGCTGTGATTTTGAAGATACATGAAAGTGGTTTAAAGAATTATGACTATGTTTAGGTTTAGGTGTGGAATGAGAACAGGAATCAACAGTCTGATTCTGAGTTCATCACTGCGATTGTGTGATTTGGGGCAAATCCTTGGCTTTTTCAGGACGTTAGTTGGTTTTGCTTTTTTAGCTGTGCAATGTGAGGTCTTATTTTCATTACGTTTTTATTTTGCAGTGAAATTTAAGTTAGATCTATGTGAAAGGACCTCTGTTCTTAAGCATAGCTAGAGATAATACTGTATCACTGACAACCAGAGTTGTTGTTGTGTACTGCCGACAGTGACCCCATGTAACAGAGTTAAGACTCTTCCCAAGGGTTTGTTAGGCTATAGTCTGTGTGGGAGCAGATCACTAGTTGCTGTGCTCTCCTCGAGGGTCTGTCAGGCTGTGGGCTGTGTGGCAGCTGATCACCGGGTCTTCTCCTCCGCAGAGCCACAGTGGGTCAGCAGCCTGGCAGTTAACCCTTGCACCACCAGGTCTCCGAAGAAGATGCACTCAACCCTAAAAGATAAAAAGCAGTCCTTTCTCAAGTCACATTTCTTCCGCCTTTTTTTGTAATGAAACTTACTATTAAAAGCTGTGTTTGTCTTTGAGCAGACAATGTATGCCAGTGACGTAAGGAGCAAATTATTTGTAGCTTGGAGTAAAAAGCTTCAATTGGCACGTTCTGGCAGCTTCCAACCTTCTTGAGTATGAGAACTTCCATTTTCATTTCAGTAACTCTTTTAGGCTCTCTCATAGTATATACTTGTACTTTTGGTACTCAGTAATAATTTATTGAGTTCCCAAAGACTGGGAGCTGTTGTTACACTACAAAATAGAGTAGAGCTGGATCAGAAATGCATACGCAGCAAATACTGATTGAACAATTTGCATATGCCATATTATTATGCAAGATGGAGGATATTTTTAAAGGAGCATCTGTGGTGTTTAGAGAACGGAAATGGGAAATGTATGGTTGGAGTTTCACTGAATTCCTTGTTCCTCCACCCAACAGTAATTTACTGACTAGTTTCTGGGGCATCAGTGAACAGGCCAGACTAAAATCCTGGGCCCAGCCTACATCCAACGTAGGCCTTGCCTATAGATATAACAAATACGGTTATTATTGATTGTGTTAGAAGGTGATCAGTACGTGAATGAAAACCAGTAAGGGGGATAGGTGGGTTTTGTTGGGAAGGTGGCATTTTAACGCAGACTTGGAGTGGGTGACAGAGTTAAGCACAGGTGTATCTGTAAGACCAGAAGATGCAAGAATCAATGGGGAGCCCTGACGTGGGAGCCAGGAGGCCAGGTGGAGTAGCAGAAGGTGGGAAAGTAGTGGAAGACTAGACCAGAGGGTGGCGGGGTGACATCACTTAGGACGTTATAGGCTGGGTCAAGCTTTGGGCTTTTACTCTGACTCCCGTAGGAAGTGTGGCAACATAAGCAAACAGTCCCTTTTAAAATGTATTGCCAGCAGATAAATGGTTGCCAGGGGCTGGGAAGAGGAGAGATGGGGAGTGACTGCTAATGGGTAAGAGATTTCTTTGGGAATGATAATAATGTTCTGAAGTTAGATAATGGCAGTGGTTGCACAACCTTGTGAGATACTAAAAACCTTGAATTGTGTGCTTTAAATGAGTAAATTTTATGGTGTATGAATTAGATCTCATTAAGATGATAAAAAAGCATTGCCAGTGCTTGCTGGAACCGTTTTTACCCCTCTGCCATCTCATTCATACAGCTTTTGCCTCTGAAAATTCAGATTTCTGATTGTCTCAAGCATACTAATGACCTTAAAGGCGGCACCGGACTGGGCAATAGTTTACTCGGTTATACATAAAGTCACCATGACTCAAAGCTGACTCGGCAGTGACTGACAATGCCTTATCTTAGGGAAGCTCTCTGAGTGTATTTCTTAGAAGTAAGGCATGCTAATTTGTTGTAAAGTATTCTTGCTGAAGTTATCAGTGGTTGGGAAATCACATTTTTCGAAATATTCACCCCTTCAAAATGACTGTTGGAATACCTATGTTCACTATTACTTGGTAATAAGGTATTAGAGTAAAATGTTTGCTTTATCTCAGGCTCACTTAACGAATCTCATTTTTAGGCCTAATTCTGATGATTATGTTTTGCTAAACTGAGATGTTCTTCACAGAATAGATCCTGTGGTTCTTTTCAAATTAGATCAATATGATAATGTTCGTTATAGCGTATGATGTGCAACTAAAAAGAATGGCTTTATTCAGCCCATAGACTGAAACCCAAAGTTGAATGATTTCTTCTTCTGGAAGAAGCAGTCATTTCTGATAGAAACAGAGCAGGAGTTGTGTTTAGCTAAGGCTTCTCTCCACCAGTGTTTCAGATTTCACTTTGGAATTTCCTAGACTCTTATTCTATGACAGCCTGTTAAAACTGAAATACTGTGTTATCATAGTTTTTTTCTTACTTTGCGTGTGTGTGTGTCTGTGTAGTATATTTCAAGTTTTACAAATAAATAATCTACATGGTTTTCATTAAAGAAAACTGGTGACTGTTGTAGCTATTCTTTGAGTAAGATTTTTACTCTTCTGTGGCAACTCAAAATATAGAGGCATTTTGTCGGTGTTTTGTTTTCCACTTGCCAGGTGGTGTTACAGATCACAGGGCTTGCTGAACCCATTTATTTCCTTTTGGGAATTTGGAACTTAGTGGTTGTCCTTCAGTCAAAATGTTTAATAAACGATGAGAATTACGCATCTCTCTCTTTTTTTTAAGCTTCTAACAAGATGACTTACGCCCCTGAGCAGTACCAACATGATTCTACCGACCTTGACCTCCACTGCCCCAGCTCTGCCCCGTCATCACCAGTTTGTGCCACAAACTACCCATCCCCGTCTCTGCACCCTGCTAGATCCACCCTGCTGCACCATAGCTGAGTGTCCAGCCCTGCCCACCTGAACAAGGTGGTAAGAAGTATTATGCCTGCCGACAAGCAGGCAACAGAACACACCCAACCTACCTGACCAGACCTAACCAAATAGAGCAAATAGGCAGGCTGAAATAATTAAGGCTACAATCAGTAAACAAAGAAAATAATTCCTTAATGTCCCAGAGACAGCAGACTGTACCAAAACACATTTTTTAAAAAACAGGAGAAGATGGCACAGAAAGAGACCAGAATAAAGCAGCAGATGACCCTCTGCTAGAGTGAAAAGCATGGGAACTACATGATAGGGAATTCAGAACTCTGATATTCAGGGTTCTCCAGCAGACGAAGGAAAAAGTAGACAGAATCATGGAAAAGGCACACAAAACAATGGAAGAAATCAAATAATACAGGAATAAGATGTCAAATAAATAACTGGAAATCATATAAAAATTAGAAATCCAAAAGATAAACAGAAATAACAGTGCAATAAAAGGTTTTAGGAGCAAATTTGGAAGTGGAATCCAGGGTCAGTGAAATTGAAGACAAATCATTAGATACCACCTTGAGGTAAAAACCAGATAAAAGCACATAATAAAAATGAAAAAACCCTGCGAATGATGTTTGAGACAATCAAGAGAGAAAAATTGTGTGTGGTTGAAGTTCTGGAATATCGGGAGAAAACGAAAAACACAGAGAGGATCATTGAAGCTTTGCTGACAGAAAACTTCCCTAATAGCTTGAAAGATGAAAAGGAAGCTCAACAAACACCACATAGGATAGACTGCCAAGAACTGAAAGAACCAACCCATTGCTGTTGAGTTGATTCCAACTCACAGCAACCCTGTAGGTCAGAATTGTCCATAGAGTTTCCAGAGAGCACCTGGCAGATTTGAACTGCTAACCTAAACTCCTGTCACTAAAGTTTCTGGAGTACCAAGATGTCCCGTAATCACACTCACTAAAACCAAAGACAAAGCTAGAGAAAAACGAAAGGTCACATACAGAAGGGAAACAGTAAGCTCTGATTACTTGTCAGTAACCATGCAGGCAAAAAGACAGTGGGATGATGTGTGTAAAATCTTGAAAGAAAAAAAACTGTCAACCAAAAATAATGTATCCTGAAAAACTCTGAAATATGATGGCCAGATTAGGACACTTTGAAAGTAAACAGAAATGAACGGCATATGTAAAAATCAAACCAAGCTTACAAGAATTACTAAAGTTCTTAATTTGAGATCCAGCAGTATCAGACAGTAACCTGAACCCAGCACATAAGACCAAATCAGCCAGATATCAAGCTAGATAATAAACACTCAAGGATAAAATAAAACTTAAAAAATGTATAGGGAACTAGAGATGTCAATCTATAAGTGACAAAACCATAAAAGAGGGAATAAACCCTGTAGGTATAGGACTATAGAAGTCAAGATGTTATCAAGTCATAAAAGAGTAGTATAACTTACGAGCCTAGAGGTAAATTTCAAGTCAGATGCAAAGAAATTTAAGAAACCTACTCATCAAAATAAGAAAAGCAAAGTCTCAGTAAACACAAAATCTACAAAAATGAAAGAAATGAGAAAAATAAGAAACATGCAGTTTAATACAGAAGAGTAAGAAGAACAAAGAAAATTTCAGTACCACCACAAAAAGCACTACAAAGTGACAGCAATAACCTCACACCTATCGGTAATCACAGTGAACCAAAATGGTTTAAATGCACCCATAAAGAGATGAAGAATGAAAGACTAGATTGGAAAAAAAAAAAAACAGGAACTATCAGAGACACACCATAGAAGCAGACATAAATTTATTAAAAATCAAAGAATGGAAAAAAATATATCAAGCAAACAGCTAGCAAAAAAGAGCAGGAGTGGTAATAGTAATCTCAAATACACTATAAAAGACAAAGAAGAGCACTGTATATTGATTAAAGGAACAATCCACCATGAAGACATAACCATAATATTTATGCAGCCCTTGACAGGGCTCCAAAATCTATGAAACAAACTCAAAACAGCACTGCAAAGAGACATTGATAGTTCCACAGTAATGGTGAGAGACGTCAACACACCTCTCTTGGTAAAAGACAAAATATCTGGAAAGAAGCTCAGCAATGATACAGAAAATCTAAAACCCACAATCAACTAGTTAGACCTTGCAACAGATAGAACACTCTACCCAGTAGCAAAGTATGCAGTCTTTTCCAGCACACATGGAATGTTTTCTGAAATAGGCCACACCTTAGGCCACAAAACAACCCTCAACAAAATCCAAAACATTGAGATAATACAAAGTGTCTTCTCTGATCACAATACTGTCAGATTAGAAAATCGTAACAGGAAGCAGAAAGAAAACAAACAATCAGATGCATGGAAACTGAATTAACACTCTGCTTAAAAACCACTGAGTAATAGAAGAAATCAAAGATGAAATCAAAAAAAAAAAAATTCCTGGAATCAAACAAGAATGAAAACACATCATATTGAAACCTTTGGGACACAGTAAAGGCAGTGCTCAGAGGTCAGTTTATAGCAATGAGTGTACATATAAAGAAAAAGAGACAAAAAGTATTAACTACACAACTCAAACAGAGAACAGCAAAAGAAGAACACTGTCACCAGAAGAAAAGAAATAGTAAAAATCACATCACAAATATGTGAAATAGGGAATAGAAAAGAAGTAGAAAGAAGCAGGAAAACCAAAAGTTGGTTCTTTGAAAGCATGAACAAAATTGGCAAACCACTCGCCAAACTGACAAAAGAAAAATGGGAGAGAATGCAAATAACCCAAATAAGAAATGAAATAAGAGATACTAAAACAGACTCAACTGAAATAATAAGGATCATAACTGAGTACTATGAGAAAATCACACTCCAGCAAATTCGAAGACCTAGGAAAAATGGGCAGATTTCTAGAAACACACTACTTGCTCAAGCTAACAACAAACTAAAGTTAAATCTGAGCAGACCCGTAACAAGACAAGACATAGAAAGGTAATTAAAAAAAAAAAAAATTACAATGATGACAAAAAAGCTGTGGCTTAGCTGGCTTTACTGGAGAATTTTACCAACATTCAGAGAAGAGTTTATACCACTACTGCTTAAATTATTTCAGAACTTAGAAATGGAAGAGATACTTTGATCTTCATTCTAAGAAGTCAGCATAACGCTGATACCCAAACTAGGCAAAGACACTTCAAAAAATGAGTATTACAGAGCAGTGTCTCTTGTGAATATGATGCAGCAATTCTCAACAGAACTCTAGCTAATAGAATTCAGCATCATGTTAAAAAAATATATCACATCATAATCAAGTGGAATTTATACGAGGCATACAAAAACAGTTCAGCAGTTGAAAACATAATCTACTGTGCAAATAAAAGAATCAAATAATCATCTTAAGGCATTAAAGGCATTTGATAAAGTCCAGCATCTGTTTGTAATAAAAACTCTCAATAAAATAGGCACTGAAGGGAATTCCCTCAAAATAGTAAAGGGCATCTATACAAAAATAACAGCTAACAAACATGAGTCCTAATGGAGAGGCTGAGAACATTTTTTCCTGAGACTGGGAACAAGACAAGGATGCTCCTCATCACAACTCCTCTCACACATTATTCTCGAAGTCCTAGTGTTATGGATTGAATTGTGTCCCCTCAAAAAATGTGTGTAACAATTTGGCTCGACCATGATTCCCAGTATTGTGTGCTTGTCCTTCATTTTGTGATTTTCCTATGCTGTAAATCCTAATCTCTGCCTGTGGTTTATAGACTGGATTACATTAAAGAGGATTAGGGTGGACCTTAAACACCCTTCCTAAGGGCACCTCCCTGCTCCGTTGTAAAGGGAGTTTCCCTGGAGTGTGGCTTGCACCAATGTTTATCCTTTTATCCTACAAGAGATAAAAGGAAAGGGAGCAAGCAGAGAGTTGGGGACCTCATGCCATCAAGCAAGCAGCACCGAGAGCAGAGCACATCCTTTGGGTCTGAGATTCCTGTGTTGAGATGCTCTTAGACCAAAGAAAGATTGATGCAATGTTAAGTATCTTGCTCCAGAGCCAACAAAGAGGAAAAGTGTTCCCCTGGAGCTGACACCCTGAATTTGGACTTCTAGCCGACTAGACTGTGTAAGAATAAACTTCTCTTTGTTACAGTCATCCACTTGTGATATTTCTGTTAGAGCAGTACCAAATGACTAAAACATACAGTTAGAGCTATATGGCATGAAAAAGAAATAAAGGGCATCCACATTGGTGAGGAAGAGGGAAAACAGTCGTGATTTGAAGATGGTATGATATGACACGTAGAAAAACTGAAAAGGCTCTCTATGGGAAAACTACTGGAACAGAAAGATTTCAGTGGAATAGCAGGATACATGATAAACACACAAAAATCAGTAGGAGTCTTAGACACCGGTAAAGAGAACTACAAAAAAGAAGTCAGGAAGATAATACCATTCATAATAGCCTCTATAAAAATAAAATACTTAGGAATAAATGTAACCAGCGATATAAAAGACCTATACAAAGAAAACAACAAAACACTCTTGCAGGAAACCAAGAGACCTACGTAAATGGAAAAATATACCATGCTCATGGGTAGGTGAACTTAACATTGTGAAAATGGCAATTCTACCCAAAGCAACCTGCAAACACAAAGCAGTCCTGACTCAGATGCCAATAGCCTTCTCTAAAGAGATGGAAAAGCCAGTCATTAGAGTTATATGAAAAAGAAAGAGGCCCTGGGTAAGTAAAACACTACTAAAGACAAAGACAAAGACTACCTCATCTCACCTGAGAACCTACTGTATGTCTACAGGAGCCAGTAGAGTCTGGTGCAGGCACACCCACAGACACACTGACCAATGTAAGAGATTTAAGAACCACCCTGATCTGAATCCATCCACCTGTGGTCACCTCATCTTCAACAAAGGCCCAATGTCCATCAGATGAGGAGAAACTATTTTTAATGAATGATGCTGGCTAAACTGGATATCAGTCTGCAAAAAAATGAAACAGGACCCGTACCTCACACCATTTACAAAAACTAATTCAAAATGAATCAGAGGCCTAAGTATAAAATCCCAGACTGCAAAGGTTATAGAGGAAAAAAAAGAGTCAACACTGGAGGCATCAATACATGGCATAAATAGAATATAAACTGTAATCAATGATACACAGTCACCAAAACTGAAGCTAGATCACTGGGGTCTTCTAAAAATTAAACACTTATCCTTATCAAAAGACTTCGCCAAAAGAGCACAAAGAAGGCTTACAAACTCAGGGGGGAAATGGCTCTGACAAATCTGTCAAAGCTTTAATCTCTGTAATTTACGGGAAAATCGAACACCTCTATTCTCCTTAAAAAGATTTAAAAGTCCAATTAAAAAATGAGCAGAGGATATAAACAGACACTTCATCAAAGAAGGCATTCAAGCATCTGAACAGATACATGTGGAAATATGAACTACTAGCCACTAGAGAAATACAAATCAAAATCATAATGGGATACCATCTCACTCTGGCAGTACTGGCGTGAATTTAGAAAAAATAAATAACATGTTGGAGAGGCTGAGGGGAGATTGGAACTCTCTTGCATTGCTAGTGGAAAGACAAAATGGCAGAACCGTTTTGGAAAACGATACGGTGCTTCCTTAAAAGTCTAGGAATACCGTGTGACCGAGTGTTCCCACTCCTAGGAATACATCCTAGAGAAACAAGAGCAAATAGATGTATACACAGCCATGTTCATTGCAGCACTGTTCATAATAGCAAAAAGAGGGGAACAACCTGTATGCCCATCCGCAACAGGTGAATGGATAAACTGTGTTGCTTACACATGATGAAGTGTTGTTAGGTGCCATTGGGTCGGTTCTGACTCACAGCAACCCTGTATACAGCAGAACGCAATACTGCCCAGTCCTGTGCCATATTCATAAGCATAGCCACTGTGTCAGTCCATATCATTGAAGGTCTTCCTCCTTTTTGTTGACCCTCTACTTTAGCAAGCGTGATGTCCTTCTCCAGGGACTGATCCCTCCTGACAGCATGTCCAAAGTATGTGAGATGTAGTCTGCCTATTCTTGCTTCTAAGGAGTACTCTGGCCATACTTCCAAGACAGGTCAGGTTGTTCTTTTGGCAGTCCATGGTATATTCAGTATTCTTCTCTAACACCACCATTCCAGTGCATCAGTTCTGTCTTCCTCATTCATTGTCCAGCTTTCACTTGTATATGACGCAGTTGAAAATACCATGGTCTGGTCAGGCACACCGTAGCCTTCAAGGTGACGCCGTTTGTTGTTGACACTTCAGAGAGGCTTTTTGCAACAAATTTTTCCAATGCAATGCATCTTTTGATTTTTTTAACTGCTGCTTCCATGGGTGTTGATTGTGGATCCAAGTAAAATGAAATCTTGGACAACCTCAGTCTTTCCTTTATTGTTGTGGAATATTACACAAGAATAAAGAACAATGGTGAATCTGTAAAGCATTTCACAACGTGGATGAGTCTGGAGGGCATTATACTGAGAGAAATAAAGTCAACTGGAAGAACAAATACTGTTTGAAATCAGTATGATAAAAACTCATGGAAAGGTTTATGTACAAAAAGAAAACATCTTTGATAGTTACGAGGTAGGGCAGAGGTGAAGAACGAAAACTGCTAGACAGTAGCTAAATGGCCACTTTGGTGAAGGATCAGACAGTACACGATACTGAGGAAGCCAGGTCATGGGAGCTCCATTGACACACTGAACGTCTTGGAGGGACCAAAGGGCTGAGGTCGGTGGGGACCATGGTGTCAGGGAGCATCTAGCTTAATTGGCATAACATAGTTTATAAAAAAAATGTTCTAGCTCTACTTTGGTGAGTAGTACCTGAGATCTTAAAAGCTTGCAAGCAGTCAGCTAAGAGATGTAACTGGTCTCACTCTGAGTGGAGCAAGGGAGAATCAAGAAAGCACCCGCGAAAAATAAGGAAAGATTGGTGCAGCGGGCTAATGGACTACAACTGCCAGCCTCCACCTGACTGAGTCTAGCACAGTCAGATTGCACCCGACTGCCTGTCCCCGTAGCTCTGACAAGAATCACAGTAGACAGTCCCCTGACAGAGCACATAAAATAAAGAACAAAATTCTAACAGACACACAACAACAAAAGACCAGACTTGCGAGCTTGAGAGAGACTGGAGAAACTCCGAGAGTGTGGCCGAGAACCCTGTTTACAGCTCAGTCACAAAGTCACTCCTGAGGTTCACTCTGCAGCCAAAGATTTGACAGGCCCATAAACCAGAATGAGACTAAATGGGCATGGCAGGCCCGGGGCCAGGATGAGAAGGCAGGAGGAGATAGGAAAGCCGGCAGTAGGGGACCCGAGGTCCAGAAGGGGAGAGTGTTGGCATGCCGTGGGGTTGGCAACCAGTGTCGAAAAACAATCTGTGTATGAACTGCGTAATGAGAAACCAGCTTGCTCTGTAAACCTTCATCTGAAATACAGTTTAAAAACCAACCAACCACAGGTTCTGCCGATAAAAAAAAGCTGTAGCATTTCCAGGAGATGTCACCCATTTTGTCTATACTGTAGCCTCGCATCTTGAAATAGGGTCCTTGCTTAGTAGAATTCCTTATTTTGTTGTTATTGGTAGACAACTGTTTGGGGGGGGCACATGGGGAGTCTAGAGCTTGTCTTCAGAAATGGTGGACAAAGGGAAAAGAATACTCTAGAAAAACTAGGATAAGCCCTGTCACAGCGTTTGCAGTTTCAGAAGTTCGACTACTTTAGAAATTGTGGTAACTCCGATTTCTTTTTAGAAAAGTCAGCACCGCAGGAGAGAATTAATCTGCTTTTACTTCATTGTCCCATTCTGAATGAGTGTACTTAGGGGTTGATTAAATATTTTCTCTTCTGACCCTGGGAAAGCAGACCCAAATCCTTAAGTAATTACATTCTTAATACAAACAGTTCTCGTGTTCTTCTTCCAGCTGAAGAGACAGGATGGCGTGAAAGCCTCGCCACTTTGTCACGTGTGTGATGGTGACTGAACACTGAGCTTCAGGCACTTGGGCCACATGACTCTCAACCAGCTGAGTTTCAAAAGCATAACATTTCAAAGTAGTTTATTTAATAAAACTCTTTGCATTCTTTGACAGCTTGGGAGACTGTCTGAAGCACTGAGAAAAGCCTATCTTAAGGAGAAAATATTGGTTTAACCTAACTGAAAGTTTGGCTTCAGATAATAAGCAAATGTTAAAATGTGTACATTTATCGTCTTTTCAGTGGAGTAAACTGTTAAATATTTAAAGAGTTAAAAATAAAGCATGTGACTCCCACTTCAGTAAAGCAAGTATATAAGAAAAACTTTACCTTTTTTTTATTATGACTGAGTGAAAATGTACATTCACATATAAATTTACATGCCCACCTGTATGCCACTTCCACTGCTCTCCCTGCCCAGTGACAGCACACTGTTCCTCTCTGCCCCATACATGTCTCATCTTCCCAGCAGTCTCCTTTCCCCTCCTCTCCATCCACACCTCTTACTCCAGCCAGAGGTCAGCAAGATGATATCCTATAGATGCATAGAACCATAAAGTGCATCCAATATATGGTCACTCTGCATCGCCAAGTCCAATCCATTCATGTCTGAAGAGTGGACCTTCATTATGATTTATGGCCAAGGGCAGCATCAGGGCCAGGGGCCATACTCCTAGGGGAACCCTGAAGCCACTGGACCATCAATTGTGGTCTTTTAGTGGAGATCTCAGGTGCACTCCTTTTTCTTCTTGTGTTGCCAGTGAGACTCAACTTTGTGAGCTCTATTGCGGCTGTCACAGGTGGTGGCCAGGCACCATCAGGTTCTTCTGGTCCCAAGTTGATGTAGGCACCCACTCATGTGGGTCTCTCTGTCTTCTGGGTTGTCTTTCCCCCATGTTATTTTGGTCCTTGGAGAGTGTCTGTTCCTGCTGAATTGGGACCATTTGCTGTGCCCTTGGATGGCAGCTAGGCAGCTTTTAAGACCTCAGATGCCACTCACCAATATGGGGTGCAGAGAGCCCTCTTAGCAATATGCTAGTTGTGCCAATTGGCCTCAGTTTCACCTAAGAGCATGGTCCCCCGCCCCCTGCTCCAGCTACTCTATCCTTGCAATATTGGGTTAAGATGGAAGGAGTATTCAAGTTATGTTGAAGTCCACTTAATATTGTTCTTGTTTCTAATGTGTGCTATCACCGATTTCACCCAACGAGATTTCTAGCAACTATCTAATCTAAATTCCCCCCTCGCCCTCCCTCCCTCCCTCCTATCCCTTGCAGCTGTCAGAGAGTCTTTTCATCTGTTTTTGAGATCTTATCGTAGGGGTCTCACAATATTTGTCCTGTTGTCTCTGACTGCTTTCACTCAACATAATGTCTTCCAGTTGAAACCAGGTTATAAGATGTTTCCTGGAATCACCATTGTTCTTTATCATTGCATAGTGCTCCATTGAGTATATATACCATAGTTTACCTATCCGTTCCTCTGTTGTTGGGCATCTGGGTTGATTCTATCTTTTTGCTATTGAGGACTGTGCTGCGATAAACATTATTGTGCATGTGTCCGTTGGTGTGAAGGGCCTTGATTCTGTAGGATATATTCCAAGTGGTAGAATTACTGGGTCAAGTGGTATATCTATGTCCATTTTTTTAAGGAAGCACCAGATTGCTTTCCAAAGAGGCTGGACCATTTTGCAACCCCACCAACAGGGTAGGAGAGGTCCACTTTCTCCACAGCCTCTCCAGTGTTTGTTGTTTTGTGTTTTTTGGATCATGGCCAACCTTGCTGGGGTGAGATGGTATCTCATTGTAGTTTTGATTTGAAAGAAATAAGTTTTTTTCTGTAAGTGTGAAAAAAAAATCAAGAAAGCCTGACTCACTGCGATAAGCAGCATCAACCTAAATGAACGTTGTAGAAATTTAGGACCGTGAATCAGTTGTACACTGTCACTTTAGTGTGTTTTTATGCACGTGTCGTCAGACAGGTCAGGCGTTCCCGCTGGAGTCTGGAGCACGTAAAGGCGTGCTTTGGGCCGCGGGGGCCTACTGCCGGTCTCAAGGTGGGGGTTCAGTCAGTGGGCGCTGACCGGACGTGTCTCACTGTGAGCATCTTTGTTAAGCCCAGTCTGTGGCTTTAGTCAAGGCTGTTGGCGCATCTTCATGTCTGCATGGAATACGGTAATCAGGAAAACCGCGTCTGTTTTTACCTTGAGGACGCAGACTTGATGCCGGCTCTTTGCTGCTGTACCCTCTAGTGATTGTTCGGTACTTCCTAGCCAGTCAGTGCTCAGTTTCCATCTTAAATTTGGAAACGACATCATTCATCTGTTTTGGATTTTATTTTGTTTGTTTTTTTAACTTAACATGATATATTTCTTTTTATTACTAGACATTCTTAGAATTTTCTTCTTTCATGTTCCATCAGCACAATAGAGAAGACACGCCACTCTGTGTTTCTAACTTTTTCTAACTCATGTTGGTGATATTTTTGTAGTAAATACAGAATCCCAGAGTAATTAAACAAGATTAGCAGTTACAGTCTGCAGTGAACAGTGATGGAGAAGAATTATATCTGCCAGATATTAAAATATAGTATAAAGTGTTTAATAGTTAAAGCAGTGTGGTGCTAGCACATGAATAGACAGGTCAGTGTAACAGGACAGAAAATCTGGAAAGACATTAAATATGTATGTAGGAACTTAGGAAATTATTAAAGAGCTATTTTAAATCATTGAGAAAATGAAGATTGTTCAAAAAATGATTCTGAGGCCACTGGGTAAACATCTGAAAGAAATAAGATTGGATCCTTTTTTTATACCTCACATCAAAATAAATTTCAGGTGGAGCATTAATGTAAGTGTAAAATACAAAAGCCTGGAAATATTAGAAGACAATACGAAAGTATGTTTTTATAATCTTCAAGTTAAGGGTGACCTTAATTATGATACAAACCTGGAAGCCATTTAAAAATTATAAATTTGACTTTGTGTTAAATTTTCACATGACACAAAAGCATGGCATACAAAGTCGAAAGATGGATAAACTAGGAAAAATATAATACAGTTTACAAACCAAAGGTTAATTTCCTTAACATGTGAAGAGTTCTCTCACTTAATAAATAACAGCAACATCACAACAGAAAAACCCCCAGTACTATTGAATTGATTCTGACTCACAGTAACCAGATATGATAGGTCAGTTTTATAGAAAGGAAAATATAAGGGGCCTTCGAACATGTGAGCCATTTTGAAAACATCATCTCGTTCCCGAGGTATAGAAAATACGTTTAATTTTTATACATCTTTTTTTAAAAATTCTAGTAACCTTACGACTTTTGTTCATTTATCTGCAGGTTCTATGGTTTTCTAAACAAATAACCATGTAAGCTACTACTAAAATGGTTTTACTTTTTTTCTTTCATGTTCTTACACTTTTTATTTCTGTTCTGAGTCTCCGTGTTCTGGCTAAGGCTCTCTGTACATTGAGGGAAGACGGTACCTTTCTCCTGTCCTAGGACTGCTTCAGCTTTTCACTCTTAAGTAGATCTGTACTGGATGTTTTTTCTTCATATTAATCTTAGCATCTGATTAATAAAATTGCTTCCTGTTCCCAGTGTGTTAAGGAATTTCAGTCATGACAGGACCTTTTTAGAATCTTTTGAAATAAATCTGTGATTTATCCCCTGTTATGTGTGAATTAGATGAGTAACACTGATTGATCACTTCCGTTAAACTGGTTATATTGCTTAAGGTAACACACGCTCCTTATAACAGAAAGCCTCCAAAATGTGTAATGACTCCGATACAGGGGGAGTTTATTTTTTACGTAACCGTGTGGGTGGGTGAACCAGTGGGCCAAGTAGCCTTTCTCTGCACAGTTGGTGAGAAATCCAGGCGGATGGAGACTGTGCTGTCTTCAGCCTGTGACTTCCATGGTCACCGTGTTGGAAGGGGGAAATGCACCCAGAAGGGCCTGCGGGGATTCGCAGGGGCCAGACCTGGAAGTGGTGTTCCGTTGGCTAGAACTCAGTCCCGTGGCTCCGTCCACTGAGAAAGGGAGAGAAGTAGAGTCTGCCTAAATGTCCTGAGAAGCCCTGGTGGTGTGCAGTGGTTAAGTGCTACAGCTCCTCACCCAAAGGTCAGCAGTGAAGTCCCCCGGGGTCCCTGGGAGCCTCTAGGGGTAGTTCTGCTGTGTCCTGTCGGGTTGCTGTGAATTGGAGGTACCCTGACGGCAGTGGGCTGGGCCTTTCTGGCTTGGTATGCCCAGAGAGCATGTGCGCCTTGATGCACTTCACCTTGAACCCACAGTGTCTTCAGTTACTTAGGAGTATTTTGCTGATTTTCATTGTGTTTTTGTCTCTTTCCCTTAGAGTCGTTTGTTGTTGTGTGCTCTGTCGATTCTGACTTGCAGTGACCCTGTAAGACAAAGCAGAACTGCCTCACGTGGTTTCCAATCTTTGTGGAAACAAAGCATCAGGTCTTGGAGGAGTGCTGGGAGGTTGGAACCACAGGTCTTCCAGTTAGCACTGGGCGCTTGACCAGTGCACCCTCGGGGCTTTTTAGGATTATGTGTTTTCTTATTATTACTATTCTTTAAGTAAATAATGTGATTTTGCTTGTCTTTTTGTTACTAGTTGTATCCTGTTTTTGTATTCGGATGTATGATCTTTGTGATCCCAGTCCTTTAAAATTGGTTGAGAATTGCGTTATGGTCAGATCTGTGATCATTGGGGGAGATTTTATTTACACACACCCATACACACACATTTTTTTGTTTAATCGAGTTATTCCTTTATGTTCTTTGCTCCTTGACAGAGTCTTAACAAAAGTAAGAATTGCTTTTTCTTTCATATTAGATAAGACCCTAAATTATAAAATTCATAAGCTAAGATCTCTTATGGCCCAAAGATGGGTTTCTGGGGTTCCACTTACCCTACAATTTTATGCGAAATTCTGTGTCTCTCTCCATGCGGCAGAAAAATGGCTCATCTTGTTTGTCTTTTTAATCAGATTTTCTAGATGGTTTATAAGCAAAACTGGGGGAGAGGTATTTAAAACCACTGCTCTAGGCTATGTTTTCAGATTAGTAGCATATTATATCTTGCTATCCCTTATACCTGATAAAGCAGATTCTGAACTAATGAAGAGATGATAATGCTTTTGATAAAATAGATTCCAGTAGAATAGCTAGCTTTATTATACTTCCTGAGTAAAGTATTGACTCATTTCTAAATCATGCAGTGTAATGAATTTTCACATTAAGCACATGTGTGGCCCATGTGACGTTGTCTGTTACGGAGGCCAGAGACCGGAGTCCTGGTGAACACTCGGTCCGTCGCCTCTTCCTGTTGGAATACAGGGCACAGGTCTTCGTTTCTCAGCCAGGAAGCTTTCCTGTTTCATGTCAAATATTGTTCAGACCGTGGTAGTGCAGCCATACAGAGTCAGATCCCCCCATATTCCATTTCTGCGGTACCCTGCTATTCCCAGTCCCTCGGCACCGGCACCGCTGTCATGCACTTGGCCCAGCCTGGGGTCTTGGGTTGCGTTGCGCTTTCTGTCGCGATCACTCTGCTCCCTGTTCGCCCGCCCTGGAGCTAATCCCACCGATGTTTTAAGTCCTCAATAAAACTCCGTGTCCTCCTTGAACCCTCCCCACCGTCACGCCGAAGTCTGTTTCTTTCCTGGCGTTTTATTGATGCCCAGTGCCTCCCGTGAGCTCCCAGGCTTCCTGGGTGCTGCGGACGCCGGGAGGGCGCGGCGTTACTCCGGTGCCTCTGGGCTGCGCCCGTTCGGGCCCACACCGGGCAGGCTGGCATGAGCGCCTGCCTGGGAGAAGCACGGGACCAGCACGGGGCCCCTCAGCGGCAGTCTTGGTGAGAACTTTTACTCTAGACACTGTTTTCAGACCCTAGGGTTGTCATCCATTTCCTGCTTCTGGAAGCAATTTTGGTGGTTCAGAAGCATCCTTAAAAAAAGAAATAGAACAGAAAATAAGGGATTACATAAGGCAGGTTGTTGTGTGCTGCTGACTCCATTCTGACTCATGGTGGCCCTGTGTGACAGAGTTAGAACTGCGCCGTAGGATGTGATCTTTGGTGGAATATGTCACTAGCTCTTTTCTCCTGTGGAGCCACTGGTTGGGTTTGAACTGTAAGCGTGTCGGTTAGCAGCTGAGTGCCTCACCATTGCACCACCAAGCCCCCCCAAACCTAACTCAGTCTCCTGTCACAGCCGCCCTGTGGAGCACAGCTGCCTCCTAGGGCTTCCAAGGCTGTGCACTGTTACAGAAGCGGACTGCCACGTCTGTGGACGAGCTGCTGCGTGTGAACCTCCGACTGTTGCTCCGTCAGCATTGTGTCTGGAAGTTTGTTGTGCAGTGATTCTCGAAGCTGTGCCACAGGTGTCCACTTGCTGGCAGGGCCACCCCTGGTAGGCGGACAGGTTCCAGCTGAGCTTTCAAAGGCAGACTCGGGAGAAGGACCCTGCAGCCTGCTTCTGAAAAGAATTGGCCGACTACGTTAGTCACCTAGTGCTGTTATAGCAGACACACTGCAAGTGGATGGCTTTAAAACGAGAAATTTTATTCCGTCACAGTCTAGCAGGCTGCAAGTCCAGATTCAAGGCACCCGCTCCAGGGAGAGGCCTTCTCTCGGGCCCTGGAAGAAGGTCTCTGTGCTCAGTCTCTCCCTGATGAGGAGCTGCTCACGGGCAGGGATCTGGGTCCAAAGGAAGAAGTGCTGCGAGAGTGCTCCTTGGAAGCAAGACCAGGGAGATTGCATCTTACAGACTTTGGAGATGTTGTCAGGAGGCATAAATCCCTGGAGAAGGCCATCAGGCTTGGTAGAGGCTCAGTGGAAAACAGGAAGACCCTCCACCGGGTGGGCTGACCCAGTGGCTGCCACGGTTGTGGACACGGTGCAGGAGGAAGCGTAGGAGCCTGCTGTACACGGAGTCACTGTGAGCTGGAACTGACTCAGCGCCACGTAACACCTCCATACCTCCTGGTCACACAGGCAGATGGTGAAGAATAAAAGGCTTGTTCTCAGATTTATGGATACAAATGTGTTGACTAGATTGTGATGTGATACGGATTTCTTCCTATTGGCTGTAGCATAAGGAACAAATTGACAGCCCCAAGAGAGTCTTTAAACCTGAACCCCAAAACGTCCCCTGAAGTCTTGTTAAAATTAAACATCAGTTTAACTTGGAAAAAATGTCTTCCATGCGCATCATGCTCTTTTAGGAAATATCTGTGTGGAATCAAATTGACAACAACAACAACTCAAAAGATTAGATACGTCCTTAGGGGGCGGTGACATGGTGCTAATGGGAGACGAACAACGTGGGACAGGAGGGCGAGAATGGCTACGCTATTCCAAGGATGTTATCAATGTCATTGAAAACTGTTGAATTGGTGTATGCCTTGCTGCGTATATTTGCAACAGCAACCAAATAAATTTTTTTGAAAGTTTGAAAAACATGACACTAGGTAATAACTTCAGTGTAATGAATTTTGAATTTTACAACTTAGGGAAGAGTACTTTTTGCATTTGCATTAAGTTTGAAGAACATAGTGTCTTGACGTTTTCTGAGAATTCTCACTAAATCCTCTCACGTTCCTTTCCCCCTTCTGTTCCTTTCCCCCTTCTAACCGGCACCTGCCTACAACCTTGCCTCTCAGTGAATGATCGTTTTCTTCAGCATCTGTTATATAGTCTTTATTTTAATAAATTGTTTTCCTAAAGATGTGTTTCAGTAAATTTAAAAACAAATCTTTTTAAAATTGTATCATTTTCTGTTGGCTGTGGAGTTCCCTTGCTGTTCTCTGAGTTGCATAGCTAATGTTTTGTTTTTTTCTCTCTCTTCTTTTTTCAGTTGAGGACATACTATTATAAATTGCTGAGATCCACCTTGGCTGTGTCCTCAATGTTTTCATTCTCTTTTGATTGTTGGAATGTTTTGATTGCTTTTTTTTTTCTTTTTAATTTCCATTTGTTACCTAGTGATTTTTCAGCAGGATTTTACTCAGTTTTCATGTATTTGATTTTTTTTTCCTTGTTCTTACTGTGATTGATTTTTACTTTGATGGCATTGTGATCCGAGATGATACATTGTATCATCTGTGTTTTGCATGTTGTTAAGGGTTGCTTTGTGGCCCAAGTTGTGATCTATTCTAGAGAACTTCCCATGCATGCTGGAGAAGAAAGTATACTTTGTTGTTGGTGAGAGTGTTGTATATATGTTTATAAAGTCGGGTTGTATTTATATGTTTATAAAGGCAGGTTGTAGCCTTTAGATTTTCTGTATCTTTGTTGAGTTTCTGTGTAGATATTCTGTCCTTTTCCAAGACTGGTGTGTTGAAGTCTCCTCCTGTTATCGTGGACCTGTCAGTTTCTCTTTTCAGTGCTATTTGAGTTTCTGTATTTTGGAGCCCTGTCACTGGGTGTAGAGATATTTATCAAGATTATGTCTTCATGGTAGATTGTCCCTTTAATCAGTATATAATGTTCTTTGTCTTTTGTGGTAGATTTAGTTTTAAAGTTTTTTACCAGAGATTAGTGTTGCCACTCTTGATCTTTTCTGGGAGCTGTTTGCTTGATTTTGTTGTTGTTGTTACTACATCCTTTGATTTTTAACAAACATATGTCTTTGTTTCTAAGGCATGTCTCTTGTAGACAGTGTATTAATGGATCCTTTTTTAAAATCCATTTTGTCACACTCTGTCTTTATTGGCTACATTTAAGTCTTTCAGGTTCATTGTGGTTATTGATGGTTGTGAGTTTATTGCTGTCATTTTGTGGTGTTGACATTTTCTTTGTTCATCTTACTCTTCTGTGCTGAATTCCTTTTGTTTGTGTATGGCTTTTTCTGTTTCTTTCATTTTTGTCAATTTTGTGTTTACTGAGAGTTTGTTTTTATTTTGATGAGTAGGTTTGTTAAATTTCTTTGTCTTTGCTTTGAAGTTCTCCGTATGTCTCGAGGTTTAAATGAGTCTTTATTACTTGCTAACACATTAACTTCCTCTCCATTTGAAAATTGTGTCCCTTACACTGTTTATTCTCTCTTTTTGGTGTTCTGACATTCTTGTCATTTACAGATCAGTGTCTTTGGTTCCGTGTCATAATTTTTTGGTTTTGTTTCACCCTTGAGAGTTTGAAATCTGGTTTGGCAGCTCACAGATACTATCTTGTGTGCTGGATTCAGATTGTTGTCTGATGTTGGTTCTAAAATCCTTTGGTTTTAATAATTGTTGTAAGTTTGGCTTGGTTTGGTTTTTACGTTTTCCCTTAATTTCTGTATATCACAAAATGTCCTAGTTTCACTATGATATTTGAGTGAGAGTTTTGCAGGATATGTGATTCTTGGTTGGTAGCTATATGTGTCATCTGACTGCCTTCTTGTCTGCATGGTTTCTGCTGAGTAATTACAGTTTAGTCTTACTGTTTATGTTTTGTACGTGACTTGTTTTTCTCTTGTTCTCAGGATTGTTTGTCTTTGGTTTCAGTGGCTGTTATTATGAAATGTCTTGGCATTTGTGTTCTGCCCCTGTTGTATATGGAGTTCAACAAGTGGCTTGGATAGTGGCCTCTTCATCTTTCTTGATATCGGGGACGTTTTCTGCCGGCAAAGCTGCAGTGATCCTGCCTGTGTTTTCTGTTTTCTCTGTCTGTTCTAGAACTCTGATCACATGCAAATTTTTTTTCCTTTTATTACAGCCTACATTGTTCTCAGTTTCTTCATTTTTTTTTTCTTTTCTCTGATTGTCCCTCAACCAAAGCGGTACTCAAGGATTTGTCTTCAGTTTCACTGCCCCTGCCTTTCACTGTTTCAAATTTTTTCCTAAAACTTTCTACTGTACTGTCCATTTCTGAAATCTAGTGTATCTTTTAGATTTCTAGTGACTGCGTTGGTACAATCTCTAGTTCTTTACTTTGACACTGTTCCTGTATTTTTTTTCCTTCCATTGTTTTGTCTGTATTTTCTATGATTTTGTCTGCTTTTTCCTTATTTTTGTTTGCATTTTCCTTTATCTGTTGGAGAACCCTGAATACTGAATATTAGAGTTCAGAATTACCTATCCAGTGCCTTTTCTTTTAGCAGAAGGTCATTTTCTGGAGCCCTCCTCTCTGGTTTTTTATTTTGTTTTTATTATTGTCTGCTGCCTCCAGAACACTTAGGAATCATTTTCGTCTTTTATTGATTATGGATTGAACTTTTTCATCTTGGTTTTTTTATCTTCTATGGTTGCATCTGGGGAGGCAGGCTGAGTGTGTTTTGTTGCTTGCTTGCACTTGGACATTACATGTCTTAATACTGTGTCCAGGTGGGCAGGGTTGGTCCCTCTATGGTACAGCAGCAGGGCAAGTTCAGTGGGAGTGGGGGCCAGGGGTGGGTACTTTGGAGCACAAACTGGGGGTGAAGCAGGAGGACCTGGGGGACTGTGTCAGTACTGCTTCAGGGGTATGGCAGTCAGCACATGGTGCAGATAGGGAAAGGAGAGGGTGTGATGTGCAGAGCCAAGTGGGTGGGTGAAAGAGGAGAGGAAAGCGAAGGCAAAGAAAAAAAAGAAGAAAGAAAGAAAAGGGGAAGAAAGTAAAATGACGGTGTCATGGGAATTGGCAGCTGGGGACAGGACAGGCCCAGCCAGTCTGTAAGATGCTGGCTTTTTAGCTGAGCAGTGTGGCTCGGCCTGTTGAGAAGCCTCGTGGCTGGCACGTGGGGCTAGGTGAGTAGGAAAAAAAAGAAAGGAAAGTGGGGAAGAAAGAAGAACCCAACAGACCAGCAAGATAATTAATAAAACATAAAACCCAGGAACAACAAAAGGGGGCCGTGGCCATGGGGGTGGGGCAGAGTCGGGGTGGGGTAAGCTGATGTCTGCCTCGCTGGGTGGTGTGGCACAGCCTATCAGGGTAGGGCAATGGCAGCACAGAGCCTGGGTGGGAGGGAGAAGTGAAAGCAGAAGGGGGAAGATAAAGCAGAAAACATGGCACTGGGGGAGCTGAACTTTGGGGGTGGCCTAGACCCGGGAAGGCCGTGTACCAGAGGCTCTGCAGCTGAGGCATACAGCCTCATTCCCCGAGAAGTTTGGGACAACACACTGGACTGGTTGGAGAGGTGGAGAAGGAAGGGAGGGAGGAAGAGAGAGAAGAAACAGTAAGAAACAGCAGCATACAAATGAGCAAAAGGGCACTGCGGCTGCTGGCTGGTCATGGCAGCCCAGACCCGGGCACTGTAGCTGGGCTGGTGGACGTGGCCCACAGGGCTGGGCAGGCAGCGTGAAGGAAAGGAAAGAAAGAGAAAAAAAGAACAAGGCAGCCAAACCAGAGAAACCACAGTCCGTCAGGAAAGCAAGGCAGGCAGTGGCATGCGGGGCTACCTGGGCAGGGAAAGGGGAAGAAGGAAAAAGGAAAAGGCAATGAAAAAGCCCCACCACCCCTGAGAAAAACAGTATCAGGAAACTTACCAAGGAACAAAGGGAAAGCCTGTGTCCCTGATTACCGGGTGCTCTGTGTCCTGGTCCTGCCACGAGCTCTAAGAGATTGTCTTCCTGTGTTCCCTGTCCGAGTTGTGTGGTGGCTGGAGCCTAAGATGGCAAGTCTGACCCCATCAGCCGGTCCGGGACCCCCACACCGTGCCTCCCTTCGGTCTCTGATTCCTCTCCTTGGTACTTCGGGTTCCAGGACTGACGTTCGTGTCTGTTTCACTTAGTTTTTCAGGTCTTTGCTGCAGAGAGTTGGTTCGATGCTTCTGTCTAAAGCACCATCTTGGCTCCACCTCCTGCCTTTGTTTTTTTAGAATTATTATTATACTTTTATCCCTTTTATCCTGTTTTTACCCACCTGTGTCCCTCCCCACTCCCAGGTGTTTTCCGGCATTTTATCGGAGAGAGGACTGAGTTGGAAACACTTTATTTACATAAAAGTATATTGAGTAAAACATGTTTTAAAATGCATTAGAATGAGTATTATGAACTCTGTGTCTATAAATTAAAAAGATTGTGATTGCAGACCGTGAAATTCCACTTTCGAAAATGTATTCACTTTGCGTAATGCTCTAATACCTGAAACGAAATTTCATTTTGCTATTAAAAGACAACTTTTGTATTTAAAAGACCATTGGAAACAATAGTGTTAGCAGTCTGCTCAGGAGAAATCTTGTGTTAAGTATTTACTTCCAAAGAGAGTAGACTCCGGAATCTTCCACATCAGCACAGGCCTTCCAGAAGGTGATATGTTGGGCCTTCGGACAAGAGTGCATTCCCGAGACAGGAAAGCAGCCCCTGTTGGGGCCGGGACCCGTAGTATTTCCAGTAAAGCTGTGTCTGATTGGCTTCGTGGAAACTTGGGATGAAAACCCTCTGTGGAACTTGAGAGCCCAGTAGCTAGCAGGTTCTTGTGTTAGTAACATCTGCCGTTTTTCTTCACTTCGCTGCAGGGTCAGTACAGACCTTCTGACTTGTTGTGTCCTGAGACATACGTTTGGGTGCCCATTGAGCAGTGCCTGCCCTTGCTGGAAAATTCAAAATACTGCCGCTTCAACCAGGACCCAGAAGCAGGTATGTTTGTGGCAGAGCTCTGCTGGGAGCTGTGGCTTTATCTCTGGAACCCACGTGTACAGGACTGTAGTTCTTCGTGGGGCTCGGCTAGAGTTTTCTGTATTGCGTAGTCTGTGTGAATGCGTGTGTGTGTGTTTGCAGAGATAGGAGAGAAACCCTCTCCCACCCTCCACACATGCACACACACTCACAGTGATGCAAAGTAAGCAAGAAACCTCATGTGTTTGTACTACTTAACTGACCCAGCCTTTCCCATTAGAGAAGAACTTTTACAAGCTTGAGGACTGACACCATTTTCCATTTCTTTCATAACTGCCAATGTGTGGCAGTTGTACACCAGCTTGATTATGCAGCCAGGGTAGAGAAGACGGCCTGCTGACCTGGAGAAAGTTCTGGAAGGGGCACATGGAAGCACGTGTAGCAGGCTGGGATGGCGTGTGACAAGACAGCACTTTCTTGGCTTTCTGCTGATTTCTCTGGCATTTCTTTTTCTGTCTCCTGCCTTTTCCCTAGCACAGCCCAGCCTTTTTTTCAACTCTCCCCTTTGACCATTGTGGTTTCGTGTCTGTTAGCGAAGTGAACGTACTCCATCCTGGAAAACATGGTCCACGGGCTTCCTCTGCATTTGCCTTTTCTTGCTCTCCTTTCTCGTTCCAGGAAAATGTCCACTTCCATCACCCCTTGTAGCCTAGGTACCACTCAGTTTAAAGCAGCCCTCCTCCGTGCTGTGCTCTGAGTCCTCCGTGGGTTCAACAGGGCGTTGGTCAGTGGTGTGGATTTAGATGTTTTTATGATGGAAACCCTGGTGGTGTAATGGTTAAATGCTGTGGCCGCTAACCAAAAGATCCCTTCAAATCTGCCAGCCACTTCTTGGAAACGCTATGGGGGCGGTTCTGCTGTCTCCTGTAGAGCTGTTATGAATTGGAATTGACTAGATGGCAACAGGTTTGGGATTTTTTTTTTTTTTTTTGGTTGTATGATGGATAAGTTACACAGTGAAACCTGTAAGAGCCAGAACTTGACAGGACTGTCTTTTCTTCTGGGTCCCCAGATTTTTGCCTTTGACAGGGTGCAGTCTTACTACTTTTCTGTTGCTCACCTTAATGGAAGATAATTAGTTTTCCTTCTCTGATGCAGTTCTGCCTTGCTCAGATCCTGCTTTTGCTGTTTTTAGTGTACTGTGTCGATGTCTGTCTCCTGCCCTAGACTGGCATGATGCTCCTTGATGTTCCGATCTGTACGTAATTAAGCTTTGAGTCCGGATGGCGCCCACTGCAGAGGAGATGCCCAATACAGTCTTCATCGTGTGAATTCTCTCCTCACCGCCACCTGTGGCCTTAGTCTGGGGTAAGGGAGGGAAAAAAAGGCAACAGAAATAGAGAAGAGGGAGTGGGGAGTGAATGGAAAATATCAAGAAAAGAAAAACGAAAACCAAACCCATGTGTGTCAGGTCCTTTCTGATTCACAGCAACCTGAGGACAGAGGAGAACTGCCCCACAGAGCTTCCACGGAGCACCTGGTGGGTTCAAACTGCCAACATCTTGGTTAGCAGCAATGGCAGTTAACCACACACCACCAGGCTTTCCATCAAGAGAAGAGGAGAGTAAATAGAACCAAATAAGAAGACATGGGTAAAGGAATAAGTGCAGTAATTTCTTTAGTCCTAAAATGTGCATTTTTTCTCTACAAATCCATCTTTTTCTTATAAAAAAATCAGTTTGTATAACATTGTATTCTGTTACCTCCTTGAGAGGCTTTTATGAAATCAAGGTTGGATGCGTCTTGTATATGGTGGCACCGCAGCATCTGAAGGATGGCCACAGGGATCCAGCGGACACATTCGCCAGGTGCCCTGGGGTTAGCCATATGCTCCTAGAGATTTAAGTTTCATGGAGTAACCAGGAACTTGTATTCTTGCACCTTAAATTATTAATCAGAATCTGATCATTTCATTCTAAGCAAATTTACACCTCATTTAAACAAACATTTGTTGCTTAAAAACAAACATTAAATTTGCCTGTCAGTTTTGAAGTCAGGCCTAAAGCCAAAGGCAGAAGTACAATAGAAAAAGCATAGAGTTATCCACTTTTACCCCCTTCCCCCAAACAAGAAATTTCCCTTTTGGTTTTCCTCAGAGCGGAACAGGGCTGTCCAGTATGGTGAAAATCTTACTGATTCTTTTCATGTTTACATACTTAAGTTTATCTTGGAGTTTCTTCCAGCTGAATAATATCATGAACTTAAATTTGTTTCTTATTCTCAGACTTATGGAACAGTTTCACTTCCCCATCTTTCCTTCTTGATCTCCGTGTTCGCTTTTTTTTCTTACAGTACTTGGAGATTAAACTGTAAGTTCTGTGTTTTTAAGTTGACAAAGTGACTGAATAAATTCCATGCACAGAATGGACTCAGATCAAACCGACTGCCATCCAGCTGGTCCTGACTCACAGTGACCCTGCAGACAGAGTAGAACGGCTCCGTAGGGTTTCCAAGGCTGAAGATCTTCACAGAAGCAGACTGCCCCGTCTCTCTCCCACTCGGAGGCTGGTGGGTGTGAACCCATGACCTCTCCTGTAGCAGCCAGGCGCTGAAGCACGGTACCTCCTAGGGAGGCCCAGTCAGCTAGCTATTCAGGTTAATAGCTTGGTAACTCATTTTGTAATATAAGCAGTAATGAGAATTTGCTGACAGAGGCCTATGTCGAGACTAAAACGCAAGTCTCCTTTTCACTGTGTTTGTCGCGTGTGTTTCGGGAAGTCCTAGTGAATGATGACTATGTGGCAAGCACTTCCCTGTGATCTGGCAAGTTATGTTTCATAAACAGCTTTAGTTCTTACCAGTCACTGTTTAGAATTCATTAACAGAAGTCACAGGAATGCGTTCTTAGAGGCTAGTGCTCCGAAGCAGAGGAGGACCCCTTTCCATGTGCCGCGCTGTGGAACTGCCAAGAGAATACTGTACACGTTTGTCAGTATTGAGTATCACAGTCCAGACGGTGTTTGGAGTGAGACTTGAGGCCTGTGGTTTTAGGAAATGAAAACGCAGTCACGCGCTGGAGCGGGCCCAGCATGCCAAGAGGCATGGTCACTGTGGCCTCAGTGGCTGTCGTGAGAAAGTGCTCTCTGGTGTGGGGCCTGCTCTGCTTGATCCTGACCCGGATGGTACTCACAGAGAAGGCAGAGATTCTGGTGGGCGGCACTGTGACTGTGCGCCACCACAGTGCGTTTTTCCTCTCGGCTGTCAGTAGTGAGATGGCCTTGCAGCAGGCACAGCTGATCGTTGTAGGTGTCTGTGAAACAGAAGTCAGCTTCAGAGGGCGGCAGAGGCCAGTTGTAAGACAAGGTGACCTCTCCCATATCTGTAACTGCCAGAAGTCTCTGGAAACCCTTTTCCCCACTCCCTAGTTGAGATTAGGTTTCTGTGGTTATGTGTTCACCTAGGAAGTCTGTGTAACAGTAAAAACCTATTGTAAGTTTACTATTTTATGGTACTGCGGGGGGAGGGCTGGCAAACTGAAGTAACTTGGAATTTTTTTTTTTTTAAAAACCAACCTTGTTGCCATGGAGTTGATTCTGACTCATAGTGACCCTATGAGAGTAGGACTACCCTACCCAGTTTCCAAAGAGTGCCTGATGGGTTTGAACTGCTGACCTTTTGAATAGCAGCCGTAGCTCTTCACCACTGTGCCACCAAGGTTTCCTAAACGCGAGGTAAAATCCTCTCGGTATGCTGTCTTTCAACTGTCACTTCAGGACCTCTGCCTACTCCGAGGGCATGCCTCTTGCAAGGGTGTATGTCCACCAAGACCCCACCTGCACCATGAGCATACTCGCCAAGGCTGTACCTTCTCCACGGGCATGCCTCCTCAATGGGCATACCTCCGCCAAGGTCATACATCCTCCAAAGGCTTACCTACCCCAAGGGTGTACCTACTCCAAGGGCATACCTACACACAGGACATACCTATTGCAAGGACTTACCTACTCTAAAGGCGTATATCCTCTAAGGTCATACCTACTCCAAGAGTGTACCTCCTGCAAGCCTGTACTTTTTCCAAGGGCTTACCTGCTCCAAGGACTTACCTCCTCCAAGGGTGTACCTCCTCCGAGGGGTAACTCTCCAAGGGTGTACCTCCTCCAAGGGTATAGCTTCTCCAAGGGATCCATCGTCCAAGGGCATACCTCTTCCAAGGGCATGCTGACTCCAGTAGATGCCATGGGTGGCAGAAATGACAAGTGCTGAAAGGTCAGCAGATCAAACCCACCAAGAGGTGCCTCAGAAGACAGGCCTGGTCACAGATCTGCTGTCATCAGGTCACAGCCATGAAATCCCTGTGGAGCAGGGCTTCTCTCCAGGCGGGGGATCACCACAAGGTAGAATCAAGTTAACAGCAACTAACAGCCACCTGCTCCAAGGGAAGGGGGTTAAATATTTATCAAATGGTTTTTAAGTAAAGGTCTGTTACATGAAGTACACTGGTGAAGTGGGTACTTCTTGCTCTGAGTATATGCGTGGGGCTGACTGAGCAGCTGCTGTCCAGAGGTGGGACAAGAGGGCAGAGGGGGCAGGAGCTGGGTTGATGGACATGGGAAATACAGCGTGAGAGGAGAAGTATGCTGTCACAGGCTGGGGAGAGCAGCTACAGCTACTTAGCAGTACGTATGCAAGGTTTTGTTTGACAAATTGACTTGGATTGTAAACTTTCACTTAAAGCACGATAAAATATTTTTTGAAAAGTAAAGATGTGGTAGCTCATTCTTAAATTGATAGTTAGCTGTGTGTAAATTGCAGAAATTCTATACGGTAAGCTCGTTTTATGAGACCAGCATTACCGTGCACCAAAGGCAGATAAATGACAGGAAAACTCACTGACCTCTAGTTGTTTTGAACTCAGCAGCCCCATTGTCTGGAGCAGAACTGTCCCTTAGAGGCTCCAAGGCTGTCATCCTTACAGAAGCAGACTGTCCCCTTCCTCCCATTTTGAGCTAGCACCTGAGTGGTTACTTACTGCGCCACCACAGCTCCACAGTGACGACATTTCAGAGACCAGTTTTCCCTGCCTGGACATGACGTGACAGTGTCACAGCAGCTCATCATTTGCATTGTGTATTTAAAAGATGCGAAAACCAGGAATTTTGTAAAAATTTTATTGTAATTCAGTGGAAGTTTACAATGCTATTAGTTTTTCACTCAAAAACATCTGTGCAGATTGTTCTGTGACATTGCTCGGCGGTCCCCTCAGTGTGTCGGCCCTCCCTCCTTTCCCTTCCCACCGGAAGTCCTCTGCGTCCGTTTGTCCAGGTTTCCTGCCCCTCCCGGCCTCCTCATCTTTGCTTTTGTTGCCCACGTGCTGTCGTATACTTCGCTTGGACTGAGAAGCACACCCCTCGATTGTGTTACTGTTTGCTGCGTAGCCCTGTCTAATCTTTGGCTGAAAGGTGGCCTTCGGGAGTGGCGTCAGGTCTGAGTTAGCAGTGTGTCCAGGGGCCGTAGTCCAGGGGTTTCTTTCATTGTCTGTCTGGGCAGTAAGTCTGGTCGTTTTGTGAACTTGAACTCTGCTGTACGTCCTTCTCCCGCTCTGCCTGGGCACCTCCACTGTGAGCCCTGTCAGGGCGGTGGTCAGCAGTGGTAGCTGGGTGTCGGCTAGTCCACGGGTACCATCTGGTGCTCCTGGGCTCAGGGCGGTGGGGCTGTGGCTTGTTGGTCCTTCAGTCCTTTGGACTAATATTTTCCTTGTGTACTTAGCTTGAAAACTAAGATTTATTAAGATAAATGTCAACAGTGGTCATTGACTGTTCTTGTCTTTTTAAAGGGTGTTTTTAAGCTAGTCTTTCAGAAATGTTTTAAAAATTCACAGATTTTTACCGGCCAGTGTTTGGTCATTAAGTGAGCATGAGCACTAAGCCAGCAGTTGCAGACCGTCAATGCCCTGCCCAGGGACAGACTGGAAAACCACCTACAAGACTTGAAAAGCTGACTTAGATTTCCATCTAGCTACTAAAGAAATACTTCTCTGACTCATTTAGCATTTCTCGTGAAATAGATAAGATTTTCAAAATAAGCAATTTCTCATATGACCACCCTGTCTTTAGTTTTCTTTAACTAATCCCACAATAAATACTACACATAATTTCAGTACCATTTTCAGTAAGTGCAAAAATACCATGACACTTTAGACTGTGTTTAGAAATGGTTCTGGTATGTAGAATCATCTTGTGTCTCTGGCTTGGTTGGAATGAGAAACTGACATTGTTATGTACTAAGGGGATTGTCCAAAACGTCATTAACAAATAAAGACCGTACCTGCTGGGCCAGTGCTCAGTGGACTGTGGTAGCCTGCCAGCTCTTAGACATGATCCATGTCAGCTCCTTTGTTTTATGTACTTCTAAGGAAGAAAACAAAAGGTTGCCAGTCAGCCTCTGACACCACTGGTGTTGTAAGATGTGTCTGGGTTTCGGAGACATGCAATCAGGAGTCTTCGCATAGAGTTAACATTGTTGTGTCTGTATGCTACAAACAGCTGGCAAAGCTATGGAGTGTTTGGAAGACTCGTTTTCTTATGATAGGGAGTTTTATGGCTTCCTAATTCTTAAGCAGTGAAAGTATTGTAGATGTATCAGAGTTTGAGGGCATTGTTTTCAGGCACCATCATATAAAAATAAGATTACCATCATTGACTTAGAAGAGTGTTCTTAATGCTGTGAGCTAAGTAATTTTTTCCACTAGGTACATTTTGAGAAGCCACGTAATTACTTCACAGAGATACCTTGTTGTAATCAAAGTAAAACCTTTTTACCACACAGAAGGCATTAAAATTGTATAAAAAAGGATGATCTCAATGCATTCTGTTTTTTAAACAAATTAAAAGTTTAAAAATTTAATGTTGCAAGGTAGCAATAAAAAGAGAGAATTTAAAAACCTTGCTTAACAAATAAATTCACCCCTCTCTGACAGTTGATGGAATGATCAAGTATTTAATAAAGAAGAAGCAAAAGATGGTATTCCGGAATATCATCAAGCTTGTTGTTTGCTGTGACAGAACCTGCAACTGATGGAACACTTTTCTACATTGTGCGTTACTAATAGGATCATGGTATTTCCAGTTGCCTCATAAGCATGTGAAAGCTGGACAGTGAATGAGGAAGACTGAAGAAGAACTGATGCCTTTGGATAATTAATGCCTTCGGACTCTTTGGCAAAGAACATGGGATATACCGTGGACTGCCAGCGGAACGAACCAGTCCGTCCTGGAAGAAGTACAGCTAGAGTGGTCCTTAGAAGCAAGGATGGCGAGACTTCCTCTTACATATTTTGGACATATCGTCAGGAGGGATCGGTCCCCGGAGAAGGACATCATGCTTGGTAAAGTTGAGGGTCAGCAAAAAAGAGGAAGGAGGCCCTCGGCAAGATGGACTGAGACAGTGGCTTCAGCAATGGGCCAAGCATAACGACGATTGGAAGCAAGTGTTTCATTCTGTTCTGTTGTACGTGGGCTTGCTGTGAGTTGGAATCCACTTGGTGGCACCCAGTAACAACTTCTTGGTTTAACTTGTGGCTCAGTAGTACCAGAACATGAATAATTGGCCTTACTAGTAAATCTTCAAGGCTACTTGCTGCTGTATTTTGGGGCCTGCGTGATTTGGTCTCCACTATAGCACCTACAAGCTGTTGGGTCTACTGACAGACCTTTTGAGGGTTTCTGAAATCATTTTGCTCCACACACAGCCAACTTTAGTAGTCTTATGATAGTGCCCCTAACATGTTCCCTGTGAAAACCTTTTCCTTCAGAACAGACTGAAAAGTACAATGTAATGAAGTGAGACCAAGAACACTGGGTCATTTGAGGGGATCAGGTCAACAAGTAACAAATGGATTCCATCACAGATGAATGTGAATTCATGAAAGGGTAGCTCTGGTACAGAAGTGGGGTGAGAGGACCGCCCAAAAAAAGGTGAAAGCCCAAACACCAAAACATGAGTAGCTTTAAGAGGTTCAAGAGACTATTTGTTTCTGGGAGCAAGAGGACAGGGCACCAGAAGAAACATGGTGAAGCGTAGCCTACGGAGTACTGTCTGCCCATCACCGTGAGGGTGCGGGGGGCTTGGCGGAGGTGGCGTGTGAGATCTAGTAGAGAGGCCAGAGGTAATGCAATTGGAGCACATGGGGTGAGCGTGTGTATTGAATTCAGGGGTGAAAACAAGTTCTCTGAGCAGCCGTAAAGTGATTTGCAGCCCATGGCTGTCTCAGAAGTATCTGTGAGTTCTACTGAAGCAGTTGATTTGGGCTCGGATTAACTATTGAGTTTGGACCAAATTCCTCTCTCCATGCAAATCATCAGTTGAGCTTTGTGCAGTAGCTGAAAGGTCTGGCATGTGGCTGTTCTCCAAAAAGTGTCTGCTTCTGGAATTCGCAGCCTCTCTGGAGAAGCAGACATAGAGTCGTCTAGAATGTGAGGCACCAGACAGGCTTTCATCCCAGCTGAGCTGAGGGCTTTTTTTGATGGGTTGTTTGCATTACCATTAGTTTGTTCCAGTTTATTGTGGTTAGTGAACAGGAACTTGGTGAAGATTTCAGATACCATCCTGGTCCTAAAAACAAGTCATCATTTTGCACAATTTAAAGATGTCGTGACCAGATGAATTTCAAGATTCATAACACAATCATGAACCAAGGGAACTATTCCAAGAATGATTTAATTTGGGAATTCAGACCCTGAGTAATAAACACATGCTGCTGGTTAACAGGAAAGTTGATAAAGCCGGATAGTTACTGTGCAGCTAGGCCTTCTGTGGCTCATCGCTGAAGAGCAGGAGATTGGGATCGTCGTGAGTCACACACGTTTTCTAGACGTCTGCTTGGCTCAGCGTCATCTGTCTGTGTGTGCTGCTGTCTGTCAAAGGCGTGCAAAGAAGTGTAAGATCCACTTCGCACGCTCCAGGAGTTCTCGGCCCTGCGGAGGAGGCAGGCCAAGGATAAAATGAAAAAAGGCAGCCTTAGTGTCGTTTGTGTCCATACATGGGGGTTTTGCATGAAAAAGCACACTTTTTAAGTGGCCATAATAAAGGAAAAGAAACTGTAGGTTAACAACAAGATGGCCTACAGGAATAAAATCACTAAATGTAAAACTGTTCTGTAAACCAGGTTGACACAGGATGAAAGGAAGACTTTGCATGTCTTCTCTGTGGCCGGCACTTTAAACCATTGAACTGCTTTCGTGTTCATTTCAGTCTCTAAGTTAAAACATATTTTCTTTTTCAAGGAATTAAGAGTTGTACTTTTCTAATCATTGGCATAAAAAATCTTGGAAATGTTTACTGTAGCCATTAACTCTGTTTATTGGCCTTTGCAACCTACTGTTATTATAAAAAAATACCCATTGCCATCAAGTCGATTCTGACTCATAGCAACCCTGTAGGACAAAGTAGAACTGCCCCATAGAGTTTGCAAGGACACCTTTTGGATTCAAACTGCCAGCTTCTGGATTAGCAGTCATGGCACTTAATTACTACACCTTAATTACTTAATTACTACACCTACTGTTGTTTGAGGTTAACAGTAAGAGCTAACGTCAGTTTCGTATCTTGAGTGCGAGCAGTTTTAAAGAGTTCTAGGATAAACGGGATTATGGCAGGTAAGTGGAGCTGGAAGAGACACTTGCTCTGAACTTTCACCTCAGGTAAGCATTCCGTGTATGTGTCTTAGCTGTGGGTCATAACTTGAACCCACAGATTGCTGTGATGTCAGCGCATAGAAGATCACTGTTCACAGTGGGAAAAGGGCTGGATATAACTTCGGCCCCTTTGATTTCAGTCTTTGGTAGTGGTTTTTGAGGGCTGTTGGTTGATGATTCTTTTTGGCAGTGAATGTGGCACCATTCCTCTTTGATTTGACATGCCCAGCGTAGTCCACCGTGCTGTTGTTGAGTACAAAGTGGGTGCTACCAATCCATTTGAGCCCACTGATGTCTAGGGTATCTACATGTGTTCCAGTTCATTTTTGACAACTTGCAGTTTTCCTACATTCATATGTAGTTGGAAACCAAGAAGGAAAGGTGTACAGAGACCTGCAGTTAGGAAACCAGAAGGGGAAAACATACTCTGCATTTCTCAAGCAGAAAGAATTGCAGAAAAATGCAGGCCTTGAGTTCATATGTCGAAGGTTTCTATGACAGAATATAGAATGACACAGGAATCATCAAAAGAAGGCAGAAGGAATAGAGTCACTGTGCCAAAAAGAATTGGTTGACAGCCAGCCATTTTAGGAGGTGCTGTGATCATGAGCCCCTGGTTGTAAAGGAAGAAGCCTGAGCCGCACTGAAGGCATCGGCGGGAAATGGCTCCCGGCACTGACGGACTGCCACTGGAACTGTTTTCAGCAAGCAGACGCAGTGCTGGAGGTGCTCAGTCCTCGGTGCCAGGAGGTTTAGAAGACAGCTGCCTACCCAGCTGACTGGAAGAGAGCCCTGGGTACCCGTCCCAATGCCAGGTGACCCACCAGAATGCGGATGTGACTGCCGTCATTAGCAGCGCATACAAGGGAAGTTTTAGCTGAAGAAACACTGCAGTACACTGACAGAGAACTGCCAGGAATTCAAGCTGAATCAGAAGACCTGAAACAGAAGGTGTCATTCCTGCTGTCAGATAGATCTCGGCTGAAAGCAGAAGGACCGGGAAGATGTTTGCCTGTGTGTTACTGACTGTGCTAAGGCATTTGACTGTGTGGATCCTAACAGATTATAACAGCTCATACACCTGAGTCTTTGATGGCCTTAAATTGATTAGTTTACTGACCATCAGTATGTCTCTGCTGTCAATCGATTGATTTTATTCAGTCCGCACAGACTCACTTTATCAAACTACAAATTAAATGAAAGTATGCTAACTTCTGATACAAAAGTACAGAATCAAGACATTATTGTACTGAATGGGAAATAAAATGACAACTGAAGTTATGGTGTATGTTCTTCTTTGCACTGTTAAGAAGGTACGAATGAGCAGCACTCACCATTCTGAAGCCTTGATGGGAGTGGAATGAAAAATGGCCCTTTGAGTGTGGTACTGTGTGAGTTTTCCTGTCATGTTCCTGTGTTCTAAGAATTCTCTGTCTTAGAATACCCTTTTTAGAGCCAAGTGGCAGCAGACTGTGAGTGCACATGTAGATATATGTGCTGGCATTTTTTTGTAAGGTATCTTACATGTCTGGGCACAGGATGAGTGAGGGCTTTTTCTGCCAAATTAAACCCAGGCTCTACCGCCAGACGTTGTGATGGTTCTTCAGTGGCCTTGATCGTCAGGAGCTTCCAAGGCGTCACAGGTGAGCCTGATGTGCAGCCAAGATCGAGGGCCCCCCAGCCCCCCCGGAACTTAGCTCTGTGTGCTCAGTGTCTGTTTCCTTAGAGAGCTGACACTGGAGCTCAGATGAGCCCTCTTCTGGTGCAGAGGTGGCTCCGGCCCGAGTCCTGCACTGCCTCCGCTGTCTGGCTACTCCGTCCCTCCTCTGTGGTCCAGTTGTGAGGACTTTTGATTTCTTGATGTTGAGGTGCAGTCCATACTGAAGGTTGTGGTCCTGGATCTTCGTCAGTAACTGTTCCACATCTTCTTCTCTTCTAGCAGGTAACACGTGATGTCATCTGCATAACGCAGGTGGTTAATGAGTCATTCTCCAATCCTGATGCCTCGTTCTTCTTCGCATAATCTCGTTTCTTGGATGATTTGCTTGGCATGCAGGTTGACATCTTAGTGGTAGGAAGAGCACCTCAGGTGATAAATGGCGTACAGTCACATCATTATGAGGATCACGAACTAGCCGTGTTGACACACATTTTGAAGGGCACAGTGCAGCCCATGTCATTCACCAGCATTTTAACTCTTAAAAACCAAATTCATGGGCGTCAAGTGAGTTCCAACTCGTAGCAGCCCCATAGGACAGAGTAGAACTTCCCTGTAGGGTTTCCAAGGAGCAGCTGGTGGATTTGAACTGCCACCCTTTTGTTTAGCAGCCATAGCACTTAAGCACTATGCTACCAGAGCCTCTATAACTCTCTAGGTGGCTTTATTTTGTGTAACTTTTTATACTAGAATTTATGCTTAATATTATTAAACTCTACTGTGGGACGTGAAGCCCCCAACCCACACCCACTGTGCAGGAGTCTGTGTGCATGGCGCACTACACTCCAGCACTGAGCACTGCTGAGGTCTGCTTCAGGACTTTCACATTTCTTTCTGTACATATATTTGTAGTTTTTATTTTCAATGATGTAATTTATTTAAATATTTAATAACATACTAAAATACTGTTCTGTGGGTTTTTTTCACTTAAATTGAAATATTTCTGTTATTTTACAAAGAACTTCCTCATTCTTTTTTTTTTTTTAAATAAACTTCACATGTTAGAATAATTGTAGATTTACAGAGTAGGTAGGAGAGCAGTAGAGAGCATTCATGTGCACAGGTCCCTGGCTTCCTTTGTTGCTGACACTTCCCAGCTGTCTTCGTTCTGGTTGGATGGCTGCATGTGGTGATGTAGAACCGCTAACGGGTACCCCTTGCCTTGATAAATGTTTAATTTTTCCAGTTTTTCCTGTTACAGCACTACAATAAAACTTTAAATGCAGCGAGACCTGTGACAGCTGGAGTTCCCTGGGCTGTTTTGCCTTTCCGGTTCTCACAGGTTTCTGCCTTTGGCCGAGTGCAGCCTTACCACCACTTTTTTGGAGCTCACGTTAGTGGGAAATGTCTGCCTTTGCCTTCTCTGACAGGTTTCCGTGTTTCCCAGTTTTTAGCTTTCTCAGGTTTTAGATACTCATCTGTAAAACAGATTCCCCAAAGTAGGATTGCTCTGTCCAAGATTGGGTGGGTTTGCCCTCCTGGCGGCACAGTATCGGGGCAGTGGCAGCTCAGTCTGTGAACTTAATTGTTCGTGGTGCCCCACGCCTGTTGTTGGATATCACTGTGTCACTTTCCGAGTTCTCCCACCAGGAAGCAATGCACTGATGCCAGCGCCTCGTCTAACCTTCAGAACAATTTTGGAACTCTTTTGGAATGGCTTTTGCTACGGTGGCACAGTGGCAAATTCACAAACTTAATTGTCTAGTTGTCTGAGGGACTTTTTAGCCAAGAAACAAATAGCTGCATTGGAACGCCCTTCCTTACTCACCTGGTCTGGCCCTCGATGACTTTTTCTCTTTACCTGAAGGGAAGGGAAGTATCAAAAGGAAGACATTTTGGTGACACTCAGGACATCAAGGGTAATACACCAACAGCTCTGATAGCTATTCCAGAAAAAGAGTTCCCAAGCTGCTTTGAAAGGTGGACTAAGCGTTGACATCAGTGCACAGCTTCCCAAGGGGAGTATGTTGAAGGTGACTGTAGTGATATTCAGCAATGACGTAGGTGGCACTTTTTCTAGGATGAGTTCGCAGACTTAATTAACAGTCCTCCTGTAAAGTAGTGTCCCACCCTCAGCCACACTTCTGAGGCTCAGGAGAATGATTGAAGCCAGGCGGATGTGAAGATTTAGAGGTTGGCGCTGAAGCCACAGGCATGAATGAAATTTCCCAGGGACAAAGTGTAGAGTTGAGGAGAACCCAGGCCAGAAGGCTGTGTCCTCCCAGCCATCAGATCAGGCAGGGAGAGGTCAGCAGACCAAACAGGATCACCCCAGGGGCCAGAGGACGACCTGGAGAGTTGTGTGGGAAGTCCGAGGCCGAGTGGTTTCAAGGAGAGGAAGTGGGCCTCTGGTCTTACACGGTGCTGAGAACAGTGCAGCCTGAGGTGAACCTAGTGGAGTCGAGAGAGAGGACACACCTTGGCCTCAGTGACCAGTGAGTAGGGCTGAGCCAAGCTCCTCACTGGAGTGGATTGTGGAGTGAGTGCGGGGTGAGGAAATACCTGTGACGTCAGTTCCAGTTAGAGGAGGAGAGGAAGGGAGAGGAACCTGACTGGAGGGCCAGGGCAGTAGGGGCACAGAGGGGTTGGTTTGTGTGTGCCAGATGGCAGAGTCTGAAGCTTTTGTAAGCTGATGAAAAGGAACTAGCAGAGAGGAGAGTGGATTGCAGGAGATACTGTAATCTGTGATTATGTGCAGATTGGGCTGAGGCCAAGTCTGGGCAAGAGAATGCACTTGGACGGGGGGACCTTGGGCAGTAACAGAGATCTCAGTTTCTACCACGCCTCCCAGCCTGCCAAGCCAATGTGTTTGTGCCCTGTCATTTCTGATTTCTGATTTTTGTCCCAGGAATTTCTCCAGGTAGAGCTTCTCAAAGGCACTTTAGGGAGAACCCCTCTGGCTGAGTTCCCGTGGAAGGAGTCAGAGGTCAATCCAGTGACAGATGCACTCTTTGGACATCAGTATGGTGACTAGCTGTCATTACAAAGGGAAGCCGGATGCTTGTGCAAACTTCCCAACAGTTTCCCTGCTTGTACCCTTGCCCCCCTCCCCCATAGTTTGCTCCCAACACAGCAGCTGGAGGGGGCTTTTAAAGGTGAGTGCAACTGCTTGGAACACAGTCAGGCAGTTCCTCAAACAATTCAACCAGGAGTTACCACATGACCCAGCAGTTCTGCTCCGAGGTAGATACCCAAGGAAAAGGAAAACATGTCCGCACAGAAAGTTGTGCGTGAATCTTCATTACAGCACTGTTCATAATAGCCCAAAAGTGAAGCAGCCCAACTGTCTGTTAACTGATGGATAAACAAAATGTGGTAGAGCCATGAAAACAAAGAAAGTTGGCATCGAGTTGATTCCAACTCATAGCGACCCTATAGGACAGAGTAGAACTGCCCCACAGAGTTTGCAGTGAGCATCTGATGGATCTGAACTGCTGACCTTTTGGTTAGCAGACGTAGCTCTAACTACTAGGCCACTGTGGTTTCCATAGCCATACAATGTAGTATCTTTCAGCCATAAAAGGAATGGAGTAGACCGATTCATGCTGCAGTGTAGATGCACCTTGACAACATGATGTGAGTGAAAGAAGCCAGTTAGAAAAGACAGCACATTGTATGATTTTGTTTATATGAAATACTCAGAATAGGCAAATCCCTGAGGCCCCCCGCCACCCAGGAGGCTGGGGGAAAAGGGGTGACTGCTGATGGGTGCAAGTTTCTTTTTGGGGGGTGAGGAAGAAGTGCCCTAAAACTGATTGTGGTGATGGCAACACAACTGTGAATAGAATATGCTAGACATCACTGACCCCTGCACTGTGAAGGGGTGCAATGCATGGTGTGTGAGCTGCAGCTGAGCGGAGCGATTTTTAGGAAATATTGGACAAGCTAAGTTTAAATATTTTTTCTCTAGTTTTCGTTTTTTACCAGAAATACTCGAGTGAAATTAGTAGCAACAGGATTTCTTAGGATATGAAAATGTGTAATTCTTCCTGATGGATTTCCAGGGCCGTTTGTGTGGATCCCACCAAACGGGTCTGAATAATGAGCAGGGTGACCGTCATTTCTGTCACGTCCACTGCGCATGCCCTTTCCCAGCCTTCCCTTTGCCATCCCACATGAAACACCTCACTGAGTGCTCCCCAGTGGTGATTAGGACATTTGCCCATGTCTGCTGTCTCCTTAAACGCCCCTAAACCGTGTTTGCCTCTGAACTTCCAGAGCTGGGTTTCTCTTGGTTTCTTCCTCTGTGACGTGTTTGTCCGGTTGCATCAGTTTAGCCCACCTGTATTTACTTCATAACATCACAGCACCTGCCATTCACACAATCACCTTTACAAGAAACTGTGGACAGACTGACTTGTTTTCATATTGATATAACAATGCTATAGCAATAAATGATGAAGTTTAAAAAGGAAAAAAAAAGAGACCATTTGATCATTTTCAGGAAAGCCTAGAAGTTATAAGTCTCTTTAAGAATAGCAAATGAGTTAAATCCCCATAGGAATGGGAAGGCGAGCTTTGATCTCTGGATTCTTTTCCTTTGAAAGCACCTGTGATGCCCGGTTCATCTCTTGTGACTAAAAACTTGGAGGGGGGAGGGGGCGAGAGGTTGCTACCTGCCAGAGTTTTCCTTGAAGATTGAAACATCACCGAGTTGACAGCATATTTGTATCAGCAGTGATCAGAGACTCAGAAAAGGTTTGGTGGGATTGCCTTTGGTTTTTATCTCATGAAATTAAATGGTGATACATCAGAGAAGGGAAAAGGTGGAGGAAGTTCTTGTTGAAACCCACTTCCGAGACATCTTAATAAGCAGGCAGTTTTCCCTGGCTGAGACGGCTGGCACATGGTCTTTAATCCCAGAATGGCTTCACTTGCCCTTATGTCCTCAAGGTCTGCACGAGAAGAGGCCTGGCACGTGTTAGCCCAGGTGAGCTGTGTGGAGTCAGCTATGTAGATGTTTGTCTGTAAACCCGGCTGGCATTCATCAGACAGACAGTCCAAGATCTTCATAAAAGACTTGATGAGAATTGGAGCTGCACTTTATTTTTAATGTAAGGAATTAATCACAATAACTACTTTCAGTATTTAAGTATGATAGTGGTGGTGGCCGTGTGCTTTGGAGTTGGTACTGGTTTACCGTGACCCTGGAGGGCGGCACAGGACTGCCTCCTAGGGTTTCCTAGGCTGTTGCCTGCTTCCGAGAGCTGATTGCCACGTCTCACCCCCCTCGGCGCAGCTGGTCAGTTTGAACACTGAACCTTTCAATTACTAGCCAAGTGCTTAGGCCCTGGGCCATCAGGCTCCTTATTTAGCCGGTAGGCTTTTTGGCTGTTTATGTAGATTTTTATTTTTTAATATAATGTTATTTATTTTGTTGCTGAGAATACACAGCACAAAGCCGACACCAGTTCATCCGCATATGCACCATTCAGGGACACTGATGGCATTCTGTGAGTTGTGTCACCATTCTCACGGTCCTATTCTGGGTTGTTCTGCCCCCTCACAGACTCACTGCGCCCCTAAGGTTAGTATCTTTTGAGTCAGTGTTGCCACTTTGGGCCCACTGCACTTGTTAGATGAGCCTAATGCTTAAGGCAGACTGTTTTTCATTGTTGAAGCTAAACTCTTGTTTGGTTTTAACAAGACTTCAGGAGGCATTAGTGGTTTAAGGTTGAAAGATTCTCTGAGGGCAGTGATTTCAGGGGGTTATCTAACCTTCACCGCTTCAGGAAGTCTGCAGTTCCTGAGAATCTGAAATGCTGCCCTGTTTTTTCCTCCCTTTGATCAGGATTCCTCTCTGGAAACCTGCATCCAAATATTCAGTCGGGGTGCTGGGCCCTCTCGAGTTTCTCTGGTCCTGTGGCTAAGGAGGCAGTCATTCATGGAGCCGATGGGCCACTCAACCATTTCTTCCTCCCGTTCCTGACTCACCTCCTCTTGTTCCAGTGCAATAGAGACCCGTTGTTGTCCATCGGATGGCTGCTTGCAACTTGAGGACCCGAGGCATCACTGATAGAACTAGGAGGTAGAACAGAAGTGCTAAACATGTTATTAGGCTAGTGAGCTGGGATGTGTCATGAACCCATGACCCTGAACCTCCAAACCAAGGAACTAGACCCCTTGAGGGTTGGTTTGTACATAGGCAGCCTCAGCAGTTACTGGTGTGTGTTTGTTTTGGCCATTGCTGTAAACCTGTCTTATCAACGCAGCTTTTTACAGGTGTACAACTAATTGACAGTGATTATAGTAACTGTGTGGCGCTACCCTTCATCAGCTTGATACGCCTATCTCCATTAATGTCTCCTTTCCCCATCCCCTCAATGTTATCCAGGAGTTACCACGACAGGGGGTTCCGGAGCCTTAATGCAAGTGGATATCTTAATAATATATAATTGTTTATCGTTCCAATGAAAATTTATATATGAAGTTGTAGTAGCTAATAGAAAAACTGACCCCAGTTGGACAGATGACGGCTTGACATCAGTGATTGCTTTGCCGTTGCAGTGGATGAAGGCCGTAGCAAGGAGCCTGACCGGCTGCAGGTGTTCTACAAGAGAGCCATCATGCCTTACGGTGTGTACCGGAGACAGCAGAGGGACCCTAGCCAGGAGGCGACCGTGCTGCAGTACGCCAGCCTGGTGGGGCAGCGCTGCGCCGAGAGGATGCTTCTCTTCCGGAGCTAGGAGGCGCCGGCGCGCGCTGGCCCCGCCCTCCCGCAGCGACTTCCGGCGCGCCGGCCCGTGTCGGACTTCCGGCCCCGCCCTCCCGTGTCGGACTTCCGGCCCCGCCCTCCCGTGTCAGACTCCCTGTCCCTCCCTGGTCCTCCCGTGGGACTCCTGTCACTTCAGCACCACCACCACGCAGCTCTTCTGAAAGATTTTGTGGCTGTGTGTTCAGGAGATTCTCATGCTTATAAAGACTTTAAAAAAGTGTTCTGAGCGAGTCTCCTAATTGGGGGTGATCACTTGGGGGGTATGTTTCATGAACAGGATGTGCTCAATTTCTTTTATTAACATTTTGGAAAGGAACAATTAGGACTCCAACTCAAGTAATATAAATTGTGGTTGTGTTTTTTTTTTTTCTACGGGAGAATTCAAAACAAACTCAGAACCTTGAAGACAGTTGATGCTAGAAAGCCTTATGTATAGGGAGGAGGGTTGAAAGTGCTTTATCACTTCAAAAATCTAAGAGAAGGCCCAACTGTGTTGTTGCTCAGTGTTTGGTATTACTGCCTACTAGCATATTGGGAAGATTATTAGAGAGTTTGAGAAAAACGGAAGCCAAATATATGCATACATACACGTATACGTATGTATACATATCTATATGTATACACACATAGGTGTATATATCAGCATCAATGTCTGCTTGGCCAGGGAGGCTCGGTTCACGTCTGTTCTCTTGGCCTGATTTTTTTCCCAGGAATAATTGTTAATACTCCTGTTTACTCTCAGAGGTATCCCATTTATGGACAATAAAATGTATTTGCTGTATTTCAAAAAATCTAAGAAAGTGAGTTTTGATTTTAAAAAGAAGGCTCCTGCCTTCATCTAAGGCCCATAAAATGTAGGTACACAAGAATTTTCCATTCCTGGGCCTCAGGACACACATCTTTGGGTATTGTTGAAAATGAATTACTTTCAGTAGCGATACCAAGAATCACATTTGATTAAGTGTAGGCATCATTTTGACCTCGTGTTCCAGAGCAAAAAGCAAAACAGTCACCTCCTTGCCCTTGGCTGTGGGAGTGAGGGGTGATGGTATCCTCAGTGAGTAGGAGCAGAGACTGGCCTTTCATTTTGTTTGGTCTTTTGCCTCTGGAGCAAATGTCCCTGTTTTTACAAAGGTGAGCCAGACCTGGGCCCTTAGGAGGCCCCAGACAACGAGGATACATTGACACATCCATTCAGGTCACCGAGAGGCACGTGCAATGATCAAGGTGTGCTGGAGAGGTGGTGAAGAACAAGGGCAGATAATTTTCTGGGATTCCCTTTTTCAGTGGTTCCCCACTTTCTGCAGCTGGCTGCATGGCCGTGGAGCCGTTATCAGCCCGCATCTGGCCTATTTTTAATTGATTTTTTTAAGCCATGTTATAGTGCTGAGTAAAGTGAATCCTACTACTGTAGTCAGTTCAATATGTGATTTTGAACTTTGTCCACAATTTATTGAATTTAGATACAACATTAAAAAGTAACCTTCCGCTAGTCAGAATATAAGGAAGGATTATAGAACAAAGATGTTTAAAATGAAATGTCTGATCATTCAACATGGCAATAAACTGTATGCATTCACTCAGAGGGAGACAGAGCGTGTGTATACCATCTGCCAGGTAGTTTGTTAACTGCAGATAGAGTACTGAGAAGTTTCCTCTGAATCCATGGATCTCTTGTTCTTCCAGAATTTTGTCCTTCAAAATAGTCTCCCAAGACTGTTTGAAAGAGCCTTGTTTGAAGCTGCCTTCAGAATTCATAGAGCATTCCTTTTTACCTTTGCATAAATAAGGAAGTGAAAATCATCTGAAATCCCATCACATCCAGAGAGAGAAAGCTTTGATACATATCTAATGTTAAAAGTAAAGTTATGCTCTACATGGTCTTTGTTTCCCCCCAAATAAGTTATGAACACATAGCTGAAAGAAAGATCTCAGCAAATGTTTTGAGTGCTCTTGGAGTTGTTAAGCAGGGCCTGGTCACTACAGGGTGCACTTGGCATTGGGTTTCCAGCTTGTTAACATCATTATCTCTCTTACTTTGAAACTGAGTCTTAGAGAGAAGCTTGTGAGATGACCTTCATCAAGGTCACAACTGTGAGTGTCAGCTAAAGAGAAAACTTGAATTGTACCACAGCTGTGGTGTCTTCCTGCAAATTCCGTCAGAGGAAAAGTATCAATTACTCCTTCCTGGGAACCATGGTGTTGACCCTGGGGGGTGGCTTTAATAGGTTGGCTCCATGAAGCTCCAAAATGAGTTGGGCGTGAAGGGTCTTTCGCTTGGTCAATATTGTGCATTGTTTTTTTGAGACTAGGTAATACGTTGCCCTGATGAGCAGAGTATCTTCACAGTTATTTGCTCTTTTGAATCTTAGCTGAGTGAATATTGATAAAGGGCTAGAAAAAGACTGTCAAGGCAAGGGGCATAATTTTGCCAGTTGACAAGTGGTCAAGCTGGGAAATCTGATTTTATGCTCATGGCTTTCACCTGGAGAAATGTGGTAGAGCCTTGGATCGTAAGGCAAGTTACGATACAAACCTTTTCAAGGTAGGAAGTGATATTTGCGTCTTTGTGTCATAGTCCCCCTCGGATTTCAGGTAAATTCACAACTGCCTGCCTGTCTTGGAGACAGAGATGCAGGAGAGAGTCCCCATACTGCCACCTGTATCTGAAGAGCTTCATTTCAGGTCATCAACTTCATTTCAGTTCTGTGAGGTTTTCATTATCTTATTTTTTTAATGTAACCTGAGCACTTTTTTTATATTCTAAAAGATAGAGGCTATTCTCAGATGACTATATTATTTGTTTAAACTTCTTTAGATAAGAAATTATTGCTGTCTGTGTTTTCCAAATGGCTTTCCTATTTTTTTATCCATTTTGCAAATATCAGTAGTGTGTGGTTTCTTAATATGTCAGACTCTATTACATGAAGAAACAATTTCAGATTTATAAACAGAATATTCTTTGATTTATAAGCATTTGTATTATTTGAAGATGAATAAATATGACTAGCTGACTAAAGTGTGCCTGTCACTGCTAACTTAGAAGAAGGAAATGTATTGCAAACAATTGGAAAATGTTTGAATCAGAAGTTATTCAAATGTGTGTTTTTTTCCAAAAGAAAGCCAGTGACTGACTCCAAGGCAAAACAGATGTGATTGCATTTAATACTTTTTTTTTTTTTTTTTAACCCTTGTGTATGCTTTTAAACAGTCCATTTGGTAAAATAAAGCTGTTTCCATCTGCAGGGGCTCTGGCTGGCTCACACTTAAATGACATGTTTCCATCTTTTTAATTTTTGAATGAATGTCACCTGCAGTGACGGCAGAGATCAGAAAACACTGCCTGCCTGTGTGAATCGAACATTTTTCGTTTCTAGTTACCGAAGTCCCAGATCACGTGGTCACCTAAGTGACAGCATGGTGGATTTCTTTCTCAGGAATAAAATCATGTAAAATAATGTCCTTTTAAGCAAAATTCTGGGTTTTCACAAGATAATTAGGGAGTAGATACCCATTTATCCAAAGGGATTTGAATTAAACATTTAACTAGAAAACTCTCCAAGAAAGTTTTGGCTTTCAAAGTTTAGTTTACAGAAAACTGTTCTTAAATATTTTATAAAGCCAAGTGTGCTTTAATTGTTAAAACTACAGTATGTTTATGGAATACATTTACTAGTGTTTGGCCTTTGTACAATAAAGAGAATCTGATGAGTTACTCATAAAATGCATCCCATTGTGCAAGTCACTCACACTGACTTTTTCTTTTCCCCTCGTAATGGAAATAGCTTTTGTTTTTTCCGTATTTTAAATGGACTGTGTTCATCAGAGACTATCCAGACTATAGAAAGAAATATTGGAAAATACAAGTCACTTGTAATTCCATCACTACTACTGACTGCTGTTCACATGTTGGTGTGTTGCCTTCCAGTCTTTTTCCTGTGTCCATAGACATGTTTTATTTTAAATAAAAATGGAATTATTTAACATATGGTTTCATGATCTTTTCATTGACTTAGTGTCTTGTGAATGTCTTGATTATTGTGAATACAAAAATAAAAGGAGGAAGAGATAGTCCTTTTTAGGGGCTGCACAGTGTTCCTTTATTTTATTATTGTTTGAGAAAGAGGGTGTCAGACTTAGCTCATTCTTCGTGGGTGTTAACCCATAGTCCAGTCAACTCTGACTCATAGCAACCCTGTAGGACAGAGTAGAATCGCCCCATGGACTTTCTAAAGCTGCAGTCTTTTTTCTTAAGTTCTTTTTGCTTCTTTTATTCATTTTATTGTGCTTTAAGTGAAAGTTTATAGTTCAAGTTAGTTTCTCATACAAACATTCATACACACATTATTATGCGACCCTAGTTGCTTTCTCTGTAATGTGATGGCACACCACTCCCTGCCATCCCATCTGCCCTGTCCATACAGCCAGCTTCTGTCCCCCTCTGCCTTCTCATCTCTCCTCCAGACAGGAGCCGCCCATTTAGTCTCACGTATCTACTTGACTAAGAAAAACACGCTTCATGAGTATCCTTTTATGTCTTACACTCCAGCCTAATCTTGGTCTGACAGGTTGGCTTTGAGAACGGTGTTAGTTTAGGGCTCACAGAGAGTCTAGCGACCGTGTCTTCCAGGATCTCTCCAGTCTCTGTCAGGTCATTAAGTCTGGACTTTTTACTAGAATTTGGGTTCGCCGTATTTTCCTCCTGCCCTGTCAGGGATTCTTATGTTCTTGATAGGGGCAGTCAGTAGTAGTAGCCAGACACCGTCTCGTTCTTCCAGTCTCAGGCTGATGGAGTCTCACTTATGTGCCCTTTTCTGTCTGTTGAGCTAGTATTTTCCACGTGTCTTTGGTGCTCTTCATTCTCCTTTGCTCCAGGTGGGCTGGGACTAGTTGCTGCATCTTAGATGGCCACTCATTTAAGACTCCAAATGTCAGATTACAGTCTTTATGGACACAGACTGCCGCATCTGTTTCCTGGAATGCAGCGGCTGGTGAATTTGAACCACCAGCCTCAGTCAGTAGCCAGGTGCCTAACCACTGCGCACCAGGACTTCTGTTTATAGGAACTAGGAGTTGTAATTGGCTGGCATTGCTAGCTTTTATCAGCATTGTGCATCATTTGGTGACATTGGTCTATTTTCTTTTTAAATACTTTATATTGTGCATTAATTGCAAGTTTACAATGCAAGTCAATTTGTCATACAAAAACTTGCTCACACACAGATAAATAACCATAGCTGCTCTCCCCAGTCTGTGACAGCATGCTCTTCCTTTCCACCCTGTGCTTCCCGTGTCCGTTCAACCAGCTCCTGTCTGCCTCTGCCTTCTCATCTCACCTCTGGACAGGAGCTGCCCAGTATCCACTTCAGCCAAGAAGCACACTCTTTTCCAGTATCATCTTATGTCTTGTAGTCCTGTCCAGTGTTGGTCTGAAGAGTTAACTTCGGGAATAGTTTCAGTTCTGGACTAGGAGAATCTGGGAGCCGTGTCTTCTGGGGACCTACCATTCAGTGTCTGACTGTCAAGTCTGATGTTTTTTAAGGAGCTTAAGTTCTGCACACCCCTTTTTGTCCCATTATGGCAAGGACTCTCTGTTGTGTCCCCTGTCGCGGAGGTCATTGGTGGTAGCTGGGCGGCGTCTTGTTCTTCTCATCTCACGCTGATACAGTGTCTGGGTTATGTGGTCGTTTCTGTCCCTTGAGTTCATATTTTCCTTGTGTCTTTGATGTCTTTCGTTCTCCTCTGCACCAGGTGGGTTGGGACAAATTGATGCTACTTAGATGGCCATTTGCTAGCTTTTAAGACCCCAAATACCACTCACCAAAGTGGGATGCAGAAAGTTTTCTTACGTGCCTTTCACTGGACAGTCAGCATTTCCTCTTTACCTGAAAGTCCAGAAACATACAGCTTTTACAACAATGCCTTTCTCATCCCATCTGCATCATATTTACTGGAAGACTAATTACAAACTTTTACAGTTTGTTCACCTCTAAAATTTCCAGTTAGAAAAATTTCTTATTTGAAAACATAAGGCTTTTTAGGACAAATTAACCAGTTGCCATCAAGTCAATTCCAATTCACGATGACCCCATGAGTGTCAGGTTAGAACTGTGCTCCATGGGGTTTCCTTTGGCGGATTTTTTGGAAATAGACTACCAGGCCTTTCTCCCAAGATACCTCTGAGTATCTTGAGCTTCCAACCTTTGGTGGTTAGCACCTGAACATGCTAATATCACCTGGGGACCCCAAAGCAGATTAAGTTTCTAATGTATTGATTCTTACAGAAAAGATGGGTTTACTGAAAAAGATGGGCGAGAACACTGTTGTCATCAATTTAATGGAGGTTTTTACCTTTCAAAATGTGTCTGATATTTTCAGATGTATTTCTAGCTAAAATTACATTTTTATATCCAGCTGCAGGTTAAAGTTGGTGTCCTCAATCCAGTCCTGTCTGGGAAATATTGTCCTATTAACTGTTTTTTGATTAGAGCAACAATTAGAGATGCTTTGCATGCCAAATTTTTTATTTAGAGCTTTACACTAGTTTGCAAGTTTTTATAGATTAGTTGTCTCATCATATCTCTTCATCTGAAATTTGGAAATATAGTTCTGAATAGGAATATAGCAAGGAGAGAAAAACGTCACTGCTGTTTCCACTGTTGGATTCTGTCAAGTGTATTCTGGACTCATGGCGACACTATAGGGCACAGTAGAACTGTCCTATAGAGTTTCTTAGATTTGCTATGAGTCAGGATTTGCTGGACAGCAGTGGGTTTGGTTGGTGTTTTTTTTTTTTTTGGTAGCCTGTACAGGAGCAGATCACCAGGTCTTTTTTTCCCACAGATCAGCTGGTAGGTTCAAACCACTGATGTTTTGGTTAAGAGCCAAGTGTTCAACCATTGTGCCCCAAGGCCAGCAGGGTCCCCTGTAATCAGATACACAAATGTGAATGTTGAGCCTGCTCTCAGAGCAAAGGGCGAGATGTCCTCACTTGCTCGGCAGGCGGAGGACAGGCTGCTAGTGACTGGCAGAGAGAAGCATGAATACTCTGTTTCTTTCATCATTAAAGATTGATTAAATCCAGATGCAAAAAGTGGTGTTTTACATTAATGTTTTTATTTCAATGCTGCAGACCAAGGTCATTATCATAGACACCCACCCACCCCCCAGAAACCTTAGATGTTGTGTTCCCAACTCATGTAGATCCACTGTGTCATTTTGGATTGAGTTTCTCCCCTGAACCCCAGTTGTGTGTGCTTTTGTCAGTCTGTGCCAGAGTCTTAAAAACATTTCACATAGGCCTTTTTTTTTTTTTTTTTTTTAATTAGCGTTAAATGAGAACTCATGAATACTTCATGAAGTCCAATTCATCACACTTGGTTAATTCAGTACTCAGTGAATCTGAATAGCATCTCTCAACTAACAGAGTGTTTTGATCATCCTGAAAGAAGAAAAACAGCATTCCAGGCCTGTGAATTCTGAGCTCACGGCTCTTAGCACACTTGGATGTGGACAGTCCTACGTGCTTCCCCCGTGTAATTTAAAATACTGAGAGATGGCGAGACTGCAGTTTGGAAGTGAAGGGTTACTGATGAGAGTTAACTTATTGAGCATTAAAGCAAAGATGATAGGTACATTTAGATACAGAGAAACAGGAAGAAACAGACAGCATACTTAGGTAAAGCTGGTAACTCATGTGATTTATTCCCAATTTTGATTCAAAGAACCAGCTTGACAGAGGGTTTGGATTTATAAGACATGGTAGGAAGTCATACCAGCTGCACTATCCAGTGTGTGACACATAAAAAATAAATATCACCCCCTTAACATTGTATGATGAGTTAATTTTTCTGAAAAAATCCTAAGCTGTAATAACCTTTTTAGGAGTCCTGGTGGTATAACCATTAAGGGCATGGTGGCTGACCAGAAGGCCAACTGTTTGAACCCACCTGGTGACTCTGTGGGAGACAGGCCTGTCAATCTGTTACTGTAAAGAATACAACCAAAAAAACCCGGTGGGCCAGTTCTACTTGTCACATGGGGTTGTTATCAGTCAGAATTGACTCCATGGCCCCTACGTTGAATAAGATACCCATTAGCCAAGTGTGGCTTTTCAATTTAAATAAAACAATGAAATTAAAAATTCAGTTTCTCAGCCTCACTGGCCACATTTCAGGCCCTTAGTAGCCAGATGTGGCCATTGGCCACCATGTTGGACAATGCAGAAAGTTCTATTGGACAGTGCTGTGATAACATGATCTAAAAAATTCAAATGACACAAGCCTCTGGGTTTCTAGATGGCAGTACCCCATGGAACTACTCGAGCAAAACATTTAGGTCAACTTAGGTTGACATTTTCTGGGTTCTTGTTTGTGATTTCCATTGTGCAATCTAGGACCTTTGTAGATTGAGGTGCATCTATGTAGATGTGTATGCAAACCCTGGTGGTGTAGTGGATAAATGCTACAGCTGCTAACCAAAAATTCAGCAGTTCAGATCCACCAGGTGCTCCTTGGAGACTCTGTTTAGCAGTTCTCTGTCCTATAGGGTTGCTATGAGTTGGCATTGACTTGACAGCAGTGGGTTTGGTTTGGTTTATGTGTATGTATGAAAACATAGTATCTCATTATCACAGCGCTGGAGACCATTTCCTAAAATCACTGCCCTGTCACTGTGACTTGCAGGTAGTCTAATTACATAGAAGATGCTTCTTTAAAGACCAATTTGAATGGCTGGAAGATTAGTTACGAAATATTTATACATGGTTCCTGCTATTTTATTATTTCCTTTTTTTTAAAACAAAATGCTTTTGAATTTTCTTCTCAGCTTCTAGTTGTTCTTTTAGTTACTTGCTGATTTGGCTCCAAAAGGAAGAAAAGTTCATGACTTCATCAACAGTAATCTCAAGTCCCCAGCAATTAAAAGTATCTCAGCGCATCTCCAGAAAGAACCCGAAACCAAACCCACTGCCGTTGAGTCAGTTCCAACTCATGGTGACCCTATAGGTCAGAGGAGAACTGCCCCACAGAAGTTCCAAGGAGCGCCTGACAGATTTGAACTGCTGGCCTTTTGGTTAGTAGACGTAGCACTTAACCACTACACCACCCTCCCAGAAGAAGTCACTGCAAAACCATGGATTGATCTGACTTCACAAAAGAAAGGTAGGAGAAAGGAAGTTGGCAATAGAGTCTCTGCTCTGCTGTTCGGTATACAGCTGGTGGAACACTCGCATAATTAAGCCAGTCCAGAAGACAGATTACATAGGCTTACAGCCCTACCTTTTGAAGACTTTTTTTTCTTTATCATATTTTTTAGCATTGTGGTGATTGCTACTCTTTTCCTAGCACAGCATACCTCTAGCCAAAAGTGCACATGCCAGCCCAAGACAGAGCCCTACAGAATTTCAGTAGAGGCATGTTAATCTGGACGCAGAGAAGTCTGAAGGGACTACCCCATTGGTTGCTGACACCCCTTAAGCAGAGCTTGGGGTAGTGGCAGTTTGGGGGGCACATCCAGACTGACAGCAGTGGCCACTAGGACCTGGACACAGCCTGATGGGCAGTGTCTCCTGAAATGTGTTTTCCAGATGAATGTAATTATTAAAAATTGCTAGTCTCCCTGGTTGTCTCCTGTTCTAGAAAGCCACCATTCCCTTCCCTGTCCTACTAAGGAGACCAGAAAAAATACGGGTGTGTGGTCAGCTATGTGCCACGAAGGGTCATGTATCTACAGCAGCTGGAGGCTGGTGCCTGCAGGCTTGCAGTAATTGATGTTTCTAAGGGTATCTGGAAAGATGCCATCAGGAAAGTTTGGAAATGAAGGAAGCCTAGAAAGATGATTGACCTTGTTTTAACAAGTGCCTCACTCATTTCTTATCCTTGTTTTCTGCCTTGGTTGAGATATGGAAACTTCCATGTTGGCTTTATCGGTGTGTGACTCACCCTTGACCTCACTTATCTGTGGTTCACTTATCTAGCTACTTCACCATCTCAAACATAGGTGGAGTATCTGAAAGGGAGGCAAAGAAGGAAGAAAAACTGGGCTGGAGTGGATTAGCGCCCATGTGCTGTACCTGTGGGACAGCCTCTTGGGTCTCCATGGGACTTCCGTGTGTCCAAGCATGCACTTTTCCCGGAGATGCATCTGAAGAGTTTAGGTATCAAAGAAGAATGAAAGCGTGAATCAGAAGTACCACCAGAAGGGTGGCCATCATCTTCTGGATCCTGCTCGGTGGGCTGCCTGACAGGGCACAGCACCCACCCGGATAGTGGCACTCTCCTCTGGAGGAGGAGGGCAGGACAGACCTGGAGGTGGGGAGACCCGACATCAGACCTGGGGCTACCTGGCCACATTCCAGCATGGACCAGGCATCTCATTAACCTTAAACCCACTGCTGTTGAATGGATTCTGACTCATAATGACCCTAGAGGTCGGAGTAGAACTGACCCATAGAGTTTCCAAGTAGCTCATGGCAGATTAGAACTGCTGACCTTTTGGTTAGCAGACATAGCACTTAACCACTATGCTACCACAAATCAGGGGGCATAGGACTGGAGGCTTGGACTCCAAAGACAAACAGGACTGGGTACAAGTCCCAGGGTGGCTCACTAATTATGTAACTTTGAACAAGTACCACAAGGTCAAGGCTCAGCTTCCTGTTCAGGAACCACAGGTTGGGCAGGCAGGTAGCCACGTTGCAGAGCTGGGGAGATCTGTACTCTGCCTAGAATGTTTCTCTAGCTGTCATGCCTTCCCAAAGCAGAGGCGAGTCACCAGCAAAAAGAGGCAATCAAAATAAAATCCTGACAACATTTTAAAGAAAAGAGAAAGAGTAAACCCCACTAATCTAAGGCATCTCAGCACCTGCCTGTCTCAACAGCCTCCAGACAGACAGTGGTGCTGGGCCCCCTGGGGCCTGACGCTCACCGTGATGCTGCTGGATTACCAAGGAAACATTCTAATAGATTCAGTATATTCTAATATAGGAAAACGTTGAACGTACCCAAAATGTTTCCATTCAGCATGATTAAAGCAATAAGGTTCTATTACTGGGTAAATTACAGTGGCCTGCAAAACTCACAGTATGGATCGGGCCTTCAAGACCATAGAATTAGAATCCATCTTAAATGCCTCTTCACAAAGGATTCTCTAACGGCTGCCTTTCCCTAATAAAACGTGGATAAACAATTATTCACAGGAACCCAGGGAGAGACCCTCAGTCCAGTGGTGCTGCTATTCAGTATTTCCTTGGTATAATGAGGGCATAAAGTGGGTTTAGAGGCCTTAGTGCAATTACGTGCATTTCTGTTTGTTTTGTTTGAGACAAAACTAAACAACAGGATATCTGGAAAACCAGCGGCATTTGGCGGGCTTGGCTGATTGCTTTGCCCAGCAGGCCACCATATCCAGTTACAGTTTAACTGATGGGGTGCCTGGACCATTGGCATCTTGCCCCCAACTGCTCCTGCTTTTCTTCCTCCTTCTCCTGCCTTCTCCTGCACAGAGGCAAGTTCTGTAGGAGGCACAGCTTTTCACAGAGCACGGCTTGGCCAGCAAGTGTTACGCGATAGGTCAGGAAATCAAACGCACATTTTGTAGAGTGGAAAAATAGCTGTTATGAAATACTTGGGGATGCTCCTTAGTGGGGTGGGGACAGAGGGAGAATTTGAGCTGGAAGATAAGACTTGGAAATCAATTTGTCACTTTTTATTTTCAAAAAGTATGTGTCAACTGTGTTTTTCAGCAGCCTAGTAATGGAAAGTGCATTTGACTCTGTGTAATTGCCTGGCTGCAGGGTTGGAGTGATTTGACATGGAGGCCAATGGAACTGCTTCCTGAGCTTTGTCAAAAATGTTCTGCTCACAGATCACGTTCTGGCAACTTCTGTGAGAGCAGCCTCCGTGGAAGCCAAGTCTACTCCAGCTACGAAGTGGACAGGGCTACCTGCTCAGATGTATCAGAGAAGACACTGGCTTGGGCTGGACCTGGCAGAAGGGGAGATATTGTGTGGAAACAGTGTCCTGAAATGTCTTGGCTGTTTACAGTGCTGTTTGCTGGGTTGATACTTGGGGTACTAAGCAGAGAAAATGGGTCCCCTTTCTTCTTTCTGCCCTTGCAGTTAAATTTTCCTAAAGACCACGAGGGGGCGCAAGGAAGCTTGCTTTCCTTCTTCCTGTTTAATTTTGGCTCCATCTGCACAGAAGGGCCTTTCTTTTGGTCCGCTGGCCCGTGTTTCTGACATAAATTCTATTTCCCATTTCCCATAGCTTCAGTTCTTTCGGTCAGATTTGGGTTGTCTTGAACTCATTCTTTCTTCTGTAATGCAGCGCGTCTCCTCTTGGCTGGGGATTGAGTTACACGCTCGCCTTGCTGACCTAGCGTCCCCATATCTCCTGCTCCACCTTCCCGTTCCCAGCCTCACTCCACTGGTCCAGTTCTTGGTGCTTTTCATCTGGATTGTTGCACTAAGTTTTCCACCAATCTCTGTGCCTTCCTCGGCCCACGTCACACAAGGCCACCACGTTAATCTCGATGCACCATCCATCTGACCTCATCCTCTCCGAGTTGGACATTTCATACATCTGAGGACCTGCCCGGTGACTCTAAACTCCCCTACCTGGTCTGCCCCGACTCAGTTTTCAACCTTACTTCCTGTCACTTCTCCCATAACTCCAGCCCCGAGGACCTTCTTCCCTGTTTCTTGGTTCTCTCCGGGTCTGTATCTTTACCAGGCACCCTTCAACCCCTTCAAGTTCCACAGGGGCCTTATCAGGTACCTTTTCTCCACTTGGCAATTCTCTCTTAATTCAGGGTCTAGGGAACATGAACACAACTGCACCATATGACAAACGCGGGTTGGTGTCAGTAACGCCTGGGGGAACTTCCCTGGAGGAAGCAGGCACGTACAGTGGGCTCCGCTGGGTTCTTTCACACCCTCAGAGGCAGTGTTTGGGAAGCATTCCTGCGAAGCAAGTCCAAACTGGACCAGATTGAAATCCACAGTCGCTTCACACTTCACACGTTAAACACACTTGAATGGCTCAGCAGGGAGCGTTGTAAATTGAAGGTGTATACAATAGTTTTGCTTTACAACCCTAGAAAAGTGCCCAGTCTGTTTGCTTTTTAATGTGTCCTGACTAAGGATGATCACTACAAAAGGCATCCTTTGCGCACATGCTCGCTTGAAAGCAGTGGACAGGAGAGTGCGAATGAAGAGGTATGTCCTGTGTGTTGGTTCTTATGTTACCAAAAAGTGAAGGTGACACTTCCAGAGACTTGTGTACAGAGACTGTCATGGTCATCTGCTGGCACGTGGGCAGTGAGCAAAAAGACCAAATAAAGGACTGGAGGAACAACTGTGGACTGACCCTCTGAGCAGCAAGGAGGACGTTAGGCTGCTGGTGGAACAGCTGCTTTGCATAATGAATTTCTGACCCGATAAGCACGTGGGTCTTGGACTTGTGAGCCGGCCTGATTTGGATTTAGCGCAAACACTCAAAAAACAGAACATGCCACTATGAATTGGAAATTCAGGGGGATCAGTGTAATCCCTGGCTAATTCAGATTTTTCCTCTTAAATTCATTTTATGTAAGGCAAGACATTCTTGCAACAGCCGCGAAGGCATTTTTTTGTGTGTTTTTATTCAAATCAGTTTCTCATACAAAAACTTACACACATTTTGTTATGTGACCCTACACACCGTGACATCATGCTCCTCCCCACCCCCCCGTATTTGCCTGTGTCCATTCAACCAGCTTCTGTCCGCTTCTTTCTTCTCATCTCGTCTCTGGACGGGAGCTGCCTGGTTGGTCTCTTGTATCTACCCAAGCGAAGCAGCACACTCTTCGCCAGCATCATTTTACATCTTATAGACCAGCTCAGCCCTTGTCTCAGGAGTTGGCTTCTGAAGTGTTTTCAATTCCAGGCTAACAGAGAGTCCAGGGCCCGTGTCTTCCGGGGACCCTCCAGTCTGTCCGAACGTAAAGTATGGCCTTTTTACTGGAGTTCAAGTTCTGTATCCCACATTTCTCTTGCTGCATCAGGGACTCTTTGCTGAGTTACCTGTAAGGTCAGTTTTAGGTGGTGGCTGGGTACCATCTATTTCTTCTGGTCTCATGCTTATGTAGTCTCTGGTTTGTGTGGCCCTTTCTGTCTCTTGTGCTCGTGTTTTCCTTATGCCTTGGCTGGCTTGATGTTCTTCGTTCTTTTCTGCTCTAGGTGGGTTGGGACCAATTAATACTTCTTAGGTGGCCACTTGCCAGCTTTTAAGACCCCAGATGCCACTCATCAGAGTGGGATGCAGAACATTTTCTTAACAAACGTTGTTATGCCAGTTGACCTAGATGTCCCCTGAAACCATGGTGCCCATTTGCCTGTCTGTCCCTTGAAGCGTTTGGTTGTGTTTGGAAGGCTTCTTAGGTTTTGGTTTAGTCCAGTTATGCTGACCACAAAGGCAATTTTACACATGCTGAACACACTCTTCCCCTAGGAAATGTCCGCTTGCACCTCATTTATTTCCCGAAAGAAGGGGGGAAACCTGCAAAAAAACCTCCGCAAGAGCAGAAGAGAGCCCTCTGCGCCACACAAGGGGACTTGTAATTGAATTTCTGCTTCCCTTCAAGGTTCCCCACGTTTGTGGGTCCCTTGATGATGTTTGCAGGGGGAGGATAGTGGGGAATTGGGGTAAAACATTAAGTGTGAAGATTTTGTTTCTGTTTTACTTACTCCTTCTTGGGTCTTGAACTCTGTTCCCTCCTAGATTTCATGAAACTGTTGCTTTCCCTGGAAGCTGGTAAGGCACCTAAGAGCAGGCTGACAGCGTGAGACAGTTGTTCATCTTGACCCGATTGTGGCAGAGGTGAGAGCACAATGTTTCCAGGCAGTCATCACAGGACCTGGTACCAAAATGCACCCATTGCAATGAACCAGCAAGTAGACGTGGTTGCAGGATATGTCACCGCCCTAGACTAACCCAGCTTGTGCTAGGCTGCAGACAGTTACCCTCCTAGAGCCTGGTGGCCTTCCATCTGCTTACTCTTCAAAAGCTCTGCGTAAAATCCAAACCACACACATGTGCTTCACTCATTCGTTCATTGACTGATACATTTGCCCAGCAAATATCTGAGTAATTACTGTGTGTCAGATATTGTGCTCATCCCTAAGGTGAACAGGATAAAGTGGGTCTCTGTCCTCGTGGAACTGTGCTGCAGGAGGCAAGCCAGACAGTGGACAGATGGACGTCCCTGACGCGGTGACAGTAAATGTGTGTTGAGTGAATGAAACCATGACCACGTGCAGTTACGATACACAGGGCAGGAGACCCAGAGACACATCAGTCACCATCTCTGTTCCTGGGGGGCTCACCATCTGGGAGGGCAGATGCAATTGTGATGGATGGAGGTGACAGCCCACCTGAGAGAGTACCCATGATGTCCTATGGAGGTTCATGGTGGAAACTCTTGCCTCTGATTGAAGGTGGAGCACTAGTCATGCAGTGATTAAGAGCTCAGCTGCTGTGGAATCAACTTCATGTCACCAAGTTCTGTGTCTTTAGTTGGAGGCAATCAAGGTGACATCTGGAGGGCTGATCTCTGACCTAAAGCCAGTTTGGGGAATGAAGGCCAGGATGCATATCAGAGGGGATGGCAGAATGGAGACTGAGCTGAGAGGTGCCCCTAGCAACTGCGTGCCATTCATTAGGTGACTGAATCATGTCTCCAATGGCAGAGAAAAAGCAAATATTCTGCTTTTCTTTTAATTGTGGCTTTGTTGGCTTTTCTTTACCCTTCTTTGTGAGAAGAAATCTGGAAAAGACCCAGTCAACACCTTTCTTATAAGTTAGGGGGAATTTTGTCTGCTATCTGTCCTCGGTTTTCCCTGAGCCTTTTTGGAGGTGGTATGGGTGATATATGCATTATATTCAGGGAAGAGACATCTTTACAATTCCCAGAGTCAGTCAAGGAGAAGCAAATGTGTCTGCATTGCATGCAAGCCTATACTGATGTATTAAAAGAAGAAATAAGACCCCTGATAGAAGGTCTTAAAAATAGACTAATGCACAGAAGAAAAGACTCTTTGATGGCTACAAGGGTAGGGAGGGAGGAAGAAAGAGGGTTGGGCAGAGATTAAGTTGACAGAAGGTTGGTTAGGTGAAAGCAGTGACGGTGCACAGTAGGGAATAGATCAACTTAACTAGACTTCACCATAAACTGAAAGGTTTTCTAAACTCAACCTACTATTTCAGGGATGGGGGTCTAGGAGCCGTGTATTCAGGGGACATCATGGCAAATTGGCATAACTAACCTATTGCTAAGACAGTATTCTGCACCCCATATTGGTGAGTGGCATCTGGGGTTTTAAAAGCTAGCAAGCTGCCATCTGAAGTGTAACAAATGGTCCCAACTCATCTGGAACAAGTGGTCACCAGGAACAACAAAGATACAAGAGAAAAAGAGGCCAGGAGACAGAAAACCCATGTGAACAGGAGACCGTATCAGCATGAGACCAGAAGAACCAGATAGTGCCCAGCCATCACCAAAGACAGCCATGACGGGGGTGACACAATACACAGTCCCTGAGACAACACAAGAAAAAGAGGTGTGCAGCACAAGAGCTCTACTAAAAGACCAGAATTGATGATCCGACAGCCTGGAGGAGTCCCGGGGAACACGGACACTAGACCTGCTGCTGTCCTTGACTGGCAACCAGTAATGAGGTCAACTCTTCAGACAAGAATGGATTCAACTCAGGGACACAGTGTGACCATATGGTGCGTGTACTCTATGGTTCTATGCCTTTATAGGAGGCTGTCCTAATGGCCTCTTTCTAGATGGAAGAGAAGAGGGTGGAGATGAGGGGACAGGTGCTTGTTAAGAGGATACTAGATGCATAGAGTGAAAATGAGGAGTGTGCTCTCACCAGGTGGTGAGAGCAGAGGGAGCTGCAGGTAGATGGGCATGCAAAACCAATTTGGATTGTATACTTTCACTTAATCACAATAAAAAATAAAAACTTTGTAAGTATTAAATATGTGTGATAGGTCAGGCCCAGTTAAACCAAACCCAAACCACTGATGCGGAATAAATTCTGACTCATAGTGATGCTATAGGATGGAGTAGAACTGCCCCATCAGGTTTCTAAGGAACACCTGTGGATTTGAACTGCTGACCTTTTGATTAGCAGTCATAGCACTTAACCACTACACCAACCAGGGTTTCCAAAGCTAATTAGTGTAGTTAAATGCAGACTTGGTGGTGGTTCTATGGAAGGTAGAATGCTCAGGACACGAACAATTTTTATAACGCCATGTTCTAGCCTCGCTGCTATGCTTGAAAAAAGACATTGTCTTGACTGCCAAATCGTATTCAGCAGGAGGACAGCTGGTTTCATATTTCATTGACAAAAAGCTGTGTCCACATAAAATGGGATGCATTTTCAGCTTTGAAATTATACTTCAGAGCATCTTACATTTCCCTTCTGTGACTTACAATCATGGCTCTGCAGTTGGGAACACACAGGACTTATTTATGCAGTGAGTGGCCAAGACTGGCCTCATATTGCTTCTTTTAAAGAAGTGCTTTTACCTGAAGACCTCTTGTGACAAATGGATCTCATCTTGCAAAATGCCTTGCTGAGAGCAACATGCCGGCCGTGGCCATGGTGTGAAGTGTCACTCGTGAGCCAGCACAGGACCTGGCCACTCATTGTGCACAGCTTAACCTCAGTGCTTCGGCCAAAGTCAGGGAGGGTTTTTGGCCCTGCTCCAGGTGAAATAGTTGGCGGTACACCCTGCGTAGGATAGCTTGAGAAATACTCCTTTCTTCCGACGATGGCCCCCTGATTTCTCTGTTTATCGCCCTTCAGTGGTGTCATCCACTCTCTGGGGCCACCCTTACACTCTCCACCCTGTCTTCCCTCCTCTGCTCCAAGCTCCCCTTTCTAACACCGGTCGCAGCACGTTCTTCCAATGCCACGTCCTCCTCCTTTACTCATGTTGCATGTTCCTGTTGTTGTTGTTAGGTGTTGTGGTGTCAATTCCAAGTCCTGACAGCTCCATGAGACATAGTAGAACTGGCCTCGTAGGATTTCCTTGGCTGTAATCTTGGCGAGAGCAGCTCAAAGGGATTTTCTCCCACAGAGCTGTTGGGTGGGTTTAAATCTCCAACCTTTGGGTTAGCCAACCCACTGCCGTCGAGTCAGGTCTGACTTGTAGCAACCCTGGAGGTCAGAGTAAAAGTGTCCCATAGAGTTTCCAAGGAGCGCCTGGTACATTTGAACTGCCAACCTTTTGGTTAGCAGATGTGGCACTTAATGCACTATGCCACCAGGGTGTCCTCTTCGGTTAGCAGCCAAGCATTTAATGGTTGCATCACCAGGTCTTCCTGGGTTCCCATGTATGGCATCACCTCTCCTGGTCACCCATGCTGAAAGCCTTGGTTGCTGTCCTTGACTGTCCCCTTCTGTATCTACATGGTGCCACTTGCAAAGCCTGTTCCCTCCCAAATAGCTCTAGCACCCTTCCCTGTCCTCTTGTCCTGGGGCACTGTTGGTGCTCACTGCCCAGTAGCTCTCACTTTAACTTTCTCAGTGGTTCCTGTCTGCTCTTCTCTCCTTCAATCTTCTCTCTCCAATCCAACCTGTACCTTGCAAAGTAGTAGGAAAAGTAGATTCCTCCCTAAAAATAAAATAAAATGCCTTCCATGACTTTTTATGGATTCCTAATATTTCTTTGACAGATTTAGCCTTTTATTGTGCAATTAAATGAAAAACTTAAACTTTTAAATCAAACTCAGAATATGATACAGAACCCTGACTGTCTGTTACACTGTTTCATGAAGATGAATTTCAGTATTTGGCAGAAGTTAGCTTTGAAAACTATGCAGAACTTGTAGAATAACAAAATATAAATTCTAAAGGCAGAGACTGTATTCAAAGAAGGATGAATTAGATTCTGAAGAGTAAATTTGTAATATTTACATGATCATTTTAAATAAAATATTCCCATTGATACTTCAGTCTGATAATGAGGTGACCAAGTGTGGTGAAATGGGTTCCTCTTTTATGTGACCTTTTGGAAACTCGGGTTGCATAGTGGTTAAGAATTCAGCTGCTAACCAAACAGTTGGCAGTTCAAATCCACCAGGAACTTCCCAGAAATCCCATGGAGCAGCTCTACTCTGTCCTATAGGGTTGCTGTGAGTTGGAATTGACTCAGTAGTAATGGGCTTGGTTTAGTTTTATGTGACCTTTGGCCTTGTTTCTTTGGAAAAACAGCTTGAGAGATTTCCCCCCTAAACTGTAAAGAGTTACCTTTGCCCTAGTTTTCTACCTCAAAGAGTTCATTGCTTTTGTCCAGGTGAATTGACATTTCCCAAACATTTTGGTTTGATACTTCCTGCCTGGCCCCTGTGATTGGTATGTACCGTGCAGGGACTGGCCAACAGACTATGCAAATGAGGCGAGTTGTAGACTAGCCATGCCTACTAATCATATGGAGTGTCTGTGGCCTAACAAGAGAGGATTGGTCAGTTCACGGCCACGTTGGGAGGGCCATACCTTTAAATTGATGAGGAGTTTTTGTGTATATACAGCTAACCCAACCGAGGTTTAAGGCAGACAGAAAGAACCGGGGGGAGAAGCAGAAGGAAGAAAAAAAAGCAAAGGGAGAGAGAGAGAGGAGACAAAGAACCTCCTTAAAAACCTGTAACACTTGTCAAGAACTCTAACACTAGAAACAGCAAGAGGCCCCGAAGGGACCCAGTGGCAGAGCCTGTGGGAAGAGAGAGCAGGGTAAAGAGAAGCCTGTCCTGAGGAGCCGAGGAGAGCCAGTCCCACGGCCCCCAAGAGGGGCCACGCATGACAGAGTCCCTGAGAGAGCCATCCTACACTGAAGAAAGGAGACTTGGCCTACGTGCTTCCTGATCCTCATCCCAAATTGTAGCCTGTGGACCTTAATCCTAAGCTGAATGCTGGTCTAATAAACTACTTAAGTGTAACTATGGCCTGTGAGTTTTTTGCAGGCATTGCAATGGGTTATCAGACCCAGGACAGAAGCAGAGAGCGCAGTGGGACAGCTGGTGTCAGAAATGGTAAAAAGACAGGAGAGCGGAGCTGTGTCTGACCTCCACCCACAGGAGTTAGCCTCAGGCTGGTCTTGATTCCTGTCACTCCTCCTGAAGGCTTAGCTGCTACCTTGGGTACTATGACTGCTGCCATGGCTGTTGGTTACCGAGGGTCCCTGTACCCTACGAGACCCAGCATTTTCATCAAGCTCAGAAAACTGAGAACCCGGAATCCCAAGCAGGTAAACTGTGCACGTACATCTGGGGACCAGGGTCCAAAAGGGTACAAGAGTGGTGAGTTACAAGAATCGGGACCAATCTCTGCTTAGTTTTCAGGAGACGTTCCATTCCCATTTCAAAGAGAGAGAAAGAATAATAAGAACCAGTGTCCAGACCATTTTAATAAATACAAAGTTCCCTCAAAGCCCCACTGTTCCAGACCTGACGGCTCCTGGCAAATCCTGTAAAAATAAAGATTAAACTCTACAGACTATTTGTTTTGTTCTGAATGCCATTATTTTGTTTAGCTAGTAAAAGTCCCCAGGCATTTGGCCTGAGAGAGCTTAGGGCTCTAGCTTTTGATGCCACCCCTCATGCATCCCTTAAAAGGAACCACTTCTTCCATGGCTGCAGAGCACTCCCTCCTCCAATGGCATACAGTCTGCTTTGCTCAGGCTGAAACGTGACACAGGTTGTCCTCAGTGACTGCCCCACCCCAGGGGGCAAGGGGAGAGCTAGGCTGCCCAGCAGTGCTGGGTTCTAGTGCCAGGGTGCCTGGGTCTCAGATGTCTTAACTTTATGTATATACATATTTCAAAATAATTTCAAACTTAGGGAAAAGTTGCAGGACTAGCGCAAAAAATGGCTGCGTACCTCTTGACCTAGATGCATTGGTCACTAAAGGTTTACTCCCCTCTCTTTCTGTCTTTCTCTCACACCATCACAGAACAGTGACGAGACTAGAGAAACGAAACACTGTACAATATCATCTACTGTACACCAAGTCCCACCAGTTTCCTCCGCAGTGTCTTCTCTAGGGTCGCAGAGAGTCTGAATTGACTTGATGGTAAGGGGCTCGGGTCTTCTGCAGGCATTGCTTTTCCAGTTTAGGACTGTGAATTTGTTGCATGTAGTCAGCAGAGACTCATTCGTTGTTGACCACTGACGCAGCAAGCCAGTCCATTTTACTCCCTCTCCCTTACGAGTACAAAGAAAAAGTTGCAATTGCAAAGGATCGAAGAAGAGCACAATGAACTTGTCAATTAGTTGTTATTAGGTGCCATGGAATTGACTCTGAGTCATAGTGATTGCATGTGACAGAATCACTGCCATAGGGATACCTAGGTTGAAATCTTTATAAGAGCTGATCACCCAGGTTTTACGCCCAAGTGGCCTCGAACTGACAAACTCCCAGTTAACAGCCAAGCAACACTTAACCATCATGTCACCAGGGATCCTATCTTGCTAATAACCTATATGAATCAATTATGTTTTACGTTTTAAAATAAGATGAATTTATATATGTTATATTATAAATCAATACCCTATGATAATTGCAATAACCTAGTAATCTTATTAACATTCCTTTCGGATCGATGGCTCTTGGCTTGGCTGGCTTGATTATATGCTACAAATATTTAAATGATACTGTTTCCCAGATAGCTGTCCCTCTACAGAAATTGGGGAGTTATGATGTAATCACTTGAGGCGAGGAGTTGGACTGCAATCATTTCCCTTGTAATATCTATTGGAAACTAGAGTATGTCCCCCACCATATGTGTTGTAAATCCTAACCGTATATTTGTGGTGCTGGAGAAGACCATTGAATATACCGTGGGCTACCAGAAGAACAAATAAATCTGTCTTGCAAGAAGTATGGTTAGAGTGCTCCTTAGAAGCAAGAATGGCAAGACTTCCCGGGTTCTTTAGACAAGTTACCAGGAGGGATCAGTTCCAAGAGAAGGACACCATGCTTGGTACAGTAGGTGGTCAGTGAAGAAGAGGAAGGCCTTCAGCGAGATGTACCGACACAGCGGCTGCAACAATGGGCTTACAGGTACCAACGGTTGTGAGGGTAGCCCAAGACCAGGTAGCGTTTGGTTCTGTTGTACCTAGGGTCACTGTGAGTCAGAACCAGTTTCCACAATGCCTAACAGTGACAAGGACAGCAATACTTGTGACTAAACAGCACTGGTGACTCAGTGGCTAAGCGCTTGGCTGATAACCCAGACAGAAGTTAGAGCTTCAAATCGACCAGCAGCTCCAGGTGAGAAGAGACAGGTGTCTGCTCTCATGAAGCCTGAATACCCCAAACTCATTTCCTTTGAGTCTGAGTCATAGCAACCACAAAGGTTACAACCTAGGAAAGAAATGCTATGGGGCAGTTTTGCTCAACCCTATAGGTTCCCTAGGAGTCCTCAGCTACTCATAGCGATGGGTATATTGCAGATATAATTCCATTGGGAATAGCGTTTTCTTTGTCAACCAGTTTAGGGCAGTGTAGGGTGTGTCTTAGACTAATCCCTCTTGACATATAGAAGTAGTAGCCAGTCAGGCATAGAGAAGCCAGCAGAGATGGAAGACAGACATCAGGCCCCGTGATCACTGAGAAACTTCCACCAGAGCAGACAGACAGCGAGTCTTCCCCATCGCCAGCATCCTCAATTTGTGCTTCCAGCCTCCTGACCTGTGAGAAATCAAAGTGCTGTTGAAGGCACCCCTTTGTGGTATTTCTGTCACTGCCACACTAGATAGCTAATACAGTGTCCATCTTCCTCTTGGGATATCTTTGATCAGGGAGTATTTCTGCTTCAAAGAGACATTTGTGCAAAATAGCATGGTAACAGGAGTTGTGATCAGAGGTTGCACATGTTGCAGGGCCTTTTCCACACTGTTGAGTGTCAGCAGGATCCTTCCAGATGCTCAGTGTCAGATCTGAAATAGAACCACTGGTTATTCCACCGAAACAAACAAAAACTGTATTATGGAAAGTTTTAAACTTATGAAAATTAGAGGCAGTAATATTATGAACCCCATGTAACCATGACACCGCCTCCACAATGGTTAGCTAACCTCATCGTCAGGCATGGCTCTTCTCTTCTCCCTTATCCCAATTTCTCTTCCCTAACCTGAATTATTTTGAATAAAAGCCCAATATTGGGTCATTTCATCAATAAATACTGCAGTATGTATCAGTGTGTATCTTAAAAGATATAAAACCAAAACCAAACCCACTGCCATCAAGTCGATTCTGACTCACAGAGACTCTATAAAAGATATAAGCTATTAAGATAATTAAATAAGTCTGGTGATGCAGTGGTTAAAGCACTTAACTAGTAACTGAAAGGTCAGTGGTTTGAAGCCACTGAAGGAGAAAGATGTGGGCAGTCTGATTTTGTGAAGATTACAGCCTTAGAAACCCTACGGGGCAGTCCTCCTCTGTCCTGGTGGGTCACCATGAGTTGGAACTGACTCATGGCAATGATCATGAATCATCAATGATCATAATGACAATGCCAGGGCAGACCCTTTTCCTTCTGTGTATGCACAGTTGCCATGAGTGCAAGCCAACTAACAGCAACAAAAGACCAGTGCATAAACTGTCTTCTGGAAGAATACGCATGGTACTGCAAAGAGCTGTGGTTTGAGGACAGAGAAAAGCAGAAACGACCTTCAGATTTTGTCTTATATCTTTCTGCTTATCCTTTTAACTTAGGATTTTTCACTACGTCCATAAATAAATTTTATTTAAATTCTTTCTCAGAGAGGATCAGGGCTGTACATCTACACTGTAGATTCAGTAAACATGTCTTAAATGAAGACTGGGTCGAGTTTATTAGATGGTGACCAAGTGTCCTGTTAGCATACAGAAGTGCAGATGGGTTGTCGTCATTTAGAGGTCAAGCTAGTAGGCTCTGTTGTGCAGTCATCAGGTATCCAGGTTCTTCTTTGCTGGCAGCCTTGGTGCAGGAATTCCATCTGGTGATCAAAGAAGATGGCCCCTACCTCCTGCCATGGGGCTCACTGCCAGCTGGCAAGAAAGAGGAAGTGGAAAGGCAAGAGCATCTCTTTCCCTTCACCATGGAGGCTGTGTGTATCACTTCCGCCAACATACTCATGCCTGGAACTCAGTCACATGGTTAAACCTAGCTGCAAGGGAGGCTGGAAATGTCTTTAATTGGGTAACAATGTGCCTATCTCTTCCCCTGTGAAAACCCTGTGTAGGCCTTCAATTCTCAACCTTTAATATGCACAGGAAGCACCTAGGAATCTAGTTAAAATGAAGTTCTGACTCAGTACGTGTGGATGAGTGGGTAGGGAGTTTTGAAATCTACATTTCTAACAAGCTCCCAGGTGAAGCTGATGCTGTTAGTTGTGGACCAGTTGTTGACCTCTCTGTAAGGGTACAGACAAACCCCCATGAGGACTGGCTGCCTTCCCAGTCCCCTAGCCTTGCAGTCACTGCTGTTGTATGCCATTGAGTCAATTCAGATTCACAGTGGCCTAACAGAGTTGACAGAGTAGAATTGCCCCAGAGTTTCTGAGGCTGTAATCTTTTACAGGAGCAGGTTGACAGGTCTTTTCTCCTGTGGGGTTGAGGGGTGGGTTTGTCCCAGCAACTGGCCAGTCAGCAACCCTTCCAGTTAGTGGGTGGTGCTTAACCACAGTGCCGCCAACCTCCTTGCAGCTACTGTAGCTTTCTCTAAAGTACACCTGCTACCCTCACAGCTATTTGAGGCACTACCTTTGGAGGTTGTTGCACGTTCGTGTTAAACACCAGGCTAATGGGCCACACACAAAGCACGGTTAAATGGCTCTCTGCCTAAAGTGGAAACTCTGCCGGCAAAATGGTACAGCTGCAAACCAAGTCTGAATCACCAGCTGCTCCAGGGACACTGTGTGGGGGCAGCTCTCCTCTGTCCTATAGGGTCACTATGAGTAGAAGTCGACTCAAAGGCAGGGGAGTGGGTTTGGTTTTGGTGTCGCCTCAAGTAATTTGTACCTTAGCTTTTGTTTAGAATTTGGAGCTTTTCCCTAGAATCAGAAAATATAGAGGATAGTACTACTAGCCTAATAATAATAAAAATGAATTATTTTCTGAAGAGCAAAACAAATCACAGTAGTACACAGATTTCTCGGCACTATAAATATTTAGCTTTATGGCCTTCATCCAGTTTTCTTCAAATACTTGAAAGTGTAAAAAATTATATTTTATGCCAGCACAGAGAGCATTTTTATTTCCTAGAGAATTCTAAGCACTTCAAAGTCTTTAGGCGTGTTATTTTTAAAATGCTGTTAATAAAAATGGAGTGAATATCCCTGGGCATCTTTCCCCCTCAGGATGCCTGCTGTGCCCTTCACCCCCATCATGGACCTGACTGGTTAGCCCAGGTGGGCACAACTGACTCCCTGGGTCTTGTTCTCTGCTGTGTCCCCCAACCTAGAACATTCTTCATACCCAGGGCCTGGTCTCACAGTGAGTTTTTGCCTAGCAATCAGCCTTTTCTGCAGGACACGGCAGCTGCAAGTGGCAGGTTCACGGCTGTCCTAGGGTGTAGCCAGGGCTTATTGGAATAGCACAGGGTTGTTGGGAAGATTGGAGTCCCAGGGGATGCAAAGAGTGAACGTGCTCAGCAGCTAACAAAAAGGCTGGACATTCAAGTTCACCCAGAATTTGCCTTGGAAGAAAAATCACCCTCTGAAAACTCTGTGAAGCAGAGTTTTAATTTGATGCATGTGGGGTTGCTGTGGGTCAGAAGCAATGCAATAGCAAGTGGTGATGGTTAGAAAGCATCAAGAAAAGATCTGTGGGTCAGGGAGTGGTGGTAGTTTGGTGGTAGAGTTCTTCTTGCCTTTGATACCAGACCAGGGTTCGATAGCCAGCCAAAGCACCTCATGCCTGGTGAATGCCTGTGGAGGTTGATGCATACATGATGTCTGACAATGAAGTCCACAAACTTAATTGTTCTAAGTGCTACATACCTCATTGCTGAGTATCACTATGGTCACCTTCCAAGCACTCCCTTTGGGAAGCTATGCACCAACATCAGCGCCTAGTCCATCCTTCAAAGCAACTTTAGAACTCTTTCTGGAATGGCCATTGTGCATGGTGGCACAGTAGCAAGTTAGCAGACTTATTTGTATAGTTGTCTGTGAGGGAGTTTTTAGCTAGTAAGCAAATAACTGTGCTGAAACACCTTCCTACTCACCTGGCCTGGCCCCCAGTGACTTTTTTCTTTACCCAAAGAGAAAGGAAATTTTGAAAGCGAAGACATTTTGATGACCTTCAGGACATCAAGGGTAATACAATGACAGCTTTGATGGCCATTCCGGAAAAAGTGTTTCCAAAATTGCTTTGAAGGGTGGACTAGGCACTGTTGTCAGTGCATAGCCTCCCAAGGGGAGTACTTCAAAGGTGATCATAGTGATACTCAGCAATGAGGTATGGAGCACTTTTTCTAGCAGGAGTTCGTGAACTTAATTGTCAGAGCTAGTAGACGTTCAATACGGGGCTAATGGGCCAGGGGACAGAGCATCGTTACCAGGCTCTTTGTCTAAAATGGAAACGTTGATGGCATATCTACCCTGCCCTGTCCCTTCTCATAAAACGCCTAAAGTACAAGACAAAGTCTCACCACCCTTTCTTCTAAGGAGTGTTCTGGCTGCAGTTTTAACAAGACACATAAAGTCCTAGACAACTGTAATAGCATGCTTGTCTGTAGGATAACGATATTACTAATAACCGTTGAGCACTTACTGTGTGCCGGGAAGAAAACACCGTACGTAGCTCGTCTTTAATTCTCAGAAAAATCCTATGAGGTGCATGTCAGTCTCATCTCCATTTCACCGGTGACATGGCTGAGCCAACAAGTCAGACCCAGGCCATGAGTCCCCAGAGTCTGAGCACTTAAGCTGGATGCACTAAAATTTGCTTATATTCCACAGGGAAAACATATTTTTGAAATGTTCAAGCCTGAGTGTAGATTTTTAAATGACAATTACAGTTAGCTTCTTTTAAAATTTCAAAATGTGTCTAACTACCCAGAGTTCTTTGGGGTTAACTCTGAGCCCACGGTGTCTGTAATTATACCTGTTCTTCCTTACATAGGAGCTGTAGGATGATATCTAAGTTTGGGATTGTACCACCATGCATGGGCGAGCTAGGCCTTCATCTTTCTGGTCTACCCTCAAGGGAGGACAGGAGGAAAGGACCAGGGTGTAAGAAGAAAGAGACAGTAAGCTCACCTCTTCGGTTCTTGGTTCTGTGGTCCATCTAGATCATTCTTATACCAGCTTTGCAGGTTTTAGTTCAGATAATGTTTACCTCCGCCTTTCTCCAGTTTTGAAAATCACTTGCCCTACATGGGATAAACTAGGGCTGCTGTGGGCTTTAGAACACCACACAGCAATGTAAGGGGGATTGACCTTACCCCCTCTGGGCGTCTTCCGGAACATTCTAGAGATGCCTAATGAAGCATGGACATCTTAAGAGCTGACTTAGATTCAAGATGCAAGCTTTGGTTTTGTCCTCCCCAACCCCCAAACTAGAGCCAAAGCAGCTCCCATTCTCCACCCCCACTCTGTGCCCCCTCCCCAGCTCTGCACAGCTTGGGTTGCCACCCACCAGCCAGTCTGCAAGCATCCCCGCTGCTCCCTTCCCTAGATCAGCCTGCAAACAGCGCTCAGCTCGGAGGGTCTTAAGAAAGGGGCTTTGGGGAGGATGACCTGAGCAATCAGCTCTCGGTGGGGCTGTGCACAATAAACTTCTATCTGGTCTGAATTGTTCCGTAAAGTGGCCCTCACTTCCCGACAGACAGGCCCTGGAGGACCCGCCATTCTGCGTGTTTTAATCACTGTTGCTATGGAGAAAGCCACTACTTCATTAGAGAAAGCACCTTCACGCAATTAACACGTAGCTCAGTTCTTCCATACCCCTTTTGGACCCCAAGAAGCAGGAGGCTCTGGGAGTCCCTACTCCCCACAAGGGACATAGTACACCCGAGGGGTGGGGGCCAGGGAAGCGGGGAGTCCCAGAAAGTGAACCCTCTGGGGTGCAAGACTGGGCTCTAGGTTAAAAGGAGGATTGGTCTAAAAATCAACAGAAAACTCAGGGTGAGAGTTGGATGTTTAAAAGCAAAGCAAAACCAAATAAAGAAAAAGCCTGTGCTGGCTGCTTTTACGTTTGGAAATACACTGAACATTTCTCTGCACCCTCTGGTGAAATCGGTTTCTACTCTGTTTTGTTTCAACTTGCTTTTCCTTCAGAGCAAGCACAAACCAGTAGCCTGGCCGAGTGTGCCCAGATGCCGCGACCCCAGCCCCAGAGACACTTGCTCCTGGCCACTGCCTCCACCCTGGCCGCTTCAAACACCCTTTCACAAGCTCATTTGCAAAACAGGCAAGGTAATATTTTCTCCTAAACTAGGTCATCGTAAGAAACAGTCCCCAGGGGGGCTTGCCTGGCTAGAAAAGGGCAATGCTAATCAGGGTGATGGTTATGAAATAATCGTTTGGGGAGGAGTTTCCTAAAGTTATTTAATTCTGGGCATTTCCCAAGAGCAGGGTTCTAGTTGCGAGCCTCCGTCCTGGCTTTCCTCTTGCGGCACAGGAAACAAGGCTCGTGTGACGATTTAACTTTCAGTGAACAGTGTTAGGGAAATCAGAAGGTGAGCCTGACATCCTCCTTCTGGAAAAAAGAGGGCAGTAGATGACCTGGCAACCAAACAAAGAGGCAGCGTATACAGTATTGCTGGTATGTAGATGTTGCATCCTCCCTAATTAGCTAATGTATTCCTATCTCCCTTCCCATTGGAGGAATTCTCCAGCGAGCTCCGGTCCTCTCCTGGAGACCAAAGAAAAGCAAGGGACATCGAATTTTCCCTTCTTAATTAAAATGTTAAACAGGGTTCAGCTGCCAAGCCTCAGAGGAGCGATTTGCTCCCCTGGTGAACCCTGAGCCCTGCTGGGGTTCAGTTCAGTCAGAGTGATGTGAGTCAATACATGTTATTAAGTTTCCAAATGTAGCCAGCCCAGATATTTTAATGGAAACTTTCTCCTTTCTTTTAATAAGCATGTGGTTTGGTTAAAAAAGCACTTGGGTTGGGTGCCTTGCATTGCCCTTCCATCACCAAATCGCCATAGCAACAGGCAGCTGGTCTCTACAAAGCCAGCCGGGGGTTCTGCAAGGGGGCGACGCGCAGGAGCCCAGCCCCCAGCGGCAGCGCTGACCGCAGAGGGGTCCTCCCTGGGGTTGGAATGCGGCAGGGCAAGGGGCTGGGGGAGCCCTCTTGTCTGGTCTGCCGTATTTCTCCTTTCTGCTGTTGCATCTGAACACTTCCACTCGGGGGCCAATGGGGCTAAAAGTAAGAGCAAGTGTTTTGATGGGTTTATTTTGGATTATGAATTCCTGAATCTGCCTAATAGCCGCTCAGCTGCAGCCCCCGCCCCTCCTGACAGGGCCCTCCCGAGGAGGGTGAGAATAGGGCACTGAGAAGGCAATGGGGATGGGTACCACACCACTTCGGTGTGGAGAATGAATTTCATGGGTTCAGGGGAGATGCTTTTCTCTCTGGACGCACTCCGTATCTCGGAGACCACTTTGGGGCTCACGGGGCTCTGCTGCTGAGTCGGGTCGGGGAGCAGAGTGTTTTTGTAATGAGCTGTCTGTGACGGAGCAAGAAGGAGAGGGAGGTCTTTCTGCCTCCTACTATAGAGCACTTATGATCGGAATCGACTCGATGGCAGTGGGGTATTCTTGGTAGCTTGACCATTGGTAGTGTTCCTTCAAGTGGATTCCAACTCAGAGAGAGCCGTGTGACAGAGTAGAACTGCCCCATGGACTGTACGTAACCTTTACAGAAACAGGTCATCAGGTCTTTGTCCTGCGAAGCTGACTAATGTCTGTAATTCTACGTGGCCATGGAAGCGGAAATTATTGAATGTGTCTCTGGAAGCAGAGCAGAGGAAGAACAACCCAGGGATGCTGGTGATCCAGCCGCTGAGTAGGTTGCTTCAACACTTGGTTACGGAACAGAAGGTCAGTGGTTTGATCCCTCAAGAAAGATGGGGCAGGCTGCTTCCATAAAGACCAAAGCCTTGGAAACCATATAGGGCATCCTACTCTGCCATGGGGTCTCTATGAGTCGGAATCCACTCGACAGCACCACGAATTCGGTAGCTGTATTTAAAACTTCATTCAATGTTAGAAAATCTGCTTTGCAGGAAATTTCTTTTGAAAACACTTGCCAAAAACCCACCGTCATCGAGTCAATTCTAACTCTTAGCAACCCTGTAGAACAGGGTAGAAGGGCTGCCTGGAGTTTCCATGGAGCGCCGGGCAAATTCAAATTACTGGCCCTTTGATCAGCAGATGTAGCCCTTAAGCCACTATCCCACCCGGGTTTCCTGTTGGGTGGAAAGGACTGCTGAAAGACCACGATCTCTTTCTTAAGCTGGCATAACGGTCAGGAATGGGGAGTAGAGCCAGGCTGGGGCAGTGGGGGGTTGGGAAGCAGGCACAATTAATAGATGAAGATGCATTGTTACTGATGTTAGTTGCTGCCAAGGAGGCTCTGACCCCTGGTGACCCCACATACAACACACAGGAAGTTGCCTGGTACTACCCCGCTTTCACGAAACATCCTTGTCTGTTGAGGTCTATTGTTGCGGCCACTATGTATCTCGACTGCCTTTTAACACAGGGTCTGCAGAAATGGTGTGGGGGTGGTATTTGACCTCCTCTAGCTTGTCAGGGGGGAAAGAGAATCAAGATCAACAGCCCAAGGCTGATTCCTAGGAGCTGGGGGATCAGGAGTACCTCCTCTCTCACCCTCTTTATGAATTCCGACACCACTGCGCTTCCCACAGCACTCTCTCCTCTGCTGGCTTTAATAGTCTACTGCACGGTGCCACGCAGAACTCAAAGACCATAGGGTGATGGGGTTTATTAGGGAGGCAACAAATTACAGTTCAAGTTCAGGAGCTAGTCCTTCCATCAGGACAGCCTCTTCGCAGCTGTGCTCACAGGCATGCCTCTCTCAGGTACTCTGCCTCGGACCCACTCCAGCAAGTACTACAAAGCTCTGAGCCCTGAGATGTGTACCCAGAGGCACTCTGCACCCCAGTCAGCCTGAGCCCACAGACACCCAGCTTTCTCGCTCTGCGGGCCAGGAAGCCAGCCCATCATGCCTTCTCCTGCTGTCTCTTCTTTGCCACTGCTTCTGGACAGTTCTGTCTCTCTCTGTCTCCTGTTTCCAGGAGCTTCTGCATGTGGGATACCAGTGGGGTCCTTTCTTTCCCATGCCTCTGTGTGGCCCATTTCAAGTCTAGTCGGACGGCAAAACTGACCAGTCCCTTTGGTTGACCACAGTTACACTGTCTGCACAGTGCTGCTCGGTCACCTGGGGGGACATTACAAGACCATGGCGAGAAGGACCACAGTAAAGTCACTCATTGCAGTGCAGGGACTTGCAGGCCGGCACTACGTCACTCAGCATTCTGCTGTGACTTGTAGAGCTTCACTGACTAGTTTTCAGAAGTAGATCCCTCGGTGTTTCTTCCTAGTCTGTCTCAGTCTGGAAGCTCTGCTGAGGCCTGCCCACCACAGGTAGCCCTGGTGTTATTTGAAATATTGGGGCTGTAGCTTCCAGAATCACAGTGACATGTAATAGTATGACAGACTGGCAGCCGGGTGGCAGATGAATAAGTATTGTCTATCTGTAATATATACATATCTATGCATGGAGAAATAGATATATACACATAGGTAGGTGTGCATTGGGGATATGTGTACATGATTTTATACGTACGCAAGTATGCATATGTAACCAAACTCACAACCACTGAGTCGATGTCAACTTGTAGCTACCCTGTGAGGCAGAGTAGAACTGCCCTATAGAGTTTCCAAGGAGCATCTGGTGGATTTGAACGGCCAACCTTTCAGTAGGCAGATGTAGCATTTAATTACTGTGCCACTAGGATTTTCATATACACACACACATATGTATGTATGTATGTATGGAAACCCATGTGGCACAGTGGTTAACTGCTACGGCTGCTAACAAAAGGTCAGCAGTTCAAATCCACTAGGTCCTCCTTGGAAACTCTATGGGGCAGTTCTAGTCTGTTCTACAGGGTTGCTATGAGTTGGAACTGACTTGACAGTAATGGATTATACATACATACATATACGTGTAAATACGTATCCCCGTTGCCCTGGTGTCAAATTCAAAGCAACCCCACAGGACAGAAGAGAGCCACCCCCCGGGTTTCTGTGGCGGGCTCCTTAGGGAAGCACACTGCTGCATCTTCCGACCTTGGAGTGGCTAACGGGTTTGAACCATCGACCTTGCCGCTAACATCTGAGTGCATACTCACTGTGGCACCAGGGCCCCTTTCTCTACCTTAATGAATATTTGTTGAACTGAAGTAAATAATCAATCTCTGTGTTGAAATGAAGAATCCACCAGCGTCGTTCTGAGAACCCAAAAGTCAATGAAAAACAGACTCAACCAGAATAAGAAAAGTCAAATAAAAGAAAGTAGCCATTTTAAACCCACTTAAAATCATAACTATCAGAAAATTCGGAATTATGACTCCCTGTCCCACTATAACTGTTTCACATCACACATATGTAATAGAGGCCATAAAAGTTCACACGACGTTCGGTAGTACCTGTCGCAAACAGATTGCATGGTGAGGCTGAGTTACGGCGCCAATGGGAACCCTAACTTTGAATTTCCTCACTTTTATGATGTCTTGCAGCATCGGCTGTAACTGTGCATTAGCAGCCTGGCTTACGCTTCGAACCCAAACTGTATTTACAACTGGAAAGCAGGGGGAAGAAGCAACCATTTAGAGGGCCTTGAAGCTGACCCCAGTCTCTTGGGTTTTCTGGGTCTTTTGGCACGTTTTCCACGTGACCATTCTCAGAAAGACACTGGAGTACGTGGACTATTTTCCTCTTTACGTAGCATTTTATTTGAGTTTACCAAATGAGATTGCTTCTCCATTCAAGAAACATTTTCAGGCTTTGGGCCTGTGGCTGTCCTGCAGCGCTTGCCGGCTAGTGGCCAGGAGCTCTGGGCTCAGGTCAGGTTGGAGACAGACCTTCCTGCCTGTCCCCTGCCCGTCTCGCCACGCTTCAGAGACTTCACAGAAGTACCTCAGGAGGATGCAGCCCATCCTGAGGAGATGCAGGAAGTGGAACTGGGGACAGCAGGGGAGATGGTTTGTCAGTTACCACACCACGTGCAGAGAGCTCCTTTCAAGGCCCTCAGCTTGGTCCTGTGGCCTTTGCGGTCTTCTGTGCCAGGTCCCCACGGCCTGCGGCTTGCCTCCGTTCTGTAAAAATGGGCGCAGAATGAGCCAGAGCAGGCAACCTCGGGGGCTTGTCTCCCGACCGATAATCCTCCTCTGCCCTCACTCTCACCTTCATCCTTCGTCCTTACTCTGAACTTTTTTTTTTAATATTAGTACTTTATTTCTGAAAATAGACATAGCAAAAGCCACTGCCATTCCAGTTTCTAGACATAACCACCTTTGGCACTGAGTACATTCTTCATGTGTGTCAAAATTCCCCTCATTTGTGTCCTGATTGTTGCACGCCCATTGTCTTCAATGGACTGCTCCCCTAACTGTCTCGTCAAGGCTTCACGGCGGCCATTGTCTGTTTGGTATCATAAAGATAATTTTTTAAAAGAACGCAGTACTCAAGAGTGATTACTTTTTGAGCTAAACTGTTCTTTGTATCAAAGATGACCTCAGTGGGCAGTTTTGATTCAAGGTGTGAAGAGTAACTGGAGGCCAGCGCCTCTGGATTCTGCCGGCCTCAATGGCCTCACTAAGGCCAGATCCTTTAAGAGTGTCAAGTGATGTTTCCAAACCGTTCTTTGTGGACGTTCTTCCTCAAGGTGGAGAGAGGATGACAACCACTCTAGTGCCTTTAAGCCTGAACAGTGTTATAAAGTGCTATTTTAAGAAACGTATTGTGTTCCAGGTAGAAATTTTATTCTTAAGGGTTTTCACACGCCTGTCTTCTCAGGCATAAATGAACCACGAACCATGACACTCTCGTCTTGGGCCTTTGTTTTCTTACCCTCTTATCTTCGTTGTCACCTTCTCTGAGGGGACGCCAAAGACTCAGCTTTCTGGGGCATAAATACCCCGTCACCCGGTGAGTCAGGGCAAGCTTAATTAAGCAGGTATAACACAGAGCCCAAGGTAGAATGAGGGAGAGCCACCAGAAAAGTTTTCTGTTTTAAGGTACTGGTCCAAATAGGCATCAGTCCAGCGGAAATGACCTCCCACTCACACACACACGCTGAACCTGAGGAGAAAGAGGGCACAGTTGGCCGTGGAAGGGCCTCTCTCTCCTGAGGAGAGGCCTTTGATGAGAAACAGTGGAAGCTCTTGGAATGTTTGAAGCGGCTACATTTTATTTTCAGTTTAGTTTGCTTTAGTGAATGTTTTGGGGTAATTCTTGTCAGCTGCAGTTTTGGAGAACTGTAAATACTTGGTGGTACCTGAGAGGGAAAATCTAGGCAGGCTTTGGGGTGAAGGCCAAACAGCCTGTCCTTATAGGTGGACAGTGAGGTCAGTGTGGTTATTCCTTTGGGGGTAGGCCATAAAAAAAGAAAGATATCCAAACTCACTGCTGTAGAGTCGATTCTGACTCACTGTGACCCTGTAGGACAGACTAGAACTGCCCCATAGAGTTTCTGAGGAGCGCATGATGGATTGGGGCTGCTGACCTTTTGTCTAACAGTTGTAGCCACGGTGCCAGCAGGATTTCCTTGGGAGGCGGGCGGGTGGAAGAAATGGCATAATGATTTGCTCTTGTATGAATTTAAGAAATTGCAGAGCCTCTTTCAATAATCTCCAAATAAGGGGAGAAATACCAGTAGTTTGGTGCGCTTTACAGGTATGTTTGGACACTGGGTCGTTTTGTGAGAAGGCTCAAAAAGGGTGAGACTGGAAGAAAGATGGAGATCTCCATCCCACCAATTAAATGATCTGACACATCAATCTCTGTCACACTCAGGACCAGAGGTGGTAACCCAGGCAGCAAGTGAATCAATGCCTTGCATTAAAAAAAAAAAAAGAAAAGAAAAGAAAGAAAATTGTCATCGAGTCAATTCCAACTCATAGCAACCCTAGAGGTCAGGGTAGAACTGTTGCATAGACTTTCCAAGGGGTGTCTGGCAGATTTGAACTGCTGACCTTTTGTTTAGCAGACATAGCGCTTAACCACCACGTGACCAGGACAGGATGTGTAAAAGCTAGGTTCTCAAATTTCTCTAACAATTCTGACAAGGCTCCAGATTTCCCGGTCAACTTCCTGAGAGTCCATAAAACACAGACACTGAGTCTATGAAAAATACCTAAACTTTCTTGGCTAGGGCAATTTGGGTCCACTGTGGGGGAAAATATTGATTGAATCTAATACCTTCGAGTTATGGCACTGGTGAAGATTATTTGCGATGCCACGGACTGCCGGAAGAATGAACACAGCTGTCTCGGAAGAAGTACAAGCAGAACGCTCCTTGGAAGTGAGATTGGCGAGACCGTGTCTCACATGCTTTGGACATTTTATCAGGGGAACCAGTGCTGGAGAAGGACACCAGACTTGGTAGCATAGAGGGTCAGGGAAAAAGAGGAAGACCCGCAACGAGATGGGTTGATACAGTGGCTGCAGCATTGGGCTCAGGCGTGACGATGATTGTGGGGATGGCGTGGGGCCAGGTTGTGTTTTGTTCTGTTGTGTGTACGCTCTCACTCTGAAGTCGGAACCGATCGGATGGCATAGGACAACAACAACAGCAACAACAGTAGGGCTCTGGAGCCCTGGTGGTGCAGTGGTTCAGAGCTCAGCGGTTAACGGAAAGGCTGACAGTTCAAGTTCACCAGCTGCTCCTTGGAAACTATGGCGCAGTTCAACTGTGTCTTGTCGTGTCTCTGAGTTGGAGCCAATGGCAATAGATTTGGTTGGTTGGTTAGTAGGCGCTACTCTTATTCACCTGCTCCAGAAGAAACATGAAAACCTTGGGACAAAGGATGCTTAAACTACTGTACCTGGGGATCATAGCGTAGGGACTGCACTTGACTATTCATTTAAGTATTTCAGGGCCACTTTCCCTTCGTTTCCATAAACTCTCTGAATAAGCTGCCCTCATAATAAGATGCACTTGGAACAAAGGATTTCATTACTGATGTGTTATTGTTTCTATACTGCTTCTAGAGTCTGACATCTTGGAATAAAATTACCTATTCAGGGAGACAGAGAAAATAAATACTTAAATAAGTAAAACCAGAAAAAGAGATCATCATCCCATAAGGGAAGAGGGACCATGGTGTTTGGAGACGGCTCTGTCAGATATATGCAGATACAGAAGGATAGAACAGGATTAAGTTTGGCTAATGCTGAGGGAGTGATGGAAAGCAATGGCTTGTGCAAGAAAAAAAATTTATTTCTCTCTCCTGTACTCAGCAATCTAGGCTGAGACACTACCTCCGCAAACATCTTGGCGCCTTCTGTCTCTCCCATCTGCCAACTGTAGCTTGATGTGTCATGGTCCAAGTTGGCTGCTCGAGCTCCAGCCATCACATTCACCTGCTAATCAGCAGGAACAGAAAGAGCAAGAAAAGCTATCCGTTACACATCCTTTTATATTCTATCAGCCAGCAGTTCATTGCAGTGAGGCCTGGCTGTAAGGGAATCAGGGCCTGTGGTGGGAGTTGGGCTGTGATAGAACCTTGTTTGACTTGTTCATACTTTGAACTCTGGGTTTTGTTTATGTGTTGCTGGAATCTGTCTTCATCTGTGACATAAGTTAATGATGTAGCTCTGTGTATAGTCAACATTTGTGTGTATGTGTGCTTGTGCAGACACATTTGTATATGTACATCTCTGTTGAGTGTTTGTAAAGTTACACTGGCTTTTATTTGATTAATTTGTGTGTGCTTCTGCGCATGCAATCCTAAACCTATTCTTGTACGTGTGTACAAGCCACATTGGAGGTGACAGTAAATTAAAATGGCTGGCACCAAGCTGAGTTGAGCCTTTTTACATAAACGATGGTTATTTTGCTCATGTCATTGATGAAGTTTCTTGTAAAATATGAATTTGCTCATTCTTCTTGCTGTCTCAGAAACTACGAAGGCTGCCAATTAAGTTTATGAATTCATCCTAGAAAAGTGCTACACACCTCCTTGTTGAGTATCACTACGGTCACCTTTGAAGGACTCCCCTTGGGAAGCTGTGCACTGATGCCAGTGCCTCATCCACCCTTCAAAGCCATTTTGGAACCCTTTTTCTATAATGGCCATCAAAGCTGTCATCGTATTCCCCCTGATGTCCTGAATGTCATCCCGATGTCTTCCTTTCAATATTTCCTTTATCTTCAGGTAAACAAAAAAGCCATTGGAGGCCAGATCAGGTGAGTCGGGAGGGTGTTCCACTCTAGTTATTTATTTACCGGCTAAAAATTCCCTCACTGACAACTAAACATTGAAATTCACAAACTTGCCACCTGGCCACCATGTGCAATGGCCATTCCAGAAAGAGTTCCAAAATTGCTTTGAAGGGTGGACTAGACACTGGCATCAGTGCATAGCTTCCCAAGGGGAGTACTTTAAAGGTGACTGTAGGGATATTCAGCAATGAATTATCTAGCACTTAGAACAATTAAGTTAGTGGACTTAATTGTCATATCTCATGTTTCTAAGTGGGGAACAAATCTAAGTGAAATGTCAAGGCAGTGGTGGAAGGGATGAGAGACTTGTATGTAATAAAAGGACTTTGAGAAGGTTTTGGAAATACCAAGGTGGAGTAATTGTGGGGTGCCATTTTTAAGATCTTGGGGTCCTACCTCATCCAACAACTGTTTTATTCTCATGGTTTTAGAAGCTGATGATACAGTTTCTGAACACGAAAGCCAAGGTTCTAGCCCTCTGGTAGGTAGTCCAATATGTCAGATCATGACACATGGCAAAAAGATTGAGGTTGCCAAAGATTTCCTTTTACTTAGATCCACAATCAATGCCAATGGAAGTAGCAGTTAAATCAAACATCAGACTTCATTGGGAAAATCCGCTTCAAAAGACCTCTTGAAAGTGTTCAAAAGCACAAATACCACCTTCAGGACTAAGATGTGCCTGACCCAAGCCGTGGTATGTTCACTTACCTCATATGCATGCAGTGTGAAAGCTGGACAATGAATAAGCAAGATCGAAGAAGAATTGGTGCCTTTGAATTATGATGTTGGTGAAGAATATCGAATATACCATGGACTGCCAGAAGAAGGAATAAATCTGTCTTGGCAGAAGTACAGCGAGAATGGTCATTAGAAGCAAGGATGGCGAGACTTCATCCCACATACTTTGGGCGTGCTATCAGAAGGAACTCCTAGAGAAGGACACTATGCTCGGTAAAGAAGAAGATCAGTGAAAGACGCGATAAGGTGGATTGATGCAGCGGCCGCTACAAGGGCTGTAGCATAGCAGCGAATGTGAGGTTGGTACAGTCCTGGGTGGTGTGTCTCTCTGTTGTATACAGGGTCATCGTGAGTCAGAATCCACTCTATGACACCTAACAACAACCCCAGTCCAAACGGGAGTGGCAGATGATAAACGAGTGGACGCATACCTACAGGCAGACATGTGTGCTGTTGTCTGCTGCTCTCAAGTTGGCTTCTGACTGATGACCACCCCATGTCCAACAAAGGCCATGCTGCCTGATCCTGTGTCATCCCCGCGGTGGGCTGTGATTGGACTGCTGTGATCTGTAAGGTTTTCATGGACTGATTTTCAGAAGTTGATTGCCAGGCCTTTCTTCCTGATCTACTTGAGTCAGAGGATCCGCTGAAACCTATTCGGCATCACAGCTGCATACAAAGCTTCTACTGAGAGGTGGTGATGGCTGCCCAGGAGGAGCCCGAGTCAGGAGCAGAGTCCACAGCCCCAGCCTGGAAGGCGAGACTTCTACCCCCAAATCACCACCATCCCATGAACGCGTGGGTATTAGGCCATTTCTGAAATGGACTCTTCTATAGATCAAATAGGGTGATGTAACAGTCTGGGAGCAGAGGTGTTACTCAGCCTGAGATGTCAGGGAAGGTGTTTCAGAGGAGGGGACGTGTGGGTTGGGACATGGGCTCCTGCTTATTGGCCATGTTAGTTAATGGGGAAAAAGACACTCTGGGGAACGATGGGTCACTGCAGATTTCGGAAGTTAGCGATTTTTGCGTTTAACAGACAGCTCTTCTTGAATCCAAGTTTTATTCCTGAGAACTATGTTTCCTTTCTAAAAAATTACAAACAAAACAAAAAACAAGAATTCCTTATGTTCAGTCAGAAGCAAGACTGCAGGTTTCTGAAAAGGTTATAAAAGTGGTAAACATAATCTTGTTGGTTCTGGAGACTTATCTGCTTAGTCTCTTGTGTGACATCAGGACGGTGTCTGGTGTGTGGCAGGAAATCAGTTTATTGACCGGATGAATGAATGAATGAGAGAGAGAGGGAGGGATTGCCTAACCTGCAGAATTGTATTGCAGGCCATGTGTGCTCTGACATCTGCTGTTGAATCTCCCCCCCAAAATTCTAAACGTGGGGCCACCCTAGAGGTGCCCCTGGACTCCTTTGGATGGGGGTCTTTTCAGCAAGAACTCTGGGGGCCACTTGGAGTAATGTCTTTCTTCCTTTTTTAAGCCAGCATCCCCCAGAATTCTGACACAAGCACAAAATCTGGGCTTTGTCATGCCCCAAACGACAGGCTCTGGGTGCTGAGGACAGCAGGGGGAAGGCAAGAGGCCTGGGAGCTGCCTGTGCCTTGGGCTGTGGGGCTGTGAACAAACCTTCTCCTTGACTGACTGAACCTCGGTTTCCACGTGAATAAAAGGCTCTGGGTCATGCGCACCTTGGGGTCTCTGAGTAACATTAAAATTAAGAACCAGACTACCAACAAAAAGGTTGACAATTAAAACCCATCCAGAGATGCCTCGGAATATAAGCTTGGCATTCTGCTTCTGAAAGATCACAGCCTTGAAAAACCCTATAGGCTGCATTTTAACTCATGAGGGGCGCCAGGAGCTAGAATCGACCTGACCCCAGCTAATGATAATGCTCGGGACTGCTCTCAGGATCACGGGAGTCGCTGCATGTGCCATTTCAAGGACACTCAGTGGAACTCAATACATGCAACTCTTCTGTGCCCCAACCTCTCCTGTCCCCGTCCGTCTGAAGGACACGTAAGGATAGGGAGACGCTGCGGCCAGCTCCGTGCGAAGTCCCCGCAAGCAGGAACTCATCTATTGTGGCCTTGCAAAGGGCCAGCTAAGAGTCTCCGGTTTATAGAAGTGGAGCCTGGAGGCGAGGGGGTTAGGACGCATGCCAGCATCACCCGGCTGGACAGGTCAGCGGGGACCTGAGCTCCATTCTGATGACCTCTGGAGCCCGGGCTTGTAAGCTCTCCGCTGGGCTAGTGGCCACAGGCGGTGCTTCAGAAGCCTCCCCTCACTTTCTAAACCTGTAGCACTTTCAGAAGTGTTCCCAATTTTCTCAGCTCCACTTGAAGGCAATAAAGATGATGGTGTGATTGTCTTCTGGTGCACGAGGTGTTCCTTGTTAACGGCGCAGGACGGTGCAGTTTATATTGACAGTGGGGAATAGGCAAGGCTAATTACCACTTTTCTTGCATTTGTGCTTGAAAATCCTAATTACGGACACTGAAGCATTTTTTTAAAAAAAGAGAATCTGTGTCAGCTGCAGCCTTTTCTCAAAGCCCCACTGGCTGTTTACTCATTTTCATCAGGGAAGGCGGGTTTTTCTCATGACCCTCCGCAGTCCGCCTGAATGGGCCATTGTCCGGGGCATCTGTAAGTGGCCCTGACTGCCTGGAGCCTGTGTCCCTGCACTCTGCCCCGTGTGGCCGCTCTGGGGCCCATCAGCCTTGGCGTGGTGCACATCAAGGTATCTGTCTTTCTCCGACCATGGATCTTGCTTTGACTTGAAGACCCAGAGGGAAGCATCCCCCTTCCGGTTCTCCATCCAGGCTCACCTCCCGCCCCTAGTCAGGAAGCTGGCTGCAGAGAGGACATGGGGGAGGATAAAAGCACCCAGACTGGTACCAACAAGCCTGTGCAGCCAGCTGAGTCTCTGTCTGCTTGTGCCAGGCATGATGACAGCTTGGGCTTCTGGAAGAGGGTGAAGCCCCAAAGACCCAAACCCAGTGTGGTGCCTTCAGCTGGGTTTCCTGCCTGACAACCAGAAAAAATAAAAATAAATTTGTGTGCTTTCTTGTTGTCTTCGTCATCTGGTACTGCTATAACAGAGATACTACAAGTGGATGTCTTTAAAAAGAGAAATTTTACTTTGTCACCGTCCAGTAGGTTAAAAGTCCAAATTCAGGGTGTCAGCTCCAGGGGAAGACTTTCTCCGCCGGCTCTGGAGGAAGGTCCTTGTCGTCAGTCTTCCCCTGGGCTGGGAGCCTTTGAGGTGCAGGGACCCTGGTCCTCTCCAAAGGACGCGCTCAGTTTCCAGCACTGCTTTCTTTCTTGATGGTTTGAGGTCCCCAAACGTCTCTGCTAGCTTCTTTCCTTTGTGTCTTGAGAGACCATCTCAAGGCACAAACCAGTCTTACCCACTGAGTCCTGCCCTACCAACCCAACTGCGGTCCATCCGCCCTCATTAACACCACAGGGGAAAGGGTTTACTGCACAGAGGAACATCCTATAATTCTGGGGGTCATGGCCCAGCCAAATTTCTGGAGGAACACAATTCAATCCATAATACTCGGCAGGGAGATTTTTGATACACTTTGGAAATAAAGTCCTCTGGACTTAAGCATAAAAACAATTGTGGACATGACTCCAGACTGGATGGTGTTTCGTTCTCTTGTGAGTAAGGTCGCTATGAGTCAGAACCTACTTGATGGCACCTGACAACAATGACAGGCTACCATAGTCAGACAGGACATCCAAGGATGTCCTGCACTTGGCAAACCTGCTGCAGAAGACCTCTTAGAGTGTTGAAAAGCAAAGAGGTTCCCTTGAAGACTAAGGTGCTCCTGACCCAAGCCATGGTGTTTTCAATCACCTATGCATGTGAGAGATGGACGATGAATAAGGAAGACTGAAGACCTGACACCTTTGAATTGTGATGTTGGAGAAGAATATCGAATATGAACGACCAAAAGAAGGAACAAGTACCACCAGAGTTCACCTTAGCAGCAAGGATGGCGAGACTACATCTAACATACTTTGGACTTGTTGTCAGGCAGAATCGTCCCTGGAGAAAGAAATCATTCTTGTTAAAGTAGAAGGTCAACAAAAAAGAGGAAACCCGTCAGTGAGATGATTGACACGGTAGCTGCAACAACGTGCTTAACCATAGCAACCGTCGTGAGGATGCGCAGGACCGGTGGTGTTTCCTTCTGTCCTACGTAGGGTTGCTATGACTCGGAACTGACCCAACAGCACCGGGTTTGGTTGGGATGTAGACGTCAAGGTCACCACACCCCTTCTACCTCTCAGACTTGACATTTCTGACAATCTGGGGCCAGTCTCACCAGCACAATGCCCAGGTCACCACGGATGTCTGATACCTGACTGCTGGACTGAACTGCAGGGTGAGGGGTCAGATGCACACCAAGCCGGTGGAGAAGAGCTTGGTGGCTGTCCCCAGGGGTGAGACCAACTCTCATGTTCTTGAGTTTCTCTGTGTGAGTTCCAAGGTTGCCCTGCCCCCAACACTAAAGCAGTTACCCTCAAGTTGACTTGACTCATAGTGACACCATGTGGATCACAGTACAACTATACTACACAGGGTTTTAAAAAAGTTTTGTTGTCGTGGTGGTGGTAGCAAAAATACACAGACACTTGCCAATTCAACGGTTTCGATCGGTACACATTAATGACAAAAATTATCTTTGTGCTGCACAATCCCTAATTCCATGGGATTTTCAGTGGCTGATTTGGGCAAGCAGATTACCAGATCTTCTTCCAAGATACCTCTGGGTGGACTTGAACCTCCAACTCTTCAATTATCAGCCAAGTACGTTAACCATTTATACCATCCCAGGGCTGGGTTTCTGCTGGGAACTTTGTACTTTAGAATGAGCTGAGCCATGTGCTCCACTGCTTTCCCAGGGTCTGGGGACTCCCCCACTCCAAAATCCTCGAGAGAGCCACATCGTCAACACCATGGAGGGGATCGCCTTTCCTTAATGATCAAGACAGGGGCAGGAGAGGAAGCATGTCCAGTGCCAACAATACCATGCCAGGGAGGACTGGCCAGTCTGCAGGGCAGGACAGAGGACTCCACCCTTACTCAGGCCTGGAGCACTCAGTGGCACAGCGTGGGCCCGCAGCTCATGGCCAGCCTCACCACCGAGCCCTGGCATTCACTCTCTGTCTTGTGTTCATGTCTGTACAAGCAATAGCTTCCACCTCATGAAAATGTGCAGAGCGAACATAGACAAAGGGCTTAGCACAGTGCCTGATCCATTGATCAGCAACTGTTGTTACTACCACCAGTGTCCAGATAGTTGTTGCTGTTAGGTGCCTTCGAGTTGGTTCTGACTCACAGTGACCCTGTTCACAACAGAACAAAACACTGCCTGGTCTCGCACCAAGTCCACAGTTGGTTCTGTGCTGAAGCCCATGGTTGGCTGCAGCCTTTGCTTCAGTGCATCCTGTCCAAGGTCTTCCTCTTTTGCCTTGACCGTCCGCTCTACCAAGCACGATGTCCTTCTCCAGGGACTGATCCCTCCTGACAACATGGCCAAAGTTTTTAAGAGGCAGTCTCTCCACCCTTGCTTCCAAGGAGCAGTGTTGTAGTACGTCTTCCAGAACAGATCTGTTTGTCCTTTTGGTCGTCTGTGGTATGTTCACTATTTTTCTCCAACACCACAATTCAAAGGTGTCAATTCTTCTGTCTTCTTTATTTATGGTCCAGCTTTTGTATACATATGATACAACTGAAAATACCATGGCTTAGGTCAGGTGCACCTTAGTCTTCAAGGTAACATCTTTACTTTCCAATACTTTAAAGAGGTCCTTTGCAGCAGATGAGTGTCCACAGGAAACTCAACCTCTGATTGATTAATTAGCTAGAAATATTGTTTAGCCTTGAATTTGGGATATGCTCTTGGTAAATCAGACAGAGTCAAGGACTTGAACCCTACCGTGTCTACGGTCGATGTGTATGGCAGTGGCACGATGGTGATGTCCCGGGGAGGATGAGGCGCGGGACACCTGGCTTTTAGATCTTATGGATCAAAATAGGCATCATGCCACTCATTCATTCATTCATGCATTCGCCTGACAAACGTTTACTGAGCACACAGTGAGTTGCAGGCACTGTGCTAGGCTCTTGGAGTTCTGGTGATGAACAAGAGACAAGTTCAAGGAGTTTATGGCCTAACTGGGAGGTCTGAGAAGACAGATTACAAGATATAAGCAAGCCATGGATGAGGTCATTTCTTGGAGTTCTTTGGTTATCTCTTGCTGTGTAGCAAACAGCCCTGCAACATAGTAGCTTAAAACAATCACCACCATTGATTTGCTCAGGTATCTGCCTTTGGGTCAGGGCTGGACAGTGGCGGCTCATCCTTGCTCCGTGTGACTCCCCTGGGGCTGGAAGATCCATTTCTAGGATGGTGCGCTCATGTGGCTGGCAAGTGGGTGTTGGCTGGGGCTGGGGACTCAGGTAGAGTGATTGATCAGACCCTAGTTGTCCTCTCTGTGGCCTTTCCTTCTGCCTAGGTGGGACTTCTCATGGGGTAGTGCTGTGGTTGGCAAGTCGAAGACAAATGTCCCCAGGGGACAAGCCCAGCAGACAAGGGCTTGTTAACCCCTTTTAGCATCACACAATACTAAAGCCTCATCAGCCAGAGTGGTCCAAGCCTAGAGTCAGTGTGTATGTGTGTGTGTGTCTGTGTGTGTGTATGTGTGTGAGAGAGAGAGAGAGAGAGAGTGTTGGTGGGGAGGCTACATAATATGCTGGAACCCAGGAGCCACGTTCACTGAGGTCAGCTCAGTGACAGCTGCCCACAGGTGGTGACGCATGTCATGATGACATAAAGCAGAGGGATGAGATGGAGAGAGAATGGGAGTGTGAGATGGTCAGGAACTTTCTGAGAAGGTGACATCTAAGCCCAAGTGTGCCACGAGCGGTGGCCAGGCATGGAGAAAGTGGTGGCATCATCGTGCTAGGTGATGAGATTGGCAGAGGCAAGGACCCTCAGGCGATAATGAGCTTTCCATTTCTGGGGGGACACAAAGGTCATCAGGGCTGGACCCAGTGCTGGCACGGGGAGTAGAAGGAGGTGAGGTCTGAGTGGCAGCAGAGGCCTGGTTGTGGCCCTGAGGGCTGTGGGTCGGACCCCAAACTGGTTGCTGTCAAATTACTTCCAACTCATGGTAACCCCACATGTGTTGCAGTAGAACCGAGCTCCACAGGGTTATTTTTAAAGAGTAGATCTCAAGGCCTTTCTACCAAGGCACCTCTGGTGGACTCGAACCTGCAACCCTTCAGTCAGCAGCCAAACATGTTTAAGTGTGCCACCCAGAGCCTCTGTGGGGAGGAGATTGGAATTTGCACCAACCAAGATGAGAAGCCTTTTAAAAGATTCACGCAAGACAATGATGCCATCTGCTTAGGCAATCGCGAGCACCACCCCCTCTCTCTTTCTCCCCCACCCCTCTGTTTTCATTTACAAAAGCAGAAGTCTGCCTGGGTAGCCTCTAAGGTCCCTTCTAGACCATTTTCATCAAAGAGCTCCAGACCCAGTGACTCAGTGTCTGGATCTGGATTGGCCTTCTCTGCCGGAGGAAGCCCCTGGGTGGTGCCAGTGGTTTCTGCTGCACTGCTAACCTGGGTTAGTAGGTCAAACTCACCAAGTGGTGCCACTGCAGAAAGGCCTGGCAACCTGCTTCTGTAACGATTACACCAAGAAAATCCTATAGAGTGGTTCTATTCGGTCACACACGGGCTCAGTGGCCATGGGTGCTGTGCTGGAATTTCTTGCCTACAAAGTGTTAAAACTTGTTAAAGAAGGCATCGTCTGGTAAGGTCTGCAGGCTCCTTCCTGGGCCTCATCAAGTGCCTTCTGTGCACAGACAGACGTGAACGCCAAGATGCCTCAGCAGAGACTGAGCAAAACAGCAGGAATATCAGTCATCAGAGAATTAGCAAGGGTGCGGTTCCTCCAGTCTAGACAAGAACCACAGATAAACCGGATTCCGGGGAGCTAGCATTACCTGGGGCTCCAGAGTCTGGGGGGTACCAGGCTAGGAGCTTTCTTTTGAATTTAATTAGATTCAAATGGTTGATAGGTACCTGAAAGAAGGAGCTGAGCATTTAAAATTATTCCAAAGGTATTTTTTCCCCAGGTAGCCTCGTGGGGAGCCGCCAGCTAACAACACGTCTGAGACAGCAGCCCGGTGTGTCATCTTGAACTAGTTGAAACCAGCCAGGCTGCTCCCCACTTGGAGCTGCTGGCTATTAGCTTGGGAGCTAGACAAGCAGGTGGGCAAGGAGGACACCCTTGCTTTTAAATGGGCAGGAACAGGCGGGGTGCCTCTCTGAAGCTTCTCTTGCAGCCAACTCAGGCTCTCGCAGCAGTTCAGTCTTAGATGGGCTTTTTTCATTTAAACAGTACTTTTTTGAAAGGTTAGAATTTAATCCTCTCCCCTGATAGAGTTATTTCAGTTGCCACTGATCCTTCTGATAAATGAGACAGGAGGGGGAGGACTCATTATTCTTGCTACTGAAGGATTTCAGTTTATAAAAGCCTGCAACAATGTAATAATTAAGCCCAGCAACAGGACGGCTGCAAGTCTGGGCTGGTCTACTTTCTATTAATTTTCCGAAGCAAGTTTTTGCTGCAGAGTTAAGGTTACACGAAGTGACGACTGTAAGATCGTTAGGATGTTTTTGGAAGATAAGCTTGTTGGCGTTGATGCCAGTTCCTAGAGACCCTATAGGACAGAGTAGAACTACCCTGCAGGGTTTCCAAAGTGGAGGTCTTCATGGGAGCTTCTGGTGGGTTCAAACCACTGACCTTTCAGTTGGCAGTGATGTCCTTAACCACTGTGACACCAGGGCTCCTGATTTGGGGAAGATGGTGGATTTCAAAGAGTTATACTTGGGAGGCTAAACAAGCTTCATTATCTTGATTCCAGGTCTCAGCTGCTTGTTCAGAGCTCTGATCTGTATATATGGTAATTGATATCATTTCCTCGCATTTCATCCTGAGCTTTGATTGTTCCCACCACTGTTCTTCAGAAATGAGACGTATCATAAAGAATTGGAAAGTAGGAGTCTAGCATCTTCCAAGGAATACAGAATCTGTGTAGCAACGGCTGCTTCCACATGCACCACTGTGGAAAAGACGAGGGTTATTACGTACGTCCTTACAGAGGCGGAAGGCTGTGTTATTATAAACGTCCTTGTTACAGGGCGGGGGGGGGAGGCTCTGTTGCTATGTACATCCTTACAGAGGGGGAAGGCTACAAAGGGCAGGGCTCTCTGGTGATGAGCAATCTTGTTTAGACACCATTTTTTTATTTTACAGCTATGCCAAAACCCTACTGGGACTGGAGCTGGTGTGATCATAAATTAGATGTCAGTAGATGGTTAGCAAAAACACTTGGAAAACATCCCCAGTTCCAAAGGGTAGGGGCAGAGAGCAAGAAGGGAAAAGGAGGTACATTCTGAGGCTCAGAAGTACAACTGGGATTTTTGGCTGATTATCTGGGATTTAGCGTCAGGCAATTTGGGGAACAAAGAAATAATTCTCCCAAGCAATGAAACCTTTGCCTTGAGTTGTGAGGTAGTATTACAGTTGCATTTTAATAATTTCATTAACAGCTTGTACATGAAATGCCAAAGCCTCAATTTTACAGAGATGTTAAGTCAAGACCCAAAGATGCAGAGAGCTTGTTCAAGCTCATAAAAAAGACCACCCCTTAGAATAAATGTTTTGATATGCCTAGCCCTTGGCTTAACCCACAGTCACGTCTCTCCTGGTTGGCACGGGGCAAGGAAAGTGGTGTGCATTGTCTGAACCAGGCAGGCTCCTGGTACCATGTGGGGCCATGTGTTGTAACACTCATGTACATTACAGCAAATCCTTTGTTGGTTGAGCTTAATTTCAAACCCATTGAGGGTATGATGCTTTATAGGTTTGAATTAGACACAGGACTTTTGATTAAAAAAACAAACAAAAAACCATTGGCATTGACTCCCACACATAGTGATCCTATAGAACAGAACAGAACTACCCTATAGAATTTCCAAAGAGCAGCTGGGAGAGTCAAGCTGACAACTTTTTGGTTACCACTGTGCCAACAGGGCTCCAGACTTTTGATAATGGAATAAATGTGGTTTACCCAGCCAAGTCTGTTATTGATTTCTTAAAAAAAGGGTGGTGGCAACATTACAAGGATAGAGTTGTAGGAGCAGGGGTCTGGCAACCTTGCTTTCGGGGGACACTGAGGCTAATTGTTATAACTAGTCTATTGCTAAGATGGTCTTCTGCATCCCATGTTAGTGAGTGGCATCTGGGGTCTTAAAAGCTAGCAAGCTGCCATCTGAGGTACACCTAATGGCCCCAACTCATCCAGAACAGATGATGACCAAGAACAACAAAGACACAAGGGACAAAGAGCCCAAGAGACAGAAGGACCCACGGGAATGGGAGACCGTACCAACATGTGACCACAAGAACCAGATAGTACCCAGCCATCACCAAAGACAGCTGTGATGGGGCACACAATGTCAAGTCCCTGTGGCAACATGAGAAAAAGAGAGGTGCAGCTCAAGAACTCTACTAAAAGACACAGCTGATGGTCCGACAGCCTGGAGGATGCCCTGGGAGAGTGGCACCTAGAGTGGCTGTTGCCCCTGACCAGAAATTGCTATGGAGGTCAACTCTCTGGATAAAAATGGATTGGATTCCGGGATGCAGTGTGACCATATGGTGTGTGTACTTTTTAGTCTGTGTATTTATAGGATACTGTCCTACCGGTCTCTTTCTAGATGGGAGAGAAGAGGGTGGAGAGGAGGGGACAGGAGCTTGTTGAGAGGATACTACAAGTATAGAATGAAAAGGGGGAGTGTGACGTCACTAGGCAGGGAGAGCAGAAGGAGTTGCAGATGGGCAGGCACACAAAATTGATTTGGATTGTATGCTTTCACTTAATCACAATAAAAAAGGGGGGTGGGGTAGGGAAGACGATATGGGTGACACAGCACGGTAGATTGGTCTTTAAAGACTTAAAGGTTTATACTCTGCCACTAACTCAAAGGGTTGCCAGTTTAAACTCACCTAGCAGTGCCAAAGAAGAAAGGCTTGGTAATTGATTTCCATAAAGATTTAAAAAATCAGAAAACAAAACTTGCTGCTGTGGAGTTCATTCTGACTTACAAAGACCCTACAGGACAGATTAGAGCTGCTGCATAGAGTTTCTTAGGATGTAATCCTTACGGAAGCAGGCTGCCCCATCTTTCTCCTGCAGAGCGGCTGGTGTTCAGTTAGCAGCTGAGCATTTTCACCACTGTGCCACCAGGGATTCTCCTTTTACTATGACAGTCAAGAAAACCCAGTGGGGTTGTTCTCCTCTGTAAGGCACAGGTCACTATGAGTTGTAGCCCCCATGATGGCAGTGAGTTTGGCTTTTCTTTGTTTTTAGTACTAGAGATCAAGCTTTTGTACAAAAACTGAGTTTTTGACAAAAGGAAGATGAATCAGAGACATACGGGTAACTTTGTTGCTTGTGAAATTAGAGATGGGAGAGGGTAGGGAGAAGAAACAAAGGAAGCAGGGAGGAAAAAAGAAACTATAGAAGAAGAAACAGTAATTGAAAAGGGAGAAAGGGAGCAATCTGCTGGGAGAACCTGCTCCCCCCCTCACCTCAGGGGACACTCTGAGCTCACTACAATAATGTGGGAATGTCCCCAGCAATGCTGGCAGTAGCCATGTGTATGTCCATGTCTGAGCATTGGAAGTTTCCAGTTCAGAAGTTGTCTTATTGAAGATGATGGGATTTCCTATCATTTTACATAAACTGGGAAGAATTTTTTGAAAAAGAAGTAAAATGCTCTGTGGTGTCAGAGTTCCCCTGCTTCCTTGTTAAACACACACACACACACACACACTGACCATGTGTGTGTCATAGCTGAGGTCTCTGCTGGTGGGAGCTCCACCTAGCTGAGAGGGACCACTCATAAATAGCTGTATTCATGGAAGTCAAAATTAAATTTCTATGTGTTGACCCAAAACCAGCTCTCCCCTCAGAGCTATTTACTATAAAATTCTAATGTGGTGAGGGTCCACAGCATATGCTGTAATGGAGGAGGGTGGGGGGCTGCACCAACTGAAGCCCCTTTGTGTGTCAACGCCCTGCGGGACAGACTTGGCAGCCCTGCTTTCCTCCTGAGCACATGGCCAGCCCAGGGTGCTTTTAAACTTGCCTGTTAGGTCGGCTGTCTTGGTTGTTTTAGGGGGGAAGGTAAAGGCTGTGAACAGGGCTGTCAGGGGTCGAGAGGTGGGCAGTCCCAGGTAGATTTCATCTGCCCAGGATCACTGGAAACCCCGGTGGCATAATGGTCAAGTCTGTTAACCAAAAGATTGGCAGTTTGAATCCACCAGGCACTTGTTAGAAATTCTACTGGGGCAGTACCACTCTGTCCTGCAGGGTCGCTAGAAGTTGGAATCAACTCGATGGCAGTGGATTTGGTTTGGGTTGATGGTAGAGAGATTAAGTGCTGTGGCTGTGGAACAGAAGGGTTGGCAATTCAAAGGCACCGGGTGCTCCTTAGAGACTCTATGGGGCAGTTCTACTCATCCCACAAGGTTCACTGTGAGTCCGCCTATGAGTCCAAACCGACTTGAAGGCAATGGGTTTGGGTTTTTTGGTTGGGATTACCTTTTTTTTCCAGGGTCCAAGGTTGGTACTGATGCTTTGCTATAGAATTAAAGATGGAAGAGGAGGGGCCAGTTGTGTTAAGGTCAATAAACAAAGCTAGAAAATGACACATCATCTTAGAAAAGTAAAAAAGACTTTCATATCTAGATTTTTATTCTTATTAATAATGGCTAGTTGTGGTTCACTGCCAGTGACTCACAGTGATGCCATGTGCCACAGAACAAAACCCTAGCCATCCTCAGATGGTTTCCTGTGGCTGATTTTTAGATCACCAGGCGTTTCTTCTTAGTTCGTCTACTGGCCTCTGTTTAGCATCAGAGCAACATGCAGGCCAGGTGCACTGGCTGGGAATCCAATCCTGGATCTCCCACGTGGGAGCTGAGAATTTTCCCCCTGAACCACCACTACCCTGCAGTGGGAACTATTTGTTGTAAGCAGTGGGAGACAAAGGCATTGTCTTCTCAGCTGCGTTGAAGCTTGGTTACTGTTTCAGTCATCTGGTGCTGCTCTAACAGAAATACTGTGAGTGGGTGGCTTTAAAAAGAGAAATTTATTCTTACACAGCCCAGTAGGCTACAAGTCCAAATTCAGGATGTCCACTCCAGTGGCAGGTTTTCCCCCTTGTTGGCTCCAGAGGAAAGTCCTTCTGCTGCATCAGTCTTTGCTGAGAGAGCGTCTTGGCACAAGAACCTCAGGTCTGAAGGACGCGCTCTTCTCCCAGTGCTGTTTTCTTGATGGTGTGAGGTTCCCAACTTTCTGCTTTCTTCCCTTTCCTTTTATCTCCTGTAGGATGAAAGGATAAACGTGGTGCAAGGGAAAGACTCCAGGGAAACCCCTTTGGCAAGGGTGTTGCCGTCCCACCCTAATCCTCTTTTAACATAATCATTGTATCTTTTAGCTACAGGCAGAGATTAGGATGTGTAGCATAGGAAAAAATCACAAAACCCTGAGAATCATGGCCCAGCCAAATGGCTACACACATTTTTGGGGGGACACAGTTCAATCTCTGACAGTTATTCTCTTTTAGATGGAGTAAAAGACTAAGAAAGATGCCTTAAAAATGTTTTTAATGTTGTCAGGTGTCATTCGGCCAACTCCCACTTGTAGCCACCCCAACCCATCAGCTTCAAGTCAGTCTTGACTCAGCAGTCCTAAAGGACAGAGTAGGACTGCCCCGTAGAGTTTCCAAGGAGTGCCTAGCGGATCTGAACTGCCAGCCTTTGGGTTAGCAGGCTTTCTTGACTGGGTGCAAAGGTTAAGCACTTGGCTGCTAACAAAAAGGTCAAGTGACAGTCCAGGAAACCTTCCGGGGCTGCTCATTGTTAGGGTCCAGATTTCAAGACACGACGTGGTTTCTCTTTAAAAGTTAAGTGTTATTAAAAATGTGCCCAAAAGGAAAAAGTTGGTGTACCAGGGACACACTCCAAACTACGCAGAGCAGGAGGAGACCCCAGGCTTCCTTAGCAGACAGTATTTAAGCTGTAAAACCGCAAAGTAGGGATGGGGAGCTGTTTTTTGCATTGATTGGTCGAGGCCATATGGAATTTCTGCAAATTGTAAAATGTAGCTGTTAGTGAATGTGTCAGCAACATTGGTGAATGTTTCAACCACATGGAATTTCCGTAAGTTGTAAAAATGAATGTTTCAATAGCATGTGGTTAGGGCTGGCTCCAGGCTTTGTCTTTTGCAAGATAAACTACTCTAGGGTATTTCCTGTTATTTTCTGCTAAGTTATTTCCTGGAGCCTTCTACCCTGAATTTTCACTGTACCCTTCCTCAAAGTGGAGTCACTTATGTCTCATTTTAACACTCATCACATGGTGTCACTATGAGTCAGAAGTGACTCCATGGCACACAACAACACCCATCTCTACCAGAACAGATTGCCAGGCCTTTCTTCTTTGGGCCATTGGGTGGATTCGAACCACCAATCTTTCAGTTTGTGGCTGAGAGTTCAGCTGTTGTCCACCAGGGCCCCTCTAAAAATGCCTTTTGAAGGTCGTGAAATACAAAGCCCTTTTCGTTATGAAATAGAGTTCACAATGGTGGGAAGCAGGATTCAGCCAGTGCCTGTCTTGATTCTCACTTGATTTCTGCTCCCACACATTTTGTTTTTCCCTCGGAGAAACCTATACAGTGAATGTCACAGCTCCTCCTGACCCAGAAGCAAGTTGTGTTTCTTTGTCCATTTGCAAACATTAACTGAGGGGCCAGTGATCAGGCGGTTCAGAAGAAAATACTGATGAGCCAATGTAAAGCGACATTCACCTGAGGAGTGAAACAGGCTTTAGCTTTTTTCAGAGAAAGTGCTGAATTTTAACCATCCTAGTAATAACTCAATGTCATCTCCCTGTGGATGGTGCAATGTCCATAGAGTGTGCATTTCTGTCCACTGACACCCATTAAATAAATAAAAGTAAAACCAAACCAGCTGCTATCAAGTCGATTCTGAGTCATAGTGACCCTACAGGACAGAACAGGACTGCCTCATAGAGTTTCCAAGGAGTACCTAGCAGATTTGAACCACCAGTGTTTTGGTTAGCAGAGAAAACACTTAACCACTAGGCCACCGGGATTTCCATGTAGCCTGCAGTCTAAACAACTCTAGAAACAAGGCCACAGAGAGATATGGTGTCCGCACAGCCTGTCAACAGCACCTGTAGCCCTCAGCCCTGGTGTCATGGATTGAATTGTGTCCCTCCAAAATATGTGTAGTCATTTGGCTGGGCCAGGATTCGCTGTATTCTGTGACTGCCCTCCATCTCCTGATTTTCTGGTTTTATAAATCCTAATCTCTGGCTGTGGCTAACAGATAGGATGATTATGTTAAAAGAGGATTAGGGTGGGACAGCAACACCCTTGCTAAGGGAGTTTCTCTGGAGGGCGGTTTGCACCACCCTTTGTCCTTTCTTTCTATGGGAGATAAAAAGAGAGAGAAGCAAGCAGAGAATTGAGAACCTCACACCATGAAGAAAATAGCACCAGGAGTAGAGCGTGTCCTTCAGACCTGAGGTTCATGCGCCAAGATGCTCCCTGAACAAAGACAGATGCCACACAAGGACTTAACCTCCAGAGCCAACAAGGGGGAAAGCCTTCCCCTGGAGTGGACACCCTGAAGGCATACTTGTGAACTGTTGGACTATGTAAGAATAAACTTTTCTTTGCTAAAGCCGTCCACTTTGTGATATTTCTGTTAGATCAGCACTAGCTGACTAAACCCCCTGGTGAGCCAGCCAAGTGCCGTCAAGTCAGATCCAACCCCCTGGTGAAGACTTGCAAGAAGATAAAACAACCTCTTCTTGCGGCAGTGGCCTGTGCTGAACCTAGGTGTGTTGTCCATGTTTTATCCAGCCCTCCCTGTGGCCATGGCTTCCCATTCCTTTGTCCCTCACCTGGGGTCCGTGACTGATCAGGATACTGTGTGTGAGAGCGACCTCAGCATCTTTGGGCAAATGGAACCCAGTTGCAATTGTGAAAGCAGGCCCGTAAATGAGCTCTGAATGGCAAGGCTGGTGTGCATTCCTCTAAGTTAACCAGCAGCAAGTTTGAGCCCCAGCCCTTGGCCCAACAGAGGCCAAGTTCGAGCCGGAAGACGGATGGGCAAAAGCCGTCACCTAGGAAAACTGAAGCTATCCAAAGAAACGCATCCTACTTCAAAGTCTGCCTATCCCTTTGCCTAAACAATGCATTTGGGGCTGCACAGTTTGTCTGAAAAAAGCAGCTGAACCTGGCATGAGACCAGCTGCTCGCATATGTTCTGCGCATCATCTATGGAAGAGGACTTTCTCTTAAACTTTCCCTTAAATCTTCCTGTATGTTGCCAGTATTCCCTGTGATGAGATGAAAAGCCGGTGATGACCTCCGCATCTGAAAGTCTGGAGGCCCTGAAGGTGTCTCACTGACTCACACGCTGTGACACCGCATGTGTTCATAGAAACCCGCCCCCGTCTTCGGTGGTCTAGGAGCAGCAAGCCCCACAGACTTCCAGCAGAAGAGATGAAAATAGATTTTTGCTGATGGGCTGAAACCCTGTTGAGGCTTCTCTTTCTGCGGGAGAGGGCAGGCTCTGAATCTCTTAAGCAGAAAGAAAACGAAAATCGAATATGAAAGCGAGGGCTCAATTGATTTGATCTGTGTGTGTGTGTGTGTGTGTGTCAGAGAAAGAGAGAGAGAAGGGGAGGTAGAGAAAGAGAGGGAAAAGAATTCCAGGTCTTCTTACCATGTTTTTGTGGGCTTATGAACAATGTAAAACCCTGGTAGTGCAGTGGTTACCAAAGACCAGCAGTTTGAATGCTGGAAACTCTATGGGGCGGTTACACTCTGTCCCATAGGGCTGCTATGTGTTGGAGTTCACTCTGGTGGTGGGTGTTTGTTTTTTTCTTTTCTTTTTTTTCTGTTTTCTAATTACTGTTTGTTATTGTTGAATCAACTTGATTCTGACTTACAGTGACCTTGTAATTACTGTCTAGTGGAGCCCTGGTCAAGTGTTCAGGCTGCTAACCCAAAGGTTGGCAGTTGAAATCCACTAGTCACTCCTTGGAAACCTGTCTGGCTGTGCCACACGCATACTATTCTCTCTAATGCTATCAGCAACATGCAAGTACATGTTAGACCTAACTCAAGGTCCGGATAGATTTCTTTGGCTATTTAAAAAAAAAAAAAGGCATCTCATTTGAGAAAAGTAATTTCCTTGAGTAGCACCGCCTAAAAAACAAAAAGAAACTGTGTTCCATGGTTTCACCTTTTAAAATGCATGTATCTATGTTTCTGGTCATATATCTATGTTTCTAAAGTAGTGTCTTTGTACTCCATTCCCCAGACAGAGTGGCCCTGTCCAGCTCTGTGCTACAGGCCTACAGGCGTGGCCGTGTGATGGGCACGCTATGTTTTCGGTTGTCTGTCTGACCTGGCCAGCATTCAGTGATGGTTTAGACTGGGAAGGTGTCCTCTGCTGGGAGAAGACAGGCTTGAGAGCTGACTGCCCTCGGAGCTACCCTGCTCCATCCTCAGGGCAGAGAGAAGTAGCCTCGCCTCTCCCTCCAACCCTCGCGTGAAATCCTTCTCCGATCCCGGTGTCTTCTCCGACGAGTCTGGTTGGGTCCAGCTGGGCCCACAGGTGTTTGGAAGAAGTTAGTTCCCCTAATGGAGGGGAACTTAACCTGAGGTCCCTGGACTCTGGAAAGCCCAGTGTCACAGATTGAATTGCGTCTTCCCCTCCACCACCCAAATGTGTGTCAGTTTGATTAGGCTGTGATTCCCAGTGCTGGGGGGTTGTCCTCCATTTTGTGGTTGATGTGATTTTCCTGTGTGTTCTAAACCTTCGTCTCTGCCTGTGGCTGATGAGGCAAGGTTAGATGACGTTCAAGAGGATTTGGGTGGGATGAACACCGTTACCAGGTCACAGCCCTGACCCAGTATCAACGGTGTTTCTCTGGGGTGTGACCTTCATCACCTTTTATCTTACAGAAGACAAAATGAAACAGAAATGAGCCAAACATGAGGGGCCTTAGACCACCAAGAAAGCAGCACTAGGAACATAGCATGTCCTTTGTATCTGGAGTCCTCATGCGTGAGAAGGTCCTTGATCCAGGGAGAAATGTTGACAAGGACTTTCCTCCAGAGCCAACAGAGAGGAAAAGGCTTCCCCTGGGATTTGGACTTGTAACCTACTAGACTGTGAGAGAACAAACTTGTCTTTGTTAAATCCATCCACGTACGTATTTCTGTTACAGCAGCACTCGATGACTCAGGCACCCATAAATGCAGTTTAGGTTTGCAAACCACCACTGAGACTGTTCACATGATTTTGTGTGGACATATGTTGATTTTGGTGGAGACAAGGTCTAGAGCTCTCAGTGGGGACTCAAAGAAATCTGTGACCTTCCAAAAGTCCCGTGCCATCACCCTAGCTGATTTCTTCCCTCCGGGTTCTCTCTCCAGTCTGTCTGGCACATCGTTGTGGTCATTCGCTGCTATCGGGTCAGCCCCCAGCCCATGGTGACCTCGCGTGTGGCAGAACGAAGCACCCTCCAGGCCTGCCCTATTCCCCGTGATAAGTTGCAGACCAGGTTGTGATGAGCCATAGGGTTTTCACTGGCTGATGTTCAGAAGGAGATCTCCAGGCCTTTCTTCCTCGTCTGTCTTAGTCTAGAAACTCTGCTGAAACCTGAAACCATAGCAACTTGCCAGCCACCACTCAAGGGTGGATGGTGGCTGTACATGAGATGCCGGCGTGGGCCATCAAACCTGGGTCTCTCACACAGAAGGCAAGGATTCTACCACTGACCAACCAATGCCCCCCACGCTATATATTATTTTACACTAGCTTAATCTACCTAAAACCTACTGGTCACATCTTGTCCATGCCTCCACGTTCCCCGTGTCCCCCATCACCTCCAGGAGAGTGCATACTCTGGCCTCTGCAGGCTTCTCAATTTTATCTCTCCCACCATGCTCCAAGGTCATGCTCCACATCCATCACTCCAGACTGTTCTACACATTGTCCCCCCTGCATGCCCTGCCGACCTGCTTCCTTAGAGTGCTTCCTCTCTCCTCTCTACCCGTGCCTACATTTTAGCTTCTGTAAATTTGAACTCTTCCACTAAACTTTTATTCCAACCACCAAACACTCACTCTTTTTCAGACACTCGTACCATCTACATACCCTTTGACCTTAATTGCAAACTTTCTCCTTGTCATGGATTGAATTGTGTCCCTACTTCCTCCCCCATGTCCCCTAAAATGTGTAGCAGTTTGGCTGGGCCTTGATTCCTGGTATTGTGTGATGTTCCTTTAAGCTGTAAACTCTGCCTCTATGTTAATGAGAGAGGATGGAGGTGGTTGTGTTGGTGGGGCAGGACTCACTGTGTGAGATTGTATTGTGCCTTGAGACAATCTATTGGGATATAAATGAAATGGAAGTGAGCAGGGAGTTGGAGACCTCATACCATTAAAACAGAAATGTACTGAGAGCAAAGTGTGACCTTTAGACCAAAGGTCCCTGTGCCTCAGAAGCTCCACTCTGAATTTGGACGTTGGCCTATTTTTTGTGTGTGAGAAAATAAACTTCTCTTTGCTAAAGCCATCTGTGTGTGGTATTTCTGTTATAGCAGCACTAGCTGACCGAGACACTCCTGCAGTGGTATTTGTTTTATCTAGTTAGCTGTTCCAATGTATGTTTGGCCTTCCCAACTGGATTGTGAAGTCCTTGATGACAGAGATTCAATCATTCATTTGTTCATCTGCGGAAGACTCTAGCCCTGCTCTCCACAAAAACAAAACTCTTTCCCAATTGTGACAGCTAGTTTTTTCTCGGCTTTGTTTTTCAGAATAGCCAAATAAATCTATGGAGACCTTTGCTCATTGTTAATGTTTACCTCTGTGTTGCTGATGGCACAGATAGTGATTAAAAACCGAAACAAAAACCTCAAACCCATTGCAGTCCAGTGGATTCTGACAGCAATCCTGTAGAACAGAGAGCTGCCCTGTACGGCTTTCCAAGGAGTAGCTGTGGATTTGAACTGCCAGTCTTTTGGTTAGCAGCCACAGCTCTTAACCATCATGCCACCAAGCTTCCCAGGTGGTAATTAGTCCATAAACATTGATTCCATTTAGCCAAAGAAACTCCTATAGATGGTAACTGTCTGATCACAGCCTTTTGCAGGGTGCAGGGCTAGGCTGTGTTTTGTTCTGTTGGGTGTGGGGCGCATGGGGCCACCATGCTTTGGGTGCTGACTCGACAGCCACTAACAATAATGGTGGCGTTCATTCAGTGTCTTCCATCCGCGGGGATCCGGGGTCCTCGCAGTGCCTCGACCAGTTCCACCCACACTGAGGGAGTGCAGTAAACACCAGCGGAATGAATGGATGGATGAATATGGGCCGAACCAAGCCTTTTCAGTCCAGCTTGGGACAGTCTGGAAAGAAGGCACCGTTTCCCAGCATGCTCAGCCCGGCTTTCTCTGGTGGAAAATTCGGTGGTGGGCTCTTCAAATTTCTCTGCTGGGAGGGCAAAATTCTTTCTTTCTGCATCCAGAAGGGATGGTTTTCTGCTGAGTCTGCATGCTCGGGTGGGTGCTTGGCTCTGCTGGCCTGCTCCCGGGGTTGCTGTCCCGTGGCTGGCTGAGTGAGGGAAGGATCAAAAACCACACCTTTGTTAGGGCCTATGACCTACAGAAGGGTCCAAAAAAAAAAAAAAAAAAGGGAAAACGCTCTGGGCCCTTCAGAGCTTCTAGCATCGTCTCTCCTCAGCCCAGCAGCTAAACTAATGTTCTCAACTGTGTTCCTTCCCAGGCCATCCACTGTGGAAGCAGCACTGTGTCGTCTGTGCTGGCCAGATGATGGTCAAGTTCTCGCACTTTCAGGGGCACACAGGAGCCCAACACCGTGTGCGTGGCTTGGAGACACTGCTTTGATCCCCTCAGTGTTTCTCTTGGCCAGCACCGTGGGTCCTCCAGCGTCAGCATGTGAGCTGGGTTGTTGGGTGCCACCAGGCTGACAGCGAGGTGTGCTCAGTGGCCTGGCTTCTTGCTCTGTGATGGCTTCTGCTACTTTGCCACTTTCAGAGCAGAGGACATCCACCCCAGCGGCTTGGGGGCCTACAGCCGTTCGAAGCTCCATCGACTACATCTGGAAGCTTCTGGGCTGGCGATGGAGGCCAAGATTCTGTTTTCCTCTTTGCTGCAAACCAGAGTGCTGGCGCTGCTCAGAAAGGCGCCAAAGTCTGGAGTTGTTCCTTTGTACCTCCTGCGTGGCCGTGCCAGGAAAAATAAGCGCGTTCACTGGCTGGGATGCTGGGCCTCCCTCAAAGCTGCCCTGAGTGCAGAGGCAGGGTGAGTGCTCAAACATTTCAGCATCTTTCACACCTGAGGCTTTATTTCTTTTGGACATTGGGCCTCAGGGAAGTTATCTTCAAAAGGATATATGTTTAGAATATTCTGCCACACTGGCTGTAGCTAGCCACTGCATTTTCCGTGGTGGAGTGCCATCAAAGTCACCTTTGGAAAATGGGTCGGTGTGCATATCTGCTCAGCTTCCTATATATTTTTTTTAATTATGGTAAAATACACATAGCATATAATTCACCATTTTAAAGTGCACAGCTCAGTGACTGTGAATCTGATCCAGTCATAATATTATGCAAGCGTCAGTGCTGTCTGCTTCAGGAATGTTTTCACCACTCCGCAAGGAACTTTGGTACTCATGAAGCAGCACCCCTTGCCCACCTACGCCCCACCCTCCAGATCCTTCTAAACGACTAGCCCGGTTTCTGACTCTGTGGATTTAACTGTTTTGGACGTCTCACATACGTACATGGAAGCACGTACTATGGGGTCTTTTGTGACTGCCTTCTTTCACTTAGCATTCTGTTTCCAAGGCTCAGTCCTGTTGTAGCACATATTCCTGTTTCATCCCTCTTTATGGCTGAATGGCTGTCCTGTGTCTTGGGGCAGAAGTTAGTTTTCCTCTCTTGAACTTCCCCTAATACACAGCAGTGACTTCCAAGAGGAGTGTGTGGCAATAGGTGTCCAGTGCAGCCCTGGTGACATAGTGTTTGAGTACTATGGCTGCTAACTAGAAGGTTGGCAGTTCAAATCTACCAGGCACTCCTCAGAAACTATGAGGCAGTTCTACTCTGTCCTATAGGGTCACTATGAATCAGCATTGACTCGAAAGCAGCGGGTTTTTTTCTTTTCTTTTTTTTAATGGGTACCACCCTACACGGGGCTTTCCATCCTGCCTTCCCCCGCCTTTGCACCTTTGAGGGAGATAGAGAACAGCCTTGGTCCCTCTGTGCCCGAGGGGTCTTCCATAGAAGCATTTGTCACTTTGTGCCTACCGTGTTTATTTTTCTAACTCACCCTGCAGTCGAAAGCCTAAGGTATGTGTAACTTGCCACAACAACAAATCCAGCTGCCATTGAGTCGGTGCCAGCTCATAGCACCCCTATGTGTGCTGGAGTGGAACTGCTCTCAAGCGCTGACTTTCTGGTGGACCATGGCCAGGCAGTTCTTCCGAGTCACCACTGTGTGGTCTGGAACCTCCAGCCAAGTTAGCAAAGGAGAACGTTCAGCACTGGCATCACCCAGGGTCTTCCCGTACTAAAAGCATTGATTAATTCATGCCCATCAGCTGAAGTAGCATAGGATCATGTGGCTTCTGTCCGGGAGCTGGGCCAGGCTACAGGCGCCAGCAGAGACTGCAGAGCTTTGAGGCAGAATTGCACCTTTCCTTTTCAGCCACCAGGGTATAAGACAGGGCCAGGGATTCCCCACATTTTACTTATGAGACCATTGGGCCCTCTGTTTGCAATGAATAGGGTCTCTTAGGTGGTCTCCACAGCTAAGTACATTGTCTGTTTAACCTCTCCTTTTCCTGTGCCAGCTGCTCTGGCCTTGGCAGAAAAAGCTATTGGGCTTCCTCTGAACTGCCTCAGGGAACGCACAGCCCAGCCTAGAGGTAAACTCCTTCCTCTACCCACTTTTCCTGAAAGTCTCAATGAGCAAATGTGCCTAAGGCACCTCCCCCCAGAGGGCTTCCCATTCTGTTGTTAGAAGATCTCCATGTACCGGTAGAATGTTCTAGCAGCAGGCTGGCGAGGCTCATAAAGTCCTGGTGGTGTGGTGGTTAAGTGCTTGGTTACTCCCCAGAAGGTCGGTGATTTGTACCTCCTGGCTGTTCCTTGAGAGAAGGATGTCACAGTCTGCTTCTGTAAAGATGCAGAGCATTGGAAACCCCAAAGGGACGGTTCTACTCTCTCCTTTAGGGTCGCTACAGGTTGGAATTGACTCGATGGCAATGGGCTTGTTTTTTGTTGTTGTTTTTCCAAGGGTGATTAAAATGCCATAATTTAAGCCTGCATAAGGCCCTTGGATTACACCCACACTAATTTCCTGCTTTAGACACTGTGCTGCCTCACACAAAACGGGTCCTTGGGGGAAGCTGGGTGAAGGATACACAAGACCAGGCTGGACTATTTTCTGTAACTTCCTGCAACTCTACAGTTATTTCAAACCAAAAAGCTCCTTTAAATGCCATGATTTAGGAAGCCAGGCAACTGTAGCTAGTTCTTCAGCTGAGCTGGGCTCCTCTGAGCTTACAAGTTTGTGTTCGTCCCTGGGCCATGCCCAGCTCTTTCAGGGGCTGAGCCCCCTCTTTGTCCTGGTACCCCTTTCCCTAGATAGGGGTTCTCTACTCCAAAGGTGGGACATTTTCAGCTGTTTCTTCTTCCTCAAGGCCACAAAGAGCCCTGATGGATCACGCCCACAAACCTCAGGCACACGCAGCCCTGAGGCTCACTACCCGAGCCCCCAGACTCTTGGGCCCGTGCCATTGCTGTCGTCCCCTGCCCTCTCCCGCCCTGGGCACTTTGCTTCTGTGGTTTCATGTCATTCTCATGACTCTAAGGAAAGACCTTGAACACAGGTGAAGTGTGGGTGTCTCTGGGAGGGGGCAAGGAACATCCCGGCGGAGGGGCAGCAGGAGCAAAGGCCCTGGGGCAGAGCTGTTTGGGCAGTGCAGGAGAGGCTGCGGGCCATTCTGAGGTCAGACCCTTAAGGAGGAGACAGAGTTTGAAGTCAAGGTTTTACAAGACCCAGAGCAATACACCTCGTGGTAAATGTTGTTAGGTGACTTTGAGTCGGCTCCTCATAGCGACCTGCTGTGGACTGAATTGTGTCCCCCCAGCAATGTGTGTAAGCATGTGGCTGGGCCATGATTCCCAGTCTTGTGTGATTGTCCTCCATTTCATGATCTTCCTGTGTTGCAAGTCTTAAGAGAATTGCCAATTAACTTCCCAGATTCATCCTAGAAAAAGTGCTGCATACCTCTTTACCAAATATCACTACAGTCACATTCGAAGTACTCCCCCTAGGAGGCTATACACCAACACCAGTGCCTGGTCCACTCTTCAAAGCAATATTGGGACTCTTTTTCTGGAATGGCCATCAAAGCTGTCATTGCATTACCCTTGATGTCCTGGATGGCATCAAAGTGTCTTTCTCTCAATACTTGCTTTATCTTTAGAGAAACAAAAAAGTCGCTGGGGGCCCAATCAGGTGAGTAGGGAGAGTGTTTCAATACAGTTGTTTGTTTACTTGCTAAAACCTCCCTCACAGGCAACTATACGATTAAGTTCATGAACTTGCCACTGTGCACAATGATCATTCCAGAAAGCGTTCCAAAATTGCTTTGAAGAATGGACTAGGCACTGGCATCTATGTATAGCTTCCCAAAGGGGATATTTTGAAGGCAACCATAACGATATTTACCAATGAGATATGTAGCACTTAGAACAATTAAGTTTGCACACTTGTTGTTAGACCTCCTATTATCTGCTTGTAGTTAATAGGCAAGACTGGATTATGATAAAGAAAATTAGGGTGGACTGTAATGTCCTTACTAAGAGAGTTTTCCTGAAACATGGCCTGCACCACTTTTTATCCTACAAGAAAGAAGTGAAAGGAAAGGGAAACAAGCAGAGAGCTGGCGACCTCCTACCATCGAGAAAGCAGTGTCAGGAGCGGAGTGCATCCTTCGGACTTGGGGTTCCTCTTCTCCAACCAAAGGAAGACTGACACAATGCACGGATCTTCCTCCAGAACCAACAGAGAGAGAGGGTGTTCCCCTGGAGCCGACACCCTGAACTCAGACTTCTAGCCGACTGGGCTGTATGACAATAAACTGTTCTTTGCTAAAGCTAGTCAGCTGCATTATTTCTGTTAGAGCAGTACTAGATGACTGAGACGGACCCCAGGCCCCATACATAACAGGACGAAACACTTCTGCGTCCCGCTCCGTCCTCAGGATTGTCACTGTGTTCGAGCCCCTTTATGCCGCCACTGCGTCAGTCCACCTTGTTGAGGGTCTTGCTCCTTTTTGATGACTCTCCACTTTCCCAAGCGTGACGCCCTTGTCCACGGGCTCGTCCCTCTTGATAACAAGTCCAAAGTATGGGAGGCAAACAAAGTCTTGCTGTCCTTGCTTCTAAGGAGTGTTCTGCCTGTACTGCTAGACAGATGTGTTTGTTCAATGGCAGTTCTTCATGGTATATTCAAAATTCTTCACCAACACTGTAATTCAAAGATCTCAGTTATTTATTCTTCCTTTTTCATTGTCCAGGTTTCACATGCATACGAGGAGGTTGAAAATGCAGGAAATATGGAAGCAGATTCTCCAGGAGCAGAAAAGCAGTCTGTCTGCCTTCTTGGGGCCCCAAGTATGACCATCCCAGTGCTGTCACCTTCTGAAGGCTCTGTGAAGCTTGTGGAAGACTCTGTATCTTTTCTGTGTTAAGGAGCCCTGGTGGCACAGTGGTTAAGCTCTCGACTGCCAACTGAATGTTCAGCAGGTTGATTCTAACAGCTGCTCCCCAGGAGGAGGATGTGGGCATCTGCTTCTGTCAAATTGACAGCCTCGGAACTCTATGGGGTAGTTCCACTCCAGGGTCGCTGTGATTCAGAACTGACTGAGCAGCAACATGTCCTGGGACAGTTATTTCTGTGGCCACAGGAGACCCCTGATGACGCAAACAGTGAAGGTAGCTAGTGGTTCAAGCCATCCCAGAGGCATCTTGGAAGACAGGCCTGGCCGTTTGCTTCTGAAAGGTCACAGCCTTGAACACCCTGTGGAGAGTTCCACTTTGCATACCTGGGGTCTCCATGAGTCACAGTTGACTCCATGGCAACAACTACTTCTGAGACATCCTATAAGGGTGTATTTATAACCCCGACCTGACAGCTGGTGTTAACGAGCCAGAGCTCTGGGTCCTAGCTGCCTTCTCCCCAAAGCCCTGGCATTTGGAATCAGGCTTTCTCAGGGGTCTCTAGCAAAACGTGACCAGACATTCCAACACCAGTGAAGAAACCCTGAAGTCTCATGTGCTGTGGTTCAGTGCGGAGCAGAAGTTCCATGTGGATTAGATTTGGCCAGAATGCCTTTGACTTTAAAGCCAATTCGTCACAGTCATTTCTGGATTAGGCCCCCAGGAAGCCAAGAAGATGAGCCTGGGATTCCAAAGTCAGAGGCCAGAGATCAGGGGTCACTAGTTGGCACCCCCCAGAGCATCCCTCCTCTGCAGCCGCTCAGGGATGCTAGTACTGCGGAAAACAAACCTGGCATCTCCAGCTCCCTGCCGGTGTCCTCTGGCTCTGTGCCTGTGCCTGGTGGGCAATGGGACCCCTCTCGGCCGCTCCTGGGGTGCTGTGTAGGGGTGCTCCAGCCTTGGATCAGTAGATAATGAGGCCCCACCCCACCCCTAGCCTATTGTCTGTTTGTGACTCCTGCCTCACCGATGACCAGGCAGCAGCGCAGAGGCAGCTTCTGAATCTGGTCTGTGAGTGGGGCTGATTGGTTCTTTCTAGGGGGAAGGAGGTTGGTCCTATTCTTTCCCTATGAGAAGCTCTGTGTCTTGGACCCCAAGTTCTCTGAGTGCAGGGACATGCTGCATCCACCCCAATGGAAGTCACATTTGGTCACCAGAGGGCCTCTTCTTAATCTGCCCACTGCACCCTGGTGGGCACAGCCTCTTGAGGCCAGGCCGTGTCACTGCAGAGCTCAAAAGGGTTGTGATGTCCACAGCAGTGGCTGTAGCCCTAGCAGGATGGGAGGGACCAAAGGGAAGGAGAGCAGGGCCTCTGTCCAGCAGCACAGCCCCATTCAGGTGCCATGGAGAGAAGAGGAAGTCAGCTTTTCTGAGCGACCCTAGATTTTCTACTGAGAGGGTGAAGGTGACATCACAGAGAAGTCATTCTCTTGCCAAGACCCCTGTCTGACTTCACTGTCTGCTAGCAGCACACAATTCAGCCACACTGACTGCTATATGTGGCACTGTGGTTAAGCATTCAGCTGCTGATCAAGAGGTCGGCAGTTCAAATCCACCAGCTGCTCTGTGGAAGTCCTCTGGGGCAGTTCTACTCTGTCCTATAGGGTTGTTATGAGTCAGAATTGACTTGATGGCAATGAGTTTGGCTTTTTGGTTTGGGTTACCAGTTGGCACTCATATTGATGCTGTTCCCAGTGCTTTGTGCATATTAGTTCATTTAATAGTCAGAACAGCCCGTTTTACAGTTGTAAAAACTGAGGCATATAGAAGTTCAAGCTGGAGCCATTAGGGGATTTAAACTCATTCTTTCTGGTTTCAAGTTCTTTCTCCTGACCACTGTGCAGTGGTTTAAGATTTAATCATGATAAAATATTTGCCAAATTCTTGAAGTCCTGAGTGCTGTGGTTTAGATTACCTCACCCTGTTTCATGACCTCACTCTTCTGTGGGGAAGGTGTTTATTTATTTTCTTAATTATGCTTTAGGTAAAGGCTGACAGCTTAAGTTGGTTTCTCACATATTGTTGTGTGGCCCTAGTCTCTCTGTAATGTGACAGTGCAGCCCTCCTTTCCACTCTTGGTTTCTCATGTCCGTTCCACTACCTCATGTCCTTTTCTGCTTTCTCATCTCAGGGAAGGTGTTTTGTGGCCGTTGGGTAAGTACAGAAACAGCAGCTCTGATAGGCTGGCCGGCAGCAATGGGAATTCAAGCTCTTACTTCTGGCTCGGCGGTTATCCAGGCAGAGAGATGTCCTCGGGGTGGGGGCCCACTTGGCCCAGCCCTGGGCTTTCTGCCAGCAAGGAACTCTCTGGCCTTCACGTCTCTCGTTCTTGCTGTGTCTTCCCTGAGTGTCGGAACTGGCCTGGCACTGCAGCCCGGCACGACAGAGCTCCAACGCCCCCCCCCATCCCATCTCTGGCTGGCCTCTCATCCCAGGAAGTCAGCGCCTTCTCCAGCTGCCTCTTATTACCCCCACCTCCTCTCTGTCACCACACTCCCAATCTCCAGGTCAAGGCTGAAAACATTGGAATCATCTTTTACTCCTTCTTTCTCACCTGCCCTCAACCCCAATCATTGCCAAGTCAGAGGAAAGAAAGACTCTTGGGGACATCCGAGTGACAATCCATTGGGAGATCTCCTGGCATGTTCAAACAAGATCTTAGATCCCTGAGTCTTTTCTTTTTTCTAATACTTTTAAGTTTAATTATTATTATTTTACTGTACTTTAGAAGAACTGGTGGTGTTGTCACTAAGTACAAGGACTGCTAACCAAAAAGTCAGCAGTTCAAATCCTCCAGGCATCCCTTGGAAACTCTGTGGTGCAGTTCTCCTCTGTCCTACAGGGCAGCTGTGGGTTAGCATCAACTTGATGACACTGAGTTTGGTTTGTTTTTTTTTAGAAGAAGGTTTGCAGAACAAACCAGGTTTCCATTAAACAACTAGTACACATATTGTTTTATGACACTGGTTAACAATCCCACAACATCAACACCCTCCCTTCTCGACTTTGGGTTCCCCATTACCATTTCTTGTCCTTTCCTGCCTTCTAAGTCCTTGCCCCTGGGCTGTTGTGTCTGTTTAGTCTGGTTTCATTTTATAAGGCTGTCTAATCTTTGGCTGCAGGGTATAAAGCTCAGGAATGACTTCATCACTGAACTGAAAAGATGTCCAGGGACCATTCTCTCAGGGTGTCTCCAGTGTCCATCAGGCCACCTGGCCGGGTCTTTGTTTTTGTGTCAGAATTTCCTTCTGCACTTTCTTCCGGCTCTGTCTGGGACCCTCCCCTGTGGTCTCCCTCAGAGCAGTCAGTGGTGATAGCCGGGCACCATCTAGTTGTGCTGAACTCAATCTGCTGGAGGGGTGATGGATGTGGTCCATTAGTCCTTTGCGCTAGTCTTTCCGTTGTCTCTGTAGCTGTATCCATCCCTCCTTGCTCTCAGAGGGGTAAGACCAGCAGAGTATCTCAGATGGCCACTCATAGGTTTTTAAGACCCAGATGCCACTCAGCAAAGTAGAGTATAAAACATTTTCTCTGTAAACTATGTTATGCCCCCTGAGCTAGATGCTCCCTGAGACCATGGTCCCCACAGCCCTCAGCCCAGTAGTGTGGTCCCTTGGAGAGTTTGGACGTGTCCATGGAGTTTTCCTGGCCTTGCCTTGGTCAGGTGGTGCTGGATTTCCCAGTCTGGGGCACTGTCTTGCCTTCACCCAAGTTATAACTTACCTACTGTCTAGTTAGTGTTTCCGCGGGGCCCCAACCTCCGCCAAAGATTGTTGCTATTTGTGTGGAACCCTTTCTGTGAGTATTTGCAGTGGTGTCCCCTGAATCTTCCCCCCCACCCAGTTCACACTGTCATCTGATGGCCACTCACCCTCAGACACCTGACCACGTTCATGGGGGCATTCTGGCTTTAAGTCTCTCTCTCTCCCCCAGATTTCATGGGCTTGAGAGTGGGGTGCTTTCTCTTGGGGTTTCAATGAAGGAGAGCGACCTCAATGCTGGCTTGTCCATGTATCTTCACGGGGTGTCCATCCATCTTCCTCCATGTGTGTCTCTGTGTGCAGTGTGTTCTTTGTTAGACACCGCTTAGCAGTGTGATTAGGCTTAGGACTCATGGTACTCCAGCAAGGCACCTGGGTGGTACATATAGTTAATGCACTCACTGCTGATTGAAAGGTAGCATCTCCATGGAGACAGAGTACAAGCATCTCCAGGAGCACATCTCCAGGCCTTTCCCCCTCAGAGCTACTGAGTGGAGTGTAAGCATCACCCTTTCCATTAACAGTTGAGTGGCTAACCATTGCATCACAGGTCTCCTTAGCTGTCCTAGAAAGCCATTTTTTTGCAACAGTGTGATTGGAAGAATAAAGGTCTGGTGAGCAACCACCTGAAAATCAGCCGTGGCAAGCTCTCTGGCATGTAGTTCTGTGCATCACACATGGGGTTGACCTCAAAGTGTGCAGTAGCCAGGAAAAGCGATCTGACTTCTCTGTGGCTGTGGTCACAGTCACACTTTCCAGTGATGCTCTTTACAGGCGTGGTTTTACTTTCCTTGGGATGGCACTAACTTGGTGCTCAGGATTTGCTGGGGCTCAGATGCCATCCAGTTCCTGGACCTATCTGCATGACCAGCCCTGCCCTAGAAGCTTGGTCCTTGGGGCCTGGCTGTTCCTTCCAGAGTGGCTGTGGATCCAGGCCTCCTCAGAGCTTCCACTGGGAAAAAACACTATTCTGGGCTCCTCTCAGAGACAACCCAGCTCAGAAACAGCTATCTCTGTAGAGGAAGAAGGACCCCTCCTACCTCCTGCCTCTTTCTGGAGTCAAAAAGTCAGCCCTGTTCTGGGAGATTTTCCAATTACACCTGAATTGTATTGTGAGTCTTTCAGAGGGGTTGTGGTCAGCTGGATTGGGGCCCTCCCTGGACGGAGGGACTGTTTCTTCCCCAGGCTTCTGGTACACGGAGTAGCCTGGGGGCCTGAAGACAGGCAGCTTTCAGCTTGCACCTCCAGCACAGTTCTGGCTGCCTTAGTCCCACTTCTTGCTTCACTTCCAGATGTATGTCTCAGTTCACCTGCTCGTCTTGGGCTGGCACCAGCCACAGGGAAGGAGGAGGTTACCAGAAGCTTCCATCACATCCAGCTGAGCCCACCTTGCTCTGTCCCACCCTTGGGCTGATGGAAAACATATTTGGGGTGCAAGGCTGGCTGTGTTCCCCACCGGAGCAGGGCACTGCCATCACTGGCCCTGGCTGCCTTCTGTGTCTCGCCAGGACCAGCTGCCATGGAGTGGACTGAGCCTCGTGGTGACTTCCTGTGTGTCAGAGCAGACATGTGCTCTGTGGAGATTTCAGGGCTGATTTTTCAGTAGATCATCAGAATTTCTTCTGAGGTTCCTCTGGGTAGATTCAAACCTTCAAACTTTTGGTTAGCTGAGTATCAGATCCATTTGCAGCATCCAGAACCTCTAACTTGAATCAATTTCTAGAGCACTAACTACTGAAAGCTCAGCTTCAAGAAACATGTCACAAGTAAGCAGCCACTGCGGGCCACTCAACCCGAGCTGGTACAGGCCCCTTCTGCTCTCAAAGTCATCAAGAGTGTGCAGGTGTGTGTGTGTAGACAGAGAAAGAAATAGGAGAGGAAGGAAGGAGAAAGAGTGATAAACTCAAGGAAGAAACTATTCCTACAGACCATTTATTTTCTTTCTTACTAATCTGTAGTGAAACCCAGGTGAAATTGTGCACTGGAGGGTAGTGAGCCACACAAGCAAGCCCGGGTGTGTCTTACGTGTCAGGTATTCCGCCCATCTATCAAGAGGAATGTTTACAGGGGATGAGGCCAGAGAATTTTTTCCAGGAAGGATACACAGTTGTGCATTGGTGACTAATCTGTCAGGCTGGTAGTACTGGGGAACATATGATGTGTCATTTAGGTGGCTGAAAGCTTGCTTTCCTGGAATCTTGCTCTGGGAAGCTCTGAGGTAGCTCTGTCTATGCTTGGTGAGTATAGGGTTACAGAAGAGTCAAGGCCTTCTGAGTGTGCCCCAATGTTCTGCCTCATTCCTTTCCTTACGAACTCTGCGCTGGAACGACACTGACCTACTCCCCTTGCTATGTCCCTCCCTAACCCGTTCCTCCCAACCTGCTCGTGCTGTTCCCTCCTTGGTACACATACTGTTTTATGACATTGGTTGTCAACCCCATAACAGGTCAATACTCTCCCTTCTCAGCCTTGTTCCCTATTACCAGTTTTGCTGTCCCCTCCTGCCTTCTAGTCCTCGCCCCTGGGCTGGCGTGCCCCTTAAGTCTCATTTTCTCCCATCGCATGTCCTTCCCCCATCTCTGGCGGTTCACGTGGTACCACGCTTCAAATCCCAGGCACATACCACTGCCTTCTCCAAGCTGGCTCCTGCTTTCCTTTGGGAGTGAGCCGACCTAAATGGAAAATGGGCAGGCAGCCAATAAAACACCACAGACATGGAAAACCAAAGCAGGTCCTGCTAATCATTTACACAGAGTCCATTCTCTCCTTCTGCTTAGCTAAAAATTTCCTAACTGTTCTGCCAGTTCCCTGACTCTCTTGCAGCTAGGGAATGTCATGCGACCCTTTCTTACTAATAAGAGCTCAGCATAAGACTGGCTGGGGCTTTCTTTGGGCAAATTGTTTAAATGAGAACAGAATTACAGTGAGACAAGATGTATGATGAAAATCACATCTCAAAGATGGCTGAAAGAATTGCTAGGACGAGCCAGTTTCTCTAAGGATGCTGGGTGGTAACCTCCTCACTGTCAGCTGGCTTTGTAGGATGGATCTAGGTTTTGTGAAGCATCAAGAGTTTACAGTTTGGGGGCACCTTTGAGAAAAAGAATACACAATATGAAATAAAGGGGCTAATTCTTGGGAGGTTTGAGCTGAAGTTGAACTGGACCTCTGGGAGGACTTCTACCCCTGTACACCTTTCTTGTTGGTGTCAGGTGCCACTGAGTGGATTTTGACTCATAACAACTCCGTGTGATGGAGGAGAACTGCTGCACAGGTCTTCCAGGCTGTGATCTTTATGGAAACAGATTGCCCGGTCCTTCCCCTATGAAGCCTCTGCCTAGATTTGAACTGCCAACCTTTCAATTTGTGAAAAAGGAAACATTTATTCCATTTTCAGGGTCCTGTTGCTCTTAGTTAAACACAAGTCCTAACCAATTTTCAGATGTGTTAGCAGTTGCATTCACCAAGCTCTGGCTGTCAAATCAGCTTAGAACAAGGCTCTAAACCTTGCCTGTAGGTTAGTGTTGCTGCCCAGGCCCCACTCCCACTCCACCTCTAATTCTGACCTACGATCTGGGACAGAGTCAGATGCGAGGATTTTTAAAATACCTTGTGGTATTCTAATGTGCAACCAGGGGTCAAGAACACCAACTTACATTCCCAAGGTTCATCTTCAGCCAAAGAATGTACAGGTCCATAAAACAAAATGAGACTAAAGGGGCATGCCAGACCAAGGGCAAGGACTGGAAGGCAGGAGGGACAGGAAAGCTGGTAATGGGGATCCCAAAGTCAAGAAGGGAGAGTTGCTGACATGTCGTAGGGTAGTTAACCAGTGTCACAAAACAAAATGTGTACTGACTGTTAGCTAGTTCTGTAAACCTTCATCTAAAGTTCAATAAAAAAATTAAAAAGAACCATTGACTTACAGGGTTCAAGAAAGGGTAAGTTCAAACGGACTTGGAAGAATGAATAGGAGTCCAACAGACAAGCTGGGGAAGGTGTTCAGGCAGGGTAACCAGCCCAACCATGACGGCGCCACAGTGCCTGTGAGCCCAGATCAGAGGACCCTGGGCATGGGGACTGGTGCTGGGGACAGAGAAGTGGTCCTGGCCAGGTCACCAGGGTCTCATACATTATTTGAGGAGATTTCCCTAGACCTCAAGGAGCCCATAAAGCCTGTCATGGGGGACCAGAAGTATACTTTAGAAAAATGATGGCTGATGCTGCCTTCCTAGTTAGAGTCACTGTATGCGTACCGTGTCAGCTCCAGTGTGGTGCTGAACTTTAATGGACCTGGCACCGGCCTTCATGATGGGCTGTCCCTGTGCTGGGCTCTTAGGGAGGAGGATAATCATGGGCTGAAAGTAGCTGCTTTTCTCAGGGCTTTGCACGTGCTCTCCTCTTTCTGAATGCCTTTCCTGCCAGAACTCCAGTCAAACTCCTATGCTGCTTTCAACACCCAGCTCCAATCACCTGCTCCAGGCAGCCTCTCTGGTGCTGGGACCTACTGAATCACTCTACACTGGGGCACTTTCCCCACATCCCAGTGTTTACTTTCACGCCCCTCCTCAGCAGTGGGTGAGCCTGTCGAGAACACAGACCCTGTTACCTCCTGTATTCGTTTAAAGGTGCCTATGGATCAATTCCTGCCTGCCAGACACTACAGATTTCAGGGGTGAGCATAGCTGATGGTGCATGGATATCGGCTGAATGAATGGGGCAGGAAGAAAGCAGAGGGAACAGCTTTGTATGATGTCAGCTTGCAAATATTAGTTGACTGGACAGCCAGGCAGCTATTTGTATGGTGTGAAGTCAGCTAAACCACTCACCACTCTCCAAGCTGTAGCCCCTCTATGAAATGAGAATAATAGCTATATTCATAAATTACTTCAAGGAAAAAAAATCACTAACTTAACTATATTCTCTCTGAATTTAGATTCTTTCCTTTGGGTGAGGGGATCAGAATCTATGACTTTGGATGATGATTTATCAGACTGTGTCGCTATGAGTTGGACACGACTCGATGGCAGTGGATTTGCCTTTTTGTGTCTCTTATCCAAGGGGCCCTGGGGGTACAGTGATTAAGCACTTGGCTGCTATCCAAAAGATCAGTGAGTTGGACCCACTGATGATTCTGCGGCAGAAAGATGTGGCAGTCCGCTTCCATAAATAATATGGTCCTGAAAACCCTATGGGGTAGTTCTATTCTGTCCTATAGGGTTTCTATAAAGTTCCTATGGGGTGCTGTCATTTGGAACAGATTTGATGTCAGTGGATTTTGGGATGATCTCTTAGCCTGGACAACCTTGCTGGCTTCACGCACGCTTAAGTATCTGGCTGGGTAGATGTGGATGAGTGGAATTTCCAGTTCACCCATGTCCCCAGTACAGCCGACTGTTGCTGTCTCCCCTACTGGCTCCTGTTCTTGTAATGGCACTTAGTAGGTTAAAGCTTAATTCCTATTCTCAGGCCCTGATCATTCTTATCACAGCAACCAGTGTGTTATAAGGATGGAGAAGGAAGGAGTCCCAGAGGCCGGCTAGCTGAGACCAGGAGAGGCAGGCAGTCTTCGCGTCCTCACAAGAACGCTGTTCTTTAAGCCCTATCCTATTAGTGTCCCCCAGAACTTAATGCCCTGAGCTGGTTTCTGCTCTGGGACTGGGACCCTAGCGTAAGCAGATAACAGAGCAGGAGCAAGAGGACCAGGCTTTAGGAGGCAGGGCTCGGCTTCCTTCTGAGAGAACAGCAGGTGTGCCAAGGCAGAGTTATCCTTTCAAGAAACCATCTCCCCGGCAGAAAGCCTGCTGCAGAGGGGCGTGGATGTCATAGCAAGCAATTCTCCATATTAGTAGATGTTTCTTTGAGTCTAGGCACCAGGCACAGGTACAAGTTTTCAATAAATAGCTTAACGACCTCGATGTTGGGTGTTTGCTGATTTAGGCTGGCCAAAGCCATCAGGGCCAGTGGAAAGTGAAGCAGGCCGAAGGCAACCCATCTGCAACGGGCCTTCCCCTGGGGCTGAGAGAGGGGGCAGTGTTTGGGGACCCTTTCCTCGGAAGGTGCATAACTAAATGATCTGACAAGTTGAAGCAGACAAGTCCCTTCAGAGGTTTCACGCCTTGACTGACATCAAAGCTAAGCAGAAAAGACTACGGTTGGCTATTTCACGGCGGGATGAGATGTTGCCATGTGTTAGTGTTTTAGTTTCTTTGTGCTATCGTAGCAGAAATATCACAAGCTGGTGGTTGTGAAAAACAGAACTTGAGGAGACTATAAGTCCAAATTCAGGATTCTAGCTTTAGAGAAAAGTCTCAATCTCTGTCGCTCTGGGGAAGACGTCTTTCAGTTTCTGCAGATCTGGCTCCCTTGGTTCCTGGACCATCACCACACAGCACGTATCTTCCCCTGCAGTTCTTGCCAGCTTCTCTGAGTCTAATCTGCTTTTATTAGATCTCAAATGTTAGTGCCTTAAAACACTGAGATGGCCTCATTAACATAACAAAAAAAATCCTATCCCGCAATGGAATTACGTCCACCGGTATACAGGTTAAGCTTCCAACACACATTCTGGGGAACACAAATCAATCCTCAGCAGTAAAGACACCCAAAGTTTGGGTGAGGATGGGTAGGAGGGGGCAAAGACTGCTGCCAGTGGGGGCAAGCAGTGACAGTGGACATTTAGGTGCTCCAAGGGGATCCAGAAACAAACAGGAGCCCCAGTGCAGAGGGCAAGGGTAGCACCATAAGGTCACGGCTCAGTCCCCAATGACTAGAGGCACGGAAGTGCGGCAACGCCATGTATTGGGGGTGCTGCATCATGGGGGACAAAGGTCTTGGGCTTTGGGCAAACTGAAGGTATCACTTCCATTCCTCTCCTCCTTCTAGTGGCCGGCAGTCTGAAGCTTTGACCCTTTGGTTCTTTCAACAAACGCTCCCAGGGCCTTCTTAGAAGCACGGCTGCTTCAGAGGGCCACAGCCCTGTGGAAGAGCTGGGGAGCTGGGCCAGGCAGGCACCCTCCTCCACCCTCTCCTCTCCTCCTTCCACCACATCTGTCCGCTTGCTCCTTGAGCCCCCTTCCAAGTCACAGGCTGATCACACAAACCCTCTGGGGATTCGCCACCCTCATTTCTGGTTTTCAGGTACCTGTACAGTCCGGTGCAAGTACCTTTCCAACTCTTATTCCACTGTGAGCCTTATCACCTCTTGGCACTCTGGTGACTCTGGGACTCTATCCTCCCAATTGTCCTTGAGCCCCTGATGTGTTTCTGCCGTAGACCTTCAGTGTTCCTAAATCAAGGTCATATCCCAATCCTACTTTGCCCAATTCCCAAATGCATCCTTTTCCTCTTCCCCGTGGCCTGAGCCTAGCCCTGCAGTTTGCTGAGTATCTCCGTTGGCTTGACCCAGTGACCAGGCCATCGAGCTGGCTCTGGCTCACGGTGAGCCTACATGTCTCAAAGCAGAACTGTGCTCCATAGTGCTCTCAACAGCTGACTTTCCAGACGCAGATCACCAGGCCTTTTTTCTGAGGCACTTCAAGGTGGTTGTGAATCTTTCAGTTGGCAGCTGAGCACTTAATCATCTGCATCACCCAGATTCAACAGTACTTTCAGTTTCTCTGTCCCACTGAATGCTGAGCCCCCATAGGGACAGGGGTGGAAACCCCGGTAGCATAGTGGTTAAGTGCTATGGCTGCTAACCAAAAGGCTGGCAGTTCGAATCCACCAGGGGCTCCTTGGAAACCCTATGGGGCAGTTCTGCTCTGTCCTATGGGGTCAGTATGAGTTGGAATTTACTTGACGGCAGTGGGTTTGGTTTTGTGTTTATGGGGGATGGACTGTGTACGAAAACCGTGGTTCTTGAACTTGACTGCATCTTGGAATCCTTTGAGGAGCTTTAAAGTAATACTGATGCCTGAGGTCTAGGCTTGAGGATTCTGATGTGATTTGACCAAGGGCAGGAAGGAGCTGTCAAGAGCCAGGCAGGTGGAAGTTTTAGTAACTTCTTCTTGCTTCTTATGTGCAGCAAAGTTTTGAGGACTTTATTTGTATCCACAGTGGAACCTCAAAGAAACCCCAAACCCTGCTTCTGAGTGGATTCCAATTCACAGCAACCCTATGGCAGAGCAGAACTGCCTCGTAGGGTTTTAGAGGAGCAGCTGGTGGCATGGAATGGCCAACACATCCTTAGAAGCTGAGCTCTTAACCACTGCGCTACCAGGGCCCTGTACCTCAGGTACTGATTGAATGAACTCATTGAAACTTGGAGGTGGCGGGGTGAAAAGTTGACCAGCCAGCCCGATCAATGGTACAGTGTGTAAGCCACAGGTAGGAACCGTGTACAAGGTCCAACCGGTCCACGCACTTCATTGTCCAAGCGCTACATACCTTACTGCTAGAGATCACTATGGTCACCTTTGGAGTACTCTCCTTTGGAAGCTATGCACCCATGCCAATGCCTAGTCTGCCCTTTAAAGCAATTTTGAAACTCTTTGTGGAATGGCCATTGTGGACGGTGGCATGGTGATAAGTTTAGGAACTTAATTGTCTAGTTGTCCATGGGGCAGTTCTTAGCAGTGAACAAATAACTGTATTGGAACACCCTCCTTACTCACTTGATCTGGCCCTGGATGATGTTTTTCTTTTCTTGAAGATAAAAGAAATGTTGAAAGGAAGACATTTGGATGACATTGAGGACATCAAGAGTAATATGACTGCAGTGCTGATGGCCATTCCAGAAAAAACAAACCAAACCAAACCCAGTGCCATTGAGTCAATTCTGACTCATGGTGATCCTATAGAACAGAGGAGAACTGCCCCATAGTTTCCAAGGAGTGCCTGGTGGATTCGAACTGCAGGCCTTTTAAAAAGGTTAGGAACTATAGCGTTTAATCACCACGCCACTAGGGTTTCCGTTCCAGGAGAAGTTCCAAAACTGCTTTTAAGGGTGGAGTAGGCACTGACATCAGTGCGTAGTTACCCAACGGACGTACTTCAATGGTGACCCTAGTGATATTCAGTAATGAAGTAAGTAGCACTTTTTCTAGGATGAGTTTGCAAACTTAGTTGGCAGGACTTATACATCTTATACCTCTCCAATTTTCTAGTCACTGAATTTAAGAAGATAAAAATAAATAGGTGAAATGAATTTTTCTATATTTTATTTGGTCCAAGGTATGTCAATATTATCATTTCAACATGCAGTCAATATAAAAACTATTCCCGAGCTATTTGGCATCTTTTTATCTGTACTGATTTTGGAATCTAGTATGCACTTCCCTCTCATGGCACATCTCAATTTGGGTGAGCTGTATTTCACACACTCAGTGGCCACCTGTGGCTTGTGGCCACCACAGTGGACAGACAAGTCCTAGGTCACCAGTAGGTTGAGCCAGGCTGGGCCAGCAGGCTTGCCAAAGAAAAGAAGCAGGATGGTTTCTACAGCTTTGGAGGGAGGGATTAAACCATCTCAGCCCTGTGCACTGCCTCCCTTTCTAGTTAAGTGAGACCATCTCCTGATCGTCTCCACCCCCAGCCCCATCTGGGTCCCACATCCAAAACAAATTTCCTCCCAGCACAGCTTCCTGCTGCCTGGCTTACCAGCACCCAGCTGCGGACCTGCTGCAGCTTCCTGTCCTGGTTCTCATTGAGCACTGGCCGCCAGCTCCAGCGGAGGGCTGGGGAGGCTGGCCTGGAACTGGGGGGACCTGCAGGGAGTCAAGGTGTATTTTCCCTCTCTGACTCTCTTGCTCTGTGTCTGGATCGGCCCGCTAAGCCAACGGCCCCTGCCCTGGCCCATGACCCTCTTTAACTCTCACAAAGCCCCCTAAGTAGGTTTCCAGGTAACAATCACCCAGCTCTTTGCCAGGCTGTACAGGAACAACCCCTGGTGGGGGTATTTGGATGTCAAAATGTGCAAAGTGAGCAAGGACAGGGCCATTATGACACCTTGCCCCACCAGTCCCAGCCATCAGCCACAAGGCTGGCCCCTTTGATGTCACTGCAGAAGACTCGGCTGGCTCTCCCGGCCTGCTGATACAGAATTTCCGAAAATGCCTCCCCAATTGCACACTGTCACAGTGCTCTTGATGATTATCTTTTATTTCCAAAGGCAATTAATCTCCCTTGTCGACTATCTTTTTTTAATGCCTGTGGCTGGTTTCCAGTCTTTGTTGCTGTTTCGGATCTGTGAATTGTGTTTTAGCGCACGTGGTAGATGGGCTTTTATGCTCTTCAGTTTTTGCTGAAAGCTGGGACACCAGAGTTGGAAGATGAGAAATGGCTAAAAGAAGAAGTGCTGTAATTCTTGCGTCTCCAGCAGGAGGTTTCACTTGGAAATGCGGGGAGAGCAATTGTACCTGACCCAGTTCCCTGGCGTTACAGAGTGGGTCAAGCTGATTGGCTCTGCTGCCCCATCGGTCAAAGATTTATGGAGCAGCGACTTGTCCAGGGCACAGGACAGGTCCTGGGGGTGGTGTCAGAGGGGCAGATAATACTGTCCCTGGACTTGAGTGAGAAAAGGAGATGCAGCGTGCAGGCAGAGAGAAGAAGTGTGCCAGGTCGTTTACGCTAAGGGGAGGTTCAGAAGAGCCATGCTTACACAACCTTAAGTACTCTGAGAGGAGGGTAATCAGGGAAGGTTTCCCAGAAGTGGTGGGTGCCCGAGTTGAACAGCAAGGTGGCATTGTCATAGACACAGCAGGCAGGGAGGACACAGAGCCACCCTGGTTAGAGGACTAGGCAAAGACAGCATCATGACGATCCTAGCAGGCTGGAAGCTGCTCTGTTACACAGCAACACCACTGATTGCAGCAGTCAAGAAACTTAGATCTTTCCAGCTCTGTGGCTGGTGTCCTTGGCTGACCTTGGCCAGTCTCAAACACTCAAGGACCCTCCAAGGCCTTACAGGGGTGCCCAACAGGGAAGCAGAGATGGGCGCTCTACTGAAGATGAGTTGTCTGGGAGTTCGGAGCAGCCTGGATTGCAGGGGTGAGGAGGAGCAAGAGGGTAGTCATTTAGGGGTCAAAACAAGAGGCTAGGGGGATATAACTGTGGGATAGGCACGAAGGGTGATATTAGATATCGGTGACATCTCAGAGGGGATGGATAAGATCTGGTGGCTAATGAACGGAGGACTGAGGATCCAGAGAGTTTCCAAGATGGTCCCAAGCCTTGAGGCTGGGAGAACATGGCACTTCTAACTTAGTTAATTTCTTCCTCCAGCTCTGGGGTCAAACTCCAACCTCACTTTCTCCACGCAGCTTGACCTACTATGTGAGTCAAGTCTTCCAAGAAGCTCTCACAGAGATGGAATTTACTGTCAAGGGATTCACTAGAAGCAGCTCCGAACCTCAAATAACAAATCCGTTGTTACTGAGTCTTTTCTGACTCGTAACGGCCCTATAGGACAGAGGAGAGCTGCCCTATTGGGCTTCCAAGGAGGGACGGTGGATTTAAACTGCTGACCCTTTTTGGTTAGCAGCTGAGCTTTTAACCACTGCACCACCAGTAAAAGAAAATGAGGCCCAAATGGAGAGGGATCAGGAGAGCCCTCAGGCCACAGGGTGAGCCTGGCCCTGGTGATGGAGACAGGGAGAAGAAGTCGACTGGAAGTGTCTTAATCTGCAAGGCAGGTCTAAGAACCTTCCCCAGGATGGCCAGGAAGTCCTCCAGCAGAAACAGCCTGTCAGAGGAGCCGGTGAGAAATCGTCTTGAATGCAGGTGGTTTTCCGAGTCCAGCACCTGGGGACATTGGTCCATTACACTCACACAGCTCAAGATCTGAGATGCTGTTTTCATGGAAAATCTTTGATTTCATGGCTCAGTGGTTAAGAATCATCCCCTTTCATGTGGGAGACCTCGGGCTGATTCCTGGTTAATGCAGCTTGTGCACAGCCAACATCTGTTGCATGTGGCTATGATACTGGACAGGTTTCAATGGAACTTCTAAGACAGACTAGGAAGAAAGACCTGGCACTCTACTTCTGAAAATCAACCAGTGAAAATGCTGTGAACCACCATGGTCAGACCTGCAATCATGGGGCTTGAACGGGGCCAGGTAGCATTTTGTCCCTTTGTGCATGGTGTCACCATCCTTCAGGACCAACTAGATGGCAGCTACCAATAATGGCAGTGGCTTTACTGGGCAGGAGCTGCTTTTCAAATGAATTGAGTCAACAGATGTAGTATTTGCACCATAAAACAACTTTTCCCTTGAAAATATGTTTTGCTTTGGAGGAGCCAGCAAAGATTGGCACCTGTGTGGACAAACAGTGACGACTCTTGTTGTGGCATAAAAGTGACACTGTCCCTGGGACAGGGAGCTGCAGCTCTCCACCACTGTCCCTGTAAAGGCTATACATGGCCTGCTGGCTTGGCTCATGTGCTTTCCATGCATCTCTGGAGTCCCAACATTCCCTTCCTGCTGTCGCTTCCTTTGGTGTTGGTGCTGAGCTGGGGCCAGGTTCCCCAGGTGGCATCTTGATCCCGATAGCCCTCTGGGTCACTTTGGAAGTGTTGCACCTGGCACTTGGCTGCCCAGACAGTTGGAAGAGCTGTTCTGAGGGCCGCCTGCATGCTTGGCTTTCTCCACAGAAGTTCTGGGCTGCTTTATACCACCGCGCAGGCCGGCCACCCGTAGGGTGTCCCAGTATCTCATTGCTTGGGTTGCCTCCTTCCCGACCCAATCCTTGACTTTGCCTTTGCTCTTTGTGTCTGCATGGGGCCTGGGTGTCCATGCATCCTCCATCTAGGCTCATCAACCTGGTCTGGAGGGAGGGGCCTCCTCTGTGCTCACAGGAACCTTCTGGAGAGTCAGCGAGACCACCCTCTGGATGTCCACCCAGTTAGTTAGCTGGCTGCTCTGGTCGGAGCAAGCTGAGGCTCAAAAAACCAAACAGACCTTCCTGAGCTTTCGATGGGATTCTGTTTCTTCCAACAGGGCATTTTTCTCCAGCTCCTACTAAGACCTCGAGGAAGCTGACCTCTGACGCCTGCCCATCTCTCCCACTACCCCTCCGGCCTAATCTCCCCTCAGGTCCTGTGCACGTGGCACCTGATTTACGGAGACCCCTCGTGTGTCAGAGCAGAACTGCACTCCGTAGGGTATTCAATGGCTGCAGCCCTAGGGAAGTAGATGGCTAAGCCTTTTTTCTCAGTGCCCCTGGGTAGATTTGAACCCTGAACCTTTAGACTAGTAGCAGAGCACTAACAGTTTGTACAACCCAGGGACCTCAGCATGTGGTAAAACCTGTTGCCGTTGAGTTGATTCAGGCTGATAGTGACCCTATAGGACAGGGGACTGCCCCGTAGGGTTTCCAAGGCTGTAATCACCAGTGGAAGCAGACAACTACACCCTTCTCCCACAGGGCAGGTGGTGGGTTTGAACCACTGACCTTTAGGTTAGCAGCCAAGTGCTAAAAACGATTGCACCACCAGTGTTATTTTTCAGCACATGTTATTGTTAGGTGCCTGTCCAGTTGGTTCCAGCTCACAACAACAGCCATACACGCAACAGCGTGAAACGCTCGGTGGTCCCATGCATCCGCACAGTCACTGTTAGGCTTGAGTCCCTTGTGGCAGCCGCTGCGCAACCCAGCTCATTGAGGGTCTTCCTCTTTTCTCTGACTCTGCTTCATCAAGCATGATATCCTTTTCCCAGGACCGGTCGCTTCTGGTGACACATCCAAAGTATATGAGATAGAGTTCTGCCATCTTTGTTTCTGAGGAATGTGCTGGCTGCACTTTTTCCAAGATGATTTGTTTGTTTTTTTGGCAGTCTCTCGGTTCTACCCTGGCCCCTAGGGTCGCCATGAGCGGGATTCGACTCGACGGCACTTGGCCTGGCTTTGGCTCATATATCTCACACAGTCAATATTCTTCACTAACACCATGATTCAAAAGCACCAGTTCTTTGGTCTTTATTTATCTTCCAGCTTTTACAGGCACGTGGGGCAATTAAAAATACCATGGCTTGGGTCGGGCACACTTTCATCCTCAAAGTGACATCTTTGCTTTAAAGATGGTCCTTAAAGACGTCTTTTGCAGTAGATTTGTGCAATGCAATACGTCAGCACATGGTAGGCACCCAATAAACAGGTGTTGAATAACAAACAGGTGTTGAATGAATGAATTCTTCCCAGCTGGGATGGCCATTTTCCCACTCTCTGAATCCCAACACTCCTTCCCGACCCAGACCCAGCCCTTCTCTCTGTGAAGCTGTCGGAGTCCTGGGGCAGCAGGAAATGCTTCTGCTCCGAGCCCTGGAGCCATATGTCCACACCGCGGTCAGCCGCGCCGCACACGCTTCTTCTCAGGAGTTCTCAGCCCGTGCACTGTCAGCCCCGAATCACAGAGCGGCAGAGTGTGTCCCAGTTCCTCAGAGAAGGCCCCCGTGGCACGGTCTGTCCACGGGACGTTGACCTGGCGTTGCACACCATGAGAAGTGAGGGAGCGTACCTCAGGAGTACGGAGGGAACCTCTGATCCAGCTGGCACTCGAGGACAGCTTCGTCAGGGAGGGACCCCGGGCTGAGTTCAGAAGGACAACGTTGCCACCCTCACTAGGTGTGAGCTACTTCGGGGGGTGTGTGGTGGTGGTGGGGGGGTCTTTACACCCTGGAAGGCCATACAGGGGCCCCTGTCATGCTGGGGGCACAGGAGTTGTACACAGGGCCAGTGTGGGTTGTAACTGTCTTGATGGCACCTACCAATGACAACAATAAAGAATACTTTAGCCAGTTTAATTCACTTATATTTTTCCCCTTTCACCAAGAATGCAAAAGAGTAGTATACCAAGTCAGACAATTAAGTTCCAGAAAGGGGTCCAAAGTTGCTCTGAAGGGTGGAGTAGGTGCTGGTGTGGGCGCATAGCTTCCCAGCAAAAGTGACTGTAGTGACTGATATTCAGCACTTAGGTATGCAGCACTTTTCCTAGGACGAGTTCTCAAACTCAATTGTCAGACCTTGTATGATTAAAAAAAAAATTCCTTGTCCGTGTAAGTCTAAAGTAATTATTTTAATAAGCATAAAATAAATATTCTGAGTCAAGGATCAACAAAGTTTTGTTGTAAGGGACCAGACAGTATCTTCTTTAGGTTTTGTGGGCACTCAGAGACAAGAACGCAAACAAACGAACATGACGGTGTTCCAACAAAATTTTATTTGTGGACACTGAAATCAAAATTTTACATAGCTGTCATGTCACAAAATATGGTTTTAGTAATTTTTAAGAAGATTATTAATTTTTTTTATTATGCTAAGTGTATAGGTAACAAAACACTCGCCAAGATGATACTGTTTTACTGTTTCTTTTCCATTGTTTAACTGTGCAACAACCATTCCTAGCTCACGGACAACGCCAAGGCAGAAGGCAGGCTGAATCTGGCCATGGGCTGTCATCTACGATTCCTGTTCTAGTGATACAGAAGTACTGTGCCATGCACAAGCTGGCAGCATCTTTTCTTTCTGAGTGTTCAAGAATGGTGCTCCTTAGAGTCAGTGAAATAAATGTCACAGCAGTGCCCTGAGGTGAGAAATAATGCCATGCTGAAACACCAAGGCTTTGTTGTTCAAGATCAAGCAGTCAGTAGATGGCTGAGTTGAGCTCCAGCCCTAGGTCTGATCAGCCAACTAACTAGTAAACTCTTTTAAGATGGCAAATCAGAGTTTATAAATGATGCCACCGTCTCCAGGTACAACCTGCTGCCTTTCATTGCTATCTGCCTTGGCCATACAGAGCATAGGGATTTAGACCTAAGTTTGAGGTGTCCACATCACTTGTCAGGTGGGTTAACTGATCTAATGGGGAGTTAATGGTGTGAGTGCGATGGTCAGTGCACATTTCGGAGGGCTAAAATGTTCCTGGAAACCCTGGTGGCGCAGTAGGTTAAGGGCTACATCTCCTAGCCAAAAGGTTGGCAGTTCAATCTGCTAGGTGCTCCTCAGACACCCTATGGGGGCAGTTCTCTCATCGATAGCATCACTGTGAGTCAGACCCAAGTAGATGGTGGTGTTTTTTTTTCTTTTTAAATGTTCCTAAGATTTATCAGCCCGCCTGCTCTACCAAAAGGTCAGCAGTTCAAATCTACCCAGTTCCTTGGAAACTCTACGAGGAAGTTCTATCTTGTTCTATAGGGTCACTATGAGTTGGAATTGATGGCAATGGATTTTGTACTGTCCTCCTTGGAAACTCTGGTGGCATAGTAGTTAATAGCTTCGTCTGCCAACCAAAACATCAGCAGTTCAAATCTCCCAGGCACTCCTTGGAAACTCTATAGAGCAGTTCAACTTGGTCCTATAGGATCTCTATGAGTTGGATTTGACTCGACAGCAGTGGGTTGGTTACTCACCTCTTATTACTTAGAAACACATTTTACAACTGCTGTGACTAGGATCACAACAGAGAGTCCAAGACAGAGTGGGAGAGAAATGTGGAAGAAAGTTCAAATTCTCACACACACACACACAAAGTCCAAACTTACTGACCTGGCAGAGACTGGAGGAACCCCTGAGCCCATGGCCCCTGGACACCCTGCCAACTCAGAACTGAAGTCACCCCCAAAGCTCACATTTCAGCTAGAGCTTAGACAAGCCGATAAAACAAGCAATGACATACTTGAGGAACACGCTTCTTAGTTCAGTCAAGTTCATGAGACCAAACAGGCACCCCCTGCCCCAAAGCAAAGATGAGAAGGCGGGAGGGGACAGGGAAACTGGACAAATGGACACAGGGACCCCAGGGGAAAAGGGAAAAGGGGAGACCGCCGACCTATTGTGCAGATTACAGCCAATGTCTAAAACAATTTGCACATACTTTTTTTGAATGAAAAACTAATTTGTGCTGTAAACGTTCAACAAAAATACATTAAAATAAAAATGATACCCAGTGGAGCACTCTTGACTCTAACACACATGGATTGCCATGAGCTGAAGGGACACGTCAGCAAAAAAAGAGAAAAAGAAAAAAGAAACCTATTATTTTTCCGGGATGGAAAAATGCAAATTAAAGAAATGAATTCAGAGTCTTGTTGGGTGCTGTGGAGTCCATTTTCCACTGATAACAACCCCATGTGACAGAGTAGAACTGTCCCACAGGGTTGTCTGGCCTGTCACCTTTACGGGGGCAGATGGCCAGGCTTTTCTCCTGAGGAGCCTCTGGGCAGCTTTGAACCACCGACCTTTCTGTTAGCAGCTGAGCACGTTATGACTGTGTTATCAGGGCTCCTTGGGGTGACACGCAACTGACAGCATGTGCTGCTGACCTCCACTGCCTGCCTGGGTCTATTGGCATACTCACCCTGGTTTCATGTACCAGAGCAGGACATTGGCCACCCTACTCAGACCCTCCAGAGGCCAGCGGAGCAGAGGTGTGGGGAGAGGCTTGTAGTCAGAGGAGCAGGACTGGCACAGTCTGGTGGTCCCAGAGCCACAGAAGGAAATTAGCAAGTGTCCTGCTTCATTTTCCCAGGTGCCACACTGTCGATGGGGTTCTGGACAAGCCCTCCCATCAGTTCTGCAAATGGGTTTCCAAAACCAATAGGTTGCAAAACCCTGTCTAGCCTGCAGAGTCTCTGTGGGTCTTCTTCACATTCGTCATTGCCCTCCTCTCCTGACAGTCACACACACCCCTCCGCCCTGCTCTGCTGGCTCGAGGCTGGCAGGCCAGTGCGCAGCTGCCCGCTGGAAATGAGGCCAATGGCTAAAAGACTAGTGAAACCCAGAAAATGCCAAATGCTGACATGGAAGTGGGAAAACTGGGACCCTTATTCCTCGCTGGTAGAAATACAAAATGGTACAGCCTTGTGGAAAGCAGTGTGGCAGTTTCTCAAAAAACTAAAAACAGAACTCCTCTGTTGTTGTGGTTAGGTGCGGTCATGTCAGTTCCAACTCACAGCGACCCTGTGTACAGCAGAACGAAGCCCTGACCCTCCCTGTGCTGTCCTCACTGTCAGCGTCAGGCTTGAGTCTTGTTGCAGCCACCGTGTCAACCCATCTCACTGAGGTTCTTCCTCTTTTTTTCTGACCCTCTACTTTACCAAACATGATGTCCTTCACCAGGGACTGATGATTCCTGGTAGCATGTCCAAAATACACGAGATGAAGTCTCATCCTGCTTACTCCCAGGGAGCATCCTGGCTGCACTTCCTCTAAGGCAGATTTGATCATTCTTCTGGCAGTCCAGGGCATAGTCAGTATTCTTCTCCAGCACCACCATTCAAAGGCATCAATTCTTCTTTGTTCTTCCTTATTCACTGTCTAGATTTTGCATGCACATGGGGTAACTGAAAATACCAGGGCGTGGGTCAGTGCGTCTTAGTCCTTGAAGTGACATCTCTGCTTTTTCACATTTTAAAGAAGTCTTTTGCAGCAGGTTTGGACAGCACAATGTACCGTTTGATTTCTTGACTTCTGCTTCCATTAATTGTGGATCCAAATAAAATGAAATCTCTGACAATGTCAATAATTTCTCCATTGACCATGATGTTGTTGATGGGTCCCGTTGTGAGGCTGTTTGTTGTCTTCATGTTAAGATGTAGTCCCTACTTAAGGCTGTGGTCTTTGATCGTCATCAGGTCGTCTTCACTGTTAGCAAGCACGATTCTATCATCTGCATAATACAGATTGTTAATAAGTCTTCCTCCAGTCCTGATGCTAGGTTCTTCATATTATCTAGCTTATCAGATTATTTGCTCAGCCTACAGATTGAATAAGTATAGTAAAATGATGCAACCTTGATGCGCAACTTTTCTCACTTTAAACCACACAATAGCCCCTTGTTCTGCTGGAATGGCTGACCACCTCTTGATCTACGTTCAGGCTTCCATGAGCACAATTATATGTTCTGGAATTCTAATTCTTCACAACGTTATCCATCATTTGTTATGATCCACACAGTCAAATGCCTTTGTATAGTCAATGAAACGGAGGTAAACATCTTTCTGGTATTCTCTGCTTTTGGTCAAGTTCCATCTGACATCAGCAATGATATCCCTTGTCCCCTTCCAAATCCAACTTGAACTTCTGGCAGTTGTACTGCTGCAACTGCTTTTGAATGAACTACCGTGTAGCCCAGCAATTTCACTTCTAGGTATATACCCTAAAGACTTAAAAGCAGAGACTGAAACAGACTTGAACGCCAATGTTCACTGCAGCACTATTTACAATAGCCCAGTTGTAAGACAACGCCACCTTACTTGCTGGAAATGAAGAAGATTTGAGACACTTGTTGATGAAGATCAAGGACCACAGCCTTCAGTACAAAAATTCTCACAACTAGATCAGTAAGCAACATTGTCTTAAGTGGAGAACAGATCAAGGTTGTCAAAGATTTCATTTTGCTTGGGTCCACAATCAATGCCCATGGAAGCAGCAGTCAAGAAATCAAAAGATACATTGCATTGGGAAAATATTCTGCAAAGGACCTCTTTAAAGTGTTCAACAGTAAGGATGTCACCTTGAAGACTAAAATGCACCTGACCCAAGCCATGGTATTTTCAGTCCCACCATATGCATGCTAAAGCTGGACCATGAATGAAGAAGACAGAAGAAGAATTGATGCCTTTGAATTGCGGTGTTGGAGAAGAATGATGAATGTACTGTGGACCACCAAAAGAACAAATAGATCCGATCTGGAAGAAGTACAACCAGAGTGCTCCTTGGAAGCAAAGATGGCAAGACTGTCTTACATGCTTTGGACATGTTGTCAGGAAGGAGTAGTCCCTGGAGAAGGACATCATGCTGGGTAGAGTGGAGGGTCAGTGAAAAAGAGGAAGACCCTTGACAAGATGGATTGGCTCAGTGGCTGTAACAGTGGGCTTAAGCATAAAAACGATTGTGGATGTGGCACAAGACCGGGCAATGTTTCCTTCTGTTGTTCATGAGTTGGAATGAACTCGATGGAGCCTAACAAAAACAACAACAAAGGTGGAAACAACCTAAATGCCCACCAACAGACAACTGGATAAAGACGGTACACATGTACAATGGAACATTACTCAGCCAGTAAGAGAAACAAAGTCTCAATGCATGCTACAGTAGGAGTAGAGCGTGAAGACACTATGCTGAGTGAAGGAAGTCAATCACAAGAGGACAAATATTGTATGACCTCACTTATCAAAGAGGGAAACGATAGCAAATGTACAGACAGCAAAGTTTCTGAGTGCTCACTGCAGTGGGAGAGATGGGGAGGAGGGACTATTGGTCATGGGGTATTGTGTCTCAGTTTACAGTGGCAAAAAAAATCACACTGATTAAGGGTAGGGTTTGTGCAATCCAATTAATGTAATTATTGTCACTAAGTTGTACATCTATAAAAAGTTGAGTTGGCACAAAATACAAAAGAAGATTGAGCTAATACATCTCTTTGGAAGCAGTTCTAGGCACAGCCTGTGTTCATGGCTGCCCACAATGATGAGGCTCCTGACTTTTCCTCCATAGGTGTGGCCCCATGTGTGAATTTATTCCAGTTACTGTTAGGTCTTGCTTCACTTTACTAGGAGCCCTTGGAAGTCAAAGATTCAGAGCTACAGTTGCTCATCAAAAAGTCAGCAGCTGAAATCCACCGGCCACTCCTTGGAAACCCTACAAGGCAGTTCTACTCTGCCCTATAGAGCCTCTACCTGTTGGGACTGATTCCATGGCATCTAAAACAACAACAACAACATCCCATTGTGTACTCTGCAAAATGGTCAACAGGGAGGTGTCACTTTCAAAGAAAACATATTTCATTTTGTCTTGTAGAAATTCTATCCAAGCAAAGGGCATGAACAGATACTTCACCAAAGAAGACATCCAGGCAGCTAACAGATACATAAAGAAAAGCTTATGATCATTAGCCATTAGAGAAATCCAAATCAAAACCACAGTGAGATACCATCTCATCCCCACAAGGCTGGCATTAATCCAAAAAATACAAAATAATAAATGTTGGAGAGGTCTTAGAGAGACTGGAACTCTTCTGTATAGCTAGTGGGAAAGTAAAATGGTACAGCCACTTTGGAAATTGTTTTGGTGCTTTCTTAAAAAGCTGGAAATAGATATAACATATGATCTAACAATCCCACTGCTTGGAATCTAACCTAGAGATGTAAGGGCTGTCACACAAATAGATACATGTGGACCAATGTTTACTGCAGCACTGTTCACAGTAGCAAGAAGATGGATCAAGCTAAGCGCCCATCAACAGACGGGTAGTTAAACTATGGAATATTGACACAGTGGCATACCATGCAATAATAAAGAACAATAATGATCTTGGGAAACATTGGTTACCAAGAAGTCATCTGGAAGACATTATGTTCAGAAGAAAATAATCTTTGATGGTTGCAAGGGAGATGAGAGAGGGAGAGAGGTATTCACAGATTAGACAGTAGATAGGAAATGGGTTAGGGGAATGGAGTGACAGCATGCAGTGGAAGGGAGCTTAACATTGCTGGACTATACCAAGCAGACAGAAGGGGCCATATGATTAGGAAACTACATCAGCATGAGACCAGAAGAGCTAGATGGTGCCCCACCACTACCAATGACTGTTCTGACAGGGAATACAATGTAAAGTCCCTGATGCAATGGGAGAAAAATGGGGGTGCAGATACAAAACTCATTCAAAAGGCCACACGATGGTCTCACGTCATGGAGGGCCCCCTGAGGATATAACCCTTCACTTTCTGCTGGCCCAGAGCTGAAACCAGTGCCAAGGCCAGCTCTTCAGACAAAGATTGGACTGGACTCTAAGACATAGAGCAACAGCATTAAATGTGTGCTTCTGGCTTAAATATGTACATGAGGCTGTTGGAGCATCTCCTGTCCACAGGAGACATGGGAGGGTGGGGAGAAGGGACAGGAGTTAGTTGAATGGACACAGGAAGCACAGGGTGGATGGGAGGAGTGTGCTGTCACAGGAGGGGCCGGCAGCTAGAGTTGTAGAGCAGTGTGTGTGTGTGCAGGCTTTTGTATGGCAAATTGACTTGGATGGTCAACTTTCACTTAAAGCACACTAAAATACTTAATAAGTAGATAAGAAATTCCAACCAAATTGAACATGAATTTTGCACCATGGAACTCCATGGTGAGTTTGCCGATTAAAATGTCTCTGGATGTCCTTAAAAGAATTTCAGAATGTTTCAGGTATTTGAAAGTGTCATATTTCATAATCTTCAGTTAGCATTTTTTAGCTAACTGCAAGTTGGGAGGCAACCAAGTGAGATTTCAAAACCAATAGTTCTGGCTTTCGGCAAACCCATGAACACTTCTGGATTAATTGTGGGGCAACATCTGAAATTCATCAAAAGGAGTCACCGAATGCCTTCTGTGAGCATGCCTGGGGGGTGCGGGGTCCGGGACCAGTGCCCCTGGAGAAGTGTCACCCCATGGAGAGGAGAGGCTGGGGACCAGGGAAGTAGGTAGCATATGCTGTGTGCCAAATGAAGCGGACATTCCTTGCACCGTCCTGTGGAGGGGCCAGGCCACCGGGAGGCAAGAGGTGAGGCTTTATCTGGGCTTTGGGGTGCTAGCTGGGGGAGTCAGTAGTTGGAGGAGAGAAGGGGGGTGCTTGTAAGGGGCTTGGTACGCTGGCCCATGTGTGGGGCGCAGCATTTATGGGAAGTTGCAGAGCAGGAGGAGGTGGCCCTGTAGACTGGGGCAGGCGGAGGGCTCACACAGGGGCAGGAGTTTAGGTGGCTTTGGTGAGTACCTTGCTTTGCTCACTCTTCTTTCAGGTACTCCATCTCAGGACTCAGACCCTAAACCAGGGGGTTACCCTTTCTTTCCCTCCCCAGCCCCTTCCCTCCTGTACCTCTACAAACTGTCCTGTCAACTCCATTTTCAAACTCTATCCGTCATCTCACCACACTTCACCCCATCAACAGCTCCACCCTGGCCCTTTGTTTCTGGTCTGGATAATCACCATGGCCTCCTAACCAGCCTCCCTGTCCTCACTTGGCAGCCAAAGTGATCGTTCTAACTATAAATCAACGGGACTCATCCAGCCTGACAATCTCCAGTGGCTTCTCATTATACTTGGGACGAAATCCCAGCTCCCTACGCCACCTTGCAGGGGCCTCTGGGGCTGGTCCTGTGACCTCCCTAATCTGTCCCCATCACCAACCCCACTTACTCCAGCCACTCTGCCACATGCCCAGCTCAGGGCCACCTCAGGGCCTTTGCACTTGCTACCCCCTCTGCCCGCATCAAGTAAGTGAGTGGTCTCTGCTGTAACACCCCCGTCCTCTGAGGGCCTTCCTGACAGAGCGTCCCACCCAAACCTGTCAGTCTCTACTTCTGACCCCTAAAGAGTCTTGGGGTGTAAACAATTAAGTGCCATTAGCAGCAAGATGGAAAAGCTAGTAGTTGAAACCTACCCAGCAGCTCCACAGGAAGAAAACCTGGTCTGGTCCCATAAAGGTCAGAGCCAGAAAGCCGTATGAGGCAGTCTGCTGCGTCCCACACGAGGCTGCTGTGAGTCGGACACCACTAACACCACCACCAACATCCCTAACCTCGCTGTCATGGGCTGAACTCTGTCCCCCCAAAATATGTGTATTAATTGACTAGGCCATAATTTCCAGTATTGTATGATTGTCCACCATGTTGTCATCTGAAGTGATTTTCCTATGTAATATAAATTCTGTTACTGTGATGTTACTGAGATGGCTTAGTGGCAAATATGTCAAGAAGATTTACAAGACTAGATTGTTTGAAGCCCGTATCTTCTGAGAAATAAAGAGAGAGAAGCGAGGAGAGAGACGGGGGTACCTCATAACAACAAGAAGCAAGAGGAAAATAGCCCGTCCTTTAGACCCAGGGTCCCTATGTTGAGAAGTTCGTGTTCCAGGGGAAGATTGATGACAGGGACCTTCCTCCAGAGCGGACACCAGCAAGAGTCTTTCCCTGGAGCAGATGCCGTGAGTATGGACTTCTAGTCTACCAGACTGTTGCTGGCAGTAGGTTTGGGGTTTTTTGTTCAGACTGTGAGAGAATAAACTTCTATTTGTTAAAGTCATGTACTTACGTTATTTCTCTTATAGTGGCACTAAATGACCAAGACACACAGAGCAATTCAAATTCCCCCTGACCCTGTTGTAGTTTCTCTGTAGCAGCTGGCCTGATGTGAAATTACATCACTTAATTTTATTTGTGTACCTGTTTATTCTTTATCTCTCCTGCTAGGGTGCAGTTCTGTAAGGGCAGGTATTCATCTCATTCACTGTTGGGGACCTGAATCTTAGAACAGGCACCTGGGATGTTGGAGATCCCTTAGACTGTCTGCTTCACACTGAGTCCTTCTCAGAATAACTTTTTCTAATGCATGAAATAAAATACATATGACTGCAAAGGAAGCCAGTTATATTGAAATATAATTGAAGCAGCTATCAAAATATATAAAATGTGTGCTATAATGTATACACTTCTTTGCTAACATATTAAATAACAAGATCCAGCCTGGGTGTCTTAACTACTGTAGTTTCAAAGGAGTGATGGAGATAAATGAATTTTTACAACCTCTGCCTTTATTACAGAGCCCTGGTGGCGCAGAGATTAAGCGCCACAGCTGCTCACCAACAGGTCGGCAGTTTCAAGCCATCAGCCACTCCTTGGAAATTCTATGGGGGCAGTTCTACTCTGTCCTATAGGGTCGCTATGAATTGGAATTGACTCAGTTGCAGCATACTTTGCTTTTTGCCCACAATTATAATGTGATATAGGACTGACACTTCTGCTGGTGACAGGAAACACAGGCACCGCTGTCACACCTGTAGCTTGATGGGGGTGGGGCTGTGCTCATAATTGGTGGCGATGCTGGAGTTAGTAAAATTAAGGATGCATATATATATTTTCCCATCTAAGTTGACAGACTGCCTGCAGTCACCGACCCCAGGTTACCAAACCCTGCAGTAGGCTCCTAAGTGTTTTCCGGAGAAAGTGACAAATGAGGGGGTGAAGGTTTGGGCACAGATGAGTTATATATCTAGGGCTGGTGCACATCAGGAAAGATTCTTGAACCACCCACCACTGCTCATCATGGTCCTCTGCATGGCAGCTAGAAGGTGGAAGCAACCCATGTGTCCATCAACAGATGGATTAATAAACAAAGTGGAGTCTGTCCATGCAATGAAATAGTATTCATCCATAAAAAGAATGGAGTTCTGATCCATGTTACAACAGAGGTGAGCCTTGAAAATGTTACGTTGTGTGGAATAAGTCAGATACACACAAAAGGACAGGCACTGCACGGCCCCACTTTTGAGGCAGATCTAGACTAGGCCAATGCCCAGAGGCAGAAAGCAGATGGGTGGTCATCTTGGCTGGGGGCAGGGAGCTTGGAGTTACAGTGGGAGTGGCAAGGACTTTCTGTCTGAGTGACAGAAAACTTTGGAAATGGATAGTGGTGATGGCTGCATGAGATGGTGAAAATAATTAGTGTCAACTAATTCCACACTTAAAAATGGTTCAGAAGGCCGACTAACTTCCTGTTAGCTTTATTTTCTCACAATAAAACTGAAATTAAGAAAAAAAAATTGATGAGCATTTAAAGTGCCAGGCTGGGTGCTAAACACCTGGGATATGGAGATGGGAAAGACAGTCCCTGACCTTAGGGAGTTTCCAGGCTAGGGGGAGGAAACAAAGCCAGGGAAGCGCTTCATTTTAACGCACTACGGCAAATGTGAGGACTGTCACTGCAAACCGAGCCGCAGAGCAAGCACTTTCTGGCAGAGAAACGCCTGAGCTGAGCGCCCGAGAATCAGCTCCAGTTGTCCAGATTGAGCAGGGTTGGAAGTGCGTTCCAGACCTCGGGAAGAGCCTACAAAGAAGCGCGCAGCTTTAAATAGCAGCAGCTTTCCCACTTGGTGGGGAAAGCGGTGGGTTTCCAGCCTTGTTTCCTCCCTCCCTCCCTTTCTTCTTTCCGCAGATATCCGTCCAACACCTACTAAGCCCTCTTTCAGGGACTGAAAATTCTGTGCTGAAAAAGCCAAGTTCTCTGCCCTTCTGGAGCTTGCTTTAAATAAAGAGAGTCAGACAACCAACAAACAAGCATGCCGTCTACTACAGCACCCAGCAGTGTCAATTGCAGGGGAGAATGAGACAGGTGGAAAGGCTGAGGTGTGGAACAGGCTTCTGGGAACCTTAGGGGACAGGCTGAGAAGCTTCCGGAAGGTGAAGCAGAGCCCAGGCTGAAGAGGAGTAATGCCCACTTCTAGAAAGATCAGTGGGCTGCTGGCTGGCGACTGATGAACAGGAGCAAGACCGGAGAGAGAGAACACAGAGGGAGCTCACGGGCACAGTGGGAACGTTGTGGCAAGACCCAGATGCCAGGCAAGGCAGATGCCAATCTGGCAGTGGACAAGGGGATGAGGGGACTGCTGAGTCTGCTGGGCTTGGAGACTGCGAGCATATAGGGTGAGAGGCGACCTGGCACATATGGTTTAAGAGGTGACGGGCCACCGGCAGGTGAGGCCCAGGCTCCCCCTGGGTCATCTGGACCTGGACTTCATCTGGAACTGGAAGCCCTGAGATCAGGCTTTGAAACACCAGGATTTCATTCACCCCTGCATTTCCAGCAGACTAGGAAGTGGGAGGAAGGGAGGTCATTGTTCCCGAGACTTCCTTTCTCTGGGGACCCATTGTCCTCACACAAAGGGGCAGTGATAAGCTGGTTGTTTGTAGTTTCTGATGCCAGTGAGAGGCTGCTCTGTGCCAGTTGGGGTGCCTCTGAGCCCTGCGTGGCTGCAGTGGAGGGCTGGGACCTTGTGACAAAGAGGGACTGATGGCCAGTGGGCCAGGCTGGTACAGGGTGTTCCTGGGTAGCATGAGCAGAGTGTCTACTTTTCTGTACCTTCCTCCGCTGTCCCCCTGTTCCTCTTCATTCTCCTCCCATCCCTTTCTATCTGCCCCCCAATCCTAATTGCTCTTACTCTCTCTGCCTTCTCTCCCTTCCTTCCCCACTCCTTGTTTCTGAACTTCCAGCCTGTTGAGAGGATGTCTTCCTGCCAACAACCTCTGCTTGCTCTCCAACCCTTCCTTCCCCGAGTGCCCTGGGCCCCCTCGCTGCTACTCCCACCCCAGTACACTGCAACTTCTGAGCTGTCCTCACCTAGCATGCTTCCCCCGACCCTGACCTCCTCCAAATTCCCCCGTCCTCTGTCAGGGCCCTTAGAAGCCCACTGGCACAGGGGTTGGAGCCAGGGAGCCTGATGGTCTGTCCTCGCTTGGCTGAGTCACCTGCAGGAGCCAACATCTTCTTCCTCTCATGCCACACTGGTGTGATCAGGGCTCCCTCTAGTCCTGATCCTGTGGTTTGGGGTGATAGGGAGTGTCCCATGGGGGTGGGTGTCTGTCTGCCCCATCTCCTCCCCAGGCTGAGTACCATCACCTCAACTTGCTACCCTGTCCACGGAGAAGACTTCTGGTGGTGCGGTGGTTAAATGTTCAGCTGGTAACCAAAAGGTCAATGGTTGGAACCCACCAGCTGCTCTGCAGAGGAAAGGTGTGACAGCTAGTTTCCATGAAGATGGCAACTTTGAAACCCGTGTGGGACAGTTCCACTCTGTCCTAGAGGATCGTCATGAGTCATAATTGCCTTGACGGCGACAGGTTTGGGTTTTTTCCTTCTTTTGGAAGGAAAAGAAGTTTGTCTTCCCACCCTGCCTTTCAGCTCTGCAGTTCCACTACCGCTCCTTCTGGGGCGCTGGCTGTGTCCGCGGCTCCTGTTCAGCTTTGGGGTTTCCGGACGGTCTGTCCTTCCACACGCCTCGTGGAACTTTTAGATGCCCATTAGAACCTTCCTCGGGGGATGCTGGATGACTGGCCAGGCAAGACACCCTCTCCCCTGGGACCGTGGGTTCCCAGGGACCCTAATCTGCACAGTTTCTGGCCATGATACATTCTCAGCAGTGGTAGCTGTTAATAATCTAACAATAATAACAGTAATTGTTAATGTTACAATTTAATGTGTTTGAAACAGCAGTATAAAAAGCATCTGACTAGTTCCTGTCTGTGGGGTGGATTGCCCTGTGTGGGTTTGTGATGCGAGCTGTCTCGTCCTGGGCTAAGCATTGCTGCCCAGTTGGCCTCCTGGGGCAAGAATCACAGTGTTCCCATCCTCCTTATCAGCCCCAGACATAGATAGGAGCTGAGGTTCTGTACACCAGCTTACAGTCCATGTTTAACAGTGTTCAAGCCAGGTCCAACCCTTCCTGGGCTCTCCTCTTCCCATAGTCTGTCCCCAAGTGGCTTCGAGGATGGAGACAAGTCCCCTCAAATGATAGCACAGCAGGAGCTGATTACTACTTTGGACAGTTTGGCTGAAAGGCAAGAAGCCCCGTAAACTGGTGTTTCTTGAATTTTAGTGGGCATACAGCGGGACCTTGTCAAACCTGAGCCGTGAGATCTGGCAGGCCTGGGGTGAGGCCTGGAATTCTGCATTCCTAACAGGCTGCTTGTCCTCGGACCACCCTAGGGGTAGCAAGATCCCAGGCCTTTCCTCCCTATGCTTGGACTGTGTGTTGGCTGGCTTCTAGGAGCTTTTTGAGGACCTCTCCCAGAGCTTCTTGACTGCTCACTGATATAAATTCAGTGTGTGAGGTGACATTGGAAGAGAGAGTCCTGGTGGCTGTGACCACTCTGAGTCGACAGGAGGAGAGGCCGAGGCCCAGTCGTCACTGGGGTTGGTGCCACCCAGGTGCTGATGCCATCGCCGGCCCTCCAAGTTAATTACCACAATACTGTAGCTAAAACACCAGAAAAAAAACGACAAAATAGGTGACAAAAACACCAACAGCAACATAAACAACAGCCTGTGCTTGCAGCAAGTGCAGACAAAGCCACCAGGATTCAAAGTGTCATTGTAATCGGGTGACAGCTCTGATCTGTGTGCTTTAAACCTGAGAAACTCATTGTCATTGAGTCAATCCCGACTCGCACAGTGACCCCATAGGACACAGTAGAACTGCCCCAAAGGGTTTCCAAGGAGCAGCTGATAGATTCTCATGGTCAGCCTTTGGGTTAGCAGCTGAACTAACCGCTGCTCCACCAGGACTCCTTTCAAAGAGTCAATGAGCGCAGACGTAGGTATATTCACGCATGTAAGCTGGGCTTGTGAAAGACGCTTTCGTTGTTACAACTAACTGCAGGGATAGCTTTACAGGAAATAATGTCAACTGAAACACCACACAGGAATTTTATAGGCAGTCATTTTGGTGTCAGCCTTCTGACAGTGTCACAGTGTGATCTGCACCCCTAAGCACCACAGTGATGACACTGCCTGCCGTACTGGTGGGCAGTGACACTGGGCAGAAGGTGTCCCTGTGGTCTACTAAACGTCCTCTCAGAGTCTGCAGCCAAGGGCCTGAGGGGGCCATCCTGCCCCAGGGGCACAGCTGGGGCTGTGACTTTGGGGGGCACAGCTGAGCTTCTCCTGCCCTGCCTTACTCTCTGCTGTCCGTCATGTGTAAACTGTTCCTGCAACTCTTGGTGGCACTTCATGGCCACATGAGCTGCACCATACTGGTGAAGGATCTGGTCCCCCAGCTGGTGCTCAGAGGCTCCTGGAATGATGTGTCATTGAGGGGACTCCAGGATGCACAGAGGCATCTGGAATATTCTAAAAACAGAAGAGAATGCACACCCTGATCCTGAGAGAATGTGAGGAATGAGTGGCCTGCTTCCCGCTGGCTGGGCCACATCTGTGCTCAGCTCCCGTCACTCACCGTTAGGTGCCAGTGGACAGCCATAGGGCCTTTGGGGACTTAGTAGCTGTCTTGTAATTTATGGGCAGGCATTTCCGCTAGAAGATGGAGTGGAGAGCCAGAAATCCTACGCTGTGTTCCTTCCCCTGCCTTCTGGGACAACAGGAAGGTTCTTGGAAGCCCTCCCGGGTTCCCCACTGTGTTGGCCCCCACCTGTCGGAGCTGAGAGGTGCCTGAGCCTTAACCTGACACTGAAGTCTGAGTAGAGGAGGAGGCTGTGAGTGGTGCAAATGATTACACACTCAACTACTGGCTGAAAAGTTGGATGTTCAAGCCCACCCAGGGGCACCTCGGGAGAAAGACCTGATGGTCAGCCTCCGAAAGGTCCTAGCCCTGGAGACTTCATAGCGCAGTTCTGTCCTACACACCTGGAATCACTGCAGGTTGGAATCAACGCAGTGGCAGTCAGCTAGCAACAGCCACAGGAGGGCTGGCGAGTGGTCAGAATCACAATTGAAAGTGTCTTTAAAAGCTGCGCTGCTTCAAACTCAGGGCAGACGTTCAGGGCCCGAGGCCGCGTGTCTGGGCCCCAGAGGGCGGCCAAGGAAGGCCCCGGCAGCCGAATTTGTGGCTTCCGGGAAACAGCTGAGCACAAGATGCGGGGCCAAGGCAGGCCCAGCTGCACAGGCCCACAGGTGCCTCCCTGGTGGAGGGAAAGGGGAGGTGAGGAGGAGCCAGAGTGAAAGCTGCTGAGCCTGGAATGAGGGGCTTCTCAACAGAGCAAAAGGCGGGGTAGGGAAAGGCTGCAAAGGTGGCAGGCATCACCTAAAGAAGGAAACTCCCACAAGGGTCTTTCTTAGGGCAAATGCTTTTCCTGTGTAGGGGAGGGGAGGATTTACTCGCGGGGGGGCGGTTGGGGGAGGAGAATGCTATTATCCCCATTTCACAGATGCAGAAACTGAGGCTGCCTTAGAGAGGCTGTCATTAAAGCCCCCCCCAAGCCCCTTGTGGTCCTTCAAAGACGGAGGACCAGGAGCAATCTGCATTTTCCCAAGCCCTCCACATGGTTCTGGCGCCCCTCACGTGGGAGTTGTGTCTGGGGTTGGGTGGTGATGGCCCTATTTCAGAAAGCGGCTTTTTTTAAAACAAAAATAACACTTTGTTGTTACTTAGGTGAAAGTTTACAGAACAAATTAGTTTCCCATTCAACAATTTATACACAGCTTGTTTTGTTCCTGGCTTCGGTTGTAGTTCCGTCCATGTGCTAGCACCCTCCCTGCTTGCTTTCTGGGGTCCCTGTTTCCCTCCACCCATCTTCCTTAGCCACCCCATCTCCTGCCTTCTGAACTTTGATTTTGGGCAAATGAGGCCTTTTTTGGTTTCACACACTTGGTTGGTTGAGGATCAAGTTCCTCACAGGTATTATTGTTCATCTCACAGGCCGAAAGGTTACCTCCAGGAGTGGATTCGGTTTCAGGTCTGAAGGGCGCCGAAGGCTCACAGTCTCAGGGGTTCTACCAGGCTCTATGCGCCTGGCAGCTTACGTCCTATTTTTGAACTTGAATTTTGTTTAGTATTTTTACCTCATTCTGTCCAGGACCTTCTATTGTGATCCCCGTTGCCAGGCATCATTTAGTTTTTCTGGTCTCAGGTGAGTCAGGGTTTGGTTCACGTGGATCCATCAATCCTTTGGGCTAATTGTTTCCTTAAGTCTTTGATTTTCTTTGGTCTTCTGTGCTCTAGATGGGAAGAGACCAACTGCTCTATCTTAGATGCACCAAGTGGCCCGTAGAACACTGTCTTATAGGGAAGGACCCCAAGGCTATGGTCCTAAGCCCTGCCCTCCAGTGATTCAATCCCTCCAGGTTAGGGTTGTAGCTGAGTTTTCATGACCACGCCCCTGGAGTGCTCTCTTATATACGTGAATATGGGGACTGCCAATAAGTTTGTGAATTCACCCTAGAGAAAGTGCTACATACCTGATTGCTGAATATTGCTACAGTTGTCTTTGAAAGAATCCCCTTGGGAAGCTATGCACCAATGCCAGCACCTAGTCCACCCTTCGAAGCAATTTTGGAAGTCTTTTTCTGGAAAGGCCAGCAGAGCTGTTGTCATATTACCCTTGATGTCCTGAATGTCATTGAAATGTCTCCCTTTCAATATTTCCTTTATCTTCAAGTAAAGAAAAAAGTCACTGGAGGCCATATCAGGCTAGTAGGGAGGGTGTTCCAATACAGTTCTTGTTTACTGTCTAAATGCTCCTTCACAGACAGCGCCACGGGAGCTGGTGCATTGTCGTGATGCAAGAGTCGTGAGTTGCTGGCAAAAAGTTAAGGTCATTTTCATCTAGCTTTTTCATGCAGCCTTTTCAGCACTTCCAAATAAAGACTTTGGTTAGCTATTTGTCCAGTTGGTACAAATTCGTGATGAACAATTCCTCTGATATCAAAAAAAGTTAGCAATGTTGTTTTGATTCTTGATTTGGACCGAGGGAACTTGTTTGGTCATGGAGAACTGGCTGACTTCCATAGTGCACTTCGATACTTTGTTTCAGGGTCATATTGGTATAGTCATGTTTCATCACCAGTGATAACACAGACCAAAACATCATCTTGTCTCTCCAAAAGGTCTTGGAAAACTTTGACTCTCCTTTGCTTTGTTCATTGGTGAGCTCCTTTGGGACCATTTTTGCACACACTTTTCTCATGCCAAGATTTTCAGTTGAGATTTTCCTGTTTCTCTACTGATGTTTACTTGGTCTACCATACTTCATACAGTCACCCAATGATTTTGATGCAGAGCGTGATGAATTTTTGCACTGTTTTTGTCATTTCTGCTCATTACGAGCAACCCTAACCTTTCTTCATCAGTGACACTTTCTCTCCCCTCAGAAAAATGTTTCATCCATTTGTACACTGCTGTTTTCTTTGTGGCATTATCCCCATAAACTTGGACTGACATATCCCTGATTTCACTTCCACTCTTGCCAAGTTTAACAAGAAATTTAATGTTTGTTCATTGCTCTGATTCAAGTTCTGACATTCTCACCACGGCACACAAAAACATGCAACAACAATAGTGGACACCACTCCGCAAACTACTGCCACACATCAATACGGACACAGCTGTGAGACACTGATATACCAAGGTTATGAAACCTTACTGAGTTGTTTGCACATTGCTGCCAACATAAGTGGCAAGTTTGTGAACTTCACTGTCAGCCCTTATAAGAAAGAGCCTTATCTTTAAAAGATCTTATGGAGTTGAGGGTTTTCAGAGATGCTTTGCTGGGCCCAAACTAGCTCATAGATATGGAAACATCTCAACTGATAATCCATCAATTCCTGAAGCCTTGTTTTTCTCCAGTGCCTTCGATGCAGTTTGACTTCCTCCTTTAGTACCATCACTTCCTGATCATATGCTACCTCTTCAGATGGTTGAACGCTGACCAGTTCTTTCTGGCATAATGACTCTGTGCATTCCTTCCATCTTCTTTTGATGCTTCTTCCTGAGTTGCTTAATATTTTCCCTGTAGAATGCTTTACTACTGCAGCTCAAGGCTTGAAATTTTTCTGCAGTTCTTTCAGCTTGAGAAATGTAGAGCATGTTCTTCCCTTTTGGTTTTATATTTCTAAGTCTTTGCATATGTCATTATAATACTTTGTCTTCTTGAGCTGCCCTTTGAAATCTTTAGTTCTTTTATGTCATCATTTCTTCCTTTTGCTTTAACTACTTGACACTGAAAAGCAAGTTTCAGAGCATCTTCTGACATCCGATTTGGTCTTTTCTTTCCTGTCTTTTTAAAGACCTGTTACTTTCTTCATGCATGATGTCTTTGATGTCATTCTGCTGCTCATCTGGTCTTTCGTCATTAGTGTTCAGTGCATCAAATCTGTTCTTGAAATGGTCTCTAAACTCAGGCGGGACATACTCAAGGTCATACTTTGGTTCTCGTGAACTGGTTCTAATTTTTGTCAGTTTCAGTTTGAGCTTGCATGTCAGCAGTTGATGGCCTGTGCCACAGTCAGCACTTGGTCTTGTTCTCATGGCTGATATGTAGCTTTCCCGTCATCTCTTCACACAAATGTAGTCAATTTGATTGCTGTCTATTGTCTGGTAAGATCCACATGTATAATTGCCATTTGTGTTGGTGAAAAAAGATACTTGCAGTGAAGAAGTCTTGGATCTTGCAAAATTCTATCATGTGATCTCTGGCAGCATTTCTGTCACCACGGCCATGTTTTCCAACTACTGATCCTTTTTCTTTGTTTCCAACTGTTACGTTCCAGTCACAAGTGATTATCAATGAAACCTGACTGCATGTTTGATCAATTTCGGACTAAAGAAGCTGATAAAAATCTTTAATTTCTTCATCTTTGGCCTTATTGGTTGGTGTGTAAATTTGACCAATAGTTGTATTAACTGTCCTTCCTTACAGGTGTATGGATACTATTCTGTCACAGACAGCATTGCTGTTCAGGACAGATCTTGAAATGCTCTTTTTGATGATGAACACAAAACTATTCCTCTTCAAGTTTTCATTCTTGGCATAGTAGACCATATGATCATCCAATTCCAAATAGCTAATACAAGTTCATTTCAGTTTATTAATGCCTAGGATATTGATCTTTATATGTTCCATTTTATTTTTGATGGTTTCCAAAGTTCTGATTATTAATGGATGTTTGCAGCTGCTTCTTCTCATTTTGAGTCACGCTGCATCAGCAAGTGAAGATCCTGAAGGCTTCACTCTACTTCTACCTTAGGGTAGACTCTACTTCGAGGAGGCTGTTGTCTTCTGAGTGTCATCCAACCTGGGGGGCTCATTTTCTGCCACTATATCAGTCAATGTTCCACTGATGTTCATAAGGTTTTCATTGGCTAATTGTTTTCAGAAGTACATTGCTGGGTCTTTCTTCCTAGTCTGTCTCAGTCTGGTAGCTCAGTGGAAACCTGTCCACTATGGGTGACCCTGGGGTATCTGAAAATCAGTGACACAGTTTCCAACATCACCTCAACACACGAGCCCCCACAGTATGACAAACTGATGGACAAGTGGGGGATGGCAGGTGTTTATTGAGGGTTTACTCTGTGCTTTGTTCGATGGCTTCACGTTTATTACTTCTTCTGGTCCTCATCACAAGCCTTGGAGACAGGTACTGCCTTTATCCTTGTTTTATAGGTGACTGAGCCCAGAAAGGGTTAGTAATTGTCCCTTGATCCCATGCCAGGAAGGAGAACAGCCGGTACATGCATCCAGACAACTTTATTTCTTATTTTCATTAAACTGAAATTTTCAGGCATATAGACAAGTTGAGAGAATTGTGAACCCCTACCTTCAACCATGGCTGACATTCTGCCATTCTTGTTTCATGTTTCGCCCCCTCATTTGTTAGTCTTTTCTAGAATATTTTAATCCTGTGTGTCCTGTCAATTCACCTGTAAATACTTCAGCAAATATATGTAACAAAAACACTTCCTTTTAAAAAGATGACCATAATGCCATCATCACAACCCCCAAATTATTCCTGTATATCATCTAACACATGGTCCACATTCAGCTTTGATTATTTCCAAAGTGTCCTTTTATGTCTGGCTTGTTTGAATCAGGATCTGACCAGCAACTTTGCACTTGGCTTATACTTTTCAGTCTCTTTGGTAAGTTTCTTCACCTGTTTCCCCCTATGCCATTTATTTGCAGAACCGTGGTGTTGCTTTAAGGAACACTGTCCCCAAGGGACTCTGTTGTCTTAGCTAAGCTGTTCAGTCTCCTTCTTGCTCCATGAACTTAAATCTCCAGTACAGCAACATCAAGACTGGAGATGGTTGGAGCTGATTCATTTCAATAGCAGCATCGTAGACTTGCTTTCTCAGATTTTCCTTTGAATATAGAGCTAAACCAACTTCTGCTGAATCATTTCTAACTCATGGTGACCCCATGTGTTACACAGTAGAACTGTCGCGTTTTTTTGGCTGGGATCTTCACAAAAACGGGTCACCAGACCTTTCTCTGTGGCATCACTGGGTGGATTCAAACCACTAATCTTTAGCTTAGTAGTTGAGCACCAATAGTTATGGTATCCAGGGTCCTTAAATATGGAAGATGTCCTGTAAGTCCCCAGTGAGCTCTTTCTCTGCTCGAGTTAGCCAGAGTTGCTCTCTGTTGCTTACAGCCAGAAATGCTGGACTGGTAGAGCATCCATCACACCCTTTGTATAGTGACCAGAAAGGGTGGGCAAGCTGACAAGGAGCACTTCTGTCATTTCGCTTAAAATGCCAGCATCACTGGTCACTCTTGAATTGTGGTAACATGTCAAAGACCTCAAGATCAGGAGCAGAGATGATGAGTTCGGACAGTGGAGAATCCCTTGGGGCAAGGCTATTTTCTCTCTACTTTTCCAAGGAAGTTGGTTTTACAGGAAGGCTACTGCTGTGTGGTGGTCAGAGGGGTATGTGGCTTTCCAGACCACTCTCACATTTATGAGAGAGAGGAAAAGGAGCAAGAAACTACCAGAAGGATGGGCCTGTTGTAGGGTCCCTGCTCCCCTCCTTCCCACAGTATCCTCATCCACACCTGGGATTGTTGCCATAACTAAGGAACCATCACAATGATTATGATCCTGATGAGACCCCTATGTCATCAGAAAAGTTATGTTCAGTGTATTTTGCTTAAGACAGTGGGAAGCAATTGCTATATAAAGAAGATAGAGTATCAATCCTCCTAATTCCTAATAAAAATTAATAATAAACAAACAAAAAACAAAACCAACAAACATTAGTGAGGATTTACCTTGGTATCTAGAAAAGTCTTGGCTTTGAAAGGACTTGAAGGAGTAAATCAAAAGCGAAGATGTTTCCTAAATACAACTCAATACTTTGAAGGCCAGAGTAGCAGGGGCAGGGGCCTGGGGACCATGCATTCAAGGGACATCTAGGTCAATTGGCATAACAAAGTTTAAGAAAATGTTCTGTATCCCACTGTGGTAAGTGGCATCTGAGTCTTAAAAGCTAGCAAGCAGCCATCTAAGTAGCATCAACTGGTCTCTACTCACCTGAAGGAGAGGACAATGAAAGACAAAAGGAAAACATGGACCCAAGAGACAGAAAAGTCCATACAATCCAGAGACTACATCAGCACGAGCCTAGAAGAACTAGATGGTGCCCAGCCATCACCAATGACTGCCCCAGCAGGGAATACAAGGAGTCCCTGATGCAGCGAGAGAAAAACTTGTGTGCAGAACTTGGAATCTATTAAAAAGATGGGACTTGATAGTCTGACAAACTGGAGGGTCCCCTGAGGACACAGCTGCAGACTCTCTGTTAGAGAACTGAAACCATTCTTGAGCCAGCTCTTCAGACAGAGATTAGATGGACTGTAAGACAGAAAATGATACTGGCAATGAGTGTGCTTCTTGGTTTAAATAGACTCACTAGGCAGCTCCTGTCCATGGGTAACAGGAGAGGACAGAGGGGGACAGGAGCTGGTTGAAGGGGCATGAGAAATACAGGGTGGAAAGGAGGAGTGTGCTGTCACGGGATGGAAAGGAGGAGTGTGCTCTCATGGGATAGAAAGGAGAAGCCGCTAGAGTTACACAGCGATGTGTGTGTAAGTTTTTGTATAAAAAATTGATGGGTTATAAACGTTAACCAAAAACGTAATAAAATAGCAAAAAGGAAAAAAATAAATAAATACAAAGAAAGGGACCCCAAACTTGTGACACAGTGCAGCTCCTGAGTGCAAACTCAGCTCCGAAAGAGAAGAAAGAGTACTGCTGAAATTTAGAACATTCTTCCTAACAGTCTCTGGTTTAGCAGGCAGCTCCGAGAAACACTAAGATTGATTCCTTGCATTTGGAAGATCCACAATGCCACCCTGAAACCTTAGTGGAGGGAGACAAGGCTGCCGAGACTTGCCATTGTACAGGAAGCCAAGACCCACGGAAGTGTGACACAGCCTTGGCTAGTGGAGTGGGCCTTGATGTATGACATTCAGTGGGATCCCAAAGGAGAGAACTGAGCCCAGGCTTCCAGTGGAAGGCTGCTGGCTGAGACCCCTACCTGACGACCATCCCACCACTGCCGCATGTCCACAGGCGATAGCCGAGTAGATGTCAGTAGAGTCATCTGTCACACTGTAACCCAGAAGACAATGGCCTCAGCTAGTGTAAGAAGGGTATCAGGGAAAAATGCCCTACAATTTCAGAGTGAATAGATGGGTATGTAACTGTACCCAGTAAACCGAAGGAAGATACTAGGGCGTGGGATGACAACCGTGCACACCACTGCAACAAGAAATGCAAGAAAGGGAAGGTGGTTGGCAAAAATAGAGGAAGAACCTCTCCTGGAAGAAAACATACTCCGGGCACACCTGCAAACACTTGGAGTAACCAAAACCAAAAAATCAAACCCAGTGCCATCAAGTAACAGAACTTAATAAAGCCAAGGATTCAGTAAAACAAAACCTCAAAGATGAGATCATATGAAATAACAGAATGTGAATTTTTAAAGATTTCAGAGCAAAGGAAATACATTCAGAATAAACAAAAACCGTGTGGATGATTTCGTCAATACACTAAAAGGAATCATCAAGATACAGCACCAAAAAACAGATTATTAACACGGAAGAATTGCTGAAATTATCCTTGGTAATCACACAGGTATAAGGCAAAAAAGGCGAAGACATGCCGGCTACGCAGTTCAAAGATGATCCAGCAGAATGATGTTTCATGTCTCTAAATTAGAGACCCAACAAATGAAATAGAAAAGAATATATACTCAGAGAGAGAAAGCATCAGAAATACAGTACCAAATTTAGATCAAAAGGGCATCAGTGGAAAAAAAAAAGAGAGACATGCACTGATGGACACTAAGCTGTATCCTGGTTCAGTTATTGAACTTGGAGGAGAAACAAAGGGTTCTTCAGACGTACAGGAGAAAAGGCTGGCCAGCGGATTTCAAGTCAGGTGTCCAAGGCGCTTTAAGAGAAGAGAGCGAGGCAACGCCAGAGCAGCAGCTTCGTTTGAGTGGTTGGCTGGGCTTTTCCCGGGAAAGCAGAATGCTAGCCTTGGAGCCCCTGAATTCTGTCCTGTTCTCAGTGCTCACTGCTAGTCTCACGTGTGAAAGATGACATGCCGCAAAAACCAGGAGGCAGGACAGAGAAGATGGGAAGAGCTCAGTGCCAACTTCTCTCACTTTTTTTAAGAACAGGAAATCAAAGCTAAAACATAACAATCTGAAATAAGCGTCACGACACCAGTGACTTCCTAGTTTTAATTATCACTTTTTTCCCACCTTGGAGGCATCCTCTAGGAATTAATTTTTCTTTGGGAGCTAAAACATTTATTTGATTCAGAAATTCCCTAGCTCTTTTTATTGTCTGCGAAACTGAAATTAAATTATTTTAATGCAAAATGACATTGCCATGGAATACTGATATTGCTAATTGCCACTCAGTCTATTCTAACTTGTATGACACCTTGTGTGTAGAGGGAAACTACTGAGAGAGAGAAAGCATCAGAAATACAGTACCAAATTTAGATCAAAAGGGCATCAGTGGAAAAAAAAAAAGAGAGACACGCACTGATGGACACTAAGCTGTATCCTGGTTAAGTTATTGAACTTGGAGAATAAACAGAGTTCTTCAGACATGCAGGAGAAAAAGCTGGCCGGTGGATTTCAAGTGAGGTGTCCAAGGCACTTTAAGAGAAGAGAGCGGGGCAACGCCAGAGCAGTTTTCAAGGCTGTGACCTTTTGGAAGCTGATAGCCGGGCCTGTCTTCTGAGGCTTCTTTGGTTGAGTTCAATCCGCCAGCCTTTTGGATAGTATTTGAGCTCTGTTTGACTCAGTCATTTAAGAAGCATTTATTTAGGGCCTTCTATGTGTCAGCCACTGTTCTAGGCACCTAGGAAACCGGTCAGAGAACAAAAACTGCTAAAAATTAACTTCTGCTCATCCTTCTCTCTGGCCTTAGAAAAACTGAAAGTGACAGTCACCAAATTTCTGGATGATGGCATTCAAGGGTGTCTTTGAAGGCTCTGCATTCATTTTTTAATTTTTTTAATGAAGCACATATGTAACATTTTTCAATAAAAACAAAAATACTGTTTTTAAAGTTACTATGCTTTTAAAAACTTGATGTTTTAATAAATTAGCAGTTGGAGAATGATCCCTTTTCACTGATTAATTTTGCATCTTTCTTTGCTCATAATGGAAACCCTGGGGGGGTAGCGGTTAAGGGCTACAGCGGCTGACCAGGCGGTCAGCAGTTCAAATCCACCAGGTGCTCACTGGAGACTCTAGGAGGTACTTCTACTCTGTCCTATAGAGTTTCTATGAGTCAGAACAGACTCTACCGCAACAGGTTTTACTAATAATACTGACAGTTATTTTCCTATCTTTGTTGACTAGGATTGTATTTTTTTGTTGAAATGTCTTTCATGTAAATTCCCATTTCATTTGCGCGTGCATGCCTTCTTCCTACTTTCCCTTTCACACCTTTCTTCTTTGTTACAAATACTATTCCTAGACTTGTATGTATATATATTTTTATTATGAAACTAATCTTTCTTTTCTTATTAAAAAATACACGACCAGTGTGAAAAAAATCAGAAAGCTAAGTAAATAGAAAAACAGAATTTAAAAAAATCACACATAATTTCTCCATTCGGAAACAACTTCCATTAACACCTCAGGGTGCATGTTTCCAGATGCTTTTCTGTACAAGTACCAGTTGGGATTTTGTTTTCTTTTCTTTCTTTTCCTTTTGACAAAAATGTCACCTTACCATAGAAAACTGTTTTGCAATATATTTTCTTCCCTCGATTTACTGCAGACATCTTTCCACATCATTCAACTGTATTTTCTAATGTTTACAATAAGCGTAAGTTTTTTTTTCTTCAAGTTTAAGCTTGTGTATTGTTTTATTGTTTGGTTCTGTATTTTTAGTCATTTCACTCTGGGCTATTTAGACGGTTTCCTGTCTCTCCCGCTTTTAATCCACAATGCAATGAATATGCTTCACAAATAAATGTTTGTGTGTAGGCATTCCTCTTGCTGTAGGACGAATCTCAGATGTAAAGTTGCTGGGACATTAGTTAAACACATTTTAAAGATGTTTGACATGGGCCCCAAACTGCCATCTCAAAGAGTTGGCCAAATTACAATCCTGTTAGAAGTGTGGGGGTGGTTTTTTCTCTGCAACTTGCTAAAAAGGCATCTCTTTTTTCTGACTTGATGGCACTTGGCTTGGCTTAGTTCTGTAACCATTGCTAGAGATGAAAAATTGTGTGTGAATGTTGCTTTAACATAAAATTCTTTGATTACTAGAAAGGTTGATTATTTTTTTCATAGTCATCAGTCATTTGGTACGTGGTTAAGAGCTTGGCTGATAACCAAAAGTTTGGTGGTTCAAATCCACCAAGTGCTCCTTGGAAACTGTGAGGGCAGCTCTACTCTTCCTTGTAGGGTCGCTATGAGTCGGAATTGACTCGACGGCAATGGGTCTTGTTTGGTAATGGGCCATGGCCATTTCTATTTCTTTTTAAAGAAAAACCTCTTCATGGTTGCTTTTTTTCCCCCATTAGAAAAGAGTGAGCGTCTTCCTGTTTTGGAATCGTTCCTTGTGTAGTAAAGGCAGTAATTCTTTGTTATATATTTTGTAAAACATCTTCATGGTTTGATATTTAATTTTGATTAGTCTTCTTTTCTGTGATTTTATTTTTTTCTGCAAAAAGATGTGTGAAATGCTCTTGAAACACAGCTGGGGAGTATATAGTATAGTGCCACAAAAGAAAGGCCTGGTGATGTGCTTCCACATAGATTATAGCCAAGAAAAGCCTGTGGGCAGTTCTACTCTCTCACCCATGGGGTGGCCCTGAGCTGGCTTGTTGGCTGTGGGCGTGGTTTGGTTTTTGGCTTATAGTGTAGGACACAAAGATTTCTCTTTCACTGCATAAAATGGAAAAGCTTGACCTGCTTTTTGGCCAGACCCCAAGTCTGACTCTTAAGCACCACTCATTCTGCCGGAGTTTGGGGCTTTTCAGCTTCCACTGCAGCTTGCTTTCATCTTTCTGATGCTGAGATACTTGTGGCCTCCTCTCCTCTCTCCCCGGGCACTTGCTACCCCCAGGCCTTGTGGGTAGGGAGATCCCAGAGAAGGGGCCTTTTCTTGGGGCCCCAGGGTTTTGCTCCAGGTTGTGGACCCAATGGGCAGCACGAGTACTTTCAGATCAACAGCATCTTCCGGGGTCCAGCTGGGTGTATGTCTGCCGTTGCTGCTGATGTTGGAAGCATTCCCCCAGGAGGTGTGGCTATGGGCCCGGACTCCATCTCTGGGGACCTGAGGAAGCAGATGACACAGTGCTTCAGTTTGGGAGGACTTGCAGTGTCAGGCTAAGAACCCTGGGTTGGAGAACACTCTGGGTCCCCAGCCAATGACTGCGAGGTCTGAAGAAGGATGGCATTGGATCCCAAGGAACAAAGCAGCATCCCAGGTCCAGAAAACAGCACGTGGTCAAATAGAGCTGGTCAAATAGAGAATCAGGAAGAATTGAACACCAAGATGTGTGGACCCACTGGCCTGGCTTCCCTGACTCCCCCCTCCTTGAAGGCTGGGGTGATCCTCCCCCCTTCTCTGAGCACCTCAGTGCTTTACCTATCAGTGCTTTAGGCACGTGGAACGCTTGACTTTGTGTTCCAGTCATGCAGGTTCAGGAGTTTGTGAGCCCCTGTCTTGGGTGACAAACTCTTTGTGCAATGGGTCATCTTGGATCCCCTTCAGTAACCAACCCAGAACTTAACTTGTGGCTTCTGCAGAACGCATGTCTTGCAGCACTACGGGTAACCACTTTCGTATTCCGGTTACTGAATTGTCATCTTCCTCCTCCTTCTCCTCGTGGCCATTATCCGTGAATTGCCCCACAGTTGGCTGTATTGCTGATTCAGCTCATCCAGTCTGGAAGTGACGTTAATAGGAATAACTGAAGAAGTAAGTTTTTTCTGGCCAAGCATTTTTGTCTTGAAGATAAGGCTTGCTAGAAATAAGGTCAGTTTTTTTTTTTTTTTTTTTTTTTTTTTTTACCAGTTATGGCAAACTGGCCCCAAATAAGAGCCCTGGTGGTGTACTGGTTAAGAGTTTGGCTGCTAACTAAAAAGTCAGCTGCCCCTTGGAAATGCCATGGGGCAGTTCTGCTCTGTCCTCTAGGGTCTCTTTGAATTGGAACTGAGCTGGCAGCCTTTGGTTTGGTTTGGCTGCATTATAGGTATTCAGAGGCTTTCCTCAGGGTCAGAGACCAGCAGGCACTGCCCATCAAGATTCGTTCTCAGGCCTCCTGGCCAAGCCTCCCCGCCCACTGGCTGCTCCATCAGGAGCGACAGGTCTCAAAGGAGATGTCTGAGTAGGAATGTCCATGTTCTGCTGAGTGGTGGCCCCCATGGACAGCTTACACCAGGGTCTGCCTGATAATGCCATAAAGACAGGAGACCCCCAAACCATGGAGGCCAACCCAGCCCCCAAGGCACAGGTGTCTTCTGTTCGGATGCGACGAGCTCTGGCTCCTGGCTAGGAGGTGGGGCAACGAGCTGGGGGTGACAGCGTCTCTGCAGCTCAGCCCGGATTGCCCTTCCTCTGCTCCTTGTCTCTTTCTTTCCAGCCTTGGAAAGACAGCTGCTGAAAATAAACCGGAATGATTTCCTTTCCCTGCACACTAGCTCCATTGGCCCTTTGCCATGGCTTGGATCTGGATGCACAGATACCAGGCTGCTTTGGAAAACCCATTTGGAGAGCTAGTGCAGTTTGCACCACTGTCCAGACATGGGCAGAGTGGACTTCCACACTTCAGGTGGACCCCTCGGGCTCCCCAGCCAGCCCACAGCATCAGCTTTTGGAAAAGCCTGGGGTGCCACTCTGCTTACAGGGGAGAAGTGAGCTGGAGCACAACTGGGTGTTTGCTGAGAGCCAGGCTGTAAACCTGAGATCCCCTCAGCCACCAGAGGGGAACAGAATGTGTCTGTTATTCTCTAATGTCTTTTAAAGCATGTGGCAAGTCACTATATATAAAAGGAATGCACGTGCCAATGAGAAGGAAGGTTTGAGTGAATAAAGCCTCGTGTTCACTGTCTGGCCCATTTGTTTGCCTTGAACGACTGTCATTGGACGAGGCCTACTTGAATTTTCTTCTAAGCGGAGAGTCAAATGTGTTGCCAGGGCGGGGAGCTGGTAGAGAGCAGTTCTGTGCTTTTATCAGCAATAATAGTGACTTTTAACCAAGTGCCCCACCTAGGACCCCTTGTGGAGGCAAAACTTGGACATCTGAATCTCATTTTTCCGGTCCTGAGCAAAACCAGGGGTACACTCCCTGCTTTGGGCTTGAGGATGGCCACCTTGCAGCTGTGTTACCGTGGGCAAGTCATTTGTCCTGTCTGTGTCTTAACTGAATCATCTGTAAACAGCAGAGGTCAGAGTTGCACTGTGACAGTTCCTTCAAAGCAGAAGGTGGCAGAGGATAGCCTCCAGCCAAATCCAGCCTTCTGCCTGCTTTTGTAAGGCCTGAACTAAGGCAATTTTTAACATTTTTAAATGGTTGGGAAAAAATAAATGCAAAGAAAACCAATATCTTGCAACAAAAGAAAATTGCCTGAAATTCCAATTTGAGTGTCCGCAAAGGATACACTTATTGTAGCGCAGCCACACACCTTCATTTGCATATTATCTGTCACTGGTGAGTAGTTGCAGGGAAGGCCCCCTGGGCCTGAAAGCTTGACCCTGCGCTATCTGGCCCTTTGCAGAAAAAGTTTACCCAGCCCTAGCTTTGAGTCCTCAAGCATACTTGCTTTTCATTAGCTGGGCAGGGGTGTGGATTGGGGGACTGGTCTCCCCGCAAATGCAGCATGTAAGTCCCAGATGTGGCCTTGGAGGCAGTGTAAAGCCAGTTGTCACTGCTTTAGCTCTGACTCATGGTGACTCTATGGGTGTCAGGGTAGACTGTGCTCTAGCGTGTCTGCAATGGTTCAGTTTTTGGAGGTAGATCACCAGGCCTTTCTTCTGTGGGACCCCTGGGTGAAGCTGAACCCCCAGTGGTTAGCAGCCAAGAGGGTTAATCTTTACAGTATTCAGGGGCTCTTGGAGCCAGTGTGGTGCATAGGGGAAAAACAGGTGTGTCTTATTCTGTCACAAACCTCTGAGTGGCTCTGGGCAAGTCGTTTCTCTCTCACAATCTCCTCTGAGCTGTGGGACCAATGTGTGAACCCTGGGCCCAGAGTGCCAGCATTTAAGCGACTCAGAGCCATTTCTGAGCTGGGCGCTAGTCACTGCCTCGGTCTCCCCACTTGTGTATGGTGATGACGGTAAACTTCCCAACAGGATTAAAAGAATGGAATGGTGTCAAGCACAGTGCTGAAGAGCAGCTCCCCGCATGCAGCAAGCACTCAGTAAGTGCAGACTGCCTGTGCGCTGAAGAACTGGAACCTGATCACCAGGAAGCCACTCACAGAAAAGAGCTGCGGTGTGTGGAAGGGACAGAATGTGGGGTGCGGCTAAAAAGAAGAGTGCTGCAGGCTCTCAGTGGGCTTGCTGAAAGTCACAATGCCTGCTGCAAAACCATGGCTCAGATTTCAGATTGCAGCCACCGAGTTCTGCCACTGCCTGCGACCATCCGCTTGCACAGTCCAGCAGTAACGCAATTCTGTTCATCAGCATTTCTCAAAAGGAGCCCTTTTCGGCTGGGGGGCTTGGCTGAGCCTGTTTCTGGCAGCTGTGCTTGGAAGTAGCGTGTGCCTTTTGCCCTAGTCGGAAAGATCCAGAAAGGCTACACTGGCAGATGAGACACTTCAGCCTGCTGGAAAGAAACTCAGTCCATATGTGGATGCCTGACAAGACCCAGGGCATGCTGGAGGTTAGCATGTGTGATATGCAGACTTTGTTTGGGACGTGGGGTGAGGGGAAGGGAACTGGAGTTTTTTTGAAAGCGAGTGAAGGCATGCTTAAAGCAGAGATCACTGAACTGACTCATTTAGGGGGAAGATTCTCCTATGGACAACGCTAGCATCTTCTAGAACGCAGTGTGTTGACTGCCCATGACTTGAGAGACTTCCAGATGGGTGGCTGGAGAGAGGGGACAAAGAGGCAGCTGCCAGTGCAAGTGCTGGCTTGTGGATTAGCAGTGTTATAACAGGTCATTGGGCAAAGAGATTAGAGAAGGGTTTGGTGTCTCACAAGCGCTGCTAAGTTGGTTAATGTTTAACAACTAGTCCTCTTGGGGCGGCTGGGAGGAGGGGAGCCCTGGTTTGCAGCCTTTGCTGATTTCTGTGGTGTAAATTCTGCCGCCACGGCCAATTTCAAGCTACCAAAAGACTTCCATGAACACGACCTTGGCAAGAGATGTGTACACTCAGCTCCCGTGAGTTGGGAAGAGCTGGTTTCAGCACACATGCAAGATAGGTCTTCTCCTGGGCTAAGGAGAGAAATGGAAACACATCTTCAGCAATAAGATCTGAAGGCAGAAACCTCAGCTATTAACTAAAAGATCAGCAGTTCGAATCCACCAGGGACTCCTTGGAAACCTTGTGGCACAATCTTTCTGTGTCCTGTAGGATTGCTCTGAGTCCAAATCAACTCCACGGTGTGAAGTAAGCTTAGTTATGCAGTAGGAGAATGGTCCTTGGAGGTAGGACATGTCATGGGGCCCTTTGTGGGAGTTTTCATGTCTCGATGGGCATGGTGGATTGTCGGGCACATGGCAGGCACCGAGAACAACTAAATTCAGCAAATGTTTTAGGGAGCTAACATACACTACCCACGGCGCTAGCCAGGGGCAGCGTCTCTCTAAAGAACTGTCTCTAGACACAGATGTATGAACAAGTCTTTATCCCAGGATAGAGACCTGTAGAGGAGTGGCATGAAGGTGCCATGAATTCTGACAGGGAAGTTGGCATCACAGGCCCCTGACCAAGCTGAACTAGCCAGCTCTGAAACAAGCACATCAAGAGAAAACTTGAGAACTAAGAAGTTGTTGGTAATGCTGACCTTAGGTGACTATTAGAAACCACATGGTAACATCTTTTTCCTTTTTGCATATTTAAAAAATATTTTTAACTGTTAATTTTCACGGTTACTATATACACATGATGCAAAATTCAAATTTGCAAGATAAACAGTATAAGTTAAGTCTTCTTGTACTTCTTCGGCTCCCAATTCTCCTTTATGCAGACACAGTTAATAGCTTCCTTGCAAATCTTTTCTCGGAAGTCCTATGCATTTACACACATATACATGTTCATGTCAAAAAAGAAAAAACTATTGCCATAGACTGTATGCCAGTTCACAACAACTCTATAGGACAGAGTAGAACTGCCCGTGGGGTTTCCAAGGAGCAGCCAAGGGATTGGAACTGCTGACTTTTTGTTAGCAGCAGAACTCTTAACCAGCATTCCCAAGTTCGCATACGAATACACAAACACGTATGTGTGTGTATTTTGCGCCTACAAATGATAGCATACGGTACATGTGGTTTTGGACTTTGTTGTGTAACTTACATATATATGTTTTGGTTGAGAATGTTCACAGCAGAACATACACCAACTCAACAGTTTGTACACTTATAATTCAGTGACATTGAAGACATTCTTGGAGTTCAGTGACCATTCTTACCCTTCTTTTCTGAGTTTCCTCCCCCGCTGACATAAACTCATCACCCCTGAGTTTCCTGTCGAATCTTGAGTTGCTGTTGCCAACTTGATTCCATGTAACACAGCTCCTTTCCATATTCAAGGCAGGCAATCTTTGCTAGTTAAGGTAAATTATTGTTTAGTTTTACAGAGACTTCAAGGGATATTTATGGTTTAAGGCTTAAAGACTTTCTCAGACAAATCTAGCCTCCTAGAAATTGAAATTCTGGCCTGCATTTTCCCCCTTTAGATCTGGATTCTTCTATAGAAGCTTTGATCAAAATGTTCAGTAATGGTAGCCAAAATACCTTACTTTTTTAAAAAAAATTTAGCTTTGTTATTGTTGAAAATACACATAAGACACATAACAGTCAGTAGTTTCTACGTACACAGTTTAGGGACACTGACTAGCGGCAACGCTTGTACTTCCACGAAAGCACTTACTGCTTAAAGGACCCAGATGGCAAATCTGTTCCTGGTGACAGCACTTAGCGGCCATGGGGCCCTGCATAACATTCTTAGCTTCTTGGAGCCTCATTGTCAACCTTTATAAATCGGGGACTTGCAGAATTGCCCTGAGAGTTAGAGACACTTCACAACGCCTCTCAGCAGGTAATGAGGCAAGGACAAGACCTGACCACCTGCAGTGTGTCCCTGAACCTGGGTCATTCTGTGTGCCTTAGATCACTCTTTCCCTCCTCAGGATTCACTTGCTTCCTGTGTCAAATAAGTAGGTGGCATTTGAGGCTCTCTATGATCCTCTCTGGAAACCCAGGTGGTGTAGTGGGCTAAGTGCTACATCTGCTAACCAAAAGGTCAGCAGTTCAAATCCACCAGGTGCTCCTCAGAAACTTTATGGGCCAGTTCCACCATGACCTAGGGGGCTGTGAGTCGGGCATGACTCGATGGCAATAGATTTGGTTTGGGTTTTATGACCCTTTCCAAAAGCTTGGCAGTTTGAATCCCAGCAGGTGCTCCTTGGAAACCCTGCGGCAAGGTTCCACCCTGCCCTATAGCATTGTTACGAGTTGGAAATGACTCATCAGCAATGGGTTTTAGTTTGGACCATTCTCTCCATTTAGTGATAATAGATAGGGCAGCCACACGTCCTTGCTTGCCTGGGACAGTCCTGATTTAGCTTGCAGTTCTGGTGTAATTATTATAGCACCCCACCACTATCAAAAGTGTCCCTGTCGGGCGACCCAGCAATTCCATTCCTGGGGATATGCCCAAGGCACAGCGCCAAACCTACTGCTGTCTAGTTGCTTCTGATTCATAGCGACCCTCTAGGGCAGAGTAGAACTGCCCTACAGGGCTTTCCCTGTAAATCTTCATGAGAGCAGACTGCCACAGCGTTCTTCTGCAGAGTGGCTGGTCTGTTTGAACCACCAGCTTACAGCAGGAGTCAAACAGCCATGTACACACCAAAGTTCATCACAGCGTTATTCACTATAGCCGAAAGGTAGAAACAACTCAAGTATCCATCAGTGGATGAACAGATAAACAAGCAGCATATCCATACAACGGAATGTTACTAAGTCGTAAAGAGAAAGTCTTGATACAGGTGACAACAGAGATAATGTTAAAAATATCGTGTAAGTGAAATAAGTCAGACACAGAAAGACAAACATTGTTTGCTCTCACTCAAATAAAATCTCTAGAGTAAACAAATGCATACAAAAGCTTATTCGTGGTTTCCTTGGGCTGGAGTAGGGAAAAGACGGAATTACTGCTTAAGGGACACTGAATTTGTGTTTGGGACGATGGGAAAACTTGGAAATGCATCATAGTGATGGCTGCCCAAGATGGTGATTATAATTAATATCATGATTTGTGCCCTTAAAAATGGTTAAAATGGCAACATTTTGTTATACATGTATTATGACTATAATTTTTTTTTTTTTAATTTTCCTGTTTGGCTATTAGTTTATATGGTTGCCTTTAGCAGCTAACAGTGTTCAAGGAATTCCTGCTTGCCAAACCACATGCTTGATTTCATTGAATCATTTTACATATGAAGGCATACACCAAGGGAATTAAAGATCACACAATTAGTGACCAACAGAACTGAGGTCGAGACCCAGATCCTACGTGTGTCTGAGACCAACATCCTAACCCTCTTAGTGGCTAGCTTTTCTGCCTGGGTGACATTCAGTCATTCAACAAATATTTATATAGAGTGCCTGCTATTCTGTTCCAGTCCTGCGGTTCAGAAGATGGTTCCAGAAACAAGTTCAGAAAGCTCTGCATGTGAAGCTGATTACTGCTAACAAGCTAAAAGCATCTGCATTAGGCCCGTGCCCGTGGCACACAGCACCAGCCTCTCTGGCACATCTGGTGCAGACGAGGCACTTTCAGACCCCAAGGAGAACGAGCAGGAGTGAGCTTTGCGTTTTCAACTTGGTGCATTTGGGAAGCCAAGATAATCTGAAACATTAGCTTAAGTAAAGCATCAATTAAGTAGGTGTGTTGGGTGTCGGGCATGTCTCAGCAGGATAATTGCTCTTTATCACCCACAGATGTGGGGCAGATTCCCAGAGATCTCCAAACCCATGCCAGGGAAAATTGGGGAGCTTTCAGAGGGGCTTAAAGTGACAGACTAGCTTTTCCAGTTACACGGTCTGCTGAGTGAGGGGACCTTGAGATCCAGGAAAATAATGCAGGTGCCATAGGATAGGGGAGTGGAAGACGGGGGGATTCAGGTTCTGTGTATTTAAGAAGAGCCTTTGCACTTCAGGTACTGTTCTAGAAACTGAGTGCTTTCATGCCAGGTCCCCTAGCTCACACCTGGCACCCTTCGCCCTAATAACTGCAGCTTGGTTCGTGGCCCTGAATTGCCAGAATTACCTGTCTTCATCCGGCAACTATGCTTACTCCAGGCTGGGTGAACTCCCCCAGGCTTCTTGACCTCACACTCCTTACATTACGATTCTACCTCCTCTGATCTGCACAGTGATTCTGCCAGGAAAACACAGTGGGCACATGGGCCCTGTTTACAGATGGGAACAATGAAGCCTGAGGAGTGAGACGGTTGTTAGTGACCGAGGTAGCGCTCTGGGACATTCTGGATCTGAATCAGCATGCTTGTCCCACCAACCAAGCTGAAGATGAGTCTGGAGGGCTGGGTGGAGCTCTGAGTGCATCCCCGAGGTGAAAGCAGAGGACCAAGGAGTGTCAAAGGACAGAGCTGAGGCTCATGGCTTCTGTCTGAGTCCATCAGAAGCCTGCCTTCCATCCTCCAGCCTCCTGGTGGCATCCCACTGTCCGTCCAGCTGTCAGGAAGTATGGCAATACCCAGGCAGGTTTATTTGCTTACGCTTCTTAGCAGTCTCCGTGCCTGGTTGGAGGAACACTGAGCTCTTCTTTAGTTCCTGTGTTGCGGGGCTGGTCAGGGGCATGAGCCACTCTGCCAGTGTGCAGGGCAGAGCGGTCCAGCTATCCTCCAGGAAAGGTCTGTCATCTTGACTTAGTAGGGAGCACCCCAGGTTCTGTGGCCTCACTCTCCACAAAGTGGGATTTGGGGTCCAGAGTGTTAGCATCACCCAGGAGCTGGATAGACATAGAGTTTCCCACCCCAACCTACCCCACTGCACCCCAGACCTCCTTCCACTGACTGTCTTTTTAAAAAGACTCCCACTCTCCATGTGCACACTGAAGTTCAAGAAGCTCTGCCAGGTGTGTGTGTGTAAGCCTACTTTGACGGTGGCCACCCACCCATGGGAGTGTGATGGCCATAGGGCCCTGTCAGGTAGGGTCAGCCACCGTAACTGTTTAGCCCTTGTTGCAATCTGTCATGATCCTGTTTTTGTATACTTGTTTATTGTCTGTGTCCCCTAGAACTTAAGCTCTACAAGGTCCACGATAGTGCCTCACTAGGGCTGCTTTCTAGCCCCTGCCCCATGGCCCAGCACAAGAAGGTGGTTGCTGAGTGCTGCCTAGTGGATTCTGACTCCCAGCAACCCTACAGGACGCAGCAGAATTGGGCTTTCTAGGCTGCAACCCATAGGACCAGATCACCAGGTCTCTTCTCCCTCAGAGCAACTGGTGGGTTCATACTACAACCTCGTGGTTAGCAGCTGAGCACTTAACCGCTGCATTACCAAGGCTCCTTCCAGCCGAAGGTAGGACTTCAATTAAATACTGGTTGGTAGGTTGGCTGGTTGGCTGGATGAGTGCATGACTGGATGTATCAACACAGAGGGAAGGGAGTAAGGAAGGAACGACAGAGGTGGCCATCCTCCTCTTAGAGTTCATTGGCCAAGTGCCGTCAGAGTCCATTAGGAGAACCGTGGGTACTCTAAAGGGTGTAGGAGTGTTGGGAGGACCCTCCCTTCACCCAGCTCCACGGCCACTCTGTTGATTTCAGCAGTGAGCTCTTTGGTAAATGAATCTGATGCAGAGCCCTGGCTTAAACAGTACACGTGACAGGGACCAGGGTCTCCAGGGTGGGGAGATGGAGAGTGCCTCTTCTGTCTCCCCAGGTTGGCCCTGTCTTTGACAAAAGAGAAATGCTGAGTCATGGTGAGTTACTAGAATCATGGTATCTTGAGACCCAGTCATGGTTTGTCCTCCTCTGTGGTCAAGGGTCCGTTCACTGGCAACCCTTCAAGCCAGAAGCAAAATTGTGCCTTTTTATCGATACACAGAATGATTGCATGTTTAGCTTTGGCATTAAGGAGCCCAATTCTCACATAGTGCCTAGTCTTTCTCCTCTGGGGAACTCTCCCACACTTGTAACGAGCCACTCAACACCTGCGTTCCCACCTGGGTGTGAGTCACCAGACCACCAGGGCCATCTTGACCACGTTTGCTGCTGTCCTTGACTTTGTGTACCAGAAGCTCTATGGATGTTGACTGGGTGAATGAATAGACAAATCTACGTTCTGTGCAACTTGTCTGGGGCTACCTGGTTATTTACTGAGTGCTTTTCCAAGTACCCTTTGGTTGAATGCTTTGATTTCCTCCCAGGTATGCCTTGATATGGAGGCTGACTGCCTTTTCTTGATTCCCTTTTTTTTTTAACTTCTTATTTTGCTTTAGGAACTCCTTGCAAACTGAAGTAGAAACACACACTGAGAACAGCAGACGACCACAGGCTAATGGCAGCAGGGCCTGGAGATGTGTGCGAGGTGGCTGTCCAAAGGTGCTGGACTGCAGCCCCTAGCTTTGCTTTCCTCCCTTCGCTCTCCAGCTGTGTTGTGGCTAAGAAACTGCCTCCTGGAGATTGGGTGTGGTTGTCACATTACCCCACATGCCTCCCCACTGCTGTCCCCAGGAACTAATGCAAGTGGCTTTCTGGGAATGGAGGCTGGATCTCAGAGGTCCAGCTCGGTGATCCTGGCTGGGCTGAAGAAGTAGTATTTATAGCCGGCGGATGTGAAATCAGACAGGGCTGGGGGAAAACAATTAAAAGACGAAATGAGTGTGTGTAACTTTTTCCTTGGGGCTCTCTCTACGCGTCATCTTAACTTGTAGTGAGCTGCCTTCAAGCCATGAGCAAAAGAACAAAACACTCCTGGGTCCTGCACCGTCTTCATGATCATTGCAAGGCTTGAGTCCCTTGTTGTAGCCACTGTGTCATTTGAGCCTTCCAACCTCGAGGCTCATCTTGCAGCACTACGTCAGACAGTATTCCATTGTGATCTGCAGGAATGTCATTGGCTAATTTTCAAGAGTAGATCTCTAGGGCTTTCTTCCTAGTCTGTCAGCTCCACTGAATCCTGCGCACCATGGGGGACCCTGCTCGTGTTAGCTTCCAACACTGGAACCACAAGTAAGTTCCCACAGTGTGATACACTGATAGACAGCGGTAGTGTCTGAACTTACCACGTAGAAATTAAACCCTAGGATTAAGCTGTGCTTGTTTTGTTCACAGCACTGTCGTTTCTCATTAAAAGCAGGCGTTAGGAAACGTGTTTGGACATTCCCAAAGCTGACTCTTCAGACAAAGAGCAGACTGGACTGTAGGACATGAAATGATACTGGCGAAGCGTGTGGTTCTTGGCTCAAGAAGATACATGAGACTAACTGGGCAGCTCCCGTCCAGAGGCCAGATGAGAAGACAGAAGGGGACAGGTGCTGGCTGAATGGACTCGGGAAATACAGGGTGGAAAGGAAGAGAGTCATGGATTGAATTGTGTCCCTCCAAAAATATGTGTAGCCATTTGACTGGGCCATAATTCCCAGTATTGTGGGGTTGTGCTCTTTTTTTGTGATTTTCCTGCATTGTAAATCCTAATTTCTGTTGGTGGTTGATAGGGCAAGACTGGATTATGTGACAGAGGATTAGGGTGGAACTAACTTACTATGGGAGTTTGGAGTATGGTTTGCACTATCTTTTACCCTACTATAGATAAAAGAGAAAAGAAGCAAGCAGAGAGTTGGGGACTTCACATCATCAAGAAAGAGGTGCCAAGAACACAGTGTGTTCTTTGAACCTGAGATTCCTGGTCTGAGATACTCTTAGATCAATGAAGGAGTGATGCAACACAAGGACCTTCCTCCAGAACTGACAAAGAGAGAAAGCCTTCCCTTGGAGCACCTGCCCTGAATTTGGACTTCTAGCCCACCGGACGTAAGATAATAAACCTGTCTTTGTTAAAACCATCCGCCTGTGGATGACTAAGACAAGAAATGAGGTGTCACATTGCAGGGAGAGAAACCAGGGTCATATAAAAATGGGCATGTAAGTTTCTGCATGACAAATCTACTTGAAAGGTAAACTTGCACTTAAAGCATAATTTATAAAAATAGAAAGAAAATCTGTTTGGAACTTGGCTACAGAGAGGCAATGGGCCTGGTGTCCTCGGTGAGGACTTCTTATTTTCATTGGGAATGTCCAAACTGAAGAGGAGAAAAGAAAGAAGGTTGTAGACGGGACCACAGGGCTTCCCAGGCAAGCAATTCTCCCCCTGGTGTCACACAGGGAGGGACGGGTGGAGATGCTTCTGATTTCCATGACCTTATGCCCCCAGGCTGGGCATAGCTGTGATGTTGACCTAGGACTGTAGTGGGGAGTGATCCTAATCTCATCCTCAGCCCACGGACTGGTGTCTTCATCTCCTCAAAGACATGGCCCAAGAGTGGTGTCATGTTCCAGCCACTGAGAGGACCACTTGTGGTCGATTAAATTCTGCTGGGTATGCAAATGGTTAAGTGCTCAGCTATTGTCACAGATTGAATTGTATCCTCCCCAAACATCTGCCAACTTGGCTAGGCTGTGATCTCCAGGATTGCGTGATTGTCACTACTTTGTCATCTGGCGCGATTTTCCTGTGTGTCGTCAACCCTAACTATGATGTTGCTGAGGCAGGATTAGACAGTTGTATTAATGCGGCAGGACTCAGTCTACAAGATCAGGTTCTGTTTGAGGTCAGTCTCTTGAAATATAAAAGACAGAAGTGAGCAGAGAAACACAGTGACTTCACATCATCAAGACACGAGAGCAAGAATAGTGCTTCTTTCGGACTCAAGGTCCCTGTGCTGAGAAGCTCCTTAACCAAGGAAGATTGATGACAATGACCTTTCCCCAGAGCTGAGAGAGACAGAAAGCCTTCCCCTGGAGCTAACACCCTGAACTTGAACTTCTAGCCTCCTATACTGTGTGAAAATAAACTTCTCTTTTCTTAAAGCCAACCACTTGTGGTATTTCTGTTACAGCAGCACTAGATGACTAAGACAGCTACTAACTAAAGGCCTGGGGATCTGAACCCATTCTGAAGTACCTTGAAAGAAAGGCTTGGTGATCTGCTCCTGAATGATCATAGCCATGAAAACCCTATGAAACACAATTCTACTCTGCTACACATAGGGTCACCTCGAGTCAGAGTCCACCGGACAGCAACTGGCTTGCCTTTTATGGTACATTAAAGATGGCTGCAATTTCTTTACCATTTCTCCCATCAGAGGGTACACTCTTTGCCACTTGCCTTGCTCTGGGCCAGTCTCTGACTTGCTATGATGAATAGAGTGGATGGAAGTGATACCCTGTAATGTATCAGACTAGGCCTTAAAGGATTTGCAGCTCCTGCTTAGAACCCAGCACCAGGCTGTGAGAAGCTCAAGCAGCATGCAGAAGCCAGGTGGAGGGGCACCGAGGTCCTCTTGGCAGCCCACCTGGATGCCCAGCTGATGGCTAGTGCCAGCTTGGCCTATGTGAGTGATGGACAGTCACGAGCTCAGCAGAGTCTGGAAGATGCTGACTGGGAAGGCAGTTCCCCAGAGGGTCTTGGCAGAAGGTCTGAAGCCCACCCACTTGGCAACTGGGGGGAGGAGTGCCTCAGTCCCCAGGGAGGGTTGGGCTACAACCGTATCTACTACAGCGATGTGTTTGTTTCTCCTCATGGTCCTGGCTATGCATGGGAGAGCCAGGTGGCATTCAAGGGAGTGTCTCTAACAGGCCTGGCTGCTTGCTGGTGTGGGGCACAGGGTGGCCTGTTCAGCCTGGGGTGTGTGTGAAGGCAGACGGGGCTGGAGTTGAAGGTTAGCACTGAAGGCGGCAAACCCTCCTTGGAGATCTCCTGAGGAGGCCGCAGACTGGGAGCTGTTTTCCTGTAAGTCTCCCTTGCCAGCGACTCCCTCCGCGCAGAGTGAGTACCAGGTCTCTGAGCGGCTGATGGAATGGTTGGTTTTGCATCTTGGTGGCACAGTGTCAACGAATAGTCATAATGACCTGAGGCCCAACTCAGTGCTGTAAGGAGCCCTGGTGGTGTAGTGGTTAAGTGCTACGGCTGCTAACCAAAAGGTCAGCAGTTTGAATCCACCAGACGCTCCTTGGAAACCCTGTGGGGCAGTTCTACTCTGTCTGTAGGGTCACTGTGAGTCAGAACTGACTCGATGGCACTGCGTTTTAGGTTTTCAGTGCTGTGAGATGCTGACCTGTGACAGGAGCGCGGGCCTTGGTTTCTGCCTCTGGCCTGAGATGTAGAGCCAACAAGGGCGGGGTCTGGCCCCTGGACTCGGTCTCACCCACCCTGCTGCTGCTTCTCTTTTCTCCCTCCTTCTCCTCTTTCTTCATCTCTTCAACACAGAACCCTCAACTGTCCGTTAAGTATGTGGGTTGGCTGCAGCCGCACAAGGCAGGATGCTCTTCCACCTAGGCGTTAGACCCAGCCTCTGTGGACCCTTCTGTCACCTCCTAGGTTGACCTTGGCCCAATCCCTGAGATTCCCTGGTTTTGGTTGCCTGTATCCTGGCCTCTGTGTCCCCTGGACCGGTAGCCCCTTGGAAGGCTTTCTCGCTCACCATTGGATGACTAACACCAAGGGCAGAGCCTAGCCCCAAGCTGACTCTCTGGTACCTTCTGTTGCACCAGTGGACGAACGGATAAATGAATGAATGACTCACTCACCCCTGGGGCTGCTATGGGAAAGCTGGGCTGCCACACGCCACGGGAACAAAGGAACCTTCTTCCTTCTGATGATCACTCAGATCCAGCGAGGAAAGGATGAAACTCCAGTGGCTTCTTCTGCCCAGAAACTGAGAAGGGGGTGAAATCCAGGCCCAAATCTGCTCCTTCCTCCACACTTTTGCATGTCCCACGAGTGCTGGGAGGTAGGCAGACATCTGCTCCAGGTGCCTTAGAGGCATTCTCAGCTTAGAGGCCTTGCATCACCTCATCTGGCTTACCTGCCCTCAGGTGCTTCTGGCTGAGCGGAGGCTGGCTGCAGTGTACTGGCGGCCACCTCCTGGGTCACTTTCAGAGTCACTGTACGCTCTTAGGCCCTGAGTGGTACAATTGGTTTGTACTCAGCTGCTAACCTCAAGATTGTGATTTGAATCCATATATTGGTACCAAGAAAGAAACGTCTGGTAACCTTTCTTTCCTGGCTTACAGCCAGCCAAACCCTATGGAGCAGATTGCAGCTAAGAAAACGCTATGGAGCAGTTCTATTCTGTACCACATGGGGTCGCCATAGGTAGGAATTGACTGGTTGGCACCGGGTGTGCTCTTTTTGGTTTGCAAGCGCCTGCCTTGTACAGTGGGCCGGTTTCGGGTGGGCCGGGGGCTGTAAGAGAAAGGGCTGCTGCTCCTCCTCTCCGTCCCCCATTCCCTAGCAGGGTGTGTTTCCTCCAACGGAATTTTTACACCCAGCCCCCCAAGAGGGGGCCCATAAACCAGGTTTATTAACCAGCTGAAAGGTGGGAGCACGGGACCCTGGCTTGGGACGCTCAGAAGAGTCAAACAATACCGCATTTGTTTATTTTCTTAAAGTTTCTGAGCGAATGTATATTTCTGCATGTTTAGAGATTGGCAGCCCTGGAAAATGAAGTTTATTTATCTACCAGACACCCATCACATCAACAGCTGTGGACGGCTTTCCCTCCACAGGCCGCCAGGCCCTCAGCTCCACCCCGGGGGGACGGCCGACTCCACAGCTGAAGCGGGTCCCTCTGCTCACAGGGTCCATACCGAGCTGGCTTTGGGGTGGGGCTTGTGGGAGAAGGGATGACCTGTCCCAGAAGACAGGCTGGGCAGAGGCCACACTGCACTCCAGGCGGCGTGGCTTCCTGGGTCCTCCAGGTTGGTCTCAAGTCACTTCTGACCCTTCATGCATGTACTCCTTCAACAAACCCTGGTTGATCTTTGCCAGGCCATGTGCCAGACAGCAGCGATGCAAAGAAGAGTTGCCCAGCCCCTGGGAGACGGTTACCATGAAGGTGAGATGGTCCAGGGGCAGTGTACTCTCTGGGGCCTTCTTTATATATCCCGCCCGTAATGAGCTCGCCTGTCTCTTCCGTTCCCTCGACAGCGACAGCTGTCCCTTCTCCTCCCAGCCCTGTGGCCATCTGTGCAGCGGGGAGGGAGGAGTGAGCTTAAGGACGTTTCCGGAAATGAGAAGAGGTCAGGATGCTAAAGTGTTTGGAAGTCATCCTAGAGAAGGATGGCCCAGGCCTTCATTCCCCACAGGCTCCGCGTGTCGCTGGCGACCGCTTTGCACGCATATGTGCGCTAATTTATTAAACGCAGAGGTAGTAAAAAGCAGAGTGAGATTCCGGAGCTGCTGATGGGAATGATTGTACTTTCCCTCCTTGCATCTTAAGGCAGGTCCACATAACAATAATAAATGTACGAGGGCGGTCATCAGCCAGGACCTGGAGCCTTGCATGCAATGTAAGACCCTGAAAGAATTACAGTCCCTCAAGGTTAGCTGCGCAGGAACATTCGGATGTTGTTGTGTTTCTTTCTAGGAAGAGTGGTGCTGGGTTACAAGACGGATGGTGATTGGAACAGTCTGGGCAGGGTGGGGGCAATGTCGTGTCTGAAAATGACTCTCCTGGATCTTCCAGCTGTGGAGTCGGCCCCTGGGTCTAGCTTCCCTGGTAGAGTGGCGTGTCCTCTCTGCACGTCCCACAGAAGGCTCTCCTCTGGTCTGCTGAGTGACAGGGCTCCATGGATAACTCAGCCTCTCCAGTGGAACAAACAGTTAAGCACTAGGCTACTACCCAAGAGGCTAGAGGTTCAAATCCACCCAGATTTTCCCATTTGCTTCTCACGGTTAGACATGGCTCAGAATATTGTTGCTTAGAGTTTTTAACTCCAAATATTTTAGTTTGAACCATTTGAGGAAACTGGAAAACAAACACAAAAGCTTTAACAACTCTTAGGGAATTGCAGATGTGAGCCCTGTCACTGGCTGCTTGCTGGGCTCGCTGTTAAGAGCCTTTGAGTCACTTCTGGCTCACAGCTACTCGATGTGTGGACAACAGAAGGAAATACCGCCTGGTTCTCTGCCACCCTCGCAGTCATTCTGTGGTTGAGCCCAACGGTCATCTGTCTCACTGAGGGTCTTTCTCTCTCCTGCTGACCCTTTGCTTTGCCAGGTATGTTGTCCTCCTCCAGGGCGGTACAAACAGCGAAGGTGTTTGACAGCTAACTAAAAGATTAGAGGGTCCATTTCACAAAGAGACACCTTAGAAGAAAAGCTTGGTGACCCACTTCTAAAACATGACAGGCTTTGACAACTCTGTGGAGCGAAGTTCTACTCTGATACGATGAAGTCAGTGCATCTGAGCTGACTCCATAGCAATAGCTTACTGGTCAACCTGCCAATGGGCAGAGCATTGCACGATGTGAGTGTGGGTGAGCTGTGGACTTGCGAGCCCAGGGAGAGGCACCTAGCCTGCGCTGGGGCTGGAGGTGACAGTGAGCACTTGGAGGAAGGAAGGACAATTTCTCTGGCTCTCCACTCATTCATCTGCTGACCCAGTTGATGCCCGCAATGTCCCAGAGACTACATGAGACTCTACTGGTGCCTGCCAACTGCTACTCTTATTAAGTGCCAGCCGAGAGCACTGTGCAAAGTGCTTTTCTAGCACCACCTCGTTTTAATCCATGACATCATCACCCTACCTGTGGTGGGCAGAACCATGTCCCCCAAGATGTTCAGGCCCTAACCCCCAGAACCACAGGCTAGCTTGGATTGTCCAGGTGAACTGAATCGAATCATCAGTGCACAGAAAAGAGAGAACTGTCTGTGTCTGCTGGCAGAGGGAGAAGACAGAGACGGAAGCAGGATAAGGACTCTGTGTGGCGTTGGTGGCTTTGAGGATGAAGAAAAGTTCACTGGGCATGGGGCTCATTGGTGACAGGCTGTCTGCCTGCATCTTGAATGATGTCATGGTCAGTGGCTGTGGAGCTGGCTCTGATTCATGGTGGCCTTCTGTAGAGCTGAACGAATCATGGCCCCCGTGTCATCCTGACAGTTGTTGGATGTGGCTGTTGCGTCCATCCACCTCACTGGGGGATCCTTAGTTTGGGCTGACCCTCTACTCTCTCATTTTTGTATACAAGTTTCCACTTTACACCTCAGATCCATATAGGATGTCAAAAGCTAGGAAGGAACAAGGGACCCCAGTGGCCAAGGTGGCTACTGACACAGCCTTGTGGCCAATCCCTCCTGGATCTCCCATTGACTCTGGGTAGGAAGGCAGGAACCAGGAAGGCTGATGGTACACCACTCTTTGGTGGCCTAGATGATAACATGGATGGTGGATGGGTCTCCTTCCAAAAGCAGGCACCAAGGACCAGCAGCTGGTGCTGGGTCTGCTGTGGTGACAGCTTTGTCTGGTACCCAATGAAGACTGTCCATTGTGGCAAGGCTCTGCCTAGGGGACTGAGCATAGCCAGACATTGCACTTCCATGCTTTCTGACCAAACATTACATCACTCCCGACTGTGCAGACTCCGTGCCACGGCTGTGACCTCGTTCAGGAGAAAACACTGCTGTGCCACAGATTATTATAATTAACACCAAATATTCAGATAGCTTCGTTAATACATAAATCAGTCACTTGGACATAGACCCAAGTCACACAAAGAGTGGCCCTGGAAATTGACCCTGGGGAAAGCATTCGAGTTCCCTGGTAGGGCCACCCAACAGTAAAGGGCTTTTTTGGTGTACGTCCAGGATGAAAGGAGAGAGCAGTTCCCAGTGATGGCTGGCAGGGACACCTGCCTCCCTCCACTTGCTCCTACCAGCCACACTGTATGAGTGATTTCTACTCATCTATAGTTGCCAGAGAAAATTCAGGACCAAACCAAACCCATTGTCATAAAGTTGATTCTGACTCATAGCAACCCTGCAGGACAAAGCAGAACAGCCCTGTGGGGTTTCCAAGGAGCAGCTGATGGACCGGAACTGCTGACCTTTTGGTTAGCAGCCAAGCTGTCAACCGCTGTACCACCAGGACTGCTTACATGGGACCACCAATTAAATGTGAATTTCAGATAAACACGTAATCATTTTTTAAACGGAAGTATGGCCTATACAATATTTGTTCATCCAGTATTTGGAGCATGCTTTTCTGTTGTTGCTAGTTGCTGAGGAGTTGGTTTTGACTCACGATGATCCCAGGTGACTAAAAAAATGACTCATCATTTTTCTGAGATTGAAACTTGACCAGGTTCCTGTATTATTATCATTGTAAATCTGGCAACCCTGGCCCAGTGCTACTGTGAAGACACGGTCCAAAACCTGGCCAAGGGTTCGCGTCTTGTTTGGAGGGATGAGGCTATCAGATGTCTTCATTCCTGTCTTGAAATACATGATGATTTTTATGAAGAAAACAAGTAGGCTCTTTGCTAGTCTGCAGAGGACTGGACCAAAGAAAATTTAAAGTGAACAATGCCCAGCTGGATAAAAGGAAGAATGTGCTTGCCATCGAAATGAGATAATGCTGGAATGATGTTGACAGGACTTTCAGTAGCAGGCAGATGGGCGCTTTGTCCCCAACAGCTTAGGCTGCTACTGGAATCAAGTCTACTAGAGGCGAAACCCTAAAGATGATTATATCCAATATTCACAGCCTGCAAATGAGAGGCAGAGGCTCAGAAAAGTCCAACAATTTGCCTAAGGTCACACAGCAAAGGGAAGTCATAAGAAACGAAGTCAGGGTTAGGACAAGGCAACAAAGGAGAGCTGACCACCGACAGTCTGCAAACAATCACAGCACCTAACAGGTGGTGGTTGTCCACCAGGAGCCCGGCACTCTATTCGAAGCATCCCATTCAATCTGCACAAAGATCTTGTCAAGCAGGAGTCCTTGGGTGGTGTAAACAGTGATGCATATGGCTGCTATGTGAAGGGCTGGAGCTTGAGTCTACCCAGAGGTGCCTCAGAAGAAAGTCCTGGTGATCTGCTCCTGAAAAGTTAGCTATTGAGACTCCATGGGGCACAGTTTTACTCTGATTCACACCACAGTCAGCATCCACTGGACCGTAACCGGTGGGTGAATCAGCGATGATTCTGTCACTGTACAGATAAAGATGTGCAGGAGGTGGCAGAAGGAACGCCCACTGCAGGTAGCTGGACTTCTGGTCTGATGCTCCGTCCCTACGGGGGTAGGACAGTTGAGGTTACAACTTACAGACCCACAGACCCACTCTTAAGCAGTATCTTTGAAAAAAGAGTCAACATCTAAAAGTTGGGCCCAGCGTCACACTCTGGATGGCCAACTTCTCTAGAAAGCCCAGAAGAACTGGTCCCACCCACTGGCCAATGGTCCAGCCATCATGTGACACTGATGTCTGACCTGGACCTGACCCGGGCCTCATTACTTTCTCACTCATTCTCATGCCCTCCCACTCAGAGAATCATGGCGAAACAAGGAAAGGACATAGGCTCCAAGGTCAAGTCCAAGGTTAGGCCTCCTCCCTCTGGGCCATGCAATCAATGGGCACCTCTCAGTGTCTCCATTTCTCCGTCTGTAAGAGTTTGTAAGACAGGGACCATAGTGGTCTCTCCCTCCCAGAGCCTTGTGACTTAAATGTGGTCAGCTGTGATCAGAGCTGCCTGGAACAGAGTAAACAGTAAGTCTCAGCCAACAGGGCAGTTTCCATGGTCCCTGCAAACACAGTGCTGTCAAGGCTCCTGAGTGACATGCTGGCCATGGAGTCCCCTCTGGGCTTTCTGACTAGCAGAGAAGAGAGGCCCTAAGACACTGCTGACCAACAGACCTGAAGGTTCCTACCCAAGTTGTTGCGAGTTGCTTTACAGTTGTTTCTGACCTACGGCCACCCCATGTGTGTAGAGTAGAGCTGCACCTGATAGGGTTTTCAGGGCTATGACCTTTCAGAAGCAGATCACCAGGTCTTTCTTCCAAGGCACCTCTGAATGGGTTCAGCTACCTACCTTCTGGCCAGCAGCTGAGCACTTAACTGTTTGCACCACCCAGGGACTTCCTGACCACTTACCGTGGGGTTGACTCATAGGAATCGCATGTGTTTCAGAGTAGACCTGCTCCATAGGACTTCCATGGCTGTGTCCTTTTGGAGGAAGTCCTGGTGTCATAGCAGATAAGGGCTATGGCTGCTAACCAAAAGATAGGCAGTTTGAATCCCCAGGTGCTCCTTGGAAACCCTATGGAGCAGTTCTACTCTGTCCTATAAGGTCACTATGAGTCGGAATTGACTCCATGGCAGCAAGTTGGGTTTGTAATGCTAAGCCTTTCTTCTGACATGGCACGGGGTGCAAACCACCAGTCTTGGGGTTAGGAGTCCAGTGTTTGGGCCACCCAGGAAACTCCCCACCACCTACCCAGAGCTGACCGGCTTTGCAGGGAAGGAAGCAGGAATTTCCCAGAATGCAGGTGGCAGGGGCAGGAGGTGCAATTGGGTGCCATGGTGCCAGACGCCCAAACAGGGGAACTGAAAGTGGAATCTGGGTGAAGGGTGAGGGTGCAGCGGGGTGCTGTTCCCTGGCTTGTTCTGTGGCTTCTGGACAGAGATGCTGCTGCAAGCTCAAACAGCAGGCTGCAGTCGGGGCGAGGTGGCATCGTGGACAGAGAAGAATCTGAGAGAGTGTCACAGCAGGCCCAGGGGAGGCTGCCGTCCACTCAGAGACCCTGCAGCACCTGGAGACCAGAATCGCCCCTGCCCCAGGGGTCGGGGCAAGGCGCTCGGGCCCAGCTGTGCATCGGTAAGCACGTGGATTCCTGTGCAGACTTGCCCGCCACCGAGCACTCGTCCCTGCGCCGCCAGGCTTCCTGGCTCGGACTGGGGCGCGCACCTGGTCCGGGCCGGGCGCCTCTCACCCCGGCCGCGCGGTACCGGCCGGGCGCCGCGTCACGCCGCCACACGGGGGCGCTGGCGCCCGCCGCCCGCCGCCCGCCGCCCGGGGCGGAGCCGAGAACAAAGGAGCCCCAGGGACCGCCGCCCGTCACCTGAGCCACCTGCTTGCCCGGCGGCCGGCGGAGCGCAGGCAGTATCCGGTCCGCGAAGGGTTAACTTTTGCTCAGCGCAGCTTTTCTAAACCTGTTAAAGAAATCGCGTCCCCCTCATGGCCTTTCTCCCCGGCCTGGGGACAAAATACAAGAGCCCTGGGACCCTAAAAGGCGTCCTGGGTCTGTGGTTTTATGATTCCTGCTGCTCTGTATTCTGCCTCCCCTTCCCTGAGTTTACCAGGATCCCGACAGCATCATTTTTCTCCCTTTTGGTTTATTAAAGTGAACTTCTTTTCACATTTGGACGGAGTAGACACACACCCTGGGGAAATACTTTAACAAACCAAATACAGAAATCAACAGCCTGGAGAGGGGAGGCATGTGAAAAGCGGGTCACGGAGAGGAAAAGTAAATTCCACTGAGCGCTGCAAAGTTCATCCAGCCCCCAAATGGGGCTTTTACTCTCCATTTCTAAAGAAATACACTTCACCTGTGCGTAAACCCCTATGCACATGGACTTCCTCATACTTTCCCAGGTGTCCTAATCAGGAAACTCCAAAAAAGACTGAGACACGACCCCAATCAATCAACAGGTATCTAGTGAGGGCCTGTGACACATAAATGCAGCTCAATACACTGGCCACTGCTTGACAGGCTGTGTCTGTTTTGTTTTTGTTTTTTAAACAAAACCAACTCATTGCTGTTGAGTCAATTCCAAATCACAGTGACCCTATAAGACACAGTAGAACTGCCCACAGGGGGGTTTTCAGTCTGTAATTTGCCAAAAGGATGAACAAACCCATTGTGGAAGAAGTATAGCCAGAGTGACCTTGGAAGCAAGGATGGTGAGAGTGCATCTTCCATATTTTGGACATGTTGTTAGGAGCACTCAATCTCTAGAGACGGATGTGACGATTTAGAGGGTAGGCAAAACACAGGAAGACTCTCAACGAGATGGACTGACACAGTGGCTGCCACACTGCCCTCAAGCATAAAAACGGTTAGGGGCATGGCGCAGAGCCAGGCAGTATTTTGTTCCGTCGTGCATGAGGTTGCTGCGACTCAGAACAGACTTGATGACACCAAACAATGACAGCAATCTTTACAGGAGTGGACTGCCACAGCTTTCTCCCTTCGGAGTGAGTGGCCGGTGGGTGCTGGCCATTTCTGGTTAGCAGCTGAACCCCTAACCAATGTACCATGAGGAGTTCCTTCTAGGCAGTGCCAGGCCCAGGGAATTCAGAGATAGGAGACATGGGCTGGGCTTCCTGGGTATTATAACTTAGTGGGTCCTGTTTCATCACTTGCTTAGAATTCTCCAAGGTCAAATTCCATGGGCATTCTCTAAGGGCCTGCTTGTCTTGTCTTTGCTGGTTTCTCTCTCCGTCTGGGTTCACAGCTTTGCGTTCCTGAGGATTCGAGCATTCAAGAGAGCTATAATCTTAGCAGAAAACTTGGTGGTGTGGTGGTTAAGTGCTACGTCTGCTAACCCAAAGGTAGGCAGTTCAGATCTGCCAGACGTTCCTTGGAAACTCTGTTGGGGCAGTTCTACTCTGACCTATAGGGTCACTATGAGTTAGAATTGACTCGACGGCAGTGGGTTTGGTTTTTTGGTTTATAATCTCAGCAGAGAGGACTTGAAGACCTACACAACCTCCTCCCCCTCCTCCCAAGACCAGGGAGCTTCCTCTGGAGGGCCCCAGCATTGGAGGTGATACGGCAATCTTTCTCTGCCAATCAGGAGTAAGATTGCATCTGCTGAAGACCTATCTTGTGCACACCCCATGCTCCTCTCAGTCACCCCATGCTCCTCTCCTATCCCTAAGCTAAGTAAGCCATTGACGACAGGAAGCTCCACGTCTGGGACCCAGAACGCAGCTCAGAGGTGGTGAGCACAGGGCAGGTGGGAGGAGGAAGGCATTCTTGGGGCTCCTGTTGCTTAGGAGATCCTGGAGGAGGAAGGGATTGAGTCTAACTAGTTTGGGGATGCAAAAGCAGGGGGCTCTGTTTGGCACAGGTCAATAGAAGGTGGTGCAACGGTGTAATACCTTTTGATATTGGCTGTCCAGTTTGGTAGTCTTTAGCCATGTGGGGCTATTCACACTTGAATTGGTGCTAACAATTGCAAGAAAATGAAGTTTTATCAGATTTTAATTAATTTAAACAGTTACAGTGGCCAGGGGCTACCACACTGGATGAAAAAAGTCTAGGCAGGGATGGTAGAAGAGGTGAAGAGTGAAGCAGACGGACGTTGGTTAATCTCTTCCTAAATTGCACCCCACTGGCTAAACCACATGTGTGTGTTTGTGCACCTTCTGCTGGGACTCTGGGATATGGTGGAGGGGCTGGCTGTAGGGAGGGTAGGGGTGATGGGAGACGACAGTATTGTGTAGTGCAGCAATGACATACACCAGGGATGAGATATTGTCACCACCAGACAGGGTCAGGAACCCTGGTGGTGCAGTGGTTAAGTGTTACATCTGCTAACCAAAAGGTCAGCAGTTCAAATCCACCAGGCATTCCATGGAAACTCTTTGTGGCATGTCTACCCTGACCTATAGGGCCACTATGAGTTGGAATGAACATGACGGCAGTGGTTATCTACAGACAGGGTCAACAGCTGGGTTCTTAGACTGTAGTTTCAAAATACTTTAAAGTATGAGCTGACTTCCTGTAGCATCAGGCACACCCTTTAGTGATGGATACATGACGATTCACAGCCTCCCTGGACCATGCTGTGGAGCAAGGAATGGATAGACGGAGAGAGACAGGAGATAACAGAAACTGTATCTTTGAAGTTAGAAGGAGCACACTGCAGTTATGGGAACGAGGGTGAGGCCAAGGCTGAGGGTGGGGCGTGTGGGCAATGACTTTCCCAGAATCCCATAGCAAGTACTTGACCATGTTGAACCACCACTTTTGGACAGCTGGCATTGGTCTGACTTGTATTTGCTCTACCTTGCTTTGTCCTTGTGCCTTTTTCTCCCTGATTCATTTAAAAATAAGTCGCAAACATTGAGACACTTCATTCCTTGGGCACAGACCTCCTAAGAACACGGAAATTGGCTCATAAAACCCAACAGTCATTATGTTACCTAAGTAAATTAACAGCAGTCCCCTAATATCAGCTAGTATCTGGTCCCTAATAAAACTTCTCCAATTACCACTCCTTGCCCAAACTATCTTTCCATGGTGATTTCTGCCCCTTTTGGACCTGGTACCACTGAAATTCCATAGTCCTTCCAGTTCTCACCTCCCTCCATTGTGTTCTGATTATCCAGTTGTGAACAGCAAACACATTACTAAATTTTAAATCCTAATTTCTCAAATGCTAGCCTTAGCAATTCTAAAGAATTTTCCCTTTCTATTTATGATATCATTGATAAGAATCACTCTTAGAAACACAAATGTCAGCCCTTAATTCTTACCCTGTTTTGAAGATGATGCAAATTCAGCTGCTGAAATTTTGAAAAGAGGGATCTACCAATCTTATACACCTGAACTTGAAGTTTCTTTGAAACTCTAAGAACGATAAAGGCTCTAACACAAACTCTTCCTGGAGTGTTTGAGGAAATAGAAGTAGGCTGAACTGATGGTGGATGAGACAATTTGAGGAGGAAAATTTACATTTTGGGAGTTAATGAATTTGACTCAGTTCCACTCGAAGCTGAGTTATCTAGAATGTATGGCCTTACCTGGCAGGGGTGAGAGTGGCTAACTTGCCTAGTGGCCACTGGGATAAATGCCAGCTGGTCAGAAGACCAGACTTGTCAGTCTCCCCACCATTAGCCAGCAGGGTGTCCTTGGGCCTGTCACTTGCCTTCCCTGTGCCCTAAAATGTGGGGATCAAACTCGGTGCGTTCTTTAGGATTTAACATCCACTTACTCGCCTTTGGAAAGCCTGGCGGCATGATGGTTAAATGCCACGTCTGCTAACCCAAAAGTCAGGATTTCGAATCTGCCAGGAGTGCCTTGCAAACTCTAGGACACTGTTCTACTCTCTCTGTCCTATAGGGTTGATATGAGTTGGAACTGACTCAATGGCAGTGGGTTTGGGTTTTCTTGCACTTTGGGCCCAGCCACTTTAGGAAGGCCTACTTGTGAGACTCAAAACACCTGGAATCTGTGAAACCTCACTGCTGGGCACAACAGCACGGCTGATTTGGATGGTCCTTGTGGATTTAAGAAGATGCTTTCTTTGGCACTAACTGTGCTCATCAATGTGTGACGTGCAAGAGCACGTGGTATCACCCCCTCTACCTGCACCGCCCCCGAGGGACTGCTGCCGGAAAGAGCAGCAGAGGGGACCAATGAGTGATGCAATGCTTTCCATTTCAACAGCTGCCTGGGGGACTTCGGTGGCCTGCCCAGGACGCACTTCATCTCAGAGTCCTGGGTAGACACTGCCAGGAAGCTGTAGAATTCAGCAGTAAAAATGACTCAGGCTTGCATTAAACTCAAGCCCATATGATAATCAGGTGCCAAGGAACCCTGGTGGCACCATGTTTCAGCACCAGGCTGCTAACTGAAAGGTTGTAGGATTGCACCCAAGAGCCACTCCACAGGAGAAAGATGTGGCAGTCTGCTTCTGTAAAGATGACAGCCTTGATTGGAATTCTTCTACACTTTTGGTGGGATTGTAAAATGGTGCAACCTCTTTGGAAAGCAATCCAGAGCTACCTTAAAATAATAGATACAAACATATCACTTGACCCAGTAATTCCACTGCTTGGAATATATCCTACAGATTCAAGGCCATTCACACCAACTGATAAATATACACGAACGTTCATTGCAGCACAGTCCACAATAGCAAAAAAGATAGAATCAACCCAGATGCCCAACAACAGAGGAATGGATAGGTAAACTTTGGTATATATACTCAATGGAACTCTATGCAGTGATAAAGAACAACGATGATCGCAGGAAACATCTCTTAACCTGGTTTCAACTGGAGGACATTATGTTGAGTGAAAGTAGTCAGCGACGGAAGGACAAATATTGTATGAGACCCTTACCATAAGAACTTAAAAGCAGACTCATGCATAACAGAAAAGATTCTTTGACGGCTGCAAGGGTGGGGAGGGTGGGAGGGTGAGGTGGGAGGGTTTAGATAGTTGTCAGGAATTTGGTTGGGTGAAATTGGTGACAGCATACATTAGTAAGAAGATCAATATTAACTGAACTTCAACATAATTTGTGTACTCCTCCCATCTTAATCCAGTATTGCAAGGACAGGGTAGCTGGGGTGGGAGTCCTGGGACCATGCTCTCAGGGGAAATCAAGGCCAATTGGCACAACTAGCATTTTGCTAATGAGGACTCTCTGCACCCCACATTGGTGAGTGGCGTCTGGGGTCTTAAAAGCTGCCAAGTTGCCATCTGAGGGTACAGCAGATGGTCCCAACTCAGCACGAACGGATGATCACCAAGGTCCATAACGTCATGGGGGAAAGAGAATCCAGAAGACAGAGAGACCCACGAGAGTGGGTGTCTACATCGACTTGTGACAGGAAGAACCAGATGGTGCCTGGCCACCACCAGTGATAGCCATGATGGAGCTCACAGAGAGGAGTCTCACTGGCCATACAAGAATAAATAGAGGTGCACCCTGAGATGTCCACTAAAAGACCACAATTGATAGTCCAGGGACTTTGGGGTTCCCCTGGAAGCATGGCCCCTGACCCTGATGCTGCCCCATCCATAAATCATAATGAAGGTCAACTTTTTGGACAGCAATGGATTGGATTTGGTGATGCAGAGGGACCATATTTTGTGGGCACTTTATGGTTCTAGGCATCTATAGGATGTCGTCCTGTTGACCTCATACTGGAAGAAGGCAAATGGGTGGAGAAGATAGGAGACTATTGGAAGGATAAGACATGTATGGAGCAGAGAGGAAGAAGGTGCTGTCACCATGCAGGGAGAGCAGTGGAAGCTGCATATAGGTGAGCATGCAAAATTATATGGGAATGTAAATTTTCATTCAGTCTTAAAAAAAAAAAGGATGACAGCCTTGGAAATCCCATGAGGCAGTTCTACTCTCTCCTCTAGAATTGCTATGAGTCAGAATTGACTTGACAGCAATGAGTTTTTGTTTTTTGTTTTTTAATTGTTGCACGACTTTGTAGTACTTGTTAGGTGCTGTTGAGTCAGTTTTGACTCACAGTGACCCAACAGCGAATAGAACAAAACACTGCCTGGTCCCGAGCCATAGTCACAATCGTTTTTTATGCTTAAGCCCATTGTTGCGGCCACTGTGTCAGTCCATCTCGTCTTTCTCTTTGTTGCTGACCTTCCACTCTATCAAGCATGATGTCCTTCTCCAGGGACTGATCCTTCCTGACGACATGTCCAAAGTATGTAGGACACAGTCTTGTCATCTTGCTTACAAGGAGTGCTCCGGTTGTACTTCTTCCAAAACAGATCTGTTTGTTCTTTTGGCAGTCCACAGTACATTCAACATTCTTCTCCAACACCACAATTCAAAGAGGTCAATTCTTCTGTCTTCCGTAGTCATTGCCCAGCTTTTGCAGGCACGTGATGTGACTGAAAATACCATGGCTTGGGTCAGGCACACCTTAGTATTCACGGTGACATCTTTACTTTTCAACGATTCCGAGAGGTCCTTTGCAGCAGATTTTCCTAGTGCAACGTGCCTTTTGATTTCTTGACTGCTGCTGCCATGGGCGTTGATTGTGGAACCAATTAAAATGAAGCACTTGACAACCTCGATCCTTTCTCCATTTACCATGACACTACTATAGGGTAAGCCATTGCCTTTAATCTTCCCAACAGTCCTGGGAGGGGTCTCCACGAGTCAGAGTGGCCTGGAAGGGACACAGTGACAACAATAATCATACGTAACACTTACAAGGCTAGTACTTCGCAAGTCCCAGGCACTGTTCTCTCTGCTTGTCACCTCCTAACTCATTTAATCCTTTTAGGACTCCTATATCATTTACCAGGAGCCCTGATAGCACAGTTGGTAGGTGTTGGCCACTACCTAAAAGATCAGCAGTTCAAATCCACCAGCCACTCCATGAAGACGCAGCAGTCACTTTCTGTCAAAACTTACAGCCTCTGAAACACTAGGAAGCTGTTCTACTGTGCCCTGCAGTTGCTATGTATCCAAATCAACTCATCAGCAATGAGTTTTTTTTCTGTAATTGATCAGTATCAGTTGCTGTGGAGTCACTTCTGATCCACAGTGACTGTGTGTCACAGCAGACCTGTACTGCAGAGGATTTTCAGCAGCTACGACCTTGGTAAAGTGGATCACCGGGCCTTTTTTCTGAGGTGCCCCTGGGTGTACTTGAACCCTCAGCCCCTTGGTTAAGCAGCCGACAAGCACACTAACCATTTGTACCCCTCAGGTGGATCCCATGAGATGGGTGTCATTCTCTTGCTCACTTTCCAAACAAGACAAGGCTCAGAGAAGGTAAATAACTTGCCTGAAGTCACACAGCTACTGAGTAAGCTACAACTTGACTGTGGGAACCACAGCCTAGTAGCCCCTTGATTTAAGGAAGTAATGCTCTGTCACCTCCAAGTCAGGGGGTACCTCCAGAAGGACTTTCTCAACCAGGCAAGTCTTGGCTTTGAGATTCAGATCTAAGTTTGGAATCACTGGTGAGGTTCAGGGGTGGGATCAATGGTTTCAATTCCATGAAATGCCACAGCAGCTTTGGAAACCCTGGTGGCTTAGTGGTTAAATGCTACACCTGCTAACCACAGGTCAGCAGTTCAAATCCACCAGGCACTCCTTGGAAACTCTAGGGGCAGTTCTACTCTGTCCTACAGGGCCACTATGAGTTGGAATTGACTCGATGGCAGTGGGTAAATGCCACAGGCTCCCTGAAAATGGGGGCTTACTGTCTGGGGATCCCACCCCTCTGGTCACCTTCAGGCTAGTCTCCACTCTTCATTTCTGGCGCTCCTTACATCATTGAGCCCGTCTAACTTTTCTGCAGGGTGAAGAAACAGGCACTCATCATAAAACAAAACAAAGTTATTAAAAGAAAAATCTCAAATCTTTAAAGGAGAGAGGACCACGACAGCAAAGCTCTCCACTGCCTTCTTCTCTTCCTATAACTGATAGACTTGAAGGCACAATTGGTTTCTGGAAACTTCTGAGGGCATCAGAGTTCTGGTGTCCTCATTTTTCTTCCCTCCCATTGATGTATCATTACTAGATTGAAAAAAAGAAGGGCGTCTCAAGGGCTTTTGGAAAAAAAGGGTGACTACTTAAGACATTTTGTAAAGGGAGGAAAATTGGGAAGAAAAGAGGTCTCAGTAGGGGGTGGAGGGCTGTGAATGTGGCCTTGTCTGATGGTTCTTTCAGTTGAAACCTGGTGCTGGCATTCCTTGTTCAGTTCAAACTGTCACCTTTAGTTCTTGATGGCTTTTCTGCCCTCGCCCCTGAACCTCAACAGATTGGGGCTTATTTACCTATTCACACTCTGCCTGGAAGCTCATTAATAGGCTTATTAGCAACACCATTCACGGGAGGCCATTGACAAAAGGGGTCCCAGCCACTCCAAGAGGGAAAAGAAAAAACTGTAAAGAGATTATTTTCTCATTCAGTAGCCTCACTGGTGTGAAAGCTTTCCTAGACCCTCTGAGGTCACTTGAAGCCTAAATATGATGACGGGATTGATTTAAAAAAAAAAAAATTCCAAACATGCTTCTGCTTTTCTGCAAACTTAAGAGTTTGCTGGGGTGGGCTTGTGGCTTCACTGACTTAGAAATGAGCACTCTGGAGGGAATAAGGGGTTTTTGATGGATGGGTGTCTTTTCATCCCTAGGAAGAATAAATTGTGGAAACTGCCTGGATATTAAAGAAGGTGTTCTTATTAGTCATTTTCAGCAGAAGGTTTCCTTTCCATTCAGAGAACATAAAGCTACTGATGAATGGCAGATAGGGGCTTGGACTTCCTGGGCCATTAATTTATGTGAGAATGTGTTAACAACATTTTCAGTGGCTGATGGATACAGTACAAGATGAGAAAGGAATCTGCTCTGAGACCCTCCAGCTTTCCATTGGTGGGGAACATAAAGATGTATGTGCCAGCCTCTGAGCAGACAGATATCCAGCAGCATCTCTTTTGTGATCTTAGGTCTGGGACTTTGGAAATGTTTTGGTGTGGACGGAGCCATCTAGAGAGGCATCCGGACGGGCTGAGAGACACCTGGCTGATGTGTTCTTTAATTTCAAGATTCGGGGACTGATCTATGTTAGAGAACTAGACCAAAAGCATGTCTCTCCCCCTTAGCAATGGGCTGATGATTTTATCTGAGAATCAGACTCTTGTTTTTGCTGCCCAATTTCCAAAAAATCATTTTGTAGCTGTTTGTCTGAATCAGTGGTTAAGAGTGCAGGTTGTTAAATGAGTGGTAGGCAGTTTAAATCCACCTTCTTGGGTACTCTATTGGGCAGTTTTACTGTTCTATTTAAAAAAAAAAAAAACCCACTGCCGTCGAGTTGATTCTCCCTATAGGCCAGAGCAGAACTCCTCCATAGAGTTTCCAAAGAGTGCCTGGTAGGTTTGAACTGCCAACCTTTTGGTTAGCAAACGCAGCACGTAGCCACTGAGCCATTCAGGTTTTCATTCTGTCCTATAGGGTTGCTATAAGTTGGAATTGGCTCATTGGCAATGGATTTGGTTTTTGGTTTTGCCTAAACCATTTAAAAGGATTTGCAGTCTGCCCTAGCTTTTTAAAGTAATGTTGTATGAAAGTTTTCTATGATGTATTGTCAATAAAAGATTTTCTAACGACAGGGCCCTCTGGAAGAGAATTTTTGTAAATGCCATAAGGGTAACCAGGCAGCTACTTGCAGCTATGGTCTCTAAATGCAGGCAAAGTGTTGTGCAGGTTCAGTATCACACTCACTGCTCTGTCGGTCTGCCTGTAGGCCTCAGAAACCTCTAAGGCACTTGCAGGTTTAACGACCTTTCCTAAAGACAGACAGTTGAGTTTTTTTTTTTTTCTAATCGAGATTGCCTTGAACTTAAGCAGACTGCTTTAGAGCTGGATGAGTGAGGAGGGAGAGAAAGTAAAGTAAAAAAGAAATACTCCTGTGGGCACAGCCTAGTGAAAACGGTAAATGGGAACCAGGAACTTTAAAGCTCATCAGTTACAACTCCTTGGTTTTGCATGAGAAGAATCTAAGATTCAGAGAAAAGAATTGATTTTCTCATGGTTCAAAAGCTTTTCGTGGCAGAGATGAAGTTTTAGAACTTAAAAAATGTCATTAACATACACATCGCACACATATGTAAATATATATATATATATTTGTTGTTGCTGGGTTTTTTCATTTTTTTTCTAAGAGGGCCAGGCTCAAAGTCAGCTCTGCCAGTAACCAGCTGTGTGACCCTGGGCAAATTACTTAACCTCTCTGATCTTTGGCTTCCTTTCCAGAAATTAGGAATATTACTCTGCAGGGTGATTGTGCAGTTTAAATAGAATAATCCATTGAGAACTCCTAGCACACAGTGAGGCCCCTGTAAAATATTAGCTTTATTCCCTTACTTGCATTGTTTAGGAGGACAGGAAAAAAACACACAACGTCCTAGAAAATTTCCAAGTTGTCTCACTTTCTCCGAAAGTTTCATTTTGCCATATTGCACTATATCCCCGTCCGCCCCCGCCCCCCCCCAACAGCATGCCCACACATTTTAAAGTCCCTTTAAGACAGGGCAGGGATCTTGTTAATTGTTTTCTGACTTGAAACAAAACAGCGTCACCCAGCCACCTAGTAAAACGTTGGCCAGTTTACCTCCCAAGGGACGGGAAGGAGGCGGTGGCGCGCGGTCTGGGAGACCCGCCTTGTTCCTGGAGAATAGTGTTGCATCTCTCCGTCCCGATCGCACCCGGGGCCCCGGCCAGCCCGGCCAGGGTCTCCAGGGCGCTCCGAGGCGTCGGGGGCCGCGCTGGGTTCGGGGCGGCCCCGGCGCGCGGCGCTGATTGGCAGAGCGGGCGCCGCCGTCCAGGAAACGGCTCAGGTTTCAGTGGGGGCGTGACCCGCCGGAGGCGGCGGCGGCGGCGGCGGCGCGGGCGGCGGCGGCGGAGAGCTCAGAGCGCCGCGGAGAGCCGAGCGGCGGCGGGTGCGGAGCGCGGAGCGGGCGGCGGCCGCACAAAGCTCGGGGCCGCGGGTCTGCATGCGGCACGCCCGGCCTGGCGCGGCGACTCCTCTCCAGGCCGGCGGGGCCCCCAGGCCGCAGCTCCGGTGCGCGCTCTGCCTGCTCGCAAGTGCTGAGCAAAGTTTGGTGGCGGAGACGCCGAACCTGAGTCCTTCTTCTCGCTCCCCAAACTCGAGCGCAGCCCTGGGCGTCATGCCCGCGTTCCTTCGCAGCCCGGGACGCGCGTGAAGCCGGGGAGCCCCTGCTCTGCCGAGAATCCGGGGGCGACGCTCGGCTGGAGTTTCCCCCGAGGGACCCTCCGAGCTCGGCCCTCGCTCCATCCCCACCCACATCGGCCGCGGGGACAGGACGGATCGCGGAGCCGTCTTGCCATTCAAGGTAATCGCCGAGCGGGACAGAGGGAGACGGCTGGCCAGCGGGAGAGGGGCGCCGTGGGGGCTCGGAACGCCGGGTCACTGTCCCCCGGGGGAAGGCGCGGGAGAGCTGGCGTTGGGGAGGGGTTCCCTGGCCTCCCCCTTGCTGCTTAGGTGATGGGAAAGGTGGATGCAGGTTCGCGGCTGGCGTTTTGGAAATTCTACCTCCGCCGCTCCCTCCAGATGCTGACATCTGCCTTTTGAGCTGACACCCCCTCCCTGTCAAACTCCGCCGGCTCGGTCCCGCGTTCCTCCCAATCTTAAGCGGGAGGTTGGCGGGGCTGTTAGCTGGTGGTACAACCCTGCCTATGGGGCGCTCTGCCGGGCATTTTTGGGGAGCCTCATCCCTGGGCATGGGGAGCGCCTGTCCTAGTCCTTCCAATTTCCGGCAGGGTACCCTTACCTGAGAGGGAGCCGTTGGGGTGGAACCTCCAACATCCCAGTTGCCCTTCCTTAGTGATGGTGATGCCAGGTGGGAGGCACCTTTGGGAAGGGGGCTGCCCCGGTCTCCCAGTTTCGGTGTCCGCAGCCGCTGTCGGCACTGGAGCCCCGGCGGGCGGCGAGGGCTGGTGGGAGCGCGACGCCCGGGGCTAGGGGGCGGGCTGCACCGACTTTTCCCGGCTCGCCCGCCTGCAGCCGCTCGCAGATGTCGAAAGCGCCGGCGAGTACGGACTTGTGCGCTCATTCTTGCAGCGGCGGAGTGCGCTGGGGAGCCGGCCGCGGGCTCCGCGAGGCGCCGGTCCTTCCACTGCGGCCCCCGGGCCGGGCGCAGGCTGCGGACAGCAGCCCTCCCGGGCGCACGAGCCGCCGCGCCCCGCGCAGCCTGTCCCGCCCGCAAACTCCTGCAGCCTGCCCTTCTGGCCCAATTCGAGGAAGCCTCCTCCTCCGGGCCAACCTGCTTTCAAACTCCGGGCGCTCATTATGTGTTTGGTGTGAAATGCTATCAACATTTAAAACCCCATTGTGCCCTTGGTCCCAAATCCCTGTAAATCTTCCACCAGCCTCGGCTCATTTTCATCTGAAAAGCCTGTTTAGTTTGAATAGAAAAGCAATCAGGCGCCCCTTTCCCTGGAATGTCAATTAAAATGCAGATTTCTGTGAGCTTTTTAGCGCCTAGGCCCAGAGAAAAACGGTGTGTTCCAGGCAAACGGTGGAAGCAATACTGTGATGAAATGCGAGTGGTGATGGTGAGCACCCCCCCAAACTGCCGTCAAGATCTCGGTAGCTTGCCAGCGTTAACAGGGCGGGGACTGCCTTCCTGGATCAACCTGTATTTGTTGTTTTTCACGGTTCCAGTGTGTTGAGGACCTCTCCCCCAGACTCGGTCCGGTGGCAGCTCTCTGCCCCACTCGGCCCTGGGGTGCAGGGGGAGCAGTAGGGTGGCTTTGAGACAGGAGTGCTTATGCCACCCGGGCAGCATGGCGTCCCCAGCCTGGTGGGGCAGTGTTGACTTTGCAGATGGGAAATCTACCCAGGAGCAAAGCACCGAGGTGCCCAGTGTGGGTGACCAGCAGTGGAGAGAGGGACCCTGGGACCCTAAGGTGGGTGCTTCGTTAAGGCCGGGCCCTGGCATTGGCCATCCTCCTTGGAGGGCAGGAGTTTGGGATTGTTGTAGGAAGTTTGGGAGCTGAGCATTGGCCTGGGGACTCCTCCAGTGGTTCTTTCTCCCCGATGGTCAGTTGGCCTGTCTCCCGGGCCAGCTTGTACCGGGAGGAAAACTGACCAGGAGAGCAGGGGGTGGCTGAGAAGACCCATCCATCAGAGGGAGAGGGACAACTCCTCCCGCATGCAGGCTGAGAAAAGAGTTCCCTTTCAAGGGGAAAAATAAACATGCCAGGGCTTTCACTGGGGCTAAGGCTCCAGGAAGGATTATGGTATTGCAGGCAGGAAGCCGGATTGTGCCGCCAGCAGCATGCTGGGCCTGTGTTCCCAACTCCCAGCTCGGGACCTAATTATCCCGGGTAGGGGGCCACTCCGGTGCTGGCCTCTACTCGGGTGAGGAGCTGTGGGGGCCTGTAGCCCTAGACTTCTGCTTTGCAGGGATTTGGGGAGGGGGCTCCCGTGGGGCCTGGACCTGGAGCTGTGGCGATGGAAGGTTCTGGTGGAACGGGGGAGCTGAATGAATGGCTTGAGGTTTGCTGGTGGGCACTGCCCACCTTTCCCTGACCGGGGCTAAAGGGGGCTTCTTGGAGGATGGGGCAGGTGGGCAAGGTGGGAGGGAGCCACTGGGGGTGAAGTTTCTTGTTGGGAGTCCAGAGTGTGGATGCAGTTCTCTGAGAGGTGGAACATTCCCATGCCTTCTGGAATTGCTTAGTAAATCATAGTGAGTGTGTGTGTCCCTCCCACGTGTATGTAGAAATAGATGTGGCATTTGTTTTGGAGGCACTTAACTTGAAGGAAAAAAAACGGGAGAAAGTCCCTTCAAGTGACCTCAAAACAGGCGTGTCTACTTTTTTTTTTTTGCTTGCCTGTGAGGTGCAGTTTTACGTGTGCCTCCTTAGAAGCTGCAGTTTTCTCTGTTTGTCCTTTGGAAATGGTACTGGATCTTCTTTGCCCTTAAACACTTCCAGCCTCAAAGAAACCCCAAAACCGGTTGAGTAGAGCTGACCCGCGAGGCTTCCAAGGAGTGGCTGGAACAGCCGACCTTTTGGTTATCAGAGGCGCTCCTAACCACTGTACCACCCAAGTTCCTTCATCAGTAAAGGCCGGGCGGAGCTGTTCTCCTCATCGAGTTTTGGGAATCCTCTGGCTGTGTTGAAATACAGTGCTGTGAGTTATAACAAGCATCAAACATTCAGACATGTTATTTGGTGCCATGGTGCTGATCAACTCTTAGTGACCCCAACTGACAGAGTAGAACTGGGGTTCCTAGGCTGTCATCTTTACAGGAGAGGATCACCAGGTCTTTCTCTTTAAGAGCCTGCGTGAGGGCTCCCCGTCCTCCCACCAGCCTTTCAGTCAGCAACTGAGTGCTAACCCGTTTTGCTACCAGGGTTCTTTACTTGGGCATTTAGAGATCTTATATTTAAGGCATCACTTCACCCCCCAGTCTTCATGAAATGTGGTTTCCAGAATCTGAAATCTGGTTTCATGTGCTCTTCTTGGGGATTACTTTCAACAAATTCTGTTCATTTTGACCCTACATGTGTGAATAATTGAAGAACATTAAAGCTATTTAGAATTTTTAAGCTTTCTTTGAAAATCAGTCATCTTTGCCTTTGAAAACATTTGGGTCACGTGGGTGGGAGCAGGATAGTTGAGCGCCCCCTTGTAACTTCTGAGATTTTAGCCAATAGTGAACACATTGAAAGTTATTGGCCCAATCACGTAGCATGCTGATAATTTGCATATGATCCTCCTCAGCGATGTCAGATTCTTCTGGAAACCCAAGTGGTGTCTCCTCCGGGTCTTATCCAGCTTCTGTAGGTTGAGGACATTTCCGAGACCTGGGGCTCATGGAAGGGGCATTTCAGTGTCCACCTCCTATTTTGCTTGGCTGATAGGAATGTAGCTCACAGTTCCTTGTGTTCTAAGTGGCTGTTTGGCAAAAGATTGAAATATACTCCTGCATTTGAAAATGAATCCTGACAAGTGTAAACCGGTGGGAGTTTTCTGTAGCCTTCCTGGGAAGATTTTTCCTTTGCTGGCCTCCTTTCTGCCTGAGACCTTCGGGGAGAAGGGACAAACCTCTCTACTGCAGCAGCGCAGGAAGAGGGGGCTGGACGCAGACGCCTGCCCCTGCTCAGCTTTCTAAAGCTGGTTTAGGCTAAGAGAAGTTCACCGGGCTGATGAAGGCAGCTGCAGCATTTTGAGCTTGCTTTTGTGGGTGCCCGTGGGATGAAGGTCATGTCGCTTCCGTTTTTGGGGGGTGGTAGAGGTGCCAGCTGAAAGTAGGGGATGGGTAGAAGGGTGTGTGTAGGCGGGAGGGCTTTGCCAGTCTGAAGTGGTCGCACGGACTCGCCTTCTTATCTGTGCTTCTTGAAAGTCTGCCTTGAAAAAGATGAGCCTCACATTTGTACACAGTCTGCTGGAAATAACGGACGCCCGAGATGAGGATGGATGGCATTTTGCAGACAGTGGAAAATTATTCTGTTTTCATGTATTCGAGAGGCTGGACAGCCGCTTTAGCCCACCTGGGTTTGAAGATGTCACTGACTCACCAAATGTCTCTCCTCTAGTGGCGGCGGCGGTGGTGGCAGCAGCAGCAGCAGCACGACCAGCTCCACCTGACTCCTGAGCCCACTGCAGGCTGAAGGCTTTGCTGGCAGTCCATGCCCGTAGTGGAAGTGTGCAGATGGGATTAACGTCCACATGGAGATGCGGAAGAGGACTGGGCATTGGCTCCGTAACCATGGTCAGCTGGGGTCGCTTCGTCTGCCTGGCGGTGGTCACTATGGCAACCTTGTCCCTGGCCCGGCCTTCCTTCAATTTAGTTGAGGATACCACGTTAGAGCCGGAAGGTAAGTGACTCTTTCCTGTCACTTTCAGAGTACCAAGTTTGTCTTGGGTTGTGTCTGTGGAAGTGGCACTTATGGTGAGGCCCGTTGGAGGATCAGGTGCCCTTGGGTTGTAAATGAGTCCTCTAAGGGCTGTCGCTTTGCTCCTCTCTGGCTGGAGCCTGCAGGAGATGCCTAGCTGCAGCAGTGAGGGCTGAAAGGTGCAGTGTGGTGCTTTCTTGGTGTGTGTTTCTGTGTGCTAGGTGAGGTGGCAGTGACAGTCCCTTGCATGTACCACCCAGGAGAGCTGGGCATCAGCTTCGCTAAGAGAAATACCCTCTCCAGCTTCCTGTGAAGATGGCATGCGTACTGGAGGGCGTGCCTGGCTTACAACCTAAAGAATTGGTTTTCTCTGGCAAAGAAAACTGTTAAAGGAAATCTTCAACCTTTGAAATGCTGACATTTTATTTTCATTGTCTAAGGAGAAAAAAGAAGCTTCTGAAGTTCTGCAGGGAGATGCTTGACATTATTTTTTTGATTTTTATTTTATGCCATCATAATTTATAATACTTAAGCAATGCCTCCTAGAGCCCCCGATTCTGTTTCAGGTCAATTCAAACGGAATTTGCCAGGGGGTCTCCCCCGTTTCGGAGGACTTCCAGATGAATGGGGCATGCCTTACCGTTTCAGCTTTGGACGTGGAAATAGAAAAGCTTTAAGGCCAGGAGTGGGGACGGCAGAGTCTGCGTGGTTCAGCAGGGCGGATTTGGAAGCTCTCTCCTGGGTCCTTCTGAGACAGTGTTAGCTGAGGCCCGACGTGGTGCGGCCCTGAGATCTGTCAGCAGCAGGGAATATTGGTAGCTGAGTTATTTTCCGAGTGGTAATCCGAGAACAACACGGCAGATCCCAGCTCTCATCGCCACTTAATGAACCTGTTTGTTGAGAGCCCACCTGCTGCCTCCTTGGCTTGGGGTGCCTGGCGTGTTTCTGAGTGGTTGGGGTCAGTTCCAGTTGTTCTGGGGTAGTCATGCAGCAGGGTGGGCTGGGAGAGGACAAGAAAACCCAGCCTCCTCAGCTCCATCGGGCCAGGACAGGAGGAGGCTGTGTCCCTATCCCAGATGAGAGCGCTGAGAGGTGGGACCCTGGGCCTGCGTCACTATGGATGGGAGCAGATCTTTTTCTGGTGGAGACACTTATCACCTGAAGCAGCCATGTGAGTGCACTGAACTGGTGACTTTGTCACACACATGTGTAGAGACTTTGTAGTGTAATGATTGCGTGTGGTAGCACCCCTGCGCTTCTCTGTCTCTGGGAAGAGAGGCAGGTACAAGTTGGTGTCTGAGGCTTTTAGGAACTGCCTTTCTGTGATGTGAGCTGCAACACGGGATGAACGTAATTCACGGTCGTAGTGCATTTTTAAGGGGCTTAACATAAGGGAAAAGGTTCCTGGTTTCGGAAAGCCATGCCTGTGCTTTTTTAATTTTGCTAATAATTAAAATGGATGTTTCCCTAATTGCTGGTTTTCCCCCGAGTGCCTGGCTCGCCACCAACCTGGGAAGCTGAGCTGGGATTTCTTACACTGTGGACTTCAGAAGCAGGCCCAGCTTTGGAAAACATTGTCATGTTCCATTTGTATGTTCAGGGTGTCATTATTGTGAGTTTATTTCAACGTAAAGCATAAAACGGCCCTGGAGGATTTCTTTAGCGTATTTAATTACCAGAGAAAGTTTATAATATATACAGGAAGAGAGGGGTGAAGCAGAGAGGGAAAACGGAGTTGGAAGGGATAAGGTCCCCGAAAGGGATGTTTGTGTAGAAATTTGTATCCAGCAATGTGAATCTTGTTGAAAGCAGCAGGTCTTCTCAGCCCAGGATCTGTGGGTACATGTGGAGCGGAGAGAAGGGTGGCATATAAACTCCCTGAAATTGTGGATAATATTTTAGGAATGTTCTTTTGTATGCTTTTCTGAGTCCATTGCTTCTGTGAGATGTACATGCTGTATCGTAAGACCTAAAAGAACACAGCGGAGGGAGCAAAGCCCTGCCAAGGGAAGGCTTTGAAAAAGCATACAAGCCCTCGTGACTCAGTTTCCCTTTATGCCTTGTAGAAGTTTGATAAGGATCTCTTCCAACTTTTACATGAAATAAACATTCATAATCTCAGAAGTCTTCTGATAACCTGACTCAAAGAGTTGGTAGGAGATGTCAATTAGACCCAGACATAAAAAGCAATTAGCACAGGGCCTGGCATCTAATAAACACCCAATACATATTATTATGATTATCATCCTTGCTCCCCAGCCAGCTGAATATGGGCTTTCCCAGCCTGTGAGGCGTATCATGCCACTCACACATGTCAGGGAACTTATATGCTTTTGAAGATGGTTGGGAAGAAAGTGTTTTCTGCTGAAGGAAGCCCTCTGTGTTCACAGGCAGTTGTGTTGGCTTTCTGTGGGGTCTGTATGTCGTCTCCTCCCCCCACCCCCCAAAATGGCATCATCTTGTTAGTCTGGGACTGGCAACTGATGTCAGCCCAAGGTGAGTTCTCCCAGCACTGAGTTCTCCTCTCCTCCAGGGTAGTAGGGTGATGATCTAGTTATAGACGAGAAAGGAATTCTTAACTACGGGAAGCTGGCTAAGTAAGGCAGCTCTAGTTTAGGTCTCGGCCCTGACGAGCCGGAGTGTGCGTATGTCTCCATCCTTCACAGTTAATGTAACTATGACTTTGATTAACAGTAAGTTCACCCTTGACCTTCTATTGCATAAGACGTCATCTTGGAAGATTTTGTGATTTGTTGACTTAGTGGTTCAGTTTAAGCAGTGTTCACTTGGGCCTGACTGGAGGAAAGTGTATCCGGGGAAATGTGTGCTTATAAGACCCTGGCTCTCCTGTTAACACAGCCTTTCCAGGGGAAGAAACCCTGGTGGCATAGTGGTTAAGTGCTACAGCTGCTAACCCAAAGTCAGCAGTTTCGAATCCAGTAGGTGCTCCTTGCAAACTGTGGAACAGTTCTACTCTGTCTAATAGGGTCACTATGCATCGAACTGATAGCAGTGGCCTTCCACAGGAAATATGTTCCATCTTCCTGCCCTCGTATGCCCTCATGGCGTATCATTGATGACATCCCATGCTATCGTAGATTGTATCATTGCATGTTCTATCACGTTACACCGTGTTGTTTGTATTCACACTTTTTCTGAAGTGGAAGCATCTATTCTTGGTGGTTCTACGCAACTGACTTAATAAATGTAACGGATGCGCGTCTCGATTTTAGCTGTTAATATTGGAGACTGAATCTGAGTATTTTCAGTTCATGCCTTGTTGTAGGGATCCAGCTGAACAATATAAATATAGTTTATTGACTCAGAGGTGGGGGCAGCCCCCTATCCAGGGACTGTTAGGGTGATGAGGATCATAATTATTTCAAGTATAATCAAGCTTGATTACCCCGGGGAGGAGGTGACTCTTACTTTCAAGTTTTTCCTGACATTGTCACCTACTCTGGTTAATTAAGACACTGTTGACATGAGCCCTGTCTTTGTTTACCCCAGCACAGTAGGAGCTAAAATAAAAGGGCTTTTCCAACCTAAACCCCTTAATTACTTTCCCACCCTCTACAAAGTGTGACTGGGAAGCGACAACAACCTGGGAAAAAAGGAGTTTCCAGGCTTTTTTCTGCAACCTTCTGTGAGGCAATGGTGACCTGGATCAGTGTGACTTCACCCACATAGCAGAGGCACAGTGGAGTCAGGGCTTGGCCCGGAGACCCCCTGGAGTCAGACTTTTCCAGTATGCCCAAAGTCCTTTGTCAGAGTATTATAAAGGCCATAATATCAGCCAGACGCATTTAATTGTGAGTGAAAAGGAAAAAAAAAGAATATATCCGCATACCAAGAGTGAATGATTTAAAATAATCTGTTTTATATTATCTGCATCTTTGTTCCTCAATATGAGTGTTAATATTTAAGAGTTAACTGTAACTTGATAGCTTAGGAACAAGGACTTATTCGTGGTCAATTAAACCAAATGCAGGCTTATGCAGTTAAATACACAATGAAGTACACATTCTTTATGAGTATATAAAGCATTTCACAACTCATAGACAAAGAACTGTGTTTAATATTACTTTTAGAGCAAAAATCTGGCTAGCCCAGAGAATTGGTGTTTGTATAATTTCTATACTGGCTCTTTCAGAGCTGAGTCCAGTTTTTTGGTTTGTTTGTTTGTTTCATCTGTATGTTTTAACCAGTTAAAACATTGAATACCTGCTATGCAAAAAGCCTCACACTCAACAGTCACCGAAAACGTGTTCCTTTCGAATCTCTCCCATCCAGTTGAGGGTGAGAATTCAAATAACCAGAGCAATCCAACACGAGGTGTTTCCAGTGTCAGACTTAATGAATAATTACATGGCCGTGAAATAACGGGGGTAGTGTTTAAACAGCAAGAGTTTTGTTTAAAGTTCGCCTTCTCAATAAAATGTCTCCAGTAGCCTTCCCGCTCGGAGACTGGTTTGTTTGGGTGTTGACTTAGTGAGAGTAATTGTTAACAGGCTCCCACCCCCGCTTTAATCGGAGTCTAGCTTAATTTCACATTGCCGTCTAAGCTGTCTAGTTTCCGTCTTGAAAGGCCATCGTGGGAAATGGGCTTTGGGGAGCTGCTGTCATCAGCTAGGGAGGACAGACAGCCGGTGGGCTTATTCGCCTCTGTCTTTGACTTTTCTTGCCGGCCAACTCAAGTTGTTTTTCTGAAAAGTTTGACATCCTGTCCTACACTTGATTCTGATTCAGTGGATTTTATGGGGTTATGTGGAAGGATCCACAGCCTTTTTGTTTTGTTTTGTTTATCTTGAGGGGTGACTTTAGCCCTAGGGGCTGTCATCTTTTTTTTTTCCTTTTGTTCCCTTTTCCTGGCATCGTGGTTAAGTGCTGTGTCTGCTAACCAAAAGGTTGGCAGTTCAGATCTACCAGGCGCTCCGTAGAAACTCTGTGGAACAGTCCTACTCTGTCCTCTAGGGTTGCTGTGAGTTGGAATTGACTCAGCAGCACTAGATTTTTTTTTTTTTGGTTTTGTTCTGTCTCAAAGGAGACATAGAGATGGCCCTGCTTTCTCAGCATAGCCCGCCCTGGCAGCCTCTTCTCTCCGACTTGTCCTCGTTGTGTGTGTGTGTTTTTTTTTTTTTTTTTTTTTTAGCTGACAGAGATTTTCCTGCCAGCTGTAGTGGCTGAGCAGTGAGTCAGATGTCAGGGCTGCAAGTTTTGTCGAGGAGGCAAACACCTCTCAGAACGCACACTGGGCGGCCTCTTGTTGGGGTTGCTGATAGATGCCGTGGCATCGGCCTCTGCTTTGTGGGGACCCCCACACAGCAGAATGACATGCTACTGTGCCCTGCACCAGCCCTGTAATTGGTTAGGACCAGACTGTTTTGAGATTTCTTTTAAATCCTTGAAGAAACATGTATTTGTTTAAGACTTTATTTTATTTTTACTGTTGTCAAGACTATAAATAGCGAAAACAACCACCGATTGACATTTGTACATGTACAGTTCAGCAGTGACAGTTGTATTTGTCAGCTGTAGAGTTGTCATTGCTGTTCCAACTCATAGTGACTCCAGATAGAGTTGCCCCGTAGCATTTCTTAGGGTGTAATTTTTGTAGGAGCAGATGGCCAGGTCTTTGTTCTGTGGCGCTGATGTTAGGGGCCACTTTTACCTGAGTGTTTTTGGAAACCCTGGTGGCGTAATGGTTAAGAGCTATAGTTGCTAACCAGAAGCCCTCTGCAGTTTACATCTACCAGGCACTTCTTATAAATGTTTAGGGGCCATTCTACTCTGCCCCACAGTGTAGGTTCACTATGAGTTGGGATCAACATGATGACAGTGTTTTTTTTGTTCTTTTCCCTTTAAGCTGTGTATAACTTGGGTTGTGTTTTAGGAAAAATGTTTATCTTCATGGGATCTGGCAAACTTCAGTTCTCCAGGAATGGGCCACTTCTTCCTTTTTGCCTAGGTAGACCTGGAGTGACTGTACTGGATTGCAGACCTGGCTTTCTTGCATGGACACCCGAGGCAGTGAGGAAAGGAGCCTGGTGCTGACTTCTTTGGAGGAGAAGTCTTGTTGAAGAAGTTGCTGCATGCTTCACTCTGATGGCCCTTTATGTGTTAGGGATACATTCTCCTTCGAAGTCAACAAAGGTTCCACTTAGCTCTGATCCTTAGTACTCGCATGGTAGAAAATTTAAGGCAGTGGCCCCACCAGAAGTAAACCAAAACCCAGTGCCATTGAGTTGGTTCCAACCTATAGTGACGCTATAGGACAGAGTAGAACTGCCCATAAAGTTTCCAAGGAACACCTGGTGGATTTGAACTGCTGGCCTTTTGGAGAGTAGCCGTAGTACTTAATTACTATGCCACCAGGGTTTCTTTGCAGCCCTCAGGGCCTCCGTTGGTCTTTGGACTTTTAACATTTGTGTGTTCATGCCACTGGGATTTTTGACCATTGGGACAAGCCGTGATAGTCCTTGAAGAGTTGGTGTCCGGTGAAAATTGGAACACTTTAAAACCAAACCCAAACCCACTGCCCCTGAGTCAGTTCTGACTCATGGTGACCATATAGGACAGAGTAGAACTGTCCCGTAATGTTTCCAAGGATTACCAGGTGGAGTTGAACTGCCAACTGTTGGGTTAGCAGCCATAGCACTTAACCACTACGTCACTGGCACACCTGAGAGCATGAGTCATTTTGGTGTCGCTGTGATGGACTTCTGAGATGTTGAAGGTGAGTTGTTATTATTTATTCCACTTTAGACTATCATAGGTAATTACACCCCATCCTGGAATCAGTGGCCACATCACACAAATATTAAAAATTGGATTCTTTTTTTCACCGTACTGGGCCAGGGAGCTGAGCTGTGGCACTTTCTTTTAATCCTTTGTCCAAGTAAAGAATGGTAGACTCTGGGTCATTCCTGAACAGAGAACACATATATAGAATTTCAGGTTATGGTGACATGTTTTATGAGAAGGTTAAAATATAATTTATAAGGAAAATGCTGACAGATAGCTTCAGGAACCAGGTGAAGGGAGGTATTTATGTGTATGATTTATGTAGCACCTTAACCTTCAAAGATCTCAGTGCTGAGCTCTAGCATCAGAGCCAACTATATAAATTGTCATGATTGTTTTCTAACTCTAGTGCTCCTTTAAATTACTCTGTGGCTTAATTTTACACATGACAGTTTCCCATTAAGTTTTTCCATACGAGACCAATTGTGCTGTTTTAAAAGTATCCAGACATTGAAAGGACCAACTGTGACTATGGGGGAGGGGTGGGGAAGGGGAAGACACTACTGCTGTAAAGCAAATATAAGAATTTTGGTCATGGACAAGTGTAAAGCCTGAACTCTCTGAACAGCCTCATATTTCAAATTGGAAGTTGAAGGTGGCTTGTCCCAAAGGAAAATCGTTGCCTTTGAGGTGGCTTCTTCCCATTCTGCCATCAGCCACTTTGCCACCAAATCGATTGTGAGTTGTAGTGACCCCATGTGTGTAGAGTAGAACAGTGCTCTGTAGGGGTTTCAAGGCTGGGACCCTTATAGAAGCAGACTGCTAAGACTTTCTTCTGAGTTACCTCTGGTCGTGTTCAAACTGCCAGCCTTGGGGTTCATAGTCCTGTGCTCAGTGTGTTTATATGGGCCAGGGATTCCTCCATCTGGCTAAAACGTCCTGGATTTCCATGAATAGTGGATCCTACGTTTTACAGAGGTTTCAAAATGAAAATCGCTAGCATGTTGAAATTCTGTGTGTCTTCCTATATGTAAATAAGAAAGAAATATGAATGGCATGTAGTGTGCTTTCTGGAGCCATCTCTCGTAGAAGGAACATGGCCTTGGGAATTGAGGCAGATGAGCTTAGAACCCCTCCAGTATCTGCAGGTCCGGTGACCTTGGGGACGTGCAGTAATGTCTCCGAGCCTCCCTTTCCTTATCTAGAAGGGGGCTGATAGTTTATCTGTCTCAAGGGTGATGGTGAAGATTAAAGGCAAAGGGCTGTAAAGTCCCTGCCATTCCCAGCCTAGGGTGAGTGCTCAGTAAAGCTAGTAGCTTCCTCTCTATTCTTCCCTCGCTTAACAATCAAAACAAGAACCTGATACAGAATTAAAACCTAGGTTTCTGAAACAATAGACAGTTTACTCTTCAGTATTCTAGGGTAATTTTTCTAATGAGAGGTATTTGCATTCCTTAAAATGCAGAGCAAGTTCTGGGCCCTGGATTTTTCAACATTGTTTTTGTTATCTGGAGAGTTTGCAAGTCCCTTGCACTGTAGAAATGTGATCATCTTGTTGCTTGCCGTCCAAATGGTTCAGGGTTGACTTTTTTTTCCCCCTGTTGACAAAAAGTCAGTTGCAGCTCTGCAGGATCTTGGGGACATGTACTTCAGGCAGTACAGTAGATTTTGGTGGAAAAAGAGTATTTGGTTTGAGGCTTCCAAAGGGTTGTTGTTAGGCTTTGTGAGAGATGACCGAAGGCTATAGCGTTGGCTGGCTGGGGTGGTCGTCTAGCTTGCTCTACTTCGTCCTTGAGGGCCACGGGAGTTCCAGAGCGTGCCAGTACCATTGCTGTCTTGGTTTACCTACTGAGTTCCCCACGGTCAGCCTGCGGGCTCAGGTAGCTGGCCTGCCGGAACACCTGGAAGGAACTAAGGGAGTTGTTGTGGGTCCCTCAGGATTGACGTGAGCACAAGCTGAGCAATCATTTGCAACCCTTGTGTGTTGTACACGTGTGGGGGTTAAGGGATTGGAGGGGGGTTTGTGAGTGTGGAGGAGGTTATGATCCTTTGGTCTGGTCTCTGTCATGACGACGATGATGTTGGTGATGGTGATGATGGAAGAGGTCATATTCCTTTGCCCCATTCCTAGCTGTGATGGTGATGATGACAGTGACAGTGATGCCATCTCTTGAGCTCATACCGTGGGTCGGATGCCCTGCTGGGTGCTTTTATGATGGTTAACTCTAATCTCAGTAATCCAGCAGATCAAAAGTACTGGTCTTCCTGTCGTATGGACGAGGCATCTGAGACTCTTGGACTATCCCTCTGAGGCCTCCTGGTTTGTGAGCTTGGGCACAGACCACAGTGTGAATTTAAAGCTTTTGTAGTTGAATCTTTCTCTTTCCTGGGGAGTAGGATCTTTTGTGGAATGCTGCGATGGCCCTCTTTTCTCTTTCCAGAATAGCTCATGTGACCATTAAATTTATAAGGAAATTGCTAGGTGGGCAGATTGTTAACACACTTGGCTGGTGACTGAATGGCTGGAGGTTCAAGTTTACCCAGAGGAACCTTGGAAGAAAGACCTGATTATCTGCTTCCTGAACAAGTCAGCCATTGAGAGTCCTGTGGAGCTCAATTCTGCTCTGATGTGCATGGAGCCACCAGGAGTTGGACTGGCATACTGGCTATTGGAATTCCCTAAAGCCATCGAAAGATGCGTGACATTCAGTGAGACCATTCTCATATTGACTGCTTTGTGATTCTTTTTGAATGGGCTGTGAGGGTCTATAGTTTGTTGATAAGAAGTCACCCCTTTCTGCTGCTGAAGGAATCCAGAGTCCCAGTCAGTGACCCACCCAGCAGCAGCTTGAGGCTTAGAAAGGTAGGCCGGGTAACTGCTTCTGGCAGTTCACTAAGGACCCTACTGTTCTCTGTTTTGCAAGGGTGGATTATCCAGTAGTTAAGCATGGTGCTTGCTTTGCTTAGCAGATCATCTGTAGTGAACAATTTTATGTGGGTCTCACCATATCAAAGATGTGATGAAACTCAGGTGAAATTGTGTGTCACTACAGATTAGTAAGTAAGCACCAGTAAGCCTGTGCTTACCTTGCTTACTGGATCATCTGCCCCCTGTCAGGGACCACGTGTTTGTTTCTGCAGGAAGGTGCTGTGGGATTGCGGGAGAAAGTGATGCTGGCCATACTTGGAGGCAGAATCTCTGATGTGATGAAAAAATGTGAAACTGCTCACTGCAGGTATGACCTGGAGCTCTGGTGGCGCAGTAGTTAAGCGCTCAGCTGCTAACCCAAACGTCGACTTTCAGTCTGTCGGCTGTTTCTGGGAAACTTTATGGGACAGTTCTGCACTGACTTGTAGTGTCGCTGGGAGTCAGAATTGATGGCTTTTAAACATGACCTGGTAAACGAGTTATAAACCAGGCTTACCTTGCTTATTGGATAATCTGCCCCTGCCTCTTTGGTTGTCACTTGGTGTTGTGACACCATTGCCGTCGAGTCAGTCCTGAAGTCAGTATTTCTGGTTTGTCACTGGGAGGGAAAGCAGGTCCTTCCTACAAATGGAAATGACAGTTGCCCCGTTCTGCTGTGTTTCTTGTAGCTGTCACTTCCTGTAGAGACTAGCAACAGAGAAAAAAACAGGTTACAGTCAATCAATAAATAAAAGGGGCTGGGGTCAGGGAGGGAGTTCCATGAATGAAAGGGCAGAAGCGATGACATCCATTCTTCCTGCAGCCTTGGCCTGGGAGTGTGTCCTGAGGTCAGAGACCCAGGAAAGGAGCCCATTCTGAAAGCAGGCAAAGTTCAGTTTTGTGCTTTAAACAAAAATAGTGTGTGAACTCTGATCGGTTCCGGTCATGCTTGGAGGTGAAGGGAGGATCCGTGGCCAGCTGCACTTTGCACTAGTCTCTTGCTCCGTGCGTGCAAAATACCCAAGGTCACCAGCATTTCTAAGTGGAAGTTTGGAGTTGGAGGGAAGCTCAGTTCCGAATTTCCATGCTAAACTTGCAGCCCTAGATGCAGGACAAGCTTTTGAGCTTAGCAGGGACAAAGTCGTTGGGATGGGCATGCTTTTCTGACCTCATGACAGTTGCTGTGCTTCTTAGAGTGAGCCCATCCATCCGTCCATCCGTCTGTCCATCCGCCCACCCATCTGTCCATCTACCTACCCACCCAACCATCTATCCACCCACCTGCCCATCCATCTATCCATCCATCCACCTGTCCCCCCCATCCATCCATCCATCATTGGCCATTGCCTTCCAAGTTGATTTCAACTCATGACAGTCCCGTCTGTGCAGAATGGAACTGCTCCACAGAGTTTTCAGGATTTCTGTGACCTTTTGTAAGCAGATCACCAGCTTGTCTCCTGAGGCACATCTTGGGGGGCTTTGAGCCATCAACTTTTCTTTCGCCTAACACTCAGACATTTGCACCACCCAACCCAACGCCCATTGACACTGAATCATTCTGACTTGTAGTGACCCTTACAGGACAGAGCAGAACCTCATAGTGTTTCCAAGGGTGTAATCATCATAGCAGGGGGCTGACACATCTTTCTCCTATGGAGCTGCTGGTGGATTTGAACTGCCGACCTCTCGGTTAGTAGCCAAACACTTGACCACTGCACCATCAGGGCTCCTGCGTGTCACTCAGAGACTCTGTTTGTTCATTTATTCTCTAAATAATTTTTTGGGACTCTCTCATGTGCCAGATTGGGACATGGGGATAGAATGGCCAGCAGAAGACAATCTCAAGTGCTACTGAGTAGGCATGTGGGAAGGTAGGCAAGTGCCACCTAATCACAGGACTGAGTGGCGAGAAGTCCCAGTCCCGGGTGGAGGGGCGGTCAAGGGACGGCACAGTGTGAGGAGCAAGGAGGCTGGTCCAACGGAGGGGGCCTGAGGTGAGGCTGCGGAAGGAAGTTTCTGGGGCAGGTCTGATGGCGCCTGTGCCGTGTAGAGTGTTTCTGGGACCTCTGGCTCCGTAGCAGCATCCCAGGGGCTGGTTTTCTGTAAGGGGACAGCCCCCGCCTTAATTCTTCAGCGCATGTGCCTATAACGAACGGCCCTGAGTCATTACCAGCCAGACTCACCTGGTAGGCCTGCCCTTGCCTGGCCAGTAAGTGTCCAGCCTCTCTGTTGGCTGTAGTCAGGTTTCACCTGTTGATGGAGGTGACGCAGAGGCTGCTGGTACACACGTGGTGCTGGAGGGTCAGGTGCCACCCTTGCAGGTGAGACAAGGGCAGAGGCTGGGCAGGGGCATGGCTAGGCAACCCCACTCGTGCGAGGCAGTCTTTTCACTCTTGTCCTCACTGTGTCTTTTCTGGACCAGTTGCCACTTGGCCGAGGTTCTTGCCAGACCATCACAGAGGCAGGAGGTGGCCGAAGGACAGGGCTGCTGGGAGAACCAGGGACAGGCCTTGACTTTTTCAGACGCACTGATTCTGCTGGTGTTCTGGCCTGGGGCAAGGTGACTTAAATGAGGCTCCGTTTTTGGTTCGGAGTCCTTGAGTGGTGCAGACTGTTGACGTGCTCGGCTGCTAGCCCTAAGGTCAGAGGTTCTAGTCCACCAGGGGCACCTCGGAAGAAAGATCTGGTGATCTTTTACCAGAGAACCAGCACTGGAAACCCCGTGGAGCACAGTTCTGTTCTGACACACTTGGGGTCGCCGAGACTCAGACTCTGAAGCAAGAGGTTGGTTGATTGACTTCTCCCTCCAGGGCCCCACAGTCTTCATTTGACAAAGGGCAGGTAGCCCTCTCCAGGGAAAGCCAAGATACTGCTTCCGGGGGCCTTTGCGGTGAGCTAGGGCCCCCCTCAGAGTTTGTTTTCAGGAAGATTTTTACCTCTGTTCAAATAAGCTGCTTAGGGCCGGGGGGAGAGGTTAACCCTGGTGGCGCCGAATCTTAATTTGGAATTTCCTGAATGAACGTGGGTTTCAGTCTTCTGGCACGGTCTCCCGGAGGGGGAGTTTTTCTTTTCTCTCCAAAACACCGGAGAAGAGTGATCCCTGTGGCTCAGCCCTGCTTTGCTCTCGTCCTGCTGTGCAGCACCCACTGAGATCAGGACCGCCCATCCTGGGCTCCCTGCCCCCTCTGCTGGAGGTACTGTTTAGGGGAGCCTCTGTCGTGGTCACTCAGATCCAGCTGCTGCTCCCTGAGGCTCCTCGGGCCACGCAGAGCCTCAGCGTGGCCAGGCCTGACCTCTCCGTGCGGGAGCAGCCAGATCAAACCCATTCAAATGAGCAAGCCATCTGTTTACAGCTGCAGCTGCTGCGCCCTCATTTGCAGTTGGATAGAATGCTGCGGAAGGGACCAGTCTCCTTCACATCTGCAGCCTTGGAGCAGGGGGTGGAAAGCAGGGTCCCACAGCGAGAAGAAGGGCCAAGCCCTCTAAGTAAACTTGCTGAACAATACCCACAAAAGTCCTGAGTTGAGCTAGCAGGACTCAGCCTTGCCCTAGTAGGTAACTCTTAACCTTTCTTCCCCTCCCTTTCTTTTGTAGCTGGGGTCAACTTTAAAAGTATTCTTGTGTTTAGAAAATACTTGCCGAGACTCGCTGTGTAGCCTGGGGAAGTGTCAGCTAGGATCTGGGCACTGATCTGGCCTGTAAAGGATTTATTTCCAGGGCAGATGGAGGCTGGAAAAAGAGAGAGAGAGAATAAAGAACAAATGCACTGCTGTCGAGTCGATTCCAGCTCACAGTGACCCTGTAGGACCCAGCAGAACTGCCCCAGAGGGTTTCGAAGGGGCACCTGGTGGATTCGAGCTGCTAGCCTTTTGGTTTGCAGCCAGATGTTTAACCACTGTGTTACCAGGGTTTCCACAAGTCACAGTAGGTGTGAAAAGGTGGTGTGCCTGACTACAGGCTTCTGGAATGGCAGCAGACTGCCAACCCTGGGGCATGTTCCCCTGACTTGAGGGAAACCTGTCTTCTAGCTCTCAGATGGGGGAGCTGGCTCAGTTTTGGGCCCCTTGCCCATGGTATGGTGGTTGTGGGTTATTCCTGCCATGCTGTAGGGTGGTGTGATAGGACATCTAATCCCTAGCTCTGCTCTGATGCTCTTCTCCAGAGAGTTCTGTGGGGTGTAACTGTGCCTCCCAGATAACTAGCAAGCACTGTCAACTTTTTGGGGTGAATGAATAGGGTGTGATTTTTTGTAAGCTGCAGGCCTCTCTCCGTACTACGTTTGACCCAAAAAGTGTCATTTAAGAGGAGTCCCCCAAGCTCCTTGGACATTTAGTTCCTTTCAAGAACATTCCAGAAAACCTCCCTTTGGTGACTTTCTTAGACATGATGTTCTTTCAAAAGGGAATGCTGCTCTGAAGTCAGAAAAGTAAGTCGAGATTCCCAGGAAGTGCAAAGGGACACCCTGGAGGCATGTTGTGCTGTGTTAAGCTGTTGCAACCCAGGAGCAGGACCCCAGGCCCAGCTGGCCCTGCTAAGCTGGGAGCAGGAGACCCCATTGAGGTGAGGCAGGCTTCTCTTTGATGCACCCCCTGCATTTTAGGATATACAGAGGCCTTCCCAGGCAGCTTCTCACTTTGTCTTTTTGGTAGCCTTGTCCAGGAGCAGACAGTTCTAGAGGACGGTCCCTGTCTTATAAATGAGCACTCTGAGGCCTATTTAACACAGTTTATTTCTGTGACAGAAATAAAAAGCAAAACAAGTGAACACGAGAACCAAATAACCCCCAAACTAGTTGCTATTGAGTCGTTTCCAACTTTGGACAACCTCATCTGTGTTCATATAGATCTGTATGTGCTTGGCTGTAATCTCCGCAGAAGCAGATTGCCAGCTCTTTCTTCTGTGGCACTGCTGGGTGGACTTGAACTGCCAACTGTAGGTTAGCAGTCTAGAGCAAACTGTGCCACCCAGGGACCTTTCTGTGGCAGAACCAGGTCTTCTGCTCTTGCCCTTGGAGACTACGTCTAAATTTCTCTTGATGTGGTCCTCAGCCAGGACCATCTCATCACCTGGGAGTTGGTGGGGAATACAGAATTGCTGCCCTACCCAAAGCTAGCTGACCTAGAATCTTCAGCGATGAGCGCCAGGATGTTGTATTTTAACAGTCTCTGATAGTTAAGTCTGAGAAGCACAGTGCTCCATCCCGACCCTCGGGAAGCCCTTAGTTGGCCGGTGTAGATGGGGGAAGCTGACTGTACCTGGCTGTGAGTGTGCTAGATGGATGGATGGATAAAGGCTCTGGTGCCCTGGAGCTGAGAGTGGTGCAGACTATCTCAGTGGGCATCAGAATTTCACAGAGGAGATGATGTCTGAGCTGGGCTTTGAAGACTGAATAGGAGCCTGCCAGGCAGAGTCATGGGGCAGGGAATTACAGGCAGAGGAAACAGTGCCTGCATGCCACAGGGGAGCCTAGGGCTGAAGGTGAAGAGTGGAGAGAGGCCTGGAACCTGGAGGTATGGGTGATAGCCTTTGGGCTTTACAGTGTTAGAAGAATGGAGTCGTCTGAGTCATTTTCTTTGAAAACTGGAGGCCAGATGTGCTTTCTAGAACATCATTATGGTGGCCCATGGTGGACACATTGGGGGAGGGCGTGGGTGATAGGCTAGGGCACAGGTTCTTTGGAGAGAGGAGGAGGGTGGCCTGGAGTGGACCTGGAGGAGAGATCTTCCTGCCTTCTTTGAGAGGTGGGGTTAAGAGGAGAGGGATGTTGGGTAAGGGCCAAGAGAGAGAAGAGGGGCCTCAGAGCTGACTGGAAGCTCGGGGTGCTGTTATGGGGCTGTTCCCTTCAGTGGGGGCCAGGGAGGAGGGAGCAGGTTGAAGCTTACCTGTTTGCTTGGGTGGCACCTCTGTAGATGGCCAGGTGAGCTGTTCCCTCAGGCAGGTAGGAATGAGCACCCGCAACCGGGCCCTGAGTGCGCACCACAGGCAGACGTGCAGCGGGTGGGGAGAGCCATGGAGTGGAGATCAGGATGGAGGGAAAGAACCAGAAGGGCATGTCTCTGGATTCAGGAAGCGTGAAGGAAAGGGTTCTTAAAAGGTCGGGAAGACTCCCACAACGTATTCCAGTTCTTAAGAAGCACCCCGGTATCTCTGTAAGGGGATGCTTCTCTAATGTACACATACAGCCAGGTGTGCATTTGTGCACACACATACACTTACACACCCACACATCCAGCAATGGAAAGTAGGACAATACTGCAGATAAACACTAAGCTGTGTGTTAGGGGTTCCAGGACTAGAATGGAAGGTCATCCCCTCACTCTTAGAACATCCACCCTTTCCTCCCACATTGAAGAGATCCCTGGTCAAGTGACATTTTCTTTCGTCGTGCCTGTGCTTACTGTAGTCCGGCAGTGACAGTTTCAGCCTGAAGCCTTTCTCCCGGCTGGTATAGTTGGAGTCCTTACTAAGTGTCAGGTGTAACACACCCTGCTGCCTGTGGGCTGCCTCACGATTACTGTCCCTGGTTTGCAGGTGGAGAAACGAAGGCTCGTGAAAGCCGACACGTGACTTGTCCAAAGTGGCAGAGCTGGGACTGGGGTCTGCTCAAAGGCTGAGTTTTCAACACTTCCTGTCTCCCCTCTTCTGTAGAGCCGGCAGGGTGGAATCAGGAATGAGATGTTAGTCATAAATGCACAAGAAAGTTAAGGGAAGTGAAGGGTTGGGGTCTTGTCTGTGAATTGACATGTGTCATATGGTGAGAAAGACAGTTTGCCACTTTCTAAAGTGAAGAGGGCTTCTTGGAGCCTCGTTCTGTAATCAGGACTTGAGACAAATGCTTTTTTCGGGAGGAGATAAGGTTTTTAAAACCAGACTTGACATGTGCTCATTTTAGAAGGCAATGCACGTGTAAGGCCGCTGTTGACCTTAAAGGTCATGTTGATGAAGTTGGTCAAGGAGGCTTCCTCCCATCACCCTTCCTGCTTAAGAAGGTACAGAGGATACGCAACCTAGTTCCTTCCTGCTGAGTAAGAGAGACATTTCCTGGTGGTCTTGGACAACATGGTCAGCTTTTTGATGATGTAGTTGTCCCTAAAACATAATGAGAGACCTTGAAGATGTTGGGAAGTGCCAGCTTCCCCAGACACGTGTGGCAGGTGTGTTTCTGGAAGGCAGAGACTCAGGGCCTCAAGATGACTTGGGTGTGCCATGTCAGGCATAAACGGACATGGGTTGTGTACATGGTTGTGTACATAGACTCATTGTACACCCAAACTGGGGAGGACAGGGTACTTTGATGTAACATGTAGTTACCTATGATTCTACTTCCTGGGTGCTGTATAATCTGTCTCCTTGGGAAATACCTTTCAGACAGAGGGCTCAGATTTGAAGTTCATGCTTTAGCAAAGTGGCCTTTATTTAGAGTTTTTATGCACGCAGCACTGATCGAGTTCCTGTGTCTTAGTTGTCTGGAGAACATTAAGAGTTTGAGGTAAGCATTATGACGAGAGTTGTCTGTTGGTGGCAGACGTGGTTACGCACTCAGTCACTAGCTGCAAGGTCAATGGTTTGAAGTCACCCGGAGGTGCCGCAGAAGGCAGGCCACGTGATCAGCTCCCATAGCCTTGAAAACCCTGTGGGTCAGATCTCCTGTGACACAAGGGATCACCATGACTTAGAATAGACTTGTTGGCCAGAGGGACACTATTTTAATCACCTGGTACTGCTCTAACAGAAAATACCACAAGTGTATGGCTTCATGAAGAGCAACTTTTATGGTCAGTCTGGTAGGCCACAAATTCGTTTGCAAGTTATAGGTCCGTTCAGTGAGACATTTTCACAGTCTGGTGGGCTGAATCCAAGTTCAGGGAGAGCATCTCAGCACAGGAACCCCACTCCAAAGGATGTGCTCTGCTCTCAGTGCTGCCTTCTTGGTGGTGTGAGGTTCCCAGCTTCCTCTGCTCACTTCTCTCCCTTGGAAACCCTGATGGCGTAGTGGGTTAAGTGCTACGTCTGGCTAGCCAAATGGTCGGCAGTTGAAATCCACCAGGTGCTCCTTGGGAGCTCGGGGGCAGTTCTCTGACCTGTAGGATCGCTATAAGTTGGACCTAACTTGACGGCAGTGGGTTTTTTGCTCTCCCTTCTATCCCAAAAGCTGGTCACTTGAGTCGTGCCTCACCAGCATACCTGCTGCCCATTCTCTGTAACCAGTATCACACAGGCAGGACTCACAGCACAGGGGAGGAATCGCATAATACCGGGACATGTAGCCTGCTCAAATCAATACATACATTTTTGAGTAGGGGCACAGTGCAATCCATGACAGACACCTTTGCTTTCTCCTCTCTTGTGGAGAATGTTGCAATCAACTATGTAGTATCCGGATTGAAAGGGACTCTTGACGACACCAAAAACCAAAATAAAAACCAAAATGAAATAAATCCATTGTCGTCTAGTCAGTTCCGACTCATAGTGACCCATAGTGACCCAATTCCTAAAGTAGAACTGCCCTGTAGGGCTTCCAAGGAGCACCTGGTATTTTCCAGCTGCTGGCCTTTCGGTCAGCAGATGTAGGTAGCTCTTAACCACTATGCCACCAGGGTTCCCATTGATGACATGGACTGAGTATTTTCACTTTTGGTTCCAGGATCGTGTGATAAGGGTGATTAACTCTTGAGTGAGTCTAAGGTACTGTCCCATCCGTACAGGTTTATTTTCTCACCAGAAACAGCATGGTTTCCTTTCAAACTCAGAGAGTTGTTGTCAGAGTTTCTCAAAGACAAACCTAAATCATACGAGGAAGGTACCTAAATAGATAATATTTAATGATCGCCATACTTGGACTATTAGCCATCGTCTTGTTAGATTGTAAGGAGTGTGAGATTGTCTAGAGTTTCCGGAACAGTCGAAGTTCTGTGATCGAGGTAGCGATTAATGGCTGTTCATGGTACCAGTGGTACTAGCAAGGAGTGCTAAGGTCCTAACGTGTCTCCAAGACACCCCGACAAACACTGGGAGAGAGAAAACGGCAGCCTTTCAGCCTGTTTACAGCTTTATTTTCTATTGGTTTGACTTCTTTTGTCCCTTGTGTGTGCTGACAGTCCTTCTTAAGGTAGAGGACTTTCATCTTTGTGTTCCATGGAGTATTGGAGTGTTGGTCCCACCTGCCCTCCCTCCCCTTAAAAACAGGTAGTGCCTATGCCTTATAAGGCCATCGTTGGGTGTCAGGATTTTTGTCTTCCTACAAGTCAGCTCTTGTAAGGGGAAGCTGTGCAGGCCTTTGAGGATGTGAGAGCCGGAACAGCCGGCCCCGGCTGATGCTGGCCTCGGTGTGTGCGTGCCTGCCCTCGGGGTAGGGCAGATGTGGCGGGGCTTCACGTAGGAGCCTGCTGCCTTTGTATCTTCGGGCTAGTGAGGTCTGATGCCAGCCAGAATGAGAGAGGGCCTGACCCAACCCAGCCCTTGTGTTGCCACCCACCCACATGGGGGCCCTCTAGAAAGCTGTGCTGGAGATGCCAGGGCTCAGCGTTCAGGCTCCTGCCATTTGAGGAGAAAAACATCCTTCAGAAGTACTGTGTGTGTGGAGGGCTGCACATTGTGTTCCTCTGGACACATCTCGGATATTGGCCAGTTCACACTTCTCACCAGGACTCTGGAGCAGCTGCTGTGAAATGATCAGACAAAAACCCAGTGGTTATCAAGTCAGTTCTGACTCATGGCAGCCCTGTGAGTGTCAGAGCAGAGCTGCGCTTCACGAGTTTCCCGTGGCTGGCTGGTTTTCCAAAAACCGACCACCAGACCTTTCTTCCGAGGCGCTTGTGGGTGGGCTCCCATCATCATCCTTTTGGTTAGCAGCGGACCATGTAAACCATTGATACCACCCAGGGGCTCCGAGTGGCTGCCACACTGAGGAGGAGGATAGGCAGAGGTCATCTGGAGTGGACAGGAGCAGCCCTCACTTCTTGGTCAAGTGTCTCAGCTCTGTGACTCTGCAGGGACACTTGCAGCTCCACTCCATGTGCCTGTTCTGTTGAGGCCCTTGGCAGTCCCGCGTGAGTGACGTTTCTTTCACTCCTCTTAAGGTGTCCTGGTGGTGCCGTGGTTAAAGACTCCCACCGGCCACTGCGGGGCAGTTCTCCTGTGTCCAGTAGGGTCGCCATGAGTTGGAATAGCCTAGAACTGGATGGCCAAGGCTCCCCGCCACCAACTCTGACCACAGATGCTTGTGTCATGGTTCCCAGGATCCCAGAGCTGTGCCTGGGGGTTCAGGCACGTCGCTGCAGCTCACAGCCACCTCGCAGCACTGCCTGCTCTCTCCTGTCATCTCCAGTCCCCTCACCCTGCCATCTCACTCCTCTCCCCTTCTTCTTTCCTTTCCCTCCACTCTCCCCTCCTTCCCACGGCCCCCTCCCTCTCTCCAGAGGCATCTATATGCTTAGAGATTTCTTTCTCCCTATCTTTGCCTTTTCCAAAGGACTCTGCGTAGGGGTCAGACACCCCGACTTTCTGAGAAGGAGAAGTCCGACTGAGCTGCCTTGTGTGGGTGACCCTTGTGTTCTTGAAACTGCAGTTCTCTCTTCTAAGCTGTGATAATCTTGACATTTGAAAAGACTGTCCCAGGGAAGCCACAGAAAGGACCTCATTTGCCAAATGTGTTGTCCTGGCTGTCCCATCGGCATCAGTGACTCTGGTCTTCTCAACCAGTGTGCAAAAAATCCGTCGTCTGTTCCCCGTGAAGCGGTTGGGTGGGACAAGATTTGAGTTTCCCATCTGTTCTGTTTGTGTTTGGGCCTCATTTCAAAAACCACACTGGAAAGGTTTATAGGCAAACATTATAAAAAGTGACAGCCTGAAGTGCTGCTATATTGCGGGATTGGCAGAGGCCGGCATTACGTGAAATAGCTGACGGTTTCAGCTCGCCTCAATTTCATGTCTCACGACAGTGGCATTGGTGAGGAATTCAGCTGGACACCGTCACACCAGCAATCTCTTCTTCCAACTGGAGGCAGCCAACCCCTGCCCCTAGGGCTACTTTTGCGTGCAGGGAACTTGCCTCTTTGTTTATGTACAGAGGTAGACTCATTATGCAGCTGGTGGTTAGGGACACCCTTGTAAGGTTGCTCTGACAGGTCATGACCTCTGCCTCATCTACTGAGAGACTCAGGCGGCTCCTGCCTCAGTTTCCTTCTTTCCCAGTTGGAGGTGCCTTCCTTCTGAATACCTCTCAGCACCCAAGATCTGCTGGAGGGCAGAGATTATACGGAGACTACTGAGCAGATAGTAGAATTCTCCACTTCCATGCAGGAGACCTGGGTTTGATTCCCAGCCCTGTGTACTTCAGGTGTAGCTCCTGCTTGTCTGTCTGCGGAGACTGGCGTGTTGCTGTGATGCTGAGCAGACTAGTAGAGCTGCTGGGCTGTAACAGACTAGGAAGAAAGACCTGGCGGTCTCTTTCTGAAAAGTCAACCATTGAAAACCCTGTGGATCACAGCTTTTGAGTCTACGTCTGACCAGAGGGATGATGCGGGACCGGGCAGTGTTTTTTTTCCCCTTGTGCCTGGTGTCACCATGGGGGAGGGCAGGTATGTTATAGCTGGCCGCAGACCACAAGAAAGGGAGCAATTGCTGTGGCATTTGTCCCATTCACATCTTGGTTAGAGTACTCTAATCAAGAGTAGTCTGCTCTATGATAACTTTGATGCTGTCTCTTCTCAGGTGTTTGAAGCTTCTGGGAGAAAGTTAAATTGATGGCTCTAAACATCTGCCCAAGGAACTCTAGTAACGCAGCAGTTAAGCCCTCAGCTGGTAACTGGAAGGTCAGCCATTTGAACCCACCAGCGTCTGTCAGGTTTATAGGCTGGGAAGCGCTGTGGGTAGCTAGCTCTGAGCAGCTGTGAGTCAGAACTGACTCGGAGGTGAGAAGGTTTTGGAAAGTGTGGTGGTGGAGTGGTTAAGAGCTGGGGTTGCTAACCAGAAGGCTGGCAGTGTGACTCCTTGGAAACCCCAAGAGGCAGTTCTGCTGTCTTACAGGGTTGCTGTGAGTCAGAATCAACTCAACGGTGATGGTAGCTGTCTACATGGCAGGGCTGTCCATGGGGACTGTGCGACCACAGTGGATCGAGACAAGTGTGTCTAGTCCTCCCAGAAGGTCAACTCATCACCTTGTTTGTTTAGCACCTGTGGGTTACAGCGGCAAACTTTCCAACACTGGTGTGCATTTGCTGCAGCTGTCTTGCTGGTTTTAGAATTTTAGTTGGTATTAGGAAAAATAGGTGGAAACGTTGTTTTGCCTGTGGAAGCTGTGGAATTTGGTATGGAGCAGAGCAACTTCTGGAACCTTCCCCCCTGTGCATTTCAGAAAGAAGAGACCAGGAAAGTGTTGTTGGGCTGTGCACCCCGTGTGGATCTTCCCCCTTCTGCAGAGGGAAGGTTAAACGTCTGCCTCGCACCAGACAAACATCCAGGAAATGTTACTATTACTATAAAAGGTGTTGTTTGAATTTCCCAAGGAACACTTTGCCCTGTGTCAACTGTCATATTTTACAGACCAAGCAGTGCAGCGTGGGGCAGCCCAGAAGGAGGGACTGGCCTGTGTCAGTGGGGATGATCAAAGGGAAGAAGCTGCGGTGAAGATCGCAGATGCAGCCTCGGTCATGTCAGGGATGCGGAAATCGTCTGGGCTTCCGAGAGAACAGTGTGAAATAAATACAGGCCGGGGAGATGTGCGCACAGGCCTGAGCAGTGGACGGCGCAGGGTGCGGGCAGTGAGGTGCTGGTGTGTTCAGACACTAGAGAGATACTAGAGCCCCGTAGGAAACCAATTGGCAGGAGCTGGGGGCCCCCTCTCAAGCCACCTGCTTGGATTTCAAGCCGAGCACCTGTGTTCGTGGCACTCTGGCCTGCGACCTCGCTGATGGGCTCCTTGTCAGCAGGGATCCCCAGGCTGGGCCACTGGAGCTGCTGGGTGGCATGGGAAGCTGTGGGTTTGGCATTCTACCTACCGTGTGCCCCTGCCACCTGCCTCCTAACTCTCACGTCCATCTCTTAGTGATGTTGCTTCTCCCTGGCCTCTTCCTGTCTTGTGCTTAAGAAAACTGTTTTGTTAATATGTTACAAATGTTTATTGAACTGTTAAACCAAACCGTACCCACTTCCAGTTGAGTTGAATCAGACTCTTAGTGACCCTACAGGATGCAGTAGAACGGCCCCATAGGGTTTTAAAGGCTGTAAATCTTTACTGAAGCTGACTGCTACACCTTTTTCCCATGGAGTGGCTGGTAGGCTTGAACACCGACCTTTCGGTTAGCAGCGGAATGGCTAATCACTGGGCTACCTGGGTTCCTATTGAACGCTAAAAGAATACAGCATCAGAACAAACAGTAAAAAACTCATGCAAAACGATTGAAATAAATTGTTGGTGAAAATAGTAAGCTTTGTCATAATACATGACAGTGTTGACTGTAGGTGAACAACTTGACAATGAAATTGAAGCAATTTGAATACAGTGATGACTAGTTTTCTCTTCTTCTTGTACTTAAACCTTTGTTTTGCTTCTTATTTGCCCTGCCTGCCTTCTCCCTGAGATGGGCTTGAAGTCTTCAGAGGATAACCAAAGCCAAACCAAACCAAACTCAACTCCCGGGGATCCTAGAAGACTGTAGAACCGCCCCATGGAGTTTCCAAGGAGCACCTGGAGAATTTGAACTGCTGATCTTTTGATTACAGATGAAGCGCTTAACCAGTATGCTACCAGGGTTTCTCTTCTTAGAATACCCAGGGATGTTGCTGGAGTTCATCAGAAACACTGATGGACTCCCCAGGTGGGCCTTCAGGGAGATTCCATTGGGGAGAGGAGGAGAGAGAGTATGTGCTTTCTGAATTTACCGAGGCAGGAGTTACCGGTTTAAGACAATTCACTTTGTGGGTGAACATTATTACCTCATTGAGGCATTTTGGAGAGTCATTTTACTATCCTGGAAGCTTATGGGTGATGACTTTGACATGGGTTTGCTAGAAAGACAAACTGTTAATTCCATCAAATTGTGTCAACTGTCTTTTGAGATGGGGGCCCATCAGTAGCATCACTTTGCTTCCAGAGATAGGAATCTAAAGTGTTGTGAAGATACTCTGAAAAGATGCTCCTGGGTGCTGCACGGGAGACCCATGTTCAGCTGTGAGCCCCCAAGGTGGAAGTTCCAGTGACCCGGAAGCATTCTGAAAGAAAGACCTGGAGATCTGCTTCTGGAAATCATCCTTGAAACTGTATGGAACACAGTTCTGCTCTGACACACATGGAGTCGCCCTGAGTCACTGCGAGTTGCAGTGGACCCGGTAGCACCTGGTTTATCCTCAGAAAAGGCTGTGTTCACGATCATGGTGAGCATCTTCATCCTGGCAGTGACAGTGACGCTGGCAGTTGTTGGCCCACCGTATTATAGTGGAAGGCCAGGTTCATGTTTATTGACTCATGGGATCATCACAAACGACACCCTAAGCACATCCTATCATTTTCTTTATTTTTGCTCTTCATCAGATGAGGAACTCGTTGCTGTTGAGTTGAGTTGATTCTCACTCACGGTGACCCTATAGGGCAGAGAAGAATTGCTCCCTGGAGTTTCTAAGGGGCATCTGCCGGATTTGAACTGCTGACATTTTGGTTAGCAACTCTAGCACTTAGCCACTCCGTTGCCAGGGCTTCCCCATTTGCTCAGTGTGTCCTGTGTGCCCAGCCCTGCCGAAGATGTGGCCCTGCTCCCGGGGCCTCACTGTGTGTGCACCTCCTCCCACACCTGACAGGGGGCTGTGTCTTTGGGTGCCAACGTCTCAGCCACCTTTGGTTTCTCTAAAATTTGGTGGCTTCCCTGATTTGGGTAAAGGAGAGGATTCTCAGTGAAAACAAGTTCCTTTAAAAAAGGAGACGTCCTAACTCAGCCTTTGCCAGGGGAGATTTTTCTGCATGGTGATTGCAAATACCGTGCTTCTCTTTTCGGTTTTTTTTGAACAATCTTAGAGCATTCCACTGTGTCCATTCAGTAGGGGCATGGCTTCTCCTCATCCGTGGGATGGTGACAGGCTGGTTGACTGGTGTGAGTCCCCGTCTCCTCTTTAAAAGACAGAAGATTGGCTCTGTTTGCCCCGCGGCTTCCTTTGGTGACCAGTGCTGGCTCGTAGGAAGGCAAATGCCATCTCATTCTTGGTGACTTGCTGATACTGTGACAGGATCATAATAAATACTGATTATCTTATGACCAAGACTAATCCAATGTAAATTCATTCCCACCTTTTTGGGTGCTGTTTCAGTAATTAGTTTTTGGAGACGTGGGACCCGAGTGACCTCTGACCCTTGGTGTCTCCAGCTGTGAAAGGGATTATTGGATCAGGTGGCCTCTCGACTCTGTCAGTTTTGATGTTGCATGAGTCTGTGACTCGGAGACCCTGGAACTGAGAGATAATCAAAAATCTGGGGCCAACTGGACTTCTTTTTGCTCCTTGCTTTCTGTCCTGTGTTTCCCAAACTTCTTCTCCTCTTTCCTTCCTGCTGTGGCTCCAGAGTTGAATATAATTCAATCAGTAACTCCGTTCTGCTGCATCGTGGCTTCGTGGGCTTCGGAGACCTGGCCTGAGAGCCTTTCAGCTTAGTGTTCCAACATCGGCTCAGCTCTTCATGTCTCTGCCCATCTGAGGCCTTCTCCGATCATCCTACACATCCAGGGTGGCAAACTTTCTGTAAGGGACCCAGACGGTAAATATTTTGAGCTTTTAAGGCATGATTTAGGTCATACCATCTCTGTCACAACTGTGCAAAACCAGCCCTAGACCATAGGTCAGTGAAGGAGCCGTGGCTGTGTTCCAGTAAAACACTGTTGACAGAAACAGGCGGTGGCTGGATTGGGCCCGTGGGCCATGGATTGCCACCTCCTGCCCCACAAGAAGCAGTGGCCTGTAAACTGTCTCTGTGGGCCCTGCCCGCTTGCCACATTCTTCTTCCTGGCACTTAAGACACTTGATGTATCTTTTATTTTCTATAGATTTCTTTACTCTCTGTCACTCCGCTGTAATGGGGTTTTGTAAGTGCCACGCTCTGTCTTGTTTCCTGTTCACTTCCCAGTATCTAGAACAAAGTGTGGCCTAAAGTGAGTGTTCATTTAGTATGCAATTGTTGAATGAAGCAAATGACCCAGCCTGCTTGGGACCTTCTGCCCTTGGGTGGGTGGCCGTGACTCTCCGTGCTAAATTTGTTTGACGTCTGCTTTCTCCTTCTTGTGGCTGCCTTTTTGTGTCATGTCCTGAGTCCCTCAGCTCAGGGAAAGGTATTGGGAGGTCTGGAATTTCTTCGGCTTTGTGTGCTTTTGGGCGAGGGGTCTTCTCTGGGAAGCCTGGGCACACGGGTGCCCAGGCTTTCTGCGAAATTGGCTGTTGGTGGTGCTGTTGGGGGTTTGAGGAGAATTCTGACTCCGGATGCCTATGCCCTCCTTGTCCCTTCAACAATGGGACTGCAGAAGGAAGAGACTTTATTCCAGTCTTCTGTGAGAGATTTGTTTATTTGAGTGTGGTCTGGAAAAAAACCGTTGCCTTGTGATGCTCCCCAGATTTGGAGCTGAGCCAGAGATGAGAAGCTTTGTGTTTTAAGGGCCCGGGACTCTGGGTACCAGTCACGCTCTGACTGTGAGGGAAGAGAGATGAAAGCCTGTTTCATGAGCGCGTGTGGCCAGTGGCCCTCGCTCTTCTCTGGAAGGCGAGTGGTCCCTTCTTACCTGTGTTCAGAGAGGTCTCCGTGGGTTGGATCCTCTCAGGTCCCAGCATTCTCTGCAGATTTGGGGTTGAGGATCGTGTTTGACCTGGCCCTGATTGTGTTTGACCTGACCTTCCCTGTGTCAGCCACGTGGGACCTGGGGGTGGGTCACAGAGAGCCACCAGATCCGAGCCTTCCCTCTAGGATGCTGATGTCTGAGACAGACAGGACAGGCTCATGAGGGGCTGGGGGTGGGTGGCAGAGTGCTGACCAAGGGAGGAGGAGAGAGGTTGATGGACGGAGGTCCCATCAGGTAGGTGCAGTTGGATTTGGGTCTCCAGGAATGGTTTGGACTTACCTGGGAGAAAGGGAGGAAGGGGTATCCCCAAAGCAGACAGAGGCACAGGAGGTCTGAGAAGGCCGAGAGCTCTGACTTGCAGCTGTGGTGGGATCTGACGGCAGTGGGAGGTGGGAGTCATGTGACGTGTTTGATGGCTCTCATTCAGACCTGCTTCAGCACAGCAGAGTTCTGTTTGTGTTTGGTATGAAGGCCTCCGGGCTTTTATCATCTTAAGAAAAACAGTGTGTCCCACCAGCTCACCTGACACAGAATTAACTCTCCAGACTAGCAAAACACAGACCTGAGCCCTGCTGTTCCTGAGAACTCAGATGGTGCACCGTGTATTAAACAAACCAAAACCCCAAACCACCGCTGTAGAGTCAATTCCAACTCATAGCGACCCTTTAGGACAGAGTCCTCTTGCCAAGGCTGTCTGTAGAGCAGCAGGCTGCCACATTTTTCTTCCGTCTGGGGATGAGCACTTCACTGTTGCGCCACTGTAGCTTCTACACAGTATGTGGGGATCTATTCATTTCCCTGGAGATCAAGACATATTCCAAGAAGCTTGGCTTTGTGACCGTAGCAAAGCCTGGCCCAGATAAACAGACCATTAAGTGTATGTGTGCACCTGTGTGCCTGTACAGACACGTGTACATGCTTGTACGTGTGTGCAAGAGACCAGTCATGTGGAATGGAAAAGCACTGTGAAGTGTGATGTTCTTGCAAATAGAAAGCCTGCAGTGATAAAATTTTGGGTGTGTTGGAGTGTGAGCAGGTTTGCTTGTAGCTCGTCCTTGCAGGCTGGGTGATGGTTTGTTTGGAAAGCTGTGCTGTATGTGGACACAGAGACGGGGTAGCTGTAGCTTGGCGCTTCCCCCGTTGGTTGATATTACACATCCTCGCTCAGTCTGCTCTCCACACCAGGCACCACCTCCTGGCTTCGTGGGGTGTGGGGGAGAGAGGCGGACACCTGCTGGGGCCATTTGCAAAAACAAGAGCAGCCTCTCCTGGGAATCACCAGCCTCCACTGACCTTTGTTGGACTCTCTCTCCTCCTCCTCCTTCCCGTCTGTCTCCTCCGTCTTCTCTCTCCCGCCTTTCTGCAGAGCCGCCGACCAAATACCAAATCTCTCAACCAGAAGTGTATGTGGCCGCGCCAGGGGAGTCGCTAGAATTGGGCTGCCTGTTGAAAGATGCCGCCACGATCAGTTGGACTAAGGATGGGGTACACTTGGGGCCCGACAATAGGACAGTGCTTATTGGGGAGTACTTGCAGATAAAAGGTGCCACGCCTAGAGACTCCGGCCTCTATGCTTGTACGGCGGCCAGGAGTGTAGACAGTGAGACCTTGTACTTCATGGTCAATGTCACAGGTGAGTGGGCCCGGGAGCCCTCCGCTCTCCCTTCTCTGTAACTGTTTTGTGGGTAAAAATCGAATTGTACCCTTGTAATTGTAGTGACATCTGCTAACTGGCTGCCAGGCACACAGGTTCACAACTTCATAGGTTGTTATTGATCTGGGTGCACTAGAGATGCTGGTCATTAAGAATGACAAAATTCTCTTGTGCAAAGGAACGATTTTCTTTCTTTTTTTAATAGCGTGAAAACAGACCCATATTCCCCAAAATACTAGGGACAGACACCCTTGGCAAATAGATTATAGGACTGAAAATCAGATGCTCAGGAGTTCTGATTTCTTTTTGATTCATATGGGAGTTTCTCTCCTTGATTTTTCCTTCCACTGAGGGAGGGACACTACCAAAGCCTTCCAGTGGCAAGATTTTAAACTTTTCCTTTTAGAATATTAGTAAATGGCTGGGAGACCACACAGAAGCAGAGTTTTGTTAGGGGCTAATTCCTTTCTCAGGGGGACCCCTGAAAGACGAACAGTTGTGTCGGAAAAAATCTTTGGGTATTACGTAATCAGTACATTTGTCTGGGACCTGAAGACTGTTTGAAACTGAAAACTCAGTTGCAGTATATCCACTTTTATAGCATGTTTAAATAATGTGAAAGCAGAAAACATTGGATCAGAGTACAGGCCAACACTGTCACTACAGAGAGAAAATTTAAGCCATTACAACCCTCTTAACTAAACACAGCCTCAGACTTGTTGCCTGGGACACTAAGTTGTTGGGTTGGCTGGACCCTAGAAGGCTGAAATTACAGATAATTGCTACTTCTGGCTTTGCAAAAACACATCCATGAATATGTTCTTTTGCATACAGATGCAATCTCATCTGGAGATGATGAGGACGACACAGATGTCTCCGAGGACTTTGTCAGTGAGAACAATGACAACAAGAGTAAGTAATGGCAGGACTCGGAAGGTCCCGAGAGGAGAGCCTGGTGGGAAGTGCCAACTCTGCCTGTCTTCTTGTGGACTCTCCAACTGCTGCGTGTCCTGCCCCCTCTCTTTTCCCCGCTGTGTCTCTGTCTTTCAAACCTGAGAATAAACCAGTGTTCCTGCATAGCCTTCTCTGTGTTTGTCTTTTCTTCTTGTGTCAGCAGCCACTCTCCCATCCGAGCAGTGACTGCCCTTCTTTCCTGGGTTTCCCTTTTTCCTTCTCCCTGTTATGAGACATAAAAGTCGTGGACCTGTAGAACACCTTGGTTTTCTTGATATCTGATGATTGTGCTTGGCTTAACTCAGCGGTTCTCAGTTGGGAGTACCTCCCCAGGCACTCCCTGGTGGCGCAGTGGTTAAGTGCTGTGTCTGCTAACCAGAAAGATGATGGTAGTTTGAATCTGCCAGGGGTGCCTGGGAAACTCTATGGAGCAGTTCTACTCTGTCCTGTAGGGTCTCTATGAGTTGAATCGACTTGAGGGCACTGAGTTCCAGTTCCCTTCCCCCTGGTGCCCAGGGATATTTAGTGATGTTTGCTTGTTACAGTGGAGTGGGGGTGGTGGTGGGGTGGGGTGGCTGATGGCATTCCACAGTGTACGGGACAGTCCCTCCAACAGAGCATCATCTGGTCTAAAATGTCAGTCAGTACTTCCACTGTTATAAAACTGTGGCCTTCTAAAACACGCACCACGTGGTCAGTGGACAGAAGAGAAGATTGCGTTTCTTTGTGGCTGGCTGTGAACAGGGAGCCAGTGAGTGCTGTCTGCTAGCTTCAAGGCAGCTACCACTCAGCATGAAACACCTGAAAGGCTGTATACTTGGTGAGCAAATGGCTGACTTGGGTTCAGATCCTGGTCTACCACTTCTGAGCTGGATGACCTTGGACAAGTCATTGAACCTCTTTGCCTCAGTTTCTTCATCTGTAAAATGGGAATAATGATCTCTCATGGGTTGGTTATGAGGATCAGTGGAGCTAATATTTGTATAGTGCACCAAAGAACGAGTGCTTGTAAGTGTTCTTTCAGTGAGAAAAGATACGCCAAGTTGTATTCTCCAGTGATACGAAGGGAATGGTTGTAATGAGACTATACGTCGGTCACTGGGGTCTTGGTTGAGATGTAATATCCCACATTTTCTCAGAAGGATTGTTGTCCACTTAATAAATTTAAACAAGGCCTAAAATAAGACAACTAGTTATTAAAATGAGCAAACCCAGGGCTGTCTAGTTGATTCTACTCATGGTGACCCTGTAGGACAGAGTAGAACTGCCTCACAGGGTTTTCAAGGGTGTAGGTCTTTACAGAAGTAGACTGCTATGTCTTTCTCCCTGAGAGCGGCCGCTGGGTTTGAACTGCCGCTCTTCCAGTTTGCTGCTGAGCCCTTTAACGACAGCTCCACCACCCATAGAACAAAAACCCTTTGCCATCAAGTCAGTTCTGATCCCTAGCAACCCTATTGGACAAGGTAGAACTGTCCTTTAGAGTTTCTGAGGAGTGCTTGGTGGATTTGAACTGCCGACCTTTTGCTTAGCAGACGTAGCACTTAACCAGTGCACCACCCCCGCTTCCCTGCTCCTCCAGGGCTCCTGAAATGGGCACAGAGCTTTTTAAAGAAAGAGAAAATAGCTACTGTTACAGCATCTGGGATAAATGTGTTAACTTGAGCGAGGAGTTGTGTTTGTCCCCAGGTTTCCTAACAGTTTGAGCAAAAAGGAGAATATTTTGGTTTATGGATTTTACTGTGCTAAACAACAGTAGCATCATCTGGAACCTTATTAATGAAAATTCTCAGACTCTCACCTAGCCCTAAGAATACCCAAAGCAAACTCATGCCGTCAAGTCAATTCTGACTCATAGTGACCCTCTAGACAGAGTAGGACTGTCCCCGAGAGTTTCCATGGAGTGCCTGGTGTATTTGAACTGCCGATCTTCTGGTTAGCAGCTGCAGCACTTAACCACTTCGCCACCAGGGTTTGCATCCCAGCCCTACTGCGCCGTCGACTCTGGGGTGATTCTGATGTATGCTCAAGGTGAGAGCCACTAGCTTAGGGACAGACCTGCCGAGATCTGTCTCCAGCAGGAGTTCACCGTTTGAATCCTGCTCAGAGACTGAGGAGTGAGACAGTGCGTGGAGGCTTTTGCTGCCTTCTGTAGCTGCTCTCAGAGAGGCTGTTGTTATTATTGGATAAGAGTACAGTGATGCCTTGGAAGATGTGGTTTACTTTGGATTCGTTCTTTGTCTGTAGCTGGGGAGGGGACACCGATGAGGGTCCTCTCTGGACGAGGCTCTGGGCTGAGTGCTGGGTGCTGGTTGCTGGGTGCAGGGTGCAGGATGCTGGCTCAGTCCATGCCTCTTAATGACCCCAGAAGGTGGGAGGGAGTGTTTCTGATTTACTGAAAGGAAAGTGGCGACTCGGAGCAAAAGCTGAGCTATGATTCAGTCTCAGGCCTGTCTTGGGGGGGTCACAGAGTCCCTCTGCCAGTTCCCAGGCCCACAGTGGGGATGGCATGAGAAGGCATGTTTGGTTTTCTGTGCTGAAGTGTTGATTTTTTCGCAGTGTTGTTGTTGAGAATAGACACCGCCAGACATACACCAGGTCAGTCATTTCTGCATGTACTGTTCAGTGACATCGATTACAGCCTTTGAGTTGTGTCACTGTCATCACTCTCCTTTTCTGAGTTGTTTACCCCACCGCTAACATAATAGGGTCGCCATGAGTTGGATCCTACTCGACAGCACTTGGCCAACATAAACTCACAGTCTCCCAAGATTCCCATCTAATCTCTTGAGTTGCTGTTGTCCCTTTGAATGGGACATCAGGTTCCACCAGCTCAGTTTGGTTGGCATTCCTGGGAAGTGGATCATTCTAGTGATCAAATACCTTGCCCTGTTAGCAGGCTACCGTGGGTACACACGAAGTCATAAAAAATAAGAGCAAGGTGGAGCCTACTCAACACCTAGGCTGAGTGAACAGGATCCTTCTCTGCTGATTCACAAGGATTTTCTGCCACAGACCTCTGGGGGATCTTGGAGAACACCAGCCCGGATCACCGGTACCTGTATAGGGCCAGGTGGCCGAGTGCTTCTTCTCAGTGCTTGCTTGGCCCGCGATGGGTTGCCAGGCCTTCACTGTACACACCAGGTTCTATGTCATTAGCTCTCGAATGACACCCAGTCGCCCCTGCACTGGGTGCTGTGTGGTGCTTAAAGGCGGGTGTTAGCTGTACCAGGGAGATGCTGTCGGGAACGGTCTCTGTTTGGAGCCTGTGAAACGTTAGATGCTATTTAAAGTGATAGCAGTTCTTAGCTGACTACTTGGCCTCTGCCATCTGTTTGTGTGATTAGGCCGGTCTGATTCACAGGTGCAGTCTGGGGCAGCTGAGATTAAGCAGCTGTGCCCTGCGTGGCCAGAGGAATGCCGTGGCCAGGGTAATTGGCAAGGCAGGAAAGGGGATGTTGCCATTAGAACAATTTTTTGCCACCTCAAGTGTCAAATGCCTGACCCGATTAATAGGGAAAATTGCAGAAGCATTGAATTCTTTGCATTTTCAGCCACCTGGAAAACACTGCTGTGTCCAAATCGATTCCTTCAGTGCCTTCTGATTGTCTGGTGTTTGAGTGTTCCCCTTCAGCAGAGTTGACAGAGCGTACCCAGTGACCCTGTGCTGACAGTGACATGGTTGGTGGCTTTTTCTCTTTTGGGGTCAAGGCTTCACATATTCTACTTCTGTATCTCCTGGCTTGAAAAATAGACTGCGGGTCATTCCCTCCTGCTCGCACATGAGGTTATTGTTTATCTAATTGTGATGGCTTCAATGGAAGAAGGCCTCTCTTGCCTGGTAGGTTTCTACTTAGATTCTGTACAGAGTAAAACAAGCATGTTGGCCAAATACAATGACAAAAATAACAATTAAAAATTAGGACAGGATTGTTGAATTCTGGCCATGACACTGGTATCCCTTGGCCATGAAGCTGACATCAGGGTCTGCTTAGAACTGGTGGGAACGTTTTACAGTAGTGAGGTGGACCTCAGCTCTCACCTACTGTTCCAGACCCAGCTCAAGAGGGGGCTTCTCTCTAGAGGACCTCCTCGTTCCGCCAGCCACGGGGAGGGCTTTATTTTGGGGTGTTGATGACTTCTGTGTGCTCCCACAGCACGGAATAGGTCAGGCCTGCCTTGCTGAGCAGACCGTTGCCGTCTTGAGGGCCAGGATCAGCCTGGACGTTGGATGAGTACCCCGCTGAGTTACAGGCCACACGTATGCCTTCTATGGAGCAGAATTAGTGTTTATGGAAGTCGTTACATGCTCAGCGTTGTTTAGATCTGGTCTGTACACCGGGATCACAGGCTGCTGTTTCCTGAAGCACATGCCTTGGAGTGTTGCTGTTGACACGGTTCCGATTCACAGCAGCCCTGTGGAACAGGGTGGAGCTGCCACGGAAGAGTTCCTAAAGCTGTTGTCTTTAGGAAGCAGACCGCTGTGTCCTCCTCCTGCCGAGTGGCTGGTGGGGTCGAACTGCTGACCTTTCTGTTCACCTCTGAGCCTTGAACCCCTGAGCCCTGGAGGCTCCTTAGACTGTAGTACCTTTCTGCCCGCAGTGACTTGTAGTTTGAAATATATTTGGGAAAATACTGCACAGTGGGACCCCTTGTTGCAAATATACCGTGTTCATCAGCACAATAAAGCTCTGAGAAGTTATGTAAGAAAACCTGTGTGTTTTGTCTTTACTCAGTTTTCTAGACTTTCCAAACACAAAACAAACCAATTATTGTGGAGTCAATTCTGACTCACAGTGACCCTATAGAAAAGAGAATTGCTTTCATAGTGTTTCCAAAGAGCCTAGTGAATTCAAGCGGTGACCCTTTTGGCTAGCAGTGGATTCGAACAGCTGCCCTTTTGGTTAGCAGCTGTAGCATTTTACCACTATGGCACCAGGGTTTCCTTATTGACTCTAAGACCCTTTCTTTTTTTTTTCCCCTCTTTTTTTTTTAAATCATGACTGAGTGAAAATGTACATTCCCGTATAAATTTGCATGCTCACCTATATACAGCTTTCATTGCTCTCCCTGCCTGGTGACGGCACACTATTCCTCTCTGCTCCATACATGTCTCATCCTCCCAACAGTCTCCTTTCCCCTCCTCTCCACCCACTCTCCTTCCTCCAGCCAGAGGTCAGCAGGATGATATCCTATAGATGCATAGAACCATAAAGTGCATCCAATATATGGTCACTCTGCATCACCAAGTCCTATCCATTCCTGTCTGAAGAGTGGACCTTCATTATGATTTATGGGCAAGGGCAGCATCAGGGCCAGGGGCCATGCTCCCAGGGGAACCCTGAAGCCGCTGGACCATCAGTTGCGGTCTTTCAGTGGAGATTGCAGGGTGCACCCCTTTTTATTCTTGTGTTGCCAGTGAGACTCAACTTTGTGAGCTCCATCTCAGCCATCATTGGTGGTGGCCAGGCACCATCCAGTTCTCCAGGTCCCAAGTCGATGTAGGCACCCACTCATGTGGGTCTCTCTAAGACCCTTTCTAAAACATAGCATGTCTTAACATTTTGTTACACTTACATCTTAAAATTCTTCAACAGGCTATTGTTTTGGATTTTACTGTTTTGGGTCTTGCTTTTAAGTCTAGTTAGTTCCATTCCAGATGTGCAGGGCGTTTTCTGGTTGTATGTTAGCAGCTGTAGCAGATGACCTCACTCCCTACCAGCTTTGGCCTATTCTGAGGAATGCACCAGTCCTGTGATGTCGCTATAAGCTCAGCTGCCAGGAAGCGATACTGCTACCTATGCCTTTCAGTGAAACACGGTTCCGCTAACAGAAAGTCGCAATTTCCAATGCTTGTTTTTGAAATGCATCCAGGTTGAGGGCTTTGAGGGTGCAGAATTGACACTTTTGCGTAGGAAGGTGTCATTTAGACAGTGGTGTTAGGTACCCTTGAACTGATTCTAACTCAGCAACCCTGTGTGATGGAGCAGAACTGCCTTGTAGATTTTTCTTGGCTATAAAGTCTACCAGGTTTTTCTCCCATCAAGCTTCTAGGTGAGTACTTAAACATTTGTGCCACCACGGCTGCTTAGAACTCAGCTTGTCCTTGCCTTTCCTAGATACCCAGGGACCTGAATGTGTTACCTGGCAGCAGACAGGTAGCCGTTCCTAACCACCTGATGGAGTCCGTCTTTAACACCTCCAGCGTAGGTTTCAGCGGTGGGTGTTTCCACAGAGAGACTTGGGTCTTGGGAAGCTCTTGCTTGACACAAAGTTGAGAGTCACTGCTTTATTGAGGGAACTGATAGCGAGGCAGCTGTGTCAAGACTGTCTTTCTTTGTATTGAGTGAGGAGAGAGACAAGGTGATATTCTGTTTGGGTTTCATTTCCATGGGGACTGCAAACGTCCTTACCATGTGTCTGGGAGAAAGGCTCTTGTTTTTGGAAGTAACCATGAAAACAAAGGCAGGCCGCCTGAGATTTGCAGCTGATCTTGTTGATGAACCTGCTGATAATAACATTCCTCATCACCTTTCCTCTAACTGGGAGTTTTACTTGGTAGAGATGGTATCTGAGTCTGTAGCTGTGGGTTTTTTAGCTGTGTTTAAGTTTCCAGGAATGGAAAACAGGAAAACATGCAGCCTCCCTAAATTTTTTGACATTTTTTTTAATGGAGGGAAACCCTGATAGCATAGTGGTTAAGAGCTACGGCTGCTAACCAAAAGGTTGGTAGCTGGAATCTACAAGGTGCTCCTTGGAAACCCTATGGAGCAGTTCTGCTGGGTCCTATAGGGTCGCTATGAGTCAAAATCAGCTCAGTAGCATTGGGTTTGTTTTTTATTTTTTGTAATGAAAACTTCATCATAGGTTGGCTTGGACCTTGTGTGGCCAAGGGCAACGATGATGCTCCACTGAGTAGCCTTGATTCAGTCTCTTTCTCTCTCATCTCACCTCCCCTCCGGTCAGATAGTAAAGTTGTCTGTCTGGATGGTTTCACTCTGAGGGTAGATGCTGAGAACGGACACAGGCAACTGGTCTACCAGTGGGGATACTTCAGGGCAACTGGGCACTTCCTTCAGGGGTGGGTACCTTGCTGGCTATGATGCCTTTCTGATGGAGTGTCTCAGTGGTTAGCAAGTTGTTTTGATGAGATTTCTCACAGAGAGCTACCCCTCCCTCCCCCTCAGCCTCTCATGCACACCCGGTTGCTTCTCCACATTTTGCTGGATTTGTTTTCTCTTTGAGTACCCGGAACCAAAACAGATGACCTGCTGTCAGTTGCAGGGGTGAGGGTCAGCTCCCACAGATTTTTTTTCTCCCCCAGCAGGGGTCAAGCATTCAAATGTCCTGATTAGTGATATTTTTAAAAGCCCTAATTATAGACTTAAGACAGAGGCCTTACCAGGGCTTTAGGGAGTTTGGGAGACTTAATCTAGGAGCTGAAACAGGCTGTGTGGTTTATTTTTTTTTATTTTTGCATCAATAAAAATACAGTTGGCAGTCATCAGCGTCTGTGGCTCACATAAATCTTGAACTTTTGACTTAATTACCATGGGAAAGTTCAAAGGGCAGAGTGGCGTGGTTGAAAGAACACTGCTTAGGGAGCTGGAGACTCTGTTCTAGCCCTGGCCTCGCCTTTGGCTGGGTGACCTTGAGCAAATCACTTAACCTTTCTGGATGACATTGATCACATCAGCCCAACATTGGACCAGATGGTCACCAAGGTCCCTTCTGGTGCTGAGGTGACGCGATTGCATGTTTTCCCTGTAAACCACTGGGCTGTAGTCTCTCCTTTGGGTTCCAGAGAGAGAGGGAGGGAGTAATCCATAACTTGTGATGTCTGTATTGGGATGGGTAAGGGTTTCTGTGGGGGCACGTTCAGCAGCCTGTGGCTTGTCATTAAAAAGCTGAAGTTGCAGGGCTATAAGACAACTGTAATTGTGTCACTTGGATATGTTATCAAGAAGGACCAGTTCCTGGAGAAGGGCATCTTGCTAGGTGAATTAGGGTCAGTGAAGACGAGGGCGACCCTCAACAACGTGGACTGACCCAGAAGGCTGCAGCAGTGGTCTCAAACATGGTAACTGGGATGGTGAGGATGTTCAGACTGTGTTTTGTCCTGCTGTACATACACAGTTGTTGTGAGTTCGAGCTGACTCAGTGGCACCTAACCACAATGTAATCCTATCAAGTGGTGACAGAATAAAAACCTGTTTAATACACAGATGGCTGGAAAGAATGTTAGAGTTGAGTTGGGATCTTATAAAAAAAATACAGTTTAACTCCTTCATTTTATAGCTAAAGCATTTAATGGTTATCCGTCCATCCATCTATCCGCCTGTCCGTCTGTCCAATAAATACTCTAGTACCAACTCTATAATCTAAAAGTAGATCAAGCAGTGTCTGGGCGGTGCTCCACTCCTGTTGCTCAGCGATCAACAAAGGGAGTATTTGTTTCAGTATGCAGACACCCATGACGATGGACCCATGCCTCAGTAACAAAGAGGCACCCAGAAGATGAATGAGGACGTGTCCCTGTGGGGTGGCAGTGGTCAGGAAAGGTACAGTTCAGGTACTTTGCAGGACGTTTCTGTGGTGTTATAAATCTCTGCTTAGTTGCATCTTAAGTGACTGATGTTGTATTCAAGTGAAATTCTGATTCTCTGTCCTCATCACTGTTAATGCATTAACTGCTTCAGTGCAGAAAATGTTCATGAGTAGGTACGCCTTGATGATGGACTTGGGTTTATCTGTATCGGGGCTGAGTCTTAACTGTTCCTTTAACCTGTGCCTCATTAGTATTTAATGCCTAAGGAGAGAATCGTCTGTTCAACACACATCCTACCAGAAGAGCTGAAATATCAGAACAGAAGGGACTGTACCTATCGTCTAGGTCAATAGTAACATTTATTATGAGTAATATCAGGTTACTTTACAGATGATTTAATATAACTCATTTTTTATGCCCTTGGAGGTTTACACCCCAATTTCTTCTCCATTCATTAAGTGACTTTAAACTCACTCCTTCTTCATCCCTAAGTAGTTATGTCAGGGAAGGTAAAGGAAGAAGAGACTCCTGTGTTTCCTTTCAACCTGGTGTGTTCTTGGCTTGCAGATCCATATTGAAGAATGCTGTTGAATGTGCGTCTCTATTGCGGACCTGCTATGTGCAAAGACCATTTCTGCTTTTGCATATCACTAAATGATTTCACCCATTCCTTCGTCCAATGAAAGATGGGAAAACCGTTCATGTGCTTTGGTATGAAAGGGGCCTCTTAGGTGGAGAGTTGATTCAAGGAGCCTGGCCCGTGTCTAGGTTTTAGTTTTGGGGGGCCCTGGGATTTCCATGGATCTAGACGGCAGAGACAGCAGGCATTGTCGATGGCAGGAGGGGTGCACAGAGGACACAAGGCAGCTGCTGAGGAGACTCAGCGAGACTGGGCCTGCAGGATAATCACTTTTCTAAACTCTTCAGGTCCTTCAACCTTCACATAAAGCTGGTTTACTTCAGGAAAAACCATTGTAACAGAATAAAATATTTCCTCCTCTCTAGCATCTTAAAAAAAAAATTCATGAACTTGACGTCTGAAGGGAGGCCCTACCACCAAAGAATGCTTTATCTATGTGACAGTAGCACTCACTGAAGTTGGAGTTCATCAAAGGGGAGCAGAGACAGAGACTTGGGGGTGGCCCAGCACTGCCACACAGGGACCCTGACTGACTTGGCCTGAGAGTCCTTTCTTGGCAGTCAGTGATTTATGGGACGGTTGTGAAATTGAAGATTTGAGCTATAGCTATGTAGGTGATCTGTTCCTGCTTTGGTGTTGTTTCGTGGTGGCCCCACCCAGTTGGATCTCAGGCATTTGATGTGGGAAGCCTTGCATTCATACCCTACATGGCTTTGTCTGTCTTGCACGATCGGATTTCACAGGTGGTTAGTTTTGACCATTGAAATGTTGCCCCCGGGTGAATAATTACCTGCCAGAAATTCCAGGAGCATTCTTCCACCTCAGTCCCGAAATCATTCCTCAGGCACACAGACAAAGGTCCTGGTTGCCATTGTGCCCGTGCCACAGGTTGGTACCGTAGAAGCCTGCATGGTCTAGGGCTGTATTTCCTCTGATTGCAGCCTCTCTGGTGGCTGAGTCTTGTCAGAGAGAAACCGACATTCCTAGTTTTGTAAGCCAAGCCCTACTTCGGGACATTTTGTTGTTGTCACTAGGTGCCACTGAGTCGGTTCTGGCTCACAGCAACCTGTGCACGAGAAAATGGAACACTGCCTGGTCGCGGGCCATCGTCACAGTCATTTCTCTATTGGAGTCCACTGTTGCAGCCACTGTGTCAGTCTGTCCTGCTAAGGGTGTTCCCCTTTTCTGCTGACCTTCAACTTCTGAAGCTTGATGTGCTTCTCCAGGGACTGGACCGTCCTGACCATGGTCTATACTCAGTGTTCTTCCTCGCTGGGTTTCAGCCTTTCTTATTCATTGTCCAGCTTTCATGTGCAATCAGGGGATTGAAAAATGCCATGGTTTAGGTCAGGTGCACCTTAGTCCTCAAGGTGACATCTTTGCTTTTTCATACTTTGAAGAGGTCCTTGGCAGCCGATTGGCCCAATGCAATACGTCATTTGATTTCTTGACTGTTGCTTCCGTGGGCATTGATTGTGGATCCAAGGAAAGTGAAATCCTTGACAGCCCTTCAGTATTTTCTCCATTTATCATGATGTTGCTTATTGGTCCAAGTGTGAGAATTTATGACATTTTAGGGAACATAAAAAATCATGCCTAATGGTATTAAAGCCCAGATCTGTTGATTTCTTATATGTGAAAAAGAGGGGACATTTCACAGGGCCTCTTTGGCTTGAATTGATGCTGTCTGAAAGAGTTAATGCATTCCTATTTAGCTAATTTGTCTGTGTGGGCTGTGGTGTTTACTGGAACAAATGGCTGGAAAGATGACACCTGATGGCATGAGATGCGCTTCTCATTTAGGTCGTATTTGTGAATGTCTTTCTTTCATGACAGGGGTCGTTATTTTGTGCTGTCACTGATTTCTTTTCAGTGACTATGGATGTAGATGGTATTTTTCTAAGCTGAATCTTTTTAAAACAAAAGATTGCCCAAATTATTTGAGCATATTTTAGGCTGTGGGAGACCAGTGATGAGTAAAACCAAAACCAAAACCAAACCCACAGCTGTTGAGTTGATTCTGGCTAATGGCAACCCTATAGGCAGAATAGAGCCACCCCATAAAGTTTCCAAGGAGAAGTTCCTGGTGGATTCATACTGCCGACCTTTGGTTAACAGTCATAGCAACTAACCACTAGGCAACCAGGGTTTCCACTGATGGATGGAAGTCAGGTATTCCCAGGGGAACCTTAACAAAATAGGTGTGTTTGTAGACATTCGACACCCAAAGCCAAATGGCCACCTAAGGCTGCCTAAAACCAAAACGAAACCCACTGCCATCGGTTGTGACTCATAGTGACTCTATAGGACACAGCAGAGGTGCTCCATAGAGTTTTCAAGGAGTGCCTGGTGGATCTGAACTGCTAGCAGATGTAGCTCTTAACCACTATGCCACCAGGGTTTCCATAAACGCGGCTGGATTCAGAGTGGGAAATGCACCCTACGCATTTCTCCCTCTGCCTCCCATACCTCCCCTTTGCCTTTCTCTCTCTCACTGTCTCTGGTATACGTGATAACCACCAGTAGTTTGGCCCTTCTTTCTGCTGTCTTGGAGTCATGTAACTGAAACCACCAGTTGCCACCAAGTGGATTCCAGCTCTAGGTAACGCTCTAGGTAATGCTGTGTGTTGGAGTAGCATCGTGCTCCATAGAGTTTTCAGTGGCTGATTTTTTGGGAAATAGATTGCCAGATCTTTCTTCCTAGGTTCCTCTGAGTAGACTTGAACCTCCAGCCTTTTGGTTAATAGCCAAGTGTATTAACCATTTGTACCACTCGGGAATCCCTGACATCATGTAGACCCTACCTTACCCCTCCAAACCTCATCACTGTGATGAGCACTGGAGGATACAGGATGCCCTTCTTAAGAAACCCCAGCTCTGCCTTTCACAGCTAGTTTCCAGAGTGAAGGTGAGGCAGAGAGCCAAGCCAAAGCTACTGCCGTCGAGTCAATTCTGACTCAAGCGACCCTATCGGTCAGAGTAGAACTGCCCTATAGGGTTTCCAAGGAGTGCTTGGTGGACTCAAACTGCCGACCTCTTAGTTAGCAGCTGTGACACTTGACCACTACATTGCCAGGATTTCTAGCAACCCTATAGGACAGAGTAAAGCTGCCCCATAGGCTTTCCAAGGAGTGCCTGGTGGATTTGAACTTCTGACCTTTATGGTTATCAGAGGTAGTAGTGAAGGACTACACACTTGAGTTTCCGAGGCAGACAGGGCAAGGTGTTTTGGATACAGATATTCCCATTCGTAACTGCACCCTGAAGGTCTGGGTTTTAAGTGAGCATGGTCCCCACACCCCCAGATGTGTGACCAACCCCCAGATGTGTGACCTACCGTTGGAGAATAGAGAAGGAGTCTTCCAAATCTGCGTTAGAGACAATACCTTTGCCTAGGGCCATTGTCCCTGTGGTCTGTGAGGGGTGCACTGTTGACCAGTCTTAACCCTCAGTAGAAACAAATGCAGTTATGAACCGGTCTTCAAAAATGTTCCCGGACCTGTTGATAGGTGCTGTAGGGGAATATCAGGAATTTGGATTACCGGTTTGATGACACTGAAATGTGAAAATGTAAACTGCTGTTCCATTTCAGTGGAAATTGTAGGCCCTCAGGAAGGGGCAGTGTGACTTTGGCCTAGGCCGGCCAGCCTGGCCTCCAGTGCTGAATGTGGGTCGTTCGTGGGGACCTGTAGATCAGTGATTGAAAGTATGGATCTGGATCTCAACCCACTCCACTGATCTCTCTCCACTGTTTTTATGAATGGTGCAAAGTATAGGGCTGGTAACAGTGGGCTCTGGAGTCAGGCTGCTTTGACACACATCCTGGCTGCTCCTCTTTCAAGCTGCAAGACTTTGAGGCAGATTACTTAACTTCTCTGGCAGTTTGAACCCAGCAGTCACTCTGTGGGAAAAAGATGTGATGGGCTGCTTCTGTCAAGATTTACAGCCTTGGAAGCTATGGGATGGTTTTGTTTGGTCCTCTAGGGTTGGTAGGGGTCAGAATTGACTCAGTGGCAGTGGAGTTTTGAGTTCAGCTAGTAGTGGTCATTAGCCGTTTTATATAAGCAGACCTAAAGAGTTAACAGCAGTATTCCAGAATGATGTTGTGGCTTCATTTAGACATGAAAGGTCAGCAGTTCATATCTGCCAGGCGCTCCTTGGAAACTCGATGGGGTAGTTTTGCTCTGTCCTACGGGGCTGCTATGAGCTGTCAGCAGTCAACTCAGGCAGTGGGTTTGGGTTCTTTACTTGGGATTTAAAAACTTTTTTGTTGTGTTAAAAATCATTGGTATTTATGGATGTGTATTATAATGTTGCCTGTAGTATTCGGAAAGTAGAAATGTAATTGGCAGCTGCCTGTGAAATTCATCATTTTAGGCAGGGCGTAGAATGAAGATGCTCAGTACCATCATTGGAGAGAAATTTCTTTTCCTTTTAAAAGATGAAAATGTACTTCGGGATACGATTTTTCAGTTTGTTATATAAGGTGCTGGGAAATTCGTGATGTTTCCTTGGGTGATATCATCATATGAGGATGATAATTTGTACATTAATTACTACTAAAAGCTCTAGTGAATAAGTTGCTGTAGCTTTTAGGACAACATATTTTTACTGGTGTGTTTATGTGACCATTTAATAGGTCTGATGATTGAAAATGGCATGTTTTGTAGGACTGTGCTCCTGCTGCCCTATGTGTGGTTACTATAGGTGGGACGGAGCATTTTCAAAACATAGTTCAACATGAACTTATTTGCTGGCCCCAAGAACAAGAGCAAGAAGAATGCCTCGAACCTTGTCCCCCCTGCTTAATCGACATAAACCAATAAATAGCCCATCTCCAGGGACCTTTTGCCAGGCCAGCTGGATGAGACTTGTGAAAAGAGTTTCTTAATGTAAAATGTTATCCAATTGCCTTCCATTTAGAAAAACTTTGCAAATCTTCGTATCTTTCACATATAAAGCCAAATAATCTCACCTGTTGGGAGTGCAGCTGTGGAGATGGAAGATAGCCATTTGTAGCTGTTTTAATGTTGTTTTCCAAAACAGGAGCCCCGTACTGGACCAACACGGAGAAGATGGAGAAGCGGCTGCATGCCGTCCCGGCAGCCAATACTGTCAAGTTCCGCTGCCCGGCTGGGGGGAACCCCACACCGACCATGAGGTGGCTGAAAAATGGGAAGGAATTTAAGCAGGAGCATCGCATCGGCGGCTATAAGGTAGAATTCAGCTTTTCAGCTATTTCTTAAATCTTTTATTCCTTTTTTTAAGTGCTCCAAGGTTTACAGGCACTGGAAGGAATATGTGTTTTTTTTTTAACAAGTCAATTATTATTAAGTGGATAATGTTCAGCACTTAATGGTTTTGTCAGTTACCCCTGGACTCGCATGCTGTGTGAGAGGTGCAGCCCCCATCGGCATTGTTCTGTAGAGGAGAAGGGTTTAATAACAGAGGGTCGAAAGTTGAAAGTCTGTTTTCTATATGCTTTATGGTCTATAAAGTTGAAACTGGAGCAGAATTGGAGAAGCGTTAAGTGCATTCACCCTCTCTGAACAGCATTGATAGTCATTGGCCTTGAGTTACCGTTAAATGGTACACCTGAAGAACAAATTGGCCAATGTGTTAGGTATATAGTCACAACAATTAAAAAAAAAAAAGATCCCTGGGCTTGGGTTTGAGGCTGGAGTATGAAATATTAGGAAGAGCGTGAGGTTCAGTGGTGATAGAAGCGATGCCTGGTTCTCTAGCCTTAAGGATTCTGTCAGAGGCTGTTGGGAAACTCCGTCTGATGTGATGGTGATGTTGTGGTTGTCTGGTGCCTTGGAGTTGATTTTGGCTCAAAGCGACACGTTTCAGTGGAGTACAGCAGCCGCATAGAGTTTTCTTGGCTGTAGTCTTTAATGATCGCCAGGTCTTTCCTCCGTGGAGCTGCTGGGTGGGTCCGAACTGCAAACTTTTGGGTTAGTGGCCAAGCTCTTGACTGTTGCTGTGCCACTGGGCTCTGATTGCACACCAAGGAAGCTGTAATTGACAACGTCTTCCTGGAGATACCTGCCGTGGAGACCAGATGCTTCTGTGCTGTGTTTGTCCGTCAGCAGGTGTTGGTTGAGCACTTTTGTGGCAGGCACTGTGGTAGGCTCTGGGGAAAGGGAAAGAAGCAGTACAGGGCACGGCCCCAGCTTGTTGAGGTTCCTAGGCTAGCAAGGCGGGCAGTCATGTGAGCCAGTGGTCAGGGGACTCTGTGACATAGGTGAAGCCAGCAGAATGTGCTGAGTCTCGCAGATGTGCAAGCAGAGGCTGGTGTTGGCTCTTCAGGAGGCTGAGGGTACAGAAGGCCTGGGAAGGATCCTGGGCTGAGTTTGAAGGAAAGGTGTCCCAGAAAGAGACATGAAACCTCTGAATTATTTGGCATGGATGGGAAGGACAGTAGGAATTTAGTGCATGAGGAAGACATGAGGGAAACCTCACTGAAACCTTTTGGTTCATTGGGAACATGAGTGGGTTTATTAGTTAGTTGTTAGTTGTCACCGAGTTGGTTCTGACTCATAGTGACTCTGTGTCAACAGATGGAAACACTGCCCTGTCCTGCCTCACCGTCACAGTTGTTAATGCCTGAGCCCCTTGTCACAGCCACCGTGCCAGTCCATCTTGTTGAGGGCCTCCCCCCCACCCCCAAATTATCTATTTCCTTATAACAGCACTTGCTATCTCGCAGTTTCCATTGGTCAGGAATCTAAATGAGGCTTAGCAGGGTCTTCTGTCTCAGGATCTCTTAAAAGGTTGCAGTTAAGGCCTTTATTCAGGCCTGGGGTATCATTTGAAGCCTCTGGTGAGGACAGATCTACTTCCGGAATCCGTTGTTGGGTGTGGGAAGGATTTCCTCCTCAGACTGCTGGCCGGCCGGCCTCCTCCCTTCACGCGGGCCTAGCAGCTGCAGCTCCCAGTATGGCGGCCTCCAGCATGGCAGCGTGCCGCCCTGGGGCGAGAGGTCAAGACGCTCAGAGAGGCGAGACGTGAGGTGTTCAGGAATCACAGTCTTTGGTCACCTAGTCACAGACTCGACATTCCACTGCTGCTGCTGTGTTCTGTTACTACAGGCAAGCCACTGGATTGAGCCTACACTCAAGGGAAAGACATACTGAAGGCAATGAACTCTAGGACACGGGAGGTCACCGGGAGCCATCTTAGCAACCTGTGCAATAGATAAGAGAGAGAATGGCTTCAGCTCTGACACCAGGGGCTTAAGACTGAGTGGGGAGGATTTACGGGCAGCAGCAGGGGCATGCCTGTGTGCTTCTCACCTGTGCTGAATATTCCGGCATCATTTTTGATGGCACTGCTGTAGTTCAGTAAGCTTTCTTTCCACACGAAAGTGTCTTCAGGAAGTCTTTTCTGAAACACTTGACGCACTTACTCATCCTGAAAAGATGATTTCTGTAAAAAAACTTTTTACTTTTTTTTTTTTTTTAACATTTAAGAATGATCGTCTAGAAGCCAAAGCCCAGAGGAGAGTCAGTCAGGTCTAGGAGTAAACATCTAAGAGCACGTATGGGACAGTTGATGGGGAGCAGAGGGAGGGCCCATCTGCCGGAAGGTGGAGGCTTTGAGGCTGTGTAGGTGGGAATACCTCAGTCGTCCTCCAGAGTTCTCCGTCACTGAGTGAAGAGGAAGTGACGTGTTTCTTTGTTCTCTGTTCTGTCCTCACACCAGGTTGGAAGGTGGTGTCTTCATTACCTGGTGTTCCTGGAACAGAAATACTACAAGTGGGTGGCTTTGAAGAACAGAAATTTATTTTTTCTCACAGGGCACTGGCTCTAGGGGAAGGTGCTCTGTCAATTCTAGGGGAAGGCCTTGTCTATGTCAGCTTCTGGCACCTTGGCGTTCCTTGCTGAGTGCCATGTGGTGTCTGTCTTCCCCTATTTACGCTCCTTTCTGGGTTTCATGTGCTCTTTTTATAACTCAGCTACGGTGAGACTGAGGCCCCACCTATACTGATGAAAGAAGAAACCAAACCCACTGCCATCTAGTTGATTCTGAATTCTTAGTGACCTATAGGACAAAGTAGAACTGCCCCATAGAGCTTCCGCAAGATTCAAACTGCTGACCTTTTGGTTAGCAGCCATAGCACTTAACCACTGCCCCACCAGGGTTTCCGCCTTACACTGACAGGATCTTGTTAACATAACAAGAAATTCTCTCCCCAAATGGGATTACATCAGGAGGCATTATAACCCCCCCAAACCAAACCCATTGCCGTGGAGTTCATTTGGACACATAGTGATCCTATAAAACAGAGTAGAACTGCCCCATAGTTTCCAGGGGGCACCTGGTGGATTCAAACTGCTGACCTTTTGGTTAGCAGACGTAGCATTTAGCCACTATGCCACTGGGGTTTCCAGCAGGCATTTATAGGGATTAGGATTCCAGCACACATTTTTTTGGTCTGTGACAGTTGGCCTTTTTTGTTTGTGTGTTTTTTAGAATAAACTGATAAGGGTTTGACAGGACAATTTAGGGCATTGAACTCATTGCCCCTGGAATTGTTCTGACCACTAAGTGCCCTCTGAGAGCTCACATAATTATGATGCAATTCCGATGGCTTATTTATTTGTAACAAGAACGAGAATGGTGGTCACAATCCTGGTGGGTAGCTAATTTCACCAATTAAGACAAATGGGGAAGACAGCAGCTAAGGCTGCTGTAGAGAAGTACGAGGGTGAATGAGCCTCCAAGTGTCTCCAGAGAGTCATTCTTGCAAAATACAGGAATCAGTCGCAGCATTAGGAGATGTTTGCAGATCCGAACTGGTGATTGCAAATATGCAAGGAGGTTAAGGTGGTGAGAAAGTGAGAATGCCTGATTTGTCACAGGTGCAGGCCAGTGTTGATTAGTTCTGGCAGCACCCAGGCTGCACGCAGGGCACCCCAGTTCGAGAAGCAAAACGAGCCCCGCTTCCTAGTAGAACACCTGTACTCTGTCCCTGCAGGGATGCAAGATGACCAAAGTGTCTGTCGTTTCCTGTCTGAGCTGTTTCTAGAGTAAAAGAGACATGGAATTTTAGTGGATGCGAACAAAAATCTGAAATACTATTGCTTTTAAAAAAAGAGCTGAGTGGGTCGGAGTGCTCTGCCTTTGGAATGTGCTGTCTTGTCCTGCTGGGCTGTCTGGGGTGCAGAAGGAGATCTTGGCGCTGGTGCCCAGTGGCCTGGGAGGTCAGCCTGCGAAATACACAGGTGGCCAAGCTGGGTGGACGAGGGGATTTTCACAACAGTGTGGCGTTTTATGTTCATCTTGACGGTACTGGGGACTCTTAGCAAACCCTGGTGGCATAGTAGTTAGGTGCTACCTCCGGCTGCTAACCAAAAGATGAGCAGTTCACATCTGCCAGGCGCTCCTTGGAAACTCTGTGGGGCAGTTCTGCTCTGTCCTATAAGGTCACCGTGAGTTGGAATTGACTTGATGGCGGTGGTTCTGGTTTGGGGATTCTTAGAAATTCCTTGGAGCCCCAGGGGCTTCTGGGACTTAGAGATCCCTCATGGCTTGGGAAAAGTGAGTTACCTAAAACTGATTATTGTTGTTAGGTGTCATCGAGTTGGTTCCCACTCCTGGTGACCCCGTGTACAGCAGAGGGAACCCCTGTCCCGTCCTGCACTCTTGTCACTCTCGCCGTGCTGCTGCAGTCCGTTACAGTAGCCATCGGGTCAGTCTCTTTTGCTGAAGATCTTCCTCCTTTTTGCTGACCCTCTGCTTGACCAAGCGTGATGGCCTTTTCTGGGAAGTGATCCCTCCTAAAGCATAAAAAACCCCGACTGCTGTCAAGTCAAGTCCGACTCATAGCGTGAGTCTAGAGGTCAGAGGAGAACTGCCCCATAGAGTTTCCAAGGAGCGCCTGGTGGCTTTGAACTGCTGACCTTTTGGTTAGCAGATGTAGCATTTAACCCACTGTACCACCAGGGTTTCCTCCTAAAGCTTAGTCCTTGCTAAATGAGTTGGCCATTGAGTTGACTCCAGTTCGTGATGAACCTTTGTGTGTCACACTAGAACTGTGCTCTGTTGGGCTTTCGGTAATAGATTGTCAGGCCACTCTTTTGAACTGCCACTCTTCTGGTCAACAGCAAGTACTTTAATTATTTGCACCAAAGTTATAAAGTCCTCAGAGGTCAAAGAGGCCCATCTTCCACCTGCATCCATCCCACCCCTGGCCCTAGCTCCCAGGCCCAAGCTCCCAGGCTCGCTCCAGGCTGCTTTAGGCTTACAGGGGCCTCTCGGTACCTGAGCAGGGCTGAGTTTGGGAAGCGTGGTCTCTGAGGTTGGGTTTTCTTTGTGGTATTTTGTTACCTGTGTAAATGTATGAAGAAGTGTGTCTGTGAGCACTGTCCTGAGGCAACTGTGTGGTCCGGTTTGTAGTTTCCATCTGCCAGTACTTGCTTCCACTGCAGGAGTGAGACCTGATGGAAAGGCCAAGGGCCTAGTTTCCCAGTCATCCTCTCTTCTGACTTGCCTCCCTTTGCTGCTTTATTTAATGAAGAAGCAGAATGTCAAGTTTTCCAGAAGGCGAAGCCCTCAGAATTTCCACAGACACACGTTTGCTGTTTCTCGGATTTTTTTTCATCTTGGTAAATCTTCGTATTCCATAAACCCTGCGCAGCTCTAGTGACCTGGTTACCTCTTGCTACCTATTCACAGGTGGGGTCCCCAGGTCCCGCCTACAGCTTTGCAGCTTGTTTTGAAATGATTGGCGATCGTGGCCCATGAAAGGAGAAGAGAAAAGAAAAAAATTAAAACGCCAGCAAAGAGACTCATGAAATGAGGAAGCTGAGAGCTCATTTTAATTAGAAGGACCAAGAGCACTCTTGGGGGCTGTGGTTCAGTCTTATTTGTCAAGGAATTCATGCTGAGCCATCCTGAGGTGATTAAGAGCCAAATTATTTTTCTTAGTATGTGGGCGCGGGCTGGTGGATGTTACTCATTTATTAGTAATGGTAAAGTTTGACTTCAACCCTAACTGTATGTCCTTAATGCTGCGTATCCCAGGCTTTTACGTCTGTCTTGACCCTGCTCAGGTTACTGAAGCTCTCTGGGTTTTGAGCCCCCAGCCCCCATCCTTAAAACAAGAAAATGGAAGCATCTGGAACGTCTGGCCTCTGCCAGTTCTAAAATCTCTGCTTTTACTGCGTGAGCATAACTCAGCATCAGCTGTTTCCCAGCTTCCGTGGGGTGGATATTTTTATTTTAAGCAGCTACCTTTATGACTAGATATTTCTTAGGTCTCTGAACAGTTATTGCAAGTTACCGCAGAAGAGCAAGAAGCTGACTGACATAATTGATAGGCCATGTCATGTGGAGGCCTGGTGGCTCAGAGGTTAAAGTGACTGACCACTAACCATCAGGGTCGGTGGTCCAAAACCACCAGTGGCTTTGCTGGAAAAAGAGGTGGCAGTGTGCCTCTGCAGAGGTGTGTAGCCTTGGAAGTCCTGTGGAACTGCTGGGAGTCGGAATCGACCTAATGGCAGTGGGTTTAGTTTCCTTTTTTCAACCTGAATTTCTAACTTGCTCTTCTGTCATGATGGAGGAACAGGGGATTCTTAAAAACAGTGTTTCACGCCGCTTGGTAAATGCTGGTGGCAGAGAGGGAGAGAGATGGTAGGATAAATACAGCGTGTCCTCGACAGGGTCCTGGGACTGTCACCTCAAAGTTAAAATTCCCATGCAGCGTTCCAGGAAACATTCTGGAGTGTGAGCTTTTACTTCCAAATGCTGTGTATTTCAGATTTCAGAAAAGCCAACTTAAAAAATAGTTTTCTTATAATCTGTACTAAGCTGGTCATCTTGATGGGTAGTTTAACTAGATTTCCATTTGCTAGGTTACTTAGATGTCTTTCTACAGACTTTTTTTTACTTATTGTGAATGTTTGTGAAAGGCGGCATTTGCCATTTTAACGGTTTTTTATGTGTCCGAGTCAATGACATTAGTGAATTCATCTTCCTGTGCAGCCTTCACCGTATTTTTCCATTGCCCTGTAAGAGAAGTCCCAGTTGCACAGTGGTTAAGAGCTTGGCTGCTCACTGAAAGGCTAGTAGTTCAAAGCCACCAGCCGCTCCTTGGAAACTCTATGGGACAGTTCTACTCTGTCCTTGGAAATCCTACAGGGTTATGTCCTATGTTCTGTAGGGTTATGTTGTGTGTACGTACTGTGGGGTTACTGTCAGTTGGAATCTACTTAGAGTAACAGGTTTTTTTGTTTTTTAACTTTTTATAGAAGCTCAGTGTTGCCTAAGCAATGAACCTTCTTTCCCCATGCCTGGTATTCTGAAGACTTTTGATACAGATTTTATGCTCAACTCTGAAGTGTGTTCAGGGGGAAAAATCACTCCTAATATACTTAGACTAACTAAAATATTTAGACTGTGCTGAAGTTTTTTTCAGCCAAGACCGATCAGCTGTGATCTCAGCTCAGGCAGCGTGTAATGAGGAAGCAGGTAGACATTCTTGTCAGCCAGTATTTATTGACTACTTACCTGTGTCAGGACTGTGCCAAGTGGCTCCCACGGATCATGTCACTCAGTCTGCTCCACAGCCGGAAGAGGAGGATGAGGGCTTGTCACATGGCTTGTTAGGGGCAGTGCTGGCACTGGGAACCAAGTGGCTTTGCTGGGAACTTGATGCGCTCACTAGAAGTGATTTTTTCCAACGTGGCTCCATGTTCTGTAAGAGCAATGTTAGTGATAGATGAGCAATGTGATGAAAAGGCCCACGAAACATCAGCCCATGGGGACGCTGTGGGCAGCAAAGCTGGGGGCTGGTGCTGGGCTTCCGGCTGAGATGGATACTTGTGTGTGTCGTGAGGCACCCAAACAGCCGAGTTCACCAGGCGCTGGGTGTCGGCAGAGCCCTCCGCGCTGTGCAGATGCCTTCAGGAGAGCAGCCCTGTGGCTCCTGGTTCCTTATCTGCCCTCTCTGCAGAGATCATGGGCTGATGACAGAGCCGAGAGGAGAGTTTCTGCCATGGGTCCTCAAGGCTTCGTGCTTGCCCAGCCCTGTTCTCCGGACACCTCCTGAAAAGCAAACTTCTTCTTGTATTGACGTGGAGTTTAAGCATTAACAGGTGTTTGCTTCCACATCTGGTGACAAGCAGCCATAGGTGTCCTGGCCCTTGATACATGTAGAGGCAGGTTGTGCAAACAACCAAAAGGGGCTGGTGATTCAGAGCCCCCAGGAGCCTGCTGGAAAGCAGGGGTTGGGATGGGACAGCAAGAGTGCGTGCATCTTAATGAGAATTGGTCAGCGGGTCTGTGTTGTGTTGGGAGCCTTTATGAAGGCTGGCATTAAAAGGGATTCTTGCCTTCCTGGGTACGTGGTCCCTAAAGTCAGGTAGATGGGTACAAAGAAGTTTCTGGGAATAGTCATCACTGTTCCTGAGTGGCACAAGTGGCTAAGTGCTCAACAGCCAGCCAGAAGATTGGCAGTTCAAACCCAACCAGAGGCACTTGGCAAAGGCAGACGTGGTGATCTGCTTCTGAAAGGTCACACCCTTGTAAACCCACCTGGACAGTTCTGCTCTGCACACGTGGAATCTCTGTGAGTCAGAATCAGCTTAATGGTAACTAACACAGCAACACTCACCACAGCATGACACTAACACTAACCCTGCCACTGACAACAGCAGCAGTGTATAGGCAGTGCTCATCGCCGTGGCACAAAGTCACACTTGGCATCCAGCTTTGCTGTGCATATTTTTCGTGTTACCTAACTCCCGGCTGTTTGGAAATGTTTGAATTTTTTTTTTTTTTTTTGCAATGTGGAAACCAAACATGCAGGTGACAGAGATCCTGTGTTTTTGACCTTTGACCTTTGACCTAGGTGTTTTGGTGCTGGACCCATGAAATCGACATTCCTCATTGTCACTTACAGATAGCTGGGGGTTTACCGTGCACTCTGGAGATTTAGTCAGATGACAGGAATTCCAAAGAAACCTGTCCGGGCTACCTTTTGTTTGTGCGTCTCCAGGGCGTGGAATGTTTGTGCAACCTGCTGTTTGTACTACAAGTGAGAGGTCTGGGCCATTAGTTTCAATCTGCTTTGTTTCAGTGTTGAAATGTTATTTGAAATGCAGCCTGCAGCGAACGTAGTTTTGAAGCCTTGTGCTCTTTAATTCTGTGACTTGGCAGATGGAAAATAATGATGAATTCCACCAAGCTTTGGCTTTGGCCACGCGGAGGAGTGAAATAAAGAATTGTCTGTGTGCCTCCCTGGCTTTTGTGTTTGGTCCAGCCGAGAGTGACGAAGGCAGTCTCTTCTGCTGGATGGACTCCACTCTGTTTTATTTTACCTTTTTGGTGAGTGTGTGATTTTTGTTTAAATTTGCAAAGTGAAAATGAAAGAAGAGGAAGCCACATGGGTAATCTTATTGCCTAATTATTGAAGTACATTAACAATGTGGTGTATTTTTCTTCTGGGTTTCTACAGTCCTGTGGGTAGGGTCAGGTGTGTGTAGCTTTGTGGGGACAGCAGTGTGTGTGTATTTTTTGCAAAATAGAGAGTTGAGTATGCGTACTTCAACCTATTTTTAAAAAAATAATTTTTTATTGGTGTTGGGATTTACTCTCTTTTATTAATTGTGGTTAAGTGCGTAGATAAGAAAACATTTCTGGTGTCTACAGTCTTCACAAGTACCGACCAGTGACATGAATTCTGTCGTCATGTTGCTCAGCCATCACTGTTGACAGTTCCTGAATGTTTCTGTCACCCTTAGCAGAAGCTCAGTGTCCCCTAGGCACTGCGTCTGCTCCTTTCCCCTTTCCTCTACCCCCGGCCTGGTGACCACTCAGAAACTTGGATGTCTGTCTGCTGACCTGTTCTAGGTATTCTGCTTAGGTGGGATCATACAATATTGGTCCTTCAGCAACAACACTGAGGTTTTGAAGGTTCATCCATGCTGTTCATTGTGTAAGAATTCAGTCTACTTTTTAAAAAATCATTTATCCATAGTTATATAATGGTACCCTATCAGGCATGAAAGAGCCCTGGTGGTGCAGTGGTAAAAGTGTTCAACTCTAACCAAAAGTTTGACAGTTCAAACCTGCTAGCGGATCTGTGGGAGAAAGATGTGGCTTCTGCTTCTGCTTCTGGAAAGATTTATAGCCTTGGACACCCTGTGGGGAAGTTCTGCTCTGTCCTGTGGGGTTGCTGTGAGTCGGGATTGACTAGATGATAGTGGGTTGGTTGGTCCAGGTATGAACATAAGAATTGACTTCATTAGCTGTGCACTGTTCTGTTGTAAGGACTAACAGCTCTTGGTGAATTCTAATGTTTTGCTGCTGTAGACAGTGCTCGAGGGAGCCACCTTGTTCTTGTGTCTTCAGGTAATCATGCTAGTTTCCACGGGTTAGATTTCTAGATGTGGAGTTTACTGGTTCCAGATAATAATAGATATATTGTCAATTTTGGTAGGTACCAACAAGTTATTTTACACAAAGGTTTTTCTTAGTTCATGTTTGTGTCATCAATTTCAGTGTCTGAGTGCTGAATGGTGTTGATCCTTTTGATTTTTGTTAATCAGCTGGTGAATCACAGCGTCTCGTTATCACTGTAATTTGCATTTCCTTGGTTTTAATGAGGTTCCAGCATCTTTTCATCAGGTGTTTGTTGAGTATAGGCATTCCCTGTTCTCTAACAGCAAGGATGCTTTTGACTTCAGTGGAAAAAAAAAAAAGTGGTAACCCTGAAAAGCTGAGGAATTTAGCTAAACATATTCAGGGTACATCTGACATCTTCTTCGAAAGCATGGTTTCTGTAGGTTTCTTCTTAATCTTGGTGTGAAACCACCACTAAGTGTAATAGTTTGAGCCTTTGTTTCCCATCTTTATAGAGTTGCTGGTTGTAGTCTCTGAGCTTCCTATTAAGTACTAATTAACAGTAGGAAACCCTGGTGGCAAAGTGGTTAAGAGCTATGGTTGCTAACCAAAAGGTCAGCATTTCGAGTCCACCGAGTGCTGGAAGCTCTACGAGGCAGTTCTGCTCTGCCCCGTGGGGTCTTTATGAGTCAGAATCAACCAGACAGCAGTGGACTTCAGTTTAACTGTAGGATATCCCCTACAGAAACGTCCAACAGTCCCACTGTTGGCAGCTCCCAAGGACATCCACTTAGAAGATGCCGCAGCTCAAAATTAGGGATTAGTGGTTTGTGATCGAATGAGATTCTGGAGCAATGGTGTAAGAAGGTAAATATTCACACTCTGCTTGGGACGATATTGATTGAGAACCAAGGTCTCTGGAAGGACAGAAACATCATGTTTGGGAAATGTTTTACAAATGTTAACTTAATAATTAGCTCATTAGTATAAGTTAACGTTGTGGTGCATCTCCAGGAAGTAAACACTTGTAGGGTTCTTGTATAGAATGTGAGAGCCCCCAGGAGAGACTCAAGCTGACCACATGCCCCCGGGTTACAGAAGGCAGCGGTGCGCTAAGCTGCATATGCCAAGATTTAATGTTTGGGGCCAAGGCAGACGGTGTCCCTCCCCTGGGCAGTTCAGATTCAGCTCCACTTGCAATACGTCGTGTGCCAAATGTGGATTCAGGCGCGAGAAAGACATTGACAGTTTGGATGGGGTCCAGAGCCAGGCACTAGCTGTGATTAAGGGCTTATGGGCATGACATTTGAGCGGGGGCTCAAAGACCTGAATATTTACTGGAGGGCTCAATGCTGGATTATGTGACTTGGGGGCACTGGGGCCTGTGGCTTCATCCCTAAATTACCCTCCGTGTGACTGGGTCCGCGGAGGCCAGGGGGTTCCCATGTTGTGGGGCAGGAATCCTGGCCCCTGTGCTGCAGTGCTGACATCAGGTTAGGGTCTCCATGTGGGCCCATCTGTCTTGGGTTAAAACACACCCCAGCATGGCACCCAGGGAGCCAGGATTTAGATATAAAATTCTCACTACACTGGAAAATGTAGCATCTAGATGTGGCTTGGGACAAGTTTATGTCTTTTAGGAGACTCTCAAAACCAAACTCCTGCCTGTTGAGTCAGCTATGACTCATGGCAATCCCCTCTGGTCCAGAGTGGACGACTCTGTAGAGCAGTTTTCATGGAAGCAGATCACCAGGCTTTTCCTTTGCAGAACCATTGGGTGGGTTTGAACTGCCAAAGTTTAGATCAGCCATCACGTGTGAACTGTCGGGACCACCCAGGGGCCCCAGAGGACGCCTTACGTCATGATTGGTTTCTCCTTCAGGTCCATGGCCAAGCCAAGAGCACAAAGGGAGTCTGCAGAGGTCAAGTGCACACTCTGTCGACCAGACGCAGGCAGGTTCATTGTACGGCCAGGCATCTCACCTGTAACTGTGAGATTCAGTTTCCATCACCAGCCTCAGAAACAACCTCCCTAGTTGTTGGGGAGAGCTAGTAAAAGACGGCAGCTGAAGCAAAGGGACAGTCCAGAACCCAGTCTAACTCTCTGCTTGCGCCCTTTTGAAAAGGAGTCCCGCCTGCACTGCAGTGATCTTCCTAAGCGTGTCAGTGATAGGCAGTGACGTTGGCCTTGAACACAGCCTCAGTCGACTGCTGGCCAGTTGACAGTGACGTGAAAATAGTTGTGCTGCTCCATGCTGTGATACTCTCTTACCTCTGCTGGCAGGGTCATCACGGATACTACTGTTCAACGTGGATGGAGCAGCTGTCCCGTTTTTATAATGGAGCATTCCCGACACGACCGTCTTTATTCTCTAGTCTAGGCCCTTGAATCACTCATGTGCTCGCTAACGCGCTGTGTGTATTATCGGTTTTTATGTGATAAAGGCAGAAAACACTTGTGATGTTCAGGGTGTCATTCAGAAGGTCAGCTGAAATTTCTGACATGATAGTTAAGATTAGTGGGCCTTGGCTGCTGGAAATTGTTTTTCTTTCAATTTCTGAGATGTGTCCTATTCAGAATACCTCCAAAGAATGAGTTGGATTTGGATAGAAATGTTGGAAGTCTTAGAACCCTAAACGTAAAATCTGTGTTTTGCTCTAGTAGAGAAAGCATGCCTACTTGGAAAGCTGCACCTGCTGAAACATGTATACGTGCAGTGGTCATGTTAGAATCTAGTCTGTGTGTTGACCAAACTGTGGGGAGGAATCGCAGTAACTCCGTTTTGTGTGTGCTGTTTATCTTTGAAAAGTCTCAAGAGGTTTGAAAACAGATTGATACAGAGCTTCAGCTTCACGAGGATTCATTTCTCCCATTTTTGGAATTCTGGGAATATCTCTCAGGAATATCTAAGCATCTGTTTAACCATCACCAGAGGTGGTAGGGGTAGACCAGTGTTCTCAACGGAAGCGTCTTGAGAATTCTAGACAAGACTGAGGGCCACAGCGTGAGAAGGGAGGAGTGTGGAGACCAAAGGCTCCAGGAACAAGATAGCACCTACCTGTGGGCTCCTTGTGAAGGTTAAATTAGCTGAGATGGAAGGAAAATGATTCATAGCAGTGCCTGGCATATAGTAAGTGCTCATTAGTGTTTGTTTTGCAGAGCTGTCGTGGTTCATAATAGAATTCTTACCTTCTGTGTGGGAGACCCCAGTTTGATTCCAAGCCAAAGCATCTCATGAGCAGTCAGCCCCCACCCCGACCCCCTGATCTGTCAGTGGAGGCTTGTGTGTTTGTTGCTGTGATGCTGATTTCAGTGGAACTTCCAGACCAAGGACTGGGAAGAAAGACCTGGTGATCTACCTCTGAAAATCAGCCAGTGAAGTGCTGTGGATTGACGTGGTCCAGTCTGCAGGTGATCGTAGGAGGTGGCGCAGGACTGAGCAACAGCATTCCGCTTCATTGTCCCTGGGGTTGCTATGAGTCAGGCCAGGTCAGCAGCAGCAAATGATGTCAGCAATGTTTGTTCCAGGTGGTCCCAGGAGAAAGGAGGGAACAGACGGGTTTGGTGCTACAGTGACGTGGGGCACCCCTGTCCTGGGCCATTGATTCTGTACCAGGATGAGGTTCAGGGGCCCCTGTCCTGGGCCATTGATATCTGTGCCAGGGTGAAGCTGAGGGCTACACTTGGCCTCTCCTGGAGGAAACATCAAATCCATGACGGTGGCAGATGGCCCCGCCTGCCTCTGTGAACATGTCAGCATCCACTTGGTAACTGTCCGCTGTGATGACAATTATTGCTTTCATTTGCCACAATTCTGAATATTTCTATGAGGAAAATGTAGAATTCAGCTGACTGCTCTTTATTATCCCATGTGCCCTAACTTTAAGTCAAGAAAGCAAAGCACCTCCTGGTAGCCTCTGCTGAGATGGCTAAATGACCACGTTGCTCTGATCTTTCCAGGTACGAAACCAGCACTGGAGCCTGATTATGGAGAGTGTGGTCCCGTCTGACAAGGGGAATTACACCTGCGTGGTGGAGAACGAGTACGGGTCTATCAACCACACGTACCACCTGGATGTCGTTGGTGAGTTTTGCTTCTCACTCATGGCAGCTGCAAGGCAGCTTGTTCCTGTCTTGACTCATTTGGAATCATGAAAAGGAGGTCTTTTCCCCCAAGTTTAAGGAGGGATGATTCGTTGTCATTCATTCTAAGCATAAGCTGTCATTCGAGGAGCGTTCTTCTGTCATTTGACAGTGCTCTGTTTCCTGATGAGCAGAGTTCGATGTGTTTTGTGTGATTCCCTGGGTTCCCTAGTGTCACCTTGTGTAAGAAAAATGTGGATGAAAAGTGCTGATGCATTACAGAAGCTGAAATGACTCAGAAAACAGTAGTGGGTAGAGAGAAAGTGACAGAGTAGCTGAAGGAGCAGTGTGTTTTCACAAGAGAAGCAGGATTCTTGGAAAAACAGACAAACACATGATGCTACCTGAAGAGTAGAGAAAAAAGTATTTGGTGATGAAGCCCATGGCTGTCTGGAGGAAGGTTGTGCTAAGGGCCTCTTGACTTCACTTTGGGAAAGGGGTTGGATGCTACAGTTACATGTGCGTGGAGGTTATTTCTTCCCTGCAAAGAGAAGTGTGTGTAACAGCCTACTAAGGCCTTTTGGTACAGAGACAAGTTGGCCGCGCTAATGAACCTTCTGTAGACTTTCTGGTCAGAAAACTCTAAAATTTCATCCCAAATCTTGTCTATTATGATGGCTTTTGTTGTAACTGATGGAGAAAGCTTGCTTCCCTGTCTGGTTGGAGGATTGATAACGTGTTGGACTGTGCCTAGGGCATGGCTGTCTGCAGACCCTTTGTCTCAGTCAACTAGTGCTGCTGTAATAGAGATGCCACCCGTGGGTGTCATTAAAAAGAGAAATTTTATTTTTGTCACCGCTTAGTAGGTGAAGAGTCCAAATTCAGGGCGTTAGTTCCAGGGGAAGGCCCTCTGTGTTGGCTCTGGAGGAATGTCCTTGTCAGACCAGAGCTGCTGAGGCACAGGGACCCCAGTCCTTTCCAAAGGATATGCTCTGCTCCCGGTGCTGCTTCTGGGTGGTTTGAGGTCCCCAACACTCTGCTTCCTCCCTTTCCTTTCTATCCTAAGAGATTGCGTCTAGGTATAGCACAGCCCCACACGTTGAGTCCTGCCCCCTCAACACAACTACCACCTGTCCTCCCTCATTAAATATCAGAGAGGCTGGATTTACAACATAAAGAAACATCTCACAAGACCAGGAATCAAAGCCTAGCCAAATTGCTACTCACATTTTTGAGGGAACATAATAATACGGTCCGTGACACCATTGTATTATTGTAGAGATGGTAGGCTAAGAGTTTTTCTGTGTGGGTGCCATCTTTCCTGCCTCCGACCACATGCCACAGCTCCCAAGCTTGGCCCTTGTCCTTGAATCCTTGCTTCCGAGGGTGACATATTCCCTTTACCTCAGCTCAAAGCTTACGCTGCTTTGTTTGACCTTAGTGTGAAGATAACACCACAAACACAGCCACCCGCTATGCGTCTGTAAACCAGGCTTCTACTCCATCATCCAGTACATGTGTGTCCCTCATGTGATCTCACATGTGAGCATTTCTTCTCCCTCGATAAAGTATAAACTTCTGGAGAGAGAGAGAGACCCCTGTAGATATTTGAATTAAGAAACTTGCCCTAAGCATGATTCAGTTAAATAAAATGTTAGGCTAACTGAAAATTAAACAGAAAACCAATTTGTTTTTTCCTGTCCGGTTCAATTAAATTAAATTCTTAATCCATCCTGCCTTGTAAGTACCATCTAGAGTTTGCTTCCTTCCCATGTGAATACTCATTGAAAAAGGAGCCTGGGGGCGACACAGTGATTAAGTGCCTGGCTGCCAACCGAAAGGCTGGTGGTTGGAGCCCTCAGCCCATCTGCAGAAGGAAGATGTAGCAGTCTGCTTCCCTCAAGACTACAGCTTTGGAAGGAAGCCCTAGGGGACACTTCTCTTCTGTCCTATAGGGTTGCTGTGAGTTGAGGTTGACTTGGCAACAATGGGGTTTTACTCAGGGAAAGAATTGCTACTGTTATCTGTGAACATTGTATTTCTGCTATTTGGAGCCTGGATACGAAATTTGTTAGGTCTTTGTATAATGTAGGCTGTAAGAAATATTCATAGGAGCTTCTAAGGCCACTTGTCTCATAGAGATCTTTGTGGAGTGTTTCTTAGCGAGAATGACTATGCACAGATGTTTTCTAAAACAAACACAAAGAGCAGGAACATTCGAATGGGAGACCAAAGGAGTTAGCGTTTCCTTGGCACTGATACACTAGAAATCCACTGATTGACTAGCACATGACTTTATTTCACTTTGGGCCTCACATATACTGACTGTAACATGAAAGTGTTTCCATGTAAGGAAATAAAGTGAATTTTGGCAAAGAGTGCTCAATATCTAATTTCAAATTAAATAATTTATGGCAGGAATAAAATAATTACACTGTAGCAGTCTTTGTGGCTTTGGCTTCTCAAATTGTTCATTAAGATGGGTTGGGGCAGTTTCAAGAAGTCACCACGTCATATCTCTAGGCCACTTCAGCTGTGGCTCTTGCTTACAGCAAGTTTTAGGTGGAGCCGGGAAACATTGGCGAGCCCTGCACCCGCCTCTGCTTTCAGCTTTCTGGCAGCTCTTCTCTGAAGCCCTGAAATCTCTCTTAGAGTTTAGGGTTGGGATTTGAATTGGGCTGCTGAATAATGGAACTGTACTGTCTAATGTTAACCCCCTGGCAATCAGTCTTGTTGAAAAGAGTGGATGATTCAGTGGTGTGCTGTGAGGGAACGTGGAGTCTATGCAGTAAGGCAGAGAGCGGTCTGATTATGTCACAAATTTGGGAGATCGCCCAGTGAAACATGGGCCAATGATGACACAATGCTGGTTGGGAATATCCATTAAAGCTCAGCTTCAATAATTTTCCAAGCCCTGAACCTTTTTTTTATAAATAGAAGCCAAAAGTCCGTGGAGTATAAGACATGTTCAGTAAAGAGGGAGGTGTGAAAGCCTTTCTCATCTCTGCTCAAAGCTGGCGTAATTGCTTTGAAAAGCCCTTGTAAAAGGAGAGTGGAGTCCACGAAAGAGACTCATGTAGGTTTCCAGGGCTGGTTTGACAGTTCTGAACATCTCTGCAAGTCAAAACAAAGAGGATTCAGGCCTCTATTGAACTTTCTGGTGGCCCTCAGGTCTAAATGTAATGTATCCCAAATGCTAAGCTACATCTCGTTATCCCAGAAAACCAGAAACTCTTGCACAGTCAAATTGATGTCCTTGCTCTTTTGTGCATTCTTGGAGGTTGTCCTTTTGTTGCTATGATACATAGATTTGTGGTTCAGATATTATGAAGCATCAAAATGTGATCTGTTTATTGAAATTCTTCCCTGGAAGGCCATTCCCATAAGCATTTTAGCGTAAAAGCCGTGTAATTTAAGTGGCATTCTTGGGTTCTGGAATTAAACAGCAACCCATTGTTGTGTGTGAGGGAACTGCTCTCCTTTAGGGGAGCCCCTTAAGGGGGCTTTCTTGATCCTCATTAAAATTGCCACCGTTACTTCTCAGCCATTTACTTGTAAGGGAAAGAGAGTGTGAAGCCCTGCCCTTCGGTGACTGTGGCAGTGATGGAACGCGCTCCCTGGAAGTAGCAGGCCCTGGGAGGTGGGGAGTTTTGGCCCCAAGTTCATCAGTGAGTGGGGCTGAGGCTCTGGATTCTGACAAGGGTCCTGACACGAAGAAGCTGTAACCTAGGAGAAGTTATTTAACTTCAGTGTTTGACTTTCCCTGTGTTTAAAAATGAAGGAACGCAGACTTGAGTGTGAGAGAAAGGCACCCTGGGACTGTGGGAAAAGAGTAGCAGGTCTGTTAGCCAACATCATTGGGCACTGAGTGAACTCAGGCAAGTTATATAGCTTTTCTGAGCCTCCATTTGCTCCTTGGTGACATCGCGGTGATACTGTCTACCTTGTACCTCTGATGGTTGTATTAATGTCCTAAGGCTGCCATGACAAAGAACAGAAATGACCTCAGAGTTCAGGAGGTCAGAGGCCTGAAATTTAGGTGTTGGCAGGGTTGGTTTCTCCTAGAGGCTCTGAGGAGGCTGGTGATGGGGTGCTGGCAGCCTTTGGCCTTCCTTGGTTTGGGGCAGCGTAACTCCAGTCTCTGTCTGTCTCCACGTGGAAGTCTCCTCTGTGTGTCTCAAATCCCCCTCTGCCTTTCTGTTTAAAGGACACCCTCCATTCATCTCTGGATGGTAGGGCCCACCTGGATAGTTGAGGCTGAGCTCATCTCAAGATCTGTAATTTAACATTTGGAAAGACGCTTTTTCCCAAATATGGTCAAATTCATGGATTTCTAGGATGAGAACATTGAAATAAAACAAAATCAAACCCAGTGCCATTGAGTAGATTTTGACTCCTAGTGACACTACAGAACAGAGTGCATCTGTTCCTTAGAGTTTCCAAGAATTTGAATTGCTAGACTTTTTTGGTTAGCAGACATAGCCTGTAAACTGCTAGGCAACCAGGGGCGTGAGAACATAAATATCCTTTTGGGGGCTTCCATTCAAACCGTTACATGATCATGTGATTTCAGTCCGATTAACAGTGAAAACATCCTGTAGGCTTGTAGGTGACCAGTGACAAATGTAGTTGCTTCCCTTCTCAACTCAGGTTCCTTTGAGAGTTAGAAGACATCTTTAATCACCTTCACTGGACTCCACCAGAGAAGTTCTACAAAACAAATTCTATTTTGAAGGCAACGAAACAGGCCAGTTATTGATGCTCATGGTTATGTATTTGATGGATGGTGTTATCTCAGCTGCCCCCAGAGTGGTGTGGTTATGAACTTCTAGAACGAGAAAACAGTAGTGTGTCACAGCTGGCAGGTCATCGAGTGGGCCTCTTTATCTCATTCCCGTTCCTTACCCCATCTTATTTGTTATTACTGTTGTTAGATGCTGTCATGGATTGAATTGTGTCCTCCCAAAAGTATGTGTAGCAGTTTGACTGGGCCATGATTCCCACTGTTGTGTGATTGCCCTCCATTGTGTAATTTTCCTATGCTGTAAATTCTAATCTCTGTGTGTGGCTAATGGACTGGAATTTGTTAAAGAGTGTTAGGGTGGGACTGGGGCACCTGTCATCTGGTCACCTTCCTGTAAAGGGAGGTTCCCTGGAGTGTGGCTTGCACCACCTTTAATCTTTTTTCCAACAAGAGGTAAAAGGGAAGGGAAGCAAGCAGAGAGGGGGGACCTCATACCGTCAAGAAAGCAGCAGTAGGAGCAGTGTGTCCTTCAGACCCGAGGTTCCTGTGCTGAGATGCTCTCAGACCAAAGAAGGATGGATGCAGCGCCAGGCCTTCCTCCAAAGCCGACAGAGAGAGAGCATGTCCCGTGGAGCTGGCACCCTGAATTGGGACTTCTAGCCTATTGGACAATGCGAGACTAAACTTTTCTTTGCTAAAGCCATCCTCTTGTGGTATTTCGGTTAGAGCAGTACCAGATGACTAAGACAAGCACCAGCAAGTCAGTTCCAACTCATGGTGACCGTATGCAGGACAGAACGAAACACTGCCCGGTCCTGCGCCAGGCCCACAATTGTTTTTACGCCTAAGCCCGCTGTTGCAGCCACTGTATCAGCCCGGCTCATTGGGCGTCTTCCTCCTTTTCAGTGACACCCTTCTTTACTGAGCGTCAGGCCCTTCTCTAGGGATAGATGTCTCTTGAGCGTGTGTCCAAAGTACGGCAGTTGGCGTCTCGCCCTCATTGATTCCAAGGACCGTATCTTATAGTTGAGGAAGTTTAGACTCAGAGAGGCCGAGTGATTTGCTTAAGAACTTGAAGAAGGAACACTTTGCAGCTTAGACTTCAGTCTGGTTCTTCTCGACTCTTAGATGGTCGTTCCTTGTGTCACACACTGACATCCTCGTGTGTTTCCTGTGATGGTACCACAGACTTGTGAAAATGTGCTGCTCTTACCCTCACTTCTCTTTATTTGGGAAAAAAGTGAAAGGAGCAGGAGGTAGATGGAAATTGAAGTATTGCAAAGACCGGTTGCTCTTCTTCGTTCATGTCGGCCATTTGACTTCGACTGAAAACCATTTCTTTCTTTCGAGTGTGCAGTTCTGCTCTCCCCTGAGTTCTTCAAGTAACTATCAATCTTTCCCCGTGGCATTTACTATTTCGTAGCAAAGAGCTCAGTGGTGATGAAAACAGTGCCTCTCTGTGTTGCTGAGGCCAGCCGTGGCTTCTGCTCTATCAGTTTAACTTTCCAGAAACTTCTCTTCCCGTGGGGCAAGAACTGGACAAAGGAGAGAGTAAGCAGCACATGGGGCTGATTGCAGGCATCCTTTGTGGCTGGGTGTGGATCACTCTGGCCTCGCCACCAGCCCCAACGTGCCCAGCCTGTGACATAAATCTACTATAATTCATGCGTTTCCCAAGTGCTCAGGGCCCCAGACGTGACGGGACTTGGTCTGACAGCTGAAGGAATCTGCCCTGGCACTGCTCAGCCTCAGGTGTCTGTTAAGAACGAAGATGAAGATGCCTTTATTCCAAGACTGATAAGCCTGATGGTGGCGTTGACACCTGACACCAAGCTTTTGGCTTCCGTCCCCAGTGGGAGAAGGAGAAATTGCATCATCGTTTACTGATTAGGGGAGCTCCATCCTAGAAGACAAAGGCACTGGTGTGATTGCCGAGGAGAGTGAGAAGTGGGGACAGGGCTGGGGCATGTCAGAGGCTCCCCCAGCCTCATTTGGTAAGTATGCTGTGGGACCTCTTTTGGGACTTGAACAAAGTAGCATTTCAGCAGAGGAAGCCATGGTGGCTTGGCTCATGAGTTCATGCCCGAAGCTGTCAAAATGAGGATCATTCTTGCTCACCTGCCCTTGACAGAGACCATGCCTCTGACCTGGTTTCCATCACCCTTCTGGCTGCAGAGTGTGTTTCTCCATGTGATGAGGGATGTGCTGAAGGCTGCCCGTGTGGGTAGCCTCTAAGCTACACCCTGCTGTATGTTCTGGGGTCTAAGCCCTGGGCCACTCACTGCTCCCGTTCTGGGCAACACTTCCGAGCCTCGGCTCCTTAGAGCCCCAGGGGTCTGAACCTGAAGCTTCTCTGACCCAGAAGCTTCCTGGGTAGGTCCCCTTGGAGTTGTGTAGATTCACTGTCCTGCTGCCTGATTCTTCTTAGCCGTTTCTTGCTCTGAGTGTATGACATGTATTTTTTTTCCTGAAGCTGGGGAGCTTCCAGCTCTAGTGTTGGGAAAGCTAGCTGGAGGGCTTCAGAAAGCTCCTCTGTTGAGAATGACCTGAGGTGACCTGCTGGGTCGTGGGCCATGGTGAGTGCCAATAGAAGTAGGCTTCCGTAGAGCACGTGGAGGAGAGTAGGAAGTAAATGCCTGTGCTGTTTTTGTGGCTCCAGGGGACATTTCTTTCTTCATAGCCAATGTAACCCCAATCAACCCTTCAAGGGCTCCACTTCTTTCCAGATGGTACCTCTAGAAGTTCTTGACAGAATCGTATCCTTTGCCACTAGCTCTGTGGCCTTAGAAATGTCGTGGGACCTCTGGACCACAGTTGGCTCCTCTATAAATTGGGGGCAATGGCATGCTTTCTTCCTGTGGAGAGGATGAGCTGCTGGGAGAACAAACCAAAAGCCTGTGGCCATTCAGTCACAGTGACCCTGGAGGACAGAGTAGAACTGTCCCAGAGAGTTTCCAAGAAGCACCTGGTAGATTCAAACTGTTGACCTTTGGATTAGCAGTCATAGCACTTAACCACTATGCCACCCGGGTGTGCTTCATAAATTATAGTACCACAGGACTGTAATCCATTGCCTCTGAGTCAGTTCCAACCTGTAGTGAGCCTATAGGACAGAGTAGAACTGCCCGTGGGGCTTCCAAGGCTGTCTTCTTTATGGAAGCACTTCCTTCCCTGTGAGTGGCTGGTTGGTTTCAGCTGTTAACCTTTTGGTTAGCACCCAGTAACTAACCACTGCACCACCGGGACTCTTTCATGTGAACAGTAGTTGGTTTTATTAGCCAGGCATGTAGCCCCTCTTGTGCTTGTAAGTCAAGGTACACATACTTGGTCAGTCCCTGGTAAAAAAGGAATCAGTCCTCTTTTTTCCCCCAGGACAAATTTTAGCACTTCGTCTGATAGCTTTTGGTGGCTGCAGAGAAAGGTCACTTCTCATACCTGTTTCACAACCAGGGTTCCAATAACCAATCTGGTCAGTGTCCAGATCACCCCAGGTATGACTGGCTGGCAGATCAATGCATTTCTGCAGCCCTGGGCCTGCTGAGAATTTTCTCCTTCCAGGCCCTGACAGCAGGTGGTACCTGTGTGGTGCCAGCTCTCTGGGGTTGGAGAGGACAGAGCCCGCATGGATGGAGCATGTTAGGACTTTGCAGTTATCAGTGTTTTTGCTGTGTTCTCTGCAAGCCATCCATTGCCCTTCGTCACTGTGTGGAAAAAGGAGGTCCTATTGATTGCTTTAGACTTGGCAGGGGTCCTGGCTGCGGTGGCTGGGAAGTGGGCTAATATTTGATCTCCGGTCTAATCCTTGGCATTGAGCCTGTGCTGTGGGCAAGGAGGACATAGAAGTGTCATAATCAAGTTAATACCTTACAGCATTCTATGAGGAGAGGGGCCTTGTCCCCACACCTGGAGATGGTTCAGGTGGGGGTGAGCCCAGGGAAAATTGGTGGCTACCAGCGCCTGGGTGAGTAAGCTTGGCACCAAGATACAAAGTCACGATGGCCTCCACACTGCCCGGTAGTATGCCAGGACTCAGCAGCATTTCTCTGAGTGTGCGCTTTGTGCTGAATTTAATGAGGTATTATATTTGGAGTTTGGTGGTTCTGTGCATCATGTGAATTCTGTAGGTGGAAAGCGGCAGTTTCTCTGTAAACTTGCCTGTCCTGACAGCTTCCGTGAAAAGTTACCTTAGCCAACTGACAGCCCCCAGCTGAGATGTTCATGGTGTGTCCCCTTAGGGTGGCCATGCGGAAATGCCATCCTTGGCTTCTTTTAAACACTATGCTCCGTGGTTTGTGTCTGTGGGTTCCCCTTCCCTCAGAGCACTGTATAGCTGTAGTCACTTGTCTTCATGTTTAGTCCATTTTCATAGTCAAAAAGAAGATAGGACAGAAATCACTTAATGTGGTCACAGAGATGTGATCCCGAGGTAGGGAAAAGGTTCAAATTTGGAAGGACAACCTTCATAGTTACCACTTTACGTTTAAGGAGGCGTGGTGGCCCAGTGGTTAAGCACTTGGCTGCAAACTGAAAGGTTTAGTAGTTTGAGCCCTCCGGCTGCACTGCAGGAGAAAGAGGTGAAGTCTGCTTCCATGAAGAGTATGGTCAGAATCGACTTGATGGCGTGGTTTGTCTCAGCGAGGTCAGGTGCAGGTGGCGTGAGGATAGGAGCTGGTCAGGGCCGTTGGTATTGCTGTAGTGAGGTCATTCTGTTTTTCCTTCTGAAAAGAGAGATGAGCTAGTGATAACTTTATTATTTTGGTTTGAGGGCAGGAAATGGGATCATAGCACAACTCGGGCAAAGACTATTTATTGCAGCATTGATTAACCTCTGTCTACTGTCCGTCTAGGTCAGAGCTGCCTATACTTGGCCTAGAGAGGAGACATGGGCTTTGTTCTCCAGGGGTTCTTGTTTTTCAGGGCAGAAGACTCCCAGTTACCACAGTGAGTGTCCCCGTGTATAAGATGATCTCTGTTGAGGCCTGTAGGAATCCTGCTCATCCCAAATAACTACAAATCAGCAGATCAAATTGTAGCCCACACGTGTATCCTACATTATGTTGGAAAGAGAGTAATCTGCCGAGAGATAAACATTGAATTTATTCTGGAAAGACTTTTGGAAGTTGTACTGTATTTTAAAAAGGAAGCCTTCTTTTTTTTTTGGTTGGGTGTATACTTTGGCAAAACTGTGATGGCAGAGTGGTTAAGTGTGATGTCCGCTAACCAAAAGGTTGGCAGTTCAGATCTGCCAGGTACTCCCTGGAAACTCTACGGGTGCAGTTCTGCTGTGTCCTATAGGGTTGGTATGAATCAGAATTGACAGCAGTGGGGTTTTGGTTTGGTGAGCTCTGTGCTGAGACAGAAAGTTGAGACACCAGCCCTGTGGAGTTTTATACTCTGAGCCTTTGGGAATCAAGAGAACCGTTGTGTCTGTTAGAACATCATTGGCAATGTAGTGGAAGTGGGTTCAGGTCGGAGGCTGGTTTGAGGCACGGCCTCAGGCCTGGGCAGTGAGCAGACAACTGGAATTCTGGTTTGAGACTTCTGGGACTTGGGAGGACTTGCCTCTTCAGGTGATGCCTGTAGGACGGACTATCTAGAACCACCTTTACTTTCAATGTCTGCGTCTTCTCTCTGAAGAAACGAAACTGGATCTGCTGTTGAGCATCCATGCTGTTCACACCAAAGGGAGGCATTTCCTATTTACTCACATGGGCTGAGAGTTTTTACTGCTGCTTGAGCCACACCAGGAGCAAAACGAGATTGGCGTGATAGATTTTTCTAGACTTCAGGAGAAAGGTTTTTTAGATGGTGGCAGTTGATGAAACCTGCCGACGTTATGACCGTGGCCATCTGTCTGGTCACTGCCCACTAGTTTACTTAATGGCTGTGCTTTTTCTTGTCTTTGTTGTTAGGTGCCTCTGAGTCTGTTCCGAGTCATAGCAACCCCTTAGGACAGAGCAGAGCTGCCCCATAGGATTTCCAAAGAGCAGCTGATGGATTTGAGCCCTCAACCTTCTGGTTAGCAGCCCAAACTGTTTTATTATTGTTATTGTGATTGAATGAAAATTTACATTTGCATATAAATTTACATGCTCACCTATATGCAGCTCCCACTGCTCTCCCTGCCCGGTGACAGCACACTCTTCCTCTCTGCTTCGTAGATGTCTCATCCTCCCAACAGTCTCTTATCCCCTCCTCTCCAGTCACTGCTCCGCCTCCAGTAAGAGGTCAGCAGGATGGAACCATAAAGTGCCCCCCAAATAAGGTCCCTCTGCATCGCCATGTCCAATCCATTGCTGTCCAAGAGTTGACCTTCACTATGATTTATCGATAGGGGCAACATTAGGGCTAGGGGCCACGCTCCCAGGGGAACCCCAAAGCCCTTGGATCATCACTTGCAGTCTTTTAGTGGAGATCTCGGTGCACCCCTTTTTATTCTTATGTTGGCAGTGAGACTCAACTTCATGAGCTCCATTGCGAGCAGCCAAACTCTTCATCACTATGTCACCAGGGATAGTATAATTTGTATAATCATTCCCCTATTGGTAGACATTTAAGTTGTGTCCTTCTTGGTGTTCCCATGACACACACACACACACAAATGCCAGAAGGGAGTTGAAAGGGTGGAGAAGAGGGGTCAGGAGATTGTTAAGAGGACATGACATGTATAGAACAGAAAGGAGGAGTGTGCTGTCACCGGGCGAGGAGAGCAGTAGGAGCTGCCTGTAGGCAGGCACGCGAATTTAAACTGGATTGCACACTTTCACTCAATCACAATAAATAAAACATTTTTTACAAAATGCCGCAGTGACAAACTTGGAATATATCTATGTATCAGTGTGGATATTTTTCTAAAATTTTCTAAAATATTGTAAGCACAGAGTATGTACACTTTCATTTTTTATTTAATAAAATAAATAAATAAAAATTTCTAGAAGACTAGCTGAGTCCTTTTAGATGGCTAAAACCAGCTGCTGTCCAGCTGACTCTGACTCACTGCAACTCCATGTGCGTTGGAGTAGAATGGTGCTCCATCAGGTTTTTGGTGGCTGATTTTTGGGAAGTAGATCACCAGGCCTTTCTTCTGGTATGCTTCTGATGGATTCAAACCTCCAGCCTTTTGGCTAGCAGTGGTCAGTAGCTGAGTGCATTAACCGTTTGCAGCACTTGGGAACCCCATTTGATGGACAGCAGAGTATTTTAAAACTTAAAGAACTTCTTATGGAGTAGAGCTTTCTTGGACTGGGCACTCCCCAGTAGCTTGTTTATTTGGCTTCATCTTTACAAATCATTTGAGAGATGTTCTAATTAGGAGTTCAGCTTTTGTAACAAGAGTGTGTTTCATGTTGAGTTCCTGGATTTTCTTTTTCTTTATAAACTTTCCAGCGTGTCCTTCCCATGCAAGAAGCCCCACCGAGCAGACACCAGCTGATAATCCTGCATTCCTGAAAACTCTTGCACCCTGTGGCTGCTGGTGGGGTGCTGAGGCCTGTGATGGAGCTCTCCTGGTGTGATTGTTTTCAGCTGTGTTTACCCCCGCTCCTTGGGGGGGAGTCCCGGGAGGCTGACGTCTGAGACTTACATCAGCATCAGAACCCAGGCATAATCTAGGGAGGGCTCGTGTGTCCAGCCTTTGTGCTCGGAGAGAGAAAAGCCTTTATTTAGTAAACTGGACAAGATAATATACTCAGCTCACTGAGAAGGCGGGTTTTCCACCACTTAAAGGTATATCGTTACTAGCTCATGCATGCATATGCGACCTTTGGCATGCTTCCTTTTAACAAAAGGAAAGGCAGAGGCATTTTTAACCCCAAATCTGGCCTAAATTGGTAGTCACTAAGTCTTCAGTTCCAGTTTTAGCTTTTGAGAAGGCTCGCTACTCAGGCCACCTTAAACATTTGAGGTGTAAATAACATAAAGGCTGGTCCTGTAATTTGCCCAAGACTCAAATTGACACCCCGCTGGCAGAAGCCATTCAACCCTGAGCCAGATACTATCGTTGGTGACATTCATTAGGGAAGGCACTTTGCCTCCACCTGCTCAGGGCTTTGCCGGCCCCTGAGTCTCGGCCAGCTCCCCACTCTGTTTCTCCACCTCACTGAGCGAGGACAAAGGAGTTAGAGGTGTTTTCTTGCGTTTCACATGGCAGAGCCTCCTGAAGTTCTGTGACTTTAGTGCTGGAGAGAAGACACTTCTGATTGCCCTCAAACGAACTTGCTCCTCAGACACAACCATCCCTGGGAAGAAATGTATGTGTTTTGGAGGAACCTGAAGTCCCCAGCCCAAGGCTACGAGACTTTCCAGAGTCTGATTTCCAGGTGGAAGCTGGGCAAGCTCACTGCAAAGGGGAGGGAGGAACAAAGTCAGAGAGGCAAGAAGCTGGATGGACCTGGGAGGCCTGAGGGCTGCAGACCTTTTGTTTACCTTCTCCAAAACTGTGATTTAAAAACATTTTTTAAAAGTAATTCCTGGTGCCTGATGTAGAGGATATCAGGCAGAACACCTCGTATGGGCCCTTTGCTGCTCTCTGAAGTGTTGTCTGCCTTGTACGCTTCCTGTCTGTCTGAGTTTCTGAGTGTTTGCTGTAACAGAAATATCGCAAGTGGGTGGCTTGAACAAACATGTATTTTCTCCCAGTTTAGGAAGGTAGAAATCTGAATTCGGGGTGCTGACTGTAGGAGAAGGCGTCCTCTGTTCTGGGACAAAATCCTTGTTTGGGCTTCTCTGACATTCTTCCTGATGTTCCTTGGAGATCTCCGTGGTATATTACCTTCTCCTCCGTTTGTGCTTCTGTGGCTGATCTGCTCTTTTTAAATCTTGAGAGTGGTTCACTTTAAGTGGATTCCAGTTCGGAGTGACCCCATCAGAACAGAGTAGACCTTCTCCATAGGGTTTCCTTGGTTGTAATCGTTACGGGAACAGATGGGCAGATCGTTCTTTCACAGAGCTCCTGGGTGGTTTTGAACTGCCAAGCTTTCGGTTAGCAGCTGAACGTTCAAGCCTTGTGCCGTGGGGCTCTTTTCCGTAGATTTCAGTGTTAGGATTCATGACATAAACTTTGGTTGGGGGTGGTGGTGGTGAGGGGCCCAGTTCAGTGTAAAACACCATCTTACCCTTTCCTTCCTGCTCCCTGTTAGCTCTGAACTGCTTTTGTGCCCCTCTGCAGAGAGGGCAGAAAGCTTAAGGAAACAAAACAAGACTCAGGACTCAACTCGATGTAGCCTGTCTGGTTTGCACACATCAGGCGGAGTCCTGACAAGCCAGTGAACTCATTCTGCTAATTGTCATTAGTGTGAGGTTTTTAGCAGGTTATTGGGCTCCTCAGACTTCATGGGGCTTTGAGCCTCCTCCTAATAACCGTGCCTCATGCTAACTGATTTAGTGTGTTTTTATGCAGCAAAAGCAGCCACTGCCTACTCTTGTGAGAGAGAGAAAACAGCTAGGCTGGGCTTTTAGAAGAGGAAAACTCCGAGTTGTTTTCACTTCCCCTCCCAGTTGCAGAATGTTCTTTCCCTGTCCGGCACCTCCAAGTTGCTAAGAAACTGCCCTGTTGGAGGCAGCTTAATTAAGTTTTGATTTTTCATTTCAAGACAGAGCAGGCAGGATTCGCTCGCCATGTTCCTTAAAAGAGCAGAAGACACAGATAGTTTCCAGAGCAGTGCTGGGACCTCGATGTCATTTGAATCTCTTCGTGTTCTGCTGTCCCGGTGGCTTTTGAAATAGCTCTTTGTGGCATGCACGGCTTCACTTTGGGGGAGAAATACTTTGGAAACCTGTGTGCTGGGAAACCAGCAGCTTGGGGATGGATTAATTTATAGGTGTAATGTAAGAACCTGGTTCTCCTCTGATCCTTGGGATGTGTGTTCACGAGGCCTGCAGACCTGAGGCCACTCTGCTTGGTGGATGTTTTTTATGGCCTGTGTCACGTCAGAGCAAAAGTTATAGATCTGTGAGGAGTGAACTTATTATTTTGTCCAGAGGAGGACCAGCATGTTATAAAGTTTCAGTGGCCAATTAACAGAGATTTATTCTTTGTCACTCAGGTATTTTTTTTCTCTCCTGATAATTATTTCTAGGAAAGAAGCAGGCACTGTTTTTCTCCTGTAGTCTTGAGTTGGGTTGGGGTACCCAGGTACGGGGCCGAACTTGAGTGCATCAGTCGTGACACTGGAACTTGTATGGGCTGAGACTTCTGCTGTGGTGCAGTGAAGTAATTTAGAACACCAGAAAGGGGAAGGAGAGCAAAAGTGACAGAGTGAAAGTGTGGGGGAGAGAAAGCATTTGTCACACTCTTCATTCTGTGTTTACTACACATTTATTTGTTGAAACCTCCTTCCAGCCGTGCTGTCTGCTCTTCCGTGGCCCCCAGCCGCACCCTGTCAGACGACTGTCCATTCCGTCTTGGTTTAGAATCCACACACGGACCTTAAAAAGCCAAAAAGCCTTTGCTGTTGATTCTGACTCACAGAACTGCCCCAGACAGTTTCCAAGGAGCGCCTGGGGGATTTGAACTGCTGACCTTTTTGGGTAGCAAGCGTAGCACTTAACCAGTCTGCCACCAGGACCTTAGAATCACTATTTTCAAGGTACTCGTCCCGTTTCACATTCCTGGTCTGTGTGTCTGCAGTGTGTGTGTACTTTTCAAAAACACCATCCAAAATCAGAGGTTAGCCACATGCCCCCTTTTCTGTTCGCTGTATTACTTATTTCACTCCCTATGTGCTAGGGTTGCCGGAATCAGCCCAACAGCACTGGGGTTTTTGGGTTATGTACAAAGAGAGATCTGCTTTGTATGGTACCTCAGCACTCAGGGTGCTGTGAGAGACCTGCACCTCGACCTGTGAATCCTGCCTGGTGGAGAAGATGTGGTGTTTCTTATCACAGAGGAGAATGCAAGGAGCCTCGTTCTCTCCTCCAGCGACAACTCATTGGAGAATTCTGTATATATATCAGCCTGTGGCCAAGAAATTGCAAAACTGAGCGGTTCGTTTGCCCAAAGCCTGGGAAGGTTCTGGGGAGGTTTTATTCTGGGAGGTGGCACCCCGCTGCCTACTTCACGCCGTGACGGCGGGCCCGGTCACAGCGGTGTTGTGTGCAGCACCCAGCCTGCTTGCTCAGTCACCTTCTCTTCCCCGCCTTTTGCCTGGGATCTCCAGAAGTGAGAACAGGAGTGGATGCGCCGTCACCCACTAGCAGGTCACTGTTCTTCAGGGTGTGACGGACACCGGGGGAAGACCGCTCCTGAAGGCCTCGTGGAGGGGAGCCTGGCGCTCTGCAGCACTGCCATCCTGGGACCCCTTCCAAGAAGTTTCAGGTCTCGTTCTCTGACTTGTTTAAGGGCAGGGAATAAGGTTGCAAAGGAAATCAAAGCCTGATGTGGAGAAACGAAACATGAGGCCTACTGACTTTTAAAAAACATTTTAAATAACATTCTCTAAGGTTTCATTTGATACTGGAGGCAGCTGTAATAAGTTTTGGAAGATGGTGTACGGTTTCTATTACAGGGCGATTCTTCCTGCAGTTTTTGTACCCAAAGTGAGAAAGGGCCGAGGGGGATTTCGGGGTGGTGGTGAAGAGGTTATTTTGTATAAGGTGAGAAAATTTGGAAAGATGAATTCAAGCCTGCAAGTGGGGAACATTTGGTATGCTGTAATTTGCAAATGTAATAATATGAAACCATTGGGAAGGTGGTGCTTTTTCTCTGCTTTCTTTTGTGTGTGAAAATAGCCTGGAAAACAGTGGAATAACTTAATAATTCCAGTGCCCCAGTGTGATGAGCCCAAGTCAAACAAGCCTCTGGAGCAGGCCCTGCCAGTGTTGCCCCGGTGACTAAGTTCCCTGTTGAAGGCTGGCGCAGGCCAGAGATGCTGGGCCCTGAAAGCGCTCATTGTTCGTGGGTATCGTTATTCGGGATTGCTTGTGAAACCCTTTATTAGGAGCTTGCTTGCCTGAGAACAAGGACTTGGTTTGAAAGTCAGTTGATCTGGCTTATGACATTTCAGATTTTATAGTGCCTTTGTTTCTAAGAATAAATATTTTGTCCCTCCATAAATACTTACCTTAAAACACACAAACACATAAACAGACCCACAGGAAGCTGGGAAAGTCAGCCAGGGAATGAATTAATACCTGAAGTTCATGTCTCTGTTTAACACAGTACAACTTCTTAATTTCTGAGGTACCAAAAGAATCAAAACCAGACCTGATTGCCACCAAGTGCATTCTGATTCATAGTGAACCTACAGGGCAGAGTAGAACTGTCCCATAGAGTTTCCAAGGCCGTACTCTGCTCTGTATAGAAGCAGGTTGCTACCTCTTTCTTCCATGAAGCTGCTGGCTTTGAACCACCAAATTGTCAATTAGCAACCAGCAAAGCGCTTAACCACTGTGCACCAGGGCTCCCCAAAGGGGGTATTGTGTGTGGCTGGTAGCATCTAGCCCAGAGTGCACTTTTCCTTTACTGTGCTCGGTGTTTTGGTAGGAGGGCTGGTGGGGAGAGAGGAGGAAGACAGTGTGTGTGTGTGCGCGCGCGCACGCGCGCGCTTTGTCCTTCCCATGTGGACAGTGCCAGCATTGTTAAATCTAACTTTGGTCACCACCAGCTACAAAGCAGGTACCCATGATGCCTAGCTGACTGCCAGGCCTGAGGGGTTGTCTCTCTGTGACCTATCTCTAGGTTGGCACATCAGCCAGACACTGAGGATTGCTAGTGATGCTTCGTCGGCAGCCCGGCTTTGAGATTGGCTGTCTGTAAAAAACCAAGGAGTCTAGATTTTTGGCTCAGGCTGTGTAGGTGGTAGGAAGGTAAATGAATGATTTCTTGGAAGAATCTGAAATTCTTATCTTTATAATGTGAAAATGTAGGTGCTTGTGAAGTGAGGGGAGATTCTGGAATGAGGTGTGCTAACGGGAACCCTGAGGACTTTTTCTTGCTGTTTAAAAAAGTTTTTTGAAGACCAGCAACAGGCTTCTGCAGTAAAATCAATTTGCACATGGTCTGGCCCTTGTCCAGCAAATTCCACTAAATGACATAAATGATATTTTAATCTGGAAGGCCCCAATGTAGAAGGGCATAGGTATCTATCATTCTCATTTGCCATTTCCAGCCCAGTGTGTGGGGACCCTCTGGCACAGCGTGGGGCTCTCTTTGGTGGCCCAGCTGTGGGTTCCCCTTACTTCCCTGGGCCGTTTTGTAAGCTGGAGGTTAAAGGCAGTGCCGCCTCCAGTGGGGGCAGGGAGATAAGAAGAGTAACTGGTGTGTCAGGATGCAGTTACCTTTGGAAAGGGTTTTGTGTGCTTCTTGGTGGAGTCCCCACATAGGAAAATTCCCGTAAGTTTGTAATTACATTGCCTTTGTGTACAAGACAAAGCAAGCTGGTCTATTACAAAATTCTTAGAAGCGCCTTGTGTGTAGTCGCTGGCTTGGCTCTGTAGGGATTCTCCAGAGACTGCCTCTTTACTGGACAGCAACTTCTGCAGGCTTAAGACAAGAGATGATGTCCCTGATCAAGGACTTTTCCCTAGGGGAGAGGCAGCTGAGGGCTGGGGAGTGATCACAGCACCTACTTTAAGACAGACCACAGCATGACCAGGATTTAGGTATTTCTTTTAGTGTACATTTGAATTAAGTAGGGAGCGTCTGCTTGGGCACCTAGTACCTGATGTTCAATACATCCATTGTGGCTGAGTCTGTTCCGCGTCACGACGACCACTTGTGTTACGGAGTAGAACGTCTGCACGGGGTTTTCATCACTGCCTCCTTTATAGAAGCAGGTCACCAGACCTTTGTTCTTTGAAGCTGACCAGTGGGTTTGAACTGCCGGTCTTTAGGTTCATATCCAAAGGCAAACCATTTGTGCCAGCCAAGTATACTGCTGTTGTTGTGGCCGGTGAAGACAAATTCAGACCCACAGCAATGCTATATGACAGAGTAGAACTGCCCCATCGGGTTCCTGAAGCTGTAATCCTTACAACATTTTGGAAGAAGTACAACCAGGATGTTCCTTAGAAGCAAGGATGGCGAGACTCTGTCTCATATACATTGTACATGTTGTCAGGAGGGGCTGATCCCTGGAGGAGGACATCATGCTTGGTACAGCAGAGGGTCGGTGAAAGGCAGGAAATCCCTCAATGACACAGTGGCTGCAACAGTGGGCTCAAGCGTAAGAATGGTGGTGGGCATCACTTGGGACCAGGCAGTGTTTCCTTCTGTTGTGCGTTGAGTCTTGATGAGCTGGAACTGACTCAGCAGTACCCCACAATGAGAGGAGCAATCTTTAGAGAAGCAGATTGTCGTGCCTTTTCTCCAATGGAGTGTCTGGTGGGTTTGAACTGATGACGTTTTGGTTAGTAGTAGATCACTTAACTATTGCACCATCAGGATTCCTTGGCCCATGGTAACGTTTAATATATACCAGACAAATGAATGAGTGGAATAAGTTCCATGGTAAAGAGATGCATCCAGCCATTAGTTTGGTCTCTGCATGACTCTGGCTGTTTGCTTTTAGTTTATGTACCTTTTAAACATTAGTAAGTCTCCTCAGAGCATCTTGGAAATGTTCCGGGAGTCACTGCTTGTAGGAGCCATTTTTGTTACTTGGGACCTTAAAGTTAGTTATGTCCATTGCCCGTGATGCTAAGAAGGTTGACATGAGTTTCTGATATTTTAAATAGAAGGCTGAAGAACATCCCTGCCCCTCCCCCCATTTGTCTATTGGATCATCAGAATAAGATGTTTCCCTTGTTCATTAGGTGGCCGTGGACAGCTGCCAACTTGGGATATAATAAGTTCGTTTCTCAGTTTTTGAAATAAGTCTCTTTTTACAAGGGTAGCGCTCCAGCAGCCTCCTTTGAAGTCGTTGTTATGCATTGGACCGCGGTGTTATTTCTAAGGAGTCAGCCAGCAGACTCGAGGCCTTCTTGGCTTGAGTTCACTAACAGCCTTCTGGACAACATAACTCATTTATTCGTCTCTTCCCCCTCCCTTGCCACCCATCTCTGCTCCCCCTTCCTCCCCTCTCTCCATCAGAACGGTCCCCACACCGGCCCATCCTCCAAGCTGGACTGCCGGCGAATGCCTCCACTGTGGTCGGGGGTGACGTGGAATTTGTTTGCAAAGTGTACAGCGATGCCCAGCCCCACATCCAGTGGATCAAGCACGTGGAGAAGAACGGCAGCAAATACGGGCCTGACGGGCTGCCTTACCTGAAGGTTCTCAAGGTGAGGACTTTCTGAATTCAAAAGGGTCCTCAAGAGGGTTCTGCTCCATAGGTGTGCCCACAAATTCTTAGACTTCCTGCTAAAGTTCAGAGGAGATGTCTCTTTTTATCTGATTGGCTGGTAGAATATGTTGTAGAATTAGCAGATGCTCACGCCTGCTGATAAAATTCCAGAAGAACAAGAGGGACTGTGGAAGGCTAGTAGATTTGGAGTTGGAATCGCTGAGCTACTTAACAACCCTGAGATTTTAGACAAGACATTTAGGCTTAGCTGTACACTTATAAATGTGGGCTAATGACCTTGTCTCCTTTATAGAGTGGTTATGTAAAACTTAAATGGATCACCCCAGAAAGCTTTGTAAACACCAGCCATTGTACCAGAGTTCATTGTTGTTCTGATGTTTTGGGTTAATATGACATTAGCATCAAAGTTTAATAACCACCTCTAGAAACTCTTTAGATTTTCCTTTTTTTAAAAAAAAAACAAGCTCTTTTTAACATTCATTTACACTTAGTTTAGTCAGTACATATTAGCAGAGGTTCTGTGCTAGTGAAAAATTGAACAAGGAAATTTCCTTTGCCCTTATATTGCTTGTGTGATGCCCTGGAAATCCCCATTTGAGTAATATTGGCTTTTCCCTCCTTAGTCCAAGCTGACTTGTTTTTTAGGATGAAAGAAGCAAGCAGAAGCTGCTTCTGTGTATTAGTTCTCAGCCCTGCTAGTGGCTCCCGCATTTGGTTGGGCGTAGAGAATGGCCTTAGGAAGAGCAGTCTCCCAGTAGAGTTACAGGTAGCTCGACTGAGAACTTTTCAACCAATGAGAAGTTCTCTCCAGCTAATCTTTTTTTTTTTTTTTTTAAATAAAAGGCTGGAAAAGTGAACCATCCTGGGGAAATGTCAACCCATTCTGCCCTGATCATGCCTTTCCACCCATCTCCATGAGTCACTCCCATTGTGTTCCTCCAGTTGCCTCATTTTGTTCATTCTTAAGGCCACAGCCCTTTACCGTTGCTGTTCAGATACCGTGAAGGTTGTTTTCTTGTGATGTGTTGGTGGTGGGACCATAGACCTTGTGAAGTCCTGCCTGGTGGGCCTTCATATTGTTCTCCTGTGTCTGTTCCAGCACTCGGGAATAAATAGTTCCAATGCAGAAGTGCTGGCTCTGTTCAATGTGACTGAGGCGGATGCTGGGGAGTATATATGTAAGGTCTCCAATTATATAGGGCAGGCCAACCAGTCGGCCTGGCTCACTGTCCTGCCCAAACAGCAAGGTAACAACGTTTTTGTTTTTTGTTTATTTTATTTTTCTTTTAAAGAAAGCTGAATCTAGAAGCTGAAAGGACTTGGTGCTTTGGAAGACTGCAGGCAGCTTATAGGATAACCCTGGTGGCTTTGGTGTATCTGTAATCATCTTTCTTTGGTGATGCAGCTGGCCTGATACCAGCAGCCATGGAAAAATGCCCACAACGTTCAAAGTGCTTGTTCTCGTTAGTTATAAAGATTATGGCCCACCTCCACCCATGTATAAGTCATTCTTTCTGGTTTACCAAGGAGCCTTGGTGGTACGGTGGGTGAGTGCTTGACTGCTAACTGAAAAGGTTGGTGGTTCAAACACACCAGCTGCTCCAAGGAAGAAAAGACCTGGTGATCTGCTCTTGTATACATCATGGCTTTGGAAACTCTGGTAGGGCAGTTCTACTCTGTCCTGTAGGGTCGCTATGAATGGCAATCAATTTGATGGCAGTGGATTCTGGTTTGTCTTGTTTGGGCTGCATGTTTCCCACCGTTTTGCAAACAAACACCATTTTGAACATACACCCATGTGCCGATTGAACTGTTGACATTTGCCTGTCAGGAGAGCTCATGCCTACTTGTGCTGCAAACTTTTAGGGAAATACTGGTGGGTAGAATTTGCCCAGCAAAGCAACATTTCTTGGTTGCATGACGGATGCTTATGAGATGAGATCCTGTCTTTTGACCTTGCTGGCTTACATTTGAGGGCAGTGCATGTTAATAAATGAATACAGTGCTGGAGGCTATTGAAGGCAGAAGGTTGACTTCTTATAGTTTGTCATAACCTTCATTGAAATGTTTATGTTAAAAAATAAACAAACAAGCCCAGTTTGGTTCCTACCAAGGCCAAAGTTTCTTCTGTTTTCTTTCAGTCATCCACAAGTCAGGATGTTTATGCAACAGGAGAAACAACCAGAGCCTGGTAGCTAAGACCACCATCCATCTCGGTTGGTTCCCACAGGGTTAGGAGGTCCTGCAGGGTCTCCACGTGGACATACCTTCCTTGTTTTGCTGTATCACACAGCCACTTAGACCATTTCTCAAGGTGGGAGTCTGCAGCCAGTAGGACCAGAACCCAGCTTAGACTTTTGGGTGCTACTCATTTGGAAAACCAGCCCTGAACCCCTAAATCAAGAGAAGGCAATGAAACCAAATCTCTGTGGGTTGATTTTTCCATGCAGCTGATCGCATGCATGTCTAGGAGGTGACGCCATGTGGTGACGGGCCGGTGGAGGTGAGCTGGTCAGTGTTGGTCCGTGTCTCTCGTGGTGGGCTGTGTGGATGGGCTGCAGTTGGAGTCTCCTGGTGGTCCAGCAGCTGCCGAGGCCCCCAGTGCAATGCCTCGGGGTTCCAGGCCCCCTCCACCATCATTCCTGTGTCGTCTAGCCTTGTCTCTTGCTTCCCTTGTTTTTTAGGCTGCCGGTGTTAACACCACGGACAAAGAAATTGAGGTTCTCTATATTCGGAATGTAACTTTTGAGGATGCTGGGGAGTACACATGCTTGGCGGGTAATTCTATCGGGATATCCTTTCACTCTGCATGGTTGACAGTTCTGCCAGGTATATACCGCTCTTTCTCTCCAGGGTGTTTCCCTTTTCTTGGTTGATTGCTATCAAATTAACACAGCTTCTGTTCTCAGAAATGGCCCTTTTTTATCCTTGCGTGATGATAGAAAAAAAAAAAAGAGATGTTTAAAATGATCTCCAAGCAATGAGTAAGTTGCCTTGGAAATTGACTTACGGTATGATCCTATCCTCCAATTTATGGTCAAGTAAAATTTCACCCTTGAGACCCTAAGGGGTCTTCTCATATTTTTAGTGAGACATTGGGTCTTTGTATAAACTGGTGAGTCATTGAGTCAATGCATAAACCCTTTGTTTCTTAAGGAAGACAGTGAAATTGCTTTGCACCCATCAAAGTAATTTTTCTCCTTTGAAACTGCGTTTTTGTTGAAGTCTTTTATCTCTTGGTGTTAGTTGCACCCCACTTTATATTTTTGATGAGATGTAAGTTGATGGCGGTGTATTGAGGTGCCTGGTGAAACACCTCTCCAGCAGGTGTACAGAAGCAGTGTGTCTGTTACCTTCCATGGGAATCGGTGGCTGGTTGCATGTTGCTATAGAGTGGACTGTTTGCTTTTACTGCAAAGCATGCTCCTGCCGTCTTAGGGCTGATGTTATTTCTGCCCTCCAGAGAAATGAACATCAGGGAAGCTCTATTGCCTAAACGTAGCAGCCTCTGAATCTTTCCTCAGTGTCTCTGTCCTAGTCTGACTTCCTTGACAGTCACTGCCTGCTCTGATGTATCTGCCTCTCTGCCATTCTGTTTGTGAGCTGCACAGACCATGGTTTGCCTGCCTAGACTGTGGTTTGCTAGCTCTGATGTTCCACATCAGTTATTAATGCCTTATTTTCAGAGTATAGTGCCTCCCTGCATGCTTATTTTATGTTGAGTAAAATACATTGTTTCATTTTGTGCTGTGCTGCTGAGAGTTTGAACTATCTTGCAAATATCTTTTTATGATTAAAATGTATAAGCTTTAAGTAATACCATCGCATCCATTTTTTTTCGCCTTTTGTTGTGACTGTGCACCGTGAATATTTGCTTTGAAACAAGTAGATGCCTCTTACGTTAAGCTTGCTTTTACTTGCAGGATTGCGTTCTGTGAGTACCTGATTGGCACTTTTTAACCCATTTGCCTGAGAGCACTAGCAGATTAACAAAGAATACAGTTTAAGAAAAATACTGCTTGGAAATACACTGCTTGTAGCTTGACCATTGAGAACTAAGGTGAAGGCATTGTTGGAAATTAATATGAGAATGTACTCAAGTAATTCTGTGGATAGACACATACTATTTACATTTCTTTTTGTATTAAAAGTCAGAGTGACTTCCAAATATAATCCGGTGCACAAAAATATGAATGGTCATTGATTAAGGAATGTTAGCAACTTTCTATATTATGGGCATTATGAATTCTGTATTATAAGCAATTCAGTTTTTATGTTGAATGCATTAGTTTAATTGAATAATATGCTGCGTACATTAAGAACTCAAAACTTTTTCCAACTAGCCTACTGAATGGTAGTTATTTCATGTGAAACTGTTCATCTAGGGTAACTCATCTTGTCACCTCTTTATTTGGAAAAGCAATATGCCTTCAGTGGGCACAGGTCCTACTTAAGAATTTGTTGTTTGGTTTGCATCAGATTTTGCCATTAGACACCTTCCTTCTGTTGTGGGTACAGACTGTTGTCCTGCCCCACCCGAGTGGCTAACAGAATGTAGCCTCGAAGCCCGCCCTTTGTAACACGGTGGCAGTCGCTTACTGGATTGCAGATGCCCACTGAGTCTAGATACAGTGACCGCTGGGGCCCTGATAGTGAAGTGAGAAGCCTTAGTTGCTCTCTTTTGGGGAAGAAGCACATGGTGGCCTGTGGCTCCTGCCATTCCACACTGCACTGAATTATCAGGACACCTGTCTTGTCTCAGGTGTCAGTCATCTCTTGATTCCTGTAGTTGTGTTGTGATGCATCCGTCCAGTGTCCTAACTCTGTGGCCTGCTTATCTGTCCCCTACCCTGTGATCTGCCGTCTAGCTCCCGTAAGAGAAAAGGACATTACCGCTTCCCCAGACTACCTGGAGATAGCCATTTACTGCATAGGGGTCTTCTTAATTGCCTGTATGGTGGTGACGGTCATCCTGTGCCGAATGAAGACAACGACCAAGAAGCCGGACTTCAGCAGCCAGCCGGCTGTGCACAAGCTCAGCAAGCGCATCCCTCTGCGGAGACAGGTAACAGAAAGTAGATAAAGAGTTTACAGAAGTTTATTCTTCCTCTCTGACCCAGCCAGCTCTGAGAGCTTCTCCTCTGCTTGGGTTGGATCCACTCCTGTGAGCTCCAGGACAGACGTGCTCCAGTGTGCTGCTTGGCTGGCAGTCCAGGTTGTGTGAGGAGCTTGCAAAGCCCAGTTGTGGTGCAGTACTGTAATCAATCTGAGTATAGGTCCAAGGGCAAGAAAGGACGAGGGTGTGAGAAGCAGGGGTGTTCATCAGCAGGACTGGAAACGCCTCTGTGTGTTGGATGAAGCTCAAATCCAGTAGGTCTTTTGGTAGCATGGACTGCTTTTGTCCCTGGAGACCTGATCCTTTTGTTTGTTTGTTTGTTTAAGACGAGGCTAAATATCCAGATGGCATTTGCACCACTAGTATATAGGGCAGAGACTCTGGCTCTCTTGACTTATTTTTGTAAATCAAGATTAGAAACCTGTATGCCAGAGATAAACCTGAACTACTACTTAATTAAAACCAGTGCATGATGCATTTATTTTAAAAGTCTAAATTGAATTTTGGGCCAATCCCTCTAGTGCGGAGAATAGAATTTTCAGCATGTATTTTGTTGTCTTTCAGTAATTCACAGTCTGGGCTTTGATGGAGGGGATGGAATGATTTTTATATCGAGCTTTGGGAGCAGGTTGTGTTCTTAACTTGGACTTGGTTGGTCTTCTGTGGTCACTTTTTACTTGTTGGTGGCTCCTGGTTGGTTTAGCTTTACTCTGAGGAGGTGGGGCCAGAGAGAGCCTCCACTGAAGCCATAAGCCAAGTCCCAGCAAAGTGAGTGGTGAGATGGTTTGACTCTTCTTTCCTCTTGAGAAGGACCTTCGGAGGGATAGAGTGGAAGGCAAGCGTGGGTGCAAAGCCACGGAAGTGATTGGACCTTGGTCCCAACAGAGTTGCATTTTGGAAACAGCAGATGACAATGCCCAACTTGCTGGCTGTGTTTGAATGTGTACTTGGTGGACTTTTCTTTTTTTTTAACATGACTGAGTGAAAATGTACATTCCCGTGTAAATTTACATGCCCACCTGTATGCAGCTTCCACTGCTCTCCCTGCCCGGTGACAGCACATTATTCCTCTCTGCAACATACATGTCTCATCCTCCCAATAGCCTCCTTTCCGCTCCTCTCCACCCACTCTCCTTCCTCCAACCAGAGGTCAGCAGGATGATATCCTATAGATGTATAGAACCATAAAGTGCAACCAATATATGGTCACTCTGCATTGCCAAGTCCAATCCATTCCTGTCCAAAGAGTGGACCTTTGTTATAATTTATGGATAAGGGCAGCATCAGGGCCGGAGGCCATGCTCTCAGGGGAACCCCGAAACCGCTGGACCATCAATTGAGGTCTTTTAGTGGAGATCTCAGGATGCACCCCCTTTTAGGTGGAGATCCCAGGATGCACCCCTTTTTAGTGGTGGACTTTTCTAGATGCGTAATAAAAATGGCAGATTCTTGAGTCCCAGTACCAGAAATTCTGGTTCAGTAGGTCTGGGTGGGGTTGGGAATCTGCGTATATTTTAAACAAGTCCCCAGGAGATTCTAAAATGTACTTTGAGAAACACAGGGTTTACCCAGTCTTGCCCCTCCCGGGACTTCAGGGGGTGATGCCCTTTTCTGGACGAGGCATTAGGACGGCTTAGGACTTAGGTGGTCAGCCGTGATCTTGGCATGAATCTGGCTGTTCTCAACCAGCTTCAAAGCCTTGTCTGAATGGGTCCTTGTATAATTCCTTTGAAGCCCTTTTGTAGGCAGGTCTGTTTTCATGGTTGGGGAGGAGAAGAGAGACTTGAGTGTGTGTCAGGTGCGGCAGTTCACCAAAGTGTGCTAAGAGCCAGGCAGAAGAGAGGCCCATTGGGTCACCCCTACCACGAAGTGTGCTGCTGTTGTCATTTCGGATGACCCCACTGTTATTCCTGGGCTGCGATGGGGCCTGTTTCTGAGATAGTCACAGTGCAGCAACCTACAGGCATTCTCCACTCCCTTCCCAGTTTCCCAGTTAGCTCTGGACAGCATCCTCAGGGTCGCAGTGGCTGAAATCTAGCCTGAGGAGTTGTAAAAGGGTGTGATGTGTTCTATCTCTGTTATTTCATTCTAATGGGAAAAAAGTCTGCTTTCTGGAGCAAACCTGTAATTTGGCTTAGCTAGGCCATTGTCCCTTAGTCATTTCATTGTCTTTACCCACCCCTGCAACTGTTGACAGTGTGGTTGTTCCTTTTTTCCACACCACTGCTTATTTGCAGAACTTTGTCACTCCCAACAAACCCAGTCCTCCTCCAGTGATGACGCCCCACTACTCCCCTCCCCCAGACACTCACCCCCTTTTGGTCTCTGTGTTTGCCTCTTCCTGTTCTCTGGATTCCTCATAGTGGGATCGTACACTATTTGCCCTTTTCAGTCAGCATGATGTTTGCTGTTTTGTTTTTAATCTGTTTGGAGATGAAGCAAATGAGGAGTTATTTGCAAAATAATATATAAGCTTTAAAACTATAAAAGGCATAAAAGTGGCTAAAATGGAAAGATTTCTTGCATCACGAATTTAATATTATACAAATGCGAAGCCTCCTTGAGCATTTTTGACAGTGCAGTGCAATCCCAATCAAAATATTCAATTTGGATGTCATAAAAGGATCCTAAAATTGTATGGGGGAAGTAGATGAGAGGATAATCAGATCAGTAATACTCTGAAAACATAACGTGGTAAAGAAAGACAAATTCGCTTCTGTATCAATGGATGTTATAAAGCTGCAGTTATAAACACAGTGTGATATTGGTGTAGAAATAAAAGATAAGCTAATAAAAGCAAATGTGGACATGTAGTATGAGGTAAGGGTACTCTTAAAAAGTTAGTAGCAAAAATGTGGATTATGCAGTATAGAATAATGGTTTCAGCGTTCCTCCATGTTATAACATGACCTTGGTTTCTCTTTATGGCTGAATAATGTTCCACTCTATGGCTAGAAACCCGGATGGCTTTAAGAGTTATGGTTGTTAATTGAAAGGTTGGCAGTTCAGATCCACCAGGTACTCCTTGGAAACTGTATGAGGCAGTTCTTCTCTGTCCTATGGGTCCGAATCAACTTGATGGCAGTGGGTTCGATGTGTTGTTGTTTTTTTCTATTTTAAATATGGCCAGGCCACATTTTGTGTACTAGTCATCTGTTGATGGACATGGGTTGTTGCTTTGGGTTATGGTAACTAGTGCCGCAGCGAGCAGTGGTGTACAGTATCTGTTTGAGGCCTTGCTTTCGGTTTTTGGGGGTACGTACCTAGGAGGAAGTCTTTTTTTCTTGAGACGCATGAGGCAGATGCTCCTAAAATCCCCTTGACCTCAACCAAGGTCGTTGTGTTTTCCTCTCACTGGCCTCTGGCCTTTATTCATTGTCCGTCTGCACTATAGTTGGTTGTTTTCCCATACTCCCCTTCCCCATATAACAGAGTGTTTCTTCCCTTCATCGTAATTTATAATGTAATTCCATCATAGTTTATTGCAGTACTTTCTCTAAGCCAGGTTCAGGTAAGCTGTGGCCTGTGACATTCTCCAGTGGCTTCATGAGTATTTGAGGGCCTTTATTTGAAATGTGATTGCCTTGTATTTCAGCAGCGTGTGAGAGAAGCCGAGAAAAGTTGGCAAACACCAGTTCCCCTGGGAAAAGGAGTCTCTGAGAGATGAGTTTCTTTGGGGAATGTTGACCTACTGTGGCTCTTCACGTAGACCCAGGTGGGGTGGCCTGTCTCTTCTGCACAGTGAGTGCCTCGTCAGTAAGCACTGCCCCTTAAGGGGGGTGAGGAGGTGCCTATCGGGTCCCTGGATAACAGAGGGTTACGGAATGGTGGCAGGAATGAAAAGCCCCAGAGAGGCCCGCAGAGGCGTTGATGACAGAGAACATACCATAGGTACGCCAGGCATGCCTTTACCTGGCGAAAGGTGAGCCTGTAATCAGATGTCTCAAGGATGGGTTATGGCTAGGCATTTGTAAGGCTGCTTTTCACTGGCCTGGGCCCAGCTTGCCCTGTCACACAGGTCGGCAGCACACATCTTCGTGAGGGAGTCTGAACTTTATCTCCTTGGCCCCGACCCTCGCCTCTCCCCCCGGCGCGCACTCCCACGGCCTTTCCCGCGCTTTGTCAATCATTGTTCTCTTTCAGAACGAGGGAGGCTGTCTGAGATCCAGGCATGGCTTTTTGCCTCTTGGCGTTTACCCATCTACACTGGGTTTGCTACTTTAAGAAGGACTTTTCAGCTTACAAGTTTTTTTTTTTTGCTTTTTAAGGTGTAAGTATTTTTCTCCTGCACTGAAGAAGAAATTTTTGTGTGGTCACTTCCCAGTACTGTTTTGAGGGCTGGAGAAAGAGACACAGCTCCTTGGTGTGGGAAGAGGGTGACACAGGTCCTCCTGTTCTCTTTGACAAGAGCTCATCCTTGCTTTGCTGGGTCGTAAGTGCCATACCAGGCGCTTGCCATGTATTGACGTTCCTCTGGTGCCCAGAATGTTAACTGGGACCGGTAACAGCCAGCCTGCAGGGCTACACCTTAGTGACCTTGTTGGTTCTTGTATGAGTAGTAATGGCTGCTTCTGGACCTCTGTGAGTCACTGCAGAGTAGCCTTGGCCACAGCTCTCAGTGGAAGAGGGAGCTTAACCCGAACCCAAACCGATGCAGCTGAGTTCGTTCTGACTCACAGTGACCCTATAGAAGAAAACGGAACTGCACTGTAGGGTTTCCAAGGAGCTGCTGGTGGATTTGAACTGCTGACCTTTGGGCAGTGAGGAGGCCAAGGAGATGAAGGATGCTTGTTAGGAGGGCATGCGAAATCACTGGATGTGTTGGGTGGGTTTTCAGCCAGTACCTCTGGTTTTCTTTGGATCCAGAACCTTCCATAGGGCAGATGAAGGTTCACATTGACTTTTGTGTTAGCTCCATCTAGACACATCTCCTGGGTAAGGAGATACACACATGCATGGGCCTCATTCCCTCCCCCGGAAGATGCCACAGGTATTTTTTCTGACTTGAGTTTGACTCTCCCAGCCCCAATATAGGTAGAAGGATACCTAGAGAAAAACCAAAGGCACTCAAGGTCATCGTGGTTAACGGTGTCTCTGACGCACTGGTCTGCTCCCCAGGATGCTGTGAAGAGACAGTGATGAGGGGGGCTTGGGGGGAGTCATGAGCCAGCTCCTGGGGCCCTGGATTAAGGATCACTGAACACATCCAGTTCCAGGAAGGGAGGTCTGACTTCTGGAAGCTCATTTACCACCTAGCAGGCTGAACATCATGATCTCGGAACAGTCGCTGTGTTTTGGTCAATCAGATGGTCTAACGAAACCTCAGCTGGTTCCAGAAAACATTTGGGTAATTGGAGTGGTCATGGATGACTTCACTGGAATCTGCCCTTTAATGCGGCGGCTCTCCTCCCCTCCCCTCCCCCACTTTGCCTGTCTCCCCTCCTCCTCCTGTGACCAACACAGCCAGCCTGACCTAACCCTAACAGAGATCCCCTGGTCAAACCAGCTCACCCAGGACTATCTGTGCCCCGACAGATTGATTCCTGGGGTCCCGAGGAGAAGAATGAGTATCCCATTAACAGCCCTGCCTAATTACCTACATTTTATTACAGGAGGAAAAGGTAAAATAAAGTACGACTCAGAAAGCTCTGTATCCCTTTTCCTATAGCCTCCCAGTCTGAGGTGACAGCAGTATTCTGTTGGCCCATAGTGGAGCGGGGACAGGCCTGACAGCAGAAGTGCCTTAACTCCAGCCAGCTAGCTAGCCACTGCCAAGGAGTTGTGGGGACCCTAGAACCCTCTTTTCTGGTTTGAACTGGGAACTTGGACCTAGAGCCCAACTGATAGAGAGTTTCTTTGTGAAACTGTAGTCCCGTCCTCAGGAATAAACATACAAATAGTATTCGCCCCTCCTGTAAGGTAGTTCTGTTTTCCTCAAAGCCTCTTCTTGTTTAGAAATCTAATTTAGGCGAAAGAGATAAAACTATTTCTTGGTGGCCCTTTCAAAAGTAAGAGGTGGGGAGAAGCCCTTCCTTTCTTGATCTGCCATATGTAATGTGAAGTATAGGAAAGCACATGTAGTTAAAAGCTTGATTTATGGTCTGTGGTGCAGAGGTTCCGGAAAGCAAGGAAGCTGAATTAGAGCCTGTGGAAATATGTGCCTTAAAAAAAAATTGCCTGCTAGGATTTAGATGTGGAAAAACAGTACTGTTTATAAATAACTGACATGTTACAATCAATGAAATAATGCTCTCGTTAGGGAAAAAGGAAAACCCAGCATTGAAGGAACCTATCTCATAAACCTGGTGGTGTAACGGTTAAGAGCTGCTAACCAAAAGGTCGGCAGTTTGAATCCACTGGGTGCTCCTTGGAAACTTTATGACGCAGTTCTTCTCTGTCCTATAGGGTCACTGTGAGTGGGAATCGACTCAGTGGCAGTGGTTTTGGCTTAGTTTTGGTATCTGGTAGAGAAGATTATGGCTTTGTCCAAAAGGGAGGAAAGTGGTCATGTAAATGAGGAGAGTCTCTAGATTGGCAGTGGGCTTTTCTGGAGGGGCATGGTATTGAGGAAGGGGCTCCAGCGACATGTGGCATTGCGTGGAGGGACGGCCTGCAAGGCACAGCGCCAGGGCTCAAAATACATTAGCGCTCCGCATAAACCAGAGTGACGAGAAGGCCAGTCATATTTTACAGTCCCAGAGAGCATTTTAAAAGCATAGTAAAAATGCATGGCGGTAAAATTAAGATGTACCTCAGTAGGCAGAGTGACAGAATTATGTGGTTACTTACACGTTTGGTATTTTCTGGCCCTTTGTGTTTTCACAAAAGTGTTTTCCTGATTTGTGCATTTAATTTGAGTCTCTGCCCTTAATCTGAATAGAATTTCTGTAAGTAGTCATTTTTGTATATACAATTATTTTTAATAACAACAAAGTTTGTAAAGGGTTTCCACTTTTAAAAGTGTTCATGTTAAAACCTTGTTGGAATACTCTGGGAGACGGTGCGTGTCCATGAGAGCTTTTGTTCAGGGTTTGTGGGTAAGGGTTCCTTTTGAGTCATAGGGTAGCTGCAGAGCAGTTAACTTCAGTCTGAGTATTAAGTTTTTGTGTTCTGGAACAACCCCTAGGCTGTATTTGGAGGCCTAATGATGCAGTGGTTAAGTGATACAGCTCTTAACCAAAAGGTCAGCAGTTCAAATCCACCAGTTGCTCCTTGGAAACCCTATGGCGCAGTGCTACTCCGTCCTCTGAGGTTGGTATAGGTCAGTAATGGACGTAACGGCAGTGTTTTTTTGTTTGTTAGCTTGTTTTTGGTTTCGGTTAAGCCACATTTGGGAGTCCCTAGGTTGTGCAGAGGAAACTCTGGTGTCTCAGTGGTTAAGTCCTATGGCTGCTAACCAAAAGGCTGGCAGTTTTAATCTGCCAAGTGCTCTTTGGAAACTCTTTGGGGCAGTTCTCCTGTGTCCCTTAGGGTCACTGAGAGTCAGAATCGACTTGAAGGCACGGGGCTTGGTTTAGTTTTTGGTGAGGTGATGCAAATGATTAACACACTTGGCTGCTAACTGAAAGATCGGTGGTTTGAGTGCACCCAGAGGTGCCTTGTAAGAAATGCCAGGTTATCTGAAAGCAGGCATCGAAACCCCTGCGGAACACAGTTGTGCTGTATTACCGTGTGGGGTTGTCGTGAGCTGGACTGGACTGGACAGCAGCTGGTTTGGGTCACAAGTGTGCCCACATCAAGTGAGGCAGAGATGCCGGGAAACCCAGCCTGGCTGCGGAGGCGGGGACAAGAGCAATGGTCTTGTAGTTTTTAACTCACTTTAGAAGTCAGAATGTGTTACTGCTAATAGACACAAGACCCTCTGTTTTCCTCCCCACTTGGCATGCCTCCCTTCAGAGCCTTATTATCTTGAAAGGCATTGCTATGGTTAAAGAAAGTACTTATTTGAAAAACATCAGGAATGCATATACATAGCAATAAAATTCAAATGGTCTAGAAAGTTCTGAAATAAGAGCTGTTTTCTTTCCCTTTTCCTACCCAATAATACTCTCTCCCCAACTAACCACTGCTAAGTCTCTTGACAGACCCTTCCCAACAATTTTTTTTGAAAGATGTGTGTTCTCACTATGGGAGGGCTGCCTTCTGCTGTGTCCTGTGAGCTCACTGAAGAGCGCGGTGGCTTTGCGGGGACACACAGAAGCCTGGAGACACGTCTGCTTTCTGGTGTAAACTTCGCTTGGACCAGTACCTCTAGTGGTTTTCCAAATCATTTCTCATCCTCGATGCCATGCACCCCTGTGGTGGAATTCTGCCGACTCTGCCGGTCTGGTGATTATGGGCCACGCTGCTGGCATACAGAAGGAGTCCCTGGTGTGCGATGTGCCTGGCCCCAGCCGTGGTGGGCTTGGACTGCTTCACCTCTCCCCTCAACCCCCTCTTCGATCTTGACTCATTTGGCTGAGTCTTTTTCGCTCCTAATCTTTAAGTACAAGCTACTGCTGTGATGAGTGGTGTTTTTTGCCTGTTCCCCTGGAAGGACTTCCCCAAAGATCTTTTTGCCGTTGAAAACAACAGCCTCCCAAAGTCCTTGTACACCCACCCACTGCTCATGGCCCTGTGCATAGCGAGCTAGGTGGGCATTAGGATTCAGGGAGGTGTCTTTGGTCAAATGAATCTCTGCGTCTTGCAAGTGGGAACTGTGACAATCTACAAGATGCCGTCTGAAAGTCTTTGGTCTCTGAGGTGTCCTGATGGTGGGCATGGATAGCGTAGGGAGTCTATGGTGAGAACTTTGAGACTGGTGTCTGTTTCTCCTCAGGGGATTCCTGCCTGGTCCTGTTCATCAGTGGGATGAGGTGGGGTGGGATAGGGTGGGGAAGCATCCCTTATGTGATTTCACACATTTGCTTTCTTGTCTTTACCTTCTTTCTTCTCCGTTGTTCATCCTTGGGTATGAGACCCACAGCCTCTTGGAGCCTAATCTATCCAGGGAACGCCTCTCATCTCCACATTAGCAATTCTTTATTTCCGTTCTTCAAATTTGCAGTATTCACAGTGAATAAACATGACCATCATATTTGCGTAATAGAAAATAGGCACGATTTTCTCTGCCTAGACTGCTCAGGAGACTCAGAAATATATTTGCATACATTTAGAAAGACATTAGAAATTATGTTAAAAATTGTCTGCTTCTTGATTTTAATACTAAAACCAACTTCCTATTCTTAAAAAAAAATTCCCTCTACTTCATTCATATTCGTATCTAGGGCCACTGTAACAAATTGCCACTGAGTGGCTTTAACAAAAATAAGTTTGTTGCGTCATGGTTCTGGGGGCTGGAAGTATGAAGTCAAGTTGTTGACAGGGACATGTTCTCTGAAGGTTCCATCCCTTTCTCTTAGCTTTGCATATTGACGGTAATCCTTGACGTCACTCCGGTCTCTCTGTCTCTGTCATTGTGACATGGTATTTTCCTTGTGTGTCTTTCTGTGTCTTTTCCCTTCTTGTAAAGACACCAGTCTTATTGAGTGAGTGCCCATCCTAATGGTCTCAGATTACACTTACAAAGACAAATCAGGTTACGTTCAAAGGTATTGACAGTTAATATGTCAGCGTTATCATTTTGGGGAACACAGTTCAATCCGTAACAGGCGTCTTTCCAGGTTTCATACCCATGTTAAGGGCGGTCCAGGTGACAAAAGAGAGGATCAAGGTTTTCTGAAGAAGAGGTATCCAGAGGAGCCCAGGTCATCTGATTGCCCTGAGGATGGTCCAGGTTCCCTGTTACAGGCTCCTCTCAAGTAAGTTTGTTCACCTGGACTTGCTTTTGGCCACTTGGATTTAAAAAGTGTTCGCAAGCGTAGCTGGGAAGTTCTAATGAACTTGGCAGTTGGATGTGGACAGCACCAAAGGTGGGCTGGTGGGCTGCTTTGATGGGTCGTGTTTTACCTCTTGCTCTAGGCTTAGAAGAAGGCATTTTTCTAGCAACCTGCAGTCTGGCAGAGGTTATGTAGTAATCTTCAAGAGTGGTCTTCAGGCAGGGTCTCACGTGGTCTCCATCCACAGACACCAGTAAAAGGAAGATTGGATATTTAAGAAATAACCTGTTTATTAGATACAGAACTGAATGGGTCAGAGAAAATGAGGAAATAACTCAGCGAAGCCTTGCGTGCTGCCAGGTAGGACAGGAGCTTTCTTGTATGACCGAAGGAAGGTATATGAGGTCTTTTCCTTAACTCTTTATACTCCTTCCATGTACTGGTTTTTGAAACCAGAGTTAACAAGTGGCAGCCCATTTTTCACCTCTCAGAATGGATTTCAGCGAGTTCCCAGAGGGCTAGGGAGAAGGGCAAGAGTTGGGTTTCTGCTTGGAAGCACTCGATGTCATTAACTGGAGGCAAATGGCTCTCGGTGTGGGGGTCTCAGGTTGTTGTGAATAAAAGGACTTGGAGAAAAACAGATCAGCTCCTTCCTGTCTATTTCAGTTTCAAACCCTGAATCTTGAGATATTCTGCTCTAATTTGAAAAGACAAATGGAATATTGCCAAAGCCAGCCAAGTGCTGTCGAGTCAGATTAGAGAATTGATTTTCCAGAAATTTTCATCAGATTTCATGCATGGCATTGATCAGTGATGTGAGGGGATCTAAGTACAGTTTGCTTATTATTTGTGTATAGGTAAAAAGGTAATTAGTGATGCCATAAAGGTTTGTCCACATGCCTGAAAGTGATGGTCTTGAGGAATCAGGACAAGAAGAAGACTTGATCCTGTGGTGAAAAACTAGATGGAATATTTGTTTGGAAACCTGGCCTTAGGACTGTGTCATATGAATCTACTATGGTGTAGGAGGAAAGGACAGAGGCTTTGGACTCCAGTGTTTTGGTCAACGTCATGGCTTTGGATGCCCCCTACCCTCCTTCCTTTCTCATCAGTCAGACTCTGGCTGGGCTTCGGTGGGGTTCCAGCCTTCGGTGGTGGAGCCAGGATTACATCCGTCTCTTTGCATTTTGTATCCAGGTTTCTGCCGAGTCCAGCTCCTCCATGAATTCCAACACCCCGCTAGTGAGGATAACAACACGCCTGTCCTCCACAGCAGACACCCCCATGTTGGCAGGGGTCTCTGAGTATGAATTGCCGGAGGATCCCAAGTGGGAGTTTCCGAGAGATAAGTGAGTACCTGTGCTGAGAAGATCTCTGGGTGGGAACATAGGTACATGTGGGTGTATTGGATTGACATTTTCTTCTTGTGACCTTTAGCTGCAAAGGTCTTAACCTGGACAGCATCAGCAAGAGTGACAGAGAGAGTGTTTCTAAATCGCCAGCTCCTGGGAAATGGAGGAATTGATTCCCTTTTTGTTTGGATCACTTTTTTAAAGGGGAACTGGGGGTTCATGGCTGGCCCCCAAAGAGGGTGCTCTCTGGCTAGCAGTTTTTGTAATTTCTAGACCATTCACACTCAGTCGAGTGGAATAAATTGTGGAGTTATCCAGCTTGTAAAACAGTGCTGACATTCCAACCCTTGGTTACTAGACTATGACTGTTCTGTAGTTCATTTCTGGGGAGAAATTAGGTGTAGAGAATAAATTGCCTAGCCAAACATCCCCTACAGTTGACATTTTTCAAGGGTTATCAATGTAATGTCAGGCTGTGAAGCTCCATGTTGGCCCCGACACCTCCTTTCCAGATCTGTAATGTTTCCCTCACTGGATGATACAGAGATGGTACAGTCGGGAGGCTGTTGAGCCTGAGCAGAGCTGTCTGGGTCTGCAGGAGTTATGGGTGTGGGCTTCCAGATCTCTGGGTCCAGCTCGATGCCCACCTGCTTTCAGCTCTATTGCCTTGATTTGAATCCTAGCTCTGCTAACCAATGGCCAGCAGCCTTGGATGAGTCCCCTGATTCTTGGTCTTCAGGGTCATGGAACCTCTCAGGACTGAACACACCTCTCAGGTCCTGTGTGTTTTCCTTGCCCTTCCTGTTGGGTATTGCTAATCCAGGAGCTATGGACTACAGGCCCCAGGGAGATATGCTGTCTCCGAGGCAGTGAGCAGGTCTTGGCTGCAAGGCCACTATCCTCTAGACAGGGAGCACCCCTGAATCCACATCCCGAGATGAAGTGGGATGGTCACTGAAGGGGTCTCCACTCACTTCTGGGGTGCCTCTTGTAGGAATTAGAGTCCAGATACCTTAGAGTAATGGAGTGTGGAGGTACTGACTCTATTTCTGCACCGTGTCTACTGGAATAAACTCTCAACTTGCTTTTTGTCTACAGCTCTCCTCTTTGACATTGACAGTGTCTCTCAAAAGTTAGGAGCCCTGGTGGCACACTGGTTAAGAGCTATGGCAAGCTACGAGTGCTAACTCCAAGGTTGGCAGTTCAAATCTAGTAGCCATTCCTTAGAAACCTTGTTCTGCCTTGTTCTGTCAGGTTACTGTGAGTTGGAATTGATTCAGTGGCAGTGAGGAAGGGGTCTCAGAGGTCATGTCAAAGAAGTGTGTAGTTAGCCATAGAAGGAGTTCATGTATAAGTCAGGTAATGAAAGATTAAGCTTTCCCAGACAAGGGACAGGACCGTCTCTATGTGGGAGGAGAAGTAGCATATGCAGCCCTCTAAGTTTTGCTTCACACAATGCTGCACCATTACATGCCACACTCATATAGACCATACACACTGAAACTGTGTGTGACCAACAGCTAGTTTACAGATAGGAGGTACACCGTAAGGCAGAACCAAGGCCCAGGTCTCATTCAGTTCAAGTGCTAATTGAAATAATTTCCAGTTTACTTGTATACTGTAGTGAAAAGACCATCCATCCATTCATCTGTCCGTCCGTCCGTCCGTCCGTCCATCCATCCATCCATCTGTCCGTCCGTCCATCCATCCATCCATCCTTCCGTCCGTCCATCCGTCCGTCCGTCCGTCCATCCATCCATCCATCCATCCATCCATCCATCACATGTTTATTGAGTATGGGTGTCTGAGGCCCAGGAGAAAACACAAAGACTAGTTTCTTTACCTGTAGAATGTGGAGAGAAAAAAGGAGTGTTTCACTCGAGTGTTCCCAGCTCTCTCGTTTGTGGGTGATTATACAAGCGGGTCGGCTTATTTGTACATTCCTGCATCTATATGCTGAATTGAGGAGTTGTTGCTGTTCTCAGCTCCAGCCCGTAGCTTTTGCCACCTGCGACACTTCAGTCAACAGTGGGCGTCTGTGTACTCTGAATCATTAGCTCCCACCTGAGGGTTCCCTGAGTGTGGAAAATCTGAGTGCTCAACATTTCACAACAGCATTTCATACAAATGTAGGTGGGGCCAATTTCCAATGAATGAAGGCTATTTAGAAACAGTTTATTAGATCAAGGGCAAAAGTTACACAAAGAAAGGGTTGTTACGCTTGCGTAGCGGGGCAGTGGGACATAAATTAGCCATTTTTCCAATGCAAATGTTTATTCTCTGCCAAGATGTTAGATTTAATTTTAGTTCTGGATAGAAATGGAATGACCTCAGCGTAGCATACGCTGCCCTCAGTTTCAGTGGAGGACCTTTTCAAACCTGTGTGTACTTACCGTAAACACTGTTTATGGATGGTATCTCAGTAGGGGCTGCGTTATGCTTAAGTTACCAGACCACATTCATCAGTGTTCCAAGGACGTCTCCATTCTGTTGGTGTTCTGGAATTCCTTAGGACCATATGTGGCTTCTAGTGTGACGTAAATTCAATTTCTGAGCTTGAAAGTTTAGGATGCTTGTTGGGTTGGGTTTGGGTTTTCTTCATTATTAATTTTGGGTTGTCATAGCATTTCTGAAACATTATTTCACAAAAATACTACCTCCCGGTTTTCAGCATTTTGTTTTTTCATTAGTGAAAAATTAAGAGGTTCCTGGAAAATGTATTTAAGATTCTTATCATGTCACTTGGCAAGGAGTGGGACCAGAAAATCCACTGGTATTTGAATAATAGTGATTTTTAAAGCTTCCAAGTTGACAGGGATAAAAAGTAAGAATTGCTGTAACTCTCTTCTTTGGAGACATTCTAAATTATGCATATTTCATTGGCCCAAGATCAAAACTCCTTATTGTTGACATTTGGGAAAGCCGACCACCCCACCAGCAAGGATGCTTTTCATGAGGAAAAGAAATGGAGAATACCTATGTGAAATTTAATAGCTGTTCCACCAGTAACTGACATTCTCTAAAACGTCACTGGGAAAATACTCATGCGTGTGTATACCTCACCTCTCATTAGTTCCGTATGATAAATGCTGCATGCGTCAGCAAGCTGCTGAAAGAGTTTTGTATTTGGTTCTGGAATTTCACTTGCTGCACCCCTCTACCAGATGCTGTGTGCTAATCCCCTATTTACACATTCAGGCTGACGCTGGGCAAGCCCCTGGGGGAAGGTTGCTTTGGGCAAGTTGTCATGGCAGAAGCTGTGGGAATCGACAAAGAGAAGCCCAAGGAGGCAGTCACTGTGGCCGTGAAGATGTTGAAAGGTGAGTGGGGGTGGGGAAAGAGTAGACTATCTTATCAGGAATGTTCTCGTGGCATCTGAACGCCGTCATGGCAGGGGGTCAGAGAGCACATAGTTGACCTCGAGGTTGAGAAGTTTTCAGAATAAATCAGCGTCTCGGACAGACTATTTATCTTGAGCTGCGGGTACTTCCAAAACAGAAAGCCCCGTTTTGTTGGAAAGTGGTAGCCTCCTAAGTGGTGTTAGGCTTTGACTCCTCGTGGGTGACTGGGGTTCTTGGTTCCCTCCACATCCTTTGTACTTCAAAAGTTAACTCATATACTGTTGGTTAGTCTAGGTGGCATTTGGCATGTTAGATTTACTGAATTCTCTAAGTTGGAAAATAAAATTGGCATTTTTGGAGGGAGTAAGTAGGCTCACAGTCTTAGAAGATACCCAGCCAGGATTTTCCTTAGAAGCGAGGACAGTGAGACTTCTTCGGCTTAACTCTGGGCTTATCATCAGGAAAGACCACTCACTAGAAAAGGATGTGAGACGGTTGGTGCAAAAGAGGAGAACCTTCCATGAGATGGGTTGACACAAATAGCCTTGACAGTGAACTCAACTGGTTCAAAGACATGGAGATGGCGCAGGACTGGGCGCTGTTTTGTTCTGTTATATGTAAGACTACTGTGAATCGGAGCCAACTCTACAGCAACTGACAGCTATAGTCAGGAGGCTCAGAGGAACGGCTAAGGCTTCTCTTTTCTATGGGGGAGAGCAGATGTGCCACTGGATCTGAGAGAGTCCCTCAGAAAATAGAAGAGCAACTAAGAGGGTTGATGCTGGCGCAGAACCTTCTGGAACATGTAGACAGTTATCCTAGCTGCAAACATGGGAGTGCTTTCGTGGCAGTCTGAATGTTTATGCCTTATTAACCTTTTAATCATGCTTCATGCCCATTTGTAAGGAACTTAAAGGACTTGAAGCTTATTCCTCTTACGGTATTCTTTTATGAGAGGTGTTACAGGGAATGCTCACGTTATAAATTCTGTTGTAGGGATCTCCAGCAAGGAAATCCCAGACATAAGTTGCATTTCCCCACATACCTAGTACAGTGGTCTGTCTGTGGGAGGTAGGACACCTGACATATTGTAGGTACACTGTTCTCCTTCCTGGCTTCTCCTGGGATAGTTGTCACAGTCCTCCCCAAGGGGAGTAGATTTTTCGGTGACTGAGCTGTCATGGATCTCAAGGAAAACCTAGGATGTGTAGAGGTGGTCGCCATCTGGGAGTTGGATGGCAGGGCGAGAACTGGCCTCTCACCTGATTGTCTTGGTACCAGTGATGGAGGTGGCCCCGCGCACCCATCCTGATTGGCTTGGGCCTTTCTTTTCTCCCTTTGCCTTCCCACTTGGCAAGTGTGGTATAGGCTGTGGCCCTTGGTTCTACTGCACAGCACCAGCCAGTCCTGGCGGGCCCTGACCACATCCCAGGGGTGCGTGGGGGGAAGCTTAGCCTTTGCCTCTGCCTGAACAGAACTTCTGATGTTTGTTTCGGGTGCTCAGATTGTGGGAAGGGAGGTCTAGGCGTTCTCTCTGTCCTGTGATGCCAAGGCTGGCGGTCCCCTTTAGGGCGTGGAAAGCCATTAGCCCCAGAGCCCAGTGGCGTGTCCTCTCTGCAGCTGAGAGCCTTGAGAGAGGAGGATGTGCTGCCAGGTGCACCCATAGGTGAGTCTCTGTCTATGCAGTGGGAGGCCCGTCCACTGCATCCATCAGTGTCTGTTTTGTGAAGCTAGAAGCACCTTTTCTTCCCAGCATGGTTCCTGTCCATGTCCCTGTTTGTGTCTCTAGGTCACTGTTTTATGTAAGCCCAGGTCTTTTCTGTGTAGAATTAGCTTGAAGACAGGCGTGTGGGGAGGAGGCTTGCCGCATTAGAAGCCAGATGTGGACCCACAGTGAGGGACCTAAGCCATTCATTCCTCTTGGAGATGGGAGAGCAGTGGTTTATCAGCTCTTCTGAGGATGAGACTCACAGCCCCTCTGAGAAACCAGAGGAAGCCGTGGATCTCTGTCCCTTCCAAATGCACTGCACACACTCAGTTTGCACATAGCTTCAGGGATACTCCTGGGCTCACCTGTGAACCCTTAAAGGGCTGGGCGGAATTGGGCAGGCCCCGATTCCGGGGAAATTGGACTGTGATTTGCAGTGCTCCCGTCTTGGTCCTTCTATCTCCACGTTCTTGGAGTTGGCTTTCAGGCACCATGCTGGATGTGGTTTTCCAAGGTGCCTCATTTCATGATAGGGGAAGACACATTCTTATTTATGACATTTGCTAGAGAAGAACTGGCCTTAGCATCAGGGGGCTGGACCCCACTGACCCCAGTTTAGCTGCTTGACAAGGAGTGCTTCAGTCTCCTAGTTTACCTTTCTTCCTTTGCCAATGAATGAGGGGGCCAGAGAATTGGGACGGTCACTTCTGGTTCTAAACTGTAGTTTTGCACTGTGTGTCTCAGTCCTCTGCTGCTGCTATAATGGAAATACCATAATTGGATGGCTTTCACAAAGAAATGAATTTTTCCGTAATAAAGTAGGCTAAGAGTCCCAATTCAGGGCATCAGCTCCAGGAGAAGTCTTTCTCTTTCTCTTTGGCTCTAGAGGAAGGTCACTGTTGTCAGAATTCCTCTCGTCAGGGGCTCTTAGTCTGTGCACGCTGCTCCTCTCCCTGCTTCCGTGGTACTGTGAGGTCCCCAGCTCTGCTTGCTTCATTTTCCTTTGTATCCCAAGAAATTGTCTCAAGGCCCAGTGCAGTCTCACACATTGAGTCCTCCAGCCTCACTAACACAACAGCCGTCCATCCTCCCTCATTAACATCGTAAGACAGAATTTACAGTGTATAGAAACATCATACAACACAAGGAACCACAGCCTAGCCAAATTAATACACACGTGGCGGGGTGAGGTGGGGCAGGGGGAGGACACACACACACAATTAAATCCTTGACACCTTTTCAGCCAGGTGTTTAGTATTAATAGTGACGGTAGGAGGAATGGTGAGAGCAGTGGTCAAGTGCTTGGCTGCTGATTGAATGGCTGGCCGTTGGAACTCCTGAACCACTCTGCAAGAATGATGTGGCAGCCTTGGAAGCCACACGGAGCCGCTGTGCTCTGTCCCGAAGAGTGGCTGTGAGTTGGAATCGACTCAGTAACAGTGGGTTTTATTTATTTATTTACTTTAAAGCGTGGAGGCAGCAGTAGTCTAGTGGTGGAATTCTCACCTTCCACATGGGAGACCTGGGTTCAGTTCCCAGCCAGTGTCCCTCAAGCTTAGCCACCACTTTTCCCTCACTGGAGGCTCATGTGTTACTGGCATGCCAAATAGATTTCAGTGGGGCTTTCAGACTAAGATGAGCTAGGAAGAAAAGACTGGTGATCTACTTCCCACAGTCAGCCAGCGAAAACTGTATGGATCACAATGAGGGTCCCTCCCCATTGTGCGTGGGGTCACCGGAAGTCAGAGGCTGACTGCTGGCAGCTGACGGCACTGTTGGCCAATGAGCTTGAGGAAATGAACTGACCTGTAACTTCTTCATGCTTGTAGATGATGCTACGGAGAAAGACCTTTCCGATCTGGTGTCCGAGATGGAGATGATGAAGATGATTGGCAAACACAAAAACATCATCAATCTCCTTGGCGCCTGTACACAGGATGGTGAGTGGGCAGGAGAAAGGCTTCCGGGCAGACAGTCCACCACCGAATGTTGGAGTCGTTTGAGAAAACTCTGGCTTTCGGAACCCACACTGGGGACACCTCAAGTGCCTGCTTACATTTCCTTTTAAGTCCCCTAAGGAAGAGGTGTCCATCCATGAGCAGAAACGGGAATGCGTGTGGCCCATGGGACCTGCATGTCTAGGTCAGAACCTCACATGTGGGTGGGAAAAGACAGTCCCCTGACTTGGCCTTTTTGTTCTACACATGATGAGGGAGATCTTCAAAACAAGCTCCTCTGTTGTGGTTGAAGGGGTAGGGGAATCTACACTTTGATACAGGGGAAGCAGTGACCACACTTCAAAGAGTAGCACGAAAGGGGAGAGAATGGTACGAAGGAGCTTGTCTTCCTCAGGGGAGCGAGAGCCCAGCTTCTGTCGTGGCAGCAGTCACTGGCACTTTGAGAAATAGTCCGATAGACCCAGTTTCAGAATGCCTGTCTTTCACTTAGTACTTTCTCAGTTTAGGTCTGGATCAGGGGTCAGCATGTAGAAGTAGAAGGCCAGAGAGGAAGTATTCTAGCCCTTGCAGGCCAGACGGTCTCTGTCACTGCTACTCGTCTCTGTGGAGACAGTGAGAAAGCAGCCGTAGGCCATCTCTATGTGAACGGGCCTGGCTGTGTTCCAAAAATGTGTATTTACAACAGGCCGCAGCCTGGATTTGGCCTGTGGCTGTAGTTTGCTGAGCTCTTGCCTCTGCCACGGAGAGACTGTTGCATACGTGCATCAGGAGACGTCAGCAGGAATGTTCACTGTGCACTGTTGACTATTGCCCTAAACTAGAAGCTGTGTAGGTGCCCCTGAGGAGGGGAGTGGGTTAATCAAGTCTGGGGTTAGTTGTAGGATGGAACGATCTAGATTTGTTTTCTCTACCTGAGTTCCACTAAGATGCTAACTGTTCCTCTCCCTCCACCCCCAAGAAAACTACCAGCCCTATAGACAGAGTAGAACTGCCCCATGGAATTTCCAAGGAGCATCTGGCAGATTTGAACTGCCAACATTTTGGTTACAAGCAGCTGTAGTACTTAACTGCTATGCCACCAGGGTTTCCTATAAGGATATTAGGTGGGTAAAACCATTACAGAACTGTATCTCATATTCATGTATGTGATTAAAAAATAATATAAAAACACAGTAAATTGGAAGCGTATTCTGGCGGGATCCAGTTTATGATGGTGGCTCCATTTGCGTTCTAGCAAGAGTATGGGAAGGATGGCAGAAGAGCAGGCCAGCAGGGTCTTTGCATTATTTCCTGAAGACTTTCAAGGCTCCTGTGTTGAAGCGTTGATAACTGTGTGGGGAGATTAGAATGCATGTGTAACTAAGTGTGTCTGCTTCTCACATATTAAATGTTTAGAGGAAACAACGGCTACTGGGTTCTAATGACTGGGACTCACTGGCTGAGCTGCCCACGGGCAGATCCTGGCTTCCGTGTCTCAGGGAGCTATCTTCTCCATCCCCAGGGCCGCTCTATGTTATAGTGGAGTATGCCTCTAAGGGCAACCTGCGTGAGTATCTGCGTGCCCGCAGGCCACCAGGGATGGAGTACTCCTATGACATCAACCGCGTTCCTGAGGAACAGATGACCTTTAAGGACTTGGTGTCGTGCACGTACCAGCTGGCCCGAGGCATGGAGTATTTGGCTTCCCAAAAAGTGAGTCCTTCACATTCGACTTGGTTGGGTGCAGTCCAGCTAAAATTGTCTTCGACTAGCATGGGCAACTTGGATGTGCTTTCTCACTGAACCAAGCCCGTACATGTCTCGTACAACCTGGAAAATACATGTAGCATTATTCACATTAAGGTTTAATGAACTCTTCAAAAGCCAAACAACCCCATAAACCTACAGCAGCACTTTGGAGATGCTGGAAAGTCGACTCTTCCCTGAGAGCGGGGCTGGGTGTGGCGCTCCTGGGACTCCAGAGACGGAGAACCACTGTTTAGGTGGTGTGCCCTCTGACGCTGATGGTTTGCCAGTATCATGTGTTTCGTGGCTGTTGAGTCTTCTGGACATAGACGTTGGGTCTTGTGTTTAGGGTTTTGAGTCTGAAATGGTGTTTGATATTCTAAGAATGAAGATGTCATGGAGGAAGATTCTAGAACACTGAGTCCTGAGTGCCGGCTATATTTCGTCTGCTTCCGTGGGTGACCCTTCACAGTTAGTAGTTGGCCAGGTTCCCCTGAGGTGAATCGCAGGCATTCCAAGCATGCTTCTTGCAGTGGAACTTGAAACACGTGAGGCATTCTGCCAGCAGTTAGACAGGCATCCAGATGTCCTTTGAAGCACTGAGGGCCGTGGACAGCCTTCCTCAGACCCATTCTGGGCAGAGGCAAGGTCAGCTTGTCTGTATGTGGACACTTGGACACAGGGACGGGTATTCCTCAGATCTCTGAGAGAGATGAGAGCCCCAGAGTGAGGGGGCCTGGGCTGCCTGCATCTAGACAGGGTCCTAGATTCGGGTCGATATGGGGGCCCTGGCCAAAGGACAGATCCTGCAGAGTGGAGGGATTTGCACGTGGCCTGCTGCCTGTGGCCATGCAGAAATGAGGCCTAGAGTCACTGCATTTCCTGTTGTGTGTTTTATTTTCCCAAGAGAGGCTTGAGTTGAAAACTTTTTCATGTGGTGTACTATTATGTGGCTATACTGACAGTGGAGTATTATTCAGCTAGAAATAACAATGAAACTGATATGTGCTATGACACAGGTGATCCTGAAAACTATGCTGAGTGAAATAAGTCAGGCACGGAAGGATAGTGTATGGTCCTGAACAGGCAAATGCACGAAGACCAAGGTCTATGAGTGGTTACCAGGGAAGGAGGGAATTGGGGGGCAGGGGGTTCTTGTTGAAGGGGTGCTGAGCTTCTTAGGGTGATAAAAAACTTGAAAATGGATAGCGGTGAGGAGAAAACAAAAAAGAAGGAAAGACATGGTCACAGTGCCTTGCAACATCTGCCACTTTGTAGATTGTGGAAACTAAAGAGCAGTTTTGAGTTCTGGGATTGTGTGTGCCTGTGCGCAGTTATGCAGTGGGGTACGCCCATCAAACGGGCCCGTATCATGAGGGAACAGACAGGTCCCAAATGAGAGATGTCCCACGAGACAGGGCATCAGAATGTCAGGTCATGAATGACTGAAGATGGTGGGGAGATTGTTCTAGATGAAAGGGGAGTGAAGGGAACCTCAGGAGGCCTGGTGTCACAGTGGTTAAAGTGCCCATCTGCGAATTGGAAGGACACTGGTTAGAACTGACCATGTGCTCCCTGGCAGGCAGATGTGGCAGTCTGCTCCCGTAAAGATTTACAGCCTTAGAAGCCCCTTGGGAGGCTTCTGCTATCTTCTAGGTTTGTTGTGAGTGAAAATGGACAGCAATAGGTGTTTGGGGGTTCAAGAGAATCTGGGGACAGTGTGTAGCATGTGACCCTGGATAGGGTCCTGTAGGGCTGGGCCGTGGGCCAAGCCAAGTGTTCTCGAGTCGGATCCAACTCATGGCGACCCTAGGGGCCAGGGTAGAACTGACCCCCAGAGTATTCAAGGAGGAAGCCTTTATCAACATTTATGAACAATTCCAATTTGATCATGCACTGTAGATTACGTAATGGTACTGTACCAATGTTAAATCTGGGGCTTGGTAGTCATGAGGTGTCATTAAGGTGAGAAACATATGCTGAAGTGTTTAGTGAATTGTTAGTTGATGTCTGTGGCACACTTTCAAATGGTTCGGCCCTGAGAAGTTCTGTGTGAGGTGTGTGGCTATGGAGAGAGAACACGTGAAAAGCAAGTGTGACCATCGCGGCCATCCAGTGCACTGCACTAGTGCACCTTTTCTGTAGCTCTGGAATGTTCCTAAATCAGGAGCTGGGAGCAGTCTCTGTGTAGGCTGCCCATTCAGAGCCTCTGGCCATGCCACTCTACACTGTCCCTGTATAGGAGAGGGGACGAGTGCTGCTAAAGCAGTTGCGTTGAGTAGACTCTGACTCCGGTGACCCCAGTGTCACAGCGGACATGTGTGCCATAGGCTTTCCAATGACTGTGGCCTTTCAGAAGCAGTTGGCCAGCCCTGGGCACACCATGTCCTCCCTGTTTTGGAGCTGCTGGGTGCAGTGAGAGAGAACTGAGAGTCCAATGAACTCCGTGAAATGGGCCTGGGTGACTGTAGGGGCACTGTGAGTCAGAATTGACTTGACAGCAGTGGGTTTGGGTTTTTGGGGTCCTTCTAGAATGCCAGAAAAGGCACCCACTCATTGATAAGGTTGTGATAACAGTGATTATTGTTGTTTTAATTAGTACTCCTTTTTGGGGCGCCCTAGTGGCACAGTAGGGACATGCTGATGGCACAGTGTTTAAATGCTGCAGCTGGTAACCAAGAGGTCAGCAGTTTGAATGCACCAGGCATTTCTTGGAAACCTGATGGGGCATTTGCACTCTGTCCTATAGGGTTGCTAGGAGTTGGAATCGACTCAGCAGCAATGGGAGTTGGGGTTTTGGTTACTGGCAGAGTGGTTAAGAGCTTGACGGCCCCTTAGATACCCAATGGGAGCAGTTCTGCTCCGTCCTGTAGGGTTGCTATGAGTCAGGATCACCTCGACAGCAGTGGGTATGGGTACAGTAACCCTTTTTTAGCACTGGGCACACTGGTAAGTGCTTGACATTCAGTATCTTATGCGAACTGCCAGTTAAGTTTGCAAACTCATCCTAGAAAAAGTGCTACATACCGCCTTGCTGGCTGTCACTCCAGTCACTTTCGAAGCACTCCCCTTAGGAGGTGATGAGTGACGCCAGCACCTCGTCCGCCCTTCAAAGCAGTTTTGAAATTCTGGAATGGCCATCAGAGCTGTCGTCATGTTACCCTTGGTGTTCTGAATGCCATCAAAATTTCAATATTTCTTTTATCTTTGGGTAAAGAAAAAAGCCACTGGGGACCAGATCGGGTGAGTAGAGAGGGTGTTCAAATACAGTTTTGTGTTTACTGGCTAAAAACTCCCTTACAGACAGTTATACAGGTAAGTTTGTGAACTTGCCACCATGCCACCATACACAACGGCCGTTCCAGAAAGAGTTCTAAAATTACTTTGAAAGGTAGACTAAGTGCTGGCATCAGTTTCTAGCTTCCCAAAGGGAGTACTTTGAAGGTGACTGTAGTGATACTAGATGTGTAGCACTTAAAACAATAAAGTTCATGGACTTAATTATCCAGCGTCATATAAGTTTCAGAATAACTCTGAAGCATGTGTGACTGGGACAAAGACTCTGAGAACTTTGAAGTGACAAGCAAAGATTCAAGCCCAGGCATGTCTGAATCGCTGGCCTCATTTCTGAGGTTGGGGATGTGCAGGTTGACAGAGTGACTGGTCCTACCCGCAGGCCTCCTGGGTTCTCCACCAAACCGCCCGCACTCTGTTACCGAGTTTTCTCTCTTAGGTCTGCAGGGGATGGGCTCATGGAGAAACCCCAAGAGGCACACAGATGCACAGATGCAGTCAAGGATGCGCCTCCCATGTGCCTGTAAAAGCTTTGCTATTTTTAGGTCAAAGCTACATAAGTTTCTTTTTTAAGCCAAATTCCAAACTCAGTTAAACCCTTTAGGTGTTAGACCTGAGCAGGTTATTTAATTTTTTTTTTTTTTTATTAAGTGGACATGGTTATCCCCTCCTCTGTCTTATAGGAGGGTCAGGGAAGTAAGTATGTCAAGGACCTTTATTACCACCTCAGGCAGGGTGGGAGGCCTGGTGGTCCAGTGGTTAACAGTTGAGTTGCCATCCTAAAGGTCAACAGTTTGAATCCACCAGCAGCTCTTTGGAAACCCTGTGGGGCAGTTCTGCTGTGTCCTATAGAGTCATTGGGGGGAGAAAAAAAAAAACAAAAAACCTCACTGCTGTCAAGTTGGGTCCAGCTCATAGCAACCCTAGAGGTCAGAATAGAACTGCCTAATAGAGTTTCCAAAGAGCACCTGGTGGATTTGAACTGCCAACCGTCTGATTGGCAGCCGTACACTTAACCCACTACACCACCACAGTTTCCATGGGGTCACTAGGAGTCGGAATGAACTTGAAATTGTCTCTATAGTGGCAGCAGTGGGTTTGGGTTTTTGGTTTAACATGGGATCGTTACTGCTACTCCGCATGTAAGAGCCCAGGATGAAAGAGATTCAAGAGTGTGTCCTTAGGGCATTTTGTGGTTCAAAGCCCTTGGCCACCTGGAAGCAAGGATCGGAGAGCAGGTTTAAACAGGTTGTAGATGAAGGTCTTGATTGGGAAGAGCCCCCTTCCAAAACGGAAGGCTTGCTCAGAAAGGTGGAAAATGAAGTGAGGAAGAAGGGAGAGGCTCGGGTCCCTTTTATCCTGCCCTGTCCTCACCCAGAACCTACGATGGACAGCAGTGGACTTGTTGCCAACCTGCCTCCCAAAGGGAAAGGGCCAAAGGCCCATAAATGGGATCTCTGGCCAGTTAATGATACAGTGTAGTTATGAACTCAGCTCGGTAAAAGTGTAGGAGTCAGGCTCTGTGCCAGGTACGAGGGCTATAGAAAGGAACGTGCGGTACCTGTCTGCAGGCTGCTCTCAGGTACATGGATGCAACAGACAAGAAACTCCAGTACGTACACAGTAACACTGCTAGGTAACAACATAGTAGCATAGTGAGCCTCACATGTGCTTTGAGTGCCTTACTAGTTTCAACTCAAAATGGCACTAAATTTCTTTTTTAACCAAATTCTAAAAGTTAAAACTACTAGATATTAGCCTTCGACAGGTTTTTTCAAAAGCAAGCCTCGTCTTTCCCACCTGTAAAATGGGTGCGGTGTTACCCACCTTGTAAGGTTGCCACAAGAATTAAATGTCATCAGCTGTGCAAAGGTGCCAAGCACAATGTCAGGGGTCACAGGGCTTTTTAGTCCTCAGTGTCTAAAAAGTACCTTCAGCTAGTTGAAAAATGGAACTGCCAGTAGTCCCAGGTTCCTGGTTACGTAAAGTGGTGAATTTTCTGTGCTGAAGAATAACTGACTGCTGCAGATGATGGGAGTTTGGCTTGGCTTTAATTGCTTTCTTTTCCTGGGGTACTGGTTCCAAGCTCCTCTTGTTCAGCCCAGGAGGTGGGCGCTGTGGTTTCTAGCACCCTGGGAGGAAGAGGGTTTGTGCTGGACTCTGGTTCTGGCTGAGAAGATGCTGGAGGTGACGTCGGCGGCGTCTGTCTGTTGGGCCTTGAAGTGTGATCAGAGCCGAGTCCCTGGGAAGCCAGAGTCTCTTGACCACACAACTTGCCAGACCCGCAGAGCTCAAGGCCACAGGAAGCCTGCCACCAGGAGAGCTGGTCCAGGGCTTGGAAGCTCAGTTTGAAGAGCCCTCCAAAAGCAGGAACGGGCCTCCAGCCCCAGCCAGATCCGGCCGCTGCCGAGTGCGGGGAACAGCCAGCTTCTGGGCGGCGGGCTCACATTTCCTGCTTCCAGTCTGGCAGAAGCAGGGTATACTTGTGGGGTTTTTCTCTCTCCCATTTCTATCTTAGCCAGTATGGAGGGGCACCAAGCGAGCAGAGGGAAACAGAACTGTCAGGAGGTGGGAGGCTAAAATGAAAATGATTTCTTTTTCTGTGCTGTAGAGATAGTTTGTCTTGCTGCATTCTGGGGCAGATTGTTGTGCAGTGTCTGACACCAGCCCTATTTCAGCCACACCAGGTGGATGGCTAGCACGGCTTCCTTCTCCTAATAGTTAGCCTCTAACAGGGCCCTGTGTGTAAGGGTTGGATGTGAGTGTTTGTTGGCTTCTTTGTATCTTACCTCTTGCAGAGATTGGGAGTGATGGTTTTGGATCCTCTTTTATATACAGCTTGATGAAATCTTGTGTTCACAGGATAGCGAAAACACTTTATAACAGTTCACAAAAGCATGTTATTTGTAAAAAAAAAAAAACGAAAAGAAATAACAAACAATGAAACCCACCATCATTGAGTCGATGCTGACTCACAGTGACCCTTACAGACGGGGTAGAACTGCCCCGGAGAGTTTCCAAGGAGTGCCTGGCAGACTTGAACTGCTGACCTTTCGGTTAGTAGACGTAGCACTTAACCATTACGCCACCAGAATTTCCATATTACTTGTAGCAAAGAAAAAATAGCAGGTACAATAACTCAAACTTTGGAAGTTACAGACTGGCATGGATGTCAGCCCCAGGGGAGGTGGTGGCTGGGTGCACGGTGGTTGAAGCCCTCCCATGTGCTCCGTGACGGACTGAGACTGTAGACAAACTCCTGGCTGAGTTAGCTGTGATGTAAGGCAGGAAAGACCACCCTCTCTTCCTTCAGACTTAGAATTCGTGGGAAGCATCGAAGCTGAGTGGGCTGAGTGTGGAAGCGTGGTGACGTGGCCGGCAGGCAGGGTACCACCGATGGGGTGAGGCGGGGGACGGGCAGTAGTGACGGTCTGGACTGTGGAATTAGCAATGAGGGGTCAGGTGGACAAATTGGAGAGGCGGTTTGGAGCTGTAACGCCCAGGACTTGGAGGGAGTCTGAGGAGAGAATGCCAACTGTGTGTAAATATACCTTCCTCGTGAAACAGCCAGAGGGAAGACTTAGGGGAGAACCAACCATTTACCACCCGGTCAGTTCCGTCGTGTGGCAGCTACACGTGTGTCAGAGTGGAACGGCTCCGTCGGGTTTTCGGGGTCTGATTTTTCAGGAGTAGACTGCCAGCCCTTTCTTCCCGAGTGCCTCTCTGTGGACGTGAATGGTCAGCCTTTCAGTTAACCCTTTGCACTACCCGGGAACTCCAATGAAGAGAGATGAAATGTCACGGGGGTTGGGACCTTGAATGTGAGGTGTTAAGGGGACGTCAAGGTGGAAACACCCTATGGAGAGGGAATGGGAATCTTGGAAGAGAGACCAGGGTGGAGATGTGAACTTGCAGATCTTCTGTGTTTATCAAAGAGCTGAAGCTGTGAGAATGTGGAAATACAACTGCCTCTGTCCTAAGGGCCAGAGGGGTGAGGAGAAATTGAACCAAAAGGAGGGGAATGGGTTGGAATACAACACAAAAACGGTTTTCAAAAACAAGCAAGAAATCAGCTGTGTGTCCCAGTTGCTGCAGGGAGGAGAGATTAAGAGTTTAGAGTGCCCTGCAGGGCCCAGTGGTTAATAGGTTCTTCGTAAACTCCAGTGTTTCTGTGCAGTGCAGTTAGTTAAGGTGTTTGGTTGCAAATGGGAAGGCTGCAATAGAACTTTCAGAGGCACTTCGGAAGAAAGGTCTGGTGATCGACGTCTGAAAACTCAAGTTGTTGAAAACCCTGTGAAGCGCAGCTCGACCTTGACACTCAGTTTACTCTACTCTGGTCACCGTGAGTCAGAATTGACTTGAGAGCAGCCAGTTAGTTTCATAAACTTTCTAATAGAAGCGGGGACAAGACAACAGCTTAGAATATTTGTGATGTGGCCAGGAGGTAAAGAAGAGGGGATGACTGAGTTAAACCAACTGCTTGAAAATTGAGGGGTGTAGAGAGAGGGAGAGCAAGTGTTGAGATAAAAGATTTCAGGGTGATCTAATGCACTTTGGAGAGGCTGGTGGTGCAGGGGTTTAGTGTTGCAGCTGCTAACCAAAAGGTCAGCAGTTTGAATCCACCAGGTGCTCCTTGGAAACCTGATGAGGCACACCTACTCTATCTTGTAGCATCTGTTGTAAGTCAGAAATGACTTGATGGTAATGGGTTTGTTTTTCTTTGGTAGAGCCCTTTGGGTATGCGACAGAGGGAGACACCAGCGTTGCTGGGCCACTCTATAGATGAATGGGGACGCAGGGACTCTGTCCACCTCTGCTGTTGGAGATGATGGAAGCTTCCATTTTTAATTAGAAATGAAACAGCTGTTTGGGAGTTAAGATGCATTTTCTGCCGGCATTATGAGCTAGGAGTGTATACATGGAAAATTTTGAGATGAGTTCTTTCTCTCCCGTCTTTCTGGATTTCAGTGTATTCATCGGGACTTAGCAGCCAGAAATGTTTTGGTGACTGAAAACAACGTGATGAAAATAGCAGACTTTGGACTGGCCAGAGATATCAACAATATAGACTATTACAAAAAGACCACAAATGTAAGTCCACGGTGGGAGTGTGCGGTGGGTGGGGGGATGGACGGAGAGAGCGTTCCAGATAAAAGATCTTCGATTTTCAGAGCTGCAAGGAACTGACAGGGGGCCAGTCCTTTGTCCTTGATTGTTTGTTTCTTTTGTTTTACTCTTCCTCACCTTCTCAGTCAGTGATTTTAGGCTGTGTTCTGTCACTAGTTGCCACCAGGTTGACTCTGAATGATGCTGGCCTTTTGCATGAAAGAACAAATCGCTTCCTGGTTCTGTGCCACCTCGCTGGTCCAGGCTGCGTCTGAGCCTGCTGCTGTGCTGTTGTGTAGTGCCCTCCAGCCCCGGGCTTGTCTCTTCCAGCTCCGCATGGACAGTATTCTTCCGCTCCCTACGGCTTCTTTTTGCTAGTTTTTGGATGCAGATCTCATTAGTTCTTTCTAGTCTGTCTGTCTGGAAGCATCTCTGAAACCTGTCCACTAGGGGTGACCTTCCTGGTTTTTGAGATACTGGTAGTATAGCTTCCAGCATCACAGCCACACTTAAGCTGCCAGAGGACAGGCATCTGACAGGCACATGCTGGGGTCTTCTTTAGGGTATTGCTAATAGAGGCACAACTTTCTTGTTTACGTAATGGTCCTCAGCCTCTGCTTTTCATAAGGCTGTTGGCAATGTTCATGGCAAAGCCTTAGAACTTGTGGTTACTCTGTTCATTTTTACCGGGAAATTGGTCTGAGTGTGTCTGTGTGGAGGAGATAGAAGAGAGCGAGAAACCAAGGCTGTCATTAATGTGTCCTGATCTGTGCACCACACCCATTATGTGTTGTCCTTGGAAGCTTATGGAAACCCTGGTAGCATAGTAGTTAAGGGCTACGTCTGCTAACCAAAAGGTCGGCAGTTCAAATCTGCTAGGTACTCTTCGGAACCTCTGTGGGGCAGTTCTACTCTGACCTCTAGGGTTGCTATGAGTCAGAATAGGCTTGATGCCAGCAGAATCTGGTTGGGAAGCTTATTTCTGCTTTCTTGAAGGACCAGTAAAAGCTGGTAGAGTGACAACTCTTTAAAAAAAGAAAAGGAGGCTACAACCCTCTTGTGGAGGGACCCCCAGTGGTGCAGTGGTTAAGCACCCAGCTACTAGGTGAAAGGTTGGTGGTTTGAACTCCTTAGCCACTCATGGGAGAAAGATGTGACATTCTGCTTCCCCAAAGATTACAGCTTTGGAAACCCGATGGGGCGGCTCTGCTCTGTCCTGTAGGGTCACCACGTGTCAGAATTGACAGCTGTGGGTACTTGTGAGTGAAAGAAGCCCTGTTGGTGTAGTGGTTACGTGCTGAGTTGCTAACCAGAAGGGCAGTGGTTCAAACCCACCAGTTGCTCTGCAGGAGAAATCAGTATTGGTCTGTTCCCACAAAGACTGCAGCCTTGGAAACCCTATAGAGCAGTTTTGCTCTGTGCTGTAGGAGCACTGAGTTAGAATCCCCCCAAGAGCAGAGGGTTCAGGGAGCTTCCTTTTGCTCTATGGAAGGACCAGTAGACACCGTTAGAGTGACATTCTGACAAGAAGAGAGCTGGCACCTGCTGTATAAACTCGCTTCTGATCTGTTGGCTTTCACCTCTTCTTCCCCATTTGCAGGGCCGACTCCCAGTCAAGTGGATGGCCCCCGAAGCCCTCTTTGACAGAGTCTACACCCATCAGAGTGACGTGTAAGTGACTCCCTGTCCTCCGGTTTCCTCCGCGGGCTGAGCTGCAAAAGTCTTGTCTGCTCTTGGCCTTTCGCGAGCCTTTGGTGCCTGTCGCATCTCACATGCTTAGAGAAGGTGCAGGCGCCAGCCTCAGAAAGGACGGATTTTATGGTAGGCTGGCAACCAGTGCGGTGTCACTAATCTGTCTGGCTTCAGAGCACACGAAGGTGGGACCCGCCAGCCTGCATCTGTCACAGCGGAAGCGTTCACTGCCCGGACCTCGTTCGGGATGTGCCACAGTGTGGCCGCTGCCTGACGGGCCAAGCTGTTGGCACACTCTTCACTCCCTTAAAGAAGTCATCCTGAGCCGTGTCCTGCTTATAGTGGTTTGTTTTGTTTGCTCTCCAACCCAGGCTTGTCTTCAGAGGGCAGGGTGGGGGAGACACATCAGTGGGGCTGGCTTCTGCAGGGGCTGCTGGCTGTGTCCACCACTCTGGTTTTGCCCAGCATCCTTTGTGATGGTAGAAAAACAGCTGAAATTAGAAGTTATTGCTCCTCTGGTGTACTGATACTTGACATGTTTAGATTTGGAAATCCAGTTGAAAGATGTTACCTTTGGGGAAAAGCATGCGGTACCTCTCTGTATTGTTTTTACAGTTTCCTCTGAGGCTATAATTACTGCAAAATAGAGTTTTAAAGAAAAAAATTATTTTCAAACAATTGGGGAATCACAGTAGAGAGTGCAGGACAGAATGGGAGAAAAAGGCAGAACAAAATTGGGGTTTATACATAAAAGACCAGACTTACTGCTCTGCCGGCAATTGGAGGGACCTCTGTGGCTTCAGACACCCTGCTAATCAGAGCTGGAGCCACACCCGGAGCCCACCTTTCAGCTCAAGATAAGACAGGCCCAGAAAACAAACAATAGCGTACGTGAGGACGTGCTCTTGGTTCCGTCAAGTCTGTGAAACCAAACAGGCCATCCCTGCCCAAAAACAAAGATGAGGAGGCATTAGGGGGCAAGAAAGCTGAACAAACGGACAACAGGGGGAACCCCGAGTGGACAGGGAAAGGAGGAGAGTGCTAAGACCTCACAGGCATTACAGCCAATGTCACTGAGCGATTTGGGTATAAATTTTTGAGAGAAAATCGAACTTGTGCTGTAAACTTTCACCCCAAACACAGCAACATTAAAATATAAAGGAGAAAACAAACAAACAAACCCAAATGAACCAGATTTCATGATGGTGTGGAGGGCTCCCCACAGTCCCAGGAGGAAGGCCTTGTCATGCCTGTGTTTGCAGTGAGTAAACTGAGGCACAGCCATGTCCTGGCCAGTATCCTGCTGCCTCTCTTGCTCTGTGGAGAACTAGAGACAGTTTGATTCCATCCCCTAGAATGTTGCTGGGTGCCATCGAGTCAATTTTTGATGGGTAGTGACACTGTGTAACAATGTAGAATTGCCGCATAGGCTCGCCTCAGCTGGAATCTTTATGGGTGCAGAGCTGCTGGTCCCTCTTCTGTGGATCTTCTGAGTGGGTTCACATCACCAGCCTTTTGATCAGCAGCCAAGCGCTTAACCACTGTGCAGCGGAGCTCCTTAAGCAGTGTGTGTTTCTGGTGCTACAGCACATGGGTGCATTCAGAATTCTCTGCCTAACTGTCCCAAGGGGGTGACTCTCCCAAACCAGGCTCCAGATATTGTCCTGGTGGCTCTTGGAGAGGACCAGTGTAGCTGTTGCCCAGTGAGATGGTTTGGTTTGTGGTATGTGAGACCTGTCTGCATGGGGCCGCCCATTCCTCCGTCTTCATCCCAGTTCTCTGCTAGTGTCCCTTATGACCTCAGTCTGTCGCAGACCCTTAGTGCCTTGAGGCCCCACAGGCTGAGCAGGGCACTGTTAGGATTTTGCCAGCCTTACTGTGCCACCCTGAGTCAGTTACGCTGGGTCTGCCAGTTAAGTTTGCGAACTTATCCTAGAAAATGTGCCACATACCTCATTGCTAAATAGCACTGCAGTCACCTTTGAGGTACTCCCCTTGGGAAGCTACGCCCCCCCACCAGCGCCTTGTTCACCCTTCAAAGCAGTTTGGGGACTTTTTCTGGAATGGCCATCAGAGCTGTCATTGTATCACCCTTGATGTCCTGAATGTCATCCAGATGTCTTCCTTTCAATATATTCTTTATCTTTGGGTCCAGAAAAAATTCACTGGGGGCCAGATCAGGAGAGTAGGGAGGGTGTTCCAATAAGTTGTTTACTGGCTAAAAACTCCCTCATAGACAACTATACAATTAAATTTGCAAACTTGCCACCATGCCACCATGCACAGTGGCCGTTCCAGAAAGAGCTTTAAAATTGCTTTGAAGGGTAAAGTAGGTGCTGGTGTCAGTGCCTAGCTTCCCAGGGGGAGTACTTGGAAGGTGACCACAGTGATCTTCAGCAATCAGGTGTGTAGCACTGAGAACAGCTAAGTTTGTGGGCTTGTCTGACTTCGTATGACAGACACGAGCATATCAGACTTTTGAAGCGTGAGAGGCCCTGAGATCCTCAGATGGGAATGCTGCATTTGAGAAGAATGCCCTGGTGGAAAAGTAGTGCTGGGCTTGGTCTTTTTGAATCCTGATGGAACATTCCATCGGAACATCCCTGTGTCCTCGTGGTTTGGGGTCTTCCTGGGGCCCAGGCATGTAGGATGGATTGCGGGAGGGCTCGAGTCATTTGTCTTTGAGCATATGAAGCGAGTGGGTGTTTGTTTTCTTAACCAGGTCTGTCTTTGGATGGCTGAGTAATGCTGTTTTGTTCTCTCCTTTGCAGCTGGTCCTTCGGGGTGCTCATGTGGGAGATCTTCACTCTAGGGGGTTCCCCCTACCCAGGGATTCCCGTGGAGGAACTTTTTAAGCTGCTGAAGGAAGGGCACCGGATGGACAAGCCGGCCAACTGCACCAGTGAACTGTAAGGACCCTTGTCTCCTCACTGGGGCCGTGGTGGCGCGGCTATGCCAGTGACATGCCTTCTATCTCGGCTCTCTAGGGCCAGACTATCTAAACATGCTCTCAGCAGAAGAGGAATGGCCGAGGGTTTCTGGGTGCATTCCCAGAACTGAGATAGATGGCTACACTGACAGCCATTACTTGTCCAAAAGAAGTAACATCAGGCTGAGGTGTGTGGAGCCGGGCTTTAAATCACAGAGGGAGTCGGGCTGCCCGTCAGAGGCCCCTGCCTTCCAGGCTGAGCCGGGGTGTTCGCCTGTGCTGCTGTCTGTGCCCCTGTCTCCCGTCAGAAGGGCAGAAAGATAGATGTGGCTGTTCCTCGTACCTGGGTCATAAAGCAAGCTAGAGAGCCATCGGGCTGCCCCTGGAGAGTGTAAATTAAAGGACCAACAACCCCTGTCCTTGGGATTTGTGCTTTGTCTTGGTGTTGTGAGAGGAGTATGGATGCTTCCAGAAGCTCCTTTTGACTGTTGAGAATTTCTCTTCTAGCTTGAAGCCAACCCCTTATCCTCTGTGCAAATGGTGCCCCTTTATCCAGATGCCATCTTCCGAATACCAGATCATACTGTAAAATCATTAGCTGGCTTCTAGAAAAGGGTAATCCCCCAACAAGCAAAAGTATGTTGTGTTCGTGATGTGTGTCCAGTGCAGTAAAATCAGTGCTTTAAGGAGGAGTCTCTCCGCCCCCACCCCTTCTCTGCCAGGATTAACTAAGAAGAGCGATTGTCCCCAAGACTAGGGACTATTGTGTGCCATTTCATGGGGATTTATATCCATAATCCCATGAGTGCTCAGTGTACAGTAGACGTCAGATGAATGGCCACGTTTTATGGTTTATTGTATAAAGGCACCAATTGTGTTTTCCTGGCCATTCCTGTTGCTTTTTTGTCCTAGAGGGCCCTGTCAAAATCCATCATCAAGATAAGGCCTGGGAACAGAGGCCCATCGCGGGGTTAATCAGGAAATTATCATGCAGCCTGGTGACGGTGAACAAATTCATCAGAACCGTACCTTAAAGCTGTAGTTTCCAGACTTTATTGTTTTATTTTCTTAAAAACGGAGGAACCTTGTGAACTAAAATCTTAAAACCCACAGTGTCAGGCAGATAGGTAAAGCTGCTTTCAGTTGACACAAGGTGGGTGGAAGTGACCTGGAGGCCAGCCTGCTCAAATACGACTTCTCGTGACCACCCCCATTTGCTTTAAAGATGTGGATTTATTGATCCCATTGCCATAAGTCATCCAGTGCCTGAGATAGCAGAAGTCAGCAGAAGTCAAGGGAAACATCCAGACGTGCCACTCTTGGGTAGGTGTGTTCCTAACACAGTTTGTGTAAAGTCGTGTGTTCCAAATCAACGTAGCAGTAAGTCTTTTGGGAACATGGACTCCTTTCCTTCACCTCGCTGCACAGAAAGCTTGGACCCAGTCTTGTACATTAGGGCACACGTCAACATGGCCTGTTCCACCTGGCTAGAGCCTCGTACTCAGTGCCCATAAGTTGAATTCACCAGGGAAACACATGTTTTCCAGATACATGATGATGAGAGACTGCTGGCATGCGGTGCCCTCCCAGAGGCCAACCTTCAAGCAGCTGGTGGAGGACCTGGACCGAATCCTCACTCTCACCACCAACGAGGTAAGAAGGCACCTCGTTCCCAAAGCCTGCTGGCCTTTCCTGGCCTGGGAGACAGGTCCAGCGTGGTGGATGCAGGCTCCCGTCTTTGAGTCTGTGGTGGAGTTTATCATTTTATTTTTATTTTATTGTGCTTAAGGGGAAGTTGACTATCCAAGTTAGTCTGTGATGCCCAAACTTACATGCACATTGCTTTGTGGCACTAAGTGCTGTCCCCACCTTGTGACCCTGTGACCCCCCACCTTTCCACCCTGTATGTCTTATGTCACTTCACCCAGGTACTGCCCCTGTCTGCCCTCTCATCGTGCCTCTAGACAGGAGCTGCCCAGTTAGCCTCAGGTGGCTGCTTAAGCCAGGAAGCACATCCTTTGCCACTATCATTTTATGTCTTAACAATCTAGTTCAATCTTTGTGTGAAGGGTTGGCTTTGGGGATGGTTTCAGTTCTGGGATAAACAGTAAGTCTGGGGTCTGTGTCTTCTGGGGAACCTCTAGTCTGTTGGGCAGTCAGGTCTGGCTTTTTAATAGGGCTTGTGTTCCGCATCCCATTTTTTAGAGTTACCATTTTCCCTTGGGTATCCGAGTTAAACCGTGTGTTCTTATCAAGCTCTGATTTCTCAGAATTGTTTTGTTAGTTCTGACTCACAAAACCAGACAGAAGGATGTGCCGAGGCTACGCCTCACTGTGGCTTTTGGGTGGTGTGTGGGATGGTGGATGCAGGGTATGTGTGTGTATGTGTATGTCTGTGTGTGTAGAAGAGTGGGGAGCTGGAGTGTGTTCATATGCAGTGTTTGGTTTGCATGGGGAGGAGCAGGGAGTGTGGCTGGTTTGGTGTGAGCCCTACACCTCATTACAGATGACCTTGATGGGTACAGGAAGCTGCAAGTTCAGCTCGTGTGGCATATGGCACCATCCTACATGATCCTGGGTGGTAATGGCTCATGGACTCTGTGGGTGTCATTGTACACATATTCCTGTAACAACTGACTTGTCTGTTTTCTTAAGTGAGCATGTGCACCTTTTGTAAAACAAACAAGCAAACCAAAAAACCCAGTGCAGACTCATAGTGACCCTTCATGGTAGAACTGTTCCCACAGAGTTCCCAGGGAGCGCCTGGTAGAATTGAACTTCTGACCTGTTGGTGCTAAGTAGCCATAGCACTTAACCACTATGCCACCAGGGTCTCTATGCCTTTTGTTAGGTTAAGACATTTATAGTCTTTTGGGTTCTTCAGGACACCGGTTCCACGATTCCTTGCCGTTGGGTTGACTCTGGCTCATGGCAACCGCATGTGTCTCACAGTAGTGCTGTGCTCCACAGGATTTTCAGTGGCTGGTTTTTCATAATGAGATTGCCAGGCCTTTCTTAGGCGGTGCCTCTGGGGGCCTTGAAGCTCTCCCCTTTTGGTTAGCGGTGGAATGTATTAGCCATTCGCACTGCAGAGGGTCCCCCCTTTACAGCACGTTATTTCTGTAACCATATAGGCTTGACGAAGCAGCCACTGAAATGAGTGAATCGAGGCAAGAATGACAAAGAAATGCTTCTTCAGTTTGGTGGAGACTTATAAATGCCGCACCCTAACAGAAGATGCAGTGAATCATGGAAGTGGGGTCCCAAAGGACACAAAGATGGCCTGCTCGTATCAGTACAAAAGTAAAGTCCTCAGGTCCGATAAAGGCCCACGAGCGGGAGAAGTCAGTGTGGGATATTTAATAAGATGCAGAATAGTCTTTCTTTCAACAGGGGGGAAAAAAGGTCTCAGCAACAACAAAAGTTAAAATACAGTCACAGGGTTCTAGAAGGAAAACAGTGCCTTTAGTTTCTGATTGAGAAAATAACTTGAAAGTGATTTTTAAACGTAACAATTAAATGTGGTGATAGGAGGCCTCAACCTAGTGGCTTTTATCTCCTGAGTCTGACCCTGGCTTGTGTTGGATAAAGAGGGAGATTGCCTTTAAATGGATACAGCTGACCTTCAGAAGTTGAAAGAACAGTTCAAGAAAGGGGGAAAAAAACACACACAAAAAAACCCTTTTTCTTCTTCTGCCAAAATTGTTGTTTCCAGTCTAAGTTCCTTTAACCCTAGACTTGGAATTCACTGATATTCCTTGTTTTTCCTATCAGATCGGAAGGTTTATGGCTTCATTTTGAAAACTGGAGGAACAAACAAAGTTCCCTTTTAATGGTCCTGTGTCCACGGGCAGGACTGTTTATTCATATATTTATGTGTTGAGTGGGCCTCTACGTACTGAAATTTATATCTAGCATCCTAATACAGAGTGCAGAATGCCATATTGTCTAACGGATATAAAAGTCGAAGTTTCTTTTCCTTCTGAAAATCATTCCCACATGCTCGAGAAAAATGGTTCCATTTAGGACAAAATTTCATTTTTATCAGTGTAAGCAAAAAGCTCTCTTTTGATGTGGTGGGCGTGTTTGTTTCCAGTCGTGTGGGCAAGGCTGATGTGTTGGACCTGACACATCCCCCGTCTCGGAGAGGGACTCTGTGTCTTGCCAGCCCTGCTGATGAATTATAGTGTTTTTTTTTTTCTTTTAAATTTTTGTCTTGTAAATGTCTGGTTGCCAGCATTCTGCGGGCTCTCACCTGATAACACTGAGGCTCTTTGTGCTGTGGTCTGCATATCACACCCCCTTCTCAGCAAAACCACACATCAGAGGATCAGCTTTGGTTTCTGGGTGTGTGTATGAGCAGAACCACCCCACCATGCCAACTCAGCTGGGCCTGTGAGCTCTTGAAGGTCCCCAGCTTAGAAATCTTGTCATCACTCTAGAGCGGGGTCAGCACGTTTCGTCTGTAAAGGGGCCGAGAACCAGTCTCTTTGGCTTGGCAGGCTCTTAGGTCTTGGTTGTACTAATCCCACTTTGGCATTTTAGGGCCAAGGCAGCCATGGACATGAAATGAATGAGCGTGTGTGTTCCAATAAAACTTTATTTATGGACCCTGAGCTTTGGATTTTATGTAATTGCATATGATGTTTCATAATTTTGTATAATTTTAATGTCCTTTTGACGCTTTTTGGCCATTTAGCAGTGTAAAACTGTTGTTGGCTCGTGGTTGATCAGCAGTGGCTGGACCTGGATTTGACCAAACTGCCCCATCCTCTCTTGCCCTGTCCTAAGTTAGCAGGGCCGGTCCCCCACATTGACACCAAGGGATGCCCTGGACAGCGAGTAGCTCTCTCTGAATTTCAAACCAGCAAAACTTAGGAAGTTAGCCTCCATTTTCCTAACCTTTCATTAGCAGCCCTCGATGGATTTCACAGACACCATTATTTCTGACCCTTTTTTAACTGGTTAGCGTTTTCAAGTTGGAGAGCTTCTGAGAGTCACAAATGACATCTGGTAAATGAACTAGGGAATAAAGAAGCATTTCCCTTCAATTATCTCAGAAATTACAATAGTAAAATATAATTCATAATCTAAGCTATTTGAAGAAATCCTAGGCATCCCCCATGTTATGATTTTGCCTTTTGCTGGGCTTACCTTTGAACCCTGTAGTCTTGGAGGAAGTGTTTTTATGGAAGGCAGGTCCGTCTAGTTCTGAGTAAGTTGAGTTGGGGCATCCTGGATGGTGTACATATTTAATGCACTTGGCTACTAACTGAAAAGTTAAAGGGACCTTGGAAGAAAGGCCTGGCAATCTATTTCTAAAAAGAAATCAAGCATTGAAGACCTTATGAAAAGCAGCTCTTCTCTGACGCACATGGGGTCACCATAAGTCAGAGTCAGTGTTGTGTCAACAGGTTTAAGTTGTGTTGACCAATCAGTGCTCAGCAGTCCAACAACATCTCTTTATTCCGGCGGCTTAGTGGTTAAGTGCTATGTCTGCTAACCAAAAGGTTGGCAGTCCAGGCTCCCCTTGGAAATTCTGTGGGACAGCTCTACTCTGCCCTATAGGGTCACTATGAGTTAGAATCGACTCGATAACACTGGCTTTGGTTGTTTTTTTTTTTTCACTTTTTCTTAACTACTATTAGTTTATTCATAATAGGTTACAAAAAGTGGTAAGTGACCTGCCACCAAGCGTAAATAAAAGTGGGGACTTGGGGGGGGGGATCTGTGTGATGAGCTGGCATGGGCTGGGTCTCCACGAACCTTCAGGGGGAGCCCTGTCCCATCCCAGCTCCGATATCAACATCACAAGAGCCTGTGTTGGAAATAAAACTCTTTTTCTCCGCTTCTTGCAGGACTACCTGGACCTCACGCAGCCTCTCGAGCCGTACTCACCTAGTTACCCTGACCCGAGATGAAATAAAACATCTCTCTCCCCTTCTTGCAGGACTACCTGGACCTCACCCGGCCTCTCGAACAGTATTCTCCTGGTTACCCTGACACCAGGAGCTCGTGCTCTTCGGGAGATGACTCAGTGTTCTCTCCGGATCCCATGCCTTATGAACCATGCCTTCCTCAGTATCCACATGTCAATGGCAGTGTTAAAACCTGAAGGCAGGTGTCCTCCTGACTCCAAACGGGACACCCCTAGGGACCTACCTACACTGAGCACGGAGACTCTGTCTCCAGGAGGTGTCGTCTCCGCTTGTATATATGGATCAGAGGAGTAAATAATTGGAAAAGGAATCGGCACGTGTGTAAAGAGCTATACAGTCGAGAATTTGTAATCTTCACCAAGAAGAGAAGAATGTTTATGGGACAATGGACTGCCATGGGCCTGCCATGTGACCTCCCCGCAACCCGCCACTGTCAGGCAGTGGGTGGGACACTGGCTGTGGGCCAGTCGGACTCAAGGCAGACCGGTGTTCTGCCTTTCTTGTTAATTTTGTAATAATTGGAGAAAATATATGTCAGCACACACTTATGGAGCACAAATATAGTATAGAGGTGCTGGATGTATGTAAATATATTCAAATTATGTATAAATATATATTATATATTTACAGTGAATTATTTTTTGTATTGATTTTAAATGGATGTCCCAACGCACCTAGAAAATTGGTCTCTTTTTTTTTTTTTAAATAACTTTTTGCTAAAATGCTGTTCTTACACAGAATTTCTTCATTTTCACCGAGCCGAGGTGGAAAACCTACTTTTTGCTTTCAGGGAAAATGGTATAACATTAATTTATTAATGAATTGGTAATATACAAAACAATTAATCATTTATCATTTGTTTTTGTTTTGTAATTTAAGTGGCATTCCTATGCAGGCAACAGGTGGGCTAGTTAGCCTATTGCTGAGGCTTAACTAGTTGCCAGATCTTTGGAAAAGACACTTATTGACAGTAACCAAGTCGTCTGGGGGAAAGTCAAGTTTGGATTTATGTGAGTTGCAACTCTGCTGTCGGGAAGTTGTTCTTCACCAGCTAAATGGCCTTCTGAAAGAACTTGTGAAAGAGAAGGTGTTTTGCTTCTACTGTGGCTTTTGTCACTGGGCCCATGTCACATGTAACTGTACTTGCTGGGACAAACAGTACCAGTGTCCTCCTAAGAAGATGCCTTAGTCCATTCCTGGAGGATGAGCTTAGTTGCGATGATAGCAGAAGCTACTGCTTTTCCCGGCAGCTGGCCCTCTGTCCCCAAGCTGCTTGTTAATCAGACGAGCCTGTATTCTCTGCAGTCAATCACGGCTTCTACATTCTAGGTCCTCGGAGAAGCCTTTTGGAATCTTTGAGTCCTGCCGTTGGAAATCAAAACCCAGAGTTGTTCTGCTGATAGTTTGGGGGGGGGGGGGGTCTTTCCATCTTTTAAAGGATTGCTTCCATCTCATTCTGGCAGAATCTCTCGGAAAAATCTGGCCTGATAGCGACGCCATCAGACTAAACCTCGCCATGTTCATTCTGTATCACAGTATTGTGTTCTGTTTCTGAGACACCCCCTCAACCTACCACAGCCCTGCTACATGAGTGCAGATTACACTGATTTTACGTGTTCAGAAATTGGAGAAGATATTTAATAAAACCTGTTAATTTTTATACTGACAATAAAATGTTTCTACCGATATTAATGTTAACAAGACAAAATAAACATCACGCAGCTTATTTTTTTAATACTGGTGTCTTACCGATGGTTTCATGTGCTTGGAGGTCTGGGCTGGTGGCTGTGCGCCGTGATGGCATGAAAGGCAGAACGGGGTGGAGTCTGGTTTGCTACAAACGGAGACGTGCCAGAGTTCACCTTGGCGGGTAGTACTTGGGGCAGGTCAACCTGATGGAAAAATCTGAAGAGGTGGGTCCAAGCCTTGGTTCGCTTGTTTCCTGGGGCCTCTTGGGGAGGGCGTCATTTTTCCTATCTGGGTCCAAGCCATTCACTCGGAGAGCAGTTGAGAAAATAACAATGAGTGCTTTGCCAACGGTGAGGTGCTAGGGGGTGAGTGTGGCTGAAGAGGAGAGAGATTTAGGAGATCTGGAACCTGGGGGTCTTGAAACCTTCTAGACTGACTGTTGTTATTGCACAGAGCAGAGCTGGCATTGCAAGTTCACAAAGAAAACTCGGGCAATTTATAATAATTATAGTCATATCACCAATAATCTAAAGAGGGACGTGGAGTTCTGCCTGTCGCTTAACAAGCGTGACTCAGGCGACTCCAGATGTCACAGTAGTTCTTGGCCGGCTTCGTCAGTGCCACAGAAGGAGAAGAAAGCAGGCTGACTTTAGAGCGTCGGGCTAGCTCTCGGAGTCTCCTGGAGTCCTTGGTGGATAGAAAGCACTGTCTCCAGGGTCTTTGTTGGGGTTGAGGTTGGCACTGAGGGAGCAGGGATCTCATGGGCATCGGGAGGATGCACGACTGTCCCAGGTGTGTAGTTGTCAACTTCTTGTGTGTCCACTTCTGCATCAATGGAGCAGGAGTGTGTTGTTGTTAGGTGCTGTCGAGTTGGTTCTGACTCACAGTGGCCCTGTAAACAGCGGAATGAAACACTGCCCAGTCCTGCTCCATATCCAGTCAGTTTTGTACTGAAGCCCATTGTTGGCAGCCACTGTGTCAGCCCGTCTCACCGAGGGTCTTCCTCTTTTTCACTGACCCTCCACTCTACCAAGCATGAGGTGCTCCTCCAGGGACTGGTGTTTCCTGACAACATGTCCAAAGTATGTAAGATGCAGTCTTGCCATCTTTGCTTCCGGGGAGCACTCTGGTTGTACTTCTTCCAGAACAGATCTGTTGGTTCTTTTGGTGGTCCATGGGACATTCACCATTCTTATCCAACACCACAATTCAAAGGCATCAGTTCTTTTCTTTTCTTTGTTTATTGTCCAGCTGTCGCATGCATATGATGCGACTGAACATACCATGGCTTGGTTCAGGCGCACTTTAATCTTCAAGGTGACAAAGTGACAAAAGAATGTGGTTAAAAAACTCAGATATGCAAAGGCAGTTGGGGTGAAGTGTCACCTGTGAAGCAGGTGTCCTCAGGGTGGTGAGTAAGCAGTCCTCAGAGTGTGCTAGCTTGTGGAATTCCCATGGCCTGGGTGGAGGATGAAGAACAAGCTGGACCTAGGAGTGTCTCCAAAGTGAGGCTCTAGGCTCTGCAGGGACACTTCACATTGTGAAGAACAGTATGCAAAGGTCTATGGTTTTGAGACTGATGGGCAAGGTATGGTTTTTCAGTAGACACTGGAGCTTTTGAGACTGATGGTCAAAGTATGGTTTTTCAGTAGACAGTGGAGATTATAATGGACGAATGAATTGCTATACTTTTGGCCCCTATCAGCGAGTCATAAGCCAGATGTTTGTCATTTTACATTTAGAATTTTTTTGAGAGGTATTTGTCATCAAGGGGGAAAAATGTGGTCTACAAGAGGGAAAATCTTTTTTTTTTTTTTTTTAAGAACAGCCCCACATCAATACAGACAGGCAGGACTTGATAAGAATCCTCGAGCTTTTGGTTTCTCTGCCCCCTGTTGTTGGTAGTTGCTTTGAGTTGATTCCGACTCATGGCTACCCCGTCTAGTAGGAACGGGTTGGTTACAGACCATCAGTGATTGCCCTGGCGTCATGAGATCTGTTCATTTGCTAAGAACCAAGAGATCTGAGGCTCCTTGGTGAGGGGGTGCTTGATGAAGTCAGCTGCCTTGAGTTGGCCCCTGACTCGTGGATGCCTCTTGTAAACTCAGTGGTATGGAAACCCTGCCTGGTCCTGCCCATCACTGTAATCTGTGGTGGACCAGACCATTGGGATCTGTATGGTGTGTTCATTGGCTGATTCTCAGAGCTAGGTCGCCAGACCTTTCCTCCTTGTCCATCTCAGTCGGCAGCTCCACTGAAACCTGCTTAGCATCCTAGCAGCACAGGAGTGTCCACTGACAGTTGAGTACTGACTGCAAAGGAGGTGTACTGGTGAGGAAGAGAGCCCTGGCCTCCCACGTGGAAGGTGAGAATTCTACCCCTGAATCAGCAGTGATCATAAGGGAGGGGTGGGTACCACCAGCTAGGAAGAGTGGATCCAAGGGCTACCTTGGAAAGCCAGAGCTAGATGGCCTTCGGCAGGGGACAGGAAGGATAAAGAAGCAGCGCCCTTAGGAGAGGCCTGTGAATTCTTAGGGAACAGGGTCCACCTTCCTCTGCCACAGAGCTACTCCAGTCCCCTCACCTTGGGGAGTTCGTCTGCACCCCAGCTTGTGTGAAGGACGCTGAACCCCCAAGCAGTAAACTGAAACGTGTGGTTACAGGAGAATAAATGGCTGGCAGACTTGGAACAGCTGTGGATTGCCAACCCAACAACCTTTCTGGAAACAAGAACTTGGCCTTCTGGCATATGCACTATGATTAAGGCTGTAGCTGGGCTTGGGTCCGGAAGATTCTGCTGTGGTAGATTAGGAAATTGAGGCTTGGCTTGAGGTTCCTGAAGGTCACGAGGCTGGGAAATGGTCTGAGTAAATAAGACGGCCTTGGGTGACCCAGGAGAGGAGATGGATGGGGTTGGGCAGAGTTAGATAGACAGATTTCTTACAGCTGGGTAGGGATGAGCAAGTCACAGATCCCGTCTGGACCTTCCTTCAACCGTAAGACTGAGCTTTTTAGCATTTCAGTGGTTTTTAGTATATTCCTAAGATTGTGCAACCGTCACCACTATCTAATTTGAGAATATCTTTATCATGCTAAAAAGAAACGCCATACCTGTGAGGCCAAACCCACTGCCATAGAGTTGATTCTGACTCAGTGATCCTATAGGACAGAGTAGAACCACTTCATGGAGTTCCCAAGGAGCTCCTGGTGGGTGTGAACTACCAACCTTTTGGTTAGCAGCTATAGCATTGAACCACTACACCAGCAGGGTTCCCTCTATAAGCATACCCTCCCATTTCTACCCGCCTGACAGCTATGAATCTGCTGTCTGCCTCTTGCACCTTGCCTATTCCGGACATGTCATAGAAATGGAATTGTGAAATCTGTGGCCTTTGGGATCTTCTTTCACTTGGTGTAATATTTTCAAGGTCCATCCATGTTGCAGCATGTATCAGTAACACTTCTTTTGATGACAATATTTCATGACATGATTATACCAGTTTGCTTATCCACTCATTGATTGGTGGACATTTGGGTTGTTTCTACTTTGGGTTATTTCAAATAATTCTGTTAAGAACATTCATGGACAAGTTTTTGCATGCACATATTTTCATTTTTCTTGGGTATATGTGTAGGGGTGGGATTGCTGGGTCCTGTGCAAACTCTGTTGAACTCTTTAAGGAGCTGCTGTGCCATGTTACATTCTCGTCAGCACTGTGTGAGTTTCAGTTTGTCTACGGCCTGGTCAACATTATTCTCCTTTTTTTTTTTTAACGAGGGCTACCTTAGTGGGTGTGAAGTATCTTCCTGAAAATTTAACAGCTGAGGAGACAGCACTGTGGTTATGGTTCAAAGATACATAAAAACCTACTGGGTTTTGTAGAATAAGATGCTTCAACTACAGTAAAGCCCACCCAAGCCAGAATGTGTGTAAGGTGGAAACTTGTCAGAAGAGGAAAACACAAATGTTCTCTACCAAAATATAGTGATAGGAAAGTGGTCAGACCACACTCTGGCAAAGGTAGGAAATTTGGGAAACCTGGCAAACTAGGACAATTCCGTTGAGTTCCGTCTCTCATAGGTATCCCTGTAATGGACCCAGCTTCTATACTTACCAAACGGCTGAGAGAGCTGAGAGGTCTCCATGGCATCCTTGGGGTAGACAGGTTCAGAAATGGAACAGTTTTTGATCTCTTCCCTCCTGGTTGGCGGAGGAAATAAGTTAACTCCCAGGTGATGCCAGAGGAGAGAAAATTCCTGGCTGAAACCATGAATCTTCTTGGTTCCCACACCCTCAGTTTTATTCCAATGAAGTCTCAGGAGTTTGTGTGCCTCCTGGGACTGGCTAGTGCACCGAGCCTTATGTATGCACACTGCAGTCCCTGCCCAGTCTGTGTTTTGATGTTATTTATTTTTTGATGCTTTGCAAGATGAAAGTGGAGTTTATTTTCTCTCGCATTTCATCCTCAGGAAGCCTTGAAGTGACTTGGCTGAGTACCATGGGTGGCAGATGCCTTCCCTAGCGTTGTAAAATGGGGCCTTCCTTGTACCCTTTCTTCTTCAGGCTTTCTGGAGGGTTTGAGGGGTTACTCAGAATTGCTTGAGGCCCTTGGGTCACAGGAAGGCAGGGGAAGGCAGCAGATGCCAGACTGCCAGCATCCAGCACCTAGGAAGCCCAGCTGGCTCGCCATCCCCTCAGGACCTTTGAAATAAAGGTGGTGGCTTCCTGCCAGTTTGCAAAGCTAAACCTCAGAGAGTGGAGCAGTGGAGTGACAGAATTTATCTTAAAATACAGATGTGGGGGCGTGGTTTTCCCTCCTCTGCCTAATAGACTGCCTCCTTTGGGACTGTGTCTTTTTATTCTTCGTTTCCTTTTCTGAAGTCTTCAGTTAAGGCCATGCAGCTGAGTGGTGCCCAGCTCCTGTGCCAGTCAGAATCCACTGCGCGGTGCGCAGTAAGGCCCGACTCCTGACAGCTGGTACTTGCCCTTAACTGTTAAATAAATCATATCAGCTTAAAACGAGGGCAGCACATTCCTTGCCACAATCACCTTCACTTGATGAGTGTACAGCTGTCACGTCACTGACAAGGCTTCCAGCCTTTGTACTCATCGAAAACCACCCACTGCTGTGGAGTCGATTCTGACTAATAGAAACCCCATAAACCCGCCCACTGCCATCGAGTTGGGTCTGACTCATAGTGACCTGATGAGTCGCTACGCCCCATAGAGTTTCCATGGAGCACCTGGTAGATTTGAACTGCTGACCTTTTGGTTAGCAGGTGTAGCACTTAACCCACTACACCACTGGGATAGCAACCCTACAGGGTTTCTAAATTGGTAAATCTCCAAGGCAGCAGACTGCTACATCTTTCTTCCACAAAGTGGCTAGTGGTTTCAAACCACTGACCTGCTGGTTAGCAGTCGGTCACTCTAACCACTTCACTTCCCGGACTCCTTTTACACTAAAACCAACCAACCAGCCAAACAACCCAAACTCTTTGCTGTCAAGTGGATTCCAACTCACAGCAACCCTAAACAACAAAGCAGAATCCCCCCATTGAGCTTCCAGTGAGCACCTAGTGGATCTGAACTGTTGACCTTTCGGTTAGCACCCACACTCTTAACCACTATGCCACTGGAGTTTTCTTTGTGCTAAAATGAGGCTAAAGAAGAACTGTATGCATCTGTTCACACTTACTTATAAATGCAACTTAAAGACACAGAAACATCTTACTTGCAACTTGAGGACTGCTTGTAGTTGGGATAGAGAACAGTGACAGGCTCGTACATTGATGCTCGAGGAAAAAACATCTGCATCATCTGTAAAATGAGAAGGCAGGTGGTCCCTGTCTCACATAATCACTCTGGGGGTTAGATGAGATTTAACCTGGGAATCACCCAGCACAGTGCCTGCTACATAACAGTCAAATATTGACCGATACGTGTGGATGACAGAGGTGGTTGGGTGCCATTAAGTCAATTTCTACTTAAAGCGACCCCATGTGACAGAGTGGAACTGTCCCACAGGGTTTTCAAGGCCACATTCTTGACAAGGGCCAATGGCCAAGTCTTTCTCCTGCAGAGCCACTGAGTGGGTTTAGACTGCGAGCTTTTTGGTTAGCTGTCTGTGATAGATTGACTAGTGTCCTCCCAAAAATACATGTAGCCATGTGGCTGGGCCATGATTCCCAGTATCTTGTGACTGTCCTCCGTTTTGTGGTTTTCCTAAACTGTACATTAGAGGATTGGGGTGGGACTGTAAATCCCTTCATAGGATCACCTCCCTGCTTCACTGTAAAGGCAGTTTCCCCGGAGTATGGCTTGCTCCATCCTTTATCCTTCCATCCTGCAAGAGATAAAAGGAAAGAGAAGCAGGCTGAGAATTGAGATCCTCACACCATCAAGCAAGCAGCACTGGGAGAGGAGCGCATCCTTCAGACCTGAGGTTCCTGCACCAAGATGCTCCCTGGACAAAGACGGATGCAATACTAGACTTTCCTCCAGAGCCGACAAGGGGAAAGCCTTCCCCTGGAGCGGACACCCTGAACATGGACTTGTAGCCTACCAGACTGGGTAAGAATAAACCTTCCTTTGTTAAAGCCATCCACTCTGTGGTATTTGTGTTAGAGCAACAGTCGCTGACTAAGACACTGTCCAACGCTTAACGCTTTGTGTCACCAAAACTCCTTAGACAGGTAGATACCTAGAGACAGATATAAAGGGAAACCAAACCCGATGCCATCCAGTCGATTCTGACTCATGGTGACTCAAGAGAGATGGATATGCACAGACGTAAAGATGAAATATTTTTATTATTACAGAGGAAATTTATTTATGAACTGGCAAATGTTGTAAATACAAGGGCTGCCTCCACCTCCCCATTTTTAAACAAAGAAACATAATAAATTTTGAATCAATAAAAAAAGATTACGATTTTTTAAAAATCATGTCTTATAGTCACAGCATCTTCAACCTGTTACGTCCCCTCCGTGCACGCTAGCCAAGCAATGCCCTGTAAGAGCTTCATGGGACCATTACAAACTCTGAGGACAGTACAGATCAATCTGGTGAATAGTTTGAGTACAAAAGACCGAAAAGGCAGACTAGAACAGGAGAGCTGGTAGGGTCTTTGCAAGGAAAGCAAGCATCCCTTTAGCCCGCCTGTGGTTTGTTACAAGCAAATAAAAATGGGGACCATGACAAAAGGCAACATCATGAGGACAGAGCAGAGGAGGCCTGGTCTCAGTTTCCCCAAGAGTTCCAGTTGTGTATAGTTCAGGGGCTGCCCTGCTGTGTCTTCAGGAATTGAGGGATTAGCACAGGCCACTTGCCAGGATGAACAGGAGGAAATCAGCTCACCTTGGTTGATTGGGAAGTTCAGTGGAGTCCCGTCATCTGTGAATGGGTCCCAGAGTGCCTTCTCCGAGAGCTTCACACAGTTTCAGGGCTGCCTTTTCAAGTTGCTGTGACTAGACTTGGCACCTTCTCTGGAAAAAGGCGAAGCATGTCTTTGCATCCATTATCAAGGCAAGAGAGAAAATTGGAGAAATGACTTCCTTCCCTGGCACTATCTGTCTGCATTCTCCATAAGACTGTCTTTTGCTTGCCTTGTGTTGGGTTGAGGTTGAACTTGAACACCCAAGCACCTCACTCCCTGACGTCAAAACGTCAGACACAAACAGCGGTGGTATTGCCTCGGCTGATAGGGTGTGTGTATAGTGGAGAAGCTGGCTCTGTGGTCACTTAGACCAGGGCTCAGCCAGATTCATCCCACCACCTGCTTTTGTATCATCTGTCAGTGCAAGGTGATTTTTTTATGATTTGAAATAATTGAAAAAAATCAAAAGAAGAAAAATGTGTAACAGGGGAATATTATGTAAATTCAAAGTTCAAGATCCATAAATAATGTTTAATTGGAACACAGCCATGTTCATTCATTTGTGTATTTGGTAGATAAATATATAGCTGGAATTGAGCTGACTCCAACAGAATGAAATGCTTCCTGGTCCTGTTTTATCCTCACCATCTCTGACGTGCTTAAGCCCATCACTGCAGCTACTGTGCCAGCATATCTCACTGAGGGTCTTCCATGCCCTCGGTGACACTCTGCTTCGCCAGCCATCATGTCTTCCTGCAGCAATCCAACTGTCCTGATGACAAGTCCAAAGCAAGCCAGTCAGACAATGTTTAGTTGCGATCCATAGGTTTCCATTGGCTATTTTCCAGAAGTAGATTGCCAGGTCTTTCTTCCTAGTCTGTCTTAGTTTGGAAGCTCTGCTGAAACTTGTCCACCATGGGTGACCCTGCTGGTATTTGAAATACTGGTAGGATAGCTTCCAGCATCACAGCAAGACTGACTAACAGAAGAGTGATGGCATTTACCTCTTATAAATGCATAAACGTTGTCTATTGCTGCTTTGGGTGCTAAAATGGTAGAGTTCAGTAGTTGCAACAGAGACCAGATGGCCCACAAAAGCTGAAAATATTTATAATCTGATGTCCTTTACAAAAATGTTTGCCAACCCCTGGCTTAAATGACATCCTGTTGGGATGTCAGGTCTGTTGGTGTGGCCAGAGGTAAGAGCAGCAGCAGACACTGAGGTCTTGAAAATGGGGGGTGCTTTCAAGAATAGGGCCCACTTGAAAGAGAGGTGTAGGGGTGAGGATGAAAGTCACAAAAAAGGCCCCTTGGCCAGGTGGGAAGTTTGAAGATTCTCTGCAGGCAGTATTCAGCCAATGCAATCTGTCTGAATGAGCTTCGCTGACACCATGTCTCTGCTGGTGCTCTGTGTAGCAACATGCCTGGTGCCCTTCCAAACAAGGTTGCCACAGAAATCCATAAACCAAAGGCTAGATAAACAAGGTGGCTCTTCCAGGAAGAAAGTGAGAGGCTGACATTCAGATTTGAATGATGGCTGTTTGGCAGGAAGTGAAGTCGGTTGCTCCCAGTGCAGTGCACCTTTGTACTGTAACCTCCTGTGCTCCTCTGCGGGACTAGGACACCAAGTTCTGGAGGCAGGATGGCCCTTTGGTCTGTGACCTTGTTGGCCAGGCTTTATTTTCCACCAGCGCTGGTGTTCTTGAGTGCATTAGCATTTTCATGGAAGAGGTAGTGGGCACAAGCCTGGTTGGCATTTCTTACCAGTTACAAAGGTGACCTTGGGACAGAATGATGCTGAAGACACCTTGGTTTGGCTGAACATATAGCTGACTGCAACTTCTATTTGCTTCCAGTAACTGGAGGTTTTGAAACACAATTTATTTTTCTTGTTGTTGAGAACATACGCAGCAGAACATATACCAATTCGACAATTTCTATGCTTACAATACAGTGATGTGGTTATATGCATGAATTATGTGACCATTGTTGCTCTACTTTTCTAAGTTGTTCCTCCCTTATTAGCACAAACTCACTGACCCCCTAAGATTCCTGTCTAAAGTTCTGAGTTGCTGTTTTCAATTTGATCCTGGATAGACAGCTCTTAAAACAGGACTATGTTCAAGGCTGACATTTTTTACTAGGTAAGCTAAATTATTGTTTGGTTCTAAGAAGACATTGGGGATATTCTTAGTTTAAGGCTTAAAGATTATCTCAGGGAAAAATTTACAGAAGTTCTTCCAGTCCCCATAGTTCCATAAGGTGTGGATTCCATGAGGATTTGATCAAAAGGGGGAACATGTAGAACAGAATTTCAATAACTGCAGTTGTACACATTCCTAGCCCTAGTTGGGATCATCAGCTAGTGCACCTCACCTGCAGCCACCTCTTCATCAATGGAGACTTGCATGTTGTTAGGATGCTGAACAGGTTTCAGTGGAGCTTCCAGGCTAAGACAAACTAGGAAGAAAGGCCTGATGACATATTGTGGAAATCAGCCAATGAAAGCCCCATGGCTCCCAATGGTCTGACGGTCAACCAATAACGGTGATGGTGCAGACTAGGCAGAGTTCCCTTCTGTTGTGCGTCAGGTTACTGTCGGTAGGGGCCCACTCATTGACACCAAACAACAACAAAAACCAAGTTCTAATGACTGAAGGCTTGAATTGTCAGCATGCTCACTCCATAATCAGTGAATAACACTGTCTTGTAAGCAGAGCTGGAAAAAATTTACACATGCAATAAATGTGTCCATGTCCCAGGAGCTAGGAATAAAGTGCTGTGATCTGGTTTCAGCTCTTCCCTTGTCTGCAAAACAAGGTTTAAAGCAAAGCAAGCACTGAGACCTTAATTTTCTCACCCGAAAGCAGGGGAGTTTAGCCAAGGGCAGGAGACGGGAGCAGAAGATGACCCTTGGGAAAGGAAACCCTGGGCAAGCACCGCTGTTCTGGGGAAGCTGAGCCCCTGGCCGGTCTCCAGGGTGAAAGCCTAGACTCTTTTCCAAGACTGGGGCAGGTGCTAGGGACCAGGCGAGGATGTAAAGGGTGCCCTTTGAAAGATACTCATTGTTGGCCTGACCTGACTTACATGGCACTTGTAGACCTGGGAGAACTTGAGAAGGAACTCCTGGGCCAGAGGCTGGGCAGGAATTTGCAGTCGCATGTGTATGCACCCAGGTACCGCGACAGAGGAGGTGTCACAGCTCTCAGGACAAAGGACACATTCAGAGTTCCTCCAGTGTCCGATGGGTGGGGCCTTCTCCAGTGTACCCAAGGCATCTCAGAAGGGTGGTTCAGGTCAGGCTCCATCTACAGAACAGCATCCCAGCAGTTGGAGGGGGGAGCATAGATAGTTCCAGAATTTCTTTATGTTGAGGGTCTGTGATCATCGTGGAAGGGATCCTGGGAACTGATGTCGAGCTGCTTTGGCGTAGCATGTGCACTGCTCTTATGTAAACCAAGCAGGTTAGGGGTTGAATTTGAGGGTTTGTTGATTAGCAGAAAGTGCCCAAAGCTCCAACTTACAGTTACAACCATGTTCAGTTTTTATTAGTTTCGTTTATTTATTAGCCTTTTGCCCAAGCAATCCACCAGACCAAAGTTCTAATCACTCCTGATACCTAGACTCCCACTCTCATAGGTAGAAAGTAACATGGAACATTCTTCCTCCCTTGAGAAGCTGACAAAAACCCATTACCATGAGTCCATTCTGACTCATCAAGACCCTATAGCATAGAATTACCCTATAGGGTTCCTGAGGCTGTAAACTTTTTCAGAAGCAGACTGCCCCATCTTTCTCCCAAGAAGTGGCTGGTAGGTTTGAACTGCTGACCTTTCAGCTAGCAGACTAGTGCATTAAGCATTGTGCCACAGGACTCCTTCTTCCCTTGAGGAAATTGTGTCTTATTGGTTGAGCTGTCCAGAGCGCTCAGCTGGCAGATCCAACCCTGCATGATGAACACAGTTACCATCCGTTCTGAAAAGCTGCAAGGCTACCGGAGCTTGTGCGAAGGCAGGCTAGGGTGGGATGATTAACTCAGATCCCACTACGTGCTACGTTGACAGAGCCGGGGGTCACATTGCATTCTTGAGACAGGCAGTCACACCCATCCATGAGGAGGGAAGGCTGTCTGGGTGGACTTGGCAATTGGTGAGGAGAAAGAAGACCTGGTGCCTTCAGAAGGGACTCTATTGTCCTGTCTCAAAGCGAATTTGCAAGGTTGCTTTTCAGGGAGAAAAAAAACCCTGGGGCAACTTCTAGTCTCATTCTCTTGCTCCCCACAAAGCCAACCCAGTCACAAGTTACCTACGGAGCCATACCATGGGCCCTGCACTGTGTTAGTACTGAATGTTGGGTCAGTTTCTTCTCGCACCAAGTTACCACAAACTTGGTGCCTTCAAACAGCAGAAATGTCTTCTCTTAGTTCTGGAGCCAAAAGGTTTTTTTCTTTGAAGATTCTGACTTGTGGCTGCATCATTCCAATCTCTGTCTCCACTCCCACAGGGAATTCTTCTCTGCAGGTGTCTCTCTTCTGTGTATCACTCTCTCTTTTTTTCTTACTATCCTTTAGGTGAAGGTCTATAAAGCAAATTAGTTTCTGATTAAACAATTAATACACATATTGTTTTGTGACACTGGTTACCAACTCTATGACATGTCAACAGTCTCTTTTTTTAGACCTTGGGTTCCTCATCATCTCTCTTGAACTCCCCTGACTTTTAGTCCTTGCCCCTGGGCTGATGTGCCCCTTTAGTCTTGTTTTGCTTCGTGGGCCCATCTAATCTTTGTCAAGGATGGTGAGACTACACCTCACATAGTTTGGGCGTGTTGTAAGGAAGGACCAGTCCCTGGAGAAGAACATTATGCTAGGAAAAGTAGAGGGTCAGTGTAAAGGAGGAAGACCCTCAAAGAGATGGATTGACACAGCGGCTGCAACAATGGGCTTGAGCTTGCCGATGATTGTGAGGATGACATAGGACTGAGCAGTGTTTCATTCTGTTGTACACAGGGGTCACTGTGAGTTGGAACCAACTCGATGGCACCTAACAACAACTAAACAGTCTTTGGTTAAAAGGTCAACCTCGAGAGCGACCTCATTACTGAGCTAAAGGTATGTCTAGGGGCTGCACTTTCTGGGTTTCCTCTGTGTACCTCTTTTAAGAATGCTTGGCATTGGGTTTAATAATCTTGAAGATCCTTGACTTCATGACCTCTAGAAAGTTCCTGTTATCCAAATAAAGTCACATCCACAGGTCCTGTGCTTTCAGACATGGACATTTAGGGGCCAGATTCAGCTCACTACAGAAGTGGATCCTGTGAGATTGGAGCTTGGTGGCCCTCTGTGATCATTGTTCACTCTTTTTGGTGGAGAACAAAGCTGGAACTCCTGAAACGATTTGAGGGGACAGCTTTCATCTTACGCAAAGGCAGTGTCTGCTGGACACATACTAGTTAGATAGCAGAGGTGATTAAGACCCATTCAGGGTCATTTTGGGTCAACTCCCCTGCTGAGAATTGGCATTTCCACCCAAGATACACTGAATCCGAATCTACTGTTTAACAAGATCCCCAGGTGATTCTTATGTCTACATAAAAATAAATTAAGGATCCATAAGAATTACCCAGGCATCTTACTAAAATGTAGATTTGATTCAGTATACCTCGGATAGAAATGCAAATTTCCGCAAGAAATTGAACTGAAATGAACCAGTTTAAGGCCCTGGACCCCTTTCCTGCCTTTAAGAACTCACCCTGAAAAGAAGCAGACTCACCTGGGCTGCGCCTTCCCGAAGTCTTCTCTCATTTCATCTTCACACCTCTCACCTGAGACAGGTGGGAGGCAGGCAATGAACTTCAAGATTGCACAGCTGCTCTGAGGGAGAGTGGGGATCCAAACCAAGCTGGTGGATTCTCAGTCTGTGGGGCTTTGCTCAACCCCTGTACTTCCGACAAGAGCACAACAGTCCCCAGTGATGGATGACCTTCAGGTGAGTTGGGGAGCCACACTTCCCCTTCTTGGGGGAGAGAACAGTCTAAGGAAGGTGAATGAGGCTGTCTCAGCCCAGAGGGCTGAATGACTTGAGGGTCCTTTCTCGGTGGGCAACAGAAAGAGAAGTAAGCTGGTGTGGGAGGCAGACAATAAGGAAACCTGCCCAGTAAAGGTAAAATTTAAGGGAAAAAGTCACCTGAGCTGATTGCGGCTGCCCTGGGCCCAGTGCTTTGTGGGAGTGAGTGAGTTTTGTGGGGGGGAGGGGGGAGTAGCAGGCAGGAAAAATGGGGGTGAGGGCATGTGATGCAGTCTAAGTGCTAGCCGGTCACCTTGAGCCCTGTTCTTTCCCCCTCTTCCTGTATGTTTACCTCGTCATCTACCTGCTGTCCCCTTCATCTTGGTCTCCTGTCTAATCTTCCAACATTGCCCATCAGGGACACCGGGCTAGATTCTGCCAGAGATACAGCCAGGGGCTATGGGTACTAAACTTTTCTCTCCAGGCCAGTGGTGTGGCTTCTAAGTAGCCATAGGCATCAAAGCTGGGCCATCTCCTGATGGCCCTCAGGGTGTGGACCACAACGAGCCCCTCGCTGGCCTTCAAGGAGGGCCAGAAGGGGTAGCGGTATGGCCAGGCCCAGTGCAAGCCAGAAGCTGAGCTCAGCCCTTGCCAGCCAGATGGCCCTGGGCAAACCACTGAGAACTATTAAGCCTCTTTTCTCATCTGTGAAACAATGGCAGGGTTGGAGTCCCAGCCCATCTTCCAGACACAACTACTGTCAGATGTCTCTGGGAAAGCCCAGGTAAGAGGAAAAGCACTCAAGTTGTCCAAAAGGCAACTGAAGGAAAAAACAAAAAACAAAAAACAACCATCGCCATTGAGTTGATTCTGTCTCGTAGCCACCCTATAGACAAAGTAGAATGGCCCCGTAGTGTTTCTAAGGAATGCCTGCTGGATTTGAACTGCCAACTTTCTGCTTAGCAGCTGTAGCACTTAACCACTATGCCACCAGGGTTTCCTGAGGTGGTCTGCAAATGAGAAGCTGCCCAACCTTGGCCCTTGAGATAGCTCTGCCTTGGTTCATGTCAGAGCTGCGGGTGTGAAGGTGTCACATCTTGGGGCCCAGTATGAACCCCATGGGCAGTGGGCTCTCTGCCATGATGCAGTATTAGCTGTTTGTAGCTCCTCTAAGATCATGGTGCAAAAGAGCTCTTACAATGTTAAAAAGCAAAGATGTCATCACAAGAAGAACTAAGGTGTACTTGACCCAACTCATGGTATTTCCAATAGCCTCAAATGCATGGGGAACCTGGACAATGAATAAGAAAGACCAAAAGAGAATTGATGTCTTTGAACATACCACGGACTGCCAGGAGAACAAACACATGTATTCTGGAAGAAGTACAGCCAGAATGCTCCTTTAATGAGAGGATGGTGAAACCTCATCTTATGTATTTTGGACATGTCATGAGGAGGGAATTGTTCCCGGAGAAGGGCATCATACTTGGTAAAGTAGAAGATCAACAAAAAAGAGGAAGACCCTCAGTGAGATGGAGTGACAGAGCAGCTGCAGCAATGGGCTGAAACACAGCCACAGTCGTGGGTAAACCCTCACAGACAGCTGGTGCCAAGGGCAGATTATCCAACAGGCGTACTTACCTTGCTCACCAGATCATTACTGGTAAACAACTTGACCTTTTTTCACCACATCAAAGATTCTGCTTCTAGGCCTTGCTGGTGTTACCGGCCCAATCCCGTAGCACTTTCCTATGGATTCAAAGCCTTTTTACATCTAGAGCCCCTGGCGGGGATGGATGACCCTGGATGCACAGACTTAGCTGTTGACTCGGACTCAGGACAACTGCGTGTGTGTCAGAGTAGAAATGTGCTCCATAGGATTTTTAGTAACTGAGTTTTCAGAAGTGGATCACAAGGCCTTTCTTTCCAGATGCCTCTAGGTGAACTTGAACTTCCAACCTTTTGGTTCAGAGCTGAGAACTGAAGTATTTTTTTATGGCCCAGAGACTCAGGGAAGCTCTTGAGTTCATCCTATCGTATCCCCTCTTTACACAAATAGGGAACTGAGGCTCAGAGCAGGAGTCAGGAGTCTGACCCAAGGACACACAGAGGAGCTGGTAAAGCTGTTGTGATAGAAACCTAGGTCTCTCGACTTCCAGCATCATTTACGCTGCGTGACAAACGACACTTTTCTCTCCTCTTGTTGAAATTCTTCCTTGATAACGTTTAGACACAAAACAGCACAGACCTCAAAGGGTACCAATCTGCTGGGCTTTGATTGGCCTCTGCTGTGTTTAGCTTTGTTTTGAATTGGTTCCCAAGGCTAATATTCAGGACATTTCACACTGTACGCGGATTTGAAGATTCTCTTAGAAATTCAGAATCTGATGGTACTGGCTCACATTCCCACATGGTCACAGTTAAGTACAGCAGATTATTGTCTGTTCCCTTAAGATAAGGTGCATCGTGCCAGCTGGGCTGTCCCTACCTGGTCACCTTTACCCCTTGATGTGGGCGATGTGGGCTCTCAAGCCTGTGATTTCTGGATTATTAGTTGCTGTTGAGTTGGCCTCTGACTCATGTACAATTAAATGACATGCTGCCTGGTCTTGGGCCATCTGCACGATGGGTTATGGACAGGACCATTGTCAGCCATGGAGTTTTCATGGGTTGATTTTGGGAAGTAATCACCAGACCTTTCTTCCTAGTCCATCTTGGTCTGAAAGCTCCCATGAAATCTGTTCAACCTCATGGCAACACTTAAGCCTCTACTGGAGGGACAGGTGGTAGTTGCCCAGGAGGTCATTTGGCCTGTAATCAAACCTGGGTCTCCAGCATGTATGATGAGAATTCTATCACTCAACTACCAATTAATTCCCCCATAATTTCTGGAGAAATTATCTAGGATAATTAATTCTCATCAACTAGTCAGACAACATGTCTGGACAACAGATGTCTGTTTAATTGCCTGCTTTGAACTTCAGGTAAAAGTGAGAGCAAGAAGACAATCCATAGTATGATGGAGTTATTTTTCTAACGTCCATTTGGAAACCCTTAACGTTCCAGAAGACACTCTTGCTTTCTTTTCTAGTTGATCTAGTAGCAAAGGAAAGTCTTATTTTCTTAAAGAGCTGAGATATTGCTGGTGTGGTTTGTGAAGAGGCTGGTCAGTATTTCCTTTAGGACTACTTTCCTGGGCTAGAAAGACGTGTTTGGGGTGAAAGCTGGCCCTTCCTCAAAGGAACCTGGGAATCTTTATTTCACATACCCTTTCAAATCATCATTCACTCTTGAAGTGCAGATCCGTGTGGTTTGTGGCTTCTTAGGCCATCTTTGGGGTTTTGGATTTTGCTGCCTGACATTTTTCGAACCTTTAATTTTCAAGACCTCAGCTCTGATATTTGTTTCCTTGGTGAAGTTGGTATTTTCTTGTTCTATGAGGAGAGAGTTGCATAAAAAGAGACTTTGTCTGTCATTCCTAGTTGGAGTGCAGACTGACCTAGGACCTTGGCAGAATCTTCCAGTGGTTGTCTCTTGAGTTGATTTATTTTAACCAACACACCTCAGTGGACATGTTTTAATCATGAGTTAAGAGGGACTTCTGTTCCAAATAACATTTTGTTTGCAACTCTTGTTGGGACCTTGGCCTGGCCTTCACAGGTATTTACAATGATTTTGATGTTTTCAGCATCAGGAAACAGAACTCTAGGCCTGATATGATTGTTCTCAGGTAAAAATTTGAACAGCCACTCTGTGTGATTGATATTTTTCTTGGAGACTTACTGAGCATTTCAGGTGTGAAGAGACAGCTCACATGACATGATAGCATTACGTGTCCAATACGGCAGTCACTCCGTTCTTGCTTACTCGCTCACGGTTGCTCCTCTTCCTCCAGTCTGTGGCTGGGGCAGCACCACTCACTCAGTCTCCCAAGCTAGAGACTCTAGAGTCAGCCTTGACTCTGCCCTCCCTCTCCTCTCCACTGGCCAGTTTGCCACCACTTCCTGTCACACAGACTCGTCTCCTCCTCCTCAGGTCCACTGCCATGGCCTTGGTCTCTGTTCTCACTGTCTTGCCTGGGATCAGCCTTCTGACTGGCCTGCTGTCCAATCTCTCCCCATCTGGGCCCTTCTACACCCTGCTATTGGTTTTAGTGGAAAAACGTCAGAGGCCGTCCCATTTCACTCTTCCTGTAAAGACTTTCGTCAGCTCCAGCTGCCTCTGGGTAAAGTTCAAACTCAGGAGCCAGAGGCACTCACGAACCTCCCAGGACTGCTGCACACCACTGCTTTTTTCTCCTCCTTAGCTATTATGTTCCTGACACATTGAGACCAGCGTTTTGTGGACAACCAGGACTTTTCTTAACCACTCTCTGAATCTAGAAAAGCTTGCCCCAAACATTTCTCTATGGCAAACTCATTTAATGCCCAGGTCAAAGACACACTGTGTCTCCTAGAAGGGTTTCTTGGTATTTTCCTGGTGGAGCTGGCATTTTGTTCAAAGCTCAGTGTCATGGTTTGAATTGTGTCCCCCCAAAAATGTGTGCAGCCACGTGGCTGGGATATGGTTCCCAGTATCTTGGGACTGTCCTCCATTGTGTGGTTTTGCTAACCTGCATGTTAAAGGATTAGGGTGGGGCTGTGAATTCCTGCTATGGGGGAAGTTTCCCTGGAGTGTGGCTTGCCCCACCCTTAATGCTTTTAGCTTGCAAGGAATAAAAGGAAAAAGAACCAAGGACAATTTGAGAACCTCGCTACCATCAAGCAAGCAGCACCGGGAGCAGAGCGCGTCGTTCAGACCAGAGGTTCTTGCGTTAGGACACTCCCTGGACAATGACTGATGCAATATCGGACTTTCCTCCAGAGCCAGCAAGGGGAAAGTCTTTCCCTGGAGCGGACACCCTGAATATGGACTTGCAACCTACCGGACTGTGTAAGAATAAATCTTTCTTTGTTAAAGCCATCCACTCTGTGGTATTTCTGTTAGAGCAGCCCTAGCTGACTAAAACACTCAGCAACGGCATTTACCCCCAATGTATTGCTGTGCAGTGTCCTTGTCGGCCATATCAGCAGGAAAGACCATCTCTAGAAAAGGAGGTCATATTTGGTAAAAGTAGAGGGTCAGCAAAAATGACAGAAACTTTCAGTGAGATGGACTGACACAACGGCCCCAACAGTGGACTCACACACCTGTGATCACATAGACGGCCCAGGACCCACCGACGTCGTGTTCTGTGATACTGAAAGCTGCTGTGAATCAGATTCTGCTCAGTGGCACGTTAACAGCAATGCTGTGGTTTATCATTCTTTGGCTCTTATCTTCCTGTAGATGATGAGCACTTTGGAGATAAGTTCTGGATTTTCATTGATCTCTGAATTTATGTCACTTGATAACAGTATCTGACCCATAGGCGGTATTTATCACCATCTTAGAAATTGAACAATCAAAGCTAACACTTGGACTTTATCATGCTCTGGGCACTGTTTCAAGTGCTTTGCACATTTTAATTTTCATAGTTGTCTAGTTGTCTGAGGGTGCATAAGCACCCTCAGAATCGCATGGAGAGAAAACAGAGGCACTGAGAGGTGACGTGAGTTGCCCCAGGTCACCTGGCCTGGATTTGATTCAGGAGGCCCAAGGGCAGAGCCGGACGGAGTTCCTGCGTTATTCTGCTTGCTGGGAAATGAGTCCCAAGTCAAGTACCCTGATCAACCTCTGGGTAGAGTGAAGTGAAGGTCATCGTACAGACTCAAAGGCCAGAATCCATTCCTGGCTCTAAGATGAGCGTCTCAGATTGTAGACCAAAAGCTTTGTCTCTGGCCTTTACCTCCACAGCCACCAGACCTGGGTGCGCCTAGTGGCCCTGAAGACTTGGGGACGAAAGCTGAGAAATTGCTGTCCAGCCTTTGGGAGCTCAACTTGCCTACCTGACCTGAGTGAATGCTTTACAGGAGGTGTGAATGCCTCAGGAACAACGTCGGCCCCATTGTCGCCGCCATCGTCCTTCTCCTCTTCACCGTCACGCTCATTGTCTGGGGTTCCCTTCGACGAGTCAGGAGACAGGCCGTACGCAATTCTGCACAGTCGAGAAAGGGTTGTGATTTTCAGGGTACTTGTTACTGGGCACGGGTTTACACACGAACGGCCCGGAATGAGTAGAACTGTGTTGCTGTACTTCCCCTGGGAACACCAGGCAGGAGAATCAAGGTGATTATTCACTTTCCTGGGGATTTGGACGGCACGCATCTGTCTAGCATGGTTTAGGTACAGTTGTCCCTGGATGCAAGACCTGAACTGTACCCCTTCCTGGGAACCCACCTGGCCCGAGGAGACTGGGTCAGGTACACGACACTGAGTGTTGATAGTGAGACTTCACCTTCTACGTTAGAGGGCCTAAAGGGAACTGGCCAGGTGTGGTGTAAAGACCAGACACTGAGGAAAGCCTCACCAGGGTTCAAGAGCTGATTCTGTCACCAGGCAGGCATCTGTTCTTGCCTTTCAGCATGATTTCCTCCCATAGCTCTCCCAATGACCCCTAATTTCTGTCTTGCTGACATATGTGGTCCTGGGGAAGCTGGCTCTCCTTCTGAAGGCAGGGATGCAGCATGTGACACCAGCTGGACCAATCAGCAATATTCTTATTCTTCTGACTGCAGGCGTTGGTCAGGAGTGAGCATGTGACCCAAGCTCATCCAGTCAGAGGACTTTTGATGAGATGCAGGGCAAGGAGGCTCTTTTCCCTCTAAATACAAACGAGGAATCCTGTAACCCTGGGGGCTTGTTAAGAAATTCAAGCTCTTAGGCTCTACCTGGACGAATTGTTCCTGGGTAATGCAAACTACCCGAAGACTTGGGGATTCAAATCTACCCACAGGTGCATTGAAAGAAAGACCTGGCCATCAAATTCCAAAAGGTGACAGCTGTCGGACCACAGTTTTACTCCGAAGCACATGGAGTTGTCATGAGTCAGAACTGATTCAACAGCAGCTGGTTTTGGTTTTCTGTTTGACTGCTTTTTTTTTTTTTTTTAACCAGGACCTACTACATTACGGTCTCTAAGTTGGGACCAGGAAACACACTGTCTAGATGATTCTAATGAACCATTTCAACTTGAGAAACCGTGTCTCTGCTCATTCAATGTATAGATGATTTAAAAACCAAAACCAAAACCAAAACAGGACCAGAGAAGTAAAGTCATTTGCCCAAAGTCACCCAGCCAGGACTAGAATACAGCTTTCCTGCCTGCCTGAAAGCCACCCCCACAGTAGAAGAGTCATCTATTTGTGTTTTCATTAAGTTGTAAAACAATTCTAGCAACAGAAACTGCTTCTCACCTTTGAAGTTCCTCTCCCACCTGGGCCCTTTCTCCAGGGCTGAGAACCACCTTCATCTGCTCTGAGGTCGTACAGGATGACACAACCTTCTTACTCACAGCTTGGTGTGCCAGGTTGCACACCCTCCTCTGTGTTGGCTGCCTTAGCAGATCTGAGGGTCAGCAAGCCCCAGTGTGACCCAAGTCCCAGGGCATGCTGGGAGAAAGGTGGGCTGCCATTACTGCTGAAATCCAGTTGCTAGGCTCTTGTCTGAGCACTAGTTTTGGTTGGCTACCCCAAGGCTCCACTCCATGTATTTGTGGGGGCTGGGGGGGCGCCCAGCTGGTGCCTGGCCAGAGCCGTGGCTCCAGTCTGGAAGTCCAGGCATACCTAAGTCGTCTCTTGTGGCTCCCCAATGCCATATTAGGCTGCCCCCACTGAAGGATGGAATCTCTGACTCATTCCCCGCCCCCCACCCCCACCTCTCGCTCCTGCCAGTTTGGGCCAAGATCAGAAATCACTCAAATCGGTGGATTCTAAGGTTTATGTGCTATTTCACTTTGGCAAATGACTCCTCGCTGCGAGTCAGAAAAAGAAACTTCCTGGGGCGGGGAGATGCCATGGGGGTGGCTTTGGAAGGTTTTCCTCAGCAGCCCGGTGTTTTGCTGGGCCAAAAAGCAGCATGGTGATTTCAGTGCCCAGGAGTCAGAAAGCAGCAGCTTGTGTTTCCCTGTGACATCCTGGGCTCCGCGGAGGAGAAGCAGGAGCAGAGCTGGTGACAAAGATGAGCACAGCTGTAATGATAATCGTGGTATCCACCATTCTTAGCTATCCCATAGGTGACCTGCCTTAGGTATATTATCGTGTAAACCCACACTCCATTCCCATGAGGCAAATGTTCCCATTTTAGAGATCAGGAAACTGAGACGTTCAGAGAGGTCAAGTCATGACCCCAAGGCTGCACAGCTGAGAGGTGGCGTCAGGGTTGATGTTCAGGCCTTGCAGGTGGTTTCACAGAGGAGAAGGTCCTGAGTCTTCGGAAGAGGTAGGGACCTTGCTCGGCAGCTCCACGTGGAAGGAGGTGTGTGGTCTCTCCCTCTGGGCCTTGGAATTTTGAGGGTAGACCTGTTCAGGCTTTGCAGGCAACAGGATAGGAACTGAAAGGTAAGGGGCAGAGTGACAGGTCAGGGCAGGAGGAAGAGGAGGGGGAAAGGTCAAGCTGCTTGAGGGTCGCCACAGAAGCCTGCGGAAGGTCTGCCTCTCCAGGGTCTGCTGCTGAGACAAGGAGCGCCAGCCACTGCCTGACTTGTCTCTTTGTTTAGTGTTCAGATCCGAGGGGAGGCACGTGCAGGCGGCCCAGCTCTCGCCTTGGGAAGGGGGATGGGTGGGCACCTTGAACGGCAGCCCCAACATGCTGTATCCAAGCAGGGAAAAGCCCATTCCCAAAGGAAGTGGAGAGCAGAGATGGGATCATGGTTGGGGGCTGTAAAAGTCAGATGTGCAGGACAGAACGGGTGTCAAGTGGGGCCCGTGGGAGGCCTCTGATTGCCTGGACATGGGTGAGTCTCTTCCTCCTTGCTCTGACATCGGAGAGGCAGGGACACACGTGTAGGTGGGGCAGATGTGGCGGGCCGGTCGTCTGAGAGGCAGCTGGAGAAACGGCCAGCACAATAATGAGGCTGGTCCATAACTCACGTGCCTTCTTCAGAGCCTAGCCTGTCTCAGCTTGCATTCTCGGGCCATGAAACCCCTAATCCTGCTGTCCCGCTACCTGTGGGGCCTGCAGCAGCGGCCGGGGGTCTGCAGGGGCAGTCAGCGGCAGTGCTGGGTTGGCCGCTCACTAATGATCTCTCTTACCTGCTCACTTGAGAGCTCTGGGACGGAGAAGGCCAGCAGATGATGGAGGAGTGGAACAAAATCCCCTCCCCCAGCCCCCCCCAAAACGCTCCTGGGGGAAGGAGAGATGGAAAGGACCCTGGAGTTCTCAGCAGTCTGGGCTATTCCGAGTCACAGAGATCAACCATGCCAACCCTTTTACTTTACAGAGGAAACTGAGGCAGAAGAGAAGATGGTGATGACCTAGGTTGTCCATCATCTGATGACTGAGTTACTGGGAGGGGGCTCTGAACCTCCCGACGTGTCCGGCCACCCCTCTGGCTATCTGTTCTTCCATTCTGTCAACGAGCAACAATTTACTGAGCACCTACTATGCTGGGGATCAGCAAAGCATCACTAGGAGAATTCTCCCCTTCCATGCAGGACACCTCAGTTCGGTTTCCAGTCAGTGCACCCCAGCTACAGCTGCCACTGGTCTGTCAGTAGAGGCTTGAGTGTTTGCATGAGGCTGAATAGATCTCAGTGGTGTTTCCGGACTAAGAGAGTAGGAAGAAATGCCTGGAGATCTCCTGAAAGTTAGCCAGTGAAAACTACGGCTCACAGTGGTGTGATTCACAGCTCATCGTGGGGATGGAACAGGGCCAAACAGCACTGTACTCACTAAGAGTATTTTGGGGTGGCTCAGTGGTAGCTCAGTGCCTAAGCTCTATGGACGCACTGGGACTAACAAAGCCTGGTCCCTTCTCTCAGGGAGCTTACAAGCTAATGGGAGCAGACACAAGAAAACACCCACAATAAAAGGCTGTGTGTAAGGTGTTATCCCAGAAGTTACATCTGACAGCTATCTTTTTCTTTCTGGGTTCTAGTGGCTCTGAGGGCTTACAGCTGCCTCCCTAAAGAAAGGGGCGAGGGCAGAGAAGGGTCAAACAAAGGGTCAAGCTAGAACATTGGAGTGACACAGACCTGCAGGCAGGCCGAGGGGAGTGGGTGGGTGGGTGCATGTGTGCGGCTGAGGTCTCAGGCCGGGTCTTTTTTTCTTGTCCTTACCTGCAGGTGCTGCTGGGTTCCTTAATGGAGAAGCAGGAAAGACTTAGGGTAGCTTCTAGGGTCATGTGTGTTCTCCTAGTCTTGGCCGAAGATTTTTTGGAAGAAAGAATTCAAAAATTCCCAAGTAGTAAGATTACCGCCTGGACCTTGGCTGCCTCCCTGGTGAGCAGGGCAGTACCTTTGAGTGTGTGCCTGCTTTCACCTTTGTCTAAGTGCCCCAGCCCCAGGGCAAAAGGCCTGTCCTCTCTGTTACTCTGGGAAAACGTTTCTGTGGACGCCAGGAACCCCCTCTCTGCATCTAGAGAATAAAGCACCTTGGGGAGCGAATGCGGGGTCTGACTCGACAGTCATGGCACTTAGCGTGTCACAAGGACCCCGCACGCCCTTGATGGATGAGGACTAAGTGATGACTAGCCCCCATCCCAGTACAGCCCTGGCTTTGCCGGTCCACTTTTCCTTCCTAGGCTTCAGATACTTGCTGGATGAACCACTGGGATTCTGTGCTGAAATCACAATCATAAAAAGTGAAAACTAGGCTTCGTGGAAGTCGAATTTGGCAAACACATAGTGGCAGCAGGTAGTATGATGACTTTGAACTTAAATGAAGGTCAGACCTCAGCTCTGCCATTTAAAAAGCTGCATGACATCAGGACAGCTACTGATCTTCTCTAAGCCTTAGTTTCAAAACTAGTTGATGTTAATTTTGACTCGTAGTAAGCCCCTGTGTGTCAGAGTAGAACTCTGCTACAGGGTGTTTGAATGGCTGACTTTTCAGAGGTAAGAGCATCAGGCCTTTCTTCAGTGGTGCTCCAGGGTGGATTGAAGCCACTAACCTTTTGGCTAGTTCTAAGCCTTAGTTTACTGGTCCATAAAATGGACAGAATACTCATGCATATCTCTATTAGGAGGTTGTGTGAACCAAATAACCAAAACGAAAAATCCATTGTGTTTTGCTGTGGAGGCAATTCTAACTCACAGCTACCCTATAGGGTAGTGTAGAATGGCCCCATAGGGTTTCCAAAGCTGGAAAGCATTATGGAAACAGATTGCCACATCCCTGTCCCATGGAGCAGCTGAGGATTTTGAACCGCCGGTCATTTGGTTACCATCCAAGAGCCTAACCACTGTGACACTAGGTCTCCAAGACTCAAATACAAGAATTACAAGTATCCATATGTTGGTGCTTCCTCAGTCTTAAAGTACCAGGCAAATACTGACTATTATGGCTACACATTGATATCATCCATTTGAAAAAAGAGACTAATTCAAATCTTAGTACCTGGGCCTAATCTTTACTACTACTATTATTATTTTTTTAAAAAAGGAAAGAAGAACAGAAATCTAGTGACCTATCAAACCACATCAACACCCAAACAGCCATAAAAGCAGTGAAGCTTGATTTCTTGGGCAAATCTGCTGCAAAAGACCACTTTAAAGTGCCAAAAATCAAAGACATCGTCTTGAGGGCTAAGATGCGCCTGACCCAAGCCATGGTATTTTTAGTGCATGTAAAAGCTGGACAACGAATAAGAAAGACTGAAGACTTGATGTCTTTGAATTACAGTGTTGGTGAAGAATATTGAATATACCATGGACCAGCTGAGGAATGAACAAATCTGTCTTGGAAGAATACAGCCACAAGCAGGAATGGTAAGACCTCCTCTCACTTACTCTGGAAATGTCATCAGGAGGGACCAGCCCCTCGAGCTAAGCAATGTGCTTGAAAGGTGGCTGTTGTTGGGTGCAGCCCATTGGGTTCCAACTCATAGCGACCTTACATACCACACAGTGAAACCCAGTCTGGTCACGTGCCATCCTCCCGATTGTTGCTATATTTCCCCTGCTGTTCATGAGATTATTTTAGCTGATTTTTTTTTTCCCCCCAAAGTAGGCTGCCAGGTCCTTCTTCCTAGTCTGTCTTAGTCTGGAAGTTCTGCTTAAACCTGTCCACCGTGGGTGGCCCTGCTGGTCTTTAAAATTACTGGTGGCAAAGTAGAGGGTCAGCTGGGGACAAAAGGAAGAGCTTCAGTGAGAAGGACTGACACAGTGTCTGCAACAATGGGCTCAAACACAGTAATAATTGTGAGGATAGAGCAGGAGTCGGCTGAGTTTTGCTCTGTTTACACTGGGTCCCTGTGAGCCCTAACCAATTCAGCGGCACCTGATAACCACCCACCTGATGATTGGTTGTTTTCTCTTAGACAGAAAGTTAAAATCCAAGAAGAGATTCCTGGGAAACTTGAACTGATTAGATAATTCTCCCCAGGGGTCTGGGAGCCCTTTCCAGGAAAGGGGGCACACCTTATCGCAGCTGTCAAACAGAGCCGGGGTTGACCTTTCTGCGGGGTCTCCCCACCCAGGGAAAGACGGACAGAAGCGGTGGCTGGCTGAGGCTGCCTTCGGGGTGTGCCTGCTGCAGAGGAGACAGTGGAGACGGGCAACCCTGGGGGACGCTGGAGGCAGAAACCACGCTGGCTGGGCATCGAGGCCCAAGAGGGGGAAGTACCAAGAGAGTTGTGTTCCTTTGAAGACGCTGTTCCCTCATTCCAGAGCAGGATGGGGTGTTGCAGAAATGGAACTTTGTCCAGATGAATGCTGATGCTTCAAATGTGTGAAAGGACAATGCCACAGGGAAGCAAGTGGTCCCGGTTCTCTGCGGTCCAAGAGTGGGGAACAATGGGGAGACCAAGCGCCTGATAGCAGGGACATGCTGTGGTGGGTGGAGGTGTCCCCAGAGACAGAGGGAAGCCTCAGGGGTATGGGGCTTCTATCCATGGAGCTGGTGACAGAGGATAGGAGGCTGCCTGGGAAAGGGGTGCTACAGAGAGAACGGTGTGCATCAAATGAGTGAAGGTGGGCTAGGAGGGCATTTAGACTGGGGTTCTTCTGCTTCTGTCTCTGGTAGATTACATCAACAGAACACTCTTAGGATTTTAACCCCATGTCCAAAGGAATCTCAGCAGTGTGAGGGTTAAGTGCTCAGCTGCTAACTGAAAGGTGGGCCATTCAGATCCACACAGTTGCTCTGCACAAGAAAAACCCAGCCATCTGCTCCCGCAGATTACAGCCTAGGAAGCCCCATGGCGCACTTGTACTGTATCATACGGGGTTGTTAGGAGTGGAATCCGAAGCCCTGGTGGGTAAGTGCTATGGCTGCTAACCAAAAAGTGAGCAGTTCAAATCTACCAGGTACTCCATGGAAACTCGCTGGGGGTGGTTCTACCCTGTCTTACAGGGTCACTGTGAGTCAAAATGGATTCAATAGCAATGCAGTCAACAGGTAGGAGGTGAAAAGACTCGACGGCAATTACCAGCAAGAGTAGAGCACAAAACGCATGCTCCGTTGTAGTATAAAGGCACCACTGTGTCCTCAGTGCCTCCCATAGCTGCCTCCCCACACCACCTGCTGAATGACTAATAAACGATCAGAGTCCAGTGGTTGAGTATGTGCAGTCTGTGGTCAGACTGCTTAGATTGGAATCGGCCTCAGGTTCCTACACTGTGTGTAAATTACTAAACCTCCCTGTGTCTGTAGCCCTCATTTGTAAAGTGGGGCCGTAAATACACCCTGCCTCTATAGGTTATGGGAAGGCTCAGATGAGACCATACATGCAAACTGTTTAGCATGATTCCTTGGCATGTAGCAAGAGCCCATTAAAGTTTGTGTAGAGTCCCTCGGTGGTGCAACCAAAAGGTTAGAGGTTCAAGCCCACCCAGGTACCTTGGAAGAAAGGCCTGGTAAACTACTGATGTAAAATTCAGCCATTGAAAACCCTATGGAGCACAGTTCTACTGTGACACACATGGGATCCCCGCGGTCGGAATTGGTGCCATGGCAACTGTGTTTTTTTGTTTGTTTTTTTAAGTTAGCATGGAGGTCACTGGGGCATGGTACGGGAAAGGGCTGTACTTTGCCACCCCTTTGAAGTTAGACAGGGCCGTATGACTTGCTCGGGCTGTATGACTTGCTCCAGCCGGTAAACCGTGAGTAGAAGTGATAAATTGAGCTTTCTAGGTAGAAATCTTTTCTTAGCTCATCCCTCCCCTTACTAGAGACAGATTCCTGGGTTCCCACGTGATGAGAATACAGTCTTCCACTTCTCTACATTGGACTTGTAAGAGGAACAAGAAATAAACTTTTTATTGGGAGCTGCGGTGGGGTTAAGCTTCTAAAACACTTGATTTGTTTGTTACTGTGCTGTAATCTCATAGTGTGTGAGAGCTGTGGCTGCTAACCAAAAGGTCAGCAGTTCAAATCCACCAGGTATTCTTTGGAAACTCTATGGGACCGTCCTGCCCAGTGCTGTAGGGCTGCTGTGAGTTGGAATTGATTTGACGGCAACGCATTTGGTTTGGTTTTGGTTTGGCATTGTTTAGTCTCTCCTGACTACTATACTGGTCTGTAATCATTTCTGCCTTAGGAAAATTATACACCTTTTCTGGAAGAGTCGGCACAACAGGATAACCGTGTTCCCAGCTTCCACACCAAAGACCTACGTTTGAATTTGCGCTGACCACTTTTAGTCCTGGATTCTGGAGCAGGCTGTTGAACTTCGCAGAACCTCAGTGTCCGGCACTTCACAGTGTCTAAGTTCTCAGGTTGTGGGGCCTCAGGATACTGCAGGAGAAGGGGCTGGTGTAGCTCCTGGACGGCCTGGACTGTCCAGTGCACAGGTTAGGGTCAAAGCCGCTGTTCTGCTCCTGGGCAGTGACGCACCTTCACCTCCGGGGTTCAGTGGCTGTGGTGTTAGCTACCATCAGGGACAGACCCCCAGGCCTTTCCCCCATGAAGTCACCTGATGGTTGCAGTCACCAGCCTTTGGGCTAGACGCAGAGCACTTACCTGTTGTACCACTAGGGCTCCGAGGCCGGGTAGAAGGATAATGAAATATTTGCTCTGACATTGTCTCTGACCATCTCAACTGAGCTACATGTCTCCCTTCTAGAACCTTCTAGAAGGTTTCATTCTTCTAAAACCACTTTTATACCTTTCTACCCCTCTCTGCCCTGGACACAAGAAGGCCACCAGCGTTGATTGGGTTTAGGGCCTCAGGAAGAGAACTGAGAGTTTGGAATTTTTATTTTCCCAGCTACCTTCCTGGAAGGTCACCTCAGGCTGGCAGTAGCACTTGACCAAAGGTGCCTCGTCTTCTCAAGTTGACCCTGTCACGTGAGGCTCCCTTGAAGTATAGGAACTGCTCCCTCAGACATCCCACCAACAGAGGTGGGATTGGTGGCTGGTGAGGGTGCTAACGTGCTGGCCGTTGCCGAGCCTGAGTTCCTGCATGTGTTCCCTCGTGATCCTCCACTTGCCATTCACAACCTTCTGGAATGATCCAGTGTTGGAAGTGTGTGAATGATGTCTCAGTCCATGGTGTTTGCTCTTTGCTTGTCTCGCCTCCAGTGACACCTCTTGTCTTCCCACTTCCCTTGGCCCCTGGTTTTCTCTGTTCCTAACGAAGTGACTAAGAACTTGCCTGCTAACCAAAAGGTTGCTGGTTCAAATCCAGCAGCCACTCCATGGGAGAAAGATGTGGCAGTCTGCTTCCATCGAGATTGATAGCCTAGAAAACCCTCTAAGGCAATTCTGCTCCATCCTACAAGGTCACTGTCAGAATGACTCCATGGCAGCCAGCAGGTTTAGTGGAGTAGTTGGCCTTCTCTGCATATGCCACCTTCCCAGTTAGCTTGTGGGTAAACATCTCAAGTCACAGACTGTTGGGTCTGTCTTGGGTGCCTGTCCAGAACAGACTGGAAGGTGCCCCTCCAGGTGCCCCTCGGGAGTTGGTACAGAAGTGCAGATGTTTAGGTAGACCTACCAGATCCCGATCTTTGGGTAGTTTCTGGATTTGGGGTGAACAGACAGGACTGGAGAAACATCAGCAGAGGAGGTGGCTGGTAACTGTGTGTTCATGATGCTGTGATGCCCCCACTACCCCCAAACAAAACAAAACAAGTTGACTGGGATGTGGTTAAGAGCCATAACCTGCTAACCAAAAAGGCCTTTCATCTGAATTCACCAGCTGCTGCCTGGCAACCATAAGGGACAGTTCTACCATGTCCTGTGGAGTCATCATGCACGATACTTCAGGTTCTATTAACTGTTGTGTGATGACATGAGAAGTGTGATTTTGGATATGGTGACTTTTACATACTCATCTATCCATGTGGATCTGTGTGCACGGCCTAGCATGTGTGTGACAGTGTGTGAATGAGCAGGCTTATAAACTACTTAATGTCCTGTCCGAGAGAGTGCTCACTCCCCTTCTCAGGTCTTCCTTCAGGCTGTTTTCCCTCAAGAACGGAAGAGAAAGGCCCTTTCCTTCTAATTCTAATATAGGTGTCCTTCTAATACAGGTGTCCCCCATCTTCAAGGTCCAACAACTTCAGCCTGAAACCATTTCTTATAGAAAGAGAGGGGTGCACCAGCAATTAATCACAAGCTCTTGGGCTATTTCAGTTTGTTTTATGGACAGTAGAGCAATCCTACTAGCCTAGACATTGTGAGAACAGGGCTCTCTCTACTTCCTCCTCCTCCTCCTTTTTTCTTTTGTTTATTGACTGCCTTATCTGTGCTGGGGCTAGGCAGGGTGCTTTGAGAGATACCAGGTCATTCATCTTTGCAGACATCCAGAAGGTATGTATTGTTATCACCATTTCACAGAAAAAGAGGAGACTTTAGGGGATTAAGTAACTCCAAGTTGGCTTTTCAACTTAGGACTGCCCGATTCCAAACTCGGAAGGTTTTTCAGAGATTTTCAAACTCAGAAGATTCAGGGGCCCTTTACACCCTTGAAAATTACTGAGAATCTCCAACAGCCTTTGTTTGTATGGGTTATACCTATCAATATTTACCTTACTAGAAATGAAAACTTAGAAAAACTTAAGTCTTCCGTGTAAAATAGCAATAAACCCAACACATACTAATGCATATAACATTTTTAAAAAGGAAAATTCACTACATTTTCTAGAAAAACATAGTGAAAGCTATTTTGTTTCTGCCTATCTAGAAGATACTGGAGTATATTGGCTTCTGCAGTCAATGATATATGATATCGCTTATCATGCAGTTTCTGGAAAACCCCCACTGTACACTACTGAGAGAATGAAACTGGAAAAGACCAATAGCTCTTTAGTATTATGGAAACAGTCTGACTCGTGGACTCTTGAACAGGTCTCGGGGAACCCCAGGAGTACCTAAACTGTGTTTTACAAACCACTGCTCTAAGTTGATAAGCTTGATCTTCTTATATTCGCCAAGTTTCCTAGCCTTTCTGGCTGGTCCTCTTCAGCACAGCCTGGGTTTATGCAGGTGCTCTTACTGTTGGCTACCACACAAGGATTATAATAGGATGCGTTTGCGCTCGGCAAACATTCTTCTCCGCCAGGGAAAAGCAGCCCGGGAGCTTGGATCGGCCACAGAGTTCCTGGAGAGTGGCTGCTTTATGGCCCAGTCCTGTGGTCTGGATTGAATTGTGTCCCCCAGATTATGTGTTGTAAATCCTGACCCCTTTACCTGTGTAAGGAGCCCTGGTTGCCCAGTGGTTAGAGAACTCAGCTGCTAATCCAAAGGAGGAAATTTCAAATTCACCAGCCATCTTACAGGAGAAAGATGTGGCTGGTGGCAGTTGGCTTCCATAAAGATGGCACATTACACATTACGTATTACACATTACAGCAGAACCACATTACTGTCCTGCAGTGTTGTGATGAGCTGGAGTTTATTCAGTGGCAGTGGGTTTGGTTTTTAGGTTTTGGATACCTGCGCTTGTAATCCCTCTTGGAAATGGATTTTGTTCTGGAGAGCCTGTATCAGAGTAGAGTGCATTTTAAGCTAATCACGTCTGAAATATAAAAAAAGCAGGTTAGGACAAGGAAGCATATGGAGATGGGGGAGGATCGGTGACATGTCGCATGAAGATCACCGAGGAGTCAAGACCTTCTCCTAGAGCTAGTCGAGACAGAAAGCCTTCTCCTACAGCTGGTGTCCTGAATTCAAGTTTTTAGCCTCCTCAGCGGAGAGAAAATAAACTAATTTGTTGAAACTATCCACTTGTGCTATTTCTCTTACGGTAGTGTGAGATAACGGAGACACCCAGTGAGTCTCCCATGAGACAGCTGGTGAATTTGAGATCTCTACCTTCCAATCAGCAGCTGAGTTCTTTAACCACTGGGCCATCAGGGCTCCTTACACAGGTAGAGTGGTGAGGATTTACAGTATGTATGTTGGAGGACACAGTATACCGGGGACATGAGAGGGAGTCTGGGTTCCCAACCAGTCTTCCTAAAGATTTGCTAGCTCAGCTTTGTCACCACCATTATTTTCAAGGGCAAAAGAGAGACATTTATAAATGTCTCCAGCCAACTGCAGATCAAAATATATCTCTGCTAACTTGGACCTCAGCCAGAGGGCCTTTGGTAATTTGGGGGCTGGGGGGGTCCCACAGAAACACTCCAGCCTTCGTGCTGTCTGTACCTTCAGTCTGGGAAACTGCCCTGCTAACCCACGATGGCCCACACGGCATGTTTTCCCAGGCTCTCCCACCGTCTTCAGCTCCCCAAAACCTGCAGTAGCACACACTAGGATTTTGGAGGGTGTAATTCCAAGAGGGAGACTAGTAATTAGAGGATTGTTTAAAAAGACTCCTGGCGTTGTTTAATTACTTGAGACCAATCAGCCCATCATCAGGGTGAGAATGGGCCCTCTACCTCGCAGCAAAGCTTCTGCCACTCTCTAAGGCCGAGGGAGCACCTCTGGAGAAACAGAGAAGGGAGACCCCGCTTCTGTCCCCCTATCAGTTGAGACTGACTCCAGCAGGAGGGTGTCTGGAGATGGCAGGTTGGATGGAAAGACGTGACGGACTGAGGTGTGCACACTCTCCGTGGCTCTCCAATTGAGGACAACAAGCTGCGGCTTGTATACCACCCTCCTCTCCGAAGTCTTGGTTTAAACACAGCAAAGCTGGGCGATGGAGCCTGTTATTGCCACCCTTGGGGACCTGTGGGCCATACAGCCAGGACTAGGGTGAGGCCCGGAAGGCGTGTCAGGCATCAGTTTTAGGGAGGTGTTCCCTCTTGGTCGCGGGCACCTGGAAGTGAGGTGTTTTGTAGTGTAGAGGCCTCACTGGCCTCGCCCGCGTCTTGGCCCTGGTGTACAGTCGGCCTTACCTGGACGGCTATTTATATCTGCCGAGGCGGGACCCGTCTTCACCACACCTGAGTTGTTACACTCTGTAAAAGACTGTCCTTGGGGAACCTGGGTTTTCCTCCCAGCCTTCATCTTCTCCATCTCCTTTGGGGCTGGCAGGCTTGAGAAATGGCCTGCACCCTGGAAGGTTTCTTCCACAGCCCAGTGAGCACAGAGACTCTCAGATAAAACTGTGCTTAGGAGACAATAAGGCGTTGTTCTAAGACTGAAAGCAGAGACCTCAGTGACAAGGTGTAGGGGGAGTTTTCTCCAGAGCTTTTATAAGGCTTTGCACGGCCGGGATGGGGGTGGTGGCCATGAGGTCGCTGAGGGCACACACAGGAGTGACCCACTGAAGAATGCGTGTGGGTTTTTTTTTTTTTTGGTGGTGGGGGAGGGGGCATGGGTGGTTCTCTTTGCTCACACTTAACTGGTAATTTTATAACTTTCCATTTAATCATTGACCTAAATGAGTTACATTTTTATCTTAGCAGGAGCCTGGCTGGGTGGGACCAGCCAGCTGTGGCAGCCCATCCTGAGAGGGTACACTCAGACTCCTGTGTTTGGATGGGCAAGTGACACCACTTCTGCTCCGAGATAAGAAGGAGACATTTTTGAGCTATGTTTTAAAATCATAAAAAAAAAAAAAAAAAAAAAAAAAAAGCCAGAGCCTCTTGCCAGAGATAAGATTTGTGTTGGGCTGGAGCTTCTGGAAACTGTGAAGGAGCAGAGCTCTCCCAGAGTTACAGAGACGGTGGCCGTCTACAAGCAATGGAGGTTTTGCAGACTTTCTGCAGGTGTAGTACAATAAACCACTCAGCATCCTGCATTCTGGAGCTGGGGCAGCTTAACTATCAAAAGGGGACAAAAAGGATTTCCAGCACAGCCTGAAGCTTATGTATCATTCTTGTAGGTCTTGTAGGTCTCAGCTCTCCTAGCTTGGCTCTCAGATCCAGCACTGATTCACAGTCTCGATGAATCTCTCCTTGTCTCACTGCGGAGATCCTGGTGGCGTAATGGTTAGGTGCTATGACAGCTTACCAGAAGGTTGGCAGTTCAAATCCACCAGGTACTCCTTGGAAACTCTATGGTGCAGTTCTACTCTGTCGTATATGGGCGCTATGAGTCAAGAGTTGACTCGATGGCAGTGCGTTTGGTTTTTCTGTTGGTCATGGTCCATGGAAGCCCTGATATTGTAGGGGTTAAGGGCTATGACAGCTAACCAAAAGGTTAGCAGTTCAAATCCACCAGGCACTCCTTGGAAACTCTATGGGGCAGTTCTACTCCGCCAGTAGGCTCACTGTGAATCGGAATCGACTTGATGGCAGTGGGTTTGGGTTTTATCTCCTTGTAATGTTAAATTTGTTTGCTAGTTTTCCGCCTCCAGACAGGATGTCCTTTACCACAAAGTCCACTGCCATCAAATAGACTCCTACGTATTCTACAGAACCAAACCCCTTGATGTTACGTTCTCACTCAACTCTGTCAATCCTGTAGAACAGAGTAGAGTTGCCCCATGGGGTTTCCAAGGCTGCAGTCTCTCCAGAAGCAGCCCGCTGTATCTTTCTCCCAGAGTGGCTGGTGGGTTGGAAGTGTTGACCTTTCGGTTAGTGGCCAAATATTTAATTATTGCTCCATCAGGACCCCTATGTAATAGAACTGGACTCATATTCTTCTTCTTCTTCGACTGATAACACCCTCAGTTAAGGACTACAGAAGTCCCTGAGCGGTGCCGCAGGCTAAGAGCTCCACTGTTAACCGAAGGGTTGAAGGTTCAGATCCACCTGAGATGCCTTGGAAGACAGATCTGGCAATCTGCTTCTGAAAGGTCATAACCCCGAAAACTCTATGGAGCACAGTCGTACATTGTACATATGGGGTCACCTTGAATCAGAATTAACTAAAAGGCAACTGCTTTAAATGCTGGGCTTCATGAGAGATTCTTGCTCTGTGCTCCTTTTCAAAGTATAGATTGTCTTTTTCATTGTAGAAGCATGCATGCCATCACTTTGCTGTTCCTGGAGTCGTCTTTTATGGGCGTCTCTTCTCAGTGTCGTCTTTCTTCTGGAGGGTGCAGCCACATTCTCCCTGAAGACATAAATCATCAAGGAAAAGCACTGAGGAGGACAAAATGGCCCTAAATAACTCCTCATACCAAATTTAACACATAGATGAGTTATTCCAGAATTTTCTTTCCCTCATCTCCTGTTCTCATCTGAAGCCATAAAGGGTCTTAGCATCATCTCGGCTGGCCATGCTGATTCTCAGATCATACAATTTGTTCCCAGAAGAAAAATTTTCATTTGGTCAAACTGGCAAGCAACACTTTTCTCAAGATCAGAGGATTTCTTTCTTTCTCTTTCTTACAGAAGAAGTCATCCCAAGCCAACTGCCATTGAGTCATTTCTGACTCATGGCAACCCCACGTGTGTCAGAGTAGAATTGTGCTCCAGTGTGGTTTTGATGGCCAATTTGTGAGAAGAAGATGGCCAGTGCTTTTTTTGATGTGCCTCTATGTGAGCTTGGCCAATCAACCTTTCAGTTAGCAGCTGAGAGAGTTAACTATTTGTACTACCCTGAGACTCGTGGTGCTGATGAAGCCGGATTTAAAACCTGAAATCAACCTATGCAGTCAACCCCTAACTCGGGTCTTGATACATATTAGGAATGTCCTATAGATTGAATAGTGTCCCCCTAAAATGTCTTTCCACTTGGCTAGGCCATGATTCCAAGTATTACTTGGCGGCTGTTCACCATTTCGTGATCTAATACGATTTTTTTTTTTTTACTGTTTTTTACTATGATTGAATGAAAATGACTGTTCCCATACAAATTTGCATGCCCACCTATATGCAGCTCCCACTGCTCTCCCTGCCCGGTGACAGCACACTCTTCATCTCTGCTCCATACATATATTATCCTCCCAACAAACTCCCATCCTCTCCTCTCCACCCATTCCTCTTCCTCCAGTAAGAGATCAGCAGGACAACATCCTATAGATGCACAGAATCATAAAGTTTGCACATGATATGGTCACTCTGTGTCACCAAGTCCAATCCATTCCTGTCAGAGAGTTGACCTCCATTATGATTTATGGACAGGGGCAGCATCAGGGCCAGAGGCCATGCTCCCAGGGGAAGCCCGAGGCCCATGGATTATCAGTTACAGTCTTTTAATGGAGATCTCAGGGTGTAGCCCTTTTTTTCCTTGTGTTGCCAGTGAGACTCAACTTTGTGAGCTCCATTGATGTGATTATCTTGTGTATTGTAAATCCTAACCTCTATGCTGTTACTGAGGCAGGACTAGAGACAGTTACATTAATGAGGCAAGACTCATTCTACGGGATTAGGTTGTATCTTGAGTCAATCTCTTTCGAAACACAAAAGAATTAATCAGAGAGGAGAAAGACTTCATACCAAGAAGAAAGAAGTGTCAGCAGTGGAACATGTCCTTTGGACCCAGGGTCCCTGCTTTGAGAAGCTTCTAGACCAGGTGAAGACTGATGACAAGGACCTTCTCCTAGAACTGATGGAGAGAAAAAATCTTCTCTGGGAGCTAGCACCCTGCACGTGGACTTGTGGCCTCCTAGACTGTGAGAGAACAAATCTGTTTGTTAAAGACATCCACTTGTATTTTTTTTTCCTGTTGTTACAGCAGCACTAGATAACTAAGCCAGGGTAGAGTGTAATCAGTGCAAATTGTCTCCTCTTTCCTTTCACTTCTTTATGTTGTACCTATTCTGAACAACAACCTAGACATCTCTTACTGTAAATGATGTTGCCAGTGCAGTTTAGAACACTGGTGACTTTTGATTCTTGCTCATGCATTTTGTGTAATACAACTTGGCTCACAAGAGTGGTGAAGGGAAGGGTGGTTGGAGGATGGCACCCCATCATGGGACATCTGAAAGGGGAGTGCAAGGAGGCAAGACGGGGACTTAGATGCAAAGAAAGAATTGGGAATTTCTATCAAACGAGCCAGAGTGATTTTTTTTTCTTTATTTTTTTTTTGTTACCTTCAAATTACAGAAGAAGTGGACAGAGACAATGTAGTCGATGTAATTTGTTCCAGGCTTGAATAAAGCACACTTGCATCATGTGAAATCTTACAAGAAAAATGTAATTCAAATTGGCTTGGAGACGAGAGCTGTCAAAGAGATTGAAAGCTGGATTATAAACCAAGACTAATGACAGGCTGCAGTGTGCACAAGTTAGGGCTGGAGTCCAGGACAGTCACGGCAAGGTCTTCCAGGGGGAGGTAAACAGCCTATTAATTAGCAGAGCAGATGGTAGTAAAATTGGGAGATATTTTGGATTCCAAGGACAGAAAAAGAAACCAAAGTATAGAATCTGGGTGGGGTAGTCAGAGACCCCAGCGTGAAATCAATGACAGAAAAGGACTAACAGCTGCAGGTAGTCTTAGAAGCAGGCAGTATTCAGAATACCGTGGAGTTAGAGAGGGACAAGAGACGCTGATGAACGATCAGGAAGGTCCTGGAGAAAGGGATCCCCGAAGCAATGCTTTGGTTTCAGGGACCCCCCGACTGCCTTGGGCACATGAAGGGACCTCATTTCTGAGTAGGTGTAGTCTCCAGAGTTCCCCAAGCAGGTATTTGCAGACGAGAAGCTGCCCCAGGAGGAGGGACTCCACGGGATGTAAACTGAAGGGTGAATTAACACATGGCAGGAAAAGCCGGTGAGCTGAGGTCATCGGGTGTCACTTGGCCTGCGGTGGAAGGCAGAAAGGTAAAGTGGGTAGAACTTGGGCTTTGATCTCAAATCGGGGACCAGCACTGTCTCTACCACTTGTCTTGGGTTTTTGACTCGGCCCTTCTGAGGCTGCATTTTCCCACTCATTAGAATGGGGCTGATTCTATGAGTTGGAATCGCACAGCATTCAACAGCAATTTTTTTTGTTTCGTTTTGTTTTAATAGATATGATAGTATCCGTGATTGATGCAAATGGCTAGTATGCTCAGCTGCTAACCCAAAGGCTAGAAGTTCAAGTCTGCCCAGGGGTTCTTGAAAGCCTGATCCACGTCAGTAAAATCAGGCATTGAAATCACTATGGAGCACAGTTCTGTGCTGACGCATATAGGGTCACCATGAGTTGGAAGTGACACAAAGGCCATTTGTCTTTTTAATTAACATTATGAGTGTTAGCTGAGATTTGTATGTGGATCACTGGGCATGTGTTTTTGCATACACAGCAGGCTGTTCTGTGCTATCTGCCTCACGACCATGACCACTATGTGGTTACAGAGGGGACGGCCAGGGATATTTAGGGAAACTCTGGGTAAAACATAGACCACTTCCCCAGGCCCTTTTGCTCACTTCCTACCTATCAGGTAGGTTGTATCCTGTTGGTGTTCCAGTGCAGTCACATGAAGCAAGTATCACACATGGTCAAAAGTACCCTTGAAAATCCCTGAAATTGTCCATAAGATGCAGTGCGGTTCTCTCTCTCAGAAAGCTCTCTGCAGCCAGTTTCTGAGTGTTGGAACAGATCACTTTTTCCCCCCCCCCAGTTGAGCAGCAGATAAAGCAGTTGGCTTGCATTTATGGGTCTTGTTATAGGAAGAATACTTCTTACCTTTTAATGTTAAACTGACAGTGGGCATGGTGAGATGCCCATATGTGGAATGGTGCCCACTGAATGGGAGGCCAGGGGGAGGGAACACCCATGTTTTCTCTCTCTCTTTGACTTTAGAGCTGGGCACCTGGCTGGCTAACTTGCAACTCCTCCGAGCTGAAGCAACCACAGTCAACCAGACCAGCTGTCCCGGGAGCCCGGCTTTGCCTGGACACAATGGGGCTTCATACTGGTCAGGTCAATGGGTTGGGACAGTGCACAAACCAGGTCACACTCAGCTTAGTGGGGGCCTGACTGATTGTGTGTTCTTGGTAAATGGGCAACAGTGACACCCCCCTTGGAAGAAGGTGTGCTTTCTCCCCTCAAATCTGGGCACAGTCAGGTGTGGGGTAGTTTCTCTGTTCCTGTTGGGGAGGTAATTTATATTGAAACTTGGTCAACAAATGAGATTAAAAAATTAATAAATAAATGGCAGCATATATACCCATTCTGTACTGGGACACTTGCATTTCTTTAACCTAACAATAAGTCTTGGTACATATTAGTACATAAGGAATTCCCTAATCTTTTATTTTTTCACCAGTTGAGGAAGAATTTACATAATACAAAGTTGACAAATTGAGTCACTGCAGTGTACGCAGTTCAGTGACTTTCAGTCCATCCACCACATTGTCCAGCCATTGTCACTAGCTATTACTGGAACATTTTCATCACCCTCCCAAAAAGCCATGCACACCTTAAGCTGTCCGTCACCGTAGGAGGCCCCGCAGATCTCCACCATGGAGCCCCCCATGCCTGTTACCGATCCGCCTTCTGTCACTATGGATTTGTCTGTTCTGAAAATACCATATAACTGGATTTGCATGAGAAGTGGCCTTTGTGGTCTGGCTGCTTTCATATAGTGTACTTACTGTTTTCAAGGTTTGTCCATGTTGCAGCATGTATGAGCACTTCATCCCTTTTCATGACTGCATAATATTCCACCGTACAGATACATCATGTTTTGTTGAATCATTCATCAGTTGGTGGGAACTGGGGTTATTTTTACCCATTGGTAATTGTGAACACCACTGCTGTGAACATTCACTTGTAAGTTTTTGTTGGAAGATCTGTTTTCAATTTTAGGGGGTATAAACCTAAATGTGGGGTTGATGAGTCATGTGGTAATTCTACATTTAATTTTTGAGGAACCATTAAACTGTATGCCACAGAAACTACACAATTTTACATGCCGCCAGCAAAGCATGGGCCTTCTAATTCTTCCACATCCTTGCTAACACTTGATAATTCCCATTTTTGAATTGTAGCCATCCTAATGAGGTGAAGTGGTATCATGTGGCTTTGATCTGTAGATCCCTCGTGACTAATGATGGTGATCATCTTTTTATATGTTTATTAGTCATTTGTTTCTCTCTTCTTTGGATCAGGGCTTCAAACCAGTTTGTTGCATTTCCACCCTAGATATACTCAGTCAGGATCTATATTTTAACAAGATTCCCAGGTGGTAAAAACCAAAACCAAATCCACTACTATTAAGTTGATTCCAACTCATAGTGACTCTGTGGATGGACTAGAACTGCCCCATAGTTTCCAAGGAATGTCTGGTGGATTTGAATTGCTGACCTTTTGGTTAGCAGCCATAGCACTTAACCACTGTGCCACCAGGGTTTCCACCCAGATGATACATTTAACAAAGTTGGGAACCACTGCTCTACCAGTAGTTCTCAGTTTGGGTCCCTGATCAGTGATATTAGCATGACCTGGGAACTTGTTACAAATGCAAAGTCTCAGCAGAGGTTCAAATTTGGAAGAAGTAGTTGGAAGTCCTGCTTTAGATAAATATCTAATCGAGTCCATTGCCATTGTGTAATTGGATCATTTTTGTTGTTGTTGAGTTTAAGAGTTTTTTACATAGTCTGGATATTAGCCCTTCATCTAAGAGTTGCAAGTATTTTATCCTGTTCTATGGGTTGTATTTATATATTCTTGATGGTGTTCTTTGATGCACAAACATTTTTTATTTTTTAATTGCACTGTAGGTAAAAGTCCATGGAACAAATTAGTTTTTCATTCAACATTAATACACAGATTGTGACAATAAGTTGTTCTGTCACCAGCCTTGTGATATGTCAACACTCTTCACTTTTCCAGCTTGGTCCCTGTTTCCATTTGTCCAGTTTTTTTGTCCGTTCCTGCCTTCTCATCCTTGCTTTTGGGCAAGTGTGTTCATCTAGTCTTATATACACGATTGAAGAAGAAGCACATTCCTCCTGTATGCACTCTGTTACAGACTTACCTATCTAATCTTTGATTGAAGGGTAAACTTTGGTGATGACTTCAGTGCTGAGTTAAAGGGGGTATCCCACGGCCATATTCTCAGGGTTAAAAGTTTTTTATTTTGATGAAGTCCAGTTTATCTAGTTTTTCTCTTATTGCTTGTGCTTTTAGGGTCATATCTAAAAATCCATTGGCATATCCAAGGTGATAGAAATTCACTTCCACATTTTCTTCTAAGAGTTTTATAGTCGTAGCTCTTACATCGAAACCTTTTAGGCACAGTGAGTTAATGCTCAGGTATGATGTAAGGATTCAACTTCATTCTTCTTTATGTGAATCATCCTTTTTTAACATCTACACAGCATTGTGTTCCATAATTTACTTAACCAGTTTCCTGCTCAGATATTTGGGTTGTTTCCAACACTTTACTACTAAAGATGATGTTTTCCAACCATTCACTACTATAAACAGTGACACAACAAATATTCTTATGTGTAACTACTTCCTACGTATGTAGGCATATTTGTAGCCGAATTCCTAAACATAGAAGTGCTAGATCAAATATCACTTGCCTAATCACTCTGAGGAATCTGAGTGGATGTGTGCCCCTGCCGCCCAGCAAAGTATGTGTTTCCCACACCTTTGCTGATTCTTGTAGATCTTTGCCAGTGGATGCGTAATTTCAATTTGGAGTGCTCTTAACAGCAAGGTTGAACACCTTTTTTTAAAATTAAATGAAATTCATTTTATTGTAATTGAGTGAAAGTGTACAATCCAATTTAAATTTGCATGCCTGCCTATCTGCAGCTCCTCTGCTCTCCTTGCCCAGTGACAGCACATTCCTTTCTGTTCTATACACATCATATCCTCTTAACAATCTCCTGTCCCCTCCTCTCCACCCTCCACTCCCCTCTAGCAAGACACCACTAGGATGACATCATATAGATGCATAGAACCATGAAGTGCACACACGATATGGTCAGTCTGTGCCCATGAATCCAATCCATTCCTGTCTGAAGAGTTGACCTTGGTAATGATTTATGATTAGGGGCAGCACCAGGTCTAGGGGCCATGCTCCCGTGACCTCCCAGGCCTTTGGACCATCAACTGCGGTCTTTTTGTGGATGAAGGTTGAATACCTTTTAATAGTTTTGAGAGCCCTTTGTAAAAATTTTTCACAGCAAACTGCTCATAACTTTTGCCCATGTTCTCTGTTGAGTTCTTGGTCTTTGTTTTGTAGGAGATGTCTGTGCAGTGAATTAGGCCCCCGTCTGTAATATGTTTATCTTTTACTTTCAGCTTTATTAGCAGTATTGTTATTTTTGCAGGAAAAATTTCACACAATCAAATGCTTCGACCTTTTAGATTAAATGGTTACTTATAATAGCTTGGCATAATAGCTTGCCCCATTTCAATACTGTATTATCATGTGTGTGTGTTTCTGACTTTAACTTACTGCTTGATCTTTGATACAGCCAGAATTTATTTGGCTATAAGATGTGAGGTAGGGATTTGGTTTTTCTCCTTAGATAGTTGATGCAGTTGCTTTTACTCAGATATCACCCTTTCCCCACAGAAAACAAAGTAATAAACGTTTAGTCCTGACTCAAGGGAAGCCCAAATCAGCTTCAGCACTTGGTCCAGGCTGGGAAGGGCATGTCTGAGCACTGGAACTGGACGGTAACTTATTCTTGGCTGTCTCCACTTATGGAAGCACAGAATCACTGTTAAGAGCAAGATGCTGAAGGCAGGCAGGGTCCAAATGTCAGCTTGTATGGCCCTGGTTGAAGCTTTCAACCTCTCTAACAGGCATTTCCTTATTGGCAAGGTGGGGATAAAAACAGTGCTAATCTCCCAGAATGGTGATGGAAAATCTTGTGTGCTGATTACTCAGCGTAAGGCCTGGCACGTAGCAGACACAGAGAGCTGCGGTCACTGTCATTACTGCCACCCTCCTCACTGTCCCCATAATCTAGATGTGTTGTGACGCCTGCGCCCTGGGGTCTGCCCTTTCAGACATGGAAGAGCCTGATTTTGGAGCAGGTCATCTCCTTTCCTCCTCAGGGAGCTGAGTGAGGGCTATTCGGTCTTGGCGGGTCTCGGCTTTTGGCTAGTCTTCTTCCAAAGAAGCAGCAATCCCAGGTGTCTGGTCTGTGCCACCTGACGGGGATTCTGGTCTTATTTTGTGCCCTATCCATTTCTCAGTATTTTTAATTAGGTGAAATCAAATAAGAAAAAACACAAATCAAGTGTAGTACTGAAAGGAGATGAGATCTCACCAAGACTAGCACTGAGAAGTTTTGCAGAACTACAGAGCCAGAGTAAGCTTAGCAGTCCAGTTCAATCCTTTTGTTCATTTTTCAGGTGCTAAACATCTGAAGTTTGGAGTCCCTGTATGGTGAAATGATTAATGCACTGGCTGCTTACAGAAAGGCCAGCAGTTCAAATCTACCCAGAGGTGTCTCAGAGGAAAGGCCTTGAGATCTATGTCCAAAATAGCAGCTACTGAAAACCTCGTGGTTCTACTTTCACACACACAAAGTTGCAATCAATTGGAATCAACTAGAGTGGCAAACACAGACCACGTAGCCAGAGACCCCAGCCCTGCTCTGTCACGGAACTGAGTGTTGAGGGGCAGTGACCATAGACTTTTTTTCTTTTGGTTGTTTGTCTAAGATGGCCAATAAAACTACCCCTTATCTGGGGAGGAGCATCTGTCTCATGTCAGCCCCTGCCACAGGGCCTCCTGGTATCAGCCTTTGTCTGAGAAACCTCTAGAAAGATGTGACATCAGAAGAGTAATTGGATGAGTTAACCAGGTGAGGTTTGGTGCTCACTGGTTGTTTCTGTGACCCCAAGTTCAATAGATCCAAATGCAGCCCAGTCCTACATCATCCTGGGATTGTTCGCAGATTGAACTTTTGTGATCCACGGAATTTTCATTGACTGATTTTTGGAAGTAGATTGCCACGCCTTTCTTCCTTGTTTATCTCATTCTAGAAGCTCTGCTGAGACCTGTTCGACATTGTAGCCATGTGCAAGCCCCCACTATCATGAGTGATGGCTGTGTGTGAGGTGCCTTGGCTGGAAATTTAACCCTACTCTCCTTGCATGAAAACCAAGAATTCTACCATGAAATTACTTTGTGATTTGTGAACTTTCCTTAGGCAGCTACCACTTTTACTAACTAGCCTCAAGGAAGGCAAGTTCAAAGGATCAGTCAAATTCTCTTCTCTGGTGGCAACAGGAGAAAAACAAAAGATGCATCCTAAGAACTCTGCTAAAAGACCACAGTTGATGGTCTGAAGGCCTGAGAGTTCTCCTGGGAGCATGGCCCCTAGACCTAATGCTGCCCCTCATCATAAATCATTACTGAGGTCAGCTCTTTGAACAGGAATGGATTTGACTCAGGGACACAGAATGATCATATCATGTGTGCACTTTATGGTTCTGTGCATCTATAGGATGTCGTCCTACTGGCCTCTTACTAGAGGGGAGTGGAGAGGGTGGAGAGGAGGGGACAGGAGATTGTTAAGAGGATATGACATGTATAGCACGGAGAGGAGGAGTGTGTTGTCACTGGACAAGGAGAGCAGAAGGAGCTGCAGATAGGTAGGCATGCAAATTTAAATTGGATCGCACACTTTCACTCAATCACAATTATAAAAAAAACAGTAAGAAGGATAAAGTAAACAACATTCTCTTGTCTTTTGAGTTTAAAAGGAGAAATAGTTGAAGAGACAGGCTATGCTAAGGGTGCTGCCTTGGGGTTTTCACAACTCCAGGGAGGGAAAGGAGATGAGCTCTTGGTGAGTTTTCCAGGAGGGACCTGCTGGGGCTCCCCAAACCCTAGGACAAAGAGTGGTAGAACTAGAAACCCCAGACAGCTTTAAGGGGCAGCCAACTGGGCTGTGGGGTCAGCTCCAAGGCAGGCCTGAGGCTGCTTTGCCAGACACCCTGGAATCTAGGGTTGGACTCATTTTTTCATGGGGCTTGAAACTTACACAGTTTAGGAATATTCTTTAGAGACGAGACTCCAAAGTGATGAATTTCAGAATAGGTTCAGGCAAGGTTTCTTTGCAAGGAGATGGCAATGTCCTAGCGTTAGATGCCAGTGAAGGTTGTATGGCCCTGTGAATATACTAAAAACCAATGGAACTGTACACTCTCACAGGGTGAATTTTATGGGATGTGAATTATATCCCAATAAAATATATATATATTGTTTTAAAACAATTCAGTACAGGGCTCTGGAAGGGGTCCATGGAAGGAGAGCCTGCTGTAGATGCTTTCTCAGCTTCCCCGGGAGACGGAGCTTCTGTTAGCCCCTGCGACCTTGAGCAGAGTGGACTGTAGGCCAGGCAAAAGGGAGCTGCGCTAGCGACTGTGTGGACAGCACCCCTGGATGACATCTCAGCTTCCCCCCACTTCCCCTCTCCATCACCAGGCCAAGGTGAGCCACTGGAGACTTGGATGTAATCCTGGAGAAAGGGTGGGAAATCCTCTCAAAATTGTCTAGGATGAGATTGGATGGAACCAGGGACTGAGAGTGAAATCTGTGATATGTGCAAAAGCTCTGGCTTAGAAGCTACGAAGCTGAAAGTCTGGCAGTTTGAATCCCCCCGGAAGTGCCTCTGAAGAAAGGCCTGGTGATCAGTTTTCAAAAAACCAAACAATGAAAACTCCACCAAATCAGTTGCAGTCAAGTTGATTAGGACTCATAGTGACCCTATAGGACACAGTAGAGCTGGTTCATAGGGTTTCCAAGGATCGCCTGGTGGATTTGAACTTCCAATTTTTTGTTAGCAGCCATAGCTGTTAACCACAATGGAGGAGTTCTCCTCCAACACACATGAGGTGCCGTGAATTGGAGTGGCCTTGACAGCAGGGGTTTAGCTGGGTTGTAGCACCAGGCTGCCCACTCGGTGATCACAGGAAGATTTACAAGACCACGGCCTCCATGCTGGGAAGGGCAGTTGGCAGGGACCTCCTGTCCGCTGTGCTGTCTGGATGGAGCCTTCAGATGGGGCCAACAGACAAGGCTCCTTGGAGGTCAGGGATTCGCCACTGGCATATTTATCATCTAACACTTGTTTATCTTGAATCAGACCCGGCTTCTGCCTGACTTCTCTTCTCCCCATTTTGAAGATTTGGGCCCAAAACACATTTCAGGGAAGAACGAGAAAGCTCTTGTTTGAAAATGAACCAGCCAAATAAATCATTGTGCTTCTGACATGATGCCCATTGAATACTTTTCAATTCTGAGCTTTGGCAGCCGTGTTTTTTAAAAAAGCACACACACAAAACCTGTCACATAATTCTTTCTGAAAGGCTCATTCAGCAGGCCTGGCCCTCTGGGTCCCCAGCCCCCTCTTCTCATTCTGCCTCTTTTTTCTTTTTTTTTTGAAACCAGCCCTTCTGGTGAGAGGGCAAGGCACACACACAGCCTTTCATTGTGTTTGTAAAACACAGCCGTATCAGTTGAGCGGTAATGATAACATTTGTAGTTATGCAAGCGAAGATAGCAGTAATCAGACCTCATGCTCTGGGCAAGCAGAATGGCCCAAACCTGACAACTGGCTGGGGTGTTCCCTCGAGAGGTGAGGGGATATGTTTATGTGTTTTTCTTTTATCAAAGCACCAAGCACTTTTTCTGCCAGAGTATCTCCTGCTTAAACCCCTTCAGAAGTGGCACAGTGGTTAAATGCTGTGGCTGCTAACCAAAAGGTCAGCAGTTCAAATCTACCAGGTCAGAACTTGATGGCGCAGTTCCACTCTGTCCCGTTGGGTTGCTATGAGTCAGAATCAACTGGACGACGGTGGGTTTGGTGGTGGTTTTTGAAATGGAAAAATTCCAGAGTGTCTCAGATGGTTAAGCATTCAACTACTAACCAAAAGTTTGGTGATTAGAACTTGCCTAGAAATGCCTCCAAAGCCAGGCCTGATGATCAGTTTCTGAAAGGTCGCAGCCTTGAAAAACGCTAAGGAGTGCAGTTTTAACCTGAAACACCTGGGGTCTCTATCAGTCAGAATTGACTTACCAGCAGCTCACAACAACCCCAAACAAAGAAATCTCCGGGTGGCACAAACTGTTACACACTCAACTACTAACCCAAAGGTTGGTAGTTCAAACACACCCACAGGCACCTGGAAAAAAGGCCTGGCAATCTGCTTCTGTAAAGATTATAGCCACCCCTGCTAAGAAAACTACAAAAAGCCTCTGCTCTACTCTGCAACACAGGGGGTCACCAGGTGAAATGTCTCCACGGCAATAGGTTTACCGGCAGAGACTCAAAATGCCCTCCTTGCTGAAATTCTCTTGGTTATTTTTTTCATCAAATGATTTAGCGTTTCCTTTGCTTTCCAGCAGGTAATCTGACCTCTCCAGGCTGGCGGGAGCTAAGGCTAATGTGCTCACTCGAGCACAGGGCAGTTGAACGATAGCATCAGTTTGCAATGCCACTTGGATTTTTTAAAAGAAAGGTGTTGTTTGTGGAGTTGCCCTCGTTCTTTCCAAATCTGATTTCCCTGCAGGGGTTTCTATTGCATTTTTATCCAAGCAACATGCAAATATATTGGTTTTGGGGAGTTTAAACAGTGGTTAAGAACTGGAAGTTGCAATTGCCCCGGTATACCTGGGGAAAACACCTCCCAGGCAGCAGGGGTTTGATGGAAACGAGACCAAGATCTTCTGGTTAGTTTCTGACGTTAACTCCTTATTAGGTATCAGGTGTCTGAGTTTCTCTGCTAGCTGGTTCCACTTATTTGATTTTTGGATTGCAGTTCAGTTCTTTACTGGGCAAGGAAGTCATTTTGGCTTGTACTGCAGACATAGCCAATAATGGCTTTAGTGTAGGCTGAATACCCATCCCGGGCAGGTTGTCAGGAGACGTACCCTGATTCCTATCTGATTTGTGTGGAAACTTGGATCTGCATAACCAACATTTTCAATAAAATGGGCAACAAAATATTTTTCTCTTCTGTTCTGAGGCTTGGTTCTTAATTATGTTTCAGATGGAATGCATACTTCCGTGCTGTTCTCTTGGCCAGTTGGAAGAAATGTTTCAGGTTGCTTCTCCTTTCTCTTCGCGCCTATCCAAATAAGAAACTGGATCAATCCAAGAGTAGACAGAGTTGTGGAAAGCAACAACATAACCCCTGTTTTGCTTGGGCGGGGGAAACAGTATACAAGAATACAATTTAATTTTATTCTTGAAAGAAATATATTCTTCCCTGACTGCAGACATAAGTTTTGGAATTAAAAATCATACTTCCAATGCAGTGCAGATGTTGGCATTTTAAACCCAAATGCTATTGGTCTGGGGGTTGCTAAGCAACTGGTAAGACCCAATCAATCCAGGTTTTAAGATGGGACTAACTCCAAGACACCAGGAAACGAAGCCTCTGTCCCAGCCCTTACATGGTGGGGCAGACAGAACACGCTATGTGGTGTTTGCCTGCTCCAGTCTGAAGTTCAGCTCGCTAGCTCTCCTTGCCTGAACATGCACTTGAAGTTTGCTATGTCAATTCTCATTATCTGTCTACAAGGAATCCTCTTCTGTGTGTTCAGGAATAATTAAATCAAAAGCCCTTTCCCTGGTTGCATTTTTGGCATTGATAAAGACATTTGAGGCATTTCAGACAAGGCGGGGGCCTGTATCAGAACGGTCTTTGAAGATGTGTTTTACAGACAATTCTGACAAACAGTGGCAAGCAGACCAATTAACCCCAGAATCTAAGTTCTGGCAGCTTGAAGCCCCCTTCAAAAGAAATTAGGCCTCACGTTAATAAAGTGGGCGTTAGACCGTTTCAGAATATCAACTTTTAGCAGACTGAGTCAATTGGAATGGAATTAGTTTGTGGGCTTGCCAGAAGAAGAGCCATGTGCTGGTGTGATTTTTTGGCCGAGCTGCTGTCTGTGATTTGGGGGGTGGAGGAAACCCCACAAACCCCAGAGTGAGCAGAAAGCCCAAGTGGAGTAGCTCAGGTTGATGGCAAATGCCACTGCTGTTGCTGTTGGTGGCAGCTGAGTTGATTTCAACTCATGGAGGCCCCAGGTGTACAGACTGGGACTGCTCCTTCGGGTTTTCAAGAAGATTCAGGGAAGGAACTGTCCCCAAGCTTGTCCTCTCATTTTGGAGTTTGTGGTTGGAGTCAGGATGACATTTGGGGCCCTGATATCCTGTCATAAGTCTCACTACTACCTCTCTTCTTGCCAAGGAGGCCCCAAAGTTGAGCTACTGAGTCTTGACTGATTTTGTAAATCACAGGGGAGGACTTCAGGCATCGCACGCAGAGCAAATGAATTACCCAAGCCTGGGGCTCTATTTTATATTGCCTCCACTTTTTCTCGTAAGAGAAAAAGAACATTATTTGTAGGGGAATTGTTTTTATCTGCTGGGACCATCAAATGTGGTTTTGTACCATTTTGACTCACGGTCCATTTCCGAGGTGTTTCAGCCCTGTTCCACCTTTCAGAAAAAGACAAATAGACCTTCTCATCAGTGGGAACTCAGAGCGGAGTGTGTTTTCCTCTTTGTTCACCCAGGATAATGAACCGCAAGGAGTGACAACAGAAGACGGCCCTCCTCCTGGGTGGCTGGGAGGGTGGACGGAGGGAATAGACTTGCTTTGAGCATGGACGTGGAGCAGAGACATGTCATGGACAAGGCAACAAACTCCTGCAGACGTGGAGTGAGGGCCGTGAAACTTGGGCTGACGTGTCTGAAATAGAGTCAGAGTTTCAGCTCAAAGGCACGACACCAATATCATCTTCGATCCCTGTCTCTCCCTCTTGCTCTTCTTAGCAGTGTTCTAGAAGAGAGCAGACCCTGCAGGTGAAGGAACCAGCTCAGCACCCTGTGACTCACTAGCGCCAAGTCCTAGTTCTCCCACTCCGACCAGCCTTGATGTCTTCCTGCTGCCTGGGAGCAGGGGTCTCACCAGCTCAGGGCTCAGAGTGACCAGGTGTGAGGTGGTCCCTGGGGAGGTCAGACGCCTGCACCGTGGCTGAGCTCCGGGCTTTCTCCAGCCTGAAACTGTTCTCACACTGGCTGTGGGTTCTGGTTGTTAGTTACCTTCTAGTGAGTTCTGACTCACTCCAATGGCATGTGTGCAGAGTAGAATTGTGCTTCTCGGGGCTTTTATTGCTGTGAACTGTCACCAAGCACCTCTGGGCAGGTGTGGATCACCAAGTTTTTCAGCTTGTACTCCAGTGCCTAGCCATTTGTGCCATCTGGGGACTGGTGACAGTGGATTAGGGGCGGGATCCCTCCTGGCCGGAGGTCCCAGGTACAGGGTAAGCCTCTGGTGACTGTGGCCTCAGCCAGTCTCCCAGCTAGAAGAGGAGGGCCAACTTTAGAGGTCATCTCCCCCATGCTGTCTGCAGGCCTGCTCTATCTCTACTTTCTCATGCTCTGTCTTGTCTCCCCGGATAACGTGCTCCTCCTTTAACCCTCAGCAGTCTCTGACACCCCGTAACTATCAGCAGTAATTTGGTAGGAAAAGAAAAGAGCCCTCAAAGCTAAATGCTGACTCTCCTTGTTGCCTTAAGAGGGAAATTCTGTGGGTATAGTGATTAAGTGCTACAGCTGCTAAACCAAGGGTCAGCAGTTCAAATCTTCCAGCTCCTTGGAAACTTTATGGAGCAATTCTACTCTGACCTATAGAGTCACTATGAGTCAGAACTGACTTGATGGCAATGAGTTTCCATTGTACCCGGGTGGTACAAACCATTACCGAGCTGGATACTAACCCAAAGTTTGGAGGTTCAAGGCTACCCAAATACAACAAAGAAGAAAACCCTGCTGATCTGCTTCCCAAAAATCAGCCACTGGAAATCCTGTGAGCACAGTCCTATTCTGACACCCACGGGGTGTCACGAGTTGGAATTGACTCCACAGCAACTGTTCTTTCCTTTCTTTATGGAGTTCATATGTAATCCAGGACAGAAAACTCTCATACTGTGATTTGCTTGGGGCAGCTGGGAAATTTCATTCTCATTAGGGTCTCCTCACCCTTCACACAGCCCGTGGGTTGAGGCCCCAGTGCTCTGCATGGTGGGCTACTGACTCAGAGTTCCAAAAGGGTGAATTCCTTTAATCAGCTAAACTCTTAGTTTCATGTCAATTGAACTCACGGTGGACGAAGTCAGGAGGCCAGCGGCCGGGTAGGAGTGCTGGCAGTGCTGTGGTTATGCTCTCAGCTACTCACAGAGAGGTTCAAATCCACCAGCTCCTCACTGGGAGAAAAATGTGGCAGTCTGCATCTGCAAAGATTACAGCCTTGGCAGCCCTGCAGGGAGGTTACCCTGTCCTATAGGGTCACTATGAATTGAGTTCCACTAGACAGCGAGGGAAAGGACACCTTCTGCTCAGTAGCACGTCTTGAAATGGTTAATAGACCAGCTTATGTTGGTTTCCTGAAGTCCAGTTTCCTGCTTTTGAGAGGGGAAAGCCTTAGAGGCAGGCAAAGCTTCTCTCTAAGATCTCCACACACCATGGACCTTGTGATGCAATGGTTAAGCACTGGCTGCTAACCAAAAGGTTGGCAGTTCAAACCTACCCAGTAGCTCCAGGACAGAACACACCTGGCAGACTGTTCCCATAAAAAGACAGCCAAGCAGACCCTATGGTGCAGTTTTCCTCTGTCACCTGGGGCCACTATGTGTTGAAATCAGCTTGATGGCACCTAACAACAACAGCAACAACAGTGTTTTATGTAAGTTAGCTTCTTTAATCCTTCCAGGAATCCTAGGGGATATGGACTGTCTTCTTCCCAATTTACAGGCAAGGTAACGGAGGTATGGAGAAATTTGGCAGCTTGCTAACCAGTAGCAGTATTGGCATTACAAGTCTAGGCTGTGTGCCTGAGAGCCCCTGCACTCTGTCACATGTGGGTTTCACGATGATTCTGTTGCCAGACTGGAAATTGGGTGCATCTTGCCACCCCTGTCTCACCCCTAGTTGCCTCTGTGGGGCTTTATTCACGTCTTTGACTTTAATTATCCCAACTGTAGTAACTAAATGTGAGTCCCTGGGTGGTACAACTAGGTGGTAACAATTTTGACTGCTAACCCAGAGGTTGGAAGTTCAAGTCCACACAGAGGTGCCTCAGGAGAAAGGCCTGGTGATCTGCTCTGAAAAATTAACCATTGAAATTATGTGAAGCAGAGTTCTACTCTGACACTCATGGGTTTGCCATGAGTTGGAATTGACTCAATGACAGCTGTTTTTAAGGATTCCCTGTGACAGGTAATTGCCCATTTTGGTTCATGACTCATGGAGAGAGCTCAATAAAGAAGAGTTGCTTTGGCCTCAACTTCTTCTTCTGAGGAGTTAGTCAAGTCCCAGTTGCAGAGAACAGAAATCAGTTCAAGATGTTTACCCAAAGAGAATTTTGTTTTGTTTTTGTTTCTCTCAAGGTGTGAAGTTGTTACCACACGGAATTCATATTGCCTGTCACAAACAGCCAGTCTGTGACACAGGGCTGAGATGAGAAACAAGGCATTTATTTTCTGTCAGTAGGCAAGGAGACAGAGGGGATAGAGTCCTCCAGAATCTGCCTCCCTGAAATGGAGACTAGCTGGAGGCTTTTTTTTTTTTTAATTGTGATTAGGTGAAAGTCTGCAGTTGGAATCAGTTTTGCATGCCCACCTATCTGCAGCTCCATCAGCTCTCCCTACCCAGTGACAGCACATTCTTCCTTTTCACTTTATACTTCTAGTATCCTGTTAACGAGCACCTGTCTCCTCCTCTCCACCCTCTACTCTCCCATCTAGAAAGAAACCAGTAGGACAGCCTCCTATAAACATATAAAACCAAAAAGTACAAACACTTTAGGGTCACACTGTGTCTCCGAGTCCAGTTCCTTCTTGTCTAAGGAGCTGACCCCAGTACTGGTTTCCAGTTAGGGACAGCAGCATGTCTAGGGGCCATGTTCCCAGGGGACCCTCCAGGCTGTCGGACCATCAGTTCTGGCCTTTTAGTAGAGTTCTTGAGCTGCACCCCTCTTTTTCTTGTGTAGCCTCAAGGACACTACATTGCGTCCCCATCATGGCTGTCTTTGGTGGTGGCCAGGCACCATCTGTTTCTTGTGGTCTCATGTTGAAATAGTTGCCCATTCATATGGGTCCTTCTGTCTCCTGGGCTCTTTCTTCCTTGTGTCTGTTGTTCTCGGTCATCGTCTTTTCCAGATGGGTTGGGACCATTTGGTGTACCTCAGATGATGGCTTGCTAGCTTTTAAGACCCCAGGTGCCACTCAGTAGTATGGGATACAGAATATTCTCTTAGCAATAGGCTAGTTATGCCTATTGACTTTGATGTCCCCTGAGAACATGGTGGCCAGACCCCCGTCCCTGCTGCTCTATCCTTTGAAATCTTGAGCAGAGTTTAGAAAGCCTTTCAGTTTATGGTGTAGTCCACTTACGTTGATCTGCTCTCTACTGCGTGTTGTCACTCCCTTCACCTAACCGAATTCTTATTGACGATCTAATCTATGACCAACCATCTCCCTCCCTCCCTGCCCTTGTAGCCATCAAAGAGTCTTCTGTACTTAAGTCTATTTTTAAGTCCTTATAGCAGAGGTCTCATATGATACTTGTCTTCTTGCAGCTGACCGACCGATTTCACTCAGCATAATGTCTTCTAGGTAAACCAGGTTACGAGATTCTTCCTAAAATCATCGTTCTTTATCACCGAATAATGATGCACTGAATATAAGTGCCATAATGTGTTTATCCATTCATCTGTTGATGAGTACCTACGTTGATTCCATCTTCTTGCTACTGTGGACAGTGCTGCAATAAACATTTGTGTGCATGTTTCTGTTCATGTGAAAGCCTTTATTTCTGTAGGATATATTCCAAGCAGTGGGATTGCTGGATTATATGGTACTTTTATTTCTAGTTTTTCTTTAAGGAAGCACCAAGTGGCTTTCCAAAGAAGTTGTACCATTTGCAATCCCATCAGCAGTGTAGGAGAGTTGCAGCCTCTCCAGCATTTGTTGTTTTGTGTTTTTTGGATTATTGCCAACCTTGTTGGGGTGATGTGGTATCTTATTATAGTTTTGATTTGGATTTCTCTAATAGCCACTGATCATGAGCATTTCCTTATGTGTCTTTTGGCTGCCTGGATGTCTTGTTTGGTGAAGTCTCAGTCCATCTCCCTTGCCCATCACTTAACTGGGTTATTTACCTTTTTCTTGTTGATATTTTTTCCAATTCTGTAGGTAGTTTTTTAATTCTCTTGATAAAGTGTTTGGATGCATGTAAGTGTTCGATTCTTAGTGGTTTCCATTTATCTATTTTCTGTTGTTCATGCCTCATTTGGCAGATTTTGTAGTCTGTCTAAGCTATGTATTAAAACTTCCATTGTTGACTCTATTATTTCTTACGTGATCTTTATCATTTTAGGTTTGATATTTAGGTCTTTGATCCATTTTAGTTTTTGTGTAGATATGAGATATGGGTCTTGTTTCAGTTTTTTGCAGATGGATGTCCAGTTTTGCCAATACCATTTGTTAAAGAGACTGATTTACTCTGGTTTACAATCTTTGGGCCTTTGCCAGTTGTCAGCTGATCATAAGAGGATGTGATATTTCTAGGGTCTCAATTCTGTTTCATTGGTCTATATGTGTCTTTTTGTACCAGTACCAAGTTGTTTTGAACACCGTGGCAGTGTAGTAGGTTCTAAAGTTAGGTAGTGTGAGGCCTCCCACTATGGTCCTCTTCAGTAGTGCTTTACTTATCTGGGGTTTCTTCCCTTTCAAAACAAAGTTGGTGATTTGTATCTCCATCCCATTAAAAAATGTCACTGGAATTTGTATTGGGATTGCATTTTATATGTAGATTGTTTTGGGTAAAATAGACATTTTCACAATGTTAAGTCTTCGTGTGCACAAGCAAGATAGGTTTCTCCACTTACATAAATCTTCTTTGTTTTCTTGCAGTAAGGTCTTGTAATTTTCTCTGTATAGGTCTTTTATTTCTCTGGTTAGATTTATTTCTAAGTATTTTGTCTTCTTGGGGACAGTCATAAATGGTATTGATTTGGTGATTTCCTCTTTGATGTTCTCTTTGTTGGTGTAAAGGAATCTTACTGATTTGTTTATGTTTACTTTGCTGAACTCGTCTATTAGTTCCAATAGTTTATTAATGGATTATTTAGGGTTGTCTGTGTGCATTATCATATCATCTGCAAATAGGGATTTTTTACTTCTTTACCCATGCAGATGCCCTTTATTTCTCTGTTTTGTCTGATTGCTCTGGCCAGAATCTCTAGCACAATGTTGAAGTTGAATAGAAGTAGTGACAGTGGGGATCCTTGTCTGGTTCCTGTTTTCAGAGGGAATTCTTTCAGTCTCTGTCCATTCAGGAGGGCATTGGCAGTTGGCTTTGTGTAGATGCCCCTTACTGCACTGAGGAATTTCCCTTTTATTACTGTTTTGCTGAGAGTTTTTAACATGAATGGTGTTGGACTTTGTCGACTGCCTTTTCTGCATCAATTGACAGAATCAGGTAATTCTTATCCTTTGTGTTATTTATGTGTTTGATCACATTGTTTTCCTGATGTTGAACCAGCCCTGCCTCTTTGGTATGAATCTAATTTGGTCATGATGAATTATGTTTTTGAATTCTATTGGCTAAGATCCTGTTGAAGATTTTTGCATCTAGGTTCATGAATGATATTGGTCTGTAATTTTCCTTTCTTGTGGGATCTTTCCCTGGCTTTGGTATCAGGGTTATGCTAGCTTCATAGAACAAATTTGGGAGTATTCCATCCTTTCCTTTTCTGTGAAATAGCCTCAGTATATTGGAATTAATTCCTTTCTAAAAGTTTGGTAGAATTTTCTGCTGAAACTGTCTGGGTCAGTACTTTTTTGGTTGGTAGTTTGGGAATTGCTTTTTCAATCTGTTCTCTCATGATGGTATTAAGTTGTTTTTTCTACTTCCCCTTGTGATAGTTGTGGTAACTGATGTGAATCTAGAAACTTGTCCATTTCTTTTAGGTTTTCAAATCTGTTAGACTACAGTCTTTTGTAGTATTCTGTTTTGATACTTTTGATTTTGGTTGGGTCTGTTGTGATGTCTCCCATCTCATGTCTTATTTGTGTTATTTGTTTCCTCTCCTATTTTTCTTTCGTAAGTTCAGCCAATAGTTTACCAATTTGTCATCTTTTCAAAAAAACAGCTTTTGGCTCTGTTAGTTCTTTCAATTGTTTTTCTATTCTCTAATTCATTTACTTCTGCTCTAATCTTTACCATCTATTTTCTTTTGATACCCGAGGGGTTCTTTTGTTGTTCTCTGTCTACTTGTTTAAGTTGTAGGGTTAATTCTTTGGTTTGGGCCCTTTCTTCTTTCCAGATGTGTGCATTTTTAGAGACAAGTTGATCTCTGAGCACTGCTTTTGTGGTATCCCACAGGTTCTGATAGGATGTGTTTTCTTTCTCATCTGATTCCATCAGTTTCTTTATTGTGTCTTTGATTTCTTCTACAACTCATAAATTTTTGAACAAGGTGCTGCTCAGTTTCCACGAGTTCAAATTTCTACCCATGTTTTTTTCTGCGGTTGATTTTTACTTTTATGCCTTTATGGTCTGAGAAGATGTTTTGCAATGGTTCAGTGGTTTGGATTTGGTTAAGACTTGCCTTATGACCTAATAAGTGGTCTATTCTGGAGAACGTTCCATGTGCATTGGAAAAGAAGGTGTACTGATTTGTTGTTGGGTTAAAAAGTTGTTTATATATCAATGAGGCCTAGTTGATTGACTGTCACAGTAATATCTTCTGTCTCTTTACTGTGTGTTTTTCTGGATGATATGTCAATTACTGAAAGTGGAGTGTTGACGTCTCCTACTATTATTGTGGAGTGATCTATCTCATTTTTCAGTGCTGTCAGCACTTGTCAAGGTATTTAGATGCTCTGATATTGGGTGCATAATATTTAATATTGTTATATCCTGCTTACGTATGGAAACTTTCAGCAATACGTAGTGACTGTCCTTGTCCACAGTGGTGGATTTTACATTAAAATCTATTTTATCTGAGAACAGTATTGTCATTTCTGCTCTTCTTTGCTTGTTGTTAGCTTGGTATATGTTTTTCAATCCTTTGATTTTCAGTTTGTTCATATCTTTGAGTCTAAGGTGAGTCTCTTATAAGCAACACGTAGATGGATCATATTTTTTAATCCACATTGTTACTCTCTACTTCTTCATTGGAGCATTGAATTCATTTACATTCAGTGTAATTATTGATAGGTATGTGTTTAATGCTGTTGTTTGGGTACCTTTATTGTTGTGTTGTTGCTGCTTTCTTTGTTCCTCTTTATATTCTGTTCTGAGTTGTTTTTCTTTACAGGTTTACTTTTCATCCTTTTCAGTGTTGGCTTTGCATTTGATGAGACTTTTGTATCATGTTTCCTGTTTTGATATGTAGCGTTGTTAGTTTGCACTGCAGCTACCCTTTTGATCTCCCTCAATGTTCTAATTTTAAATCAATCTTTAACTTCTGTATATCTCCTTAATTCCATTTCCATCTGAAAGGGTTGTAACTACTGTAATGAATCCTCTTTATAGTATGATGATGTCATAGTTTTCATGTTATGGTCTCTGGTTCCCTACTTTCAGTGTTTTAGCTTTGATTGAGCTTTGTGACTTCCCTATCTGGGTAGGACTCTGAATGCTTTGCCCTGAAATGCATCCTAAAGTATACAACTGATGTTACTGTTTTTCTAATCAAAGAGCTTCTTTCAGTATTTCTTGTAGTTTGGTTTTTGCAAAGTCTCTAAGCTTCTGTTTGTCTGAGAGTGTCTCAGTTTCACCATTCTATCTGACATACAATTTTGCAGGATATAAACTCTTGGTTGGAAGTTTTTTTCCTCAAGGCTGTCTATGCGTCATCCTGCTGCCAACGTGGTTTCTGGTGAGAAGTCAGAGGAAAGCCTACAGGGCTTCCCTTTGTATGTTAGTTTTGCTTTAAGCCTAGTTGTCTTTAAGAGTCTCTCATTGCCAAGCCAGTCAAGTGCTGTTGAGTCTTTCATTATGTTTCATTTTATTAGGTTTTATTATAATACGTCTTGGTGTCTTTCTTTTGGGGTCTGGTTTTTGTGGTGTTAGATAAGCATCTTGAATATCTATGATGTCTTTTTTCATGATGTCAGGGAAGTTTTCTATCAGCAACTCTTCAACAATTCTCTCTGTATTTTCAGCTATCCATCCCTGTTCAGGGACTCCAGTTATTCATAGATTCTTCCTCTTGATGGAGTCTCACATGCTTTTTATTGCTTCTTCATTTTTCTTGTTTCATTTACCTGATTTCTCTTCATAAAAGCTGGTGTCAGTTTCCTTACCTTCAAGCTCACTAATTCTGTATTCCAATTTCTCAGTCCTGTTCTTTTGGCTTTGCACTGAATTGTCTAACTCTGTAACTTTATTACTGATCTGCTGGATTTCAGATCATTGACATTCTAGCCGTTCATATACTTTACTTAATTTTTCATTTTGTTCTGCTTCGTTTTGTTTAATCTCTAGAGGGGCTCTGTACACAATTCTTTTGTATGCTACCTACCAACTTCATCTGGGAAGTTGGTTGATTCTTTATTTTTGGAGTTTTCAGGAGCCATGGTGGTCTGCTTTCTTAAATGGTTAGATATTGGTTGTTGTCTTCACACCATCCAGAAGCCTTTCAGTTTCTCTGTGTTACATCAGTAGGGCTATGGCATGGGTCTAAGAAGGGAGTGAGTAAGGGGACTGCTTGATTTGGTCATCACTCCATTCTCTAGGTCCAGTTACTTATATATAGCTTCTCTGGCAATATAGACTGTGTCAAGCCCTGAAGTGTGGCTTGACTTGGTGTCTGGTCTCTGTCGGGGCCACAAGGATGTCAGACCCTGCCTCCTGACTGATAAAGGTGGTGAGTTTGTTGTGCTGACTCTGGCCACACAACTGTCGAGACTATGGTGTAGCTCTGCAAGGAAAGAGGGATGGATGCCACCACACTCAGCTGCCATGAACCACTGTATTCACTAGATGTGCTTAAAACTGCTTTGCTGCTGAGATGGGATGCTCTACAGTGGCAGCTGAAAGCAGCTGGACTCCCAGGGGTGGTACACCCCACCTCCTGGTTGGCAAAGACAGCACCCTACAGATGGATTCTCAGGGAGGCTATCAGCCAATGCTATGATGTAGCTCACTAAAGCATAGTGGAAATGGCACCACCATAGTCAGCTGCCAGTCACCAATGCCTTCTCTAGCCACTCTTAACTTAAGAGCTGCCTTTCTTCTAAGAGAGGCATTGACCAACTACAGCTGATAGCAGTTGGGACCTCAGGGGTGGCAAGCCCCACCTCCTGGATGACCAAGATGGTGTCTCATCAGTACTCAGCAGACACTATGACGTGGCTTAAAGAGGGATGGGTTAGGGCACTGCTGCACTTGGCCCTCAGCCACCTCTGCTGTTTCTAGGTACAGCTGTGTTTCTGCTGGGAAAAGTACTATCCAGACAGGTGCTGTCACTCAGTGTGAGAATTGGCCTCAGCTGAGCCCTCATTAAGGACTGATTCCACCTCTCGACTGACCAAGAGGACACCTTGCCTGAGCTGCCTTTCCTTCAGTGAGTCATCAGAATCTACGGCACAGCTCGGGAAAGAGACGTAGAAGGAAAACTGGCACCTTCAGTCACCCATTCTCTAAATGTGGCTGTCCCAAGCACAGTCTCTTTGCTGTGGGATATGCACTGCAGTTTAGCAAAGTAGCTAGGCCATGCTGGGATCACAGTTTGGGCAGAATCATTCCCCGACTCCCAGCTGACAAAGAATGTGTCTGCACCTGCAGTCCTCTCAGACACTGGGCCAGCAGAAGCAGTACTCACTGTGCCACTGTCTCACCATCAAAAAGGTATTTTTCCCCCTTCCTGTTGCACAGTCCAATCTCACAACCCTACGCCTGATTTTGGAGCTCTAAGCATGTCCACAATACTTTGTTCAAGTACTTTTCTAGGCCTTAGTTCTCAGAGGGAATCAAGGAGACGTGTGTCTAGTCTGTCATATTGGCCCTGCCTGTAGCTGGAGGTTTTATAGGAGAAGGGGATAAGAATTTATGAGTCCTAGGAATTTGTAGGATGTTAATCTTCTTTAGGTAGTCCCAGTGATCACATCTCAGATGTATTAACATCTTAACTGGTATTTTGGCCCTGGAGATGGTCTGGCTATCATACACTCTCCTGGCAGATTCCTTTGTTTTTCTTTTATGGTCTTTAGATTACTATCACTTGTTTTTCTACAGTCTTAAAGTGAGCATAGATTAGTCTTTAACTCTGAGAGAAACTAAAGGAAACACTGGACTCATGTTTGTAGACAGAATCAGGAAACAAAATGATGTAAGTTATACTCAAGATGCAGCCACTTACTTTATTCTGCCTGTTCTGAAGTGGCCTACAGAATTTTGGGGAAGACTGAAGAAACAGTTTGAGTATTTGAGAGTAAGTTTCAGATCTAAGTATGAGGAACAAAGAAGGAAGAAGAGAACTCTTGCAGTCTCCACCAGAGTCCAACACAACTAGATGGTACCTGGCTATACCAGTGACTGCTCCAAGAGTGATTGTAATAGAGGGTCCCAGACAGACAGGGAAAAAAGTGTAGAACAAAATTCTAACTCACAAAAATGATCAGACTTACTGGCATAATGGAGAATAGAGAAACCTTGAGAGTATGGCCCCCAGACACCCTTTTAATTCAGTACAGAAATTACTACTGAGGTTCACTCTTCAGCCCCGTATTAGCCAGGCCCATTAACCCAAATGAGACTAAAAGGACACATCAGCCCAGGGGCAAGGACTACAAGGCAGGAGGGGAGAAGAAAGCTGGTGATAGGGAACTCAAGGTCAAGAATGGGAGAGTGATGACATGTCATGGGGTTGGCAACGAATGTCACTAAACACTATGTATGTCATTCTTTAATGAGAAACTAATTTCCTCTGTAAATCTGAAGTACAATTAAAAAGAAATTAACTTATATGGGTATAGATGTGGATTAAAAAAACAAAAACAAAAAAACCCAAACTGTATCCCCAGAGACTCTAGGGTTGCCCCACAGACAGGATAATCTGTAGGATGCTGAGAGGAGCTTCTAAGGGTGGAGGTACTGATGCTCTATGTGAGAAATCCTCGTGGTGCAGGGGGTTAAGTGCTACATCTGCTAACCAACAGGTCAGCAGTTCAAATCTGCCAGGAGTTCCTTGGAAACTAAGGGGCAGGTCTACTCTGTCCTGTAGGGTTACTATGAGTTAAAATTGACTTGATGGCAGGCTTTTTTTTTAATTTTTTGGTGAGGTGAGAAACAAGTTGTGGGCACAGGTGATGCCAAACTCCTGAGCCCTCTTCTTCTTGCTGCTGGACTGTGACGATGGCTGCTGTGTAAGACCTGACCCTAGAACACATCTTCTATGCACTTCATTTCCCACACATCACACCATTTTTGACACTCTTCTGAAGAAAAGAGTGCATGGCTTCTGGGATCAAGGTCTGCTGTCCTTTGCTGCTGACCAGTGTCATGTGGATGCATTTACTGTCTTGTAAATACAGGGGTTGGAGGAAGTCCTTCATCATGCTTCTTGTTGTGTTGTTGTTAGATGCCACTGAGTTGTTTCGGACTGACAGCGACCCGGTGTACAACAAAACAAAACACTGCCCAGTCTTGTGCCATGTCCACAATTGTTTTTATGCTTAAGCCCACAGTTGTTACCACTGCATCAATCCATCTCCTTGAGGGTCTTCCTCTTTTTTACTGACCCTCCACTCTACCAAGTGTGATGTCCTTCTCTAGGGACTCATCCCTCCTGACAACATGTCCAAAATACGTAAGATGAAATTTTGCCATCTTTGCTTCCAAGCAGCACTCTGGTTGTACTCATCACACTTAGCAACCTCTACATTTATAAGAAACAGGCTCACATGTGTTCACTCATGCCAGAGCAATTTTGGAGAAATAGTGTATTTCTTTTCAGTATCAATGTTGTCAAAACCACAATACCTGGGTGTGCATGGTTTCTGGTAAAGCCAAGGTTGTTAAAACAATGGCAGTGCAAACATGGACATAAATGCATAATAAATCTTGATGGCTACATAGGACTGTTATATTTGGATTCCAGTCCATTAACCCTCCAAGATAAAGTGCAACCTGAGGCTTAGCTTCCCATACTAGGCAAAGGTTGAAAAATGGAAGGTCTGTGGGTTTCACTGCTGGAAAACTGAAAGTAGAAGCAGCCATCTAGAGTGCCAATATGGAATTAGAATTTGGCTAATAGAACCCAGGCCAAAACTGAGTCCTTGGTCTTTTGCTTTGTAGAGGTCAATGTGAATTCCCAGATTCTAGTAACTGACACTTCAAGGGACTGTTGTTAGACACCATTGAGTTGGCTCCATCTCATGACAACCCCTTCTACAAATGAATAAACTGATACCCAGTCTGGTGCCATCTTTGTGACCATTGGTACATCCAAGTTCATTGTTGTGGTGATTGTGTGTTTCAAGTGCCTTCCAACCTGGGGGTTCATCTTCCAGCACTATACTAGGTGGTATTCTGTTGTAAGCCATAAAGTTTTCATTGGCTAATTTTCAGATATAGGTCATCAGGCCTTTCTGTCAGATCCATCTTATCTGGAGCTCTCCTGAAACCTGTCCACCATGGGTAACACTGAGGGTATTTGGAAGACCTGTGGTATAGTTAGTTTCCAACATTCATAGCAGCAAGCAAGCCACCACACTATGACAAATTGACAGATGGGTGGTGGTTTTGGGATATAGAGGAATTTCAAAAAGCTGAATATACGTACAAAGACTAGTGAATAAAGACTGCCAATATTCAGATTCTGTTCAAGGACACCTAGCAGCCCAAGTGAACTTCCTAAATCAGCTACATTTTAAGAAACTCTAAATACACAGAAGTCTCATTGACAGGCTCATGATGCTGTTTACCTGCCCAGACTCTCAGGATGGAAACGATCCCCTTTCTTCCGTGTTTTACATGAATGGTCTCTCTTGGTTCCCCAGAACTCCACTCATCAGGGGTATGAAGGCATCTGGGCTGTGGCACAGCTCTTGTCTGTGGAAAGGCATTTTCTTGGTTGCATGTGGTATTCACTGTTATTCTCTTGGATTAGTTAAGAAGATCCCAAGGGCCAGAGGAGACCACCTCTCCAGTTGGTGAAAGGCAGCTGGAGGATGAAGTCAGCCCAGGAGAGCCTGAGTCGGGGAGGGAATCCTCAAGGTCATCTGGTTGTTCATCCTGGTTGGACTCTTTACCCTGAGACCACAGTCCATGGACATTACTTTACCTTGAGACCACAGTCCAGGGACACGAGGGTCTTCAAATTGGTCACTTCTTCCCAGCCCAGCCCATCCCTCAGTTCTTTCTTCCTTAAGCTGTGTTGTATTTTGTGGCCTTTCAGCCAGCAGGATCCCGAGAAGATGTCCCAGTGATTCACCATCTAGGACATTTTCTTCACTTAGCTTTGGAGCCTGTCGAGGTTAAATAACCTAGTCTCATCAGTCACCAGTTCTTGACTAGTTGACTATGTCTGTTGTGTCTTCTGTGTCCGCTCACAGAAATGCAGGGTCTCAGCTGGGTGGGTGGAACCTGAACAGCACGAGCCACTTCTGACCCAGGGTAGCAAGGGCCCCCAGACGGGATCAGTGGGCAGGAGGGCAAAGCAGAAACCCACAGACCCAACTGAAGGAGCCACTGCAGAGGCTGAATCCAGAAGGCTGGGTGATGGGAATGAGAAGAAAGCAAACCACTGGGGTGCAGGCCTGGGCACTTTGCTAGTTAACCAGACTGATGTGGAAGGGTAGTTTGGCTTGCAGGCCAGGGATGAATCAGGAGGGTCCACTGTGGTATCAGTACTGTGCATGTGTGTGTATGTATGTGTGTTGTGTGTAGAGGGGACAGGAAGTTTTGAGTAGCATGAAGCATGCGACACATTCCTTAGTGAGGTGCCGTGATTTTCAATGCATTTGAAAACATGCAACTTGCTAATGCAATGCAGCAACCACACTTTAAGCACTGAACTAGGGTGGTCAGAGATGTCACCAGTGACAATGCCCAATTTGAACCTCAGTCTGTTCCTTTGACTTGGCCACGTGGGCTTCAGTTTGCTCCTCTCTTATATGAAGGGAGAAAACTCACTGCTATGGAGTCGATTCCAACTCATAGCGATCCTGTGGAACAGACTGGAACTGCCCCATGGGGTTTCCAAGGAACGCCCAGTAGGTTCAAACTGTTGACCTCTTTTGGTTAGCAGCCAGAGCACCTAACCACGGTGCCACCAGGGTCTCCTATCAGGGCAAGGGGGCTGTTTTAGTCACCTGGTACTGCTCTAATAGAAAATACAATGAGTGGAAGGCTTCACGAGGAGAAGTTTCATTGTCACTATGAGTAAGCCACAAATCCATTCATGAGTTATAAGTCCATTCAATAGGAGAAATTACCACAGTCTGGTAGGTTGAGTCCAAATTCAGTACAGCATCTCGGCACGGAAACCACAGGTCCGAAGGAAGTGCTCTGATCTCAGCACTGCCTTCTTGGTGGTGTGAGGTTCCTGACTTACTCTGCTCGTTCTCTCTCTTATATCCCACAGCTGGTAACTTGAGTGCTGCCTCGCCAAGACAACTGCTGTCACTTTTCCCTCACCAATGTCACAGAGGCAGGACTCACAATACATGTGAGGAATGGTAGCATACTGAGACAGTTAGCCAAGTCAAATCAATACATACTTTTTTGGGGAGGGGACACAATGCAGTCTGTAACAGGGGGCTACCTAATTATTAAAAATAAGTGAATACAGCACACATACAAATAGATGCACAGAACACTTGAGTTTCCACAAAGCTAGCCCAGGTTTGTGAGCATCAGTGCCACTCAGACCAAGAAATAGAATAATGCCAGCACCCTAGTAATTCCCCTTGGTTCCCCCTTATGATCATTTGTCCCTGCTTCTCTCACTGTAACCTAAGTTGTTTTGAAGCCCCTTTTGGTGCTAACATGGAGGGACTCTAGATATAGTCACCATGGACAGAAGATCTCAACAGCTCTAGGTCGAAGCTGTTAAGGTACCAGAACTCTACTATCTAAGCTCTATTAAATAGTTTTGTAGCAGCAACGAGTGTCTAGGACCTAGGTGGGTCTTCTGGCTGTCAGAGATCTAATTTTCTTCTCTAGAAAAAAAAAAAAAAAACCAGCTGAGTGTGTTCTGCCATGTTTGTCTATCGGCTTCTCTCCTCTACGTATGTGGCTTGGTGCTCCTGAGGTTGTACTGTAAGTCAGGGAATTCTTGCTTTCTTCCCAAAGGCGCTGCAGAGCTGTTTTTATCTGGTGGCATAAAACTGAGCTGGTGTGGGTACTTCGTGGGCAAAGCTGTTTCTTGAGGCTGCCAAGTTGGGACTTGACTTGTGTACTTATGCCCATAAAAGGGTGCTTCAAATGCAGAAAAGGCCAAGCTTTGTTATTTCAAACACGTGTACACACAGTGCCCCTCCCACATACCCAGAAAGCACTGCCCCCCAATCCTGCTGCACACCATACAGATGTAGTAGTCATACCCAAAGGCTGTTGGCAAGAAGACGTCATCCTGAAAGCTCTTCACATGGAGATGATGGGGCTGGAGACTGCAGGGCTGACTGAGTGCACGAGGTTTTACTGAAAAGCTGGTTTTGAGCGAGGCTTAGACTTGCTGTGGCTTTCGCTGCTGTAGAGGTTTCTAACCTCCTCGGTTGGTGACGCAGTTGGAACCTCTGATGATTTTCTGTGGAGCAAGTGGCCTTCTTCACCTCCTGTCATCTACCCCTCGGCTTAGCCCCTATCATATCAGACCGTCCTGCCTGCTCCTAAGCACGTTAGCATGTATGTACACGCGTGTATATGTCTGTAAACATACGGAAACCCACCCCCAGCCACCACAATCTCTGTGCTCTAGAAACCACTGTTTCTGCTCACCAGGGGAATGGGGTCAAAGCTGGCTTGGTCCACAGGTGCCGGTTGGGAAAACATGGAAGACAGTCGTCCCATGGGTTCTCTGCTAGCCTCAAAGCTTGACAGATGGAAGCTCACGTTCTCTTTCCCCCTGCTGAGACTTAAAAGACTAATTCTGATCATACAGCCTCTTTAGTTGGGGCTGATCACCCATGGAGCCAGAGAAGGTGATCACCATGCTGCATGAGGAGTGAGTGGGCGCCTGGATCCCAAATCTATCGTTTTTCTTAGGTTTCATCCACGTTTCTCACAGCAACAAAATACCCACCTGCTGAGAGCCATTCAGTGGATCGTGAAGGTTTGTGGTCAGCAGGCATTCGTTAGGAGTGCTGGTGGTATGGTGGTCAAGCCCTCAACTGCTACCCTACAGGTCATGGTTGGAACCCACTAGCTGCCTTGTGGGAGAAAGACATGGCAGTAGGCTTCCGTTAAAATTCCAACCAAACCACATCCATTACCCTTGACTCGATTCTGATTCATGTTGACCCTGGAGGACAGAGTAGAACTGTGCCATAGGGTTTCCTGGGCTGTCCGTCTTAGTGAATGCAGACCGCCACATCTTTCTCCCATGGAATAGCTGGTGGGTTCGAACCTCTGACCTGTGGGTTAGCAGCCGAGTGCTTAACCACTTCTCCACCAGGGCTCTTGTGTTATGATTACAGCTTTGGAGGCCCCACAGGGCAGTGCTACTCTGTCGTTAAGTGTGGCTGTGTGTGGGGATCCACTCACAGCGATGGGTTTGGCTTAGAGATGCCCACTGCTGTTAGTTGCTTCTAGTTGGCTTGACTCATGGTGACCTTAGGTACAGTGGAACAAAACACTGCTGGGTCCTGTGCTATCTGCGTGATTGCTGGTATGTACACAACAAGCCTTTATGAGCTGAAACCTCCTGGAGATCAGACAACAGCCAATGAGAAGCCTGCGGAGGGGGCGGCCGACTACAGAAAGGAGGAGCCAACAGGATGGCTGGGCCCCAGAGACCAGTTTTACTTCTTACCAGTTTTGGGAAACGTGAACTTCGCAATTGCACCAGGCCTTGTGCATCCAGAGAAGCGCGGGCTGCCGATGCTGACTGTCTCCCATAGGCTGAGAGCCCTCGAATTTACCGGAAGAGGAATGCAGACAGCCCCCACCGCAGTCCTGGTTTCCTGCCTGTGTCAAGAAAGAAGGCACGCAGTTCCGGACTACTCTGCTCCCAGGTACAGAATTCAGGCAGATAGTTTTTTCAGTGCTCTTGACTGGGGAAAAGGACAGCTCCTACTTGACGCTGAAAAAAGGGGCGCACTGGCTGAAAAGTCATCAAGTGATGCAGCCTTCTGACAGGCCGAAGCCAGCCTTCCCAAGCACTGGAGGGTTTTAGGAGAAAGCAAGCAAAATTGTTCTTGAATGTGAGTCCATGCAAGACTGTAAATGAAAATACAGGGTGAAACTTGATCAAACTTGGCTGTCCTCTGACAGACTTCCTCGGGGCGAGGAGAGCACTATAGACTGGAAAATGTGATTTCAGGGGGTCTGGCGAGAGACAACAATAAAGACTGGTTTGTTTTATTGCACGTTTTGAGGGAAAAGGCTTAGGAAGTGCCTTAATGGATGAAATGCGAGATGGTTCTTGAGGACAGAACTCGAGAAAAAGAAAGCAGCCCAGGCTGTCAACAGAAGAAGTCATGCTTCTTTAATTTGTTGGAATTCATGAAGGTCTTACTGTAAGTGAGGCAAAGCAAAACTTGTAGGCAGTTTGAGTTTCTGTGTATTAGTGATGAAGTCGAGGTGAAAAAAACCTGCAGATTATCATCAAATAACAGACAGAGTTGTGCTGGTAACTGTTCAATGACTGGCTGTAGGGGTGGAGGTGGTGGAAAACCTGAATCTACATGTAGTGTGCCATGCTTGCCATGGTGTAAATACCTCGATGGTGAATGATTTCAGGCTGCTACTGCAATGCCTTTGTGTCGCTGCCTAACTGTCCGCTGGCGGAAAGAAGACAGGACACACGGATGCGAGCCGCCTTGCAGGTTGCTGACTTTATTCTTCTTCCCCTTCTTTCCTGGCGCTTGCTCAATTTATACCCTAGATTTCTCCAATCCTCATGTGCCACGCTCTCCCAAGATGGAGGCCCATGATAGGCTAGAGGGAAGCCACTGCCCACAGGCATGCGCCGTGAAAGCCCTAGGTCTGGTAAACGAGGGTGTGGTTGGGGTGCTGTTCTGGCCCTGGGCGCCATCTTGGGCCATCATGTCCCGCTTACCACACCTTTGAATTGCGGTGTTGGAGAAGAATGTTGAATGTACTATGGACTGCCAGAAGAACAAGCAGATCTGTTCTGGAAGAAGTCCAACCAGAGTGCTCCTTGGAAGCAAAGACAGTGAGATTGCATCTTACATACTTTGGATATGCGGTCAGGAGGGATTGATCCCTGGAGAAGGACATCGTACTTGGTAGAGTGGAGGGTCAGTGGAAAAGAGGAAGACCTTCAAGGAGACAGATTGACACGGTGGCTGCCATGGTGGCTGTGGACGTGGCACAAGACTGGACAGCGTTTTGTTCTGTTGTCCATAGGATCACTATGAGTCAGAACCGACTTGACAGCACTTAACAACAACAATATTGTAATGTCAGTGAACACAGAGTTGGGAAGACGTGAGCAAACTGGGTTCTCGTGAGTTGGTGCAAACTGGCATAAACACAGCCCTGCTGTGTTTCAGCCAGCTGTTCCTTTGGTTTTGATGTCAGGATGGGGAGTGGGCAGGGAGGTGCAGCTGCTCTCATCATCCTTCCTCAGATAGGAGCTGGCAGCTGGCTCCAGAATTGTCAGGATAAGTTGTTTTAGGGACCAGGCTGGGGCTGGGGAGCTCAGCCAGCTCCAGGAACTCTCCTGAAGTTGCTGTGAAAAATTCTTAGGTCTCAACATTATTCCTTGGGTATCTGAAGGGCTTCGGAGAAATTCCAGTAAGCCCGGAGGACTTCAAACAACCCATGACGTTAATGGGAGAAGAACATTGAGTCTTTAAGGAAAGTGTCCGTTACTGAAGACTGACTCTATTTAACGATGTGTGAGTTGACCTTGGGAACCAGGAGCAACAAGGGCCATGGGGTCAACCCTCTTGGAGCTGGTGAAGGTTATTTCGAAAGAAGTGAGTGCTCCTTCCCTTTATATATACACTCCATATGTCTTGGCTTTTTTTTTTTTTTTTCCTAAAGACTAGTCCTGAATTAAAATTTTCTGTTCTGTTACCCTTAATGGAGCCCTGGTAACGCAGTGATAGCTAAACGTCTGCCTGAAGTTCACAGTCTGTACCCAGGAGCAGAGTTGTCTGGAGGTGTGTGCTTTCTTCTCCGCGACAGGAGGGAAACCCAGACTAAGGTAGGAGCTGAACACATCCTGGGCCTCGGCGCTCTCTTCCGGAAGATCTGTGTGCTCGCAGCCTGTGGGAAACTGTTTTGATCGGCAGCCAGTGCTTCTCTGTGTAAATGCTCATCTAGAAGCACAAGGCCTGAGGCAATCCTGAATGTCACTTCCCCTAAAGCTAGTAAGAAGCAGAAGTGGTCTTTGGCTCAGCTGTTAAGCGAAAGATCAGCAGTTCAAGTCCACCAGCTGCTCCTTGGAAACTCTATGGAATAGGTCTACTCTGTCCTATAGGGTCCCTGAGAGCCAAAATTGACTTGAAGGTACCTAACAACATTATTTAAGGAGTCTGGTGGTTCAGTGGTTAAGACTAGTTCAGAGCTCAGCTGCTAACCAAAATGTTGGTACAGCTCCACCAGCTGCTCCTTGGAAACTCTATAAGGCAGTTCTACTCAGTTCCTGCAGGGCCACTGTAAGAATTGACTCACTAGTAATTAAAAGAATCATCCTTGAAAGTGCAATCACTGGTCTAACACAGTTTATAAAGAAAATAGTCTGCATTCTAATTGAGTCTAATTGAGTGAGTAGTGTCTGGGGTCTTACAAGCCTGTGAGTGGCCATCTAGGGGAGTGCCACTGGTCTCACTCCTTCGGGAACAAAGAAGAATGAAGAAAGCTAAAGATGCAAAGGAAAGGTTAGTCCAAAGGACTGACACACCATGTCCACAACGGCCTCTACCAGACTAGAGATGGTACCCAGCCTCTGCCACCGACTGCTCTGATGGGGATCACAACGGAGGGACCAGACAGTCCTACAGAAAAACGGAAAACAAAGATCCGACTCAAAAAGACTAGCTGGCTGACAGAGACTGGAGAAGCCCTGAGAGTAGGGACCTCATTCACCCTTTCGAGTCGGTGATGTAGTCAGTCCTGTGGGTCGCTCTTCAGCTGAAGACTGGGCAGGTCGCTAAACAAAAATGAGACTAAAGGGGCACACCAACCCAGGGGTAAGGACTAGAAGGCAGGAGAAATCTAGTGCACTGTTCAATGAGAAACTAGTTTGTTCCATTAATCTTCATCTAAAGTAGAAAAAGAAGTGCAATCACACCTGCCAGACAATGTGCGTTATATTTAGTCCTGGAAGGTCTTCACCCTTAAGACACTTTCTTTGGAGTGTAGACTTGCGGTCCTTGGGACCTCAGAGTACTAGGGTACCCTGTGATGCAGTGGTTAAGTGCTTGGCTGCTAAGCGAAAGCTCCTTGGTTCAAGCCCACCCAGCAGCTCCATGAGAGGAAGGCCTGAGAATCCAGACCTGTACCACAGCCTAGGAAACCCAAGGGACTAGCTCTGCTCTGTCACGTGGGGTCACCATGTGTAGAAAATGGACTCAGTGACACCCATGGGCAGCAAAGGGCACTGAGGAGCAGCTCCTCCTTTTCTGCTAGGAGGCACGAGGACGGGGGTGCTAGCTGAGGACACCTCACCCCTCTGTGTAGCATCCCTGGATTGTGGGGTCTGCAGTACCTGTTCACGGGGCAGAGGTAACGTAGCTAATGAGAAAACCAACCACCTCAAATCCCGAAGTGAAGACCCACTCTGCACAAACACTTAAAAATCATGAAGAAAATCTCTTTCATTGATTATTTCTGGTTTTGTTTTTGTTCTAGCTTATTCTATGCTTCAAGGCCCTGGTGGTGCAGTGGTTACATTAAGCATTTGTTGGCTAATCAAAAGGCCAACAGTTCAAACCTACCAGTTTATCCCTGGAAACCTCTGGGGCAGTTCTTTTCTGTCCTTTGGGTTTCTATGAGCTGGAATCAACTTGACGGCAGCGGGTTTGGTTTCTTTTTAGTTCTGTGTGTGGTGGACCCTTATGATTTTTATATCTAAAGACTGGAAATCTAGGAAGCCTGTTTTGTACTTTATTTTATATATACTTATTGCAAAGTACTAGAGGAATAAGTAAGACCCAGTTTCACTCTTCTCAAAATTTAGTAAGGAAAGCTGTATCTTGGAAGAGAACTTCATTCAGTCGGCATTGGGGAGCCGTGGCAGTTGTGACAAGGGGCATGTCACAGATAAGCTGTGCCTTTAGAAGGCAGTATAGGACAGCCCAATGGGTTGAGAAGAGAGGCACCCTCTCACCTCTCAGAAGAGAAGAGATGAAAGGGTGGAGGGAAGAGAGGAGATGAAGGTGTGGTGAGTAGTCTTCTGAAGAATGTAGCTGTTAGGAGAAGATGTGCTCTCAATGCTGCCTAGGCTGAGTGACCGAGGAAAGCTCCTCGGCGGAGGTGGCATCTGAAGGCGAGGTAGGCTTCTGGTCTAGGCGTGGGAAGGCAATGTGGGTAAAGGGAATGAGGAGACGATGCTGGCAAGGAAGTGACAGTTCTCTGATTGACGTAGGGGAGGGGGGATCCTGAACAAGAAGAGGAGACCACGACGGTTTCTGAGGAGAAAGGGCATACAAATCTGATGATAAAGTTCACAAACTCATCCTGGAAAAAGTGCTACATACCTCGTTCCTGAATATCACTATGGTCACCTTCAAAGTACTCCCCTTGGGAAGCTATGCAGTGATGACAGTGCCTACCCCACCCTTCAGTTTTGGAACTCTTCCTCTGGACTGTCCATCAGAGCTGTTGTCATATTACCTTTGATGTCCTGAATCTCATCAAAATGTCTTTCTTTCAATATTTTTTTTATCTTTGGGTTAAGAAAAAAGTCATTTGGAGCCCGACTGGGTGAGTAGGAAGGGCGTTCCCAAAACAGTTGTTTGTTTGCTGGCTAAAAAATCCCTCAGAGACTACACAGTTAAGTTTGCCAGCTTGCCACTGTGCACAGTGGCCATTCCAGAAAGAGTTCCAAAAGTGCTTTGAAGGGTGGACTAGGGGCTGGTGTTGATGCATAACTTCTCAAAGGAGAACTCCAAAGTTGCTCATAGTGATATTCAGCAGTGGGGTATGTAGTGCTTAGAACAATTAAGTTTGTGGACTTGATTCTTATACCTCCTGTAGAACCGATGCCAGTTTTATTTAGGAAGACTTATTAGACTTGAATGTTCCCTGGTTAGTTTGGTAGTGTGAAGACAAAGACTTGAACTAGATCTCATGATAGAATGGGAAGATGAGAAGCAGAAGAGGGGCCGTGGGCCTTCCTGTCCTCTTTCCTGTCTCCTACAGATGTTCTGGAAGTTTCTTTTTCTTTTTTTCCAGCTTTATCCTTTTTCTTTCTTTTTTTTTTTATTTAACATAACTGAGTGAAAATGTACATTCACATGAAAATTTACATGCCCCCCTATATGCAGCTTCCACTGCTCTCCCTGTCCGGTGACTGCACACTATTCCTCTCTGCTCCATACATGTCTCATCCTCCCAACAGTCTCCTTTCCCCTCCTCTCCGTCCACTCCCCTTCCTCCAGCCAGAGGTCAGCAAGATGATATGCTATAGATGTATAGAACCATAAAGTGCTTCCAACATATGGTTACTCTGCATTGCCAAGTCCCTTCCATTCCTGTCCAAAGAGTGGAACTTTGTTATAATTTATGGGAACAGGCAGCATCAGGGCCGGGGGCCATGCTCTCAGAGGAACCCCCAAACTGCCAGACCATCAATTGAGGTCTTTTAGTGGAGATCTCATGATGCACCTCTTTTTATTCTTGTGTTGCCACTGAGGCTCCTCTCTGTGAGCTCCGTCATGGCTATCACTGGTGGTGGCCGGGCACCATCCGGTTCTTCCGGTCCCAGGTCGATGTAGGCACCCACTCTTGTGGGTCTCTCTGTCTTCTGGAAGTTTCTTATGCATCACCTAGTCACTCTCCTTGTTTGTGCTGTTACACACTTTACAAACTCCAGCCTAGAATATTAGATATGAGTATTTGGACTGATTAGTTACAACCCATGCACTAAGCCCGATGCTACTGAGTCAATTCTGACTCACAGCAATCAATTGTTCTATTTGGAGATGATTAGCTGGCACTGGGTAGATCATTCCAAAGGGCACACTCTCCAGGGGTGGCTCCTGCAGGCTTTAGCAATCGATCTCCTGTCACAACCTGAGGCTTTGCTAATAGCCTGACAGAGGAGGAAAATTACTTTCCATTGATGACATAGGTGTTCAGTGCAGATGGACTGACCTGAGGTATTACGTGGTACCTCTACATCTGTGTGAGGAGCTATTAGGGTCTAGAGGAACCTCAGTGGAGCACACTGGAAGGAACATCCTCAGGCTGTGTCTGAACTGTCTGAGTCGAGCTGATGCTTTGGGGATATTCCCTGCCTTTAATCCAAACTCAAAGATTGTCACACTGACTTTGAATGAACTTTCCCTATAAAAGCAGAGAGCTAGGACTTTTTTTCAAGTTTGTAGAATAGGTTGTGTGACCATTTTTGTGCCAGCTTGCTAATAAATGTTTGTATCTGGGGCCAAATTCAGTTTGAAACTAGCTCACATTGTCACCCTGAAGGGAGGCAGCAAATTGGTGGATGTTGCTGATACTTACTCCAAAGAACCTAATAATTGGGAATAGCCAAATTGATGTGGGTCAATCTTCAGCTCTTACCTGTAAGAGAGATACTGTTAATATCTTTGTATTACAGATGAGGAAATGGAGGCAAGGAGAAGAGGGACAGTTTGCCCAAAGCCGTAAGACTAGGAAATAACTAGCTTGAAGATTCAAAATGTCACCTTTCCTTATTCTGCTGAAACAAAATGTATCTGTCATTTCTTTCTCCATCATGAAAAATTAATTTATAGCAAGGGGGGACTGCAGATGATGTATTGTAGAGTTTGCTATTTAAAATAGAAAGCTGTCAAAGGTCTATATTTTTAGAGCTCATTGCCAGGGGCAGATGAAGTTGTACGTAGGCCAGGCCCAACCCTCTGGCGTATGCTTGCCTCTTCTAGCTCTAGGGGATCTAAATATAGTTTTCAACACCGGTGCCTTTCTCTCTGGTTCCTTCTGATCTTATTTTAAGGGCAAAGAAGAACGCTGAGCTTGGTTTGGGTAAAACTGGAATTCATCTACCTAGTGTTTTTTTCTTCTTCATAAGCCAATGCTACTTCTAGTTCCAAGTAGGTGGGGTGACAAGGCTTCTGTGGTCCATCTTCTTCATGTTCTCCCCAAGAGCTGTTCTCCCCTCTTCCTTGGACTTTGCAGGTCATTTCCACCCTACCTTTCTGGTGAGTGATTTATGGGGACCCTGTAGCATGGTCCTGGCCCAAGAGGGAGGGCTCATGAATAATTCTGGGGAAGATTTTCTTTCCTGATAAAAGTTAGAGAGCATTAAAAGGAGAAAGCTCTTTTACTGCCGTCGTCTTCCTCCCTGTTTGGATAGGATGCCGTCCTGTCGGGAGGTGATGCGCAGTGCTGGGTAGCCACCTCGTGACCATGAGCGGAGACAAGGTAACAGGTGCAGATGGGAAGAGAGGAAGACAGAAAGAGCTGGTGTCTTTGGTGGCATCACGGAGCTGCCCGACCAACCCTGGAGCTGCCAACATCCAGCCCAACTGTTAAGGCAGACTAATGGCCTGAGTCATTTTTAGTTGGGCATTCTTTTGCTTGAAGCTGAAAGCATTCTTAACAGAATAATTAAGAAAGAACAAGATAAGCGAACGGTGAATAATTCCTTGAAAGAAGAGTCAACCCCAGTATTCATGAAGAATGTGAACTGAGACCTGAGTTAATTCCATGTTCATAAAGCCATGTTCCAAATCAAAAAACCAAACCCAATGATATTAAGTCAGTTTTGATTCACAGTGGCCCTACAGAATTGCAGAAGTACCCCACTGGGTCTTTAGAGAATGGCTAGTGGATCTGAACTGCCAACCTTTTGGTTAGCAGCCAAGCTCTTAAGCACTGCGCAACCAAGACTCCAAATCCATGTGCAGCCCATAAAATGTAATAAAGATTTTGTGGATTGAACTTGTCCCTTCAAAACACATGTTGAAACCCTAATCTGTACATTTGTAAACATGACCCTGTTTGGAAATATGGGGTTTTCTTTTGTTATGCTGAGGATGTCAGTACAGGGTGGAACTTAACCCTAGTAACTTCTGAGTTATCAAAAGACCAGGACAGACACAGAGACACACATAAGCAGAAGACAGACACCAAAGGATGCCAAGGAATGTCAAGGACTTCTGCAAAGAAAGGCCTCCCCCTACGCCAGGCCCTGAATTTACATTTCTACTCTTCTGAGCAGCGAAAGGGAAACCTTGGTGGTGTAGTGGTTAAGCGCTACACCTGCTAACCAAAAGTTGGCAGTTCAACCCCTCCAGGTGTTCCTTGGAAATTCTATGGAGTGGTTCCATTCTGTCCTGTAGGGCACTGTGAGTTAGAATTGACTCAAAGGCGGTGGGTTTGAGTTATTTTTTTTGGAGGTGTGAAAAAATAAATTCCTGTTTTTTTAAAGCCACTCACTTGTGGTACTTGTATTACAGCAACGGTAGATAACTTAGACAAAAACATTACTGAAAAATTGAAGAAACATCTTCTACTCATCAGGGATATTTTGGTTACAACTGAAAAACTCAGAAGGAGTTTATTGGTTCAGGTGGGGAACGTGAGTGAGCCTCAGGTAAGGCTTGATCCAGGGACTTGATGTTAAGGTGTAGTCCCTCTCCATTGTACGCTTCCACTTTTCTTTGCATTGGTTTCAAGTACACATGGTACCAAAAGGTCTGCCAGCAGCTTCAGGAGCACAGTGTCTATTGCTCAAGTCCAACAATGACAGGGAGAGTGCCTCCATGGATCCCAGCAAGACTTTTATTTCCACAGCTATAGCTGTAGCTAGGGTAAGTGTTTTCTAAGACAGATACTTACATTTTGTATAAGGTGAAGAAAAATATCAGCAGTTATTCCAAAGCATGAGAACCATGCAAAGAGAGGCTTAGAGGGATTTCTGGTTGAGATGATGATTGGACAAAAGCCCCTCTGAACCTCCTCTTGTCCCTATCGTGGAGCTAGCCTTTGGAGGAGGTGACATTGGATGGACAGAGAAGGCAGAAGAGAGGCTTGAAAGCGGATGTACCTCATGATGCCTTCATGTTCACCACCCTCCAAAATCAGAATCTGCTTGATGAAGTTCTACAAAGCCTATTTGTAGAATCCGAAATATATAACCCACAAAGGTGTGCCAGTTCAGATTTGAAAATCAAAGTCAGTTTCCTTGAAAGAGTATACGGTTTCACCTGAAATGGGGATGCTGGCTCTGGACCAAGACAGAGGAGAAGAGTGGGCGGAGGGAGGTGATCCTGTTGTCCTGGCAGGGAACAGCGGGGACAGCTGGAAGCTGGGACGTGTCTTACCTCTCTCTGATCCCTAGTAAGTCCTCCCCTTCCTGTGGTCCCTGCCAGTGTTGGCTGCAACCTGCTGAGTCTGGGGACCAGGTCCCTGGCTGTGTCCTCTTACCCAGCCCCCTTCCTGTCTCCTCCCACTCCCTCGTATCTGTCCCTGGAGAGCTGCAGGCACATTTCTTGATGACATTTAAAACTGAAGCAAGAGGAGACACACAGACCCCTCCTGTTCCATTGGCCCTGAGGGGGCACCTGGCCTGGCACTGCTAGCTTTTCCGGGGCTGGGCTGTCTTCTCTGGGTGGGCTCTGCTGCTGTCTCTGTCAAGGTTACTTCATGTGCTGTGGGCCTGGGGGAGCCTAGTCAGCCAGCCCTGCTCCAGGAGAGATTTGAGTCTGGGTACACCAGACACCCCATGGATGAGGACAGAAAAGGGAAAGTGTGTGGGAGTCAGAATGATCAGAATTCAAACTCCAGCTGTTTTTCACTCATGTCTGTGTGAGCTAGGTGGTCACCTTGGCTAAGCCTGTTTCCTTGCCGGTCCCAGTGGGGATCATTTAGAAGATTTAGTAAGACAACCCCAAGTGACCAGCAAGACAGCAGCTGCACTTCTCTAATAGGAGGGAGTATGGAATATTTTGATCTTTTAAGCAGGATTGTCTCAGTGACATCAATTTGCTGCTACTAATTCATCTTAGATCCGGAAAGTTCCCTAGCACTTCAGAGCCTTGGTTACTCTAGAGGAGGGGACAGTCGCTGGTGGAAAATGGAGTCACCCCTTTCTGATAGTGAGATCAAGTATGCAGAAGAAACTGATCATTGAAAAACAATCTTATTACTGTGCTTCAGATGAAGGCTCACAGAGCCAATTAGTTTCTCATTAAACAATACACATATTGTTTCGGGACATTGGCTTCCAACCCTGTAAACTGTCAGTCCTCTCCCTGTCTCAGCCTCAGGTTCACTATTACCAGCTTTCTTGTCCCCTCCTACCTTCCTGCCCTCGCCCCTGGGCTCGTGTGCCCATTTAGTCTCCTGTACGTGGTGTCGCTCTGTGTATTATTATTTGTTTTGGGAGCCTGTTTAATTTTTGACTGATGGGTGAACCTCAGGAGTGACTTCAGTACTGAAATAAAAGGAGGCCCTGCTCTCGGGCTTCTCCTAGTCTCTACCAGATCAATACACGGGTAAGTTAGAATTTGGTCTACATTTATCTGATTTCCAGCTCTGTCCAAGACCCTCCACCATGATGCCTGTCAGAACACTCGGTGGGGTAACTGAGCATCGTCTAGTCATGCTGGACTCAGGCCAGTGGAGGCCGTGGTGGTTGGACTTACCTTTCCCTTGTGTCTTTGGTTTTCTTCATTTTCCGTTGCTCCAGATAGGATGAGACCAGTGAAGTATCTTAGGTGGCCACTCGTAAGTTATTAAGGCCCCAGACACCACTTACCAAAGTAGGATGTAGAACATTTCCCTTATAAGCTATGTTATAACAACTGAGCTAGACGTCCCCTCAAGACCATAGCCCCCAGCACTCAATCCAGCCACTGGTCTCTCAGGAAGTTTGGATGTATCTCTGAAGCTTTTATGATTTTGCCTTGGTCAAGTTGGTCTGGTTTCCCCCGTATTGTGTACTGTCTTACCCAATGTCAAAGTTAGCACTCATCTATTGAAACTGTTAATTTTTTAGTGTAAGTATGTCCCGATTCAATATTTGGGATACACTTATACTAAGAATTATTTACTGTTTGCCTGAAATTCAAATGAACTGGGCATGGTGTGTTTTTATCTGCTAAATTTGTCCTGCTCCCAAACTATTGTCTGCTTTTTCTCCTGATCCTTTACAGCCCACCACTGCTAACTGTCCACCTTTGTTATTGTTCCCACATCCAAGGAAGGCTTCACGGAAGAGGTGGTAGATGCCATAAACCAGGGGATTAGGGGAAAGGAATATCTATGATATACAGGAGTACAATTTAAACAGATATTTAAAAATAAAAAGGCTTTCACCATTGTCTATATCAGTGAGCTGGGGTTTAAAGTAGCTTCGCCACCCCAGTATCTTGAAGGCTAAATGGGGTTTCTCCAATTTCATGCACAGATGGGGAGATGGACAAGCAAGTTCTTTGGCAAGTGGCATTATTTCTTCTTCTTTTTTCTTCATCCGTTATTTTTCAGGAGCTTGAAAATCTTTCAAGACAACCTTATGCACAAGTCGGGATGTCACTTACAGTTTTAAGTGTTTTCTATTATGTGGGAGCAGAAGAGGAATTCCTACTATGGGAGACCACAATTTTTAGTGTTTTAGCTGCTTTAAACACTCTTCAAAGAAAGTGCCAATGAGAACAAGTATGAAAGAAAGTTTTTATATATATATATATTTAAATATCTCCCTTATTATGTTCTTGCCTTCTTAAGATCTTAACATGCCAGTGTCAGATGCAAGTAGCCTTTTACTATCGTCTTGAAACAGAATCAAGAGACATTTACCCTCGAAAAATGTAGACTTCTTTCTCCTTCTGCAAGTAGAAATAGCACGTTATGGTTAACATATGTGCTTCTCCCTTTCATGTGCTCCATCCCATTATGTGTCCTGTCTCTCCAAGTCTTTGTAGTTGAAAAGGTGAGGCTTTTCTTATAAACACTGTCGTCCCCAGAAATGCCTGAGACAGCTTTGCCCCAAGAAGCTGTGACCACTGACACAGTGTGGCTTATAATGGTCGGGCTGCTCAATTCAGGTGGCTGGGCAGAGAACACCCATCTAGGCTGTATTCTGTCCTAGGCTGTTGCATTGTAGACTTCCTCTGTCCTAGTTAGCAACTGTTTTACACTGAAGTAGGAAAGTGTTGACTCTTAGATTCCTGCTTCCAGCTGCATCATCTGGACTGGAGTCCTGAGCTGCTCAGAGCTTCCTTCCCTCCCCTGTAAGTCAGGGGCCACCACGACTGCCAGTCTGTGTCCATTGGTGGCTTGTGTGTTGCTGTGATGCTGGAAGCTAGGCCACCAGTATTTGTAATACCAGCAAAGTCACTCGTGGGCAGGTCTTAGCAGAGCTTCCAAACTAAGACTGACTGCCTGGGGATCCAGTTCTGAAAATTAGCTAACGAAAACCCCACTGAGACACAACAGAACACTGTCTACTAAAGGTGCTGGAAGAGGAGACCCCTAGTTAGAAGGCACCCACAACACACAGTGGCTACAATAATGGACTGGAGCGCCAGTGTTCTGTTCTGTTGTATGGGTGGGGGTGGGGTGGGGGTGGGGTTTCCATGCGTTGGGGCAGCTAACAACAAGTCAGGACTAGAACCATCCACTCTCTAGGTTGTTTAAAGCTGAAATCATGTACCACTCCCAGCACGGTGCTGGGCTCTCAGAAAATAGAAGCCCCCGGTTCCTTCTTGGCCATCTGGGCACATGTTGATTTGCTTTGGAATTTTACACAACTTCTCAGATTCCCTTTAAGGAATGGACTCAGAGAATGTTTTGTAGAATCACTGGCTGGGTGGCTCTGCCAGGTGGACTGTGCCTGGCACTCGGGAGCCATAGGGGACTTCAGAATCATTGTCTAGCGAAGGAGAGTGACATCAAACAGGTGATGACAATACAGCATTTCTTGAGGCCTCCCTCCAGCGTGGTGCTGACGGGGCTGTTGACTCAGCATGTGGTTCAGGCACCAGTTCTCCCCTGGCTCTGGCCACCCACTTCTCAGGCCTCACTGTCATGGCCCAGTGGCTGGAGTTGGCAGGCTCTGTACAGGTTCATCTCCATCGTCAACCTCCTTGAGATCCTTGTCTGCGTTGCAGTTTGGGCCTTTGTCTTTGCTGGAAGCTTCTCAGCTGGCTGATGACTATTTACGTTTTTTTTCCCCCGTGGTTATGGATTTCTACACAACTTTTCAAAAGCCAAGCCAGCCAAAGACAAAACAAATTGTTTAACTTCCTCAGAAACAAGTGGGCAGAGGTGGCATGGGAAGGGAAGCACAGTCCGTGTTCCTATGGGCAGACCTGCCTGGTATTTCCAAAGAGATTCCTCACTGATTCACCTTTTCATTGTCCCTACTGTATTAAAAAGTCACCTCTCCAGTTCTTCCTTCTCCACCCCCTTCCTTTTCTCTCTTCTGCTAGCCTCCACACTCATTATCAAACGCCGCCAACTTGGACTTTCATTTCACTTCCTTCTGTATTTGAAAAGTCAGTGCCTGGGGCCCAGTGGGCACTGATACATTACTGGGTGATGGGAAGAGTGAATGCCATGTTGGTTGAATAGGGCCGTGGGTTACCTCAGGAGCTTGGGCCTGTTTGGCAAGCCGAGGAAGACTCAATCTTTGGGGGCAAATTCCTAGGGTAATTGTTCTCAAAACCAGTGGGTATGCTGGCATCAGCTGTGGCTGGAATCACCTAGGTTATCACCTGGGGGAGTCATGGGTCAGAGGTGAGATCACTTAGGATGGTAAGATCACCTGGGATGCAAAGTACTTATTGGAAACACAGTGTCTGTCTCTGATGGAGTTGCTGACTTAGGAAACCAGACACATGAAAATAAGTAAATAGAAACCCTCAAACTGGTTACTGTTGAATGGATTCTGGTGAAGAATAGCCCGGTACCAGGTTTCAACTCCTGATGTCCAAGCTGTGCCCTGGACCGGTTACATGAGTCAACTCGGACTCATACTGACCTGTGTTTGTTGGAGAGAAAACTAAAGGCTGTGTATGTTTATGTATATGTATATAGAAAGGAAACATCACCTTCCATCTTCACGGTCACTGTCATGATCAATTCCTTCCTTGTGGCTGGAGTGCCAGTGCATCTCACTGAGGGGCTCCCTGGCCAATGCTGTGCCACCAAACATGATGTCCTCTCGCTCCAGTGATTTATTCTTCCTGATGATGTGTCCAAACTAAGAGAGTGGGCAATGTTCTGTTGCGATTCATGACGTTTTCACTGGCTAATTTTGGGAAGCAGATTGCCAGGATTTTCTTTCTAGTCTGTGGAAAGACTTTCTCTGTTTGCTTTGAAAACCGCACTGAAACCTGTCCACCAAAGGTCACCCTACTGGCATTTGAAATACTTATGGTATATCTTCTGGCATCAGCAACATATAAGCCACTGAAGTGTGAAAAACTCATAGGTGAGTGATAGACCTATAATATTACCAGTTATTACACATTTCCTATACACAATGCTGATTATTTTATGTACTTTATAGAAGGTCACTTTTATAACAAATCATTGATCAAGTTTTTTTTTAATGTCAGCATTGTAACAGAAAAACAAATAGAGACTTAGCATAAGAAAGAAAAAAAAAAGGAGGCTTTAGTTACTTCAGGTCATTTTCTCACCCTGCTGAAGTGTGGTTGTTGTTAGGTGCCATGGAGTTGGATCTGACTCACGGAGAGCCTACGTACAATGGAAGGAAACACTGCCTGGTCCTGCACCGTCCTTACAGTCCATCCAGATAGAGCGCTTCGTTGCAGCCCCTCTATGAGTGCATCTCCTTAGGGGTCTGCCTCTTTTTGCTGACCCCTTACCTTACCAAGCATGATGTCTTTCTCCAGGGACCGGCTCTTTCAGATACTATGTCCTAATAATGCGAGACGAAGTCTTGCCATCCTTGCTTCCAAGGAGCACTCTGACTATATTTCTTCCAAGACAGTTTTATTCATTCTTCTGGCAGTCCATGGCATAGTCAATATTCTTTGCCAATGACATAATTCAAAGGCATCAGTTCTTCTTTAGGCTTCCTTATTCATTGCCTATCTTTCACACGCACATGAAGTGACTGAAAATAGTATGACTTGGGTCAGGCCTACCTTAGTCCTCCAAGTGATGCCTTTGCTTTTTAACACTTAAAAGAGGATTTTTTTTTTTTTAATTTTTGCCGCAGATTCGCCCAGTGCAATGCAGCACTGAAGTTCTTAACTGCTGCTACTATTGACATTGATGTCGGATCTGAGTGAAATGAAATCCTTGACAACTGCCGTCTTTTCTCCATTTACCATGATGTTACTTATTGGTCCAGTCACGAGGATTTTTGTTTTCTTTATGTTGGGCTGTAATCCACACTGAAGACTGTGGTCTTTGATCTTCATCAGTAAGTGCTTCAAGTCCTCTTCATTTTCGGGAAGCAAGATGATGTCATCTGCATATTGCATGTTCTTAATGAGTCTTTAGTCCTGATGCTGGGTTCCTCTTTATATAGCTCCTTTGATTATTTGTTCAGCAGACAGATTGAATAGGTACAGTGAAAGGATACAACCCTGATGCAGACCTTTTCTGATTTTAAACGACTCTTGTTCTATTCAAATGACTGCCTCTCGGTCTAGGCACAGGTTCCTCACAGGCACAAATAAGTGTTCTGGAATTCCCATCCTTGGAAATGTTATCCACAATTTATTATGACCCACACAGCTGATGCATTTGCGTAGTCGATGAAACACAAGTAGACATCTTTCTGGTGCTCTCTGCTTTCAGCCAAGATCCAAGGGCACTCCTGGTTCCATATCCACTTCTGAGTCTGGCTTGAGTTTCTGGCAGTTCCTTGTCTATGTGCTGCTGCAACCAGGTGGCTCCATAGTTCAAAGTATAACCCACCTGTTGAGTGTTCTTCCTTCTGATATTTGAGTGAGAGACAGTTGCTTTCAAAAGTATTTTTATTCATTATGATGATTTACTGGTTTTCATGAACTCTGTGTCTTTGAGCAATTACTTTACCACTTAGAGCTATCTTTCTCCTTTCTTGGTTATGGTTTTTTTTGTTTGGTGTTCTTTCAGTGCTTTCAAAGGAAAAATGAGGAGTCAAATATAGAACACAAACAAAAGAGCATTTATAACATGTGGAATATTGAAAGAACGTCTGCAGATCCGTGAGCCAGCATGAGAAAGAGCCGAGTCCCTTTTTACAAACATTTTACGGGGGACTGAAGTCCAGTTACCCTTGACTCAACTCGTGACAATGTCCTGCGTGTCAGGCTAGAACTGTGCTTCAGGTGGATTTTAGTGGTTGATTTTGCAGCAGTAGCTCACCAGGTGTGTTTTCCAAGATGCCTCTGGGTGGATGCAAACCTCTAACTGAGTGCCTTACCTGTTCGCATCACCCATGGACTCCTGAGGTGACAACAGGTGCTTCATTTCAGTGCACAGACCTCAATCTGCACCAGATCTGATCATTGGGTGTTCCCATCTTTATTCAGTGCAAGCTGCCCAAAATATTTTATTGAATAAGGGACAGAGATCAGGGCTATGAACGGAGCAGCCTACCTCCCAGCCCAGGGACTAGATGCTTTCAAAGGAATGATTTGGCTCTTTACAAAAGAGGAAACAGGATTGCCTATCCCGTAGCACAATGCATAGTTAATAAAACTGGAAATCCCTGCTAGGGAAGAATGGAGCATATGTTACAGTCTTCGAGCAGCAATAGCACCTTTTCTGTGCCAGAAATCAGTGACTGTTTATGAATTGCATCAGGTACTTCTCCACTACGGTGTTCCAGCCAAAAGCAAAAGTGCCTGGACCACCCGCTCTCACAGAAGGGAAAACACTGAGTCAGGTTTCTTTCCTTCAGTGTTTTCTCCCAAGAAAGTTCCCTGCAGGCATCGTAAGGAGAACGCGGGCTGGGGCAGTTTGGGGATGACACCCGTCTCCCACACTCCCGGGTGATTTTGCTTGCTGCTTTGCATTCCTCATTCTTATCAGGAAGATCAGAGGCTCACTGTGTGGGAGCTGGAATATCTGGGGTGGTGGTGGAGGCCTCAGAGTTAATGAAAGAGTCTTTGAATTCATATGCACATCAAAGTGTGTTTATGTGTCTGTGAGTGTGTATATGTGAGAAGCAGTGGTGGCGAGGACTGTTCAGTGTTTGACCATGAACCCAAAAGCTGGTGATTGGAACCTACCCCGTGACTCCTCGTGATGAAGACCTGGAGATCTGCTCCTATAAAGATTGCAGCCTAGACAACCTTATGGGGTGGTTCTGCTCTGCCATATAGGGTTGCTATGAGCTGGAATTGAATCAAGAGCTCTAATACCAACAGTATATCTATCTATGTATGTATGCATATACTACATATGTATACATATACATAACAGAAACCCTGGTGACATAGTGGTTAAGTGCTATGTCTGCTAATCAAAAGGTTGGCAGTTCAAATCCACTAGGCACTCCTTGGAAACTCTATGGGGCAGTTCTACCCTGACCTATAGGGTCACTGTGAGCTGGAATTGACTCTACAGCCCTAATACCAACACTGTATGTATGTATGTATGAATACACATGTGTATATACATACATATACACATTTCTCAAACCCATGGCTAGTGAGTCAATTCCAACTCACAGCTACTGTAGAGTAAAACTGTCCCCCAGGGTTTGTTTTATGGGAGCAGACTGCTATATCTGTCTCCTGCAGAGCAGTTGGTAGGTTCAAATGGCCAAGTTTTGGGTTGGTAGCTGCATGCTTAGCCAAGGTGCACACACATATTTCTAGATCTCAAATAGGAGGCCCTGAGTGGTGCAAAGGGTTAATGAACTCACTATTAACCAAAAGCTTGGCCGTTCAAGTCCACCCAGCACCTAGGAAGAAAGGCCGGGTGATCTACTTCCCAGAAATCAGCCATTGAAAGCCTTTTGGAGCCCAGTTCTACTCTGACATGTATGGGGTGACCATGGGTGAGAGTCAAGTGCATGGTATTTGTTGTTAAGTGCCATCAAGTCAGTTCTCAGTCATAGTGCTGAGTAGTTATCAAATATACATTTTTGGGATTAAAAGTGTGAATTCATTTTTGGAATGAATGGTAACTTTCTGTTAGACATTTTTGAAGTCTAGAAATAAAATACTGTTAGGAAGTGGATGCAAAGGAACCCATTACTCCAAGTAGAAAACCACTGGATTAGACAGTTTCTAACCCTTCTCCTGTGGTTGAGAATTTGGCTACTAACCAAAAGGTAGGCGGTTTTAATCCGCCAGCTGCTGCTTGGAAACCCTGTAAGGCAGTTTTGCTGTGCCCATCAGGGTGACCAGGAGTCATCATCAGTGTATCGGCAATGGGTTGGGTTTTGGTTTTAATTCTTCTCCCTGCTAGGTGAGACCTGGCATCTCAGAGTTGTTTCAATTTGAATTTCTCTAATTAGGAGTGTGTTTGAACCTTTATTTGTTTGAGGGCTTTTGGTAGATTTTTTCTTTTTTGAGGAGCTGTATGTTCATGACTTTTCTATTTTTCTTCTATTGAGTGTTAATCCTTCATCCCTCAAATGCTAAGAGACTTTTATCTACTAAGGATTTTAGGTTTGTCTGTCTGTCTGGTCTGTTTTGTGAATAATTTGTTTCCAGTTTGTTGACTGCATGATAAATAACACCATAAACATTTTTTTTTGCTTTTATGAATACAGTCTTTTCTTTTATTGCCTTTAGTTTTAAATTAGAGTAAGAAAGCCTTTACAAACACCAAGACTATCCCTGTTTAACCTCAGTTCAGGTCTCTAAGTAAGGAATCTGCAGTATGGATTAGGCTCTTGATGAGGAGGTAGTTGGCATCACACTGTATTTCACGGGATTCAGGCAAGAGTCTAGCTGGCCAGGTGAAAAACAGACCCCAGTATTTACAGCAAATTTTTGCAAAATCTCCTACATATGTTTTCCATGAGTAGCTGCAGATAATCTACAGACACAAGAAGCATCAAGGTATGGCCTTGGAGGGGACCCAGGTGGTGGCATGAGGTCCTCAAACCTCTCTGCCAGCTTCTTTCCTTCATATCTCAAGAGACTGCCTCAAGGCACAAAACAATCTTAGACCTCCAGTCCAGCCCCATCAACCCAACTCCTGCCCGTCTACCGTCATTAACATCATAGAGACAGGTTACAGCACGGAAGGCATCACACAGTGCCAGGAATCACAGCCTAGTAAATTGCTACACAGCTTTTTTTTGAGAACATAATTCAATCCATGACAGCAGGTGAGAAACTGTGGCTAAAGGAGATCAGCAGATTTGAGACAGAGAGACTTTAAAGTCTTTATTTTTTTATTTTTTGCCAACTTTCAATTTCTAAGTCTGGGCTTATAGCTCTGAAACAAAATTTGATCTGTGCACTTGAAAACCAGTGTTTTGTTTTGTTTTGTTTTGTTTTTAAAAGACCTTGTCAATGTTCTGATCATTTTCTGCTTCCTCCTCCGCTAAATTAGGGACCCAGGCAGAGATTCGGTGAGTATAGTGAGTACATTGCTCAATTCGATCATTCTTCCAGTCCATTCAGCAGACATTTATCAGGATGCCTTATCTTCTTCCAGGCAGTTTTATTTTTTTTTTTAATAGGATGACGGCACCTGACTCAAGGTCAGTTAGAATCTCTGGGGTTGCAGCCTTGATGTCAGTACTGAACAACAACAACTTCATAGGTGAATCAATGGCTTCTCTGAACCACACATTTCAGTACGACAACAGGTCACCTAGAAATCTTGTCAGCGTGTCACTTGTGACTCAGCAGGTCTGTGGTGGGGCCTGGGCTTCTGCATTTCTAACAGGCTCCCAGCTGAATTGGATGCTACTAGTCCGTGGACTATACTCTGAGTATCAAGACTGAGAACATTCCAGAAAGTGCCTTTGTGAGTGTGTTGAATAGCATCAGCTGTACAGATAGACTGAATGGTGTCACAGGGGCTGGCAGACCCTTCCCTAAAGCCTGCCTGCCTGCCTTCTCTCATTCTCTCCCTCTAGTCCTCTCCCTCTCCCTCTTTCTTCCCTTTTCCTCTTCTTCTTTCTTTTTCTTTTCCTACTGCCCAAAGCTAAGAGAAGTTGTGCCCATGAGACCCAGGACTATGGTTCAAGTCCTTGAAACCTAATTCTAAAGGAAGTTGCAGCTTGACTGTGTAATCTACATGTTGGTGTAGCCAGCAAGCTCTTTTCAGGAATGATTTCTATTCTGTTCTCTTCTATTGAAAATGGTGGTGGTGAAGTGTTTACATGCTATGGCTGCTAACCAATAGGCTGGTGGTTCGAATCCACCACACGTTCCTTGGAAGCTTGCTGCGGCAGTTCTACTCCGTCCTATAGGGTTGCTATGAATCAGCATCACCTCAACAGCAGTGGGTTTGGTTTAGTTTTCTTTCTTATTACTTCTCTCTGTAAAAACTGTGCTATAACTGTGAAACCCCACAGAGCTGGAACTTGACAGAACTACCTTGTTTGTCCAGGGCTCACAAGCTTTCTGCCTTTGCCAGAGTGCAGTCTTTTCCATTTCTCTCTGCTGGTGGGCGACATTCTGGTTTTCCTTCTCCGACAAGTTTCCTCTTCATACAGGTTCTGGCTCTCATAGATTTTGCTGGAGTAAGAAACCACAGGATTGCAAGCATTAAAAGGACTCGAAGTTAAACAGCTCCCAAGGGGGGGCACATACGGAGGCATTTACAAAACCTGCCACCCCCACCCCCTCCAATCAGCAACAAAAACAATGGTGGTTTTATTGACACAAAAGAAATTCGGGAGTGACTCATCTTGATTGTCAGGAAGAGCCCAATGGGAGCCCCTTCAAACAGTCTGGGAGCTGTTCTGATAGTTTTGATCCAAGATGTGATTAGTGGTTAATGGTCCTTGAAAGACATCTTTATTTATTACTGTTGCGGATCAGGGTTGTCTTGATATTGATCTTTTCCAGTTTTCTACTTCATCCTTTGAAATGTTCAAAACAAACGGGCACCTCATGGCCTGCAGCAAGCACTTTGTGTAAAACTCATTTCCTTTGGCAATTAATGTCATGCGTGTCTTTCTTTGGGATTGTTGTTTGGGCAGCCATTCTGTTAGGCCAGAGGCTTGAAATAAATGAGGACTAACAGTTTCAGAGGGAGATAGGAGGTAACTGAGAAACTCGATCAAAAATAAATTCAAAACTTCAAAGGAGGCATCGAACCCAAGCGTAATCAGTATAGTTATTAGGAAATTGTAATTCTTAATATAACCTGGGGGGAAATGAAATGTCAAGTTTGGGATTTTTAGAAAGTTGATGTGCTTATCAGATGGGTGGTGATGCTGTTGATCAGAATGCAAGTAATCTGCAGCGTTTTTAGAAGGTCTTTATTGATGTGCATGAGAAATGGAGAAAAGATCGAAGTTGTCAAGGGTTTCCTTTTGCTTGGATCCCTAATCAGTGCTTGTGGAAGCGGTTGTGTTGCATGGGGCAAATCTGCTGCAGAAGACCTCCACTAAGTGGAGAGCTGGACAATGAAATAGGAAGACTGAAGAAGAATTGATGCCTTTGAATTGTAATGTTGGTGAAGAATATTGTACACACCATGGAATGAATGAATGAATGTTTCTTAGAAGAAATACAGCGAGAATGTTCTTTAGCAGTGAGGATGGCAAGAGTTAATCTTCTACTTTGGATGTTATCAGGAGGGACCAGTCCCTGGAAAAGGACATCATGTCTGGTAAAGTAGAGGGTCAGTGGAAAAGACTTTCAAGAGGACAGCTTAACACAGTGACTGCAGTGATAGTCCCCAGTATAGGGAGGACTGTGAAGATGCCACCGGACCAGGCATGTTTTGTTCTGTTATAGATACAGCTTCCATGAGTTAGAACCAACTGGAAGGTACCTAACCCAACATATTTGTGTTCAGAGTCCCTGGGTTGCACAGTCAGTGTGCTCAGCTACTAACCAAGAGGTTGTAAGCTTGAGGTCACCCAGAGGCATCTTGAGAGAAAGGCCAAGTGACTTACTTCCAAAAATCCAGCCACTGACAACCCTAGCAAACACGTTTCTACTCTGACACATGGAGTGCCATGAGTTGGAGCTGATTCTACTGCTCTTCTTAGAGTGGGCCTCTTTAAATGCTGGAATGTTCTCAGGGTGGCACGTGGCAGCGGCGAGTGTCTCTGTCCCTTCACAGGTGCCTCTGCCACACACACGCCTAGAGAGACGACCAGCAGCACTCACTCCCTGCACAGTTTCACTGTTCTTTCTTCTCATGCATTAGTAGATGTATTTTTTGCTCAGCCCTCAGAGCTGAATGCAAGTTACTTTTCCTGTGTTGTGACCATGCTGTATAAAGCCAGGTAGACTTATTTAGTTATTTTTAATTTTTTTGTTGTGATTAAGTGGAAGTTTCCAATCCAAGTCAATTTTCCCCCTAAAACCCCAAGTACTCACCTCTCTGTAACTCTGTCTGCTCTCCTCATCCTGTAACAGCACTCTTATTTTTCACTCTTTACTTCTAGTATCCACTCAGCTGACACCTGTCCCCTCCTCTCCACTCTGAAAAGAAACCAGTAGGACAGCCTCACATATATTTATTAAACCATGAAGTACCACCACTTGCAACACTGTGTCCCCAAGTCCAGTCCATTCTTTGTGTGAAGTGTTAGCGAAGCCAGGTGGACTTTATTGACACTGGAATGGCAGGAAGGGGGCCTAGTGGCACAGTAGTTAAGTGCTTGCCTGCTGACCAAAAGGTCAGTGATTCCATAAGAGAAAATTTTGCAGTCTGCTTCCTGAAGAATTTACAGCTCCAGAAAACTATGGGCAGTTCTGTTTGATGGTAATGGCTTCAGTTTAATCTTAGAATGGGAGTATGCCACAAAAGTTATAGATTGCAGGGGAAAGAGAGATTACTTCCAACCAGTGGTAGTGGGCAAAGTCTTTCTGAAACAGCAGAGATAGGGGTTGGGCCTTGGAGAACAAGTGCAACTTTGACAGGTACTTGGGGGAGAACTCCAGTGACAGCAGGGAAGGTGAAGGTTCAGGAGAAGCTTCAGAAGGATGTTCTGTGTCTATAGAAAGCAGGTGCAGTGGAGGGTGGCCTGGTATGCATTTCCAAAGGCCTCGACTACCTTTCTCTGTGATTTGCCTTTGTTCCATTGGCAGTCTGAGATGCAGACAGATATCAGTGGTGGAGTGATGGAGGTTAGGTGGGTAGAACTGTAGGTTATTGCTAGGGCACTCAGTGGCCTGTAGTGGAAGTGGCCTGGAGACAGTTCTCACAGGGGGTGAGGATGGAGCAGAAGGGGCAGCCTGGTGCCAAGTGTGGTGGGATAGGGTACAGGTGGACAGTTTAGAAGGAACCTGAGATAGCTGTGAAGAGTGGACGCACTTCCCTAGGGGTAGAGTGTTGCAATAGAATCTTTGAGGAGATGGCCATGGATATTTGGAAAAAACATTGCCAATATTAGGAGATAATTCTATATTTTGAAACAAAAGAAACTTTGGTTGTTTTAATGATAGAAACAACAAAGTAATATGTTACGCTTTGGGGTTAGAGCTGTGGAATTCTTTGGCATGTATTCTTGACTGGGGAAAGGACTTCTGCAGAAGTCAGAGGTTCAGTTTCAGGTCAAGGGAGCAGGCCAGGGAGAAGCGTCACATGACTTTACTGAAAAGTCCACTGGAGCCAAAGGAGAGTATGGGTGGACTAGTGTCCATGCAGCGGAGCTTGGGTGGCAGGTCTGCTTGCAACAGGGACTCTTAACTCCTTTTTGTGCTGTGGAGCCCCCTGCTGCCCTGGTGAGCCCTATGGACCCCATCTCAGAATAATGTTCCTAATTGCATGAAATAAGGTACACTGGGTGATAAGAGCTACAGAGTATATTGAAATATAATTACCACAATACATGTTAAAAGTTGTAATAGCCGGTATGCTATTTATTAAGACGTTGAGTCACAGAGCTAGAGACAGATCTTGTCATTAGTGAAATTTTTCAATAGTGATGAGTACAAATGATATTTGGAGATTTGCTACAACCATAATGCTGTATGAAATATTGTTAATATCTAAAATTACATGACTGCTATTTTTTGCCTACTTTTAGAATCTCAGGAAATGCCAGATTTCAGTTAGGTTAGGGAGGATAATAGAGGGGATGTTTTTTCCATTCAAGTTCATGGATGTCATGAACTCTGTGGACTTGACTTAGATTCCCTGGAATCTCTGCAAATGGCTCAAACCTTTCTCTAGACCAAGGAGTATAGAAATGAGGACAGAGAAGTATTGTGCTCAGACACCACTACACATGGCAGAAATCACACAAGTCAAGACCAGTAACGGCACTGTTTTCATTGGTCCTCAAGAGTGGTAGATGGGACCAACAGGGACTTGTGTGGGTATGGAGTGCCTGGAGGTGCAAACAGTTAACTTGCTGGGCTGCTGCTGCAAGGTTGGAGCTTTGAGTTTGTCTAGAGGCATCTCGGAAGAAAGGCCTGGTGATCTATCCCTAAAAACCAGCTGTTGACAATGCCATGGTACACAGTTCCACTCATGGGATTGCCATGAGTTGGAATCTATATGAAGGCAACTGGTTTATGTGGATATGAGAAGAGAGCCAGAAGAAGAGGGCTCTTGGGTGCAAATACAGAGGATTAGAGTTCGACTGACTCGTGGCAACTGCGTGGGCCCTACTGGCCACGGGGTTAGCCCAACTCGCTGGATGTTTCCTGATGCATGCAGACCATTCCATAAACCAAACCTACCTTGTTGCCACTGTGTGAATTCTGACTCATAGTGACTGTGTAGGACAGGGTAGAATTGCTTCACTGGAGTTTCCCAGGTGAGGCCGGTGAATTCAAACTGCTGACCTTTTGGTTAGCAGTTGAGTTCCTGACCACTGCACCACCAGAGCTCTTAGAACATTCAATAAGACCACAGAAATTTAACATGAGCCTTGATACAATCTTTGACATGAAAGAAACGGTGCCTGTGAAATACAGTTTCGGAAAAAGTATTGTGTCTCTGGATTTTGGGATGTCCCTGAAATCTCTTCCCACAATAATGTTTTCACATGGAGAAGTCTAACCCGAAGTCTATTTTGGGTGCAAAAACATTGTCCTTAGCTTAAATGTGGTTAAAGATTCTCTCACTGAATAACCAGCCACCTCTTTACGGATTCAAGAAAATGTCAAGAAGGCACTAATTTTAAAAGTGTTTAGACTATAAAATTGTAATCTCTGCTGTTATAACAAGTGACCGCCATCACCACTGAACCCATTTCTGGTAACTTTACTGGGGCTGTCCCCAGAAGACTTTTCTCCATGCTATGTGACGATTGTCACTGCAGTGATAACCCAGGCCCAAGGCAGGGAAAGCTTGGGCTGACTTGAACTGTCTCTTTTTTCCTTTAAGAGAGAATTCCAGCTGGGCCTCACAGTCTGGCCCTGGAAGCCAGACTCATCTCACAGTTTCTTTGACAACTTGGATCTCAGCGCAAAACAGTGATCTTTAAACATGTAGATTTACTGGAATTCAAAGACCCTTCCCCTCCCCCGAAAGTATTGCAAGCATGACTCAAGACTTTAAAAACTGGGAGGAAAGTGTCAAACTGCTTTCAGAGAGTTGTATCTTTCCCCCTTTTGGCCTGGAGAGGGGCGTGAACAAGAGAGCCATAGGCGTTGGTGATACATCTTAGCAGATGGCCTTGGACATGAGACTTTATTTTCACTCAGTTGTCTGGCTCCTGTCGTTCATTCTGCATTATGTCTCAAAAACAGAGCTCCAGACTAATTGTAACTCCTTTGTGTAGAAATTGTAGGCTCTTTGTGAAAAGCACACTTTCTATTGTGTTCTCCCTTGTCTTGGACAATCTCAAGAACAAAATTATTGGCATTATCAACAGCCAGTTGGGACATCAATTGTTGAGTGAGCCGGATGCTTCCTTCAGTAGTTGTCTGTGTAATTTTGTGATAAAACTTTTAAAGCACCAGCCCAGGAGCCACTGACTACCTTGCAGAGAAGAGCAATGAGATGTGGAAGAAGGAGCGAGGATTTGGAATTAGAGCTCAGGATCAATGCAAATTCCAGCTTGACTATTCAGCCAAATGATGTAACCTCACACACTGGACGTTCTCATCTATGACACCAACATAATGATATAGAGTTCATAGATCTTTGTATGATGAAGGGAGTTAGCCACCATGTATCTGTCAGTCTGCTGTGCAGTGATGGTCTGTGTGGTACTACGATGCTGGAGGCTGTGTCACTGTCATTTTAAGTATCAGCAGGGTCTCCCATGGTGGACAGGTTTGGGTGGGGTTTCCAGCCTGAGACAGACTAGAAAGAAAGACCTGGAGACCTACTTCTGAAAATCAGTCAGTGAAAACCCTGTGGATCACAACCAAATACTGTCCACTAACGGTGCTGGGAGAGGAGGCCCCTAGGTCGGAAGGCCCTCAAAATACGCAGCAGACCTGAGCATCTCAACGATTATGCAGATGGTCCAGGCCTGGGCAACGTTTCATTCTCTTGTAGATGGTGTTACCATGAGTCCAAGGTAACTTGAAATCAACTGACAGCTTCAGGGAGATAAAAGTTAGGAGTACACCTGATATAGCAGGCCTGATGGTGCAATGGTTAAGTGCTTGCCAGCTAACGAAAAGGTTGACTGTTTGCACTTACCCAGTGGTACCACGGAAATCCTGGTGGCGTAATTGGTTAAGTGCTACTATGGTAGCCAAAAGGTCAGCAGTTGAAATCTATCAGGCACACTCCTTGAAAACTCTATGGGGCAGTTCTGCTCTGTGCTATAGGGTCATTATGAGTTGGAAACAACTCGACGGCATTGGGTTTGGTTTGTTTTTTTGGAGTGGCACCGTGGGAGAAAGAGCTGGCGATCTGCTCCCATAAAGATTATAGCCTAAGAAACCCATGTGGTCGCTATGAGTGGGAATCAACTTGGTGGCACCTTAACAACAATACCTAGTATAATGTGTGATACTTAATGGGCCTAATCTCTCTCTTTCTTTCTCTGTCATATATAGTGACGCTATAGCGCAGAATAGAACTGTCCATAGGACTTCTGAAGAGCGACTGGTGGGGTTGAGCTGCTGACCTTTTGGTAAGCAGCTGAGCTCTTAACCACTGTGGCTCCATGGGCCTGATAAGTGGTAGCTTATCAGGTCTGGTGCTTGTTGGAAGATGCTGTAATCTGACTATTGTGGCTACTAGCATATTTCCAATAGGTCACATGACACCATAGCATAGTAGCATCTGGTTTAAAAACTGAACCATGTTCCCTCTCTCTTACTCCTCTGCCTTCTGGTCTCTTAGGGGTGCAGCTGCCCCACTGTCCCCTCTCACAGCAAGCCACAGTGCCTAAGCCTCAAGTCTAGAAACGGTTGCAAGAAAAATCGAACCTGTGCTCTAAACACTGTCAGAAAAGACTGGACACTGTTGCTACACAGGGGCTCAAATCCTTGCTCTTGACCAACTTTCTATAGTATCTTGATAGATAAACCATGAAAGCACTGGTTGACCATTTTCTTTGATTTAGTTGTGCCATAGTGTGAAGGGGGAAACCCTCCTCATGGGGAAACCCTGGCGGTGCAGTGATTAAGAGCTACGGCTGCTAACCAAAAGGTCGGCAGTTCAAATCTGCCAGGTGTTTCTTGGAAGTTCTATGGAGGCAGTTCTACTCTGTCCTATAGAGTCACTAGGGGTTGGAATCAGCTCAACGGCATTCAGTTTGGTAATGTGAATGGAGTACATGACGGGTTTTATGATTAATATCAGACTGACCATCAATCGGATTCTGCCACTTTTCCCAGCTATGGGAACCTGGATGAATGACTTAATCTTCCTGTCCCTTAGTTTCCCCATCTATGATCAAGGGATAATTTTCAGACCTTTGCTATCTGGTGTGATACTCACAGGTGTATGAAGAGAAAGCAAGTGGCCCACGCCTGGAAGATAGCAGAGACTCAGCTTGTGCAGGTGAATAGTGACATAAAAGTGACTCTCAAGGTTACTGTTCCCCAGGGACCTAGGTCATAGTTGTGCAGCTTTGGAGGGAGCCTTTGCTCATGGTGGTTTTAAAAAGTCAAATGAAAAGAAAATCCAAGTTTGACATTTTCCCAGATGCCTTGCCCACAAATCACTGAGTTTGAGGACTAAGCCATCTTGAGAATTGATACTTGGGCTTTCTGCATTAGTTCTCAGGTGATGGTGACAAACCATTGCAGGCGTAAACATCAGAATTTATGGAATTTGGGGCCGAGATGCCTTAGAAATTGGAAATCACCAACAGAAGTTTTCTCTTTGTGCCGGGATGGTGAAACAGCAGCCTTTAACTTTTAAAACTTGACTTTAGTTCAGGCTTTTAAAACATTTGCAAACTTTATCAGGCATTCTATTCAGTAAGAGCACACGAAACAACAAAACAGATACCCACATGTCAAGCTAAGATGTAATTATCCCATAAAACAAAAAAAACCCCAAACCCACCAATGTCGAGTCAATTCTGACTCCTAGCAACCCAACATGACACAGTAGAACAGCCTCGTAGGGTTTCCTAGGCTGTCATCTTTACAGTTAGCAGTAGAGACCTAAATCACTGTGCCACCAAAACAACAACAAAAAACCCCAAACCCATTGCCATCGGGTTGACTCTGACTCATAGCACTACCAGGGCTTCTTAAATTCTTCCAACAGTTGACTTCAAAGAGAGAAACTCTTCCTAGTAAATGAAACACATCCAGACTAGACAGAGGATTTAACCCTTTCACAGCCAACTGGGGAACACTGCTGGCAGAAAGAATTCTGAGAGCAGGAAAGCACTTCAGAGAAGCTAGATACCATGGGTACTTCTAAGGAATTTATAATTCAGGTGTGAGTGATAGTTGGTTCAGCATGAAACGATAAGCAACACAGTGTATTTGAAAGGCAACACAGAAGACATGTTTTCTGTATTTTATGGTAGAGGAAATGAGGAATAGGGAATTAGAATAGACTAGGGCTACCTTGGAAGTATCTTGTGGGAAATTAATTGCCATAGAAGGGAACTCACATAGCATAATGGGAAATGCCATTTATTATCTTCAGTTTATTAATCAGTCCTGGTGATGCTGATTGATTCTAAACCCATCAATCAATTCCTGAAAAAGGAAATAGAACCTTGCAGGGGCTGATTGCATGTCAGAGCGACTCTTGCCTTTTTTTTTTTTACTAAAGTGGAATCAGTGGACCAGGCATGGCTGGAGTTTGTAACTTGCCTTCCACCCTGGGGATGGACTGCCTGCCCATTAATTTCTGCCAGGGCATCTGAGCCCATCCCCAAGCTGAAAACTGGAAAGAATGTCCTGCCATGCATACTTTTGGCAGTTAAGCAACCCATGTGGAGATCAAACATCACTTAGAAACTGGAAAGGAAAGTCACATTTGCCCCCGGAAGATGGCCAATGAGACCAAGAAATGAAGTTCTATCAAGCTGACTACCTGTCCAGAAGGCTTAGGTCATTTGTGGTATCTGTGCTTGGGGACATTCAGGAAGTGAGAGTGTGGTACTGAGATGTTTATTAGCTTTCTTTTAGTGGGAGAACAAATGCTGTCTGGCAAGTAGCATTTCAAGGTGAACAATGATGAGTTTCATGTCTATTTTGCTCTCTGGAATTTTCTTTCTGTCCTATCAAGCTGCATCTCTGATTGATCTCTGCCCTGAGTTCCCGTTACAGTTGGAGTAAGTTTTCTGAATGCTGGCGGTGTTAGCATCTGGACCAGGCTGTTCTTTGTTGTGGCAGCTGCTCCGTGCATTGTAGGATGCTTTGCAGCATTGTGGGTCTCTGCCCACTCTATGCCAGTAGCATCTTCCACAAAGTTGTAACACACAAAACTGTCTGTAGAAAGAAAGCCGAACCAAGTCTGTTGCCGTCAAGTCCATTTTGACTCATAGCAATCCTGTAGGATGGAGTAGAACTGCCCTATAGAGTTTCCAAGGAGTGCTTGGTGGATGTGAACTGTTGACTTTTCAGTTAGCAGCTGTAGCACTGAGCCACTATGCCACCAGGGTTTCCAAAATGTTCTCTAGACGTCGCTGAACATCTCCTGGGAGACAAGATCACCTCTGTTTGAGAACCACTGATTCACCATAATAGTTAAACCCCTTTCTGTGGCTCACAAAGCCCTTAGCACCCTCTCTGGTGTCTTCTCTGGCTCTCTCCTGGACCCCAGACTCCCCAGCCATGTAGTCCTGCCCTCTGCATTAAGCTGAATCTCTTCTTAGGCCCTCTGCTCAGGAAGGACGGGCTCCTTGTCAGATCTTTGAAAGACTGGCTCTTTATTCTTTCAGTGCCAAACCAGAGCCCTCCTTGGTCTTTCTTTCTAAAGAAGCCCACCTAGTCACTCTTCCTCTCTCTTTGTTTCATGTACCACCCCCCAGGTTGTTTTCTTCAGCATAGTTATTCCTGCCAGGGTGGTCTAGTACTTTCCCTTTTTTTGTATTTATCATCCATCTCCCACTGGACTGGAAGCTTCCAGAAGACAAACCACGTCTATCTTACTTATTACTAGATCCTGGAGCCTGATATCTACATGGCATTCAGTAAATCCGAGTTGAACGGGATGATGAAAATAGACCGGCTAAATGAGGTAGACGAGATGATCATTTTCATCCACCTTCAGTCTTCACTTGAGGAGGGTGTTGAAAATGGGCCATTGGTCGAATGAAACAGACTGACTACCTGAATGGTTTTGGGGGAGTGACTTGAAGTTTTACAAACTGCTAGGTTCCAGCAGACTTTTTTTAATCCCCTCTGAATTTGCAAGTAAAATCACATTTGTCCAAGGAAGATACGACTGTATCCCACTAGTTTGAGTGGTTGTGCCAACAGCTCTTAAACAGATTGCTGTCCAGCAGAGGGTCAGAGGTCACTCATAGGGCTTAACTTAGAAACTCCACCGGTGACAGATTGGCATGGGGGCAGGTTCCAATTCCCTTCAAGCTCACTGCTCTCACTGGTCCATTTCTGCAGAGAATTCCGTCGAAGGGCTTGTAGCTTGTGGTGCAAAGACTGATGGGATTATTTTAGTCGGCTTGGAACTCGGAGCAGCTCCAGCACCGTCAGCGCGCAGAAGCCGCCGAGCAGACGTGCAGCGCCAGGCGAAGCATGCCCACCGGCTCCAGGCCGAGGCACAGGCGGGGGCGGGAAGGCCACATTAGCGAAAGCAGGGAAAAGGGAAACTCCAGCGCCAGGCGGTGAAAGGGCTCAATTTTATTCTGTTTTCACACATTAGGTTCTCCGTATAGCCGACAAGTACCAGTGAAAATGGTCTGAAAAGAGGCTTTGTGCAGGAACTGGACGGGGCTCCATCGCGTTTGTCATTTCAGGAATGTCGCCAGATGTATTGACTTACTCGCAATTGCTGCGGTGCCATCTGGCCTCACGGAGGCTGCGTCCAGGATGGAAAAAGCTGAACAGAAGAAATGAAATTTGTCCATCGTGCCATTAGCCTTCCTGCTTATTTAAAGAAGGGAAAAAATGTAACTTCTTGGCAGGGGGGAATGCCACTTGAAAATAAAATGTAAGATTTTCGCGAGTAAGAGTTCCAGAACGGCAGAGCCAGCCGTGATGTTTACATAGAGACTTGAAAGCTGGCCCCCTTTGCTGTCATACTGTATATATATGTTTTGTTCAGTGTAAAGCTTCTTTGACATCCTACTGTTCTGTAGGGAAAGAAAGTTAACTCCTTGGATCCTGGGCATCTGAGTGACCTTCCTTTAAAGGTGTCCTGGAATGTCACCAAATAAAGAACCTTGTGACTTTCATTCCATGATAGGGATTTCTGCTTTATCCCAGCTTATGATAAATAGCTCAGTTGTCACCTGGTACAAGCTATTTTCCTGCACAAAGGAGCCTTTCCAGGAAAATCAGATTTAAGCTGCTTTCTCTCCCCTGGCACTCCCCCGGCATCCCCCGCACCCCCAGAGTTACGGCTTCATGGCTAAGTGTTGCTTCTGTCCATTTACACAATCTAGGGAAGGACTGGCCTGTAGAAATAGCTCAGATGTTTGAATTAATATATGGTTTCCTGGGGTAAGTGGATAAAGCCCAGTTGTGCGTTCAGGACTGGCTGCATCATTAGCAGGCCCCAGTGCAAAATAAAAAAGTGAGACCTCCTCGTTTAAAAGCATTAAGGAGTTCAAGGGGACAATGCAGATTGTGAAGTTAAGCATGAGGCCTTGTGAGTGTGAAGTTGGGCTATGATGTATTTTCATCTTCTGCTCTTACCCTCTTTATGAAGAAATTTATAGAACCCATCCTCAACCAACCTGCTGGAGCCAAGCTTAGTCTTGCAAACTGAACTAAATTGCCTCTTCTCTGGTGCAGACCTGCCTTGCTCTCCTCTTTCCATTTTACACTCTATATTAAAATCTCAGTTTTTATTCTGTGAACATAAAGAATATATTTTAAGTTCCAACTGTGTGGCCCTGATGGCACAGTGGTTAAGAAATATGGCTGCAAACCAAAAGGTCAGCAGTTCAAATCCACCAGCTTCTCCTTAGAAACTGCCTTAGACAGTTCTACTCTGTCCTGTAGGGTCATTGTGACCCAGGTTGAACTCAAGGACAATGAGCTTCATTTGTTTTTGTTTTTTTTTTTTTAATTATGTGCCAGACACTGGAGGCACAGAGCTGAGTTCTTTTGTATTTTAATTTTTCATTCATTTATTGTCTCACTCATTCATTGATTTTGCTCTTTGATTTCTTCCCTTCCTACCTGTCTGTTAACCTTCCTGGGGTCACTCAGAAGGGTATTATCTCCCCCAAAGAGACAAGTCAGAAGGCAGAACCTGGATCAAAATCACAAATCAGGAGCTGAGAAGGTAAAAGCAAGCAGCAGTGTCCTGGTGTGCTGTGTGTTCGTACAGCTCATTTGCTTGACCAACTTAAGGTCCCCTATCATGTCACTCAACCCCATTGTGATCTTGGTGACTCTTATCTCAGACCAAAGTGAATGTCAATATTTAATATTTCATTGAATTTTGAAAGGCAGGTCCATCTGTGCCAGGAAACTTGGACTCTGGTGTAACAAGGACTGGAGATACAAATAGCTTCAGATGACGGCAAGTCTGTGAGTCTGCACCAAAAAACTTTGGGGTTCATTCACTTGTCTTTGGGGACATTGGCCCTCCCACATCTTGAAGGGTACATGCACAACATTCAGATTCATGAGTGTAGGTGCACACACATGAGCGTACACCCATGCACACCCACGCACACCCATGCACACACACATAGCAGAATGTGGGGCTTGATGTTGTAGTTAGGTTCTGTAAATTTGGTTCTGGCTCATAGCAACCATCGCATGACAGAAGGACATGCTGCCAGGTCCCACATCGTCCTCACCAGCATTGTTAGGCATGAGCCCGTTGTAGCAGTCTCGGTGTCAGTCTATCTCATTGAGGGTCTTCCCCTTTTTGCTGACCCTCTGCCTTACCAAGCATGATGTCCTTCTCCAGGGACTGGTCCCTCCTGGTACCACGTCCAAAGTATGTGAGATAACGTCTTGCCATTCTTGCTTCTAAGAAGCATTCTGGTTGTGCTTTTTCCAAGACAGATGTGTTCATTTTTCTGACAGTCTGCAGTATATTCAGTGTTCTTCATCAATACCTTAACTCCAAAGTGTCCATTCTTTTCCTATCTTCTTTATTTGTTGTCCAGGTTTCAGATGCATAGGATGTGACTGAAAACATCACAGCTGGGGTCAGGTGCACCTTAGTTCTCAAAGTGACGTCTTCAGTTTTTAGAACTTGAAAGAATCTTTTGTAGCAGATTTGCCCATTGTAATATAGTGTTTGATCTCTTGACTGCTTCTTCCATGGGTGTTGATTATGGATCCAAGTAAAATGAAATCTTGGCAACTTCAGTCTTTTCTCTATTTATTGTGATGCTGCTTATTGGACCAGTTGTGAGGACTTTTGTTTTCTTTATGTTGGGTGTAGTCTTTGAGCTTCATCAGTAAGTGTTTCAAGTCCTCTTCGCTTTTGGTGAATAAGGTTGCATCATTTGTGTATTGCAGGTTGTTAATGAGCCTTCCTTCAATCTTGATGCCCTGTTCTTCATATAGTCTGGCTCTTCTTGGATTATTTGCTTGGCATATAGATTGAATAGGTATGGTGTGTATGTATGTATGTATACATTTGATTCGGTCTAAAAGTCCTTCTGTTTAATTCTAGTCTCCTGATTTCTATCTCTTAGCTCTCCTTCCTCTGAGTAATTTAGAAAATACAAAATAATATGTTAGTCCAGATAAGGCATAACTACAAAAATAGTCTATTGAATGATGTTACAATGCTTTCTACATGACTTTTGGATTTGACTTCTTAGTAACCAAAACAAATCCACTGTCATGGAGTCAATTCCAACCCATAATGACCCTATGGGACAAAGTAGAACTGCCCCATGGAGTTTCCAAGGAGCACATGGTGGATTTAAACTGCCAACTTTTTGGTTAGCAGCCACAGAACTTCACCATTATGCAACTAGAGTTCCCAATAGACAGAAACTGAAACCAAACCCACTGCTGTTGAGTCAATTCCAGCTCATAATGACCCCATAGGACAGAGTAGAACTGCTCCATGGTTTCCAAGGAGCACCCAGTGGATTCAAACTGCCAACCTTTTGGTTAACAGACATAGCACTTAACCACTACACCACCAGGGTTTCAAGACTTCTTAACAACAGCAGTTATTATCCCTACTGCATGCATGAGGAAACCAAGTGTCAAAAAGGGAATGTTTCAGGTCACAAAACTGCTAAAAGTCAAAGCCAAGATTTGGACCAGGTCAAGCCTGACTATAAAACTCCTACTTTGGTCTTGAGTCCAACCTTGTGCTCTGAGTGTGTGGAACAGAATGGACGGTAAAACCGTGTAAGGAACAGCCTGAGAAAAGCAAGGAGCCTGCAGCTGCAGGAAGTGTTTCTTGTTTCACAGTTTATTTCACAATTTCTCATATTATCTCCGGCACTTGTATCAATTCCTTGAGGTATGTTGCTACTGCTAGTTTTTAGCTACTGTCGAGTTGGCACCAGCTCACGGCAACCCACGTACAACAGAATGCAGTGTTGCCTGGTTTTATGCCATCTTTATTATCATTGGTAGGTTCAAGCCCATTGTTGCAACTATTGGGTCCATCCACCTCGCTGAATGCTTCCCTCATTAGAGAGACAAGGCGCGTCTTCTCATTTCACTCCTGCAGCGTTAAGTGCACATTCTCATTTATTTGGAAAAGTTCCAGTATCAAATGTTCTCCCTTGCCTCCTCAGCCTGACTCATATTTGGCCGATGGTGGTTCAGGAAATGTGGTCATCATAGGTACATAGGAAATTTCCGTATCTGTTATCGTATAAAATAAATTTCCGCATCAATGCTATTTGATAGAAGAGAAGGCAACATGAGAAAAAGACAAGAGTCTCAGCCTGGGGGCCCAGAGGTCTGGATTCAGTCCTTCGCTTTGTTGAGCCCCAAGCATGTACCTTTGGACAAGACATTTAGCGTCTGAGCCTCGGTCTAACCTCCCTGTACAAGCACTCTGTGCCTGCTTCTTCTAGCTCTGATATTCTAATCTTCTGAGGGCCCACCTTGATGGACAAAAGAAGAACTTAATCAGTTAGAAACATGATAAGAAACTTTATCAAGTCTTTTTGGTCTTCTGGTTTCCACAGAAGGATAAAGTGAATGGCTTGTGATAGATAAGTGAGCAAGTTTCCTTCCTCAATCATTTATTTGTAAAACTGTCCCCTCTACCTTCTTTGAAACATAGGTTTCTTCCAAGTCAGGTGAGCTGACTTTGTGGAAAGATAGAGACCAAGAGTCATTATTCTGGCTGAGGGACTGGGTTTCTTTGTTTACTGTGGTACCAAAGGACAAACCAAAAGTGGCTGGAAGTGATGGAGACCAATCGCAATGCACCAAAGAGAAGCAATGCCTCTCAGGTAGTACCCCTTGATGTTGGGAGTTGCCCACGGAGTTCCAATAGAAAAACAAACAAGCAAACAATGAAACAACAACAACAACAACAAAAACCCAGTTGTTTTGCACACTGATTCCAGCCAATGACAATCCAATGAGTGTCAGAGTAGAACTGTGCTCCAGAAGGTTTCCAGTGGTTCATTTTTCAGAAGTAACCTTTGGACCTTTCTTCGGGGGTAAATCTGGGTAGACTCCATTATCCAATCTTTTTGTTAGCGGCCAAGAGTGTTATCAGTTTGCAACAAGCAGGTACTCCTGACTCCTTCCAGAAGCATGTTGCCCATTTGTTGTGGATTTTGTTTGTGTGCAATATATGTAGGTATCTCGTGCTATTTGCAACAGCATGAGTGCACATCCCAATCTATTTTTAAGGGCTCTAGAAACTTGAGGACTTTCAAATTTTGAGGAACCTCTAGGGGCAGGAAGATAGCCCCTCACCTCTGCCAGGAATTCCTACAATGTCCAAGTGTGCAAAAGCTCTCACACGTTACAAACTTCAATAAGCAAAGACTCCTTCAATTAGCCCTCAACAGAATAAATACCACCGTCTCCACCAACTGTGTAAGAAGTCAGATGTCCAAAGATTTCAGATAGACTGAAAAAGCTTCCTCTGTCCAGTTGCTCTACATTCACGACCCTCCCCCTGTGCATAGCAGCCCTGGCCTGTCTTAGGCTATCAGTCCCACAATGGGAACAGATGGCAAAGGGAGAAGAGGAGTTTTCCCTCTCCCAAATCTGTTCCTGCCCCTCAGTCTCAGGGTTATAGCTGTTAGCTGCCTGACTCATGGACACCCCACGTACAACAGAAGGAAACCCTGCCTGCCCCTGCACCATCGTTGCCCTCACTGATACACTCGAGTCCACAGCTACAGCCACCATGTTCAGAGTGCCTTCCAGCCTAGGGGGCTCATTGGCCAGCCTTATCAGACAATGTTCTATTGTGCTGCATAGGGATTTCATTGCCTAATTCTCAGCAGTACATCACTGGGTGTTTCCTCCTAGTCTCTCCTAGTCTAGAAGAGCTGCTGAAACCTGTCCACCATGGGCGACCCTGCTGGTGTTTGAAATGCAGGAGGTCTGGCTTCCAGCAGCATATCAACACATACGTCGTGACAGCATGACAAACTGACAAGTGGGTGGTGGGCAATCCCATCAGCCAGTGTTTTGCATCTCTTCCTCCTTAGTTGAATAGGATTCCTCTTGGCAGCAGCCTCCTGCTGCTGGCTGGGACGCAGGGCCAGTGTCCCTGAGTCCCTAGCACAGCTTCTCATAATGACAACAAGACATTGTACCCTGGATCACACACAAAAAGCTGATGGCCTGAGAAAAGTAGGCCTTCTATTTCAGCTTCCAGAAAACAGAAAATCCTATTTGTGCATTCGCACTCTGGGTAATGACATTTCAGGTGCCTGTGCAGTTGTGCCAAGAGTTAGAAGACGAGCCCTTGCTTAGGGACAGAGATCAGACCTTGCTGGCTGGTGTGTGAAATCCAGTTACGTGGAAATGCCCGGTGCCATGGAAATGATCCCTGTGAAGGCCCTTGAAGGCCCTCTGAATGGGAGGACTTGGGATGCAGGAGTTCTTGTTCATGGAATCTTCCAAGGCCTGGCTAGGATGCCCACACAATTTTAGTTGTTACTGGGAAATTGTGTTATGGTTGTTTAACCTCTTTCCTGATGGCATAGTATAATGAAACAAAAACAAAAACAAAAACAAAAACCTGTAGCTGTTCAGTCAATTCTAACTCATAACAACCCTATGTGACAAAGTAGAACTGCCCTATGGCATTTTCAAGGAGTGGCTGGAGAATTTGAACTACTGACTGCTTGGTTAGCACCTGAGCTCTTAACCAGTGTTCCACAGGGGCTGTAAAATGAATATAATGAAATGATAATTAAGCAAATAACCATGTGGACCTAGCATAAGGCTGCAAAATGAACATCATGAAATAATAATGATTACACAAACAACAGCATGGACTTAACATAACCTTACAGACTTCCATTCATATAGCTCCATAAATGTGGAGTGTATTGGAGATGATTGGAATACTCTTTCTGAAGGAACCTGGCCACGGATCCAGCACAGAAGGTAGATGAATAGTCCCTGGGTAAATGCTTTGAATTTTGACTCTGCGCCTGACTATGCATCTTTGGCAAGTTATTTGTAACCTTTTGAAGTTTCCAAGATGCTGCTGGGTGGGTTCAAACCATTAATATTTAGGTTAGTAGTTGAGCAGAAACTCTTTGTGTTACCCAGGGACCTCGTTTATAAAATGGTGATAAAAATACTAGCAATTTTGTAGGATTGCTGAGACAATTAACTCAGTTTGTGTGCAATACTTAGCACACTGGTGGGTGCAGGGTAAGTGCTCAAAAACACTCATACTTTCGTTATCAGCCTGTTGCTGTGTGTCACCTCAAAAAACCTCCTTTTTTAATTTAAATCAATATACAGACAAGAAGCTTTGAAAATCAGGGTTTTGAACTGGTTGGGGTCCACTTTAACTCCCTCCTAAAAGTTTGCCTTTCTACTCCAGATATACTGAAGATACTGCATCCGAGATATGTATAGCCTGTGTATACATAAGAATCACCAGAGGATCTCCCCCCCAAATGTAGAGGTATACATGAGAATCACCTGGGGATCTTGTTGAACTATAGATTCTGATTCAATACCTGGGGTAGAAATACAAATTCAGGGGGAGGGGAATCTAGCTGGAACAAACAAAAGCCTTGTTGAAAACCGAAGATTTGAGTTAGTTGCGTTCTGGTGACTCAAAGTTATAGGAAGTCACTTTTATCTGGTTGCTGTCAAGTGAACTCTGATTTATGGTGACCCCACATGTGTCAGAGCAGAGCTGAGCTTCATAGGGTTTTCAACGGCTGTAATCTTGTCATGCAGTGGTTAAGTGCTAAGGCTGCTAACAAAAGGTTGGCATCTGCTAGGAGCTCCTCGGAAACTCTGAAACAGTCCTACTCTGTCCTATGGGCCGCTAGGAGTCAGAATCAACCTGATGGCTATGGATTTGGTTTTGAATCTTGTGAAAGCAGATCACCAGTCCTTTGTTCGAAGGCTCCCCTGGTTGGACTCCAACCTCCTCCAACCTTTTGGTTAGCAGCCGAGCACATTAATTGTGTGCACTACCCAGTGACTCGGAGTCATTTTTAGGACCTTATTGAGTCCCCTTGGTGCCGCTGAAAGAAGTGGAGGGAAGTTAGGGCTGTGCCCCAAGGCTCCTGGAGAAGGTGGTCCTTACAAACTCAGATAAATCTTACATGTACAACTGGTCTTCTCCTACATAAAACTTCTTGTAAGTAAAATTTTTGTATGTAAAATTGAGCTTCCCAGAAGCACGTAAACGTTGAGGACATCACACGACCTTTCTGTAAATCTCTTGAGTGTGCAAATGCAGCTTTGATTTCACAAGAAGACTTCCTGGAACTTCTGCTCCTGGTGGCGGGCACCGTGAGAACCAGCCTCTGTGTGTATTTTGGCAGGGCTGGGCCGGAACAGGGAAGCAAAGAGATGTGTGGAGCTCAAGAATAATACAAAAAGAGGGAAGCGATGCTTTTTGAATCTTTAAAATTTTTGTCGTTTCAAATTTTGGGGGAAGAAATCCTGAGGACAGCTGTCCTTTGGTATATGGGATGGGAGTGCAGGTAGGTAGGTGAGAGTGGGATAGGGGGGCTTCTCTCCTTCTACCTGGGAGTGGCCACCCCCTCCTGCATGTTGCAAACACATTTCCAAGCAATAGTTGTTTAAAACATGCCCTCTTCTTCCTGGGCCCCAAGTGAGATCCTGGGTGCTAGTAGTACTTTCTGTGTTTCCCAGGCCTCTTAGGATTTCCAGTAAGTCTTTCCAAGGAGACCTAAGGAGGCCTAGTGTTTCACTGGTTAAGTGCTTGGCTACTAACTGAGAGATCAGCAGGCCAAGCCCGCCAGCTACTCCATGGGAGAAAGCTATGGCGGTCTGCGTCTGTACAGATTCACAGAGCTGGACCCCTCGGGGCCAGTTCTACTCTGCGCTGTAGGGCAGTGAGCAGGAGACTGCAGTCAGGGTGCCCACTGTGGGAGTGACTGACTGACCCTATGGCACGTGCTTTCTCTGCCAAGAGGACAACTGTCTAACATGTCCTAGGGACAGGTGCTGACCCTTAAGAAGAGAGATTTATGGTCTAGTGACTTTCTAATTTTTGAAGTGAAATTTGTTGGGTGAATCCACTGTATAAAATTTTTTAAAATTCTGTTTTTCTGATTTTTACTTGTTCTAACATTATTCCTCATGTCATGGCTTTCCCCTCTCCCCACCAATTCTTACTCTGTGTTTATTTGTTTAACTCTTTCTCTCAAACTTCCTAATCAAATGTATCTATAAGAAGCTTCTATTGCAAATTGAAAAGCATCATGTTTTGTCTTTGGGTCTTATCTAAGTTTTTCTGAAAGGACAGTTAGAAAATGTTTTCTGGGCTCTAAAGGTACACTTTCAGTGGTCTATCTTCAGTTTAAATCCATAATAAAACAATGATAAGATGGAATTTTAACTATGTTTTCACTCTTGGTAGATAGTGTTTTCAAAAGCTTCTCTGATAAATCTTCACTGAGTCACATTTTTCTGATATTGACTTATCAGTTTCAATGAATGCTCTGAGTTTTTAAAGCACTGAAATCAACTGGGTGGTTCTCGTGCTGATAAGAGAAGATTGCTCTTTTTGACACTTACTCAGCAGAGATGTTTTGAGCCTACCGTGTGCTATGCAGAAACTTTGGTGGTGTAGTGGCTAAGTGCTACATCTGCTAATCAAAAAGTCAGCAGTTCAAATCCACTCGATGTTCCTTGGAAACTCTACAGGTCAGTTCTACTGTGTCCAATAGAGTTGCTGTGAGTTGGAATAAACTCAACGACAGTGGCTTTGTGTGCTTCGAGGAGTGGTTATTCTGTTTCCTCTACCTAGAATGTTCTTCCTAGCATCCCCATTAAGTGAAATTCTTCCTATCCCTTGAGGCTCAGTGTTCAAACATCACTCGGAGATGTCCCACATTCTTTTCCTCCTTGTGCCTTCCTCTGAGATAAATCTTACCCAAATTTGAGTACCCACAATCTTCATCTCAGCTTGGTGAAGGTCAGCCTAGGATTAGACTCTTCAGCAAAAGATTTTTGTTTTTCAGTCATCTGAGCTTCTTAAGTGCTCAGAAAATGTTTCTTGAATGATTGTTGGGTAACCTGCCCAACAGGCATTACACAAATGGATTGTCACCTTGTAAGACAAAGGATGATTTTAGTGATGAAGGTGACAAAGGCTTAAAGTGGACCCAAGCTCTCTGCCTACCTTTAAGGAGCTGCCTTTACGTGCGGGTCATCTTGAGTCTAGAGACTGGTGAGTCACCCACAGAGAAACTCAGCAAATGCATTGTTACCTCTCTGTGATGGTGTAGGGTGGGCTGCTCGCCTCTCGTTCTTGGTTTCATTCTGTTTGGTTACATGTTGAAAGAATTGTTTGAGTTTATTTTCCTATCGGGTGGTCTGCAGCACGGATCAGTGCCATTTACAAAGCACCCCTCCTAATGAAAGGGCCAGCAGTGGTGTGAATTATGAAACCAGCCTCATTCCTGCATCTGCCCACCCGTGACCCTTTCCGGAGAATAACAGGGGAATTAATCTCAGCCACATTTCTGTCTGAATAATTGTGAATTCTTAGCAAGTAGGATCCAATACTCTAAAACAAACAAAATCCACAGGCAAGGACTGAGGAGGACAAATAGTTATAATCTTAAAAATACCAAAAAAAAAAAAGTTCCTGGAGGGTTTTTTTTTTTTTTCCTCTATCTTTAACTGAAATTTTTTTTTTCTTTATATTATATTCAAGAGAATGAGAAAGAAGGGTGCGTGATTTCCTCTAGGTGCTGGCCACTTCTGAGGTCAAAGTTCATCCCTCCTCTGCCTCAGATCTGTTTTTCTATGTCTGGTAGGAAATTCCTCAGACACCTTACATCGGGGCTGCCTGTCCCTGAGACCATCCTGGTACTAGGAAGACAGGCTGGTTCAAGTCTCCGTGCAGGCTGTGCTGGGGTCAGTTGTGACCCCAGTGGTGGACGCACAGACAAGGGTACACGCTCTTCTCACTCTCCCGAGCAGCCGCATTGGTTGAGAGGTTCACAAGACAGAAGCCAATTCTTCCAGTGATGTCTATGGAAACTCTAGAGGGTCAAGGGCACCTGGCCCAGCAGTCATTGCCTCAGAAGTTTTCCAAGCTGGCCAAGTCACAGCCCACACGCATCAGTGGCAGCATCCCTGACTGCTGGGCCAGCCCCGTGCCTTCAGGACTTTGAAGTCTGGGAGGTGACAGTGCTGGGTTTTCACAAGAGAGCTCAGGCCGCCCTGACTGGGGAGCTTTGTCTTCACCTGGCACACTACAGCGAAATCTCGCACAGCCTTGCACAAACCAGTTCCTGCCAAGTAGATCCCAACTCGTGGCTGGCTGGCATGTGCTGGAGCAGAACCATGCTCTACAAGGTTTTAGTGGCTGAGTTTTCAGATACAGATTGCCAGGCCTGTCTTTTGAGACACCTCTGGGTGAACTTGACTCTCTAACCTTTTGATTGGTAGCCAAGCACGTCAAGCATTGCGACACAGAGGAACTGATTAAAACTGATGCAAAAAATCTTCATTACACATAAAATCCCCCCAAAATAAAAAACCCAAACCTGCTGCCGTCGAGTCCATTCTGACTCACAGCCACCCTAGAGGTCAGAGTAGAACCGCCCCATGGAATTTCCAAAGAGTACCTGGCGGATTGGAACTGCCAACCATTTGGTTAGCAGACACAGCACTTAACCACTACGCCACCTGGGTTTCCCCATTACACGTGGCTGTTTTAAAGTATGGACACACATATGTCCACTACCTGTCCATCAGTTTGTCACACTGTGGTGGCTTGAGGGTGACTATGATAGAGCTATGTCACTGGTATTTAAATATCAACAGGGTCACCCGGGGTTGCTATGAGTTGAAATTGACAACAGTGGGTACAGGAGTCACCGGAGGATTCCTGACGGCACACCGGTTAAGCACTTGACTTCTAAAAGAAGGGTCAGTGCTTCCCCCCACCCCAAGCTTCTCCACGGGAGAAAGGAACGACAGACTGCTTCTGTAAAGATCACAGCCTTGGAAATCCTACGGGATAGTTCTACTCTGTCCCTCAGGGTCACTCTGTTAGAGTTAACTTGACGGTGATGGATTTGGCTTGCTTTGATTTAGGGTCACTCATGGTGGACCCATTTCAGCGGAGCTGCCAGACAAAGACAGACTAAGAGAAAGGCTTGGTGATCTACTCCTGGCGATCAGCCAATGGAAATTTCACGAATCACAGGACAATATTGTCTGATTCCGGGCTGGAAGAGGAGCCTCTTAGCTTGGATGGCACTCAGAATACACAGTGGCTCCAACACGGCACTGACATATAAACAACGATGGAGAAGATGTGCTGGAGTGGGCAAGGTTCCCTTCTGCTGTCCGTGGGGTCAAAGTGGAAACATTTGAAACCATTGTTAAATGTTGACAAGATTATCCATCTACCCACTCACTATTCTGGGGGTATCACAAATGTAAACTTATTTAAGCCTCACAACCACCCAAAGAGGTGGGCACTATCGTCTCTATTTTATAGACGGGGACACTGAATCAGAAGTTAGTGAGTGGGTGTGGGGCCACCTGGCCCTCCTACTCAAACTGTCCGACCTGAGTTCGTGCTCCTTCCCCCAGGATTGGAGCCCCTCCCCAGGACAGCTGCTTTCCTCCTGGTGGCTTGCTTTCCACATGCCTGGAGTCCTGGACAAAGCTGTATTCCCCCAGGCCTCCATCTCTTTGGGGTTCCACCTGCCATCTCCAGCAGCCTGTGTAGTGCTAACGTCTATGGCTCTTGGGACAGATGACTGGTGCTTGACCTTCTGTGGCATTTGACATTGTGGCTGCCAGCAAGAATGCCACAGGGTAGGACAGGGATCTGTAACAGACGTGGGAATCAGAATCAGCATCCATCCTAGGCAGCCCTGAAGCAGACCAAGCGGCTGCTAGGTAGTCATGAACCTGGGCCGCTGCAGGCTGCCAGCAACCAGAACCAGATGGATCATGGCTCCTTAGAAATGGGGGCTGCAGTCCATAGCTGTCAGCTGGGGTGAGAGGCGCCACCTCCAGCTACACTTTGTCTTGTCGGCAACTTAGGATGGTTTTGCTCTGCACGCCCGGTACTTGAAACGCTGAGCAATCCTGGAAAAGAGACGGCATTTACTGCTAAGCAGTCACCTGTAATAGTCAGTTGCCTGAGATTTTATGAACAATTAAAGCCAAGTGCTGTTGAGTCAGATCCAACTCATTTAGAATAGATTTTATAAATAAAATGGAGAATAAGTAAAGATCAATAAACATCTTAACCATTTTCCCTATAACTCCCATTATGTTGCTACAGTCAGTTGCCTTACTGGGGGAAAAATTATCTTTTTAGAAGGGGATGGATAACTATTTAAGAGACTCTGTACCCAAAGGCTCTAGGGAAATGTTCTGTACCTTCAAATGGCTTCTAGACCACCTGTGTTGCTGTGCTGTGACCACGACTCACAGCTCTAGAATGCGGTTTGTGACGTAGACAAGCAGAGTGACATTTTCCGTGACTCACAGGAAGTTTGAAGTTGTCCACCAGTGTAATTTGGGGGTTGCAGGTCTAGATAGAAGGGAATTTGGGGAAAAGGGAAAATCAATTTTTCCCATTTAGGCTAAAATTTCTTCCATGGCACAGGGGCAGGGCAGGGCTGGATTTGTCTCTGCAAGAAGCCCTCTGGCGGCTTCTGAGATGTCCCGCAACTTTGAGGGGTTTGGGAGACTGGGTTTAGGGGCAGAGAGCAAGGTACCCTGTGGATGGCAGAGGAACCTCTTGGGGTCGGGGTGGATGGAGAGCCCCAAGTGCAGAAGGCTTCTCAGGGAGACCGTCACAGCTAAAAACAAAAAGCCCAGACGAGTCACTGTCTTGTTGGCCATGGCCCCTGATGACACCATGTGTGTAGGCCTGATTTTCAGGAGCAATCACCAGGTCTTTCCTCCGAGGTGCCTCTGGGGGGCCTTGCACCTCTACCTCTCAGTTGGCGGCTGAGTGTGTTAACCAGGGCCACCACCCAGGGAGTCTGTTCAGGATAAGGTCACCCTTCAGTCAGGGGTGCTCCACAGTTTTGTCACCACTGTCGCTCTGGAGCTGAGCTGTGGAGCTGGGTGTCTGACTGTCTTGTTGGATTCATTCTGACTTCTGGTGACCCCAGGTGTGCAGAGTAGAACTGTTCCATGGGTATTTAAGGCTGTGGCCTTTTGGAAGCAGATTTCTAGGGCTTTCTTCCGAAGTGCCTCTGGGTGGGTTCAAACTGCCAATGTTTTGGTTAGTGGTTCAGCGCTGAACTGTGGGCGCCACCCAGGATTCCTGGATATTCAGTAAGGGAACCAAAGAGTCAAACACCATACGGACAGAATAGGACATGAAAAATGCCCAAGTGGTGGAGTAGCCAAAAGCTCAGGGATAAGCAGGTTTAGGAGCCAGAGGATTGTTCACAGATGGGGACATGGGACCTTTGAGCTGGACTGTGTTTTTGAGGGACTGTGGGAGGGTAGTTAGGATAAAGTATTCCACACCCAAGTCTAAGGCTGATTTCTTGAAGAGAAGTTGGAGAAAGGGCCGTTTAAGAAAGGAAAAAAAAAAAAAAAAAAGTCCTGAAAGAGCAAAAGAAATAATTTTGGGCAAGAGAAGCTCAGTTAAACTAGTGAGCTCCATGATTCCAATGATTCTCAGTCTTTCCCTATTTCCTTTCTCTCTTTGTTGCAAAAGTACTTATTGGGGACTCTTCTCAGGGAAAAACTAGTAGCCCAAATCCTCATTTCAAAGGAGAGGTAGAGTTGCTTTCCCATGCTCCGTCCTTCCACCAGCTTCTCTGACTCTAGACCAAGACGGGTCTGTGTGTCCACTAGTGCGTAGCAATAGTGGTTACATGCTACCTTCAAGATTCCACCCACTGCCACCTAGTTGATTCTGACTATCAGGTTTTAAACAGATTGTGGTCTGTCATGGATGTGTCCTTACTCTCTTGAGTCACTTGCTCTGGGAGGGGGTGGGACAGCAGCTGTCGGGTAATAGAGCACTTGCTATGCATGGAGAGGTCCATTCGGTGAGGCCCGGAGATCTCTGACCGGCCACCACACAGGGAGCCTGGAGGTAGGTTATCCACCCTCCGATCGAGTCTTCAAATGAGAACCAGCCCCAGCTGGCAGCTGCGTAGAACCTTATGAGAGGCCTTGGCCAGAACCATGCTGCGAAACTGCTTCTGATTCCTGATTTCAAGATATGTGGTATAATAAATTTTGTTTTTCCAATCTTCTAACTTTTGGAATAATTTGTTCTATAGCAGCAGATGACTAACACGAAAGGTACCTTCTCCCATCTCCAGTCACTTGCCTGTTCCTGGTCCTACACACTAAAGTTCACACTGGCTAATCTGGAATACAAGGTCTGACAATTAAGTCCACAAACTTAATGGTTCTAAGTGCTACATACCTTACTGCTGAGTACCAGTATGATCGCCCTTGAAGTGCTCCCCTTGGGAAGCTATGCACCCACACCATGACCTAGTCCAACCTTCAATGCAATTCTGGAATTCCATCTGGAATGATCATTGGGCACAGTGGTGTGGTGGCAAGTTCACAATCTTAACTGTAGAGTTTTCTGTGAGTTTTTAGCCAGGAAATAAAATAACTGTATTGGAACACCCTCCCTACTACCTAATGTGGCCCCCAAGGACTTTTTTCTTTACCTGAAGATAAAGGAAATATTGAAGGGAAGATGTTTTGATGACATTCCGGACATCAGGGGTAATATGAAGACAGTTTTGATGGCCCTTACAGAAAAAGAGTTCCAAAAGTGCTTTGAACAGTGGTCTAGGCACTGGCATCAGTGCATAACCTCCCAAGGGGAGTCTTTGGAAGGTGACCATAGTGGTCCTCAGCAATGAGGTTGGTAACACTTTTCCTAGGATGACTTCACAAACAATTGGCAATCCTCATATGGCTGCTTGATGTGTTGGCATTTGATTTGAGCAGGAGACACTTTGCTCTAGGTCCCCTGCTTTAGTGGGTCCTACTCTGCTGTTTCTCTAGTCAGGCCCCTTCTCACAGGACAAGGAAATTGTAGGACCAAGAAGACGGAAGCCTATACTGCCTGAGGCCCCACCCGGATGGTAACTATCCAGGTACTGGGACTCTCTGTCCAAAGGTACCCTGCTTCCGGGACCTAGTGGCACTGTGCCCGGGCTTGACCTGCTGGGGGTGAGTATCTGCCAATGACGGTAAGCCTCCAGGTCTGAGCATAGCTAAGAATGAGTGCTTCTGTGGGTGTGAGTGGGCCTTGGACGTGTAGACAGAGGGATCCACACCTGCGCCTGTGGCGATACAGAACGGTAGTGAGATGGGAAGATGAGACACCTGGGCTGTAGGCCTGGAGCTGGGTCTTCCTGTCAAAGGGGTGGAAGACCTTTGATACCTTTGATAGGAAGACCCTGGATACCACCCGTCAATATTCTGACGAGGAAATCGAGAATTCTGAAGGCTATTGTGAAGGTATAACTGACAAAGGTGGGAATACAGATGGATTTTATTTAACAATTTGTTAGCTTAATTTATAACTTATAAATATTTAGACTTCTGGTGTGTGGATCTCTGTTTTACTCTGGTTACGGGGTCTACAAATGTTAGGGGCATTCATGACCATTTGATCTCAAAGGGATTTGTAGAATCTTTCTCCGAAATCAAAACTAACTAACCTATAGGAAAGAAACATATTTCTACCCTTCAAAATAGAGAATAAATTGGAAGTGAATCCAACTCTTTTTTTTTTCTTAAATTGTGCAAAAGGCAAAAGTTTACAGCACATGTCAATTTCTAATTCAAAATTTATGCATATATTCTTTTGGGACATTGGTTGTAATCCCAGTAATGTGGCAGCACACTCCTCCTTTTCACCTTGGATTCTCTGTGTCCATTCATCCAGTTTGTGTCTCTCCTTGCCTTTTTGTCCTGCTTTTGGACATGAGCTGCCAATTTGGTCTCTTGTGTTTGCTTGAACGAGAAAGCACATTCCTCATGTGTGTTATTTGTACTGCAGTCTTGTCTAATCTTTGTCTGAAGAGTGGATATCACAGATTGAATTATGTCTCCCATAATATGTGTTAACTTGGCTAGGTCATGACTCCCAATATTGTGTGATTGTCGACCTTTTTGTGATCTGATGTGATTTTCATATGCACTGTAAATCCTACCTTTGTGATATTAGTGAGGTGGGATTAGAGGCAGTTATGTTAATGAGACATGACTCAATCCATGAGATTAGGTTGTATCTTAAACCAATCTCTTTTGAGATATAAAAGAGAGAAGACAGTAGAGAGACATTGAGACTTCTAGCTTCTGATGCTACGAGAGAATAAATTTCTCTTTGTTAAAGCCATCTACAAGTTATAACAGCACTAGATAACTGAGACAGTGGGCTTCGGGAATGGTTTCAGCGGGAATTAGCAGAACTTCTAGGGGTCATAACTTCAGAGCTTTCTTTAGTCTCTGTCAGAGCAGTAAATCTGGTCTCTTTCTGTGAATTTGAATTCTTTATTAAACGTTGCTCCTGCCCCATCCAGGACTCTCTGTTGGGATCTTTGTCAGGAAGAAGTCAGCAGTGGTATCTAAGAGCCATCTAGTTTGTCTAGTCTCAGGCTGCTGGAATCTCTGATTTATGTGGTCCTTTAGTCCTTTGGAAAACTCTAGTGTCACAGTCGTTTAAGAGCTCCATCTGTTAACCAAAGAGTCAGAAGTTCAAATCCACCAGATGCTCATTGAAAACTCTATGACGCAGTTCTACTCTATCCTACAGAGTTACTATGAGTCAGAATCGACTCGATGGCAACAGATTTGGTTTTGATTTAGTCCCTGAAACTCCTTTGCTCCAGGTGGTATGGGACCAACAGATGTCTCTTAGATGGCCACTTGTGAATGTTTAAGACTGTAGACACTACTCACTAAAGTGGGATGTAGAACATTTTATGAACTATGTTATGTTAATTGACTTAGGTGTCCCCTAAGACTATGGTCCCAGGCGAGCCCCATTATTCAGTCTCTGAAAGTGGTTGAAGGTCTGTAGGAAATGTTTCAGTTTTTGCTGTGTCCTATCTGTGCTGACTTCCCTAGTACTGCCCTCTCCTTCATAGAAGGTGACACTTGTCTACTATCTAGTCAGGGATTTTCCCTTCTTCCCACTCCTAAACCTTGTAACCATCAAAGAATGACTTTTTTCTGTATGTGAGTCTTTTATAAAGTTCTTTTAATAGTAGTTTCATATAATATCTGTCTTTGTGATTGACATATTTCATTCTGCATAATGTCTTCCAGATTCATCCATATGAAATGTTTTATGGATTCATCATGGTTCTTTATCATGGCACAGTATTCCATTGTGTGTAGGGACCATAATTTGTTTATCCATTCGTCTGCTGACAGACATTCAGGTTACTTCCATCTTTTTGCTAGGGTGAATAATGCTGCAATGAACACGGTTGTGCATGCGTCTATTTGTATGATAGCTCTTATTTCTCTAGGGTTTTTTTCCTAGTCAAGCTCACATTTTTATTTTTATCTGTCTATCTATATATCTATCGTTTATCTATGTTTCTCTTCTAAGAATACTTTTTCCTTTAAGAATTTTTCTCTGCTCTATATTCACTGCTCTATATTCTCTACTCTGTATCCTGGTGGTGTAGTGGTCAAATGGTATATCTGCTAACCAAACAGCAGTTCAAATATGCCAGGCACTCCTTGGAAACTGTGTGGAGGTCATTCATCTCTGTCCTGTAGGGTTGCTGTGAGTCGGAATCAACTCAATGGCTGTGGGTTTGGGTTTTTCCTTCTTGCCACCTCACCTATTGTGTTTTAGGTAAATGTTCACACACCAAATTACGTTCCCATTTAATAATTTTCATGCTATGCTAGAGAATTTGTAGGATTATTGAATTTCTGAACTCAGTAACTGTGCAACAGCCAATGGATTCTCTACCAGCTGTCATGCTGGAATGATGGTTGCTTCCCATCTTGCTCTTCTGCTGTGTCCTAACACAAGGACTGCCAATTAAGTTCATAAACTCATCCTAGAAAAAATGCTATATACCTCACTGCTGAATATCACCATGGTCACCTTCCAAGTACTCCCCTTGGGAAGCTATGCATTGACGCCAGCACCTGGTCCACACTTCAAAGCAATTTGGAAATCTTTTTATGGAATGGCCATCAGAGCCATCGTCATACTACCACTGATGTCCTGAATGTCATCAAAACATCTTTCTTTGAATATTTCTTTTAGCTTTGGGTAAAGAAAAAAGACATTGGAAGCAAGGTCAGATGAGTAAGGAAGTTGTTCCAATACAGTTATTTGTTTACTGGCTCAAAAGTCCCTCACACACCGTGCCATGTGAATCGGTGCATTGTTGTGATGCAAGAACCGTAAGTTGGCAAAAAGTTAAGATGGTTTCATCTAACTTTCTCATGTAGCCTTTTCAGTACTTCCAAATAGTAAACTTGGTTAACTGCTTGTCCAGTTGGTACAGATTCATAATGAGCAATCCCTCTATTATCAAAAAAGATTAGCAACATCCTTTTGTCTCTTGGTTTGGAAAGAAGGAACTTTTTGTGTAGTGGAGAATTGGCTGACTTCCATTGTGCACTTTGATGCTTTGTTTCAGGGTCATATTGGTATACCCATGTTCCATCACCAGTGATAACACAGCCCAAAACATTATCTTGCCTCTCCAAAAGGTGTTGGCAAAGTTCGATTCTCCTTTGCTTTCATTCATTGTTGAGAGCCCTTGGGACTGTTTTTGCACACACTTTTCTCATACCAAGATTTTCAGTTAAGATTTTCCTAACTGTTTCTCTATCAATGTTTACTTGGTCTGCTGTGCTTCTCACAATCAGCCAATGATTTTCATGCACAATTTGATGAATTTTTGCAATGTTTTAGTCAGTTCTGCTTCTTATTGGCTGCCCTGACTTCTCTTCATCAGTGATGCTTTCTCTCCCCTCAGAAAAATGTTTAATCCATTTGTACACTGCCATTTTCCTCATAGCATTATGCCTGTAAACTTGGGCTAATTGAATGCCCCCGATTTCAGTTCTACTTTTTCCAAGTTTAACAAGAAATTTAATGTTTGTTCATTGCTCTCATTCAAGCTCCAACATTCTCATGATGACACACAAAAACACGCATCAATAATGAATGCCATTCAGCAATATACCACTATGTGTTGACATGAACACAGCTGTGTTCATATCAAGGTTATAAAACCTCACCAAGTTGTTTGTACAGTGCTGCCAATGTAAGCTCATGGTGGCAAGTTCACAGACTTAATTGTCAGACCTCGTGCACACAGGCTCCATGGTCTTCCACAGGTGTTTGTGCATTTTAGTGGTAGAAGCAGCATTGGAATCTATGTTTCTGTTTATTTTCGTTTGACTTGTGAAACTCTTTGTCTACACTAATTGTATATAGGTATTCTAGCCACTGCGGAAAAGATCTAGAAAGTCATTTTCTATCCCACCTGGCACTGAGACTTTAAACAGAAACCATATTGCATTTGAGAATGGCCCTCTGGTATTATCGTACTTAGAGGAATCTTATCTCATTCTTGTGTTCTAATGAAATCCAAAAGAGACTGGCTGGCCATTAGTAAAATCAGTGACCATTAAACAATGCTCAGGTTACCTGCCCCCTATCTCTCCTTCCCTAAGGTATGCGATAGCACCATTTTGGTAAATATGATACAGGAAAGCAATTTTCAAGTTATTTCCTGATACTTGAATGCATTTAATAATCTACAAGCTCAAGATTATTTGGGAATCATTTCCTCAATCAATGAGTGTGTGTGTGTGTGTCTGTGTGTCTGTGTGCATACCTGTATGTGTATCATTTTTTTTTTCTTTTCCTCAAAGCTGATCTTTACTCTGAAGTCATTTCTCTTCTGTTCTGACTAGCTCAGAACAGGCTTGACAACAAGAAAACGCTGGTTCCTGCAGCAGCTACACCATCAAACGGCACCGAGAGACTATTCAAAGTTATCAGTGTAACTCTAAGAGACAAGTTTATTTAATCCTGACTCATAGGACTTAGGCCATCAAGACCCTCCTTCTCCTCTGCCAGCGGAATAATTGCTACCACATTTAACCGTATGAATGTGGTGCCATTTCACTGCAATTGTGGTTAACGAAGAAGAAATCCTGAGACACAGAAACCTTGGTTTCTATGAGACATATACGTATGTCATTGAAATATGAGAGGCGGCCTTTCACAATGGTATCCTTGTAGAGAGCTAGGGTTGTTCAAGGCTCCTTGGAATGGTTCTTAAAAGACTTTGGCAATGCTGCAAACTTTTTCTTTCTTTCTTTTTTTTTGTTTGAAGGAGGAGGGCACAGACTGAGGAAGGAGAGAAGCAAATGGGATAGTGGGAATATTATTATTATTGTTTTCTGGTCAGGAATTTGGCAATATTCAGCAGAAGCTGTTTAAGACCATTTTTAGGCAGGGGCCTTAGAGTCTGACCACATTTGAAATACTTGCCTTCTTAATGTTTAAATTTGTTGGATGGGTTTCCAAGGAGGATGTCTTCAGAGTGTGGCAGCTGATGACAGTCGCTAGATTGAGATCAAAGCTTCCATGCCCTGTCTGTTGACACCTGAGAACATCATCAGAGGGAATATTGAAACATCAAGAGCAGATGTAAAGGACTTCTTTACTGGAGATCATGGGAATGAGAGAGGGCTAGAAAGACAACCATCCATGAATGAAGAAGTATTTAAAAAATAATTTCTAATCTTCCAATAGCTTTAGCTGGACCTTCCCTGAGGCAGCCACCTTGAATTTATAGTTAAAGTTAAGGTCCACAGGGAACATGGTCCCTAGACTTGCTGCTGGCCCTGACCTGAAACCAGTAACGAGTTCGACTCTTCAAACAAGAATGGACTGGACTCTGGGATACAGTGTGAGCATGTGGTGTGTGTACTTTACCGTTGTATACATCTGTAGGCGGCTGTCCTGCTGGTTTCTTGCTAGATGGGAGAGGAGAAGGTAGAGAGGAGGAAAGAAGTGTTTGTTAAGAGGGTACTAGACAGTGAACAGGAGGAGAGTGTTGTTACGGGGTGAGGAGAGCAGATATAGTTGCAGATTAGCGGGCATACCAAATTGGCTGGGATTGTATACTTTCACTTAATCATAATATTAAAAAAACACACACACAACTATTGTTCTTTAAGTGAAAGCCTATAGTGCAAATTAATTTCCCATTCAAAAATGTAGACACAGATTGTTTTGTGACATTGGTTGCAACCCTCCAGTTGTGTCGGTACCTTGGCCCTTCCCTTCCCACCCCAGGTTCCCCGCATCCTTTCTTCCAGTTGTCCTGTCCGTTCGTGCCCCTTCCTGCCTTCTTGTCTTTGCTTTCGAGCAGGTGTGGGCTGTTTGGTCTTGTAAATTTGACTGAACAAAGAAGCACACTCCTGACGTGTGTTGTTTGTTTTATACGTCTGTGTAATCTTTGGCTGAAAGGTAGCCTTTGGGAGTGGCTTTTCCTCTGAATTGGCAGGGTGTCCAGGGGCTATAACTTCAGGGGTTCCTCCAGCCTCTGTCAGACCAGTAAGTTTGATCCTGTATTTTTAAATTTGAATTTTGTTCTAAATTTTTCTCCTGCTGTGTCCAGGATCCTTTATTGTGATCCTCGCCAGAGTGGGTGGGATGAAAGTTGGGCAACGTCTAGTACTTCTGGGCTCAGGCCGGTAGGGGCGGTGGTTCATGTGGTCCACTAGCACTTTGGACTAATATTTTCCTTGTATCTTTGGTTTTCTTCTCCTTTGCTTTGGGTGGGATTGGACCAATAGATTTATCATAGTGTATGCTCGTAAGCTTTTAAGGTCCAGATACAGCTCACCAAAATAAGACATAGAACATTTTTACGAACTGTGTTATGCCAGTTGACCTAAAGTGCCCAAGACTATGGTCGTCAGCCTATTAATTCTGTCTCTTAAGATATATGGATTATCTAGGAAGCTTCTTTGGCTTTACCTTCGTCAAATTGTGATTACTTCCCTTATAATGTGTGTTGTCTTTCCCTTCACTAAATACGACACGTTTCTAATATCTAGTGAATGATTTCCTTTCCCTCATCCCTTCCTTTTCCTGTAACCACTAAAGATTTTTTTTTTCCCCTCTGTGTGTAAACCTTCTCTTAGGTTTTTTTATGACAGTGATCTCATACACTGTTCATCCTATTCTGATTAACTTAGTTCCCTCAGCATAATCCCCTCCAGACTTATTTATGTTGTGAGGTATTTTGTGGACTCATCTCTGTTCTTCACCATTGCCTGGTATTCCGTTGTGTGTATGTGCCGTAATTGGTTCATTCATCCTTTTGTTGATGGACACTTAGGTTGTTTCCATCTTTTTGCTATTGTGCATAATGCTGCAGTGAACCTAGATATGCACATATCTATTCACAGGACAGCTGTGATTTCTCTAGGTTATATTCCTAGAGTGGGATTGCTGGATTGTATGGTATTTCTATTTATAGCTTTCTAAAGAGGAGTCATATAGTTTTCTAGAGCAGTTGTAGTCATCTTACATCCTTGTCAGCAGTGCGTAAGAGTTCTAGTCTCCCCACAATTTTCCAGCACTTGTTATTTTCTATTTTTTTGATTTGTGCCAGTCAGATCAGCGTGAGATGGTAGCTTATTACAGTTTCAATTTGCATTTCTCTAATGGTCGGATCCGACTTGACGGCACTTGGCAATGGCTTATGATGGTGGGCATTTCCTCATGTGTCTGTTGGCCACCTAAATGTCTTCTTTAGTGTTCATACCCTTTGCCCATTTTTTAAATTAGATTGTTTGTCTTTTCATCATTACAATGTTACAGTATTATATAGATTTTAGAGATTAGACTATTGCCAGATATATCAATTTCCCCAGTTTGTAGGTTCTCTTTTTATTCTTTTGGTCAATTCTTTTGATGAATATAACTATTTAAGTTTTAGGACCTCCTGGTTATTTAGTTCATCTTCCAGTGTTTGTACCTTGTTAATTATGGTTTGTATTGTGTTTGTGCTGTGTATTAGGGCAAAATGATTTTTGAAGGAACATAAAACTTGACTTGCAAATAAGTCCTTTTCATTTGTCCATTTGACAAGTATGTAGTGCAAGGTTCACATTTAAAATTTAGAAATAAAGAACTATGGGAAATCATCTAGAAAAAGCGCTGCTTATAGTCCTGGTGTTCTCAGAGAATGACTGCCAGCACAGCACTTGGATGTGCTCGCCTACAGGTGTGTATGAAGATTGACATGTAGCCACACACATGCATTTTGGGAAAAAACTGAGTCTATTTGTTCATTTGACAAGCATGCTGTTGTTAGCTGCTGTGGGGCCAGGCATAGCTCGTGATGACCTTAAGCCCAACAGAACAAAACCTTGCCCAGCCCTGTGCCATCTTCCTGCTAGTTAGCGGGTTTGGGTGTGTGGGTGAGTCTATCACGTAGAGGCTTCTGACCTGTGGCGCGCATCCTCTTGCACTATACTGAACAGTAATCTATTGTGATCCATTGGTCTAATTTTTGGAAATAGATTACCAGGTTTTCCTTCCAAGTTTTAGTTTGGAGGCACTGCTGAAACCTCCCGAAGGTGACTTTGCTGATATTTGAAATCCTGATGGCTTAAATTCCAGCCTCATAGCCATGTACAAGCTACCATGGCGTGACAAACTGCTTGACAAGTGGTGGTGGTAAGGACACAGTGAATGCTTGCTGTGTTCCAGATGGCACAGTGGTTACATGCTATGGCTACTAAAAGGTCAACAGTTAAAATCCACGAAGTGCTGCCTGGAAACTCTATGTGGCAGTTCTACTTATGTCCTAGAGGGTCACTGTGAGTTGGAATTGACTAAAGGGCAAGGAGTTTTTTTAATTGTCATTTTCTTCCATTATCTGCCACTACCAAAATGGCAGGGGGCATTGTCTAACTTCCTTGTTTAAGTTCATGAGAACGGAGAATTATTAGCATCAGTCCAGGGTTGATTCCTGTGAGCTAGAGGTCAAGCATGCCTCTCACCTCTGACTTTTTTGTTTCTCCACCAGTTTTGGCACCAGCCATCCCTCCCATGGCCCTTTCTACTTCTGTGCTAGGTTGGAGAATTCATTGCAGTGGCTGAAGAGAGCTCATAGAACATTCACAGCTATAGAATTTACTAGGGAAGTAACAAACTACAACTCTGCTTCGGGATCAACAGGCCATAGCTTGGGATCAGGATTAGCGGAAATATAGGCAGTCTCCCTCCTTCAGTGCAAGACAGCTCTCTCAGCTCCCCCTGGCCGTGGAGGACTCCCCTAGATCCCCTAAGGACCCTTCTCTTGGCCTTGTTCTCATTCAGGCTTGGCCCCCGCCCCACACAGGCAAGTGTTACAAATCTCTTTAGTTCCATCAGTGAGTGCCCAGAGGCACCCTACTTGGCCACTGAACCTTGGCCCCAAGGTGTTCAGTTGTCTTACTCCATTCCATCAGTCGGCAAGCCTAGCTCCCGAATGAGTACCCCAAAGCGCCCCACTCTGCCAGAAAGCCTTCTGCATGAAGGCTGTCAGCTGTCTCGCTCTGTGACTTGGCAGGTCCTCTGTAGCCACCTTGCTCTGTGGGCTAGGAAGTCCACTGCGCTGTCTCTTGCCAATCCCTTAGTTCTGCTGCTGCTGTTTCTCTGCTGCTACATCTTGCTATCTCGTGTTGTCTTCAGTGTTACAGCTCTCAGTCCTGGGTCCAGGAGGTTCTTAGACCTCTGGGTCCAAAGAACACATTCTCCTCCCGGCTCTTCTTTCTTGAATTAAAACTCAAAGATTTAAAAAAAAAAACAAAAACCTCCCTCACCTTTATGGTGACTAGATTTGTGATGGAGAAAACCCTGTGCTGAAGAAGAGGCTTCTATATCACCAGACAATGATGGAGTCATTCGATTACCCAACAAGCGTTCACTCAATAAGCATTTATTGTGCGGTGTCCATCTATCTTGTTCCACCCTAAGCTCCATCGATACAAAGACTGTAAGAGACAATTTTTGATCCTGATTCTCCTACTCAGTATTCAAGGTACATAGGTCAGTAGTATCCATACAAAACATATACAAACAGGCCTTTTTTAAAAAAAAGAAGCAATAACCCCAAACTGCTGTTGTTGAGTCAATTCCAACACGTAGTGATGCACCAAGTAGTGCAACAAATTCTATATAAAGCAGAAAGGTGCTTAGTGGCTGGGGAAATTTGAGAAGATATCATAGAGAAAGTGACGGTTGAAAGGCAGATGGCCTTTTGACAGGTCCAGATGACAGGCTGCATTTTATGTGGAGGAAATAGCAAAGCATGGATGTAGTAAGTGAGTAGACAGATTATGGTCTGCTTGGGGAACGATGACTGCTCTTGCTTGACTGAAATCTGGAACTCCTGAAAGAGAAGAGTGCAACGTGATGACAGACAGGTAGAAGCAAAGTGGCTTACAAGCTCAGAAAAGTGTGATGGAGTTAGTTCTGGGAGGGCCTTGAGTCAGAAAGTAAGTCATAGGTCTGGCTTTTGTGAGGCCCACTGGATAGGGCATTCTGGGTCTTGCTCCTCTTTGGCGTCTCCCAAAGATACCAGCTGTTGGTCAAGCCACTCTACCTGTCTCTCCTTCCCCTCTTCTACTGGTCCCTCCCTCCCTTTACATGAAGGGAGAAACAAGACTTGTTCTAAGAGAACTTAGAGTTCTGGACTTAAAAGGCAGTTCTTTTATTGAAAAATAAAACACTTCTCCTTTTATTTGAGGCCATGATTCCATGATGAGTTAAAAGAAGTCAACTGTTTCCGGCAGTGAGTTCCTCTCTAGCTTCTGGTGATTTAAAGCTGGAGATGAGAGAGCTTTGTTGACACCCAGGAAATTTCAGCACTGTCACCCTTTGTGTTAGGTGTTACCCGCATTATCCAAACCAGACAAGGTGATGAAGATGGATGCTGGGTTCTCAAAAAGGGTTCTGGGATAAAGGCAAGAGGACTGTTAGAGAAAGGGCAGTAGAAAAGAGAATCTGGGAAGCCTGCTGAAGGTCACCAGAGTCTGAGCAGGGAGGGAGGTTGAGACCAGAGGGGGCAGCAGGAAGGCGAGCAACACAGGCAGCATTTAAGATGGGGACACTTTATCTTAGAAAGGGGTTTGCATGAATCATGATCTTTAAAGGCAGAAATGTAAATAGTGTCAATAATTGTCAAGGAGTAGCAAGTGAAGATTCTGATTTGTTTTATGAGTCCATTTGGGATTACTGGTAGGTTTGTTTTCAACTTCACTTAAACATTGCTATCTGGCATTCATTCTTTTGTCCATTATACATCATCCATCCACCCATCCACCCACCCACCCATCCACCCATCCACCCATCCACCCATCCACCCATCCACCCATCCACCCATCCACCCATCCACCCATCCACCCATCCACCCACCCACCCATCCACCCATCCACCCACCCACCCATCCACCCATCCACCCTTCCACCCTTCCACCCTTCCATCCATCCATCCATTTCACCATTATCCATTATTCATCTCTGAAGACTATGTATGATAATTCCCTTCCTAAATGAAAGTATCATTGTATACTTACTTACTTACTTACTGTATTTGCCTACCCTGCTATGTATCCCTTAAGATATAAAGTCCATGAAGGTATGGACTATCTCTGTGTTATTCACTAGTGCATCCCCAGTCCCTAGAAAACTGCCTGGTGTGTAATAGATGCTAAATAAATACTTGTTAAATATTTTTTTTAACTTGCTACCATTTTGTAATTTATTCATAAAGCAGTTCTTATGCACCTATGATGTTCTAGAATTCATGCTACATTCTGGGGATGGAAAAACAAATCAGGCATGCCCTTTCTCCTTAAGAAAGTAACCCTGTATGTTGGGAAACAGGTACAATAATAAATTAAACATTTTATCATACACAGAGATATGGATAAAAGGGAAGAATAAGAAACATTTATTAAGTGCCTGTTAAGCACTAGATAGTGTGTTCAGTGTCTGCTATGTGGTATGCTTTTCTTGTACCGCCCTGATGAGGCTTCCTTTCCATTCTGCAGGTAAAGAAACTGAGGCTCAGAAAGACAAAGTGGCAATCTATTGCTAACAATGCTCTAAGGGTACAGAAGACACTGTGGTCCATTCTGTTAGGGACAGGGATATAAAACTAGCCAAAGAAGACCCCTCCAAGGCTGTGAAACTGGCATTGAGATTCAACGGAGAAATAGGTAAGCTCGTGAAGCAGGAGCAGTGGGCACTGGCCTGGCTTCACGGACTCTGATTTATAGCAGAGACATTCAAGAGCACTGCCAGTTTTAACTAGGAAATTCAGCAAAGTAAGTAGATTATCAGTGAATACAGTCTAGTACAGCTGTGTACCTGGAAATGGCAAATGAGATGCCCTCTCCTCACATACCTAGCATTCTGTCTCCATGGTGTTTTTACCCACAGTGCCAAGAAATGACTAGCTTTGCCATTCGGCTTCTTTTTAAGGGCATGAGCCGCCATGAGGAAGTGAAGACCCGTTCGGTCTTCCTGGAAGTGAATTGCCATCCTAAATTAGCAGGCTGAGTCAACACTCTCATGTACTGAGGGCTCTGATCAACAGACTGTATTTTCCTTAAAGAAAGAATTATCTGCCCCAATAGAAGGACGTGCAGAATGTTCCTGACTTGTTAACTTCTGGTTGTTTCAGCCTGCCTTGGACAGGAGCCTTTGTTTGGTATTTAGCCTTAAAATATGCATCCAAACAGCCTCCCCCCTTCTCCCACCTCTAAATTATATGGGTCATTGCTTTGCCCTTAACTCCAATTTGACAGTCCTGCTCTGGTGTGAGAAGAAACTAACGGTATCAGGTTCCTTTGCTCTAAACAGTTAATTCATCTCACATGGTTGAGCAGCTCCTTTCCCTGAAGTGCCTGCCTGAGCTCAGAGTGGAGTCAGACCCATCCGTCACTAGACTGAAGGCTTCAAGTGGTGGCCGGGGTCACCCCCTCCCCACCTTTCCCACGTCTTCTCCTTCTGGGAAACACCAATATTCAGACAATTAAAAATAAACGATTGTTTTGCGTGTTCATCTTCCATAATTCAAGTGTTTGGCTCTTTATTACTAGACTCGACGGCACTTGGCACTTGGCTTCATTACCAGGTGTAGTCGAAGCAGTTCCAACTCATAGCAGCCCTACGTACAGCAGAAGGAAATGCTGCCCGATCCTCTAATGCGGCCACAGTGGTTGCTGTGTTTCAGCCCATTGTTGTGGCCGTTCTGTCAACCCATCTCACTGGACGTGGAAAACGAGATGCCTTCTCCCACATACCTAACATACCATCTCCATGGTGTTGGAGACACCCTCCCAACCCTCTGCTTTACCAAGCATGATATCCTTCTCCAGAGACTAGTCCCTCCTGATAACATGCTCCAGCTATGTGAGATGGAGTCTTGCTATCCTTGCTTCCAAGGAACATTCTAGCTGTACTTCTCCTAAGATAGTTTGTTCTTCTGGGAGTCCGTGGTATATTGAGTATTCTTTGCCAGCACCATAATTCAAAGGCATCAGCTCTGCTTTGGTCTTCCTTATTCATTGCCTCACTTTGACACATATATGAAACAAATGAAAATATCAAGGCGTACCTTACTCTTCAGGGAGACATCTTTGCTTTTTAACACTTCAAAGAGGTTTTTTGCAGCAGATTCGCCCAGTCCAATGTATCGTTCAATTTCTTAACTGCTGCTTCTGTGGACAGTGATTACCGATCCAAGTAAAATGCAGTCTTTGACAACTTCTATCTTTTCTCCGTTTATTTTGATGTTGCTTATCGGTCCACTTGTGAAGATTTTTGTTTTCTTTAGGCTGAGGTGTAACCCGTTCTGAAGGCTGTAGCTTTAGACCCTCGTGAGTAAGTGCTTCGAGTTCTTTTTACTTTCTGCAAGCAAGGTTGTATCACCTGTATGTTGCATGTGTTAACGGATCTTCCTCTAAATCCTAAAGCTGCATTGTCTTCACATAGTTCTTGGATTGTTTACTTGGCATACAGATTGAGTAAGTATGGGCTATAACCCTGACCCACGCCTTTCCAGATATAAAGCTGCTAATTATAAATGTGGAGAGAATTTTAAGAGTCAGGAGAAGCTTGAGCGTGTTCTATTTCCTGGGCAATTCTCTGCAGCTTAAAAGAGATGAATCAGTGTAGAATTAAAAACACTTTATTCTGGTTGTTACAGGCTAGACTGAAAACAACGATAAAAAGCCAAACCAGCTTTACCGCCTGTACTTCGAGTTCTAAGTATGTATAAATATAGGGAGACCCTCAGATGCCTCTGTGCTCCTGGCAGTGGCTCAGATTTTACAATTGTTTTATCAAGGTGTCCACTGGTATTAAGTCTTCCAGCTTTTGATCATTTTGATTTGCTTTTTCCTTCTGCACAGCGTTTCTGTAACCAATTTACTTGGGATTCAATTTCAGCTGCTCCGTGCCAGCCAGCATGCACAGTGGAGCGGGTGTGTAGAGCCCCTTTTATACGTCTTCTTCTCTGTTTTCCATATCTCCTGCTTTTGTGTCATCAGCTGGCCTCCTATGTCACAGAGCAGGTCACAGCTGGGGACCATCCGGAGAAAAGGCTCCTGGTCGTCTTTCACAGACTCAGGTCCATTCACACTGCAGGAAACCTGCTAGGGGTCACCCTGGTGTCACTCTCTTGAGGTCAGCCACAAGCAAAGTGAGACAGGCTGGTATCATTAGCAGAATATCTGGGCAAAGGAAGACAACCTGGATCAGTGTGACAGGGAGGGCTCCCTTCTACCCTCCTTTTTCTTGGTGATCAAATAAAGCAAAGTGAGTTTTCCTTCTGTTTTTCAGACTCAGCAAGATTTTTGTAACAGTTTGCACATGATGACACCCTACAGACTAGCAGTTCAAACCTACCCAGTAAAACTTGAAGAAAGGCCTAGAAATCTGCCTCCCTAAAAATTACAGCTAAGAAAACCCTACAGAGCTATTGTGCTCTGTAACACATGGGGTGGCCGTGAGCTGGGATTGGCTTGAGGGCAGAGAGATTGGTTAGAGTTTGTGTGCCCATATGTATGCAAAATATCTGAGTGCTTTTCTTCTAATAAAGACATGTTTGCCAGGAGAGAAATGCCTGAGAAGCAATAATACATCTATTCCCTGTTAACAAGGGGAGTGGAATGCTTTCAGGACTCGCTGACTATTTCCATCCTTCATATTGTGAAAACACAACCCAACCGCCAACATCTGCTGCAGACCCAACACTAATCTTCACAGAGAACCTCCTAAGAAGACCCCTAAACGTGCCCTTTTTATAATCTGCAGCTAAGAGAAGGGTTTATGGCTTTAGAATAGTTTGTCTTCCATTCGCAAAGGCTGAGATGCACCCCTGTGAAATTACACTGGCTGCCTTCTCAGAACCCCCTGAAGGGACAATGGGAGGCCATGTGGACCTTAGATGTCTTTTTCCCCCTGCCCAGAGGGATGGGCTGCTGGGGGGTGGGAGGAGGTAAAGGGCCTTGGATTGCGTGGCCCCGCCTTCCACTCCCAGCTACCGCCCAGGAGAGTGCAGAGCAGTAATAAAGATACCACCGACGTTTAACCTATTTGATTAAACAGGTCCAAAGGGATGGTGACACCAGAGGACTTTACTTAAAAGTCTGCCAGCAGGACACGGGCTTTGGGACAGGCTGGCCCTTTTCTGGTTTGATGTTTAGTCCCAGAGAGAGGGCGTGGAGCTATTTGTCTCTGAGCCTAAACACTCCCCCGCAAGGCATTGTGTGAAGTGGAGCTGAGGGCGGGCAGGGGGCTTTCAGACTGCCACTTCAGAGGGCCTCAGTGACGAGCCAGCACTGGGAACAATGGGGGAGCTTTGTAACTCAGAACCCTGTCTCTTCCCCCCCCCCCCGTGGATTCTCCTCCTCTGAACCCCTTTCCCCCAAATTAAGCCAAACAGTGGCATTGTGGGAATGCCTGGGTCCCTGCAGCTTCCTCGGGTTGCTGCATTTCTGCTTGAACTCTTGGTTCCAGATGGAAGACCAGCGTAGCAGGGAGGGGGTCTCAGTGTAGAGTAACCCGAGTTGGGTCACATAAAATGGATCGATGGCTTTGTCAGCAAGCAGCGGTCATGATCCTAGGAGTTTCTGATTTTCTTCGACTGACTTGTGTGATGGCTGGTTCGGCCCCATGTGCTGTCGCAAGCTGTAGAGGCTGTTGCTTTGAAGCTGACTGAAGTCTGCAGATGGCACATACTTGTAGTCAACGCTCAATGTTGGGGAAATTAAAGGAGGGCTGAGTAGCCCCCAGATGGCTCATGTGAAAGAACTCCCCCATCCACAGTATTCAGGTGGGGTGGGGGGACTCCCTCGGGTAGGCAGTGTTTTGATTTTTCAGCAAGTTTAGCTTTTCTCCCTTCACATCCATTTCTGATTTGAGAAACGTGGCGAGTTGAAGTTCCCGATTAATTCCATGCGTGCTCTCTAATGGGGACTGAGGCAACAGCCACAGAGGTTTCACTTTATTTGGAGAAGTGAGTCCTGGGACTTGAAAGGCTGAAATGTACCCAACCACAGTGGAAATTGGGATGAAACGTATAGCTCTGTTTCTGATGTGTTTCCATAGCTTTTTGGTTTGGATCGAACAGAACACCCAGAACAAACAGTTTTTCTGCAGACATATACTTCAACTTCTCAATTTTTCCCCGCTGTTAGAAAAATGTCTGAATTTTCCAACCTCAGAAAGAGTACTTTAATGCAGACTTGCTTGAAATCTGCTTGAGAACTAAGACTTTCTTATCTCTGGGGGTTTTGCTGCCTCTCGTGATTATAAAAGTTTATGTCAGAGGTCTGCCTGGAGATTACACTGATTACAGGTTCCTTATAGCAAAATGCTGACTCCCAGTTAGCACAGATTTTCTGCTGCTGGGTGGCGTGTGTCAGGAGGCCTCACTCCAAGATATGGGCAAGGAAATTTCTTTCTATGAATAGCTTAAACCATGTGGGCTTCAGAAGAGACGTTATGCTGAAAAAAGTAACCAGACAATACCTTCTGCTCCCTCCCATTGGTGGTTCCTCCTGTTCAATAATCTGTTATTCTTGACTTGTTTTTGTTCTCATTCTTGAGCTCTCCTAATTGAAATTGAATTTAAAATTCTAGTCATATTTTTGGAAGTGAAATAGTTGCGTTTGGGGGGCAGGTTTGGAAGCAAACCTTACTGAGTCTTTCACTGAATATAGAATTTGCCAGTGGTGAGACAAAAGGCACTCTAAACAAAACTCTCAAAACCTGGAGGGCTCTGGATCCCAAGGAGAAAGAGTGCCAGTCTTCTCTGGGCTCATCAGATGTCATCTGATCCATCAGGTGTCATTTTAGAAACTACTTTGGAAGGTGAGCCTTGCCCAGCTGGAGTTGGTGGCAGAGATGACATTCCACCTCCTGTGTGTTCTGTGTCATCTGTAACGTGAGTTGAATACTGGCTAGTTTTGGTTGATCATGGACACACTAGTTGACAAAAATCCACAATCCCTCTTTTGCCCTACACCCAGGCCTCATCTGTCATTGAGGCCACTTGACTGACTTCTGAAGACATGTATGTTTCTGCCAAGTACAGTTCCATGCACTGGGAACGCATAACAGTGAGTGAGACAGACGACACCCTTGCCTTCCTGAAGTCAGGTGGGGAGATGGAAGCTCAACAGCTCAACAAATAATTGACAAGTGGTTTCTGTTAGCAGTGGATGCTCGATAGAAAACACTAGATGGCCCTGTGACAAGGGAGCTCTGGTGGCCCTGTGGTTAAGAGCTCAGCAACTAACCAAAAGTTTGTGGTTCAAATCCACCAGCTTCTCATTGGAAACCAAATGGAGAAGTAGTCAGAACAGCAATTTTTTTTAACATGATAGAAGGTCAGCCAAAAAAAAAAAAAGAGAGAGAGAGAGAGACCCTCCATGAGAGAGACTGACACAGTGGCTGCCACACGGGCTTAAGCAAAGCAAGAATTGTGAGGATGGCGCAGGAGCAGACAGTGTTTCATTCTGTTGTATACAAGTCAGAGCTGACTTGACGGCACCTAACAAATGTGATAGAGGGTGGCTAGGGAAGGACATTTCCCAGGGATAATGAGGGAAGGTCACTGTGAGGGTGACACTCAGCTGAGCCCTGTGACACTGAGGGAATAATGTTCTAGGCACAGGGAAGAGCAAGGACAGGATCTGAAGGCAGGAGTGAGAGTGCTGCAGTCCAGTGTAGCTTCAGCAGAAAGAGCCAAGGGTGACCTATAGAGATGATAGTGGTGGAACCATGGGTCTTGCAGACTGGCATTAGGTTGTGGAAGCCGTTAGAAGAATTCTGGAGGAGATTCTGATCATGGTACCCAAGGCAGGAATAGGTAATTGTGACATCATTCTAAATCTGATTATGAAGATGGCTGGTGCCTGCACGGGCTGTATGAAGAGTGGCCACCCAGTCTCCATACAATGACAGCTAGACTCTTAAACAGAGTTCCTTGGACGGAAGTGCAGAAGTAGCATGGCTCCAAACAACTACTCTGGACTCACCTTCCAAATAGGGAAACCAGGCACCGTGAGGTTTAACGAATTGGCCAAAGTAACTCCACAAGGGTAGCGGGCAGCACCTGAAAGAAAGCCTCAGTGTACTTCCTCTTTGGGCTTGAAGTACATCCCCCGTCTTCATCCTATATTGCCTGGTCATTATAATTTGCTTACGCAGGCGTGATCTGAAAGGAAGCATTGTTTCGGAATCAATCAGGGGCTGGATACGGGTAGTCTAGTGAGTGCCTGAGCTTGGAGCGCCTCCTTATCACCAGCGTGCAGCAGAGGATGGGTCCAAATAAAACACATTCTCAGGCTTTGTTGACTTTCCGGGCCAGCAGCTGGGTTAATGGAGCTCTTTATATCCAGTCCCTTTCTGAAATGGGTTTTCTCACTTTCATTTCTCTGGGAACTTCTAAATAAAGTTCTCACTGAAGAATGACAGGAGTGTTTGTGTTGGACAGTTGAACAAAAACCATTTGCTTCATGGAGTTCATCCTTGCAAAGCGGGGGGTGGGGTGGGGGTGCGGCGTGCAGGGAGAATATATAAGAAAAGACCACCCCCAGGCTCAGAAGGCAGGGAGGGGTTTAAATTATCTACTTGCAGCATTCCGTATCATATTTAAATCTGTGATGCTAGGCTGATCCGTATAACATTAACCTCAACTGAAGATTTCCTGTAAGTATACATTTATGTGACCATAAATTTTAAAAACTTAACACTTTTTCTTTTTTGCACTTAGAACCAAAAGTTCTAGCAACTGTCCATTGAATTTAGCTCTTACATAGATGTATTATACACAGAGTAGAGAGTCACCACTGCTGAGTCAATTCTGACTTATAGTAACACTATGGGTCAGAGTAGAATTGCCCCACAGAGTCTCCAAGGAGTGTCTGGTGAATTTGAACTGCTGATCTTTTGTTTACTAGACATAGTACTTAACCACTAAGCCACCAGGGCTTATTTAGTAATTGTGAAAGAATGCCTATGATCACTTCTATGCTAATATTCAAACTTTCAGTAGAATTTGTGTTACCTACCGTCTGTTGTCAAGTAGGTTATTTTTACTGCTGCCTGCTGGGCATTTGCAGGGAAGAGGTTAATGAATCAGTTGCTGGCTGAAAGGTTGGAGGTTTGAGTCCACCCAGAAGTGTCTGGACAGAAAGATCTGTTGGGTCTCCTTCTCAAACATCAGCCATTGGAAACCCCATGGAGCACAGTTCTATTCTGGCACACATGAGGTCACCAGGCTTCATTGCCATCTCACTGGCAACCGGTAAGTGGTAGGCATTTTCCAGGTGGCTAATGGTAGATTCAAACACAATCAATCCTATTAAATTCAAAAGGAGCATGGTTAGGACTTTTAAATTTTGTACCCATTGTATGGATCTGGGGGCCTCAGGCTGTCTGTCCATCAGTGTGATTTGCTTGCTGCGTAGGCACTGTTTAAATATTTTCTGAGTTAATGTAAAAAAGACATTTTAACCTAAGAATGAGTTTACACTACCACATGGCTAGGATCAGTTGCTGCATTTAGATAAGCCTGTGCTTACCCGAACCACAGTCGCCACTTCACCCTCCTGTACATTTTGTAATGTATCATAATGCTTCTGTTTTTCATAGAGAAGAGAATTATTTCTCTACACTTACGTTTTCTTAGTCGTCTAGTACTGTTTTAACAGAAATATCACAGGTGGATGAATTTTTTTTTTAATTTTTAATTAAAAAAATTTTTTTTATTAAATAAAAAAATGAAAGTGTACATACTCTGTGTTTACAATACTGGGTTAAGAGAGGAGGAGTACACAAGTTGTGTCGAAGTCCCATTAATACTGATCTTCTTACTAATGTGTATTGTCACCGATTTCACCCTCCCAAATTTCTAACCATTATCTAATCTAAACCCTCGCTCCTTGCCTTCCTGCCCTCCCACCTTCCCCACCCTTGTAGCCGTTGAAGAGTCTTTTCTATTATGTATGAGTATGCTTTTAAGTTTTTATTGTAGGGGTCTCATATAATAATTGCTGACTAGTTTCACTCAACATAGTGTCCTCCAGTTGAGACCAAATTGAGAGATGTTTCCTGCTATCATTGCTGTTCTTTATCAGTGTATAGTATTCCACGGAGTATATATACTAAAGTTTACCCATCCATTCTTCTGTTGTTGGGCGTCTGGGTTGATTCCAACTTTTTGCTATCGTGGACTGTGCTGCAATGAACATTCATGTACATATAGCAGTTGGTGTGAATGGCCTTGATTTTGTAGGATATATTCTGAGCAGAGGAAATACTGGGTCAAATGGTGTATCTATATCCATTATTTTAAGGTAACGCCAAATTGCTTTCCAAAGAGGTTTCACCATTCTGCAATCCCACCAACAGTGAAGGAGAGTTCCAATCTCTTCACAGCCTCTCCAACATTTATTGTTTTGCTTTTTTTGGATCACGGTCAATCTTGTTGGGGTGAGGTAGTATCTCATTGTCGTTTTGATTTGAATTTCTCTAATAATTAATGATCATGAACATGTCTGCACATGTTTTTTGGCTGCCTGGATCTCCTCTTTAGAGAAGTGTCTGTCCATCTCCTTTGCCCATCGCTTAATTGGATGATTGGTCTTTTTCTTACTGATATTTTGTAGAACCTTATAGATTATGGAGATCAGGCGTCAGTCTGTCATAGAGTTGCCAAATATTTTTTCCCATTCTGTAGGTGGTCTTTTAATTCTTTTGATGAAATCTTTGGATGAGCAGAAGTGTTTGATTCTTATTAATTTCCATTTACCTATTTTCTCTTCTGATGAATGTGTTTTGATTGTCAGATTTTGAAGTCTGTCTATGTTGTGGATTAAAACATCCATTGTTGACCCTATCTTTTCTTGGATGATCTTTATCATTTTAGCTTTTATATTCAGGTCTTTTATCCAATTTGAGTTGATTTTTGTGTAAGGTGTGAGATATGGGTCTTGTTTCAATTTTTTGCAGATGGATATCCAATTATGCCAGCATCATTTGTTAAAGAGATTGTTCTTACCCCAGTTCAAAATCTTAAGACCTTTGTCAAATATCAGCAGTTCATAAGAGGATGGTGGCATTTCTGGGGTCTCTACTTTGTTCCGTTGGTCTGTATGTCTCTTTTTGTACCAATACCAGGCTGTTTTGACTACTGTGGCAGTGTAATAGGTTTTAAAGTCAGGTAGTGAGAGGCCTCCCAGTGTGTTCTTCTTTTTCAGTAGTGCTTTACTTATTCGGGGTTTCTTCCCTTTCCAAATAAAGCTGATAATTTGTTTCTCCATCTCATTAAAAAATGTCGCTGGAATTTGTACTGGGATTGCATTATAGAAGTAGAGTGCTTTGGGCAAAGTAGACATTTTCACAATATTGAGTCTTCCTATCCATGAGCAGAGCAGATTACTCCACTTATATAAGTCCCTCCTAGTTTATTGTAGCAATATCTTGTAGTTTTCTCTGTAAAGATCTCTTATTTCTCTAGTTAGATTTATTCCTAGGTATTTTATCTTCTTGGGGGCTATAGTAAATGGAATTGATTTGGTGATTTCTTCATTAATAATTTCATTGTTGGTATAAAGGAATCCTACTGATTTAGTTATGTTTATCTTGTATCCTGATACTTTGCTGAATTCTTCCATTAGCTCTAATAGTTTGCTTATGGATTTCTTTGGATTCTCTGTATAAACAATCATATCATCTGGAAAGTGGGAAATATTTACTTCTTCAGTACCAATACAGATGCCTTTTATTTCTTTGTCTTGTCTAATTGCTCTGGCTAGAACTTCTAGCACAATGTTGAATAGAAGTGGTGAGAGCAGGTATCCTTGTCTAGTTCCTGTTCTCAAAGGGAATTCTTTCAGTCTTTCACCATTCAGGATGATGAAAGCAGTTGGCTTTGCATAGATGCTATTGATTATATTGAGGAATTTCCCTTTTATTCCTATTTTTCTGAGAGTTTAAAGCATGAATGGATGTTGAACTTTGTCAAATGCCTTTTCTGCATCAATTGACAAAATCAGGTGATTTTTATCTTTCATGTTATTAATATGGTTGATTACATTAATTGTTTGTCTGATGTTGAACCAGCCTTGCATCTCTGGAATAAAACCAACTTGATCATGATGAATGATTGTTTTTATATGTTGTTGAATTCTGTTGGCTACAATTTTGTTGAAGGTTTTTGCATCTAGATTCATGAGTGATATTGGTCTGTAATTTTCTTTTTTGTGGGATCTTTCCCTGGTTTTGGTATCAGGGTTATGCTGGCTTCATAGAAGGAATTTGGAAGTATTTCATCTGTTTCTATGGTATGAAATAGAGTCATTAGTAATTCTTCTCTAAAAGTTTGGTAGAATTCTCCGGTGAAGCCGTCTGGGCCAGGACTTTTTTTGGTTGGTAGATTTGTGATGACTTCCTCAATCTCTTCCTTTGTGATAGATTTATTAAGTTGACCTATTTCTCCTTGTGATAGTCTTGGTGAGTCATATGAATCTAGAAATTTGTCCATTTCCCCCAGGTTTTCAAACCTGTCAGAGTATAGCTTTTCACAGTATTCTGTTATATTTTATTTCAGATGGGTCAGTTGTAACATTTCCCATCTCATTTCTTAATAGGGTTATTTGTATCTTCTGTTGTTTTTCTTTTGTAAGTTTAGCCAATGGTTTATCAATTTTGTTGATCTTTTCAAAGAACCAGCTTCTGGTTTTGTTAATTTTTTCAATTGTTTTTCTATTCTCTAATTCATTTAGTTCCACTCTAATTTTTATAATCTGTTTTCTTCTGGTGCCTGAGGGGTTTCTTTGTCACAGCCATGTAAGCTAAAAGCCCAAATTCAAGTTGTCAATGGCAGGGGAAGACTTTCTCTGCTGGATCTAGAGGAAGATCCTTGTTGTCAAACTTCCCCTGAACTGGGAGCTTCTGAGACACAGAGACCTCGGTCCTTTCCAAAGGATGTACTCAGCTCATGGTACTGTTTCTTGGTGGTATGAGGTCACCAAATCTCAGCTTATCTTCCTTTCTTTTACATCTCAAGAGGCTCCCCCAAACTACAGTATTATGTTGTTGTTGTTAAGTGCTGTTGAATCAGTTCTGACTCACAGAAACTCTATGAACAACAGAATGAAACACTGCCAAGTTTTGCACCATGTCCACAATAGTTTTTATGCTTGAGCCCATAGTTGTTACCACTGTGTCAGTCCACCTTATTGAGGGTCTTCCTCTTTTTCACTGACCCTCCACTCTACCAGGCATGATGTCCTTCTCCAGGGACTGATCCTTTTTGACAACATGGTCAAAATATGTAAGACACAGTCTTGCCATCCTCGCTTCCAAGAAGCACTCTGATTGTACTTCCTCCAGAATAGATCTGTTTGTTCTCTTCAAGGTCCATGGTACATTCAACATTCTTCTCCAACACCACAGTTCAAGGGCATCAATTCTTCTTCTGTCTTCTTTGTTCATGGTCCAGCTTTTGCATGCAAATGATGCAATTGAAAATACCATGGCTTGGGTCAGGCACATTTTAGTCTTCAAGGTGACATCTTCACTTTTGAATGTTTTAAAGAGGTCCTTTGCAACATGTTTCCCCAATTTGTTATGTCTTTTGATTTTTTGACTGCTGCTTCCATGGGTGTTGACTGTGGACCCAAGTAAAATGAAATCTTGACAACCTCAATCTTTTCTCCATTTATGAAAATGCTGCTTACTGGTCCAGTTGTGAGGATTTTTCTTTTCTTGATGTTGAGGTGCAATCTATACTGAAGACTGTGGTCCTTGATTTTCATCAGTAAGTGTCACAAATCTTCTTCATTTCTAGCAAGTAAGGTGATGTCATCTGTGTAACACAGGTTGTTAATGAGTCATCCTCCAATTCTGATGACTTGTTCTTCTTCGTATAATTCAGCGTCTTGGATTATTTACTCAGCATACAGATTAAAAAGGTATAGTGAAAGGATACAACCCTGATGCACACTTTTCCTGACTGAAAACCATGCAGTGTCCCCTTGTTCTGTTTGCATGACTGCTGCTTGATCCATACATAGATTCCTTAAGAGCACAGTTAAGTGTTCTGGAATTCCTATTATCCGTAACACTACTATGCTGCACATTTAGTCCTGCTCACCAACTCAGCTGCTGTCCATCCTCCCTCATTAACATTGCAGAGGCAGGGTTTATAGCATACACAATGTCAGAAATACTGGCCGACCAAACCACCACACACATTTCTACACACATTTTTTGGGAAACACAAAGTCAATCCATGCCACATGTCTTTATCAAAAGTGGAAGAAATCCAAATCAAAAATGAGATGCCATCTCACCCAAACAAGGCTGGTATTAATCCAAAAAACACAAAATGATAAATGCTGGAAAGGCTGTGGAGAGACTAGAACACTTACACACTACTGGTAGGAATGTAAAATGGTACAACCACTTTGGAAATCAATTTGACGCTTTACTTAAAAGCTATCCAGCGGTCTACTTCTTGGAATCCATCTTGCAAAACAAAGAAGACAGAAGAAGAATTGATGCCTTTGAACTGTGGTGTTGGAGAAGAATGTGGAATGTACCATGGACCTTGAAGAGAACAAACAGATCTATTCTGGAGGAAGTACAATCAGAGTGCTTCTTGGAAGCAAGGATGGCAAGACTGTGTCTTACATATTTTGACCATGTTGTCAAAAAGGATCAGTCCCTGGAGAAGGCCTGTATCACATGAACAGATACAGGCACACCAATGTTCATTGCAGCAGTGTCTACAACAGCAAAAAGATGGAAACAGTCTATCAGCAGATGAATGGATAAACAGACTATATTTACAGACTGGAACATTATGCAATGATAAAGAACAATGATGAATTTGTGAACATCTCATAACATGGAGGAATCTGTAAGGTGTTAGGCTGAGTGAAATTAGTTGCAAAAGGATAAATATTGTATGAGTCTACCATTACAAGGACTCAAGAAGCAATTTAAACACACAAGGAAACAGTCTTTGATGGTTACAAGGGTAGGGAGGGAGGCAGAGGGGTATTCATTACTTAAATAGCAGACAAGAATTATGTTAGGTGAAGCAAGGGACAGCACACAGTAGAGAAGTCAGAACAACTGGACTAAACCGAAAGCTAAGAAATGTCCTAGGTATAACCAAACACTTTGAAGAACAGAAGAGCAGAGACATGGGCCTGGGGAACCACAGTTTCAAGGGAGATCTAGGTCAATTGGCATAACAAAGTTAGTTTTTTAAGATTGTGATTAAGTGAAAATTTGTAATCCAAGTCAATTTGTCATATGAAATCCTGAGCATCCACTTCCATGCAACTTTATCTGCTCTCTTCACCCTGTGACAGCACACTCTTCCTTCTACTCTTTACTTCCAGTATCCACTCAACTGACCGTTGTGCCCTCCTCTCCACCCTCTCCTTTGCCCTCTAAAAAGAGACCAATTAGAAAGCTTTATATATCTGTTAAGCCATAAAGTACACACACCGCTTGCATCATTCTGTGTCCCTTAATCCAGTCTAATCTTCGTCATCTGAGATATTAGCTTCAGTACTGGTTTCTGCTCCAGGCTAGCAGGAATTCCAGGAACTGTGTTCTCAGGGGAACCTCCAGATTGTCAGAATATAAGTCTGGTCTTTTAGTAGCATTCTTGATCTGCACACCCCTTCGTCTTGTGCTACGTCAGGGACTCTACACCGGGTTCCCTGCCTGGGCTGTCTTTGGTGGTAGTCAGGCATCTTCTAGTCCTTCTGATCTCATGTTGTTGTTGTCTCCCAATCACATGGACCCTTCTGTCTTGGTTTTCATCTGTTCCAAGTAGGCTGGCATCAGTCGATGTTCTTTAGATGGCAGCTTCCGGCTTTTAAGACCCCAGGAGACACTCACCAATATGGGATGCAGAATGGCATAACAAAGTGTTTTATGAAAATGTTTTGCATCCCACTTTGGTAAGTGGTGTCTGGGTCTTAAAGGCTAGCAAGAGTCCATCTACGAAGCATCAACTGGTCCCAACCCACCTGGAGTAGAGGTAAATGAAGGACACCAAAGATATAAGGGACATATGAACCCAAGACACAGAAAGGACCACATAACCCAGAGACTACATCAGCATGAGACTGGAAGAACTAGATGGTACCTGCTCACTGCCAATGACTGCCTTGACAGGTGTCATGGTTTGAATTGTGTCCCCCCAAAAATGTGTGCAGCCATGTGGCTGGGATATGGTTCCCAGTATCTTGGGACTGTCCTCCATTGTGTAGTTTTGCTAACCTGTATGTTAAAGGATTAGGGTGGGGCTGTGAATTCCTGCTACAGGGGAAGTTTCCCTGGAGTATGGCTTGCCCCACCATTAATGCTTTTAGCTTTCAAGGAATAAAAGGAAAAAGAACCAAGGACAATTTGAGAACCTCGCTACCATCAAGCAAGCAGCACCGGGAGCAGAGCGTGTCGTTCAGACCAGAAGTTCTTGCGTTAGGACGCTCCCTGGACAAAGACTGATGCAATACCGGACTTTCCTCCAGAGCCGACAAGGGAAAGTCTATCCCTGGAGCGGACACCCTGAATATGGACTTGCAACTCACCGGACTGTGTAAGAATAAATCTTTCTTTGTTAAAGCCATCCACTCTGTGGTATTTCTGTTAGAGCAGCCTAGCTGACTAAAACAGAATTGGTACCGTGGGAGTGGGGTGCTGCTCTAGCAAATACCTAAAATGTGGAAGCCACTTTGAAACTGCGAATGGATAGAAGATTCAGAAGGAATGAAGAAGGCGCAGATGGTGAGAAACAACAGAGGACCGGCAGCAGCGGCAGCGGCAACAGCAGAACCAGAGGCAGCGCTGGAGCCGACCCGTGGAGCGAGAGAGGTCAGTGCCTGCGCAGAGCTTTCCTCGTGGAACGGGGTGCCTCTGGGCACTTGAATCGGTGAGGAGTGAGAGAGTTGAGTGCCTTTGGGCAGGACGCTTTCCAGCAAGAGTGGGGTGCCTCCGGGCACTTAAACCAGTGGAGCTACAGAGCTTTGGAACACTTGCCCGGCAGGGCAGATGTGGGCCTGAGGCCCAGGCCATGCGGCCATAGGAAGCTGAAGCTGAAGAGGCAGATAGCGTGAGAAGCTGAGCTGCCTCAGTCTCAAGAGGTATGGCCATGACCTCAGGGGTTTGAAAGGGTGGAACCATGGCGTGCTGTGTTCGTAAGGGTGGAATTGCCACTCAGTTGGGCTTAGGGTGCTCCTAAAGCCGATGGGACAGAGTTTCTGTCCAAGTGGGCCTTGAAGGCAGAGTTGTAGCACGGGGCTGGAGGTCTCCACTCAGAAACCAGAGAGTGTGGCCGATACCTAGAATCTGGAGAGCATTGCTGTTGTGTAGAATGTCTCAGAAAATGTAAGAGTATTTCCAAAGCTTTGAGGGCTAATGTAATGTGTTCTGTTGACTTGCCTGTTGCCTTTTAATGCCTTCTAAGTTTCACAGATGTAGAAGAGTTTTTGTATTTTGGACTTGGAGCTGATTTAAGACTTCTGTTATATGGATGGACATAATTTTGCTATGGTGAGATGAATGTGTTAAATGTTTTTGTGATGTGATTTTTGGGTTGTCAAAGGGTGGGATGTCATGGTTTGAATTGTGTCCCCCCAAAAATGTGTGCAGCCACGTGGCTGGGATATGGTTCCCAGTATCTTGGGACTGTCCTCCATTGTGTGGTTTTGCTAACCTGTATGTTAAAGGATTAGGGTGGGGCTGTGAATTCCTGCTATGGGGGAAGTTTCCCTGGAGTATGGCTTGCCCCACCCTTAATGCTTTTAGCTTTCAAGGAATAAAAGGAAAAAGAACCAAGGACAATTTGAGAACCTCGCTACCATCAAGCAAGCAGCACCGGGAGCAGAGCGCGTCGTTCAGACCAGAAGTTCTTGCTTTAGGACGCTCCCTGGACAAAGACTGATGCAATACCGGACTTTCCTCCAGAGCCGACAAGGGAAAGTCTTTCCCTGGAGCGGACACCCTGAATATGGACTTGCAACCCACCGGACTGTGTAAGAATAAATCTTTCTTTGTTAAAGCCATCCACTCTGTGGTATTTCTGTTAGAGCAGCCTAGCTGACTAAAACAACAGGGAACAGAACAAAAAGTCCCTGTCAAAGAAGGAGAAAACTCAAACTGTACGAAAAAGACCAAACTTGATGATCAGACAGACTGGAAGGTCTCCAGAAGACATGGCCTCTGGATTTTCTTTTAGACCAGAGCTGAATCCATTCCTGAAGCCGACTCTTCAGATGAAGATTTAGACTGGAGTATAAGACGTACAAAGATACTGGCTGAGACTGTGTTTCTTGGCTTAAGTGGATGAATGAGAGTAACTGCGCAGCTCCTGTCCAGAGGCCAGAGGAGAGGGCAGAGGGGGACAGGAGCTGGTTGAATGGACGCTGGAAATACAGGATGGAGAGAGGGAGTGTGCTGTCACAGAATGGGAAGAGCAGCTAGAGTGACATAGTAAGGTGTGTGTGAGTTTTTGTATGACAAGTTGACCTGGATTATAAATTTTCACTTAATGCACAATAAAGTATTTAATGATAACATTTAAATATATATATAAAAGAAGAAATACGGTAAGACACCCAGATGGCTGGATGCATAACAAAAATGCAGAGTGAGGAACACAGCTGTGTGTTTCCTGTGTGGATACCTGGTGCCCATACTCATTTGCAGTGCTTATGGGACCCCTGGATTTGTTGTGTTTTTCATCTTCACACACATGACTTGTCTACTTTAAGTAATTCTCCCCGTGTCTTCTGGGTTCTCAGCTTCTGTGTTGTCCTTCACCTCTGATCTTCACTGACAGCTGTCCATGTCGTAAAACTTTTATTCTGGTGGAAACAGGAGCTCAGATGAGAAATGTGTAACAACAGAGATTGTTAGGCCAGGTATTGACAACGCTGTAAGGAAATTAAAACAGGAGAGTGAACTAGAAAATACCTGAGGGGCAGGTGGAGACGAGAGGCTCCTGTAGCTGCTGGCATCGGGGACTACCTTTCTGAGAACCTACCATCTGAACTGGAAATCAGACAATAAGAAAATGTCATGCTTAGGAAAACATGGGATAAAAGTATTCCAGGCATCAAGAAAAGCCAGTGCAAAGGCCCTGAGGTAGGAGCTAGCTCTATGTGTTTGAGGGACAGAGAGGAAGCTGAAGCACATGGAAGGGGACGAGTGAGGACTGTGGTATGAGAAGGGCGAGAGAAGGAAGCAGGGGCTAAAGCAGGTGGGGCGTTGTAGGTCTCATAGGAGCCTGCTGGTTTTACTGTGAGCGACGCCATGCCTCTCACAGGCACACGCGCTACTGATTTCTCTTGGAAGACTGAGGGGTGTCCTCAAAAAAAATGGCTTGGGAATCAAACAGACGTTAATTTGAAGGATGTGACATGTATAGAACGGAAGGGAGGAGTGCACCATCACTGGGCAAGGAGAGCCGTACGAGCTGCAGATAGGTGGGTATGCAAATTTAAAACGGATTGTATACTCTTTCCCTCAGTCACAGTAAATAAATAAAATATTTAATAATAAAAAAAAAGTAAAAAGCAACAGACATGCATGACCATGAACAAGGCTTTCATCTCTGTGGGTCTTTTGACACTGTAGCTGCAAAATAGTCTTCCAGTAAGGGTGTCTTATCTTTGAGCTTGAATAAAGCAAGTTGTGTAAGTGATACAGTTTTAGTTGTTTTCTTATTTCAAAGTACACTTGATGGCATTATGTGTGGAAAAGAACTTCAGGTAAATGGCCACTGTGGCACCTTCCAAATGAGGCCCCAAATAGTCAATTATCATAATGCTGTATCTTTCACCATTGACTGTCCAGCCTCTCCTCATTCATCTTGGAAAAAATAAGGGCCAATGACTCAGCTGGATGAAAATGCACACCAAATGGTAACATTTTAGGAAGAAGTGGATGTTCTTGAATCTGCATTGGATTCTCATTGCTCCAAATGTGACAGTTTAGGTTGTTAATGAAACCATTCATCCAAAATTGAGACTTGTCGCTGAAGATGAATTTTCTGCCAAAAGCAGGGTCAACTCCAGTTGCTCTGGGGGCCCAGTCAGCAAAGACACTGTGCAATCTATGGTTGTTGGGCTTCAGATTTTGAGTTAAAACAGTTTTGTAAAGGTAAAGCTTCAAGTCCAGATACAAAATCCGCCCAACTGTGGTCTACAAAAGGCCCAGTGCTTGTGCTCGGTGAGGAATTGATTGGGATGGATTCCCGTGTCTACTCTGATGTATGGTGGCAAGGTGGCAATCTCTTCATTGGAACGTGCAGTTCTTCGATGCACAGGCATTGTCTGATTGGCAACAGACCAGGTTGTCTTAAATTTTTTGCTTAAACGTTGAATCGTTCTCTCAGTGGGGTGATTACGTGTGCTGTAAATTTCACATAATGCACAGAATGTTTGGTGAACAGAACACCCTACTTGATAATAAACTTTAATAATTTCTATGCATTGTGGGATGATGTAACTTCTCATGGCTATCAAGACTAATCAAGAAAGCGTGATAAATACAGGTGCTACATGAGGATATCACTTCCATGAGCTGTCAAAAATAGGATATCCTTATTGGAAGATCCTTTAGAATGAATGCTTTTAATGCGATGTATTGAGTCCTTTGCTCATTCACCCCACATATACACTCACTACATCTCTACTGTGTCCCAGGACTGGAGACAGACCCATGAGTAGTGCAGATGAGGTTTTCCTGCCTTCATGGAGCTTCTGGCCAGTTAAGAACAAGTGTACTGAATAAGATAGCTTCAAGCAGCAAGAAGTCCTAAGAAGAACACCCAGAGCAATAAAGAGGGACTCGTAGGAAACCACGGTAGCATAGTGATCAAAGGCTTCAGCTGCTAATCAAAAGGTGAGCAGTTCAAATCCACCAAACATTTCTTGGAAACCTTATGGGGCAGTTCAACCCTGCCCTCTAGGGCTGCCATGAGTCAGAATTGACTCGACAGCAATGGGTTTGGTTTTTGGGGGGGAGGAATTGAGGGAGCTGCTTTTTCCAGTAAGTTATCTTGCTGTTAACTGAGGGTCAGAAAAGTTGAGTGACTTGCTCATGGCCACAGTGTTAGGAAGACACAGAACTAGAAATCCAAACCTACCTTTCTGGTTCTATAATCATTGTTTTGCACAATGCCACATAGTCCAAACAGATTATCAGCCTTGTTTAGGTGACACCAGAGAACTGAGAATTAGTATCTAGATCAGCCAGGTCGTTCCGTGAATGCTGCACTCTGCTGTGGACGTGCCTACATAGCTTCGGTGTTTCTCTGGAATTCCATGGCAGCTAAAATGAGCTGGAACCGAGGTCTCAGTTCACACTGAGCTGCTGTGCCCAGCCCGGAGCCTGAGGCAGGTCCCACCGCGGACTTCTTTGAATCTAAGTCATTATGGTAACCAGCATCTATTTGTACCTACCACGGTTTCTTTATCATTAGCACCAACACCACGATTAACACCCTCACTGTCACCATCACCACCGTCACTGTCTTCACCCCACTGTCACAGTTAAGACCACCTGATGTTTTCCTACTATGGTATATAACCTCTGGGTTATTTGTTTCTTAGGAGCATCTATATTTCTGATGAGTTTGCTCAAAAACTGCTGGTTTTTAAACCAAAACATATAGTGCTTTTGTCTCAGGCCTCAGAAGATTCAACTTCGGGCTGCATCATGTAGAGATTCTTTCAAATGTGAAGCAAGAGGTTTCCATTAATTCATTTCACAAATATTTACTGAGTGCCTGTTATGGGTCAGGAGCTCTTACAGGAACCGAGAGTACAATGCCTTCATGGAACTTACACTGTAGTGAAAGAAACGGGCAATAGATAAATAAATCAGGAAAAGTACTGTAGGAATATAAATATTTTCATTCTGTAATAGAAAACCTAGGGGACCATTTTATTTTTTAAGATATTTAATTGTGCTTTAAGTGAAACTTTACAATCCAAGTCAATTTGTCATACAGAAACTTACATACACATTGCTGTGTAATTCTCGTTGCTCTCCCTACCCTGACGGTATACCCCTTCCTTTCACCCTATACTTCCCATGTCCATTCAACCAACTCCTGTCCCGCTCTCCTCTCTCATCTCCCCTCTGGACAGGAGCTGCTCACTCAGGCTCCCGTAGCTACTTAAGCCAAGAAGCATACTCTCCACGAGTCCCATCTTTGTCTGAAGAGTTGACTTCAGGAATGGTTTCAGCTCTGGGCTGACAGTCTGGGGGCCATGCCCTCTGGGGACCCTCTGGTCTGTTGAATCATCAAGTCTGATCTTTTAAATAAGGCTGCAGTTCTTTACCCCATTTTTCTCTCTGTTTGTCAGGGACTCTGCTGTGTTCCTTATTATGGCAGGCACTGGTGGTGGCCAGGCACCCGTGCAGCTATTTTAGACTGCTAGCATATTAACTTTTTTTTTTGCTTAAAATCAAGTTCTTTGATTAAAATCTCAGTGACCAAAACAGAATTAGGTTTTATCACTTATAGGACTAACTGGGTCAGGCTCCAGGCTGCAAGTGGGGTTCTTCATTTATCTGGGACCAGGGATGATTGGGGTATGTTCTTTTTATGGTGGCTTACAGCAAAACAAGAGTGTGAAAATAAATGTGTATTAGGTTGGGAGCTCAGCTCGGTACCAGCTGACTCTCACTCAAGCCTCCACTGACCACAGCAAGTCCCGCAGCTGACGCCACTGGGAAGGTGAAGTCAACTGGCAAGGTGTGGGGGTCTGATCCTACTTCCAGGGAGCACAGCACTGGGCACCACACTCTGCTCTTCCCAAGAGAGCTTGAGAAGCACCTAGAGTGGGTGCCATTCCAGCTGAGATTCCCATAAAGAGACAGAATCAGCAATGTGGCTGATTCCTCAATGTGGCACCTTGAGGAAGTGCTCCAGGCAGAAGGCACAGGCTGGGGGAGGTCGTAAGGCAGGATTAGGCCTGGAGTATGGATGAGACAGAAAAGAAACAAGTGTAGCTGAAGGGAAGCGAGCAGGAGGGAAACTTGGGAAGAGGGGCAGAGGCCCCAGCACATGGGTCTTGTGAGCCACAGATAAGGGAGTGGGTTTTGCAGGCGTGATGAACAAGAGTGGGATGGGTTGTGTCTGGCTGTGTCTGGGGTCTGTTGACTCCTCCTCTAAGTGCTTCTCAAGCTCTCCTGGGAAGAGCAGAGTATGGTTCCCGGTGCTCTGTTCCCTAGTAGTGAGTCAGGCGTCCACACCTTGCCAGGTTACTTCCCTTCCTCACTGGCAGCTGTGAGACTTGCTGTGGTTGGTGGAAGGGAAGCATCAGCTTGGGAAACAAGCAAGAGGGCATGAAGATGACCTTGAACCTTGGGATCTCAAAGGGTACTCCGGTAAGTTGAAGAATGGTGCAATCCAGCTTCTGGCTCTTCTCCTGGTGCAGAGGGTGGCCTCTCTGTCACCTGGGCTTGAACTTTCTATGGAGTCCCTGGACTTGTCCTGGAGAAGCGAAGAGTTCCTGGTGGGTCTCAGATCCACACAGCACTCTGATAAGCCCCTCCTAGCTCAGAGTAGAAGCCTCAATAAGGAATCTTTTAGGAAGGAAGGTTCTGCCTCAATTTATTTTATTTTTTCCCCTCCCCTGAAGTTTAAACATTCGCTGCACTTGAGTGGCTGTTGCTTATGCATCTGACTTATTTAGGCAGTTTGCTATTGTGTGTGTGGTCCAGTCCAGCCTGTTGCAATAAAGTGTATGTTAGATGCTTGGAAAGGATCCAGCAGGCAGTGTGTGTGTGTGTGTCTATGCGTGTGTGTGTGAAGGACTAGGGGAGAGGAGAGATAGGAGGAAAGGAAGGCAGAGGAAGATAGGGAGGGAGGGAGGGTGGGAGGAGAGAGATGGAGGGAGGAAGGAAGGAGGACGGAGACAGAGAGAAAGAAGAGACAGACAAGAGTGAAGAGAAAAATTTTAACTAGCAACTCAAGCAGGATGTTCACAGATGGATGGTACGTTTAATTTGCAGAATGGATTCTTTCTTTTTCAATTGTATTCATTTTGGCTATTGTCAGTCAGATTGCAAGCACACTGACATGGTTCAAATTAGCATTGTGGAAGCAATATACTGCCTGGGAGTGCGTGACTAAATTATTAAGCGCAATCCGTGAGGACCCATCACGAAAACATCACAGCAAATAGAAAAACTTTATATGGTGCTTTTCACCAGCTGTGTCCCTGGTCATTGAGCACAGCGGGTAACAGTTTGCCCAGGCACTATTTTGGGAAAAAGAAGTCATTTCATCGAGGGTACAGCTTTGGTTCCAAATTTTCTTTGAATTGCTTGCCAAATACTTGGTGTCCAAGAAATTAAACATGAAAAATGTTCAAAGAGAATTGGAAACCAAGGCAGGGAGTTCTGCTCACCAAACTTTTAACCATTACTAACCTGTTAGAGAATAACGTTGTTGAGTAATTCACTCACTGTTAATGATATGTAACTTGTTCCTGTCCTGGGCTTTTGGTGATGCTCAGTGGATCAGCAGAAATATCAGAAGTTTGGAAACCAAAAGGCTAGGATGAAATCTTGACTTCATAAACTATGAACATGCAAGTTTGGGAAAGCCATTTGACTTCTTTAGGCCTCAGTTTACTTGGCTGCAAACTGGAAGTCCTAGTGACCTCATTTGACCTTCTCACAGATTTTTGAGAAGATTGAATGATTTCACGTTTGCAAAGGGATCTGTAAACTCAAAAATGTTTACCAGTGTGTATGATAACTCTTCTGGATGCCAATGATGAGCTGAAGTTCATTAATGAGAGCTGTAGTTCTTTCTAGAATGTTAGGAAACAAGAATTTTAACATCCTTGAAAGTTCCTAGGGGTATTTTAACAGGCAAATCAAAGAAGAAAAGCTGGGACAAACATTTCAGCTCCCACTCTTGGGGAGTACATTTGGAAGATCGTGGGAAGCAGACTGTGACTGAAGGCAAGAAAAAAAATCAAATGAGGACAAATCTACAACAGCTTGCCGTCTGATGTTGCTCTGAACCCCGTAAGCGAATAAAGGACTCTGAGAACATCGTGTTGTTTTCATTTCCATATGTTATAGGCCGTCAGCTTGGGACAATCAACAGCTCCTGCCATAGAGAGAGAAGCATCTGATGATTAGAAGAGGGCCCTGGGAGGGGTTCACAGGCAGGTGGGGACCCAAGGCATGTGTGAGGTCTCTCAGGCTGACACCTCCACCTTTTGAATGTTCAGAGCTCTCCGAAACCAAACCAAACTCACAGCTGTTGAGCTGATTCTAACTCGTAGCAACCCTACAGGTCAGAGTAGAAATGTCCCATAGTGTTTCTAAGGAGCACCTGGTGGACTTGAACTGCCAAACTTGTGGGTAGCAGACATAGCACGTAACTACTATGCCACCAGGGTTTCCTGGCAGTGATCCCAACACAACATGATCACTCCCAGTGTCTTGTTTCCTGCATCGATGAATGAACAGGTGGAGAAGATAAAATGGAGAGATGGGAGCCTGGGATCCAATCCTGCTCATCCTTCAAATCCCATCAGAAGTCTCGGCTCGTCCGGAAGTCTTCCTACCCTGGTGCCTACAGCTTCCAGACTCCCTGGCTGATGTAAGCAGTTAACGTCCTTGGTTGCTAACTGGAAGTCGAGGTTCAAGACCACCTGGAAGCACCTTGTAAGAAAGTTCCAGTGCTCTAATTCAAAAAAAAAAAAAAAAAAAAGAAAAAAAATGCTACTGAAAACCATGTGGGACACAGGTCTACTCTGACAGACACACATGGGGTCTCCAGGAATTAGCGTCAGCTCAATGGCAATTGTGCAAATCATATGAACATACCATGGACTACCAGTAGAACAAACAGATCTGCTCTGGAAGAAGTCCAACCAGAGTGCTCCTTTGAAGCAAAGATGGCAAAACTGCATCTTACATACATTGGACAAGTTGTCAGGAGGGATCAGTCTCTGGAGAAGGACATCAGGCTTGGTAGAGTGGAGGGTCAGTGAAAAAGAAGAAGACACTCAATGAGATGGTCTGGCATTGTGGCTGCAACAATGGGCTTGAAGCATAAAAATGATTGTGAGAGTGGCGCAAAACCAGGCAGTGTTTCATTCTGTTGTACATACGGTTGGTAGGAGTCAGAACTGACTCAATGGCACCTAATGACAACAACATCTTCAAAGCTATGCTTTCATTTAGTCCATTTTAAAAAGAGGGAGCCTCCTTGCTCCAGCTTCCAGAAGGTCTGCTGTGCACCTGGGGCTCCCCTTTGTATTGAAGGTCCAGAGAAGGAGGAACGCCCTCCACCCTCGAGGAGCTCAGGACCTGGAGAGAAGGTTGATGGCAAAGTCCCTAAGTATTCAGTGCTTTGTGAAGACCCCAAGGAATGGAGATGGGTGTCCCAGTGCTAGGAGGACATGCTGGGGGGAGATTTCCCTGTCTGTCAGGACTCGGGGGAAGGGGTTTCTCCCAGGAGATGAGCTCGTCATGTAGGGTACTGAGCAAGATGGGTGTATGTTTCGGGTAGAGCGAGCAACTCAGGTAAGAATAAGGAAGTGTGAAAAACCTTGATTCATCTTGGGGGCTGTGAATCTTACTATAAGGTTGGTGGTAGGACAGTGTAACTAAAACAAAGAAAGCCAACCAACAGTCAAACAGAACAAGGAGATGCTGCTTGGTTTAAAGTCAGGAAAGGGTCATACTCTTTCATCATACTTTTCATTCTGTATGCTGAGCAAATAATCTGAGGAACTAGTCTATATGAAGAAGAACAAGGCATCAAGATTGGAGGAAGACTCATTAACAACTTGCATTGTGTAGGTGATGCAACCTTACTTGCTGAAAGTGAAGAAGATTTGAAGCACTCACTGTAAAGATCAAAGACCACAGACTTCAGTATGGATTGCACCACAACATCAGGAAAACAAAAATCCTCACAGCTGGACCAGTAAGCAACATCATGATACATCATAGCTTGGATGCCTTGGTGAGGTTGGAGCCCCATGGAGCAGAAACGAGAAGCTGCCTCCTCATTCCTCCTTAGATACTCAGTATGGTCAAAGCAAGCATTCTACAGCATCAAGCAACAGCATCCTGGCTGGTGAAGGAGAAGGAATGGCTGTGTCGACACATCTTCCCCAGGTGGTCTAGTGGGCCAAAGGCACCAATGGAAAGGCTAGGAAGTAGGAGGCAGGGCCTCTGTAGTCTCCCGGAAGTTACCAGGGAAGATCAAGCAAAAGGCGGATAAGCAGGTGATGTTTATTTAAGGACCACCAGAGTCTGGGTCTTGATTTGATATGACCACCTTTACATCCAAAGGCTGGAGAAGGCTGTTGATATTCCAAATGTGTGAGGATGTAAGGAGCATCCAAAGAGCACATGGAAGGAGAGGAATGAGTTAAACAAGTTCAGGAAGAGCGTTCTTAGGGTGAGGTGTTTGTTCTCCCTCGAGCAGGGTGCTTTGTTAGTTATTAAATCCCAGCATTAGTGGTATTGTTGAAAGTCACATGGGAATGTGAAACTGGGATAGTTTGATTTAGCTGCTGTATTCTGAATCAAATGGATAGCTCAAAACATGTGTGTGTAGAAACACATAGATAATTACCATTTAGGTCCATCTGTAATGTTTGAATCAACTCGATGGCCACAGATGGGTTTTTTATTTTATACTATCATGTACATGTGGCAGGAGCCTGATTGCACAGTGGTTAAGAGCTTGGCTGCTAATCAAAAGGTTGGCAGTTTGAATCTACCAGTTATGCCTTGGAAACCTTATGGGGCAATTCTACTCTGTCCATCAGGTCAGTGAATTAGAATCATCTTGACAACAGTGGGACACATGTATGTATGAAATTATGTACTATAGGTATGTCTTGGCTTCCTTATATTTGCCTTACATGTGCCTTCTATTTAGAGCCTTTTATAAATATAGGTGCCTTTATAAGCATAGGTTCTGAAAAGTGTGGCTTGAAATTTTGGGCAAACACCCCTCTTGGCTATTCCCAAGCAGTGAGACGAGGCCATTTGTCCATGGGAATGGTGAAATCTTTCTTTGTTCCCGTGAGCTTCCCAAGGCTGAAGTGCTGTGTGTGGTGACGTGATATGCATCCACGTGGTACTGTTATTTTGGTTAATCACCTGTGAGTCAACCTTTACACCTTACACTACCAGGAGAAGGCAGCTCAGTCTCTGGAGAACATACTTTAAAGTCCCTTTATGCAGAAAAAGAAGAGCACAGAGAAGTGTGCTGAAGTCACCAACCTCCAGAAGAGATACTGATATATATCCCCAGTACTGCCAGTGTTAGTATGTAGAACAACCCAGAACTCAAACTGGAGCCATCATAAACCCAGTAATGATGGGCAAGGGCAAACAGATGAGGCTGGAAGCAGGTGAGGGCATGCCAACTTGCTAGGCTTGTTCATTGCACACTGAACTATAGACATGTTCAAGAAATGGAATGGGCGAGAGGGGCAAACAGTTAGGGACCCGGCTTGCACACCTTCTGAGGTGGTTTAATGAGCAGAAGACACTCAGTTAATAGATGACAGTCCCATACAGTGGAGATGAGAAGCTGCCTCCTCATTCCTCCTTAGATACTCAGTGTGTTCCCATCAAAGTGGATGTTTTATAGCACCAAGTATCAGAAGGAAACATCAGTGGCATAGTGGCTAAATGCTACAGCTGCTAACTCAAAGGGCAGAAGTTCCGATCCACCAGGTACTCCTTGGAAACTCTATACTATGCCGTCTACAGGGTCACTGTGAGTCAGAATTGACTTGATGGCAATGAGTTATTTATTTTTGTAACTATCAGAAGACAAAAATAAAAGAGATAGCTTTTAAATAGTTGAAGAGTTTGATCTATCCAATGGAAAGCAGGAAAAGAGAAGAAGAAAGAAAAGAAAGTAAATAACAACAACAACAATGACAAAACAACATAAAACCCAAACCACTGCTGCAGGGTAAATAGCAGAGAAAAATTAAAATGAGATGGCAGAAACGAATCCAAATGTAATAGTAATTTTAATAAGTATAAAGTCACCAATCAAAGATGAAACTGTTCACTGGGTATTGAATTTAACATCCTACAACATCTTGTCTGTGAAAGAGTAATGAAAGGCATGAGTTTGGTTAGGTTAGTAATAAAATGGTGGAAATATCTGTATAAGATACATATGAATCAAAAAAAAGAAAGAAAATCTGGAGTAGCAATATTAGTATACAGAAAAATAGAATTAAAGGCAAAAATACACACACAGTCACAATGAACGTAAACATATCCACTCATTTCATCTTAAAAATAGATAAAAACAATAGGCAGTGCTATAGAAAGACATATTTAAATCAACAATTGTGGCCAGAAATTTTAGAACAGTTTTGTGGAACTGATAGATTTGAGTAGACCAAAGGTAAGAAACGATATAAAAGATCTGAATAATACAATAAGCTAAAAAATTAGTATGTATAGAATTTTATATCCAGTAGCAACAGAAAACACATTTACTAAATCACAAAGGAAACTTCTGTGCTCCAAAGAATCCCATTGAACACAGGACACGTTCTATGATCAAAATGCACTAAAATGAGGAAACATAAGAGAAATTAGGAAATACAGCTGAAGCGGTACTCAGAAGGAAATTATAGCTTTAGACACATTTCTTTGAAAACAAATGGTTGAAGGATTCAAATCAAGATGCTGGAAAAAGAACAATTCCAAAGGAACCAGAAAGAGGGATGCAATACCAGTGAGACAAGAAATTTAAGAGAAACTAATAGGGACAATTAAACCTCAAATCTGGTGCTTTGAAAATACCAATAAGATAGTCACCTCTGGCAAGACTCATCACGGGACAGAGAGACTAAATAAAGAATGCAGAATGAAAAACAGTGAAATAAAATAGACACCTAGACACAAATTGTGAAAGAATGTTAAGAACAACTAACTACCCACCACTAAATTTGAAAATCTGTATGCAAGTGGGTACATTTCTGCAAAAATATACTTGTCAAAATTGGTGTAAGAAGAAACGGGAACATTAAACAGACAAATAAGCAATCATGAGATTAAAATGGTAATAAATCTATCTTCTTCCACAAATGTCCAAGGTCCAACGGTTTCACGGATAAGTTCTACCAACACTTAAAAAAATAGGAAATTGTGGGAAACAGAAGCAGAGTGAAACAATTAGAAGTCATTTTGTGAGATTTCCTGAGTCCACCAGTGGAAGACAGCAACAAAAGGCCTACGTGACTTTTGAAACTCTTAACCACTGTACCACTGTGGTTCCTTTGAATATGGTGGTAAACATCAAAAGTCACATACGATTGTGGAGGGTTTAACCCAGAAAAGCAAAGATGGTTCAATCTCAGAAACTGTTTTAATACATTAACCTAAAGGAGAAGAGTCCTGGATCATCTTGATACGTATGCAAAGAGCTTTTTTGCTTTAATAAAAAGAAATTTATTTTCTCACAGTCTGGGAGACTAGGAGTTCAAATTCAGGGTGTCAGTTGCAGAGGAAGGCTCTCTGTTGGCTCTGGAGGAAGGTTTCTGTCATCCATCGTCCCAGAGCTGCTCTGCACAGGGACGCTGTGTCCAAAGGACATGCTGTGCTCCTGGTACTGCTATCTTAGTGGTTGAGGTTGCTCTGCCCCTCTGTTTGCTTCTATCACAAAAAGCATAAAGCTTGACATTCATTTTTGATAAAACCTCTTAGCAAACTATTTCTAGAAAAGAACTTCCTTATTGTGATGAAGATTTATGCTCCATACCTACAGCAGACAACACACTTCAGAGAAACTTTGGACTCATCCTCTTTCAGATCGGGAGCGTATGCTGCTGATGTTTACTATGGTATCAAAGGTCTTGGCCAGCTCTATGAGCCAAAGGAAAACAAAACAAAGCAAGTCCAATGACAGCGAGGAAGGACATTAAATTGTCATTTACTGATGATATGGTGTAAGTAAAAATCTATCAGAATCAACATAAAATGATTAGAGAGTTCAGGAAATTCGCAAGACACAGATCAACTCAGAAAAATCAATAGTGTTTCTCCATACTAGCAATAACCATCCAGAAAAGAAAAGGAGAAACCATACACCTTCATAATGGCAGTAAAAACTATAAATTATCTAGGAATTAATAAAAACATAATATCTGTAGATAACATTTTGGGAAAATACAAATAAATGGAAAGACTCTATGAGAGTCACTATGAGTTGGAAGCTATTTGATGACACCTAAACACAACGAATCCTTGATTATGAATGAGGTGATTCAATCTTACAAAGACATTGATTCCCTCCAAACTACCATTCCAGTGTGATCTAAAAGAAAATTCCATTTGGCTTTTCCCCCCAAGGGATACGACCAGTTTATTCTACATACATAAGAGTATAGGCCTGTGTCTTGGTCTCTTCTAGAGTTACTATAACAGAAATACTACAAGTGTGTGGCATTAACAGAGAAGTTTTTTTTTTTTAATTTTAATTTTTTTTATTTAATATGACTGAGCAAAAATGTACATTCCTGTATAAATTTACATGCCCACCTGTATGCAGCTACCACTGCTCTACTTGTCTGGTGACAGCACACTATTTCTCTCTGCTCCATACATGTCTCATCCTCCCAACAGCCTCCTTTCCGCTCCTCTCCACTCACTCTCCTTCCTCCAGCCAGAGGTCAGCAAGATGATATCCTATAGATGTATAGAACCATAAAGTGCTTCCAATATATGGTCACTCTGCATTGCCAAGTCCAATCCATTCGTGTCCAAAGAGTGGACCTTCGTTATGATTTATGGGCAAGGGCAGCATCAGGGCCAGGGGCCATGCTCCCAGGGAAACCCCCAAACTGCTGGACCATCAATTGAGGTCTTTTAGTGGAGATCTCAGGATGCACCCCTTTTTACTCTTGTGTAGTCAGTGAGACCCAACTTAGTGAGCTCCATTGCGGCTATCACTGGTGGTGGCCGGGCACCATCCGGTTCTTCTGGTCTCAAGTTGATGTGGGCACCCACTCATGTGGGTCTCCCTATTTTCTGAGTTGTCTTTACCCCATGTCATTTTGGTCCTCAGTGAGCATCCATTTCTGCTGAGTTGGGACCATTTGCTGTGTCCTCGGATGGCAGCTTGGCAGCTTTTAAGACCCCAGACGCCACTCACCAATGTGGGGTGCAGAGAGCTCTCTTAGCAAAACACTAGTTGTGCCAATTGGCCTCGATTTCACCTAAGAGCATGGTCCCCTGTCCCCTGCCCCCGCTACTCTATCCTTGCAATATTGGGTTAAGATGGAAGGAGTATTCAAGTTATGCTGAAGTCCACTTAATATTGTTCTTGTTTCTAATGTGTGCTATCACCGATTTCACCCAACTAGATTTCTACCAACTATCTAATCTAAGCCCTCCCCCTCTCTCTCTCCCTCCCTCCCCTCCCTTGCAGCTGTCAAAGAGTCTTTTCTTCTATATACAAATAACAGAGAAGTTTACTCCTTCACAGTCCAGTATGATAGATGTCCGAATTCAGGTCACCAGCTCCAGGTAAAGGCCTTTTCTCTCTGTTGGCTCTTAGTGAGGCAGCAGTTTTTGCTTGTTCTGAGAGCATTCTCAGGTCCAAAGGAAGTGTTCTGCTCCTTGTGCTACTTTCTTGATGGCAGGAGTTTCCCTGTTTCTCTGCTAACGTCTTTCTTTTATATCTCAAAAGAGATTGGGTTAAGACACTAACCAATCTTACAGACCTCCTCAAAGTAACTGCTGCTAATCTGTCTTACTAAATCATAGTAATAGAGGTTATAACACATAGGTAAATCCCATCAAAATGATGACAGAATGATAGGCGATCACACAATACTGGGACTCATGGCCCAGCCAAATTGGTACACACATGTTTGGGGTGATATAATTCAACACATGACAGCCCATGAATAGCTGCATTACTTTTAGAAAAGAAAATGACAGACTTCCATTACAAATTATGAAGATATACAACAAAGCAATAGAAATGAAACTGAGCTATTGATACAAGAACAGACAAATATGCCATCTGAATAGAATTAACTTATAGACTCATTCCTATATATATGCCAAGTGCCGTTGAGTCAGATCTGACTCATGGCGACAACTCCATATATGATAAAGGTCAATGATGGACAGGGCAAATTACTTAGCAGAATCCAAAACCCACTGCCATCAAGTTGATTCTGACTCATAGCAACCCTGTAGGTGGGAGTAGAACTGCCCCATAGAGGAGCACCTGGTGGATTCATACTGCTGACTTTTGCATTAGCAGATGTAGTACTTAACCACTACACCACCAGGGTTTCCACTCAACAGAAGGTGTTGGAAAAACTAGCCCACTACTCAGCAGAAAGAATCCCTGGTGGTGCAGTGGATTGAGCCTACTTACTGCTCTGCCACAGAAAACTGTGGTAGTCTGCTTCTGTAAAGATCACAGCCTTGAGAACCCCATGGATCAGTTCTACTCTGTTGTACAGTGTCTCTATGAGTTAGAATTGACACATGGCCACAGGTATACTGAGGAACACGAACCGGATCCCTACCTCACACCGTATGAGAAATAGGCTCTAGATAGATGGCAAACTAAATGCGCAAAGTAAAATGAGAATATTGGTAGGAGAGAAGAAGGACTTCCTAAACAAGATCTCAGAAGAATAAATCACTAGGTGAATAATTGATGATTTGGATTATGTAGAAATTAAAGAGCTCTGCTTAACGAAACATAGGCAAAGTAAACAGACATAAGAGAGATTAGGAAAACATTCTAGCAGTATCTAAGACTGATATCCAGAATATAAGGAACTCTATAAATTAACAAGAAAAAGGCAGAAAACTTCATGGAAAATAATGGGTAAAGGATATGCCAGCAAGTCACAGAAGGGGAAACATGAGTGGCTAACAGATAGATGAAAAAGGTTCAGACTCAGTAACATTCAGAGAAACGCAAATTAAAATAAGAAGGAGATAGCACTTTGTTGTTAGGTGCCATCTAGTTGATTCCAACCCTAGTGATCCTGTGTGAAAGACTAGAACTGCCCTATAGGACTGTGGTGGTGGTAATCTTTATGCAAGCAGATCACCAGGTCTGTCTCCTGCAGAACTGCTGGCTGAGCTTGAACCACTAGCCTTTCACCTGGTAGTAAAGAGCTTATCCTTTAGCACCTTGTTACTGTTGTTAGGTGCTGTTGAGTCAGTTCTGACTCATAGCAATCCCATGTACAACCAAATGAAATCCTGGGCTCGTGCCATCCTTGCAATTATCGGTGTGTTTGAGCCCGTTGTGGCAGCCACTCTTGTCAGTCTATCTCATCGAAGGTCTTCCTTTTTCACTGACTCTCTGCTTTGCCAAGCATGGTGTCTGTCTCCAGGGACTGAAACTTTTTGATGACATGTGCAAAGTACACGTGATGAAGTCTTGTCATCCTCACTTCTAAGGAGCATTCTGGCTTTACAGCTTCCAAGATACATTTGTTTGTTCTTCTGGCAGTCCCCAGTGTATTCAATATCATTCACCAGTACTGTAATTCAAAGGCATCAATTCTTCTTCAGTCTTCCTTATTCATTGTATCGTGCCCATCTTTACTGGCAAAAACTAGAGACTTAAATCATGCATGGGTGGGCAGGAGATGGGACAACAGGAACTCTTGTGTTGTCCTGCAGAGAATGGGAACTGATAAGGCACCCAGCAGAGTATTAGGGCAGGGCTTACCCAGATGAAATTTGTGTTTGCACAGGGATGCAGAATATCCCAGAGAAGGGTTTTCTGCATGAATCCAGAGGGAAGCATAGATGCAAATATTTGTGGCTTGCTGTTTGTGTAGTGCAGGAAACAGTGGCACCCTGAGTGTCAATCACAGGGGACATATACAGTGAAATGTGGTGCTTGGGTGTCATGAGATACTGTGCAGTAGCTAGAGGCCACAAATTTGGTGTGTTTATAACTACACTGATGTTGTTGTTGTTGCTAGGTGCCACTGAGTCAGTTCTGATTCATAGTAACTCTGTGTACAACGGAATGAAAGATTCTAAGTTGTGTGCCATCCTAACAGTCCATTGAGTCCATTGTTTGAGTCCATTGTTAAAGCCATTGGGTCAGTCCATCTCTTTGAAGGTCTTCCTCTTTTTTTGCTGACCTTCTGCTTTACCAAATATGATGTCCTTCTTCAGAGACTGATCCTTCCTGGTAACATGTCCAAAGTGTTTAAGACTTAGTCTTGCCTTCCATGCTTCTAAGGAGCATTCTGGTTGTACATCTTCCAAAACAGATTTGTTCATTTTTTGGCAGTCCATGGTATATTCAACATTTTTCTCCAACACCACAGTTCAAAGGCATCAACCCTTCTTCAGTCTTCCTAATTCATTGTCTGTCTTTCACAATCATATGAGACAACCTAAAACACCATGGCTTGGATCAGGTGCACCTTAGTTTTCGAGATGGTACCTTTGCTTTTCAATATTTTAAAGAAATCTTTTGCAGCGTATTTGCCCAGTGTGATGAATCTGTGGATTTATTGGCTGCTGATTCCATCGGTGTTGACTGTGGAACCATGTAAAATAAAACAATTCAACAACTTCAGTCTTTTCTCCTTTTATCATGATGTTGTTTATTGGTCCAGTTGTGAGAATTTTTGTTTTCATGAGTTTGAGGTGTGATGCCTACTGAAGGCTGTGGTCTTTGATCTTTAACAGTAAGTACTTCAAGTCCTCTTCACTTTGGGCAAGCAAAATTGTATCATTTGCATAACACAGGTTGTTAGAGATATATCTTTTTATTATTATTATCATAGTGAAAATATACAAAACAAGACACATACCAATTCTGCATATATACTGAAATTCAACATACACATTTTCTTCACATACAATTTAGTAATAGATTATAGTCTTCTGGTTGTGGGATAGATCTTTGAAATGTGTTGTTCTGACTCACAGCTACCCTATACACAACAGAACGAAACACTGCCCTATCCTGTGCCATGCCCACAATCACTTTTATGCTTAAGCCCATCCTTGTAGCCACTGTGTCAATCCGTCTTGTTAAGGGTTTCCCTCTTTCTCGCTGACCTCTGTTACCAAGCATCATGTTCTTCTCCAGGGACTGGTCCCTCCTGACAACACACTCCAATTATTTTTGCCCTTTGAGACACAATGCTGGGTTAAAAAAAAAGGTGGGGTGGTCCATTCCTCGATACTGTTTATGTAAATTGAGATATATGTATCAGGGCTTCAAACTAGTTTGCTCTGGTTTGAATTCCTACTGGGAATTTGTATTTTCACCCCAGATGCACTGAATCAAAATCTACATTTTAACAAGATCCCAAGGTGATTCTTATGTTGAATATATTTTGAGAACCAAACTTTACTCAGAATCGGTTGCTAACCAGCTATATTAGCATCACTTGGGGACTTGTTAGAAATGCAGATTCTCAGCAGGGGTTTGAAACAGAAGGAACCTGTTCTAATCCCTGGTACATACATACAAAGTGATGCTACATTTACAGAGATATTTACAAATCTGAGGGTGAATATTGAACGCATCACAACTGTTGCCTGTAGGGTGAGGGGAGTGGGAGTTGGAATGAGAAGGAAAAGAAAGAAATCAGTAAAAATAAAACAAAATAAACTAAAGAAAAGACTCACTTGGGCTGTGGGTGATCATGGGCCAGTGATGTAGACAGAAGACTAACTCAACCACCCACCCCTAAAAGCCAGAAACAAGGGAAGAATCACTTCACATTTATCTGATGCTGTCTGTGTTTGGGGGCTTTATTTTCTCATTTGCCACCAAACATGCTCAAGTTAAAATGGGTGGTTTTAAACTTTGAGGTCACCACTGAAAGGAAGAACTCAATTTCTGCTTGGAGGAAACGAGTGATCTCCATCCTTAACTGAGGAAGGTCTAGTTTAGGGCTCATCACCTGTTTTGCGCACCTGGTTTCCCTAGCTTCCCAGTGTAGCCTGCAGAAAATTCCTCGGAGACCTTCTGTTGTCAGAATCAAGGCTCCAGAGAAAGCACCCACCCCTGCCTCTGTTTTGCCTACCCAGACTTTCTGGCTGTGAAGAATGCTTTCCCTGCCTTCACTGGCATCAATTATATTAGCAACTTTATGGGCTGGTATGTGATCCCCTGGCAATCCCACCAGGCAAATGTAGGCTGTCACAGGTAACCAGGTCCTCAGACAATGCCCAGGTTTCCCAGATAATAACTCCTGAAGATTTTTTTTTTCATTAAGAGGTGTTAGATTCCTTAAATTTTATTTGTAATATGGTATGAAACAGATTAATTGAACGTCAGAGACTCTCTCTTTTGAGGTGGCTGCTTCCTCTTCCTACAGTAACAAACTAGTCAGGACGGGGGCCCTAGACAGGATAGTTCATCTAAACCATGACTTAAGCTTAGGTTTTATCTAAGTGGCCCTGTGTACTGGACCTCTTTCCAGAAAACTCTCGGCCATCATATATCTCCCATCTCCCTTTGCCTCCCTCATCACAGAGTTTACCTTAGATGGAGATCTCACCTCCTTCAAGGTCACATCATTCAGCTTAGGTTATTATCTTGCTTCTGTGAAGACACAGAGCCCCTGGAGCCTAGTGTGTTCAATTAATGCTCATCAACTTAAAGCCTATTCATAGGTCCCCAACCAGTCTTTATTTCTCTCCCTAATCAATTTATCCGACTCGACGGCACTTGGCTTAATCAATTTATGTAATATCCACATTTCTAATGATGTCACCATTAACATTGTGATTCTAGGTGGTTAGCAGGTTTCCTGACAACAGCCCATTTTGTTACGGTAGGTTCACATGGGATTTATCATAGACTATAGTTTGTATTGGAAGAACAGCCAGGATGCTCCTTAGGAACAAGGATGATGAGACGTCATCTCCTTACTTTAGAGAGTTTAGTAGGTAAGATCAGTCCCTGGAGAAGGACATGATGCTTGGTAAGGCAGAGGATTAGCAAAAAAGAAGATCCTCAGTGAGAGAGATGCACCCAGTGGCTGCAACAATGGGCTCAAGCATAACAATGATTGTGAGGATGGGGTATGACTGGACAGTGTTTTGTTCTGTTGTACATACAGTCACCATGAATTGGAACCAACAAGACAGCTCTTAACAACAATAGTTCATCTGACGCACCTAACATTCTTCCCATAAGTTGGATGTTGACTGAGCCTTAAATTTAAAATTCAAGGAAGGTTGTCTTCATCCCTGTAGGACTTGAGCCATGGAAAGGGAAGAGGATGCTCTGACGGTCCGGACTGAACAGGACCTGGGCATCACCATGGTGAGGACTGGTCTTCTAGACCACTGTAAAGGAAGCTTGGTGGGGGTTCCCGCTTTACGAAATCATTTAGTACACAGTAGTCACTTGATAGGTGGAGATCTCTTTGGTGCTGTGCTTTGTGGTCCTTTTGAAGATAACTGATGTAAAATTGAAAGGCAGACAGAGAGAAAACACAAGTGTTGTGGTTAAGTAGGTCAGCAGAAACCAAGCTTGATTTTGGGAATCACTCAGCGGAGCAGGATCCAAGTCACTAGAAATACATCAAAATGACCAAACACATTTCTATATTATCCTTATCTAAACATTTGTTGCATCCATTCAAGCACTGAGATCTATTGACCTTTTCCCGGGGATGCTGATTTGGGGGTTGTTGGCTTTTGTTTCCTTAAAGTAAGTAACTGCTTGAATTCCTTGGCACTGATCTTGGCTGTCAGTTGACAGGGTAGCTACGTGGGTGTTGGGGAGACTAATGCCTTCTCCGGCTGCTTTTCTATGCTTCAGCTGGCTAACTCGAGGAGCCTAGAAGGCCCAGTGAGCCAACACAAACATGTTGATTCCATTGAACTTGTTAAAAGGAGTTTGGTTGGGTTAAAGAGAAAATTCCAACTATTGCTTCTGAAAAACATGGCTGAATTTCACAGATCAGAGATGTCACACAGACTGGAAAGCTAGTATCTACCCTTTTTCAAAAAACACTGAAATAAAGCACTGACTTCCCTGTAGATACTCCATATGACGTGGATTTGAAAATAGTATGAAGATTTTTGTGTTCAGCATTCTGGTGGGTACCTGAGATGGGAAGAGGGTAAATTCATTAAGTGGCTTATCTTTCCAGCCCCTAGAAGAACATCCTGCAAGAACAGGATTCAACAGTTCCATCGCCCGGGGCCACGTGGATGCCTTGAAGCAGCTGTCAGACTTTCATGTCAAGCTGGGGCACGAATGACCTCTCCACATCTAAGGGAGCGTTTATTCCTTGTAAGTTTATCCTCCAATTTTTAAAAAATAGTGTTTGCTGACACACAGCCTTCATTAAGCTGCCAGAGACTTAAGATAATAGCAGGAAGTTCTGCAGAGATAAACCCAATATGGTAGCCCGGGAAGAAGGGGACTTAGTCAATTAAATCATTAATGGATATTTGAAATGCCTTTCTAATGGGGCGACGACGCAGTCCACACATTAAAACCAAGGCGAAAACATCTTATCTCATTCCATTGCTCTTGTTGGGGCCAAAAGATTCTCTCTTGAACTTCACTCTGTTTATAGATAGCAAGGAACAAGGTTTATTTGAACTGGTTTTGTTTTGAGTTTGTGTGGGTTTTTCCTCTCAACTGCAGAATGTATCCTTCGAGCTCCTGCATTTCTGAGCCTGGTTTTTCCTTTTTGTAGCAGTGCCGGAGTTTATCACCAGTCACTTCTGGACAGTGTTAGTGTCGCACTCACTTCCTGGCTGCAAAACACTCATAACATTCACCAGAGTTCTGGGTGCTACAGGCCACATGCGGAACTGTTACCTGAAATGGCTAAAAAGTCTTTTTTAAAGTGAGTGCAAGATGCTGATGCTGTTTGTAGAGAACTGCTGCTCTAGGTTAGACATGTGCACAACAAAGAAACGGGATGAATAAAGCCAACCTGTGACAGCTCAGGAAACCCTGGTGGCATAGTGGTTAAGTGCTAGGGCTGCTAACCAGAAGGTTGGCAGTTCAAATCTGCTAGGCGCTCCTTGGAAACTCTATGGGGCAGTTCTACTCTATCTACAGGGTCACTGTGAGTCAGAATCTACTCGATAGCACTAATTTGTGACAGATTAAGACGGAAACCCAATTGTTAGCAGTTATGTAAGAGCATGAAACTCATGAGAACTGGGCACCTTGCGGTTGCCTTGGTTTTCTGGAGCTGTTAAGTTTTCCACCTTTGACAGGAGCCCAGCTTACGACTTTTCAGTTGGTGTCAGTGGGAAATACTTGTGTTCTTCTCTGGCAGATTTCTGACTTACCCAAGTACCAAGCTTTTGTAGGTTTTTCTGTATTGCAGAGTGATGTCCCAGTCAGCCTTGTTACAGCAAGAATTAGCCTGAAAAGAGTTGTGGATGTTGTGGATGTTCTTTAGCGAGTGCCAGAATCATTGGGTAGGGGGTAGTTACTGAGAGCATGGTAGACCACCCTCAGCACTGCTGATTCAGGAAATCTGGGTGGGTCCTGAAAATGTGCATTTCTAGTGAGCTCCCTGCTGATGCCGCTGGTCCAAGGACTGGATCGTGAGAACTACCGCTACTTAAGATAAAAGGAAAAACCAAACCAAACCTGTCACTGTTGAGTTGATTCTGACTCACGGCCACCCCATGTGTTACAGGATAGAACTGCTTCATAGGGTTTTCTTTCAGGTTGCCATAATCTTTATGGAAGCAGATTGCCAGGCTTTTCTTCCATGGTGCTTCAGGCTGGATTTGAACTGCCAACCTTTAAATTAGTAGTCAAGTGCACGCTATTCAGACCACCCAGTGACATAGTAAGAGACCAAAAAACTCAAACCAAATCCATGGATTCTGACTTGTAGTGACCCTAGAGGACAGAGTAGAATTGCTTCACAGAGTCCCCAAGGAGTGCCTTGTGGATTTGAACTATCGACTTTTTGGTTAGCAGCCACAGCACTTATGCCACCAGGTTGTCAGGTGATGAGGAAGTGGAGCCAAAATTTCATGCTGGATATAAGATTTCCATTCTCTTGTTGCATTTAAAGGGGGAAACATCTTTTTAAAGGAAAACTCTTTGTTGATGTTTTAAATGTGAATAGAAACATTCCTGACTTCATAAGACAGATACATTCCAACAGAGCCATCTCTGTAAAAACGAATCCTGTTTGTTGGCCAGTCTCCATTGTCAAGCCAGAGATGAACTGCCTTAACATTTAATTTCCCAGAAGAGCTAAGTAAGAAGACTTGGTTAAGGAAGAAGTTCAATGTCATGCTCATGGCTCCCTGGGGTTGGTACTGTACCATTTTCCTGATTCTATGATCTCTCCTTTCCCATCCTGTTTATACCTTGTTATTCTACCTCAAGAATCAGCACTTTGCCAATCAATACACATTTCTCCTGTGTCTGTAGACCTATTCAATGTGACATTCTTAGAACTTAAATCCCCTCTTGTCACCTGAGTTTTTTAAGAGCTGACGTTTGTAAACATGTAATGTCTGCTTTCATTTGTAGAAACTGGTACCCAATTCTTTTGCTGTGCCCCCCCAAATGCTCTGTGTTGAAGTCATCCATTTCTGTAAAAAGAACTAGCGTGCAGGTATGTCAACCCCCACATTCAAAGTTGCACCCGTTTACTGCCTTCCCCTCCCCCCCGAAAGTATTTGAGGTCAAGGTGAAACCTGCAATATCCTCACTGAGCTAAGTACAGTCACTGTTAAAAGAAACCTGCCTGGTGAAAGCAGCAGCAGTTTTCTCTGCTTGATTAGCTGTCTAAACTGAAACTGCAGGACTTGGGGACAAGTTGAAACAGGGCCTGTCAGTGCTTCCAAAACTGAGGGCAGTGTATGTGAATTATTTCTTTCGAAAAGTTGTAAAGGAATTTGCAGAACACGAAGGATGCCTTACCTTCCTGATCCTACACACGTCGGCAAGTGCCAGCGAGGCGTGCGCTATTCTCGGCTTCTATTTAAATATTGGATGGAGCTGTAAATACAGCGCCACATGCTGCTGTCTGAGGCTGAGGGCTGGAAAGGGAGAGGAGAAGCAGATTTGGTAGTGGGTACTTTTCCTGTAAGATGCTCTGGTGGTGCAGTGGTTAGCCCTTAGCAGCTGGCTGAAAGGTTCGTGCTTCAAAACCCACCAGCTGTTCTGCAAAAGAAAGATGCGGCCATCTGCTTTTGTGAAGCTGGAGAGCCCTGGAAACCCCATGAGGCAGTTCTGTTCTGTCCTATAGGGTAGCTGTGAGTTACAGTTGATTCGATGGCAACTGGGTTCTTTTTCTTTCTTTCTTCTTCTTCTTATTTTTTTTTAATTTTTCTGTGCAAAGAAAAGAAAAACAAACAACAAAAACCTCAAAAAACAAACACAAGGTTTTTCCATTGCTTTCGGGCCACCTATTTGACCTCAAGAAAATATTGGCATCATAGTGGCTGAAAGCTATATGTCTGCTAGCTAAAAGGTCAGCAGTTCAAATCCACCAGGTGCTCTTCGGAAACTCTATACGGCAGTTGTACTCTGTCCTGTAGGGTCGCCGTGAGTTGGGATTGACTTAATAGCAGTGGATTTTTCTTTTTGACCTCAAAGCCTTATCCGTTTTGGAGTTGGGAGCTGTTGCTTCTTAGCAAATCAGGGTGCATGGTTTGCCCACCTCCACCCAGATTTCTCATCATCTCTATTTCAGGCCCGTCTCTTCTCTGTCCCTTTGCTATGAAGGGCTACTGTGACGCTGGCCTTCTGGCTTCTCTTCCAGGTTCCTGCAGGGAGACACATGTGACCATCTCGGCTCACTGCACCAACCCAACTGCTGTAAACAGTCTCCCCCATGAGGCCTTCTGCTCCCTACTTTGCCCCGTAAGTGTGCTCGAAGGATAACTGTGGTTTCTCAGCTACTGGCTCGATATGCAGTGACAGTTTTGTGGTTGGCCCAGCTGTAGAGGGAGCTGGAACTACCCGTGCACGTCTGCAGCCTGCCTACACAGCGGCCAGGCCCCACCTTTCCCGGGGGAGCTAGTCTCCTCCCCGCACCGTGGCACCCACAGCCCAAATCCCTTCACCTCCTCAGAAACTCGCTGCCGTTGTCCTTAAACAGTTGTCAGGCAGGGGATAAGGAAGAGCCGGAGTATCCAGATTTCTGTCTCTGGTGCATTGTAAGAAATGATTGTTTTCAGGTGGTGCAATAACCAGTAGGAGAAAAGTACTTCTCAATTTTCATTTCTTCTGAGTCCACCAGCTACTCATTGGAAACTCAGCAGAGCTGTTTTACTCTGTCCTCTAGAGTTGCCATGAGTCAGCATTGACTCGACAGCAGTGGGTTTTTTTTGTTGTTGTTGGTTTCCTGTGCTGGATCCTTCCCTACTTTGCCCCTGAAGTTCGTACCTAGTACGTTTTCAAACTTTAAATAAATCTTGTTGTATCATTGTTATCGATGAAGAAGACGACAGGCAGTAGAAATATCACATAGGGGACCGAGGACTGTGGGTGATGAGGAGCTCCGTGCATTCGAACACTGCCCTCTGGATTCCAAATGAGGTTGCATTTAGGATCAAAGTGCCCTTCTCCTAGAAAGACTCTTCCAGAAGCAATACATTCGCAATTTGGAGAAGTCTGTGCTTGAAGAGGCTTCACTGTGTGCTAGCCAAATGGTTTCCCCTCATCTTTCTGGCTTACCAGTCCCAACCGTGTTTTTCCTTCTCTGAAGTGCGGTGTGCCTTTCAGTCTGGGAAATGAGCCGTGGCGGAGCTGCAGGATGTGGGCTAAGGCCGCATCAACACCGGCTTGCTGGGCAGGGAGGCCTCTGTGATTTTCTGGGCTGTATTTTTCCTATGATTCTAATGGGGCTTTGGATATAACATTATGGAGTCTACAGGAAACCCTGGTGGTGTAATGGGTTAAGTGCTATGTCTGCTAACCAAAAGGTTGGCAGTTCAAATCCACCAGGAGCTCCTTGGAAACTCTACGGGCAGTTTTACTCTGACTTCTAGCATCAGTATGAGTTGGACCCGACTCAATGGCTGCAGGTTTGGTTTGGTATAGTTGGAGGGGAAACCCTGGGGACATAGTGGTTAAGTGCTACAGCTGCTAACCAAAAGGTCAGCATTTCAAATCTACCAGGCGTTCTTTGGAAACTCTGTGGGGCAGTTCTACTCTGTCTATAAGGTCACTAAAGTTTGGAATCGACTTGATGGCAGTGGATTTCATTTGGCTTATAGTTGGATGCAACCCTAAAAATTGCAAACAAAACAAACTCACTGCCGTTGAGTTGATTCTGACTCAAAGTGAGACTACAGAGTGGAACTACCCCATGGGGTTTCCTGGGAGCACCTACTGGATTTGAACTGCTGACCTTTTGGTTAGCAGCTGTAGCTTTTAACCACTACACTCTCCCAAATGTTGTTCAGACGGCAGGCTTTCTATATTGTCCTACTCTCTTGAGTGAGGGAATTAGATTGCTTTACGTCACATTGGTTCCTTTAGTCATAAAACATACTACATGCCTGATACCATGTTAAGCAGTGAAGATATGAAAGTAGATCAGCCATAACACAGACTCCCAAAGAATCTGCTCTCCGGTGTTCTAGGATCAAGGCTGAAATTACGGACAGAGTGCAGTAGGAATGTCAAAGAGGAAAGAGACAAGGAAATCTAGTTCGAAGCAGAAAGGCTTGGGTGAAAGTTTGCTAGAGAAGCCGGCCCAGAGCTGCATCATGAAGAGATGATTTGCTCTTGACCCGAAGATAAGGGACGGCACTGCAGAGAATGAGGGCAGGATGAACAGGAACAGGACTGTGAAGCTGCCTGGTGTGTGTAGGGAATAGCAGGGAGCTCTGAAAGGCCTGGCGTGCGTGCTTATTTTGGTCAAAGTGGCTAGAGAGGTGACAGGGACCAGATGGTCAATATCCTCTGAGGCCACTCACCAGCATTTCTCACCATTTAAATTTGGGCAGCTTCAGGCAGGAGAGGAGGTGGTGGCACTTCAGTGGTAGAATTGTTGCCTGCCACACACAAGGCTCGGATGTGGTTCCCGGCCAGTGTACCTCACACACGGCCACCATTTATCTGTTTCTGGGGGTTTATAGGGTGCTAGGGTGCTGAACCACATTCCAGGAGAGCTTCCAGACAAAGATGGACTAGAGGGTCTTCTGCGAATCACTCAGTAGAAAGGAACGCTATGGGTCACAGCTGTCTAATCTGCCACCCAGCTGGGGCTGAGCCGACAGGACTGGGCAGCATTTTGTCCTGTTGTACCTGGGGGCCGCTGCAAGTGAGATGCCAACTCTACACCAGCCAACAACAACAGCAACAGCAAGTCCCGCGCGGCAGCTTTTCCTCCCATCCCAGGTGTGCGCACTTGTTGGCTGTGACGAAGCTCAGAGTCTCTTACAGGCAATTCTGGAAATCAGAGAAAACACAATCAAAGGGTGCAGTCCATCCTCTCCCTCCACACACATGCCAGCCAAGCCAAGGGCCGTCGCGTGGGATCCGCCCACACGAGAATTCCAAAATACAAATCCCACGAGTTTGCGGGGATGCTCCATGCTTCCCCTTCTGCCTGTAACTGGGACTGGGGCTGTGGGGAGAGCCACATGCAGACCCCTGAGCAGTGGCTGTAAGCACGGTGGGAGCCGACACATTCTTCTCAGCCTTGATGTCAGTGCGCCTGGAGGAAGCCCCACCCAGCCTGTCTGTGAACAGGAGGCCGGCCCCAACTCTGGCAGATTTCACAGCGCCTCCTCTACTTTCCCCATCTTCATCAGTCTGCTTCTCAGTAACTGTGTTCCCATCGCATTATCATTTTCCTGAATCTTCCCTGCAGAGGGAAACCAATACGCCAACCCACCACTCTGCTTAGACATTGGCAGATGCCTTGTAAAGTTTTATAAAACATACTCTAAGCAATTCAGTTGAAAACCTGTTGCAACAAGCCATGTGATTTTAATGAGCTATCTCCACTGAACGGGGTTTGTCAGATTGACACTAGGTCTTTTACTAACTCGTCTCTTTCTAACCCTAAAAAAGGCAAGTTACTGCCCAGGAGAGAAACAGAAATACAAAGCAACATTTCTGGCTTGAAAATGTTTTTCTGAAGCCACATGGTTTCACTCTGTCTGATGGTGGCACACTGGTTAAGTGTTATATCGGCTAAGAAAAAAGTCAGCAGTTTCAATCTTCCAGGTGCTCCTGGGAAACTCTGCGGGGCAGTTCTGCTCTGTCCTATAGGCTTGTATGGTCTTTGTGCTGTGGAGCTGCTGTTGGCTGGAGTAGACTCGACCACAGTGGGTTTGGATTTTTTGGTTTGGGGGTGATGTTACCCCACTGATCACCTGGTTGCTAGGCATTGGTGGTGAAGCACAGTGGGCAACACCAGTGATGAAATAGTCATGGGCTGCATGAAGCCCGGGGAGGGATTTGTTATTTACATAGAGAGGCAGAGGTTCTGGGTGCTGGGTAGTGATTCTGGTTATGTTTCCTATCAAGGTGTGTATCTTAGCATGAGCTGACTCGGTTAGCAGGCAGCCATCGACCTCTTCCTCGTTTATATACAAGGGAAAGCATTCCAGGCAAGCAGCCAGTGAAATGGGAGTCTGTGTTATACAAGGTTTTGTCACCCTGGGGAGCACTGGTGTATGGAGGGGTGTATTCCCGTACATACAGAGTCACAAACCTTGTCTCAGCCTCAGTTCTGTAAAAGCAGATCCCGAGACAAAGGCTTGTGCAGGGGGCTTGCTTGAGAGTGATCGCAAGGAGCTGGAAGGATGGAGGGAAGGCAAGAGGGAAGGAGGCGAGGCAGCATAAGGACTGTTATAGGATCAAACACTTTGTGGGCAAGAATCGTGCATCCCAAGGGACCTTCTGTGGAGCTTAGGCAGTGCGTTTCAGAAATGTCTGTCCAAGCCATGCCCAAGGAGGCAATGGAACTGGCCAAGGCTGGCCCTGGGGGCCCCACTGCCGCATCCCTTGGATGCCTATTGCTGTCCCAGGTCCCACCTCAAGGCAGCAGAGAAGACCCAGGGCAGAAGGTGAGTGGTGTCAGCTACAGGGCAAGATAGGGACACATGAGATGCTCTAGAGTGAGGCTACACAAAGCCCACATTGAGCTTATCACCACAGTGGTGTCTGGGCCAAGAGGTTTGCCAAGAACGTCTGAGGCGGTATACAGGAGGGGTTTGATAGCAGTTGTAGTCTAACGCCATTCAAGATCTACATTTACAGTAGATTTGTAGGCTGGTTAATTTCACCCTTATATCCTCTCTTGGTCCAGGAATGCAAACGAGTTGTTAGTGGAAGCGAAACACCCTACCACCCCCTGTGGTCAGGATGAGGCCTTGTTCTCTAGTGGGATATTGTCCATTAATGTTTCTAGAGTTTTCTTGGAGGTCTGTCTTTAATCTCAGCCTGAGGTAGAAAGGATACTATTTTTTTCAGTGTTTTTAAGAAAAAGAAGTGTAATGGACATGTAGTAAAATGCACACATATTAACTGATTTTTTTTTCAGTTTTGAAAAATGAGTGTATTTGAATAACCCGTACCTTTCAACTCAATGGCAGTGGATTTGGTTTGCTTTTATCAAGATATAGAAATCTTGGTGGTGTAGTTGGTTAAGTGCTACGGCTGCTAACCAAAAGGCTGGCAGTTCAATCCACCAGGCACTCCTTGAAAACTCAATGAGGTGGTTCTCCTCTGCCCCATGGTGTCACTGTGAGTTGGAACCAACTTGGCAGCCATGTTTTTTTGTTTTATCGTGATATAGTGTATTTTTATTGTCCACAAAAGGATTCGTGTGCTCCTATCCTTTAGCCAGCAAACAGTCACTGATTTTCATCCCTGCATATTATTTTTTTCAACTCTAAAAACACCATGTTGGTGGAGTCATACACTGCTTATTATTTTGTGCCTGGCTTCTTTCACTCAGCATATTTTAGAAGTCCACCTTTTTTGTGTGCACATAGATGTAATTTGTTCCTTTTTTATTGCTGTGTAGTATTCAATTGTATGAATCTGCTACAGTTTGATTGTCTACTCTCCAGCTGATGGACCCTTGGGTGGGTTCCATGGTCTAGCTATCATGAATAAAGCTGCTAAGACTCAGTCTTAGTGTAGGCACGTGTCATTAGTTCTTTTGGATTAATACTCAGGAGATGAATTTCTGGGTCATAGTCTAGATATATATTTAACTATATTAATAGAAGTGGTTGTAACATTTTTTCAGTTCCACTGGCGATATACAAAAGTTCTGATAGATCTGAATCCTTGGCAATTTTTGGTGTTATTAGTTTTTATCACTTTAGCCATTCTAGTGGGTTCATGGTAGGATTTCATTATTTTAATTTGCATTTTCCTCTTGACTAATGATGCTGAGCTCTTCTGTAGGTGCTCATTGGCCATTCAAATGTCTTCTCTTGTGATATATTTTGCCCATTTATATTGGTTTTCCTTTTAATTATTTCTTTGATTGTCTTTATATTGAGTTATAAAAGTTCTTGATGTATTTCTTAATCAGTCTCTTTGTCAGCTATCTTGTGTTGCAAATATTCTCAGTCTGGGGCTTGCCTACTCATTTTCTCAACAGTGTCTTTTTTAATTCTGACTTTGTTCAGTAATCCTTCCTTCTTTTCTTATCCTTTTTCTTTCCTTCCTGGCTTGTTTGTTTGCTTACTTTCCTCTCTCCCTCCCTGCCTCCTATCTTTTCTGTTTGGAGCTTCCTGTATCCTCTCTAAATAATTTTAGCCTATTCCACCATCAGGAAACCCTGGTGGTACAGTGATTTAGTGCTACATCTGCTAACCAAAAAGTCAACAATTTGAATCCCCCAGGTATTCTTTGAAAACTCAATGGGACAGTTCTACTCTGTCATGTAGGCTTGCTATAAGTCAGAATCTACTCAGTGGCAGTGTATTTGCTTTGGTTTTTTTGGATCCTGATGTCATGAAAACATAATTCTCATATTTCTGTTAGGAGCTTTGTAATCCTATGAGATCTACTCTGCATTGCTCCAGATTGTCTCTTCCAATTTGTATTTCTTACCAGTAAGTTGGTAATCAGTTATTTTCATTATCTCATGGAGATTCATGGAGACACAACCTTTTAGCCTGGTAAATTCTGGAAACTCTGAAAATCTTAGCTAAGTTTTCCATGTTTATATTGGCATCTGTCTCAGGATGGTATGTGAGTTGGGTCCATCCATTCATCCATCCATGCACCCATCCATGCACCCATCCATCCACCCATCCACCTACCCACCTACCCACCTATCTATCTTCCATCTACCTACCTGTCTGTCTATCAACTTCAGGTGATGCTGTTTAGCTAATTCCAGCCCACATCTGCCTGTTGACCTATAGAGTCCCTCTGCTATTGATAGGTGACTTACGTTAGACATCTGTGTTGACATTTCTCTTAAATGAACAGGTTATTTTTATTTTATTTTATTTAACTGGAGGCTGTTGACTTTGCGGGGACTCCAGGTCACTAAAACAGTATTCGTTTGAATACAGAAAAATGAGAAATTGGACTTAACATTTACTTTTTTGGTTTAGAAGACCGTTCTGTGTATTTGTTCCCAGTAATGCTCTCTTGATTTCATTAACATACTTTGTCAAAAAGGAATGACACGTGACAGAGGTCCACAGCATGTTCTAAGCCTCATTGGTGTGCAGCCCTTCTTTCCTCTCCAGTGCTGTAAATGAAGAAGACGAAGAGGCACTGGATTTAACAAACAAGCCGGGAGTGGTGTTGCATACACATTGCAGAAGTGGCCATTGAATACCAGCCAGTCACTAACATATGCATTCAGGAAACATCCTAACAAATGAGTCTTAGGGAAAAGAACACAGGAGTTGGGATTAGAAGTTTTTGTTATATTCTGGGCCCTGACATTTACTGTCAACATGATTTTCAGCATGTCACATGTCCCTTTTGAGTCTCAATTCTCTTGTCTGCTAGATGGAAACAGCATTATCTAGTGTATTAGTCAAAACAGGCCAGGCAATACTGCAGGGACCAATACAACCCCAAATCTTTGTGGCTTTATTGAACTAAAATTTAACTCAAGAGCATCTGATGCTGGTCTTCTGAGTCTCTCTTCCACCTGGTGACTCAGGGATCCAGGCTCTCTTCATCTCCTTGCCATCTCAGCTGGGGGGTTCCAAAGTTATCACGACAGGGAAAGAGAGGGTGATGGAGGAAGCGTGCTGGCTCTTAACTCCCCTGACCTGGAGTTGGCCATCATCCATTCTGCTCACATGTGTGTCATGTGTCCCTTTCAAGGCTGGAAACACAGGGATCATGTGGAGTGTTTGGTGAGCACCTTCTCTCTTTGCCATGCATGGTTCATGCGTGTTTCAAAAAGCTCAAATGAGAGAGCAGATTAAAGAATATCCTAATATCTGACCTTATTTGTAACAGGATTATTTTAACTTTATACAATGAAAGCCGTGAGAGTTGGAACTCAATAGGGTAGCCTTTGTTTTTCCTGGTCTCACAAGTTCTCCACCACTAATGGGGTGCAGTCTTACCAGTTTCTACTGCTTGTTTTAGTGGAAAAATATTTGCGTTTTCCTTCTCTGAAAGATTTTTGCCTTACACAGGTTCTGACTTTTGTAGCTTTTATGGTATGATATGCAAGACGTCGGCTGATTTAGATATGTTTCTGGGCATTTGTAAGAGACATCCCTGGAGGCGTAGTTGGTTTACTGCTACGTGTGCTAACCATAAAGGTCAGCAATTCAAATCTGCCAGGTACTCCTTGGAAACTCCCTGGGGCAGTTCTTCTCTGACCTCTAGGGTTGCTGTGACTCGGACCTGACTCGGACCTGACTCGACGGCAGTGGTTTTTTTTTTTTTTTTTTAACTATGAAGTAGCCCTGTCAGGGCAGCGGTTAAGAGCTCACTGCTAACCAAAAGGCCAGCTGTTTGAGTCCACCAGCCACTCTTTGGAAGCCCTCTGGAGCAGTTCTGTTCTGTCCTATAGGGTCGTTAGGAGTTGGAATCAACTTGACCGCAATGGGTTTGGTTTTTGATTCCCCTTGGAAGTAGACACAGCGGCCATGACTTTTTTTGCCAAGGCTGGTTGGTGGACAGTTTTTCAGTTTCTGCCTTCTGTATTTAAACCATGAGGTCCAATGCCATCTGATCAGACTGAGAGAGAAAACACATCACCGGGAGAGGAAGAGGCTAATTGCAGTCGGTGACTGTCGAGTCAGCTTTGCCTCCTGATGACCCCCTGCGTGTCAGAGCAGTGCTGTGCTCTGTAGGGTTTTCGCTGACCGTGATCTTTCAGAAGTAGATTGCCAGGTGTCTCTTTCAAACTGCCTCTGGGTAGACGCAAGCCTGGGCCTTTTGGTTCATGGCAGAGTAGATGCTAACATTTGCACCAACGTAGCAATGTGAGGAATCCTTGGTGGTGCTGTGGTTCGGTGCTGTGACTGCTAACCGGAAGGTTGGTCAGTTCAAATCTATCAGGCACTCCTTGCAAACCCTCCGGGGCGGTTCTACTCTGTCCTGTGACGTAGCTATGAGTCAGAATCGACTTGACAGCAGTGGGTTTTGTGGCAATCTGAACTAGCTGCTAACAAACCCTGCTAGTCTGGGCACCACGGCTAATTGCTACAGCTGCTAACCAAAAGACCAGCAGCTCGGCTCCACCAGACACTCCTTGGAAACTCAATGGGGCTGTTCTACTTGAACTATAGGGTCACTGTGAGTTGAAATTGACTCTACAGACAGTGGGTTTGATTGGGTTTTATAACATTGGCATGTGAACTGCCTGCTGAAGCCTCTCTTAAGTTGGTTAAGCAGGGCTACCAATTTGTTTAGTAAAACCATCACTCAGAGGGAGTACAAAGGCAGGCTTCAATGAAGCCCAAACCAAATGATTATAATTTTGGAATGAGTGGAATCTGAAATAATGAGGTTTTATTTTGCTTCACCCTGGAGGTTTCTATGCAGCATCAGGAAAGAAAATAAATATTTGCTTTCTTTCAAAAACACATACAACTTTCATTGTGTTCAAAGGGAACTTAGAAAACAAGTCAATAAAACAGACTTTTGGTACAAATGGAACCTTTTCTGTTGTTAATTTTGCTGTTGAGGGCATTTAGCTCAAAAGCATCCCCCATCCACCACGGATCTGGCTCATTTAGTTTTGAACTCTTTTGCTTATAAATGCGACTGGGAGAGTCACTGTCTCTGTCATGAATCGCATGTTTATTTTTCTATAGCTCTGAGTCATGGATTTTGTGTGTGGTGTGTATACTCGAGGTTGTCGGCAACATGATCTGTTTGTCAGTGGTGGCACAGGTGGGCTGTAGCCCAGAGAAGCTTCCATTGGCCCAGTGGTAACTATTGCTCATGTTTGGTTTCCATACCACATGGATGTTAAACCCTATGCCTGAGGAACATGCCCTCGGGCTTGGAAGAGCAGGCAGACATTGGTGACTTTCCTGCCTGACTTCTACTTCCTTATCTTTAGTGACATTCTTCCTACCTTTGGTGTAGTCTTGGTGGTACTACTGGGTGAGAGGCCCTGAATTTGGGGGCCAAGTTATGGGCACACAGCCAACCACAAGCATAGAGTCGATTCAGGCTCGTGGTGACTCTATAGGACAAAGTAGAACTGCCCCACAGAGTTTCCAGGGAGCACCTGATGGATTCGAACTGTCAGCGTTTTGGTTAGCAGCTGCAGCACTTAACCAGTCTGCTATCAAGGTTTCCAAAGGCCTTGCCATTATTTCTCATAATCTGACTCCTGGAGTTTCTCTGATGTTTCCTTTGTGATGCTTGGTATTTCACCCCCTTTTTCAGTTTTGCAGATTCCCTTTTATCTTCTCAGTGGTCTCTCTTTTTGCTTAACTTAGCACCCTTCGGTTCTGACTAATTGCTAACAACAGTTGTGTCTCAGTATGTTTATTGTTATTTGTCTTAGAATCATTAGCATTTCAGTAGCAAGGAGCCTTGAAGACAGACTCCACGTGTGTTATAATGAGATCTGAAAGGTTCTTCTACTCTATTATAATCAAATATATACTGAAATAATCAAAAGAACCAATAACTGAAGATAGAAGATATTTCCTCCTTGGCTAGTCACCTGGTTATAATATTTTAAGTAAAAAAAGTCTGCTTCATTGTAGATTTGTAGGCTCAGCCACTTAAATGGCATTGCCAGCTCTTTATCTCACGGACACCTCAGACTCAAAGTGCCTGAGACAAGACTCCTGCTTTCCCTGAAACTCATTCCTCAGGGAGCCAGACGCAGGAGAGTCCAGAATAAGAAACAAATCCTCACCATACCTCTGCTACAGCTTCTCACCTGGCCCACTTATTTATATGTTTTTCATTTCATCCATGTTATATTATTATTATGAGTCTCCCTTTTATTTCCTATTTTCCCTCCTTTTTCTACATTTATTTTGTTTCGTAGTTGTAACTCTCTATGCTTAAACAATTATGTTAAACCAAAGATGATATGTAGATTATGCATGGGAGACTTGCAGGTAAAACTTTCAAAGGAAAAATAGATCTACAAAAGGATTATGCTAATACAACTCAGTTAAATTGATGCTTATTTATTGACTTCCTTGAATATCATGCCTCTGTAAGCAAAGACTGGAAACCCTGATGGTGTAGTGGTTAAAGGCTACTTTTGCTGACCAAAAGATTGACAGTCTGAATGCACGAGGTGCTCCTTGGAAGCTCTGTGGGGTAGTTTTACTCTGTCCCATTGGGTCACTATGAGTCAAAATCGACTTCATGGCAGTGAGTTTAGTTTCATAAGCAAAGATATGAAATAGCATTCAAAAGACCATCAAGCATCTTGCAATATCAGTTTTGTTTTTTTTAACTGTGTCATCTGCTGTCTTAAGTAGAAAGATGGCATCGAACAGAATAACTTAGGATCATATTTTTCTAGAAGTTTCTATAAAGCTTTTTTAAATCCATCCATCTATCCGTCCACCCACCCACCCATCCATTGATCCATCCACCCACCCACCCGTCCATCTACCCATCCATCCGTCTGTCCATCCATCCATCCAATCATGTTTCATCATTATAGTCACATTATTAAATTTTAAAACTACAGAAGAAAATAACATACCTCATCCTAACATGCTGAACAAGTCCCTTTATTGTTTTTTTATAGTTCCTTTCTTATGGATTTTGATGTATTACTAATAACATTGTTTACACACTTTTAGTTGATGGTAGTATATGTGTACTTGTAATCTTACTTTTCACTTATATAAAATAAGCAGTCCCTGTATGGGTAATACAAGCTTGATTGCCATCTTCTAATGGGCTGCATATTATCCTATTATGTGGCAATTTTATATTTACCTGACCATTTCCTTTCTGGACTTTTAGACAGGTTGAGTACATACAGAATACCCAGATGTCATACCTATATTTGTCCTTTTAGAAGAATTATTTGCAGCTGTGGGAAACAATTTGGATAACTCAGAGCTTTGCCTTGGTGTTGGATTTACCAAGCATATGCAGTTCATGTGGTTCTTTTGTGCAAGACCCAGGATTGCTCTGATAGAACTGCTTATCACAACTTAAGCATCTCTAGTCTCATAGAAGCAGGAAACTTTTAAAATCTAAATTTGATGCTTGCCCACAAAAATCTGAAAGGACAATACATTTTTGTGTGTTACCTTTAGCCTCTAGGGCTGGTAAGATTTTAATAATTTGTATGTAATTTCCACTGCTGAGATGATTGGGTTTAAGTTTTGGATCTCAGTTCTTTTGGATTCACTTCTGTTCCTCCCCCCATATTTCAGCAGAAAGTAATTGTATTTGGGTTTCCACTCTTGGAGGGCAATCCTTGGTCTGAACTGTTTTCATTTATTTTATTTAGAAATTACAAAGACATTTCCAGCTATATTTGGTTTTGCAATTCATTCCTCCCTCTGTTTCACAAAAACCATAAAACCCACATTGTCTAAAAACTGCTGCGTTGAGCAAAATGGATTCAGCCCTCCTTGGAGAGCTGAAAAGGATGGAGCCAGCATGTGTTATAAACATCTCCAGGGAGACAGTCTTTTTCCCAGAACTGGTTTTAAAGGCTGCTGAACGGTTGTAGGATTTCATCTGGGGTCTCTGACCGCATCCCTGACTTGAATCTGACTCTGGATGCCCACACCGTGTGCCTACGTGTTATCTATGACCCCTCTGCTCGCAGCTCAGCAGCCCCACTCATCCCCGGTCCAGCTCCTACCGTTATTTTTGAGGGACCCAAGCCATACAAAACCAAGAATTTGGGTTTCAGAACGAACATTTTGAATGTTAAACTTGGTGGTTTCCTGTCCCAGAAGCCCAGACTCAGTGGATTCTGAGTGTTTTTGCAATGTAGGGCTTTCTTTTCCGGTTAGATTAAACATCCTCATTCCCTTGGATTGCAACATTTGATCTTCCACAAGCAGAATCTATAAATTCTCCCAGCAGTTTGTTTTTGCTAGATTATCACTAGCCTTTCATTTTTTAATTCAAAGAAACCAACTGGAAAGTATGGTTTTTCTGGAAGACTTTTATTCCTGTTTGCCCCGCGTATTTAACTGAGGACTGGGATAGATGGAGCTCAGATGGAAGACTTTCTCACAGTGGCGCTTGCTGATACAGGCACTCATGCTCTAAGTACTATTGGCCAAAATCCTTCGACTGTGTGAAATGACAGGTTTCAGTGAGTGGCTACCATGCAGTGGAGGCCCTGAGGGGTAGAAATGGTTAACGTGAGTAGTTGTTAACCGAAAGGTTGAAGGTTGATGTCCACTCGGGGGTTCTTCAAAAGAAAAGCCTGGTGGTCTTCCTCCTGAAGGTCACAGCCTTGAAAACCCTATGGAATGCAATTGTCCTTTGCACCCATGGGATCACCATGAGTTGGAACTAACTCTGCAGTGACTAGTTTGGTTTGGGTTTGGTTTGCCATGCCAAACGTAGCTGCAGTCTCAACCCAAGGCTTAGGAGAGAACTGGGGAAGAATCTAAGCCTTGTCTCCTCTTACAGGGACCACTTCATAATCTGCCTTGCCATCCTCCATCCCTCCTGCCCTTCCCAGTCTTAGGGAGGAAGAGAAGGCTGAAAAAGGTGTAGTAAGTGTACTCATCATAAGACTGATGTTCTTGGGTCAGAGAAACCATCCAATCCTAGTGGAAGTTTAGGTGAGAACAGTGAATACTCCATTTTCAGAGACGCTTTTGGAGACAGACCTATATTTTAAGTGCTCATATCTCCTGTATCACTTTTGCTGTTTGCTTCAGTGTAGTCTTCCTATTTCTTCACAAGGCTTCCTCTCTCCCTACACTCTGAACTAGTTGTAAGTAGAGAGACCTGATGCACAGAGTTTACAAGAAAATTGTGGTAAATACCTATGTAACGTAACATTTGCCATTTCAGCTTTCTTCGTACGTACAATTCAGTGACATCAATTGTGCTCAGCAAATGACTGTTGAATGAAAACAAATGTGTTACTGATGAGTGACTTCCAATGACTCTGTACAAAGACAGGAAGTTGGGGCTTCCTAGTTTGAGTTGAGGAGGCTCAGAGATAATCAATGGACCTTTTCTCCAGCAGTCCCCGGTGTTAACTTTCTGTGACTGCTGTAAAAAATTGATGTACCTGTGGTGTCTTGAGATAGCAGAAATGTGTTCTGACACCACTGTGGATGCCAGAAGTCTGAAATCAAGATTTTGGCTGGTCTCTCTCTGAAGGCTCTTGAGTAGTGGTATGGATTGAAGTGTGTTCCTTGAAAATATCTGTTGTAAAGGCTGACCTTTGTGCCTGGGGTTATAATCTCCTTTGGGAATGGGTGGTCTGTGCTGTGTTAACGAGGCAGGATTAGTGTACGGTGTATTTTGAGTCAATCTGTTTGAGATAGAAGAGAGATTAAACAAGCAAGCAAACAAGCAAGCAAACAAGCAAACAAACAAGAAATGCGGAAAGAGAGATGCCACACACTGTGAAGAACACCACAGAGACAAAGAACGGAAACTGAGGAAATGAGGATCTTCCCCAAGACCCAACAGAAAGAGAAAACCTCTTTATAGCTGATGCCCTGAATTTGGTCATCTAGCCTCCTAAGTTGTGAGAAAATAAATTTCTGTTCATTAAACCCACCACTTGTGGTATTTTTGTGATAGCAGCACTAAATAACTAAGACATTCCTCAATTCTGAGTTGTGTATAAAGTGGCTGGGTTGAGAGGAGTCTGGTTTTCTAAGATTTACAACTTTTGATTGGATTGGAATTTGGTTCTACCAAGTTGATGGTCAAGGTCCAGGACTGTCTCAGGTCCCTTTCCTCCAACCCTGCACACTGTTCCCCACTCACAAAGAAGAGAGGCAAGGTTTTGACTTTTCTTTTTGTTTCTAACCTATGCTACTTGTATTTACATGGAGCCTCTTCCCTCAGGGACAGAGGCAAACATCCACATTCCTTCGAGCTCACTATTTGTGAATATGCAAATTAAAAAAAATGCCTTCTTAACTAACAATTGATTACTTAATAACATGTTCACTGTTACATAACAATTCGGGAAATGTGCTTTAAGCCGGCGTGTGAACTAAAGTCTAGGCACTGAATCACGAAAAATGCTGTCCTTGTTGCTAGCTACCTTCACGTTGTTTCTCACTGACGATGACATTCTTTATGACAGAAAGAAACATTCCCTGGTCCTAAGCTGTCTTCATGATTGCTGACAGGTTTATGTCCGTGGCTGCAGCCACTGTGTCAATCCACTTCACTGAGGGTTTTCCTTGTTTGCGCTGGCCCTCTGCCTTACCAAACATGATGCCCTTTCCTAGTGATTGTTTTTTCCTGGTGGCACATCTGTATCAGACTGTATTCCTTTATGACCCATGAGGTTTTCATTGGCTAACTTTTAGAAGCAAATTGTCAGAGCTTTCTTTCTAGTCTGTCTTAGTCTGGAAGCTTTGCTGAAACCTGTCTACCATGGGTGACCCTGCTGGTATTTGAAATACCAGAGACATAGCTTCCGGCATCGTAGCCACACATGAGCCACTGTAGTATGACAAAGCAGCAGGTGCATAGTGGGAAAGAACAATATCCTTTTCTTTTGCAAAGTTGATTCTTAATCGTTTTGTGTCAAATCACAGTCCTTTCAGTGCTGATAATCCAAGTTTGTCCCAGGCGGGCATCTGCTTTGGAGAAGCTATTACATTGCCTTTGTTTCCCTCTGGCTCTGCTTATTGACTTTTGTGTGGCTTAGGCCAAGGTCCAACAGGGCTGATCAACCATTAAATGGGTTTGGAAATGTTCTGTTCCTGAAGAATCCCCAGGAGCCACCTGGGGCCTGAAGTAGAAATGAAGAGATCTGAGTCTACTTTCCCACTGTCACTTAAGGACTCATTTCTAGTCCTTTAGCCTATAAAAGAAGAGGGTGAAACTGACTAAAATTGGAAGGTGAGAGTCCAGGTCCTGATCCCCTTGCTAACTGGTGAGTGACCTCAGATATGTCCCTTCAATTTTGCTGGACTTCAGTGTCCACATCCCACATTGATTTAAAAGTGTCAACCCTTCTCTAGGGCTGAAATTCAGTGCTTCTTGTGATTCTAGGGCTTATTTCTTACTCTACGAGGTCTGACAAGTTCACGAACTCATCCTAGAAAAAGTGCTACATACCTCGCTGCTGAGTATCACTACGGTCACCTTCAAAGTACTCCCCTTGGGAATATATGCACCAACGCCAACGCCTATTCCACCCTTCAAAGCCATTTTGGAACTCTTTCTGGAATGGCCATCAGAGCTGTCATTGCATTACCTTTGATGTCCTGAATGCGATCAAAATGTTTTCATTGCAATATTTCATTTATCTTTGGGTAAAGAAAAAAGTCACTGGGGGCCAGATCAGCTGAGTAGGGAGGGTGTTCCAGTACTGCTATGTTTACTGGCTAAAAACTCCCTCACAGATAACTATACAATCGAGTTCACAAACTTGCCACCAAGCCACCATGCCCACTGGCCATTCTAGAAAGAGTTCTAAAATTGCCTTAAAGGGTGAACTAGGCACTGGCATCAGTGCGTAGCTTACGAAGTTTACGGACTTAATTATCAGACCTCATACAGTTCCAAGGATGGATATCTTCACCTTAACTTCCTGGAAAACTAGTTTGGATAACTATCTGCAGAAATACCCATCATTCTCTATGCACCCAACCCCTCTCAGCAGACAGGAGACAGCATTCTCTTAGGTTGCCGTTTAGAGATCCCAGTTGCTTTAGGTGGTGAACACGGGGGTTGTCTTGGCTGTCTAGTGCTGCTGTAACAGAAACACCAGAAGTGGATGGCTTTAGCAGACAGAAATGTGTTCTCTCACAGTCTAGGAGGATGGAAGTCTTGGATGTCAGCTCCAGGAGAAGACTTTCTCCCTCTGTCAACTCTGGAGGAAAGTCCTTGTCATCAGCCTTCTGCTGGACTAGGAGGTTCTCAGTGCAGGGACCCTGGGTCTAAAGGACACACTCGGATCCTGGCATCATTCTCTTGGTGTTACGAGGTCCACCCTCTCTCTGCTTGCTTCTCTTACTTCTCAAAAGAGAAGACTTAAGACATAGCTTAATCTTGTAGGTTGCCAGCCTTGAGTCCTGCCTTATTAACATCGTAGAGCTGGAATTTACAACACACAGGGAAATCACGTCAGATGGACAAAATGACAGACAATCACATGGTACTGGGAATCATGACCTAGCCGAGTTCACACATGTTTTTGCAGGACACAATTCAGTCCATGGAAGGCTTCTTGCCTTCATTTACTCTGTGTATCTATCTGAGTTGGCTTCTTTCAAGCTGGAAGTTGTCTAAATATTTAGCAGAAAGGGTAACTGTATTAACCAGTGCATGTCATGCTAGCTACTTTAATTACAGTGCTCCCCACTCCCACCCCCAAATTTCAGGGGCTTAGCACCAGAAAACTCTGTTGCTTGCACACACAAAGTCTGACATCAATGTCTCTAGGCCGGTGTCCCTACTGGGAAGAACAGACTGTTCTCTGGGCTATGGCCCAGGCTTCCGTCATCACGTGATTTTGCCTCTGAATCTATACTGCAACTTGGAAGACGGAGTGAGAGAGGAAACACAGACGATGGCACCGGAAGTTATGTGGTCCCAACCAAACTGCAAAAGATGCTGCTGGAAAAGCAGACTTTCTGTGTTGACTAGCAAGAGGAAATAGGCTTGATGAGCACTTAGCATTATTTCTGCCACGGTAAGACAAAGAGATACAGGCTCATTGATTCCCCACTGCTGTCATCATATAGCTGGGCTGACTTCAGTCAAAATTTTGTAATTTCCGTTGCACTCTGGAAGACATTGAATGAAGCCTGGTTTGGCATCATTCTTTACCACAATAACACTCATTAACTCAAGACTGTGGTTTTGTTCCTTGATTTGCATAATGTACTCCTAGTAGCTCATGGGAATAAGATGGGGAATGATTTGAGTGATTGATACCCTCTACTCTCTGAGGCTTATAATCCCTGGCCAAAGGGGATCCAGTCATGTCTTAAGAGAACCTTGGGAGGGTAATAACCTTGGCCATAGCCGACATCTATCAGTGCTGACTGTGCACCACGTTGGTGCCTCACTAGCCATGCTTTAAAACACCAGTTGCCATGGAGCCTGTATGACTAATGGAAACCCCATGAGTATCAGAGTAGAACCAGGGTAAAACCATAGCGTTTTCAGTAGCTGATTTTTTGGAAGACTGACCACCAGGTCTTTCTTCAGAGGTCTCTCTGGCTGTGTTCAAATTACCAGCCTTTCAGTTAGCAGCTTAGATCTTAGCCATTTGTACCATCTAGGGATTTCTGCTAGGACCATTAGCCTCCCAGCACATGCCCTGGATCTGACATTTACAAGATAATCCTATAGAAGCACTGACCAATGACAGTATTTCAACCAGGCTGTTTGATTTGTAAGTCTTTTGCTAAATAGCCATAATTTTCCTAGTCTTCTGGAGATAGGCTAATGATGATCATAAAATTTATTATGGAAACTATCTATTATCTCCCTGCAAGATGCTCTTTCTTTATTGCCATCTTGCTGATTACATTTCCATGGTTAAAATCTCATTATTGCCTGTATTTTGCTTACAGTGCCATAACTTGCTGAGAGCTGAAGTCTGTCGGCTGTGATCTCCTTTTTGGGAATTGGATTTCATTAATACTTTACAGTTAGTGGCCTTTAATTAATGTTAAATGAAAATGGGATTCTAAATGTGTTACAGAGGGTTTTTCATTTAGATGTCAAAATAATTCACAGTGATTCAGAAGCTTTAAATGACCATCACACAAGATCATTTGAATTCCATTTTGATCTTAAGACATATGGAACATGTTTATAATTTTTCAAACAGTAACCCTATCTGATCTGATCCGTAAGAAATTAACACTTCTGGTGTGACCTAATCTTGCAGACACTGGAAGAGGGGAATGTTAGAACCAAGTGTAGGGGCTGTGGGCTGGTGGTCTCCCTATGTCATCATGGGATACATAAGGGATATTGGGCTGGCCTTATTTATTCTTCCCTTTTTCCTCTAAGGGCTACAGCTGCTAATCAAAAAGTCAGCAGTTCGAATCCTCCAGGCCCTCCTTGGAAACTCCATGGAGCGGTTCTACCGTGTTCTATCGGGTTACGATGAGTCAGAATCAATGCAACAGCAGCAGGCTTGGCTTTGGGTTTTCCCTTTTTCCTACTGTCCATCCTGCTCAACACACACACACAAATGCACACACACAAACACATGCATATGTGAACACACAAAGGCATACATATGGAAGCATAAGCACACACACACACATGCAGACACATGTAAGCACATACAGACTTAATGCATATGCTCAGGCCACCAAGTGTGCAATATGTGTTGATCATAAGTTTTTAGATCATCTGAATCCCCTTCTCTCTGGGATCCTGGGTATCAGAGGGCCACATAACAGTGACAACGACAACAAAGCAAACTTACGGAGCCCCTGCTAGGGGCCGGGTGGTCAGTCTGCATACACTCCTGGTCCACTCTCACCTCATACCCAGCCTCCCAAAGTAAGATGAGATGGGAGGGGGTGTTAGCTGATCTTACTTCACCAAGGAAGGAAGCTCTTGTCCCAGCTGTCATTTAACATCCCCTGTGTGAATGCTGGATCAACCATCACCTGCTCTAGGCACATGGGATCCTGTATCCTTGGATCACAGGGGGGCCCCTGGGACCTGCACACATCTGGGTCAGGGCAGGCTTTCAGGATGACTTCACATTTAGGGACAGGCTTCCTGGAGGCCCTTGCTAATCGGATCTGGGCAGCTGTCAGGTGCCACAGGTCAGCTGATGCCATCTCATGCCCATGTCTTTCTTTTATTAAGGTGACTTGGCTGTCTGCAGAGAGTCATCTGAAGAGATTAGGGGCCTCTCAGTTGGCCACAGATGACCACCTTTTGCACTCAAATAGCATCTGCTGGGATGAGGTGCTGCTCAACTTCAGAGCTGAGAGACGTGAACATCTCCATGGAAACCGGCTGCTTAATTGGTTGAACTTTCTAATGGGCCCTCCAGGAGAGGCCTTGTGATCGGAGCTGTTTTCTCAGGTCTGGAGGATGGGGCTCTTCTCGGCTTTCCATAGCACCGCCCTCTTGCCCTGCAGAGTGCAGTGTCTGGCTTTCTATCTGTGTGTCTGTGAGCGTGTCTCTTGGTATGTGCACATGTGTCTGCATATTGAGTGTGTGTCTGCAGGTGGATATGTGTGTGTGAGGGTATGTGTCAGTGAGTGTGTGCACATGTGGGTCTGGATATGGGTGTGCGTCTCTGTGGGTGGATGAGTGTATGTATGCATGGCTGGGTTTGAGGGTGTGTGTTTCTGGATGTGTGTACGAGGACTGACAAGTTCGCGATCTCACACTAGAAAAGTGCCTCATACCTTATTGCAAATATCACTACAGTCACCTTTGAAGTACTGCCTCTGGAAAGCTATGCACCGATGCCAGTGCCTAGTCCACCCTGCAAAGCAATTTTGGAATACTTTTTCTGGAATGGCCATCAGAGCTGTCATCCTACTAATCTTGATATCCTGAATGTCATCAAAATGTCTTTCTTTCAATATTTCCATTATCTTCAGATACAGAAAAAGTCACTGGGGGCCAGATCTGGTGAGTCGAGAGGGTGTTCCAACACAGTTCTTTGTTTATTGGCTAAAAGTTCCCTTAGAGACAACTGTATAATTAAGTTTGCTATCTTGCCACTGTGCCACCGTGCACAACGGCTATCCCAAAAAAAGGGTTCCAAAATTGCTTTGAAGGGTGGCCTAGGCACTAGCATCGGTGCGTAGCTTCCCAGGGGGAGTACTTCAGAGATGAGCGTGGTGATACTCAGCACTGAGGTACGTGGCCCTTAGGACAATTAAGTTCGTGGACTTAATTATTGGACCTCATACACCTGTGGTCACGTGCACATCTGTATATGTGAATGTTTTTGTGTGTGCAGCTCAGTGAGTATGTTTCTGCACGAGTGAGTATGAGTGTGAGATTGTGTTTGTGTATGTGAGTGTGACCGTATGTCTGTGGCAGTGTATTAGTACGTTCATGTGTGTATCTGAATATGTGATGTGTGCACATGTGTGTGATGAGTGGCTGAGTGTTAGCGAAACTGTGTCTGTATCAATATATGCAGATGTGTGTTTGTGTATATAGCTGTGACCATGTGTCTGTTCACATGAGTGCATTTCGGTGTGCAAGTGTGAGTCTGTGCTTGTGTGATTGTGTGTAAAAGCGTATCAGTGTGTAGGTGCGTCTTGTGTGTGTGTAGTTGGGTATATGTGTCTGTGTGTATGAATGAGTGTGAGGTTGTGTTCTTATGTGTGAGTGTGACTGTGTGAGCATATTTAAGTGTGGGTGTATCTGTCTGTGTGCATGGATAAATGTTGAGTGTGTGTATATGTGAGTGTGTATGTTTGAGTGGATGAGTGTGAGTGTGTGTATAAGTGGGAGTGAGACTGTCTTGGTGAGAATGTGTCCGTATGTGGAAGTGTGTGTCTTTATAAGTCAGTGTGTCTGTGTGACCATGAGCATGTGTGTGTCTGTGTGCACTCTAGTGACCCCCGAGGGCTATGTGGAGGCAGAGGGCGGTCTCCTCAGTGGCGCGCTGTGTGCTCCGTCTCTCCACAAGTTGATATTATCACTTTGGCTTCCCGAGTCTGGCAGGAGACACAGCATTAAACACAGACGTTCTGGTGCCAAAACAAAATCGCGGAAAGACGCGAAGCCCCCGTGCCCGAAACATGCAGCCTGCCTCGCTGGGAACAAGCCTGCCTTTGTCTTCGTTCCTGCGTCATACGGGGGTCGAACCGTCTGGAGCCACGTTGTTTCTGATAGGAGGGCTTACTCTGGGCCAGAGAACTGAAAATTGCTGAACCCTAAAGCAGAATGGAGGCAGTAAGATGTGACAGGAGGGAAACAGCATACTGAAGAGGCGGGGAGGACATTCTCACCCTGGGTCAGGGATGGGGGGGATGTGGCTGTCCCGGGTGGGGAACCCCAGCAGCCCAAAGGCAAAGGCCAGTGGCTTGGGCCGAGGAATCAGGTGGGAGGCCTCTCGGATCCAGCGTCCCCCAGGCTCCGGGGCCAGCTTGTGAGCGGTACCTACAAATAGTGAAGGGCACAGGAATGGGCTTCAGATGATGGTATTCTTAAGCCCAATCCTTCATTTCATGGCTTTAGAAATGAAGTCCCCACAGGAGGACTTCCTGAGTCCCAGGGGAACCCGGGCAGAGTGGACACTCTGTTCCATCTCCCAGCCTGTGTTCAGTGCAGCTGAAGCTACCAAGGGCAGCGACAGCTGCCTTCTCTGTGTGTCCCAGCTGCCTCCTGGTGCCTTGCGACTTTCCTTCCTGAGGACCTGTCTTCCACCTCTGAAAGCCTCCCACCTTGAACTAGCCTTCCCTGAGTCTCTGGTCTTAATTTAATTGCTGTCTCCGACACAGGCATGTTAGCCAGACTCTGTTTTCACTAATGGTGACTAAAGAATTCCCTTCGTCTCCTCCTCCATCCACTGCAAGCTCAGGGTCACGATCACAGAAGTTTCCCACACCTGCAGATCCCAAGGTGGGCTGGCTCTAGGGGGGCTGTGACAGTGTAGTAGAAAGGGACTTTGAGAGGGTCGTGAAAGGTCACAGAGCGGCAGAATCAGGTTAGGGAGCTAAGGGTGGGCATCCGAGTGAGCTGGGCCCGGGAATCCAGAGGAACTCCACTGCCAACCCATGAAGTAGAGATGGTCACATTTACAGCTGTATGTCCCTGGTATCATGCAGGGCCCAGAGCCCTTTTTCTGCTCTTGGATTGGGCCACTCTTGTCTCAGGTGTCCCCAGGCCAGGTGAGGGGACTGGACCTTCCTTCTCTCTGCTCCAACCATTCTACAGAGTCTTGCACTCCAGGAATGGCCCCATCTGTTTAGGTGACCAGTCTTCCCTATGGAGGTGTCCCTTCCTCTATCCAGTGTGGCAGGCTCTGGCTTGTTTTGGTCATGACCTTCCTGGCCACTGATATTCCATCACTACAGATGCTCTTACACAGCTTTTAGCTGAAATTCTAAGTTCTCAGATAAAATGACAACTCTTCCTTTCAGATATCTTTTGTCTAGAGAACTTTGGGTTATGAATCTTTTTTATTTGGCTTATAAAATGAAATGCAGTATGATTAGATGGTGGATATTCTGCAGCCACTAAGAAGAAGGGGGCAGATCCATGGAGAGACGGCCATAAGATTACTCTTCATTCTTTTATTCTGTTAAGTGACAAAAGCCAGCTGTATGCAGCATGGACCATTTGATCCCATTTTTACTAAATAATGAGTGAATGTATATCAAACTGTTAGCAATATTTATCTTGGGAGAGTGGGGCTTGGAAACTTGTCATTCTTACTTTATGTATCTTGGTTGGTTCTCTCTTAGTCGTGCTCTTCAATGAGCATGAGTGCACACGCGTGAGTGAATGTGTGCACGCATGAGCATGCACGTGTGCACACACACACACACGAGGTCTGACATTAAGTCCATAAACTTAATTGTTTCAAGTGCTACACACCTAATTGCTAAATATCACTATGGTCACCTTCAAACCGTTCCTCTTAGGAAGCTATGCACTGATGCCAGTGCCTAGTCCATCTTTCAAAACAATTTTAGAACTCTTTCTGGAACAGCCATTGTGCACAGTGGCACGGTGGCAAATTCACAAACCTAATTGTATAGTTGTCTGTGAGGGAGTTTTGAGCCAGTAAACAAATGACTGTTTTGGAATTCCCTCCCTAGTCACCTGATCTGGTCGCTGATTTTTTTCTTTACCTGAAGACAAAAGAAATATTGAAAGCAAGACATTTTGATGACATTAAGGACATGAAGGGTAATCCCATGACAGCTCGGAGTTCATTCCAGAAAAAGTTCCAAAATTGCTTTGAAGGGTGGACTAGGCACTGGTGTAGCTTCACAAGGGGAGTACTTTGAGGGTAACCACAGTGATATTCAGAGGTTTGTAACACTGTTTCTAGGATGAGTTTGCAAACTTAATTGGCAGTCCTTATGTACGAGGACTCATATACACATACATACACACACAAACACATATATATATCTATTTTAAATAAAACTCTCTCTTTTATTGTTATGGAAATAAATATTGGGTCAGGCAAAGATGTCAGGGCTTTTGTAGCATGATCCTTAGTTTAGTCTGAAGAACAGAAGGATAAAAATCTAGGAAACCTGTGTTTGACTTGTGAACTTTCTCTTAACCTAACCCATTGGCGTCCAGTTGATTCTGACTCCTAATGACCCTATAGGACAGAGTAGGAATGCTCTATAGGGTTTCCAAGGAGCAGCTGGGAGATTCAAACTGCTGACCTTTCAGTTTGCAGCCATGCTCTTATATACTTCTCTTAACCAGGGGTTCTTAATTTTGTGGGTTTGTGTGCTGTTATACTTTTTTGGAATTCTAATAAAGTTGATGGATCTCTTCTTAGAACAATGCCTTTTAAGTGCATGAAATAAAATATATGGTATTACAGAGAAAGCCAGACAAAGTAAAACATAGCTTTCAAAATATTAAAAAAATGTTCATGATATAGTAATACAGGTACTTCTTAATGCATTTAATGACAAGACCTAGCAGAGGTTTAATAATGACCACCATTTAGAATCAGCCGTCAGTATAAATGATAGTTTAAGAAATCTCTAATAACTGAATGTTTCAGTAAAATGCCTGTGACTGCTATTGGTGATAAAGTCAGGCATGCTAACATCACCTTCGTTCACAAAAGAAAGGGACGCTCAGTTATACATCGTTTTTCCTGTTGCGCCACTATGTGGGTTCTGACTCTCAGTGGCCCTATGTGATGGAGCAGAACTGCCCCTAAGGTTTCCCAGGCTGTACTCTTTAGGGGAGCAGGGCACCAGGTCTTTTCTCCTGAGGAGCAGCTGGTGACTGTCAACTGCTGACTTTCTTGTTAGGAGCCAGGCGCTTAACCAGTGCCCTAGTTGGGCTGCTTTTCAATTATAGTTAACCCAGTGCAACCCAACCCATTGCCATCAAGTCCCTGTAGACAGAGTAGGACTACCCCCTAGAGTTTCCAGGGAGCACATGGTGGATTTGAACTGCCAGCCTTCTGGTTAGCAGAAGTAGCTCTTAACCACTACACCACCAAGAGTAATTACAGGTAGAGGAGATGAAAACAGAGATGTAGATTTTTTTTCCCACTGAACATCACAGGCCCCTATTTGAATGTTCCAGACTACTAACTAATGCTCTTAACTAGCTATAGGGCTTTGAGGAATATTTTCCTGTTTTTCTGAGTCTCAGTCTCTCCATCTGTAAAATGGGAGGCTCAGAGAGGGCAAATGGGTATTATCTTGTGTGTTAGCTGTGATTGATTGGCAGTGACTTGGAGCAGCATGTTGAAAACATTTCTGACATCACCTCTGAGCTCAAAAGAGGCCATGAATAAGTAGAGATATCTGTGTGGGCCCTGGCAGGAAGTGGACTTGATTTCTGGACTTCATGAATCTCATTTGCCCCTTCTGAAGTGTGGTGGTGTGACGGTTAAATGCTATGGCTGCTAACCAAAATGTGGACAGTTCAAATTCACCAGGCACTCCCTGGAAACCCTGTCGAGCAGTTCTACTCTTTCTTATCGGTTGTTATGAGTCAGAATGGACTTAATGGCAGTGGATTTGGTTTTTAGTTTAATGGTTCCTTCCAGCTCTAGTATTTTAATGAGTCTGAAATTAATTATTCTCTTCCAACTTGAAAAAATATCTTCTGTCCAACCACAATAACAACAGTAGAAGGACTGTGAGGGCTCCCGAGGGGTTCGTGAGTGTGTGTGTGTGTGTGGCACTGACACACTAACCCTTCTACCCAGTGGACCCAGACTGCCGATAGACTTCTATTAAATGAAATTGTAAGCATTACCTCCAGTTTGGATGATAGGATGGCTAGTGGGAACAGATTGCCTAAGAAGAAAACAAGAATTAGTAAACACAGTCTTACAAATGAGCCATCTGGAGATTTATTTACATAAGAAAAGGAGAAGGCCTTGGTATTTTCATGCTGGGGGTTGTTTCTCTTGAAAGTAGCCACAACGGTGCATTTGTCATGAACACACATTGAGCTTTTTAAGGAAGAATGGTGGGAGGGTGAGTGAGAGAAGAGAGAACGAGACAGGCATACACACAGAGCTTTTGAATGACTCTGACTGTATGGGATTTGAAAATACTTACAAGGCCCTCACACCCTGGTTTCAAAATTACACATTATCTCCAAATTGCCAAATTAGTGCAATTTTCCCTTAACAAGGTCAAATTTGGAGGCCTTAAGGCATTCCGCAAACAGAGGGACGGAGCAATGACGTGGAGGAGGCTGGAGGAGCAGTGAAGCAGTGACCCTTTGACCCCCGGAGCCTCCCGCAGCCGTGGAACCCTCACCTCCACCTTGTGCCTCGTTCCACTGTCCCCTCAGGGGGTGCACATTGAAATGGCCCTCTCTTCTCAGGAATCCCAGACCCCTACATCTCCACCCCATGGCCAAGCCACCAGCGGGGTCCACCCACAGAGGCAAGGTCACAGAGCAGATCAAAGGTGGACAATGGCCCCCACTGGCGGGTGAGCTCACCAAGCCTGTAGCTGTTTCTTCCTTGAGTCACTGCTTTGGGTGACATCACGCAGGCCTTGGCTGTACCCACGCTGCAGCCGTGAAGCGACAGCCTGGGTAAAAAAAGCCCTCTGTGTCTGCATGACCACTGCCCGGCCAATAAAACACAAATTAATCTGACAACAGTTGGACTGACTTTATAGGAAACCAGCTCCCCCGTCCGCACTACCTGGGCTGGTTATAAAATCTGGTGTGTGTACCTCGGGCAGCAGAGCTTTCCAGGGGCGAGAACAGGCCAAACTAAAAGGCCTGAGTCAGCCTGCTGCCCTGGGGCTCCCACAGTCAGAAACAGCTGCAAGGAAGACGGGAAGTGAGGTTCCAGGGTGGACAGAGCTGGATGGTACCCAGGGACTTAGAGCCGTTGGCATAGAAGCTAATTACCGGCTGACAGGTTGCTGATGTGTACCTGGGTAGGTGTGTGTGAGTCTGTGCATGCATGCTGGCAGGCTTTGGTTAACCCTGTCTTTACAGGCTCAAAAACAAAAACGAAAGAACACAAACGCACCACTGTCTAGTGGATTCCACAGGCAACTTGGTGGCATAGTCCACACCCAGGTGGGAGGGCCAGGGGCTCCTAAGTACAGATCCAGGATCCTAAAATGTTGTATTGTGAACAAATCTGCCGCTAAGCCCGACAACGTGGAAGACACAAAGAGAAACAAAATTTGAAATTGGGGATGTCCCATCAGAAGAGGGTTCTGGGTCCTTGCTGGGCTTGGAGAAAATACTTCAGACATGGTCTGTGAAGAGTGTGTGGTTAACCGAGTTACTGACTGATCGAGTTACAGGAAGAAAACTAGCCAGTCCAGATGCTAGCACATGGCAGGGCTTGGGGTGGCCCATCTCACTGCAGGCACTCTGTAGGGTCCCATTTTCCAGATGAGAGTCTCGAGGCTGAGAGAGGCCAAGTGACTTTTCTAAGGCTGTGCAGCTAGTGAGAAGTAGAGCTGGGATTTCAGTCTGTAGATTCTGACTCTAAAGCCTGTCTTTTTACTTATCACTTGAGGTAAGGTGAGCTTGCCCTTCTCCAAGGGACTAACAGAAGGCTGCAGAACAAAGAAGGAGAACTGAAAGAGGAAAAGAATGTCAGAATCACCACGTAACTAGGCAAATCATCATTATTTTTATATGCTGCTTCTCATGTCATCATTATTATTGAGTACTACCGAAACACAGAAACTCTGGTGATGTGGTGGTTAAGAGCTATGGCTGCTAACCAAAAGGTCAGCAGACTGAGGCCATCAGGCACTTCTTGGAAATCTTGTAGGGCAGTTCTACTGTCCTTCAGGGTCCTCATCAGGCAGAATCAACTGTACACCAGTGTGTTTGCTTTATTCTGATTTATTTGTGGTTTTTTCAAACCTTCCAAGGATATTTATGAGGATTTGAAAATGACTTCAGATAATAAGGAAATTGATGGTCTAGCCCAGTGATTCCAATCAGATGAATGTTCATTATAACGCAGAACCTACATTATAATTTTTCAAATATTTTTGTAGGTTCTTACAGACTGTGGTTGTATATTTAGTATCTACTATTGAGGAAATATATGTCAAAAAACTAATCTAATTTGGGAAGCACTTTGAAACAAATTTGTATTTTATCCTTGGGACATCATCTTTAACTGTTTGAAAATAGTTCCACGTACATGGAAGAGACACTGTAATTATTCAGAAGGCAAACCATGCTTCCTGGGCGTGAGGACTCAGAGGTCTCCAGAAGGTAAGAACAACCCCTCCAGGGATGTTTCAACCTAAAATGAGTGAGTAACGAATTCTTTTCAGGTATCAAATGGACCTCCTTTGACTTCTGTGGAGTCCAACAATTTATGCATCCAGCCTGATGTGGTCAAGAATGAATACTGAGAGGAAGGAAACGCTAGTCTATTTTGACTATTAAACATGTCAGATTAAGAGTCAGACTCCCAGGTGAAGTAATGGATATGCTTGTTTCATCAAAATTATTCCTGGAGACACGGCTTTGGAGTCAGGCACAAGGGACATTCAGGGTCCAGTGTCGCTCTTTCAGGAGTTATACTTGACAGCCTCCCTTGTGATGGCAGCTGGGGGAATGTGAGCTCTCCAGCTCTTCTCAACAGTCACAGAGACGCATTCTGCACCCCTCTTGCCCACGCCCCTAAAAGCACAGTCCCAGTGGTGCAGTGGTTAAGCCTCTGGCTGATAACCAAAAGGTGGGCAGTTCGAATCAACCAGTTGTTCCTTGGAAACCTCACAGTATCCTATAGGGCCAATATGAGTCAGACTTTATGGCAACAGGTTTGGGTTTTGGGGGGTTTAGTTCACGCTTGTTCATTCTGTACAGATGCCAGGAGCAGTACATTCCAGAGGCACCTGGTAGGATTTTATCTGATTGTCCCTCTCCACATAGTGTATCTCACCACTGAGGGAAAAGAAAGGTAATATAATACCGATACTATTTTCTCCACAGAGGCCCAGAAGCAGGATTCTTGCTTACTAACCATTTGTGTTTCCCCCTTGCTGAAGTTTGCAAAAATGTAACCAGCCGGAACAAATCTGTGTCCTTTGTCATCACTGGAGAACTGGGGGCACTGGAATATTCTAACATTCCTGGTATTTTCAGCTGGAGTGCCAAATAGACTTAATTTTCTTTAGAAACAAAATAGCTCTTCAATTCACCGATAACACGGACAGACGCTATGATGTCTTTGTCTTGACACATAAATACTAAAAGGAAGGCAGGGGTGTTGGTACCTTTTCTCTCACCTTTGCTATTATGGAACTTGAAGGATGCTACATCCGGAGCGGCCATCCCATCTGCGGTCGCCACCACAGTATTGTGTATTTTGTGAGCTTTCAGAGATTGCACAGGTGACGGGGGGGGGGCTTACTTGTTTGGGGGGCTCAACTTCTGGAAGACAACTTAAAAAAATAGTAATTTACAAAAGAAGAAGAAGGAGAAGAAAAGAAGCAGGTCCGGAGGCATCTGGTGAGGGCAGACGTTAGTTCCATTTAGGGCTTAAGCCAGCCCACAGCTAATTGTCAGACCCTTGCATTAGCTTGTAGGAGCGGTAAGAGCATGTAATTCAAGCTAATCTGATGGGCAAGCAAAGCGGGTACTCCATGCCAAGTGAGACCGTGAAAGGCAAGGACACGTGTTTGCAGGGCAAAGAAGAAAATAAATAAATAAAACAACACAACCTGGTTTCAACTGCCGCGGGCACACACAACCCTGAAGAACTCTTTCGAAGGTGTTACCATTTTAGGGAAGTTACTAAAGGCACCGGTATAGGAACCTCCGGAGGGTAGGGCCTCCCAGTTACCAGGACAATCCTTAGGGAAGGCAGCTTTCAGAGGAAGGAGTTTCAACTGATTGTCAAGTCCTTGGTAGAAAGGTCACCCGAGCCTTGGGAGGTCTTAGGACGGCTTGTACCTGGCTGTGCATTGGAGTCAGCTTGGGCCCGCTCCTATCCTTTCTGATCTAATGGGTCCGGGGTCAGGGGACCCACATCTTACTTTCTAAAAGTTCCCCCGGGGGGCTGCACTGTGATGCCCATGCGAGGACCAAGGACCACTGCTGAGCAGCAGGTGGAGCTTACTTTGGCTGCGGTTTCTGGGAGTTTAAGCTACAGAGAAGGAACTGATGTCAGCCAACTGTGCGGTTATAAACCGATACTCGATGCGCTGCTCTGAAGCCTTTACGTGGGTCCACGCTGCGGGACATGTGACCCTGGAGAGTTACAGAAGGCACTGGTGGTTTTCCCTTCATCCTTTGTCCATAGACTTGTCCTCGTAGCATAAACGTAACATGTGCCTGGATGCCGGGAGCTGCACCACCGGTATTTCATATACAAGCATAGGCATGCATGGGAAACTGGTTTTAGCAGAACTTCCAGACCAAGACAGAATAAGAACACAGATCTGGTGATCCGTTTCCAAAAGGTGACCAATGAAACCCCTGTGGAACGTAAGGTAGTGCCGTAAGATGAGTCCCCTAGGTTGCAAGAAAAAATACACAGCAGCCACAGCAAGGGACTTGAACATACCAAGCAAGGGTCATGAAGGTGGCACAGGACCAGGCAATGGGGCCTCCTGTTGTACGTGGGATCACCAGGAGTTGAAGCAGATTCACTTGCAACTAACAATGTGACCTTAAATTATACTGAGTCCAATTTGCTCCTTACTAGCTTGGCTTGGCAGCCTCTGGTGGTGTGGTGGTTAAGTGCTACGGCTGCTAACCAAAACAATTGCAGTTTGAATCTTCCAGGCACTTTTCAGAAACTCTGCGGGGGGAGGAACGGGTCTACTCTGTCCTATAGGGTCACTTTGAGACGAAATTGACTCAACAGTAATGTTTTGTTCTTTTTTCTTCTTATTATTATTTTTAGTATTAGTCTTCTGCAAGGCATCCCTGGTGGTGTAGTGGTGAAGATCTAAGCCTGCTACCCAAAGGGTCAGCAGTTGAAATCTACCAGATGCTGCTTGGAAGCCCAATGGCGGAGTTTTCCTCTGTCCTATAGGGTCACTGTGCGTTGGAATCGACTCAACAGCAGTGGGATTTGTTTTTTTGTTTTAGTCTCCTATAAAAGATACTGACTCTTGACTTGTTTTCTGAAGACTGAATCCCAGAACATGGTCTTTACTTAGAGGGAAAAATACAGAGAATGAAAAGCGCAGAGTTTTTATTTTTTTATTTTTACTCCTGTGAAGATGCTGAAATCTGAGCATGAAGTGGGGGCTTAATTATCCCCCTTCCCCGCTCAGCTCCACCAGCAGTGCTGCCCTCCTGGGGTTCAGCGTGTGGGTACCCATTGGTAAGCTGGCTTTAGGATGGTAAAGCAATCAGGCAGCTTAATCATCTAAGAAATTATCCATTTCAGCAAAAATGTGTTAAACCAACAGGTCAGCATGCTTTGAATGCATTTTGCTAATTTAACCCAATTATAGGAAAGCTTGTGCTAACCTTAGTTCCTTCACTTTTAATATTGTAAGTGAACTCAATCAGGGCAATAATTTTGTCTTTTTTTTTTTTAATACCAAAAATTTGTAACTGGGGCTGAATTACAGGGTTAGCATCCTCAAAAATTAGGGGCAGAAATTAAATAGTAACTCAAACATAAACCATTCTACATCTTTAGATATGAGAATTCTTTAACATATCACTGATTCAGGGAGTTCATCCTTATGAGCCCTGAGAAGGTGGGCTTGTCTGCTGTAGACCAAAGAGGGAAAACTATGGGGATATTACGCTTATACTCCAAATGTTTTGAGAGCCCTGATGGTGCAGTGATTCAGGGCTCAGCTGCTAACCAAAAGGTTGGCAGTTCACATCTACCAGCTGCTCCTTAGAAACCCTATGGAACAGTTTTGCTCTGCCCTGTAGGGTCGCTGTGAGCTGGGATCAACTTATCAGCCACAGGTATTTTGTTCGTTTGTTTGTTTGTTTTTAATATAGATGTTTACACGGAAAGTAGAGAAAGTAAGCACCATGACTTCATACTGAATCATAAATCACTAGTAAGTGTAAGAGTTTGGATTTCACTGGAGATCATAACTAGCAACACCAGCAATGTCTTCAGGTATGCAATTCAGGGTCTTAGATTTGAGGGAGCCATATATGAGAAGTGGAATGGCAAAAATGATTTCTTAACAGGCAACTTACTTAACCTAGTGTGGCTGTAACAGACATACTGCTCGTGGGTGGCTTTGAAGAATGGACATTTATTTTTTCCTGTTCCTTCTGTGAGCCTCCCTCTTGGTTTCTGGTGTCTGTTGGGGATCCCTGGTGTTATAGGTGTCTGCATCTATTCCATTCCTTTTCTAACTGAAAAGTGACGAGGATTAGGACTCACCCTGCTCTGCCGTGACCTCAGTAACATAACAGAAGAAAAGCTCTATTACCATACAGGGTTACTTTCACAGGTACAGGGGTCAGGATTTCAAACACATTTTTGAGGAACAGAACACAATCCATAACACCACCACCACTGCTATCAAGTGGATTCCAACTCATAGTGACCCTATAGGGCAGAGCAGAACCGCTCCATAGAATGTCTAAGGAATGCCTGGGGGGTTTGATCAGCCCACCTTTTGGCTAACAGATACAGCACTTAACCACTGTGCCACTGGGGTTACCAGTCCATAACCCGCCCCCCCAAAAACCCACTGCTGTCGAGTCAGGTCCAACTCACAGTGACCCTATAGGTCAGAGTAGAATTGCCCCACAGAGTTTCCAAGGAGCACCTGGCAGATTTGGTCTACCAACTCTTTTAACAGATGGCGCTTAACTACTATGACACCAGGGTTTCCAATCCATAGCAAGGAGTTAAAATATGAATAAAACATTTATATGTAAAGAGGCTGGGGTTCTGTGAGTTAAGAACTCTGGTAACTTTGCTTTTATATTAATTTATGTGAATGTCACAGGGATCTGAGTGGCTGGACTTAAAGGACGTCATTCTGGGACCCTACAGTGGATCACTGCTACCTCCCTCCCTCTCCCATTCCCTCTTCCCTCACTTCCTACTTGCTTCTGGTTCTTCCCTCCCCATTCATCCAACAAGTATCTATTGGTCACCTACTCTGTGGTAGGTGACAGCACAAAGGAAATTTCTAGAAGTAGGCCTTCTTGTGGTGTGTAGGGCGAAGGTCTCTGGATTCTGCGTGGTGGACTCTCTGCCTACCTCTCAATCTGTGCTTACCCTCCCGCAGGTCATCCTTAGGAAATGCTCGGCGATACCCCAAGACCAGCTGGTCCGGCAATGGGGAAGCAAACACGTGAGGCTCAGCAGACAAGAGAAACCTGTTGCATTCAGGGGCTGCTGGTCTTCCTCCCCATACGATTTTCTCCCAGGGGTGGAAATTGTGAGAAAAATAGGCAACGTGCACATGGAGTGTGGAAAGCAGAGGAAATGATTCTCTGCGTGTATGATGTTAAGATATTGGTGGTTCAGTGGTAGAATTCTTGCCTTCCAATCAGGAGACCTGAGTTTGATTCCTGGCCAATTGGTACACCTCGTGTGCAGCTGCAACCCAACTGTGAGTGGATGCTGCTGTGTTGTTATGATGGGGAACAGCTTCCAACAGAGCTTCCAGATGAGGAGGGGCTCTGTCTTAGGCTGAGTTCTTCAAAGAAGCAAAACCAGTGAAGTATGCGTGCGTGTGTATGTATAAATGTGTATGCACGTGCACACTCATACACACATACATAGAAATCCTAGTGGCATTGTGGTTAAGTGCTATGACTGCTAGACAAAAGATTGTCTCTTCAGATCTGTCAGGCACTCCTTAGAAATTGTATAGGGGCGGTTCCATTCCATCTACGTACATACATATATATATAGAGAGAGAGAGAGAGAGAGAGAGAGAGATTTGTCTCAAGGAAGTTGCTCATATGGTTATACAGGACAGCAATTTGCAAGTTTGTGGGTCAGGTACCAGCCAGGCTGGAGGCTTCTCATGACGGGTGTAGCTGTAGGGATTGATGAATCTGAGATTGGCAGGTCAGGTGGCTGGCGGCTGGCTCACAGGCTGCTGGGGCCAGTGAACCCAACACTATTAGGTAACACGGCAGGCCACTGGCTAAAGTCTCAAAACTGGAGATCAGATGATGGCCGGCCACATGCAGGATCTGGAATGTAGGTCATGGATGGAACTGTGTCCCCCCTAAAATATGTGTATCCATTTGGTTAGTCCATGGTTCCCATTACTGTGAGATTGTCCAGATGTTAACAATGGCAGCAGCAAAGGTTTACGATGGAATCAAATTTGAACTTCCGGTCAAAGCACAGAGCTTCCCTTCCCTGTGTCTGGAGTAGGGGGCTGGGAGTCACTCTGTGATGTCTGTTCATGGTTGTAGTTGCTGCCGAGTTGGTTCTGACTCCTAGTGACACATATGTGTTGACCACAGCTTCTGCATAGGGTCTCAAGGCTGCGACTTTTCAGAAGGAGATCACCAGGCTTTTCTTTGGAGGCTGCTCTGGCTAGGTTTGAAATGTCAGGCTTTCAGACAGTGGTAGAGGACTTAACTGCGCCAGCCAGCTACTCTTGATGGCTATTGCTTTGACATAAATAACACAAGTCTATTGGATAATAATAGTACACATTGATTATGAAGTTGTTTCTCATAAAATTTGTGTGGTTGACTTGATTTTTTTGTCCAGAAACTACACAAGAAGATTTCAGCAATCTGTGAACATGGAGAAAAAAAGAAGCCTCCGATGCTAGCACAAGAAGTCACACTTTTGTATAGTTCTTTCTAGTCCTTTTTCATACACATACATTTGCTTGCGTAATTATTATAGTCTAGATATATTTCCTGTCTATAGAACTTTCATTGTTAGTCCCTTTTGGAAACATAATTTTCCGTTGAAAGGATGTAGGCTGATTTAATGAGCCAATCCTGATTGTCGCATGTTTAGCTTGCCTGCTATCTCTTACTGTTATAAATCTTATGTTGTAATAGTTTGTTTTTCTTTAGGATAAATTTCTAAGAACAGGATCACTGACTCCAGAGGACAGAAACATTTTAATGGCTCTTATTGTCTGTGATTTTCTTTGGATTCTATGCATTTTTTCTAAGGTTTTTTTTTTTTTGCTGTTGTTCCTTTTGTAAAACCTCAGATTATTAGCATCACTAGTTTCCAACAACCAGCTGTACCACCAAGGTGACACACAAAGGTTCATCACCACTCCCTGATTTCTTTGGTCATATTTTTCTGACAAAAATATTCTTTGAGGCTAAAAATGTACATGCCTAGGCCTAGCTTGAAAGAGATTTATAGTTCGGAAAATCTGAGTACAATCTCTGCAGCCATTTTTCAACCCAGAGTGGAAAAAAACCACCTTTCACACTTAAAAAGCAATTTGAGATTTATTTTTGGTCCTTCGACAATTCAGGGGGAGTTTGAAATGTTCAGCGTCTGCTTGCATCTTACCATTAGGAGAGCAGTGACTGGAGCTGAGAACTTTCTGGAGTGGTAGTCAGAATTCGGAGCAAACATTTTAGAAAGCAGAAGTTAATAGTCCTGTTATCACTTTTAGAAAGAGTTCATTGGGATTTTTTTTCCCCCAACACTTGGGCTTTCATACTGGACCTCACTGGGCACAGATCATTCTATCTTGTTCGGTAGATACTAGTAAACATGTTTGTAATTTTCATTGTGGCTATAAGGAAATGATCTCGTTTAAGAAGAAAAATAAAAACTAACATCAGGCTGTTGAGCTGATTTTGACTAACAGTGACTATAGGATAGAGTTTCCCACGGGTCTCCAGGAGGCAACTGGTAGATTTGAACTGACAACTTTTTTGTTTAAAAGCCATAGCTCATAACCATTGTGTTACCAGGGTTTCATGTGGAGAGAGAGGAATGAACTAATTAATTAATTAATGTATTCTATTTATTTATATTGTCTATGTTTTGGGAAAAATTGGTTTATACTTGAATCCATTTTTTTAACTTAAAAATATTTATTGCACTTGAACCCAATTGTTTTTAATTTTTAGAAAATACTTATTGTGCTTTAAGTGAAAGTTCACAATCTAAATCAATTTGTCATACAAAAACTTGCATACACTCTGCTCTGTAACTGTAGCAACTCTCCGCACCCAGTGACAATACACTGCTCCTTTCCACCTTGTATTTCCCGTGCCCCTGCCTGCTCTGCCCTCACATCTTGCCTCTAGACAAGAGCTGCCCAGTTACTCTCCTGTAAGCCAAGAAGCAACTCTTCACCAGGGTCATTTTATGTCTTGTGGTCCAGTCCAATCTTCGTCTAAAGAGCTGATTTCAGGAATAGTTTCAGCTCTGGGGTAACAGGGATTCTGTGGATCATGTTTTCTGGGGACTCTCCGGTCTGTCAGACCATCATGTCTGATCTTTTTAATAGATGAACCCAATTTTATTTTGACGTTTCATATGAACGGAACCAGACAACATATGAGTGTGGCCTTTTGTGTCTGACTTCTTTCACTTAGCATTATGTTTTTGAGGTTCATCCATGTGGTAGCATGTATCAGTTCTTTGTTCCTTTTCAAGGTTAAATAATAGTCCATTGTATGGATATATAAACCAAAAAACCAAGTGCCGTCGAGTCAGATCCGACTCGTGAGTGTATGTACACATGTATGTATATATATATATATATATATATATATACACAACATTCATTTACCTATTAGTTAACAGACATTCAAATTTCTTCTGCTTGTTGGTGGTTGTGAACAATGAACATCTACTTACAAGTCTTGGGCAGACATAAGTTTTCTTTTTTCTTGAGTACCTATCTAGGGTTGCAACTCTGGGTTACATGGAAAATTTATTTATTTTTTTTAAGAAACTGCCTGTATGTTTTTGTTGTTCACATGTGGAAGTTATGAGTAAGTCTAATGTGACTTTATGTCGTATTGGTTGAAGGGAATGAATGGCCAAGGTCAGGGGTAAGGAGGTGTCTTAGTCTGCTAATTCTGCTGTGACGGAGATACCACAAGTGGATGGTTTTAAAAAGAAATTTCATTTCATCACAGTCCAGTAGGCTAAAAGCCCAAGTTCAGGGTATCAGCTCCAGGGAAAAGCTTTCTTTGCTGGATCTGGGGGAAAGTCCCTGTGGTCAGTCTTCCTCTGTACTGAAAGCTTCCGGGGCTCAGGGATCCTGGTCCTTTCCAAAGGATGCGCTCAGCTTCCAGCACTGCTTCTTGGCGGTATAAGGTCCCCAATCTCTCTGCCAGCTTCTTTCCTTTATATCTTAAGAGACTGCCTCACGGCACAAAACAATCTTATACACTGAGTCCTGCCCTGCCAACAAAACTGCTGCCCACCCACCCTCATTAACGTCACGGAGGCAGGATTTACAAAAAGGAGGAGTATCACACAATACCAGCTAGTTTGCTACACGGATTCTTTGGGGGACACAATTTAATCTGTGACAGAAAGTAAAGTGAAGAAGAGTGGCTGAGTCTGAGAAGTTTTAACAGAGATGGGTTTGCATAGTAAACTCCTCGCGGCAGCGCCACCTTCTCTTTTTAGCATATCTGTGCCATATAAACATTAACGATCTGAAGGACCTGATAGGATCTGCTCATGAACCTCCTCAAGTTCTAAATGTCTAACTTACTTTTTAAGGGTTAGCATTCACATTGGAAAACCAACACCACTCCCTATCCAATTTTCTCAGTAAATATCTTCTGTGATCCTTCTAATCAAATGATTCATGTCTGCTTTCAGTGAAGTAGATTTTGATACCTTGAGACCCAGTAAGGAGAACTGAGAGTTCATCAAACAGTTAGAACTCTTCTTAAATTCTGCTGTGTGTGAGTAGTGTAATATAACTGGTTTGTGTCAAGCAAACAATAATAACATGGGAGGCATGGTTTTTAAAAGATACTTCTGGAAATGGACAATTAAGAAATCAAAGATAGTAGGCTATCAACATGTTTGTGTTCATATCAGCTACTTACTGTTTCATTTTCAAGCTTCTGACTATGAACACTCTGTAGGAATTTGATATTAACCTTGACATTAAACTTCACATGGTTAATTCATATGGATGTTGGCCATGATGGTTTCTTTTTCTCCTTGTTTGGTAGAAAGACGATATTAGTTTGTGTAATTATATCCCTAAGTGGTAGTGACCACAGAATTGAAGGTTGGGCTTCCTTCTGGCAAATGAACCTCGGTTTCTGACTCGATATTCCTACGGTTTGATTGTATCATCATGTTCCAAGAGCTGGTTGGAAACCAAAGTGTAGGGTTGCCGATTTATATTCCATGAACTGAGTTTTCCTCTGCCAGCCCAGAAAAATCTTACCATTGCTGAAGAGTTCAGTATTCTTGTGGCTTCTGCAGCCCTTGTAACTGATCCAGGACACAACTCTTGATACATTCCAGCACAAAGGCTAATTATGGCTGAAATGTTTGGTGAACATTTAAAGCCAAAGCCTAAATACTGAACCTGGATCATTTTGTTTTTCAGTGAAAAGGTCGCTAACCCAGAGTCAACCATTTTAGACAGCTTGGGTTAGATCTCTAAGAAATAATCAAAGTCAGTGAAAAAAAAAAGACCATTCCATTGCTTCTCAGAGAAGAAATCCAGTTGCCTTATGTGTTGTAACTGACACGATTTGACATGCTCATTTTTCTAATCTTTGGATTTTGATAATTGCTTCTTGCAGGAAGCCTATATTTTCTGTACTCTGTGGTTACCAAGCTGTACTTGACTTTTTTAAAAGAGAGTCAAAGGAATGTATCCTTGTGAGAAATTGCTGCTTTGTGGAGTACAAATGAGAGGTTTCGTGATCTTTGAAGCTGGGATGGCCCAGATCTGGCTTTAAAACCACATCGTCAAGACTACATTTTATATCCCTCATTGCTTGGCAAAATTGAGTTGTCCTTTGGTAAGAAGTGAAAAGAGAGAAAAAAAAAAAAAAAGAAGAAGAAGAAGAAGTAGGGGAAATGTAGAGTTTAGATATGTGATTTTTCCCATCAGGATGGGAAAGCAGAAGCTTTTCCTTGACCAGGCCAGTGCAGAAGAGCCAAATCACAGACAGCTCAAGAGAATGGTCCAGTCCAAGGCCGGTTGTTCCCATCTGAGGATGATTTTGCCCCTCTGGTTAAATATGACAACATCTGGAGACGTTTTTGGTTGTCACCACAAGCAGCGGGGAGAAAGACTACTGGCATCCAGTGGGTGGAGGCCAGGGATACTGCTTAACATCCTGCAACCCACAGGACAGCCTCCACCACAAAGACGATTTCAGCCCCCAAGGCAGAGCATCAAGGTGGGGTAACCGCGATGTAAACAGGTTACTCCTTTGCACCAGCTGTGAAGGATCCTGTTCTGCTGTTTACACTGAGGCAGAGGCCAGGAAGACGATCCTGCCTCTTCTTCTGACAAAGTATTCCCTTTATTTGGCATCTTCTTTCTTGGGATTGCTCTTAAACCACCAGAATAACAAGCAACATGAAGCAAGGTGTCAACCTGCAGAGCCCACAGGTGTGCATGTGGCTGGTGTCACAGAATTTCAGCCTCTCCCTGTTCAGCTCAACAAGTCTTTGGCAAGAACCTACAGGCCTGGACTTCTCTTCCTTTATTTGTCAAATGTTTCATAAAATGTTTTCACCCCAGGTTAACCATCTTTCTCTTTGTTGTTAAATTTTCACGTGTGTGAGGAATTCTTCTTTAAGCTTTCACATTTCTTGGAAGGGAAACATTTTGACAAATAGATGAGAAAGCCATCCAAAGTCACCATAACCTCTCATCCATTTGGAACCTTGCTGCCATACGAATATTTTTATTTTTCTTGGCCATGTCCTCAGTGATACGAAACTACCGTTGTCATTTTGTAAAAGTCAGAATGTCTGAATGTTCTAGGGCCGAAGGTGGCAGGTGATTAAATGTGTAATCCAATCTGGTCCTTTCCAGGGGCTCTGGACCCTTATCCCCCCAATTGGTACCTCTAATTGCCAAGGATCCTTCAGGCTGGAGGGAAAAGTGAATGAGATCCATTCATACAGAGATGCTCAGGGCTTTCGCCACCTTCTCTACTTCTTCACTGGACTATCTAGGGAGAGCGACATGAGCTCAGAGTGGTGGTTGGTGGTGGTGGTAGTGATTGGATGGGGTGAGAAGTGTTGGGACCTAGAGGCCTGCTTCATCTCCTCAGAATAGCTAAGCTGGATCAACCTTTGTAACACTCTCATAACCAGCAAACATTTATTGTGCTCCTATTGCTAGTCCTAATAGCTGTCTCTGACTCATAGCCTCTGATGGACAAGAGAAAGAAACCCGGCCAAGTGCTGCACACCAGTGAATGCTCAAGTCTGTTGTACTGGCTATTGTATATTTTGAGTGTGTTTCTACTCATGGGACTCATCTTCTGGCACTGTATTGAACAATACTCTGTGGTCCATAGGGTTTTCACTGGCTACTCAGTGGAAGTAGATCATCCAGGCTTTCTTCCTCATCTCTTTTAGTCTGGATGACCTACTGGAAACCACTCCATCATGGTGACCCTGCTGTTGTTTGAAATCCTTGTAGCAAAGATTCCAGCATCCTGGCAACATGCAACCCACCATGGTACAACAAACTGACAGAGGGTGCTGGATTGACTGTGCCAGCCAATGCTAATCACCATGGAGAGAATGGAAAGTGAATCACACAGGTTTTCTATCCTGTACTTCGTAAGGATTGTCTGATTTACCTTACCCAGACAACCTTGTGAAGGGATAGCTACTCATATCTTGTTTTGCAGATGAGGAAACTGAGGCATAGATAATCAGGCAACTTGTCAGAGGTCACAGAAGTGCTAACCAACTGTGTCAGGGATTCAACTTGGGCGTCCGTCTTTAGATTTTTTTGCCATTTCCTAGGAGCTCAACAAACTGTCTCTCAAATTGAAATTTTGTCCACACACAAAGCGAAGTCACATTATAATGCATTTAACTTCTTTTTTTAGTACACCTGCTGAGCAACCCAGCATTCATGGCCCATGGTCTGCAGGTGCGTGAGACGGCCCAGGAGACACAACTCTACCCTGCCCAGTCACCTCCAGCCATACCTCTCCAAAATGAAAGCATCTTGATACAGTGACTGATTCTGGTGTTTTGAGATAATGTTCCAAACTAGACCATAATGTAAACTCTACACTTCAGCTTGGTGTTTCATCTGAAGAAATGGGGACCTGCTTCAGCATTGGAGGGAAATATGGTTGGATCATGACGTGATAAAGGACTTAACTTTACCCCAAGACTTAGGTCTCTGTCCTCGTCCCCAGTGGTTGAAGTGTCTTTGAGGAGGCCTCCAGACCACATCAGGGTTTATAAGAATGAAATATCTCTTGGGTGAGGACTGACCAGACCAGGTGATATCAGCTTGGCCCAAGGGAAGGGGGCTGAAAGTGGAGTCCAATCAGTCATCCCTAAGGAGTGAGGTCCCATTAAAGTCCATGAATATAGAAGCTCCATGGTCTTCCTGGCTGGTGACAGATCAGTACATGTGTGAGGCTCAGAGCTCTTTGCTGGGACATGGAATTTTCACAGTGGGAACCCTTCCAGACCTCCCTATCTGTCTCTTCATTTGTATCCATTTTCCTGTAATAAAACTGTAGTCATAAGCATAGTGATTTCCTGAGTTCCATGAATTATTGAACCCAAAGGAGCAGCAGGAGCTAACAAGTCAGAAGTGATGGGAATCTTGTGGGTACCTAAACTTAGAGCTATTATCCTGAGATGTTAGAGGGAGGTCCCTGAATTTGGGGCTAGCAGGTCAGAAGTGAGGGGTGCCCGAGGGACCACTGAGCTTATAGCTGACATCCTTAAGGGCTAGTGAGAAAACTCTCAAGTTCATAGCCAGCTCAGCAGTGAGGAGGCTTGGGGGGTTTCTTAAGCCTGTGGCTGGTGTCAGAGGTCCTGGACAAATAGACTCGACAGCCTTGAGAACTGTGTTCTTTAGCTTGTAAGGTCTGACTTAGCTCTGGGTGGTGAGGTTAGAGAAGGCAATCCCACATGTGTGGCTGGGTCAGAACAGAAGTGTAACAGAGGGAATGAACTGTTTTCGGTTTCCACACCACTTGGCATGAAAAGTGAGGTCAGATTTTCTAAGCTGTTATCCTTACAGAGACATGGTATGTCTGTCTCCTGCAGGTACAAAGGTGGTCCAGAGCTACACTGTCCAATACTGTGTCTATCTGCTACCTGTGACCAGTCCAGGGTAAAGATACGGGCTAAGTATGAAATACACACTGGATTTCGAAGACACAGAACAACAACAGTTGAAAGCCAAGTAAAGAATCTACGAAGTCTGACAATTAAGTCTGTGAACTAAATTGTTCTAAGTGCTCCACACCTCATTGCTCACTATCATTATGGTCGCCTTCGAAGTACTCCTCTGGGAAGCGATGCACTGATGCTGTGCCTAGTCCCCCCTTCAAAGCAATTTTGGAACTCTTTCTGGAATGGCCATTGTGCACAGTGGCATAGTGGCAAGTTTGCAAACTCAATTGTACAGTTGTTTGTAAAGGAGTCTGTAGCTTGTAAACAAATAACTGTTTTGGAACACTTTCCCTACTCACCTCATCTGGCCCCCAGTGACATTTTTCCTTATCCAAAGACAGAGGAAATATTGCAAGGAAGACATTTTGATGACATTCAGGACATCCAGGGTAACACAATGACAGCTCTGGTGGCCATTCCATAAAAAGAGTTCCCAAATTGCTTTGAAGGGTGGAATAGGCTGCTGTGGAGTTGATTCTGAATCATAGAGACCCAATAAGTCAGAGTAGAATGGCCCCATAGAGTTTCTAAGCAGCACCTGGTGGATTTGAACTGCTGACCTTCGGGCTGGCAGACCTGGCACTTGACCACGATGCTACCTGCCATGTCTTCCTCCTGTGGAGTTACTGGTGGGGTCAAACCACCTGCCTTTGGATTAGCAGCCAAATGCTTAACCACTGCACCACCAGGATGTCTTCTAACCTTCCTGGATACCTCCAGATAAACCACTTGGGTTTATTTCCTCTCCCTCACCTAGAGCTAACTGAGAACTGTTGTGGCCAAAGTCACTGGGAACTCGTGTGTCCAGTACAGGGCAGACCCTGGCTGATGGCTGGATGTAGAACCTTTATTCTCTAGCCTGTCTCTCCTTCCCCACTTCAGGTATTAGATTACTACTAAAACACAGGATGGCTGCATCGTGGGTGTGCACTGTGTGTGTCCCTGCTTTTGCTACCCTCTCTTTACACACTTGTCTCATTCCCATGCTAGATGGAAAGTCCTTTGCAGGCAGAGGTATATTGCTTAGATTTCTATTTCTCTCTCTCCTTCCCCCTCTTCCTGTCTCTCTCTTTCTGTCAGAGTATAGCTTTGTCCCTTGTACCTCTTAGATGCCCAAGGTGTGCACAGAGGATTAGGAAAATCCAAATAAAAAATTAGTGCCCACAGCAAATGGTCCCAACTCAGCAGGAATGGATGTTCACTGAGGACCAAAACAACATGGGGTAAAGACAACCCAGAAGACAGAGAGACCCACATGAGTGGGTGCCTACATAGACTTGGGACTGGAAGAACTGGATGGTGCCCAGCTACCACCAGTGACAGCTGTGGTGGAGCTCACAAAGTTGAGTCTCACTGGCAACACAAGAATAAAAAGTGGTGCACCCTGAGATCTCCACTAAAGACCACAATTGGTGGTCCAGAGGCTTCAGGGTTCCCCTGGGAGTATGGCCTCTGGCCCTGATGCTGCCCTTACCCATATATCATAACAAAGGTCCACTCTTTAGACACGAATGGATTGGACTTGGTGACACAGAGAGACCATATGTTGGATGCACTTTATAGTTCTATGCTTCTATAGGATATCATACTGCTGACCTCTGGCTGGAGGAAGGGTTTTGGGTGGAGAGCAGGGGAAAGGAGACTGTTGGGAGGATGAGACATGTATGGAGCAGAGAGAAATAGTGTGCTGTCACCGGGCAGGGAGAGCAGTGGAAGCTGCATATAGGTGGACATGTAAATTTGGCTGGGAATGTACATTTTCACTCAGCCATAAAAAAAAAAAAATTAGTGCACGAATTCCCTCTAAGTCCTGTGTGGTAGAATTTGGCTACCTCCCTTTAAACAATAACAAAAACATTTTCTATTTCCCCCACCCCCCCAATCTCCCTATTTCCTTTGCCAGTAAAGAAAGCAACCCATCTTTGAAGAGACAGGTTTGACCGTAAGGTGCCTGTGGGTGCCGGTTCACTTGTTGCTTCCATTTGGAATTGGAAGCCCAGGCTACCTTATCGCTGCTGTCTGTGGGACATCTTGGAGAACCTCCCTGGCACCTTAAAGGGTGTGTGTCTTCCAACCAGTGTGGGTGGGAACCGCCCCCCAACCTAGAAGATGAGCTTTAGCTGTGGAAGGAGGCAGTGGCTGGCACATCCCTGGGGGGACACCTGCCTGCAGTGGTGTGTTTTGAACCTTGACTGTGCATGACATCTGGCAAGACATCTTACACCTGTGCCTTGTGTGGCTCAGGTGGGCCCAGGTGGCCCCCAGATGTGAAGGGGTAAAGGAGACACAGTGACCCAGGTCATAGCTCCAGCAACAAATGCAGGTTCTTTTTGGCTGATACGCCCTGCTTGGTTTTATGCCAAAGGAACATCCTCCTTATCCATCTAGTTTTTCTTTTATTGTCCCAAGGCACTGTACAGAATATTGTCTTTGGAACTTTCAGGAAACCTCACCCAGGAACTAGACTGAGGTCTCTTATCTTGGTGTCTGAGACTAATTACAGCTAATGGTCATAATGAGAATGACACTCAGCATGGGTCATGTACCAGTTGCTATATGATTTAATTTTAATAACCCTGTGAGACAGATATGATTATGCCTGTTTATCATAAAGGAAACTGAGACCTAGAAATTGAGCAGTTTGCCCTGAATCACCTTGCTGGGGAATGATCAAGCTGGGATTTGAACCCGTGTCAATTTGACTCTAAATCCTTGCTCTTTTCTGGGAACTGGACTACAAAGAAAATGAATACTGTCAACAATATTACAAACAGAATACCAAATCTGCTCAAGAAGGCAAATGCTTCTTGAGCATAGAGACAAAATTTATTGCTGGCTGATTGATGTATTAGTTACAAATCAGATTACGTTTTTCCATAAAGCATTTCCTAAAGGCATGCTGTGCGGCAATGACATTAGCAAAGTATGAATTATTTTAGTACTCGGGATTTATTAAACTACTTGCCATTAAAAACAATTACTTATTCAGATGTTCTTCTAATTCAGACAGACAGCTTCCTGGAAGTAGATGCGGAGTTAGCATTTGCTGTCGTTTGCTAATCCAATGGGCTAGAAAAACAATCAGCTAGCCTTGCCAATACGCTTAGTCTTAGATCTAGTGATCCAGCTTTCTGGTAGTTTGAACTCCCCCCACCCTTCCCAAATCAGGACAAATCTCGGCCTCCGCCAGCTTCATCTCTTTCACTGGTTTGCTAAGCTTTTGTCTCAGCTACACCTGGCTCTGAGTGTATGCTCCACGCATAGCTGTTGGATAATGAAACAATGTCTGCATCTGCGCCATTAATCAAAATATAGAACAGGACAGAGCCGAGGACACAAGCTCAAGGCATCTTTGGTCCCTTCGCTATACCTACACCGGCCTGGTTACCCACAGCCAGTTCCAACGCCGTGTGTGTTTGGTCTTCTGGTTGTTCTTTCTCTTTACCTCTATGCTTTCTTCTTGATTAATTTCTAGGACAGAGTGCTCTCTCTCTTTTTTTTTCTTAAATCACACAGTTTCATCCACCTTAACACCTTTACCTCCCTCCCCTCTTATTCCATAAATGTCAAGAGTTCTTCTCAGCTCTGATCTCAGCCCCTTTGCACACTCTCTACATTCTGTTCCTCCTGGGGGAGTCCCATCCACTCACGTGACTTCAAATCTAGTGTGAAAGCTGCCAAATCCTTCTCTCGTGCAGGTTTCGGAAATACACTTCCAACTACTTACTGAATAGCTTCTCCCGTTTGGAAAGCCCCTCAAAAGGAATCTTTTCAAAATCAACTTGTCACCTCTCCCTCCCTCCCCGCAAACTCGAGCCTCCTCTTACGCTTTTTAGCTTGGCCAGTGGTCAAGTTTCCTAATCTAGACACTTTGTTATTGTCCAGAAAGCCATTCTCCTATCACCATCTTGCTGGTCACTAAATCCTGCTGATTCTCCCCTAGACGTGTCTCACAAAGCCAGCCCTTCATCACCCTGTGTTTGGCTGTGTGATGGTCTCCAAGCCAGCCTCTCTGCCTTCATTCTCTCCTAAGCCAGCCTCTTCCTTCACAGGCTGCAGACGAGAGGCACACAGCACAGCCGAGTGGTCCAGGAGCAGTTGCCAAGTACTGGTATTCTCCTGCTTCCCGAAGGCAGCCAATGATTGTCTCTGTCTCCTCCAAACTTGACTGTGATTGGAGGAACCATTGTCTCACATGACCAGACTGACCAATGAGGATGTGACCTGGGACAGCCTTCCAGTTGGAAGGAAACTGTGAGATAGACTAGCACATAGAAGCAGGTGGGCATCTCTGGGCTGGGCTGTCACATCACTTCCTTGACCTGGTCCTCAGATCAACATCTAATAAGTAGGAAGGACAGAGAGAGCTGCTCAGGGGTGCTTGGAACCTGCAAGTGGAGTGTGAACTCTTCTACCTGACTGCTGCATATGATCCTCCCTATGTAATGTTTTTTCCCATTGAATTTACAATGAGGAAAATCCAACTTGTCTGGTTTGGTGGAAGGAGACTACATCAAAATAAGACCAGGAATGGACCCACTGACAACATTCAAGAGAGAGTACTTGTGCTTGTAGATATCGAGTCCTAGTACAGTCATTTTCTTTGTTTAAAAGCTTAGGTTCCCTTGCCATTGTCTACAGGGTAGAGTTTGACCTTTTGTCTGGGATTAAAGCCTCTCCCTTTGACCTAGATCCCCTGTCCCATCATTCTGCCCCTGCTCTTCGTCTCTGGGTCATATATGGCCTCTTGGAGTTGGTGCCATGGCATATGCTGCATCTCATGCCTGGAACAGCTTTCCAGGCATGCTTCTTTTCCTCCTTCCAGTCTGCTCCAATAGCAGCCCTGCTGTGTGTGTCAGTGCGCGCTCTGGGGACCACTCATGTACAAGAATCACCTAGAGTCTCAACAAGTAGCTCCTCATTTCCGAGCCTGGAAACTCTGCCCTTTAAGGAGTTCTCTGAGTTCTTCTTCACAAATGTCTAGGCACCACTGCCCTGCTGCCTGCCATGTGGTCTGCTATATGACTGAAACCAGTTGCTGCTATTGGGTTGACCCCGCCTCACGCAAACCATACATATCAAAGCAGAGCTGTGCTCCCTAGTGTTTTCAGTGGCTGTTTTTTTTTGGAAGTACATCACCAGGAATTTCTTCCAAGGCACTGCTGGGTGGATTCAGCTGAGCATTGTAATTATTTGTACTACCAGGATCCCCTGATAAATCTTTGAATGAATGGATGAGTCTTTATTCATTAAAAGAAAAAAGTCCCTAGTGTTCTTTGTTACATTAGCTGACAATGTATTAGCACATAATGACATTGTAAGTTGTTGTTGAGTATCATGTTCAATTGACTATGACTCACAGGGAGCCCATATGACAGAGCAGAACTGTCCCACAGATCAGGTCTTACAGGCTGCAGTCTTTAGGGAAGAGATTGCCAGAAACTTTCTTCCTCGGAGCCACTGGTTGAGCTAGAAGCACCAACCCTTCAGTTAGCAGCTGAGCACTAAATCATTGCACCACCAGGGCCAGACTTAACAAAATGTACCACTGACCCAGGCAGTGTGCCACTGGGCTTCCCGCAGAGAATAGTGCATGCACAGTTCTTTCTCCTTAACTGTCCTGAGCCACTTTTTCCTTATCCAGAGCAGGTAGGTGAAGGATTGCTTCCTGTCCTTGAGCAGAGACTTGGGGTCAGCCTTCAGCATGGACAGTGTCTGCTACCTTAGGGCTCACGGCCTGGAGCTGCCCTGGACAGTGTCACTCACAGTCACATAATCCAAATAAGCTAACAGGTCCCTTTAGGTCCTCCCTGAGCTCAGAAAATACTGAGGAACCCCGTGGTGCCATGCGACAGGCCAACAGAAAATAAATAAAAGTGAATTTAAGCCGTTAGTATTTGGAAGGCAAATGTTTCCCAGTGAAAATAAAGTCTTTGGCTGTATGTTGAGACAGATGTTCACACTCACTACTCTTGTCCAAGGATTTAAGAAAATAAATCTGAGATAAGCAAGGTATGGGCATTTCTGGGGCCTGTTAGCTTATGTGGGGTACTCAGGATGAAGGGGAGTAAGACATGGGAAGCCTTTAGCAGACAATTCCACCTAAACTCTCTTGTGGTCACCAAATAGCCAGGCAAATGCTATTTCTTAAAACCTGAGTTCTTCACATAATTCCTCACTTTAATGGAGCTCTTTATGTTGAACACAAAGCTCCAGATTCAACCTTCTGTTAACATGTTGGTTGAAGCTGAAGTATGTGGTCTACACTTTGCGTGGATGGCAACACCCTCAACTTGCTTCTGCTGTTTGGGGTTAGATGCCTGTACAAGAAGGACTTTAACAACAACCATCCTAAGTTACTTTTGAGCTGGGCTTCATTGGCTACTTCAAGTTTCTCTCTGATGGACACCAACTTTCTGACCGCATTACAGTTAGCTAGAATAGGAAGTTTTAGGTATTGACATGTTCATGTGAGCTATTGGTAAAGCATTTCAAATGGAATGACATTGCATGAGGGATTCAGCTTTACAGTGTTTAAGCAAGGAGAACTGCTTCCTCTGTGACAAGATCAAGGGGAAAAAGTTTGAACTTCAGTATAGTTTTTCTTTTTAATCCACATAATTTAGGTAATTCTGAATTATGTCGTTTCTTTAGCCCATATGTTGCATATTTGTTAACTTTATCATGCCATACTGTTGGTGGCCAAGTGGTAGAATTCTTGCCTTTCCTGTGCGTGGCCCGGATTAGACTTACAGCCGGTGCATGCCACGTGGAGCTATCGCCTGTCTGTCAGTGGAGGCTTGTGTGTTGCTGTGATGCGGAGCAGGTTTCACTGAGCTTCTAGAGTAAGATGGACTAGAAGACAAGGCTAAAAACCAGCCAATAAAAGCCCTATACATCATGATGGCCTTATTTGCAACCGATCATGGAGACCCAGCAGGGTTTCGTTGCATTGTATATGCAGTCACTATGAGTCAGGAGCTAACTTCACAGCCACTAACAAGACAACAACCACAACAAATGTATTCTCTTCCAACCAGTCTATGCTACACTTTCCCACCTGTGGTCTAATTTGATCTAAAAATACCAGTACTCACAGTTATTATCATTTTATATATGAGTGCTGCATTTTTCTATTTTTTTTTTTCTGGTCTTTAAAATTTTTTTTTTAGTGACTTCATGCTTCTATTTTTGTATTTCTGTCATCTATAAAAACACATCACAGAGTGAATCTTGAGTTAAAGATTGCCCTCACACATTTTTCGAAAGAAGTCTCAGAACTGGTTACTAATTGCATCAGTATGGTGCTTATTAGTTGGTTAAAGTCCTGCAAAGGTAAACTGTTAAAAGAAGCCAAGCAAGTTGCATGTACAAATCTGAGGTTTACCAAGAAAAAAAAAACTTCACTTATGTAATCACGCTGAGAAGGTTCATATGTTGTTATACATCTAGGATGGTAAAGTAAATATTAAAAAGCAAGCCCCCAGATCCAGCTGTTTTGTATTAATAAACCTCCATCCATCATAAATGGCTAGGAAAGCTGGCCAGATGTTCAAAACCCACCAGACTCGTTACCCAGGTCACTCCTGCAGCAGTTACAATTGAGCTAATTTCACTACAACAGTAGCTTGGTATAATTAAAGACTCAGTGGGACGTGTTTTAAACACTATTAAGTTGTTACAAGTTTATAAGGGACTAGGAATGAGTTTTCATTGCAATAAGGAAGGCAGCATTCTCTTAACTCAAAGGAGCAAATGGTCTGCATTTTAAATAGTAAGAGTGAAAGAAAGTACCTGGCGATGAAATATGATTCTCTGACATCAATTACTGAAATCAATAAAGAATGCAGTAAGCAGACAGAGTGCTTTCTTTACCCTCTTGGGTAGAAGTAAGGCATGTAGTGGTGTCTACAAGACTGTGCTTGCTTAATAAAAGCAATAAATTCTCTATGACAGCATTGCATTTTTAAAGATGTTCTAAATAAAAACCTTTTCTGTGTGTGTGCTGAAGTCTTTCTGAGCCCAATTTACCTAATTCCTGCAAACAATGAAGTTCTTTAGAAGCAAGGACGGTGAGACTTTGTTTCGCGTACTTTGGACGTGTTGGGCGTTCTTGAAGAACTTCATATTTGGTAAAGTAGAGGATCAGCAAAAAAGAGGAAGACCCTCAGTGAGATGGACTGACACAGTGGCTGTCACACCGAGCTGAAACACAGCAGGGGTGGTGAGGGCGCTGCAGGACTGGGTAGTGTTTTGTTGGGTTGCATGTGGGGCCATTATGAGTTGGAACTGATACAATGGCATCTTACAGTGACATAACTCATTTAAACTTACAAGTGGGTATCGCTCCACCAATCTTGTAGTAACTCACTCCTGTGAGTAAAATATGAAGCAACCAGAGGGAGTCAAGGGTGGAAAGAGAATCAATGAGTTGGCTTCTAAGAAATAACAAATTATGATAACCACATCTTGACGCATTGGTATGGACTGAGTGCATCAGATGACCTTCTGAACCTCCTTACCTGGTGCCAAGCCATATTGAAGATCTGTTCTGGTTCAAGGCTACCTGTGGGTAGTATGCTGTCTGCCCTGTTGAGCTGGCAGGACATTCCAGAAGCTTCTCCACCACCTTGAGTGCTGTCTGTTGCCTTTAGCCCTCGCCACAGCACCCTATAGGTACCAGACTAGGGAATACATGAAGATCTTTGTGATGCTCCATGACTGTTTATTTAGGTTTAATTTTACTGCTTAAATACCACAGAGGTGAACAATCAGATTCAGCAACAAATTTCTCTTGTGTTCTGGAAACCAGGAAAGAAGAGAACCCAAAGGAAGTGTTGACTTGCTGTCCAAGAGCTGTTTGGGGAAGCCCAAAGTCATTGCCAACACATGACAGCATGATGTTTGTGGGAGCTCAGATGTTCAGGAGCCTTCTGAGTGGAGTCACATCATGCCAGACACTGATGACACAAACCGCTTGTCCTCTCAGATCTGGAATGTCTCAGGTGCTTAGAGAGAGCCTAGGAAAAGAAAGGTGCTAAAGGAAGTCACAAAACCAAGACCGAAGCTTGACAGCAAGAGGCTTGTACATGTTCCAGGTCAAGGAAGCACAGGTGACTTGGTTACAGGCTGATCGATGGTCACCATCAGTAGAGAAATACTGGAAGGACCCAGGCAGCAAGGTGGGAAAAGGTGCATTCCAGGAAGGCGATCCACTAGGCTGGGGGGGGGGACCCTCAGCATAGAGAACCAGGTATAGATCTAAATGAAAATCTGCTTGGACCCTGGACTGGCTTCAGTGTAATAAGAGAATCTTGTCTTCTAGGCCCTTGGCCTGAGGCTAACCCCCTCCTCAGACATGCCTGATTGAACCATGACAAAGAGAGGCGGCTTGATCTAACTGGAACCTTAATTTCTGACTTGATCCAATTAACATGCCTGGTTTGTTATGGTCCCTTGGAGACCGGAAGGGTTCTGGTGACCAGTGGCAATGGAAAGTTCCAGTTCTCAGCTGGAAGTAAATCAGATGTTGAGTATGCCACTGGCTGTCAACGTTCATCTTAATTCACATGAGGATGGTTCCTTGCAGATGTGTGAGCTAATCAAAGCCAACTGGGGGTCTGATTTTGAATAGATCTGGCTCTCTAGTCTAGTCCATACCCCAAATGTTACAGCCTTTAAAAGCTTTAATTGTATGCAGGATTCATTCATCTTTTACTAAGCACCTGTTATGTGTCAGAGCCATGCTAGACATGAGGGATAGACATGAAACAGTGTTCTTATACCAAGGTCTTCAAGGTCATGTGCATGATCTGGCCTTGACCAAACTCTTGACTGCCTCAGGACCTTTACGTATGCTGTCCTCTCTGCTGGGAATGTTGTTTCTCTTGCTTTTCACAGGGTTGGAGCCATCCATCTTTCAGCTCACAAATACTCTCCGCTTCTACAGTAAATTTCTTGCCTAGGATCCAACAGATGGTTGCGTTCACTCTATCTTTTATTTTCTTTATGAAGTCTTTATTAGAATTTGTAATGATTTTCTTTCTGTTTGTTTGTCCCAGAGAGCACACTGGTTATGAGTATGAACTTTGAGGTCAGACTAAAAAACAAACCCCTTACTGTCAAGCTGATTCTGACTCGGATTCTGCCCTACCCTGGCTCTGTTTCCCAACCTCAGTGTCTACAGTTTTATATTTTTTGTTGTTGTCCCATGCCATCAAGCTGGTCCTGATTCACAGTGACCCTGTGTCCAACAGAACGAAACACTGCTCGGCCCTGCACCACCCTGACAACCACTGTTCCAGCTGTGGTTGTACACACCGCGAGAGTCCATCCCACTGAGAATCTTCCTCTTTCTCGCTGACCCTCTACCAAGCATGATGTCCTTTTCCAGGGACTGGTCCCTCCTGATGACATGTCCCAAGTATGTGAGACGAAGTCTCACGATCCTCACTTCCATGGGACAATCTTCACCAACACCGTCATTCAACGTCATCAATGTTTTGGTCTTCCTTATTCATTGTCCAGCCTTCGCATGCATGTGAGGCAACTGAAAACAGCACAGCTTGGGTCAGGCACATTTCGTTCTTCAAGCTGTCATGGTTGCTGTTGGACACGTTAAAGAAGCCTTTTGCAGCAGATTTGTTTGTCCAGTGCCATGCATTGTGGCATTCTTGAACTGCAACTGTTAAAACAATGACATGTCTTTATTAAATGGAACAATTTGCAACTATAAATATCAGGAGGACATTAACTTGGCTGTAAAACACACAAAAGTAGCCCAAGAGTTGGAAAAAGGAGCTCTTTTCCAAGCTTATGAAGTATAGCCTGAGGCTTATGCGTTCAGTGGGCTCATACATGTAAAATATCTGAATTCAGATCCTTCGACTCAATCCCTGGAAAACTGGTGACTGCCAGGATTTAAGCATTTGCTAGTTCAGCATAATGAGGGGAGACCAGATAGTTAAGGTTTCTAAAATGCAGCAGGTGTTCACCACACTAGTGAACTATATGTCTTATCTCACTCTCATTATTGTAAATTGTAATGAGGTGTATGAAGAGCTGCTTAAAACAGAAGTAAATAATTATTTCAAAAAATTAGGAAGCATTGCAAAAGAAATATGAAAAAGTCTTTGAGAATAGATAGTGCTTTATAAGAGAAAGCATGTATTTACAGTAGTTTTGAAAGGCAAATCTGATGGGAAAAGAGGCCTTTTAGTATCAAGAGTTGGGTATTCATTAATGTGGTTAGTACGTAGCTGTGATCATAGAAGTGACTTGACATGTTTCTAGTACTTTTGCTAGTAATCTAGAACTTTCTTTGTTCCACCAAGAACATTTGTAAATAATCCATATTGGTATAGCTGACTGGTGCATCACAGCATTAGGTAATGAGCAGACTCCATTGTTCTTTTTCTACTGTTAACTCTCTAATAGCCAACACGGTTTGGGCCAGTTTTCTATAAAATGATGGGCGTGGTTGACTGATTCTACCAGGTCTGCTCCCAGTAAAACCCGCAGAACATTAAAACTCTGTTGAACAGAATATCACTCTTAAAACGGAAAACACTTGGGGTTCTTGTGACTTCTCATATCTGTAACTCCAAGTACCAGCCATCATTCTGACGGTGCGGCACTGCTTGGTAGACACATTTAGGTCATCATTCTGATGGTCTGGAGCTGCTTGGTAGACACTTCCGGGTCACAGGCTGCTCGGTGAATTGGCTGTTGTGAAGACCGGACGTGGATTAAATGGCAGTAGAGTAGCAAACACTTACTGAGAGCTTTCTGTGGGTCAGGTACTGGTCTAATGATCACAGCAACCCAGAGAGGTAAGTAGCAGGTTGGTTTTATTTATGAGACACTGGGGCCCAGAAAGGTGATGTAATGAGTACAGTGTCTCTTCACCATGTGAGTGGAGGTGCTGAAGTTTGACCCCAGGCTAGTTTGACTCCAGAATTCATGTCTTTAAACCACTACACTCTACCTACCTTCTCGTCTGGTGGTGGGTATGTGGGGGAGCTGGGTAAAAAATGATTTGATGTCAGTGTTAGAAAAATGTAATGATGATGGGTGTGTCTGTTTTCATGTGATGTACATGTATGTGTTTGTGTGCTTGCATGGGTCAGATTTTCAGCTTCTCAAATAGGTTAAAAATAAAGAGGTGATATCTCTTTCTTTAGATTAGAAAACCTACCTTCGGTAATTAAAGCTTTTTAGTTAAGTGTGTCTTTCTTCTGATAATTTTTTTCTTCAAATGCAAGCATTCCCGGGGGACAAACACTTTGTTGTGAATTAAAACTTCAAGTTAGGGCTTCAGAATCTGTTCAAATTCCTGCTAAGAATTTGCATTTCTAATAAGCTATAACAAAGCTCTGATTCTGAGAGCCACCAGGAGAGCAATGGTTTTCAAAATCTATTATACGTGAGAATTACCTGAGGATCTTGTTAAACTGCAGACTCTGATTCAACATGTCTGAGGGTGGAAATGCAGAATCTCAGGAGGGACACAAACTGAAACAAACCAGTTTGAAACCTGCTGCAAATGTTCCAAGATACTGAGTTTGGGCATCAAATTTGGTCAACCTCTAAAACAGAGGCATCTGGATACCTCAGACTAGCACTTTTATCTTTATTAAGCAAAGACTCATAGTAGCCTTTAAAAATATAACTTAATTTTTTTTGAATATAATGTACTTAAGTCTTGTTACTCTAACTCGGGCCTCTAGAGCCCTGGTTTTACAGAGGTTATGGTCTCAGCTGCAAATCAAATGGTCACCAGTTTGAATCCACCAGCCACTCTCTGGAAATCCTATGGGGTAGTTGCACTCTGTCCTACAGGGTCACTATGAGTCAGAACTGACTTAAAGGCAATGAGTCTCATTTTGGAATGTCCTGTAAAATACATGTTTTGCAATTGTGTAAGCCTTATAAATACAAAATATACATTTCAATATAAAGGGATCAAAATAACCCATCCTCACTCACAGGCTGGTTTGTAAATGTAGGAGAAATTATGATATGCTATGCACAAATTGTCATCACAGATTAAAAGTATTGTTATTTCATACAGCAAGGGCTATCTTCTTTATATTGAAGCATTTATAGGTAAACTTTTACCAAAGTGGAACGTACATAAGGAAAAGTGGACAAATCCTAGGTGAGCAATTTGATAAAAGTGAAGACACCCAGACAACAAACAGAATATTAACAACTCGGATCCGACTCGAGGGCACTTGGCTTGGCAAAGCCCCTACCCCTCTAGCCATCCCTCCCCAAATTCAGTGATCCTGACTGGTCCACTTTTGACTACTTTGCTTCCTTGTGATCTGTCTGCCCTTGGGATCACAGAGCATGTGTCCCCTGGTGGATGGCTTCTGCTGCCTCACACCTTGTGGGTGAAAGATATTCTCAAGACTGGTTGGGAGTCTTTTCAATACTCGATCCTCCCTTGGCTGGTGGAAACCCTGGTGGTGGAGTGGCTAAGTGCTATAACTGCTAACCAAAGGGTTGGTAGTTCAAATCCACCCTGGATGTTAGCCCCATTCCCAGGACATCAGCTTCTGCGGCTCCCGAATGAATGAATTCTTGGGGTAGTTCCTACTACTCTTTGGAGGGTCTGGGACTCAAGTTTTTGCCTTCCCACACTTTGAGAAAATTCTGTTCTGCTCCTCAGCCCCTCCTTGCTTGACTTCTTAGTGACCTCTCTATGCAGCGTACGCAGAATGCGCCTCTCAGGGAGACTAGTAGGTGCTGGGCTCTGCTCCTCTCTTCTCAACAGGTTTGGTCCCCCAGACCCTAACTGCCTCGGTGACCCCGAGCAGCAGTTCTGTCCTCTTCAGCTTATGAGATTGCTAAATTAGGCTGGTTCCTCTGCGTCTTAACGGCTTTCCACTGTGTTTTTTAGCTTCTCACCGATGCCCAAACCCAGCAAGTACCCAGAGGGAGACAAGTACCCATACTGTGCTGCCTCAGTGAGATTTCCTTTGCTCTGGGATGTGCCTTCTCAAGCCCCGGCTGCCTGGTTGGTCCTCTGATGCCTCTAAGCAGACATGTCATGTATTTTACCCAACTTTTCTAGTGAACTCACAGCAGAGATCTGCCACAGACAATTCCATTAGAGCTGGAAGGTTTTAACATTTTTAAATTTTGGTAAACACAGGCTTCACCTGATCCAAGTAAGAAGACTAAAGCAGCATTCAATAAAATCGAATTAGATACGAACAGCTTTATCATTTTCTTTTCTGTCATGTAGCATGATCTCTTCCAGAATATCTAAACGTGAAACAACCCGTGGTGCAGAGTTTGGTCTTGGTGTTACTTATACTAAGATAGCAAAAAGAAGATGAAGGCATGACTTAAATATTCCTCTGAGTGAAAGGTCCTTGCGTCTGTGAATGGTGACATTACTAAAATGAGGTCGCTGGATGCAGAAGGCTTTGAGGTTGAAGAATTCATCTGTCTCTCAGTTCTGCGATTTGCAGGTTTAGACACAGAGGGGATTTGTGGGCCGAAGGGAGCTCCATTGCTTGGAATAAGTGTTCTCCCTTCCTGTGACTAACTCAGTGGCCCAGGAGGTCAACAGCTGCCCACCATGCCTGTGGAACGAGCAGCCTTGTTTTAAACAGACTGCTGCATTTTCAAGCTGTCAGAGAGTGCACGGAGGGCAGGAGAAGTGTCTGTCTTGTTCACTGGGCACCTTCCCTTCAGAAAATGCCCACTGATGATTTAACAAAGGAAGAAAAGAGCTTTTTCTCATTTTTCATTCTTGTGATACATCTTGGATACTTCCTCTATGCTCAGGTGCTCTGGGGGTTGCTGTTGAGTTGACTCTGACACATGGCAATGCCGTGTCTTACTGAGAAGAACGTCTCCATAGCTTTTCCTTGGCTCCATTTTTTATAGAAGCAGATCACCAGGCCTTTTTCTGTGGTGCCACTGGGTGGGTTCAAGCTGAGAACCTGTGGGTCGATGGCCACACATTTAACCACTGCCATCAAGACAATTCTAACAGAGTAGAACTGCCCCATAGTGTTGCCAAGTAGTACCTGGTGGATTTGAACAGCCCAATGTTTGGTTAGTAGCCATAGCTCTTAATGTGGTGGTGTGTTGGTTAAGGAGCTTGTCTCATACATCAAAGCAGCCTGCTGCTTAGGATGAAATAATCTTTGTGTAAGTTGAGGTTTGCTGAAGGGGGAACTGTGAGACATGGAGGGACTCAGGAGGGCTTCCTGGAGGAGGCAGAGCTCATATTTATGCCAGTGTTCTTTAGCTCATAGCCACTGTTTCACAGTTTCCACTGGCTCTTTGTTCCTCCTAAGGTTCTGTGGTCTCAACAGCATGTCACAGCAAATGCCACTTTAACATTCTGCATTGGATTCCTGGGCAGATCCCTCTCCAAACAAATGAGCACTATGGGATGTCTTTGCAGGCTTTCTTCTCCCTTGCACTACGTATTTTGCTCTCTGGATGAATGTCCTCAGCAAACGCATCCCTGCTCTCCACGTCACCTCTCGTACTGGGTCGGTACTACCAGGGAATGAATGTAAGGCTCTGGCAATCTCAGAAAGCATCAGGGCCAAGCAGCGCAGCCACCATTGCTCAGAGCTTTGAAGGGGTTTCAGCGAATTAGCAGCATAGAGAGAAAATTCTTTCTAATCATCTCCTCCCTTTTTCTGGTTAGCTTTGTGAATTTTTCCGGAAGGCAATGGCCAGAACTTTATGGAAACCAAATGATAGGCTAGAATGAGAGAAATAAAAAGTAATTGACTCAGAATATCAGTCCTTCTCCTCCCTGTAGCTTAGCAGAGAGGGCTTCAACCCTCTGTCCTTGGGATCCAGAGAGCACCTGCCATTTAAGTTTGACTTAATTGGTCAGATGATTTAGCCTCAGAAATAGTTCTTTTAGTACTTGAAGGCTGTAGCAGGAAGGACAGCAATCCAGAGCCACTGTGGTCAGGTTGATTCTGACTCACAGCGAGCCCATAGGATGGAGTAGAATTGCCCCATAGGGTTTCCACAGGAAAGCAAACTGCACATCCTTCTTCCATGAAACAGCTGGTGGGTTTGAACCCCTGCCTTTCCAGTTGGCAGCTGAACGCTTAACCACTGTGTCACCAGGGCTCCTTAGCAGGAGGCAGCTGGGTATAAAAAGAGTACAGGATGTGAAGGATGAAGGATTATGAGGGGTGCAGAAGGCAGACACCAGGAGAGGCTGCTGGGCACTGAGCCTGGTCCCCAAGGTCAAGCCCATTACTGCATGCACAGCAGGAATCCAAGTCCTTCTGCTGAATCGACTATTAGAACTGAGTTGTCATTTTGCGTGTGACAGGTCCCACCCTCTCCCTTCTAGACCTCACCTGCCCAAGACGGAGTATCTCCTGGCCCACATTCCCTGCACTGGACAGCTGCCAGAACCGGGGATCCGACACTAAGGAGATTCTTAAATGCAACTGTGGATTTTCTGAAGGGGTCTTGTGAAGTATACGTGACTCCTGGATATTAATCATTTCAAAAACTTACTATGTTTCATCAGTTACGAGATGCTTGTTTTGCCCACTTCTTAGCAAAGAGTATTGAATGTACTACAGTCTGCCAAAAGAACAAACAAACCCACCTTGGAAGAAGTATAGCCAGAATGTTCCTTGGATGACCAGAATTCATCTCTTATACTTTGGACGTGTTATCAGGTGGCAGCAGTCCTTGGAGAAGGACATCAGGCTTGGCAAAGAGAAGGATCAGAGAAGAAGAAAAAGACTCTCAATGAGACGGAGTGACACGGTGGCTACAACCACCAGCTCAAGGGGACCAGTGATCACGGGCATGGCTCAGGACAGAGAGGGATTTTGTTCTGCTGAGTACAGGGTCACAGTGAGTCAGAACTGACTCAATGGCACTTAGCAACAGCATTTTTTACATCATGATTCATCTTGGTGTCTTGGACATTTGTCACTGGAAATTTTCCTTCCTTCTTTTTTTAACATAAAATAAATACGCATCTCACAATGGAGTTTTAGATTCAATGACATGCATTTTTAAACTACTCTGAACGGTGGTGCCTTGGGAAGGCTGTGTGTGCACGTGGGTGTGTATGGGTGTACAGCAGTGTGAGTCCCCATACTCTACAATAACCCCGTCCCAAAGCAACACCACATTAAAAAAAAAAAGCATTCTTTAATATGTGAAGTGGACAGTGTCTCGATCCGATGTAAAACAGGAGTAAAAGCATCTTTACTTTTTATTTACTGGCAACGAAAACTCAAAGGGATAAAACAAAGAACAAAAAACACACATGCACAGATGCAACTTAAGGAAAGTCTCTATCCCTCAAAGCCAGATCGCTGACCCCATGTCTGAGACTGCCAGGAAACCCATGGGGCTGTCCTAGATTGTTAGAGGAAATTTTATTTCAAGCTTCTCTTTGCATTTTTGTGTGGAAAGAGTCTCTAAGTCCCGTTTCTTCATCAGCTGCTTCCTTGCAATGTGTGAAAAGACTTGATGCGAGTGGTGTTTGATTTTAGCTCAAGGTTCGTTTTCGGTCAATTGCTAACTGGTAGACACGCAGATAGAAGTTCCCTGCTACACTTTTCATCTAAATCAAGACCAGAAGACTCACCTGTGTGTTTGAATTTGTTGGTAAAAGGATTACTCTGTGCGGGGGCACGAGGTAAGGGAGCCGCTGTTCCTGTGTTAGATCTCTAGAAGGGAAAAGCCAGGATGGTGTGACTGGTGATTTAAATGCTTTCGACACATTTTCCTTCTGTTTTTCATTCCGGATAGTTCTTTGCAGAGTTCAAAGACTCTCTCTCCAGGGTTATAGAAGCACAGTGATATATGAGTGTCTCTAAAATTGTCCTACTTTCTGCTTTTAATAGTAATCAAGCCTCTGACCTCAATTTAATTTGGCTAAAAGGGCTTGGATTCTAACTTTAAGGAGTTGCTTACGGTGCCAGGGAAACTTAACCCTGTGTTATTTCTTCTTCACAATGGAGCGAATAAAGAAGTTGACAGCTTTTGTCCAATGGATTACTTTCTTTGTCTAGCTCTTTTCTTTCTACTTGGTGTTATTTTGTACAATTTAGTGATCACATTGTTATTTACATCTTCAGTTAAATGCTTTCTGTAGAAGGAAATAGAAAGAAAGACAAATCCAAAGGAAGGTCTGTTTAACCACACATTCTGCAACCTTCTATCACTAGGCTATATAGCATTTCAATGGCTAGTCTAGGAAAAACAACCAGATCTGTGAATTTAGCAGTTCCTTCTGCTGGTTTGTCTGGCTCCAACTTGGCTGGCTATTAGACAGCTCTGCTCGGTCACAAATACAGCAAAAACAAAACAAAAACAAAAACAAGCTTGCTATGCATTAAAATCGAGACAATAGCCTTGTTTTCCGTATTGTAAGTTGCAATAGAAGCAGCGGTGGTGCAGGGGTAGAATTCTCGCCTCCCACGTGGAGTCCTGGGTTTGTCTCCCAGCCAGTACAGAATACATAAAGCCACCACACATCTGTCAGGGGCGGCTAGTGTGCTGCTCTGATGCTGAGCAGGCTACGGCAAAGGTTCAGGTCTAAACTGGACCAGGAAGAAAGGCTGGTGACCTGCTTCTGAAAATTAGTCCATGAAAATCCACTCCTATGAGTTGGGAGCAGACTCAATCAACAGTGACCACTGAGAACAGGAAAGATGGCTTAGTGGGTTAAGTGCCATGTTTGCTAACCAAAAGGTCAGCAGTTCAAATCCACCAGGTGCTCCCTGGAGACTCGATGGGGCAGTTCTACTCTGAACTCTAGGGTTGCAGTAAGTCAGACCTGACTCAATGACTGTGGGTTAATGAGAACAGGTATCCACAAAATGTTACAGGTAATTTTTGTGCTTGAATGTTCAGTTAGCACTTCAAAGAAGTTTTCAGAATGTTTGATTTCCTCGCCCTAAGCCTAATGAAGGACCGCTCTTCTTTGCCCTTCTGGAGAACCAACACATTTGCCCTAATGTGAGGATGCTTCCAACCTGAGAATTGTTACTTCCATCACTGAAGATCTCGCTTGTATAGGTGCAATCTATTTCCTGAGAACTTTTCCAGAAAAACTCTTTTTCTCTATTGAGAACTGAAATGCTCTTTGCAGCAGGTAGAGAATCATATCCCCTTTGTGCTCATCTTTTGAAAAAGTTGGCAACCAGAAATTTGGGATCCCATCATTTTATCCCAAGACCATTCCCATCTGCCTTACTATATAGTTTACGAACTCTTTATCGAACTTTTATTCTTAAAACAGTGTTTTTATTCTTATAAAAGTAATAGTTGTTGTAGAAGGGCAAAGACAAAGGGGGGAAAAAGAGATAAAAAAGAGAAATGAAAATCAACAGCCAAATCTATAAAGAAGATAACAAAAATCACCCAAAGTCTCATTTCCTGGACAGTAGTATTTTTCCAAAAAAAAATAAACTTTTTCTTCTTTTGCTTAGTTGAAATTAATTGGTAATATATTTTGTATTCTGTGATTTTTGCTTATAATATGTCTAAAACTTTTCTATATGCTATGAAAATCTCTAATAAATGTGATTTTTTTATTGCCGCATACTATTCTATCAGATGTGGAACTGTATTTTCTCAACCATTCCACTGCTGTTGGTTTTGTAAGGTGGATCTAACTCGCACTTTGGTTTGTGAATTGCTTCATACATCACCTCTGGGGAGAAGTCGTCATCGGCACTTTATTTCTGTGTCTTTCCGTATGCAGGCATCTGCAAGCTTTCCTGGGTAGCCAGCTGTCATCAAGGGGATTCTGACTCATAGTGATCCTATAGCACAAGGTAGAGCTGTCCCATAGATTCCCAAGGAGCATCTGGTGGACTTGAACTGCTGACCTTTTCATTAACGGCCATAGCTCTTAACCACTGCCAGAGTTTCCTGGTGAAGGTCATCACATTTGAGCAGATTCTGACTCATAGAGACTGTTTGAGTCAGCTAGTGCTGCTTTAACACAAATACCACCAAGTGGATGGCTTTAACAAAGGAAAGTTTAGTCTGGTAGGCTACAAGTCCAAATTCAGGATGTTCACTCCAGGGGAAGGCTTTCCCCATTGTTGGCCCTGGAGGAAAGTCCAGTATTGTCAGTCTTTGTCCAGGGAGCATCTTGGCACAGGAAACTCAGATCTGAAGGATGTGCTCTTCTCCCAGTGCAGCTTTCTTGATGGTGTGAGGTTCCCAATTCTCTGCCTGCTTCCCTTCCCCTTTATCTCTTGCAGGATGAAAGGATTAAGGGTGGGGCAAGCCACATTCCAGGGAAACTCTCTTTACAGTGAAGCAGGGAGGTGATCTCGTAAAGGGATTTACATTCCCACCCTAGTCCTTTAACTTACAGCACAGCAAAATCACAGAATGGAGGACAATTGTAGAATACAGGGAATCATGGTTACATGGCTACACCTATTATTGGGGGAACACAATTCAATCCATGACATCTCACCCTACGGCACCCCAAAAATCACGTCATTGAAACAAGTAACACAGTCATCCCATATGACAGGAGTCTTAAATCAGTTCTAAGTCCAAAATATAAAAACTGTTCGGCATCTGTGAAACCTAGAAGGCAAGCTGTCTGCTTCTAAAGGTCCAATGGCAGGACAGACACAAGCCACATATTCCATTACAAACGGGAGAAATTGCAGGGAAAGAAGGCATTAACAGGCAACAGGTAAGTCAGCAGAACTCGTTACATTAGCCCTTAAAGTATTTGAAAATACTGTTAGATTTTCTGAGATATTATAGACAATGGCCCCATCCTCCAGGCTCTATGTATTGGCCTCACTTTCTGGATTTTGAGTGGAGAGCTCCAGGCCTGTGCTACAACTCTGCCTTCAAGGCCCACTTGGACAGAAACTCTGCCCCATAGGCTTTAGGAGCACCCTAAGCCCAACTGAGTGTCAATTCCACCCTTAGGAACACAAGGCGCCATAGTTCCACCCTTTCAAACCCCTGAGGTCATGACCATACCTTCTGAGACTGAGGCAGCTCAGCTTCTCACGCTGTTTGTCTCTTCAGCTTCAGCTACCTGTGGCCGCATGACCCGGGCCTCAGGCTCACATCTGCCCTGCAGGGCAAGTGTTCCAAAGCACTGTAGCTCCACTCGTTCAAGTGCCCAGAGGCACCCACTCTTGCTGGAAAGTGTTCTGCTCAAAGGCACTCAGCTCTCTCGCTCTGTGGGTCAGCAAGGCCAGCTCCACCAATTCTAGTGCCTGGAGGCACCCCCTTCCACGTGAAAACTGTGCAGGCACTCTGCTCTCTCGCTCCCTGGGTCAGCTCCAGTGCTGCCCCTGGTTCTGCTGCTGCTGCTACCACCACTCCTGCCATGGTCCTCTGTTGTTTCTCACCATCTGCACCTTCTGCGTTCCTTCTGAGTCTTCTATCCATTCACGGCTTCAAAATGGCTCCCACATTTTAGGTATTTGCTAGAGCAGCACCCCACTCTCATGGTACCAGATTCTGTTTTAGTGGGCTAGGGCTGCTCTAACAGAAATACCACAGAGTGGATGACTTTAACAAAGGAAGGTTTATTCTCACACAGTCTGGTAGGCTATGAATCCAAATTCAGGATGTCAGCTCCAGGGGAAGGCTTTCCCCTTGTCAGCTCTGGAGGAAAGTCCAGTATTGCATCAGTCTTTGTCCAGGGAGCATCTTGGTGCAGGAACCTCAGGTCTGAAGGACATGCTTTTCTGCCAGTGCTGCTTTCTTGATGGTAAGAGGTTCCCAATTCTCTGCCTGCTTCCCTTTCCTTTTATCTCTTGCAGGATGAGAGGATTAAGGGTGGGGCAAGCCATACTCCAGGGAAACTCCCTTTACAGTGGAGCAGGGAGGTGATCTTATAAAGGGATTTATAGTCCCACTCTAATCCTTCAACACACAGCACAGCAAAATCACAGAATGGAGGACAATCCCAGAACACAGGGAATCATGGTCACATGGCTACACCTATTTTAGGGGAATGCAATTCAAACCATGACAGAGACCAAGTAGGACACGATAGAACTGCCCATAGGGTTTCCCAGAAGCACCTGGTGGATTCAATCTGCCGACCTTTCGGTTAGCAGCCCTAGCTCTTAACCACTAGGCCACCAGTGCTTCCATATTTTAGGCCTTTTAGGACATAGAGTTTCTAGCAACTACTCAATTCTGTCCCCGGAGAGTGAACATAGGCATAGACAATATGTAAATAAATGAGCACAGCTGTGTTTCAATAAAACTTTATTTATCAAAACAGGATATCAGGCCTGTTTTGTACACTTCTACCCTAGTATAAGGAGCCCTGGGTGGTTAGCGATCAAGAGCTCAGCTGCTAACCAAGAGGCCAGGCGTTCAAGTTCACCAGCTGTTCCTGGGAAACCCTATGCGGGTAGTTCTACTGTGTCCTATATGGTCGCTATGAGTTGGAATCGACAGCTGTTTTCTTTTTCATAACTGCAATATACAGAAACCCTAGTGGCGTAGTGGTTAAGTGCTGCAGCTGCTAAGCCAAAGGCCAGCAGTTCAAATCTGCCAGGCGTTCCTTGGAAACTCTATGGGGCACTTCTACAATGTCTAGAAGGTTGCTGTGAGTTGGAACTCACTCAACAGCAGTGGGTTTGGTTTTTACCAGATGCTAATAAACCCAGACTTGTTGTAAGAGTCAATTTCCACTCACAGTGACCCTACAGAACAGAGTAGGGTTTCTAAGAATGTAAATCTTTAAACAAGCAGACTGCCATGTCTTTCACAGAGCGGGTGGTGGGTTTGAACCACTGACCTTTAAGTTAGCAGCTGAATGCTTAGCCACTGTGCTGCCATGGCTCCTTGAAGTACCAATAGTAGGCACGGAAACTCCAACCACTGTTTTCTCCTAGCACAGGAGAAAGTGTTCAGAGTGACCACACTATCTATTAAGGTAGCACAAAATGTTTCCAAAAACACGAAGAAGTGGTTTCAGAACATATCCTTCCATGAAGCCAACCAGAATCTTGAGTAAGAAGCCAGACCAAGCTTCCAAATTGCCACCTGAAGATGTGATATTAATTTAGACGGTATCAGGGTTGTCTCAAGTTCTCTGGCTGTGAACATCAATTTATTTATAATTTATTGTTCACGAGGAGGAGCGAATTTGGGGGTTATTATATTTTGTCTTGCAGCTGATACTTGAGTGAGAAGCAGAATCTCAGCCCACCCGCTCTGGGGCTTGCCAACTAAAGATCTCCTTCATCCTTAAAGTCTATTGAGGAATTGTAGAGGGGAGAAGACAAATATCAGTAGAAAAATGTTAACTTAATAAAATACGTGAAGATCAGATTTCCCTCTTTTTGGCTGCCTCCCCCCTGGAATCCTTCTGTTGACTCTTTGAAACTTCCTGTGATTTATAGGACCCCTTTCCTGTAGGCTGAATGCCTTTTGATTAAGAAGTGAACCACAGCTCCAAAACCACAGCGGCAGCTGCTGTTTGAATTATCCAGAACACCGGCTGCCATTTGCGGCTTTGTTGTGCAAAGACGTCGCCTTAGTGCTGACAATCCCCGCAAACACAAGCAGACACTTCATTTCCCCGGCTGGCCATTGCGTCCCTTTTTTGCACCTTCTGTCCAGTGAGGGGAAACCGTGGTGGTGTAGCGGTTAAGAGCTACCGCTGCTAACCGAATAGGCCAGCAGCTCAAACCCACCAGCTGCTCCTGGGAAACTCTGTGGGAAAGTTCTACTGTGTCCTCTAGAGTTGTTATAAGTTGGAACTGACTTGATTGCAATGGTTTGTTTTTGGTTGGCCCAGAGAAGACCTTCAGGAAGAAAGTCTTTGGATCTCTTACACATGTGGGTGAGAGGGAGGGGAGTGTTACTTTGTGTGTTCTGGACCCCGTCGCACTCTGCAGGTGAATCTAATTTTAAGTCTGGTTCTTGCAAATAGCATCTCAGTGGTTATGTACAGTGATTTCAAGGGAGCTGCTGAGGTAGTATCTGTCCCTAGAGGACCACATCAGAATTCAGAGTGGCTGGGGTAATGGCTGTGGGGACTGGGGAAGGTGCATGTTGCTTAAAAGCAAGGCGGTGGTTGCCCTTGTTGGTAAGTGTTTGAGGTAGTTTGAATTTCAAATAACATTAAACAGGAGTATGCCATTTTCACTCATCGAAGGGGAGTTCAGGGGAAAAGAGGATGGAAAGTGTTCACAGGGAAGATGACTGGGAAGGAGAGAGTAAGATGTGGCCAGGGTCTCTGCTCTAAGCCTCTCTCTAAGTTCCTAACATGCCTAGAATTGCCAGTAGACAAGCCCACCCTTTGAGATAGACTTAATAATGTGACTATGGTATCTGAGAGGCAAAGCAGATTGGGGTGTCACCACCCAGGAAAATTAGAGTAGCATCCCACTATCATTTGAGTTTAGGATGCAGATCTTGGCAACGTGAGATACAGGACAGGTGGGTTTCAGTAATGAAAAAGGAAAGTAGTAATTTAGTGCAGGGGTCTGCAAGCCACAACTTGAAGGCCAAATCCGGTTCATTACCTTTTTATTTTAATTTAAAAATTTTATATTAATTATATATATATACATAATGTAAAATTTACCATTTTAACCATCTTAAACTGTGAAATTTGGTGGCATTAATCACATTCACCATGTTGTACAGCCATCACCATTATCTATGAGCACACCTCAGCACACCTGAGCGTGTCCGGATCAAGCCACACCTGCACTGTGACCTCCTCTGCCTCAGTGACAGACAGCTATAGGCAAAGTGAGATTGTGGCAAAGGTGTTACTTATCAGTGCTTCAGAGACGCAGGCTCCTTTTCAGGAGGCTGCGGCTGTGCCTGTTGGTGAGCTGGCTGGAATGGTTCAGTGAATGTCCCTGGATGAAATGGAGCAGGTGACGTTTTCACAACTCCTTCCAGTGATGCCCACCAGTGTAATCAGCTCTGAAGGAGCTCTCTTCTGGGTGGTTAGGGTGTGGGTGATCACATACCACCATCACAACCATATTGGCCAAGCCCACCCACCAGTGTTCGCATTTTCTCCAGTTGTTATGGTTGTTAGGTGCTGCCGAGTCAGTTCTAACTCGTAGCAACCCCGTGCCCACCAGGACAAGCACTGCCCCTTGCCATCCTCACTTCCTTGTCGTGCTTGAGCCCGTTATTGCTGCCACTGCACCATTCTATCTCACTGAGGGTCCACCTGTTTTTCAAAGACTCTCTACCCAGCATGATGTCCTTTCCCAGGTGCTGGATCCCTCCTGATAGTGCATCCAAAGTACGTGAGATAAAGTCTTGCCACCTTTGTTTCTAAGGAACATTCTGGCTGTACTTCCAAGACAGGACAAATTTATCTTGGAAGATTCATCCCTTCTTCTGGCAGTTAATGGTATATTCAACATTCTCTGCCAAAACCTTAATTCAAAGTCATCAATTCTATTTCTATCTTCCTTATTTATTATCTAGCTTTCACTGGCATATGAGACAATTGTAAATTCCAGGTCAAGTGCACTGTCTCAGGCTGGGTTCTCTAGAGAAGCAAAACCAGTAAGGCATGGAAATATATACGAGGTCTGACAATAAAATCTGTAAACGTAATAGTTCTAAGTGCTACATACCTCATTGCTGAGTATCACTATGGTCACCCTTGAAGTACTACTCTTGGGAAGCTATGCACTGACGCCAGCACCTAGTCCCCTCTTCAAAGTACTTTTGGAACTCTTTTTCTGGAATTGCCATTGTTCATGGTGCCATGGGGCAAGTTCACAAACTTAGTTGTACAGTTGCCTGTGAGGGAGTTTTTAGCCACTAAACAAATAACTATATTGGAACACTCTCCCTTATTCACCTGATCTGGACCCCAGTGATTTTTTTCTTTATCTGAAGATAAAGAAAATATTGAAAGGAAGACACTTTGATGACTTTCAGGACATACAGGGTAATACAATAACAGCTCTGATGACCATTCCAGAAAAAGAGTTCCAAAACTACTTTGAAGGGTGGACTGGCACTGGCATCACTACACAGCTTTCTGAGGGGAGTACTTTGAAGGTGACCATAGTGACATTCAGCAGTGAGGTATGTAGCTCTTCTTCTAGGATGAATTCACAAATTTAATCAGCAGTCCTTGTATGTAGAGAGATTTATAACAAGAAAATGGCTCGCATGATTGTAGAGGCTGGAATGTCACAGGTCTGTGGATCAGGATAGAGGCTTCTCTGGATTCATGTAGTTTCAAGAGCTGGACAACCCAAGACAGACAAATCAGAGAGACAAGCGTTTACTGCCAGGGCCAGTCCACCCTTTAAAGCAATTCTGGAACTCTTTGTCTGGAATGGCTACCAGAGCTGTGTTGTATTACCCTTGATGTCCTGAATGTCATCAGACTGTCTTCCTTTCAATATTTCAATATCTCCTTTATTTTCGGGTAAAGAAAAAAGTCACTGGGGACCAGATCAGGTGAGAAGGGAGGGTGTTCCAATGTAGTTATTTGTTTACTGGTTAAAAACTTCCCCACAGACTGTGAAGATCAGTGAATCCCAAGATAGGCAGGCATGATGGAAAGGTGTCTTCTGATTTACTTAGCTGCATGGGCTGGCAAACCCAGTGTCAGCAGGTCAGAGAGCACAGCTCCCACTCACAGGCTATGAAGATTGATGAATCCCAAGATCAGCATATAAGTTGATATCTCAAGTCCCAAGAATCCAAAGTTAGACAAACAGAAGGCAGCTGCAGGATCCAGAGGAAACAAAAAAGCCAGAACGTCTGCTTGCATTCAGATGCAGGCCATATCCCTAAGAAAAGCCCCTTTCAACTGATTGGCTATTCACATCAGATTCCATCATGCTAATGACTGCATATAAACACGGAGAATTATGGCCCAGCCAAGGTGACATGCAGTCTTAGCTGTCATTTGCACCTTAAGTCCTTAAAGTGATGCCTTTCCTTTTTAACACTTTAAGGAGATCTTTTGAAGCAGATTTGGTCGAAGCAGTAAGTTGTTTGATTTCTTGATGGCTGTTCCCGTTGGCATCTGTCGGTTTGTTGCACTGCAGTAGCTTACCTGTTGCTGTGACACTGGGAGCTATGCTGCCAGCATTTCAACATCAGCAGGGTCATCCACGGTGGACAGGTTTCAGTGCAACTGCCAGACTAAGACAGACTAGGAAGAAGGATCTGGTGATCTACTTCTGAAAAATTGGCCAGCAAAAATCTTCTAAATAGCAGTGTAACATCTCCAGTGACATCCTTTGAAACTCAGTAAAGGGTTGTGGAGGAGGCTGTTCCAGCAGTTGGGGCGGTTACTTGGTGCTTCTGGAACAACTGGAATGAGACAGAAGGAAGTTTGATGTGAGTTCCTCCTTTTAGACTAAGAGGCTTAGCTACCCAAGGGGGTGGGGATGTAGCCATGGTGTGATTCTCTTGTTTACGCCTTTTGGATTTTTCTAGTTATATTTTAGAGTACTTCAGAGCAGAGTTGTTGTTGTTAGGTGCCGTCAAGTCGGTTCCAGCTTACAGTAATCCTATGCCCAACAGAATGAAACACTGCCCAGTCCTGCACCATGCCCACAATCGTTCTGTGCTTAAGCCTGTCATTGCAGTCACGTTGTCAATCCGTTTTGCTGAGAGTCTTCCTCTTTTTTGGTGACACTCCTCTCTACCAAACATGATGTCCTCCTGGGATTGATTCCTCCTAATAACTTGTCCAAAGTATGTGAGATGCAGTCTTGCTATTTTTGCCTCCAGGGAGCACTCTGATTCTATTTCTTCTATGACAGATCTGTTTATTCTTTTGGCAGTCTATCATTCAATATTCTTCTCCAACACCACAATGCAAAGGCATCAGTTCTTCTTTTGTCCTCCTTACTCATCATCCAGCTTTCACATGCATATAAAGCAGTTGAAAATACCACGACATGGGTCACATGCATCTTAGTCTTCAAGGCGAAATCTTTATGTTTTGACACTTTAAAGAGGCCCTTTGCAGCAGATTTTCCCAGTGCAATGAGTCTTTTGATTTCTTGACTGCTGCTTCTATGGGCGTTGACTGTGGAAGCAACCTCAATCCTTTTTCCATTTATGACAATGTTGCATACTTGTCCAGTTGTGAGGGTTTCTGTTTTCTTGATGTTAAGGTGCAATCCACACTATGGCCGTGGTCTTTGATCTTCATCAGTAAGTGTTTCAAAACTTTTTCACTTCCGGCAAGCAGGATTGTGTCATCTGCATAATACAGGTTGTTAAGGAGCCTTCCTCTAATCCTGATGCCTCATTCTTCTTCATGCACTCTAGCTTCTCAGGTTATTTGCTTGGCATACAGATTGAAAAGGTATGGTGAGACGATACAACCCCGACACACACTTTTCCTGACTATAAACCAAACAGTGTCCCCTTGTTCTCCTCACGTGACTGCCTCTTGATCCATATACAGATTCCCCATGACTACGATTAAGTTTTCTGGAATTTTCGGTCTCTGCAATGTTATCCTTAATTTGTTATGATCCATGTAGCTGAATGCCTTTGCACAGACTATGAAACACAGGTAAACATTTTTCTGGTAGTCTCTGCTTTCAGCCAAGATCTGTCTGACCTTAGCAGTGATATCCTTGGTTTCATGTCCTCTACTGAATCCAGCTTAAATTTCTGGCAGTTCCCTGACAAAATACTGTTGAAGCCAGTTTTGAGCAACCTTGAGCACAATTTTACTTGCATGTGATATTAATGATATTGTTCAATAATTTCCACATTCTGTTGGATCATCTTTCTTGGGAGTATGCATAAATATGGATCTCTTCCAGTCAGTTGGCCAGGTAGCTGTCCTTCAAATTTCTTGGCACAGACAAGCAAGCACTTCCAGCACTGCATTCGTTTGTTGAAAGATCTCAGTTGATATTTCATCAATTCCTGGAGCTTTGTTTTTTGCCAATGCCTTCTACACAGCTTTGACTTCTTTCTTCAGTACCATCAGTTCCTAATCAAATGCTACCTCTTGAATGGTTGGACATCAACCTTTTCCTGGTGTAAAAGCTGTGTATTCCTTCTGTCTCTTTCGATGCTATTTAAAACTTAACAGTTTTGTTGATAACCAGCCCCCTAAATTCCCCAGTCTGTGAGTTTGCTCTTTAAAACAGAAGCTATGTTCTTATCAAATAGCATGCAATTCAAAGATGTCACTTTGTAAAGCTTTAGAGATCATACCAGGCTTTACAATGTCATCTTACTTTCTTCCCTCTGACAACTCCTCTTTGGGAGGAGAAGGCATTGAGGTCCTGATCCATCTTTATCTGGTTGGACTCAGAGCTCTGATCTCTGTTGTGTATGTTGCCTAACTCCATTTTCAAAATATGTTTTTGTGGGGGAGTCATTGTTTAGGGAATGTTGAGTCTTCATTGATGGTGAAGGAAAATTTGGTAATAGATATTGGTTATAGTTGCACAACATGATTAATGTAATTGATGCCACCAAATTTTACAAGAGAAAAATGTTAAATAAGCACTGTTGTATTATATATTGAAATGCTCACGGCATACTGGTTAAGTGCTGTGGCTGCTAACTAAAACTTTGGCAGTTCAGATCAACCAGGTGCTCCTTGGACACTCTGTGGGGTGGTTCTACTCTGTCTCACGGGGTCACTATGAGTTGCAATTGACTCAGTGGTGTTGGGTTTGGTTTGGGGTTGATGTCTTATATACATATTTACAATGACTATAAAAATATATGCATCTTCAGCTACCACAGTAACTTGGGAGTAGTCTTGGCATTGGCTTCTGGGTCATCTTAGGAACACTTCATCTACAAATCAAACTGCTTATTCCCACCACTTTTAACTCAGTGCAGATTCTGGAGGGCCTACAACTCTCCTTCAAATGCTTGTGTTGTGACTGTCTTGTTTAGCATCCTCTTTGAGCATACATGCAGAGTTGTTGTTCCAATAGCCTAAGAGCCAAGCTAGAACCCAGGAGCCCTCCCCATTGTCCTACCACCAGGGCAGTGTGGTTCAATGGGTTGTTCCTCGGCTTGAAGAGTAACAGTTACTGCTCCCTGGGATCCATTTTATAACCTTTAGGGGTTAGTGTGCTACATAAGTGGAAAAACATGCCATGCTCATGGGTAGGTAGACTCAACGGTGTGAAAATGTCGAATCTACCCAAAGCAATTTGCAAATACAATGCAATCCTGATTCAAATACCAACGATGTCCTTTAATGAGATAGAGAAGCTAATCTTTAAATGGAAAGGAAAGAGGCCCTGGGTAATGAAAAAGCTGTTGAAGAATTACAGTAAGGTAAGAAGCCTCATACTACCTGACCTCAGAACCTGCTATACAGCTAGGGTAGTCAAAACAGCTAATACAGTTTGTTCAAGGCAGGATTATGAAAGTTCCATAGACACATGTCAACTTCTTGAGGGACAGAATTACTGGGTTCAGGGCTACAAGGACCATAGTCTCAGAGAATATCTAGGTCAATTGGCATAGCCTACTTTATAAAGAAAATGTTCTACACTCTACTTTGGTGAATAGTGTCTGGGGTCTTAAAAGTCTATAAGCAGCAGTCTAAGATACTCCGCTGGTCTTGCACCATTTGGAGCAAAGACACCAGGGAAAGATGAGTCCAAAGGACTGGTGGGCCACCACCACCACAGCTGCTACCAGACCGAGTCCAGCACAATTAGATGGTGCCTGGCTGCCAGCACTGACTGCTCTGACAAGGATTACCATAGGGGGTCTCAGAGCTGGAGAGAAATGCCGAACAAAACTCTAACTCACAAAAAAAGACCACATTGATTGGTCTGACAAAGACTGGAGATATCCTGTGAGTGTGTCCCCCAGACACTCTTCAGCTCAATACTGAAGTCAGTCCTGAGGTTTGCCCTACAGCCAAAGGTTAGACAGGCCCATAAAACAAACAGTAATACACACAACTCAATCATGTTCACAAGACTCAATCGGCACACCAGCCCAGGGACAAGGACAGGAAGGCAGAAGGGGACAGACAAGCTGAATGGATGGAAATGGGAAGCCCAAGGTTGAGAAAGTGACAGTGTTGATGTGTCATGGGATTGGCAACCAATGTCACAAAACAGTATGTGTGTTAACTGTTCAGTGAGAAAAATAATTTACTCTGCAAGCCTTTATCTGAAGCACTAAAACAAACAAACAAAAACCTGTCCCATAGGGTTTTCAAGGAGTATCTGGTGGATTCAAACTGCCAACCTTTTGATTAGCAGCTGTAGCTCTTAACCACTATGGCACCAGGGTTTTCTCTGAAGTACTTAAAAAGAAAAAAGTTAGAGTGCAATTTGTTTTGTTTTGTTTTTGTCTCTGCAAAACGAGTATTTGAGTCCTACTTGACTTATTTCATAAGACCTTTGAGGCTCTAAGCTTTCTGATGAAATACGTGGGTGGAGGAGTAACTGAAGGGGGCTAGGGAAAGATGCAGGAAGAGCTTCATGGCAATGAGGACAGTAGTTAGTAGCATATGAGTCACAAAAGGGATCCCATTAAGGGCAGACCACGTCAGAGAGCCAGATGCTGCCATATCTGAGTGTGATTACCATCACTTGAAATACATGGCCATATAGTTAAGCACAGTCGGGCAGAACAGGTAACAGGTGCTCATTGGTGCTTTTATTGTTTTGTTATGTGTGTAGCACCATCCAGCCAGAGCTAAATAAACACACACACTGGTTATCAAATAATAAGGAAAAGGCCACACGCCAAATCAGGGTGAGTAGACAAATAGAGGGATGCTTTTTGCTCTGACAGGCAGCAGGCACCGAGATGGGCAGGACCCAGAGGCTATTAAGGTGACGGGTTCAGCCGCAATAAGGAACTTTCCAAAATAGAGGCCGGAAGCCAAGGGTATTGGACTCCTGTGTTTTCCCTCTTGGAGGTGGTGGGGAAAGTGCATCTACAGGGAGGGATCTCAAGGGAAGGGCAGGACCCACCTTCCCATGGGAAGTTGAGGTCCAGTTTATCAGAGGGTGACTTCAGACGAGTTACTGAATATGAGGTCCCCATATTGAGATGTGGAGCACAATCCTTAGTTTCAGGGAGTTAGGGTAGGTCAGGAGAAAGTGGAGTGGGGCCAAGAGAGAAGGTAACAGCAAAGAAGCCTGGTTGCCACCTTGAACATGTGCCAGACTGGTGACTCCTGTTTATGGGCCAGCTGGGCATGGAGCAAGGGCCACTCAGCATGTATCAGGAATGGGGGATGAGTAGATCCAGGTTTTCCATTTACTCAAGTGTCAGTAATTGTGAATCAGATAAATAGTTGCTTGGTTAGGAGGGCTTTTCTGGGCAGTGTTTTGGTTACGCTTTTCTCATTCTGTGGTTTGGGTGATTTTGAAAATAGGGACCCTAATCACATTTCAGTGGGTTTAAAACTTATCCAAGTAGGGGAGGGATGAGAATTCAAGAATGTCACTCTTTCCTTTGTAGTTGTTAGTTAAGTACCTGACTTTACAGTCAACTCTTGCTCTTTTTGACCTTTATACTTCCCTCTCTCTAACTCTCCTTCAGAACCTTTTAGAATTTGCTTTTTGAATTGTTGCTTTACAATTGTCCTGGTAGGAACAAAACCTCTTCTAGAAATTCACTTTCAAAGTTTATCTTCTCAACTGTCCTAGTTATCTAGTGCTGCTATAGCAGAAATAGCACACGTGGATGGCCTTAACAAAGAGAAATTTGTTCTCTCACAGTCTAGGAGGCTAGAAGTCCAAAATTGGAGTGCCAACTCTAGGGGAAGGCTCTCTCTGTCATCTTTGGAGAAGATCCTTGTCCTCAATCCTCCCTGGTTGAACTGTGCAACGCAGGGACCCTGGTCTAAAAGTTGGGCTAGTTTCTTCTTTTTTGGTGGTATGAGGTCTCCTTGTCTCTCTGCTTGCTTCTTTCATTTATGTCTCAGAAGAGACTGAATTAAAATACAATTTAATCTTGTAGACTGAGTCCTGCCTCATTAACATAAATGCCTTTAATTCTGTCTCAGTAACACTACAGAGCTAGGATTTACAACCACGGGAAAATCATATCAGATGACAAAACGATAGGCAGTCACACAATTCAGGGAATCACAGCTTAGCCAAGTTAGCATGCATTTTGGGGGCACATAATTCAAGTCAAGATGTTTCACCCTTTGGCCCTCAAAATTTATGTCCTTGGCACATGTAAAACATATCCACTGAGGGATATCATAGAAAAGTTCTTATACCACCTCCAAGTCCAAAATGCAAAATCTTCATCCATGAAATCTAGCATATGAGTTATCTACTTCCAAAGTGCAAGGTAAAACAGGCACGAAGCAGACATTTCCACCACAAATGAGAGAAATTGAGGGGAAAGGAGAAACCACAAGCACCAAGCACATCAACAAAACATATTACATTAGATCTCAAAGCCTGAAAATAATCCACTCTTCTCTGAGATAATTTAGACAATAGCTCTGTGCTTCAGACTGCAGGTATTAGTTATGCTCATCTGATTCTGAGTGGAGGCCCTCCATTTCTGGTCTTTAGCTCTGCCTTCCCAGCCCACTAGAATAGCAGCTCAGATCCCTCAAATTTCGGTGGTGACATTCTCCATCCTTTGGTACCCTAGAGGTGTTGGCCTTACCCTCTGTGACTGAAGCAGCTCTGCTTCTTGTGTTCCTCGTCTCTCTAGCTTCTGCTTCCTGGCTCCCTGGCTGCTAGGCCCCTCAGGCCTCACTGTCTATGTCTGCGCTGCTGAAGCAAGTATTACAAAGCCCTTTAGCTTCATTGATAAGTGTCTAGAGGCATTCCACTTTCACCAGCAAACTTTGGCAGTTAGGCACTCAGCAATCTTGATCTATGGGTCAGCAAGTTTAACTCTAAGTGCCCAGGGGCATCCCAATCCACGAGGAAGCTTCCTGTGCAAAGACACCCAGCTCTCTCACTTCATTGGTCAACTCCAGCACTGTCTCAGGATGGTTTCTTAGTCCTGCTGCTGCTGTTTCTCTGCTTCTGCTTCTCACTGCCTGCACTGTCTCAAGTGTAACAGATCTCCTCATTTCCTTCTGCGTCCTCACCAGAATTTTCTTTGATGTCCATAATCCCCCCTCTTCTCTACAAGGCAGTCTAGGCTTTTGCGGTTAGGCACTTTAAAACTCTTCAGCCTCTATCTATTCACAGTTTCAAAACTACTTCCACATTTTAGCTATCTGTTAGAGCAGCACCCTGCTCCTTGTACCAAATCCTGTCTAAGTCATCTAAAGCTACTGTAACAGAAATATCTCAAGTGGATGGCATTAGTAAAGAGAAATTTATTCTCTCACAGCATAGAAGGCTAGAAGTCTGAATTCAAGATGCCAGCTCCAGGGGATGGCCTTCTCTCTCTTTTGGTTCTGTGCAAAGGTCCTTATTGTTAATCTTCCCTGGTTGAGGAGCTTCTCAGCACAGGGACCCCTGGTCCAAAGAACACACTATTCTCTTGGCTCTTCTTTCCTGGTCGTAAGAGGTCCCCATCTCTCTACTTGCCTCTCTTCTATATCTCAAAAAACATTGGTGTAAGATACAACCTAATCTTGAACATTGTGTGTTGCCTCATTAATCTCACAGTCAGAGTTTATATATATATTTATATTTATATATTTATATATTTATTTATTTATTTATTATTTATATATTTATTATTATATATTTATATATATATATCTATATATATATAGAAAAATCACATCAGAAGATGCTATAGTGGACTGCCAGCCAAGCCAAGTGCCGTTGAGTCAGATCCGACAATAGTGGACAGTCACACAATATTGGGAATTGTGGCCTAGCCAAGTTAACACACTTTTGGAGGGGACATGACTCATTCCATGATGCTAACATCCTACATTAAAGTAACTGGAAACCACTTCCATTGGTAAAGAGGATGGCCCTAGAGGAAAGGACCAGGGGGAGGCTCCATCCTATTTCGCAGATTCAGAGGTTGAGTTTCAAGGGACGTATGTGTCCCTCTGGGCACACAGTAGAATGTGCCTGGCGCTGTCGTTTTGGACTCCAAGGCCCTTGTTTTCCCCACAGTGATTGTGATAGAGTGAGTCTTAGACTTCTGCAGAAGGAGTGAGTCATATCTCAGTGAAAGCTAAGAGACCAAGAATGGGAAGAGAGCCAGTTGTGGCTGCAGGAATGCAAATATTGACTTGAATTTCACAGAAGGTGAAAATGAGAAGTCCTGAGGAAGGAAAAGCCCTTGATATGTCTGAACTAACAGGGAAGCGACAGCCTGGAGTGTGACTTGTGGAAGAGAAAAGTGGTATTAGGTGAGATCAGAACGGTAGGCACAGGGCAGATCATGCAAAACCTCTGTGATGATTTGAAAACTGTCCCACAGAATTTTTGGTTTTCATCTCTTCAAAGTGGATTCTAGCTTCTCTCCCCTTAAGAGCAGCCTGGACAAAAGGAACAAACCAAAAAAAAATCTGTTGCCATTGAGCCAATTCTGACCTATAGTGTTGAAGTCACTAGTGTCTTACAATTAGAGAAATAGAGTGTGGCAGAAGTCATGGTGTGTAATTGGTGGTGTGTGATGCTGGAAACTAGGGCATAAAATGTGTTGTGTGTTCCTTCTTGCTCTCCCTCTTGGTTCATAGCTCTGGGGGAAGTTGGCTGCCGTGCCGTGAGGATGTTCAAGCAGCTGTATGTACGTAGAGTGTCACACGGCCAGGAACCAGGAAGTCTCCTGCCAACAGTTAGGTGAGGGAGCCATTTTGCAAGTGGGCCCTCCAGCCCCAGTTGAGTCCCAGGCAACAACTTGATTGAAACCACATGAGAGATGCTAAACCACATCACTCAGTTAAGCTACTCCTGAGTTCTTGACCCACAGAAACTGAGGCAACAAATGGTTGTTGTTTTAAGCTGCTAAGTTACGGAGCAACTTGTTACACGGCAAGAGACAAGGTTACAGCCTAGCAGATCATCTCAAGGAACTCCACTTTTTATAAGTGTAGTAGGATATCAGAGATGAGTTTTGAGCAGGGGAATTACATTTATTCCAAAGTACTTTTGTTGTTACAGGTACTTTTTACAAAATAGTTTACTGTGTTTCAAATGAAAGTTTACAATCTAAGTCAATTAGTCATATAAACCGCCCCATACCATGCAACTCTAATCGCACTCCCCACCCTGTGACGTTACACTCCTTCTCCCCACAGTGTACTTCCTGGATGCATTCAGTCACCTCCTGTCCCCTTCCACCCTCTCATCTTGCCTCTGGACAGGAGCTGCTCCGACGGCGTCATGTATACACCCTAGCCAAGAAGCACACTCTTCTCCAGCATCGCCCCATATCTTAGCCCCGTCTAGTCTTGTCTGAAGAGTTGGCTTTGAGGATGGTTTCAGCTCTGGGCTACCAGAGATTCCAGAGTCCATGTCCTCAGGGGGCCCTCGAGTCCATCAGACTATCAGGTCTGGTCTTTTAATAGGGTTCTAGAAACCCTGGTGGCAAAGCAGTTAAGTGCTATCGTTGCTAACCAAAAGGTCAGCAGTTCAAATGCACCAGGCACTGCTTGGAAACTCTAGGGGGCAGTTTCTACTCTGTCCTATAGGGTCACTGTCATAGATTGAATCATGTCCCCCCCCAAAATACGTGTAGTCACGTGGCTGAGCCATGAGTCCCTGTATTCTATGATTGTCCTCCATTTTACTGTTTTCTTATGCTGTATGTTGAAGGATCAGGGTGGGACTGTAAATCCCTTCATAGGATCACTTCCCTGCTCCACTGTAAAGGGAGTTTCCCTGGAGTATGGCTTATCCCACCCTTAATCCTTTCATCCTACAAGAGATAAAAGGAAAGGCAAGCAGACTGAGAACTGGGAACCTCACATCATCAAGAAAGCAGCACCAGGAGAAGAGCGCATCCTTCAGGCTTGAGATTCCTGTGCCAAGATGCTCCCTGGACAAAGACTGATGCAATTGCAATACCAGACTTTCCTTCAGAGCTGACAAGATGGAAAGCCTTCCCCTGGAGCAGACATCCTAAATTTGGACTTGTAGCCTATCAGACTCTGTAAGAATAAACTTTCCTTCTGTGTTATTTCTGTTAAAGCAACACTAGCTGACTAAAACAGTCACTATGAGTCAGAATCAACTTGATGGCAATGAGTTTGTGGTTTTGGTAGTTCTGCACATCCATTTTTCTGCTGCTAAGACAGGAACTTTTACATTGTGTTCCTTGCCTGGGCAATCATTGGCAGTGGCTGGGCATCATCTAGTTCTTAGGGTCCTGTGCTGTTGCAGCCTCCAGATCACATGGCACCTTCTGTCTCCCGGGCTCATATTTTTCCAGTGCATTATTTTAAGGTCCTCTCCAGTTGCTGTGTGAAGAATGGCTTAGAGCTGGGCAAAAAGTAGAAAGATAAGCGGCTCTGAGGCAGATTCAGTCAGAACATGGTTGGCTGCAAGAATCTGAAGTTCTCAGCCGAAACGGACTTAAAAGTGAGAATATGTATAACCTGTATTTGAAGAACCGCAGCTGTAGTGTGACTGGAGGGGTGGTTAACTCATCAACACAGCAATGTCACCAGGGCCCCTGTTCTTTCCATCCATCTGTTCTACCCACCTTGCAGTCCTGACCGTGTCCCAGGATTACTTCTCTCGTGGGGGCAGGATGGCTATTATGATTTCAGGTGTCACATCCAGAAATGATGAAGTCCAACTGAAGCAAAGGCCCTCTCTTCCTAAGTGTCTCTTCTTATGAGTGTGGGAAGCTTTCCCAGAAGCTCTCAGCAGATCTCCTCTCTCCATCATTGGACTGTGCTGTATCACACCCTTGTGACAAGTTGGTCTCTTGCAAGGGGAATAGACCACCAGGGAGATGGCCCAGACTAGAAATGATGGTGGCGTGTATTGGGGTGCTGGCAGAGAGGTAGAAAAGAGTATATGGACTAGAGATAGATTTTTTTAGAAAGAGGGGGTGCTGGAGAAAAGAATCGTATTTGACTCTTGGGTTTTGGCTTGAGCAACTGGGATACAAAGGTATCTTTTTCTATGATGGGGAAGGAACTGTGGGCAAGGCAGTTTTGTGCAATGGAGGAAATTAATAAAGAGTTTGCTACTTCAAAAGACAGGTCTTGTCAGACCAATTTGCTAATCAGCACCACAGTGTTGAAGAATACAACACCTTGGCTTAAAAGGTGTATGTACTAGTCATAAATGCCTGGTATTGTAGAAGGCTGGCTAGGAGAGTGTATCTGGTGAGTATATCTAACCAATCCATACAAGTTTCAGCTGTTTCTACTAGTAAGGCTTGTCTTACTGATCACTGATAAAGACATTAATTAATACTGCAAACTGCAGAACACGTTTCAATGGGTGTCCTCTGATCATTTCCTCTACGGTGGGCATGTTCATTAACTCTCTTGGCAGCCAGATGCATTGCTGTACAACTTCCACGAATGATAATGACACGCACATTTGCCTCTGGGTTATACTTTCTATTTTAAAGCTCTGGCACATTAACGGACTGATTCATAAATGCATAAGAGCTATGTAAAAGAAACAGTCTCATTACATTTCATACCTTACATTATTTTAACTGCAGTTAAGACCAAAATTCCATGTAAGTGCTTAGTTCGACAAACATGTATTTAATACCTACTGTGTCTCAGGTACCGTACTAGGTACAATCATGAGAACATAGTTTATGATAGTAGACATGTAATAGAGCTGTTAACAGTTAAATGAATAGGTTTAGAGTTACCTAAGGCCTTACCGTTTTGGGCTTTCTTAGCTGGGTAACTCCAGCTGAAATAAAGGAGTCCTTGGGTATCGCAAATGGCTATGTATTGGACTAATAAGATGCTCCTGTTTTAAATCCAAATTGAGAGACTCCTTGGGGATAAGGCCTGGTAATTGGCTTTTGAACAGTTACAGCCTTGGAAACTCTATGGAGGCAGTTCTACTCTGCACATGTGTGATCGCTCTGAGTTGGAATTGACTCAGGGACGACTAACAGTGCTCCGTGAAAAAGGATGTTTTACATCTTTGGCACAGCTTCCTTTTTCGAGAAATGATGGGGAAAAAGTCACCTTGGGTCTTGTGTCCCGAGACTTTAAAAGAAATTCACCAGAATTGAAATCCAATTAGATCTCATTGGGTGCGCATCCTTGCCTCTCTGTTTGGCTGAAATACGGTCTCTATGATAGTGCAGATATTTCAGTCCATTTGGGCTTTGAGTACCTAGGAAGGAGTTCCAAAACCGTGAAGATAAAAGTACAGTGTTACTGGGTGTGTTTGACTGGAGGTGTCGTGCTTAATTCTACAGATCAGCTGAATTCTCTCCTACCAGTCTAAAAACAACTGAAACCCCACCAGCTTCTTCCGTTGCCTTCATTTCATCTCTCACTAAGTGAAAACGAACTTGTCTAACTTACTTATTTTCGTATTTGTTAGCTGTTTCCCAAGGAAACACTAGCACTTAAGACAGTGCCTGGCATGGAGAGTAAACTGAACACATATTTGTTGCATGAATGGATAAAATCTCTTTGCTTCTTACAGCTTTTCTGACAAATTTGCTTTCCTTTTTCTAGATTCTAAAATTGTCTTAAATGTTATGTAGCACACTCTTCTCATATAGGGCTTATGTTGTTAAAACTGGTAGTTTAAACGCATCTTAGCCTGCTAAACTTTTGAGGCCAGGGATCAGATCTTATAATTCTCAATCAGATCTTATACTTCTGTTAGAGCCAACTCCCCAGGCTCTGATAAAAGCCATCCAGTAGATACTGGAACGATCAAAGTATGAGGGAGGTAGGAATTCAGAGAGGGTCCTTGCATTTGCATCGAGTACCAGTAACACCTGAGACCTGGTACTCTCGTGGGGAGAAATGCACCTCTACTTTTCCAAATAAAACTCAACCAGCTGCCGAAGGAGGCTCATTCAGATCTAGACAGTGGCACTCAGCTCTGCCATTCTTTGGCTTTGCGTGCAATTGAGTAGTGCCATACAATTGTCAGTTGTATGTGGCCTGGAACTGAAGTTTGCTGCCAGTTTAAACCCTTAGGAAAGGCATAATGGATTAGATGTGTGTGTTTTTAAGAAAAAACAACAGCTGATAAACGATGTAGAAATTGTTAAGTTACATCACATGCTTTCTGCCCAGGAAGACCAGACATGGATGGCAAAGGAATTGTTCAGCGTACAGAATTGGAGGCAGAAAAGGAAGACACAGCTTTTGGTAGCCAACTTTTGGTTGCTTTGCTCTCGAAGCTGTGTGAAAAGAATCAGGGTAAACACGATCAAAACTAAGAAGATGCTTTTGTTATTGAGTATCATAGGGACTGTTGGGCTTACTCTTTCTGCATTCATTAAAGACAGTACTTACATTGTCTCCACAGAGGCATTAAATTGGTACAGCACTTGCAATCCACGATTTGTCCAAAGTACAGAACACTTTCTAATAGCTGGATTGTCAGAGAATTGGTAAGGTCAAAGTGTAGTTTTGGGGTCCCACGGATCTCACCCTCTGGAGAGACACACTTTGGAGCAAGAGCCAGGATGGATTATTACAGACTTACTCTGGGTATTTCAGGCAAGTCGCACTTTAAGGAGCTCAGGCTACTAGCAAAATGGCTTCAGAGCTATCTTAACATTTTTTGGAACTAATTTTAGACTTTCAGAAAAGTTGCAAAAAATGGTACAGAGAGTTTCAATATATCCCTCACCCAGCTCCTCTAATGTTAATATATTACATAACTCTAGGATCAGAGTCCCTGGGGGATACAAAATATTAATGCAATTGGCTTCTGAAAGGTTAGAGGTTCAAGGTCACTGAGAGGTGCCTTAGAAGAAAGGTCTGCTGATCTGCTTCCAAAAACTCAACCACCGAAAAGATTATGGAGCCCAGTTCTACTCTGAGATGTATTGATTCACAATGATTTCAAATAGACTCAACAGTAAATAAGCTTTTTAGGTGTTTATCAGCACCAGGAAACTTTAACACTAATGCAACACTATTAACTAAAGATTTAATATAAATTTCATCAGTTTTTCCTCCAGTCTGTGACAGTTTCGCAGTCTTTCCTTGTCTTTCATGAACTTGACACTGTTGGAAAATACCCATTTGTTATTTTGTGGGATGCCCTTCACTCTGGGTCTGTCTGAGGTTTTCTCAAAATTGGATTGAGGTTATGTTTATTTGGTGGGAATACCACAAAAGATGACTTTGTGCCCTTCATATGTCATGTCATGAGCACTGTGATGGTCACATGTCTTGGTGCTATTGGTGTTCTGTGATCCACTGGTTAAGGTGGTATCCGCTGGGTTTCTTCAGCAAAAATTACTATCATTTTTCTTTGTAGCTAGTAAGTATGTAAGCCCATGGCCACCAAGTCACCTCTGATTAACAGTGACCCTATATATGGGCTCCATATGCTTGCAAAAGCCGGGCAATGAATAAGGAAAACAGAAAAAGAACTGATACCTTTGAATTATGCTCTTAGTGAAGAATGTTGATATCCCATGGACTTCCAGGAGAATGAACAAATCTATCTTGGAAAAAGTACACCCAGGATGCTGCTCAGGAGCAAGGATGTAAGACTATGTTTCACATACGTTGGACACAATGTAAGGAGGGTCTCTTGTCACTAGCGAAGGACATCACGCTTGATAAAATAGAGGATAAACTGAAGAGGAGGACCCCTGATGACATAAAATGACATAACAGGCTCAAACACGGCAATAATTGTGAGGCTGGCTCAGGACCATGAAGTATTCCATTTTGGTCTATACAGGGTCACTATGACTTGGAACCAACTCTATGGTGCCTAACAAACCAAAACCAAAAATCAATCAATAAATAAAACCTAACAAACCCATTGCCATGGAGTTGATTCCATCTCATAGAGACTCTATGGGAAAGAGTAGGACCACTCCACAGGATTTCCATGGAGCACCTGGGGGCTTTGAGCTGGCAACTTTGGTCAGAAGCTGTAGCTCTTAATCCCTATGCCATCTGGGATCTACCTAACAAACAATAAACATAACTAGTAAGTATCTTGAGAGAGACACTTTGAGGCTCATCAGATTCTGTTTCTCCGATAACATTGACCTACTAGTATTAACGTTCAGAAACGTCTCTTGTCTGCGACAAATGTTACTATGATGTTTTCCTATTAGGTCTCTGAGTGGGGTAAACGATTTGTACTCAGCCACTAACCAAATGTCTGGAGATTTAAATCTACCCAGTAGTGCTATGGAGAAAAGGTCTAGTTGTCTACTTACATAAGACTGCAGCATTAAAAACACTTTAGAGCAGAGTTGTACTCTGAAACATGTTGAGTTTCATGAGTCAGAATTGACTCAGTGGCATCAGGTTTGTCTATTATTATTTTGGAGTTTTTTTCTACTTCCTTTTTACGTATGTTGATTAAAATTTGGTGAGAAGGAAGAACTGCCTCTTCTTCCCCATTAATTTATGTGAGTATTTATTTGTGTCAGTATGGACTCATGGATAGTCATCTGATTCTCCGGTGATGTGTTGCTGTTTGGCTCCTGCTTTGGCTGTCAGAGGCTCCTTTAACGTGCCTCATGGGCTCCTTATCATTTTCTGAGAATTCCGTTGTTTTCTGGCATCACAAGATGTTCTGGGCTCGTTGTGTCCTTTTGCTGCCCCAGCCCTGGAATCACTGTGTGGCTTTTAAATGGATACGACTACGATGCACCAGGTCAAAACTTTAGCCTTGAATTTGAGATCCAAGTTATTTAGGAATCAATTAACAGCAGAAGAATAAAAGGTCTTTTATATGATGCTTGGATGCCAAAAGTGAAGCAGTAAGTCTCTGCCCTTCCCCAAAATGAATCAAAGCAAAGATATTGAGCGCCAAGGAGGCTGTGCTAAAAGGCATCCATAGCCACAAAAAAAGGAAAAAAGAAAGAAAAAAATTATCTGCATGTCACCCACCTTCCAGTGACCCAAACCCCCAGCAACCAAGCCCATTGCCATGAAGTCAATTCTGACACTCAGTGACCCTATAGGACAGGGTATAACGGCCCCACAGAGTTTCCAAGGAGTGCCTAGTGAATCTGAACTGCTGACCTTTCTGTTAACAGCCGTAGCACTATAAATACTTCTTCATCATAATCACACTGGAGCTAGATTGGGCCTGAAAGATCATTGTGTTCAACACCTGTGTATTATGGGAAGGAAAACCAAGCCTCAGACAGGTGAAGTCATTTGCCCAGGATCCAAAGTGGTATAGCCGTAGCACTCCACCAGAGTTTCCTCTTCCAAATACCCTTGGAAGAAGGCCCCAAGTAGAAATCAGCTTGACCACTGTGCCATCATAAAGCTGCCCTTGACCATCGAGTTGGCCTTGAAGAAGATCAAAGATAACAGCTTACTTGTATTTACTATGGACATCAAACTAGCAAGCACTAGATCACACAGGCGGTGAAGAAGCTCTCTGACATTGACATAGTCAAGGTCAGCACTCCATCAGGCCTGATGAAGAGAAGACGGCACACGCTCAGCTGGCCCGTGACTGTGATGTTTTGGATGCTGCACAGAAACTGGGATCATCTAAACCAAGTCTAGCTGGCTAATTCTCACTATAGAATTGTTCACCACACACAAAAATAATATCACTAATGTATGCTAAATTCTGGAAACCCTGATGGCATAGTGGGTTAAGTGCTATGTTTGTAACCAAAACGGCAGCAGTTCAAATCCATCAGGTACTCCTTGGAAACTCTCTGGGGCAGTTCTACTCTGACATCTAGGGTCACTACGAGTGGGACATCACTTGACAGCAGTAGATTGTTTAGGTTTTATGCTAAATTCCAACATGTTTAAGTAGAATGGAGATACTGTGCCTGAAAGAGGTGAAGAAGAGAGTTTGGCAGAATGGGAAATGGGGACTGGACATCTGAAGAGTTGTTTCCGGGGCATCTCTACTGCCAGACTTATGTCAGACCATGTTTTTTCAGACAGAGCCAGCCTGACTGAAGGTGCTCCTCCCAGACTTACTGTGAACATCAAATGAGCTGCGTATGAAAATGCTTTATATACACTGTAAATCGTTACATAAATGTGAGGTGTGTTATTGCTTCTATGAATACTTCTTCATCATAATCACACTGGAGCTAGATGGGGCCTGAAAGATCATTTTGTTCAACACCTGTGTATTATGGGAAGGGAAACCAAGCCCCAGACAGGTGAAGTCATTTGCCCAGGCTCCAGGGTGGTAGAACTGAGACAAAATCCAAGGTCTTCTCCTTCCTAACCCTGTGTTCCCTCAATTTCGCCTGCTCATTAAACCATTTTGTCATCACCAAACCTGGGAGGAGTAGCCATGATATTTAAAAGAAAAGAAAATCTACTTCTAAAACAGAATTCAGGTAGGCGAGGAAAAAAGAGCACCAGCGTTGTCTTCTGAAATGTTACTTTCCAGTTTTTCTGGGTCCATTTTCAGTGTTATGCTTGGCTCTATAATTAGGGAAGGCTAGTTCTTTTCTGCAAGAAAGAGCAGAAGATAAGATATCTCTGTCCTGAGAAGTGTGCTGTCTGAACCTGGTCGTGGGAAGCGGTTCCCGTCTTGCGGCTGAAGGAGACTCCTACCCACCAGCTGTCACTAAGTGATGCCAGCCATCTGGCTGTTTGAAAGTATCTCAGTGATTGCCTATGCGTTCTCTCTGTTTTTGTTCCAGATGTTTGGTATCATGGAGAGAAAGTCTCTGTATCCTGACTATCAAGGGAAGAAAGGTTTTGTTTTTTAAATCCTGCATATTCTTGTAAGAAACCCTGGTGGTCTAACATTTAAATGCTGGGCTGCTAACTGCAAGGCTGGCAGTTTGAACACACTCAGCAGTGCTGAGGAAGAAAGACCTGGCAATCTACTCCTCTAAAGATTACAACAGTAACAGCAACACTATAGGGCAGTTCTACCCTGTCACATGGGGTTGCTATGCCATCAAGCCAATTCTGATTCAAAGCGACCCTATGGACAGGGTAGAACTGCCCTATAGAGTTTCCAAGGAGCGCCTGGCGTGTTTGAACTACCAGCCTTCTGATTAGCAGCCGTAGCAGTTAACCAGTACTAAGAGGCATAAATCAACTTGATGGCACCCAACAGAAGTGTATTCTCACAGTATCTGTTCCATCCCCGCCGCCACCCAGTGTACTTGTTGAAAACAGTTGTACATTAGAAATGTATGTTGCAGAGGGTCCAGATTCTCAAAATTTTCTTGTTAAGCTCAGGAGGAGACACCTGTCACGACTAGTGTTCACTGTCGCATCCTTCTTACCACTAGGCAGTTGCTTTCCTCTCCTGTGCAGCTCTGGGGCAGTTGTCAGCTGTAATGTTTCCCCAGCCCTCTGGATATGTGGATACACGGCAGGCTCTTACCAATCTTCATACCTCCTCCCTGTCTGTGGTAGCTGTGCAAGACCGATGGTAGCATTTGTATTTTTGGATCCCACTCTGTCTGAGTTGGACTTCAGGACTTCATGGCCACATGAATGAATAAGCCCCTTGTTTTCTTAAACTGACACACTTGGGGTTCTGTCTCTTGCATTTGCAAGCATTCTCGCTAATCTCAGCTCCTTGTCTCATGGATGGTCCACTTTACTGTCCTGCAGCGCAGTACTGGGCTTGGCCCGCTTTAGGCACTCGATAAATGCACACTGAATGTATGGGTACACTGGGAATAAATCTAGAACAGGTTGGTTTCCATCCAAGTATGTGAGCTTGTAGTTGCAACTGCTTCTTTTAGTGGCCATTTATCAGGGTACAGGAGGCATATGGAGCATGTAACAGTTTAGTTTTGAATTATCAGTGAGCAGTGACATAACTCAAAGGAAAGGAAGAAAGGCGAGCAAAGTATCTGAATAATTCACCAGCTGGATAATTAGCCTGAATGCTTAGCATCATGAGACATTCCATTGCTCAAGATCCCTTGTTCAGCCAATAGCTACAATCTGTCTCATTTCATTACATCGATTTTTAATGAGTAGGGAGGGGGAAAAAAAGTTGCTAGTGTTCTGCACCACAGCAGGCGCTAGGCTGGATGACGGGGTCAATGGCATGGATGTGTGCAACCTGTGGAGTCTTACGGGGCCCATGCTTACCAGAGCCCCACTTTGTTGGATGCTCTATTGTTGCTGTCTTGAAATCAGTAATATTTTATTGATTGAGTGAAAATGTACGTTCCCATGTAAATTTGCATGCTAACCTATGTGCAGATCCCACTGCTCTCCCTGCCCAGTGAGGCACACCCCTCCTCTCTGCTCCATACATGTCCTATCCTTCCAACAGTCTCGTATCCCCTCTTCTCCACCCACTCCTCTTTCTCCAGCAAGAGGTCAGCAGGATGATATCCTGTAGATGCATAGAACCATAAAATTCCCACAAGATATGGTCAACTCTGCATCGCCAAGTCCAATCCATTGCTGTCCAAAAAGTTGGCCTTCATTATGATTTATGGACAGGGGCAGCATCAGGGCCAGGGGCCATGCTCCCAAGGGAACCTCAAAGTCCCTGGACTATCAATTGTGGTCTTTAAGTGGAGATCTCAGGGTGCATCCCTGTTTATTCTTGTGTGGCCAGTGAGACTCAACTTTGTGAGCTGCATTGTGGCTATCACTGGTGGTGGCTGGGCACCATCCGGTTCTTCCGGTCACGAGTCGATGTAGAGACGCACTCATGTGGGTCTCTCTGTCATCTGGGTTCTCTTTTCCCCATGTTGTTCTCCTCAGTGATCATCCATTCCTGTTGAGTTGGGACCATTTACTGTACCCTTACCGATGAGGGGTGCAGAGAGTCTTCATTAGCAAAACACTAGCTGTGCTAACTGGCCTCGATTTAGTCTGAGAGCATGGTCCCCAGCCCCTGCCCCAGCTACTGTGTCCTTGCAATGTTGGGTTAAGATGGGAGTACTCAAACTGTGTTGAAGTCCAGTTATTATTGATCTTCTTTCTAATGTGTACTGTCACCAGAAATCAATAATTTTTGAACAAGGGACACCATGTTTTCATTTGTCTCTGGGTCTTCTAAATTACATAATTGGTCCTGCTGACAAATTTGTATGTTTTTAAAATTACCCTTCACACCAGGACATTATATCTTTATCCTGTCTTTTCGGAAGGAGGATGAGATAGGGGACTGGCCCAAGGTCATAATAAAGCCAGTGTTTGATTGATGCCCGGCTGCTTTGACAGCCCCTGATCTCTCATCTGCATCTGTGGCTCGTAAAGCTCCCAAGAGGCAAGTCCTTCTTCCAAGAGAGCCTACACTCATCCTCACAAAAGATCTGTCGCTAAAAAAAGGAAGCCACATTTGGTAGACGGTCAATAAAAATGAGGGAAACCCTCCATGAGATAGACTGACAAAATAACCACAACCACAGGCTCAAATATACCAAAGATCAGGCGACCAGAGTGCAACCTGGCAATGCTTTACTCTGTCGTACATGAGGTCTCCATCAGTCAGAGCCAATGTGAGGACAACTGACAACAAGAACATCTGGCCAGAGGTAGATAAATGTAGACAGCACGAGGCTAAGTGAATTGGAGGATTTTTCAAACTCCAAATGGGCAACTGGTCTTGAGTTTTTTCACACTTATTTGTCTGGTCAATACTTTTTGAAGACAATGAAAGCAAAATGCAGGCTACTTGACCAAAATAAAGCAATTGGGTCATCTCCCTCCAAAGAGAGGATACTGGAGCCAGAACCCAGAGAACCCAGCTGTGGAGAAAACCTATATAAACACCTATCAGGAAGAAGGATGGTGAGTGCCGAAGTCCGTGGAGCTTGAAATAGCCCAGCGTGCCCTGTGGGTCTCCTTCTCAGAGCTCTTTAGGGCAGATTTGGTGTTATCTACATGTTGCAGATGAGGAAACTGAGGCTTGGAGAGGTAGAGGTACTTGTCTGAAGGTACAGGTGTGGAAGCCTAAGAAAGAAATTCCATTTCCAGACGATGCAATGAAACACTCCACTCTGACCTCTCCAGAGCACTCGGCTGGCAAAGTATCTTGTTTTAAAGGCCACAGCCACGGAAGGAATCTGAATGAAGACCTCTTTGACTGCATAAATATTTATTGCAATTTTGCATCAAATGTCCCAGTCTTTTTTTCTTTCCCTACCCAGCAGAACTTGTATTCCTGGGACTCATAAATCCTGGGGAGGATTATAGTCTGATGTAGTGATTGCATGGACACAGGGTAGAAGGCATATTAAGCAGCCTACCTGTTCTGTGTCTCCTGAGTCCAGTTACTCCTTGTCTTGAATTTTGGGGTTTTAGTCCCTTTCTCTATCAGTTGTCTGTCAGTCTGTTGTGCTGTAGTGGCACTGTGTGTCCCTTTGATGCTGGAAACTAGGCTACTGATATTTCAAGTACCAAAATGGTCACGCAAAGTGAAGAGGTTTCAGCAGATCTTCTAAACTAAGACAGACTAGGAATAAAGCCTGGTAATCTACTTCTGGAAATTAGCTGATGAAAACCCTGTGGATCACGAGAGAATATTGTGTGATGGAGTGTGGAATGATAAACTCCGTAGATTGCAAGGCACTCCCAACAGCTGTAACAACAGACTTAAATATACCAATGATCCTGAAGATGGCATAGCATCCTGCAATGTGTCAACCCCTTGCACGTAAGGACAAGGTAAGTTGGAACCAGCTTGACCACAGAGTGCCCTGGGAGATGAGAATGTTTGCTCCAACAGAATTGCCAAACATCAGCCGGGAACCACACGTAGTCAATGAAACATTTGTGACACCCAGCTCTGGTGAAGGGGGTGGGCCCACTGCCACTTTGGGCTTGGATGAGGTCCCTGGAAAACCTTGTTCCAGTCACTAAGTGGATTGCGATACTGAGCCAGGCTAGTGATAGGTGTGATCTTGTTTCCATATCCACCCAAAAGAATTCTGTCTGCTCCAATCCTGCACAAGAACGAAAGCTTTACATTCATTGCCTAACCTGAAAGTACTTCAGCCAGATTTTAAAACCAGTAATAACTAAAAATAACAATAATTATATGTATTTAAACAGAAGACACGTTCACTTAAATGGGGACTATTAACAATCATTGTTCATGCTAATAAGATGATGTGGTCCTTGAACATGTACTTGTGATATAACTCAATGCACTAAAATTTGCATTTGTGCTTGTTTCAGACCACTAATTTCAATGCGTTACATTTAATTATTGGGTCATACTGTTCCTTTATTGCTTTTGGCTGTAAGATTTATTGAGCAAAGCATGAATAAATGCAATTTTTAAAGGAAGTTATAAAGATTACACAATCATAAAGCTGCTGTGGGATTTCTGGGTACAAAGACAGCTATACTGGATAGTTTCATAAAAGTCATCATATCTGATATTTGAAATCATGCTTCTGACTTTTGATGCAGTGTAGGTTAAGAGGGTCTCTGAAAGTTATGTGCATGACTGTGTCTAGAAGCAGGCAGTTGATCTTGTCTGGTGTCGTTCTAGGTATTAACTAAAGCATTCCTTTAAAAATGGCAAATGTGTTTGTAAGTATGTGATCACAGCCTTGAAAACTTTACAGAATACAGTTCTACTCCGCACATGTGGGGTCACCGTGAGTTGGTATCCACAGCGATAGTTGAATTTCTCTACCCCAACAACGTTTTCTTTATTGTACTGTAAGTATTGAGATGTTATCTAGGTTTTCTTCTGTTCTATGTTGACAATGTCAGAGTTGCCTTCCTGCAAATTACCCCTGCTCATTTGAACCAAGTTTTGAGTAATTATACCTTGTTTGGCTGCAGTTATGGCCTCACACCAGACTCGGTACAGGCGTTATCAGAATCTGGTCAAACTTGGGAGAAATGTTTCTAGCAGGCAGCTTTCACATGTGACAAGGTCTTTCCACCCTCAAGCCCAGCACAAGCCCCAGTACCATAAACAAAAGGAAACCAGAAAGAGATGTCACCGTGTCTACTCTCCACAGAGGGGATGCCCAGGGTGATCAGAACCTGTCTCCCTAGCAGAAGCTGAAGTGTTCAGCTGTGCTTGTCCAATTAGCCACTTCAGAAGACAAATCGGTGACGACAACAAATTGGGTCTTTTTAGTTTCTTTGTTTCCCCCAGAGAAATGGGAAAAGTTGCCATAAAAAATGAGGAATCACCCTTTCACGGACTTTTAACAACATACCTCCTCTCTAATTGCATTGGCCATGAAAATGCTTTGCTCAGCGTCCCTGGCCACAATTTGCAGAACACCTTCAGATGCAGTGCCTTTGTGGAATGGCCCAGTTCCTTCTCTGCAGATAGTCACAAAACGAATCTGAGTTATGCTGAGAGCGATTCTTTCCCATGACTCCACTGTGACGTGCGAGCCCTGATTTGGCTCACAGGCATCAGATCAAGGTCATCCAAAGTTGTGGGTATCCATGTGCTTGTGGTATCCACATGCACTCTGCTCCAAAGGCAACGGCTTTGTCTGATAAAATTGTGTTCCCTTTGCTTTGTTAAGTTACTGTTCAGGCAAGACACAGAGGGAAAAACAAACCCAGCCCACCTCCACCCTCACTGCAGGAAACGTAGGGGTTTTTGTTTCTGGGTCAGAGAATGCTGTCTCCCTCTGTCACTGCCTGGCAGGCAGCCTTGGGTGGAGGTTAGGCTCGCATGGATGTGTTTGGTAACTGGAGGAAGAGACGGAGCCATCAGTTATCTGCCTGACTATCGCTTAGCAAGTGACGCGCCCAGAGTGGCCATCTTGAATTGATTGTTCAGGCGACACAAGTTGAAAGCAGACTCAGTGCCAATCTTGCATGCCAACAGATGGCTCCAAATGAGGTCACTGTTTTGACAGTTTCACAAAAGAACCCCAAACAGCCTGAACAAATCCTTGCATGGGTTGGATCATCCAGAAGCGTTGTGAGATGAAAACTGAACTTGGCCCAAGCTGTTGGGAAATAGGAAGCCACGCTGAGGGTTTCTCTCTGACTTCTCACATCCATGGAAACCTGAGTGAGGCTGGGGAAGCTCAGTCTGGTTCACCGCCTCCACCCTGGGTGATCTGATTAGAAAGAAGACAGTTATTTTAAATTTCAGTGCTTCAAGCTCCACGGAGTAGCTTCTTGGCAGTATGGATTCTGATATTCTTGGAACAGTTTGCATTTTTTGCTAATTCCAAGATGTGCATGTATAGCAAGTCACATGAACCCAAAGTAACACTGGAAATTCATAGAATTAGAGAGTCCACTGGGGCTACTTATCATCTGAATTGCAAAATTGGGCAAGCGTAGATCTCTCTGAGTTCTGTGTGATGACGACCACTGTGTACTGACTTTCAGAGTTCATACCACCATGTAGCGGTCCCCTGACAATACCACAGGGCTCCTTAGTACTGATGCAATGTACTAACTTGGTCCCACAAGCTTAAGCACAGAAGAAGGGACATTTCCCTGCTTTAGTTTGCTTGTTCTCATCAGAAATGGGGTCCAAAGTAGTCATGTTTTTCTCTTCTTGATGAGGTAGAAAAATATGTTTTCTACATATAGATTCTCATTCTGGAAACTTACAAAGGCAGAAAATCACACTTGAGATTTGAGTTCTCTTATGGACTGAATTATATACCACCCTCCTGACCCCCCAAAAAGGTTTCCTGTAGGCCCAACCTCTATGCCTGTAACCATGCTTCTGTAGGGTCGCTGTGAGTCAGAAGCAACTTGATGGCACCTAACAACAGCAAGGAAAGAGATGTTTTCTTTTGTTAGTTTATGAGGCCATACCACAGTAGGGTGGGTTCTAAACTTAATCTCCTCTGAGTGACATTTTATTGGGAAAAAAAAAAAAAGATAAAACAGAAAAAGACACATACAGGAAGAGACAGAGGGTGTGTGAAGTTCTCTCTACAAACTAAGGACTGTCAAGAAACATCCAGGACTGCTGACAAGGAAGTCTCCTTCCCTGGAACTGATGTCCTTATTCGAACTTCTAGCCCCACAGGCAGCGAGATAATAAACTTTTGTTCTTTAAAGCCACCGTTTGCAGTATTTTTGATGTGGCTGCCCTAGCTAGACGTGTCCCAAATCCCTCCCCGGTAGTAGCTGCCACTTGCTGAGTTTCCATTCTTGGAAAGAGAATACTGAGCCAGAGGGTCTCTGATGGCTGCTTTAGGGTCCTATGATCCTGTTGAAGAGGTGGCACTGGATGTGTCCTAGGGGATAAACATCAGTGTGGGGATAAACATCATCACAGGAAGGACTAGAATTTAGGAAGTGGATTTCAAGTTCTTTCAACAGTTCACCACCCAAACTGGATAATATTGGTCAAGGGGACTTTAGATTGAAAACTTTAATGCGTGGACTTTTACTACAGGTATCCATGAGTCGGATCTGACTCAACGGCACTTGGCTTTGGCTGGCATTCGTGACACATTTTAGGAGCCAGCTCACAAGTTTCATTTTCCTGCTTTGAACTTTGAAGGGAGGGCATAAAGAAAGACTCCAGCCATGCTTTTAAAAAGACATGCCTGGGTGAAACAGCAATTGTTGGTATTGTGGAACACAGGAATTGGCCTTATTGGTGATGACACAAGGAGGGAGTCAGACTGAAAGGGAGAAGCAAAAGCTGGTTAAAGCACAGTGGTGCTGCCACTCCTGTCCTCTAAAATGACTCTCTGCTTTTCACTCTGTGTGTGTTTGTCACACTGCTTTAGCTTTTTACTTATTCTTTGTCATAGCTCAGGGATTGCCAAGCCGCCTCTGAATCTCTTTAAATGACATTGTTTAGTACTGGCAACTAGTTTCCACCTATGCTCCCTCTACTAAGGCATTATTTGTAAAAGAGCCTGTTATGGATTGAATTGTGGCTCTCCAAAAGATGTATTGAAATTCTGGGCCCTGTACCTGTAGATGTAATGTAATGTGGTCACATCCCACAGTGCAATCTCACGTAACTAGTCAGTTGAGGTCGTACCAGTGACCACTTCTGGGTTGCAGAAAGAGCAGCACAGACACAGAGATGAGCCGGAACAAACTAGGAAAGACAGACACCATGTGGGGGTTTTCCAGAATTGAGGAATACCTGGCAGTAATGATGAGGAAGGAATTCATGCAGCCCATACCAGGCCAGGTGCCACACCATCAATTGCTCATATGCAAGTTCAAACGGAAACTGAAGAAGATTAGAAAAAGCCCATGAGAGCCAAGGTATGACCTTGAGCATACCCCACCTGAGTTTAGAGACCACCTCAAGAATAAATTTGATCCACTGAACACTAATAACAAAGACCAGATGAGTTGTGGAATGACATCAAAGGCATCATACATGAAGAAAGCAAGAGGTCATTACAAAGACAAAAAAAAAGAAAAGAACCAAATTGGATGTCAGAAAAGACTCTGAAACTTGCTGTTGAACATCAAGTAGCTTAAAAAAAAGGGGGGGGGAATGATAAAGTGAAAGAACTGAATGGACTATTTCAGAGTGGCTTGAGAAGACAAAATATTATGATGATATATGCAAACAACTGGGGATAGAAAACCAATAGGGAAGAACACACTCTGCATTTTTCAAGCCGAAAGAACTGAAGAAGAAATCCAAGCCTCAAGTTGCAGTAGTGAAGGATTCTACAGGGAAAATACTAAACAACTTGGGAAGCATCAAAAGAAGATGGAAGGAATGCACAGTCATTACATCAAAAAGAATTGGCAGATATTCAACCATTTCAGAGGGTAGCACATGATCAGGAGCCAATGGGATGGTAGGAAGAAATTTAAGGTGCCCTAAAGGCACTGGTGAGAAAGAAGAATCAAGGAACTGAAGGAATATCAATTGAGATATTTCAACAAATAGATGCAGTGCTGGAGGTACTCACTCATCTACGCCAAGAAATTTGGAGGACAGCTACCTGGCCAACTGACTAGAAGAGATTTATATTTCTTCTTATACTCAAGAAAGGTGATCCAACCAAATGTGCAAAACGAGTGACCATTATCACTAATATAATACGCAAGTAAAATTTTGCTGAAGATTGTTCAAAAGTGATGGCAACAGTGTATCGACAGCAAGCTGCCAGAAATTTAGGCTATATTCAGAAGAGAACATGGATCCAGGGATATATCATTGCTGATGTCAGATGGATCTTGGTTGAAAACAGAAGATATCAGAAAGACATTTATTTATTCTTTATTGACTATGCGGAGGCGTTCAGCTGTGTCATTCATAACAAATTATGGATAAGAACTTCAGAACACTTAATTGTGCTCACAAAGAATCTGAACATGGATAAAGAGGCAGTCATTTGAACAGAACAAGAGGACACTGCATGGTTTAAAGTCAGGAAATGTGTCGGAGATGTATCCTTTCACCACACCTATTCAATCTGTATACTGAGCAAATAATCCAAGATGCTGGACTATATGAAGAAGATGGGACTGAGGATTGGAGGAAGACTCATTAACAACCCGTGCTATGCAGATGTACAACCTTGCTTGCTGGAAGTGAAGAGGACTAGAAGCACTTACTGATGAAAATCAGAGACCACAGCCTTCAGTATAGATTACAACTCAATGTCAAACAAACAAAAATTCTCACAACTGGACCAATAAGCAACATCATGATAAATGGAGAAAAGATTAAGGTTGTCAAGGATTTCATTTCACTTGAATTCACAATCAATATCCATGGAAGCAGCAGTTAAGAAATCAAAAGATGCATGGCACTGGGCAAATGAGCTGCAGAAGACCTCTTTAAAGTGTTGAAATGCAAAGACGTCACCTTGAAGACTTAAGGTGCACCTGACACAAGTCATGGTATTTTTAATCATATCATATGCATGCAAAAGCTGGATAGTGAATAAGGAAAACAAAAGAAGAATTTATGTCTTTGAATTGCAGTGTTGGAGAAGATTCTCGACTATGCCATGGACTGCCAAAAGAATGAACAAATCTATCTTGGAAAAAGTTTAACCAGAGTACTCCTTAGAAACGAGGATGGGGAGACTACACCTTGCATGCTTTGGACGTGTTGTTAGGTAAGATCAATTCCTGGAGAAGGGCTTCGAGCTTGGTAGAGTAGAGGCTCAGTGACAGAGACGAAAACCCTCAAGGAGATGGATTGACACGGTGGCTACAACAGTGGTCTAAAGCATGACAAAGATTGCGAGCGCGGCATCGGACCAGACAGTGCTTCATTCTGTTGTGTATAGGGTCACTGTGAGTTAGAACCAACTTGATGCTCTTAACAACAGCCTCCATAACTGTGAGAAAATAAAGTTCTGTTCTTTAAAGCCACCCTGTGCTGAACGTTCTGCTCTTGTAAGAACTATCTCTACTGGCTAGCATTGCCAAGAGTGACTGGAAAGATTAGACAGGAGGGCATGTAATGTAAACTCACTTAGGAGGCACTGAGTTTATGTTAAGAGGTGACAAACAACTCAGAAAAGGAGGATGAGAAAGGTACACAGCTCAAAAAATGTCCTGAATGTCATCGAACTGTACACAGAGAACTGTTGAATTGAGATATGTGGGATATGTTCTGCTGAGTATATTCTCAGCAACAACAATAAAACAAGTAGTATTTTTTTAAAAAGCCACCCTTGTGGTTTATCTGCTACATCAGCACCAGGAAACTAAGTCACATCTAATCTAGGAACCACTGCTTAGGGAGTGCACACACCAGGACCCATGTGCTGGGAGCTGAGACACAATGAAGACCATGACACAGACCTCTTTACAAGGAGCCCACGGTGTAAAATTTATAACACATCCTGCTACCTGTGAGACTAGAGACACAACCAAGGTATTTGTATAGGGACTTAGTGAACACAGAAGACCCGCAGCTAACCCAGCCCTGGGTGCTCAGGAAGATTTCCAGAGGGAGGTGACAAGTGTTGCGAGTGTAACTTGTCGCCTTTAATTCAATTCTGACTCATGGTGACCCCATGTGTGTCAGGCGGAAATGTGCCCCTGGGATTTTCAGTGCCTGATTCTCTTACTGGATGTAGAACACCAAGCCTTTCTTCTGAGGCACCTATGGATAGCTTGAACTTGTAAACTTTTGGTCAACAGCCAAGTGCATTAACTGTTTCTACTACCAAGGAAGGATTTCTGAAGGGTTTGTTAGAATGGGTGAGGCATTCCAACCAGAGGGAATACAAGCAAAATCCAGAAGCAGTCCCCAGACCCTCTGTTAGCCCAGAACTGAAACCATTCCCAAAGCTAGCTCTTCAGACACAGACTGAACTGGAAGAGTGTACTGTCACAGTGTGGGGAGAGCAAGGAGGATCACACACCAATATGTGTGCAAGCTTTTGTAAGAAACTGACTTGAACTGTAAACTTTCATGAAAACAGAATAAAAATAAAAAAATATAATCCAGAGGAAGGTGCTACAAGACATTCAACTGTGTCTGGGAACCACACGTGGCTCCTCCACTCACAACTGACTGTGACAACAGCAGGGACAGCAACCAGAGTGTATCATCTCCTAGAGATTCCTACGGACTATGCTTTGGCTTAGAGCTAATTGTAAAAAGAAGGCTAGGGTAGCCTCCATCTCAGTGTGACTTACTTACCACCTTGGAAGCATGTGGATAGCCTAAAAGACGTTAAAATGAATATGTCAGTGTGTCTTTGTCGTTTGAAGACACTCAAGGAACGACGTGGGTCTATTTCTGGGTGTTATTGTGGGAAAGGTGTGCATGGTGGACTGGAGGCTCCTCTGTAGAGCCAGCCCCCCACGGCTCATACACTGGCTTTAACTAGGGGCCTTGTGGGGGTGGGGAGCCTCACTGTCACTGAGTCCTGGCCTCATTGGAGATAGGCTGCACCAAGGACGTCCTTATTTCCCTACACAGGGCTTTACATCATGGAAGTGTGTAGCTTACCCTCCTCTCTAGCTACCACTGGCTCCATCACTGCTCCTCAGAAGTTTCCTCATGTGTAAAAATAACTGCACCTACTTCATTAGTGTTAGCATCATTATCCTCCCTTTTTGCTGTTAGGTGTCTTTGAGTTGGTTTAGATTCATAGCAACCAGATGTATAGCCGAATGAAATACTGCTCAGCCTGGTATCATCCTCACAATCATGACTATGTTTGAGCTTACTGTTGTAGCCACTGTGTGAATCCATCTCATTGAGAGTCTTCTTCTTTTTTTTGCTGATTCTCTACTTTTCTCAAGTAAGATGTCCATCACCACAGACTGGTCCTTCCTGATAACATGTCCAAAGTATGTTAGACAGGTTTTCTTTCCTGACTTCCAAGGAGCACTCTGGCTGTACTTTTTCCAAGAAGGATTTATCCATTCTTCTGGGAGTCCATGACATACTCAGTATTCTTTGTCTGCATCACAATTTAAAGGGATAAATTCTTCTTCAGTCTTCCTTATTCACTGTCCAGTCTTTACATACCTATGAGATGACCCAAAACACCATGGCTTGGGTCAAGTATACCTTAGTCCTCAAAGTGACATCTCTGTTCTTCATTATGTTAAAGAGATGTTTTGCAGAAGATATATGCCCAATGCAATAAACCAAAAAAAGTCAAACCTGTTGCTGTCCAGTCAATTCCAATTCATAGTGACTCTATAGGGTGCAGCAGAATTGCCCCATGGAGTTTCCAAGGAGCGCCTGGTGGATTTGAATGCCAACCTTTTGGCTAGCAGCCATTGCACTTAACCACTACGTCACCAAGCTTTCTGCCCAATGCAATAGATCGTTTGATTTCTTGCTGCTTCCATGGGCATTCATTATTGTTTCAAGTGTAATGAAGTCCTTGACATCTTCAGTCTTTTCTCTGTTTTTATGATCATGCTGTGTTGAGGTGTAACCTACACCAAAGGCTGAAGTCTTCGACCTTCAACAGTAAGTACTTCAAGTTCTCCTCACTCAGTAAACAAGATTATGTAATCTGCATATTACAGGTTGTTAATGAATTTTTCTTTGATACTAATGCCATATTCTTTGTGTGGTCCAGCATCTTGGTTTACTTCTCAGCAGACAGTCTGAAAAAGTACAGTGGAAGGATATAATACTGAAGCACACCTTTCCGTGATTTTAAATCATGCTGTATCCACTTGTTCTTTTCCAACAACTGCCTCTTGATCTATGTACAGTTTCCACATGAGTACAATTAAATGTCCTGGAATTTCCATTTTCCACAATGTTGTCCATGATTTGTTATGATCCACACAGTCAAATGCCTTTGCATAGTCAATAAATCACAGACAACAACTTTCTGGTTCTCTCCGCTTTAGCTGAGATCCATCTGACACCAGCAGTGATGTCTCTCATTTCACATCCTCTTCTGAATCCAGCTTGAATCTCTAGCAATTCCCTGTTGATGTTCTGCTGCAAGTACTTTTGAACGATCATCATCAAAATTTTACTTTTGTGTGATATTAGTGGTATTGTTCTATAATTTCTACACTTGGCTGATCGTGTTTCTTTGGAGTGGACACAACAGGGATCTCTTCCAATCAACTGGCCAAACGGATGCCTTCTAAATTTCTTGACGTCGAGGAGTGAGTCCTGCTAGAACTGCATCATTGTTGAGACACGTCAGTTGGTATTCATCAGTTTCTGGAGCTGTGTTTTTCATCAGTGCCTTCAGTGCTGTGTGGACTTCTTCCTTCCATTCCGTAGGTTCTTGATCATATGCTACCTCCTGAGATGGTTGAACATCGACTAGTTCTTTTTGGTACGGTCAACTCTTTGTATTCTTTCCATCTTATTTGGATGCTTCCTGAATCGTTCAGTATTTGGCCCATAGAATCCCTCAGAATTGCAACTCAGGGCTTCAGGTTTTTCTTCAGTTCTTTCAGCTTAAGAAATGCAGAACATGTTCTTCCCTTTTGGTTTTGTGACTCCAGTTCTCAGCATACTTCACGCTAATATTTCTCTCTTTCTTCTCGAGTCACCTTTGAAATCTTCTGTTCAACTCTTTTATTTCATCATTTCTTCCACTCATTTTAGCTACTCTGTGAGTTTGTATTTTTACTCTCACAGACTTGTTTTAATTTTTATCAGCTTCAACTTGAACTTGCATATAAGCAATTGATGTTCCATTTCATAGTTAATTGTCTCTGGCCTTGTTTTGACTGATAATATTGAACTTTTCCATCCCGTCCTTCCACAGATGTGGTTAATTTGATTCCTGCTTTTTCCTTTTGGCAAGGTCCATGTATATAGTCCCTATTTATATTGAAAAATGGTATTTGCAGTGAAGTCATTGGTCTTACAAAATTCTATCATGCCATCTCTGGGGTCATTTCTACCACAAAGGCTGTATTTTCCAACTACAGATTCTTCTTCTTTGTTTCTAGTATTTGCATTGCAATCACCAATAATTATCACTGCATATTGATTGCATGTTTGATCAGTTTCAGACTGCAGAAGTTAATACAAATCCTCAAATTTTTTATCTTTTGCCTTAGTGGTTGGTGAATAAATTTGGGCAACAGTCATATTAAGTGACTTTCCTTATAGGTGTGTGGATATGATCTTATCACTGACAGCTCTGTGTTTCAGGATAGATTTTGAAATACTCTCTTTGATGATGAACACAGCACCCACCCATCCTCTTCAAGTTTGTCATTTCTGACATAATAGATCATACGACTATCTGATTCAAAATGGCTAATGTTAGACCATTTTACAGACAAGAAAAACTGAGGCTTGGTGGTATAAATGCAGTAAGCATACATATTTAGTAAAGGTCAGACCTGGATTAGAATGTAGGTCTAACTTGTTGCAAAATTCAAGCACCTCTAGCCATGCCCTACAGACTCTGAAACTATTTGTGGAGTTTAGGGTGACCAGGTTGCAATCTGGTTAATTACTGTTTCTTGCCTCTGCACAAAGTTGTTTACAGGCCTCAGCATCTTAATTAAGAGCCCTGAACATTGGGACCATGCACTGGTTAACTGAAGAGTCAAGTGATGGAGGCCCAGCAGAAGAATTCTTGCCCGGGTCCTGCTTCATATATTTTCTTATTTATTTTTGCCATCTTAACATTTAAGCCTAGGTAATTATTTATAGATGTCAATAAGTGTAAGCACGAACATGTATTATGTGTAGGTCTACTCTGTTCTGTAGGGTTGCTGTGAGTTAGAATCAACTCAAAGGCACCCAACAAGGACATGAATATGGAAAGAACTAGAACTGCAAAGGTCAAGAAAGTCACATGGAAAACCAGGGAAACTTGCAGCCAGAGGTTTGAGGGAATAGACACTGAAGACTTCGGTCTTCTCCATAGTATCCAGAGAAACAACCATCCTCAAGAATTTCTGAAGACATCCATACCAACTGGTTTAGTCAGCAGTAGCAAAATGGATGGTTCACAAGAACTGGCTCAAAAGTTACCATGTGCTGCCCATCTGGCCACATGTCTATTAAACTGACCTCCAGAGAAGAATGTCCTGTTTTGGTCCACCATCCAGGCCTCCTTGACAAACTGGAACACGAAACAGCATTGGGGAAGGCATTCTGGGAATTGTAGTTTTCTAGACCTTAGAAGGATGTGGGAGTGATACCAAATTGACAAAACACCTTTCAAAAGTTGTCCTAAAAGTGTCTCCAGATGGTCCTCATGTTGCGTTTCACGCCATTACTTTTTTCAATATAATTGTTACAGGTAAGCTGTAATGACGTTTGCATGGTACTTTTCTGCCTCCCATGCCATGGATTGCCCTGAAAATTCTCCCTGCCCTTCTGAATCCTATCACCAGGACCTTTTATTTTTGCTTATCTCTTAGCTGAGTGCTGATTAGTTAAACAGTTAACCTTCCCTTTTTCTTGGGAGGACTGGTGCCTTGTAGAGCCCCCCAACATTGCTCATGTAATAGCCAAGTTCCTTTCTTCCTGGTGGTATATATCTATATTCTGTGTATTATCCACTTAACCCTTCTACAAGCTGTAGCAACTTGACTTGCCTTTAAACCATCCCTTTCCGATTCCACATCCACGTGCCTTGGGGTTTAGACGAGACCTACCCTGGTTTTTCTCCCTTTCTCCTTTCTACCCTCCCCTCCAGGAGTAGACACATGACTTCAGCCTGGCCAATCCAAATTCCCCATCCCCCTTGTCCTATTAATTAGCTCAAAGACTGACACATGACCTGTTTAAAAAATTAAATTATTTGAGAAAGAGTGGTACATATATAAATATATTTAATTGGTTCAATGAGAGTCAAATCTGGAACTTTTGTAAGAACTCTGGGAGAAGGGAGTTCTGTTTTGGAAGGTGTACCTCTGGTAGTGGAATGTGAGCTGCAGGTATTCCAGGCCTCTGTGACACTAAGAGAGGCTGCCAAAAGTGAAGACATCAGAAAGCAAGCAGAGGGCTTAAAAGTGCTAAGACTTCTGTCAGTGTTCTTTGAGCCCCAAGAGTCAGTTGAACTTAAGCCTTCTGAATTCTTTCCTTTCTCTTTCTCAGAATCTCTTGATTTTGGTTCCAGAATCTCTGTAGGTTGAGAGGCAAGAACAAGGGCAAAGACACTGTGGTTAGGATCTTGCTTCATAGGTGTATGACTCTGGGTAGATTTCTTATTTGTAAATTAGGACAAAAACAATATCTACTACATTGAGGAGATTCTGGGGGCTAACAGAGACTAACGCAAAGAGTTCATCAAAGATGTGGAGTGTAGTGAGCTCAGGGACCACACTTAACTCAATGTCAGGCATAGCAGACAAAAACTACACCCATTGCTGAGAACCCTAGAAGACAGAGTAGAACTTCCCCATCGAGTTTCCAAGGAGCACTTGGTAGACTCCAGCTGCCAGCCTTTTGGTTAGCAGCCGTAATAATCATTAGGCCACTAGGGCTTCCATACTAGGCGTAGGTGCCCATTAATTATTTGTTGACTGACTGAATCAGTGAATGAAGTGAAGGGTTCATCCCTGAGTTTTTATCCAAATTTTAATCTGCTGCCTCATCAAAACTAGCAGCATTTGCTTTCCTTTTGATTTAAGTCAACTTAAAAAAAAAATGAGTAGTATAGAGACGAGAAGAAGGACACCCAGGAACAGGAGGAAGAAACAAAAGCCATGGCTAATTGTTTCCATGAACAACAGCCTCCCTTGCCATGAGATGAGAAGAACGGAATGATGCGTGGCTACCATTACTGACCATTTTGATAGAAGTTTCTATAGATGAATCTTGATCAAAAGGGGGGAATGTAGAATAGAATTTCAAATTGTCATGGTTCTCATACTTTCTGGAGCCATTAAGAAAGAAGAAGAATCCCCAAAACTATTGCCCTGAGATAATCTTGAAATCTTAAACTAAAAATATTCCCTGAAGTTTTCTTTAATCAAAATGATAGCCTAGCTTAGTTAGTCAAGTCTGTCTGCTTTGAGTGTTGCGCTGTTTTAAAGAAGTACAAGCAGTCCCTGACTTGTGACAAGGTTCTGTTCTGATGACTGTGTCCTAAGTCAGTTTTGATGTAAGTTGAATACTTTCTTTTAAAAAAAATTTTCATTATTTTTGCCCGTTTTTTGTCAGTATCTTTATAAATCGTATCTTTGAGCATCTGCAAGTGAAACTCTGAGAATGATAACACCAGCAAATTAGGCATTGTGGAATGGTATACAGCATGTATCACTACTGATACAATGTACCAGGAAAAAAAAAAGATAGTTTTAAGTGAGATTCATAGTGACTTGAATATGTCATAGCTTGGGGACTACCTATATCTACGTAGAACTGAACTGACAAGAGCAACTTGAAAGGTTAGGTAAGAACCTTAAGGGACACTGAGTTTTCGTTAATGAAGGAAAGGGAAGTTTGGAAAGGGAAGGGGGAAGAGTTGTACAACTTCAAGAATGTACAGCTACTCCCCCCTCCCCTTTCCGAAATGTAACCAATGTCTCTGGATCGTACCTGTAGAAACTGGTGAATTGGTGAACTTTTTCTGTGTGTATCTTTGCCATTAAATAAAATCAACTGTTTAAAAAATTAAATTATTTAAAAAAGAGTGATCTAGATGTAAAAGACATTGGAAAGTGCAGAAAAGAAAGAAGCAGGAGAAAAACAAAATACTTGTGATCTCACCCAGCAGAAATAACCACTAGTAACACTCCCTTCCAATCTTCTCCCCAGGCACTTGTTTATATAGCTGCACCATACTATGTATAGCTTTTGTATCCTGTGTGTTATTTTTTTCTCTCAGCATTACACAATAATTTGATTACTCTTAGGGATGCCCTTTAATGTTTACTTGTTCATTCACTGCTTTAGTCCTGAGCATTCACTGAGTACCGAGAGTGTGCTAAGGTCCAGAGACAGAACTGAATGGGAGTTAGGGCTTCTCTATGTGCCTGCCTGCTGGTTGTTAAGTTCATAACAGAGAATAGCTGGATGTTAATTAAACCCCCCTGTCTTTACCAGCGTCATTGAAACTCTTGCCCGAAATGTGTATTATCGATAGTTAACATGTGTCTCTTTTCACTCTTGGACTAGAAAATCTGCCCCTGAATAACCACTTCCTGGCCTTCAACAATGCCTGTCTCTCCCCCTGGAACCACCCTGATAGCTAGGAGCTGCCAACGCGTGCACTGAGCTGCTAGACACGTCCCCAGACGATGCTTAATTAAATCCTGTAATTATTAGCCACTCACCACATTTGCATCGCTCCCCAGAGTTTAGCGCCAGAATCACTTAAGGGAAGAACTAGCCTCCTATCTGCCTGAATTTCTGCCTCAATTAGAGTTTTATCAGATTCAGGACAGTTGGAATTCGGAAAATGCACTTTTTAGAAAAACTCACTAGCATTTAGCTTCACATAAAGCAAAACTCTAAGGCTTGAAAATGTCCTTTGCCTGGGCAGTTAAGCCTAGACTTCAGGGTTGAACCCGAATACAGGATTAGCTTGTTAGTTTGGGGGCATCGTTGAGCTGGTTCTTACAGCAACCCATGCATAACAGTACGAAACATTGTCTCGTCTTGTTTCACTCCCACAATCCTTAGCCTGAGTCTATTACGGCAGTCACTGTGTCAGTACAGCTCACTGAGTGCCTTACTCTTTTTTGCTAATTGTGGACTTAACCAAGGATGATGTCCTTTTCCAGGGACTGATCCTTCTTGATAGCCAAGCCAAGTGCCGTCCGACTCATGGTGACCCAATCCTTCTTGAGAACATGTTCCAAATATGTGAGACACAGTTTTACCATTCTTGCTTCCAAAGAGAATGCTAGTTGTGCTTCTTCCAGGACAAGGATTAGCTAAGTCAAACTCAAACTCAAGGATGAGAGTAGTCTTATCAAAGGTCACTGGATAGCAATATTGTCATGGTGTTATTTATAGATCCAAATTCTATGTCACTAGGTACTTTTTGTATTGGGGGTGGGGTGCTGGTGAGCCAAGCTGCAAAGGCAGTTGTGGAAAAAAGAATTAAAAGCAAAACACAGAACCCTGGAGTTGAGTTTCTGCTTGTTCTTGCATTAGCTGATGACCTCCTCATTTCCTTGTTGGAATTTCAGATTCTTCATCTCTACAGTGAGTCTCCTGCTGTCCCCAAGGTATTTCCTGGGTTGAATGAGAAACTAGAAGGCAAGTGCAGTATAGAATGTAAGAGGTGTGGAGGTTGCGAAAGGACAGAAAACCCACATATGCCTCTTATGAAGAGAAGAAACAGTAATGACTTCATAATCTATCTGGAAAACACGTTTTATCCTTGACAGTAGTTAAGTGCTTGTCTGCTAATCAAAAGATGGGCAGTGTGAACCCATTCAGCAGCTCTATGGGAGAAGTCCTGGTGATATGCTCCCTTAAAGACCATAGGCCAGAAAACCCTATAGGGCAGTTCTACCCTGTCATACTGGGTGGCTAAGCATTGGAATCAACTTGAAGATACATAACTATGTCCTTGACAGGTAGGGTAGGATGGAGTGACAGAACTGCTGGCTCCACCATCCTGCCACCACTCCTTGTCTTCTACTCACACTGATCAAGTACGGCCTCCTGTTTGTCCAGGGTATTCTGCCAGGAGACTGAGATCCTGAAAGTGTGCTCCAGGGATCTTCTTTCCCTTGGTTGCCAACACAAGCAACTGGAAGATTGTTGTAAGAATGGGAATTCTACCTTGTGCCTGGTACCTTTCTTTGCTAATTTTCAAAAATGCCTGCAAATTATACCAGATTGATGACTCACCAGTACCCATCACACTGCTGAGTGTGGATCTTCCCCCCCAACCTTAGAACAGCCCATTTAGTGTTTATGTGGACCAGTTTCATGCCATGTACTGTTTAGGGTGTGATAACATGGCTGTGGGGTAGACATGACTAAGTCTAAGCCATCATCTGGGTTCCTTGTACCACCACCCCCTGCTGACCCCAGGTCTTCATGGCTAGACTCTGCTTCTCTCTCCAGCCCCTCTGCCCACCTCACCCACCTCATCACACTCTACACTGTGTCTGGATGTGGCCATTCCACATGTGGCCTTTCTTGAGATCTGCCCTCCCAGGCACGTATCAAGGGCTTTGCACAGCTGCTCTCCAGAAGCGGTACCCCCGACTCCAGAGTTACTCTCTCAACATGGGACCCACTTTGGGCAACACTCCTCCAAGCACCCTGTCTCCTCTGGCTGCAGGAATCACCACCCTTGGCTTCTGGCAAAGAGACCACATCTGCCCTGTATAAATCAGTACAAGTGTTGCCCTCTGGGCCTCGGTTGTAAATACATCAAGAGCACAGAGATTACTTTATTTATTTTTGAAGAAGCATAGTTTTGGCAGTCCATTCAGTGCAAACTGAAGAAAGAAATGTGTCATTTTCTGATTTGAAAGGCAGATTCATAGATAAGCTTGGGCAGAAGACTTCTCCATGGATACCAGCCTCCTTATGGAAACTGGTGGAATTTTCAAGAATCTTGCACTGTCCGCTCTTCCAGCTCTGACTTTACGAGAATCGATTCAGCAGGTTCCTAAAAGCTGAGATAAAGAAATACATAACTTACATTCTTCTTTTTAAAAAAGATACATAATCTTAAACATGAGCCCAAATCTGTCTATATTTAAAGTAAACCCAATGGCCCCTGGTAGAAAAGGGCAAAACCTCAAAGAAGTTGTGACTGGTTTTTTAATTAAAATGTATCACGTGACTGCATTCTTCCAAGCCCTTTAATCTGAAATCTTCGTTCGTTCATGAAGAGATCTCAGAAATGAGTCAAGTTTGCATTTCAGAGAAGAAGGGGAAATAAGCAAATGAAAAAAATGAGCCTTTTAAACTGAGCAGGCAGCATTGACCGTGGTCTTGAAGGACTTTGGATGGCTGTTCCAACACCTCTCACCCCTGTTGTCATGAGTCAACAAAGATAGGGTAGGGTGTGGGGTGCTGGGTATGACCCCACTATATCTTTGAAAAGTACCACAACATATGGCTTAATTCCCGTGCCAACTTGCCATGGCCTGGGCCCGGCAAAGCCATCTGAAAGGTCTTCAACACAGCCTTCTTTCCCACTTCACCACGAGGGAAGACTGATGAGACAGCGGCATGGACTGGGCATTGATGGAGAGTGCAGGAAACCTGACGACAGGCCTGGGCGCCAATGCTATTTGTTACCTGTGGTTGACTCGCAATACCTTAAAGGGATTAACTTGAGAAGAAGCTTGACGCCTTCCTGAAAAGTTCTACTGATGAAACTCCCCCTTGCTCTCTTCACAGCTGTCCCAGACGCAGGACGTATTCTCCCGTCAGGTCAGGCCCACAGTTTACTGTACCTTGCTCCCAAATTTGTCTGTTCTGGCCTGACGTGCTCTGTGTGTCTTGGCAGGTGCTGATGTCCACTTCTCATCACACTGAAGGCTGCGGCTGGCTTCCAAGAGCAAGAACACTACACTGCTCTGTGGATACCCTGCACTCTTGAAGGACAGTACCCAAATTCATGAGGTCCCTGCCATTCTGTGGAAAGCTTGTCACTGTAATTGTTTTCCCATAGAAACAATTTATTTTCCCTTTGTCACTAGTCAACAACCTGAAAGATAATAATTAACCACAACAACCTCACTTTGCCATAACATTGTATTGTTGAAAGATGCTGAGAAAAGAAAGTTGATGGAATACTTTGAAGGTACAGCAGAGAGGCTTGGATCCAGGGGTTTTCTGTCACTGAGTCACAGTGGGCTCTTACCCCCCCACCGTGGTAGACTACAGTAACAACTGTATCGGGGATCCCGTCTAGAGTGAGTTCTCTATGCGATTGAAGGACAGATACTCAGAGATCCTCGTTATCTGAGACTACCCTCAAATCCACTGCTGTTGAGTTGATTCCAATACACAGTGACACTGTAGGGCAGAACAGAATGGCCCATGGGGTTTCGAAGGCTGTAAATCTTTATGGAAGCAGATGGTCACATCTTTCTCCCATGGAGCAGCTGATAAGTTCAGGCCACTGACCCCTGAGTTAGCAGCCAGGTGTTTTAACCACTGTGCCACCTGGACTCCTATCTGAGGGTGTGTGATTCTAAAAAAGAACAAAATGACTTAAAACCAAAGCCAAAATCACTACAATACATAGTGAAAAAAGAAGAAGAAAGAAATAAAAAGCTATGAAAGCAGGTTCGTTTTATATTAGAATAAGTAGAATTTAGGTTACGGTCCATAGTGTGCTGATTCTCAGCATGAAGTAAGCATGAGTCAAGTGTTGGGACATTTGAGGCTTGATTTTTCTGATAAATAGTCTGATAGCACTTGACATTCACAGCACTGGATCACACAGAAGATCATTTTTGCAAAAATACCTGAAGCTATTTCTATTTCCCTCGGGACCCTCTTCAGCCTTTGCTATATATATCTCTTTCTTCCAATGAGTCCATTATGTCATTATACTGGGTGATTTTCCTTTCTCTTCTTTGATTGTCCACTGGTCTAATTCTATTCCTTCCTGACTTACCAGTGGTGGCTGTGATCCCAGGTATTTCAATTTAGTAATAAGTTTATCATTAACATAGACGATAATACAGCAATATAATTTTCTAGTTCTGTGAATAATTCCTTTTGTCAGCTTGTAGATGATTTTTTAGAAAAGTGTCCTAATGACTTTTCCTTCCCCATGAAACCTGCAATGGAGAGAAATGAAGCACTGCCCCCCCAACCCCAAAGGAATATAAATACTGCAGAAAATGACTTATAACTTCTCAGAGAAAGGAGGTGAGAAATGCTTGCACAACTGGAAGAGTGTCCTCAGTGCTACTAAATGGCACACATAGAAACTGTTGTATAGGCACATGTTTTGCTGTGTATATTTTCAACACAGCAACAGTGAAATAAATTTAAACAACATTTTAAGAGTGGCTAGGGCTTATTGCTAAGCGAGCAGCCGAGGCTTTGTGTCCTGGATTTGTAGAGTGAGCTATGAGTCCTTATTGGTGTCACATTAGAAGCTAGGGAGTTGGAGGAAGGCACTGGTGGTTCAGTGGTAGCATTCTTGCCTTTCATACAGGGAACTAGGGTTTGAGTCTTGGCCAGTCCACCTCAGTCGTCCACTGTATGATGCTTACAATGAATGTCCAAGGTGTCTATCTCCATCATATATGATGTCCTTTGTATCTCAGTGGCTAGTCTGTCAGTAAGGAGGGTAATAGCATCAGTTAAGGAGGGTCACAGTATCAGGTGACGAGGGTAATAGCATCAGGTAAGGAGGTTCTGATCCACAGATGGATCTAAACTAGCCACTTTCAGATCACAGGACCTCGGAGAGTCTACAAACGAAAAGATGAAGGTAAAGATAGAATGAGCAGCCCCCATTTGTCTGTCAGTGGAGGCTTGCTTGTTGCTGTGATGCCAGAAGCTATGCCACCAGTATTTAGGTATCTGCAGGATCAACCACAGTAGACAAGTTTCAGGGGAGCTTCCAGACTAAGACAGACCAGGAAGAAGGACCGGCAGTCTACTTCTGGAGTTAGCCGGGGAAAACCTTATGAACAGCAGCTGAATATTGTCAGATATGGTGCCGGTAAGTGAGCCTCCCAGGTTGGAAGTTACTCAAGAGATGACTGGGGAAGAGCTGTCTGCTCAAAGTAGAGTCGACCTTAATGATACGGATGGAGTAAGGCCTCCAGGATCTTCGTTTGCCAATGTGGCAAGACTCGAAATGTGAAGAAACAGCTGCGAACATCCACGAATAACTGGGACATGAAATGTACAAAGTATGAATCTAGGAAAATGGGAAATGGTCCCAAAACGAAATGGAACAGATAAACATTGACATCCTGGGCATTAGTGAGCTGAGATGGACCGGTTTGGGCCATTTTGAATCTGACAATCACGTAGTCTGCTGTGCTGGGAAAGAAAACTTGAAGGGGAACAGTGTTGCTTTCATCATCAAAAAGAATATTTCAACATCTGTCCTGAAGTACAATGCTGTCAGTGGTAGGATAATACCCAGTGCTTACAAGGAAGGCCAGTTAATACAACTATTATTCAAATTTGTATGCCAACCAGTAAGGCTAAAGATGAAGAGGTCAAAGATTTTTACCAGTTTCTGCAGTCTGAAATTGATCAAACATGCAATCAAGACACATTGATAATTACTGGTGACTGGAATGTGAAAGTTGAAAACAAAGAAGAAGGATTGGTAGTTGGAAAATATGGCCTTGGTGATGGAAATTAATGCCAGAGATTGCATGATAGAATTTTGCAAGAGTAACTACTTTTTCATTGCAAATGCCTTTTCTAACCAACATAAACGGTGGCTACACACATGGGCCCCACCAGATGGAATACACAGGAACCAAACTGACTACATCTACAGAAAAAGATGATGTCAGCAGTCAGAACAAGACCAGGTCCTGATTGTGGTACAGATCATCAATTGCTCATATGCGAATTCAAATTGAAACTGAAGAAAATTAGAGCAAGTCCACAAGTGCCAAAGTATGACCTTGAGTATATCTCTCCTGAGTTTCAAGACCATCCCAAGAACAGGTTTGATGTGTTGATCATTAATGACTGAAGACCAGACAAATTGTGGAATGACATCAGAGACATCATCCATGAAGAGAGCCAGAGATCATTAAAAAGACAGGAAAGAAAGAAAAGACCAAATTGGATATCTGAAGAGACTCTGAGACTTGTTCTTGAATGTCGAGCAGCTAAAGCAAAAGGAAGGAATGGCAAAGTAAAAGACCTAAATACAAGATTTCAAAGAGCAGCTCGAGAAGACAAAAGAAAGTATTATAATAACACATGCAAAGAGCTGGAAATGGAAAATGAGAAGGAAAGAACACATTCTGCATTTCTCAAGCTGAAAGAACGGAAGAAAAAATTCAAGCTTTGAGTTGCGATAGTGCAGATTTTTACAGGGAAACTCTCAGATGACTCAGGGCACATCAAAACAAGATGGAAGGAATACACAGAGGCATCATACCAGAAAGAACTAGTCAATGTTCAGCCATTTGAAGAGGTAACATGTGATCAGAAACCAATGATACTGAAAGAAGAAGTTGAAGCTACATTGAAGGCATTGGCAAACAACAAGGCTCCAGGAATTGATGGAATATCAACTGAGATATTTCAATAGACGTAGAGCTGGAAGTGCTCTCTCGTCTATGCCAAGAAATTTACAGAACAGCTACCTGGCCAACTGACTGGAAGAAATCTGTGTTTATGCCCACCCATTTCAAAAAAAGGTGATTCAACTGAAAGTGGAAATTACTGAACAATATCATTGATATCATACGCAAGTGAACTATTACTCAAGATCATTCAAAAGTGACGGCAACAGTATATTGACAAGGAACCACCATAAATTCAAGCTGGATTCAGAAGAGGACATGGAACCAGGGATTCTCATTGCTGATGTTAGGTTGATCTTGGCTGAAAGTAAAGAATACCAGAAAGATGTTTACCTGTGTTTCATTGACTATGCAGTACCATTTGACTGTGTGGATTATAGTAAATTATGGCTAACATTGTGGAGAATAGGAATTCTAGAACACCTAATTGTGCTCTTAAGAAATATGTATATGGATGAAGGGGCAGTCGTGCAAACAGAACAAGACGACACTGCATGGTTTAAAGTCAGGAAAGCTGTGTGTCGTGGTTGTATCCTTCCACCATACCTCTTTAATCTGTATGCTGAGCAAATAATCTGAGAAACTGGATCATACGAAGAAGAACAAGGCATCAGGATTGGAGGACGACTTACTAACAATCTGTGTCACACAGACAACACCACCTTACTTGCTGTAAATGAAGAAATTTGAGATACTTACTGATGATGATCAAGTGCCACAGCCTTCTGTATGGATTGTGCTTCAACATCAGGAAAACAAAAATCTTCACAACTGGACCAGGGAGCAACATTGTCATAAATGGAGAAAGAATCAAGGTTGTCAAGGATTTCATTTTACTTGGATTCACAATCAACTCCTGCAGAAGCAGCAGTCAAGAAACCAAGACTCGTTGCTTTGGAAAAATCCGCTGCAAAGGACTTCTTCAAAGTATTCAAAAGTAAGAATATCACCTTGAAGACTAAAATGTACCTGATCCAAGCCACAGTATTTTCAATCACACCACATGCATGTGAAAGCTGGACATTGAACAAAGACAGAAGAATTGATGCCTTTAAATTGTGGTGTTGGAGAAGAATGCTAAATGTACCGTGAACTGCCAAATGAACCAACAGATCTGTTCTGAAAGAAGTACAACCAGAGTGCCCCTTGGAATCAAAGATGGCAAGACTATGTCTTACATACTTTGGACATGCTGTCAGGAAAGATCAGTCCCTGGAGAAGGACATCATGCTTGGTAGAGTGGAGGGTCAGTGAAAAAGAAGACCCTCAATGAGATGGATTGACACAGTGGCCGCAACAACGGGCTTAGGCACAAAAATGATTGTGGACAAGGTGCAGGATCAGGCAGTGTTTTGTTCTGTTGTTCATAGGGTCGCTATGAGTCAGAACCAACTCGACGGCACCTAACAACAAGTCTGTCAGTAGAGGCTTGAGTGTTGCTATGATGCTGAACAGATTTCAGGGGAACGTTCAACCTAAGAGAGACCAGGAAGAAAGATCTGCTGGACCTAACCACTTCCCAAAAATACAAGCCTCTGTTGATGGATTAACCACTTTTCAATAAAATCAGCTAATGAAAACTGTACGAATCTCAGTGGTCTGATCCCATTGCGCATGAAGTCGTTGTGATTGAGGTCTGACTTTACTGACAGCTAACAACAAAGAGACTTCAAAGCACTGTGACATTTCTTATCAGTATTGGCCTCATCATTTTCTAATGACCAAAGGCAATGGACCCATTTTACAGAGTGATTCTTGGAGGGTAACGTGACTCACCCAAAGTCGCATGCTGGCCAGAGCTGAGGCTGGGATTCCAAGTAGGTCTTTTGATTTTAATTGTGTTGAGGAGACTTGAAAGATGGGGAGAGCTTAGGGGAACAGAAGGAAAACGAAGGATTTGACCAGAAGTAAGCCAAGTTGGAAATGGGCTTGGTGGTACATCAAACAACTAGCAATTCAAGCAAAGTGGTCTGCATGGGTTATGCCAAAGGAAGTTTGAAGTTTATACGTCAGACTGGGCTTTCCTATTGTACAGAAGAATCTGGGTGAGCGGCAGAGACATTCTGCCTTTGTCTGCACTCGCTCCACTGCAGGAGCACCCACTCTCCTCCAGCCCTTATCTCCTGCAGCGGAGTCTGGGCAAATTCTTGAAACGAAATGGAAAACAGCCTCCTTACCTGCAGCGGCTGCCTGCCAGATAGCATCTTGAGAAGCTGCCCGACACTTTTCACAGGCTCTGCAAATAGCAAACGGTTTTTGGCAATAAAAAGCCTCCAATGTAGAAAGAGTGTAGGGAGAAAAATATCTTTTGAATTGTTATTTTTCCCGGAGGTCTTAGAGGGAGAAAGGAAGTTTACTTAAAGGGAAACACTTTTCTACAGACTCTGGTAGCTGGTAATTTGGACCTGTAAAACCATATTCCAATGACAACTTGCCGCAAACGTCTTGAAAATCACTTTTGACCTGGGGAATGGGCTCCAGGAAGCCGCTGTTGATAGACTTAAATGAATCCAGCTGTATTACTCTGATGTATTGATCCAGCGGATGCCGCGGGGGGTCTGTGGGACAACACTGGAAGTCGATCCCGTGCGTTTTGCATAAAAGTTTCTTTTACTGCTTCTTTTATTAAAAGCCCTGAGATTCAGTTGCTGTGGGTGCGAGGACACCGATGCAGCGGCTACTAGTTCTCCAGCTCCATCGGCGCCTTGAGTACGAGCTCCCCGTGCACAGCTCCTCCTAGCTGTCCGCTTGCGGAGACATGGATTGGAAATAAAAACAGTAATAGCCCAACATGTAATCATTTCCATCAGCATCTCTGAAGAATGTCTGGATTCTGGAAACCTCAGCAAAAGCCCACAGCCTCGTTTCTGCTTCCCCCAGAGACAGGATGGGATCCCGTCTCCTCCCGACTGATCTTTCAGTGGACGCCCATCATTCCTCCCACCTCTGGGTGGGTGCTGTCGTGGTCCCAGCCTCCACGGCAGGCCCTGCGGTGGACTGGATGTGCTTGCTGGGCTTCCCGCAGAGTGCTGAGTCTGGTGCCCAGGCTAGGCGGCCACGCTCTTGTCCCAGCTCAGGGCAGGGACTGTGGCTGAGCCCAGGTTCAGCCGTCATATGTCAAGTGTACCTCTCTCAATGGCCAGACTTTTCTGCTCCCGCAAAGCCATGTTAGCAGCTCTCTGAGCCAGGCATAAAGCGCAAACCCCTGTCTTTCTCAACATGCCAAAACAAAACAAAACAACCTGCTTAGATTGACCACGGAGAAGTGATGAATGTGAAGGCTCTGGCACTGGTGAGCGAGGGACAAGCTGAGAGAAAGCAGAGCTGCCAGTACGGGAAATAACTGACAAAGACAAAGGTGGTCTTTGTGCAGCCCTGGTGAAGCCAGGCTGGGAGACCACTGGCGAAGAGCTGTCCAGAGCTGGAGGGCAGCCGAGAGCCGTCTGTCCAAGCCCTATGTTCTGGACTAATCCTTCGCAAAGGAATGAGGCCCTTACCCCTGGAGGCACAGGAGGAATTTCCAGACGTGGTCCTTCAGAGGTGCTTGGAAGCCAATGGTTTCCTACGTTTTCTGAGATCTTGCCTCCAGTTTGAAGGGTTCTATTAGGAAGAAGGAAATCCTGGTGGCAGAGTTGTTAAGTGCTACAGCTGCTAACCAAAAGGTTGGCCATTTGAATCCACCAAGTGCTCGGTGGAAACTCTATGGGGCAGTTCTACTCTGTCCTGTGGAGTTGCTATGAGTCAGAATCAACTTGATGGAATGGGTTTGGTTTGGTTTTGCAGAACCCATTGTGGCCCACTGGAAAGCATGGAAGATGGATGGTCCCAGGGCAAATGGCAGAAGCTCCCCTTAAAAATATCACCTGTCTGTCAGTTTGCTGTACTCTGGTGGCTTGTGTGTTGCTGTAGTGGTGGAAGCTATGCCGCAGCTGTTTCAGTAACCATCAGGGTCATCTGTGGTGGATAAGTTTCAGCAGAACTTTCTTACTGAGATGAACCAGGGAGAAATGACTGGTCACCTATCTCTGAAAACTAGCCGATGAAAATGCTTTGGATCACAGAGTCTCTTCTGAGATTTCAACTCACTTTGGACACATCATCAGAAGAAGGACATCATGCTTGGTAAACCGGAAGGCCAGGGAAGGTAAGAGGAACACACAATGAGACATACTGACACAACAGCCATAGCAGTGGATGCAGACAGAACAGCCAGCAAGAAGAAGCTGCAGCGTCTGCCAGCATCTTATTCTGTGATGCTTGGGGTCTCCTTGAGTTGGAGCTGATTTGACAGCCATTAACAGCAATCACATCAATGCTTAAAAATGCCTGTTCCACATCTCATAACCCGGTTTCAACTGGAAGACATTATGTTGAGTGGAAGTAGTCACCGAGAAAAGGACAAATATTGTATGAGACCCCTATGATAAGAACTCAAAAACAGACTTATGTCTAGAAGAAAAGACTCTTTGACAGCTGCATGGGAGGGGAGAGAAGGAGGGCAAGGGGCACGGGATAGTTTAGATTAGATAGTTGGTAGAAATTTGATTGGGTGAAATCAGTGATAGCACACATTAGAAACAAGAACAATATTAAGTGGACTTCAACATAACTTGAATACTCCTTCCATCTTAACCCAGTATTGCAAGGACAGAGTAGGTGGGGCAGGGGACAGGAAACCATGCTCTTAAGGGAAATTGAGGCCAACTGGCACAACTAGCGTTTTGCTAAGAGGGATCTCTGCACCCCGCATTGGTCAGTGGCATCTGGGGTCTTAAAAGCTGCCAAGTTGCCATTCAAGGGCACAGCAAATGGTCCCAACTCAGCAGGAACGGGTGCTCAGTGAGGACCAAAATGACACGGGGTAAAGACAACCCAGAAGACAGAGAGACCCACATCAGTGGGTGCCTACATAGACTTGGGACCGGAAGAACCGGATGGTGCCCAGCCACCACAAGTGGTAGCCATGATGGAGCTCACTAAGTTGAGTCTAACTGGCAACACAAGAAGAAAAAGAGGTGCACCCTGAGATCTCCACTAAAAGATCGCAATTGATGGTCCAGTGGCTTCAGGGTTCCCCTGAGAGCATGGCCCCTGGCCCTAATGCTGCCCTTGCCCATAAATCATAATGAAGGTCCACTCTTTGGACATGAATGGATTGGACTTGGCGATGTAGAGTGACCGTATATTGGATGCACTTTATGGTTCTATACATCTATAGGATATCATCGTGCTGACCTCTGGCTGGAGTAAGGGGAATGGGTTGAGAGGAGGGGAAAGGAAGCTGTTGGGAGGATGAGATATGTATAGAGCAGAGAGGAATAGTGTGCTGTCACCGGGCAGGGAGAGCAGTGGAAGCTGCATACAGGTGGGCATGTAAATTTATATGTGAATGTATGTTTTCACTCAGTCATAATTAAAAAAAAAATGCCTGTTTCAGTCCCTGAAACCCACCATCCAAACACAATGGAATCTAAAATGTTGTAATCAGAACTTATCTAATCAGACAAGTAAATCAGAGTGGTTCCAGGTCACACTAAGGTGACCTGATTCTGTGGTTGATTCCACTGCACTGATTTCTGTGGATGGAGTGTGCCTGCCTCCACAGAAAGTAAAGCTAAGATCTAGCCTTTTTCTTTTTCTTTTTCTTTTTTTTATCTTCAGCCATTCATCACTGAATTTGGTGGCTGGAAAGGAATTTTAAGACATTCTGTTGTTCACAGTTCTTTTGTTTAGACAGAATCATTAATTTTTAGATAAACATTTATTGAATCTCCGCCACATGCCAAGAACTCTGTGAGACGCTGAAATGGTTTCTCTTTTCCTGAGAGATGTCTAGGCCATTGAGAAAGATGGATACATCAATAAACAACTACCATGAACAAAACCCATTGTCATCGAGTTGATTTCATCTCAAAGAGACCCTATGGAACAGAGTAGAACTGCCCCATAGGGCTTTCAAGGCTGTAAATCTTTACTGCAGCTGCATCTTTCTCCTGCAGAACACTTAATGGGTCCAAACCACTGTCTTTTGGGTTAGTAGCCAAGTGCTTAACCACTGAGCCACTAGGGATCCTTAAATGATTACAATACCATGTGATAAATGATATCATAGGTCTACGGTCAGTGTAAGCAGGCAACCTGTTGATGTTTTCTCCCCACTTCTCAAGCCAAGGAGCTTAGTGTGCTCTTCCTTGGAAACATAGGGCAGTGGAGTATCAGGGCCAGTGGGTGCCATGTGTGCTGGCCCTCTCTTAGGTCATCTACTTGTGGCTGATGAGAACATGGATTGAAGCAAGCTCCTAGGCCACTTGACCTGTCATAGGGGGCCTGACGGGAAAATGTGAAACAGTTGCTTGAATCCACCTGGTTCCTAGCTCACCTAGTAGGATGAAGCTGGGACCAAGCTAACTTGATCACCCACTGTGTGATGCTTACAGTGACAGCCCAAAGAGTTTCTTTCCACCAAGTATACTGCCCTCTGTGTCCCAGTTAGTTTTTGCTTTTCTCTCAGTAACTGAGAAAGGTGTCTGAGTCTATCCAGTATGTAAATGAACCTTAGTTGCTGATGGGAAAAACAGGTCCCCTATTTGCACTGATTTGCCCAGAATGTCATGGTCAGGTTTACTGCCGTTCATCTCTTTCTTCTCTTTCTGTCATTTTGAAAGTCACTCAAGTGTAGCCCAACTGGACACCCGCTAAAATCTCTACCCATGGCTGCAGCAGGAGTGAACTTTACCAAGGCATAGCCACCTCTTAAAGATGGAACTTAGGTGAAACCAAGCTCTGGTCACTTGGTCACCTCTTCTCGGCGTTTGTCAACATTTCCACAGCAATGTTGAATGGGACCCAAATGGCTTACCACTTTCTATGTCAAAAATCACCAAAGGTGGCAAAAAAAACATTGCCATTGGATAAATTCCAACTCACAGTGACCCTGTAGGACAGCATAGACTGCCTCTAGAGTTTCAAAGAACAGCTGGTAGATTTGAACTGCCAGATCTTTGTGTGAGTAGCTGAGCTCTTAACCACTGCACCGCCAGGGTATTGCGGTATACCATACTACAGAAAACCTTCCAAAACTAAAGGCCAAGCACGGTGAGTGAATATTGGTTCATTCTCTGACCTTCCAGATGATGAAGCAACAGCGGTCCTCTGGTTAACAGGAAGGACCCAGGATAGCCCAGGTCACGAGTGAGATCTTCACATGTAGAATTCCCACCGCAGCAGAGAGCCTCTTGATCATCACAAGCGTGTTGTTCCCTAGCAACATTTTTGTCAGGGTTTTATTTGATTGTGCCCCCAGCAGCAGCCTAAATGTTATTGCTGAAGAGAGTGTAAGATTATTGCAATTTCCCTGTGGAAATCTGAGAAGCCTGCCTTAATTGATACCACCAAAACATTTGACAGTGGGGGTTTGCAGTTTCACCTAGGAAGGAGCAAATTAAAAGCTTGTCTCTGCTGTAAAAAGCTCATTTTTGGTGAATGGTCCAATTTGTAAGTGGAGTCAGAAGCTAGAATTTCAGAGAGATGGGTCTATATTGAGTTAATTGATTGTCTTCTTTTTTTCCTTTTCTCTGCAGATATATGGTTGATTATGAAACTTTTTTTTATAAGAATAATGGCGTGCAGTCTTTCTAATGCTGCTTCTGTGAGCAGAAGTCAAAATTGCCATGCCAGTGTCCAACTGCTGCAAGACCTTCTGAGGTAGAGGACTTCAGAGCATTAATTATGACCAGGGCTAACCAGGTCAAATGAGGTCAACCCCAAAGCAAGTTAAGAGGCCATCCTGTTTACCAGGAATACGTCTTTGGCAGCATAAATACATGAGACCAAATAGGTAGCTTCTGTCTGGAGGCAAGATGAGAAGGCAAAAAGGGACAGGAGCTGGTTGGATGGACACAGGAAGTCCAGGGTGGAAAGGTGAAGTGTGCTGTCACACACTTCATGCTGTCACACACTATATGCTGTCACATATAGGGAAGGCAATGAAGGTCACATACAATGTGTGTGTAAATTTTTGTATGAGAAACTAACTTGAACTATGAACTTCCACTTAAAGCATAATAATAATGACGAGAAAGAGGTTCTTTGTGAAAATGTTTAATAGCTAGTTCTGTATGAGTATTGTCTTCCTCCCTTGAAAACTTTTATATCACCTGATTTCTCTTCTCAGGTGTGTATTCTTATATATATGTAATTTCAATAACAAATTTTATTTGACCTTCTATGTCCAAAATATTACTATTTCATTATATAATCAATATAGAATATTATTAAGGATATTTTGTGCTTTTCTTTTTATTTTAAGTCTTAAAAAATTTTTTCTTTGTTATTAAGTCTTCAAAACCACAGCTCATCTTGGTTTGGATTAGCCACAGTTCAAGAGCTCAACAGCTTCATGTGGCAAGTGACTATTGTGTTGGACAGCAAAGCTCTAGCACATGTACAATTGAATACCATCCCACATGTTCTTAGGCTCTCTGTAACACCCAGCCCTCTTAGCCAGGTCGCATTGCATGGGAAGCATGACCTAGATCAGATTATACTATGGAAGAACGAAACACACAGACCATGTAATTAATTAGCAGGAAGGTGGGTTGTGGGTTTGCTCTGTGTGTATAGAAATACACTTTTCCTACAGTAACACAAAACTTCAAGAAAAAGAAAAAGAAAGAATTTCTCTCCCAGAAGAGATCACTGTTGTCTCATGGCTTTGTTCACCGGTCAGTTAGTGAGATATGACTCCCAAGAACCATATGTTCCAAAGAGTTTTGTCCTCTTCAGCACTGTACCTTTGGCAAGGGTATATTTATCCCAAAGTTGTAGCCATTTCTTTTTTAAAATTGTCTTCATAATCTATGAATGAAAAAAAAGAAATTCTTATTGGGGTGTAGCTCAGCTCTGTGACAGGGTGTCGAATTTAGGTGGACCCTAAGCAATCACGAGGGTGAAGGAAGTGGTCATCAGCCAGGGTAATAAAATTTTAAATAAAAATATATAGAGGCTAGTTTTCCTCCGAGTGCCATTAACTGGCTCTGAGAAACCTAGATTGAGAAAATTCATTGATTCAGTCACTGCTGATGGAGCCTCTTCCGTAGACAGGTAAACTTCCCCTCGGTTAGTACCTCTGACTGTTCTCCAGTTAAAAATACATTGTCTCTTTGTCAACATTACTTTTTGCTTTAGAGTAACTGTCTCACGCCATCCACTCAAACAGAAATCTACTGGTTACTCGAGGGGTCACAGCTCCTTCCCTCAGCAGCCACGTTTAAATTCCAGGCTCCAGAAACTCAGCTAGCTTTTCCTGGTACGTGGGAGGTTGACCACGGTCCTCAGTTATTCCGGGCTATTTTTAGAGTGTCCGCTGTGCCAGCACATTGGGTATACTGATCAAATGAGCTGGCTCCTTGCCAGGGGCCCCCTTCCTTTGGAGTATCTGGATGCCACCTCCATTCTGTCGCTTGTAAGGAGGCCTGAGGTTCTCAGGGGGCAAATGTGAGGTGTAATTGCAAAAGAACAGTAACCATCTCAAATATCTGCTTACATAATCCATTCCTTCTTCTCGGAAAGAACCACAAACACAAGCAGAATATTTCTTATCCTGTTTTTGTTTTTTTTTTTTTTTGTCATGATATCAACCATGTTGCCAGACTCCTGGGGCGCCAAGTAGATTTAGCTAACCAAAACAGAACAAATTCTAAGAGACCCGTGTGCATGTCAAACACGACTCCCTTCCCTTTGTTTCTGTAGGGCAGTGTTCATCTGGATGCTTTGCTTGAATTTTCAGCCTTGTCAAATACGCTGGCAAGAAGTTGACCTGTTAGAAACACAAGGAGGAAGCTGAGATTTCCAGACTCAGGGAATGAGACGAGATGGCAGATCGGGAAGGCAGAACCTGCAGGGCGGTGAGCTGGCCCTGTCGTGTTTTCTAGCTGACCAGGAGTTTTAAATGTCAAACTGGGAACAGTACCCAAGTTTCAACACATTTCAGTGTGCTGTACAATACAGGCCATCACTGCTCATTTCAGCCCAGCTTGAAAAATTACCCAGCCTTCAGTGGGTGACCCAGACACGTTAAAGTAAAAACATAACTGAAAGCAACTCCTCTGCGCCTCCTCGTTCACAGGAGAATCTTACCACACTTTATAAACTTGACTTTGCTAATCCTCACAGCTTCGATGCCTGGCCAGCAATGAGACACATTCTTCAGAGTTTCAGATGTCTCTTTCTTTTTTACAAGCTCGGGGCACAGAATCAAGACCTCACATTTGAAAAAATGGGAGGTTGTCCTTGACTTCTGCCCATTCTAATAAGATCATTAAGTAACCCTGGAGGAAAATGGAACACTTGGAACAAAGCGATGGGAAGCAGATGTAGCTTCGGAGGTAACATTTAAAAATGTGTATCGGAATGACGTCTTTTCCCATTTCAGAAGTCGCCAGCACAGTGGGTTGTTTAAAATATATAAAGTGAGCTCTAGCAGCTGGGGAACACTTTTGTTTATCTACTTTATAGTGTTAAATCCCAGTAAATGTTTTGCACAATGAACCAGTATGCAACAATACCAAATAACTCTTTCAAATAAGTGATACTTGTTAGATCTCATGGCACAGCTGAGTTTTGCAATATCAAAGGATTATGGGCCACATGTGAGCCCAGGACAGCATATAATCACATAATTGTTATAGCTGTATTTCAAAAGGTGTTAAGTTTAGTAGGCAACTTTATTTTGTGCATTGTGGCGAAATATGTCTCATATCCCCAAAACAGGCTCAGAGAGATTTGGATTATGGGTTACAAAGACTCAGTTGGGTCAACCGTATCAGTTGAGGAAAAGAAAGAAAGAGAGAAAGGAAAAGAAAGAGACAGAGAAAGTGAGAAAGAGAGGGAGAGAAAGAAACGGAGGGAGAGAGGGAGGGAGGGAGGGAAGGAAAGAAGGAAGGAAGGGAGAGAGGGAGGAAGAAGAGAGAAAGACAAAAGAAAGAAAGAGAGAGGGGGAGGGAGGGAGGAAGGAAGGAAGGTAGGTTACTTGGTGTTTTGTAATCAACACTACTTACTTGGTTGACCAGATCACCTTGTCTTGTTCAAGTGTGGACCCTAGTTCTATCAAAGACCAGAAAAGTGTTCAGACACTGCTGCTGTAACTCATGTCCATTTGGACCGGGGCCCTTGCATGGGTTAACAGCTCATCTTCCCATCTTGTTTTCCGTAGCTCTGATGTGAAGGTTATGAAAACCTCCTCCCCTGGGACTTGTTACACAACGCAAGTACTGTACCCCAAACATGGATTGAGAAAAACCAAACAAGCTATAATAACTAATGTTGACACCAAGTATGTGCCTGGGTCACAAAATCGGCTCAAGAGCTATGGCTTCTTTAATTGTCTCTGTTTGGGTTCATCTGGTTTACCCTGGTTTTGTCTAAGGTGGAAGAGGAGCTTGCTTGTGTCAGGGGCATAGGTGAGTGTGTCCAGTCCTACATGCCTTCTCTCTACCTTGTCACCTGCTAATCCCTTTCTATTGTAGCTGGCTATTGGTCACCAGTCAGTGTAGCCTCTGCTCCATTACCTTATTTCCACCTGCAAGGACACTTCAGGTCCTGGGGCTCTCTTTGCTGGCCTTGAACTGCACAGGATTGAATCTGTGACTCTGAGGGAATTCTTGAGGTAGAACATTTTGTGAGGCTAAGCTCTTTTCTGATTCCTCCTTTCCTCTTGGGGCCATTCCCAGGAAATGGGTCATGTCATTCTCTGCTCTTGGATCCCAAAGTTTTAACTGACATTTATTCTTTCTTAGGACTCAGAAGGGAGATGGGAAAGGGGTCAGGGTCTTTATCCTTGAGCCCTGCTGAATTTTGCTGTCTTGTCTGATACTTCAGGTATCCAGGAAATCTTTTTCTTTCTTGAGGAATCCTACTCCTATTCCTCAGGTACCCTCTGTAAATTTTCGTCTAAATTATTAACCCTTCTCCTTCCTCACATGATCTAAGGTTTTGAAGGAAAAGGTGGAAGATTGGGATTGAGGGCAGACTAGATTGAGGAAATATATTACTAAATATTTCAAAACATTGTGTTCTCACATACTGATGGAGCACTAATGTACCAACACAATGCTTTACAAATATTGCTTTATTCTACTTTCACCACTTGATTAAGTAAGTAGGCATCTATGACTTTTATTTTTAACAAAAGGAAACCTAATCTCAAAAAGGTTAAGCAAACTGTCCAAAAACTAGTAAGCTGAAAAAAAGAGATACAAACCAGATTTCCATGACTCTGAAGTCTAGAACCTATCCCTTAAAATAATGAAAGCCCTTGGATGCTGATGCCATTTGCAAAGACTTGGTTGTCACCTGGGCATTGGTACCTTTTTAAGTTCCCCAAGTGACTGTAAGCTATGCTGTCCCCAGTACCAGCACTGTATCAGAACCATCACCCCTTGTTTTATGCTTTCCTTTGGAGATGCACCCTTGGCTTTTGTTTCTGTTTGTCTCTGACGTTCAAATGGTTTTCTGAAAAGAAACCATGACCTAAGAAAGAATATACGTCAGTGTGATTCTGAGCCACAAAATATATCTGTGACTTCATATCTTTCTGTGTGCTGTAAAACCAGTTGCCATCAAGTTGATTCCAATTCATGGTCACCCCCTATCCCCCCACTACCCGCCCATGTGCATGGTAGAACTGTGCTCCACAGGATTTTCAATGGCTGGTTTTTGAGGAGTAGATCATCAGGCCTTTCTTCCGAGGTACCTCCGGATGGGCTCAAACTTCCAGTCTTTACTTTAGTAGGACATTAGGCATTGGTGCTACCCAGGGACTCTTGTCAGCCCAACAAAAATGATTCCAAGATAGCCAGAGCAGTCTGCTTCCATAAAGATTAGAGTCTTAGAAATCATATAGGAGCAGTTCTACTCTGTTACACAAGGACTGTCAATTAAGTACACAAGCTCATCCTGGAAAAAGTGCTACATTCTTCATCGCTGAATACCACTATGGTCACCTTTGAAGGACTCCCCTTGGTATCTTAGGCCGGGTTTTCTAGGGAAGCAAAACCAGTAACATGTGTAGGTACAAGGAAAGATTTATAATACAGATAGATAGATACAGATATAGGAAACAGCTCACATAATCACAGAAGCTGAATGTCCCAAGTTCTGGCACAAGCCTCACATGGCCACGGAAGCTGAGGAACCCAAAGTCAGCAGGTCAGAGACCAGAGTTCTAGATCACTGGTTGTGTAGGTCAGTAGATCCCAAGCTGGTGGCGAGATGAAGCGACAGAGGCTGGCAAAACCAGGATCAGCAGGTCAGGGAGCAGGAGCGGCAGAGGCTGGCGAACCCAGAATTGGCAGGTCAGGGAGCAGGACTCTCAAGTGCCAACTGTAACGACTGATGAGTCCAACAGCTGCTAGTTCAAGTCCCAGAACCAGACGTGGAAGAAGAGAGCAGGAGCTCCTGGCTATGTGAGCGACCAGCAGCCATAGTGAAGGTCGGGAGATGAGAGCCGAGGGGTGGGGAGCCACCACAAACCCCGCCCTGCCACTTAATACAGCAGCCACATATGGAGAAGCCAAGTTGACATAATCCTGACCACCACACTTGGGAAGCTATGTACTGACACCAGCACCTAGTCTACCCTTCAAAGCAATTTCGGAGCTGTTTTTCTGGAATGGCCATCAGAGCTGTCATCGGATTACCCTTGATGTCCCGAATGTCATCAAAATGTCTTCCTTTGAATATTTCTTTTATCTTCAGGTAAAGAAAAAAGTTACTGAGGATCAGATCAGGTAAGTAGGTAGGGTATTCCAATACATTTATTTGTTTACTGGCTAAAAACTTCCTCACAGACAACTAGGCAATTGAGTTTGTGAACTTGCCACCATGCCACCGTAAACAATGGCCATTCTAGAAAGAGTTTCCAAATTGCTTTGAAGGATAGACTAGGCACTGGCCTTAACATGTAGCTTCCCAAGGGGAGTACTTCAAAGGTGACCGTAGTGACAGATTGAGAAATGAAGCATGTAGCGCTCAGAACACTTAAGTTTGTGGACTTAATTGTCAGACCTTGTCTGAGAGTCAAGATAGACTGGACAGCAGTGGGGTTTTTTCTTTTTGGTTTTATGCTGAACCTTTAGCCATCCTGGAATTCCTTGGGAAAGAAAACCTTCATCTAGAGGGAATGATTAGATTTCGATTTAAATTCTCCAAACAGAGAGAGGAGCTGAGAAACAGTGCTCCGCGCCATGGCTTGGAAGATTTGTTTGAATGAAACTTTGTTTAGAACATTTGCAGAGAGGTTGGGGGCAGGCAGGCAGGACAAGTCTGTTTTCACTACTTCCCATGAAACTCATAAATGGTTTTCCAAAAGATTTCGTAGCAGGCCTGAGAGGTCAATGATAGGGCTGAGCATCTTCAGTCTTCACTTAAAAGCCACACTCAGCTGTCAGCCTTGTTGGGAGTTAAGCCAGGAAAGACCTCTGAGGAGAAAGTCAAGCTTTCCTTCCAGCCTGACTGGCCCTGAATGGTGACAATCTGACTATAATTCAAATCATGTGCCTTGTCCTTGTTTAATGCCCTGCTCAAAATGATTTTTTCCATTAAATCCAGCAAAACAGTCTTTGACTAAAAGACAGATCCGTTCACATGAAGAGACTGTTCTGCAAATGTAATGGTGTTCCAAAGTCTCCATCTGAAAACCAGACTTAGGATCCACAGCAAAGAGCAGGTCCAGAGAGAAGACTCTGCGATGAGCTGGACGGTCACCAGTTCAGCCTTCCCCCAATCACTATGAATGAATAAACTGCAAAACACAAAACTAAAATTGTCTGGAAAATACCACTGGACAAAAGACAGTCCAGTACTTTATTCATATTCAAGAGATGGAGACTCACTTTATAGACCCTAAAAACCAAACCTTCTGCCACTGAGTCAATTCCAACTCACAGGGACCCTATGGGACAGAGCAGAACTGCCTCACAGAGCTTCCAAGGAGTGCCTGGAGGATTTGAACTGCTGATCTTCTGGTTAGCAGATGTAGCACTTAACCACTGTGCCACCAGAGTTTTCTACTTTATAGACAGGTGGGCCTAATGGCACTTTGTCTCTAAACATTTGAGTGAAAAGTGAATAACTTAATGTTCCTCTAGGACTATTTCCCAGTCTGAGGCCACTGCAGATAAGTTATGTAGATATCTGATGTCACTTGTGCTTGGCACATTTTGGACAGAACTTTGGGCAAGGGGAGGCAGTGCGGCCTTGTGGAAAGGGCTTATCATCCAGAGTCACCATGGTGGTTGAAGGTCAGCCTTGTCACTAATTGGTAGTGATCTGGGGAAACTTCGGTGCTGTATGAGTCTCAGTTTCCTATAAAATTTGTCTATAAAATGGGAGACAATAGTTCTCACCTCGAAAGGTCACTGTGATTGTTGTTAGGTATTGCTGAGTCAGCTTGGACTCACAATGACTTTATAGACAACAAAAGGAAACACCGCCTGGTCTTGCACCATCGTCACAACCACACTCTATTTGAGCCCATCATCGCAGCCGCTGTGTCAGGCCGTCTCATCAAGGGGTTTCCTCTTCTCTGCTAACACTCTACTTAGCCACCCACGATGCCTTTCTGCAGTTAACCAACCCTGATGCCTTTCTCTAGTGGCAGACCTCTCTTGATGGGGTGCACAGGATTCCTGTAAAGTTCAAATAAGGTCAGGTGTGGAGTTTCTAATGCTTCATAGAAGCAATAGTTATTGACGTTATCGGGGGTCCTTGGGAGAGTGCTCAGAACTTTAAAGGAAGTAAAAATGCGCCTGAAAAAGTGACGACCAAGGCAAATGTCCCCTGCCCCCTCTGTCCCTCCCTCTTGAGCACCTTTCCTTTCCACTGGCCTTAGAGTTTCCCCATTATTCTCACAGAAATGTGCCGAATTTCTTTAAATATGGTGAATGCCCTAAAATTTTTAAGAGTATGTTCTAAAAATATATTTTTCAAAGTTTGTTGCCATGGGCAGTGACTTCACTTCCTTAGCTTGCTTGTGAGGTATCAGCTGGACATCCTAGAACTTACCTCTCTCCACGGGTTGTTTTCTCTAGCACCTCGTTCAGCCTAAGGCCGTATATAATGCCGCTGTGTCCTGTCTCTGTTGTATGTGTTTATGTGCGTGTGTGTGACAAAGACAGAGATGCTCATTTGATTGCTCATTACTGTTTTCATGTATTTATATGATCAGATCCACAGAGCAAGAATTACATCATGTCTTTTGGGTAATGTAGTACATTGGGAAAGTTTACTACAAAAGATATCTGTAAAATATCAAAAAACAAAGATGTCTCCTTGGAGACTAAGGTGCTCCTGACCCCAGCTTTGGTGTTTCTGAACCTAGCCTGATATTTCTGCCCCTAGCCTTGATGTTTTCATTTGCCTCACATGCACCTAAGAGTTGGATGTCATGGATTGAATTTTGTCCCCCCAAATTATCTATCAACTTGGTTAGGTCGTGATTCCCACTATTGTGTGATTGTCTACCATTTGTCATCTGATGTGATTTCCCAGGTGTGCTGTAAATCCTATCACTGTGACGTAATGAGTTGGATTAGTGTCAGTTATTGATGAGACCTGCAAGATTACATGGTGTCTTAAGCCGATCTCTTTTGAGATACAAAAGAAAGAAACGCACAGAGAGACCAGGGGACCTCTTACCACCAAGAAAGCAGCTCCAGGAGCAGTGCATGTCTTTGGATCTGAGGTTTCTGCACTGAGATGCTCCCAGACCAAGCCAAGACTGATACAAGGGCCTTCCTCCAGAACTGACAGAGAGAAAAAGCCTTCTCCTGGAGCCAGTGCCCTGAATTCAGGCTTTTAGCCTATTGGCCACTGAGAGAAAATGAACTTTACTTTGTTAAAGCCATCCAGTTGCGGTATTTCTGCTATAGCAGTGCTGGATGTCCAAGACACTGGACAGTGAATAAGGAAGACCAAAGTAGAATCAATGCCTTTGAATTAGGGTGTTGGAGAAGAATACTAACAGTGTCAGGGACTACCAGACGAATGGACAAACCTATCTTGGAGGAAGTACAGTCAGAATGCTCCTTAGATGTAAAGATGGCGAGATGTCTCACATACAATGGACATGTCAGGAGGAAAAGTCCCTAGGGAAGGACATCGTGCTTTGTAGAGGACCAATAAAGAAGAGGAAGGCTCTTAATGGGATGGACTGACACAGTGGCTGTACCAGTGGGCTCAGCATAACAATGACCATGAGACTGGCGCAGGACTGTTCAGTGTTTCTTTCTGCTGTGCACAGAGCACTGTGAGTTGAGGTCACCTTAACAATACCCAAAACAACAACTTTTGAGTAGAATCTTATCTTATACTGCTGCATTTTATAGTAAAACACTGGAATGCACAAGTTTACTTCTTAAATTCACCTACAAAGCAAGGCATTCTTCTGACGGTCTGCCTCGATCAGCATGGGTCAGGCGTCCCTGCAGCAATCAAGCATCCTCTGGCTATTTCTGTTTACAGTTTAGGGTGGCAACCTGTTCCTCCAGAGCTGCAAAAAGAAAAGAAAGAAAGGAAGGCAAGGAAAGTACAACAATGGCAACAAAATATAGCAGCAGCAGCAGACATAATCCAGAAGGTCAGAACTGTCTGACACCTGCTATTGCAGGGATACAGATTGGAAAATCAGGACAAACTAGGTTATGGTCATGGATTTTGGAAATTGGGAGAAGCAAACTGAAGAGATATATGGGAGAATAAACTGAAAACAAAGGAACCAGGTCAGATGCTCTACAGGGAGCCTGGAACACATAAAGGGATAGGGTAGGGATGCTCAGTCTTTGGGCAGGCTAGCCCTCCTTACCTTTCAGCAAGGAGCTCCTAGGAATCTAGAATCAGGTCACAGGCTGAGGTTACCATGGGCTGAGCCAGGGCTGTCTGCCAGCCTGTGTGTCTGGGGGTGAAGAAGATGGGAATGAGAACTATCCTTGGCTGCTCTTGGCCGTGAGCTTTCCTGATCTGAATAGGTTAAGTAAAGGTTTTCAACTCAGGGCTTCGTGTCTTAAGCATCACGTTTCTATTCTCCTTGGAATGGAATCAGGAGGCACCAGTCCACAACCATCAGGAATAAGAAGAAATACCTCCAGACCTGAGATGATTCTGTTACTATTTTGACAGTCATAACAAGTTATCATTTCATGCTGGAGTCTCAGGAGATGCTCCTTCTTGGGCATTTGGGAGAATGGGAAGAGACAACGCGGAGTAAAGCAACAGATTCTACAACAAAGCGCTTCTCTGGGAAGTGTTTGATCTGTCTCATGCTTATCTGTCTCATGAAGTTTGTTTTTGTTTTTTCTCTGTATGATAAGATATGTGACTGAGGGTCTTCTAAATTCTTTAACTCACCCCTGGAGGAAAGCCTGTGTGTAATTTCTAGGATTTTCCAAAATAAGTCCCACTGCCCTTTGTATGTACAGAGACCTGAGGACTCAGCAAAACAAACTTAGCTTTTAATTCCTCTGCTGGTGAGATAGCCATGGCCATGTACAATCTTGAGACCATTGGTGAAGGTTTCAGAAAAATCAAATTTAGCACAGTGGATACACTCCAACGAACAAGTGAACGTGCCTGGGTCATGTTTGTTTTTGCAAAGTGAGCCCAGATTTTGTTCAAGAATGACAACGGAGGCTTCTGCAACCTACAAGGAACATTCTTGTGCCTTGTTTCCACTAGAAGTTTCCAGCAGATTCTAATGCAATTTAGTCCCCTGCCCCCAAGAGGAAAATCTGCTTCCAGGATGCAAAATCAAGTTTCACCAAAGAATAATAATCTCCTTGCAGCTCAGTTATGGATAAATGAGAAGTAGGTTTTGCATTGTAAATGTCCCACACAACACAGTGTTGGGAATGCCACGTTCTGGGATGCGAGTGTGGTCCTCAGTCTGTAGGAGAAGTCTCTTCGGCTGACATCTCTGCCTGTGACATCACCTCACATTCAGGTGTGGCTTCTGATGAAGACACCAGGGCACTGGACAGCTGGGAGGCAGAGCCAGTCTTGGTTCCTCAGTAGAGATGGACTTTTTGGGTGATGTCTAATAGTCATTCCCGTTATCTGAACTTTAAGCATATCCTGATAGGTAAACATGTCTTCTCGATTGAAAATAGTTTCAATTGTAGCCCCAAACAAAGTGTGAAGGTAAAATGGAGAATGGTTTGCTTGTTCCTTCATAACTGGAAATGAGACCAGAGGATGCTTAACGTGGGGGACAAAGGGGATTCCATTTTTTCTTCTGCTAAAGAGCACTCTGGGCAGAGTTCTGGAAGCTGTTACCCTAAATACAGCTAACATTGGGTGCTGTGGTCAGGGTGCTGTTGTTGTTAACTGCCCTCAGAATGGCTCTGGCTCATAGTGACATGCGTGACAGACAGTTCTGCCCTGTCTTCGTGATCATTGGTATGTTTGAGTTTATTGTTATGGGTCTTGTGTCAATCCATCCCCTTAACAATTTCTTTCATTTTCACCAAGCTTCTATTTTACCAAACACGACATTGTCTATAGCCATGTGTCTTTCCTATGACGTGTCCAAAGTAAGTGAAGCAAAGTCTCACCATCTTTATTTCTAAAAGTAAATCTGATTCTATTTCTTCTAAGACTGATGTTCCTTGTAGAAGTATATTCAATAAACTTTGCTAACACCACAGCTCAAATGTATTCGTTTTTCTTCTTTCCATTGTCCAGTTTTTGCATGTATATGAGGTGATTGAAAAGGCTATGATTTGGGCCTGCCTCACCTTAGTTATCAATATGACGTGCTTGCTTTCTATATGACTTATATTCCTTACTACTTTTAATGTCATTATCCTGACTGAGTATCAGACAAGTTTATACAACAAGTAAATCAAGTCAGGATTTGCACCCAGACCGCCACTAAAGATTGTTTTGCTCTAGCTGAGCTTATCTTGGTGAAATGAGTACCAGTCATACCAGACCACTTAGGAACTTTAAAGACTGCTATTCTCCAAATCATCCTGTTTCATCAGGACACCCTTAAGGGTAAAAACCCAGATGTCCACTTATGTAGGGTGCACACTAGAATGGATTGGCCTTCTGGGTCTTCCTGCTTTCATCAATTCTTTTAGGTAAGCTCTGACTTTCTTCTTGCTTTGACACAGCTCCACTGCTCACGCCCAGCATGTCAGCTCAGCCTGGTAGAATGAAGCTGGTTTATGTTTAACACAGGTGGGTCAGTTCACCTTCTCTCTAGCAGTAGAAAAAGTAACCATTTGGAAAACATACTCATTTGTGCTATATTTTCTTTTTCCCATTTCCAACAATGGAATCATTTATTAAAGAAAGGAGCTGTAGTTTCTTTCTTATTAACCTGGGACAGCAGGCTCTTCAAAAACACAGAACACTGAAAAGACCAGATACCAAGGCCCAGAGCTACTCACCCACTAGACATCCCAGATAGAAGCCTGAGCATCACTCTTGTGCCAGATGTCATACTTGTCTTATAGATGCAAAGGGCACATATGTAATCCAACTCGACGGCACTTGGCTTGGCTACTTGAACTTACAGAAATGAAGTAGCCTTGGTTAATGAGGAAACTCTGCTGGCATAGTGGTTAAGTGCTACAGCTGCTAACTGGAAGGTCAACAGTTGAAATTCACCAGGTGTTCTTTGGAAACTACATAGGGCAGTTCTACTCAGTTCTATAGGGTCACAACAAGTCAGAATTGACTCTATGGCAGTTTTTTGTTTCTTTTGTTTTGGTTTTGGTTAATGACTAATCTGAAATTTGCTAGATACTGAATTATATAAACATTTGATACATGCATGTAATATGTTAAGAAGGGGATCCAGTGAAAAGATTTCCTCCTACTCTGTGAAGCCAACTCAGTTCCCTTCATTGGAGGCACTGTAAATGGTATTTTCTTTCACGGGCTTGGCTCAGCATTATTAACTGAGCCTCAGCTATACTGAAATAATTGGGCTTAAAGCCATCTGTAGAGTCCCTCATCTAGGAGTAAAATTTTCTGTGGGGCATTGAGTTTGTAAAGTGTCCAATCATACACTAGTAACATGAATCTTGCCTCTCAAAATGGAAGGAGCTAAAAGATCAAAGGAAGAGGCAGGCAACTCTAGAGAGGCAGAAAAAGTTTATTAGGGAGGCTTACATACAAGATGAATCCTGGGAAGCCACAGGACTAACCAGATCTCTGTGCCCCACAGTAGGAGGGCAGAGGTTTTATAGTGGTGGTAGATAGTAGAGGCTACATGCCATAGACTTACATAAAAATGTCTTAGCAAACTGTAGTGAAATAATGGGACACTTGACAAGGTTTGGTACTTAATATCTAGCCTCCCAAAGCCTGTTTCCCCTTCCTATGGTAATCTTCAACAGGGTACTGCAATTTAGTACAGCTGAGGGAACTCCATTTCCACAAGTATTTATAAAGTACCTGGTCTGTTCAAGGAAACCTTGGTGTCTTAGTGGTTAAGTGCTGTGTCTGCCAAAGAAAAGACTGGCAGTTCGAATCCACCAGGTGCTCCTTGGAAACTCTATGAAGCAGTTCTACTCTGCCCTATAGAGTTGCTATGAGTCAGAATCAACCTGACAGCACTGAGTTAGTCTGTTCAAGGCTCTGTTATGAAGTAGCCAGTTTATGTTGTCAATCAAGTCAAATAGCTATCCACCAGTTTTTAGAAAACTAACTGGTAGTCAAAAATTTTAATTATGAACTGGGCAGGCTAGTGCAGAACAACATATAAATAAGAGTAGCCTAGAAAAGAAGAATCCTACTGGACATCAAAACTTACTAGAAGACCTCTATACCCAAACCAGGTTAGTATGGGCATATGCATATGCAAGTTAATGGAGCAGGGAAGAAAATCCAGAAGCCCGTTTGCAGGAGAAAACAATATATAAAAAAAATTTGACTTCTCAAACCTGTGGAAGAACAAAGCTTTTTACAAATGTTATTGGGATAACTGGCAGTCATGATGTTGAGTCATTATGACTCATAGCGACTCTATGTACTAGAACAAAACATCACCAGTGCTATGCTGTCCTCAAATCATTGTTACGTACAAGCCCATCATTGTAGTCACTGTACCAATCCATCTCATTGAGGATTGTCCTCTTATTCACGGACCCCTCTCGTGATGCTGTGTCCAAAGTACACAAGACAAAGTCTCACCATTCTCTTTTTGAAGGAGTTGTTGAAGCAGGTGAAAAGCCTTCTCTTTTTTAAAACGGGAAATTTAAATAGATAGTATTAATTTTTTACCTGTTTGGTAGAACTGATGCTTATACTTGTTTGCTCTTTTTCTAAAACTCTTGGCCCTGAAATCACACTTCAACTTGGAGGAGCCAGCTCTGGGACCGCCTATTCAGGTGACTGTAGAGGATGTCTAGACCACAGCTCCTGAGTATTTCCAAGGGACTCTTGAGGCCCCCGGATGGATGCCCTCCCTTCCCCTCATCACTCACATTGTTTCCTTGGCATCCACACCTGCACCTGTGTGTAGCCTCTCTTGTCTTTAAATAGTCTGACCTTGCTCGATGGTGTCAGACAGGCCTGGGTAAAAAGCAAACCATCTGTTCCCTGTAATTTTTTTGCTGGCAAACATGGCTAATAATAATAATAATTAAAACTCTGATCACTCACCCAAATACCTGTCTCAGAGATTGGCTTTTGGGGACAGTGTAAGAGAATCCATAGACTTTGTCTAGTAACAAATTCTGGTTGTACTCCTTCTGAGACAGATTTGTTCATTCTTCTGGAAATCCATAATATTTTCAATATTCTTCACCAATACCATAATTCAAAGGCATAATTTGCAAGTGTTGTTCAGATAAATAGATAGCCACGGGGGGGAGGGGAGAATAAAACTGGATCCATCCCTTGTGTCATATGCTTAGTTAAATTTCACATATATAAGAGATTTAGATGTAAAAACTAAAACTATAAAAGTAGTAGAATAAAACATGGGTAAATTTTTTCGCTAACCTTGGGAAGACTGAAACTTTCCCAACTATGACTCAAAACCAAACACAATAAATAAAAAGATTGATAAATTTGATTGGCTTAAAAAAACACTTTTGTATGGTTGTCACAGAATCAGTTGTGTTCTCCCAAAAATGTGCTTAGTAATTTGGATAAGCCATGATTCTCAGTGTTGTTGATGTTCCTGTAGGTTGTAAATCTTGCCTCTATAATGCTAATGAGAGAAGATGGGTAGCAGTTGTATTGGTGGGGGAGGACTCAATACATAAGATTGTATTTTGCTGCGAGGCAGTCTCTTGGAGTATAAAGGAAAGGGAAGCGAGCAAAGAGCTGAGGAAACTCATATCACCAAAAAGCAGTGCCAGGAGCAGAACATACTCTTTGGAAAGGAGCTGGATTCCCCAAGCCTCAGAAAGTCCCAGTCCAGGGAACTATTGACAACAAGGTCCATCCTCTGGAGTGCGCAAAGAAGGCCTTCCACTGGAGCTGATGCCCTGAACTTGGACCTGTAGCCTACTAGGCTGTGGATGAATCAAATTGTTCTTTTTAAAGCCATCCACTTGTATTTGTGTTAGAGCAGTACCAGATGGCTAAAGCAATGGCACACTCTCTCCTTCCCCCCACCCCCATCAAAGAAAAAAACTCAAAAACACTCTGCATAGAATCAAAAAAGAGAGATGACAAACTGGGAAAATATCTGCAGCTTGTATGAGACACACATCATTGGTAGTCTTAAGTACAATAAAGTTTTGGGTGCTGTTAAAGAGGAGAAAACTTCCAACAGTTCCACAGAAATATGGGCTAGAAATATAAGCAGACAGATTCTAGAAAAAGAAAGGCAAATCTCTCTCAATATGAAGAGATACTCAACCTTGTTCATAAGAAAACTACAAAGTTAAAACTACACCAATATATCACTTCTCATCTATCCGGTGGATAAAATCCAAAAAGATGACACTGTGCCCTGTTGGCAAGGCAGTGGGGAAACTCAAGCCTCCTCCATTTCCAAAGGAACATGAAATGTGGCAATCCCTGTGGCAGAGACTCAGACGCTAGCTAGCAAAATGCCATGTGCCTCTACCTTGAGGCCCAGCAATTCCACTTTTAGGAGTCTCCAAGATACCCTGGGAAAAATATGAAAAGACTTGCACAGAAGGCTATTTACTGCAGTATTATTGATAAGAATGAATAACCAGAAATGACCCGAATGTCCATCAGTAGGGGGCTGGTGGAATAAACCATGGGGTAACCCTATCTTAGGTCCCTAATGATGCTATAATAAAACAAATAAAAAGACACCATAAGCTAGTGGCTTAAAAGAACAGAAACTTACTGTCTCACACTTTTGGAGACCGAAGTTTAAGTCAGTCATTGGCTCTAGGGGAGGGTCCTTCACTGTGAGCACTCTTTGGCTTGTAGATACTTGGTCACACAGTCTCTTCTGCTTGTGTGCACGTGAGCATACATGCTACACTTTTTATAAGACACCCCTCAGAAGGGACTAGGTTTAGTGTCCACTGTACTTTGCTAAGATTTCATTACCATTATAAAAAAAGCCCCCATTTCCAAACAAAGTCATATCTATAGGTATAGGGGTTAGGACTTCAAAATAACTTTTGGAGAGACATAATTCAGTTCATTATATTATGCAACCAAGTGTAAGAGCCAATCAGGTGAACTCTTGTACAGTTCTGGAGTGCACAGGGCATACTGGAGCATGGAGGGCATACTAAGCAAACAAAGGAAAGCAGACAAAAAATTAGTATGCTGCCACATATATATACAGTTGTTGCTTGTATTAATAAAACAATGGAAGAATAAACCATAGATTAAAAAACAAAGATTCCTTGTAAGGAAGGGAAGAGACGGGACAGCAATGAAAGTAAGATTGTAAAAAATACATTTTGTTTTGTGGGTTTGACTTTGGAACTAGGCAAATGTTTTGTATCACTATAAAAGAGAATTATAGCAGAAATAAAGTTTTTAAAAATCTATAAGAATTGAAAATTGTATGAAGCAAATAATCTACTTGTGTATTGAGTTGGTGGCGTAATCAAGGAAAGGACTTCTGTAAGTAACTTTTACATATGTTAAGTTGGTTGTTTGTGCTTTGTGAATGTATCTCCAGGGAGGAGAGAACTGCTAAAAGGTCATGAATGGTTTTCAGTAATCAAACTGTTGGTAGTGCTTGTGCTGTTATTTGGAGGCTGTTGTAAGCACATCGTGGGGTGTAGCAACTGAGTAATCATGGTGGTGTTACTAAGAAACAGGAGCCCTGGTGGTGCAGTGATTAAGACCTTAGCTGCTACCCAAAAGGTTGGCAGTTCAAATCCACCAATCTCTCATTGGAAACCCTGTGGGGCAGTTCTACTCTGTCCTTTAGGGTCTGTATAAATCAGAATCAACTCAACAGCAACATGTCTTTTGTTTTTGTTTTTGTGTTTTTTGAATTAAGAAAAAGAATTTTGGGAATAAAAAGCCCAAACCTAAACCCACTGCCATCAAGTTGATTCACACAACTCATAGCAACTCTATAGGACAGAGTAGAACTGCCCCATAGAATTTCCAAGGAGTGCCTGGTAGAGTTGAACTGCTGACCTTTCAGTTAGCAGACAGCAATTAACCACTACACCACCAGGGTTTTCTTTTGGAAAAAAGGAGATACGAATGTATAATCATAGAATTTAAGTCAAAACCTGTATTATGATTTTGAATAGTAACATCAGTATGAATTAAAGCCAAGTCCCGTTGAGTTGGATTTTTTTTTAGCTCTTGCCACTCAAGGACTTAAAACAATGACAAAACCAGCTGCAGTGAGCACACCTTACCCTCAGGTTGTGATTCTGCTTAAAGGAACCAAAGTTTCTTGGCCAGATGGCTGATGCCAGTTCAGGGAGGAAATGAACACATGGAGCCTGGGGCGGCTTATCCTACCTAAAAGCAAGGAAGTGATCACAGGCAAGAACGGACGTGTCAAGAAGACTCAGAAGCCTACTTGAAAAAGTTGCCCCAGTTCAAATATTTCCACACCAATAAATATAATTGCTAGAATTTATTGAAACACATCAAATATGTTTGAATCCATGAGTTCAAAATGATACACACATTAAAAAAAAATCATTGGTTACCTTTGGAGAACTTCAGATAATAGCTAAAACGGATTAAAATACATCAAATGTGTTTGAATCCATGAGCTCAAAACGTTTCCAGAAACTGTTGGGTTACTTTTGGAGAATGTTAGAAGAATAATGTTTTATTTTGAAAACTGGTAAGTATGTGAACTGTACCTTAGAGGACCAAGAATTGCTGAGAGGAAGTTTCTGATTAAAGAAGCATTATGGTACAGGATTACCATGAGTTGGGGGCTAACTCAGCGGCAGGCAACAACAGGAACACAGCTAGTAACAAAGAGTGATTGAATCAGAATATTACCATTTCCCAAACCCTAATGAACTCATGAAGGCACCCTGGTGGACCAAATGGCTAAGTGCTTGGGTGCTAACCAAAGGGCTGACAATTCCAGTGCACTCAGCAGCTCCATAGGAGATAGCCTTGGTTCTCCGCTTAAAGATCCCAGCCCAGAAAACCCTACGGGCCGGGTCTACCTTGTCACATGTGATCACTGTGAGTGGGAGTCACCTTAACAGTAACTAGCATCAACAGTGGGTCAATGACTCTAGAGCCATGTGCGTCAGTGGCTGCAGACATCATTTTAAGGTGGTCATTTCAATGCTTGAGAGTAGTCTGGGTCCTGCCTGACTTTGAAGAGCAATCCAAATGGCATTAGGGAAGAGGAGGCAGCATGGGAGGTGGGAAGTGACCAGTCACTGCTGGAGAAGTTCTATTTATGACTCCCGCCTGCAGCACCTGGTGCTGTCCTCATTGGGATGGGCTCTCAGAGGGACCACTGGCTGTCAGCACTGAGACAGGAGTTCTGGTTGATTTCCCTGTTCAGTCTCTACTTTCTACATAACACTGTAGAACTCTCACATGAATTGTTACCGAACGTTGTCTGTCTCAGTCTATGATTGCCTGTGGCTACAATATTTCTTAATAAAAGATATTTCATTTAATTTTCTAGGTCCTTGAGTGACTACAGCTAAAAAAAAAAAAAAAGAAAAAAGAAAAATTCTATCTAGTTCATACCGATGCTACTAACTCAAAGTCACAATACAGGTTTTTACTAAAATTCAATGATTTTACATGTGTATCTCTTTTTTCCAAGAGAAACCCTGGTGGCTTAGTGGTTAATTTTTGTCAGTGATTTGACTCTGTTTTTCATTCCAAAGATAGTGGTTTCAGATAGAATGAAGAAAGAGTTCTACAATGGCTACATGTAATATGAGCCTTGAAGATTCAGTAGTATTTTGACAATCTAAGTTGGCAAATGTGTGTGCATGTGTGTATGTGCGTGCATGTGTGTATGTGCATGCACCTGTATGTAGGTGTGTGTGCCTGTGAGGGCTTATGCCTGTGCATGGGCCAGAACTCACAGGCAGTTTTCTGGGCAGGAAGATGAATCCATGATGAGCATTCCCAGTGGGGGGAACAGGAAAAACATGGTCCACAAATGAAGAAGCATGGTCAGGGCCCGGGAAGTTTGTTTATACCCGGCTTTACCAGTCCTTCGGATTTGGGGAACATTGTTTGACTTTGTCTGTGATTGTCTATGGCTGCAACATTTCTTAAAACAAAACCTTACTAATTGTATCTACTGTAATGGAAAAGTTCTTTCTAAATGTTTGTGAGAATAAGTTCTTCCAGTTCTGCTTTGATGGTGCTACATACTGAAATGGTTAGCTTACGAATGGTCAGGAAATATCACTTCAGCTTTTTTGCATCCCTCCGTTGATCATTTGCTTTGAGAAAATTCGATATAGGAGCTTAAAAAAAGGCTGAATTTGTGTTGAACTAATTTAATTACAAAGCATTTATTTCCTTCATAAATAGGATGTCTAGTGTGAATTCCTATAAATAACCAGTTACTCTTATTGCATTTAAAATGTAGTTCCTTTTGCTAACACTTAGTTGGCATCAGAATTTCAGGTCCAAACTTACAGTTTAAGATATATTTTAACAGCAACATGGAGACGAACAATGTGTTTTTTTTTTTTTTTTTTTTGGTTTTGTTTTGTTTTTATCTCAGTTCATTTTTTGACGCTAAAACTCCTGGTGGGGTAGTATTTAACTGCTACCGCTGCTGATCAAAAGGTTGGCAGTTCAAATACACCAGGGTTTCTATGAGTCTGAGTTGACCGGAACAGGTTTGGTTTTTGTTGTTGTTGTTGTTTGGTTCACAAAGGAAGGTCTTTTGATCACAGACAGCATTGGTAGTCTCCAAGTTCATGTGCCAATTCCACAGGGTATTGAAATAAGCTCCTAAAATGTCTATTTGTGTTTCTTTTTATGAGTAATTACTCTTACACACACTTAAGAAATGGATTGCTGGTAGTACATGTGGGTAATTTCTAGATAAATACACACATATCAAGCTTGTGTGTTCATAACAGTTGTTTTAGACTAGTATACTTTCTGATAATAATTTCCTGGGGGTGTCAAATATCTGGAGATCTCTGAAGTCTCTTGTCTTTAGTTTAGGAATAATGGCACTTAGAAGTCCCAATGTACTCTGCAGCCTAGATGAACACTTAAAACGTTATATCACACAAAATAGAGGACAAATACAAAATAAAAAGGACAAATACTGATTTGACTTATATAAAATAAGCAAACATGTAGAAACCAAAGGTTATTAGTGCCTACCAGGAGTGGGAAGGAGGAATTTTTGCTTAAGGGGCACTGGGTTTATGGTGACAGTGGTAGAATAACTTGGAAAAAGGTAAAAAGCAAGGCTGCATAATTGAATAACATAATGTCACTAAACTGTACAGGTAGAAATTCCTGAATTGGCATGTGTTTTGTTGTGTGTATATTTTCACCACCAAAAAAAAAAAGAGAGCCATGGGAACCATGGGAGAGTTTTAAGCAGGAAGTGACATAATCCCTGAAACATTTTGAAAGATTGCCAGGGCTACCTGTCCAAAGATTAGAAAGGGTCAAGAACAGAACCAGAGAGACTCACTGGGGATTGGTCCAGCATCACAGAGACTCTGTGGCTGTGAAATGAAGCCGGGATAATGGGGCTACGGGAGAGTTTGGCTTGGTGCTATCAACTTGACATCAAGCTTGCTACGGCTTTGTTTTGTCATGTGATGGATCCACCCTGTAGCTTTATGGAATACAAATGGTGTATCTAGTTATCCAGGACCATAACACACTAAGTGACGCAGTTAACAAAGACTGGTCCCATATCAGTGGCTTACTTTCTGAGAATTTGAATAGAGGAAAATCCATTCAAGACTACAATATTCTGGGTTGTCAGAAAAACAGGCCTAAGTGGCCTATGGATTTGAATCTGGCTGAGATGTTCTGCAGGCATATTTTTGGGGTCAGAAGAGACTTCCTGGTGTCCCACGGGCTAGTCCTCCCATCCTGCCCCCACCAAAAGGTGCACACATATACTTCAGAGCACCTGTGCACATCTGGGCAACTTGGCTATGGATTTGTTCTTTCTCTTTGTCTTTTTCTCTTGAACTTGAGAGCAGAGACTCTATTGATCTCCAGCCCTGGAACTGAGCCCACTGCACGGAAGGTGTTCAATAAATCACTAGGAAATGTGCTCAAGTTTGAACTTTCCCATGTGCATTGATTATTGTTGTAAGGAGACCCCGTGGCCACACAGTGGGAGGCTTCCCCCTGGCTGGGCGACCGAGTTTAGTGTCCTAGACTTGTACATTGTGCAGTTTTCTAGAACTTCTCCTTCTCAAAAACAACAATCATTTTTACCAGCAGTTTCCTGACTCTGGAAGGAAGCAAGAGAAGAAATTAGAGGTGGCTGACTATATCAAAGTGGCCACTTCTCTGAGCACAAGGAAAAGGCTATAGTAGACCCAGGCAGGGACCTAAAAGTGAGTGAATGCTGGCCATGGAGACATACCTGAGTTTTAGCTCAACAAGTGAGTTCTAGTCAACTGGGCTCCAAAATGCAGAAGAGCAGAATGGAACTCATGTTTATACATCCCAAGGTGGGTGGCCACCCATGCTCTTCAGTCAGAGGACTTTTTAACTGGACTCCCCCACGCACACATTTTGAGTGCTTTGTTCATTAGTCCTCAATGTCTTAACCCATTTCATACCATTTCATACTTGTCCTTAGATGTTGAATGAGTAAACAGACGTATTAAGGAATTGATTATGACATCAGGATTTCTGTAGACCTCACTGCAATAGAACCTCAGGGTGGTCCACCAGGATCCAACCTTTGTGACATCCATGCGGCAGACAGCATTGGGCAAGTGTAATCCAATTACAGCCCAAGACACTGCCAGGGATAGAAATCCTAATTTGAAGACAAAGTGGGAACAAGAAATTGGACAATTTAAATTGCATTATCGGGGGGAAGGGTTACATCTTGGTTTAACAAACAAACAAACAAAAATAGCTCTTAGATTTTTTTCAGAACTCCTGCCGTATAGACTAGGGAAGTATCAGAGAACAAATCTTGACTCTGCTGATGACTTATACTTTATGCCTTGGGCCTAATAGACAATAGGTATTTGCTGAGTGTCACATTGAGAAAACTCTTAACTGAAATACCAGATATTCCTCTATCTGTAAAAGAGTAGATACGGGTCACACAATTTTGAGGGTCCGTGACAGTGCTAGTGGCCTTTTGTGTGATTCTTTGTAAGAAGATACACAGGGCACAGAGAGATTCAATTAAAACAAGAGTTTAATTAAATTAGCATAACATGATGAGCTTAGGCAGCCAAGACATCATTTTAATTAATAACTTGGTAAGTGAGTGGTTGACAGATGCCCGAGGAGTTTCAGAAGCTCTGAAATTTACAAACAAGAGCCCAGGGGTTGCCAAAGTCAGAGACTGGCCGGTTCAGTTTAGTAGAGTCTGGGCAGGAGGATTTTGCAGTTGAGAGTGTGGTCTCTGGAGGAAGACAGCCTGAAACTGACTCCTAGCTCTGCCCCTTAGCCAGAGTGTCCTTGTGTAAGTGTCTTCTCTGGAAACTTGAGTCTATGTGACACAGCAACAATAATATAAGTCTCCTCCTATCGTGATGGAAGGACTGAACAGAAACGTAGCTATAGCACTTACTACAATGCCTGGCACCCAGCAGAGGCCAAGTGCATGTTTAGAGGAACAGATTAAGGACTTGGTGATTGTGTACTCAAAGCTGCCTGGAGGATTCAACCCAATAATCTAAGCAGTAGCTTCCTGTAGAGTTCTTGGCTCCTGGAGAGAGATGAAGAAGGTCTCAAAACAACATCTACTATCCTTTGTTTGGACTCAGTAGTCACCAGATTAGAATGGAGTTTTCCTTATCTCAGGAGAGAATGCATTGTTCTCCTAAGGCGATCATGCCAGTCAGCTAACAGTTTGCAGATTTTTCATCAGTAGTCTATGCTGGTTATACACCAGTCTTCTGTGAAGTTAGCTAGCAAAGTCACTAGCCAAGATTTGCCAAGCTTCAGGAAGTAACTAAATGCGGAGTTTCTGGAGTAGTAAAGTGGAGAGCCACTTTTCGGACTACGTTTCAGATCTGAAGGGAAAGGCCCTAAAAGACCCTTGGTTTCTGGAAGACACTGAGCCCTTTTTCCCTCTGACCCTCTGTGTGCCTTTCTTTGGTCCTTATAGACACAAACCTGGGGTTGGGTTCTGTGACTACTGTCTCTGAGCATCTAAGGGAAGACCTGAAGAGCATCCGTAAAGCGAAGTAGATTCTCTTCCTTTGGACTACAGTTATAATCTCCATGTGTTGGCGGGTATTAAACACAGGAAACTAAATTTTCATATGATTATTCAATGAAATGCAGAAAATGCATCACTTAGGAAGAAAATATTGCAAAGTCTGGGGCAATGGTTTGGAAGCCAGTGCTTGAAGTCGTCTATTAATTCTTCACCTTATTTAATCCTTGCAAGCAACTTGCCATTAAGGATTTAGAGGAAAGATGTCCTGATTTCACAACAAGGATCTGCAGCTCAAAGCAGTTGAGAATTCAGCCCCTCCAACCTCTTCAGTTGTTCAAGTTGTTAAACCCAGGCCTTTGGCATCGAGTCTGAATCTCTTTGTCTCTGCACTAGACTCTTGAGGTTCTCCTGAGTACGGTGTCTGCTGCACTGCTCTACAGCACGTTGGTGAGTTTTATGAGAATGCCAAAGGAAGGACTTTAGGAGATGTTTCCTACTTCTGTAAAATAGGGAATGAATTAAGAAGGCTGTAGTTGGGCAGTCAGGAAAAGACACAAGGAATTTTCTAATGTGTCTTGAGCCGGGTAGAGTTAGTTGCACCCACTATCCTGAGATGCGTTACATGATGGTGTATTGTGAATTGTTCCTCTTTCTCTGTGTGATTTTTCAGGTGAAATTCATTCAAAAGGCTATTTAAAGAAACAGGGGAAACATGCACCTACACACAGACTTTATTACTTTTGTTGATTTGTATTAAAAAGTAGCAAACTTCCTCTGGCTCCCCTTACATGCTACCAGGATTAGCAGGTGCAAACCCCATTCATTGACAAGTTTCTGATTTCACCAACAAACTTACTTTCTACAATGGCATGGTTTTGTGTTTCATAAAACCAATGTTCCATTTTCATGGGGGAACAGTTTCTGGGTTTACAAAGAATTTCATCTTCCCTCCTCCCACCACCCTACAAGCAGAGAAAATAAAAGTAGTTTTCAAACAGTCTGCTGTTTCTGTCAATACAGCCGTGCACACCTGTGATGAGTTACCTGAGAGAGACCCAGGCACTTGTTCAAGGCCAGGTTATTTAAGTGTCATGTTTATCATTTCAATCCCTCAGAGCGTGTGGACAGTGGAGGGGAGCCAGCTGCCTCGCACGTGCTGGGAGAAGCCTGATAGTTGGTACAGGTGGCTCGTGTGCATCTTCAGCAATTTCCGCAGTAATTATCAGGGTTGATTCCAGAGGCAGGCTTTAGATCCAGCAAAGCGTGAAGGTGTAATTAAGGAAGAATTGGCTCCTCAAATTCTGGCGTTGACTTCTGGAGCCCTTACTTGCCAGGACAGAATTAGAAAAGAATGTTCAGTGCACAATACTGGACTTCACATCTTTTCACTAGGGTGAGAACAACCACACTAGGGAAATGAGTGTTGCAGAATTGCTGGTGAGCAATGCATTTGATCAGTCATCAGGAAACCGAAGAGGCAATTTCACGTGGCTTACTCTTGTTTCCTTCTAAAGGTTTTATATCTCAGTTATTACATGTAGATCTATGATCCATTTTGAAGGTATTTTTGTGTATGGTATGAAGTAAGGGTTCCAGTCCATTCTTTTGCAAGTGGTTACTCAAATGGTTAAATGCTCAGCTACTAAGTGAAAGGCTGGGGGCTGTTCACATCCAGCGCTGCCTTGGAAAGCAGGTCTGGTGACCTGCTTCCAAAAGGTCACAGCTTTGAGAGCCCTATGGAGCATAGTTCTAGTCTGCACCCACAGAGCTGACATGACTCAGAATTAACTAGCAACAAAACAATATCCGGTTTCCCAGCACTATCTGCTGAAAAAACTTTCATTTCTTCAGAGAATGGCCTTAACATTCTTATCAAAAATCAGTTGACCAAAGACACGTGGAGGTAATTCTGGACCCTTAATTCTATCCCATTGATCTATATAAGTCTATGCTTAAGCCCGTACCAGGTGTCTTGATTACCTGTTGATTCGTATCCAAGTTTGGAATTGAGAACAGTGAGTCCTCTAATTTTATTCTTCCTTTTTCAAGGTTGTTTTGACTATTTTGAGTCTGTTGCATTTCCTTATAAATTTTAAAATTAGCTTGTCGATTTCTAAAAAGAAGCCAGCTGGTATTCTCATAACAATTGTTTTGAACCTGTAGGTCAATTTGGGCAAGTATTGCCATCTTAACAAAACCACCTTTCTATGCACATTTAGGTTTTATTTCATTTTGTAACAATGCTTTGTAGTATTCAGAATGTAAATTTTGTACTTACATTGGTATATTTGTTTCTTAGTATTTTATTCTTATAGATGCTGTTATAAATGGAATCGTTTTCTAAATTTCATTTTCAGATCACTTTTGCCAGTGTATAGAATACAACCAGTTTTTGTCTGTTGATTTTGTGCTTTGGAAACTTGCCTAACTAGTTTAGTGGTTCTAACAGTTTTTAGTGGATTCTTTAGGATTGTCTATATACAAGACTGCATCATTTGTGAATAGCAATACTTTACTTTTTCCTTTCTGATCAGGATGCCGTTCATTTGCCTAGTTGCTCTGGGTAACACCTGTAATACAGTGCTGACTAGAAGTGGTGAGAGCAGACATCCATATTTTGGTCCTAATCTTACGAGGATAGCACCCCACCTTTCATCGTTAAGTACAATATTAGCTGTGACATTTTCTGTAGATGTTTTTTATTTTATTGAGGAATTTTGCTTGTATTCCTAGTCGGTTGAATTTCTATCAGGAAAGCCTAGTGGATTTTGTCAGATCCTTTTACTGCATCTGTTGAGACAACTGCAGTTTTTGTTTTCTGTTGATATGGTGTATTTATTACATTAACTGATTTTCCTAGGTTAAACTACCCCTTCATTTCTGGAATAAAGTCTACTTGGTCATGGTGTATAATTCTTTTGACATGTTGCTGGGTTCAGTTTGCTAGCATTTTGTGGAGGATTTCCATGGCCCTTTTCATAAGTGATATTGGCCTGCATGTTTCTTTTCTCGTGATGTCTTTGGTTTGGGTGTTGAGGTAATACTGGCTTCCATAGACAGCCTTGACCTTCCTTCTTTGTTTCTTCTCCCACTGGCGGGTCTTGCTCTCCAGGAAACATGTTCCTATTCATAAGCATGTGACATATAGGTGTTGCTGTGTCCCAACTTCACTCTCCACAGGAGCCCCTCACCTCACTGCCCCGTAAGACAACTTGGGGTGCTCTTTCTACTTTGACTCACTTTGTAGTCTGAACCCAACGGGGGGCAAGACTGATGATTTTCTCCTTTGAAAGGAGGTCTGGCCCCCAAACTGATCTATCATAATTTTCTAGAGAACTAAACCAAACAAAGGAAAACAGCAGAAGCTTTATTCCTGACCTTCATATCTTGGGAATGAGACTCCAGATCCGTGTTTGACAAACTTCCCTGATGATCTGATGACTGGTAACATTTGCACTCACTGCTCTTGGATGTGGCAGCAGAATTCAGGGTAGACCTTCTCTGCTGGGCTCTGGACACAGCGGATCCCTAGTCAATGCACTCATTTGTTTAGGTCCATGGTTTACAAACTTAAAAACTTGATTCATGATGTGAAATATGCTTTACATTCTGACTCAGTACATAATAGGTACCTGTGTGTGTAAACCTAGAAAAAAAATTTTGGTTAAGTAGTACCTATTTGTATTAAGAAAACTGTAGTGGTGTAATGGATAAGTACATGTCTGCTAACCAAAAGGTTGACAGCTCAGATCGGCCACGTGCTTCTTGGAAACTGTGGGTCAGTTCTGCTCTGCTTATAGGGTTACTATGAGTTGGCATTGACTCAATGTTAGTGGGTTTGGTTTCATTTTATTCTTATTATACGATGCCTTGTCGATGGAGTCATTAAAAGGCTCAGCAGCTAATGGAAAGGTTGCCTGTTCAAACCTACCAGCCATTTGGGGACTATATGGGGCAGTTCTACTCTGCTCTATAGGGTCACTACAAGTCAGAATAGACTCAATGGCAATAGATTTGAGTTTTATTTTTTTGTTTTGGTTATTATTATGGGGACCTGGTGGTGCGGTGGTTAGGCACTTGACTGCTAACCAAAAGGCTGGCAGTTTGAATCTACCAGCCACTCCTTGGAAACCCTATAGGGCAGTTCTACTCTATCCTATAGGGTTGCTGTGAGTCATAATTAACTTGATGGCAAAGGGTTTTGTTTGGTTTATTCTTACTACAGAAAATGCACTTGAGTTTTTTTCCTTTTCTATTGTGTTCTACACTGGTGTTAAAAAATAAACTAAAAAGTCTGGCCAAGAATCACAAGGCCTATACATTAATTTTAGAACTCAGTGATAGGTAACGAGTTGGATCCGACTAGACGGCACTTGGCAACTGGCTGGATAGGTAATGACCCACAGTCTGAAAAATAGTACCCCAGAATACGTTTTAGGAGCTTGGGCATTTTCCCTAAGTCCTTCAGCTCTTGATGCCTAACTTTCCCCTTTTGAGAAACAAGAAAGTAATCAAAACAGGTGCCCTCTCAATGCTTAGATTCTGCATCTTGGTTCACAGTGGGTTTTTGCTGCGGTCAGTTCTCTCACCCTAACTTAACACATTGTGCTTTCCTGTCTACCACTGTCTTCACCTCTGTGCCCTCACTAAGCACCATGTGTCCCTCTGATGTTGGGAAGGCCAGGACTGAAGCCAATAGTTGTGTCCTGTGCCAAACACTGTGCAATAAAATCAGTCATCACCTTCTTTCTGGGTGCTGTTTGCTCTGTCTGAACCCCTAGGGAGTGGGAGAAACAGAAGGAAGAGGTCACTTATTAGTATCCATCCACCAGCAGTGCTCTCATTCAATCTTTCAGCAGGGATTTATTGAGTGTCTGCTGTATGTGTAATGGTCTGTGTATGTTGGATAAATAAAAAGGTGTGGAAGAATCCCTCTTTTTTTTTTTCTTGATAACTTATTTCCTCTATATGCAGACAGCTGGAAGAAAGACGAAGGCAGGTAGACTTACTCCATCACGTTCTGGTTGTGTAACGTCTCCTTGCTGAGCTGGGGTGGGATGAGGATAAGGCTGTAATTCATATCATCTATCCATCGCCAGGGGTAATTTCGAATTCTAGCTTGCCTACCAATAAATGCAGCCCAGCAAGTAAACACAGCTAACCAGTCCCTACCTGCAAAAGCTCGCTATGACTGGTGTCAGGATTTTTTGACTGCAAGCAATGACAAAAACAACAAAAAACAACTCAAGCTTAAGGCACGAAGGGAGTTTTTTTTTAATTTATGGCACTGAAACCTTCAGGGCTCCAGGTGGATTCAATCGAAGCTGGGCGGTCTCAGCTTGTGTCCATTCTCTTGTCTCTGCCTTCGATAGTATTGATTCCGGCTCACCTGGTGGTCCCCAGCAGCTTCAAGTTGTCCACATGATGTGATGACTCTGGCTAGGTCTAATATCCTCTTGTATTGCAGTCAACAGCACTTCCATTACCCCTGTATTTTCAAAAGATGTCACACTGAGTCACGTCAATCATGCCCTATGTCTGCTCCTGAACCAGTCAGGTGACCAGGAAATGCAATGTCCCAATGGGCTTGGATTTGGGTAACATGTCCCACCCCAAAGGTGGGTGTGGAACTCCCTCTAGACCACATAGACTGAGCAAAGGGAAGCGGACACCCAGTGAAAATTAGACATTGTTGCTGGAAAGGGAGAAATGGCTGCAGGGAGCATAAAGAGCCAATAAACCAAACCCACTGCTGTCCAGTCGATTCTGACTCCTAGTGACAACCTGGGACAGAGTAGAACTGCCCTATAAGGTTTTGACCCCCTGGTACAGAGTAGAATTGCCCTATAGAGTTTCCAACGAGCAGCTAGTGGATTCGAACTGATGACCCTTTGGTTAGCAGGCAAACACTTAACCACTGCACCATGAAATCCAAGTTGTGGTGTGATGGGACTGGGAGAGGATTACTCTAATCCCACAGTTCACAGTGTAGAAAACAGGACTCTGAAAGGGGAAATGACTTACATTAGTGTAGTGGATTGCATTGTGTCCCCCAAGAAATGTGTATAGCAATTTGGCTTGGCCATGACTCCTGGTATTGTATGATGTTCCTATAGTTTGTAAATCCTGCCCTATAGCGTCAGTGAGTTAGGATAAGCAGTGGTTGTGTTGATGAGGCAGGATTCAATGTGTAAGATTGTATTACGCCTTAAGGCAATCTCTTAGAATATAAAGGAAAGGGAACAAGCAGAGAGTGGAAGACCTCAAGCCACCAAGGAAACAGTGCACAGAGCGAAAGTGTCCTTTGGACTAGGGAGGCCTACACCTCAGAAGCTCCCAGTCCACGGAAAGGTCCACAACAAGGACCTTCCTCCAGGACCAACAGAGAAAGCTTTCTCCTGAAGCTGACACCCTGAATTGGGACTCTTAGACTGCTTTTTTGTGAGAAGATAAATTTCTTTTTGTTAATGCCATCCACTTGTGGTATCTCTGTTATAGTAGCACCAGATGACTGAAACAATAACATCCAGCCACTTGTCATTTGTATGACTGTGGGATTCCTCTTAAGTCTCTCTTCCATTCATTCATTTACTCATTTCATAAGATGTGACAAAGGGTTTGGGGAGTTCATAAGGGTGACACTTTTAAATAGGGTGGTCTAAGCAGGGCCTTTTGAGAAAGTGATGATTGAGTCAACACCTGGCAGAGGTGAGAGGAGCTGGCTGGGTATGTATCTGGGGCAGAGCATGGCAGGGAGAGAAAATAGTATTCAAAGGTCAAATCACCAGGCTTAGTTAACAAAAAGTGAGTGGAGAGGCAGAGATAGAGGACAGGGGGAGGAGGAAGACTCCGTGTGTATCAGTTTTGGTGGAATGATCAAAGGCTTGGCTTTGGACCTGCTATGTTGGACATGGCCATCAGATCCCGGTTGAAATGCTGAGACCAAATTTGGAAAATGAAACCCGATATTCAGGAGATGAGCCTTGAGATCTATTTTGGAAACAGTTACTTGGGGTTTAAAGACACAAGATTGGATGAATTATTAACAGAGTAGAGGGTTAAAGACCAAGCATGTGGACACTCCAATGTTAAACAGCAGAGAAGAAACTGGAAAAAGTATGTATTCAGCTGGGGAAGCACTGGAAAGGAGGAAAACCAAGGCAATGTGGCATCAAGACACCAAATGAGAAAAACATGTTGTGAAAAAGTGTGGTCACTGGCTCCAAAGTTTTTGTAGGTCAAATATGATAGAGACTGAAAATGGAACCATCATTTTTATGATATGAAGGTGATTTTGACAAGCACAGTTTGGTAGAGAAGTGTAAAGGAAGCCTGATTGTAGTGAGTTTAAGAAAGTGGAGGGAATTTGAAGATAATGAGTTGGCTTAAGCCAGCAATCCTTTATTTGCTTATGATTTCACAATCTGAGCAGGGTTCATCAGAAACTACCCTCTTCTGCTTCACAAGACAGTGGTGGCTCAAGGACAGCTTGATCAGGGCTAGGGGACCTACTTTTGAGACAGCTCACTTACACAGCAGTAAGCTGGTGCTGGCTGTTATCTGATAGCCCAGCTAAGGCTGTTACTGGGAACTTTTATTCTGCACGTGTCTCCCCAGTGCTGCTTGGGCTTCCTCATAGCATGGAGGTTGGGTTCCAAGAGATGAAGTGGCTTCCTTAAGCTTAGATTTAGAAGTCCAAGAAAGTTATTTCTGCATTTTAATGGTCAGAGCCATCACGGACTCTGCCTGGATTCAGGAGGAAGAAACACAGCTCTGCCCCCTGGTAGGAGGAGCAGCATGAGCATAGAGGAAGGGACAGAATGTTTGGGGCCACCAATTAGCCACATGGATGTGAGTGGAACAGGGCCCTTTTGCTGAGGGAAATAAAATGTCTAGGCAGAAAAAGCCAGCAGGAAGATAGCACACCAGTGATGTGAGGTAGGTGCAGAGGGATATGGAAGGGTACCTGCCTAGTGCCCTGCCCTGAAACACCGAGGCAGCAAGTCTAACCTGCCAGAGACTGTGTCTACTGTGTACTTCCTCATTCGTGTCCCCTCCACCACTCCCTTCTTTCCCCTTTCCCCTCCTCCAGGTTCCGGGGATAAATGAATGATTTATTCTTCACTCCCTGACAGATTGTTTCTCCCAGCTTTTGGCCTTGGCAGCAATAGAATTGCTCTTACCATTATGAATTGATCAAAGAAAGAGGAGGCATGAAAGATATAGTTTCCTAAGAGATTTAAAAAAAAAAAAAAAACGCTTAGAAGTCATTTGAAGTTTTTCAAGACCATGTCATTATCCAAGAGAAATGGTAGAGAATTACGTCTGCAATGAACCTAGACAAATCTAGGGCAGGAGTTGGCCGACAGTGGCGTGTGGGCCATGTCCAGCCTCCTGCCTGTTTTAGTGCAGCCTGCAACAATGGATTTCACATTTTTGAAAGCTTAGTGAAAAAACTAAAAGTACACTTTTTGTGACACGTGAAAATTATGTAAGATTCTGATTTCTGTGCCCATAAATAAAGTTTTATTGGAATTTGCCCAGCCTCCTTCCTTTAGGCATTGTGTGGTTGATTACACACTACTGTGGGAGAGTTAAGAGCTGTGACAGAGACTCTATGGCCCACACAATGAAAATATTTACTATCTGGTCTGTTACAAAAAAAGTTTGCCAACCTTTGCTTTTGGGATATTCCACCAACAGAAGTTTGACTAAATACTACAGACCACATATTCCCAAATGATTAGAAAATTCATTAAAAAATTTTTTTTTATTGTAATTAATTCAAAGTTTACAAGCCAAGTCAATTTTCCGAGTACCTGCCTCTCTGCAACTCTGTCTGCTCTCCTCAACCCTGTGACAGCACACTCTTCTTTTTCACTCTTTACTTCCAGTATCTACTCAGCCAACACTTATCTCCTCCTCTCTACCCTCTCCTCTTATTTCTAAAAAGAAACAGGTAGGACAGCCTCATATACATATTAAACCACAAGGTACACACACCCTATGCATCACTCTGTGTCCCCAAGTCCAGTCCATTCTTTGTCTGAAGTATCAACTTCAGTATTCATTTCAGCTGTGGGCTAGCAGCAAGTTCAGTGGCGATGTGCTCAAGGGACCATCCAGGTTGTTGGACTATCAGGTCTGGTCTTTTAATAGAGTTATTGATCTGCACACCCCTTTTTCTTGTGCTACGTCAGGGACTCTACATTGTGTGCCCTAACAGCGCTGTCTTTGGAGGTAGCTGGGCACCATCTGGTTCTTCTGGTCTCATGCTGATGATGTAGTCTCCCAACAAAAGGGGTCCTTCCTCGTGTCTCATGTTCTCAGAAGTCATCTGTTCCAGGTGTGTTGGGACCACTTGATGTTCCTCACATGTCAACTTGCTGGCTCTTAAGACCTCTTAATATCTCTGCTGCATGCTACCTACAGTTTGCCAGGGACTGCCATGCAGTAATAGCGTGGAGGGACAGTGGCAGCCAATGGGGGCAGTGCTGGGCCGTGACTCTATATTGAAGAGCTCTCGTTGTTTTGGGCTGTTTGAGCTCATGGGTGGTTACCTGACACCCACACAACATCGGCGTGTCTCCTGCTAGGAATTTTGCCCCAGACTCGTTAAGTTGGGCTCTGCTACCTCGGTGGCTCTGAAACTCTGCCACCTGAAACTGCATGAGCTTCACTGCCCCAGAGACAAGGAGCCCTGGTGGTGTGATGGGGTTGGTGGTTCAAGTCCACCTGTGGAAGAAAGGTGTGGCGGTCTGCTTCTGTAACAGTTACAGCCTTAGAAACCCTATAGGCTGGTTCTACTCTATCCTACAGGGTTCCTAAGAGTCAGAATAGACTCAGCGACTCAATGAGTTTTTTACGGGCTCCAAAGGAAGCCTGAAGGAGAAGAAAGGAGGATCAGTCTGAGAATCAGAGAGCCCTGGGTTCAAACCCCCAGCTGTCTCATAACTAGCTATTTGTCTTTTGCAAGTTCTGTGATCTTTCTATGAATTGGACCTGACTCGACAGCAGTGGGTTTGGTTTTGGGGGTCTGGTGATCTTTCTGAGCCCCAGTTTCTATATGTATAAAACAGAGGCAATAATATTTACCTCAAGATTGCCATGTCAACTCTATAAACTTTAAAAACACTAGCCTGTGTTAACTGTTACCATAACATCTAACACAGGCATATCTTCTATTTCTACGGACTGTTTTACGTACCTAAATACACACATGCACAGACACACACAGGCAGTTCTGGGAATTGAACTGAGAGAATGTTAACTTGGCACTATTTCCTTCTTGGCTGAATGAATCACAGGGCATTATCTTTACGATACAATCAGGTACCATGCCAATGAAAGAAGTCTGTGTTTGTTTTCAGTGGACCACTAACTCTTGAGGTACGGTTTTCCTTGCTGCTGAACTTTGCACTAATTTTAAATTAAGGAACGATTTTGAAGGTAATAGCCAACAGAACAAAACAGAACAAAACTGCTATGTTAGGGCCCATGGCAGTTCACGGGCACTTCAAGGAGGTCAGAAGGAGTAACTTGGTAATTAGAAGCTGCTAGCTGCTCTTTGTGTGAGGCTTTCCCGTGTACTGCTTCTAGCTGGCTGTCGTTGAGACCTGGTCCCTTCCCCTGGAGAAGACTTGGCTCCAGAGCTGAGCACAGACATGAGTTCTCAAGCCCCAGTTTCCAGATGCTGGTTTTAACTATGTCGTCTTTGGTTCTCTCTTTTTTCTTTCCCGATTCCTCAGGGGGTTTCAATCATGCCATCCAGATGTCAGCAAAGGTGGCCCTTGTTATCATGTGGAGATTTTTCCTGAGGACTGTCACTGATGGGCCAGTTTAGTTTTAATCATCACCCCTGTCCCACTGGCGTTGTTGATTTAAGAGGGAACCTCTAAGACGCAAATCTGACCCATGTTTTTCCCCTGTTTAAAATTACTGTCTGGTTCTGGAAGTTTTGCTTTGTAATTTCGATTGTTACTGTAATTAGAGTCATACATTAACATAGTTTTTTAAAAAGCACAGAATAGTATTAGTTTACAAGGAAGAGGAACTGCTCTTAACTCCACCCTGCCTAATCAAACACATGGAAAAGTCTTCCTCTTCCCAGAAGGAACCACTTTCCCTCCTCCTGGGGTTCTTCTAGCATTGCCCAATAACACGTTTGCACTTGGTGGTAGGCAGCTCTATGGACATCAGAAGGAATCTGTGTCCTTATCTCTGGAACTTGTAGGTTATAAAATAGAAATAAAATAAAATAAAAGATTGCTGTTGAGTCAATTTTGAGTCATGTGACTTATAGGACAGAGCAGAACTGCCACGTAGAGTTTCCAAGGAATGCCTGGTGGATTTGAACTTCCAGTCTTTTAATTAACAGCTGTAGCACTTAACCATTACGCCACCAGGATTTCCATAGGTTATGAGGCAGAGGAAAATTAAGGTTGCAGATGGAATTGAGATGGCTAAGCAGCTGGCCTCAAAATAGGGAGGCTATGCTGGATTACCCACGCAGCTCCAGTGACATCACAAAGTCCTTAAAAGTGGGAAAGGAGAGCAGAGGTTAGAGGTCAAGACTTGACCAGCCATTGGTGGCTTTGAGGACCAAGACAGGAAACTGTAAACCAAAGAATATGGACAACCCCCGTCAAAACCAAACCCATTGTTAGTGAGTTGATTCCAACTCATAGCAACCCTGTAGGACAGAGCAGAACTGCCCCAGAGGGTTTCCAAGGAGTGGCTGCTAAATTCGAATGGCTGACCTTTTGGTTAGCAGCCGAGTGGTTTACATAGGTCAGTCATTCAAATCTGCCAGCTACATTTTGGGGTCCAAAAAACTCAAGGAAATGGATTTCTCTCTGATGGCCTCCAGAAAGGACTGCAACGCTGCTGGCTTCATGATTTTAGCCCAGGAAGACCTATGTTTGACTTTATAGTGTACAGAAGCATAAGATAATAAATTTTTATTGATTTAAGTCATTAAGTCTGTGGTCATTTGTTACGGCTGCAATAAAAAACTAATACACGATCCCATGTCTTGATTCTTTTTCTTTTACATTTTAGAGATTATCTACATACCTTCCACTGTCAAAGGTGAGGATGGAGTTTGTCCCACGTGCTTTCTCCCCCTACATCCCTGTTGCTCTTCTCCGTTGTCCCCAACGATTACATCATAACTCTCAAGTAGAATAATCAGTGTTGACTGTTTGCCTTACCACGTATTTCCAGTTGAGTGACGGAGTACACTATGATGATGTTTCTTGTCTCATAGTTTTTTTCTTTCCTGTAGAGCTAATAATATGCCTGTTTACTTAGTTTACTAGTTTCTCCTACTCATATATCTTCACACATTTCACCACAAGTTGTAAATCTTTTCTCAGTGTCTTCAAACTCATCAGGCAGTCTCTCAAGCTTATGCTGTGTGTGTGTGTGTGTGAGAGAGAGACACCATCTATACCTCTTTAATCAGCATCCAGAGATTCCTAAGGGAACTTCTTGCTCCCATATCGAGGCCCCAGCCTCCTGGATATTATTGCTTTCATCTACTTTGTGTTACACTCTTGTTTTTTGTGGAGTACATGCTTCCAATTTTCTTGAGAAAAGGATGCATGAGAAGAATTTTTTTGAAAATGCCTACACCTAGAAAATGTCTTTATTTGGCATGCAAACTGATAGTCTGGTTAGAAATGGTTTTCTAGGTTAGAATTGTCTTTCCTCAGAATTTGGAAAACTTTGCTCCACTATCTTACTGCTTGAAATTTTAAAGACAATTTTATCCATCTGGTTCTCTTTGTCTTTTCCCCTGGAACACCTCTTGAATAACAGGCTCTAGTTATCTTCTGCCTCTATTTCATTTCTATCTAATGTTTTCTTTTTCTGTATCCCAGGAGATTTCCTCAACTTTATCTTTCAAACTTTTCATTGAATTATCATTTTCTACATAGCAGACATTCTATCTAGATTGCTCTAAACTGGAAGTAATCCATTGTTACTTTTGGTTACTGTTACACCAGTTTTGGCTCTTGGAAACCCCTTACATGCAGAGTTCAGCTACCCCATGGCATTTTGAAGTCTGTGAACTTTTGGAAGCAGATCACCAGTTCTTGCTCCTTCTTCGTCCTTATTTCCCTTGATTTTAAATAGTGCTTGGAATGTTTAAGATTTATTTTTATTACACTTTAGATGAAGGTTTATAGAACAAACTAGCTTCTCATTAAACAATTAATACACATATAGTTTTGTGACATTGGCTGCCAATCTTACCATATGCCAACACCTTCTTCTAAACCTTCAGTTTCCTGTTACCAGCTTTCCTGTCCCCTCCTGCCTTCTCGTCCCTACCCTTGGGCTGGTGCATCCACTTAGTCTCATTTTGTTGTATGGGCTCATCTAATCTTTAGCTGAAGGGTTAACTTCATTACTCAAGTATAAGGATGTACAGGGGCCACAGGACTGCCCTGATGGCTTGGTGGTCAAGTGCCACCACTGCACACCAAAAGGTAGGCAGTTTAAATCCACCAGGCACTGCTTGGGAACTCTGTGGAGCAGTTCTGTTCTCAGAGTTCCTCCAGTGTGTTTTTAGAGACCCTCTATGATGACGTTTTGTTCTATATTTTTTTCCCACTCTGTCCAGGCCCCTTTATTGAGATCTGTGTTGCAGCAATCTGTGGTGACAGTAGGGCACCATCTAGCTGGGCTGGACTCAGTGTGGTAGAGGCTGTGGTGGTTGGGATCCAGCAGTCTGTTGGACTAATCTTTCCCTTGTGGCTTTGCTCTTCTTCATTCTCCCTTGCTCCTGATGGGATGAGACCAGTGGAATACCTTAGATGGTGCCAGGCCTTCCTTTTGAGATGCCTCTGGATGGGTTTGAACTGCCAGGGTTTTAGTTAGAAAGACAGCACCTAATCATTTGTGTCACCCAGAGGTTTCTTGCGTCTTTCATCTCTGCTCTCTGGTTTTAATTCAAGATTTTTATTTATTTAGTCATTTTGTGCGACTACTCCTTCTTTAAAACTCCTGATTCTTAGTTCATGTGCAAAATTATTTTTCTTACCTTTCTGAAGATAGAAATTACAGTGTGTGTGCGTGTGCGCGCGCACACGTGCACACATGTGGGGGTGAGTGTTTAACATTTCTTTAATTTCCCACAAGCTTAGTTTTTAAACTGTATTTGCTTTGATCTCTAGTTTACAGCCTGTCTTGAAATAGATGGTGCTTTTTATTGTCTGTATTTAAGACTGGGGCACCAGTGTATGCATGTGTGTGTGTGTCTATGCACGTATGTGTGGCTGTGCATGTATGTGCATGCAAACACTCGTGTGTGTTTACTGTTTGTGGACCCACTATCGGTTTCTCCAGCTCTTCCATTTGGAAATCCCAAGTTATCAGCCCTTTCTGGGTTTTCTGTTGGCCAGTTTTCCTGGGAGGTGCCCATCCATCTTTCTGGGAGGTGGAAGAGCGGTTCTCCCGGAGGCACTCACCCTGAGTCGGGGAGAGCAGCTGCCCACCCAACAGGTACACTGTCACTTGTTATGTTTTTAGCCAATAATGTCATTGCTCCACAGCTGTCTTCTTGAATCTCTTTTTACTGTTTCTGCATGCCCTTCTCTGGCCTCATATGCTTCTACCTCCAGACATGGGCACTTGTGGCTTTTATTGGAGGAACTTCCCTTGGCACAGAGGAGTACTTTGCTGCTACGTGCAGAGTGCTGCAATGCCTAGGAGCTTTCTCCCACCTTCCCTCCACCAGGATGGCTCTTGGCCAATGACTGTCAGGTGTGGAAGTGTGAAAAGCCAGCGGTCTTGACTCATTCCATTTCTAATATGGTACCCATGCCTAAAATCCTTCTCCACAGTCTTATTTCCATCTGAAAACCTTTCAGGTGGGAGAAATATTAAAATCCATAGCTCCAAAAATCCAAAAATCCATAGCTTAAAATCCATAGCTCCAAAAAATAGATACTAGAGGATCTTAGATTGAGTTTATAGCAAGGCAGAATTCAGTTTATTAGTAGGCTTCCTTAGTTTGTAGTGCGTTCACTATCCCTGGAGGCATACGGGAAGCACTGGTTGCCTAGTGGTTAAGTATTACAGCTGCTAATAAAAGGGTCAGCAGTTGAAGTCCACCAGGCACTCCTTGGAAATTCCATAGGGCAGTTCTACCCTGTCCTATAACGGGATATAAGAGGTATACAAGTAAAGAATAAGTAGTTGCTTGCTTAAAAAAAGACCCAAAACCTATTACCATCGGGTTAATCTTGATTCATAGTGGCCTTATTGCTTGCATGGGTGTTTGAAAACACATTCAAACAATTCATGGGGAGATGGATCACAAATTCTGTGGCATCTGTATTTTCAATATAGAATATTTTCAAATAAATCAGTAACGTAACAGCAGAAAAACCTGATGGGGAGAACACATTTTCAATTTTGAAGTTTTTGTTTCAGTACCAGGATTGTGAGTACTCTTTCAGGACTGTGAGCACAATGAAAGCTTGTAAGATTTTAGAGCAATGCCTACATGGTTAATTTCCCAGCAGTAATTACAGCCTGATTAAAAGATGGTCTAAACAACTTCAGTACAAGCGCACAGACAGTGGATGCTTTGTGTGTTCTTGGCATTTCTCTGCCGCACTTTCATTACTAGGAGTCTGTATCAGAATTAAACATTCACACGTTCCCAGAATTACTCACCTGGAGTTCACTGTTCCTGGGATTTGTTTGTCTTCTCTTCGGTGTCCGCGTGCACATATGGAGCCAAGTTTGCAGATTCTGCCTCGCTCTTCCGTTTGCAGCTTTGTAGCTCAATGGTGAGAAGCCCTGGTGGCACAGTGGTTAAAGTGCTCAGCTGCCAACCAAAAGGTTGGTTGTTTGAACCCATCAGTCACTCCATGGGAGACAGATGTGGTAGTCTGCTTCCGTCCTGTTGGCACAGGGGTTAAGCATTCAGCTGCTAACCGAAAGTTCAGTGGTTTAAACCACCAGGTATTCCACAGGAAAAAGATGTGGGCATCTGTTTATGAATATTACAGCCTTGGAAACCCTATCAGACACTTCTACTCTGTCCCACAGGGTTGCTGGGAGGTGGGTCATCTCAATGACGATGTTTTCTTTTCTTCTTTAATCCAGCAATGCTCCACTGTTTTCAGGCATAAGACCGCAGAGCTGGGCTTGGCAGCAGAAAATTCACTGTTGGTGTTTTATCCTCATAAAGACCAAAGAGCCACCTGACTCAATAGAGATTAAGATTTGAACTGAAGGTCCCGAGTAGGGATACTATTGTCCCAGTAACTCTGGGTTCACCTCCATGACTATTTAGATAATCGGGCAGGAGAGAAATATCCCTGGTGCAAATTTCATGGTCCACCACTTCCTTCCAGCACCCTCAGCTCCTTCCACATATGAACACCAATCTCCAGCTCTGGGTGAACTGAACTGACCACTCTCCCTTTTTCCTCTTCCTAAGCTAAGCTCTCTCAAATGTTGCTGAAGAATTTTCTAAAACCGGCTAACGGGACTGCGGATTCAGCTGGGCCTTGCTGTTCCTATGCTGCCTTTGTCCCCATCTGTGGTGGATAAACCCCAAGGTGACCTCCAGTGACTTCCCTCCTAGTGTTCCTGCCTTTGTATAATCCTCTTCCCTTTAAGTGTGACTTCCTTCAAACAGAATATAGCAATGGTTCTAAGATATCACCTTTCACTCTTATGAGTGTATTATGTTATGTAATGTCCCATCTTAGCGGACTGGAGGTGGAGACTCTTCTTGTGAGCTTGATAAAGTAAAGGATTGTGCTACAGATGTCCTCATGATAAGAAATTATTGGTCACCTCTATGCACTGAGGGTGGCCTTGAAGACCTGAGGGGACTCCAGCTGGCATCTAGCAAAATCTAGGTCCCTAGTATAACCAAAAAAAAATGACACCCAGTGATATTGAGTCAATGCCAACTCATAGCAACCCTATGGGACAGAATAGAACTACCCCAAAGAGTTTCCAAGGAGCGCCTGGTGGATTTGAACTACCAACTTTTGAGTTAGCAGCCATAGCTCTTAATCACTATGCCACCAGAGTTCTGTGGGCACAAAGAAATGAATCCTGCCAACAACTTGAACAAACTTGGAAGCAGATTCTTCCCCGGTCAAGCTTCCAGATGAAAATGCCCCCCAGTGGACACACAGACTGCAGCCATGTGATACCCTGAGTACAAGACCAGCTAGACTGTGTTCAGGCTCCTGACTCACAGAAACTGTGAATTAACAGTTTTATGTTGTTTTAAATCTCCATGTTTATAGTAATCTGTTACACAGAAATAGAAAAATGAATGCCACATCCTTGCTCCTTTTCTGGTTTGTGAAAGGCTTACTCCCTCCAAGCTCCCCTCCTTCACAGCGTTGCTCAGCAGAATGATCTGGAGATCAGAGAAAGGGGGAAGATCGGTGGTGAGGCCTATCGGCTTCTTGTCCCATCCCTCCAAATGTGTCCGTCTCTCTTCCTGTCCTCCTCCTTTCCTGCCCCTTGCTCAGCCCCTTCTCGCATCGCTAGACTCTGTTTTCCTAGGTCGCCCCAGGACCTTGTCATACCTTCTCTTCCTTGTTTGGTTGTTAGTGCTACCCACCCCCCTTCCTCTCCATCTCTCCCCTCATTCTTTCTCTCCTATGACAAACAATAAACTCACATGCAATAAATGACACAGAACAACATCCCTGTCCTTGCCCCTGCCACCTTCTCGTTGCCTTTACCATGACCTGCTTCAAGAGGTCGACTCCATGTGCTACCTTCCCAGGCTCTGTCCTCTTTACCCCTCCCAGGCTGTGACCTGTCGCTGTCCCCATCATTTCAGTGACAGTGCTCTGGGTATGGACAACGTATCACCTATAAAAGACTTCCACAGGTATTAGCTGTGGAACTTCAGTGTGACTTACTTTTCTGATTGCCCAATCCGGTTTCTAACCCTTCCCCTGGAGGAGGTGCCTGCCTCATTGGAAGCTGCCAGCCATTGCCTTCTCGAACATTCCTCTGGCTCATGTGAAAACCCTCCCAGGGTGTATACTTATGTTTCTGTGGTGTTCTTCCCAGTTTCCTTCATGATTGCCTCTTCTATTGTCCTCTGCTATACTTTAGGATTAAAAAAAAAAATCTCTTTGTGCTTAATCAGGGAACCCACATCCCCAAGCTTTATCTACTGCATTTCTCTGGAATAGTTAATTCCTGGGGAAATCTTGTATAGGTGATACATTGCCTCTTAATTATCCACCCCAAGCCTTTTGGGTTATTAAAGAGATTCTTTCTAATATATTGCTTAATTTGTCTGTCCTGTTAACAGGGAACTCTGTTAATTAGAATTAGAAAAATTTGCAAGTCATTTTAGTCACTTGCTCCCAAAGAAAATACAAGTTCATGGTTTCATGAAGACAAACTTTGTCACAGAGCAGTAAGATGAAAAGCCATTTATGAGTTACAAGTCCTCTCAGTAAGAGAACTTACCACAGTCCAGTAGGTTGAGTCCAAATCCAGTGCGAGCATCTCAACACATGAACCTCAGGTCCAAAGGACGTGCTCTGCTGTCAGTGCTGCTTTTTTGGTGTCATGAGATTTCCAATTTTCTCTGCTCATTTCTCTCCCTGTATCCCACAGGCTGGTAGCTTGAGTCCTGCCTCACCAACACAGCTGCCCATTCTCCCTCCTCAGCATCTCAGAGGCTGGATTGGCTTGGGAGGAGTGGCGCCATACTGGGACTCACAGCTGAGTCAAACCAACACGTACATTTTTGGGGAACACAATACAATCCATGACACAAGTTATTCCTGACTGCTTTCTAACTTCACAGGGGGAGGAGGAGAGGAGCCATGTATGAAAATAGGGTAGAAAAGGAAAAGGAAATCACACTGAAGTTCAGCATTGATGGATTGTTTATATTTTGTATTCTTATTTTATCCTACTGTCCTCTTGGTGTAAAATTTTATTCCATAGCCTCAAAGACATTTTGCTCATATTTTGAGAATTACGGAAATTTAACACAAGCATTTAGATTTACACAATTTTCCAAATTAATCTGCATTTATTAATGAACAAACATTCACTGATTACTTACTGCGTATTCAACACTTTGCCAATCCCATTGATAAATAGCTTGAGTTTCAAGCTGCAGAAGAAGAAACAGATCCAGAGTCCTCAGCTCATCGGGCAGAGGTAGGATTCCAACCAGACAGAACTCTTGGGGCCGAGACAGAGCAGCCCTGTGACCACCCAGAGCCTTCCCACCCGGGCACCATGGGAGCCTGCATTTCCCAGCCTCCTTGCAGTCCATGTCAGCAATGGGACTAAGTTCTGGCCCATGAGGTGTAGGTGAAGGGATACAAGACATTTTTAGGGCTGTTCCTTCAGAACTTCCTGTAGTCTCGCAGACCTCTTCACCTTTTGCATGAATAAAAGGAGCTGCACAAGCCTGCTCCATTCTCCAGTAGATCACCACAGCTTTCTTCCGAGGTGCCTATGGGTCGTCTCGAACTTCCAACCTTTCAGTTAGCAGCTAAATGTGCCAGCCAAGAGTGATCTACTTCTGGAAAATCAGTCACTGAAATCCCTACAAAGTATAATTCTACTCTTACACATATGGAATCACAAGAAAAGTAAAAACAAAACAAAACACAAAAGCCTGTTGCCATCCATTCCAAGCTCTGGTGGCACAGTGATTGAGCCTCAGTTACTAAGTGAGAGGTCAGCTGTCCAAACCTAACAGTCATTCTGCAGGAAAAAGATGTGGAAGTCTGCTTTTGTAGCGATTACAGACTTTGGAGCTCTATGGGGCAGTTCTACTGTGTCCTATAGCATCATTTTGAGATGATGAGAAGAGCACCCAATTCACTGCCATCGAGTCTATTCTGACTTACAGTGATCCTATAGGTCAGAGTAGAACTCCCGCATAGCGTTTCCAAGGAGCACTTGGCAGGTACTAATCTTTTGGTTTGCAGGTGTATCACTTAACCACTACACCACCAGGGTTTCTATAAGAGTAGTTACTCTTGAGCACCTGCTGTGTGGGAACAGGGTGTGTGCTTCAAACCGTCTACTCTTAATCATTGCACTGGCCATCACCACCGTGGACAACTGACCAGTGGTGGCTTGCATTTTGGGGCTGCGTACAGTGGAATATTCTGCTGCTGTTTGTAAGGTTTCCACTGGCCAATTCTTTGCAGTACACTGCCTGCCTGGTCCTCCTGCCTATCGTGGATAAAGTAGAACCAGAGTCTTCCCTAAAAGCAAGGAGGGCCAGACTATGTCCCGCATGCTTTGGATGTGTTGTCAGGAGGGATCAATCCCTGGAGAAGGACATCATGCTTGGTCAAGCAGAAGCCAAAAAGAGGAAAACGCTCAACAAGATGGACTGACACAGTTGCTGTAGCAGTGGGTTTAAGCTTATCAATGGTTTGGGGCTTGGCACGGCACTGGGCAGTACCTCCTTCTGTTGTACAGAGGGTCTCTGTGAACTGGACTCGACTTCATGGCACCTAATAATAACAACAATGGAAAATGATGTGAGACCACAAAACTAGTGTGTTGAGTGTCGCTGAAAGCTGATCTGTATTCTTACAAGTGAACGCTCTCGCAAGCAGTCTGAGACATCCTTCCCATCAGAGCGCACGTGGCCCCTGCCGTCTCCTGCCCAGGGAAGCTGGCGGTTCTCGACAATGCCATATTGTCTTCATCTGCTGCCCGGGAGCCCCCCAGGCTCCCTGACTCCAGCCTGCTCTGCTAACAAGGCACAGTCTTCCGTGCATCACTGATGCTAACTCTCCTCCTCAGTCGAGCTCTGTTCATCTGTGACCTGGGACAGAGCAGAGCAGGGACAGGCCAGTGCCCCTTTCCACCTGAGTGGCTGTGGTATGAAGCCCGGTGGGAACAATGAGCTCTTGGGTCCAGCACCCCTGCATGAAAGGCCCCTCTTGTCCTGTGGGGTGCGGCCCACTGTGAGATCCTCCGCCAGCTTTCATGTAGCCGCACCCCGGCCTGCAGTCTGCGTTTCATCGCTGATGAGATGAAGGTAACCAGATAGGCAGAGATGAAGGGAGCCGAGCCCATGTACCCTGCCTCTTAATTAAAATGAAATCAGCCGTAATTGCACATTTTCCTGGCTTTCCGCAGCCTCTCAGTGTGCAATTCATTTGTTGTTGCTAGATGCCATTGAGTTGATGTCGACTCGCAGCAACCCCATGTGATGGAGTGCCCCATCGTGTTTTCTAGGTTGCAATCTTGAAGGGACCAGATGGTCAAGGCTTTCTCCCAGGGTGCGTTTGAACTGCCAACCTTTCAGTTAGCAGCTGAGCACTTCGCTGCTGTGCCACTGAGACCAGTACTGACGCCAGCGCTGCAGACAAAGTATGCACTGGACTTGCAGATACAGACTGATACAGGTGACATGTGTACTTTATGGTTTAATATATAATGAGCCTCTCCTACTGGTTTCTTTTTAGAGGGGAGAGGAGAGGGTGGAGAGGAGGGGACAAGTGTTGGTTGAGTGGATACTGGAAGTAAAGAGTGAAAAAGAACAGTGTGCTGTCACAGGGTGAGGAGAACAGACAGTTGCAGAGAGGCAGGTACTTAAGGTTTTACACAGAAAATTGTCTCGGCTTGTAAGCTTTCACTTAATCACAATTTAAAAAAAACAGAACACACAATTCAAAGCGACCCTATAGGACAAAGTAGAACTGCCCTCTACGGTTTCCAGGGAGCACCTGCTGGATTTTGAGCTGTTCAGCAAGCAGTAAACAGGACCTAGATGTTTATTTCTTAACGTGAAAGGAAAGCCCCTGAAATTTTGGTAATTTGCTAAGATCCTGTTTTTCCAGATTCATGTATGGCTTCACACTGAGTCAGTAAGCCATGGGGTGAAGACTACCCAGTCCTTTATTGTCATCTCAATATAATAATTCCTGTCCTCTACTGTGTTCTGCTGACTCTCAGAAACAGCCGAGAGCAAGCCAGAGGTGAGACCACAGGGATCTGATTCCTTAAGGAGGCTGGAGGATATTGTAAAATATATTAATTTTGGAAGCTGGCATTTCTATTGGCCAACAGCTTTTCTGGAAAACCTTGCTGAGTGATTATGAGGGATCAGATGCCTTCTGGGTTCTGATCCCCTAATCTTCAAAAGGGATGGAGTCCTCAGGTGGTGTACGTGGTTTAACGCTCAACTAGTAACTAAAACGTTGGCAGTTGGAAATCATCTGGAAGTGCTTTGAAAGATAGGTCTGGCAGCCTACTTCCAAAAGATCACTGCTTTGGAAACCCCATGGAGTGGTTCTGCTCTGCACTCAGGGGGTCACCATAAGTCTGAATGAACTTGGTGGCAACGAACAACAGCAATCTACAATGGGAAGGGCCTGACTGGTCACTCTTGAGCACCTACTGTGTGCTGGCATGGTGTCTGCCTCCAAAGTCTCCTCTTGACCAGTGTGCAGACTATCAGTTGCCATGAACTCGTGATATAGGGACACATTAGGGTTGTAGGCAGCTTTGGGGAAAATGCAGCACCCTTTGAAGTTCAGGTTGTCTCCTAGGGTATGCCACCATCCCAGCTGGCCTGGGACTGAGGGGTTTCTCGGGAAGCTAACATCAGGGCAGCCCCAGACAACCTGGGATGGTTGGTCACCGTATTGTGAGCAATCTCACTCTGCCTTTCTAAGTGTTTTCATTAGAGAAGTCACAGGATTTGTGTACAGGAATGCCCAGGGCTTTGCTGGTGGTGACTGTGTATCTTTTTCAGGTGGCAGAGGCATTTTCTTTAAAAAAAAAAAAAATTGCACTTTAAGTAAAAGTTTACAATCTAAATCAATTAGTCCTATAAAATCCTGAACACACACCATTATGCTCCTCTGACTGTTCTTCCCCAGTGACAGCACACTCTCACTTTCTACTCAGCACTTCCTGTGTCCATTCAACCAGCTCCTGCCCCTTCCGCTTTCTTATCCCAGCACTGGAGAGGGGCTGCTCAGGCAACCTCATGTATATATTTAAGCCAAGAAGCATATTCTTCACTAGCACCATTCGACGTCTTATAGTCCAGTCCAATCTTCTTCTGATTGGCTTCAGTACTAGTTTCTGCTGTGGGCTGACAGAGAGCCAGAGCCCATGTCTTCAAGGGACCCTCCAGTCTGATGGACTGTCAGGTGTGGTCTTTTAACAGAATTCTCGTTCTGCACACCCATTTATTTCCCTCCACAACAGGGATTTTATGCTGTGTTCACTGTCAGGACAGTCATTAGTGATGGCTGGGCACCATCTAGTTCTTCTGGTGTCATGCTGATGTAGTCTCTAGATCACATGGCATCTTCTGTCTGCTGGGCTCATGTTTTCTCTTGTCTTTGATATCCTTCGTTCTTCTCTGTTCCAGGTGGATTGGGACCAATCTGACTCGACGGCACTTGGCTTGGCTATAAAGATTCTTGACCAGGGCAGTTTGGTTCACAAGGGCATTCCTCTGTAGGGCCCAGAACACCAAATATCCTGCAAGAAGAATCTTACTAAACAGCCAGTTGCATCCATGCTGTGGGACACTGGATCTGGCCAGGCTCCTTCTTTTACTCCTGGTCTTGCTGCTGAATTGCTGATGAGGAGACCCCATGGACAGAGCACTGCCATTCTTGTGTGGTGGGGGGTGCTACATTAAGAGACATGGTGCCTTCCTGTTTACTCATGCATTCATTTATTTTAGAAAATATTTAGTGAGGACTTAATATGTGCTCTGGGCATGAAGTGGTGAACAAGGCTTAGAACTTGTGGTCTAGCAAGGAACACAGTACAAAAACAGTCAAGTACTGAGAGCAAGGAGATCAGGGTGATGGGGGGCCCGAAGTAGACAGCGCTTGTCTTCTGGGGGATGGAATGCATGGCTGTCCTCTTGACACCACCCCTTAGATGTGTAAGAGGCAACATTGTGGTCTGGAGGAGTGCCCTTGATCCCTCCCCAAAGCCTGCTCTTCCCACAGTCTTCCCATCACTGAGATGGCCCCACCATTGTCCCTGCTGCTTGGTCTCCATCTGTGAGCCAGCCTTTGTCTTCTTTTCTACACCATCAGCACAGTGGGCTAGTACTGCCCCTTCCAAACAGAGCTCAGGCCCACCTCTCCATGTTCCATCACCCTAGTCCAAGCCAACAATGGTGTCTACCGGGTTTGCCAGTGGCTACCTCAGCAGTCCTTAGGTTTCTGCTGCTGCCCCTTACAGTCTGTTCTCAACACAGCCCCCCAGCGTGGCCCTTTCACAGGGTACATCACTGAAAAGGCAACGACAATCACAGCAAGAAGTGACAAGCAATTGTGGCGCTTCTCACGAGCTAGCTGGATGTGCAGTCACTTTACATGCGCTAGCTATTTCAGTACTCCTGGTAGTCTTAGGAGGTGGGCATGGCAGCCAGGTCCCCTGAAAGGCAACACATGCATGCCTAAAAATCACCATGTCAGACAAAATTGCACAGAAAAATGAAACTGTAGGGCTTGATTAGAAATGGGGCTAAGGGCGCAACACTCGCAGACTTCACAAGTGACCATTAAACAAGTAGAAATGACAGCACAGTGTCTTTAGATGTTGAAGAAAGGCATAAGCAGAGGGAACCCCCACGGCAAGTGGTTAAATGTTCAGTTGCTAACCAAAATATTGGTGGTTCAAATCCATGTAGCAGCTCTGCAGGAGAAAGACTTGGTAATTTGTTCCTGTAAAGGTTACACCTTACAAAACCCTAGGGGGAGTTCTACTCTGTCATGTGGGGTCACTATTATTTGAAAGACCACATCGAACAACATTAAATAGGGCATTTGACCTTGAAATACACAAAACTTGCTTATGGAGGAAGGCTTCAGGAGAGTTGCAGCTTGTGAGTTAGCGGCCTGATGGAAGGAGGCTGATCTTCCACAGCAGCACCAGATGTGGCTGGGTGTGGCCTGTGACACACGCTGTGGGCTCAGGCAGCTGGGAGAGGTCTGAGGGTACGCATGTGTACATCTTACATATTCCCCTGGGGCTTCATTCAGCTGGTTGCAGTTTTCTGTGTTTACCTTGTGTTTTTTGCAGATCAAATTGAGCATAACCAAACATAAAATTTGCATTGTACTCAAAATCCCTCCCTCATATCATCCATTGCATTGAAACAAATTTGTAGTTTTAAAACAGTGACTATCCCCATTTTACAGTTTAAAACATCAAGGCACACAAAAGTGAAGTACCCAAGGTTACACAGTTAGCAAGTGGCAGATCTGGACCTTGAACTTGACTTGGATTTCGGAATCTTTATATGCAGTCACCTGGGTTTCCTCCCACCCTTCTGCCCAAAGGTACTGGAGGCTCACACCCTCCCTCAAAACACAAAGTCGTGTCCTCACTAGGCCTGGAAAGCCCTACCTGACCTGGCTTCTGAGTAGCTCTCTGACCTCATCCCCTGCTGCTCTCTCCTTGGCCCCTCTGCACCCCAAAACTGGCCTTCTCGGTGTTCTTCCTCAAGGCCTTTGTTCATGCTTTTGCCTGGAATTCTCCCCCAAATCCTGGCTGAGCTTCAATTAATTTACTTCATGTCTCTGTTAGAAAGACACTTGGTCAGAGATGTCTTCCACAGGCACCTCAGTATTAGGTACTTGTAACTTAAGTACTTGTCACCTGTGTTTCCTTTTTCTTTACTATTTGCTATTGGTACATAGCATCCAACCAACCAAAAAACCACCCAGTTGCTGTTAGTTGATTTTAATACATGGCCACTCCATGTGGGAAGCAGTAGAACTGTACTTGCAATGGCTAATTCTTTGGAAACTTAATTTCAAGTCTTTCTTCTGAAGCATACCTGGGTTTCCTCGAATCTCTGAGCTCTGTGTTAGCAGAAGAGCACATTAACCGTTTGCACCCTTCGCAGACTGTGACATGTAGTACAGAATGCGTCTATCTTTTTTTAAATATGCACCCCCTTATCTCCTACAGAACACAGACATAATGGGAAAACAGACCCTGCCCTGTTCGCTAGAATAGACTGTGGGAGATAGTAGGTGCCCAGTCAGCCTCTATTGGTGGAACAAAGAGGGAAGTAGCAGGGAGAAGAGGATTGTTCTACACAGCCGGAAGAGCACATCCTACATTGGTGCATACACTTGGGTGTTTTTAACTCCAGCTGCCTGTAGGACTTTGTGTCTTCTGATCTCCACCCCCTGAGTTATTTGCTAAACAACTGGGACAGGGCAGAGCTTCTAGAGATCAACTGGAAAGTCACAGAGCTGGAGTGACAGGCATGATGTCAGAGAAGAGAAGAAGAGGAAAAAACAAAACATGCAAACCTTCTAACCCTTTCCCCAGCATCCCAGCAAGAGAATTCTCCTCTCTGATAATGCAGGTCAGGGTTGGAAGGTACAGGAAGATTCAGCTTCAGGATTGGAGACCGATTGTGACCTTGAGTCGGACTGGATGTACTTGCAGTTGACTTTATTATAAAATGCTTTCTGAGAGCTTATCCCAAGTGAGGAAATGTGGCTTGCAGTGATGAATATTATGATGTATGTGCAATATTTGCCGTGGGCCAGACCCTGGATAAAGTGCTTTACCTAGACTGCATTTTTATATACTCAAAGTAGGATTAAAACAGCAGAGACAGGTTTTGCAGTTCTTACCATTTTATAAGTGAAGAAAATGCACATAATCAAATCACTTGCCCATGATCACACAACAGAGCAAGAATACAAGGTCAGATGTTTGAACATCCAAGGCGACACACGCTCTAGAGGGCTACCTGGCCAGAATGCGTCTCTTTGCAAGCGGGACTTAATTCTAGTGCATGGGAACTTTAGAATCATACAGCATGTTTTATAGTTGAAGACAGGCAGTGGTTTGTCCAGACCCCCGCGACTAAGAAGCAGCAATGTTCCTCCCCAGAAATCCACCATTCTGGTCCCTTCTAACCCATAGTTGCTCTGTGTCCCTTAAATGGGCACCATTTAAGGCAAACTGAGATGAAACCTTCAAATGTTTCAAAACCCGGGGCAATTTTCCAAAAGGGAAAAGGCTTCTTAACCCCGAAAGCATGTGATAGCCGTACCCTCTGCTTTGCAAACGCATTTGAAATTTGACTGGTCTCTGGGTAATTACCATGTCATTTGGTCGGTGGGTCTGACTGACTTGTCTCTGGGGAGTAACTGCATGCCAATTCCTTGTCACAGCTCTGAAACCATGGTCCCCTCCAAGCCAGGGGACAGACCCCAGGGGACACTTGCTTCTGCCATCATCATCACAAGAAGCACCCCATGCAGAGGCTAGGGAACAGAGTGGCATAGGCAGGAACCTGCTTGGTGCAGTGTGTTAAATGCTTGGCTGCTAACCGAAAGGTCAGTGGTTTGAATCTACCAGCCAGTCTGTAGGAGAACGATGTGGCAATCTGCTTCTGTAAAGATTTACAGCCTTTGAAACCCTGTAGGGCAGTTCTAGCTCTGGTGACACTTATGTGACATTGTTCACTACTGTTGAGAAAGTGCACATCAGACCCTGCCTACCTCGCTTGCTGGGTCATGTGCCCTGCCAGGGACTCTACGTTCAAAAAGAGTCTTCGGTTCTGCAGGAAGGGGCTGTAGGGTTAGGAGGGCGGCAGGTGCCAGCCAGACTTAGAAGCAAGCATCTCTGGTGTGGTGAAAAAATGTGAAATTGTTCCCTCCAGATGGTCTGGAAAGCAAGGTCAGCAAGGATAACCCGCCCAGCTCGTACTGGTGGGTAGCTGGACCATTTGCCTGGTCATGGCCTTGACTGGGGCCTGTTCTTCTCCGAGGGCCCTGAGCTCCCTCCCGACTCGCCTCACTGACCCACGTGGGAGATGTTTTGGACACAGCTAATTGCACGGAGCACCTGGGCAGTTCTCATTTACTGGGACTAATTAAATGACTTCAGTGCCGGCGGTACCCATTACCTAGCTGATTACTTTTCCTCTGCCCATTAACGGAGAAATTACTGAAGCCTGGAAAAGGTCTGCTGGGAAAGAAAGCACTTCTTTTTTGCAAGTGTTGAGGATAGTTATTTTTGCTACATATTACATCCTTTCAAACAAATCAGTTGTAGACATCATTTCATTTTAAAAACCTCTTTGCCAATCCCAAATCCAAAAAAATGGCAGATTTTGGTGACAGCAAAATTTCCAATTCAAGTGAAATTTTCATTTTGCATGGATTCAACACCAGTTTTCCACTGCCAGGCACCAGTTTCTGAATTCACAACACTTGGTCACCTTTGAACATCTCTCTAGAACCCAGAAAGTTCTGGATCTGAGAGGTCCACCCCTCCTCCACCCCGTTTTTGCCCCCCATGACCTCACAAAGTCAAACAAACTCAGAAAAGCCAGACAATCAGCTCGTTGCTGCAGACAAGACCCTCAGTCCAGGGAGAGAGCAAGCAGCCTTCCCCTCACCTTGGCAGCGGGCTGAGCAGGATGATTTAATGGGCCTTTTCCATGTCTGACTCGTGATCCATACATGTGTATGAAGTGTGGTTCTCAAGCAAGCCAGACCCGGAGGCGGCAGAGAACAAATCCTTGCGTTCTTGCTGTGTATTCCCTTCCTGATCGGCTGGCCTCCCCGGAGGCTGACATTCTTCCACTGTGCATATGGGATGAGGTTCTTTCTCCCTCCATGGCGGGAATTCGCTTTCAGGCCGCACAGTCTGCATTCTCCAAACCAACCTGGGCTCAACTTCCTCCTCCAGGTTTATTTGGAAATGTCACATCTTTAGCACAGCTCTCCTGTCAAAGCTGGAGAAGGTAGCTAGCTGCAAGCCCGAGGAACTTTCCATAGGCAGACACTCCCCGAAGCTGCTCTGTGCAGCGGGGAGAAAGATAGTGGCATGGTTTAAGGAGGGGATCAATCCAGAGAGGAGAAAAAGGAGGGCTCTGGATAAAAATAGCGGGCCTATGAACTCCTGCCCCCCACTCTGTAATGATTTCTCCACTGACTTGCATTTGGCCAGCACTGAAGACAGTTAGTCAACTGGAGAGAAGGCAGGGAGCGGACTTGCCAGGTGGGCTTTCCCCAGCCGGCCCGGCTCTAAACGGCACCACATGTGAACAAGTGTTTACAGTTTTAAAGATGTGTTGAGTAATTGCACATGCGAGCTATCTCCCCTTTAATGCGCCCAGCATGTCCGGAGGCTTTCTGAGAGAACACCCTGGTTGACAATGAAATTGTTTGCCTTTCCTGCATGGAGGCTTAAGGAGGCACTGGCTTGTGCTGGGATATAATTGGGAGCACTCGTGCCTTTGTAGGTCTTTTTTTAGCTACTGAAAATGACCGCCTTAATCCACTCTTTACTTACCCGGATTATGACCGAGCCCCCTGGAGCTCCCTTGACATCAGACAACAGAGTGGCGGTTCTTCAAATCAAGTCAGAGACTCCCATTTCCAAATGTGGAAACCTTGGTGGTGCCTCAGGTTAAGGGCTGCATCTGTTAACCAAAAGGTAGGCAGTTCAAATCTGCCTGGTGCTCCTGGGAAACTCAATGGAGAAGTTCTCTGACCTGTAGGGTCGCCATGAGTTGGACTCAACTCGATGGCAGTGGGTTGTCCCCCACCAAGTGTCAGTTTAAGAACCCAAACAAGAGAGCATCAATTGCTTTTAAGTTCTCCCAGTTTTCAGGAATTTTGGATCACCTCAATAATATGTTAATTATTAGGTTAGTCCATAAGTCATTGCAAGCCCTCCTGTTTTTATAGATGGGTTTCTCTCATCCTTCTTGTGGTTATTTTTTCATCTATTAATTATTCCTTGCTCTCTTTCTTCCCTTAAAATAGTGGCTGGTGTCACCTCAGGGAGCCAGGCAGAGCATCCTGCATTGCTTGCTATTATTATTAATGTAGTGTTCTTTGTCTTTTTTTCTGGCTTCCACAAAACCCAGCCAAAATGGTTTGGCAAATCACTTTGCATCATTGCAACCTTGGGTCAGCTATAAACAAGACCCAGAGAACAGGACCAATTGCAGTTTGCAAAGGCACTTGAGATGTACCCAGCCCATCTAATGTCTTCCTGCCCCGCACTCACGTGGGTTCCATGAGCAAGACCAATGGTGTCCATGCAATGACCTCTATCACCTGCCCTTCAGCCCTTGGCTGCCACCTCAGCTGGCAAATAATGTAACTCATGGCTGGCTGGAGCCTGTTGGTTAATCCCAGGGCTGTGTTCTTCCAACTGGGAAATCTTTTTACTACTGTTTACTTGACCTGTAGAGATGCACAGAGACATCTGCTTCATCAGAGGGTCTTCCTAACTGATAGCTTTAGCATCCGAGCAAGAACCACTGAGCTGGGGAGGGGGGGGTGTCTGGAAAAATGGATCCTCCCTCGGGGTTGGGGCTCAGCCACTGCTCCAGGCCTCTGGGATCGATTCTTCCTTGCAATCCCCCCATGCAGCTGGGTGGGCATAGCTTCACCTGAGAGTTGAGCGTTTGGGCTTCTCAGGAAATCAAAACTTGCAATTTCGAACACCTTTTGGGTTTTTACTTCTAAACCACTGCTTTGCAGGAAGTAGATATGAAGGACAGCAAAATGAGACTCCTTAGTCACTCCTCTGGTTTCCATCTCACCTTTTTTCCATTGGGTCTCATACCTTCCCTCCATCAAAGTCTGGTCTGGGAAAGCTATTGATGAATCTTCCCTTAGCAGAATGAGCAGGTGACAGAGACCACCAGAGACCCTTATGTCCTTCCTTTCCCCCTCCTAACTGTTGCAGCAGAACTGGGCAGTGACCACTCTAGAGTAGTTACTTGTGTCTCTGCTGTTTCATGAGATTCTTGGGGGCAGAGGAGGAAGGTTTCTTCAAGCAACTCTCAGCAGAAGACCTGGTACACATTAGGTTCTCAATAAATATTATTGGCATAAATTCTGCAGGGGAGAAAAGCTGTATTCTCTCTGGAGCCAGTCCTATTTCTGAGCTTGGGATCAATCCCAGAATTGGCATTGAAAGATCAAAATCCTGAAGCCTGGGAGAGAGGCAGGAGGCCTGGGCTGGAGAGTCTGTGGCTAGTCAGGAGAGCTGCTGGGAGCACCAGCACAGTGAAGTCAGTGACCCCTCAGTGTCCTGGGAGATCTGGGCAGAGCAGCTGTGCCCATGCATCCCTTCCATCACCAGCATGCAGTGATCAGGCATTGCAGTGGGGATCTGCAGATACAAGAGGAAACAAAAGAGAAGCAAATGCTCTTATTCTGATATGTACTGCTTACCAAGTGGGTAGGTGATAAAACATATAATGAATGCCTCTAGCCGGTTAACTAGTGGCTGTTTAGTTAATTCCATGGTGATGCCACATGTCTCAGAGGAGAATTGTGCTCCATAGTATTCTCAGTGGCTGATTTTTGTAAGTAGATTGTCAGGACTTTCTTCCAAGGCATCTCTGGAGATTCAAATTTTGAACCTTTCAGCAGCTGAGCACATTAACCATTTGTACCATGCAGGGACTCCTAAAACCTCTGAGAAGAGCTACAAAGAAGTATACCCCTCCCCATGAGGAGTTCGAGAGTATATTCTAATTCAAGGGTGATGTGAACAAGACCAAAGGTGGGCAGGTGACTTAGGTAGGGACCAGGCTCAGGGAACTGTAGGGACTCAGGAGATCATGGCTGGGGCTAAGATAGGACAGTAGTCCTGGATATGAAATCCCAGAAATCCAGGTGGGACCTCCTGAAATCCTGTCTGCTTCAGGTCAGAATTGGTTCTGAATAAGGAGACAGGGCTGGACCTAAAGTCCAAAGTCAAGACAGCTCATTCGTTCATTCAAAAAATATCTACAAAGCATTGACCATGTGACAGACACTTTGACTGACAGTCTTTCAGCAAAATAAATATGGTGCCTGCTCTTATGGAACTTAGAGTTCCATAACAATCAGCTTAGAGTTCCAAAACAATCAGCTGGAAATTAGACAGATTAATTAGACTGTTGGAAATGCTGAGAGACAGGGATGACAGCCATGACAGAGTAATAAGGAGGCTATCAAGTGGACTTTTAAGGAGGTTTCTTAAGGATGTGACATTTAGCTTAAAGAAGTCAGCCTACATCTCACCCTAACAAGGTTGTCCATAATCCAAAAAACAAAACAGCAGATGTTCGAGAGGCTATGGAGAGACTGGAACTCTCCTACATTGCTGGTGTGATTGCAAAATGGTATAACCTCTCTGGAAAGCAATCTGGAACTTCCTTAAAAAGCTGGAAATAGATGTAACCATTTGATCTGTAATCCCACTGCTTGGAATTTATCCTGCAGAAACAAAGGCTGTCACATGAGCAGATATATGAATACAAATGTTTATTGTAGCCCAGTCCAAAATAGCAGAAAGATGGAATCAATCTAGATGCCCATCAACAGATGAATTGGTAAACAAACTATGGTACATATACTCAATGGAACACTATGCAATGATTAAGAAAACAATGATAATTTTAGGGAACATCTCATAACCTGGTTTCAGTTGGAAGACATTATGCTGAGTGAAATCAGTCAGTGTCAAAAGGACAAGTGTTGTATGAAACCCCTTATATAAGCACTTAAAAACAGAATTATGTACAGAAGAAAAGATTCTTTGATAGGTACAAGGGTGGGGGTGGTGGTAAGCATTGGTCATAGATTAGGTAGTTGATAGACATTTGACTGGGTGAAAGCAGTAAAAGCACACAGTAGAAAGTAGATCAACTCAACTGGACTTCACCATAAACTGAAAGCTCTTCTAATCGAAAACTGGTATTGCCAGGATAGAGTAGTGGGGGAAGGATCTGGGGACCATGCTTCCGGGAGATACTGAGGTCAGTTGGCATAATTAGCCTGTTGCTAAAAGAGTCTTCTGTATCCCATATTGGTAAGTGGCATCTGGAGTGTTAAAAGCTAGCAAGCTGCCATCTGAGGTACACTGAATGGTCCCGACTCAGCCAGATCAAATGATCACCAAGAGCACCAAAGACACGAGGGAAAAAGAGCCCAGGAGACAGAAAGACCCATGTGAATGGGAAACTGTATCAACATGTGACCAGAAGAACCAGATGGTGCCCAGCCACCACCAAAAACAGCTGTGATGGTACACACAATATTGAGTGCTCATGGCAACATGAGAAAAAGAGGGGTGCAGCACAAAAACTCTACTGAAAGACCACAATTGATGGCCCTATGGTCTGGGGGATTCCCTGGGAGCATGGCCCCTAGCCATACTGCTGCCTGTGTCTAGAAAACTCTACTGAAGTCAACTCTTCAGACAAAACTCAGGGACACGACATGACCGCATGGCTGGTGTACTTTATGGTTCTATGGGTTTATAGAGGCTGTCCTACTGGTCTCTTTCTAGATGGGAGAGAAGAGGGTGGAGGGAAGGGGACAGGTGCTCATTAAGAGGATACTAGAAGTGTAGCGTGAAAGTGAGGAATGTCATCACTGGGTGAGGAGAGCAGATGGAGCTGCAGATAGGTGGGCATGCAAAATTGATTTGGATTGTATACTTTCACTTAATCACAATTAAAGAAAAAGAAGTCAGCCTGGAGAACAGTGGATGGACTAACACTCTGGGCAAAGCAAACAGCTGGTGCAAAGCATCTATTGTAGGCAGAAAAATGATCTCCCAGAGATGTTCATGGGATGCTCATAATACCAAAACCTTGATTATCTCATGTTATACAACAAATGAGACTCTGCAGGTGTGATTAAAATTTTGGAACTTGAGAAGTGTGATGATTCTGGATAATCTAACTAGACCCAAACTAATCACACAAGCCTCTAAAACCAGAGAACCTTTCTTGGATGTGATCAGATGAGAGAAGAAGGCTCAGAGATATATGACATTTACAGATGGAGGAAGGAGGCTTCTAGAAGCTGAAAAGTAAAGGAAACAGATCTTCCTCCAGAGCCTCTGAAAAGAACAGACCCCTGTTAACACCTTGATCTTAACCCAGTGAGACCCCTGGGGGTCTTCTCAGCTGCAGTCTCCCATTCCCATGGGTCCTTCTGTCTCCTGGGCTCTTTTTTCCTCATGTCCCTGTTGTTCTTGGCCATCATCTGTTCCGAATAAGTTGTGACAATTTGGTGTATCTCAGACAGCAGCTAGCTAGCTCTTGAGACCCCAGACACCACTCACCAACATGGGGTGCAGAAGATTCATAGCTAGTTATGCCAGTTGGCCTCGATGTCACCACGAGAGCATGGTCCCCGGACCTCACCTCTGCTACTCTGTCCTTTCGATATTAAGTTGAGATTAGAGGAGTTTTCAGTTTATGGTGAATTCCAGTTACACTGATCTACTTTCTACTGTGCTGTCACTGCTTTCACCTAACCAAATGTCTATCAACTATCTTGTCTATGACCAACTCTCTCCCCCCTCCCACCTTTGTAGCCATCCAAGAGTCTTTTCGTTTGTATAGAAGTCCGTTTTTAAGTCCTTATAGCGGGGGTCTCAAACAACATTTTTCCTTTTGCTGCTGACTGATTTCACTCAGCGTAATGTCTTTCAATTGAAACCAGATTGTGAGATGCTTCCTAAAATCATCATTGTTCTTTATCACTGCGCAGTGTTCCACTGAGTATATGTACAGTAGTTTATCTATTCATCTATTGATAGGCATGTGAGTTAATTCTATCTTTTTGCTACTGTGGACTGTGCTGCAATAAACATTTGTATGCATGTATCTGTTCATGTGACAGCCTTTGTTTCTGTAAGATATATTCAAAAGCAGTGGGATTATGGGATCAATTAGTACATGTATTTCCAGCTTTTTAAGGAAGTGTCTGATTGCTCTCCAAAGAGGTTGTACCGTTTTGCAATCCTACCAGCAGTGTGCTGATAGTTTTCTAAAGCAGAGAGCCAAGGCTTCCAACCCGAGGCCATGTTTTGCTGGGAGTGTGCTGGTCCCACCAGGGCAGGCTGTAAGGCTGTGTTGTTAAAATAGCTAGGAGCATGTCTCAGCCATCGATGGCTGGGTGTTGGCAGGTAAACATCGCTGCTGCCCAAGTACCACTACTCTCAGGAGACAACAGGGAGGACAGCACTGTCTGTCAGAGGTCCCAGGTTCTTGTGAGGAGAGTGAGAGCACAGAAAAAATTTCAGTTATCCAACAAAATGGTCCCTTCCAGTTAGAAGAGGCATTGCGGCGTGGGTGTCCCTCTCTGTTAAGGCAGCTGTTGTTGCTGTTGGTTACTGTCAGCCGGCGCTGATTCCTGGGGATTCCATAAAGAGAAGGAAGCATTACCCAGTCCTGTGCCATCTTCCCCACTGTCGGTGTGTTTGAGTCCATTATTGCAGCCAAAGTGTGTTGTGAGTGCCTTCCAACTAGGGGACTCATCTTTCAGCACTACACTGGCCAATACTCTATTGTGATCTGTCGGATTTTCATGGGTTGATTTGCAGAAGTAGATTGCCAAGACTTTCTAATCCATCTTAGACTGGAGGCTCTACTGAAATCAGCCCATGGTGGTTGACCTGCTGGTATTTGAAACAGGAGTGATATAGCTTCTAGCATCCTAGCAATACGCAGACCAGTACAGGACAGCAGACAGATGGGTGGTGGTGACACAGGTAACTTGTTACTTACTGTAGAGACTGTAAGACCTCTGATTCACCCAGTGGTTAAAACACTCCCCTGGTAACTGAAAAGTCAGTAGTTTGAAACTACCAGTGTCTCCATGGGAGAAAAATGTGGCAATGTGTTTCCATGAAATTTACGGCCTTGAAAACCATATGGGGGCAGTTCTACTAGGCCCTATAGAGTCTCTTTGAGTTGGAATTGGCTTGAATGCAATGAGTTTGCATTTGGTTTGGGGAGAAACCATCACTAATGTTGTCGATGCACCAGTATTCTTCTAACCTTAAACCCAGAAAACTCGGGTCCCTGGGTCTCGGCCAAAGTTGTTTTCTGGAGTTGTGCCTCACGCCTCACTGTCTGGTGCTGCTTTCTCTGCAACCCGACACCCTTGCTGAGAGTGACCTGGTTTCAGTAGGCAAGCCAGCCCCTTCCAGTTTGGCCCCTGCTGTCCGAGTCATCCTCTGAGACCCTTGTCTTGGGCTTACTGTCAAGAGGATTCTCCAGCATCTCGTTTCCATGGTGAAACAATGGTCCTTGTTCGGAAACACATGGAGCTTATAAAATCCGTGCCTGCATTTTCCTGGATCAAGCCATAGCGCACAGTCTAGGGATTTATTTACAATGAAGAAATGGTTTTTGCAAATGGTGGTTAGCCCAAAAGATTGTTTTTGGAATGCTAAGTAAAAGGGACGTTGTTAGTTATTTGGACATAAGCTGGAAAGGGATGGTTTTACAAGGAGCTGGGGTGAAGTGTTGGACATATTCTTCTGTTTCGTTAGGGCAGGCTAGCTAGGAGTGAAACCATGTGACTTCTGTCACCCGTCCTGTCTTTCCCAGGCTCAGCCTGATGCTTTTACACCAGCCCCTAGAGTGACATACATTAGCTGTTCTGTCATCACCCCCCTTATCCACAGTTCCATCGCACTGGCCTCTCCAAAGCCCAGCTATAGGCGATTTGCCATGCGAACCTTATCTTTCTGCAAAGAGCTACTTCCAAAGAGCTATCACCACCTCAGAGACAGAATACCTCCACGTCTCACATGAAGTCCCCAAGCAGTGGGGGACAGAGTCTGTCTGAGTTTGCAAGATGAAAATTAGAACTGAATCCAAATCTTTCTGTTGTCACAGCTACATCTGGTGAGCTTTTTCATTAACTACAAAACTGGGCCACAGCGAGCTCAAGTCTATTAGCAGGACCCAGTTCTCTGGAGGACCCAGGCAAAGGGTGCCTCCTGCCATTGGGAAGCTGCATCTGTGCTTAATTAAGGCAAGTTGTCATCTTCCAGGCTGGAGCTGTAGGAGGAGTTTAAACTTTTACTTTCTGGAAGAAGAGAACGAACGTCAGTTGTTGGCTACCTGGTGAGCACGGGGCAGGGTTTCTCAGTCTAAACTGTCTACCCCACAACTGCCATTTTAACACCTTAAGTGACCTTGAGGCTTTTCTGTCCTTCTGGAACCCTAATGTAGCACAAAATAATCCCTAGTGGTGTGCAAACAGTTAAGTGCTTGGCCACTGTCGTGGATTGAATTATGTCCCCCGTGAAATGTTTGTATCTATTTGGCTTTACCAGGATTCCCAGTGCTCTATGACTGTCTACAATTTTGTCATTTGATGGGATTTTCCTGTGTGTTTTAAATTCAATCATTGTGATTTAATAAGACGGATTAGCAGCAGTTATATTGATGAGGTCTACGAGATTAAATGTGTCTTAAGGTAATCTCTTTGCAGATGTAAAGGAGAGAAGCAAGCAGAGAGACATAGGGGCCTCGTACGACTAAGAAAACAGTGCTGAGGCAGAGTGCGTCCTTTGGACCTTGTCTTAGTCATCTGGTGCTGCTCAGACAGAAATACAGGTAGAAGATTTTAACAAAGAAAAGTTTATTCTTATACAGTTCAGCAGGCTGAAAGTCTGTTTTAGTCAGCTAGTGCCGCTCTAACAGAAATACCACAGAGTGGATGGCTTCAACAAAGGAAGGTTTATTCTTACACAGTCCGGTAGGTTGCAAGTCCATATTCAGAGTGTCCGCTCCAGGGGAAGGCTTTCCCCTTGTTGGCTCTGGAGGAAAGTCTGGTATTGCATCAGTCTTTGTCCAGGGAGCGTCTTGGAGCAGGAACCTCAGGTCTCAAGGACACACTCTTCTCCTGGTGCACATTTCTTGATGATGCAAGGCTCCTCATTCTCTTTGTTTCCCTTTCCTTTATCTCTGCAAGCTGAAAGCATTAAGGGTGGGGCAAGCCACACTCCAGGGAAACTCCCCCTACTGCAGAGCAAGGAAGTAATTCTGCGCAGGAATTTACAGCCCCTTTAACATACAGTTTAGCAAAACCACACAATGGAGGACAGTCCCAAGATACTGGGAATCATGTCCCAGCCACACAACTGCACATATTTTGGGGGGGACACAATTCAACCCATGACAAAGTCTGAATTCAGGGTGTTGGCTTCAGCAGAATATACCCCCTAGAAAGGGGCTCTGGAGGAAGGTCCTTGTCATGCATCAGTTTTTCTTTGATCTGAAAGCATCTCCGAGCTGGAAACTCACATCCTAAGGATGCACTCAGCTCTCCGTGCTGCTTCTTGGTAATATGAGGTCCCCCCTCCCTACTTGCTTCCCTTTCCTTGTATCTCTTATAGGATAAAAGATGGTACAAGTCACACTACAGGGATGCTTCTTTTACACCAGAGCAGGCAGGTGACTTTAGGGAGGGTGTTACAGTCCCACTCTAATCTTTTTAACATAATCTAGTCAATTAACCATGGGCAGAGGTTAAGATTTACAGCACAGGAAAGTTACAACATGGGGGGCAATCACACACATTTGGAGGGGGCACAGTTCAAACTATGACAGACCTGAAGTTCCTGTGCTGAGATGCTCTCAGACCAAGGGAAGAGTGATGTATCATGAGGACCTTCCTCCAGAACTGACAGAGATCTTTCCTGTGGACTGGTGTCCTGAATTTGGACTTGTAGCCTCCTGGACTATGAGAGAATAAACTTCTCTTTGCCAAAGCCATCCACTTGCAGTATTTGTGTTCTGGCAGCACTAGATAAATATGGCACCTGCTAACTGAAAAGTCAGTAACTGGAACTTACTCAGTGTCTCCAGGGGAGAAAGACTTGCTGATCTGCTCTTGTAAATATTATAACCAAGAAGACCCCGTGGGGCAGTTCTACTCTGTCTCAGGGGGTCACTGTGAGTCCAAAACAATGCAACAGCTTCCAATGATGTTGTGGTGCGAACACCCTGAGGAAGTGTGTGAGTGCCTGAACCCACAGCAACTGGTGATCCTTTTGAGTCTGCGGGAATTGGGGAGAAGGTAAGGAGACATGTGTATGGGGCAGGGACAAAGGAGCTAACTAATGGCAGTAGTACATAGGTTCCATCCTACTTACTTGGTAATTTTTCCCAAATTGGGAGACATTCCTTCCAGAAGCCTGGTAGATTTGAACTGCCAAACTTTTGGTTAGTAGCCTTAGCACTTAATTGCTATTCCCCCAGGATTTCCTTTGTACAGTATAACACACCAAAAATCAAACCTCTATTCCCAGTTGTAGGAATCCTATAGCACAGAGTAGAGCTGCCCCAAAGAGTTTTCAAGGAGTGCCTGGTGAATTCAAACTGCTGACCTTTTGGTTAGTAAACGTAGTACTTAACCACTAAGCCATCAGTTTCCTTATGCAGTATAATGGAAAGAAAAAAAAACCCACCGCCATCAAGTTGGGTCCAACTCATAGCAACCCTAGAGGTCAGAGTAGAACTGCCCATAGAGTTTCCACTGAGCACCTGACAGTTTTGAACTGCCAGTCTTTTGGTTAGCAGACATAGCACTCAACCACTACACCACTAGGGTTTCCTTATACAGTATAGTCTGTGGCTGTTTCACATCCACAGCAGATGCTGTCAGGATGTTGGTCCTCACCATCTCTCCCCATCCCTTTACACGCTAATAGCTTTCTACTGTAAAATTGCAAATGAGGGAGTTGCCCACAAATGAGGGAGTTGCCCACACCTGAGAGCATCTTCTGCTGGGGCTGCACTGGTCCCAAGGAGGCAGACCTGCATGCTAGTGGTTAAAACAGCTGGGAGCAGCTCTTATCCGATGACTGATGGCTGTGTGCAGATAAATGCCCCAGCTCCCACAGTGCCTTCTACTCTCAAGAGACAACTGTGAGCACTGTCTCTCAGAAGTGTCTAGGGGAAAAGAGGAATCCTGGATACAAACTCTCGTAGGGGAGGAGGCTAGTCTGTAGTATCTGCCAATTTCTGTGGTGTAAGTATTTCTGCTGAATTCAAGTACCTAATAGATGTTACTCAGAGATGCATGGTGGTGTTCTCCTGTAAGCAGGTTCCAGCCACTCCAGCACATCGTGAACAATGCAATAGAGACCCAGTCACCAAACCCCCAAAAACTCACAGCCATCGAGTTGATTCCAACTCATAGCAATAGTATAGGTCAGAGTAGAACTGTCCCATAGTTTCCAAGAAGCGCCTGGAAGATTTGAACTGCTGATCTTTTGGTTAACAGTCCTAGCACTTAACCACTGTGCCTTCAGGGTTTCCTCACCTCTGGCAGTGTCCTGTTGATTTGCAGTCCTGTGTTACTTTCCAAAGAAACTGAACCCAAGACCAAGCCTGCTACCATGGAGTTGTCTTCAGCCCCTGGAAGTCTCATGTATGTCAGAGCAGAACTAGGCTCCGTAGAGTTTCCAGTGACTGAACTTTGGGAATAAGTAGGTTGCCTTCTTCAAGATGCTTCTGGGTGGAAGCAAACCATCAGCATTTTGGTTAGCAGCTACTTTGTTAGCCTTTTAGTGCTGCTGTAATAGAAATACCACAAGTAGGTGATTTTAAAAAGAGACATTTTATTCTGTCACAGTCCATCAGACTACAAGTCCAAATACAGCACTTCAGCTCCAAGAAAGTCTTCTTCTGTTGGCTCTGGAGGAAGGTCCTTGTTGTCAAACTTGCCCTGGACTGAGAGTTTCTAAGGTGCAAGGATCACCTGGACTGGGAATTTCCAAGGTGCAGCGATCCCAGTTCCTTTCCAAAGGATGTGCTCTGCTCCAGGCACTGCTTCTTGGTGATAGGAGGTCCCTAACTCTCTGCTTGATCCTCTTTCTTTTACCTCAAGAGACTGACCCAAGGTACAATACAACCTTAGAGATCCAGTTCTTCCCCACCAAAGCAACTGCCACCCATCTTCCCTCATTAACATCACAGAGGCAGGATTTACAACATACAGGAATGTCACACAATACCGTTCACTAATCATGGCTTAGCTAAACTGCTACACAGACGTTCTTGAAGGACACAAGTCAATCCATGGCAGCCGCCAAGCACATCAACCATTTCCACCACTTGTTTAAACGTCTGCTTCCAGCAGAATATGGACTAGAACTAGATATAACTGTTTGCTCTGTGAACAAAGTGGGCAGAATTCTACCCAGTGGGTACAAATTAGCTTCATGGAAGGATAGAAGCTTAGCAGGCACTAAACCCCAAAACCCATTGCCATCGAGTCGATTCTGACTTATAGCAACCCTGTAGGACAGAGTAGAACTGCTCCATAGAGATCCCAAGGAGCACCTAGGGGGTTCTCAGGTGCTTCCTGTGGTTTCAGCCTCTCTTTCAGCCTCCACACACTCTCCCAGCCCAACATCTGGGTCTGGATTCCTCCTCTACCCACTCTACTACCGTTCTGTTCTACAGTCTACTCCACCTGGTATCATCCTCATCAGTGTCTGCCAGGGAAACCCTGGTGGCATAGTGGCTAGGTGTTACAGCTGCTAACCGAAAGGTAAGCAGTGTGAATCCCCCAGGTACTCCTTGGAAACTCTATGGGGCAGGTCTACAAAGTCCTATAGGGTTGTTATGAGTCAGAATCGACTCAATGGCAATGGGTTTGGGGTTTAGGGCCTGCTGAGCTTCCATCCCTTCATGAAGCTAATTCATACCCAGCTGTCTCTTACAGACCATTCCTTGTCTCTCTGGGCAGGATGAATGGTTTCCTTCTCAGCTTCTTTGAATTGTTGGAAATTGATTACAGTCCTCTCCAGGGCTTGCTTTTATTCGCTTTACTTGAATTTGTGACAATCCATCTCTGCTCTGGAATCTTGGAAGCTGAGGACCATGCTCTGAGTGGCTCCTAGCCCCTGAGATGACTGATTTGTCCTCAGTAAATGCTGCTGACGTACACTGACCTGGCACTGGCCAAGTTGCTACTCTTTGGCTTCAGCTTTCCCTGAGTTATACGCCAGAGCCTTAGCCATCCACAGAGCAGGCTGGGGACACTGACGAGGGCAAACCCAGGGAGGGTCGTTTCTCAAAGAGTAAACTATTGCTTCCTTCCTGAAGGAGAGAAAAAATCAAGATCCAAGGAAAAGCCCCCAGTTCCCCTCGAGGTGTTTAACGTACCAAGGAGAGTTGAGCTCGAATCCAGATTCCCCAAATTTCTCTGTGATGAGAAAACAAGGTCACCTGGCAGTCACCACAGTTTAATGAACACACTCTGATTGCCAAGATCATTTAGGAGCACATTAATTTCTTCTTTCATCCATTTGTTCTCAAATATGTATCAAGTGCCTGGGGCCTGATTAACAGGCTTTGTCTGAACCAGCCTGAACCTCAGACTTGGCTCTGTCCCTGCCACAGGCTGGCAACTTGAAGTAAGACATTTAACCCCCTGAGCCTCAGTCTACACTTCTGTAAAATGGGGGTGATCTGGTAGCTACTTCTTCAGGTTTGGGGGATGTTTGCAGCACCTATAGGCATTTAAGACATACTAGCTACAGAAGTTTCACCTGCCATGCTGGGGACCAGGTTTGACTCTCAGGCAGTGTAGCCCACATGCAGCCAGCAGCCAGTAGGGGCTGGCATGTTGCAACGATGTTCAACAGTTTTAGGGGACCTTCCAGATGAAGACGGACTAGGAAGAAAAGGCTGGTGATCTACTTCCAAAAACCAGCCAGTGAAAAACCTATGGCTCACAATGGTCCAACCTCCAATCCGTCATGAGGGTGCTACCAGGCAGAGCAGTGCTTAGTTCTGTGCAGGGGGTCACCACAATTGGGGGGCTGGCTGAATGGCAGGTAACAACAACAGGAATGTTATTCAAATAAAACCGTGGGGCAGGCTCCAGAAATAACACTTTGAACAAGATACACCTCATCCTCTTGGGGAGACCATGGTCTAGGGAGACAGACATCAGACCCAGGGTGTCTGTGCAAGTCGCAAGGTGTCACATCTGCCCAAGGGAGACACAGCAGAGTGGTGACTCACAAGCCAAGGCCATCATCTAAATCCCTGTGCTTCTGAAAACAAGGTTCAGGTTGGCCCGAGTGCGCTGCTTCTTCTTCCTTTTCCGAGCACAATGCGGGGTCTCACTCGGCAGCACGAGGTTGACAGAAGGTGGGGTGGGGGGGTCATGGAGGTGCCACCTTCCTCCCTTACCAAGGCTTTCTCCTGCAGGATGGCTGAGAGAGAGGAGGAGCCACGGAGCTCCACAGATGATGCCTGAAATTCCTGCCACCTCCAGGAACAGCCAGCTGCCTCCCACCCTCAAAGAAAGATCTTCATTCAGGTAAACTACTGAACCTTCTCTCAACAGCTTATAGTCCTTGATTTGCTCCATCCAGGAAACACACTGTAAAAAGGGAGATTTCTTACCCAACTTCTAGTACCTTTTTAATTAATTAATTTTACTGTGATTGCGTGAAAGTTTACGATACAATTCAACTTTGCACACACGCCTGTCTGTGGCTCCCTCTGCTCTCTTTGCCTGGTGACAGCACACTGCTTTTCATTCCATGCAGGTCATATCCTCTTAACAATCTCCTGTTTCCTCCTCACCATCCTCTCCTTTCTCGTCTAGTAAGGGGCCAGTGGGACAGCATCCTATAGGTGCACAGAACCATAAAAGGCACACACAATCTGGTCACTCTGTGTCCCCAAGTCCATTCCATGTTGGCTCCAAAAGCATTAGTATCATGGATCGCCCTTTGGAGCCTAAGGAAGGAGTGGCTTTGGGGTAATTTTTAGTTATCACAACTAGATGTATGTGATTTGACATCTAATGTGTGGAGGCCAGCAATGCTGCTCAACACCATATGATGAACAGGAAGGTCCCCATAACAAAGAATTATCTAGCCCCAAATACCAGTGGTATCAGTGTTGAGAAGCTGTGTTCTAAGTGAATGAAAATTAATGTGTGTGTGTGTGTGTGTGTGAGAGAGAGAGAGAGAGAGAGAGAAAGAGTAAGACAAATGCATCAGCTGTCAATGAGGAGATTGCTCTCTAGTGGTTTTCAGGTGTCTGAGAAGGTAATGGGGTGGGATCGCCTGACACACGGGTTAAAGTGACACCCTGCTAACCAAGAGGTCAGCTGTTTGAAACCACCAATGGCTCTGCAAGAGAAAGATGTGACTGGCAGTCGGCTTCTGTGGAGATTTACAGCCTTGGAAAGACAAGGGTCATTATGAGACAATTGACTTGATGAAAGTGGGCTGGTTCAGGTTGGTGTACCAGGATCAATGACAGTGGTGATCATGGTTAGAGTTCTTGCATTCTATGAGGGAGATCTGGGTTTGAGTTCCGGCTGATGCACCTCATGGGCCTCCACCCCCTGGCTATAAGCGGAGGCTTGCCTGTCGCTATGATGATGAAAAGGTTTGAGCAGAGCTTCCAGACCAAGACAGACCAGGAAGAAAGGCCTGGCAATCTACTTCTGAAAATCAGCCAGTGAAAACCCTATGGATTTCAAGGACACTATCCCATTATACATGTGGTCTCCATGAGTCAGGAGGCTGACTTGCCAGCAGCTTCCCAATTACATACGGGAGTCAGATTTACCAGTCCATTCAACTTACCAGTACAGTGTATATTTAGCTTCTAATGGGAAGCGATGGGGTAGCTCTGATCCACAAAAGAGGTAAGTGAAGCCTGAGGTTGGCCAGAGGGCATCCATCACACAGCTGACGCTCACATGTCAGATTGCACTCTAGTGTCTGGTGCCCTGTGTGCTGCATCTCAGCTTGAGAAATCCAGCCTTCAAGATGTCCAGCAGAACAGTTAGCGGGTTGGGGGGGGGAGTGTGATGGAAAAGAACCTCCAACCATCAGCACACCAGCAACAGGCAAGCAGAGTTCAAAATAAACAGGACATTCTCCTACAGTCACAGAGGATGCTAATTGGTTTGGAGATGCATTCGTGACCATCCGGGAGGGAGGCCCCTTGCCTGGCCCAGAAGTCGGGCCATTCACTAGGGAAGCAGAGGCATCTGCTCTGTGGGCTCCATGGTCTCAGGCAGTCTGGGCCACAGATTTCCACACAGTACTGCACACAAGTGGCCCCAAGGCCTTTGCCCTCTCTGCAGATAATCTGCTGTTCCTCTCCTTTGAAGTGGTTGAGCATTTCAGGGCATGGGATGCTGTGCAGACTTCTCATCAAGAGGGGTCTTGCTGGAGTTGCTATTTATTTTAACCTCTCTGCCTGCAGACCGCTCCTCCGTGTCCAGCTGCAGGACTCTTAATTTTAGTCTCAGGCTGCAGGCTGTCTCCAGAGGGGCTTGTCCAGGCAGAATGCAGTCTGAGAGTTGATAACCCTGAGTGTAGGTGGTCACTACACTTTTTGTGTGCCAGAGAGACCCCAAAGATAGCACAAAGCACCCAGCCCTGAAGATCCCACAGTACTCATGTTCATGTGTATGGATAAACCAGCCTCTGACTCCTGGTGAGCCTGTGTGTGTATAACAGTAGAAATGTGCCCTGTAGTGTGTTCAGTGGTTGTGATCTGTGGGAATTAGATCCCCTGCGCCACGCCCCTACCCCCACTCCCCAAAATTATAAAGATTTTAAGGCTGGATTTCTCAGTGTTGTGCCTGGTGGGTTATAAGTGGGTCTCTACTCTCCACTTCCTGTTGGAATGGTTTTCATGCGCGGTGTCTCCACGACTAAGAAAGCTATAGTAAAGCTTGCCCCCCAGAGGACCCTGATTACGGGGCAAGGACCGTAGTTGTCGCTGAAGATAGAATGCTTTAACTTGACCGACAGGAGGCTGCCTTCTTGGAAGATGCCGCCATGTCTTCCCATCTCCATGGTGACTGACACAAAGCTGGGCCTTCTAGAGCTCGGTGGGCAAGTCGTGGAGCTAATGAGACCATCCAAGTCTTTAAAAAGTGCCCCCAGGCCCTGGCTTAGAATCAGTTATCTTTGCCTTCCTACTTTTATTCTTTGTTTCTTTTTTCTTTTAATATATATGTATTGAATTGTCTCTAGAGTAAAGTTATTTATCATAGCTAGGCAGCCCATGATAACCACTTCCAGTGTTTTTGAAACATGGTTAGAGAAATCTTACCTTCAGGGGAATTTTAAAGTGTATTTGTGGAATGTTTCTGAAGAACCTGCTGCTAGACCTGCAGAGAAGTTTCTTACCACCCGTGAGAGACTGTCGGTCAAATATTCCCCCTTGTTCTCTAACAAGTAAGTTACTTACGTATTTTTCTAGAGATGAAAGCATAACAACATGCATTGCAGAACATTTGGAAAATATAAAGATGTAGACATTTGAAAACAAAAGTCAGCCCTTTTTTCCTCCATCAGTTACCTCGTTACCACTGTTAACCTTTGGGTGCTTATTCTTCTAGGCTTTTTCTGTGCGGTGATACACATTTTTAAATACAGTTTCTATATAAACGCTCTATTTATTTTTATACCTTTTCACATTATATTGTGAGCATTTCCCTATGTTACTGAGTATTCATCACAAACAAGATTTATAAACTCTGCCTCATAGTCGCTGATCGAGAGTAGCAGCTCCACTTGCCTCATGCTCTGGTTGTTGGCCTTTTCCCAGCATTCCGAGTAAGGCCATGCCAACCAGCCTTGTAAACACATACCTGTCTGCTAACATGATTATTTCCTAGTATGTATAAATAATAAACATGGAATTACCGAGCCACAGGGAATGGCCTTTTGAAATTTCTGGAAACGCATCACCAAATTGTTATTTAGCCCAACAGGTACCCATTACAGTTGTAGCATGCTGAATATTATCATTAGAAGTGTTTACGTGATAGTCAAAAATGATATCTTCTCGGTGCTGCTTTCCCAACATTTCCAGAAGCCCTCTAGCTTTCCTCCCTGGAGAGCTGGAGAACTGGGATCGGAGTTCTCTCCCCTGAGTCCAATCCCAGCTCCATGACTCACTTGTAACCTATATAATGCATTGGAAGGGATACTGCAGAACTGTCTCAAGGTCACCATCACCTTGTCCACTGAGTACCATCCTCTAGACAGGCCGAGGGCTCCTTTCTGACACAGTGACTGTTATCTGTGGCCTTCCCAACGTCCAGGAAATTGGTCTCCCCAATTATCCCTTGAGTATCAGAAATATCTCTCTATTGCATTCCATATACTTTTCAATTTTTGTGTAGTGGTCAAGAGTAAGGATGTTAGCATTTTGTGGATCTGGGCTTAAACCTCTGTTGCCAAGCACTAGCTTGAGAACCTGGATCAACTCACAGCCTTCATGTGCACGCAGATTCTTCATCTATGAAATGGAATCATTCTCTGCATATTATCATTGTTATTTTTAAAAGGCAGTGAAGAGAGTCAGTCTGGGCCGTCAAATGAGCCATCTTCTCTTTCTCCTGGCTGCCTTGTACTTTACGCTTCAGCCATGTAAACACTATCTACTTCCCTGCACTGTTCCCAACACCTGAGCCTGTGCTCATCTCTTCCCGTGGCCTGGAAGGCCCCTCTCCCTCATCCTTCCCCGGCAAACTCCTGCATATCCTCCAAGGTCCAAGGCAGGGCCACTTCCTTAGGAAGCCCCCTTCATCTCCTACAGCTGCTGTAACAAGATTCTGTAAAGCATGGGGCTTTAAAGAACAGAAACTTACTTTCTCAGTTTGGGGAGCTACAAGTCTAAATAAGGCACCAGCTTTAGAGAAGGGTCCTGCCTTGTCAGTATCCCTGGCTTTCCTTGGTGTTTCTTGGCTTATAGCTGGCTCCTCGCTTAGTCTGTCCCATGGTGTGTGTTGCTGTGTGCTCTGCTCTTTTTATAAGACGGCACTCTGAAGTGATTGGGTTAGGGCCCACCCTACTGGGGTGTGACTTCATTAACATGAGAGAAGAAAACCCCTCTTTCTAAACAGGGTCACATTCACAGGTGTAGGGGTTAGGACTATGACATAATCTGGGGGGAACCCTCCATGACTGGCACATCCTATCCCAGCACCCCTAACACCCCGATATGGAATAGGACATGTCTCTCTCCATGCACTGACCTCTTGCCTGGTTGTCCACCTTCCCAAATTGTTGTTGCTGTTAGCTGCCATTGAGTTGGTTCCAACTGGTAGCAACCCTATGAATAACAGAATAGAACATTGCCTGGTCCTGCACCACTCCCACAGTTGTTTTATCCTCAAGTCCATTGCTGCAGCCATTGTCAATCCATCTGGTTGAACATCTTCTTTGCTGAACTTCTACTTCACCAAGCATGATGTCTATCTCACCCTCCTTGCTTCCAAGGAGCACTCTGGTTGTACTTCTTCCAAAACAGATCTGTTTGCTCTTTGGGCCATCTATAGTATGTGCAATATTCTTCTCCAACATCACAATCTAAAGGCATCAATTCTTCTGTCTTCCTTACTCATTGTCCATGCATATGATGCAATTGAAAATACCATGGCTTGGGTAAGGCTCACCTTAATCTTCAGGGTGACATCTTTACTTTTCAATACTTTAAAGACATCTTTTGCAGCAGATTTTCCCACTGCAATGCATCTTTTGACTTCTTGACTGCTGCTTCCATGGGAGTTGATTGTGGAACCAAGTAAAACGAAATCTGGACAGCCTCAATCCTTTCTCCATTTATCATGACATTGCTTCCTGGTCCAGTTGTGACAATTTTTGTTTTCTTGATGCTGAGGTGAAATCCATACTAAAGGCTGTGGTCTTTGATATTCAGAAGAAGCTGTGTCTTATTCCCTTATACTTCTGAGGCCAGCACAGTGCTGGGATCTTAGCTCAGGAGCTGTTTCGGTGCTTAGGTGAGTTGCATGAATTGGATTGTTGGTGTTTCTCTCTTACGGCGTGAGATCCTTTCTGAGTGCGGTTTGTGATGAGAGAAAGGGGATGGTGACCTGAATGAGCTGACCTGGTGCTTGAGAGAAGGACAGATGTGGAATCAGGTTGTTTCACCTTCCAAAATGGGATAGCGGGAGACTCTCCTCAGTTATACTTCAGAATAGAAAAGGCTTACCTTCACAAAGCATCCCTTTCTCAAGAGTTGGCCCCATTTCCTTCTTTCTGCTGAGGACAGCCAAGTTCAACACACAGGAGGGAGAGATCCAGACACACATGTCACATGGGCAGCCCCATGTGCCCAGCTCCCAGTAAAGCCCAGCTGAAAGGATCAAAGGCCGCACATGACCGGCTGTGACAAATTTATGACGTCCTGTCACCCACATGAAAATGTTGTGTATTTTAATCTGCCCAGTGGAAATAAATCAGTCCTGAGTTTCTGTAGAAGGCATCACAAGTCAGCTACCCTTCTCCACAAAGATGTAAAGGATCTGGTTAAAGCAACTTTTACATCTCTGAAAGAATTGAGATTTTCATAGTGATGGAGGTATTTAAATGCACCTTTGTTTCCCAATTTTGACAAAACATCATGAACATCTAGCTTTCAATCAATGTACATGTTTTGTTATTGCACTCGATTTACAAACAAAGTCATTGGCACAGGATAGCCTGTGGTAGGTAGGACAGACCACCCGTAAGTATGCATATGAAAGCCCATTTGGAAAATCTCCTATGTCAGCCAAAAGTGTGACTGCATTTTTATAAACTTGGCTGTTCTCTTGGTGGTCGAAACAGTGAACCTTTTTGTTCATTGAATGTTGAAAAAATAAATACGCCAGAGACTGCCTTCTCCTAAAGGGTTTAAACTCCTGGTGATTTTGACTCCTTTTCTCACAGGGCTGGGTACCCCTTAACAAATGAGCATCAGAGACATTGTATTGTTTCTTGTGTACATAGGAGATTTTAGGCCACAGCCAACAAGGGTTGGCCCGTTAGCTGGCAATGCAGCTTAAAATGAGGTCTCCTTGAGCCCAGCTCCACTGTGGGGGGCTGGTACTGGATGGCTTCATTTCCGTGGGGTGTGGGCAAGAAGCTTGGCACTGGATGGGAGGGAAGAGAAGTGTAACCTTTCATCCTGGGACCTTAAGCAAGGACCATGGTTATGAAATACTGCTGTCTTCAAATTGAGAAAGAACCAATGACTGTGATTTCATGAGCTGGCTGCTTCTGATCAACTGGGATTAAAAAAAAAGATGCTATCCCATAGGGATGTGTGTGCGCAAGCGCGTCCATGCATGCCCTTGTGTGCACGTAATGTGGTTGGTATGTGTTACATATGTGTAGCACTTTATTTAAGGAGTCTCTCTGGTACAGTGGTTGAGCAAACCAAAAATTTGGTGATTCAAACCCAGCAGCCACTCCACAGGAGGACAGACCTGGAGATCCGCTGCCTGTGTATTTTAGCCAAGGAAACACGGTGTAGCTGGTCTAATCTGTCAGACAGGGTAGCTATGAGTCAGAATCAGCTTGATGGCACAACACAACAGTGAATGCTAGATGTAGCGCTGTGTGTGCGTGTGGCCACGTGATACCATGTGTAAAGTCATCCATTGCTGCAGGTTGATTCTGACTCATGGTGATCTCATGGGTACAAAGCACCATTGCTTCACAGGGTTTTCAAAGCTGTGACCTTTCAGGAGCAGACTACCTTACTTCCAAGGAGTCTCTTAGTGGGTTCAAACCACAGGCATTTTTGTTGGTAGCCCAGCACCTAACCGTTTGCACTACCCCAGGACCCCATGGATGTGAAATAGTTGGCAGAATTTTTATGCTGACTTTTATATGTTTTTGTCTCCTTGAATATTATGGGGGTCAGTTCTACCCTGGCCCCTAGGGTCGCCATGAGTTGGATCCGACTTGACTGCACTTGGCTGGCTGACAGACATAAAGATATTTTTTTGGAACTAGATGTTTTGTTTTGAACTAGGTTTGTTTTCAATGAAAAAAATACAGAGAAAAGCTTCAGAGTACAAAAAACAATGCAATCACAAACAATCTCCCCTTCATCCTGGGTCCCCATTCCTCTCTCCATGGCAGCCACTTCTGACAGTGATTTTATAAGTGACCCACTTGCAGAGAAGTTCTGTGTGTACATACACACTGCCTCCCCAACACCCTTCAAGTCACAAAACCAGACCAAATGAGAGACGCCACCCTGCTCTCTACTTTTCTTAATGAGTTATTTTGGGGATGCTTCTCTAACTGTCCAAGTTCATCTACCTTTTTCTTTTTAGTGGCTGTGTAGTGTTTCATTTGCTTGAATGTCTGAAATTTAATGAACCATTCATGTAATGTGGCTATTTCTAACCTTCTCTTACAACAAACAGTACTCTAATCTTTTGTATGTGCAAACATCTGTAGGAGAAATTCCTAGAAATGGCTTATCTGTGTCTGTGGGTCTATGTATTCACAGTTATTGTTATTATTATTAATGACATCATTGTTGTTATTGTCTTATTTTTTGCAAGTATCCAAAGAGCTGGTTCTAGTTGGCTGTCCCAACAGTGGGGCCCAAGGGTGTTTGTTCTGCTATTTCTTCAATCTTTGTTTATCTGCAGATGAAAGACGTCACATTAAATGTTAATGTGTTTAAAGGCAGAGTTTCCATTACTAGCTCATAGCTACTATGACAGCATAGAACTCGAACACCCTTTATCAGTTACCAGTTGCCACTGAGTTGATTCCCACTGATAGTGACTCCATGTGTCAGAGCAGAGTGGTGCTCCATAGCATGTGCAGTGGCAATTTTTCAGAGTGAGCTCATTGGCTCTTTCTTCAAGGGTGGGTCCAGGTGAAGTCAAACCTCTAAGCTTTCAGGTAGCAGCCAAGAGTGTTAACTGTGGGCGCCACCCAGTGAACCCAGACATCCTTTGACAATCACTGAATCTAGTCCCCTTGTGCAGCAGATGAGGAAAAAAGGCTCAGTGCAGGGACAGGCCACCATCCTGCCTGACAGCACTGGTGCAGACCTGGAAGCAGCCCAGTGCTAACGGAGATTGTCACTGTTACACAGCCACCGCTTTTGGAAAGCAACACAGGACCGATTGCTTGACTTCATCGATGAGCCCAAGATGATGTGTAATGCTGCCCCATCATCTGCTGGACTTGGAACCACAGGATATATACAAGCAGACTTGGCCTTCAAGAATAACGGCTGGCTAATGCAAGTAGCAAAGCACCCATCCTGACCATTTAGGAGAATTTTTAAAAGGTTCTCCCAGAAGAAGTCATGCCTCCCTTCATTGTCTCTGAGTGCTAGGGTGTAAGCAGGGGTGGGTTACCCAGTAAGCAAGATAAGTGTGGACTTACTTTTGCTTATTTCCTAATCTGTAACATGCTGTAGTGGATTAAGTGCTGCATCTGCTAACCAAAAGGTCAGCAATTCAAATCCACCAGACACTCCTTGGGAACTCTATGCAGCAGTTCTACTCTGACTTCTAGGGTTGCTATGAGTTGGAGCCGACTTGATGGCAGTGGGTTTGGTTTGGGTTTGGGTAAGTAAACTACTTCGTAATCTGTAGGGAATGAGTTTACTCATGTGAGATTGTTCACTGTGGGTTAAGAAGTAAGCCAAATAAGTCTGTGCTTACCTTGTTTACTGGGTAAATTTGAAAAAAGTTTTTTTTGATGCTGTAGGAAGATGCTATGTGGTTGGGAGAGAGGCAGACACCAGCTGTACCTAAAAGCAGAATCTTTGATACAGTAGAAAAAATGTAAAAATATTCACCACGGATGAGCTGGTAAGTAAAGTAAACACCATGCTTTCCTTGCTTATCGAATAATCATCCCTGGGTGTAAGGCAAGATGTATGAGTATAAGGTGTGGTGTATGAGTACATGTTGTGATATATGAGTATAAGGTGTGATGTATGTAGAGGATATACTCTACGTGACCAGGTTACTGGTTGTGTGATATATAAGTGTAAGGTGTGGTATATGAGTACAAGCTGTGGTGTGTATTAAGTGTGATATATAAGGTGTGATGTATGAGTGTAAGGTGTAATATATGACTACAAGGTGTGATATATGTGTTTAAGATGTTATATGTGAGTGTAAGATGTGATATATGAGTATATGAAAGTAATATGTGAGGTATGAGGGTAAGGTATGGAGTATGAAAGTATAGTATACAAGTGTAAGATGTGGTGTATAAGGTATGAACTAGTGGCAGAAGCTCCTTCCTAGAGGAAGGGATGGAAAGGAAGGCAGAGGTGGAGTGAGCCAAGGAAGATCGATTGTCCCTGGTGCGTGAGTCAGAATCAGACCAACTAGAATTCTAGTTCTGTCCTCTCCTACCAGCGCTTTCATTTTGGAAAAGCTACCTATACATCTTTTCCAAGGCTTAATTTCCTAATTAGTAAAACAAGAACAATTGCTGTATAGCATCTATCTCTTAGGGTTTATACTCTTGCAAAAGAAAAACAGCCTTCCGCAGGAAAGCAAGCACGTGTTCCCCAGAAAGTCCAAGCCTGCTCTCACGAGTGAGCCGGCTCCAGGGGCCTTAGATGAAAAGGTGGTGTTTACAGCCTCAGCTATTCCAAGGAAGCTGGGAGATGGGCTGCAGGGTTTATCCTGACTTCCTGACTTGGCTCAGCAAAGGCAACCCAGAGTCCTTTGGGTCCATAGACAGCAGGGCATTGTTCTGAGCCTGACTGACAAGCTTCACTCAGGTCTAATCTCAGAAACTGGGCATCCTTGCAGATGAAGTCCACCTGGCAACATGAATGGATCTTCTAGAAGGCCAACTGGGATAAACACAACTTCTCTAGACCTTGGAATGTGTAATAGGAACTACTTCCCTCTATCAAAACCTAAAATGTGACTTTGAGCCCCTCTTCTCAGTAATGCTGTAGTCTGGGGTTCAACTGCTTAGTTTCTGAAGCAGGTAGTTGGTTGTTGCTCTTGGCTTTGGATGCACAAAGAGAGGGTATCTGTGTGTATTCACGTACATGTGTGCTTATGTCTTCTTATTATCACGTGTGGTTATGTCCTCCTATTATCATTTTCTTTATACGCATAGAAGGACTGATTTCTGGGCTATGTCCTGGTTTGCAGAGTATGTAGAAGATACACTCTATGTGACCAAGTTGCAGGTTGATGTTCTTATAACCTGTGTGCGTTTTGGAAACCCTGGTTGGCATCGTGGTTAAGAGTGATGACTGCTAACCAAAAGATTCGCAGTTCGAATCCACCAGGTGCTCCTTCAAAACTCTATGGCTCTGTTCTATTCTGTCCTGTAGGATCACTATGAGTTGGAATAAACTTGATAGTAATGTGTTTTTGTTTTTGTGTGTTTTTTTGGTTTGTGTACTTTTTGGCCTTCACACAAGAATGTCAGGTCTTCCTGACAGAGCTGAAACTGATGTTACATCCGCTGTCTTGCTGGGCAAGATTCAAGGTAAAGATTAGTTATATGAACAATAGCCTCCTTTTCACCTCATTTTTGTTACACATTCTTCTGATTTTGCTAGCACTGCCTCTCCCTCAACAATCAGGGCTCTGTCAGAGCTTACAGCCATGCTTCAGACACCTTTAAACACACACACACACACACAGAGAAGTATCTGTAGGAAATCTTTAGAAGTAGAATCGACTTGCTTTATCAAGAAACCATAAGGGATACAAGACTGGTGGTGAAGAGTCCTGGGCTGTAGAACTGTAGAACTGGCAGTGTCCCTCCTTCACCATTGTGCCCTGTGGTCCTGTACAATCAGAGGACATTGGAGTTGATGATCTTAGTTTAGTGTCAGAGCTTGTCCAACTCTCCAGTTGAGCTACAGTTGAATTACAACTCCCTGCTGGTGTGTGCTTGCTATGGGGCAAGTCTATTGTGATCTATAGGACCATTATGAGTCAGAATCGACTCAATGGTGCTGGGTTTGGTTTTTTTTTTTTTTGGGTTGTGTGTTTTCCCAGTTTTTTGGGAGGCTCATAAAACAAAATAAAAGAAGAAAATGACAATCATTTTATTTCTACCACCCCAAATTAATAACTTAGCATATATACATCTAGAATCTCTTACCAATTGCCCTCTAAAGAATCATGCTGTTGATATTATAAATGTGATACATGCTCGTTTTCAACAAAAACCCATACACTGGATTGAATTGTGCTCTACCACCACCAAAAAGTGTGTGTAGAGGTTTGGCTAGGCCTTGATTCCCGGTATTGTGTGATGTTCTTCCGTGTTGTAAATCCTGCCTCTACAATGCTTGAGGGAGAATGGGCAGTAGTTGTGTTGGTGAGGCAGGACTCAATGTGTAAGATTGTTTTGTACCTCAAAGATGAAATCTTTTGGGATATAAAGAAAAGGGAGGCAAGCAGAGATTTGGGGACCTCCTACCCCCAAGAAGCACTTCCTTTGGAAAAGTTGTGAGTTAACCTGCACCTCAGAAGTGCCCAGTCCAGGGCAAGACTATGACAAAGATCTTTCTCCAGAGCCAACAGAGAAAGACTTCTTCTAGAGCTGATGCCTTGAATTCGAAATTTTAGCCTACTGGACTGGACAGAATAAAATTTCTCTTTTTAAAGCCAGCCACTTGTGGTATTTCTGTTAGAGCAGCACTAGGTGACTAAGATACTGCCCAACAGTACAAAATGAAAGTTAAAAACAAGCACACACTAAATCTTATCCTCCAGACATAAATGTTCTTAATATTAAAAAATGTCATTTCTTCCATATATGTACGTAAAAGTATGGATAGACCTAGTAGGTAGATGGATAGAAATACTTTATAAAGATAAATTTATACTGTAGCATTGTCATGGATCAAGTTGTGTTGCCCCAGAAATGTGTGTAGCCATTTGGCTGAGCCATGATCCCCGCTATTGTGTGATTACCCTCTGTTTTTTTATTTTGCTGTGCTGTAAATACTACTCTCTGCCTATATCTAATAGATAGGATGATGTTAAAGAGGACTAGGGTGGGACAGTAACACCCTTCCCAAGGGACTTTCCCTGGGGTGGGGCTTGTACTACCTTTCATCTTTTTATCCTACAAGAGATAAAAGGAAATGAAAGTAAGCAGGGGAAGCAAGACAGCAGCACTGGGAGAAGAGCACGTCCTTCTGACCCGAGGTTCCTGGGCCACGATGCTCCCTGACCAAAGACCGAAGCCACACAAAGAAGGACCTTCATCCAGAGCCGACAGAGGGAAAGCCTTCTCCTAGAGCAAACATCCTGAATTTGGACTTGGAGCCTACTGGACTATGTAAGGAAACCCTGGTAGTGTGGTAGTTAAGTGTTGCAGCTGCTAACCAAAAGGCCAGCTGTTTGAATCCACGAGGCACTCTTTGGAAACTCTGTGGAGCAATTCTATTCTGTCTTACAGAGTCACTGTGAGTTAAAATCGACTCAGTGGCAGTGGGTTGGACTGTGTAAAAATAAACTTCTCCTTGTTAAAGCTATCCACTTGTGGTATCTCTGTTAGAGCAGCACCAGCTGACTAAACCAAACCCCTTTTGGTAATAAGTAGTTAATTTTATTAGAGTTTAAACAGAAGAAAACCTAAACTGAAATTGAAGGTTTTGTGGGGCTTCAAATCTTTTGTACCTAAAAAGATTATTTTCTAATAGAATTCTCTATAGTTTTTTTTTTTTTCTTTTAGCTTATTAAAAAAAGAATTTATTCATTTGTGTAATCAGAAAGTCCAACTGGTAGGAGCAGTTCTCAACATATCTGGAGCCAGGGATGACAGAGAGGTTATTGAGTCTCTCTCCTGCACCAACACCTCTTTCTGTGTATTCTTCTGGGTTTGGTTCATGCTCAGGTCTGCTTTCTTCCTGTGACAATAAACATGACTGTTGGCAGTCTCAGACTTACATTGTCCTACAAAAGGGATTTTGAAATTGTTAAAATGAGTCAGTACATCTTCTATGTTTCACTACTTGGTTCAATTTTAGACAGAATTCACTGACTCCCTGCTCAAAAAGATACGAACATCAGTGCTCTCATGCTTCTTCCCTGCCTCCTTCTCTAGACACCAATTGTGGATACTGTGTTCATGTGATTCACATTGATTGCTGTCATTCCTGTAGCTGTCTAGTGTTGGTCCAACATAGAGGTGGATTCAGCATTTACCCCCTACTATTTTGCTGTTGTTTCCCATTGCTGGTGTCCTATTTCTCACTAGTGGGTTGGCTTGTGTTATTCAGCAGCATTATTAAAAAGTGTTCATTTTTATTGAATGCACAAAGGCTTTTCATGTCTAAGAATGCCTCCATTTTTCTTGTATACTTGAATAGTGTCCTAACTGCAAACCAAACCTGCTGCTGTTGAGTCCATCCTGACTCGTCGCAACCCTATATGACAGAGTAGGACTGCCCCATGGAGTTTCCAAGGAGCACCTGCAGGGTTTGAACTGCTGATCTTTTGGTTAGCAGCTGTAACACTTAACCACTACGTCCACCGGGGTTTCCCAATTGTGTCTAGGGTAGGTGAAATTTCCTTGGGACTTGCTTTCTTTCCCTTAGGCATTTGTCACTGTGCCAATGACTCCTGGTGTTAAATTTTGCTCAGGAGAGTTCTAAGATCAACCTGATTCTCTCCCTTTTATAGGTACTTTCCCCACCACCAGTCTTTTTGCTTAAAGAGTTATCAGTCTATCTTTTAAGTTTAATAAAAATGTATGTTAATGTTAGACGATCTGTTTCAAATTTTCCTGAAACATTCTGCATTTTGTCCATCATTGGGTTTGGGTGTTTCTACTTTTAGGGATGTACTCATATACTATATATCTAAATACATCATGATTTTCAGTTGTGGTCTCTGCTATGGGGAACCAATTATGTTTTTTTAGATTCGTTTTTTTCTTCTATATTTACTATCTTTATTTCTCATTACTTTAATGTCTTGGTAATTTTTCTAAACATCTATATTTAGGTTGACTATCTCAAACCTTGATAACAATAATATGAGTTTATATTTTTCTATGTATTTGCCATGAGTCGGATCCGACTCGACGGCACTTGGCGGACTTGGCATGTATTTGCCATTTCTAGTGCTCTTCATTTCTTCTTGTAATTTCAAGTGTCCATCTAGTGTCAGTTCTCTTTAACCTAAAGAAATGTCTACAGTACTTTTTGTAGATTACATCTATGGGCAACACATTTTCTCAGATTCTGTTTATCTAAATACGTCTTGACTTCGCCTTTAGTTTTGAAAAAAGTCTTACAAGATACAGAATTCTAAAGTGACCAGTTGCTTCTTTGCCTCCTTTTGTTCTGTCAGCACTTTAAAGATGATGTTCCATTGTCATCTGGCCTTCATTATTTCTGATAAGGAGCCAGTAGTCATTCAAATCATTGTTTGGTGGGATGGAATGTGTTGCTTTCTTCTGGCTTCTTTCAAGATTGTCTCTGTTTTTGTTTTAGAAGTTTAAACATGGGAAGTCTAGGTTGGGCTTTTCTCCCCGTGTTTATTGTTCTTAGACATTGCTGAGTGTCTTGGCTCTGTGAGATAATTTTTTTAAGTCAAATTTTGGGGAAAATTTGGTGTTACTTTTTGAAGTGTTTTGTCTACCTTATTCTCCCTTTTTTGTCTTTCTGATGCTACAATTATGCACAGATGCTAGACTATTTGATATTTTTATACAAGCCGCTCAATTTCTGATTTTTCCCATTTTTTTCTTTGTTCTTCAAACTGAATAATTTACATTGATCTCGCTATGCTCTTTTTCTGTCTACAATCTGCTGTTGAGTACCCCTAAGGCATTTTTTTAATTTTATATGCTGGGCTTTTGATTCTATATGTCTGCTGAGATTCACCATCTTTTCACTATACCATGTGGTTGAATTCCTTTAAAAACATTTGTAGTAGGTCATTTAAAGTCCTGATCTACTACTTCCAACATTTGTGTCATCTTGGGTTCAGTTTCAGTTGACTGCTTTGATTCTTGACTGTGGGTCCCATTTTCCTATTTTACTGTATGGGAATTTTAAGAAATTATGTCCTGAATATTGTGGATGATATGTCACAGAGACCCTAGGTCTTATTCTCTTCCTCTGAAGAGGATGGATTTTTTTTCCCCCTAGCAGGAAGATTTTGTTCTAGCAGCCTAATTAGCTGATAACCTTGATCTTGTGCAGACTTGATTTTAAATTATGTCAGGGTGGCCCTGTTTTGGTTTCACCCTTTATCTAAGAATGAACCCTTAATTCTGGTGCATAGACTTTCCTCCTAAGTATTACACTTCTTAGGCATCATTGAAGAACTTGAGGTGTTTGTCAAGCTCCTTTAACTTATACGGTATGTTCTAACTGAAATTTCGGCTCAGCTCTTCAGACTTCCAGTTGGTTCTTTCTGTCAGGCTCCTGGAATTTCCCTATCTCATTCAGCTCAGGAGTCAGCCAAGATATGAGAGAAACGCATGCATATATTTGGAAACTCCCCCTCTCAGTCTTCCTCCTTTCTGAGATTTCCCACTCAATTTCCACATGCTCATCCAGCCCCAAATTACATTTCTGACACCTCAAGTCAATAAGTATGTGATTTTCTGCTTGAGTTTTAGATATCCAGCCCTCTGTGGACTGGACAGTTCCCGCAAAGAAAAAGTTGCATAAACATAGATCTCATCCAATGTACTCCCCTCGAGTTTTGTCAGAGTTTGACTGCTCTCTAATATCTTCAAATCATTTTTAAAAAATATTTCATCTGCAGTCAGTCCAATATAAGCTAGTCCACGATTAACCAAAAACCTGCTGCCATTGCTTCTAATTCATAGTGACCTTCTAGGACAGAGTAGAGCTGCTTTTTAGAGTTTCTAAGGAGTTCCTGGTGGATTTGAACTGCCAACCTCATAATTAGCAGATGTAGAATTTAACCAGTACACCACCAGAGTTTTTTCTCTACCATTATTGTGAAACTCCATAGTAATTTGAGTGTAGAGAGTATTTATTCTGTTTCATAGTTCCATAAAGGATTATTAGTCTCCTAATTTTGTTTCCTTAGTTCTGGGTCTTCATTTTTATCTCATTTTTCTTGGTTTAGTGTCCTATCTTAAGCGTTACTGCTTTCTTAAATTTTTTAGAATTCCTATTTATTCAGGAGAACCATAGACACCAAAAGGGGGTCTTGTCATATTAAGACATCATTGATGTGATACAGAGCCCTACTTGGCATCCTAACTGAGTCATTTCCAGCTTTGCATCCCCAATGTTATATTGGCCAAGAGTGTGTTATCATCAGTTGCTGCTTCCTGATAAAAATTGTATCAATTTGGGCTTACTGTATTACAAATGATACAAAATCTGTCTCAAACTGGTTTAAACATGAAAAGGAAAATTCCTGGTGAAAATAAGTGAAAAGTCCAGGGATAGGTCATCTCAGGTATTCAGGGGTGGATTACCCAGCAAACAAGGTAAGTACAAGCTCCTCCAAAAACCTGTCCATGTGTTCACTATAGATTAGTGAGGAAGCACAAATAAGCCTGGCCTTACCTTGTTTATTGGGTAGTCTGCCTTGCCTATCCCCTTTGCAGAGCATGAGCGCCATTCCCAGGCATGCTCACTTCAGGATGGACACTTAAGTCTTGCTTAGGTCCAGGTTCAACTCTAGTAGGAACGTAAGTGACTGAATGTCTCAGGGAGAGTCACTGATTCTCTTTGGTTCTTATGCCAACATCCATTATCCCTGGACTAGTCACTGTGCTGGGAGAATGAGATTGTGATTCTCCCTTTGGCAGGTGTGGTTGGTCCCTCCTCTGGCTGTATAACCAGAGTCAGCTCCACTGAGCCACCTGGAGTGACAGACTTCCAAAGGAACACTATATAGTGTCAACAGCTGGCAAGGCATCAGATGCTGGAAAGCCACAAAGCAGCAAATATTTTCTATGACAGAGTGGTGTAAGGGTTTGTCTGTCTGTTGCGAGTATTGTTTAAGAAAAACAAAGGCCCTGAGTGCCATAACTTTCTTCTCATCACTTGATCTTCAGGGATATCTCAGCCTGCAGCAGCCAGCTAAGGGCATACAGGTGAGGCTGAGTGAACACATGGAGATGTTTACATAAAGCTGGGATGCTTTTGTCACCCATTTTTTTTTTTTATCTTGTGTACCATTCACTTTCCACAAAGATGAGCCACTCCAGGTTTCTCTGAGGTACAAGTGTTTGGGTTTGATAAATCTGAACAAGAAAATATTTCTCAAAATTGAATACAAAAACATTTTCTTATGAGCATTTTATTTTTATCAAGCATCTACTTAAAAAGATTTAATGTTCTAAGCAAAAGAAGCCATGTTCACAACACAGAGGTCACAAAAGCTGATGTGTCTTTCAGACTGTTTCATCTTTTTTATTCCCAGTCATTAAAGGACATGAAACTCTGCTCTGGTGCAGTCTGTTCTTGCAAAACTTGAAAGTTTGGGCAACATTCCTAGGAGAAAAGGATCTGAGGACCCCCTCTGGAATTGGTGGTCAGTAGACCAGAAAATGCTGGGGAGAACTAGATTGAGCTGCTTTGCTTTGTGATGTGAGAAAGGAAGAGTTTTGTGGGATGGAAGGAAACCCATTTGGCTGTGTTCTTTCTTTAGAGTTCTTAACTTGATTTATGGTCTCTGTTTTCTATCACTTCTCAGGTTATCTGGGGACCTTTGAAGGTAACTGTGCAAGCTGGTCAGTTTCTCTTAATCAAAGTAAGCATCTTTTTATCCTTGCCTGGATTTGGCTGTCCTGGTAGCTAACGCAGTTATCATCAGGTAATTCTCACAGCTAACCTCTAGAAGTTTAAAAGAAAGAAAAGAAATTCCATCTCTGAAGAGTTACATGGGTCTGTTACTCCAGTTTAACATATGGTGGCCAGGGATTCACTGGCTACTTCTAGGATTAAGAACAGGTTTAGCAACTTGAGGGTTTTTTTTTTTTTTTTTTTTTTTTGCCTCTTAACCTAAATTTCTAGGATATTTCCAGAGAATAGTCTTAACTGGTACATTATGCTCTGTCCTAGAGGTCAAGGAGGAAAGAGAAGATTAATTATTGTTTTTACAGACTTGGGTAGCCAAGGGATCACAGGGCCAGAGTCTCTCATGGTGGAGGGAACCATGGATCACAGTCTTTCTCTACCAAAAAACAAAAGACAAAGAAAACCACCCAAACCCACTATCTCTGAGTCAATTCCAACTCATAGAGACTCTATAAGACAGAATAGAACTACCCTATAGAGTTTCCAAGGAGCACCTGGCAGATTCGAACTGCTGACCTTTTGATCAGTAACTGTAGCACAAATGCCCTGTTTTTCAAATATTATTTGTACTCAGCTTTGTTTAAAAGATAAATGTGTAGTGTGTGTAAGAGTTACGGAAATCAGACTCTAAAAACGTTAAAGTAGCCTGTTGGAAGTTGCTCGGTTAATGACCCACAACGTTCTCAGGGAGTAAGGTACACTTGAATGCCTACATTGGTGGGGAGTCTGACGGTACCAGCTGCTCCTCGTGATTTAAGCTTGTCGCTAAGTATCATCAAGTCAACTCTGACTCATAGAACCTTGTACACAACAGAACAAAATGCTGCCCGGTGCTGCATCTCCCTCACAATCGCCAGCACATTCAAGTCCATTGTCACGGCTGTGGTGCCCATCCATCCCACCAAGGATCTGCCTGGCCCTCACCGGCCCTTTACTGCACCAAATGTGACGTCCTCCTGTGGTGATTGATCCCTCCTGATGACATGTCTGGAACAAGCAAGTCTGGTAACGTTCTGATGTGATCCACAGGGCTTTCCTTAGCTAACTTTTACAAAACCTTTCTACTCAGTCTTTTCAGCTCTGCTGAAAACTGTTCACTATGGTGGACCCCAGTAGTATTTGAAATACCTGTGGCATAGCTTCCAAGCACAGTAACACATGACCCACTCCACAATGACAGACTGACAGATGTTCAGTGCGTGCCATTTTGGGGTGCGTGTTATCACACGACCCAATCACTTTCTAGAGAATTAGTGAGGCCACATGGCAATGAAGTTGGCTTTAAACCAAACCAAACTAGACCCAGTGTTGTCAAGTCAATTCTGACTCATGGCGACCCTATAGGGCAGAGTAGAACTGCTCCGTAGAGTTTCCAAGGACAGCCTGGTGGATTTGAATGGCTGACCATCTGGTTAGCAGATGTAGCACTTAACCACACCAGGGTTTCTGAAGTAGACTTTAAGACCGAAGCCAAACCCAATGCTGTCAAGTCAATTCCAACTTATAGTGACCCTACAGGACAGAAGAAAACTGCTCCATAATGTTTCCAAGGAGGGCTTGGAGGATTCGAACTTCTGACCTTTTGGTTAGCAGCCGTACCACTTTACCAGGCCACCAGGGGTTCCTGAAGCAGACTTTAGAGGGCTGTTAAAAGCTTTCACACAAAGAACTGTATTCAAGTAAGACTACTGGGCAGGGCCCTTCTGGCCTCTGGACTTTGCTGCCGTCTGATCCCCTCTCTGAATCACAGCTCCTGTGATTTTAGGAAAGCACAACCCTGACCTTGCTGCTACCCTGATGTAAACCCAGATGTGACCTTGTTACTGCGCTGCTTATGGTTCTTTGGTCATCCTCACTGTGCTGAGAAGGAGGGCCAAATCCTTGTGTATGCCCTGCAAAGGCCTTCGTGGCCTAGCCCCATGCCCCTGGCCAGCCTCATCTTCCTCACGCCCCCTTGTGCTATACACAGTTGGGAAAAAAGACCACAAAAACAAGTTGCCGTTGGATTGACTCTGATTCATGGCAACCCCGGTTAGAGTAGAATTGTGCACCACAGTATATTCAGTGACTGATGTCGGGGGAGGAGACCACCAGATCTCTCTTTTGAAGTGCCCCTGGGTAGACCCAAACCACTAAGCTTTCAGGTAGCGCTGAGTGCATTAACTGTTTGCACCACCCATGGTTTCCCAGTTGGGAGAAGAAGGCTTGCCTTGTCCTCTCTCTCCACACTTCTGAGCCCTCTGCCTGAAACACTGCCCTCTCCTTACCCACACCTTATCTTCACACACAGCTATCACCTCCTCCGGGGGAGTCCTTGGTGCTCCCCTCCCTCAAATCTGGGCCCAGGCTCCTCCACTGGCTCCCACCCCTAGACTGCAAGTTCCTAGCTGATACTATCTTCGGTACAGTGGCCATGAGCTATGCATGTGCCTGGCACATGGTCGATGTCCCAGGACTACAGATTACATGAATTCAGGAATAGATTTTATGATCCTTTCTCAGGGTGGGGCTGGGAGCGGGGCTGGGGGGCAGGAGAAAATAGCTAAGACAAGTTTGTTTTGCTTCTTTCTAAAAAATTCTTTCTGAAAGTGGTATCATTCAAAAAAAATTAGTTTTTGTTTTTTTTAAATATCCTTTGATATCATTTTATGGAAGCCCTGGTGGTGTGGTCGGTTAAGTGCTACATCTGCTAACAAAAAGGTCAGCAGTTCAAATTGGCCAGGCACTCCTTGGAAACTCTATGGGGCAGTTCTACTCTGTCTTATAAGGTTGCTGTGAGCTAGAACTGACTTGATAGCAGTGGATTTGGTTTCTTGTTTTTTTATTATTTTATAATAGCTTTTTTTTTAAAAAAATTGTTTCACTGTTATAAGAATTCTGACAATTAAACCTGTGAACTTAATTGTTCTAAGTGTTACGTATCTCATTGCTGAATATCACTGTGGTCACCTTCAAAGTACTCCACTTGGGGAGCTATGCACTGACACCAGCACCTGGTGCACGCTTCAAAGCAGTTTTGGAACTCTTTCTGGAATGACCATTACACATGGTGACAAGGTGGCAAATACATGAAGTTAATTCTATAATTGCCTGTGAGGAAGTTTTTAGCCAGTCAACAAACACCTGTATAGAAGCACCCTTCCTATTCCCCCAGTCTGGCCCCCAGTGACCTTTTTCTTTACTTGAAGATAAAGGAAATGTGGAAAGGAAGACATTTAGATGACATCCAGGACATGCATGACATCAAGGGTAATATGACAGCTCTCGTAGCCATTCCAAAAAAAGAGTTCCAAAACTGCTTTGAAGGGTGATCTAGGGGCTGACATCAATGCCTAGCTTCCCAAGGGGGGTACTTCAAAGGTGACTGCAGTGAAATTTAGCAATGAGGTGTGTAGCACTTTTTCTAGGAAGAGTTCACAAACTTCATTGGCAACCTCATACATAGGAAGACTTTCGGTGGTACAAGTGGTTAATGCACTCACTGAAAAATGAAAGGTTGGTGGTTCAAATCCACTCAGAGATTTCTTGGAAGAAATACCTGGTGATTGACTTCAAAAATCACTGAAAACCCATGGAGGACAGTTCTACTCTGACACCACATGGGATCGCCATGAGTCAGAATTGACTCTACGGTAACTTTTTAAAAGTGCATATGTACATACATATGTGTGTGTGTACACATAGATGATAGGTAGGCAGGTAGTTACATAGATAGATGAAATATTTGACATTTTTACATGCACAGCTCAGCAACATTAATTATATTAATGATGTTGTGGAAAACTTATCACTCCCCATTCCCAAGTTTTTCTGTCAACAAGAGTATCTCTTGATCTACAGTTATCACAGGTGACTATCAGAGAACAAGAAAAGCCTGGGGCATGGTTTCCTGCGTCACAGAGGCCTCACTTTTGAGCGGTGGGAAGTGAATGAGTGGAACTTCCCTCCTCCTTCAAGATCTGAGCTGTACTTGTTTGTCAATAATTACCACATATTTCCTCCTGGTTTTTTTCTTAGACCATCTTGTCTAGGGGAAGTGAGAGAACTGGGAAAATGGCCTACGAAACATTTTTTAACTGCAACATTTCCTTAACTGCATTAAAGGAAAACAGGGGCCTTGTGGAAAGGCAGCTTCGTTATCACACATATGGCATGCATTTGACTCCAGTAGAGAGCTTTCTGCAGAAAAGAATCCCATAAATATACAAACTGCTTTATTTTGTTATTCAGCTCAATTCAAAAGTGCTACAGGGGATTTTAGCATAAGAAGCGTTGCCTTTTGAAGGCCACACCTAATGTCTTATTGTTGTTGGCATACTTAGCGCAACATGTAGCATAGATGATTGATTTATTTCCATGCTGCTTTGCTGAACTCATGCTTAAGTCTTGCTTTCTGATCAAGGCCAAGTGTTGTCTTTGGAATTTTATTGGAAGAAAAAAAGTTTAAATATGAGAACTAGGTATGATTTGATTTTCATTTCTGTAAGTAGCAGAACTATTCTTGGCACTTCCATTTTGTGGATAAAGTGTTAAAATTGGATAGTACTTGTTAGAGATTCTTCTGAAACTTCGCCTCAAAAGCACCTTTCAGTGGCCCACACTTCAGTGGCACAGGTCCCAAAGTAGGTCCCACTGGGGTCACCATCTTGAATACACAAGACTCTTTGATATAATGATGATCATGTGACATGCTACTTACTCCACAGATAAAAATATATCTTGGTGGATCATGATCTGAGCTGAGAATCACATGTCTGTGTGAAATTTGCATGTGGCTCATACTTTCTCCTACTTCTTTGACAACACTGGAGCAAGATGCAGTTCAAGAGACGGTGAGATGCTGGCCAGTTGAGCAGAAAATATGTAATAAAAGGAGCATATTAGCACAGAAGCCAGATCTGTATTCATCAAATCTGAGCAATCTCTGGCATGATCAGGGTCCTTGGGGAAATGTTCTGGACTTGCATCAAATGAAGAAACAATTCCAGAGAAGTTAGTGTCAGAATTCCTCTTGTTGAAACACGCCATTCGTGGAAAGGAGGGTGGGAAAGAAGAGGGTCTTGGAGCTCATCTACACCTTCCTGCCCGAGAAGCTCTTCCACTCTCTTGCAAAGTCATCCATGCAGTCTCTTGCATCCAAACCCATTGTGGTCCCCCTCTTCTTCTTGTAGTTCCTTGGGAATGTCCACATCTCTCTTAAATATTGTCTACTTCCTCTGGTCTTCAAGCTGTTATGGGTCTGGGCAGTTACTGGGGAAGACCTACTGCTAGGTGCTGTTAGGCTGTGAGGGAGGGAGTGACCCAAATCCATGCCCTTGGGGGACTTACCCAGAAGCGTCATCTCAGTCAGCTCTTAGGCTCTAAAAGGAAGACAACACCTAAGGCTACCCTTGTCCAAGGGAGGCATCATCATGTGAAAGACCTTCTTTCATCAACATTCATCTTGCAATGCATTTGATACTATTTTTCGTTGTCTATTGTGCTGCCAGGAGAGCTAACTTCTGCTGCTTCCATGGGACATGAAACAAAGTGGTCAACTTGCCTTTAGGAGCTGTGTTAGAAAAACCCATGCTAACATTGAGAAAAGAGGCAACGGTAGTTCATTGATAGAATTCTCACTTTCCGTAATGGAGACTTAAGTTCGATTCCTGGTCATTGCATGTTATGCACAGCCACCACCCATCTGTCAGTGGAGGCTGGTGTGTTGGCATGCTGATGTTGAACAGATTTTGGCAGCACCTCCAGACGAAGATGGACTAGGAAGAAAGGTTTGGTGCTGTACTTCCAAAGATCAGCCAATGAAAACTCTATGGATCACCATCATCCATCTACAATCAATCATGGTGATGACTCAGGACCAGACAGTGTTTTATTCCATTGTACACGGGGGTGCCAAGAATAGAGGACCAGGTCAACAATAGCCAACCACAACAACAAATATGAGAGATGTTCACCTTGTGAAACACACAGCAAGAAGGGTTGGAGGGGTAGGAAGGCAGATGTAACAATGGAAAGATGGGAAACTCTTGTCCTAGTTCACCTTAGGGACTTGTTCATCAAGCGAACATTGCCCGAACTATTGCTATTCTTTTTTCTCCATTAGCCTACCCACCTTCATCCTTGCTCCATCTCCAAGCCTGCCAATGATTGAAGGTGTGTGTGAAATGACTCTACTGCAAACCAACAAGACTGCAAGATGGTTAGCTTGTTTGTTTCGATCATTCCTGCATTGCCAGTGCCTATCACGGTGTCTGCTGTCATCTACAAACAGTTGTTAAATGAAACTAGTTCGTAAGGGAGAGACTACAGAAAAAAAGAAAATCACAATGGTAGACTTTTCCTGTAGGTATTAAATGGGAGAGAGCAGCCAAGAAAGTTCCCTGGAGGATCTGAGATTTGAACTGGGCTTTGATGGCAAGGTGAATTAGATAGGAAGATGGAGCCTGAAAGGCATAAAGATTGGCTACATAGAGAAGGGAAATAATGCGGGTGGTCCAAGAATTTTGAGTGGATCAGTTGTCTAAGAAACTTGGTAGGACCAAAATAGAAAAGTATACAATTAATCCAAAAGCTGGACTAAATTGAAGTCTACTTCTTTTTCCAGAATTTATTTCCTCTTTCTTTTACATTTGTTTTTCTACTCTATTTCTCTGACTTGTCCATTTCCTGCAAGGCTTTCTTTCTGGAATTTTCTATGGGTTAGGAAATCTATTAGCTTTTCCTGAGTAAGACGTGAGGAGGAATTCAGAGAGCACAACTTGGTGACTGATGTAGGTAGAGCCTCCTCACTCATGAAACGTGGCACAAGTGAGCTGAAAACATGCTTCAAAATCTATGGGACAAATCCACTGTCAATGTAATATGCTTTAATATGATTTCTGTATACATTTTCAAATGAACATGCACAAGGAAAACAATGTTTTATGAAATAGGGAACTCTTCAGAAAGAAGGCTGCTAGTTTGGGCTGATGCAGTAACGCGTATCCTGAAGAAGACTTTAGTTATTAAAAAAAAAAAGTTAACGAGTAAAGAAGATGCAGGCCCATTCTGAACATTTCTCAGGGTTCTAATGATAGAGCAAATGCACTAATCAGTAGCAGAGTCCCTCCATTACTATGCAAATAGCACTGCCACCAAATTAGTAGTTGTCATTTGTCATGCTTCCTGGTCTCTCTGCCCTTTCATTTTGGTATCAGAGATGAAGAAAAAAGGCATACTTCTATTATCAGTCAACTTTTGACAACATGCATTTTCACTCTTTCTGGCCAAGTTCTAGTTCACTGACACAGACCTAGTGGAAAGAAATGATAGGACTATTAAAAAATAATTGTGGGCTTAAAATAGCAGGCACATTCTTAACTGCCGTGGTTGTAATGGACATAGGTTATGATTAGGACCTAAGCCTAACTGTGAATTATCTTCCTTCTACTGTTCGGGGGTGGGGTTGAAGAGTACATATTGATTTAGAATGTTTTTTTAAAAAAAATTATTTTTAGTTAGAGGCATAATTTTAGCACAATTTTGCTGTTGCATGTTTTAATAAGCCAGTTATGTGGTTTTGTCAGTGACTCCCAGGGTCCACAGCAGGATGGGCAGTAAGTATATCAAAACCAGCAAGGAGACTTTTTCAATCTCTGTCTGTCCGCTGGCAATTCTGACATACTCCTTAAGCAGGCCATTCCTTCACTCCTTGCCAGCATGAACTACTTTTATTAATGGGTTATATAATAGTCTTGAGCTACCTTGGGGATAAATCAGCATTGAGAATCCCTGGCTTGAATGAATTTTATAGCTCAAGGAAATAGGTTACTGTTACTTAACTCTCATGTCTTATAGGATAAGATTAACCATTAATTACTGAATATGTGTTATGTAATAGGTACTGTGCCAGGTCCTTGCATACACTGTGTTAAATCTAAATATCATTTCCACTTTACAAATGAGGAAATGGGTTTTTAATAAAGGGTATGGCTGAAGATCATCAGCTAAGTGGCATTGTGTGATTTGCATCCAGTTTATCTTGCACCAGTACTAAATAAACAAGGTCACTGTCAAGACAAAAAACTGGGGCATGGACTCATAATCAATCTCTCTTTTTGGCCTGTCTTCCATCTTTGACTTAGGGTAGCAGCACACTCACTTTCCTTTGGGGACCATTCCTCCACCCCCTCAGTGCATCTGGATCTAATGGGATCAATCCCATTGCTGACTCAATGGATGGGCAACTTCTCAAGTCCAGCAAATCAACCAACATCATCTCGTCCCCGGCCTTAGTGATTGGTTCAGGGATGGACAAGACCCAAGCAAGGGAGGCAGAGTCAATCCCAAGATTTGGGAAGAAACTTAAGAAAGCATCTACTGGGATTGCTGTAATGACAGAGCATAAGCTGAGAGCTGCTGAAAGGTTCTACCCAAGTGCAGCCAATACAATAGAAAGTAGACCTGAGTGACAGCGTGAGACTGAGGGCTCAGGTCACTGCATCCCAAGATCTAACCATGTGTCTTAGTCATGTAGTGCTAAACCAAAAGCAAACCGATTCCACTGTCATCCAGTTGATTCTGACTCATAGCAACCCTGTAGGATAGAGTAGAACTGTCTCAAAGAGTTCCCAAGGAGCATCTGGCTGAGTTGAATTGCTGATCTTTTGGTTAGCAGCCATAGCACTTAACCACTACACCACCAGTGCTACTGTAACAGAACTACCCCAAGTGGACGGCTTTAACAAAAAAATACATATATACACTTTCTCACAGAAGTCACTAAAAGTCTCTCTCTTTGCTTCCCTTTCATCTCTTGTGGAATAAAAAGTGGTGCACGTCACACTCCAGGCAAACTCTCTGTCTCAGTCATCTAGTGCTGCTATAAGACAAATACCACAAGTACATGGCCTTAACAAACAGAAATTTATTCTCTCATGGAAAACTAGGCAAAAGTTGAAATTCAGGGCATCAGCTCCAGGGGAAGGCTTTCTCTGTTGGCTCTGGAGGAAGATCCTGGTTGTCAATCTTTCCCGGAACTGGGAGCTTCTGAGGCTCTGGGAGCACAGGTCCAGTGAATGTACTCCGCTCCCAGTATGGCACTGCTTCTTTCCTGATGGTATGAGGTTCCTAACTCTCTTTCTTCCCTTTCCTTTATATCCCAAGAGATTGCTCCAAGGAACAATACAATCCTACACATTGAGTGCTGCCGCACCAATACAACAGCTGCCCATCCTCTTTCATTAACATGATAGAGGCAGGGATTACAGCATGTGTGAACATCACACAATACGAGGAATCATGGCCTACACAAATTGCTATACATGTTTTTGGAGGACATAATTCAATCCATGACACTCTCTTAGTTACAGTCCCAGTTTAACCTTCTTTAACATAATCCATTCTTGCCCTATTAGCCACAGGCAGAGATTAGGATTTACAATATGGGAAATTCACAAAATGGAAGACAGTCATACAATATTGGGAATCGTGGCCCAGCCAAACTGCTACACACATTTTTGGTACAACACAGTTGAATCCATGATACTATGTCTCATATTCTGCTGGTGATAAATTAACTTGTATCCCCCTAAAATATGCACTGTATATTCTAACCTGTGTGTCTGTGGTTATAACCCCATTTGGAAGGGGTTTTCTTCTGTTAGTGTTAGTGTAGGGTGTTTCTTTTGAGATTAAAAAAATCAAACCCAAACCTACTACTTCCCAGTCAATTCTGACTCATAGGAACCCTACAAGACAAAGTAGAACCGCCCCATAGAGTTTCTAAGGAGCATTTGGTGGATTTGAATTGCTGACCTTTCGGTTAACAGGCATAGCACTTAACCACTATGCCACCAGGATTTCCCTTTTGAGATTAGAAAGAGGTTAAAAAAAAGGAAGCAACAGAGTAGACCTGGTGGAAGATAGATGCCACACCACTTGAAGATCACCAAGGAACAAGAACCTGCCACCACAGGTGACAAAGATAAGAAGTCTTCCCCTGAAGCACATGCCCTCAGTATGGGTGTCTAGCCTCTTACACTGTGAGAAAATACATTCTACTTGTTAAAGCCACTCGTTTATGGAATTCCTGTTGTAGCATCAATAGCAAACTAAGACATAGCTTTTGGTCTTTTCAGTTACATGAGCCAGCAAATCCTCCATTCCTATCCCTCTTTTTGGGGAGAGGAGAAGAGTTCTTACTAGTAGGAATCAAAAGACATTCAGTATCTCCATGAATATCCCCGATGAAACTGGTAAGAGAGGGAGAGCTTCAAAATGCCCACTGGATTAACATGCCCTGGAAATGTGCATTAAGTTGCAGTGGCTGGTCCCCTTGTGGTGTGTGCTGTCTCTGAAAGAGAATCAATAGCAGAGCACATGAATCAAATGCTTGCGTCTTGGCTTCTGCTATGACAACACCAGTGCCTGCTGGAAACTGAATTACTTCTCTTATATTAGTAATGGGCCAATAATTTTTTATTCCTATCCAGGTCTTCTTCTTTTATAAATTTTGTTAGTTTACTTTTTAAAAAAATTGAATAAAAGCACCACGAGAAGCAAAATAGCCCTGTGGTTTTGGCCTTATCACTGGAAAGTTAGCCTGGTTTTTTGCTGGGCTCTTCAGAATAAACTTCCAATAGTAAAACAAAGGCCTTGAATGCCTCTTTATATCCTGGATTCTCTTCAATGCTGGTCTGACTTCCACTAATCTATCCAAAATCCCATACCTGTGAGCTAGGAACAAGATTAAAAAGGCAAATGTTGGCTAGCTCCTAGTTCAACACCTGGACAGCTCTCTGCATAGAAGTGAAGTTTACTTTTAAGGCTGAGAGGCCTATGTCTTTGTCTGGAGATCTGTCTGTTGAGATGCTCAGCAGCTATTCCTCCCACCCTTCTCTGACCCACATTGTAAGGTTGGCTGACAGCCCCTAGTTTCTCCATAAGTAGGGCAGCCTCTTTGCCACCCAATAAGCAGAGACTTCCACCCTAGAGAGTCCACCTGGGGCAAATCACTAGAGTATTAGAGACCAACAATTCTCTTAGATCCAATACCAGAGAAATCAAACAGCGTGTAGATGATGCACAGGCAGCAGACCATAATTAATCATTTAAAGAAGCAGCCTTCAAATACTCCAGAAAATTTCCCAAATAAAGATTCAAAAACATTCCCAGACGAAGAAGCCTTTCTGAATCTATTGGAGGTCGAGTACAAAAGAGTTATATATAGAACCCTCCTAGAGATCAAACTAAATGCAGTAGAACAAAATGAAAAATTTAGTAAGCTATATGAACTGATGGAACATAAGCTATAAAAGTTGAAATCAATAACAGAAAATTCAGAGGTAGAAATTCAAACTTATGGAAACTGAACAACACTTTGCTCAAAAAGCCTTGGGTTATAGAAGAAATCAAAGACAAAATAAAGAAATTTATGGAATCAAATGAATGAAAATACATCCTACCAGAATCTATGGGATACAGCAAAAGCAGTGCTCACAGGTCAGTTTATCTCTACAACTGCACATATCCGGAAAGAAGAAGGGCTCAGATTAAAGAATAAACTTTACAGCTTGAAGGAGTAGGAAGAGAGGAATGGAAAAACCCCTCAGGTGCCAGGAGAAAACGGATTACAAGGATTAGAGCAGAACTAAATGAATTAGAGAATAGAAAAACAATAAAAAAATTTAACAAAACCAAAAGCTGGTTCTTTGAAAAGATCAACGAAACTGATAAACCATTGGCTAAACTTACAAAAGAAAAACAGCATAGGATACAAATAACCCAATTAAGAAATGAGATAGGAGTTGTTACAATAGACCCAGGTGAAATAAAAAATATCATAACAGAATGCTATCAAAGGCTGTACTGTAACAGGTTTGAAACCTAGAGGAAATGGACAAATTTCTAGATTCATATCACTTGCCAAGATTATCACAAGAAGAAGTAGATCAACTTAATAAATCTATCACAAAGGAAGAGATTGAAAAAGTCATCAAAAACCTACCAACCAAAAAAAATCCTGGCCCAGATGGCTTCACTGGAGAATTCTACCAAACTTTCAGAGAAGAGTTAACTCCAATACTATTGAGGCTATTGAATACCATAGAAAGGGACAGAATACTCTCAAATCCATTCTATGAAACCGGTATAACCTTGATACCAAAGCCAGGGAAGGATCCCACAAGAAAAGGAAATTACAGACCAATATCACTCATGAACCTATATGCAAAAATCCTCAACAAAATTCTAGTCAATAGAATTCAACAGCATATAAAAAAAATAATTCATCGTGATCAAGTTGGTTTCATTCCAGGGATGCAAGGCTGGTTCAACATCAGAAACACAATTAATGTAATCCATCACATTGATAACACAAAAGACAAGAATCACCTGATTTTGTTAATTGATGCAGAAAAGGCATTTGATAAAGTTCAACACTAATTCATGCTTAAAACTCTCAGAAAAATAGGAATAGAAGGGAAATTCCTCAACACAGTCAGTAGCATCTACGCTAAGCCAACTGCCTTCTTCATCCTGAATGACAAAAGACTGAAAGAATTCCCTTTAAGAACAGGAACTAGACAAGGATGCCCACTCTCACCACTTCTATTCAACATTGTGATAGAAGTTCTAGCCAGAGCAATTAGACAAGACAAAGAAATAAAGGACATCCATATCAGCAATGAAAAAATAAAAATCTCCCTATTTGCAGATGATATGATTATTTATACAGAGAATCCAAAGGAATCAGTAAATAAACTGTTGGAACTAACAGTGGAGTTAACAAAGTAATGGGATACAAGATAAACATAAGTAAATCATCAGGATTCCTTTATACCAAGAAGAAATGACCAAATCAATTCCATTTACTATAGCCCCCAAGAAGATAAAATACCTAGGAATAAATCTAACTACAGAAATGAGAGATACTTACAAAGAGAACTACAAGACCTTACTGCAAGAAACTAAGAGACTTACACAAATGGAGTAATCTACCCTGCTCATGGATAGAAAGACTCAACATTGTGAAAACGTCTATCTTACTCAAAGCAATCTACTTATATAATGCAATCCCAGTGCAAATTCCAGGGACATTTTTTAATGAGACGGAGAAACAAATCATCACTTTGTTTGGAAAGGGAAGAAATCTCGGGTAAGTAAAGCATTACTGAAGAAGAACATATTGGGAGCCCTCTCACTACCTGACTTTAGAACTGATTACACTGCCACAGTAGTCAAAACAGCCTGGTACTGGTACAAAAACAGACGTATAGACCGAGGGAACAGAGTTGAGACCCTAGAGATGCCACCACCCTCCTATGAACAGCTGGTATTTGACAAAGGCCCCAAGATTTTCAAATGGGGTAAGAATGATCTCTTTAACAAATGGTGCTGGCAAAATTGGATATCCATCTGCAAAAAATTGAAATAAGACCCATATCTCACACGTTATACAAACACCAACTCAAACTGGATAAAAGACCTAAATATCACATCTAAAAGGATAAAGCTCATCCGAGATAAAATAGGATCAACAATGGAAGTTTTAATACATAGTGTATACAGACTTCAAAATCTGATGAAGCACAATCAACAGAAGAGAAAATGGCTAAATAGGAACTACGAAGAACCGAACACTTTTGCTCATCCAAAGACTACATCAAAAGAATTAAAAGACCACCTACAGAATGGGAAAAAATATTTGGCAACTGTATGACATCTGATCTCCATAATCTATAAGGTGTTACAAAACATCAACAAGAAAAGGATAAATAATCCAATTAATTAATGGGCAAAAGAGATAGACATTTCTCTAAAGGGGATATCCAGGCAGCCGAAAGACACATGCAGAATTGCTCACGATCATTAGCTACTAAAGAAATTCAAATCAAAACTACAATGAGATACCATTTCATCCCAACAAGGTTGGCCATGATCCAAAAATCACAAAACAACAAATGCTGGAGAGGCTGTGGAGAAATTGGAACTCTCCTACACTGCTGGTGGGATTGCAAAATGGTACAACCTCTGTGGAAAACAATCTGGTGCTTCCTTAAAAAGCTGGAAATAGATATACCATTTGATCCTGTAATTCTACTGCTTGGAACTTATCCTTCAGAAACAAAGGTTGTTGCATGAACAGACACGTGTACACGAATGTTTGTTGCAGCACAGTCCACAATAGCAAAAAGTTGGAATCAACACCAATGCCCATCAACAGATGAATGCATAAGCAAACTGGTGCGTATACTCAATGGAACACTATGCTATGATAAAAAACAATGACAATTTTAGAAAACATCTCATAACATGGTCTCATTTGGAAGAGATCATGCTGAGTGAAATCAATCAGTGTCAAATTTTGTATGAGATCCCTGTTACAAGGACTTAACAAGAGAATTATCCACAAAAGAAAATGACTGTGTTGGCTACATGGGGGTTGAGGGTTTATCAGAGATGAGATACTTGATAGATGATAGAAGTTGTATACTTTTACTGTAGTTAATAAAAAAAAAATTTTTTTTAAAAAAGACAAATTCCAATTACTTCCCTAAGAATTCCGTGAGACTTCTGATGGGTCCATGAGCTCAGAATTTAGGTACAATCAGCAATGCTTCCTACAAAAAGAAAAATTCCCCAAACAATGAGTGCAGAGGCCTGTCTTATAATAGAACAATATACCTACTTTCTGGCTAAGACTGTACTACCGCTTGTTCATTTAATACTGTGCCTGCTTACATTGGAATGGACCTGCTATACCCATCTAAATGTTTAAGAGATCTTTAAAACAGGAATGATAAATGATTGGGGTCTGCCATGATGTAAAGTGTTTTGAACCAGCCTTTACCCTTAGTTTTTCATTTATAAAATGGGGACCAACCCTATGCTCCTGATTGATGGCTTATGGCAATTCTGAGAATAAACGGGCATAAGAGATGTGAAGTACATCAGAATACCCCCATATATAATTATTGCAAAGTATTCTTCATAACACGGAAGTAGAGGTCCTAGTAGAATTGAGTATGAGTCGCTTTTAAACTAAAATTATTTTAGGAAATTGTGGAGGTTAACCAGTGGTGCTGGTGGAGGTTAACCAGCAGTGCTCAAGCCTATTCTGACTCCGGGTCACCTGGTATGTGTCAGAGTAGAATTGTGTTCCACAGGGCTTTCAGTGGCTGATTTTTCAGAGGTAGATTGCCAAGTCTTTCTTCTGAGGTGCCTCTGGGTGGACCCAACTGCCCACCTTTCAGTTAACCACTGAGCACATTAACCGTTTGCATCACCCAGGGCCTCAGTAGAGGAGAGGGGTACTCAGTCTTTCCCCATCAGAGCACAGATGACAATCATGATTCACAAGGGAAGCCAGACATTTTCCCAAATGTCCTGGAAAGTAGAGTCCTCGATGACTCTATGTACTCGACTAGGAATAGGATATAAGCAATCTGGCTCCTTCTGATCTGGAGCCTGGCTAGGTCAGGAGAGGGTGGCAAGGATGGTCCCAGCACCATCTCCCGCCTCTCTTCTCTCTCAGTAAAGCAGATGGGGATGCAAAAAGGATGAAAATAGGTCATCAGTGGCTAACCTGGAATTTGCTATTACTTGTTTGTGTTTTGAACTCTAACAGCACATCTATTTGTTATGGATTGAATTGTGTTCCCCAAAAGGCACGTGGGAACCCAGACTCTCGGCGCCCGTAAGTGTGATCTCTTTTGGGAACAGGGTCTTTGAAGATGCTTGTTACCATGAGGTCATACAGAAGTAGGGGAGATCCTAATCCAACCTGAATGGGGTGTCCTTACGCAAGAGGAGAAGAGATGGTGAGAGACGCAGGTAGGAACAGCAGCCGTGGGAATACCTGTGGGCAGCCTTGGGAGGGAGCCTGGGCCAAATGATGCGGACTTCTGGCCTCCAGAGCCATGAGTCAGTCCGTTTCTGTTGTTTAAAGCCACACATTTTGTGGTGCTGTTACACAAACTCTAGGGAACATTTTGTGGTGCTGTTACACAGACTGTAGGGGACCAATGCACTATTTAACTTCTTATTAGGGGGAAAAAAAGAAAAAACAACAGGACCCACCAGAGGGTCAGGCCACTGCCAAATGAAATTGCTGGTATAAGGAGTTAACTAGAGGTGTTTGGAAAGAGCAACTGGGAACTCACTTCTTGCAAAGAGCAAAGGGGTCCCTGGAATTTCAGAAGGAACTTTCATTTTCTCATCTACCAAGTAGAGGTGGCGTTTGGACTGGAGAGTGTCTGGAAGCATCTTCACTGCAGATGTTCAATAAATGGAGCTATTTTGAGAAGAGGAGAGGGGTCTTCTAGGGTGCCATAGCTCCCAAACCATTACTGAGCACCTAGTGTTAACCACGCACCCTGCAGGGGCACTGTAGGGAAGACGGAGACAAGCTGGGCACCATCTATGCCTCCTGCAGCTCCACAGTTCACAGGGAAGACAAGATCGTTCCTAAGGAATTTCACTGTGATGGAGGGTGGGTGAAAATTTTACCAAAGAGCAAAGAACATTCCAGAGCTGTGCACCTGGCAGGGGCGGGCAGCAAATATTTGTGCTGACCTCCCTCCTGAGCTGAAATGGCTCCCCATTCACTGTTTAGAAGCCAAAACAACAGGCCCTGGCATTCTACCTTAGCAATCCTAGGACTGTGTGGCAAATGATTCATTCTGTTCTTGTTTTGTTTCTTAAGTTGAGTTTGCTGCTGGGATCACAAAATCATTTTTTGGCACTCTACAAGGGGCCAAAACATTATAAGGGTGTGAACTTCTGTGATTACAAAGAAGTTGAGACATGAGCCTCTCACAAACGCCTTTGCTCCCTGGCTAGGTATAATCAATGTCAGCCTTTTATTGCACAAACCCTTGCTCCCAGGTAGCAGGGTCATGAGGGCAGCAGTCCAGCAGATGATGGGCAAGCTGCTCATGACCACAAAGAGCAAACGGCTCCTTCTTTTGAGAACTGTTGCTCTGGCCTAGAGGATCCCTGGAAGACATGGCTCCCAGACTCTCTGTTAGCCCAGAACTGAAGACAGTCCTGAAACCAACTCTTCAGACAGATTGGACTGGGCTAGAAGACATAAAAGGGTACTGGCAAGGGGTGTGCTTCTTGGCGTAAGTAGATGCATGAAGGCTAGCCAGGCAGCTCCTGCCCAGCGGAGAGGTGAGAGGGTGGACAGGGCAGGAGCTGATTGAATGGGCGTGGGAGACAGAGGGAGGAGAGGGGAAATGTGCTGTCACAGTGTGGGGAGAGCAACTGGAGTTACGTAGCAATGTGTGTGTAAACTTTTTGTATGACTAATTAATTGACTTAGATTGCAAACTTTTCACTTAAGGCCCAATAAAATAATAAAAAGAAAAAAAGAGGTTTTGTGTTTAAGGAAGAGAACTAAACGCTTTCTCTCCTTCTGCTGGAGCAGTGAAGTGATTATGAAGGTCTCCTCCCTGGGTGCTCCCTGCCCACAGGAGGGTGGCATTCTTTCACCTCTATAGTCTTGCAGAAAACCCTGGTGGCATAGTAGTTAAGTGCTACATCTGCTACCCAAAAGGTCGGCAGCCTGAAGCCAGCAGGCCCTCCTTGGAAACTCTGTCAGGCAGTTCTACTCTGTCCTATAGTTCTACTCTGTCCTGCTATGAGTCTGATTCGACTTGATGACAGTGGGTCATAGTCTGGCATGGCTGGACCTGGGCCTCTGGCTTGTCTAGCAGCTTCTCCACCCGCAGGCTGCACTCAGACCAAATCCAGCCCTTCAACTTTTCAAAGCTGTGTGGTGCAACCTCCAGGGCTGGAAAAGACCTTGCTCCACCCAAGCCCTGTATGGAGGAAGATGCTAGAACAATGGTTCACTTGTAGCAGCTATCCACAGCGTGGTTGTCAGCATCTGGTCTGGAGAGTAATGGTAGTTTGCACAAGTCCTTCAGCTAGGGGCTGAGTAATGAATGCACCAACAAGGAAACAGCTGGACAGTCCTCGTCCTAAAATTGTGTCTGCACTGGCCATTTCCAAATGCAAACAGGTATTGTTACAATACCAGCACAAATAGAAGCCCACACCCCCTCCCACAACCGCTAAGGGGAAGGGACTCGGTTAGGCACGGCAGTCTGCCTGCAACAAACTGGAAACTCACTGTCAGTTGTTCGCTCTAGCCTCTGTAAGAATGCAGAAAGCGGATATTATTTCCATTTGCAGGTAAAGTGGACACTCAGGAGTTAAGTTGTCTGAAGCAACTGCATTAACCAGGTGATGGGGAAACAGGGTTCAAATGTCAGAGTAACACCTTTTGCATATGCCCTATTAGGGGGTTAATTGTATCCCCCCAAAACGTATGTTAAAGTCCTAACCCCTATCCCTGTGACCCTGACCTTGCTTGAGGAAATAGCTTTTCTTTACAGATGTTGAATTAAGGAAGTCAGAGGGGAGTAGGGTGGGTACTGAACCAAATCCCTTCTGAGTGGTTTGTAACCCAGAAGGGCAGACATGGAAACAGATTCACACACAAGGGGAAGACATGCGCCACATGACGATGAAGACAGGCGGATCTACAAGCAGAAGGGGAATGTCAGGCGTTTCAGTTGGCTACCAGAATTTAGGAGAGAGGCATCAGTCAATCCCCTCCAAGTCCTCAGAAGGAATCAATATGGCTGATACCCTGATATGGCCTTCCAGGCTGCAGAACACTGAGAGCAACCATGGTGTTCTTCAAAGCCACTCTGTCCATGGTATTTTGTTACGGCTGCCCTAGGATGCTAGGAGGCTCCCCTTCCAGAATGATGGTCTGTGAGGCTGGAGACCGCGTTTGTTGTCTTCGTTGTCCTTCTTGGTGTGTCAGTCTTCGCAGCTGCTAGTTGGTCACCAAGAGTTGCACGCACAGGCACAATATGCCCACACATGTACTGAGCTCCTGCGTGTGAAGCGTACTTGCTGGGAGCCACAGAGCTAGGCAGAGCTTCTGCTTTGCACAAGCCCCATGGACACTATTTATTATGGAACTGGCCAGAATGAAGGGGAGAGGGAAGAAGGGAGAGCAGAGAGGAAAAAGGAGGTCTCTGAGCGCCCCACTCTGCTAATGCAAGAACCAAACTGCCTCGAGAGGTTTTCTGACTGGCTCTTGGTAAGCTATTGCGTGAAGAGCAAACTCTAGTTTCAAATCTAATCAGCCCTCTTGGTTTTTGGATGTAGAAGCTACAGGCCAGGTGATGTGCTGTGAACTACCTAAGATCACCAGTAGGTAAGCAGTCTCTCCAGAACTATCCCAAGATCGTGAGGGAAGTCTAGAACCTTCCACATTCCAGCCTTCCCTTTCGGACTGGATTGCAAGGCCTCCTGTTGGCAGAATATGGCTGGAGAAAGATCTTTGTGAGGCATCATGGTCATCGATTTATTTCATGAGAACACCCACGTTCCCACTGATAGCAGTGATTATTAACTAATCCACGGAGGGCTTAGTCAGCACCAGGCTATTCTCAGTGCCCTTCAAGCTTCATCTTGTTTCCTCCTTGCATGAATTCTTTGGGAGAGGCACCACTGCCATCATCATTTTGCCACCAAACAGGAAAATGATGTTCAATGACTTGTCCACATCCACCCAACTGAGGTCCTAGACTATGGCACTCCTGATCTCACCAAGGGCTTTCTAAACTCTGCATGAACACAACAGTCAACCCAGCCATCTTTACCATATATTTTTGCATTTCTTCATTTTACGCTATTTATTTTTTATGATTGTTCTTTTTTAACCTAGAGAAGCATGTTTGAAAGAGGGTAGGCTAAGAGATCCTGTTTATTATTTAGGCCACAGTTTCAGTGATGACTTTCATGTGAACCTTATCAGTGTCAAACCAGAGTTTACTAACACTTTGCTAATTTATAAACACGCTCCCACACACTCACTTTCATGCTTATACAAAGAAACACATGTAAACATTTCAAAACATTTCTGAGGGGCAATTAATTTTTTTTTTTCTTTTGGGAAAATATCCCGTTGATGCTAATAATGAGGCAACGCATATTTTGGAGATAAGTCATGTTCAGACGGGCGGCTTTGGTCTCTTGCAGGAATTTTGGGTACTTAGAAATGGTCATTAAGTTTCTGTGGACTTCAGGATCTGTTTTGTAGCATGCTCCTAAGAATGTGTGCTCAGGAATTTGAGACAGAAGGGAGAGACCAGGCACGAGGTTCCTTGGTTTATTTGGAAATTCTGTGTCTCCTGGGGGGAACTGAAAAGTGTTTGGGGGAGCATCTTTGTTTGTTTTCTGAAGTGCAGTTCTGCACGTCTGAGAACTTTCTTTACAGCTACTTCGGAGTTGCTTCCACGTCACTTCCAGTTTCTTCTTTCCTCTCTCTCCCTTCTCTGTGGAAAAAATAGTCTGGGAGAGGAAACCAAGCATAGAAATAGCAAAAGGGGGTCACGTTTATCATGGTGTCCCTGGGTGGTGCCACCAGTTAATGCACTCAGCTGCTAACTGGAAGTTTGGGGGTTCCAGTCCACCCAGAGGCATCTCAGAAGACAGGCTTGAAAATCTTCCTATGAAAAGTCGGCTATTGGAAACCCTATGGAGCAGAGCTTCACTCTGACTCAGTGGGGCCATTATGAGTCAAAAGGTTTTATTTGTATGTTTATCGTGACTTTTATGACCCCAGCACTTCCAAGGAAGAATCTTTCTCTTCTGAGCATCCTCTGTAGGTTGACAGCCATCCTTGGAACCTCCAAAGAAGGCCCTTTCAGAAGGAACTCCTGTGCATTTACGACTTGTTTTCCTCTGGCCACATTAGTAATACCATTCTTCTGGTTGTGTGTTAGACAAATTCTTGGTTGAATGCCTTGAGCATGACACCAACAAATCCAAGTTCATGAACTACTGACTCTAAGGATGCATGTTGACTGTTTTTGAAACTTTTCTTCCCTGAGTTCATAATAGGATTAACAGGAGGCTACTAATATTCTCCACTTTGGGGAGTCTTCTTTTCCCTGGCATGTAGTAGGGTCACATCTCTACCCTCTTTGAAGTTAAGCATGACCATGACCTTGCTTGAGTCAATGAAGTATGAACAGTTGGGCTGACAGCCAGAACATGAACTGGTACATTTTTTCCTCACCCATGAAAACTAGCCATGGAGATGGTGATGTCTCCATCAGCAGGAGGTGACCCCGCTGATTAGTGATGAACATGCATTACCACACTGTGTAAGTACTGCATAGGTGGGAGTTGAGGGGCTAGGTGTATATCTGTGGCAATTCCTTGTTTGGATGAGAGCTACTTCTCAGTTGCCTTCTGTTCTAAATGCTCAGTGTTCATGAAATTTGAAGTTGGAAGTTAACTGCTGTCTTCACAGTGCCTCCTTAGTATGTTTTCCTGACTTAGAGTCAAAAATCCAGTTTCAAATTTTGTCTCTTGTTCTTGTCAACTATACAAACTGTATTGGTCAAATCATTTAACCTCCTGGAACCCCAGTTCTCAAAGTTTAACATGCCCAAGGCAACACACTCAGGCTAACTCATGACACTTCCGTGGAGTCTTAAAGTCAAGGTTGGATGGTGTTTGTGAAAGTACAGTCTAGAGTCCTGTAAGTAGACAACAGCACCGTTACTGTATTATCCTTTCTAGCTACAAAGATGCACTTATGCTCCCCTTCCCCAGTTTCTGGTTGCTGAGGTTAGTGTAGAAGGGTGGCATAGCAGGACTGGGGCAAAGGCTATGATTCCTCACTGGATGGAATCAACTCTTTCTGAATTTAGAGAAACTCTAAGACCCTACTCCATATACCATTATCGCACATTGAGCTCTCTTTCCCAAACACAAGTAATGTATCTTGGCTTATCCATTTGTAAGCACCAAAATACCTATCTCATCTGTCTGAAGCTTCATAAAGGGAATCCAAATAAACACTTTTTAAGGTCACAGGGACCACACAAAAAGGGTCCAAAGTCATGGCACTGGTCCTTTTTCCATCAGTGAGTGCTCAGGATCTTTGTTACAGGCTGAATTGTGACCCCTGAAAATGAATATCAACTGCCTAGGCCATGATTCCCAGTTTTGCGTGATTGGCCATCATTTTGCCTCCTGATGTGATTTTTCTGCGTGTTGTAAATCCTACCTCTATCTACAAGATTGTGCTGTATCTTAAGTCAATCTCTTTTAAGATTCAAAAGAGAGACCTAGTAGAGAGACAGGGATACCTCCTGCCACCAAGAATTAAGAACCAGGAGGAGAGCATGACATGGGCTCCCTGTGCTGAGAAGTTCCTACACCAGGAGAAGACTGATAAATGAGGGCCCTTCCTCTAGAGCTGACAGAGAACGAAAGCCTTACCCTGGAGGTGACACCTTAAATTCAGACTCGTAGCTTCCTAGACTATGAGAAAATAAATTTGTCTTTGTTAAAGCCATCCACTTGTGGTATTTCTGTTATAGCAATACTAGATAACAAAGACAGTCTCCTGAGTTCGGTTGGTCACCAGGGATTCCTGTCTCTGGGGAGTCCAGTCCCAGGAATAAAACATTTTGGCCATTTTGTGGTCAATGGGAAACAGCATCATTCAGCTGCTTCTGAAGATCTGCTCTCCTGGCAGATAGTTTCCCTTCCTGAAGCTTTCATGCTAATGGGCCCCAGCCATTTTAAGTGAGCCTCTTGATGAGGAGTGAATCAGCTTTTTCTTTTATGTGTACCTATCATTTCCATTTTCATACACTTGGCATTACACAGAGATTCAGAGGACCTCGGCTCTTCAATCTCAATTTCCCTCCCTCCCTCCATCTCACCCACCCTGGGTCTATTTTCTTTACCATTTTGACCAGCTCCCTGCTGGTCCTGGCTTTCTACTGAGAAACCATCCTCTTGGATGGCCTCCAAAGCAGCCCTGAGAAGATGGGGTAGGGTGGGAGGGGATAACTCCCAAATGTCTAGACACAATGGACTTTTCTTCAGGACCCTTCCTGGAAGCTACCATCTTAGGCCAGGCTGCCTCCCCATTCAGAAGTGGGGTCAGCGAGCTCTGATGAGGATGTTAGGGGGGATCTAATTCATTCATAACTCTGGCCAGAGTTCACAGCAAGGGACCCTTTCCCTGCCCTGGACCTCCCTGCCTCCAGCCCAACAGTTACAGCTTATCTGTAAGAAGATTAGAGGGCCTCTGGTTCAAGGCTGGCTTTCTGTCTATGCCAGAAGGCCTGGCAGATCAAAGTCAACATGACTTCACATTGCTAATGGCTTATCTCCCGCCTGTCCGAAGACTACTGACCTCTCAATTAAGGGTTTAGCAACAATTTCTCTTTGGCGAGGAAGTACTCATGCGATGGAGGACAGTTTATACTACCAGACCTCCAGCTCTGACCCTGCCAGCCCAGCGCTCCATCACAGCAACTCTCCCTGTAATTAGGGGACATCTTTTCAGATCCTTTATAAAGAAAAAAAAAATGTTATTTTCACTGAAAATATCTCCAAGTGTTCTATTTTTCTCTTCTAATGAGGTGACAGTGGAATTTGTTAGACAACTATGACTTTATCACGCTCTCATGCTAATGCACCTCTCAAATCCAGAGCCTCCCGGCACATAGAAGGAGACACTGATAATCTGAAGCCTTGCGTGACTGATGATCCTTTGTGCATTCCATTTTTTTGGTTTCTCCCTCAGCCCTGCCCCTCACCCCTGCTGCAGTTCCATCCTCACTGGAGTATCCTTCCAAACATGGACTGGCAGTTTGCAATTGTTGAGTCCCATAAGCTTAAATTGAGTGCTATGGAAAAATATTTTGTACCCTGGTACTGGACATTTCTATGAGAGATGATGGCTTTTTAGACAGATGTTCTGAGCTGAAGAATTGTGAATATACTATTTGTTTTTGTTTTGTTACTTTAACAATTCAACCAATTTCTTTGACTGGATCTCTGTACCAGTTACTCTGGCAGATGCCATACAAGCAAGGTTCTCCTGGAGAACTTTATACTGCAGTTGGGCAGACAGCAACACAAGAGGGTATTCAAGTAGGAATTTGATTATTGTAAAGACTAGAGCTCAAGTTCTAGGTCAGCCGAACTTGAGGATTTCATTCACAGCTTTGCTCTTTATCATCTCTGTGCCCTTGGGAAGATTATTTAATTTCCTGAGCCTAGGTTGTTTTATTTTCTTTTTAACTGTGCTTTAGGTGAAAGTTACAGAGCAAGTTAGTCTCTTGTTAAACAAATAACAGACATACTGTTCGGTAGCATTGGTTGCCAATCCCCCAATGAATCAAAACTCTCCCCTTCTTGACCTTGGACTCCCCATTGCCATTCATCCAGTTTTGCTGTCCCTTTCTGCCTTCTTGTCTTTGCCACTAGGCTGGTGTGTCCATTCAGTCTTGTAGTCATAGTGAAGCTATGTGCATTACTGTTTGTTTGCTGAGCCAATCTAATCTTCGGCTCAAGGATGAACGAGGGGAATGCTGAGCCTCAATTTATTTATTTATTTTTTGTCTGTAAAATTGGGAGAAGAATCCTCAAACTATCTCTGGGGTTGTTGTGAGAATCAAATGATAAGAAACATGAACATATGTGACCCAGTGCACGATAGATGGTAAATACTCAGGAAATGCTCACTGCTAGCAGCTTCATTTTTATTGTGTAAATCCCTAAAAGTTGTTTATAAAAGATAGCGTAGAATTTACCCAAAAGCAAGCAGGCAGGAAGTCCTAGAGCCTGATAGCAGGAGGAGAGGCAGACACAGGGTTGAGGTGGCAGCTGGTAAACCCTCAGGAATCACTTGTTCATAGCTGATTTAATGCCCGTCTTCCCTAGCTGTTTGTGCCTTATCTGCCTGCCCAACTTGCTGAGAATTACTGAGGGAGCCAAAAAGTTAGTTTGCTGTATCTGTTACAGATGAGGGTCAGTTGTCATTTCCATCATAAAATCCATGCTTCATGGATCTAAAGCTTGGAATTTAAAATGACATGGGGCTTAAACTCTACTTAACACTTTTGATTTAAAACCTAGTCAGAGAACAAGCATTCTTAGACCACATGGCAGATAATACCACTGGAAGCTCTTTGATATAAACTGCCTTTAACAATAAATTCTGTATCTGGCTTTGTAGAGGCTTTTAAATGGCTAACAGCTTTAAAGAAAGAGTCATAAAAAATCAACACTTCTAAAAAGCAAATCAGCCACATTTGCCTTCTCTGTGGCAGATTGCCTGGTGCCTGGAGAGGGTTTCATTTTCAGCATTTTAATGATGACTTTCCAAGACGACGACTTTAGGAAGCCTCTTGAGATCTATATTTTATTCATCTATGTTTTACCTGGAATTTTTTTTCGAAGGTAAACATGCCTTGTAGACAACATCAGTAAATAAGTTCAGCTTTTGGCATATGCATCACAGATGGACTACATTTAAATAGGTATCTGATAACACACTGACCTTACAACATTTTATTTAAAAACAGCAGAACAATATCCCATCAGAAAGTATCTGATGGCCAAGACCAAGAGGGAATTTTAACTTTTTTGTTCAAGAGTATCACTTCTCTGATTCTAACTTTGGAGCAAAACAAAAACATGAAAAGACTTGGAGACTGTTCCCAGGAAAGATTGAGAGTTTGAGACATCTTCATGATCCAGGTGAAGACATAAAAGCTTCACAGGGTTTAGAATACCACTATAGACCCTCTGTGCAGCTCCCAGGTGATGGTGATTGTGAAAAGGTTACATGCTGGCTTCTTCATTTCCTCACAGTTTTTTGACAAGTGAATAGACAGATGAGTGATAAAGGATGAATCTTGGGAAGATTCTTTGCTCCTTCTGAGTAGACGTGGCTGCCTCTATAGCCTTTTGGTCTGTACTTTCCCAGAGTCCTCCAGTGTATGTATGTTCTGACCTCAGGCTGCCTTCATATGTGTGCTGACAAGTAAGTCTCCAAACTTAATTGTTCTAAGTGCTATGCACTTCATTGATGAATATCATCATGGTCACCTTCAAAGTACTCCCTTTGGGAAGCCATATGCCAATGCCATGCCTAGTCTATCCTTCAAAGCAATTTTAGAACTCTTTTTCTGGAATGACCATCAGAGGTGTTGTTGTATTACCCTTGATGTCTTGAATGTCATCAAAATGTCTTCCTTTCAATATTTCTTTTATCTTCAGGTAGAGAAAAAGTCATTGAGGGCTAGACCAAGTGAGTAGGGGGTGTGTTTCAATACAGTTATTTGTTTACTGGCTAAAAACTCCCTGACAGACAACCATACAATTACGTTTGCCAACTTGCCACCTTGTCACTGTGCATGATGGCCATTCCAGAAAGAGTTCCAAAATTGCTTTGAGGGCTGGACTAGTTACTGACATCAGTGCATAGCTTCCCAAGGGGAGTACTTTGAAACTGACTGTAGTGAGATTCACAATGAGATACATAGCACTTTTTTCCCCCTAGGATGAACTTGCAAAATTAATTGGCAGTCCTTGTATTTTTGCCAACATTCTAACAAAAGCTATCAAAAGCCCCGGGTAAGGCTGGTTAAGAAGTTTAGCTTACTGACTAGCGACTTGGTGTCCCTGGATCCACAGTGGTGGTAAGAAGCCTAAACCACTCACAGACTGTAGTGGATTTCTCTAAGACATGAAAGTTGAGTCATTGTCTCAGTTTCCTAGTGCTGCTGTAACAAAAAATATCACAACTGGGTGGCTTTCAAGAGCAGAAATTTGGTTTTCAGGGTCTGAAGGCTACAAGTCCAGATCAGGATCTCAGCTGTGGGTCTCTCTCGTGATTTCCAGTGTTGACTGCGTCCTTAGTGTTCCTTACAGCTTACAAAGCATGTCTCCACTGTCCCGTGCCATCTCCCCTGCATCTCTGTGCCTAGTCTACTCCCTTTGTAAGATACGCCTTAGAAGGAATGCATACTACTCAGATACGATCTCATCAACAAAACAAAAGAAAAATCCCCTATTCAACAATTCTCAAACAAGATCACATTCATAGATGCAAGAATTAGGACTTTTTTTTAGAGCATGGGGAGGAGGGACACAATTCAATCCATAACAAGTATCTTGTTCATGTTCTAGATCGATTGACAAATATAACCACAATATTGGGCCCCTTTCCCTAGACACAAGCAGCAGAGTCTTTTTCCCTGTGCCTTATAACTGGCCTGGCCCAGCCCTGCTGCTTCCTTGGACCAATAGAATGCAGCTGAAGTTGCCGCCCACAGGGTTCATGGGCCTTGCAGTTTCTGCCTTCTTCCTCTTGCGACGTTCCAGCCACCATGTAAGGAAGCCACCATGTAAGGAAGCCTAGGCGAGGTTACTGAACCATGAGGCTGTGTTGAGAGAGAGGCCAATGCCCCAGCCCACGAGGCATGAGGCCTTCTGAGACCCTCCAGCTCTCTCTGAGCCGTTAAATTGACTACAACCACTTGTGAGAATGAATCCAGGCTATACCAGAAAACTGCCTAGTCAACCCACAGAGTCGTGAGAAACAGTAAATTGTTGTGGCTTTAAGGCTGGGGTCAGTTGTCTGTGGCCCATGGGCTAAACCTGGTCTGGCACCTCTTTGTGTCAGTGAGGTTTTACTGGCTCACAGCTGACATCCTTTCTTGAGTATTGTCAATGGCTGCTATTGTGTTCCAGTGGCGGAGTGCAGAAGTTGTGACATAGCCTATAGGGCCTGCAAAGTCAAAAAGATTTACTATCTTTCCTTTACCGCCTCCCCCACCAAAACAGTATACCTACCCTTGTTACAAGCCACTAAGTATTGAGGGTGGTTTATATGCAGCCATAGAAATCTGATAGAGAAGTGGGTATCTAGAAGTAAGGTGTTGCTATCACAAAAAATCTGAAATTTGAGACATTGGCTTTAAACTAGGAGGTGGGTAGAGGGCAGAAAGGAGAGTGTTTAGGGAGGGCTAGAAGCAAAGTGACCTCACTGCTGCTAGAGGCTGAAGAAAAGGCAGCCCAGGTTACACAGTGGTGGGACCCTAGGCCATACTGTCATCTGTCATTGCTTGTAAAATAGAAACTTACCTGTTTCAGGCATAGGTCTGGCTAAGGAAATCTCCAGAATATTTAAAGTATTAGTTTACTTCTGGCTGCATGTGATGGGTGGTACATGTGAAGAGAAAGGAGAGAGAAAGAAGGAACACAAAGGTGTGGCTGTCAGACCTGTTGGCTCAGCCAGAGAGAAAGAAGAGCATCTAAGAACCTCAAGGGGTACAGCACAGCAGGTCTGCACTCAGCCCAAAGTGGAAGAGGTCTGTCTCACAAAAAGTAGATATTATTTGAGGGCATAGGCAACCTCAATTAGAATCAAGGGCAGCCCACAAGTTTCTAAGACACTGTGTTGGTGAAAATACCACTAACTTGAACTGAAAGGGACAGACACAACAGAAAACGAGAAGAGTCTCTGGGCCCTCAAGTTTCTATGGGCAGGAAGCAGGTGGAGAAAATTAATGAGGTGCAAACATGGGCTGTTTCTTCTGAAAAGGAAGGACAACTCAGAGGGTAGAGCAGAGAGGTGGAGCCCAAAACCAAGGAGAACAAGAGAGACCAGAATCACTTTTGGGAATGTCTTTGTCATCTAGTGTTGTTATAACAGAAATACTACAAAGCAATGGCTGTAACAAAGAGAAGTTTATTCTCTCACAGTACAGTAGGCTACAAGTCCAAATTCAAGGCATCAGTTCCAGGGAAGGCTTCCTCTCTGCTGGCTCTAGAGGAAGGTCTTTGTGATGCATTTGTCTTCCCAGGGTTTGGAAGCATCTCGGCCTAAGACCTCAGGTCCAAGGGTCATGCTCTGTTCCCAGGGCTGCTTTCTTGGTGCTGTGAAGTCTCCCACTCTCTGCTTGCCTCCTTTCCTTTCATCTCCTGTAGCATAAAAGCTAGTACAAGCCATCACCCAAGGAAGTTGACTTTATGTCAGATCGGAGAGGCGACCTTAGTAAGAATGTTGCTACAGACCCACCCGAATCCTCTTGAACAAAATCCAACTGTGCCCCTACCACAGGCGGAGATTAGGATTTACAACACATACAAAAATTACCATCACAAAAATAAGAGAACAGCCACATCATACTGGGAATCATGGGCAAGCCAAACTGCTACATGTTTTGGGGTGAGCATAACTCAATTCATAACAGGGAGCTAGTGAGCCCTAATCAAGGACCATTCCACACTCTTGGAGTAGGAAAAACAGGCAACACGTGCTGAACCAAGCTGTAGAATGCTATGGACCAGCAACTGCCGTGTGCCTCTCATGCTCTTCGTTTTTGAATGGGAATGTCTTCTGTGCTCCTCCCGTCCCCATTGTGCTTCTCCTGTCCCCTGTAACACAGCTCTCTGACTCGGAAGGAGCCATCACCAAGGCCCTGCATCAAGGTCTGCCCTGTGTGTCTGCCTTTAGATGACCACACGCCTGAGCAGGAGCCAGACGTTACAGTGGAACGTGAATTTCCAGTAAGGGCGTGAGTCTCTTTTGAACATGAGGAACAATGAAAATAATTTTTCAGCCCCTTTTAATCAAAGATGGCATCTATTTCGTTGTCCCCTCACACCTAGAGGCTGACCTTGTGACTTGTTTTGGCAAATAGAATATGTCACGAGTGGCATTAAGGAGGCCCAGAACTTGGGCTTCCTGGGGAGTTGCAGTGTCTTGCTTTTTGTCTTGGAACATTCCTGCCACCTTGTGAGAAAGCCTAAGCTAGGACACTGAATGGAGAGAGACCATGTGACAAGAGAGGCACAGTCAACAGAAAGCACCAAGCGCTAGGCAGGTGAGTTGGGCCATCTTAGACCCTCCCGGCCCGAATGAGGGACCAGCTGCCTGCGTCTCCATGAGTCCGTGAGAGCCAGCCACTGAGCTACCTAGTCAACCATGAGGAGCAATACAATGTCGGGGTTTTGTGCGACTGTATCTTGGGGTGGTTAGTCACACAGCAATAAATAACTGCTATACTGTTCAGTGCTCGTATCCAGCTGAAGGATAGTCAGGAGGAACTCCATGCTTTAAACCTGCCACCTAAAGAAATGTAATTGTTGCATACAGATTTCAATGTGACCTGCTTCCTCGTGTTGAAACCTAGAGGTACTATGCCAAACTAAGTATAAACTCAGGATCCTAACAAATCATATTTTGAGCTAAACAGGATAGTTCTAACTCTGAAGGTCAGTTAACTTGTTTATTTTTATCATTTTAAATATATATATATATATATACATACATATGCGTATTTTATACATACACAGAAAACCTGGTGGTGTAGCAGTTAGTGCTCTGGCTGCCAAACAAAAGATCAGTAGTTCAAATCTGCCAGGTGCTCCTTGGAAAATATAGGGCAGTTTTTTATTCTGTCCTATAGAGTTGTTTGGTAACCCCAGTAGCACAGTAGGTTGAGTGCTATGCCTGCTGGCTGAAAAGGTCGGCAGTTCAAATCTGCCAGGCACTCCTTGGAAACTCTATGGGGCAGCTCTACTCTGACCTACAGGGTTGTTATGAGTCGGAACTGACTCAACAGCAGCGGGTTTGGTTTTTGTTCAGAGAGTCATTATGAATTAGAATCCACTCAACAGCAATAGGTTTGGTTTTTTAATAGTTCTTTTAAATACATATATATATACATACACATATAGACACACAAAAAAAACTACAAGGTCTGATAACTATGTCCACTAACTTAATTGTTCGAAGTGCTACATACCTCACTGCTGAATATCACTACAGTCACCTTCAAAGGACTCTCCTTGGAAGCTATGCACTGATGCCAGTGACTAGTCCACCCTTGAAGGCAATTTTGGAACTCTTTCTAGAAAGGCCATTGAGCACGGTGGCAAGGTGGCAAGTTTGCGAACTTAATTGTCAAGTAGTCTGTGAGGGAGGTTTTAGCTAGTAAACAAACAACTGTAGGGGAACACCCTCCCCACTCACCTGATCGGGCCCCCAGTGACTTTATTCTTTACCCACAGGTAAAGGAAATACTGAAAGGAAGACATTTTGATGACATTCAGAAGTAACACAACAACAGCTCTGATGGTCCTTCTAGAAAATGAATTCCAAAATTGCTTTGAAGGGTGGACTATTTGCTGGCATAAGTGCACAGCTTCTGAAACGGAGTACTTTGAAGCTGACCGTAGCGATACTGAGCAATGAGGTATGTAGCACTTTTTCTAGGATGAGTTTGCAAACATAATTGGCAGCCCAGCACTTGGCTGGCTGTATATTTGTATAAAAAACTATACATATATATAATGATACATATGTGTAACTATCTCTATGTATATAACAGTACATACATGTAATGATACACACACACGTGTGTGTATATTATATGTGTGTGTGTATATATGTAAGTGTGTGTGTATATATGTAAGTGTGTGTGTGTGTGTGTGTGTGTGTGTGTGTGTGTGAGACTCCAGGGACTTTTCTTCCAAATTAGGAGGAAGACTTTGCCTCTCAGCACCTACCTAGTGCAACCTTGAAACACCTACTTAACTCAGCAGATATTGACGAGCTAGGCAAATGAGAAAGAATGTAAGTAGCTGCGACAACATTGTCCCGGCAATGAAGACAAAGACGGGTCCAAGTCCATTGTTTCAAAGGGTGGCTGACTACAGCACTTGCTACTGGAAAGTTAAAATAGAGCTTGAAGTCTGAGCAAATGTCTCCATGAATGAATAGAGCTTTCTTCCTGTTATTGAGAAGGAAACAAAGTCATATAAGCAGTGATGAATTTCAGTGTCAGTACTTTTTAACAGAATGAGGGCACACGGACACTACAGGAAATGTTGGGCCAGCTACCGAGGGATTCTTAGGGTTATGATGTCCCACCTACAGCTGGAACTGAGACGAGCATCTTGGTTTTGTGTCTCTGTTTCTGTTTTTAAGAAAGAAGCTTCTCTTCCCCCACAGGGCTTGGCTCCTTTTAAACTCTGGCTGTTCTTAGCATGCAACAGTCTTCCCATGATAAATCTAGGCTTAAACACCAGAACATTGGCAGTTCAAATCTACCAGGTGCTCCTTGGAAACCCTACAGTGCACTTCTACTCTGTCACAGGGACTCTGAGTCAGAATCGACTCAACAGAGTAGAACTGCTCCATAGGGTTTCCAAGGAGCAGCTGGTAGAATCGAACCGCTAGCCTTTTGATTATCAGCCTTAGCTTAGTCTGTTAAGAGCTGACGATGTCCCAGACTCTGCTGCAATAGCAGACACAGGACCTCGGAGGGCTGGCTTTCGCTGACACACATGAAGCTCAGGACCCAAACCTGACAGCAGGCGCATCACTTTTGACCACAACTCGTAAAAATAAAATCCTGGCGTCCAGGGAACTTTCAGGCATTGGATGCGCTGTGTTGGGTGTTCAGGCAAGCACAGAGAAGAGCATGGACTCTAGGCCCTGCCTCAGCAGCAGAGGAGAGAGAGACTAGCTAGCTGCTACTTGGGTGGCGTGGGACAACTTCTGTTGTTGACATGAGTGTTGCCTGCTCGGCGACCATCGGCAGATAGTCGGTGAGCTCAGCTGCTAACCAAAACAAGGCCACCCAGAGGTGCCAATGAAGAAAGGCCTGGAAATCTGCTTCCAAAACATCAGGTCCCGAACACCCTCTGGAGCTGACTTCTGATCTGACACTGTGGGGATGCCATGTGTCTGAGCTGTCGTGATGGCAGCTGGTTTTCTCAAGACCAGGGTCCGCATGCCTTCTTTGGACTCCCATCTCCATACTAACCCACCGCCATCGAGTCGGGTCTGACTCATAGCGATCCTATGGGCCCGAGTAGAACTGCCCCGTAGAGTTTCCAAGGAGTGCCTGGCGGATTTGAACTGGCGACCTTGTGGTGAGCAGACGTAGCAGTTAACCCACTACACCACCAGGGTTTCCCCTCTTTACAGACTACCTCTTTAATTCCTACAAAGCCCATTCAGAGAAGACAGGAACATGGAAGCCCAGCTCAGTGACAGCCTACAACTGTGGTGGCCGAGGTGGGCCTGGAACTGTGACCCCCTGAGCAGAGCCCAGTCTTCTGCAGGCTGTCTGTGGTGATCACATTTCCTCCACTGGATGCTAGCGTCTTCGGGCAGACTCCAGGTGCTCCATCTCTTCAGCCAGCAGGCCTGTCATTTTGACCCTTTGCAGCCTCTATTGTTCTCCACAGTGACCGGGAGCAGGGAGAGACGCAAGCCCACCTCCCGTCTCAGTTGCCCAGCAGAAGATTAGCCCAGGGCCTGTTGTGGGGGGCCACTGGGGGAAATGAGGCTGCTCCCTCATCTCCAGCCATGTTCCCCTCCCCCACGGAATTATCAAAACACTGTGATGGGGTTGCCTGGTGGCGCAGTGATTAAGCAATCAGCTGCTAATCTGCTAATCGAAAGGTGAGCCATTTGAACCCACGAGGTGCTTCTCATGGAAACCCTGGTGTTGCGCTGGGCTAAGTCCTTCATCCGCTAACCAAAAGGCCGGCAGTTCAAATCTGCCAGGCGCTCCTTGGGAACTCTATGGGGCAGCTCTACTCTGACCTCTAGGGCTGCTATGACTCGGACTTGACTTGACTGCAGTGGTGCTTCTCTTGAGAAAGATGTGTCAGTCAGCTTAAAGACACAGACTCAGACACCCTACGCGGCACTTCTGCTCTGTCCTACAGGGTCTCTGGGAGTCAGCATTGACTCAGTGGCAGTGGATTTGGGGGGTGGAGAGCGAACCAGATCTTAAAGGAGATGCCGTGCCTCATCACAAAGTAGGGGAAAAAACCACACCTTGGCACCAGCAGGAAACCTTGGCTGCTCCTCCTCTCTTGTAGAACTCTTCTGTTGTCATTCTACTGAGGCCTCTGTGGGAACAGGAAGTGTCTAGGCCTTGTCCCGTTCCTGCGCTGCTGAAGAGGGCGGGTGCTGAGGCAGGAGCTTGGGGAGTCCATGGGGTCCACGATACAGCAGAGCTCGGAGTGTGCCCCCTGGGGCCTGACAGAGAGGGTCTTTGCTTCACCTGTGGCGACAGCCAGAGACCGGGGCCACCACAAGGGAAGGCTTCCAGGCTCAGCTTGTCCTCTGGTAAATGATCCTTGTCCCTTTTTCTCTGTGTCTGTCTGTCTGTTGGAAAACTTTAAACGGGACTATATCTTAACTGAACAGTACATCTGGGGGAAATGTTAATATTCAACCTTAAAGTGTTAAATTGTTTAACCCAGCTAACAGACACTGATGTTGTGTGTGTTTGTGTGACACAGAGAATGAGACTGTTCTAGAAAAGTAGCACAGAAAGGTGGAGGGAGTGTAGCCTCAGAAGATGTGACCGTGAGTCCTGGTTTCATCACTTTTCTCCACTCTCAGAACCTCAGTGTTCTCTCCTCTCACATGGGGAAATCGTAAAAGGTATCTTGCATTCAACAAGGTTTAGACAAACACCTACTGTGTGCCATGTAACTGCAGGAACGTTCCGTGTCTGTCAGCTTCCTGCACCTTCACACTGAGTCCTGTTTGGTGGTAACGGTGCCCATTTGGCAGATGAGGGCATGGAGGCTTACTGTCAGGGATTTGGGGGGGGCAGGTCTCGTAAGCAGGTAGATGGCTGCATCTCCTGGATCACCTATTTGTCCAGCACCAAGTTTGCTCCAGGCTTGGATGGAGGATTAAGTGAGCAGGCAAGGCTATTCACCCTTCCTTTCTTCTTTCCTTCTCTCCACCCTCTTCTCTTTCTTCCCTCCGTATTTATTGAGTGCCTACAACACGCCAGGCTCTGTTCCATGCTGGAGATACAGACAGATAACATCCCAGATTTTGTCAAATCTGTCCCTTATCTAGAGGGAGACAGATACAAACACAGAGACAAGAAGACATCAGGTGGGAATACTTGCCATGACTACAACACAACAGGACAATGCGAGGGAGTGAGTCCAAGGGCTGTTCCTGAGGAGGGGCCAGACCCCTCTGAGAACAAAATTATTAAAACTCTGGCTGGATTCTAGCGACCTTAAGCAGAAAATGTGCCTTGCCAAGTGCCCCAAGTCCTCAAATCCAAAGTGCCTCGTGACTGTAAAAGCTTATCTTTATAACCACTCCACACTGTTGGTTCCTGTGTTAGGTGTTTTGGCTCAGTGTGATGCAGAGATATCTTAATCTTCAAAAGAAGATCAAACAAGGAGATTGAGAGAGGCCAAGGGACAGAAGAAAATACGTGGTTTAGTGCCAACTTGAGCTCATTTCAGGAAGAACATAAGGCATCATTTATGCACACTGGGATTCTTCTGAAAGGAATAATGCCATGTGTTGTGTGTGTGCACTCATGTGCATGCATGTTTTTTGTGCGTACATAAGTAGTTTTTCTTCTGATGAGCAAAATAGTTGCTTTGCGGTGAGGACTCATGGGACAGGTCCTGCCTGTCTTTGCTGGGAGAGTCCCTGGGTACTGCAAATGGCTAAAGTACTAAGATGATAATCCTGGGTCTGGAGGTTGGCGTCCATGCAGGCACACCTCTGAAGAAAGGCCTGGCTATCTACTCTGAAAAAATCAGCCTTTGTAAACATACAGAGCATAGTTCTACTGTGGCATACAGGACGTCATCACAAGTTGCAATCTAGTCACCAGCAATTGGTTTCCTCCCCTCCCCTGTCCTCCCCTCCCCTCTCTTACTCTCCCCTCCCCTCCCCTGTCCTCCCCTCCTGTACTCTTCCCTGCCCTGTCCTACCCTACCATCCCCTGCCTTCCCTTTCCCTGCCCTGCTCTGCCCTCCCCTCCCCTCCCTTCCCTTCCATTCCGTTTCCCTCCCCTCCTGTTCTCTCCCCTCCCTAATTGTCTCTGGGTTGTAGAAAGCAACACTCCTGGGTCAACAGTCTTGAAGAGCCAGGCATTGGTTGTAAGAGACTCCATTGGATGCCAGCATTCCCCAGCCCCAGCTACCAAGGCTGACTCTTCCAGCTTTAGGAACCCTGGACCTCAAATTGTCTCTGTCATGACACAGGAGCATGGGACATCTCTGGATTCCTTGTTGAACTCTTGCCTCGTCTTTGGTCTTATTTATGCTTTCCTGTTACCTCTGTCCTCTTGGCAGGTACCATTTTCATTTAACAACTCACGTTTCCCGTGTCCTCTGCTGACTTTACAGAGAGAGCAGTCATGCTAGAAGGGACATGATAAATCCATTGTCCAGCAGTTTTATTTCATGAACTTAGGGATTTATTTACTGAATGACTGTATTCTTTTGGCCAGCAAACCCTTGGCTGAAACAAACTTGCGTGTGGAATTCTACAGCATGAAACAGATAAAGGGGTTCAGGGGCCAGAGTAGCTCCTCTTGGCCTCCTCCTCTTCCCAAGGTACCTCAAGAGAGGCAGTTGAAATACCCAGAGACCCCTCAGCAGCTCAGCTTCCTCAAAGCAGGGGTTCCTGTTCTGGGGTCTCAGCAAGCTGATAGAAACCAAACCAAAACCAAACTCCTTGTCATCCACCCTGTTCCAACTCACGGTGACTCTGGGTATTACAGAGTAAAACTGTGCTCCATAGGATTTTTCTTGGCCATAATCTTCGTGGAAGCAGATCACCAGACCTTTCTTCCATGGGGTCTCTGGATGGGCTCAAACCACCAACCATTAGGTTAGTCCAAGGGAAAAACTAAATCCGTTGCCATCAAGTCAATTCCGACTCATAGCAACCCTATAGGGCAGAGTAGAACTGCCTCATAGAGTTTCCAAAGAGTGCCTGGAAGATTCGAACTACTGACCTCTTGGAAAGCAGCTGCTTCAGATAACTAAGATGGTAGAACACAAGTGATTAACTCAGTGAGTGCGAAACAAAACCAAGAACCCAGGGTAGAAGCTGGGAGTAGTCTGGGTGGGAGGGTTTCAGCAGGACTTGGGGCTGGCCTGGGTAGTAATCTGAGAGGAGAGAGGCTGAGCTCCTGGCTGCCAGCGAGCCCCATGTGGATCGCACACGGGCTCCCAGAATGCACGGAGTGGGGGGTGATGACAGCTCGGTAATGCACGTAACCCCAGGTGCTCTTGTGTGTCTTACAGGTTTTGATGTTTTTATTTAACTGAAGTGACTGATCAGGACCACTGCTGGCCACGTCCACCCCCATGGCCATCGGTCCCTACTCACTGTGAGGGCTGCCGGCCAGGCTGAGTGCTCCAGGTGGGGCGCCAGCATCCCCATCACACCCACCCTGCCACGCTCTGGGCTTCACCTCAGATGAAGGGGCCTCAGATGAAGGGACAGGCTCAGGGAGATCATGACAGGCCAGCAGGCTGTACAGCACAGAAATGGTGAGCCGGGCGGGCCAGCTGTGTGACCGGTGACAAGTTTTTTAACTTCTCTGTGCCTTAGTTTTCTCATTTGTAGAACATGGCTGGTGACCATAGTACCTACCTTAGAGAGTCACATGAGGGACGAACAAGATAACCCTGTGAAGTATCTGGGCTCCCGGGCAGCTCACATGCAGTGAATCCCCACTGACTCACAGTGCTGTGGCTGTTACTGCCCAACAAGTAATGCGGCCTCAGAGCCGGCGAGGCGAGGCCTCCTCCCAGCTTCCCACCAGCAAGACACCAAGGTCGTGATCACGTACGTAACTGCATGGAGGGTGTCTCCTGAAGACTCTCTGAAGAATTCTTCAAATCCAGTGTTCACCAACAAGTGTTGAACTCTTCCTGAGTCCTGGGTCCTCTCTGATGAATGTTTGCCTCTTGGGATTTAAACCTCACCCTGACCCAGTGAGACACAAAAGGGCACCCCAAGTCTGTTACTGTTAATTCAATTCTGACTCACAGTGACCTGAGGATTTACAGAACAGAGCTCAGCTCTGTGGATTTTTCTTGGCTGTAATATTTACAGAAGCAGATCACCAAGCCTTTGTTCCATGGCCGCTGGGGAGCTCAGGGAGCTGCCCTGCCAAGCCTTAGGTCCTGCCAAGGCTTAGGTCCATAGTTCATTTATGCCACGCAGGGACATCTAGTCCCTTGAGGTAGGGGATTGAATTTAGCTTTGTTTCTGAGATGAGGAAACCAAAGCTCTGGGAATTTCAGCACAGCCAGGGCTAAGACTCAGGAAATCCATTTCTCTGTATTTTTGTTTGTTTGTTGTTGTTTTGTTCTGTTTTTTTTTTTTTTTTCTGGGGAGACCACATATAGACTCCTGTGACAGAATACCAGAGCTGCCAGACAACGGGACAGCCAAACATCATGCAAGACAACTTGGTGGCTCTAGACAGGTGTGCCATTCAAGGAAGCAGAGGAAGCCAGAGAACTGTGGCCTCAGGAGACTCAGGGAGGACGTGGCGGGCAAGAGTCCTGATGGCAGAATGGGGCAGGGTAGGGGGACAAAGAACAACAGGCAGAGCTGACAGCCCCTTTCCTCAATACACTTTAACACGTTCAGACTGTGGCATGGAGACCGGTGTAGACTGTGTTGTGTCCCCTAAGAGATAAATTGAAATTCTCAACCCTGGTGCCCGTGAAGGTGACCTTATTTGGAAAAAGGGTCTCTGAAGATGTTTTTAGTTAACATGAGGTCATACTGGAGTTGTCAGGCCTAATCCTATACAACTAGTGTCCTTAAGGGAAGGGAAGAAACCCAAAGACAGACAGACATTGGAAGGATGCCATGACACTGTTCCTGCAACCGAAGAATGCCTGGAGCCACCAGAAGCTGGGAGAGAGACAAGGAACAGAGGCTCCTTCACAGCCTCAGAGGGAATCAACACAGCCAATACTCTTGACTTAGACTTCTGGCCTCTGGAACCATAAGACACTCATTTTCTGATCTCACGAGCTGGCCAGGTTACGGTCATCTGGCATGGCAGCCCAGGGAAAACTAGATTGAGACCCAACATCCCTGTGGGCAAGCAGAGCCCCCTTCAGCAGGCCTCGGAATCCTTCTGCTGTTTGCTTTCCTCCTCCACGATTTGAAGTGGCAATTCCTGGCCACTGAGAATACTGCAAAGAATGCAAATCCAAATGACAAAGAAGACACCAACAAACCAGGAAGCCCTCCTCAAGCCTGAGGAATTCTTATACTCTTACTGGATGCGCTTTTACCGTGTCACGGTAGACACCCTTGGGAAGAGATGGAAGCCTCTGGTTTTTTGATAGAAATGATAGTAGCGTGTCAGAAACAGATTTCAGCCACCCTTTGAAGTGCAGAGAGCAAGAAGGTCCAGGACATTACGATCACAGGGAAGGCTGCTGGCTCTGCTCATAAGTGGCAGAGTTGGGATTTGAACTGGGGTCCAACTGGCTGAAAAGCCCCTGCCGTCATCACTGCACCACATGACAGCTTTTGGGCTCAGAGAATTGACAAGGATAAATGCCAAAGGGATGAGACAGTTTGCGTCAGTCCGTCTTGCAGCCGCTCGGATGACATTTGCTAAATTGTATTGAAGAAAAACATATCCAGCTCTGTCCGTGGTTATCTGAGCCACTGGGACACTGGAGTGTTCCCTGGGTCTCTCTGAGAACGTAGCTGTCACCTTTCTCCCACCCACCTTCAGCGAGATGATAGTTACCCAGGAATCTCAAGCTTTTAGCAGCAGAGTCTTTGTAGGGTCTAGCAACGCCTCTCTCTCCCTGCAGCTCAGCCGCTGCAGCTGGGCTCCGTTCCCAGCTCCGGCGCTGCCAACAGGCTGCCCGACTCTACGGTTGATTAGGGTAAAGAAGCTCACGCAGGCTTCCTCCGCCCCTCCCATTGCCCTGGCTCTGAAAGTTAGCCTGCTGTCTATCAGTACTGTCTGGCACCAGAAGAAAGCCCTTCTCTCTTCTTACACCCGGCATCTAGTTGCCTGGAGACCAGGACAGAAGCCGAGAGCATCTTGGGTTTCTTTTTCACTCCCCTGCCAGGTCCCGAGAGCAAGCCCTGTTTGTTTCTCCAAGAAGCTTTGCTCTGCAGAGACTTGCCTTAACCTTGCTCAGAATGATCCCATCCACCTGCAGAAGTGCGGTGTGTAGGGGCAGGGACAGGCACTCAGTGTCATTTGGTTATCGGTGCCGAGAGTCATCACTAGCAGTGAAGGCTGAAGACGGATTGTTTCTGAGCGAACCTGGAACCGGATCACCATGTGTGTGCATGCGTGTGCCGGCACACATGTGTTGAAATTGGCAGTGCTGTGAATTACAGCTTGCTGTAGCCACGTGCATACGGGAAGACTTTCCTCTCTCCGAAAGACAAAAGGCCATCTTGAAAATGAACATTCTCCTGACTTAGCTTGACAAAAGCCACATGACACAGGGTAGAGGCTTCAGGGTTTGACCTGACTCACACCTGCTGCATGGACCACCTTCAGGGAGGGTGCCAGGACAGGGGAGGTGTTTAAAAGTCACAGATGTGGGGGTAACTTTGCACCCAGTCCTTTGATAGAAGAGACTGAAGGGCTTAACACCGAGAGGGCCTGCCAGAGCACAGGGCCAGACCCTGCACTCGTCACCCCAGTGGGTCCTGTCTCTCGTCACCTAGGTGCCATAAGCACCCCAAGACTGAGAAGTTTTTATTAGTGGCTGGTAGGATTGAATTGTCTCTCCTGTCAAGGCCACGATCCTCAAACATGAAACTTCTGAGGAGCCACCGAATCACACCCAAGGAGCTTCCTCAGGCACTTCTAGAACTTCTGCAACAGCCCCTCACCAGGTTCTGCCCCTCTTACCTTTCTCCTATAAATGTTTCCTCATTTTACAGATGAACATGTTGAGGCCCAGAGTGGCTGAGCATCATGCCTGAAGATACGTAGCAGAACAGGCAGGGAGCCAGCACTTGAATGAACCCTGTAGCTTGCTCAGAAACCACAATAATAAATACCTTATCAGACTTTCTGCATCAAGAGATCTTTCAGGAAGATAACAATCTTGGAGACACCTGTCTCTTAGGAAAAAAAAAATCTATCACTCAATGAATAAATTGAAATAGAGCTACTAATACATAGGTATGTGGCTTGTCTGGAAAGACCTATTTGCTGGGTCCTTGGTAGAATTTCTTAAGAACTACTTTGATTTACTTTTATTAAGAGGTTGAGGAGTGTGGAAATATTTTCACTATATAACTGAAGACTTGTTTCCACTTTCTATTGCTTTCCTGACTTCCTTTGCCTCTCCTGGGGTTTATGAGAATCATGTGTATTCAGTGGCTTTTTCCTCAGTAGTGCTTTTTCTCCTTTCTTGCAGAATATTTGAGAAATGAAGCACTTTGAAAACAAAGGGTCCATGTGATTTTCTCTCCTAAATGGACACAGAGTGGTTACACAAGCCAGGAGCTAACCTTTAGCTCTAAGACCCAGATGCTCTGGATTCGGATCCTCACTGTACTATTTTCTTGCCAGTTTAACTTAGAGTATGCTGATGAACTATCCAAGCCTCAGTTTCCATTCTGTGAAATGGGGCTGATGATAGTTTTGAGGCCTAAAAGAATCAATGAGTATAGTGATAAGCATCAACAACAAACCCCAGATGCAGTGTCATCGAGTCGATTCCGACACATAGCACCCCTATAGATCAGAGTAGAACTGCCCAATAGAGGTTCTAAGAGGCACCTGGCAGATTCAGACTGCCGACCTTCTGGTTAGCAGCCGTAGTACTTAACCACTACCCCACCAGAGTTTCCAGAGATAAGCACAGAGCCTAATAAAAAGATGGAGTCAGTAGAGAAAGCTACTGTAATTTGTCTACCACCAACTTGGATGTTAAGTGGTGGACTTTTAGGAGTGTGTGATTAATCAGGTCCGGGTGGGTTACCATGTAAGCAAGGCAAGCAAGGGCTTACTTGTGCTTACTTACTAATTTATAGTGAACAATTTCACTTGGGTTTCAGCACTGCTTCTCCATTTTTTAAAATAATTTTAAAATCTTTAAAATAGTGCTGCTGTATAGGGAAGCATCTGAATATCTGCCTCCGTGGTACAGAAGCTATAGTGTATGTAAGATGCTCCCTATTCCTTGCTTGGCAGCACAACTCTGTAGATTTCAGTAAAAGAATTCAAAATCATGACCTCAAAGGGGAGAAAAATTAACAGATACCCTAGTCCAGGACTTCCACCTTAAAGAGCAGTGTCCCTTCTGCTACTTCCTCCTCATCTCAAGGTGGCGAGAGATGGCTGTGTTAGGAGCAGGGAAACTTTACCAGCTAAGGGATGAGCTCTCCTAAATTTGATGTGTGAAGGAAACCTTCTAATCATCTTTTATTGCCTTTTTCATCTTCATAGTGTTTCTTGTTCCCTGTCCAAAGACTGAAGCCCTAGTGGTGTGGGTTAAAGAGCGTGGCTGCTCACCAAAACGTCTGCAGTTTGAATCTACCAGCTGCTCCCTGAAAACCCACCAAGGCAGTTCTACTCTGTCCTATAGGGGCACTACGAATCAGAACAGACTCAACAGCAAGAGGTGTTTAACACATATAAAGATTAATTGGGCCCCCAATGTGCATGAGACAGAGTGTTAAGCGTCAAGGGATACAACACACATAAGAAACAGACCCCGTTCCAAGTGTTACTTTCTGGGTCTTGACTGCCCACATGTGCATCTTTAGAGAGTGATTCACCTTGTCACCTGGCCCCTCTCCATAGTCCCTGAATCTCACACAACATGGACAGGGCAGCATTTATACCTCTGTGGTGCTGGCGGGGCGGCATCCTAAGGCTGAGAAAAAGCTCCAGCTTCCTTCCTCCTTTCCTTTCATTTCCAGGACCCCCAGTCACTCTGTGAGATCTCACCATGAGACTGTGATAGCCTCTGGGTGCTTAGTGGAAAGACAGCCGTCTTTCCAGAGAGACAGAACGCTCATTGTCTCTGCCTTTCAAATTCTCCCTTACTTTCCTCGCCCCAACTTGTCCCAAATAAACTCAGCTCTGCACTTTGCTAAGATTATGGCTTACTATATTTCCTTGCTCAAGAAACTGATTTGCATTTTCATACCTTCTCTTGGAGCCTCAGAGGCCATTAGAGACACCTGAAGGATTGAGTCTCGCAGTAAAAGCCGTAGGTGCCAGGGCCCAGCATCTGAGGCCGTAACTGTGAACATATGGTCCGTTTCAAATCATGCCATCAGCCAGCCTGCTGCTCAGTTCCTGCCAGGCTTGACTGAGCCAGGCACTTAGCACCTTCCTGCAGCCACTGACTGTTCTTGGATCTTAAAACAGCTATCCCCACCGCTGAGATGGGCACAGCTAATGAGGATGACAGCTGTGGGTTAGCGAGTGCGCATCCCATCCATCCACATAGCCAGCCCGAATGACAAGGTGGCATAATTGCTCCCATTCTGCAGATGAGAAAAAGAAAAGCTCAGAAAGCTTGCATAGCTTCCCCAAGGTCGCCAAGCTAGAGGTGAAGCCAGAATGCAAATTCAGGTCAGTGTGATGTTAGCTATTATACTCTATTCCTGACCTGGGCTATTTCCAGATCACAGCAGTTAGATCGTACATCACAACCAGCAACATCTAACCAAAAAAAAAAAAAAAAAACCTGCCATGAGTCAGTTTCAACTGGCAGCTACCTTATAGGACACAGTAGAACTGCTCCATAGTATTTTCAAAGAGGGGATGGGTGGATTTCAACGGCTGACCTTTTGGTGAGCAGACCCAGCACTGAACGACTGTATCACCAGGAGCCCCAGCAACATCTACTAAACATTTGTTATTAACCAAACCCAAACCGTTACTGTTGAGACCAATTCATGGCAATGCCATACATTTCAGAAATGAACTTCACTCCTTTGAGTATTCAGTGGTTGTGATCTCATTAAAAACAAATCACCAGGCCTTTCTACCATCATGCTGCTGGGCATGTTAGAACCATCAACCTTTCCACTGTCTTTCGCTTACAAGCCAAGTGCAGATCATTTGCACCACTTATGGACCTTATTGGGAAACTCTGGTAGCTTAATGGTTAAGCACTGTGGCTGCTTAAGGATTGGCAGTTCAAATCTGCCAGGCACTCCTTGGACTCTCTATGGGGCAGTTCTACTCTGTCCTCTAGGCCCGCTATGACTTGGATTTGACTCAGCGCTTTGGTGTGAGTTGTGGACCTTTCTATAAACCAGGCAGTGGGTTTTTCATATATTTGCACTTGGTCTTCCCAAGACCCTAAGGCAGAAGGTGCTCACTTCAAGCTCTTGGATGAACGAGGAAATGGGCCCTTATCCCAGATTGGGGCTCAGCCCAGCTATGTTCACAGCCCCCACCTCTTAGTGTTCTGCAGGTGATTTACTCTGTGATTTTCAGCAAGTCCCTCAAACTCTGGGATGAGGCGGGGGCTTTTCCCACATGACAAATGAAGCTGCTGTTCTGGAAAAAATCACTCAAGTGCCCCTAGGGTCTGCCCGCAGGCTCCCCTGTGCTGGGCTGGGGAATGCAGCCAGCCCGGCCGGTCTCCCATCTGGACTTCCAGGGTTACTTACTCTTTACAGTTCTGGCAACTGCCCTGCCGCAGCATACGGACTGCCCCTACGGATGGGCTCAGGGGCTTCCCCGAAGCCATGTTCTGGGGCCCCTAGAGAAGAGAACCCTTGGGCTGCCAGTCTGTGCTGCTGGCCTGCTGGGGAACACACCCGGCGTCCAGGGCCAGACCCTGATGCCCGCGCAGACAGCCCCCAGGAGCAGAGCCCACCAGCTGCCTCTGCTGCTTTGTTGCTTCACTGTCTCACCAGCAGGAAAACTGGCTGCAATCTGGCACCTCGCTGGCTCTTGGGCCAGCCCTGCCGAGGTCAGCACATCGTGCCAGCCTCGCCTTTCTGCACCAGCCGGCCCAGTGCCTGAGTCCCAGCTCACGGGTGGCGGACTCCATGTCATCTCTTTCTCCTGGTGCCATGCACGGCCCTGCTCTGCTGCGTGAAATGCAGCTTGGAAACAACGGTTTGCAAACTGTAATGTCTGAGCTGGCATTCATTGTTTCTGTTCTTGTGGCTGATTTTCAAGCAGGAGAGACCAGGAGCAGCAAGATGCCCTCCTTAGCACCCAAACACTCCCAGCTTTAACTTGCAAGCCCCTTTCAGTGGCTTTCAGGGACTACTCAGAGACCATGTGCTAGTCAGTGTCAGATTCAGGTGGGAGCAGTGGTCCTGAGTCCCCAGTACTGCGCACAGCTGGGGCTGCCTTTCCGCCAGTGACAAGGACCCAGTGCATAGCCTGACTTGTTTTTAGAACATTTAGTGCCAGGCCATCGGCCACCAAGTTAATGCCAACTCTGCAACCCAATGTGTGTCAGAGAAGAACCATGCATTATGGGGTGTCAGGGGCTGGTTTGTTGGGAAGCAGATTTTCAGGTCTTTCTCCTGAAGCACCCTGCGCGGACTCAAACCCTGGCACTTCAGGTGAGCAGCCAAGCATTTTAACCACGGACACCACCAAAGACTCCTTTGGAATAACAAAGTCGGCTTGTGTTCCTGCACTAACTCAAAGGAGGGAGTATATCTTCATTTCCAACCCCTCCTGCAACACTGGGAAAAATGACTGGAAATTTGTGTCGAAGACTTGGGACAGTACCAACGCCTCTGTGTTTTCAAAAGGCTGCAAACACCAGGAAAGTTGTTTTTCTTTCCCTGAGCCGAGGAGGAGTTCCATCCTGTAATGAGGATGTTGAAAAAAAGGCAGGCGAGAGATGGAGAAAGGGGGAAAGCAAGCCTTTTCTCAAGGCCATCTGGACTGAACTGAGGCCCATGCTCCACATGAGATGGCCGCTGGTTCTATCTCCGTGCAGGGTGGCCGCTCTTTTCTGCAATGGGTGGCTGGCCTGCGAGGCGCCCAGCAGCTGCACGAGGGAATCTTTCTGGACTCTGTCAAGGCCAGGGGTAAAGTCTGTAAACAGCACATGGAACGTGACTGGGTTGTTACCTCAAGTGAACCTGCTTCTACAGCAACCTGATGGCTGGAACCTCCTTCGCACAGCCAAGGCCTCACACCCCAGCCTGTTCCCATCGTCCTGTGGGCCCAGGTTTGATGACGGTGATGAGATTAACGCTGTTTGGTGAGTTTAATTTTGGATTTGTGCCAGTTCATATAAGATCAGCAGGGCTTGATGATTGCAAGGCCTTTTCTCCTGACGGTTCTTTGCAATCACTTGAAACAGCCGGCACTCAGGTTCCCCGTGGGGCCAGCCAGGTAAAGAGCAGGCAGCAGTGTCGAGGGCATCCGGGTATAACAGAGCCCCTACGTGTCCCCTTGGACCGGAGGGTGGATCAGGTCACTGCCCCCTGAGGAAGGCTTGCAGGGGCTGGAGCAGGGCCAGAGAGGGAGAGAGTATGGTGGAAGGCCTGTAAAGGTGTGTGCGAGAGCCAGCAGGCAGGACAGCCAAGCAGGCAGGAGCGGCTTAGCACTGGAAATGACTACAGCCCAGGGAACGTGGCTCCAAACCCACAAGCCATCAAAGGGGGCAGGCGTGGCCCCATTCGGATGCCAGAAAACCCTACCAGGGAGAAGAGCAGTCTACCGCATGCTCCTGCAAAGAGGCAGACTGTAAACCGGTTCAGTAATGTCACTGTGCACCAAGTGCATGTCATGGGTGGGAAATAAACCTCCAAAATGAAGAGGCCCTGGTAAGATAGGTTGATCATAAGAAACTCAGAAGCAAAATTCCTCCTCCTTCTTCCAGCATTTATGGGGTGCTCCTTCAGGCTAGGTACTGTGATCAGGGTGGGTGCTGACAGGCAAGAGAACAGTCTCTCTATAGACGAGTTAGCAGACAATTAAAATACATCCGATCGTGGCTACACAGCAGCCCCACATGGACCAGGGAGGGGTCCGAGAGAATGTCCACGGAGGCAGAGGGCCTTCAGGCTTTGCCAGATGGATAAGAGGGACAGAGTTATTAATCACGGTGGTGATGGCATTAGTTGCCATCGAGTCAGTTCGATTTCATGGTGACCCCGTGTACAACCCAACCAGACACTGCCCAGTTGGGTACCAGTGTCACCATGGTTGGTATGCTCAATTATGTTGTGACCACTGTTGATTTGGGGTGGCTTCCAGCCTCGAGAACTCACCTTCTTCACCAGTGAGACACTATTCTCTTGTAACCCATAAGGCTTTCCCTGGCTAATTTTCAGAAGCAGCTCTCCACACTTCTCTTTCTAGTCTGTTGTAGTCTGGAAGCTGCACCGAACCTCATGGGCCACAGGGGATTACGCTGGTGTTGGAAATACCAGCGGCAGAGCTTTCAGAATGACAACAATACACAAGCCACCACAGGGCAACAACGTGCCAGGTGAGTAATAACTGCAACATACTGTACGCTCACAAAGTGCCAGTGACTGTGCGCTAGGCTAGGACGGTAGAGGTGGTTGTCGCTAGTGGCCATGAAGCCCTTTCTCAATCATGGCAACCACAAGTGTGTAGTGTAGAACTGCCCTTCATAGGGTCCTCAAGGCTGCATCCTTTTCAAAGATCGCCATGCCTGTCTTCCTAGGCACTGCTGGCTGAGTTTGAAATACCGACCTTTCAGCTTGTAGTTGAGCATGTAGCTATTTGCAGCACCCAGGGTCTCAACAGTATAGTATGGTGTGGTATGTGGTAAGTTGTTGTTGTTGTTGGGCACTGTTGAGTTGATTCCAACTCATAACGACCTTACGTACAACAGAACGAAACACTGCCCTGTCTTGCACCATGTTCACGGTCGGTTTTGTGCTTAAGCCCATCCTTGTGGCCACTGTGTCAATCCATCTCATTGAGGGTCTTCCACTTTTTCGCTGACCCTCCACTCTACCAAGCCTGATGTCCTTCTCCAGGGACTGATCCCTGCTGACAACATGTCCAAAGTCTGTAAGATGCAGTCTCGTCATTGTTGCTTACAAGGAGCCCTCTGGTTGTCCTTCTTCCAGTACAGATCTGTTTATCCTTTTGGCGGTCCATGGCACAACACCACAGTTCAGAGGCATCAACTCTTCTGCTGTCTTCCCTGTTCATTGTCCAGCTTTCACAGGCACATGATGCAATTGAAAACATCACAGCTTGGGTCAGGTACACTTTAGTCTTCAAGGTGACATGATATAGTGTTAGTATGGTAAAGTGCAGTGTTAGTAAAGGACAGTATAATTATAGTAGAGTGTAGTACAGCACCGTCAGTGTGTGACGTGGCACAGTACGGCACAATACAGTGCAATATACTGTGGTATAATAGTACTTTTCAGTACAGTACAGTGAAGCGGTACTATGGTATGGGGTAGCGCAGTGTGGTAGAGTGCAGCACAGTACAGAACAACATGTATAGCACAGTGTGGTATAGTGGTAGGGCACAATGTTAGTACAGCGGGGCCCAGAACAGTGTGGAATAGTACGGTCCAGTACAGTACAGCGTGGTATGATACAGTGTAGTATAGAACAGTCCAAACCAAAAACCTCCTTGCTCTTGAGTCGCAGTGGTCCTATAGAACTGAGTAAAACTGCCGCATAGAGTTTCCAAGGAGCACCTGCTAGAGTCGAACTGCTGACCTTTTGGTTTGCAGCTCCTGCTCCACCAGGGTTTCCACAGCATTGCAGCATCACAGTACAGCAGAGTACAGAATGTATGGTAAATTAGTACAGTGAGACACATCTTGGTGTAGTACCGTACAGCACAGTATGGTACAGCACGGCACAGGGGTACCGTGCAGTGAGCATGGTGCAGAACAGTGTGTCACATAATACGGTACAGTCTGTATAGCATTAATACAGTATGGCCCAGCACAGGGTGGTACAGTCCAGCACAGTGCAGTGGAGTGGAGTGTGGTGGAGTCCTACACCACAGTAGCCACACAGCAGGGTGGTACTAGACATTCCAGGGCAGCGTGGCACAGTGTAGTGTGATGTGGTAGTGTAGTGTTAGTGTGCAGTGTGGGTAGTCAAGCAGGAGGCAATATAATACTGTACTGGTGTAGCCTGGGGCGAGGCAGTACAGCACAGCATGGTATACTGTAGTGCGGTCTAGCAGTATGGTACAGTGTTGCTATAGCCTGGCACAGCACAGTGCAGTGCAGTGAGTATAGGATGGTATGGTACAGTATGGTACAGTAGTACAGTGCCGCACAGTATGGCACAATATTAGTGCAGCATGGCACAGCATGGTGCAGTGTGGTACAGTATAGGGTGGTATAGCGCAGTATGCACTGTGTTAGTACAACATGGCACCACATAGTACAGTGTGGTACAGTCTAGGATGGTACAGTACAGGGTGGCACAGTACAGTATGGCACAGTCTTGGTGTAGCGCGGCACAGCACAGTGCAGTCTGGTACGGAATAGGGTGGTGTAGTATGAGGTGGAAGACACGCTCTGAGCCAGGACACGATGTTCTGAAGGCCTGCTCCTTGACCCCTAACACTGTACCCCCTCCCTGTGTGCCATTGGTCCTCAGCAGGGCATGAGACCTGACAATCAGAGGCTATCTGAGCACTGTTTTCAGCACCTGAGGTTGACATTCTGAAGGATTAGCACACCCTCCACTGAGCTCCTGTTGCCAGCACTGCTCTGCCGCCCCTGCGGGGTCAGCCAGGCCCAGCCCAGCCAGGCTGACCTCGCGGTCCCACGTGAAGAAGGCTCCCCACGCAGACACACCTGCGCAACCCCTTCCTTGTAGCCCACCAGCTTTGGTGAAAGCTCTCCAGGAGTTTAAATCCCCCTTCTCCTTAGAGCGAACACCCTGCTGGCTTAGCGGCTAAGCGCTACAGCTGCTAACCAAAGGGCTGGCGGTTCAAATCCACCAGGTGCTCCTTGGAGACTCTATGGGATCAGTTCTACCCTGTCCCACAGGGTTGCTACGAGTTGGAATCGACTCAGTGGCGATGGATTTTATTGGGCAGGGGCTCTCCTTTGAGCAGGGCCTGTTCTCACCCTGAATCCCAGGAGAGAGAGGGTGGAGGGGATTGGTGGATGAAGTGGGAAGGGTCCTTGGCAGGCCTTATTTCCCTTCTTCATTGAGTCTTGGACACTGGATCCTTCTTGCTACTGGGTCCTCCTAGGATTAGAAACTGGAGAAGACAGACCATTAGAAAGTGAAATACGACGAGCAGAAGCAATTTTCCTCATGGGCTCTGGCCCCAGTAGGAATGTCAGGCTTTGCTTTGGAAGCAGATCTTTGTCTGTTCTGGTCCTAATTTAGTCCTGCGGATCTGCCTGTGGAGTCCAAGTTAATGGAAAAGGAGAGCGGAGAGCAGAAATCCCTGGGGCCGCAAGGCTGGCAAGGAGGCACCCAGCAGGAGGGGTGCTGGCTGGGCTGATGATGGTATGGTACAGAACGCGGCATCCGGAACGGGGCCCACCGCAGCTATTGGAAGGCCCTTCCAAGAGTCTGGCGGGTGGAGGGGACCTGCCCCGCCTGCCTGGCTGTGGGGACAGCTCTGCCTCCCTCACCTGCGTCACCGGCGTCACTCTGTGTGCATGAGTGTGTGAAGCAGTGTTAATGCTGAAGGCAGAGGAGCAGCAGTCAGTGGTGGCCCACGCTGGCAGGGCCTCCAGGTGTAACCAGGTCTGGACACATCTGGAATGTCCTTGGAAGCTGGGGTGGTTCTGGCTCCATGATATGGTCTGAGCGTGAGACAATTAATGAGAGAGAAGCACAGATTGTTGTTTGCTGCTGTTGACTCATCTCTGACTCATGGTGACAGCACGCAGAGTGGAATGACACCATGGTCATCCACAGGGGTTTCATGGGCTGATTTTTGAATGTAGATAGCCAGGCCTTTCTTCCTAGTCTGTCTTAGTCTGCTGAAGCTTATTCATCATCACAGCCACATGAAAATCTCCACGACAGCTGGGTGGCGGTGGCACTGTGCCAAGTTGGAATCCCACTCCAGGCCCTTTGCACCCATCTCCTCCCCAGGAGCTCCCCTTATATCCAACATCTCTAGGTAGTTGCTGAGGCTAGCCCCTACAATGCCACATGACGGTGCAGGGCTCCCACTTAAAACTCTCACGGCAGCAGCACCTACTGGATCAAGTTCACGATTGTGCCTGTGCACACCAAGACCCAGCAAGACCTCTGTCTGCGCCTCTGAGTAGCATCTTCCACGTTTCCCATGGCTATTCTCTCTTTAGCTCAAGCCATTGGCACAGCAACCCAACCTGTTGCCATCAAGTTGATACTGACTCACAGAAGAGAACAGAACTGCTATGTAGGGTTTCTAAGTGGTGCCTGGTGGATTTGAACTGCCAGCCTTTCGGTTACCAACTCTAGCTCTTAAGCACTGTGCCACCTGGGCTCCAGGAGCAGTAAGTGCTCAATAATGTTTATTGGATGAGATGCTTGGCACTAAATAAGCATATGGACTCCATGTGTCCATGACCTGACAGCCCAAACAGCTAGTGTCTTCCCTTCCAGGGAGTAGTGGAACTTGCTCCTCAGCCTTGATGTATGGAAATGCAAGGACTCAGTATCACTGACCAAAGGACAGGGAGAGGAAGACAGTGCAGGAAGGACACTGACAAATGCAGCCTGACTGTGCAGCCCTGGACAACTGGGGTTTAACGTGTGTGTCCTGAAGCTGATGTGCATGTGAACAAAGCGTGGCAAGTATATGCTGCTCTAAATGTCTACAGGACCCATGTGGGTCGTTGGTTTGCTTTGGACTTCCATTAAAGAGGCAGAGAAGGAAGAGAGCTAGAGGACCCCACAGCCCTGACTGGTTGTCATCCCTTTGCTGCCCCTGCCCCAAAGCCACAGCAGAAGCTGTAGAACCCAGGATGGGGACAAGTGAAATGACACCACTTCCCTGCTTGGCAGGAGACACACCGGGCAATTTTCCCTCAAGAAACTTGTTGCCTTACTTCACCCCTGCCTGGTGGGTACCTGTCATTGTGAGCCGATGGCTTTGTCCTCAAGTGGAGTGGAGTGCTTTCTGCCTGTGGGGGAGGACCCCAGCACAAGAAGGTGACCCAACATTGTCATCACTTGTTTCATGAGCAGGAGTCCCTTTGCGAAGCCCCTATGAGCTAATAAATGGACAGGAAACTTGAAGCCGAGCTTTCAATTGATTCAACAGCTACTGGATAGTCATTCAGTACAATTAGGCAAATTCATTTCTACAATATTATGAATTATTTATAATCCTTCCCAACCTAAAAAGTCAAGGTTCATTATTATGTTAATCTTATAAAGGAAACTGCATTCTCTCCAAAGAAAATTTTGGCCCAAAGTTGTCCAGTTAATGAAACATGCCAACAACTTATTAGATAATTACTTAGGCTTTCTAAAGCTTTGTTTCCTTTCACCTCCTGTAAGAAATTTTTGTCTTTCCTTCTTTCTTTTTTAAGCCTTATGTGAACTTGAAAAAAAAAAGAACACTTTCAAATCCCACTGATCCTGACTAGTAATTGTATTCTTTTCTCTTTTCTTTTCTGTTATTTACCTCCTCCTTCTCCCCCTCTGTGAAGCCTCAGGGCAGGCAAGTGCTTGGCTACTAAAGGGAAGTGCTTGGCTACTAACCAAAGGTTGGCAGTTCAAACCAACCGAAGGTACCTCGTAAGAAAGAGCTGGCCATCTACTTCCCAAAACTTAGCCATTGAAAACACCATGGAATGCAGTTCTTTTCTGAATTCAGGGGGTCACCACGAGTCAGAATCAACTCAGCAGCAACTGGTTTGTTTGGGGGTTTTCTTCCCATCTTATCCCATGCCTGTCTTCTTCTCTTTCCTCTGTCTCTCTTACTATGACTGAAAACCCAACCGCAAATTGATAAATGTTCATTGTAGTGTGCTGGAAAGCGACTGAAAAATTCTACCACTTGGTGAAAAAAATTATATATCTATGTGTAACCTTTTAACGTATAGCCTTCTCATAGCCTCTTAATTTTTTAAAACTGAGATTGACATTAAAGTGATTTTGTAACTTCTTTTTCACTCAGTGTACTGTCAACATTTCCTACATAGCTAAAAATTTTTCCTACAGTGTTTTGAATGGATGCTTAGTATAATTTATTAAACAAGTCCTGTGTTCTAGAGCCTTAGGGCAATCCTTGCCACCCCTTTTTTTTATTGCTATAAATAATACTGTAAAGGATGTCCTCGAATAGGATCAATCTGGTATACAACCCTTCCTTTTCTTAGACTAAATCCCTGGAAGAGGGGTTGCAAGATCATCAGAAACTTGTTTCCATTCTTAGATCTGTGGGCTTGTGGGAATCAGGAGCAGCCCTGAGCCCCTTGGCACTGGGAAGTCCCATCAAGTTAGTGAACTTGGCCTTGGTTCCTCTTCCCATCCCTTACTTCTGTGGCTGAGCTTTGTCCTGAAGATCCCTTTTCTTTCTTTGGGGAAGCAATGCAAAGGAGCAGCTATGTATTTGTAAATCCTCACACCTGCTCACACTGACTTGGGGCTAGCAGCCTTCAGAATCTACTGGAAAAAATCAGACCATTGCCAAGTCCTGCCCGGAGTTGCTAGTGAGAGATACGGACAACAACCCTTAATTCACCTCCCACCCCACGCCTGAAGTCTTTAGATGCTCTCCAGATCCAGGAGACTTTGGGGGAAAAGCTCTGCTTATTCAGTTGAAGCACTTTCATTCTGATTCCATGCAAATGGGGGTCCCATGTGGGCACAGTCAACGGCTACTGAGACTTCACATGGAGCTGACAAAAATAACATTTACATCTCTTCCTTTTTTCATCTTTTATTCTTGCTTAATTTCCTTTTGTTTTTTTGTTTTGCTTCTCTCCTGCTTATAGTGGATCCTAAGTAATCTCAGATTTCCAAAAGTCAGCCTATGATAGGGTTGTACCATATGTATGCCTGGGACTGCAGTGAGATGGGAGCACTACAAACATGGGAACACAAACTATGTGAACCAGGCCTGTTTGGGGCAACCAGAAAAAGTGAGTGAAGAATTCTGTATTAAAGGATGCCCCCAAACGGATTCATTCACGTACAATCATGGCCTTGTGGCTGTCTAAGGATTTGCCCACAATTTTCAGATATTCATAGTTATGGATAGATGGGTGGGTAAAAGGACACAATGTCTAGGATTTGCTTTTAAATAACTTAGTAAAGGAAAAAAGAGACAGAGAAAGAAAAGTGTGGAGACAGAATCAATGAGAAAAAATGTGGCTGAATTTTAATAACCATGAACCTGGATTAAGGGCTTTGAAAACTGTACAATTCTCTCTCCTTTGAGTATGCTTAAAAGTTTGCACATTAGAAACATAATAAAAAATTTAAATGCTTTATATTATTATCTAACAAAGCATTGAAATGCTGGTTACAAAGAAAATCAGAGCTCAGTAAGTTAAACATAGAATTACCACATGACCCAGCAATTTCATTTCTAGGTATAAACTCAAAAGAATTGAAAACATATGTCCACATAAAAACTTTTACACAAATGTTCACAGCAGCAATATTCATAAAAGCCAAAAGGCAGAACTCAGATGTCCACCACCAGAAAAGCAGATAAGCAAACCGCAGTAAGTCCATACAGTGGAATACTGTTAATATTGTTCGTTGTCCTCAGATTGACTCCACAACAACACACACAACAGAAAAAATGTCCCCTGGCCTAAGTACTACATCAGACGGTATTCAAGGAAATCTTATTCGGGATAAAAGTGAAGAAAGTACTGATATGTGCGGAAACATAGATCAATCTCAAAACATTGTATTACATGACAGAAGCCAGATCCAGAAGGCCCCATGTTGTACGATTCCATTTATATCAAGTGTCCATAATAGGCAAATCCACGGAGACAAAAAGCAGATGAGTGGTTCTAGGGAAACGAGGAGAATGGAGGGTGATTGTTTGGTGGGTTCAGGGTTTGGGTTTGGGATGATGGAAAGTTCTAGTGGTGGTAGATACTCAATACTGTGAATGTATTAACACCGCTGCCTTGCACACTCTGACGTGGTTACGGTGGTGTATTTTACTTCAGTGTGTGTTACCAGCTGGCTCAATGGTTAAGAGCTCAGCTGCTAACTGTGAGTTTGGTGGTCTCAACCCACCTAGGGGCGTTTGTATTCCTAGTCCTGGGAAGGTGAGTCAGCAGGTACACACGTCCACACCTGCTTCAGTCAAGGGTTGCCAGGTCTTCTGAGGAGAAGCTGGTGGCCTCGTGCACAAGTCATGCCAGGAAGGTTGGGGTGACTGAACTGTCATGCCTCTGGAGGTGATCAGCCACCTAGAGACACTGGACATAGCAAGCCTAACACAAAACAAAGCTAAACCTAGTGCTGCTCCATAAGGGTTTCTTGACTACCACCTCAACAGAAGCAGATGCCAGGCCTTTCTCATGTGGTAAGGCTGAGTAGGCTTGAGCCTGTGAACGGCCATCCTCTTGGTTAGCAGCCATGTGCCCCACTGAAGGAGAACACGTTAAGCCCAAGGAAGTTTTGTTTAGTTTCTGGCCTGGTGTCTGGGCCAAGGAGTGAACTGGGGATCCCTGCTGTCAAAGGGAAATGCAGAGCAAGGAGAAGAGGTTGTCAGGCCCCCAAAGGCCTCGGAGGTCTGCAGCCCAGCAAAGAGGTGACTCCTTCTGGTGCCACCCTGGAGTGCCACCATCTTGGAGTGGCCTGAGGCTCAGAAGACCTTCTCTGCCTTCTTAGTGGGCTCCTGATCTCCCCCATGGTGACTCCCATGAGGCAAGCAGGGACATGAGGTCACCAACACAGCTTTGGACTCCCCACAGCACTGGAAGGAATTATCCCATCCCTTTTTCTGCTCCTCGGCAACCGCGAGGTGTCCTCTCTCACTGTTGTCATTAGGTCCTGCTAGGTCCCTTCCAACTCCCAGCGACTCCTACGTACCACAGATGAAAGCACTGCTGGATCCTGTCCCTCCTCACGATTACTGCGCTTGTGCCCTGTCTTGTAGCCACTCTGTCAGTCCTGCTCGTCGGGGGTCTTTCTGTTTCCCCTTGACCCTCTGTTTTACCAAGCATGATGTCCTTCTCCAGGTTCTGGCCCCTCCTGATTATGTGCCCTAAGCAAGTGAGATGAAGTCTTGCCACCTTCGTTTCTAGGAAGCCTTCTGGGTGAACTTCTTCCGAGACAGACTTGTCCGTTCTTCTGGCAGTCCATGGTGTGCTCAACGTTCCTCACCAACACCGTCATTCAGAGGCACCAATTCTTCTTCGACTTTTCAGAAGATGCCTTTTGGGAGACAGAAAAGGTCACAGAAGGGGATTCAGAGCAAAAATCCCTCTCCTGTTTTTGTTTCCTTTTCCCCTTTATCAATGCGTTGTTGAGAGGAGCTAGGGAGAATCACACCATATTATGACACCAAGGTAATCGCAAATCCTTGCTTTTACCCTAGGCTGGTGCTGAGGATGCTTGATTGGTTTCCTCCTGCTGCAGGAGATGGTCATTCCAACTCTCTCCACCTTAGGGAAGACAGAAACCCTGGTGGCACAAAGGGTAGGAACTACGAGGACTGACTGATGGTTAAGTGCTAAGTACTTCATTGCTAAATATCACTATGGCCACGTTCGAAGCATTCCCCTTGGGAAGCATGCACGGATGCCAGTGCCTAGTCCACCCTTCCAAACATTTCTGGAAGTCTTTTTCTGGAATGAGCAACACAGCTGCTATCATGTTACCTTGATGTCCTGAATGTCATCCAAATGTCTTCCTTTCAGTATTTCCTTTATCTTCAGGTAAAAAAAAAAGTTACTGGGGGGCCAGATTAGGTGAGTAGGTAGAATGTTCCAGTACAGTTGTTTGTTTACTGGCTAAAAACTCCCTCACAGACAGCTGTACAATTAAGTTCACGAACTTGCCACCGCATCCCTGGGCACAATGGCCATTCCAGAAAGTTCCCAAATTGCTCTGAAGTGGGGACTAGGTGCTGGCATCAGCGCACAGCGTCCTAAGGGGAGTACTTTGATATTCAGCAATGAGGTATGTAGCATTTAGAACAACTAAGTTCATGCACTTAATTTTTGGATCTTGTATGGCTGCTAACCAGAAGATCAGCAGTTTGAATCCGCCAGGTGCTCCTTTGGAACCGCATGGGACACTACTCTTCTGTCCTATAGGGTTGTCTTGAGTCAGTTATGGTTTGCTTTGCAGAGACACTGGTGGGCTAACAAGAGCCCAGGCAGCAGCATCGCAGGTGCAGAGAACTGGGTTTTACCTGTAGGTGCTACTGCCAAACTCTCGGGGTTTTCACATCCTCTTTGGATTCTTCTCATTGGCAAAGTGAAGAGTTTGTGCTCTACTGCCATACAGGGAATTAAGCTGTTGCACTTCAAAATTCTAGCTCAGCTTTTACACTACAAAAATAAAGAAAGAAAGTGTTTTGTGGTGTCTTAGTTCTGGTAATGTGAGAGGCACCGTCATACTGCCCCCTTAGTTGACTTGTGAGGCTCACGCACACACAAGCCACTAATTCTTTATTTTTAAAAAAATAAGATGGTGGCTAATTTGATTTGAATGCTCCAGCCTGTAAGTATGCTTCATGATTTTTAATCCAATTAGGATGGGAGATACTCCTGATTCTGAGAGTGTCTGGTTTCTGGTTATGCTATAAGTTCTACGCGCCAGTGACTCATGTTTCAAGAAGAGAGAAATTGCGGCCTATCCTCAATAAAAAGGGTCTGTTTGTGCGGTTGCTTTGTTTTCCATTATTAAACTCAAGCCTTTAGCTCAGATTTCTGTAAGCAGCAAAAAGCCCATAGACCATTTCAGCTTGAAAGTCTGCCATACAAATTAGCATCACTTCTCAATAGGGTCTCAAAACATCCTCCCTGAAAGTAAACAAAAGCTGCCACTGTGACCAGCACACTGGAAGCATTCTAGAAATACTGGCCCAGTGAGCCAGGGCACCGGCACTGGGTTTGAGCTGTTTTATATGGGCAGACCACCTTTCATGCCTGGTTCATTCTGTCCCCAAAGCTTCACCTTCCCCACAAGACCTCAAAGGCAGTCAGAGCCCTTCTCCAAGAGAGTAGCGATTTCACTGAGGAATGCCCCCCATTAAATATTCAACTATGCTTTTGTTGGCACCAGCTCAAGTCAATACACTGAAACTTCTAAAAAGAACGTGTGTTTGCAACAACATTATAGTGCAATTTTCACACTTCAATTTTTTTAATCAACGGAACTCTTCATCATTCTCCAGGTAATTTAGTAATAAGAAATGTTCTCCCATCCCCAGCTGCTGTGGAGAAAAGTCATATGAAACCATCTCAGAGGTAACATTAAACGTACCCTGTTGACCCTGTGATGAATCTGCCTGTGATTCAATTGTTACAGAGCAGGGAAGTGCAAAGAAAACTGAGAAAAGTGAAAATACTAGCTAGGATAACACTTCGCAGCTCCCATCTGTTGGAGGATGTGTCTGGGGCTGTGCTGCTCTTCTCCTGAAGGGGGGATGGAGTTTGTAATGAAGTACAGTCATGTTTAGCCTTTTGCAGAGGGGAATGCCGCTAAATAGTTTCAGTGTGATTTCACAGGATGAAATTTAATATCACCGCAGCAGAGGCTCTCAGGTGACCAGAGAAGAACAGAAAGAGGAATCTTTCATATTTGCAGTAGGCAAAAAATCTAAATTCCTGGAACATAATTATCCACATTGCCCTTGACAATGAATCTTTTGCTCTATGTCTAACTAATTATGAAAACATACATGAGACCAAGCAAAATACTGGACAGAAATGAAAACCAAAATGCTGTCCCATCCGTGAAGGGTTGTGGCGACTCTGAAGAACATACCTCTGTCAAGAATGTGGAAAACAGGGAGTAGCCTTGAAATAACATTTTTTTTTTTTTAAGGCCCAGGGAAAATCAAAAGCACATGGAGCCTTGGATCAGGGCTCATGGCAAAGAGGCTAGTGACAAGATTATTTCTTCTTGGCACTTCTAGGAGAAGGATTAGTTAATTGGATCTGTGGTTTTTAGATTTAGTTGGTGCTCTTGGCATGCTTGCTGGAAGGAGCAAGGTTCTTGAGTCCATTTTCCTACTGGGTCCTCTGCCTGTCTCTGCAGAATGAGAAAAAGGCAGTGGTGGTTCAGCGGCTGAATTCTCCCTTCCACGAAAGAGATCCAGGTTTGATTCCCAGCCAGCGCACCTCATAGAAGCCGCCATCTGTCTGTCAGTAGAGGCTTACTTGTGGCTATGATGCTAAGCAGGTTTCAGTGAAACTTTCAGAAAAATGGGGACTAGGAAGAAAGTCCTGGTGACCTACTTCCCAAAAATCAGCCAAGGAAAACCCTATGGCTCATGATGGACCCATCCAGAACTGATCATTGGGATGGCACAGGACCGGGCAAGACTTTATCTACGGTGCGTGGGGTCACCAAAAGCAGCCTGGTGACACAGTAGTTAAGATGTATAGTGAGCTACTACTTCTAACCAGATGGTTGGCAGTTGGAATCCGCCAGATGTTGCTTGGAAATCCTACAGGGCAGTTCTTCTCTGTCCTATGGGGTTGCTATGAGTTGGAATCAACTCAATGGAATTGAGTTGTTTTTGGGGTGTTGCTAACAGAACCAGAAGGAAGGGCCTGTTGCCTGTGTGCACTGAGCATGTATGGACTTCACGATGTGATGAGACACACATTTATCTGAATAGCACAGGAAGCTTAGATGTCATGGTACCTGGAAAAAAGGCTTGTGTAGAGACAGTCCTACACTGTCATCTCAAATTCAAAAAGTGGCACAGGGGCAGCAGAGGGAGAAGAGCAAGCTGTAAAAAGAAGAATACAAACCCCAAACTCCAAAGGATTTCTCAACCTTAAAAATGGAAGGAAAAAAAGAAGGGAAAATTGGTAAGACTTTGTCTCACGGACTTTTCACGTGTTATCAGGAAGGATCAGTCCCTGGAGATAAACATGCCTGGTAGAGGGTCAGTGAAAAAGAGGAAGACTCTCCACAAGAGGGATGGACTCAGTGGCTGCCACAGTGGAATCAAACACAGCAATGACGGTGAGGATGGTGCTGGCCCGGGCAGTGTTCTGTTCTGTTCTTTGTCGGGTCTCTGTGAGTTGGAACTGACCTTCCAGCATCGAACAACAACTCCCAAATAATTCAAAATCTTTACAGGCAATTATTATTTAAAATCAATTATTGAACTAGTTTAGAGTTAATTAAGAAAGAAACATATGGGAGCTAAGTAGTCAGTAATTCCATGATGACTGGGATTTTAAATATTTAACTTGTAAACATTATGATTCAGACAAACACAACTTTATGAACAAGGAAGTTCAGGAGATTAAAAGTCAGGAACTCCACGCTGCAGTTGGGTCATGTTAGAGATTGTGCAACTCTGGGAGTGCACAGCCATCGTTTGGGGCAAGAGATTCCAGGAAAAGACACACAGCTTTGAGTCGTGCTAGCTGCGTGCATCCTCAGTCTGTCCTCTGTCATTTGTTCATTCTTTCCCAATCCCACATCTCTCTCTGTAGAGGCAGCAGCTCCAACTACCCGCAAGTCCTTTGGCTTTGCAGGAATCCCAGTGGCACAGTGGTTAAGGGCTGACCGCTAACTGAAGGATCAGTGGTTTGAACACACTAGCCATTCTGCAGGAGAAAGATGTGGCAGTCTGCTTCTGTCAAGATTACAGCCTTGGAAACCCTATTGGACAATTCTACTCTGTCATACGGGGTTTCTGTGAGTCAAAATTAACACACTGGCAATGTGTTTGGTTGTCTGGTTTCTTTGGTTCTACATTCAGCTGGATAGAGAGCATTGATACAAGTTATTCAGTTACCCACACAAGCACCACAAGAATCTCCTATGAAATGCCTGTGAATCATCTCATGCCGATAATCAGCTTATAACCTCATAACTCAAATTCACCCTTCAACACCTGCTCTGGGGCAATTCAGATGGACCTTTTATTTATTTATGTATTTATTTATCCTTTTCTAGCTGATGTACTGTTAAGCTTTGTTAGTGCACACTGCTGGAGAGAGATTGTGGGTTTAGTGGATTTCTGGTTGGACAACACCAGGCTTCCCCAGCTCCTATGTCCTGCAATGATAGTGGCTTACCCAGTGTCTACCTCTTACAGTGCAATTAGCCAGCAGCAGCCAGTGGCCACAGCGTCTCCCAGGATCCCCATTGGACAACTTTGTAACCAAGTGCCTATGATGAGACTCTTCCCTGTGACCAGCTTTCCATGGCTCCCTAAAGGGCAGATTTCCGACAAGTTATTTTGCATAGCAACACAGTGACATCTTTGATATCCATGAGCCAAGGTCAAGCCCTTGCCAGCAAGATCTGAATCTCAGCCCTGAGGGCAGGGGGATGGAACGGGGTGTAGTTTTCTACATTATCTTTGGACTTTGTATATCATCTCCAAGGGTTTTGACTTCTATTTACATCTGCCATTCCTCTATTCTTCAGAGTTCTATTTATCTATTAACAATTGTCTTCGTTGTGTAGTGTTACTGAAAGAGAAATACCATAAGTGAATGGCTTGAACAGAAAGAAATTTATTCTCACACAGTTAGATAGGCTAGAAGTCCAAATTCAGGGCCCCAGTTCCAGGGGAAGGCTTTCTCTGTCAGCTCTGGAGGAAGGTCTTTATGATGATGTCATCAGTCTTCCCTCGGTCTAGGAGCCTCTCAGCGTAGGAACATCAGATCCAAAGGACGAGTTCTGCTCCCAGAGCTGCTTTCTTAGGGGTACGAGGTTACCTTCTCTCTGCTCACTTCCTTTTCCTTTGAATCACTTGAGAGACAAAAGGTGATGCAGGCTAGACCCCAGGGAAACTTTCTTTACAAGGACATGACCTGGTGAGGGTGTGACAATCCCTCCTGAATTCTCTTTAACATAAAATTACAATCACAAAAAGTATAACCACACCATACTGGGAATCATGGTCCAGCTAAATTGATACACATATTTTGGGGGGGAACTCAGTTCAGTCCTTCATTGTTCCAGTCCCCTGTTACAGTTTGACAACTCTTTGTGTCAAACTCTTCTGTTCAAATTACTGCGTGGTCTCTGACTCACGGGTGGGCCTTGACTTTCAGACACACCCCAAGGTGAAAATTTTACATAATTTTAATGAGAAACAAAGAAATTTTAACCTAGAACAAATACAGTTAAGCTCATTTTTTGTTTATTACTGCTGAGTAGTTAGTTTTGATATAAGCTGTCTTTCATCTTCTATTACTGTTTTTTATTTTGGAAGTGATATAGAAATCATTCTGTGGTACTTGCAAAGAAGACCAGAATTGGCTTGGAAACTCAAATTCGGCTTTCTAAGTCCGGGTCCTGATAGTTTACAGGTTTAACCTTTTCAAATCTCAGTTTTATCATCAATTAAATGGGCTTACAGGGCCATAGGAGGGATTTGATGCAGTCAGGCAGGTAGAAGTATTTTAGAACCTGGAAAGGGCTTATAAAAACCTGAGATATTTCTTGATGGGTGCCCAGAATCACGCAGTGTTTTAACTCTCCCATTACATTTCATACTTGGTACTTCTTAAAAGGCAGTTGCCAACCTATTAAACAAGTATTGAATGTAAGTGATCTGTGTAGCTAAAAAAATTAGTTTATTTGACACAAGAAAAATTTCTCTACAAGGCCAGGTCATTGTAACCGAACCAGAGTTTTAAGTTAATCATCACGCCATCTCTTTTGTTTTCTCATTCTCTACAAAAGTGACAAAATGGATGTTTATAGCATTAGGAACTTATTTCGTTGTCTTGCCTCTGGTTCTTGGAAATGACAGAAATCTCATGGCATTTAGAATGACAGCCAGCAATGTTTTGGCATCTTCATGTTTACTAATGGCAGGACAGGAGAGAAACCATAAGCTGGTGCTCACTTTACCCGAGACCAAGGCACTTCCCTCCACTACAGTGATTCAGTGCTTGCTGTCATCTTGCACAGTGGTAAACAGAGACACTGAGCATCACTGTCTCTTTTGGCCCCAAAGGAAAACTCTCAGGTATTGAGAAAATTTATGTACAAGGCACATTACACAAATTTCGCCTAATACAACAGCCTTACCCATTGATGATTCATAAACCATAAAAAAAAACTTAATGCTGTTGAGTTGATTCCAACTCATAGTAACCTTACAGGACAGAGTATAACCGCCCCCATAGAGTTTCCAAGGAGTGCCTGGTAAATTTGAACTCCTGACCTTTTGGTTAACAGATGTAACGCTTAACCACTATGCCACCGGGGTTTCCATTCTGACTCACAATGACCCCATAAAGTAGAATAAATACTGTTCCATAGGGTCTTTAAGGCTATAATCTTCACAGAAGCACATTTCCAAATCTTTCTGCTCCTCACACCACTGGTGAGTTAGAACTTCACCCACTTGGTTAGCAGCCAAACACCTAACCACTATACCACCAGGCTCCTGACAACAGCTCTCAGGCCAAAAGCCAAGCCCACTGCACTGGAGTCAATTCCAACTCATAGTGACCCTATAAGACAGAGTAGAAATGCTCCATAGAATTTGCAGGAAGCACCTGGCAGATTCAAACTGCCAACCTTTTGGTTAGCAGATGTAGCACCTAACAACTACACCATCAGGGTTTCTGACAGCAGCCGCAGAAGGTATTATTATTATTCTCATCTTAAAAGGAAGGGAACTGAATCCCAGAAAGAGTAAGTAACATGTTCAGGGCATGTGCTTCCTAACTGGTAGATTAAAGATGAGAACTCAGGACCAGCTTAATGTCCCAGTTGCCTGTCTTAGAACCTCATTCCTTGTCAGACATTTCTTCACAGTGAATCACCTCCAATTTATCAGAGCCATTAGTAGTATGATTGTCATTGGCTGGAAAGCAATTAGTGATTGAATCTAACAGAGCTTGAATGAATACAGATTCTTCAGTAGTAAGGGACACAGAGTTCTCCACTACATCTCAGATATGAAGAGTTAAGTGCTGGATCAAAACGACGTTTTTTTTTTCCTTCTGGCACTTATTCAACCATATGCTGTAACAGTACCAATTGGCCATTCGCCTCTTGTGCATATATAATCATTACCTACAATGATATTTGTTCTGCTGCCTTTTTGCTTTTCCCTTTGCCATCTGTGTATGCATTGATTTAATCTGCAGAGCAACTTGTATTCACATAGTTATCTAGGAAGGGAAAGTGCACTTATGATAACTACTGGCTTTCCTTTCTAGTTTTTATATCAGAGTCATCAGCTGAGAACATGTACATTCTTTTTTTAAAAAAAAATTTAGACTGAGATTTGTGCTAGATCTTTAGAAGGCTTGATGTTTAGTTCTCCATAAAATTCACTTTGACATCTTTCTGGAATTATCTGGAAAACTAATCTTATTTCAAAAGAAAAATAAAAAAATCAAATTTTACTGAAACTGAAAAGTCACAAGGCCTGAAGAAGGAATCAGTATGACCACTGATTCAATAATGGGAGGGAGGAAATGAGGACAGTTAACTAGGACCCAACAATGATGGTGCAGTGGTTAAGAGCTCAGCTGCTAACCAAAAGATCGGCAGTTCGAATCCACCAACCACTCCTTGGAAACCCTAGGGGGCAGTGCTACTGTGTTCCATAGGGTCGCTGTGAGTCAGAATTGACTCAACAGTGATGGATTTGGCTTTGGGGTTTTATTCATGGGGAAGGGGTCCCTGGGTGATGAAAGCAGTTAACCGAAAAACTGGTGGCTCAAATCCACTCAGACGAGCCCATGAACAAAAGTCCTGGCTAGTGTCCTTCCAGAAGTTCATAACCACTGAAAACCCTCTGGTGTGCAGTTCTACTCTGCGACACACAGGGTCTCCACGAGTCAGAATCAACTTCATGGCAACTGGTCTTTTATTCACAGGAAATCATTCTCCTTGGAGGCATCGCTCTGAGTTCTTCTCTTACAGGGCTGTGTAGTCAGTCAATCCATCACTGTATTTCCCTCCCTGCTGGGTAAGGTCCTGGCAATTAGGAACTGCTGTGCTCATCTTTGCTTCCTATTCCTCGTCTTGCCCCACTGTCTTCATGTGGCCTCCCACTATCCCTCACCTGGACTGTTACAATGGCTCCCTAAAGCCTTCCCGACCCCCAGCCCTCCTCAGTAACACGTCACAGCAACAAGATCCAGGCCTGGAACTCCCCCATCTGACACCAGATGGCTCCCCAGATGCCATCCAAGCTGTGCCATTGACACTGAAGACCTTGCAAAACTTGATTCAAAGCAAAGAGTTGCTCAACTGCAACTCCCACTGTCTCTGTCCTCCTCTGGCCTCTATAGCCTTCAGTTCTGTGACAGAGACCAACAGCATAATAAGGTAGGGAGGACCACATGGTGGGGTGGCAGTTGCTTCTCTAGACTAGGTGGTCAGTGAAGGCTTCTTTGAGGAAATTACACAGTATTAGAATGTTTCGGAGCTGACCATATGAAGAAGGGACTGTTGTTTCTGTCATTAGGTGTCAATGAGTTGGTCCTGACTCATAATGACACCACATACAACAGAACAAAACACTGCTTGGTTTGACATCATTCTCATAACTATTTGCTACATTGGAACCTATTGTTGCAGTCACTATATCAATCCATCACATCGAGGGTCTTCTTCTTTTTCACTGGCGCTCTATCTTACCAAGCACAGCGTTTCTCTCCAGAGAGTGATGATCGCCCCCTCGCCCCCAATAACAAGTGCAAAACATGCGCGACAAGATCTTGCCACCCTTGCTTCCAAAGAGCACTTCTTCCAAGGCAGATTTGCTCATTATTCTGGCAGTTCATGATATAGTCAATATTCTTTGCCAAAACCGTAATTCAAAGGCATCCGTTCTTCTTCCATTTCCTTTATTCGTTATCCACCTTCCACGTGCATACAAAACAACTAAAAATGCTACAGCTTGGGTTGAGTTCACCTTTGTCCTCAAAGTGATGTCTTTGGTTTTCAACACTTTAAAGAGGTCTCTTGCAACAGATTGGCCCAATGTAACATGTCAATTGGTTTTTTGACTGTTAACTTCCTTGGACATTGACTGTGGATCCAAGTAAAATGAAATCATTGATAACTTCAATATTCTGTCTGTTTATTCTGTAGTTGATCATGGGTCCAGTTGTGAGGACTTCTGTTTTATACTGAGATTTAATTCATACTGTAATCCATATTTACATCAGTAAGTATTTCAAGTCCTCTTCCCTTTCAGCAAGCAAGGTTGTGTTGCTGGTGTGATGTAGGTTGTTAATGAGGCTTTCTCCAATCCTGACAGCACATTCTTCTTCACACAGTCTGGCTTCTTGGGTTATCTGCTCAGCACACAGATTCAGTAAGTATGGTAAAAAGATACAGCCCTGACACACACCTTGACTGATCTTAAACCATGCACTAATTGTGTTCAAATGACTGCCTGTCTGTCTGTGTACAGATTCCTCATGAACACAGTCACATGCTCTGGGATTTCCATTCTTCACAGTGTTGTCTGTAATCTGTTATGAGCCACACAGCCTAGCACCTTTGCATAGTCCATAAAACACAGATAAATCTCTTTCTGGTATTCTCTGCTCTCAGTCTAGATACATCCAACGTCAGTATTATATCCCTTGTTCTATGTCCTTTTCTGAATTCAACTTGAATTTCTGGCAGTTTCCTCTCTACTACTGCTGCAGCCATTTTTTAATTTTCTTTAGCAAGATTTTACTGGTGCGTGACATTCATGATACTGTTTAATAATTTCCACATTCTGTTGGATCACCTTTCTTTGTAATGGGTACAAATATGGACCTCTTCCAGTTGGTTGGCCAGGTAGCTGTCTCCTTGGCATAGATGACTGAGTACCACCAGGGCTGCGTCTGCTTGTTAAAATATCAGTTCCTGTAGCCTTGTTTTTCAACAGAGCCTTCAGTTTGACTTGGACTTCTTCCTTCAGTGCCATCAGTTCTTGATCACAGGTTACCTCCTGAAATGGTTGAATGTTGGCCGATTCTTTTTGGTACAGTGACTCTGTGTATGTCTTCTGTCTTCTTTTGTTGCTGCCTGCATTGTTGAATATTTTGCTCATGTTGTTGTTTGGTGCTGTTGAGTCAGTTCTGACTCATAGTGACCCTATGAACAACAGAACCAAACACTGCCACGTCTGGTACCACGTCCACAATCATGTTTATGCTTAAGCCCATTGTTGCGGCCACTGTGTCAATCCATCTCATCGAGGGTCTTTCTCTTTTTTTGCTGACCTTCCACTCTACCAAGCATGACGTCCTTCTCCAGGGACTGATCCTTCCTGACAACATGTCCGAAGTATGTAAGATGCAGTCTTGCCATCTTTGCTTCCAATTTGGGCCATAGAAGTCTTTAGAATTGCAACTTAAGGCTTGAATTTTTTCTTCAGTTCTTTGAACTTGCGTGTTCTCTCCTTTAGGTTTCCTAACTTCGGATCTTTGTACATTTCACTGTACTACTTTACTCTGTCTTCTTGAGCCACCCTTTGAAATGTTATATTCACCTCCTTTGCGTCATCATTTCTTTCATTCATTCTAGCAGCTCGACATTCGAGAGTAAGTTTCAGAGTCTCTTCTAACATCTACTTGGTACTTTCTTCTTGGGTCGCCATGAGTCAGATCCTACTCGACGGCACTTGGCTGGTTGTCTCTTTAATGACTTTTGCTTTCTTTATGTATGATGTTTTTGATGTCATCCCATAACTCACACGTTCTTTGGTCATTAGTGTTCAATGCATCATATCTATCCTTAAGAAGATCTACAAATTCAGGTGGGATACACTGAAGGTCATATTTTGACTGTTACAGACTTGTTTTAATTTCTTTCAGTTTCAACTTTAACTTGTATACAAGCAGTGGATGGTCTGTTCTGCAGATGGCCCCTGACTGTGTTCTGATTAATGTTATTAAGCTTCTTCATTTTCTTTCTATAGATGTAATCAGTTTGATTTCTGTATATTCCATCTGGTGAGGTCCACAAGTATAAGTCACCGTATTTTATTGTTGTTGTAAAAAGATAGCTTGTAATGAATAAGTCATTGGTTGTGCATAAGTGTATCATGTAGTCTCTGGGGCCATTTCTGTCACCAAGGCCATATTTTCTAACTACTGATCCTGTGTTGTTTCCAAGTTTTGTTTCCCAATCACCTGTGATTATCAATGTGTTGTGATTGCAGGTTTGATCATTTTGAAACTGCATAAGTTGGTATAATCTTTTACTTCCTCATCTTTGCCCTCAGTGGTTGGTGCATAAGTGTGAATAATAGTTGTATTGACTGGCCTTCCTTGTAGACATATGGATATTATACTATCACTGACAGTGCTGTGTGTCCAGATAGATCTTGCATGTTCTTTTTGATGAATGTGACACCATTCCTCTCAATTTGTCATTCCCAGCATAGGAGACCATAAGATTGCCTGATTCAGAATGGCTAATACCTGTCCATTTCAAACCTCATTAATGCCTACAACACTAATGTTTATGCATTCTATTTCATTTTGGCAACTTCCAATTTTTCTCCATTCATACTTTCCACATTCCAAATTCTGATTATTAATGGATATTTGCAGCTGTTTCTTCTCTTTTTGAGTCATTCCACATCAGCAAATGAAGGTCTTGAAAGCTTTACTCTGTCCCTAGCATTAAGGTCGACACTGCTCTGAAGAAGCAGCTCTCCGCAAGTCATATTTTGAGTGCCTTCCCATGTGAGGGTCTCCTCTTCTGGTACTACATCAGACAGCGTTCCACTGCTCTTCACAAGAGATAGAACGCACACTAGCTGACAGATGCTCAAAAGCCAAGATCATGAAAAAAGACAGAAGAGAACTCTCTGTGTCTGAGCACGGTGAGAAAGGGTGTAGGCACAGAATGAAGTACGTTTTACTTAAGAGGTAGGTCGTGGGGAAGAGTCTCAGCCTTGAAAAATTTGGGGTTCATTCCAAGGACAATGGGTAAGTCCCTGAACATTTTTAGGTAGGGCAGTGAGATGGCATGATCTACATGTTGAGATCATCCTGGCCACAGGGCAGATAGGTATTGTGGTTAATCGTGCCTGAGTAACCGCTGAGTTACAGAGACCTAGCAGAACGAAATGTTGCCTGGTCGCATGCCATCTTCACTGCTGGCATGTTTAAGCCCATTGCTGGGGTTATTGAGTCAGTCCATCTCACTGAGGGTTTCCCTTGGCACTCTCTCTACCAACCATGATTTCCTCTTCTAGCTGTTGATCTCCAAATATGTTAACTCCAAATAAAGCTAGTCAAAGTCTGGTCACCCTTGATTCTAAGGAGCATTCTAGTTGTATTTCATCTAAGACTTACCTGGTCATTCTTCTGGGAGTCACAAATACTGAATATACCATGAACTGCCAAAAGAACAAACAAGTCAGTCAAAAAAACATAATGAGTATGTTCCTTAGATGTATATAGATCATGGGTTATTTGTTACTAGGAAATCATACTGGCATAGTGGTTAGGTACTACATCTGCTAACCAAAAGATTGTCAGTTCAAACCTGCCAGGTTCTCCTTGTAAACTGTGGAGCAGTTCTGCTGTGTCCTATAGGGTTGCTATGAGTTGGAATCGACTTGATGACATGGGATTTGGGTTTTTCTTTTTTGGTATTTGTAAAGTTGTAAGAATAGCTTCCTTTGGGACTGAATTTGGAAGTTTCCATGCAGTAAGTAAGTGCCAAGGTACATCTTTGGAATTAATTATGCAGTTTGGGTAACATTCTGCTGAATAAAGTCATAAATCTATTACTAACACTTACATTCCAAAATCAAACATTTAGTATACATATCTTATACCAGAGATGGTGCTTGGTACTGCAGACATAGAGATAAGTCATTTCAGTCACAGAGTAACTCGGAGTGTTGTTGTTGTTGTTAGGTGCCATCAAGTTGGTTCTGACTCGTAGTGACCCTACGCACAACAGAAAGAAACACTGCCTGGTTTTGCACAATCATTTTTGTGCTTAAGTTCCTTGTTGCAGCTATTGTGTCAATCCATCTCACTGAGGGTCTTCTTCTTTTTCACTGACCTTCCACTCTACCAAGCATGGTGTTCGTCTCTAGGGACTGATCCTTCCTGACAACATGTCCAAAGTGTGTAAGACACAGCCTTGCTATGTTTGCCTCTAAGGAGCACTCTGCTTGTACTTCTTCCAGAATAGATCAGTTTGTTCTTTTGGCAGTCCATGGTACATTCAACATTCTTCTCCAACACCACAATTCAAAGACATCAATTCTTCTTCTGTTTTCTTTGTTCATTGTCTAGCTTTCACATGTGTATGACATGATTAAAAATACCATGATTTCGGTCAGGCTCTCTTCAGTTTTTAAGGTGACATCTTTACTTTTCAATATTTCAAAGAGATCCTTTGCAGCGGATTTTCCCAGTGCAATGCCTCTTTGGATTCATTGACTGTTATTTCCATGGGCATTGATTATGGACCCAAGAAAACGAAATCCTTGACAACCTCAATCCTTTCTCCACTTATGACAATGTTGCTTATCAGTCCAGTTGTGAGGATTTTTGTTTTCTTGATGTTGAGGTGCAATCTCTACCGAAGGCTGTGGTCCATGATCTTCATCAGCAAGTGTTTCAAATCTTCTTCACTTCAAGCAAGTACGGTGGGTGTCATCTGAATAACACAGGTTGTTAGTAAGTCGTTCTCCAATGCTAATGCCTCCTTCTTCTTTGTGTAATTCAGCTTTTCAGATTATTTGCTTGACATATAGATTGAAAAGGTGAAAGAATACAACCCTGATGCACATCTTTTCTGGCTTGAAACCATGCAGTGTCCCCTTGTCCTGTTTGCACAACTGCCTTTTGATCCATATACAGATTCCTTAAGAGTTCTGGAATTCCCATTGCAGGCTATGTTAGCCATAATTTCTTATGATTCACACAGTAGAATGTGTTGGCATAGTCAATGAAACACAGGTAAACATCTTTCTGGTATTTTCTGCTTTCAACCAAGATCCATCTGACATCAGTGATGATATCCCTGGTTCCAAGTCCGTTTCTGAATCTGGCCTGAATTTCTGGCAGTTCTCTGTCAATATACTGTTGCATTCGCCTTTGAATGATCTTGAGCAAAATTTTACTTGTGTCTGATATTAATGATATTGTTAAGTAATTTCTGCATTTGGATGGATCACCTTTCTTTAGAATGGGCATAACTATCAATCTCTTCCAGTCAGTTGGCTAGGTAGCTGTCCTCCAAATTTGTTGGCATAGACAAGCTATCACTTCCAGCACTGCATCTGTTTGTGAAATATCTCAATTGATATTCCACCAGTTCCTGGAACCTTGTTTTTCACCACTGCCTTCAATGCAGCTTTGACTTCTCCCTTCAGTACCATCAGTTCCTGATCATATGTCATCCCTTCAAATGGCTGAACATCGACCAGTTCTTTCCGGTATAATGACTCTATATCCCTTCCATCTTCTTTTGACGTTCACTAAGTCATTTAATATCTTCCCTGTAGAATCCTTCACTATTGCAATTCAAGGCTTGAATTTTTTCTTTAGTTTTTTCAGCTTCAGAAATGCAGAACATGTTCTTCCCTTCAGGTTTTCCATTTCCAACTCTTCGCACATGTCACATTACTTCCTTTTGTCTTCTCAAATTGCTCTTCGAAATCTTCTGTTTAGGCTTTTTACTTCATCATTCCTTTGTTTGCTTTAGCTACTCGAATTTCAAGAGCATGTTTCAGAGTCTCCTCTGACACCCAATTTGGTCTTTCTTTTCTCTCTTTTCAATGACTTGCTGCTCTCTTCATGGATGATGTCTTCAATGTCACTGCACAATTCGTCTGATCTTCAGTCATTAGTGATCAACACATCAAAACTATTCTTGGAATGGTCTTAAAACTCAGGAGGGATATACTCAAGTTCATACTTTGGCTCTTGTGGACTTGTTCTAATTTTCTTCAGTTTCACTTTGAATTTCCATGTGAGCAATTGATCAGCTGTGCCACAGTCAGTATCTAGTCTTGTTCTGACTGCTGCTATGAAGCTTAAAGTGTAGGTTAGTATTTTTCCTGGTAGCCCGTGTTTAAAGTTCTGCTGATGCATCATTTTGGGAATCTTAACCAGCCACAGATTTTAGCTTTTGATAGTATTATGGTAATGCATTCTTCATAGCAGCTTGTAATCCACTGTGGCCATCAGGTGACATTTTCACAGCACAATTACATGCATTTTTTATATTTCTCAGCTGTCATCATTGTTGCTGTTAGGTGCTGTTGAGTACTTATATTCCCACTCATAGCAGCCCCAAGTACACCAGAACAAAACACTCCTCAGTTCTGCACCATTCTCACAATTATTGCTATGCTTCGCTGGCTCAGCCCATTGTGGCAGCCACTCTTGTCAATCCTTCTCATTGAGAGCTTTCCTCTTCTTTACCCATCCTGTACTTTACCAAGCTTGATGTCCTTCTCCAGGGACTGACCTATGCTAAAGACATCTCAAGAGTACGTGAGGCGTCTCATCATCCTTGCTTCTAAAGCAGCACTCCAGTTGTACGTCTTCCAAGACAGACTTTTTTGTCCTTCCGGCAGTCCATGCTATACTCAATATTCTTTGCTAATGCCATAATTCAGCTACATAAATCTTCCTGTTTGATTGTTCAGCTTTCACATGCTTATGCTCATGAGGCAATTAAAAAGGCCTTGGCTTTGGTCAGGTGTACCTTAGTCTTCAAGGAGGCAGCTTTGGTTGGTAACACATTAAAGAGGCCTTTTGCAGTAAATTTGCCCTGTTCAATGTGTCTTTTGATCTCTTGACAGCTGCTTGCATGGATGTTGATTATGGAACCATGTAAAATGAAATCCTCGACAACTTCAATTTTTCCTCTATTTGTCATGATGTTGCTTATTGATCCAGATGTGAGAATTTTTGTTTTCTTTGTGTTAAGGTGTAATTCATACTGAAGGTTTTGGTCTTTGATCTTCATCAGTAAGTGCATTTCCTAATTAAAATTATTGGCTGATTTGTGTCTTTCTCTGACTTTACTCAAAGACTCATTCTCTTTAGTTTTGGTGATATTTCTAAGGAATATTTATAAAATTACATGCTGGCTGCAAATGGCTGAGGGATCACTTCGGAGAAGTCTTTCCCCCATGTAATAAAAAACAGTGCTGATTCAAGAATTCCAGGAGTAGGGTTGACTCTGCTTAGCTTGACAGCAGTTTGATAAGTTTCTTCTCAATATTGGTGGAAACTATAATTAGGAAGTATCTCTTTATTATTTTTCTTTAAAATGAGGCTGAGCTTGGGTTTGAGGGCAGACCTGAGATTTTCAAGGACACTGGAAATTCTGATACATGTGTCTCATGATTGAAAAATTCTGTCTCAGAGAAGTAAGCTGTATTTGAGGGGAGGCTGTAACCTTCTGCTTACAATCACATCTCTTTGCATTTGGCTCCAGCAGGAAAAATTAAAATCTGTGTTTGTCAGCAGTGAGGCAAGAATGCGTATGCCCCATGTTGAATCATCCAAGAATCACCCAGTGGTTTGCTTTTATTGTTCGTCAAGTGAGCAGAGACAAGCCACCTGAGTAGTTCCAGATGTTGAATCAACAAGGCTGTGCTTCATAGACCTACATGTAAAAAGGAAATTTATAGGCCCAAGTAAAGGCCAAGAGGATCAGGTTGTTTCAGGACAGAAAGACGCTTTCATTCTTAGAACAGATTCAAGATAGGACATCAGGTCCCACAAATGGCATGTCTAAGTGACTTTTACCTTTCTTGAGCTACTTGACTCTTCATGTTGTAATCTGTTGCCGTCAGTTCTGTTTGCAAAGCAGAAATCTCAGCTGTTGGCTGGCCTGCACCAATACAAGTCTGGACTATTTTAAGATAGTGAGGCACTCACACTTTAACAGAATATCTTGTGGGCAGCATGGCAAAGAAAAGTGTCTCCACGCTAGCTGAAAAGCTGGAGAACATGGAGACATGAATACGGCTTAAACAGCTATTAAAGCCCATTCCGTCTCACCGGAGTTTTGGCAATGAAGCCTAGCGTTGTTTTAGACACCTTGCTTTGTGAGTTGGCTTCAGAGGGTAACTTTATATGGTGTTAAGTAACATGACTTGCACGGGCCTGGGGCCAGGAGGTTGACATTGTGGCTATAAATCTTAAAACTGCTGAAGGTGTCTTATGTTCAACTTTATCTGGCAGAAGCCCAAAAAAAGTGAAAGTTCTGATATCCAGAATGCCTACCCGGCCATAATACATAACCTTACTGAGTGGCAAAATATTTTTATGACGACTGGCAAGATTCCAAGCCAAGACTCAGCTATCTCTCTACAAGATGTTTCAATGGCGTGACCCACATTATTCAAGCAAGATCCTGGCTCATAAATCTAATTCTAATGTTGGAATAACAGCATGATTCTGTGTCCTAAATATTACACTACAATAGCCAGAAGAGGGAAGCTCTGTATTATTTACATACTATCTTGCTCTGTTGTCGATTGGTGAGTCATTGCAATGATCTTGTAACCCTGGGTACTGTGCAGTAGCTGGAATCTAATATTTGATGAGAGGTGACTATGTGTCAGGTACTGAGGCAAGTAGGTTTCAAACATCATCTTGTTTAAGCCTCATGAGGAAGGAGGCACTCTTGACAGATGAGGAAAATGAAGCACAGAGCAGTTAACACAAATTGCGCCAGGTCACGGAACGGTGGAGCCCGGATTCAGGCCAGGCTCAAGATCTCAACTACTGTGCTACACTCCACACTAGAAGTTTCTTTTCAAGGCAACGGAAAACATTTTTAACATCTTCAGTACTTTGAACTGTTTGAGATATGCCAAATATTATCAAGAATAACAGAAGGATTGTTGGTACCACTGCCCTCCAAGCTTAAGAAATAAGCATTGCTAGCGCAGTTAAACCCATTATGCAGACCTTGTCCAGGCACCATCCCTTGCCTAGCCACTGAAATAACTATTGTCCTGAACTGGAGGCTTCTTGTTTCCACACGCAGCTGTGTAAGTCCACTGTATGAATGTGTGTAAACCTGGTGCCATACTAGTTAAGTACTACATCTGCTAACCAAAAGATTGGCAGTTCAAATCCACCAGGGCCTCCTTGGAAACTCTGTGGGGCAGTTCTACTCTGTTCTGCAGGGCCACTATGAGTCAGAATCAACTTGACAGCAATCGATTTGGTTTGTGTGTTTTTTATATAAATGTTTTACCTTTAAGCTAGGTATTTGGCATGTTTGTATAAATGCTGTATCACACCTTAAGTGTTAGCAGCTTTTTTTCATTCATCATTCCATCTATGAGATTCACTCACTTTGACGGCCGATGGCTACAGTTTGGCCACTCCCACAGTGTGCACATGCGCTGTTCATTTCTGTTTGTGAGATTTTTCCAGGCTGGTGGCACGTGGCTGTGGTTTAAGCCATGCCCACAGTGTACATAAGTGCCGTTCATTTCTGTTAATGAGATTCATCCAGGCTGATGGTGCTCGACTGTAGTTTAGCCACGACACAGTGTGCCGTGTTCAACTCTTTGTGAGTTTAAAATGGTTTCAAAATTAAAAAACAAACTGGAGCAACTCTTATTGCTGTTTGGATGTTCAGCCAGGGAAATCCCATCAACAGGACATTTTAGGGGGCATATGCTGAGGAAAACTGGGGAATGAGAATTTTGGAAGAACGGCTCCACAGCCATCTGCATCTCTGTGCTGCTGGAATTTTGAACCAGATCCATCTTTGCCATGGGGGACCAGGTCCACTTTGTCAAGGGGAGGTACAGTCTAGGACGCTTAGTAGCCTCCCTGGCTGCCGCTTACTAGATATTGGTACAACATCCCCTAAGATAGGGTAACCAAAAAATGTCTCCAGACATTGCCAGATGTCCCCTGGGGAACGAGATCAGCCCTGGCTGAAAGCCCCTGTGATACTTAGAAGGGAGAAAGAAAGAAGAAAAATAAAAAAACTGCTGTCCCTACTTTTAAAAGGAAGTGACAACGTGCTTACTTTATAGGCTACTACATCTGTGCTTGAAACATGAACTCCTTGAACAGAGACTCATTTCTTTTTTTTTTAATGTACAATTTCACTCATTGTTTAGTGTCTTGGATATATATAGGGTGATATTGAAACAGAAATATGTTCTACTCTGAACACACTGTCCAAAATAGACATTTGAGAATGAGAACTGTACAGAAGGACCCAGAAGGGGTGCACAATGCTAGCATTATTGAGTATCCTAGAGAGTCATAATTTCACACATGAAGGTAATTTGTTGCATTAAAACATTCTCATGCTTTCATTTGTTTAAGTCTCCAGGGCTAACACAGCACATTTCTAAATATTATGGGTTTTGTAGAGGAGCATGATGAAGAAGCCAACCGCTAGTGCACTGGAGAAGGGATAAAAATCAGTGCTGAGCTTAATCACGGCTTTCTCTGGAGTGTGTGTTTAAGTGGTGATGTCAGCACTGTACCCTGCAACTGGTTGAAGGTCATGTTCTCTGTTCATCTGCGCAGGACTTAGAAACTATCAGACTGACTTGCTGGAGAAAAATGACCCATGGAATCGGCCCACGGCTGCCCCCTCCTCTAGCAAAGGAACCGAAGAACAAAAAGTCCAACTTTAAAGGAACTCAGACCCACAGTGCCTCCAGCTTTTACCACACAAGCTCCTTGAATTATGGTGTCAAGGCACATATGCTGCCTTAATGTATTTATTTAACCCGGGACAGCCACAGAGAAGGCAAACCCACCTCAGCACACGAAGGGCTGTGACAAAGAGAATATTCAGACCCAATCCTGGGTAACAAACCCGTCAGGAACTCCGGGGAAAGAAGGGTGTTTGCAAGCCCAGTACAATGCTCCGCTTTATCCCCACCTGGAGTCCGACTGTAGTTAACCAAACTGTACCTTGTTGTTCCCCAAGCAGACCAAGGCAGATGGGGGACCTAGAAAGAGAAGGGGCTTGATCAGCTGCCGAGAGCCGCGATGGGGCGCAGAGGCTGCAGGTCAGGCTGCCGCAGCCTCGTGTTTCTCACCAGGAGCACAGTTACTAGAGAGATGCGGAGAGAATCTAGAGGCCAAAAGTCTGCTGTGTTTCATGAGTTCCTGCAACAAATGGCTAAGCTCACTGAGACTTGGAGCCAGGCAAACCTCACCCAGCTTCTGGACTGTGGGGGAGTGGATGCCCTCAAACTTTGTCTTCAAGTACAAACAAACAAACAAAAAAAACACTTCTGGCGAGTCAGTTCCTACTCATATGTGGTGACACTCTCCAGCTAGTCACAGATTAGGGCTAATCTCAGCTAATGATATCTGCGGTGTGTTTATTGGTTAGTCCATCTGGCAGTTGGAAAGCCCTGTCAAAGTCTTGGCTACCATGTGAGTTAGACATGTCTTTCCATCAAATCCAACTGAGACGACAGCCATGGATCCTCTCCACTGGTCTGGAATCCTTCCCTGGACAACAACAGAAATATAATTGAAACATAATTGAAACTTGAATACTCTAGGGGTCAGTTCTACCCTGGCCCTTAGGGTCACCATGAGTTGGATCCAACTTGACGGCACTTGGCTTGGCTTGGCAACCTAAACACAAAATGCCCAGGACACACTAATGTGCCAGGCACTGTTCTAGGTCCCTATGTATATTAACAACACATGTGATAAGACTACCATTTTCCCTCTTTTATAGATGAAAACACAAGGCACAAAGAAATTAAGTAGCTTGCCTCCCAATAACACGTTTTTGAGTGATGGCACCAGGCTTTGAGTCCAGGCAGACAGGCTCCAGGCCAGGCAGCTCGTATAGTGAAGAAGGAAATACAGAGGCTCAGGTAGCTGGAGTGGCTACCGAGGGGACCTACAAACACAGAAGACGGACATTGAGAACTCAGCTCCACGTGGCTCTTTCTTTCTCCATGTGTCCTGTCCACACTCATCTCTACATTAAATCCTGGTCTCATTCTCTCTTACACCAAGCAGCCCTGTCTATGCAGCGGGAACTCTGGCCACTTGAAGCCTTAGTTAAGCAACTCAGGGGAAAGGAACTTCTTCTTCCTGTGATGTGCGTATGAGTACAAGGGAGGCTACTAGGTTCTGTAAGGACCATTTGGGTTACCAGTGTCTGGGAGGATGTGAACTAAAACAGGCTATGTTATGTTACCTGCCAAACCTGGTGGATTATAACATTAGTGGCCTCAATTTCTTACCATTCCCTGGATACACACTGTTTTCCATGGGCCTTGTCAGTTCCTCTCATTTCTTGATTCTGAAAGTGGCCATGTGATTGTGTTGGCCAACTGCTTGTTAGCAGACATGGTGGACACGGAGGTTTGAGTATGCATTTGTTCATTTCTGTTTCCACCGTCGGGACTGTGCCATGCCAGGAGACTGTGTCTGGGGCCAGCATGCTGAGAGAGTTGTACAGCGTGTACAGCTGCATCAAGTTCCCCCAAAGCAAACAACCAAACCCACTACTACCGAGTCACGGCTGACTCATAGCAACCCTGTAAGGCAGAATAGAACTGCCCCACAGAGCTGCCAAGGAGCACCCAGCAGATTCGAACTGCTGATCTTTTGGTTAGTAGCCATAGCATTTAACCACCACCACTGTGGTTTCCTCAAGTGCCCCAGTGGCCCTAAATAACATCCAGATAACCCCTACTGAGATTGGAAGAACTGCTTAGCCAAGCCCAGACTAAATCAGCCACCTGCTGACCTGGGAGCTGGAGCAAGCTTCTACGTTCTTATGCCTCTGAGTTTTGGTGTCATCGTCAATTGCACTACCAGGATAGTACTGGGTCAGGCAGACAATCCCTGTAAGAAAGGGATGTTCTTAAAAAACAAAAGACCTGGGAGAGCATTTTGGGAAGACGAAATAGCCAGAGAGTTGGAAATATTTACTGTTGTTGTTGCTAGATGCTGCCAAGTCAGTTCCAACTCATAAGAGACCCTCTGAACAAGAGACCAAAACCCTACCTGGTCCTGAGCCATGTCCACCATCGTTTTTATGCCTAAACCCCTTGTTGCAGCCACTGTGTCAGTTCATCTTGTTGAGGGTCTTCCTCGTTTTTGTAGATCCTCTACCAAGCACAGTGTTCTTTTCCAGGGATGGATCTCTCCTGACAATTTGTCCAAAGCATGTAAGACGCAGTGCTTCCAAGGAGCACTCTGGTGGTACTTCTTTCAGAACAGATCTGTTGGTTATGTCGTCAGTCTACGGTACATTAAACACTTTTCTCTAACACCACAAATTGAAGACATCAATTCTTCTTGTGTCTTCTTTGATCATTGTCCAGCTTTTGCATGCATATGATGCAATAGAAAATATCATGGTTTGGGTCAGGCACACTTTAATGTTCAACATGACATCTTTTCAAAACTTTAAAGAGGTCCTTTATAGCAGATTTGCTCAATGCAATGCTTCTTTTGAATTCTTGACTACTGTTACCATAGGCATTGATTGCTGAACCAAGTAAAATGAAATCCTTGACAACCTCAATTGTTTCTCTATATTATCATGACGTTGCTTAGTAGTCCATTTGTCAGGATTTTGAGATTTTTTTTTGACATTTAGGTGCAACTCATACTGAAGGCTATGGTCTTTGACCTTCATCACTGTTTCAAATCCCCTTCACTTCCTTCCCAGCATGCAAGGTTGTGTCATCTGCATAACACAGGTTCTTAATGAGTCTTTTTCCAATCCTGATGCCTCATTTTTCCTCATATAATCCAGCTTCTCAGATTATTTGCTCATCATGCAGTTTAAAAAGGTATGGTGAGAGGATAAAATTTTGACGCACACCTTTCCTGACATTAAACCATGCAGGGTCCCTTGTTTTGTTTACACGACTGACTCTTGATCGATGTACAGATTCCTCATGAGTACAAATAAGTCTTTTCGAATTCCCATTCTCCATAATGTTATCCATAATTAGTTTTGATCCACACAGCTGAATACCTTTGCATAGTCAATCAAACACAGGTAAATGTCTTTCTGATAGTCTCTGCTTTAAGCCAACATCCATCTGACATTAGCAATGATATCTCTGTCCTTTTCTGAATCCGGCTTGAATTTCTGGTAGTTCCTTGTCAATATAATGTCATAATCACTTTTGAATAATCTTGAGCAAAATTTACTTGCATGTGATATTAATGATACTGTTCGATAAATTCCACATTCAGTTGGATCACCTTTCTTGGGGATAAGAATAAATATAGGTCTCTTCCAGTCAGTTGGCCAGGTAGCTGTCCTCCAATTCTTGGCATAGACGAGTGAGCACTTCTAGTACTGTGGCCATTAGTGGGAACATCTCAATTGATAGTCCATTAATCCCTGGAGCCTTGTTTTTAACCAGTGCTTCTATGCAATTAAAACTTCTTCAGTACTATCAGTTCCTGATCATATTGTACCTCTTGAAATGGTAGAACGTCAACCAGTTCTTTCTGGTATACTGCCTCTGTGTATTCATTCTATTTTCTTTTGGTGCTTCCTGAGTTGTTTAATATTTTCTCTGTGGAATCCTTCACCACTGCAACTCAAGGCTTGAATTTTTTTCTTCAGTTCTTTCAGCTTGAGAAATGCAGAGCAGGTTCTTCCTGTTTGGTTTTCTGTCTCCAGCTCTTGGCATGTCATTATAACACTTTGTCTTCTCGAGCTGTCTTTCTGTTCAGTTCTTTCATGTCATCACTTCTTCCTTCTGCTTTAGCTACTTGATGTTCGAGAGCAAGTTTCAGAGTCTCTTCTGACATCTGATCTGGCCTTTTATTTTTTTCCCATGTTTTCAATGACCTCTGGCTTTCTTTGTGGATGATGTCTCTGATGTCATTCCACAACTCATCTGGTCTGCAGTCACTGGTGTTCAGTACATCAAATGTGTTCTTGTGATGGTCCCTAAACTCAGATGGGATATACTCAAGGTCATATTTTGACTCTGGTGGACTTTTTCTAATTCTCTTCAGTTTCAGTTTGAATTTGCCTATGAGCAACTGACAATCTGTTCTGCAGATGGCACCTAGTCTTGTTCCGACTGATGATATTGACCTTTTCCATCATCTTTTTTCATAGATGTAGTCTATTTGCTTCCTGCATATGTCATCTGATGAAGTCCATGTGTATAGTTGCCTTTTATGTTGGTGCAAAAAGGTATTTGCGATGAAGAAGTCATTGGTCTTGCAAAGTTCTATCACGCAATGTCCAGCATCATGTCCTCTCAGTAATAGGATAATATCCATATGCCTAAAAGGAAGGATAATTAATACAACTATTATACAAATTTACACATCAACCACTAAGGCCAGAGATGGAGAAAAGGAAGATTTTTTACCAGCTTCTATAATCTGAAATTCATTGAACATGCAAGAGATGCATTGATAGTTACTTCTGATTGGAATGCAAAAGTTGGAAACAAAGAAGAAGGATCAGTAGTTCAAAAATATGGCCTTGGTGATGGAAAAATTTACTATTTCTTTCATTTTAGCAATCTTGTTGAAGACATTATTACAGTATCTGGAATTCCTTTTGTGATCCTTTTTTGTGGTGAACTTCTCTTAGGTTTGAAAGCCATAAAAATTCTGCGAATTTCCTAGGTATTCTTTTTACCTACGAATAATGTGTGTTTGTTAAATGATTGTTTCCCTTTTTGTCTTGGTGCCTAGGAAGCTCTGGACCAAAGTCGTGGGTCAGAATAAGTAAGTGTTAGGACCTATGCAGTGTGTAATACTGAACTTCCCTCTTACTTCACCCTACTATTCTGCCTGCATTTTTTTTCATCCCTGATTTTAAAAATCTCTCTCTTGCCTGGACAGTGGGAAAATAAAACCTCTCTCTCGCATTGCTGTGGGAGCGAAAATTGGCACAGCTTCTGTGGGGAGCAATTTGGCAACATGGAACTTAAAATGCATCTACCCTTCAACTCAGCATTCCACTTCCAGAAATTTACCTAACAGCTGTTCCATACAAGTGAAAAATGATACATATATATAAGATTATTCATTGTAGCTTTGTTAGTAATAAAACAAAAGTTTGGAACCAGCCTAAATGAGCATTAATGGAGGACTGGTTAAAATACAGTACAATTTATATAACAGAATATTAAGCTGCCATTTAACAATGAGAAAGTTATCTGTAATAATATGAAAAGGGGTTTAGGATATAGCGTTAACCGAACAAAGGGAAGTATACCAGCCAAGCCAAGTGCCATCAAGTTGGATAGAACAGTGTATATAATACATCACCTTCTATAGGGGGGGTAAGTGGATGTAGATATGTATGTAAAAACCCAAACCAAACTTACCATCTTTGAGTTGATTCCAACCCACAGTGACCACTGTAAAACAGAACAGAATGGCTCCACAGGGTTTCCAAGACTATAAATCTTTATGGAAGTAGACTGCCACATCTTTCTCTCACAGAGTGGCTGGTGGGTTTGGAGTACCAGCATTTCAGTTAGCAGCTAAGGGCTTTAACCACTGCACCACCAGGACTGCTCATATGCATGTGTATGTACAATGATAGCCAATTAAGTTCACAAACTCATCCTAGAAGAAGTGCTACATACTTCACTGCTGAATATCACCACCATCACCTTCAAAGTATTCCCCTTGGGAAGCTATGCTCCTACGCGAGTACCTAGTCCACCCTTCAAAGCAATTTTGGAACTGTTTTTCTAGAATGGCTATCAGACCTGTTGTTGTATCCCACTTGATGTCCTGAATGTCATCAGAATATTTCCCTTGCAGTATTTCCTTTATCTTCAGGTAAAGAGAAAAGTGACTGGGGACCAGATCAAGTGAGTAAGTAGGGTGTTTCAGTAAAGTTATTTGTTTACTGGGAAAAATTCCCTCACAGATATCTATACAATTAAGTTTGAGAACTTGCTACCATGCCACCATGTGCAATGCCCCTTCCAGAAGAAGTGCCAAAACTGCTTTGAGAAGTAGACTAGGCACTGGCATTGGTGCATAGCTTCCCAAGGGGGTACTTCAAAATTGACCACAGCGATATTCAGCAATGAGGTATGTAGCACTTAAAACAATTAAGTTCATGGACAGAACTTGCATATACACATACATGTGTATACCCACCCACCAACCCCACATACACACCTATATGCTTGTCTAAGCACAGTATTTCTGAAAGTATATCCCAGAAAATTGGGAACAGCTACTCACTCTGGGGTTGACAGCTGGGGCATGGAGTGGGAGAGGAAATTTTAATTACATATCCTTTTGTGTTTTTTCATTTAGAACCATATTTATATGTAGTCGGATCCGACTCGACGACACTTGGCTTGGCTTGGCAGTCAAAAAAATAGAGAGGGAAAAATGAAATGAATTTTTCTTGGCTTACTGCATGTGGAATGACCATACTTGCTTTGTAATGAGAAGAAAGAAAACGTCTCTAATTAATCCAGCAATTCTCCATATTATGGCAATTGTGCCATTTATTAAATTACAGTTCAATGATCTGAAAGAATTAATACTCATGCTCCAAAGTCTTTATGTATAACATCCATTGTCACGTCGAGTAGCACATCGATTCAATTTACCAGGAGGACCTCGCATGACTCAGCTCTTTTCTCAGGAGGTGGAAGCAGAAATAGTCCTGAAACTCTGTCCTTGCCCTTAATGCAGACACACGGGTGACTCATCCACTCTGATGAGTCCTAGAATCTGTGAAGGCAGGAGCCTTTGGAGTCATCTTTGTATCTCTAGCCTCTGGCACTGACAATCGTAGACATTCCAGGTGTCTATGGAATGAATGAGTGTTGTGTGAAGTGTGGATCCACCCCGATGAATCCTGGGGTCTGTAAAGGTAGGAGCTGCTGGAGTGATCTCTGTATTTCCAGCATCTGGCATTGATGATAGTGGACATTCCAGGTGTCTATGGAATGAATGAGTGTTGTGCTAAGTGTGGACAAAACAGCAACCCTGGAGAGGGAAGCTGCTAAGAGATGTTGTTGTTGTGAGTTGCCATCAAGTCATCTTGTAGTTACAGCAACTGCATGTATAAGAGAACTAAACATCACCTGGTCCTGTGCAAGCTCCATGATCATTACTATGTTTAAGCCCATAGTGACAGACACGGTGCAAGCCACCTTGTTGAAGGTTTCCTTCTTTTGTCACTGGCCTGCTACCAAGCACCAGGTCCTTCTCCAGTGATTGGTCTCTCCTGATGTTATATCCAAAGTAAGCATAGTGAGGTTTCCCCATTCTTACTTCTAACAATATTCTAGCTGTACTTTCTCCAAGACTGTGTTGCTTGCTCTTCTGGTAGTCCATGGTACGTTCAATATTCTTCACCTGTACCATAATCCAAATGCGTAACTCCTTCTTTGATCTTCCTTTTTGATTGTCCGGCTTTCACATGTTTAGGAAGCAATTTAAAAGGCTGTGGCTTGGGTCAGGGGCACCTTAGTCATCAGAGTACTAAGATTGCTTTTTAAGGTTTTAAAGAACTCCTTTGCAACAGATTTACCCAATGCCATAAAACATTGCTGCTTCCATAGTCATTGATTGTGGATCTAAGTAGAATGAAATCCTTGACAACTTTGATTTCCTCCTCATTTATCATGATGTTATTTATTGTCCCATTTGTGAAGATTTTGGGTGTTTTTGTTTGTTTTTTTGTTTTTTTTCTTGTTCAGGTGTAATTCATACTGATGTCTGTAGTCTTTGATCTTCATTGTTAAGTGCTTCAAGTTCTTATCCTCAGCAAACAAGGTTTTTGTCATTTGTGAATCTCAGGTTGTTAGTGAGACTTACTCCAATCCTGATGGTGCATTCTTCTTCATATAGTCCAGCTTCTCAGATTATTTGCTCAGAAACTGAATGATGTGGAAGCATATAACCCTTACACACACGTTTTCCAGTTTTAAATCACACAGTAACCCCTTGGTTCTGTTCAAAAGATTGCTTCTTCGTCTATGTACCTCTGCCTCATGAGCGCAATTAAGTGTTCTGGAATTCCCGTTCTTTGTCTTGTCATCCATGTTTTGCAATGGTCCACATCAGTCTAATGTCTTTATGTAATCAATAAAACACAGGGAAACTTCTTTTTGGTATTCTCTGCTTTTGACCAAGATCCATTTAATGTCATCAGTGATGTCTTTCCTTCCATGTCCTGTTCTGAAAGAGCTGTAGCTAGTTTTGAATTATCTTTAGAATGTAATATTAATGATTAAAAAAAAACTATTGTCATCAAGTTAATTCTGACTAATAGTAACCCTATAGGACAGAGTAGAAATGCCCCATACAATTTCCAAGGAGTGCCTGGTGTATGCTTTTAACTACTACACCACCAGGGTTTCCTGATATTAATGCTATTGTTTGATAATTTCTGTTATTGTTGTCAGGTACCATTGAGTCAGTTCCAAATCATAGTGACCTTGTGCACAACAGAACAAAACACTACATGGTCCTGTGTCACACCCACAATCATTTTTGTGCTTAAGCCCTATTGCAGCCCCTGAGCCAGTCTATCTTGTTGAGGGCCTTCCTCTTTTTTCCTTCACCTTCCACTCTGCCAAACATGATGTCTCTGTCCAGGGACTGGTAATTTCCACATTCCATTTAATTGTCTCTCTTTGTAGTAGGTATGAAGATGAACCTCTCTGAGTTGAATGGCCAGGTAACTGTCATCCACATTTCTTGACATAGATGAGCAATGTTTCCAGTGTTGCATCCATTTGTATCTCAGTTGGTATCTTGCCAATTCCTGACACTGTTTTTGACCAATGACCTCAGTGTAGCTTCAACAGTTTCCTTCAGTACTAGAGGTTCTTCATCATAGGCAATGTCGTGAAATGATCGAAAGGCAACCAGTTCTCTGTGCTGCAGTGACTGCGCATGCCTTCCATCTTTTATGATGCTTCCTGCATCACTTAATTTTTTGCCAGCCTTTTGGTTAGCAGCCATAGCACTGCGAACCAAATGCTGCTCAGGCTTCCCTTAGCCCGTACCAGAAATCAAACCCAAAGGTCAATTCCAACTTACATCTCACTCTTCTGCCCATAAAATTCTTCAACATTGTATCTTGAGGTCTGAGTTTTCTCTTCATCTCTTTCAGCTTGAGAAAGTCCTATTACGTTCATCCATTTTGGTTTTCTAACTCTGGGTCTATGCACATTTTGTTATTATGCTCTATCTTGTCTTCTTGCACTGTCCCTCTTCATTTCCTTGATTTCAACATTTCTTCTGTTTGCTTTAGCTACTCTGCACTTAACAGCAAGTTGCAGAGTCACTTCTGACATCCATTTTAGACTTTGCCTTCTTTCCTCTGTTTTAATGACCTTTCCCTTTCTTCATGTATGGTGTCTTTGACATCACCCCACAACTCTTCTTCTCTTTAGTCATTAGTCTTTAGTGTGTCAAATCTATTCTTGGGATGTTCTCTGAATTCAGGTGAGAGACAGTCAACCTTTGGCTATTGCTGACTTGCTTTGATCTTCTTCAGCTTTGAGTCAAGCTGAAGAATGAGCAATTGATGGTCTATTCCTCGGTGAGCCCCTGGCTTATCTTGAGGGATGATACTAAACTTCTCTGTTGTCTCATTCTGTAGATGTAGCAGATATGATTCCTGTGGAACCCATCTGGTGAGGTTCCTACACACAGCTCTTGTTTGTGTTGTTGAAAACAGGTATTTCTGATGAATATGTCATTGATCTTACAGAATTCTATCACGCAATTTCCAGTGTCATTTCTGTCACTAACCTTGTATTTTCCAACTATAAAGATCAGCAGTTCATTTCTACCAGGCACTCCTTGGAAACTCTATAGAGCAGCTCTACTCTGACCTATAGGGTCACTATGAGTTAGAATTGACTTGATGGCAGTGGGTTTGGGTTTTTTGGTTTTGGTCCTTCTTTGTTTCCAGGATTTGCATTCCAATCACCAGTAATTACCAAAACATGTTGATTGAATGTTAAACTAATTTCAGGCTTCAGCGATTTGTAAAAATTGTTCAGTTTTTTCATCTTTGGCATTAATGATTGATGGATACATTTGAATAATAGTCATATTAATCAGTATCTTCCTTGTAGGCATATGGATATTAACCTATTATTAAAGTATCGTGCTTTAGCGTAGATCTGGAAATGTTCTTTTTGACAATGACTGTAATGCCATTACTCTTTGATTTGTCATTTCCAGCATAGTAAATCATGTAACTGCTGCATTCATAATGGCTAATGCCAGTCCATTTCAGCTCATTAATGACTAGGATATTGATCTTCAAGCATTCCGTTTCATTTTTGACAGCTTCCAATTTTTCTTGAATCATGCTTTGTGTGTTGTGATAACTAATGGGTGTCTACATCCATCAATTCTCAGTTTGAGTCCCGCCCCATCTGCAAGTGAAGGCCTTGTAAGCATGACTCCATCTGCATCACTAGATCTGACTCTACTTTGGGGAGGAAGGCGGCTCTCCCGTAATTGTGTTTTAAGTGTCTTCCATTCTGAGGGATCATCTCCCAGCACTGTATCAGACTATATTCTGTTGTTATCTGTAAGGTTTTCATTGGTTAATTTTATAAATAGATCACCAGGCGCTTCTTCCTAGACTGCCTTGCTCTGGAAACGGCTGAAATCTGCCATGAGTGCCCTGTGGGTGTTCACAGGGGCAGTGTCTCCAGCATACTAGCATCACCAACACATTGCCTCAGTACAACAAACTAGAAAGTTGTGTTATTTAGGCTTATGTAACAAAAAATAAAATGAAATGAATTAAATCAAACACATAGAATCAAATTAATCTACATATATGCTCAAAAACCAAACCACACCCACTTTCATCAAGTGGAGTCTGACTTATTTACATAAACCAATGCTATTAAATTAATAATCAAACTAATCAAATAGAAAATCAAGTCAGATAACAAGTAAATTAAATTAATAAAATATGCTAACATAAATGAAATGGAATTAAATCACATATAATCATAAGTTAATTATGCTAATAAAATAAAATACACAAAATAATAGAATATGAAATAATGTAAACTTAGTTAAATTATTACATAAAATAGAATGAAGTAATATTAAATTACATCTATAAAATTAAACTAAATTAACCAATAAAATTACATAGTAAAAACTAAGTTTTGAAAAAATATACAATTTAATTGATGAAATTGTTAGTTATTTAAAAAAATTTAATAAAAATGACTAAAATTAATAAAATTATATAAGTAAAATGAAATACCTAAACTAAATAATGTAAATAAAATACTAAATTATGTAAATAAAATCACACATAAAACATATGCATATATTGATTTAATTAACACTCTATAAAATTGTAAATTTAAAACCTATAATTTAAAATAGACTAATGAGATTCAATTAATTTAAATGCATTAAATAAAATAATACTAAATAACACAAATAAAATAATTTTACTAAATTAAATAAAATTAAATAAAACGGACAAACTACATTAAAATTAAGTCACTTCTTAAAAACTAGCAAGCTGTCACCTGAGGCAGACCAAATGATCCCATCTCAGCTAAATCAGATGATCACTAAGTTCAACAACGACATAAGAGACAGAGCCCAGAGGACAGAAGGACCCACGTGTATGGATGAGGGTACCAGCATGTGATCAGAAGAACCAGATGGTGCCCAGCCATCACCAGTGTCACTGTGATGGGGCACACAATGTTGAGTCCCAGGGGCAACACAGATAAAAAGAGGGGTGCACCTTAAGAATTCCACCAAAAGACCACCATTGACCGTCCAAGGCCGAGAGACTTCCACTGGGAGCATGACCCCTAGACCTGTTGCTGCCCCAGAGCATAACTCGTTACTGAGGTCAACTCTTCAAACAGGAATGGATTGGGCTTCTGGATATAGGGTGACTATATGGAGTGTCCACTTTATGGTTCTACGTATCTACAGGATGCCGTCCTACTGGCCTCTTACCAGAAGGCAGAGCAGAGGGCAGAGGGAAGGGGATAGGAGATTCTTCGCAGGATATGACATGCATAGAACACAACGGAAGAGTATGCTGTCACCGGGCAAGGAAAACAGAAGGAACTGCAGAAAGGTAGGTGCGCAAATTTAACTTGGACTGTACAGTACTTTCACTCAACCATAATAAAAAATATATAAATAAATAAATAAGCCACTTCTGTCGAGTCAGGTCCGACTCATAGTGTCCCTAAGAGGTCAGAGTGGAACTGCCTCATAGAGTTTCCAAGAGCGCTTGGTGGATTTGAACTGCTGACCTTTTGGTTAGCAGGTGTAGCACTTCACCCACTGTGACACCAGGGTTTCCCACATTAAATTGAAGGATACTTAAATAAATGAATACATTAATTTAATAAAATAGTGTAAAACTAAAGACCATCTATAAAGTAGAATAATTTATTGAATTAAATTAAATTAATAAGACTAAATAAATTCAATGAAATACATAAAATAATATAAATACTGTTAAATTTAAGAAGTAAAATACATTTATTAAAATGACATGAATAAAGTTAAATCAAATCACAAAAAATAACACAACAACGTAAATGAAAGAAACAGTACATGAAACTAAAAATTAAATTAGTTTACACACAAAATTCTATAAAATAAAAAACAAGGAAATTATATGAATAAAATAAAATTACATAAATAAAACTAAAAACCAAATAAATTGAATTAATAGAATTAAATTAAATAAGTATAGTAAGTAAAATAACTACATATAAAGTAAATTTATTTTAAGTAAAATAATTTTATATATATAAATAATATAACATAATATATATATAAAAAAAAACATTGCCATCATGGTCAATTCCTACTCATAGCAACCCTCTAGACAGAGTAGAACTGCTTCACAAAGTGTCCAAGGAACACCTGGTGGATTTGAACTGCCAAACTTTTGGTTGGCAGCCATAGCACTTAGCCACTATGCCACCAGGGTTTTCTAGTACAGCAATAATTATTAAAGTTAAATTAATAAATTGCATTTAAGTTAATGAAATAATATAAAATATAATTCAATTTGATATAACAAAATATAATAATTCAAATCAATAAGAAAAATGGAATTACACAAAAATTAAATACTGTAAATGAATGGAATCCTGTAAAATAAAATCCCTCAGTTCCCTGCATGTCTCTGGCTTTACCTGGAGAAACAGGGAAGGACTTCCCCCACCACTGAGCAAGGCAGGCCAGAAGCAAATGTGGGATAGGGAACTTCCTAGTCCTGAAAGTGGGGAGTGGCAGAATAAGAAGTTCAGTGGGATTTTTTTGTTGTTGGGGAGGAAAGTTTCTAGAGGTGAGAGAAAAAGAAGAGATGGGAAAGGGGAGATTCTGGAAAGCTCGGTCACTATGGGAAGATTGTTTTTAGTCCGTTGTTTTCCAAGGAGCGTGAAGTGTCCCATAGAGGTGGCGAATAGTCATCCATGATGCCCCTCTGAAAGGTGTAAATGAGAGAGTGAAGGGTCTCCTATCCTGGCCTCTGAGGGACTTAGGTAAGCAGGATGTCCACAAGAGTTCACTGAGAAAACACTCCCTGCCTGCCTCCCTGCCTCCCTGCCTGCCTCCCTGCCTCCCTGCCTCCCTGCCTCCCTGCCTCCCTGTCTCCCTGCCTCCCTGCCTCCCTCCTTCCTTCCTTTCTTCTCTCCTTCTTTCCTTCCCTTTCTCTCTCCCTCCTTCCTTCCTCTTTCACTTTCCATTCCTCTTGAAGACCTGCAAAGAAAGACACCCCTTGGGGCACATCCATGGCTGCAGTCCCAGGCCAGACTCCTCACAGAGGTGCCAAGGGCACCTTGCCTCACAGGAACCCACGTCCTCCCTCTTGGGGCAGAAACCTAACCAATGTCCTGCATGAGGTCATCAGTTCACAGTGGGTTTTACAGCTCGTGGTTTTTTAAGAGCCTGTTCCAACCTTGATCTTACACCAAACTGTAAAATTGCAAAGCAACTACTTTCATTTCATTTTGGATGAGTACAAACAGCAAAGTTAGGGCATAGGTCCAGATCTGAATTTGACTTTCCCTAGTGGCCTGGAGACCTTGGTACTACCAAGAGAGAGGCCAGGCAAACATGGAGCAGAGATTCTGCGACAGGGTGGGATGGAGAAGGAGGAAATTTTGTTATTAACCGTCTTTGCCATGGCCTCAGGAAAGGAGCCCTGGGGAAGGTCCTGGACGGCTGCTGTGGAGTAATTATGCATTGAGAAGACTGGATTCCCTCTGATAACCAATTACCTCAAGGATTAAGCTAGTAATGCCACTGGGGCTTAGAATCTGAGATAAAAATGGGATCTAGCTAAATTTTGCCAATACTAATTTGAAGGAAGTATCTTTTTTGTTAGCTATTGTTGGCAGTGGAAAGAATCACATTGTTTAACATTGGCTGTTTTTTGAGTTTTTGTGTTTTTCACAAAACTCCAGCTTCATCAAAGAGAGCTGTGTGATTGCAGACAAGTTAACAAGACAGAACCTTAATTTTTTCCTATTTAAAATTATAATTATGAAGCCAAACTTAGAGAGTTATTGCAAGGAGGCAAGATAATGCGTATAAGTTCTGCCAATTAAGTTTGAAATTTCATCCTAGAAAAAGTGCTACAGACCTCGTTGATGAATATCTCCATGGTCACCTCCAAAGTCCCCCCCTTGGGAAGCTATGGACTGACTCCAATGCCTAGTCCACCCTTCAAAGCAATTTGGGAACTCTTTTACCAGAATGGCCGTCAGAGCTGTATTCCCCTTGATGTCCTGAATGTCATCAAAATGTCTTCCTTTCAATATTTCCTTTATCTTCAGGTAAAGAGAAAAGCCACTGGGGGGCCAGGTCGGGTGAGTAGGGAGGGTGTTCCAATACAGTTATTTGTTTACTGGCTGCAACCCCGCTCACAGACAACTATACAATTAAGTTTGTGAACTTGGCACCTTGCAAAGACCATTCCAGAAAGAGTTCCCAAATTGCTTTGAAGGGTGGGCTAGGCACTGGCATCGGTGCATAGCTTCCCAAGGGCGCACTTTGAAGCTAACCGTAGTGATATTCAGCAATGAGGTATGTAGCTCGCAGACTTAGCTGTCAGAACTCGTATAGTGCAGTTAGCAAAATGACCCAAACAGAAGAGATACCATACAAAGGTGACACTAGTAATAGCAATGTAGTATTTTATTTTGAAGAATCTTTCATTCCAGGTAACCCAGCAACCCACTCCCAGTCCAGGAGACGGAGAAAACAGGCAGCAAGGAAGGTGAAACGACCACAGGGCCAAAGTAATGAAACTCTGTTTTATTAAAGTGCTGACACGGTGCATATGGCCTGGTCTACAGCCTTCTTCTCCAAGGGTCCTCGCCAGAAGCACATGCTTTTTCACGTGTTGACTAGGGTGGGCCTCAAGGTCTCGCCATATTCATAGTCCAAAAAGACTGCATCCTCTCACTGTCGGATGGAAAGCCAGCCTGCTCAGAAGGGAGTGTATCTGATCTTCACTCCCTGAGGCCCTAACTTCCCAAGAGAATTCCATTCCTTTCCTCCCAGAGCTTGGAGCTCCAGGCGCACAATCGGTCTATCTCTTGGCACCTGAGAGATGCCTGGCAGGCAGGTGTATCTGCTCAATATCCAACCTGTTTTTATTGCCAATCCCAGTGACACGAGTGGGTTCAGCTGGCTATGATTTGAGAGGCATCAGAGCTTGTCACTGTTCCAAGAACACGGTTTCATAACAGCCATAAAATGAAGACTCTGTTTAGCCCAAGGATACTAACCGGGTGAGGCACTCCAGCTGTATAGTTAACTACATATGATAAACTTTTCAGCAAGTCGCCAAGAGTACTGTTATACCAGCTCCTCTACTCCCTCGGGAGGTCATAAAAGACATCCAAGAAACTGCGTCTGAATTACACAGAAAAGAAGACTTTCCATCCCCTGATCCTCGCCATGGGAATGCCTTCCCAATGCCTCCCCAAAGATACTCCGATAATTAATGAAGACAAAACCCAAACTCTTTGCCATTAGGTCGATTACAGCTCACGGTGACCTTCTGTATTATAGAATGGAATTGTTTCATAGAGGGTTTTTTGTTTTTTGTTTTTTGTTTTTAGGGTAGAGGGGGGTAATCCTTATGGAAGCAGATTGCCAGGTCTTTCTTCTATAGCCCTGCTGTGATGAGGTCAAACCACTGACCTCCCAGTTAGTAGCTGGGTGCAGACCTTTTGTGCCATCCAGGGACCGTAAATAATCAATTAAAAAACAAAAAACCCAACGCCATCAAGTCAACTCCAACTCATAACGACCTTATAGGACAGAGTAGAACTCCCCCATTGAGTCTCCAAGGAGTGGCTGGTGGATTTGAACTGCTGACCTTTTGGTTAGCCGCAGTAGTGCTTAACCACTACCTCCACCAGGGTTTCCAGATAACCAAATCATGGAAAAGCGAGAAACAGCATTTCATGAAACCTTTCTCTCATGATTTCATGAAAGTACAGACTGGAGGATGTTAAAAGTAAGCCTGTGACCTCAGCAGCAACCTGAGTACCAGTTATTTACAACCTGGCCCGGTCTTAATTCGTCCAAAACAATACGATCAACTCCACTATGGGTTCGAAAACAAAGGCCCTTAAAGCTATACCCTAAGAGTGCCAGAGAGCTCCAAAGATGTAGTGGAAACAGTATGAGGTAGCCCCCTCTTTTCAAAGACCAAGAGCATCTTTTGGTTTTTGCTGCACAGTATTTTTCATTATGAAACCACCTCTCCCCTGTGGTTCTGGGAGAACTGACCATATCTCTGACTCAGAGGGTGGAAGGATCCAGGCTTAAGCCAATCAGCACATTGCATTTTTCCCAGCCACTCTAATTGGTTGAGAGTCAGATAAGCACGCGACACGAACAAAACCAATGAGATGATGAGGCGTTCATTGGAATTCTGGGAAAATCTCACTGACTGTGAAGTGGGAGGGATGCCAGAACCATGTGAGAGGTCTGGACTACATCAAGAGGAAGCTGAGGAGAAGCCAAGCAATGTGAGCCGGAGAAGCTGTGGTCTGAGGGACAGCAGCTTAGCCCCTTCTTGAGCCACGCTGTCTACCATTGCAGTCACTTCTGCAGGGTATGTTAACCCGGTCTCTTCTCTTGCTTCTCCCGTTATATTCTCTTTTGCTGTTTTATAATTTTTTTTTATTTTAAAAGCAAGAAATGCTTATTTTAAAAATTTGTCACAGACACAAAAAATAAGGTAACTCCGAAAATCAGGCGTCCACCAGGTGAGATCCATTCTTTGATAAGACCAGTGCCATCCAGTCCTGTCAGACTCAAAGCGACCCTATAAGACAGAGTAGCACTGCCCCATAGCGTTTTTTTTTTCCAAGACTCTGCTCTCTACATAAGCAGATTGCCACATCTGCCTCCTGTTGAGCAACTGGCGGGTTCACACTGCCAGCCTTTCAATTAGCCACCAAGCACTCAACCACTAGGCAACCAGGCTGCTTTTCTTGTGTGATAAACTCCAAATAAACAAAAGGGATAATGTTTTTTTAAAAAATTAAACTCTACGTCTCTCTGTTTTTGACAAATCAAGACAACAAAATGTAGGGATGGCGATTACCTCAGTAATATAGTTCACATACATATGTGTATGTGTATATATAAAATGTATGAGACTTGAGTGTATATGTATATCACATTTAACATACAAGAATAGAATTTCTGTTCTTTTCAAGTACTCATGAAATATTTGCGGAACTTAGCTGTATACTAGAAAGAAAGTCCACTTTATGCCACAAAATCAATCTCAACATCTTTCAAAAAGCAGAACGTAATCAAGTCACATTTCCTGACCAAAATGCAATAAACCTAGTAATAAATAGTCGAGGTAGAAATGAACGGTAACTTCCCAGCCGTTCAAGAAATACGACACTCTCTCCAAGGCCTATTTGCTAAGATACCAATAGGACTAAGCAAAACAAACTACTGCCATCGAGTTGGGTCTTACTCGTAGCGACACTATGGGTCAGAGTAGTACTGCTCCATCGAGTTTCCAAAGAGCACCTGACAGATTTGAACTGTTGACCTCCTGGGTAGCAGACATAGCACTTAACCCATTACGTGGCCAGAGTTCTCCGGTAAGACTTCTAATCACTAAAATACATAGGCTGAAGCTAAAGTTGTCTTTGTTGGGGGGTGGTGAAAATTATCATTTGAAATCGTCTCATTCCTCAACAAGAAAAAAGGTAATCAAATAAACTAAGAGCCAAACTAAAAAAAATGTAGGAAAAGAAGATCAAACCTAAGTCGGAAGGAAAAAAATTAGTAAATATAAAATCAAGTCATTGAATTTAAACTAGAAAACTTAAAAGCAGTAGAATCAGTTAATTCGAGATGGTTGTTTTAAAAAAAATAAACAAATAAGATAAAAGATAAGTTACAGCCCAACTTCAAGTTGGAAACAAGAGAAGTAAAAGTACAGACATCCAAAATTAGACAAAAGCCAAGGCAAATAGTCACAGATGCAGGGCGGGGGCGAGGGGGGGTGAGGGGAAAGCGCTTGTTAAAGCACCAGAGACTGCTTTGGAAATCTGTGCAAATGTATCTGGAAACTTGAATAAAATGGGTGATTTTTCTAAAGCACAATAAAGTATCAAAGAGTACTCTGTAAAACTGCAAATTTCAAAACTTGGAGAAAATGGATAATTAGAAGAGAAAGGGAACCTAAAACAGGTAGTGAGATAGTGCTGAAGGAGGTCCTCCTGGAAGAGGCAGGCCCAGACAGCTTACACAGGCCAGCTCATCAGAGAGGAGACAACACACACGTTATTTAAATCATGTCTGAACTCAGAGAAAGATGAGATGCTTCTGAATTCTTCTATTGTTTTTTAAAGTCAGCAAAACACTATAACAAAATATCTTAAAGATGTTTCAAAAAGATAAAATTGCTGACCTGATTTCACTTGTAATCCTAAACAAAATATTAGCAATTCAGTTCACCAATATGAGTGAGACACTGTAATTGCTGCTAGGTAGCATCTCTCCAAGTTCGTGCAATAAACGAAAACAAGAGGTGTGAAGATTTGCGAGAAGCAAGAAAAAGTCTTATTATTTTCAGATAAAATGATTATGCACCAGGGAAACCCAACAGAATAAACTGAAAGCTGTTAGAAACCGTAAGAGACCATAATAACATGGACAGTTTCAAAACAAAGATACAAGTAATAACTTTCATACTAACAATACCAGCTAGAAAATATAATAAGTGAAATTCTATTCCTAATAACAGCGATTTATATAAAATAATCAACAAGACCTGGGTTACCCAGAGAAAATTACAAAACTCTTTTGACGGACAGAAAAGGAGAGTTGAAAAAATGGAGTAGCGGCCCTTTTAGATAAGCTATCTTAACTTTAGTAAGTGGAGAAAAAATAACTGTTAGTTTCTGAGCTGTAAAAGTCAATTATAGGGTTTCTCTTGGGAGAGAAACCCATTTTTCTTTAGCCAAACACCCTGATGGCTGCTTTAATTGTGGAAAGATAAATCCTGGGCTTGGCTGTAATGGACAGGAGCTAAGATAGTACAACTGGGCGAGAGGGGAGTCAACCAAAGAGAAGCAGGGACAGGATCAAAGCAAGGGGCCCAGCGGGAACTGGAAGAAAGGAGAAACTTTCCTGTAAGAAGACAAGTGATAGGATTTGTAAGAATTCTCTTGTTGTTAACTGCCATCAGTGCTGACTCATAGTGACCCTATGTGTGCAGAGTAGAACGGGGTCCCACAGGGTTTGCAAACTGACTCTTTGGAAGCAGATCACCAGGCCTTTCTTCTGCATGCGTTGGAACCACCAACTTTTTGTCTGGTAGTTCAGTGGCGCCTAAACCAAAACCAAAGCCAACCCATTGCTCCTGAGTCAATTCCAACTCATAGAGACCCTAAAGGACAGAGTAGATCTGCATCATAGAGTGTCCCATTTGAACTATTGACCTTTTGGTTAGCAGACATAGCTCTTAACTACTACGCCAGCCGGGTCTCTCCAGGGCCACTCAGGGGCTCTTGAAAAGGAGACGGGAAGAGATGAAAGGGGCCCAGGTGGAACTTACAGAAGACTGAAATGTCCCTTTCTTTCTTTTTTTCTCATAAGAGGACAAGTAGTAAGACTTTTAAGAATCCACTGTCTAATACTCAGTTTGAAGTGGCTGGTTGGTACAGTTAATATGCTCAGCTGCTAGCCTAATGTTGGCATCTCAAGTCCCCCCACAAGACACCTGGAAAGAAAGCCCTGGCAATCTGCTTCTGAAAAATCAGCCACCGAAAACCCTATGGAGCACATTTCTGCTCTGACAGCCATGTGGTTGCCATGCAGTGGATCTGACCTGACGGCAGCTGGCTTGGTTTAATGTTCCAGTTAAAGTCACCTGCTGTGCTGTGTGATGATGCAAACCACTTCCACAGTCCCCGCACATTCAGTAATGATGATGGTAGTGACATATTTGCGAGACATCAACTTTGCAAGAAATGCACTAAGCACTTTAGTGGCCTTATGCCATTTAATTGTCACCCAGAACCCTATCTGCCCACTTTACAGATGAGAAATTGAGGCAGAGAGAAATGAAGGGACTTGACCAAATATACTGCTGGCAAGTGTAGCCTCTAGCAATTGACCAGATAACCCGATTCCAGGGCTTGGACTTGTATCCACTATATGTATAGGATTCAGGACCTTGAAATAGTACCAGTGAAAGATCAAGGGGGTTCCCAGTGACACACTGCAGACTGGAGAAAGCACTGAGGTGCAGGGATCAGAGTCAGAGCTGAGACCAGGAATTCCATGGAAGTTGGAATATAGAACTGACTCGGGAAAAACAAACAACAAACCCCAAACACAAAACCCCTCCAGTACCATGAAACCACAGAGCCATTGGGAAGCAAGCTGGGGTTTCTATCAGGTGTGAGATGGGAGGCTGAGGCAGTTTTATTCTGTATGTATCAGTTACCTCAATGGGTTGGGAGACTTAGATCTGTCCAGGAGGCTGATACAGCTATTAAAGTGCCAGTACCTCCTGAGCAATTCTACAAAGGTAATGAGAGTATACCCCAGTTCTGATGGGATTTTTTTTTACATACCCAAATTATTGAAAAATGGATTTAATAGAATAAACTTGTAAGAATAGCCAAGAAAGAATTGAAAAGAGAAGCTATCTTGATGAGAAAACAAAACATAAGAAACCAAGAAAGGGAGAAAGGATATAGAACGCAAGATCCAGCGCAAGGGTGAAAAGCAAAGGAAACTTGTAGGGAGGAGCAGAAGACTGGCTCCAGGACAGCTCCTGTGACAAGGAGTAGGTGCTGACTGACAAAATACCTGTTGTTGAATCCATTCGGACACACAGCAACCCTGTGTGTACAACACGACGTTCCTCCGCCATCTTCACAATCGTTGATGTGTTTGAGCCTGTTGTTAAACAGCCACTGTGTCAACCCATCTCACGGAAGGGCTTCACCGTTTTTTGCTGCCTCTCTACTTTACCAAGCACGATGCACCTTTCAAGAGCTGTCACTCCTAACAGTGTGTGCAAACTATGTGAGAAAACGTCTCCACCATCCTAGCTTCTAAGAAGATTTCTAGCTGTACTTCTTCCAAGATAGATTTGGTCATTCTTCAGTCTATTCAGCATCCTGCATCAGCACCGTAATTCAAAGGCATCAATTCTTCCTTGATCTTCGTATTTCATTGTCCAGCTTTCCCATACCTGTGAGACAAATAAAACTACCTGCTGTGAGACACCTTGGTCCTCAAAGTGACATGCACGTTTGCTCTTTAATACTTTCAAGACGTCTATTGCAGATTTTCCCAATGCAAGGCATCGTTTGGTTTCTTAACGGCTGCTTTCAAGGGCCTTGATTGTGAATCCAAGTGAAAGGAAATTTTCACAATCTCAATCCTTTTTCCACTTATCATAATGCTTATTGGCTTATTGTGAGGATTTTTGTTTTCTTTATATTAAGGCATAATCCATACTGAAAGCTGTAGCCTTTTATCTTCATCAGTAAGTACTTCAAGTTCTCTTCCCTTTCAGTGAGCAAGGTTGTGTCATCTACATACTCAAGTTTGTTAAGGAGTCTTCCTCCGATCCTGATGCCACATGCTTCTTCCAATAGTCCAGCTTCTCTGGTTATTTGCTCAGCATATAGACTGAATAAGTGTGGTGAAAGGATACAGCCCTGAGGCATACTTTTCATGATTTTAAACTAAATAACATCTCCTTGCTCTGTTCTAACAACTGCCACTTGGTCTATGTACCAGCTCCACATGAGAAAACTGAAGTGTCCTAGAGCGTTCCACAATGCTACCCATAATTTTTGTGATTCACACAGTTGAATGTTTTTGGATAGTCAACAAAACACAGGTAAATGTCTTTCTGCTTTTCTCTGCTTTCACCTGAGTTCCATCTGACATTAGCAATGATATTGTTCGTTCCATGACCTCTTCTGAATCCACCTTGAATTTTTGGCACTTCCTGGTCGCTAAACTGCTGCTGCAACTGCTTTCAAATTATCTCCTGCAAAGTTTGACTTGTGTGTGGTATCAGTAACACTGTTCAATGATTTCTGCCTTCTGTTGGGTCAGTTTTCTTTGGAATCAACACAAATCTTTGGAATCAACACAAAAACTTTTTCAGACAGTGGGCCAGAGCTGTCTTCCAAATTTCTTCGCATAGACAAGTGAGCACTTCTAGGGCTGCATCTGTTTGCTGAAACGTCTCACTTGGTATTCTGTCAGCTTCTGGGGCCTCGTTTTTTGTCAGTGCTTTCACTGAAGCTTGGACTTCTTCCTTCAGCACCGTTGGTTCTTGAGTATATGCTACCTCCTGAATGGATGGACATCGATCAGTTCTTTTTGGTATGGTAATTCTGTGTATTCTCTCCATCTTCCTTTGATGCTTTCTGCTTTATTTAATTGTTCCCATAGAATCCTTCAATATTGCAACTTGGGGCTTGAATTTTCTCTTCAGTTTTTTCAGTGTGAGAAATTCTGAACATGATGTTTTTCCTTTTTGGTTTTCTAATTCTAGGATTTTGAATATTTCATTATAGTACTTTGTCTTCTCAAGCCACTGTTTGAAATCTGTTCCCCTCTTTTACACACTATTTCTTCTTTTCACTTTAGCAACAGCAAGTTGCAGAGTCTCTTCTGACATCCTTTCTGGTCTTTTTTTCTTTCCTGTCTCTTCAGTGACCTCTTGCTTTCTTCATGGATGATATCCTTGATGTCCTCCCTTGTCAACCCTTTGGTCATTAATGACCAGTGTGTCAAATCTATTATTGAGTTGGTCTCTATAATTCAAATGGAGTATACTCAAGGTCATACTTTGGCTTTCATGGACTTGTTTTAATTTTCTCCAGCTTCAACTCAAAACTTGAATTTGATTATGAGTACTTTATGATCTGTTCCACAATTACCCCGTGGCCTTGTTCAGACTGATGATAGTGGGTTTTTCCATCATCTTTTTCTAAAGATGTAGTTACTTTGATTGCTGTGTATTCCATCTGGTGAAGTCTACATATATAGCCACAGTTTATGCTGGTAAAGAAAGATATTTGTAATAAAGTTGTTGGCCTTTCAAAACTAGATCATAAGGTCTCCAGGGTTGTTTCTGTCACCAAGGCCCTATTTTCCAACTACTATCCCTTCTTCTTTGTTTCCAACTTTTGCATTCCAATCCCAGTAATTATCAATGTGTCTTGACTTCTGGCTTGATCAGTATCAGACTTCAGAATTTAGTAAAAAGATAAAATAAAATTTCCTCTCTGTCTTTAGTGGCTGGTACCCACCAAAAAAAAAAAAAGTTCACTGCCGTTGAGTTGGGTCTGACTCACAGTAACCCTAGAGGTCAGAGTGGAACTGCCCCATAGAGTTTCCAAGGAGCATCTGGCAGATTTGAACTGCTGATCTTTCGGTTAGCAGACATAGCACTTAGCCCACTATGCCACCAGAGTTTCCAGTGGTTGGTACATAAATTTGAATAATAGCCGTATTTATTGGTCTTCCTTGTAGGTGTATGGATATTATTCTATCACTGACAGCCATGGTACTACAATATAGATCTTGAAATGTGCTTTTTGACAATGAATAAAATCAATGCCATTCCTTTTTAATTTGTCATCTGTAGCATGGTAGATCATATGATTGTCTGATTCACAATGGCCAATACCAGTGCATTTCAGGTCACTCATGCCTAAGGCATAGATGCTTATGCATTCCACTTCAGTTTGGGTGACTTCCAAGGGACCCAGATTCACAGTTTTTACATTCCACATTCTGGTTGCTAATGGATGTTTGCAGCTCGCTCTTCTCATTCTCAGCTGTGCCGTATCAGCCGACTGAGGTTCCAGAAAGCTTGACTCCATCTGCATCATTAAGGTTGGCTCTCCTTTAAGGAGGCAGGTCTTCCCTGAGGAGCTCATCTTCAGGCCCTATATCAGATGACAGTCTGCTGTTATTCATTAAGTTTTCATGGATAATTTTTTCATAAATAGACTGCCAGTTCCTTCTTTCTAGTCTGGAAGCTCTGCTGAAACCTGTCTGCCGTGGGTCACCCTCCTGATATTTGAAATATTGATGGCATAGCTTCCAGTATCACAGCAATATGCAAGCCACCATGGTGTGACAACTGGCAGACAGCGAGAAAATACCTAATGCATATACACAGAAAGAAAGACAGAGAGAAACATTTATGCCCTTGCTGGAAAGTCTGTGGTCTAGTTCATAATTCCCTGGAAAACTAAGAAAACTACGAAACCCAGAAAATATAAACTACAGGATGAGTAAATGTTTTCTGTGTGTGAATATGTATTAGTACGTAAATGGTGGATTTACACATAGAGTAGGTTGAAAGAGAATTAAGTCCTTATATTTTATAGGGTGAATTCAATAGATTATGTCTAAAATTGGTGGAAGAAATAAGTAGGGATATAAGCAAGTTATTTAGAGACGTCATTATAAATAGCAAAAAAAATCACCCTAAAAATGGTTGAAATAGTAGCCTCTTCCTGAGTAAGGTGATGGCAGTGGGGAGATGGACACGGCTGTTTTTATAACAAAATTGCTAGTCTTTTAGAGTCTTCACACAGTAGAAAAACCAGTGACTGTTGGAATCTGTGTAAGGCAGGAAGCCATCAGAGAAAGAAAACTCAAGTATTTTCCACTAAAGTGATCACTTAAGCTTAGTAAAGAATACACAGAGTAGTTGTACCGAAAAGAATTGGTCAGTATTCAACCATTTCAGGAGGTAGCATATGATCAAGAACTGAAGAGAGAAGTCCAAGCTGCACTGAAGGCACTGGCAAAAAAAATAAATACAGCTACAGGAGTTGACAGAATACTTCTTGAGATGTTTCAGCAAATGGATACAGCCCTGGAAGTGCTCACTCATCTATGCCAAAAAACTTGGAAGACAGTTACCTGGCCAGCAGACTGGAAGAAATCTATATTTGTGCCCACTCCGAAGGAAGGTGATCCAACAGAATGCAGAAATTATCAAACAATGTCATTATCACACACAAGTAAGATTTTGCAAAAGAAGTTGCAGTGATGTATAGACAGGAATTGCCAGAAATTCAAGCCAGATTCAGAAGAGAATGTGGGACCAAGGATTTTATAGCTGACGTCAGGTGGGTCTTGGCTGAAAGCAGAGAAAACTAGAAAGATGTTTACCTGTTTTATTGACTATGCAAAGGCATTCAACTGTGTGAATCGTAACAAATTGTGGATAACGTTGCAGAAGAATGGGCATTCCAGTACACTAATTGTGCTCATGTAGAACCACACGTAGACCAAGAGACAGTCATTCAAACAGAACAAGAGAGTGCTGCATGGTTTAGTGAGGAAGGGTGTATCATTTCCCCAACTTATTGAATCTGTATGTTCAGCAAATAATTGGAGAGCTCGGCTGTATGAAGAAGAACAAGACTTCAAAACTGGAGGACAACTTATTAACAACCTGCATTATGCAGATGACACAATCTTACTTGCTGAAGATGAGGATGACTTGAATCATTACTGAAGATGATGAAAGACCACAACCTTAAGTGTGAATTACACCTCAACATAAAGAAAACAAAAATCCTCATAACTAGACCAGTAAGTAACATCATGGTAAGCAGGGAAAATATTGAAGTTGTTAAGGATTTCATTTTACCTGAATTCAGAGTCAACAGCCACAGAAGCAGTAGTTAAGAAATCAAATGACGCATTGCATTGAGTAAATCTTCTGCAAAAGATCTCTCTAAAGTATTAAAATAAAAAGAAAAATGTTGCTTCAAGGACTAAGGTGTGACTGACCCAAGCCATGATAATTTAAACCTCCTCCTATTTGTGTGAAAGCTGGACAATGAATAAAGAAGCCTGAAACAGAGTTGATGACTTTAAGTTGTGATGTTGGCAAAGAATATTGAATATACCATGGACTGCCAGAAGAATGAACAAATCTATCTTGGAAGAAGTATAGTTTATATATATATATATAAACTATATATATAAACTATATATATATAACTATATACATAACTATATATATAACTATATATATATAACTATATATATATAACTATATATATATAACTATATATATAAACTATATATATATGCACATATATATATGATGTGTGTGTATACATAGTATATATATATATGTAACATATATGTATGTATGTAGTGTATATATATAAATTGACAATGCCTTGGAGACAACAGACAATAACAAATCATATGAAGAAACAAGATGGTTCAAGCAAGTGAGCAAAATAAAGGGACAGCAGTAATTCCTGGGGAAGAAATGGTGATAGAACTACCTGATACGGAACTCAAAAGATTTATATTTAGGCTCCTCAAAGAGATCAAAGAAAACACAGGAAAAAAACCTCTTGAAGAATTCAGGAAAACAATACAAGAACAAAATAACAAACTAAACAGGCAATTAGAAACCACACAAAAACAACAACTGGAAATACAGAAGATTAATAATGAATTATTAAAAAAAGGATAACTCAGTGGAAGGACATAGAAGTTGAACTGAATCCTTGAGAGAAAGAATAAATGAAACAGAGGACAAATCCTTTGATACTAATTTGTGTAACAATCAGTAAAAAGGAAGAAGATGAAGAAAGTCTAGTAGTTATGTGGGACACCATAAAAAGAAATCATATAAATATAATAGGAATTCCAAAAAAGAAGAAGAAAAAAATATAGGCAGAAATTTTGAAGACATATTGACGGAAAACTCCCCAAAGATCATGAAAGATAGAAAGGTTTGTATCCAAGAAGCTCAGTGATCCCCAAGCAGGATAGACTCCAAAAGAAATTCACCATGACATGTCCTAATCAAACTTTCCAAAGCCAGAAGCAAAGAAAGAATTCATAGAGCAGTTCATGAAAAATAAAATATCGCAACAGCACAACAAGAAGACTAAATACTGCTTTCTCATTAGAAACCATACAGGCAAGAAGACAGTCAAAGGACATATAAAAACTCCTGAAAGAAAAGAATTCTCAGCTGTCATGGATTGAATTATGTCCCCCAAAAATGTGTGTAGCAATTTGGCTGACCCATGACTCCCAGCACTGTATGGTTGTCTTCTATTTTGCAATTGTTATTCTCCTATATGTAGTAAGTCCTAATCTCTGCCTGTGGTTAATAAAATAAGACTGGATTATGTTAAAGAAGATTAGGTAGGACTGTAACACTCATAGGAAGGTTACGTCCCTGGTTCAATGTAAAGGAAGTTTCCCTGAGGTGTGACCTCCACTGCCTTTTATCTCTCACGATATAAAGGGAAAGACAAGTGAGCAGAGAGTGAGGACCTCAAACCACAAGAAAGCAGAGCTGGGAGCAGAGTGTGTCCTTTGGACCTGAGGGTTCTGGGCTCAGAAGCTCCTAGTCCTGGAGGAGACTGACAATAAGGGACCAACAGAGAGACAAAGCCTTCTCCTGGAGCTGGCACCCTGAATTCAGACTTATGGTCCACGGGCCTGTGAGAGAAAAAACTTCTCTTTGCTAAAGTCATCCACCTGTGATATTTCTGTTATATCAGCACTAGACAACCAAGACACCAATGAAGAACTGTATATCCAGCAAAACTGTCTTTAAAAATGATGGTGAATTTAGGAATTCCAAGATAAGCAGAAATTAAGGGAATATGTAAAATAATAGAACAACCACACAAGAAATATTCAAGGGAGGCCTTCAGACAGAACTAACGCCGTCAGACAACTACCTGAGATAAAAACACACAGAAGCATCACTCAGTTAAAGAATTCAAAAGTGAAATAAAACTGAAAACAGAGAAACAGAGATGCTCAGCTGTAAATTATGACAACTTTATAACCAAAAGGAGAATAAGTGGTGTAGTTCTATGACTTCCATATGGAGAGGAAGTCAAGGCAATATCAAGATATATCAGACTTTTAAGTCTGGGAAGATAGAGGTAAATTTCAGAATATCCACAAAGGAAACAAATCTACTTACTAAGATAAAGAAGATCAAAAAGATTCTGAACACAAAAACCACAACAATGAGGAATGAGGGGGAAGGAAACACAAAAATAACTTGACACAGAAAATTAAGTGGAACGAAGAAACTAGGAACGCCACTAAAAAAAAAAAAAGCATAACAAAAGGGCAGCAGTGAATTCATACTTATCAATAATCACACAAAATGTTAATGGACTAAATGTGGTCATCAACAGATAGAGGCTGGCATCATGGGTGAAAAAAATAATGACCTGTCAATATGTTGCCTACAAGAGACAAATCTTAGACACAAAGACTTACACAGGTTAAAAATCAAAAGATGGAAAAAACATATACATAAATCAAGCAGATTGTAACCAAAAGAGAGCCAAACTGGCCATCATAATCTCTGGTAAAATAGACTCTAAGTCAAAATCCATTATAAGAGAAAAAGAAGGGCATTATGTAATGATTAAAGTATCAATTCACCAAGAAAACAGAACAATACAACAAATGATAAAGCTCCAAAATACATAAAACAGAACTGAAAAGCAAGAGAGACAGTTCTACAGTACTAGCAGAAGACTTGAACCCACTGCTTTTGATGACAGAAAGAACGACTGGAAAGGAACTCAGTGAAGACACAGAAGATCTAAATAACACAATCAAGCTACCTCCTGGGCATATTCAGAGAACACCGTCCAAGAGCAACACCATACACATTCTTCTCCAGTACACAGGGATCATTCTCCAGAAAAGACCATATTTTAGGCTACAAAGCAAGCTTCAATAACTAAATTTGAAAAACACCAAAATAATAAAAAGCATCTTTTCTGATCATAACACTATAAAACTAGAAATCAGTAGCAGAAAGAACAAGAAAAAAAGTTAAATACACAAAAGACTGAATAAAAATCTTGCTTAAAATGTATTAGGTAATAGAAGAAATTAAAAGTGAAACTAAAAAAAAATCTAAGAATCAAGTGAGAAGGAAAACACAAATGAGAGTGGAACACTGCAGTGTTCAGTGGTAATTTTATAATAATAAATCCACACATATCAAAAAAGAAAGGTCCCAAATCAATAACTTAACCCAACAACTTGCATAAATAGAAAAGGAACAGCAAAAGAAGACCACAGTTACCAGAAGAAAGGAAATAATAAAGATTAGAGCAGAAATAAATGAAATAGAAAAACAATAAAAAAAGACTAGAAAGAAGTTGATTGTTCAGGAAAATCAACAGACTGACATACCTCTGGCCAAATTGTCAAGTGAAAAAAATGAGAAGATGGAAACAACCAAAATAAAAAATAAAACGAATAACCTTACAACAGAGCCGACTGAGAAAAAGAGGACCATAACAGAATATTATGAAAAATTATACCTTGACAAATTTGAAAACCTGAATTAGACAAATTTCTATAAATGCAACATCTACCTAAACCAACACAAATTGAGGTAAAAATCTGAACAGATTCATAATAGAAGTTGAAATCCAAGATGTCATTAAAAAGTTCCCAACAAAGAGAAGCCCATCTCAGACGGATTCACTAGAGAATTCTACTAAACATTCAGAGAAGAGTTGGCAACTTCCACTCAAACTATTTCAGAATATAGAAAAGGAAGAGAATACTCCCTAGTTCATTCTATGAGCTAGCATCTCCCTGATACTAAAGTCAGAAAATTACAGACCAATATCCCTCATGAATAGAGACACAAAAATTCTCAACAAAACTCTGGACAACAGAATTTAACAGCATATCCAAAAAATAACACATCATGATGAAGTAGGATTTGTAACAGGGATGCAAGAGTGGTTCAGGATGACAAAAATCAATGACTATAAATCACCACGTAAATAAACCAAAGGAAAAGAAATGCATGATCACCTCGATCAAAGCAGAAAAGGCATTTCATAAAATCCAACACCCTTCTTGATAAACACTCTCAACAAAATAGGAGTAGATGGGAAGTACTTCAACATAATTAAGTGCATATAAGCAAAACCAGGCATTTGACTGTATGGATCATAACAAATTGCAGATAACATTGCAAAGAATGGAATTCCAGAACACTTAATTGCATTCTTGAGGAACCTGTATTTAGAGCAAGAGGTAATCATTTGAAACGAGGATACTGTGTGGTTTAAGGTCTAGAAAAGTGTGTGTCATGATTGTACACTTTTGCCATACTTATTTAATCTGTATGCTGAGCAAATTATCAGAGAAGCTGTACTATATGAAGAAGAACAGGGCATCAGGATTAGAGGAAGACTCATTAACAACCTGTGATATTCAGATGGTGCAACCTTGCTTACTGAAAATGAAGAGGGCTTGAAGCACTTACTGATAAAGATCCAAGATTGTACTGTTCAGTATGGATTATGCCTCAATATAAAGAAAACAAAAATCCTCATAACTGAGCAAGTAAGTGACACCCTGATAAACAAGAAAAAGGCTGACATTGTCAAGGATTTAATTTTACTTGGATTCACAATCAAGGCCCTTGAAAACATCGATTTAGAAATTAAATGACGCATTGCATTGAAGAAGCCTGCTGCAGAAGACTTCTTTAAAGTGTTAAAAAGCAAAGAAAACACTTTTAAGGTTAACCTGACTCACACCATGGTATTTTCAATCACCTCACATGTGTGTTAAAGCTGGAGAGTAAACAAGGAAGCTAGAAGAAGAATTGAATCCTTTAATTACAGTGTTGGCAAAAAAATTATTGAATATAGTATGGACTGCCAGAAGAAGGAACAAATCAATTTTGGAAGAAGTACAGCCAGAATGCTCATTAGAAGCAAGGATGCCAAGACTTTGTCTCATATGCTTTGAACATGGTATCAGGAGGGACTATTCTCTGGAGAAGGACATCATGCTTGGTAAAGCAGACAGTCAATGAAATAGAGGAAGGCCCCCAACAAGATGAATTGAAACAGTGGCTGCAACAGTGGGCTTAAGCATAATAGCAATTGTGAGGATGGCATAGCACTGAGTAGTGTAGTGTCTCATTCTTTTGTACACAGAGGCACTATGAGCTGTAATCAACCCAATGGCACCTAATAACAACATGCAAAACCCAAAGCCAGCATTCTCCATGGAGAGAGATTGAGAGCAATCTCCTCGAAAACATGCATGAGACAAGGCTGCCCTTTATTCAGGATTAGGGCAATATTTACTCAACACTACTCTTATTCAATATTGTACTGAAAGTCTTAGCTAGAGCAATAAGGGAAAAGAAAATAAAGTGTATCCAAGTTGGAAAGGAAGCAGGAAAACTATACATAAAAAAATCCCAAAGACTCCATAAGAAAGTTACTGGAACAAACAGAACTATCAGAAGGATTCAACAAAGTGGCAGGGTACAAGACCAACATAAAAAAAAAAATCAGTTGAATTCCTCTGCACTAGCAAGGGGAACTCTGAAAAGGAAATCAAAAAAGCAATACCATTTACAGTAGCCCCCAGATGAATAAAATACCTAGGAATGTAAAATACCAGGTATGTCAAAGACTTAGCCAAAGAAAACTGTAAAACACCACTGCAAGAAACCAAAGGAGACCTACGTAAATGGAAAAGCATCCTGTGCTCATGAATTGGAAGATTTAACATTGTGAAAATGTTAATGCTACCCAAGGCAATCCACAGATATAATGCAATCCCAACCCACATCCCAACAACGTTCTTTAACAAAATGTAAAAACTAATCTCCAACTTTCTATGAAAGGAAAGATGCTCTGAATAGCTATTACAATGTTGAAGAACAAAGTGACATCTCTCGTGTTGCTCGATCTCAAAACTTAATATACAGCCACAGTAATCAAAATAGCCTGGTACTGATTCAATGACAGACATACAGACCAACAGAATAGAAATGAGAACCCAGAAGCAGCAAATCCATCCATCTTTGTGCAGCTGATCTTCAACCAAGGATGGAAGTCCATTCGGTGGGAAAGGAACGGTCCTTTAACAAATGGTGCTAGCAAAACTGGCTATCGATTTACAGGGATGTGAAACAAGATCCATACCTCATACCATATGCAGACACTAACTCAAAATGGATCAAAGACCTAAAAGTTAAGGCTAAAACCATAAAGTTCCTAGAAGATAATATAGGGACAAAAGTAGGGGACCTAATTTTCATCGTGAACTAAAACACAACGAAAAATATAAAAACGATGGAAGATAAATTAAAAAATTGGACCTCCTAAAAATTAAATACTTATGCTCATCAAAAGTCTTTACCAAAAGAGTAAAAAGAGAACCTACAGACTAGAAAAACTCTTTGGCAAGAACATATCTGACAGGGGTTTAAGCTCTAAAATATGTAGAAAACTTCAACAACTCAACAACAGAAAGACAAATAATACAATTAAAAATGTATGGAGGACACAAACAGATACTTTATCGAAGAGAACATTCAGGCAGCTTACAAATACATGAAAAAAATTCTCATGATCATTAGCCATCAGAGAGATGCAAATCAAAATTGCAATATGGTATTATCTCACTCTTGCAAAATGGCAATGATAGGAAAACAAAAAATGCTGGCAAGATCGTCGGGAGACTGGAACTGTTACACGTTGGTGGTGGGACTGTAAAATGGTATGACCACTATGGAAAACATGGCACTTTCTTAAAAAACTAGAAGTAAAATACTTTTGTGATCCAACAACCCCACTCTTAGCTATATATCCAAGAGATGTAAGAACAGTGACATCAGTAGGCCTGCACACCTGTATTTGGTGCAGCATTATTCACAACAGCAAAAAGATGGAAACAGCCTAAGTGCCATCAGCAGATAAATGGGTAAACAGGTTGTGATACATATATACAGTGGAATACTAAGCAATTATAGAGACTAGTGAGGAGCCCATGAAACATAACAGAGATAAATCTGGAGAACATTACACTGAGTGAAATAAGTGAATCTCTAAAGGGCAAATATTGTATGGTCCCACTATTATTTTAAAAATCAAGAATAGATGCACAAACAGAAAACAATGTTTTTTGATGGTTACCAGAGACAGAGAGAGAAGAAGAGGAATCGCTTTCTAGATAATAATAAAACATTGCTATCAAGTCAATTCTGACTCTTAGTAACCCTATAAAGACAGACTAGAACTGCCCATGAGATTTCTAAGGAGTCACTGATGGAACTGGACTGCTAACCTGGTTAGCAGTCATACACTTAACCACTGTGCCACCCGTGCTTCCATCTAGATACTAGACAATTGTTACTTTCAGTGATGGAAAAGGCAATGTCAAATATGAGTTACATCTGCACAACTTGAGCAAGGTAAGTGAAGACACTAAGATGTACGTGAGAAAAAGGGACAGCTGCAGTAAATGTTATAACCACCCCCTATCCACCCACCCGCCAAAATCAAACCTATGGCCACTGAATTGACTTCCAACTCCTAGGACAGAGTGGAGCTGACTCCACAGAGTTGGTGGATTCCAACTTCCAATTTTCTGTTAACAGCCATACCACTTAACCACTACACCACCAAGATTTGTGTAAAGGCTATAACATGTATAATAATGCAGTAATAACAATAACCGAAAGATACATGTGTGGTTACATAGGTAGCCATGTATGCATATATGTATATAAGAAGACATATGTAAGTACCTGTGTGCACACTTATAGGTGTTATTTGTAGATGTATATGCATACATACATGTTTGTGTATGCTGCATATATATACATATGTGTAACAAAGCAGTGAGGGCATAGTTACAAAGCCTTTCTAGACAGATCCAGACAGCATGTGAGATTACTTTAATGGATTAAGAAGGCTTAGAATCCTGATGCTGTCCCTGTCCATAAAACAATACTGAGATCAACTCTTCGGACAGGAATGGGTTGGACACGGCGGACTGGACACAGAGTGACCATATTGTGTGTGCACTTTAGGGTTCTGTGCATCTATAGGATGTCATCCTGCTGGCCTCTTACTGGAGTGGGGGAAGAGGGTGGAGAGGAGGGGACAGGAGATTGTTAGGAGGACATGACTGACGCATATAGAATGGATAGGAGGAGTGTGCTGTCACCTGGCGGGGAGAGCAGCGGAAGCTGCACATAGGCGGACGTGCAAATTTATACTAGGTTGTAAACTTTCACTGAATCACAATGAATTAAAAAAGAACATTTGGGACCTTAGTCTCCTGAGACAGCGTAGTTAGCTGGCATAACGCAGTATGTAAAGATCACGCTCTGCACTCTAGTTTGATGAGCAGCATCTAAGGTCTTAAAAGTCTGTGAGTGGCTATCTAAAACTATTGGTCTCTCCTCCTCTGGAGCAAAACGGAGTGAAGGAAACCACAGACACAAAAATTAGTCTACAAAACTAATAATGAAGAGCTACACAATGCCTGGAAACCCCGGAGGCATAGTGCCTAAGTGCTACAGCCACTAACCAATAGGTCAGCAGATCAAATCCACCAGGCACTCCTTGGAAACTCTGACGTATAGGGTCACTATAAGTCGGAAGCGACTTAATGGCCCCTAACAACAACCACAGCACGATGTGATGCCTGGCTACCATCACTGGCCAGTCTGACCAAATAGAAGATTCCAGATAAAATGGATATATATATATATATATATATATATATATATATATATATATAAAACAAAATTCAAATTCCTACGAAAGGCCAGATCTACTGGAAAGATTGAGAGCAGAGAAATCAGAGACTGTTGCTCTAAGATGCTCTTTGAACTTGGCACTGAAGCTACTCCAAGAGGTCATCTTTCATTCAAATACTAGATTGGCTTATAAAATAACATCAGCCATGAGTAATGTGCTCCCTAAACAACTGGTTATATGAGACCAAACAACATTTACCCGAAAGCAGAGATGAAACAGCAAAGAGAAGGGAAGCTGAAGATCAATGGAAGCAGAACAAACGGAATGGAACTGAGAACGCTGACACATCGTGAACCTTGTAACCAGTGTCACTGGACAATCTGTATAAACACTGTCAAATGGAAACCTGATTTGCTGTGTAAACTGTCACATAAAACAATAGAATATTTTTTTAACAATGGTAGGATTCTTTTTGTATAAATTATATAACCCAACTCTTTTAAAATCTTCAGCCTGAGTACTTTTTATTTTGTTTTATTTTGAAATGTCACCACCATGTTCCTCCTCCTGCTTTTTGTCACCCAACTTTAGAAGTATGAAGCCTTCTGGTCTCCCTGGGTTGGTTGAGAAGCAGAGGCAGCCAGGGCTTTACTGTACAGTGACTTAAGACCAATTCAATAAAGTGTACACAGAAAGGGGAAGGGAGAAGAGGGGGAGCGGAGAGGAAAGGTGGGGAAAAGGAGGGGAGGGGGAGGAGGGAGGAGAGGAGAAAGGAGGGAAAAGAGGGTGTGGAAGGGAGAGGACGGGAGGAAAAAAAAGAACACTGTGGTCTAGCTGTTTAAAGGATTTCTTTTTCAGTTTAGTTGTTTTCTGAAGCTTTGTTTTCTGAAAAATTTTCTGATTTTTGATGGAGTCCCTGAGTGGTACCAACAGTTAACACACTAGGCTCCTCACCAAGAGGTACATGGTTCAAGTCCACCTGGAAGCACCTTGGAAGAAAGGCCTGGCAATCTGCTTCTGAAAATTCAACCACTGACAACCCCATGGAGCTTAGTTCTGCTCTGACACACATGGAATCACTCTGAGGCAGAATCAGCTTGGTGGCAACTTGTTTATTTGATTATGGCTTTTTTCTTCCTTTAAAACATTAGGGCTACTTCTGACTCCAATCACTGTCGCAGAATCTTATACATTCACCATTTATCGTCACACCAAAGGAAAGTGCTTATAACTTTACCATCTAGCATGTCTCTCTCTTTGGATTATGAGAGTAATAACTTCTCCTACTTCATTTAACCTTAGCTAGATACAGTGCATTAATCATATGCATATAGAAGGATACAGAAAGCCTCTCATTTATCCAAGGAAAAAGTGTAATCATAATAATTTACTTATTGGTACTGGGGCCTTACTTCTGCTGGGGAAACCTTGGGGGTGAAGTGATTAAGAGCTATGGCTGCTATCCAAAAGGTCAGCAGTTCAAATCTACTGGGCACTCCTTGAAAACCCTATGGTGCAGTTCTACTCTGTGCTATAGGGTCACTATTGAGTCAAAATCAACTGGATGGCAACAGATTTGTTTTGGTTTGGTTTGTGGACTACAGGACACCAATAATGTTACAACCCAGTACTGGTCTACTGAACTGGTTGGTTCAGACCAAAAGAGTGCATTAGTCTGAATGACTATTTGTACTATGCAAAATGCAAACCCACTGCTGTTCAGTTGATTCCCACTCATAGCGACACTAGAGGTCAGAGTAGAACTGCCCCATAGAGTTTCCAAGGAGCCCCTGGCAGATTTGAACTGCTGACCTTTTGGTTAGCAGACAGAGCACTTAACCACTAGGCCACCAGTCAGACAATAACAAGGGTAGTAATTTAGAACATGGGAAGAGAGCTACCACTGGAAGCTGTCGTTATGACAGATTTCTGATTCTGTATCTTCTGCACCATTTTGATAAATCCAGGTTTGGGATTCTTTTTTAATTACTTTTTTGGCTCTGAGATTTTATTTCTTTGAATGCAGCCCTGCCCTGAGATTGAACCACGTGGGTCCCGGGATTTAGAAGAGTTACAGAAACAGCCCTGCTCCCAGCAGGCAGGCTTGCTGTGCTTATCTGCCTAAACATGCCCACTCTCTGCTGTGCAGACATTTTCTTAGAGGAAGGTAATTACTACAAGAATGAAGACGAAAGTAGAAAATGACACGTAATCTATAAAATAGTTTCGGAGAAGAAATCCATTCCTGCTTGGCACAAATAAAAGCATCCTTTTTGTGGCCAGAAGAAAGTCAAGCTTAGTTTTCAGGACTGTGAAAACCTCAAAGTTTTTGCCTAGAGGAATTTTCTCCTCCAGGAGAGTTTTGAAAATCTATGCTTTGATCTGCCGTGTTTGATCCATGGAAAGCAACACTGGCAATATCTTGAGGTTCAGTGGAGTATCCCATTAGCCTACTATCACTGTAAAAAAAAAATCATTCCTGTTTAAACAGAGGCATATTCAGAATGTGACAAAAGCCTTTAACCAAAGACATCTCGAGTGTTTTAACAGCCCTCAAGTAGCCCAGGCACCACCGTTTAGTTAAGCTGAGCAACTGAGCTGGTCTGGACCAGCAGAACGGGCTAGGAGGTTTAGAGCATGTGTGGCAGAACCCCAAGGGACAAGAAAAGTCTCGAGACAGCCTCCATCCCTGCACCTCAACTGGACCTGTTCATTTTAAAATCTGGTTTACATCCTGAGTTAGCATGTGAGATGTTATTTGAACAGAAGTTTCTGTGGCAGGAAAAAATATGTGTAATTTGAATACATGCGTAGTCTGTCCACTACGACAAATGGGCTCTGATTGCAAACAACGTGTGAGCCAATTGCCTGGAACTCAGAACCCCTTTCTCCCCCAAATGAGTAGCTAACGATTGTAGGTGGGCTCCAAAGCTGACCTATAGATTCCAGGTTTGCGACTTGCTGTGTCCTTGAAGGAATCTCAGTGTGGTGCAGTTAAGGCGCCGGGCTGCTAACTGACAGGATGGTGGTTTGAGTCCATCCAGAGGTGCCTCAGAAGAGAGGCCTGGCGATCTACCTCCAAGAACCATTAAAAACTCTACGCAGCACCATTTCATTGTGACACAGTTGGGGACACCACACCCGGTCAGGATGAGCACGGTGCAATATACGTGCGCTGAAGAGGAGAGGCAAGCCCAGCGGGAGAGCTGAATGAAGAATGGGGGCTGGGGCACAGGACAGGAAAGGAGGAAAAGCTAAGCTTGAGCTCAGGGGACAGGCAGATAGATGCCTCTGCCTTTGGGAGGGAGATAGCATGTGCGAAGCTCACTTGGAACAGGAAAGGCCAAATGAAAGCACCTTGGTGCCCTGGAGTGATTGACGGGGAAGACAGGTAGACACCTTCTACACCTTCTACCCGCGGGGCCACCTCCTGGCAGCTCCTTGTAACCTCCCGAGCCCTGGCTTAAAGGTCCTGTTCCCAGGAGGTTGGCTGCCATTGCCTGTCTTCCTGCCTCTCCCTTCTTGTGTCCCTTTTTCCGTTTGCTGTTACTTGCCTGACATCTGCCTGCCTTCCCCAGTAGATAATAGGCCACAGGAAGGGAGGCACTGTCTAGTTGCCCACCTCACTCTCTGGGTCTAGCACAGAGCTTGACATATAGAAGGCACTCAGTAAGTGCCTTCAGTTAGATAGTTAATCCTAGTCTCTTTATGATCCCAGGCATCGCCTTCCTTGGCCTTATCCCAGCCTAGCTTCCTGTTTGGATTCGGGTTGCAGATAACAGATGCAGGTGAGCTTTGTGGACTTATCAACCGGGCAAAGTTGGCTGGGTCAGCTTTCGGGTTCGGGAAGCCGTGGGTGGGACAGGTGAGCATGAGGTCATAGAGGGAACCTCCTGGACCGGCTTCCGTGATCTCAAAGCAGCTTTGTTCTCTGAGTTGCTCATCCGTTCACTCATTCCAGCGTTCACTTACTCACACTTTGCTAACTTAGCAGGCGTGCTTTGAACCTAGCTCTGTGCCTGGTACTTGATATCTGCTAAGCTGTCAGCAGAAACCCCGGCGGCTTAGTGGTTATGTGCTATGGCTGCTAACCAAAAAGGTCAGTGGTTCAGATCCACCAGGGCCTCCTTGAAAACTCTGCAGAGCAGTTCTACTCTGTCCTATAGCATTGCTTTGAGTCCAAATGAACTCAACGGCAGTGTGTATGGTATGGTAAGCTATTGGCAGAACAGCAGAACAAGGTATTGGTGAAAGCTCTGGCTTCTGGAGTCAGCTGGTCATGAGTTCCAATTCTGGGTCTTTGCTGACACTGTGTGACCTTAGGAGACTTTTCCACTTCCCGAGCCTCGGTTCCCCCTTTGCACAAAGAGCTAGCAAGGTCTGTCTTACTGGGCTGTAATATGGCCCAGAGGTGAAAGATGTTGCAAACAACTGACCCCTAACCAAACCGAATCAGTTACTGTCCAGTGGATCCTGATTCACGGAGACCCTCTATGTGTCCGCGTAGAACTGGGCTGCGTAGGGTTCGCCATGGCTGTGGTCTGCAAGTGGACTGCCAGGCCTTTCTTCTGTGGTGCTGAGGAAATCTCTGAGTGGACTCACTGTGCCAACTTTTTCAGTTAGTAGTTGAATGCCCACCCATTTTTGCCGCCCAGGAATTCTATAACCACCCCTGGAGGGTGCTTGATTAATGTCAGTACCCAGCACCCAGCAGCACCCTTGCCCACTACAGATCTAAGTGTTTTTCTTCCCACCAACAGACAGGCCCAGAGACCATTCAAGTGGAGCATCAGAGGAAAAGTCACCAAAGATGCAAATGATCAGTAAAGGACAAGGGGACCTCCTTGCTGAAGACCCCTCACCTTCGCATTTTGCTTAGAATAAGCTGAGTTTTAGTCATTTCAGGCTATGAAAATGGCTAGCAGTGGGCAGGAGGAAAAGCATTCACAGAATTTGATGCTCCTCTGCAGAAGGACTGCTGCTCGTGAGGGGTGAGGGGTGTGCAGTCAAAATTCAGAAAGGGGCCAACCCCAAAGTAGCGTCATGGCTGGGAGGGGTTGCCCTGGAGTAGCCCTCTTCACACCTCTTTCAGTCCCGTTATTGGGATGATCTTTACCCCATGGAGATGGGCTGGGCCCACATTGACCCCATGGGCGGGAAGCAGGGCAGGGGGACAGGTGCTTTGTCCACCTGATGGGCTTCCTTGAAGACCACTGGAGACTGGAAATGACCAACGAGGCTTGAGTATTGTGTCTTGCAGGGACTGTCTCAGCTTCTCTGATCTAGGAGACGTGCACTCCGCTGGCAGCCAGCCAAAACCTCGAGGGGGCACTGACACCTCCAGCCACCCAGGCAGGGCAGATATATGGAGAGGCACCTTTGCCTCCGGCCCTTCTGCTTTTGGTGTTCAGAGGAGGTGAGCAGAGCCCCATCCCGGGGAGACAAGTTCCCACTGTAGTCTCAGGGTTGCAAAGCCACCTCTCCAGTTCTTTCTAGAATTGCACCGGCTGCCAGCATGCACCTCTCCTTGCCAGGGCCTGGGTCCTCTGAGGTTCGGGCCACCAGCCTCCCCCTGCCACCCACCTGGGAAATGCAGATGCTGTGGGAAGCAAAGTGGGCCATGGCAAGGGCAGTCCCTGGGCAGTGTGGGTGGCAGCTGAGCCCGCACCGCACTGTGAGGGGTCAGGCAGAGAAGGCAGCCCCCTCATCCTGCAGCTGCAGCCCCCAGGCTGGAGAGCAAGGTGGCGGTGAGGTGACAGCGAAGGCGCGGAGCCTCCTGGCCAGTGTCCTGAGGCCGGCTCCAGTGGCCCTGGCCCACTGGGTCCCACTACTCAGCGGGGTCTCTTCCTGACCAGCCTCCCACAGCCCAGTGTCCCCCATACACCTCCCACCTGCACACCCACACACATACACCCCACACATACACCTTCATACACAGATACACCTCACACATATGTACCTTATACACACATACAACTTTACACACATACACCTCACACACACACACACATATAACCTCACACTCACATACACCTCACACACACATGCATATGCCTCACACACACATACACATACCTTACATTCCTACTCACACATGTGATTCACACGCATCCACATACTCATACATACACACATTCAAACATATAAACACACATTCCCATGTATTCACACACCAGTACGTGCACACTGACACATATGTGCATGCTCGTAATACACACATGCACATTCATATGCATCCTATCCCTGCACTCACACTGTCTTGCACACGTTCACACATGCTGGTGCATACCCGTACACATTCACACACACATGTACTCCCACACTCATTGTGACGCACACATTCACGCTCAGTCTCACATGCATACACACATTCACACACACTCACAAATACTCACAGAGTAACCCCCAGTCATACACACATATTGACTCATCTCACAAACACACAGGCTTCCCAACATGGCCCTATCATGCTAACAAAACAAATGAATGCACAGCTACACACAAGTGTCATGATCCAACAAAGGTGGTCTCCCTGAAGTGATGTTCCACCCTCCCGTCTACCTGCAATGCCCTCAGCTAACTCCTTGCCCACCCCACTCTGCTGAAGTTTCTCCTTCTCCAGGAAGTCTCCCCTGATGACTTGCTCTCTAGTGCCCTGGGTGTCCACACTGTGGCCCTGAGCTCATTGCACTGTGATGGCTGGTGTAAGTTCCTGCCTCCTTCACTGGGAGATCCAGGTGTGCTGTCACTGTGCCTGAATCATCTCCATGGCCCCATCAGCTGCCACTGAACCAGGTTGGTACTCAACTGCACCAGCCGGAGCAAGGGAGTGAAAAAAGCCATGAAGGGAAGAAGGGAAGGCTTTCCCTGTTAACAGGTGCCTGGTTCGGCTGGAGCTGAGGGGCCCTACAGGGGCATGGTGCAGGCAGCCTGGGACAGGTGACTTGTCCCCACAGTGACCCTCACAGCCAGGAATGCTCAGGCTGTGGGAGCTTTGGGGAGATTGCCATGGCCGCACCCACATTTCTGCAGATAATCCCAGGCCCAGAGGCCCCAGGCAGCTCTTCTCTGCAGAGTCACCCCTGTGTGTTTGTTTTGCCACCTTCACTGAGCTGTCTAAGTAATCCTGGAATGTGACCTGGCCGCCCGGGGGTGTGTGCAGGGCAAGGCCAGGGTCCATGTGCAGCTGGAGGACAAACACCATTCGATACCATGGTCAGGGCTGAGCTATTTGCTTTCATTCTACATTTCTTGCTCCCGAGGCTTTGACAAACAAGGTACGCTCCCATCTGGGCTTGCTGGGTGCACGGATGGAATCCCAGCCTCTTGCTGACTAGTGCAGAAGCAGAGCCTTCTTAGCTGAGAGCTCTTTGAACACCGGTGAATTCTGGAGGTGCTCTGAGTCATCTCACACACGCCACCCTTGGAGGTGGCGGCAGTCACGTGGGGGTGACGAAAGTGCCTCATTTCTGCACATGGCAGTTCCCGGAGCCATCAGAGCAGTGACCACCAGGGCAAAGGAGGGATGTCTGCAGAGGGCACCTGCCAGGCAGCTGAGGAAGCACTGTCCCTCGACATTGGTGGTTCAGGGGAGCTAGTTACCTGCCGGCTGTCTCAGGAGTCCCTAAAGAATGTCCATTCTGCACCCTTAAATTGCTGATGGCGAGAGGCTGGCTGGTGGAGGACAGCGTGGGGATGTTGGCAGCCAGCTGCCTGCCTTCTCAGTGCTTTTGTCAGCTGCCCTGTCAAGTCAGTCCCTGAATCTCAGTGATACCCTGTGCAATGGGAGAAAACACTGCCCAGCCCTGCCCTTCCCCATCATCTGCTGTGGATTGGACATTGTCATTCACAGGGTTTTCACAGGCTGGTTTTTAGAAGTGGATTGGCAGGCCTTTGTTCCTAGCCCCTCTTAGGCTGGAAACTCCACTAAAACCTGTTCAGCATCTGTTTTAGTCAGCTAGGGCTGCTCTAACAGAAATACCACAGAGTGGATGGCTTTAACAAAGAAAGATTTATTCTTACACAGTCCGGTAGGTTGCAAGTCCATATTCAGGGTGTCCGCTCCAGGGAAAGACTTTCCCCTTGACGGCTCTGGAGGAAAGTCCGGTATTGCATCAGTCATTGTCCAGGGAGTGTCCTAACGCAAGAACCTCTGGTCTAAACGACGCGCTCTGCTCCCGGTGCTGCTTGCTTGATGGTAGCGAGGTTCTCAAATTGTCCTTGGTTCTTTTTCCTTTTATTCCTTGCAAGCTAAAAGCATTAAGGGTGGGGCAAGCCATACTCCAGGGAAACTTCCCCCATAGCAGGAATTCACAGCCCCACCCTAATCCTTTAACATACAGGTTAGCAAAACCACACAATGGACGACAGTCCCAAGATACTGGGAACCATATCCCAGCCACGTGGCTGCACACATTTTTGGGGGGACACAATTCAAACCATGACAGCATCCAAGCCTCGGTGTAGCAAGTCCAGCAGAGTCATAGGGGGAGAAGAGAGCAGAAGTTCAAGAGAAGGGAACCAAGGTGAGAAATTAAGTTAGTCATGAGGAGGCGGAGCTGGAGAGGAGCTTGGGCTGACTGCCTGGAGGAAGGGGCCTGGTCAGAGAGTTCAGAGGGGAACAGACGGTCCCCGAGGAGGCATCAGCCACACTAAGAGAGGCATACCTGCCTAGAGCTAGAGCTTGAGGCTAACTCACTCCAGTGGGCAGAACAATCCTCCGCACAAAAGATGCTCGTGTCTTGTCCTCGGTATGTGAGTACAAAAAAGGATGAGAGAGATGTGGCTGGTAAATACGGAGGTGAGGGGGCCGTGGGCCGGGTGATGTAGGCAGCGTCTAAAGGCTAGAATGGGAAGGGAACGGATCCTCGCTGCTGAGGAGAAACAGTTTTGCTGACACTGATTTTAGCCAAGTCAGTCCTGTCAGACTTCTGACCTACCAAAACAAAAAAACACACCCACTGCGGTCCAATCTGTTCTGACTCGCAGTGACTCTGTAACAGAGAGTACAACTGCTCCCACAGGGTTCCCAGGAGGTGGCTGGTGGATTTGAACTGCTGCTGTTTTGGTTAGCTGCCGAGCTCTTAACCATTGTGTTAGAGACCAGGGCCCCTTGGGCCTACAGAGCGCTAAGTTAATAACTTTGTGTTCTTGTAAGCTGCCACGTCTGTGGTGGTTTGTCACAGCAGCTATAGGAAACTGGTACGGTGATCAACAGCAAAGGAAATCTGTTCAGCTCTACCCTCTTGTCTGGCCACACTCGTGCCCTCGCCAGCTGTCCCAGCTACCAGCGGCCATCAGCTTTGCCTTCCAGTGTCTCTGCACCCCTTGACTCTATCCTTGTCACTCAAGCCACGCCTACTCCTTCTTCTCCCAACTATCATCCTCTCCTCCACCTGGACCACCTGACTGAAGCTATCTTCCCTTTTAGTGCTTGTCTCCTAGACATGCTAGAGTTACCGTCCAAAAACTGAATTTAGATCAGAAAATGTCCTACTTAACAAACTATTTAAAAAGCCAGACTTGCTGGTCTGCTACACTGGAGGGTCCCCAGAAGACTGGAGGTCCCCAGAAGACATGGCCTCTGGATTCTCTGTTAGCCCAGAGCTGAAACCATTCCTGAAGCCAACTCTTCAGACCAAGATTGGACTGGACAAGGCATAAAATGATGCTGGCAAAGAGCGTGCTTCTGGCTTACATGGATACAGGAGACTAACTGGGCTCCTCCTGCCCTGAGGTGAGCGGAGAGGGCAGAGAGGGATAGGAGCTAGTTGAATGGATGCCAGAAAGACAGGGTGGAAATTTAGAGTGTGCTCTTACAGGATGGGGAGAGCAGCTAGAGTTACACAGCAGAGGATGTGTAAGCTTTTCTATGACAAATTGCCTTGGATTGTAAACTTTCACTTTGGGGAAAAAAAAGAAAAGAAACCAAACCTACTGCTGTCTAGTCAAGTCTGACTCATAGCAACCCCATAGGACAGAGTAGAACTGCTCCCTAGAGTTTCCAAGGACTGCCTGGTGGATTCAAAGTGCCAACGTTTTGGTCAGCAGAGGTGGGACTTAACCGCTAGGCCACCAGGGCTTCCTTTCACTTAAAGCACAATAAAATATTTAAAAAAGAAGAAAACATCCTACTGAAAAATCCAGTTGGGGCTTAACTGTTGCCTAAGGAAATATGTCCACAGGTCCTAGCTCAGCATCCATGGCTACCCAAGGCTGACTTCTCAGCCTTCCGGTCCACTACGTCCCATCTTGCCATGTGCCAACCAAGCACATCTCCACAGTGGTTCTCTGTAAATGCCCTTCCCTTCCCTTCCCCACCCCTCACTTTTGCCCATATTGCTTCCCTTGTCTGGAACACGTTCCCCATCTAAAGTTGCTCCTAGGGCACCTCCTACTCCAAGACTCCCTCTTGGTCGTAAGGTGTCTCTCCTGTCAGATCACTGACTGCCTGGTGTGGCTTATTCCGCACTGAGAAAACTTGAGTCTCAGTCATCTCTCTGCTCTTCTCGTCTCCTTGCTAAAGCCCCCAGGGCAGACATGGTCTTGCTCATCCTGGTGGTACATGTATCTGTTTCCTTAAGAATATATGTGTAGAGGGAGAGCTTGGGTCACCCATGGGAAGAGTCAGGACGGTGGAGAAAGCAGGGATCTTTGGAACACCATCCGAGTGGCCACTTCCCACAGCACTCAGCAGTCACGAGCAGGCGGAACCTCCCATAGTGGATCTTACCAAGGGTCTTCAAACCCACTGCTGACACCTACTAAGCACTTGGACCTTAACTCAAATCCCTGGAGCTAGGGACTGTGCCAAAACATTTCCTGGAGCTCAGCAAAAGAGATGCAAAAGCAGGTTAGGAAAAAAGGAAAGGAAGTGGTAAGTCTCACACATCTTAGTTGGTGGAACTGTTCCCCGTGAATTGTGCTATTAGATGCTCACCACCAGACTCAGAGACAGTTATAATTCCCCATCCCGTTGTGGGTGATGAAAGTGTGGCTTAGGGAAGAGGGTATACACTCAAGGTCCCCTGGGCAGCAAACGGCAGAGTGGGGACCAGAGCTGGGGTTCGATTCTATAGGCTGGAATTCTCCCTTGCTTCCAAGAGAGGAATGCTTCTTGCATCTTGTCCTGAAGTGACAGGTCCCACTCTGAGTCATATGGGCTTACAAGATGTTCTCATCTGCCCCCATGTAAAGCCTTGCTCACCTGCATTTCCACTTGGTATGCTCAGACTGGGAAGTGTCTACACTTCCCTCATCTTAAGATAAAAAACCATACATCCCTGTCAGAATGGTAGAAAGGAAGGAAGGAAGCAAGCTGACATACTAAGTGCTGAGAAGATTGGGGAGCAACTGGAACTCTTGTACGTTTCAGATAAGACTGCAAAATGTGACAGTTATTTCGGAGAACTGCTTGGTGCTTTCTTATAAAATTAAAATGTACTTACCAACAACCTAGCCGTTTAACCACTAGGTGTTTACCCAAGTGAAATGAAATTACTGTTCACACAAACCCCTGAACATAAATGTTCATGGCAATTTAAGTCACAATTGCCCTAAAAATAGAACAACTAATGTCTTTCAGATGATAACACTGCTGTGTACCAGACTGCGCTACATCCAAACCATGAAAGAATACCCAGCACTAGAAAGGAAATAACTATGGATATACACAACAATGTATATACAAATATACAATGCTAAGTGAAAGAAGCCAGTCTCAAAAGGCTTCTTACAGAATGCTGAGGAAAATTCCTCCTCCGTGGCATTGAGGAAAACACAGAACTGTAAGAACAGGACTCAGATCAGTGGTTGCCATGTCTTGGGGGGTCAGTGGAGGGGCTGACCACAAAAGCATAGAACTCACTGCCGTCGAGTTGACTTCGACTCATAGTGATGCAATAGGAGAGAGGAGAACTGCTCCACAGAGTTTCCAAGGAGTGCCCAGCAGATTCAAACTGCCAACCTTTGTAGCACGTTAACCACTCCACCACCATTTCCACAAGGTGTAAGCATCACGTAATACTGTGGGAATCCTGTTTTGAGGCCTTTATTGAGGGTGCTGAGATAGCCCTGTAGAAGCATCTCAGCTTCTCTCAGAGCTTAAAAAAAAACAAAAAATTTTGCCATCAAGCTGATTTTAGCCCATGGTGACCCTATGTGTTTCAGAGCAGAGCTGCACTCACAGAATTTTTAATAATTGTGACCAATAGATAGCTAGGTTTTCTTCGAGGCACAGCTGAATGGATTTGAACTGCCAACTGTTCAGCTAGTAGCTGAGCGCAAACCAGTTGCACTCCCTGGAGATCTCTGTGTTGAGGGTCTTCCTCTTTTTCGCTGACTCTCCACTCTACCAAACATGATGTTCTTCTCCAGGGACTGATCCCTCCTGACAACGTGTCCAAAGTACATAAGGCACAGTCTTGCCATCTTTGCTTCCCAGGAGCACTCTGATTGTACTTCATCCAGAACAGATCTGTTTGTTCTTTTGGCGGTCCATGGTACATTCAACATTCTTCTCCAGCACCACAATTCAAAGGCATCAATTCTTCTTCTGTCTTCTTTGTTCAGATTTAAGAAAAAAGTGAAATAATGGGGGGGGGGGTGGAACACAGACAAAGCAAACAAGCCCCCAAGAATGATGCTGTGCACGGGCCTGAGATTCTAAACCAACCAGAGTCAAGCTTGACGTGACACTGGGAGCTTTGCCTCTTTCATTTTTCTCTTCCATTCAAAGAAAAAAGTGAACTTGAATGAAGAATGACCTGAACTGGGGGTTAAAAAACCAAGCAGCTGTGTTTGAGGTTACACTTTGTCATTCTGTCCTTTCCTCCAGAGACCAGCACCACTGAGTGGTCCCTAGCCCGCCACTGTGCAGAAAGCAGACCTACTAGCCCAGTTAATCCTCACCAGGACCCTTCCAGAAGAAATGGATTCCTTTCTCCACACTGCAGATCAGGAAATTAGGGTTGAGGCAGGTTAAGGGACTTGAAAAAGGTTACACACCTATGAAGTGACAGGGCCGCTGAGATTCAAATCCCAGTTTGCCAGAACAGAACAGAGGCCTGTCTTTTTGACCTCCAGGTGCCAGCCATCAGCCAGTGGGTGATCAGATCTCCAAGATTAACGGTCAACACGACTTTCAAAGCACTATCTGAAGGTAAACAAGTCCGTATCGCCTAACGCTTGTGTCAGTGAATTGCTTTTCCTCTCTTGGGAAAGAAACAAGGAACTTGACACCTAATGGAATGCGCGGCAGGGGCTCTGGTTTCTCCTGGGCACCCTTTGCTTCCAGCACCGTGGAGAGCCTGGCCTGGTGCTGTTTCCCAGAGGGGCCCCCAAGCTAGCTGGGGGCTTCAGTGGGGTGGCCAGCTCAGGAGCCAGAGCAGGATTTGCTGAAACTCCAGATGGATGGAGAGAGCCCTGGGAGGCAGTGGACTCAAGCCAGATGGGAAGTTTCCCTGCTCCCCAGGCAGGAGGACTACAAGGCCCTAATGACAAGGCCCTAGGGACACTGATCTTATCTCCTGATGAGGAATTTTCCCACAGGGAGGTAGGAAAGGTCGTTGCTGTAGGCTGGGGAACCTGCAGAGAGTCCCTCTTCTGCAGCGGAGAGACTTGGGAGGCCTCAGGTGCCTGTTTCCTGGGTCCCCATGTCCTCCTAAGACTCTCCACGCTGTTTGGAGTAGGGTATGTATCCGACCTGCAGGAGACCTGGAAAAACGGTGAGCCAGGAGTTTGACTAAGCTTCCACCAGACCATTGAAATTGGCCCAACCTGGACATGGGGATCCAGGATCAGAAGCCCCACCCCCTGAATTCTTAAATCTAGAAGGATGCCGCGTCTTCATGATTTGTGCAGTCTTAACTAACGTTTGCTTTGTCTGTGTTCCACCCTCACTATTATTTCACTTTTTTCTTAAATCTGAACAAAGAAGACAGAAGAAGAATTGATGCCTTTGAACTGTGATCCTGGAGAAGAATGTTGAATGTACCATGGACCGCCAAAAGAACAAACAGATCTGTTCTGGAAGAAGTACAACCAGAGTGCTCCTTGGAAGCAAAGATGGCAAGACTGTGCCTTACGTACTTTGGACACGTTGTCAGGAGGGATCAGTCCCTGGAGAAGAACATCATGCTTGGTAGAGTGGAGGGTCAGCAAAAAAGAGGAGGACCTTCAACGAGATGGATTGACGCAGTGGCTGCAACAATGAGCTTAAGCATAAAAACGGTTGTGGACATGGCACAAAACTGGGCGGTGTTTCTTTCTGTTGTATGTAGGATTGCTATGAGTCAAATGGACTTGACGGCACCTAGCAACAATGTTATTTTCTTTAATAATTCTAAAAACAGCTACGTCAGCAGAGGTGAACCGAAAACCAGTGTCTATGTGCCACACATAGACAGCCACCATAAAAATCAGTAGAAGGAATAACCTTCACCAATGGGAACTGGTGATGCACCACTGTACCCAGAACACGGATGACTCGCTCGAATGTGGAGATGAGCAGAAGAAGTGGTGCGTGGAGGGATTCCTTTCGTATGACTGAGGTACTAACCCACCACTGACCTGTGCTGTTAGAAGCTGGGTTGCCCTTTCGGGGGGTCAGGGAGTGATTAACAATGGCACAGTGAGGATTTCTGGGAGAAGATCCTTCTAATTTTTTTCTCCCAAATGCATGCACTTTATTTATACAGAATAATGTCTCTGAAAACGCACAGTGAAAGCATTAGGCTTTCTGGTCTCTGAAATCAACAGGTCGCAACTCCAGTGAGTTTCAACTATTTTTCCAGTTATGAAATTATACAGAAGCTGTGAACAAAGTACAATTTTTTCAGGATTTGCAAGACAAGCATATTACTTTTAATATAATGCATCCTTATCTCTCACAGTTGTGATGGTGGTGTTGTCAGGTGCCACCAAGCATCATAGTGACTGCGTGCACAATGTAACAAAATGCCTGCTCCTGCACCATCCGCATGATTGCTGCACTGGAGCCCAAGTGCTACATTGGAGACACTGTGTCTATCCATGTCACTGAGAGTCCTCCTGTCTTTTGATGACCCTGCACTTTACCAAGCATGATATCCTTCTCCAAGGACTGATCTCTCCTGATACCATATCCAAAGTATGTGAGATGATGTCTTGCCATTCTCCCTTTTAAGGAGCATTCTTGCTGTACTTCTTCCAAGACAGATTTATTCATTCTTCTGAAAGTATGCAGTGTGTTCAGTATTCTTTACCAACACCGTAATTCGGAGGCATCCATTCTTCTTCAGTCTTCCTTATCCTTTGCCCAACTTTTGCACTTATATGAGACTAACGAAAATGTCATAGTCTACATCAGGCACACCTGAGTCCTCAAAGTGACATCTTTGCCTTTCAGCACTTTCAAGAGGTCTTTTGCAGCAGATTTGCCCAATGCAATGACTTCTTGACTGCTGCTTCTGTGGGCTTTAATCACAGATCCAAGTGAAATTAAGTCCTTAACAACTTCAATATTTTCTCTGTCTATTATGATGTTGCTTACTGGCCCAATTATAGAGATTTTTGTTTATGTTGGGGTGTAAGCCATACTGAAGGCTGTGCTCTTTGAGCTTCATCAATAAGTATTTTAAGTCTTCCTCGCTTTCAGAAAGCGAGTTTGTGTCATCGGCGTATTCCAGGCTGTTGATGAGTCTTCTTCCAATCCTGATGGGCATCCTCTTCTTCTTTATATAGTCCAGCTTCTCCAATCAATAACACAGATTAGACATGGTAGAAGGATATAACCCTGACAGTACAATTTTCCTGATTTTAAACTACACAGTATTCCCTTGTTCTGTTCAATGACTGCCTCTCCATCTGTCTACAGCTTCTTCAAGAGCACAATTAAATGTTCTAGAATTTCCATTTTTTGCAGTGTTATCTGTAATTTCTTATGATCCACACAGGTGCATTCCTTTGCGTAGACAATAAAATACAGGTAAACATCTTTCTAATATTCTCTGCTTTCAGCCAGGATACATCTGACACCTGTGCTGATATCCCTCATTCCATGTCCTCTTCTGAATTTGGCTTTAATTTCTGGCAGCTCCCTATGGATGTACTGCTACAACCGTTTTGGGTGATCGTCTGCAAAATTTTGCTTGCATGTGATATTAATGATACTGTTTGATAGTTTCCACATTCTGTTGAATCATCTTTCTTTGGAATGAGCACAAATAAGAATCTTTTCTAGTCACTTGACCAGTAACTGTTTTTTTTTTTTTTCAAATTTCTTGGCATAGACAAGTGAGCACCTCCGTCACTGCATCATTCTTTAAAACATCTCGATTGATATTCCATCAATTCCTGCAGCCCTTTTTTTTTTTTCCAATGCCTTCGTTGCAGCTTAGGTTTCTTCCTCAAGAACCATCGATTCTTGAGTGTACGCTACCTCCTGAGATGGTTGGACCTTAACCAATTCTTTTTCGGCATGGTGATTCTGTGCGTTCCTTCCGTCCTCTTCAGATACTTCCTGCATCATTCAGTGTTTTACCCATGAAGTCCTCACTATCACAACTCAAGTCTTGAGTTTTCTCTTCAATTCTTTCATCTTGAGAAATGTCAACAGTGTTCTTCCATTTTGGTTTTCTAACTCCAAATTGTTGCACATTTCATTTTAATGTCTTTGTGATCTGATCAGTGGAACTGATCTTTTGAAAAGGAGTGCTGAGAAAGAATTTATAAAAAAAAACACAGGATTATTCTTCGTTAGGGTGGAATGGATTAACTGAAGCCATGAGAGTGAACCAAGAGTAAAATGCCTGGGAAATCAGAAGCAGCACAGCTCTTGCAAGATGTGAAGCAGAATCCCCCACAGCTTGAACCACAGTGGTTGAATTAGATGGGATGGGCTCACTCATCATGTCTATAAGTCTTAAATCTTAAAGAGGTCTTCTACTGTCTCTTTTTTTTTGTTCTTTCTTGTCTTAAAGAAAAAATTGGACAACCAAACAAGCAACATTTTATGACAAGCAAAGCAATGAATGTCATATAAGCCAATAGAACCCCAATCACATCTAAAGAGTGGTACTGGGAACAGATGAGGCTGCAAGTGGTTGGGAGAAGGTACTTGGCTCCTTTGTAGCACATGACAAACTCAATCCAGAAGACAGCTCCAGATATGACAGGTAACTTTATAGGGTTCCCTTTATGTGATGGGTCTTTGATAACTGTCTTCAAAGCATTGAACAAACTTATTAGCATTGTGTTCATGTCCAGACTCTCTGCTGCCCCCCTGGCCTTCATGTGAGCAGCGTAATCAGGCCGATCGATAGTAAGTGAATGCCCACTGTAGAGATTCCATGGTAGAGAGCCTCATAGATGCTATGGGTTCAGTATGAGTTACAAAACCTTTGGTATTCGGATGACCATGAGGTCATGGTTGGGAGATTCATTTATAGAACCAAGAATTGAGTCCTCAGCTATCTGTGTCTTGCTGTCATACCCCTAGAGCACTTCTTGCAGAATCTGGGCAGGGACTGATATGATCCTATTGGTGAAAACTCAGTTTCTGGATCCTGGTGCTGATTCCACAGGGTGTCCAGTCTGTGATAATTCATCCAGTACCTGGGTGGCACAAATGGCTAAGTGCTCAGCTGCTAATCAAAAAGTTGAGGGTTCAAACCCATTCAAAGGCATCTCAGAAGAACGACCTGATAGTGTACTAATGAAAGGTCACAGCCATTGAAAACCCTATGGGGTGCAGTTCTGCTCTGTAACACACGCGATTGCTATGAGTAGAAATTCACTCGTGGTTAATATCCAGTTTAACACCATTTATGATACTACCTTTCAACACAAAATGCAGTAAAAATAAGTAAAGAAATAGAATCAGAAATAAACATAGTAAGAACTAAGCCAACAAACTACCGTGCTTAGTCTAAACAGATACCTGGCCAGTTAATGGCTCTGAACCCAGGGCCCACTCCTCCTTGTTAGGAAAGCAAAGTAACCAGGGCTGCGGAGCCTGCAGAGACCTGCACCTGGCTGTCCTTTCAGCTACTTGTCACCAGAGGGTTTGGAGGAAAGTTGGAAAGGAAGGACTACTCACTGTGTGATGCAGATCTTTGTCAAGCACTTGAGAAAACACTGAATGAGGCCCCACATTCCAGCCCCGGGTAAATGATTAAAATGAGATAAAGTGGAGAGCTGGGGGGAGGCTGGGAGGACCCATCGAGATCGGAGGTAAAGGTTCAGTCCTGGGAAGGAGGAGAGAAAGATCAGCCGGGTCGGGCACCGAGAGAGGCAGAGCGGAAGCTGGCACCTTGGGGAGCTGGCTTGGGGCCCTTACCTGCAGCACTGGGACTCCAGTGAGTGTCCTTTGGGCTTACTTGATGTTTGGTCCAGAGAGTCAGCTCATGTCCCCTCGCCTGCCCCCAAGGTGTGTGTGAAGGACTCATTTCCCATCCAGTGACCCCTAGGTGCCTGTATGTGCACCCCTTCCTAGATCCCAGGTCTCTTGCAGCTGAAAGACACTAACCCTTGCCTTCAATAGAAAGTCCCATCAAAAAGGACAGACCCCAGGCCCAACTTATCCTCCTCCCCGTAAGGTCCTGAAGCCATCTGACCCCCGTGGGGCCCCTGCCACCCAAGGGCTGATCCAGGGCATTAGGACCCCCTTCTACCCCACCGCGGGGCCTCCTGGAGCTGGTTTAGTATTAAGCATTAATGATTAAACCCCGGTTCCCCATTAACCCCAGGGCGGGCCTTCGTCTCCAGGCTGCTCAGGGCCTCCTCCTTTGAAATGCCACATAAAAATGATAGATGCCCTTCCCTCCCTCCTGGCCGGCGGGCCCTTTCTCCCTTCAAAGTCTGAGTCAGCAAGACAGGGCATGCCTTGTTTAAACACAGAAGCTCGAGGCCAGAGGGGCTGAAGGGACCACAGGCAGGCCTATGGTGATAAGGCACAGTGAGCACAGGGAGATGGGTGGAAGGGCAGGAGGCAGTGAGGAGGGGACATGGAGCCTGGGCCACCGCAGAGGCCCAAGACCCTCCTCGCCACCCCCCAGCAGGGAGTGTGGCAGCCTGTTTAGGGCCAGGGAGGTTTCCAGCCCCACTGTGACCCGTGACTTTGCCATGAATCCAGATGATGGTTTGGATCATAGTAACATCAACCCCACCAGGACCCCTTGACCTGTCTACATGGCAAAGCACTGTGATGACAATTGAATGGCAAAGGATTTCGGGTGGTCCAGGGCCCAGTAGCATCAGTGGGGAGGCAAGTGGAACTGCCATCTCAGGTGGCCACCTGTGGGGTGCATTTGAGCAGCCTGGTCTACCTAACCTGTGGTTCTGTGGATGCTGATGACAGTCCCAGCTGGAAAGCATCCAGGGCTGCTCAGGGGCCAGCACTGCTCTAGGTGCTTCATGAAGCATCCTATTTAACCTGCACAGGGTGTGAGATGCACCACTTTGCAGAGGAGAAGGTAGGGTCCAGGGAGGTTTGATGCTTTGCCAGAGGCCACAGGTCTCAGGATTAGAAGCGTGCGCTGGCCCTGGCTCACAGACAGATGTCTGCACAGAAATCCCTTCTACTTTAGCTCCCATGCAGGGGGGTCCTTCACGTGCCTTCTCAAGGCATACCAGGCAGAGAGGGACCAGTGAGAGGCACCCTTGGCCACAGAAAGGCATGCTTCCAGCGTCTCTCCAACACTCTCCTGAAGCTAGGTGCGTCCCAGTGGTGGCTGCATGCAGTCTCCACCATAAACCACAGAAATCAAACTGATTCCGACTTGTGGTAACCCCACGTGTGCAGAATAAACTGCTCCCCAGGGTTTTCTTGGGTGTAATCCTTACAGTGAAACCCTGTTGCACAGTGGTTAAGCGCTATGTCTACTAACTGAAAGATTGGCAGTTCAGATCTGCAAGGCACTCCTTGGAAACTCTACGGGGCAGTTCCACTTGGTTGAATAGGGCTGCTATGAGTCAGAATTGACTCGACAGCCATAGGTTTGTTTTGTTTGTTTGTTTCAATGTTTACAGTAGCAGAGAGCCAGGTCTTCCCCGCTGTTGCTGGGTGAGTTTAAAAACCATCAGCCTTCAGGTTAGTGGTGGAGCACAAATCACCCAGAGGCCTTATGTCCCCACCAGACTCCACATCCCCCTGCCAAATCCTTAGTGGCGCCGTGAAAGGGTTAAGTTAGGGTCCAGTCCATAAATAAATCTGTGTTTATCTGCTGCAAAGTAAGCTATTTAGGTTTCTGATTTACAACCATTGGTTTTCATAAAAGTCAGTCATTCCCTGTGAAGGAATGTGGATTAGATTTACAGGATCTGCGTTAGTCTTTAAAGCCCAAAGCTGGTCTATGACTCACTCTCCATAATGTTTTTGCTCTAGTCCGGGGATATTCACACGCAAAGAGAAAGATTTAGATCTTTGCCCTGAAAAGTAAGACTTTTGCGGGTAGCTGATTATAACGGCGTCAATTGTACTATGCTTGTAAACTTGCTATTCGGTCGGTCCCCCTGGAGCCAGTTTTGGGGGAGGAGGGGACTTTATTCTGCCCTGAAAGTTGGTTCTGGTTTACAGCTTGGCATGTAAGACCTCCACTAGTGTGAGCGAAAGATTTTTCCTACTAAATTATTAAGAATAAACAGGCCACCAGTGGAAACGCAAAAAAAAAAAAAAAATCCTAAGCAAGAAAAATAAATCTTGGAATGTTTGTGTTTGTTGACTTTCATAAAACCAGTCACTTAGCCCAGCAGCCTGACTGGCTAATTGGAACTGGCCTGGTGTTTGTTATTTTCACTTGAGTTTGTGTGAAACAGGGTCAGGGCAAGACACTCTGGAAAAAGACTTTGATGTAGCCTTGAAAAATATTTTGCACTGTAACTTTACGGTATTTAGTGTCCGTCTTCCCCTCCTCACTTGCAGCCTCCAGCTTGATGGATGTTCTGTCTACCCAATGACCATCACACATAATAAATACAACCATCATCAACACTCTTCTTTCCAGCGTCCTCCCTCTCCCAAAGAAGTCAAAATTCAAGGCAGAACATCTGACCACGTGAAATCAAAATGCTAATCAAGACAACAGGATTGAAGAGGTTGGAGAAAGCAGCCCTTTACACTTTCTCCAAAACAAAGTCAAGGTGAGGGGTCCAAGCACAAGGGGAGGAGGAAGGTCACGCAGATTGGGCTGCTGGCCAGTCCAAGAGCAGGGCAAGGCAGGGAAGGCTTGCCAGTGGATTGAGAAATAGAGAGGGATGGACTGGGCAGGGTGGCAGAGAGCAGTGGACCTAGAAAAGCGAAATGCCATTGCATTTGCAACAGGTTTCATTCAGCCTCACCCAAGGGCGTGTCAAAGACTAACCATTTGGCATGGAATCCGTTCCAACTCGTGGCGACGCCCCGTGTGTGCAGAGTAGAACTGCATCCTCGAGACATTCAAGGCTGTGACCTTTCAGGAGCCAATTGTCAGCTTTAGGGGCACCTCTGGGTGAGTTGGGAGCCCAGCGCTTAACCATTTGCACCCCTGGGACTCTGTGTCGGGGAGTACAGAGGATTAAGAGAAAGACAGAACTAGTTGGACTCAGCTGGGTACAGGAGATGTTTAGGATAACCGGCAAGGTGCCAGCCAAGATTTCACAGGCATGAAGATGGATGTGATTTGCCCTTGACTTGGTCTGGGACTAGAGAGTGGGGAGGTGCTGCAAAGGATTTCATCACCATGAAGCAGTGATCTACACGGGCAGCCACTACCTCCATGTAGTCAGGCCCCTTCTGAGCTCGTCTTGCTATAGCGTGTGGAGCACTGCGTTAGGGAAGTCCTTCAGGTTTCTCAAAGATGCTCCAAATGTGGCCTTGCCCCAACTGGGTTACGTGCTGCAGTAAGAAACATATAGACTATGACTCTGTACCACATAGAAAGAGAAAGGTGCACAGAAGGGAGAGATCATATACAGAACCAGAAACCAAGGAAGGCTTCAGGGAGGAGGTGGTGTTTTATGGCTCTTGAAGATTCAGTAGGATTTTGACATGTGGAGGTGAGAAGCAAGAGGAATCCAAGAAGAAAAGAGAATGAACAAAAATGTTTTGGGGGTCAGCAGATGCTGGCCTCTTGGGGAAGAGGCGAGGGTCCTTTGTGGCTGGTTCATGGGACATGTGAGGAGATTGGGGGGGTGGGGAAGTAGACAGTGCTAGAAGGGAAGGTGCCCCCCTGTGAATAACCTTGCACCCATGTTAAGAATCCAGATCTGATCCTGTAAGTACTGCGAGCCTTCCCTGACCCCTGTGTCTATGTTCAGTGCCCTTATTTGTGGTCCTGGAGTCAGAAGCCAATAACGTAGGAAGGGAGCTAAGTGTGGGCTTATGTGGCCAATCAGATAACCCAGCCCTGTCCAGAGCACACACTTGTCTGATCACTTTCCACCTTCGGTGTGAGTTCACATTTGTGTCTCCTGCAGAATCACGAGACTTGAGGGTCTCAGTCACGTTATAATCCCAGCCCCAAACATCATGTCCAGCACAGGATACACATTGAAGACATACCAGATGCAGAAGGAATGAAACGGAGTTATCTGCGTTTCCATGATAATGATGAGTGAACAGTCACCACAGGAGCAGACAGTCTGGAGTGGGACCTCCCAGACTCCAGGCTTCGGGGTGGCAGGTAGACCAAAGCCAGGAAGCAGAGAGACACTGGCTGACTGCTGGGGTCATGGTCAGCTGGGGGTGAGGATGGACGGTAGAAGAATGCAGAAGGCCAGGATACTCAGAGCCAAGGTGAGGGGGAAAGCAGTGCCCAGGTCTCAGATATGGCAGAGCAGCCTGGAGACAACAGTGACCAGCTGAGCTCCGTGAATGAGTGAAGGAATGAATGAATGAGTCCAGTTTGGGACATGCTGCCTTTGAAGTGTGCTCTGACTTCCAGGGGTGAATTGGTAGCAAGCAGGTACAGATTTCACGTAGGCACATCTGCACAGTCAGTTCCGTAGGCGACAGCGGAGATCAGATCCTGGAAGAGTGCTATTTTTAGAAGCTGGAGCCGTAGACACTAAATCTGAAATTTCTTTCTCTCTGATCACCATCTTCTCTACCTAGTTTAGTGGAAATCCCTTTGGACTCACAGACGATCAGTCAACTTTCCTCTGACCTTGTTTCAATCGGAAAGCTCTGTAAATTGGAAGCCTTGCTAGCAAGTGAAGTGTACCCCCTCTCCAGCATGTGGGGAAGCAGCCAGGCTGGAAAATGCCCTGAGCTTTGTGTCCTACTGAGATAAACGCCCCCGGACAATAAACAGCCACCACACTGTACACTCTTTTGCAGCAGACAAGTGTGATTGGGGGTGTGAGTATCTGAAAGCAAGTCTTCTCTGCCCATAAACTGGAGTTGAAGTTTGGGGAGGATCCATCCGTAGCAGAGCAGACAAGGGGCGAGGAAATAGGAAGCACCTGACTAGGGTCAGCAGTGACAATTGGCGTGGATGGGACAAAGATGGCGTGAAGCTTGGGAAGCAGAAGTGATAAGGTGAGGAGATTGGCCTGAATGGGAGCCCAGGAGGACAGAGAAGTTCTGGCCATGGAAGGAGGGTGCTGACAGGACACTGCCTGGGGGAGTCATGTCACCCTGAAGCAGGGCTTCCGCCTGGCCAATCAGCAGGGAGGGCCAGTGTCCTGGAGTCACAGAGAGAGGAGGAGCAAGCACAGCCTGCCTGGTGAGGACTCGTGAATAACCTAGAAGACGAGCCAGAGGCGTCCTAAGCTGCATTCCAGGCTTGGGGCTCTCTTCTTACCCCCATCGAGGCCACCAAACCAGAAACCCAAAACTTACTACTGTCGAGGCGATTTCCACTCACGCCAACCCAGGAGTTACCGAGCAGAACTGTGGTCCATAGGGTCTTCTCGGCTGCTGTCTCTTATGGAGGCGGATCATGAGGACTTGATTCCATGACACTGCTGAATAGAGTCCAACACCGAGGAACTTTACCCAGGCCACATCTGCCTCTCCTCTGAGCATGGCCTGAGCAGGGTGGGAGGTGATTAGTCACTCCCCTGTCCCACCCCAGAGGTGAATACAGACTGTCCTCATTGCCCCAGTATGAATGTTTCCAATGACCTGAGGCATTTCCCTAGTGTTACTCCAGAAGCTTCTAGAATTTATGCTTCAAACTACCTCTCTGGTCTCCATGCCATGCACTGGCCAGCAGAGGCTGCTGCAAGGCACTGATCTTCCCTGAAGAACACTGCTCTACATTTCCAGAAGTTGTGCTTTTGCAAGAAGGAGTTGCCCTGTTAAAAGCAGCTGCTCCCACAGTGGGTAAGGTGCAAGTCCAGCCTTAGAAGGTACCTTGGTGGACTCACCAGGGTCTGGGGTCTTACATCCACCAGTCTGGGTCCTGGCAGGAGGCAGAGGGAGCACTTGGACAGAGGGATTTTTTTAAAGGGAGCCTTTTACAAGGTTGTGGACAGGATTAAAGGAAGGCGACACATGAAAGCACATTTCCCTAGGGCCAGATCAGCATCACAGGAAAGCAGGCAGTGGGTACTGCCATACCCCCAAAACCAAACACGTTGCTGTCAAGTTGATTCCAACTCAGAGCAACCCTAGAGGATAGAGTAAAACTGCCTCACGGCATTTCCAAAAAGTGCCTGGTAGATTCAAACTGTTGACCTTTTGGTTAGTAGCAGTAGCTCTTAACCACTATAGCACCAGGGTTCCCGGAACTGCCATACCACCTAACAATTCTGCTCCTGGGTAGATCCCCAGCCGACTGAAAGCAGGTGCCCAAACAGACACTCGCACACCAGCACTCGTTGCAGCATTATTCACAGTAGACCGGAAGTATGCACAACTGTTGATGGATGAACGTACAAACAAAATGTGATGCATTCATGCTAAGGAACACCATTCAGCCTTAAGACCACATGTATTGCTGACACGTGCACCCTGAGGACATTAGGCTGAACGAAATAAGCCAGACACCAAAGTACACATACTGTACAATTTCATTCATAGAAAGTGTCCAAGGTGGGCAAAACTATAGGCCCAGGCAGCAGATTAGTGACCACCTAGGGGTGCAGGGCAGGGGGTGGTGGGGAGTGGTGGCTTGAGGGCACAGGTTTTCCTTTTGGGGTGATGACAGTGTGCTGGAATTAGATCATGGTGATGGATCTGCAACACTGTGAATATACTAAACCCACTGCCGTCGAGTCGACTCCGACTCATAGCAACCTTTTAGGGCAGAATAGAACTATTCGATAGAGTTTCCAAGGAGCGCCTGGTGGATTCAAACTGCCACCCTTTCAGTTAGCAGGCCACTGTGCCACCAAGACTTTCCCTGTGAAGATACTAGAAACCACTGAGCTGTCCACTTTCAGAGAGCAAATCTCGTGGTATGTGGATTATATCTTGATGCAGCTGGTGAAAACATCACACAGCTGGTGAAGGGCAAAGCGTGGAACCCAGCACACGCTTCCCTGATCCCCAAACCAGTGGGCAGAAGAGTCACCTGAGGAGCTTGCCGATGCCCTGGCTATCTTCCCAGAGGCCAGCACACAGTGTTCAGGGAAACTGCCTACTAAATAACTTCCCAGGTGAGTCGGGGGCAGGTGGATGCCTGCGTCTCAGAGCCAAAAACAGGGAGGGGTAACGGGAATCCCTACAGGGTGCACTTAACATGCTGGGCTGCTAACTGAAAAGCTACAGGTTAAGTCCACCCAGAGGCATCTTGGAAGAAAGTCCTGGTGACCAACTTCCCAAAAATCAGCCAGTCGAACCCTACAGAATACAGTTCTACTCTGGGAGTCAGAATCAGCTTGATAGCAAACGAGCTCGGTGTTTTGGGTTTTTGGGTGGGGAGAGTTGATGGTGTTAGGGAAGGGCGAGATATCTGAGGCTAGTTTTCCTATAGAGGGCAATCGTTTCCTTTCCAGGGATGGGTGAAAGCGAAGGAAGGGGGAAAGAGAAGCACCAAGTGGAAGATCATGAATAGGGAGTTACTTGGGAGGGAGACAGGCTGGGGACAGGGGCCTCTCATCTGAGGGAGGGGCCTTTGAAGGGTAAGAGTTCTGGGGAAGTGACTCAAAAGAGGAGAAGGCAGAGAATTGGCAAACATGGGACGTGTACCACCTGCCTCGGGCTTCCAGGATGCCTAGCATCACACTCGAGTGCACTCCTGAGAGAAGCTGGGGTAACAGCAATTCTCTGGGGCTCCTTTTTAAAGAACTAATCTGAACAGGCTTGGAAAAGCACACAGCGGCGGAGGTTAAATTTCAATCTTTTTGTGCTGTTCTCTTTGTTCCTTTCACCTTTTCCTTGAAGTGGGAATGATTGATGCTTAAGTAACTTCGACTCTTGAGTAATGTTTATTCAGACTGCAGGGGAACAAGATAGGGCTTAAAAATAAGGTGGACATTTTTCCTTTGAGTGGCACCAATACAGCCTTTGAAGGTTTAGCGTATTCCCAACTGCACTGTATAATAAAGCGAGACAAGCCAGCAGGCAAAAGGTCCCGGCAGATGATCAGTGTACAGCAGTTAAGTGGAGCTCAAATACACTCATGAAGCTACCTGAGCTGAAGCCCCTGGTGATAAATATTGACCAAGGTCTGGATTGTTTTGAGAATATCTTAGGGCTTTCTGAGAGTCCTTTCAAATCCCGGAACTTGAGGGCTTTGTAAATAAGCTTCTAAAGCCCTGAGGAAAGAAGAGAGTCTCATTTCGTATTTCAAACTCTCTCTAGATAACACCACTCCCCTGCCCCTCTGGAGGCCATGAGGACTCACAAGAAAAGCAAAACTTCCCACTGATGATAGGGTGGGCTCTCCCTGGAGGGGACCACAGGTGCTCCCATCCCCTAACCCTTTATATGGGAGACACCAGAGGAAGCAGGTGGGCTTTCCCTATCCACATAATAATGGCCAAGAGGGTCCAGACCTGTTGGTGTAATGGTTAGGTGCCATGTCAGCCTACCTTTTGTTTCAAATCTACCAGGCAGACTTGTAAACTCTGTGGGACAGTTCTCTGACCAATAGGGTTTCTAGGAGTTCAGAATCGACTCAATAGCAGTGGCTTTTTTTTTTTTTTTAAGGATCCAGAACAGTGCAAACCCAACCAAAGATTGAGCCTGAGATGTCCTATTTGACCTTAAAATCTAACCATGGAAGCCAAGGCAGGAGAGAGAAATCTACTTATGCTCCTCCATGTTTCTGAGATGGTCTAACAGTAGAACTGGTGGGTTTTGAGCCTAGGAATTGAAGATTGGTGAAGAAACCGGGAGAAGTTACAAAATTTCTGGGAGCTTGGGTGGTGGGTGCACTAACGAACATTTGCAGAGCACTGTAGGAGCCCTGGTAGCTCAGTCGGTAAGAGCTCAGCAGCTCACCAAAAGGCCAGTGGTTCCAATTCACCAACCGCTCCTTGAAAGCCCCATGGGGCATTCTACTCTATCCTATTGAGGCGCTGTAGGTCGCTAGGAGTCAAAAGTAACTTGACTGCAGTGAGTTTGAGTTTTTTGGTTTGTTTTTGTAAGGAAGAAGCATCTCTTACTCTGTGGAGGGAGACTGGAAGAGTCAAGGGTCTCCATTCATGTCCTCCCACTCCCACTGATGCCTTTGTCCCTGGGGATGGAAGAGAAAGAAATGTCATTCGCTACTGAGGGTGCTGTCAACACAGCTGCGATCCATTCCTGCTGGACTGTGACCAACTCGGGCTCAAGCCCAGAATGGCAGAGAAGAAGGAATGGAGAGAATGGTCTAGAGCCTCCAAATGGGCATTTGCCTTTTCAGGGCTACGGGGGTGGAAAGGCCCCAAGACCAATGGGTGGGCCTGAGCATGGGGCTACTTTGTCACTCTGTTAGGTGCAGTTAAGCTGGTCTGACTCATAGCGACCCTCTGTACAACAGACCAAAACACTGCCTGCTCCTGCACCATCCTCACCACCCTTGTTACGTTTGAGCCCAGTGGTGCCACCAATGTGCTGATCTGTCTCCAAAATGATCTTCCTCTTTTTCGTTTGAACAAGCCTGATGTCCTTCTTTAGGGGCTGGTCCTTCCCGATAATGTGTTCAAGTCAGTGAGACAAAGTCTTGCCACCCGCATTTCTAAGGAGCATTTGAGCTGTGCTTCTTCCAAGAAAGATTTATTTATTCTTCTAGCAGTCTACAGTAGATTCAATATTCTTCACCAGCTCCGTAATTCAAAGGCATAATTCTCCTTCAGTCTTCTTTATTCATTACCCAGCTTTTGCATGAGTGTGAGACAATTGGAAACACCATGGTTTGGGTCCAGTGCACTTTGATCCTCAAAGCAGCTACTTTAGGGTGAGATATCTGAGACCTGGAACACTTGCTTTTACTTTCTTTATATTTTGTGCTTTGGCAAATCACAGCGATTTCATTTGGCTACTCAGCAAGCAATTCCCATCCCCCACCCACCCCCGTGCGTGTGTCTACAGAAGAATTACAGAGGAGAGACTGAGGAAGAGACCCGAGCAAGGTAATCCTGGCAGGGCTGGGAAGGAGGCAGAGCTGTGAGAGTGACCCTCCACCCAGTGGCTGACTCTGGGCTACTCATCCCTTTGCATTCCACTGAGGCTTTAATTCTCTTTTATATTAAGATGTAATTCACATGCCAATCTATATGCCCTCTTAAAGTATCCAGTTTAGTGGCACTTCCTGCAATAACAAAGGTGTACAACTATCACTGCTACCTAGTTCCGGCATATTTTTGTTACTCTTAAAATAACCCTGTCTGTACTCTTGAACTATCACCCCTCAATGCCTTCATCCCCTGCAGCCTTCCAGTGGATAGACAACTGCTAATCTGCTTTCTGTCTATGAATTTGCCTATTCTGGGAATTTCATATAAAAAGAATCATAAAAACATGATGTCATTTAGGCCTGGCTTCTTTTAGTCAGTATAATGTGTACAAGGTTCATCTGTGTCACACCAAGAGTCAGGCCTTTGTTCCCTTTTACAACTGAATAATATTCCATTACATGAATGTATCAGCAGAAACCCTGGTGGCACAGTGTTTAAGAGCTAAGGCTGCTAACCAAAAGGTCAGCAGTTCAAATCCACCAGGGGTTCCTTGTAACCCCTGAGGAAGTTCTACCCTACCCTGAGGGGTCGCTATGAGTTGGAGTTGACTTGATGGCAATGGATTTGGATTTTTTTCAACATGGATATATCACCTTTTATTTATCCATTCATCAGTTGATGGACTTGTGGGTTGTTTCCATTTTGGATGAATCACGCTGCTAAGAACATTCACATATACCTTTGGGGATTTTTATCAAGCGAGTCTCCCTCCCCCAGGGTTAGAAAATCAAAGATGCAAAGAAGGACAAGTCCAAGAGCTCACTTTATCAAAAAGATACACGAAAGGAGGGGACACTTAGATTTATTGAGTACCATGATGGCAAAGTGATTAAGGGCTGTGTCTGCTAACCAAAAAGTGGACAGTTCAAATTTGCCAGCTGCTCTTTGGAAGTTCTGTGGAGCAGTTCTGCTTTGTCCTGTGGTATTGCTATGAGTCAGAATCAACTCAAAGGCAGTGAGTTTGGTTGGGTTGTGGTGCAGTGGTTAAGAGCATGGTTGCTAACTTAATGATCAGAAGCTTGAATTCACCAGTTGCTTCTTGGAAACTCTATGGGGCAGCTCCACTCTGTGCTATAGGTTTGCTATGAGCTGGAATTGACTTGAGGACAACAAATTTAGTCTTTTTTTTTGTTTACTGTGAGCTAGATGGAAACACTGGTGGCATAGTGCTTAAGTGCTACATCTACTAACCAAAGGTCAGCAGTTCGAATCTACCAAGTGCTCCTTGGAAACTATATGGGGCAATTCTACTCTATCCCATAGGTTTACTATGAGCAGGAGTCAACAGGTTTGGTTTTTGGTTTGATGAGCTAGATGCTGCACCCAACACATACCCAACACACACATGCCCAACATTGTGTGGTGAGATTTTTTTTTTTACAGATGAGAGGACTCAGTCTTGGACAGAGAAAACAGTTTGCCAAGGAATACAAAGCTGTTGGACTGCAAAGGTGGCATCACCCCCCTGACACCACAATGCCATGTGACAAGATAACACACTGAAACCGGAGGTTAAACCATAGACTAGTCCCTCAAGGTCACTGATTATCAAGCTGGTTTCTTTGCTCCAGAACTCTGAGGCCAAGAGATGTTATGTGACTTTCTCAACATCACACAGTTTGCTGGGGGCAGACCCAAGGCTGTGACCCAGATCTTCATTTGGGAAAAAGGAGAGCCGAGTGGGTCCAGAGACTCCTAGGAGGCCTTAAGTGCTCATCACATATATGCCACAGTAACAAAAGCCCCCAAATCATATTGGCTGACTGGAACAGCAGCTCCAGTCTCAGTCATGTTGAGAACTGTACGTTGTCTGACGCAGCTTTACCCAGTGTGTTGCCTCATTCTGAGACTCACGCTGAAGGAGCAACCTATGGGTGGGAGAGTGGGTTCTCTTGAAAAAGTTTACGTCAAGCGTACAGCTTTTGCTTCCAAAGAGCTCTAGGAAAGGCATGTAACTTCATTATAAACTGGCCTGTCCAGTGCTGTAATGAGACCAGGCAGGGGGCTGCCGCTGGCACTGAACTCCTGCAGAGGAATTTTTCAGAATCACCTTCTACGTACATTCTAGGCCTTTTTGTAGTTTGATAAGGAATCCTGGTTGCACAGTGATTAAGCACTCAAGTCCTAACCCGAAGCTTAATGGTTCAAAGGCATTAACTGCTTGATGGGAGAAAAATGTGACAATCTGCTTCTGTAGAGGTTTATAGGCTTGGGAAGCCAATGGGACAGTCCATACTGTGACTCAGAATCTACTCTATGGTGCTGGGTTAAAGCCGTTGGGTGGTACAAACAGTTAAATGCTTGACTACTAACAAAAAAGGTTGGTGGTGGAACCAGGGGCTTATTATCCAATAAGCAAGGTAAGCATGAACTAACTTCTGCTGCCTTACTAATTTGTAGTGGACAGTTTCACACAGGTTTCACCACAACATATCAGAGTGAAGTCTGTGTCAAATTGTTCACTACAGGTTACAGGATGAGCAAAGTAAATCCACAATTACCCTGTGTCATGGATTGACTTGTGTCCCCCAAAAATGTACATAGCAATTTGCCTGGGCTGTGACACCCACTATTGTGTGATTGCACTCCATTTTGTGATTTTTCCTGTACTGTATTTTTCCTCTGGCTGTGATTAATAGGCTGGATTCTGTTAAAGAGGATCAGGACAGGACTGTAGCACCCTTCCTAAGGAAGTTTTCCTGGAGCGTGGTGTACACCACCTTTTATCCTACAAGAGAGAATAGGAAAGGGAAGCAAGCAGAGAGCTGGGGACCTCATACCACCAAGAAAGCAGCATCAAGAGCAGAGCACATCCCTGGGACCTAAAGTTCCTGCTCTGAGTCCAAAGAAAGATGGATGCAACACAGACACTTTCCTCCAGAGCTAACAGGGAGTGTGTTCCCCTGAGGCAGCACTCTGAATTTGAACTTCTAGCTACTGCACTGTGTGAGAGTCAACTTTTCTTTGCTAAAACCATCCCCTCATGGTATTTCTGTTAGAGCAGCACTAGATGACTAAGACACTCTGCTGAATGGATAATCCACCCCTGATTCAAACTCACCCAAAGGTACCTCAGAAGGCCTGGTGATCTGCTCCCAAAAGGTCACAGGCGCTGAAAACCCTGTGAAGCACACTTCTCTACAAACACAGGGTGCCTACGAGTCACATCCACGTGACAGCAACTGATTGATCATGGAACGCAAAAAAAGTTTCAGAGAACCACTCATCCGCCTAACACACACATGGATTCGCATTCTGGTCTGTGTGCGGCCCAGGCCTCAGCCTGGCCTCAACATCGGCTGGCACCTCTGCTCAGCACCAGGGCTGGGAACCGCTGGCCAAGAGGCCCATGGCTGCTCTGTGGGAGAGGACCCCCACTCACTCCAGGGACTCTGGTGTCCAGTTTCTCCCTGCCCCTGCAGTCTGCCTGGCGTCAGCGAATCCACTAATCCAGCTCCTCCCAAGCAGGCAGGCTGAACCTTAAATTTTAATTCAAAACTTTTCCTTTTCATTATTTTCAAATGCTCAAGGCCCAAAACAAGACGAGAAGATTTCTCACTGCGACCACAGCACGGCAGGGTACAGCCAGGATCTGCAAGGCCCCTCTGAAGGGGTCCCCTTCCAGCATCCCGGGGATCCCTTGGCACACCCACAAACAAGGGGGATTCTTTGCATCTGTGGATACTGTTGTCTCCCAGCACCAGCCAGGGCCTTCGTCCTGGTGAACTCTTGGTGTGGCAGTGCTGTCTCCAGGGCCAGATGGAATGAAAAGCCAGTAATCGTGCATAATACGGGTGCTGGCAGGTAAGGGCGCCTCCTCACTGAAACACCCTCAACCTGTTGCAACATGAATTTGGCCGCTGGCCCGCAGGCGTGAGCACACCTGCTTTCCCGGGATGTTTTGTTTCCTGACGCTCAGCCCGACGCCGGTGGCTGAATAGAGCCCCTTCCTGGAGGGCCTCCGCCTGTCAGGATGAAAACCCCCCACGAGAGGCCTGCTTAGGGCCTGGAGGGAAGTCCTGGCTTTGTCCCCCTGCCTGGTCCTCTGTGGGATGCAGTAAAAGAAGAGAGGGTCCTTGGTTCAGGGCCCTCCTGTCAATGGTAGTGGTAAGCTACAGAAACTGGCTTTGTCTGGGGTGAGGCCTGAGGGTCTGCATTTCTAATGGGCCCGTGGTGATGCTGCTGATGCTGCTGATGCTGCTGACGGGACCACAGCTCGAGAAGCAAGGCCTGGAGCTCCAGACTGGTGCTGGTTCCAGGCCCAAACTCAACCAGTGCTCAACAGCAGGCTTCTTCTGGTTTACAGAAAGGGAAGCTGCCTGGGAGGGACATCATGGGGTAATCTGTTCACGGTTGTGGATAAAAAGCAGTGGGGGTGTTGCTAAAACGCTGCCAATAGATGAAAACCCCAAACCCACTGCCATCAAGTCGATTCTGACTCACAGTGACCCCACAGGTCAGAGAAGAAGTGCCCCATAGAGTTTGCAAGGAACACTTGGTGGATTTGAACTCTCAACCTTTGGATTAGCAGCTGTAGTACTTAACTGCTATGCCACCAGGCTTTCTGATAGAAGGGGAGCCTCTGTTTTTCTCATTCCTTCCCTTCTGTCTTCCATCTGGCTCCCAGAACCCACAACACGATCCCTGGTGGGATTACCTTTGTAGCTCCCCCTCAAAATAAAACCAAATACCATCGAGTCAATCCCCACTCACGGCAACCCCCTGTGTGTCCGAGCTAAACTGGGCTCCATACGCTTTTCACTGGCGACTTTTTGGAATGGAGATCTCCAGGCCTTTCTTCTGCGGCACCTCTGGGTACCTTTCAGTTGGCAGCTGAACACATTAACTGAGTCTGAGGCCCCCAGGGACTCCATGGACCACATGTGGAGTGGGCATTCACTCAGTGCCTGTTTAACATGCAAATACAGTGAGCACCTGGTCTGTCTTGCTTCCACTGTGGAGGAAGCAGTCTTCCTGGACACCAGAGGTGATGAAGCAGGGTTTAGAGCAGAGGGAGCCCAGAGAAGCCCTAAGCAGAGGAGAGCAAGTGAGACAAGATTCTTGTTCTTGCCTGAGAGGAGAGTGACTGAACACTCACTCTCACCCAAACCCGCCTGTCATCCCCTTCCCAAAGAAGAAAGACCATTTCTGCAGTGCGGCCCTCACACATCTGCCAGCTGGCTTCCTCCCCCTGGTTCAGACCCTGAGGCTGGCAAGTGCAGGTGATGGGGAGCCTGAGGTTGTGAGCCCCACGGACCCCTCGGACAAACAAGTTTAATGCCAGAGCCAAGAGCTGGGGACCATTCAGGACATCCCTGCAAGGGCACCACGATCCTGGGTCTGTGTGACATCACAGGGCTTTTGTGACTAGACAGATGTGTGATGGTTCCATCTTCGGTGGGCTTCTTTGGGATGTAAAGATATTTTAAGAGCTCCATGGGCCCTGAGCACCCACTTTTAGGAATTCACTCCATTATTATATGAAACTGATTAGGATATATCTCTGGCTAACAGTGAAACAAATTTTTATGTAATTATTGGATAAGTGAGATACCCCAAGGTGGCACAAGTGTTTAAGTGCTCAGCTGTTAGCTTGAAGGTTGCAGCTCGCCCCCAAGTTCTCCCAGAAGCACCTAGGAAGAAAGTCCTGGCAATCTACCTCCCAAAATGCAACCACTGACAATCTGACAGAGCACAGGTCTTCTGTGACCGTCATGGAGTGGCCGTGAGTCAGAACTGACTGGCAGCACCTGGTTTTTGTGAAATGGAGTGATGGTAGACTTCTAGATATAATTTTATGTTTTGCAGATGTTGAATTTGACATGTATTCACTTGAATTTTGTTTTTCCACATCCTCTCCCTGTGTGTCTCTCTAGTATCTTGTGCACCTGGCCTGGCTGGGGAGCAGGCCTGCAGGGTAGAGCAGTGAGGTGTGACTTCTTTTTTATTCTGTTGTTTCCCTGGACAGGGCTCAGTGCCCAGCTAATGGGCACCCCAAGCCTCCCCAACAACAGGAGAATGGGCAATGAATTGCCATTAGGGAAGAGGAATGTATCTGAAACAAGGAACCCAAAGACAGCCCCAAACCTTAGCATACCAGAAGTGAGAGAACAAAGAAATTAGCACTTAAGTTTGTATTTTCTTCCGTAGCAACTGTTCAGATTTAATCATGGAGCTTCTTCTCCTTGATGTGACGTGAGCCCCAAATTATTCTAGAGCCCTGACCTGTGCTTAGAGGGCAGTACCATTCACAGGCAAGGGCTTGTGTCCGGGTCAACCCAGCCCTGAGCCTGTGCTGTCCCCCAGCTGGTCCCCTGAGTATATGGAAGAGGCCCCTTTAACCTCCAGTGTCTTCTGTGCCCACCCTGCCAGCTGCTCCCGGAGACACACCCACAGCCTGCAGCACCCTGACCCCAGGTTGGGCCGAGCAGGTGTTCTCCTTGGCTGCCACCACTCCACATTCCGTAGGTGCCTCCCCCCAAAGGCTAGGCCCAACAGGCTGCTGAGACAGAGGCAGGTAACAGGGACTCAGCCCCCCTCTCACCCCAGACCGGGCCTAATTGCAGCCTGGAAATAAGTGTCAGGAGGGACCAAGGCAAGCACTTTCGCAGGGCAAAGAGGCTCCTGCTTGAAATTTTGTGGCATCAGGGTGCCTGCCTGGAACGTGAGGTCGAGGAGCAGACAGCCCAGGCTGCTGGGGAGCTAATGAAGCGGTCAGGCCTCCCCAGGACCAGGTTCACTGGAAACTGCAGCTGTCTGGTCTCAGGATCGCCTTGGGCGTTCTGGAAGAGCCGGAGGACAGGGGCACCATGATGGAGATGATGGGGCTCTTAGGGTGGATTCTCGTGAAACTGGCAGTGACACCATTCTCCGTCAGTTGGTGCCTGCAAAAGAACCACAAACCATGCTTAATCCTGCCTCCATTCTGAGGGGCTCCAATCAGCTGGTCTTTGGGTCCCTATCTCCTTCTTTGTAGGTCAGGGGACCCCCTATGTGTGTGACTTTGCTACAGTGGCCCCCCCCCATTCCCATCCTGAGAAATCCCCCTCCTGCCTGAGCTGTTGATGCTGAAATCCCAAGTGGCACTTTAGCTCTGGCCTCGGGATCCCTGCCTCAACAGCACGGAAGTCCACAAGCTGGGCTTCACCCTGAGAGGCAGGGTGCCTCAGTGTCAGGGGTCATCAGGTCCGGGCTTTCTGGCTGGCTTTCTCTGCGAGAATACCAACCTATATCTTTCCAACAGTCAAGAAATCAAGAAGTAACCCAAGTTTTAGACCTAAGGTTTCAAATGGGCAAGCTGAGGGCCAGAAAGGGTTAGGGACTCAAGGTTACCAAGTCCTCTGGTCTCATATCTGGTGGCCATTGCATTTTTAAGTTGTTGTTAGTTGCTGGGAGTCAATTTCAGCTCATGGCCACTACATTTATTCAAAGTAGAGCTGCCCAGTAGGGTTTTCTTGGTTGTAATCTTCGAGGAGGCAGAAGGCGAGGTCTTTCTCCCTTGGAGCAGTTGGATGGCTTTGAACTTGCCGCTGCTAGCTTAGTGGGCAGGGACAAACCATTTGCACCACCTAGTAGTGGAGAGCAGTTCTGGCGACTCAGTGGTTAAGAGCTCAGCTGCTTATCGAAAGGTCACCGGTGCGAATCCACCCGCCACCCCTTGGAAACCCTACGGGGCAGCTCTACTCCATCCTGTGGCATCTCTGTGAGTCAGAATCGACTCGACGGCAACAGGATTGGTAGTAAAAAAGAAAGTGCTAGACAGCAGTGGATGTGTCACAGGTACGGGGGCGAGGGTGCAGAGTGCCAGACAGAAAGGGTTGGAGCCTGAACTGGGTTCTCTTGGCCACTTTGGGTCATTTTCTGTTTGCTGACTGTAAGAAAACCACAGGCTGGGAACTAGCAGTGTTCGCAAGGATATGTCAGTGCAGAAACTCTCTCTGGCGAGCTGCTCCTCACGGTCACCCAGCTGCCGCAGTCACTCCGGCAGAATATACGCTCTCCCAGAACTTCGTTCCCCAGACAGATCCGCAGGAATAAACAGCAGCAGCTCATCTCCCCTCTGGCTTTGAAGAAAAGTAGATAATATTGAGATTGATCCTGTTTAGGCAGTGGTGATTTCTGCTAAAAACAATAAAGAAGACAGACAAATTCCTGCCCGAATCCATGAGACTTGTCCCGGTGGCCAAGCCTCAGAAATGTAGCCCTGGCTGGGAAAAGCTCAGCCTCAGCACTTCTCTGAGCTGAGGGTTCTTGGGCCAGAAACTCTGCCTGTGACGCCAGTCCCCAGAGTCACAGGAGATGTGGGGTGGTGGGGAGCAGCTAGGCTCAAGGCCAGGCCCTGGGGTCCAGAGCACCCTGAGACTCAGCTCCCAAGTCTATGGAATGAGAGTATGTGGGCCAGGGCATCTTGAAACTTTTTTTATTTTTATACCTTCCAAGACAGGGTAGAACTCCCCTACAGGCTATCTAAGGAGCGGGTGGGGGATTCAAAACACCAGCCTCTTGGTTAGCAGCCAAAACCACAACAGTAACCTCTGCCCACTGTATCTCCTATCAGTTGCATTGTATAAACAACTACTGTAAGTATTTCTTAGAAATGCAATAAAAATTTATGAGTTAAGGCACTTGATCTCAGCCTAGTACCTGGCACACATTAAGCATCCTCTAAGATGTTCATTATAAAAATGATACCTTTCTAATTATGAATGTAGTACTGTCATTATAGATAAATTCAGAAAATATTAAAAGTACGAAGAATAAAATCACATTCATCTGTAATCCAAACTCTCAGATATAGTATATTAATTATATATATCATTCTAGATTTTTTTCTATCCAGAAACTTAATCTATGTATTTCATATATCATAGATGGGTTATCTCTATTTATAATGATGAAATCATGGTGTTTGTGTTGTCCAGCTTTAATTTCACTTTTTGCAACTTCCTTTCACATCAATAAATAGTAGCCTGGTTTGTTATTCTTAATAACTGCATATTTGTCTATCATGGTATCAACCATTCTTCAATGACCATTCTTGTAGTAAATAATCATTCCTTTGTCTGGTGGTTTTATCTGCATAAATCTTCAAAGCTGAACTAGCAGAGTCAGAGATTTTAGGAACACATGACCCCACTCCCTCCAGAATAAGCCCACCAGTGAGACCCTCACGCTGAGATCTTTGCTGGTGCCAACAATATTTATCTGTGTCTTATGTGTGTGACTCTGTCTTGTCAATGGAACATGGACCATATGCAACTTTTCCAGAAAGTCACCATGGCAAATGCAATCCAAAGCCTTTGTCTTTGAACTGCTAATGCCACTAGCAGTTGCCACTGAGTTGCCATTGAGTCGACTCTGACTCAGGCAGCCCAGGGTTAAACAGAACACAGTGTTGCCTGATCTTACAACCGCTGTCACCGTCATTGGTACCCCTCAAGTCCACCGTTACAGCCGCTGCGTGTGGTGAGTGCCCCCCAACCCCAGAGGGGTCATCTTGTAGCACTATACTGTACTACACCTGATGATAATCTACTGTGACCTGTAAGTTTTCACCGGCCTATTTCTAGAAGTACATCACCAGGCCTTTCCTCCTAGTCTGTCTTAGTCTGGAAGCTCAGTTAAAAGCTGTCCACCATGGGTGACCCTGCTGGTATTTGAAATCCATATGGCATAGCTTCCAGCACTACAGATGCACACAAGCCATCACGGTGCGACACAGTAACAGATGGGTGGTGGGACACCTGGGAAGCACTGAACAGGTACAGTGTGTGGCAAATGAATGAAACAAAATGTGCAGGCTGCTGTGCAGTGTGGCCTCTAGTTCAGCCTAATGAATTTCTCAATTTCCTTTTTTCAACCAGTGCTTTTGCCGGGCTGGCCGTCGGTCCTCCCAGGCAGTTCTCTGAGGCTCGGACAGCCAGCTTACAAGCCCCTCAAAGAAAATCCAAAACCAAGTGCAGACAAACACCCTTGACCTTTCGCCACGCAATCTGAAGGCCATCGATGGCTCTGAAATAAGTGGTGGCGTAGTAACAGGAATTATATTTCCTGAACTAAAGGACAACAAGGATGCTATCTGATCTATTGATGTATTTATGTGGAGAATGTTGCATGATAATATTATTTCATGACATGTGAAAATCATGAGAAATTCACATTTCAGCATCTGTAAAAATATCTTTTGTTAGAGCAGTCACTTTACTCTGCTAGAATTGTGTAGTGGCTAAAACCCCAAGGCCTAAAGTATTTCCTGCCTGGCCCTTTGCAGAAGAAGTTCACTGGCCTTTGGCCTGGAGGTCTGAAAGAAAGGTTGGCAACTGTATTCTTGTGAGGAGCCCTGGTAGCTCAGTGGTTACCAGCTTGGCTGCTCCACAAAAGGTCGGCAGTTAACGGCCACCAGCTGCTCCAGGGGAATGATCTGCTTCTGGAAAGAGTTCAGCCTGGGAAACCCTGTGGGGAGGTTCTACTCCATCCTTGAGCAGTTGCTGTCCTTGACTCAAAATTGACCTGAGGGCACGCAGCCACAGCAAAGACTGTTGAAGAGCCCTGGTAGGGCAGTAGGTAAGTGCTTGGCTGCTAACCAAAAGGTCAACAGTTCGAACACACTCAGCATCTCTGTAGGAGAAAGAGCTGGCCATTTGCTCCAGCAAAGATTAAACCAAGAAAACCCTATAGGGCAGTTCTATTCTGTCCTATAGGGTCCCTGTGAGTCAGAATACACTGAATGGCACACAACTAAAACGCCACTGTTTTTGAAATATACATGGCTTACTCCAAGTGGGTGTAAAGATCACTTTTGCTTAGACTAGGGATTCTGTAGCTCTTGGTGCCAGAAACTTTATAAAATCTTGAAAATCATTTAGCACGCCAAAGAGCTTTTGTTTATTTGCGTTATATCTATTGATAGTTCCCATGCCAGAAACGAAAACTGTGAAACATTTCATATATTTTTTATTAATTTGTTTAAAATAACATGATAAACTCATTACAGGTTAAGCAAAATAACACAACTATGTTTTTCAAAACAAATACATTGGTTGAGAAGTGATACTGCTTCACACTTGTGACTCTTTAATGTCTGGTTTAATAGACGACAGATGGATTCCCATGTTTGCTTCTGCATCCACTAGATCATCGTTCTACACGTCACATCACTTCTGGAAAATTCCACCATATGTAACTTCCAAGGGAATAAGAGTTAAAAAAAAAAAAAAGTAAATAAGCAAATTAGTATTATGAAAATAATACTAGTGAACCCTCTGAAAGAGTCTTGGGGACCCCCAGTGTTGCCCAGGCCACACTTAGAGAAATTCCAGCGGTTGGTGGTAGATGTCATAGTGTCAGTTCCAACTTTTCACAACCCTACGTACGACAGAATGCAACACTGCCTGGCCCTGTGACATCCTCACGGCCATTGCTATGCTTGAGCCCGTGGTTGCTGTCACTGTGTCAGTCTATCTTGTTGAGTGCTCGCCGTCTCTGTCACTGTCCCTCTTACCAAGCAAGATGTCCTTCTCCAGGGACTGGTCCCTCCTGACAACATACCCAGTGTAGGTGAGACAAAGTCTTGCCATCCTTGCTTCTAAAGAGCTTTCAGGCTGTACTTTTTCCAAGACAGGTACGTTTGTTGCTTCCGGCAGCACAGAGTCTACATAAAAGGTTTTGCCAGCACCATAACTCAAAGACATCCCTTCTTCCTCAGTCTCCCTTATTCATTGTCTGGCTTTCACGTGTATAGGAGACCAGGGAAAACAACATAGCTTGGATCAGACACACTTTGGCCCTCAAGTGACATCTTGGCTTTTTTTTTTTTTAACACTTTCAGGAAGTCTCTTGCAGCAGATTTGCCCAATGCAGTATGTCACTTGATTTCCTGATTGCTGTTTCTGTGGGTGTTGATTGTGGATCCAAGTAAAATGAAATCCTTGACAGCGTCAATTTTTGCTCCATTTTTCATGATGTTGCTTATTGGTCCAGTTGTGAGGATTTTTGTTTTCTTGATGTTGAGGTGCAATCCATACTGAAGGCTGCAGTCTTTGATCTTCATCGGTGAGTGCTTCCAATACTCTTGGCTTTCAGCAAGCAAGGTTGTGTCATCTGCACATCACAAGTTACTAATGAATCTTCTGCCAATCTTGACGCCATATCCTTCTTCACACAATCCAGCTACTTGGATTAATAGCTCAACATACAGATCGAATTAAGTATAGTGAAAGGATGAAACCCTGACATACACCTTTCTTGATTTTAAACCATGCACTGTCATACCCTTGTTCTGTTCAAATGACTGCCCCTCGGTCTACGTACTGGTTCCACATGAGCACAATTACGGGCTCTGGAATTCCCATTCTTTTACAATGTACCCCACAACTTGTTGTGATACACACAAATACCTTTGCATAGTCAGTAAAACACACCGACACATCTCATTGCTGAATATTACCATGGTCCCTTTCGAAGTTCTCCCCTTGGGAAGCTATGCACCAGTGCCAGCACCTCGTCCAACCTTCACAACAATTTTGGAACTCCTTTCCTGGAATAGCCATCAGAGCTGTCATTGTATTTCCCCTGATGTCCTGAATGTCATCAAAATGACTGCCTTTCAATATTTCCTTATCTTTAGATGAAGAAAAATGTCATTAGGGGCTAGATCAGGTGAGTAGGGCGGGTGTTTCAATACAGTTATCTGTTTACTGGTTAAAAAGTCCCTCATAGACAACTGCACAATTAAGTTCGCGAACTTGCCACTGTGCCACCTTGCACAATGGCCATTCCAGAAAGAGTTCCAAAACTGCTTTGAAGCAGGGACTAGGTGCTAGGATTGGTGCTTCCCAGGGGGAGTACTTCATAGGTGACCATAGTGATATTCAGCAATGAGGTACAAAGCACTTAGAACAATTAAGTTCATGAGTGAGGCGACTTGGCTGGGGCAGTGGGACCCTCTCTCGCCTCCCATCCCAGCAAGGTGACTGATGTGTCAGAGACGGAAAGGGTTAGGACAACCTAGGTCAGCCCCTCACTTGCCTTTCAAAGCTAGGTGGGTCCAGCCACTCAGCTGCAGTCCCTGGCAGCCAGAGTCTTTGGGGAGTGGTTCAGGGGCAGCAATCCTCCCTCTGCATCTGAGCCTTCCCACAAGCTCCATTGGTCTCCCCTTCTGCTTCCCCCCTACCTGGGTTTCCCATAAGCTGGTGGTGCTAGAGAAGGTACCGTGGCATGCCCCCTTTCTGCCCTCAGAAGGACCAACCGGTACAGTCTGCATTGGCGTCACGCTGACACATCTGTGTGTAGCCCACTGGAGCAGAGGAGCCCTTTCCCAGGAGACACTGCTTCTCTAATCGTCTCCCCAGGGCTCCTCTGGCAGCCACAGCAGCGCAGTGCCTTCGGCACCATTACCCTCTTCTCGGGGAACATGGGAGTCCATCTGTTCTTCTGTCTGCCTTTGCTGTTTAATTGTCGTTGCTAGTCTGTGAAGTAGGACAACCTGAGAACCAAAGTCAATTAAAACTGCTCTGAGCAGACAGTGTGGTGTATGGGATGTGTTAGACTCCGAAGTGGCGTTGTCTGTATTAAACCAGCCAAAGCCAGTTGCCATCCAGTTATGTCTGACTCCTGGCGACCCCAAATGTGTCAGAGGAGAACTGGGCACTGTGGGGTTTTCAGAAGTAGACTGTCAAGCCTCTCTTCTCAGGTACCTCTGGATACTGCCAACCTCTCAGATAGCAGCGAGCACTAATATTAGCGTTTGCACCATCCAGGGACTCTGAAAATGGTAATATGCTATGTTTATTGTCCTTTAACCAGCAACAAGGCCCTTTTTCAAGCACTTAGGATCCACGCTTCAAGTTGTACCCTCCAATATCTGCTTTTCCCCTTTATTTTAATTCTCAAAGCCCAAGCTTTAAGCTAGGCCCATGACTTCCCAGTGTGGAGACTACCATCTGAAAGCTTCCCCTGGATCTAAGTGTGGCCACAGGACCAAGCGCTGGTGGTCAATAGGCTATATGACAGGGGCCCTGTGCCTCCAACTCCTCTCGTCCTTCTTCCTGCTGCCCGAGGTGAGGGCCTGAGGGCTGAAGGCCCAGGGACCACTGAGTGGAAATCACTTGGTGAGGTTAGAAGGAGCCTGGGTTCCTAATACCAGGGCCAACTCACCAGCCCTGGACTGCCTAGCTCTGCTGTTCCTGTGTATGGGTGAGAGAAACACGCCTCTCCGGTCAGCCACTGTTGCTTGGGGATTTCTGTCACAAACAGGTAAACATAACCCTAACATGGAGCTTCAGACGTTATCCTCATAACAACATTAGGACAAACGGGAAAACTGAGGCACAGTCAGCTCTCAGGAGTACTGTGCCCCAACTCCAGCACACCCCTGCCTGTGGCAGAGAGAGCCCTCAAAGAAGACATCTCCGAAGGGTAACCAGCTCCCAAGCAGGCTTTAAATTCCTCTCTCACTGTATGTGATGGACCCCAGAGCCAGGGGGCTTTGGGATTTGTGGAGCAAATTTCGATTCAGCCAAGGTTTAGAAGGGTCCTCTCTGCTCCATGAAGAGAAAAGGCAGGGAACCCTCTAAGCAGCCCTAAGAGGTTCCTAGCTGCACAGTGTTTTCAGAGAAACAAACATTATGGAAAGATGGAGCAGAGACAGTGCTCACCTTCCAAGAGGTAGATATACAGGCAGCCATGGACAAGTCAGTCTGTAACTCTTGGGGTTTTGAACACCCTGCCACCCTAAGTGGGCTAGAGAGAACTTCCCTGAGGGACTGGAAAAGTACAGAACAAACTGGCTAACAACAAGCTGGTGACGATGCTCAGCTTGTCTCCCGAGAAGGCACTCCAAAGAAAAGCCAACCCAACCCTTGGCCTTCCAGTCAATTGTGACTTGTAGGAACCCCACAGGACAGAGCAGAAGTACCCACAGGGTTTCAAAGACTGTCTTCTTTACGGAAGATGACTGCTACGTCTTTCTCCTACCCACCACCTGGGAAAAATATTTGCCCCGACCAGTCAACCACAGAGTTTGCACGAAGTGGCTATGCTATATTTAGTGCCTTGATTTGTGTCATAGATGATTATGTTTTATCATGGAAAATATAAAAACTTAAAAGGAAAACATAAAAATTACACTCAATCCTCACTAACCAATAGAGAACCACTGGAAACTTTGTGGTATTTTTTTTTTCCCAGCCTTTGGAATATACAATATGTTTCAGTTAGTCAGTGGCATTACATCACAGACATAGCCCCATGCTTCAATTAAAACAAAAAGTTAACACTCACATATTATCCTAATATTTGAATGATACTCTACTTGCCAGATATACTGCCTGTCATGAATTGAATTGTGTCCCCACAAAAATGTGTTGAGCAATTTGGCGAGGCCATGATTCCTGGTATTATGTGATATTCCTATACGTTATAAATCCTGCCTTTATGATGTTACTGAGGGGAGATGGACAGCAGTTGCATTGGCCTGGTAGGACTCAAGGCATAAGATTATATCATTCTTCGAGGCAATTTCTTGGGATCTAAAAGGAAGCAAGCAGAGACTTTGGGACCTCATACCATCAGAAAAGAAGCAGTGCTGGGAGCAGAGGTCATCCTTTGGACCAGGGGTCCCTGAGCCTGAGAAGCTCCCAGTCCAGGGGAAGACTGACAACAAGAACTGTCCTCCAGAGCCAGCAGAGAAAGCCCTCCCTTGGAGCGGATGGCCTGAATTTGCATTTTTAGCTTACATCTCCATAAGAAAATAAATTTCTCTTTGTTCAAACCATCCACTTGTGGTATTTCTGTTACAGCAGTATTAACTGAGACACTGCCTGCCTTCTCTATCTAATTACTAGATACAGTGACTGTCTCCCTTTAAAATGTCTTCACTGATCTGACTGTAATGCATTTGTAGAAATAGCATAACATTATAAAGGGTCTGACTATTTTTAAGGCACTTGATTAACATGATTCAATTGTTTCACGGGAAGCTTCTAGCAGCACTAACTCCCACCAGCACAGAGTGTCAGCGTGCTTGGATTACTAACCATTCTGTCCAGCACTGTGATGCAGAAAATGGATTTCCATGGTTGGCTTGACGTAGACTTTTGATTAACAGCTTTGAATATTTTTATATGATAATTTAACATTTGTATTTTTGTTATTTCTTTGTCTATTCTTATACTGTAATATTAGTACTACCTGTTGTATTTGGTAGTCTTTCCTATAAAATAAAATGAATTATTTGTGATATTTACCAAATATCTCCCCATTGTTGTCAATACCTGTAAGTTTTAAAGGGTTTGCACTCATACTTAACGATCTTTTCACTTTTTAACTTATCTCTAGGCTTTCACAGCTATGAAACCCTTCTCTTAAATCTGAATGGTACCTACGTCTTCTGTTTTTATGTCATTTTACATAACTCTTAAAGGCATGTGGAACTTATTTTTGGCATCTAGGGAGAGCTAGGGATTATCCCTAATTTTTTCCACATTTATCCCAGCATCATTTATTGGCTGATCTTTGTTTCCTCTGGCAAGTGGTTAAAAGCTCAGGTTTGGGGAGGACTTTGGGGACCAAAAGGTCAGCAGTTCAAACCTACCAGCTGCTCCTTGAAAACCCTATGGGGCTGCTCTATTCTGTTCTATAGGGTTTCTATGAGTCAGAATCAATTCAGCAGCACACAAAACAACATCTTCATTAGAATCTGTATTTCAGACATTCTGCTGCACTGATTCATCTGGTGCTGCTTCGATTTGGCTACATAAGTTTTATAATCTTATTTTTTAATTCACCTCCCCTCCCCCAACAATATAATACATTTTCATTTTCTTCAGTCTCAAAACATTCTAGGCCGGGCCAAGCTACCAACATTTTCTTGAAAGGCACATCCCCAGCTACTGCAGGTCTCGTCTATATATAAAGTGTGTTGGCTGCAGCGGCCAGCCTCGTCTTCCAATGATAACAGTCAAGTTCAAGGCTTCCCCCCAGAAAACTGTTCTTTTCAATTCTCCCTGCTCCTGCTGGCTTTTGCTTGGAAATGGAGAAGCACAGCAAGACCTGAGCGAAGAAAGAGCTGGGGCCTTGCTTGGGCCACCCAGAAAGGAAACTATTTTTAGAGCTCTCTTCTTCCTTTGGCCACAAAGCAGACATGTGCCTTCAACCCGGCAGAGGAACCCCCATACGTGAGAGTGGTAGTTGCTCCTTCAAGAAGACACCACCATGGTAAGGCCTCTCCTTGTGACTCTATCACTGAATTATCTTGGGTGTGCTGCCGTCACTCGCTGGAATTCAGCCACGCCATCTGTACAATGAAGCTACTGGACTGGATACCCTCCCAGCTCAATGCAGTGTAAGTGGTCACAGGCAGCCCGTCCAAAATCCTGCAGAGAAACCTTCAATCTCAGTCTTGTTGTCCCTGAAACTGACATCTGTCAGAAGAACTTCCCAGTGGCACTCAGTTCAAATATCTTTGTGTTTCTCCAAGACTGCTGGCTTTGTGAATGGTCGTTCCCCTCAGATCCGCACAACGAAAGCCCTCCCAGAGCTTGAAAGATAACAAGCAATCCCTGTAGAAGAGAAGAAGAAGGTTTCCCCCCCCACACCCTTCTTCTCATTAGTTTTAACTTCTACCTGACTTAAACATTTGTTTGACTTTTCTTGGAAACTTACAAGTTTAATTTGGAATGGAATCAGGGAGAAAGAAAATTCTGCTGAATACAGAATGCGAAAATACGGTTGCTAATGAGTGGCACTGATTTAACAGGAAATAAGGGAGAAAAATATAAATTTTGGAAGAAAATAAGCAATTTCACAGTATTTCCACTCACCCCAGCTCCAGCGTCATCGCTTCAAGGGGTTGCTTGGAAGTGTTTTTGATGAAAGGGCAGTAAATACTCCCAAAACCTGTCCACTTTCCAGCCTGGATGAAGTGGAGAGAAATGACACATTTCTTAGAACAACTTCTGGGAAATTTATGCTGGTGGTTCTTCTGGTTTTAAGACTCTGTATACTCTCCCAAGCAAAAAGAGACCAAATCGTGAACAGGCATGGCCCAGCACAGCAAATTTCTGCCTCTTTAATTAAAAAAAAAAAAAAGATTAAATTCTTGTGTTTGTATTATTTGCATGTTTCAGATATGCTTTGAAATATTTAGGGAAATTATCACAAAAGAATGTTCTTCTCCCCCTAATCAGAAATTCTGATTTTTTTGCACTGTTAATTGGCATTTTCAAAACATCCACTACCCTGTTGGAAGTCTACAAATCAAACACGTGCCCAGATGCAAAGCTTACACTGGTGTTCGTTTAACACTTCGTAAGCAGTTCATTAACTGATAACACTTTAAACAGTGACACTGGCTCCTTCACACTCCATCCGCCGGTAATTGTCGTTAATTGTCGCAAGGCACCAAATGAACCCTCCTAGGCTAGGAACCTCTGGAGTTCCCATTCTTGACAAGTGTCTCTTAATTATGGTACCGGGGTCCCTGGCTGACTCAGAGAGGGCCAGCAAGAGCCTACATGCCCCAGTGACCGCGCACACAAGGGACAGACATAGGGACAGTACGCTGGGGATGGTGCTCTGGGGACAGGTGGGGGAGGACGCAGCAGCACAGGGGCAGGCACATGTGCCAGGCTGAGCCAGATACCTTCTTTAGGACCAGAAACCAGTTTACCAAGAGTGAAGCTGCCTGCTTTTGAAAGACGTGGGTGAAGGCTCCCCAGCCCTTGAGTTTCCCATTGCCCACTGCTGCCCTAATTCTCTCAAAGCAGGACACTGTCATCCGATGCGCCCTCTCCAGCAGAGCAGTCTAGGCCCGGGCATGACAGATAACCCGGAGAAGTGGCAGGATGCCTTAGTGTCCGCTGACCTCCCACACTGCCACACTGGGCACGTTCAAGGACAGTTAGTGTTCACGTGCATTGGCTGTTTGCTGTGCGGGGTCCCTGGGCCTTGCAAACAGTGTCACTAATCTAAAAGTCCCCGTTTAAACGTACTCAGCAGCACCACGTAAGAAAGGCCTGGTGATCTCCCATAAGGATTACAGCCGAGCAAACCTTATGGAGCACAGTTCTACTCTGTTAGCATACGGGGTCGCTATGCATCCACTCAGTGGCATCAGGCTTGGGTTTGGGCTCCCCTCACCCCAAGTTCCAGGCCTGGTGCTGAGCTCAGCATGTATGTCACACAATTTCACAGCCACCGGAAAAACCTGAGAGATCTGCGATCACCTCCATTTTTCAGAAGACAGAAAAACCCATTGTTGTGGATTCCTACTCTACAGGACACAGTAGAACTGTCTCACAAGTTTTCAAGGAGAGGCTGGTGGATTTGAACCACGGAGTTTTGGGATGGCAAACCAGCTGTTAAACCACTGGGCCAACAGTGCTCCATAGGAAGACACTTGCACCAAGTAACATTCAAGAGTGGGCACGTGGTCCTCTGGCTCGGACCCTCTGAGGACTCGGGAGTGTGCTGCCGTGGAGTCTATTCTGACTCCTAGTGACTCTACACGACAGAGCAGAGCTGCCCCATAGAGTTTCCAATGAGCACCCGGTGGATTCAAACAACTGACCTTCCGGTTAGCAGCTGTAGCAGTTAACCAGTATGCCACCAGGTTTCCTGCAGTGATTTCGGGGGGGGGGGGGGGTCTCAAAGCTTGGCTCATGCGCTTCTACCCCCAGGGCTGCAAGAACTTCTTCAGTTCCACCCTCCAGGTGTCGGGGCCCCTACGCCGGCTTTCCCACGCCTCCTCCCACCGCGGGATGAGGAACAGCCCGGTAGACCTGAAGGCTAACTGTCAGGCCGATGATTAACCTCACTGGGGCTGCGGCAAAGCCTGAGCTCGGATACTGCGCAGAACCGAGGACCGAACCCCTCAATCTCCAGACCCGGGTCTGGAGTCGGGAGCTCGGGGGAGACGCCCGGCGCCTCTGCGGCCGCGCGCACAGCGCCATCGCGTGGTCGCCGCGGCTCGGACCTCTCCCCGCCCAGGGCGAATCCTGGCGGTGGGCGCCCTGCGAAAGGACCCCGGCGCCCTTCTGGGAAAACCCCTGATCTCCGGCACAGGGCTCGGGTGGCCCGGCTGGCTGCAGCCGCAAAAGGAATGTCCCACTGGGGTCCCGCTTGGCAGGGACTCCTTGGTCAGCCTGTCCTCTGAACCGGGGAGCGAGGCTCCCAGCCTCCTCCTCCAGCAGGTCTTGAGGGAGGGGAGCAAAGGGTCCTGGGAACCCCTGCTGCTTCGGGCTTGCCTGGGTCGCGGAATCTGGGTAAGGTCCTATTGAAGTTCACAGTACCATTCATTCATTTGTTCTGCGGTTCGTTCATTCAGTCAACAAAAACGCATCGCGCAAGTCCGGGGTACCGGGGCCCAAGACGCATGCTGAGGATGCCGAGAAGATGAAGGAGACGGGACTCACAGAGCCTTGCAGAGCGGACGCCCTGGGTGCCAGCCTGGTGAAGCCCCTGCACCCTGCTCAGCATGTTTGAAAACACAGGAAAAAAGACACAAAGGATTACAGGCGAACCAAACCAGTTGAGAAACTATAGCAGTTTCAAAAACAGCAATGGGCACAAGGATGTTTCCAGAGAGCTGCACCGAAGGACCAGTGCTATGAAAACAGCTGTAGTGTGTGTCCACGGGCGCACGATGGATCACAGCGACTTCTAAGACACTGGGGCTGGCTGCCTATATTTATAACTGAAAAAAACTGTTCACTTTAAATTAGAGGTGAATGAAAATGTGGCGTCCATCGTTCTCCACCAAGTTCACAGCAGCCTCGAGTTTACCCACAGAGTGCTTGGTTACAGAGCCTGGCAGGTAAACGGGTATTAATAAGCAAATAATAAGCAGGATGAATATCAGTGGTGATGAGCACTTTGAAGGTGACCGGCAGGTGAGATGACTGGTAATAAAATCGGAAGGAAGGACCTGTTTTAGGTACAGTGGCACAGAGGGCCCGGATGAGAGGCAGACATCGACAGGTGACATTAGGGCTCCCCATACAGACGGACGAAGGGGCTGTGGTAGCACAAACAGTTAAGCGCTTGGCTTTTAACCGAAAAGTTGGTGGTTCGAACCGGCCCAGTGGCTCTGAGGGAGAAAGACCTGGTGATCCGCTTTCATAAAAGAGTGAGCCAAGAAAATCTATAGGACGGCGCTGCCCTGTTACACGTGGGGTCTCCTGGATCAGAGTCGACTCCAAGGCACCCAGCAACAGAGATAGGAAATGACCACCAGGGGGCGGATTTGAGCCCACAGAATGGCGGCAGTGCTTCAAAATTCGAATCCCGTCCTTCAGACCTGAACTGACCCTTCAAGCGCGGTGCCCTCCAGTGTCAGCCCAATTTACATTTCTGGCCTGAACCTTGAAGGCATTTGGCTTTTCAGCCTGGAAGCCCAGACTTTCTGGGTCAGTTTTAGAGTATAACCTAACGAGGACAATAGCAATTCACCCTGGAAAACTGAACACCCAAATTTTAACCAGAAGAACAAAATCAGTGTCTCTGCGTCTTGTAGAGAAACCAGTGTCCAACTGGCTTGGGGATCCCCGCAATGTTTCGTATTTTTTTTTGAAAAACCAGCTTCTGTCAGTTTACACTCATGCACTCATGGCGACCCCACGTGTTTCAGAATAAAACTACATAGGAGGTTGCCAACAGCTGGGACCTTTCTGAAATAGATTGCCAGGCCCTTTTTCTGAGTCACTTCTGGGAGGATTTGAAGCTCCAACCTTTCAGCTGATGGCACAGTACTAACCCATTTGTGCCACCCAGAGACTCCACCCAGCTTTAATTCCAGTGTGATTCCCTGAGCTCCCTTCTAAAGTAGATGACAGGTGGCAGTAGCCTCACCGAGGAGGGGTTTCTGGGGTGGCTGGTGAGCTTAGGTCTGGTCCAAGGCAGCCTTTGTAGCTGGGCGGGCATGCAGGGTGACGTCAGGGCTGGCACCAGTAACGACTGAGTCTGTTGACAAGAAAATTAATGACACAAATGTAGTGCCCATCGGTTCTTGTTGCTGTCTCCTCCAGGGTCAGTGCTAGTCAAGCCTTTGCAAGAGATGTTTTTCATCTTTTTTAAAGAAATCTTAATCTCCTAGCAAGGCAGCCAAGAAACAATTCATGGTGTGCCAGCAGAGCAAGTAGGTACAAGCGTGCTCTGAACAGCAGCTTCCTGCAAACTGCCAGCCACGGGGCTCAGGCCAGCCCAGCCGTGGAGCTGACTGAGGCCCCTTCCTTCTAGCTGTACAGACCCAGCCCCGGGAAGCAGGCAGAGCTCTGGATCCTAGCTCAGGAGGGTGGCTGCCCCAGCTCGGAGGGCCCTTGGTCTCTCTTCTTCTGTGCTTGTCATGGGAGAGCCTGCCCCGATGGGTTAGGCCGCCTTGCTGGGTATTCCATGCTTAGGGGCTACCCACACCCTCTGCCCTTCATTTCACGCCTGCTGTCCCTCCACCAGGTGCCTGCCCCACTGTCCGTGGTGGGAAGAGGCAAGGATCCTGCTGTTTGGTGGTGGCCTTATTCGCCCTTCAACAAATGCCAGTCGAGCCTGTTATGAGCCAGCCACTGTAGACAGGGAGGCAGGTAATGAGTGAGATAAACACACAGGCCAGTGGAGACATAAGGAGCCTGGTGGTACGTCAGTGTTCCACTGCCAAACATGAAGAGCTGGCACCTGAGCCCACCCAGGAGATGGATGAGGCAAGCTGCTCCCATAGACAGTAAACATGAAGAAGGAAACCAAACACGCTACTGTCAAGTCAGGACCCTGTAGGACAGAGTAGAACTGCCCCAGAGGGTTTCCAAGTAAAGGGTGGTGGTTCTGAACCGCCAGTCTTATGGTTAGCAGCCAAGCTTTTAACCAGTGCACCACCAAAACTGCCTCTAAGCACTACAGCTTAGAAAACCCTATGGGGCTTTTTAGCTCTGTTATATGGTGTCTCTATGAGTCAAAATCAACTTGAGGGCACCTAAAAACAATACATACACAAGGTGATTGTAGTAAGGGCACCTGACAACAGTCTATACCCAAGCTGACCACCATCCTGCCACTTCTTGTACAAAACTCCCTGGAGGCTGGGCCTGGGAAGCTGCGTATCCCCCTCCCAGAGGTTTGCAGTTTTCTTTCTGAAGTGAGAGAACCTGTGCCCAGGAGAGAGGAGGTGTGAGCTGATCTACGCTTAGAAAAGGGGAGGAGGGGATCTGTGCTTGACTACTGGAGAGGTACCGGCTGGGAGAACGTGCTATCTGGCAATATGTTTGGGACTTGAGGGCTATGTATTTTCAAAAGAGACTCCTTGCACAGCTGTACATGGAGAGGGCCTTAACTCACAGGCCCTCGACTCAGAAATCCACGTATGGTTCTGTACCCAGAAGGTCCTACTACAGGCAGCGCCGTGGCAGACAGACAGCCCTTAAGTTCACCTGGGCCTGGTTCTCTTCCAGGTAGGAATGCAATCCAGTTGGGTAAGCTAAAGCAGCCTGCCTGCTGTCCTGAACCTACCACCAGCATGCAGCCATGGGCTGCTTCTCTTCTATGGCCTCAGTTTCCCCAGTGCAAATAACCAAAACCAAATCAATTGCCATGGCATCTGCTCTGACTCCTAGTGACCTTATAGGACAGAGTAGAACTGCTCCATAGTATTTCCTGGTGGATTTGAACTGCTCACCTTTTGATTAGCAGAGGTAGCACTTAACCACTACAGTACTGGGGTTTGTAGAGGGGCTATAAAGGTGATTTCTAAGTATCTGACTTAAGAAATAAACTGTGACTCCTCAGTAAGGCATCAGTTGACTTCTCCTAGTCACGGAGAAGAGGTTAAACGGGTTTGGAAATGTCTTGTTCCTCTGGTTAATGATTTTGGAGCCTTCAGTCGCTGAACAGGCGTTGACAAGCCCAGGGTTTGGCGTCTGCGCTTCATTTCCTGATCTCTACTGCCCCCTGCTGGCTGGCGCTTGATGATGCCTAGTATGGTCCTTTACCAAAGAAGCATATTCTAGGGGGTTCTCTTCACCGTGCATCCTGAACCTAAGGTAACAGTTTCCTCCAGGTCACACAGACACTCACTGGGACAACTGCCTCCTCATCAGCCGGGTCACAGTCCCGCGGTCCTAGGACTGGAAACATCATCAGCATCACCTGCCAACCTATTAGAAATGCAAATTCTGAAGTCCCTCATGAGACCTCCTGAAGCAGAAGGTCTTGAGGCTTGGCCCGGAAATTGGAGTTTAATAAGCCCTCCGGCTTGGCTTTTAGGTGATTCTGATGTGCAGTCTAGTTTGAGAACTGGCTATTGAGCTTTGTCGGTTCTATTTCACAGAGCCTTTGTGGCACAGTGTTTAGATCAAAAGGTCAGCAGTTGGAATCCACTAGCTGCTCCTTGGAAACCTATGGGGCAGTTTACTCTGCCCTGTAGGGTTACTATAAATCAGAATAGACAGCAATAGTTTGTTGTCATTTCTAGGTACCAGCTAGTTGTTCCGATTTCATAGCAGCCCTACAAATAAAAGAATAAAACACTGCCCAGTCCCGTACCATGCTCACAATCATTGTTACGCTTGAGCTCATTGTTACAGCCACTGGGTCACTCCAGCTCGTTAAGGGTCTTCCTCTTTCTCACTAGCTCTCTGCTCTACAAATCTTGATGTCCTTCTCCAGGGGCTGGTCCCTCATGAGAACATGCCCAAAGTATGTGAGACAAAATGTCACCATCCTTGCTTCTAAAGAAAGCTCTGGTTGGACTTCTTCCAAGACAGATTTGTTCATTCATCCAACAGTCAATGGGATATGCAATATGCTTTATCAACACTATAATTCAAAGGCATCAATACTTCTGCAGCTTTCTTTATTCATTGTCCAGCTTTCACAAGCAAGTTAGGTAAATGAAAACACCATGGGCTTAGGTCAGGTGTATCTTAGTTCTTTAAGTGACATCTTTCCTTTTTGAGACTTTAAAGAGGTCTTCTGCAGCAGATATGCCCAATGCAATGCATTGTTGGATTTCTTAACAGTTGCTTTCATAGACACCACAGTTCCACGTAAAATAGAATCTTTGAAAACTTCAACTTTTCTCTCCATTTATCATGATGTTGCTTATTGGTCCAGTTGTGAGGATTTTTGTTTTCTCTGTGTTGAAGTATAATCCACAATGAAGGCTGTGGACTTTGATCTTCATCAGTAAGAGCTTCAAGACCTCTTTCAGCGAGCAAGGTTGTATCACCTGCATAGTGCACATAGGTGATGAGTCTCTCCAATCTTGATGTCTCAGTCTTCTTCACATAATCCAGCTTCTCAGATTTTCTGTTCAACACACAGATTAAGTATGGTAAAAGGATACATAACCCTAAGACACATCTCCCCTGATACCATGCAGTGTCCCCTTGTACTGGTCAAAAGTCTGCCTCTTGGTCCATGCACAGGTTCCTCATGAACACAACCAAATGTTCTAGAATCCCCATTCTTCACAATGTTATCCATGATTTGTTATGACCCACACAGCTGAACTCTTTTGCGTGATCAATAAGGTTTATTTTACTGTCTCTTTGGAAGTAGAAGCCCAGAGGAAAAATAGATTTTATCATACTGTGCGTCTTTAAAATTAAAGCTTTGTAACTTCATTTTCATTTTCATATTTGGAAAGGTCAGTACTGCAAGTGCATTCAATTACATCTTTACAGCTAAACACTTGAACTTGGTCTCCTAAACAAAATGTCTGAAAGTGGAATTTCTAAGCCAAAGTATGCACACTGTAAACTTTACATAATCACCACCCGACTGTGTCTGTCAGTTTGCTGTGCTGTGGGGGCTTGCGTGTTGCTGGGATGCTGGAAGCTATGCCACCATTATTCAGGCGTCAGCAAGGTCACCCATGGTGAGCAGGTTTTAGCTGAGCTTCTAGACTAAAACAGATCAGAAAAAAAGGACCCTGCAGTCTACTTCTTAAAAGAATGAGCCAATGAAAACCTTATGAAGAGCAGGAAAACACTGTCTGATGTAGCACCCGAAGAGGAGCCCCCCTGGTTGGAAGGCAGTCAAGGGATGAGTGGGGAAGAGCTGTCTCCTCACAGTATAGCTGACCTTAGTGACATGGATGGAGTCAAGCTTTGGGGCCCTTCATTTGCTGATATGGCATGACTCAGAATGAGAAGAAACAGCTGCAAACACCCATTAGGAACAAGGAATGTATGATTAGGAATCTAGGAAAACCGGAAATCGTCAAAAATGAAATGGAATACATACACACCGATGTCCGAGGCATCAGTGAGCTGAGATGGACTTATATTGGCCGTTTCGAATTAGACAATCATATGGTCTATTATGTCAGGAACAGCAACTGAAAAGGAATGGCATTGCGTTCATCATCAAAAATAGCATTTCAAGATCTACCCTAGAGTACGATGCTCTCAGTGATAGGATGATATCCATGCTCCCGCAAGGAAGATCAGTTAATATGATTATTATTCAAATTTATGCACCAATTGCTAAGGCCAAAGATGAAGACTCTGAAGATTTTTACCAGCTTCTGCTGGTGAAATCGATTGAACATGCAATCAGGATACATTGATAATTATTGGAGATTGGAATGGGAAAGGTGGAAACAAAGACGAAACATCAGTAGTTGTAAGATACGGCCTTGGTGATAGAACCAGTGCTGGAGATTGCAATAGAATTTTGCAAATGTGTTTTTTGCCAACATAAATGGTGACTATGCACATGGACCTCCCAAATGAAATGCATGTGGATCAAATAGACTACATCTGGGGAAAGAGACGATGGATAAGCTTGATGGACAAGCTCAATATCGTCAGTCAGAACAAGACCGGGGCCAACTGTGGAATAGACCATCAATTGCTCACATGCAACTTCAAGTTGAAACTGAAGAAACTCAGATCAAGTCCACGAAAGCCAGAGTATGACCCTGAGTATATCACACCTGAATTTAGAGACCGTGTTCAGAATAGATTTAACATGTTGAACACTAATGACTGAAGGCCAGAGGAGCTGTGGGCTGACATCAAGGACATCACGCGTGAAGAAAGTAAGAAGTCATTAAAAAGATCAGAAAGGAAGAAAACACTAAAATGGGTGTCAGAAGAGACTCTGGAACTTGCTCTTGAACAATGAGTAGCTAAGGCAAAAGGAAGAAGTGGTGAAGTAAAAGAGACGAACTGAAGATTTCAAAGGGCAGCCTGAGAAGACAAAAAACAGAAGAAGGAAAAATTTAAGCCTTGAGTTGCAATAGTGAAAGATTCTACAGAGAAAACATTAAATGACCTAGGAAGCACCCAAAGAAGATGAAAGGAATGCACTGAGTCATTATACCAAAAAGACCGGGTTGATGTACAGCCGCTTCAGGAGGCGACATACGATCAGGAACTGATGGTACTGGAGGGAAAAGTCCAGGCTCACTGAAGGCAGTGTGAAACAAGCAAGGCTCCAGGAACCGACAGCCCATCAGCTGAGAGGTTTCAGCAGATGCGTGCAGGACTGGAAGTGCTCGCTCGTCTATGCCAATAAATGTGGAAGGCGGCTACCTGGCCAGCTGACTGGAAGGGATCCGTATCTATACCTATTCTAAAGAAAAGTGAGCCAACCAAATAGGGAATGATTGCACACTATCATTAATATCACACTCAAATAAAATTTTGCTGAAAATCATTCAAAATTGGCTGCAGCAGTAAATTGATAGAGAACTGTCAGAAATTCAGGCCAGATGCAAAAGAGGAGCTAGAACTAGAGATGTCATTGCTGATGTCATGTGGAGCCTGGCTGAAAACAGAGAATACCAAAAGGATACTTCCTGTAGTTTACTGACTAGGCAAAGGCATTTGATTGTGTGGATCATAACAGATTATTGATAACATTGCGAAGAATGGGAATTCCGGAACACTTGATTGTGCTCATGGAGAATCTGTACATAGATCAAGAGTCAGTTGTTGAGACAGAACAACTGAGTGTTGAGTTGTTGAGACAGAACAACAGAATGGTTTAAAGTCAGGAAAGGTGTGCACCAGGGTTGCATCCTTTTAGCATGCCCATTCAATTTACGTGTGGAGCAACTGATCCAAGTGTCTGGACTATATGAAGAAGAACAAGGCCTCAGCATTGGAGGAAGACTCCCCAACAACCTGCTTCAGGTGGATAACACAACCGTGCTTCCTGAAAATGCAGAGGACCGTAAGTGTGTAACTAACAAAGATCGAAGACCACAGCCTTCAGTGTGGATTATGCCTCAATATAAAGAAAACAAAAATCCTCTCAACTGAACCAATGAGCAATATCATGATAAACGGAGAAAAAATTAAAGTTATTAAAAATTTCATCTTACTTAGAACCGCAATCAACAACCATGGAAACAGCAGTCAAGAAATGAAAAGACACATTGCACTGGAAAAAACCTGCAGCAAAAGACCTCTTTAAAGTTTTAAAAAGCAAAGATGTCACCTTCAAGATTAAGGGGCACCTGACCCAAGCCATAGTGTTTTCAATTGTATCATACACATATGAAAGCTGAATAAGGAGGAACAAAGAAGGATTGATGCCTTTGAATAGTGGTGTTGGTGAAGAAACTGGAATATGCCCATGGGCTGCCGAAAGAAAAAAACAATCTGTCTTGGGAGAAATACAAGCAAAATGCTCCTTAGAAGCAAGGATGGCGAGACTCCATCTCACATACTTTGGACATGTTGTTGGGAGGAATCGGTCCTGGGAGAAGGTCATGACGCTCAGTAGGGGGTCATCAGAAAAGAGGAAGACCTTCAACAAGGATGGACTGACACAATGGCTGTAATAATGGGCTCAAGCATACCAACAATCGTGAGCACAGCACAGGTCGGGGCAGCGTTTCATTCTAGTGACAGCTATTACCAGACTGCCTTCCAGAAAAGTTATCACACACTGCACTGCCTCTAGGTGGTGGAAGAGAGTCCACTCCGCTGCTTGGGCCTCCAGGAGCACTCCAGTAGACAGGCACCCTAGGCAGCACCAAGCAGGTGTGAAGGTGGCACTGTAGAAGCGCCCAGAGGTGGGCAGAAACCAGCTCCGTGGTGACCTGGTTCCTTCTGCCAAAGAGTCTCATCCTGGAGACAGCAGGGAAGTGTTGGGGGGCTGGGAATAGAAGAGCAACAAGCTCTCAATTGTAATTAAGGGAGACATGGTCCCCCCACTAAAGCCTACCCCATCCCCAGCCCCTTCTGGGTACCTGGAATGGCCAAATGATTGGTAGGGCCAATAACTAGCTAGTCAAAAGGAAAAGGAAGTTTTCTAGGGGAAGGAGAAACAGGCTGCAGCAGGGCCAGGTATGCCCAGTGGTCTTCCCACTAATGGTACCCTGTCATCTGCTGGCCCCTAAGAGAGGAAGACAGACACCAGCTTATAGGTAGCAATATGTCAGATCAGCAGCAGGAGCTTTTCTTATTGAAAATCCAGCTACTTTCAGAAGGCAGTGGCAGTGTCCTAGGGCTTACCTGTGAAAAATCATTATACACTTAGAGAGATAATGACATCCCAAGGGCCATCGTGAACCAGGAATAGCATGAACTAGGAGCCTGCAAGTTCAGGGCTGGAGGAGGGAAGGGCGGTGGGGACCGTGCCTGAGCAGAGGCTGGAAGAGGAAATTCAGGGCGACAACCTGGAGGGGGACTCCCATTGGGAAAGCCAGGGCTGGACGAGCCTGTGAGTAGGGCAGAGAGGCGGGGGCTTGGGAGCCCCAGGGGCCCAGGAGAGAAACAAAGACTGGAGTCTCTTGTACAATAGACATAATGAGAACACCATGCCAGGCACCGGTCCTGGACTCTGGACAGACAAGAGTCACACAGGTCTCTGCATTCTTACAGCCAAATGTTTGAACTCATTCTTAATTTTTCCCAAAACCTTTGGGGACAGTGAGGGAGAAGCAAGGGAAGAGGAAGCCTGAGCTGAGAGAAAAGCCTTGCAGGGCAATGTTTGGCTTGAAGCACCACGAGAGTGCCTGCTGAAGGAGCAGGAGGAGAGGTCTAGGCACAGGACAGTCTCAGAAAACCCACACACTCGGGTGCACTGCACTTGACAGCTGCAGGCTGTGTTTCCGTCGACCATACGAGGTCACCAGGAGCCAGGGACCTCCATAGCAGCCAGCAACTGCTGCACGAATCTGCTTTCCATTCCTGTCAGTATCAGCACCAGCATGCTACTAAAAAGTGCAGACAATTAGATTTCAAAGAAAAGCTCCCAATCCAGCTAGCAAGTGGCGGGTCAAGAATGCTGTTCTACATCCTCTGTGCTGGGAAGATGGTCCTTTCTAAGCCACTGGAGACATGAAGGCATTAACTCTTCATCTCCATCATTATGATACAAGAGGGACACTTCTCTCCCTTTTCAATGATGAGCGAAATAAACTGAGCCTTAACTATATATTAAAATCACTTGAGGGCTTACATAAACCTCAGATGCCCAGACCTCAGCTCTCAGTGCTCCAGGTGAACAAGGTTATGTGGTTGTATAACTTTTCCTTACTTCACACGTGCAGTTCAGGTGCCTGGGAGTGAGTCAGAAACTTCGGGCCGCTATTGTGTCTAGCAGCCCAAAGGCATCTAGTTGGAGCCCAGACCGCACAGAAAAAAATGCTTCAGTGTCATCAGTGCCCTTTAGCTTTCTCTGCTTGATTAACATAGTGAAGCTAGGAGGTGAAGAGTTAGGCTGACGCCTTTTCGCTTTCAGGATTATGGAAGTCAGGAACTATCAGTGCCAGGGTAGCTTTGGGCCCATCGGTGTATTTTGTTTGGCTTGTACTTGATTTTTCTTAATTGAGCCAACATTTATAAATCTGGGTATCTCACATAATTCTCCATTCTTCTGGCAGGTCATGGTATATTCAATATTCTTCACCAACACCATACATAATTCAAAAGCATCAGTTCTTCAGTCTTCCTTATTTACTGTCTAGCTTTCACATGCATAAGAGGCAACTGAAAACATCCTGACTTAGGTCAGGTGCACCTTAGTCCTCAAGGTGACATTTCCTTTTTCACACTTTAAAGAGGTCTTCTGCAGCCAATCTGTCCAGTGTTACACATCTTCTGATTTCCTGACTGCTGCTTCCATGGGCTTTGATTGTGGATCCCAGTAAAATGAAGTCCTTGACAACTTCAGTGTTTTCTCCATTTATCACAATGTTGCTTACTGGTCCAGGTGTGAGAGTTTTGTTTCTTTATGCTGAGGTCTAATGCACACTGAAGGCTGTAGTCTTATCTATGAGGATACAAAAGATTAAACAGAAATGAATACAAGCCCATGGCCAAAGAGAAGTGGTGTCGCTGTGATCATCTCAAACAAAGGAGACTTTAGGAGAGATGCAGAGAGCCCAAGGACCAGTGATGCAGAGACCAGCATGCCTTTCACTGTAGGACCCTCATTCTTCAGTAAAAACGAGACCTGTGACTGCTGAGGACTCTGCCTTATCACACTGAATGCTGGACGTGTCTGGCCTTGTAAAAATGATGGAGACACTGCTGTGGGCAAGACCTGTCCTGCCTTTGAGGGGCATTCAGCTTGGACCACACAGGAGACTGTGCGGTGTGATGGGTCTTGTAAGCTCAAGAGTATTGGGGTGCAGAGACCACCTCTGTTTCTGGCGGCACGGGACTGCCTGCTGAGACTAGGACTTGAATAACTGGTGGCCACCAAGGCCCTGTCCACAAGAACGATGGGCTCTGTTGCTGTTGTCAGAGTGAATGCAGTCCTGCTGGCCTTGTAATTCTGCAGTGGCAGGAAAAGGGGCAGCCCTCAAATGCCCCTGACAGACAACCAGAGCAGGCCCTGTAGACCGATGTTTCGCTGTTTAGCCAGCAGGTGCTGTTTTCCTAACCCCAAAGTCCCTGCTGTTCGTTAAAAAGACAAAGAAAAAACAGACAGCTTCAAGAAGTTTTATGAGAAAGGAAAGCCCCTCAAACCAAAATGATATCACCCTAGTGGCATGGTGGTTAAGTGCTATGTCTGCTAACCAAAGGGTCTGCAGTTTGGATTTTCACTGGGTGCTCCTTGGAAACCATGGGGCAGTTTTGCTCTGCCCTATAGGGTCACTATCAGTCAGAGTCAACCTGATGGCAGTGGGTTTGGGTTGTTCCAGCTTTGCAAATAAATTTACTTGGAATGTCCAAATCCCCCCATTCAGAAAGTTTTGAAAACCACCGTGTTGTTTCCTACAGTGCCTGGCTAAGAGGACAGCCCTGTGATCCCCACCCTTCCCTCTCTCTGGGCCTTCCTCCTGTGTCTCCTTAGCTGACAGAGCTCAGCTTCCCACTTCCAAATGAAGAGAGCAGAGCACACAGGATCTGGCCTCAACTGGGCCTCAGAGTGCTCCAAGCTCTTCCTCCACGAGAGAGGAGGCTGGAGCTGAAACAGCTCAGGCTGGGGGGCCAGGTAGGCCTGGGTCTTGAACCCCGGCTTTGTCAGTTCCTAGTAGGATGACCATCTGCCCCATTGTCGCTGGGAAAGCTCTGAATTTAGCACTGCAAGTCCTGTGTCCCAGAACACCCCTCATTCCAGGGCACTCCTCAACATGTGACTCCTTGGTCACGCGGCTTTTCCTAAACCGAGACTTTGTTTTCTTTACTTTTCTTCCCCTTTCTCTTAATAATATTTTATAATTTTCTTGTTGGCAGTTCACACAGCAAGTCAGGTTCCCACTTGATAGTTCCATACAAGTTGCTTACTGACAGTAGTCACGTTTTCCACAATGTGTCACCGTTTTGCATTCTGGTTGTTCCATTCCAAGGCTCTAGTGTCCCTTTGGTTTAGAGCCATAGCTGACCTTTCTGTCTCTTAGAGATGATTTTTAATGCAGCACTGGACTCACGGGGAGTATGCTTTGCATGCCACTCTGCTATTTCACGAACAGGTGATCTCAGAGGATCTGGGGTTTCAGGTTTAAAGAATGTCTCAGGGAGTTCTCTGGTCTCAACTAGTCCAGTTAGTCTGGGCTTTTTATAAGAATCCTAGCTTTGTGCTACCCTTTTCTCCCATTCTATCTAGGACAATCTAGTGTAACTCCAGTCAGAATGGTGAGCCTTCATTTATCTGTGTGAAATGGGGACAGTGAGACCTACCATGAAACTGTGAGTGTTACCTAGTACAGGTGCTCATGGGTGGGGTCTGCTGCTGTGAGATGCAGAGGTCAGGAGCTCCCTGCAGCCTGCCCACTCCCTGGGGCAGACCACCGAGGTCACCAGGTGTTAACACTGTTCTATGAGGTTTGTATCACTGCTGGTAGCGCCTGTGGGTTAGATGCCACTTAGCTCCTGTTAACGGTTAACACTGTGTATCAACTTGGCTGGCCCATGATTCTCAATGTTTTGCAGCTGTACAAGGCGGCAGGTGCAGGGCCTGTTGCGGCTCCTTCCCTCCCCCCGCCCCCAGCACTCATCTCTCTGCCTTCGCTGCCTGCTTCCTGTCTGCCCATGTTGTCAGCAGCTCCTGCTCTCTTTCTATACCTGGTTGCTGGGACTTAAACTAGCAGCTCTAGAATTCATCAACCTTCACAGTCTGAAAGTAGGAGTCCTGTTCCCTGACCTGCCTGCCAACCCTGGGGTTGCCAGCCCCTGCAGCTCCATGAATCAGCAGAAACCTCGCAGTCTCACCCGCCGTTTAGGGACCCACCGACCTACACAGCCCGTGGGCAGGAACTCTGATCTCTGACCTGCGTGAGGCTTGTCTTCTGATCCAGAGCTCAGGACATCTCAGCTTCTACAATTGTGTGAGTGTTTCCTCTATACAAATCTTTTTATATACTTATTATACACGTTACTGGTTTTGCTTCCCTAGAGAACCAAGCCTGAGACAGCCCCATTTTGCAGATGGCTAAACTGAAGCACAAGTGTACCACGTAGCCCACGGGGCATAGTTAGTAAGCCATGGCACTGGATTCTAAGCCAGGCAGTTGAACTCAGTCCAGGCTCCACATTACATGCTGCTCCAACATGGGGCAGGGGAGGGCGCACTCTGGGGGGAGTCACGTGGCTGACCCCTACAGCACTTTCTGGAGTGGGAGGAGAGTAAGGGAAGAGACAGCCTGGAAGGTCACGAGCATCCCACCACGGGAGCTGTGCCAGCAGAGGCGGGACAAGCACCTGGAAGGGACAGTGGAGTCTTTCCACTCTGGAAGTCTGAGAAACAGAAGAGAGGAAGCTGTGGGGCATGAATTATGCAGAAGCCTCAAAGGACTCGTCTCAGGGGTGCTTGGGTCTTGCTTTGCTCAAGGGCTTTTTCTTCTCTACGAAACTTCTTGGCCTGGAAAAAAGGGTTTGATGGTCTGAACCCCAGCTCCATGTATGTATTTAGCTTCTGAGACAAGACTGACTCCTGCCCACCCAGAGCCAGATCAGTTCAAGGAGGGTCCTGCAGTTGTGTCTGGAAACAGCCACCTCTGCCACTCAGGTGACCACACCCTGCGAGGCTCAGACTCCTGGGCCACCCTGGCCCTGTTATGCAGGGTGCTCCAGACCCTGAGCAGAGCATGGCTCATTGCTCTGTCCCATTCAAGACAGTGTCCCATGCTCAGGAAGTCCCTGAGTCTGTCAGCCGTGCCCACTCCAGAACACTCACCATGTACCCCCATGGGTACAGGCAGTGAGGGAGGGAGGCACTGCAGGGAAAGGGCACTCCAGGCCCGGTGCACTCAGCTCATGCTGGTCCAGCAGTGAAGCCGGCTTCTCCACTGCAGGACTTCTCCAAGCCTTCAATGCGCTCATGTACCCTGTCGACCTCCAGAGGGACTTTTAGTAGCCCTCGTTTATCCAGATCATTTGGCCTGTCACGTATTAACTTTCCGAAGACTTTCTTGTGGGACTAGCCTTCCTATGTGATTGTCCCACTGGGCCATGTTGGAATTCCTACAGGCTGGCTTCTCTGGGGACAGCGGGCCCAACCCAGACTCGGAACAGGGGCAAGGGGACTGACCCCGGAGACCCCATAAGATAAGCTGGCCTCACACACACAACACAGCAAACACAAAGGCTTGGATGGAATCTTTTTATTTGTCACATTTAAATTTACTTGTCACATTTAAATTCTTAGCAATAATTTACAGCAGTCACATCACATGTATTTCAGCCACTGAGAAAACACAGACAAGAAATTAAAGCACAAAGACTTAAAAATGAGGTTACTATAATGTCTTCCAGAAGGGGTTAAAATCTAAAATACTAATGACTACATCCCAGAACAAAACATAAAGCATAAAAACTCTGAGTCCAAGAGGCTGAAACAATAAAACTGAGCAACTACCTACACAAAGGAACCCACAGTGCTGTGTTTCCAAGGTAAGAACAGGCAGGCAGCTTTGGCCAACCGCCGACTCGTATGTGAGGTGAGTGCGCAAGGCCACGGGCAGGCGCCCGCCTTGGCATGGCTGTGGGGGCTCCCCTCACCAGTGAATCTCCCACAGCCTTCAATTCGCCAATGAGAAAAGCAATTCAGCCTCTTGAAATTTAATTCTGAAAAATTAAAAGTATTCAGAGGGACTCTTAAAGCTCTCTCCTTCTAAAACGTGTAAAATGTTATGCACGTTCCAGTCTGAAGTGTTCATTGTTTTCTCTGCAGTAAATACAGGATGTAGGACTTGCTTCTAATACTGTAAATGCTCCCACACTACCAGGTGCTGATGACCTGGCAGACGTGGTGAAGACACAGCTCGCCAGGCCCTGTGTGAGAGGATGTGCTGGACGGGACGGCCTTGGCCCCCTCCCGTGGACTGGGACCACGACCACAGCCGGACCAACCAGTGCCCTGCCCTGCTTCCAAGGCCAGGTGCCCCCGGCATCTGCTAGCCTGTCACTCTTCCGTCTATTCTTCCTTGGGGCATTCAAGCTCATTCAACAAATCTTTGCCAGCTGCTTTAGCTTTGGAAGCAAAAAGAATGGCTCCCTGTTTAAAACCCAGGTTCTTCAGACTCCGGGCATAATCTGCGTAGACAGCGAAGACGAGCTTCTGTAGGGCGCAGTTAAGGTCAGCAGGGCAGAGAGGGCTGCGGCCACGGTCCTGGCAGGAATGCCGAGGGTGGCAGGCCAGGTGGGGTGGCCAGGGACAGCGGGGGCCTCCTGCTCGGGGAAGAGCCTTCTCAGTAGGAGCCCCACTGCACCTTGTACTCAGTGGGGCCCCACGGTGCTTCTCCAAGAAGACCCAACAAAGATCCTCCCAGCTTCTCCTACAACACTCAGCTTGAAGCCGGACTAAGTCAGATGGAGGCACGGAACAGGAACCCGAGAGGCTGTGAATGGACAGAGCCCCAGGGAGAGGTTCCCCTGACGAGGGCCTGCCCGAAGCTGGGGCTCTGTAGAGCTGGGGCCTGACTTTCTGGACAGCGCCATCCCTCTGGGTCCTGACCCTCGACGTGGTTACTCTACACTCGTCAGCTTCACTCAGGACTAACAATAAAATCCTGGGTATGAGTTTAGGCTGTAGTTTAATGTCTGTGAACAACAAAGACAGAAGCAGGCAGGTGGCGTGTAAAAACAAGGCCACCGTGGAAGATGACCAAGGCGCAGTGACAAAGAGGACGGCTATGCACCCAAGAAACCCGCCCGCTCCCGTGCTGTCGTCACTGCTGCCGAGGCAGTGCTTTGTTCAGCTGTACGCCAGGTCACTGTGAGCTGGAAGCGACCAGACGGCACCGAGCAGCAACACGCCAACACACGGGACGGGGGCTGAGTTCTCAAGCCCGTCCTCGCACAGGGAAGAACGAGACTGCGGTGACTAGCAGAACCCACGGGCTCTGGCTACAGGCAGGCCACCGACTAGCCTGTGTGACATGGCTTGGACATGCTGCATCTTGTCCCATGTTAGATTCCTCACTGTGGGGAAAACGGGAGTCTTTATTTATGCAAGTGTGTGTTTTCCAGAGAAATACCTAACACTTGACGCCACAGAAGGCATTCCTCTGAAACAGTACTCTTCAAAGACGTGGCCCCTTAACTCTCCAGGGTTACTGCCACTGTCTTTATCGGAAATCCCAGCCAGTGTCACCCAGGTCCGGATCACTGCCCTCCACACTGCCTCCCCAAAATGCCAGCGAGGCAGTGGCCTTCCTCCCTTTCAGTCCTTTCTCATTTTCCCCCCTTTCCTGGCTTTGGGAATCAGAATATGGGTCTTCCTCAATATAATAATGTTCCTGCCTAAGCGGTATAAGAACGAGGAATTCTAAAACTCGTCACGCAGCCATGATGGGGCTCACAAAACTGAGTCCCAGTGAGAACGCAAGAAGAAAAACGGGTGCACCCTGAGAACTCCACTGAAAGACCACAACTGATGGTCTGAAGGCCTGGGGACTCCCATGGGAGCACGGCCCCTAGGCCTGTTGCTGCCCCGATCATGAATCATCACTGAGGTCAATTCTTCGGACAGGAATGGACTGGACTCAGGTACACAGAATGACCGTATCACGTGTGCACTTCATGGTTCTATGCGTCTATAGAATGTCGTCCTACTGGCCTCTTACTAGAGGGGGATCAAGAAGGTGGACAGGAGGGGACAGGAGATTGTTAAGAGGGTATGACATGTATAGAACGGAACGGATGAGTGTGCTGTCACCAGGCTAGGACAGCAGAAGGAGCTGCACATAGGTGGGCATGCAAATTTAAAGTGGATTGTACACTTGCACTCAATCACAATAAAAAACAAAAACCTTGTCACTGCCCTTTCGTCCCCCTCAGCACCAACGCCCCTGCAAAGGATATCGGTCTCCTCGTTGACTTCCATCGTGCCGTACTGCAGACAGGCGTCCACGAACAAGGCGGCTCTGTCAAAGTACCTCATGCTGGCAAAGAGACCACGGCATGGTGAGGCTCTGGGGTCAACGCGGGACGTCTACATCAAGACATGCCCACGCCGCCCCTGCAAGCCTGAGTGCCCTGTCCGTTATACCTCCTAAGCCGAGCTTTTTAGAAGACAGGGGGAAATGCCTGGGTTCATCTCCTCCTCTCCTAACTCCAGTGTTTCTCCCCCAAAGATTTCTTTTATACTTAAAAAAACTGTGACAGTCTCTAACTACACAGAGACCCCCAGAGATGTGAGCCACGTTAACAACTCCTCTTCTGCCACACCGGCCTCAGCTGCCTCCATAGTGTCAAATAAAGACAGTGTCCCGTGATAAAGTGATGGGTACTGCTTTTTGAGATTTTCAGAAGGGGACATCTCCACCTAGCCACCCTTTCTGTCCCCTTCCTGCTGCTCTCTGGGGCTCCTCTTAGTTGCTCTAATGAAGCTGAATTGGCTAACTCCTTGAAGAATTTGTTTTTAATTCTTTTTTAACAGGCACCTGTGAGGTTAGAGCACTGGTAGGAAAATATCACAGCTTCTAGACCAAGTGAAGAATTAATAGGTGAGGATGGATCCATTCTCCTTAGGTCTTTAAATAAATCTGACATGTACTTCCACCCCATTCTTCTCTGAGTCCTACCATCTGCTTGTAGAGCCTGCAGTCAGTGGGAAGTGAAAAATCCCAGCAGTCCCAGCAGCCCCCAGCATCCCACTGGGCATTGTGGGGCATACCTGTGCAGCGTCTCAGCCACACTGGAGAAACAGCCCAGGGAGAGAAGGACCAGGAGAGCCTTTGACTTCTGATTGACTTGTGGAGAGCAAAGATGGTCAACCCACCGCTTTAGGACATCAGCACACTCTTCTGAGTTTAAACGAACCTGAGAAAGAGGCCCACATTAAAAAGAAAAACATCCTCAAGGGTCTGCTACTGGTTTGTTTTTAGAGGGGAGAAGAGAGGGTGGAGACAAAGGGACAAGTGTTGGTTGAGTGGATCCTGGAAGTAAAGAGTTAAAAAGAAGAGTGTGCTGTCACAGGACAAGGAGAGCAGACAGAGATACAGACATGCGGGTACACAGTTTCATATGGAAAATTGACTTGGATTGTAAACTTTCACTTAATCACAATAAAAAAATTTTTTTTTAAAAAGAAAACCATCCTGTACGATGTAACAACAGTAAAAGGGAAGGGTCCTCTGAAACAAACACCAGGTTCTGCCCTGCAGCTGCTGGAAACATGAGCAGCGGTGACTGGCCAGGCCTGTGGGATGCAGGGACCGAGAAACACCTCACAGCTCACGCCACAACTCAAAACAGGCAACTGTTTTCACCTAAAAGCCACCACCACAATCCCCATGTTCTGATGAGAAGAAATGTTGACTTATGCTCATAAAGAGGAGGAAGAGGAAAGCCGCTAGAAAGTTCCCGCAGAACCACTAACTCTGCAGGCCAGAAAACACGCCCAACTAAACCCACAGCGCAGACCCTGGGGCCCTGGGACAGGACCTACCTTCGCCAGCCAGGCTGCCCGGTTCCACTCGCCGTAGGTCTGCAGGTAGCGGCAGGCGTCTGCAGCTTTGTCGATCAGGCAGAGCAACTGCACGCCCTCTGGAGAGGAAAACAACAGCGCTGGTGACAAGTGGCTTGCCTCTCTGCCAAGTCACTAAAACACAAGTCACCAGAACCTGGCCCAGCCCGGTGTCTGTCACATCTGCTGGAGACGCGCCGGAGTTCTATATTACCACTCAAGAAATCCACGTGACAAACACAAACAGGACCCAGAACATTCACAGGTGAAGCACAACTCCGTGGTGGCTTTCCCCGCCCCGGTTTGCCCAGGACTGCCATCTGCTTGAGCTCCCGCCCTGGTGGACTCATGAGCAGCGCCCCCTTCACTCTCAAACTCGGGTGTGGATGACTCAGTTACACGGTCAACAGCCAGCAGGAACTCTGCTTTTCCTTGAGCACACACAACGAAGAAAAAAACCTCCCTGACCATCACGTGCATGGAATTCTTTTCTGGAAACAAGCCTGACTTTCCACAGCATTGTCAGACAGACCCACAAGACGTCTTACCTGCCAACTTGCCATTGGCAATCATGTTTGTCGCCACCAGCTTTATGGTGCTCTGAGACGGGCCTGACAGGGTGGCCGTGGTGACCAGGCAGGCTTTCAGGGAGTCACAGTAGTAATGCTGGTTGTCTGCACTCGTCTCCAGCAGCAGCTGCACAGCTCTGTCCGTCTGACAAGGGAAACGGGTCCTTGGATCAGGAGAGCTTCCCCCACAGAACCATTTTAACACACAGTACTGACATTTATACCCAGAGGAAGACTTCTCGCTCCAGGACTGCTCTTGAGCACCCTGTGTACATGTACTGAGACAGAGCAAAGGCTCGCCGTGCCCTGCTGCGCTGAGCCACACGGGAAGCCGCAGTCGGGCTCAGGGCGCTGCTCCTTCTGCCTTCGCACCATCCAATTCAGACTCCAAAGCAGAGCAAACCACACGGCTCGGCTTCGGGGGGCACTGTCAAAGCCCCAAACACAAGCGCATTAACTATACGTTTCTTCTTTCTCACGGACTCATCAGCAGCATTTTGAGAGAGGCCTAACTTTACACCGGACTTGCAGGGCAGGAAATGTGTTCAAGAGGAAAACACTGTGCTCTCCATGTGTGTGCGCATGTGTGTGCGTGCATGCCCGTGTGTGTGTTCTGCCACCCCACCAAACACGGACAGCGCTCTAAGGCCCAACGCACCTGACCCAACAGCAGGAGCTGGTCAGTGCACTTCCTTGTGTGATCGTAAGTTGACCGCTTCGCTTCCTGGAGATTAACCCTCTCCAGCTGAAATTTCTATCAAAAAACAGAGACAAGCAAAAGACAGAGAATGGATTTAATGCACTTGATAAAGTCATTGTAATAAACACGACTTTGACTTCTGAACTAGCAAGAGAATCCACACAACAGAAATCCAACAACTGAGCAAGAATTTGAAAAGGTAAAAAGCTGAAATGTGGTATCATTTGTGTGCATGCTGGCCTGCTTATAGAAACCAGCATCAAGCAGAACTAGATAAAAACAATCTCTCATGGACTGAGGTACCCTAAAACCCAAGCCCCACCCAGTGCCATGGACCCTGACTCACAGTGACCCTAGACGACAGGAAAGAACTGCCCCATAGGCTTTCCAAGGCTGGAAATCTTGACCCTAGCAGACTGCCTCCTCTTTTTCCCACAGGGCAACTGGCAGGTTCCAACCACTGACATTTTGGTTAGCAGCAAGCACCTAACCACTGAGCTGCCAGGGCTCCTTCTGAATCTCTACTGAAGGTTAAAAACAATTATGAAGAATACCTTTATGAATTCAGAAGAGTAAACTTAAACTGAGAGTATGAAATACTTATTTGTGAGGTTCTCAGGCCCTGACTCTGGTTTTCTGGGTGCTACTGTGCCACAGGACTCATTTCTATTGCACAGACCTGAACTAAGTCAACAAGTTCCCAAATTTAAGATATTACAGAGATGTAAGTCTTTAAAAAGGCTTTCACATATAAACTAGAATACCTGAAAATACGCATTTTCACAGAGGACATCGTAACATATGTCGAGGGGGTTGTTGACGGTTTCCTGAGGGACAGCCTCCTGTGTCACTGCCGTGGTGGCTGACTTATCCTGGGAGAAGCTGTGCAGGTAGTGGGCGGCCACCGTCCAGAAGTGCAATTCCGACTCATCACCATAAAGCCTGAGAAGGGCGACATCAGTTACCACGGAGCTCACGCAGCACACACGGGTCTGGACAGGGCTTCCTACAGCAGCCTGAGGGACTAGGGACACAGTGCTGCCTCTAAAAGACCACCTGGGACACTGCTTAGTGCCTGGCAGAGGTGAAGCAGCAAGTTCTCAGTCCTGCTGCTGGATCTCTATGGGATCCCTTCATACCCAAACATCTCCCTGTGCTGTGTGAGTTCAACAAGGCTGTCTTATTGTAACACATGTTCACAAGTCTTTAAGTCTGCTATTTTAAGACACAGTTTTTAAAAAGCTGGTAGGAAGAAGCTCTTTCAATAAAGACAGGCTTAAGGCCTACATCTCACTTTCATAATCTGTTTTCTAAGTCCTGTCTACAGAGTGAACTGGTATCTTTTTCTAATATCTGAATGAGTTCAGCCATAAATAAAACCCCTAATGAGACATGACCCAATGTGAAACTCTGTGCCTGGCAAAGAAGCTTCTATCGGTGTTACCTGGAAACCAGCAGGCATCTCTGCAAGAGGGTGAATTCTGGGTCAAGCAAGAGCTTCTTTATGTCACTGCAGACAGGAATCCAGACAAAGGCAAAGGGACCATTTTGAATCAAATAATAAAACAAGGAGATAAATCAATATACTTTCAGATAGGAAAATTCCACTCAAAAGACACATTTATACGTAACAAAAGAAAATTACTTTGCCATGAAATTGCACAAGCTTAACAGGGCTGCAAGTGTTTCATGCTTGGAGATAAGGTATCTCTCAACCACCCCAGGGGCCTGGAGGGATGAGGCTGGCCCACATTCCTCTAACGGTTCAGCTCTATTCTGTAACTATGAACAGTCACCTCACTGTAGCGACAAGGACATCATCATGGATAGAATGATCTGTTAGTCGTCAGACACAGCCTGTATCCAGAGAAGATGGTACTTGATTTTTCAAACTATTCAAAGATTAGTGTTTTGGAAACATCTAAACACTAGACATTCATCAATCAGATAGGAAGGCAGTCTTTAAATCTATAGTTTTTTTATGTAAATATAAGTGTGACTCTTTGGATGGAGAACACAATGAACTGTGTTGAATATATGATCAATAAACATTCTATTACGGGTAACTTATTAAGTACACAAATTCTGCATGACAGATTCAAAACGAGAAACACTGGTTATATCTCACCAAGCACTCCCTGCAGACTCATATCTCTCGACTTTATTTGCAATATTATTCCTAAATACATCATTTGAAAACACTCCAGGTTCTCGGGAATGTATTAATCTGTTAGTCAGAAGTGTCCATGCACAGAGTCTGACACAGAAAACTCCAGTGGGAGCGGAGAGCTGACAGCAGAGTCCCTGGCTCTCTCGTCTGTAGCACAGCTCAGTAGGGACAGGGCCAAGGCAGGTGCGCAGCACCTGGCTCTCCCTGATTCCAGACCAGAATATCTGATCCTTGGCGACTTGCTGAAGACAGATGTTCAGTTATCGCATTGTTAAGAATGCTGTCAAAAATTCTAAGAGGAAACGCACTGATAGGAACAGAGTCCCCCACTTGTCTGTCAGTCTATTATACTGCAGGGGGGTGGGAGGGCTTGCCTGTTGGCTGTGATGCTGGAAGCTATGCCACCGGGACTCAGATCTCAGCAGGGTCACCCAGGGCAGACAGGGTTCAGCTGAGCTTCCAGACTGAGACAGACTAGGGAGAAGGACCCAGCAGTCTACTTCTGAAAAGAGTTAGCCAGGGAAAACCTTACAAACAGCAGTGGAATAACAAGCAGATGGGGCCTGGAAGAAGAACAACAGAGCGCTAACTAGAAGCAAGGACGGAGAGCCTGTGTCTTAGACACTTTGGACGTGTTGTCAGAAGGTATCAGACCCTGAAGAAGGCCATCGTGTTTGGTAAAGTAAAGGGTCAGCGAGAGAAAGGAAGACCGTCAACACGATGGACGGACCCAGTGGCTGCAACAACGGCCCCGCGACTAACAGTGACCGTCGGCCTGTGGTTCACGGGGTCGCCCTGAGTCAGAACCGACTTGACAGCACTTTGCAACGGTGACAACGTCAACAGAGGGCTGGCTCCTTCAGTCCCAAATATAAATCTATGTTTTAATACATTTTAATTCTAAAAAGTCTTTATCATTGCACTTCTTAGATTTCTGTCTTCTAATGAAGCATGCTTAAAGTACTTACTTGGACAATGAATTTAACTGCTCTTGAAGAAGAGTCTTTATTTCTTCATTTTCTGGATAATCACTGCAAAGAAAAGAAACTGAATGAATTCCTTATTTCTTTACTTAAAATCATTTATTCCCTCACCAGAAAAAAAAGCTGTGGATGACATTAACATAGAAATGAGCCTTCTGAAAATATGAGCCCAGGAGACAGGGTCACACACACCAGAGACTGCATCAGCCTGGGACGGGAAGAACCAGACGGTGCCGCCGCCACCAATGACTGCCCTCACAGGGACCGCAACAGAGAGCCCCTGGGGGGCAGGAGAAACGCCAGGGACCGAACTTGAACTCTAGTCAACTGGTAATACGCGATGCCATCACGGACTGGAGGGTCCCCAGAAGACACGGCCCCTGGACTCAGTTTAGTTCAGAAAGGAAAGCACGCTGGAAGCCAATGCATCATGCAAGGATTTGACTAGACTATGCGACAGAAATGGTACTGGTGCACAGCGTGCTGCCTGGCTCCAACAGACACGTGAGACTGACGGGGCAGCTGCTGCCCAGAGGTGAGAGGACAGGGCCGAGGGCATGGGAGCTGGCTGAACGTACCCGAGACATACGGGGAGGAGAGGGGCATGTGGACACATTTGCAGGGAAAGCAACCAAGGTCACCAAACAATGTTGCGTACATTTCTGTATCACGAACTGACTGGAACTGTAAATTTCACTTCAAGCACAATAAAAAGCAGACATCTGGAGCCCTTGCTCAAAAGCCTGGTTCCAGGCCCAAACAGCAACAGTCCTCTCAGGGACCCACAACTCATTTTTCATGTCTGCTCTTATCTCACTGAGTCAAGACACAGGGTGTGTGAAGAGAGTCTCTGGTTCTCACGAAACCATAAAATCTATTAGCAGACTCTAAATAAAAATGATCACATTCAGACACATTCAAGTAAGCAACTGAGGAGCCTGTGGTGCCCCAGTGAAGCGCTTGGGTGCTCAGTGCAAAGCTGGTGGTTTGGGCTCTGCCTGGGGCTCCCACAGGGAGGACCCGGCGATCTGCTCCTGTAAAGGTCGCAGCCCAGAAAATTCTTCTGTCCCATGGGGTCACTGTGACTGAGAACTCCCTTTTCTAAGCAGACCTCACTGCACTGCCGTGGCCTTACCTTCCCTGTCCCATCCGTGCCCACCTGGGCACTACACTGAGGACAAGCCCAGGACACATCTGCAGCCAATTTCACTAACAATTGCTATGTATAGTTTCTGAGTTTTTTTTTTTTTTTTGCTATGAGGTAGGCACTGAGATTCAGAAAAACATAATAAACTTCTAATGCAGCCCATTAATGTCACTTTTAAAAAGATTTAGTCCTGGCCTCAAGTTCTCCTTGGCCTCCATCAGTCCTTTCCTGAGGGCGACAGGCTCCACTTCAGGACTTAGGACAAAGACAGCCACCTACCAGTAGCTCATCTCCACAGCTTCCCCACCCACCCATACTGCTAAGAGCCCAGAAACAGATGAGAAGGAGGGGTCCATCCTGTGTCTGTCTGCCTTCTAAGCATCAGCCTGGTTTTCAGGCTTGGCTCCATTCGGTGTAGGCCCTGGAAGACAGTCCACTACAGATTTTCATGGGAGTCCTTCAATCCCAAGGAGTGTAAGGCAGGAAAACAAAAATGGAAACTACTTACACCTGAGAAAGGTCCAAAGAGCACTGTCCATTCCACGGCTGATGCAGTAAGAAGGCTTTTAAGGCCAGGGCGGCCCTGGGAACCAGGAGATAGGGGCACCACACAGGTTCTGGGACAGAAAGGGTTGTCTTGTTTGAAATGGAGTTGTATACTGCTGCTGACATCAAGCAGAGGAGTCGGCAGGGAATGATGCAAGTTAGACATCTGCGATGAGAACACTGCAAGGGGACACTGTGGACTTCCTCACTGCATCGCATTAGAAGGGACATCTTAGCTGGTCTCCTCACAGGCAACACGACATTTGATTGTCCACTTATGGTGGAACTCAGCAGAGTACTCTCTTGTAAAGCCACCTTCCTCCCTTATAATCAGCCACATGTGTAGGGGAGACTGCAAGACAGTGGCAGTGAATTTCCTGTACCCGAACATCCTGTTACCCAGTGATCCTTGTGTAGGCGCCCTGGTGGCACGGGGGCTAATGGGTTCAGCCATTAACCCAATGGTTGGCATTCAAACTCAGTAGCTGCTCCGAGAGATACGTGACATTCTGCTTCTGCAAAGAACTGACACCTTGTAAAACGGGGGCAGTTCCACTCTCCTGTGGGTCACTGTCAGTCACACTCGAATTACCAGTGACACTGTCAACTACTTCAGTCAAGTTCAAAATTTCTCTGTAGTTCTTTTGCCCTCAGACTATAAATCACTAAAGGTACACAACCAGGGTTTTGTGTTTAAAAGTAACTTGAAGAGAAGGACAACACATGACATGGGGGAAGTCAGCACAGGTGGACCAAAGCAAAAGCGAACACGTTTCCTACTAAAAAAACAAAGGTTACTTGTACCATGAGTGGGTGTGTGCGCACGCGTGTTGTGTGCTAATGTTACTAAGCTTTCATACAGTTGGGATCAACCGATTCTTGTATTCAATTTTAGGATTCATTTTCTTTTTGAGTATTTACAATTAAGAGGGTTCAAAGTGCCACCTATATAAAGAAGGTATACTCAGAGAAGTTCATTCCTCTCCATCTTTCTGTCCACTTCCTACAGATAACAATTTGTTAGTTTCTGGAATATCCTTGCTTTTCTTTTTTGTAAAATAAGCAAACAGACAGAAAAGCCTGCCTTTCTTTCCGTACCTGCCCACATAGGAGACACCTACGTTGAGAGTTTATGCTGCTGCTCAGTAAACGACTAAGCAAAGGTCTTACGAAAGTTCTTCCGGGTCAGAGGGCCGGGAGAGCACACCACAGGTGTGCCTGGAGCAGTCCTCACTGTAGGGCTCTCCCTGCAGTCTGACTGCAACGCCTGCCTCCCTCTCCCTCCAAAAGCATCTTCCAAGGATGCACACACACTGCATTTCAGCAGACAAACCTGCCTTTCAAGTGGATTGATGGATGTACTCACAATCCTTCCAGCTTTCTTTTTAAAGTCACATATGACGTTCTTCTCACTAACGTATTTTTCATTTTGGTAAAATATGCCTCAAAACTGCCATACAGAAAGAGGCAAGATACTAGAAGCCGTAGTTTTGTTTTCACTGGCTTCAGAACTCTTTACGGTCGGGACACTCTCCACAGCGCCCGTTCAAAGACCAATGGCCGCCAAAGGCGCAGCGGTCGTCACTGAAGCACCAGCAGCCCACATCGCTGGCTGTGTGGCCTCTGACGAGAGCTCTGTTCTGAGCAAACCATCTTCTCTCTTGTTGACAAACCAGTCCGAAGGAAAAGAAGGGCCACTTACAAAACCTGAGCTGCAGCATGAGTGACTTCCGTAGTCACAACGATGACAACACCTCAGTGACAGAAACCCTCAAGATTTAAGAGAACGTATTTTCTTAAACTCAGATTCTTAGAAAATAAGACTAATACAGCTTGTTCCCTCAGGACAGCAGCCTGCGGCAAAGGAAAGATCAGCATCAAAGCCCCCTCTCCCCCGGCTTCCGTACCCGTTAACTCCTGCTCATCCATCCTAAAACACGTCGACTTCATCGACATTTCCAGGACGCGGATGCACCCATCATCCGACGCCAGGATCACTTTATCTGACGTACACCAGTCCACATCCAGTATCTGAAAGGTCACATTTCTTCCACTCCTTAAACTGCTCACCATCTGAACCTGTATGAGCAAATGTGGTTGTCACTATCAGAGCAAAAAAGGAGCTGTTTATTATTCTGAGTCAAGTGGTCAAGGGAAGACAGGGCCTGCGGCAAAGGCCCACTCCAAGTTTAGAGCTAAGCAGCCTGGACAATCTCTCTGCCACATGCTTACACAGTCTAAATGTTCCAAAGGCAGCGATGACCTAAAAATAATCTCTTGTGCTGCCACCTTTAGAATAGAAATGCTGTGAAAGTTTTTAAAAAGAAGAAACTAATTTGTCATACTAACTTGAAAAACCTATTACATGGTTTTCCTTTCTAAATCAGGAGGATTTGAACCCAGAGCCCATGTGAACAGTGGCTCCCTGACATTTCACCCTCACAGCGTGGGCCTACCTCTTTGGTGTCCCACACTTCAGCTCCGTCGTTGTACATTGCTATGAGTTTTTGGTTTCCTTTACCCGGGGCAAAGCGAATCTTCCTTACCCAACTTCGATGCGTAGGTATTCCTCTGAAGACAAACAAAAAACATGAAACCAGAACACCAGTAAGCTGCTTGGTCCAACACAGGCAATGGAAACAGTGTCCTGAGTTTCCATTTCTGACAAGGCCTGAGGATGGGGATGTCACTTCCTTCCTAGATAAGGACATCGGACAGAATGGCTCTGTCCTTTAATGACAGCAGAAATTGTGTTCCCTCTTCTGCAGAGACCCAGGACTGGCCTCACAGTTCTTCCTTCCAAGTTCAGGAGTTTGCGACCCGAGGGGCCAAATCACACTTGGCCATGCCTACTGGTCCTGCTGGCCAAGACACGGCCTCCAATGGAACCGCATTTATATAAATCAAAGGCTTTTTTCTTAAACAAGTAACAAAATTCCACTCTTAGCTCATACCTGGATACTCTGCCTTTCAAATCCCAAAAATTTAAATTTCCATCCATATCGCCAAGAACTAATGTATCACCTTTCCAAGCGATGCAGGTCACACTGCCCATACTTCCCTAGGAAACAGCAACAAACACAAGCTTTACTGCCGCATACCAACTGTCAAAACAAAAACAGTGCTACTTAATGGCCATAATGAAGTGATAAAGATATTTTGGTAGAATTTAATTACACAGGGTTTTGTTTTAGTGTGAATGCCATCAAGCTCTCACAGACCTCAATACTAAAAGAGCTCCATGACACACAACCCTGAAGATAGAGGAGAACGCACTGGGACAGACAGTTAGTTATTCTGTGATAGTTTTACAGAAAATGAGTGTTTTCTTTGAGGAAGAAAATACTCTAAAAGAGAAAAAAGGAAAGGAAAAGAAATACTACTGGAAAAGTCCTGTCTCTAGCTTACCTCACACCCCAAAAGGGTAAATAAATCCATTCCAAAGAAACTCAAAGCTGTTTTAGAACTAACTAGACAGCAATGTTGCCAATGATAAAAGGATCGGCAGTTTTATTAGAACCTTCTGGGAACTTCTAGAATACTGAAGGTGAAAAGACACTATCAATTAAAGGCATCTGCGCCATTTGAGTTCACAGAAAGCTTGCAAAGAGGTTAAATGTTGGGAAACAAGTGTAAGAAAAATCCGTCGGCTCCCGTGGAGGCGGTCAGTCTAACACGGGGGGCAGGGGCACGCAGCGCTGGCAGGCACACGGGGCCGTGGGCGCAGGCCTGGGAGCCCGGCTCCGCACTCGCCCCACCTGGGCTCCGCTGAGCTGCCCGATGACTCTGCTGTGTGGTTTTCTGCAAGCTTCCTAACCTTTCTGTGTCTTGAATTTATTATCAAAATTGTAGAGTAATAGCATGGAACCTGAGAAGTTACTATCAGTGTTACTGCAATGATACAGGTAAAGTCTTAGAGAAACGCCTGCCACACTGTAAACAGTCAACAGACACTGGCTACTATAGCATGATCTTACGGCTCAGCTACTTCTCTGCATATTAATATCCTAGTTTTGCATTGTTTACAGTTACGATAGGAAGATTCACATGCTTGGCTCTCTCACACGTCCACAGGGAAGAAGCTAGATGGCTCCCACAGTCTGCGAAGTGACCACTAACAGGCCGCCAACAATCACTACCACCAAATGCAGTGGTGTTGAGTCGATTCTGACCCACGGTGACCCTACGGGACAGAATAGAACCGCTCCACTGGGATCACCGGGAGCAGCGGGTGGACTTCAACTGCAGACCTGTCGGTTAGCATCTGAGCACTTAACCACTGCACCACCAGGGCCTAGTGGCAATCGGGAAATAAAAGAAAACTTACGGAAATATCAATATTATACAGAATCCAATGGTAGCAATAATAAAACCTAGGAGTTATAAATAATAAACAGAATCCCGAGTAATATGAAGCCACACTCCAAGATGGCCATACTGCTTTTTCTCCTGACCATACTACCGGAATGGTTAAAAGAATCTGTCTTTACTTTCTAGTCAGGAGAACTTTTATAACCTTACTTTCTAACTTCCAAAAGTTACAACATTAAAGCTTAAATGATCTAAAGAATCACAGTGTTACCAGCTTACAATCACAGCAAGCATTCAGACAGCTGAAGAGATACACCAGACCTTTCTACCGAGGCTTTTACAGACAGGATGCAAACCGTACAGTGACACGGTGCCTTCAGAAGACGTGGCACACACAACCCTGCTTGACAGCACTCAGGAATCCCAAGCGAAGAATGAGTGTAAACACAGGCTCAGCAGAACCCTACTGCAGGACACGGACAGCTGTCCACATGGGAAACACGCTGACCAACGCCCAGGAGGAAGGCTGGCAGCAGGTGGGCTGACTGTCCCCCCACCCCCTTCTAGTTCATTAAGTAAACGCAGTCACTTCTGGATTCCCCAAGAGTACACGGTACAAAATATGCTAAGGGTCCCCCTCCTTTGTACCATTTCCAATCACTGTACAGATCGAGGGCTCAAACGAAGAGGAGAAATTTCAACTCAAAGTGAATGTTTAGTACTTTACATTTGAAAAGGTGAGGGTAAGATTTACGAATACTGGATTAAAACAGAAGGGGTAAAAATCCTCTAGCTGAATTCTACATCAAAGTCACTGGAAAACATATTAACTCCAGAAAGTAAAAATAACCAATTTCCAATGTATTATATTGCAGACGCGCAGTTCCTGTTCCTCACCAACAGCCTGCTCTCAAGTGTGTGTGAAATTCACTGGAGGCTGGATCCTTACTTCGCTGGTCATCATCCCTGGAGAGAGTGGCTCCAGGCTACGAAGTAAAGGGCTCTGGCCAGCAGAACAGGAGGCCTGGTGGCACAGTGGTTAAACTGGTCAGCTGCTAGGCAAAAGGTTCGCAGTTCAAATCCACCAGTACCTCCATGGGAGAAAGCAGCAGCAGTCTGCCTCTGTAAAGTTTTCCAGCCTTGGAAACCCTATAAGGTTGCTTTGAATTGGGACAGGCTCAATGGCCATGAGATTTTGGTTTTTTTTTGGCAAGCAGAACAGAGACTTGCCACATCCTGACTTCAGGCCTCCAAAAGTAGCGACAGGACCTTCCAAGTTGTGGGGTACGATTTTCCTGCGGGAAGCACTGAAGAGACACTCATGTACCTAATGTCCATAAATTCTAATTTTTTAAAAAAGGTATCTCAAAAATTAAAACAAGAACTCTGCTGGGTTGTTTCTACCCTCTAATCTCAAGGAGAATGTGGTGAGAAAGTACAGAGACTGAGCTGGTGGTGGCACTGGAGGGGCTCAGATGGCCCCTGGGCTCTGGAGGAGGAGGAGGCAGACTTCCAAGGGACAGTCCTTTCACACAGGACCTCCCAAGGGTCTACTCTGCTTACACACTTAAAGTGACTTTGCTGTTCCTATTACGATCATCTAGGAAACATCAAACCTTCACGTAATTACATCATTATGTTTGCCCTTTCAGACTACTAGCACTTTCTGACAATATTACAGATGTTTTTAAATAGACTACAGATTAAACTCTATTCAATCTCATACCTAACTTGTGCCACATAATTAGAAAAATACAAGGCCATCGTCTGTTATAACCAAGAAGCACTTCCCCATTTTAGCTTCTGTTTCACAAGCAGCGCAGGCTATCTGGGGACGCTTTCAGCTCACCTGCAGCTGTTGGTAGGCACGACGGGAAAACCAGCCTCTGAGGGCCCTACCGACTCTGCCATTTGGTGTTCAGGTCCCTTGGTCCTCATCTCACCCAACAATGGGGAGTTCATCTGTGTGACCAACTGGATCATGCTAGGCCTTAAAAGACACGTGCTTCCTTCCGGCTCCCCTAATCACGGGCTTTGGGAAAGCCAGCTGCCACCCTGTGAGGCCATGCAAGCAGCTATCAGGAGAAGACTGTGACCTCTCCCCTTCCCAGCAGATGGCATCAATCTGCCAGCCATGGAAGTGAGTGACCTGGGAAGAGGCTCTTCCTGGCCACTCACTTCAGAAGACTGCAGCCCCAGCCGGCATTCTGACTGTGACCTCGTGGAAGCCCCCTGCCACTGCCGATGAGTCGAGTCCAACTCCTAGCGACCCTAGCGGTCAGAGTAGAACTACCCTATAGAGTTTCCAAGGAGCACTTGGCAGATTTGAACTGCCGACCTTTTGGCTGACAGACGTAGCCCGCTACATAAGTACAGAGGCTGGCATTCTACTACAATGTCCCATTTTTAGACAGCAATTTTAAATATATATATGTGTATATATGTAATATTAAATCATCACATGTCTATACAGAACCATCACGGTAATCTGCCTTAGTTAACAAACACTTTAGCTTGTGAGATGTATGCTGATACCAACTATTAACTTGGGAACCTTCAGGGACTCCACAAGGCCAAGAAAAAGATATAAAGAAGTTAGTTATTAACAACATTCATTACACTTACAACCTGATTTCCTTTATCCAAAGTAATACTAGACGGTAAGTCAAATCTTTCAAAATAGAGTCTGAAATGGAAAGAAGACAGAATCAGAGTCAGACAGAGGGACCTGAGTTTGAAACCCTTCTCTGTGAGGCTGATCCTGGAAAATGATTTCTTCTTTCTTGAGAGATAAAATAGAGACAGATAATCCCTCAAAAATTATCGTGAGGCTGGGCAGAGTCAAACTGGCGGACTAAGCCCACGTCTCCTTATGTCCCTCTGGAAACTAAGACCTGAACTGATAATCAAACGGAGCCTCTGGTCACCTAATCAGCCCCAGGACACAGCACAGGGCTGTTACTTTGGACTTCATACTACTGAGCGAAAAACCTCCTCTCTGTCGCTGACTCCCGCTCCTGGCTAGCCCCGGCTCTCACGGACGGAAGGTAAACGCACCATTGTGACTTTTTTTTCCCCTCTGTCTTGGCCGGCGGGCAGAGCAGGGTCTTGCCTAGCGGCTGGACTCAGACACGCTGCTTGGGGGACAGGCAGGCGAAATTCCCATATTTTGATAGCCAGGCTTGGGACTCTGTTAATCGAGCCACTTTGAGCGTGCCATTTTATATCTGCCTCAGTGGTGTTTGTACGGAGCTCCGCGGTCAGTGTGCGGGATGCCATGCTGGATACGGAGATTCTAGCGGGACCTCAGTCTTAGCCTGGGAGCCAGCGCCTGCAAGCAGGACAGCGCTTCTCCGACAGAAAAGCAGTAATTTACCTAGTGCCACCTGCTTTGGGGGTCCTGCAACAGAATCAGAGGAATCACTACCTCTCAGCACCTTTAGCCCTTCTGTCTGCTGCCTGTGTGGAGGATGCTGTCTTGGATGTGGTGGCCGCAGCTGGACCTAATTCTTAAGCTTGCGAGCCAGAGCCTGCCCACAGGACAGCGCTTTTCTATCACAAAACCAGTACTCTACACAGTGTCGTCTAAGGCTAGGCCCTGTCAGCAGAGGCCAACAGGGCAGTAGCACTGCTGTATTCTGAACTAGTCTGTATCATCTGGGGTTGGATATAGTGGCGCTTACTTTGTCAGATGAGAAGAGGGACCTCTACACCTGAAAACCTAACTGACTTGTGAACTGGTCAGATACCTTTTGCTTTACATTTGAAGACAGCCTAGAGAAACATCTGCAGTCCATCCTCACAGTATCTCTTCCAGCCTCTACATACTCACATGGGTCCCAAAAAGCAACAGACACTTGTGGCATACAACAAATCAGCCATGGCTTCAGAAGGCTCCCAAACAAAGCAACCGAGGGGTTTTCCAGATGAAGAAACTTTTATGAAAGCATCAGAAAGTGAATACAAAACGATTATATACAGAGCCCTTCTAGACCTTATACAAAATGCAGGAGAACAAAATGAAAAATTAAGCAAGATGTTTGATCTGATGGAACACCAGTACTCTGAAATACAACAGATCAAGTACAAAATCGAAGACATAGAAACTTCAATGCAAAGCCAAGAAAACAGAATGGAACAAACAGAAAAAAGAGTTTCTGACTTGGAAGACAGAGCTACTGAGGCCAGCATCTATGAGCAGAAATCAGAAAAAAGAAACAAGAAAAATGAAGAAACATTAAGAAGCATGTGGGACTCTATTAAGAGGAACAACCTTCGGTTAATTGGAGTCTCTGAACAGGGTGAGACATCTGAGAACACAGAGAGTATTGTTGCCGAGCTGCTGACAGAAAACTTCCCAGAAATCATGAAGGAAGAGAATATAGACATCTCAGACGCATATCATATGCCACCGAACATAGATCTCAAAAGAAAGACTCCAAGACATATTATAATCAAGCTCAACAAAATGAAACATAAGCAGCAACTCTTAAAGGCAGCAAGACTCAAAGCAAAGCTAACATTCAGAGGGAAACCCTGTAGGCTCTCTTCAGATTTCTCAGCAGAAACCACGCTGGCACGGAGACAGTGGCATGACACATTCAAAGCCTTGAAGGAGAAGAACTTCCAACCAAGAATTATATATCCTGCAAAACTATCTTTCAAATACGAAAATGAAATTAAGACATTCCCAGATAAACAGAAACTCAGAGACTTTGTAAAAACCAAACCAAAACTACAAGAAATATTGAAAGAAGTTCTTGGCTCTGGCTTAGAAGAACAAAACCACTAACTTTATATTTTAGAACGACTTTACTACTCAAAACTCTACTCAGTTAGGGAAGGCTCCAAGGCCAATCACAGTTTTGATAAGGAAAGAAGCAATCCAGTGATCATCATGAAAACTATGGCGTCATCATATTAAAAAGAGGGATGTACTACAGTTGTCATAGTCCTTCCAGATGGAGAGGAAGATGACAAGACTGGTAGTAACTAAAATTGGGTTTATATATAGTTTATTAAGGAGAATCATAGGGGCAGCTGTAAAGCACAACAAAGATGTATCATATCATTTCAAGAAATGTAACACAGGAGTCTCAACAACCACAAAACCAGCTCTGAAAAAGGTGAAAAATCAACTCACAAAAAAGAACGTCCCAGAACAGACTAATAAGAACAACAGAGAAAACATCAACATAAAAATAAACACATCACAACGGCAGCACTGAACACATACCTATCAATAATTACATTGAATGTGAATGGACTGAATGCTCCAGTAAAGAGACATTGAGTGACATCTTGGATCAAAAAACATGACCCATCCATATGTTGCCTACAAGAAACTCACCTGAGACCTAAAGATAGGAACAAACTGAAAATTAAAGGTTGGAAGAATATATATCAAGCTAACAATGAACAAAGAAGAGCAGGGGTGGCAATTCTAATCTCAGACAAAATCACTTTTAATGTCAAATCCACCATCGTGGACAAAGATGGACACTATTGCTGAAAGGTTCAGTACACAGGCAAGACTTAACTATATTAAATATTTATGCACCTAGTATCAGAGCACCTAAATACGTCGAAGAAACACTGACTACACTCAAAAGAGAGTTAGATTACTCCACCATAACAGTGGGAAACTTCAACACTCCACTCTCAATACTAGACAGATCATCCAGACAAAAACTCAGTAAAGATACAGAAGACCTCATTGCCACAATTAACCAACTAAACCTCACTGATATATACAGAACTTTCCACCCATCAGCAGACAACTACACTTTCTTCTCCAGTGCACATGGAACATTCTCCAGAATTGACCATGTGATAGGCCATAATGCAATTCTCAACAAAATCCATACCACTGAATTACTGCAAAGCATCTTCTCAGATCATAAAGCCATAAAAGTTGAAATCAATAGTAGCAAAAACATAGATAGAAAGTGGAACTCTTGGAAACTCAACAACATCTTGCTCAAAAAACCATGGGTTATAGAGGAAATCAAGGATGAATTAAAGAAATTCATGGATTCCAATGAGAACGAAAACACTTCCTACCAGAACCTATGGGATACAGCCAAAGCAGTGCTCAGAGGTCTGTTTATCTCCATAAATGCACACATCTGGAAGGAAGAAAGAAACCAAATCAAGGAACTAACTCTACAGCTTGAACAAGTAGAAAGAGAACAACAGAGGAACCCCTCAGGCACCAGTAGAAACAAGATCATAAAGATTAGAGCAGAGCTAAATGAATTAGAGAATAGAAAAACAATTGAAAAGACCAAAAGCTGGTTTTTTGAGAAGATTAACAAAATTGACAAACCACTGGCTAAACTTACTAAAGAAAAGCAGGAAACAAAACAAATAACCCAAATTAGAAATGAGAGGGGGGTTGTCACCACAGATGCAACAGAAATCAAAAATATCATAACAGAATACTATGAAAGACAGTACTCTAACAAATTTGAAAACTTAGGGGAAATGGACCAATTCCTTGACTCATACCACCTACCCAAATTATCACAACATGAAGCAGAACAACTTAATAAATCCATTACAAAGGAAGAAATTGAAAAGGTCATCAAAACACTGCCAACCAAAAAAAGTCCGGGTCCAGATGGCTTCACTGCAGAATTCTACCAAACATTTAGAGAAGAGTTCTCTCCAATACTGCTGAAACTATTTCACAGTATAGAAAGGGATGGAGTACTCCCAAACTCATTCTATGAAGCCAGCATAACCCCAATACCTAAGCCAGGGAAAGACCCAACAAAGAAAGAGAACTACAGACCGATATCACTCATGAATCTAGATGCAAAAATCTTCAACAAAATTCTTGCCAATAGAATACAACAACATATCGAGAAAATAATCCATCATGACCAAGTGGGATTCATACCAGGGATGCAAGGCTGGTTCAACATCAGAAAAACAATTAATGTGATTAACCACATAAATAACACAAAAGACAAGGATCACCTGATTTTGTCCATTGATGCAGAAAAGGCATTTGATAAAGTCCAACACCCATTCATGCTAAAAACTCTTAGCAAAATGGGCATAGACGGCAAACTCCTCAACACAGTAAGGGCCATTTATCCAAAGCCAATTGCCCACATCATCCTGAATGGAGAGAGACTGAAAGACTTTCCTTTGAGATCAGGAACTAGACAAGGACGCCCACTCTCACCTCTTCTATTCAACATTGTGCTAGACGTTTTAGCCAGAGCAATTACACAAGACCAAGAAATAAAGGGCATCTGCATTGGCAAAGAGGAAGTTAAAATCTCCCTGTTTGCAGATGGTATGATTGTATATGCAGAGAATCCCAAGGAATCTATAAGTAAACTACTCAAACTGATAGAAGAGTTCAGCAAAGTCTCAGGATACAAGATAAACATAAGTAAATCAGTAGGATTCCTTTATACCAACAAGGAGACTGTTAAGGAAGAAATTATGAAATCAATACCATTTACGATAGCCCCTGAGAAGATAAAGTACCTAGGAATTAATCTAACCAGAGAAATAACAGACCTTTACAAAGAGAACTACAAGCCCTTACTACAAGAAACTAAGAGAGACTTAGATAAATGGAAAAACCTACCTTGCTCATGGATAGGAAGACTTAACATTGTGAAAATGTCTATTTTACCCAAAGCAATCTATTTATATAATGCAATCCCAATACAAGTTCCAGTGACATTTTTTAGTGAGATGGAGAAACAAATCATCAATTTTGTTTGGAAAGAGAAGAAGCCCCGGACAAGTAAGGTACTACTAAAGAATAAGAACACACTGGGAGGCCTCTCATTACCTGACTTTAGAACATATTACACTGCCACAGTGGTCAAAACAGCCTGGTACTGGTATAAGAACAGACAGATCGATCAGTGGAACAGAACTGAGACCCCAGAAATGACACCATCTGCCTATGAACAATTGATATTTGACAAAGGCCCTAAGACATTAAACTGGGGTAAAAACAGTCTCTTCAACAAATAGTGCTGGCAAAATTGAATATCCATCTGCAAGAAACTGAAACAAGATCCGTATCTTACACCTTATACAAAAACCAACTCCAGCTGTATAAAAGACCTAAATATCAAATACCTAAAACCATAAAGCTCATCCAAGAAAAGGTAGGAACAACAATGGAAGTTTTAATACACAATATGGACAGACTCCAAAATCTGTCAAACAAACCACAATCATCAGAAGAGAAAATAGATAAATGGGATCTATTAAGGATTAAACACTTTTGCTCATCTGAAGACTTTATTAATAGAATTAAAAGAACACCTACAGAATGGGAAAAAATATTTGGAAACTCTATGTCAGACCGATGCCTGATTTCCATAATCTATAAGATACCATAAGATATCAACAAGAAGAAGATAAACCATCCAATTAAGCGATGGTCAAAGGAGATAGACAGACATTTCACTAAAGAAGAGATCCAGGCAGCCAAAAAACACATGTGGACATGTTCACGATCTTTAGTTATTAAAGAAATTCAAATCAAGAGGACAATGAGATACCATTTGACCCCAACAAGGTTGGCCATGATCCAAAAAACACAAAACAACAAATGCTGAGAAGCTGTGGAGAAAGTGGAATGCTCCGACACTGTTGGTGGGGTTGCAAAGTGGTCCAGCCTCTTTGGAAAGCAATCTGGCACTTCCTTAAAAAAAGGGATATTGATATATCATTTGACCCAGTAATTCCACTACTTGGAATATATCCTACAGAATCAAGGCCTTTCACACCAACAGACACATGCACCAGAATGTTTATCCCAGCACAGTCCATGATAGCAAAAAGATGGAATCAACCCAGATGCCCAACAACAGAAGAATGGATAGGTAAACTATGGTATATATACTCAATGGAGCACTATGCAATGATAAAGAACAACGATGACTTCAGGAAACATCTCATGACCTGGTTTCAACTGGAAGACATTATGTTGAGTGAAAGTAGTCAGCGACAAAAGGCCAAATATTGTATGAGACCTCTACGATAAGATCTCAAAAACAGACTTGTGTATAGAAGAAAAGACTCCGACAGCTGCAAGGGAGGGGAGGGAGGGAGGGAGGAAGAGGGTTTAGATTATATAGTTGCTAGGTATCTGGTTGGGTGAAATTAGTGATAGCACACATTAGAAACAAGAACAATATTAAGTGGACTTAAACATAACATGAGTACTCCTTTCATCTTAACCCAATATTGCAAGGATAGAGTAGCTGGGGCAGGGGCTGGAGGACCATGCTCTTAGGCGAAAGCGAGGCCAATTGGCACAACTAGCGTTTTGCTAAGAGGGCTCTCTGCACCCCACGTTGGTGAGTGGCATCTGGGGTCTTAAAAGCTGCCAAGCTGCCATCCGAGGGCACAGCAAACGGTCCTAACTCAGCAGAAACGGATGCTCACCAAGAACCAAAATGATATGGGGGAAAGACAACCCAGAAGACAAAGAGACCCACATCAGTGGGTGCCTACATCGACTTGGGACCAGAAGAACCGGGTGGTGCCTGGCCACCACCAGTGATAGCCACGATGGAGCTCACTAAGTTGAGTCCCACTGGCAACATAAGAATAAAAAGGGGTGCACCCTGAGATTCCCCACTAAAAGACCTCAATTGATGGTCCAGTGGTTTCGGGGTTCCCCTGGGAGCATGGCCCCTCACCCTGATGCTGCCCTTGTCCATAAATCATAACGAAGGTCCACGCTTCAGAAAGGAATGGATTGTACTTGGCGATGCAGTGACCATATATTGGATGCACTTTATGGTTCTATACATCTATAGGATATCATCCTGCTGACCTCTGGCTGGAGGAAGGAGAGTGGGTGGAGAGGGGAAAGGAGGCTGTTGGGAGGATGAGACATATATGAAGCAGAGAGGAACAGTGTGCTGTCACCGGGCAGGGAGAGCAGTGGAAGCTGCATATAGGTGGGTATGTAAATTTATACAGGAATGTACATTTTCACTCAGTTATATTAAATAAAAAATTTAAAAAAAAAAGAATTATTGTGAGAATAGCAGTAAGTAGCAAGTGTTAAGTACTAAATTAAAAAATTTATAATGCTGTTCTTTGGTAGTATGGTAAACAGTTAATCATTGATAACCTCTCTCAAATAGTAATGCTTAGGACATTCTGCTTTCCCCAAAGAGCTTCCCAAACGACTGTGGCTTCACTAGATCCAGAACCCCCCCAGTCTCCACTCAGAAGGCCGACACAGGCGCCGTCAGGGGCTGCACTCACATCGGGCGGGATCCGTGCACTGTCTTTCACCGAGTTGCCTTCGACAGTGAGATGATAAACCTGGCCGTCGTTATCAGTAAACACAAAATGCTCCCGGGCAGAGATGTTCTGGCTGAGTTCGGACTTACTCTCTGCTTCCTGCAGCAAGCTTTGGGGCAGAGAAAAATAAGGTATTTCTTCCTTTAAAATGACTCCAATAGTTAACTTCCTCAAAAACAGAGATGTGTTAATTTAAAAAAAAAAAAAAAAAACACCCAACACTGCCGTCAACTCCATTCCAACTTACAGTGACCCTACAGGAGAGACAACTGCCCCGCGGGATGGGGTGCCTGGCGGATCTGTGCTGCTGACTTTCTGGTTAGCAGCCACAGCCCTTAGCCGTGACCCACCAGAGTTTCCAGATGCATTAACAGGTGATCCAAAACCACTAAAAAAAAAGTCTGAAACTAACCTTTGCTCAGCTAACAAGAGAAAAACACAAATCACTCTTAAGTAGCCACAGTATGAAAGAAAGCTGCCCCCTGCACAGGGATGTGGTGACGCGCACTAACTCCAGGGAAGACACCTCCTGGCCTGTCTCTGCGGCAGGACACTCACCAGCAGACGGGCTGCTTGCTCCTCCCCATCACCACCTGGAAGCTTTTTACCTGTAAAACCGGTGCAGGCGGGGTGGGGCTTAAGCTCAGAATTTCCGTTTTCTTTGGTGTCCACAGATGGTAACGTGTTCTGTGTGTTTACCTTCACTTGAACAGAAGAAGCTGACGCTTAGGGAACAGGAGGGCCCTGAGGACAACCGTAGTCACTAGTGGACGCTGACAGGTGCCTATTACTGCACGTTCTATTGACGGCAGGAGGCAACACAACAAGAAAAGTGACTTCCCAGTAAACTGGCTATATAGTCAAAAGGGAAACAAAGTCTATTCCTTGGATGGTACTTGTTAAAAGCCCAGCTACAGAAATGACAGTACAAATGACAGTGGCGGCAAACAGCACACCGTACCTGATCACCGATGACTCGGCTACACTCAGCTCCACATCTGAGACCACGGTCTGGCGGGCCATGGCCTCTCGGGTGGCGAGCTGCTTCTTCCGCAGGCTCTTCAGGTTGTGAGAGGGAGACCACTCCTGTGCACGAGACAGACCAAGGCAAGCGCCGGGTTCCCTTCTGTCAGAGCATCCTGCCAGGCAGCCTGTGCCCGGGGTCACTTACTACTACCACACGTGAAGTCCCACACTTTGCTTTGGGCTTCACCTATTTGCTGACAGGGATTTTAATTCTTGCTTGATGTGGCTGATTTGAATAACACAAAAGCTGAGTAGCAAACTTCTCCAAGGTCTAACCTTCTGATGCTTTCTTACTCATGAAATTCATGAACTTAATCATGCTGTCTCCCATTCCCCCTGAGACACGCCTCTCCTTCCTCCCCTCCCCTCAGGTGCACAGGGTTGAGACAATCATGCCCCTCCAATCGTGACCCATTATCAAGGATCACACACACCACAATCACTGCCACAGAGTCGATTCTGACTCATAGCAACTTTACACAACAGAGCAGAACTGTCCCATAGGGTTTCCACAGAAACTTGTATATTCATACTGCTGACCTGGTTAGCAGCTGAACTCCTAACTACTACACCACCAGGGTTTCCTTACTGTGGACAAGTCCACAAAAATCTCTATTGCTTTATTTATTTAGTCCCTTGAATCACCCCACTAACTGTAATACATTTAATCCAGCATCTTCTCGAATGTGTTCTTTCTTAACATGAAGTCACTGCACATGCATGTACCTGTGGTTTACATACACCGTGACAGGTCACACATCTCACCCTATGTCCTCCAGGGTCCAGTCCATACGATGGCCTTAAGTCCCATCACTGGTGTTCTGGAATGCTGCGTTCCACTCCGTGGGTGCCTGCTACTTTTTAATCTGTTCTCTCAGCAGGGACAAGCCACACTGCTGTCAGTCTCCCCCTAAAAGCCCCACCACGAGCTGGAGCTGAAGAGCGGGAGCACAGTGTAAGGCTCTGTTGGCCCCAGGACTGCCAGTTTGCCTCTCAGGAGTGACTGCAGGTGCTCCATTCTCCCCGGCAGTGACAAGGACTCCAAAACTGCACACTGACATTAGCTGGCTTTCCAGTTTTGCTAGCCTAAAAGGTGTGTCATGGTTATTTCACTTCACACACTGCTAAAAAGTCATGAGCTTGAATATTTCTTCAAATGCTTACCGGCCACTCTGGTCTTCCCGCCACTCAGTAACTCTTCATATACTTTGCCCAGTTTCTCCTGGGGTTCCTATCTTTTCATTAGAGACTTGCAGGCATTCCTTTCCCCTGGTAGTGTCAGACTTTGAAAGGTTTCTTCCTCCAATCTGTCTTCTGTATTTGGCAATGTTGTCTTTCATTGAACAGAAGGCACTCATCCTGATGCCACCCAATTCTCCCCAACCTTTCCCCTTTTCTGGCTTGAGTTTTTTTTGTTCTTTCCTGCCAGATCACACAAATATCCTTCTATGTTTTATTCTATTAATTGTACAGTTTTGCATTTTCACAGGTAAGAAAGTCCTTGAACTGTGGTGGTAGTCTCCTTTGTGTGTGGTGTTAGATAGAGATGTGGTATTTTTCTCTGCACTGTAAGGCACTTTCCCCAGTAATATCTCGTAAACAACCCATCCCCTTCCCAATGACTTGTGTGTTACTTTAGCATATATTATAATTCCCAGAAAGTCATGGATCTGGTCCTGAGCTCTTTATTACGCTGGTACATTTATGTTCTTGTGCTAATGCCACACTGTTTTATTGCTGTGATTCTGAAACATCTACGAACATCTCGTCTAATGGGTTCCAGTGCCACCTCTTACATTTCCCTCCCTTCTTGAAGGCTGACTTGGCTATTCAGGACTTTTATTTTCTCACAAACATTTTGAAGCATGTTTTTCATATTCATCAAAAATTCAAATGAAATTTTGACCGGGACTGTGCAAATGTAATCGTCACTCACCCAAGAAAAGAAGAGTTACCTCCATTTACTCACGTCCTTTGGTTTTTAACAGAACAAAGCACAGCATAAATACTTACCACATGACAGACACATCTAAATAAACACTTTCATTCTTAAATCATAACTTACCAAAGCAGTTATTGCAGGGAAGTTTTTGGACATTTCTCTAAGGAGGGTACAAGTCCTAACATCCCATAACTCCAGGGGTTTATCTTTGAAGACAACTGCCAGATACTGCCTGAAATAAACAAAAGCACTAAATAAGGCCCCTTGGCAAAATTCTCACCAAGAATTAGCACAAACAGCTCAATAAATCAGAACCCTGAGGACACATTCTAAACACACACAGTTTACACCAACAGTCTCCAGGCCAACAGTCCTAAGAAGGCAAAGCTGTAAGACAACCCCTGACAGCCTGTATCCCCTCACATAAGGAGGCAATCTGACCAGCTCTTAAGACAGAGAAAAGGCATTGGTTTAAATCCTGGCATCACAACCTACAATGACCCTCCTGAGGCTCCAATTTCTCATACAAGACACAAGAATAATACCATTTACCTCAGTGGGTTGGTACGTAGATGTCTTAGTTATCTAGTGCTGCTGTAACAGAAACAGAAGTTTATTCTTTCACTGTCTAGTAGGCTAGATGTCCAAAATCAGGGCGTCAGCTCCAGGAGCTGCTGCTCTACACTGGCTCTGGAGAAAGGTCCTTGTCATCAATCTTGCCCGGGTCTAGTAGCTTCTCCACTCAGGGACCCAGGTGCAAAGGATGTGGTCTGCTCCTGGCATTGTCTTCCTTGTGGCGAGCAGTCCTTCTCCTTGCCAGCACAAAAGAGACTGATTCAAGATACACCATAATCCATAGATGGAGTCCTGCCTCATTAATGCAACTGCCTCTAAAACTTACTCACTAAAATAGCGGAGGCAGGATTTATAACAGACAGGAAAACCACATCAAATGACACAATGGTGGACAATCACACAATACTGGGAATCATACATTTTGGGGAGATGCAATTCAACCCATAACAGTAGGCTGTGGCAAAACATTAAGCCACAATGAAACTAAAGTTGCCATCATCCTACCACAACAGGTGTATAACAGAAGTCACTTTATTTTCCTGTTAAGCCTGGATCGACTACTGGATGAAGTCAATGAACACAATTCAACCAACATGAACTGAGCCTGGATCACATACAACCACTGTGAATTCAAGAATCATCAATAAATGATCACTTACACTGAAAAAATATGACAGACCAGTAAGAGCCTAGCACTCAATGTATCAAAAGCTGAATTACTTTGCTCTGAATCAAGCCAATCACACTTGATAATTACGTGTGGACTCTGACAAGCCAAGTGACCTTTACAGGCGTCCTTCTAATTATCTTCAAAATGGAGCTAATCAGATCTGTTCCATGAACCTCACTAAATGCTGTGAGAATAAAAATGAAAATGGAGTAGCATACACCAGAAGTTCAATAAGCCACGATGAATGATCCAAGTGCTATACATACCTTTTATTATCTCTACTGTAAATACCTATAAAAGCACGTGCCTGAGGAATATGAGGCAGAATTTGGTTAATGCAATCCAGGTCCACTGTGATAGGGAAGATTAATTTTGACAAAAAGTCAATGGCATCCAGGCAGAATCACAAATGTGCACATGGGAAAAGCCAGGAAGGGACGCGGGGTGCTGGGGACGCAGTGCCTCAAACGCAGAGAACTGGAAGGCAACCATGAGAAAGAAAACTGAAACGGTAATTTGGGATTGGATTAGAAAAGACTTTCAGTGCCCAGTTAGGGCACAGAAGGATGTATTTCTCAGAGAACAGGGACTCACCAAAGGTTTGGAAGCAGGGAGGAAGAAAGCATGCCGCTGTCTCAGCTGTATTAATGCAGCAGCACGGTCGATTTAAACACAAGGCACAGTGACAACGGCATTAAATGTGAGTAAAACGGTGCCATCAGAACACACAGATTATCAGACCAAAGAGAAAGCACGACTCATCATGTGCTGTCTCCAAGAACACAACTTTGGCTGGAAAGATAAAGAGAGTTTAAGTAGAAGGATGGAAAACAACACACCAGGCAGACACTAATCCAAAGTACACTGCAGTGGCTACCTTCCTGCCGGGCACAGCAGACTTCTGAACAAAGACCAGTACCAAAGACGAAGAGGTATATTTTATAAGGACCAGAGTCAATCCAGAGGACAAAGCAACCCTGTGCATGCACTTAGTAAGACAGCTTCAACATACCCAAAGCACGAACTGGAGTTCTTCAAAGGAGAAATAAAGAAATTTATCATTAGCTTAGAAATTTAAACACTGATCTCTCAATAATTAACATAAAAACAGACAAAAAATCAGCAAGAATACAGAAAACCTGAATAACAATATTGACTGATTTCATCTGACTGACAGTTATGGTGTGCTCTAAATAACAACCGCAGACACAATCATTTCAAGTGTATGTGAACATTCATTAAGACAGACCATCTTCTGGGCAACACTATCAATCACATTAAATTTAAAAGAACTGAAATATAAAATATTCCTCAAATATTTTGACATTAAACCTATAAACATCTCAGTGGAAAAAATATACATCATGAAGCGAGTTAAAATGAAAACATGCTCTATTAAAATTTGTGGAATGCAACAAAAGTAAAGTAGTGCTGACACAGCATTAAATGCTTTACTGAGTTTTAAAGATCTTGATTCACTCATCCAAGCTTCCAGTGTAAGAAAACAGAAAAGAGCCCATGAAACACAAGGTAGGCAGAAGAAAATAAAAGATGAGAATAGCAGTCAATGAAAGAGAAACTAGGAAAAACTCTGAGAAAAAAATCAGTGAAAATAGTTTCTCTCAAAAGATCAATAAAATTGATCACCATAATTTACTGTTACCAGCAACATAAGAGACATCTCTAGAGATCACACAGGCATTAAAAGGATACTAAGAGCCTGTTTATGACAACAATTTTAACAATTCCAATGAAGTGGACAAATTTTTGGAAAGACAATTGTCAAAGCTCATTCCACAAAAAGGAAAACAAACAAAAACCACAGATAACCTCAACAGCCCTGCATACTAAAGAAACTGAATTAGTATTTTAAAATCTGCCATAAGCTTCAAGCTCAGATGGCTTTGTTGAGGAAGGCTTCCTATTTGCAGAAGAAACAGGATCAATTCTACACAAACTCACAAAGAAAAAAGAGGAGGAAAAACCTCGTAACTCATTCTGTATAATCAGCATCACCCTGATACCAAAACTCGACGAGAACATTAAATGACTACTAGACCAGTATCTTTCATGACTATAGATGCAAAAACCCTTAATAAAATATTAGCATATCAAATCTAGCAACATATCAAAAGGGCAATATATCATGACCAAGTGGGGTTTATCCTAAGAATGTAAAGTTGGTTTCCAACATTTAAAAATCAATCAGTGTGATTCACCTATTAGCAGACTTTAAAAGACAACAAATTATCACCTCTGTAAACAAACCAAAAAAAAAAAAAAGCATTTGACAGTTAAATGCCTACTTGTGGCACAAAGTCTTCACAAACTAAGAAGAGAATTTCCTCAACTTGATAAAAGGCATCAGTGAAAAACCCTACAGCTGACATTAGTGTTGAAAGACTGAGTGCTTTTTGCAGAAGCTCCAGAAAGAGAGCTTGCATGACTTGCACTCACCACTGCACTGGAGGGCCTACTCAGTGCCGTAAGGAGAGAAAACAAAAGGACATACAAAGTAGGAAAATAAATAAACCACATAAAAATGTCTGTATTTGCAGGAGACACAACATGATTAGCTATACAGAAAATTCCAAGAAATCAACAAAATAGCTACTAGCACTAAGAATTAAGTTTAGTGAGCTCACGACACAAATCAATACTCAAAAATCAATTGTATTTCAATATAGAAGTAACGAATAGCTACAAACTGAAATTATAAAACACAAAAGATGCATTATACACTGAAAACTACAAAATACTGAGAGAAATTAAAGAAGACCTAAATGAGTAGAAGGATCTTCCATGTTCCTGAGTTGCTAGATTTAATATTACGTAAGATGTCAATTCTTTCTCAAATTATCTGTGTAAGCCTAATCAAAATCCCAGGAAGCTTTTCTTTGGTAAACACTGACTAGATGATCCTACTATTTGATCCTAGAAAAACCAAAACAACTTAGAAAACTCTTGGAGAATTTATGACTTATCTCTTTGTTCTTCTGATTGGTTTCAGTTTAGTTTCTATTTTTAATAATTCTGATTTATGTATATTTTCCCTTAGAACAAAAACACTAGAAAAATTACTAGAAAGGAGTGAATCTAAATTATACAATGAGCTCTTTCACTCAAAAAAACCCACCTGGTAGTAGAGACACAGTGACAACATTTTCTTAGTGAGTGACATGCGTTTACTGACAATTTAGCCCTAGTGAAACAGACTAAGTTACTGGGTTTACCAGCCTAACGAAATGCTCAAGTTTGTACAGAAGTTCCCTCACCTTTCTAGAAGTGTAGAATTAAAAGTGGCAGTAACTTAGCTTTGTGATCAAAATATTTTCTTTGCTATGGCTATATACCACCATTCACCATCACTAAGAAATACCATACGCATTCCAACATATTCGCAAGTACTGACAGGTAATCCATGAGATTCCATTATGGTAGTTTAGGGTGTCACTTACTTCAAATGAGAGACTTTAATCATTCTGATGGGTGATTCATCATTGCCACGTTCACCACGAAAAGCAATGCTCCTTCCTTTAATTGCAAACATCAAAGAAAGAGAAACCGCACATGAGACACTTCAGGAACAAGAAGCCAAGCCCAGGTCACGTGCTCAACTCTACCTTCTGTCCTGCCATTCGTTCTTCTGTTTGCTTCACAGCTATTTCCAATAATCGACATTCAACCAAATTCTCAAAAAAAAGCATTAAAACTCAATGACCAATAACATACTAATCACACAGATCGCTAGGAGTCGGAATCGACTCAAAGACCTATTTTATAAAAGGATATTTTTATCTACTAAGAGTTTCTCTTAATAAAGGAGATGGTCTCTTTCAAATAATTTACAATTTAAGGTGATAGTTTCTTTTTTCAATTTTAACCCAGTAATATCAAGTCCCAAATTTTTAAAGTGCAGCCAAGCCACTTGTCTAGAAAAACAAGTACTTGTTTTTAGGAAACAAACATGCCCATGTTTCCAACACTAACCACTGAGGAACAACACTCTTTATAAAATATATTTTTGATTTCTTGTCCTACACACAAAAGCAAAACGCTTAACTGAAATATTTTGATATGACTCTACCAAAAAGATTTTACAAACTAAAACTGGGAGGCAAGAACTACTGTGTTCCCACATGCTGTAACAGAATTCACTGAGTCAGCTGCCAGAGAAGTTACATGGTTTCCTGTGGATAAAAAAATGCCATTTCTGTAAATTTACATGTGAATGTATATTTTCACTCGGTTATGTTAAATAAAAATAAAAAAAATTAAAAAAAAAATGCCATTTCTACCCCAGATCTGAACAAATACATTTGAGTGTCTTTTCTTAGACTCAGAGAGAGGACATTCAATTCCCACCTAAGTCAAGGCCCACGTGCTCCCTGCTCCCCTACCAGGCTCCTCCCCTCCTCAGGAAATAACTCTATAAGCTCTGTGAACGATAAACTCACACGCCCCACTTAAGGAAGTCAGTAACATGACAACAGAAATCTGTTCCTCACAAATCAATCTGTGAGACATAGGTTTTAAGTCCTCTAACTCTCCTGAACTTAAGCTGACTGTGATAACAAGTCAGTTTTTTGGTTTGGGGTTTTCACTGGAGGATACCAGAGAACAGCATTTTATCCCTGGGACACGATGTACCCAGGGAGATAGCCTGTGCCAGTGTGTTAGCAAGCCATATCTGGGGATAAGGGCCACTGGTGAGGGCTCTGTCAACAGACTAAAGGTGGGGCTGGTTTCGTGAGGTTCAGTAACATACTCAAGGAGGCAGAATGCCATACCTATGAGAAGACAGTGAAGCAATCATATATATTATCTGTCCCATATACACAAAATACACACGCTGTACTGTATAAAATCATCTAGACTCAGACTGCTACACTCTTTTAAGAAAATTCGCTACAATTTTGTTAAACAATCTACTTGAGATCACTACATGTGCTACAAAATAATGTAAAACTCTCATTATATTTTTAAGTTATTTATTTTGAACTTCATTGGGTTCTAGCTTTTTAACAATTCCAAACAAATTACTTCACTGGAATGTTTCCCTACTATAAAGTTTTCAAACTCCAAATCAAGTTTCCCTTTGTACTCAACCAGGGACTATCAAAAGTTTCAAATGTGAGCATTTAAAAACAATCCTAAACCTTTAAAAGTTTCTGAAAGGTTTTCTACAAAGGTCAAAAACTTTAACAGACTCTAATAAAGTTTAAATACAAAAATTTATTCTAAAATGTGTCTTTAGGTTTCATACAACAATGTACTTAAAAGACGAAACTGATACATTTCTCACCCATCCACCTATCCAGGCCAACAAGCACTGTGCTGTACCCCGCAGAAAAAAACATCCCTACAAACAAGGATGAGACTGTCCCAGGGCAATTATTAGAGAACGTGAAAATATAAGAAAACCTCCACGGTGGAAGTACTCTGGAAGACACGTCATAAATACGAGCATCCTGCAACCCTGCCTTTCAAACCATTCACCAGGCTAAACACACACACCTGTCGGCAGGTCCACCAGCTGAAGCTCGTTTCTCACTAAGCCCATGTTGTTGGGGGTGGAAGTAGCAAACGAAAGAAAAGCAGTCAGACTTGTCCACTCGATGCCTCTACGGAGAGAAGTGAAACAATATTAATGCTCTACTTCTGTTGGGCATTCATTTGCAAAATTAAGAAGACTGTTGTACTAAAACGTAAATTTTAAATTACACAAATTAATTAACAAATAATTCACTTAGGGCTTTGTTGTTGCTACGTGCTGTTGAGTTGATACTGACTCACGGCGAGCCTAGAGGACAGAGCAAGGCTGCCCCGCAGTGTTTCCTAGATGGAAACCTTACAAGAGCGGGCCAGCAGGTCCTTTCTCCACAGAGCGGCTGTTGGAGCTCAGTCACCAAATTTGCACAGCTTAGCAGCTGAGCATAGAACCAGTGAGCCACCAGGGATTATATCACAATAACGATCTTATGTGTGAAATTATTTCTAATTAAAACTCTTACCTCCAAATGTAGTGACAGGATGGTTTTGTTATCAGCGTGCACATCTGCATTAAAATGACCATTAAAATCCAGCCAAGGCCAGACCCACAGTGGCTTCTAAGAATTCTAAGTGCTTAAAAAAACAAGCTGTACAGAAATCATTCTGAGCAAACTGCTTGATGCTGGGTATGCTTAGACATTTTACCAATTTTATAAAAATTTCCAGCAGGGACTGGACCATAAGACACAAAATGATATGGTCAAGAGTGTGTTCTTGGCTTAAACAGACACAAGAGTAACAGGGCAGCTCTCTTCCAGAGGGGAGACAAGAGGGCAGAGGGGGACAGGAGCTAGTTGAATGGACACAGGAAATACAGGGTGGAGAGGAGTGCACTGTCACAGGGTGGGGAGAGCAGCTGGAGTTATGTAGCAGCGTGGGCACAAGTTTTTATCTGACAAGTTGACTTGGATTGTAAACTGCCACTTAAGGCACAATAAACCATTTGAAAGACACTTCTAGTTGGTTAGAAACCAAAAAAGCCACACCCGCTGCCACTGGGTCCATTCTAACCCAGATGTTCGAGGACGCAGACAGCCACATCTTTCGCCTGGAGAGTGGCTGGGTGTCTGAACCACCAACAGGCCAGTTTGCAGGCGAGCACTTTAACCACTGCACCACCAGGGCTCGGTTCTAGTTGGTTAAGATCCAAAATAGTCATTGCTGTTGAGTTGACTCCAATTCACAACAACCCTACAGGACAGAGTGGAACTATCCCACAGGTTTCCATGGAGCGGCTGGTAGTCCAAACTGCCGCCCTTTTGATCAACCACCAAGACCTTAACCACCGCACCGCCAGCGTTCCTTCTAGTTGGGCAGGAAGCAAGGATTCCAGAAACAAAGAATAGGAGCTAAGACACTGGATTCGGAAACAAAACAAATTCTAAATCATTATCAATTAGAGAAAAGCACAAAAGAAAAACATCAAAGAGTAATACATATCAAAACCCACAGGAGTGCACAACACAGAAAGAGAACCCTCAACTATGAACTTCAGTTAGTAACAGTGTACCAATGTTGGTTCTTCAGTGGTAACAAATGTACCACACAAGTTCAAGACAATAATAATAATAGACAATAATAACCATAAATAATAGAGATGGCAGGCAGAGGGCAGGTGTAAAGGGAAGTTTACTTTCTGTTCAGTTTTTCTGTAACCTACCACTGCTCTAGTAAATAGGGTCTTAAAAAAAATTATAGTTTAAAAGCATATACACACACACACACAGATATCTATCTATAGTTAGACAGTCCCTGGCTGTATACACATGCAAGATTCAAGTACTTGTGATTACGCAGTTTGGCAAAATATATTCAGTTCAATGTAGAAAAACTTAAAGTTGGCTTTTTTTATCTGAATATGCAAATTTATAATGCATTTGATTTATTGCTAATAATTTCAGCCATTTTTATAACACATCTGTGAATTTTTTATTATAGCTTTCAAATGTAATGGTATAACTGTGTTAATAAAAACAAAAATACAGCAAGATTTTAGCACTCTTGACGTAATCTCTGGACATAAGTGAATGAACATGACAGTTGAGAGGGAAAATTCAAATGAAACATGAAGCATATTTCTGGGATCATTCACACCATTACCCTCTTGAGTAGAATGTCTCTTAGAATTACTTGGTATTCCAACCGACACTTTAAATGTCAGTATTACTCATTCATAAATATTATTACAGCATGTCTAAGGCATGTGCCTACTGGTATTTATGACCTGATTCAAGATACCAAATCTTATTTACACCAACAACTTGCTGAGATACTAGCTACTGTGTTTTTGTTAAAGACTTCAGTACTTGAGAAAAAAATAAAAGTGTACTTGATTTTTCAGAGAATATTTACACATACTTTAGCTGAACATCCAGCACATGAAAAAAATTAAAAGTTCAGGGTCTGACCCCAGAAAAGCCTAGGCTGCATTCCAGTGACCTTCTCCACAGATGACTCCAATTTCTAGTTTCTTCTTCTGTGAAGCGGGGTTTCTAATAATGCCTATCTCACGAGGCTGCAGTGGGGAGTCAGTGAACTGATGCCTGTCCGGTATGAGTACCCAGCATCTCAACAGTATGCGTTAAACGAAGACATCTACTGCTTCACATTGCCCATAAAAGGAAACACTGAACAGGGGAAGGCCAGGAAAAGTCCAGAGAGACGAAAAGGAGGACCCTGCAGGGCAGCAGGAATTATTGGCAGCAGCACCAGGATGGCAAACTGCAGACAAGACACCGTAACAAAGAAAACAAACACCAGCGGGAAAGGGTCATATACCTGTGCTGCACCCCGCAAAAGCCAAAAGCTGAGGACATGACTACTCCAAGGGAAGATGTCTGGATGTCAGAGGGGCAGAGTGCGCAGTGGTCAGAAACACGGGCCTGGGCTGAAGCACCAAGTAACGAACTTAATCAAATGAGACAAGGCATCTGCTCACATGAAGAGCTCAGACACTTAAAGGGTTAACCTTCACCCTCGAGAAATGTTTGTCAGGATAAATGTGCCTGCTAGCAGTTTACTAAAACTAAGTGTACATAAGAAGCCTGTCATTACGTAATGAACACAGGACGGACGATGACACTTCTACCTCTGTTACGAGACCATGAAGAACTACAGGGAGTTTAACAAATATACACACCTGCCTAACTTCACAGTGCAGACAAAGGGAGGGACCAGGAAAGAGGCCCCTCTAACCACTCAGGCTTCCCTCCCATCTCCACATACACAGCCCTCGCTAAACAGCTCATTTCTCAAAGACTTAAATGCTACGTTGTTATGGTTCTAAGTGATCTCAATCCAATTTGTCATGACCAGTCCAACAGACAAAAGGAAGAGCAAACGAAGCCTGAAAAAGGGGACACAATGCTACCTGGTGAGAAAACAACGTGGAACTTAAGAGTCAAATAAATCAGACGCAGAAATAAAGACGAGACAGTCTCTACATCCTTTATAAAGCCAACTGGGACTCATCCTGGATTAATGTTATCCACTAGTTGCATAAGAATAGTTACTATTGAGGGTTTTCAGTCAAATAATCAGGCAACTCTCAAAGCAGACACCACTGCAAAGTACTCGACGCAGAAAAGTCTTGCGAGTCGTCACTTCCTGTGTCTGTGATCTCAGCTGCGACAGGAATGAGTGTCCCAAGAACATACTCACCTGACTTCACACGAGTGGACGCTCAGCTCCTTGTGCAGCAGCCCGCTGGTGAGGTGGTACACTAGGACAGAGCCGTTACCTGTCCCTGTCAACAGGAGGCCACAGAAGAGGGTTACCGCAGTGGGGGTTCCAGATCTTTCCAACAAAAAATCTTCTCTCGAGATCTGGATCATTTTAGAATATTTATCTTTTATAGAAGGGACCTGAGTTATGTGTTACAGAAAAAAAAAAGACAGATTTCTCTGACCTTCCACTTACAGAAACTGGGCCTAGTCAGAGGTGCTCTGTAATCGTACCTAACTCCAAGAACAAATCTTCACACAGAGACCTCATGACCTACTTCAACACACATAAAATTTGAAGAAACACTTTCCTCCAGCTTTCCCCTTGGCAGTTAACAATTTTTGAGATTCAGAATGTTTACCATAGTTAGTCCTCAAAAGTGCAGTACAGCAAAGATCATCTGTCAGATTTTCCTATTTGTCTTTACAAGGTTTTTGTGTTTTGTTTTGTCTTTCATATTAAATCATGACAACGTAGTAACTTACGGTGGTTAACTGTAAATTTCACAGTTAAGAGACTTGGATCCAAGCCCTGGCTTTGACCTACATTCTTGGGTAAATTACTTGTCCAACTTAAATCTCTGCTTCTGTCTCTTTAAAATGGAAGTAATATACATCTACCGGCTGGAAATTAAATTAGAAAACATGTAAAGCATGCAAGACAGCACATGACACACAGTAACACTTAGTTACTATTTCTATTATCACTTGTATCATAGTTTGTAGGTATAACTACATCTACAGGTCTCAGGTAGCATGCCTAAAAAGGGACAGGGGCACATCTGAGGAAGTCAAGTGTCAGTCCTTTATAAATATCTTTATAAGTTAAGCAAGAAAAGTGAACAGCCTAATTGTTTAGACAATCACCTTCTCATTACACATGATTTAAAAGGATTAAAGGGTTCTCAGAAAGCAAGAGAATGGAAGTGAAACATTCAGCAAATCCCAACTTTACTAGGCCTGCTGAGCACATCTCCAGAAAACTTCTGCAAAATCATCATATACTATTATATTTACTTATGTGTAATAGTAATTCCATAATAACACTTGTATTACTGCACAAGTAACAAAAAATTACTAAAATTTTGAAATTAACAGGTCCTTATAACAATTCAATGATTTTTACATTCTGTGAGTTTTGGATAATATTGAGACTATGATCTAAGACCCTAGGGTTACCACAAGGACAAGAAATTTCATGGATGAACTCTGCTTCTCTTTCTAGTGACTCTGCAAAAGAAATTTAGAGACTTCTTTTATTATCTTTGATTTTGTTATTACAATTCCATCAATTCAATACACGACTTGATATTCACTGTATATCAGGCAACCAACAACAATGAATTGCCAACCAACTGGGACACAGTGAATACTAAATCATGTACTGAAGTGATCAAACTGTAATAAAAAAATCAGAGCAAAAGATGTAGGTCTAAATTTTCAACCTCACATGCCTGGGAAAGCTGGATACTGAATAAGAAGAACTGATGCCTCTGAATTACAGTATTAGAGAAAAATACTGAATATGCCATGGACTCTCAGAAGAACAAACAAATCTATCTTACAAAAAGTACAGCAAAGTGCTCCTTAGAAGCAAGGATGGAGAGACTCTGTCTCACGCCCTTCGGGGTACGTTATCAGCAGCGACCACTCCCTGGAGGACACCATGGGTGAGTGGGTCAGCAAAACGAGGAAGACCCCTAACGGGAAGGAAGGACGCAGCGGCTGCGACAACGGGGTCCAACGTGACACCGTGAGGACGGTGCAGCACCGGGAAGGGTTGTGTTCGGTGGTACACAGCGTCACTGTGAGCTGGAACTGCCTCAGGGACACCTAACAACAGCAACAACACACACCGGGAGCCCTGAGAGCGCAGTGGTTAAGCCCCCAGCTGCAAACTACGAGGCCAGGGGTTCAAAATCATCCCGAGGCTCCTTAGGAGGACAGCCCTGGTCATCTGCTCTTGTAAGGACTGTAGTCTACAAAATCATACGTGGCAGTTCTACTCTGTGACATGGGTCAAGAGTGCCAGAAAAGAATCACAGTACCTACCAACAGTAACACATACCAGTACAAGACAGCTTAATCCACAATGGAAAGCTCAGACACTGACAAAGCTCTTATACCCAAACCAAAAATCCACTGCCATCGAGTCAATTCCAACTCACAGCAACCCTGCAGGACACAGCAGAATAGCCCCAGAGAGTTCCCAAGTAGCACCTGGTGGATGTGAACTGCTGACCTTTCGGTCAGCAGCCGTGGACCCTGGTGGTTGGTGCAGAGGTGAACAGCTTGGTTGCTAATTAAAACACCCGCCACTTCAGCTCCCCAGCCACCTGCCGGAAACCCTACGGGGCACTTCCACTCTGTCCTACAGGGTTGCTGTAAGTCGGAATTGGCTGGACAGTAATGGGTTTGTTTTTATTTTTGTGGTTTTATAATGTGCATTACATACCTACATATATAGAATTATACAGTGATTAATCCTAATAAAAGGCTCCAAAGAATGTTTAATATGAATCAATAGTTTCTAAAGAAAAAACAGAACATTTAGCTACGTTTCTAGTAATCTTGGCCCCTGGCTCCAATAAACCTTAACACTTAAATCAGTTTCAAAAGACAGCAGTGAAAAAATGAGAAGATAAGAGTACTGCCAAGTATTAATAACACAAATGAGTCTTTGGTACTCAACAACCAGCCATTCAACTAACAGAGACATAGTAGCCATCAAATAAATGTGGTAAGGTTTTCTTTTAAAAATGAGAGAGATAAATCATAAATTACATAGCTGAAGCCAACCAAACCAATAGCATCATTAAGAAATATGAAATGTTCAACTATGTAAGCTATTTTTTAAAAACACTGGAGAATGTCTTTTAATCTTGTTTAATTTTACCATGAAATTAATGTGGCTGCAAGTTGAAACCTAGACTAAGTATTCCATCTAAAGCATAAAAAATATGCAATTTCAGCCCAAAAGGCAAATCTTAGTTTGTAAAGATTACAGCCACTTTATACAACGCTGAAGATACACTTCTTAAAAAAACAAAGAACACAGCTGCTGAAAAACTATTAACTGCAACTACATTACTAGGTATATTACAAAATGCCACCAATGTGCAATGACTGGGGTTATCCATGAGAAGACCAGATCTAGGATTAAGCATCACACAGAAACTGTCACCCTTAAGCTCTGGAAACACACAACACCATGAGAGAAACTATCTCCCCGTCTCTGGTGGATGAGTTGTTAATTGTGATTGACAACACACAGGAAGGCAGGCAGAAAAAAAGAGAGCGTCAACAAAAAGAAGACAAAAGACACCTGATGAGTATATTTTAAACTGAACCGCTTCAAGTATTCGCAAATAAAGGGTTTTCTGGTAACTGCAAACACAACTCTGCTCCCACTGAGCTGATTCTCACTCAGGGCAACCTCGCGTATCTCCACAGGGTTCTCCTGACTGGAACCTCTGTGGACACAGACCGCCCGGCCTCTCATCCACAGTGTCACTGACTACTGTACCCAGGCGACCTCAGCGACACACGGAGTGGGCGGCAGCTGTGATGACAAGAGCAGCCAGACCCTCACCAACGGCAAGCAGGGGCTGATACGTCTTGATGTTCTTTGTGGTCAGCGGTGGGCACATCCGGATGGCGAACGGTGGCGAGGGCAGTCCCGACAGCAGCCCCGTCAGCAGGAACTTGAGGTGCACCTCCTGCAGGAGCGAGCCTTTGGGGTGTTCTTCTCCAGCAATTGCACTTTGCCCTGATTTGTGAACAAACAATATACTAATTACAAGATTCAGTGACCTTCAAAATCTAAGGAAACTCTTCAGAGGAACAGTACTTTTAGGTCTCGTCAAAAAGTGTAACGTAGCATGTAAGGGGGCTGTAGCCACCGGGGGCCCCGCGGCAGCCCTGTGCCCGTAGCCACCAAGGCCCCAACAGCTCTGGACTCGGCAATGGGACTTCAACCACATTTTCTCACACCACAGAAACAGCTGACTTCAGAGTACTGCTCTCTAGACCTCAGGGACCTATGTCTTCTAGGAAAGAATGCTTTTGCCAAAGTTTCTGGTGGCACAATGGTTCAGTGTTGTGGCTGCTAACCAAAAAGTCAGCATTTCCAATCTAGCAAGTGCTCCCTGGAAGCCCTATGGGCAGTGCTGCTCTGTCCTCTAGGCTTCAGAATGTATCAAGAGGACTTGGGCTAGACAACAGTTTCTGTGTATTTCCAAAGGGTTACTTTTCTAACTAACAGACTGTGCAAACTGCATGTAAAGTTAATAATGACAAATAGCACACTCAAAGAACTCCTTTAATGCTCCTAATACAAACCCTCGGTGTAATTACAAAATTTAAGCTTTACAATTAAACACTTTACACATATAAGACATATGCAAATATGAATAAACACAATGTCAACTGTTACTGTTGATAATTATGTGACATTATTTTTGAATACCTAGATCATCAAGTCTCAAACTAAAAAGATGACTCTAATAATAAAATCTAACACAAGGTGAAAATGAAAAGTACAACAAAGTTAAGACTGTTAACTTCAAAAGCTATACAGATTGTCTTCCTATAACCCACTACTGAATGTGGAAACTAACTTTTCAAAAATACAGAATATGTGAGTGTATATATATATGTATATGCTCATACACAAAGTATATGTACACATGTTTACACTGTGAAAGGGAAAATGTAAATAACAATGGGTGATGACATTATGAATATAAGTTTTTGAGGTTGTGAAGTTGTTTTAATAAAAACATTTTTGTTAAATATGATATAAATCACATTCTTACACCAATAACAGGTGCCTTCTACATCCAACAGATATTTGTAGAAGGCTGCAGGGCCAGTTTCTAACAGCATCATGTGAAAAACACTGGCATGGCAGCACTTCTGAAAATAACTTAAGGCGAGAAGGAACAGTTAGCAAACAAGTATTTATTTGTGTAAAATATGGTAGAAAAAGTGGTCATTCATTTAATCCTATTAAAACTATCCCCTAAGATTAGCCATACAATTCATACCAATCTTTCTGCCTCCACTTAGTACCAACACTGGGATATAAAGGACTGGGGAGTCTAGCAGGCGGGCACCATGGGCACCAATCTTATGAGCTGGGAACTGATGCAGGGAATGGCCACATTTCCTTGAAGCATCTTCTGTAACTGGCAATTTACAAAGACAGGCACATCAGGCCTGAATAAGCGCCAGTCTTTACCTGGTGAATATAAATCAGACCTCTGTGTTTTACTGAACTGTTTTCAATTATCACTAAGCACATACTGAATTTGAAATTAGAAGTTTAATTAAAAATTTAATTAAAATGTTTTCAAGTAACAAAGTTTTATTTATTTAATAATTTTGAATCTACGTTGTCAAGAACTGCTACACAGTCTATGCAATTTTATCTCTTAAAGAATGCAATTTATACCTTTCATAGGTTACAATTTTGACCTCTTAGGGCTTCACAGTACTAATTAGTTCTGGATGTGTGTTTATAATCCTTCTCATTTTAATGTCTTATATCAAGTACAGACAGGGTCAATTAACTCAAAAAATTGCATTACTGACAAAATGAATTCTACACAAGAAGGATGAGTCCAAGCTTCCTCATACAGATCTCCATCTGGAAGGTGACTAGAAAGGATTTTAAATGGACAAGTAGTGCCATGGAAGAAAAGGACCGTACAGTGACAGGAACCCAGAGGACAGTGAGGCCTGGGCAGCTCTGGGTCCTGCCCAGGCAGACAGAACAGCCAGGGCCAGAATCACTTCACAGATAAAGGCCCATGCCTCTGAGTAAGAATGGTGGGGTTGGTGGGGTTCATATTTTGGCTCTTCCACTTACTGGTTGTGTGATTTGGGGGAAGTTATTTAATTGCTCTGGCCCTCAGTGTCCACATCTATAAAACGCAGAAAATACTATCACCTAACTTGCACATTTGTGTTGAGGTAATAAAGCATTTGGCCTAGCATGTAACACGGAATCAAGCATTTGATAAACATCAGCTCTGATTAAGACAATTAATAACGTAATGCACTTTCTTATACATTACCTATTCAGTATCTAAACAAAAACCTACTGAAAAATAACCCATTTTCAATCACATTATGGAAGAAGAAATAATGCTCTAGAAAAAATTATATATACCCTAATTTTAAAAGAATTAGACATCAAAATTGCTTGGCCAATTTATTCATTTTGACAACATCCGTTGGCATAATATTTGAATCACAAATCTTCATTCTTCTTTTAATATACACTGGCCTCGTAATAATTAAATAACTTTGAAACAATATTTTATCTGCAAATAACATTTGATGAAAGAACCCCAAACATGAAGATAAGGAAATTTATATGCAAAAAAGGTTAAAATCATTTTTCTAATACTGCTCAGTTGCATTATTCCTTCAACAGATACTTACTGAGCATCTGGAATGTGTCAGGCCCTCTGCTGGGTGTTGAGGGTTACACAGCTGAGCAAAACACTGTCCCCACCCTTGCATGGACAAGTAAAGCCATAATTACATACAACATAGCTGATAACTATTCAGAACCAAAAAAGAGTACCTAAATCAGGCTTAAAAGATTTTTAAAAAGGCCACACATGAGCTACATTTTGAATTAGGAACAGCAGAAAACAAGAAAGGAGAGTAGGATATTCAATTCCAAGCAGAAGGGGTAGCAGGCGTGCAGGCCCAGAGGTGGGATGTCATGGCTCAGAAGAATCCAGATCCAGAATTCAGATGCCTAATGGCCTCTCCTTACTTTACATCACAGAGTTCCTGATAATTGAACATTTTTTCATCCTAAGAACTATAATGCCAACTGATGCAGCCTCATGCAACGCTGAAATGTTTATACTCATCTGATTTATTCAGGAAAGAATGGTTTTACATTTTAGTTTGCCCAAGTTATTACACTGACTTCACAACAAGTACCAGTCAGTGATGTTGTTTGCTTTGCCCTTCAAAAAGCACACCTAGCACAAAAAATCAGAGAAACAAAAAGGCTTACCAATCATGTTATCCAAGGAAAGGTCTGGGAGCTTATTCTGCAGCCCTCCTACAGGAATTCCACAGAAAGACACCGGTGAATACAGAGGTGACACGCCAGAACTGCTGCAAAGACACAGTCATTAGGTGGCTTCAGCATTCGCAGCCTGCCTTACCCATCAGGAACGCAGACCACTCACTCCAGATCATGGCATCCCACCTACGTTCATAGTATGTATTGATCTTAGCCAAGAGTAACATACGTCGCATAATTCTCAAATAACCTAAAGCCTCAATTATCACTTAAGAAATATTTTTATAGGAAACAGTCTGTAATTTTTACAGGCTTCTGGTAATTACAAAAAAAGAGGAAAAAGAAAACACAAAGCGATCATAACAATTCACCTACCTGCTTCGCGAACCCCGATTACAAACAGCGGACCTCAGCTCCCATATCATGACCCGCCCATCGCTCACTATGAGGGCAGCTGCATTCTCGTTGACAGGACAGCACACCATACTGAAGGGACGAACCGTTTTTGTCACCCTGATTGCATCACACTGGCTTCGTAAGTCGTAGGTCAGTTCCTGAACAGGATCTGGATCTAAACATAAAATTATTCTCTTTCAAATATCAGAAATCAATTACATCAATATCACTTTCAAGTTAAATAAAAACTCAACTAACAGAAACATCATTCCTCCACTAAGGCAAAATGTGTCAAGAATGGCTTCACTTTTAACAATTATTAGCGACTTCTTCACAATAAAAAGATAATCTACTAACAACTGTACACACAGTTTAATTTACTCTCTAGGAACACCTATGACCAAGATAGCCTATTCTGCCTATTTCTAAAACAAAGAAAATTATTTAAAAAAGGATCATGAGTGATATGGGATTAAACAGTGAACAGTACACAACTATGGTTCACAATAACCTAAAAATACCAGTCCTTCACAAAAGATGGGGAGAGCACTCTGACCTTTTTACATTGTGCACTATGTCATAAAAACATTATTTCTATCCTCCAGGATAAGATAGTAACTGAAGACAGAACGCCCTGGAGACTTAGAAATCCATGTCACTTTATGATGGAAACTTCCAGAGCAGTGGGCAGAAGCCAAGCGGGTGTAATAATAAAAATATCCAAGGCTGGACTAGTGCTGAAGAGTAATTTGCTCAAGAAATAACAGCCATCTGGCCCATGGACACAATAAAGAAGGAATTACAAAATATTAATTTCTTTCTTGTATATGGGAGGTACACTGTCATAAGACCAAAACATTCAAGACATCACGGGCTTGTACTTTTTATGCCTTTTATTAAACCCATTTCCTGACATTTTCCCGAGGCTAGGATAATTATTAACTCTGTGTACTGGCTGGCATTTGCCACAAGAAGCTTTACAAAAGAATTCCAAAGGAAAATATAATTAATAACATTATGAATCTACCTGGCTCCTCATTCGAAGTGCTGCAAACACTGTTATAAGATCTTCGCACACGTAACGTTATACAGCCGTTTTCATGGAGACAAAATATACCATCGCGCTGACAGCAGGGTATTACCTTAAAAATAGATGTGCTCATTTTTAAAATCATAAGAGTGATGAGAGTACATATACTTTGATATTCCTAAACTCATGGTTAGAGAACATGACCAAAAAAAAAGGATAACGCTAAATGAACATTTAAAAAATTTGTGTGTAATCCTAAACTTTGTCTTTATTGATGTAACTTAAATGGCTCTGCAAGTAGAATTTCTAGGGCAAACCAAACCCATCAAAAGTACAGAAAAATAAAGACTATAAAAATTGTGGAAAACAGGAAGGAGAACGGAGAATCCCTGCAAGATGCGAGTTTATCTCTAGTAAGAACTGAATGGTAATTAACTTCTAGGAATGTGCCTCGTCAACCGCAGGTACCTGTAGGAACGGCACTCCAGTGCGCTCGATGGCAATCACACCTACTGTCTGGTTCACCTCAAGGTCAAGGATTAAAATCTCTCGAGGATAGAGTAACAACATGTGGTTCCTCTTGGAAGGCAGATATGCCAACTGAAGGCAATCATTGAGAGTTATGAATTCAGCACTGAAAAAAGTAAGCATTTACTTAGGTACCATGCAATGAGCCAAAGACAGTGCTCACATCAGAAACAAATAAAGCATTCAAGTTTGCACTTTCCACACAAAAACTGACAATGAGAAGGTTCAATTACTTTGTGAAATGGCCACTACAGGCTGGCATCCAAAATTTAGATTGCCGCTACTTGCTGAAATCCAAACTATAATAACAACACTGTAGACAGTGGGTAGAGATTTCAGTGCTCTGTATTTCTGAAAAATTTACAGTAAAGCAGAAGTCTCATATCTGTGATATGAGACGTTAACAAGTCCTATAATACAATCAGAATGCCAGACTGCTAAAATGAAGAATCAGGATTAAAACAAAATAGTGAGGGTATTCAGACCTAGTTATATGAACTGCCTTGAACTAGTCACTTCCTCTCATTTGCCTGCAGGATTCTCAACTAGCAATGGAAGGGACACAGAACACCACCTCTATTTAAGGTCAGCTCCCCATCCAGGAATCTAAATGGTTCTTCTAGTCCCTCTGCACTCACTTTTACACTGTAGTGAAAGCTTTTTTTTGAACCAAGTACTGTATTTATTCACCTATATCACAGTATTTCCTTCAGGGCCAATAAAATTCATGCAACTATATGAGGATCAGGAAAAACTCAAAGCATTTCAAAAAGCCATTGTGTTGTCTGTGATTAATGCTTACATATAACCATAGCTATTTTTCAATATTATCTATCAACAGGAATAGATTAATCATGTACTATTTTCTTTTTATATAATGCATTTATTAAAAGGTTTTGAAATTTAGAGGATCAGGAAGAGAAGGATTTGGATTGCATTAAAATCCTGGCCCTGCTACTTCCTACTTGGGGAACTTGACTAACACATTTAAAACTACCTGGGACTCAGTTTCCTCATCTGCAAAATGGGAGAAGTATTACTGCCTACCCAAGACTGTAGTAAGATCACATGTAATAGTGTGGGTGACAGCACCTAGGGCAAATCAAAAGGACAATTTATTTTCTAAATACTTGAGATGCATCTATGATTCATTTGACAGAAAATATGACATATAAATAACTGATAAAGCTATTTTGAAAAATATTTATTTATGATAGGAAATCAATGAAAATTAATGAGAACATTCTCTAAAGATATCTAAGGAGCAATCTTAAACCATTTTGGAATAGGGTAGATAATAAATTAGTGTTTTTAACCAGCCTATGATTCAACATACAAAACTTCATTTACATACAAGTTTAGAATGCCATTCCTAAAGCAATTTCCATTTTTACCATATATTTTTGAGATAGTTATGCACAAAATTTGGTAAGATAATTTTTGTATCACCAATCAAATCTTACCATATTAAAGACCATTTAAAAACAAAGGACAAAATACCAACTAGAGCAATAAAAATATAAGAACAGCACAGTTCTGGGTAAAAGAAGGAAATCGATTTCTAATGCATACAATTAATCACTTTTTTACAAAATCTTATTTAGTAGCAACTTCTTAAATAATAGCCAAAATTTACCATATAAATCTTTATTATCAGCCACTGTTTTGAGTACTTAAGTGATTATTATGTATTATTCCTTACAGCATCCTATGAAATGTCTGAAAACTCTATTTCAGAGATCAGAAGAGAGAAATTTGAGTAAGATAAAAGAAACTTCTCAGTCATGTAGCTAAGGCTTCCCCCAGCACTCTGGCCCTTAACCAGGACAGGAAACACATTCCCTTGCCTAGGAAGACAACTCATGTTTTACTCGCTACAGAGACTGGACTGCATCTAAGTCAGGAGAATACACTGAAAATGAAAATTCAGCTGCTGTCTCAAAAATTTACTGTTTTCAATAACTTCAACCTTAGAATCCTTTTTCACATTATCAAAAATAAAAATCAGAAGTAAAAAATTTTACTCTATAAAAAGTGAGGACAATTCTGCAAAACTAGTGGAAACAGTAATCATGTTAAATGCTGAACCCCCTCTAGTCAGGAGGCTACAAAGAATATTTTTGCTTTCATAAATCCAAAAATTAGAAAGAGAAAGGGCAAGAAGAAGAAGGAATCAATCTGAATACATCTCTAAAAAAACCAAACGATCTCATGCGGCAAACAAAGAAAAGCTGTCACTCATTCTACATTTCCAGCTTACCTAGGTTTCTCTTGAGTGATTAAAATTTTCACTTTGTTAAGTGCCTTTTGGGCACCTGTGGCCGCAGCCAGCTTGCCATGAGCTGGACTGGAGTGCGGGCTGGATATGTACACTTTTTTCCCAGGGCCAGAAGGCGGCTTGGATGGCGAGAAGTCAGAGATGAACACAATACCCTCGCTGGTGAGCACTGCAGCGACAGAAACAAAACTCTGATTAATGTTTAATCAGGTTTAGTGCAGAGCTTTATTCCAATACATTTTGAGAGCCAAGTAATGATAATCCAATTACAGAACTGGCAGCAATCTGCAGTCTGAGCGTGGTGGGAAAGCTCTCCACGCTGAACAGAAGCAGGCGGTCCACTACGGGGCATCACAGTCCTCCAAGCTCAGCATCCTAAATTACTGTTGTATACTAAGAAGATACCAGAAGGTTACCGGCAGAGTGAACAAATGTTTGTTCTTGCAAATAAACTCTGCATGAACTTTCGCTAAAAATCTCTTCTCATTACATGCTGTAACTCCAAATTTCAACACTTTGCAGAAGAAAGAGAACTCACATAGGAGGTGTTACATATTACAATTAGCTCAATTCAAATATTTGATTTGTGATACTAAATTTTTTATAGTTATCATGAGCTACTCAGTCTAGATACATTTTTCTTCTGACATATGAGACCAATCTTAGAATGTGTGAACAGTGTCCACTTCTATTTTTATTTAGGGGATAAACAGTAAGAGTGCAACACTGGCTTGCTAACAAAGTCTAACAAAACTACCCATGGAAGCAGGCACCAACTTCGGCAACACCTTCTATTCTCTTTCTTTCCTCTACTTCTGAAAGTGAAGAGGATTTGAAACACTTAGTGATGAAGACCAAAGACCACAGCCTTCAGTATGGGTTGCACCTCAGCATCAAGAAAAGAAAATTCTTCACAGCTAGACCAGTAAGCAACATCATGATAAACGGAGAAGTGACTGAAATTCTCAAGGATTCCATTTTACTTGGATCCACGATCAACATCCACAGAAGTAGCAGTCAAGAAATCAAAAGACACATTGCCTTGGGAAACTCTGCTGCAAAAAACCTCCTTAAAGTGCTGAAAAGCAAAGATGTCACCCTGAAGACCAAGGTATGCCTGACATAAGCCATGGTATTTTTAATCACATCATGTGCATGTGAAAGTTGGACAATAAAGAAGACAGATGAACTGATGTCTTTGAATTGTGGTGCTAGAGAAGAATATTGAAGGCACCATGGACTGTCAAAAGAATACCCAGAGTGCTCCTTGGAAGCAAGGACAGTGCAACTGCATCTTACATGCTTTGGACATGTCAGGAAGGATCAGTCCCTGGAGGACATCCTGCTTGGTACAGAGTCAGCAAAAAGAGGAAGACCCTCCACAAAATGGACTGACTCAGTGGCTGCAACAATGGGCTTAAGCAGAAAAACAACTGTGAGCATGGTGCAGGACCAGGCAGCGTTTCTTTTTGTTGTGCACAGGGTTGCTATGAGTCTGCACTGACTCAATGGCACCTAACAACAACAACAGTATTCCTTCTCACGAGTGAAGCTCTGTGAAGGCGGGAAGCCTTGTCCAGCTTCCTTGGTAGAGCCTGGGGCCCCCAAAGAAGGCCTGGCATGTAGTCTAAGAGCTCAAGGACTATCTGCTGGATGATGGAATACACAAGAGTGCTCTAAATAATATAACTGCAAAAATATCTTTCTAAAACAAGTTTCATTTTTAGATCAGTAGCTCGGTAAAACATCAAAAGCACACTTGCAACGTCACCTCTGCAGGAAACAAATCCCCTTGGGCTTATCCTGTCCTTCCATGTATCTGTTCACAGTACTCACCGATGGTATACATTAGAAAACTTTTTTTAAAAAGGAAGGACTTAATTTGAACACAGACTAAACAAAACCCTTGAGTTAAGTGTTCCGAGGAAAACACATTTAATTATGTCAGAATGACGGTATCATAGCAACTCTCTCTTGCTGGCTAGTCAAACTCTAGGCAGAAACCCAACACAATGAAGGTGAGGCATGCTGATGTCAGTTTCTAAGTATCAAAATACTCACAGAGGTTTGGGCTGGGATTCAGGGTCTGCACAAAGAGACACAGATGTGTGGACTAGGTGCGCTTTCCCACACTGCTCATTCTAAGGTGCTAGGTATATAACGGGAAGCCTTGGTGGCATAGCGGTGAAGTGCTGAGGCTGCTCAGCAAGAGGTCAGCAGTTCAAATCTACCTTGGAAACTCTATGGGGCAGTTCTACTCCGACCTACTGGGTCACTATGAGTCAGATCCAATTCAGTGGCACCTCACAAGTATATAATGTACATACATATGACTTATGCATATTACATAACTAGAAAGAAACGCCTCTCTTTATATCAGCAAATACTACTCACATGTTAAGTGTGAGGGATCAAAAGGGTCGAAAGAGAAAGAAAGGATGTTATCCGCGTAGCTCTTCTTCCAGAGTTTGGTGCCCGTGTCTGCATTCCACAGCACGATGTAGTTTGGAGGGTGGATGGCGAGCAGCAAGTCCCGGGACGCGTCCTGACTCCACAGCCACTGAACGTCTGCGAGACCAGGCAGAGGAGGGTGGCATCAGACACCGTCCACCTCTAAACACACTTGGTTAGCCTGTCCTCCACGTTTCGTTTTTTTCAGAAAGCACAGTCCTTAAAATACTCATCCCTCCAAAAAGCACTATGTGTGTTCTGTATGTGTTGGGTGTCTGTGTGCCTGTGAGAAGATTGTTCTGAAAAAAGTTAATTTTATATAAAAATAAGCTGTCTAGTTCAAGTCTCAAGTTTGAAATACTCTAGCAACTTGAAATATGACTTCAAATGACAGAACAAGGTAATGTGCATTAATAATTACTTTATAAAATCGACACATTGAAGGCTCTCCTACCAAGGCTTCTGTGGAATTACTTACAGGGACTTGGGAGTTTTCTCATGATTTTTCATAACAACACACCAGACAAGGATCTACTTCAGAACTGTGTATTAAGCACTAAGTATTTTTCAAATGACAGAGGAAGGCCACTCAGTCAAACCCTTGAGTCTAAAAACTACTGTAGTTGTTTTAGACTGAGTACTATAAATAAACAAACATGCAAACAAACCAACAGTCTATGCAAAAATGGGCATAAAATCCTGATCATCTCTGCGAGTGAAAGTAAGCACCCAGGAGAAATCCAATCTTCAGCCAAGCTGACTTAGATTACAGCCTGGATTATAAGACAGTTTGTAATAGCTTCATGTTTCTCATGATGTTTCTTGACCGAGGCTGATGCTGATATTAATGTGTGCTGTCAAAGCACATGTGAACTGGGACTTGAAGACACATGACCAGAAGTGTGCCAATAAGGAAAACAAAGCCAGGTTCAGATCAGAAGACCAGGCTCCACATCATCATCAAGAGTTGTGCTTTCACTTGATCACAATAAAAAAATTACAAAAACAGGTGACGGGCAGGGGCAGAGTTGACAGGGAAGTGATGGAATTAAATGAGTAAGAAATGAGAGTGATCTGGGTAAGTGGACTGGCACCAGCGCTGGGCCGACGTGCCTCACCCTGGATAGGTTTGGCGTGCTCCTGGATCTCACACTGAGCTATTCCTGCTGCGACATCCCAAACGATAATCTTCCCGTTGACATCAGCAGACGCTAAGCGCAAAGCGTAGGGTGAGCCGAGGTTGTGGTGATAATTTTCCCTGGCCCATTTCACCTGGTATCAAGAAGAAATCAAATCAAGAAACACTCACAGAGGATAAAATGAGGTAACTTTCGCAAAACATCCAGAGCCTAAAAACTACATTTACATTGTAAGAATATCATTTAGTAAAAATAAACAGGAAACTGGGTTCCACCTTGTCAGTTACTGTTTTTCTTATGTATAGTACATTTTTAAAAGTGATAGTTAAAAAAAATTTTAAAACATCATAATCTTCCTGCCTTTAAAATATAAAAAACAATCATACATAGCTTTAATAATCTAGGAAATTCATGTTAAAAAGCTCCAGAATGCCATGAAAATTCATTTTCCTAAAGTTTCATTAGGATACCAACAAACCAAACCCACTGCTATCAAGCTGATCCTGACTCAAAGCAACCCTAAAGGGCAGAGCAGAACTGTCCCCAGTGTTCCCAAGAGTAGCTGGTTGATTCGAACTGCCAGTCTCTTGGCCAACAGTCAAGCTGTGAACCACTGTGCATCTACCTGGGCTCTTTAATTAAAACAGAACACCCCAAATCCTAAATTTCTAAAAGTATGTTTCTGTATTCTCTTCTCCCAACTAACAGAAGATGATGTACACACAGAAGCAACTTTGATAGGGGAAAATTAGGAGAGGGGGAAGAAAAACAGAAAACTCTGGTCATTTTTCTTCTACAAACTGGAAAAAAAAGAAAATGTATCTCTTCAGACTTCTAAAAAAAAAATCACAAAAACAGAGTGTGTAAACTTAAGAACATGAGGATTCTAGGACACCAGCACTGAGCACTGACACAGCTGAGAAATAAAATACACAGTCCTCACCGTCAGCCAGGGCCTTCCTTGGCATTTTAAGGACAGTCACTACCTCTTGTCCTTCTGTCTCAGCACCTGGCTTGTCTTCTTCAAAGCATTCGCCACGCAATTTGTAATCCAGCAGCAAATCAATCTATTTACTATTACCACCTCACAGACTGTAAGGCCCACCAGAAAGATCCTGCAGGGTTTGTTGGCATTTCTATTCCTGGATCCTAGATGGTGCCCCAAGCTAGTACTCTACAAATGCGTTTAATAAATGAACGTAAATATTACAAAGACTTCACACACACACACACACACACACACACACACACACACGTTGTTGTTGTCAGGTACCACTGAGTCAGTTTTAACTCACAGGGGCCCTGTGCACAACAGAACAAAACACTGCCCAGTCTTGCGCCACGCCCACAATTGTTTCCACTAAGCCTACTGTTGCAGCCACTGTGTCAGTTCATCTTGGGGAGGGTCATCCTCTTTTTCATTGACCCTCCACTCTACCAAGTATGGTGTCCTTCCCCAGGAACTGATCTTTCCTGACAACATGTCCAAAGTATGTAAGGTGCCGTCTTGCCATCTTGTCTTCCGAGAACAGATGTTCTTCCAGAACAGATGTGTTTGTTTTTTTGGCAGTCCATGGTACACTGGATATTCTTCTCCAACTCCCCAATTCAAAGACGTCAATTCTTCTTCTGTCTACCTTATTCATTGTCCAGCTTTTGCACGCATATGATGCAACTGAAAATACCATAGCTTGGGTCAAGTGCCCCTTAGTCTTCCAGGTGATCCTTTGATTTCTTGACTGCTGTTTCCATGGGCATTGACCGTGGAGCTAAGTAAAATGAAATCCTTGACAACCTCAATCCTTTCTCCATTTATCACGACGGTGCTTACTGGTCCAATTGTTCACACACACGCGCATGCACACCTGCACACACACACACAAATGCTAAGGTAGGAAAGTAAGCTAACCAACTGCAGTAACTAGTCATGAAAAACAACAAGAACATTTTCTGAAATTCAGTGTTAACAAGCCTATAGTTTACTGCACAATAAATACACTTCTTTAGGCCAAAAAAAAAAATTAATGAAATAGGTGTGTGTATATACAGTCACGGAAACCTTGGTGGCGTAGTGGGTTAAGCGCTATGTCTGCTAACCAAAAGGTCGGCAGTTCAAATCCGCCAGGCACTCCTTGGAAACTCTATGGGGCACTTCTACTCTGACCTCCAGGGTCGTGACTCAATTGCAGTGGGTTTGGTTCTTTTTTTATATATGTATATTCATGCGTACATACGTATACACATAAAGTTTCAGTATATATGCATTTTTGACAGGTATGTATACATGTGTAGTGCTTTAATTACAATTACATAAACCCTCAAATGGTATATATGAAAACAATAATAATAACAACCCAAACACATCATTGTCAAACTGCTGAAAACCAATGGCAAGGAGAAAATCTTGAAGACAGCCACAGAAAAAAGACACAGCACACAAATAAATGAAGCTAAGACTGAGAGAACTGTGCCACTGGACGCTATGGAAGCTGGAGGACAGGAGAGCGCTTACTAACTGAGGGAGAAAAAGATGTCAACCCCGACTTTTATACCCAGTGAAAATGCCTGTCAAAAACAAGGTGAAATACTTTCTCAGACAAAAGTTGAAAGAATCAACCAACTCATCTCAAGAATTTATACAAAATTCTTCAGACAGAGGAAATGCAATACCAAGCTGAAACTTGGACCTATACCAAGAAGTGAAAGCACTAGAAATAGCTAATAAAAAAAGCAAATGTACGACATTCTTGTCAGGAAAAACAAAAACAAAACCCTGTATCTGACATGCGATTTTACGGTGAAAGACCAAATGTTTTCCCCATAAGATCAGGAAGAAGGCAAGGATATCCTATTACCATTCCTAGCCAGTATAATATGCCAATAAAAAGAAATAAAAGACATACAGACTACAAATGAAAAATCATCTTTATTGGCAGATGATATGACTGTCTACACAAAAAAACTCCAAAGAACCTACAAAAATGTTACTGGATCTAACAAGTGAGTTCAGCAAGATCAGAGTATACAGATCAACATGCAAAATTCATGGATCAAAGACATAAACTGAAGAGCTAAAATTATACAACTCATTAAAGATGCTCACCATCTAAACCAGTCACAGGAAATGAAACCCTAAATTAGAGTGAGACCCACTTCACACCCACTAGGATGACTATTACCAAATAACGAAAAAGAAAAAGTGTCATCAAGGAGGTGACAGCACTCCAGAAAAAAAGAAACCAAACCCAATGCTGGAAAGTTGACTCCAACTCATATGAATTTTCATACAGTGCTGATGAGAACATAAAATGCTGTAGCCACTTTGGAAAACAGGCAGCTTCTTAAATGATTAAATGTAGAAATACTATATGACCCAGTAATTCCACTTATAGGAATACAGACACACAAACACACATAGGTAGACAGGGTTGCTATGAATCAGAATTGATTCGACAGCACTTGGTTTGCTTTTTTTTTTTAATGAGTTAGAATCTAGTGTATGGCAATTGGTTTGGGGGAGTGTGCATGTCTATGTGTTTCTGTGTCTGTGTCTGTGTTGTGTGCAAATCCTTGAGTGCTATGGCTGCTAACCAAAGGACAGACAGTTTGAATCAACTAGGTACTGCACATAAACTGCAGGCAGTTCTACTATCATACAGGGTTGTTAAGAATCAGTACAATTTGACAATAACAAATTTGATTTTCTGTGTGTATGTGTGTGTAACATATAGCATAATATATGACCTCTAAAAGAAATGAACACACATGTAAACACAAAAATGTGTACACAAACATGTACCACAACATTATTCATAATAGTCCAAAAGTACAAAATATCCAAGAGATCATTAATTAACAAAATGTGGTATACAATGGAATGTTATTCAGCCATGAAAAGGAAGGAACTACTGATACATGCTACAAAACAAACCTTGAAATGAGCTAAGTAAAAGAGCCAATTCACAGAAGACCACATTTTACACAAAATGTTTATGAAATGTACAATAGGCAAAATCAGTCTGCAGAGACAAGAACCAATTAGTGGTTGCCTAGGAACAGAGTGGGTGGGGGTGACTCTTTGACATGGGGTTTTCTTAGGGGGGTGATGAATCTCAACAAAGTTGTTACAATTCCCCCTAAATACCATGACCCCAAGTCTCCATCTCCAACCTTGACCCTAAACTTCAGATCACTATGATTCAGTTTCCGCAGGCATCTCAGCGTCTGCATGTGGAAATCTCAACCTCACCGACTGAAGTCACATTCACGTCACCACAGTGCAACCACAATCCCTGCAGTCTTTGGTTCTCCTTTAAATTACAGGCTATCAAGTTCACTCCAGAGAAGCTCCTAAATAACTCCTCTTGGTGCCTCTGCCTGATCCCCTGCCAATTTGGCAGCAAACTTGCCTGCCAAATACTGCAAACCACTGAGTTGTCTCAGCGTTCTCTGTCTGCCTTTCTCCAACACACTCTCTCCCCTGCAGTCAGGGTGCTTTTCTTCTGAAATGCAAATACGGCCCCATCTATCTCCTACTGAAAAATTCCAACTCCTTCATACTCTCATAAAACCTTCAGGATAGGTGAAGCTCTCTGGCTGCCCTTTTAGCACTCCTTGAAGTGCGCCCCACCCTAGCCAGAAAGAACTAGCTGGCCTTGGGCATGTTCTTCCTTTGCCTGCAATGCTCCATCCCAGATTTTTCAGTTGGCTACTATTTTAACTATTCATTAAACTAGAAAGACTTCTGTGACTCTCTCCTAGTCCCTACAACTACAGGTGGCATGTGGCTCCTTTGTTTTCCCACAGCATACCATACATGGTTCACTTGTAACATGGTTAGTGTCTCTATGTTTTCTTTTTGGTCCTTCTCACTGTACCATAATTACCCGAGGCTTTCATCCCTGTATCCTCAGCACATAGTCACTGCTCAGAACTAATGGATAAATGAGTGGCTTAGCAAATAGTACAACTGGTGTTTTCACTCAATTTTAGAAAGAACCAAGACCTGGCATTTAATAGCTCATTTTAGATTCTGCCAATAAATCAAACACCTGGAAATGTTAGCCTGCTCCAAATGGATCACTATGTCTAAAAGTTATTCAACATTTTAAACATGTAATTTAATGAAAATCTAGTGAACTTTGAAACCAAAGAAAATGCAGTGTAATAGAACCAAGTGGGTTTTGACTCACCTTGACGACATCAGCTTTATGCTTTTCTAAAACTTGAAGAGTCTGGGCAGTATTGGAATCGATCACGACCACAAGTGAATGACATCCATAAGCAATTAAACCTTGCCAGCCCCTAAAAAACAGTAATGTTAAAATTTAAAGTATATTAAAAAAAAAAAGCAAGATTTCTCTCAGGAAGAAGCATCCTCGATAAATAATAAATCTAATTAAAAGGTACTCCCTTAAAAAAATCATTTTAAGCCTAGACACCAGTATTTTACACTATCCCACTGAAACAAAATGTCTGAGTTTGCAAATGCTTGCGGGAATTCACTTTTCAGTCTGTCAAAAAGGTTTTAAGAGATATGTACGTATAGCCACGTGGATGTAAGAATTGTTGTAGTTGCTGGTCTTTGAGAGCACAGGCATTGCTTTCTCTAACTTTCAATCCTTAGCACCCACAAAGTGAAACCCACCATATGAGAATGCAACGGTCTGTGCCTACTTCCAACCCTTCCAACCAGACAAAAAGACAAACACTAAAGGCCGAAGCAGCTTTCAGCCCTCTTAACACGTATCTATAATCAGAGCTGAAGAGCTGTTTTTACAGGACAAAGGATAAAAAGTACGAGAAATGAGCTTTCGTGGCTGGGAGCGCCCTGGAGAAGATCCAGGAAGGATGGAGAGCGGTCCGCCACAGCGATGACCACTGCCGATGAGTGACGGTGAGAAGGTGGGACACAGAAAGGAAGAGACAGCGGCGGGGAGGGGTGTCGGAGGGGAGAGACCAGAGGTCAGCAGACGAAGAGCCAGGGGAACTGCACCGCCAGGAGAGAGCTGCGCCACGGCAGCCGCAGAGACACAAACCTGGGCCAGAGAGGCCGCATGTCGTTCTGGGTTTTGCTGTTGTTGCTACATTTACTACTTTTATAACAACAATCCAAAACCCAAAACCCCACTGCCGTCGAGTGGATCACGACTCACAGCAACCCTACAGACCGAGTACAACTGCCCCAGTAGACTTTCCAAGGAGCACCTGGTGGGTCTGAACTGCCGACCTAGGGTTTAGCAACCGCAGCACTTAACCACCACGCTACCAGGGTTTCCATGACAACAGCAGCAGCAAATAAAAAGATACCTCCCTGGGGTGAGGGCTGCACCCCGTCTAGATGAGACATAACTAACCTGAGGGGTGACCATCTCTCATTCCTCCCCTCCCCTCCCCGACTTCCGGCCGAGCCCGGGCCGCCTGGAGCACGTCGCCCTTACCAGTCAACCGCCGACTTGTTGTGGGCGTGGAGGGCCCCCGTGAGAGTGCGAGCCGACACCTTGAAATTCACGGTGTAGGGCAACATTGCAAACGCGGAACCCGGCCCTCGGCGCCGACCGCCAACCAGGAAGCGGCGACCGCTCTTTCCGTCCCAAGCATTGTCCGGATGGCCCCGTGGGCGCCGCTGATAGGTTCCGCGGGAATCCAAGGTTCCGCCGCCCCCGGGTTCGGGCTCCTCCGGATTCCATCGCTTGAGTTTTCCGTCGGATTCCACCGCCCCAGCTTCCGTTGCCTTTAGGTTCCGCAGTTTCCAAGTTTGGCGGCCGGTAGAGATGGCGCGCGTCTGCGCACGTCCTGGCAGTTAAATGTCGCTACCTTGGTCGTAGTGAGTGGTTAAGTGCCACGGCTGCTAACCAAAGGTCAGCAGTTCAAATCCACGAGGTGCTCCTTGGAAACTGTGGGGCAGCTGTACTCTGTCCTATAGGGTCGCTGTGAGTCGGGATCCACTCGACTGCAACGGGAACACATGCTGCTGCCTCCCGTCAAGTCTCCTTTCTTTAGCTCGTCACTGTGTAGGCCTCTGAGCCCTGCTGGAAATTGTGAAAAGAGATAAAGATACTAATTCTTCTTTCTGTCTCTGATCAGTTAATACTGGTTACCTACAAATGCCAGGCACTGTTGTGGACGTCAAAGGTGTAGCTGTGAGCTAGATCCCTCTCTCATGGAGCTTACAGAGTAATGAAGAAATGGGAATTAATTGAATGAAATGGAGGGAATGAATTCTATAAACGTGGAGGGAATGAATTCAATAAACGTGGAGGGAATGAATTCAATGAATGGCCTGGGGATAAACAATTTCCAAGAAATAGAGACCTGGAATCGTGGAAACACTCTCTAGCTTTTGATGAAAACATAGCCCTAAACTTGAAGACTGACCTCAGTAGTAAGAAAGACAGAAGAACTGATGCCTTTGAATTATGGTGTTGGTGAAGAATATTGAACATGGACTGCCAGAAAAACAAACAAATCTGTCTCGGAACAAGTATGGCCAGAATGCTCCTTGGAAGCAAACCGCAACCCAAATCCATGGCCATTGAGTTGATTCCAACGCATGGTGAACCTCAAAGTACTTTTGACATGTTACCTGGAGGGACCAGTCCTTGGAGAAGGACTTGATGCTTCCTCAAGCAGAGGGTCAATGAAAAAGAGGAAGACCCTCACTGAGATGAGGTGACGCAGTGGCTCAAACACAGCAGTGGTTGTGAGGTTGATGTAGGACCGGACGGTGTTTTCTGTCATCCGCAGGGTGGCTGCGAGTTGGAACCAATTCAACTGCACCTACTAACAAAAAAACCTGAGGTCACCCTACCTGTTGTTGAAGTGGCTTTTGTTTTCCAGTTTCTCCTCTGCATCTTCTCCTTCAAGTCAGGCTCAGTCTCCCCCTCGTTGCCCTTACTACTTTGTTTATAGTCTTGCTCCAGTGCTTGACTCATTTCCAACAATGACTTTTGCAGCTGTCTTTCTCTCCTGCAATAGTGTGTTAGCACCATGATCCACAGAGGAACTAAATTAGTCATTTCTCCATCAGGGTTCCTTGTATGCGCCTTAATCACTGTTGACAAATGGACTTCTCCAAGATCACCTTTGTGTTCTCCTGGTTGTGGAAGGTAATGAGCAAGTTCTAGCTCTCACTTGCCCTCTCACCCACCCTCAGGCTCACCCTCTCACCTGCCCTTCAGGCTCACCTTTTTACCCACCCCCTTTCCTAATGATGCTTTCAGTCTTTGTCAGAGACAAACCATAGCCACAGATCTAAGTGCATCACTTGCCTATTAAAATTCTGGGAGACCTGGTGGTTCAGTGGTTAAGAGCACGTCTGCCAACTAGAAGGTCATTAGTTGGAACGCGCCAGCTGCTCCTCAAGAGAAAGATGTAGTTGTCTGCGGCTGCACAGACTTAGAGCCATGGAGACTCTATGGAGCCGTTCTACACTGTCTCACGGGGTCACTATGAGGTGGAATTCCACTTGGTGGCAGTTGTTTTTTTAATTTTATTTTTACTGTGATTGAGAGTTCACAATCCAACTCTATTTACCATAGAGTCTATGCAACTTTATGAGCTCTCCTCCCCCTGTGACAGCATACTCTTTCTTTCCACACTGTACTTCCAGTATCCACTCAGCTAACATTTGTCTCTTCCTCTCTGCCCTCCCTTGTCCCCTCTAAAAAGCAACCAGTTGGACAGCCTCATATATATATTTTAAGCCAAGAAGTACCCACACCATCTACATCACTTTATGTCCCACAATCCAGTCCAATTTTTGTCTAAAGTGTTGGCTTCAGTACTGGTTTCAGCTACGGGCTAGCAGCAAGTCCAGGGACCATGTTCTCAGAGGACCCTCTGGGATGCCTGACCATTGAGTCTGGTCTTTCAGTAGAGTTCTGGATCTGCCCTCCCCTTTGTCTCATGCTGCATCAGGGACTCTATATTGTGTTCCTTGTCAGGGCAGTCTTTGGTAGTGGCTGGGCACCATCTTGTTCTTCTGGTCTCATGCTGATGTAGTCTCCCAGTGGTATGGACTGTTCTGACTCCTGAGCTTATATTTTCCTCATGTCTTTGATGTTGTTAGTTTTGATCTGCTCCAGGTGGATTGGGACCAGCTGAGGTTCCTTAGATGGCAGCTTTCTGGCTTTTAAGACTGCAGGTGCCACGTACCAATAGGGGATGCACAAAAATTTCTTTAAAAAAAGACTAGTTATGCCAGTTGACCTTGATGTCTCCTGAAATCATGGTCCCCAGACCCCTGTCAGACCTGGTATGCTGTCCTTTAAAATGTTGGGTTGTATTTAGAAAACTTTTTAACTTACAGTGTAGTCCAGTTGTACTGATCTCCCTTCTCCTGCATGCTGTCACTTGCTTCACCTCACTGAATTCCTGTTGACAATCTAATCTGTGAATAACCCTCTCCCTCTCTCCCCAGCCTTGTAGCCATCAAAGAATATTTTCTTCTATGCCTAAGCCTTTTCTTAAGTCCTTATAATAGTGATCTCATACAATATTTGCCTTTTTTCAGCTGACTGATGTCACTCAGCATAATGTCTTCCAGATAATTTCAGGTCATATTTCCTAAAATCATCATTGTTCTTTACCATTGCTTAGTGTTCCATTGTGTAAATATACCAAAATTTGTTTATCCATTTATCTGTTGATGGGCACCTAGATTATTCCATTTTTTTCCTACTGTGGACAGCGCTGCAATAAACATTGCTATGCATGCATCTGTTCATGTGACAGCCCTTATTTCTGGAGTATATATTCCAAGTAGTAGAATTGCTGGATCATATGGTATTTCCATTTCCAACTTTTAAAGGAAGTGTCAAATTCATTTCCAAAGAGATTGTGGCATTTTATATTCCCACCAGTGGTATAGGAGAGTTCCAGTCTCTCCACAACCTCGCCAACATTTGTTATTTTTTGTTTTCTGGATTAATGCTAGCCTTGTTGGGGTGAGGTAGTGTCTAACTGTAGTTTTGATTTGGATTTCTCTGATACCTAATGATCACAAGCATTTCCTCATGTGTCTTTTGGCTGCCTGGATGTTCTCTTCAGTGAAGTGTCTGTCCATCTCCTTTGCTCATTGCTTAATCTTTCTTTGTTGGTATTTTGCAATACCTTGTAGATTATGAGGAAACCCTGGTGAAGTAGTGGGTTAAGAGCTATGTCTGCTAGGTCAGCAGGTCAAATCCACCAGGCACTCCTTGGAAACTATGGGGCAGTTCTACTCTGACCTCTAGGATCGGTATGAGTTGGACCCAACTGGGTGGCAGTGGGTTTGGCTTTGGGTTTTTTTGTAGATTATGGAGATTAGACATCAATCAGGTTAGTGGTTACCAAACATTTTTCCCCAGTCTGTAGGTGGTCTTTTTACTCTTTTGATGAAGTCTTTGGATGAGCCTAAGTGTTTGATTTTTGATAGTTCCCATTTACCTATTTTCTCTTCTGCTGTTTGTACATTGTTAGTAATATTTTGTAGTTGGTTTATGCTGTGTATTGGAGCTTCCTGTGTTGTCTCTATTTTTATTTCCATAATCTTTATCATTTTAGATTTGATATTTACATCTTTGATCCATTTTGAGTTAGTTTTGTGCAATGTGTGAGATAGAGGTCTTGTTTCAGTTTTTTGCAGATGGATATCCAGTTTTGCCAACACCGTTTGTTAAAGAGACTGTTTTTTCCACAGTTCCTGGACTTTGAGCTTTTGTCAAATATCATCTGCTCATAGGTGGATGGTGTTATATCTGGATTTTCTATTCTATTCCAGGCTATGTTGAGTGCCATGGCAGTGTAATACATTCTAAGGTCAGGTAGTATGAGGCCTCCCACTTTTTTTTTCTTCCTCAGTAATGCTTTACTTATCCAGGGCTTCTCCCCTTTTCAAACAAAGTTGGTGATTTCTGTCTCCATCTCATTAAAAAGTGACATTGGAATTTGTATTGGGATTGTATTGTATGTATAAGTTGCTTTGGGGCCATGTTTCATCTTGAATGAAGAATTTTTTAATGCCTCCTGTGATAGACGTTGATAATTGCTTCCTAAAGTTCATTCTCCACAGCTTCTTTCATAGCAACAGACCAGCAATTTATACCTGGAAATGGTGCTGCTCAATTAAAAGACTACATTGCCCAGCTTTCTTTAAAATTAGTCCAGGCCATGAGACTAAATTCTGGTCAGAGAGGGGGAAGTGGAAGTTTTATGTACGGACCTCTGAAAAGTCCCTCTTCTGTGCTATTCTTCTGTGCTCATTCAACATTGATCCTTTCACATTATTGTCATCCACCAATATGACTGTCTAATAGGTAATCATGACATGGTCAGTAAGAGTTCCACTGCTAACAAAAAAGTCAGCGGTTCAAATCCACCAGTTGCCCCTTGGAAACCCTGTGGCACAGCTCTACTTTGTCCTGTAGGTTTGCAGTGAGTCACTTGACTTCACGGTAATAGCAGTACACTCAGGGTCCTCGTGGTAGAGGTTAGTTTGGCTGCTAACCAAAAGTAAGCAGTATGAATTCACCAGCTGCTTCTGTGGTACATTTCTACTCTGAACTAAAGGGTCACTAGGAACAGACCTGCAATTTATACCTGGAAATGTGTGCAATTAAGTGTGTTAAAGAGATTTGTATGGCCTTCTCTGAAACATCTGTCTTGGCCAGTAGGGAAGGCAGAATGTCGGACACACAGTTGATGTCTCTAATAGGACAGAGCCTATGCTTCTCTTTATGCTTTTATGAGTCAGAATTAACTCAATGGCAATGGACTTGGGTTTGTTTTTTCCTTTTTTTTTTTTTTCCTTTCATATAGATTTAGACCTCCTCTCAGAAACAAACCAAATCCTCGTCTTCCTTTCTCCCCAACACCACTGATCTTGGCATGCAGCTGGAGTTCAATAAATGACTGATAGTACAGGGACTCAAAATGCACATGAAGCTTAAGGTCAGCTAGGCACATGGTCAACTAGGCACAATGAGGATTCAAGGCAAGAGCTTACAAATGGGGGAGGACTGCAGGTAACCAGCTCCCCCATCTCTCTGGTAAGAAAAGGCCTCTTGAAGGAGGAAGAAGTAATTAGTTTAAATCTGTAAGGACAGAAGTGTTGCATATTCAGGGCAAAGATAGATAACCAGCTGGGGCTGGAAAACCAATGTCTCCCTTGGTACAAGAGTGTGCAATTAAGTATGTTAATGGATTTTTATGGCCTTCTCTGAAGCATCTGTCTTGGCCAGTCTGGAAGGCAGAATATTGGACACACTGTTGATGTTTCTAACAGGACAAAGCCTATGCTTTTCTTTACACCTGAAAATTACCATTTCACCTCATGCCTGATGGCATCACTGCCACAGCCTGGCTGTGGGCTCAAGGCACTTGTCATGCAGCCTCATTTGCAATCTAAATAAGGGTAACCTTGTTTTCCTTTGAAAGTTGGTGGAGACAAGCATCCCGCCCGTGAGATTCCGATTCCCTCTGTGGTTGGAGCTGGGGCATGGGGAGGGCAGAGGAAAGGTATGAGGGTGGAGAAAAAAACATAGAGTAAACTGCTTGAATTTGTAGATAAATTTGCCAAGGTCACTGGTAAATTGGCAGATAGACTTGCACACAGATGGAAATGGTGAGGATGGAGACAACAAAGTCACTAACTTAGTACTGAGCACTCACCGAGTGCCAGATACCCACATACCATGGTAAACCTTTTATGTGCACCATCATGTAATCCACTAGGACCCTAAGTCTGCGTTATCACAAATATCCTGTAGTAGACAAAGTTAAGGCTCTCTGAGTCGCCCAAGGTAACACAGCCATGGGAAGGCAGAGCCAAAGTAGGAACCCAGCTGCTCCTGCTTGTGGAACTCCTCCTCTAAATGACTGATGACACCACATGGCCTTCCGTGATCATGATCCATTCCACAGTCCTGCTGGAATGAACTCTAGCTGCCTGGGCAGCCCAGGATTTTTTAAAGTTTGAACTTGACTGAGATATAAATGCCCTATAATGCATCCCTTTAAAGTAGACAATTCAATGGCTTTTGGTATTTTCAGAGTTGTGCAATGTCACCATGGTCATTTACTGGACATTTTTATCACTCATAGCCCTTGGCAGTCATTCCTCATTTGCCACAATGCCTCCAGCCTCAGGCAAACACTAATCTCCTTTCTGTCTTATTAGGTTGACCTACTGTAGACATGTCATATGAATGGAATCATACAGTATATAGCCCTTGGAGTCTGCTTTCTTTCACTTAGCATAGTGCTTTCCAGATCCATTTATATTGTATCAGTACTTCCTTTCTTGTTATTGAATAACATTACATTGTATGGATATACCACATTTCGTTTATCCATAAGTTGATGGACATTTGGGTGGTTTCTCCTTTTTGACTCTACAAGTCATACCACTATGAACTGTGAATACCTATGTATAATCTTTGTGTGGGTGCATCCTTTTATTTCTATTTGACACATACCTGGGATAGAACTGATGACTCAGGTGGTAACTATGTTTAACCAGACAGCCAGGCTGTTTTCCTAAGAGCCTTCTTTTACATTCCCACCAACAGTATATGTATGAGGGTTGCAGTTTTTCTGGATCCTCACCAACACTGGTTGTTGTCTGTCTTTTTTTATTAAAGCCATCATAGAGGGTGTGCAGTGTGTCTTATCGTGTTTTTAGATTGCATTTATCTCATAGCTAGTGATTTTAGGTATCTTTTTGTACCTTTATCAGCCATTCCTATATATTTAGATATTTAAAGTATCTATTAGGGTAACACCATCAGGCAAGTGGGGTAGCACCTTCAGGTAAGCAGTGTAACACCATCAGGTAAGGAGGTAGTGAGCAGCCCGCTCTTGTCTGTCAGTGGAAGCTTGCTTGTTGCTGTGATGCAGGAAGCTATGCCACCGGTATTTAGGTACCAGCAGAGTCAACCATGGTAGAGAAGTTTCAACTGAGCTTCCAGACTGAGACCAGGAAGAAGAACCCAGCAGTCTACTTCTGAAAGGAATTAGCCAGGAAAAACCTTATGAATAGCAGCTGAACGTTGTCAGATATGGTGTCGGAAAGTGAGCCTCCCAGTTGGAAGGTACTTAGAAGACGACTGGGGAAAAGCTGCCTCCTCAAAGTAGAGTGAATCTTAATGACATGGATTGAGTAAGACCTCCAGGATCTTCATTCGCTGATGTGGCATGACTCAAAGTGATAGGAAGCAGCTGCAAACATCCACTAATCATTGGAACATGGAATGAATGAAATATGAATCTAGGAAAACTGAAGATTGTCAAAAATGAAATGAAACACTTAAACGTTGACATCCTAGGCATTAGTGAGCTGAAATGGACTGGTTTGGGCCATTTTGAATACAACAATCATTTGGTTTACTATTCTGGTAACAAAAACTTGAAGGGAAACAGTGCTGCATTCATCATCAAAAAGAACATTTCAAGATCTGTCCTGAAGTACAATGCTGTCAGTGATAGGATAATATGCATACACCTACAAGGATGGCCAGTTAATACAACTATTATTCAGATTTATGCACCAACCACTAGGCCAAAGATGAAGAGGTTGAAGATTTTTACCAGCTTCTGCAGTCTGAAATTGATCTAACATGCAATCAGGGTGCACTGATAATTCCTGACGACTGGAATGCAAAAGTTGGAAACAAAGACGAAAGATCGGTGGTGGGAAAATACGACCTTGGTGACAGAAATAATGCCAGAGATCGCATGACAGAATTTTGCAAGACTAATGACTTTTTCATTGCAAATACCTTTTCTAACCAACACAAATGGTGACTGTGCACATGGACTTCACCAGATGGAATACACAAGCCAAACTGACAACATCTCTGGAAAAAGACAATGGAAAAGCTACATATCAACAGTCTGAACAAGACCAGGTGCTGACTAGGGCACAGATCATTAATTGCTCATATGCAAATTCAAACTAAAGTAGAAGAAAATTAGAACAAGTCCCCGAAAGCCAAAGTTCAACCTCGAGTACATCCTTCCTGAGTTTAAAGACCTTCTCAAGAACAGATTTGATATGTTGATCACTAATGACTGAAGATGAGAAGAATTGTGGAATGACATCAAAGACATCATCCATGAAGAGAGCAAGAGGTCATTAAAAAGAAGGAAAGAAAGAAAAGAACAAATTGGGTGTAGAGGAGACTCTGAAACTTACTCTTGAATGTCAAGCAGCTAAAGCAAAGGAAGGAATGGTGAAGTAAAAGACCTAAACAGGAAATTTCAGAGAGCAGCTCAAGAAGACAAAAGAAAGTATTGTAATGACATGTGCAAAGAGCTGGACATGGAAAACCAGAAGGGATGAACACATTCTGCATTTCTCAAGCTGAAAAAAACTGAAGACAAAATTCAAGCCTCAAGTTGCAATAGTGGAAGATTCTATAGGGAAACTATTAAACAACTCAGAGAGCATCAAAAGAAGATGGAAGGAATACGCAGAGGCATTATACCAGAAAGATCTAGTCAATGTTCAGCCATTTGAAGAGGTAGCGTATAATAAGGAACCAATGGTACTGAAGGAAGAAGTTGAAGCTGCATTGAAGGCATTGGCAAAAAAACAAGGCTCCTGGAATTGATGAAATAGTAGTTGAGATATTTCAACAAACAAATGCAGCACTGGAAGTACTCACTCGTCTATGCCAAGAAATTTGGAGGACAGCTACCTGGCCAACTGATTGGAAGAGATCCATATTTATGCCCATTCCAAAGAAAGGTGATCCAACCCAATATGGAAATTACCAAACAGTATTGCTGATATCATACGCAAGTAAAATTCTGCTCAAGATCATTCAAAAGTGACTACAACAATATATTGACAAGGAACTTCCAGAAATTCAAGCTGGGTTCAGAAGAGGACGTGGAACCAGGGATATCATTGCTGATGTGAGATGGATCTTGGCTGAAAGCAAAGAATACCAGAAAGATGTTTGCTTGTATTTCATTGATTATGCAAAAGCATTCGACTGTGTGGGTCATACTAAACTACGGCTAATGTTGTGGAGAACGGGAATTCCAGAACACCTAATTGTGCTCTTAAGGTATCTGTATATGGATCAAGAGGCAGTCATGTGAATAGAACAAGGAGACACTGCATGATTTAAAGTCAGGAGAGGCATGTGTCAGGGTTGTATCCTTTCACCATAGCTTTTTAATCTCTATGTCGAACAAATAATCTGAGAACCTGGATTATACGAAGAAGAATGAGACATCAGGATTGGAGGATGACTCACTAACAATCTCTGTTATGCAGACAACACCACCTTACTTGCTGGAAATGAAGAAGATTTGAGGCATTTACTGATGAAGATCAAGGACCACAGCCTTCAGTATGGATTGCACTTCAACATTAGGAAAACAAAAATCCTCACAACTGGACCAGTAAGCAACATTATCATAAATGGAGAAAGGATTGAGTTTGTCAAAGATTTCATTTTACTTGGGTCCACAATCAATGCCCTTGGAAGCAGCAGTCAAGAAATCAAAAGACACATTACACTTGGAAAATCTGCTGCAAAGGGCTTCTTCAAAGAATTTGAAGGTAAGGATGTCACTTTGAAGATTCAAAGGCATCTAACCCAAGCCATGGTATTTTCAATCACATCATATGCATGTGAAAACTGGACTGTGAACAAACAAGACAGAAGAAGAATTGATGCCTTTGAATTGTGGTGTTGGAGAAGAAGTTTGAATGTAACATGGACTGCCAAAAGAACAAACAGATCTATCCTGGAAGAAGTACAACCAGAGCGCTCCTCGGAGTACCACTGCATCTTACATACTTTGGACATGTAAGGAAAGATCAGTCCCTGGAGAAGAACATCATTCTTGGTAGAGTGGAGGGTCAGCGAAAAAGAGGAAGGTCCTCAATGAAATGGATCAACACAGTGGCCGCAACAATGGGCTTAAGCGTAAAAACAATTGTGGACATGGTGCAAGACCAGGCAGTATTTCGTTCTGTTGTTCATAGGGTTGCTATGTGTCAGAACCGACTCGAAGGCACCCAACAACAGCAAAATTTAGACTCTTTGTCCATTTTTAAATTGAATTTATTTGTCTTTTCATTATGACATCATAATAGTTATGTCTATGTTCTAGATGTAAGTCCTTTGTTAGGTGTCTAAGTTGTAAAAATTTTCTCCCTTTCTCTGGGTAGCAGCATGAACACTGAGCGACTTGACTGAACAAATATTTCAAATAAGGTCAAGCATTGTGGTCAAAGCCTTATTTTCAGAAATAAAGATAGCCTTGGCTCGATCGTGGCCTGATAGTGTAAAGCAGAGGGAACACATTTCCCTGGTTTAAGACGGGGTACATTCCCAGACACAATGGAGTTAGCCTTGGGCTGTTTTATTTCATTCAGTTTTTATCTCTTAAAGTTTATTTTTGTGTTTTCTTTTATTTCAATTGAAATGGCATGACTTGAAGATGAGCAGGTTGGGCGCGTAGGGGTGGGTCTGTTCAAGTTGTGCCCATGAAAGCTTTCAGGTGACCTTCACACTAGTCCAAATACTTTCTAGACCACTGCTTCCATGTGCTGAAGTCTGTGAAATCCACGTGCTTTACGTGGTCCTGAAAAGGTTTCTGGATGCCCCGTGATTACAAACACCAGGTACATTTTTTGAGGACTTCCCCATGTCCTAGGCAAGGAACTAAGCCTTTTCTACTCTTTAATCCTCACTGTGAGTCTCATTTGTCCAACAGTAAGGAGTCGTGGAAGAGTAGTGTTAGTAACAGAAGGACATTCATTGTGACTTTGGGCAAGCAACTTGGCTGTATTGAACCTTCTTTGTCCTTCTGATATTCGGAGAGGATGGAAGGTGAACCGTCTGACAGTCACCTGGTGCTGCTGTAACACAAATACCACAAAGGGGTGGCTTTCTAGAACAGACATTTATTTTCTTACATCTCTGGAGACTAAAAGTTCAGATCAGGATCTCAGCTGTGTCACTTTCTTCCTTGTCCATAGCTTTGGGCATTCCTTGGTTCCTTAGTCATCTTAGATGGATCCTCACATGGCTTCAGTCTTCTCCAAAATGTGTGTGCATCTAGACTCTTCTTTTTATAACACAGATGTGATTAGGTTTAGGATTCACCCTACACTGCTGGGAATTCAACTGACTGATAGATTGTGTTACAGTAGTTTACCTTATAGAAAGCAGGCTGCTCTCCCCAAGGTCAAGTGATTCAATCACGTGGTTAAATCATAACCATCTATAACCAGATTTCAATACATGTTTTGGGACAAAACAGTTCAATCCATAACAGCATCCATGCTTGACAAAAAGCATTATATTAGGTGATATTTTTTAAAAGCCTAACACAAGATCTAGTCTCCTACAGCACCTTCTTATTTGCCAGCAGAGCTGGGGCACAAATTTAGACATCCTGTTTTTCAATGACAGTCCTGGTTCCTCTGAGCTATACTACCCTGAACTTGAAGAAAATTATTTTTCTCTGTAAAATGTAACTTGCAAGACAAGAAGTAAGGATTTGAGTAAAAGTACAGTTGGATTTCCTTCATCAGTCACCAGGATACCAAAACCACAGTAGCCAGCTTGTAAATGCAGATTTTAAGGGTCATAACAGACTATGAACCTATCAATGTTTGGGAAGTCTTAGTGCCTGACAGATGGTGCTGGTGTTGGCCCAGGAGAGCTAACTCAGCTTTTTGTAAAGTGTGAAGCTCTGTGAGCTGGTAGCAGGCCCCAGCCAACGCTCCAGGAGAAGCGTGGGCAGGAAAGGCTACCCACTGCTCACTGCAGCTGGTTCCGGGGTAACCCGAGGTTGCAGGAGCCCTCCTCCAGCTAGAACAGTCAGCTGGCTACTGGGCACTTCGCTTCCCAGGGATGAAGCAATACCAGGACATTCACTTCTGCTGTCACTAGTACTTTTTTCATAGTGTTGGTATTTTAAATCTGTCAGTCCCTTATTAGTCAACCAAAAGCTTTCATCTACTTCATTCATTTGAATCTCAGATTCACCCTATTTTGCCTACACTGGTTATCATCAATCCTCTTTATTAGATGAAGGAACTTGGTCTCGGAGCGGTTAAATGACTACACCAAGAGCACTGTCTGTGTCACCATCACACATCAGTGGCAGGTGAGACCCAGACCAGGTTGTCTGCTCCCCAGCCAGTATTCCATCAGGGATATAGAGCTGCTCCACATATGAGATTCAGAAGCGGTTGTGGGGTTCTCAGAACCAAAAGGCAAACCCCACTGCCGTCAAAGGCAATTCCAACTCACAGTGACCCTATAGGACACAGGAGAGTTTCCAAGGAGTGCCTGTGGATTCAAACTGCTGACCTTTTGATTGGCGGCTGTAACCCCTAACCACTATGCCACCAGAGTTTCCTGAAAGGATGAAATGGTGACCAGGAGTGCACGCGCTGTGCAGCAAAACCATTAACAAGTGCAGCAAGTCTTGTGAGAATGTCTATGGTAGGGACAGTAGCAGAGTGAGTGGCTGGCTGCAGGGAAGGGAGGACTGACCTCCACCTTAGACTTGGTCTCCTCCTCTTTCCTCAGGCTTCCCTTACATACCTTTTGCCCACCCTGTGTTGCACCATGGACGATCATCAGTTTGATTTATTTGGCTATCTTGTTATTAATCTCTTCTGATGTATCTAGACTGTACAGGCAGTATTGCAGTGCTGTGGGTTTGTGGCTGCCCTGTGTGATGTGGCAACTCATGTTTATCAGACTGAAGGGGGTTTCTGAGAAGAGCGGTCAGGAGGGAATAGGTTTCACCCAGGTAGGCTATGTGAGGGGTATGCTTTCCTCGTACCCTGAGGACAAAGACAGGCAGTGGGTGCTGCTGGGAACAGCCAAGTCTTTGTAGTTTGGTAGGAATAAGTCCTGTCCTGGCCGTGTCACTCAGTGGTATCACTAAGGTCGGTATCACCCAGTGTGGTGACTCATGGTGTTCCCCCCTCCCTCGTGGGCCTCCTGCACTACCACACCATCCAGAATCCTTAGGAGTATTTTTTTCATACTGATGTTACCCAGACATTGTAGTTCCTATATATCACTGAATGTAACAGCAATAGCAGTGACATACATTTATGAACTACAAAATTTTGTTCAACACCTAATTATGTTCCTTTTAACATTAAACTTTACTGTTACGTGAGGTACAATACGAGATTTGATTCGCATCATCAATAACAGCCCAAATAATGTAGAAGTTGTAGACAAATGCATATGGAAATCTATTCATAAATGAAGTTGTTAGATGTTATCAAGTTCACTTCACCTCATAGCAACCCTACATACAACAAAACAAAACCCTGCCTGGTCCAAAGCCATCACTGCCCAGTCCAAGGCCGTCACTGCCCAGTCCAAGGCCGTCACTGCCCAGTCCAAGGCCATGCTCTCAACCTTTGCTGTGCCTGAGCCCACTGTGGCAGTCAGTGTGTCAGTCCATCTCGTTGAGGGTCTTCCTCTTTTTGCTGACCCTCTGCTTTACCAAGCATGATGTCCTTTCCCAGGAACTGGTCCCTCCTGATAACGTATCCAAGGTACATAAGACGAAGTCTCACTATCCTTGCTTCAGCTGAGTATTCTGCCTGCATTTGTTTGCACACAAGCTGGTTTCCTCTTCTGTCACTTCAGGGTAGATTCCATATTCTCCACCAACACCTAATTCAAAGGCACCAATTCTTCTTCAGCCTTCCTTTTTCAATGTGCAGATTTCACAGGGCATATGAAGTGATTGCAGACATCCCGTGGCTTGGGTCAGGTGCATCATAGTCCTTAAAGTGACATCTTCTCTTTTTAACACTTTAATGTATGGAGCAGAGAGGAATAGTGTGCTATCACCGGGCAGGGAGAGCAGTGGAAGCTGCATATAGGTGGGCATGTATATTTATACAGGAATGTACTTTTTCACTCAGTCATAATAAAAAAAATTTATTAAATTTAAAAAAAAGGTTTCTTTTTGCTACAGATTTGCTCAATATAGTGGGTCTTTTTGATTTCTTGGCTCCTGCTTCTTGGGCATTGATTGTGGACCGAAATAAAATGAAACCCCTGACAACTTCAACCTTTTCTCCATTTATTATCATGTTGCTTATTGGTCCAGCTGGGATGATATTTGTTTTGTTTCGGTGTAGTCCATACTGATGGCTGTGGTCTTTGTTCTATAACTTACTGCTTCAAATCCTCTTCACTTTCAAGGTTGTGTCATCTGCATCAGGCAGGTGTTAGCCTTCCTTCAATCCTGATGCCAGGGTCTCCTTCATACAATCGAGCTTCTGAAAACATTTGCTCAGCATACAGATTGAATAAGTATGGTGAAAGAGTACAACCCTAATACACAAAAATACACGGGAAAGAACACACTAGCAAATCAGCACTTAGAGAACTGTTTGACTCAGCATGGTTGTAGATTGCATATATGAAGTATTTCTTAGAGTGTGTGAATACTAACAACAATACTGTTTTGTAAAATCTTTCTACACTGAATTATGGGGACATTATTAGTTACAACATTATTACTAACTGAGCAGAGACTTTAAAAAATTTTTTCTTCTTCTTTTCCTTTAATTGGAAACCCTAGTGGTACAGTGGTCTAGCACTATGGCTGCTAACTAAAAGGTCAGCAGTTCGAATCCACCAAGCACTCCTTGGAAACTCCATGGGGACATTTTATCTTGTCCTATAGGGTTCACTGTGAGTTGGAATTGACCGGACGGCATCAGGTTTGGTTTTGGGAGTTTTTCCTTTAGTTACTACTTCATTGTTTAAAAAAGTTATTGATATAGGCTCACAAATACTAATTGCCACAATATTGCAGCTAAAACACCAGAAAATTTGACAGAATCATTGACCAAGGAAGCACTGGCAGCAGTGTGAAGAACAACGCATGCTTGTACTTGGTGCAGGTGGAATCACTCACTACAGTTGAGTAATAATGCCAGCTCTGGCCAGAGAGCGTTAGAAAGTTCAAAAAGTCAGCTAAGGGGCATTTTAGCCTTGTGGCTATATCGATTACAGGAAGCTTGGGCTTACCAAAGATGCTTTCGTTGCCATCACTATCAGGATATTAGTATGGAAAATCATATAATTCTGCTGAAACATTGCACAAAACCTTTAGACAGTCATTTTGGTGTCACCCCCTCTGGCACTTTCACCTAGTACAGTCTGCATCCCCCATCTGCATGCTGCTGCTGTCACCTCTGAGCTTGGGGACTTTATAAGTTTATGGGGATAAAAATACCACACCATGGTCTCACTGTAAGCATTAAATGACATAATATATGTGAAGTGGTAGCCAAAGTAATTTGCCAATTAATTGTAATTTATATAACAGAGAGGAAAGGGCATCAGCCTGGGAGCAAGGAGACCTGGGTACCAAGTCCAATCTATCAGTTGCTATGTGACCTTGGGAAAGTAACAGAAACTAGCTGAACCTCAGTTTCCCCATCTGTGCAATGGGACTAACCACTGGTAGGGTTGCCGTGAGGACTGCATGGAACAATGCATGCCGCCCAGTACCAGGCGGAGGATAGGTGATTTTACAGTGCCCCAGCTGATGCAAAAAAGAACTTTGAAACCACCTCCTTTGAATGCCCTTCACCATGACGAATAATATAGCAAAATATGTTTTTAAAAAGGAACATCTATTTACAATCTTCACTTGCTCATGTCATCACAAAGATTTTTATGTTTAGATATTTTCTCCTACTTCTCGTCCAAATGCAGGCATATTTTACATAGTTGGAAAATATGCATACCTTTTGTTAACCTGAAATTCTATTACAATCGTGTTTATAATTTTTACATAACCCCTTTGTCGCTGAGTTGATTCCAGCTTACAACGACGCTATAGTACAAAGTAGAGCTGTCCCGTAGGATTTCCGAGGAGCAGCTGCTGGATTCAAACTGCCAACCTTTTGGTTAACAGCCAAGCCCTCGGTCACTTTGCCACAGGGCTCATCATAATTATCATTTGAATTATCTCATAATATTTGGTGGAGTGGCTACACAACCTACTAAGTTATTCCACTATTACTTGACATCTATTTCCAATTTTTTAAAATGATAAAAATAACCCATAGCAAATATCTTCAATGCTCACAGTTTATAAAAAAAATTTTATAAATTATTTTCTTCAGATGATTCTTAGGAGTGAATAGAACAACTTTTCTAACTATTACATTTTCTGGATCACAAAATAAATGAATGCTTAATATAGAAAATGTGAAAATTTCAGGGAAGCATAAATGCAAAAAAGTTGATTATATTATCCATGATAATAACAGCTTCTTTTAAGTGACCATATTTCTTCCTTTTTGAAATTCATATATTTATTATTTTTATAAAACTGAGATCATAATACAAGAACTATTTGTTCTCACCTTTTTTCCACTCCACAGTCTGGTGTAATCATTTGCAAATTTATCATCTGTGCTTTGTTTTGTACAGGCATTTTTTGAAATATAGGAACATAACATTACGTGTGGAATAAATGCACTGACCTTTTACGCCATGTGTCTTTCTTCCCTTGAATGCCAGTTGACCATTTGACAGCTTGGTGTTCTGCATTTGTGATGTTGCCTCTGACTCTAGGCCAGGCATCAATCATAGAAGCTAAATGAAAAGAACTCTTTCTCAAGTCCCCAAACCCAGCCCCCCCCCCATCAAACTCATTGCTGTCAAGTTGATTCTGACTCATAGCAACCCTCTAGTGCAGAGTAGAACTGCCCCATGTGGTTTCCAAGAAGCACTTGGTGGATTCAAGCAACCAACCTTTATGGCCAGCAGCTGTGGCTCTTAACCACTATGCCAGCAGGGTTTCACTCAAGTTCCCTGGTGATTCCAAATCTGGAGTTTAGGAGAATGTCAGATCTAGGAACTGTCATCCCTGCCTTCCCTCTAACCTTGCTCCTCTTTCTGGCCTGCTCTGGTTCCCACAGGGGACATCTGGACAGTGAGGGCAGTTTCACAGAACTATGTTCCTAGATGCAGCCCCTCCCACAGTGACCTTGGGCTTCCCAGCTTCCTCCTGTTGCTCTGGTCCATTAAGAAAACAAATAAACCCATTGCCATCAGGACTGTTCCTGACTCATAATGACCCTGCAGACTTCTAAGGCTGTCATCTTTACCGAAGCTGACAGTTTCCAGGGGAGTGGCTGGTGGATTAGGAACCACCAACCTTTTGGTTAGTAGCCAAGTACTTAACCAACATGCCACTGGGGCTCTGGTCCATCAGGGTCATCATTTAACTCAACATCTGGAAGGCTGGTCCAGGCAGCAGAGGTGGCTGCCAACCTCAGGTATCTGCTTCACCACAGGCCTTGCCAGGTGGCTGGAGAATAAGCTGACGACTGTGAACTTGGCCTCTACTGCTTAAGGATGCTTTTGTGAGGAGGAGATGTAAAGCCCAGGGGTCCCCAGCCTAATTAATTAGGAAGGTCTACCTGCCTTTCTCATACTTGTCTCATTTGAATATAGGGTTTCACAGGAAGTAGAGGTAGAAAACAGCAATTAATCTTCCTCATGGCAGAATCTTGTGGTTATAAAATTAATTCTCGGTAGAACTCAGGCTTACTTTCACTTAAAATATTTTTAAAGGGAAAACTACTAGGATTCTTGTATCATAGGGGAAAGGAAGGGCCTATAGAATCTGGTGAACTCAATAACAAAACTGTGTATTGAGAAGCAGTACAGCAAATAGAAATGCATATTTGTGATTTTATGTGTGTATATAAAATGGTAGGAACTAAATACGTACGTCTATACACAAGGTCAGACAATTAAGTTTGCAAACTCATCCTAGAAAAAGTGTCACACAAATTATTGCTGAATATCACTATGGTCACATTCAAAGTGCTCCCCTTCCCAGTGCCACGCACCAATGCCAGCACCTTCAAAGCACTTCTGTTAGGATGAGTACACAAACTTTATTGTGAGATCTCATCCAATGACAGCTCTGATGGACATTCCGAAAAGAGTTCCAAAACTGCTTTGAAGGATGGACTCAGTGCTGGCATCAATGCACAGTTTCCCCAGGGGAGTACATCGAAGGTGACTGTAGTGATATTCAGCAATGAGGTATGTAGCACTTTTTCTGTGTTCAGTTTGGAAACTTAATTGTCAGACCTCATATGCATATATAGAATGCTTTAGGTCCTGCCGTAACTTGCCATCAAGTAAAATGACAGTGATATTAAAAAGGTTCCTTGGGAGTATTGCCTTTCTTATCACTTTCTTATGGGGGGTGGAGGAGTAGGTGGGTGAAGAAGCTGAGTTACTATGCTGAAAGCCAGAAGAAAACAGACCAATGGAGCGACTGTTATCAAAGACAGTTAACGGTGCCTGTGATTGAAGAAGCCATTGGTTTTCTTCTTTACTGTGCCCATAAGCATAGCTGTACATGTTAATACGTTAATGCTGCAGTTTTATTGGTGTTGCAGAATTTGCATTGCATGAGGGCTCAGAAACCTCTAACTGCAGTTACCCCTGCCTTTGAGTTGATTCTGACTCATAGCATCCCTGTAGGACAGAGAAGAACCACTGCATTGAGTTTCCAAGGAGTGCCTGGCAGATTCGAACTGCCAACATTTTGGTCAGCAGACACAGATCTTAACCACTACAAATTCAGTTAGTAGGAGCCTTGACGTCGGGTTTAGTTATGCTGAGAAGTGGTAACAACAGACATCAGCTTTTACACTGGAGGAACTGTCCACCCCAAACAGTGCCTTTTCTCCATCAACAGAGAGTGCCAGATGTGGTAAAAATTTCATTTATGGTCTGAAAACCACAGAGGCCAGTGACCTCCACAGATCAAATCTGTTCTCCAGGGAAATGCACCTGCCCTGCCCACTGCCCTGCCTAGCTCACTCCTGACCCGTCCACCATCTGCCCTCAATGTTCCACAAGGGTTCGGAAGTGCCTGTGAAGCCCAGCACTGAGCGCCACAGCCAAGGTGGCGTCCCCGCGGCCACCCTGGGGGGTACCGCAGTGCAGCCCGCAGGCCTGGTGGCGGGCTTGCTGAGCTCCCGTCCAGCAGGGATTCACCTCTTTCCCCTCTCTCCCGCGCCTTAGTTTGTACCGTCTCTTCTGACTGAGTGTCCTCCCTTTCACTAGCTTTGACTCCTCGCCCAGTGAAACTCAGCTCTGTTGCCATTTTCTCTGGAAGGTCTTCTAGAACCTCCAGAGACAAGGCTACATAACAGTGATTCTTACTATTTTCTTTTTAAAAAGCACATTTTCTGTGTTCTCTGACTATACAAATGGTAGATGTTCGAAAGTGCAAAGTTCGTGAAATTTAAAATTGCATTATTGAAGCATAGGTAAATGTAAAAACATTTACAGAAGAAAAAATCACTCAGTTCCATTTAAAAATAACTATTATATTACTTTAATAGTCTAGTATGCCTGTTCCCTCCACCAGACCTGTTAAAGATCGTTATGTTCCTGTCTTACTCGCTCTGCGTCCTTCTGTCCCTGGCTCTATGCTATCGTGTAGTAGTCTCTCAATACAAGTTTGTTGAGCTGCAGCAAATGAACTAATTTCAATCCCAACAGAAACTCTGAAGGTTTAGTGATTAAGTGCTGCAGCTGCTAACCAACAGGTCAGCAGTTTGAACTCACTGGGTGTTCCTTGGGAACTCTGTAGGGCAGTTCATCTATGTCTAAAGGGTCACTGTGAGCTGGAAGACTCAGAGGCAATGGATTTCATTTTGTTTTTTTTGTTAACAACAGAAAAAGATAAAATGATCAAATTAAGCATTTTACTTAGAAAAGAGACATAAATATCTACCCTGAAACAGAGGAAAAGAATAAAGGCAAAAGGAAATAGAATAGGAAAAAATAAATATGATTAACAAAGCCTTCTTCTTTTGAATAAGAAAACAACGATAAATCAAGTATCCTCTGGTAAATTGAAAAACACAAAACACAAAATGAAAACGTGAAGGAACTTAACAGCGGGAACAATTCAAAATGTAAAAGACGGCCACATTCATTCAAACTCACTGCGTCAATTCCGCCACTGAGCCAATTCCGTCTCACAGCCATCCTAACGGACAGAGCAGAACTGCCCCATGGAGTTTCCAAGGAGCATCGGGCAGATTTGAAATGCTGGCCTTTGGGTTAGCAGACGTAACAGGCACTAACATATTATAAATTTGGAAGGCTTAAAGGAAGTGGATGGTTTTTCTGAAAGAAAAAAAAAATTGTGTACCACCAAAAAAAAAAAACCACTTTTTAAAACATCTTTAAAGACAAGTAACTTAAGAAGGAAAGAACTAAAGAAATAGGCCTGCACTGTATGTGCTCAGCTACTGAAAGGTTGGTGGTCTGAGTACACCCAGAGGCACCTAGGAAGAAAGCCCTGGTGATCTATTTCCAAAAGATCAATCATTGAAAACCCTATGGAGTACAACTCTACTCTGACACACGTGAGGTTGCCATGAGTTAAAACTGACTGCTTGGCCACTGTGTTGATGCCAGCTGTCAGTACAAAGCCCGTCCTACCTTTGGACTTCCTTTTATGTAAGCAATGGCTTTCTAAATCATTTAAGCCTAAACGTTTAGGCTGATTTTCTGTGACTTGCTACCAATAGCATGAAAGTTGATATACTTTGATGCTGAAAGGCTATTGGGCAGTCCAGATGTTCTGTCAGGATGGCATTAAACTGCCTTCCACCCAGGGTCTGATTCACGGGCCAAATACTTCTGCTGCATTTGAACTTGGCCGACACTGCTTGGACTAGTGTCACAGGTATTTTCTGGACACTTGGCTCTGAGTTGCTCCATCAATTTTCTTAAGTCTTCGTTCTATTCTTAATTTCTCCTCTGCCATCCCAATAGGCAGGTCAGGGCAGCAGCCATTTACCTCGAGAAGAGCTTTCATTTAAATCCACAATTAATTAGTGGGGAGCCAGCAGAAAGACACTTATTGAAAAGCTGTTGCCTCGGAAACAAGGTTCTTCTTGGAACTTTGTGAGAAACACCGGGTTTTTGATGCTTTGCAAAACACTAAGCACCCACTTAGGGCTAAGCCACCAGGGTAATTCTGTCCAGTTTTGTCAGAAGGCAGAACACCAGAGCCTAAAGTCATTGATGACTTTTTTTCCTACCCTAATACGTCCAAACTGTCTACCGTGCCCTCTCTCCTCAAGCAGTTAAATGAATTCTGCAAAAACCCTGCACTTAGAGTCAGTAACTGAAAACAGCAAACCCTGAGGGTCTCCAGACGCTGCTAGGGTGGCATAGACATGCTTTCTGGATGTCACACCTCTTCAGACCCTCATAGAGAGGGGACCTGTCAGCCCTCAAGAGGTTAGGGTTATAATCCATGAAGAAACTTCTAGTCTGTCCCTGAGGTGACACCAGGTTGCAGAAGACACTGAATTTCAATGTAGTATAAGACCAAACCAACTGCTGAGTCAATTCCAGCCCGTAGTCATCAGCATAAGAGTAGATTTCATAAAATATTAAACATGTTAACATTTTATGTGACTACTAATATCCAGGAGTGTCAAAGTAGAACTGTCCTCCGTACGGTTTTCAATGGCTGATTTTTCAAACAGAGATGGCCAGTCTTTTTTTCCAAGGAACCACTAGGTGGACTCAAACCTCTAACCCCTCAGTTAGCAGCTGAGCATGTTAACTCTTTGCACCAACTAGGGACTCCAGAGGGATGGTTAGGAGAAGATTCAAAAAAGCACTCAGGGTCCAAGGGTGACATACAGGATCTGGGATTGCCAGTGACAGAAACCCAACTCAAACACGCTTTGGCAAAGGGGGAAGTTTTGGCTCACAGACTTCAAGAAACCTTCAAGAAACCTCCAAAGTTCAGGAAACCTTCAAGAAACCTCCAAAGTTCAGGAAAGAGAGCAGTACAAGGGGCTTTCTGGGACAAATGGGATCTGCAGCTCAAACACCGATGGCCTCTGGACGTCGCTGTGTCTCTTGTCATCGCTGTGTCTCTTGTCATCGCTGTGTCTCTCATCTCTGCTTCTCTCTGGGTGAAGACCTTTCCTTCCCCACTGCAGCCTGTTTTCCAAAATAGCAGGTGAGGCGGCTGCCAGGAGCTTTGGGGCCATGCTCCATTTCTCCCCACTGCTCTTCCTCATTTCCAGAGCAAATCCTGGGAGGGACTTTGAGGCCCTCAATTTGGGTCAGGAGCCTGGAGGATTCATTTCTGGTCGGGGAAAGTTAGGTCCTTATGAGGGATCCCACATAGCCGTGCATGAGGAAGGGGGAGCACTTCTATAAGAAGGAAGGGTTTCAAGCAGACAACCTCCTAGAGGTTCGCTCCACACTGCCTCGCTGGGGGCCCTTCTCTGGGATTCTGGATCCTGGGGGCAGGATAGTTTAAAAATAAAGAACACCTGGAGGCAGCCTGGTCAGGATTCTAATTCCGTCCTGGTTGCCTTGTAGTGATGACTTTGGCTACTGACCAACCAGGGGCTGTGCTCACTGTTAACTGGCCCCCTCATTTAATGCTCACAGCACGACACTAAGTGTACGTATGCCCATTTTACAGGTGAGCAAACTGAAGCTCAGCCAGGTAAAAGTAATTCACATAAGATCTCACTGGCAGGAAGCAGGTTAGACCTTATCTTTGGTATCCAACAGAAATACCACAAGTAAATAGCCTTCAAAAGAGAAGTTTTATTCTGTCACAGCCCAGTAGGTTGAAAGTGTATATTCAGGGTGTCAGTTCCAGGGGAAAACTTTCTCTGCTGGCTCTGGGCAAAAATCCTTGTTGTCCATCTTCCCCTGGAGTGGAGGCATCTGAGATGCAGGTACCCTGGCCCTTTCCAAAGGACATGCTCTGCTCCTGGCACAGCTCTCTTGGTGGTATGAGGTCCCCAAATCTCTGCTTGCTTCCCTTTCCTTTATATCCCAGGAGATTGCCTCGAGGCACAACACAACCCCACACATTGAGTCCTGCTCAGCCAACCCAACTGCAGCCCATCCTCCCTCATTAACATCGTAGGGGCAGGGTTTACAACATACAGGAACAGAACACGATACCAGGAGTCATGGCCCAGCCAAACTGTTACACACACTGCTATATGCATTTTGGGGGGAACACAGTTCAACCCATGACAGACCTTCTCCAGGTACCCTATGTGTATGTTTGCAGGGAGGTGTTGAGAGACGGCTGAGAACCTGCTCTGCCCCGATAGATTGCCTCTGCCATCCCTCCTACAGATTCCTGAGACCTTCAGGTGGGTGGTGCAGAAGGCTACCACGTTTGGCTGCTAGCTAGAAGGTGAGGTGCTTGAGTTCACCCGGAGGAGCCCTGGAAGAAAGACCTGGTGATCTACTTCCAAGAAAACTGCCACTGAAAACATGGAGCACAGCTTTACTCTGACACACACAAGGTCACCAGGACTCAAAACTGACTCGATGGCAAGTGGCTTACCAGTGCCCAATCGTCATTCTCCCTTGGATACCATGAGAGACAGTGGGTCTGGGCAAAGGGTACACACCCAGGCTTCCTGTTTGGTTGCCTAGTTAATGAGACGCAGCCTTTCTCCCTAAATCCCAGCAGCTGGCTGAGAAGCTCCTTCCAGCCCCTGAGTGTTGTCAGGCCTTAAGGCATCTACACACTTCAGTTTGGGAGGTTGTTACATATCTTTTTCTCTCTTAATAACAGGTAACCCTTTCTCTCCTCCCCTTAATTTTCAGATATTTGCTTTTCAACCAAAGGCCCATTATAATGAAAGCAGTGTGTTATCCAGACTGGACCTATAGCAAGCCAAGCCAGCCAAGTGCCGTGGAGTCGGGTCCGACTCCTGGCGACCCTAGGGGGCAGGGTAGAACTATAGCAAATCCTTCCAAATTAGATTAAAATACACGCTTATCCCCTTACTCACTTTCAGGGCTGCCGATGCCCTTTGTAAGTGGCCTTGTGACAAGGCTGATGCTGCTACTCAAAAACTGCCCCATGTGCCAAAGCAGTCACATCTGATCGTCGTATTTTAGACACTATTTGCACAAAATCGTTTGAGGTATTCTGAGGGGCTGTACTATAACGATGGATTTGTGCTCCGGGTGTGAAATTTAATTTGTGCATTTTCAGCTGGTTTTGCAGGTAAAAGAAGGCTTTGCCAGGGTTTGATGGAGCCGTGTATTTCTAGAAATAAGCGCTAATGTAACGTGATGGATATAGATCAGGAGCTCTGCCTTTTTTCTCTGGCACAGTGGCCCAGTAAAGAAAACAAGGCTCTGGTATTAATGAGAATCACAAATGGCTTCTTTCCTTCTGGAGACGGGGTGACTCTCGAGACAACTGCAGGAGGGGGCCAGACTTAACATCCTCATTGTCCAGGCACTTAGAAGCTGGATCTATGACCCCCCTTTTCTAGGGTTCCGGGTTCTGGTGGCAGGAAACTTTAAAAACAACGAACATTTAGAGGAAGCCTGCTCAGGATTCTGGCCCCATCCTACTCTTCTTTAGCAGTGACTGTTGCTGATGTTACCATTGCTTTAACGTCTTATATAGAAGTTACAAAATGCTTTATAGTCATTTTATGCAGAAAACCAAGAGCTATTGCTACAGAGAATGCGAAAAACTGCTGACAGCTAAAGTAAAACTCACTGCAATGAGGAAGTAAATAACTAAAGCTAAGCACAAAGCCTATGAAGATGAAGACGTGATGTTGCGGATAATAAGAGGAGTTAACACTACTATAGCACATGATATACTGTAAGTGGCTATATCACTTAACTCATTCCATCCTTGAAACCACCTAGGGAGGCAGACATTTCTACCATTCCCATTTTACAGATGTGGAAGCTAAGGCACAGAGGATTATGTAAGATCACACAGCTAGTTATTCAACTTCCGTTCATTTTGCCTGGTGAATGTCCATTTCGGTTTTGGTGTAACAACACCCTAGTTTTCCTCAGAGCACAACCCATTCTCACTGTCATTGCCAGTGGTTTGCCACAGCTGACCAAGTTACCCCCTACTCCGATCTACCCTCAGCCACTGGAGTGGGTACATAACCTGCTGCAGTGGCTGGTTAAGGGTCAGCTAGGGACCCATTCAGGCAACCGTCAAGTTCAAAACTCATCTGGAATGTCAAGAAAAGAGACTTTCTCTTAAGGCTGGACTCAGAGTGGGGAAGGTGTACGAATGGAGATACAGGAGCCACCAGGTAGAGAAGGGGCCACCGAAGGCCCAGTGGAGCCAGTGAGCAAAGCAGAGCTGTAAATGGACATGTCAGTCCTGTGATGCCATTGAGTATGGGTCCAACCACTGCCAAGGTCAGCCTTGGACTTGTCCCACTCTTCCGTTTTGGGACAAGTCAGTGGCTTTTGGTGTATTTGCCAGGCTGCACAACCATAACCCATTACACCAAAACCTGTTTCTGTCAAGCCCGTTCTGACTCACAGCCTTCCTGTAAGACAGAACAGAACTGCCCCATGGAGTTTCCAGGATTGTCATCTTCATGGGAGCAGACCAACACATCTTTCTCCCACAAGGCAACTGGTCGGTTTAAATCGCCAGCCTTTCGGTTAGCAGCTGAGTGTTTAACCATTGCGCAACCAGGGTTTTCTGTGCAATCACAAGTGAACAAAGAAAACAAATCTGCTGCCACTGAGTTGATTCTGACTCACAGGGACTCTACAAGACAGAGGAGAACTGCCCCACTGGGTTTCCAGGGAGTGACTGGTGGATTTGAACAGCCAACCTTTCAGTTAGCAGTCAAGATCTTAATCAATGCACAACCAGGGCTCCTTTGTGCAACGTATCGTTATCTCATTCCAGAACACTGACATCATCTGTTCTACTCCTTGCCCCCCAAACCCAGATCCATGAGAAAGCACTCCCCACTCCCCTCCCTCACCAGCCCAACACAACCATTAATCTTGCCTATTCTGAGTATTTCATAGAAATGAAATCACAACACTATATGTGGCTATTTGTGACTCTGGCTTCTTGTATTTAGCGTAATGTTTTCAAGATTGATTCATGTTGTAATGTATATGAGGACTTCAGTTGTTATCATGGTTGAAGAATCTTTCACTGAATGGACCTAGCACATTTTATTTACCTCCAGTGAGTGAACATCTGGATTGTTTCCACATTTCAGCTATTATGAGTAATGTTGCTACAAACATTCTTGCATATGTTTCTTTGTGAACATACATTTTCCTTTCTCCTGAGTATACCCTAGGAGTAAAATCTTTGGGTCACAGGCTGGCCTTATGCTCAGCCACTTGAGGAGCTGCTGGACTGTTTTTCAAAGCTTCCAAGTCTTTGCCTAACATCTGGGCTTGGCAGTTTTTATTGATCACTTTCCCTACCAGTGTACAAGACATACTTCTTATTTCTTTGCAAGTGTCCAAAATTTTGGGTGAAACCCAGACCTTTTAAATCGTACAATGTGGCAAGTCTTACAATCAGATTCACCCCCGACTCCCCAGGTGTGTTGTTGACACATATGGTAGCCGTTTGTTTGTTTCATGACTTTTCCGAATGAATTCTGTAAGGTCTGTATTCTTTGTCATGTGTAGCCTCTGACATCTCTGTTTGATTATTAGCAGTTAGCTAACGACTGGACAGAAATTTCCTTACACACCTGAGGTCAATACATTTCCCAGTCTCTGCAAGGAGCTCTGTATCGGTGTTAGGCCTGCCAGCTGACAAGTCTGCCTTATCTGTCAATTCTTAATTAAGCAGAATCCACAGGCCAAGCAGAAGTAAAGGCTTGGGGCCTTCTGGGATCTCTCTGAGTCTTGTGCACAGCCCCAGGCAAGAACATATTCCTATGCGTGCATGTATTCTTCCAGATGCCCAGGAATATGCTGGAACTTCTGAAAGCCCTGGTGGATATTTCTTTCTTTCGCTTTTCTTTTTGAACTTGATGTTTGGTCTACTGTTTGCTCCAACTGTTATTTCCTGCCTCCGGTGGCTATGAAGCTAGACCCATAAAAACCATACTAAGTGCTATGGAGTTGACTCTGATTCACAGTGACCCTGTGCGACAGAGCAGAACTGCCTCAAGGGGGTTCCTAGGCTGTAGCTGCTCTTCAGTAGTGCCTCCTGGGGAAAAGGCTCTTTGCCCTGGGCAGGCTCAATGCAGATCAGACAGACACCTCGTGGAGAGATCTTCCAGAGAAACACCCAACAGGTGAAACAGTGGCAGTTGTTGGACACAAGGCTTTGAGAGAGCGCCAGCCCCTTTCTGCTTCCTCTGATGGATACCAAGCTCCACTGGAAATGTGGGTGATGACTTTTCAAAGATGCTGTGGAGGCTGGATAGTGGGAGATGCACACAGGGCAAGTTAAAACACCAAGAAGCTCACCATTTTACCAAAATTCAGGCACCCTTCTAGAATAAATGCTCCCCAGGTTGCTACAAGCTTTTATCTAACTCCCAGAGTTCTGGAGAAGGTGATTCTGACCATTTTGGCCAGTTTCCTTGCTGCCTGTATGGAGACAGAATTTCCAGAAGTTTTTTTTTTAAGCCTTTTAGTTGATGCCCTGCCCCATCCTTTTTACATGACCAACATTTCTGAAATTGAATACAGTTTACCGTCAACAGCTTGACATAATATAATCAGCAGTATTGTTTTCTTAGTGGTGCTGAAAATAATGAAATATCTGAGATTACATAACCTGGAAGGTGAGTCAGCAAATTCACTTTTTGTTCAAGCTAATTGGAAGTAGTTTTCTGTTCCTTTACAATGAACCTAGTGTCCACTAAGAGAAGTGCATCTAAGTAGAGAGAGAGAGAGGGAGAGAGAGCAATGCAGTATACACGGGACAGCCTGTTCATGTTCAAATCCCGGCTTCTCCACCTGCTACCTCTGCATCTCTAACCAACTACTCAACCTGCTGAATTTCTCATCTGTAAAATGGAGATAATAATGATACCTTGTCCAGAAGCCTGATGATGAGGTGGTGATAAGGTTCCCAAGGTCACCACAGCTTGGGAAGGATGATCATAGATAGGATGGCTCCTTCCTGACCACTGGAAATGACAAGATTAGCTTGGGAAATGTAATCACGGAGCTATCTTGGACACTTCCACACATGTGGGAAGAATGACCTGGGGTTGACCCCATCATTATTCCCATCCTATCTCCATATCATTATCATATTCTCCAGGAGGGGACCCATCGTGCAGTTACTGAGGTATGGCCCAAGACTGGGATCCAGGAGTGATGTCATCTGAACCGGGAATAACGTCACCACCCTCCTCCTTTGTCACTATAGGAAAGGAACCCCCCAAATCTGCACTGGGCCTTTTCTCCACTTGTGAGACTGACCCATTCCTTCTCTGAAACGTACTTTCACTTAACAAAACTTTCCTTAATAAAGCTTTGCTCCCTAGAAGGTTGCATGCCTTGGAGAAGGGGGAGCCCAGTTTGCCACCCATCAGCAGGCTGGACTTTTTAGCCTGATCTCTGGAACTTGAACCAGGTCACTCGGGATCTAATCAGTTACAGGATTTTGACAATGGTACCTCTCAAAAAGAGCTATACCGTGCTGAGATTTGGGCTGACGTTACTCTTGCTGGCTGTATGCAAGGCATTAACTAACATTGCATTTCAGTGAGAAGGTATTTCCATTTTCAGTTCTCTTTTGTATTTTCTGGAATGCTGCCTCTAGGAGGAAGTCGCAGTTGGATGTAGGCAGGAAGTCTGTGACTCTGTCAATCTCCTTGTTAACATGAAGAGAACAGACCCAGAGCCCTTGGCAGAAAGCAGTATCTGCCTAGAATTCATTTTTATGGATACTTGTTATTTCTGGCACGTGACACTGATTTTTTCCTCTTCTCATTTATTACATAAATTTACTTAAGTTACAGTATGGAGCAATAACTGGCAGAACATGGTTTATAAAGACATGTCCTACATTCTATTTTGGTGAGTAGTGTCTGGGGTCTTAAAAGTCTGTGAGAGCCCATCTAGGATACTCCGCTGGTCTCACTCCTTTGGGTGCAAGGAGGAAGAAAACTAAAGAAACAAAGGAAAAGATCAGTTCAAAAGACTAACAGATCGCATCTGCCATGACCTCCACTAGAATGGGTCCAGAACAACTAGATGGTGCCCGGCCATCACCACTGAGTGCTCTGACAGGGATCACAACAGAGAGTTCCAGAGAGAGCTGGAGAAAAATGTAGAACAAAATTCCAACTTGTAAAGAAAGACCAGACTTGCTAACCTGATGAAGATGGGAGAAACCCTGAGATGATGGCTGGGGTACACCCTTTCAGCTCAGTAAAGAAGTCACCTTTCAGCTAAAGACTGAACACGTCCATAAAACAAAACAATACTAAAGGGACAGGAAATCTGCTAATAGGGAACCCGAGGCTGAGAAGGGAGGGTGCTGACCTGTTGTGGGGTTGTTAACCAATGTCATAAAACAACACATGTACCTATGTTCAGTGAGAAACTAGTTTGTTCCATAAACCTCCATCTCAGGTACAGTACAAAAGAAAACCCCAGAACAATGTGGACTCATCATCTGTATGGCAGAAATGGTGTCTGAAGGATGGCATTCTGGGAGACAAACAGGTTAGAGTCCTAAAAGCTGTTTGTGGGGCTTTGTTCTTTGCTGGAGTCAGAATCGTTCGATGGCGGTGGGTTTGGGTTTGGGTTTGGTTTGGGGTTTGGGTTTGGTTTGGGGTTTGGGTTTGGTTTGGGGTTTGGGTTTGGTTTTGTGTTTTCTGTGAGAGGGATAGCTAGCGCCGCCTATCGGTATCAGGTGGAGCTGAAACTCCCTTCCGCAGGAGTTCGTTTCCATTTTTCAAAGTCATACTTGGAACTTCAGCAAGTTGAGAGCCTTCCATGCTTTGTTTTATCTTGGCAAACATCCTGTGAGCGAGGCCATGTGTTGCTGTCATTTTGCAGATGTGATAACGGAGACAGAAGGAAAGTAGTGCCTCAAGGTAGCAAACTAAATTGCTAAATCTGAAGATCTGGGTTTCCAGATTGGCAGAACTCAACTACTCAGTCATGAGACATGAAACATGCCAAATACACTCCCAGAGGCATAACCAGGTTTCCAGGAAAATCAAAAAATATATATTTTTACTGCCATCTGCAGTACAATTTTCTTCAAATGCTGTCTTGGAATAGTTTTCAGACCGTTCAGCAGGTGATTAAGTCCGTTTTCCATCCATTCCCCTTCTCAGGCTCTCCTGGGCCACCGTCATCCATCCTAATCACCCATGGGCAGGTGCCCAACAACCAGGGACAGCCCCTACGCCCTGTCAGCCTTCAAAACCATTCAGAGTACCCAGTTTCCGTGATGCTTGCTCAACTGAGGGAACCCGCCCTGCCTGCTACACAGAAATCCGCTCCCACAACTCCAGCTTGCTGCCACTGTGTCCCAGGTGCAGTTCCCTGTGGCTCTGTACCAAGTTGTGCTGTGCCTCCCTACTTCCGGAAACTGTGAGTCTGCTAAAGTGAGTTACTGTTCCTGGCCTCCTGGCTCCTCTTCGCTGCATGGCGCCTGACTTCTCATACCACTCTTTCACTAAAACATGGCCATCCCCAACCACTGTGGTCACCAACAGTCACTGCTAAAGCTGTACCTGGGACCCGGGAAGAGCCCAGGGGCTTGGAGGGCTACAGGTGTGTTAGCTGTACGCCACCCTCCTTGCCTTCCCCCTAAGATAGCGTGTCAGAATGAAAATGAGTGTAAACAATTTTGTTATAAAGATAACCTTGGATATGCCCTACTTTACTAGAAAAAAGATTTATTCACAGGCTTTAATTAGTAGTAGCAATTGCCTGTGACCCACCTTGCAGCATTCCGTGACTTGCCGGAGAACGTGTGGTTGAAAACAGGGCTTCCTCTACAGCCTGTGGAAGCTGGGGAAATTAACACAGGTGATGAAAGAAAACAGGCATTTCTGTGTGTTGGTTTTATCTTAGAATTGCTTTTCTTGGTTTCTCTTGGGAACTCAACATCAAATACACTGTTAATATTGATGGCTTTTACTTGTTCATGTTAGCCGCCATCTATTTGGCTCCTGACTTTGGCAAACCCTGTGCACAAGAGACTGAAACACTGCTTGATCCTGTGCCACCCCCAGATGGGTTGGCACTGGGCCATTGTGATCCACAGGGTTTACACTGGCTCATTTTCAGAAGAACATAGCCAGGTGTTTCTTTCTACTCCATTGTAATTGGGAAGCTCCCCTAAAATCTGTTCAGCATCATGCAATCCCCCACTGACAGGTGGCTGGTGGCTGCCCGTGAAGTGGGAGTTGAACCTCGGTCTCTCACATGAGAGAGGAAGACTCCTACCGGAGACACCAGTGCGACAGAGAGTGCTGAAGTGTTTAGATTCGTCATGGAATCCTAGCTAGGTTATGGGACAGAGTAGAACTGCCCCATCAGGTTTCCGAGGCTATGATTTTTATGGAAGAACACTACCACATCTTTCTCCCACAGAGTAGCTGGTGGTTTCAAACTGCCAACCTCTTGGTAAGCAGCCAAGCCTTAACCATTGTACCACTAGCAGTCCTTCATGGAAACTATTCATGAAACACAAAGAGCATGCAACCTGGGTGAAGGCTTGTGAAAAGGAGCAGTCTTCTGCTGTCCTTCCCCCGAGTCTGGAGGACATGGCATTCATAATATGAGACACTATCACCCAACTCTCTAATATTGCAATTAAAATTGGGGAAGTATGTGTATGCGTGCTCCTCTCTTTCCTTTATGGAGACGGTGGCAGCTGTAGGCCAAGAGCTGTGGTGGGTACTCTGACAACCAGGAGAGAAAGATGGATGAGCCTGGCTCCTCCCAGAGTTGGTATGGACTTCTCTCCTGCACTGAATTACATTTTTCCTTGCCTCAGAGCCTGAGTTCTCCCTCTCCCTGCCTGAAGTACACTCCCTTCTGTTTGTGAGTGGCAAATCTCACAGGGCAGTGAGCTGTTGGCTACAACCCGATCTAATAAGCATCCTTGTCTACAAATGAGGAAGACCAGAGGCCACTGGGCCAGAAATGTGGACCATGAAGGTGGGACGGCCTCCCAGAAGGCTAGAGAGGCCCCAGAGGACGCCGAGGAGCCCGGGGGCGGGGGGTTGTTGGTAAATCGAGTTTCTTTCTCTGTGTTTCATTCTTTCTGGCTCTTCTTGACCCCTTGACATACATGCATTCACCCTCAACCCCCAAGATCAGAAGACAGCTACAGCACTGCAGGGGCCTATGACAGTGCATGCTGTTTGGGGGTTATGGGAAGAATGGTCTCTGTCCCACAGGACCTGCTGGTCAGCAGAGGAAAGGAAGCTGAATGGAGATTTGGGACTCGGAACATCAACCTGTTGAAACTCACCTTGTAAGAATTGGTGACAGTATAGGTGGCATAGATACTGCTCTCAATTGTGCACATAAGAATTTTCAGTGTTTTTATTTTTCTAAATTAAATTTTATCTTCTGTGAGCTCCTACCAACCAGAGTGGTAGAACATCCAATGTTGGCCATGGGTGAGGTTCACTTCCCCTCTTCTAGGTTGCACCCAGACCTCAAAGGTACAGCAAAGTCCAGAAAATCCACCGACTCCAAAACCAACGGCTCCTTTGGTGTTGGCGAGTATGGCCCTGTTGAGCCGTCCAGTCAGTTCTGACTCATAATGGCCCTACAGGACAGAGTAGAACTATCCCCTAGGGTTTCCAAGGAGCAACTGGTGGATTTGAACCGCTGACCTTTTGGTTAGTAGCCAAGCTCTTAACTGCTACTTCACCAGGGCTCAGTCCTCGTTTTAGGCATCAGGAATTGATGGAGAAAGATCATTTTCCTCTTCTACAACAGTCATGTGTTCATTGAGCAACTGTTTATTGAGATCTATTATGGGGAAGGAGTCTCCAGATGGTACAAATGCTTAATGCACCAGACTGCTCCTTAACAGGCTAAAGGTTCAAGTCTACCCAGAGGTGGCTTGGAAGAAAGGCCTGGGGATCTACTTCTGAAAAATCAGTCATAGAAAATCCTACAGAGCACACTTCTGCCCTGACTCACATAGGGTCACCATGAGTCAGCAATGACTTGATAGCAACTGAATTATGGTGAAAACACTATACTGGGTGTGTCTAGAGTTCAGAAAGACATCAAGCTTAGAGAATGCGATTCATGTTGTATCAGTCAGGATATGCTAAGTCATGCAGCAGTGACAAATATCCTTGTGATGGTTAAGGTTATGTGTCAACTTGGCAAGAGCTTGATTCTCAGTGATTTGGCAGATATCATGTAATTATTCTCCATTGTTTTATCTGATGTGAGCCAATCAGTTGAAAGGCCAATTAATCGAAAGTAACCAGTTGAAAGTTAATCAGTTTCCTTGGTGGTATGGTCTGTATCCAGTGTATGAGTGTTCTCTCTCTCGATCCTGCATCCAGCTCATCATCCTCTGACCTCCAGTTCTTGGGACATAAGCTGGCAGCCTGCAGTTTGACCTACTTGTAACCATGTGAATCAGGAGAAGCCCTCAGTCTGGTGCTTGACCCATGGATTTGGGACTTGGCCAGCCTCCACAACTGTGTGAGCCACTTCCTTGAGACAAATCTCTCTAAATGTATTTACATGTATATGTTTTGCTCCTCTGGGGAACTCAGCTTAAGACATCCCCCTACTTTTCAGTGGTTTAACAAAGCTTATTTCCTGCTCACACTGTGTGTCCATCATGGGTTGGCTATGTGGCATGTTCTAAGTTATTGCCACTCTGGAACTCAGCCTGGAGCAGCACCATTTGGAATGATGCTGGTTAATGTGGGAGGGAGGGTAGGAGGAAGGGAGAGAGAGAGAGATAAAGAGAGAGAGAGCAAGCTGGAGTGCTGCTACAATCTACTGGACTACTAGACAACAGTCTAATAGTTATGTGAGGAAAAAGAGATGTGGGACCAAGCAAGGGTGCTTGTCTGATTACCCCTTTCTCTCTGTTTGTCGATGTTTGTCTCTTTCTCTCTGAGTACTCTTCTGTCCAGTCACCAATTGGTGGTGCAAATGATTTGCATTCAGACTAAAGTTTGGTGGTTCAAACCCACCCAATGGCAGTGAGGAAGAAAGGCTTGGCAATCTGTCTCCATAAAGACTGTAACCAAGAAAAAGTGTTGGAGCAGTTCTGCTCTGCAACACAGGGAGTCACCAAGGGTCAGAATCTATTCAAAGGCAAAAGGTTGGTTAGTTGGTTTGTTGTTTGGTTTTGGCCTACTCTCTCCAGGGGCGGTGAGAGCAGTTCCTCCCATTCCAGGAAGACCTGAGGCCACCAGCTGAGACCTATTCTCTCCCTGCTCTTTCATCATCTCACTGGCCAGATGCTCTAGACCAGCCGCTGAGCTGTAAGTTCTGAGACCTGAGTCTGGGCATAGGTTGAAAGTATAGTCCATTTGGCTTGTTTTGGTTTTGTAACCAATTGCTCCAGTTTGCCTGATACTATCCCAGCTTTAAAGCTGAATGTTCTATGTCCTGGCAAACCAGGACAGCTGGTCACCCTAGTTAGTGGCAACATCAAAACTGTAACAAAAACAGTTTAATTCTTGATCATTTTATATGCTATATATTTCACAGGAACCTCAGAGGAAAGACCGGGTCCCAAAAACCTCTTGCTGTCCAGCCAATTCTGACCCATAGCAACCTTATAGGACAGAGTAGAACTGCCCCACAGGGTTTCCAAGGAGCAGCTGGTAGGTATAAAATGCCAACCTCTCAGGTGGCCGCTGAGCTCTTTAACCACTATGCCACTGGCTCCCTCAAGACTAGTAGGTGGGAGATAAACGTGGGCATTTCTCAGTCCCTTGAGTAAATATCACTTCTTTGATTCTTGAGATATAGCAGATGTGCACTAAGTGTTGAGAGGAGAGAAGAAGAGAAGAGTCCAGGGAGGCAGGAAGAAGAAGAAGGGGGTGGAAGCTAGAACAATGGAGGGAGACATTGACCTTGGAAAGGAGGAGTCCAAGATGGGTGATCAGGCAAGGAGTTTATCTGAGATGTTGGGGTACAGAGGAAGACCTGCAAGGATGCTTACAACTCAGATTCACCCTCACCTGTTGGGAGACAGTGATCATGGCCAGAAAGCCCAACATCCAGCAGTTCTAACCTCTGCTCTGTTTTCCTAGTGGCTACTACGCTAGCCAAAGATGAAGAGACTGAAGATTTTTCCCAGCTTCTGCAGTCTGAAATTGATCGAACATGCAATCAGGATGCATTAATAATTACTACTAACTAGAATGCAAAAGTTGGAAACAAAGAAAAAGAATTGGTAGTTAGAAAATATGACTATGATGACAGAAATAAGGCCAGAGAGCGCATGATGAGATTTTGCAAGACTAACTTCTTCATTGCAAATGATTTTTTTAACTAACACAAACGGTGACTGTACACATGGACCCCACCAGATGGAACACACAGGAACCAAATTGAATACACCTGTGGAAAAAGATGATGGAAAAGCTCTGTATCACAGAACAAGACCAGGTGCTGACTAGGGCACAGATCATCAATTGCTTATGTGGAAATTCAAACTGAAACTGAAGAAAATTAGAACAAGTCCACGAGAGCCAAAGTATGACCTTGAGTACGTCCCTCTTGAGTTTCAAGATCATCTCAAGAACAGATTTGATGTGTTGACCACTAGTGACCAAAGACCAGATGAATTGTGGAATGATATCAAAGACATCATCCATGAAGAGAACAAGAGGTCATTACAAAGACAGGAAAGAAAAGACCAAATTGGATGTCAGAAGAGACTCTGAAACTCACTGTCAAACCTCGAGCAGCTAAAGCAAAAGCAAGGAATGGCAAAGTAAAAAACCTAGACAGAAGATTTCAAAGGGCAGCTCAAGAAGACAAAAGCAAGTATAATCACACGTGCCAACAGCTGGAAATGGAAAACCAGAAGGGAAGAACATGTTCTGCATTTCTCCAGCTGAAAGAACCGAAGAAAAATTTCAAGCCTTGAGTTGCAATAATGAAGGATTCTACACAGAAAATATTCAGTGACTCAGGGAACATCAAAAGAAGATGGAAAGAATACACAGTCATTATACCAGAAAGACCTGGCTGATGTTCAGCCTTCCGAAGAGGTAGCACATGATCAGGGACTGATGGCACTAAAGGAAGAAGTCAAAGCTGCATTGAAGGCATTGGCAGAAAACAAAGCACCCAAAACTGATGAAATATCTATTCCGATATTTAACAGATGCAGCCCTGTAAGTGCTCATTCATCTATACCAAGAAAATTAGAAGACAGCTACTTGGACAACTGACTGGAAGAGATGCATATTTATGCCCATTCCAAAGAAAGGTGATCTCACCAAATGCAGAAATTACCAAACAGTATCATTAATATCACATGCAAGTAAAAGTTTGCTCAAGATCATTCAAAAGCAACTGCAACAGTATATTGACAAGGAGCTGCCACAAATTCAAGCTGGACTCAGAAGATGTGGAACCAGGGGTATCACTGATGATGTCAGATGGAACTTGGCTGAAAGCACAGAATACCAGAAAGATGTTTACCTATGTTTAATTGACTATGCAAAGGCCTTTGACTATGTGGATCATCACAAATTATAGCTAACATTGCAGAGAATGGGAATCCCAGAACACTTCACTGTGCTCTTAAGGAATCTATATGTGGATCAAGAAATAGTGATGTGAAAGAACAAGGGGACACTGCATGGTTTAAAGTCTGGAAAAGTGCATGTCAGGGTTGTATCCTTTCACCATACCTTTCAATCTGTATGCCAAGCAAATATTCTGAGAAGCTGGATTATACAAAGAAGAACAAGGCCTCAGAATTGGAGGAAGACTCGTTAACAACCTGTGTTACACAGAGGACACCACCTTACTTGCTGAAAGTAAAGGAGATTTGAGACACTGATGACGATCAAGAACCACAGCCTTCAGTATGGATTGCACCTCAACAGCAAGAAAACAAGAATCACCACAACTGAACCAGTAAGAAACATTGTCATAAACAGAAAGAAGACTGAGGTTGTCAAGGATTTCATTTTACTTGGGTCCACAATCAACACCCAGAAAAGTCAACAACAGTCAAAAAGTCAAAAGGCACATTGCATTGCGAAAATCTGCTGCAAAGGATCTCTTTAAAGTACTGAAAAGTAAAGATGTCACCTTGAAGACTAAAGTGTGCTTGACACAGGCCATGGTATTTCCAATCACATGCCTGTGAAAGCTGGACAATGAACAAAGAGGACAGAAGAAGAATTGATGCCTTTGAATTTTGCAGTTGGAAAAGAATGTTGAACGTACCGTGGACTGCCAAAAGAACCAACAAATCTGTTCTGGAAGAAGTAAAACTAGAGTACTCCTTGGAAGCAAACATGGCAAGGCTGCATCTTACATACTTTGGACATGTTGTCAGGAAGGATCAGTCCCTGGAGAAGGACATCATGCTCGCTCGAGTGGAGGGTTAGCAAAAAAGAGGACGACCCTCTATGAGATGGATCAACACAGTGGCCACAACAATGGGCTTAAGCATAAAAATGATGGCGGGCATGGGGCAGCACTGGGCAGGGTTTCGTTATGTCGTGCATACGATCACTATCAGTCCGAACAGAGGCGACTGCACCTCACAACAACAACCACGTTAGAGTCCCTGGGTGATGCAAACAGTTAGGCACTCAACTGTAGACCAAAAGGTTGGTGATTCACCCCAGGCAGGGGCTCCTCGGGAGAAAGTCCCAGCGATCTGCTTCCGAAAGGTCACAGCCATGAGAACCGTAAGGACCGTGGTTGTACTTGGAAGCACGTGAAGTCATCATCGGAATCCACTCAGCAGCAACTGGCATATCGATTCCAAACAGCAGGAACAAGTTTTCAACTCTTCCATAAACTGAAGACAAGGAATACAGCATGTATCAGAAGTTTTGTTTAAACTATGCTAAAAATACATCTGTGTTGCTGGGGAAAGTCTCCACACAGGACAAATCACAGTGAAGGGAGGAAGAAGGGAACTTCAAGTATAAAAACTTCGAGTTTAGAAATGCTGCCACTGTGGTCAGCCATTACTACTGTTCAGAAATTAGGTTTTAGAAAGTTTATGCAAATACCTCCCCATAGGATTCTTGTGTTATTTAACAGGAGCTTGAAATAATCCCCTCCAAGCACATTTTCTGATTACTGATCTAGCTATTACAGAAATCAAAATAAACTCTTTTGTCAAAGGCACTACACAGGGTCTGCAAAAACATCAGAACAGGGAAATAATTTTAGAACAATATGTAGTTTTGACAAATGCAAGGCTTTAAGCCAGCACTTTCCAGTTCAAGCCCCTTCTGAGAAGTTCCCTTTCCCTACCAGATCTGCTGAATCAGAATCTTCAGTTGAACAAGATTCCCAGGTAAGCCTTGCATATGCTAAATTTTGAGAGCTACTGTGATTCAGAGGAGGTCTTTTTCTCTGTTATTCAGAGATGTGTGTCATATAGCACATTGCTAACAGCCTAGTCTGAAGAGGAAATCTCCTTCTGTTAAATAAAACAGAACTAAACGTTGCCCAGTCCTGCATCATCCTCCCAGTCACATTATGTTCAAGTTCATGGTTGTGGCTGCTGTGCCAGTCCATCTCTCAGAGGAACTCCCATAACCTCGCTGGCCCCTGCTTCCCCTAACATGATGGATCCCTCCTGGGATGCGTCCAAAGCAACCAAGTCAATGTTCTATTGCGATCTGAAGGGTTTTCGTTGGCTGATTTTTGAAGTAGATCACTAGGCTTTCTTCCTAGTCTGTCCTAGTCTGCCGAAACCTGTGCACTGCAGGTGACCCAGCTGGTGTTTGAAATACCAATGGCATAGCTCACAGCATCACCAACACGCAAACGACCACAGGACAATAAGCTAATTGGCACTGGTGGCTATCTACTGAGGGGAAGACTGAGGGGAATAGTAACTTGTAGGACTGTCATGAGGGAGCTGGACATCTCTAAACGCAGTCAGAGTCTCCAGCCACATTTCCCATCGAAGTTTAAATGGGCATCAGATTTGACCTTTTTTGTGGACATTCACTCTGCAGCCTATGGTGGCATCTTCAGGGGGTGTTGCCCCCTGCCATCTGTCCTGTTTAACAAGTGATTATTAGTGAAATATTTGGCTTTGCTTTAAACAGTTTTGAAATCATGACAGCATGCTTTGCTTTCTGATGAGCACCCCCACCTGCTGTCTGAAGTCACCCCAAAGGAGCTGGCTGATGATCTGTGGAAATCTGTCACCATGCCTAACAGAAACACCTTCATCATGCTGAGAGTCCTCCAGGCGACATGCCTCATTCTGCCTTTCGTTTTCACCTGCTTCTCCCCCTTGCAGGGAGAGCCGTGGAGGGGACTTTCAGAAAGACAAGGACCAAAAGTGGCCAGAACCAGCCAGTAGAAGGGACTTGGGCTCCTCTTTGGTTCAGCTACATTGAATGAAAACCACTCAGGCAGTACTTATGCTTTTGTTTATTTATGAATTAATTTTTCTTGATATACAATTCATAGGCCATAGCATTCACCCTTTAAAAGTGTACGACTCAGTGGTTGTTAGTGGAGTCATACAGTTATGCTACCACCACCACCATCCAGTTCCAGAATGTTCTCATCACCCCAAAAAGAAGCATCCCGCCCACTACTGGTCCCTGCCTTGTTTTCCCGTCTCTTCAGCAACCACTGACCACATCTCCATAGATCAGGCATTTTGCATTATGAAGCTCTGCTAAGCTGGCCCGTTACCACCATCCATTAACAGCCAAGAAAAGGGACTTGAAACCTTTGGAAGCAGGGAAAGCCAGTCCCCTTGACTCCTCCTGTTGGCTTCTGCATGTTGCCAATACCCATCTCTTCACGTCCTACGCCTTTCCATCCTTTTGTCTTCCACTGTCCACACCTTGTGGCTACTCTGGAGTGTCCAGCCATGCTTGGACCACCTGACCATCCCTCGTGGTGGCTTCAACTGTCCTTCATGGAAATGGCCACACCTCTCTGTCCTGAGCTCAGGCCTTTTTTCTGAGTGTTGGTCTCACCAGACACATTGCTTGGTTCTTCACTTGGTTTCTTCTGACCGCTGGGACAAATGGCCACAAACTTAGCGACTTAAAAGAGCCACTTAATTCTCCCAGAGCTCTGATGGTCAGAGGTCCAAAATGGTTTTGCTGGACCAAAACCCACAAGGATTTTGGCCAGGTCACCTGCCCTCCAGAAGGTTTTGGGGTGCTTCACCTTTCCCAGCTGCTACAGCTCCATCCTAGGCTCGTGGCCCCAGAGGCCTGGTGGCATAGTGGTTCAGTGATCAGCTGCTAATTGACCAGAAGGTCAGTGGTTCAAACCCACCAGCTACTTCACAGAACACAGATGTGGCAGTCTGCCTCTGTAAGCATCTGTAGCCTTGGAAACCCTATGGGACACTTGTACAGTGTTGGAATTCACTCATCAGCAACAGGTTTAACAGATGGTGACACTGAACCTGCCTGGATAACCTTCCCATCTCAAGATCCTTAACTCGATCAGTTCTTCTGAGTCTCTCTTGCTGTGGAAGGTGACAGTTACAGAGCCCAGGTATTGGGGTATGGACATTCCGGACAGGAGACTTGCCTCAGCGTTCAATGTGCACAGAAAGAAAGAGAGGGCAAGATGGAGACAAAGAGGTGGGCTTCCAGGGTCTCTGATCTGGTGACTTTTCTGAGAATGAGAGTGACAGCCCTCAGGAAGAGGCAGAGACCTCAGGACCAGGAAGGGAGAGACCAGGGAAGTGGGGGGCAGCATCACTGTGCCCCTTTCCAGTACTTCATTCCACCTCCCCTGCCTTCTTCTCACTTTGGGGTACAGGACACGTGGCAGGGAGAGAATGTGGGATAACCGCACTGAGTCCTGCCGAGCTGGGGACTGCCAGGGAATGTGAGAAACTGAGACTGTGACCCATGGCCCCAGCAGGCCAACTCTGTTCTTTGCCTGATCCAACTCCATTTAGAAGGGTAAGAAAAGAAAGCAATTGGAAGAAACCTCCATAAAACAAGAGAGTCAAGATTTCTTCTTTGCTTCTTCTCCAGTTAGTCAGTACAGTAAGAATATCTGAAATAAGAAGATGATGTGGGTCTAGCAGGAAAAGGCAGGCTGAATGTTTTACAATTGAGCACACCGTTGCCATCCATACATGCTTCTTTAGTACCAGCAATCTGAGCTACTGCACACATTGCAAAATAAGCTAAAAAATTGCTTACAAAAATTAAAGTCTGGCTGTCAGATTCCAGGGGTGATAGATAGATGGGTTAGTTCTAAAAGTTTATTTTGTTGTTGTGATTTTCCTTTTAATCTTCAAAGCAAAATTGTTTAAAGCAAAAATAATCACAGCGTATAACGATGTATTCTGAAAACAAAACCAAACCCAGTGCTGTCAAGGTGATTCCAACTCTTAGCAACCCTGTAGGGTAGAGTAGAACGTCCCATAAAATTTCCAATGAGTGCCTGGGGGATTTGAACTGCTGACCTTTTGATTAGCAGATGTAGCACTAAACCACTGTGCCACTAGGGCATTATGTGGTTTATAATGAAAAAAAAATGTATGGCTCCAGTAGCACAAAGGAGGGAAGGTGTTACAGGACTCTAATCCAACATAAAGTGGTGTAACAAACACTTGGAGACAGCCTGTGATAAGCCTAAAATATCCACTATCTAGACATGTTCTGTTCAGTTTTATTTTAGAAAATAAGTCATTCATCATAAAAGTTGTAACTTACCTTCATTATTTTTCAATTAATCTATATATTTCAAATGTTTTTCAGTTTTAATGTCTCACATGATAAGTGTCACTATAACCCACAAAAGCCAAAGATCTTTGCAGTCTTCAGCCTTTGTATGAGTGTGCAAGGGTACAGAGATGACCAAGTTTGAGAACCATATGTGTGTGAGGAGAAAGCATCCAGCAGGCTCCTTACTGTCCAGCTACAGGCTTCACAGTCTCCTCTCCAAATGTGCTACCACACTACTCAAGTATAAAAAAAAAAAAGAATTTTTTTCTTCGAAATTCAACATCTCTGTGTACAAAAAGTTAACAGCAATGTAGAAATAGGAGAGGATATCCTTAACTTGATAGAGACTGCCTAAAACAGCAATATCGTCCCTAAGTAGGGAAATGTTAGGCACCTTCCCTTCAAACTCAGGAATAACCTGGCTTCAACTCACAGAAGTTGATGTCATTTTTAAATTTCTTTCCCTAAGCCTTATAGTATAGTGGTTAAGAACCTGCTGCTGACCAAAAGGTCGGCAGTTTGAATCCACCAGCCGCTCCTTGGAAACACTGCTGTGGTTAGGTGCTGTTAAGTTGGTTCCACTTCATAGTGACCCTGTGTGCCACAGAAGACAACACTGCCCGCTGAAATGCCACACTCATAATCATTGCTATCCTTAAGCCCACTGTCGCAGCCCGTATGTCAGTCCTTCTTGTCAAGGGTCTTCCTCTATTTGCTGACCCTCTACCAAGCGTGATATGGTTCCCCAGGGAATAAACCCTCCTGAGAACATATGTAAAGTCTGTAAAATGCGGTCTCACCATCCTCGCTTCTAAGGAGCGCTCTGGTTGTGCTTCTCCCAGGGCAGATCTGTTTGTTCTTTTGGCAGTTCATGATACCAGATTCTCCTCCAACACCACAAATCAAAGATGTCAGTTCTTCTGTCTTCCTTGTTCGTCGTCTAGCTTTTGTATGCTTGTTATGCTACTGAAAATACCACGACTTGAGTCTTAGTCTTCAAGGTGACATCTTTACTTTTCAAGACTTTAAGAGGTATTTTGGAGCAAATTTTCCCAATGAAAGATGTTTTTTGATTTCTTGACTGCTGCTGCTGTGGGTATTGATTGTGGAACCAAATAAAATGAAATCCTTGACAACCTCTGTTTATCATGATACTGCTTACTGGTCCATTTGTGAGGATTTTTGTTTTCTTGATGTTGAAGAGCAATCCACACTGAAGACTGTGGTCTTTGATCTTCATCAGTGAGTGTTTCAAGTCCTCTTCACTTCCACCGAGCAAGGTTGTGTCATCCGCGTAATGTTGATTGTTAATGATCTCACTCCAATCCTGATGTCCCGGTCTTCATAAAGTCCAGCTTCTTGGGAATCATGGGGTAATTCTATTCCATTTCATAGAGTTTCTCATGAGTTAGAATCAACTCAACAGCAACACGTTTGGGTTTTCTGGTAGGTATTGTATAGAGAAGGGGCTCTGGTGGAAAAATTATTAAGCACTCAGCTGTTAAACAAAAGGTTGTTGGTTCAATCCCACCACCTACTCCACAGGACAAAGGTGTGGCAATTTGCTTCCATAAGGATTTATAGCCTTGGGAACTCCATGGGGTGGTTCTACTCTGCCCTATGTGGGTTGTTGTAAACTGATGGCATTCTTTTTAAGCTATAGTAACATTGTTGGAATGATTTGTTGTTAATTGTTGTTATTGTTAGTTGACCAACTTGATTCTAACTCATGGTGACCCTACCTGTGCAGAGTAGAACTGCTCCATAGGGTTTTCATGGTAGTGACCCTCCAAAGGAGATCACCAGGTCTGTCTTCCAAGGCACCTCTGGGAGATTTGAACCACCAACCCTCCAGCTAGCAGTCAAACTTAATAATTTGTGCCATGCAGGGACTCCTGATCCACATTGCTTCAGCTGATGCTTCTATTCAACACTGTGTTAAAGGTTACGGGTCTGTGCAGTAAAAGAAGAAAATGAAATACAATGTACAAGAAGTACAATGTCAGAAACAAAGTTGCCGTTTTTTTCAGACACCGTTTCTATTGACACAAAAAATCCAAGGAGATCCAAAGAGAAGCAGCTGGAACAAATAGAGGGTTCTGTAAAGTTACTGGACAGATCAATATACAAAACCCAATAGCATTCATATACCCCAGGAACCACCAGTAAGAAAATGTGATTTTAAAAAAACAAAAAACAAAAACCTGAACTTCACATTTGTAACAGCCCTTTTCAAGTAAAACAATATCAGAACAACATCACTTTCTTGAAAGATGTAGCTGATCTAAAGAGCAGTTCATAGATTGGAGTATTTGATACTATAAAGAAGACATACCACCTTATTATTTCAAAGCTTTTCTGATAAATTTATAAGTCCTAACAAGGGTTTTCATAGAATTTGCCAATCTGATCCTAAACTCATACACAACAGTAAAACCCAAAATGAAACACACTGCTTTCAAGTTGATTCCAATTCATAGTGACCCTATTGACAGAACAGAACTGCCCCATCGAGTTTTCAAGGAGCACCTGGTGGATTTGAACTGCTATAGCACTTAACTACTGTGCCACCAGGGTTTCCAAAACATGTAGAAATGTCAGTACAGAATGGGCCAGACACGACAGGAGGAGGGTCTGGATTTTGCTCTGTGAGACCCCTCTGCTGGCTTTGGAGTCTTTTGAGTATGTGTGTGGTGAAGAATGTGAGTAAACCAGATGTATGTGTTTGAGAAGATTCATTTGGTATAATTTCTCCTAAACTGCATTTCATTCATTATAAAGAACAGCACTGGTCCAGCCTGGTATTGAGTTCTTAAAGTACATCTCCTTACAGATCTAAAGGAGTCCTTTGCTCCTGGAAGTCTTATAGGTTCTGTATGTTTATGACGCTCTCAAATCCCATAAGGTGTAAGCCGCTATTACACTTTCAAAATGCTTATATGTAAACACTCATAACATGAATTTAGAAACCCTAGTGGTATAGTAGTTAAGTGATACGGCTGCTAACCAAAAGGTCAGCAGTTCAAATCCACCAGGTGCTCCTTGGAAACTCTACGAGACCAGTTCTACTCTGTCCTTCAGGATTGCTATGTGTCACAATTGACTTGACAGAAATGCATTTGCTTTTGTTTTTGTTTGGTTAACATGAATTTAGAAATAGAAATATGTCTATTTTGTGAGTCTTTCTAATATGAGTTATCAATCATTCAAAACAAACCAAAATAAGTTGATGTGAACTCATAGCAACCCTATAGGACAGAGTAGACCTACTCCGCAGGCCTTCCAAGGAGCAGCTGGTGGATTCTAACTGTGGACCTTTAGGTTAGCAGCCAAGCTCTTAACCACTACACCAGCAGTCATTAGAAGCCTGTAAATCATGAATCAAGGCCAGTCACACCAATTGATAGATGCATACAAATGTTCATTGCAGCACAGTACACAACAGCAAAAAGATGGAATCAACCCAGATGCCCAACAACAGAGGAACGGATAGGTAAACTATGGTATATATACTCAATGGAACACTATGCAATGATAAAGAACAATGATGATAGCAGGAAACATCTCTTAACCTGGTTTCAACTGGAGGACATTATACTGAGTGAAAGTAGTCAGCAACAAAAGGACAAATATTGTATGAGACCTCTACGATAAGAACTTAAAAACAGACTCATGCATAGAAGAAAAGACTCTTTGACGGCTGCAAGGGTGGGGAGAGAGGAAAGGGTGGTAGGGTTTAGATTAGATAGTTAATAGATATTTGGTTGGGTGAAATCAGTGACAGTACATATTAGAAAGAAGATCAATAACAACTGGACTTCAACACAATTTGAGTACTCCTCCCATCTTAACCCAATATTGCAAGGACAGAGTAGCTGGGGCAGGGAGCAGGGGGCCGGGGACTATGCTCTCAGGCAAAATCGAGGCCAATTGGCACAGCTAGCATTTTGCTAATGAGGACTCTCTGCACCCCTCATTGGTGAGTGGTGTCTGGGGTCTTAAAACCTGCCACACTGCCATCTGAGGGTATAGCAAATGGTCCCAACTCAGCAGGAATGGATGATCACCGAGGACACGAACAACATGGTGGAAAGAGAACCCAGAAGACTCACGTGGGTCTCTACAACAACTCGTGAGCAGAAGAACTGGATGGTCCCGGCCACCACCAGTGATAGCCACGATGGAGCTCACACGGTTGAGTCTTACTGGCAACAGGCGAATAAATAGGGGTACACCCTGAGATCTCCACTAAAAGACCACAACTGATGGCCCAGGGGCTTTGAGGGTTTCCCTGGGAGCATGGCCCCTGGCTGTGATGCTGCCCCTGTCCATAAATCATAATGAAGGTCAACTTTTTGAACAGCAATAGATTGGACTTGGCAACACAGAGTGACAGCGTCTTCTGGGAACTTTATGGTTCTATGCATCTATAGGATGTCATCCTGCTGACCTCTTACTGGAGGAAGGAGGGGGGTGGAGAGGAGGGGATAGGTGACTGTTGGGAAGATAGGACATGTATGGAGCGGAGAGTAAGAGTGCGCTGTCACTGGGCAGGGAGAGCAGCGGGAGCTGCATATAGGTGAGCATGTGAATTTATATGGGAGTGGACATTTCATTCAATCATAAAGAAAGAAGCTTGTAAATCATTGGAACATTTTAAAGGAAATTTCTGAATTCAGACACAGAAACGTGTAGTATGTGAAGAATATGAACAATCTTGAAGTTGACTTTGATCTGGCGCGCTATGATCAAAGAAAATGCAACATAGTTAATCTTTGTAAACTAATGGCAAAGACAGAAATATAAACAACCTTCCCAATTTTTAATCTTGAAAAGACACAATATGTGGCTAGTCTCTGACCCTGAAGAGAAGACATAACAGGCTAGTCTGTAAGGTCACACTGGCCTTTATCATGTAAAATCAAGGTGAGAATTGTAGCATACATCTTGAATTCCTACTTACTGACTGAGACATTGTTGTTGTTTGGGGGTGCTGTTGATTTGGTTCTGACATATAACAACCCTGTGGACAACAGAAGGAAACACTGCCTGGTCCTGTGTCACACTCACAGTGCCTACACTCAAGCCCAACGTTGCAGCATTGTCTCAATCCATCTGGTTGACAGTCTTATCCCCCCCCCCCTTTATTTAACCAACCCTCTACTTTACCAAGCATGATGTCTCCAGGGACTAATTCCTCCTTGTAACATATCCAACGTATGTGAGACACAGTCTGCCATTCTTGCTTCTAAAGAGCATTCTGATCACACTTCTTCTAAGATAGACCTGTTGGCTCTTTTAATGGTCCATGGTATATTCAGTATGCTTTACCAACACCACAGTTCAAAAGCATCCATTCTTCTTTAGTTTTCCTTGCTCACTCTCCAGCTTACACATGCATCTGGTGACTGAAAACACCATGGCTTGGATAAGGCGCATCTCAGTCTTCAAGATGACATATTCGCTTTTTAATGCTTAAAAGAGGTCTTTTGCAGCAGATTTGCCTGCTGCGATGTGTCTTGTGACTGCTGCTTCCTTGGATGTTATTTGTGGATTCAAGTAAAGTGAAGTCCTTGACAACTTCAATCTTTTCTTCACTTATCATGATGTCATCTGTTGGTCCAGTTGTGAGGATGTTTGTTTTCTTTATGTTGAGATGTAATCCATACTGAAGACTGAGGTCTTTGATCTTCATCAGTAAAATCTTTCAAGTTCTCTTCATTTTCCGCAAGCAAGATTGGGTCATCTGCATACTACAGATTGTTCACGAGTTTTCCTCCAATCCTGATGTCTTGACATTTTTCTTCATATAGTCTAGCTTCTTGGATTATGTGCTCAGTATACAGGCTGAATAAGTATGGTGAAACAGTGCAACTCTGAAGTACACCTTTCCTGACTTTAAACAATGAGGTGTCCTCTTGTTCTGCTCAAATGACTGCCTCTTGGTCCATCTGTAGATTTCTCACAAGCACAAATAAGCATTCTAGAATTCTCATTCTCCACGATGATATTCATAATTTGTTATGATCAACACAGTCAAATGCCTTCACACAATCAAAACAAATAAACATCTTTCTCATATTCTTTGCATTCAGCTGAGATCCATCTGACATCAGAGATGATATCTCTGGTTCCACATCCTCTTCTAAATCCACCTTGGATCTCTGACATCATTTCTATTACCAAGACAATATTTTCTAGCTGCCAGTCCTTCTTATTTGTTTCCAACTTTTGCACTTCATTCACCAATAATTATCAATGCATCTTGACTGCATGTTCAATCAATTTCAGACTGCAGAATTAGGTAAAAAAATATTCAATGTCTTCATTTTGGGTCTTAGCAATTGGTATATAAATTTGAAGAACAGTTATATTAACTGGTCTGCCTTATAGGCGTATAGGAGATCTGACAATTAAGTCTGCAAACTTAATTGTTCTAAGTGCTACATACCTCATTGCTGAATATCACTACACTCGCCTTCAAATTACTCCCCTTGGAAGCTATGCACCAATGCCATGCCTAGTTCACCCTTCAGGGCAATTTTAGAACTCTTTCTGCAATGGCCATTGCACATGGTGGCAAGGTGGCAAGTTCATGAACTTAATTGTATGAAATGTTGTTTGTGAGAGTTTTCACCAGCAAAGAAATAACTACAGTGGAACACCCTCCCTACTCACCTGATCTGGCCCCCAAAGACTTTTTTGTTTACCTGAAGATAAAAGAAGTATTGAAAAGCAGTCATTTTGATGGCATTCAGGACATCAACAGTAATGTGATGACAGCTCTGATGGCCATTCCAGAAAAAGAGTTTCAAAACTGCTTTGAAGGGTGGACTAGGTGCTGGCATTGGTGCATAGCTTCCCAAAGGGAGTACCTTGAAGGTGACCGTAGCGATACTCCACAATGAGGTGTGTAACACTTTTTCTAGCCTGAGTTCATGATCTTAGTTGGCAGTCCTGGCAGATGTTATCCTACCACCGATAGTGTGGTGCTTCAGATTTTATCCTTAAATCTTTCTGACAATAAATGCAATATCACTCTTCTTTAAGTTGTTATCCCCAGCATAGTAGACCACACGACTGTCTAATCTGAAATGGCCAATGCTAGTTCCTTTCAGCTCCCTTCTGCCTAGGATATCAGTGTTAATATGTTCTATTCCATTTCCAACAATTTTCCATTTTACCAGATTCATTATACATTCCACACTCCGATTATTAATGGATATTTGCAGCTGTTTCTTCTCATCTGGAGTCATTCCGCATCAGCAAATGAGGGTCCGAAAGTTTAACTCCATCGTCATAAAGGTCACCTCTACTCCAACAAGGCAGCTCTTCCCTAGTCATCTGGGGGCGGGCCTCATCTTCCAGCATTATATCTGACAGTGTTCTGGTGCTATTTATAAGGTTTTCACTGGGGAATTCTTTTCCCAAGTAGAATGGCAGGTCCTTCTTCCTCGTCTGACTTAGTCTGGAAGCTCAGCTGAAACCTGTCCACTATGGGTGGCCTTACTGGTATACGAATACCGGCAGCATACCTTCCAGCAGCACAGCAGTACACAAGATCCAACAGTAGCAAAGACAGGCAGACACAAAGGGCTCTTTCTCTGGTCTCTTACTCTCTGAAGACCAAAAGCCTTCTGTAACTGCCTACCACCACTGTCCCCAGACCCTTGCTGTGAAAGATCCCCTCCAGGTTCAAGCTGTGGTCAAACCTTCCTCCCAAGACCTTTTTTCTTAGACGTTAAATTCTAAAGTTTAAAGAGTTGGACTCTAACCATTGCGCTAACACTGTAATGGTAATCATTAATTCTTATTCTCTGGTTCTAAATGAAAGTGGTGCGGTTTTACTTTCATGCCTTGCCACAATGACTTTGCAATAAACTAAATCAGCTTATGCGTGTCACATCTGAGTACCTCTTGAATCAATTTCTAAGGTTCATTCCATACCAGAATGTAACTTAGCTTTATAAACGAGCGTGATGCTAGCTGATCTTGATTTTCTATAGCTCAGAAAAATAAATCCAATTATTTAATCAAAGATATTCTTTGCAGCAATGTGCTTGACTTTTATATTTTTAATAGTTTGTTCTTCCATATCTACTTTTCAACATAGATTGCTTTTTGGAGAAGTCATGTCCTCATCTAACGTCAGAAAGTCATAAGGGAACAGGATTTTCTACCCCAGATTTTGACCTATATTTCTTTTCTTCTATTTGGTTGTACTTAGCAGATAGACTGTTTCATAAGTTTTTCTTTTTCCTCATCTCTATTTTTGTTCATTCAGTCTCATTTCAGAATTTAGTCAGTCATGTCTGCCTCTCAGAGAGACCCTCTCCTGGGGGTAATAGAGAAAGCGCCAGGTGTGACACTGTTCTCCAATTCCAGGATGCTACTGATAGCATTTCATTCACATAATTGTATCTGATTAGAGAAGAGTGACTAAGCCTTGGGTTGAATTGACTAGGGCAAAGCTATCTGAGGGTTTGCTGTTAGGTATTCAGATATTACTGGGCAATTTCTTAGGGTTGCTTGTCTATTTTCTCTCAAAATACTGGATATCTGGATATCTTGGTAAAACCTTAGAAGAATAGCGTTTTATACTTAACAGGGAGCTGGTGTGTTTTACCTGAAATAATTAACATCTCAGTTGTTTTTCTATTACTGCACTATAAGGGGGGCAGACTAACACATGAGGCTTAAATGACCTGCCCAGAGCCACACAGCTCGTTAATAGTGGGTGGTATGTTCGTTTGAATGTTCGGTTGTCTTGGCCTATAAAACCCAAATGTCCTTCCATCATTGCTATGTCAATGCCAAGGCTGTGTTACGTGTTTTCTGTGAATTTGGTGTTTCATTGGTCTTCAAGGAATTGGAAAATTAAGCTCTGTGCATCCCAGAAACATGGCAATGATTGACTATTTTGCAGCATTTCTACAGAAAAAAATGGGGACAAGAAACATTTCTGCTGGATACAGAGAACTCTGTTCAAGTGGCAGTCTTTAACCAAATCATGGCCCATTATAATTCATTTCAGTGAATTTGTTATTATGGAGATACTGTAACTCTAATACCCTGCAACAGGTTTTCTCCTTTTCAAAATGAGTAACTCAGAGCTTCACGTAATTAATCTCATAATGATCCTCCAGATAATCTGTAAGCATTTTTTATAGTACACCAGCTGCTCTGGCCTCTGCACTGCCCTCTTTCCAAAGGGGCACAGAGCCCCCTTAACTCCTTCGACCTTGGTCTCCCTCCTCTTCTTTGCCCTCCTAAGAAATGGCCTTCAACCTGGAAAACAGCAGCTAGGAAGGCTGCCTGGCATTTTGTGTATCCCCAACTTTCTTTCTTGCTCCTTGTCTCAGAGTGAACTGAGCAGTCTAGTTTTACTAGCTGAGGAATTTTTGTGCAAGTTTTGTCTTTGCCTGTTACAAACATGCAGATTAGAGTCAAGGTATCTGACATACGTATCTGTAGTTTAATGAAGAGTTTCTTGTGACTTTTGTGATGTGTACAGTTATCTGTGGGCTACGTGCTTAAAAACATGAACTATTTCTTGTTGAAAAGATATATAAACTCTGATGTAAAAATTGTCTTTTGAGACTGCATGGAGAACAGCTTGCGTTGCTATTGAGTCTCCAGCGGTACCCTACCTCCTAATAAACCTTCTTCCTCTTTCTAACTTGGAGTATGCTTTACTGGCACAGACCCAAATCAGGTAATTGTACCAATGTGAATCTATTTTTATCAATTATTTCTGTATTGTGAATGCAATCCCTATTTTTCTCTCCTTACTATTTTCTTAAAGGTATGTTTTGGACTGCTATAACAGTAGATGATCTTGGACACCGCAGGAAAAAAGTATTGAATAAAATTCAAATTCACACACACACACACACACACACACACACACACACACACACACACACACACACACACACACACACACACACACAAGACCAGACTTACTGATCTACCCAAGACCGGAGGAATTCCTGAGCCCGTGGCCCCCTGACAGCCTGCAAACTCAGAACTGAAGCTGCTTCTGAGGTTCACCTTTCAGCCCAAGGTAGACGAGCTTCTAAACAATAACACATGTGAGGAAAGTGATTCTTAGTTCAGCTAAGTATATGAGACCAAATGGGCAACGCCTGCCCCAAAGCAAACATGACAAGGCAGAAAAGGACAGGCAAAATGGACAAATGGACACAGGGAACTAGAACAGAAAGGGGGAGGGTGCCGACACACTGCAGAGACAACGGTTAACGTCACAAAACATTCTGTAAGTAAATTTTTTTAATGAGAAACTAATTTGCATGCTAACTTTCACCTACAGCACAATAAAATTAAACAATATACATATAATCTTTTGGTATCTCTGCATGCCAGCATTTCTCAGCCTCGGCAGCACTGACACTTTAGAACTCATAATCCTTTACTGGGTGGGGACAGGGCACCCTTCAGCACTGTGGAACGTTCAACAGCATCTGAGCCTCTGCCCACTGGACACCAGTAGTACTGTCCCCAGTTGTGACAAAGATGTCTCCAGACATTGCCAACTGTTTTGTTGGGGAGCAAAATCTCTCTAGATGGCTATCACTGCTGTAGATAAAATAGGCAATGACAATATTTTATTCTCTTAAATTATTAAATCTTCTAACCTAAACAAGTAGTATCTATTATTCAGAAGCACATTTATCTATTGATTCTACTATCTTCAATAGAAATCAGTTGAGAAGGTACTCCAGTAAAGACGGGAACCAAGATCGGATTGATACAGACACGACTCCTGGGAACCAGGTAATCAAAGGTGTCCTTCACTGGCTATGTTACCAAAATCAACATGAGTGACACTTTTCATCTGCTGTAACTAGAGAGCTTTTTTTTCCCCGAGCCGTGTTTTTCTTAGTGGTCTGAGAAGGGGGGATCAGGACAGCAGCCCTGAGATTGACACCTTTTGTTGCCTGGTAATTATGTTTGATGTACACCAACCTAATTACTATGAAAACGTAGTCATCGAGGCAATTCTCGTTTATATAATTTGAAAGGAAACAATCATTTATAATGCCCCCCCCCCCAAAAAAAAGGGAGGCTGGTCAGGCTCTGGGGAAAGACACATAAAGTGGACAGAAGGGACACAATAGTTCTGGAAGATGCCGGCATAAAACATTCTGGAAGCAGTAGAACATGACTGTTGGATACACAGATTCTGGAGCTAGGCCATCCAATTCAAATTTCAAATCCCAGTTCTTCTCCTTACTAACTACGTGGTCTTGAGCAAGGCATTACATTTTCTCCTGCCTCAGTTTCCCCACTTTATGGTGTTTCAGTGATGATTAGGTCAACTGATCCACGTAAATACAGCACTCAGCAGAGTGTCTTCTTGTTAACTACCACCTAGTTAACTGACTGTCTTAGTCACCTAGTGCTGCTGTAACAAATACTACAAGTGGATGGCTTTGACAAAGAAAAACTTTTTCTCTACTGTCCAGGTTAAAGGCTTGAATTCAGGGTGCTAGCTCCAGAGGAAGGCTTCCTCTTCCTGTTAGCTCTGAAGCACGGTCCTTGTCATCCATCTTCCCTAGACCTATGGGATTCTTAGCACAGGGACCTCGGGACCAAAGGATGCATGCACCCTCTGGTTCATTCTTGTTGGTAGGAGATCCCCCTGTCTCTCTGCTCCATTTCCGTTTTAGCTGAAAAGAGATTGACTTAAAACACAACCTGATCTTGTAGACTGAGTCCTGCCTCATTAATCTAACTGTCGCTCCTCCTACCTCATTAACATCATAGAAGCAGGATTTAGAATACCTAGGAAAATCACATCAGATGACAGAATGGTAGACAGTCACACAACACTGGGAATCATAGCCTAGCCAAGTTCATACACATTTTGGGGGATACCATTCAATCCCAAACACCGACTTACGGCAACCCTATGAGTAATAGGATCAAATTGTTGTGATCCATGGGATTTTCATCAGCTACTTTGTGTAAATGGATCACCAGGCCTTTATTCCTAGTCCCTCTTAGTCTGGGAGTTCCATAGAAACCCGTCACAATCATAGTAAGAGGCAAGCCTCCAAGGGCCGATGGGTGATGGCTGCTCAGGAGATAAACTTGCCAGGAATCAAACCAAAGTCTTTTGCATGGAGATGAGTCTTCTATCACAGAACCACCACATTTTTTCTATATTGAGAACTATCTGTTGATAGAGAGCTGAAGTGAGCCAGTGTGGTCTGGCTTGCCAAGCTTGGAGCTGAGCTCTACCCTCTACTGCTCTGTGACTTGTGGACCTTGCTTTGGTCAGGATAAATTGGTTATTAGGATGAAATGAAAAAAGAGAGGTAAAGCCCCCTATTCAGGGTGTGGGACAAAAAGGGACAAATTCCAATTTCCTTCTTCAGAATTGAAGACAGATATCCTAATCCTGGCTGTTATGAAACCTAGGAAAAGTCCTTGGCATCACTGTTTCCAGCTTTTACATCCACAGAGATGTTAGATCTGTCTACCCACACACCCCTCCCACTAGCCTGCTGACTACGTCAGGCTAAGCCTTGGCCACCTCTACGCTCTTGTTTTAAATTACAGAGAATTTCAAGTGCATGCAAAACTGGACCACGCATCACAACAACTGCCCACCCACCCGTCTCTCAGCGGCATCAACTCTCAGCTCACGCAAGCCTCCTTTTCAGCAGGAAACTTCAGAGATTCCTCCAATTAGGAAGTCATGGAGTGTGGAATGAAAAAGACCTACAGGTTTCCACTAATGTCCAGTTCAGTGTGAGCTAGCAACATGATGAGGTTAGAGTGTCGTACGTCCTTAAAACCTAAAACCAAACCTACTGCCCTCGAGTGGATTTCAATTCATAGCAAGCCTATAGGACAGAGTAGAATGGTTCCATATAGGACAGAGTAGAACTGTTCCATACAGTTTCTAAGGAGCTCCTGGCAGATTCCAACTGCCAGCATCTTGGGTACCAGACATAGCACTTAACCACTACACCACCAGGGTTTACCATACACCCTTAGGCTATATTAATATAAACATTGCATTCAGCATAAAGGTGATGATCCTGCTACTGAAAAATGACCTAGAGCTGTGCATTCTGTTCCAACATCACACCTCAACGGGTCCCTTGATCAACAAGAAGGGGTCAAGAAGAGGAACAGAGTGGCCCGGCAACTGGAAGCCATGAGTAGTGATTACGTTGTCAGTTGTTAAGTTCCTGCTGTGTTCTAGACACTGTGCCAAAAGCTTTCTGCACGTTAGTGCATGCTGCTCACATAAACTCTTGCATACGCTGTGCTATTTTTTTTAGATCCCGTTTTACAGATGAGATAAGATGAGAAAATCCGGCAGATCCATCCTAGGTCACCCAGTGGTAAGTGGCAGAGTAAACATGAACCTGGCAGTCTGACTTCAGAACCCATTGTGCCCCAAAATGTTTAGCTTAGAGAAGAAGAACCAGGTTTCACGATTCCCCACTAAATACCTGGAAAGCTAGCTTGTGGAAGCAGAATTAGAAAGAGTTTTCACAGCTACAAAGGACAGAGGCAGGCTCTGTTGTTGTTAGGCGCAATCGATTCGATTCTGACTCCTAGCGAGCCCACATCCAACAGAATGAAACACTGTCTGGTCCTACGCCATGTTTCACAGTTGTTGTTTCAGCCGTTTGTTGCAGCCGCTGTGTCAATCCATCTCATCAAGGGTCTTCCTCTTTTTCAGTGACCTGAAGCATGACGTCTTTCTTCAGGGACTGGTCCTTCCAGCTAACAAGGCCAAAGTACACGTCACGTAGTATTGCCATCTATGCTGCTGATGAGCATTCTGGCTGTACTTTTTCCAAGACAGTTTGGTTCTCTCTTCTGGAAGTTTGTATTCTTTGCCAACAACACAGCTCAAAGATTCTAGGTGTAAGTAGCAGGCAATGAGTTTCATTTCAATAGAAAACACTTCTTCAGCAGTCAGTGCTGTCCAAAAACAACTAGCTGTGCTGCCTGGGAAGCAGTGAGTTCCCCATCTCTAGGGGTATGCAAACACTGTCGAAAGCAAGAAGAGAACAGATCGGGCAGGTCTGCATTCAAAACCTTTTCCTGCCGCCTACTAGTGTGGTGAGTTGGACATGGTACTTTACTTCACTGAGCCTCAATTTCCCATCTGTAAAATGGGAATACTTAAAAGATTGTTGAAAACTACAGAGACTCTAAGGGATTACAGAAGACTGACTCACACTACACCCAGAAAGTCCTCTGTCGCTGAGTGGATTTCGATTTGTGATGACCCATGTGTGACAGAGTCCAGCTGCCCCATTGCATTTTCTGGGCTGTCATTCTTACAGAAGCAGTTCCCAGATTGTCCTCTGCAGAGACATTGACTGGTTCGAACCACCAACTTTTCTGGTCAGCAGCCAATCAGAAACACTCATGCCACCAGGGCTCCTAGGCTCGTGCTAGGTACCTGGTCACTGGCAGCTTTATTTCTTATTTTGATACAGGCCCCTGCTGCTGCTGGAGGGCTGGATGCTTTACCTCTAGGTTCCCTGAATGAAGATATTCCACTTCAACAGCCACCCAGGAGGTGTCAGTTTGGAGAATCAGTTCCAGAATGGCTTTATCATGCAAACATTTTGCAACGCCATCTGGATGCACATTCTTATTAACCCTTTCCTTGAAACAATCCCTCACTAGCTGCTGACTGAGAGCAAGGAAGACAGAAGGGTCACAGTTAACCACCTGATCCTGATTTATGGTTGTAATAAAAGCAGTGCTGTATCTAAACTCAGAAGTGCCCATACTTAAGTAAGCTAAGCTGACGCTGTGCAAACTTACTGGAAATGTGAACACTACTGGAAATGTGAACTTGCAAGCACCCTGGGGCCAAGCTGTACGGGCTTGTATGCTGTACGGGCTCACTTCCCTTGGCCTGTGTGGCTGGCTGGGAGAGCGTGGGGGACCACGGGCAGAGAGAAAGTCCTTCTGTCGGAGCACAGCCCCTCTACACAGGCCTTGGAAGACTGAGCAGGGACACTGTGCAGGAAAACGAAAGAAGCCAACACTATGAGAGGGAGGTCCAGTTTCCAGGTCTTACATTCATCCTAAGGTTTGCTGCTTTAAACTGTGTTGGTCCCAAGAGGCTGGACCAGAATACTTCATCAGTGGTACTCTCTAGCTGGCTGGGGCAGATCATAGGCTAAAGGCTTTCAATTCTTTTTAAAGCTATGGAGCTCCTTCCTTATATAGAATTTCCCAGTGGACTGATGTGTAAGACAAAGGGAAGCCTCTCTGGTTAAAGTAGAGGTGAGGCACAGGAATTTTACAGCCTCTTTGTCCCTGAGCCACTTCCTACAGCTCTTCTGAGGGGGCTGGAGGTATCACCAAAAAAAACCAAACCCACTGCCATCGAGCAGATTCCAACTCACAGTGACCCTATAGACAGAGTAGAACTGCCCCAAAAAGTTTCCAAGGATCGTGGGGTGGATTTGAACTGCCGACCTCTGGTTAGTAGCCATAGCACATAACCACTATGCAACCAGGGTTTTGGGAGACATCACCAGAAACCTTTAAAAACAACAACAACAACAAAAAACCCAATTCCAACTCATAATGACACTGTAAGGCAGAGCAAAGCTGCCCCAGAGGGTTTGCAAGGCTGTCATCTTTACAAAACAGATTGCTACATCTTTGTCGCATGGAGTGGCTGATAGGTTCAAATGACTGATCTTTTGGTCACCAGCGAAGTGCTTTAACCACCAGGTTCCTTCGGGAAACTTCAGTGTCTCAGAATCTGGACTGATCACCAGTGGATGCAGGTAACTCCATCCTTTCTCATTTTAAGAGCCTTCTTTGTGCTCATGTGCACAGGTGGGCTCGCCAGCCCTCTTCCTACCAGATGTGGTTGGCCACCTTCAAGTCAGCGTCCAAGTCATGCTAATCCTCTGCACAACTGAGAGAAACGCTGCCAGTCCTGTGCCATGCCCGTGACGGGTTCCAGAGCAGACTGAGGTGATCCGTAGGGCATTTGTTGGCTGACTTAGGGGAGCAGGTCACCAGGCCTTACTCCCAAGCCAGCCTCAGTCTAGAGGCTCAGGAGAACACTACTGAGCTTCTGTCATAGACTGAACTGTGCTCCTCCGGCAAACCTGTATAGCAGTTTGGCCAGGTCCTGATTTCCGGTGTTGCATGGTATCCCTCCAGGGTGTAACTCCTGCCTCTATGCAGTTAATGAGGGAGAATGGTAGCAGTGGGGTTGGTGGACAGGACTCGATGTGTAAGGCTGTTTTGTGCCATGAGGCAGTCTCCTGAAATTAATTTATAAAGGACAAAAGCTAGCAGAGAGATTTGGGGGACCTCATACCACCAAGAAGCATTGCCTGGAACTGAGTGTGTCCTTCAGAAAGGACCAGGAACTCCTGTACCTCAGAAGCTTCTGGAAGATTGATGGCAAAGACCTTCCTCCAGAGCCAGCAGAGACAGCCTTATCCTGGAGCTGACACCCTGAGTTTGGACTTTGAGCCTACTGGACTGTGACAAAATAAAATTTCTCTTTTTAAGGCCACCCACCTGTATTTTTATTAAAGCACCGCTAGATGCCTCAGACAGCATCACAGCAGCAGACAGGTAGTGGCTGTGCACAAGGTGCCTTGGCTGGGAACCGAACCCTGATCTCCCTCATGGCAGGTAAGAAACTACCACTGAACTACCAATGCCCCGTTCTAACACCACTGGGTGGCTGGAAGTCAGAGACGGTTTCCTGTTCACTTTGTTTTCACAGGAACGTGAGTTTAACCCAGTCCCTGTCCCTACTCAAGAGTTGTTTGTTTTTTAAATTGTGCCCAAGGTGAGAGTTTACAGCTTAAGATAGTTTCACACACAAAACATTTATACAGATATTGTTAGGTAACCCTAGTTGCAATCCCTGTAAGGTGACAGCATGTTCCCCCTTTTCCTCTTGGGTTCCCCATTCGTTCAGCTCCTATCCCTTTCTGCTGTCTCATCCTGCCTCTGGGCATGAGCTGCCTGTGTAGTGTTGTGTGTCTACACGAACTAAGAAGCATACTCTTTCTGAATGATGTTTTATCCTTATAGTCTAAGCTTCGAAGAGCTGGCTTCAGGAATGGTTTAGTTCTGGGTTAACTGAGAGTCCAAGAGCCGTGTCTTCTGGGGTTCCATCATTCTCTGTCAGACCATTAACTCTGGTCCAAAAGAGTCTTTCTACATAGCTTAATAAAACAGAAGTTTTCTTTTTTTGGTTTATTTCACTTTTAGTGCTTTTCCCTGAGTCACCGCTACTTTCAAAACAGTAGATCATAGAGAAAGGGGTAGGGGATATGATTGCTACCAAAGATTACTGAAAGAACATCAGGAAACAATTGTTCACTTGAGGTTGCCCTGATTTTAACTGTCCCGAGAAGCCTGCACAAGCACACAGTGTGAGCATGCCTGTTGCCGTCTTTGGAAAGCTGGGGCTGCTCTCTCGGGTAGGTGGAATGCTTCACCTCTAGGTTCTGGGTATCAGGGTAGTTGATGGGTGGTAGCTGTCAACACAGTTAACCAGGAGCTATGGCTTCGGAGAATCTGCTCCAAAATGACTTGACCCATCACCATGGACACTGCCTGGTGCCGCACCATCCCCGTCATGGGCTTCAGATTAGACTCGGCTCCTCCTGCTCCTACCTCGAAGCATCCAGAACCTGGTCTAGCATATGGTGGGTTCTCATTAGGAGCTGATTGAATAAGAATTGCCCCAGGGTCCTAGAAGCATCCAAACTGATGGAAAAGCAGTGAGTTGAGAGCCATAGAGGCATCCTTCCTTGACAGCGCTCCCAGCTCACTGACGTTTAATTTCCTGTGTGGATGTCTTTAAATTTTGCTGAAGAAATATTTTCACCTCTCTTCTGGCACTCATTGCCCTAGCAAACTAAGAGACAACAGGAGATAGGATGCATTTACATTTTCAATTTTCCTTTAGTCGCTTTCTAATTTTTTGTTTTTTAGCAGTATAGTACTGGCAATTGGCACAAGTTGATGCTGAAACCAATTAGTGGAATGACATGAAGTAAGACTAAGAAAATGTGGATTTAATTGAAGAAAACTGCAATGTAAAATCAAGTTGTCAAGCTTTAAAATTGTAATTAATTCTGGGAGGAAGAGAAGGCTCATGGAATCTCCCTCACAGTTTCCTCAGTAGAGTCTTTATCCAATGCCTGCTGCATTTAACTTTCCCTTTTTAATGGTACTGTCTCTCAGAAGTCTTCTGATGTGTGATAAATACTCCTCTCTGGGTATTGGCTTTATGACTCAGGGACTTTAGAGAAGTTCATTCCTCTAGAGAAGTTTTTAGATCTTTGTTTGAACAATGCCCCATCATGAATCCTGCCAGAGCCATGAAACGTGGCAGCAGACATGGTCAGGCTGGTAACTAACATTCCAGATCTATCTGGGGTCAGAAACAAAACCCTGTTAGAAATGGTAAAAGAAGGTCACATTCTACCAGGCAGCTAAAGGAATCAACTAACCTTCTAGTTAGAGCAGGCACAAAGCCATTCACAGGCACACATGTGGTCACTGAGTGGTGAAGAAGGTGGAGGGGGAGAGGTTCAAAAGAGAAAGGAAGATTTTCAGCAGAATCTGGAAATTCTCCCCGTAGTACTCAAATCTCCCCCAACCTGGGTTCCAATAAAGAAAAAAAAATCTAATTGCAGTTGACTGGATTTCAACTCAAAGTGCCTCTGTAGGACAGAGTAGAACTGCTCCAAAGAGTTTCAAAGGAGCACCCGGTGGATTTGAACTGCTGACTGTTGGATTAGCAGCCATAGCTCATAACCACTACACCATGAAGGAGCACCTGAAATTCCATGATTGTGGTTGGTTTTTCCAGGTATGTTTTAAAGGTAAAGGCTCTCAGAAGACACCTTGATATCTGCATAGATTAACTCGGACGTTATGCAGTAGAGCTTTCAACATCTTTGTCTGCTGTTTTCATGATGGTGCTCCGACATGTGCAGACATTACTAGATGACAAATAACATTCTGGTGATGTCTAGTGTACTTCTGGGAAAGCCGCACTCTGCAGGCTCTGTTCTTTATGCACAGGCAGAGAAAGTAGAAACCCAGGACAGGGTCCCCTTTCTTCCAACTCCTGTTGGCAAAAAGCTCACAGAGTGAAGAAAGTTGTAGATTTCCAACTATGAGTGACAAAGCCCCTGCATCACAAGGACACAAAGGGACTAGAGCATGGACAATGTTCACTTGGGTCTCGAGTGGGGTCTTCAGGCTGTGTGTAGTTCTGCTTAAAAGTATTATGAACATCTGCTTGACTTCAGAAATGCTCTCCTCATGTCTCTCCAATCTTCCCCGTGTGGTGGCTAATGATTTTCTTTCATTGTTCTTGCCCTTGACCCTGTTGATGAAATAATGATCTGCCATGAAACATATCCTTGTTCTGCCTCCTGAAGAATCATTTTGCAAAGAAGACTTTGATGACCTAATTGATCTACTGTAGAGCTTTCTGCTGTAATGCATCACAACGTTTTATTCAACCAGGAAATGAGAAGAATGGGTGATTTTATCATCATTATTATTTTTCATGCAAACTTCCTTCTTCTTGGAACCCACACAGCTAGGAAAGTTTGAGGATAAGCAAATAACAGACCTGAGCTTGTTTTTTAAAATGCTTGTAACATCTATAGTGATCTACCCTCTTTCAAGTGTGATATGAGTCCTTTGTGTTTTATCCATCTGGGTGGTGGCTATGTCAGTGTCCACGTACCTAGGCAAAGCTACACATTGCAAAATTTCTGCCCCTGTTTGGTGCTGGGTCAGGGTTGGCTCCAAGAAAAATTTTCATGAGGTTAGAAGGCAGAAGTGAAGCAGAGGCCAGTACAGAAGCAGGTGCCATTGAGGTTACGCCCTATTTTGCATCTCTGCTGGATCACTTATGCTCTGGGGAAGCAGCTGAGCTTGCAACTGCTTTGTGTCTCATGGGATCTCCCCATCAGCTTCCCAGAATCATGGGCCAGGTGCACATGCATGTCCATGTCCAACTGCTCTAGCGGGGTCACTCATGATGCTGAAACTGGGTACTCAGAGTTGGTGAAAGACCAGTGCAAGTTCCTGGATGGGCTCACATCTTCCGGCTGGTTCTCTGTGCCCTTAATCTCTCCCACTCCTTGTCCGCTTTTCATTTCCTATTGATGGCCCCATAGGCTTTGGATCCAACATCAAATACTGAAAGCTGAGTCACACTGGGTGTTCAACCAGCTCTCTCAACTGCAACATGCAGATCCCTATAACCAATCCCATTTTCTCTGTCACCCTCAGTGGCTCTGCTCCTCTGATCATCCCTCAACTAACACAATCATTTGTGTTACCATTTCTTCAAAGAACTGATTATATTTTTTTGTTCATTTTCTTTACTGTTTGTCTACTTCGTATTTCTTTAATTTCTGCTGTTTATTCTCTTCATTTTCTGTTGAATTTGCCTTTTTTCCCTATTTTCATGATGTAGAAACTTGTATTCAAATAAAGAAAGTTTTCAGATCTATGATTTAAGATGTAAAGCTACAAATTTCTCTTTAGCTGAGCCTCACATGTGTTTGATATGTGTTTTTGTGATCATTTTTCAGTGCAGAGTATTTTCTCATTGTGTATGAATTCTCTTTTCATCTGCACACGAAAGTGTGTTTGCAGCCTCTCCCCACTCAACCTGCCTTGGCTCCATCTCTTGGAGCTGTGCATGGAAAATTCCTTGCCTGCAGACATTCAGAGCAAACACTGGCCTCATGTCCTGTGTTTCTGTTCCCAGCAAGGTCTCAGGCCTGTCTGCCTGCTGTTCAGTGCTTGAAAACTGGTGCCTTGTGCATTTGGTTCTGTTTTCTAATTCTCTGTGGCAGGAGGGCAGAGCTGGAACCAGTCACTCCATCATTGCTGGGAGTGGAGATTTCACCAGTGCTTGTTTTTTCATCTAGCCTTTACTGCATGTTCGTTCCTACGATTTGTTAAAAACTGTTTGATGATGCTAGCTCTTTCTTACCATTTGTCTTCTTATGAAAGACTAGCTTTCTTTGTAAAAAATAAATTAGTTAAGGCAGAAATGTGAGGCACATTGGCCTGAGGCACCAGGAAACATGAGCTTCCAGTCTGGCTCAGCCATTAAATTGCTGTTTGTCTTTGGGAAACTCACTTGCTCTTTCTGAATCATAGTTTCTTCATCTGTATGTACGGGAGCTGGTGAGCTGGAAAGCTCAGCTATAAAACCTTGCAATTCTACTCCAAAAAGGAAAAAAAAAAAAAAAAAAAAATCAAACAAAAAAAGGCTCTTGTCTTGCAAAGCCACAGCAAAAGGATAAAAACCATAGAAATTACTAAATGCCTCATGATGAAAGAAAAGATCCCAAATGATATTATGTTGGAGTAACTGTAAACCAAATATTAGCTTGCAAGGCTTTGGGCAAGTGATTGATTAAAAACCTAATTTCTCCAGAATGTTTCAGTTGTTCAGCTCACATGGATCCTTTTGACAGCTATTTCTTTACCTAACAGAAATATGAGACTGTCAGCAATGGTTTGGGTTGCTAACATCACATTTTTACAATAATAGCATCACTTGAATGAAACCAGATGCTGAGGGCTTGCCGCTAAAGTTGAGCCCACCTCGTCATTTTACGACCTCAGAGGCTTGGCCAACGGCAATTTGAAGAATACCACAACCATTCAAAGAATGCCATAGACACACTTATGATGGTGATGGGGGTGAGAAGATCAACAAAGAGCAAAGCAATTCTTCTACTCTAAACAACAGATGCCTTGAAATGAAACAACCTTTTGCAATTAAATGTCTTGATGCACCTACTCTCTTTTCTTACCCATCACTAAATTGTACATGCTAGTCTTTCAAATGGCTAGCCTGAATTAACATTTATGTCTTCACAGAGTTGGGAAACCACATAATCATCATTATGATTATTATAAGCTGTATTTATGGTAATCTTTACTTTCATTCAGCACTTGTTTTTCAAACTGAGAACTAGAGTCAATTTCAAGCCCAGAAAGGGCTTTCAAATGACTTCTTACTTTGATATCTGCAAAAGTTTTGGCTAAAATTCAACAAGCAGTATTTTAAAAGCAGCTGGCTCATAGAATGCATGAAGAGAGACGATAAGCACTTCTGTGTTATTCTCACTAAAGATGCATAACCTGAATCGAATTATAAGGGACTGTAACCGGCCTGCCTTCTTCAAAAATGTGAAAGTGAAGTGTGTAGTGTTTCTGAAAAACTGCTCTAAATTAAAGGAGGCTAAGGAGCCATGACAACTAGACTGTGCTTCTAGACTGGATTGCGCTCCAAGGGAAAGAAGCCAAAACGACATCACTGGGAGAGTCAACCACATCTGAGTGTGGACTGGAAACCCTGGTGGCATAGTACTTAAGAGCTACAGCTGCTAACCATAAGGTTGGTGTTCACATCCTCCAGACACTCCTCAGAAACCCTATGGGACAGTTCTATTCTGTCCTATAGGGTTACTAGGAGTTGGAATCAACTCCATGGCAGCGGATTTTTTTTTTTTTTTGGTGGAGTGTGGGTTATGGTCAGATAATGATGTTGCTCCTATGTTCATTTTCTGATTTCGATCACTGGGTTGGGATTTAAAAAAGAGAATTTTTTTCTTAAGAAACTCACCCAAATTATTTAGGAGTAGAGGGACATGAGGTCCCCAGCTTACTCCCAAGTGATTCAGAGGGGAAAAAAGCATCTCTCTCTCTCTCTCTCTCTCTCCCAGGAAATAGCTGGTGAATGCAGGGAAAGGATAAGTGCATGTTATTGTACTATGCTTGCCACTTTTCTGTAAGCTTGAAACTGAATCAAAATAAAAAGTTACAAAAAACCCAAAAACCAGCTAAAAGACTAACTTTCTCCATTAGCCTACATATCTCTTAGAAACGGAGAAATTCTTTATATTTTTCAACAGCAAGGATAATAGCAGGCTTTTGAGGCAAGATTACTCTGACCCCAGGCTTCCTGTGAAGTGCTGGTTACATCATTTGACTTCTCTGGTCTTTAGTCTCCTCTACAAAACAGGGATAAACATTCTATCTCAAAAAGTTGTTGTAAGGATTAAATTATGTACATAGACACTTTCACTCAGTGTCTGACACAGAGTAAACTTTTGATAAACGGTAGATATAATGAAGTGGTGTCTAATAGAGGAAACGTCGACGGTGTAGTGGTTAAGTGCTGTGTCTGCTTACGAAAAGGCTGGCAGTTCAAATCTGCCAGGTGATCCTTGGAAACCCTGTGGAGCAGTTACACTCTGTCCTACAGGGTCACCATGAGTCAGAATTGACTCTAGGTTTGGTTTTTTGGTTAACAGATTTCCATGGTTGCAGAGGACAATATCGAACGAGGGCTATCATTCTGATTCAGAGGATAATATCAAATTAGGTTTATCACGCCAGATGTCAGATGGATCTTGCCTGAAAGCAGAGAATACCAATGCATACTTGTGTTTTATTGATTCTGCAAAGGCATTCCGCTGCGTGGATCATAGCAAATTATGGATAACATTTGCAAAGAATAAGAATTTCATAACACTGTGCTCGTGAGGAAACCGAATGTAGGCTAAGAGGAAGTTGTTTGAACAGAATAAGAGACAGCGAGTGGTTTATAATCAGGAGAGGTGTGTGTGTCAGGGTTACAGCCTCTTGCTGTGCTTATTCAACCTATATGCTGAGCAAATAATCCAAGAAGATGGCCTACTGAAGAAAAATGAAGCATCGGGATTGGAGGAAGACTTCTTAGCAATCTGTAATATGCAGATGACCCAATCTAGCTTGCTGCAAGTGCAGAGGACTTGAAGCACTTCCCAGTACAGACCAGGAAAACCCTGTGGCATAGTGGTGAAGTGCTATGGCTGCAAACCAGGAGGTCAGCAGTTCAAATCCTCCAGATGCTTCTTGAAAACTCTCTGGGGCAGTTCTACTCTGACCTTTCTAGGGTTGCTATGAGTTACAACCGACTCAACAGCACCTAATAACAACAATGCAGATCAAAGAATGCAGTCTTCAGTATAGATTACACCCCAACCTCAAGAAAACAAAAATCCTCACAAAGTGGACCGATAAGCAGCACCATGATAAAACGAGAGCAGACAATACTGTCAATGGTTTCTTTCACCTGAATCCACAACCAACACTTATAGAAGTGGCAGTTCGTTGATCAAATGACATGGTGTTGTGTTGGGGAAATCTGTTGCAAGAACCCTCTTAAAAGTGTTAAAAAGCAGAGACAGCACTTTGAGCACTAGGTATACCTGACTGAAGCCATGGTGTCTTCAGTCACATCTTATGCATGTGAAAACCGAACAGTGAATAAGGAAGACTGAAGAAGAGTTGGAATTAAGATGTGGCAAAGCAAGTGAACGTGCCACGGAGTGTCAAAAGAACAAACAGATCTGTCTTGAAAGAAATAGAGCCAGAAAGTTCTTTAGAGTCGAAGATGGTGACACTTGGTCTCATGTACTTTGGGCATGTTGTTAGGAAGGACCAGTTCCTGGGGGAGGACATCACGTTTAGTAAAGTAGAGGGTCAATGAAAAAGAGGAAGACTCTCAGTGAGGTGTGTTTACACGGGGGCAGTAACAATGGGCTCGAACAGAGGAATATTTTAGGATGGCACAGGACTAGGCACTGTTTTGTTGTACGTGGGGTCACTGTGAGTTGGAACAGACCCAAAGGCACCTAACAGTACCACCCACAAGCAAACTCCAGGAAGCAGTGGTGGCACAGTGACTAAAGGACAGGCCACACTCACCAGAAGGTCAGCAGTTTGAACCCCCCAGTTGCCCCATGGGAGAAACATGTAGAAGTCTGATTCTGCCAAAATTACAATCTTGAAATCCCTACAGGGTCATGCTACTTGGTCCTGTAGAGCTGCTATGAGTCTGAATCAACTCAATGGCACACAGCAACAAACCACTAAGATCCAAGAAGACTTGATGGTACACACAGCTAACCATTCACCTGCTACCTGAAAGGCTGATAGTTCAAATCCACCCAGCTTCTCAGCAGGAGAAAGATCTGGTGATCTGCTTCCATAAATACGACAGACAAGAAAATTGCATGGAACTGTTCTACCCTGTCCCTTGGGTTATCTATGAGCTTAAATTAGCTCAATGACACCCCAAAACAACAACAATAACAGAGTCGCAGAAGTCTTTAGGTGGCGCAACTAGGTGTTCAGGGACTAACTGCAGGGTTGGAAGTTCAAGTCTACCCAAAGGCACCTTAGAAGAAAGGCCTGCCAATCTACTTCTGAGGGACCATGGCCATTGAAAACCTTTTAGACTGCTGTTCCACCCTGAAACACATGGACAGCCGTGAGTCCAGATGACTCAGTGGTGACTGGTTTTTGTTTTTAGTAGACTCCCTAGGTGGTATAAATAGTTCCGTGATTGATGATTAACAGAGAAGTAGGAGCTTTATGTCCACCCAGAGGTACCTCAGAAGAAAGGCCTGGTGATCTACTTCTGAAAAGTTAGCTGTTTAGAACCCCATGGGGCACAATTGTGTTTTGACAGAGATGGGGCCGCCTTGAGTTCGAGTTCAGCGAACAGCAGCTGTGTTTTTAGTGGGGCCTAGACAATGAGTTAGCTCAGCGGAGATGAAGAACAAAAGGACAGGGCAGCTGTGATGGAGATAGTCACTTAAGGAGATGGCTATTCTTCAGGCCCCTGTGTTTGCCTCTCACCTGCCCCTAACATCTAGACCAGGGGAGGGTTGTGCCAAAGTAAGGAACCATGCTTCTTCCATCCCAGAGGCGGCTGGGCCCATGGCTCCAGTAGTTTAAGGAGACTGTAATGAAGCATGAGAATGGTTTTCAAAAATGAACAGGACTCAGTTTTATAACCCCCGGGAGACTGTTTTAATCAGAGTGCTGTTGGTTAGGAGGTCGCTCTAAAGCTGAAGAAGCTCCAGGTGGCCAGTGGGAATAGTTACTCAGAAATCTATTTCCTGTTTCCCTCACTAATTAGACTCCTCATTCAAACCAAGTAAAATGCCTCACTGATAATCTGGAGGTAATGGAAGGGGATTACAGGCAGACAATAACGAAAAGCCAGCCTGTCTTACCAGAGCGTCCCGCATCCTGACCACCTGGAAACTCCCAGGTATCTTCACACACCCCTTGGATAGATGGAGATGATGAAGGTGGTTGGATTCTATTTCCCTCCTTTCAGCTGAGGCTAAGTCTCCCTCCTGAACCCTAGGTCTCTGGTCTGATCTCTCAAGATAACTGACAGCAGGAAGGAACCACAACTCTACCTGCAGGGTGTGAACTGAACATACGGTTCTCAGCAAGAGACCAGACGTGGTATAGGACTACCTACACCATACCCACTCTATTTCTGAGTTCTCTGGCCTAATGACACCACAGCTAGAACATTGTCAAAACAGGTGAGGTGAGACCGAACCAAGTCCAGTCTATTTTCTCTTCAGGCTCTTCTGATCCAAGTACAGACTATCTCAGCATTCATTCTCTCCTGAAGGTCTCCTTGTTTCAGAAGGTATTGTCATGCCCATTTTACAGATCATCAAACTGAGGCTCTAAAAATTTGAGGGAGTTGGCCAAGGCCACAAGTCTATAAGTGCCGGAAGGTCCACCATTCCTACAAATTCAGAAAGCTCAAAATACGAACCATCCCAATCTACCCATCTACCCAGCAGCTCACCGCCCCCTCCAGTCTCACATATACTGGCATCTGTCCTTCTTCCAAATTGCAGAAGAATACTGCAAGTAAATGTCTCATGGTTCTCCCAGCACTCAGTGGTATGTGTAGGTTATACATAATAGCATTAAATGACTTTATCAAGACTCTTTGGAAGCAAGGCATAACCCTATACAGATTAATTCCATTCTAATAGATTTTTAGGAAGCACCACTAAATAAAAGAACATACTTCAAAAGCAGTATAGATAATACAGGAGGAAACAAGAATAAAGCACCCCCCTGATGAAAGGGACAAGAATTGGAAAGAAATGAAGACTGTAAACACTTGCTGTCCATGAAGGCTGGTAATAAACAGTGGTGATTTTGTATTTTGACAGGATCACCAGTGCACCTGTGCCATTAAATATCCCCAAAGCAAAAGAGCCACATCAGCACAGCTGTGTTGCGGTGTCCCGTGTTGGATCAGAGGCTGATCAGAAAGTAGAGGGTGCAGTTAGTCCGGGGGATTGACTCAGGACATGCAGAGAGAGCCAGGGGAGGCCCAGTGGCTTGTTCTTCTTGGCCAGCGGTTCTCTCAGGTCTGGGGCTGTGGGCTCGGTGCTTGGCTAGTGTGACACGAGGACTTGTCCATGTGCTTTATGCTGGTGGGTGCAGGGCTTGGTGCAGGTGCACAATAAGGGCTTCAGGTGCCTATTTGCTGCATTACCAGCAGAGACTAATTTTTCCACCCCAGTCTTCTTGGTATCAGCTGTAATCTCTACCAGTATTAGAAGCAAGCAGTGAGCAGAGAGTAAATAAACACGAGCATGCTGGAGTGCAGATACTTTAGGTTTAATTTTCTTTAATTACATGTGCTGGTGGGATGTATAATTCATCTCCAAAGTCAGAGAAGGAGGAAAAGAGAGAGAAAATACCAGTCAGGAGCGAAGGGAACTGGAGGTGTGGCTGTTCCTACAATTACCCCCGAGAAGGAGGAGCTAAGGGGAGCACCACAGAACTCTGGGAATGGGAAGTGTTGGAGGGCAGACGCTCCCTCCTGGGTTGAGGACAGAGGTGGCACCTGAGGTCAAGGCATGACTGTTAATCAGTACTGTTACCCACCCACGTGGAGTCCTGAGTGCAGGGACTGAGTCATGGTCACTGGTCTGTCCTTGCACCTGACACAGAGCCTGGACAAAGGAGAAGCCCGTTTGGTGACTGAATGGTTGAGGGAATGAAGGAAACTCCCAGTCTTACTCGAGGCAACATTCTGGTTCTGGTTCTTTGAGTCATTTCTGCTGTGTGTTGTCCGGTGCACATATTGTAACACAGCCTGAAGTTCCTGCTGTGCACGCGGGTGCTCCTCCGGTGGGGTGGCCCCATTCTTGATTTGCCTGAGACCGGGAAGGCTCCTGGAAACCCTGGTTGCATGGTGGCTAAGTGCTGAGTCCAGTAACCAAAAGGTCAGCAGTTTGAATCTGCCGGGTGCTCCTTGGAAACTCCATGGCGCAGTTCTATTCGGTCCTATATGGTTTCTACTCTGTCTTATATGGTTGCTAAGAGTCAGAATCGACTCTGCAGCAGTGGGGCTTTTTTTTTTTTTTTCTTTCTTTTTTTTTTTTGGTTTGGGGAGGTTCCTAGGATGCAGGACTTTCACTAGAAAATCAGGCACAAGGGGGTCACTCTGCCCCGCAGGGTCCTCCCCTGGCTGGGGGATGAGCCCCCTACGTTGGAAGACCCTCAAAATACACAATAGCAGCAACAACACCCTCAAGGAATGGACTTATTGTTCTTGGATAGTGAAGAGGGCCAGGTATCATTTCATTCTGTTTATACAACGGAGAGGGTCTTCAAGGGACCCCTAGAGTGAATGCGACGTCAAGGAAACTTCAGAGACCCTGAGGCCCTGCCTCTGCACAGGGAGCAAATACCAGTCATTCAGACACAGGAGCTAAGTGGACTTTGCAATCACCTGGAAGTGCTTTTTAGCAACAAGAGCATGTAGCTCTCTGCTCTGGACTGGTTGAATCAGAAACCCTTGCAGGGTGAGATGCTGGACTTATTATTTTAAAAGGTACCACGTGATTGTAGGAAACCCTGTTGACCTCATGGTTAAGGGCTATGTCTGCTAACCAAAAGATTGGCAGTTCACATCCACCAGGTGCTCCTTGGAAAATCACCCAGCATGCAGTACTTACTGAACCACTACTGTGTAGGGGTAGTCCTGGGAGCACAGTGGTTACTAGCTCCGCTGATAACCCAAAGGTCAGCAGTTCGAATCCATCAGCTGCTTCTTGGAAAACCTATTGAGCAGTTCTACTTTGTCCTATAAGGTCACTGTGAGTCAGAATTGACTCCACAGCAATAGGCTTGAGTTTAATACATTAGGAGGGCAACACAGAGGCAAGGGATAGGGGCTGACACCGCTGATGACCGCCGAGTGGCTGGTGCTTCGAAGGTACAATCCATTCAGCGCCAGGGTCAGGGTCTCTGAAGTTTCCTTGACCTCGCATTCACTCTAGGGGTCCCTTGAAGACCCTCTCCGTTGCATAAACAGAATGAAATGATACTACCTGGTTACCCTGGGGTGGGGTGGGGTGGAGGGCAGTAGACTAATTTCCCACCTGTCCTTTTCCTTGTCTCCTGTCTGCAAGTTAGAATCACTTAAAATCCGCAAAACAAAGCCACTGCCACTGAGTCAATTCCGACTCATGGTGGCCCTAGAGGAAAGACTAGAATTGCCCCATAGATTTTCCAAGGAGCACCTGGTGGATGTGAACTGCCAATCTTTTGGTTAGCAGACATAGTCCTTAACCATGAGGTCAACAGGGTTTCCTACAATCACGTGGTATCTTTTAAAATAATAAGTCCAGCATCTCACCCTGCAAGGGTTTCTGATTCAACCAGTCCAGAGCAGAGAGCTACATGCTCTTGTTGCTAAAAAGCACTTCCAGGTGATTGCAAAGTCCACTTAGCTCCTGTGTCTGCATGACTGGTATTTGCTCCCTGTGCAGAGGCAGGGCCTCAGGGTCTCTGAAGTTTCCTTGACGTCGCATTCACTCTAGGGGTCCCTTGAAGACCCTCTCCGTTGTATAAACAGAATGAAATGATACCTGGCCCTCTTCACTATCCAAGAACAATAAGTCCGTTCCTTGAGGGTGTTGTTGCTGCTATTGTGTATTTTGAGGGTCTTCCAACGCAGGGGGCTCATCTCCCAGCCCCAGACTGGACAGTATTCCGTTATGCTCTGTAAGGCTCTCATTAACTAATTCTCAGAAGTAGAGTGCCCAGCCTTTTTCCTTTGGTCTTAGTCTGAAAGCTTTGCTGAAGTCTGTCCACCATCGAACACCCTGCTGGTATTTAAAATACCAGTGGTACAGCGTCCAGCAACAGGGCAACACACTAGCCTCCACCCTATGACAAACTGACAGACAGGTGGTAAAAAGTGTTGGTAGGAGGCTGAAAACATCAGCTGTTATCAGCACAAACATGACAGTCACTTGCAAAGTGCATGTGAGAGTAAAAAGGAAATTTTAAATGCGACTCATTTGCGGAGCACAGGCTCCAAGGCATGCGGCCAATACTTCTTGCTAACGGCTGCATGAGACCGTGAATGTACAGGCAATCTTGCAGAATGAAATGTACACAGTCTTCATAACTGCTAAGGACTTAGCGGAGATCATTCCTCCTCAGAAAATGGACTTTTCACAACTTTTAAGTCACACAAAATGAAGTCATATTGGTGGTATTCAACAAAAAAGGCAAAATAGAATGGTGTTTAAGGTGCTGTGTGTATGTATGTATTTTCAGCTCCACTTGCTAACTGTTGACAACTTAGAAGGTTTTAAAATAAGTTGTTGGCTAGGGTGTATGTTCAAACACAGAAAAGATAGGAATTCATGGTCAACGGAACTAGACGGTGCCCGGCTACCACCCGACACTGCTCATGCGGGGAACTCAATGTAGAGTCCCCGACAGAGTGGGAGAAACGTGGGGTGCAGAATTTGAACTCTAGTAAAATGATCAGACTTGATGGTCTGATTGACTGGAGGGTCCTCAGAAGACACGGCCCCTGGACTCTGTTAGCCCAGAACTGAAACCACTGCAAGTCGATTCCTCAGACAAAGATTGAATTGGTATGTAAGATATAAAATAATACCAGCGAAGAGTGTGCTTATTGTGTTGGGTGGATGCAGGAGACTAACGGGGCAGCTCCTGTCCAGAGGTAGGATGCCTAGACAAATGGGGACAGGAGATGGTTAAATGGACATGGGAAATACAGCGTAGGAAGGAGTGTGCTGTCAGTGTAGGGAGAGGAGCTTGGGTCACCTAACAAAGTGTAAGTCTTTGTATGAGAAACTCACTCAAATTATAAACTTTCACTTAAAAAATAATGAAAAAAATTTCTGGTCAAATTATTCAGTTAGTCAGGTTTTACAAAGAATTTTTTAAAGAAGGTCTTCAGATTTTTCAAAATGTTTACTTTACATGGCCCTTTATAAACTTTGAGAAAGTACTAGAAAGAAAATTAAATGCAGGCTTACAAATCTGTCAGTATTAATAGGCAGAAATATCTACTTCACCTCTTCAACATGCATACGTCCATGCATAAAGACACACGTTCACCCCCCACATATATACTCATGCATACCTACATATACACACACGCTACACACACAGCCACACACAGAAATTCTTCTAAGTGTAGTTCAAACCTAGAAAGTTCAGTTCAATTTCGGTGTCGATGTGGAGATTCTCAGACAGATGATCTTCAAGAATATGAGAGTACATGTTAGGTTTGGGGTGCCTTGTATTATTTTTTACTTTTCCTTTTCGGAAAGTTCCCTAGTGGGTTTCAAATGTCCCATTAAACAGATTTCAGTTTATTTATATAATTTATGGCCAGTCATGGAGATCAGATCAGCATCCAGCAAAAAAACTTTGTGATATAAGCTTAATTTATAGGTTTACATTTACTTATGAGGTATAGGTTAGATCTTAAAGCATAAATCTCCCCGGTATCAGATGCTCATAAAGGATTGCTCTGTTTAGAAGAATACAGTGATATTCACTTCCTTCTAGTTTGTACTAGGCAAATCACCTTATGCCGCAGCAGCACTAAATAAACAAAAACAACCTCAAATGTAGCTGTGGGATTTCATTAGGAACTTCGCTGTTTTATTTGGCCAATGAATTACAGTCTGAATCAAGGGAGAATTCAGAGTAAAATGACCTAAAGTTGAGGGTACGCGGCTCCGGAGTCCGTCTACGAGGGGATGAATGCTTAGTGTTGCCGTTACCGTCCTTGCCAATAACCTTGGAGGGGTTCCAGCTCCCAGCAGCACACTGACCTCTCGAAAACCAAAGCCAAAGCCACGGCTGTCGAGTCAAGTCTGACAGACAGTAACCCTATAGAAAGAGTAGAACTGCTCCATAGAGTTTCCAAGGATGCCTGAAGGATTTGAACTGCTGACCTTCTGGTTAGCAGCCATAGCACTTGGCCACTACACCACCAGGGTTTCCTGCTGACTTCTAATGGATCAAGCAGCCTGGAAGTGAAGTCTTTATGAAAGACACTTGTCATGGAAAACGCTGTAGGAATGGACAGGGAAAGGCAAGGTTTCCCAAGGGAAGACCAGGGCTAACAGCACAGTGCAGTGCTCTCAGGTTCTGGAGCCTCGGCTCTGCCACTTACCAGCTTAGAGAGAGTAAGTGATTTGTCCAAAACTACCCAGATTGTGTGAACCTACAGTGCAGATGTAGTGACACTTGAGCATTCTCACTGAGTCTGGTACATTCCAGAACATTGGCTGCTGTTGCCATCATTATTGTGACAATTACATGGGCACACATCCAACTCGACAGCACTCGGCTCAGCGGAGTATGGGCACAATCCCATGACAGTTTAGACATGGTTTGAGAGCAGCTCTACAGACAGACAAGTAGTGAAATCAACTACTATGTGGTCCACTTGACCCTCTCCTGCCAAATTTCCACTTCATTGTTTTGCTGTGTGAATACATATAAGCACAGAGAATAAGAGAAATGAGAAGTTTTTTAAATGCCCACCAGCCACTCTAAGCATTTTGGAAAATTTGTGATGGCCAGTGTTCACTGTTTTAGTCAGCTAGGGCTGCTCTAACAGAAACACCACAGAGTGGATGGCTTTAACACAGGAAGGTTTATTCTTACACAGTCCAGTAGGCTTCAAGTCCAAATTCAGGATGTCTGCTCCAGAGGAAGGCTTTCCCTCTTGTCGGCTCTGGAGGAAAGTCCACTACTGCACCAGTCTTGGTCCAGGGAGAATCTTGGTGCAGGAACCTCAGGTCTGAAGGATGTGCTCTTCTCCCGGTGGAGCTTTCTCGGCGGCATGCGGCTCCCAATTCTCCGCCTGTTTCTTTTTCCTTGTATCTCTTGCAGGATGAAAGGATTAAGGGTGCTGCAAGCCTTACTCCAGGGAAACTCCCTTTGCAGTGGAGCAGGGAGGTGATCCTATGAAGGGATTTGCAGTCCCACCCTAATCCTTTGACACACAGCACAGCAAAATCACAAAATGAAGGACAATCATAGAATATAGGGAATCAGGGCCCAGCCACATGGCTACACATATTTTGGGGGGGACACAATTCAGCCCATGGCATTCACAAATCAAATGTCCTGCTCAGATCCCAGGAGTTTGAATAGTTTAACCTCTTAGCCACCACCAGTCTGTTAATTTGTTGTAGCATTGCAGCTTACGTGCTGCTGTGCTGGAAGCTACAGAACCGGTATTTCACATTTCCAATGATGGACAGGCTTCAGTGGACCTTGTCAGTTAAGGTGGACTAAGGAGAAGATCCTGGTGACCTACTTCTGGAAATTAGCCAATAGCAGTCCTATGGATCACAACAGAACATGGTCCAACTTGCTTGCTTTGGACCCATCACTGGGAGAGATCAATCATGAGAGGAGGACATCACGCTTGGTGAACTAGAAAGCCAGTGAAGTCACGGGAGACCCTCGGTGAGACAAACACAACCACGGCAATAGCCTCCAACTTGCTGGTGACTGTGAGGATGGCACAGGACCAGGTATTGTTCTGTCCCATGTCGCTCTATGAGTGAGAGTCAACCCGCCAGCAGCTGATAACAACACAGCATCCTCTTAGCAGAAGTAGCCCGTCAGTGACTTATCTGAACAGTGACGACCTGCTCATCACTGCAGGTGTATCTATCTTTTCCCAGGCAGGTATTTTGCTTGCCAGCTGAAGGCTGGACTAGAATTTCTGTCCTTCACAAATGGATCAGCTCTAGAGTTAGAGCCTCTACCTTCTCAGCACCTCTTATGAGAGAAATCAGTGTTCTTCCTACCACCAGGAGTGAGTAGAACAGAAGCAAAGTCCTCTTCCACTGTCCTGATGTCAGGGTGCTCACAGGGAGGGGCTATAAAGCTTGGGGATTTGGGGGCTCCAGCTCAGCAGTCTTACAGTTCTGTCTTGATGGCCCCTGCTCCAGTGTCCCAGGTGGCCTGGCAGAGCATGACTCATCAGGAAGCAGCGGCAGTGACTGGTAGGCTCCTGTCGTGGTTCTGTCATCTCTCCATGGCTGCCAGGAATGGTAATAGCCCACGGCCTTTCTGTGTTACAAACTCTTGGGGTTTGAAAGATTGGAGGACTTAGCCTTACTCCTCGGAGGCCACTCCTGGGCTTAAAGGGGCTGTCACTCACATTGAGTTCCTATTAAGAGGTCATGGGGAGCTCTATCTAGTGCTCCACAGCTCCTTCCAGGAACGTAGGCCTGCTTCCTGGGGAGACTTGCTTGCAGAACGGGCCTGTAAAGAGGATCAAGGGTCCCCATGTAGCCCAAGTGGTGAACATGCCCAGCTGCTGACCAAAAAGTTAGTGATTTGAGTGCACTTAGAAGCACTCCTCAGAAGTCAGCCCTAGTGATCCTCTCCTGAGAAATCAGCTGCAGAAAACCCTATGGAGAACAGCTCTACTTCACATGTGGGGTCACCATGAGTTAGAACCAACTGGGTGAAAACTGGTATAAACATCGCAGCACCACCCACCCTCCTGTGCCTGCCATGTCTTCTTGCTCTGTTCTGAAGCCTCACTGCTTGATCAGGGCACCCCTCCTGCCCATAAAGGGGAATCCTGAGAGAATGCAAGTAGGGGAGAGACTGTAGGAGTGGAGGATTATGGGGGATTGAGAGGAGGTCAACTTTTGCCAGTTTTCAGAGTGGAATCAGTTGACACCTTCTTGCCAGAGACGGGGGCAGTAGAAAGGATGAGCATCAGGAGTTCAGAGAAGAGTGGGAGTGTGGGACAGATACTGCAGAGGATGCTTTAGGCTGCCAGGAATACAGGACCAAAAAGCGAGCTAAAAGCAGTGTAGACAACAAGGGTTACTTTGTTGCCCCAAAGTAGCAGATTATTAGGGTTGGATCAGCAACTCAGGGGTGCCTGGATGCTGTGTTGGTATTTCCGTTACCTTCTGAGTTTTCCAGAAGTCTGAAAGCAAGGGGTGTGATAGAACTCATCTTCTCTCTCAGGGACAAAAAGTTCTTCAAGAAGACCCCAGGGTACTTCACCTGATGTCTTAGGACCAAACTCAGTCCATGGCAGCTACTGGCTCGAGAGCAGCTGGAAGGTGAGTTTCTGGCATTTTCGGCTTCAGTTTATCATTGAGTTAGTCCCCACCAGCAGGAAAACAGGCCGGAATGGCTACTGCTGAACGGGGAGCAGCAGCCTTGGCGTTGGGTGCAACATCATTCACGAGAACATGAGAACTTGCACCATGTTTTTACCTCCCTAAAATACATCAGGAAATCCTGGTGGTGTAGTGGTGAGATACCATGGCTGCTCACCAAAAAGTCAACAGTCCGAACCCACCAGGTGCTCCTTGGAGACTCTCTGGGGCAGCTGCCCTCTGTCCTATAGGTCTGCTATGAGTCAGAATTGACTTGACAGCAGCTGGTTTGGTAAACTCTATCAGTGATCATGAACATGACACAGAACTGGGCCACATTTTGTTGTGTTACACATAAGGTCTCAGGGAGCCAGGGGCAACTGGACGGCAATTAACAGCTACAACAAAATATACCATAAAAATAATTTGCAAATGCATATTTTCCTTCTCTGTCTGCCCCTAAAAGGAAAAAGGTGTATTAAATTTTGCAGCTCAACCCTGCCTGTGCATATATGAAAATTCAGTGTTCAGTGTATGCATATGCATATATTAAAAAAAAAACCCACTGCCATTGAGCTGGGTCAGATTCGTAGTGACCCTAGAGGCCAGAGTAGAACTGCCCCATAGAGTTTCCAAGGAGGGCCCCGAGGATTTGAACAGCTGACCTTTTGGTTAGCAGACATAGCACTTAACCCGCTACACCACCAGGGTTTCCGTATGTACATACACACACAAGAATTAGTTTCTTTTTCAAGGATACAGTACGGTAACAGCATAAATGAATGGTAGTAAACATCAATGCCTTTATGCCTCTCTTGAATTGTGGGATTAGGATCTGGGATCTGATGTTAATTTAAATGCTTAAGCAAATTACTAACCAGTGATGAGAAATTCTAGGTCCTCTTCTGATTCCCTGCTACATCAAACCAGAAGCACTGCTTAAAATTGAGATTTATTGCTATCATGGAGAGCAGAAAATGTTTCAAAGGAAATATAAAAAAGCCAAGATTTTACATTCTGTAAAATGGGCATGCAATATGTTCTTTTCTTCTTCCTCAGATAACTTTTGCTGCTGTTGTCAAGATTTTATGAACTACATTACATAATTCGAGATACCTTATCTACTGTCACCCATCTGTTAGTTTGCTGTACTGTGACAGCTTGTGTGTCACTGTGATACTGCAAGCTGTGCCACTGACATTTCAAATACCAGCAGAGTTACCCATGGTGACAGATTTCAGCACAGCTTCCAGAATAAGACTAGGAAGAAATGCCTGGCAATCTACTTCTGAAAATTAGCCAATAAAAACCTTATGGATGACATTAGAGTACTGTCTTGCATAGTGCTGGAAGATAGGTGCCAAGGTTAGAAAGTACTAAGAATATACCATGACCATGATGGACTTGAGCACACCAGCAGTTGTGAAGCTGTTTTGTTCTGTTGAACATGTGGTCTGTCATGAGTTGAGGCTGACTCAGGCAACTGACAACAGCAGCAAAAGTTATCTGAGGAAAAAGAAAAGAACATATTGCTTGCCCATTTACAGACCATGTAACTGAGGCTCAGAGGGCTTAAGGAATTACCCCCAGAGCTAGCAATTGGGTCTATCTGGCTCCAAATATTACATTTTTATCCTTTTGTCAGCCAACAAAAATTTAACCTGTGTGTTAAATGCTACCTCTGCTAACCAAAAGGTCAGCAGTTCAAGTCCACCAGACCCTCCTTGGAAACTATGGGGCCGTTCTATTCTCACTTCTAGGGTCACTATGAGTCTGATATGACCCAACAGCAGTGGGGTTTAAGGAATACTATAGTCTTTTTAAAATTTTTCCTTTCCAGTGTGTCATGAATGTCCTGTCTCATGTAAAATGTATTTTAAAATTGGACTAACTCCTGTTGTTCCTGAATTTTTCTCCTCATTTTCTCCTCCTCTTCCTTTTCCTCTTCTTCCATGAAATGTAATTTGATATTTAAGAAGTAAGCAAATGTCAAAAGCCCTCGGGTCTGTCGTAACCACATCTCATCCTCTCTCATAGGAGACTGCACATCAAACAGGAGCTCCCCCAGCGACCTCAAAACAAACAGGCACCCAGGCTGCGAACCCAAGGATGACAGGGAGCCTGATGCGCTGGGAAAGGGGTGGACTCAAAAGGCCTCAACTCTTCCGAAAGATGACAATTTTCACTTGCTAATCCACGTATAATTGGGCTTTCTCCTAACACCAATCCTCTCACAGCCAAAGGCACAGTTTGGTAGCTCTCCTGTTAGTCAAACATCTCCAAAATTCAAAACATCTGCCTTTCATTCTTTTATTTATTATTCTGGATCACAAAACACATAGCTGTTAACATAATGTGTGGTTTTTCTATGGAAAATCTTCTGGCTGTGAAGGTAAAAGCTTTTGGAAGGAGTGAAAAGTCAGGGTCTCTAAGTGAAATTGTCACCTTCTAGAATAATGGGGGAAACCCTGGTGGAATAGAGGCCAAGCACTGCATCTGCTCACCAAAAGGTCGGCAGTTCAGATCCTCCAAGTGCTCCTTGGAAATTCTATGGGGCAGTTCTACTCTGTCCTATGGAGTTTCTATGAGTCAGAATCAACTCCATGGCAGTGGTTTGGTTTGGGGGGTTTTAGAACAAAGGGGTTGTTCTAAGAGAGGCCCTTACTGCTCTGCTGCCTGTTTGAATTCTCTTGGTTTGAAGAAGAAGCCAAAGCAGTGAAAGATGGAAGATCTCACAGGAATCTAGTGGTTAACTTTTCATGAATTTTGTCACACTGCATATGTTGTCGCTGTTGTTATTAAGGCATGATGACACTATTGGGGAGTCCCTGGGAGGCAGATGCAGTTAGTGCATTTGGCTGATCACCAAACGCCTTGAGGTCTGAGTCCACCCAGAAGCATCTTAGAAGAAAGTCCTGGTGATCTAGTTCTGAAAAATCAATCACAGAAGAGCACCATTCTGCTCTGACACCCGTGGGGCCACCTAAGTCAGAGCTGACTCAATGACAACTGGTTTTAACAGTATCGTAGAAAATTTTGACATGTAGGAAGCAAAGGAAACTCACCTCTAATTTCCTTTCTCTAAGTTAATATTTGGGGATTTTTTTTCTTGCTATCATTTTTTTTTCTATTTTACCATCAGTTTCTCTGCCAAGTGCCGTCAGTTTCTCTAAGATTCTCAATTTTCAATACATATTCCTACTGAGGTGCCAAGCTCATTAAATAAAAAGCATCTATACAGTAGAAGAAGTATTGTAAATGGAATGATCTTCTGTAGAATACTATTGGATTTCCAATGTTCTCTAGTCCCCGGGCCTAAATGGTGCTTTGAAGATGTCTTCCTAATAGTCATTAAATACATGTGCACATTCGGGGAATCCTTAGTGATGCAGTAGTTGTCTGCTAACCGAAAGGCTGGCAGTTCAAATCTACCAGCCACTACTTGGAAACTCTATGAGACAGTTCCACTCTGTCCTATAGGGTCTCTATGAATCAGAATTGACTCAGTGGCAATGGGAAACAGGAATGGGTGTTTGGATGTTACCACATTGTCCTCTAAAATCAAAATCATGTCAAATGACTTATCTGTGTTTTCACAGTGGGCCTCCTTTTTCGCTGATGGACTGAATGACTATTTGGTCAAGGATGCTGAGCCATGAGGCTACACTCTGAATTGAAATTCTGCATTGTCCTTTCTGCAGCACACTCCCATCCATATGTCATTTGGTCATCTCAGACACTCTGAGAAAGGAACTATGACCACCGTTCTCCAGGTCAGGGGCCTGAGACTCTGGCAACAACAGCTTAACAGTCATCAAAATCCAGAAGCCAGGTCTCTTACCTCCAAAGCATGAAATTTACCATAATTTGATTGGCTCTAAATGGAATCTAAGATACACAGTATAGGATACTTTCAAACAGGCTTCCTGCATTAAATGGGAGGCTAGACTAGATTATCTCTAATCTACCTTCATCCTCTAAAAACTGGTAGATGTACATTCTCATCCCTTGTCTCGGTACCAGGATGACAGATGGGTGTACAGTGGCTGTCTTGTCATATAGTGCTGCCACAACAGAAATAACACAAGTGGATGGCTTCAACAAGAAGAAATTTGTTCTCTCATGGTCTAGAAGGCTACAAGTTGAAATTCAGGGTATCAGCTCCAGAGGAAGACTTTCTCTCTTTGTTGGCTCTGGAAGAAGGTCCTTACCTTCATTCTTCCCCTGGGCTAGGAGCTTCTCTATGGAGGAACCCTGGGTCCAGAGGACACATTCTGCTCCTGGAGCTGCTTCCCTGACTATAAGGCCCTCAACACTCTGCTTGCTTCTCATCATGTATTGAATTGTGTTCCCCTCAAAAATGTATGTAACAATTTGGCTGGGCCGTGATTCTCGGTATGTTGTGATTGTACTCCATTTTTGTGATTTTTCTATGCTGTAAACCCTAATCTCTGTCTGTGGTTAATAGACTGGATTATGTCAAAGAGGATTACGGTAGGACTGTAACACCCTTCCTAAGGTAGGAATTTCCCCAGACTGGCTTGTACCACCTTTTATCCTACAAGAGATAAAAGGAAAGGGAAGCAAGCAGAGAGCTGGGGACCTCATACCATCAAGAAAACAACACCGGGAGCAGACTGGGACCCTTGAACCTGAATTCCTGTGCTGAGATGCTCTCAGCTCAAAGAAAGACTGATACAACACAAAGACTTTCCTCTAGAGCCAGCAAAGGGAAAGCCTCTCCCTGGAGCTGACAGTCTGAATTCGGACTTCTAACCTACTAGACCATGTAAGAGTAAACTTCTCTTTGCTAACGCCACCCTCTCATGGTTTTGCTGGTATTTCTATACAGCAACCTCCACGTGACTTAAACCCTTCTCTGTCATTGCTTGTAAGATAAAAGGTGATGCAAACCACACCCCAGGGAAACTTCCTGTACATTGGATCAGGAATGAGACCTGAGCAAGGTCTCATTCAGCATCATCTGATCTTGCCTCATTAACCACAGGCAGAGAGTAGGATTTACAACACATAGGAAAATTGCATCAATCTCAAAATAGAGGATAATGACATAATTCTGGTGATCATGGCCCAACTGAGTTGACATGTATTTTGGGAGGACACAATTCAGTCCATGACAGTGGCCAAGAAGCAAGCTCTTTTGCTTACAAAACTATGACTCACTGAGTCTGCTTGCACAGTATCCCCTCTGAAGAACTTCAGCCCTGGTAGGTGATTTCACTTTACCCAGGTCTCTCCCATTCATGGCTGGGGCTCGGAGGACAGAGTCCACAACAACTCTGTGACTTCTGTTGTTCTCTGCCACCCCCCAATACACATGACTTTCTAACTCTCCTCTACCACAAGTCCTTTCTGGGCCACCTTAGTTTCTTGCGCTTTCTTGTGATCCACTTGACCAGATACTTCATCCCTTTCCCCTTGAAACTACCTGGGGAGTGTGTCCTTCTCCCTGACTTCTCTTCTCATGAGGCTTTGTTGGTTTTCGTTCTTCCTCCTCTGAGAAAACAGGGAGAGGGTTTGAAGGACAGAGCAGTACAAGCTGGTTATTGTGGAATTGTTATCCATAGAGAAAGGTAGAAATCTGAAGATCTCCACACTTTAAAACCCAGGCATCCTCTCACACTGAGGGAGGTTTCCCCAGTGTGGTATGTTGTGCATGACCGCCCAGCATCTCCGACTGCTCTTGGTACCCAAGAGCTATCAGTAAGCCATCATCCTCACAGCGGGCACTTCTGAATGGGATACCCCCACAGTGATGCTACAAATGGAACAGGAATGAGGGAGAGGAACCCACATGAGTGAAACGGAAGCTTCTTTGCCTCTCAGGCTGGCATAATGTGCCCAATCCATGGCTGGCACTGATGAGGCTTCAATGTGGGGAAGACAAACACGTCTCTGCCCACAGGGTGGAGGGCAGACTCTTCTAACATTTCAGTTCCTGTAGCAGTGTGAATGGATTCTAAGCACACTGTCATTAACTGATACATTAAGATAATGGAAAAATAATGGCACACACAGGATGACTGCTTTCATCATAATGTAGGAGTTAACTCCTACATTTTTTTCCCACCACCCTCTATGTAGTTCAGGGAAGAGCTCTGGTGGCCCAGCGCTTATGTGCTCATCTGCTGACTGAAAGATCACTGGTTCAAACCCAGCATTAGCTCCTTGGGAAAAAGAGGTGGCAGTCTGTGTTCATAAAGGTTATTGCCTTGGAAACCCTACAGGAGGGTTCTGCCCTGTCCTATAGAGTCACTGTAAGTTGGAATCAACTACGTGGCAGTGGATGTCTTTGGAATAGGTCTACATAGTTCAGAGAAGCTTCTTACGGGTTTTAAGCTGTCTGTCAGATAGAAGAATGTTTAAATAAGTTCTGGAACTTTAGTTCAATATCTATCAGGGCTTAGAATTTTCTACATGAGGCAAGATGGATTTCTTCTATCTCTGCCCCTTTTCCTTCCTATCTCCATCACTTCTAGACCAGCTCCTGGGAGTTCATAGCAAGATTAAGAAAAAGATAGGTAACTTTGGGGGGCAATGAAAGAGACATAAAAAAATTAGAATTAAGCAGGAAAATGCAGCTGGAGAAAGGTTTATTTATCTTCCAAAAGCTCCAGGTTGAAATATCTGAAGGAATCAAGGCTTCTTTCAGCTTTGTGCCTGCCACTTCCTCTCCAGAAGGAGCCTAGAGTGAGGCTCAGAACCTCAGGACCCAGCATTCACTGCTACGATGTAGCTACGGACCGTCACATGTGCAATGACCGCAGGTGATCAAGGTGGTGAGACAGGGGATGGAAACTGGAGGCACAGGGGGAGCCTGGGCATGCATCGGGCTTGATTCTCCATGGAAGGATACAGAGATAACATCATCTGAGCTATCCTTCGGCCAAACGTAAGACTTTGTTTCGGGTAATGGACTATACTTAATGCATCACAGGGCATTGTCACCAATTACAGCCAAGGTGCACATTCTCTGTTGCATGATGTTTTACTCCATCTAAACATTAAAGTAGAAGAGTAATTGTTCCCCTGAAACAGGCAGGAGAAGTTGGATTAACATTTTTTAAAGTCATCATTGTTGGTAGTGGTTCACTTTTGCTTTTCCTGATGACAGTTAGCTCTGGCTCTGCCTTTGCCAGCCACATGATCTGTTGTGGGTTCAGTTGTGTTTCCCCAAATGATGCACTGAAGTCTTAAGCCCTGGTTCCTCTGAATGTAATCTTATTTGGAAATAGAGGTTCTAATCAAATTAAAATAAGATTTTACTGGGTAAGGATGGACTTTAAACAGCAGTAGCTGGTGGGTGTCTTGTAAGGAAAGGGAGATTTGGAGAGACATAGACAGACTGGGAAAAAGACCATGTGAGGATGGAGGGAGAGACTGGAGAGACGTAATCCAAGAAATGTCAACAACTGCCAGCTTCCATCACAAGCAGGGAAGACTCAGGGAAGGATCTTCCCCCAGAGACTTCAGTGGGAGGATTGCCTTGCTGACTCCTTAATTTCAGGCTTCCAGCCTTCATCACGAAGGCAGTGCAGGAGTGGGCAGTGTCTCGTTCAGTTATACACAAGGTCACCTTCAGTTGGCTTCCACTTGACAGCAACTGACAGTGACAACAAGAAGAAAACTGTTTAAGTTCCCTGGATTGCTCTTCCCCAGGCCTATATTAGGACAGTACTTTTGGACGTATGTCCTCCCACCTTCCTGTATGGACTTGCCTGGGGATCACATTCAGCAGCCTTGCTGCTCTTCTAGGTCTAGTTCTCTTTCCAGAACCAGGCAATGGCCTGTGAAAACTTAGCTCATGTATCTCTACCCTTTGCTCTTCTGTCCCTGTGGATATCCAGTGCGCAGCACACAGTAAATGGCTGATAAGTACCCCCACAGAAAACAAACCCACTGCCATCAAGTTGATTCCAATTCATAGTAACCCTGTAGGGCGGAGTAGAACTGCCCCGTTGAGTTGCCATAGAGCACCTGGTAGATTTGAACTGCTGATCGTATAGTTAGCAACCATAGCACCTACATATACCATCAGTGGATAACTGTTAATGTCAGTGAAATAGAGTGTATTACGACAGTAGCAGAACATGCTGGGCCAGTAACTCTGTTTCACAAGTAGAGCTGAAGTAGTGCATTATCCCAGTGCCGTAGCAAACCTCTGTCAAGGCTGAAACAAAGAGGAAAGGGGAGGGCAGCTCTGAGTTACCAGATGGGGTATGTAGAGAAGCTTGAAGGTTCAAGCTAAAGATGTACCCGTTGGAATCCCAAAAGCACTGCAAAATGTCATCATTCTTGACCAGTATCATGGCAACAAGGTCCTCTGTTCCTCAGCAGTCTTGGGAAAACCATCTCACAGGCCTTGAGGTCACCAACCTTCACTGTGGGCTCTTAAGAAAAGGCCCTGTAATTATTTTTCATGACAGGACCTTTTCTGTAAGAGTAAATCATTCTAAACTCCACCATATATCAGTGTTACTAATCAGAGGTCACAGAGAAGCTACTCCGGAAAGAACAGAATTCTATGGGACAAGAAGAAGGTCTGCTCAAGGCACCTAAATAGCATTAACAGACCTGGAGCCTCTTGCACCTGGCATAGGTTATGCCAAGTGTGGAGAGGGAAAGACAGAGTGTGCCCTTGATTTAGAATAAGCTTTCAAGAAGGTACCTATTGAAAATCACCTGAACACCCACCAGTACCTAAGCCTTTCTCCTTCAACTCTTGCATTAATAGAATTTTTTTTTGTTTTATTTTACAACTGTAGAGAGAGAATCCATATTCACTCTCAGAGCTGCCATATCCCTTCCATGTGGTTTCTGACATCAAATTACATATTGAGAGCTTATCATCTTCATTATTTATCAATATTAAATGATAATATTTGTAAAGCTTTTTATTCTTTGTGAAAGTATATCTAACACTTAAAACCCATGAGCCTATATTATTAGTATCCATCAGCATTATTCTTTTCACCTCCATGCTACAGGACAACGGGTCTAAAGCTAATAAACACTTTAGTCCAGGGTTTGTGATTCCAAGTCTACTGTTCTACCCCTTGTGCCTGATAGGGTTAATAGCTGTAGGGGGAAAAAAAAAAGCTAGCTTCTTTCTTAATATTAAAATCCCCTTTGTCTTCTAGGCATGCTGACACTCAAAGAAAATTGAAGTCTTCCTCTGACAGGTACTCATAAGGATTTTGAGATTGTTCTCCCAGGCTGTTCTTATTTGTTGACCTGACAGACACCAGCTTGAAGCCCCCTATTCAGATAAGCAACACTGTCCCTGAGCAAAGTAACCAGCCTGCAGACATCAAGAAAAACTCACCTTGAAACAAAGAAGCTGTATTGCTTCACCAGCCTCTCGTCCTCTGAACACCTACATGCCTGTACCTGTTGCCTACCTCTCTTCCTTTCCCTAAATCCTTCTACAAAACTTGCCAACCTGAACTGAGATGTTAAGATGGTATTTAGGATCCTAACCCACCTTCTTCTCAGGTTGCTGGCAATGTCATTAAAGCGCTCTTAAAAGATTCAATCCCTGTCTCTATGTTTGGCTTTGTAGTGACAGGTTGCAAGAATCTGCAACTGAACTTTCTGCGGAAACATACCCAGCATTGAATGACTAACTCTCTACTTCTACAAAGCTGTAGGTGTTAGCTCAGTGCCTAAGCCCACCGATGCTACTCAGTGACTCCAAGATGGGCTCGGCTTTGCAGGAGCTATACTAGGGAAGCGCCCATGAAGAAAATCCCAGGAGTGGGAGAAGGCTGGGAGAGCCGGCCATGCAGGTCTGACACTTGTGAAGGGGCCAGAGAAGGAAGGGAGGCTGGGTGACAGACACTGCATACTGCAGCTCCAGGAAAGCTTTATCAAGGCCCACAGGAGTCCTCAGTCCCAAATCTTGTGTAAGCAGAGCCCTGCGCCTGGCAAGAATGGATCTGCCTAGTGTCCCAGATGTGCTCCGTCATTGTCTAGTAGCAGCCCTGGGAAGCGAAGTGTGACTTCAACAAACTGCAGAATTCAGTGCTCCCAGCTGGGACTGTCAGTTAATTTCCCGCCCTGTGTCATTAGAGGTCTGAGGGCCTGTCTGGGCACATCTCTGCTCTCTGCTAGTGAATAATAGAAATCCATCAGGTGCTTCCTGGAAACTCTACGGAGCAGTTCTGCCCTATTTTAAAGGGTCACTGCGAGTTGGAATCGATTCCACAGCAGCAGGTTTGTTTGTTTTAACCTCTACTTGGAGCACTGGTAGCCAGTGGTTAAAAGCTCAGCTGCTCACCAACAGGTCAGCAGTTTCAAAATCCTTTGGGGATGTTCTACTCTGTCCCGTGGAGTCATTACGAGTCAAAATCAGCTCCACAGCAATGGATTTTGTTTTATTTTTGGCTTTAAGTCTGTTTAGTCCTCAACTACTAACTGACAGTTTAGTGGTTCCGGTCCTCTCAGTGGTGCCTCAGAAGAAAGGCCTGGTGATCTGCTTCCAAAAAACCAGTCACTGAAAACCCTGTGGATCACATTTCTACTAGGACACACGGAGTCGCCACAAGTCAGACAGAGTCTGTCTGTTTATTCCGGAAGGGCATTCCCTCGCTGCTCCACAAGTGACAAACTTGGAGAAAAGGGGTAACACGAAGCAGAGCGCCTTGTCAGTTCTCCCCAGAGGACGTAGGAGCAGGTCTCTCCTGCCCCCGCCTCCAGGTACCTCTGTGAAGACGTAAGCTCCTGTCTCCCTCACCCTCCGGGGGTCAGACGAAGCTCATTTTTGGCCCAATGGGCTGCTGCTGCCCTTGGAATAAACTCAGCAGTTTTGCCAATTTTCCCTTCTTGATGAAAATCTACACAGAAGAACCCAACTGGGCAGCTTGCTTTGTTCTTTCTGATAATAGCTGTGAGTCAGGGGGAGGAAGAAGCTGTGGACATTTGAGGTTGGGACTAATTGAAAGTATTCCCTGAAGCTAAGGACACTAATGAGGCTGGGATCTGAATCTCTGAATTCTGAGCAGTTTGGCCAGACTTGAGCAGAGCGGTTCATCTCCGCTGCATTGGGTGTTTGGACACCTACCAGGTTCTTCTGATTGTGGTCTGACCTCAGCTGCTGTTCCTGCACTGAAGTGGCTCTCTGGGAGGACCCTGATGACAGTCTTTCCTCAGTCACCTGCATGACCCCCTCTGCGAGGTAGCATACCTGACTACCACGTGGCTTGCTGCCACTCTCTTCTTCACAGACATTTTCCCTTTGCCTCTACGTTTCTGGAAGGTTCCTTTCTGTCTTCCTCCCTCATACCTCATCTTTGTCTCCTCCAAATATAGGAACTCTCGTGGCTCTGCCTTCAGCCTTGAGTGCTTAATAAATATTAGCGGTTATGACTATCTTTAAAATTCAAGAGATTTTAGATTTCCTTGCAATATCATTTATGGTCTTTGTGATAACGAGCATGTCAGGCAGGGGCTGTGAGCAGGGACATGAAAGCTCCATTTGGCTGACAGTCTCCTCTCCGCACCCCCCAGCCCGCTGGGCTGGAGCATGTGGCTTCCCGGCCCCTCAGGCATTTGGTTTCTAAGTCTGCCTCTGAGGTAGTGTTTGGTTTCTCCCTCTCCCTTACTCTTCCATCCACGGGATTCAGTCTCAGCTTAGCTTATTTATCTTGACATCACCCACTCTCCTCCATTCTCACTGTTACTCACCCCAAATGCAGGATTTCTTTCCTTGTTAGACCACTGCAACGGTCCTCTTAAACTCCTGTTCACCCTCAGTCTAAGTCTCTTTACATTCTTCTCCCAGAAACATTCTCCTGAGGTATAACTTCTCATTCACTCCCTGTGAGAAAACCTTCAGGTCACACCCTTGTATGGCTAATACGTTGTAACTTCCCAGGCCTGGCCTTCCAAAGCCACCCTACTGGACTCACAACTCCCCTTTCCAATTTTCTCTCCTTCTCTTTACCCTAACCGCCACTGTGATATATCCGGGGGCAGGAGAGCTCCTGAATGTGTCTGTGGCTCTGCGGTGGAAGGCGGCAAACGATGAGGCCACGGAGATGAGGAGTGGGGTCAGACGCTCTCCTTCAGACAAGAAGCTGTGGAGACCACAGTGGTGTCTTTAATCGGGAAGAGACTTCCTCTCACTTCCTCTACTTCCTTGCACACACTTGGAATATCAACAGCCTCCGCAGAATGACCTGGTCACCGCTGTGAGGTCCCTCCCACCGTGCCCCAAGTCTCAGGAGCTGTGTCCTGTAGCCATGACCCACCGTGGGCTGTGGGCAAGAGGAGCCACGTCTCCAGCATGGGTGGAGAGCTCCCCAAAGGCTGCCCTCCTCTCAGTCTGGGGCATTCTCTGAGCTCCTGTCCCCGGGTTCAGTCTCCTCAAGGTGAAACTCAAAGGTCCTTTCTTTCCCTCCAGGCACCTGCTGTGACAGCCTCTTGAGCACTCAGCCTCACAGTCCAGAGCTTTCCTGACACCGCCTGGAAGCAGGAGTAGTCATCCATTTGCCCATTGTTTTTTAATGTTCTTTTTTTTAATTTGTTGTTTTTTTTAATCTGTGTTATTTTTTAATTGCAGTAAATGTCTATGTAACAAAACATGTCAACATTTTTTTAAATGTACAATTCAGTGAGGTTAACTACATTCATCTTTTCAACCATCACCATGATCTGCTTGCAAATTTTTCGTTCTTTTTTTTTCTATTGTTGTTTAACTAAATAACTCATGCTATTAGAACAAAAAAGAAAAGGAGGGAAACTACTTAGGATCTGTGGTCTTCCCTCCGTGTGCCTCAGTTTCGTTACAGGTACAAAGGGGATAAGGACACCACCTGCTTTCTAGCACCATTGTGAAGACTAACTGAGTTATCATTTGGAATGTGTATGGAACCAAACTAAAGCCAAACCTGCTGCTGTGAAGTCAATTGCAACCCACAGCAACCTCGTAAGACAGAGTAGAATTGCCCCATAGGGTTTCCAAGACTGTAATATTCACAGAAGCAGATTGCCATCCTTTTCTCCCAAAGAGCAGCTCATGAGTTTGAACCGCTGACCTTTAGACTGGCATCTGAGAGCTTAACCACTACACCACCGGGACTGCCCAAGTTTGGAATGGTGCCTGGCACACTTCAAGCACTGTCAATGCCAGCAACTTTTTTCCCTGCTACCACTGCAACTACTGTTCCTCTCATTGTGACTTATTTTATTGCCTTTTGTAATGACTTTCCTTCCTTTCCTGCTCTTCCCCAGCCCCCCTTCTCCATCCTTCTATGCAGCCAAAGCATCCCTGGGGCTCCCAAGGACTTCCCAGACTCCTCCCCCAGTGCTCCTCACCCCATCTGCCCTGTGTCCCATCCTTCCAACCCTGAACTGTGCATCTCCCTAGAGGTGAGGCTGGCGTGTCCCTCAGCAGGGAAAGTGGCAGCTCCCAAGTAGAGAATGAGAAGGGCAGGAAAGGAGCCACGCCAGCTCCTGTCTGGAGGCGTTGAATTGAAGGTGATAGCAAGATAATCCAACGTGGCCTATCAGAAACACTGCTGGCTTTGCAGTGCGAGCCCCAGGAAACAGGATGCTGGGCAAAGAACGATGCACATAGATTGGCTCCCTGGGGACAGTCAGTAGACAGACATGACAATGAGCCACCCCTACGCTCTCTGCCCTGGAAAGGTCTCTCCGGGGATGGGTTCCTCTGCCCCAGCCCTGCCTTCACCTTGCAAATGGCACCAAGGAGCATTCTTCTCCACCCAGCACCTCTCTGCCCAGGTAGAAAGGACAGCATGGGCACTGCTCCTCCGCTCTTCCCTTCCAGCCCTCTGTGTCCTGGAGGCACTCTGGCTGGTCTCCTCTTTGACCCAGAGTAGGCTTTCCTTTTCCCTTCTGAAGCTTTACCAGCTTATTTGCAGAATTTCTGCCCCATCTATTAAGGTAATGCAGGGATTCTCAGCCCTCTTGTAGACAGATGAAAAGGAAACAGGCAAGGAAGAAAGCGAAGCCAAGTGCCGTCGAGTCGGAAGAAAGGAGAAGGAAAAACTCCACAGCTAGTGCAGGATACACAGTTCCAAACGAGAGTTTTTGATTCATGACATGTGTCTTGGATTGAAGAACCCAGGCTCTTGCTAAAGCCAGAATTCTTCCCCAGCCTTTAAGAGAGCCAGCTCTCACAGCCAACACAAGACACAGAGAGAGTGTTAGTCAGTGCGTATGCTGCACCCACTGTGCACTTCTGGAGGGGTCTGGTCAGCCTGCAGCCAATGGCATTCAGCTTCTGACTCTCTGGGGTGACTGCAAATGCTCAGCAGGAGGTTGAGCTGAGTCCGCCCAGAGTTCCCACTTTAGTCCCACCACTTCCTGGTTGGGAGATCATGTCTTGGGACAACTTTTCCACTCTTCTGAGTTGGTTTCTGTAGTCAAGCAGTGAGGGTAATCCCCACCTTACAGGGGTGGTAGGAAGACTTGATGTGACAATGACAGGAGGTGATACATCTACAAACATAGCAGGTACCCCAACAGCCAGGACAGCTGTGTACAGTGGCACGAGCTGTGCACTGTGCAAATGCTGGGATGCCATTCACACAGTCTCTTCCTAACCACAAACAGTAGCCTCGCCAACACATGTCAGCTCCCCCAGGTGAAAGTAGTGACAGTGGGGTTGGCACAGGATTGGTCAGCATCTCATTCTGTCATGTGTGTTGCTGCCAGGAGTTAAGGGCTGACTTGGCAGCTAATCACAAGCAATGAGAGCAGATAACAGATAAAGTGAAAAGACTGTAGAGACCACAGATTATTATTCTTTTTTCTTTTCTTTTTGTAAATTGTCATTAAATGGAAGTATACAATCCAAATCAATTTTGCATGCCCGCCTAACTGTAGCTCCTTCTGCTGTCTTTCCCTGGTGACAGCACTTCTCCTTTCCATTCTACACTTGTGGTATCCTCTTAACGATCTACTGTCCCCACCTCTCTACCCTCTTCTCTCTCATCTAGAAAGAGATCAGTAGGACAGCATCCTATAGATGCATAGAACCATAAAGTTCACAGACCATATGGTCACACTGTGTCCCCGAGTGCAGTCTATTTTTGTCTGAAGAGTTGACCTCAGTAGTGTTCTCTGGACAGGGGCAGCAGCAGGTCTAGTGGCCATACTCCCAGTGGACCCCCGGGGACATCAATTGTGGAGATGACAAATTACTAAAACAATAAATGATACTGTTTTGCTTGCTTTACTTGATGAAGGGAGGCCCATCTGTTCAGCTACTCATTGTCCAGTGAACACCTACTATGTGACTGGGCCTTCTCAGCCCACAGTAGATGCTTATCGTTTCCATGGAGCTCAGTTCTGGTTCCCTCTGTGGTCCTATTGTCTTCACCCCTGAATGAAAGCAAAAAGCTGTCCCTCCAAGAGCCTATGACTGGCTTCAAGTCCTCTCTGCTTAGTCCCTTATGCTGCGCCCCCTTCACTACTCTGCACTCAGGCCATCAATCCTGAAGGCCAGTCTTTGGGTGTTTAGTAGTAAGAGTATCTGGGGTGACACTGTAGAAACTCCGCATCAGGGCAGCTTGCAGAAATGAGCACAGCCTTCCATCTGCAGAGCTGCTACTTCTGTGAGCCCAGCCCTCCGTGCTGGCTCCGTGATTATCCGGCGAACTCTCCTGCTGTCGGGAGAGGCTGGTAGTCAGCACCTGCCTTCTGGGCAACACTTAAAAGTCTGGAAAGTGAAAATAAATAATGCATTTTAGAAGAAGGTTCTATTTTCTGGGAGATAAAGGTAACTCATGAAATTTCTGCCAGGACCTGCCTTTTAGGCATAGCAAAATATTGACAATATTTTTCTTCCATTGTGTACATGTTCTTCAAAATCAAATATACTGTTAACATGCTGTTGCTCCCCATCTTTGTCTCAGTTGTAATGTGCTTAGAAGACAGATAATTCTTACCATTAATGTAAGACCTTCAGTTCTTCATTTTCACTGGTTTTTAGACAACAGTTTTTATGTGCAATATATTGCATTAATACACATTGATGTAGAAATATAATGGCAGTCAGCCATGGGTACCACTGCACTATAACTTGAAAGTTTTTCTTGCCAGCTGATGCACAAAAGTTCTGCTTTGGGCTTTGTCAGGGAGTCTGGTGGCACCCATTTGGTGGCTAACCCAAAGACTGGTGGTTCAAACCCACCAGCTGCTCTGTGGGAGCATGATGTGGCAGTCTGCTCGTATGGCATCCTACAAGGTCATGATGAGTAGGAATCAACTCAGTGGCAATGAGTTTTTATGGACTGAATGTATTTCCTCCCCCACCTCCTCCTGCCCCATTATGTTGAAGTCCTAACCTCTGTACCCTCAAATGTGACTCTGTTTGGAGATGGGGGCTTCTTTAGTTATGTCAATGAGGTCACAGGGTACAGGATGTGTCCTAAACCTAATCCCTTATGAAAAGAGCAGAACAGACACAGTGCCACACACAGGGCAGGGAGGCAGATGCTAGATACTAGATAAAACTTTGGAAAGTTTAAAACAAGATAATGACTATAGTTATATCTGGTGATACACACATTCTAAAGCTGATAGAAATGTACATCAGTGCAGCTACTGTGGAAAACAGTTGGGGAGTTTCTAAAAGAGTTATTCATAGACTTACCATACAACCCAGCAATCCTCTCCTTGGTATGTGCCCACAAAGACTTGAAAGCAAATCAACTACATCTGTGGGAAGCAAGGATGGAAAAGGTCAACATCAGCATCATAACAAGACCAGGTGCCGACTGCAGCACAGACCATCATTTGCTTACATGCAAGTTCCAGCTGAAGCTGAAAAAAATCAGAACAAGCCCACAAGGCCAAAATATGACCTTGAGTGTATTCTTCCCGAGTTTAGAGACCACTTCAATAACAGATTTGATGTGTTGAACAGTAATGACTGAAGACCAAGTGAGTTGTGGAATAATATCAAAGATATTGTCCATGAAGAAAGCAAGAGGTCCTTAATAAGACAAGAATGAAAAAAAAGACCAAACTGGATGTCAGAGGAGACTCTGAAACTTGATCTTGAGTGTTGAGTTGCTAAAGCAAAAGGAAGGAATGATGAAGTAAAATAACTGAACAGAAGATTTCAAAGGACAGCTCAAAAAAACAAAGTAAGGTATTATAATAACATGTGCAAAGAGCTGAAAATAGAAAAACAAAGAAGAAGAACACGTTCTGTATGTCTCAAGCTGAAAGAACTGAAAGAAAATTCAAGCCTCCAGTTGCAGTTGTGAAGGATTCTACAGGGAAAATATTAAATGAGTCAGGAAGAACCAAAAGAAGATGGAAAGAATACACAGTCATTCAGGCAAGATCCACCTAACATCTGCAATGATATCCCTGGTTCCATGCCCTCTTCTGAATCCAGCTTGAATTTCTGGCAGTTCCCTGTGAATATACTGTCTTTATGACAAAATTTTACTCGTATATGATATTAATGATACTGTTCAATGATTTCTGCACTTGGCTGGATCACCTTTCTTGGAAATAGACATAAACATGGATCTCTTCCAGTTTGTTGGCCAGGTAGCAGTCCTCCAAATTTCTTGGCATAGGCAAGTGGGCACTTCCAGTGCTGCATCCATCTGTTAGAATATCTCAGTTGATATTCCATCAATTCCCGGAGCCTTGTTTTTACCAATGCCTTTAGTGCAGCTTTAACTCCTCCCTTCAGCACCGTTGGTTCCTGATCATATGCTACTTCTTCAAGTGGCTGAACATCAACCAGTTATGTCTGGTATAATGACTGTTTCTCACTCACGTTATAAGACTGGCTGACAGCCCCCAGTTTCTCCATAAACAGAGCAGCCTCTTTGCTACTCAGTAAGCAAAATTTTCCACCCTTGAGAGACCACCTGGGGCAAATCACTAGAGTAATAGAGACAGCTGGTGACCAACAATTCTCTTAGGCTCATTATCAGAGAAATCAAATAGCATCTAGATGGCACGCAGGCAACAGACCATAATTAATCATTTAAAGAAACAATCTTCAAATGCTCCAGAAAATTCCCTAAATAAAGATTCAAAAAATTTAACAGATGAAGAAGCCTTTCTGAATCTAACAGAGGTTGAAAACAAAAGAGTTATATATAAAACCCTCCTAGAGATTAAACAAAATGCAATAGAACAAAATGAAAAATCTAGTAAACTATTTGAAATGCTAGAACATCAATGATCTGAAACACATCAGATTAATAACAAAATTACAGAATTGGATAATTCTATCCAAAGCCAAAAGAGTAGCATTGAACAGATGGAAGTTAGAACCAGTGATCTAGAAGACAAGGTAACTAACGCCAACATTTATGAGGTAAAATCAGAGAAAAGAAATAAGAAAAATGAAGAAACATTAAGAAACCTATGGGACTCCATGAAGAGGAATAATTTATGTTTAATTGGAGTTCCTGAACAACAGAAAATTAATGACATAGAGAGTATTGCTGTAGAGATGCTGACAGAAAACTTTCCTGAAATTATGAACAAAGAAAATACAGGTATCCAAGATGTTTATCGAACACCACAAAAGTTAGATCCAAAAAAGAAGAATGCCAAGGCACATTATAATTAAGCTTAATAAGCTAAAACACAAAGAGACGCTTCTGAAGACAGCAAGGCTCAAAGCAAAACTAACATTCCGAGAGAAACCCTGTAGACTTTCACCTGACTTTTCTGCCAAAACAATGCTGGCTAGAAAACAATGGGCAGACACACTCAAAGCCCTGAATGAGAAAAACTTCTATCCTAGAATTATTTATCCTGCAAAATTGTCTATCAAATATAATGGTGAAATTAAGACTTTTGAAAATAAGGAGAAATTTAAAGACTTCATAAAAACTAAACCAAAATTGCATGAAATACTGAAAGAAGCTCTTCCCTAAATGTGTGTTTTAGGTGATAATTTAAGGTACTTCATCCAAATTTCTAATCAGTTAAGGAAGGCACAAAACTATACCAAACCAAGCCAAAAGTTACAGTATTATAATAAGGGAATTCATGATCATATCATGACAACTGTAATATAATACCATCACATTAAAAGAGGGATACACTACAATATTTACAGTTGTTTTTGATGCAGTAAAAGTTTCTGACTTATAAAATAATTAAAATTGATTTCAATAATTATATGTTAAGGAGGATTAGGTACATAGCCATAGAACAGATTAACAACATATCACTTGAAATTAAAAATAGCAATACAGGAGTCTCAACAAATATAAAATCAAAACTCATACCATCCATAAAGAAGAATGTCCCAGAACAGATTAATAAGAACAACAGAGGAATCATCAACATGAAAATAAACATATTACAATGACACCACTAAATACATACCTATCAATAATCACAATGAATGTAAATGGACAGAATGCTCCAGTAAAGAGACAGGGAGTGACATCATGGATCAACAGACACAACCCATCTATATGTTGCTTACAAGAAACACATCTTAGACTTAAAGATAAGAACAGGTTGAGAATAAAAGGTTGGAATAATATATATTGGTAATATTAATCTCAGATAAAATAAATTTTAGTGTAAAATCCACTATTGTGGACAAAGATGGTCACTATTTATTGCTGAAAGGTTCAATACTCAAGCAAGACTTAACAATATTAAATAATTTATGCACCCAATACCAAAGCACCTAAATACATTGAACAAATACTGACAACACTGAAAAGTGAGATTGATCATTCCACAATAATAGTTGTGGACTTTAACACTCCCCTTTCAGTTAAGGATAGATCATTCAGAAAAAAAGCTCAGTAAAGATACAGATCTTATTACAACAATCAACCAATTTGAACTTTTCGACATATACAGATCTTTTCATCCATAAACAGATAAATACACCTTCTTCTCCAAAGCACATGGAACTTTCTCTAGAATAGACCATATGTTAGGTCATAAAACAATTCTCCATAAAATCCAAACCATTGATTTATTGCAAAGTACCTTCTCAGAACACAGAGCTATAAAAGTTGAAATCAATAACAGAAAATTCATAGGTAAAAATTCAAACTTGTGGATACTGAACAACATTTTACTCATAAATCCTTGGGTTATAAAAGAAATTAAAGACACTTTAAAGAAATTTATGGATTCAAATGAGAATGAAAACACATCCTACCAGAATTTATGGGATATAGCAAAAGCAGTGCTCAGAGGTCAGTTTATCTCTATAAATGCACACTTCCAGAAAGAAGAAAGAGCAAAAATTAAAGAATTAACCTAACAACTTGAACAAGTAGAAAGAGAGCAACAAAGAAACCTCTCAGGCACCAGAAGAAAACAGATTATAAAGATTAAAGCAGAACTAAATGAATTAGAGAATAGAAAAACAATTGAAAAAATTAACAAAACCAAAAGCTGGTTCTTTGAAAAGATCAACAAAATTGATAAACCACTGGCTAAACTTACAAAAGAGAAACAACAGAAGTTACAAATAACCCAATTAAGAAATGAGTTGGAAGATGTTACAACAGATCCAACCGAAATAAAATATATCATAACAAAATACTATGAAAAGCTATACTCTGACAGGTTTGAAAATCTAGGGGAAATGGACAAATTTCTAAATTCATATGATTCACCAAGACTATCACAAGGAGAAATAGATCAACTTAATAAACCTATCACAAAGGAAGAGATTGAGGTAGTCATCAAAAATCTACCAATGAAAAAAAGTACTGGCCCAGACGGCTTCACCAGAGAATTCTACCAAACTTTAAGAGAAGAGTTAACTCAATACTAATGAGGATATTTCACACCATAGAAAGAGATGAAATACTTCCAAATTCATTCTATGAAGCCAGCATAACCCTTATACCAAAACCAGGGAAAGATCCCACAAAGAAAAGAAAATTACAGACCAACATCACTCATGAATCTAGATGCAAAATCTTAAACAAACTTCTAGCCAATAGAATCCAACAGCATATAAAAAAAATCTTTCATCGTGATCAAATTGGTTTCATTCCAGAGATGCAAGGCTGGTTCAACATCAGAAAAACAATTAATATAATCAACCACATTAATAACACAAAAGACAAAAATCACCTGATTTTGTCAATTGATGCAGAAAAGGCATTTGACAAAGTTCAACATCAATTCATGCTTAAAACTCTCAGAAAAATAGGAATAAAGGGGAAATTCCTCAATATAATCAGTAGCATCTATGCAAAGCCCACTGCTTTCATCATCCTGAATGGTGAAAGACTGAAAGAATTCCCTTTGAGAATGGGAACTAGACAAGGATGCCCTCTCTCACCACTTTTATTCAACATTGTGCTAGAAGTTCTAGCCAGAGCAGCCAAACAACTCAAAGAAATAAAGGGCATCTGTATTGACAATGAAGAAGTAAAGATTTTCCTCTTTGCAGATGATATGATTGTTTATACAGAGAACCCAAAGAAATCCATAAGTAAACCATTAGAGCTAATAGAAGAATTCAGCAAAGTATCGGGATGCAAGATAAACATAACTAAATCAATAGGATTCCTTGATACCAACAGTGAAATTATTAAAGAAGAAATCACCAAATCAATTCCATTTACTATAGCACCCAAGAAGATAAAATACCTAGGAATAAATCTAACTAGAGAAATAAGAGATCTTTACACAGAAAACTACAAGACCTTACTACAAGAAACTAGGAGAGACTTACGTAAGTGGAGTAATCTCTGCTCATGGATAGGAAGACTCAATATTGTGAAGATGTCTATTTTGCCCAAAGCAATCTACTTATATAATGCAATCCCAATACAAATTTTAATGAGATGGAGCAACAAATTATCAGCTTTGTTTGGAAAGGGAAGAAGCCCTGAATAAGTAAAGCACTACTGAAAAAGAAGAACATACTGGGAGGCCTTTCACTATCTGACTTTAAAACCTATTACACTGCCACAGTAGTCAAAACAGCCTGGTATTGGTACATATAGACCAATGAAACAAAGTAGAGACCCCAGAGATGCCACCATCCTCCTAAGAACAGCTGATATTTGACAAAGGTCCTGAGATTTTGAACTGGGGTAAGAACAGTCTCTTTAACAAATAGTGCTGGCATAATTGGATATCCATCTGCAAACAACTGAAACAAGACCCATATCTCACACCTTATACAAAAATCAACTCAAATGGATAAAACACCTGAATATAAAAGCTAAAACGATAAAGCTCATCCAAGATAAAATAGGGTCAACAATGGACATTATAATATGCAATATAGACAGACTTCAAAATCTGACAAACAAAACACATTCATCAGAAGAGAAAATAGATAAACGGGAATTAATAAGAATCAAACACTTCTGCTCATCCAAAGCTTCATCAAAAGAATTAAAAGACCACCTACAGAATGGGAAAAAATATTTGGCAACTCTATGTCAGACCGATGCCTGATCTACAAAATGTCAATAAGAAAGGGACAAATCATCCAATTAAGCGATGGGCAAAGGAGATGGACAGACACTTCCCTAAAGAGGAGATCTAGGAAGCCAAAAAACACATGCAGACATGCTCACGATCATTAACGATTAAAGAAATTCAAATCAAAACGACAATGAGTTACCATCTCACCCCAACAAGTTTGGCCATGATCCAAAAAACGCAAAACACTACATGTTGGAGAGGCTGTGGAGAGATTGGAACTCTCCTACACTGTTGGTGGGATTGCAGAATGGTGCAACTGCTTTGGAAAGCAATCTGGCATTACCTTAAAATAATGGATCTAGATATACCATTTGACCCAGTAACTCCTCTGCTCAGAATGTGTCCTGCAGAATCAAGGCCATTCACACCAAGTGATACATGCACACGAATGTTCATTGCAGCACAGTCCATGATAACAAAAAACTGGAATCAATCCAGATGCCCAACAACAGAACTTTGGTATATGTACTCAATGGAGTACTATACACTGATAAAGAACAACGATGATAGCAGGAAACATCTCTCAATTTGGTCTCAACCAGAGGACATTATGTTGAGTGAAACTAGTCAGCAACAGAAGGACAATTATCATATGAGACCCCTAGGATAAAAACTTAAAAGCGTACTCATACATAATAGAAAATACTCTTTGAGGGCTATAAGGGCCGGAAAGCGGGGAAGGCGAGAGGGCGAGGGGTGAGGGTTCAGATTAGATAGTTGTTAGAAGTTTGGCTGGGCGAAATAGGTGACAATACACATTAGTAAGAGGATCAATATTAATGGGACTTCGACACAACTTGTGTACTCCTCCTATCTTAACCCAATATTGTAAGCACAGAGTATGTACACTTTCATTTTTTATTTAATAAAATAATAATAATAACAAATAAATAAATAAAATAAAATAAAAAAGAAAACAAAACTCCTCACAACTGGACCAGTAAGCAGCAGCATGATAAATGCAAAAACGATTGAGGTTATTGTCAAGGATTTCATTTTAGCTGCTTCCAGCATCAATGCCTATGGGAACTGCAGTCAAAAGATGCATTGCACTGGGAAAATCTGTTGCAAAAGACCTCTTTAAACTGCTGAAAAGTAAAGATGTCACCTTGAAGGCCAAGGTGCACCTGGCCCAAGCCATGGTATTTTCAATCACATCTTATGCATGTGAAAGCTGGATGATGAGTCAGTAAAACAGAAGAAGAATTGGTGCCATTGAATTGCGGTGTGGGAGAAGAGTATTGAAGGTCCCATGGAAGAAGTATAATCAGCATGCTTCTTGGAAGCAAAGATGGTGAGACTGTGTCTTACATACTTTGGACGTGTCAAGATGGTCAGTCCCTGGAGAAGAACGCAAAGCATGGTAAAGTCGGGTTAGCAAAAAAAAAAAAAGAAAGAAAGAAAGACCCCTCAAGAAGATAGAATGCACAGTGGCTGCAAAAACATGCTTAAGCATAAAAATGACTGTGGGCGTGGCACGAGACCAGGAAGTGTTTCATTCCATTGTGCGCAGGGTTGTGATGAGCTAGAAATGACTCAGTGGCACCTCGGGACAGCAACAATGCCCACAAAGACTTGAAAGCAGGGACTCAAACCAGTGTTCAATGCAGGACTATTCACAGTAGCCAAGAGGTGGAAACGGAAGTATCCTTTACCTAGTTAATGGATAAACAGAATGTGGTATATCCATACAGCCGAATATTGTTCCTCCCTCAAAAAGGAACTAAATTGTGGTGCACGCTACAACATAGGTGAACCTTGAAAACGTTGTGCTGGAATGAAGTAAACCAGGCACAAAAGGACACACATTTCATGAGCCCACTGACAGCAAAATACCTAGAATATGAGGTCCATCAATGAAGTCCATAAACTTAATTGTTCTACACATTTCGTTGCTGAATATCACTAGTCACCTTCGAAGTCCTCCCCTTGGGAAGCCATGCATTGATGCCGGAACCCAGTCCACTCTTTAAAGCAATTTTGGAACTCTTTCTGGAATGGCCATTGTGCACAGTGGCATGGTGGAAAGTTTGCAAACTTAATTGCATAGGTATCTGTGAGGGAGTTTTTAGCCAGTAAACAAATAACTGTATTGGAACACCCTCCCTACTCACCTGATCTGTCCCCCAATGACTTTTTCTTTACCTGAAGATAAAGGAAATACTGAAAGGAAGATATTTTGATGATATTCAGGACATCAACAATAATATGATGACAGCTCTGATGGCCATTCCAGAAAGAGTCCCCAAATGGCTTTGAAGGGTGGACTAGGTGCTGGCATCAGTGCATAGCTTCCAAAGGGGTGCACTTTGAAGGTGACGTAGCAATATGCAGCAATGAAATACATAGCACTTTCTTTAGGGTGAGTTCACAAAGTTAATCTTCAATCCTCATAGACAAATACAGAGACAGAAAGTGACTTGAGGTCACCAGAAGCTTGAGGAGGAGAGAATGGGGAGCTACTGTTTCAGGGACACAGAGTTTCTGGGGCAATGAAAATGTTTAGGAACTAGAGAGAGGTGACAGTTGCCCAATATTGGGAAATGTAATTAATGCTGCTGAATTGCACAGCTAAAAATGGTTGAAATGGCAAGTTTTATGTTATTCATAGTAACTCAAAAATTTATAAATCTATATGCATATAAAATATTTATACAGTGAATATCTTACACAGGAAAACTACTCATTAACAATAATTTGAACAAAACTACAGGCTGCAAAAGCTTGGAGGCTTCTGTGTTTCCATCTGCTGAGCTCTCTGTCACATTTCATGGGCCGCTGGGTAGCACTATTCACCTCCGTGTAATCTTTTTAAATACTCCAAAGTCTAATTGTTTGGTTGCTTAATGAAGCCGATTCCCTTTGTGCTTCTCTAACAAGCTTAATAATGCCTTCCAAAAAGAGCCAAGTAACTGATTAAATGGGATTATGTTGGCATGACTATTCGCTGTTCTAAATCAATTGCGACATTCTCAGCTTCATAACTGGTTGTGCTTTTTCTGACTCTGGGGCAAATGAACATCTCAGACTTCTGAGTTTGTCAGCACAAAGACAAGTCACTGTGGACCTCTGCTTTCTGATAGGTATTTCATTGTGAGATGCAGGGGAATATACACTTTCAAATGCTGACCAGACACCTTCACAGAAGGTCATGCTGACCAGTGGAAAATGAGCTGGTATATATAACTGGCTCAATTAATCTTTCTGTTTCAGGGTATTGGAGTGGGGAGTGGAGAGAAGCGAAGTCAATATGATGCCTGGAGTATGGACTCTGAGTCTCGATCAATTCAGTGTTCTTTGAGATCAGAGGAAAAGGAGGAAAGATTGTACAAGCACTTGACTTGATACAATGTTACCATTCGGGAAGCTTCCATGTGGTCTTCGGAGCCCTGGCAGCAGTGATTAAGAGCTTGGCTGCTAATCAAATAGTCAGCAGTTCAAATCCAGCAGCCACTCGTTAGAAATCCTATGGGGCAGTTTTCAGAATCGAGTCAACTTCATCGAGTTTAAGAGTGTGTGTGTGTGTGTGTGTGTGTGTGTGTGTGTGTGTGTGTGTGTGTGTGTGTGTGTGTGTGTGTGTGTGTTCCTCAGGATCTGATTTTCATTAGCCAACAGCTCATTCAGTGCTCTTCAAGCCTATAGAATTTTTATTTCTTAGTCTGCTGCTTTAGCTCATTTATCTTTAAAGCTTATTCTCTGACCAAAAGAACTCTTGCAGACCCTTAAATACGAGGTTGCAACATGAACACATCCAGCTGGCGGGATTCCTGTTCCCATCACAACAACTGCCTCCTGAATACTGGTGGAGACGTGGGTATAACGAGCAGCCTCAAGTGAGAAGACTGTCCGGTAATAACGGTGTCCCCCAGACTTCTGTTTCAATAACCGTGACAGCCTGCTGCTGTCAGCAGTGGGTACCGCGTGTGGGCCAAGCTTGAACCACGGCCACAAGAGCCATGGCAGTGATTTTCTGCTGGCTGTTCATGTGCTAGTAAGCTCTTTGTGTGATACCTTCTTTTATTGCATCTGCCCGCCATCGCCTGGGGAGGCAGATCCCCAGTTGCTCATAAAGAAACAGGCTCCATGAAATTGCTTACTTGCCCCAAGTTGTGGCAGCTGGGGAGAGGCAAGACTGAAGCTTGGACTCACCTCTGCCCATCTCCCAAACCCTCATGGGTCAGAACTCTGTGCTTCGATGTCTCTGCAGAGTCCAGTTTTTAGAGTGAAAACCCAGAGACAGGATAGCCCGCAGCCCATCAACGAAGCAGATTGCAGCTAAGGTGAACCTCGGCACAGCAACTGTGGTTCCCTGGAAACAGGAGCAGGTGGGAGGCTTAGAATATGCTGCAACTATGTCATCTCCCATTCACCTCCTGTTAGGGCTTGAAGTGGCCCCTAGAAGTGTGCATTGTAAATGCTAACCCTACACTTGTGTAAAGGAGCACTGGAGGTACAGTGGTTAAGAGTGCAGCTGTGAACTGAAAGGTCAGCATTCCGAACCCACCAGCAGCCCTGCAGGAGAACCACATGTCAGTCTGCTTCCGTAAAAATTAAATCCAAACCAAACTGGCTGCTGTTGGGTTAACCGCAACTCATAGTGACCCTACAGGACAGAGTAGAATTTCCCCATAGGGTTTCAAAAAAATCACAGCCTTGGAAACTCTGTGTGACAGTTCTACTCTGTCTTACAGAGCCTGTAAGAGTTGGAATTGACTAGACAGCAAAGGATACACCTGTGGATGGAATCCTATTTGAGATCAGGGTTTTCTTTATAAGGCTAAGGAGGCCACAGCAGTGGAGGCCGCGTTCTACATCAATCACTTTACAGACATAACAGAAGTAGATCAGGCCCAGAAGCAACGGAAGCTCAAGTGGGGAAAGACTGACGCCACACGGAGGTCACTGAGGGCCTGAGGGGTAGGAGCCGACAGAGCCGAGGATGTTCTCCGAGAGACAACAGAGAGACCTTTTCCTAGAGCCTTGACTTCAGTCTCCTTTTTACTGCCCATGTGTCTTAGGCTGGACCCCTAGAGAAGCAAAATCAGTAAAGCATGTTGATATTCAAGGACTGCCAACTAAGCTCACAAACTCATCCTAGAAAAAGGGCGGCTTACTTCATTGCTGAATATCACTACCATCACCTTCCAAGTCCTCCCCTTGGGAAGCTATGCACCAATGCCAGCAACTAGTCCACCCTTCAGAGCAATCTTGGAACTCCTTTTCTGAAATGGCCATCAGAGCTGTCATCATGGTATACTTGATGTCCTGAGTGTCATCAAAATGTCTACTTTTCAGTATTTCTTTTATCTTTGGGTAAAGAAAAACATCACTGGGGGACTGGATCAGATAAGTAGGAAGAGTGTTCCAATACAGTTATTTGTTCACTCACAGGCAACTATACAATTAAGTTCATCCACTTGCCATCTTGCCACCATATGTAATGGCTATTTCACAGAAAGAGTTCCAAAAGTGCTTTCAAGGGTGGATTAGGTGCTGGAGTTGATGCATAGCTTCCCAAAGGTGAACGTGGTGATGTTCGGCAATGAGGTATGTAATACTTAGAACAATTAAGTTCGCAGACTTGTCAGACCTCATATTTATACAGAGAGATTTATATCCAAGGAAATAGCTCACACAATTATAGAGGCAAAAACATCTCAAGTCTAGATCAGAATAGGAGGCCTCTCCCAATTCATACAGCCACAGAAGTTGGTGAACCCCAGGTCGGCAGGTAGGATGGCAGGGTTCCTGCCACAGGGTGTGAAGGTTTGTGATTGTAAGACAGCAGGCAAGACCACAGAGTTTCTCCTGATTCATGTAGCTCCAGGGGTGGTGGATCCAAGATCAGCAGGTTGGGAAGCAGGCCTCGCACCCACAGATTGGTAGGTAACCTGGTAGCTTCAGTCCCAAGAGCCAGACGTCAGAACACAAGAGAAAAGTAGCTCCTGGACCCATAACAAGCCAAAAAACTTGGCAACATGAGCAGGCAGGGAGAAGGCAGCTAAGGCAGAGAGGTGAAGGCTGAGGGGGCAGTAAGTCACTATAGCCCCAGCCCCTGCCTGTACCACTCAGCAGATTCTGTCATGGAATTTTATACATTACGCAACTACCAAAACACTGAGAATCATGGCTCAGCCAAGTTGACACACAGTCTGAACCACCACACTATGTAAGTAGTATGTGTGAATCTAAGTATAGCTCATTGTGTCATTACCACTCTAGTCCATCAAGTCTTGGTCTTGGCTTTGTCCTGTGTACGTGAGCTTGATGTTAAGTAGGAGTCAAATTGTAGAGATGAAATGCTAGGGTTCGAATTTTCTCCTGTTTTTGAGCACACAGTATCTTCTGGATTTCTGACTTTCCCAGCAAGCCTTACATGACTAGACCATGTCACCTCAGCCCATCACATTCTCCATCTGCTGGCTAGCCTGTCCTCCCCTTGTGAGGCCCAACTTTGAAGACAGATTGATAGAAATTAACTTTTAAATGCCAGAAAACCTCAGTTGTTAATGAATCTGCATCTCATCACAAGTAAACATTTGTTGAATTTTAAAAATTCTTACCCAAATTTTATCCAAAAAATAATCCTTTATACAGCCAGCCAAGTGCCGTCGAGCTGGATGTTTAAATACATTGTATTCAAGTATTACATTCAAGCACAAGGAGTAGGATACTGGTTGTTGTTGTTGTTGCTAGGTGTCGTCAAGTTGGTTTCCGACTTACAGCGACCCTATGCACAACAGAATGAAACACTGCCCAGTCTTGTGCCACATCCACAATCTTTTTATGATTAAGCCCATTGTTGCAGCCACTATGTCAATCCATCTCATCGAGGGTCTTCCTCTTTTTGAAGACCCTCCACTCTACCAAGCATGATGACCTTCTCCAAGGACTGATCCTTCCTGACATGTCCAAAGTAAGTAAGACACAGTCTTGCCATCTTTGCTTCCAAGGAGTACTCTGGTTGTACTTCTTCAAGAACAGATCTGCTTGTTCTTTTGGCACTCCATGATATTCAACATTTTTCTCAAAAATTAGGGAATCGGATAAGGACATTATGGTATACTCATTAAAATGCAGCCATTAAAAATGATGTTTTAAATCAGTATCTAACAATATGATTATCAAGAAACAACGAGTCAGAGATCTTATCTCACTTGTAAATTAACAAGCCTGACACAGTTTAATGGATGCTGATGTAAGATTCTTGGGTCAGAGACAAAGGACTCTGTTATTCACAGCAACAGCAGTAGCCAGAACATCAGCATATTCATTTATTTACTTTATTATTTTTTTACTGTGTTTGAAAATATACAATCCAAATTAAATTTGCATGCCTGCTTATCTGCAGCTCCTTCTGCTCTCCTTGCCGAGTGACAGCACATTCCTCCTTTCCGTTCTCTACATGTCATATCCTCTCGACAATCTCCTGTCCTCTCCTCTCCACCCTCTCCTCTTTCTTCTAGTAAGAAGCCAGTAGGACAGCATCCTATAGATTCATAAAACCATAAAGTACATATACCATATGGTCACATTTGGTCCCCCAATTCAAGCCATTCCTGCCAAAAGAGTTGATCTCAGTAGTGTCTCCTGGTCAGGGGCAGCAGAATGCCTAGGGCCCATGCTCCCAGGGGAAACTCCAGGCCACTTGACCATCAGTGGCAGTCTTTGCCACTGGGACTTAACATTGTGTGCCCCATCATGGCTGTCTTTGGTAGTGGCCAGGTACCATCTGGTTCTTCCGGTCACATGTTGATACAGTCACCCATTCACATGGGTCCTTCTGTCTTCTGGACACTTTTTCCCTCATGTCTTTGTTGTCCTTGGTGATCATCTGTTCCAGCTGAGTTAGGACCATTTGGTGTACATCAGACAGCAGCTTGCTAGCTTTTCAGACCCCAGACACCAATCACCAATCAGGGGTGCAGAAGACTCTCTCAGCAATAGACTAGTTAGTCAATTGGCCTCAATGTCCCCTGAGAGCATGGTCCCCAGGAATCTGCCCCCGCTACTCTATCCTTGCAATGTTGGTTTAAGCTTAGAATTTTCAGTTTATGTTGAAGTCCAGTTAAACTGATCGTCTTTCTACTGTGTGCTGTCACTGCTTTCACCCAACCAAATTTCTATCAGCTATCTAATCTATGACCAGCCCTCTCACTCCCCTCCCTTGCAGCTGTCAGAGAGTCTTTTCTTCTGTACACGAGTCTGTTTTTAAGTCTTTATAGTAGAGGTCTCATACAGTATTTGTCCTTGTGCAGCTGGCCGATTAAACTCAGCATAAAGTCTAATCGAAATCAGGTTATAATGTGCTTCCTAAAATCATCATTGTTTTCTCATCATCGCACAGTGTTCCACTGAGTATATGCACCACAGTTTATGTTTGCCCATTCTTCTGTTGTTGGACATCTGTGTTGTTTCTATCTTTTAGCTATTACGGACTGTGCTGTAACAAACATCTGTGTGCATGTATCTGTTCAGGTGACTGCCCTTGACTCAGTAGGATATAGTCCAAGCAGTGGGTATTTATTTTTTGGTGCCAGTTCTTCAAGCCTCAGTTCCCATGAAGTACCATGAAGGCAGTCAGGTTACATGTGCACACACAGTGGGTTGCATTACAAGAGAGGAACACTGAGTTTAAGGAACCCGCATTTTTTATAATGGACAATATACACGCCTGCTGTTTGCACCAGAAGCAGACATGACTTCTGTCTTCGCTGTTCTCTAACCAGATCTAACCCAACCCAAACCAAAACCACTGCCACTGAGTTGATTTTGACTCCTAGTCACCCTATAGGACAGAGTGGAACAGCTCCATAGAGTTTCCAAGGAGGGCCTGGAAGATTCCAGCTGCAGACTTTTTGGTTAACAGATTTAGTACTTAGCATCCTCAAAAAGACAGTCTATGACAAAGGTAGAAAGTGCCTCTGCTCATAGGACAGACTCATGGAAAACTGTTTACCAACAGTGATAAAATACTAATGACACAGTGTTAAGTGACACAAAGCAAGTTACAGAACACTGCGACCTCATTTTTATAAAGTTTGTATTTGTATAGAGATAGATATGTGAAAAAGGACAGAAAGACATTTATCTAAATATCAATAGTGGGGTTTTTTTGCTGTTATTTTTTCATAGTTATTAATTCAAATTTTTCTACAATGAATATAGACTACCTGTGAAAGCAAAAAAATGAAAACTACAGAAATGGCCCCCACTGCTGACTTCTGCACAGGGATGTGAAACACCATGTGCTCACACCTCAGAGGAGATGCTCACTTGCTCAACCCGTTTATAGGAGAACTGCCTTTTGACATATCAGTTACGGAATTATTGACAAGAGTATGCCTTCTTAAACAAGGCAAAGCTGCCTAAGAATTTTTATTTTCTGAGCCATGGTGCTGCTTCTGTCTGCCTGAGTGTAAGAAACTACATTAGAGGTCTCCCTCTCTCTTATTCACTTTAAACAAATACAGTAGAAGTGTTTAGAATGTTTCCTTTTTATATTAGCTGCAGAATATAAATCTGAATAGCAACAAAAAAAGCCACCTACTATTGAGATGATTTCAACTCACAGTGACTCTATAGGACAGAACAGAACTGTTCCATAGACTTTTTAAGTAGTGCCTGATGGATTTGAACCACCAAACTTTTGGTTACCAGATGTAGTGTTTAACCACTATGCCACCAGGGTTTCCATAAATCTGAAGAGTCTCCCAAATAAGCCTTCTTTTCCTTCCCTCTTGCTCAATATGACTTGAAGTATTCTGAATTGTTTTACACTACCCATCATGTTTTTCTATATGCTTTTTATGTTTTAGTACAGACTACACACTTGTTTGGCTTAATGACTTGGGTATATAGGCACATGCACACAGTTTCTCATCTCTAAATACAGGACAATCATTTACCATGTGCGTTGTAGTTAGAAGTATAGAACGTACAGGTAAAGCCTGCTAGCACAATGCCTGGCACATAATTGTAACTCAATTCCAAATTTTCCACAATAAATACTCACTATTTTATAATAAGAGAAGATAAAGATAAACTCTAATTGGAAAATATCTTCTTGTTCCACAGCTAATAATTCAACTAGTTTTCTAAATGTCAGTGGAGAGCACAATAGTGTGTGTGGGTGTGCACATAAAGCACACATGTATATGTGTATGTGTCTATCTCTTTAAAGCCTTTAAAGCATTAAAAAGCAAAGAGGTCCAGTCTCTGGAGAAAGATCATGCTTGACAAAGTAGGGGATTCATGAAAAGAGGCAGACACTCCAGGGGAGGTGCTGACACAGTGGCTGCAACAATGGGCTGAAACACAGAATGTTTCTGAGGATGTTGCTGGACTGGGAGGCATTTCATTCTGTTGTATGTAGGGTCACTATGAGTCACAGACTGCTGTTAGCACAGCACCTAACACTAGCATCACACACACACACAGACACACACATGCACAAATCTTAAAATCACCGTGAGCATATTTTCTGACAACTATTATTTAAGAAAACAATCAAACTTACCAAGAAAAGGATCACCTTTTTATAAGTATTTAAATTTATGTAACTAGTATATGCTGATCACTTATGTTTTAACTGGATTGTCTGCTGTCAACCAGCAGTGGATTAACTTCATCTGTCATGGAGATGAATAAGCCAGATTAGCAGAGGGTGTTTACTGTTTTCCTGGGAGCTCTGTCACAGTTTTGTTGGAGTTTTTTTGGTTGCAAGTATCAGAAACTGACTTCAAATTAGCTTCAGCTGAGGATGGAATTATTGGCAGGACACTGAAGTATCTCAGGGAGTCAAACAAAGGGCCAGGTGCCGCAGAGCTCAGGAAGGGTGGGAACGGAGTAGAGAACCCTACAGCCTGACCTTGTGGCTACTGCTTTGCGAGCCTTGATGAGCATATTACTCAGCTCCTTGTCTCACCCACCTGGGCTCTCATTTTCAGTTCCAGAGAGGAAGATGATTGGTCCAGCTTGGGTTGGATGCCCTTACCTGCTCTGACAACCTGTGACCAGAAGAGCAATCTCACTGTAGAAGCACAGTTTGGGGGGCCTGCTTTAGGCTGGGTTCTCTAGAGAAACTAACCAATAAAGCATGTAAGTGTAGAGAGAGAGAGAGAGAGAGAGAGATTTATACCAAGGAAACCATTCAGGTGGTGGTAGAGGCTGTATTGTCCCAAGTCCGTGGGACAAGAATAAGGATTCCCCTCACTCATGTAGCTTCTGGGGACAGCAAACCCAAGGTCAGCAGGTCAGAGAGCAAGGCTCTTGCTCATAGGTTGAGAAGATGGATGAATTCCAGTATCAGCAGACAAGACCACAAGTAAGCCTGCCTCTAGCTCAAGTCCGAAGTGCCAGAAATCAAATGAACAGGAGCCAGCTGCAGGATCTAGAAGAGCAAAAAGTCCCCAAGGCTTGCTAGAATGTCCACTCATAGTCAGTGCAGATCACACACCAAGGAAACACCTTTTCAACTGATTGGCTACTCACAGCAAATCCCATCATAGAGATGATTATATTTCAAATCTCAACATGAAAATGATTGCAACATATACAACTACCAGAATACTGAGAATCACAGCCCAGCCAAGTTGGCACACAATCTTAACCATCACAGGACCCATTCTGGCACATCCGTGTTCTTATGTGTGTTTGTGTGCACATGTGTGTTCATGTATGTGTCTGTCTCACAATTCTCAGGAACCTGTGACTGCACAGACTCTCCACACAGTTTTGCTCCAAAGAAATGGAAACTTTCATTTTTCTTATGTTTTCGTATTGTTCCTCTAACACTTTCCATCTTTGGGTTTTGGTATCCTAATCAGTAAGACAAAGTCACCCAGGTGGTATCTAAGTACCTTGGAGCACCATCAATGGACTCTACAGAACTCTATTTAACTCCCAGAGAGTTGGTCTAGGTACCAGTAGGTTAGACCCTACTGGTGTTCATAATAGAACTGTCAAGAATGAATCATGCTCTAAGAATGTCCCTTTAGCAAAACAATGCTGACCTCTGATACCAACTTAATAGGTTTTTACTTTTGGGGGAAGTAAATTTCCTTCCTCCATGCACAGTTTCATTAATAGCTGTCAATTGAATGTCCCTGAGTGCTTGCATGCCTGCACCATCCACTGCCTCAGTTGACGCCCAAGTGCATGCAGTGAGCTGGAAGAAGATAGGACCCAGCCACCGAATATGGCGACAGACACCTGGGCCTCAGCGCTGGGTCTGCCCTTACTGCTTGCGGAAAGTCGGTTGCTGTGTCAGTCTACTTTGACTCACAGTGACTATGTGAGTGAGACTGGAGTAGAACGTGTTCTATACGCTTTTAAATGACTGATTTTTTGGAAAAAGATTACCAAGTCTTTCTTCCAGGTGTCTCTTGGCAGACATGAACTTCCAACCTTTCAATCAGGAGGCCACTGCATAAAGGAAGCATTGCCTCGGGATTCTGCTGTTCATGGAGACTCGGTTGAATAGTATCAACTGTCAGAACTCTTCTTTCTAGTCCATAAAATGGGATCCAAATCCCAATCCTACTTGTGAGAAGGCAGACGGGATAAAGTGTGTGAATGTACTTTAGACATTCCAAGGTTCTATGGGCACATGAAGTATATTAGCTGTTGCGTAATCTGCCAGTTCATCTCTCTTGAGAGTGTTCAGCCTCATGCTTCTAAGCTCTGATCAATCAGAGACCCTACTTTCTGGGGGCTGTGTCACAGAGGAACAACATTTGTAATTATTTTATTTGAACCACTTCTTTCATTTGAGAAACTGCAAAATTTTCAGAGAAAACAAACATCCTGTGATGTTCACAGCTGTACCCCTGTGAGAGTAATTAGGAGAATCTCACAGGCAAAGTTATACATAAAATTGCCTCAGGAGATTCGGGTTTTTCACTGAACAGTTAGATTAAGAAGGCAGCCACTCCCTCCATGCCTCCCCCTCACTCCCCAGAGTAAAACAAAATCCTTGTAGTATCATCAGGATTACTTAGATTTTATTGCATATGTAAATATTACTTATTCAAGCTCTTAAGTGTACTATTTATATACACAAACGATTGCCATTGTGTGGATTCCAACTCATACTGACCATCCAGGATTGAACTGTGTCCCCCCAAAATGTGCGTAAGCCATTTGTCTGGGCCACGATTCCTGGTATCACCTGATGTTCGTCTATGCTGTAAACCCCATCTCTGTGATGTTAATGAGGGGGGATGGGCAGCAGTTCCGTTGGTGAGCCAGGACTCAGTGTGTAAGACTGTACTGTGTCTTGAGGCAATCTCTTGAGACATGAAGTGAAGCAAGCAGAGAGTTGGGGACCTCATACCACCCAGAAGACAGTGCCAGAAGAAGAGTTCATTCTTTGGAAAGAACCCAGGGTCCCAGCCCAGAGGATCTTTGACAAGGACCTTTCTCCAAAGCCAAGAGAGAAAGACTACCCCTGGAGCTGATGCCCTGAATTTGGACTTTCAGCCTATTGGACTGTGACAGAATAAAATTTCTGTTTTTAACGCTATCCACTTGTGTTATGTCTGTTAGAGCAGTACCGGGTGACTAAGACAGCGTACTTACATGACAGAGTAGAGTTTGTCCACACAGTTTCCAAGGAACACCTGGTGGATTCAAACTGCTGACCTTTTGGTTAGAAGCCACATCACTTAACCACTATACCACGAGGGTTTCCTTATAAACATAGGGTCACCACAAATTATTACACATTTAGGAAGGGCAAAAAAATTGTTTTCCTGCAACAATAGTGTCAAGTCTATAAGACCTTTCCAACTCTGGGGATAATTCATCCCTCTAGACCCTCAAAGAAAATGAAAATTTCTGGTCACGGGCTTAGATGCGTCCTCTAGTGCTCACCCATCTGTACAGAACCATCCCATCTCATACCATGTCTGAGTGACCCTGCCAGCTGCTTCATAAGCCATGTTAACTAGAAGCTGAAACTTCCAAGACAGGATCAGTGACAGCAACAAAAGCTACCGATCGGTCAAGAAACAGCATCGTAAAGGCAATCCATTTAAAGGACAGCGGCCACTGCTAACCTGGGAGAGGCTGCGCTGGCATGGGCAGAGTGGCAGAGTGCAGGAATCTGGGCACAAGGACTTCAGGAGGGTCTGACGAAAGAGGAAATAGAAGCACGAGTGCCCATCTGCTTGACAGACATGACAACCATCAAAGACAGGTAAGAAATAGAACAATGTCACAAAGGAGGTGACTCATTTATTTTCTTATTGACTTACAACCATACACACACACACACATATACATATATACACACACATATATATATATTACACACTCATGTTCCATGGCCAAAGGAAGGCGCTAATGAGATCCACCAGCTGCTTGCTGTGCAACCTTGGACAAATCACTTAACTTCTCTGAGCCTCAGAGTCCTTTTCCATAAAGTAGGCTTAACGATAGTAGACATTTCACTGGGATCTCGTGACTACAAAAGGCGTTCATCTGTGAAATGCTGCACTTCACATAGTGATTGGCATCCATTGACTGACCAGCAAATAAGCCTCTGATTAACAAGGAGAAAGAGGGGACGGAAGATATGCGGCAGCAATAGCAGAAAAGAGGAGGAGACCACATCACAGAAATGACAAAGGCAACCTCTGCACCCAAAGGGAGAGAGGGTGATGGATGTGCAGAGAGGGAGAGGGATGCTCTCGAGGGAGGAAGAGGGGAAGAGAGGAAGCTTCAGTGCACAGCTCCGACCTCCTCAACAAAGATTGTTTACTGTTATTGTTTGTTTTCAGACAGAAGCAGGAAGTGGACTAGGAGAGACGAGTGGCCACTGGAAAACACGAATAAAGGCTCCACAAGAGGTGAGCAAGGAGGGTGCCGTGTTGCCCTAGCACAGAGGTGCCCGGTGAGACCAGCAGGCCTTCAAGTGGGAGAGGACGGTTGAGGCAGAGGCAGGGACCTCTGTCTTTTCTGCTGTTTGTCCTCTCATTGCTTTTCCTTTCCTTCTCCCTCTATCCCTCCCTCCTTTAAGGGGTAATGTGCAGTAAATAAGGAGCCCCAGTGGTGCAGTGGTTAAGCCATCAGCTGCTAACCAGAAGGGCGACCATTCAAACCCACTAGCCACCCTGCAGGAGAAAGGTGTGACGGTCCGCTTCCTTGAAGGTTACAGAATTAGAAATTCTAGGGCAGTTCTAGTCTGTCCTCCAGAGTTGCTAAGAGTCAGAATTGACTCAAAGACAGTAGGTTTAAACCAAAGCCAAGCCAAGTGCTGTCGAGTCGGATCAACTCATGGGGTTCCCAATCGTTTCTTCTTCTTCAGTGTTAGACACCTTCTTGTGATGCTTAAAGAATTACTGTTCACTCTGTAAGCTCTTGGAAAATTCACTGAGTTCTCCAGAAGAAGGTGTTGTGCTGAATAAGTGAAAACAACTGGACTGTGAAAAACGTCAGAAACTCTCCTGTATTAACCCAACAGCATGCTGTCTGGAAATAAGAAACCCCAGTGGCATAGTGGTTAAGTGTTACATCTGTGAACCCAAAGGCTGGCAGTTCAAATCTGCCAGGTGCTGCTTGGAAAGTCTATGGGGCAGTTCTACTTTGACCTATAGGGTGTCTATGAGTTGGAATTGACTCAACAGCCATGGATTTTGTTTTGTTTTTGTTTTTTTTGCTTTCGGCCTGGAAATAGATCCCTGAGCCAGAGAAGCTTAGGTCTCAAAAAGAACATAAATTTAACTGCAAATCTCTCCAAGCCTTGTATCTGCACACCATTTATACTATTTGAGGGCTTTCCTTGTGATCAGACTGTTAAACTGCAATCACTCTCTCTTTTTAGACCACTTGAAGCAATATCATTTTTCTTAAGTAGAGCATAAACATAAAAGTGAAAATAAAAAATTTGACTTTACCTATTATTGATATACCTTTAAGACGGAATCTGTCTATTTATTGAATAAAGGTTTAGTAAGGACCGACCACGTGTTAGATGAAAACCCTGGGGGCGTAGTGGTTACGAGTTACGGCTGCTAATCAAAAGGTCAGCAGTTCAGATATACCAGGTACTCCTTGGAAATTCCATTGGAATTCCTTGGAAATTCAACTCTTGTCACTCTGACCATGAGTCCGAATCCTCAAAGGTAATTTTTTTTATTTTTATTTTTTAATTGTGTTAGATACTGTGCTATCTACCAGGTACAAAAGCCTCACAGTTCCTACTATCATGGACACTTAGAGTCTTTAGAAGCAATTTCAGTTCTGGACAACATAACCTACGCCATTGTCTCCCTTCCTCAAACCCAATTTTGGAGATTTTAGGGAAAGAAAGTACGTGTGAGCAGATCCTAGACTTCGCCCCAGAACTATGAAAAACCCATGAGAGGAGAGGGAAGGGTTGAGGCCTTCTGTGGGAGGAGAACGGTAGCCTACAGCAAAAACTCCTGGGGCCATAGGTGGGAGGCACGCTTGGCAGGGCTGGGCAGAGGCACCTCTTCACTCTCCTGCCGTGACCTCTTGTGACTTCAGTGGCAAAGCACCTCCCCAGCCTAGTACTGGTCAGGCAGCCAGGGGACACAGGGCAGTGCTATAGTTCTTCTCGGGTCACTGCACAGACCCTGAAGATTTCCTCCTCACCTCCCCGTACCTTCAAAGAACAGTGGGGCCACCTTGTAGAAGAGCCCACCCAAGGCTTTCTGAGGGGAAGAGTCTTGGGGAGAGGAAGTGAAAGGAAGTGGGGAGTGGCTGTTTCCTGATCACACCCCCAGAGCCTGCCCAGCTGGACATGCACTCCCCAGCCTGGCACTCAGCTACACATCACTGGGGACAGGTATCAGCTGTCAAAGAGAGTAAGAGCTGCACAGAGCACACGTACCTCAAAGAGCAACATCCTGAGCAGTCTTTACTGGACAAATTTAAAACAAGTCAAATAAATAGCTTCACAGGAAGGGAAGGAGGAATATTTTAAACATGAAGGAGGAACAAGGAGTTATATGAACAAGCAGCAATGAGAGATCCCAGGCATGAAAATACAAATATAGAAATGAAAACCTCAATAGGCGAGATGACTAACTGGATGGACGCTGCTGAAGAATGAACAAGACAGCTGGCGTGTCACATTAAGGAATTCCCAAGGAGGGTTCCAGCAAGGGCTAAGGAGATAAAAAGAAAGAGAGGAAAGTTCAGAGGTGAGAAAAGTAGAAATAAATTTAGAAGTATCAATTTCCATTTAGGATATGCTCCAGAAAGAAAGGAAACGATAGTAACATTGTATGCAAGAAGACGATATGGTAGTAGTTTAGAAATGCTGACAAAGTATACATCTTTGAACCTAGAATTTTATATACAGCTAAATTATCATTTTAGTATGTTTGGGAGGCAGAGATATGTCTAGGTACACTACCTAAAAATGTGTAATGCTTTAAGGGCCTCTGCAGCAAGCAAAGAGAATAATTCAGGAAAGAGAAATGAAGGTGACTAAAGGAATTAACCACAACAATGAACTCAAACAAACCGACAATTGTGAAGTTGGCACAGTGCTGGTCAATGTTTTGTTTTATTATGCATCAGGTTGCTGTGAGTCAGAACCAGCTGGACAGCTACAGCAGAAAATAAATGAGCACATTTTATTTTTTGTTCAGGACACGCTGGGTAAGAACTTGGCTGTTGACCAAAAGATCAACAGTTGAAGTCCACCAACTATTGTTTGTAAACGCTATGAGGCGGTTTTGCTCTGTCCTGTTAGGTCACTATGGGTTACAATCAACTCAACAACAATGGCTTTAGGTTTTTGGATGTTATGATCTCCTATAACCTCACCCTTACAAAAATCAAAGCATAGCATGACAATCCAAATCCAAAGCAAACACTATATGTATTATGTGACAGCTGACTCTGATTCATAGTGATCCTACAGGACATAGTAAAACTGCCTTATAGGGTTTCCAAGTCTGTAATACTTATGGAAGCAAACTGCCACTTCTTTCTCCCCCATCTGGTGGATTTGAACCTCCAACCTTTTGGTTAGTAGCTGAGTGCTTTCACCATGGTGCCACTAGGTCTCCTTTAACATCACATAGTGAGCCACAAAAGAAGCCTTAATAAGCTCTAAAGAATAAAACTCAACAGTACATTTTCTAACTATAATTGTCATGATTGAATTGTATTCCCCCCCAAATATGTGTAGTAATTTGGCTGGGCCATGATTCCCTGTCTTCTGTGACTGCCCTTCATTTTGTGATTTTCTTATGGTGCAAATCCTGACATCTGCCTGTGGTTAACAGAGTGGATTATTTTAGAGAGGATTAGGGTGGGGCTGTAAAATCCTTCCAGAGATCATCTCCCTGCTCCAGTGTAGCGCGGGTTTCCCTGAAGCATAGCTTGCACCACCTTCTATCCTACAAGAGATAAAAGGAAAGGGAAGTAAGCAGGGAGAGGGAACCTTGTACCATCAAGAAAGCAGCACCAGGAGTACAGCCTCCTTCAGACCTGAAGTTCCTGCACCAAGATGCTCCCTGAACAAAGACTGATGCAATACAAGGACTTTCCTACGGAGCCAGCAAAAAGGGAAACCCTTCCCCTGGCATGGACATCCTGAATTCAGACTTGTAGCCTACTAGACTGCGTAAGAATAAACTTTTCTTTGCTAAAATCTTCCACTTGTAGTATTTCTGTTAGAGCAGTACCAGATGACTAAAACAATATGAAACTAAATTAGAAATGAATAACAAAATATGATGGAAAAATGGGCTATGTATCTGGGGTTAGGAAATACACTAGTAAGTAGCCATTACAACAAAGAGAACACTTTAATGGAAATCACATCAACTTAAAGATAAGTAACAATGTAGGGATCACATATGAAAATATTTAAATCTTTGATTATGTATATTAGAAAAGAAAAAAACTGTAACAAATTAGTTTAGCATTCAGTTCCATAAGTGAAATAAAAAAACAGCAATAAAGTCAACACAAAGATTCAAGAAAACAATAAAGGGCAGAAAACAATGGGCCAAAGAAAAAACAATTGAAGTAACTAGCAAAGTTGGCTCTGTGACGACTAATAAAATAGACAAACTTTTGGCTACATTAATCAAGAAAAAAGGAGATGCAAAATAAACATGGAACAGAATGAGAAATGGGAATTACCTACCAATGGAATTGGAATAAATAAAATCAGAAAAGGATGCTGTAACTAAATCATAAAATAAATATCCATGAATCCACACTGATGTAAATAAATGATTAAACAAATAAACAGAAGAGAAATAAATCTCCTGTGAAGAAGAATTTCAAATAATTTATGATTACCCTCAAGAACATTGAACAGATCTCCTTAAGTCCAAAAACTGCAGTGTGGAAAGGAGGAAAGAAGTAACTTTACAGTAGAGAAACCCAATAAATGGTACCTCAGCCAGATGTTCAAGGTCAACATGTGCTGTGATAAGTCGTGTTGATATCACGCTGATTCCCTTGATGTGATCAGATGAAAATGACACTTCACCTCTGTGGTCCTCCTACCCAACATCCATAACATCAGTCTAAGCTGGAAAAAAAAAAAAAGAAGAAAGCATTCAGACAAATCCGAGTTGAGGGATATTCTGTAAGTACCTGCCCTGTGTTCCTGAAAACTGTCAAGGTGACCAAAAATGAGGGAAGTCTAAGAAACTGCTCTCAGACTCAGGAGGGGCCTATGGGGGATTGAAAACTGAATGTTACATGGTGTCCCTGAGGGGGTTCAGGAACAGAAAAGGAACATTAGGGAAAAACCAGTAGAAACTCTGATGGTGTAATGGTTAAGTGCTGTGTCTGTGAACCAAAAGGTCAGCATTTCAAATCTTCCAGGCACTCCTTGGAAATTCTATGGGGCAGTTCTACTGTGTCTGATAGGGCTGCTATGATACAGAATCAACTTGAGGGCACTGGGTTTGGTTTTGGTTTAGTTTAAGGAAATCTAAATAAACTGTAGACTTTAGATAATAATAATATATAGGCATTGATTCATTAGCTTTAGCAAATGCATCATGCTTATGTGTGAGGTAGCTAAGTAGGGAGACTTGGTATGGGGCATATGGGAAGTCGCCATGACTCGGCTCCGATTCGACAGCACTTGGCTGGCTGTACTATTTTTGTAATTTTTCTGTAAAGCTAAACCGTTTTTCCCTCCAAAATAAAAAGTTTGTTAAAAAAATACTATGTCCCAAAATATGTTTATAAATTTGGATATATAGATATTATGGATAAATTTCTAGAAACAGATAAAATTTTGAAATCTTAAAGAAAACTCAATTGGCCAATAAAATAAATTGCAATAAGTAATAATTAAAACTCTCCTCTGCCTAAACTACAGTCTTTGATCATTATTATTTCAGCTAAACTCTTCCAATTGTTTAAATAACAATAACCGCTATATTACATATTGTCCTGTGTAGCAGAAAAGAGTGAAAGTTGCCCTATTTATTGTTTAAAGATGAATAAATTTTGCTTCTGTAACAAGATAATAACAACATAAAAACAGAATACTATAAACCATGTTACCTATGAGCATAGATACAAATGTTCGAGGTAAAATATTAGCCACCCAAATCCAAAAATTTGTATTTTTAAAAAATATCAAATTTTAAGATGTTTTTATCACATAAATTAGTAAGAGATGACTTGTCGTATGCATATAAATTTCCTCATTTATGGACTAAAAGATAGAAATGACAATTACATTTATAGAAAAAAATTCAATCAAGTTCAGTTTCTTTATAACAAATCTCAGAAAAATGTAAATAGGAACTTTATAATTCTTATAACAAATTCTCATAACACACAGCATACTCAGTATAGACAGTTTCCACACATTCATGTTAAGATTTGAAGACAGAATAACCCTTACCTGCAATTGCAGTTACTCATCAACAGGGAACTGGAGCTCTTGGCACCTGTAATAAGACAAGAAAATGTAAAAAGAGGTATAAATATTGGAAGATGTGTCAGTATTAAGAGGATAGTAAGTAACACCCTTTTCTATTGGACTAAGAACAAATTGAGAGAAAAACATGTTAGTACAATTGATGAAAATAAAAATAGTACAACTGATAAAGCTGATATTGAAAAATGGTCTTGGATTAGCCAGCCAAGTGAGTTTGGTAATATTTTATATCTGCGTTCGACGGCACTTGGCTGGCTATACAGATGTACCCAATGGCTGGAACAGACAGACAGTTACGTTGCCTCTTCATATAACTGACAACATGGCAGAGCAGAATTCAAGGTATACTATCTGTCGGGGCTGGTAAGCACCCAAAAGGGATACACAGAAAAGACAGAGCCAGGTATGTTTCTTTCTTTTTAAGTCATTCATCAGTTCAACAACTTTTGAAAATGAGGAGTAAATAAAGACACAAAAAACACCAGGAGTGAGGAAAGAAGAAAAATTCACAAGCCATTAGTTCTGAGTGACATGACCATCAACATACCAATCACATCTGACTTAATACAATGAATTCTGATGATTGATTAAGAGAGCTTAGCAAGGTTGCCAGCCAAAAAAAAAAAAAAAAAATCAAGATGTATACATCCATAACATTTTTTCTGAATCAATAGTCACTAGTCACTAATTTGAAACAGTAATAGAAAATAGGGACAGGCTTACAATAGCCCTAATAGTAAAGTAGTAATTAATAAAGAATATACAAGTTCCTTCATGAGAAAATACTAGCACTCTCTTCAGGTACTTTAAAGGAGATTTGATTAAATGGAAATATATACCATGATCATGAATGTGATAACCCATCATATAAAAATACCAGTTCTTTCTAAGGTAATCTGTAAATTCAGTGACAAAATCCCAACAGGCATCTGAGAGGAACTTAGCACATTGGTCATTGTCATGGATTGAATTGTGTCCCCCCAAAAATAGGTGTAGCCACGTCGCTGGGCCATGATTTCCAGTATCTTGTGACTGTCCTCCATTTTGTGATTTTGCTGTGCTGTATGTTAAAGGATTAAAGTGGGACTGTAAATCCCTTTATAAGATCACCTTCCTGCTCCACTGTAAAGGGAGTTTCCCTGGAGTATGGCTTGCTCCACCCTTAATCCTTTCATACTGTAAGAGATAAAAGGAAAGAAAAGCAGGTCGAGAATTAGGAACCTCACACCATCAAGAAAGCAGCACCGAGAGAAGAGCGCATCCTTCAGACCTGAGGTTCCTGCACCAAGATGCTCCCTGGACAAGCCAAAGCCAAGTGCCGTCGAGTCAGATCTGACTCATGGTGACCCTAGACAAAGACTGATGCAATATCGAACTTTCCTCCACAGCTGACAAGGGGGAAAGACTTCCCCTGGAGCAGGCACCCTAAATGTGGACCTGTAGCCTACCGGACTGTGTAAGAATAAACGTTCCTTTGTTAAAGCCATCCACTCTGTGGTATTTCTGTTACAGCAGCACCAGCTGACTAAAACAGTCATTAACAGTTAAATTGAGGGATAAAACTTTACAAATAGTAAGACATTTTTTAAAACAAAAAAACACCGATGTGGAGGGAACTACCTTATCAACTATTAAGATGTATTATGACCCTAGACTAATAACAACCAGCCTTTGTCACCACAGCAACAGACAACAAAACAGCCTGGTGAACAACCCATGAATCCATGCAGACTAGATACATGATGGAAATGTCGCCATACATCTGTGGGGTAAGATGTATTGTTTAGCAAGTGATGTTGGGAAAACCAGTTTACCTTATGGAAGAGGATAAAGCTGGATCTCTACCTTTCATTCTATAAAAAATAAATTCCAGATGGCTTCAAGACATAAATGTAAAACATAGGGGTATAAAGATCATGAAAAAAAAAAGGCAGAAATGTCTCTGTGACCTCGACTTTGAACAAAGGCCAAAACGAAAACAGTGATGGACTGTATGTCAAAATTCAAGACTTCTGCTTGTCAAGAAACATCATAGGCCATAAATTATAACAAAGGTCCACTCTTTGGACAGGAATGGATTGGACTTGGCAAGGCAGAGTGACCATATATTGGAAGCACTTTATGGTTCTATACATCTATAGGATATCATCTTGCTGACCTCTGGCTGGAGGAAGGGGAGTGGATGGAGAGGACGGGAAAGGAGACTGTTGGGAGGATGAGACAGGTATGGAGCAGAGAGGAATACTGTGCTGTCACCAGGCAGGGAGAGCAGTGGAAGCTGCATATAGGGGGGCATGTAAATTTACATGTGAATGTACATTTTCACTCAGTTATGTTAAATAAAAATAAAAAAAGAAAAAGAAACATCATAGGAAAAGCTAAGAGCTGGTTATAGACAAGAGAAAAGTGTGTGCCTTGTCTGCAATTCATGAAGAAATTACTGTCTGGGACACAAGTTAGAAGCAATAAGATTGAACCTCATGCAACAATTGGGAAGCACGAACTGGATTCACGCAGCCAGAAGGCTAGGTACCAAAAACACAGTGTTGAATGAAAAGAGAAATGATGAGATGTACAGCCTCATGATATTTTTCTAAACTGTGGCACAATATGAAAGCGATACCATGAGCTGGATCAGACTCAACAACTCTTGGCTTTGGCTTACCAAGGCAACCTTGGATTATGAATAGTGTTCATTCCTAAGTCTATCTCTAAACTGAATTTGCACATAAATTGGAAGAGTTAGGTACAGCACCTATTGAACCTCAGTTAGTCAAATGTTTGTCTTAGTTTATCCTAGAGGGTGTCTTTCTAAGCATAAAATGAAATACTTTTAAAAACACTAAAATATCTTTAGCACAATAATGCCATAATAAAAACAATAATATTTTGATGTATATGACAAAATAGCACCCATTTGTTATTACGGCCCATTGTGTGTACCTCAGATTTTCAATACCATAGTGTTTCTCGAGGTTGGTTGATAGCTATAAGTCATACATAGGTCAGACACCTGTAACCCAGGAATGGCTTGCATACCTTCTTGTTCTTCTTTTTATATTAATGATATAGCCAAGCCAAGTGCCATTGAGTCGGATCCGACTCATGTCTAAATAAACATGGAGAAAGCAGATTAGAAGCACATTAATTAAACATAAAATAAACCTGGTAGAGCTGGCACTTATACAGGGGCAGGAATTGAGGGGGTGGTTTAAAGGGATAAAATAAAAGCAAATAAGAACTTGGTACCTCGTGCTGATAGAGACTGTGAACTAGGCAGCATGTTGAATGCTATTATGTGGCTCTGAGAAAATCCCAGAAACTGTGGTGGTGTAGGGGGCAAGTCTTATGGCTGCCAACCAGGAGGTCAGAAGTTCGAATCTGCCAGGTGTTTCCTTGGAAACTCTATAGGGTAGTTCCACTATGTCCTATAGGGTTGTTATAGTCAGAATCAACTGGACAATGAGGTTTGTTTGTTTGTTTTAAGGTTTAAAGGGAAGGAAAGAGAAAGGTGGAGGCAGTGTGAAAGAGAAGAAGACTGCAGAGAGAAAACCTCAACAGGAAAAGACAGGAAGCAGAATGTTCCGGGTAGTTTCTACTGCTCCCATACCCCAGTGCCCACATGAATGCCTTCTCTGGCTCATTTGGTCCACAGGAGAAGATAATATGCATTTAATGTGCTGAAAGACTGCATTTTGGCAGGGGGGATAAGGTATAAGACTGAGCTAGGGTGTGAGTGATGCCTTATCTTTGAAATCGCAAATATCTTTCCAAGTACATCAGGAACCTATAATCATTCAGGTTGTGATTCTTCGGGTCAAATCAGTTCTTACCAGTATCTAATTTTAGAAAACCACATTTAATTTTCTTTTTTACAAAGAAAACATGACCCTGCTATACTCATGTCACACTATTAGGGTGACTGAAAGCAAAATACAAAGATGTTCTTGGAATATTGTTCCCACTGTGTTTTTCCTCCAAACTCTCCCCTCGACTATTAGATGTGGGGTTAAAAACCATCCTGGGCAGTGCCCAGGCTTTGATGTTTCTAAACAGGGTTTCTTGGACAAGTAGATAACATGAGCTAGAAGACGTAACTTATGCCACCAAGCCCTGTGTGTCTCTCTTGTCACCTGCCCATTTCTCTACAAGGGCTTGACACACAGCTTTTCATCTGAATTCAATCCATTGGTCCTCCTCTAATTAGCCCAAATTATCTGATTACCAGCCCAAGCCTGGTCAATTATGGGCTCACCTGCAGTATCAATCAAGGGGACATCTCCTTGGAGTTAATTTTGTAAGCCCATTGCTCTGAGGCACCACGTGGTTCTTTGCTGTCAGACACTTACTAAGGGAGAGGATTTAGTGCCCTCTCAGCTGATATTCATCTCATTGTCTTCAGCTGCTCATTAGAGTTGATTAAAGCTCCACTGTGATGCCTCCCATAGCCTGGACTTCTACTTGGAAAGATATTTTGCTCTCCAGGGGGATGAGGGACAGTGATATCACTTGACACCAAACACTAGCTTCAGGAATCATGAGAAGAGTAGTCATCACAATGGTCTGGGGAAGGATTTTGGTAGGCCTGAATCTCTTCTTTGCTTTCCATTGACAGAAATTGGAGCCCTAGTGGTACAGTGGCACAGTGGTTAAGAGCTTAGCTGCTAACCAAAAGGTTGACAGTTCGATTCCACCAACCAATCCTTTGAAATCCTATGGGTTAGTTCTACTTTGTCTTATAGGGTCACTATGAGCCAGAATTGACTCAGCTGCAATGGGCTTTGGTTTGACAGAAATTAATGAGCAATATTTAGAAGGATATTAACTGCTCCTTGAATAAATACTTGTTAATAAAAGTGATTTGATTTGGTCAAATTATTTAGAATGGGAATGGGGGGGCAATAAATTGGATGGGATGAGGTTGTAAAGGACAGAATTTTAACACTATTTACTTTTTCATTTTGGTAAATTTCTTCCTGTCTCAGGAATAGAAGAACTCTTTTATCTAGTCATTCGACTTTTACTGAGCACTTATTATATGCAAAATCATTGCTAGCTATGGGGTACATGGTGGATCAATGGTAGAATCCTTGCCTTCCAAATAGAAGAGTCAGGAATGATTCTCAGCCAGTACATCTCATGTGCAGCCACCAGGCATCTGTCAGTGAAGGTCTCTGTGTTGCTATGATGCTGAACGGGCTTCAGTGGAGCTCGTAGACTAAGGTGGACTAGAAAGACCTGGTCATCTCCTGAAAATCAAACCATGAAAATGGTATGGAACCCAATGGTCTGATCCACAGTTCATCCTGAAAATGGCACATGACCAGTAATGCTTTCTTCTATTGTGTGTTGACATATAAGGTCCAACAAATCCACAAATGTAGTTGTTCTAAGTGCTACACACCTCATTGCTGAATATCACTATGGTCACCTTCAAAGTACCTTGGGGACCTACGTACTGATGCCAATGTCTGAGAATTCTTTCTAGAATGGCCATTGCACACAGTGGCAAGTTCACCAACTTAATTATGTAGTTGCCTGTGAGGGAGTTTCTAGCCAGTAAACAAATAACTGGATTGGAACACTCTTTCTGTTCACCTGATCTGGCCCCAGTGACTTCTTTTCTTTCACAAAGATAAAGGAAATAGTGAAAGGAAGACATTTTGATGACATTCAGGACATCAAAGGTAATATGACAGTTTTGATGGCCATTCCAGAAAAAGAATTCCAAAATTGCTTTGAAGGGTGGAGCAGGTGCTGGTGTTGGTGCATAACTTCCCAAGGGAAGTATGTCAAAGGTAACCATAGTGATGTTCATCAATGAGGCATGTAGTACTTTTTCTAGGATGAGTTCACGAACTTAAATGGCAGTCCTTGTATGCATACCTACTTTGGAAAATGGTTTGGTATTTCTAGTAAGTGTGTAGATACACATCCCTGATGACCAAGAAATGAAAACAATCAGAATGCCCATTGAAGGGCATAGATACAAAAATGGACAAATGACATCACAGTTATGTAACGGAATACTACAGCCAACAGAAGCATGGCACACAGCTACTCACACCTCTGGGATGAACTCTACAAACATAATGTGTATCATGAAAGAACACATATGGCAGGGCCCTGGTGCTACAAAATTCAAAAGCAAGTCTAAACCACATTGTTCAGAGAGGCACGGAAAGGTATGGAAACTATGAAGAAAGTCGAGGGCATGACAACCACAGGAGCTGACGGATTGGTTTTGATTCAAAAGGACACAGAAATTTGGAGCTGAGAGACAGGTAATACTGTTTCTTAGCCCGAGTAGTAGTTTGTTTTATGACTATTAAACTGTTCATATGTTTTAACAGACTTTCCTGCACATATAGCTTGATTAAATTAAAGTAAGGAGTCTCCCTTTCTTAGGATTCTCTTCCAGAGCTTTGACTTAAATCTATAAGGCCTCTTTGGATATGTTTCTCTCTCCCTGTGATGTGTGGGCATCTCCAAGCTGTCATCCAGGTTCTGTGGCATCTCTTAAGGCCCTAGAGGTAGAAACAGCTAGTGATAATGCCTTCCCTGCCATCAGCAGAGCACGTGTTTTCTCATCTCAGCCTTAGTCATAGAAAAGGACAGAGAAAAAAATGAAGACTGTAGGTTTAACAAATGCTAATAATCAACACCTATGGAAGCAGCAGTCAAGAAGTCAAACAACATATTGCATTGCACAGATCTGCTGCAAAGACCTCTTTAAATTGTTCAGAGTAAACATATCACTTTGAGGATTAAGGTGAATTTGACCCAAGCCATGGTATTTTGACCTGCCTTACAAGAAAATGAAAGATACACAATGACTAAGGAAGAGTGAAGAAGAACTGATGCCTTTGAAATACGGTAATGGTGAAGAATATTGAATATACCATGGACTGCCAGAAAGAACAAATCTGTCTTGGAAGAAGTACAGCCAAAATGTTCTTCAGAAGTGCAAATGGCAAGACTTCAACTCCCGTACTTTGGACGTGTTTACCAGGAAGACCCAACTCTAAAGAAGGACATTGTGTGTGGTAAAGTAGAAAGTAAGCAAAAAAGAGGAAGACCTTCCTTGAGATAGATGGACAGACACAGTGGCTGCAATAGTGAGCTCAAACATAGTAATGACTGTGAGGGTCGTGCAGGAGTCCACAGTGTTCTGTTCTGTGGTACTTGGGGTTGCTGTGTGGCAGAACTAACTTTACCCAACAACAACAATAGTTAAGCATACTGGCAAAGCCACTTAGGGTCAGAGCTCTTCCATTCTCCAGCTGGAGTTCCTTGCATGCAGTCACAGCAATGGGCAAGACAGGTGGGGCAAGGTGGTATTGTGAATATTCAGATTAGCTACCCTGGATATAACAATGCAGTAGTATACAGTACCTTATCTAAGACATTCTCCCTATACAAAGTCCAGATAAGCCTTTTGCTGACCAGAGTCCTTTCCCATGTGATTCCAGCCAACATCCTTTGCTTGAATTCCTCCCAATTCTCATCCATGTTCCCTCAACATGAATTGAAGGATGATTACCATGGACCTCATTTTCTTGTGAGTTTTCTCATAATGACATCATTAACTTTAGAAAGAGACCCCTGCACTAAGAAGATAAAGTATCTAGGAATAAATCTAACCAGAGAAATAACAGACTTTTACAAAGAGAACTACAAATCCTTAGTACAAGAAACTACTTAGTACAAGAGACCTACATAAATGGAGAAACCTACCCTGCTCATGGATAGGAAGACTTAACATAGTGAAAACATCCATTTTGCCTAAAGCAATTCACTTATATAATGCAATCCCAATACAAACTCCAGCAACATTTTTTAATGAGATGGAGAAACAAATTACCAACTTTGTTTGGAGAGGGAAGAAACCCCAGATAAGTAAAGCACTACTGAAGAAGAAGAACACACTGGGAGGCCTCTCGCTACCCAACTTTAGAACCTATTACACTGCCACAGTAGTCAAAACAGCCTGGTACTGGTACAGAAGGAGACAGATAGATCAATGGAACAGAATTCAGACCCCAGAGACGACAACATCTTCCTATGCACAGTTGGTATTCGACAAAGGCCCTAAGACATTAAACTGGGGTAAAAACAATTTCTTCAACAAATGATACAGCAAAATTGGATGTCCATCTGCACTAAATTAAAACAAGACCCATATCTTACACCTTATACAAAAACCAACACAAATTGGATAAAAGACCTAAATATCAAATCTAAAAACATAAAGCTCATCCAAGAGAAAGTAGGAACAACAATGGAAGTTTTAATACACAACATAGACAGACTTCAAAATCTGTCAAACAAACCACAATCAACAGAAGAGAAAATAGATGAATGGGAACTATTAAGAATCAAACACTTTTGCTCATCCAAAGACTTTATTATAGAATTAAAAGGCCACCTACAGAACGGGAAAAAATATTTGGCAACTATATGTCAGACTGACACCTGATCTCCATAATCTATAAGGTACTACAAAATACCAATAAGAAAAAGATAAATCATCCAATTAGGTGATGGGCAAAGGAGATGGATAGACACTTCCCTAAAGAAGAGATCCAGGCAGCCAAAAAACATATGGAGACATGCTCAAGATCATTAGCTATTAAAGAAATTCAAATCGAAACTACAGTGAGATACCATCTCATCCCAACAAGGTTGGACATGATCAAAAAAACACAAAACAACAAGTGCTGGAGAGGCTGTGGAGAAACTGGAACTCTCCTACACCATTGGTAGGATTGCAAAATGGTGCAGCCTCTTTGGAAAGCAATCTGGCGCTTCCTTAAAAAGCTGGATCTAGAAATACCATTTGACCCAGTAATTCCCCTGCTCGGAACATATCCTACAGAATCAAGGCCTTTCACACCAACTGATACATGCACATGAATGTTTATTGCAGCACAATCCACAATGGCAAAAAGATTGAATCGACCCAAATGCCCAACAACAGAGGAATGGATAGGTAAACAATGGTACATATACTCAACGGAACACTATGTAATGATAAAGAACAATGATGATTTTAGGAAACATCTCTTAAACTGGATTCAACTGGAGGACATTATGTTGAGTCAAAGCAGTCAGCAACAAAAGCACAAATACTGTATGAGATCCCTACGATAAGAACTTAAAAACAGACTCATGCATAGAAGAAAAGACTCTGACAGCTGCAAGGGTGGAGAGGGAGGGAGTGTGAGGTGGGGAGGGTCTAAATTAGATAGTTGATAGAAATTTGGTTGGGTGAAATCCGTGACAGCACACATTAGAAAGAAGATCAATATTAACTGGACTTCAACATAACATGAGTACTCCTCCCATCTTAACCCCACATTACAAGGACAGAGTAGTGGGGTAGGGGGTGGGGACCGTGCTCTCAGGGGGAATTGAGGCCAATTGGCACAACTAGTGTTTTGCTGAGAGAGCTCTCTTCGCCCCACATCAGTGAGTGGCATCTGGGGTCTTAAAAGTTGCCAAGCTGCCATCTGAGGGTACAGCAAATGGTCCCAACTCAGCAGGAACAGATGATAACCAAGGACCAAAATGACATGGATGAAGAGAACCCAGAAGACAGAGAGACCTACATGAGTGGGTGACTACATCAACTCGTGACTGCAAGAACTGAATGGTGCCCAACCACCACCAGTGATAGCCGTGATGGAGCTTGCAAATTTGAGTCTCACTGATAACACAAGAATAAAAAGGGGTGCACCCTGAGATCTCCATTAAAAGACCACAATTGATGAGCCACAGGCCTCGGAGTTCCCCTGGGAGCATGGCCCCTGGCTCTGATGCTGCCCTTGTCCATAAATCATAATAGGAATCAACTCCCGGACAGAAAAAGATTGGACTTGGCAACACAGAGTGACCATATCATGTGTGCACTTTATGGTTCTATGCATCTAGGATGTCATCCTGCTGACCTCTTACTGGAGGAAGGGGAGTGGGTGGAGAGGAGAGGATAGGAGATTGTTGGGAGGATAAGACATGTATGGAGCAGACAGGAAGAGTGTGCTGTCACCGGGCAGGGAGAGCCGTGGGAGCTGCATATAGCTGGGCATGCAAATTTATATGGGAATGTACATTTTCATTCAGTCATAAAAAAAAGAAAAAAGAGACCCCTGTAACTCAACTAACTAAGAGTGGGAGCTGAGTGGTCTAGCTTTCCCAGAATCCAGCACTCCTCCTATGACTACCCCTCAGCCTCTGCCTCCTTATCCTGTCTGTCATTCCTGGTGTCATACAGAATGTCACCAGGGGCCATCAAGTCAAATCTGACTTATGGTGTACGTATGTACGTCACAGTAGAAACGTGCCCTCCATAGGGTTTTCCATGGCTGAGTTGTCGGAAGCAGATGACCCAGCCTTTCTTCCAAGGAGCCTCTAAGTGGACTCAAACTCCCAACCTATCAGTCGCCAACCAAGTGCTTAACTGATTGCACTGTCATAATGGATGTTGCGCACTCTTTGATATGTTTTATTTTTACCAGTCACACTTAAAGTACAAAATACTCCCAAGAAATTTACCTCTAGAAGATCTTTTACCAAATGCATTGTATATATTGAACTCTTCATTTATAAATGCCAATATTGATTAGAATACATTCTCTTCTCACCAACATTACGCATGACTTTTGCACACATTAGCTCACTTAATCTGCTTAACAACCTAACTACAAAACAGACAACACATAATATTGTGGTGCATTACTGATCCAAAGCAATTCTTTCCTACTTTGCAGAAGATAGAAGAAGCCTGGTTTAATGGAAGGCAGAAATTGCAATATACATGACCTTAATTTGAATTTCCTCTCCCCTGGGCCAAAGAGTTCGGGTGGTACAAAGCTTGGTTTACAATGATTATAACAAACTGGCAAGAAAATTCTTGCTCCTAATGAGAGTCAGAACAGAATGAGACGCAAGTGTTTGTGGGGACAACTGCCTGTGTGCAGAAGCCCTGAGGGAAGAGAGCAGTATTCAGATTTGCTCGGGAGCTCATATCTGGGCATGAGGGGATGGGATGTCTGTCGGGATCCCAGCTATTTCCCTCTGCTGTCCCAGGAGCCCAGCAAACAGACAGGAAGCCTTTAAACAAGCATTGGCTCACCGGTCACACTGAGCTGTCACCCTCAAAACCAACTTGGAAATTCATGAGAATCTTAAATGCCAGGCACAGCATTCAAATTCCAGGCCACACTTGGAAAGAGTAGTTTATTGCACAAAGCCATGAAAAGAATGTCTGTTTTTTTTTTTTTTTAAAAAAAAAAAAAAAGCTTACTCTCAACTGTTAAAAACCAGTGACCACCAAATGGACTCTTTCATCTCCACCTCGTAGAACTGTGCTCCACAGGATTTTCAGTGGGTGATTTTTCAGAAGCAGATTACCAGATCTTTCTTCCTGGATGCCTCTCAATGGACTTGGACCTCCAATCTTTCAGTTAGCAGCTGAGCACTTTAAACATTTGTACCACCTGGGGGCTCTACTTTGAGTCACAGACAATTTGTAGACACCTAGTTTGAGAGTACTGTCTGTTCTTTTCAAGGCATGCATGACTTTAGAAGTTAGATGTGGGTTAAAATCTTGCACCTATGTTTGTTAGCTGGTGGCTTTGAGCATATTCCTTACTTGTCTGTGATTCTGTTTCCTTATCTTTACCTTGAAGGGTTGTTGTGAAAATTAAATGAAATGAGGTATGTGATACGCCTAATCAAGTGTTTGGTACAAAGAAGGTGCTATGAGGTTATCATCAGCATAATTACTACCACTAATAAATAACAGTATCATTACAAGCCATTTTAATTCAGCTACATTAAAATGGACAACTTGGATAATTTCTTGGCTCAGAAACGCTAGCTACAGAACTGACTATTTTGTTTTCTTATGCTTTCTTTTTCCTACTTGTCAAAACCCAAAGGATGCCATCACAGAGAGGTGGTGGTAATGAGGTACAGTGAATGCCTCGTGCTACACCAAAGTCCTGATACAGACCGTGGGGTCTCCCTTTCCTCCCAAAGGACAAACAGCTCATTATAACCCAACAAGAGAATGTAGCATTTGGCAGCAAGGGACCACGTTTAGCTTCTGTGCGTGACCATCAGTATTCGCAAAACTGCTCTGCTTCCAAAGGGGTTTGAGGAGAGCAAGACAGTTCAGCAACTTGTAATTTGAAAAACCACTTCTAAGGTAATGGATAACTTCTAGACTACACAAAGAAATTTCTATAAAACAAGAAGAAAAAGACAAACAACTCACTTTTAAAATGAGCAGAAGAATTCAACAAGTGGTTCCCAAGAGAAGATATCTATCCGGCCAGTAAGCCTGTGAAAAGGGACTCAATATAATTACCTAATAGGAAAAACAGACTAAAACCTCAACAAGGCACTCCCCTCACCCAGCAGAACGATCAAAATTAAAAAGCCTTGTAATACCTAGTGCTGGCAAGGGGATGAAGGAACTAGAATGCTCAGACACTGCTGGAGAGACTGTGATTCGGTTCAACCAGATAGTAAACTTTCAATCTATCATCACACTCACTGGAAAGAGAGCCCCTGAGTACCAGCGATGGTCCCATGAACCCCAATTATAAAGCACTTGTTTTCTGCATCCTAACTGGTATGAACTGACATCTCAGAAAGACGAGCCAGAATGAAGGCATCTATCCCCTTGAGCAGGAATCAATGTTTAGATGAGCAGGTAGCAAGGTCAAGCAACCTTCCTTTTGAATTTTCCCTTCTTGGCCTGGGATAAATTACTCAACCTTTCTAAGCATCACATACCAAATGAGAATACTACATGAATAATACCTGAATAATAATAATAAGTGAAATAATGCATGTTTAAAGGTTGTGCACATAAGTACCTAGATGTCTTAGAATGGATTCCCTAGAGATGTGAAACCAGCAAAACAGATAAATAGAGACAGAGAGACTGGAAGGCAATGGTTCACGTAATTGTAGAGGCTGGAAAATCCTAAGTCTGTGTGTCAGGCTGCAGGTTTGTCCTGATGCCTGTAGCTGCAGGGGCTAGCAAACCCAAGAGTGGCACATGAGATGCAGGTAGGGTGCCAGCTGAAGTCCCAACAACTGATGAACAGGAGCCAGCTGCAGGATGCAGAATGAGCGAAAGCCATCACATACTACCAAAAATGTCCACCTATGTTGGATGCAGGCCACACCCTTTTCAACTGATTGGCTGCTCAGATCTCATCATATAGGTGATTGCATTACATCAGCTTGCATTATGGAGACGATTACATCATTAGATAGCTTCCAAATTACATCATAACTGCCAAACCACTGACAATCATGGCCCAGCCAAGTTGACACACAACCTTGACCATCACATTAGGGGTACTTATATCACTTCTCCCCACTTCAGTGGAGAAAACGGGTTCATGGGAGCAAAAATCCTAGAAATTATAATGGTTTATAGCCCTCCTAAGGGCCACAGTACATAAAAACAGTTGATATTAAAATTTTATGGAGATGGATGCTTAAGAAAAGCATCTTAAAAGTCTCCTTAAACAACTGCAAACCAAACTAGTTACTATGGAGCCAGTTCCGACAGACGGCAACCCCGTGTGTTAGGCAGCACAGTGGCATCCTACAGGGTTTCCTTGGATGCCATCTGTAGAAGCAGGTGGCCAGGACTTTATTCTGAAAGGTGGTTTTGAACCACCAACCTTGAGTTAGTAGTTGAGCACAAACCATTGCTGCCACTAAGAGACCTTAAAAGGCTCCTTACCAAAGCCAAACTCACTGCTATCAAGTCCATTCTGACTCATAGGAGCCCTATAGGACAGAGGAGAACTTCCCCATAGGGTTTCCAAGGCTGTAATCTTTATGGAAGCAGACTGTTAGATCTTCCTCTGGCTGAGTAACCAGTGGGATTGAATTGCTGACTTCAGGTTAGCAGTGGAGTGCTTCATCACTGCACCACCAGGGCTCCAAAAGGTTCCTTGTTGTTGTTAGGTGCCACTGAGTCAATTTCGATTCATAGCAGCCCCATGTGACAGAGTAAAATGATCCCACAGGGTTTTCTAGGCTGTCCTCTTTACGAGAGCAGATCACCAGGCCTTTCTCCGCCGGAGTCACTGAGTAGGTTTGGTCAGCTTTTCAGTTAGCAGTTGAGTGCTTAACCATTGCACCACTATGGCATCTTGAAGGCTTTTTAGGGAGTGATAACGGAGAAATATGATGCGACACTGGATTCTGGATCCAAGCTTTTTGATGAATGCATGGCTTCACTCCCACCTGTCTTATTGACAGCCCAGTTCTGCTCCCACACTCCTGTGCTGTGCAGGCTCCCTGCAGGGGCTGGGACCACGCACACGTCGGTTCTGGCTCCAGGGTCCTCTCGGTCTTTGCTTCTTGTTTCAAGAGTTGATGACCCATGAGCCGGCAGAAAAAGCACTTCTGTTAAACTTGAGGAACGGTTGCTTTTCTGGACATTGTTTCCAGTCCTGCAGCCTCCCCTTCACTTAATCTGTGTTAAATTCTTTAGCTTGTACCATCTCAGTGGGTTCTCATCTACTGAACCTTCTTCAGATTGTTCTGAAAATGAACTCGGGATGAAAAAAAAAAAAAAGAAGACTTATTCCTCTAGGTGGGAGCAGATCCTAGAGCTCTGGGAAGTTCAGAAGATTCTCCAAGTCTCCGTTCTCCAAGACACTAGAGGGATCAGTAAGTGGAGTCTAGTGGTCTTAGAAACTCAAGTCTTTCCCGAAGCATTCTTCTCCCTAATTTTTTCCAGCTTCCCTGATGCTGACTCTGAGTCACAGAGATCCCGTATGTGTCAGAGCAGAACCGCGCTCCATAGGGTTTTCGACGGCTGATTTTTTGGAAGTAGATGGCCAAGTGTTTTTTCCAAGGTATTTCTGCATGGATTCAAACCTCCAGCCTTTCCATTAGTATTTGAGTAGGTTAACTGTTTGCCCTACTTGGACCCTGGGAAAATCACCATGAGTCAGAAAAGTGGAAATCAGAATAATGCCCTGAAGTCAAGTAGGGTAGGTATTTCGTTGGGCAGAAGACTTCAAATCTTTTGGTAGAGTTACCTCAGTTTATCACAGTTACAAATCTGCTCTGTACAGCAGAGCTACTGAGAGTTGGGGCTTGCAATTTTCACACCAGTGTGCAGCTTTTATTCCTATATTTCCTAATCTCTTTGCTTGCTAAAAAAATTACATCTGCTAAATGCGTTCTAGTCTCCCAAGCTCTGACTCAAAGTGCTAGTTTGAAAGATGTGTACTACCTTCATGCCACGCTGATATTTTTAAATTCACATTTAATTACAGCAATTCCTTCTCTCTATCCAAACAGACTCATGCAGAGGGAAGTGAGAAGTTTTGTTTATTTCTCATAAACAGCCTGAAGAAGTCTGTTAATTAACCACAAAATGAACCAAGATTGGATTTTATTTATTTTTTGGTTTTGTAGCTTGCTTCAGTGCAAAACCACTGGGCTACTGAGAAATGGGCAGAGGAGCTTGAATGAACTATATGTCAGTATTCAGAATGAGAAAAGTTCTTGTCAAAGTAAAACCAAAACACATGAGGAAACTATTAGAAACATCACAATCCAGCTTTGTCCAAGTAGCAGAGCCAGTGTTAAATTCTGGAACTTTCGCAGAAAGTTCTTCCTTCTTTATAGGCCATATACGGGCCATTTTGAAAGAAGCTCATTCCTGAAAAAGAAAATAATATGATACACTATCAGTTTGGAAACCCTGGTGGCAAAGTGGTTAAGTGCTAAGTCCACTAACAAAAGATTAGCAGTTCAAATCCACCAGGTGCTCCTTGGAAACTCTATGGGGTAGATCTATTGTGTCCTATAGGAACACTACTGGTCAAAATCAACTCAGCAGCAGTTGCTTTGTTTTTACCACCAGCTGAGCACCTTTGCTGCACTGGGCACCCTGCTAAGCTGGTTGTATTCACCCGTACTAATCGAGGGAGGGACTCTTCTTGTCTCCACTTCACAGGTGAGGAAACTGAGGCTTAGAGAGGGTAGATATCACCTTGCAGGTGGCTGGGAGTTTCTGAGCGGTACAAGGGGTTGATGTGCTTGGCTGTCAATCAAGTTTGGCAGTTCAAGCCTACCCAGAGGTGCCCCAGAAGAAAGGCCTGGTGATCAAATTGACAAATCAGCCACTGAGAACCCTATGGAACACAGCTCTACTTTGACACACAGGAGGTTGCCAAGAAATGACATCAAGTCAAAGGCAACAGGTCTGGTCTCTGTAGGTGGCTGAGCAGGGATGCATTCAAAGAGCTGGACTGGAGTTAATGGTTCCTTCCAAAGGATAGCGTGGATGGTGACGACCGCCATGAATTCACCCTGCTCTGGTCTCCTGCCACCCTCCTCTTTTCCCGCTGCTTTGGCAGCCTGTAGAACCCAGGAGAATGGCCTGACCCCGCTGTACAGATGCCCACGTGACAGGGGGTGTCCAGTTCCAGCTGGGTCTGCGGTATAACCTGGTGATCCCCCAGTTCCTCAGAGCCCCCACCGAGTCCCTTCCAGCACCCGACTCACGCCACTCCCTCCCTCCTTGGTGGATGCTTGTCATCTCCCCTGGAAGACAGGCCACCAGGCCAGCCCCCCTCACTTCCGCCCCACACCTGCCCACAGACTGGGGCTGCCACCACACTGACCCCACACTGTCTCGGGGAGCTACCTTCCACGTCTGAAGTCAGCTCCTTTACAGACCCCACCTCCAGATCCTCACCACACCCCGCTGCCCTCCCTTCACTGTGTCTGCACCCTGGTCTGTGTCCACTACACCGGGCTACTCAGAAAACCCAACCCACTAGGGTCCCGCTGCCAGCCTCTGCTTCCCAGACACCACAGCTGTCCTTCTAAAATGCTGAATGCCCTCCGATGCACTGTCTTGCTCCCGAAGCCCCTCCAGCAGCTCCTTGGTGCACAGTTCCAACACTTGGCAATGCAGGCAAGCTGGTCACTCGCTGGCCCAAGCCTGCCTCTCTGGGGACTCTGTGAACATCCCTCTCCAGCCATGCCGAGCCCTGTGTCCAACTAAGTGGGCTCCTCACATCCTCCAGCCTTCTCCACGTCTGTTCCCTTGCTGTGTTCTGTCTAGTCTGTTCTTGATTATGTCGGTGCTGACTGTTCCTCAGACCCTGATTAAATGGAATTCAGGGGACACTGTGTGCTCGGACTAGAGAGGGTCAGAAGACACAAACTTCACACAGACGAGTGGTTCAGGGTAATTTCAAACACACACTGCTCGACAGGGTCACGTAATTCTCTAGGCAAGAGGCCACGGAGGCTCTTGATGGTAAGTACCCGCTGGTACCCAGAAGGACTTGTTTGTACCCCACGCACCTCTGAGAGTACTGAGGAATACTTTACCCATGGCTGTTGAGTCGATTCCGACTCATAGAAACCCTATAGGACAGTGTAGAACTGCCCCATAGATTTTCCGAGGAACACTTGGTGGATTTGAACTGACGATCTTCTGATGAGCAGCCCTAGCATTTAACTACTAAGCCACCAGGGTTTCAGAACGCTTTGGTCATCCGAAATAATGTCTCCTCTATCCACTAGATGGCGCAACGAAATGGCAAACATGTCAGGAGCTGAAGTCCCCTAACTCAAACCAAAAATCCCGTACCCACTGCCAGAGACGATACGGACTCACAGCGACCCTACATGACAGGGTAGAACTGTCCCACAGGGTTTCTGAGGGTGTGATCATTAAGGAAGCAGTCTGTCACAACTGTTTCCCGTGCAGCAGCTGGTGAGTTCGAACTGCTGACGCTTTCAGTTAGCAATTCCTGCACACCAACTCAAGGCACATATTTATTTCTACGATTATTACTACATGGTTTTCATAAAAGTTACAGTATGTGTCCACACAGTACTCATTACAACACCAACACAAATCGCGGATATTAACCTGCAGAGGATAAATTCATATACACAATCAGGTGTCAGGGATGTAGGGGCACTTGCTGCCAGATGTTGTCAAGTTGACTTCAACTCACAGGGACCCCATGTGACAGAGCAGAACTGGCCCGCAGGGTTTTTCCAGGTCAGCAGTTCAAATCTGCCAGGCGCTCCTTGGAAACCCTATGGAACAATTCTACTCTGACCTCTAGAGTTACTATGAGTCGGAATCCACTCAGCGGCAGCGAGTTTGGTTTAATCTTTAAGGAAGCAGACCCCCAGGTCTTTTCACGGAGCTGGTGGGTGGGTTCCAACTGCTCAGAACCGTCCTCTCTTCTGTTACCATTGCCCAGCCCTTGACTGTTGGATCCATCAAGGTTTCAGGTGGCACTTTGTTGTTGGGTGCCATCAAGTTGATTCTGACTCATAGTGACTCCGTTATGACGGATGAGAACTGTCCCACTGGGCTTCCAAGGTTGTAATCTTGACAGCAGCAGATCACAGGGTCTCTAGTCCTCCTGTGCCACTGGGTGTCAGCAGCCAAGCTCTTAACCATTTCATTTCCAGGTCTGCTATTCAGCTGCACTCACTGAGCCAACACTAAGCTCTGAGCCTGCAGCCTGCAACACTCCCCTCCACACACCTTTGCTCTTCTTGCGGTTGGCGTTTGTCATCCAGCCTGACCTGCCATCAGTGAGCTGACTGTAACAAGTCTCAGGAAGCACCTTTTCTTCCCTTATGTGGACAGACTACTCTCAGCCTGCTAATACCCTAAGATCAAGCACTTGTCTAACCAGCTCTAAGCCTGCAAATGGGAACCCGAGGGGCCCTGCTGGACACAACTGTGGAGTGCTGTCTCAGTCCTATTTAATAGCTCACGTCTTTGCTTTTGGGGAAGTCAATAAACACACAATGTGTTACAAACACAATTATTTTTACTGCATTTTAAATGGTGTTTATGGAAAAATACTGATACAATACTCCCACGCAAAAATCTTTTAGAGACAATGAGACTGTTTCTTGGTAGGTGGAGATATACATTTGACTCACTCCCATGAATTCTAATCTGATGCTATCTTCCTGCTTTCATTTTGTTTTAGTGCCTGGAACAGTCTTATCTGAATTCACTGTGATCTTCAGCCCTAGCGCAGAGCTGCACACCGTAAATATGAGGGCTTCTTTACGGTCATCTGAGGAAAGGAAAGCATCCCTCTCTGCCCTTTAAAGGCAAATGCCCCACTGTAGAAACGTAACACGTTAAACAAGCCAGGTTTGCAAACATCTGTACTAAGACAGTCAGTAGATTACTGTAGGGCGTTCTTAGCCAGACTGTCAATTCTCTGCAGCCATTTCAGAGTGAAAGTTCACAGGGATGTCAGTCTATCACCCACAATTTGCCATCCGTCCTGCAGGTCATAAAGCATTTCCATGTATTTTGCAATGCTTTTCCCATTAAGACTCAGCTTAGAAGCCACTTCTTCCAGGAAGCCTTCTGTGAATCCCCTTCCCAGGTAAAGGTTTCCTTGATACCGGTTCAAGTATCTAACACTATATGGCACCAATGGTTAACTGTTCAGCTACCAACAGAAAGGTTGGTAGTTCAAATCCACCTAAAGTGTCTTAGAAAAGAGGCCTGGAGACGTGCTTCTGAAATACTCCAGCCACTGTACACTGGAGGACAGTTTTACTCAGCAACACATGGGACCAGAATGAGTCACAATCAACCTGATGACAGCTGGTTTTTTTTTTTTTAAAAAATTTACTCTTAACACAGTGGATTGTTTGTCCCTGAGATTGGTTAATCTCCTGAGGGCAAGATGGTGCACTGTCACCCTATTACTTGGCACCATGCCTGGTGCACAGGAAGAAATGACGTTTATTCAAAAGATGAATGAATGAGTTGATGATTCAAACAATCAGGGGTGAATAAACACACTGTTTATCCCCTGTGGGACAGGGACAGGGACCCCATTTTTATGGGTTGAGATACTTCCCAAGTTTCTTTTCAAAGCAGTTTTGTGCTTGTGGGTTAGCAAAACTACTAGAATCCATCTAAATGGCACAAAAATAAACAAGTAATTGAGTCTAAGCAATAAATGAGTGAAAAAAGTAAAAATAATTAGGTAAGATCTCGAACTACAGTGCGTGAGACCTTATATGTCATTTCACTCACTAAATGTTCTTCAGTGTGCCGTCTCTTTGCCTCTCAGAACAGTTCCGTTGAGTGGGTTAGATCACGGATCACGTTACAGAAGGAGGAACTCAGAGAGGTCGGTGGACTAGAGAAAGTGAAAGCCACACTCTAGACAAAAGCCTTCTGATCCCACTGTCAACTGGACAACACCACTCAGTTCAATCCTTCCACCCCGGTCCCCTCCACTGCTCATACCCACTGTCCTTTGGATGACCCCATCCAACTCCACTCTTCCACCTGAATCTTCTTCAGTGCTCATACCGAGTCCTTGACTAGCTGGCTGCTTGACTAGTTTGGTCAATGGATTGATTGGCTTGACCAGTTAGTGTGAATGGTCCTGGGCAAATACATCAGTTTCGTGCCTTGCTCAGCTGTTTACTACCTTTGGTCCAGTGGTGAAGACCTACTATGAGCTATGGCTGCTAATCAGAATACTATGGTTTGAATCCACCAGGGACTCCTTAGAAACCCTTGGAGGCAGTTCTACCTTGTCTCATAGGGTTGCTATGAGTCAGAATCTACTTGAAGGTAATGGGTTTGTTTTATTTGGTTTGGTGATCTTCAACTTTGCCCAAGCCTTCAGTTTCCTGAAGTTGACCCTTTCCTGAAAACTGTCCCCCAGTTTCCAGGGGCTGGGATATTTCAGAAGCACGTCTCCAGGCCTCTCTTCCAAGACACTTTTTGGTGGATTTGAACTACAAACTTTTCTGTTGGTAGCTGAGCAGTTAACTATTGGTGCCATGTAGTACTAGATAACTGAACCGGTATCAAGGAAACATTTACCCGGGAAGGGGATTCACAGAAGTCTTCCTGGAAGAAGCAGCATCTAAGCTGAGTCTGAATGAGAAAAAGCATTACAAAATATGTGGAAATGCTTTATGACCTTAAGGAAATAAATGCATTTCCGAATTCTCAGCCTGATTAGAAGGCTCACTTTCAACTCACATCATCACAACCACCATAACATCTGTGTATTGAGCTCTGACTGTGGACACTCATTGTCCACTCTGTCTGATACCTGATTGTCCTGTGATGATGGAAGTTGTTCCGTGGATATTTCAAATACCAGCAGGGTCATCCATGGTGAAAGGCTTTTAGCCTCAGACAGACTAGGCAGAAAGGCCCGGCAATCTACTTTTAAAGATTAGCCAGTGAAAACATAGTTTACACCAGGACACTGCTTGACTTGCTTGCTTTCGGACATGTCATCGGGAGAGACCAGTCATTGAAGGGGGACACCTTGTCTGGGGAAGCAGAGGACCAGTGAGGGCAGGGAGACTTTTGATGACGTGGGTTGACACTTGCACATGACAGCAGGCACAGCGCTGGACTAGAACGGGCTAGCACCTGTGAGGGTGGACCAGCACTGCGGCGTGTTTTGTTCACAGTACATATAGTCTCTGTGAGTTTCAGTTCACTTGACACAGCTGTCTGTCTCTGTTCTTAGGACTTCACTGTTCTTAGGACTCCAAATACATGAAATCCTTTCATCTTCCCAAGCTATCTTAATAAGCTGTCCTTGGGAAGCCTGGTGGCACAGTGGTTAACAGTTTGGCTGCTGACCAAAAGATTGGCAATTAGAACCCACCAGCCACCCCTTGGAAACCCTATGGGGAAGTTCTACCCTGTCCCAGAGGGTCACTGTGAGTCGAAATCAACCTGATGGCAGCGGGTTCTATCATTAGTCCCATTTTACAGACACAGTTACTAAGATGCGATGAGGTTAAGCAATTCAGCCAATGTTAAACATCCAGTTAGTGGAGGAGGAAGTTTTCAGACTCAGAGGGCTTGGCTGCAGAGTCTGCGCCCCCTCTCCACTCGCTGGCCATCCAGCCCTGTGTCTGGCACACCGTAGCTATGATTGTTATTATTCTGTCATCACTGAGTCAGTTCCAACTCAGAGTCAATTCCGACTCAGAGGACAGAGAATTTCCCCAGAGGGTTTCCAAGACTGTAATCTTTGCAGAAGCTGAGGGCCACATCTTTCCCCGGTGGAAAGGCTGGTCGGTTTGAATTGCTGCCTTTCACTGCACTACCTAAATGTAAATCTTTTTTAATTGATAGGGGAAGGCCTATTCCATTCTCACATTCAACCAAAGAGTTCACTGACCGGGTTTCCTGGGGTCTGAGCCCCTGTCTAATTCTGCCCATGCCAGGAGCCAAAGTGCACAATTAATGTGCTCATTCCTGCCACCCTTTGCAAAGCCAGGCGAGCAATTAGTTCATATCAAGCTGTTATTAAAAGTTATTTTGGTAACAAAAATACTGTCTTCCTTTAACTTCTATGCAGATGCAAGTAAGCCAACACAAATACAATTTATTTAAAGATGTTCTTGTAGGAATTTTAATTTGTCCTTTGAAGAGAGGTATGGAGATGAATAAGACAACTTAGAAGTATTCTGGGCTACTGATACACGAAGAACTGCCTCCTTCTCTTTCTGAACTCACCACCAAGCCCTCCCTCACCCTGATGGAAGACAAGCACTCATGTCTACCTGGCCATAGACACTTGGGAGTGACACCTAGGCATTTGTCTGCATGACGCAGAGGCCTCACGGGGTGAGAGTCAGCACACTACTGCTTGCCTTGCAGAGGTAGCTTGATGACAGCGCCAAACAAGGCCCAGTGCTCAGCCGTCCTCTGGGAGTGCCCTGGGGTGAAGCTTGTTAAAGCGGATGGTAAAGAACACCAAGCAATGCAATACATGTCTTAGCTTCCTATAACAGAAATACTGCTAGTGGGAGGCTTTAGCAAACAGAAATTCATTTTCTCAGTTTAAGAAGCTAGGTGTGCTGGGTTTAGGGGAAGCCTCTGTCCACTCTAGCAGAACGGCTCCGTCAGCGTCTTTAGCATCTATGCTGCGTGTGGCACCTATCCAGATGGAGATTGCCATGTGGTGTCTATCTGCATTCCCGTGCTAGCTTCTGAGCCTAATCTTAAACCACACCCATACATACACTGATACGGCTTCATTAGCATAACAAAGAAAATCCTTTTCCAAAAATGGGATTACATTCGCAGTTACAAAAAACTAAACCAGGCTCATTGGCTATGAATTGCAACTCACAGCAACCCTTTAGGGGTTAGGATTTACAATATATATTCTTGGGGGGCTCAATTCCTAAAAGTATGGAAGAAGGACCATTGCAGTAGAACTCGCGAGTCTGAGCCTATCCCAGCTCTTAAAAACTACATTCCCCGGACAAATCACTTTCTCAAGCCTCAGTTTCTTCGCTATGCAATGGAAATAACTGTTTCTCAGAGTTCCCATTCGTTTTTAAAACAAAGGCTGTGAAAACATTTGACAAGCTATACAATACAATTTGAATTACAAGACATTTTCAGTTTGCTCTTAGTAAAAGAGAGTCCCCTAAATGAAATGACAGAACAGCTGGAGGGTGACACCAGGGACCATCTGAATCCCATTGTCCTTGGGGCAGGTATGATCAAATTTCTCGTTGTATTTATTTTACCAAGTATTTGGAATCACACTCAAGCTGTGTCATGTAAATTATAAACCAAAAGAAGCCAAAGCCAGTGCCGCTGGGTCAATGCCAACTCATAGCAACCCTATAGACAGAGTAGAACTGTCCCGTAGAGTTTCCAAGGAGCACCTAGTAGGTTCGAACCGCCAACATTTTGGTTTACCACCATAACACTTAACCACTATGCCACTAGAGTTTCCAATGTAAGTTATAGGCAGGGACAAAAACACTGGCAGAATGATTTAATATTTACTGTGTTTCTGTTATTAACTGCCATTCAGTTGGTCCCAGCTCACGGTGATCCTATGCACAATGGAATTAGACCGTTGTGACTCATACGGTTTTCACCGGCTACTTTGGGAAACCCTGGTGGTGTAGTGGTTATGTGCCACGACTGCTTAACCAAAAGGTCAGCAGTTCAAATCTGCCAGACACTCCTTGGAAACTCTATGGGGCAGTTCTACTCACCTGTGGGGTCGCTATGCATTGGAATCGACTCGATGGGAGTGGGTTTGTTTTGTTTTAGTTTGGAGAAGTAGATCAGCGAGGCTTTTTTCCTGGCTTGTCTTAGTGTCATGGCAACATGCAAGCCTCCACAGACAGGTGAGGAGTGGCCGTGAATAAGGTGCGTTATATTTTTCTATAGGAAAACCCTAAATTAGCCACCAATATCCAAAGGAGCCGCTTCAGCCCATTATTAGATAGTAACGGAAAATGATGTAATCTGATTGTAGTTCTCAAAGAAGACAAAGTCCTGAGAACAAAAAGAAAAGAGTTTCATAATGGCTTTTAATTAAGGCCTCATCACTACTGACTGGATTTGATGCAAAGGTCAAGCTTTATTGTGCATCAACTAGTACAGTAATTTCTCCTATGGAATGATATGCAGGATCAGGATCTCCTTGGATTCTGCCTTACAAGAGCAAGCAAGAGCAGGTGGGCACAGATATTACTGATGCTTTCTCACGCACCAGCGTGTTGTCTTGTGGGAGACCAGCTGTACCCTGGTGGAGATGTGCGCGTGGATTCTGAAAATAAACATGCATATGGGAAAACTGGAGGCACTGCAGATGAAGGATTTACCAGTTTGCCTCTCATGAGCCATATGGTAGCAAAATTAATGGCTGTTTAGAAGCGATAAATTTAGAAAAATCCTTTGCAGATGGAACGTGTATTTACTCACACTGTATGTTAAGTGGGTCGATTGTCATAAAACAGCCGAACCATTGAGAAGTGTCCCTTCCTGAACTCTAATTGGTTCACAGTGGCCCTGTTTATCGAGAGGTGCACTTTATCTTCTGCCAACAGAGCGTTCCAGTGCAGCTCTAATAACCAGAGAAGATCCCACTTAGGCCCTGCAGGGTGAACTAAATCCTACCACGTCTGTTCCTAGGAAAAGTTAAGAAGAAAGGATTTATTTTCTGTGTAATGGACTTAAGAAGGGGGGCTTGTCAAACTTGTTTCTCTGTCAAATCAATTCAGTGCAATGGAGTTAAAAAATTTTTTTTGGACAAGTAACAATTTTGGGCACCACTGCAGGAACTATTTTGGAATCCAGTAAGATAAGTTCCTGGTTAAGAAAGTCCAACTTAGAGAGAACTGGCACTTGCCCTTGAATGTTATGTAAATTTGCCTCACTGTGAGGACCACACCAGTACTCGCAGTAAGTTCTTCATCATATTTATCTTCACTTACTGCATGGGTAGCATCTAAATCACTGAAAAGGCTTTGAGCCTTTTCTTACACTAAAAACTGAAAAACTAAACCCACTGCTGTTGAATCAATTTCAACTCATAGTAAACCTGTAGGTCGGAGTAGAATTACCCCATTCGGTTGCCAAGGAGCAGTTGGTGGATTTGATCCTTCGGTTAGCAGTTTAGTTTTTAACCGCTGTGCCACAAGAGTGCCTTCTTACACTAAAGTGAGGCTAAACAACGACTCATGTGTTTGCTCCAACTTACCTATAAATTTGACATAAAGACACATTTAGGAACGGGTCTTGTTTGCGACCGGCTCGTTGCCTGTATACCAGCTGAGGTCGTTCTTTAGATCTTTCTGCAAAATGGCAAGTGGGTGACATTAGGTCATCTCTGGGATACTTCCCAGCTTTGACATCCCAGAATCCTATGATCTGGTAAGAGTTAGGTCACCTGTCAAGTGTACAGCCCCCCTAAACCCATGGGGTTTAGGAGAGGAGTCACAGACTACAGTGTCTTCATGGGCCATTTGAGCAGCATAAATAAATACCTTAACCCGGATGGCAGATGTGGTGAACGGAAGAGAGTGCCTGTCTCTTCTAGGGTGGACAACCTCCATTAATCTCCAACCTAGTATTACCATGTGGGAAGCGTTAGTTCATTTCTTTCAGTTTTCTAAGAGAAGTCAGAAATGTGGGTTTTGTTAAATGCAAAACCTCCCAATTTAAAACTGTCAGCAACAAATATGGAAGACTTAAAAATGCAGTGTAAAAGCAAAATATATCTGGTCCCCAGCTACCAGCTGGAAACCCTGATGTAAGTTTGCTAAGACTACCCAAAGTTATCTCCTTCAAGGAGCTTGGCTTTCTCATCCATCTTTGCTTTGGGTCAAGGTGCAGGAAGGCTCCCAGTACAGTGCTCATCAGTTAACAGTATCTGGTGTGTTAGCACCTGGAACAGACATCATGTTTTTCTTTAGCTCAAAATAGCTGGTTAGCTTCATTAGGCCAGTGATCTTCAAACTTCTGAGCATATTTTCAAAATTAATCTCAAGAACTCAAAAATAAAAGTGGAGTTTTATTGGTATAGCTATTTCATCTATCCAAATGTATAAAATCACTTATTATAAAGATGATCAATGAGAGCAAAAAGACCTGTTGAGTAAGAAAAATTGATAATATTAGGATTTATGTAATCTGATAGGAATTTCATCATCCAATTATTTTCCATGTATTTTTTTGGTTTGTGGTTTTGAAAAACCCTTGATTCAGACAGTTTAAGTAGCTGCAAAAGAAAATGGGAGTTTAAATGATTTTCTTGAAATTTTTGGATTTTCATCAATTTAATTAAAATACTTTTAAAAAGAATAGTAGGGGACTTTTGAAAAACTGTCCCCTCAATATTACATAAAGAATTCAAAAAGAAACAGAACTCCTGCTTTTAGCAATGGCAGGAAAATCATTACCACTATCTTGCAGAGTGCAATTAGAAAAGTTGTGTAAACTATTTTTAAAATCAACTTTAAGGCATTGAGAGGTGGCAAGGTAGTGAAGCCAAGATCCTAGGATGGACAGAAGCCCAGGTGGTCTGCCTGGGATCATGTCAATTCTATGGGAGAGCACTGAGAGGCTGAGAATCTTAGAAGCACTTCTAACAGTCTCATGGGGTTCCAGCAGGGACCCAAAGGGCTATACTTTAGGAATAACAATAAACTGAGATGAGAGTAGAGACTCACAGTTCATCTTGTCTTTAAATTACCCACACTTTTGCAATTGAATTAAGGCTATTTCGATTGATAATATTTTCAGGCACCTAAGAACAAAACAGTCTCTGAGTAAGACATTACCATCTTGGTCCTCAAAGTATTTCCACCAGCAATTCAAATATAATGTCCATCACACAACTAAAATAATCAAGATACCTAAGGAGACAAAACATCATGGATGAAAACCAGCAATAACAACCAACAATAGAAACAGGCACACATTAAGAGTAACTACCATTATAAAGATGGAGACGGAGTTTTAGCACAGAACTGTCAACTAAGAAGTGGTCATTCTAAACCAGAAAAGTATAAATATCCAAATTAAAAACTCAATGAATGCCTTTTCCTCAAACTAAGCACGGGATAATTAACTCTTTTCCTTATTGCTGTGTCCAGGAAATTCTAGATGTTACATGGGTCAAGTACGCCTATACCCCCCAAAACCAAACCCATTGCCATTGAGTTCATTCTGACTCATAGTGACCCTATAGTATGTTGGAATTCACTATTTTCAACATCACTGCAAACAACTGGTCAAACCTGGATCCTAATTACAGACAAAACACATCCACTCCTCAGGTTGGAGGCCAATTAATAATTAGTAAAAACTTGTCTGCTTGAGAGGGAGTGGAAAGCAAAGTGCTAAGATTACCGGGATAGCAAGGTTATGCTGAATAATAAATTAATGCCAAAGTCTCAGCATCAGGAAAATGACAACTTGTTTATGTTACTTGTCCAACATGCCTTGGGATAAGGTTTTTTTTGTACACACACTCATTCAGGGACCAGGTTGACAGAGCTTCCATCATCTCCAAGTATAACTTCCAGAGCTTCCATGGACGAAACAGCATGGAGACCCACCCCTGCTCTTCAGAACCCGAGACTGAAAGTGGTACCTGCCGTTTCCTCTTAGAATCTATTGGCTGATGTTAGTAGAGTCTACTCCAAACAAACCAGTTGCTGTTGAGTCAATTCAAACTCATCATGACCCCACGTAGGTCAGAGTCAAATGGTGTTCCATGGGATTTTTTGGTGACTATTAGGTTGCTATGAGTCAGAAGCAACCTGAGAGCTGCGGGTTTGGCTTTTGGTTTGTGGGTTTCATCAGAAGAAGGTTGCCAGGTCTTTTTTCCAAGGTGCCTCTGGGTGTACTCAGACCTTCTGTCTTTAAACTGGCAGTCGAGTGTGTTAACTCTTCCACCCAAGGACTCCCATAACAACACAGGAAGGAGAAAATGTGAAGGGACTTATGGCTCATCTGCAGAACGGAACAGAACAAGTCTCTGTCATCCTTGGGTTCTAGAAGTCTGAGAAGTCAGTCTTGGAAATGACTATCTTATAAACTGGCACATTCAAGGCAAATACAAGCAGATGACACATTTAGAGAGTTGGGCGTCTCTTGGGGACTGCACTAAATCAACCTGATAGATTGCTATAAACTATGGGACTGCAAATTGTTTGCCTTCTCTTTGCTTCATAACTTCCTGGCAATGATGAGTGTCTTACTACCAAGTACTGAGAGCCCGTGGGGGTGTACTACTAATAATGTAATTTGGAGTTTAAACTTTCATTCAGATTCTTACATGGCAGTGCTCTGATATTTTTCAATAGCCAAGCCAAGCCAATAGGATCACAATAATTTTTGATAAAAGAATTCTTTAAAACAAAATTCCAGTTTTAAAATTGACCTAAGTCCAACCCTAAAGTAAAGCATCTGTATCGTCAATCATCAAACATTGCCATCATACTAACTATAATTGCTATCAGATGTTGCATTTTAAAAAAAGAGATGTTCAAGAGACAGAGATTGTTGAAATTTTAGTGCTTTCAGCCCCTTTTAAAAATGATTGATGTTTTTCCTCGCCCTCCCCTTTTTCTCTCCCCTTCCCCTTTTTTCCTCCCCTTCAGAGTGATTCAGTCCAAAAGTCCACACTGTTGAAGGTCTCCACACAAGGAAGCTGTTCTTGAAAATGCAGGGGCTGGTCAGAGAGACATAGACTGGGAGTCCCATGGAAAAGGTGAGCTGAACAAAGGTGGTGGCAGCTAGCTGAGGAGAAGGGAGTGGCCCGTGTGCAGAAGGTACAGGGCCAGGAACCCCAGCTCTGTCCTCACCAGCTGCCTGGGGACAGACTGAAAGCTCGGGTTCTCTGAGTCTCAGCTTCCTTATAATGACATGAGTGACTGAGTTGCTCAGACCAACAGGTGTCACAGCATGCTTGATGGGACCTCAGGAGAGCAGAGAGTGGCAGAGGAGGGTCGGGAGCAGGTTTCCAGCCCCCTACAGCCTTGGCCCATCTCTTTTCCTTCATGATCTGCTTGGCTTTCAGCCTATTCTTTTGTTTGACAGAGTTTTCTCTGCTGAAAATAAGTCAATGCATATGTAAATGGATGAATTTTGAAAACCTGTTACTTGAAAACTAGTCTTTTTTGTCTCTCGGCATCTTTTGCCCTAACATTTTATTGCAGGGCATGGAAACCCTGAGTGAACAGCACAAGGACTTCAGTATGAAAAGCAGAAGCTCCCAGGTCATCAGGCAGAGGGCTTCTCAGCACACAGGGAAAGTCCAAGATGAATTCAGCACACATCTGCATCCGCACTGCGGACTTCCGCACGTCCATCAGCAAGCCCCCTTCATGGCCATGAAGGACGGGTGCATAAGACAACAGAGTAATTTAGTTGACATGTTTAAGAAGAAAACATTGACACTGACCAGAAAGCCACAGATGTGCCCAGCCTCCCGAGAGTATCTGCTCTAATGCACACAGAACATTTGAAGCAGCAGAACTGACTGACAGGAGATCCTGTGAAAGATTTGGACCAAAACCACCGTTAGAATTCAGGATGCTAGAGACTGGAAAAGTCTAATCAAGAGTGCTCTTAGCACTGAATGAAATACCTCAAACTTTCCTTTAAGGCATTCTTTCTGCTGAGGCCCAGAATGACCTATGTCACACAGTTATTATTGTAATTGGTCGTGTGGGTCCTGCCTTCCAGCTTGATGCTGTCTTGACTTGGCCACCCCTGCACTAAGGTGCTTCCTGGGGTGGGACTAAAAGAACTCTTCCTCTCTCTTGGGTTCATGAGGTGGTCCTTTTGTCTCATCTTGTGGACAGCCTAAACCACTTGATGCCATTGGGTTAATTGTGACTCATAGTGACTCTTATAGGACAGGGTAGAACTGCCCCATAGTTTCCAAGGAGCTGCTGGTGGATTCAAACTGCTGACCCTTTGGTTGGCAGCTGAGCTGTTAACCACTGAATCATCAGGATTCCAATTATTTATACAGTTGAATTTAAGTCTCTTACATCAATACTAACTTTCTTATGTATATCATTAATTTGTTGTTTCTCTATTTTTACTTTCTAGCCTTTTTTTTTCAGGTAAATCGAATATTATTTTACTATACTATTTTGCCTTCTATACTGTGCCCTGGTGGTGCAGTGGTTAAGAGCTACAGCTGCTGACCAAAAGGTCAGTGGTTCAAATCCACTAGCTGCCCCTTGGAAACCCTATGGGACAGTTCTACTCCTATACGGTTACTATGAGTCAGAATTCACATAATGGCAACAAGTTTTGTTCTTTTAGCTATCCATAGGCCAGTTTTGGATAGTTGCCCTAGAGGCTGCCAGATACAACTTTTAAGTTATTTCAGTGAACCATCAAATAATACTATACTATTTAATCGACACTGTAATAACCTTAAAACAATACAATTGCCATTTATCCCCTTCTTGCTCTTGTGTTGTCTTATATTTTATACCTACATCTGCTTTAAATCTCATTACAGGTTGTCATTGGTTTTGCTTTAAGTGGTCAGTAGTCTTGTAAGAAAACTATTGTTCATGTGTGTGCAGTGTTGGCTGGAGGAAAACTCAGCTTTTGTTAATCGGAGCAAGCCTATTTCATATTTATTATGAAAGGCTATTTTTATTGAAAGTAAAACTCTAGGTTAAAAATTTTATATTTCTGATTTCACACTTTGACAATGCTATGACTGGGTCTGCTGCTCTTTGTCTTTATCCTGCTAGAGATTTGCTGAACTCCTTGGACGGTGGGCTGGTTGGTTATCTTTGTCAGTTTTACATAGTTTGAGTATTTCTTCAAGAATTTCTGTTGACCATTCCCTCTTTTCTTTTTGCAGGACTCATTTTACATATACGATGAAGCATTTGACATTGTCCCACACGTCTAAGAAGTTCTGCACCACCTGTTACCCTTTGTTCCCTTTACATTTCAATGTGAACACTTTTGATTGACCTGTTACCAAACCCACTGGCCATTTCCTCTATTGTGTTTTATATGCTGGTGTGTCCACCTGATTTTTTCTCTTTTGAAATAAGCAAAGAGAAGAAAATTCTGACACAGCAAGAAACTTGGGAAACAGTCAAAAGATAATTCTACTGCTCCTCTCTTCTTTTTTCTCAATAAAATTAATGATTCAACTTCTAGATATTTCTACATAGTCTTCAGGCTTCTGTCTCAAGATAAAGAAATTTTTACATACTCCAGAAGAATAAGACTCGCTTCTACTTTAGGAAGTGGAGAGAGGATTGTAGATCTCACCATGGCCCAAATGATAAGCCCACCACCTCCTTTGATGTAGCTCAGTGGGCAAGTCCTGCTCTGTCTTTCCTGGCAATTTTGGAGTATAAGTTTCTTGATGGAATGCTGCAAGCATCCTGTATTCCATCTGGAGCAATAACATGACATTTATACTTCCGAGAAGATTCTGATGACCTTCACAATTCCAATTTGTCTCCAGTTAGAAAAGAAGACTCAACAATTTTAGGATGAGCATTAAGTTAAGGACTAGAGCCTGACCACTGATTTCTTGGCTCACCTTGATTCACTTTCATTTGATCAGAAATAAGAACTCCCTGGCCTTGTTCATTCCTCTTAGTTAATAGATTGCTGTTTCCCTTTGCACGTTTTCAGTTTTATCTTCAGACTGTCAGTGTAGTTGGAAATGACACAGGGTTTATGGATCAAAAGTTAAGAGGCACACATATAATCCAGAGACTACACCAGCATGAGACAAGAACTAGATAGTGCCTGGCCACAACCAATGACTGAACTGACGGAGAATACAACATAGATTCCCTGACACCGTAGGAGAAAAACAGGTGTGCAGAAATACGACTCAATTGAAAACACCAGACTTGATGGTTTAACAGACTGGAAGGTTTACAGAAGATATGACCCCAAAACTCTGTTAGCCCAGAGCTGAAACCATTCTCAAAGCCAACTCTTAAGACAAAGATTAGATTAGACTATAAGACATGGGATGATACAGGGTAAGAGGGTGCTTCTTGGCCTAAGCAGCCACATGAAGTTAATTGGGCAGCTCCACTTGTCCAGAGGGAAGATGAGAGGGTGGAGGGGACAGGAGTTGGTTGAATGGACTTGAGAAACACAGGATGGAAAGGAGAAGTGTGCTGTCACAGGGTGGGGACAGCAGCTAGAGTCATCTAGCAGTCTGTGTGTAACTTTTGGTAGAACAAATTGACTTGGATTGTAAACTTTCACTTACAGCACAATAGTTTTTAAAAGTTGAGAATCTGAGTTGAAAGAATAAGTAAGCTCATTCTACACTGACAGGTGTGTACAGTTGTTCTCAAGCCACCTGGTCTCCTGTGTTAACTGCAGAAACCTTCTGGTCCTTATGGTACATGAGCCTTCGATGGCTGCATCTCTAACAATGGGAAAAATCTGGAGAGGCTGCCTGTGCCTCATGTAACAGAAACAGCCAATTCCTTTGCTTTCTGTTGGTAGGTTATTTGACCCTCTGCAGCTGTTGAATTGGGGATCATATCTTTCTCCTTTCTGCAAGTTTCAGATTACTGGTTTCTTAGAGACCTGATCCAGTTACTTCTAAACTGTCTAGAGTGTCTCTAACATGGATTCCTAAGCCAGCCAGCCAGGACGCTGCCACTTTGTGAAGGCCCTTTTGCAGCTGACCAGTTTAACTTGAGCTCTTAGCACGAGGATGGGTTGAGGGTGAAGTCTTGGTCATTTTTGCATTTGTCGCACTCTCTTTGTGTAACACTGATGCTCATAATGAGATTTCCAAATCCAGTGTAACCCAATAACCTCCACTTTATAAATGCATAGACTGGGACTTGAGACTGATGACATGCTGAGCAAATGGGTGATGGAAAAGTTTATTCAACTTCCTCCTCAGTGCTCAGTCTCACTATTGTTTCAAGACACAATTGTAATTCTGGGGCCTCTCAGAAGTCTCTGCAGCTCAACCAAAGAGTACAATATTTCCTTTTAGATTCATTTTATAGCTTCCTCTTGACAGAATGATTTCAACCATAAAATGCAAAAGGTGATAAGTTTCTATTTTTTTAAAGTTTTTTTATTGCTATGGCTGCTAAACAGAAGGCCACCAGTTCAAATCCACCAGGTGCTCCTTGGGAACTCCGTGTACCAGTTCTACTCTGTCTATAGAGTCTCTATGAGTTGGAATCAGCTCTATGAGTTGGAATTTCTCAACTGAGAGAGACTTACACAAGTGGAGTAATCTGACTTCCTCATGGATAGGAAGACTCAATATTGTGAAAATCTCTATTTTGCCCCAAACAATCTGCTTATATAATGCAATCCCAATACAAATTGTGCAACATTTTTTAATGAGATGGAGAAACAAATCGTCAGCTTTGTTTGGAAACAGAGGAAGCCCTGGGTAAGTAAAGCACTCCTGAAGAAGAACAACACACTGGGAGGCCTCTCACTACCTGACTTTAGAATCTATTACACTGCCACAGTTGTCAAAGCAGCATGGTACTGGTACATAAAGAGACATATATACCAATGGAACAAAATAGAGACCCTAGAGATGCCACCATCCTCCTAAGAACAGCTGATATTTGACAAAGGCCCTAAGATTTTAAACTGGGGTAAGAACAGTGTCTTTAACAAATGGTGCTGGCAAAATTGGATATCCATCTGCAAAAAATTGAAACAAGATCCATATCTCACACCTTATACAAAAATCAACTCAAACTGGATAAAAGACTTAAATATAAAATCTAAAATGATAAAGATAAAAAATAGAGCCAACAATGGAAGTTTTAATACACAGTATAGACAGACTTCAAAATCTGAAAAACAAAGCACATTCATCAGAAGAGAAAATAGATAAATGGGAATTAATAAGAATCAAACACTTCTGCTCATCCAGAGACTTCATCTAAAGAATTAAAAGACCACCTACAGAATGGGAAAAAATATTTGGCAACTATATGTCAGACCAATGCCTGATCTCCATAATCTATAAGGTACTACAAAATATCAATAAGAAAAAGATAAATCATCCAATTAAGCAATGGGTAAAGGAGATGGACAGACACTTCCCTAAAGAGGAGCTCCAAGCAGCCAAAAAACACATGCAGGCATGCTCACGTTCATTAACTATTAAAGAAATTCAAATCAAAATGACAATGAGATGCCATCTCACCCCAACAAGGTTGGCCACGATCCAAAAAACACAAAACAACAAGTGCTGGAGAGGCTGTGGAGAGATTGGAACTCTCCGACACTGTTGGTGGGATTGCAGAATGGTGCAACCTCTTTGGAAAGCAATCTGGTGCTACTGTAAAATAATGTATATAGATATACCATTTGAACCAGTAATTCCACTGCTTAGAATATATCCTGCAGAATCAAGGCCATTCACATCAACTGATACATGCACACGAATGTTCATCGCAGCACAGTCCACAATAGCAAAAAGATGGAATCAACCCAGATGCCCAGCAACAGAAGAATGGATGGGTAAACTATGGTATATGTACTCAATGGAGCAGTATGCAATGATAAAGAATGATGATAGCAGGAAACATCTCTTAACCTGGTTTCAACTGGAGGACATTATGTTGAGTGAAAGTAGTCAGTGACAGAAGGACAAATATTATATGAGACCCCTACGATAAGAAGTTAAAAGCAGACTCACATATAACAGAAAAGACTCTTTGACAGCTACGGGGGCAGGAGGGCGAGGGGCGAGGGTTTAGATTAGACAGTTAGAAATTTGGTTGGGTAAAATTGGTGACCACACACATTAATAAGAAGATCAATATTAACAGGACTTCAACACAACTTGTGTACTCCTCCCATCTTAACCCAATATTGCAAGAACAGAGTATGGACATTTTCATTCAATCATAATTAAAAAATACATATATATATATACTTAGCATCTCCAAAGGAGTAAGAACTGGAGATCTTCAGAAAATCTGAATAAAATTATTGCCTTTGAGTTAATTCTGCCTCATGGTAACCCTACAGAATAGAGTAGAACTACGCCATTGGGTTCCCAAGGCTGTAACGTTTGTGGTCACCACTGTCTGTCAGTTTGTCATACTGTGTTGACTTGTCTGTTGTTCTGATGGTGGAAGTTGTGCCACCAGCATTTCAAATAGCAACATGGTCACCCATGGTGAACAGGTTTCAGCAGCGCTTCCAGACTAGGATAAGACTAGGAAGAAGGACCTAGTAATCTACTTCTAAAACAAATTGGCCAGTAAAAACCCAGTGGAGTAGTGGTTAAGTGCTACAGCTGCTAATCAAAAGGTTAGCAGTAGTTTGAATTCACTAGGTACTTCTTGGAAACTCTATAGGGCATCTCTAGTCTGTCATATAGGGTCACTACGAGTTGAAATTGTCTCATCAGCAATGTTTTTTTTTTTTTTGGTTCTTAGTGAAAATCTTGTGACTGGCAACAGAACATTGTTTCATACAGTGCCAGAAAATGAATCCCTCCACTGGTTTGAATGCATTTGCATTATGTCTAAGGAAGAACTGTCCCCTCAAAGTAGAAAAGAACTTAATGACATTTATGAAGTAAGGCTTTTCAGATCATCATTTGCTGCTATGGCAGAATTCAAACTGAGATGAAACAGCTGTAAATATTCATTAGTAATCAGAAGGTGGAGTGTATGAAGTATGAATCTAGAAAAATTGGAAGTCATCAAAAAATGAAATAGGCTGCATAAAAATCAATATCCTAGGCACTGGTAAGCTGAAAATGGGCTTGTGTTAGCCATGTAACCCTAATACCTTACAATATGTTTTACCATTTTCAAAATGTGTAATTGAGAGCTTCGTATAACTAATGCCATAATGATACTCTAAATAACCTGTTAAGTGATTTTACTGAACCAACTACTCTGGCTTCTGCAGTGGCCTCTTTCCAAAGGGGCACAAAGTCACCTCAGCTCCTGTGACCTTGGTCTCCCTCCTCTTCTTTGCTCTCCTAAGAAATGGCCATCAGCCTAGAAAACAGCAGCTGGGAAGGCTTCCTGGCATTTTGTGTACCCCAACTTTCTTTCTTGCTCCTTGTCTCAGAGTGACCTCAGCAGGCTAGTTCCACTAGCTGAGGAATTTTTGTACAAGTTTTGTCTTTGCCTGTTACAAATATGCAGATTAGAGTCCCAGTGTCTGGCATACATATCTCTATTTTAAGAAAGAGTTTCTTATGACTATTTTGTGATGTATACAGTTGTCTGTGGGCTATGTGCTTATAAACATGAAGTATTTCTTGTTGAAGGGAGATATAAACTCTGATGTAAAACTTATCTTCTGAGACTCTGTGGAGAACAGCCTACACTGCTGTCCAGTCTCCGGTGGTATCATACTTCCTAACAAACCTTCCTCCTCTTTCTAATTTGGGGTATGTTTTATTGGCTTGACTGCTCCAGGGCATGGACCCAAATCAGGTAACAACCTTTTGGAATCAGAAAATCATATGGTTTGCAATGCCGAGAATGACAAATTGAAAAGGAATGGTATCACCACAGAGTCCTGGTGGCATGAGTGGTTAGGAGTTCAGCAGCAACCCAAAAGGTCTGCAGTCTGAATCTACCAACTACTGCTTAGAAAGTCCATGGGGCAGCTCTACTGTGTCCTGTAGGATCACTGTGTGTCACCATCAACTTGATGGTGATAAATTTTTTTGTTTGTTTTTTGGTGTCATATTTATCTGCCAAACTAACATTTAAAGATCTATCCTGAAGTACAAGGCTGTCGATGATAGAGTAATAGCCATACATCTACCAGGAAGACCACTTACTGTAATTACTATTCAAATTCACCAACCAATCACTAATTTCAAAATAAAGAAATTGAAGCTTTTTACCAATATTTGTAGTCTGAAATGATCAAAGACGCACTGATAGTTACCATTGATTAGAACACAAAAGGAGAAAATGAAGAAGTATTGGTAGTTGAGAAATACAACTTTGGTGATAAAAATGATGCTGGGTGTGGCATGATAGAATTTTGCAAGACCAATGACTTTTTCATTGCAAACACATTTTTTGACAGCATGAACAACTATACACATAGACCCTCCTAGAAGGGATACACAGGTATCAAATCAACCATATCTGTGAAAAGAATCAATGCAAAAGCTCAATGTCATCAGTCAGAGGAAGGCCAGGGACTGGACTGACTGCAGCACAGATCATCAACTGCTCATCTACAAGTTCAAACTGAAGCTGAAAAAAATTAAACCAAGTCCACAAGCACCAAAGTACAAGCTTAAGAACACCCCACCTGAATTTAGGGACTGAAGACCAGACCAGTTTGGGGATGACATGAAAGACATCATACACGAAGAAAGCAAAAGGTTATTTAAAGGACAGGAAGGAAAGAATAGAACAAAGTAGATTCTAGAAGTGAAGAAAAACTTCAAGTCTTGAGTATCAATATTGAAGGATTCTATGGGCAAAAGACTGGATGACACATAAAGTATCAAACAGTGATGAAAAGAATACACAGAGTCACTGTACCAAAAAGACTTGATTGACATTCAGCCATTCCAGGAGGTAGCATATGGTCAAGAACTGATGGTATTGAGAGAAGTCCAAGCTGCAGCGAAGGCACTGGTGAAAAAAAAAAACAACAGGGCTCCTGGAATTGACAGGATACCAACAGGGATGTTTCAACAGATGGGTGCAAGGCTGAAAGTACTCACTTGTTTATGCCAAGAAACTTGGAAGACAGCAACCTAGCCAACTGATTGAAAGAGATCCATGTTTTTGCCCATTCTGGAGAAAAGTGGTCTAAAGCAATGTGGAAGTTATCAAACAGTATCATGACTGTCGCACACAAGTAAAATTTTGCTGAACATCGTTCAAAAGCCTTTGCAGCAGTGCATCAACAGAGAACTGCCAGAAATTCAAGCTGAATCCAGAAGAGGACATGGAATGAAGATATAAATGATGATGCCAGGTGGATCACAGGTGAAAGCCGAGAATACTAGAAAGATGTTTACCTGTGTTTTATGGTCTACGCAAAGGTATTCATCCTGTGTGGATCATAATAAAGTATGGGTAGCATGGCAAAGAATGGAAATCACAGAACAGTTAATTGAGTTTGTGGGGGATTTATAGATTGACCAAGGGGCAATTATTCAAACAGAACAAGGGGATACTGCATGGTTTAAAATCAGACATGAATTCTTTCACCATATTTACTGAATCTTTGTTCTGAGCAAATAATGTGAGAAGCTGGACCATATGGAAAAAATGGGCATCAGAATTGGAGGAAAACTCATTAACAACCTGCAATATGCAGATGACACAACCTTGCTTGCTGGAAGTGAAGAGAACTTGAAGCATGTACTGATGAAGATAAAGGACGACAGCATCAGTATGGATTGCAGCTCAACATAAAGATGACAAAATCCTTTTTGCTGAGGTCTGTGACCCACAGAGGCCCCTGTGAACAAAGTTACAAGCCTATGTCATGACAGGCGGAGGCATCTCACCCGTGACATATTTTTAGCCTACTGTCCCTGATAGTATTTTGCTTCTTAATTAAATCTTCCCCCCAAAAAATACCCCCTCCTCTCCCGGCACAAGGACAAGGAAGATGCCTTCTAAGAGAGGCTTTACGACCCCCTCAGCTTATGAAATAGTATTGGGAAAACCTGACCAGTAACTCCTAGAGAAAAGAGCTCGGAGGAATGAATTCCAATACAGCATGCCCCACCTGAGAGCACCGAGGCTGGCCCAACCCCGCTGGCTTCTCCCAACTGTACATCCCCCTTCGCAGGTGATAAGCAGATTGCAGAAAGGCTCTGGGAAGCTCCCCAGGGACGGCCACCCCACCCTCCCACAGCTCTTAGAATATAGATATTCCACTCCCTACACCAGGAAGACAGATAGGCTTCCAAGTTTATTGTGTTTGTATGGCAACTAGACAAATACTGAAGAAATACTCTTCTTAGAATAGTTTAAGAGAAGCTTAGAGTGAGGGATGGTGGACACTTGTTGTCCCCACAGGAAGAGATAAGAAAGAGCAAAGAAGGAACAAATAGAGACTGTCAGAGTATAACTTTTTAAGATGAGTTTATTCTCTCTTCCTGCACCTTTGACCTTGAGGCAGAGTAGAGTTAATAGAAGTTTCAGGATTAGCCTTGTTCTGACTGTTGATTATAATCACAATATACTGGTCTTGAACCATTATTTAGAGGGCCCTAATGATTAACATGAAAAAGGACTTCAAGGTATCGGTTCTCTTCTAGCCAACAAAGAGGACCCTAATAATTAACACAAAAAGAGACCACTGTCTCGGGCCATTATTTAGAAGACCCTAATGATTAACATGAAGAGAGACCACGAGGTACCCACTTCTTGCTAGCCAATCACTTATGTGGTCAAAGTACAGTTACTTCATTGACTATAAAAAATAAAGGAAGACAGACTTTAATGGGCTGCCATTCTCCAAAACTCTTTCCTGTCTCTCTCAATTCTTTCTCTGCCGACGCTGTTTCCCTCCCTTCGTGGGGCCCCAAAAAAGTTGTCAGGGCTGGCTCCTGGCACCTTTTAACTGGACCAATGAGCAAGAAATGGAGAAAACATTTAAGTCATCAAGGAACCTATTTTACTTGTATCCACGATCAACATCCACGGAAGCCGCAGTCAAGAAATGAAATGATAGGTTGCATTAGGCAAACGTACCACAGATGATCTCTTTGAAGTGTCAAAAACCAAAGATGTCACTTTAAGAACTAAGGTGTTTCTGACCCAAGCCATGGTATGCTTAATTGCCTCATATATATATACACACACACATACACACACACACACACACACACACACACACGCACACGCACACACACATACAGAAACCCTGGTGGCATAGTGGGTTAAGTGCTACCTCTGCTGACTTAAAGGTTGGCAGTTCAAATCTGCCAGGTGCTTCTTGGAGACTCTATGGGGTGGTTCTACTTTGACTTCTAGGGTCGCTGTGAGTTGGAACCGACTCAGTGGCAGCAGATTTTATATACATATGAAAGTGGACAATGAATAAGGAAGATCAAATGAGAACTGATGTCTTTGAATCATGGTATTGGCAAAGAATACTGAATATACTACAGACTGCCAGAAGAACAAACAAATATGTTTTTGAAGAAGTATAGCCCGAATACTGCTTAGAACCAAGGATGGTGAGATTTTGTCCCACATACTTTGAAGAAGTTCCTAGGAGGGATCAGTCCCTGGAGAAGGACCTCAGGCTTGATAATATAGAGGGTCATTGGAAAAGAGGAAGATCCGTAATGGGGTGCATTGCTCAGTGGCTCAGTGATGGTCTCAAATGTAGCAACAATTGTTGAGGAGGGCACAGGACCAAGCAGTGGTTCATTCCGTTGTGCAGAAGGTCACTATGAATCAGAAATGACTTGATGGCACCTAACAACAGTCTTTACAGCAACATATGCTCCGGTTGTTTTCCCACAGTCACTGGTGGGTTCAAACTGTCAGTCTTTCAGTTAACAGTCCAGCACACAACCACTTGCCACCAGGGTCCCACCCCATAAGTGTTAAAACCCCCAAAACAAACCCATTGAGGTCAAGTCAATTCTGACTCATAGCGACCCTATAAGACACAGTAGAACTGCCCCATAGAATTTCCATGACATGTCTGGTGGATTTGAATTATCGACACTTTGGGTAGTAGCTGAAGCACTTAACAATTGGGACCACCAGGGTTTCCCCCATAAAGATTGGAGCCTAGAAGACTCTGTCACGAGGTATTGCCATTATTCAAAATTGACTCGACAGCATCTAACAACAACCATTTGGAAGTTAGAGAATCAGGTTGGGTGGGTTGGGACAGGCACAGGGACACTCTGGTTGGGGGGGAACATGTAAAAGATGTGAGAACCTACATAGCATGGACCCATTTTCCTGGCACTGTGGCGCACAGGTATTTTATGCACCGGGGAGGCAATGAAACAACTGTGAGAACATTGTCTGTTGACTCTCCATTGATTCCCAAGCCTCTAGCTGTTCCAAAGAGTCCTGTCAACAGCTGGTAGTTCAGAGGGTACCTCTCGCCATCCGGTAGTACCAGTGGCATCTGGAATGAACTCAGGATGGTGTCTAAAATGGAGTTCCACCTCTGGAACCTGAAAAAATTATTAGCTTTAGCCATCCCAAAAATAATTTTTAAATACCCTGGCCAACTGAGGAATCATTGCTTTCTTTTAAATGACTAAATTTGCTGAAGCCAGCTATCCTAATAGGAAGCTAATTTTCATTTCCTCTGTTGTATTCTCAATACAGTGATTGTGAGGCATGTGGAATACCAGGCAATCCAGCCAGTTCCTCAAGAGGATCTGAAAGCCCTGACGACTCCAGACTCCAAGCCACTGCTCTGTGTACTGGATAATTAATGTCATACGCTATACAGACAGATTTCTACTTGCAGTGATCTCATCAGGGAGGGCACACATACAGGGTGGAAAGAAATCAGTGCTGAGGGATCTCAGACCCTAAACTAGAAACAGGGGCCGAGGGGAAGGTTACCTTCTCTATGCAATATAGAAGGAGGAGGAGTCTTGGTGCTTCTCCAAGGAATTACTTCTCCTTAGAAACTCCTGTGCTCAGAAGCCTTCCTGAAGCAACGGAGTGTAGTGTTTCCCTGAAATACAGAGCAGCCTGAAATTTGAGTACACTGTTGAGCCCACCAATGCCAGCCCCAGTCATCTCTCACATTTACAAAGCCTACTTAGTTTGCATAGAGCATTCTGGAACACTCCATCATTTGAAATATCACCTGGGGAGCTGGGTTTCATGGAGTTGCAGGTAAATAAATGGACTTCCAAAGAGAGAGACTGTGTGGGCTGTGTGCCTCTGGGCAGCAGCTGCAGGAGGCTAAGGCACCTGGAAGGCCGTGCATTAGGCCCATTGGTGGCTCTGCTCTAAGGCACAGCACTCAGACTGTTTGCCCGTTGTTTCCGTTACTATCTGCTGGAGGCCAATTTGTTTTTAGCTCGAAAGGGGTATTCACAGAGCAGGAGCCAGGGGGCCTCTGCACTGCTTTTTGAAATCATCAGGTGAAATCTGGGAGCAGCCATGCAGGGGGCTGCCTGCCGCCAGCCCCAGGGGATTTCACTATCCAGAAGATAAAGGGTGCCCACGAGGCTGTGCCAATGTCGCACATTTTTTTCCATTGTCCACTTACGGCTGTGTGAGTCTTTGTTAACAAGGGAAACAGCCCACTTCTCACCCACAGCGCACCTGGCCCTGTACCCTGACGATACCACGGTGGGGACACGTCTAACAAGCAGGAAGTATTATTGTTGTTTGCTGCCTTCAAGTCTATTCCGATTCATGGCGACCCTGTGTGTGCAGAGTTGAATTGCTTGCTAGGTTTTGAAGGCTGTGACCTTCAGAAGCAAGTCTGTCATAAGGAAGTCTTCCGTAGCTACACTGGGCAGGATTTGAACCAGCAACTTTTGGGCTACTAGTGGAGAACTTATCTGTTTGCACCATACAGGGGCTTCAAACAGGAAGTACCTGAGGACATTTTAGACCTGGGTGGCCAGCCAGGCCTGATGCAGTTGCCAGAGACTCAGGGAGCCCTTTCTGTCTCCACAAAGATGAAGGGGTGCAGAGACACATGATACATATCCATTGGGGACAGTCACCCTGCAGGGTCTTGGCAGCAATGGCCACATTCTGCCTCTTGCATACTTTCCTAAAAGTCCATCCACTTTGACTGTTTCTTAGTGAGATTAAACATCCTCCTCTTCCCATGCATTCTTCCCAGAAAATGCACGCCTCGATGTTGATCCAAGAGACAAGAAAACACTCAACACGTCAAGGCTCATGTTCCTAACAGCCCAAATCTGGAAACCCAAATGTCTGTGTACAGGAGAATGAATAAATGAGTTGTTTTCTCTTACTTCAACTGAATACAGCTCAGCAACGAAAGAAGAAGGGATGACTGATGGACGCAACAGCATGGATAGATCTGAAAAGCATGCTGCAGGAAACAGGTGAAACAACACAATAATCCATACTGCATGATCCCACTCACGTGAAGTTCCAGAACAATCAAAACTAGTCAATGGTGATAGAAATCAGAAACTGGTTACCTTTGGGAGTGGAATTGACCAGCAAGGGCGTGAGAGAACTTTCTGGGGTGACAGATATGCTCTCTGTGGAGAGGTTCTACTCTGTAACACAGGACGTGACTGTGAGTTGAAATTCACCCAGTGGTAATGAACAACAAACATGTCTTCTTTCGGGTTGTGATTCCACAGATTTACACAATCCCAAAACTCAATGAACTGAATTGTTGTGTTTGATCCAATTTATTGCATGTATGTATCTCCAGTAAAAGATCCTGGTAGTCCAGTGGTTAAGCACTTGGCTGCTAACCACAAGGTCCATGGTTCAAATCCACGAGGTGCTCTGTGGGAAGAACAACAGAGGATCTTCTCCATAAAGATTACAGCCTTGGTAATGCTGTGGGGGCAGATCTACTCTGTTCTATAAGGTCACTAGGAGATGGAATTGACTTGACAGTAACATTTTTTAAATCTCCATTTTACATATATATATATTCTGCTTCTTCTAGAAGCTGTATTACTATTAATCAAGAGTGATATTTGCAGTAATTTAGGGGCAGTCAGGATTATAAGGTTTGAAAATAAGAGTGATAAAACACTTTAATTTCCCAAGCATGATTCTGAAAATGCAAATAGAAGCTGGAAACTGTTGGTACAAATGAAATGAAAGCTCCAAGTATATGCATTGATCTAAACAAAGTGAGGGGTTGTTCGCATTTTGTGATCAAGAATACTGGTGATAATTATAGCAAACATTAGTCATCATTCACTACCAGACAGTTGCCCGATGAGTATTATCTCGCTTCATTCTCGTGACAAGCCTCTGAGGTCATGGGGTTTTCGTCCTTCTTTTCCCAATGGGCGGCTTGAAGTCCAGAATGGCTATATCATTCACCAGAGGAAAACAGCAAACCTCAGGTTCAAATCCAGGTCTGTAGGGGTCCAGACCCCAGGTTCTTAACCACTAAACACAGTGCTGAAATAGAAGGTTTCTCTCTGGCTGGAGGAAGGGTTTTGGGTGGAGAGCAGGGGAAAGGAGACTGTTGGGAGGTTGAAACATGTATGGAACAGAGAGGAACAGTGTGCTGTCACCGGGCAGGGAGAGCAGTGGAAGCTGCATATAGGTGGACATGTAAATTTATACGGGAATGTACATTTTCACTCAGTCATAATAAAAAAAAAAACACAAAAGAACAACAACAACCAAAAAAAAAAGAAAAAGAAATAGAAGGTTTCTGAAATTTTATTTTAACCATGACGGAGAGGGCAGGAGGGAGATATAGTTGAAGAAACCAAGTGAACAGTATTTGGGGTAAAATGAAACATTTTGAAATGTGAGGAGTCCGATAACCTATTGGAGAAATTAACATTTTCATGTCCATTTTCTTGTCCCTGGAAATGCCAGTGTGGACAAGACTGGGGCTACAAATAGCATCTGTTCTCCCCGTGGAGTCTCCCCTTAATGAGGCCAAGACACATGCATGTGAGGCAGGGCACCCCAACGGTGTCTGCTGGCAATCGCATTGGTCACAACTGTGCATGTGGCAAGAAAAGGGGGAAACGTCAGCTTTGAGGGGTATATTGTCATCCCCCGCAAAATCAGAGTTGTAAACAAGGCAGGATACTGAATAATCTAGAATGAGCTAGAAGTCTCCACCACAGGAAGAGGCAGCATGGGACCTGGAGACTAGTCTCAGTGTTAGGGCAAGGACTCCTTGACTGTCACCTCTGAGCACCAGCACTGAGTTGGGGGCACTCATCTGGTTCTGCCTGTCCTTGTATTACTCTGCTGAAGATTAGAGGCCTGAGAAAAGGAGTCTGAGTGGCCCTGTTTGGATAAGAAGGCAGCTCCAGTCCTAGAGACATCCCTGAGGGGTACCAAACATTAACACACTTGACTGCTGATTGATAGGCTAGAGGTTCAAGTCTACCCACAGGTGCCTTCGAAGAAAGGACTGGGGATCTACAGCTGAAAAGTCAGCCATTGAAAACCCAGGGAGCACAGTTCTGCTCTGACACATGTGATGTCACCATGAGTTGGCACTGACTCCATGGTAACTGGTCTGGCTTGGTTTGCTGGACCTAAATAGACAGCATACTGATGCTCCTCAAAAAGTCCCCCATGAGAGTGGAGAGGCAAGCACCCCCTTCCGAAAAGCAGAACTCCGCAGTGTTGTTAGGAAGAACACCACCAAGTGGGCTCCAGAGAGCATTCCCTTGTGTGCCTATGGGCTGGTGGGCCAGAACCCTCCTTTTCAGGAAGTTAAGAGGACTTTAACCTCTGCCCAAGATGCAGCTCTTAATGTGGATTGATTTGAACGCATCAAATGCAATTAATTGAGGACTGTTGATTTTAAGAAGGGGCAAACAAATAAAAAAAAAAGCCTACTGCCATCGAGTCAATTCCACCTCATAGCAGCCCTATAGACAGAGAGTAGAGGTGCCCCACAGGGTTTCTAAGGAGCACCTGGCGAATTTGAACTGCCCACCTTTTGTTAGCAGGTGTACCACCAAACCATTATGACACCAGGGTTTCCAAACAAATACAGGATGTGACTACTGTTGACTGCCATTGGGTGGATTTTTGACTCATAGGGACCACATGTGACAGAGTAGAACTCTGTCACATAGGGTTTTCTTGGCTGTCATCTTTAAGGAAACAGATTGCCAGGTTTTTTTCCCAAGGATCTGCTAGATGGGTTTGAACCAGCAACCTTTGGTGTTAGCAATCAAGTGCTTTACAGTTATACCACCAACCACAATCTAGTAAAACATCCACTAGCAGGTACATTTTGTAACTTACAGATATTCTATATGGCCTCAGCCCATCAATGCAAAGGTCGGCTCCCGCTCCATACTTTGCAGTTTTAAGGTTTAAATACTGCACACAAAAGAAGCCTGGGGTCGCCCCCCGCTTTGTGTAGTTTGGGGTGTGTCCCTGGTGCACCAGTCTTTTTCTTATTGGGCACATTTTTAATAAAACTTAACTTTCAAAAAGAAAACTGAGTCGCATCTTGAAATCCGAACTCCCAACAGAAATAGATTGCCAGGTCTTTCTCCCAAGGAGATGCTGGATGGGTTTGAACCAGCAACCTTTGGATTCAGCAATCAAGTACTTTACAGTTGTGCCACCAGGGCTTCTTAGGGTAGTAGTATAAGGGTTGAAAGTAGCTGCCTTTAGGGAGACAGTCTCATTGGTGCACAGGAGAAAGCAGTGTATGAGGTCTGACAATGAAGTCCATGAACTTCATTGCTGTAAATGCTACATGCCTCCCTGCTGACTGTTACTATGATCACCTTTGAAGCTCTGCACCAACACCAGCACCTAGTCCACCCTTCAAAGCAATTTTGGAGTGTTTTCTGGAATGCCCATTGCGCATGGTGGCGAGTTTGCAAACTTAATTGTACAGCTATCTGTGAGGGAGTTTTTAGCCAGTAAACAAATAACTGTGTTGGAATACCCTCCCCACTCACCTGATCTGGCCCCCAGTGACTTTTTTCTTTACCCAGAGATAAAGGAAATATTAAAAGGAAGACATTTTGATGACATTCAGGACATCAAGGGTTAATAACGAAAACAGCTCTCATGGCCTTTCCAGAAAAAGAATTCCAAAATTGTTTTGAAGGGTTGAGTAGGTACTGGCATTGGTGCATGGCTTTCCAAGGGAGTACTTTGAATGTGACCGTAGTAATATTCAAGAACAAGGTATTTAGAACTTTTTCTAGAATGAGTTCATGAACTTAATTGTCAGTCCTTGTATTATATGGAGATGTTTTTATAGAGAGTTGTTTCCTTTCTGGCTGTTGGTATATTTGTGCCACTGTTTGCACTATCTGATTTTTAACCCTATGCATGCTTTACTTTTATCTCAAAATTAACTTTTTAAGAAAGAAAGGTGAAAAGTATTGGGATAATTTTTACTCATGATCTGAAGCCAAAGCCACTGCTCTCAAGTCAATTTTAACTCATAGCGACCCTATAGACTCAGTAGAACTTCTCTATAGAGTTTCCAAGAAATGCCTAGTGGATTTGAACTGCTGACCTTTTGGTTAGAAGACGTAGCACTTAACTATTATGGCACCAGGGTGTCCTCTACACACGAGCATATCATAAAATTTCTGAGTGTTCTATCTTCTAAATGCACTGACAACTTAAGTACTTACTGGAGAATGTTATCATCTGATGAAGATGGCCAATGATCAGCCTGTAATCAATGTCTGTAACCAATAATTGCAAAAAGTCAAACTATACTCTTATGATCCCAGCTTGCAGAAGCCAGAGAATACTGACAGCCTTAGTTTGAGTGGTGAAGTCTAATTTTTGCCAGCATGATGGAACATTGTGTTAAGTGCAAGATAACTACAAAACGGATATCTGATATTGTGCTCCAAACCATTTGCTTTGATCCTGTTTGTGCTCCTGGATATAAATTTGTAAGTGCTTAAAATCATTCCATACTATTTTCTGTCCTTCAGAGTGTTAATAAAGAATATATGTTTGGCTTCTAGTTTCCTTTTGTTAATTTTTTGTCACTGTTGTTCATGCCACACAATCAGATGGGACACTGGAGAAGCAGTTGACTCATTCACATGAGAAAGATTGCAATAGGAAGAGAATATACATTTACTCTGAGAAGGCAAATGATCTGAAGCGAACTCCTTCCTCTAGCTGGGTCCCTGTCGCAGCAGGCAGTCTAGATGCCTTGGCCTGAAGGATGTTTTATATAATTTAAACACGTACTCTGTTCTCAGAACTGAGAGAGCCAGTTTCACATTTTCTATTTTCCAAGCACAGTGCAGGGGGCTCCAGATGGAAGTGGAATGGATGTTTAGGCTCGGCAGATATGTAATCGCTCTGCTAGCAACACCCTCATCCAGAAGGATGAATTCATGTAAATAATCTTGGTAGCATCTTCTTAAACCGAGCAGGATGTAAGCTCAGAAATTGAAATGCAGAGATGTGTTTGCATTAAAATTATTTTCTCTCCTTCCCTTGAAAACAGAGACTAGCTGTTGAATAGCAGAGCAAAGAACCTTACCATCAGAAAGTGATGTCAGTTGAAAATTGCTTGGTATTCTGCTGCTGCCTCCGTTTGAAAGAAGAGAAAAATCCATGTTACATCCTCAACTTACCTGTAAGTGGACCAATCCAGGTTATCACTTCATTGTGACATATGTTGGGTTTTAGTTAGCATGTTTGACTTTTTCCCCCTTGGAAAAGGCCACAAAGCTCTAGTGGTATGTGGTTAACTGTCCAGCTACTAAAAGGGTCTGCTCTGCAAACCCACTAGCCGCTCCATGGAAACCCTGGCAGTGTAGTGCTTAAGAGATACGGCTGCAAATCAAAAAGTTGGCAGTTCAGATCTACCTTGGAAACTTTATAGGAGAGTTCTACTCTCCCCTACAGGGTCACTATGAGTCAGAATCAACTTGATGGCACGGGGTTAACGGGTTAACCGCTCCAAGGGAGAAAAATGTGGCAGTCTGCTTCCGTGGAGAGTTACAGCATTGGAAACCCTCTGGGGCAATTCTGTTCTGTCCTGTTGGGTTGCTATGAGTCAGAATCGAATTGACTCAGTGGCAGTGGGTTTGGTTTAGGAAAAGGTCTTCATTGACTAAAAGATCTAATGAACTAAAAGTTTTAATAAAATCAAAATAAAACATCTTATTTAAAACTTTTATTTCATGAAATGAAAATTAAACTGACTTTTCAGTGAAAATCTTTGAGGGGATTATCACATGGATGCAAAGGCTGGACAATGAATAAGGAAGGCTGAAAGAGAGCTGACATCTTCAAAATACAGTGTTGGCCAAGAATACTGAGCGCACCGCCACAAGAACAAACAAATGCACCTTCGAAGACGTACAGCCTGATTGCTCTCTAGAAGCAAGTATGCTGAGACTTCTTCTCATGTCCTTTGGACATGCTAGCTGGAGGGACCAGTCCCTGGAGAAGGACGTCACGCTTCGTAACATGGAAAATCAGTGAAAAAGAGGAAGACCTTCGATGAGATGGGCTGACACAGTGTCTACAACAATAGGCTTCACCATAGCAACCGTTATGAGGCTGGCACAGGCCTGAGCAGTGTTTGGTTCTGTTGTACACAGGGCTGCTGAGTCGAAACCGACCCAACAGCACCTACCACCATCACGTCTCAAAGACAGGTGAGACTCACCGATAAATTCAATGAAACTGTTGACAGAGACTCTGAACCCTTATTTGATTCAGTGAAGTGAAAATGGTGACATTTTGATTGTCACGGCCACATTTTCAGTTGGGAAAAACAGCTAGCTTCATTTGTAGCTGTGCAATTCAAGTTATGTTTGCTAGCTGGCCAGCAGTACGAAGTCTGAAGGTAGAAATCTCAGTTTTTCTCAATTTTGTTTTGACTTTCACTGCTGTAAATAGTGACTTTAAAATACACTGCATGGATATTGAATAAAACCATCTATCAGTATTGCAGACAGGCGCGTTTTGATAGTGTTGCTTCTAGAAAGATCTCACCCAAGCCCAGTGCTCTGGTACCAAGGAACTCTGCTGCCCATGGCAAAACAAAGAGGGCTGGGCCACCCTGCATCTCTGGGTCTCACAGAGACCATGAAGTCTGAGCACAAAACACCATGATTGTCTGCTGGATTTAAGACACAGAAAGGTCTGCAGCATACCCAGGACACCAGGCCCTGAATTCTAGAACGAAGACACAGTCTCCCAAAGGGGGTACAGAAGATGGAGTTCTGGCATATGCTTCAAGGTAGACCTCCAACCTTGGTGAAGGATGAAACTTAGCTCCCACCTAACTTTATGACTCAAGCTTATGTAGTGGACACCTCATCCCACTTGTTCATTACAAAGCCTGTGACTAAGAGAAGTCACTCTGTTCTCAAAGACTGAGGTTCTCCTTATCTCCACCCCAGGTGGCTCTGGTGCTCTCGAGCAAGTGACTTCAGCTCTCTTGACACCCCTTTGTTGATCTGTGCAGCAAGGAAGATGACAGCAATCATGCGTGTCGTAACGACAATGTGCTAGAGCACTGAAGCTCGTGGAAACCTACATGTGTGCGTTAGTGTAAAACTCACAGTAACACTCCACTTCTAGCACACATGTAGTGTGTGAGAAGGTGATGGTGATTCCATTTATGATCTAGTGATGCCTTAATATTTGCCAACCTCCTGCTAACTGGTGGTCCTAAGTGACACAGCTGGATCTGACACAGCTGTCCCCTTGGGATGCTGGGGTCACAGAGTGAGCACCATGTCTAGTGTGAGGTCGCTCCAGTTTAGGAGATAAGACCTCAGGCACTGCTTTAGGCTTTGCATCTGACTTCTTCCCTCAGGCCTCTGCCCACCTCGTGTGTCCTACCCAGGATATTGTGGCTGCCCTCTCCTCTCTGTAAATACTACTTGTCCTGCTAGCTTCAGCCACCATCCCTCCCCCCACCCCAATCCAAAGGCCTCCTCCCATCTCAGAGTCCTATGGGAATTACAATAAGTAGCTCTTGGAGTCACACAAAGGGGCAAGGGACAACTGCACAAAGGAAAGGCTTGAGAGAAACAAAATAACAGGGGTCCTGGTGGCGCAGTAGATAAGAACCTAGCTGCTAACCAAATGGTCAGCAGTTCCAATCTACCAGTCCCTCCACGAAAACCCTATGGCGTGGTTCTTCTCTGTCCTATAGAAACACTTCGAGTTGGAATCAACTAAATGGTAACCAGTTTGGTTCTTCATTACTTGAACAAACCCTTGGCCAGTGTTTGTTGATTGGATTTTATAAAAAAATCTCACAGAGGAAGTTTTGCTTTGGGCTGTTTCATTTATCCCAGGCCAAAATGACATAGCAACTGTCATGGATTGAATTGTGTCCTCCCAAATATATGTATAGCCATGTGGTTGGGCCATGATTCCCAATATTTTATGATTGTCTTCCATTTCATGACTTTCCTATGGTGTTACGTTAAAACATTAGGGTGGAATTGTAAATCCCCTCATAAAATTACCTCCCTGCTCCACTGTAAAGGCAGTTTCCCTGGAGTATGACTTGCACCACCTTTAATCCTTTCACACTACAAGAGATTAAAGGAAAGGGAAGCAAGCAGAGAATTGGGAACCTCACACCATCAAGCGTGTAGCACCAGGAGAAGGGCATGTCCTTCAGACCCGAGGTTCTTGTGCCAAGATGCTCCTTGGACAAAGATTGATGCAACACCAGAATTTCCTCCAGAGCTGACAAGGGGGAAGGCCTTTCTCTGGAGCAGACATCCTGAATCTGGACTTGTAGCCTACTGGACTGTGTAAGAATAGACTTTCCTTTGTTAAAGCCATCCACTTTGTGGTATTTCTGTAACAGCAGCCCCAGCTGACTAAAACAGTGACAGCAATCATGCAGCAAGTAAGAATCAAGCACCTGGCCAGCCCCCCTCCCCCCCCCCCGTGTTGAAAGCACAACCAACCTCTTCTCAAGTGTTTCGGGCTGCATGGAGGTGGGCAGCAGCCATATCACCTGGGAGTTTTCTGCCTAGTGACGTGTACTCTGCATCCATCCTAGCTTCTAGAGCTGAAGTCCCCCAGGTCCTCATTGTTCCACGCTGCAGAAACATAAGTGGCCGCAGAGCAAGAAATGGGCAAAGTGGGCGTAGGTTGGGAGTGAAGACGACGTGGGTTTGGAGCATGTCTGCGGAGCTAACGTCACTTGACCGATGGCATCCAAATGCATTTGGAAGCTGGACCCCCCAGTGTCCCGATCTCTTCTCAGGTTACAGGTACAGATGCACCCACTGAGCTCACAGAAGCACTTGACTGACACCTAGAGTCCAGGAGACAGCAGAGTGGCCCTCTCTAGTGGTCTCCATCCTCAATGACTCCTCCAAGAGCCATCTCATCGAAAGGCGTGACCAAGGGCTCTCAACAGGCCCACGGGGAGTCAGCTGCTCGCCCCTTGTGCTGTGATTTCCCTGATTACAGTTCCCTTTCTTGTTTCTTTTTTGAAGGGAGTCTATCTAGTACACTAGCATCTCAGAGAGACAATGAGTATATTAAGGACTACAGAACTTTCAGCAGTAAAGGAATCTTTTAACTTTATGTATGTTTTCTCAAACTTATTTGAACATAGAACCCTACACAGGTGAATGTGTGTGTGAAACACCCACTAATGCTTCACTTCTACAACGCATCTTGAGGAATAAGCCCAGCCCAGGTGATCTGCAGACTTTAGCTTGGAAAATCCGGTGGTGTAGTGGTTAAGTGCTACAGCTGCTAACCAAAATGTTGGCAGTTCAGATCCACCAGACACTCCTTGGAAACTCTATGGAGCAATCCTATTCTGTCCTGTAGGGTCGCTATGAGTCGATATCGACTCAACAGCAGTGGGTTTGCTTCGCATTATGATGTTTAGCCGAAAGGAGCAGCAACAATAGAGGAGTGTTCAGGGTCCCTCCACGCCTAGGCTGGAGCTGGCTCTTGGTCACTACGCGCTCATTCCTTGTCTAGTCTACCTGTCACTGGCTCCCCAAGGGGCATCTTAAGCCTCATCGACCATAACCTGCCTGACACAGGTCTACCGTCCTTCTAAGGGTTCTCCAAGAAAACCCACTCCTTTGCCTTCTCCAGCCTCTACAGGCCACATGCCGTCCTTGTCTCAGGACCCCTTCCTCTGTCTTTAAGGCTAGCAAAGACAGGTTGAGTTCACCTGCCATCACTCTGACCTTCTTTAGCCACCCCTGACTCACTTTCTGCCTCTCTCTTCCCCATGCAGTGACCTCCAGGATTATACTGAGCCCACTTCTTGCTGTTAGGAAATCCTAGTGGCACAGCAAACTGTTTGCTAACCAGAAGGTCAGTGGTTCCAGCTACTCCTTGGAAACCCTACAGGATAGTCCTACTCTGCCCTGTAGAATCACTCTGAATCAGAGTCAACTTGATAACAATGGGTTTAACTTTTTTGGTTTATTGTTGTTAGGAGCCATTGAGTTGGTTCTGGTTCATAGTGACCCCATGAGTGTAAAGCAGAACTGTGTTCCTTAGCTGATCTCTTGGCCCATGTTCAAGGCACCTCTGGGTGGGTTAGATCAGTGGGTAGTAGAGTTCTTAATAATTCGTGTCACTCACAGACTCCTTGATCAGCTGATTAAAACAAACCAACCAAAAACGCACTGCCATGGAGTCAATTATGATCCGTAGCCACCCTATAGACAGCATAGAACTGCCCCCAAAAGTTTCCAAGGAGCGCCTGGCAGATTTGAACTGCCAGCCTTCTAGTTAGCAGCCACAGCACTTAACCACTATGCCACCAGGTTTCCTGATCAGCTGATTAGCAACCTTAATTCCGTCTTCTGCCTTCATTTCCTGCAGCAGGAGTCTAAAAGTCTGAAGGTCTCTTTTAAATTTCTTTGCAAGTAAAACCAAGTCAGAACCAGACCTCATGTGCAGAAACCTTTCAGCAGATAGTGATAAGGGGAATAGGCCAGTGGTTTTAACCATATCCTGGGACATTGAGATAAACCCTCACATGACTATGTAAAATTCCTCAGTTGTCTTTTCAGAAAATCCAGTCCTAGGGGACAAGCAAGAAGCCTAAACTTGGCCAGAAGGCTACAATCAGGACTGGGAAATTAAAGGCAAACTACAAATTCCAGAAATCTTCACTGCTGGAACCACCTTGAACTTATCTGTGGGAGCACTTCCCCTCCCCCTCCTCTCTACGTGCCTAGATCATGGTTCCCTTCCTTCCTCAAAACCTTTCAATATTTGAGACTAGCTTTTATTCAGCAACTTGGAGGCTAGGGATGTCAAGCCCCCTCCAACTCCAACTACACATAGAGCTCTCTCTAATAAACTTCGCTCATGAGAAAAGATTTTCTGCAGCTTGGTCCTTTATTCTTAAAGGTGCAGCCAGGAACCTAGAGTCCATGGCTCCAGCCACTAAACATTCTCTTTTCTGGGTTACCTAATGTGTTCCCAGGTTCCAGGGATTAGGATACGGACATCTTTGGAGGGCCATGATTTGGTCTATTATACATTGAGTGGACTAAGAGGAAGGAGTGGACAGAGGAAGGAAAAGGAATGGATGGGTAGACAGAGAGGAGAGGACACTACAGAGGTGTGCAGACTGACTGGCATTAGGCTGCCTGTAGGACCAGATTATGTAACAACCACAGCAATCTTTTGATAACTGAAAATTGCAAGACATCTTCATTATGCTTCTAATGCAGAGGCTCAAACATACTTTGCTCCCGTTGGGACAGATATCAACATTTTCAAGAATCCTGCCTAGAAAAATCATAAATCACAGCTGCTTAGAAAAAAAACTTAGCAAGATCCTAATCCAAAGGTTTCAACACTCCTAAATCCTCCAAATGACTTTAAATTTTAGTTTCTTTTCTTTTTAGATGCAGCTTGGTATTAAGTCTCTAAATAGAGCATATTCTTATTGAAGGTGTGGAAAATTACCTCAGAATGAAAACCAGGTCATAGATGCACCTGCATGCAAAGTACTAAAGAGAGAGAAGTTGAAATTTGGTTTCAAGTCTTTCCCAAAGCCCAAGAGGGGGAAAATCAGCCCGATCTGTTTGTGACTTGGAGTGCCCTGGGGGAAAGTCAAGCCTGTGAGCAGAAGGGAAGTTTGTCTTCAGTGTGACAAGAGCTTGGAGCTGTGAGATTGTCAGAAGACAACGCTGGATCATTCTGGGAAGATCAGGTCCAGAATTTTCCATGACTGATGAAGAGAGAGGGAAGAATAAAAAGTGGCAGCAGGGAGAGTGTGGGAGTAGGGAAGCGTGCAAGAACCTGGGGACTACTGGAACCAACCAGATGGCAGAGTACCCAGGGCTACCCAGCAGGAGCAGAAAGGCAGCTCATCACCTCACTATCAAGGACAGATCCTCTGTGCCATCTGTGAAGGCCACCTGCCTAGAGAACATGCTGGGGAGTAGGGGATCAGACACTCAGGAAGTGTCTCCCCATCTTTTGAAAAAGTTGGTGCTTTCCTGCCTGTATCAACCTCCTGAGATGATATGTGACACAGTCATCTGTCCCCTCCACCTGACTCATCACCACCTGCAGGTTCCAGCTGTGTCAGATAACCTCCCATTGTGTGGGCCGTGCTCCCATTCCAGAATCGTTACCCTCGCTCAAGCTGTTGCCAGTTGGAACAATCCCACTTGTCCCATCACTTTTCTCCTCCCGTGAAACTGACCATCCTTCAAGCATCAGCCCAGTTTCCTCCATAAAGTTCTTGTACTAGTTAAAAGTCAGCTCTCTTCATTCTAAACCCATGGTACTGATCTGTGCCATTCATGTATGTATATATATGCTTGCTGAAAGTGAAGAACATTTGAAATACATACTGATAAAGATCAAAGACCACAGCTTTCAAGAAAACAAAAATTCTCACAACTGGACCTGTAAGCAACATCAAGATAAGTGGGGAACGGATTGAGGTTGTCCAGGATTTCATTTTATTCAGTTCCACAATCTATGGCCATGGAAGCAGCAGTCAAGAAGTTAAAAACACATTACAGTGAAAATCTGTTGCAGAGGACCTCTTGAAACTTTTGAAAAGTAAAGGTGTCACCTTGAAGACTAAGGTATTTTCAATCACATTGTGTGCACGCAAAAGCTGGACAATGAATAAGGAGGATGGAAGAAGAACTGACACCTTGGAATTGCAGTGTTGGAGAAGAGCGTTGGAAGTGCCATGAACTGCCAGAAGAACAAACAGATCTGTCCTGGAAGAATTACAACCAGAGTGCTCCTTGAAAGCAAGGATGGCAGGACTGCATCTTATATACTTTGGATGGGCTGTTGGTAGGGATCACTTCCTGGAGAAGGACATCGTGCTTACTAAAGTAGGGGTCAGCAGGAGATGGACCACCACAGTGGCTGTAAAAATGGGTTTAATCATAAAAATGATTGAGGACATGGCACAGGACTGGGCAGTGTTTCCTTCTGTTGTTCACATGGTTACTGTGGATTGAAACCGACTTGACAACAACATGTTTATATATATATATATATATACATATATATATATATATATAATCTGACTCGACGGCACTTGGCATATATATGTATATATGTTTCCCTGTAAGTTTTGCAAAAGGGCAGTGTTGGCTTAGTAGCAGAATTCACTCCTTCTGTGCAGAAGATCTGAGTTTGATTCCCAGCCAGAGCACCTCATGTGCAGCCTTTTCCTATCCACCAGTAGAGGTTTCCATGTTGCTCAACGGGTTTCAGGAGAGCTTTCAGACTAAGAAGGACTAGGAAGAAAGGCCTGGAGATCTACTTCCAAAGACCAGCCAGTGAAAACCCCGTGGATTACAATAGTCCAATCTGCAACCGCAGTGGGGCCGGTGCAAGACTGGGCAGTGTTTCATTCCACTGTGCAGGGGCCACCATGACTCAGGCTAACAACGCAACAAGCAGCTGTGGGCTCTGGGGTACATTTTCTTCATCCCTCCAGAAGAACAAAGACTAGAAGCCAGTTTTACTGAATTTCATGGATGCTGGGACCAGGTTCTCACCAGGAGTCAAGGCTCAACCCTTGGGCCCCAGCCTGCCGTAGCTCCACTCTGTTCGGCTGCTGGGCTCTGTTGGCCTGATTACTTGCTTGAGGGCCCTTAAAGAAGCTTCAGACACTCAGCACAGGGCATGGCTGGCTGGCACAGGGAGGAAAACCACTGCAACTCAGTTTCTCTTCTTCAGTCTCAAAGGCCACGTGGGCCCCTCATGCCATAGGGACTTCTTACCTCTATTGGGAAGAAACTGATCTTTAGAGCAAAAATATTTCAGAGAAACCTGCATTATTCATCAGAAGGAAATTCTCAAGCTGGCTCTAGGACTCAGAAGGAAAGTCAGATTCTCTATGGGGCTGATTCTTTCCTTTAGGAGGTCCCACTGCAGAGCTGCCTGGAGTCAAACTTTGTTCATAAATTGATAGGCCTTCCACAGAGTGTATGGAGACCCTTCAAAGATAGTTTAAAGAAAGTGAAGACCAGGAGGCCAGCCCAGAACAGCCTACTCCCCGTGAATGAACTCAGTCCCCACCTCTGGGTTCCTCAAAGTCCTCTGTCTTTCCTGAGGCAGCTGTTAGGCATTTCTGCCACCACGGCTCAGCTCCCTTAGGCACAGAGTGCTTCTATTTCTCTTTCTAGGCTCCTAGCAGGGCACGGATGGTCGTTGTTGTTGTGTGTGTGTGTCTGTGTCTGTGTCCACACACCAGAGTACAGGGAAGGGGATAGTTTCAAATAATGACTCAGATAGACACAATGGAAAGAATGACCTCCCACGTCTTCAGCCAACCCCCTCCTGGCAGCCTCAGAGAGTGGTGCTTGCTTAGATGAGTTCCCAGGGGCTTGAGTCACTAGATTTTGTTTATGCAGATTGTCCACAAAAACCGTGGCCCTCCCAGATTCGGAGCTGCCACTGAGGGAGTTGGGAGGGGAGGGCACTTCTGAAGACCTGTGGCCTGGATTCACTAGCATCTCATGGTAATTTCTTGCATAGCACTTTGAGGAAATCAATCAGTGCAAGATGAGGAAAAGTCACCCTGTTTCTGCTGTCTCAGCTAACAGCTGAGGACTGTCTACCCTCCAACCAAAATAAAGGTGCTTTCTCTCTCTCTCTGTGTTTGTTTGCTACAGCTCCACAAGATTTTTAAAAGACTTCTTGAATTGCTTTCTCCCATGCAACCATTCATTCAATGAATGATTATTGTAACCTACCAGGTGCTTGCTGAAGTGAAGAAGATTTGAAACACTTACTGATGAAGATCAAAGACCACAGTATGGACTACACCTCAACATCTAGAAAACCAGATTCCTCACAACTGGACCAGTAAGCAACAAAAAATGAGGAAAAGATAGGGGTTGTCAAGGTTTTCGTTTTACTTGGTTCCACAATCAACGCCCGTGGAAGCCCAAACCCACCGCTGTCGAGTCAGGTCTGAATCATAGCAGCCATGTGGGTCAATGTAGAACTGACCCATAGAGTTTAAAAGGAGTGCCTGGTGGATTTGAACTGCCAACTCTGGGTTAGCAGATGCAGCCCTTAACCACTACACCATTAGGGTTTCCTGCCCATGGAAGCAGCAGTCAGGAAATCAAAAGACACACTGCATTGGGAAAATCTGCTGCAAAAGACCTCTAAAGTTTTGAAAAGTAAAGATGTCACCTTGAAGACTATGGTGTGACTGACTCAAGCCATGGTATTTTCATGAACTTCATACACATGTAAAAACTGGACAATGAATAAGGAACCGAAGAACTGGCACCTTCGAATTGTGATGCTGGAGAAGAATATTGAACGTACCGTGGACTGCCTAAAGAACAAACAGATCTGTTCTGGAGGAAGTACAGCCAGAGTGCTCCTCGGAAGCTGGATAGTGAGGCTGTGTCTTACATCCTTTGGACATGTTGCCAGGAGGGATAAATTCCTGGAGAAGGACATCATGCTTGGTAACAGAGAGGGTAGTGGAAAAGAAGACCCAACAAGATGGACTGACCCAGTGGCTGCGACGAGGGCCCTAAGCATAGAAACAATTGTGGGCATGTTTCATCTGTTCTCCATTCAGTTGCTATGAATCACAACGAACTCAATGGTACCTAACAACAACAACAACAACAACTAGAGGCCAGACAACACACTCTCTGCTGCTGTTATCAGCTGAGAGGACAATAGATAAGAATGCCTCCCTTTGTGACTGACATCTAACATGAAGACTTAGTTTTATTCTAAGGGAATAAACATGAGACACATCTAGAAATGCCATCAAGTCAGGTATGGCTCTGAAGTAGCAACGATCCGACTTGTGGCCTCTCGGTCATCTTAAATATAACATTTAAGTCAATTGAAAAAACAAGAGGACTTTCACTAAAGCAGACAGGAGTTGTCACAAAGCCCATGTATTTACTTAAACTATTCTCCACTGACCTGAAATCCTATGTAAAAGTGAGACTGAATTCAAGACTGTTTTCACTGCCACCTTGGCTACTACTCCTTTCAGCTTCCACTGTGTGCCTGGGTTTACAGCCACATCTCCTCACGTTTCTCTGCCCTTGCACCTCAAGTGCTCTTAGCACCCCAGCCAGAGTGATCCTCTGAAAACAGCGTGTCACAATTCTGATGGTTAGACACCTTGAATAGAAGTCAGTAGCCTTGGTAAGTTCCCCACAAGATCCTCCACGATCGAGGTGCTTGTCATCTTTCTGATCTCATCATCTCCATCTGTCCTTACTCACTCTGCTCCAGTCACAGTGATCACCTTCTTGTTCCTTGAGTATACCAAGCACTTCCTCACCACAGGGCCTTTGCACTGGCTATTCCCTCCACCCAGAGATTTTCCTCTAGGTACTCAGGTTGTTAACTCCCTTACTTCATTCGAGTCCCTGCTTAAATGTCACCTTGCCACTTTCTCAGTGAGGCCTTCCCTGACTACCTTTTATAAAACAGCAACCCCTGCTATTCCCCTCTTCTGGCATTAGTATTTTATATATCTCTTATTGGAACCTTCCACTCTGTATGTTTGTTTGTCTTTTTCTACTTGCTTGCAGGTTATTGTAAGAGAATAAACCAAAACCCAACCCTGCTACTGTCAAGTAAACTCTGAATCGTAGCGACCCCATAGGGTTTCTGAGTCTGTAAATCTCTATGGAAGCAGACTGCCACATCTTTCTCCTGCGGAGACACTGGTGGTTTTGAACTGCCAATCTTTCAGTTAGCTGTGGAATGCTTTAACCACTGCACCACCAAAGTTCATTTGTAGGGGAATGGGCTTTGCTGTCTTCTTAATGCCTAGAACATAGTAGGTGCTCATTAAATTTGAATGATACTCCAAAAGTAATTCTTCTATATATCATCTATATACTTGCATTAGAGTTTTTCTAGGGCAAAAACCTATAGGTAGAATTACTGGGGTGAAGACGTTGTGCCAATTCAACTTTTGACTTCTGGATTGTTTTCCCAAGTGGTGGGGTTAATTCACACACCTGCAGGCATTGTTGCTGAGTTCCCACAGGTTTGCCAACCTTTTTTTCTAATTTTCATCAGTGAAAGTAATGCTTTTCAGCTATAATTATTCCAAATTACATAAAATATATACTACGTAATACTGAAGGAAATGGATCAAAATGTCCACACGATCTTGATCTCTGAAAGGGAGTATCGGTGACAGTTAGTGGGCAGGGGTATAGCCCAGTGTATGAATCTCCCCGGAACCACAGGAACCATTGCTCCTTACCCCTGTGTCATGGATTTTATTGTGTCCCCCCAAAATGTGTGTCAGTCTGGCTAGGCCATGATTCCCAGTATGGTGTGACTGTCCACCATTTTATTCCCGGATGTGATTTTTTTTCCTGTGTGTTGTAAATCCTAATTTCTATGATGTTAATAAAGCAGGATTAGAGGCAGTTACATTACTGAGGTAGTACTCAATCTACAGGATATTGTTGTGTTCTGAGTCAATCTTTTTTCGAGACATAAGAGAAAAGTGAGCAGAGAGACAGGGAAACCTCCTACGTTTAAGAATGAAGACCCAGGAAGGGGGTACATCCTTCAGACCTAGGATCCCTGCCCTGAGAAGCTCCTAGAACAGCAAGAGATTGATGACAAGGACCCTCCTCCAGAGCCAACAGAGACAGAGACAGCCTTCTCCTAGAGCTGGTGTCCTGAATTCAGCTCCTAGCCTCCTAGACTACAAGAGAATAAGTTTCTCTTTGTTAAAGCCATCTATCTGTGGTATTTCTGGTATAGTAGCACTAGGTAACTGAGACTCCCAGTCTACACTGAAGTTGAGCAAAGATGCAAAGCCTCCCTAAAACCTCAATGACATGGAGTCAGTTCCAACCTATAGTGATCACAGGACAGAGAAGAACTGTCCCACAGGGTATCTAAGGCTATAATCCTTATGGGAACTGATTGTCACATTTTTCTCGAGTGGAGCAGCTAGTGGGTCTGAACTGTCAACCTTTGGGTTAGCAGCTGAGTGCTTTAACCACTGCACCATCAGGGTTCTTTGAGGATAATAATCCATATGTCCTAGGCCCTGGTATCTGAGCTGGCTATAAGAGAAGTTATGGCTGCTAATCAGAAGGTCAGCAGTTCAAATCTGCCAGGTGCTCCATGAAAACTCTATGGGGCAGTTCTACTCTGTCTATAGGGTTGCTATGAGTTGGAATTGACTCAATGGCAGTGGGTTTGGTTTGGGGTTGGAGTGCAGGTTAGGAAGAGAGCAAATTCCAAATTGGCAAAGTTAATGAAACAAATATGAGTCTAAAGTCTGGGTTCTTTTCAGCATTGTTTGCTGAAAGCAAATATAACAGTGGATAGGTATCATTTACTGAGTAGTCTAGATCATAAAGGAAGAAAGGCCACCATAGATCAAAACCAACGAATGTAAGGACATAAGACATGTGTGATTTACTAATTAAATACGAATATAAAAGGGGGGTGGAGTCAAGATGGCCGACTAAACGTACATCTCCCTAAATCCCTCTGGAAACCAAGACCTGAACTGATAGTTAAATGGAGCCTTCTGGATGCCCAGTGAGCCCCGGGATGTGGCATAGTGCTGTTAATTTGGACTTCATAGCACTGAACACAAAACCTCTTTTTTCACTGATCCCACTCTCGGCAAGCACAGGCTTGCACAGACCGAAAATAACTCACCATTTTGATTTGTTTTCCTCTGTCTTGGCCAGCAGGCAGAACTGGGACTTGACTAGCTCCTGGTCTCAGATGCACTGCTGGTGGGACCGGCAAGCATAATTGCCAAGTTCTGAGACCCTGGCTTTGGACTCTATACACCTGGGCTCCTCTGGCCTGTAGTAAAACAGAGAAGCCCAGGCAGAGGCCCCGACTTGGTTCTTATGCTGGGAGGTGACTCCTGGTGGGGGGAGGGAGCTTTTGTAGCAGGGAGGCGGTGTTTTGCACAGTGCCACCTGGGGCCAGGGCTCAGCAGTGAAGGCTGTGGACTCTGGACATTTTGGCACTCTTGGCCTCTCTTTCCACTGGGAGCCCAGTACCAGTCAGCTGGCGAGCTTACACGGGATGCCATCTTGTTTTGCTGGGAGGCTGAGTCATCCATACGGAAGCCTCAGCTGGACCTAATTCCTGGACTGGGAGGCAGTTCCTACCCAGAAGAGACTGCTTTTCCAACAGAAAAGCAGAGTTCTACACAATATCATCTACAGCTGGGGCCCAACAGCAGGGGCCAGCAGGCCAGTAGCCTTTCTGTTTGAGCTAGTTTATAACATTGGGTATTCAATACAGAGGTGCTTACATTGCCAGCTGGGAAGAGGGACGTAGACACCTGAAAATCTGACTGACTTTGAAAGGTGCCATATACTTTTTACTTCTCATCTTAAGACAGCCTAGAGAAGCAACAGTGGTACATCTTCACAGCATCTCTCCCAACCTCTGTTGACCCACATGAAACCCAAAAAGCAGAAAACGTTGGAGAGGATGGTAACCGGGAAGTCACCAATGCCATCAGAAGGCCCCAGAAAGAAACCACCTCAGAACTTCCCAGACAAAGAAGCTTTTCTGAAACTATCAGAAGGTGAATACAAAAGGATCATATAGAGAGCCCTCCTAGACCTCATACAAAATGCAGCAGAGCAAAATGAAAAATTAAGCAAGCTGTTTGATGTGATGGAACATCGGTACTCGGAAATCCAACAGATCAAGAACAAAATCAAAGACATAGAAACTTCAATTCAAAGCCAAGAAAACAGAATGGAACAAATAGAAAAGAAAGTTTTGGATTTGGAAGACAGAGCCACTGACTCCAGCATCTATGAGGAGAAATCAGAAAAAAGGAACAAGAAAAATGAAGAAGCATTAAGAAGCATGTACAACTCTATTCAGAAGAACAATCTATGATTAACTGAAGTTCCTGAACAGGGCGGGACACCTAAGAACACAGAGAGTATTGTGGCCAAGCTGCTGACAGAAAACTTCCCAGAAATTATGAAAGAAGAGAATATAGATATCCAAGATATGTATCGAACACCACTCAATATAGATCTCAATAGAAAGTCTCCAAGATATATTATAATCAAGCTCAACAAAATGAAACATAACCAGAAACTCTCAAAGACAGCAAGACTCAAAGCAAAGCTAACATTCAGAGGGAAACCCTGTAGGCTTTCATCAGATTTCTCCACAGAAACTACACTGGTACAGAGACAGTGGCATGACATATTCAAAGCCTTGAAGGAGAAGAACTTCCAACCAAGAATCACATATCCTGCAAAACTATCTTTTAAATATGAAAATGAAATTAAAACATTCACAGATAAACAAAAACTCAGATATTTTGTAAAAACCAAACCAAAGCTATGAGAAATACGAAAAGAATCTCTTGGCTTGGAAGAACAAAACCACTAACTTTGTATTTTAGAAAGACACATTTTCCATAATCCTACTCAGCTAGGGAAGGTTCCAAACACAATCAAAGCTATAATAGTGAAAGAAATGATCTAGTGATCATATCATATAAACTATGATAGCATCATATTAAAAAGAGGGGTGTACTACAGTCATTATAGTCTTTCCAGATGGAGAGGAAGTTGACAAGACTGGTAGTAATCAAAATTAAGGTTATAGATAGTTTATTAAGCGGGATCATAGGAGCAGCCATAAAGCACAATAAAGAAGCAACATACCGTATCAAGAAATGTAATACAGGAGTCTCAACAACCACAAAACCAACCCTGAAAAAGGTGAAGAATCAACTTACAAAGAAGAAGGTTGCAGAACAGATTAATAAGAACAACAGAGAAAACATCAACTCAGAAATAAACATATCACAATGGCAGCACTGAACACATACCTATCAATAATTACATTGAATGTGGATTGACCGAATGCTCCAGTAAAGAGACATCGAGTGACATCTTGGATCAAAAGGCATGACCTATCTACATGTTGCCTACAAGAAACTCACCATAGACCTAAAGATACGAACAAACTGAAAATCAAAGGATAGAAGAATATATATCAAGCTAACAATGAACAAAGAAGAGCAGATGTGGCAATTCTAATCTCAGATAAAATCGATTTCAATGTAAAATATACCATCGTGGACAAGTATGGACACTATTTATTACTGAAATGTTCAATAACCAAGCAGGACTTAACAATATTAAATATTTATCCACCTAATATTAGAGCACCTAAATATGTCAAAGAAACACTGACTACACTCAAAATGGAGATAGATCACTTCACAATAATAGTAGGAGACTTCAACACTCCACTCTCAATATTGGATAGATCGTCTAGAAAAAAGCTCAGTAAAGACACAGAAGACCTTGTTGCTACAATTAACCATCTAGACCTCATCAACATATATAGAACTCTCTATCCATCAGCGGACAACTACACCTTCTTCTCCAGTGCACATGGGACACTCTCCAGAATAGACCATATATTAGCACACAAAGCAATTCTCAACAAAATCCATGCCACTGAATTAGTACAAAGCATCTTCTCAGGTCATAAAGCCATAAAAGTCGAAATGAATAGCAGAAAAAACATAGAAAGCGAAACTCATGGAAACTGAACAACACTTTGTTCAAAAATCCATGGGTTATAGAAGAAATCAAGGATGAAATAAAGAAATTTATAGATTCCAATGAGAATGAAAACACTTTCTACCAGAACCTATGGGATACAGCCAAAGCAGTGCTCAGAGGTCAGTTTATCTCCATAAATGCAGACATCTGGAAGGAAGAAAGAAACCAAATCAAAGAACTGACCCTACAGCTTGAACAAGCAGAAAGAGAACAACAGAGGAACCTCTCAGGCACCAGAAGAAAACAGATCATAAAGATCAGAGCAGAACTAAATAAATCAGAGAATAGAAGAACAATTGAAAATATCAAAAGCTCATTTTTTGAAAAGATCAACAAAATTAACAAACCATTGGCTAAACTTACTGGAGAAAAACAGGAAAGGAAACAAATAACCCGAATAAGAAATAAAAGGGGAGTTGTCACAACAGGTCTAGCAGAAATCAAAAATATCATAGCTGAATACTGTGAAAGACTGCATTCTAACAAATTTGAAAATCTAGAGGAAATGAACAAATTCCTTGACTCATACCACCTACCAAAATTATCACAACGTGAAGCAGAACAACTTAATAAACCCATCACAAAGGAAGGAATTGGAAACAGTCACCAAAAAATTGCCAACCAAAAAAAGCCCAGATGGCTTCACTACAGAATTCTACTAAGCTTTTAGAGAAGAGTTATCACCAATACTACTGAGACTATTTTACAGTATAGAAAGGGATGGAATACTCCAAAATTCATTATATGAAGCCACCATAACCCTGATACCAAAGCCAGGGAAAGCCCCAACAAAAAAGGAGAACTACAGACCAGTATCACTCATGAATCTAGATGCAAAAATCTTCAACAAAATTCTTGCCAATAGAATACAACAACATATGATAAAAATAATCCATCATGATCAAGTTGGATTCATACCAGGGATGCAAGGCTGGTTCAACATCAGAAAAACAACTAATGTGATCAACCACATAAATACCACGAAAGACAAGAATCACCTGATCTTGTCTATTCATGCAGAAAAGGTATTTGATAAAGTCCAACACCAGTTCATGCTAAAAACTCTCAGCAAAATAGGATTAGATGGCCAATTCCTCAATGCAACAAGGGCCATTTATACAAAGCCAACTGCCAACATCACCCTGAACAGAGAGAGACTGAAATAGTTTCCCTTGAGGATAGGAACTAGACAAGGATGCCTACTCTCACCTCTCGTATTTAACATTGTACTAGAAGTTCTAGCCAGAGCAATCAGACAAGACCAAGGAGTAAAGGGCATCTGTCACGGCAAAGAAGAACTAAAAATCTCCCTATTTGCAGACAATATGATTGTATACACAGAGAATCCCAAAGAATCCATAAGGAAACTACTCAAGCTGATAGAAGAGTTCAGCAAAGTCTTAGGATACAAGACAAACATAAGCAAATCAGTAGGATTCCTTCATACCAACAGCGAGATTGTTAAGGAAGAAATCACCAAGACAATATCATTTACTATAGCCCCTAAGAAGATAAAGTACATAGGAATAAATCTAACCAGAGAAATAACAGGACTTTTTACAAACGCTCACTACAAGAAACTAAGAGAGAGTTACATTAATGGAGAAACCTACCCTTCTCATGGATAGGAAGACTTAAAATTCTGAAAATGTCTGTTTTGCCCAAAGCAATCTACTTATATAATGCAATCCCAATACAAGTTCCAGCATCATTTTTTAATGGGTTGGAGGAACAAATTACCAACTTTGTCTGGAAAGGGGAAAAGCCCCAGATAAGTAAAGCGTTACTAAAGAAGACACCAGGAGGCCTCTCATTACCCTACCTTTGAACCTGTTACAGTGCCACAGTAGTCAAAACAGCCTGGTACTGGTATGAAAACAGACAAATAGATCAGTGGAACAGAATTGAGACCCCCAGAGATGACGTCATCCTCCTATAAACAGTTGATATTCAACAAAGGCCCTAAGACATTAAACTGGGGTAAAAACAATCTCTTCAACAAATGATACTGCAAAATTGGATGTCCATCTGCACTAAATTAAAACAAGATCCATTACTTACACCTTATACAAAAAGCAACTCAAACTGCATAAAAGAACTAAATATCAAATCTAAAACAATAAAGTTCATCCAAGAAAAAGTAGGAACAACAATGGAAGTTTTAATACACAACATAGACAGACTTCAAAATCTGTTAAACAAGCCACAAATAACACAAGAGAAAATAGATAAATGGGAACTACTAAGAATCAATCACTTTTGCTCATCCAAAGACTTTATTAATAGAATTAAAAGGCCACCTACTGAATGGGAAAAAATATTTGGCAACTCTATGTCAGACCGACACCTGATCTCCATAATCTATAAGGTACTACAAAATAGCAATAAGCAAAAGATAAATCATCCAAATAAGCAATGGGCAAAGGAGATGGACAGATACTTCTCTAAAGAGGAGATCCAGGCAGCCAAAAAACACATGCAGACATGCTCATGATCATTAGCTGTTGAAGAAATTCAAATCAAAACGAAAATGAGATACCATCTCACTCCAACAAGGTTGGCCACGATCCAAAAATGCAAAACACTAAATGGTGGAGAGGCTGTGGAGAGATTGGAACTCTCCGACACTGTTTGTGGGATTGCAAAATGGTGCAACCTCTCTGGAAAGCAATCTGGCACTACCTTAAAATAATGGATATAAATATACTGTTTGACCCAGTAATTCCACTGCTTAGAATATATCCTACAGAATCAAGGCCATTCACATCAACTGATACATGCACGTGAATGTTCATTGCAGCACAGTCCACAATAGCAAGAAGATAGAATCAACCCAGATGCCCAACAACAGAATGGATAGGTGAACTATGGTACATATACTCAATGGAACACTATGCAATGATAAAGAACAACGATGATTGCAGGAAACATCTCTTAACCTGGTTTCAACTGGAGGACATTATGGTGAATGAAAGTAGTCAGTGACAGAAGGACAAATATTGTATGAGGCCCCTAGGATAAGAACTTAAAAGTAGACTCATACATAACAGAAAAGACTCTTTGATGACTGCAAGGGTGGAGAGGGTGGGAGGGTGAGGGGGTAGGGTTTCGATAGTTGTTAGAAATTTGGTTGGGTGAAATTGGTGACAGCACACATTAGTAAGAAGATCAATATTAATGGGACTTCAACACAACTTGTGTACTTCTCCCATCTTAACCCAATATTGCAAGGACAGAGCAGCTGGGCCTGGGGCTGGCGACCGTGCTCTTAGGGGAAATTGAGGCCAATCGGCACAACTAGCATTTTGCTAATGAGGTCTCTTCACACCCCACATTGCTGAGTGGCATCTGGGGTCTTAAAAGCTGCCAAGCTGCCATCTGAGGGTACAGCAAATGGTCCCAACTTTGCAGGAATGGATGATCACCAAGGTCCATAATGGCATGAGAGAAAGAGAATCCAGTAGACAGAGAGCCACATGAGTGGATGTCTACATCGACTTGTGACGGGAAGAACCAGATGGTGCCCGACCACCACCAGTGATAGCCAAGATGGAGCTCATAAAGTTGAGTCTCACTGGCAACACAAGTATAAATAAGGGTGCACCCTGAGATCTCCACTAAAAGACCACAATTGGTGGTCCAGGAGTCTCAGAGTTCTCCTGGGAGCAGGGCCCCTGGCGCTAATGTTGTCCCTGTCCATAAATCATAATGAGGGTCAACTTTTCAGATAGCAATGGATTGGACTTGGTGACACAGAGTGACCATATTTTGTGGGCACTTTATGGTTCTAGGCATCTATAGGAAGTTGTCCTGTTGACCTCATATGGGAGGAAGGGGAAAGGGTGGAGAGGAGAAGATAGGAGACTGTTGGGAAGATAAGACATGTATGGAGCAGAGAGGAAGAGTGTGATGTCACTGTGCAGGGAGAGCAGTAGAAGCTGCATGTAGGTCAGCATGCAAATTTATATGGGAATGTATATTTTCATTCAATCATAACAATACAAAAAGAATATAAAAGGGAGAAAATAAGTATTTTAGTTCAGCTGATGGGCTGATGGTGTGGGAAAAATGTAGTGGTGGTGAGATTTTTCTAAAAGCTATTTAAAAGCAAATGACCTCACTAGTGAACTGGAATAGACTATCTTAAGCAGCTTACTTTAATATTTTATATTTCCTGCCAATCCTGACATGTACAACCAAATGATAAATGTGCAGGCTTTATGAGCTGAGCTTCACACATACTCATTAATAGCAAATACATTGAAGAATCAAATGGTCCTTAATTTTCTACTGTGTCATATTTTTTCATCAGACAAATCAAAGCTAATGAATACAGTTACACGAATACCCCTCCCCATGAATGTGTTTAAAATGAACACCATGTCCCTAATTTGGAAATAACACAACCTTCTCAGTTTCTGCCATAAGAGGGCCATGTGGAGCAGTGACAGAGACAGCTCAAATGTCACCAAGCCAAATGGCCAGTCCCCTCTGTGCCTCCACCTCCCTGTTTGCCCCTGTAAAATGGGAAGAATTCTTCCTTCCAGGCAGATCCCATGTGGCACGGGTAAGGCTTTGTAAGTCACGCCTACCTGTTGCCCACTGGACACCGAGGACCACGCTTGCGCCTGCATATCGCAGCATTCAACAATACATACAAGGACTGCCAATTAAGTTCATGAACTCATCCTAGAGAAAGTGCTACAGAACTCATTGATGAATACCATCATGATCACCCTTGAAAGCACTCCCGTTGGGAAGCTATGCACTGATGCTCATGCCTAGTCCACCCTTCAAAGCAATTTTGGAACTCTTTTAATGGGATGGCCATTGGAGCTGTCATTGTATTACCCCTGATGTCCTGAATGTCATCAAAATGTCTTCATTTCAATATTTCTTTTCTCTTTGGATAAGAAAAGAAAGTGATTGGGGGCCAGATCAGCTGAGTAGGGACAGTGTTCTAATACAGTTATTTATTTAGTGGCTAAAAACTCCCTCACAGACAACTACACAACTAAGTTCACGAACTTGTCACCTTGCCACTCACTGTAGAATGGCCGTTCCAGAAAGAGTTCCCAAATTGCTTTGAAGAGTGGACTAGGTACTGGCATCAGTGCATAGCTTTCCAAAGGGAATACTTCAAAGGTGACTGTTGTGATATTCAGCAACGAGGTAAGTAGTAAGTTTGTGGACTTGTCGGACCTTATATTTCAAAGATCACATGAGAAGATACTCAGGAAAGCTCTTGATAAACATGGCAAAGTGCAATTCAGCTCTTTGATGTGGTAATAATCACTACCACTACTGTGAATAGGACTGTAGGCCAGGAGTTTAAGTGATTTACATATATTATCTCATTTAATAATCACAATAATCTTCCAAGCTAAGTACTGTGTTATTATCCAGGTATTACAGATGACCTGGCTGATGGTTACCCAAGTCACAGAGCTGGCAAGCAGCAAAGCTGAAACTGGAGCCCAGAATGTACAGTTCCAAAGTCTATTCACTCAGCCTGTCTGCTTCTAGCTTTCTAAGGATTTTCCCAAGGTCTGTATACTACGTATTCCAGAACAGGCTACCAGAAATAATTATTTGCTCATTTATTAACTGATTTTTACTTGATTAATTACTGGATTTACTCCTTGATTCATACACCGATTGACTCATAAATAGAGAACAACAATGTGCCCTTAAGTGCTGTGGGAAGTCAAAGACCCATAAAACACAGTCCTTCCTCAAAAAACAGTCTAGAAGGAAAGAAAATGGTGACGTTGAGAAATGAAGCGAAATAACGATTCCGCGGTTAATGACCACATGTGAAGATAAGCATCATAGGCACTATTATGTTTGATTTCACAGGTACTGACAAGAGTTAAGACACGTGGAGAAGGATGTGGCCCTTGCAGGCCGGGCTATCAGGGAAAGTTTCTAGGAGGAAGATGGGCCCAGGCTGTCCCTTACCCTTGGGCACACGTACATCGGACATGTCTTCAGGAAAGACCAGTAACTAGGAAAGTACACCATGGTAGGTAAAGTATAAGGTCACTGAAAACAAGGAAACCCCTCAATAAAACAGACCGACAAAACAATGAACTTGAATATAACAACGATCATGGTAAAGGTACAGGACTGGGCAAGGTTTTGTTCTAAGACACAAGGTTGCCACAAGCTGAAGCTGACACAGGGTAACTGACAACTTCAACAAACTGGCTTTTAAAGGTAACAGTCCTAGCACAAACACTGGAAGCCACACACCCCGTGCTAAAGACACAGACTTTCAGAATGTAAGGCCCGTTCCAGCCCCTGTGAGTGGTATGATCTTGAGTACTCGTTAACTCCTCCTTCATCTAAATGAAGGTGACAGACACATCTCTTTCCTGAGTTGTGATGGGGATTAAATGAAATAACTAACATATGCAAACTGGTTACTTTAACGCCATATGCTTTGGCTCACCTACATTGAGCATGTCTTCAGGAAACACCAAGCACTAGAAAAGGGCACCACAGCTGGTGAGGTAAAAGGTCCCTGAAAACACGGAGAACCTTTAATAAAATGAATGGAAGAAACAATGACCCTGAACATAACAACTAACTTGGAGATGGGCTGGAACTGGACACGACTGGTCTTTCCGGAAGATACCCAGGGTATGGGAGCCAAAGGTTACCTCAATGCCACTCAACAAATGCTAGTGATGCTGATGAATACCATTTTTCAATACTTAAAAAGAAAGAAGAAACATTGTTTTTCTGCTGAGTCATTTTCTCCAATGGAATAATTTATAATTTTTAAAAGAAATGAAAAATCCCTGTAGCTTCCACTTTCTACTAAAAAGAAACTTGATTAATAAAGCTGATAGAGTCGATAGGAAAGTCAGAATTTCAAATGCTGACCTCAGTTCTTTCCAAAGTCAGGAGTAAAAATTTTAAGTGCCTTCTTACATGCATCATTTAAGTATCATTTGTTATAGGAAAATATTTGGATTATTCATTCTGATCAAGGCTTTGTACTTGGCACGATACTCCCTCAGCACTTTAGCAACTGAAGTGGTTTATGAAAATAAAATAGAAAGAGAAGCCACTTTGTAGCAAAAAATGCAGCAGATTTTAGCAGAACTAGGGCAAATCTGAATATGGAGGAAGGATCTAGAACTCATGGTTTGAAAAATAGTTTTGAGTCCAAGAATCTAACATATAAGTTCAGTGGCCTCAAGGCACCGTAGCTGTCTTCCATTATTGAGAAGATGTCCTGTAGCAAAGGAGCTTTTTCTGCCCTGTCCTAACAAGTATCTGACTAATTGCATTAAGTTTTAAATGAAAGAAGGTTAGACTTATTATTTAAAAAAGAAAAAGAGAAAAAGTAGAAGCAGAACTTCCCCTTACAACTTTCTGACAGTGCTAAGCAAACAATGCTGGCCACCATCATCGCCAATGAGTTACCCTTGAGTCTAGTAGCCAAGGACTCTGCATTAGCATCCCACCTGACTGTCCCTTCTTGCCCCATCCACCTCTTTTCCACACAGCAGCCAGACTGATATTGTAAAATGGAAATCAAGTCATACAAGTGAACTTTAAACATGTAATTCAGAAATTTCCAAGTTTATCTTCACAATAGAACCACCTGAACAACGTTTAAAATCTTGATATCTAGGCATAACCCCAGACCAATTAAAATCAGAGTATCTATGGGCAAGGCCTAGGAATTAGCATTTCTCAAAGCTCACCAGGAGACCCCAGGGTACACCTTAGCTGGAACCTCATGCTTTTATCCAAAGGCTCACTCACATCCTTACAGGGCAGCAAGACCTTTGGGGAACAGGCCCCACCTGCCTTCCGAGCCTCCTGTCCCATGGGACCCATCCCCTTCTGTCTGCATTGCCTTCTAGCTATGCCAGCTTTCTGCTTCTTGGTAACCTTCGCCCTTCTCACCCCTGGGCGCTGGCGCACGCAGTTCCATCTCCCAGGAACATCTTCCCTCCCCACCCGATCAGGCCACCTTTCAGCTCCGTACACCTGCCCCCTCTTCAGATCTGATTACAGGGAGCCTTTCTCTGCACCCCCCTGTGGGTCAAAAGCCCCCTGATCCAGACCGAATCACCCCACTGTGCGCTCTGAAAGCTCAGAATAACTTGACCTCAGAGCACAAGTCATTGTTCTTAATATAAATCTTGCTTGTTGTTACTACTTGATAAACATTTGAATCCTCCACCAAAGTGTAAGCTACAAGGAGAGATCGGGGCCAGCCAGGTCTGTTTTGTTCACTGGGTCTGGCATACAGTCAAATGAATGAATGATTGAGTGCAGTAGAGGCAACTTCTGCCTGATGTGACATAATTTTTATTGAAAACTACTGTATTTGTGCATCCTTCACTCTAACCCAGCTCTGCCACTACCTCCTGTGTGGCAGTCCCTCTCAAGCTCAGTCTGTCCTCCTCTAGTGACACTCCAGACCATCACCTGGCTGAGGAGATCAGGCCTTGGCATCAGCCTGGCCCGGGTATCTCTCAGGACTTTGCCGCTTTCTAGCTCTGTGACCTTAGGCCAGCTGTTCTCCTTCTCTGAAGTCACTTCCTCATATGTAGACCGACAAACTAATATTCACTTCCTAGTGTTGCTGGAAGATTTAACTAGCACAGGATGTTGCTGTTGCTCAATGGCACTGCATTGATTCCCTCTCATGGCAACCCCGTGTGACAAAGTAGAACTGCTCCGTGGGATTACTTTGATTGTAATCTTTATGGAAACAGACTGTCAAATCCTTCTTCCTGGAGCTGTTGGATGGGTTTGAACTGCCAGCCTTTCAGTTAGCAACTACGTGCTTGACCACTGCACTTCCAAGCCCTAACCCTTTGCCACCAGTCGATTTTGCCTCACAGTGACCCTGTGGGACAGGGCAGAACTTCCCCGTAGGATGTAAAAGCTGTCATCCCTATGGGAGCAGAGTGCCACGTCTTTCTCCTGTGGAGGCGCGGATGGGTTCCAACTGACAACCTTTGGGCCAGTGGCTGAGTGCTTTAACTGCTGTGCCACCAAGGATCCTTCACCAAGCCCTAGCCCTCTTGAAATTTGCTTTCTTACCTAACCATTGTGCTACCAGGGCTCCCTTAGCACATGCTAGGTCTAAGCAGTAATCATTTTGACAGTAACGGTTATTTGCATATTCTTACCTTGCTCAGAATTCTCTAAGGGTTTCCCTACTTGGCATGCTGGACTGAAACTTAACTCTTCACACAGTGGCAGGACCTTCTAGTCCATTCTCTTTGTTGCTCCCTGCCCAGCATGCTTACTCAGTCTGTATGACGAGCAAGTGGCCCAAGTCGCTGGACTACAGGAAGAAGAATGCAGCATCAGGATTGGAGGCAGATTCAAAGACGGGGATGAAACCCAGGCAAAACTGCACTGGAGACTAAGGAGTAAACACAGTCAAGCCCGTGCTTACCTTGCTCACTGTAGGTCTTCACGTTCCTTGTTTACTGGTTCACCCATCGCTGCTTGCAGTTCCCATTGAAGTACAGAGATTGTCCCCACCTGCAAATATTTGCCACAGCTGCCCCTTGTATCTGCAGCACCCTCCCTAAGACAATCCTTACTCTTGAGGTCTCACCTCAAAGTCTAGCTCTTCTGTGAAGTCCTCCGTGCTTCTCCATTGTTTCTGAACTAAAACACGTGACTAAAGCAGAGATCCTCCTGGATTATTTGTGTGTACCATCTACATGTCCACCACGAGGTCTATGCAAAATCCCTGCTGCCAAGGACCATAGCTGTCCATCTCTGTATCCAAAGACCCCAGGGCAACCTGAGCCCTCCAGGCACTTGATGGATAGGATGTAAGAAATATCCCTGATCACAGGACTGGAAGACACAGGTGTGTATCATTCTGGAGAAAGTATTTATCCTCCTGATTTCATTTATGACTCTTTATGGGATGGGCATCCCTGGGCTTGCAGGTGCCAGCCACTGTCACCAGCTGGAGCTAAGGAGCCTAGCAGCACAGGTGTGCTCCAACTCAGGTAAAGCTGAGACAGGAGAGTGGGGCCGAGAGGAGTTCTTACCTCCTACTGGATTGAAACGAATCTCTCCAGCTCCTGCAGAAATAGAGGGAAGCCTGGGCCTTCCTGGGGCAGCTCAACAGGGTACATGCCGTCCCTGCTGGTGAGTCATACGGGGCACCAAGGCTGTACTCTCTCCCTCATGTCACTTCTTTAAAAAAAAAAAAAAAAAAAAAATCTCCCTTTTCAAGTAATCAAATGGAATAATGTTGCCTGATTTTAGAGCCAGGTCTCCCAAAAGGTGGTGTGTGAAGGCAACGGCAATTTCCGGACTTGTCTGTTTATGCAGTGCTCAGATGAGGCTGCAGGAAATCTGCCCAGTATTTACAATGAGGGAAGAAATGGCTTTCTTGGCTGAGACCCTAAGCCTAGGGGCCCTGAACTCTACCGTGCTCAGCTTCTAATGGGATCAGGGAAGGCCCCAGTGCCGGAGCTGTTATTATTTGGTTGTTCTAAGAGGGTTATTTCTGCACATCAAATCTTTATACAGATTTCAGTGATGCTACCGTTAAGATTCCGTAGTGGAACCAGCTTGGAGTTGAAAACAGGCTTGCTCTAAAGCCTGATCATCATCTCCCTGTATTATAATGCCAGGGCAGAGAGGACCCACCAGAGTGGCAAAATTTAAGTAGAAGCCCAAACATCCATTTGCACTGCATCTGGTACTTGCTGTCCCCGGAAGGCAGGCCTGAGGGACTCTCTGTACAAGTTAATTCAAACTAAGGTCCAGGCCACTTCTAGCACCTTCTAGAGCCTTCAGCCTTATCATCTCAGCCTAGGCCGGTGCCTTCGACAATCTGGAGGAGCAAGCTGTTTGACCCAACCCATAGGTTTTAAACTAGAATATGCCCCAGAATCACCTAGGAGGCTTAGTCAAACAAGGTCCCCTTCAGGAGGTAAGGTGAGGCTTGATAATTAGCACATCTAACAAGTTCACAGGTAAAAACAATTTCCTTTGTAACAAGTTCCCAGGTGTTCCCAAAATTACTGGTCCAGAAACCACAACTGAAGACCCACGGTGTGGTTCCTACTTCTCAGTCCTGGCTACACATTACAGTCATCTGGGAAAAGCTTTAGCTAATAGCAAACTTGGGCTCCTCCCAGGACCTGACTCAACTGGAATCAATCCTGACTCACGGTGACACCGAAGGACAGAGGAGAACTGCCCTGTAGGGTCTCCCATGCTGTAACCCCTATGAGAGCTGACAGCCAGGCCTTGTTGCCAGGGGAGCCTCTGGTGTGTTGGAACCACTAATCTTTTGCTTGGCAACCAGTGGCTCTAACCACTGAACCACTAGGGCTCCTGGTATCTAACTGGGCCTCAAGGAGCTCGAAGGAGCCCTGGTGGCACAGTGATTAAGCAATGACTGCTAACTGAAAGGTCAGCAGTTTGAAACCACCTAGGGGATCTGAGGGAGCAAGACCTTGTGATCTGCTTCCCTAAAAAAAATTTTAAACGCAAAAACCAAACCTATTGCTGCCACATCAATTCCAATTTATGGAGACCCTATAAGACACAGGAGACCTGCCCTATAGTGTTTCCAACAAGCTCTTGGTGGATTTAAACTGCTACCTTTTGGTTAGCGCCCATAGCTCTTAGCCATTATGCTACCAGGGTTTCCCCATAAAGCTTGCAGCTTAGGAAACCCTATGAGGTGGTTATGAGTCAAATGGGGTAGCTCTGAGTTGAAACTGATGACACAGCACCCAATGACAACAACAAAGGAGACAGACAACCTTGTCCTGACACAGGGCCTAGGTCAGCCTGTCTGAAGTAAGTGCTAATATCATCCTTTAAAAATTAAATACTATATAGTTAGAGAAACACACATAACAAATGTACAACTTACTAAGTTACTGTATGGTGAACACCCTTGTAGCCACCAACCAGCTCAAGAAATTGAACTTGACCAAATGCACAGTGTTTCTCCTCAGGCCTCATCTCAAACACAGCCACCTTCATCCTGACTTTTACAGTAATAATTTTCATATGGTTTTTTAAAATTGTTTTAACCCAAATGTGCAGCCCTAAGGACTAATTTCATTTTGCCATTTCTTCTTAGTTTCCTCTTCCATTTCAAGTCTTCAGAAAGATGATGGCTTTCTCTCTGATGGTTTCTGGCTCTGCCCACCTCCCCCACCGCTACCTGGACTTTCTCCTTGTTCTCCATGGTCCATATCTGCTCCATTTTGATCCCTCTCCCAGCAGCTTCTCCTTGAGGGGAGGTCATGCCCTTGAAGAGAACCCTGGCCTGAACTCAAGATCTAGAAGGAGAGAGTGTTGACATGTCATGGGGTTAGCAACACATGTCACAAAACAGTATGTATACTATTTAACAAGAAGCTGGTTTGTTCTGGAAACCACACAAAGTACAATTAAAGAATGGGCAATGAATAAGGAAGACAGAAGAAGAATTGACTCCATTGAATTGTGGTGTTGGAGAAAAATATTGAGTGTACCATGGACTGCCAGAAGAACAAACAGATCTATTCCAGAAGAAGTATGACCCTAATGTCTCTTGGAAACAAGAATGATGAGACTTCATCTTACATACTTTGGACATGTTGTCAGGAAGGATCAGTCCCTGAAGAAGGACATCATGCTCGGTAAAGTGGAGAATCAGCGGAAAAGAGGGAGACCCTCAACAAAACGGATTGACACAGTGGCTGCAACAATGAGCCTAGGCATAAAAATGGTTGTGGGCATGGGCAGGACTGGGCAGTGTTTTGTGCACAGGGGTGCTATGAGTAGGAACCGATTCGATGGCATCTAACAACAACAACAATTAAAGAAAAGAAGAAAATATAGATGATTTCTGTCTAATTCATGGCTGTATCTATATTGATGCATGATATGTATCATGAACAAGTAAAAATAATTTTTTAAATTTACATAATAGTTAAAGACACACACACACAAAAGACCTGGCCAGTAGTTTCAAGAGTCCCTGTGGACTACTTCATCCTCTTCAGAACTTGTCAAGGACCCTTCATCTCCAGTCACTCCCCAGATTATCCACATTTCTCAAACTGGTCAGCCTTGCTTTCTAGGTATTTTAGGATTCTCCTGTTTGGAAACTGTTTTAGTCAGCTAGTGCTGCTCTAGCAGAAATACCACAGAGAGGATGGCTTTAACAAAGTCCAGTAGGCTACAAGTCCAAATTCACGATGTCTGCTCCACAGGAAAGCTTTCCCCCTTGTCCACTCTGGAGGAAAGTCTGGTATTGCATCAGTCTTTGTCCAGGGAGTATCTTGGCACTTTCTTGATGGTATGAGGTTCCCAATTCTCTGCCTGCTTCCCTTTCCTTTTATCTCTTGCAAGATGAATGGATTAAGGGTGGTGCAAGCCATACTCCAGGGAGACTTCCTTTACAGTGGAGGAGGGAGATAATACTATGACGGGATTTACAGTCCCACCCTAATCCTTTAACATACAGCACAGAGAAATCACAAAATGGAGGACAATCATAGAATACCGGGAATCATTGTCACATGGTTACACCTATGTTTGGGGGGGACACAATTCAATCCATGACATGAACCTTCAGATTTCCTATTGCTTTCCCTTCCTTTTGTAAAAGTTGCAGGGGGGGGGGGTCCTGACCTCTTCTAACTTCACAAAAGACAATCAATATCAACAACCCAAAGGTGATTCCTCTGTGGCAGAGGTCAGACATACCTCTTCTCTCTGCCGTCTTTTCCAATTCTGACACCAGCCATCCCTCCCACAGCACCCTCTACTTCTCTGCTGGTTTCGATAATTCATTGCAATGGCCATCCAAAACTCACAGACGATACTCGCACTTACAGGATTTATTAAGGAAGTAACTCTTCTTCTATCAACACAGCCTCTTCTTAACTGTGCCTGTGGGCACATGTCTTTCCAGTCTCTTGGCAGACTCTGCCCTGCTCTGGTGCTACAAAGCCCTTTCAGTTGTGCTGTCAGTGCCTGAAAGCACCCTGATCCACCAGAAAGCCTCGAGGCACTCAGCTCCAGCTCCCTGAGTCCCAAACCTAGCCTCACCAAGTGCCTGCGAGTACCTCTCTGCCAGCAAGCCTCTGGCCCAAAGGCACTCAGTAGGCCAGAATCCCATTACACTCTTTCCTGCCACCATGTTTCAAAGTCTTCAATGTTTCAGCTCTGTCTTCTGGGTGTAGGAGTGTCTCAGCACACGGATCCCAAGTCCAAAGGACATAATTCACTACTGGCTGTTCTTCATTTTAGTGGTGGTAAGATCTTCCTCCTGCTCTGGTGTTGGCTCTTTTACGGAAAAATTGACCTTATTTTCACAGTCCCTCCCAGTCACTCAGGTGAGAACATGGTGAGAAAGGCCACGCAAAAGCGATCCACTGTACTGTGCCTTCTTTATACGCAGGGTCTCATGATTGTGGGCAGTTTGTCCTTATCCACTTGTATTTGGGGGCTTGCAGGAGATGACTCATCACCCAGTGTTTTTGTAATGTTGTCCGTGGATTTCTGGCTTAGTGTCTAACTCTCCCTTGTCTGTTTAGAGGGAGAGACACGTTACAGAATCTGTACTTTCATGATGAACTTACTACAGGACAACTTCTAAGATTCTAAAGGAGCTCTGTCCAAAAGAATTCTTACAAGGAGGATGGATGTGTCTTACATCTGCTCTGTCCAATACAGCAGTCACTAGCCATGTGAGGCTACTGAGTGTTTGAACATGGCTAGTGAAAGGAGAAGCGAAATTTAAAATTTTATTTAATTATAATTAATTTTATCTAAGTTGAAATAGCTGTTGTTTTTGTGCGGTACCATTAAATCTATTTCAGCTCATAGCAACCCCGTGTGAACTCTTCTATATTGTCTCAAGCCAATCCTTAGAAACCCTATGGGACAATTCTACCCTACAGGGTTACTGTGGGTCAGAATTGACTCAACAGCACATAACAAAAGTAATATGGGGTTTTCTAGGCTGTAATTTTTATGGTGATTCCCTGGTGGTAAAGTGGTTAAGAGCTATGACAGCTAACTAAAAAGGAAACAATTCAAATCTACCAGACACTCCTTGGAAACATTATGGGGCAGTTCTACTCCATCCTCTAGGGTCACAATGAGTCAGAATCAAATTGATAGCAACAGATTTGGAGTAGATTGCAAGAACTTTCTCACAGGTAGTGGCTGAGTGTGTTCAAATGGCCAACTCTTCACTGAGCAGCTGAGTGCTTAACCATTGAGCCACCAAGGCCCCTTAGCTGCTGCATTGTACAGTCTAGTTCTGAAGAAATCTAAATGCTGTTATTCACTGACCTATTCCTTTGGGCTGAACTGTGCTTATGAGGAGGATGCATTATCAAATATAATGCCCTGCTTTCAAGGAGATCACTTTCTATAGTAGGAACCAATTGGGAGAGATGTTAAACTCCAGAATTTCATAGATAGAACAAAAGTTTGTGATCCCACAGTCCAGAACTACTGCAACCTTGCACCAAATACTGCTTGGGTTTTGGTGATATGCAAAGGTAGCATTAAAGAACTACTATGGAGCTTGGCTTGGCATGGTCATGACTTTGGGGGTCATTACAGGAAACATGATTAAAAGCAAGCTATTCTTTTTCCCAGACTTAAAAATGCACTTGTTTAGTGTTTTGAATAGTTTCCCCTTCCCTAAGCTATACAAGGGCAGCAATTATACCTGTTTTGTTCCTTCATACATAGTAGATGCTTGATAAATATTTATTAACACAATGAATTAGTATGGAAGTTGGCAAACTGCAACCCATGAGCCAAATCTGGCCTTCTGGATTTGTTATATTTATTACACTATTAAGTAGAAAAATAAAGCAACAGAAAATATTTGACAACATGTAAAAATTATGTGAAATTCAGTTATCACTGTTCATAAATAAACTTTTATTGGAACACAGCTACTCTCCTTTAGTTAGTGTTGCCTGTAGGTGCTTTCACAGTTCACTGGCTGAGCACTTACCCCTGAAACTAGATAGCCCACAGAGCCTAACATATTTACCATCTGGACCTTTACAGAAAAAGCTTAGAGACCCCAGAAGCAGTCAATAAATGCCTATTCTGTTTCAAGAAAAAGTTTGTTTATGTTTCACATTGTAGAAGAGATTGAATCGTTAAGGAGTTTCTTCCTAGCTGTGGCCAGAGAAAATTGCATTCCACACCCAAATATACCCAGCTGGGTATCAAAAGTAGAGCAAGAGCCTTAATGGAGTTATTAAAGTTTCAGCATAAGAAATAAAATTCTCCACAGAAAGTATTTTAAGCTCATGAAACTCAGAGGGAAACAAAGAATTTAAGACCCTGTTTATTATTTGATTTTGCAAAAATGCTTGGCATGAAAGCAATTACCCATTCCAAATGCTTCAGCTGAGAAAATGTTCACTTACTCCTTCCAGATTTGAGGAGAGGAAGACGGACATTAGCGAGCAACATTATAAATCTTCAAGAGATCTGAACAAACATCTTCCAAATGGTTTCAAACTTAGCAAGATCTAAGTACCACCCCTGAAGAAATTAATCAGGGAGCAGTTTCATCATTTGCAAATCTCAGTTTCCGTCTGGAGACTTTCTTGCAGGGGGAGAAGTACATATCACCCTTATCAAGAGCAGACAAGATCTTACTCGAAAGTTAGATCTTCTCATATCCTGTCTCTGGGAGCAAAATTGAATGTGCTCTGCTTGGATATTGAAAGCCTAATCATGAATAGTCTTCATAATACAAAATAAGGGGAACTGCGTTAACACAACCCCAAATAATTACAGTGTGTCTTTGGACCGAGGACAAGTCCTATTATATCAAATGCAAAGCTCTGTCCCCAAAATGGCACTACAAGCTTTCAAGGTTTATCAGTACAGATGATGGCAAATAATTAAATAGTCTGAGGCATTTACAACACAAATCAAGACAGAAATGGAACCTTTGGCATTTGATACAATTTTTTAGATGATTACAGCATGATGAAGGCCTTAAAATCTAATATTGCAAGTTGGCTGTACATCCAGAGACTGCACCAGGGAATTGCGTGAGATGAGAGCCACTTAGACCCATGTGTCTTGCCACATAGTACTGTCAGGGTGTTACGACCTATGGCTATGTTCTTTTTTTATTATTATTTCTTTTGGACCTTAAAAACTAAACCAAACCTGTTGCTGCCAAGTTGATTCTGACTCATATCGACTCTATAGGACAGAGTGGAACTGCCCCCATAGGCTTCCAAGTCTATTATCTTTACAGGAGCAGACTACCACATCTGTTTCCTCCAGAGCAGCTGGTGTGTTTGAACCACAGATCTTCTGGTTATCAGCTGAGCACTTCAACTGCTGCACCACCAGGGCTCCTTCTTTGGACCTTAGAAAAGGATCATGACATAAGCTTCATGATCTTTCTAGAAGAAGAATGTTGATTTGGAGGCAAACAGCACTTAAGGCAAAGGACAGAAAATTGGAGAAGCCAGTTGAAGTCACATGTGATGAATTTGCTGTCACAGCCAGAAACAGCAAGATGTTTGACTTATTAGGATATGAGTCACATCAGGTGACAGATCCATAAAGGGATCATTAGGAAACTATGAGAGATCTCGTAGTATGATGCTTCAAACCCCATGCTTCGGAGCTAGATGGATTTGGGACAAAATTTCCATCTTGTCTCTTACCAGTTATGTGATTTTAGGTAAGTAACTTAACTTCTCTCGTGATATTGGGATAATAATATTATGTAACTCTTAGGGTTGGGTAGTAAGAGACAGAGTGCTCCTAGATGCTAGCACTGAGTCTGTTACTCAGTAAATGTTCATGGCAACCAAAATGATGCTGATGGCACAAGTCACTGTCCTAGACCAGCACAGGAGGCAATTCACTAGATGAGATCATCTTATATGGAAGGTGGAGACCACTTCAAACTCCTCAGACATCTGAAAGAACTAGGAAGGAAATTGTCTTGTGTGTACCACATAAAAAAAACCCACTGCTGTTGAGTCTCTACTTACTCCTGGTGACCCTATGTGTCACAGAGAGCAGATTTGCTCCATAGTGTTTTCTTAGCTGTAATCTTTACAGAAGCAGTTCAACAGGCCTTTCTTCTGTGGAACTACTGGCTGAGTTCAAACCAGCAACTTTTAGATCAGTAGGCAAGTACAAACCAGGTTCCTATTCTTGTGTGTAATAAAATTTATTTGTAGACAAGAATAAAGGAAGTAGAGAAGGGCCTCTTCCTTAGCGTCCTAAGAATTGGGCATCCGTTTGACTTTGTTTGTAGCTGGAATAGACTTGATGGCCATGGAGCATCCACATCTGGAGCATTTGCCATTCGTTCCTCCTCTTTCTTCAAGGACGCCCAAAAGGAATTACTGTGGTCCTGTTTGTGCCATATCTCCTTATGCTTCCCCTGGCCACAGTCAATGAAACCAGTGATGGATTTCAAATTTGAACCGGGCTGGCCTGATCCTCTTTGAAATGCTGCCGAACTAAAGCAAGTTTGTTCCACCTGTCAGTGTAGCCCAGGGACAGCGTGGGATTCAAGGAATGCTTTATTTGGAGATAAGCTGGCAAATCTGGTGTAACAGTGAGAATAACTTCTCCAGCAAAGCTACCACCCCTTTGTGTTACACTTCCAGTGGTTTTTACAGACAGATTTTAAAGGGATTGGCATCTGTCACAGAACAATAGCCAAGAGTCACAAGATTCCATTACATCATAATATTTCATTATATCTTATCAAACACTGTGAATTGCCCAAAATGTCATTATCTTTCTGAGGTCTTATCAATTTTACTTCCCCGGAGATAGGGAGAAGAATGCAGACCTGCCACTCTGGTCTGAGGGTGATAATTGAGGCAAAGGATGGAATGTGGCTCTATAACCTAAGTGATTTTTGTTAGATTCTTATGTTCACCAACACTAGGAGAAACTGGCCTTATGCCTGTATGCCACATTATCTCAAGCCATTTCACAAATGCCACCAGCAATTTCCAAAATAAAAGTAACTTATTCAAAAACAAATACTTGTAGCAGGATATTTTCAAAGACAAGAAAGCAGCTGCAAAATTGCATCAGTGTTAAAGAATTCTAAGGCTAAGAAGTCAATAAGCTCAGTGTTACCCTAGACATTCAGGGGATAAGAGAGACAGGACCATTCAGCCTGAGAGAGCAGACAGAGGCACAAAGCAATACATTGTCAAGACTTCAACTGCCTAGTTCAGAGAAAAGCCAAGGAATGAAACTCTACAGAGGAGTGTTTTTATCTGCCTGTTGCTAGCTCCTTTTTCAGAAAGTAGCTGGAAATGGCTTTTGGGAACACCAAAGTCCAATTTTCTGCAAACATCCCCAAGGGAAAATAGCATGTCTTTGTTCTTGGTTCTCTTGAATACAAATGAGGAAATACTTTAAATATTTGAAGAAATGAGAAATGGAATTTTCATTTTGACCAAGGAATAGCAAATTGTAGAGCAATTATAAAGACAACCTTTCTCAAAGAATTGATATGAAGAATTTGAATAAAAACATTTTTTAAAAAAATCCAAGTGACATTACCAAAGTCTAAATGAAGTAGATTTAAATGGAAACTGGAAAAACCAGTGGCAGGTCAGCTTTCTGTTATATGGTCTCCCCCAGCCCTGTTCTCCTCTTAGTGAGCTACAGGATGATCATATTAGGAGCAAGAGAAGACTCTGGATGCAGATTAATCCACCTTGTTGTGTCTCAGACTCAGAACCAACACATTGCTTTCTGTTCCAGCTCACAAACAGCAACATCCTAGACATCAATGAGCAGAACCACTTTGCAAGGCAGCAGGACTCACTTGAGGGTGCCAGGCACAATAAGCCATTTCTGTGTCCTTTCTCTTTCCCTGAGTTACAACTCAGATTTCATTTTCCTCGCTCACCTTCAGCTCTCTTTCATTAAAAACATTAGGATACAAAGGCAAGATTTCACTCTAGTCCTTGTGATAGGTTACGAGAATGTCTCTGAGGTGCCTCTTGTTGAGGAAGTACAAGTTTGACACAATGGAATATGATAGTAGATTGAGGAAGGAGAGCTCAGTCAAGCACTGAATACCCATAAACTCAGTAGACTAGAAAGGACTTGATTCAGTGGAATGCCTAGACTTATCTACATTCAAGTAAAGATCTTATAGAAGAGACTGAGTGTAGCTCAGTGTTGTATTATTCCTAACTGTCAAATTCATCCAAAGATTAAATCCACTGAAAGATGTGTGTGGGCTTTGGAAACTGTATGCTAATGATATTTGCAGAGGAAGGCACTAAAGAGCTGAGGGTTGATCCCTGCCTCACAACCTTATACCTTTTGCAGTTTTGCCTCAAGACTCTCACAACCACAATTAAATGATTGTGTTTATTAGTCATTAGGGAAATGCAAATTAAAACCACAATGGTGGTTTTACTAGGATGGCTAAAATTAAAAAGACTGACCATACCAAGTGTTGGCAAGGACATGGAGAAACTGGGAGTTTTTCCTCCTGCCTTAATTCAACAATTATTTATCAAACACCTATTTACAAGGTCCCAGAAACCCCAGTGGCTAGTTGTTAAGTGCTACAGCTGCTAACCAAAAGGTTGGCCAATTCTAATCCACTAGGCACTCCTTGCAAATACTATGGGGCAGTTCTACTCTGTCCTGTAGGATCACCATCAGTCAACTTGATGGTAGGTTTCTGTCTGTGTGTGTGTGCGCGTGTGCGCACGTGTGTATGTGTGGCTAGACACAGCCCTAGTAGTGCAGTGGTTAAGAGCTTGACTACTAACCAAAGGGTCAGCAGTTCAAATCCACCAGATGTTCCTTATAAACCCTATGGATCAATTCTACTCTGCTCTATATGGTTGCTATGAGTTGGAATCAATTTGATGGCATTGGGCTGGTTTTGGTTTGGTTTTTGCTGGATACTGCAAGGAATTCAGAAGGTAATCAGAATATTTATCTACTCTCAAAGGGCTCACCACTGAGTGAAGCAGAAAGTACATGAAGGGCAACACTTGCTAACAGGTAATGGAATGGAGATAATCAACCAGGTGGCTTCAGAGTAACCTGAATCTCTTATGAGACATCCAGGACACATCCCAGATCTACCATTCTGGATAAGTCACTGATGGACTTAGTGACAAAAAATGCCAACCTTTTGGTTGCCAAGCCAAGTGCCGTCGAGTTGGATCCGTTAATTTAACAATTATTACTCCTGGACACCTGACTTCATAATTTTAGGTGTCTCATTTATTGTAACTCAGCTTTTTAGAGATCCTTTTAAAAAGCAAGGCAATAAACGTCTTCCTTGGCAAGACCACAGACAATTACAGGATGAAGGATGGAAACAACCATTCCAATATACCACTGAGTTTCTGGAGCCAAGAAACAAATGGCCAGGGAGCATTCACATGCAGATTCAAAAAATGCTTGATCTCAAAGAACTTAAATAGAAACAAGGAGGACACACTCTGGAAAATTCAACCAAGTGGCTCAAGTAATTAGGAAAATGACCCATCTCAAAGAAAATGTGAGAATTTGAATAAAAACATTTCAAAAAATCTCCAAGTTTATTTCCAAAGCCTAAATGAAGTGAGCTGTGATGGTTAAGACTGTGTGTCAACTTGGCTGGGCCGTGATTCTCAGTCTTCTGGCAGTCACCTGATGTTGTGATCACCGCTGCAATAGGATCTCCTATGAGTAGTCAAACAGCTGAAAAGGAGTTCCTTGAGAGTGTGGTCTGTATCAAATATAAGTGGACACTATGGCAAGGCTCATAGGCTTTTGTTCACTCCGGATCCCACTACTGGCTTCAGTTCCTCTGACTTCCACTTCTTAGGATTTGAACTAGCAGCTTACCTGCAGTCTTGCCTGCTAATCTTGGGATTCCTCTATCTTTGCAGTCTGTGAGCAATAAATAGCCTTGTTCTCTGACCTACTGATCCTGGGTTTGCCAACTGCTGGGGCTTTATGAATCAGAAGCCTCCAGCCTGATACACAGACTTGAGACATCCCAGTCTCCACAATTGTGTGATCCATTTTTTAAATATATGAAGTTCTCTTCATATATGTTTATATACTTTATTGATTTTGCGTCTCTAGAGAACCTAGCCTAAGATGTGAGTCACAGCAAGTTTTTTTTCTTCTTTTTATATTAGATGAAATCAGAAAATGTGGTTCATTCCTGATGTTGATAATGACAGAAATCAGAGGTTAAATAGTCTTTATGTGGCTTAAAAACATAGTGCACAAGTTTCATTCCCCTAGAAAACAAAGTCACACATACTTCAAGGAATATGTCAAAGAAGAGAGGATGAAGAAAGTAGAAACCACAGCACCCCACTCCATCTAAAAAAAAAATCACAGAAAGCATAGGACAAGAGATGACAGAGATAAAATGAAACATGTGAAAATTACTTCAATAAATGTAAATGATACAAATCCATATGGATTAAAATTCAAAACCAGAAATGGTAGGAAAGCTAGCTTGAACATAGATGGCCAATTCTTCCTCCTCCCCTACTATCAAAATGAAATGACTGAAGATGGTAATACTAGGAAGGGTAAGCTCAAAAAAAGGAAACGGAGAAGACCCAGGTGCCCAGAGGCCTCCTTTCTGCTGGTGATCCTACCCAAGGAACCCTCAGATGGCACAAAAAAAATTCTAGACTTTGCAGAACAACTTTTCCATGAAGACCAAATTTCTCCTAGCATCTCATAAGTTCTCAAGATAGTAAATTAAGTTGTTATGTTTGCTTTTTAATCCAATAATACCATGATTTATTAGTCAGGAAAGCAAGAACGCAGTGTGTAGTCACCTGAACCAGAAGTCTTAAATTCTGGATCAGGTGAAGAGGTCCATCTGTAGCCACCTTCAGAGCACAAGGAGAACTTCAGGTGCATGTTAACAAGTATCTTGTTTTCCAGGGGCAGTTTCAACATCTGTGATCAACTCCGGCAAAGAACACAGTATGGGATCAGGAGCAAGCCTTTCATGGCCAGATTTCTTAGACCTCAGCAGGTCGAATTTTTGTATGGCCTGAAGCTCATGTAATATTTGTGTTCTCTTTAAGTAAAAAAGTACAAAAGAAAGGAATTACAACAAATTTCAAAATTAACAACCCTGGCAAATACTGCCAAGAGTGTTGATATCGAGGAAAATAGCACAGTACTCTTATAAACTAAATACCTCCCAAAAAACCAAACTAAATCCACTGCTATTGAGTCAATTCCAACTCATAGCAACCCTATAGGACAGAGTAGAACTTCTGAATAGAGTTTCCAAGGAGCACTTGATGAACTTGAACTGCCAACATTTTGGCACTTAACCACTAGGCTACCAGGGTTTCCCCAACTGCTATAATATCTTTCTTACAATTTTTTTGACTGCTTATCTTATGACAGTGATTTTGTACTATTCTCTATAAAGTAAAAAGAAAACTAGTTTGGCCTTTACTCTGGCATGACTGACCTGCATTTTTTTTTTTTAATAAACGATTGCTAAAGCAGAAACACTTATTTCCTTCACAACTTACCATTAGCAATGTCTTACCATGTTTAAAACTCAAAACTCACTGTTGTCAAGTCAATTCCAACTCATAGTGACCCTGTAGGGCAGAGTAGAACTGCCCCGTAGAGTTTCCAAGGAGTGCCTGGTAGATTTGCTAACCAACCTTTTGGTTAGCAGCTGTAGCACTTAACCACTATGCTACCAGGGTTTCCTTACCATCTTTAGGTGGCTGTTTGCATTTGTTTCTTTGGTCCACCATAAGAAGTGACCACAAACTTGGGTGACTTAAAAGAACAGACATCTATTCTTTGACAGTTTTGGAGGCTAGTAGTTTGATATTAAGGGGTCAGCAGGGCTGTGATCCCTTTCATTCTGTAGTTTCTCCGGGGCTGGAGGATTCCAGGAAGGCTGCTCACAAATGAGTTCTTCAGTCTGGGGGCTGGAGCGGCTGGGGGCTTGTGCGCCTCTTCTCTCCCTTCAGTCTCATCCTCCAGAGCAGGGATCTGCCTGTGAAAGCCAAATCCAGCTACTCCTGCTCCTGTAAATAAAGCTTTATTGCCACACAGCCACACCTATTTGTTTATATATCATCCATGACTGCTCTCACAATAGTGGCTGGGTTGAATTGTCACTGAGACCATATAGTCTCCAAGGATTTAGATGTTTACTAAACACCTGAGTGGTGCAGTGGTTAAGCGCTCATATGCTAACTGAAAGGTAGAAGGAGAGAAGCCACAAGCCACTCTGAGGGAGAAAGATGTGGCAGTTGGCTTCCATAAAGATTCAAGTTTTGAAAACACTTCAGGGCTGTTCCATATTGTCCAGAGGGTTGCCGAGTCAGAACTGACTCAGCAGTAATGAGTTTTGGTTTACCTGGCCCCTTAAAGAATAAAGTTTGCTAACCTCGGATCATTAAAGTACAGTAATAGATGCCAGTCACTGAACATGGACTTTGTGCCTGGAGCTTAATACCCATCATTGGGTTTAGTCCTCACGACCCTGCCAGGTTCATAAATTGCTCCCTCGTGGTATAGTGGTTAAGTGTTACAGCTGCTAACCAGAAGGTCAGCAGTTCAAATTCACCAGGTGCTCCTTGGAAACTCTATGGGGGCAATTCTACTCTGTTTATGGGGCCACTATGAGTTGGAGTTGACTCAAAGGCAGTGGGTTTTGTTTTTTTTTTGGTTTTGTAGAGGAACGCTGGTAGTGTGGAGGTTAAGAACTACAGCTGCTAACCAGTAGGTCAGGGGTTCAAATCTGCCAGGCATTCCTTGGAAACACTATGGAGCAGTTCTACTCTGCCTATAGGGTTGCTATGAGTCAGAATCCACTCAACAACAGTGAGTTTTGTTACCATAAGACACAGGTTTAGGCCACCTGCCACAAAAGCCAAGACTGAGACAGGGAGAAAGTAAATGCCTGAGAGGTTTATTACATGCTGGTATAGAAGGGACAGGGGGAATTCGAGGTCTCAGAGCCTGTCCAACTCCTACAAGCTAGTGGGGAGCCTATATTGGGTAGGTAAGGGTAAACATTAGGTGCAAGGGAAGAAAGAATGTAAGCAATTGAGGAGGAGGGATCCATCCACAGGGGTCCATAGAAGATACGTATCTGCAACTGGGGGATGCATCCGGAAGGGGTAGTCCTCCAGAGTCTCTTGGTTGTCATCCGAGCAGGTGGCCTCTACTTGTTCCATGATCCTAAGGAGAAGGCTGCAAAGGCTGCATATATTTTAATCTCAGTGGCTCCTGTAAGTTAATGTGTGATTTCCTGGGCCAGGTAGTGCTGGGAAGCCAGGAATTTTAAGAAAAACAGATAAAGAATTGGAGTTAGTCTTGACTGCCTACTTCAGTTTGGCTTGATTTGTAGAGGAGGAAACTGAGGTTCAGAGAGGTCCACTGATTTGCCCAAGGTTGCAGAGGCAGTGTGTAGATTTGAGTTCACAGGACCACAGAGTCCAATGAGCTCTTCGTCATGCCTCTGTGGAGGGCCGTGGAGTAACTTAGGCAATGACAGGTAGGTGTGGGAGAGAAGGAACTCTGAATTTCAGCAGCTCCCTCCTTTTAGGAAAGGTCTACTGTCTCTAGGCTTGGGGCTTTAATGGAAAGCTCCCTGTTGGGCAGACTTGGCCTTCAATGGAACTGTAAGCCACCTCCTCATTAGCAGGCCTGAGTGTTATAAACAAATTGTTTTATTTAAAGTGAGGTTTCAAACTGTGTCCCCACAGGATCAGAGTTCTCAAGTGTAATGAGTTTTGATTATAAGTGTTTCTGGAATGTCTTAAGTGTCCAAAGCATTAGTATAGGCTGTAAAAGTTTATACTTTACAGAAGTGGTTCCTTCTGGAGGTCTGAGCTCCTCTGCAGCACTTAAGAGAAAACTCCACCCCTCCAGCTGCCATCAAGCCAACTGTGACTCATGGCAGTCTCATGTATGGCGGAGTAAGATTGTGCTCTATAGGCTTTTCAATGGCTGATTTTTTGGAAGTAAATCACCAGGCTTTTCTTCCAAGGAACTCTGAGGTGTACTCAAACCTCCAACCTTTCAGTTAATAGTGAAATGTGTTAACCTTTTCTATTTCCTAGGGACTCAAGAGGTACCCAGGATTACTAAAGCATTCACAGAGTATTTGAGTTTGGAGACGAGGGGAGGCAGAGGGGCTGGGGGTTGGGGGGCGGGGAAAGAGAACTGAGATCTTCCTGCATCCTGAACGATGAGATTCCTGCTATAGAGAAGGTACCAGTGCTCCTTACAGATGACCTTTCTAGCACGCAAACTCCATAAATCTCAGGCATGACAAGGAGGACTTGTTCTGTCTTCCCTTTGCTTTGCCTCCCCAAGACAAATTCCCCCTGAGCTGGGGTCCTCAGATTGGTGCGGGTAGAGATGTCCTGTTTCATTCTCCTCTCTGCCCCTTCCAGGAAGGACCAGAATGGGGACTGACTGGTGCTGTCCCTCTCTGCTGTGTCATAACCCCACCCACTAGCCCAGGAGGAGAAATTACGCATCTCTGGTAGGATGGCAGGGAGCCCTGGTGGTGCAGTGGTTAAGAGCTATGGCAAGTCACAGCTGCTAACCGAAAGGTCGGCAGTTTGACTTCAGCAGCCGCTCTTTGGAAACCCCATGGGGCAGTCCTATGTTGCCCTATAGGGTCACTATGAGTTGGAATCACCTCAACAGCAGTGGGTTTGTTTTTGTTTTTGTTTTTTTTTAGTAGGACACTTGCAAAACCAGAGGCCTGGAAAGCCCTGGAGACTCCCGTTTTCAAACAACAAAAAGGACTGAAGTAGGCAGTCAGGGCTAATTCCTTACCTGTTTTTCTTAAAATCCCCAGCTTCTTAACATCACCCGGCTCAGGCAGGAAATCACACATTAACTTACAAGAGCCACTAAAATAAAACTTTTGCAGCTTCTTTTTAGGAACATCAAAAAAGTAGAGGTGCCAGTTTGATGACTCCCTGCCCAGGTAAGCCTCTGGAATCCTGATTCTGATACATATTTCCCCTGGATCCCTGAGGTCTGACCCCAGATGGATGCCCACCCTGAATTTCCCACAGTGTTCCCTTACACCTGCCCCTGCATGTGCATGTAGCCTCTCCCTTTAAAAACTTTGATCTTGCCTCACAATTTTCGACAGGTTTTGAGGATGAGAATGCCCCCTGTCCTCTGTGTTGCCAGCACACAGAAATAAAAACCATTAATCACTTTACCCAAGTTCCTGTCTCAGAAATTGGCTTCACAGCAGGTAGTATGAACCCAGAGTTTTGTCCAGTGACACTTGCTGTCCATAACATTTTAGAAAAAGTGGGACAATACTTAGAAGCAAAGACGGCAAAATTTTGTCTTGCTTACTTTGGACATGTTGTCAGGAAAAACCGATCCCTAGAAAAGGGTGTCACTTTTGGTAGAGAATCAGTGAAAACCCCTTAGGAGAGGGATTGACATAATAGCTACGACAGTGAGTTCAAACCTACTAGTGATCACGAAGATGGCCAAGTCTGCGGAATGTTTTGTTTCTTACAGACAAGGCCACCACGAGTCTCTGCCAACTCGACAACAGCTATCACCAGCCAGTGTGACAGTGCTCAGGAGAACACAGCTTACCCAAAGGAACTCTCAGTTGAGCGCTTTGCTAACTAGTTCTAATGCCATATCTGCCTAAAAACGTCTTGCTGGGATTCAGAAGCAGACAGAAAATGTGCTGCTGAAATTTAAGAAAGCTGAAGCTGAAGTTGTTTTCATCCCACACTGCTGCTCCAGGGGATGTCTTTCCAAAGTGAGCCTTCTAATAGAACATTGTGACTTGCCTCTCCCAATTTATAACTTGCATCTACTTTTATAATGCCTTCTTTGGGTACTCCCTCCCACTCCTCCTTGCTACCATTCCACTCTCTTGTGCCTCTGGCACTTTGTCCCTATTTGTTCACAGAATGACTGCAGAGGTAATAAAAGAGTGTTCCCACAGGCTTTCTTGAGGGCAGAGCAGCAAAGTGTAAAGGACACTGGACGGGTGTTAGGAAGTCTGAATTTTGAGTCCCATGACCTTGACCTATTCACTTAACCTCTCGGACCCTCAATTAACCTGGGTTACTGAAGGAGATGTTGCAGCTCCCCAAAGTTATGACTTCAAGTAGATGAATAAGAAATATCTTCAAAAGTTAACTGCAGAGTGAAGTGAAAATCCATTCATGTACAGGAAGTGAATGACAAATTCAGGCATCAGGGATCACTGAAGAGAAAATACCTGCAGAGGAGTCACATAAGCCATGTGAATTATATGTTGACAGTCTCCTAGGGCAAGTTCATACATGCCATCCACCTTGTCTCCAATTCAGTCAAATTGCTCAGTGCAGGAGAAAAGACCTGGGGATCTGCTCCTATAAAGATTTCAGCCTAGGAAACCCCGTGGGGCAGTCTTCCTCTGTCCTGTAGAGTTGCTATGAGTCGGAATGAACTTGGCAGCACACAACAACAATAGCAACACAATTCAATCTATTGAAGGATGTACAAAGTTATAACAGTAGACTTCATTTAGATAAAGAACAGGAAGTTAGGTGTTAAGTGTTCTCCACCCTGGTGAATGAAACAGATCCTGTTGGGAAGGAATCTATTACTTTGTAAGGGAGGAAGGTGAAGACATTCCAACGGTGCCTTGTTTCTGGTGAAGGCATGGAAAACTAATGACTTTAGACCAGTTTCTCCAGGGCTGCGTCTTGCCTCAGCCACTTTTCTGTGAGACAGAGATGAAAATGTCACACCTACAGGTTCATGGAGAAGAATGGCACTAGCCCATATGCCCAGGGACCATCAGAACAGCAAGACATCAGCTGTTCTCCTTGACTAATGGCGGACTGCAGAGGTTTACATCAAGTTCATGCAGTGATAGAGTGTTGTTACACTTGAAGAAGCCAATGTCACAATAGGTGCTGAGAACTCTGCATCCTGAAAACTAGGATAGAGATGCTCATCACTGCTTGGGGCTTGCAGTTCGAAGCTCTCATTGTATGTAAGAAACCAAAGCCCAGAACGGTGGCATGCCAGAAGCCTATAGCAGGACAGGGGTAGAACACCACATCAAAGCTGAGACCCTGGGAGTGCTCAGACCACCAGAGCAAGCTCCCTCTCTGTGTAAACGACATGACTATAAGACAGCCATTTCTCTTTTCATCAGCTTAACCATTTTGACTTAAAACAAACCTCTGAGATAGCTGTATTTGTGATCCAGGATGCGTTTGGGATGCTACAATCACACTCAAGTAGTTAAAAACACATTAGAAAAGGCCTGATGAGTCAGGAATCCCATGGAGTCTAGTGCTTGGTTTAAATGGAAGTTTATGGCAATTTTTATTCTTATGATTAACAAACAAGTTGTTAAATGTATTCTGACTCATGACAACCCCTGCCTGTCGGAGCAGAGTTGTGTTTGATCAGATTTTCAGTGCCTGATTGTGTAGAAGCGGATCACCAGGACTTTCTTCTAAGAAGCTTCTGGGTAGACTCCTACCACCAAGCTTGCAGTTAGCGGCATCATTTACATCACTCAAGGGACTCCATAATCTATCACCAAAGCTATGATTATAATTGTGATAAGTTATGATTAAAAAAAACCAAACCCACTGCTGTCGACTCATTCTCAACTCCTAGCAACCCTAGAGGTCAAGGTAGAACCGTCCCGTAAAGTTTCCAAGGAATACCTGGCAGATTTGAACTGCTGTCCTTTTGGTTAGCAGACGTAGCACTTAACCCACTATGCAACCAGGGTTTCTAAGTTATGATTAAAGTACCATTTTTGAGAAGCATTTTTATGACAGGAGCTATAGTAGACGTTTTACAAGCATTATCTTCACATAATCTTCCCACCATCTTCCGGATGGTGAGCATTCCCATCTTACAAAGAGGTCAAGCTATGCACCCGTGGCTGTGCCACAATCAGTAGAGATCTGGGTTTTGAACCCAGTCCTATCAGAGTACAAGACTCCTTTCCCTATGCTCTCCTTCTTCTCCTTCTGGCTCTTACCTGGGACAGCTTCCCCTGATGTGGGAAGGGCACTACCCACCACAATGACTGTCATGGATTGAATTGTATACTCCCAAAAATGTATGTGGCAGTTTGGCCGGGCTGTGATGTTCCTCCATGTCGTAAATCCTGCCTCTGTGATTTTAATGAGGGTAGATGGGGAGCAGCGGTGTCTTGGCGGGCAGGATTCAATGTGTAAGACTGTTCGGTGTCATGAAGCAGTCACTAGTGACATAAAAGAAAGAAGCTAGCAGAAAGCTTTGGGGACCTGATACCATCAGGAAAACAGTAGGGCAGGGGGCAGAGCCCGTCCTTTGGAAGGGACCCCAGTACCCCTGCATCTCCGAAGCTCCCAGTCCAAGGCAAGACTGATGACAAGGACCTTCTTCCAGAGCCAACAGAGAGAGCCTTCCCCTAGAATTAATGCCCTGAATTTGAACTTGTAGCTTACTGGACTGTGACAGAATGAAATTTCTCTTTTTAAAGCTATCCATTTGTGACATTTCTGTTATCGTAGTACAGAGATCGCTTCTCTGATCCAAGGCAGGACACTGTCCTCATCCTGACTCTCAGCCAGAATCACAGAAGAAGGAAGCCAGTTGGTGCTGAGTCATTCTGACAGCAACAAAGACCCAACTCATCACCATCAAGCTGACCCCACCATATAGGACAGAAGCAGAATTGCTCCATAGAGTTTCCAAGGCTGTAAACCTTTACAGAAGCAGACTGCCACATCTTTTTCCTGCAGAGCAGCTGGTGGGTTCGAACCACCGACCTTTCAGTTAGCAGCTGAGTGCTTAACAACTGTGCCACCAGGCTCCTTGCCTAGTAGGTAGACAGTGTTGATAAAGATGACTGGGGGGCAAGGGATGTGTAGGGGAGGTTGTGCTAGAGATGAGCCTGAAAGACTGGCCAGAGACAACTGATCATCTCAGCTTACCCTCCCTGTGAGGCAGACTTCCTTCTCCCATTTCTCAGGAATTCAGCTTTGAGTTTGTCCTTCCAAAGGCTGACTGTTCCACTGTCCTTCAACCTTCTTTCCAATGAATATGGACCCCTATTCCTTGTCCCCTTCACCATATTAAATTCAAATTGGTTTCTTTTATCTGTAAGCAATGAATCCAGTCTATACACCATTCTACTGTTACCTAGAGGTCCTCTGTTGTACTTCTAAATACCATCCTTTACAAAAATTTTCTAAAACATACAGCATTTCCTTATCTGCCTTACAATGTCCAAGGGATTAAATACATTAACAGATTATCTAGTGAGAGAATTTGGGGCGTCTCAAAAGAAATGCAGAAGTCACAGTGAATTGGGCTGAACCTTTTCATCTGCCCAAGACACAAAATAGAAGGGAGAGGCATTTGATTCTTTAACATTTTTTTCTCTTAAATCATTAACATGAAACTGTATTTGGCCTCAGGTCCCCGGGTCCGTACTATAGAGCTGTAGGCAGGCCCTCATCCCAGTCTTCCACTCTCCATCCTGTTTGATCTCCTGCCACTCGGAGCCTGCCCATGGGGTGAGATAGATCCTGCAGGGTTTTATTTTCACCTCTTGGAAGGGAGTTAGAATAACAAGCAGGAGGAAAGCTAGAGGGCCTGGAGGCGCCTGTGCACACTGGTGTCACAGGGTTTTACATCGTGCTCAGTCCTGAAAGCCCGGTAGTCTCCTTGCACGCTGACTCATTCCATTCCGAGCCTTTCTTCTTTGGGTTCTCCCTCCCTCCGGGTTTCCCAGCAGGACTTTATAAGCAGCCCCATCCTGAGTCTGCAGAGCATTTGAAATCTTCCTCCAGATGCCTACACTTTCTCATTTATCTACTCCTCCAGGGGAAGTGAAACATAGCTCTGCAATCTGAAAAACTGTTCCTTATTCTCCAGGATACCTTCAGCGGGCTTGAGCACTTACCAGAGCTGGTAGTCACTGCCACAGCCCAGCCCTCCGTCAGGAGACACGTCAGTTGGGCTCATATATGAGCCAAACGTTTGGTGAGTGCCTGTCCTGGGTACCTGCTGCTGTGTATAGATTAAGTACTGAGAAGATGCCAAAGCCAAGTGCCGTCGAGTCAGAATAAAGCACAGTCCCTGAAGATCTCCAAAATCAGGAGGAAAGCCAGACAAGCAATCTTCACTTGCCTTCAGCCAGGTGCCATAGGGCAGGTGCTTTCAGGGCCTTGGTCACATGGGCTGTGGAGGCAGGACTCTCTGTAGGCCTTGAGAATTCCTCCTTCTCTGCTCCCCAGTACCTATACCCAGGAGCCTGCTAGGGGCTGGCTGTGGCTAGGGCCAGAGCTGGCACTAAAATTTATCACTTATGTCTATTCTTGTTACCCACTGCCATTGAGTCAATTCTAACTCATAGCAACCTACAGGACACAGGAGAGCTGCCTCACAGAGTTTCCAAGGAGCTCCTGGTAGATTTAAACTGCAGTCCTTTTGATTAGCAGATGTAGCACTTACTATGCCACCAGGATTTTCATCGTTCTTACAGGTTTGTGCAGAATTCAAGTCAAGTTCCAAGCTCGCCATTATCATTAATTGGTCAACACACATGTATCAGTCATATCAACACCACTCCATCTTCCTTAGGGAGGGATGGTGGGGTGACAGGAATCACTTAGCTGATGGAGACCAGAGCCTGCTTTCATCACAAAGCCTCTCGGGCTGCTCAGAAGGAACTGTTGGCCCCACGAAGAACTGATGCAGAGAACACCATTAACCGATACGTTTTTCAATGAATTCATTGGTTGAATGCATGGGGCTTTCCCTGCAGGAGGCTAACACTGACTGCTTATCATTCAGTGATTTCTTTTTTTCCATCACCTTTTAGGCAGCACACATGGAGGCATCAGTCACATAGATTCCTCAGTTACTCCATAATCTATAGTTGGAGCTGACCACAGAGGCACGTGGGCTGGCAGCTGCCCGTGAGGTTGCGCAGCATTCGCTAAACCCACGGGCACTTTGAGATGACTAACCAGGGGTCCCAGGGTGGCCCTGGCAGGTCAAATAAGTTGTGGCTTCCCCTGACTCCTCCTGTGTGTGAAAGTGTAGAATAATCCTGCTTCCTACACTATTTCCACTTTCTTTCCCTACCGCTTAAATACTGGAAATCCTCGTGGCATAGCGGCTAAGTGCTAGGTCTGTTACCAAAAGGTCGGCGGTTCAAACCCGCCAGGTGCTCCTTGGAAACTCTATAGCACAGTTCTATCTGCCTTATGAGGGTCACCCTAAGTTGGAATTGACTGCCGTTTCCCTCAGCTCAAAGTCAACCTGCTCACAATGGAAGTCCTTTCTTTTCTCCCCAAACCAGCATAGTCCACAAGCTCAGTTTCTGCCAGTGGTATCTTCATTGACCCAACAATTCCTCTACATGACCTCACAGGGTCTACTGCTCTCCTGCTGCTGGCCATCAACTTTATAGAGCCTTTTTCTCCTGCCCTTTGCAGTGGACCCTTTTCTTATCATCCCGGAAACCATGGTCTAACTCAGAATCTCATTCTTTAGACCTGCCAGCTCACAATAACCTCCTAACCACTCCCACTGCTTTCCCGATCCAATGGACACTCCTCATCTAAATCAGGTTTCCTGAATACTGTGGTCAGTTGCCACTTCCTCACCCTAATCAGAACTCATCATCCACTCTCATTACCCACTGATTTAACAATGTGGCCTTTAGCATCCTCCCTTCACCTCCCATGGTTCCCAAGTAAGGGCCTTCCATTGAACTAGCCGTTGTCTCCTGAATGTGTCTCCCATGTTCCCCAGTCTGGATTCCTGTCTGCTCCACCCCCTTCCCTGCAAGTCTTCTCAATTTTGCACTCAGCCATCGAGGCCAGCCTAGATGACACCTTCTCCATGAAGCCCATCTAGACTCGCTGAGCACACAGCTCTCCCTCCCTCTTCTGAATTTCTCTCACTTGTGTTGTTTGCAAAATTCGCTTGCTCTTAGCATATATATATCCTTCGATCATTAATAATTTATTCCTCTGTTTTAGTCTTATCTCCCCAGTCAGCTTGCAAACTCCTTTGCACAAGGCACCTGCTTCAGTTTTCTTTGTCTCCCTGACAGCTGTCAAAATCCCTGCCTCATAAGCTCTGGCCTTGTGTGGAACAGCAATTCCATGGGTACTTTATAGTAAGATAAGATCAGACTAAATGATAATAATCAAACTGTGCACACTTAGGGAATGGCATTACCTTAGGATATTATTTGCCCTGCATTAAAATTGGATAGTTTGAGCAGTAGAGATACCACATATTAGGTATGAGAGAGTCTACTTTACCTTAGAACTTATTTCACTGTTGCTAATTTACAAAAGAAGAAAGAAAATTTGAGAACCTATTAAATTCCAGTAATGAAAGCGGGTCATCTGGAAATCAGCCTTAATTTTCCATATTTAAATCAGCTCATTTCAGCAATAACATGGTGGGTTGGGGAATTGACAAAAGGTTCACAAAGCAGCTTTTATGCTGTTTGGGTTTAAAATCAACACAAAGTATAATACATTTTGTTCTGATGAAGATAGGCTGAAATTCATCCGTTTGGGATTTCAAGGGAAGTCTCAGATGTGACTTTTGATTCTAAAATCCAGATTTGTTCCTCCTCTACCCCTCCCCCTAACCCCTAGACTGGCTCATCCCTGGATATCTAGTGCAGCTTCTGACAAATACAGTTTCCTAGGTCTCACCCCAGACCCAGGCTCATAATCGCTCAGGGTGGGGCCCAGGAACAAGCGTATATAAAATACCAGCTTTTCTGTTACACGCTCACTAATGCTCTTTACCAATACATAATAATAATGATATTCATTCATCTGTTGGGAGAGCATGTGAATGAATAAATGCAAAGATACAAGTGGCATACCGCAGATGATGAACCAGCCTGAAAGCATGGCAGAGCAGACACCACAGTGGAGTCTCATCCCTGGTGGCTTGTCATTTACACAAGTGGATCTACCGCAGGTGGCTGGCTTTAACAAAGAAAGTTATGCTCTTCATAGTTGAGTAGGCTGGAAGTTCAAATTCAGGGCTCCAGCTCTAGGAGAAGTCTTTCCCTGTCAGTTTTGGAGGAAGGTCAGGGTCACCCATCATCCCTTGGTCTAGGAGCTCCTCCATGCAGTAGTCTCAGGTCCAAAGAATACACTCTACTGGTGGCATTGCATTCGTGGTGATGTGAGGTCCCCTGTCTCTGTGCTTATTTCTATCTCAAAAAAGATTGGCGTAAGACGCCACCTCATCTTGTACAGCTCATCAGTGTAACTGTCACTAATCCATCTCATTACATCAAAGTGACAGGATTTATAACACATGGGGAAAATCACATCAGGTGGCAACATGGTGGATCATCATACAATACTGGGAATCATGGCCTAGGCAGATTGACACACATATTTTTGGGAAACACGGTTCAATCCGTGTCACCTAGTTTGTCTTTCATGTCTTCTCAAGGCAACACTTTACTACAGAGCAGTAGAATAAATGTATCTTTGCCTTGATGTTTTGCCCTTACTTATTCAAAGTCCTGCCCAACGGCCCTAAAACATTGACCAAAGAAGAATGAAAACATAGATTGTCCAGTAGCAAAACAGAGCAAGGATTTTCTGATGGAAATGTCCCAAGCTCTTCTGGGGCACAGCAAGCATGACGAGCTCAGCTCATGGAGATGGTCACATGAGTGGGTCATAGTGATGCCAAAGTCACTGCCCACTCTCAGACCCTTCCTCCCTGGTCTGCCACCGTGTGCATCTGGAAAGCCTCTTCTCGATCATTCCATCTCCAGAAGGCCCTGTGAGCACATGAAGGTGTCGTGTTTTCTGGAATGACGCATTCAGATATCGGCCTCAGTGTATGCACCTTCCGTCACCCCTCCAGCTCCATGTGTCTCAGTGGAAGTCACATGGCTCTCACTGACCATGAGATCAGTGGCTCTCAGGACACGCTTCCTGCACCAGCAGCAGCACCTGGGAACTTGTTAGAAATGCAAATGATCAAACCCTACCCCAGAGCGACTGCCTCAGAAACTCTGGTAGCCGGGTCCAGCCATCTACCATTCAACAAGTCCTTCAGGTAATGACGATTGTATGTAATAGTGAGAACTGCTAGGTGACATTCATCCCTGGAGGGCAGGGACCACATTTTCTATTTCTTTGTGCCCTTCGATGCGCCTAGCACTATCGACACTCTTGTTGGAAGAATTAAACTGTATAAATACATTTAACAGACTGACCAACTCTAAAAAAGAATCCTGATAAGACAGTCATGATACCTGTATATCTGATGACATAAACGCATACCTGTTGCCATAAGCAAAGCAGGAAGTGAAAGAAAAGAGGATGGTGAGAAGTATACTGGGGGGGGGGTTGAGGAGGGGAAAGAAGAATAAGATGGCAAAGCCAAGAACAAACTTCACCTCTTAGCCATTTCACTGAAGACGTGCCTCAACACCAGTGTCTTTCATTTGCCCTTGATAATCAAATATGACAGAGACAGAGAGGAGTAAACAGAAATGTACACACACATATTTTCTATTTTATTCCCCTTATTTTAGGAAGACAGGAAAACTGTCCATTTGGTTTCTAACAGGCACCTAAAGAAGAGGCAGTGGTCCACTCCCCCGGGCTCCAGTCACACTGCAGTTGATGGAAGTGACCAAGTACCCTCAGGATGTAGGTGGATGATAGGTACCTCCAGACCCGGCCTTCTACAGGGTCCAGGCTGGAGGTCAAGGAGTACCCATCACCACTACTGTCTTTAATGTCTTGCAGATGCCTGCAGGGCCATTTATAATTGATGGCCCTGGGCATGGAGAGTAAGCTGAGCCCAAGGGGGACAGATGAGGGTCCAGTAAAGTTCTTTAAAGGATCCAGGCTTGCCAGCGGGGTTTTTGAAATCCCAGAACTGATGCCTCACTGCTAGAGTGATCAGGGAAGCATTCATGACTCAGCTCCTTCCTGGTCAGTTTTAATTATTACTTAGCAGACACCCCATCTGAAAGCTGAAGAACACACATCCATTGCTTCTTCATTGTCCACAGAGAGAATCTGTGGTGCTGCAGAAAAAAAGGACTTGATGGTTTAAAGTAGCTAGCCCAAAGGTTGGCTGTTCGAGTCCACCTAGAGATGCCTCAAAAGAAAGGCCAGTGATCCATTTATGACAAAGCACCTACTGAGAACTCTCCAGGGGCACAATTGTCCTCTGACACACATGGGGTCACCCTCAGTTGACTTAACAGCCACTGTTTTTTTCCAGCAGAGTTGATCTTTGTCTATGCCCTGGGGGCAGTAGGGCCCGCAGCCCCTCACTCAGCAGTTAAAGGCTTTTGTTTCACAGGATGAAGGGTTGGGGAAGGGAGGGACTTGTACCTGTCTGTCCCACACTCACTGGTCACCTCCCACACCTACCTTTCCTTGGGAGGCTGTCTCCAGTTTCGTAACGGCTTCTACCCCTTCTCACAAACCCATCCATGATGGATACCAGATGGGAAGAGCACGGAAGTGTTAACATCCTTCCGGGCTTGAGCCCCAAGCATTCCAAACACACACGTAAGTCTATATTTACCTACTTACAGGGTAGCCGCCTGCTTGTCCAGTGCCATGGGCTGTCCTTGCAGGACAGATTGTGGGTTCTGTCTCCCTTGTCAGGGCTTATCCCTCTATGAAATTCAGCTTGCTTAGGTATCTTATGGAAACCCTGGTGGCATAGTGGTGAAGTGCCATAGCTGCTAGCCAACAGGTGAGCAGTTCAGATTTGCTAGGCATTCCTTGGAAACTCTATAGAGTGGGTCTACTCTGTCCTATGGGGTCACTATGAGTTGGAATCAACTCAACAGCAGTGGGTTTGATTTTTTTTTAGGTGCCTTGTAGATCATCGGCCTTTTTCTATTTCAGGTGTTGCTTTCTATATCCTAAGCGGAACATATTTTTTGACAACACTGACAAAGACAAAACAAACATTGTTATGGGTTGTTGAGTCGATTCCAACTGACAGTTACCCTATAAGACAGAGTAGAACCGACCCATGGGGTTTCTGAGGCTGTCGTGTTTACAGCAGCGAATCACCAGGTCTTTTCTCCTGCAGAGCACGGCTAACAGATTCTACCTACTGACCTTTTGGTTCACAGCTGAGCGCTTAACTGTTGTGCCACCAGCCTTCCTTAAACAACTGAGGAGACAACTGATTTTCATTTTACTGTGTGAAGTTCCATATCAGCCACATAACCATTTAGGTAAACACGTCATTTCGATAATAAACCATCAAATACTACCGAAGGTCAGTAACCCTTCAACTACTGTTTAAAGCTAAAGACTTAATAAAGATCTAAAAGAACACTTGACCTGGTGCTTTTGTGTAAAGTTGAATACTCAAATTGTAGACTCACTTCGTGGTTATAGTTGTATTCACAGCAGAACATGTAAGTACTAATTTAAAATTTTCTAGGTAATCGTAACCTGCAATTTAAGCCAGGCGTTTCTATAAGCTTGGAAAGGCACAAGAAGAAGAGACAAAGGGAATCAGTCATAAAAGCCGTGAGCTTCAGGCTTTTTCTTGGGTTTCCCAAATGAGAGCCCAGTCTTTCTGCCAAAGGGGACAGTATTGCAGAAGCAGAGAGACAGGGTTCAAACACTGTGTTTAGAAATCTCTCTTGAAGTTGCCAGCAATTGGAACTTCTGCTGCCGCTCCCTGAAGCAGCACTGATTTTTGTTTTGCAGGGTCTCGTACTTACCATAGCCAACATTCTTTCCCAGGATTTCTCAGCCTCAGAACTAGTGACGTTTGGGGCCGGTGTCTCGTAGGCTCTTCAGCTGCATTGCTGGCCTCTACCCAATAAATGCCGTAGCAGCCCTGCCACCCAGTGATGCCACCCAAAATGTCTCCAAAAATCCCAAACATGGTGCTGTTGAGTCAATTCTGACTCATAACGACCCCATAAGACATAGCAGAACTGCCCCATAAGGTTTTTAGGGAGCAACTGGTGGATTCCAGCTGCTGATGTTTTGGTTAGCAGCCGAGCTCTTTATGACTACACCACCAAAGGTCTCCTGACATTGCCAAATGTCCCCGGGGGAGAAAACCACCCGTCGTTCAGGACCACAGCCCTGCACAAAGACTACAAACTGTTGTATATCCCACTGGCACTTGGAAAACAAGGCTGCCATCAACAGCTGGGCAGGTTGTTCACCTCACATCTGGCTAAAGGAGTTAGGAGGAGCTGAAAACAGCCCTCACTCTGCTTGCCAAGCCTTGGATCCAGAATGGGCTCCATCCTAGAGGGCCCCAAAATCACTGAAACCACACTCATTGCCGTTGAGTCAATTCTGGCTCATAGCAACCCTACAGGACAGAGCAGAACTGCCCCACAGAGTTTCCAAGGAGAGACTGGTGGATTCAAACTGCTGACTTTTTGGTTAGCAGCCAAACTCTCAACCATTGCACCAGCAGGGCAACTGCTGAGGGCAGTGGCCTCTTTACGGCTCACAGAAAAGTATCTTTCAGACTAGTACGTGTCAGCAAGATTAAAACAGCGGCATTAAGAAGCCTAGAACATCAGGTCAAATGCACCTGGGCCAGTTCCTCTAGTTTTACAGATTGGAAAACTGAGGTCCGGAGAGCTCAGGAAGCGTAATGAGAAGAGGTTCATTGTCTAAGTTACACAGAAAACTTGATATGGGAAAGGAAAAGCCCTTATACTTCAGGCTGTTTGATCATTAAACAGGAAAAAATCCAGTGTGCATTTGGAGTAGGGGCTTTTCCACCAGCATAGAAATCAAATGTGACCCTAATACCTTGTAACGCGTTTTCTCTTTTTCAAAATGGGTAATTAAGAGCTTGACATAACTGATACCATAATGATACTGTAAATAATCTATAAGTTGTTTTTTTATTTTAATTGCATTGGCCACACTGGCCTCTTTCCAAGGGGGAACAGAGCCCCTCAGGTCCCGTGGCCTTGGTCTCTCTCCTCTTCATTGCTTTCTTGTGAAATGACCTTCAGCCTGTGAGACAGCAGCTAGGGAGGCTGCCTGGCAGTTTTCGTCTTGACAACTGTCTTCCTTGCCCCTTAGTCAGAGGGGACGTGGCAGGCTAGTTCCACTAGCTGAGGAACTTCTACGTGAGTTTTGTCTTTGCCTACTGCCAACATATAGATTAGAGTTCAGGGGTCTGACCTACATATCTGTAGTTTAATAAAGACTTTGCTGTCATTATTTTGTGATGTATACAAGTTATCTGTGGGCTATGTGCTTAAAAACATGAAGTAATTCTTGCCAAAATGATATATAAACTCTGATGTAAAAAGTGTCTGAGACCCCACGGAGAACAGCCTGCACGGCGATCGAGTTTCCGGTGGGATCACACCACCTAATAAACCTTCTCCCTCTTTCTGATGTAGAGTCTTGTTTCATTGCCTTGACTGCTCGAGGGCGTGGACCCTAATCGGGTAAAAGAAGCACCACACAGTTTTCAGGTGTGCAGGAGACAGGGCTAACCCCCTCATATGGGACTCACCTGAGCACACTGGAAAATGCACCTGGAGAAGACCAAGCTGATGTCCACGGATGCTTAAGCAAGTGTCAGGCTGCAAAGACCCACCTCCTCAGGAGAGCGAGGGGTGGAGAGACAGCCCCTCAGTAACACTTCCTCCCAGCTCTCCTGTCTACAGAGCACCGGCTGTGGCACCTTTCCGGAAAGAAATTCACAGTGAAGCCCCGACCCCTGACCGCCTGGTTCTGCTTCCAGTCTCCACAGCCGTTCCTGCAGGGTCTGACTCTGTATCAGTCTATAAGCCATTAACTGCAGCTACAATTGAACTGTACGAGTCCACCCATCAGCAACAGCCAGCTGGGAGAGATTCATTCTCTTTCAAGTCTCCAGCAAGCCATAAACCCTCCTCTGGCTGTGGTGGCATGTGGCACAGGGCATGACGGTCAGCACACAGACTCCCCAGAGCACACCCCTGGCTGTTACTTCCACATAGGGACTTGGGGATCAGTCATTAACAGCTGCAGTGACAACAGCATGGAAAAACAGTGGCAAGGCCAAGAGTTGCTAAGGCTGGACCTCTCAGATCTCTACACTGAGGGTGGCAGATTGAAGGCCCAGGGGAGGTCAGGCCAGGGGCAGGTGTGCAAGGGGCAGGTGTGCAAGGGACAGAGAGGCTGGAAGCCCTGGAACCAGGAGGGTAAAGAAAGAGGGCGGCCAATGCCAAAGCAGAGGCTTAAGTCCTCCACACCTTGGGCTCAAGCTTCATTGACTATGGTGAGAAAAAGATTGGTATGGGTTGCAACCAAACTAATTAAACCTGCACAGCATTTAGAATTTGCTACACGTATACGTAACTAGTAAGCAGTTGCTGTTGAGTCACTTCTATGTGTGTCAGAGTAGAACTGTCCTCCACGGCATTTTCAGTGACTGGGTTTTAGGAAGTAGATAGCCAGATATTTCTTCCAAGGCACTTCTGGGTGGGTTACAATCAACAAACTTTTGGTGAGTACCTGAGCACATTAATGATTTGTGCCACACAGGGGCTTCCCGTATACACTGAAGTTAACCTGATGACAGAGAACTAGCTTATCCTTTCATGTGAATTTCATTCTCAATGATTCCTTTCATCATCCTCACAAAATTCAGAAATTAAAAGTTCTCCCTTCGGATATTGCTCAGGTGAGAAGATAATTTAAACCCACATTTAGCACAAGTCCTTTGCGGCTTGAGCTGGGAACAGCCAGTGACCACACACCAGAGGTGGAGTTCCCTTTAGGGGGAACTGGTGGTATGGCATGGGGAATAGTATCCACTGCTAGCATTGGACTCAGAGTGGCCTAGATTGGGGTGTGAATCATGCCTCTGCCATTATCTACATGTGGGACATTAGAGGGATTATTTCTCAACTTTCCATCCATGGGGATAGTTACTAGTATTCCATGGGGGGACAAAAATGAAATGAGAGACTGCTGCAGAGGCCCTGGCATATAAACCACAAAGCTAAGTCTGATTCATAGTGGGCCTATAAGACAGAGCAGAACTGTCCCACAGAATTTCCAAAGAGCATCTGGTGGGTTCAAATGTTAAACTTGTTTCCATGGAGCACTCTGGCTGGACTTCTTCCAAGACAGGCCTGTTTTTTCTCTTGACAGTCCACAGTACTTTCAATATTTTTCTCTAACACCACAAATGAAAGGAGTCAATTCTCTTTTCCTTATTCACTGCCCAGAGTTCACGTGCATACGGTGTGACTGAAAATACCATGGCTTGGGTCAGGCACGCCTTAGTCTTCAAGGTGATATCTTTATGTCTCAACATTTTAAAGAGGTCTTTGGGAGGAAATTTTCCTAATGCAATGCATCTTTTGATTTTGTGACTGCTGCTTCCACGGGTGTTGTTTGTGGATCCAGTTAAAGGAAATCCTTGACAACTTCAATCTTTTCTCCATTTATCATGGTGCAGCTTACTGGTCCAGTTGTGAAGATTTTTGTTTCCTTGATGTTGAGGCACAATCCATACTGAAGTCTGTGGTCTTTTATCTTCATTGATAAGCACTTCAAGTCCTCTTCACTTCCAACAAGCAAGGTTGTGTCATCCGCATAAGGCATGAGTCTTCATGTTCATGAGTCTTCCGCCAATCCTGATGCTTTCTTCTTCTTCATGTAGTCCAGCTTCTTGGATTATTTGCTTGGCATACAGACCGAAAAGGTATGGTGAGAGGATTCAACCTGACACATACTTGTCCTGACTTCAAACCATGCAGTGTCCCCTTGTTTCATTTTCACAACTGCCTCTTGATCCATATGCAGATTTCTCGTGAGCACAATTAACTGTTCTGGAATTCCATTGTCCTCAACATTATCCATAATTTGTTATCATCCACACAGTTAAGTGATTTTGCATAGTCAATAAAACACAAGTAAACATCTTTCTGGCATTCCCTGCTTTCAGCCAAGATCCATCTGATATCAGCACTGATACACCTGGTTCCACGACCTCTTCTGAATCCAGCCTGAATTTCTGGTAGTTCCCTGTCAATATACTGCTAAAGCCCCTTTCAAATGATCTTCATTAAATTATTACTGGCTTGTGATAATAATGATATTGTTCGATCATTTCTGCATTCAGTTTCACCACCTTCCTTGGGAATAGGCATAAATACGGATCTCTTCCAGTCAGTTGGCCAGGTAACTGTCCTCCAAATTTTTTGGCATAGATGAACGAGCACTGCTAGTGCTGCATCTGTTTGTTGAAATGTCTCCATTGGTAATCCATCAGTTCCTGGAGCCTTGCTTTTCACCAGTGCCTTCAATGCAGCTTTGACCTCTTCTTTCGGTGCCATCAGTTCCTGAACATATGCTACCTTTTTAAATGGTTGAATGTCAACCAAGCCTTTTTGGTACAGCGACTGCATGTATTCCTTCCATCTTCTTTTGATGTTTCCTGAGCTGTTTAATATTTTCCCCATAGAATCCTTCACTATTGTAACTCAAGGCTTGAATTTTTTTCTTCAGTTCTTTCAGCTTGAGAAATGCAGAGCATGTTCTTCCCTTTCCGTTTTTTGTCATTATAATATTTCACTTTGTCTTCTTGAGCTGCCCTTTGAAATCTTCTGTTTTGTTCTCTTCCTTCACCATTTCTTCCTTTTGTGTTAACTACTTGGCATTCAAGAACAAGTTTCGAAGTCTCTGCTGATATCCAATTTGGTCTTTTCTTTTTTTCCTATTTTTTCAATGACCTCTTGCTTTCTTCATTGATGCTGTCTTTGATGTAACTGCACAGTTTGTCTGGTCTTTGGTCGTTAGTGTTCAACACATCAAATCTGTTCTTGAGATGTCTCTAAACTCAGGTGGGAAATACTCAAGATCATACTTTGGCTCCTGTGCACTTGTTAAAATTTTCTTCAGTTTCAATTTGAATTTGCGTATGAGCAACTGATGGTCTGGTTTGCCAGTGGCCCCTGGTCTTCTTCCGACTGATGATATTGAGCTTTTTCCATCGTCTCTTTCCATAGATGCAATCAACTTGATTCCCATATGTTTCATCTGGCAAGGTGCGTGTGTATAGTCACCATTTATGTTGGTGGAAAAAGGTATTTGCAATAAAGAAATCATTGGTCTTGCAAAATTTTGTCATGCCATCTCTGGCATCATTTGTGTCATTGAGACCATAGTTTCCAACTACCGATCTTTTGTCTTTGTTTCCAACATTTGCATTTCAATCACCAGTAACTATCTTCATGCATCCTGATTGCATGTTTGATCAATTTCAGGCAGCAGAAGCTGGTGGTTCTTCATACTTGGCCTTAGTGTTTGGTGTATAAATTTGAATGATAGTCATGTTATTTGGTCTTCCTTGTGGTTGTATGGACGTTAACCTATCACTGACAGTGTTGTACTTCAGGACAGATCTTGAAATGTTCTTTTTGACAATGAGTGCAATACCATTCCTCTTCCAGTTTTCATTCTCAGCATAGTAGACCATATTATTGTCTGATTGAAAATGACCAATACCAGTCCATCTCAGCTCACTAATGCCTATTAGACATCATTGCTTATGTATTCCATTTCACTTTTGATTTCCAGCTTTCCTAGATTCATACTTTGTAGATTCCATGTTCCATTTATTAATGAGTGTTTCCAGCTGCTCTCATTTTGAGTCATGTCGCACTAGCAAATGAAGGTCCTGAAAGCTGGACTCCATCCGTATCATTGACATTGACTCTACTTTGAGGCAGCAGCTCTTCCCCAGTCATCTTCGGGTGCCCTCCAACCTGGGGGCTCATCTTCCAGCACTGTATCAGACAATGTTCCATGGCTATTCATAAAGTAGCTATTCTGCTAATTCTTTTCAGAAGTAGACTGCCGAGTCCTTCTTCCCAGTCAGTCTTAGTCTGGAAGCTCAGCTGAAACCTGTCTACCCTGGGTAAACTTGTTGGTATCTGAATACCAGTGGCATAGCCTTCAGCATCACAGCAATATGCAGGCCACCACGGTATGGCAAACTGGCAGGCGCACGGGGAAGAAGGACCTGGCAGTCTACTTCTGAAAAGAATTAGCCAGTGGAAACCTTATGAATAGCAGCAGCACCTAGCATATAGGTACTAGATAAATTTAGGTTGGTATCAGGAAGAGTTATTAGAAGCTGACTGAACACCTGAGTCAAAGGCTCATTAAGGGGAAGGCAGGAAAGGACCAGTTACTTTTCCAGAAAGAGTAGAGGCTTCCTTTTCCAGAATGAACAGGTGTAGAGGACGCGTGAAGAAAAATTAGAGACCATAGATATATTTGAAGAAAGGAGAGGGGAGGAGAAGAGAGAGAAGGACTGGTTGAGAGATACAGAGGAGGACTAGTTTTAAAAAGGCAAGGCTTTCTGTTTCAGAAGATGAACGGTGTGGCGTTGCTCTGTGTCTGGGCATAGGAGGGAAATGGAGAAACTATTATTTTCGAGGGTGGAGGTAGAGAAGCTGTAATCCAGTGAACATGGCTCGGGGGAGGGACCATAGTAAGGAGAGCCCAAGGGGGGTGACAATTTCTTAACCACGCTGCCTCCAGATAACAGAATGGGTCCCTGCCCTTCTCCTGAGCTTGGGGTGACAATCAGGTCACAGAGAGAGTTCTGCACAATGGCCCAGGATGAAAGAAAGCTCTCTGCTTGGGTGTGATGTTAGGCAGTAATTTAAAACTACAAAAAAAAAAAAAAAAAAAAAAAACAACAAAAAAAACACACACACACACAACCTATTGCTGCTGAGTCAATTTCAACTCCTAGTGATTCTATAGGACAGGGAGAATTGCCCCATAGAGTGTCCAAGGATTGCCTGGTGGATTTGAACTGCCAACCTACCATTTAGCAGCTGCAACACTTAACCACTACATCACCAGGGTTCCCCAGTTACAACAGTGTAATTAGTATCACATATTTCCCAGCAACAATGAAGTATTTCTCTGTGATATGAGACACTGTGGATCCACAATGTCACACCCTGAGCCCTTCGCTGGTCATGATCATCTGCTGAGTCTACCTTTCTCCCCTGTTAGTGAAGGGGTGCCTGTGAGATCACTGTTCCCTCCTGAGTAGCCCCAGTGAGGACACTGTTCAGTGTTGGATGACGGGGGTTTTCTGGCAGGCTGGTGTCACACACTTGGCAAGATCTCTATCAAAAGAATTGTCTTCCAGAGATGCTCATGAGTCTTCTTTTTAAAGAACAAGTTAAACACTCATAAGATTAACTAACTTGTCTTCTGTTTTGGAGTGTTTTAAGAGAAAAACACCCACTGCTGTCCACTCAGTTCTGGGAACTCATGACTCAAAGGAATTTGGAAGATAGAAAAGCATTTTTTGTTCTGATTATCAGAATGTCCTTAAAAACCACATTGGATCCAAGACTATTGTCTGGCCACTAGAAGCTAAAGCCAACCCACAGATATGCCTTGTTCAGCCTTTAGAGTATTTTCTTTAAGAGGTAAAATTAGTGCCAAAGTGAGATTTTCACTTAAAAGCCAAAACACTGGCATCTCTTGAAAAATTGGATCCGGCAAAGCCAAGTCCACGTTCTTCCCGGGGCTCAGGGAGCTTGAGGCCAGGGGCTGCTGACTGCTTACAAGGCTGTTTCTGCCTTTGCCACGGCTCCACTTGTCCAGTCCCACACTCATCTGCACACCTGCCTGGCACTTCAGGATACACATAGTAAGGGTGGTGTCAAGACACAGTGTACCACACCCCTGCCCTCTGTCTGTAAGCCCTGCTAGAAGGCATCTTTAACAGGCCCTGCGTCCTAGCACTTGGGGCCATTCCTTCTTAGATCCCTTCCCTGGGCTCTAAGGCCAGGCCCAGGGCTGGTGTTTCACGTGCAGTATCTTTTCAATTCCTGTTATTCCCCCTCTAGAATACTGCTTCAGTCAACCTTGGACTCATGTCCTTATTTTCACAGAGGAAGAACTGAGGTTTTTCTGCATGTTCTAGAATAGAACCTGTTGGTGCTGCCACTTCTCAGTAGTATGATCTTAAAAACAAAACAAAACCTGTTGCTGTCAGGTCAGTTCAGACTTACAGTGATCCTAAAAGACCGAGAGTTGAACCGCCCTACAGAGTTTCCAAGGAGTGTCTGGTGGATTCAAACGGCTGATCTTTTGGTTAGCAGCTGTAGCACTTAACCACCATGCCATCAGGGTTTCCAGTGTGATCTTAGGAAGATTTTTAAACTCATGGACACTCCATTTCCCTACCTTTAAAAGATAGATATTAAATGTACCTACCTCAGTCCACTAATTCCTCGGATATCAATCCTGATGAATCCTGTTTCATTTCTTATTTCAGACACTCCATGTTCTGGTTACTGATGAATGTTTGCAGCTGTTTCTTTTCATTTTAATCCACACCACAATAGCAAATGATTTCATCATTAGTCAGTGTTATGGATTAAACGGTGTCCCCCCAAATGTTTATCAACTTGGCTAGGCTGTGACCCCCAGTATTGTGTGGCTATCTACCATTTTGTGATTGATACGATTATCTGACAGTGTTAAAAATTCTAACCTCTGTGATGTTAATGAGGCAGGATTAGAGGCAGTTATGTCAATGAGGCAGGACCCAATCTACAGGATTAGGTTGTATCTTGAGTCAATCACTTTAGAGACATTAAAAAGAGAATCAAGTAGAGAGGCGAGGGACCGCATCACCACCAAGCAAAAAGAGCCTGGAGTGGAGGACATCCTTTGGATCTGTGATCCTTTTGTCCAGAAGCTCCGAGACCAGGAAGAGACTATTGACAAGGACTTTCTCCCAGAGCAGACAGAGAGAGAAAGGCATCCCCTAGAGCTAGCACCATGAAGTCAGACTTCTAGACTGCAAGAATAAACTTTTGCTTGTTAAAGCCATCCATTTTTTGTACTTTCGTTACAGCAGCACTAAATAACTAAGACGGTTTATCATTAGTCAATATAATACAGTCACTATGGCTTTCTTATGACTAATATTTGCATGGTATACATTTTTTCTTCCTTTGTTTTTAACTTATGTACCTTTATATTTAAAGCAAATCTTTTGTAGATAACATATATTTGAACCTTATTTTTTAAATCTCCTCTGACAATTCTATTTTTTAATTGGAATATTTAGGTCATTTACATTTAATGCAATTGTTAATATGGTTTGGTTTTTCTTCCATTCTAATTTTCCCACTGTGTTATTTCTTCCTTCCAATTTTAATTCAGCTGAATATTTTTAGCATTCCATTTTATCTCCTTTATTGACTTGTTAGTTGTTATTTTTAGTAGTCTGTTTTACCTCCTTTATTGATTTATTAGCTCAATCTCTCTTTTTTTAAATGGTTGCTCTAGGATTTAAAATATGTACCTTTAACCCTGATGGTGTAGTGGGTAAATTCTGTGTCTGCTAACTGAAAGGTAAGCAATTTGAATTCCCTAGGCAGTCCTTGGAAACTCTATGGGGAAGTTCCACTCTGTCCTGTGGGGTTACTATGAGTCAGAATAGACCTGATGGTAATGGAAGTTTTAAAAAATCTTTACCTTACCACAGGCTACCCAAATAACGTTACACTGCTTTAGGTATAAATCAGAACTGTATAGTGCCAACATCCTCTTTCCCATCTACTCTTCTTGGTTTTTGTGCCACTGTTGTTTTATATTTTTCTCTACATATATTATTAAGCCCACAGTTTACAGTGATTAAATGAAAACTCAGAATGAATCATAGATTAAGATTTAGAATCATAGACTCTATTTAATCACAGATTTGGATTTAAATCCAACATTTCTAGAAGAAAACATGAGAGAAAATATTTGCCACCTTGGAAAAGGCTCAAATGTTTTTGAAGAACACAAAAAGCACTAACCACAGGGAAAAAATTGATACATTGCACTTGATCAAAATGAAAACTTTCTATTAATTGAAAGATACTGGACAAAGTTATTTGGAATATGTATGCATGAAAAAGGGCATGAAACCAGAATATATAAAGGACTCCTACAACTCAATAAGAAGACAATACAACTAAAAACAGGCAAAATATTGAACATGCACACACATAGCAAAAGGCTAATATGCACTTGTGAAAGACATTCAATATCATTAGTCTTCAGTGAAGTACAAATTAACACCACAATGATACACCAATAAACACCCACTGGAATGACTAAGATCGAAAAAGGCTGGCAATACTAAGTATTGCTGAGGATGCACGATAACTGGAATTCTTACACATGCTAGTAGGAGTTTAAAACAGTACAAACAGTTTGGAAATCCACTGAGAAGCTTTTCTGTTCTATTTTAATATAAAAACATATCTTATGACACAATAACTCTATCCTATTTGCCGAGAAGAAAACATGTCAAAATATATATACATATATAAGCAGAAATGTTCATAGCCAAGAACTAGTGAACGGGTAAACAAATTATGGTACTTTCAAACAATGGACTAAACTCCTATAAAAAGTAATAGCAATAAGAGAATTGATGATACCATAGCACAGATAATTCTCACAGACATTATGAGCAAAAGAGGTAAGACATAAGACAGTGTGTGTTGTTGACTTTCGTTTGTATGACACATTGTTGTTGTTACGGGTTGTTGACTCGATTGCAACTCACAGCAAGGCCTGATGGTGCAAAGTTTAACTGCTTGGCTTTGAACTAACAGGTTGGTTGTGTTTCCCCAGGGGTTTTGCAGGAGAAAGACCTGGTGCATTTCTCCTGGAAAGATGACAGCCAAGAAGACTCCATGGCACAGCTTACCCTGTCATGTGGAATTGCTATGATGTGATACTTTAGAACCTACAAAACTTCTCTCTCATGATAGAAATAAGATCAGTTGTTGCCTGCAGGAAAGAGATGAACTCTGAAGGGGAAAAAGTGACTTTCTGGGGGTGACATAAATGTTCTGCATTTGATTGAGGTGATAGTTAGACAGATGCATACATTGTCAGAACTCATAAAGTTATAAGCATAAAATCTAGCCATTTTATTGATGTAAGTTAAGCTTCAATAAAGTTGATTTAATAAATTCCTCTCACACGGGAATAGCCTAAAGCCAGACTATAACTGTGACAGAAAAGACAGATGCAGATGTCTCATACTAGAAAAGCAGACAACAGTAGTAGCCCCGATCATCCCCACAGCAAGAAGCTAGCATCCTGCAAGGCGTATCGCAACAGGGTACCATCTTCCAGAGAAACGAAGTGATGAGTGCGTCCTGTTAGAGTATGGGCCTTGAGCACCAGAACAACTGTACAGGCAGCATCCCAGCCCTCGGTCAGGAAAGCCCCTGGGCAAGAAGTTGTTCAAGGAGCAAGGGGTCTGGAATTCTGCATTTTGGGATGGATAAAACTCAAAACCTGCCCTAAAATATGCTGATAAAAGAAAGGTTGGGGCATATTGAGAGTTGCATGGTGCTAAGAAATTTGCATTCTTCCTGGCAAGAAACCCCACATCCATGCAAGAAACCCAGCACACATGATGTCACAAACCCACAGTGCGGGTGAGCTGGAGCTGAGTTTAAGACCAGGTACACACAAGTGAGCAGACAGGTTAGGTGGAGTCCTCCTGTTTAGGGGACTGGGAAACGGAATAGAGGAAACCATGGATCTGGGATGGAGGACAGTCACTGGCCACAGATAACCTGCTTGGTATGATCTGAAGAGTTGAAAAACTGCTTCTAACACTACTATTTCCCACTGCCCTTCTCCATGCCATGAAGGCACTAGCCTTCAGGTATATGTGTCCTATCTAGGCTAAGGGTCCAGGATGCTGAAAAACCCCAAAACCAAACTCACTGCCATCAAGTTGGTTCCAACTCATAGTGGCCCTAGAGGTCAGAACAGAACTGTCCAATAGAGTTTCAAGGAGAGCCTGGTGGATTCGAGCTGCTGACCTTTTGGTTAGCTGATGTAGTACTTAACCCACAACACTATCAGGGTTTCCCAGACACTGAGGACAAAGACAATGTATAGTGTAGATTGGTACATCAGATCAAGTTAGCATCTGTTGTCACTCATGAGAAAAGCATGACAAGGACAAGGGTGGGTGACACTGATACGGGAAGGGAGAAAGCAGTTTTGAAGCCAGACTTAGAAGGGTAATAGTGTGGAGTCTCAGATAGGGAAGATCAGGATAAAGGACTAAACAAGCTTCAGAGATAAACTTCACCCATGGGGTCTACACATCTCTACTGTTATCTCCCAAGGTGACTTTGTGTCATAGATTGAATTGTGTCCTCCCCAAAATATGTAAAGTCACTTGACTGGGCTATGATTCCTAGTATTGTTGGGTTGTTCTCCATTTGTTATTTTCCTATGCTGTAAATCCTAAACTCTCCCTGTGGTTAATAAAGAGGATTAGAGTGGGGCTGTAACACCCTTACTAAGGGAGTTTCCCTAGCCAAGCCAAGTGCCGTCGAGTCGGATCCGACTCATGGCGACCCGGCCCCTAGTTTCCCTAGAGTGTAGCTTATATCACTCTTTACCCTACAAAAAATAAAAGGAAAGGGAAACAAGCACAGAGCTAGGTACCTCATACTATTAAGAAAGTGGCTTCAGAAGCAGAGGCATCCTTTGGACCTGAGGTTCCTGCTCAAAGATGCTCTCAGACCAAAGAAAGACTGATGCAACATAGGAACCTTTCTCTAGAGCTGACACAAAGAGAGTGCTTTCTCCCGGTGCCAGCACCCTGAATTTGGACTTCTAGCCTACTGGACTGTGTATGAATAAACTCTCCTTTGTTAAAGCCATCCACTTGTGGTATTTCTATTACAGCAGCACTAGATGACTAAGATACTTGTTTACATGACTCTCACCACTGGGTTACTGTCTCTTTCCCCATCCTCTTTCACATTCAACTCATTATTGTCTAATGAACTCTTGATAGCAGGACCAACACGACAGAGGCATCCTGAGACTAAGAAGCTGGGGTCTTCCACTTCTGGCCATGACCGAGTAACTGGTACCAGACTTCTCTTCCCACTGTGAACTACTGGATACAACTTATCAAATAACTATTTTCTACATGTTGGACAACAAGCCTCCTAAGATCGTAATCCCAGGAAAAGATGAAATACACCCTGGCTCTCTGCCTGGAGGTAACTTCCAGACCACAGCACAGGGAAGAAGGATCTCATACACAGCAAGGCAACCTTGCTGAATCAAGGAGACAGAGATCAAAGATCAGAGAGACTGGGACAGCTCTGCAGGGTAGAATACTGGAGAACAAGGAACTACATAAAGAAAGAGCACTAGAAATCTCTCCAGGTGTCTTTTGGGGTCTTTGGCTCAATGTAAGGATAAGCATGTGTAGGGTACAACTCTGTAGGTCTGCACAAAGAACAAGTACCTAGAATCTGTTAGCTTGACAGTTGCCTGAGTTCACACAGAGATGAGAGACACTCTACTGGCTGGTGTGAAGAGATCACATTGAATACCCAGGGTAATTAGTAGAGCTCTCATGAGGGTCACACCTTGATTGTGCACAACCCAGGGACTTGTAGAGCTAAGCTGGTGCTAGAAGAGACTGCATTAGCACCATGCTAACAAAGCTTTTTGAAAAAAAAAGAAAAAAAAAATAAAACCAAAGTACCAAATTGATCTACAAATAACTGCCCGCCAGAGCAAAGTCCAGCTCTCTTTAAAGGAAGGCAACAAATTCCAGATGCTCAGCAAGGTAATAATTACAGTGCCCAGCATCCAACTGAAAACTATTAGACACAGTAAGAAGCAAGAAAAAGTGGACTCTAAGTAGGAGAAAAATAAGTCCGTGACACAGAGATCAGGCACCTAAATCTTCAGGTCTAAGTTGTCTTTTACCAAATTCCTCTTCTCCTAATTAATGACTGATTTTACTCCTGTCAGACTCTTTGAATATGAAGCTACTTATGCTTGTCTGACACCTGCAGCGCTTGACATCTAATTAACTAAACATTTACTAAAATTCTGCAGAGGCCAGCTGCCAGCCTCTGCCTTGGAAGAGCCAAAAGCTGGGCTTGTTGGAATGAGATAATGAAAAGCTGTTTACCTGATGTGTGAGAATAATAAACACTAGATGAATTCCCTCTAGGGCATTGATACGTCCTTCTCCTTTCCAGCCCCTCTGGGTTTTGTCTTGGAAGAAAGACAAGTTTTGTCTCGGAAGAAGCAGAGCCAGAATGCTCCTTAGAAGCAAGGGTGGAGAAAAGACATCCTCTGACTTAATTTGGACTTGTTATCAGCAGGGACCAATCAATCCCCGAAGAAGGACATGATGCTTGGGAAAGTGAAGGTCAGCAAAAAAGAGGAAAACCCTGAACAAGACAGACTGACGCAGTGGCTTCAACAGTGGGCTCAAGCCTAGTAACAACTGTGAGGATGATGCTGGACCAGGGAGTGTTTCGTCTTGTTGTACACAGGGCTGCTATGAGTTGGAACCAACTGGACAGCACCTAACAACAATAGGTTTTGTAAGAGTGTCTCTTATCCCTGCTTCCCCACTTTCCCACCTCCATGCCTATAGGGACTTCATTACCAAAGAATGAGAAACCTACACAGCACACACTGATAAGCTCACAGAAGGTAAAAGCAGGAAAACACAAGTCTGAGAGGATCTTTGGAGAGTGCCTTGGTTTTCTCTTATATTCTTGGGGACTTACATTAAATCATTTCCTTTCATGTCATGCACATTAAAAAAATGACCCAACATTCAATGACTATGATTTTACAAAGAGCTACCTAGCATGGCCTGCAGAAAGTGGCAGGCATCATGCATACGCATGTCAAGAACAGGTGGGAAGAAGAGGATTTTTACATTTGGACTTCCAAGTGGTAGGCTGGGGAATTGCATAACTCTGTTTTAAAAAAAAATTCAAATTTATGTCTTTAAATATCACTGGCCCCCAACACACACACCCATTAGACCTGAGAGAAGACACTGTGTGGGTTAACTTGGGGGCCCAAACCATCCTATGATGCTAAGAAGGATGTGTGTCCACTCACAGATTCTGCCAAGCTCGCTGAGGTGCAGTGCTGCACAGCAGCCTTCAATGTCATTACCTTCAATGTCCTTACCCTGCAGGTCTGGAGGCAGAAGTGGCTTCTGCTCTACCTCCTACTCAGGAGCTCGCGTGGGTGGCAGTGTGCTGGCCAACAATGACCATGCAAAATTGGGGATGGAGGGATTTTTTATAATTGTCTCACTAGGTTCTGAGAGCTTGCCAGAACTGAGGACACACCGGGCCACACACTGCAGCTAATTAGAAAGGAGCTCCAGTTATTTACAAGATAATGAGGGGAAGTCCCTGTGATTTAGCTTCTCCCCATTACTGCTCCCGGTGGGGGTTTTGGAGGGATGTTACTCTGACGGTAAACGCATTGCTGGCTGTGTTTTTCATTGTTGCTGCTGTGGCTGTTTTCCTCGGAGGCTCTGAGCTGTCCCTAAGCCATTGAGTTATTTATTCCAAAAGGATGTGAGCTTCTTTTAACCCCAAATCCACTGCCACAGAGTCCATTCTGAGTCACAGTGACCCTGTGGGACAGAACGGAACTGCCCCATAGAAGTTTCCAAGGGGCACCTGGTGGATTCAAACTGCTGACCGAGTCAAACTGCTGACCTCTCGGTTAGCAGCTGTCACTCTTAACCAGGGTTTTCTGAGTTTCTTTTAGGTGTCCTGTTAAGAACACACTTAAGAGTCAAACACAGACTTGAGTAAGTAACTAATCCAGAAATTTTCCATAACATATGAATTTCCTTGCCATTACAAGGAAATTATAATGACAATTCCTGATCTCTGCTTGAAAATTCCAGACAGGCAACTCACTACCTCACCTGGAAGTCTGTTTCTCTATTTACAGAATTATTAAAATTGAAATCTCTTTCCTATTTACTGATAATAATCTTTCCTCTTGTCATGCAAGAAATGTCTACTCTGATTTCCAAACAATGGCTCTCCATCAGCCCCATCCATTGCAAATACTCGCCAGGCTCTGCCCTCCCCAGGTATTCTCTCCTCTAGCCAACAATAGGAAACCCTGGTGGCACAGTAGTTAAGTGCTACGGCTGCTAACCAAAAGGTTGGCAGTTTAAATCTACCAGGCGCTTCTCGGAAACTCTATGAAGTAGTTCTACTCTGTCCTATGGGGTTGCTATGAGTCAGAATTGACTCGACAGCAGTGAGTTTGGTTTTTGAAAGCCAACAATGTTGTTTTTGTTGTACGCTATTGAGTCAACTCTGACTCATAACAGCCCCATGAGACAAAATAGAACTGCCCACAAGGTTTCCTACACTGTAGTCTTTCCTGCCTCCAAGTGGCTGGTGGGTTTGAGCCATCAACCTTTTTGGTTACCATTCAAGTGTTTAACCATTTACTGTCATAGAATTCTTCTTTATTTTTTTTTATTGTGCTTTGAGTGAAGGCTGACAGTTTGTCAGTCTGTCATACAAACACATACACACACATTACTACGTGATCCTAGTAGCTCTCGTCATATTGTGACAGCACAGTCCTTGTCTACACCCTGTATTTCCCTCGTCTATTCCACTGGCTCCTGTCCCCCTCTGCCTTCTCACCTCCCCTCCGAACAGGAGCTGCCCAGTTAGTATCATGTGTCTACTGGAGCCAAGAAGGACCCTGTTCACCAGTATCCTTTTACATCTTTAATCCAGTCAACTTTGTCCCCAGAGCTGTACTTACTGTCACAGAAGTCTGACCTCTTGACTGCTTTGTCTTCTGCCACCCATCCTTTTCTGCTTCTTTATTTTTCCCCTTTCCTTCCTTCTGCTTTTATTTTTTAAAAACAAACTATTGAGAAATATTGCTCAGAGATACTGTCATGTGTCAGACCACAAGTGACAAGTGTGTTCCTGTCGCCACCATTTGTGCACTGTCTCTGCAAGAATTAGGCTCAAATCAGCTTACTTGTCCCATAAAAATAGAATTTTAGATCCTATTTACCCAAGGGAATTCAGGTGAAAACTCTGCCCTGGGGTCTAAATTCCAGCCTGTCACATCCATCAGACCTAAGCCTCAACTTCCCATTTCTGGACACATCAGACCCAAGCCTCAACTTCCCATCTCAGGACACATCTACCTTCTTCCAAGCACAGAATGGAGCTAAGAGTCAAGACAATCACTTAGCTCAATCCAGACAACACATGACTTGGCCTAAAGTATCAGGAAATAGGAGCAAATGCATTTCTTTGCCATGAGGCTTTTGAATAAGCATCCTACGTGTTCCTGTCCTCAGATGTGGCCTCAGAGTACACACCAAGTTTGGGGACTCCTTTGCCCACTAAGTCATGGTGCCTGTCTTTTCATAACATAAACGGGGACCCAGGAACCCGCCATCTGCCTGAGATTGGATACGCCTATCACTTGACAAGCCAATCTCTACAACCCTTCACAGAATACAAACACAGTGGTTGTAGAAATAATTTGTAAATGGCATTTAATGTGTTTCCTTATTGCTTGTGAACCTGACAGTGTATATTAACCTCCTTTCTTCCTGTGTTTCTGAGAAACAAAACACCAAGACTGCATTCTCCCCTCAGGTCACATCGAAGCAAGAGTGGATTTAAATGTACATTTCTTCCTTTATTTATATGCCCACATTTGGGGAAATTGCACTGCCAAATCCCTTCATTTTCCAAAATGACATAATGGGCATCAATAACAGGGGAAGGCCGGGGCTCGGAGCCGTCAGACAGAGACGGAAGTCGCAGACCAGCTGCGTGCACTCAGGCTGATAAAGGAAGGCCATGGAGTTGAAACCAGCCCACACCACACTTTGCATTCAGCCTCCATCAGCCAAGACAGAAAAGCAGTGTGCTAATGAGAGATAGAATTGAATAATGCCAAGTTCCCTCTATAGGTTCCAAATATTACCTGGGCAAACGGAGTGCTATGGCTGGCTTGAGGGCTGGGGGTGAACAAGGCGAGAGACCAGGGGAAAATGCAACTGTCATGAAGAAAATGCCAGGCTCAGACGTACTCCCACACAAGAGGGGAAATCAGGGAGGAAGAGGAAGTGGGCACTGTTTATGTGTTAGGGCTTAAGGCTGAAGATCAAAAGGGAATTCATTGGCTCAAGAAACTGAAAAGCCAGCACCAGGGCTGGTTTGGTTGGGGGACACCTCAGTCCAGAGGTACAAACGACATCGTCAGCTTCCCCTTTTCCATCTTCTGATTCTGACTGCCATCACGTGGGCTCCAACAAGCAGATTCCTCTTCTGAGGGTCAGATGGCTCCAGCTGTTTAGGTTTTCTCTTGGATTCTCACAGCATCCCCAGGCAAAAAGAACTTCTCATTTTCAATGGTTCCAGCAGAAGTCCTAGAACTGAATCTCAGTAGTTCTGATTGGTCTGTGTTCATGTTCTTTGTCTCACAGAAGTTCTGCAGCCATCCTCTGAATCGTAGCCATTTTACAGTTGAAAAGACCAAGGCTTGTCTAGGGTCACATAGCCATCCTGGATTCACTACCCACTACTACCTCTGGAATCCAACTCAAAGAGATTGCAGGAATTGAAGGTCTACCTTGCAAATACCCTTCAGCGAAGACAACTACTACCCCTCCCTCACTATTCTGTACAGCCGGGTCCCAAGATCTAGGCCTCCACAGGCCAAGATCTAGGCCTCTAAGACTCCACAGCCCTTATCCCTCCCCCGGAGCCAAAACATAAGGTAGCAAAAGGGACATCAACCATGCCCATCCCAATGTAAACCCAGAGTTCATGTACCCTCTGGCAATTTCCATTCTGAGTCAGATGAGCCAATATCTTTCATTTAATATCTTCTCCACTCTAGTTCTTTGCAGCTCTTTTTTACTGAGCAAATCACTGACTCCCTGGGGTAACTTACACTACCTACTGGAGAGCCCACTGTACAGTTCACGTGTTCATGTGTTCAAGAACTGTACCAAGAATGCTCCAGTATAGACGACCCCAAACCTTGTCTATTTTCTCCTTGACACATGACAGTTGTTGACTGGTCTTGTATGAACAACAGATCTTTCTCTCTGAAGGGTTAAGGGACTACATGGCCACCTAGTTTTCAATCACAGCTTTTATCCACTACTGGGAAAATATAGATCAGAAAGGACACTAAGGCTGTGTGAGAGAGCCTCATCCATGGGATTTATACGACAGGACTCCAGAAACCAGCTAGTTCAAAGCTTCATGGTGGGTGATCAGTACACAATGGTTACTTTCTCTAATATTAGTCAGCAAGAAATAGTAAAAATAATAACCAATATTTCTCAAACACTTGTCAGGTGCCAGACAATTTTTCCAGGTGCTTTACATGCACTGATTCACTTAATCCTCATCATACACAACCCTGTCGGTGAATGCTAGCATTACCCCCATTTTACAGATGAACCAGCTGAGGGTAAGAGAATCTAGCTGACTTGCTCAAGACGGTACGTCTGGTTAGTGGTATGGTAGAAATAGGATATAAATCTACGGATGTAACCCTGGTTTTCAGTTAACATCTGAAAACTTCTACAGGTATCAGTCTTACCCACTCAGCTCTACTTTTCAGTGAAGCATGGAACTGAGCCAACAAAATATTTGTGCATGGGGGTCAACATTGTGAAGCGTAATAGAAAGCTCCCCGGATACTGCCTCTTAGCAGACACATCCCATCATACCTGGATAAGACTTGGTGATTACAAACTTCAGTGGACATGTCAAGGTACTTCATTCCTTTAAAAATCAAATTAACTTTGACTCTTGAGTTCCCAGTGCAACCTCACTAGGGTGACAAGAAACTCAAGCTCAGTAAACTTGGGTCTGTCTCTACCCAGCATCATGGACAGGGTCTGGGAGTCTCAGGCAGAGGAGAACATTTGAAGAGGTCTACAGCATTATTATCCTTCACCAATCTACTCACTGCCTAACCCCACACGGTCCTTTAGGGTACAGAAAATCTGCTGCCATCGGGGGTGGGTCTATGAGGTCCAACAGTTAAGTCTACGAACTTAATTGTTCTAAGCGCTGCATATCTCATTGCTAAATATCACTACAGTCACCTTCAAAGTATTCCCCTTGGGATGCTATGAACTGACACCGGTACCCAGTCCACCCTTCAAAGTAGTCTGGGAATTCTTTCTCAGGGTGACATGGTGGCAAGTTCATGAATTTAATTGTATAGTTATCTTTGAGAGAGTTTTTAGCCAGTAAACAAACAACTGTATTGTAACACCCTCTCTACTCACCTGATCTGGCCCCCAATGACTTTTTTCTTTTCTGAAGAGAAAGTAAATATTGAAAGGAAAATATTTTGATGACACTCAGGACATCAAGAGGAATATGATGACAGATCAACCATTCCACAAAAAAAAAAGAGTTCTAAATAGCTCTGAATTGTGGACCGGGCGCTGGCATCGGTGCATAGCTTCCCACAGGGAGTGCTCGGAAGGTGACTGTAGTGATATTCAGCAATGAGGTATGCAGCACTTTTTCAAGGGTGAGTTTGCAAATGTAATTGTCAGTCCTTGTATCCATCTTTGTTGAGGTTGGGAGACCCAAGGTATGGGGTCTCACCCCTCTGGACAGGCCACACACACCCCATTCTCCTGGAAATCCTCCTGCTTTCCCAGAGGAAGATAACTCTTTCTGCTTGTCCTCTGTGCCTTCCCAGGGGAAGCTGAGTGCAGGAATTGTCTGCTATTTTTACAGATGTTGCCTCAGTGCCTAAACCAGAGCTTGGCACAAAGACTTATGCTATCTCTTCCCTCTCCATTCCCCAAGTCCCCCTCCATCCTTCTTCCCCTCTGGAACTTCTGGCATCATCCCTTCAGGGACCTCAGGCTGTTAAGACAGCAGGTTCTGCTAGCCAAGTCCCCTCCCAGCACTGCAAATGCCTGTTGGGCCAAGAAGCTCAGGCCAAGGTGAGGGCACACCCAGAGAACAGGACAGCAAAGCCTCTCACTCTCTTTGATTCTCCTTCAACAGTGAAGACAGAACCCAAAGCACTATCTCAGTGGTTATCCTTCCCCTCCATGGCTCGGTCAACGACGGTTCAGCACTATTCACCCATCTTTTAGCTGTGGTGAGGCAGAAGAGGGAGATACAAGTGGAAGCCAAGCCAAGAATCTTAAAGATTTCAAAGATCTTTCTTACAGAAATGACAAAGTTTGAGAGGTTCTCTGTCCAGCCTAGAATAATGAGATCGCACTTGCTCAATCAAAGGGAGTTTTCTCTCTGTGATGCTGTTTCATCCCAGAAAAGAGCTCCACTAGCCCCACGCAGGAGGCTGATGAAGCGAGACAGAAGCCGGCACACTCGGCACCCAGCAGCCCCAGCAGCCAGAGGTCAGGACTGCAAGTTAGAGAGATGCAGATACACCGAGCGGTAGCAGCACGGTGGCAGGAAGAGAAACGCCACACAGGGACCCAGAAACACACACCAAGTGATAGAGACGCAGCCTGAAACACTAAGGAGGCAGCAGAGTTAGAACACACCAGTGCTGAACTGTACATTACATGTGCCGTCTGCCATTCCCCAAGTTTAACTAATTTTGCAATAAAGCCATGGCATCACCACTTATGCACCCTGGGGTAAAAACTAGTTTAACGTCTTATCTTATTATAAACCTGCTTCAAGGCACAGCCACTCAAAGATGAGATACCTTTGCCATCCACTGTGCTCAGTCCCTAGGCACTCCGCCACAGGCACGTGGTGTTCAGAATATGCTCCCTACCACTGGGGCCAGCCGAGAGGGGCACCTGTTTCTCCTTTTCTGGCCTTTCTGGCAAATGCCTCTTTGTTTGCAGGCTGTTTAATCCACAAGCCTAAAGCTACACGTGTGCAACAGGCAGCTTCTCCACGGAGCTTTGTGAATCAAATCGGAGTAAATTACATCATATGGAAGTGGATTGGAGCACTCTGTCTATAAATCAGTGTTATGGTCAGTACTTAGGTTAAGAGAGCAGTTTTGCCTAATTGGTTAGTTTGCTTTGTTTCATGCAAATAACCACCTTTAGGGTATCTGTATATGGTTGATGTTTTGTCTTTATTATTTTCACTTCTCCCCTAACATCTCAAATGAGATAACTTTGTACCTTCTAGTCAGCTTTCAGGAAAAGAAGCATTTCATATCATATAAGGAGAAAAGGACAGTAGCTTTTATTTCCAAATTCTGTTTTATTCAAGGGGGCTCTCAGGAAACTCTGGTGTCACTGGAATGGCACAGGACTGGGAATTGGGCATTCTCTCACTTTGAGCCATGCCACCGTGGGTCAGTAACTTAAACCTAATGAACCACCAATTTTCATCTACAAAGTGGAAAACATGCCAACTTCACTAGCAGGACTGATTAGAATAAAATAAGATTACACAACAGTTCATTAATTAACAAAGCATATAGAGTACCCCCTCTGTGCTAGGTTCAGTGGCTGGCTCTGCGGATCTGGCTGATTATCAAAGAGACAAGAATGAGATCCCTCCCCCTTGGAGACCTATACTTTAGAGAGGGCAGAAAGGAGAGGGAGACCCAAAACTTGGAATCCCTGCGGTATGAAGGAAATAAAAACAATGCAGTAGAAAGATAGTTGTAAGGGGAAGGGAGGAGCTGATGTGACAGGGAGTGAAATTTCAACAAAAAACTAGAGGAGGATAAAGAAGAGCAAGCTTGGAAAGGTGGCAGAATAGCTGCCCAGCAAAGGGCACAAGTGCAAAGCGGAGAAACAGCATGGTTAATTTAATGGACAGGAAGGAGGCCAGTGTGAACAAGAGGGAGAAGGAGCCCAGATGAGTTGAGGAAGGGAGAAAGAACCAAATCATTCAGGTCCACATATGTTGGGATAAGCATTTTTTAACTGCAATAGGAAGCTATAGCAGAACTAACACATTATTTATGTTTAAAAATATGTAACTTTGGCCAACAGGCACATGGAATGATGCTCAGAATCACTAGTCATCAGAGAAATAGAAATGAGAACCACAATGCAATATCACCACACACCTGCAATAATGGCTAAAATTGAAAAGCCTGACAACATCAGCTGTTTGCAAGGATGTGGAGCAACTGGAACTCTCAGACCTTGCTGGTAGGATGTGAATGGTACACCACTTGGGAAAACAGAACAGTGATACTTTACAAAGTTCAATACATATTTACTATATGAACCAACCATTCTATTTCTAACATTTATCCCAAATAAATGAAAACATATACCTACACAAAATATCTTTGCTAATGTTCACAGCAGCATTATTCATAACAGCCCAAAGCTGGAGGCAGCCAAAATGTCAGTAGATGAATAAACAACCAAATTATGGCACATCCATACCATGAAAAGCTGTTCAGCAATAAGGAGGTATGAAATATTAACACATGCAACAAGATGAATGATTCTCAAAAATAGAAATCAATACAAAATGTCACATACTGGATTCTATTTCAATAAAATTCTAGAAAAGACAAAAACTTAACAGAAAGCAAATGCACGGTTGCCTGGGATAAGGACTCGGGGGAGTGGATGAAGAGCAGACAGACAAAAGGAAACCTTTAGGATGAGGGACTGTTCTATATCTTGACTGTGATGGTGATTACACAATGGGATACAATTACCAAAACTCAAAAGCTGTACGTTTAAAATAGTAAAAACTGCAAACCTACTGCCATTGATTCTGACTCACAGCCACCCTATGGGACAGAGTAGAACTGTTCCATAGAGTTTCCAAGGAGCGCCTGGTGGATTTGAACTGCTGACCATTTGGATAGCAGACACAGCACTTAACTACTATGACAACAGGGTTTCCGTGTTTAAAACAGGTGACATTTATTCTATGTAAATAATACCTTAATAAAAAGAATACACACACAAACACACACTTTGAATAGGGGTAGAAGTGGATGGGAGAAGAACAGGCAGGAGCTAGACAGAAGTTCAGGACAGACAGGGTGGCAGCTTGGACAACCAGGGCTACAGCAGGTGTCAGGAGGGAGGGACAGGTTGGAGGGGGCACAGAGGTACAGACAGTGGGAGCGGGGGTGATGGACCAGCTGCCCTAACATCACGATGCAAAATTTCCCATCTCACACAAAGTTCCCAACTCACCAGCAAGAGTCTACTAGGCCTCTGACCCTGAGGTGCAGAAAGAAGTGTGAGACAGAGGACACGGAAACACACAGCATCTCTGTCAGCATCCCAGGAGTCAGCCTTCATTCTTCTGCTGCCTCCTCCCTCTCTAGCACCGGCCTGGAGGTCTCCTCAGCATCCCGGGGCCTCACACTACAAGCCAACTGTGCACTTCACTGTCCCGCAGGCTAGGAGGCCTCTGGGCAGGCCACACAGCTGCAGCCAAGAACGGTCTTCAGTGAACTCTCCTAAAACCCAGGCTGGACCTGCAGCTTGGGTTTTTCCATCTTCCCAGCCCCTACAGCTCCCCAAATCTTCATTCCCTTGCGATTCCCCGGCCACAGATTCTAGTTTACAAAGAACAGCCTACTTTTCTCTGTGTGTGGCTGTCCCAGGAATGCGCCTTCTGGCCTTGGAATAACAGCTATTTCTGCAATCTTAACCTATGGTGAAAGACGACAGCTGATATGAAGGAGGAAGGCTCTATTCTGTCCTGGATGCTCATTCCTTCAACAAATGCTAATTGAGCCTATACTATGTGCCAGCACCATTCTAGTGTGCCAAGGAACCACCGACTGCCGTGGACGCTATTCCAACTCATAGTGACCCTATAGCACTAAGCAAAACTGCCCCATACTGGTGCTGGAGACCCATCCGCTGCTGTGGGGTCTCCTCCAACTCATAGTGACCCTACAGCACACAACAGAACTGCCCCATAGGGTGTCCGAGGGACAGAAGCTGACTGCCTGTCACAACTTCCTGCCAAGGAACAGCCAGTGGGTTATAAAAACCCACTGTTTGGTGAGAAGCCAAATGCTTTACCCACCCACTGCCCCATCAGGGCTCCTCGGGCCAGGGACAGCACAGATGAAGTCCCCTTCGCCCTAGAGCCGCAAGGCTCCTGCAGCAAAATAGCGCAAACTGGGTGGTGTGTAAGAACCCATTTATCTCACAGTTCTGGAGACTGGGAGTTTGCAGTTGGGGTGTCCTCTGTGTTGCTTTCCTCCTGAGGCTTTGAGGGAGAATATGGCCCCTGCCTCTCTGCCAGCTCCGGGGAGCATCACGTTCCTTGGGCTGCAGCACCAGCATCGCACGGCACCCTCTCTCTCAGTCTGTTTTTTCTTTCTCATGTGGACAATTCTCAAACAGAACTAGGAATCAACTTGCCAGCAACAGGTTCCATTTGGTATTGGTTCTGCTCCAGCATGACCCCAAGTGACCCTAACTGATCTAACATTTTGAAAGATCTTCTTTCCAAACAGGGTCACATGCATAGGAACAAGGATAGCGCTTCCATATATCCACTCTGAGTTGACTTGAGTCAACACCCCTAAAATGTAGATCAAATTGGCCAGGCCATGATTCCCAGTATTGAATGACTGTCCACCATTCTGTTATCTAATACAACTTTCCTAAACTTTGCGAATCCTGCCTCTGTGATGTTAATGAGGCAAGATTAGAGGCAGTTAACCTTAATGATTAGGACTCAATCTACAGGATTAGGTCATATCTTGAGTCAATCTCTTCTGAGATAGAAAAAGCAGGCAGAGTGGAGAGCCAGGGGGCCCTCAAGCCACCAGGAAGTTAGTGCCAGGAGTGCAGTGTGTCCTTGAGATCCAGGGTTCCTTCCTGTGCCAAGAAGCTCCAAGACCAGGGGCAGAGTGGTGACAATGACTGGTATCCAGAAACAACAGAGAAAGAAAGCCTTTCTCTAGAGCTGGCACCCTGAGTTTGGACTTCTAGCCTCCAAGACTCTGTAAGAATCAATTTTCGTTGAAACCATTCCCTTGCAGTATTTCTGCAGCACTGGATAGGTACAACAAATATCTTTGGGAGGGACAGGATTCAATCCACACCACCACTCAAGATGCACACAGCTAAGAGTAGATCCTTCAGTCAAGCTACTGAAGAAAGTAGACAGCAGTTGCTGTAACACACAGCAAGCCGGACACAGGTGCTTGTCTCCAGCCACTCATGTCCCTCCATTAGAATGACAGCAAAATCCTAGACCACCCAGGAGGCCTAGTAGCACCGGGAAGGAGGTGACAGCAGAAGATGGAGAGCAGCAATATTTAGGAAGATAAAAATGTAGTTGCATGAGAATGCCAGCTTAGTCCAGGAAACAGCAGCTGACGAGATGCACGTAGCTTTGGACCAAAGCCAGGGGAAGTCCAAGCAAGTTCACCATCAGCCAGAATGGGTGTGATGGTCAACTGTGCAGGCTCTGGGTGAGACTGACTGGGTTCAAATCCCAGGCCCGTCTCTGCTGGCTGGGCAGTCTAGGGCATGTTCCTCAACCTCTCTGTGCTCTCTCTGCGTCTGTAAACTGGAGCAGCCACAAGGGCCTGTCTCCTAAAGAGCGGTTCTGAGGACGGGTGTGCTGGCACGTGGATGGCACTGAGGGCAGCTACTTTCTAGCTTCTGTTCTATAGCTGTCAGGTTCTTGAGGCCACTTTTCTGGAAAATCTACTTATGCAAAAAGTCTCACAGCACAGTGGCAGAGCACGTTAAATAACAACAATCAGTAACTGATCGAGAACCTTTCTCCAGGCTCAGCCCCGCACTGAGCACATTCCAGATGCATTTTCTTATTTAATCCTCTCTACAGCCCTGTCACACACACGCTGAGTCCTCAAATGCTTGTGACATGCCCAAACACGGGGCCGAGCCGGATTTCTCACCCATGCCTGTGCGGCTCAGAGTCCATCCCCTCTGAGTGTGGGATTCCACACACTGTTGTGATGACAGGAAATGACAAAAATCAGCCCCTGCTCTGCGTTTACCTCTCGCCCTCACTGAGCCATCAGCAGCGAGTCATGAACTGGAAGAGCCTTCTGTGTCCCAGGGTGCAGAGGCCGGGTCAGTGGGGCAGGTGGGGCAGGACAACCAGCTGTAGAACGTTCTACAAAGTCCGTTTCCGGTACGGAGAGGCACAGTTCACATTATCCAGGAACGGCCCACCTTCAGGCAACCTGTGGGGGGTGGGGGTGGGGGTGGGGGTGTGCACAAGCATGTGCACACACGGCAGTGTATGCAAGCGGGTGCCTGGCACCCATGTTTAAATCAGGCTCAGTGCAGCTTCCAGAAACCCCGTTTCTACTGAAGCCAGTCCCACCCCTCTGTGCAAACACATCACCCTCTCCAGCACAAGGTCACCGTTTACACCTGGTGTACCAGTGAGTGCAGGCCTGGGTCGCCTGAACTCTTTCCATACAAACAACAACATTCTGTTTTCTGGAGGCTCACAAGTCTTTGAGCCTTTTCATGGGTTTTTCTAATTTCTCCCCAATAATTCGAGTCTATGGGTTTTGCTGGCCTCCTTACTGGGATTAATAGAAGTTCTTTCTGTCCTTTTCTAGGCAGTTTCATGCAGAGACTTTTGTGGGGGCCTCTCATTCCCTACAACCCCTGAAGCTGCTTTTGGTGCCTGTGGCCCTGGAGGGCTGTTCTCTTCTGCCCAGCCAGTGGCTCAAGTAACATATGATTTATGCTGAACACCTCAGAGACATTCTTATAAAAACCAGTGCAATGAATTCTGCAGTAACATTAATTCAATCCTGAGCTCCAGAAGAGGATAAATTGTACAGCTGCTATTAGCCGCAGCAACAATCAGTGGAGGTATTTTAACTTAGGGCTGGAATCCCTGATCACCAGACGTTACTGGTGACACTCTCCTGCTTGTACTCAAGGGACCCTTCACTCTTCAGGAAGCTCTATAGTGCCAGACAGTCTGCTCTAGACAAGGCTCAGATACCCCAGATTTCTGCAATAATTACAGCTCTCCTGGGCCAATATCCTCCACTCTTGATCACAAAACGGCCCTTAAAGATTCTATTAGGTTGTCATTGTTCCATTTTGCAAATACCCACACTGAGGTTCTTGAGGGAGACACCTGGCCTAGGGAAATCAATTTCAGTTTTGCTCCTGGAAGCAGGAACTGAGCTGAGCTACCTTAATGGATGGCTCTCAAAGACGACAAACACAGTCCCTGACTGGTAGGGTCCTCAGAACCCCTCAGCTTCCTGCCATCCTGAGCTAATTATGTGGCTATTCTTTCAGTTCTACAAGCCACCCTGCAGTTTCCTAGTGTACCCATATTTTGTTAATTAGAGTTGATTTCTGTTGCTTGTAACAAAAATAGCATCTAAAGAACTTGAACTTCACCTGACACAGCTCTTGAGTTGTGCAGGGCTGCACCTGAGGAGCCTAGAGAGCATTTCATTGATGATACCAGCCTTTGAAATTCCACCCCAACTTTCAAAAATGGGCTCTTCTAGTCTAACACTGTCTACCAAGCAAACCCCAGCTCAAAATCTCAGAGAATCCCTAACAGGTAGTAATGCAAACTGAAATGTCCCCAAAGTCTTTAGCATCCTCTGATCCCATATATACTCCCTCTCTCTCTCTCTCTCTCCCTCTCTCACACACACACACACCCTAAAATGCCCAGCTAAAGTACTCAAGATGAAGAAGGTCCGGCATGATACCTTTATAATGCCTTTGATTCATTTCCTACTCACAGCAGCCCTATAGGACAGAGTAGAACTTCTCCATGGGGTTGACTCCCAAGGCTGTAAATCTTTACAGAAGCAGATCACTTTGTCTTTCTCCTGCATGGTGACGGGCGTGTCTGCGTGTTTTAACCACTTCACCACCAAGCCTACCAATACTTTAATATAGTTTGCCCCATTGCTGCTATCTGGGAAACAGACAATTTAGAAGTATAATTCCAGAAGTTCTTTTCTGAGGCAAAAGGGAATGAAGAGACAACCTTATACTGAACAAGCAACAAAAACACAGTTGTCACCAAGTTGTTGCTGACTCATGGCAACCCCGTGTGTGCACAGTAGAACTGTGCTCCACAGGATTTTCAAGGCTGTGACCTTTTGAAAGCAGATCTCTAGCCCTGTCTTCGAAGGTGCCTCTGGGTGTGTGACTGTGATTGCTAATCTCTAACTGGGACCCTGAGCAGAGGAAGAGAAGTCTTGCCAATCACAGCATTCAGGCAGGCTCTACATCTTACTGTAGAGTAAGTACTAAAGACATTCAAGTTGGCAAGTTTTTTTGTACATAAGGTGAGTGGAAGTCCATTTCCTAAAACCCGTCATCACCAGAAGAACTACCATCATCAACTTTCCAAGTCAGCTGAGAAGACAAACTGCATCACTATAATCTTCCTTCCCACCATGCTCCATTCACACCAAGACCCCCCACAGTTGCCATTCCGCAGAGCCATGCCCTGGCACCACCACCCACCCCAACCTGTCCGTTCTTGCATGGTTCTGGCTGTCAGCAACCATCTGTGCCAAAAGAGTCTGACTTAGTAACCTCTCACATCCAAAAAACAGAAACCCTTGTGCCAAAGTGACTGAGTGCTGTATCTGCTAACCAAATGGTGGGCAGTTCACATCCTCCAGACGCTCCTTGGAAACCCTATGGGGCAGTCTCACTCTGACCTATAGAGTCACTCACTATGAGTCAGAATTGACCAGATGGCAGTGGCTTGTCTTTGGCACATCCAAAGAAGATCAGGGTCTAAGGCACAGATGTCCTCATTCAGGGCCATTTTATTGGTGCATTATGATGTTAACATTACTTTCCTCTTAATAAAGCACGAAATTAAAATACTCAGATCCACCAAAAAAAAAAAAAAAAAAAAGCCTGTCTTCTTGAACTAGCTGCCACTGTTAATTAAGGCTCCTTGGGATGCCACCATAAGCCTTCTATTATAATGTCCTTTGTAATTTTAATTACATTTTAATCAAACCTCTTACAAGGGCTGTCTTAGGACTTTCAGGTGAATTATCAGCATGAACAATGCTGTTCTTTGTAACTCTGCACAGTCCTTTTTGGCTATTTGTCTTTAAATGTAAGTATTTATCTTGAATTTACATTTCATGGAGCAGAACTTTAAGTCACCTTTGACTGAAGTGCAGCCCTTTGGCTTTCTTAAAATCCGCACCACACCTGTTGCTGTCCAGTGAGTCTGGCTCACGGAGACCATGTGTGTGCAGAGCAGAACTGCTCCACTGGGTTTTCAGGACAGTGACCTTTCAGAAGCTGACCGCCAGGCTTTTCTTCCGAGGTGCCTCTGAATAGGTCTGAATCACAGATTTTCAGTTCACAGTTGAGCGTTTAACCATCTGTGTCACCTAAGGCTTCACTTTCTCACTACTTGCGATTGCATAACTTAGCTACAAGAGTTGAAGCAGTGTAAGAGTAAATCAGATTAATTCATAATAACACCAGCAAGGGATTCTGCTTCTATATTTTTATTTTGGGCTTTATTTCCTAAAATTACAGACTTTTTAGTTAAATCAGAGTGCTGTGTAATTTTCCAACTTTATTCAGGTTTTAAATTCTGGATTGAAGACTGCATTTTGGGAACTGCTATGACTTAGCTTTTAAAGTAGACTTCTTGCACACAGTTCAGCGCTCAGCTACCGGCCAATAAATGGGCAGTGCAAACTCACCCAAGGGTGGCTCGGAAGACAGGCCTGGTGATCTGCTAAACCCTATGGGACAGTTCTACTCTGCACACATGGTGTCCCTATGACACAGAATCACCTCAATGATAGATAAGAACAGCAACAGGCTTTTAAAGTAACTCCCACTTGTTTTCCAAGTTGTTTGTTAATGTACCAGCTCTAACTGGAAAAAAAACAATGATTTGGTCTGTTCAGAAGTCAATTTGAGCCTTCCGCTCCTCTCCCCTCTAGCTCTGTGCCCTGGGGAGCACACCGGAAGGACCAGGGCTGCGGAGGGCTGCCCTGGGCTCGCTTCCCAAGGTCCGCATGAGCAGATACATGCACTCCAGGGTTCAGCCCACAGTAGACAGGGCTGATCAAAGCCATCCCGATGGTTCTAACTGGCAAGTCCAGGCCACAGCCACTCAGCAGATGATTTACATGGCCACTTGGGTCTTTCAAAATGCAGTCTGTTACCCTAACTGCTGGAAAGTGACATTTGTTTGGACATCAAAGACAAATCACCTCACTGCAGGCTCAGAAATCTAGGGAAGCACAAGGTGCCGCTATTCAGAACAGAACGGAGGGGATGCTCGCTGCTTTAAAAAGAACAAACTGGTAACCGGAAAGCTCCTGTCCAGGGGTGAAAAGAGAGGGCAGAGGGGGACAGGAGCTGGTTGAATGGACACAGGAAACACAGGGAGGAAAGGAGTGTGCTGTCAGAGGGTGTGGAAAGCAGCTAGAGTTACTTAGCAGTGTATGTGTAAGTTTTTGTAGGACAAATTGGCTTGGATTGTAAACTTTCGCTTTAAAGTTTAAAATACCCCCCCAAAAAAGAAAGAGCAAGCTGGGAAAGGGGCAGTGGGCCCCATACTGATGGCAGAAGGTACATCTACTGGCCACACTTAAACCTGGTGAAGAGCAGAGCTAGAGTTCAAGCTTTCCTTGGATTTTGCACTGTGCTCTATCACACTGGAAGGCTCCATGCAAGACAGAAATGGGCTACAGGCCAGCACCTGAGGACCCTCAGGCAGAGCAGAGCCCAGCTAGACTTGTATCCCACAGGGGATAATCTCGTATCTGGTGCTGCTTCTCTTGGCCTTGGGCCACATCCAGTAACATGTGTTTGTTTTCAAACGTGCTTGCTGGTGTGCTCTAGTTTTAAAAACTCTTTTGACTTTGGACAGAAGTTAAGCCTTCCCATCCCACATCCCCTCTTGGGATGGGCCCCAAGGCCCTGGTTTTAGGATCTGTTCAGTAAGTCATCATTTCAAGCAGAGGGATCAGAACAGGGGCACACAGAATACTCTGTGAGCACCTGAGATGCAGAACTGGTTCTCAAACCTATGTGGAAAGAGTGGGAAGAACACGGTACCTGAGCACTTCAGACACTGGCAGTCACCTCCTCCCCAACCTGCACGCACCTGTCTGTGGTTGCATGGTATTTGGTGAAGGTCTACTACACATGAACTTACACAGATCATTTCCTTCTAGAGTCAATGACTCAAAAAGCCCTGGCCAGGCAAAGACTGAAGCTCCCAGTTTCAGCTCCATTTCAGAGGCATATATTCCAATAAATTCATGACACAGAAAGCTCTGTGCCTTCACTTCTAAATCCAGCACCTGGCATGATCTGCAGACAGAGCTGGCTTCCCACACCCATGTTACTGGTGACACTTACTACATCCCCAAACAACTGTGGCCGCACCAGAGGGCCAACACCAAGTCTTCCAGGTGAGAGGTTTTATTATGTTTTACAACCAAGAAAAAACAGGAAGGCGGCTGGTACAGCAAACATCTTAGGGGACCTGGCCGAGTGACACGCACCCCACACTTGCAGCCTCCTTCCACTGTCTCCCAGGGAGGGTTCCCGGTGTCCTTCCCTTGCAAACTCAAGAAACTTGAAAGTAGACACATAAAGTAGCAGGAAGACCGTCAGCATAATGGAAGCCAGAAAGGTAACTTGGAAGAAAAAACTGAAGAGAAACACACTACAGAAAACCTTTTCTATGATGTTATGGTATCGAGGTGGCAGGTGTACCCAGGGCTAAGTGTCCATTCTCCCAAGGTACTTGTCATACGGGACCCTCGGTGATGCCCTCCAGAGGCATGCTCGGTGTGCTGTCCGCTGTGGGCCTCTCATCCTTCTTCAGCGAGGTCGGGACCCGAAGGCTGACGTACGGTTTATGACAAGCTGTGTTGGCCAGAGGAGGGTAGTGCTGTCTGTAGCATATGTAGGCAAAAATGAGGCCAATGACACCACCAACAAAAGAATCTAGGCGGGAAAGAGAAGAACGGGAGAGACACATTAGGGTGCATTCAAACACAGCCAGGTAGGTTTTCCAGAAACTTCCTCTCCCACCTGCTCAGGCAACTGGTTGCTTGGTGTTGCTGTTACCGACCCGTCAGGGTGGCCCCTGACTCGTGCTGGCCCCACACACAATGGAATGAAATCAACCCAATGATTGGCTGAGGACTGTGACTACTGTGACCCACAGAGTTTTCTCATTGGCTGATTTTGGAAGCAGATCTCTAGGGCTTTCTTCTTGGTCCACGTTCATCTGGAAGCTCTGCTGAAACCTCTTCCACATCACAGCAACACTCAAGGCTCCACCGACGGGTGGGCAGAGTATGTGCACGAGGTCCACTGGCCTGGAACAGAATCTGGGTCTTGTGCATGGAAAGCGAGAATTTTACTGCTGAACTACCACTGTCCCTGGTTTGCTTAAAAAAAAAAAAAAAAGGCCTTCGACTTAACTCTGACTCATAACGATCCTATAAGGTAGAGTAGAATGGTCCCTTAAAGTTTCCAAGGAGCAACTGGTGGATTCTAACTGTTGACCCCTTGGTTAGCAGCCAAACTCGTAACTGCTACACCATCAGGGCTGTGGTTCACTTATAAACCCAAACCAAAACAAACCCACTGACGCTGAGCCGATTCCGACTCATAGGCCCTGTGGATCAGAGTAGAACTGCCCCATAGAGTTTCCAAGAAGTATGTGGCAGACACGATGTAGAACTTAAACACTATGCCAAGAGGGCTCTGGTTCACTTATACAAAAACAAAACCAAACCCACTGCCACGGAGTCAATTCCAACTCACAGCAACTCTAGAGAACAGAGCAGAACTGCCCCATAGAGTTTTCAAGGAGCACCTGGTAGATTTGAATCACTGACCTTTTGGTTAGCAGCCATAGCACTTAACCACTATGCCACCAGGGCTTCCACCATTCACTTATAAGGCCCCTCAAAAGACTAAAGAACAGAAATCACGCTGGAGGCACCAATCCCAGAGGCCTCTGCATGCTGCCATCATCTCTGTTCTTAAATATTCCTTTACAGGTGCATTTATTCTCACTCCCCATTACACAACTCCCACCTGAGCACTGCATGAACTCACGGTTGTGCTCCTGATTTTGAAAATCAATTCCAGATTCTGGAAGAAGAATACAAGTCATCTGCATAGAATGTAAACATGCCCAGGAGCTGTAATTTCTTTCTCTTCAGCAAGTTCCCACTGAAGTCCAGTGATTTGAATGGTGAGCCACAGAAACCCAGGGGGTGTGCCGGTCTCTGCCTCATGCTGACTAGTTTCCCAGGGATGAAATGAACCCTCTGAGTCACAAGTGAATCAAGCATTTTATAGTTCACAAGGCTTGACAACATCCACAGTCCTCTGATACTGGTGGTGGGGGGCAATCCCTTCAAGGGGCTGCAGATCTCAGCAGTCTGGGGGGCAAAAGACGGGGTGAGGTGGAAGGAGGAATCTGCAGGTAAGACAGCCCCTCCACCACACAGCAGTCCTTCTCCATGTAGGGTGCCCAGCTATGCCCCTACAGACAACCGGAGACAATAACCCACCTGAAGACTTCCTATTTAGTGCATCTGTGCTTTAAATGGTGAACTCTGGGGGTACCCTGATTAAGAGCCTGGCCTCTAACCAAAATCTTGGCAGTTTGAACCCACTAACCACTCCTTTGAGTCCCTATGGGATAGTTCTACTGTGTCCTACAAGGTCACTATGAGTTGGAATTGACTTGATGGCAACGTTTTGTTTTGTTTAATAGATTTTTGTCACCCAAAAGGTCCTAGTACAATGGAGGACTGCTCCTATTAGAAGAACTTTTGAGCTGTTAATAAGGTTGCTACTATTCTGAACCAACATTTCTATTTGGGGGTTCTAACTTTCGTATACATAAGCTTATTAAATTTCACAACCTCCTCCAGGCAGGTAGCATTAGTCCCATTTTACCAAATAAACTCTAAGGGTCAGAGAGGTCAAGTGACCACTCCATGGCCTATGCTGTTCCATGAGGCTGTGCTTGAACCCTAGTAGGTCCTGGGCTTCACAGCTCATGACTTTCTAATGTCCCAGCCTTCAGAAGGTGACAGGCCCATGGGTTGAAGGTGCATCCACCAGGGTTCAGGAGAGGTGTTCTCAGGAAAGGTGGTCAAGTTTTGCTTGACCAATTGTGGCAAGTTTCCAAACATTTCCCAGTAAACACCACGCTGTGTAAGGATCTTAGGCTAAGTCACAAGTTAACTCCCTGTGTTGTAGGTGAAATGTTGAGAGACTGTCAAGGAAATGTACCTTTCGAGGAAACAGTCTAATGTGGAAATATTTGCACTACACTCATCAGTCTTTCCGTGGCCATGTTTTAAATATCCTGGATCCATCTGGATCTAACACAATAGTTTCTCAGGAAGGCAACAATATTTTGTAATTCACTGTCCCTCATGTAACTGCTTCCACCTTTGGCATTTTTATTAGGCTATAAGCAATCTATATGCTGAGCAAATAAGCCAAGAAGCTGGACTATGTGAAGAAGAACGAGGTCAGGATGGGAGGATGACTCATTAACAACCTGCATTTTGCAGATGACACAATGCAGCTTTCTGGAAGTGAAGAGAAATTGAAACACTTACTGAGGAAGATCACAGACCACAACCTTCAGTAAGGACTGTACCTCAACGTGAAGAAAACAAACACCCTCATAACTGGACCAGGAGGCAACATTACGATAAATGGAGAAAGGATTGAGGTTGTCAAGTATTTCATTTTACTTGGTTCTACAATTAACGCCCAGGGAAGCAGCAGTCAGGAAATTAAACTACACATTGCAAGGGAAAATCTTCTGCAAAGGATCTCTTCAAAGTCTTAAAAAAGTAAAGACGTCACCTTGAAGACTAAGGAGCATCTGACCCAAGTCATGGCATTTTCAATCACATCATATACATGTGTGGTGCTCAGGATTATGTCAACTTGGCTACTCCATATTTGGCTGCTGTATTAAGTGTCAGGGCGGGGTTTGTGGTGGCTTTCCACCCCTAGGCTCTTATCTCTAAACTTTCCACTACTACTGCTGGTCTGCTCACATAGCCAGGAGCTCCTGCTCTCTTCTTCCGGTGTCTGGTTCCTGGACTTGAGTTAGCAGCTATTGGATTCATCAATCCTTACAGTCAGCACTTGAGAGTCCTGCTCCCTGACCTGCCGATCCTGGGTTCGCCAGCCTCTGCCCCTCTGTCTCACCACCAGCTTGGGATCCACCGACCTACACCACCAGTGATCTAGAACTCTGGTCTCTGACCTGCTGACTTTGGGTTCCTCAGCTTCCGTGGCCACGTGAGGCTTGTGCCAGAGCTTGGGACATCCAGCTTCTGTGATTGCATGAGCTGTTTCCTATATCTATATCTATCTATCTATCTATATTATAAATCTTTCCTACACATGTTACTGGTTTTGCTTCCCTAGGAAACCCAGCCTAAGACAACATGCAAAATCGGAATAAGGAAGACAGAAGAAGAATTGATGCCTCTGAACTGTGGTGTTGGAGAAGAACTTTGAATGTACCACGGACTGCCTAAAGAACAAACAGATCTGTTCTGGAAGAAGTACAACCTGAGTACTCCCTGGAAGCAAAGACAGTGAGGCCGTATCTTACATAATTTGTAGGTGTTGTCAGGAAGAATCGGTCCCTGAAGAAGGACATCATGCTTGGTACAGTGATGGTCAGCGAAAAAGAGGACACCGCGGCTGCATAATGGGCTTACGTATAAAAATGCCTGTGGGCGTGGTGCAGGGCTGCGCAGTGCTCTATTCTGTTGGGCACAGGGTTGCTACGGGTTGTAACTGACTCGACAGCAGCTAGAAACAATGTGAGCAATGAGAAGAATTCTATAATAAAGAGCTTTAAGTTTTTTTTTAAAAAATGTAGTAATTTAGCATGCACAATTTTATTGATATGCAGCCCCCAAACAGGTTAAGAAGTATAAATCAAAGAGAAAGCTCTTTTATACCTTTCTGTGATGGCAGCATTCATGCTGACTGCGTGTAAACTAAGTGTCCGTTCACTACCCTACTGCCTGGAGTCTAGACGCAGCAGCTAATTATGTTTTTTAAAGTGCAAATAGATAAGGTCAGTTCTTTGCTTAAAATCCATCTCACTGACCAAGACACTGTGGCTTTCAAAACTGCACTTGGCCCTGCCAACCCTCCAGGTTGCCATGAGTTCTTCCCCCTTTCTCACTCTGCTGCAGCCACTGTCTCCCTCTCTGTACCTCAAATACACCCTGCTCGTCCCCTTTCCAGGCTCCACACCTGCTGTTCCACCCCCACGAGCCCCTTTCTTTCACTCCCTCCCCTATTCCATTTTTACTTGCCCTTCAGAATTCAACCAACCACCACTGTGCAAAGAAATCTCACCTGACCTTGAGACTAGACTGAATTTTCCAGGCACACAAGTTGATGCCCACTCCCCCGCAATTAGAACACAAAATCAGGGGCACACTGTGCATTTGTTTAACATCAACATATAGCATTTGTTTAACATTTAATATAATGTTTAACACTCCATTCTAAACTTGAGTCTGTACCTGTCTTCTCGGCTGCTGACTCCTCAGTACCTTGAACAACACCTTGCTCATAGTAGTGTTAAGTTTGTTGACTGATGTGGATGAATGAGTAGGTATACAGCGATTCAGGGATTAAGTTCTGGTCGATGTCCTGTGTGACCTTGAGCCCCTTCCTCCCTCTGGGCTACAGCTACTGCCTCAGTAATGTAAGAGCACCGCCCAAGGAGGTGGTGGTTACCATGCCTTCTGATGTTAATGTTTGGGGGCTTTGATCCCCAGGTTCAACCCACTGAAGTCAAGCACTCAGACTGTTAGAGAACTGTGCTGATGCAGTTTTAGAAAACAGGTCATATCTTTGCTTGGGATAAAATATGATCTAGAAATGAAAGTCATTCCAACTGGTGAAAGGGAGAGACTGGATAACGGTCACTGTTTCCTCTCTACAGAGCTCAAATCTAAATGACGGAGGAACACTGCATGACTGTGTGCCTGCCATCTGGCAGAAAGGCAAGGAAGAGATATTAGCATCATCTCACCTTTGATAAATTGCTATCAAGGAAGGCGAGGAGGAGGATCTGAGAGAGAGCAGTGAAACCCAGGCTGCTGCAGGCTTCAGGTGGCAGGCCCAACCCCTCCCAGCAGTGGAGCCTTTAGCCACAGTAAGGTGGCACCTGCCATCACCCTCCACCTAAGAATCTTCTTTCTGAGGAGTCCTCGATCTCGGACACTTGCAGCCTCTACCAGGACGAGTCACATCACTTCTCTGAGTGTCCGTTTCCTTTTCTGTCAAATGGAGATACCAATATCCACTCCACTGAGTTGTGGCAATGGCTCAGTGACACAGTGCTTCTTAAAAGGCAGGCACAAAATAAGAACCAAGCGGCATCCCTCACTGTTAACCCTGCTCAGTTCCCCATCTCCCACTCCGGCACTGCTGGGGGCCTTCTGGGTCTTCCTCATCCTCTTCAAGATAACAATTCAGCAGACCATCCAGAGTCATAATCTCTGCAGCATGAATGTATAATTGTTACAAACAGGTTGGTTTTTTTTTGTATAAACTTCTTGTATAAATTAAATAAACTTCTAATTAATTCAGAAACAGATCACCCAAGAAATGAGAAGACAGCAAGTACCATGAGTTCTTGAGCAGGGTCATGAGGCATAACTGCTGGGATTAAGCAAACTTCCTCCAGTAGAGAAGCTGTTCATGCAGCCTACAAGCACCAGCCCACAAAAGGTACCAGGTTTTTTCCAGCTCAAGGTCTTAGATTGCACTACCGTACTGTTTTGCCTTTAACCCAGGAGAACAGCTCCATGGGGTGTTATTTTATTAGCATCCAAAATGATGCACAACATCTGCCTTTGATCCCATGATTACAGAACGGACCAACCAAGAAAACCTACAAATAATACCATTCAACTTTCTATTTTCTGTAATACAGCATTTCATTAGGTGGCTCACTGGCCAAAAGACATCAAAACCAGCACGTGTTTGCTTAGGCTTTCTGGTTTGACAACGTGAAAGAAAACCACAGCTCCCGCGGACGCTGTCTCCCGATTCAATGGAATGGGAGAAAAATGGTACCTGGGGTGCCGCCGAAGTTATCAGAGGAAGCCAGGGCAAAGCCACATCTATTCAAGCCACTTTCTCAGCAGCAAAGTCATTAGGGGAATTGTTTATTATAAAGGTGGTAAATGGGATCCAAAAAGTGATTTACTTTATGAAGGAGACTGTCATCAAGTGCCTCAGGTGGGCTGCTGTTATTCTGATGAAATCGCACTAGAACCCTACAGGGCTTGTAATGACAGGAAAAACAGGTGGAGCCAGGTAGGACTTTATTGGGCCAAAGGCAGCTGGGATTGACTTCGTGCTAAATACGGTAGCATGTGAACAGAGGGCTCCTGAGGAAAACACGTGAAATCTCAGAGGTCCAGGACACAAACTACTGCTGTCTCCTTGCTTAGCATCAGTTTCATTCATTCAGGGCATGTGTGCTGTACATGTATCAGGTGGCAGGCATGATGCCTTGTCCTGGGACACAACACTGGCAGAACAGACAAGTCCTTGCCATCCCAAGAACCCACACTCTTAAAGGGCAAGACAGACACTAAACAGACTAAGGCAAAAACTACCTCTGGCAAGTTCAACAAGGCCACGAGATTCTCTTTTCCCTGAATGATTCTACTATTTGTGAAGCTTTCTGCTTCAGTGACTTTGCCTTTACAGGGAAGACATGACAGAGCAGAGGGAAAGCAAAATCGATCTGGCCCAGTGTAAGCTGGCGGGAGTCATGGGTGCAGTGGTCACATCTGTCCTGCTTGACACCATGCTGACAGAAGAGCATATACCTGGTACACAGACATAAGAGACACAGAAACAAAAGGCAGAATGAATGAATGTTTAAAGTATAATTTTTGGTTTATTTTTTAAACAAAAGAATGTGTAGACAATGAGGTTCAATGCAGTAAAGCCAGTAACAAGAAACAATGATTCTAGTAAGAAAGGAAGGGGATTCCATTGAACTCAGTCATTCATTCACTCGACTAATGTTTAGTGTGCAGCTACTACATGCCACATGAACAAAAGAGGCAAAAATCCCTGCCCACAGGGAGCTTATATTCTAGGGCAGGGTCTGCAAGCTTTGTCAGTCCATTCATTTACACATTGTCTATCGCTCTTTCACTCTATCACAGCTGAGTGGAGCACCTGGAATGGCCCTTTACTGCAAATATTTGCTGACCTCGGTTCTAGTAGATGAGAACAGATGATAACTCGGCATAAAATAACTTCACTTATTAGAAGGCGGCAAATGAGGACAGGAAGAGGGGCAGGGAGTGGTGATTTTGGCTGCGATTTTAAGTGGGACAGCCATCACAGGAAGTCTAATGTGTAATCCACGATAGTAAAGGGAAAGGGGAGGAGGCAGGCATCTGTCTGAGAAGAGAGCATGCCAGGTGCACAGAAGAATCCGTGGAGGGTCCTGAGGAGGGACGGACCTGGCATGTTGGAGGCATAGCAAGAGGCCCACACGGGTGGGGGTAGTATGACTAAGGAGGGAAAGTAGTTAGAAAACGGTGTTAAAGAGGGCCAGAGAGATCACATCTGGTAGGCTATTGTTAGACTTGCCCTTTGATGCTGAATGAAATGAGGAGTCACTGAGGATTTAAGCAGAGGGGGTGACATGCATAGACTCTCGGCTGTCACGGCTCACTCTGGCTAAGGTGAAACCAGCCAGTGACGAAAGAGTGGGGACTGGCAGGAGCTTTTGGCAGGAATTCAGGCACAGACGATGGTGGCTTAGCCCAGGGTGGCGTGAAGAGGCAGCTGGATTCTGGAAATATTCTGAATGTACAGCCAACAGGAGATGCCAGAGAAAACCAAAGAAAGCCGAAGGGAGGAGTTCCTGGAGTCAAACGAAGTGACGTTGTCAGTGAGACTTCGAGCAACCAGGGTCCACCTTTCCTGCACAATAAGCAATGTGGACAGAGCAGAACTAATGAGAAGGCAGAGAGAAGACGTTCCGACTGGGACAGTCTCTCCTGGGAACAAAGCTTCTGGTCCAGCGGGCTCTGAATGAAGGCAGAGGGTGACCTGGGAGCTGCAGACTCCTTGTGCCCTTCCAAGGGGGACCATGGGGTGAATGTAGAGATAAAGGGACTCACAGGACCATTAATAGGTTCCTGAGGGGTGCAGTGTTTTGTTGCTCACAATAAATGTGCACCTGGGCTTTGCCACACAAGGCAGCTGACTGAGGAGGAAAACTGAAGTGAGATCAATTCACCGTCACCGAGCAGGTCAGAAAGAGAATCTTAGTGTTCTTGCTTTATGTAAGGCTGGTGGGATTTGGGTGAGAACAAGAAATACAGTTCCAAGGCCTGCTTTTCAAGTCTCTTCATTCTGAACATCTAGAAACTGGTTCTGAAAGCTCCAGGGAGGCCTGGCTAAGAACACTGTGCCCTCAGTGGTGTGTGTGTGTGAGAGAGAGACAGAAGACAGAACTTAAGAGTGAGCTGGGCACTTCAGAAAGCCATCAGGCCTCAAAGAAGGGTTGCTCCTGAGGGAGTGGCCTCTGCCTGGCTGCTGAGGTCAGACGTCTTGTCTGGCACCTGCACAACCCAGCACTATGTCCAGTCCCAAAACACACCATGTGTAGGGTTGACAATCTCCTGAAGATTCATATCAAATCACAAACCCATCATAACCCAGTCAGGTAAAGATAAAAAAGGCAGCGACCGTCGTCTTGAAGACTTCTGCCCAGTTACACAACACACGTGACTGACGGAGATGCTTCCAGCCTCAACCTGGCTATGACTCAGTGACTATTTCCTTCTTGTGCCTGTCTTTCTGGATGACATTTGAAGGGAGATACTGTTATAACGAAACACCACACCGATACCCAGAGCTACTTAACACAACCCATGATTAGGGAAACCAGTGTCAGTTAAAGATTACCCCCAAACAACTGGAGTCACATAAGAAAAGGCTGGACCAAGATACAGGGACCTCGGGGATGTTCTTATGCCTGGTGATGGAGCCAACACATTCCTTTCCCACCGAGCTGCATAGGGACTGGAATTCATAGCCACACAAGACTGTAAATAGAGGCCGACACAGGTTTTATGACACACCCTACTTTCTCAGCACTTGTTCTCTCAGCTTGTATTTTCTGTAGCATGGACATTCCACACATTTCAGTGCCTGAAAACACAGATTTAGTCACAAAGATGAGGTTTCTTTATGAAGTCGGCATCACTCGGGACATTTCCCAGCTTCTAGTGGACCTGAGAGCCAATGTGTCACAGACATGGGGACATGAGCCACGGGAAGATCTACCACTGATCCAGCTGGTCTCATTTGTGGAAAATTCCCACTAAGTGTTTCACGTGCCCCTCCCCAGGCCTTGTACTCTGCATTTCCTCACTTAATAGAACAATAGACCTGTGTATCCGGCATGTAGCTGGGGAGGCAGGAAAGCCCAGAGGGATGCTGATACAGAAAATGAGACAGAACACAGGCATGATAATGGACACATCAAGGCATTTAAGATTACAAGCCATTTATTGGATATAAATATGTAACTAAGTAGCCAAATGTATTTCCACATTAGGCACAGTTACTTAAATCAGTTGAAATGAAATCATAAAAATCTCATAATATTAATGTAGTTAACTGAAGTCTATAATGCGAGGGGACTTATCTTTGTTGATGCCACAGGGCACACCACGGACTGTCTCATGACAGGCAGCCTTGCCCAAAGTCCCTGGGTAGCTCTGTCCACCGGAAAAAAGCAGTAAGTCAGTCATCTCTCTCAGGTCCCCGCCCACCTATGCACCAGTAGGCGACCTCACCACCACGGGCTTCTCCAGGATGGAAGCCTGGGAGGCCTCCTGGGTTTCTCCCCTACTAAGTGAATACTGAACAGATACAAGCTCCCACTCCAGAACTGCGAGACTGCTTCTTTTTTGTTTGTTTGTTTGTTTTTATTTAATATGACTGAGTGAAAATGTACATTCCTGTATAAATTTAGATGCCCACCTATATGCAGCTTCCACTGCTCTCCCTGTCCGGTGACAGCACACTATTCCTCTCTGCTCCATACATGTCTCATCCTCCCAACAGCCTCCTGTCCGCTTCTCTCCACCCACTCTCCTTCCTCCAGCCAGCGGTGAGCAGGATGATATCCTATAGATGTATAGAACCATAAAGTGCAACCAATATATGGTCACTCTGCATTGCCAAGTCCAATTCATTCCTGTCCAAAGAGTGGGCCTTCGTTATAATTTATGGGTAAGGGCAGCATCAGGGCCAGGGGCCATGCTCTCAGGGGAACCCTGAAACCGCTGGACCATCAATTGAGGTCTTTTAGTGGAGATCTCAGGATGCACCCTTTTTATTCTTGTGTTGCCAGTGACACTCAACTTAGTAAGCTGCATCGTGGCTATCACTGGTGGTGGCCGGGCACCATCTGGTTCTTCCGGTCCCAAGTCGATGAAGGCACCCACTCTTGCGGGTCTCTCTGTCTTCTAGGTTGTCTTTATCGCATGTCATTTTGGTCCTCGGTGAGCATCCGTTCCTGCTGGGTTGGGACCATTTGCTGTGTCCTCGGATGGCAGCTTGGCAGCTTTTAAAACCCCAGATGCCACTCACCAATGTGGGGTGCAGAGAGCTCTCTTAGCAAAACGCTAGTTGTGCCAATTGGCCTCGATTTTACCTAAAAGCATGGTCCCCTGCCCCCTGCCCCAGCTACTCTATCCTTGCAATATTGGGTTAAGATGGAAGGAATACTCAAGTTATGCTGAAGTCCACTTAATGTTGTTCTTGTTTCTAATGTATGCTATCATCGATTTTACCCAACCAGATTTCTAACAACTATCTAAACTAAACTCTCCCCCTCTCACCCTCCCTCCCTCCCCTCCCTTACAGCTGTCAAAGAGTCTTTTCTTCTATACACAAGTCTGTTTTTGAGATCTTATCATAGAGGTCTCATACAGTATTTGTCCCTTGGTCACTGACTACTTTCACTCAACATAACGTCTTCCAGTTGAAACCAGGTTAGGAGATGTTTCCTGGAATCATCGTTATTCTTTATCATTGCATAGTGCTCCACTGAGTATATGTACCATAGTTTACCTATCCATTCTTCTGTTGTTGGACATCTGGGTTGATTCCATCTTTTTGCTATCATGAACTGTGCTGCGATAAACATTCTCGTGCACGTGTCCGTTGGTGTGAAAGGCCTTGATTCTGCAGGATATATTCCAAGTAGTGGAATTACTGGGTCAAATGGTATATCGATATCCATTTTTTTAAGGAAGCGCCAGATTGCTTTCCAAAGAGGCTGGACTATTTTGCAACCCCATCAACAGTGTAGGAGGGTTCCACTTTCTCCACAGCGAGGCTGCTTCTTAATGTGTAAAAAGGGAAAGAAAGATGGAGGTGAGGCCCAGTGTGGACCAGAGTTTCTCAAACTTGGTACTATTCAAGGAACCCTTGTGACGTAGTGGTTAAATGCTATGGCTGGCAGTTCAAAATCTACCAGGCGCTGCCTGGAAACTCTATGAGGCAGTTCTACTCTGTCCTATATAGGGTCGTGATGAGTCAGAATCAACTCGACTGCAGTAGGTCTGTCTTCTTCTGTTTGGGGCACTACTGACTCTTGGGGCATCGCCGGCCTCTTACCTACCAATGCCCAGAGCATCTTCTCCAGCTGTGACAACCAAATAAATGTATTCTGGTGTTGCCAAGGATCCCTTGGAAGGCAAAGTGGCCCCTGGTTAAGAGCCACTAGTATAGAAGATGACAGAGTTACCTCAACCCAGTGTCCTTCTACATGACAGGGATGGCAGGCAAAGTGAGCCGCACTCAGTGCTCATGGGCTGATCCAAGAAAAGGCACATCCTCTCCTTGCTGATGGAGGCTGTGAACTCAACAGAGAAAGGCACAGCTGAGCCACTAGCTGGTTCACATCCATGATCCATGCCAAGGGAGGCACGCTCAGTCCAGCAGAAGTCTACCAGAGCCTAGTTTGGTTTGCCCTCTGAGCATAGCCGTAAGCATCACTGAGCATCTGTTCTCCAGTTTTGCTTTCCCACCAACCCACAGAGCAGTAACATTGCCCCCTTCTGCTCCAGGTGCCCTTCTGTGCCAGTTGCGCTGGGGGTCTGAAGCCCCATCACCAGAGATTTGGGTGCACCAGGTGTCCACCAAGCCACCATTTCCCTCCAGCCAAGAGCTGTGATTTGGCCTTCTTTCACCTGCTACAGCTAGATGACATGGAACAATATGGGTCAGGACCAGAGACTGCGTCACACCGACCAACTTCACAGCTGACAGTGTTCAGGACAAGAGCGCTACACAAAGGCTCTTACCACTTTCCAACATAAAGGAAAAAACTGATTTGAGTCTCAGACTCTTACGCCTTCCTGAAATCCAACTGCCTGAGTGAAAGTGGAAACTGGGGGGCTCATGGCCTGCAAATAGGCTGCTCCAAAATTCGCCCCGCCTCTCTTCTGTTGCTGGGAAACTCAACACACGGCTCGTTGGACGCAACGCGCCACAGAGCAGTGATGCTGATAGCACTTCGGTAATGTTTCTAACTGCAAAGCCAGTCAAGGTCACGAAGTCAGGGTCACGATTTCCTTCAACCTATGAAAGGGCTCTGGGACCGATCTGGGGATTGTTGGTCCCATGTTCCAAAGAAATCGTGGTTTACAAGGACTGAATGAGGGGCAGTCCACAAAACGTGATTTGACTCATGATATTCTTTGTGGAAGAAATACCTTCACCATACAGGCAGTAAGTGTTCCCAGTTTCAGGGGGCAATGGGCATGCCTCAGAGCTGCTGGCTCACAGACCCTGTCTCTTGCCTTCTCATGATATAGCTTCTCATGATCCCAAACATCCTCCAAGCCATTGACAGAACAGAGAACTGGGAGGGCTCTGGGCCCAGCCTTGTGGCCCTCTACTTCCCCCACCCCTCAGATGGGCTCAACACCTGGGTGGACCCTTGATGCTGGCACCTGTCCAGACCATACTCCCACCTCTTTTTCCCAATCCTCACCCCCAGATCCAAGTTGCTGCTGGGTGCCCCTGATGCCCAGAGCATGAGCTCCAGGGTAGCAGAGGGGACAGCTGAGGCTGGCTAAGGAGCAGGAAGAAGCTGGGAGGCTGATAGGAGGAGGAGCGTGATGCCCCTGGGAAGATGGGGGAGCAGGTGACCCAGTGAGGAGCCCCCTCACTGTGGCCTCACCTGCTGCTTCACCATTATGGGGACACTAGAAAGAAGGCAGGTGCACAAAGCACCTGCTGCAGAGAAAGAAGGAGAAGAACAATTCCTGCTGGGGACAGGATGGCAAGGAAGGGGAGGGCCATGGATGGATGGCAGGAAGCCACCGGGCTTCAGAAACAGGGCATCTCATTTGCTTTGTTTGTTTCAGGGTGACTCCGGCAGCACAGCTCTTTACCACTGCTTCTTAGGCCTCAGCAGAAATAATGGGCTTGCTTGTTATCAATGCAGCTTCTTAGGCACCGCTCCAGACTCTCCCCAGAGAGCGGGGATCCTAGCTCCTGGGGGGCCTGATCGAGGTGAAGAGCGGGCTGCCCTGGGCCCTCCCAGGGCCACTGATCTGCTTCCTGTCCGCTGTGGAAGGGGTGGCTGTCTCCAGGCAGGCTGTAAACTGCACTTTATTAGAAGGGGAACATGGCATGGTTGCTTAGATTCCCAGGACAGGCCCCTCAACTGTTTTGTGTGATTTTGGTTTCTTTACACGTATCCCAGGATCAAGTAGGTGACCCTCCTCCCAGCCTGGTGCCTGCTGCCCAGAACACTGCTGGAATTCATCTCTTGGCTGGGCACAGCCTTTAGCGGAGCACCCGTGGTGAGAAATGTCCCTGTAAAGTTGGATGTGATATGCAAAAGGAGCCAATGCCACTTGGCACCCAGTCGAAGGACAAAGGCAAGTGATCCAACTGGGAAAGCACAACTGGGTGCTCAGCCAGGGAGAACTAAGCTGAAAGGCCTGACGTGGGCAGGGTCTCCCTGCGCACACTGGGGAGGAGGGTTCTGTTCTCATCCCAGCAAGGACGGCGGGAAGGCCCAGATGCACTTGAATGTGCCATTAGCTCTGGCACTGTGTCTGGTATGCTGGTTGAGTCTGCACCTGCTCCTGGACGAAAGAGGCGGCCACTGCAAGGGTGCCGGACCTGGTCGGGGGTCGGGGGGTGGACTCACCTTGCCAGTGATGCTTGTAGTCACACATGCGGGACAGGGCGATCATCATGGCGCAGTACAGCGGCAGGATGGCAGCGCACAGCCGCCAGCTCTTGCCCCGCCCACTCTCGGTGAAGCAGTGCAGCTTGCCAGCCAAGTAGAACGTCGTGAAACCGAGGCCAGAAAAGGCAACTGTCAAAGAGAAAGAGCAGGTGTTGTTCCAGCGGGAAGGGCAAGGCAGGGGGACAGGGCGTCCTGGGCACCCTGCCTGCCGCCCTGCATGTTCCTGCAGCCAAGGCCATGCTGGCAGCAGGCACCAGCCAGTCAATCTGTGCTCTTGCTACGAGTGTGTCGGTAGGAGCTTTTCAACCAAGAGAATGACCTTCCAGCCTCATATGTGACCAATGGCTATTTTTATGTCATTTATTGATTCATTCAACAATGATTTCAAGAGCACCAACGGTGTGCTAGAGAGGCAACATTCTAGGAGTGAGGAATAAAAGAGGGATACACGCCCGCTGGTCTCCCGGAGCTCACAGGTGGTTAAAGGACCTGGCCACACTAACAACCCTGTTGTTACGGTGTTGATTCTGACTCCTAGCAGCCCTATAGATAACTTCAATACAATGTATTAAGTTCTGGAAGAAAAAAGCATATTCCAGGAGCTAGAATGGAGAAGGGGAAGGTGGCACCCACAGTCCGTTTCACAGAGAATTTAATAAGTGAGCATCAGGTGGACCAGCAGAGGATGGTCTGCAGCCTGAGACTATGAGTGTCCAAAGCACAGGGCATGATAGGACTGGGGACTTTGCAGCAGAGAAGGTGGGTCAGTATAGCTAAAGATAGGCAGCTCCAGGTGAGGTGGGAGAACTGTCACGGAATGCTGGTTGCAGGTCACAGGGGCCCAATCACCAAGTTGGTTTTATTCAGTAGGTAATGGAGAGCAATCAAAGGCTCTTCAGCAAGGAGGTTAATAATAACAATTAAATTATCTACATCAAACTATTCAGAATACTTCCCTTCAAAATGCTCAGGGAGTTATATGTGGGCATGCTCTCGCCTTCATACCATGACTCGGGGGGAGGCTAAGGGGAAATGGGGGCTGGAGAAGCCAGATGCTTTATCTAGTGAGGGGACCTTGTCCCTGAATTTCAGAGAGGTTTAGGATAAGCCATCTCCCCCCCCACCCCATTACCCAAAAACAGCCCACAGGAATTTGACCACAAACAAAACTTTACACCCACACTCCTAATCAAAGCTCTTCCCCTATTAAACCTTAACCATAAACAAACCTTACCCCCTCCCCCTCTAATCAACACTTCTTCCTTATCAGACCATAAATCCCCTTACTGGAATTTCTTGCCACCATCTCTTCTCTTTTAATTCAACATTATTTCCTTATCAAAGCAAAAATCCCCTCACCCCACACTACCCACTACTAGAACTTTAAAACTATAAAAAACTTGCCCTGCTGGCCGGTGGTAGGCTGAGCCACCCCTCGGCTCAGACCCGATTCTCTTTCCCTTTGAATAAACTTCCCTGGACCTGCAGACTGCTGTCTCTCTGCCCCTGTTTCACACCATTCTCTCCCCAACATCTGTAGCACACAACTGATCCCACAGCCCAGGCTGGAAGAGACCCTGAGAATATTCTAGGCCAAACTCACACTCTCGGACAAAGATGAATCAATCTTCAGTATTCTGAGGAATGACAATGGACTAGATGAACTGGATCACTCTGTCCTCAAGGTCACACACAAACAGAGCATATTGCCAATCGGCAAGAGGACAAAAGCAGGCTCAGACTGTTTCAAACAGTGACAAGCTGGGAAGAGAGTAAAACCAGGATGTGACCAAGAGGGGGCAGGGCCTGGAATCACCACCTGATGATGAAGTCAGGGAAACCAGCCCTAGATTGCACAATAGGCAGAAATAGAAAAGTAATACGCATATTTTTTAAAGCTTCAAAGTGATCCTGATCAAAGAAAGACAAAGTACTCATCAATTTTTCTTCAAGGGTAGAATCATCTGTTTGGGAGAAATAACCCAGGCCTTATTAAGTAAAAGAATTCACAAGAAAGAGCATGTGAGAGAGAGAAAGCAAGATACCCAGAGACTGTCTCATATAGAGTTCTGAGCTTTTCATCCAATTAGGTTTAAAAAATGGTTGGAGCTCAGTAAGATTTAGGTTGACGCTTCTGTACTCTCAAAACAATGGTCCTCAACCGTGGAGTCACCTTTAAAACCTGGCCAATTTTTAAAGATATTGGTGGCAAGGTGCCACTACCAGGATGCTGTTTGTATAGGTCCAGAGGGTCCTGGCATCTGGGTTCATTTTCTAAAGCTCCCCGGGTGATGGTAAGGGCAGTCTGGATTGAAAGCAGGAGGCTGAGAGGCTTCCGTTGAAGATAGGGCTGGTCTCAGCCTCCACCTAATCAAAACTTTCCTCTCTATTAGAAATGATCCCGAGGGGAGAGCTCCTAGGTAACCAGCCCACACATCAGCTTGGTGAAGTAGGTCTGGTAAACCCTCACGACATCAGGAAAACACCATTAAATGACAATGGCCTGAGCGGGGGGGGGGGGGGGGGGGGGTGCCTTGGCATCACGTGAGAGCCTGTTAAAAATGCAGACCTCAGGGGGTCCCCAGACCTAGTGAGTCAGAATCTGCATTTCAACCAGATCTATGTGGGATCCATACACAGGCTGATGTTCCAGAAGCCCTGGCCTAAAACACATTCATCACCTATGTAACAGATCTCAGAGAATCCATCCTAAAAATAATACAAAATAGGGAGAAAACATGAAGATTTTCAACTCAGAATTATTTACAATCATGGAAAAATTGACAGCAACCAGTAACAGAGGCCTAGATAAGCAAGCAAACTTGTTAACTTCAGATCGATTCAGACTTAACAGCAATACTGTACAACAAACTGGAATTGCCCCATACAAATTCCAAGAAGTGGCTGCTGGATTCAAACCACCAACACTTTTTGCTTAGCAACTGAGCTCTTACCCACTGCACCTCCAGAACTTGTGACATTTCCATTCAATGAACTATGATGCCACTACGAAAATTATTGCAATTATACAGAAATATAGGCAACGCTTGGTCACGGACTGAACTGTGTTCCCCCCAAAACATGTGTAGGGTTTGGCTAGGCAATGATTCCTGGAATTGTGTGATGTTCCTCCAAGTTGGAAATCCTGCCTGTAAGATGTTAATGAGGGAGGATGGGCGGCAGCTGTGTTGGTGGGGCAGGACTCAAAGTGTATGATTGTTCTGTCCCTTGAATCAGACTCTTGCGATGTAAAAGAAGCTAGAAGAGAGAGTTGGGGACCTCCTGCCCCAAGAAGCAGTGCTGGGAGCTGAGTACATCCTTTGGAAAGAACTGGGATACCTGTGCCTCAGAAGCTTCCAGAACAGGGGAAGACTGATGACAAAGACCTTCCTCCAGAGCTAGCAGACAGAATAAAATTTCTCACACCATCCACTTGTGGTATTTCTGTTAAGGCAGCACTAGATGACTGAGACAACATAGAATACTGTGTTTGGTAAAGACTTAACTTCCAATGCAGTAACAGCCATGTTCTTGCTCTGTCATCCCTACTTGGTGGTAACCCTGTGCATGGCTACTGTACATGAGGATGAACAGCCTGTAGCTTTTTCAAATTATGTCTGAAAGACATATAACTGGGGAGCTAGGAGTCCTGGTAGTACAGTGATTAAGAGCTTGGCTGCTAAACAAATGGCCGGAAGTTTGAATCCACCAGACTGTTCCTCAGAAACCCTATGGGGCAGTTCTGCACTGTCCTACAGAGCCACCATGACTTGGAACCGACCCCACGGCAGCGGGTTTGGTTTTTGGTATTTCTAAGAGTCAGAATTCAACTGGATGGCAATGGGTTAATAGTGTGTCTTCATCCTTATTGTCTTGTTTTTTAAATGGAGTATTAAACCAATTTTATATCAGAAATAAAGAGAAGTGGAAGTAGGAGACTCCAAATGTGGGTGGCGTGTGTACTGAAACACAGTGGAATAATGGCGGGCATTCAGACAGCAAAGCAGTGCTGACCTCAACTGATCAAGAGCTGCTGAAAGTGAGACTATGTGGTGGACTGAACTGGTCTTCCTACTCCGGATGCTCTGCGATGCTGCAAAGGGATTCAGTGACTGACACGGTGTTCTGAAGTGGTACCACCGGGCACGTCTCAGCAAGCACAGTGCGCCCTTAATTTCCCCATCTCACCCACTCTGCCCTGTTCCTTCTGTTCCTTTACAGTCTTGCAGGAGGTGCCAGGGTGGGTGGGGAGGCTTAGCAGGGGGCTCCCCTTAGTTTTGGCCATCTGACGTCTTAAGGAGGACTAACAGGCTTGATTCAATCAGATGCTTAGCAAGTCTATCTACCTAATTACACTCAATGTGTGAGCCTAGAGGCGTTGCCCGAGGACTCTTGTCAGGTTAAGCATTCCAGTCTCCAATATTTGAATCAAAAGAGGGGCAGCCTCTGCCCCATCATCATCTGGTAAGGGGCTAGACGGGAGAGAAATCTACAAGGTCCGCCAATTAAGTTCTCAAACTCACCCTAGTAAAAGGGCTACATACCCCATTGCTAAATACCACTGTGGTTACCTTTAAAGTACTCCCCTTAAGAAGCCATGCACTGACGCCAATGTCTAGTCCACCCTTCCATGCAATTTTGGAACTTTTCCTGAAATGGCCATCAGAGATGTCATCATATTAGCCTTGATGTCCTGGATGTCATCCAAATGTCTTCCTTTCAATATTTCCTCTATTTTCAGGTAAAAAAAAAAAAAAAAAAGTCATTGGGTGCCAGGTGAGTAGGAAGGGTGTTCCAATACAGTTGTTTGTTTACTGGCTAAAAACTCCCTCACAGACAACAACACAATTAAGTTTGTGAACTTGCCACCATGCCACTGTGCACAATGACCGTTCCAGAAAGAGTTCCAAGATGACTTTGAAGAGTGGACTAGGCACTGGCATTGATGCATAGCCTCCTGTTTTAGTCAGCTAGGGCTGCTCTAACAGAAATACCACAGAGTGGATGGCTTTAACAAAGAAAGATTTATTCTCACACAGTCCGGGAGGTTGCAAGTCCATATTCAGGGTGTCCGCTCCAGGGGAAGGCTTTCCCCTTGTCGGCTCTGGAGGAAAGTCTGGTATTGCATCAGTCTTTGTCCAGGGAGTGTCCTGATGCAAGAACCTCTGGTCTGAAGTATGTGCTCTGCTCCCGGTGCTGCTTGCTTGATGGTAGTGAGGTTCTCAAATTGTCCTTTGTTTCTTTTTCCTTTTATTCCTTGCAAGCTAAAAGCATTAAGGGTGGGGCAAGCCATACTCCAGGGAAACTCCCCCTACAGCAGGAATTTACAGCCCCACCCTAATCCTTTAACATAGAGGTTAGCAAAACCACACAATGGAGGACAGTCCCAAGATACTGGGAACCATGTCCCAGCCACGTGGCTGCACACATTTTTGGGGGGACACAATTCCAACCATGACACCTCCCAAGGGGAGTAGTGATAGTCAGCAGTAAGGTATGTAGCACTTAGAACAATTAAGTTCACAGACTTAATTGTAAGGCCTCATATGTCCTCATGATAAAATGATCTTGAGACTTTTAGGGCAGAAGTAGCCCCAGTCAAAGCAACAGGTACAACCTGAGCCTCCCAGTGCATGCTCAGGACAACAAGGGGAAAGTCAGTTAGTTGCCCTCCAGTCAACTCTGACCCATGCTGAGCCCTCATGTGTCAAAGCTGAACCTTGCTCCACGGGGTTTGCAGTGGCTGCTTTTTCAGAAGTTGATCACTGAGACTGTCTTCCAAGGTGCCTCTGGGTGGGTTTGAACTGCCAACCTTTCAATTAGCAGCTGAGTGCCTTAACAGTTTGTACCACTCAGGACCCCCACTTGTCTGTCAATGTGTCGTGCTGCGGGGGCATGTGTGTTGCTCCAGTGCTGGAAGCTATGCCACGGGTATTCAGGTACAAACAGGATCCCGATGGGTTTCAGCTGAGCCTGCAGACTACCACTAGGAAGAAGGATCCGCAGTCTACTTCTGAAAAGGAAAGAATGACGACGTAAAAGAACTGAGCAGAAGATTTCAAAGGGCAGCTCGAGAGGACAAAGGATAATGACACGTGCAAAGAGCTGGAGACAGAAAACCACAAAGAATACACTGCATTTCTCAAGCTGAAAGAACTGAAGAAAACAGTCAAACCTCAAGTTGCAACAGTGAAGGATTCTCCAGGGAAAATATTAAATGACTTTGGAAGCATCATCCTGCTGACCTCTGGCTGGAGGAAGGAGAGTGGGTGGAGAGGAGGGGAGAGGAGGCTGTTGGGAGGATGAGACATGTATGGAGCAGAGAGGAATAGTGTGCTGTCACCAGACAGGGTGAGCAGTGGAAGCTGCATAGAGGTGGGCATGTAAATTTATACGGGAATGTACATTTTCACACAGTCATGTGAAATAAAAAAAAATAAAGAAAAACAAAAAAAAAGAAGATGGAAGGAATACACAGTGTCATTATACCAGAAAGAAATGGTCAATGTTCAGCCATTTCAAGAGGCAGCATATAATCAGGAACCAACGGTACTGAAGGAAGAAGCTGAAGCTGTATTGAAGGCACTGATGAAAAGCAAGGCTTTAGGAACTGATAGAGAATCAATGTTTCAACAAAAAGATACAGTGCTGGAAGTCATCACTTTTCTATGCCATGGAACCTGGAGGACAGCTACCTGGCCAACTGACTGGAAGAGATGCATATTCATGGCTCTTCTCAAGAAACGTGTCCCAAACAAATGCATAAATTATAGAACGGTATCATTAATATCACTTGCAAGTAAAATTTTGCTAGAGATCATTCAAAAGCAATTGCAACAGTATATTGACAGGGAACTGCCAGAAATTGAAGCTGGATTCACAAGATGACGTGGAACCAGGGATATCATTGCTGATGTCACATGGATCTTGGCTGTGTAAATCATAACAAATTATGGATAACACTGCAGAGAACAGGAATTCCAGAAAACTTCATTGCACTCATGAAGAATTCATATATGGATCAAAAGTCAATTGTGCAGACAGGATAAGGGGACATCGTATAGTTTAAAGTCAGGAAGGGTGGGTGTCAATATTACATCCTTTCACCATACCTTTTCAATCACTATGCTGAGCAAGTAATCTGAGAAGCTGGACTGTATGAAGAAGAATGAGGAATCAGGGCTGGAGGAAGACTAAATTAACAACCAGCATTATGCAGATGACACAACCTTGTTTTCTGAAAAGAGGATCTGAAACACTTACTGATGAAGATCAAAGATCACAGCCTTCAGTGTGGATTGCACCTCAACATCAAGAAAACAAAAATCCCCACAACTGGACCAGTAAGCAACAGCATGATCATGGAGAAAGGACTGAGGTTGTCAAGGAAGTCATTTTACTTATTCCACAATCAGTGCCTATGGAAGCAGTAGTCAAGAATCAAAAGATGCATTGCATTGGGAAAATCTACTGCAGAGGACCTCTTTAAAGTGTGGAAAAGTAAAGACATCATCTTGAAAACTAAGGTGCACTTGACCCAAGTCATGGTATTTTCAATCGCATCATATACATATGAAAGGTGGCAGTGAACAGAGGACAGAAGAACTGATGCCTTTGAACTGCAGTGTTGGAGAAGAATGCTGAATGTAGCATGCCACCCAAAGAACCAACAGACCTGTTCTGGAAAAAGCACAATCAGAGTTGCTCCTTGGAAGCAAAGATGACGACACTGCCTCTTACATACCTTGGACATGTTGTTGGGAGGGTTCAGTCCCTGGAGAAGGACATCATGCTTGTAAAGTAGATGGTCAGTGAAAAATAGGAAGACCCTCAACAAGATGACATACTGGCTGCAACACCAGGCTTAAGCACAAAACGATTGCGGGCACGGCGCAGGACCGGGCAGTGCTTCGTTCCGTTACGCACTGGGTCGCTACGGGTCGGAACCAACTTGACAGCACCTCATAACAATAACAGCACCTGGAAATAAGGAAAGGGGCTGCCAGAAACCCTTCAGGGTCAAGCCCTGGGGCTGCTGGTTGGAGACCAGCCCCTCACACTCCACCCCATCTCCCTGTTCCGCAGTGATTCTAAAGGGGACCAGCTTGGGCACAGGAGGGTTCTGCCACATTCTCTGGAGAGCAGATGAAATGCATCCTTCCCCCAAAGTGTTGATACATCTGCTTCTTTGACAGCCTAGAGTCTGTGAGCCCCCGACAGCCCCTTGCCACCTTGGACACCTCCACTGGGCACCTCCGAGCAGCACTCCTGAAGGGTCCCTGCATGCTCTCACGTCTCTAGGTGAAATGATGACGCTCCAGTTTCATGTTAAACCTGGTGCCTGTCATTTTCTCACTGACCCTTGTACAGCTACTGAACCAACTCACTGTCTTTTGACAAACGTCCTCCCTTTTGGCCTACTGGGCAGGCCTCAGCTACAGGCAGGGCCGGTCCTTGGCCTGCCTGTTTGTCCAAGAGCTAGCTGAGCGTGAACTCAACAGTACCAAGCCAAGGTGAATGAATATGATGCTACCTACAGCTTTTCTGCTGTGGAAGAGGGGACGTGGGGACCAGCAGGCATTCTCCACTGCTCCAGATCTGAGACCCTAAACATCGGGGCTCAAATTCTAACTCAGCTGAGAGAAGAAGCAAACAAGAAGAATAGCAAATGAACACTTTTAATTCTAGCCACAAAATGTCCTCAGAGGAAACGTGTATTTTAGACACAAAACCCCAAACCAAACAAACTGCCCTGCAGTCAAGGACTCATGATGACCTGGAAATAAGGTCATGATGACCCTACAGGATAGTGTAGAACTATCCCAGAGGGTTTCCAAGGAGTGGCTGGTGGATTTGAACTGCCAGCCTTTGGGTTAGCAGCCGAGCTCCCAGTCACCGCACCGCCAGGGCTCCATAAGAGACAGAGGATGGTAAAACCATTCATCCCAGTGTTAGATGATGTCCATTCCAGCGGACTCTGTCTTTCTCCTTAAACATGGACACAGCTTGCAGCACAGTTAAGAAACCAAACCAGGAAATGAACATTCAAGGGATAGACAGGGCACCAGATGTTTTGTAAAAGGGGGATTATAAATCAGTGACCTGTTGCTCTTGAGTGCATTCCAACTCATGGCGACCCTGACAACAACGTTACCACCAAGTCGATTCCGACCGTCCACGTGGCAGGGGAGGGCTATGCTCCACAGAGTTTTCAATGGCTGATTCGTTAGAGATAGACTGCACACACAGATGTACACATACATTCACACTCACGTATGTACACATATGTGTACTTACATTCACATGTGCACATCTGACGCACACACACAAACACACATGCACACCGAGGGACAGATGACCCAGGCAGCAAGGTAAGCATGGACTTATCTTTGCTTCCTTACTAATCCGTATGAACAGTTTCAGATGGGTTTCACCACATTACGATTTTTACATCAAAGATTCTGCTTCTAGGTATGACTGTCATCTCTCCCCCTCCCAACCCCACAGGACCTCCCCGCAGCATCCAAGCATCTTTAAAAATTTACACTCATAGACGAAGGCAGACGACTCAGTGGGCAACTTAAGGACAGGCTTACTTATGCTTACCCGTCTGTAGTGTGCAATTTCCCGTGTTTTTCTCTGGGGAGACGCTGTGGGGTTGGGAGAGACACAGAAGCCAGCCCTACCCAGAAGCAGAATCTTTGATGTGGTGAATAAATGTGAAATTGCTCATTACTGATGACCTGGTAAGCAAAGTACGCATTGTGCTTACCTTGCCTATTGGATAACCCACCCCTGCTCTCACGCCTTCCACTACTGATAGGAAGGAAGCGCTCATGGTGATCAGCAGAGATCACACGGTCCCCTTGCTTTCAGGTGAGTAGCAGTTTTCTTGGCTGGAAGCACCTGACTGCCAAAATTTAAATATTGACTTAGCTGTGAAAACCAAAAGTATCTCTCGGAGACCCTGAATCTGGAAGATGATGAGAGATGGGGGGAGGAGAAGGATGGGGGACGGAGGCATGATGGGGGTGGGGGTTGCCACCCACACTCAACACTTTCCACGCTCCTGCTGCTGCCAACGACAGCAGATACGCAGAGCATCATCATAAAAGGAGAAGGTGCCAGAAGGTGAGGCCAGGTGCGTCCTGCGCACAGCGCTTTCCACCTGCGTGGTGATGCTGACAAGGAGCACTCACTGGCCGCATCAGTGACTCACCACAGGTTACAGTTCTCTCCTTGCAGGGAAGGTCTATTTACTAAGCCTGCTTGAGTGCAATAATGTGATTTTTCTTTCCTCCTCAGTTAGCATTTAAAGCAGCGGAAGACCTTTAGACCTTAACGATCACAAGAAATTAGCAAATTGGCACCAAAAATACATTTCAAAGCTTTAAGGGCAAATGAGATAAGAACCACAGGAATAAACACAGCTCTCCATGTTGTCTTTTTCACGTTTGCTAATTATAGTAAATTTTCACAGGGAATCGATTTTTTCCCTGCACCAAAACTATAACCATGCCCTGAAGTGACAGTCTGTACAAACTTTCCATTTTGTGAGGTTCAAAGAGTTCATATTTTCTTCTCCAAGAAAAGCAGATACCAGGGGGTTGAATAAATACTGATGTCCAAGGCTGTTTGAAGAAGATGGAAGTGTGTCTCTGTGACATCACCCAAAACCAAGAACTCGGCAGTCAGCATGCCTGCCCATCACCTACCAAGTCTGTGTGGAAGCGGGAGAAGTGCATTAGGAGTCAGGGTCCCGGGTTCCAGTGCCGGCTTTGTCATCAATGGAATACATGGTCTCAGGCAAGCCACCTCCCCTCTCCGGCCTCAGTCTCTTCTGTAAAATGAGAGGCTGGATCACTGGGAGCCACTACACCATGCCCCTGGGTTGAGCAGGTAGTAAATGTGAATCAAGCCAGTTGGATATCTGGGCTTTCCTGGAACAGAAAACCCTTCTGGTCTACCTGCTGTCAGTCCACTACTGCTAGAAAGTCATGAGGGATGCCATAAAAGCCTTCTCTTCTAGAAGAAGGCAGTGAATCAACAGAATGGTCCATGGCAACAGACACCTGATGTCCATGCCAGGGAGGCAGCAACTAGAGGTGGTGAGGATGGTAGACCAGGGAGCATGTATCTGTCTACAGGGCAAGCCTGCCTTGGCTGCCACCAACACCCACCAGGAGGACATGTGGGCTTCGTGTTCCCAGAAGGTCTATCATCTGAGAGAAAAGGAAAATCCTAGTATTTACAGGATACTTTTCCACTCTGAAACGTGAACAATCAATCGAGAACATAAATATGTGTATACCAGTGTTCACTACTTGCACACACAGCTGACTGCCCAGCCAGTGGAATACTTTTCCAGCCATAAAAGCGAATGAAGTTCTGATACACTCTGTGACCGGCATAAACCCAGAAATAGGGTTCATGATCATTAATTACTTTGCCATCACAGTTAATGAACTATTAATGAAATAAGCCACATGCAAGAGAACAAATATTGTCTAAGCCTATGAATTATCTAGGAATAGACAACCACAGAGTCAGAAAGCAGATGAGCTGTTACCGGGGCTAGAGAGGGAAGGGTGAGGAGTTCCTGGTCAATGAGCACAGAAGAGGTTCTGTCCAGGGTGATGAAAATGTTTTTGAAAGTGACAGAGGTGACGGCTCTGTAGCACTGTGACACCTGTGGGTTGTAACCTGGAAAATGGTTAAATCGGCTAATTCTGTGTCATGTACATTTTAACACTATTTTAAAAAAGGCAATCCAGTACAAGCCAAATGAAGTTCACCTGGGGGTCTGGAGGGCTGGGCATGCAGGCTGCCAGTCTGAGACCACGCGCAGGTCCCGCCTTCTGGCTCGAAGAATCAACTGCTGAAATGACTCTCTAAGCCTGAGCTTAAAACTACACACGTCACTGCTCGTCTGCTCCCCACTCTACAGCAAAGAAACACTTGATACATCTGGGACAATCTTGTTTAGAACAGCAGTGACAACAGACGACATTACACAGCCAGTTTAGGGGCTGGCCATTCCACCCACCAGCAGGCAGGCTGTGCGGTCTGTGAGAGGTGGGCCTATGAGGGCAGACGGAACAGAACCCCTGCTGTGAGCACACCTCTCAGGGCCTCGGCTTCCTCTTCTCTATACATGGCCGACAGCAGGCGCCTCACAGTTACTGCAAAGACACACAATGTGACGTTATAACATGCTAGCCACAGTGTCAGGCACACAGCGGCCACCCTGCCTGGTGCGACAGTGGCCATAAACACAGTCTCACTGTTTTTATGAGGTTCCATTTTGCAAGAACTATGAGGTTCCATTTTGCAAGAAAAGCTTCACAAGATCTCCATTAGTAACTATCAGTTCTTTAGTGCATAACTGCTGTTACTTTGGACAGAATTCCAGAGCTGCGCTCTTAGGATCTAACAACTCAGAGCCGCTGGGCTCTCAGACAAGCCTTAGTGGCACAGCGGTTAATTGCTCAGCCACTAACTGAAAGGTAAGAGCTTCAAACCCACTAGCAGCTCCACAGGAGAAAGAGGTAGCATTCTGCTTCTGTAAAGATGACAGTGTTGGAAACCCTATGGGACAGCTCTACTCTGTCCTACAGGATCACTATGAGTCCGCATTGTCTCAACAGCAACAGCTTTGGTTTGGGGTCTGGGCAGGCTCTCTCAGTAGATGTGAGATGATAGATTTCACAAACTAGAAGACTCAGAGAACTGGGCCAGTGGATGTATCATCCCATCTCACTCTACAGAATGCCTAAAGTTCTCTAACAAGGGGGTTAGATGACGTGAGGTCATTCCTCTGTCACGTGACCTGTTGCAGAGCTTGTGGCCTAGAACTCCACAGAGACAAGTGATACTGTGTTAGGATCCACCACAGACTCAGAGTCTCTCCTTTTGTTGTAGAAATCTTTATTCCCACTTCTGCAAGAGAAATTTCTTAATCAATGACTTACACTGTTCTGGAATACAAACCAAAACACCAAAGCAAAACAACGGCATCAGGTCAGGTTCAATCATGGTGACCCCACATGCTGCAGAGTAGAACTGTGCGCCGCAGGATGTTCAAGGCTGTGACCTGGCAGAAACAGTCTCCAGGCCTGTCTTCCAAGGTATCTCTGGGTGGGTTTGAACTGACAACCTTCTGATGCATAGTCAAGCACTCAGCTAGGGTGATATTAGTCATTTTAAGGACTGCAGTGAATTCTTTCCTTGCTATATCCACCCTCTGCACCCCTCTCTGGTCTCTGTCTGCAAGGACAATCCCAGAATCCTCCTGTGGCCTACAATGTCTCCAGAAGTCTGAGCTGGACCTGCAGAACAAGGTGTGACATTCTCAGAGGCATCAGATAAGGCAAAGAAATAGAAGGGAAGTTATAAGAGATGCCAAAGGCCTAGGAGGTAGGAAGGAACAGAGCCATTTCAATGACTAGAAAGGGAGGAAGAGGAAGCTGTGCAAACCTGAGCAGGTACTAAACGCGTCCATGAGAAGAACAGGAAGATAATCAGGCTGAGTGGCTCCCAACTTCTAGGCACTGTGCTAAGACCTGTCATTACCTCCCCTCACTTCTTCCCACAACAGCACAATGACACAGGTATAGGCCCATTTGAGGGATGAGAAATGGAGGCTCACAGAGGTCAAATTATTTACCTACTTCATTATTTTTAAACAGAATAAATTTATTTTTAGATAATTGAGATAGAGTGAATTATTCTCAAATAGTGTGAAAACCCCAGCACTTCTTAGGCCATCTGCAGGTATAATTACATTGTACCCCATCCGGCTACTGGCTTTGTTTCTCCAGTAGAAACATCCCTATCATGGTCACCTCTGAAGCCCTAAAACCTGGTACCGATTACATTCTGACTGAGCCGCAGACATCGTTGTTCATTCCACAGACACAACTGGATCCTAGAGAGTACGCTGACACCACGCCAGTGTCCCTGGAGACCAAGAGATCTGCATTATCAGGAAAGGGTACATCTTCCATGCCCCGCTGCTAGCCAGGGTGATGCCTGAGTCAGTGTATCTGTGCAATTCCATGCCCCAAGATTTCACAGCCTGTCTGAGAAGAAGCCACAGGGCAAAGGAAAAAGCCCCAAAGCTCATAATTAGTCTGAAAGCAAATGTCAGAGGCAGGCAGCACAAAGTGAATAAAGCAGACTGTCAATTCCCCATACCACCCAGGGCTACGTCTGCAAAGAGGACTTTGTTGTGGGGGTAAAAGAAAACCCAACATAAGTACAATGTACAGTAAGTACAGAAGCAGCACCACAGGAGGGAAGACATCAGACTTTGAGGGGAGAAGCGGGGCTCCTTTTGTCAAACTGCCAAAGATCTTGTCCTGGGAACCAGCAGCCAGAGGAGGCCAGCAGGCATCCGCAAAGGAGGATGAGGGATTTTTAAATGACAGTTGCCACTCTGACTCCCCCAGATACCCGACACCCTTTGCTGAAAACTGTTGCTTAGGAACCCTGAGTGCCGTGTTGCTCCTCTCACGGGGTACACAACTGTGTGCAGCCAAAAGGTGGGGTGACCTGGCGTATCAGAGCACGCTAACCTACAGAAAGTCCAGCTCCCTGAGACACTGTTTCCTTTTCTCAGCCTTGAAGCCTGTCATGATGATCTGAAACATATACATAAGAATCAGGCTTCCAAAGAAATGACCTTTTCCCACAATACCATTGGGGCAACTCAAAGAGCATGGACAGGATTCAGAAAGAGATAATATTTTAATGAAAAAGTGATTTTATTTTACTTTCAAAGGGCTTAGCAGATCATCAGCTTAATGACAAGATTTGAACAGTGACACGCACGTTTGAGAAACAACCAGAACCGCAGCAACCATTACTTGGCCAATGAGTTCATCCGATTGGCCTCTATTTGCAGGAACAAACTTCAGGGTGCTGTTGTTATTGTCAGCTGTCATGAAGCTGGTTCCTGTTTTGGCCCCTCGCTCAGGGCCACCCCACGTGTTACAGAGTAGAAACGTTCTCTAAGGTTTTCTTGGCCGTGATCTTCATGTAAGCACTTCACCGGGCATTTCTTCTCTGGATCCACTGAGTGGGTTCCATCTGCCAACCTTTCAGCTAGCAATCAAGCCCTTAACCAGTGTGCCACCAAGGCTCCTTCCTCCAACCCTGTTGTTCAGAGTTGTTGAGCAGTACACAGTGACACTGTGTACAGCAAAACTAAAGACAACCCAGGTCTCTGCTGTCCTCCCAACCATTGTCAGCCTTCAGCCCATCATTGCAGCTGCTGTGGCAATCCATCTCCTTGAGGGTCTTCTGCTTTTTTAGAAGACTCTCTAATTTAACCAGCATGATATCCCTCTCCAGAGACTTGTCCCTCTTGATAATATGTGCAAAGTACATGAGACAAAGTCTCGCCACTCTTGCTTCTAAGCAGCATTTTGGCTGTATTTCTTCCAAGACAAATCTGTTCATTCTTCTGCCAGTCCAGGGTTTATTCACTATCTTTGCTGGTACCATATTTTAAAGGCATCAGTCTTGCATTTCCTTATTCACTGTTCAGTTTTTACATGCAGACTGAAAACACCATGGCTTGCGTCAGATGCTCTTAGTCTTTAAGGTAACAGCTTTGCTTTTTAACTCTTTAAAGAGATCTTCTGCAACAGATTTGCCCAATGCAATGTGTCACTTGACTCCTCCCACCCTAGTCTCATTTAATCGCAGAAGTATAACTAGAAAAGTTCTATCACAGGGCAGCAAGATGCTTTAGCAACACACTAAAGCACTAGATTTCATTTTAGTATTTTAATTATGGTGACTTTAAATGGCATCTTTATAACAGCAGTGGTTTGGTTAACCAAAAAACAGAAGCAACGCTCCTTAAGGAAAAACAACAATGGAAGTCTACCCAAATATTACCTCGTTATTCAAGTGCAATGAACTCCAACTAATACATCATTACAAGAAGCACTTGGAGTTCAGGGTAGAATTTAGACATGGCATTCTCCTGAGGCACTTGACTGATTTCTCAGATTGCAAATTCAAATCACTAAGAATTCTGAAAATATTGACTTACAAAGAGATAGCCCAGAGAGCACTCAAGGCTTACAATTGGAATAAATACACAAGAAATGAAACTGGCCAGATTGCCTGTTACACATCTCACACCAGGATGGATGGCAAACTTCACTGCCATTTCATTTCCTAACAGAGCTATTTCTTAAGGGTGAAAAGACAGACTTCATCCCTTTTTTCTCTTGTTGATTACAGAACACACCTGCGACCCCGTGCCATTTGTTCTCATATTTTCAGGACTTACACAGTGTCAGACAAAACTGCTAAGCCAAGCCCTGGATTATTTATTTTCTTTGAAAAATATGAATAATACAACATGGTCCATAAACATGAAAATAAAATACTTTTGTTATAAAGTTTTTGGGGGAGGAAACAGCAACTTCATGCATGAATCAGCAAGGGCAGATTTCTTCACAGAGTATAGCTTCTTGACCTGAATAGAAATCCGCCGCCACTGCAACAATTCTGATGCAGAGTTACCCTACAGGACACAGCCAAAGTGCCCCATAGGATTTTATGGCTCTAATATTTACAGAAGCAAATCACCAGGCTTTTTCTCCCACAGAGTGGCTGGTGGATTTGAACCATCGACCTTTCATCTAGCCGCCAACTGCTTCACCACTACACCAGCAGGGCTCCTTGACCTAAATATGACCCATTGTTGCTGTGTCGATTCCAACTTATACTGACCCTAGAGGACACAGGAGAACTGCCCCGTGAGGTTTCCAAGGAGCACTAGGTGGATTCAAACTGCCAACCTTTTCATTAGCAGACGTAGCACTTAGCCACTACGCCACCAGCATCCCTGACCTTAAAGTAAGATAGGTAAATATCCATGCAAAGTAGCATCAAAATGAATCTGACTTTGAAACCTAGCTTGACTACCTGCTAGCTTTATGATCTTAGGCAAGATCCTTAACCCTCTGGGTCTCACCTGCAAAACTGTATTACGATACAGGCAAAAAATACTGAATATACCATAGACTGCAAGAAGACTGAACTAATCTGTCTTGGAAAAAGTATAGCCAGAGTGCTGCTTAGAAGCATGGACATTAAGACTTCATCTAACGTGCTTTGGACACGTTACTGGGAGGGAGCAGTCCCCGGAGGACATCATTCTTGGAAAAGAAGACCCTCAGAGAGACGGACTGACACAGTGGCTGCAACAACCAGCTCAAACACAGTAACGACCATAAGCATAGCACAGGACCTGGGCAGTGTTTTGTTCTGTTGTACACCGGTTGCTCAGCATTGGAAGTGATTCAACAGCACTCAACAATAACAACAACAACATTGTTTTCCTGGGGATTAAGTGAAAGAATGCATGTAGAAAATCTAGTCCCTGCCAGGCAGACAGGAAGCACTTGATAAATATTCATTGTATTCTGGGTGCTGATACTAGTCAATAGGAAGCCTCTATGTTTAGCTCAAACTACAGTACAGGAGCCCGAACTTTCTCCGGGCTCCTTCCATTGCAAAAGGCAAACTTGGCTTTCCCACACATGTCTACACAACTGGGAGTCCTCCCCACGAAACAGGAGCACCCATTGCATGCCGCCCAGAGGTGGGAGCAAGGACCCTCTTCTACAGCCACAATCAGACACGTGGTTCAAAACAGTTTAAAGTAAATGTAGTCGATGCCCTGCCACTGTGATTTCCACCAGGAGGAAGAGAGCAAGCATCAGAAAACCGAGGGATGCTGTGGCCACCTGCCAGCTGTCAGCAAGCCAACATCTCCAGGACCGGACTTAGTCTCCAGGACACTACAAGGAACTACCAAAAACACGGATTAACAGGAAAAGTGCCAGAGGCTGGATGACAGACAGGGAGATTGCCTATTTTGTTTAAAAAATAAAAAAAATTAAAGAAGAGATTGCAATTTTTTAAACATCCAACATTGGTCTTTGGAATACTCAAAACATACCCATTGCCAGTTGTGATGGAGATTACAACTCATGGCAACCCAGTGTGTGTGTGTGTGTGTGTGTGTGTGTGCACACGCGCACATGTGCACACACGAGTGCACATGTCTCAGAGTAGAACTGTTCCCTAGGGTTAGATTACCAGGCCTTTCTTGAGAAACATGTCTGTGGAGAGTCAACCACCAACCTCTCAGTCAGCAGCCCAGTGTGTTAGCCACTTGCACCACTCAAGAATGGAGTGTAGCGATCTCCTAACCACCCTGACTTTCCCAAGGGAGGCAGGGGAGAGGAAGGTCACTAGCCTTCAGGAACAGAAGCGCAGGGCAGTGGCAATCCCTGTGGAGTCCCCCAGTTTATGTGTGCTGCCTCTCCTGTAAGAAGCCCTCCCTGTCTACTATTCCTCTGCTTGGGTCCGGGGCTCATTGAGGACAGATGCTGCCTGACTCTCCTTTTAGTCCCCAACCCTTCGCTTAGTGCCTGGCACCCAGCAGCCCTCAGTGAATGTCTGTGGGTGAATGACTGAGACATCAAGCGGCCCGCGGAAGGTCACAGCTGACAAGGCAATAAGCTGATAATACAGGACCCAATAAGCTAGCATCAAAGAACTCAAAATTACATCCATCCATTCAAACCGGCCGAGCTGGCAGACCCTGAGGCTGGTGCACTGCAGTCTGGGCATGGCACCCTGTTCCAGCAGGTACTGATTTCACATGGTGCTTGGCAATGCCACACCTGATGACTTTCATGGGCAAAGTGACAGGGGCTATTTTCAACTTTGGGTGGCCGAAGAACAAAGCTAAACAAGTATTGACACTAACTCAACAGGGACACCAGTGTCACTTCTGTTGCAAGTTTTATGAGTGGGATCCGACTCAACAGCACTTGGCTTTTGGCTTAGGGTAAAAGAGATTTTAAAAAGTGAGATGCCGAATAAAGTCCTTCTTGTACCGTAAGGAGGCCAAGCCCCTCACACCTGAGCAGTACCACACGCACTGTGCACAACGTAAGGAGAGTGTAAGCTGTGCTCAGATTCAAGAATAGAAGCTAGCTGGATTTCGAAGCGCCTGCACTGTGAAAATCAATACTAGAAAAAAGACTTTTTTGTTTTTTTAAATCTAACTGTGGGAGGAAACACTATGAGTGGTCTGTCAGCTTGTCCTCCTGTGGTCCCTTACATCTTGCTGTGACGTTGGAAGCTGCGTCACTGGTATTTCCTATTCTAGTAGGGCCCCCCATGGTAGACAGGTTTCAGGGAAGCTTCCAGACTAAAAGGAACTAGAAGAAAGGCCTGGTAATTTGCTCCTGAAAACTAGACAATGAATACTCTGTAGATCACAACAGAACACTGTCCAACTTGCTTGCTGTGGACACGTCACCAGGGGGGATCAATGGCTAGAGGCAGACAGCATGTTTGGTAAAGCAGAGGCCACCACCGAGGGTATGGAAATCCCTCCAGGAGATGGGCCAGTCAGCAGACAGACGATAAACTTGAATATGCCGGTGACAGCGAAGCTCACACAGGCGGGACCAGGCAACGCTTTGTCCTGACGCATGTAAGGTCATCTTAAGTTATAGGTGACGTGACCCTAAATACCTAACACGGGAGTAAAATGGTGAATACTTCTACCCTACAGGCAAAAATAAGTGCTCTCCTAATTGGGGTCTGCTCGCTTCTGGTCTCTGGTTTATTTGTCACTTAGCGGTAACATGCCCCTTTTCCCTCCCCCTGCCCCCCAGCCCTGAATTTGCCATTTGCTTTAACCTAACAGCATCAGTATTGTCAGTATTCTCCTAATTTTCCAAAGGCAGGTGTGTGCTGCCCAAGCAGACAGGCAGAGCCAGTTGTCACGGACCTGGGGATGGACAGGTGCTGGGGACATAAGGAGGACGGCCAAGTCTGGCTTCTGGCTCAGGCCACCATCCCGATTCACTTGGACCTGTCTCTCTACCTCTCCGTGACCCGCTGTGAGACTCAGACACTCCCCAGCATCAGGGGGCTCCAGGTACAAGGAACCCAGATTACTCTCAGGTACAGACAACCTCATTGACAGCAAAAGATCAATTAAAGTGAGTCTACTCAAAACGAGGAACATTTTACATTAAATAGTGCAAAAGCACTTTAAGGAGACTCTAATTTGACAAAGCACACCAAAATTTATGAGAATAAGTTGATTTTGTTTTAGATTTAAGACAGTGCTCATCACTACTGCTACTATATGAATTTTCAGAACAGAGAATAAATCTAGCTTTGACTGTTTTTGACACCACTATGAAAATACAAGTGTACAATCATGCCACTTTTCTCTCATAATCACCAAAAACCCCCAAACCAAAGCCACTGCTATCAAATTGATTCCAACTCATAGCGACCCTATAGGTCAGAGTAGAACTGCCCCATAGTGTTTTCAAGGAGCAGCCAACCTTTTGGTTAGCTGCCAAGCCCTTAACCACTATGTCACCAGCGCTCCTCAAAATTGCCAAGAGGCTAACTGGGTTTTTTGTTTCTTTGTTTTTCAATAGCAATGCTAGTAGTGTTCAATTTCCCTCAGTTACACATTTCACTCCCTTGATATCCAAGCCAGTCTCTTCTGGGTCAACTGGACTGGCACCGCCCTAAGGTACCCACCTTTCCCCAGTCTCGACTTGTCTGACTACCAGGTTCCCCCCGTCAGTGGGCTCTCTTGCAGTTCCAGTAGTTCGGCAGAGTCACCTCCACTGACTTAATGAAACCCCGCATCGATTTCTCAAGATAACGCAGTTTTATCTCGTCATTTATCTGCAATGTCATTCTATTGTACTGTCATATTAAAACACCCCCAAATTAGTGAGACTGAGCAAGTGTGAGCAGTCCCCACCAGGATTTGGCAGGAACGGAGTTTTTGAGAAGGAGGCCTAGTGGTCCAGAAGGGAACCCGATCGACTGCGAACCAGAAGGTTGGTTGCCAGCTGCTCTGTGGCTGGAAGATGCAGCCGTCTGCTTCCGTCAAGATTTATAGCCCTGAAATCCTATGAGGTTGCTATTAGTCAATACGTTTGGGTTTAGATTTTTGAGGTTGCTTTTAGAGGAGGTCATTCATACACGGCAAGTTGACTGTGGCATCCCCCATGCAACCTCATCACTGCTGAGGATGCGAAAAGGGGAACTCAGTGGAAGACCAAATGACCACACTGGTTTGAAATGAGAGCCGGCTTTATCTACAGCCTATCAAATGGGAAAAGAAAATACTGTTAGTGGCCCAGCCACCTTCACTGTAGCTTCAGAGACCTATTCCGGCATCAGTTCCATCAACTCCATTCCTTGTCACTGACTTATTTGGAGACGTGGAGCTCAGCAGAGCTGACATGGCTTTCTGATCCCTGCTGCGAGCCCGCGGCTTTGGGGGAAATGAGACTCAGGGAAGAAAGTGGCTGTGTGTCTCGTGGTGCCAAATCGGGTCATGCATTCAGTCAGTTCAGTTAAAGAAAAGCAGCCACTTGTCACTTCAATCACAATGGTCCATCTGGTCATTCCCTCAACCCAGACAGGCTGCTTTTCTGGGAGTAAGTGCAAAAGTATGTACATGTAGAACATAGAAAAAAATTCGTGTTGAATTTAAACAATAAAGTCACAGAGGCCTCCCAAGACACTCTTCTGGATGGCCAGCTGTGACAGAATGAGGGTGCAGAATATCAAAGCCTTGGAAGAAAACCAGTTTCCACTTTTCTACCCCGAGAGGAGATGATGACATATTATCTTGACTTCAGGAACAACGTTAACATCCGTAAGATAAAGACAAACTGGGATTCGGGGAAAGGTCATCTCACTAAGCAGTCAAATGCCTGAGTTTAGAGAAAGCGTCCTTATTTCCTCTGATAATACCAACGTTCACAAGGAAGACTATGGCCTGCCAGATTTAGAAAAATGTAAGCTCATCAGCAGAAACACACATACATTGATTCAACACACAACACACTGACCTTGTCATGGCCACCTGGGGCTACAGAGTTGCAAGCAGTTTCATTATCGAGCCATTGATTTAACAACCACTTGCTGAGCTTCCCTAAGTGCTAAGTCAGATGCTCAGGTCTACGTAAAAGGGTTAAGAAGGGAGAGTTGGGAAACGTTAGGAACAAACAGACCTTTGGAAGAGAGAATCGTCAACGAGGCAGGGAGGAAAAGTAACTAGCTATGCAAAGAGCATTAGAAAGAGTGTTCAAGATAGGACTTAACACTTTTACATGGCTTGCAATTACTTCTATCTCTAGATTCCAGGAGACCAAGATCCAAATCTGTCTAATTTATCATCTCATCATCTAGAGCTGAGCATAATACCTGAAATAGCACCTAGTGGAACTCAACAAGTGTTTGTTAAATAAATGGCTTGATAATGGAACTACCTGCAGGAAGCAACAGAGGCCTTGAAGTGGGGAGCTGGGTACACTCAGGGCTGTGGGAAGATGTGCCTGGCTGGAGCTGAGTGCAGTCTCAGATGAAGCTGGAAGGCTAGGCAGAGGCTACATCTTTACAGCATCTTACCCAATATAAGGCACTGGAATTTTATCTAAGTGTCTGAATTTTATTCTAATTGTTTTAGAGAAAAAAAGTAGTAGAAGAATCCATTGGTTGCTATGTGACTGGCCCAAAGACAAGCAACTTGGAAGAGGAAAGACCTGCTAGGATGCTATGGGCATGAACAACTGTGTCAGAAGACAAGTGATCTCAGGTGACCACGCTGTTTCACAATGTCACTTCAGACACAACTGAAACGTAATCACCTGCTTGTATTCAAGATAAATCCCACGGGAAAGACTCTGCCAACTATCATGTTGCTTTTTCACATCCTTGAGATTCCCTAATATGTGAAGAGCGTATTGTGATGTCAGAAAATTCTTGCTTTTGATCTAGTTTTTCTTACTAATATAAAATGTATACATAGTGAGATACATAGATACTAACTTCTGACAAACACAGATACTTATGCAGCAAGACCCTAATCAAGATATAGATTTCCATCATTCCAGAATGTTCTGCCACTTTCTATTCAGTCTTCCCTCCACTGTCACACTCAGTACAACTGTTCTCTGAGTTCTAGCCCACAGACCAGCTCTGACAGTTCTGGAACTTCATACAGAATAATATGTTATTCCTTTTTTCTCAGTATCATGAGTGATAGTTAAGGTTAAGGTTATGTATCATTCTCAGCAGTCTGGCAGTTATGATACAGTTTGGCAGTGATATAGTGAGATTTGATATAATCTCCATGATAAGATCTGTTACGAACAGCCATTCAGCTGAAAGGGAGTTTCCTGAGGGGTGTAGCCTGCACTCAATATAAGCAGACTTTCTGGCAGAGTTCATTCCGGATCCTGCAGCTGGTTCCTGTCCATCTGACCCCTGGTTCTTGGGACTTGAGCTAACTGTTTTCCTGCTGATCTTGGGCTTTATCAGCCTGAGCAACCTGTGAGGCGGAAGTCTGCCAGCTTACCTAGTGATTTGGGGTTTGCCAGACCCTGCTGCTTTGTGAGTCAGGACAAGCCTGCAGTCCAAGCCATGAATTTGGGATTTTCAGCCTCTACAATCACGTAAGCCATTTCTTTGATACAAATTTCTCTATGTGTTTATGTATAAATGTATCTTTAGTCAATTTACTGGCTTTGCTCCTCTAGGGAGCCCAGCTTAACACATCATGTTCCTGAGATTCCATGGGTAAATATTTGGATTGTCCCCAGAAAGGATCAAGAAAACACTGGAGCTAATGACATGCGACTCCCTCGCTGACTGTCCCAGGACTTCTGGCTTCTGGATTGCTGTGGTGCTATTTGCTAAATTTGTGGCAGGTGGGTCTCAGACACCAACGGGTCCTGCTGGCTTTCCCCATAGCTCATTCCCACCAAGCTGCTCAGGTCTGCCACCCCCGGCTGACGGGGCCATGTGAGATGTCCCACATATTTCATAACATTCATCTCTCACACATGATCAACTATGATTGGCACTTCCTGTCGCAACATCATGAAGAATGAAGTGAACAGACTGCCTCCAGGAGAAGAAATGCCCCACCCCAGGTAATCTTACCAATGTTTCAAAGAATTCTGGTTGGGCTGAGGCAGGCTCGGACTTCGCCAGTTTGTCTTTGGGGCCACGCGTCAGCCAACAAGCGCACTGACCTTCCTCCGGGTTGTCCTGCCTCTGGGACCTCTGCAGGTGTGTCTGCACCCATAAACAAACCTTCCTGGAAATGATCCTACAGATGCCCTCCTCCGCCTAAGTCTGAGGCAGGCAGACAAGAGCACTGACTGAGCTCATTAGACTATGCCACTTCCAGAGTCCAGTCAGGCGACGGTTCTCTGAAATGCACACTAGTTTTCAAGAAAAATCTAACGGCACTCCAAATGTCTCCTTTATTTTTTTAATGTACAAGCCCAAGCCAAAGTCAGCCAAGTGCCGTCAAGTCCTAGGGGCCAGGGTAGAACTGACCCCCAGAGTATTCAAGGAGCGCCCAGTGGATTTAAACTGCCGACCTTGGGCATAAATTTTTTATTTCTGTAAAGATATTGTCACGGATTGAACTGTGTCCCCCAAAAAATATGTGAAGTAATTTGGCTGGGCCAGGAGTCCCTGTATTCTGTGATTGCCCTTCTATTTTGTGCTTTTCTTATGCTGTAAATCCTAATCTCTGCCTGTGGTTAACACAGTGGATTATATTAGAGCGGGTTAGGGTGGGACTGTAAACCCCTTCCTAAGGTCACCTCCCTGCTCCATTTGAGTTTCCCTGGTGTGTGGCTTGTACCACCTTTTATCTTTATATCCTATAAGGGATAAAAGGAAAGAGAAGCAAGCAGAGAGTTGGGAACCTCACACCATCAAGAAAGCAGCACTGGGAGTACAGCGCCTCCTCCAGACCGAAGGTTCCTGTGCCAAGATGCTCCTCGACCAAACACTGATGCAACACCAGGTCTTTCCTCCAGAGCCAAAAGAAGGAAAGCCTTCCCTTGGAGAGGACACATTGAATTCGGACTTGTAGGCTACCAGACTGCATAAGAATTAATTTTCCTTTGTTAAAGCCATTCCCTTGGTGATATTCCTGTTAGAGCAGCACTAGATGACTAAAACAGATATATATAACACAACATCTGCCTATTCAGGTTTTCAGCTGTATAATTTAATTATATTTATTCCATTAACCGTGGTGGTCAATCATTACCAATGCCCACTGTCAAATCTTCTGTCACCACCAACAGAAACACAATGCTTCTTAAACAGTGCTTCTCTCTAGCCCCTTCTCCTCCACCCCTGGTAACCAGCAATAAATGTTGGTCTCCAGGCACCTTGAATACTTTGAGGACCAGTTCTACTCTGGCCTCTAGGGTCACCATGAGTCAGATCCAACTCGATGGCACTTGGCTGGCTGGCTATGCACCTGCCTCTCTGAAATATTTGACACTGGTTCTGTTTGTGGTAAACTTACTTCATCCAGTGTGATGTTTTCAAGGTTCTCCCAAATTGTAGCATGGATCAGAACTTCATTCCTCTTAAAAACACAACAGGCCATGACTGGAGAAACACTTCTCAATTTTTTTTTAAACTTTGAAAAATTGCAAGACACTGAGTTTCCAGAGCTTATGGATATGTACTTAGAATCCAATGAATACTGACAATGCAGAAATGAAAACCAACGCAAAAGGAAGAAATCCAATGCCCTCAAGTCAATGCCAAGTCATATCAGCCCCATAGGACCAAGAACAACCGTCCATGGGTTTCCAAGGCAGTCATTGTTATGGAAGCTGACTGTCACATCTTTCTCCAGTGGAGTGGCTGGTGGGTTTGAACCACTGGCCTTTCAGTTATCAGCCAAGCTGAAAAGGAATATATCACCTAAATTTATGGCCCCAAACCAACAGCCAAGCATGCACCAAAGAGGATGTTATTATTAATGTAAAATGGAACAAACACTATTAAGTGAGGAGATAAGCTGGAATGATGGATTGGTGACCTGCTGGAGCAGTGCCCTAGAGCAACAGCATCCAGATAGAAAGTGTCAGGAGAGCAGGCTTTGTTTTACTCTTGTTCTTCCCTCTCTGCCACAGGGGACAGAGCTCAGATCTCTCTGATCTCAAGGAGTGGTACTTAATTACCCCATTACACTTTTCTCCCACATCTTGAAAGACAGGGATGAGAACTCTAGATTTATAAATGAGTAAACTGAGGCACAAAATCTAGAGAGGACTGGGCCCAAATCACATCACCTCTTTACTAAGTAGCAGAACCAGGTCCAATTCAGGCCTGCCTCAGTCTGAAAATAATTTCTGTTTTCGTGATCATGATCAACCATGACCATCATGATCAACAGAAATGCATCGGGATGCAAAATAATTGATTTGTACAGAGCAATTTAACAAGTATAAAAAAAGCAAATATGTATATTGTATTAAATACCTAGCATAGGTCTTAAAATGGCACACTTTTGCCACCCAAAAATACGTGGTTATAACTAAATAAAGAAAGAAGACAAAAGGAATGAGCATGATACTTAGATCAAGAATCCTAAAGTCTTACAAGGGTCTACATGCTGGGGTCCCTCCTCCAATCCAGCTCACTATGGGTCCCTCCTCTAGGCACGCTATGAGGAGTGCCAGGCACACTTGACGCTCTTCCAATCAGAAATCTCTTCACCCCTCCTGACCCGGTCAACGCCACAGTTCCTTCAGAAGCAACTGTCCCAGATGTTTCAGACCGTGTTAGAAACACTACTTAATTATTATGGCACCTTGCATTTTTCCTACTAGTTATGCATCAGAACTCTAAACATAAGTATTTGTGTTACTATCTGTTCCGTGTCCATTTCTGTCCATCAGGACTCCCAAGGATGGTTGTTCCGATTGTTCACTGCTTAGCAGTGCCCAGCTGTGGAGGAGGGCAACGCTGGCATTCAGGGGAGCCACCTGCATTGTCCTCACTTCTCAGGCCTCTCTGTATTCCAACCAAAAGAAAGTGGGGGTGGGGATGGGGGGATTCCGCAAACTCAGGGTCAGTGGTAAATTTGGGGTTCTGAACATATATTTGTAGCATAAATGTAGCTTCAGTTTTTTACTAATTAAATCAACAAATAAATCTGTTCAAGAAATACTTGCCAAGCCAAGTACCATCGAGTCGGCATCTATTATGAATGGCGGTTATGAGCTAGAATTGACTTGATGACAGTGGGTTTGGGTTTGGATTTATTATAAGTGGTTAAGAGCTTGGTTGCTAACCAGAAGGTCAGCAGTTCAAATCCATCAGCTGCTCCTTGGAAATCCTAGAGTTCTACTCTATCTGAGTCATTGTGAGTCACAATCAACTCAGTGGCAACAGGTTTGGTGTTTTAGTTCATGAGAAGCAATGAGCTGTGATAGGCCCTGGGAATGCATTGGTCCTGCAGGTGGCCAGGGCACCTGCCTTCATGGTGCTGAAGGCTAATGGCAGAAACAAACTAAAAAATAAAAATTAAAAAAGATGGACAAACAGGATGATCACAGATTCAGTTAAGTGTTATGACAAAGAATAACGAGAGGGGTCTTCAGGCATTACCTCTTTAGTAAGGCGACATTTAAGCTGAAACCTCAGGGATTAAGAGCTGACCATGGTAACCTCTTAGTGTGAATGAATAATACTCTGAAACGGGTTCAAGTACAAGCAGCTTGTAAAGAAGAAAATACCAGGAAACATCAGTGGACAAGGAGGCCAAGAGAGGGTGTGATTCAAAGCAAGCTACCACTGTGGGCAGCTAGAGTTCAATTCTGCTGGGGAACTGTGGGAGATGACATCCAGCAGACACCTCAGAGATGTCCCACCCAAGGGGCAAGGGAGCTTGGGTACACATACACCTTCTTCCACTAACTATTGGCTGAGGGCTGCTCCAGGGAACAGCATCAATTTCCTATGTGTTTGGTCTGCTGTGAGTGCAGCAGACACCCTGAGAAGGATGTGCTGGCCACGGGAAAGCAAACGGGCATGCATGGACAGAGCTGGGGTTCAGGTGAGGTCAGGGCTCTGACAGCTTATGCAAAATACAAGAGAAAGGCAAATTCAAAGGCAAAAAGAGGAAAGACTGGGTCATGCTGAGGGAGCTGTCAAGATCTGGGTTTTGAAATCATGAGTTTGGACCTGTGATCAGCTGCTCTGAGTATAAATGTCAGCTGTGTGGCTGTGAGTAAACTATTACTCTTTCTAAGCATCAGTTTTCTCATTTGGAAAATAGGACTATTATAGTACTAACCTCACATATATACAATGAGGATTAAGTGGGATAAAATAGTTAAAGTCTTCACCACAGACCTGACATGTTTTATGGGTTCAATAAACATTTTCATCACTGTCAAAAGGATAGTGTGGCTGGAACATAGCAAACAAGGGGAAGAAAGCAAGAAGTAAGGCTGAAGAAGTGTCAGGGACCAGATCCAACAAGTGCCTGAGACATGTTAAAGGGGCTGGATTATCTTCTGGATGCTCTGGCAGCCACTGAAGAATTGTAAACTGCGAAGTGGCCTGATGTGATCATTCTGGAATATCATACTCTTCAAAGGCATGAGATGCTTCTTCTACTTCTATATCCCCAGTATGCTAAATCCCCAGTATGAAGGAAGTACTGCTTAGCACTAATGAACATACTGATAGAAGCAGGCTGATAGATGCAGAGGCGCGTTGGTTTGACTCATCCAAAGACCATCCAGACTTGGCTGTGGAATGGTCTGTTGCATTTTCCTCCAACAGACTTAACTTCCTAATTATGCTGGCTGAGGATAACATTCAAATAAGTTTGCATTTTCCAAATAGATGCTGACAAAGAGGGAACACTCGTTCCCCAGACCCCACTGCGAGGCATAAGCAAGCAAGCTTGCAATGAAATGTTGTCAGCGGAGGATCCTCAAGGGAATAAAGTGTATGTTTATGAATTCTATCCAAAAGGGAAGAGAAAATACAGCCATCCTAATAATATGCATACTAGACATGAATCTGAGAAACAGAAAGAAAAGGCCTGAAGGTACATAACCCAAAAAATAACGTTTCCCATGGCAGGGTTTCAACTGACAATGGACACCTTCCTCTGTGGACTGGGATAATTTCCAGAGAAAGGATTATGAAACAGAGTTGGTTGATGCTCTCTATCCAGCCATTAACCCCTCCATCCCTCCATATCGTATATCCTACATCCCAAAGATGTCTATTACAGAGGAGATGTGACAGTTCTTCATTTTTTCTTTATTTGCAATGTATCTAACTCTTAAATGATCTCTGGGCTCAAATCTGGAAGACTGTCAAAAGTCAGTGGTTTGAAACATTGATAAAAGGAGACCACACAAACAGGAGTCTATCCAACAATTCCTTTAAAATTCAAAACCATTCCAACACCCAGGGTCATGTGAAGCCTCAATAACGAAAACGTTATACAGTTGATGAACTCAGGAATACCCCACCCATATGATGCACCATTGTAAAACAGGAAGGGACAGACTGAAGAGCAGAAGACATTCCTACTCTTGATGATGAAATAGTAAGAAAACATAATCATAAATGTGTGCCTGCCTATAATCAAGAGCTTCAAACTCTATGAAGCAAAATTTAAGCAACAGATAAACCTATACTGATAGTCACGCTCTGAAACCCAACTCTCAATAACTGGTAGAACAATAAGACAAGAAAAAAATCTCTGGCTGACGCCACTGTGGCCTAAATGATATATTTGAAAGCCATCCAGTGAAGGATATTCTTTCAAGTACACATGGAACATTCACCAACATAACTGTATATTGAGCAGTAGAACAATTCTTAGTAAATTTTGGAAGACTGAAATCTTATAGGCTGTGTTCTCTCGTCACAGTAAACTAAACTAAATGTGTAACATTAAGATAACTAGAAACAATTTAATTATTTGGAAAACAAACTCACACCTCTATTACCCATAGATAAAAGACAAAACCACAAGAGACATTAGAAAATATGTTGAAGAGAATAATGATGAAAATATGTCAAATTTTTTACAGTACCAACAAATTTGAAAAGGTAGAGGAAATGGAAACCCTTGTGGATGGTGGTTAAGTGGTATGGCTGTTAACCAAAGGTGGGCAGTTTGAACCCATCAGGTGCTCCTTGGGAACGCTATGCAGCAGTTCTAACCTGTCTCATAGGGCCACTATGAGTCAAAATCCACTCAATGGCAACAGGTTTCTTTTTTTAATTTAGAAAAAATGGACAAATTTCTAAACATATACTTACCTAAACTAACACAAACTGAGATAGAAAATCTGAGCAAACTCATAACAAGATAAGAGATTGAAAAGGCAATTAAGAGAAAAACAAAACTCCCAATTAGAAGTCCTGGCTCAGATGCCTTCACTGGAGAATTCTACCAAACATTCAGAGAAAAGCTCACACCAGTACTATTCAAACTTCTTTAGACCATAGATAAGGAGGCGATATTTTCAATTTCATTCTATGAAGTCAGCATAACCCTGATACAAAACCAGGCAAAGACACCCCAACACAAAAAAATTACACACCAATCTCTCATGAACACAGATGCAAAATTCTAGTCAATAGATTCTAGCATCACATACAAAAACAATAATACATGACAACCAGGTGGGATTCATATCAGACACACAAGGATGGTTCAAAATTAGAAAATCAGTCTATCATTTAAAAAAAACTGCATGATCATCTCAATTGATACAGAAAAGGCATTTGATAAAGTCAAACATCCATTTCTGATAAAAATAAAATTCTCAATAAAATAAGAATAAAAGGGAATTTTCTCAACATAATAAATGACACCTATACAAAACCAACAGCCAATATCATTCTCAATAGAACAAGGCTAAAAACACATCCCTGAGAACAGGAACAAGATAAAGATTCCATTTATCACTACTCCTGTTTAACCTTGTGTTGGAAGTCCTAGCTAGAGCAATAAGGCAAGAAACAGAAACAAAAGACATCCAAACTGGTAATGAAGAAGTAAAACCATGCCTAGAGAACCCAAAGGGTTCCACAGGAAAACTACTTGAACTAAAAGAAAGATGCAGCAGGGTAGCAAGATACAAGATACACATACAAAAATCAGGTGGATTCCTATACACCAGTAAAGAGAATTACGAAAAAGAGAATCTACGCACTGCTAAAAATTTTTTTAGCTACAAGGCCTGGCAATTCAGTTAGCAAACTCATCCTAGAAAAGAGTGCTGCATACTTCATTGCTGAATATCACTATGGTCACCTCTGGAGTACACCCCTTGGGAGGCTACGTACTGAAGCCAGTGCCTAGTCCACTCTTCAAAGCAATTTTGGAACTCTTTTTCCTGGAATGGCTATCAGAGCTATCGTCATATTATACTTGATGTCCTGTTTGTCACCAAGATGTCTTCCTTTCAATATTTTCTTTATCTTTGGGTAAAGAGAAAAGTCATTGGGAGCCTGATCAGATGAGTAGGGAGGGTGTTTCAGTACAGTCATTTGTTTACTGGCTAAAATCTCCCTCACAGACAACTACACAATTAACTTTGTGAACTTGCCCCTGTGCCACCATGTGCAATGGCCATTCCAAAACTGCCTTGAATGGTAGACTAGGCACTGGCATTGATGCATAGTTTCCCAAGGGGAGTACCTCGAAGGTGACTGTAGTGCTATTCAGCAATGAGGTATGTAATACTTAGAATAACTAAGTTTGCAGACTTAATTGTCAGACCCAGTATGATATATCCAACAAAGGTCTAATCTCAAGGGAAACATTCATCCAAAGGACTAATGGACCACAATTACCACAGCCTCTACCAGTATGAGACCAGCACAACTGGATGGTGCCCAGCTACCACCACTGACTGCTCTGAAAGGAATCATAATACAGAACCATGAACAGAGCTGGAGAAAAAACACAGAACAAAATTCAAACTCAGAGAAAAAAAAAAGAAAGACCATTTACCGGTCTAACAGAGACTCAAAAACCCCAAGAGTATAGCACCTGGATACATTTTTAACTCAGTACCAAAATCACTCCTAAGGTTCATCCTTCAGTCAAAGATTAGCCAGGCCCATAAAAACAATAATATGCGTAACTCAACCATGTACATGAGAATAAATGGGCACACCAGACCAGGGGCAAGGACAAAAAGGCAGAAGGGGACAATAAAGCTGAAAGAATAAAAATGTGCCACTCAAAGTCAAGAAGGCAATGGTGTTGATATGTCAAAGGGTTAGCAACCACTGTCACAAAACGTGTATTAATTGTTTGATGAGAAATTAATTTTCTCTGTAAACTTTCACCTAAATTAATAATATTTTTGTGTGTGAAGTCCTGTTGAAGCAGGATTTTAATAATAATTTATAGCTTTAAAAGCATGTGTTAGACAGTAAGAAAGACTTAAAATGCATGATTCAAGTTTCCTACTCAAATAAATAGAAAATGATGAGTAAATTCAAAGTACATTTAAAACAAAAAAATAATAATGATAAAAGCTAGAATCAATAAAATAGAAAAGAGAACAAAAATAGAAAAAATTAAGACAAAATCAATTTGTTTTAAAGATTTTTTTTTTAAGATTAGCAAAACTAGAAAAGGCTTAGACAAGACACTGGCATAAGCCTTTGTAAGCCTTGATTTTGAAATGGTTTCTTACATATGACACCAAAAGCAGAAGTAACAACAAAAACAATCCACATAGTGGGAGAAATATCTGCAAATTATGTATCTGATAAAGGATTTATATCTAGGTTACAACAACAGCTAGAACTCAGTAATAAGAAGATAAATAACTCAATTAAGACTGGGCACAAGATCTGTACAGACAGTTCCCCAAGGATACACAAAGGGTCGATGAGCATATGAAAAAAAGTTCAATATCGTTAAAACCAAAACCAAATGCACTGCCATCGAGTCAGGTCCAACTCATAGCAACCCTGTCAGTCAGAGTAGAGCTGTCCTGTAACGTTTCCAAGGAGCACCTGGTGGATTTGAACTGCTGACCATTTGGTTAGCAGACATAGCACTTAACCCACTACATCATCAGGGTTTCCTCACTAGTCACTAGGACAATGTAAATTAAAACCAGATCAAGTTGTGCCTTCATATCCAATAGGATGACTGTAATAAAAAGATGGACGGTGACAGGTATTGTTGAGAATGTGGAAATACTAGAAGCTTCATACACTGATGGTAGAAGTGTAAAATGGTACAGTCGCTTTGGAAACAATCTGGCTGTTCTTCAAAATGCAATCACAGAGTTACCATAACAAAACCACTGCCATTGAGTCAATTTTGACTTATAACAACCTTATAGAACAGGGTAGAACTGCTCCACAGAGCTTCCAAGGAGTGCCTGGCAGATTTCGACTGTCAACCTTTTGGTTAGCTATTGTATCGCTCAACCACTACACCACCAGGGTTTCTAGAATGACTATATGACCCAGAAAATCCACTACTATGCACATATCCAAAAGACATTCAAGCGTATGTTCATACAAATAATTGTGTATGAGTGTTCACAGCAGCATTGTTATTAAGTTAATAAATAGAAGCCATCCAAGTGTTCATCACCTGATGAATGGATAAACAAAACATGGTATATCCACATGATGGAGTATTCTTCAGTGACAGAAGAAATCAAGTAATGGTTATGTCTGCCAAATGAGAATCTTGAAAATACATTAAGTGAGAAAGCCATTAGAAGAGAGCAGCACAGATTATGATATTCCATTTATGTTAAATATCCAGAATGGGCAAATTCATAAAAATAGAAAGCAATTAGTGGTTGCCAGGTGCTGGATGGACAGGGGTGGGGATGGGAGTGACAGCTAATGGGTACAAGACTTCTTATCGGGGTGATAAAAATGTTCTGAAATCAGACTGTGGTGATGTTTGCACAATCTTTGAAGATACTCAGAAACACTGTATACTTACAGGGTAGCTTGTATGGTATGTGTTATATTTCAGTAAAGCTATTCAAATAATAATTAGAGGAAGAAGAATAAGGTCTTTACACTGAAAGCTACAGAAACTTCTGAGAAACATTAAAGAAGATCTAAATAAATGGAGTCCTGGTGGCAGAATGATTACACGCTCAGCTGCTAACAGAACAGTCAGCAGTCCAACACCACCAGCTGCTCCACGGCAGAAAAGATGTGGATATCTGCTCCCATCAAGATTCAGCCTCGGGAATCCTATGGGGAATCTCTACTCTGCCACACAGGGCCACCAAGAGTCAGAATCAATTCAATGGCACATAACAACAACACTACCAAAAAATACTGTGTTCATAAATGGGAAAATTCAATGTTGTTAAGATGCCAAATCTCCCCACATGAATACAACCCCAATCCTAATTCCAGCAAGATTTCTTATACAAATTTCAGAACATGGCAACATAAAGGACTTACAATTACTAAAACAACCTAAAAAATAATAACAATAATAATAAAGACTTAAAACGCACGACTTCAAAACTTACCATAAAGCAACAGAAATCAATACAGTATGGTTCTGGAATAAGAACAGGCACACAGATGAAGGAAAAGCAGAGAGTCCAGAAATGTGTACACTTACATGTGCTAGTAATTTTTCACAAAGGTGCCAACACAATTCAATGAGGGAAAGGAAAGTCTTTCCAACAAATTGTGCTAAAACAAAAAGGATACCAATATGGAAAAAATGATGAACTTCAAACTCTACTTCAAAATCCTAAATAAAAACACAAACCATAAAGATTTTAGAAGAAACACACGAGGACTACTTTTGCAAATTGAGGAAGGAAAAAGCTTTCTCAGGTAAAACGTAGACAGCAATAACTGTAAGAGTGAAAAAAAGTGATAAGCTAGTTTTAATCAAAATTTAAAAACAACTGCTCATCAAAAGACATCATTAAAAAAATGAATAGGTTAACCACTGGTGGGAGAAAACATTCACTAAACAGTCATCTGATGCTGTTTCTCCCTAGTGGTAAGAGTCTTTGCCTTTAAAAAGGTTAAGCAGTTGTCTCCCAAAATATCCTTGAGATAGTCTTGGAAGCTTGAAATGCAAAATAATAAAAAATTAAACCTAGTGCCATCAAGTCAATTTCAACTAATAGCGACCCTATGAGTCAGAGCAAAACTGACCCACAGACTTTCCAAGGAGTGCCTGGTGGATTTGAACTGCCGACCTTTTGATTAGCAGCCATAGCACTTAACCACTGCGCCTTGGAGGAAAAAAAAAAAAACCCAATGAGGAGTTCTTGCCAAGTTTCCTGATAACCATGAACCCAAAAGCCTTTCATTTCTCAGCTATAAGAGAAACTACAGAAGTTAAGCTGACCTCAGACCAATGACCACCAAGGTGTCTTAGCAGAACCTATAGTCTAAGCAGCCCATGGTATTTTATACAATTTTTAAACAAAGAAGAGGAAGGTGACATTCTCCCCACCTTCCCATCTACAAGCAAAACACGTGGATAGCAATTTTACTTCCTTAAAGAATGCAAAATAAATGAAGCTTGAGATTTCCTCTGTTCTCTTGTTTCCTTTTTCTTTATGCAGAACCCTGCATGGCCATCTGAGAAGCAGTTGGTTTATAATACTGAATATTCATGCTTCATGGAGTTAAACTTGGCTGGTGAGCAACGATAACTTGGGATAACATCTTGATTCATAGTTAAACTCATTGAGATTCAGCATAAACCGACTCCCCAGACCGTTGGCCTGCAAACAGGTTTTAGGCAACGTGCTCCCCTCTCCAGACCTCTCCTCAAAAGTTATGCTGAGACTGAACAAGTGCTATCTAACAATAGTACCTCTGCAGCCAAGTGCTGGGGCATCAAGGTGGTACAGAAGACATGAACTGCAGAACCCAAATTCCACCTTACACGAAACTCCATATTATAACATTCATCTGAAGATAGAAAGCTAGTGATGGAGACATGTCCACATGCCTGCTGACAGTAGTGCTGAGAAGCAAAAGGAGCCACCAGGCAGGGTTCTGCAGAGCTCAGGAATTGGTGACACCAGGGACTGTAGAAGTGAGAGCTGGGACATGGGGCTGAAAACAGAAAAGTAGGTGCAAAGTCCACATGAAGAACAGTTGAACTCCCTAGGTTCTCACCTCATCCTGTGAGGCCAAGAAACCATCCTTCACCAACTCTGGAAGAAGATAGGTTAAATCATCTGAGGCTCTTCAGTAAGGCAAGAAAGCAGAAGGCAGAGCTAAGAAACCAGCCTGAAAACCAGGAGATTGAGTCAAAGTCTGCAAACTTACCCACGAGAATCCATGACCTCTTCTGCATAGCTTCCAGAATGCTGATCACACAGACACCAGACAAGAGCCTGGAGGAGCCTCCTGTAGGCAATCACACAGCCTCGGAGGAAAGGCCAGACACGAAGACACAGAGGCAAGCTGGGTAGAAGCCAGCTCTCTTTCTAATTCTCTGTCACAGACATCACAGGGAGCTCTGCCCACATAGCTTTAGTACTCCAACCTCCCCTAAGAAAACACAGCCAACGATCACTAGGAACACAGGGCAAGCTTCCAACATGAAAGGTAGATTCCAAAACACAAAATTTCAAGAGAAGGGAGGGTGCAGATGAGGTCTGTAAGCAAAGGAAGGTAAGGGATATGGCACCCGTTGGGGAGGAGGGAACAGAATGGTATTTGAAAAACCAGAGTTCAAGAAAGAAATCTTAGAAATGAAAATCCAACAGAGGGGTGGGTAGATAAAATTAAAATCTACAGCAATGAACAACAACGAAAAAAGAGATTGCAGAGAAGAAAAGATAAAATTGATCCAGTAGATTCAATGTCCGCCTAACAGGAGTTCCCATGAGAAAGAACAGAGAACACAAAGGGAAAGAACATGAAGTTCCAGGTGAAAAGGCCAAAAGTTCCCATTATGACTCATCATTGTGAAACTTTAGAGACACAAAAATGTTTCTAAATGGCTCTAGAAAGAGAAAACAAGACAAATAAAAGAACGCCATCAGTGTAAACTAGAATCCTATATGGAAATGATTTTCAACGTAGAATTCTACACCCAGCTACAAATAAATACACTTTCAAACACAAAAAGTCTCAAAGTATGTAACATCTATGTATTCACTCAGGGGAAGCTATAACAGAAGGTGCTTTTCCTCAACAGAGCCTTCTCCCATCCCCTGGTTGGTAATCCCATCTCCCCTCTCCCCGAGAACACCGGTAGTTTCCCTTGTCCTCAAGGAGGATATGGGCCAAGTTTGGTTGTCCTAGTATCTTCCCCAAGTCCTAGTACCTTCCCCAAGTCCTAGTACCTTCCCCAAGCCCTAGTACCTTCCCCAAGTCCTAGTACCTTCCCCAAGCCCTAGTACCTTCCCCAAGTCCTAGTACCTTCCCCAAGCCCTAGTACCTTCCCCAAGTCCTAGTACTTTCCCCAAGCTCTAGTACCTTCCCCAAGCACTAGTATCTTCCCCAAGTCCTAGTACCTTCCCCAAGTCCTAGTACCTTCCCTAAATCATAGTACATCTTCAACGTTCTAGTACTTTCCCCAAGTCCTAGTACCCTCCCCAAGTCCTGGTACCTTTCCTAAGTCCTAGTACCTTTCCCAGGTTCTAGTACCTTCTCCAAGTCCTAGCACCTTCCCCAAGTCCTACCCTCCCCAAGTCCTAGCACATACTAAACAGTAAGTGCTCAGTAGCAGTCTGCTGAATCATCACCAGCCAGGTGTGCATTTAACCCTTCTCTGTCTATCCTACTAAAGTCCCCTTTTCATATACTGAAATCCAGTTGTTTATAAAGGAAACACCCACATGCACAATTCTAGTGCTTTAGTCTTGCTTTAAAAATGCTTTTTAACACTATTTATTTTGTGTACAGGCAACAGCAGGGGTTGGCAAATTGCCTCTGTAAAAGACAAGAAAGCAAATATTTTCTGCTTTACAGGCCATATGTCTCTTTCACAACTACTCTGCCATTGTAAAGCAAAAGCCTCCACAATTTGTAAATAAATGACTGTGGCTGTTTTCCAATGAAACTTTATTTACCAAACATGCAGCCATCAGATTTGGCCCATAAGTGAACAACACTAACGTTTTAACCATCCTCACCAATTTTACAGAAATTTCCTAATACATCTGATTTAGCATTAATAATTTCTTTTTTTGTGTATTTCTCTCTGAAATCCATTCTCTTTCTGAAAATGAAATCAAGACCCAGTCAAAAATAGAGTTTTAAAGCTTATGCTTTGGAGGACCATTCGCTGTTCCAAACAATCCCTGCTTTCAGCACTCTGGAGAGCTACACTGCCTGTCTCCAAATTCAACACAAGCTTCTCCTAACTCAGAAGGAAATCACTCACTCTGAAATTTGGATCTCTGCTTTTCCAATAAACAGAGGCTTAGGCTGCCTTATGGGACATGCCCCGTAAGAATGTGGCCACGGGGACAAGCTGTTTGCCAACAATTTGTCACAAGAGATCTTCAGAGGAATGTTTTTTGGCAGCTTATGGCAAATAAAGAATAAGACACTCTATTTCTCAAAAAGACCAATGTTTGCTTTTAAGTTCAAAGAAAACCAATTATTCTGTAGGATGGTACAAGGACACTGACAGCATCCCAGGTGTCAGTGATGTGTGGCAAGAGCAAGGCAACAATTGTATTCTTCTAGAGTGGGCAAGTGGTCCTAGGAGACCCCTTGGTCCAGAATTCTTCTGTTCAGTCTCTCAAGTCTAGTCTATAAAACTGACTTTTTTTTTTAAGAGCAAAAGATTGTATTAACATGAGAATCCACCCAGTTTACCCCCTCTGAGGAACAAAGGGTCAGGCTAACCACTAGGCTTCTTAACAGCTACAATAAGTAATCCAGAAAACACCACCAATGGTTTTCCTAAGTAGACGTGGCAGTGCTCTTTAAGCTCATCGCTGACCTGTCATGATAAAGAGAAGAGACACGATGGCAATATTATCATGAAAGCAGAGAGGCTGGTAGGATTCTGGGTCTGCTAGCGAAAACTGTTAACATAATTTAGGTAGCATCTTAAGCAAAAGATGACAAGAATCCCTGTCAGAAAGCTTGTCTAGATATCATCTATGCATTTGACAAGGCTGCAGAAGGTGGCCCTTCCAGAAACACTTGGGGCCGTGAGGAGGGTTGCACAGCTAAAATAAACATTTTGGTAGGACCTGGCCGACAATCTCTCTCTGGATCAGCAGTCTGCCAGCTTGACGTATTCACACAAGAGCTATCTCCTTCACAAGCACAAATGTAAGAGAAAATAGTAAATTGTGCTATGGTCCTCAGTCAACCATTCCAAAGGCCAGGATTAAGGTTTTCCCATAGGGTATAATTTCTGATTTTTAATTCTTGAAGTCCCTTAAAAGTCAGCATCAAGTCTTTGAGAGGATAGCCAAAGCCAAGCCAAGTGCTGACGAGTCGGATCCGATAGCAGACGCTCTAAAAGCTGAGAGCATAACTCATCCTGGGAAGAGACAGAAGGAGGAGCCAATGGGAGCAGATCCCAGCAGGGGACAATTGCAGGTGGGTCTGCACGGAGATCCCTGACAAGAGGCAATGGTAGTCACTGAATACAGCCAGAATTCCCCCAGCCAGGAACTTATATCCCTTCCAAAACACACAACTCAAAGTGTGACTTCAGAGAGAAAAAACAATTCCAAATGGATGTTCCATCTTAAGTACCTGGAGTCCTGGAAGCTCCCAGAAGAACCATGAATGCTGCATCTTCATGCACTGCCAAGTCCCATGACACATTGAACTTCCGAGGGCATTTCAAAGAAGCACACTCAGTAACCTGCTTTCTCTCAGTCTCCCTCAGAACACTAAAGCCAAATCCTACCCAGCACGTGCTGATGATTTCATCTACACCTCCAACAAACCAGAGGACAAAGTGAGCCATTTATTTCCATCATTGTGGCCTCTGAAGATCTGATTGCATTTGATCATCAAAAGCCCTGTGACACGATAGTGTCAGAGGCTGGCATAAGATGAGCCAAGTGTTCTTGGACAAGGTCCTGAGTCTGGTGAAGCCCCAATGTCATCATGTGTAAAATGAGAATGCCTCATATACTGCAGGATTGTTGCGTGGGCTAATGGTGGTGGACTAAGAGTGCCTCGGCACCCCAACACCTTATGGGTGACAGGCCCTCACTTCCAATGGCTCTGAGCAAAATGTCCAAAAACCACTTCCAGGAAAGAATATCCAGTTACTCCTTGGTCAAATCACTATGAAAGTACGCCTTAAGTATTCATCAAAAGAAAAAAGATTCAGGCAACAAGCTTGCTGATAGTAACTGGCAATAAAATTTGTGGGGCATCAAGGGCTTGGGATCGAAACCTCATCCTGTCCTCTCCCAAGCAGTGACCAGTGGCCATGGTTCTTCTGCAAGAATCCCAAGAACAGTCAACCTTGATGTGTATTCCACCATGAGCTCGCACTCCCTACAGCTTGAGCTATTTATCTTCATGTCCCCAGCACCTGGCAGAGAGCCTGGCACCTAAGCCACTCAATAAATATCTATAGATTGAATGAAGATAAGAGCCAGAATATTCTAGAAACTTCATCTCTGTTAATAAACAACCATTATGGTTAACCACTGTTTATTTAAAGTCTATCAAATAGCATTCAGATGCTGTGAGTACTTTACATAAACTTAGAAGACTAAATAAGACAATGTACTGAGGCACTTACGCATGGCGGACGCTCCAGAAGTGTGACCAACAATCATCATTTATTTCAATCACCACTCCCAGCACTGTAACAGAGGATGACAACAACCCACTGCCCTCAAGTTAATTCTGAAAAAGCTCATAGTGATGCTATACGACAGAGTAGAACTGCCTCATGGAGTTTCCCAGGAACACCTGGTAGATTCTAACTGCAGAGGTTGGGGAGAGCAGCTGGAGCACTTAACCACCGTGCTACCAGAGTTTCCTAGGCATTCCCATTTTATACAGGAGGAACTGAGACACAGAGAGGTTAAGCTGCAGAGCTAATAGGTGGCAAAGTCAGGATTTGGACCCATGTTTGTCACACTCTAAGACGTGTCTTGTTTCCACTACACCACACTGCTCCTGATTCAGTCCATTCAGTTTTTGCTTTAAAGCTAGTGCCAACTCACATACCCATAATCAAACTACATACTAGTATGTATGCTTGTATGTATATGTATAGATGACAAAATACTTTAACTGAAGGAATAAACTTGAGCAAACACTGAACTGAGACGCACATGAAGTTCCAGGGAACGTGGGCAAATCCCCTTGGATTGTTCCAGTTCCTCAACTGCATGCTAAAGGGTGAAGCACTGCCCACTGCACTCCACCAAGCATGTGAAAGCAATGCACACGAGATTCTGTAAACTCCAACAGTTCCTCCCCAGCTTCTTCCCACTATTAGGACATCCTGTCCCCAGGCCAACCACTCCATAGAGAAGAAATACAACTGTGCTCAGCATTCACCTACCGACACTTTTCTCTCTACCTAAACTCCCAAAGAAAGTGATCAGAGAACACAGCCCCAGAAACAGCCCAGCATCCCAGCTGCCAAACTTACAGGAGGAATGGATGCTGGGGAAGCTTTTGCGGCCCTCAGACACCAGGTCAGGGTCCCCTGTGCAGTGCATTTCTGAGTTCATCACTCCATCTGGAAAGCAGCGGTAAAAGAAATCGGGGCGAGGTCTACAAAAGACACCATGGACATTTTCACTATAAGATGCTGCCATTGCAAAGGATCCCCAAGCTGCCCCGCCACTCCCTGCTGCCCCCTGCTGCCCCCACCTGCCTCTCCAGGCCTCCTCTGCCAACAAAAGAGGGCCTCTCCATTAATAGTCTAGATGAGGTAGGCTTTGGGAAAACTAAAACTCTGGGATCAGAAACATCTGAGTTAGAGCTCCAGCTCTGCCGCTTACTAGTCTGTGACATTGGGAAGGTGGCTCGCCCAAGCTTCAGTTTTCACTTTCTGTTGTAGAACGCAATCAACATCTACCCAAAGAGTGAGGCCCTAAGGACTAAATGAGATGCCTTGCAAGAAGCACCTAAGCCCGGGCCCAGCAGAGTTAAGGGCAGTTCCTGCCCATGGAATGCTCCACCACTTCAGGGGCTGCTTCCAGGATCCATGACGCCAACTTTCTCATGTGCCTATATCCTGAAGCTGGGTGGCTGACTCCCTTTCTCAAGTAGCAGATGTCATTGAGCCTCATGAAGCATGTGAGAAAGCTCAGCTCCATGATAGAGAATGCGGTTACCCAGGCTGGCATCTCCGGTCTAGGTCACGTCAGAGTCTTTGGGGGAAGTGGGATGCAATCTGTCCCTGGAGTTGACTTTCCCACAGCAATCACGGGTAACACTTACTGAGGATCCCTGGGTACCAGACCCAGCACTAAGCACTTCAGCTGTATCGTCTCATTTGTTTCTGAGGACAACCCTGAGGCAATCCTTTTACAGGTGAGGACAGGAAGGCTCAGAAAGATTCAGTTTCTGACCAGAGTCACAAAATAACCAATAAGTAGTAAAGGCAAGCTCTGAATCCCAGAAATGGGATTCCCACTTCACCCCAAGTTTCACTGTCTAACCCCAGTGAGCATTCTTGGAAAGTTGCACAGGTAACATTGATCAACAAACATGTGTCAAATGCCTATCGAGCCCCTACATGCACCTGTTGGGTCATGTGCCTTCCCTGCTCAGGAATCCAGGTATGGTCCTTGTTCACCTATCAAAGACACTTGTGTCTCACCTCTCTCATTTGGCCCAGTACTTCTCCACACATGGCTGTTCACCTACCGAACCTCACATGATAGAGGCCTGAGACTCAGCATTTTTCCAGGCCCTAGTGGTATATCTTCAGCACACCCAGCTGGAGGAACACTGCAGTGCTGTGTCATGTGTTCCCCATTACTTATCCATCTTTCACCCCTGGGGTACCTGGCCAGCACCCTGTACCAAGGAGATCCTCAGTAAATTCTGAACTCCTGCGAGGGGGTGTAACTTGTCCAAGAAAGCTGCTAGTCAGGGCCAGCGTCTGTCTAGACCTGAGGTCTTCTGACTGATAATTCCTGGGGGACTGGCTGACCACCAGGGCAGTTGGGGAAGAGGCAAGACACACAAAGAAGACCGTAAGAAATATGTTGTAACGTAAGTTCAGAGGACAATACATATGTAATCTTAATTTATTAGAGCCCTAAATTGATGAGCAAGTGGATGTCTGGGAAGGGTCTGGACAGCAGTGGATGGGCTGAGGGACACCAGGTTACCAATTAGGTCAGTGTACGCTTCTTGACTATTCATCTCTTGCTTTCTAGAACAGTGAGTTCATAATTCAAAGGAGTCGGAAGATCTGCGCTGAGGTCCTAAGTCCCGGAAGGATAACAGCTTAAGGAAAACGATAAATGCCCGAGTCTGTCCCACCCAGTATCCTCTGGCTAGAGTCCAAACAACTGGTCATCATGCAGGGCTCCCATGCAGGTGACCGTGACAGTCTATCTGCTTCTTTCTGGAACTTACCTTCCCACTATTAATTTAATAGTGTTTGTGCAGACTCCATTCAGAGCAAGAGCCAAGGACACGGCTGGAAAAGAAAATCAACAGACAGAAAAATAACCAGCTGGCTCTCAAATGAAAATCATCATTAACATTATCTTCGCTGTCATTATCATCATCACCGCCACATTATAAATACTATTTAATTTATGACTTCAGAATGTAAACCCCTGCTTTAGTCGTGCTTTAAAAAATGAAGGAAATCTGGGTTGCTAGGGCAAAATATAATTACGATAGGACTATGAAGAGTGACTCATAAAATCCCTGGCCCCTCTGCCATGAAATTTATCTCTCCTCCTTGACTGAAATTTTCAGCACTGAGAGAAGCCATTCATCATATTCCAGCCTGATAGGGACAGATTTAATACTCAAGCATGTGTAATTTCTTTTACTAGTAGCAAGAAACATAACTTTTGTATTTCCTCTTGGCAATCTTCTCCAGCATACTTCTACTCAGAGCTCCTATTGGAATCCTGCTGCAGAAAGGAACGCCTCACTCTGAGACTACCTCATGGTGGACCTGTCACCCACCCATACTGCCTGTTTGTTACCAGACAGATCATTATTTCCAAGAAAGCTTAGTCCAGAAGTCTCCCTGGCTTTTCAGAAGGTGTGTTGGTTTTTTTCCACAGCAGGAGCTTCTGGAATTCACAATTTAAAAAAAAAAAAAAAAAAAAAAAAAACAGCATAGGGACTTTCTCCAGGCAGCTTGGAAAGACTTTGCTATAGGAAGTAGGGATCACCTAAAGGGTGCAGATGGAACAAGTCACAGAACTGCCCCTGCAAGGACCTTACACACCTCTTCCGTAGTTTATCAAGAGCGAGCAAAGGCATAGTCATTACCATCAATGTGGGGGAAGGTCAAATGCCTTGCATATGCAATCTAAACCCTCTGCTACTCGGTTCCATTGCTCTGCTGAATAACAGTGTGTGAGCTGCCATTTCTCTCTGGCAAATACGAACTGTTCAATACTCACTGAGATTTATGTACGAATATCGCAGTGGAGGGGCGTTTTCAAGGAGCTGCCTAGAGCACTTGATGGCCATCAAGGGAGACAAATATGTTGTCCTACAAGCACAAAGTCCTGGGCAATGGCCAGCACAGTCACGAAGGCACAAAACCTGCCTGCTCATAACAAGTAATCATAAGCAGAGAGGAAGGGGGGACAAGTTCAATTGAATGTCTTTGCCACAGGGACACTAACGCTTGAAGTGTGGGGCAAGGAATACGTTGCCCTAGCAGAGAGTAGCAGCAAAGGAGTGATGGGTCTCAAAACAGCGGAACATGACACAGTAGCATGGCACTGCCATTAGGACACCATGCATGTAACTGGGGTGCACACACTGAGGCCAAGCCTCGGGGAACTCAGAAAGGTGCTCTGATCACACTCCGCCCACAGAGATCCTTCCTTCCCCAAGTGCCAGCTTCCCGCCTCTCTCTCAAGCTCAGAGCACTGTTGCATGCCCCCCTTTGCAGAGAGGAAGAATAATTCCCTTGGCCATCTTCCCTGTATTGTCCCCCAGGGCCAGGCTAGACTGTCATGACTGTTGGGCTGTGATGTGGCCTTGAATGACTATGCTCTTTTCCTGCTTAGGGCTTTATCCAATATTCTTCTCCCGGTCGTGCTTAGTTCATTCTTGTTGTGGTCTCACACAGCCTCAGTGCATGTAAGATCTCTAGGAACAAGCATCACCGGCTCCTACGGTCCCCCATGAATCTTAGGGAACGTCATAGCTCCATCAATCCAGAACACTGTCTACTTCCCAGACCTTCTGGATCAGGCTGGCATACTATATGGCACACAGCAGCTCCCTGGAAAACTTGCAAGCACCTGAGCTAGAAAATATGCAGATGGAATGTACCCACCAACAGCTGGCAACTTCACTCCTAGATTCAAAAGCTCAAGGGGGACAGACAAGGGTGGGAAACATGGGTGACACTATTTAGAGTGGAAGTCATCTCAGCATTCTGGAGGTAAACTGAACTAGTTAATGTGCTTGTCTGCGCAGTCCAGGCACTGATGCAGGGGCCTCTCGCCAACAGAGAGAAGGCTGGGCCAAGATGCAGGAAGGGCTGCACCAGCAGGAAACAGGAGCTCATGCTGATGAACAGCAGCCTGGGGGCCCAGCTCATTAAAGCCATGTCTACAGCATCGCAGCACTGCAGGCTTGGAGAAGAGTCACAAAGACAAATCCAAGCATCCAGTAAGAAACTCAACTCAGTATGTCAGAACCAGAATGTGGAGCTGGCCTGCCGTGACACACAGTGAGAGTGCACTGGTGATCAGCACTCCAGGGGATTAGACGGCCTTACGTAATTATTTCTTTTTAGGGTAATCCAGCACCATAGCACTCCCAAGCCAAGTTCTTTAGTACACAGCCTGGCTGGGCTGCAGCCCAAATCCCTAAAACGCCAGACGCCACCTGTGACACACATCTATCCTATCAGCCAATGCCAGATACCTGGAGGTGGCCAGTGCCGGGTACATGCAGATTAGCAGAGTCTTTGGGATCTAGGCTTAGAAATCTTTGTTAACGTCTACTGAAGACACGTGAGTGGAGAAGGGACCTGAGAACTCAGCTATCTTCACTGCAAACATTCTGGTTTCCAGATAACACTGGAAAAACAGTTTTCAGTCCTGGGGTTTTAAAAATCATCCCACCCCACTGCCTTCCAAAGCTTCCTAAAAATAGTGATTTAAAAAAACTCTGCAAGACAGGAGGCTCCTCACCATTTGTACAGGACAGGCTCTCATTTATTTCGTAAAATAGAACATCAAATAATTCTGGTTCTCGTGTTAAAATACAGCAGGCAGAGAATGATGTTCAATCTTGAGACGTCACCCTCAGGGAGACTGAGTGGAGAACTGCAAAGTCTAAAGAAAGTGATGGTGAGTGACTTACTGCCATAAAAATGACCTGACTCCAAGAACCCTAACCAAGAAAGACAATTCTTATCCATAATATGGACCTGGGACCTTGGTGCCTGGGAAGCAGCTAAGACAAAGTGAGAAGATGTCCAGGCCAACTGAGAGGACTCCTAACAGGACAATCTGGGGACCACAGTGACACAGGAATAAACACTGTCTGGCTGCTCAAGCCATGTGGAAGGCACTACTCCATTCTTGGGGGAGACTGACCTTCCTACCAGGAGGCCCAGCTCACATATCCACAAAGTCTTCAACCCACAAAGGACTCAGTCAGAGAGCACAATTAGCCTGAGGGATAGAGCCTACAAACTCAGCAGAGACACGGGGACTTTGTGTCCAGGCTGAGAAATGAGTTGGGCCATAGTCTGGGAAGTCTGGATCATAAGACATGGTGAAACTTCCATAGGTATGGGAGTTGAAGAATCTCATAGATCTGGGGCAGAAGCACCCACTGCTCTGAGTCCAAGCCCCACACAAGCCATAGGTATAGGGCAGCAGGAACAATGTTCAGGAGAGAGAGCGGGGAAGGAGGTGTGAGGAGAACAGGAAGACTTATTACAGGGAAGGCGGACTGGAGCTGAGGGACATTATCTCCACTTTGAAGGCCCAGCTCCCTAGTCTGGCCCCTGGGCAGCCCTTCGGTAGCTTTCTCCTCCTCTTCTTGGACATCTGTGAGACTGCTTGTTACAGCCCTATACTTAAACTCCGAATTTATTTGCACTAATTTGAGAGGGATCCTCTTCTTTTTTTTTACCAGCAGAGCAGCACTAAAGGAAGTTTATATAAGAAACATTCTCTGTGCAGCTTCACAGTGGAAAGCCCTCCAGCTACTCTGCACGCCTGGATGTTCCCCTCACCTTCGCTTCCTTACCAAGAAATAGAAGGCCCATATCTTGCCACACTGCCATTGTCTCTTTATCCAATAATGAACAAGCATGCCCTTTAGTGAGGAAACTCATTTTTCCAGACGGCCCTGCTTCACTTAATGGCAAGTCTATACAACACACCAAAATCACAGTGAGGACATGGGCAACTTCCTTGTGAGGTGGGGAAAAAATAAATGCAGTTCCATTTTCCTAACGACCAAAAAACTAAAAATCCAACTACGAACTACTTTGTTTGGGCTGTGAAACAAGCAGATAGCTTTGGCTATCTCTTAATATTGCCCTTTATTCAGCATCTGAGTAATAGACAGTGGAGAAAAACTGGGTTAATACTAAAGATGTTACACTCTTGTCACTCGCAGATATGGCTTGGCTTAGGGAGATATTGTAATAATGGTGTTATCATCAGTGACAAAGATGGCCCCATGCTTTACACAATAACCATTCCTGCTAAAAGGTTCTCCAAACTGCAAATGGAGTATGTGGCATGTTTCCCATTTTTCTTTTATTTTACACCTGCTTTTGCCCATTTTCCTTCTAGTCGATGATTTGTTAAGGTGTCTGCGGTTGATATCTGGATTCCCCATAATGGGACCATGAGCCACAATTCCGGCTGTGACCAAGTTTCAGATTCGCTTTGTCTCTGTATCAAGAGCAATCCTGTCTCTGTATCAAGAGCAATCCTGTCTCTCCATGCCTGCACAGGCATGATCTCTGAAGCACGTTCAGCACAATGGACAGCACTCTCGGATGGCCATGACCAATCCAACTGCTAACAACTGCACATTGGCCCTTCTTTGGGCTTCAGGTTCATCTCGCCTTGCCCCTCTCAAACTTAATTTGACCAAGAGAAAAATAAGTCAGATGCAGCTGTGTTTCTTTTATTTGTTTGTTTTAGCCCAATAATCTACTTAAATTCAGCCCCAACCCCTAAAGCAGGAATTATGAATACTCTACCTAAGAAGGCTTCCTTAATTTCAGTCTTGTCTGTTCGTCGGATAATTTTCACCACACAAATAACAGCCAGGGGTGTGAGGAAAGAAATTGCCTGGAAGAAATAACAAATAATCCCTTATGAGGACATCAGTTTGCCATCAGAAGGGCTGATTAATCATAAGTTCCGGTTAGCTTCATTTAGACTCAGTAACTGAATGGTCTTCCTGAACTTCTGACCTCAGATAAAGGAGGATGATTTATATCTACACTTAGAGACTACACAGACGTGAGAAAAAAAGAAGGTCTGATTGTGGGTTATAATTGACTTGTAATTGCTGGGAGCCACATTTAAAGTGGTGGCTTTTTAAACAGAACAGTACAGTCTATAATTATGATGACTCATCTCTGCCAGTAACTCCCCTCAGGATCTTCTGTGTAGAAGGGTGAAAGAACCCCTGGCCTCTCAGTCCCATCTCTCTAGCAACACAGGAGCATGTGGGACTTACTCAGGCTCAATCAATTCATTTCCTTTTGGCGTTCTTTGTTGCTGAATATTCATTTCTTCAGTAAGGCAGTAGCTAACCCTTCTGCATCCAGCTTCTCCTCTCTCTTAATGAGCACAGATGCTCATTAAGCTGGTAGAATTCAGATGTAGCTACAGGTAGAAAATCAGCCATGGTGGAGAAACTATACTAAGTACTACCAAATACAGGAACCTCCTCCATTCTCACAACGGCCCCGTACCTGCTTTCTCAGCCTTGGGGATTAGCGATGTACCCAAAGACACACAACTGGTGACTGGTAGGTAGCAAAGCCTGGATTTGGAGACAGGTCTTCTGCTTCCCACACCCAGTCTTTATTACAGCATTCCATAAGTAGTAAGTAGTTTCAAACATTCCAAAACCAAACAAACAAAAAGATTACTTATGTTCCTTCCCTCTAATTGTGACTTCTCGTGATGACAGTTTCAGAAATGGTTGAACAGCTCACAAATACACAGCTGATCTGGCAGTTGGGGAGAAAGGTTATTAATGGCCAACATAGTTCACATTTTTGGAAATCCTCATTTGTGTTCCAGTGTGACATCACTTTCAGGACAAAGGCTTCCCAGTAGGACTCTACCCATTCAGGGTTAGTAAGGCATGGCTAGAAAATAGATGCTTCTCTTTTAGAAAGCCAGAATTTGTCCAAATGAGGATAGTCTTTCAAAATACCTTGAGAGGCTTTCTCTACACGAGCAGGCTGCCCGTAATCTTGAGGGTTCTATTTGGCAACTGTCTTCAGAGACTGTTGATGAGACCCAGCAGAGTCCCCCTTCTTACTTGCCACCATTTCTTTTCAACCAAGTGTGGCAGTAACAAGTTTGATGACTGTCCTTATCAGATGTGGCGCTGAGTGACTCAGACTGTTTAAAAAGTCGAGTGGCAAGTATCGTCCTCACAGAGGACACAGAAGCTAAGGTCAGCAGCATGAGGGGAGAGCCAGAGCTGAAGCAGAGAAAGCTAGAATGTCTCTGGAGGCCACACTGAAAGACAACATTCCCTGGTAAGAAACAGCTCCAGCAAATCCGTGGCTCTCACACCTGAATAACTGCAGGGCTTGTTACAATGCTGATTCCCTCCAAGAGACTAATGTGACAGGTCTGCAAATCTATAGTTTTTAACAAGCATCCCATATGGCTGTGATGCCAGTGACTAGCAATGCTGATGTCAAGCTTCAACTCACACATCTAGGGTTGACAGCAGTATGGCTGAAGCCCCTGCTCACTGAAGGTCAAGGGTCTGGTCAAAGGAGAATTCCTCATTTTCCCACATTCAAATACCATGCCTACCAACTTATATCCTCTCGTTTCTCTCCATTTAAACACCATGTACAGACTGGCCACAAGTCCCCAAATATAACACACTAGTCCAGCTCCTGATGAATAGTAGGCACTCACTCGTGAATGACCCTGCAGTGGAATCACCCACAAGTCTGACCTTAGAGACAAGAAAAACTAGTGAAGAAGCATTATAGGGCCATCCCAGACGATACGTAGTAAGGTTAGGAAGACCCTTCTGGAGTAAAACAGGGAAAGATAGATGGGTGGGTAAACACATGGACAGACAGGTAGACAAACGGATGGATGAAATGTCCTTGACTCTGACTCACAGCGACCTTTTATGCACAAACAGAACAGAACCCTGCCTCCTCCTTCATCATCCTCTTGATCACCAGCATATTCAAGTCCATTATCGTGACTATTGCATCAATCCCTCTCACTGAAGGTGACACGGATTGAACTGTGCCCCCCCCCCAAAAAATGTCAGTTTCAGTTTGGCTAGGCCATGATTCCTGGTATTACGAGATATTCCTATCTGCTGTAAACCCTACCCCTACAATGTTAATGAGGGAGGATGGACGGCAGTTGTATTAGTGGGGTAGGACTCAGTGTCTCAGATTGTACTGTGCCTTGAAGCCATCTCTTGGGATATAAAGCAAAAAAATGTAAGCAGAGGGTTGCGGACCTCATATCACCAAGAAAGCGGAGCCAGGAGCAGAGCACATCCTTTAGACTCAGGGTCCCTGCACCTGAGAAGCTCCCAGTTCAGGGGAAGACTGATGACAAGTTCCTTCCCCCAGAGCCAACAGAGAAAGACTTTCCTGGGGCTAATGCCCCAAATTTGGACTTTTAGCTTGCTGGATTGTGACAGAACAAAATTTCTCTTTTTAAAGCTATCAGCTTATGGTATTCCTGTCACAGCTCCAAGAGATGACTAAGACAGAGTGTCTTCCTCACTCTCACTGGGCCTCAGCTTCATCAAATATGATGTCCTCCTCTAACGACTGAACCTTCCTGATAACACGTCTAAAGTGAGGGGGACAGACAATGTTCTGTTGGGACCCATCAAGTTTTCCTTGGGTAGTTTTCAGAAGTAGATCGATAGGCCTTTCTTCCTAATTTGTCTTAGTCTGAAAGTTCCACTGAAACTTGTTTGTCACGGGTGATATTGCTGGCATTTGAAATATTAATACTTGTGGCATAGCTTCTAGCATCACAGCAAGATGCAAGACCCCACAGACAAAATGACAGACAGTGGTAGACAGAGGTCAGACCCCAGACTGAAAAAAAAGAAAGATTTGAGTTGGGAGGACTTTTCCTATGGGGCTCCCTGAGGCTCAGAAATTCTCCAGCAGAACTGCATGGACCACCCAGTACCTGAAAGCACCACATGGCAGACTCTTTGTCTCAAGGCCTGGGGAAGTCCTCAAAGCCGTCCAGCTGACTCCGAGGCCCTAGCTCAACAGCCAAGGGGGCCTCTTTAGCACAGCTCCCTGACTCAGCTCTCCTGCTCCTAATTAAATCCCCACACCCCAACCAGTCTGGACTCCATTTAACCCAGTTCATAACTTTGCTGGCTAGATGCATAAATCTATCTTTTCTAGAAGCACTGAACGACTGCTGCCTGGGCCCAACGCCAAGCAACAGAAGGACCAGAATGACATGTTCCCAGTAGAGCCCCCAGTTCCCCACCTCACAAGCTTCCTAGGCAAGGAAATGCAGCTGTCAGACCAAGTGAGAGAAAGTAGCCACTCAGGGCAGAGGCAACAAGAACATCCCATAAGCATCTGGCCCGATATCAGTTTTAGTTTCCAGAAACCTATCTGTAAACATCATAGAGCAGCCCAGTTCTCACGCCAGGCCGGACAGAGACAGATTCACTTTCATCTTCTGCTTTTCTTATTCGAATACTTTTCAACGATAAGTTGGAATTCAGGGACAACGCCGTGAAGTCAGCACACTTGGAACTTAATTTCCTCTTGGGCAGCAGGGCTTGTGAGCTGAGTCAAGAATGGGTGAAGAGAGACTAAGCCCCGACTTTCACCCAGCACACCAGCCTTACATCCGAGTCACACCATTCTGCTCTTCTGATGAAAGCTGTTCAGACAGCCAAGGCGACGGAGGAGATGAAGGCGGACACAGAGACACGGAGGTGGGCAGCGACGAGTCTGCCTCCAGAGGTGGAGATGGAAGACCAAAAACTGCAGGGGAGATTTCTCCTGGTATTATTTTTCCTTGAGTTAATGTTTCCTCAGCCTAAAAAAACAAACGAACGAACGAACAAAAACCTGGGAATGAGTGCAACATACAAAGACAACAGATGGGTGGTGCCTATTAAGCAGGATCTGAGAGAGACCAGTACGCCGCTCCAGTGTGCAGGGGCTATTACAGAACCCACTCTGTGTTTCTGTTTTCTTCACCTGTTGTGAACATAGGGTTGCTGAATACACATACCTGGGTTGGCATAACAAAGGCTGACAAGTACTGAGAACTGTAGTACCACACACTGCTCTAGGCACTTCATGTAAATTAACTCATTCAGTCCTCACAACAGCCCTAGGAAATAGGCTCTAATACGAGTCAGCATCGACCCAGCGGCAGTCGGTTTGGTATTTTTTTTTATTCCCCTTACGTAAACCCTGGTGGTTAAGTGCTGTGTGTGCTAACCAAAAGGCTGGCCGTTCAAATCTGCCAGGCATTCCTTGGAAACGCTATGGAGCAATTCTACTCTATCCTATAGTGTCACTATGAGTTGCAAATCAATTCAGCAGCAATGTTTTTTTTTTTAGACTTGTTATTACTCTTCTTTGGAGTCATGATTGCACAGCGGTAAAGAGTTCAGCTGCTAAAAGAAGGCCACAAAACACTACTGCAAGAAACCAAAAGAGATGGACTGTTAAGTGGAGAACCCTACTTGCTCATGGATATGAAGACTCAACGTTGTGAACAATGTCTGTTCTACTCAAAGCGATCTATAGATACAATGCAAACCTGATCCATATTCCGACTGCATTTTTTAACAAAACGGAGAAACAGATCACCACCTTCAAATAGAAAAGGAAGAAGTAGTGGGTAAATAAAGCATTACCAAAGAAGAACACAGAGGTCTCACACTACCTGACTTTAGAACCTACTACACCTGTGGTAGTGAAAACATGGTACCTGCACAATGACAGATACACAGACCAATGGAGCAGAATTGAGAACCCATATATAAAATCATCCACTGATGAGCAGTTGATAAAGACCCCAAATCTGTAAATTGGGGAAAAGTCTCTTTAACAAATAGTGTTGGCCTAACTATTCATCTGCAAAAAATGAAACAGGACCCACATATCTCATCAAGCACAAAAATCAACTCAAAATGCATGAAAGACCTAAATATAAATTCTAAAACAATAAAGATTATGGCAGAAAAAATACAAATAGCCCAATTAATAAATTGGCAAAGGATATGAACTGTACTTTACCAAAGAAGATATTCAGGCAACTAACAGATACATGAGAATGTGCATGATCATTAGCCATGAGAAAAATACAAATCAAAACTATAACGGAATATCATCTCATTCCAACAGGGCTGGCATTAATCCAAAAAACACATAATAATGAACACTGAAGAGGTTGTGGAGGGACTGGAAGACTTATACACCACTGGTGGGAATGTAAAATGGTACAGCCACTTTGGAAATCCATTTGGTACCTTCTTAAAAAGCTAGAAATAGAAAGACCACATGTCATGGATTGAATTGTGTTCCCCCTAAATCTGCAACAATTTGGCTGGGCCAGGGTTCCTGGGATTGTGTGATATTCTTCCATGTTGGAATTCCTTCCTGTATGATGTTAATGAGAGTGGATTGGCGACAGTTGTGTTGGTGGTGCAGGACTTAATGTATTGTCTTACATTGTGGCTTGGTCTCTTGGGTTATAAAAGAAGGGGTGTCAAGCTGAGACTTGGGAACATCATACCACTGAGAAAACAGAACCAGAGAGCAGAGAGCTTCCTTTGGACCTGAGGTTCCTGCACCAGGACGCTCTCATATTAAAGCTGGATTCTTAGCCTACCAGACTGTGATAATTTCTCATATTGAGTTTGGATTTGTAGCTAACTAGACTGTGACAAAATAAAATTTCTTTTTTTTTTAAGCCATCCACTTGAAGTATTTCTGTTAAAGCAGTGCTAGATAACTAAAACATCATATGATCCAGCAATCCCACTTCTTGAAATACATCCTAGAGAAATAAGAACTGCCACACAAATTGATACACGCACACCAATGTTCATCACAGCACTGTCCACAATAACAAAAAATGGAATCAACTTAACGCCCATCAACAGCAGTATGAATAAACAAACTACGGTATAGTCACACAACAGAATATTGTGCACTGATAAAGAACAATGACCAACTTAGGAAACATCTTATGACATGCAGAACTCTGGAAGGCATTATGCTGAGTGAAACTAACCAGTTGTGTAAGACCACTATTATAAAAAAATCAAGAAAAGGTTTAAATACAGAAGAAAGCAGTCTTCGATGGTTTTGAGGGTGAGGAGGGAGGGAGAGGGATATTCACAAGTTAGATAATAGACAAGAATTATTTTAGCTGAAGGGGGGACCATACACAATAGAAAAGTCAGCAAAACTGTACTAAACCAAAAGCTAACAAGTATTCTAAATACCAGGGAACACTTCCAGGGACACAGAAGCAGGGGAGGGGTTCTAGACTCTACTGTTTCAGGGGACATCTAGGTCAACTGTCCTAATAAAGTTTATGAGTGAGTGGTGTTTGGGGTCTTAAAAGTTAGCAAGCAGCCATCTAAGAAGCATCAGTTGGTCTCAAACCACTTGGAGCAAAAGAGAATGAAGAATATCAAAGACACAGGGAAAAATATGAGCCCAAGAGACAGAAAAGGTCCCAAAAATCAGAGACTGCATCAGCATGAGATCAGAAGGACTATATGACACCCAGCGTTGGGTGAAGAACTTAAACTATAGTAAAGTCTTGTCTTGATGGTCAGGCAGACTGAAGGGTCGCCGGAAGACACGGCCCAGCATTGAAACCATTCCTGAAGCAAACTCTTCAGACAAAGATGCACTGGACCATAAGACGTAAAGTGATACTGGTTAAGAGTGTGCTGTGGACTTAAGTAGATACAACTGGGCAGCTCCTGCAACGGGCGAGAGGAGAAGGCAGAGGAAGACAGAAAGAAGCTGGTTGAACAGACATGGGAAATACAGGGTGGAGGAGTGTGCCATCACAGTGTGGGAAGAGCAGCTAGGGTCACACAACAAATTATCTGTAAGTTTTTGTATGAGAAACTGACTCGGAATGCAGATTTTTAGTTAAAAGGGTGTAAATAAATAAATAAGGACTTCGGCTGCTAACCAAAAGGTTGGCAGTTCAAATCCAAGAGCAGCTCTTGGAAACCTTATGGGGCAGTGCTACTCTGGCCCCTAGAGTCACTGTGAGTTGGAACTGACTTGAAGGCAATGGGTCATTACCCCCACTTAATGGACAGGAAGCTGAGAAACAGACAGGTTAGGTAACCTGCTGAAGATCACACAGAGGATCGGTGGTAGAGGGGGGAAATACATCCTACCCCCCAAAACAAACAAACCCATTATTGTCGAGTTGATTCTGACTCATAGCAACCCAGAGAACAGAACAGACCCGCCCCACAGGGTTTCCAAGGCTGTAAATGCTCACGGAAGCAGACCATCACATCTTTCTCCCATGGGATATAAACCCAGATGGTTTAAATGACAAATTGTGACAGCAGTTCTCACCTCAGGAAGCAGGAAGCTTTAGGTAAAATGTGGTGACGGCTCTTCTCTGGCCTTGCGGGAGGAAGACTTAAGCTCCTACCCAGCAGCATGGCTGACTCACAGTGACCCTACAGAACAGAGTACAACTGCCCTATAACACTTCTAAGAGTGTAGTCTTTATGAAGCAGACTACCCCATCTTTCTCCCTCTAAGTGTCCAGTGGGCTTGAACCACTGATCTCTCAGTTAGCAGCCAAGTGCTTAACTACTACCAAGTGCGCACTACTCCTACTGCTTGCAACATGGGTAAGCCGTGCAAATGCTCACGACAGCTACCATGAAGCAAGCACCTACTACACGGTTGGGAGCTGTCATGGATTGAGTTGTCTACCACCAAAATCTGCATCCACTTGGCCATGATCCCCAGGATTGTGTGGCTGTCCTTCATTTTGTGATTTGATGTAATTTTCCTACGTGTTGTAAATCCTGATTTCTGCCCGTAGTTAATGAGGCAAGAATAGGTTATGTTAAGAGGATTAGGTGGAATGATTAGGATGCAACACTCCTCCTCAGGTCACAGCCCTGACCTGATTTTAGAGGGTTTCCCTGGAGTAGAGCCTGAATCACCGTCTCTCTTACAAGAGATAAAAGGAGAGCAAAACCAGCAGAGAGCTAGGGACCTCATGCCATCACATATGAAGAACCAGGAGACGGGCACAGCCTTGGGACCCAGGGTTCTTGTGCTGAGAAGCTCCTAGACCAGTGGAATATTGATGACAAGGACCTTCTCCAAAGCTGAAAGAGACAAGAAGCCTTCCCCTGGAGTTGGCACCCTGAATTCAGGCTTCCAGCCCCCCAGACTGTGAGAGAATAAATTTATCTTTGTTAAAGCCATCCATTTGTGGTGCTTTTGTTACAGCAGCACTAGACAACCGAGACAGAGGCTTTCCTCACATTCATTTAATTTTCTAACAATTCTCTTGGTGAACAGATCATCTCCCAAACCTCAGAGAGGGTTACATGAATCACACAAGGCATGCTTGGGCAGGACGTCCCCAAGCTGGGCTGCCATGCTACCTGGGTTGGAATCCTGAAGCTCAGTGGTCACCTCAGCCCAGCAGCCTTATTATACGGGTGGAGAAACTGAGGCTGAGAAAGATCTTGCAAACAGCATCTTGAAAGTTACCAATGAACTGTACTATACAGTATCCATATAATGAGATAATAGATACGATTATCCTTATAGCTGTGTATAATGGAATTAGTTCATATACGTTTATCTGTACCTATCACTGGTCACATATAAATTATAAATATCATGAGGCAGGATCTGGTTTATGGCTGGTTTTGCATGCTGCTCATCCCACAGGCTGGGAAGCCCAAGCTCTCCAGAGAAAGAGGGTAGAACAGACTCAGATAAAGAAGTACTAGGTCCAAGTCTCAGTTCAGTGTCCCGAAGCAAGCTGCTTAACCTCTGAGACTCAGTTTCTTCATCTGTAAAATGGGAAGGATCATAATAATATCTAGAACAAAGTATGCAGCCAGGACCTAAATTCCCTAGCCATTATGAATATTTACTATGTACCACTGCTAAGTAAAATGTTGTCTGTCTGTCACCACATTAGATGTTCTCGACACTTGAGGGTGATGTGGTTAAAGCCCTTGTTTTACAGATAAGGAAACTGAGGCACTGAGAAGTTCAGTGATTTCACATACTAGTATGTGGCAAAGGTGTGATTTGAACCCAAGCCATGCACTTCAGAGCCCATACCAACTGCCCGCCCACAGAGCCCATGGAGAGTGAGCATCCAGTACACGCTGGTCATGGGCTACACCATTCCCAGGGAAAGCTGTTGACAAGTGACCACAGCTATACAGAAAGGAAGCCCTGGAAGCCTAGTGGTTAACAGCTAGAGGTGCTAACAAAAATGTCAGTACTTCAAACCCATCAGGCACTCCTTGGAAACTCCATGGGGCAATTTTACTTTCTCCTAGAGGGTCACTACAAGTCAGAATCAACTTGACGACAGTGGGTTTGACTTTTGGTTTTATACCAGGAGAGGGCTGCCAGGACCCTGTCACCAGACCAATGAGTGCAAAGCATTGTTAGCTCAAGCCCACCTACACCCTGAGGTCTGGAGAACACGCACCTGCTAGTGCAGGAAAGAGGCCAGGGACGAGGAAGAGCCTAATTCTCCAGGCACCTTGTCCATATTCTCAATGACCGGTGTCCCCCAGAAGGGTCCCGCTGTGTGTCTCTACCACTGAAGCCAGTGTGGACGTGCTGGCACACCTAGAAAGTCAGATCTCCCTGATGCTAAATCAAAGCCCTCTGCCAACGGAGCTGCTTCCTGTAAGCCACCGAAGGAGGAGCAGCATCTGTGCCTGCAGCGGGAAGGGCAGGAACCTGCCAGGAACTTTTAATAACAGGAAGGGATCAAAGTCAGAGCTGCCAGATGTTAGGATGGGGAGGCAGAGAGGAGCTTGTCACCGAGTTCATCCACATCCGATGAAACAACAGGCCCACAGAGCCTTAATTTCCAGCGTCTGACAGAAAGGCGTGTGGCAGAATAATGATGAAGACAACGCCAGGACACGCAGACACCTGAAAAGGCCCTGCTGTGGCTAAACAATTGCATCCATCACCAGGAGACGAACTGTCTAGAGCTTTCTAAAAGAGCCTAAAAATTAAACTGTCCATCATGAGCCAGCACTGTCTCTCTTCCATCCCTCCTCCCCATACTGCCTCTATTTCTGTCTTCCCAGGAAGCATCCTACTCCAGAGCTGGAAACCCTGCTATCAACACAGTATTAGGATTATTTTATGAGAGTACGTCTTCTGGAGAGATGCTGGCCAGAGAAGAAGAGACAAGAGCAAACTGCAAATGTGGGGTGGAATTCACTTTAAAAGCCAACCAAAGAAATTGGCTAATGCCTATCATTCAGTCATGATCCCACTTGAGTCTTCCTTGTTCTTCAAAGGTGTTCCATCTGCTTGCATTTGGGTCTAAGTCTCCCGCTGGAATAGGGACCTTGTCTCCCTCAGCCTGGGATCCCAGCACCTGGCACCACGCTCGGCTCAGAGCAGTGGTTCCTAAGTATCTGCTGGATTAAGTGATAATTAATTAACTGGAGGAGTCTCCAAGTGGCCCAGAGTTAATGCACTCTACTTCTAGCTGAAACATTGGTGGCTCTAACCCAGCCTGTTCTGGAAGAAGTACAACCAGAGTACTCCGTAGAAGCAAGGATAGAGAGACTAGGTCTTACCATACTTTGGACATGTTGTCAGGAGGGATCAGTCGTTGGAAAAGGGCATCTTGCTTGGTAGAATGGAAGGTCAGCAGAACAGAGGAAGACCCTCAACAAGAGGGAATGACACAGCGGTGGCATCAATGGGCTGAAGCGTAAAAACCATTGTGGGCATGGCACAGCAACGGGCAGTGTTTCTTTCTGTTGTGCATAGGGTAGCGATGAGTCAGAACCGACTCAGTGGTACCTAATAACAACTAGCCCACCTAGAGGTGCCTTGGAAGAAAGCCTTGGCAATCTACTTGTGAAAACTCAGCTATTGAAAACACTTGTGAAATGGTCAGCAAGAATCATGACCTTGTCTACCCTGAGACCATGAGACCAGAAGAACAAGTTGGTGCCCAGATACCACCACTGGCTGTTCTGCTCTAGAACAGAACAGATCCTAAAAGACCAGGAGGAAAATGTGGAACGGAAAGCAAACTCTTAAAAAGTCCTGAGTTACTGGACCAGCTGAGACTGGAGGACTCCCCAATACCATTGACCTGAGACATTTAACCCTTCAACCAAAACAATTCCGTGAGGTCATCTTTTAGCGAACTGACAGATGCCTCATAAAGTAAATAAAATGTGTTCCTTTAAAAAGATCACCTACATGAGACCAAACGATCAACATTTACTCAAAATCAAAGACAAGAAGCAAGGGAGCAAGAAACCTGGGTGACCAGAAATGTGATGACCAGACAGAAAGGAGAAAGCTGACATGCGGTGAGAAATGTCACCGGTAGGGTCGCCATAAGTCAGATCTGACTCAACGGCACTTGGCTGGGTCATTGAATAAAGAGTGTCAGCCTTGTGAAATGAAGCCTAATCTGCTGCGAAAAACCCTGGTGGAGTACTGGTTAAGTGCTGTGGCTGCTAACCAAAAGGTTGGCAGTTCAAATCCACCAGGTGCTCCTTAGAACTCTATAGGGTAGTTCTACTGTGTCCTAAAGGATCGCTATGAGTCAGAATGAACTCGACAGCAATAGGTTTGCTTTTTGGTTTGGAATTTGCTGTGTAAATTTTCACCAAAACACAGTAAAATATTTTAACAATTAAAAAGAAACTCTAAGGAGAACAGTTTTCCTCTGACACACATGGCCTCATCACGAGTTGCAACCAACTCAAATGCAACTGGTTGGGTTGCTTTGGTTTAACCAACCCAACGCTGTCCATGGTCTGTTTCTGTCCTGGTCTCAGTCTGTCAGTTTCACCCCACATTCATGCCAACCCATCTCCTGTTCACAGCATCCACATCCTTTGCTTTTCTGTTGGTGCTTTTTCCTACCTGCTATCCTGCATGTGGCATGCCATGCCCCCCTCTCCATCTCACCTGCATGCACAAGGAGGCAGGGCAGCAGATAGCTACCAGCAAGGGTCACTGCTCTGCCAGCCAGGGTTCAAATCCCGGTCCAGCCTCTGAGGTTGTGTGACCTTGACTGATCTGTTTGATCTCTCTATAGTTTCAGTTTTTCCTCTGGGATAACAAGAGCGCTGACCCCATACAAGTCTTACAAGGACTGACTGAGACACTGCATATAAGAAGCTCAGTTCCTGAACCCAAGAAAGACTGGCTATCGTGGCTCCTGCTGCTGTCATAGGGATGATGATGATGATGAAGCTCCCTGGAAGCTGGCCTGGTCCTCCGCCTCTGGCCCTTTCTAGATCCTGTTTAGTGTGAGAGTACTCTTTCTTTCTCTCCCAGAAGCCTGCAGAAAATATAACCCCATGTCTGATTTAACTTCCTATCAGCCCGGCTCCTGTGGCCTTCCTTTAGCCTCAACAGGTGCACTGAAAACATTCCTCGAATGTAAAAGAAATGACAACTACAAACAACAAAGATGACATTACAGGCCACCACCAACACAGACTAGTCTTCCTTGTCTAGCTAAAGATGCTCTGGTAACCCTAGCAGCTTGCTGGTTAAGTGCTACAGCTGCTAACTAAAAAGTCAGCAGTTCAAATCCACCAGGCACTCCTTGGAAACTCTATGGTGTAGTCCTTCTCTGTCCTATGGGGTCACAATGAGTTGGAATCCACTCAACAGCAATGGATTTTTTTTTTAAAAAGATAAACCCCAAACAGGCAGGAAGGTACTTTGACTTCTGCATTAGGGAGAACTTTTCCAGAAAGGCATCTGATTCTTAGGGAATAGTCAGGAAATTTTAAGTAAAGACTCAGTGACTATAAAAAGAAATCTTCAGCCTGCCCCTCTGGTCAAGAGGAACACAGAGTCACCAAGGCAAAAGATCTCGCAGCCCAGTGGTCCACCCACACCCAACCTTCACGATGACCAAAGCACAGTCATCTGACCTGATGGTTCTACAGGCACATGAAATGTTGGTCGGGGAGCTTCCTGGTGATGTTAATACTTACGTATTCTGCATGAGCTCAACCCCTGTTATTCTGATATTATTTCTGTAACAACTATCCAACTGGGTCACACACAGACACATCTGCCAGAGTTGCTAATTACCCAGCACAGAAACATCCAGGGAATGCATGCAGCCTTTCAAAAGCAGCAGACTTTTGTTAGAAAATTATAAACTATCCCTTTACACTCAAGCATTCCAGCCCCAAATTCAAAAGACCCTAGGACTCTGTTTATGCATCAAATACTGAAATGTGAATCTTTCATGACAATCAAGCTATTTTAAATTATCAGTGAGATATAGACATCCTATTAATTACAAGCTTCCCTACAAACATCTGAAGGCTCTAAAGACTTTCCTTTGGAATGTTTAATGAAATACAAACAGAATCAACCTAATGTACAAGACAATAAAATATCTGTCATCATTTTGTGAAAAGTATTGCAAATTTTTCTCCTCTGCTGGTGAGATTATGAAATCACATTAAATCTGCTGGTCAAATGAATGGAATTCATTGAAGAATGTTAACTAAATAAAAGGCTGAACATATTTCATTAGGAGACCCCAGGGTGTGGGGCAGAATATACTTCCGTTCTCTGAGAAGCAGAATAGCGGGTTAGTCTGTCCTTCGCTGCCTCCTTCCCACTGCTGCCCACATGCAAATATACCCCATTCTTTTTGTGTCTGTAGCCAGAATATTTGTACATAGACTTAAAGGGAAAAAAAAAATTCTAGAGTTGATACATTTAGGATGCAGCAACAGATCTCTTCCTGTATCCCAGGTGAACATTTAGCTCCAAATCACCTTCTACAGCCCATGAAATGTGAAGTCTTTGAAGAATGGAAATGATAAACAGAAGCATCCCATATTCAATCCATTTCAATCCATTTGAGACACATCCTGAGTTTCTTTATTTCCAGGATTTACAGATGACCTGAGTTAGAGAAGAAGTAGAAAGGTAGGATTTGAATTCTCAGGTGTTAGCTAATGTCCTTCTCACAAGCACTCTTATTTTTCGGTCCCTTTGAGGTTCCAAAACTCCAGTTTATTCTCCACCAGAAAAGTAATGATTAAAAACTAATTAACCAGGCTGTCATTACTGAATGTTTTGATCAAAGACTCTATAAGAGAATCCTGATCAAGAGGGGAAGGCTGCAGGACAGCATCTCAAATTCTCGTCCAATGTACAAATAATAGTTGAGCTTAATTAGTAATGTACAGGTGCCTTGAGTATTCCGCTTTTTTGAAAGAACTATCTGTGTGGCATCAAATTAACAACTGCAACTTGAAAGTTTAGATGAGAAGCTGAGGGGGGAGTACATTCTTGTTAACAGTAGTGGGATCACGTGGAAAAGGATAGCTACAATGGTCACACAACTGGAAAAATACAATCAGTGTCACAGAATCGTGCATATCCAAACTCAAAATGGCGTGTATTTGCTGTGCATATTTTCCTTAAAAAAATAAAATAAACTACATTTTTAAAAAAGTAACTAAAACAATAATGTTCACAGGGCACTCTAAGCATTTCAGAAAGTTTGCAGACACAAAGGTCCTTCTAATTAGCCAGCTTTCTTCCACAAAACAGGAGACATTTCTTGCAAAACACAAAATAACCCTAGCATGCTCAAGGAAAGTTTCTAAAATGATCATCTCAGTTCCTTGAGGCATCAGACACAACAGCTCACAAACTGGAACAACCTTCAAGCTGCAGTGCTGTCCTTCCAAAAGTTACATTTTTCTGTGTTGGGGAGAGCCTCAATCGTCCTTGTGCTATGGGAAGAAGTGTCAGTACATTCTCCAGCAGTCCGTTTACATCTGCCAGGCATCACTGACTCTTCTCCCAACTCTTCTTCAGCCTCAGGGCTGGGATCTCAGCTCCAGAGCCAGCCGCTTCGACTAGAATCCTGGCTGCAACCACACTTGTGGCTGTATGACACCCAGCCAGTCTCCTCGTCTCTCTGCGGGGCAGTTCTGCACCTACAAAGTGTTGACAGTCACGCCATCCTCCCCACCGTGATGTTTAGCGGGACTCAATGAGATAAATTCCTTAAATGCTCAGCGAAATGTCGGGATCCTGGGAAGGGAAATGCAAAATGTTGCCACAGTCATGCCGCAGGGGTGTGGAGGTGAAGTATTCTCATGATGTCCACCAGCTATTTGGGTTCTTGCTTATTTGCTCTAAAATTAGAGAGATGCGGACACCACCTGGAGCTCAGGTCACAGGGTAGTCCTCTCAAGTGGTCTGCAACTGACCAACTAAGACCAGAAGCTGTTGTTGTGACCTGTGACGAAGTTTGCTCTGACTTTTGGTGACCTCACGCGTGATGGAACAAGACAGCACCTGGTCCTGCAATATGCCTGTAATCAAGTGCAGATTTGACCACTGTCATCCAGGATGTTTACTGGATGATTTGTGGAAACAGATCATTACTCCGTTCTCCCTAATTCTTAGTCTGGAAGTTCTGCTAAAACCTGATCAGCATCAGAGCACCACACAGGCCTCCACTGACAGATAGGTAATGGCTGCACATCAGGTGCATTTGCAGGGAATTGAACCCAGGTCTCCTGCATGGAGGCCAAGAATTCTACCACTGGACCACCAGTTACCCACCACGAAAAGCAGTTGCCAGAGCTGTTTACGGTGTCTTAGTTTCTCAAATCAAGGCTTCTTAAAGAAGAGGGGATGGGAGTATGAGGTCACTGGCTTCTAGCCTTCCCTCACTAAAACTATTTGGAAACAACTCCATGCAGCCCACGGAGGCTGGCTTCTTCTCTTTCCAAAGCGCTGGGCAATTTCTGCCTGGCCCCTAACCAAGCAGCTCCCTCCTGGTTTAGAACTGAACGTCAATCTGATGGGCTGCTCACTTTGCCTCTCTTCCAGGCTGCCCACCGTCTCCCATACGGAGTAGAAAGCCAAGAATGGGCAAATCAGCCATGAAATTACAGTACTTACAAACATGAGGCGGGTTGGTATGTTGTCTGACTGCACCAGAGGATTTTTATAGAGCCAGATCTCTTCCGGCTGGATGACTCTCTGGAATGGATCCAAAAACTCTGTAAACCTGCAAAACAAAGAAAGACGCGTGAGGTCTGGGCACTCAGCTGCTGCCCTTTCTTCCAGGCAGACCTGCTCCTCCCCAGCCTCGAGGGGAGAATCCAGCCCTCAGGGACTGGAAAAGGAAACACATTGTCTCTCCTGATGGCTCTCAACTGGTTCAGACTAGGGAGAGGCAGAACGAACCGCAGAGATGTCATAGACTCCTCTGTGGCCACCTGCCAGCAAGACCACTTCTGCATACAAGGGAACAGTTGTGAGGCCAGCTTACAAAGAATCTAAGACTTCGGGGGTTTCCCCAGGGAACTCCACCATCCATCTGTCAAGCTGTGATACTATAGTGACTTGAGTCTTACAGCGATGCTGGAAGCTATGCCACCAGTATTACAAATACTAGCAGGTCACTGATGGTGGACAGGTTCCAGCTGAACTTCCAGACTAAAGACAGACTAGGAGGAAAGGCCTGGTAATCTACTTACGAAGATCTTAGGGATCACAGAATATTGTCCAACTTCCACTTGCTCACTTTGAGTCAGTTGGGATGAAGTGATTGTTGGAGAAGGACTTTGTGTCTGGAAAGGGGAGGACCAGTGAAGGGAGGGAAAACCCTGAACGCGATGCACAGACACAACAGCCGTAACAATGGACACCGGCATACCAACAGCTGCGAAGTGCCACAGTACCAGGCAACGTTATGTTCTTTTATAAGTGACACTGCCATAGCTGGAGATGGCTCAAGGGCACCTAACAACGTAAGTCAACTGGACGCTGAAGCACAGTCTAGCAGCTCAGAGGGGAACAAGGCAGGGCCCAGCAGCACGTTCTCCGGGACCCTGTTGCCCTGGAGAAAGAACTGGTCTAGTCCCTCCATTACACCTGCCACCATCAGCACCACAGAATGAAAGGGGCTGGGACTGGACAGACCCGCAGAAAACCAGATGTTCTCTAAGGAACCTGGGTGGTGCGATGGTTAAAATGGTTAAGAACTTGGCTATCAGCTAAAAGGTCAGTGTTTCAAACACACCAGCTGCTCTGCAGGAGAAAAGACCCGGCGATCTGCTCCCATAGTATGGGATGGTTCTACTCTGTCATGTAGGATTACCAGGAGTCTGAATTGACCCAACGGCACATAACAACAACAGATGACCTCTCCAGGTCCACACTTGTGTCCCTGGGAGGCAGACTCCGTGGTTTAACTCTCTTCACTAACAGCTCTCCTACCCAAGGCAGGCCCAGGCTCTGGGGTCAAACTCATCAACATCACACCCCATCTCTAACTCTCAGTGAGGTCCTTAACACCTCTCAGCCTCAGTTTCCCCATCTGTAAAGTGGGCACACCTCTCAAGAGTCGGAATGAAATGAAAGAACAGATGTGGAGTGCCCAGCAAAGTATGTACAGCAACTGTTATTTTAGTCTAGCTTTCACACTCACACTTTTACCAGGCAGCAATTTGGGGGCTTATTCTTTATTTGATTTTGTGACAACGTACACTCTGCCCAGAAGTGCTTTTAAAACATTTTCAATGAAAGTAATAAAAATGGATTTTATTAGAAAACTTTATAAGACTGTGTGATGTGCTTGTGTAATCGAAGCTTCCAGACTCCTCTAGTTACTATTGATGCATAACAAATTACCCTAACACTTAAGTCTTAAAACAACCATCTTATATTTTGTTCACGACATACTGGACTAGGAAATCAAGAAACGTTCAGTCAGACTGTCCCCTCAGTCTTTCCAGGGGTGGCAGCAGCAGGGATCAGCTGGGGCTACAACTGTCCGAAGGCTCGACTGGGCTGGATGTCAAAACGGTCATATATGAGTGTCCTGGGGCTGCCTAACAAATTGTTGTGACACGGGTGCACAGAAGAACAGAGATTCATCGTCTCACAGCACGGAGGCAACCAGTCTGAATTCAGGGGTTGGCAGGACTATGCCCTCTGCAGGAAACCTCTCGAGGAAGATCCTTGTCTCCTCCGGCTTCTGATGGCTGCAGGCATGCTGTGGCTTGTGGCACCATCTCTCCAATCTCTGCCTCTGCAGTCATGTGGTCATCTTACTCAAGTGTCTCTGTGTCTGTCTCTTCTCGTTTTATAAGGACATCAGTTGTTGGATTAGGGTCCAGCTGACTCCAGCAAGACCTCAGGCTAGTGCAACCAATTATCTCTTCAAAGATTGTTTCCAAGGAAGACCACATTCACAGAGACCTGGGGTTACAATTCCAACATGTGTTTCAGAAGGACACAAATCAGTCCATGGAGCTTTGGTGACACGGTGGGTAAAGGCTCGGGTGCTGACTAAGAGACTGACAGTTTGAATTCACCCACCACTCAGGGCAGTTCTACTCTGTCCTACAGGGCCATTACGAGTCAGGATCAAGCCAATGGCAAGAGGCATTTTTTTTTTTTAAATCAACCCAAAACAGATAGTCACATAGCCGACCCAGGATGCCAGCTGTCAGCTAGGTGCTCCCCAGCCTGTGAACAGCCACACCCCCCAGGGCATCCCTGGAACACAGTCCCAGGACAGACTTCTTAAAGCAGTTAGGTGCCCCCCAAAATGCTGACCTAGGAGAACCACACAGACGCTGATTGGCATTTTCCAACCTAGCCGTGGAAGTCACATGGTGTCACCTCCACAGCACCCACCTGGTTATAAGTGACTCATTGGGTGAGTCCAGATTCAAGGGAGGGGATGATTCCACCTGTGGATGGGGAGTGGCAAGCCCCCACTCCAGAAAACACCTGGGAGAAGCAAAATGCTGCAGCCTGCTCCGGAAAGACCACCTGCTGCACGAGCGCCATCAAGTAGCCCACACTGTCAAAGACCCCATAACCCTGACCCTTACTCCTTACCCCACACCACCCAGCACAGGGCCAGGGAACTGTGCCCACCTCTGAACCCCTTCCTTCCTCACCCTAGTTGTCTGACGGGTTGTACTATCTCATAGCAACATTTCTGAAGCCTCATGTACCCAGTCTCCTTCGCACAACCTCCCCCCACCCCACCCCCACACCATGGCCCAGGTGCTGCAGCTGGAACTCATCTGTGCCAAGCAGATTACATCCTCTGGGAAGAGCGGTACCAAGAAAAATAGATGTCCCTCCTCCAGCTATGTTCCAGTCACAGGCGTCTATCTCAGAGACCCCAGACAGCAAGGCAGCTGCTCTGGGGACCAAGGGGACAAAGCTGGACATGTGGAGGGACAGAAAGATCTAGTGGCTTCAAGAGGGTGTTCCCAACAGAGGGTCTTAGTTACCTACAGCTGCCTTAACAAAAAGGCCACAAATCGGGGAGCTTTAAAGAACAGGAATGGATTTCCTCACAATTCTGGAGTCTAGACGTCCAAGTTCAGTGTCAGCTCTAAGGCAAGGAAGGACCTTCTTTGTCTCTTTCAGCTTCTGGTAGCTGTCGGCCATCCTCGGAATTTCTGGGCTAGCCCATCCATTTCCCATGTGTCTGCTGTCTGCTCTGCTCTTTCACTAAGACTTTTCAGACTGGGTTAGGGTTAGGGTCTACCTGACTCTGGATAAGCTGGGGGCATAGCGGTTACATGCTACACTTGCTAACAAAAAGGTCAGCAGTTCAAATCTGCCGGGAGCTCCTTGGAAGCTCTATGGGCAGTTCTGCTCTGTCCTAGAGGGTCGCCAGGAGTCAGAATCCGTAGGGGGTTTGGTTTCACTGCAGTATGACCTTGTTAACATAACGCTCACACCCTGTTTCCAAACAGGGCCCTACTTACAGGCACAGGGTTGGAGACTTCAGCACGACTTTTTTGGAGACACAGTTCAGTCTACACCAGAGTGCCTGTCTGAGGCTGGAAACAGCCTCCCACTCCCATCAGCCCTTTGGGAGTGTACTAGAAACCAAGAAATAGAAACCTTGCCCTGAGGCAGGGAGTAAAGGAGAGGTCTGTGCTCTCTGAGGGGTCTCTAGGCACCGGTGGCTCCCAGCAGTGTGTCAGGTTAGCGATTCTCAATCTGTCAAGTGCCCAGGAACTGCCTGGGGTCCTGTGGGTGGCGATCCCACAGCACACTCAGCAGATCTCGGGAGCCCCAGCATGGTCAGCACACTCTCCACAGATGCAAAGGCTGTTGGTTGGTACGTCACATCCCAGTAGCAAGGGGCCAGGTACTCTCATCTCCTGGAGCTCATGACAGTGCAGACACGCAAGGCCCCTCCCCGGAGACATATGACAATTTAGACACCTGGCTCTCGTGAAGATGAAGTGGCCCTTAGCCAGTGCTTCTCAGCTTCAGCCAGCGGAGAACCAACTCAGCATAGGAGTCCCTGGGAGGTGCAAACACTTAAGGTACAGGGCTGCTGACCAACAGGTGGGAGTTTTAACTCCACCCAGAGGTCCCTCAGAATAAAGTCCTGGCAATCTACTACTGAAAAGTCAGCCACGGGAAACTCCACCGAGCACAGCACCATTCTACTCTGATCCACACAGGCTTGGAATTGACTTCATGGTACTTGACACGGACAGTTTCTGGTTCCCTATTATAAGCTGTCACTAGAGGTCAACTACTGTCAACACCGTCACCTCTCTTGGAAACCCTGGTGGCCTAGTGGGCTAAGTGCTACGTCTGCTAACCAAAAGGTCAGCACTTCAGATCTGCCACATGCTCACTGCAGTTCTACTCCGACCTCTAAGGTTGCTATGAGTCAGACTCAGCAGGGTTTCTTTTGTCACCTCACTTAATAGAAACATTAGAACCAAAACTACACTGTCTAAGGCATGTTAAGCCAAAACGTTTCTATGTGAAAAGCAGAATTAGTACTAACGCAGATGTCTCCTGGTCTTTTATGAAAATTACAGCTGTTCAAACTGGTCACTTGCTATTTGATTGGTGACATGCTGCTTCTATTTCTTTGCTGTTTGAACAGGACAATTGTTTTAATCCACAGTATCTTAATTTCCCATTGGCAAAGCAGAGACAGCGTTACTAGTTTTCATTTTAATTCTCTGATAGAGCTTGAAGAATTCAGAAAGCACATACTATGAAAACTAAGACACATTATTTTAACTCTGTCCAGAGCAATCCTCATGTTAATGAATGCATTTAAAGAAAAAAAAAACACTGGTGTCAAGTCAATTCCAACTCATAATAACCTTATAGAACACAGTAGAACTGGCCCATAGAGTCTCCAAGGAGGGCCTGGTAGATTTGAACTGCCAACCTTCTGGTTAGCATCTGTAACACTTAACCACTATGCCACCAGAGTTTCCATATGCGTGTTATGGATACTTAAATCATTCCTAGACTGGGTCTTTAATCTGCATCCCTGGCTCCATCTCTCTGTCTCTCTGTCTCTGTCTCTCTCTCCCACACACACATACACACACACACAGAGCCAGAATTTAACTGTGTATAAGGCAAGAAAATTTCCAACCTGCAGGGAGCATCCACTAAAATAACCAGAGTGCAAAGAAAAGGGATCTGATGTTTACACTGAAAGAAAAGCTGGCGAGAAATTAGAAGAGGAACGAAGTCAAAGCAAAACAGAAAACCAAACACCTCCTTCCTCTGAATGTATTCTGGTTGCCAGTGGCTTCTTCTTACTAAATCACAACCAGCCTCTTTCTCCATCCCCTGCGTCTTGCCCTGTGAACACTGGGGGCAACTGGAGGGGCACACACCTTCACCAGCGGGGGTTCTTGTGTCTTTTACTAGGTTGACATCGCAGCAGATAAGAATGTGGTCTGCTGCAATGACCCCCAGACTGGGCACAGTTGGGGTAGCAGCCAGACCAGTGAGGGATGTACCACACTAGTACCCACTCCCACCCTCCTGGCAGCTGCCCTATTCTCTGCACTCAGCCTGACTTCCAGTATTCTAGGGTGCCTTTTCTGTTCAACAAGAAGGGGTGCAGTAGAGGACAGCTGGGGACTGTCACCTTGGCCAACTGTTTATTCATTAAGTATGTGCTGAATTTCTGCCATTTGCCAGGTACCACACTGGAGCACTGGCCCCGAGGTGTGGAGACTACAGCCCCAGGACCCCCAGTCACAACTGACTGGAGAATGAGATGACAAGGTCACAGGCATCAGAAAAGTTTTTACATGTTAGATTGCCACCCCCACTCTGTTTTGAGAGCCATGTCTGGCTTGAGGTGGAGGGGCTCAGAGACTCCCAAAGGATTCAGTCCTCTAAGAAAGTTCCAGGGTGTGTATCTATCACTGTCCTCACAGTGAACGTGGTGAGACGCTCAACCCAAATTTGAGGACCCTGAAGACTGTCGACCCAACACCACACTGGCCCAAACAGCGAGTCTTCAACCGCGGACGAGGATGCAGCTCTCCTGCGCCTCTTCTACTGAAAGTCAAGTTCCCAAAGCCCTAGAGTCTCCCCATTATTTACAGTCTCCTCATTATCTAAAAGATCTCACAGATTTGCTACCAACCCTGAATCCAGGTGCCTTGATAAGAGACCTTTTTCAAGAGAGGTTATGACTTCAGGGGCCTTAGAGTCACACACTGGACACAGACATCAACATCTTTCCTAACTATAAATGGCGCAACACTACAAGGGAAAGGAGCCCTGGCAGTGCAGTGGTTAAGAGCTCTGCTGCTAACCAAAAGGTCAGCAGTTCCAATCCACCAGTCACTCCTTGGGAACCCAATGAGGCGGTTCTACTCTGTCCTATAAGGCCTCTGTGAGTCAGAATCCATATCACAGCAACAGGCTGTTTTGTTTAATACTGAAACACGAACGCAGACAACTAGCCTTGGTTCTGATCCCTGCTTTGGCATTCCCCAGCTTGGGGGCCTGAGAAGAGTCACTTAACCTCTCTGAGACGTTGTTCCCCTACCACACCGTCCAGGGCCATGGGGAATATTAGCTGCAAGTGCTGGGATCTGACAAAGCGCCTGGACATTACCAGCCTCAAAAGAAGGTGGCTGCAGCTCTTGCATATGTATCAGTGACAATGACAACATAATGATGACTGGATCAGAGAAGGCATCCCAACCTGCTCTGCATCCCACCTGGGGGACAGTGAGACTTGGGATGGGGAAGCTGGGCTCAGACAAAACACCAGCCACCACTTGTCAGACGCCCACTCAATAAGCACACTACAATCCAGAAAGTCACCCTGGAATCTTGCAAGCAGAAGGAGAATACACGAGACACGATAAAGAAGCTTCCCAGGCAACAACAAAACATTAGGTCTGGCTTTTAATCGCACTATTGGCTTTTCCACTCCAGTGGGCCTCTCCTTGGCAAGGAGGAACACATTTACAAATGGACATCAGACGTGGTCAGCAAGCCCGCCACTCCGTTTCTGGGCAGGAAGGAGTGGTATCGTATGTTTCATCAGTCCTGGGAACTGCAGGTGCGGGGAGGTTATGAAGAGAACACGGATGAAATCCCTCTCTCTGTGAGCGAGCAGCCTGCCTCCAGACAGGCTTGACCCTCAGCTGGAGCAGCGGGCTGCCTCTGAAGACAAAGGCAACATGATAGCAATTATAACAATTACAGTAATAATGAGTTATCATGCAGGCAGGCATGGGCACCAAGCCCTGTATCACTTACTGCTTTATGACACAATTTCCTTTAGTCCTCCAAAGAGTCCTATGAGAACTGAAGGTAGAAGATACTGTTATTAAAGGTAGCAGTTAGTGTTATTCCCATTTTAGAGATGAGAACACTGAGGCTACTAGACTCAGGGTGTCTCACTTAAGTCCACATAGCATTACACGACACAGACTGTCCACCATCCGATGTCATCCTCAGCACATACTACAGAATCGTAAGGTCACGGAATTCTCGCTCACACATCGCACTGCCCAACCAGCTCAGTGCCGTCTGCAGTTATTTCAGTAAGAGACAATGTTCTCCACCATTAGAGATATGTTCTCTCCTCGGGAGATCCCACATGTTGGTTTAAATGCTCACTCAGTGTGAATGACTGAGATCAGCTTCACTAAGAGGGGTTTGATGTTTGACAGAAGGAGGAAAGAGAAGAAATAATATGCAGAGATGGGAGTAGAAAGAGAAATGAATGCCCAAGAGCCATAGACCAAGAAGTTGCTCCCATCGCTCCTTCTCTCACTGGGAGAAGCAGCTTGGTGTCTGCTGCTGCACTGTCAGGTGCAATGGAGGCAGTTCTAACTCACAGTGACGCCAGGTGCCACAAAATGAAACTTCGCTTGGTCGTGTGCCACCCTCACGATAGAAGGTACGTCTCAGCCCCTGCTGCAGCCACTCTGTCAATCGATCTTGCTGACCATCTTCCACTGACTTGCTGATCTTCTACCAAGCATGAAACCCTAGGGTCGCAGTTAGGTGCTACCGTGGCTAACCACAAAGGTCGGCAGTTCAAATCCACCAGGTGCTCCTTGGAAACTCTGGTGTGGTTCTACTCTGTCTCATACTGTTGCTATCAGTCAGAACTGAGTAGACAGCAGCAGATTTGGGTTTGAGGGCTTTACCAAGCAGGATGTCCTCTTCCATGGACTGCTCCCTCCTGATAACATGTTAAGACAAAGTCTTACCATCCTTGCTTCTAAGGAACATTCTGACTGTACTTCTTCCAAGACAAATCTGTTCGTTCCACTGGCAGTATATTTAGTACTCTTTGCCAAAGTCATAATTCAAAAGCATCAATTCTGCTTCAGTCCTCCATTTTTCCTGTCCAGCTTTCACATGACTATAAGGCCAGTGAAAATACCATGGCTTGGGTCAGCCATATCTTAGCCATCAAAGAAATGTCTTTGCTTTTTAAGAACTGAAAGAGGTCTTTTGCAGCAGATCTGCCTAGCGCACTATGTCATGGGAACACGTGACTTAATCCAAGCCATCCCGCCTCACTCGGGCAGGGGAATGTCCATTCAAGAGGCCAGCCATGGACCAGACAGGAAACAACCTCCAGGATCCCCCACCCTCTTCTTGGGGACGGTCCCTCTCATTCTCAGATAAGCCATGAAATGGGTGCGAAGAGCAGAGCCAGGATTGACACCCTTGTCTCCTCGTGCCAAAGTTCACACAGAGACCCCAGAGGCAGCTGCCTGGGATTTCCAACTCACTCTTTGCCAGCTGTGTGACCATGCGCCAGGTACCTGCCTCTCTGAGCTTCTTTTGTTGCATCAGCAAAATGATGCAGACCACATCTGCCCCTGAGGGCTGGCATGAACAATGCAAGAGTTAATGCAAGCGAAGGGCTTAGCTTGGAGCCTGCCTGTACGCATGTCCTGTAAGGAGATCACTGTGCTCCACTGCCCTGCCCTGCAGAACATGGTGCAGCAGGACACGGAGGGCAGGGGGACGCGACAGAAACATGTGCACCAGCCCTGGAGAGGTCATGGATCTATCCAGCTCCTGGGTCCAGGAAGGTAGAGAGGAGACCAGCAAAAGGTCTTCCGGCACCTGATACTTTGAGCTGGTAGCTACCAGCTCAAAGTATCTACCTGCTCACCTCATCTTTCAGATACAAGACACTAGACTGCACTCCCCAGATATGGATGTCACTACTGGAATCAAAGACCCTTCTGTGCCCCTAACATGACATAGCATGAAGTACCAGCATCCTCAAAAAACATTCCCCTCAAATATATTTAATCAGTGGTAGAAGTGTCAGTGCCCACTCATAGCGACCCCACGCATGTCAGAGTAGTTTTGTGCTCTACTGCATTTTCAATGGCTGATTTTCTGGAATGAGGTTGTCAGGCCTTTCTTCCGATGTGCCACTGGGAGAACTCAAACCTCCAACCTTCCGGTAAGCAGCAACCCACCTTAACCACGTGCACACCCCAGGGACTCCTGGATGTGTGTTTATCCTGAATCTAGTCCAGCCTTTGGACACAACTTGCAGCTTACAGGAAAACAAGGGCAGAGAGACAAGCCAAACACTTCAAGGAAACCATCACCAAGTCCAGGAACAACAGTAGAGGGACCCACCTGCTCCAGATCATGAGTCTGAAGAGACAAAACAACCCAAAGCCAAGTATGTGCTTTGACTGGATCCTAGATCAAAAATAATAAACAAAAAGCTATAAAAAGAAATGCTGAGAATGACTGGGAAAACTGGGGAACTAGAGAATGAACTGGATATGAGGTGATATTAAGGGATTATTATTAATTTTCTCCGGGGCAGCAATGACATGGATATGCAGAATGGCACCTAGCAGGCCAAGATCAGGATATGTGGCCCCTTTATTTTAAACAGTTCATCAAATGTTACCCGCAAACACATGTAAGCACAGAGATTGAGCAAGTGTGGCAAAACATTAACCACTGACAAACCCAGGTGGGCTATATGGGCAATCATTCTACTCTTTCAATTTTGTCTGTGACCTTGACATTTCTCAAGATAAAACACTGGCATTGACAGCCAGTAGCAGGACCTCAAAACCCGACAAAGCAAACTCACTACCTTCAAGTCATTTCCAACTCACAGCGACTCTAAACACAGAACAGAACCAGCCCATAGGTTTTCTGGGGAGCAGTTCACAGCCAAAAGCTTAACCCCTGCACCACCAGGGCTCCAAAAGTGGGGGAGATAGCATGGAAGACAGTGGTAGCCTGAAGACATACTGCTTAGTGACCAAGGCTGTGGAGCTGAAGGGCCACTGACTGGCTGTGTCATCTTGAGCAAGTCACTCAGCTTCCCTGGGCCCTACCTGCCTCCTCTGTAAATGTCACCTACCAGCTGGGGCTGTGGCGAGCATGACACGGGAAGCCCAGGCGTAACAGACTCAGTTAGCACAGAGCCGGGCACACAGTAACTGCTCAGGCGTGTCCCCTTCCCTCTGGCATTGTCTCCGACTGTGGAGGCACACTCAGACACCTGGGGGGCACGTTCAGGAACATTTCTACTTCATACCAGCTACTCTCATGTCAACATATTCAAATTTGCCTGCAACAAATCAGTCACTTACATGCAGCCTATTCGGCAGAAACACAGTGTACAGAAGTCATACCCATCTCCCCAGAAGCCCAAACATTTAATGCAAGTATTTCCAACCCTTTCAGCACACGGGAAGCAAACAATAAAAGAGTCACAAAGTCTCCACTGCCCAAGGTGAAACAGAAAAGCCTCTTCTCCACGCACCCCAGCTGCTGAGGCTTGTACCTTAAGGTCAGGATGGGTCCCGTGAGACGCACTTGGCAAAGGGTATGAACACAATTCACCACTAAAAAATCCTCAATAAAGAAAAAATTGAGTCCTAAAAACTGCTCGCCAAATAGAACGTGTGACTCTTGTTCAGGTCCTCGTTCAAAACAAATTGTTACTGTTCATTTCGGTGGCTGCCACAAATAGTGTCATTGGATAAAGTCAATTCCTGAAGTGTTTACACAGGAAACAATTCAATGTCTAAAATGTGCTTTAAAATACTCTACCCAAAAAAGTGACAGGTACAAATTAAATAATATTGATAACTGGGGGAGGGTGCTTGAAATTGCCACCACAAGTGTTTTCTGAAAATGATTGTGTTCCCTGGCCTGGGGCCCTTGGAAACCCTGGTGATCACAGTGGGTTAAGCACTACATCTGCTAACCCAAAGGCCGGCAGTTCAAGTCTGACAGGAACTCCCTGGAAACTCTATGGGGCAGTACTACTCTGACCTCCAGCGTTGCTATGCGTCAGACTTGACTCAGCAGTAGGTTTTCGTCTATCAGTTTCGTCTGGAACCCTACCAGCCCACTGGTTAAGTGCTCAGCTACTAACGGGACCAGTTCTGATCCACCAGCCACTGCACACAAGACAGATGTGGCAGTCTGCTGTCATAAAGGCAACAGCTTTGGAAATCTTAAGGCCGGGTCTACCTTGTCCTATAGGGTCGCTCTGCTGGAAAACCCTGTTGGAATCAACTCATTGGCAATAGGTTTGGTTTCTGGGGTTTGCTTCATTGCCTATTAAAATCCTACAAAATAAAGTGGGTTTTTTTTTGTTTGTTTGCTTTTTGTTTTTTTTCCAGACAAAGCCAGTGACCACTGCTGAAAAATATTATTAACTTTGACTGCATTTCCATACAGACTGACAATGGCAAAAGTATTAAGAAAACAGTCAGAAAGAATGGCAGGAAAAAAAATGTAAAGCTGAAAAAAAGACAAACTGGATAGAGGTTAGCTCACTTACAAAATGAGTCACTTCCTGCCATGGACTGAGTTGTGGCCCCTGAAAATATGTGTTGGCTGGGCCAGTTCATGATTCCTAGCATTGTGTGACTGTCCACCTGTCTGCCACCTGATGTGATTTTCCTATTGGGCTGTAAATCCTACTTCTGTGATGGCAGAGAGGTGGGCCCAGTCACAGGTATGTCCATGAGGCGGAATTCAATCTATAAGATCAAGTTGTATTTTAACTCAATCCTCTGAGACACAAAAGAGAGGAGTGAGCAGAGAGACATGGGGACCTCACGCCACCAAAAACAAAATCAAGGAGAATAGTGCATGCTTTGGACCTGGGGTCCCTGTGCTGAGACACTCCTCTACCAGGGGCAACTGACAAGGACCTCCTCCCAGAGGTGACAGAGAAAAAGCTGTCTCCCCAGAGTTGGGGCCCTGAATTCTGACCTCTAGCCTCCTAGACTGTGAGAGAATAATTTCCTTTGCTAAAGCCACCCACGTGTGGTACTTCTGGCAGAGTAGCACTAGATAAAATGAAGACATCTTCAGAAGCCCACACACCTGGACATACTTAAGACCTTCCGGTTAGAAGTATCCCAAGCCTGGGACACTGAGGGGCTCTACCCCTGGCTCAGGGGCCTAATAACTGTGGTGACGATTGGTGATGAGTGGTGACTGAGCCCCCTGGGAGCAGAAACCACTACGAAAGCTGCCTCCCACTGGCTGCTGGGGTCCCCAGAGTCAGACCCTGCCCCCTGTGCCAGCTGTGTCCCCACACAGCAGGGCCAGAGGCATCAGCCCTCCAGAACTGAACTCCCCTCAGAGCCAAGTAAATTTCCCAAATGGCACAGAGACCCTTCTGCTATATCTGGACTGTGGGCAGACCAAGGACACATCAACAGTAACACAACTCAGGAGATGAAAGAGGAGGAGAATTCACTCCTTGATAAATAAGCCAAACCAAACCCACCGCCTTCAAGTCAATGCTGACTCATAGAGACCATATAGGATGGAGTAGACCTGCCCTAGAGTTTCCAAGGAGTACCTGATGGATTTGAACTGCCAACCTTTTGGTTAGCAGATGTAGCACTTAACCACTAGGCAACCAGGGTTTCCTTCCTGATAAATAGGAGTTACCAAATGGTTAATGCATACAGCTGTTAACCGAAAGTTTAGGGGTTTCAGTCCACCCAGAGGTGCCTGGAAAGAAAGGTCTGGTGACATACTTTCTAAAAGTTGGCTACTGAAAACCCTGTGGAGGCCAGCTCTACTCAGACACAGATGGGGCCACCACAACTCAAAGTTCACTCCACAGCAACTGGTTTGGCTGCAGACAGCCCAGATCCTAAGGCATTCTGGAACATTCTACACACCCACTCATGGGCCAGGTCACAGCAAAACCGTGGAAACCCTGCTAAGCAGAGATCTGGGCCTCTGAGCAGAAGAGAACGCAGTTCTGTGATAGAACTGATGATGAAGGACCTCTGAGCTGAGATTTTAATTAACACACACCAGCCAGTAGGCACCAGTTCCTACAGAGGGTTATCAAGTATTTTGAGTTTCTCTCCAAGGCCTATTTCCATGTCTTTCTAGGACAGTCTGCAGGTAGACTGGTGGGTAAGAAGAGTCAGAAGGAACAGCCCCAAGTCAGAAAGTCAAGGGGTGGACAAAGCCAGTGATCGGATGAGAGGCTGACAGCAGGACGCCCGGGAAAAGGCTGACACGCAAATATGAGAATTAAAAAATAAAAAGAAAAACAGTGTCGTTGAGTTGATTCCGACTCATAGCGACCCTGTAGAACAGAGTAGAACTGCCTGTAGAGTTTCCAAGGAGCGTCTGGTGGATTCAAACTGCCAGCCGTTCAGTTAGCAGCCATAGTACTTAACCACTACATCACCAGGGTGTCCTGAATATGAGAGAAGATGCTGGAATACAGCTGTCCACGGGCACCAGCCAGTGCAGCTGTGGCCAGCTAAGGTCAGAAGGCAACAGACTCCTCTTCACTCCGAGGAGTGGCCAGGTCTGTGACTTTAAACAGATAAGGAGCCTCATGTTGTCCCAAAGGTTTCCTGCTGAAGGTGAGCATCACAGTGCTTTTACTGTCACCTCGGCTGCAGACCCCTGAGCCACCAGTACCAGATGACATCCAGTTGATTCCAACTCATGATGACACCAGAGCTGACCTGTGCTCCACCGAGTTTCAGTGGCTGCTTTTCCAAAGTAGACTACCAGGTCTTTCTTCTGAGTGCCTCTGAGTGGACTCAAACCACCAAACTTTTGGTTAGCAGCCAAGCGCCTAACCACTGGCACCACCCAGGAACTCCAAACCCTGAACTCCCATGGCAAAATCAAACAGAGACACAGGCCAGGGACCTGGACTTGACCTTGCACAGCTTGACTCACTCTGTGCTAGCATCTGTGGCTCCACCAGTGTCCATCTCCTGAGTTGAGAACACAGTCACCGTGGCCCATTGACACACTTGGCCTCTGTGGTTGGGATGGAGATGCTTGCTCAAAATTCTCCTAAGCAGAGGGTAGCGATCAGCCAGGTCATCACTGTTACCAAGAAAAAGGTCATGAAGCAGAAGGCAAAGGCCACACAACAGGACATCAGCTCCAAGAGGGCAGCAGGGACTCCTGGCCGCTTCTGGTCAGAACGGCAGCCCCAGAATCCTGAACAATGCCTGGCATGGAGTAGGTGCTCAGTAAATACTGCTGAATAAGGTTAACTGAACAAACAACCACAGGGCAGCTGTTTCAAGAAAGATCCAACCCTCTGATACACGGAACCTTAAACCAGAAGCCGGCAGCCGGCGACCCTCAGACTTGAGGCAGCCTGCTGATGTGTTTGGTTGGGGCTTTAAAAAATGTCATTCATGGCCACTATTGAAAAACCAGGGGCTTTTAAATCAAAATCTGAATTTCTGGCTTCTGTTAAAAAATTCAGGTTGGCAATCTCAGGCCTGCAATCCTCTGTGGCCACAGTCAGCCAGAGGAGCTGAGAAGCAGCTGTCGGCTTTAGCCAGAGCTATGTCCACCTCATGGTCCGCCCTGGCCAGCCTCCTGCCACGCACTGATGTCTGTGGACCTCTTCCCTGTCATGTCTGGGGACATGTGTGCTCCCCTTTCTGTGGCTGCTTCAGACTGACTATCGGTTGGCTTGGGTGAGGGACATATTTAAGAGCCTCTAAGACCTCCAGGGAGTCCCTGGGTAGTGAAAACAGTTAACATGCTAGGCTGCTAACTGAAAGATTAGAAGTCCAAATCCACCTAGAGGTGACTCAGAAGAAAGGCCTGGCAACCTATTTTCAAAAATCAGTCACTGAAAATCCTATGGACACACTGCGACTCTGACACACACAGGGTCAACAGGAGTTGGAATCCACTGGAAGGAAACTGGTAACTGGTAGGACCCCTGGGACCCACCCTCTGAAGCCAGTGCCTCCTGGGGACAAGTCTATCTCTGTTCCCCAGGAAACTGGCTTTTGCTGGGTGCTCATTTGCTGAGTGGTTTTACTAAGATCAACCAATTCACAGCAGTTGTTTTATTTAACTGCCCTCTCCCATCACCATCCCCTCCTCCCCGTAAGTCCCTAAAGAAAAATTCGGCTGCATACCTTGTCATCTGTCCCAAGAGACAGAAACCCCCATACTGCAGCCCCCTCAAAGAAGCCTGCATATGGCCCTTCCCAGACTGCCTGAGCTGCTCCTGCTCACACACTGAGATGCCCTCTCCAGAGGCACCCGGCGGACGAGACGGCCAGCTCACCATTTGCTTCTTACCCGCCAGAAGCATGCTAGGTGCTTTCCCACTCACTATCTCAAGCACAGCTCAACACTGAAAAGCAGTCATCCCCATTCTCCAGGCAGAGAAACTGAAGCTCAGTGACCCATCTGCCTAATGTCACTCAATTAACAAGCAGCAAAACTGGAATTCACACTCTGGGGTGACCTGACCCCACTGCCTCCATTTTTTGAAATGTGGGGCAAGAACATAAGGAGAAGGGAGGGCAATGGGTGAGCTGAAGACAACGTGACACTGTGGAACAGGCAGTGGGAGGACCCCTCCACCGGGCCGACCTAGGCGGTGTGGGGAATGCTGGCCGGTGTTACTCAGCAGCTAGTTGGACTAGGTATCAAAAGGCTTTACTGTCTGATTCTACCACTGAGTACTTTGTAAATGCAGGCAAGTTGCTCACCCTTCAATGTTGCTGCTGCTTTATCAGTAAAACAGAAATTCATTCACTTATTCACGCACTGGCAGAACAGCAAAAGTTAAATAAGAAGCACAGATTCTGAAATCTACTTCCTTGGGTTTGACACTGGCCAAATGACTTTATTTCTGTGTGCCTCAGTTTCCTTATCCGTAAAATGAGGATTACAAATGATACAGCTGGCACACACCACAAGACTCAGTAAGCATTAGCTTTTACTCATTCATTCATTCATTCTATAAGCAATGACACTTCATCCACCTGAAAGAATTGCTCAAATAAGAAAATAAACATGAAAATGCTTTATCAAGTGTGACTCCACTCAAAGTGCACTGACATTAATCTTGGACTCCTGGGGGAACTGCCCTCCTGTTCTTCCATCTCTCTTCTTGTTCACGTTCTCTTTGTCAAGTTCCTCTTCTCTTCCTCCAGGTCTTTCATGAATAATGTGGACTCCATGAGGCCATCTAGGGGCTCAGGTTGTTCCCAGTGGGGACCACCTCTGCCCCAGGACTACACCAGACCCTGACTCTCTTTCCAAATGGATTTCTGCAGCCCTGAGTAATAACAGTCCCTCTGTCTTGGGTCTGTGGTCTCCTCTGGGCTGGTGACTATGAATTTCCTGCTGACAAGAGACACAAATCAAGCCCCAAGTGGCTCCCATCAACACCGGAAGCCAGGACACCTGTGGTCTCATCTTGATTTGGCTGCTAAACCAGCTCTGTGACTCTGAGTGTCATTTCATCGTTTTCTGTCCCTCGTTTTTCTTCATTAAGGATCTGGACTGGGAGACTTCGGAGTTTTCTTCCTTTTGAAATGCCGTGAATCTCTCCTCCCAATGGGGAATCAAACAGTAATGGAACACCTCCCACATTGCAACTGCCAAACTGTGACATACTTTCTTTCCTTCTGCCTTTACTACAACCTTACAAGGTTATTTTGCCAATTAAGAAACTGAGTTTAAAGAAAGCCAAGTCATACTAATAAAAGAAGGCTAATAATACATTGCTATATAAATCAACTGTTGTATCTCTGCCTCTAATGATTTTCCACAGTCCTTCGACCATTTATTCTATAAACAGTATCACTGTGTCTTGAAATGAATCAGTTACCCAGCATGACCAGGACCAATCAGAATGATCACATTGGAAATTATCAAAATCACTGTCATCGAGTCATCTCCCACTCATCATTTCCCACTCATAGCAACCCCATAGGGTTTCTAAGGAAGTCGACTGTCATCTCTTTCTCCCGTGGAGTTGTTGGTGGTTTTAAATTATCAACCATTTGGCTAACAGTCGATCACTTTAACCACTGCACCACCAGGGCTCCTTAAATTACCAAAGGTGCGTCTAAATCACTATAAGCTAAATCAGTGCAACAACTGGTATTTTGCCATCTGTGAGTGTAATTGCTTTGCTTGAAAACTGAGCAATAAAACTCCCCAGCTCACCTCCTGAAATACAGAAAACCAGAAGGAGGAGTTACTCCCTCCACATGCAACCCAGTGGCAGACCTGCTAGACTTAGCAGTGCAACGTTGCCAGAATCTGCTGGTGTTACTGTAAAAGGTCCCCACTGGCTTTTGAGGTTTTGTGCAGCACTGCAAATCCGGATAATCAAGTTTGGGAGAGAGTGTACTCAAGCTGATGTATCCACAATTATCTCCCCCAATTATCCTTCTTGTTACCCCATTTTGCAATTACTTGCATGGAAAATTTTTATGTAACAGAAGGAAAAGATTCCTTTGAATTCTACAGTCAGTGAAGGGGATCCAGCTCTGTTGAGAGCCTGGTCTCCTTACAGGAGAAAGTTCCCAGCAGGCTGCACTCAAGACAGAGAAAGGGGTAAGTGCCCGATGACCCAAAGTGAGCAAGCTCTGTGCACCCCAAACTCACTTGGAAACTCACACATAGAAACCCCTAAGAGAGGACCAGAAACCCTGGTGGTGTCGTGGTTGAGTGCTACGGCTGCTAACCAAAAGGTAAGCAGTTCAAATCCACCAGGTGTTCCCTGGAAACTCCGTGGGACACTTCGATTCTATAGGGTCACTATGTTCTACAGGGTCACTATGAGTCAGAATCAACTTGACAGCAGTGGGTCTTTTTTGGTTTAAGAGAAGACTAGATCTGTTCCCTCGAGGAGTGTCTCTGCTCACCTCCACCTCGTGTGTTCCAAAGGAAGACAAAAGCACGCTGAAAACTGTCTCGAGCAGTCATTGTCCTCCCGAGACCAACAGGACTTTCTAACCCTAACATTATTTATAACATACTAGAACACGTAGGAGTCACACACTGCTCTCACCAAACCAACCTCACTGCTATCGAGTTCAATCCAACTCACAGTGACCCTACAGGACACAGCAAAACTTCTCCATAGAGTTTCTAGGAGTGCCTGGCAGATGTGAACCACCAACCTTTTGGTTAGCGGCTATAGCACTTAACTGCTATGATACCAGGGTTTCCACACACTGCTCTACACTTTAAATGCGTTACACATTTTTTCAACCTCACAACTACTGTGACACATGTATCATTATTATCTCCACTGTGATAGCTAATCTCATGTGCCAACCTGGCTAGGCTACAGTGCCCAGTTATTTGGTCAAACATTTCTCTAGATGCTGCTGTGGAAGTATTTTGGAACACCAACAATCTGTTCATTTTAAGTTGACTGCCCTTAGTAAAGTGGGGGGTCCTCATCCCATGAGCAGAAGATTTTAAGAGCAAAGACTGAGGTTTCAGGAGGAGAAGGAACTCTGCCTCAAGACTACAGTGTGGATATCCTGACTGACTTTCCAGCCTGTCAATCTGCCCTAGAAATACAGGCACAAGACTGAAACATCAAGTCTTCCCCAAGTTTTCAGCCTCCTCACCTGCTCTATAAACTTCACACTTACCAGCCTCCAAAATCACACAAGCCAATCCCTTAAAAATCAGCAAATAAGCTCTCTATTATCCTGTAGCACTTTGATATGTCCATTTTACAGTGTCATATTGAGACTGTCCCTCAGTCTAGCACAGCTAGATATCACATAAGTGATTCCAGAGCTCATACTCGCTAAGTGGTACTGCTTTATCAAGGCAAAGTGGGAAACGGATGGGGAAGGTAGAGAGTCCATGTTTCATCTCAAGGGGATAGCTGATGTTTTAAAGGAACAATTAGAAACTCAAAGAAAGCCACTCACAGACAGAAGTTGCTTAGATTGTCCTGATTGAAGACCACTGACAGCACCAGCTAGAAGCATGGTGGGCATGAGAAATCACAGAAGGAGGTCCTGGTCTCAGCTTGACTACCATGTGCTCTGTGACCTTCCAGACAACACTTACATCTCTCAGCTTTGGTTTCTCCATTTGTAAAATGTAAGGACTGCTTCGGGGCTTCTAAGCAATTCCACTGAATGAGTTTTAGGGTTTGTAGAGCTTCTGACATGAGGATATGGCACCCTGGGGAAGCAGTCCTCAACCCAACCTGCATGGTCCACTCGGAAGCTGTTAAACTATACCCCTGTCCAGGGTGTGGGGACCACAGTTTCAAGGGACAGCCAGGTCAGCTGGCATAACAAAGTTTATTAAGAAAATGTTCTGCATCCCAGTTTGGTGGGGTCTTAAAAGCCAGCGACTGGCTGCCTAAAGTACATCCAATGGTCCCAACCCACTTGCAGCAAAGATGAAGAACACCAAAGACACATAGAAAATATCAGCCCAAGAGACAAAAGGGGCCACATAAAAAAGCAACTCCATCAGCCTGAAACCAGAAAAACAAGCAGTTGTGTATTTAACTGTCCTCTCCACCACAGTGACCATGAATTCCCTAAAGAAAGATCCAGCTGCACACCTTGTTGTCCGACCCAAGTGATGGAAACCCCCTGCCTGAGCTGCTCCAGGCAGTTTAGCTGCCACCAATGACCACCCTGATAGGGAATACAACTGAGAGTCCCTGATAGCACAGGAGAAAAGTGGGATACAGGAGAAAAGTGGGAAGTGCTAGTAAAGAGATTCAACTTCATTGTCTGACTTAGTCTGAAGGAACAACAGCTGACATGGCCACCAGCTCCCTATTAACCCAGAACTAAAGCCATTCCTGAAGCCAGCTCCTCAGACCAAGAATAGACTGGACTATAAGACATAAAATGATGCTGGTGAAGAGTGTGTTTCTTTAGTTCAAGGAGATACACGAGACTAGGTGGGTAGCTCCTTTAAGAGGCAAGATTAGAGGGCAGAAAAGGATAGGAGCTAGTTGAAACGACACAGGAAATCCAAGGTAGAAAAGATGACTCTGTTGTCGTATTACAGGGAGAGCAACGAGGGTCACATAACAATGTGTTTAAATGTTTGTACGAGAAACTAACTGGAGCTGTAAACTTTCACCTACAACACATTTTTAAAAAAAAAATTACATATTCTTGCCCTTGCCCCACTCAGATCAATTAGATCAGAAACTAGGGGCAGCTAGGCAGGTGGGTCCCCCTGCTGAAGCCACCTACATAGGGACAGGCAGGAGGCTACCCAGGAGGGCAGCAGACCTGCCTCTTCACTATTTTCCCATTTCCTCTTCCTTCCTCTTTTATTTGATTGTTCTCTTACATTTTGGCTTTACTACCTGTGTTTCCCTGCTAAGTGGATCAACAATGGCCCTTTTTACAATGCGACAAGAGATGGGGAGTGGAGTCAAGATGGTGAACTAAACACATGACTCCCTAAATCCTTCTGGAAACCAAGACCTGAAATGATAATTAAACAGAGCCTTCTGGACACCTAGTGAGCCCTGGGATGCGGCATAGGGCTGTTAATTTGGACTTTATACCACTGAATGCAAAACCTCCTCTCTTTCACTGACCTGACTCTCAGCAATCACAGGCTTGCACAGACTGAAGACGGCCTAGAGAAACAACTGTGGTCCATCTTCACAGCATCTCTCCCAGCCTCTACTGACCCACATGAAGCCCAAAAAGCAACAACATTTTGAGAAGGTGGTAACCCGGAAATCACCCTTGGCTTCAGAAGGCCCCCAAAAGAAAACGCCTCAGAACTTTCCAGACAAAGAAGCTTTTGTGAGACTATCAGAAGGTAAATACAAAAGAATTATATACAGAGCCCTCCTAGACTTTATACAAAACGCAGCAGAGAAAAATGAAAAATTAAGCAAGCTGTTTGATCTGATGGAACATCAGTACTCGGAAATCCAATAGATCAAGAACAAAATCAAAGACATAGAAACTTCAATTCAAAGCCAAGAAAACAGAATGGAACAAATTGAAAGAGAATTTTGGATCTGAAAGACAGAGCCACCGACTCCAGCATCTTATGAGGAGAAATTAGAAAAAAGAAACAAGAAAAATGAAGAAGCATGTGGGACTCTATTTAGAAGAACAATCTATGATTAATTGGAGTTCCTGAACAGGGAGAGACATGTGAGAACACAGAGAGTATTGTTTCTGAGCTGCTGACAGAAAACTTCTCAGAAATTATGAGAGAATACAGATATCCAAGATACACATCAAACACCACACAACATAGACCTCAATAGAAAGACTCGAAGACATATTACAATCAAGCTTAACAAAATGAAACATAAGCAGAAACTCTTTAAGGCAGCAAGACTCAAAGCAAAACGAACATTCAGAGGGAAACCCTGTAAGCTTTTGTCAGATTTCTCTGCAGAAATGATGCTGGCATAGACATAGTGGCATGACACATTCAAAGCCTTGAAGGAGAAGAACTTCCAACCAAGAATTGTATATCCTGCAAAACTATCTTTCAAATATGAAAATGAAATTAAGACATTCACAGATAAACAGAAACTCAGATGTTATGTAAAAACCAAACCAAAGCTACAAGAAATACTGGAAGAATCTCTTGCCTTGGAAGAACAAAATCACTAACATTATATTTTAGAAGGACACATTATTCAGAATCCTACTCAGTTAGGGAAGACTCCAAACATAATCAAAGCCATAATAGTGAAAGAAATGATGTAGTGATCATATGCAAACTACGATATCATCATATTAAAAAGAGGGATGTACTACAGTCCTTCCAGATGGAGAGAAAGTTGACAAGACTAGTAGCAATCAAAATTGGGGTTATATATAGTTTATTAAGAGGGATCATAGGGGCAGCCTTGCAGCACAATAAAGAAGCAACATGCCATATGAAGAAATGTAATACAGGAGTCCCAGTAACCACAAAGCCAACCTTGAAAAAGGTGAAAAATCAACTTATAAAGAAGAAGGTCACAGAACAGATCAATAAGAACAATACAGAAAACATCAACACAAAAACATATCACAATGGCAGCACTGAATACGTACCTATCAATAATTACATCGAATGTGAATGGTCTGAATGCTCCACTAAAGAGACATTGAGTGACACCTTGGATCAAAAGACATGACCTATCTATATGTTTTCTACAAGAAATTCACCTTAGACTTAAAGATATGAACACACTGAAAATTAAAGGGTGGAAGAATATATAACGAGCTAACAATGAACGAAGAAGAGCAAGATGGCAATTTTAATCTCAGATAAAATCGATTTTAATGTAAAATCCACCATCATGGACAAGGATGGACATTATTTATTACCGAAAGGTTCAATACACCAGCAGGACTTAACAATATTAAATATTTATGCACCTAATATTAGAGCACCTAAATACATCAAAGAAACACTGACTACACTCAAAAAGGAACTAGACCACTTCACAATAATAGTAGGAGACTTCAACACTCCACTCTCAATACTGGACAAATTGTCTAGAAAAAGGCTCAATAAAGACACAGAAGATCTTATTGCCACAATTAACCAACTAGACCTCACTGACATATACAAAACTTTCTATCCATCAGCAGACAACTAAACCTTCTTCTGCAGTGCACATGAAACATTCTTCAGAATAGACTATGTGTTAGGACATAAAGTAATTCTCAACAAAATCCATACCACTGAATTAACGCAAAGCATCTTCTCAGATCTTAAAGCCATAAAAGTCAAAATCAATAGCAGAAAAAACACAGACAGAAAGTGGAACTCATGGAAACTGAACAACACTTTGCTCAACAACCCATGGGTTACAGAAGAAATCAAGGGTGAAATAAAGAAACTTATGGATTCCAACGAGAACAAAAACAATTCCTACCAGAACCTATGCGATACAGCCAAAGCAATGCTCAGAGGTCAGTTTATCTCCATAAATGCACACATCTGGAAGGAAGAAAGAAACCAAATCAAAGAACCGATCCTACAGCTTGAACAACTAGAGAGAGAACAACAGAGGAACCCCTCAGGCACCAGAAGAAAACAGATCATAAAGATCAGAGCAGAGCTAAATGAATCAGAAAATAGAAGAACAACTGAAAAAACTGAAAATACCAAAAGCTGGTTTTTTGAAAAGACTAGCCAAATTGACAAACCATTGGCTAAACTTACTAAAACAGGAAAGGAAACAAATAACCCAAATAAGAAATGAGAGGAGAGTTGTCACAACAGATCCAACAAAAATATCATAGCTAAATACTATGAAAGACTGTATTGTAACAAATTTGAAAACTAGAGGAAATAGGCAAATTCCTTGATTCATATCACCTACCAAAATTACCACAACGTGAAGCAGAACAACTTAATAAACCCATCACAAAGGAAGAGATTGAAAAAGTCACCAAAAAAGCCCAGGCCCAGATGGCTTCACCGCAGAATTCTACCAAGCTTTTAGAGAAGAGTTATCTCCAATACTACTAAGACTATTTCACAGTATAGAATGGGATGGAATACTCCCAAATTCATTCTATGAAGTCAGCATAACCCTGATACTAAAGCCAGGGAAAGTCCCAACCAAAAAGGAGAACTACAGACCAATATCACTAATGAATCCAGATGCAAAAATCTTCAACAAAATTCTTGCCAATGGAATACAACAACATATCAAAAAAATAAAATGTGACAAGAAATGTATCTGGCACCACAAAACATGAGCACGCTTTAACGCTGCCCATCGACCCTTCTACTCAAGGGGACACCCTTAAGGAGACCCCTGAGCCAATGGCAGCATTGGCCTGGAGGAATTCCCAATGGGCAACATCAAAATGAGGCCTTGGGTTTGAGGACGAGAGATGAAGGGCCACCACTCTGGCCCTGACTCAGAGGCTGGCCTACACAGCAGGTACAAAGAGTTTAGTGGCACCAGACCTTGGGACCCGAAGGTGAGCAAGGCACAGCTCTTGTCCATGGGGAGCTCACAGTTCAGGGAGAAGGCACAGCTTAAAACAGACCCTGAATTTCCTCTTGAGGCCATAACAAATCAACACTCTTACTGGTTTCACACAACGCAGATTTACTGGCCTACAGTTGGAAGGGCAAAGCCAGACACAGCACCTACTGGGTGCCGTACCTGCAGCGCTGCATTCCTTTCTGAAGGAGGTTCCAGGGAAAAATCCATTTCCTTGCCTTTTCCAGCTTCTAGAGGCCACCCGAAGTCATTCCTTGGTTCATGGTCGCCTTCTTCATCTTGAAAACCCCCAACACCCCAATCAGTTTTTCCTGAGTCATAGCTCCATCTCAACCCCTGGTGGCCAGTAGTTAAGAACTACAACTGCTGACCAAAAGGTCAGCATTTCAAATCCATCAAGTGCTCCTTGGAAACAATACAGAGCAGTTCTACTCTCATCTGTAGGGTTGCTATGAGTCGGAGTCAACTCAGTGGCAAAAGTTTTGTGTGGTTGTTTTATTCTGTTGCTGCTCTTTCCCTGTAACTCTCATCTTTAGCCTTCCTCTTTATCAGGACCCTGGTGACTTCATTGGGCCCCCCTGGATAACCTCTCCATCTCAAGCTCAAAAGAGATTAGTGACATTAATTGTACCTGCCACATAAATTCCCTTCTGCCAAGTAAGTAACATATGCCCAGGTTCCAGCAATCAGAACACAGACATCTCTGAGAGACTGTCATCCTGCCCACCGCACTGACCGCTTACAGTAATTGACCAGTGAGAGGTCAACAGAATAAAAGACTACGCATTCTGTTCCTTTCTTGTCATTTAAATAACATGCAAATTCAAAAAAGAGACAAAATAAATCCCCACAGCGTCTGCTTAGTCACTACTATGTTGCATCTCTAGATTTTCTGTATGTCCCCTATTCTCTCGCAGGTGTTTGTAATCGCTGGCCAGCTACTCCCTCAGCCCCTGTCCCCCAACTTATAGCTGCTCGACGGCTCTGATACATGACCACTAGGCAGGGGCAGTGCCACCTACCACACACATGCTGGGGTGACAATCATTTGATATTCACAGAAATATGGACAAGGACAAGGTACCTCCAACAGTCTCAAACCCCAGCAACACAGCTGAGAACCCAAAGGCAGAAGGGACAGGTAGTCATCCTCTGTCAAGTGGGCCGCTGTGCCAAGTGCTCCCCAGGGCTGGAGATTAAGTCTGCATGTTACAGCTGGAAGTTCAGGGAGGTTAAGCAATTGGACCGTGGTCACACAGCTAGTGAGTGGCAGCCAGCATGCAAGCCCAAGGCAACTGATTTCTAGTCTGTGAGCTCTTTCCAGTGTTCCACATGACCTTGAGGTCCCCAGAAGACTCACAACTGTGTGTTGACAAAGGAGACGATCCTGGCTCCTTGCTATCCTGCCCCATCTAAGTAGCAATTTCTAAAAGGCAAGGTAGGGATGGGAGGGTTACCAGACATGAGTGACAAGTCAGCTAGAAAACACGGACAGAGGAAGCCGGAAAGGACTGCATACCCAAGGCAGGTGCAAAACCTGCAGCTGCAGACTCAAACAAGTCTCTTGACATGCAAGGTCCAAAAATTAAGTCCATGAACATTATTGCTCTGAGCACTACATACCTCATTGCTGACTATCACTATGGTCACCTTTCAAATACTCCCCTTGAAGAGCTATACACCAATGCCAGCACCCAGTCCATGCTTCAAAGCAATTTTGGAACTCTTGCTTGAATGGCCGTGACATATGGTGGCAAGTTAGCAAACCTAACTGTATGGTTGTTGTCTATGAAGGAATTTTTAGCCAGTAAACTGTGTTGCAACACCCTCCCTACTCACCTAATCTGGCCCCCAATGACTTTTTTCTTTACCCAGAGATAAAGGAAGTAGTGAAAGGAAGACATTTTCATGACAGTCAGAACACCAAGGGTAATACGGCTACAGCTCTGGTGGCCATTCTAGAAATAGAGTTCCAAAATTGCTTTGAAGGGTGGACTTGGAGCCAGCATCAGTGCCTAGCTTCCCAAAGGGCGTACTTCAAAGGTGACCATAGTGATAGTCAGCAATGAGGTTTGTGGCACTTTTTCTAGGATGAGTTCACGTACCTAATTGTCAGATATCATATAAGGCATAATCACTCTGGACACGGGATCAAGGGGACCAGTCCTTGGAGCAGGGCAGCATGATTAGCAGAGAGTCAGTGAAAAGAGGAAGACCCTCCTGGAGAAGGACTGACACAGCGGCCACAACAACGGGCTTAGGTGGAACGAGATCCGTGACGATGACCCAGGACCAAGGGGCAGCGGTTCACTCTTTTGTACACAGGGTCACCAAGAGGCAGAACTGACTTCACGGAACCTGGTACCTAATGACAGCAACAAGTTGTAATTAACTTGAATGTCAGCATCCAGGAAGCAGGCAGGTTGGTAGCAGGTCTCTAGTCCCCCACTGCCTCTGGCTGGGCCGCCTTGTCATTAGTGGGGGCCCTGGCTTCACTAAGCAAGCTGCAGGACCCTCACGAGTAATCCTGTTATAGCTTACCTTGTTAGTTTCAGACTCATCACTCCTGCCAAGGGTTTTATGAATCTTGATTCTATTATCCTACATATTAGCCTTCTACCCAGGTTTTTTTATCATTGACAAATTTGATTAGCCTGCCTTCTATGTCTTTATCTGAGTTGCTGATAAAAGCCCTGGACAGAGAAGGTCAGATACCAAGCCCTGGGGCCTGGCCATGGACAGCAGTCCAGAGAGGAACCAGCCCCAGCCTGGACAAGCTCCTGGTCAACCTCTGACAGTGGTACTAGCCAGAGAGCATGCTTCCTTGTACCCCGGGAAGCCAACACACACAGCAACAAGACCTGCGATACATCTCACATGCAAAACTCAGCTATCCACATGAGCTCCCAGCAAGGGCACAGGAGCACCCAGAAACGTCTCTGGGCTTGAGGAATACTCCAGCATTTAAACTCATCGATCTGCGCAGGTCCTCCAGCCAAGCCTATTCACTCTTGTTTTACACACAATTTTAATGAGGTGGCTATACCCCTTCAAGGCCTTGACACATTGAACAGTACTAGTCCTCGTGGCAACAATGTGTGTGTCTGAATAGAACTGTGCTGTGTAGGCTTGTCAATGGATGATTTTCCAGATCTCCAGGCCTTTTTTCCGAGGCTCCTCTGGGTCAGCTTGAACCTGTAACCTCTGCACTGGTAACTCATCATATTAACTCTGCACTACCCAGGCTAGCAACTGCAAGTTGGAAATGAATAATTGGCTTTAGGCAAGCATACGGTCTACAGCCTTTCAAGAACAAAGAGGAAAAAAAAATGAGGGCCATTTCCACTGCCAGCGAAAGGTTCAATTCTGTTTCTGGTCCTTGTAGAATAAAGGTGTTGCTGTCAGTTGTCACGGAGTTAAGTCCAGCTCTTGGCAACCCCATACATGGCAGAGTAGAACTTGGCTTTGCAGGTTTTCAGGGTTGTGACCTTTCAGTAGGAGGTCGCCAGCTCTTTCTTCCAAGGCACCTCTGGGTGGGAACACAGAGGAACAAATCACCAGCCTTTCAGCTAGAAGTCAACCATTTATTAACCATCTGTACCAGCCAGGACCTCCCAGAAGAAAAGTGACAACTATTATTTTACCTGCAGGATACCAGTTGTCACTGATGGTGTGGGTAAACATTTACTCAATTATCAAACACTCCCTGCACATAAGATGTGCCAGCCTCTGCAGAATGGTAGAAAGGTACTCCAGGACACCAGTGACCTGGATAGGCTAGGGCCCTGCTCTCAAAGAGCGCACAACGTGGCAAGCTGAGGCGGCCGATCAACAGATACTCCAGGAAGGAACAGAGCACCGTTTCCGATCATCACTGAAAACAATAAAAAAGGACAACGTGGTGGGGGTGGGGATGCGGAGATAGACAACAGGCTGTGGTTCAGAGGCAGTTTCTCAAGCAAAGAACATCTGAGGGGGATCAACACAGAGGAGTCCTGAGATCACTCAGCAAGAGGAGGAAGGTGACTTAGTACAACCCTTCTGGAGGCTCCTTATGAGACGGAATTGGCTCACAGCAAGCGTTCTAGACGGCAACTTGGCAAAGGTAGGCAGAAAGCCCTCTGATGCCGAAACTCTCCCCTGTAGGAATCGAGCCTAAGGAAATCATCAGAGCTGCGCACCTCGATGGCATCCCACGACATTCATAACCCTATTATCTGTATCAGCTGAAAACTGGAGACAGCTTACCAGTGTCCAGCACTAGTGGGGTGACTATGGCATATTTCTTCACTTTAGTGCACTGTGTTGAACTGCCCTCCTAAGGTTTCCTAGACTGTAACCTTTATAGGGAATCTGACTAGTGCAGTGGTTAAGAACTACAGCTGCTAAGCAAAAGGTCAGCAGTTGGATTCCACCAGCTATTCCCCGGAAATCCCATGGGGCAGTTTACTCTGTGAGGTCACCGTGAGTCTATACTATGAATCAGAATCCATTCAGTGGCAACAGGTTTAACCTTTACGGGGGTAAATCTCCTGATCTTTCTCCCGTGGAGCTGCTGGGTAGGCTCAAACCCCTGATCTTTCGGTCACCCACTGAGTAGTTAACCACTGCGTCACTGCTGTCCTGTCACATACGGTCACCATGAGTCAGAATTAACTCAACAGCCCAAAACAACACATGGACTGTGTTGCTGTTTTCACAAGCACACATCAGGGAGAGTGTTTAATTAGCACAGGACAATTCTGACCATAGAATGACAAATGAAAACAGAAGGTTATAAAAGTCAGATAAAGATTCTCTTTTTTTGTATGCATGACATAGGAAAGAAGAAAAAATATATACAAAAACAGCAAAATGTTAACTGTGGTTTCCTCTGAGTAGCAGGATCATAAATAATTTCACCCTCTTTGGAATGTTGTATAAATTTCTTGCATAGAGCCTGTATTTGTTTCATAATCTAAAAAGAAAAAAGTATTAAATAGAGAATTACGGGAAAGATAACTCATTTTACAAGCTGCGATTCTTGATGAGGTCAGCTTCAGAGCCCTGGGAAACAGCTCATTTCCTGGGATGAGGTGCAGGGGAGCTGGGGCTGGGGACAGGGGTGGGGGTGGTCTGCGAGTCCACGAAGAGCTCCCCATGAAAAGGTCACAGTCAGCTCAGAGCACAGACACCAATGTGGGAAGCCGACCTCGACCATTGTGTGTGTGTCTTCAGTTTAACCACACACCCACCCACACACACACACACACACACACACACACACACACCAAGCTCATCACCACCTTCACCCCTACTGCTCAGTCCTACCCCATACAGCCTCTAAAAGACAAAGTGCAACGTGGGGAGACCAGGGTCACCCACCCCAGGAGGGCAATAAGAACTGTTAGTGTCACCAATCTACGCAGCACCTCCATACGAAAACTAGCTCCTGTGGAGAAGCTTCCGACTCAGGGTGATCCCGCGGGTGTCAGAGCAGAACTGCTCTGTAGGGTTTCTAACCACAGATTTTTCAGAAGTAGATGGCCATACCTTTCTTCCGAGGTGCCTCTGCGTGGACTTGAACCCCCAACGCCTCAATTAGCAGTCAAGCCCAGTAACTGTCGGCTCTACCCAGGGATGTCACTTTGACACAATGCCCCACCTTCTCATCTTGGCCTTTCTTCCCATGGAAGAAAAGTTATCTCCTTGGGAGAGCCACGCCCTCCCTCAGCTGTTCCCCTGGAATCATCTGTCCACCTCCCGCAGGCTGGACAAGCACCGATCCCTGTCTTCCCAGAGGCAGACCCGGGAGAGCCCAGAGGGACCAGCTCCTCCTCCATGAGGTAGACAGGTGATCTGAGATCAGCTCCTAGCAGCTCATTAGTCTATCCCTTAATATTTCCTGAGCACCTACTATGTGCAGCAGACACATACAGGGCGGGGTGGTGGGTGGGAAGGGGAGCTGGAGGGACAGCAGTAAACATAACAAGATCTTCCCTGCCAGATGCTCCCAGCTGAGCCAAGTCAATGCTTTCATAGCCTGCGGCCACATGGATAAATTATCCCCAGCTTATTTATATCTGACACTGCTCTGTACTCGGGACTTGACTCCATTTGGTGTGAAATTGAACCCAGCTCAGCCCAGAGCCAGACCCGCCAGAGATCTGCAGCCTAGCTTATACTAAATGGGGCTTGTCTTTCCAGATTCCTTGCTCAGAACCCAAAACTGATAAGCTGGGGGGCACTTCTTTCTGGGGCACAACCTTCCCCAAGTTCTGGTCTTTTGCCTTTAACTCGAAATAATTAAACATAATCCATGAATTTCTTGGTACACCTTTATTCGCTGTCAGAAGGCAGCAGCAAACCCCCAGGCAGTAATTGGAAGTGCTGACCCAGCAGCAGGGAGATGGTTTAAAACCCTGAGATCTGGATTAATTCAAACAGGCGGCTCCCATTCTTGAGAGGAAAATGGAAGCCGTGATTCAAACTTTCAGCATAAAGTACACAGATAATTGATCAAGCTTCGTCCATGGCTCTTGATGCTTTTTATGTTGGCAGTTCTAAGGCAGACACTCTTTTCCAACAACGCCTGCTGACATGCACAGGCGGAGGTTCCATTTGTTAGAGAAAGAGACTGCAGTGCTGGGGGACCGAGACACATAATTCTTATAAACAAGCGACACACACAGGCAAGACAAGGTCAGCTAGGCAGGAGGACCACTGGGGAAGGACACTGAAAAAGATGTTTTGTTCTGTAGATGAAGTGAGACAAAGGGCACCCACGATTACAGTGGCCTGCACTTAAGGTGTACTCTGCATGCCTGGTGCCTCTCTGTCAGCATTTAATCCCATGACGACACCACCCAGGTGGGATGATTTTTATCCCTATTCTGCAGATAAGCAAACTGAGGAAGGAGAGGTGAAAGCAACCTCTGCAGCTGTGGAAGCAGAAGTCAAACCCAGGCCACCTGGGTTCCAGATGGTGGGATCTTTACCGCTCAGCTCAGCAGCATCTGGGTACGAATTCATTGTGACCAGGGCACACTGGGCAAGAGGCCAGGGTGTAGGTGACTTGTGACAATTCCCCGCCGCCAGTGGCAGCAGCAGATCAATGGGAACAAAGGCGTTTCAGACTCAGCGGATACGGGTTCCAGTTCTACCTCTACCACTTACTGGTAACTGACTCACCTCGCTCCCCTCGAATTCCCCAATCTGCAAAGTGAGGATAATACCAATACCTATACCACAGGGTTGCCATGGTTATTATTTTATTATTGCTGTGTTGCTGTGGCGTCGATTCCAACTCAGGGCAACACTATGCACGTCAAAGTGGAACTGCACTCCATGGTGTTTCCAACAAATTTTTGGAAGGAGATCGCTGCCAGGACTTCCTTCGGAAGTACCTCCGCATTAATTCCAGCCACCAACCTCTCCACCGACAGCTGAGCATTAATGGTGGTGCCACGCAGGAACTCTTGGTGTCAGGACTGGACAGGCTAACCGCACAGAAAGCATTAAAACAGCCCTTAACAGGTGTATGATAAACACTCCATGAAACAAGCTATTACTATTCCTCGATAAGCAGTGCGATCAGCAAGCCCTGCAGACAGGAGCCAGCAGCGAGGTTGGGACAGAGGAGGGCACAGCTGGCCCCAGGCAAAGTCTGTCATGGTGATGCCTGTTCCTTTTTCCCTCCTAGCTCTGAACCCTGCCATTCTTCCCATCCAATGCCCCAACTCCCCTGCGCCCTTACAACACTTCCTGACAAGTCCTCACACACCAGCCATTCCTCAAGCCTGCAAGATTGGCTTGGCTGCTCCCCCATCCCCTACGGCCCCACTGTCCCCTGGCAGTGTGAGCTGGGGTCATGGGAAAAGGTGGCAAATGCCGGGCATCATTCATCTTGGCTCTTTACCTAGCACAGAGGACGCATTCAGTGCATTTACTTGACTATGGGAGCGACTGACGGTGACATCAGACACTGTCTTATGTGAGGGGAGGTGCCCCTCCTGCTCCCACATAGCATCCCTTTTGGCTTCCAGGACAAGGAACCCAAACCAACAAAAACATGTCTCCACCTGCAGAGATCCTGCCCAAAGAGCTGTTCTCAGTGGGACGCATGGTGTGCTCCCGTTTTCAAAGCCAGTCTCTGCAGAGTGAAGCTTCCAGAAATACCCAACCCCAAACTTCAAGTACCATTCCTTTCCATGGTGCTTAGCACAAAGTCCACAGGAAAGCCCAGGCCAGGGAGACCACTGCCCTCCTGCTGCTCTCAGACACCACACTTACCCTCTTAACAGGTTTTTGTTTTTGTTTTTGGTTAAACAAAAAGAATCTACTCCAATTAGCTGCCTCACACAGACTATATAGAAAGACAGCTGAACTCAGTGATCCCAATAGGCTGAGGAAAGGGTAAGCCTCCAAGTGCAGGGCCTGTAGACAGAGAGTCAGAGGGGGACAGCGTACAGTGTGCCCCAAGGGCCAAAGTCAATAGACTGAGGTCTGTGTGTGCCCCAGGGGCCAAAAGTCAACAGACTGTTCAGCTCTGTGGCTGAACAGCAGGGATCTGAGTAAGGCCCTCTGTAGGCCTTCAACACACTGTTAAAAGAGAGAGGACAGACGACACGATCCCTGAGAACTCTCCCAGGTCAGACACAGGACTATTCTAATTGACTCTGTGCTGCCTTCTGGTGAAATGTCAGAAGCCACTCTCATTTGCACAGTCTATGCTGGCCCTCTCTGTGTCTGTGATTTCACCCCAGTTGTCAGGGTCATTGACCAGAAGGCCTCACTGCCAGTCCCTTCTCTCTCGGTCCACACTCAAAGCTCATATGAGCTGTGCCAACACATGAAACCATCCATTTAAAATTTCCACTCAGATCATAAGTACCTCAGTTATAATAGAAGGACTCCTGGTAAGTTCCTTAACCTAAATCTTGTATTTTTCATCCAAAAAAAAAAAAAAAATGAGAATTAGAATATTGCTACCACATAGCGATGTTTGAAAATTTAATGGATAAATGGATTAAAAGCCCTCAGCACACTGCCTGGGACCCAGTAAGTGCTCAATAAATAGTAGCTATTGTCATCATCACCATCATCAATGCCAGAACCAAACAATTCCAGTCTGCTACTTTCAGCAAACAGTAACAGAAATATTTGGGTCAAGAAAAAGCAAAGCAAAGCATTTCTGTTTCAAGTGGTTTTTCAGAACTAAGGTATTCCTCCTTTAAAAGTTTCACTGAATATGTCCTCGTTATATCACTGAAGATCTTTTCACTGGTTCACAGGCTGAATTAAAATACAGACACACCCAGGAATCAAGAATTTCATTCATTAAAGAGAGACAGATAAATGTAGCACTGCCGTGTGACTCTGTCCTCCAGGTTGAACTCTGTCATTGACATTCATTCAAGCTGATAAGATGTCACGGAGAAAGGAAACGGAGCTGAATCTTAAAACACAGGCAAAGGAGCCCTGGTGGCCCAGTGTTTAAAGCACTCCATTGCGAACTAGAAGAGTTGTGGTTTGAACCCGCCAGCTTCTCCACCTGAGCGCAATGCAGCAATCTGCTCCATTCAAGACAGGAAACTCTCTGGAGCAGTTCTACTCTGTTCTATAGGTTCACTATGAGCCAGAATCAACATAACTGCAGTGGGTACTTTTTGTTTTTGTTTTTGATAAGGAAAACCCACTGCCCTCGAGTCCAGTCCAACTCACAGTGACCCGAGAGGTCAGCATAGTACTGCCCCACAGGGTGGAACTGATTCATAGCACCCCATGTGTGTCCCAGTAGAACTGTACTCCCCAGGGTTCTCAGTTGCTGACTTTTCAGCAGTCAGTCAGAAAGCCTTTCTTCCTTGAGACCTCAGGGTGGATCGGATTCCTGGAGCCGCCATGCATGTGAAGGTAGAACTGTTCTGCAGGGGGTTTCCACTGGAAGATTTTTCAGACAGAGATCACGAGACCTTTCTTCGTCGAGACTTCTAGGTGGGAATGATTCATGGCGCCCCATGTGGCACTGTTGGACTGAGGTGCAGAGAGTTTTCAGTGGCTAATTTCTTGGAAGGAGATGACCACGCCTTTCTTCCTGGGGACCTCTGGGTGGAACTGCTTCATGGCGCCCCATGTGTGTCAGGATAGAACAGAATTTCCAAGGATTACCTGGCGGATATGAACTACCAACCTCTTGGTTAGCAGATGTAGCTCTTAACCCCTATGCCACCAGGGTTTCTTTGATAAGGAAAGATGTCTACATTTGAATGATGATTCTGAAAATTTGTAAGAATGTTCACAGCTGAAAGTAAAAGTTCATAGAATCTTTAAAGCGTATTTTTGTACATGAACAATGTAAACTCCATGTCAAAGAGAATCTTTGGTTATCTTTCAAAACAGATGTCCAGTTTAAGATGGCTAACTGAACCCGTATACTTCGTTCTTTCTCAAAACATACTGAAAAGAAAGAAGAAATACACATAAATCCACAGTCTGACTGAAAGGCCTCAAAACATGCCATCAGAAATGCAGAGCAGAAAAAAACATGAGAAAACTGGGTAGGTGAGGAGAATAATACAACAACAAAAAGGAACTTACTTGTACAGGAGGGAGCAACAGAGGGGGAACCCAAAAGTCTATGTACCAATTTCCTTCAAATCACTGGCTAACTCAGAAATTACAATGCACAGGGCAAGACTCCAAGAACACCAGTGGAAAGTAATAAATGAAGTCTAAAGAGCCAAGCAGAGATTTCAGCAGCAAGCCAGTGCTAGTAAGTGGTGTGCAGGTGAAATTTCTCCAAGTCATAAGAGCGTCATAAATACCTCAGGCATTCCACTGAATCCTCTGAAGGACCAAACCACAGGAGGAAGGAACTACATCCCAGTACAATCCTGGAGCAAAGCCAAAACTGAAACAGACTTACTCAAACACAGCCTAAAACCAAGATCCCAAGGATTAAGCTAATTCAACAGTAAATTAACTGCCTGCAGAAACAAAATCCAACACTCTTTAGAAGACAACCACAATTCAAAATGTCTACAGTGTATGCTTTGTGATGCCTAATACACAATAAAAAATTACTAGACATGCAAAGGAAGCAGAAAAATTGGATCCATTATCAAGAGAAAAACAAGAACCATAGACCATTCTCATTTTCCAATGAGAAGAAACAGCCTTTCTGTTATGCCCTTTTATCTTTTAAAATTACAAATGAATACATTCAAAACAAAAAAATACTATAGGTAAAGAGAATGAACGCACAGATAGAAAACATCAACAGTGAAACAGAAACTCAAAAAAAGAACTAAACAGAAATTCTAAAGCTGAAAAATTTAGCCTTTGAAATAATCCATTTATTGCATGGGCTCACCAGCAGACTGGTCACAGCAGAGGAAAGAATGAGAGAATTCAAAGATAAATCAATAAAAATGTTCTTAAACAGAACCACAGGCAGGGAAAAGAGAAAAAATTACATAAAGCAAAGCATCCAGGATCAAGTAACAATATCAACATATGTATAAGTGAGAAATTAAAAGGGGAAAAGAGAGAAAATGGCACAGAAGAAACATTAAAAAAGTAAAAGAAAATTTATGAACCACAATCAAACCACAGTTCCATGGATCTCAATGAATCTAATCAGGAAGATTACAAAGGAGACTAATTTAGACACATCACAGTCAAACTTCTAAAGAGAAAGTCTTGAAAGTTACCATAGTGGAAAAATAAATGACATTCAGGAAAACAACATTAATAATGGCAGCTGACTTCTCATCAGAAACAAAGGAATTGACACGATAATCTACTGAGCAAGTACTGAAAGGAATACAATTGCCAAACTACAATTTCTATCCAACCAAAACATCGTTCAGAAATAAAGGCAGCTTCCCACTCACTAGAATGGCTAACTCCCACTGCTGGCGAATCGATTCCAACTCATAGCAACCCTATAGGACAGAGTACAATTCTCCACGGCCAAAAAAGTTCCATCAGTTCAGATCAAGAGCCAAAACGATGTTTAGACACCAGAGAGACTGTTCATTATGAATTTGTACCAACTGGACAGTTAACCAAGTTTACTATTTGCAAGTGCTCAAAAGGCTGCATGAGAAAGTTAAAACCAAAATGACCTGACCTTTTTGCCAACAACTCATGTCTCATGTCTCCTGCATTACAACAGTGAACCAGCTCACACGGCACTGTCTGTGAGGAAGTTTTTAGCCAGTAAACAAATAGCTGTATTGGAACACTTTACTCACCTGATCTGGCCCCCCGATGACTTTCTTCCTTTACCTAAACATAAAGGAAATACTGAAAGGAAGACATTTGGATGGCACTCAGGATGTCAAGGGAAATAAGACATCAGCTCTGATGGCCATTTCAGAAAAAGAGTTCCAAAACTGCTCTGAAGGGTGGACTAGGTGCTGGCATTGGTGCACAGCTTCCCAAGGGGAGTACTTCAAAGGCGACTGTAGTGATATTCAGCAGTGAAGTAGGAACACATTTTCTAGGAGGAGTTGGTGAACCTAACTGCAGACCTTATATAGCCAAGATTTGAAAACAGAGACTCAAACAGAAACTTACACTCCAATGTTCACAGGAATATTCATAAAAGCCAAAAGGTGGAAACAACCTAAGTGTCTATCAACAGATGAATGGAGAAGCAAAACGTGGCATACCCACATAACAGAGTACTATTCCTTCATAAAGAAAAACAAAGTCTGATACTAAGACATGGATGAATCTTAAAATCATTATGCTAAGTGAAATAATTCAGACTGAAGAGTACAAACATTGTATGATCCCACTTGTATGAAATCCCTAGACAAATCCATACAGAGTTTATTCCTGATTCCAGGCACTGCAGGGAGGCAGGAGTATGTGTTACTGCTGAAGGAGTACTGAGTTTCTCTTTAGTGAAGGATGAAAAACTTCTGGAAACAGACAGCGGCAATGACCGCACAGTATTATGGATGCAATTAATGTCACTGAATTACACACTTGAAAAGAATAGCATGCCAAAATTTTTGTTATATATATTTTACCATAATAAAATTTTTAAAAATAATCTCCCCCTCACAAATAAAGATTTATATTCAAGTAAATCAGAGAGAGAAAGAAAAACAAATTAGATGAAAGCAAAATAAACTCAACGTCAGACAAACAAAACCTAAGATGACTCATTTCCAGCAAACCTGGACTAGAAGAAATGCTAAAGGAAGTTCTTCAGGCTGAAGGAACATAACCTTACATGGAAAACTAAATCTGAAGGGATACATAGCCCTGGAAATGATAACTATATGGGTAAATCTAAAAACACATCTTAATTTCAGTAAAAGTAGGCTGGTTATCTAAAGTAACGATGATGTTAACACTTGATAGGATTTGTAACATGCACAAGTGAAAGATGTGACAAAGCACTGAAGGCAGGAGGGTACAAAAGAAATCACGCCACTGGAAGATTCTTAAATTGTACAGGAAATGATGGAAGAGCATAATACTGGCTTAAGGGATTGGTGATAAAAAATGCAACCAATAAAAACAGATTTAAAGGTGTATAACTAAAAAGTCAATATAGAAAATAAAATGGAGTATTAGAAATTATCTGAGTAATCTAAAATAAGACGGGAAAAGGAGGGGTGGGACAAACTACAGATTGGACAAACAGAAGACAAAAGGCAAGATGTACACGCAACCGAAACACATCCATAATTACATTAAGTGTAAATGGTTCAATTCAAAGGCAGAAAGGGGCCAGATTAGATCAAATCAAAAGATAAACTCAGTGTTGTTTACAAGAGACATCCCTGAAATACAAAAACACAGCTTGAAAAATGGAAGGAAAAAGACACTGTAGGTAGACATTAATCTCAAGAATGACAACGTGGCTATAAATATTAGATGAAGCCAACTTCAAGGCAGGAAATAATATCACAAATCAAGATGGAAATTTCCTAAGGATAAAAAAGGTTCAAACCATCAGATAAAATTTTAGAATGTTAACTAGAAATACAGACATCAGAATTATGATTTCCAAAACACTAAAGAGGGGGGGAAAAAAAAGAGAGAAGCAAAGAAAATGTGAGCTCTTCTGTTGAAAACAAGAACCTGTTCCCCAAAACCACTGCCATAGAGTTGATTCTAACTAATAACAACCCTATAGGACACAGTAAAATTGCTGAGGGAAAAAAAGCATTTAAAAAAAAACTCAGCACCAGCACCAAAACACAAAATAAGCAAGCAGGAATAAGATAAAATATCAGTTATCTCAAAAAAAAAATAAAAGTATATGAATGTTTTAATTATTGCAGTTTGGCAGAAATGATGTCTCTTCAAATTAAAAGACTCCCAGAGTGAGAATATAAAGGATTTCAATAGCACAGCTAAGTTACTTCCATATATTCAGATCAGTTTCATAGCCTTAAATATGGATAAAAAGAATTCACACTAAAGTAGCTTTCTCAGATTGGGATCAGCATCTGTGGCTTATATGATTCTACATTGTATACATTGTTACAGTTTTCTTTGTGGCCATATATACAGATCTCTGTATCCACCAACCTATTCATTATGTTTGAACTACTTAAATGTAGAAAAATTAACTATGTATATGGCTACAAAGAAAACTGTAGCAATGTATACAATGTAGAAATCATATAAGCCACAGACGCTGATCTCAATCTGAGAAAGCTACTTTAGTGTGAATTCTTTTTATCCATATTTAAGGCTATGAAACTGAAGAGCAGAGAGAAAAAGCACCCTGCCCTGGTTCACGTAGCTAGTGTATCTGCAGATCCATGGTTTGGGCTCTGCATTCTGGCTCTAGAACCTGCTGTCTCAACTTCTGTGCTGCACAGTTAACATGCTGCTAAGCAAAAGGCTGGAAGTTCAAGTCCATCGAGAAGTGCCTAACGAAAGACCTGGCAACCCACTTCTGAAAAATCAGCCACTGAAAACCGAGTGGACACAGCTCTACTCTGACACATGGGATCGCCATGGGGTGGAGTCAACACAACAGTAACTGGTTTTATATTCCTACCCAAGCGTGGAGGAAGAGGAAGGGGATATTTCCCCACAAAATTACAATAATTAAAATGTTATGTTGAGCAGAACTAGGGACATAACCAGAATAGAATCTAGAAGCAGTCCTGTGGATTTATGGGAATTTGTATCTAACGAACCAGAAAGAAAATAATGGTCTATTTCATAACTGTCAAACAATTTCAGGGAAAAACACAGATAAATCCCCTACCTCACCTCAAAAATGAAAAACAAACTTCCACTATATTGAATGATTAAAACTAAAGGATAAAAGAAAATAGTAGCCAATACAGAATATACCTTCTATTTTAGACGGGAAAGACTTTTCAAATGAGACAGTCCCCTCTCCCTAAAACCAAACCCATTGCCATCAAGTTCATCCCGACTCCCGACTCATAGCAACCTTATTGGACAGAGTAGAACTGCCCCATTGAGTTTCCAAGAAACATCTGGTGAATTTGAACTGCCAATCTTTTAGTTAGCAGCTATAGCACTTAACCACTACACCACCAGGACTTCCTCCAAATAAGACAGAAACTCTGAAATCATAAAGGGAAAGCCTAATCGGATCCGACTCAACTTGGCTGGCTTGGCTTGGCTGATCGATTTAGCTCCATGAAAATCAAAACATGTGCACAATAATAGAAATAACAAACAAGCTTAAAAGACAACCATAGATAAGGAAAAAATATTTGCAGCATATGAAAGAAAAGATTAATACCTACAAGGCATAAAGCACTCCTACACATCAGTTAGATCAATTCAAAGACCCAGCAGAAGCATGGATAAAGGAACATGTTAGATATTTCACTGAAGAATCCAAGCTGCCAATACACATGTGAAAAGATGTTCAATATAAAAGAGAAATGAAAATTAAAGCAAATGTTACCTAATATTCCTTCCCACAGCAGGCATATAAAACATTAATGATATCCCACTCTGGCAATGATTTAGAGAACAGATATCTTCACAATCATCTGGCAAAATCTCGTAAAAGGGCAGTCTTTTGGGTAACAATTGGCTATACTCTTCAAAATTTCAAATATATATGGCTTTTGACCCCAAAATGTTATAAGTGACTGTAATACACATACAATTACAGTATTGTTGGTCATAGCAAAGGATGAAAACAGGATAAGATTCCACGAAGAGAGTATAAGGCTAATACAAGGGACCACCACCCGTCTGTCAGTTGGTGACACTGTGGTGGCTTCCATTTGCAGTGATGCTGGAAGCTATGCCACCAGCCTCTCATATACCAGCTGGTTCACCCATGGTGGACAAGTTTCAGCAGTGCTTCCAGATGAAGACAGAGTAGAAAGAAAGGTCTGGTGATCTACTTCTGAAAGTCAGCCAATGAAAACCTTATGGATTATAATACAATATTGTCCAATACAGTGCTAGAAAAGGAGGCCCTGGGTTGGAAGGCACTGCACGGTAGCCTCCAAAATGAACTCAGACACGCCAACAAGGATGAAGACAGTGCACAACCAGGCGACATTCTTATGCTGTTCTGCTTTAGGTCACTGCAAGTTAACCGAGTGGCAAGTGACAACAGCAGAGTGGACCACGACACAGCCAGCAAAAGGAATAAAGTAGACCTACATTCCCCCCGCAAAAAGTATCTCCAAGATGTATTAAGAGAGAAACACAGAAAACTATATAAAAACATGCTTTCAGTGTTTTTCTCAATTACAAATAAACTTTTAAAAAAATCAAGTTTGAAAAGTGAAAGGACAGAATTAGCAGAGAGAGGTGAAGGGGTTCGGACAGCTTTAGACTTTTCAGACTGTTTGCATTTGGTAACTGTTTCGGGATCTTTAAAAAAAACTGAAGTGAAAAGGAAACAGAGGGTATTGATATACCATTTGACCCAGTAATTCCACTACTTGGAATATATCCTACAGATTCAAGACCTTTCACGCCAACGGACACATGCACCAGAATGTTTATCACAGCACAGTCCACGATAGCAAAAAGATGGAATCAACCCAGATGCCCAACAACAGAAGAATGGATAGGTAAACTATGATATACATACGCAATGGAGTACTGTGCAATGATAAAGAATAATGATGATTCCAGGAAACATCTCATAGCCTGGTTTCAACTGGAAGACACTATGTTGAGTGAAAGCAGTCAGCGACAAAAGGACAAATACTGTATGAGATCTCTACGATAAGATCTCAAAAACAGACTTGTGTATAGAAGAAAAGACTCTTTGACAGCTGCAAGGGAGGGGAGGAAGGGAGGGTGAGGGGGGAGGGTTTAGTTTAGACAGTTACTAGAAATCTAGTTGGGAGAAAGCGGTGACAGCACACATTAGGAACAAGAACAACATTAAGTGGACTTCAGCATAACTTGAGTACTCCTTCCATTTAACTCAATACTGCAAGGATAGAGTAGCTGGGGCGGGGGGCGGGGGACCATGCTTTTAGGCGAATTCCAGGCCAATTGGCACAACTAGCGTTTTGCTAAGAGAGCTCTCTGCACCCCACATTGGTGAGTGGCGTCTGGGGTCTTAAAAGCTGCTAAGCTGCCATCCGAGGACACAGCAAATGGTCCCAACTCAACAGGAACGGATGCTCACCGAGGACCAAAATGACATGCGGTAAAGACAACTGAGAAGACAGAGAGACCCACAAGAGTGTGTGTCTACATCGACTTGGGACCGGAAGAACCGGATGGTGCCCGGCCACCACCAGTGATAGCCATGACGGAGCTCACAGAGAGGAGTCTCACTGGCAACACAAGAATAAAGAGGTGCATCATGAGATCTCCACTAAAAGACCTCAATTGATGGTCCAGTGGTTTTGGGGTTCCTCTGAGAGCATGGCCCCCTGCCCTGATGTTGCCCTTTCCCATAAATTATAACAAAGGTCCACTGTTTGGACAGGAATTGATTGGACTTGGCAAGGCAGAGTGACCATACATTGGAAGCACTTTATGGTTCTATACATCTATAGGATATCATCTTGCTGACCTCTGCCTGGAGAAAGGGGAGTGGATGGAGAGGAGGGGAAAGGAGGCTGTTGGGAGGATGAGACATGTATGGAGCAGAGAGGAATAGTGTGCTGTCACTGGACAGGGAGAGCAGTGGAAGCTGCATATAGGTGGGCATGTAAATTTACATGTGAATGTACATTTTCACTCAGTTATGTTAAATAAAAATTTAAAAAAAAAAAAGAGGAAACAGACTCATTCCTATCAGATTCACTTTTGTGTGATTCCTGGTAATGTTTCCCCAAATTGGGCATATTTCAAATAGCTGCAATGCTGAGTTTTTGTTTTTGTTTTTCGGTATTAGGCTTTCTTCTTTAACCATTACATTGTAAAATTCTACTACGTCTCTTCCTGATTTTCAAAATGATTATTCTTTATTTTTTATAGTTGTGAAAATATGGATATAACCCAATGCTTGTTACTTCAACATTTTTAAGTTTTCAGCTCAGTGGTATCAGTGCATGAATCACATGGTGCAACCATTGTCCATAATCAGTGGCAAGCTTGCCAGAGCCAGAAAACAGAAACTGTTTCCCAAACAATGACTCCACATGTTCCCCTTCTTTCCACCTCAGCTAGCCACTCATCAACTTTGGTTTCCATATACTTGGTTTGTATACACTTGCCGGGTCTTGTCATTTCAAACCACCCCAGTGACACAATAGATAAAGTGATGGACTGCGGTTCAAAACTGCCAGTAGCTCTTGGTGGCACAGTAGCTGAGTGCTGTGGCTGTTAATCAAAAGGTCAGCAGTTCAAACCCACCAGGTGCTGCTAGGAAACTCTAGGAAGCAGCTCTTCTCTGTCCTATAGTGTCACTATGAGTCGGAATCGACTAGACAGCAGTGGGCTGGGCTTTATAAGTGAGGTTGTATAGTATCTGTCCTTATTTCTCTCCCCATAATATCTCTGAGGTCCATCCATACTGGAGCACGTATCCAAACTTCATTTCTCTTTATGTCTGAGTAGCAGTCCACTGAAGGAGGCTCAGGGGCACAGTGTTTAGGAGCCCAACTACTAATCAAAAGATCAGCGGTTCAACCGCACCATCTGCTCCGAGGGAGAAAGATGTGGCAGTCAGCTTCCATAAAGATTATAGCCTTGGAAACTCTATGGGGCAATTTTACTCTATGTTATGGGGCTGCTATGAGTCAGTCAACTAGACAGCAATGGGTTTGATTTTTTCACTTGTTTTTTTAGACACTTTTCCACTATATATACCACATTTTATTTATCAACTCATCAAAATGATTATTTTGGTAACTACACATTACTTTGTGTCCACTGTTAACCAAATTATTCTTCAAATGTTGGCCACTTGAGTTTTCCTTTTATTTTTATTTTGTGCAGGTATTTGTTTTGTGCCGATCACAGCAATGAGCACTTTTGTATGTCTGTTATTCTCTTACACTGATTCCTCAACATACGTTTCCAAGAACTCTAAGTCAGAGGAACGATTTCACAGCTATTTACAAACTACAACACTCCAAGCCAAGTGTCGTCAAGTCAGATCCAACTCATGGCGACCCTAGGGGCCAGAGTACAACACTACTCTTCACAAATGTGCCAATTTCCAATTCCACCTGTAGCAGCTGATCACATCTGTTTCTTTACAATCTTGCACATTCTGGCTGCTAATCTTTACTTTTTCTTTAATTTTCTTTAATTACTTTAATTTTCTTTAAATATTTTAGTTGATGTAAAATGCAGACTTTCAACCCATATCCAGATATTTCTAAAGTGATCATGAAAGAATCATCCAGTTTCTTACCTATGAGTATTTCCTTAGTTTTTTGGTCTTTAGTTTGGTTTTTTTCCTTCTCCATAATGGGAAACATTTATACTGATTCTCCGTGAAAATAACAAATCCCTATTGTAAAGTAAGCTAGAAAATACACATTATAAAGAAAAATGCAAATATTATATATTACATAGTCCCACCAGCCAGAAAGAACCATGAGCAAGACTTGGTGTTTATAGACATTGTTCTTCCAGTAAAGGAACAAATTGATTATATCACCACATTAGACAAGCATTGTGCATATTCTTTTGTAACCTACTTTTACCACTTAACCACAGCTTATGGATATTTTTCCCATCAATAAACAGCTGCAAAATACCTCTTTAAAGTATTATAAATCAAAGATGTCACTTTAAGGACTCAGCTGTGCCTGACCCCAAACATGGCATTCTCAAGCGCTTCACATGCATGCAAAAGCCGGACAATGATTAAGGAAGGCAGGAGAACTGATGCCTTTGAATTATTAAGAATACTGAACATACCATGGACTGCCAGAAGAACAAACAAATTTGTCTTGGAAGAAGCATAGCCAGAATGCTCATTAGAAGCAAGGCAGGCAAGACTTCAACTCACATACTTCGGACATGTTATCAGGACAGACCAGTCCCCAGAGAAGGACATCGGCTCCATGAATCACATGGCAAAGCAGCAAAAAAGAGGAAGACCTCCGAGGAGATGGATTAACACCTGGACTTCCGCAACAGCCTCAAACACATTGATTGCAAGGACGGCACACGAACAGGCAGCCTTTGGCTGTGCTGGACCCAGTGTCCCCACAGGCGGGGACTGATTCCAGACTCCATGGCACCTAACAGTAACATAAGTCACTGTAGTGGTTGCATCATTTTTCAGTGTCACATAAAAGTTCTGTGATATAAAAACAAATAGCTGCTGGGGAGTCAACTCTAACTCCTGACAGCTTCACATGTGTCAGAGGAAAACTGAGCTCCCCAGGGTTTTCAGTGGCTGAGTTTTCAGAAGGAAATCAATCACCAGCCTTTTCTCCAAAGGGCCCCTGGGTGGACTTGAACCTCCAACCTTCCCATTAGCAGCAGAGCAGGGGAACCACTGGTATGACCCCCGGACTCCTGTGTTAATGTATGCTCAGTGTTATTTGGTTTTCAGATGTGTACCTTGCATTTCTATTGAAATCACACACTGAAAGGTGAATCAGCGCTGCATATTTCTCCCTTTGTGAGTTCCCTGCTTATATTTGTTGCTTTTTTTTTTAATAACTGAAGAGTTCTTTTTTCTCAGTGATTGACAGGAACCCTAAACACTGGTGACATAGGGGTTAAGTGCTACAGCTGCTAACCAAAAGGTTGGCAGTTCAAATCCACTAGATGCTTCTTGGAAACTATGAGGCAGTTCTACACAATCTGTAGGGTTGTTATGAGTCAGAACTGACTCAGCAGTAGTGGGTTGGGTTTGGTTTTTGATTTGTTTGTGTTGTTTGGTGTATGCGAGCGACAGGAACCCACAACTCTGCAAACAGGAACAACATCAGCTCCTAAAAGTTTTCAGGGATCAAAGGGTGTAACATGTGGCAGGTGTGTAGCACAAAGTGAGTACCTGGTAAGTTTACGTGGGTCTCCTCCCCTTCCCCTCCCTCTCATCCTTCCCGCAACCACTGTGGAGATGTAAGCCCATTAGAAGACACCTATACACACTGGGACACTGGCAAGCTCTTTTCTCAATGATGTGGATGAGTGTTCACAATGCCTCCTTCAAGCTTTCTAAATCTAAGTTCAAGGCTCCTCTCTCTCCTCTCTCTCCGGTGTTTATAAGTCTCCCTCTTGAAACAGACCTAGAACTATAGCAGCACAAAGAGAAACCAAATGCTTCTTAGAAAATCTCTGATGACTGACCCAACGTTCTCCTCCTTCGTAGCTGGACCTGTTGCGGTCAAGTGAGCTCGAATGTCTTGTATTCATCAAAAGGCAAGAACAGTAGCATTATGCCCAATAACCCAAAACAAGAAATAGCCCTAGCTTCCATACACAGTAAAATGAGTAAATAAAGAGGGGCAGATCCAAGGAAACACTCGACAGCAGGGACAGCGAATGAGTAGAACGGCACACAGTGTAGGTGAACCACTGGAAACACGTCGGGTGAAAGGCAAATGCACAAAGTACGTGCCACCTGATCCCATTTATACAGAGTTCAAAAGTAGGTGGACAAAACCATGGGACTCCAGATCAGGGTGGTGACTACCCTCAGGGTTGGCAGAAAACATCCTGGTGGGGTGTCTGTGCAGCTGTGGAACTAGGAATGGTGTGCCTTTCTGGGCATGTATTATTTTTAGGTTGAGCTACACGAAATTGCCATTTCTGTAAGTCAAAGCAGTTGAATATCAGCAATTTCCCACGGTTCAATCTAATACATCAATAAAAACATTTATAAACAACCCTTTGGACAAAAAGGAAAAGAGCTTCTAGCACTGGTGGGCAGAGAGCTACTTTTGAAAACCAACCTAAATACACCAGTGGTTTCTGACCTTGTTTCTTCCTCCTTTCTCTTTGGCAGAGACTGGATAACAACTAGTCCCTCACCTGCGTGGGACAATTTTTCACAGTCACAATATTGAAAGCCTGTGATTAAGCCGTCTCAGGAGTCCTACTCTCTCAGCTTCCGGCTCTCTCATCTTGGGCATCTCAAAGGCTCCCCCTAACACCTTGGTGGCTGTCAGCTGAAAGAGAAGGACATGCCAGCAGGCATCGATCATGTCTGAACGGACTTCCCGGCTGTAAACCAGTGTTTCTAACTCATGCACAAACCAGCAGGGCAGTTTTTTTCAAACAACAATATTACTAAGGTCATTTTTATATTTAAGAACACTATCACAGAAAAATAGAGCTGTTCAGCTTTTATGAGCCTTGCATGGGTCATAAAAGGCATCATCTTTATAACTAGTTGAGGTAACTTTACCCACAAGTCAGGAAATGAATGATCTCCTTTCTTACTGATGTCAGAATTTATCTCCCTATGGAAAAACATCATCAATTCTCAGAGGTCTGGTACAGCCAACTCATTTTACAGTGGCAAATAATATTTCAAGCAGAAGGGCGCTCCATTTATCAGATGACAATGCAGAGAAGCACTGAGACCCACCTGTTTCTGCAGGCATGATGGGGGAGGAGAGGGTATCTGACTGAAAGAATTCTCCAGATGTGGCTTCCAGTTGAAGGCAGTATGAAGAAAACAAGCCCTAAAGAAAGAAGGCAACCTAGCATTTTCCCGACATGTTGTCTTACGCAGCTATGCTAACAACATCTAGGATACAGTGTCCTTGAATCACTGTGGTTAAAGCCCCGGTAATTCAAGTCATCACTGGGAAAAATACAAGACTGAGACTATCCCACCCAATCAGACAGCAAGCCACTCACACTGCTCAGAGGGACAACTAATGGAAGGAGCTCATAGCAACCTAGGGATATCACTTTCCAGAGTGGGGCAAAGGGATCATCTGAAATATATTTAAAATAGCTTACTATTTCATAGAAATCCTGCAGTAAAGCATTTATAATAAGAAATCATTAGCTATCTACAGTGTTTATCTTTAGCATACATACTATAATAATAAGAATATTCCTGTGTGTTAAGTATCTACAATGGGCTGAATACTTCCTGGTTTAATACTCACAGGCTTTACTCTCATGGGTACTGTTAATACTGAACTGAACAAAGACTTAGGCTGGTGTAACACGTTTCCCAAAGGCTCATGGAGCCAATAAGTGGCAAAATCAGGATTTAAATACAGGCAACCAGAAGCCCATAACCAATCTACTGCACTGCCTTTCTTAGATACCACATCTAAACCCATCCACTGCTGTCAAGTCGGGTCCAACTCACAGCGACATGTAAGTGGTGGAAATTAACAAGAGTGGGAGAAGACACCCAGTTATGGTGGTAGCTGCCAAAGGGGCTAAAGCTCTTTATCTAACAAAATCCAGTGAAATTTGTACATGTACAGAACACTTGAAATGGTGTATGCTCAGCTGTGTGTACTCCTAACAACTACACAAGCTTCTTCTCAATCCAATGAAGTATTGTAAAAATGGTGTGGGGTGGCATCTGATCTCCTCTAGCTTCACAAAGGGTAAGTAAGGCCAAGACCAATAGTCCAAGGATCCTCCCAGATATGCCTCCTCTCTCCCATCTCCACCGCGTCCGACACTGACCCGCCCCCCCATGGCACTCTCTACTTCTCTGCTGGGTTCGACAATTCATTGCGATGGCCACAGAACTCACATACAATGTTCATGATTATGGGGTTCACCAGGGAAGTAGAACTCAGGGTACAGTTCTTCCAACAGAACAGCTTCTTCTCAGCTGTGCCTTTAGGCACACCTCTTTCTGGCCCTTCAGTCTCTGCCCTGGTCAGACAAGGGTTAAAACTCTCTTTTAGTACTGCCACTAAGTGCCCAGAGGCACCCTCCTCTCCCACACAGCTTCAGCCAGAAGCTGAGTTTTTTGCTCTACAGGCCAGAAAGCCAATCACGCTGTCTCCGGCCAGTCTCTCCGGCTGATGTCTCCTGATGTCATCTCTTCGCCAGTGGTTCTCACCGTCTTCAGTGTTACAGTTCTCTCTGTCTGTCTCTCCGTCTGTCTTTCTCTGTCCCTGCCTCTCTCTTGGTCTCCTGGTTCCAAAACCTTCTTAGCAAATGCATCCCAGGTCCAAAGGACCTGCTCTACCATTGGCTCTTCCTTCTCGTGGTGATGAGACCTTCTCTCCACTTTCTAAGCCTACCAGATGGCAAAACTGAGTCATCTCCTTAGTAGGCCACAACTGCCTTATGTGCACAGCCCAACCCAATCACTTAGGTGAGAGTTACAAGACTGTGTCATAAATGGCCATACAAAAGTGACCCATCACACCACAAATATTATCCCCATTTCCCATATGAACAGACTGAGGCACAGAGATTTTTTTAGCTACTTGCTAGTAAGTGGCATAGCTGCAAGTCAAACAAAAACCTGCCTAGCTCCAAAGATCTTTCATTATACCTCTTGGCTCTTTTGATTTTAGAGATCAAGCAAAATTATTTCAGATGTGAGAGTTAGATAGGTATTTGCCTTGAGTAAGTCAATGGCCTTATTCTACCATGCAATCTCTGGCATCATTTCTATCAACAGGGCCATATTTTCCAACAACTGATCTTCTTCTTGATTTTCAGCGTTTGCATTCCAATCACCAAGGGTGACAGCGGAGCACACCATCTATTGCTCATTCATATACAAGTGTAAGCTGACGCCAAATAAAATCAAAACAAGTCCACAGGAATGAAAATACCATATTGAGTGTATCCCACCTGAATTTGAAGACCATCTCAAAAAGAGACTCAACACACTGAACACCAATGACTGAAGACCACGTGAGCTGTGGGAAGGCTTCAAGGACATTATGTATGAAGACAGCAAAAGGTCATTAAAAAGACAGGAAAGAATGGATTTCAGAAGAGACTTGAAACTCGCTCTGAATGTCAAGTAAACATACCAAAGCAAAAGGAGGAAATGAAGAGAAGATTTCAAAAACGGTGGTTGAAGAAGACAAAGTAAAGCATTGTGGTAAAATACGGGAAAATCCGGAGTTAGAAAATCAAAAAGTAAGAAGGCATCTCCCAAGCTGAAAGAACTGAAGACCAAGTTCTACCCTCAGTTGCAATATTACAAGATTCCATATATAAAATGAAAGAAGCCTTGGTTGCTCAGTAGGTAAGCACTGTGGCTGCTAACCAAAAGGTCAACAGCGGGTGCTCACCAGCCATTCCTCAGAAACCCTGTGGGGCAGTTCTGCTCTGTCCTATACGGTTGCTATCTATGAGTTGGAATCAACTTGAGGCAATGGGTTAGTTGCCTTTTTTAAAAAAGGCAAGCAAAATATTGAACACAGAAAGTGTCAAAAGAAGATGGAAGGAATACACAGTCCCAAAAAGAATCAGTTGACATTCAACAATATTAGGAGGCCGCACATGATCAAAGGGAAAGTTCAAGCTGCAGTGAAGGCACTGGTAGAAAATACCCCACTAAAATCCACTGCCATTGAGACCCATCTGACACATAATGACCCTGGAGGTCAGAGTAGAACTGAGCAGTCCTGGTGGGTTTGAACTGTCAACCTTTTGGTTAGCAGAAGTAGCACTTAACCCACCATGCCACCAGGGTTTCTGATAGAAAACAAGGCTCCAGGAGTGGACAGAATACTGACTGAGGTGTTTTCACAAAAAGATGCTCTGCTGGAGGTCCTCATTTGTGTGTGCCAGGAAATCTGGACGAGAGCTACCTGGCCAACCAACTGCAAAAGACCCATAGTTACGCCTATTCCAAAGAAAAGGGATTTAAAAGAACGTGGAAATTATTGAGCAATATCATATGCAAGTGAAATTTTGTTGAAGTTTGTTTGAAACTGGCTGCAGCAGTATCTCAGCAAAGAACTGTCAGAAATTGCAGCTGGATTCAGAAGAAGGCACAGAACCAAGGATAATCATTGCTGCCATCAGATGGCTCTTGGCTGAAAGTAGGAAATACCAGAAAGATGTTCACTTGTGTTTTCTTGATTATGCAAAGGCATTTGACGGTGTTGATCATAAAAAATCACAGATAACACTGTGAAGAATGGGGATTCCAGAACATTTGACCGCACTCACGTAGAAACCGTACATAGCCCAAGAGGTAGTCAAAAGAACCGAACAAGGGGAGACTGCATGGTTTAAAATCAAAAAAGCTGTGCATTATGGTTGTACCCTTTTGCCATATTTATTCAGTATGTATGGAGAGCAAATAATCTGAGACTCTGGACTATACGAAGAAGAACACAGCACTAGCATTGGAGGAAGACTCACTAACAATCTGCCATACGCAGCTGACACCACGGTGCTTACTGATAGCGAAGAGGACTTGAACCACCTACCAATGAAGACTACAGCCTTCAGTGTGCATCATATCTCAACATAAAGAAAACAAAAATCCTTGCAACTGGACCAGTAAGCAGTGTCAGAAAAGCTTCAAGTTGTCAAGGAGTTCATTTTAGTTGGATTCTCAGTCATCCAACACCCATGGAATCAGTAGTCAAGAAATCAAACGAGTTACTGCACTGGTCAAACCATGCTGCAAAAGACCTCTTTAAAGTGCCAAAATACAGATACCACTTTGAGAGTAAGGTTTACTTGACCCAAGCATGGTACTTCCAATTGCCTTATACGTATGTGCAAGCTAAATAACGAATACGGATACTGAAGAAGAACCGATGCCTTCGAATTACAGTGTTGGCAAAGAACACTGAATATACCATGGACTGCCCAAAGAATGAACAAATCTGCCCTGGAAGAAGAACTGCCAGGATGCTCTTTCAAAGTAAGGGTGGCTCTGTCTCACCTTCTTTGGCAGTATTATCAGAGGTGAACAATCCCTGGAGAAGGACATCATGCTTGGTAAAGCAGAGGGTCAGTGAAAAAGATGGACCAGTACACTGGCCACAACAAAGGACCCCAGCATAGCAATGACTGCAAGGATGGTGGGGGACCAGGCAGTGTTTCTTTCTGTTGTACACACAGGGTCGTTACGAGCCTTAAGTGACTCAATGGCACCTAATAACAAGCTGTGTGTTAGACAGCTTAGCCTTATGCCAACGGTAGCTAACAAACCCCCCAAATCTCAGCTAACATGCAGTTTCCTCCTCCCATAAAGTCCACTTCTGACAGTGTAAGAAGCCAGGGCAGGGTCCTGGCTGCTTCCACCCGGCGGCTTTTCCATCTCAAACATGGCATCCGTGCTCACCACCAACGCGGAAGACAGCAGGCCATGAAGGGCTCATGCTGCCTCACCCAAAGGTAAAACCTGATCTTTCTCCCACATTCCACTGACCAGAGCTCAGCACATGCCACCACCTGAAGGCAAGAGTTTGGGAAGTGTGGTCTCCTCTGTGGCCAGGAAGAAGAAGAGAATCAGAGGAGACTGTCTGTGATGACAGGCTCCCACATTACAGTAGACTGTACATCAGAAGGGGCTCCCAGGTGGTGTAAAGGGTTAACTGACTCCAGTGCTAACCGAAAAGCTAGAAGGTTGGGCCTGCCCAGAGCACCTTGGAAGAAAGTCCTGGTGTTCTCCTTCTGGAAAATCAGCAATTAAAAACTCTGTGGAGCATAAGTCTCCTCCGACACGCATGAGGCTGCCACGACTTGATGGCAACAGGTCGGGTGGTGGCAGATCCGTAATTTGCAGTGTGGACACTTCCCCCTTTGTCACTAACGTTGGTTGATGTAACAACCAGACACAAGGAAACCTTGTGCTTAGCTGGTTCAGTGGGCTGCTTGAGGGTGCAGATGCCAGGCAGGGTTTTGAAATATTGACAATAACCTTCATATGCTACCCTTGGTAGCCCAGCGGTTAAGATCTTGGCAGCTCACCAAAAGGTCAGCAGTTTGAACGCATCACCCACTCCTTGGAAACCCTATGGGGCAGCAGAATTCTACTCTGTCCTGTAGGGTCGCTATGAATCAGAATCAGTTTGACGGCAACAGGGATACAGAGTATGGGGTCCAGGAGTCTAAACTGGGGACAGTTAAGGGAGTTAGAGCCGAGTACTCAGTTTTACCTAGATATTAGGAATTAGTTAATTCTGGGATCGGGGAAAGGAGACAGTCAGGTAAGGCTGCCAGAGCTGGCGTCTCACCTGAGCACTGAGTGCCAAGGACCAGGTCTAGAGGCTCCTGCCGAAGGGCCATCCTGGAGCAAAGGCCTGGAGGTTTAGAGGACCATTCTGTGTTGGGGATGAGGTTACTAGGTATTGCTACAGCACTGAGGGGGGATTCCAGGAGGGGTGGAGGAGGGATGGAGCAGGAAGGGATTGTCCATGGTCTCAGTGTCCTGCCAGGAAGGGTGAGCTTTCTCTTAGAGGCAGTAACAGACCTCTGTTTATTTGGTGGCAGGAGGGGGGGACAACCTAAATAAATCAATAAAATAAAATAAAACTGTTGCTGTCAAGTTGATTCCAACTCATAGGACAGAGTAGGACAGAGTAGAACTGCCCCATGGAAGTTCCAAGGAGCAGCTGGTGGATTCAAACTGCTAACCTCTTTGTTAGTAGTCCTATCATTTAGCCACAACACCACCAGAGTTTCCAAGTTTAAAACAGAAATACCATAATCAGGTGTTTGCCCACTGGTTAAACAGACATTGGGCATGGAGGCTGTTCAGTTTTGTGAGAAACAGCCTCTGCTGTCTCCACTGTGCTGCACCACCTTCCAGAGTCCTCGCAGGGAACACACACTTGCTTTGGACTTGCACGGTGGCCATGCATTTCCATGCACTGCAGATTGCTGGGCTACGTGGACGGGGCCTGTGCCTTTGTCTTCCCTGCTTCTCCACACCTCGCTCTGGCCTTGACATAGCACGGCTGGTGCCATGTGAGGGCTCCTCAACTCCTGGAGAGCTTGCTCGTCTATGTCAGAGTAGAATTGCGCTCCAGTGGCTGCTTTTCTGCGAGGAGTCGACAGGTTTTCTTCTAAGGAACCTCTGGGTAGACTCGAACTTCCAAACTTATTTGTGCCCCCCAGGGACTCTGCCTTCTCCCTGCACCTGCAAAGCTCACTGCTGTCGTGTTGATTCTGACTCCCGGCAACCCCAGGTATTACAGAGCAGAACTGCTCCATAGTGTCCTCCTGGATATAATCTTTACAGAAGCAGATCACCAGGTCTTTATTTTCATGAGCCACTGGGTGCGTTTGAATCTGAAACCTTTAGATTAGCAGCCAAGCGCAAGGCTTTTACATCGCCCAGAGAAGGTGACAATAAGTACCTATTGAAGGGACGAGTGATCAAAGAGAAAAATGTGGAGGCAAACTTTCAAAGGAAGTGATTGAACAGAAGAATTAGTTGTGGTCTACCAAGTGCTTGCTCTGCTGGCCAGTGAGTGCCCTGAAGGCAGGTGGGGCTTCTTCCGGCTGTCCCCACAGCACCATTCAAGACTCCCACCCAGAAGTGCCCAGAGAAGTGGGCAGCAGCGATGGGAGATGAGCCGAAACCGTGTTCTGGGCATCCTGGTATCCTAAGCACTCAGAGCTCTGTAACTGGGCAGACCCACACCTAGGAGCCACCAAGAGACACAGGGAGAGGAAGAGGAAGGATGGGCCCAAGGGAACCTAGTCTGGCAAGTGAAGAAGCACATCACCTTACCTGTACACCCAACATTTCATGTTCCCATAATGTTCTTAGGGTCCCTTCTGCAGGGCTGCAAATGAATGCCTTTCTGAGTTCACCGACAGGCTGGAGTCATTGCTGATGGGTACCAAGGAATGAGCTCTGACTCACAGAGGGTCGTAACGTTGACCCGTCCTGCACTATTCTCACAATGGTTGCTATGTTACAGCCCACTGCTGTAGCCACTATGTCAGTCCATCTTGTTGAGGGTCTTCCTTTTACCTTTTTTTCTTTTGGCCGACCTCCTGCTTTACCAAGCACAGTGTCCTTCTCCCTGATGGCATGGCGGTTAAGAGCTATGTCTGCTAACCAAAAGGTTGGCAGTTCAAATCTACCAGGTGCTCCTTGGAAACTCTGTGTACTGTGTGTTCGAATGTCACTATGAGTCAGGATTGATTTCACAGCAAGAGATTTTGGGTTGAGTTTAATGTCCTTCTCCAGTGACTGATTCCTCCAGATAACGCATCCAGAGTAAGTCTCCACGACCTGGAGAGGGACGACGGAAGCAGTGTGAAGAGCCATGGGCTACTCTATACTCATACAGTACCACTATGGGTGTTCTTATCAGCAGTGGACCCCACCCCCACATCCTGCCCTCTGGGCTGCAAAGAGCCAACAAAGACCCTTCAAAATCCACAACATGCCCCAATTTCATCTTTTAGGGCAGGTGAGCCACCACCACCAAGCTTCTGCCCTCAAGGTATTACCCTATGCTAATTTGATTACAGCACCAGCGGGACACCCATCCATTTCCACACATTACCCCCACAAAAATGTGCATGCTTCTCTGGATACCGGCAGGTCACAGGAGACAGTTTAGACAGGTGCTCATTAAGAGGAGACCGGAAGTACAGAGTGAAAAAGGAGAAATGTGCTGTCACTGGGTGAGGAGAGCAGATGGAGCTGCAGACAGGCGGGCATGCAAAAGTGATTTGAGTTGTATACATTCACTTAATCACAGTAAAAAAGAAAAGACAAAAAATAGATTTAGAAGAAAACAGAAAAAAGGGAGAGACAGCTTACAGGACATGGTCACTTTTGCTCCAGTCTGGAAGCCTAGTGCGAGGAGCAGTCTATTGCAGTGGCTGAGTGTTTAGGGGCACAGCATTCACCTCCCACTGGCTGGGTGTCTTCAGGCAAGTTACTTAACCTTTTGAAATCTTGGTTTCCTTATCTGCAAAATGGGCTGGTTTACAGTATTCACCCCATATGAAATGAGGCTTAAAGGAGAAGCCGTACAGAGAGTGCATCACGGGCAGTGAACCGTGGACCAACATTGGCTGCTACATTTTCTAAAGCCGTATGGCGAAGACTACACAGCTGGTACATCTACGTTCAGGATCAGACCTGCCCTTACTAGTGCTGGGACCTCGGCAGTCCTCTGTGCACTGTGCCTCGGTTTCCTCATCCCAGCAATGTGTCCTTTCATCAGGTTAGCCTAAGAATTTAAGGTGACTCTTCATTAGTGCATGGCGTGTCACAAGCCCTCAGTAACAGAAAGCCAGAAACCCTAGTGGCGTAGCTAGCGGTGAAGTGCTTCAGCTGTTAACCAAGAGGTCAGCAGTTCAAATCCACCAGGTGCTCCTTGGAAACTCTATGGAGCAGTTCCACTCTGACCTACAGGATCACAGTGAGTCGGAATCGACTCGACGGCACCTAACAACAACAGAAACCTGGCTGGTGTAGCTCCAGTCACTCCTTGGAAATTCCATGGGGCAGTTCCACTATGTCCTACAGGGTCGCTATGAGTAGGAATCGTCTCCACAGCAGTGGGTTTGGGTTTGGTAAGTGGTAGTAGCTACTGATATTGATCACTGAAAAAAAATTAAGCCCAATGCCACTGAGTCAGTTCTGACTTACAGCAAGCAACACTACAGGACAGAACAGAACAGAACTGCCCCACAGGGTTTCCAAGGAGTGGTTGGAGGATTCAAACTGCAGACCTTTAGGTTAGCAGCCGAATGCCTAAGGACTGTGCCACCCGGGGTCCCGGCTATTGGCAGTAACAATAAAACGGAAGCAGTAAACCACTGGAGAGCATCATCATTCAGGGGCATCGTGGGCCGGCCCTTTCTCTGCTTCCTCATTGCAGACAGCTGAACAAAATCTATAGCCACTCTGGCATCTGCAGAAATGCTCACGGCCTGTCTCCTGGAGTCCTGGGTGGCAGCAGGAGACAAGGGTCCCACCAGTGAGTCTCCTTCTCCCTCTCAAGCCTGCAGCCCCCAGGAAAGGCACAGGACTTCTTCGCCTGCAAGATTCATGGCACTAAACGCAGCCTCAAGGTTCCACATCATACTTTTAGTTTGCCCTAAACTCTGGGCCATTGTAACCAATATATTTCCCATCTCTTCCCAGTAATGTGAGGTCCTTTCCCAAGACTACCCACGAGGCTTTGGGCATCCATCCCACGGTCGATGTATGGGGTCTGCCTCAAGAGCATCCTCTTGGAATCCTGAATTAACAAAACCGCCACACCACACCTTGTCTGCAAATGGCAAGCTGGCTCTTGAAGAGCTAGGGAGAGAAAGTTTACACTGTCACTGCTCATGGGTCCAAAATATATTTCAGAAGTTCTGACTTCAAATCTACATGGAGGATTTGAGACAGGGGTGGTGAGGTCCTCACTCTTATGCAGAACAAATATGGTTGGAGAACAGGTTTGTCATCAAATGGCATTTCTTTGAAGCTACACTCCCCAAACGTCTCCCCAGTGCTGACGAAAAACCAAGCAAACCAAACCCAATGCCATCAAGTTGGGTCCAACTCACAGCAACTGCCCCATAGACTTTCCAAGTAGCATGTGGATTTGAACTGCAAACCTTTGGTTAGCAGACATAGCACTTAACCCACTATGCCATCAGGGTTTCCTGATGCTGATGAAAAAGTCCAGAAATACTCAGCAGAACTCAGTGGTGAGTTACAGCATCTACGCTGAACACTGCAACAAGGGCACTGGATTCAGCCTGCCCGAACAAGCTGGAGTGAGGCCCTGCTGTTGCCGCCACCGCTGTCTGCATGGCCAGAGGCGGACAGAACCCACTGACTCTTATCATCAGGTTAGTGCTGGTTAAAGGAAGCATAAAGCTTCCCCCCAAACCAGCATCCAGCATCCAGCCAGCAGCTCATCTGAGAAATCAAAGGGTCATCTGAATCAGGGAGCTCAGAGTTCATCCTTCCGGAAGTCTTCTGAGCACACTGGAACATCCAAGATTTCCCCCAGGCAGTTCCACACCCATGTCAACGTTGGCCTTCGCAGTTAAAAGAGCCAAAGCTGGACCCATTGTTAATATTTTCCAATTTGATAGGAAATCAGGATATTGTCCAAAAATGCCATTAATGTCCCTCTAGAGAAGGTGACAGCGGATTACCCATTAAAGAAGCCAAAAGGGAAAGTTTGGAGAAAAAATATCAACTCCCTGTCTAGCTGGTACACAGCAGCACCCTTGGAGGAACGCAAGAAGTACATCAAATGATAATTACCAACTCTTCAAATCCCCCAAAACAGGCCATTGTATATGAAAGCATCTCTCATAAACATTTGGGGAAAATTTGGAAACCTGAAAACAATATAAATGTTTTACCTATTACTGGGTGCTTTTTTTATCTGACATTTCTCAGAAGTCCTCACATCAAGTGGCCTAAGTACCTAGCTTGTGTATTTCCTCACTGTTCACACATTCGACCAGGGAATGTTTAATGCTACTATGTACTGCACATACTCTATCATTTCTATCACATCATAAATTAACGAGTTTTAGCCTTGCTGCCCGCTGGAAACTGTGCCTAGCTGGTGGCACAGCAAATGCCAGTTTTCATGCACATTCCAAAGATAAGAAAAGAGCTTGCACAGAAGGAACTGTTTTCTGTTTTTCCAAATGCATCAGCACGCGACTGAAGTTCTCCTGGGCCTCTTCACCACTGAATAAACTAGTGTTCCCCGGAGGCGCGGGAGAGGAAGGCTCCCTGTATGTGGAGGAGCTCGCTGCCCTTTTTGATCCCGGGAACACACACTCTGGGTGAATGTAATCTCTAGTAAGGAAAAACATGCAAGAAAGAGCATTTCTGTTCCACGCGTTTGCCCTGGGCTGCAGAACAGAAGGCGTCTCAGGCAGATACAGCTTTCCAAACCTGCCACCAACTACCCTGATGACTACCCTGATGCCGGGTTGGAACCCTGAGAGGGGCTTCTGTTAGAAGTGGCTCTTTTGGGCTTTTCCAAAACACACACACACACACACACACACACACACCCCCCATATATACACACGGTCACTCAATGTGAATATTTAACATGTCTCAGAAAATAGCCGTGGGGCAGAGGAGAAGCTGACCAGCCAACCGAAGGACAAGCGCAGGTGTGGGTGCCCAGGTGGCAGGAGATCCCGGAGCATAGTGGGGTGGGTCTAATGTATCTTCTGGCCTCAGACATGAAAGGCAGAGACGCGGCAGCTCCCCGAGGCTTGGGCCCCAGGAAGCCGGTGGGCGGCGGGCCCCCAGGGACGCCACGGGGCTCGGGCATCTCCGAGAACAACCGCGCAGCGCCCCTCGCCCCACCTTTCCGGGATCGCTGTTCCCTCGGGCCAGCCGCTGGGAGCCGCTCGGGCTTTTCCCTGACTCCCCTGCCCCGCACCCTAAGCGGACATGGACGCCCCACAGAGACCCGGCTGTAGGCAGCCCACACCAGTCAGCGATCCTGACTTCCCGAGCCTTTACAGCAACAGTTCGCCAGTCGGAAAAGTACCGCAAACGCCTCCTGGGGAAACGCTCACCATGATCCGGGCGGCAAAGCCAAGGATTTGGAGAGGGACCGGGACCAAGCCCGAGCCTGAGCCCAGCTCAGCGGCGGGGTAACAGGAGACGGCAGGGAGCAAGGACTGCAACGTCAGGTCTCAACGACCACCCCACAGGAGAAACTTCCCCAGGACGCAGGGCAAGGGTGCGCATCCGAGAGCAGGGAGCAGCCCCGAGTCCCCCGGCACCAACTACGGAGCCAAGCGGCTGCCAGACCCACTCCGGGAGCGGGGACAAAGCGGCGGCGGAAGCAGGTCCCCGTGAGCGCGCCCCGCCGCACCAGAAACCCAAGCGGGGGAAGGGAAAGGTCTGTCTTGGTCCCATGGGGCGCATCCTGCAGCCAGGCTGGTAGGGGGCCTTGAACCCAAGTCCCAGAGGGACACGACGGCGCCAACAAAGTTGAGGCGCAGAGAGGCTCGGTGGTCTCAGGTCCCCATGTCTGTGGCCTCCGTCCGCGGCGCGCCACTACTTACACAAAGACCCCGAACAGCAGGGCTCGGACCCCGATCTCGATGGCCAGCTCGCGCATGGTGCGGCCGGAGCGGCTCCCGCGGCGGCGGCGGCAGCGGCGGCGGCTGGTGCTCTCGCGGCTCCCGCAGCTCAGCGGCGCTAGCCAGCCAAACCCCGGGCGACGGGAGGCGCTCCAGGCCGCGGGCGGGGGCGGGCGCCGGCGGGGCGGGCGGCGCGGGGAGGGCTCAGACCTCCGCCTCCGGCCCGGGCGCGGGGCTGCAGCGCCCGCCGCTCCTGACGCTTCGCGCCCTCGTCCGCTGCGCGCGGCTGTGGCGCCTCGGGGACTCCCGGTTCCCTCGCGCGGGCGCCGCCTCCACGCCGTAGACCCCGCCGCGCAGCCGGGGGAGGGGAACCGGGGAAGCCCTGCTGCCGTCGCCCCAGCGCGCGCCCCGCTCTCCCCGGTGGGCGGCCCCCGGGCTCGCCGCCCGGGCAGCGCGCCCCAGGTCCCCGCCTGCCGACCCTCTGCTTTGCTGAGCTCTAATGCTCGCTTTCCCCGGCTCTCGCTGCCTGGAACACAAACACGTGGGCAGAGTATTTGAGTGCGTTGGGATTCTCCTAGCACCCTCTGTCCCTACCGAGGAGCTCTCCCTCCCATCTTTTGTCCTCCCTACACCTTTGAAACTCAAATTATTTCTTTTTCTAGGAAGTTCCCCCGAAATCACTCGAGGGCTCTCTTTGCCCTCAGAAGGTACCAACCGGGCTCCAGAGCCCGTCATAGCTGGAAGGCAAAGGCAGGGCTGGTTCCCCGCTGCGCCACCAGCGCCGTGGGGCTCCTGGGAAGTGGGACCCGAAGTGTGTTAGCCACTGAGCTGATACAGCTCTCCCCCCACATATACCGCCTTATATCCCCCTCCTGCAGGGAGTCGCTCTGGGTCACTGGCAGAGGGCTCTGTCGCCTTGGGAACCAGGTGGGACCAGGAGCCTCATTCTCAGGTTTCCAGCCAAGGGCCTCAACCCTCACCTGTAGTCCAGGGGTCAAGATGTTGGCCTGGAGTCCACTGGGGCTTGACTTGGCTTTCCCATCATCTGTCAGGATGGGAGGATGGAAGAGAGCCCAGTCACAGCCGGGAATTCTAATGACCTAGATCTGAAACCACCAGGTCTCCATATCCAGGACGGAATGCTAAGAGGAGCCCCTGGTACTGAAAGATCCCTCACCTAAAAGCATCAGCAGCCCTATGCGAACCTGTGGCCTGGATTCTGGGATTCTTCATGCAGCTCTGCCGTGGAGAAGCTGGCTAGCCAAAGAAGAAGCACAAAGAAACTTCAGGAAACTAGGCAAAGCAGTATTCATGAGTCCCAAACAAGTAGTTCAAGGAAACTGGGCCACTCAGGTCAGAAGTCATTCATCCCTCTGGGGATGGCCCCATAGTTAGCCCTATGGGCAAAAGTAGGCAAGCAGAAAGGGAGGAGATTCTTGATACAGCTAAGAACCTGAGTGCAGGTGAGGTAGGGGATGGAAAGAGTTTGGAGGTCATAGAGGGCTGAACTTGCTGAGAGAGCATAGGGGCCAGGCCCATGTTAGTAGGGGGGAACCCAGCTGTGGCAGTCCTGCCTCGCAGGGTCTGTTGTCTGAATCACAAACAAAATCTTTGTGCACCATTATCTTTGTGATTTCTTGTTATGTTGGAGTTACCTAGAGAGGGAATTGAAAAGGGGATGTAACTTTGTTCCTGTAGTCATTAAGAAAACCAAACCACGAAACCAACTGCTGTCAAACTGATTCCAGTTCGTGATGACATCATGTGTCTCAGAGGAGAACTGTGCACCATAGAGTTTTCATGGCTGATTTTTCATAAGTAGATCACTAGGCTTCTCTTCCAAGGCACTTCTGGGTGGACTCAAACCACTAGTCTTTCAATTAGCAGCAAATGTGTGCACCACCCAGGGACTCCATGTTATTAAGAAGAGGCTTTAAAACACATGGGTCTTAAGACCTGCCCAGCTTAATGTCCCATGCGATGGTTAAATTGATGCTGCACTCTCCTCTTCAGGCTCCATCCTCTGAATGTAAGAAATGCCACCACTGAAGAGGAGTCCTCACTTGAGAGAGCTTGTACCATCTTCAGACAGCTTTTTTGAAAGCTTTTCCTTACAGTGACTTGCAGTGCAACTTCTTGCACCTTTCAAGGTGCTGATCCTACCACTCCTGCCCCCCGTCACCTCCCACCCACTAGCTGCACCCAAATGATATGGTCACAACTTCTCCTGTGGTGGCAGACAACAGACAGGTTTACCCAAACTTATTGCAGAGAAAATTAATGGCTCACAAAAATGAAAAGTCCAGGGGAAGGTCTGGCTTAAGGCACAGCTAGATTCAGGCTACATGCAATGTCATCAGCACTTATCCCTTTGGAACTCTGCTCTGTCCTCTGTTGTGTTAGTTTCAATCTCAAGTTTCAGGTCGTTGCAAGATGGCAGCAAGAATTCCAGTTTTCCATCCTTCCAGGGTCAAGTGTGGCAGGATAGAATTCTCCCTTGGTCCCAGCATGCCCAGCAAAAGTCTCATTGAATGTCATTGGCCCTGCCCAGCCCTGAACCAATCACCTTGGCCAGGGAATCATGGTGGATTGATGGTCGCAGCTTTGGGTCATTTCCTTAATCCCTGCAATGGGAGTAGAACACTCACCCAAAGCCTCTGGCCTGAGAACAGAGGAAATGTAGACCCACAAACAGAGGGTGATACTTTAGAGCAGTGAGAAGCAAACAGCCAAGGACATGTTGTTGATGCCACAACCATGCAGGGTGAAGACAACTAGCCTTCTTCTCCAGGTTCTTGGCCAACCCCAGGATCCTCAACCATTGAAAGAGAGTGGTTCTGGGTGGTCCATAGAAAAGCTTCACACCCTCTGCCTTCGTCAGTACAGTCTTGTATAGAATCACCTTTAAACAAAGCTATAATGCTACCCTAACACTTATCCTCCACTATCTGAATTCTTCCTTCTATGCTCCCTTCTCTAGTCTGTCGTCTTCCTTCGTGGTCTCTTTTTCCATTTACCAGAGTCTGCCATCAAGAAAAGGCCAAAGACTCCTTTGTCGCCTAAACCTGGATCAGGGTTTCTTGTGTGCACACTGTTGCGTAGAATTCATGATTTAAGACAGGTTCCCCTGGTAAGGCAGATGGGTTCTATTCCCCACAGAAAGACTTCCCATGGCATCCTGGGTGCCCAGATCCCTCAGCCCGTGGCCGCCTTCATGCATGTGAAAGTGGCTGACTCTAGGAGCTGTGGCTCCAGCAGCTGTCCACCTGGGCACATGTGCCAAGCAGGTGGAACCCTCCAGAAGCAGCATGTTGGTTGGGCCAGCAGTGAGAGGTCCCCACAAGGGTGGGAAACAGCAAGGCAGATGGGATAAAGGCAGCACCTGTTGGTCTTTACAGGATGGCTATGAAATGTGACAGTGTCTCCAGTGAAGAAGTGTAGGCCAGGAGTTCTTCCCACAGCCTCCGAAATGCTCCGTCACAGACATGAGATAAACACGGCCATCTGTTGTTTGTGTGCGAGTGCCGTGGCTCTCACTGTGAAGCTGACCTTAGGAAAAGCATCTCAGAATTTAGGCACTCAAGTGCAACTCCCCCAGTGCTTTCACAGTGGCACATTTCGAAAGTGCTACTTCAGGAAAGCCTCTTGTATTAAGTTACATGCATGCCACGAAAATCAACTTCATCCCTTTTGGTCACACCTATGGTGTTGGATTTTGCTGTTAAACTTGAAATGTTCAGCGGATGGTGATGGAAAACTTGGCAATGGATATTGGTGATGGGTGGGCAACACTATTGGTGTCAGATACATGTGAAAAATGTTGAACTAGCAAAGATTATATATAGGTATATATACATGTATATTTACAACATAAAAGCAAACCAAGCAGTATTGTCTGACATGGTGGTATTATATTGACCAGATTTGGGGTCATTTCCAGAAAACCAAAGCTACTTTCAGAGAACACAGATTTGCAGCAATTTCTTATTGTCTTGTTTCCAGCAGTTACACTTTCTACGTCAGTGACGCCTACCTTGCTGCTATGAGAATAAGTCCTGGAGAAAGACAGGTAGCATCGTGACCATCAACTATAGAGACACATCCAAGTCTTTCCACTGTCGTTGCCTGGTACAAACTTGTAGAGGATCCAAGAGGAATTGCAGAAGCCTTCATCAAGTTCAGGCTACAGCTTGAACCATGAATATCTTCCACAATAGTCTCAATAAATATCTGTCTGCTGGAAGATCTCCAGGAATGAAGAACTCACTCATTGTTCATTACTTTTCCAGAGAGTTCTATTTGTTCATGTTTGAGTAGAAACAGATTTAACATCTATGAGTTCACCTTTGGGGGCCACACAGAATAAACATAGCACCTAGTCTTCTATGGTATGTTTGTGTTGTTGTTGGGTGCCATTGAGTCAGTGCCGACACACGACAACGCTATGTACAACAGAACAAATGCTGGGCAGTCCTGTGCCATGCCTACAATCACTTCTATGCTTAAGCCCATCGTTGCAGCCACTGTGTCTATCTACCCCATGAAGGGTCTTCCTCTTTCTCACTGACTGTCCAACTCTACCAAGCACGGTGTCCTTCTCCAGGGACTGATCCCTCTTGACGGTATGTCCAAAGTATGCGAGCTGCAGTCTCACCATCTTTGCTTCCAAGGAGTACTCTGGTTGTACTCCTTTCAGAATAGATGTGGTTGTTCTTTTGGCAGTCCCTGGTACATTTGATATTCAGTATTCTATGGTGTAGTCTTTTTAATGATTCTATGATGAGAAATAGATGAATAAATTTTCTCCCTGGCCTTCTCTTTTCTATTCTAAAATACACTATATAGAATATTTCAGAATCCCTGCAAATCAAAAATAAGGAGCAACAACCCAATTTGAAAAATGCATAAAGGACGTAAATAAGAACTACACAAAAATGCAAATGAATAACCAAACAATGGAAGGAAAGATGATCAGTTCTTTCATCTCCTTTCATGCAGTAGTATTTATGAGACCTCTGAGGAGATGCCCCTAGACTCAACGATGATATGGCTAAGACAAATTCTGCACAACAAAAGGCATAGTTTCGGCTTCGAGGATAGAGGTAAGGCACAGAGGAGTGAATCTACCCTTTTATATCCTTTAAGCAGGTGTTGTTCCATCAGAAGAGAAAAAAGTCTTATGTTAAGGAAGTCTTCAGGGAGAGATGGCAATTTGTTTTTCAGAAAGCTGTATGTTAGGAACTTTCTTTCCTGGTAGGATCTTCCTGTGCTTTGCACATTTATCATTGGAGAAGCCAGAGTATCTCTTTTCTCTCTGAATCCAAGAAAAATCTTTTTGTGGGAGCTACCATTTGGATGCCCATTGCCAGTGATACTGTGGTATCTTTAGAACCTTAGGACATTAATAAAAGAAAAGTAAAAAGCCTTCAGACTCAGCATATATTCTCTAGCTCTGCTCTCTCAGTGCAATGGATCGATGCAACAGTTCAGACAATGGCTTGAACATGGCAATGACTGAGGAAGGCAGAGGGCAGGGCAGCACTTCCTTCTGATACAGCTAAGGTCACTGTGAGTTGGTGTTGACTTGACTGCACCTACCAACAACAACAGCAGTTCTGCCCTTACATTTTTCAGAAATCAAGAGCCTTACCAAGAACCCACAGGAAGCCAAGGTCAGGGCCAGGAGCAAACCCCAAGTCTCCCCAGTGAGGGATAATGCTCATTCATGGCACGCTGCGGAATCCTGGCTCATCTGTATCCTTGGGATCTACTAGCCCTGAGCAGGACCCAAGAGAGGTGGAGGCAGAAAATAAAAAGAAGTTGGTGGACTCACATAAATGGACAATTTGTTTTGACAAAGGTGTCAAAGCAATTCAGTGTGGATGGTCCTTTCAATGAGAAATACTGCAAATCCTTGTGGGGAAAAAGTGAACTTCAGTCTCTACTTCACGCCACACGCAAAAATTAATTTGAGATGGAACATAAACATAAAGGCTAGCATCATGAAGCTTCTAGAAGAAGACGTAGGAGGAAATCTTCACAAAGTACTTTCTGTATTTCCTGAGATACAAAAAGCAACAGCCATAAATGAGGAAATTGATACATTGAACTTCATCCAAATTAAAACTGCTCTTTGGAAGGCACTGGAAAGGAAATGAAAAGTTTAGTCTCAGATGAGGAGAAGAGATCTGTGGTATGTATAACTAACAGAGGACTGGTATTCAGAATATTTAAGAATCCTGCAACTCAATAATCAGAAGCGACAACCCAGTTGGAACAATAGATAAAGAATATGAATAAGCACTTTGAAAAAATGCAAATGAAGGACCAAAAAAACACAAGGAAAATGATCAGCATAAAAATTCTCTCAACTGGACCAGTAAGTAACATCATGATAAATGAAGAAAATATTGAAGTTGTTAGAAATTTCATTTTACTTGGATACACAACGCCCACAGAAGCAGCACTCGAGAAATCAAATGACATATTGCATTAGGCAAATCTGCTGCAAAAGATCTCTTCAAAGTATTAAAAGACAAAGATGTCACTTGGAGGACTCAGGTGTGCCTGCACCGAGCCATAGTCTCTTTCTTCATTTGCTTCGTATGCATACAATGAATAAGGACAATGGATAAGGAAAACCAAAGAAGAATTCATGCCTTTGAAGTACAGTATTGGAGAAAATTGAATATACCATGAGTGCCTGCAGAACAAACAAATTTGTCTTGGAAGAGGTACAACCAGAATACACCTTAGAAAGGAGGATGGTGACACTGTGTCTCCTGTATACTGGATAGTTGTCAAAAGGGCCCCGTCCCTAGAGAAGGACATCACGCTTGGTAAAGTAGAAGGTCAGTGGAAAAGAGGAAGACCCTCAATGAGATGGACTCACACAGTGGCTGCCAACAAAGGGCTCAAGCCCAGCAATGATTGTGGGGACAGGGCAGGACCAGGCAACGTTTTGTTCTGTCATCCACAGCATCCCTATGAGTGGGAACTAATTCAATGACATCCAACAATCGCTACAACGTAACTAGTCATCAGGGAAATGTAAACCAAAGTCACAGTGAAATTCGACTACACACCCAGCGGAGTACCTAAAAATCAAAAAGACTGACAACACCAAGTGTTGGAGAGGATATGAAACTGCTTCAAGTCTGGTACCCTGCTGCCAGGAGTATCAAATGGTACAACCGCTTGGAAGGAAACAGTTTAACTGCTGCCAGGAGTATCAAATGGTTTCAAATGGTACAACCGCTTGGAAGGAAACAGTTTAACTGCCTTTTGTTACTGGTGTTCAAGGTTAAACACCAATAATTCCATTACTGGATAGTTCCAAGATAAGTGAAAATATATGTATATGAGAAGATTTAGACAAAATATCCATCGCTTTACTCTTAAGAACCAAAATACTGGAAACAACCTAAATTCCCATTAAGAGGAAAATAGCGGCACGTCCCTACAGTAAATACTATGATAATAAAAAGGAAAGGGCTGTAGATGCAGGTACATTATCTATCTCTCTATATGGACATGTTCATGTAGTCATTGCAACTGGAAGTTTGGGGTAATTATGCTAATTGAATTATGAGTAATTATGGTAATCAGGGCCAGAGAGGAGGACAGACTGAGAAAGCGGTAGGTCCTTAAACTAATCTAAACCACATCCACTGCCATCAAGTGGATTCTGACTCATAGTAACCCTGAAGGACAGAAACAAACTGTTCCATTGAGGTTCCAAGGAATACCTGGTAGATGCAAACTGCCAACCTTTTGATTAGCAGTTGTAGGAGTTAACCATTAGGCCACCAAGACTTCCCATTAAACTTAAGGCAGCTGCTGTTTTCATAACAAAGGTGAACTGATATTTGGAGGGCAAATTTCAAACACCCACCACCTGATTGCATCTCCCTAGAAGGTGATTGCTAGAGCGGGCTTGACGTTCACTGCTTGTTCCCTAAAACAAATACCTGGCAAACAGTAGTCAGTAAGTATTAACATTGTTGCAAGCACAAATGTGTGAGTGCAGGGCTAAGGGGGGGTGGAGGATAATCTGCTAAATGTGGTGATTCTGCTTTCCTCCCCTCTCCATGTTGTCCAAACAAGGATTTCAACAAACAGAGGGCTCGCACTCTACCCCAGGGACATCTCCCGCTCCTGTGAAATCCGCCTGTCTCAAGGTTCGTTCAGCAATCGAGCTTAACACAGACGGTACATGTTTCTCTCACAGGGCAGGTGACATTGAAGCATTTCACAAGGCAATATATATTAAGACTGCATCTGGAAGCCTGACTTCTAAAAATGTCTTCTCCACTGTTTATTTTCTTTCAAAGAGATTCAGAAGAATCTATTGCACGAGACAACATGCCCAGAGCAGTGAGGGACGGACGGACATGTAGCAGGACTTAGTGGCCCCACACAGCGCTGCCCACTACCGACAGCACAGGACCCCGGATTTCCAGATGTGCTGCCCTGCAGATACACAGGCTTTGCTGGTGCCGTACATGAAACTGTCTCCCTCCCAGGACCGGTGATCGCTTTATCTGACTTGCTACTGACCAGTTTCTCCAACTACGACTCCCAAAGCTGTGGAGTCGCCATTCATGAACTCCTGGGATTTGAAGAAGTATATGAAACCCCCAAAGTTGTTTGCACGTTTTGAGGTATATGGTTTTTTTTCTTCTGATAAGAGGTCCATATTTTTTACATGATTCTCCAAAAGCTTCATGGAAAAGAAAGTCAAGGATTTCTGTGTTATAAATTACGTCTCTCGAAAATATGTTTTGTGAATCCTCAACTCAGTGTCTGTGGTTGTCATCCCATTTGGGAATGGGTTGTCTGTGTCATGTTAATGAAGGAGAATTAGTATAGGATGTATCTTGAGTCGATCTCTTTTGAGATCTAACACCCCAAATCCCACTGTTCTCAAGTCGATTCCAACTCATAGTGACTCTATAGGACAGACTAGAGCTGCCCCATAGAATTTCCAAGGAGCATCTGGTGGAATCGAACTGCCAGCCTTTCAGTGTGAAGACATAGCAGTTAACCACTATGCCACCAGGGTGTCCATTTTTAAGATATGAAAGAGATTAAACAAGAGCAGAGATGGGGGAAGTGAGATGCCAAGCCCCATGAAGACTGCCAAAGAGCAGAAGTTCAAAGGCACAAGGATCTTCCTCCAGAGCCAACAGAGAGAGAAAGCCTTCTTCTTAGAGCCAGGATCCTGAATTTGAACTTCTAGCCCCCTAAATGTGAGGAAATACATTTCTGCTTGTTAAAGCCTCCCACTTATGGAATTTCTGTTACACTGCTTAAGCAATTATCTAACAAATCACCTATGGCCCCAATAAGTGTTCATAAGCAGCAATTTAGTCTTATGCCCTGGATGCATTCAGTGGCCTCTGTCTTAGTCACCTGGTACTGCTCCAACAGAAACTATCACGAGTGGAAGGCTTTATGAAGAGAAATTTTATTTGACACAGTCCAGTAAGCCACAAATCCATTAAGAAGTTACAAATCCAGTCAATAAGAGAAGTTATCGCAGTCCAGTGGGATGAGTCCAAATCCAGTGAACCATCTCGGCACAGGAGCCTCAGGTCTGAAGGACGTGCGCTCCTCTCAGTGCTGCTTTATTGGTGGTGTGAGGTTCTCGGCTCTCTATGCTCACTTCTCTTCTTTCTGTCCCACGGCTGGTAACTTGAGACCTGCCTCACCAGCACAACTGCAACCCATTCTCCATCATCAGTATCACAGAGGCAAGATTCACAGCACATGGGAGGAATTGCACCATACTGGGACTCATAGCCATGTCAAATCAACACATACGCTTTTGGGGGGACACAATTTAATCCATGTCAGCATCTTTTTAATGGTTCCCATTGGCTGACAGGGATTTTCTCCAATGGCCATACCTGAAATAAGGTCTAGCTGGCCATCTGACTTAGTCTACCAGTCTATCCAACCTAGCTGTGCTGACATGAAAATTAAGTTTTCTCTCTGAGTCTTCTGCACACCATATTGGTGAGTGGCTTCTGGGGTCTTGCCATTTGAGTAACATCAGCTGGTCCCAGGCCACCTGAAACAAGTGACAACCAAGAACATGAAACATACCAGGGACTTGCGTCCAGGAGACAGAAGGACCCATGTGATTGGGAGACTATATCAGCATGAGACCAGAAGAACTAGATGGTGCCTGGCCACCACCAAAGACAGCCCTGATAGGGGACACGATGTAGTTTCCAATGTAGCATGAGAAAAAGAGATGTGCATATCAATAACTCTATTAAAAGATTAGAAATGATGGTCTGACAGCCTAGAGGGTCCCCTAACAACATGGCCTCTAGACTGGCTGCTGGCCGAGAGCTGAAACCAGGACTGAAGCCACCACTTCAGACAAAGAATGGACTCAGAATGGGGACACAGAGTGATGCAGGTGGTGTGTGTAATTTGTGCTTTAGTATAGATATGAGGCTGTCCTACTGGTCTCTTTTTAGAGGGGAGAGAGGAGGGGACAGGTGTTGGTTGAGTGGATACTGAAAGTAAAGTGAAAAAGGAGAGTGACCTGTCACAGGGTGAGAAGAGCAGATAGAGTTGCAGACAGGTGGGTACTTGGGGTTTTATATGGAAAATTGACTTGGATTGTAAACTTTCACTTAATCACAATTTAAAAAAAGGTTTTTTTATTAAAATGAAAATGCCCTCTCGTAGGAATAGATTGCCTTCTTTAACTTGCTACTTGATCAACTTCTCCAGCTGTGATTCTCAAAGCTGTGGAGTTCTCTGTTCATGAACCACTGGGATCTGAGACGGTACATGCCCCCACAACACTCTAAAATGCTATCCGTCACTAGGGCTGCCTTCTGGAAGGAAACACTCCACCTCCTCAGGACAGGCATCTGCAGAGCTTTGTGTCCTCCACTGTCTGCTTTTTTTTTTTTTTTTTTTTTTTTGCCCCATCTCCCTTGTTAACTTAGAGGTACTTATGCAAAATTCCCAAGACTCACTCAAGCATTCAGATGACCAGTCCAGACAAACCACAGTACTGGCATTTGATGGCAAGCTGCTCAAGGCCCACTTTCTTGAGATCTGTAGACCCTGAGGGAGTGGGCCTCTTTTGCTCTTGCTGTCCAGCATCCCTCTGTCCTTGTTATCCTGAGGGCCTTTCATTTTCATCTGGGGACCACCCCTCGCCCGCCCTCCAATCTTGTGCTTCCAGTGGAGCAGACCATGTTTCAGGGCTCAAGGGTCTGTACTGGACTTGGGCCTGGCCAATCAGAGTGCACATGGTCCTGACCCATGTGATGACTCAGAAATGGATGCACAGCCCAGGTAGAGCCAATCAGAGGCAATGCTGCTGCTGCTCAGACTGTGAGAAAGACCCACTTTCTTCTCCTCAGGAAGCAGAGCTTGCAGGGTGCAGGTGTGCACTGGGCGCGCTGCCTTCAGGTAGGTCCTGAGAATTAAGCTTCAGAGGGCAGAGATAAGCCTTGTGAGGATGGGAGCCCTGCTGACTTGGATGGAGCCCTGAGGCAATCCCTGAAGCACTCCTCCTTTTGTTCAAGACAATTTGATTTGAATCTTTTGGGTCCCAGTGATCTGACTGAATCCCCTATCAAATTAATTCTCTTGTTGCTAAATTAAGGGGAATGTGGGGAATACAGAAGGTATAGAGGGGACAAGAGGTTTTCTTAATCAAGAAAAAAGATCAATACCTGCAAAGCAAGAAGCTAATGACTAAGTGACACAGGAAATGGCACAGACACTGGCGAGAGGAGTGTGCGGGAGTGGCTGTTCCGTCTGTCAATCAGCCGTGGAATGAAATTCTCCTTGGGAGTCCCTCGTTCCCTCCTGGCTCTCTGGTTAACCAGGACTGTCGGGGGAGAACGGTAGGAGGGAGTGACGTCACCATGGCCAAAGGAAAGCCAGTCCCTTCCCATTCTACCTGAAGCTCACCTCCTTAGTCAATTCACTTTCTAGGATGCAAGCGGTTCTGACACGAGTAATAAGTGATATTCACAAGATGATATTTACAAAGGGTGCTAATGAGAACAGGTGCCATGCGGTCCCTCTACTCAATTTTTGTCAAAGCAGTACAGTAACACCCTGTCCCCCTTTCAAGTTCCGTGATCATTAGGTCTGAACATCAACAACCTCTTTCTTCTAGACAGAGAAAAGCAGAACGCAGATGAAGCAAGATCAGTTTGTGCGAACAACCGGGTGATTTTCTTTGGCTGGGTCCTGGTGAGTAGAAGCGAATAGTGAATACAGTGGGTCAAGGAAGGCCTCAGATGGCCTGCCAACTAGGGCAGCTAGATGTACCTTCAGTCACAAACAGCAGTCTCCCAACAGGGGCCTTCGCAAAAGGCAGATGAGTGGACTTGCACTCACAGAGACATCGGAGATGGATCTAGACTAGTATCCATGTGAATTGAAATCATCCAGGTCTGTTTTTTGACCTGACTTTTTATTCTGAAATATTTGAAATTTACAGAATACCTACATTTTCACCTAGATTCATTAGTTATTAACACTCTACCACATTCTTTTTTTTTTCCTTCTCCTCTCTGTGTAGCTATGTAGGTAGGTAGGTGAGGAACATATGTGTGTGTGTCTTTGTATGTTTTCCTTCCTGAACTCTGTGTAAGCATGCTGATGGCATCATGACGCATCACCCCTAATAACTTACAGCATGGATCTCCTAAGGGTATTTTCCTACATAACCACAATTTGTGTTAGGTTATGCCTTGTATATTATATACCACAGAACAATAATTCCTGTATAACCTCCATATCATTACTCCTAAGAAAAATGAGTAATTCCTAACGTTACGCAGCATCTAGTCCATATTCAAATGTTCCCAGATGTCTCCCGAATGTAGTTTATAGTTTATGTAAGATCTGATTAAATGCAGTCAAACCTGTAAAAGCTGGAACATGTGTAAAGCAGAAACCTGTCAGAGACGATAACTTCGAGTGCTTTCCATCAATAGAGACTGACAGAGGAGTAGTACCCCGCACCCCATCAAAGGCAGAAACCTTGCAAGACCTGGAAAAACAAAGCAGTCTTGTTGAGTTCCAGCTCTTACAGGTTTTCCTGAATATTGCTTTTATTACTATGTCTTTTCAGCCCATATCTATCTTCACTCTTCACAGAGAGAGGCAGGTGGAGAGAAAAAACAATCTCCCAGACACAGAGCAAAAGCAGCCAAAGGCCACTGGCATATATTGTATAATGCACTAACTGCTCCAGTGGGAGAACCGAACTATGCTCTTGGGCGAAATCCCATGTGTAGCCCTACCCACCACCTGAGGATATATTTAAACCGCTGTGTGACCTTGGGCAAGTGCTCTAACCTCTCTGTGCTCTAATATTCATTCTGTTGTTATTGGGTACTGTCTAGTGGAAACCTAGAAACCCTGGTGGCGTAGTGCTTAAGTGCTACAGCTGTTAACCAAAAAGTCGACAGATCAAATCCACCAGATGCTCCTTGGAAACTCTATAGAGCAGTTCTACTCTGTTCTGTAGGGATGCTATGAGTCAGAATTGGCTGGACAGCAGTGGGTTTGGCTTTCAGTGGAAACCCTGGAGGCATGGTGGTTAAGTGATATGGCTGCTAACCAAAAAGATAAGCAGTTCAAGTCCACCAAGAGCCCATTGGAAACTCTATGGGGGCAGTTCTACTCTCTCCTGTAGGGTCACTATGAGTTGGAAGGGACTTGACAGCAAAGGGTTTTGGTTTTAGTCAGTACCACCTCAAAGTGACCCGATGTACAACAGAACAAAACTCTTCACCATCTTCACAACTGTTACACTTCATCCCATCATTGCAAAGGAGCGCCTCTTCTAGCATTATACCAGATGATGTTCTGCTGCTATTCATAAAGTTTTCAATGGCCAATCTTTCTCTTTTTGTTTTTAGAAATAGATCACCATGTCGTTCTTCCTAGTTAGTCTGGAAGCACTGCTGAGATGTGGCCACCACGGGCAACCCTGAAAACGGGCAGTGTTTTCAGAATTCTTATTCCACTAGGCTGATTAGAAAACACATCTTCCAAGATGACCATCACCACAGAATGGTGATAAGAGCTATTCCTGCCTTGTGGTGCTCTGTGGGCAGCCAGTGAGATAAAGCTTCCGTGTTCTTAGAACAACAAGTAGCATGTGGCCTGTGTCTTGGGACGTGTAGCAGCAGATAGTATTTCAGCAATATAATTCCCTAGCAATGAGCTGAATTGATGGGTTGAAGGGATCCTCCTACTACACCATCCTGATGATTTCCAGCCAGCCTCTTTCGCTGTTTGCCCCTGTGTCTGTCTGTCTGTTTTCCTGGTGCCGGCAGGATGAAGGAAAAACAGGCTGGCCTCTCTGCAGTGCTAGAATGTGGAGGTTGCAAACTTGTTCTTCAGGAGCTGTAATCAAATGGGTGTTGTTTTTAAATACAAGTCAGCTGCTAAAAAAACTGTGGTAACAAATACCATACACTCACTGCAGAGGGAACCTGAGTTTAAGAGATTGCCGGGCACGAACTTGGCCAGCCCCAGAGCTCCTTTTTGTGCAGACTCTGGGGAGGAGATAAAAAGATGTCTTGCATTTGGGCATGGGTCTGGTCTTTGCGAAAAGCAGCAGTGATGAAGAGTAGTCGCCTTGGCACTGGTAGTTTTTACGATTCTGGCCTTTTCCCATCCTCTGGCATCAAATACGTAAGTGAGGACCAAGCCTGGGGTGTCTGCCTTGCATCCGCCTTTGCTGTCTCGGGCCAGTCCTGGGAGCATTGACAGGCAACTGGTCAGTCATTCAGGTCATGTAAACTGTGCGACTGTCCCGTACGGACAATACAGGCCCCTGGAGGCAGGTTTGGCTTTTCTCACCAGATGCTGCCGCTTCTTGCTTGACTCGGATTTGTGGAGTGGAAGTTGTTACTAGACATTGTTAAACATTTCATTCTGAAAGCAATTACTACCTACCTTTCATGACTCTTGACTCTGCAGCAGCATGTTTGGTTTTGTTTTTTCTCCCTGCTTCTAACCAGTAAACTAGTTGCTGTTGAGTTGATTTGGATTCATGGTGACTCCCTGGGTGTCAGAGCAGAACTGCACTCCACAGAGTTTCCAACAGCTGTGACCTTTCAGAAGTAGATCACTGGTAGTAGATCACCGGTAAGCCGGGTGGTGAAATGTCTGAGTGCCACAGCTACGAATCTAAAGGTTGGCAGTTGAAATCTACCAGATGCTCTTTGGAAGCTCTGTGGGGCAGTTCCACTCTGTCCTTTAGGGTCGCTATGAGTTGGAATCAACTCGAAGGCAGTGGGTTGGTTTAATTCCTCTACAAAGCTCCAGACTTAATTTTATGTGTGATATTAACTAATCAATTACTTGATTTTCCATTCCATCATGGATTTGATGGGGAAAGTGCCAGACAGACATGTGACAATCGTGTCACAGTGTTCAAGGATGACAGACGTAACTTCACTGTAGCATTGCACAGCCTAGAGGTGAGTACCTGTCACAGGTAATCAAGAAAAGGCTGTTATGATCAGTATCTTCTTTTCTGAAAGTTGCATAAGGATGCAATGTGGCTCCTGAAAGACTTCCAATAAGAGTCAAAAGAGTGATGCAGGTTTGTAACCTAGGAGGATCTCTTTAAACAATCTAGATTATGCTGGAGGGGGCTGGGTAAATATCATACTACGTCCTTCCTCATCACAGACATTCTAAGCCAGCTAGATTGTTTCAGAGCCCAAAAAAGAAATGTCTGAAGGGCTGAGGGAACCATCTGGGGAGAAAGGATGTTCTTGGGGCCAGCCTTTTGGTGGCTAATAAAGCTGAAGTGGCCACACAGCCAGCAGCATCCCAGTCAAAGCTCCAAACCCACTGCCAGGGGAGGGCCTAGTTTGAGGGAGGGGCTCCAAGACTAGATGATGTTGGGGGGGGGTGCACCCTGAGGAGCAGAGGTACCTCCTTTTATCTTCAAAGCCCTTTTCAGAAACAGAATTTGCAAACAGGCCAACCTTCTGGGAAACCTGTCAGAGGTGAGGGGCTTCATTCAGTCAGTTTGAAGTGAGGAATGAGGCAGCTCCCCACCACACGGGGCCACAGTCAGAAAGAAACCTCCTTTCAAGCAGTGCTCTGGTCTGACCACCCACCACTTCCACAGAGAGTTCCATGACTTCGAAAAACCCACTCTTCAAAGGGAATATATTGCTGACCACTCTTGTTAGACCCAGCCTGGGCAAGGTGAGGTATGCCACGCCACGATTCTCATCTCCTTTCCTGTTGCTAGAGAGCAGCTGGATTTTGAGAGGGTTGGGGAGGATCCTACAAGTTGGTCAGAAACAAGCCCTACCCCTGTGGCGAGGGTCATTGCTACCTGGTGGCTCTCAAATGCACCATATCCTGGATCTGTCAAACAATTCCCTCTGCCATCGATTCAACTCATAGTGATCCTATAGGGCAGAGTAGAACTGCTCCATATACTTTCCAAGGAGTGCCTGGTGGATTTGAACTGCTGACCGTTCAGTTAGCAGACGAAGCACGTAACCACTACGCCATTGGGGCTTACAGTTAGCAAGAAGGCATGCCTCTCATTGCCCACCAAACAGAATTCACCAGGAGATCTCTTCCATGGTGGTTTTGCTGTCCCTGTGATCACGTATCACAACAGAAGCAAATGCAACACAGACGGGGAAATGTGGAAGGCAAAGGCTCAGAGTCGGCAGCAAGATCGTCACCACCATCCTCGTCACCTCTGTCAGCATTGTTGCCATTTTCTGTGGTTTCCAAGCATCCTGACGCAATTTCAGGTCTCAATCAATTAAGGGGGGGGGCACCCTATAGAATTTTTTAAATCTTTCCATGTGCAAAGTAATACAGGGACTTTTAAATGGGTGGGGTGCATGAAAAAATTCAGACACAGAAATAAAGAGCTTGGCTGCTGATTGCGGGCATCCAGCCATTAACTCAGGCCTTCTCCTCTTGAATATTACTCAAGCCACACAGTGGCAGCCCCTTGACAGCTCTTTAAATATCAGACCAGGCGTCAGTTGGTCCCCACTCACCTAGAGCAGAAGAAAATGAAGGACATCAAAGGTATAAGGAAAATATGAGCCCCAAGAGACAGAAAGGGCCATGTAATCCAGAGACTACATTAGCATGAGGCCAGAAGACGTAGATGGTACCCAGCCACCACCAGTGACTGCTCTGATGGGGAACAGAACAAAGAATCCCTGAAATAGCAGGAGAAAAATGGGGTGCAGAACTCAAATCTTATTAAAAAAGACCAGACTTGGTGGTTCAACAGACTGGAGGGTCCCTAGAAGACATGCCCCGCAGACTCGCTGTTAGCCCCGAGGTGACACCATTCCCAAAGCCGACTCTTCAGACAAAGATCAGACTGGACTATAAGACATAAAATGATACTGGTGAAGAGTATGCTTCTTAAATAGGTAAATGAGACTAGCTATACAGCTTCTGTCCAGGGGTGAGATGAGAGGGCAGAGGGGGACAGGAGCTCATTTAATGGACATGGGCAATACAGGGTGCTGTGCTGTCACAGTGTGGGGAGAGTGTCTAGAGTTAGGTAACAATGCATGTGTAAGTTTTGGTATGAGAAATGGACTCGGACTGTAAACTTGCAATTAAAGCACAATGAAATAGCTTTAAAAATGAAACAACAACAACAAAATAAAACCTATCAGCCCAGACTTGGAGGGGGAAGAGAAGAGTCATTGCTCTTTATTAATACAATTCTCTGTTGAAAGAATTTTCCATCTTGACATCTTTAGGACAACCCAGGATCCCCCGTGTAGCAGTGACTCGCAGTGTCCCTCAAAGCTCAGGTTCTTTACCATCCCAGTGATGCTTGGGCTTTTCATTTGCATGTTTCACCTTTGTCTACTCCAGACAAGGTGTGATTCCTTTGCCATGGACTTTTTCTAAATTGGAAGCATCACAGAGAAGATTCTCCACTGGATGCAAGAAATAGGGAGAAAAAGACCCTGAAACTTAGGTTACAATATCAAAACACTTCTGGCTTCCTATTTCCAAAGTTTGGCAAGGAAATTCATATTGAGTTGAACTTTTTAACACAGAAAAATAAAAGCTCTGTTTTTGTTTTGAAGCTAAATATTTTAGGCATACCTAACCTCCTGCCAAAAACCTAGTGGCAATTTGTAATTTTTTGTAATTTGCAAAGAATGCTCTAACAGGGCAAGTATCGTAATGGTTTTGCAGCCCTCCTTACAGTATAAACTCATTCTTCATTTTAATGCCACTGCTCGTAATTTCTGGCAGAGTTTTTCACTTTCTTCTTTTAAGGACTTTAGTGCTAGCCAAGAGTTGCACAGATGATTCTAAAGCAATAAAAACAAAGGAACACTCCCCCCTTTAAAAACAGAAGGAAGCAGGACTTCTGGAAGGGTGATCCACAAATTCTTGGCAGTCGACTCACCCTGCCTGCATATTAAAAATGCAGATTTCCTGCAGAATCGATCTCTGCCATTGCAGGCTCCAGATACGCTTTTTAAATTATGTCCCCAAGATGGTAAAGACCCCAGGCAAGTAATAACATTCTATAGAAAACTAGTAACTGAAGCAAGATATGGCTAAAGCAAAGTTGGTTTTCAGACAGAGCGGTCTTATGTCAAAGTCTAGCCAGTGAGAAGCAAAGAGGGGCACCCCGAGCCTGCCCAACTGCATAGCTCCCACACTTAGTGCCTTGTCCCATCTGCCTCATGCCCGCGACATTGCCATCACCAATCTCTTTCTCTTTCTTTAGGAGTGCTGGTGGCACAGTAGTTAAGGCACTCAGCTGCTAACTGAAAGACTGGGGATTAGAACTGACCCAGAAGTTCCTGGGCAGACATGCCTGGTAAGCTGATCCCAAAAGATCACAGCCTAGGAAACGCTATGGAGCAGTTCTATGCCTCATAGATGTGGACACCATGAGTCAGAAACAGCTCAGCAGCAACACAACAAAAGACAACAGCATAAAACTGAAGCTTCCTTACTGACATATTTGTAAGTATAAAAAGAAGAACCTTCTTGTTTTGTGAAGGATACTATTTAATATCATAACAGTGTCCCATTTAAAGCGCACCTGGTGACTGCTATCCAAAAAGTCAGGAGTTCAAATCTATCAGGTGTTCTTTGGAAACCCCATGAGGACAATTCTACTCTGTCCTTCAATGTCATTATGAGTCAGAATTGACTTGAAAGTAATGAGTTTTGTTTTCTGGTTTAGGAAATAATGTGTTGAGAAATTGTACTTACCATGCATACCTATGAGTGCTGGAGAACACAGCTGAGATGTTTTACACATTTGATTAGTTTAATCCTTATCGCAACTTTATGAGCTACACACTGTTATTACACTCATTTTTCAGATTAGGAATATGAGACATAATGAAATTAAGAATTAGGCCCTAAGATGCAGAGAATAGCAGAGTCTGAAGTGGAATCCAGGGTCTTTGACTTGCAAGTTCACCCTCTCAAGCTTTGTGTTTCTAGAAAGAGGAAACGGCATTAGTACTGAGGATGACTGGCTATCCCAGAAGAGCCAGGGAGCCAGTCTTGGTTGGGAGGTTCGTTAAATGCCTGTATTGTGGTGTTAGCTGAGTAAGATGACGTGCGTGAGACAAAGACGGGCTGGAGCCTCCCCTAAGGTTCACAGCAGGTGTACACAGTCTCAGATGGGAGAAGAATGAACTGAGAGGTGAAGAAGATGAGCTGCTACGTCAGTAGCTGCATCAGGGGGTCTCGGTTGTGAAGAACAGAAACCAAAGCTTGCTGACTTAAACAGACTGGAAGTTCTCAGGGTAAATTGTACAGAATTCTTAGAAAAGACAAAGAACTGAACCAGAGCTACTAGCATCACACCAATTCTGATTCATAGCAACCCAAAGAACAGAGTAGAACTGCTCCATAGAGTTTCCAAGGAGCGCCTGGCAGATTCAAAATGCCAACCTCTTGGTCAGTAGACATAGCACTTAACCACCGCACCACCAGGTTTTCCAAAAAAGACAAAGAGCCAGAATCAAAAGACAAAAACAGGCACCCAAAGTGGACATCAAAGCAGCAGAAAATATGCTGTGGTGACACCTGAAGACTCCAAGTAGGACATGGCCCCTGGACACCCGACTGTGCCCTCTCCCAGGAGTCAGCCACCATGGGTTTGAGGCACCTCTCTCTCAGCCACCCTTCACTGGCACGTCCTGTAACCACAATCACAGATCCGTGGATCCGTGTGGCCTGTCTGCAAAGCCGGTACTGAGACGGGAGGTGAGGTGATAAATGAGGACATATACTGAGTGCTGACAAACAAGAGGCAACGGGGCATCCGTTCCTCCAAGCTTGCCTGCCTGGATAGGCTAAGCCTGGAATTATATAGCTTGATTAAGGGGTGGGGGAGTGGGGGAGGGGATGCTACTTTGTATTTTCCAGGTCCATGAAAGTAATTCTTTCAATGTTTCAACAATATTTTCATTCACACTCTCAGGATTCATACTCCATGAGTGAACATCCGATTGGCTGAGTTTAGGCCGGGAACAAGGTCCCATTTGTCTTTCTAGAATCTCTGCTAGACTCCTTCCTATCTCAGAGTTCACACAATGCAGGATGTCCTCCTCCACCAAATAATAACAAGTCCACTAAGCCACCACAACTGACTTAGACAATTACCCGAAAGCACAGAGAGCCTGGATGCTGAAGAATGAAAATAGTCAGCGACCCAGGATAGAGGGGAGCCAACATGTCTGTACTTCACTGGGGATTTTAAGCTTTAAAGCTGTCTTTTCCCATCAGCTTTACGAAAAGGCCTCATTTACTGTGGAAGATTCTAAGACTTCAAGGTCCCAACAGCATGCAAGTGACAACATTCTTCTTACAAGTGATAGAGAATCAGGGGCCAATGATGATGACCAGATGCTCCTGATGGCCACCTTGAGCACTCCCCTTTGTGTGACTTACTCAGAGGAGGAGTTCATGCCCACCTGCTGACCCCGTCTCAGCCTGAAAGGGAGGCCCTTAGCCAACCCAACTCCAGCTTACTACAAATAGTAGCACAGTAGTTAAGACATCCAGGTTATAAACACTGAGTCCTGAGAGCTTGATTTCCGCTGTCCGTTAGAATTCACCTTGTACTGGTCATAAGTCACACGGCTATTCTTTCCTCTTAGAAACATTGATTAATTGTTCTGTTTATCCCCTTCCAGTTACTCTCTTAAGACTGCTGAACCAGATCACCAGGTGGTTTAGATGACTATCAAGCCCCAACTTGTTGAAGCCATGGAGACAAAAAATATTGTTGAAACATCGAAAGAATTACTTGTGTGGACCAGGAAAAATATTAACCAGCACCCCCCCCTCTTAATCAACCCATATAGCCTCCAGGCTTAGCCTATGCATGCAGGCAAGCTTTGGAGGATCTGATTCCCCCTTGCCTCTTGTGTGTCGGCACTCAATAAATGTCCGCCTTTAATTACCTCACCTCCTGTCTCAGTATTGGCTTTGCGGACAGGCGACACAGATCCATGATTGCAGCTACAAGCACACCATGACCACGGGATTGTTTCCATCTAAACAGAGGGTGGACCTGCATCCCCATGTCCTTATCAATGCTTGAGTTGGCCTCATGGTGGCTGTGTGAACCCTGCGGCCCAGCAATAGTCTTTGCCAGCTCCCCAAAGTTCCTCCATTGTTACGGATTCAACTTTTTTTTTTTTTTACTCTCACCTTGAAATGGGAAAGTGTCATGGATTGAACTGTGTCCACCAAAATATCTGTAAATTTGGCTGAGTGGTGAGTTCCAATATTGTGTGATTGTCCACCATTTCATGTGTGAGATGTGCAAGATTAGGTAATGTTTTAAACCAGTCTCTTTTGAAATATAAAAGAAAGAAGAAAACAGAGAGACCGGGAAAACTCACACCACCAAGACAGCAGTGCCTGGAACACAGGGTATCCTTTGTAACTGAATGTCCTGCCCTGAGATGCCCCTACACCAAAGGAAGACTGATGACAAGGACCCTTCCCCAGAGCCAACAGGGAAAAAAGCCTTCCTTTGCAGCCAGCCCCCTGAATTCAGACTTCTAGCCTACTGGACTATGAGAGAATAAACTTCTCTTTGTTAAAGCCATCCACTTGTGGTGTTTCTGTGATAGTGGCACTAGGTTAAGAGAGAGGGTAGGAGGATGAAGCTTCAAGCAGGATACTGTGCACAGACTGGCTGCTTAATGAATCCAGCAGATGAAATCGAGGCAAAACCATGCATAATTATGAAGACAGAATAATCACTGTCATGAATATGAACTGAATAGCTGATCTAGGGTGACAGCAAAAGAAAATTTTTAATGAGGAAATTTAATTTCAAAGGAAAAACCTCCAGAAAATTATAAATCCAATCATTTGATTTAATCATCAGCATATGAATAGCTTCGCATGAGCAACACACTTAAACATTTACAAAAACTAAGATGTTAAAATTAATGCTTAGCTGTTACAGAAGGACTTATTGTTGTCCAATAATCGTGCGTAATTAAATAGCGATTTTGAACCTTGCAAGTCAGCCGGTTAACACAACTGTCTCAAGTACACATGGAAGATTTCTTGGACGGCAAGACTGTGAGCTGTGAGCCCTCTTGTGGCCACGGAGCACAGTGCAGCCAAGGCCCTGGCCTCTAGCCTTGGTCCTGGAGGAGCTGGCAGTTAGTGAGACAAGAGTATCAGATCAAGGTGTGATCCCTCATCCAGTTTAGGGCCTTTAATCCATGAAAACTGCTAGGTAAACATCTTTCTTTCCTTCTGGGCACCATGAGGGACACCAGGACAGAGCCATACCTTCCCAAGCTTCTAGAGAGACCTCATCTAATAGTAGTGTCTCTTGTTTATGTAGCTTAAAGTTGCCCTTTGGAATCCCTCAGTGGTGCAGATGGTTAAGCTCTGGACTAGTAGCCAAAAGATTGGCAGTTTGAACCCACCCGGAGGCAAGCTAGGAGACACATCTGCCAATCTGCTTTCCAACTATCACAGCCTCGAAAACTCTATGGAGTTGTTCTATTCTGCACACATGGGGTCATCATGAGTCAGAACTGACCTAAAGGCAACCAACAATGACAACAAAGTCACCTTTATGGACTCAGGAAAGTACACTTACCCCAGCTGCAGATGCGGTAACCAGGCTCAAGGAGACTGCACAGCTTGCTGGAGATCTCTCATTCTTCAGTTTGCTGTCATCTCTTCAGCCTTCCCTGACCTCTGTGCCTAAAGTTACATCCCAACCACCCACCTTGGGTCCCCCAAATGCTCCAATCCTCTGCCTCCATTTCTCAAAATCTAGAGTGATCCTATTTGTGTCATGGTCACATGTTCGTTACATGTCTCCTGTCTTAGTCAACTAGTGCTGCTACAAAAGAAAGACCCCAACAGAGTAGCTTTGATGAAGAGAAGTTTATTCTTTCACAGTCAATAAGACTATAAGTCCAAATTTAGAATCTTATCTCCAGGGGAAGCCTGTCTCCCTCTGTCACCTCTGGAGGAAGGTCTTTGCCATCAGTATTCCCTTAGTCTGGAAGCATCTCAGAGCAGGAACCTGAGATCGAAAGGACGTTCTCCTTCTGGTGCTGCTCTTTTGGTGGCATGAGGCCCACCCCTGCTTGCTTCCCTTTCATTTTTATCTGTTGTGAGATAAAAGGTGGTACACAGGCCAGGGAAATTCTCTTTACTTTGGCTAAATCATGTGACCTGGGTAGGGGTGTTACAATCCCACCCCATTCCTCTTTAACATAAAAGTACATCACAGAGGGCAGAGTCAGATGGCAGACTAAGTACACATTTCCTTATATCCCTCTGGAAACCAAGACCTGAACTGATAATCAAACAGAGACTTCTGGTCACCTAGTGAGCCCCCAGGACATGGCACAGGGCTGTTAATTTGGACTTCATACCACTGAACGAAAAACCTCCTCTCTTTTGCTAACTCTTGGTCTTGCCTAGCCCTGGCTCTCGTGCACTGAAGGTAATGCACCATTTTGACTTTTTTTTCCCTCTGTCTTGGCTGGCAAGAGATGCTGTGTCTTGCCTAGCATCTAGACTCAGAAGCACTGCTGGTGGGATAGGCGGGTGAAATTGCCATATTTTGAGAGCCAGGCTTAGGACTCTGTTCATCTAGCCACTTTGGGCCTGTATTTTTATCACTGCCACAGCGTGGTTTGTATGGACCACAGTGCCTGTGTGTGGGACGCCATGTTGGATATAGAGATTTTAGCGGGACCTAATTCTTAGCCTGGGAGCCAGCGCCTGCAAACAGGACAGTGCTTCTCTGACAGAAAAGCAGTAGTTTATACAGTGTTGCATACGTTGCGGGACCGGCAACAGAGGCAGAGGATTCCCTACCTCTCGGCACCTTTAGCCACTCTATCTGCTGACCATGTGGAGGGCACCATCTTAGATATAGTGGCCACAGCTGGACCTCACTCTTAGCTTGGGAGCCAGAGCCTGCCCACAGGAGAGCACTTTTCTACCAAAAAAGCAGTAGTTTACACACTGTCACTTAATGCTGGGCCCTGTCAGCAGAGGCCAACAGGACAGTAGCATTGCAGTATTTTGAACTAGCTCGTATCATCTGGGGTTGGATGTAGAGTTGCTTACTTTGCCAGTTGGGAAGAGGGACCTCTACACCTCAAAACCTGACTGACTTGGGAAGTGGTCAGATACCTTTTGTTTTACATTTTAAGACAGCCTAGAGAAACATCTGCAGTCCATCCTCACAGTAACTCTCCCAGCCTTTACTTACTCACGTGAAACCCAAAAGCAACAGACGCTTGTGGCACATAAGAAATCACCCGTGGCCTCAGAAGGCTCACAAACGAAACAACCAAGGAGTTTTAAGGATGAAGAAACTTTTCTGAAATCATCAGAAGGTGAATACAAAAGGATTATATACACAGCCCTTCTAGACTTTATACAAAAGGTGGCAGAACAAAATGAAAAATTAAGCAAGCTGTTCGATCTGATGGAACACCAGTTCTCTGAAATCTAACAGATCAAGAACAAAATCAAAGACGTAGAAATTTCCATTCAAAGCCAAGAAAACAGAATGGAACAAATGGAAAAAAGAATTTCTGACTTGGAAGACAGCTACTGACACCAGCGTCTATGAGCAGAAATCAGAAAAAAGAAACAAGAAAAACGAAGAAGCACTAAGAAGCATGTGGGACTCTTAAGAGGAACAACCTTCGATTAATTGGAGTCCCTGAACAGGATGAGACACCTGAGAACACAGAGAGTATCGCTGCTGAGCTACTGACAGAAAACTTCCCAGAAATCATGAAGGAAGAGAATATAGATATCCCAGATGCATATTGTACGCCACCCAATATAGATCTCAAAAGAAAGACTCCAGGACATATTATAATCAAGCTTAACAAAATGAAACATAAGCAGCAACTCTTAAAGGCAGCAAGACTCAAAGCAAAGCTAACATTCAGAGGGAAACCCTGTAGGCTCTCATTAGATTTCTCAGCGGAAACCATGCTGGCACAGAGACAATGGCATGACACATTCAAAGCCTTGAAGGAGAAGAACTTCCAACCAAGAATTATATATCCTTCAAAACTATCTTTCAAATATGAAAATGAAATTAAGACATTTCCAGATGAACAGAAACTCAGAGACTTTGTAAAAACCAAACCAAAACTACAAGAAATACTGAAAGTAGTTCTTAGCTTTGACTTAGAAGAAAAAAACCACTAACTTTATATTTTAGAATGACACATTATTTGGAATTCTATTGAGTTAGGGAAGGCTCCAAATTCAATCACAACTTTAGTACTGAAAGAAACAATCCAGTGATTATCACGAAAACTATGGTGCCATCATATTAAAAAGAGGGATATACTACAGTCGTTATAGTCCTTCCAGATGGAGAGGAAGATGACAAGACTGATAGTAATTAAAATTGGGTTTATATGTAGTTTGTTAAGGGGGATCATAGGGGCAGCTGTAAAGCACAACAAAGATGTATCATATCATTTCAAGAAATGTAACACAGGAGTCTCAACAACCACAAAACCAGCTTTGAAAAAGGAGAAAAGACAACTCACCAAAAAGAATGTCCCAGAACAGATGAATAAGGACAACAGAGAATGCACCAACACACAAAAAAAACATATCACAGTGGCAGCACTGAACACATGCCTATCAATAATTACATTGAATGTGAATGGACTGAATGCTCCAGTAAAGAGACATTGAGCGACATCTTGGATCAAAAGACATGACCCATTCATATATTATCTACAAGAAACTCACTTCAAACTTAAAGATAGGAACAAACTGAAAATTAAAGGATGGAAGAATACATATCAAGCTAACAAAGAACAAAGAAGAGCAGATATGGCAATTCTAATCTCAGACAAAATCAATTTTAATGTAAAACCCACCATCGTGGACAAAGATGGACACTATTGCTGAAAGGTTCAGTACACAAGCAAGACTTAACTATACTATTTATGCACCTAATATCAGAGCACCTAAATACATCAAAGAAACACTGACTACATTCAGAAATGAGAGAGATCACTCCACAATACTAGTGGGAGATTTCAAACTCCACTCTCAATACTGGACAGATCATCTAGAAAAAAGCTCAATAAAGACACAGAAGACCTTATTGCCACAATTAACCAACTAAACTTCATCAATATTGACAGAACTTTCTACCCATCAGTGGACAACTATACCTTCTTCTCTAGTGCACGCAGAACATTCTCCAGAATTGACCATGTCTTAGGACATAATGCAATTCTCAACAAAATCCATACCATTGAATTACTGCAAACCATCTTCTCAGATCATAAAGCCATAAAAGTCTAAATCAATAGCAGAAAAAACATAGATAGAAAGTGGAACTCTTGGAAACTGAACAACATCTTGCTCAAAAAACCATGGGTTATAGAAGAAATCAAGGATGAAATACAGAAATTTATGGATTCCAATGAGAATGAAAACACTTCCTACCAGAATTTATGGGTTACAGCCAAAGCAGTGCTCAGAGGTCTGTTTATCTCCATAAATGCACACATCTGCAAGGAAGAAAGACCCCAAATCAAGGAACTAACCCTACAACTTGAACAAGTAGAGAAAGAACAACAGAGGAACCCCTCGGGCACCAGAAGAAACCAGATCATAAAGATTAGAGCAGAGCTAAATGAATTAGAGACTAGAAAAAGAATTAAAAAGATTGAAAAAAACAAAAGCTGGTTTTTTGAAAAGATCAACAAAATTGATAAACCACTGGTTAAACTTACTAAAGAAAAGCAGGAAAGGAAACAAATAACCCAAATTAGAAATGAGAGGGGAGTTGTCACAACAGATTCAACAGAAATCAAAAATATCGTAACAGAATACTATGAAAGACTGTACTCTAACAAATTTGAAAACCTAGAGGAAATGAACAAATTCCTTGATTCATACCACCTACCCATATTATCACAACGTGAAGGAGAACAACTTAATAAACCCATCACAAAGGAAGAGATTGAAAATGTCATCAAAAAAGTGCCGACCCCAAAAATCCTGGGCCCAGATGGCTTCACTAAAGAATTCTACCAAGCTTTTAGAGAAGAGTTATCTCCAAAACTACTGAGACTATCTCACAGTATAGAAAGGGGTGGAGTACTCCCAAACTCATTCTATGAAGCCAGCATAACCCTGATACCAAAGCCAGGGAAAGACCCAACCAAAAAGGAGAACTACAGACCGATATTAGTCATGAATCTAGATGCAAACATCTTCAACAAAATTCTTGCTAATAGTACAACATATTCACAAAATAATCCATCATGACCAAGTTGGATTCATACCAGGGATGCAAGGCTGGTTCAACATCAGAAAAACAATTAATGTGATTAACCACATAAATAACACAAAAGACAAGAATCACCTGATTTTGTCCATTGACGTAGAAAAGGCATTTGATAAAGTCCAACACTCATTCACACTAAAAACTCTTGGCAAAATAGGCATAGACGGAAAATTCCTCAACACAATAAGGGCCATTTATACAAAGTCAACTGCCTACGTCATCCTGAATGGAGAGAGACTGAAAGAGTTTCTCTTGAGAACAGGAACTAGACAAGGATGCCCATTCTCACCTCTTGTATTCAACACTGTACTTGAAGTTCTAGCCAGAGCAATTAGACGAGACCAAGAAATAAAGGGCATCTGCATCGCAAAAAAGAAGTCAAAATCTCCATGTTTGCTGATAATATGATTGTATATGCAGAGAATCCCAAAGAATCTATAAGTGAACTACTCAAACAGATAGAAGAGTTCAGCAAAGTCTCAGGATACAAGATAAACATAAGTAAATCAGTAGGATTCCCTTATACCAACAACGAGACTGTTAATGAAGAAATCATCAAATCAATACCACTTACTATAGCCCCTAAGTAGATAAAGTACCTAGGAATTAATCTAACCAGAGAAATAACAGACTTTTTCAAAGAGAACTACAAGCTGTTACCAGAAGAAACTAAGAGAGACTTAGATAAATGGAAAAACCTACCCTGCTCATGGATAGGAAGACTTAACATTGTGAAAATGTCCATTTTACCCAAAGCAATCTACTTATATAATGCAATCCCAATACAAGTTCCAGCATCATTTTTTAATGAGATGGAGAAACAAGTCACCAATTTTGTTTGGAAAGGGAAAAAGCCCCGGATAAGTAAGGTACTACTAAAGAAGAAGAACACACTGGGAGGCCTTTCATTACCCGACCTTAGAACATACTACACTGCCACAGTGGTCAAAACAGCCTGGTACTGGTACAAGAACAGACAGATTGATCAATGGAACAGAATTGAGACCCCAGAGATGACACCATCTGCCTATAAACAGTTGATATTTGACAAAGGCCCTAAGACATTAAACTGGAGTAAAAATAGTATCTTCAACAAATGGTGCTAGCAAAATTAGATATCCATCTGCAATAAATTGAAACAAGATCCATATCTTACACCATATACGAAAACCAACTCAAACTGGATAAAAGACCTAAATATCAAACCTAAAATGATAAATCTCATCCAAGAAAAGGTAGGAACAACAGTGGAAGCTTTAATACACAACGTAGACAGACTTCAAAATCTGTCAAACCACAATCAACAGAAGAGAAAATAGATAAATGGGAACTATTAAGAATCGAACACTTTTGCTCATCTGAAGACTTTATTAATAGAATTAAAAGGCCACCTACAGAATGGGAAAAAATATTTGGCAACTCTATGTCAGACTGACGCCTGATCTCCGTAATCTATAAGGTACTACAAAATATCAATAAGAAGAAGATAAATCATCCAATTAAGTGATGGGCAAAGGAGATGGACAGACATTTCTCTAAAGAGGAGATCCAGGCAGCCAAAAAACACATGCAAACATGTTCATGATCTTTAGTTATTAAAGAAATTCAAATCAAAACTACAATGAGACACCATCTCACCCCAACAAGGTTGGCCATGATCAAAAAAACACAAAACAACAAATGCTGGAGAGGCTGTGGAGAAAATGGAACTCTCCTACACTGTTGATAGGGTTGCAAAATGGTCCCGCCTCTTTAGAAAGCAATCCGGCACTTCCTTAAAAAAATGGATATAGATATACCATTTGACCCAGTAATTCCACTACTTGGAATATATCTTACAGAATCAAGGCCATTCACACCAACGGACACATGCACAAGAATGTTTATCGCAGCACAGTCCATGATAGTGAAAAGATGGAATCAACTCAGATGCCCAACAACAGAGGAATGGATAGGTAAACTATGGTATGTATACTCAGTGGAGCACTATGCAATGATAAAGAATAATGATGATTCCAGGAAACATCTCATAACCTGGTGGACATTATGTTGAGTGAAAGTAGTCAACGACAGAAGGATAAATATTGTATGAGACCCCTGCAATAAGAACTCAAAAACAGACTTATGTATAGAAGAAAAGACTCTTTGATGGCTGCGAGGGAGGGGAGGGAAGGAGGGCGAGGGGGGAGGGTTTAGATTTGATAGTTGGAAAAATTTGGTTGGGTCAAATCAGTAATAGCACACATTAGAAACAAGGACAATATTAAGTTGACTTCAACATAACTTGAATATGCCTTCCATCTTAACCCAATATTAAAAGGACAGAGTAGCTGGGGCAGGGGGCAGGGGACCATGCTCTTAGGCGAAATCAAGCCAACTGGCACAACTAGCATTTTGCTAAGAGGGCTCTCTGCACCCCACATTGGAGAGTGGCATCTCGGGTCTTAAAAGTTGCCAAGCTGCCATCCAAGGGCACAGCAAATTGTCCCAACTCAGCAGGAATGGATGCTCACTGAGGACCAAAATGACATGGGGTAAAGACAACCCAGAAGATAGAGAGACCCACATGAGTGGGAGCCTACATAGGCTTGGGACCAGAAGAACCGGATGGTGCCCAGCCACCACCAGTGATAGCCGTGATGAAGCTCACTAAGTTGAGTCTCACTGGCAACACAAGAATAAAAAGGGGTGCACCCTGAGATCTCCACTAAAAGACCACAATTGATGGTCCAGGGTCTTCGGGGTTCTCCTGGGAGCATGACCCCTGGCCTTGATGCTGCCCTTGCCCATAAATCATAATGAAGGTCCACTCTTTGGACACAAATGGATTGGACTTGGCGACACAGACTGACCATATATTGGATGCAGTTTATGGTTCTATGCATCTGTGGGATATCATCCTGTTGACCTCTGGCTGGAGTAAGGGGAGTGGGTGGAGAGGCAGGGAAAGTTGACTGTTGGGAGGATGAGACATGTATCGAGCAGAGAGGAATAGAGTGCTGTCACCAGGCAGGGAGAGCAGTGGAAGCTGCATATAGGTGAGCATGTAACTTTATATGGAAATGTACGTTTTCACTCAGTCATAATTTAAAAAAAAAATTACAGTCACAAAATGAAGGACAACCACACAATACATGGTCTAACCAAGCTGATATTTTGGGCGGACACAATTAAATCCATGACATCTCCCAAACTAGAAGGAAACTTTGATAGATCCAGACCTGTGTCCTTCACCCAAGTGCCCTTGTGCCAAGGTCCAGGACACAGGACAGATTCTCCATTAGTATCTGTAGGATCAGTGAAGAATGCAGTCAGTGAGGCTGACACTCAGCAGGCTCCAAAGACCAGTTTGCAGAAGCAGATTCTGCTTCAGGGCTTGTTGGCTTGGCGGGAGTATGTGGACATCTCCTACAAGTCAATCCACGGGACCCGCAAACCTCATATCCCAAGCACAACTCAGTATCTGGTCCTACAAACAGACTCCTCTTCCCACATTCAGTGTCTCATTTGGATTCATCAGGCTCCACTCAGCTGCATGGGCAAGAAATCAGTCTTATCTTGACTCTGCGTTTGAAGAGTTCCTTCATCTCCCCACCCATATCCAACAAACACCAAAAAAAAAAAAAAATTCCATCCAGTGTGATGGTAAATGTAAAGGCCTAACAAAGGTTGCTTCCATTATTAAGCTACAGTCCATTTTCTGCCTTAATAACCACCCTCAGACCAGACTAGCAGGTCTGCATTCCTCTCTCTATCTCTTCTTCTCCCTGTCTCTTAGGATACAGAGATGAATAACACTTTGGAGAAAGATAAAATTTGGTGTAATTCATGCTGCTTGTTAGATGTAGTGAAACCTTATGATACAATGAAATCTTGTAACTCCTATTGTTCTGTGACATATCCCTACCCCTTTGAATTCTGTCTATAAAAGCCACTGGAAATCTAACCCACATGGAACAGCTTTTGGCTCATTGTCTCCCAAACTGCTAGCAAATCTGCAAATAAATTATTTCTTGAACCCCATGCTGTCTCTGAATTTCCAGCTACAGTGACAGGCAGAACGAACTTGCTCCAGTTTCAGCAACAAATGGATTCTCACTCATAGAGACAGACCCTAGAGGACAGAGGAGGACTGTTCTATGGAGTTCCCAGGAAACCCTGGTAGCATAGCCGTTAAGTTCTATGGCTGCTAACCAAAGTTTGGCAGTTAAAATCCACCAGGTGCTCCTTGCAAACTGTATGGGCAGTTCTACCCTGTCCTATAGGGCTGCTAAGAGTCAGAATTGACTCAACTGCAGTGGGTTTGGTTTTCTGGTTTATAGATTTCCCCAGGAGCACCTGGTAGATTCAAACTGCTGACATTTTTTTGTTAGCTGTGGTACTTAAGCCCTACACCGTATCCCATTAATTCTGGCCACCAAGTAGCTCTTGAGCCCATCTACATCTCTTTCCCTAGCTTCTTTCTTTGCAGAGATTGTCAGCATGATTCAGTTGGGTTGTGACAAAAGCTTGCCCACTGTCTACCCAGCTTCTGGTGTCAACCCGGGTTACCCCAAGAGGGTGCTTCCAAAAAAAGTAGAGCTCAGCCTGTTCCTCTGTCACTTAGGATCCTCCACGGGGACCCTACTTGCTTTTAGGAGGGAGCACAAAATGGCTCATCTGACCTACACTGCCTGCAAGACATGGCCCTTGCCTACTGTTCTGCCTTCATCTTCCATAACCTCAGCTGTAGATGCAGATACTCCAGAAATCCTCCTTCATGCCACACTGTCCCCTAGACTTCAGGGGACATGGTCTTACTAAATGCTCACAACAGCTCTGCAGGGAGATACCACTGTCCCCACTTTCAAAATGAAAAAGCTGATTCTGAGAGGCAGAGTGACTTGCCTGGGGTCACTGACCTCTACTTGGAATCCATTAACTCTATCTCGGCCTTTCACCTTCATTACTGTCACTGACAATGCTTGTGAAGCACCTACTGTGTACAGGACATCAGGCTAGACAGGCTCTGGACATTCTGCATCAGGAACATCCCTGAGCAAGTTATAAGACACTCTTGTTCACACTTGGCAAGGCACTTAGCAACCACCTAGCACCTTGAATTCCTCAGACTCTAGGACAGCATCTGGTACATAGTAGGTGCTGGTCTTAGTGACTTAATGCTTCTGTAACAAAAATCCCACAAATGAGTGACTTTAAAGAACAGAGGTTTCTCATCTCTTGGTGTTAGAGTCTAGAAGCCCACATAAAGGCACCCACTCTAGGAGGGTCCCTTCTTATCAGTAGCCCTGGGCCTTGCCCAACACTCCTCAGCTGTAGGTGGTTCTTCATGTGGTCTCTTCCAGCGTGTGTGTGCCTCCCCACGTCCGTTTTCACTTTCTGTAAGATACCACCCAGAAAGGACTAGGTTTAGGATCTACTGACTTTGGCATAACTGCATTAGCATAGCAAATAACTTTTTTTTTTTTTTACATGAGAGAAACCATTATTTCCAATTACAGGTCTAGGGCTTAGGAGTCCAACATACGTTTTAGACGGGTACACAACGCAATCCATAGCCCAGCCCAGGATTCAATAAATACTTCTAAAATGAACTATTGCCTATGTTCTTTTACTCTACTGCATGCCAACTTTGGGGAAATTTAATTTTCCATAGTGTTCCTGGAAACCCTGGTGGCATAGCAGTTGAGTGCTATGTCCGCTAACCAAAAGATCAGAGTTCAAATCCTCCAGGTGCTCCTGGAAACTCTATGGGCAGTTCCACTCTGTCCTATAGGGTTGCTATAGGTTGGAATTGACTTGACAGCAGTGGGTTAGGTTTTGGTTTTGACAGTATTACTAAGGAGGCCTGGTCACTCAGCAGTTAAACACTTAACTGCTAACCAAAAGGTTAGTGCTTTAAACTCACCAGTCACTCGGCATGAGACGGATGTGGCAGTCTGCTTCTGTAAAGATCACAACCTTGGAAATCCTATAGGGGCAATTCTACCCTGTCCTACAGGGTCACTATGAGTTGGAATTGACTTGATAGCAGTGGGTTTGGTTTTTATTGGATTGGACGGTGTTGCTGGAACAGTCCATCTTGTAAAAAGTAAAGCATAAGGAAATCGGAGCTGGATTCAGACTCTTTGGTTCTATCCCAATGGGCCTAGAAGAAGATCTCTTCTATCTTCTCAGAGAAAGGGTGAACTTATGCAAGTGCCTCACCCCACTGGCAATTTCTGTGTTGATATAGATAAAAGCCATGGTAAAGATGCTGGAAGATGACAGCAATGTGCCAACTCTGTCCTGTGATGGCAACACAAATGCCGCTTCAGATGTTACTTAGGGCTGGAATGTACATTAAGCTTCTGCACAGCGCCACTACTGGGTCATGGCTGCAAAGAAGAGGAGGTAGCCCCAGTGAGAGGAATGTTCCAGAAAGGTGCTCATCCCAGAGCAGGAGATGTCTGTTTATGTTAGTTGCCATGGTAACCCTACCCTTCACATATGGGAAATTTCAAGGATATGCTAGCCCTAGTGTTAAAGATTCCATGAGAAAAGCAGGCTGACTCAGCCCTGGAGGGGGGTATATCTTCTTCCTGGGATTTCTCCTATTATCCTAGGATAAAACTCTCAGAAGGCTGGTGAATAAGAATGGGGAAGCACCATAAAAACTGTCTTTACTTTTCATCCCACTAACTCAGGATTTGTGGGGAAAGAAAAAAATGGTTGGTTTGTTTTGTAACCTTTGCCCTGGAATGTAGTTGGTTCAAGAAAACACTTTTTAAAAAATCAGACAAATGGAGAAAGGAGTGTATTCTTATCTATGCATTTAGAGATATCTAGATAGGAGCACTGGAGGCACAACAGTTAAGTGCTCAGCTGAGACCAAAAGTTTGGCGCTTTGAACCCACCAGCTGCTCCACGGGAGAAAGACGTGGTAATCTGCTCCAATAAACGTTACAGCCCAGAAACACCATGGGGCAGTGCTACTCTGTCCCATAGGGTTACTATAAGTCAAAATCAACTCCACACACCCAACAGCAGTATAGAGATATATGGATACACACAGTCACATGCTATGTAATGTCCAATCCCATATATATCCATGGTTCCATAAAAAACAATCAAATCTGCTACAATCTTAGCAACCCAGTAGGACAGTGGAGAATTGCTGCATAGAGTTTCCAAGGAGCACCTGGCGGATTCCAACTGCTGACCCTTTTGCTAGCAGATGCAGTACTTAAGCACTATGCCACCAGAGTGTCCATAAGGTTATTAAAAACAAAAACAAAATACTGCTGTCAAGTCATTTCCAACTCACAGCAGTAGCAAAAGAGTTGAGAAGTCGTGACTGGGGAACAGCACAGAGCAGACATAAATGAATTCAGCAAATGCAACAGCTTCCCGCACACAACACATGCATCTCATTTCTCTTACAGGCAGTCTCCAAGTTATGAATGATGCTGTTTACTAAGCTTGTCTTTAAATTGAACTTGTAGGTAAGTGTGATGGATTGAATTGTGTCCTCCCAAAGCATGTGTGCGGCCATTTGGCTGGGCCTTCATTCCCGATATTTTGTGATTTTCCTGTGCTATACATCCTAATCTTTGCCTGTGGCTTATAGATAGGATGATTAGGGTGGGACTGCAACACCCTTGCTAGGGGAGTTTCCCTAGAGTGTGACTTGCACCACCTTTTATCCTTTCATCTTATGGGAGATAAAAGGAAACGGAAGCAAGCAGAGAACTGGGAACTTCACACCACCAAGAAAGCAGCACCGAGGGAAGAGCGCCTCCTTCAGACCTGAGGTTCCTGCCCCAAGATGCTCCCTGACAAAGACTGATGCAACACAAGGACTTTCCTCTGGAGCTGACAAGGGGGAAAGCTGACTAAAACAGTAAGTCAGAACGGGTCCATATTGTTCTTATTTAGCATCAATTAGTCAGACATTGATCTTAGTATATAGTATATGTTTTACCTTCCTATGCATATAAAACTGTCAAGGAACACTTCCAAACCACACACTGTCTTCAGGAGCATCACAGAGTGGTGTGTGCACTCATTATTTTGAGCCAACATAGTTAACTCAACTTTTTAACATAATAGGCTTTATGGCAATCTGTTCTCAAGTAGCAGTTGTCCCTAAGTCAGGCATTCACAATCTAAGGACTGCCTGTAGCATGGCACTCACACAACGACCAAATCATATACCATCCTATTTCACAGAGCATATCATAGATATGAAGCAGCATGAGATTGTGAATTTAATTTCCCTGTATAGAGGCCTGAAAAGTAAAGTGACTACAGAAGTTGGTTTTTTAGTGAATTACAATTTCTAATTAGAGCATCAATACTGACGAGTCATTCCAGTCTTCTCTAAACAGTTCTGCACTTTTGAATTTTTACAAGAATATTGTCATGTATTGCTATGACTTTCAAAAAAGTATTTTATTGTACTTTAGGTAAAAGTTTACAATCCACGTTAATTTGCCATAGGAAACCCCACACCCACACTGCTATACAACCCTCGCTGCTGTCCCTACGTCGTGAAAGCACACTCCGCCTTTCCACCCTGTACTGCCCATGTCCATGCAGCCACCTCCTGTCCCCCTCCACCGTCTCATCTGGCCTCTGGACAGGAGGTGCTCAGACAGCCTCGTGTGTATGTTGAAACCAAGAAGCACACTCCTCACCAGCATCCCTCTTATTGCCATGGGAATAAATGTGTGGCCTTGTGCACCACCCAGCTCTAAAGGGCATCATATTCATCATCATACTCATTCACCTGTTTTTTTAATCCAAAAAGAACAAGAACAGAAACAACCCACAATTTCATCGCTGGTAAAACCCCAGTTTATTTATTTATTTTTTTCCTTTTTAATTCTGTCATATTGAGGTGTAATTTACAGTAAAATTTTACGAGTTTTGATAAAGATCACGTAACCATCACCACAACTGAGATATAGAATATGTGTTTTTGTTTTTAATCTCAGTCTGCACACTTATTGTTTCTTTCTTTTTTTAATTGCACTTTAGGTGAAAGTTGATAGAGCAAGTGAGTTTCCCACTCAGTAGTTTGTAATCAAGTGTTTCATTGCCTTGGCTGCACATCCCGCGTATGTCAGCTCTCACCCAGTTTCCACTCTGGCTTCCTCCGTTGTCTTTCACCCCGATTTTCTCTCCCCTCCTGTTTTCTCATCTTTGCTTTTGGACAAAGAATGCCCTGTTTGATCTCATACAGTTGATTGTTTTAAGGGGTAAATTCCTCCCAGGCGTTATTACCTTACGTGCTTGCCTATTGTGGGCTGGGGGTGGTCTCCAGGAATGTCTTCAGTTCCAGTCAGAAGGGTGTCTTAGGGTCAGAGTCTCCAGGGTTTATGACATGCTCATCATCCCCACAGCTTCCCTCATTGTCCTCTGTAATTCCTGTCCTCCCTTAGCCCCAGTCTCTGGTAGTCACTGTTGTGATTTCTGTCCTTACAGTTTGATCTCAATTTAATTCTTCAAAATTAATACAAGAATCATTAAAAAATTAACGATTACTAAAAGGCATAACCCTTCTAAGGTGGTAGCTAACCCCACTGCTGGGGAGAAGGTATCCTCTGACTTCAGGATGCATTCGCCCAGTTCAGAGTGGCGCTGTTGGCTCTTCTCTCCCCACCGCTGTGGCCTGGCCTCTAGGAGCCATTTCTGCTTCACAGGCACTCCTTGGAAACTTCAAGGGGCAGTTCTACTCTGTTCTGTAGGGTCGCTATGAGTCAGAATTGACTTGACAGCACTGGGTGTGGTGGTTCGGTCAGGTTGAGAAGAGAAGAAGATGAGGCAGAGTTGGGTCCTGGTTACCTCACTGAGGAAGCCCTCCCTGAGGAGAACTGAGGAGGGTGGTTTTTCCTGCACCTCTCCTCTCCTGGAGGTGAGGTACTCAGGCTCCCAAAGCCACTGAAATGACAGCTTTCTCTCCAGGCCTTTCCTCTGAAGTATAATGGCAGATGATGAAGGCAGTCTATGCTGTGATGAGAGCTGGCTTCCTCCCCTCCTTATGAGTCTCCTCAGGACTTGGTGTCAACAGGGACCACTGTAGCAAGCAGCAGTCAGTGCCCGAGTCTCTCCCTGTGGCTGCTCTTCTCTGCTGACTGACCACAAAGCAGCAGGGATGACAGACACCCCTACCCTTGGCCTACTTCTGGAGACAAGGGAAGTGAGAATTCTCCACATAGACATCAGAGCAAATGTTAAAAAATGTAAATCAGACTATGTCACCTCCTTGCTGAAATCCCTCCAGTAGCACCTTCCATCCCACTGCCAATAAAATCAGCAGGCCTTACTTGAGCCTTTGCCTCTGTCCTCACAGAATCTTGTACCTCTACCAACTCAGTGTAAAAATGGTATTGGAGGGGCCTCTGACTTCCTCTAACTTCAGGGGGGGAAGGAGAATCAAGACCAATAGCCCAATACTGACTCCAGTTAGGCGGAAGTCAGATAGCCCTCCTCTCTCCGCCATCTTTCTTTACCAACTCTGACACCACCCATCCCTTCCAAGACATGCTCTACTTCTCTGCTGAGTTTGATAATTCATTGCCATGGTCTCACAAAACTCACAGACAATACATACAATTACGGGGCTTATTAGGGAAATAACAGGTTACAATTCAGGCTCAAGAACACTCAAGAACACTATCACAACAGCCTCTTCCCGGTGGTGCTTGCAGGCATGCCTCTGCCGGGCCCAAGCTTTCTGTCAAATGACACTTAGCCTTCTCTCTCCATGGGCCAGGAATGCCACCAGGCTGGCTCTCTGCTGCAGGGTCTCCCTTGCCACCAATTTTCACTGTCTTCTGGGTTACAGCCATGCTCTCTGTCTCTTGGGTCCAGGAGCTTCTCAGTGCAGGAATCCCAGGTCCAGAGGATGTCCCGGGTCTGGTTGGTTTTCCTTGGTGGTAGTGGGTTCCTCTCTTTCGCACCTCTGAGATGGTTCTCCTCAAGTCCAACAGGAGAGCAAAACTGATCAATCATTTTGGTGGGCCACAATTACTCCTATCTGCACAGTCCTTTCCCATCACTTGGGTGAGAGTTAGAAGACCATGACAAAGGCCACATAAGAGGGATCCATCCCATTGTACTCAGCTATACGTGCCTTCCTCCCCCAGTTCCTGGAGTGTATGGAGCCCTTCTAGTCTTTCCCATAACACTCCTTCTGCAAGAAATGGCCTTCTTGGTTTCAGAAGATATCTAGGTCAGTTGGCATATATATGTATATACACACACGCATATATATATATTTGTCTTTTTTTTTTAAGAAAATGTCCTGCATCTTATTTTTGGTGGGTGGCATCTGGGATCTTAAAAACTAGCAAGCTGCCATCTAAGTAGCATCCATTGGTCCCAGTCAACCTGGAGAAGAGGGGAATGAAGAAGGACATCAAAGACATGAGGAAAATATAAGCCTAGGAGACAGCAGTGGCTTACAGAGAGGAGACTACATCAACATAAGACAGCCACCGCCAGTGACTGCCCTGACCAGGAACAAAATGTCAGGCCCCAACACAGGGGGAGAGAAATGAGGGTGCATAACAAAAACTCAATTAAAAGACCAGACTTAATGGTCTGTCATCCTGAATGGTCCTCTGAGGATATGGTCCCTTTACTCTCTGCTGTCCCAGAGCTAAAACCGATACCAAAGCCAACTCTCCAGACAAACACTGGACTGGACTATAAGGCACAGAGTGATGCTGGTGACGTGTGTGCTTCTTGGCTTAAATATGTCCATGAGGCTGTCAGAGCAGCTTCTGTCCAAAGGTGAGAAGGGCGGGTAGGAAGGGAGAGACAGGAGTTGACTGAATGAATAGAGGGAGAGTGTTCTGTCACAGCATTTGGAGAGCAGCCAGGGTTGCATAGCAGTGTGTGTGTGCAGTGCTTTCTACAGGAAATTGACTTAGATTGTAAACTTTCACTTAAAAAAAATCCACTGCTTTCGAGTCGGGTCCAACTCATAGCCACTCTAGAGGTCAGAGTAGAACTGTGCCATAGAGTTTCCAGGGACCACCTGGCGGATTTGAACTGCCAGCCTTTTGATTAGTAGATGTAGCACTTACCCTACTATGCCACCAGGGTTTCCAAACTTTCACTTACAGCAAAATAAAATATATATTTAAAAAACAAAACAAAACAAAAAAACAGCCTTCCCTCTCCTCAACTCTGCCTACCTCACCTTCAAATTTCAGCTTTACCACAATCCCCTCAGACGGATGAGACTGGCCCACTGTCGCAGGTAAGTAGTCTCCTCTGCTGACCGCCTTCCCCACACACTGCTGACTTCCTTCATAGTGTCTCTCAACACCTGATCTTTCCACTCAGCCACTGGCCATCGTGTCCACTAGAATGCAAGCACCAAAGAGTAGGCGTCAGGCCTAGCATGCCAACATGAATCACTCCTGTTGTAAGCTTCATACTTGGTATACAGTAGGTACTCATTAACAGTCATTAATGAGTGAATGATCCAGCCCAGGTAACAAGCCTTGCCCATTCCCAAGATCCCTTTTATGATGCTCTTGAGGTTTCTTGGGAGCCCTGGTGGTACAGTAGGTAAGAGACGCGTCTCTAACAAAAAGGATAGTGGTTCAGATCCACCAGCAACTCACTGGAAACCCTATGGAGCAACTCTGTTCTGCCCTATAGAGTCGCTATGAGTTGGAACTGACTCAGTGGCAATGAGTTTAAGATTTCTTGTCAAACGACCCCAGTTTCCAGGATCTAGCTGATAATTTCACAAAATTGAAACATGTTCAACAGTCTGTAAACCAAGAGATGTTTTCCCCAAGAAACAGAGTGAGGGTAACCCACCCATCCATCAGTTTGTCACACTGTGCTGGCTTGTCTGTTGGTGTGATGCTGGAAGCTGAGCCATCAGTACCCAAATACCAGCAGAGTATACCCTGGTGGAGGGTTTTCAGCAGAGCTTCCAGACAGAGACAGACCAGGGAGAAAGGCCTGTTGATCTACTTCTGAAAATTAGCCAGTGAAAATCCTATGAATTACAACAGAATTGTGTCTGATAGAGTTCTGGGAGATGAGTCCCCTGGGTTGACAGTCACTGAAAGCATCACAGTGGCCACAGCAATGGATTCAAACATGCCAGTGATCATGAAGATGGTGCCAGATTGGCCATGCCTTCTTCAGCTGTCACCCTGAGCCAGGGCTGACCCCACTGAAAGGGAGGCCCTTGGCCAGCCTGACTCCATCTTGCTACAAACAATAGCTAAAACAGCCATATTATAAGCACTAAGTCCTGAGAACTTGTTTTTCCCACATGCGTAAGAACTCACCTTGTACCAGTTACAAGTCACATGGCTATTCTTTCTTCTAAGAAGCACTCCTTAATTCTTCCATTTACCCCCTTAAAGCTATTCACTAAGACTATTGGAGCAAATCATCAGGTAGTTTGGACTTTGATGATTATCAAGCTCCCCAACTTGTTGGAGACAGGCAGACCTGGACAAAGAATATTGTTGAAGCATCAAAGAAATTGCTTGCATGGGCCTGGGAAAAATATTAACCGGTGTCCCCCACCTTAATCAACCTATATAACCTCCAGGCTTAGTCTATGTATGCAGACAAGCTTTGATTCCCCCTTGCCTCTTGTGTGTCGGCACTCAATAAATATCCTCAGTTAATCACCTCACCTCTTGTCCCAGTATTGGCTTTGCAGACAGGTGGCACAGATCTGTGATTACAGTTATACCACCAACAGCTAACAACTGTGAGCTCCCTTCTTTTGGACCTAGCCTGCCGCTGGGGCATGCGTTTGTGGCAGGGTCCATCAAGACAAAATGTTTGCCTCCTCTAAATAAACCGAAAACCAAACTCGGTGCCACTTAGTCAATTCTGACTCATAGCGACCCTGTAGGACAGAGTAGAACTGCCCCATAGAGTTTCCTGGAGCGTCTGGCAGATCTGAACTGCTGACTTTTTGTTAGCAGTCATAGCACTTAACCACTACTCCATCAGGGTTTCCTTCCTCTAAATAGCAGGAATAAAATATTTTAGAAAACCAAAACATGGTCATCAGAAAGCTCTTATTCATGGAACTTTCTGAGAAACTCAGACAGAGACATTACCACGTTTTAAAGAGATTTGGTATTTACTGCCACACGAGGATACATAAAGTGAATTAATTATTTAGCTATTTTCTGTGAGGCAGCCCAGAAATACCTCGGAGGCATTTGTGCTTAATTCTGCTAAGGGATTAGCATTCACCTAATTTCTCTCTTTTCATATTTTATGAACTTTTTTCCTTCTATGTTTACTTCATTAAAGTCTACAACAGCATAAAAGATGAAAGAAAGCATTCAATTGTCTTAAAATGCTAATTTCGCCAAGCCCAGAGTAGTGGTTAAGGTGATTTCTCCTTTAATGAGGAAGTGGTTTGGTAAATTCCTGAGTCCCAGTGTAAACTGTCTGGTGTTCAGTTTGCCGAGTAGCTAATGTATTGTGCTAATTTGATTAAGAATAGTTTACATCGCAAACCCCAAAAGTTTAAATGTTGCCTTCTCCGACTCGACGGCACTTGGCTTGGCTTTGGCTTACTGTTGGCAAAAGAAGGAACCATCTTGACACGTGGAAATCACGCATTTCCGTGCCCTGGTGGCATAGTGGTTAAGTGCTACATCTGCTTACCAAAAGGTCGGCCATTCCAATCCACCAAGCATTCCCTGGAAATCTATGGAGCAGTTCTTTTTCGTCCTACAGGGTCGCTATGGGTCGGAATCAACTTGATGGCAGTGGGTTTTCTGAAAGGCAGAGAGCAGTGATTCAAATCAAACTGGGATTTGGTAGCAGTGCCAACGGCACAGAAGCTGTGGGGAAACAGAAATAATAGGACAGAAAGAAATTCTTGGTAGGGGCAAAAATAGGCAGAAGGCATTGCTGTCAAGATGGCTTAACTCCCGGAAGGATTCATATATGCCTCTCCACCATAAAATAACCAAAAAACCAAACCCACTGCCATCAAGGTCAGGTCCAGTCCAACTCATAGCAACCCTAGAAGTCAGTAGAATTGCCCCATTGAGTTTCCAAGGAACATTTGGCCAATTTGAACTGCTGACCTTTTGGTTAGCAGAGATAGCACATAACCTACTGTGCCACCAGGGTTTACAAAACAGTAAAGGATCCCGAATGTGTGTCTAGAAGCCCCACGACCCTGCCTGTACCACCGATCTCTGTTTCCCTGGCTTGGAGAGTATATACGCTATCTGGAAACCCTGGTGATATAGTGGTTCGGTGCTATGGCTACTAACCAAAAAGTAGGCAGTTTAAGTCCACAAGATGTTCCTTGAGAACCCTGTGGAGCAGTTCCATCCTGTTCTACAGGGTCGCTGAGTCAGAACTGACTCAACGGCAATGAGTTTAGTTTGGAGTTTTCCTGTGCTAGCAAGGTAGATTGATATTTCTATTTTTCTTATTGATGGTGTAAGTATGTCTAATTCAATACTTGGAATACACTCATTAACACACAAAAATTGTTTATCTGAAGTTCAAAGTTCACTGTGTGCAGTTAAAAATTGGATAAAGATCTTGAGCAGACATTTCATCAAAGAAGATATGTTAGAGGCCGATAAGCACAAGAAAAGACATTCAATAGCATTAATCATTAGGAAAAGGAAATCAAAAACACAATGGGATACTACTTTGTACCTAATACTTATATCATACCATATTTACCACCACTGGGTCAATTCTGACTCATAAAAACCCTACAGAATAGAATAGAATTGCCCCGTAGAGTTTCCAAGCAGCGCCTGGTAGATTCAAAGTGCCGATCTTTCAGCTAGCAGCCATAGCACTTAACCATCAGGGTTTCCTCATACCTACTAAAATGGTTGTATTAATAAAAAAAAAGAAAAAGTGTAGGTGAGACTGTGGAGAACCTGGAATGCTTACGCAACACTGTGGGAATATAAAGCAGGGCAGCCACTGTAAAAAGCAGTTCGGTGATTCCTCCATAAGTCAAACACAGAATTATCTTGTGACCCAGCAATTCCATTCCCAGGTATACACCCACAACAGTAAGGCATCATGCTCTCTTGGGGAGGGTGGGTGCTCAGTAGTGCACATAGCCTCCTCATCAGCTCATTTGGGCCACTTGTGGGGGTCTGTTGGGCTGTGTCACAAGCAGGACAGTGGAGCTCCAAGTGACTTAATGTCAGAAAGTCAGGTGATCCTTTTCTTTTAATCCATCCATCCATTCCTCATCCATCTACCAATAGCCATTGCTGCTGGGTCAGTTCCAACTCATAGTGACCTTATAAAACTATGACCTTATAGAACTGTCCCACAGGGTTTCTGAGTCTGTAAGTCTTTATATGGAAGCAGACTGCAACATCTTACTCCTGCAGAGTGGTTAGTGGATTTGAACTTCTGCCCTTTCAGTTAGCAGTTGAAAGCTTAATCACTGCACCACTAGGACTCTTTCCTGCCCACCTGTTACTGTTGTTGTTAGGTACCATCAAGTCAGTTCTGACTCATAGCAACCCCATGCATAAGGGAACAAAACACTGCCTGGTCCTGTGCCAACCCCACAACCATTTTTATGACTAAGCTCACATGACTCAGCAGCCACGGTGTTAACCCATCTTGTGGGGGGCTTTGCTCCCTTTTTGCAGCCCTCTACTTTATCGAGCATGATGATGTCTTTCTCCAAGGATTGACCCCTCCTGACAACAAGTTCAAAGTATGTAAGATGTGGTCTCAACGTCTTCGCTTCCAAGGAGCATTCTGGTTGTAGTTCTTCCAGGACAGGTCTGTCTGTCTGTTTTTGCAGTCTGTGGTATATTCTCCCATTCTTCTACTCAGTCATAAATCCATCAACCCACCTATGCGTCCTGCTCTGCATCCTTCCACCTGCCCACCTGATCATCCATGCACCCACCTATTACCCTTCCACTGATCCATCCATCTAAACCATTAATTAAGCACCCAACAAGCATCAAACACAATGTTTACAGCTTCATTTAGACAAAGGAAGCTTTTCTTTACCAATTCTGTTTTCTCAATTTCCTTCTCTAAGGGTGGATTTTATACATGAAAAGCCTCTATCTCATTGATAATTTCACCTTCACCACTGCAATTCCAACCACTTTCCCCCCCACAGAGGACCCACTCCCCCATGCTCTGCATATTGTTTGTACATCACTAATTAGCTTCCCCAATCCTAATAAGCCTCCTTGTAGCACTGTCAGTGCTAAGCAAGAAAGCATTGTGATGTCATTTCCTAAAATTTAATAAGGAAACAATACCTCGAGGCTTATAATTTTTACCAACAGTAGAGATATTTGCCCAGAGGGAAATGGGGAAATAAAATTCAGTTCAGCAGGTAATAGAAAAACAACTTGACACTCATACATACTTAGAAGAGAGATGGTTGGAAATGTGCACTAAGCCTGGGCTGACTGTCTCCAGAACAGGATTTTGAAGCAGGCTGATGATAACAATGATTGTCCTCTTCAAAATGGCCAATGTACCAGTCCATTTCAGCTCACTAATGCCTAGGATATAGATCTCCATTTCATTTTTAACAACTTCCAATTATCCTTGATTTATTCACAACTGATGACACTGAAAGAAGAAGTCCAAGCTGCGCTGAAGCCATTGGCAAAAACCAAGTCTCCAGGAATTGACAGAATACCAACAGAGATGTTTCAATGAATGTATGCAACACTGGAAGTGTTCACTCAGCTACTCTAAAAATTTGGGAGACACTTGCCTGGACAACTGATTGAAAGAGAGCCATATTCAAGACTATTTCAAAGAAAGGGAATCCAATGGAATACGAAAATTATCCACCAATATCACTAATAACACATGCAAGCAAAATTTTACTGAAGATTGTTCCAAAAAGGCTGCAGTATTACGTTGACAGAGAATAGCCAGAAATTCAAAATGGATTGAAAAGAGGACACGGAACCAAGGGTACCATTGCTGACATCATTGGCTGAAAGCAGAGAATATAGCAAGCTGTATACTTGTGTTTTATTGACTATGCAAAGATATTTGGCTGCGTGGATTGCAACAAATTATGATAACATTGCAAAGAAAGGAAATTCCAGAGCACTTAATTGTGCTCATGTCAAAACTGTGCATAGAACAAGAGGTGCAGTTTGAACATAGCAAGCGGATACTGAGTGTTTTAGAGTCAGGAAAGATGTGTGTCAGTCTTGTATCCTCTAACCACACTTATTCAACCTGTATGCTGAGCAAATAATTCAAGGAGCTGGACTGTATGAAGAAGAATGCAGCAACAAGACCGGAGAAAGACTCATTAACAACCTGCAACATGAGGCTGATACAACCTAGCTTACTGAAAGCAAAGAGGACTTCAAGCACTTATTGATGAAGATCAAACATGACAGCCTTTAGTACAGATTACACCTCAACATAAAAGAAACATCCTCACAACTGGATGAATAAGCAACATCATGATAAGTGGAAAAAAGACTGAAGTTGTCTAAGATTTTATTTTGCTTGGATCTACAATCCATGCCCATGAGAACAGCAGTCAAGAAATCAAATGCAGTATTGCATGAGACACATTTGCTACAAAAGTTGTGTCTAAAATGTTAAAAAGCAAAAATGTCAGCTAGAGGACTAAGGTGCCCCTGACTCAGCCCATGATATTTTCAAACATTTCATATGCATGTGAAAGCTGGACAGTGAATAACGAAGGTAGAAGAATTGATGCCTTTGAATGATAGTGCTGGTGAAGAATCTTGAATATACCCGGGACTGCCAGAACAGCAAAAAAATTTGCCTTGGAAAAAATAGAACCAAACTGCTTCTTAGAAGCATGGATGGTGAGACTTCATCTCATGTATTTTGAACACGTTATCAGAAGGGACCAGTCCCTGGAGAAGGACATCATACTTAGTAAAGTAGAAGGTGAGCAAAAAAGAGGAAGATCTTTGATGATGTGGATTGACACAGGGGCTGCAACAAGGGGCTCTGACATAACAATGACCGTGAGGATGGCGCCAGACGGGGCAGGGTTTTGTTCTGTTGTACATGATATCTTTACAAGTTGGAGCCAACTCGACGGCACGTAACAACAACAAATAATAATAGCTGACACTTACAAAGCTCTTACTACAGGCCAGATTCTTTCTAAGCATTATCTTAATGATCACAGCATTAAAAGATAAGTTTAGTTATCTCCCCATTTTGTAGATAGGGAAACTGAGGCATAGAGTAGTTCAATAGCTTGCCCAGTGTGGCAGTGAAGGATAATGTTGAAGCTGGGATCTGCAGCCAGGAAGCCTCGCTCAGACTCTGGGCTATAAGGCCACCCTCCTACCCCACTGCATGAAGGAGATACTAAGGCTGAGACTCAGCAGGAGGCCCGATGGGAAGTGGAAATAGCAAAGCCAAAGGTCCCAGGTGCTAGGGTCAGTCCCACTGCTGCTTCACTCTGTGACCTTGGATAAGTCACTTCATCCACTGGTCCTCAGTCTCCTTCTACATAAAAGGGACAAAACCAAAAAAACTAAAACCATTGCCAGGAGTGTACATTTTCATTCAATCATAATAAAGTAATAATCATAATAATAAAACCATTGCCTTTGAGTTGATTCCGACTCACAGCAACCCGATAGGATAGAGTCAAAATTTCCAAGGAGTGCCTGATGGATTCAAACTGCTGACCTTTAGGTTAGCAGCGATAGTACTTAATCACTACACCACCAAGGTTTCCAGACTGGACTAAATAATGTCTTATGGCAAAACCTCAAATAACCCCAAAGCCTAGAGCATCTGCCTTGCTCTACTGCTTTCTCCACCACCCATATGTTCATCATACGGTGGTGGCTTGCATGTTACTGTCATACTGGAAACTAAGCCACCAGTATTTCAAATAACAGCAAGGTCATCCAGGATAAGTCTCAGCAAAGCTTCCAGACTATAAAGTCCTGGGGTTCTACTTTCAAAAACTAGCCAATGAGAACCCTCTGGATCACAGCAGAATAGGGCCCAATATAGTGCTAGAAGACGAGCCCCCAAATCTGCAAGACATTCAGAATTCACAGTAGCTGCTACGGGCACCCCAACAGTCGTGTAGACGGTGCAGGATTTGGCTGAGTTTCCTTCTGTTGTGTATGGGGTCACCACGAATCAGAGGAAACTTGACAGCAGCTGACAAAAATAACGATACTGCTGTCTTCGGAATTTATTTACAGCATTAAGCCCAAGTTGCTGCAGTGTTCCTAAGCAGTCACAACTAAGAGTGCAAGGATTTCAGGCGGAAATATCAACATACCAGCCACGAAACAAATTTGGACAATTCTTTACTTACTGAGAATGCCAAAAAGAACCCCCAACAATCAGAAACTGGCATTGCAGGTGTTCTACACCATCACCCTGAGGTCCTGCAAACCCACCGCGTCTCCTCCATGCCATCCCGGAGGTCCTGAAAGCTCCCGCATGCCCACCCCGGTGTCATCCCCCACAGGACGTGCAGACTTTGAAGCACCCTTTACAAAGAGCAGTTCATGCAGAAGCTCACGTCGCCAGACCTACAGGACCACGGAATCATTGACTCCTTCCTTCAGCAAACATGGGCTGTGTACCTACTGTGTGCCCAGGAGGGAACTAAGTGCTGGTGATACCACATGAGCAGAACACAGAGCTTCGCGGCAGATGTGTGCACACCCAATTTGTGGAACCAGGGCCAGCTCCCGTTGCAAGGCAGCAGAAGGGAGACCTATTCCTCGGTCTCTCCAGTCCTACTGGCTTCCCACAGTTTCCAGAATGATGGTTTCCTTGACCCTAGGATGACCCCTTCTCCTCCTTCAGGGGTCAGATTACAAATCACCTCCTCAGAGAGGCTTCTACTGACTTTGTTGTTTAAAAGTTCTCCTCTCATTTTCCATCTCAGAACCTAATTATCTTCATATTAAAAAAGACAAAAAAAAATGTTGCATCAAATCTACCCCAACTCATAGCTACCTCAAGTGTGTCAGAATAGAACTGTGCTCTGTAGGGCTTTCAGTGGCTGATTTTTCACAAGCAGATCAAAAGGTGCCTCTGGGGGATTTGAACCCCCACTGACCCAATTAATGGTGAGCATGTAAACCATTTGTACCACACAGGGATTCCACTCTTCATATTAACTACTGCTATTTTTAATTCCTTGTGATTATGTGTTCACTTGTTTTTGTCTCACTCCTTCGTTGGACTCGAAGCTCCAGAGGGCTGGTGCTGGGTCAGCCCTATTTACTGTGGTTTCCTCAGGTCTCCAGCAAATGCCTCTGACCGAATTTCAAAGGTTTTCTGAATGAATAGATGTCTCGTGACAGCAAGGAAGTATCTTGGGGAAACATCCTGAAGGAAGAGCAGGTTCCCGAGGTGTGCAAAGTGAGGAGAGGGCTGTCTGGGGGGACAACAAGTACAAAGCCATGGCAGTTAAGATCTAGAAGGGTGACCTCGGAGATACCTGATGGGGAATGAGGGATTTGTTCCCTCCTAATGCCAATGGGGAAATTTTGGTGCCATAGTGGTTAAGAACTACAATTGCTAACCAAAAGGTTGGCAGTTCAAATCTACCAGGCACTCCTTGGAAACTCTATGGGGCAGTTCTACTCTGTTCTATAGAGTCCCTGTGAGTCAGAATTGACTCAGCGGCAGTGGATTTGGTTAAGGGGTTTAACATCTATAGGGGAAACCCTGATGGCTTAGCAGTTAAGAACTGGGGCTGCTAACCAAAAGGCCTGCAGTTCAAATCCACCAGCTGCTCCTTGGAAACCCTGTGGGGGAGTTCTACTCTGTCTTATAGGGTTGCTATGAGTTGGAATCAGTTCAACATCAACAAGTTTTTTGGTTTAAAATCTAGGGAACTAAATCCTGCAGGTGTCTACCTTTCTGTCTTTCTTCTTTTGGAAAATATTGAGTCAGCAAGTAAACAAAAGTACTCAGTCTAAAATAAAACAGGGTTAATAAAAACAATGAAAAGATACAAATTACAGCACATCAGATGCTTAAGGGAGGGAAGAAACTCACAGTTGGTGAAATCGCACACAAAATGAATCAAGATTTGTGCTCAGACTGTCCTACTAAAAAGAGTGTGCTGTGTTTGTGTAATTCCTGAAAGGACCAGCAGAAATCATCACATTGGTCTCACTTTTACTCCCTAATAAGCTCATGGTGTCATTCTTATCACCAATGAGATCAATTCCAGATATCACAGCTCTGAAAGGCCAGGAGGCCTGATTAGTGGTGCATCTATCAGCCATCTCAATGGCCTAGGTACCAAATGCCTTCTACCCATGTTATCCTGACCTCATTCATAAGGATGCAGAGGATGCTATTTTGAGGCCAAACATAGGATGCGCTCTGAATCACAGTGCCTTGGTTTGTGGCATTTTCCACCTTCCATCCAAACACAGATGCCAAATCGATTCCCTCTATGTGAAACATCTGCATAGGAAGTGTACTCTGGGGCATCTCGTTTGCAGGGAAGAAATTAGAAAATGCTAAAGGACAAAAATGCCACCTCACAATTAATTCCAAACATGCTTGTAAGTGATGACACCACAGCACATACACCAAAAGAATTAATGACAGTTAGACAGCCTCCTTGTGGCATGCTATTAGAGAGGAGATAACCACTTGGGGCTTATGCCTCCTCCAACAAAGCAAATGAGCCATTCCTCTTAGTAGAAACAGCCCCTATCTAAGTATTAGCTATACCCTGGATTTGTGGTGGATGCCACTTGTTATTAACCATACTAAAGGAAGCATCTCACAGAATTACAGCTGTAGACTACAGCAGGATCTCGTTTGAACTAACTTTATGATGGAGTCATTTCATGAAGCCACAACGTCATATCCCATAGACTTACTATCGTTACAAAACACAAGCCAAATTAGGCTTTGAAATACATCTAGCTGTATACAAGGAAGAGTTCCATCTAAGCAATGTTTTTCTGCTCTTTGCCAATCTCACCTTCGAAATCAATTAAAAAATTTGATTTTCTCCAGTATTGTAACACTTTTTTTTTTTTAATTATCGGTGCTGCTCTGAGGAGAAGTGGAGGTTTCGCACCAGCTGTGAACTTCTCCATCACCAGCTATTTTGCAGTCATCGTGGTTTTGATGCAGTGCCTTTCTCAATTCTTGTGGGGCCATTTGACAGTGTAAAAAGCAGGAAAAGCTCTTAGGGACAGCCACTTGACAGCTCTTCCACACAAGTGACAACCATGTTCCTTGAATTTCCAAGAAAAGTCTTTGTTTTGTTTCCTGTTGGATTTTGATGTACTTAGCAAAACAACTCCCTGAATCAAACAGTTCAGGCCTCAGGAATTTCTTATCTTATACAAAGAAATGCATTTATGGGACATCTGGGCCCAGTTCCACTGTCGCTGGTTGTATAGAAAGTCTGTGCTGTGTCTCAAGATGATATTAATGCAAGTGACTCTCACTGAGTCATGGGAAGCCTAAGGGACACCTTGCAGCAGGGACTGTTCCCTCTAGAAAACCCTACTCGGTGAAAGCCCTTGATGTTCAAGCCGTTAAACATATGGCAAGGAGCCCTGATGGTGCAATGGTCAAGAGATTGGCTGCTAAGTGAGAAGTTGGTGGTTCAAACCCACTCTGAAGCTCTGTGGGCGTATGACCTGGCAACCTGCCCCCAGAAAGATTCCCTTCACTAAGAAGTCGACTCTGACAACTCGCTACCCTATAGGACACAGCAGAACCACCCCAAAGAGTTAGGGAAACATACTGCCACAGCTTTCTCCCACAGATTGGCTGAGGGTTCCAACTGCTGACTTCTCAGCAGTGGAACGCTTAACCAGGGCGCCATCTGTAAAGACTACAGCCTAGGAAAAACCGTGGGGCCATTCTGCCTTATCACATGGAGTCATTTGGCACCTAAAGGCAACTCAGTGGTACCTAAGAACAACAACCAACATCTCGGTTCCAACTTATAGTGATTCTATGAACAGCAGAACAAAATACTGCCTGGGTTCGTGCCACGCCCGTAATCGTTTTCATGCTTCAAACCATTGTTGCAGCCACTGTGTCAATCCATCTCCTTCAGGACCTTCTTCTTTTACACTCACCTCCTACTTCCACATGACATCCTTTTCCAGGGATTGATCCCTCCTGACAACATGTCAAAAGCATGTAAGACACAGCCTCACCACACTAGCTTCCAAGGAGCACTCTGGTTTACTTCCTCCAGAACAGAAATGTTTGTTCTTTGGCAGTCCATGCTACATTCACTATTCTCCAACGCCACAATTCAAAGCCGTCAGTTCTTCTGTCTTTCTTATTTATTGTCCAGCTTTCACATGCATGTGATGCTATTGAAAATACCATGGTTAGGATCAGGTGCACCTGAGTCTTCAAGGTGAGATCTTTACTTTTCAACACTTTAAAGAGGTCTTCTGCAGCAGATTTGCCCAATGCAATGTGTCTTTTGATTTCTTAACTGCTGATGCCATGGGTGTTGATTGTGAATCCAAACACAATGAAATCCTTGACAACCTCAGTCCTTTCTCCATTTATCATGACGTTGCTTACTGGTGTAGTTTGTGGATTTTTGCTTTCTTGATGTTGAAGTACAACCCATACTGAAGGCTGTGGTCTTTGTTCTTCACCAGTAAGCGTTTCAAATCCTCAAGCAAGATTGTGTCATCTGTAACACAGGTTGTTAATGAGTGTTCCTCCAATCTTGATGCCTTGTTCTTCTTCAAACAGCCCAGCTTTCTGGATTATTTACTTGGCATACAGATTGCATACAACAGATAATTGTTCAAAGATATCATTGGTTCCTTCTCTTTCACTGTCTCTGGCCATGCACGTTGATAAATGGATAGTAGCCTATTCTATTATTAAAACGACAGTATAAAATGAGGATGAATAGTTCCATCACTCGGCCTATAAAACTGAAATGGAGTGAGTGGCCCATAAACTGGAGTCTCAGTCTAACAGGCTGTGTCCTTTCCAGGCTGTAACTACAGGGCTCCGACTGTCCTGCGTCATGCAGTGCAGTGGCCTCCTTCACAGGGCGGATCCCGGATGTCCGAGCCAGTGGTTCTGTTGGACTTGCTTTCTTCATCCTGAGCTCCTGACCTGCAAGTGCAGAGGAGGTGAGTGCAAGAGTGTCCACCAGCTGCCTTCCCACCTCAGCTGGCCTTCCACACTTTATTCTTCTTCTTCTTTCTTAATTTCTTAAAAGGCAATGCATTCAAGAGGGTCAGAAAATATCCTCAAATAACACAGAGAAAGGATTACAAGGAAAAAAAAAAGATCATCCTCTTCCAGCCTTTGGAAAGATCACCACTATCAACATATCTTACCCATTCTGCCAGTTAAATATTCATGCGTGTAATTGCATATATTTGCATATGTTTTAAAAAACTTATTTAGGGTTATGTGATATTGTTCTTGTTGTCTTTCCCTTCTATTTGTTGAAGATTGTTTTATATCACATACATCTCTATTTGTTTTATAAGTAAATTTTCTTGAAGTACCACATACCTGTTGTGTATACAGTAGGCCTTTGTCACATACACGAAGTGTCAAAATCATTATTGTAAACACTGAGGAATTTTCAAAGTAAACCTGTTTATGTAATAACCACTTCTATAAAAAATGAAACTATTACTCAGCTCCTCAGAAGGCTCCCGCATACCTTATCCCAGTCATTACTATCCCAGGAAGTTGCAGATGAGTTGGTCTCATAGAGACTGTTGTTGTCGCCGTGTTGTTGTTGTTGTTGGGTGCTACCAAGTGGGTTCTCATAGAGATTCCATGTGCAACAAAACAAATCACTGCCCAGTCCTATACCATCCTCACAATCGTTGTTACGCTTGAGGCCGTTGTTACAGCCATTGTGTCGATCCATCTCATTCAGAGTCTGCCTCCTTTTCACTGACCCCTTGCTTCACCAGGTACGATGTCCCTCCGCAGCGTCTGATCCCTCCAGATAATATATCCAATGTACATGAGATGAAGTCTCACCATCCTTGCTTTCAAGGAGAATTCTAGCTCTCCTTTCTTTCCAAAACAGATATCTTTTGGCAGCCAAGCCAAGTGCCGACGAGTCGGATCCGACTCATGGCAGGCCATGATATATTAAAGATTCTTCACCAGCACCTAATTCCAACACCTCAATTCTTCTTTGGTCTTCCTTATTCATTCTCAGCTTTCCCATGCCTACAACGTTGGCAATTAGGTTCACGAACTCATCTTAGAAAAAGTGCTACATACCTCATTGCTGAATATCGCTACAGTTACCTTCAAAGTACTCCCCTGTGGAAGCTATGCACTTATGCCAGCACCTAGTCTGCCCTTCAAAGCAATTTTAGAACTCTTTTAGGATCCGACTTGACGGCACTTGGCTTGGCTTTTTCCTGGAATGGCCATCAGAGCTGTTGTCACATTAGCATTATGTCCTGAATGTCATCAAAATGTCTTATTTTCAACATTTCCTTTCTCTTCAGGTAAAGAGAAAAGTTACTGGGGACCAGATCAGGTGAGTAGGGAGGGTGTTCTCATGCAGTTATTTGTTTACTGGCTAAAACTCCCCTCACAGACAACTATACATTTAAGTTTGTGAAGTTGCCACCATGCCACTGTGCATGATGGCCACTCCAGAAAGACAGCAAAAATTGTTTTGAAGGGTGGACTAGGTGCTGCCATCAGTGCATAGCTTCCCAAGGGGAGTACTTTGAGGGTGACTGTAGTGATATTCATCAGTGACGAACGTAGCGCTTAAAACAATTGCATTCACTGACTTAACTGTCACACCTCATATAACAGGATGAAACATTGTCCAGTCCTGAGCCATCTTCACAATCACTGAGAAGTCTCAGCCCCTTACTGCAGCAACTATGTAAATCTATCTCACTGAGGTTTTTTCTTGTTTTTGTTGGCCCTCTCCTTGACCAACCAAGACGTCATCTTCTAGTGACATGTCCAAAGTAAGCTAGTCAATGTCTCACCATCCTCACTTTGAAGAAACAATCTGGCTATATTTCTTCTAAGCCTGATTTTTTTGTTCTTTTGGCAGCCCACAATATATTCAGTACTCTTTGCCAGCACCACAGTTTGAATGCTTCCATTCTTCTTCTGTCTTCTTTTTTCATCATCCAAGATTCACGTGGATGTGAAGCAAGTGAAGAGTTCCCAGCTTTACAAGAGTCCAATAAACAAGTTCCCCAGTGGTTGGACCAATTTAGACTCTCATCAACAGCATAGATACCCCGGAATAATCCCAATCCATTGTAGTAAGAGATGCTCAAAATTAAAAAATTATCCAGTCTCCTTCTGAAAAACATTTATGTGATTCCAGTTTTTAAAATTATTTTTGCTATGGTGAGCATGCCTGCATGGGAAAATGAGCAAATTTTTATAAGCTGAACGCAGGGCCAGCTCCTAGCACAGCAGTTCCTGCACCAGCATGCATGTGCATTAAACATGTTGACAGAGTTTGAAAGACCAATGGACCACCGCCACCACAGCCTCCACCAGACTGAGCCCAGCACAACTACATGGTGCCCAGCTACTGCCGCTGACTGCTGCAATAGAGATCGCAATAGAGTCCCACACAGCTAGTAGAAAATGTAGAAAATTCTAACTCACAAAAAAAAAAGACCAGACTTACCGATCTGACAGAGAATGGAGAAACTCCTAGAGTATGGCCCTCAGACACCATTTTAGCTCAGTACTGAGGTCACTCCTAAGGTTCATCCTTCAGCCAAGAATAAACAGGCTCATAAAACAAAACAAGACTAAAGGTGCACACCAGCCTAGAGGCAAGGACAAAAAGGCAGAAAGCTGGTGAACGGGAACCCAAGGGAGAGAAGGAGAGAGTGTTGACATGTTCTAGGCCTGGCAACTGATGTTACAAAACAATGTGTGTATTAATTATCTAATGAGAAACTAATTTGCTCTGTAACCTTCATCTAAAGTAAATTAAAGAAAAAAGCTTGTTCACAGAAGCAGCCACACTATCCTCCTAAGAAGCTGCAAACATTTCCACTGCCACCAACAATACTGAAAGTGACTGTCATACTTGTCTCCTTTTTCCCATCCCAGCAACACCTAACTTCATTTTTTTCCAAGTTATGGGTGAACAATGGTGTGTCTTTGTTGCCCCAGTTTGTGTCCTTTAATTATGAGGTGAGGTTTCTCACTTTCATTTTTAACCTGTCACTGCAGTCAGCGACAACAGGCAGCAGCAGCTTAAATCCAGAGGTAGGTCGGGAAGCTGCCTTCTCACCCACCAGCAACCTCACCACTCAAGGCAAATGACAATTCTGGCTCAGATGCAGTCATTGGAGAGACAGACCCTCAAGCTTTGAACCTCTCAGAAGCATCTAGTGCATGTTGTAACTGAAGGTTAGATTCTTTGCAGCACGCCTGTTGGGAGCCGAGGTTCCACTGAGGCAGCATGACTGTCTCATGCCTGTCTGGTACCAGCTTTCAGGACCTCTCCTGAGAGAGACTTGTGGGTGGCATTGACTCCCCTGAGCACAGAAGTTTATTCATGAGACTCACCTGGGCTGCAGAGGAACCTCACAGCCTCGTTGGACAAAATTCTCGTGTGGCCGGATGCCACTTCTCTGTTTGAGCAATAAGTGTGGGTCCTGTTGCTAGCTGGTTTCATGAAATATTGAAGACTGCCTGAACCTGGACACTTGTCTCCAACTAAGGCTTTGTCTTTCCAAACCGTTTCTCACCTTACCACTTAAGTTGTTGTCTTAGGTAGTGCTGCCCTAACAAAATACCACAAGTGGATGGCTTTAAAAAGAGATGTTTATTTTGTCACAGTCCAGTAGGCTAAAAGTCCAAGTTCACGGTGTCAGCTCCCTAGGAAGGCTGTCTCTGCTGGCACTGGGCTGGAAGCTTCTGAGGTACAGGGACCTCAGAGTCCATTCCAAAGGACACTGTCAGCTCCCAGCACTGCTTCTTGGTGGTTTGAGGTCCCCAAACGTCTCTACTAGCTTCTTTTCTTTAGCTCTCAAGAGACCGCCTCAAGGCACAAGACAGTCTCACTCACTGAGTCCTGCTCCACCACCGCCACTCATCCATCATTGTTAACATCACAGAGGCAGAATTTACAACATAGAGGAACATCACACAATACCAGGACTCACGGCCTAGCCAGACTGCCACACATTTGGGGGGAACACAATTCAATCCATGGCAGTCCTCTTCCCAAAGTGTAGGAACAGTCCTGCCACTTCCCATTTCAGAAACCTATCCCAGCTCTGGGCATCTGCAGAATCAAGTCTGAACTCCTGAGCACGGGGTTCAAGGCCGTCCAGAGTCTGGCACTGCCTACTTTCTGCTGCTTCTCACTAACTTTCCATCCATGTGTCCTGCATCCTAGCAGCCCCTACAACCTGCTGTTCTCTAAACACACCCTGCACTTTTCCTGTGGATGTGTAATTAATCTGCTCAGCCTCTTCCTTCTCACCCGTGTTTCTGCATTGTTTCCCTAACAAAGCCTTCTGTCTCCCTCCTGAGTGGGTCAGACGCCAATCACAGACTCTCAGGTGCCCCAGGCCTCTCCTCACTGGTTTCTACTTTGGGGTTTCATTGAGAGACGGTTTGATGATGAGTGCTTCTCAGTTCCTGTACGCAGGGCTCCATAGTGTAGGTACTGTCTTTCTTCCTCATTCCTAGTAACATTTGTCAAATGAATGAAAGAATGAATGAATGCCTTTGGACATGCCCAAGTGCTCACTGGGTTGAAGTTCTATGTCAGGAACCAAAAGAGCAAGGAGAGTCCAGTTGTTAAAGGGATGTGTTAATGGTCACCCAGCTTATCATAAAACAATTTCAGTGGAACAACTCCTAGGGCTACACTGACAGTGAGGGGAAGAACTGACTGGCCGTGTGCCTAGCGGTACTGCTTGGGAATGCTCCCTAACCAACTTAGATGAATCTCTTCAGTGGAGTTTTTTGCACTGATTTGTCCGCTGGAACATCGGAGGATGGGTGCCAAGAATCATGGCTTCCATTTCAGCACAACCAGTGTCCTTTCTGAGGAAATTAGCCAGCAGGCTTGGCAGCTTCTCAAGGCACCTGGTTGAAGATCAAGAAGTGATGTCAGCAAAATAGAAAAGGGCTCTTTTTCCCCCATTCAGTATGCCAAACGGGCATGGAGCCATTCAACTAAAACCAAGCTCAAGTTAGCTCAGGCAGAAGGGGGAAAAAAAAAACAGGTGCAGCAGGAACGATGATGAGAAGGAGGCTGGGAGTGATTCTTACCATTTAGGGAGTCCTAGTGGCGCAGTGGCTAAGAGCTCGGCTGCTAGCCAAAAGATCGGCACTTCAAATCAACCAGTTGCTCCTTGGAAACTCTACAGAGTAGTTCTACTCTGTCCTCTAGGGCCACTGTGAGTTGAAATCGACTCAACAGCAATGGCTCAAAGCTCAAGTTTAAGGTCTACACATCATGAGCAGTGCCAAACACCATCTGGGGATTCGTTCACTTAATTCTCACAAGCGCCTTTCAGAGGTCGACACTGTTATCATCTCCTGATGGATTCAAGAAAGAGTAGCTCAAAGAGGTAGTATGGCTCAGCCTAGGCCCAACAGCGAGGAAGTCATGTAGCCAAAAGCTTCCAATCTGGATCGGTATGACTCCAGTGGGGCGTGTGACTGTGGATTAGAAATCACTTCCCCAGTGTTCTATCTTTCCCTCTGTCTGGCCCAGTCAGCCTCCTCCTACAGCTGAACAAAGGAAATACATCGACATCTGAATGCAAGTTTGTGGCCAGAAATTTGGATAATCCTCAAAATAAGCCCTGTGAGCTCCAGTATTATTAGCCAGTTTTACAGATGAGGAAACTGAGAGCTGAGTTTAACAATGTGTCTGCAGTCACAGGTTAAGTGCTCATCTTGGTACTTGAACCTAAGTCTCAGGCTTCAGAGCTCCAGTTTTCAACCTTTTGCCATACAATGAGCCCTTCTTCTCCCTGTCCCCAGTAGCATGCTCACCCCTAGCAGAAGTTTCTGGGAAAATCTAAGGAATAGGGCATTGGAGAACTCAGACCTGGGTCAACCCAGGACCTGGTGCATATTTTTCTTTAAATGTAGTCTTGTTTCTTAGCACTGGAGACAGGTAGTGATGGCCACGACTACTCTCATCTCTTTCCAGAGATGCTGAAAACATTAAAAAGTTAAGTCAGAAGTCACTTGGCAAAAGAAAAACACTGTATTGAAAACATAGGTCTGATTTAAACTAATGTTGTATACTCTATTGATCTATTTGGGAGAACAAGGAACCCTAGCAGGACTCGCCCTCTGAATCTGCCACTTTCAGGGTGGGGTTGTCCTGTGAAACAACCTGGGAAACTCAGCTGAAATTGCTTGCTGCTGAAATGCTGAGACCCCAGCTCTAGAAGTTCTAGAAAGAGACCAGTTCACACTGTAGACTTGCTCTCAAGTCCCCAGACACTTCAAAGTCTGAGGAAGCTTTGGAAGTTAAATTATATCTGCTGAGAAGAAAAAGAGCAAAAATACCAATGAGAAATTCCATCAGTTTCCCTGACAAAAGATCTCTCCCATTATGAGTTCTATTATTCTTTCAGCATTTCTGATTAAAATATAACTGCTTTCACACTGATCCACATGAGACAGGGTTCTGAAAAGAAAATGTGTTCTTTTTTGCAAGGAAATAAAAACAGAAGACCTAGTTATGGGTTTGTTGTCTATAAATCAGGATAGAAGGCTGAAAATGTGGCTTGTGGGCAGGTCACATCAAAATAGAAGGATCTCTGGGTGGCACAAGAGTTAAACACTGCTGCTAACCAAAGAGTCGGCAGTTTGAACCCACCCAGCAGCTCTGTAGGAGAAAGAGCTGACCCCTCTAAAGATGAAAGCCCTGTGGGGCTGTCCTCCTCTGCCACAGGAGGTGTCTGTCAGTCAAAGTTGACTTAATGGCACTTAACAGCGACATCAAAATGTAAAATCCTTACCCTTCTGACACAGCAACTGTCTGAGCACCATACCCCCAAAGCAGGCCCAGGGAGTCAACAAGGGAGGCACAGCTCAGGGCTATTTCTAAGAGAATGTAGACTCCATGAGGACAGGAACCTGGCCTAGAACAGAGCCCAGCATTTAATAAATGTGTACTAAATATTTACTGAATAACCAAACAACAAAAGGTGGAAACAACCCAAATATCAATCAATAGGGTCTGGTTAGATAAATCAAAGACACAATAAGATAATGCAGGTGGCCTGGTGGTGTAATGGGTTACGAGCTCAGTTGCTAACCAAAAAGCTGGCAGTTTAAATCTACAAGCTGCACCTTAAAAACCTTATAGGACAGTTCTGCTGTGTCCTGTAGCTTTGCTATTAGTCAAGATTGACTTGACAACAATCACTCTAAGATGATGGAATGAAGGTCAGTTGTAGGTGACGTAGCAACATGTAGGGTGCCCATGGTGGCCACAGTAACGCCTCACATTATCCCATTTTGCTGAAATGAGAAGAAAAGGCCCAGAAATCCATATGCGTGTGCACACAGGCGTGTGTGTTCACAGCATGAATGAGAGTCTGGAAGAAAACCCATCGAACTGTCAGTAGTATGTGCATGTTAGACTAGGGGAGGAGGTCTGCAGAATGGAAGGCTCATGCTTTCTACTTTTCTGTTGGGTGTGAATTTTTAACAATCAACGTGTAGTAGTTTTGTAGTAAAACAAAGAAAACTACATCAATGATAAAATTAAAAACATCAGTTGCTTGTTGATTTGTAAATTGAGATCTTGTCATAGAGGTTCCCAAGTTCTCAACTCTGGCATGGTGACATTCATTGGTGATGTTCATCTCTCTGGGCTTCCTGGTGTTGCAGGTTTGAATGCAGCTGGGCTTGGCTGCTGGTCACAGAACAGAAGTGACAAGTGGCAAGGACAGTGGAGGTTTATAAAACACAGAGCTGAGCCCTGAGCTAGTGGCTTTCCACAAAGTGTCAGAAATCTAATCATCTACCTGACATAATTGGGAAAACCATTTAGGTTACCTGTCATGGGAGCTTTATGATGGCACTCTGGGGTAAGCAGCACTAAGAACAATTCCATACCAAACACATTATATCCTTCAGGATGAGACTTACAATAATGAGCTTAAGCTCTTATTTACCTGGGAGGGCTTAGACAACAAATTCAGCCCAGGTCTCAGAAAGATATCAGAGACAGGCACTGGGGTCTCCACAGACCACCCCTCATCTCTTGCTTTTTCCTGTCTCTTCTTTTTTCATCTCCTCCATCTTCCTCCCCTCTCCCCGACCCCAAGCTCCCCGGAAGTTAACACTACATTGTTTTTTTCTCTTACTCTATTTCTTGGGGTTCTTCTCCCCATTTCATGCTTGGCTCTGGAAGAAAATACAAGCTCCTGACTTCACATGGCTGCAGTGGTAGACGTCTTACTTTCCATGCAGGACCCAGGTTTGAGTCCCAGCCAAGGCACCTCAAGCACAGCTCCCACCCATCCATCAGTGGAGACTTGAGGGTTGCCATGACACTGAAGAGGTTTTAGCAGAACTTCTAGACTAAGATGGACTAGGAAGAACGGCCTATCGAGGTCCTTCTGAAAATCAGCCACTGGAAACGTTTGCATCCTAATCATGTCATCTGAACTGACCATGGTGGTGGCACAGGACCAGGCAGTGTTTCATTTCATTGTACAGGTGGTCACCACCAGGAGACAGCTGACTGACAACAATAATCTCATAGCTTTATATGATAAGCACTGTGGGTCCCATTTTTGTTTATATGAAGAGGCTGATTGCCAGTTATGAGGAATAGATAAGGATTTATAAAAGCATGCTTTGGGAGGAATTACAAAGCCATGAAGAAATGGTTCCAACCTAGCTTCTCAAGGGAAAGGCAAGCAGCTTGTCAAAGACCTCATTCCTAAAGGCTCTTGGGGTCAAGTGGATTGGCACACGTGGGAAGCTCCAAAGTTTTTCACACACATTTTAGAACAGTTTTGCATCTGATGACTGACATCACTAAAAGATTTTTCTAGACTTACCAAAATGGATAGCTAGAGCAATGCTGGAGCCCTGATGAAACAGTGGTTAAGAGTTCAGCTGCTAACCAAACGATCAGCAGCATGAATCCACCAAGCCACTCCTTGGAAACCGTACTCTGTTGTATAGGATTGCTTTGAGTTGGAACCAACAGGACAGTACCTAACAACTACAAAACAATACTTACAGCCCAAATAATCACAAGCCACTAACATAAGGACCTGAAAAAGAACAGAAAATAATTGGAAGCCATGAGGAAAAAAATGTACATTTTTTTATGCCTAAAGTTAGGTTTAAGTGTTTCAGAAAAGAGTCCAGAAGATATTCTAATTAAATGTTAACTGTAGAGTCCATTAGTGGCATATTAGAGATATAGATCATTGGCTTCTCCTTAGAGATGCGTAATTCAGTCTTTAATGTTCAGCGATTACAGAGAAAAGAAGAGAATAAGATTCTTCTACTCTGTCATTACATAAAGTTAAAACATTAAAGATATTAACACACAGGCAAGATGTAGTTAAATGGAAAATGCTAGTGATGGCAGAAGGAAACACAGCGGTTGCTGTGGAGTCAGTTCCAACTCACGGCAACTCCTCGTATACAAGAGCTGAGCCATGTTCTGCAGGGTTTTCAGAGACTGATATCTCAGAAGTAGATAGCCAGGTCTTTCTTCTGAGATGCCTCTAGGTGGACTTGAACCCCAAACCTTTGGATGAGCAGTTGAGAATGTGAACTGTTGACACTACCTAGGTAGAAAAGCAAACTCCATTGCCAATGAGTTGATTCCAACTCATAGCATCCCTATAGGACAGAGTAGAACCGACATGTAGAGTTTCTAAGGAGTGGCTGGTAGATTCAAATTGCCAGCCTTTTGGTAAGCAGTCAAACTCTTAACCACTGTGCCAAGAGGGCTCCTCCTAGAGAGAAGGGGAATCTAATATGTAAGCAGTCCAGGATGGCCTCTGGAATCCCAGTTGGAGCAGATGCCCAGGCCCTTCCTGCCCACATTCCCTGTAGGCATCTGCTCCCATGTCCAGAATGAGAACAGAGCTGGCCAGGGCAGGGTTGCAGAAGGCTACATCCTTGAACCACCACTGGGGGAAGAGAACGCAAGATGAGGTGGGACCAGATCAGAGACCATGATTCTCCCACCAGATGATTTCTGTAGAGCAGATTTGAGGACCAGGAGCACTTAGGACTTAACAAGATCCCAGCTGGGTTCAGGGTCACCACAGGCTTCCTAGGATCTTCTTCCCAAACTGCCACATGTAAGTGGAGTCTGTCAGAGTCACAAGTGATAGCCCAGCTCTCTCTAAAGGGAGAGAATAAAGGGAAACATGAAAGGAAATTCTTAAAAGGACATGGGGGTATCTCATAGAGAAGAAAGAAAGGAGCTGTAGAGCTAAGGATCCTGAGGTCTTTCTCTCTAAATTTCTAAAGTTATTTCAGTTTGCTCACCGTGTCCTTCTTCTGTTTCCCTTTTTTTCAAGGGAAGGAATCTAATCGGTCCAGCTTGAGTCCAGAGTCTCTTCTCGGCTTGATCAGCCACAGACCCAAACTATAGAATTCAAGCTGCTAGAGAGGAGTTCATAAAAGGAGGGGAGGACAGACACATCCTTCCCAAAGGTGTTGGATCAACTCTAACTCATGGCAACCCCATGTACAGTGAACCTGCAAAACTCAGAACTTGCGTAAGGAGGAGACCCATCAGAGAAGTAAACCTCCAATATTTTCCACTAAAATGAGTGAGAGAAAGGTGGTCAGACCGCACCCTGTCAAAGGTGGAAAACATGTGAGACTTGGAAAAATAAAGCAGTCCCATTGACTCACAGGTTTCACTGTAAAAAGGAACAAAGTGTTGCTGGGTCCTGCACCGTCTTCACAGTCGCTGGCATGTTCAAGTCTATTCTCGTGGCCACTGTATAGTTTGAGTGCCTTCCAGCAATAGAGAGCTTTCCTTCCAGTGCTATACTGGACAACATTCTCTTGTGATCTACGGAGGTTTCATTAGCTAATTTTGGGAAGTAGATCATCAGATCTGTCTTCCTAGTCTGTTGCAGCCTGTCAGCTCCACTGAAGCCTGTCCACTATGGGTAACCCTGCTGGTATTTGACTGGTTGCATAACAACATACAAGCCACCAAAGTACAACAAACTGACAGATAGGTGGTGACCAAAGGTGTCTACTAGGTCCTGATTTGTAGCATCTAATTAATAGCCCAGCATCATGGAGCCAGGAGACCTGGGTGCTGATCTTATGATTCTTGGTGGTTCTGAACATGTCTTGTCCCCTGGCAAGGCCCCAGCCTGTTCATCTCTGGGACAAGAGGGCTGGACTCATTGTGTGCCAAGGGTCACAGACCTCACAAATTGTCTCCTTTGCAATAATAATAATAATTTATATATTGCTAAGCTTGTCTACTAAGCCAAAGGTCAGCAATTTGAACCCATCTGCCACTCCTTGGAAACACTGTGAGGTGGTTCTACTCTGTCTTATAGGGTCACTGTGAGTCAAAATCAACTCAAGGGCAAGAAGATTGGTTTGGGGTTTAAGGATTGACTCATTCTGTAGAACGCTATCAGAGTTGAAACATGTATTATAAACTCTGTCAGCAGGGTGACTGAGAAGAGTGTGATGAAATTTTGCTTCCTTCAAATGACATAGCTTTCTTCAAGTAATTGAAATCTTCTTCAAATTTGTCATAGCAGTAACAAGAATATTTTGATATGTGAGTTACCAAAGTTACATTAGTTTCTCAATTTGATAAAATAATTTAGGAAAATTTAGATTAAGGAAATACTCCTCATCCTGAAAATTCTAAATTTAAAAACATTCAAGAATGAAGGGGGGAAGGACGGGGTACATTTGAAACGTTGAAGAAAAAGAAGTGTGCGATACCACTTTTGTAAGAAGAGACTGCAACTATGAAATGGTATTGTTCTGCTCAAACGCACAGCAGAAAATTAATACACAAGTCTGGATAAATCCCACCAAATTGCTAATGGCACAAGAGAGAACATTTGGGGGGGGGGCACATTAAGCATTTATCTCACAGAAACTGCTATGCACGACCAGTTCACAAAGTGAGTCGATAAGGAAGCTCTATTTCCCTTCTAGAAACAATTGGACAAAAAACACTTGAATGCCCAGAATGCAATTATAGATAATGACACATTTCCCTTTAGCAACTTGTCAAGTTCAACTGCAAAGAATGATTCCCATAAAGTGCCCCTCCCTGAAGACCCCTCAGCCATTACACTGGCTCTTCCAAAGGCTCACCTGCACACCCCCATTTGACCTGCGAAACGTATGGGCAGCTCTTGGCTCAGCCCCATCTTTGCACCTGCAGGGCCGTGTGCACACTCCCGGCATCCCTTGGCTTGCAGCCGTGGTGCCACAGCTCTGTGTTTGTTCTCCTTTTTCACAGAGATATCTCTCACATAGGATTAGAACTGTGGCATGACCTCCTGTTAACTGATATTATCATTAAAAACTCTATTTCCAAACATGCTTATGTTTACATAGCTTTCTGAGGGGACACCATTCAACCCGTAATACCTATTTTGGAGAGTAGCCAGGGTGTCTTCAATCTGCTCATAATAATCTTGCCCTCTCCACCATCTTGCTACCTGTAGACCAGTGTCCACAATGCTGACCTTAATATCAGGGTCAAGAGGTGGTCCCTCATTTCCCCAGTGCATCCAGCTCCCTTGGGCCAATATGGGGCTGCTCTTCCTGCCCTGAGGCCACTCTGTGCCCCCCCCCCACAGGTGAGGGTGTCTTCTCATCCTCACTTGCTCTCATGTTCCTACATATGTGTCTAAAATCATGGCATGGGTGCCCCCTCGTAGGCTCACTCTCTCCCATAGCCTTGTTCTCTGTAGGGCTTGGGCACAGTCCATAGGATTAAGTCAAGGCTACCTGTGTCTGAGACTTGCCCCACTTCAACCTTGTTTTCTCCATACAAAATCTCCTCCCTCAGATAAACACAGTTGGGCAGTTGGCCTCCTGGCAGTCCTTTTTTGAAAGGTGAGTCACTGGGGAACAACTCAGGGCTCTAGGCTGATAGAAAGGAGTGAGAGACCCTAACAGCCCTTCCTCCGTTCACGTTAGTCAAGCCTTGGTCCTGAGCAATTCTTATTTGCTAACTTTGAGGTGAAGGCTGCACGTGGATAATGATGAAAACATCCTGAGATGATACTAATTAGCAGCTGAGGCCAAGAATGAGGGGTCTGGGCACATTTTACTGCCAGAAAGAAGTCAACATATTGTATCACTTCAGGACCAAATCCTCTGCCATCAAGTTGATTCCTACTCGTGGCAACCCTATAGGAGAGCATAGAACTGCCCCATAGGATTTCCAAGGAGTACCTGGTGGATTCCAACTGCCAACCTCAAGGCCTCTGGAAATGTGCTCAGACCCAGCAGAATTTGGGTCCCAATGCTCCTACTTTGAGCTGCCTTTTGAAGAAGGCACAGAGACTGAGGAATCAGCAATCATCCCAAAGTATTTGCCTTGACTTCTGCATTGCTGCACGTAACCGGTTGACTTTGCGTTGACTCCCATCCATGATGATCCCATGTGTGTCAGAGTAGAATTGTGCACCTTAGGGTTGTCCATGGCTGATATTTCAGAGGCAGATTGCCAGGTCTTTCTTCCAAGTCACCTCTGGGTGGACTTGAACCTCTGCCTTTCAGTTAGCAGATGAGCATATTAACTGTTTGCAGTACCCAGGGACTCCATCCGCACTGCTTTACCCGTGTGAAATTTGTAACAAAATATTGGAAAAGTAGGCTAGTCTCAATAGCCCTACAGGAAACAGTGCTAACACAATGCAGGTGAGAAAGAAGAAACTAGAAAGAGAACCAGCAGGCTATTAGATCTTTAGTGTACCCTCAGGTAAAATTCTCTCAGTGTTGCACATATTCTGGTCAGTGACCCATCCATCTTTCCACTGCTTTCTCTGTCCTAAGTCTTTCCATAGACGTGTTGCCAATTTCCTCATAGCGTTCATCCATCTCAAGAAGGACTCAAGGGAGACCTCTTGCCATAGTCTATTAGGGATCCCAAGCAAATATTCATTAACTTTTACATTTCATAGATTTCAAGCTGTCTTCAAAATAGAAGAGGAAAAACTAGCCCCATCTGGCTGCTCTGACTGCTTACATTTTCAAATAATATTTTACAGGAAATGGTATTTTAAAATAGTACCCAGAAAGCAATGATTTTTAAATCTTAAAATGTCATTATTCAAATGTTTAGAAACATGCCAACAAAGCGTTGTCTTGCACTAAGTGGTTCAAAGAGCCATTAGAAGCAGATCTCGTTCTTTCAACCTTCCTGTAAGCTATTTCAATGACTGCTGAAATCTATGTTAATATTGTAATGGCTCTATACTGCCAGCTAATGGGACGTATTATGAAATATGAAGAACTGGGTAATTTCCAGATTATAGGACTCAAATCTATTTTTAATGGGCACCTAAACTTTTATAGTCAAAACACTTCTTGAAAGTGTGGATAGGAAGACTTTGTCTTATTTTCTTCAGACATGTGACCAGGAGGAGTCAGTCCCTGAAGAAGGATGTCATGCTTGGTAGAGAGTTAGTGAAAAAGAGGAAGACCTCAATGGGAAGAGCTGGCACAGTGGCTGCAACAATGGGCTCAAGCGTAACAATGAAAATGAAGATGGCTCAGGACCAGGCAGTGTTTTGTTCCATTGTACTTGAGGTTACTTTGATTGGGAACACACTTGACAGCATCTACTAACAACAACAAATTTGTATTTATGGACTGTTACCTCTCAGTGTAGCATAGAAATGACTCAGAAGTTTTTAAACACATATCTGATAGCACCTAACAGCTCCAGACACCTCAACAAATCTGATTGCACAGATTACTATATAATGATTCATTTGGCTTACACAAGAAAGTAGCTTTCAAATGCCTGTGAGCAAAAAATACATCTCTGTGTATCACCTTTCATTTGTCAAGAGGAGAAAAGGAAAAAAAGAGATATACAATATTACTGAGAAATCGGCTGATTTAATTCTGTTTGTCATAAACGAGATAGACAAAAAAGAAAATACTTTGGGGAGAAAAATTGAGCTAATATCTAGATAATTCAAACTAAATTAATATTCTTTTGAAATATTTAGATTATCAAATCCAACCTCAGGTAGGATTATTTTGAATTAGGTATATAGCACTATTACATCAGTTGCCTTTTTAGTGTTTTTGTCACTCTCTGTTTTTTGTTCTCCGGAATTTTTCCAGCTGCCTGTGGTCACACAACTAGCCTCAACTATAAGATTCTAGGGCTTCCTCAACTCTCTCCAAAGTGGTTTAGATTGCTTTTCTTTTCTTTGTTTCACACTAAACCAAAACTGATAGGCTGATTGAAAAGCAAGAGATTGCTCTAGAGAGTCTACTCATTCATTGGCTGCAAATAGGCTTTTGGGTAGCATAGGCTCCTATTCACTTTCCAGGCTTATTCCTTCTCAGTCCGGGACATGGGCGAGGCAAGCTCTAATCACCCATGGATTCCCATGGATTCCTCCAGAGCTAATCTCTACACTTCTTCATCTTGCACCATGTCCTGGGAGGCTCTTCACTGGACAGCATAATGGATTGAATTGTGGTCCCCCCAAAATACATGTAGCAACTTGGGTAGGTCATGATTTTCAGTATTGTATGATGTTCCCCTGTGTTGCAAATCCTGCCTCTGTGATACTAATGAGGGAGAACAGGCAGAGGTTGTGTTGGTGAGGAGGAACTCAATCTACAAAACAGTATTGTGCCTTGAGGCAATCTCTTGGAATATAAAGGAAAGGGAGACAAGCAGAGATTTGGAGACCTCAAATGACCAAGAAGCAGTGCCAGGAACAGAGCATGTCCTTTGGACCTAGGGTCTCTGAACCTGAGAAGCTCCCAGTCTGGGGGAAGATTGAAGACAAGGACTTTTCTCCAGAGCTGATACATAAAGTCTTCCCCAAGAAATGATGTCCTGAATTTGGATTTACAACCAACTGGACTGCAGTGACAGAATAGATTTCTCTTTGTTAAACCCATCACTTGAGATATTTTTGTTATAGCAGCACTAGATGACTAAGAGAGACATCAGCAACTGGACTTCCATTAAGTTTCCACCATGAAAGGCTCCACCAGAAGTTAGATTGCAGAGTGTTAATGTCACAAGGCAAGCAGATAATGTCTCAGGTGAGAAAGACAAACAGTGTGTCTGTAGCTTGGGAAGGGAAGGACACAAATCTCTTTCCACCATTCTGTCAACAGTTCCGCCATTTTAGCACGTGTTCCTGGATTGGAGCTGATGCATTTTGATAACAACCGTGACTACTTCAGTGACTGTCTCTTTTTCACCATCTCTTCTTTACCCTCGTTCCTCATGCTTCCCTCTTCTTCATCTATGACTGTTTCCAACTTCCTGGGAATGGGTAAACAGGGGTTATAAGAATCCCATAAAAAGGAACCCACTATGCTTAGGTGGAGCCTGGGTGATGCCTTAGGCCACTGACAGCAGTCCATATCATCTCACTGCATATGTCACATGTTCTTCTGGACACCACCCCTTTCCAACAGGTTGCTCAAGCAAAGATGATAAGACACTTTGAGATGCTTTATATTGTTTCTCCTGAAATGTTCCCTTTTATCCATTGAAGAGAGTAAAAGACTCTGCATTTCATTGCTTCAGAGGAATAATATGCCAGACAGCGATGAATTACCCAGTAAGTAAGGTATTCATAGGCTTACCTCTGCTTACTAACTAATCTGTAGTACACAATTTCACCTGTTTTTCATGGAACAATCAAAAATCCTTACAACTGGACCAATAAGCAAAATGATAAAGAAAGAAAAGACTGAAGTTGTCAAGGATTTCATTTTATTTGGTTCCACAATCAATGGCAACGGAAGCAGCAGCAGAGAAATCACACAATGTATTACATTGGGCTAATCTGGTCCAAAAGACCTCTTTCAATGTTAAAAAGCTAAGGTGTCACTTTGAGGACTAAGGTGCACCAGACCCGTGCCATGATATTTGTAATTGCCTCATATGCACAAGAAAGATGGACAATAAAGATGGAAGACTGAAGAAACACTGTTGCCTTTGGATTATGGTATTGGTGAAGAATATTGAACATACCATGCACTGGCAGAAGTATGAACAAATCTGTCTTGGAAGAATACAGCCAGAACACTCCTTAGAAGCAAAGGTGGCAAAACTTCATCACATGTACTTTGGACATGTTATTAGCGGGGCACAATCTCTAGAGAAGAACATCATGCTTGGTGAGTGGAGGGTCAGTAAAAACAAGAGGACCCTCAGAAGGATAGATTGACAGAGTGGAGGTAACTAGAGGTGTAAGAGCAGCAATGGTTGTGAGAATATGCAGGACCAGGCAGTGTTTCACTGTGTAGTACATGAGATCACCATGAGTTAGAACCAACTCAATGGCATCTGATAATAACTACAAATATATATATAGGAAACTCTGGCAGCATAATGGTTAAGTGCTACAGCTGCTAAGCAAAAAGTTGGCAGTTTGAATCCACAAAGAGTTCCTCGGAAATTCTACAGGCAGTTCTACTCTGTCCTATAGGGTCCCTATGAGTCAGAATCAACTCAATGATAATTGGTTGTTAATATATACATATATATATATATATATGGAGACAGAGAGAGAGATCAGCAGTTAGGAGTTCAGTTGATAATCAAAAATCAATAATTTGAATCCTTGGAAACTCCATGGACTGTGTCCTTTAATATCATTATGCATCAGAAGAATCTTGACAGCAACTAGCAACATAGATATTATATATGTATGTATGCGTGTGTGTCTATAGGTACACACACAAAGAGAGAGTTTTAGACAAAGTGGGAAGACAGAGATAGAGGCAAAGAAGTAGAGGGACAAGTTGAGACAGACAGGGACCTGCACTGACAGACATTCCATCTTTCCTAGACACTTTGGGTATTGTGGCTGTCGTTGATTAACTAAGATCATCAGCTGGGGTTCAACCATCAGGGAAGGGGGTAGAAAATACAATGTTTGGAACCATTTGATCTGGACTGACATTCTGTTATTTATATGAAAAACCCTGGCACATAGCTGCAACTCATAAATGCTGTTTCTGCCTCCCCTTCCCCTGTCATCTACTGGATGGTGAGCAGTGGCACCAAGAGTTCTGAATATTCTAATGATCAGAGCTATGTAAACTCTTATAAATACCCAGTGCACAAAAAAAGAACTTCTACAGCCAGAAACAAACAATTTCATTGGTTTGTTCCTAAGTGTGGTAAAATACATAGTTTGCAGTGTTTCTTGGAGGAGGAAGGGGGCAAGATGCTACTCACTCATGACTGTTATAAATTACTAGATAATTCTTTTCTCAAAAACCATAATATTGCTGCAGTTACGTAGAGACATACAAGGATGTGTTTGGGATAATTCCTTTTGGAGATGCTGGCAATTACATGCCATGTCTCCCATTCCTAATCAACTGCCTTCCACCCAACCCTGTCCATGGTACCAATGATCTCCAGACTTCTTAACTAAGACAGGCATGCTGGGATTTTCCATCGTCCTGAGAACTGTGACTTCACTGGGGCCTATGAGCCACGGCAGGACAAGGCCATGAATTATTGACTGCTGGAGTGGCTCTACACCAAAAGTGTATATATTTGGATTCGACCCTCATTACTTCTCCAGCGTTTTTCCACTTGATTTATGATCCTCCCTTACACGAATGTGTGTTCTTAATCTGCATTACCAGTTCTCTAATGATGCCATGTCAGATCCAAATGTCACCTCATTATTTCTGGCACTCACAGAGCCCACAACAGTAAAAGCCAATTATAAACTAGAGAAATCCCAGAAGATCCTGCCTGCAACAACAGCTAATAAGCCGCAGCCTCATTACCCTCAGAGACACTGGTCCTGAACAATGGATGCTGTGCACCCCTGTCCCAGGCTCAGATAAGTAGATCTAGCTCTGTATAGGGACCTATGGAAAACCATTCAGAATGTCCTGGCAGAAAGCCATGGGATTCATTATCAGCTTGATAATGGAAGTGCTGTAAAGGTTTTGTTCTGATAAAGCCACAGGTATTGGTTTTGGATAGCAGCTCACTTAACCAAGTCCAATTTGGCTGAATTGGGACCACATTTTCTGTGATGTCTTCTTGGTATATGGTCAGCTTCAAGTTGACCAAAGGACAAATTTGTCCCAAATCTGGAAGGTATAAATGAGAGAGGCATATATACATAGACACACACACACAGAGTTGCCATTGAGTTGATTCTGATTCATGACAACTCCCTGTGTGTCAAAGCAGAACCATGCCCCCTAGGACTTCCACTGGCTGATTTTTTGGAAGTAAACAGCCAGGCCAGTCTTCTGAGATGTCTCTGAGAGGACTGAAAAATCCAGTCTTTCAGTTAACAGTGAAGTATGTTGACTGTTTGTATCACCTGAGTACTCCAGCTCTAGGAATACAGCAGTGACTTTCCTGACCCCATGGAGCCTGCACATCGAGGAAGAGAACATAGCAAACAAACATTGACTGGGAGGTTATGAAATGACCAGCAAGGAGTCAAGAGCTTTGCATAAATGAATTCATTTAATTCTCATAAGTGCAGTTTTATGGCACAGGTGCTATTATCATCTCATTTACAGACAAATAAACTAGGCTTTGTGAGGGTAAAGGACTTAATGCTGCAGCTGGACTAAAAACCTAAGATGTTTTCTAAATATGACCAAACACTTCAAGAGACAGAGTGGAGAGGTGCAGGTCTGGGGACCATGGTTCAGGGGACATCTACGTCAAGTGGCATAACAAAGTTTCTTTAAAAAATGCTGTACATCGTACCTTGGTGAGTGGCATTTGGAGTCTTAAAAGTTAGCAAGTGGCTGGCACAGAAGCACCAACTGGTCCCAAGCCACCAGAAAAAAGGAAAATGAAGAACATCAAAAACATAAGGCAAAAATGAGCCCAAGAAGGGTGTGGAGTCAAGATGGCAGATTAAACACGTCTCCCTAAATCCCTCTGGAAACCAAGAACTGAACTGATAACTACAACACAGAGCCTTCTGGATACCTAGTGAGCCCTAGGATGTGGCATAGGGCTGTTAACTTGGACTTAATGCCAGCGAACACAAAACCTCTTCTGTTTTGCTGACCCCACTCTCAGCAAGCTTGGGCTTGCACTGACCGAAGGTAACTCACCATTTTAATTGTTTTTCTCTGTTTTAGCCAGTGGGCAGAGCTGAGACTTGACTAGCCAATAATCTCAGATGCACTGCTGGTGGGATCAGCAAGCACAATTACCATATTCCGAGATCCCGCTCTGGACTCTGTACATCTTGGCACCTTTGGCCTATCTTTCTACCTCTGCCATATAGTAGCCGTACGGAGGCAGTGGCAAGCTTGTGTGGGACACCATCTCAATTTATTTGAAGATGGACACACCCATATGGAGGCCCCAGCTGGACTTTGTTCCTAGACTGAGAGGTAGCACCTGCCCCAGGGAAGTGCTTTTCTGGCAAAGAGGAAGTGTTTTGCACAGTGTCATCTGCAGCCGGGGCCCGGCAACAGGCTGTGGACTCTGAGCATCTCAGCACCCTTGGCTTCTCTTTCCACCAGTGGCATGGTCCCAGCCAGGTGGCGACCTTGTTCAGGACACCGTCTTGTTCCACTGGGAGGCAGAGTTACCCATATGGAAGCCTCAGCTGGACTTAATTCCTGGGCTGTGAGGCGGTGCCTGCCCAGAAGAGAGCGCTTTTCTGACAGAAAAGAAGAATTCTACAGTGTCTCCTACAGCTGGAGCCCAACAGCAGAGCCCAGCAGGGCAATAGTGTTTCTGTATTATGAGCTAGTTTATAACATCTGGGGTTCAATATAGAGGTGCTTACTTTGCCAGCTGGGAAGAGGGACCTATACACCTGAAAACCTGACTGACTTGGGAAGTTGTCAGATACTTTTTACCTCTCATTTTAAGATGGCCTAGAGAAACAACCGTGGTCCATCCTCACAGCATCTCTCCCAGCCTCTGTTGACCCACATGATGCCCAAAAGGCAACAAACTCTGGATAAAATTGTAACCAAGAAATCACCCATGGCTTCGGAAGACCCCCAAAAGAAAACACCGCAGAGCTTCCCAGACAAAGAAGCTTTTCAGAAACTATCAGAAGGTGAATGCAAAAAGATTATATAGAGAGCTCTCCTAGACTCAACGGCACTTGGCTTGGCTCCTAGACTTTATAAAAAATGCAGCAGAGCAAAATGAAAAATTAAGCAAGTTGTTCAATCTGATGGAACACCAGTACTCTGAAATCCAACAGATCAAGAACAAAATCAAGTACATAGAAACCTCAATTCAAAAATGAGCCCAAGAGACAGAAAGGGTCACATAATTCAGAGACCTACATCAGCATGAGACCAGAAAAACTAGATGCTGCCCAGCCACCACCAATAACTGCCCTGACAGAGAACTCAGCAAAGACCCCTGACATGGTGGAAGAAAAACAGTGCACAGAACCCAAACTCTATTAAAAAGACCAGGTTTAATGGTTTGGCAGACTGGAGGGTCCCTAGAAGACATGGCCCCTCAACTCTCTATTAGCTCAGAACTGAAACCAACTCTTCAGACAAAGATTGGACTGGACTATAAGACACAACATGATATTGGCAAACAGTGTGCTTCCCAGTTTAAGTAGATACATGAGACTAAGTCGGCATGGGGGGACAAGAACAGGTTGAATGGACACAGGAAACACACAGAGAAAGGAGGAGTGTGCTGTCAATGTGGGGAGAGCAGCTAGAGTTACATAACAATGTGTGTGTGTTTTTGTATGACAAACTGACTTGAATTGTAAATTTTCACTTAAAGCACAGTAACATAACTTTAAAAAAAAAAAAGCTCCACGCTGGTACAGGTACAATAAATCCAGAAGGAAAATTCTAATCCTTTTCACTATTTGATTTCCCTGGACTGCAAGACACAAAGCCCAAACAAGGGCCTAGGACAGCAGGCAACATACCAAGGACAAGCTGGCCTCTTAGCAAGCAACCTACCTCACACACAGAGATGTTAACTGACTCCATTCAAGGAACATTCTAGTCCTGAACAATGCTATTGTGGCATCTGAAAGAGCCTGGCTGGAGGGTGGTGCATGTGAGAGCAAGTCCAGTTGCTGACCAGGACATGCCCAACCACCAAGGCCGGCCTAACCCATGTGGCCTGTCTGACCGTATTTTGGTTTGAAGGGCTTTTATTTTTAAGGTATAGAAGGATTAGATCAGAAATCAAGCTCAGATATAAAATTTGATCTTTTCTCTGTTAATAGATAAATATATTGTAGCATAAGCACAGAAAACAATTACAAAGAGAATACCCAAGTGATAAAGGCAGTGTTCCCTGAGATTAGGGAGGGAGGTGGTGATGACAGAGAATTCTTACTTTCTAATTTGGATATTAGATAACGACTGAATATACTTTTGTAATCTGAAAAATAAACAGAGGTTCTCATAAGGCCAGGCATATCGATCATAGTATCAGTTCAGCTAGACGACACCCAGGTAGCTGACCAGCCCAGCCTAGGCCCCTCTCCTGATCTCTCTGTGTCTTTCTTTACCTTCATAGACTTCCTCATCACAGCCCCTGGATTCACTGATTGCTCCATGTTGATGAAGTCCAAGTTTACCCAGAATTGATCTTGCCTTATCCCACTTTCCCAATTCAAACCAAGGCCAGGCCATTCATCATGACTGCAGAGCCCAGAAAAAATGCATACAGCAATCTTTTGAATTTTTATCACCTGCTGCTTGGGAAATATTGAACCAAAAGGACTTCATGGTGATCTCATTACAATTTAAGAATATCATTTGTAACTTTTTTGTGGCCCTGTCATAAAGCACTCAGTAAACATCTGTTATTCAAACTGATAGACTAATGAAAAGCACAAGTTTGATTTAGCCAATATCCTTCCTGGATTGATTTTACCTTCTTAGCTAAAGAAAATCATGCAAAACTAAAGTGAAATTTAGCAGAGACAAACTTTTGTGATTGACAGCACCTACCGGAGCCAGCTGTCTAACCCTGCAACTGGACCCGCTGACTAGTTTCCTTCCTAACTCAATAAAGGCTTCTGGCTCTTTGGAATTTCAGGCTCCACTGTATATTTTGAAGCCCAAACCAGATAACATATTTCAGTGTTGATTCCTTCTTTGGGTGAGTAAGAGTGCTCAAAAGACACAATGCTGTGAATTAACAGCTACATTAAACTCTCTACATGTTGTCCACCACAGGCTATTTGCATTCCCCTGGCACCAATAGTTTGGGCTCATCCCCTAATACAAGAGGTTGGTGGTACCACAGCCAGAGGTACCACAGAAGAAAGACCCGGTGACCTGCTGCCATAAGAATTGTATCCAAGAAAACCTTATGAAGCTCAGTTCTACTCTCTAGCACATGGTATCACCATAGTGTTGGAATCAACTTGAAAGCCCTGGGTCTGTTTTTTTGTTTTTTTTCAGATTTTCCTTTGCCCTCTGCCCTCTGCCTTCTCAATCCCTTCTCTCATGAGTTAAACTGTGTCTGCCAAAAATATGTGTCAGCTTGTTTAGACTGTAACTCCCAGTGCTGTGGGATTGTCTTCCGTGTTGTGGTTGTCATTTTCCTGTGTTTTGTAAATCCTAATCTCTGCCTGTGGTTAATAAGGCACGACCGGATTATGTTAAACAGGGTTAGGGTGGATGCAACACCCTTACCCAAGTGTCATGGAGTGCATTGTGTCTGCCCAAAAATGTATATATTGATTCAACTTGGCTATGAGTCTCAGTACAGTGCCATTCCTCCCATGTAAATCCTGCCTCTGTGATACTGATGATGGAGAATGGGCAGCAGTTGTGCTGGTGAGGCAGGGCTCAAGTGACTAGCTGTGGGATGTAAGGGTGAGAAGTGAGCAGAGAGAGTTGGGAACACCTACCACCAAGACCGAGAGCAGAGCACATCCTTTGGACCTGAGGTTCCTGCGCTGAGACGCTCTCCTGGAACTTGGCCTCAGCCTACTGGACTGTGACAATTTCTCCTACTGAATGGACTTGTAATTATAAATGGATTTGTGGCTTACTAGACTGTGTCAACAAAATTTCTCTTCATGACGCCTTCCACTCATGGTATTTTCCGTTAATGCAATACCAGGTGACTGAAAAACCAGGTCACATCCCTGATCCAGTGTAAAGGAAGTTCCCTGGCATGTGGCCAGCACCACCTTTTATCTCATAAGAGACAAAAAAGCAAGAGAAGCAAGCACAGAAAGGGAATTTCAAACCAACCAAGAAAACAGTTCCAGGAACAGAGCATGTCCTTTGGACCCGAGGTTTTTGTGCTATGAGGCTCCTAGACCATCCTTCAAAACTGACAGAGAAAGCCTTTCCATGGAGCTGAGGCCTGGAATTGTGACTTGTAGCCTACCAGACTGCGAGAGAATAAACTGCTCTTTGTTAAAGCCATCCACTTGTGGTGCTGGGGCTATAGCAGCACTGGGTGACTAAGCTACCCTCCAACCTGCCGCACGATTAATCCTGCTCATGTGGAAGCCCCAAGCTAGATCACTTTGGGGAACATGGTAAGAAATGTCACTTCTGTGGGACAGATTCAATCTGCAAACCCTCACACACCCACAGCTTCTTGCAGTCTGAGTACTTCAGCCTTCCCCTGTCCTTGAGAGTCCCCTGAGGCCAGGGACCAGCTCTGTGACTTGGCGCCCAGCCCAGAGCACAGATTAATACTTGTTAGCAACAGATGAGTGGGGTGATGATCTGCATTCACTTGCCAGCCCTGTAAAATGCAGAGACCAGATGCTCATCTGTAAAAGACAGAGAAAAAATAATCTCTGCATTGCTTGAGTCAGAATTGTTGAAAAGATACAAGGACATAATGGATGGAAAAGAAGTTGGAAAGACATAAACTAACCCACATATTGTGCTTCAGTTCAGTGGGTTCAGGTAAGTCTGACTTGCATCTAAAGGAAACGAGCATAAACCACAGTTTTCCAGACTTGATGACAAATTCTATCCAACTGTGGCAAGTCCAGATAACAATCCACTTTACATTTATTAATACATGTCTGCTACATGTGAATTTGAAATCTTCGCAGACCTTATATGCAAGGTCTTCACTGTCTTACCCTGCACATTTTTTCCAGTTTGTCGCTCGGTGTCTATACAGATGTTGGAAAGGTATAATATTGGAAAGACGATAAATGAGAGTAAGCTCAGAAGTTATGTTTTCTTTGGCAAGAAGTTTCTTTTACGATTTTGTTCTTGTTCAGGAGTTGCCTTGGAAAACTGTACTGTAATATCCATACCCAATTTTTATTTTTATTTTCTTATTTTTTTTATTTAATATGACTGAGTGAAAATTTACATTCCCATACCTACCCAATTTTTAACAAATCTATTTGAAGTTCATTTTCTAGGACATTCCCAGACTTATTTTCTAGTTTCTCCTCTTCTTAGTACTTTCAACCAAAAAGCTACACACATGCATTTTATATGCTTAATCGCTCCTGACGTTCAAAATTAATCCAAGCATTTTTTCCAATGCAAAGATTAAACTTCCAAAAGCAACAATGAGTAAGCAAATGGCTTGCTTATGGGTAAATACAAATGAAAATTACAAAGCCTGCTTTATATACCTTCTCCAGGAAAAAAATGACTCTCAGTTCTTTACTAAATTATTAAAGCTATACATTAATCCAGCTTGGGGGCTTGGCAGAAAAACAGCAACTACAGAGAGAGATGGAGAGTGAGGAGGCTTTGGTGAGAATGCAGAACTGGACTGTATACACAGCGCTGGGAAAGCCCACACAACTTGTCCAAGGCAAGGTCATGGTAGCACCATAGACCCATCCAAACTCCCTGAGGGACCCAACTGCTAGGCTGAGGGCTGTGGGGACCGTGGGAGAACGAAGAAAACCAAAGACACAAGAGAAAGATTAGTCCAGGGCATCAATGGACCACAACTACCACCATCTCCGTCAGACTGAGTCCAGCTAGCTTGTGCCCAGCTACCACCACTAACTGCTTTGACAGGAGTGACAGTTGAGGGTTCCAGAGAGAGCCAAAGAAAAATTTAGAACAAAACTCTAACTCACAAAAAAGATCAGACTTACTGGCCTGACAGAGACTAGAGAAACCTCAAGAGTATGGCCCCCAGATGCCCTTTTAGCTGAGTACTGAAGTCCCTCCTGAGGTTCACCCTGCAGCCAAAGACTGGATAGGTCCCTAAAACAAAATGAGACTGAAGGGACACACCGGTCCAAGGTCAAGGACTAGAAGGCAGGAGGGGACAAGAAAGCTGGTAATTGAGAACCCAGGGTCCAGAAGGGAGAGTGTCGACCCATCATGGGGTGGGTAACCAATGTCACAAAACAACATGTGTCTGACTGTTTAATGAGAAACTAATTAGTGCTGTAAACCATCTAAAATAAATCACAGTAATAAAGAGCTGTACTGTTAAGAGAGGACTGATATGCACATGGCAGGGTTCTCAAATACAGTAACTTCCTGCCACCTCCAATGGGAAAGGCCTCCTCCACCAAATTCATTTTAAATTCTTCCTCTTGGTGTTTTCTGATGACTGACAGGAGACAACTGCGTTCAGTGCAAGAACCTGAAAGCTAATGGGATTTCATGAAGAATGAGTGGTCTCTATTCAGACCTCCAGTTTCTACCATGGACTTAGCAGTTGCACCGTCTTGGACATGCCATTGCATCCATTTAGCTTAACCACAGTAACCAGTGCAACTCCTCAGTGTGAGAACTGTGTGTTCAGTGAGGCTAACAGCAAGGGTACTTACGGTTCAGCAGTAGAATTCTTGCCTTCCCAGCCACTGTACCTCATGCACAGAAACTCTGGTGGCATAGCAGTTAAGTTCTGCAGCTGTTGACCAAAAGGTCAGCATTTCAAATCCGCCAGGTGTTCCTTGGAAACTCTATGGGGCAGTTCTACTCAGTCCTACAGGGTCACATGGAATCAATGGCAATGTGTTTGGTTTTTTGGTACCTCACGCCCGGCCACCACTCATCTGTCGGTGGAGGCTTGCGTGTTACTATGATGCTAAACAAGCTTCCTCGAGCTTCCAGACTGAGACAGGCTAGGAAGAAAGACCTGGTGATCTACTTCCCAAAATCAACCAATGAAAGCCCTGTGGATCACAAATTGTCCAATCTACAAATGACCACAGACATGATAAAGGATCAGATGGCATGTCTTTCTGTTGAGACTGACACAGTAGCTAAGAACAATACAGCAAAATGGTATGTGAGATGAACACCCAACAAAGTGATACATGTTGCTGTTGTTATTGTGTGCTGTCAAGTCCATTCCAACTCACAGCAGCCCTATGAGTTCTGACAGTTAAGTCCGTGAATTTAATTGCTCTAAGATGCTACACACCTCATTGCCGAATATCGCTACAGTCACCTTCAAAGTCCTCCCCTTGGGAAGCTACTCACCAATGCCAGTGCCTGGTCCACCCTTCAAAGCAGATTAGGAACTCTTTCTGGAATGGCCATTGTGCATGGTGGCAAGGTGGCAAGTTCACAAACTTCATTGTCCAGTTGTCTGTGAGGGAGTTTTTAGCCAGTTAGCAAATAACTGTATTAGAACACCCTCTCTACTGACCTGATCTAGCCCCTGATGACTTTTTTCTTTATCCAAAGATAAAAGAAATGTTGAAAGGAAGACATTTTGATGACATTCAGGGCATCAAGGGTAATACGATGAGAGCTCTGAGGGCCATTCCTGAGACAGTTCCAGAATTGCACTGAAGGGTGGACTGGGTGCTAGTGTAGGTGCGCAGCTTCCCAAGGGGAGTACTTCAAAGGTGACTGTAGTGCTATTCAGCAATGAGGTATGGAGCACTTTTTCTAGGATGCGTTCACGAACTTAATTGTCATAGCGCTTTATATGACAGAAGAGAACTGTCCCCATAGTGTTTCCTAGACTGTAATGTTTATGGGAACAGATCATCAGTCTTTTTCTCCTGTGGAGCTACTGGTGGCTTCTAACCAAAGACCTTTCAGCCAAGTGCATAACCATTGTGCTACCAGGGCTCTTTAAGTGACACATTCCCTATGTCTATTCTTTGCAGATGCCAGGTACTGAGTATTTGAAATTCAGCTCACTTGTTCCTCTTCCTTTAGAAAAATAAACAAACCACTGGTTACAACCCTACTACTGACAGTGTGGAATCTACTAATTTGCTAATTATTCTTGCAAGTTAGCAGGTTTTCAATTTTTTAGTTTTATCACTTAGCAAAGAATAATGGTTATTTACATATTTATGATTCTGACAAACTTAAGACTTTTTCAGGCATATAGGGAAAAAGATTATCTCCCATAAAATTTATACTTAACTCTTAGAATTTATGCTCCAGTTCCAAGTTTTACGTAAAATATCCATTAAAATGGCCAGTTTACTAGGATAAGAAACAAGACCCCAGGCTTAGAGCCAGAAATAAGACAGTAGGGTTCCCAGACCCAGCTCTGAGCCCTTGAGCAAAGAACTTCTCCTCACTGAGTCTCCACAAACAAACTCTGAAGCTACATTAGATCTAGGATATAAATCACTCTCACTCCAAATAAACCAAGACTCAACTGATTCAGAACTACATTGAAGAGGATTGTTAGGCTGCATCCAAACCTGATGGGAGAAACCTAAGTGCAGACAGCTGTTAGCACCATTTGAAATCAACATGCCAGGCAGATGGGGCAGAAGCTGCCTGGGAAATGATTGCTAAGACATCTCTGTCTCACTTATCTAGTGCTGCAATAACAGAAATACCACTGACAAATGAGTTTGACAAAGAGAAATTTATTCTCTCACAGTCTGGGAGGCTAGACGTCTATATTCGGAGTGCCAGCTCCAGGGGCAGGCTCTCTGTCTCTGTCTCTGTCTCTCTGAGCTCTGGGGGGATGATCCTTGCCATCAGTCTTCCCCTGGTGTAGGAGCTTTTCAGCACAGGGGCCCCAGGTTTAACAGACTCACATTCTTGACCCTGGTTTCTTGGTAATATGAGATCCCTTTGTTTCTCTGCTCACTCCCCTCTCTTTTATGTCTCAAAAGAGACTGATTTAAAGTACTACTAATCTTGTAGATGGCCTCATAAACACAACTGCCGATCATTTCACATCACTGACATCATAGATGCAAGATTCACAACACACAGGAAAGTCACATTAGGTAACAAGACGGTGGGTGATCAGGCAATACTGGGAATCCATGGCCCAGCCAAAATGACATATCATTTGGGAGTATACAAGTCAATCCATGGCAATTTCCTAGGTCTGGAATCCATGCAGACTGTGAGTTCTGCCACGTGCTTGAATGTCTTCAATTCATCCACTCTAGAAACTTGGTCCCTTGTAGGACAAGAAGATGGGGTGGGGCTGGGGGGTCATGTTAAGAAGAGACACCTGACTCTGTAGTTAGGGAGTTCTGAGCAAGAAAATCCAGAGATAGGGCCCAAAACAAGACAGATCTCCAGAAGAAGTGGCATCCCACTTGGAATAAGAGTTTCCCCTGCCTCACTATTCTTCTATCACAAATTCAACCTTCACCCCACACCTGGCCCCAGCTGTGGGTCCTTGAGACAATAGAGCAGAGGAGTTGAAAATAGGCCTGAGTTTCAGACAATGCGATTGAGATACGTAGGTATGGAAGCGTAGTGGCCAACACAAAGTAAAAAAGTGTTGGATCCTCTCGCTGAGGCCTAACAACTGCAGAAAAGTGTAGACACCAATGCTGGAGGAAGTGCTGACTTTCCCTAGAGCTTGACTGCCCCTCACACCTCCCTGCTTGGAAGGTGACCAACTGACTGTGGCATCAATGCCTCCTAGGGCCCTTTCTTTAAAAGGACAGTTGCTGTAGAGTCATTACTGACTTGTGGTGACTCTATGAACTCTGCTCCATCTTCAGTGGCTGACTTTTTTAGGAGGTGGTTCACCAAGCCTTTCTTCCAAGTTGCCTCTGGGAGCACTCCAACCTCCAACCTTTCAATTAGCACCCCAGCATGTTAAGTGTTTGCACTACCCAGGGACTCCAGAACATTCTTGGAATTAAAAAAAACAATCTTAGGCCCCATCCCAGACCTACAGAGTCAAGAAAGCCATCCAAGTGATTCAGAGCCCTTTTGGGTGCAGTGGTTAGGGGCTTGGCTGCTGACCAAAAGGTTAGCAGTTCAAATCCACTAGTCACTCCTTAGCAACCCTATGGGCAGTTCTACTGTGTGCTGTAGGGTCACTATGAGTCAGAATGGACTGGACCATTTTCATGTGACCAGTTTCATTTTTGTGTTGGTTTCGTGGTGATTCTAAGGCAAGACAAAGTTTGTCAAGTAGAGCTCTGATAGATTCAGGGCTTTCTGGCTCCTCCTCCTTGACCTGATTGGAGAGTTCTGAAATACTCCACGGTCCAAACCTTTGGTTTCCCATCAACTGTAAAAATTAAGAGGGAATCTATGTTCATTGAGTCATATATGTATATACGAACTCTTCCTCTTCATCCCTTGATTTTGCTGTATACTCTGACAAAACCACTTTTTGGTGTGTCACTGGTCTCTCAGTGATAAATCAAAAAGTCTCCACTTGCCTTTCCCCACTCTGTTAATTTACCACAGAGCAGCATGAGAAACTCCAGAGCAGGATTCTCAAACTTTAGTGTGCATAAAGAACACTTGGAGCTTGTGAAAAATATAGATTCCCTTCCCCAGAGGGTCTAATTCGGTTGATCTGGATGAGCCCCAGGAACCTGCATTTTAAGCCAGTTCCTCAGATAACAGGGCGCAGGTGGTGCAAGGACTGCACTTGGAGACACATGTCACCAACTGCATTGTATAGAAATGCTAAGAGCAACATGTCCCCGTCCTCCCTGAAATGAGCTAGTAGCTTTCCTGATTTTCATCCATCAAACAACTTAGTGTCAATGAGGAATGAATGGCTTTTAAGCAATCCGTGTAGGTGGCCATGCATGTAATCAATCTTAATTCACAAACACTGCTGAATGCCCACACACAGGTAATAATGTGCTCAACCTCACACATAAATTTCTCAAATGGAAATTAAGCAGATAGACGTAGCACTCTGGTATGCATTATTCAATGTCTCCCAGGGTAGCATTAAGCTAACAGGATTGGATCTGAAAAGTCACTTCGACAATCAAGGACACCTACCTTGCTCTGTCCAGAGCCAAGTTCAAAACCAAGGCAGTGGCCTTAGGTAGAAAGCCTCTTGTGGGTGAACCAGGTATGCCATCTGCCTGGACACCCTCTAGAGGGCTGAAGTCACTTTGAAGAGGAGGTAATGGAATCAGAAATATGCTGCTCACACACATCAGGCAGACACCTTGAGTGTTGGAAGCACCTGTTACCTTGGAAGACAGAAGAGGGACACTAGAGAGGACATGGATGGTCTGTCATCCTTTCCTTTGGAGAACTTCCTATCTATCCTGCTGTGTGGTTCTGGTGACCATACTGATAGCCCTACTTCTCCTGGCCTGTAGCAGCAGGCATGACTCAAATCTACTTTCCCCATCCACAGAGTTGGTCACAGGGTTGCCTATTGTTCTGGTACAGTCACTCTGTGTATTCTTTCCATCTTATTTTGATGTTTCCTGTGTAGTTCAGTATTTTCTTCATAGAATCCTTCAGTATTGCAACTTGAGGCTTGAATTTTTTCTTCAGCTCTTTCAGCTGGAGAAATGCTGAGTGTGTTCTTCCCTTTTGGCTTTCTATACCTAGGTCTTTGTGCGTGTTATCATAATACTTTGTCTTCTTGAGCTGCCCTTTGAAATATTCTGTTCAGCTCTTTTACTTCATCATTTTTTCCTTTTGCTGTAGCTACTCAATATTCAAGAGCAAGTTTCAGAGTCTCTTCTGACATCTGCTTAGGTCTTTTCTTTCTCCTCTGTCTTTTTAATGACTTCTTGTTTTCTTCATGTAGAATGTCCTCCCACAACTTGTCTGGTCTTCACTCATAAGCACTCAAAGCATCAGATCTATGCTTGAGATAGCTCCAAATTTAGATGAGGTATATTCAAGGTCATATTTTGGTTCTTGTTAACTTTTTATAATTTTCATTTTCAACTTGAACTTGCATATGAATAATTGATGGTCTGATCTGCAGTTTTCCCCAGGCCTTATTCTAACTGATGATACTGAGCTTTTCCATCATCTCTTTCCACAAATGTAGTCAATTTGATTCCTGCGTATTCCATCTAGTTCATGTGTACAGTTGCTATGTACATTAGTGAAAAGATGTATGTGCAGTGAAGAAGTCACTGGTCTTGCAAAATGAAATCCTTGACAACCTCAACCTTTTCTCCTTTTATGACAATGTTGCTTACTGGTCCAGTTGTGAGGATTTTTGCTTTCCTGATGCTGACGTGTAATCCATACTGAAGGTTGTGGATCTTGATCTTCACATTAATGCTGAGGATAACAATTTTTATGTGTTTCATTTCATTTCTGGCATCATTTCAATCACCAAGGCTGTATTTTCCAACTACCAATCCTTCTTTGCTTCTAACTTTTGAATTTCAATCACCAGTGGCTATTAGTGCATCATGATTGCATGTCCAATCATTCTCAGACTGCAGAAATTGGTTAAAAAAAAACTTCAAATTCTTCATCTTCGGCCTTAGTAGTTGGTACATAAATTTTAGTCATCTTAACTGGCCTTCCTTGTAGGGGTAGGGATATTATTCTGTCACTGGCAGCATTATGGTTTAATAGAGATCTGGGAATGTTCTTTTTGACAATGAATGCAAAGCCATTCCTCTTCAAATTGTCTTTCCTGGCTTAGTAGACCACATGGCTGTTTGATTCAAAAAGACCAGTCTCGGTCTATTTCAGCTCACTAATGCCTTGTTCTTGTTCAGTGCCTTCGAGTCAGTTCTGACTCATAGTGGCCCTATGAACAACAGAACAAAATAGTGCCTGGTCTTGTGCCATGTCCACAATTGTTCTTATGCTTAAGCCCATTGTGCAGCCACTGTGTCGATCCACCTGGTTGAGGCTCTTCCTTTTTTTCACTGCCCCTCCACTGTACCACGCATGATGTCTTATCCAGGGACTGATCTTTCCTGACAACATATCCAAGGCATGTAAGATGCAGTCTTGCCATCTTTGCTTCCAAGGAGCACTCTGGTTGTACTTCTTCCAGAATGAATCTGTTTGTTGATTTGGCAGTTCATGGTACATTCAACATTCTTCTCCAATCACCACATTTCAAAGGCATCAGTTCTTCTTCTGTCTTCTTTGTTCATGGTCCAGCTTTTGCATGCATATGATGCAATTGAAAATACCGTGACTTGGATCAGGCACCTTTTAGTCTTCAAGGTGACGTCTTTACTTTCAAACACTTTAAAGAGGTCCTTTGCAGCAGATATTCCCAATGCATTGCGTCTTTTGATTTCTTGACTGCTGCTTCTATGGGCATCGATTGTGGATCCAAGCAAAATGAAATCCTTGACAACCTCAATCTTTTCTCCTTTTATGACAATGTTGCTTACTGGCCCAGCTGTGAGGACTTTTGTTTTCCTGCTGTTGATGTGTAATCCATACTGAACGCTATGGTCCTTGATCTTCACATTAATGCTGAGGATAGCAATTTTTATGTGTTCCATTTCATTTTTAACAATTTCCAATTTTTCTAGAGTCATACTATATACATTCGAGGTTCCAGTTATTAATGGATATTTTCAGTTGTTTAATTTTGAGTCACACTATGTCAGCAAATGAAAGTGCCCAAAGCTTGTCTCCATTCATGTCATTAAGATTGACTTTACTTTGAGGTGGAAGCTCTTCCCTAGTTGTACTTTGAGTGCTTTTCACTTGAGGGGTTCATCTTCTGGCATGTTACCAGACAAGTTCCACTGCTATTTATGAGATTTTCGCTGGCTAATTCTTTTCAGAAGCAGACTTCCAAGTTCTTCTTCCTAATCTGTCTTAGTGTAGAAGCTCAGCGGAAACCTGTCCTCCCTGGGTGACCCAGCTGGTATTTGAATACCAGTGGCATCACAATATCAAATGCAAGCTACCACAGTACAGGGAATATCAATGGCTAAACAAATACTCTCCTCCTTTGTGTTGAGGAAAACAGCTTGCTGAAAATAATCACCCTTCCTATATGACTTAGATGACACTCACAGACGCCTCCATGTCCACCTCTGACAAGTCCATGCACAGACCCTCCAAATTCTCATTCTTTGCCTCAGTAACTGGTTTGGCTGCCCGCAGTGATGAATCAGAAACACAGTGTTTATTCACCAAATGTTTGTTAAGCTTCTCTCCTTCCCACAAGTCCCTGCATTTTGCCCCACCCACAGCATGAGTGGACACACTGCCCCTCTTTAAGCAGCCCTCCCAGAGAATAGGCTGGCCTTGTTGATGTACCATCTGATAACATCACCCTTATATCTCGCTTTCCATTCCTGAGTGCTTCCTGGGTTTGTCTACTCGCAGTCTCTGTAACAACTCACACTTCCCTAGCTCTTGGAGACACTTGCAGATGTGATGGCCGGAAAATTCTTCCTGATGTGGTTGTTCCCCTCCCCTCATCTTTCTGAATTAAGCTTCTCCCTCTGTAAGTCTGGGTGTATTCTTACTTCACAGCATCTGTGTATCCCTGTGGAGCCCTGGTGGCTGAGTAGTTAAGAGCTCAGCTGCTAATCAAAAGGTCAGCAGTTTGATTCCACCAGCCTCTTCTTGGAAACCCTATAGGGTAGCTCTACTGTGTCCGGTAGGGTCACTAGGAGTCAGAATAGACTTGATGGCACACAGCAGCAACAAAACATTGATTTGCTTTCTTTCTTTCTTTCTTTCTTTTTGTTTATATGTCTCTTTTAACCTTAAGGGAAATAATAATGGACCAGGAAACGTGACCACAGAAGGCTGAGCAAGTAGGTCCTAGAAACGGAGAGAGAATCTGACCAAAGGAGGACTTTCCAGCAGGCAACAACCAGAAGCTGTGGGCATCACTGCTTCTAAAGGGAGCAGGTAGGACTGCTGTGACCACATGGGACTCTCGCCATCTCATGCTCCAGAAGCCGAGATGATGCCGAGATCTTTTCACCACGGCAGGGTGCCGGGGATACCACGGCCCCCCCCGCCCAGTACTCCATGGGAGGAGGGAGGGGTCACATGATGGTCACTTATCAGTTGGGTTTATGGCAAACAAAAGGGTTAAGCTGGGAAGTGACTGACCTGGGTTTGGAACTGTTGCTTCTCTTGCCCCATTTGTCAGCCCTTGGGTTTTGTGGGAAGCACAGGGGCTGCTTACGACAGTGACAGAGCGGATTCGAAATCAGCCAGCATGGGTGTCGGTTAACACAGCTGCCTGCGCTCTGGATGGTGTTCATTCAACAGCCTCCTGCTCCAGGGACTGCTGCTGGTCTTTCAAAGCACAGCGCCCTCCCACATCTTCAAACCTGCGTGCTTAGCCAGTGACAAAGACACAGACGCAAACTTCCTATGCAGGGTGCCCTCTGCATTTATCTCTCCCTCCTGCACTCTCCTAGCATGGCACTCAGTGTCCGGACCGCTGGTCCCCTCCCCAGCTCTGCAGTACTGGCACTGCCTCTGAGCAGCCCTCCCTTTCCCAAGAGTTCACCACACCTCTAGTGTGGGTGGCACCTCCACTCATCACTCACTTGCTCTATAATTAGCTGTCTAATCAGGGCCAGAATATCCAACAAGCTGGTAGACACACACTTACTTGTGCATACTTACTAATCTGTAGAAATCAATTTCACTACAAAGATGTGGTGACCCCCACATGAAATTAGTCACTACAGAATAGCTAAGTAAACACAGGTAAGCCTGTATATGCCAGGCTTAATGTAAACTGGAGCATGCTATGTTTGCTGGTTAATCTACCCATTCTAATCGTGTGTCTCTTCCCAAGCTGACAGCTCCTAGACATCAAAACCAACAAACTAGTTGCCGTGAGGCCAACCCCAGGTATATCAGGGTATAACTCTGCTCCAAAGGCTTTCCAGAGGCTGGTTTTTCAGCTGAAGGTCTAGGCCGTTTTTCCGAGATGCTTCTGGGTGGGTTCGAGCCACCAACGTTTCTGTACATAGTTGCATCACCCAGGAATTCCTAGGAGTTCATTTTAGATACCTCCATCACTACCTCACCACTTTTCATAATGCTTACATTCAGTCGGTACATCATTAGAGGCTTATTACCTTGAAGTAAATTGAATCTCACATTAAACAAGAGGATTAGAAACAGGCTGTAGGACGTGGGCTTTCAGGTCCTGAGGATTCTCAAATGGACAGCTCTGATCAGGGAGAAAAAAAAGCATCCACAGAGAAAAAACCTGTGGCCAGTACCCAGTGGGAATATAACAAGCTGTGCTCTTGACCGCAGAAGCCCTGAGTTTTCAGGAAAACACTTTCTTCATCAGAGCCAGCAGCTTCTGCTCCCCCACAACCATCTCAAGGAGAGAAGGGGAGGCCGATAATGATGACACCAACTCAGATCATTCAACTGGCTCCGCAGAATTGGCTTTAGAGGGGAAAGAAAGTTTAAAGGGAATCATTAAGCATTAATATCCCAGGAAAATTAACCTAAAATAATACATTTTAGTCCAGTCTGCAGAGGTTTACTGGACAGAAAAAAACACAGTTTACCAAAAACATGAAGTGAAAGTAATTCTCAGACTCTACTAGAAATCAGAAGCATCTGGGAGCTTGCTCAAAATGCAGGTATTACATGGTTCAGGTGTAAGGATGGGCTGCATTACACTGGGCAACCAGGGACATCCTCAGGGCCCTGGTGAAACAGTGGTTAAGAGCTCGGGTGCTAGCCAAAAGGTCAGCAATTCGAATCCACCAGTTTCTGCCTTGGAAACCATACAGGGCGATTCTGCTCTGTCTTACAGGCTCAGTAAGAGTCAGAATCAGCTTGATGGCAATGAGTTTTCTAAGGACATCCCCTCTAAAGAAGTGACATTTCAGGAGCTACACAAAGAGTTGGAAAGAATATCCCTGGCAAAGGAGACAGGCAGAACAAAAGCCAGGCATTTTTAAAGAACAGAGGAAAGCTAGTGTGGATGGAACTGAAAAGGAGAGAGCGAATGGTGTATAATGAAGCACAAGTAGGCAGGGGCCAACTCACGGCTAATCTAGAGGAGTTATAGATGCTGGGAAATATCCCTAGAAAAGGTAAGGGGTAACTCAATTAATAAGCACCCTTTGCTTCTTTTCACCTCCTTTTTCCTCTTCTTCTTGCCTGGAACTTGGATACGACAGCTGCCACTCCAGCAGCCATACTGTGACCATAAAGCCAATCTTAAGTTCTCATGCCATACGCTAAGTATAACAGAACAGAAAGATACTAGAGTCTGGGTCCCTGATGAGTTGGACTTCCCACCTGTAGATTTCTCCTCAGGTGAGAAAAATAAGCCTGCACGTGCTTCAGCCACCGTTCTGCAAGTCTGCCTTACTCCTAGATAAACTGAGGACCTTACTCTCCTGTCACAGTTTTCGAGCTTGACTCCATCCCTGGATAAAGGTGTTTTGGAATTTTGGAAGCAGATTGTGCCATCTTCCCAGGCTGTGACCTGCTGTAGTACCCATTCAGCCATTTCTTATCGTAGATTGGCAGGTGCCAGCTCTACATTTCACTTCTGACACCTGTGGGCAGAGCGCCAGTGCAGTGGTCTGCACGGTGGAAAGCTGCTTCCAGTGCTCCTGCAGACATGAGCACTAGTCTTTCTGGGAGGCTGATGTCCAGGTTGCAGATAACATGTCTGAGAGCTCAGAGGCACATGACAGCCTCGTCAGAGGGTAAATCCTGTGAGCTTTGCCTGGAATGCCTCCCACATAGGCTTTTCTTGGGTCATACCCAATTCCAAAAACACAGAAATGAGAGAATGGGAGACAAATTCACATGGCAGGCAAATGCAGAATAGAATTTTAAAAATTCACACTCTTGTATGATATCAAGAGAATTAATTAAAACGTAACTATTTCCATCCAGTATGTTTCCAGACGTGTTCCAGAGAGTAATTTCTTATTGAAATTTCTCAGTTGCATCACGTAAACACAGCGTGAGGAGCCAGGAAAGACGTGGTTTGAACCAGAGAGTAATTTCTTATTGGAATTTCTCAGTTGCATCACGTAAACACAGTGTGAGGAGCCAGGAAGGAGGTAGTTTGAAGGCTTGAAGGGAGGCTTTTGTGATTAGATTTCCTGAGGTGTATGTGGTTAGCCTCTGATTTACAAATTCTAATCTCCTCGTCTGACTACCTTGGAAGGTAAACCCTTAGCACCAGAAACTGGTTGAAAGGCAACAGAGTGGAGAAGGGAACACTTCTGACCCAAAACATAGAATATATAGGAAAAGAAATATATATACATATATACGCACACATATCCTCAAACTAAAGTGAAAATATATATATACACATACATCCTCAGATTAAACTTAAAATATTTCTGACAATATCTGGTGCCAAGCTAGGAGAAAAATAAAAAGAAGTTTGAAAATCTTCCGGAGATGTGCCACTTAGGTTTGAGATCATCTCACAGGACCTCCAAGACTCAATAAGTCTTAATCATATAATAAACCAAAAATCAAACCCATTACCCTTGATTTGATTCCAGCACACAGCAACCGTATAGGACAGAGTAAAACTGCCTCATAGGGTTTCCAAGGAGCAGTTGGTAAATTCGAACTGCAGACATTTGGGCCAGCAGCTGAGCTCTTAACCACTGCACCAAGGGTCTCCCTAAATTTACTGAATAAAAGTAAGGTCTCAGGAGTAAATGTGGAGTGGCTTAATGTCTGGGCTTTAGAGTCAGATCTGGTTTGAAGCCACTGCTTTTTTGGCTGCCTAGGCTTAGCCAAGTTCACATAATCTTTCTAAAGTTCAGTGTCTTAATCCCTAAAATGGGTACAACAACAGTTGTGAAGTTCAGTGGGATAATACAGCCCTGGCAAGGAATGATGGTTGATTTTTCCTTCTTAGTAACTTCTGTAATGTTCCTTGCTTTCAGAATTTGGGAAATACAAGGTATCAAAGGCAGCAGAAGAGTGACCCACACTTAGTCACTGGGATTCCCACTGGGACTTGGCACTCGGGACTCAGTGAAAAGGCAGGAGCAGTGTACGGGTCCATTCTGTCATGACAGCCATGGCTGGGTCTTGGGTCCAGAGACAGAGCCGTGTCCTGTCCTGCAGGGCCAGAGGGGCAGGAGGGGATGCTAACCTGATTGGAAGTAAGGTTGACTTCTGAGGTCAGCTCCCTCTGCTTCAGGCCATTACCCAAGAGCATTTTTCCAGCCTTCCCACTGGCTTCTTCATCTTTTTCCCTTAAATTATTTTTCCACTGTAAGTAACCAGAGTACGTTTCTGTTTTGTTCAGTGAGGAAAGCTAGCTGGGGCTTTGCTCGACAATTGTTGGGCTGATATTGTTGGGACTCTAGGGACATAATAAATGACATTCCTTTTCTTCTACTCTGGCATTAGAGATGATTTGAGAAATAAGACTGAGACGACGAACAAGCAGAGATAAAGACGGCAGCTCTATCCCGCCTTGTTACTGAGAAGTGCTGGCTTGGATGGCCTGGCTGTCATGTGCAGCCAGAATAGAGATCTCAGTAGTTTAGTGTTCAACTTGCCTACTCAGACCAAGCCAGTTGTTGTGACTCAACTCTGACTCATGATAACCCCATGTGTGTCAGAATAGAACTGTGTCCCATAGGCTTTTCAGTGCTGATAGTCCAGAAGATCGTCAGGTTTTTCTTCCAAGGCACTTGTGTATGGACTCAAATTTCTACCCTTTTCGTTAACAGCCAAGCATGTGAATGATTTGCACCACTCAGGGACCACGGACAACCAGAGTTGAGCAATCAGCCACTTTCTTCAGGGTAGGAGACCATTATCAGCTTCCCCCACAACAGAGGACAGAGCAGAATTCACCCTCCCTGAAGGCAAACTGGAGCTCAGCGATGCCTGCCTGGGCTTTCTCCCAGCTCCACAACCAAAGGAGTCTCTCCTTCTCAGAGGAGGAATGAGAGGATGAGGACCATAACTACTGTTCTAGATCTTTCCTCATCTGACACCTGTCCTCTCACTGACAATTATTAACATGCTTATTTAAAATATAATCTAGGTTTGAGTCAGCTCCCTCCTGATAAGATTTTTCTCCCTTGTTAGTCCAAAAACCAAAAACCCATGGAGGCTGAGTTGATTCTGACTCACAGCAATCCTAGAGGACAGGCTAGAATTGTTCCATAGAGTTTCCATGGAGCATCCGGTGGATTCGAGCTGCTGACATTTCAGTTAGCAGTCAGGCTCATAACCACTACGCCACCATGGTTTCCTCCTTGTTAGTAACGGTTGCAAGTTTAAGACTAGGTCTCATAACAGAGGACTTAAAACCCTTGGCTAACTGTTGATTTTCTTTTGAAAGAAAGTAGATCCCAACTGTTAAGCCATATTTCACATGGACGGCCTGCACAGGAAGTTTATCAGCTGTCTCTCCTGCCAGCTCTGCATTTCTCTATCAGCAAGTAACTTCACGGAGAAAAACCCAGCAGGGCCTCCGAACAAAAAGCACCATGAGGAACTTCATTTTGTTATCTCAGCTCTTTCTCCCCAGCTACCACCTTTCTTCAGAAGTCTATCCACATTTTGACAGTGAGAAATGAACGAGGTGAAAATCAGATTCAAATCAGGCAGTGTACAATGAAGGATAAATCGGAACAGTCTACAGGGGAGAATGTAGGAGCAGAACTCAGCAATTATTCCCAACACTTCCCCACACCATGATCCAGCCAAGCGAATTATTTGGTAAACTACATGGATCATAAAAAAATAATCATCTGATTAACCATGACCTCCACTTCACTCATATTGTCAACATATTTGTAGCTTCATACATACACATACAGATCTGCACACACACACACACACACGTACCACCTTAGTGGTACAAAGGGTATCTGCTCAGCTGGTAACGAAAAGGTTGGTTATTAGAACCTACCTAGTGGCTCTGTAGGAGGAAGAACGGGTCATCTCCTTCCATAGAGATCACAGACAAGAAAACCCTGGGGGTAGTTCTCCTCTGTCACTTGGGGTTGCTATGAGTCAGAAATCAGCTTCATGACTCTAGACAACAACCATAGCACACACACGCATGCACGCACATGCACACACACACACACACACACACACACACACACACTGACCAAATCATTCATTGACACACACACACCTGATACAGTATCACTTTCAAACGCGTTTGTTCCAAAAGCGTTTTCCTGCACACTTCCTCCCCAAACTGCCTGTCTTTTATTTAAAAAAAAAAAATTTAAATCACTTTTTCTATGGAAGATGCTTTGGCTTCATTACATCTCCCTTTTCTTGTCACAGTCTAATGATATTTAACTTGCATTTTCATTCCAAGCCGTTATGTAGTTATTATTTAGGTCCTAGAAAGTAATCTGCTCACTGCTTGTCTCTCAGACATCAATGGTTTTGCCATTTTAGAGTGCCAAAAAAAATAACGTGTTTCATATCTAAGCGGTGAGTATCATGCAAACAGCGTGTTTACTGTCCATTAACCTCTCCTGTAATTATTTTGGCGAATACAGTTTAAAAAAATAACTGAATGAGAAAATCACTTTCTGCTTCTCCATAGTGAATGCTGGTCAGACAGGTATTGTGCACAACCACTAAGAGACAAAGTGTTGGAGAGACTTCACAATTTCCAGTGTGTTTGGAGGTGTCCTATTCATCTAGTGCTACTATAGCAGTGAGTGGCTTTAATAAACAGAAATGTATTGTCTCACAGCCCAGGAGATAGAAGTCTGATGAATCTGGGGCACCAGCTCCCAGGGAAGGCTTTCTCTGCTGGTGCTGGGGGAGGATCCTTGTCATCAGTCTTCCCCTGGTCTAGTAAGATCACACCTTTGTTTTTAAAAGGGAAGGGGGGGAGCAAAAAGAAAGCTGAAACTATTTGTTTAAACAGTCCTCATCGACTTGTCTTAGGCTGTATGAAGACTGATCTGCTAAGTGATACCCTGGACAATCTCTAATTCAGAGTGATCTAATTTGCTACAGTAACAAGACTTGCAAACCCTGGTGGCGTAGTGGGTTCAGTGGGTTGGGGTCTACATATGCCAACTAAAGTGTCGGCAGACTGGGGAAGCAGCTGTGCATCCGGAGGCAGCCACAGGATTTTATTCTTGGTTTCCTTTGAGTGAAAATTGCTCTTTTCCCCTCCCTTTGTTAATATTACAGTTCAAATCCACCAGGCATTCCTTGGAAACTCTATGGGGCAGTTCTACTCTGACCTCTAGGGTCACTATGAGTTGGATCTGACTCGACGGCAGTGGGTAGATTTAACAACACTTAACTATCCTTAAGCCCATGGGAGATTTGTGGCAATGTGTGGGCATACATTGACAAATGTCAGCAATAGGGAATGTCTGCTTATCACCCTCACCTCTGGACCCTCAGAAAATCAAAGACACATCCCCAAGCTCTTGCATCTCTAATATTCCACCACTGAGTCCCCCTCAACCTCCTGCTGAGTGATGAGTGACACCTCTTTTTGAACCTGCCAGTACCAGCATATCGGCATTGCCCAGAAATTAACTTCTCCACTGGCCCCAAAACATAGTGTTCTTCTTTGAATTAGTAGGTAGGTCCTTTCCAAAAAAAGGTCACTAGATTTAGATCACACCAGCATCATCTAGATCCGTGTTCACCTGTGTGATTCTGCCCACCTCTGCTCTCAAGAATGAACTTATAACCCATTGTTCTTAGTCAGGGGACATTTCAGAAAATGGCAGGTCTGGGTTTTGTTGTCTCTTAATAACTTAGTTATTTTTATTTAATAAGTTCTTCTTCATCTGAAAAAGAATGAATGAAAATCTTTGGAAGAAGGCAGTATTTGGAAATACGTACCAGTTTAATCCACTAAAAGACTGTAATTGATGGTCTGGCAGTCTATGTGTTCCCCTGGGAGCATGGCAACTGGACCTGCTGCCTCCCCTGACCAGAAACACTGAGGTCAACTATTCACACAAAAATAGACTGGACTCGGGAACACAATGTGACCATGTGGTGTGTTCACTTTATAGTTCTGCGCATCTATAAGATGCTGTCCTAGTGGCCTCTTACTAGAAGGGAGAGAAGAGGGTGGAGGGGAGGGGACAGGAGACTGGTAAGAGGATATGACATATATAGAATGAAAAGGAGGAGTGTGCTGTCACTGGGCAAGAAGAGTAGAAGGAGCTGCAGATAGGCAGGCACGTGAATTTTATTTGGATTGTATACTTTCACTTAATCATAATTTTAAAAAAACTTTAAAAAAAGAAAGATGCACCAGTTGAAGATGTTTGTTTTTAAGGAATAAAATCATTAAAAGATGAGTTTAATACCAGAACGACTTCAGAGACTCTTGCAATAAGAACATACTATCCCAGCTTGGATAAAAGGCTCCCCTTACTATAAATATTTACAATTTTTACTCTTTTTTGGCTCCTCATCCCAGAGAGATGCTTCAATAAAAGCAAAAAATCAGGTCACTAGTTTCAGGAGTGATCCAAAAGATAACATCATTTCTAAATATTCTTTCATACATACACACATACACACAAATGAGATTTTGCCAGGTTGTCAGAGCTTACATTTAAAATCTGACTTTTTTTTTATTTCACTTTACAAGCTGATGAGAAATCTTTAAAAAAGTACTCAATGTTCTTCATTTGCAAGCATTATTGCACTTGGCTATGATATACAACTTGTAAAATAGTCTCCGAACCTAACACTGAGAGACAATCACAAAACTTCCATTTTTAAGCCTTATTTGCAAATAACAAACTGCTGATTTTTAACAGTTGGGTTACTAAACCAAAAAAATCCAAACCGGTTGCCATCCAGTCAGTCCTCGCTTGCGGTGATTCTGTAGGTGTCAGAGCAGAAATGTGCTCAGTAAATTTTCCAGTAGATAGATGACTTTTTCAGAAGAAGATCACCAGGCCTTTCTTCCAGGGCACCTCTGGGTAGAACTCAACTGCTAGTCTTTCAGTTAGTAGTCAAGCACTTAACCATTTGTACCCCCCAGGAACTCCAGCTGATGAAATGCAAATATCAGGTATCACCACGGTTTTGCCTGAAGGGGCCCAGAAAAATCAGGTTGGACCAGGGAAGAAGCACACACAAGGCTAAGTGACTGACAGTGACCCAGGCCATTGCCATCAAGTTGATCCTGACTCGTAAATACCCTATAGGGCAGAGTAGAACCGCCCATACAGTTTTGAAGGAGCATGTGGTGGTTTGACCTATTGATGTTTTGATTAGCAAGCATAACTCTTAACCACTATGCCACCAGGGTTTACATACATATGGTGCTCTTATAAATTAAGTTAGTTCATCTCCCTCCATGAAAAAGCAGAAGGTCCAAAGGAAACTGTAGCTAGCACCATAAGAAAGGAAGGATGATAAATGAGTGGTTAGACAGGTAGGTGAAACAGAGGGAGGGAGGGAGGGAGAAGAATGAGAGAAAGGAATAAGGTTCACTGGAAGGAAATCCAATTTATTTTTGTAATTTTGAAAATAAAATTAAGGATAACATTAAAAAAAAAAAAAAAAAACATTGCCGTCAAGTCAATTCTGACTCACAGTGACCCTATAAGACAGAGCAGAACTGCCCCATAGCATTTCCAAGGAGCATGTGATGGATTTGAACTACAATATTAATAAAGAGAGAGGAAAAGAGCAATTTTCAATCAAAGGAAACCAAGAATGGAATCCCGTGACTGCCTCAGGATAAACAGCTGCTGCCACAGTCTCAAGCCTCAAGCATGGAAGCATCTGGCTGAGACTTGCCCTGTCTCAAGAGTTCACGAAGGAGAAAAGAAAAGAAAACGATGATGACTCAGAAGAGAGCAGTACAGGGTGGACGGGGACAGGAGCTCGCTGAATGGACACAGTAAACACAGGGCGGGAAGGCAAGTGTGCGGTCACCGGTGGAAGGTGGGGAGCAGTTACGGTCACATGGTGGTAGGGGGGTGGCGTTATATGGCTAATTCATGTGGATTGTGAAATTTCATTTAAAGCACAATATTTTCAAAAATATATTTCTGGTCTTAAATAGAACTATTGTTTTTATCAGAGAGAGAAAAGTACACGAGAGTGCTACCCCACAAGAACCAAACTGAGTGAAAGGAAATCTGAAAGGTGCAAATTCCAAGGTGCCATTTCAGTAAAGCTGAGAACTGAGTTCCAGTGAGCTTGTTTAATACCCAAAGCATTTTGGAGAAATGTCAACAACTAGAAAAACTGGATCTTAGGTAATGGGTAACAGTTAGGGGAGTGGAAAGGGCTGCTTGACTGAATTAAGTTGTAAAACCATAAATTCTTTAAAAAGCCTAACTAGTTTCTCTTTTAGAACAGGGCTCAGTCCATTCCATTCAAATCCCTAACCGTCCGCCTTATTGCACCTGGCTGTAACCCAAATCTTTGTGCCTCCTCTCCCGTGGGCTTCATGTCACCAGCAGAGAAAGGACTTGTCTAGACTAGAGCCAGGTTGTGTTTCTGTATCATTTACCTTCCTGCTATGTACAGGCCAGTAAATGACAAACCAGAATTGTCCATCCTAGAAGAAAAAAAAAAAATCAAACCAGCAAGTCAACTGCCACAATCAAAAAACAAATTCAACACCCACTGCTGTCAAGTTGATTCCAACTCATAGCAACCCTGTAGGACCAAGTACCGCTGCCCCATAGGGTTTCCAAGGTCGCAGTCTTTACAGACGCAGACTGCCATGTCTTTCTCCTGCAGAGTGGCTGACGAGTTGGAACTTCTGTCCTTTCAGTTAGTATCCAAGTGCTTTAACCTCTGTGTCTCCAGGGCACAACAAATAATCCAAATTCTGTTACTGGTCGTTAACTAAGCTGTGAGCTTCCTGCTGGTCAAAGCAAAACAGGAAAGACGACGGGAACACATTTCTCACTTGGCCATTTCTCAGACTGAAAAGGAAGCACATGTAATCTTGGACTCCTCCCTCCTCCCTCGTTCTTCACAATCAGTAAGCAAAGCCTGTCGGTTTTGTCCCCTTGTTTTCATCCCTTTTCTCCCCTCCCACCACCATTTCATCACCTCCAGCAGACTACAGCCACTTAGGCTCTTACAGGTGGCTGTTTATCAAGCTTCCTGTCTCCTGTCTCCCTGTCTTCTGGTTTCTCTCGCATACCTACCTGTCTGTTTTAGCATCTTCGTGCTGTAACAGCAATACCACAAGTAGATAGATGGTCTTAAAGAACAGAAATTTATCTTTTCATGGTTGAAGAAGTTAGAGGTCCAATTTCAAGGTACAGGTTCTGGGGGAAGGCTTTATCTCTGTCCCCTCTAGGAGGAAATCCTCATCTCAGCTCCTCACTGTGTGTTTGGGAATTCCCACTGCTGGCAATGTTATCCATAATCTCTTAAGATTCACACAGTTGAACACGTTTGCATAGTCAATGAAATACAGGTAAACATCTTTCTGGTATTCTCTGCTTTCAATCCAGATCCACCTGACATCAGCAACGGTAACCCTGGTTCCATGTCCCTTTCTGAATCCAGCTTAAATTTCTGGCAGTTTCCTGAAAATGTACTACAGTAGCCACTTTTGAATCTCCCTCAGCAAAATTTTACTTGTGCATAATGTTAATGACAATGTTTGGTAATTTGGATTTGTGGATTTGGTTGGGTCGCCTTTCTTAGGAAGAGGCGTAACTATAGATCTCTTTCAGTTGCTTCGCCGGGTAGCTGCCCCCCAAATTTCTTGGCATAGATGAGCGAGCACTGCCAGCACTAAATCCTCTTGTTGAAGCATCAGCTGGAAGTGTTCCATCAGTTCCTGGAGACTGGTTTTTTGCCAGTTCTTCCAGCGCAGTTTAGACTTCTTCCTTCAGTACCATCAGTTCCTGATCACATGCTCCTTCCTGAAGTGGTCAAATGTTAACCATTTTTTTTCAGTATAGTGACTCTGTGTATTCTTTTCATCTTATTTTAATGTCTCCTGCATCATTTAATATTTTCTCCATAGAATCTTCTAATATTGCAACTTGCAACTGGAATTTTTCTTCAATTCTTTCAGCTTGAGAAATATGAGATGTGTTCTTCCTTTTTTTGTTTTCTGTCTCTCACTCTTTGTACATGTCCTTATAATACTTAGCTTTGTCTTCTTGAGGCTCTCTTTGAAATCTTCTGTTTAGCTCTTCATCATTTTTTCCTTTTACTTTAGCTATCTGACATTTGAAAGCAAGTTTCAGAGTCTCTTCTGACACTCATTTTGATCTTTTCATTCTTTCCTGTCTTTTGAACTTTTTTTTGCTTTCTTCATATGTGATGCACTTGATATCATTGCACAATTCATCTAAGTTAAATATTCGATGTATCAAATCTATTCTTTAGATGGTGTCTAAATCAGGTGAAATATCCTCCAGGTCACACTTTGGCTCTTGTGGACTTGTTCTAATTTTCTTCAGTCTTGACTTGAGTGTGTATATGAGCAATTGATGGTCTGCTCTGCAGTTGGTCCCTGGTCTTATTCTGACTGATAACACTGAGCTTTTCTATTGGCTCTTCCTACAAACACAGTCAATTTGATCTGTATAGTCACCACTTAGGTTGAAAGCTAAGACTTTAAAACAATGTCGTGCCCACATAGTCACTGTGGACTCAGCTCTCAGTGTGTTCACTATTCTCTGCTGTGAAGGTGTTTGAGATACACACATTCAAGAAGGTGTGGATAAGACAAATACCGAACTTGTTGTTCCTGTCCTTTTACATAGCAATCTTGCTGATGAAAATTTATCCCATGGAAATATTTCAATCATATGCCAAAGACATATGTGAGTCTATGTGAGGCAGTGTCTGTGTGTGTTATATGTGTATTTTGTGTGTAAGGCGTTGTGTCTTGGATATATATACACCCCATTGCCAGGCAGTGTGTCTATATGTGTTACAAGTGACATATGGATAAAGAAAACACAGCTTATGTCCTCACTGTAGGTTATTCAACCTGACATAGTGGCCTCTGCAGTGAAGAACCATATTTCTTAGACAATTTTTCATTCACCGAGTCACTTCCCATTGCAAATAGAAATAGAAAAGAAAAAATATAAGAGGAGCAGACATGGAACAAGAATTCTGACAATTCTTAGTTGCAGGTGACTGGCAGAAACTAATCATCACCCAGGCTTCTGGTCAGAAATATTACTTGTAAAGTGCAATCACTCTAGTTTCTGATGCTCCAGGGAAAGTCAGGTACCAATAGCCTGTCATAAGTAACTCTCTTCAAGCAGATTTGTGCCCTGCCCTTAGTGATCTGCCAAGTTTTGCCTTGGGAAGCCATGCACCATCTGAGGATGTCTTCTGCTTTTAGAATGAATTTTTAATTCGTCTTCAGAAGGCAACCTGAGTCAGCACAGTTCACCCTCTGACTGCTCTGGTGAAGAGAAAAACAGCAGCCACAGAAGCGTGCTTCTCTGCTCAAAAGGTCCAAAAGCAAAGATAAATAAGACAAAACCCAGAGACGGACTGTTTCTTTTTGCCAGGCATAAGGACAGATTTGAAACTTCTGCCCCAAAATAGTTTTCTGCTGTGCAACAGTGATCCCAACCTTACGTCTGCAATAACAGCCTACATCATAGATGTTCAGTCCCACCTGAGCAAGCAAAGCAAAAACAAAGAAAAGTGGTGATTATGGGGATGCTATATTTATAACCAGTCTCCTAATGTCTGCCTTGCAGCTTTGAGAAGGATGGTGTCTTAGTCACCTGGTACTACTTTAACAGAAAATACCACTAGTGGAAGGCTTCATGAAGAGAAATTTTATTGCCACAGTCCAGTAAGCCAAAGATCCATTAACAAGTTTCAAGTACATTCAATAAGAGGAATTATCTGATGGGCTAAGTCCAAGTTCAAGGACAGCATCTTGGCCCAGGAACCTCAGGTCCAAAGGACGTGCTCTGCTCTTGGTGCTGCTTTCTCGGTGGTACGAGGTTCCCAACTTCCTCTGCTCACTTCTCTCCTTATATCCCACAAGCTCGTAGCTTGACTCCTGCTTCACCAGCACAACTGCAGCCCATTCTCCACCACTAATATCACAGAGGCAAGACTCACAACACATGGGAGGAATGGCACCATATTGGGACTCATAGCCAAATCAAATCGACACATACATTTCAGGGGGACACAATTCAATCCATGACAGATGGGCATTAAACATCTTCAGTATCCAGTAATCTTGGAGGTACAAATGAACACAGAGAGGTATCTTTTTTCACCTGTCAGACTGTCCCAGGCTTTTAAAATGTTATTACCAGGACATAGGGGAGCCAGCTCTGACACTTTGCTGGAGGGAGCAGAAAGTGGTACAGCATTTTGGAAGACAATGTGTCAACATGCATTGTGAGGCTTAAAATTGTGTATATTGATCCAGGTTGGGTTTTTTGTTTGTTTGTTTGTTTTGGGATGAGAAAACAGAAAACCCAATTCCTGATGGCTTGAATAGTAAGGAAACATTTCACAGGAACTGTGGTGGTGAGAAGCTTCAGGGTTAAGCAATTCAAAAACTCAGTGATGTCATCAAATACCCAGGTACTGTCCATTTTTCTGTTCTGCCAGCCTAGCTCTTGAGTCATTCACCTCACAGACACAGGGTAGACTCTGAGAGCACATTTTCGTGCACTAACATCCACAAACAGGAAAACAAAATCAGGAGCGAGTGCACATTTTTTTTCTAACACCTTAAGATCTAGGACATTGTCTCCTGAAGAGCCCTAGCTGACTTTCCCGTCTACCACTCCATTGGCCTAAATCGGCATCAGGGTCACCTGGAAACATCTAAAACCGCAAAATCTCTGACTTACTACATCAGAAATTCCAGAGTGGGGCTGATGCTCAAGTTTGAAAACCACTGGCCTAAGCCAGTTGATTGACAAGGGGAATGTAATGAGCACAATTGGCTTCAGGTCCGTCATGATCCAGCGAGTCACCTGGGCTGCTCATGAGCACTGCCCTTGTGAACACAAGGCTCAGCCTCTCTGACCTGCAGCCTGCCTTCCCAGGGAGCCCTAAGACACTACATTCCATCTCAGCTGGGATGACGTTCAGCTGCAAGGACAGAGTGCCTAACTCAAAAGACCTTCAACAATAAAGAGGTTTATTAACTCATACTACTAAGTGTCAGGACAAGATGCCTAAGAGTTAATCCAATCTTTTTCTTCTCAGTCTCACCTGTAGATAAATTTCTTATTTTTCTTCTCCTCTCTTTTTCTTGATGCTCTCTTTCAGGTCACCCGCTTTAGGGAGGTTGGCTGCTGTGTTGTGATTATTCAGCAACCCTGGAGACAAGTCTACGTGGTGAGGAACTGAAGCCTTCTGCCAAGAGCCATATGGGAGAGTCACCTTGGAAGTGGACCCTCCAGCCTCCGTAAAGGCCTCAGATGACTGCAGCCGTGGCTGACATCTTGACTACAATCCCATAACTCATGACAGACCCTGTACCAGAACCATGCGACTAAGTTGCTCCAGAATTCCTGACTCACAGAAGCTATGAGATAACACTGCTGTTAGGTGCCATCGACTTGGTTCCAACTCATAGCGACCCTATGTACAACAGAGTGAAACACTGACTGGTCCTGTACCACCTGCATTATCACTGCCGTAGTTGAGCCTATCACTGCAGCCACTGTGTCAGTCCATTTGACTGGGCTCTCTCCTCTTTCACTGACACTCTACCTTACCAAGCATCACGTCCTCCTTTTGGGACTGCTCCCTCCTGATGACATCTCCAAAGCACATGAGAAATCTTACCATTCTTGCTTCTAAGGATTATTCTGACCATAATTCTTCCAAGAAAGATTTGCTCATGCTTCTGGCAGTCCAGGGTACATATTCAATAGTCTTTTCCAACACCATGATTTAAAGACAGCAAATCTTCAGTCTTCTTTATTCATCATCCAGCTTTCACATGCGTACAAATAAGGCAGTTGAAAATACCATGGATTAGATCACGTATACCTTAGTTCTCAAAGTGACTTTAAAGAGGCTTTTGGCAACAGATTTGCCCAACACAATGCATCTTTTGATTTCTTGACTGCTGCTTCCACGGGTGTTGATTGTGGATCCAAATAAAAAGAAATACTCAAAAACTTCGATCTTTTCTCCATTTATCATGATGTTGCTTATTAGTCCAGTTGTGAAGATGTTTGTTGTATTTTTGTTGACATGTAGTCCATACTGAAGGCTGTATAGTCTTTGGTCTTCACTAGTAAGTACTTCAAGTCCTCTTCACTAAATGTTTTTCTAAGATGCTGAGTTTCGGGATAATCTGTGATAACACATTAGATAAATAACAGAGACTCCTAGTGCATTTGTTTGGGCTCCTGGAAGTACACACTTTTAGTTTTACTTTTCAACCTTTTATTTTTCCCAGGACATGTATGAGTCCTCAGTAGCGGTAGGTTAAAAAAAATTTTTAATTAAAAAAAACCTCAAACCCATGGCCATCAAGTAGATTCCAACTCACAGCTAGCCTACAGAACTACCCCATAGAGTTTCCAAGGAGCACCTGGTGGGTTCAAACTGCCACTTAATAACTACATCACCAGGATTTCCATTTCTTACCCACTGTGTGAGAAATCCTTTCCTCGCTTATGTTGAATCTTTTTATTTAGATGCCCTGGCATTCTTTTCTGCCTTTAATTTCCATATCCTCTTCTTGCTGTTTGAAGCTTCACTATTCCACATTTTAACAGAGATCCACTGGAAAGAGACTCTGCCTCCCACACTGATGATTTAGTAGTAGGGATCCCCAGCTGGGCATCAAGGGTTGAGGAAAAGTAGGAAGACTTAGAATTCAGCAGGGAACTTGGCAGTAACCATCAAATCCCACTTCAGAAGAATGGCAATTTTACCTACGGTAGGTACTACCAGCATGTTCATTGGAAGCAAAGATGGCGAGACTGTATCTTATGTACTCTTGGACATGTCATCAGGAGGGATCAGTCCCTGGAGAAAGACATCATGCTTCATAGAGTGGAGAGTCAGAGAAAAAGAGAAAGACCTTAGCTAGATGGACTGATGCAATGGCTGCAACTATGGGCTTAAGCATAAAAATAATTGTGAAAAAGAGCAAGACTGAGTAGTGTTTCATTCCGTCACGCATGGGGTCACTGCGGGTCAGAAGTGACTCACTGGCACCTAACAACCAACAACAGCAGTGACTACAGTGCTCTGCAGTCAATATTTTATGACACTTTGCAGCAGATTGACATTATCTTTCCTCCAACTCAGTTCTTCTGACACAGTCAAGACAGTCTGTTTAGAACAGAAGCTGCCACTGACGCTAGGCTTGTGTCAGTGCCTGTAGAAACTTCCAGTGGATGGGTGCCTAACAGGGTCAGTGGTATCATGGGAAAATGAAGTCAGTCCAGCAGGTGCTTATGCCTGTAAACTTGGAGAGTTATGTCAGGCCCCCAGGTTGAAACTTAAACCTTAAGCCAATGTTCCTTCAGTGTGATGAAAGAACCACCCAGACCGGAACGATGAACCAAATCCATTGCCATTGAGTCAATTCCAACTCATAGCAACCTTACAGGATGGAGTAGAACTTCCCCTTAGGATTTTCAAGGAGCATCTGGTGGATTAAAACTGTCAACGTTTTGGTTAGCAGTCAAATTTTTAAACACTAGTGCTTGTTCAAAACCCAGCTTAGTTCAACCCCATCAGTGGTTCACTGACTCAGAATCTGTCTGGTAAACATGTATATTTTTAAGATTCGAAGGCAATTTTGATATGCTCTAACTTTTGAAATCATTAAACTGCTGCAAAAGAATTCCTTCAACCATTGAAAAGCAAAGATGTCACCTTGAAGACTAAAGTGCACCTTACCCAAGCCATGGTGCTTTTCAGTCACCTCCTGTGCATGTGAAAGCTGGACAATGAATAAGGAAGACCAAGTAAAAAATGACACCTTTGAATTGTAGTGTTGGACTGCCAAAAGAACGAACAAATCTGTCTTGGAAGCAGTAGAACCAGAATGCTCCGTAGAAGCAAAGATGGCGAGACTGTGTCTCCCATACTTTGGACGTGCTATCAGGAGGGATCAGTCCCTGGAGAAGGACATCACGCCTGGTAAAGCAGAGGGCTAGAGAAAAAAAGAGGAAGAAGCTCAATGAGATGGGGTGACACAGTGTCTACATCAATGGACTTGAGCATAACAATGATGGTGACGATGGCACAGGACCAGGCAGTGTTCCCTTCCATCGTAACTAGGGTCACCATGAGTCTAAACTGATTTAATGGCACCTAACAACAACTTTTGAAAACTAAACCTTTTGTCAAAAAGTCGAAGTGTGATTTGCATACAAGAAAATCCACAGATGTTTGACAGCTGAACACACCTGTGAAATCACCATCCCAGACAAAATGTAGAACACTTCCATCACCCCGGAAAGATTCCTTTCTCCCTTTTTCAGTAAGCCCGCCAGCCCCAGCAGTCAGGACTCACGGGTTTCTATCATCGTGGAGAATTTTACCCAGAGCTATTGTTTATTGAAGGAGCCCTGGTAGCTCAGTGGTTAGGTGCTCAGTTGTTAAAAGTTCATGGTTTGAACTCCCCAGCTGTTCTGTGGAAGACAGATAACAAGCCAAAAAACCCCTATGGGACAGTTTCACTCTTTCATACAGGGTTCCTATGGATTCAAGGGCACCCAACAACGATGTTGCTTTTTGAAATATTGAAGCAACAAATAAGTAAATAAATAAGTCTGTCACTTAAGGGAGCCTTGGTGGTGCAATAGTTTAAGACTATGGCATTCTATGGTTGCTAATGAAAAAGTCGACAGTTTGAATCCACCCGTAGCTCCTTGGAAACTCTATCAGGCAATTCTGCTCTGTCTTATGTCGCTGAGTGGGAATCTACTTGATGGCAATGGATTTGGGTCACTTCAGTGCTCTAAATACCACATTTTAGGCAAATACATGTACCTCCTAAATACCTGTACTTCACCCTCGTGAGGTATTTTCATAGGCGCCACTGTGCCTTTTTTTTTTTTTTAATGTGCTGCAGTTGGCAAACCAATGCATAAAGTGCATGTTATTTGGGTAAAAGTAGTATAAGCTGTTCCTGTTTGGCAAGAAGAAAAGATTCCAATAGACCATTGGAGGGGACTATTCTGTCTTTTCTGGGAAAACCAGGCAAACGGGCCTTTTAACAGCTCAAATACAAATATACAGCCTTCCAAACTGGAGATAGGACTCTGAGGAGCTGGAGCTGCACCGGGAGACTAGGAAATACTGCTGTGTTAGAGGCAGTGTTGCAGAGCTTAAATTTTGCAGGAAAAAATGAGTCAAGGAGAGTAATTTCTGTGGCATCTGTCCCTGCCAAGCCCTTTGGGTGATGTCCAGCCCAGGGCTAGAGAGTGTATATATTAATTTTAGGATCTAAGGTACTGGCACATCTAACCTAGGTGACTTGAGACCTAAATTAAGAAGTTCCTTTCTGAATGAATTGTAAACTAAAATTTTCACTTCGGCAGTAGAACTGAAGAACTATCAGCCACATCTAAGCCCTTGCCAAGCCTCTTCACTGCTCTCCTAAAGAAATCATTCAGCTTTTTGTCAAACTTCTCTGCCTGAAAAACAAAAGCCAGCATTTCTAACTAAAGAAAGATTCGCTCTGCATCTGTGAAGGATTTTCACCTTTTAAAAGGCTTTACTTCAATGGCTATCCTAACTACTCTCAGGCACTAACTCAATCTTAGCCAGATAAACAGTGGCCCACAAAACAACAAAGCCCACCCTCTGCTGTCAAGCTGATTCCCACTCAAAGCCACCCTGTAAGACAGAGGAGAACTGACCCCATAGAGTTTCCAAGGAGTGCCAGGTGGACTTGAACCTACGACTCTTTGGTTAGCGGAAGTAGCTCTTAACCAAGCAATGGTGACATTTCAAAAAAAGCTTTGGATTTACGGTTCTTTGCTAACCAACGAAACCCTGGTCGTGCAGTGTTTAAGTACTGTGTCTGCTAACCAACATGTTGGACGTTCAAGTCTGCCGGGCACCCTTTGGAAATTCTATGAGGCGGTTGTGCTGTGACCTACAGGGTCACTGTGAGTCAGAATCAACTCGACAAGGGTGGTTTTTCTGGCCTTTCCTAACCAATTGGTTACTTTAACGTTTCAAAAATTTTAGTTGAGTATGAGTAGGCCTACACTTACTGGTTGAACTTCCACATCAAAAATGTTTATACAGCTCACTTTAGAAACATTGCCTTAGTCAACTCATACCAGTAAATTAAAAAAATGGTGTTAAGATAAAAGTTTATGTTAAGAAAGTTTATGGTTTGTCAATTAACAGCCCCTTGTAAATCCCTGCTCTACAAGTCCCTAGTTTGCGAAAATCCCCCTGCTCCTTGGAAGCTGGAACACAACAGCATCCTGCTTGACTGGGTATCTGCGGGATTCTTCATCTCATGAGATGTTCTCTTACCCTCAATAAAACTTCCTCATTTTCTGCTTAACAGTTTGCAAGTTTAATATCTCACTACAACAGGGACAAAGGACCAGCAGTGACTGGCATTGTTTTCATGAGGGAGCTGGTGACACTCTGGGCTCTGACAAGGAAACTCAGGCCTCCAGCAAGGGCAGTTGTTACAAATGCCACGTTTTCCCATTATACTTAATGTAGTGCTGGCATTTAGGAATATAATACGGATACAAATATTGATACAAAATATTGATTTTGTACCTGGCCACTTCATTGAATGAGTTGTCTTATTCTCATAGCTCTCCAGTTAATTTGTCTGAGTTTTCTGAATCCATAATTTCTTCTGAAAATAAGGAAAAGTAATTTTTTCCTTTCAGATTGTTGTAACTTTTTTAAAGTTTCTCATCTTACCACTTAGGTGATTATTTCGTTATTCTGAGGTTTGTTAGAATGAAAATATTAATGATGACTTCTTTGCCAACCTTGAGAAGGATGGATCTGGGAATAGAGCAGCTACAATCAAGGTAATCAGCAGAGGGGCCATATGAGTGATTTGTGTGTTATTGATAATGAATGACCTGATGATAACTGAGAAAACAGAGAAGGCACTTCTTATCTGAGAAATATTTTCAATGGAAAAAAATGTTAGATTGTGACATGAGAAGGTCAAAACAATGCAGAGCTCCCAAAGATGGTGGCTTAATTGCAATAACCATTCAAAGAACTGTATTTTTAATCAACCCTGCTATTCCTTATAACTTCCTTCATCTTTAAAGACACAGAAAGAAAGAAATTATGCATGAATTGGTTCATAATGGACTTATGATGGAGGACTCAAGACAAACTAGCAAAAAGTCTTATGTCCTGTTGTCCGCACATGATGTGACCCTTCATCAATCGTAACCAAAATGTTTTCAATAATTAACACTTGACCTTGATTAGGCCAGTTTAGAAAACAACTTTTCTTTTCCTTCTTGATCCCAAACCCACTGCCATCAGGTTGGGTCTGACTCATAGTAACTCTACAGATCAGAGTAGAACTGCCCCATAGTTTCCATGGAGCATCTGGTAGACTTGAACAGCTGACCTTTGGATTAGCAGACCTAGCACTTGACCCATTAAGCCACCAGGGTTCCCAGAGACCTTAAAGATGCATGTATATATGTGCATAAATGAGTAGATGTTAAACATAAAATGTCGAATTAAAGAATAGTAAAATATCCAGCACAATCCTATTTGTGGGCAAAAAATATTACCATGTTAATAAGCGTAGTTAAAGATGTCACTGTGCATAAACGACCTCATAGAGAGGACAGGACATACAGAGGACTGCTCATGCAATAGAATGGGAACAGAATTAGGACCACAGGTAAGAGGACAAAAGAAACTTGACAGGAGTGAGTTTGGTTTGGGTTTTTATAAGGTCTCTGAGTCAGAATTGACTTGACAGCAGTGGGCTTATAGACAGAAAGAGACTAGTAAGCTCAAAAATAAAATGAACACCTGAGGACCCATTGCCTACTGCTGAGAGTCCCAGTGCCTTAGAAACCCCAGGGACCCCACATGATCCCATCAATCCCTCCTCACTCAACCAGTAACCACTATCTCAAATTTTTGCTTATTATTTCCCTACCTTTCCTCATCATTCGCATCCATAAATGCTACACTGTTTAGTGTTGCATGCCTTTGAACTTTCCATAAATGAAATTAAACTGTACATATTTTTCAGCTATTTAACTTTTTTTATTGTAGTGATATATATATACACATTGCCATCAAGTCGATTCTGACTCATAACAACCCTACAGACAGAGTAGAACTGCTGCATAGAGTTTCCAACAAGGACCCGAAGGATTTGAACTGCAGACCTTTTGGTTAGCAGCTGTAGTATTTAACCACTATCCACCAGGGTTTCCATGTACATATGCATGTGTGTGTGTGTGTGTGTGTGTGTCTGTATGTATATATATGTGTGTATGTGCATATGTGTGTATATACACACACATTAAAACATTTATCATTTCAAGTCTTTTTAATTCTGTAACATTAATTACATTCACTCTGGCACTTGGCTGGCTATCATGCAACATCACTACTACCTGGTTTCCAATTTTTCCAACCCCGTAACAGAAACTCAGTAACCAACAAGCAAAAATTTCCCACCTCTCCCTTCTATTCATACCTGGTAACCCCTAAAAACTTCAGTATCTGTGCACTTGCCTGTTACGGACATTTTGGATAAATTGGGTCCCATGTACATCGCTTTCTGTGTCTGGCTGATTTCACTTAACACAATGTTTTCAGTGTTTACCCGTGTCAGAGCATGCATCAGATTTATTTCTCTTTATGGCTCAGTAATGTTCCCGTGTGTGTGTGTGTGTGTGTGTGTGTGTGTGTGTGTGTGTTTATCAGACTTTATTTTTGTTCATTCATTTGTTGATGGTATCTAGATTGTTTCCACATTTTCGCTATTGTAAATAGTGCTGTAATGAATGTTGGCATCTTTAGCAGCTTTTTTGAAATCCAGCATTATGTATACGAAATTCATTCCTGTAGCTGCTTCTAACTGTTGTGCATTCATTTTCATGTCTGAGCATCATTCATCCGTTCCCCATCCTCTGACATTTGGGTTGTTTCTAGTTCTTCCCTGACATATTACAAACACAGCTGCAATGAACACTCTCAAGCATACATGCAAACATCTCTCTATGTCCCAACTGGAATTTCTAGGCATGAAGTTCACACACTTTCAACTTTACTTAAAAAAAAAAAAATTATAGAGTGGAGCAGAACTGCCCCACAGGGCTTCCAATGAGCATCTAGTGAATTCAAACTGCCGACGTTTTTTAGCCACTGATCTGGTAACACTGTGCCACCATGGCTTCTCAACTTCACTAGGTGACACCAAGCTGCTATTGGGGGTGGCTGCCACAATTTACACTCCCACCAGCAGAGCAGAAGCATTCCAGTGGCTCCATCTCCTTCAGTGTTTGATGGTATCAGGCCTAAACTTGTGCCTATCTTGTAGCTATAAAATACAGTTTCAGTTTGTACTTCCTTGATAACCAATGAATGTGAGGACCTTTTCACGTTTGTGTTGGTCATTGGCTGACATGCTTTTTCAGGTCCTTGGTCCATTTTTTTCTGTTGGAGCACCTTTTGTCCTTTTCTTGATTAATAAGTGGATGGTTATTTTTAATTGCTGTATAATAATCCATTTTACAGATTGACTGCATTTGTCAGTTCCTCTTGCTGCCAGTTGTTTATTTCCAACCCTTTGCTGTTAAAAACAATGCTGTAATAAACACTGTACAAGCCTCTTTGTGTATACTGTAAATTTCCCTTGAATATATACCCAGGAGTAGAATTGCTGCATCTTGCAATAGGTGCATATTCAATTTCCCTGAAGGATGACAATTTATTCTGCAAGCCAGCAGCGCCAGTTTTACTATCCCACCATAAGCTGGTGAAGTTTTCCATTCTCCAATGTGTTTTCCAGCACCTACTATCACAAAGCAACTTCAGACGCACTGTCTCATTTGGTCTGCCAGTTATGCTAGAGCACAGGCAAGTTAAAAAAGCTAGAACTTTCCTAGTACTTTACAGTTTGCAAAGCACTTTCATTTACATTATCTCTCTCATTTTATGTGTAAATGCTGTCACTCATTCCCTTGTAAGTCACATCCGACTAAAACCTAGCGTGAATCCAGTGGTTCTATGTACAGCTTAAGAAGTCCCTGTCTTGGCCAGCTGAGTACCCTGAAAAAGTTTCCAAACCCCAGCCAGTCATGAACTGGTCTTTATTCCACACAGTGGAGGGGAAAGTAAAGCCAGAGATTATTCTCTGTTGTTGAGGTCCTCAGGAGGAAGGGTTAGGCTCTGTCATCCCCTCCTCACAGCCTTTGCCTTTTCCCAAGCCACACAAGGTAGAGGATTCCTCAAACACACCAATCAGTTGTCATTAAGTCAGCTTTAAAGTCATAGTGACTCCATGAATGGGAGAGTAGAACTGCAACTCCACAGGGTTTTCAATGGCTGATTTTTCAGTAGTAGGTTGCCACACCTTTATTCTGAGGTATATCTGGGTAGATTGGAATCTCCAACCCTTTGGTTACTAGCAGAGAAGCACATTAACCATTTACACTACCCAGGGACCCCTCCTCAAACACAGAAAGGGACTTTGGCAGCTGGTCAACCAAAGTGAATGGCAAGTGTTCAGGACAGATTAAAAATAGCAGATCGGTTAAGGGTATAGTGCTCTTGTCATTTCTCCCTAAACATCACCTTTCCTCTTCAGGTTTTCTTCATCCAATGTGTAGTGATGGCTTTGGGGTGAAGAATGAACCACAGTATCATAATCACTCAGCCATTCCTACCGATGGCAGCTTGCTCACGAGCTGCTTATTTTTCTACAGATTTGTGACTGCGTTCCTTATGTTGGCAATATGTCATCCTAATGATTTTATTTTAACAGTAATGAATTATGACTCAATTTCCAAAGCAAGGCATATGGCATCCCTTTTCAATCCCTAGTGAATCAACGTTGTTGTGGTGAATAGCAACTTCATCTGTAACACTAGAAAATGCAAAATGGTGCTCCATCGTCACTGTCATTTCTCTGTAAGCTTTGCACTCCATCATTTTGACTAATAGTTGGTAGATTTAGCTTCCTTTTTATTTACAAAATGCTCCTGCTTGTCTGCCTGAATGATAACTTCCGGATTCTGATTTGACTAGTTTCTGAATGCCTATGCTCAGCCTATTCACGCAACTGAACAATTCTTGTAACTGAGATAACCTGGACTGTGGAAAGGGAAGTTAGTTGTCAAGGTCACAGGGGTGGGGCCAGGATTGTAACATGGATTTACCCACAGCCACTGAGTCAATTCTGACTCGTAGCGACCCTACAGTTCAGAGTAGATCTACTCCATAGAGTTTCCAAACATTGCCTGGCAGATTTGAACTGCCAACCTTCTAGTTAGCATCCATAGTGCTTAACCACTACCCCACCAGAGTTTCTATCCCTGGCTTAAAACTCAATATCTATTATTCTTTCTACTAAGCTGCACCATACATTTGCTACAGTCTTTTTCCTTTTTTCATAGTTTTTAGACAGAATTCTTGAATCTTTCTTGAGTTTTTTGTAACTCTAAAGAAATTTGGAAGATATTATTTCATCTATAGAGCCAACCTCTATAGGTTGAAAAGTCAAGCCAGCATTTCACATGGCATCTTGTTAATTACTCTAGGATACGTAATGAGAGTTACCAAACTCCACCAGCTCCCACTCTCTGGTTTTGTGGGTTGGGGAGCTGTCCATGTCAATCAACTACTCTCACTAACATTTTCACCCCCTTTTCCCCATAAGAAGGAATAAATATCAATAAATCTGAGCCTCTGGATTTCTAGCTACACAGCTTTGGATTTATAGATTTGTGCTGTTTAATATTTTAGGACTCTATCTGGGGCAACGGGAAGACCCCACCTTTCCAGGTTTCAAATTTCAATCCTCTGATAGGAATTTGGTTTTCAGAGCAGGGTTGCAAACCAAAGTAATTTTAATTGAGATTGAGCTATGGCCAATAAAACATCAAACTTTATAAGAATATAATGAATCATTTAAGATTAAAGAGTCCAGGGACAGGCTCACTTCAGCTTGATAAAAGTGTCATTATAACGAGTATGTTCTCTGAGTTCACTCTTCCAGGTCCCTGTGCCTTTAGAACCGCTATCCCACTGCCTGGAGAATAGCCCATCTCCTGTCCCTCTCTACTCTCTACTCTCCACCTGGCTGGAAGCTCTGAAGGCACATCCTCACAAGTGACACCTCTCAGCTAGTCCCCTGTCATAGTCACCCCCTCCTCCCAGAGCGATGTATGCATTTGTTCATTTATTCATTCATACAGCCAATACTAGCTGGAGCTCTACCATGTCCCCAGGCACCACTCTAGACCCTGGGATATGTCCAAGAACTGACAAACAAAAATCCCTGAAGCATTGAGATGATGTTACAGGTAGGGACAACAAACTGTAAACACAGTGCCTAAATGCCATATAGCTGGTTGGACAGCGATAAGCATCATGGGTGAAGTACAGCGAGAAAAGAAAGCTCTAGAACCTGAAGGTGGGAAGGGGGCTTCCAATTTAGAATGGGGGTCAGGACACTCCTCACTGCAGGGTATTCCTCTGTGGCATTTGAGCACAGAGTTCAAGGAGAGGAGTTACTCATGAGACAAAGGGACATTCCAGAACAAAAAGCAGGCAGTGACATGGCTTAAGGCAGGAGGCCCACTTGGCTAGGCAAAGTGGGTGAGCCAGTGAGCAGGATATGGGGCTCCAAGAGGCAATGGGACCATACCATGGGCCACATGTTTGTCCATTGTGTGGGTGTTGGGTTTTTATGATGAGTGAAGGGGAGAGACCACAAAGGATTCTGAGCAGAGAAGGTCAGGCTCAGAATATGTTGAAAGTATAGTCAACAGGAGCTCATGATGGATAGATTATGTAAAATGAGAGAAAGATAGAAATTCCACTATGATAGCCCTGATGACACTGTGTCATGGATGTCATCATATATCTTTCCCTTCCTGATCCAGGAGCCCAGCAAGGGCAGAAGTTGTGCCACATGTCTTTAGATTTCTAAAGTCTATCTAGGGCAAGACACCCAAGGAAAGATGGCTTTCATGTGCTAAACCTGATGGACTGAGGGAATATGTCTCTGCCATGAGTCTTGTTATCGTCAAGAAAGCTGAGACCATGCAGCCCAGACAGCTCCCTGTCACTAGAAGTGGTACCCACCAGACATCATCCATCCTTTCCTGGTATGGGTGGGAGAAGAGCTAGCTACTAACAACCTCTATTTAAAGATGTGGCGGCAGATGAAACCAATTTTTTATATTTGCTAGTATCTGGGGAGAGAAATCTGTCCTTTTCAGAGTGTGACAGTTGGAATTGTTTAGCACCAAGAAATTTCCGGAACATCTAATTTCAGCCCAATAACCTGGCTATTCAGGGCTGACTGAGAATTTGAGGATGGTGTTAGTGCTGGGTGGGCTGTGCCAAGAAGCCTCTCTGCTGCTGTGGCTCTCCCCTGAAAGCAGAGGTGTCAGGATGAAATACACCTCCTCCACATGGGCATTTCCTGTGACCCCACTTCTGTCCTTTCTACTGATGACATTCTCACTGCCTATGAAGGCAGAGCAAAGACTTCAGTAACTAACATCAATACCATTGCCCATAAAATGTAATTTTCAGAGACTCCAGCATAGCAGCTGAAAACTGGAGTGAACATGGACATGGAACATGGCCATAGCCTGATGGGATGGGTTGCTCCTGCAGTCCATCTGCAGGCCTGTCTGAAAGGGAGGCCCACATCCACGCCTGGAATATCCAATAAGGAAATTAAGAAGATTTCAGGGCCCTAGCAAAGCCTTGGGCCAGCCAGTGGGAGAGAAGAAATCAGTAATTCCAGCAAGACACCCTTTTTATTTCAGCATTTATATAAGCATGGTGCCATTTTGGAAAATGAAATATTTTATGGTTTAATCTTGGTCTGACTCTGAATTCCACATGCTGGTGACATAGTGGTCTGTTGATCTGGTGCCATCAATGACAAGCCTGGAGGTATTTCTTAAAGCTGCATTCTGGGCCTAAGAAACAAAACCTCTTTGTTTCTCAGGGGCAAGCTATTCTATATGTCAGATTCCACAAAGTTGCTTTGGTCTCACTTGTTTTGGATATGTCATCTGGAAAGACCAATCACTTGAAAAGGACATTGTGTCTGGTAAAGCAGAGGGTCAGTAAAAGTGAAGGAAACAATGAGATAGATTGACACACTAGTCAATGGGCTCAAACACAGCAGTGATCAGGAAGATGGTGCAGGACAAGACAACACGTCACTTCTTTACACAGACGGTCGTCATGAGTCAGAGCCAACTCTATGGCAACTAAGAATAACAACAAGAAAGTGTCCAAAGACCATAGAGTGTTCTCAGCCAGTCAGCACAGGTTAACTGGTGGTAGACACTCACATGGCAGACCACAAATTCTGCCTGACCATCGGGAGCGTCCTCTCCAACCAACAAGCATCATGTGGACTTGCAGTGTGTGGCCGATGCCCGACTGTTGACACACTGTCTACATAGTAGGTCAGACAGCCCCTGTCACTGAAGAGTACCTGGAAGGTATGCCTACCCTCTCTTTTTTTTTTTTTTTTTTTTTGGTGATTGAAAGTTTACAATGCAATTGAAATTTACATACCGGCCTATCTGCAGTTCCCTCTGCTCTTCTTGTCTTTGACAGCACACTCCATCTTTCCATTCCGTACATGTCGTACCTCTTAACGATCTCCTGCACCCTCCTCTCCACCCTCTCCACTCCCCCTAGTAAGAAACAAGTAGGATGACATCCCATAGATGCATAGAACCATAAAGTGCTAATACAATAAGTCACTCTGTGTCCCCGAGCCCAACCCATTCCTGTCTGAACAGCTGACCTCAGTAATGATCAGGGACAGCATCAGGTCTAGGGGCCATGCTCCCAGGGGAACCCCCAGGCCTTCGGACCATCAACTGTGCTCTTTTAGTGGTGTCCTTTATCCCTTTTTCTGTCATGTTGCCACTGAGACTCAACATTTGAGTACTCTCTTTTGAATGACCGTCAAGTATTATTTATATCCTCCTTATATTCCTGGACACTTGCTGTGATGCATTACAGTTATTCACACTCTTTGAGTCATGGGTGGAAAACATGTATCATTCATGATAGATACTGTACTTGATCACAGGTGTTTTCCCAATGATTCCAGATTTGGTCTCATAGTTACCTCAACACAACACTCCCAGCAGCCACGACGAACCAGCCAACAAAATGGCAATTATATGCAACATCAGACTTTTCTTCCACCCTAATCCTGGATGATCAGTTTTCTGAAAGGCAGGAACCATGTCTTCCATGTCTTTGTATCCCATGTGGTACCTATCCTGTTATGTACACAATAGGCACTTTAGACTTATGTTCCATTCAGGAACATTCAGCATTCACAAATGCACAATAATAAAACTGGAGAAACTGCATCTTTATAAGAACAGATCACCAGGTCTTTCTTCCTACATTTTCAGTGTTGTGCATTTCCCCTAAAACTGGGGAACACAGAGTCAAGTCACACCAGGTCTACTTACTACTTCCAGAAACTTATAAGGCCAGCACTGATGACACCATTTACCATAGCATTGATTCCAAAGAGTTTATGCGTGGGTCACTCTGAAAGGCCAAAGATATGGACACAGAAATGAAGTTAGTTCAGTGCAAGGTACTATTTTAATCAAATTGCAATTAAAATGTCACCGGCTCCTTGAAGAATCGCCTTGCAGAAGCAGTCTGCCAGCCCCTTGGACATCCTGGCGCTCTGTGATAAAATGGCTTTGAGATGACATATATCATTACTAAGCCATTCCTTTCTCATTTGTTTTCCTCATTACCGTTGTTAAGAAATGGAACGGGGATGGCTTCTGAGCCAGAGATAATGACTTCTTCTGAATCCTTTACACCAGTAGCAAAGAGCCACCCTTCTGACAGCCCAATTTGTTTTCATTTCTCCTCTAACCAGCCCACAGAAAAGTTAGGTTGTAGTTTTTTAAAGTGCCTTAAAACTTTTGTGAACCTCATTAATAAGAGCACAGAGCAGAGGGTCTGGGTTGTATCTGGTGAAGCCCTTGGGAGCAGGAGCTGCAGCTCTGATAACACCCGATTACACTGGCTAATGAGGCCCATTAATCAGTCCTTGTAGCTTGGGGGGATGCCAGAGAAGGATCTAGTGACCTTTGGAGCAGGCTGCACAGATACTGTCATATTTTATGTGTCAGGTTCCTAACAGAGCCGAATTGTGGCTAGGGTCTTCACTAGTATTTTACTGTTGTTGTTGTAAAGTGCCATTGAGTCAGTTTCAACTTACGGTAACCCCAGATGACAGAGTAGAACTGCCCCTAGGAGCTTCCCAGGCTATAATCTTTATAAGAGTAGATCACTAGGACTCTTCTCCTGCAAGGCTACTGGTGGGTTCGAACAGCCAACCTCTTGGTTAGCAATGGAGTGATTAACCATTGCATCACCAGAACTTCTTCATATGTCACTAACAGTATGCTATGTTTTTAGTGCTCATCCTGCCTCATTTTTTAGTAGAACAATGAGTGCTTGTGAAAAATGACCTGAACTTCCGTTCTGGATTCATTTGGATAAGCTCAGTTGTCTGTTTCTCTCTAGGGTCAAGGTTAAGGTCAGCAAGTTAATGTACATGAGAGGGTCCTGCATGGTAATCAGCAGATAGTAGGCCATTAGACAATAGTGGTTCACTCATCTCTCAATGAAATCTCCTATAATTTCCATCCTCTGACAAATCTGTGGCTCCGTCGCATTGGGGAAATATATTTAAGGTTTAGATGTCTGTATTTCTGTGACCTTGAACAAGCTATTTAATTTCTCCAAGTGTTGGTGTCCTCTGTTCCAACATAAAGACAGCAAGAGCCCTGGACTCGAGGGCTACCAGAATACATGTGGTGGCCTCAGCAGGTGCCTTGGATCCCAACTAATGGCAGGCAGCTTCGTGTGTGTCCGAGTAGAACTGCGCTCCATAGTTTTCAGTGGGTGATTTTTTGGAAATGGAGAGTCAAGCCCTTCTTCCAAGGTACCTCTGAGCAGACTCAAACTTCCAAACTCTTGGTTAGCAGGTGAGTGTGTTAACCATTTGCACCGTCCAGCCATTTCTCAATAAATAGTAACTCTTTTTATATCAAAATTTGTTCTTAGTCAGCTTGGACACTTTCTGAAGACAAATATGCTTACTAATGGGCAGATTCCTTGTTTGTCACCTTAGGATAAGTTTTCTCCTTTTGTTGAGAGGGTGGAATCAAGTAGAGAGGGACAAAATGACTTACAAGATTCTTTCTTCAGACAGAGAGATGGCTGTCTGTCACAGAGAACATCAACTCCTCTTTGGACTATTTTGTGGGGTTTAGAGGGGTTTTTTGTTTGTTTGTTTCTAAGGAGGACCTCTCCAGAATGTTTTCTTTCCTCCTGTTGACCCTGCATGAAAGACAGTAGAGACTTTCTTGTTCTACTTTTTAGAAAAAGAAAAGAAGGATAGTTACGTGTGTTGACCAAAATTGCCCATGCAATTAATGACCAGGCCAGGTTTTCTGATCAGTACTCTTTGTTCTACATCAGATGCTTCTCATTTTGAGGCTTTTAGGTTAATTTCAGAGAAATCCCAAGAGACCAGAGTCTGAGGAGTTCAAGCATCAGCAACTATGAAGTCCTTCAAAAACAAGTATCAGCCTCAGTAACAATGGCCAATTGCTAGGCACCCCTGTGTGCCAAGAACTTTGCATGAGCATTAGGTTGTTAACTCTTCTCCGCAATTCACAGAATTGATACCAGTGTTACCTTCATGTGACACAGAACCCTATGGAGGTCAAGCACGTTTGGCAGGCTCATTTCTTTTCCTTCCATAGATTATGCTAGAGTATAGAAAAAAGAAGAAAGGCTACTGAAGTCATTTTATGAGTCCATGAAATCAAAACAGGGCAAGAAAATAAATCATCATCTAATTTATGAACCATGATCCAAAACTACTAAAGGAAATACAAAAAATTGAATTTGTCTCTGCTGTACACACACATGCACACACACATGAGCACTACTAAACTAAAGATAATCTAACATAAGAAAATCTACCTACAAATAAAATCTAATGCAGTAACAGATTAAAGGAGAAAATGATAAGAATATCTCAATGAATAAATAAAAATTATTCAACAAAATTCAATTACCGTTCAAAGAAACAAATTTCTAATAAACTAAGAATAGAAGAAAAAGCAACCTACAGACAAGGAGAAGATATTTGTAACACATATATCCAACAAAGGATTAATATTCTAAATGCAGAAATAATTGCAAATCAATCAAAAAAAAAAAACCAGAAAACCTAACAGGAAAATGAGCAATAAATATGAACAGGCAATTCACAAAGGAAGGAATCCACTTAGATTAATTTATAATCAAGAAAATGCAGGGGAACCTCATACCATCAAGAAAGCAGCACCGGGAGAAGAGTGCGTCCTTCAGACCTGAGGTTCCTGTGCCAAGACACTCCTTGGACAAAGACTGATGCAATTCCAGACTACCCTCCAGAGCCAACAAGGGGAAAAGCCTTCCCTTGGAGTGGACATCCTGAATTTGAACTTGTAGCCTATTGGGCTATGTAAGAATAAACCTTCCTTTTTTTAAAAGTCAACCACTCTGTGGTATTTCTTTTACAGCAGCCCTAGCTGACTAAAACAGAATTTGGTACAGTGAGAGTGGGGTGCTACTCTAGCAAATACCTAAAATGTGGGAGCCATTTTGAAACTGTGAATGGATAGAAGATTCAGAAGGAACTGAGGAGAACTGTTAACACTGAAGAAGGTGCAGATGGTGAGAATCGAGCAGCAGAAGACCAGCAGCAGAACCAGAGGCAGAGCTGGAGCCAACCCATGGAGCAAGAGAGCTAAGTGCCTGTCCAGTTTTCCTTGCATAATTGGGTGCCCCTGGGCACTTGAATCGGTAGAGCTAGCCTTGCTGACCCACAGAGCGAGAGAGCTGAGCACCTGTATGTAAGACGCTTTCCAGCAAGAGTGGGGTGCCTGCAGGCACTTGAATCAGTGGAGCTACAGAGCTTTGGAACATTTGCCCCAGCAGGGAAGATGTGGGCCTGAGGCCACGGCTATGCGGCCACAGGAAGCTGAAGGTGAAGATATAGTGTGAGAAGCTGAGCTGCCTCAGTCTCAAAAGGTATGGCCATGACCTCAGGGGTTTGAAAGGGTGGAACCATGGTGTCCTGTGTTTGTAAGGGTGGAATTGCCACTCAGTTGGGCTTAGGGTGCACCTAAAGCCGATGGGGCAGAGTTTCTGTCCAAGCAGGCCTTGAAGGCAGAGTTGTAGCACAGGGCTACAGGTGCTCCACTCATAATCCAGAGTGTGGCCAATACTTACAGTTTGGATGACAGGGCCATTCTATAAAATGCCTCAGAAAGTATAAGATTATTTCCAAAGCTTTGAGGGTTAACGTAACGTGTTCTACTGACTTGCCTGTTGTCTGTTAATGCCTTCTTTCCGTACAGTTTCTCTCGTTTGTAATGAAGTGTCTAACTTGTGCCTGTTCTGCCATTGTGCCTTTAGAAGCAGATAGTTTACATTCTGTAAGTTTCACAAATGTAGAAGAGTTTTTAAATTTTAGACTTGGAACTGATTTAAGATTTCGGTTATATGGGATGGACATGATCTTGCTATGATGAAATAAATGTGTTACATATTTCAGTAATGTGATTTTTGGGGTGCCGAAGGGTGGGATGTCATGGATTGAATTGTGTTCCCCCCAAAATACATGTAGCCATGTGACTGGGCCATGATTCCTAGTATCTTGTGACTGTCCTCCATTTTGTGGTTTTCTTATGCTGTATGTGAAAGGATTAGGGTAGAGCTGTAAATCCCTTCATAGGACCACCTCCCTGCTCCACTGTAAAGTGAGTTTCCATGGAGTATGGCTTGCCCCACCCTTAATCCTTTCATCCTATGAGAGACAAATGGAAAGAGAATCAGGCTGAGAATTGGGAACCTCATACCATCAAGCAAGCAGCACCAGGAGAAATCACATCCTTCAGACCTGAGGTTTCTGTGCTGAGACGCTCCCTGGACAAAGACTGATGCAATACTGGACTTTCCTCCACAGCCAACAAAGGGAAAAGCCTTCCCCTGGAGCAGACATCTTGAACTTGGACTTGTAGCCTAGAGGACTATGTAAGACTAAACCTTCCTTTTTTTAAAGCCAACCATTCTGTGGCAATTTTGTTAGAGCAGCCCTAGCTGGCTAAAATAGTTACACCTGTGATCTTTACTTTCAAGGTAAAAGAGATTTTGCACCTGTAATTCACATTGCTAAGGAACCGATCTAAAAGGTCAAGGGCAGAAGTAGTTCAGTGGTAGAATTCTAGCCTTCCATGTAAGAGATCTGGATTCAATTCACAGCCAATTACACCTCATGCCCAGCCACCACTCATACATCATTGGAGGCTTGTCTGTTGCTGTGATGTTGAGCAGGTTTCCACAGAGCCTCCAGGCTAAGACACAAAGGTCTAATAATCTACTTCTGAAAATCAGCTATTAAAAATTCTGCAGATTACAATAGTCAGATATGCAATTGATGACCACGGGGACAGCACAAGACCTCACAGCATCTTGTCACACTTTGCGTGGAGTCACTGTGAGTCAGAGGCCAATTTCAGAGCAACTATCAACATCAACAACAATCTACTCCTATGAACCTTTTACAATTAAAGAGTTTTCTCCTGCAAGTGGTAGAAGGCGAGTCAGAAAGATTTGAAGTGAGAACGACATGAAGTGTCCTTGCTGGCTTTGAAGGTGATTGAATCCTATGAGAAGAAATTTGGGAGGCCTCTAGGAGTGGGTAATGCCTCTGGGGGCAGCAAGCAAGGAACAGGAGATCTCAGACATACAGCCACAAAGCACTGCATTTTGCCAACAAGGCTGTTTCTCAGAGCCTCCAGCTAAGAGTCCAGCCTGGCCAAAAACTTGATTTGGCCTTATGAGACCCTAAGCAAAGAAACCAGTCAAGTTGTCTGGCCTTCTGATCAACAGAACTGTGAACAGATAAATGCATATTCTCTTAAGCTGCTCACTTGGTGGTTATATTCTACAGAGCAATAGAAAACTAGTAGCACATGTGAACTGTATCACTTATTAGCTTGTGTTAAATGTTAGCTGTTACTATACTTAAATATTTGTTCAGTGAGAAAAAAAAGAAAACGCAAATTAAAATGCTCACCAAATTGGCTAAAAGTTTCAAGTGAAAATATCAAGTTGGCAAGCATGCAAGAAGAAGTTGGTTCAGCAGGCCTGATTCCTGCATTCCAAGGACAGCCTTATTGTGTGACTGGCCCTTGGTTGCCTCCTGGAAGCTGAGCTATTGGAATGTTCTCTATGCTACTAATTGCATGGATCTTTGAGTCATGCATGCTAGACCAGATGGTTTGTGCAAACACTATGATTTATGGTAAACATCTACTTTCCTTCTGGGGTCTGAAGTTTCAGTAACTGCAGCTTGTCACAAAAATAGTGTGGGTGCTCATGACCAGTCTCTGTAAAAAAAAAAAAAAAATACTGCAGGAGTTTAGGCTAAGCAGCCTTTCCTGGACATAAAACACTTGACATGTGTTTCTGCATTTAGCTGCTATAGGAGTAAATACATCCTGTGCCATTTCTTTGAGACAGAATATTTGAAAGCTCACAACAGGTTTCCCTCAGACTGTGACCAATGTGCCTTTTTCCTTTATTGATTCCGCTTTGTAGTCTTCCACTCTAATAAAACACAGCTGTGAGTATAACTGTATCTGAATCCAATAAGCCCTTCTAGACAATCACCAAACCTCAGGGAAGTCTTGAGGACCACAGAAACAGTGAGAACATAGAGAAACAAGACAAGACTGCTGGATCAATTGTTTTGGAGAGCAGAGTGACAAGATTTGGGAAATGTGAAGATGTACATGTGCTCATTCCATATCTATGTTTCTCACCTAGAAACATTTCCCTCAAGTTTATTGTGATGATTAAGGCTGTATGTCAACTTTACCGGGCCATGATTCTCAATGGTTTGGCAGTTATGGTGTGGTCTGGCAGTCATACAACGATGCAGTCACTTCCATGGTGAGATCTGATATAATGCGGTCACCTCCAAGATAGGATCTGCTGTCTGTATCCAATCAGTTGAAAGGGAATCTCCTTAGGGGGTATACAGTGCATCTAATGTAAGTGGACTTTCTGGCAAGTTTCATGGGCTTTCGTTCACTATGGATCCTATAGCTGGCTCCTGCTTATCTGTCCTCCGGGTCTCAGGACTTGTGCTAGCAGCTTACCTCCTGATCTGGGGATTCATCAGCCCTGGTAGTTTTGTGAGTTGGAAGAAGGCTCCAACTTGACCCATGGACCTGGAACTTTCCAGCCTCCAAAACCATTTCCTTGATACAAATCTCTCTCTCTCTGTGCATGCACACAGACTTCACTGGTTTTGTTTTTCTGGAGAACCTAGACTAAGTCAGTCATGTACCAAAAAAGACAAATGTTCACTGGAGCATTATTTCTAATAGTGAAAAATTAAAGATAATTTAAAATCTCCTCAGTAGGAGAATGGAATAATACACTGTCATATATTTGTACAGTGGAAAGGGGCATAGAATTTCAAAGTATGAGCAAGAACTACATCAATGTGAACACACATCTCAAAATGTTAGTAAAATAAAAAAGTTGCAAAACAACACACAAAATAGGAGCCAAAAAGCCAAGTGACTTCTAGAGAAAGTTTTTTAAAAAACAGGTGAGATTAATTATTTCAAGCATCAGAGTGGCATACACCAACTTCATGAGCGTTTTAGTCAGCTAGGGCTGCTTTAACAGAAATACCACAGAGTGGATGGCTTTAACAAAGCAAGGTTTATTCTTACACAAGTCCTATAGGCTACAAGTCTGTGATGAGGGTGTCCACTCCCGGGGAAGACTTTCCCCCTTGTCAGCTCTAGAGGAAAGTCCAGTATTGCATCAGTCTTTGTCCAGGGAGCATCTTGGCGCAGGAACCTCAGGTCTGAAGGACGCTCTCTTCTCCCGGTGCTGCTTTCTTGATGGTACGAGGTTCCCAATTCTCTGCCTGCTTCTCTGTCCTTTTATCTCTCTTAGGGTGAAAGCGTTAAGGGTGGGGCGAGCCATACTCCAGGGAAATTCCCTTTACAGTGGAGCAGGGAGATGGTCCCATGAAGGGATTTACAGCCCCACCCTAATCCTTTAACATACAGTTTAGGAAAATCACAAAATAGAGGACAGTCACAAGATACTGGGAATCATGGCCCAGCCACATGGCTACATATATTTTTAGGGGGACACAATTCAATCCATAACAATGAGATAAGTTGCTCTGTAGAGAAAAGAAAAGGAAGAAGGTGAAGTGGATGGGAGGGGGAGTCTCACAGAGGGTTTTCCACAGACTCACATTCTTCTCTTTTCTCCAGAAAGATCTGTAACAAATATGGAAGAACACTAAGATTTGTAAAAGTTGGATGGTGAGTCTCTTACATTGTTATTGTTGTCGGTGATTCCAAACCACGTGTGTCAGAGGACAACTGTGTTCCACGGGGTTCTAAGAACTATGAACTTTCAGAAGCAGATTTACGGGCCTGTCTTCCAAAACACCTCTAGCTGTGTTCAACTGTCAATCTTTCAGCTAATTAGTCAAACATTCAGCCATCTAAAACACCCTGGGATGTTGACTATGTCACATTACCCTGTATTGAAAATATTTCATAACTTTAAAAAAATAACAGGAACTCAAATAGTGAGGTAATTTGCTTCAGATTCCAAGTTAGGTCAAAGCGAAATTTGAGCTCCAGCACCCAAGCTTGGCTACAAACCTCAGTCTACTTACTCTCATTTCAGTAATCTGCTGGTGAAAACCCTCACAAATAAAGCTAATCTCATTTAAAGTATGCTCACTCAGACCACTGAAAGAAATGCAAATAAAACGTTCATTTTATTTTCAAATTTCAGTTGCTGTTGATAATAATTAATTACACTTTGAGTTCTCTGGAGTTCTTGGTGTGACAAAACGAAGAACCAGACCCACTGCCATCAAGTCAACTCTGACTCACCGCAACCCTGCAGAACAGAGTAGAACTGCCCCACGGAGTTTCCAAGGAACACCTGGCAGATCTGAACTGCTGGCCTTTTGATTAGCAGACAAAGTACTTAACCACTATGCACCGGGGTTTCCTTTGTGTCACAGGTCCCACATTAATGACAAAGATCTTACAGATAAATTTTAGGAGGCACTGAAAGTACTAGAGAAGGCTAGTAAATCTTTTGAACTATCAGTGATCTTGTATTTAAAACGCTAAAAGAAAAGAAAATCAATATGAAGGTCTTAAGTCACACAACTTGGTCAGCTAAATATAAAGGAGAAGCTGTTCTTAATTAAACAATTTGTATGCACTGATGGGTTTATTTCATCTTCTAAGAAACAGATGATTTTCAGCTTCAAATTGAAGCAGCGTAGGACAGAAACCAATCTCTCTTGTATTAAAAATGAGATGTCAGAGAATGCCAAAGATCAAAGATTTGACTTTTCAAAAAGAAATGAGCCAAAGATATAAGGCATCTATGCTGATTTGCTCTTTCAATTTTAACTTAAAAAGTGTTTCATTTTGTTTTACCAGTTTTAACTCATCTTTTAATGTCGACGGCACTTGGCTTGGCTAATAAAAACTTGCCAGAAATTATGAAGTTTTGTGTGTTTTTTTGGCCAACATACTTTCAATTCAGTTTCATAAATGCTCCCTAGGAAAGTACTTACAAAAGAGGCATCATTCTATGTTCTGGAGACGCATGACCACAACAATAAAAACCACTACAATTAATGCTGCCTTCCTGGATACTTTTCCATGTGCCAGCCACTCGGCTGAGAGATTTACACAAATAAGACTACAAGGAGACATGGATGTGTGAAGAGTAGTTAAGGGGCTTGCTGAGGCCAAAGAGCAAGAAGGAAGGAGAATGTTCAGAGAAGGGAATTTTAAAGTCTGAGTTACTGAAGGCAGAGACATTCTTAGTGCGAATAAAGTGTGCACTATTGAGTTGATTGTGACTTACAGTGACCCTCTAGGACACAGTAGAACTGCTCCCAGAGGGTTTTCCAGGCTATAATCTTTACCATCATTCAAGAGCAACTGCAACAATATCTTGACATGGAACTGCCAGAAATTTAAGCCAGATTCAGAAGGGGATGAAGAACCAGAGACATCTTCGCTGAAAGCAGAGAATACCCCCTCCACCAACAGCACACATCCTCCTTTCATCTGGAACTTCCTGTGATCCTTTGACCAAGATCTGACCCTCCCTCACCTCTAGATGGGCCCTGTGTACATTGTTAAAGCCCAGAGTTTTGTTAAACGCCAGCCTCACTCCACATTTTGTATAGTCCAGTTCAGTCTTTGTTGGGAGAGCTGGCTGCAGTGTTGGGTGCAATTTAAGGTTACAGAGTTTGGGGGTGTCATGGATTGACTTGTGTCCCTCCAAAAATATGTGTAGCCATGTTGCTGGGCCATGATTCCCGATATTTTGTGATTGTCCTCATTTTGTGATTTTCCTGTGCTGTATGTTGAAGGATTAGGGTGGGGCTGTAAACCCCTTCATAGGATCACCTCCCTGCTCCACTGCAAAGGGAGTCTCCCCGGAGTATGGCTTGCCCCACCCTTAATCCTCTTACCCTATGAGAGATAAAAGGACAGAGAAGCAGGCAGAGAATTGGGAACCTCGTACCATCAAGAAAGCAGCACCTTCAAGAAGAGCTCCTCCTTGAGACCTGAGGTTCCTGCACCAAGACACTCCCTGGACAAAGATTGATGCAATACCAGACTTTCCCCCAGAGCCAAAGGGCGAAAGCCTTTCCCCGGAGCAGACATCCTCGAATTGGATTTGTAGGATACCAGACTGTGCAAGAATAACTTTCCTTTGTTAAAGCCATCCACTTTGTGGTATTTCTGTTAGAGCAGAATTAGCTGACTAAAACAGGGCACCACCTTCCTTGGGGGCCCTCCAGTGTGACAGACCTTCAAAAGTGATCTTTTGGTAGAGTTCTAGCTCTGCCTTCTAATCTTTCTCCTTCTGTATCTGGGGTTCTGTATCATGTACCTCCTTTAGGAAGTTATTGGTGGTGGCTGGGCACTATCTAGTTCTTCTGGTCCTTTGCTGAAGCTGACACTAATTCATATGTCCCCATCCATCTGATGACCTCATATTTGCCTCCTGTCCTTGATGTCCACCATTTACCTCTGCCTCTGCACACAGGCTTTGGGTCTTTATGAAATATCAGTTGCTCTTAGGTGTATTATAATGACATAAAAAAGCATGTGCAAAGAGCTGAAAATGGAAAACCAGAAGGGAAGAATATGTTCTGCATTTCTCAAGCTGAAAGAACTGAAGAGAAAATTCAAGTCTCGAGTTGCAATACTAAAGGATTTTATAGGGTAGCTATTAAATGACTCAAAGAGCATCAAAACAAGATGGAAGGAATACCCAGAGTCATTGTACCAGAAAGAACTAGTCGATGTTCAGCCATTTGAACAGGCAGCATATAATCAGGAACCTTTTGTACTGAAGGAAGAAGTCAAAGCTGTATTACAGGCATTGACAGAAAACAAGGCTCCTGCAACTGATGGAATATCAATTGAAATATTTCAACAAACAGATGCAGTGCTGAAAGTACTCATTCATCTATGCCAAGAAATTTGGAGGATAGCTACCTGGCCAACTGACTGGAAGAGATCCACAGTTATTCCAATTCCAAAGAAAGGTGATCCAACTGAATGTGGAAATTACCGAACAATATCACTGATATCCCACACAAGTAAAATTCTGCTGAAGATCATTCAAAAGTGACTACAACAATATATTGATAAGGAACTGCCAAAAATTCAAGCTGGGTTCAGAAGAGGATACGGAACCAGGGATATCATCACTGATGTCAGATAGATCTTGGGTGAAAGCAAAGAATACCAGCAAGATGTTTACTTGTGTTTCATCGATTACACAAAAGCAGTCCACTGTGTGGATCATACTAAACTATGGCTAACATTGCAGAGAACGGAAATTGCAGAACACCTAACTGTGCTCTTAAGGAATCTGTATGTGGATCAAGAGGCAGTCATGTGAACAGAACAAGGGGACACTGCATGGTTTAGTCAGGAAAGGTGTGCACCAGGATTGTATCCTTTTACCCTATCTTTTTAAAATGTGTGCTAAGCAAATAATCTGAGAAAGTGGATTATACAAAGAAGAAGGACGAGGCATCAGGATTGGAGGACTACTCATTAACAACCTGTGTGATACAGACGACACCACTTTACTTGCTGGGAATGAAGATTTGAGGCATTTACTGATGAAGATCAAGGACCCCAGCCTTCAGTATGGATTGCACATCACCGTCAGGAAAACAAAAATCCTCACAACTGGCCCAGTGAGCAACATTGTCAGAAATGGAGAAAGGATTGTGGTTGTCAAAGATTTCATTTTACTTGGGCCCACAATCAATGCCCTTGGAAGCAGCAGTCAAGAAATCAAAAGATGCATTGCACTGGGAAAATCTGCTGCAAAGGACCCCTTCAAAGTATTCAAAAGTAAGGATGTCCCCTTGAAGACTAAGGTGTGTCTGACCCAAGCCATGGTGTTTTCAATTGCATCATATGTATGTGAAAACTGGACTATGAACAAAGAAGACAGAGGAATTGATGCCTTTGAATTGTGGTGTTGGAGAAGAATGTTGAATGTATGATGGACTGTCAAAAGAACAAACAAATCTGTTCTGGAAGAAGTACAACCAGAATGCTCCTTGGAAGCAAAGATGGCAAGACTGCGTCTTACATACTTTGGACATGTTGTCAGGAAAGATCAGTCTCTAGAGAAGGACATCATGTTTGGCAGAGTGGTGGGTCAGCAAAAAAGAGGAAGACCCTTGACAAGATGGATCGGCATGTTGGCCGCACAATGGGCTTAAGCATAGAAACAATTGTGGACATGGCCCAAGACCGGGCAGTGTTTCGTTCTGTTGTTCACAGGGTCACAATGAGTCAGAACTGACTCAATGACACCTAACAACAACAAAAACATAGGTGGAAGACGTAACATTGGGATTCTCAGTTCTGTTTCGTTGGCCTATGTGTCTGTTTTTGTGCCAGTACCAGGCTGTCTTGACTGCTGTGGTGGTATAATAGGTTTTAAGATCAGGTAGCAAGAGGCCTCCCACTTTAGTCTTCTTTAGTACTGTTTATTTATCTGTAGCTTTCTCCCTTTCCATATGAAGTTAATGATTTGTTTCTCCATCTTATTAAAGAATGTCACTGGGATTTGTATTGGGATTGCATTGTATGTATAGATTGATTTTTGTAGAATGGCCATTTTCACTATGTTGAGTCTTTTATCCAAGAACAACGTAGATTTCTTCACTTATGTAAGGCACTTTTGGTCTCTTGCAGTAGGTTTTATAGTTTTCTTTATACAGGTCTTTTATATCTCTGGTTAGATTTATTCCTAGGTATTTTATCATCTAGGGGGCTATAGTAAATGATAATGCTTTCAATATTTGCTCTTTGTCTCTCTGTTGGTGTAAAGGAATCCTGTTGATTTAGGTATGTTTATCTTTTATCTGGATGCTTTGCTGAAGTCTTCTACTAGATCTAGTAATTTTTTGGTGGATTCTTTAGGGTTTTCTGTGTATAGGACCATGTCATCTGCAAATAAGGATACTTTAACTCATTCTTTACCAATCTGGATGCCCCCTTGTCATGGACTGAATTGAGTTCCCCCCAAAAATATGTGTTGTAATTTGACTGGGCCAGAGTTCTCTGTATTCTGTGATTGCCCTCCATTTTGTAATTTTCTTATGCTGTAAATCCTAATCTCTGCCTGTGGTTAACAGATAGATTAGAGTGAGACTGTAAATCTCTTCCTAAGGTGATCTCCCTGCTCCATTGGAGTTTCTCCAGAGTGTGGCTTATACCACCCTTTATTCTTTCATCCTACAAGAGGCAACAGGAAAGGGAAGCAAGCAGAGAGTTGGGAACCTCATACCATCAAGAAAGCAGCACAGGAGGAGAGTGAGTCCTTCAGACCTAAGGCTTCTGTGCCAAGATGCTCCCTGAACAAAGACTGATGCAACACAAGGACTTTCCTCCAGAGCCAGAAGAAAGAAAGCCTTCCCCTGGAGCAGACAGCGTGAGTTCAGACTTGTAAGCTACTGGACAGTGTAAAAATGAACTTTTCTTTGCTAAAGTCACCTACTTTTTGGTATTCCTGTTACAGCAGTACCAGATGACTAAAACAGCCTTATTTTTCCATCATGCCAGATTGCTCTGGGTAGGACCTCCAGAACAATGTTGAATAGAAATGTGACAATGGGCATCCTTACCTAGTACCTGTTCTTAGCAAGAATGTTTTCAACTTCTCTCCATTTAGTCTGATGTTGGCTGTTGGTTTTGTGTAAATGCCACTTACTATGTTGAGGAATTTCCCTTATATTCCTACGTGGCTAAGAGTTTTTAACATGAGTGAGTGTTAAATTTTATCAAATGCCTTTTCTGCATCAACTAATAGAATCAAGTGGTTCTTATCTTTGGTTTTGTTTATGTGGCTGATAACATTAATTGTTTTTCTGATGTTGAAACCTCCCTGTATCTCTGGTATGAATCCAATTTGGTCATGGTAGGCTTTTTTTTTTTTTTTCCGGGTGTGTTGTTGAATTCTATTAACTAGGATTTTGTTGAGGATTTTTGCATCTGTGTTTATGAGGGATATTGGTCTGTAGTTTTCTTTTTAATGCTGTCTTTACCTAGTTTTGATATCAAGGTTATACCAGCTTCATAGAATGAGTTTGGGAGTATTCCATCCTTTTCTATGCTCTGGAATACCTTTAGTAATAGTAGTGTTAATAGAATGTACTAGTTTCTTACACTGCTATAACAAATTATCACAAACTTGGTGGCTTAAAACAATACAAATTTATTATTAAATTAACAATAAGGTGTGGACAGTACTGTGTTGCTTCTGGATACTCAGAGAGAATCTGTTTCCTTGCCTTTTCCAGCTTCTACAGGAATAAGAACTCTTTTAGGAGCCCTGATGGACAGTGGTTAAGAGCTCAGTTGCTAGCCAAAAAGTTGGTGGTTCAAATCCACCAACTGTTCATTGGAAATTCTGTCAAGCAATTCTACCCTGTCCCATAGGTTTGATTTTCTTCTGATTATACTGAGTGTACAAGATAATCTCCCTATTTTCAAGGAAAGTTGATTACCAACCTTGAGTCCCTCTGTTACTTAGTGTTTCTTTGCCGTGTAATATTTTCACAGGTTCTGGGGATTAGGAACAGGCATCTTTGGGGACCAAGATTCTGCCTGCCAAGTAGAGGTTGCTAGATAATTCTGACTCAACCTAGTTTAAACAAAAAGAGTACTTTATCAGAAAAAGATGCTGTGATATCACAATAATTTAAAAGAAGCCCAACAAAATAGATAGACAGACTCATCACCAAAGAGGACATCCAGGTAGCCAAAAGACACGAGGAAATGCTCACATTCACTAGCTGTCAGAGAAACCAGATCAAAACTACAATGAGATGCCATGTCACCCCAACAAGGTTGGCCATGATCCAAAAAACACAAAACAACAAATGCCGGAGAGGCTGTGGAGAGCTAGGAACTCTTTGACGCTGCTGGTGGGATTGCAAAACAGTACAACCTCTTTGGAAAGCAACTTGGAAGTTCCTTTAAAAGCTGGAAATAGATATACCATTTGATCTAGTAATCCCACTGCTTAGAATATATCCTACAGAAACAAAGGCTGTCATATGTACAGATACATGTACACAAATGTTTATTGAAGCACAGTCCACAACAGCCCATCAACAGATGAATGGATGAAGAAACTATGGTACATATACTTAATGGAATACTGCAATGATAAAGAACAATGATGATTTTAGGACGCATCTCATAACCTGGTTTCAGTTGGAAGACACTGTGCTGAGTAAAATCAGTCAGCAGCAAAAGAACAAATATTGTATGAGACACCTGCTATTAGGACTCAAAAATAGACTTACATACAGAAAGAAAGACTCTTTGATGGCTACAAAGGTGGGAAGGGAGGGAAAGGGTTGGTCATAGGCTAGATAGTTGATAGAAGTTTGCTTAGGCCAAAGCAGTGACAGCACACAGTAGAAAGTGATCAACTTAACTGGACTTCACCATAAACTGAAAACTCTTTTAATCTCAACTCAATATTTCAGGGTCTGGGACCATGTTTTAGGGGAACATCAAAGCCAACTGGCATAGCTGACCTACTGCTAAGAGAGTCTTCTACACCCCATATCGTTGAGAAGCATCTAGAGTCTTAAAAGTAGCAAGCTGCCATCTGAGGTACATCAAATGATACCAACTCATCCAGAATAGATGACCAGTGAGAACCACAAAGACACAAGGCAAAAAGAGCTCAGGAGACAGAAGGACCCACGCAATTGGGAGACTGTATCATCCTGTGACCAGAAGAACCAGATGGCGCCCAGCCACCACTAAAGACAGCCATGATGGGGCACACAACATTGAATCCATGTGGCAACACCAGAAAAGGAGGGGTGCAGCTCAGAAACTCTACTAGAAGACCACAGTTGATGGCCCCTAGACCTGCAGTCAGATCTGACCCGATAGCACTTGGTGAGACCTGCTGCTGCCCCTGTCCAGAAAACACTACTGAGGTCAACTCTTCAGACGAAAATGGACTAGACTAGGGGACACAATTTGATCATGTGGTGTGTGTACTTTACAGCTGTGTGCATTTATAGGATGTTGTCCTACTGGTCTCTTTCTAGGTGGGGGAGAAGAGGGTGGAGAGGAGGGGACAGGAGCTTGTTAAGAGGATACAAGTATAGGATGAAATGGAGGACTGTGCTACTACCGAGCAAGGACAGCAGAGGGAACTGCAGATACATGAGCATGCAAAATGTGTTTGGATAATATACTTTTACTTAATCACAACGGAAAAAAAAGAAGAAGCCCAGACTCAGGTACAGAACCAATTCAGGTACAATATAATAAATCACTTTTTTGTGACCTTTCTTGCCATGGTCTTGTAACTTTCACCCAAGTGATTGGGCAGGACTGTGCAAATCAGGCAATTGCAGCCCACCAAAAGCATTGGTCTGTTTTGCATTCCTACTAGGTTTAAAATGAACCCACAGACAGGAAAAGGAGGATTTCAGCACCACCAAGAAAGAATAGCCAGGAGTGGAGCACATCATTTGGACTTGGGATCTCTACACTCAGACCCTAGCAGACAGAGAGAGAACTGTCACTTCAAAGATGGCAAGACAACAACAAGCAGCAGCAGAGAAACAGTAGCTGTAGAGGCAGCAGAACCAGGAAACCAGCGGGAGATGGCAGGAGATGATGCGGTGGGTTTCCCAGCCCATGGATCAAGGAAGCTATGCACTTTGGGGCAAGTGGCTTGCTGGTGGAGTAGTGTGCCTCTGGGCACTTGGTGGAGCAAGGCTTTCCAACCAACCGAGTTAGAGCCGACTGTTTCCAGCTGAGGCTTATTGGCCGAGTAAGATGTCTCAGAGCACTAACTGGCAGAGCTAAAAGGGCTTTGATACTTGGCTGAAGCAGGGCAGAGGCCAAGGTATACCTGCAGGCATGACTGAGAAGAGGCTGTCCTGATGGAAGAACTATATCCTGCGCATTCCTGAACCTGAATGTAACCAGTAGCTTCCCTAATAAACCCACAGTCATGAGCATTGTCTGTGAGTTCTGTGTGACCAGTGCAAATATTTACTGAGCCCAGTGAAGAGGTAGAAAGTGAGAGGCATGGCTGATATCACAATTAGTAAGGTTGGCAGAGAAAGGAGGCATGGCTGACCTCTGCCTGGCAGGAATCAGCCTTGGGCTGTTGGTCTTGGTCCTCCTTCCCTCTTGGGAAGTTAGAAGTGGTCAGATGCCTCTCACATGCCACTTGTACACCAGGAATCCCTCTTTCCTGCTCTCTCATCTCTGCTTTGCTCTGCCTGATCAGGTCATGTCTTCTACTGCATGAAGGGCTTCCTTCATCCTTGGTCCCCCTATATGGCTGCCAGTAGTTCTTTGCGTTTTGCCTCTTACATTCCCATCATCAAGAGAGGGAGATATCAAGATAGGCAAACAATATCTTCCCTGAGAGCTTGGACCAGAAGAGAGTGAGAGGGTTCTTCCAGTCCAGGATCTCCAGGAAGACACTGTTTGCCCATCTCAAGTCAAGTCCCTTTGCCATCTTGGTTAAGCGCTGCAAATGGCTCTCACAGCAACAGTGGAGTAGACAGAGGAATGCAAAGAGTGGTTCCAATATGATACTGATCACACCTCATTCTTACCCCCTAGTGAAGCCAATAAAGGAACAAAAACCTTTTGTTCCTGGTTGTAACTTCTCTTTTGTGTGCTGTTGAGTGGAATTTTGACTCATATATAGTGACCCACTGTGACAGAGTGGAAATGCCCCATAGCATTTTATAGGCTGTGATCTTTATGGAAGGCAATTGTCAGGCCTTTTCTTCCAGAGCCACTGGTGAGTTTCACGAACTAGCCTTCAGTTAGCAGCCCAGCACTTAACCACTGCGCTATAAGGACTCCTGGGGAAAGAAAGAAGGTGCCAAAACTCTGTGTAGATATAATTTCTTCCCACTCAGGAGGACATCCATGCTTCCGGACCAGCCTAGGACCATCTAGGCTTTTCTTTCCCTCTTTTTCCTCAACCAGCTTTGCTCCTTTCTGCCTTATGAAATCCCATTAGGAAGGCTCCTCAAATCCTTTGCCAGCTCCTTCTCAGTGGCCCCGCCCACTCTGGGCTCTCCTCTGGACTGCAGTCCCCATTTCCTAGCTTGTGTTTCTGCAATGAGTCTTGTCCTGCTTAGCAACTTTCAGCCGCGTGTCTTAATCCTTCCAAAACACAACTTGGATCTCCCATCTGTCACCTATTTTCCATTGGCACATTTTTCAAAATGTTAATGACATTCATTCTCTCTTAATCTGGAAGCTTCCTAAAAGTTACCAAAGAGACAATCAATGACAAGAGGTATTGCAAACACAGTTGTTTCCAAAACACGCAGAAAAGCTCCTCTCCAAAAACTTAAATGGCAGCTATAGTGTTTTGTCTACTTTAATAATAATAATAATAACAATAATAAATCAAATGTCAGTCTTATAAATATTTATGATCCTAAGCCAACAGTTCATATTTGAGCATCCTTTGTTTAAAGACCACTCAAGTGCTTCTTTGACAGAAATCTTATATCCTATATATTCCCTGAGCACAATACTTAGAAAACATACCTTTATGATGTTTTCCAGGGTAATGTGAAGAATTCAGCTAAACATGACTGTGCAGGCCCAGCCAGAGTCTCATTTATTCTGGCCCCTACGTCTGTAAAGGTTAGAAGCAAAGAAACTTCCCTGGTGGAGAGGCCACTGTGACTCCGCTCACTGATAATTAGCTATTATTTGGGCAAGAGTGCTTTTGCTTCTCAGATTAATTTCCTGGTGGGACACAAACGAATGAGAAAAAGGGCAATCACAGACTGAGGTCAAGACAGATATCATTAACATTTTGAAAAAAAAATGAGCAGACGAAAAATAAGTGACTAACAAAAGATGTTTTTGATGATAAATGATGCCATTTATCAGCAATTTGTCATCTCTGGCATAGTAGAATATATGATATTGTCTGATTCAAGATGGCCGATACCAGTCCATTTCAGCATACTAATGCTCAGGGTCCTCATTTTAATGTGTTCCATTTTTCCTAGATTCATACTTCATAAATTCTGTGTTTTAATTATTAATGCATATTTGCAGCTATTTCTTTTTGTTCTGAATCATGCTCCATCAAAGGTCTTGAAAGCTAGACTCCATCCATCCACATTATTAAGGTCAACTCTACTTTGAGGAGGTAGTTCTTCCTCAGCTGAATTTTGAATGCGTTCCAACCTGAGGGGCTTATCTTCTGGCCCTGTATCAGGCAATGCTCCACTGCTATTCATGAGTTTCTCACTGGCTTTCTTCCTCATCAGTCTTTAACCTGAAAGCTTTGCTGAAAGCTGCTGTGCACCTTGGAATAAACAGAAGTTTATTCTCTCACAGTCTAGTAGGCTAGAAGTTCAAATTCAGGGTGCCAGCACCAGGGGGCTGTACCTATATCTCAAAAGAGACTGACTTAATACACAACGTAATCTTGTAGATTGAGTCCTGCCTCATTAACATCATCAAGTTAGGATTCACAGTTTACAGGAAAATCGCAGCAGAAGACGAAAGGGTGGACAATCACACAATACTAGGAATCATGGCCTAGCCAAGTTGATACATATTTTTGGGAGATACAATTCATTCCCTAACAGTGCACCCCTGACCCAAGCCATGATACTTTCCATCACCTCATAAGCACATGACACAATAACAATGAATAATTAAAACCAAAGAAGAATTGGTGCTTTTGAATTATGACACTGTCAAAGAATACTCAATATACCATGAACTGCCAAAAGAATAAACAAGTCTGTCCTAGAAGTACAGCCAGAGTGCTCCTTGGAAGCAACAATGACAAGAGACTTTGTCTCAAGCGCTTTGGACACGTTATCAGGAACGACCAGTCCCTGGGGAAGGACGTTATGCTCAGTAAGACAGAGTCAATAAAAAAGAGGAAGACCCTCAACGAGTTGGATTGAGACAGTGGCTGCAATAATGGACTCAAACATAATGCTGATCATGAGGATGGCAGAGGACTGGCAGTGTTTTGTTCTCTTGTACAATGGGTCACTATGAATTGGAACTGATTAGATGGCACCTGACACACATAAAGTTAAAGGGACACCAATTTTAACAATGGAATCTACTTTCTGTGTAGAACACCAGAGACACAGATTCACCTGCATGTATCCATAAAAGTCTTTGGAGGGCCAATGATGCAAACAGAAATTGTTGACTTTAGGGACCATGGCTGTGTAACCAAGTCAAGTGCACTCAGGTCAGCCAGTTTCACACCCACACACTCACTCCTGTTCCTACTTTATCTTTTTTCCTCATTGCTGCCAAACCCAAGCACATCTCTGCCACTGAGAACAGGGCAAATTAGCCATGCCCTGTGACCTGCAGAACCTTATCTGAGTTCCTGAAAGTGTCCTTTGGAGTTAAAAGACCATTAGACATGGCTCAGTGACAAACCATGCATCAGTGCTTTAAAGGATGAAATGGCCAGATGATGTGACCAAGTGAGGTGAGGTCATTGCAGAATTGTAAAACTAGCCCCATCTCTGGAATTTCCCACGGTAGAATTTTTGGAGAGCCTCTCTGGGTGACATTCCCTCATCAACACCTTCTTCTTCCTTCCCTGGCCCACAGGAGCTGTTTGGGTGTGAGTCTGCTCACCAAGTGGCAAATCCCTTGAGGACAGGGATGCTGTCTATTTTAAATGTGTTTTCCTTTAAGTTGAGTAGGTTCATTTATTTAATGAATCTACCACTTGCTAAGCCCCAGACAGGCTTAATAAACACTTGCTGAGTTGAATTCAATACATTACATTCCCTGATGGAAATACACTAAGGTACACAGAAAGAAAGGCAGGAAAAGAGAGGAAGAGAAGGAAGGAAGGACGGAGGAAGATGGACTTGTTCCTATGTTGAAAAATAAAAAGAGAAAATAAAAACAATAGAAAAACCTTCTGGTAAATATTGTAGGCATAAAAAATTATACCTAAAAAAGGTTAAGAAGGAAAAACTTACTTTGAATTTTCACCTTGCAAGACATGTAGAACAGGGCCAGGGGACTTCAAAGTCTCATCCCATTCCAGGCTATCATGACAACTGTAGGAGGAAGAACAGATGGACAAGATGATCAAGAATGCAGATCTCAGAATCAGACTGAGCATGGACAAACACGGAAGCCAGGCTGCCACACGCTAATTGTAACCTTTTGCTGTTCTTCACAGTACCCTGTCTTTTTCCCACACGGGCTTATCATTCTGTGGAATTACATATTTGTTTATATGTTAAACTGTTTGTTAATCTGTTGATTGTTAACAAGCTGTTCATTTGTTGATTTATCAGTTCAACTATTCAGTTGTTGACTAATCTGCTCTACTCCAATGTAAGGGAACCCTCATGGTTATGGTTAAATATTTAGCTGCTAACTCACAGGTAAGAGGTTCAAACCTTCCCAGCAGCTCCTTGAGAGAAAGACCCAGCCATCTGTTCCCATAAAGATCACAGCCTAGAAAACACTATGGGACAACTCCACTGTGTCACATGGGGTCACCATGAATCAAAATCAGCTCATCAGCACCTAACAACTCAAATGCAAGCTCCATGCTTCATGCTTACTTGCTCACTGCAGTACTCCCAACACAATACTAGGCACATGTAGACAATCAGTATATACGAGTTGATGAATGAATGAATGATCTCAGTTACTTAATCTCCCCAAGCTTCAATTTTCTCATTTGTAAAATAGAAATTACCGTTGTCTTGACTTTTTAGGCTGATACAGGCATCGAAGGAGATAAAGTACTTTGGATGCTGGGCTCCTGAGAGGTGTTCAATAGAGGGTAACTACAAGGACAATGTAATTGTCATTAGTACTGACATAAGAACTAATTTATTCAAACTTATTCAGATATTAAAATAAAGATTCAAACACAGTTAAGGAGTCTCTAGTTATACAGTTCATGTGCTTGGCTGTGAAACAAAATCTTGGCAGTTCAGGTTTACCTAGGGCATCTCAGAAGACATGCCTAGTAATCTACTTCTGAAAAATCAGTCACTGAATATCCTGTGGCTGAGAGTGTGGCCCCAAACACCCTTTTAACTCAGAACTGTAGTCATTCCTGAGGTTCACACTTCAGCCAAAGATTAGACAGACCCATAAAACAAAATGAGACAAAATCAGCACGCTAGCGCAGGAGAAAACATAAGAAAGCTGGTAATTAGAGAACCCAAGGTTGAGTGTTGACATGTCATGGGGTTGGTAACCAATGTCACAAAACAGTAAGTATACTGTGTAATGAGAAACTACTTTGCTCTGTAAACCTGCATCTAAGGTACAATTATACATATATAAAGAAAATCCCGTGGAGCACATTTCTACTCCGACACACATAGGGCTAACACGAATCACCACTGACTTGGTGGCCGCTTGTTAACTGGTACAGTCTCTGTCACAGCTACTCACTCTGTCACTGTAACACAAAAACAGCCATAAACAGTATATAAATAAATCTATGTGACTGCATTCCCATAAAACTTTATTGATAAAAATAGGTATCTGCTAGATTTGGCCCAGGGGCCACTGTTCGCCAACAACTGCTTTAGCCATCTGGCTTGCCCCACTTTAGAAAGCCAGTAAACTAATGGACATTCTTGACTTAAAAAACTAAAGAGAAATATACTTTAAAGGATAATAAGATGACTAGCTCATTTGCCACCAAAGCTAGCCAGCCAAGCCAAGTGCCGTCGAGTCAGATAGAAGTATAATTATATAAAGAAAATGACCCACAATTATAGTTGTTGCTAGCATGGCCTGATTCCATGGAGCATGGTACTGACAGCAGACCCATTTTCAAATGTCTCCCTTACAAAGAACCACAGCATATAAAGACAAAGGAAGCAATGAAAGGATTCCCTTCTTTGGGGTTACATTTTTACTAGTTTGGATAATTTCTTGAGTATTTGGAGATGCCCTATGACATATACCCCTGCCGAGTCCAGGGGTTTCATGGGACTCAGTTTAACAAACACTGGCGAATGCCACAGAGGATAGGCCCAATCAGGAGACCCGAGCTCTGGGCCAATCCGTGCCCAGTTTGTTTGGGTACTGAGAGAGGAGACAAGTGCCAGAGTCCCCGGGGAGATGTAGAAGGTCACATTGGTCACAACATCCTGGTTCCTGATTTGAGTGCCTGCAGATGCCCAGATGGTCTTCTGTGATCTGCGCCCAGTTTTTTCCAATAAAATTCCTTTTATTTTATGCTTAAGTTAGCTTGTCTGTATTTCTGTGCTCCATGAGTTGGATCCAACTCGATGGCACTTGGCTTGGCATGGTGAAACAACCCTAAATAAATTAGCAGCAGAGTTGGGTTTAATGACTTTTCAATCCTGTTTAGCTGAAGTTGGAAGAGACATCAAACCGGCTTCCTTGGCTGTAATTCTATCTGCATATAGTTAATAAAATTATTTTAGGTCTTTCCCAAGGCAAAACTTCAACATTTGGAAAGAGGCGGCATTTACCTTTTGTCTTTACTGACAGTTGCTGACAGCTTAAATTTCCCTTTTGGAATAAAGGTGAGCCAAAATCTCATTCTGTCTAGGATTCTACAGTATTGTTTTCAGAATTAACTGTGAATTTCAAGGTTGCCTTAGACAAGAAAGTACAAAACATGTTTTAGAGGACTAGTTCTCAGTCACTCGGGAAGGATGACATTCCAAAAGAACCCAAATCCACTGCCTGCGAGTTGATTCTGATTCATAGCAACCCTATAGGATAGACTATAACTGTTACATAGAGTTTCCAAGGAGCACCTGGCAGCTTTGAACTGCCGACCTTTTGTCAGCATACGTAACACTTAACCACACCACCAGCGTTTCCGTGGATGACTCTAGAGCTGACTTTATGGGGCTGGGGTCTCCCTGTAAGCCCATGTTGCACCTGATGTGGCCCAGCCCCCAACACAGGACAGACTCTTGGGAGCACAGCCACGAACATCCAGGGTGGCAGCACCAGCCTAAGTTAAGAAATGTGCTTTAGAGTTCATCCCGAATATCTGCTTGTAGCCCCTTAGGTGGTGGTGGTGGTAACCACTGAGTCAAGTTCAACTCACAGCAACCTTGTGTGCACAGTAGAACTGCTCCACAGGGTTTTCAAGGCTATGACCTTTTGGAAGATTGCTCGGTCTGTCTTCTGAGGTTTCTCTGGGTAAGTCTGAACCATTAGCCTTTCTTCCAGTAGCCAAGCAACCAAGTGACCATTTGTGCCACTCAGGGTCTCCTTCCAGGAAAGCAGTTCCTCGAGTTCAAGAGCAAAAGGCCATGCACTATGAGACAGAGGAAATGGAATCAATGGGAACTCAGGGCTGTGGAACATGGACTTGGCTTTGGTAGTGACTAGATGTGTGGCCAGATACATCATTTTGGTAAAATAGAGGGTTAGTGAAAAAGAGGAAGACTTTCAATGACATGGATTAGCACAGTGGCTGCAACAACTCACTCAAACTTAGCAATGACTGTGAGGGTGGCACAGGACTGAGCAGTGTTTATTCTGTTGTACATGGGGTCTCTGTGAGTCACAACTGACTTGATGGCACCTAATGACAACAACAGATAATTGTGATCTTTAGTTACCTAATCTAGAGCACTGGACTAGCCCAGGAGTCAGAAAACTAAGGCCTGTGGGCCAAGAAAGTTGACACTTGTTTTTGTAAATAAAGTTTTATAGAACACTGCCACAGAGTCATGTACATACTATCTATGCCTGATTTTGCCCAACAGTGGCAAAGTTGAGTAGTTGAAACAGAGGTCTAATGGCCCACAGACCTCAAAATAATTACTGTCAGGGGCTTTATAGAAAAAGTTAGCCAACTCCTATGCTAGATGCTTCTGATGATATCTTCCAAATTCTATGACGCTTCTTGATATGCACTTACAACACATTTCCAAAGTGTTTGCATATATGCGCACAAGTGCATATTCAAGCAATTCACTCTTCTCGTGTATAACAACTATTTACAGATAACTGACTCTCAATGTATTCTCAGTGGCTTCCCAGGAGAGTACTTGGCCAACCAAGTCAATCCTGAGAGAGGCAGAGCAAAGTTCCTGGTCTCTGAGGAGATCTAGGAGAGAATGAACGTGTCTGTGACTGTCGTCCTGTGCCACAGCCTTCCCTGTGACACCTATAGGACTCTCTTCTCCTTGGTGGTCCAAATCCCAGTCTACACATGTGGCATCCCAAATCTGTGGAAACCAAACCAAACTGTAAATACTCAGTCTCACTGTTTTGCTCAGTAATGGACTTGGCCAATCCTGCACTTCTAGAATAGTTTCAATTCCAGCTACTCAGAAATTGTAGATTTCTGTTTTCTTCCCAGCTAACACAATTCACAAAGGACAGCCAGCGACTGAAATTTCTGTTAAATTCTGCCAGTTATTTAAGGAGATTGTTTCTTGTTCAAACTACTCTTGTACATAAGGTGTTAAGGGATGATTTTCCACAGAAAAATCCTTTTCCTGGAGGGAAAAAAGAAACAGCAACAGTAGTAGCTGCCACCATCATTACTGATGGTAGTGAAATTACTAGCTGACAGTGTCCGCCAGCTGGCACTTGTCTGACATGGGCCATTTGTCATTTTGACAGGAGGGCTGGAAAGGAATTGAATGATAGCTTTAATTCACATGATAGAAGGCATGCACATTCCAAAAGTAAGTGTCTGCAATTAAGAAGCTGTTAAAAAAAAAAAAATCATTAATTCCTAAAATCCTTCATCTGTCAGGAAATAGGTCCCATTTGGGTATTTAAGAAAATTATAAAAACAAGTTGTGATTCTACTGTTCATATTTCCGTAGCCAAGCCAAGTACCGTTGAGTCGGATCCAACTCATGTTTCCCTAGGGTATCATTTTTTTTCCACAGCCCTCAGCCAGCAAGTCGATTGACACTCAACCAGCTTGGCAACTTCAGTGACAAGAGAGACTCTCTCTCCCCTAGCATCTATATATCCACCCCAGGGAAGAGTAGGATTGGCCCTAATAGGGTCACATGACCATGCAAGACCAATTACTGTTTTCATGAGGAAAGGAGTCCCTGATGGCCAGCCTGGGTCATAGACCCGTTCCTATGGCAGGGGTTGGAGTAAGGAGCTGGTGCAAGGTCCCCAAGTAATGAGAATAGAAAGGCCCTTTAAGGAGCCAAAACGCTAACTACTTTAGGAGCTGCATACAGGTGGGCATGTGAATTTAAACCAGATTGCACACTTTCACTCAATCATGATATACCAATCAATAGATCAGTAGACAGATAGGTTCATTATTTTGTGTTGGCCAGAGTCTATTTTCATCTCCCATAATTACTGAAGATTTTGGATTTTCTTACATACTGTGTTCAAATATTTGAGTAAAAACATGCTGTCTTTTCTAAATTTAAGCTTCTGGAAAGCAATTCCTTTTTATCATTGATCCACATTGACTTTGCATGGAGTTTGTATGTGAGGGGGCCCTCTAACAGTTTACACATGACTGTGAACTTAAAGATTAGCAATTCAAACACAGCAGTAGTGTGAAGGAAGAAAGGATTGGTAAGCTGCTTTCATTAAGACAACCACCAAGAAAATGCTACGGAGCACTTCTGCTCTGTAACACATTGGGTTTCCATGAGTCAGAACCAACTCAAAGGCAACTGGTTTGTGTGGGTGTGTTTATACTTCCACAGAGGTCCTCCCGTGCATATCAGAATTGTAAGGAAGGTCTGCAATGATTCTGAAACCAAAAGTAATTCAAGGTGTGGACTTGACTTTGGACCCAATCTCCCACCCTGATAGGAAGCCAGTATATCATCACAGATTCTAACTCTAGAATTCTCTACTGTTCTTATTCCTAATGGCCAAGACTGCATTTGTGGAGATGAGAATGGCTCCCACAGAGTGATGAACACTCAGAGGTCTCTAGTAGCTTTTTTCCGACATAATTTCTTAATATCCTCCATCTTTGTTCCTTGAACAAACCATCCCTACAATCAAGTTTAAAGACATTCCATTTAAGCCCAAGTCTCTCAAAGTGGTAATGGGACATTTTTTCAAGACTGATTTAATTTTACTCTACCTTGTGCTTTTTTATTCCTTCCTCTGTTATCCTAAATACATTATTAGCATTAAATATATCAGTAAGTTGGGGAAATACAATGTTGAAATGTAAAGATTCCAGCTGGATTTAGACTTTGTGGTTGGAGGAACAATGGTCTTATTCCAAATGACATTAAAACTCAAAGGCCTTCTGATAAGCACATGTGGACATTTGCTTTCTAAAGCCCTAAAATATTCTCTCCTATTTTCACGGTTTCCAAATGGACTTGAATAAAACATTATTTCTCACAGGAAATATGCTCAGATGTTGTCTAAACAAGCATGGCCACTTGGAAGCCCACTGAGGTTGTGTAAGTCCAAAGACTCCCCAGCTGTCAGATGCCCCAGGCCCTTTCAGGGTGCTTCTATTGAGTTCCACAACCCCCAATTCTAAAAGTGTTTGGCACCTCGTATTTTAGGAGGCACTACAGAAAATACAGTCTCTGCCTTAATCCAACCTTCAATTTGTATCTTCAGGAGGCACACAAGTGCTGCAAATTAATAACATATTACTTTGCATGGTGTTTTTATTGTACAAGCTTGGACTTTTGCATATTATTTTAGGACATGTTCTATACTGGAATTTTAGAGTTTCTCAGATCCACACTTTCTTTGCATTTTTATTGCCTCTTGTGGGGCCTTGGTAACAGCCTCCCTGACCTTGGCTTCCCCCTGTAGTCTTTCCTTCAATCAGTTACTTTCTGGACTCCCATGATTATCACTCTCCTGGTTTGCTGCATCCACAGCACCTACAGACTGAGATTCAAACTCTGCAGCCTGGAGTTTATGCTTCTGGCCAAGATGGAGTAATGGGAGAATTTACTCTCCCACCTGAATCAAACAAACAAAATGAATAGAATATATGAAAATTTTTTTTTCAAAACGTTGGTCTTCAAACAGTAAAAAAATGTGATTTTGGAGAGATAAGAAGTAAAAGAGTCTACCATTGTCCAGTTTGCTGCCTCGGGAGAGATTCCAGGCCATAGCATAGGTCAGGGGATACCCAACAGAGCCCAGTTGACTCCCTGAATTGAAGAGACAGAGCTAAGAGTCCAGGAGGCCATAGCAGCTAGAGTTCATAGGAGAGAGTATTGGAGAAGACAGAATTTCCTAGAAAGTGAAAAAATAGAGATTTCTTTTGTGCATTCAACTGAATACTAATTGGTACATGAGGGTGCAGAAAATAGTGTCTATACCCAGCAAAACTATCTTCTAAAAACCATGAAGGCTTTTTCAGCTACACAAAAGTATAAAAAAATATATAACTAGTAGAACCATATTGCAATAAACATTAAAGTAAGTTCAAACTACCTCCATCAAGAGGTAGAGACTATATACACTGGATTTTTTAAAAGTCAAGTCCTGTTTACACACTCGACGGCACTTGGCTTTGCACCAAAAAAAGAAGCAATACATACTTTAATATTCAGACACCAAAAGGTTAGAAGTAAAAAGGACAGAAAAAGAGATACCATGCCAATACTAATCAAAAGAAATTTGGACAGGCATTATTATTATCAATTGAAGTATATATCAGACCAAAGAATATTATCAGGGGTAAAGAAGTCAATTCATTAAGAGGCTATAACAATCTTAAATATATATTCCATTATTTACTGCCATTAAGTCAGTTCTGACTTACAGTGACATTATAGGATAGAGTAGAACTGCCCCATCAGATTTCCAGGGAATACCTGATGAATTTGAACTGCTAAACTTTTGGTTAGCAGCTATAGCACTTAACTACACACTACCAGGGTTTCCCTAAATACATATGCCCCTAATAACAGGGTTTCAAAATACACGAAGCAAAAATTGATGGAACTTCAAGGAGAAACAGACATATCCAGAATTATCATTTGAGTTTTCAATATCCCTGTCTCAACACTGACTGAACAAGTAGATAGAAAACCATCAGGATGTGGAAATCCAAACACTACCAACCAACTCAATCTAATTTACAGTTATTAAACACTCTACCCAAAAAACAGAATATATATTTTCTCAAATGCATATGGAAAATTTACCAATATTTTCAGCCATAAAACAACTCTCAATAAATATAAAAGGATGTAAGACATCCAAATGACATTCTCTAGTCACTCTGGAATTAATTTAGAAATCAAAAGCAAAAGATACCCAGAAAAACTCACTATTTGCAAATGCTATAGGCTGAGTTTTGAGCCCTTCCTGATACAGCCACAACTTGTATTTATAATATTGCCTGCTACTGCTGTAACGGAGTCCCAGCAGCACAGTGGTTAAGAGTGCAACTGCTAACAGAAAGCAAAGCAGTTTGAATCCACCAGTCACTCCTCGGAAATCCTACGGGACAGTTCAATTGTGTCTTATGAGTTGAAATCGATTTGATGGCAATGAGTTTTCTGGTTTATTGCAGTAATGATAACTATTACATAGTGTTTGTTGTATGCAGCTACAGATAATCCAACAGGCAAAGTAAGCACGGTGCTTATCTTGCTTATCAGATCATCTGTATTCATCTACTCCATTAGACTGTAATCTCCTTGAGGGAAGGCCCCCTGTCCATTTTTTAATCCCTGGCTCATAGATGACCCTCAGTAGGTATTTCTTCAATGGATGGATGAACTAATGAACCTGGTTAACTAAGTTGTGAAATCAATGACATTGACCATAAAATGAACAATATTAGCATTCCCATTTTTCACTGAACTTTTTTTTTCTCTCTCACAAAGCCCCCTGCCTTAATCTAAGGAAACAAACCCTCAAAGAGTATCACACTAATCTTGGTTCTCTGAGAGTCCCTATCTCTCATATACCTTACTCATAATGTTTTTTAACCACAGTTGTCCTTGGCCTCTATAGTAAATTGATCAAGCATCCATGGTATGATGCTTACCACTGTTCCATCAGCTTAGTTTTACTGTGATGGCCTCGCACCTGCCTCTGCAGCTAAGTGGACTTATGAAACAGATCCTCCTAAGAGTTTTAGATTTATGTACATTAAATTTGGTTGATGTGATTACTGGTGAGTGACAGAGCACAATTGAATCAAAGTGGTCATCCCACATAAATGTAAATACATTTAGGGCTTTGGAAAAGCTGATGCTAGCTTGATTTATGTCTTTTCTACCCTGGAGACAACAATGAAGACTTTCATTCATTTTTCACTGTCAAAGAATAGAACTTGCCAGAAGTCCTGAGCCAAATAGACTCTGGGTAAACATTCTCTGCTCTGCATTGACCCAAAATCAGATTCAGGAGAGAAGCCACAGCATTCTGTTCTTACAACCTCCTGTCCCCTGACTCCTAGGTCTTGAGTTCATCCTGTTCCATAACTTATAGGATTTAGTATTGTGTTAAAATTGTCTCCTGAGAGGTGGAGTCAAGATGGAGGATTAAACACATGTCCCCCTAAATCCCTCTGGAAGCTGAATCCCTCTGAACTGATAATTAAACAGAGTCTTCTGGACACCTAGTGAGCCCTAGGGTGCAGCGTAGGACTGTTAATTTGGACTTCATACCACTTAACGCAAAACCTCCTCTCTTTCGCTGACCCCACTCTTGGCGAGCACGGGCTTGCACAGACCGAAGGTAACTCACCATTTTAACCTTTCTTTTCCTCTGTCTTAGCCAGCAGGCAGAGGTGAGGCTTCACTAGCAGCTAATCTCAGACACACTGCTGGTGGGATCAGCAGGAGAAATTGCCATATTTTGAGAGCCCAGCTTTGGACTGTATGCATCTTGGCACCTTTGGCCTCTCTTTCTGCCTCTGTCATATAGTAGCCAGTACTGAGGCAGGCAGTGAGCTTGTGAGGGACGCCATCTTGATCCATTGGGAGGCAGATACACCGATATGGAGGCCTCAGGTGGACTTAGTTCCTAGGCTGGGAGGCAGCGCCTGCCCAGAGGAGAGTGCTTTTCTGGCAGAAAAGTAATATTTTACTCAGCATCAACTATGGCTGGGGCTCAGCAACAGAGGCTGTGGACTCTGTGCATCTTGGCACCTTTGGCCTCTCTTTCTGCCTCTGACATAGAGTAGCCTGTGCGACAGCAGACAGGGAACTTGTGCAGGATGCCACCTTGTTCCACTGGGAGTCGGATGTACTCATACAGAGGCCTCAGCTGGACCTAATTCCTGGGCTGGGAGGCAGCGCCTGCCTGAAGAAGAGTGCTTTTCCAGCAGAAAAGCAGTATTCTACACAGTGTCACCTACAGCTTGGGCCTGATAGTAGAGCCGAGCAGGGCAGTCACCTTTCTGTATTTTGAGCTAGTTTCTAATCTTGGATATAATATAGAGGTGCTTACTTTGCCAGCCGGGAAGAGGGACCTATACATCTAAAAACCTGACTGACTTTAGAAGTTATCAGATATTTTTTACCTTTCATTTTAAGAAACAACTGTGGTCGATCCTGACAGCATCTCTCTCAGCCTCTATTGACTCACATGATGCCCAAAAAGCAACAAACTCTGAGAAAAGCATAACCAAGAAATCACCCATGGCTTCAGAAGGCCCCCAAAAGAAAGCACTACAGAACTTCCCAAATGAAGAAGCCTTTCTGAAACTATCAGAAGGTGAATACAAAAGGATTATATAGAGAACCCTCCTAGACCTTATACAAAATGCAGTAGAGCAAAATGAAAAATTAAGCAAGCTGTTCTGTCTGATGGAACACCAGTACTCGAAAATCCAACAGATCGAGAACAAAATCAAAGACATAGAAACTTCAATTCAAAGCCAAGAAAACAGAATGGAACAGATGGAAAAGAGAATTTCTGATTTGTAAGACAGCTACTGACCCCAGCATCTATGAGGAGAAATCAGAATAAAAGGAACAAGAAAAATGAAGAAGCTTTAAGAAGTATGTGGAACTCTATTAAGAGAAACAATCTATGATTAATAGGAGCTCCTGAACAGGGTGAGACATCTGAAAACCCAGAAAGTACTGTTGCTGAGCTGCTGACAGAAAACTTCCCAGAAATTATTAAAGAAGAGAATATAGATATCCAAGATATATATCAAATATCATTCAATATAGATCTCAAAATAAAGACCCCAAGACATATTATAATCACGCTTAACAAAATAAAACATAAGCAGAAGTTTTAAAGGCAGCAAGACTCAAAGCAAACCTAATCTTCAGAGGGAAACCTTGTGGGCTCTTGTCGGATTTCTTAGCAGAAAAAATGCTGGCACAGAGACAGTGGCAAGACACATTCAAAGCCTTGAGGGAAAAGAACTTCCAACCAAAAATTATATATCCTGTGAAACTATCTTTCAAATACGAAAATTAAGACATTGACAGATAAACGGAAACTCAGAGACTTTGTAAAAACCAAACCAAAGCCACAAGAATTACTGAAAGAACCTCTTGGCTTAGAAGAAAAAAACCACTAACTTTATATTTTAGATGTGTCCTGTATCACATCAGGACACATCAGCCAGAATCCTATCCAGTTAGGGAAGGCTCCAAGCTCAATCAAAGCTATAATAGTAAAAGAAATAATCCAGTGATCATATCATGAAAACTATGAGGTCATCATATTAAAAAGAGGGATGTACTACAGTCGTTATAGTCCTTCCAGATGGAGAGGAATTTGATAAGAATAGTAGTAATTGAAATTGGGTTTATATACAGTTTATTAAGGGGGATCATAGGGGCAGCCATAAAGCACAATAAAGATGCAATATGTCAAATCAATAAACATAATATAGGAGTCTGAACAACCACAAAACCGACCCTGAAAAAGGTGAAAAATCAACTCACAAAGAAGAGTGTCCCAGAATAGATTAATAAGAACAACAGAGAAAACATCAACACAAAAATAAACATATCACAATGGCAGCACTGAACACATACCTATCAATAATCATACTGAATGTGAATGTACTGAATGCTCCAGTAAAGAGACATCGAGGGACATCTTGGATCAAAAACCATGGATGGCACTTGGCTGGCATCTATATGTTGCCTATAAGAAACTCACCTTAAGCTTAAAAATATGAACAGACTGAAAATTAAAGGATGGAAGAATACATATCAAGCTAACAATGAACAAAGAAGAGCAGGTGTGGCAATTCTAATCTCAGATAAAATCAATTTTAATGTAAAATCCACCATCATGGACAAGGATGGACACTGTTTATTGCTGAAAGGTTCAATACACAAGTAGGGCTTAGCAATATTAAATATTTATACACCTAATATTAGAGCACCTAAATATATCAAAGAAACACTGACTATACTCAGAAATGAGAGAGATCAGTCCAGAACAATAGTGGGAGACTTCAACACTCTGCTGTCAATATTAGACAGATTGTCTAGAAAACAGCTCAGTAAAGACACAGAAGAACTTATTGCCACAATTAACCAACTAGACCTCATTGGCATATACAGAACTTTCTATCCATCAGCGGACAACTGCACCTTCTTCTCCAATGTACATGGAACATTCTCCAGAACAGACCATGTGTTAGGACATAAAGTAATTCTCAACAAAATCCATACCACTGAATTAATGCAAAGCATCTTCTCAGATCATAAAGCCAAAATCAATAGCCAAAAAAACAGAAAGTGGAACTCATGGAAACTAAACAACATCTTGCTCAAAAACCCATGGGTTATAGAATAAGTCAAGGATGAAATAAAGAAATTTATGGACTGCAATGAAAATGAAAACAGTTCCTACCAGAACCTATGGGATACAGCCAAAGCAGTGCTCAGAGGTCAGTTTATCTCCATAAATGCACACATCTGAAGGAAGAAAGAAACCAAATCAAAGAACTAATCCTACAACTTGAATAAGTAGAGAGAGAACAACAGACGAACTCCTCAGGCACCAGAAGAAAACAGATCATAAAGATTACTGCAGACTAAACAAAGTAGAGAATAGTAGAATAACTCAAAAAAATCAAAAAAACCAAAAGCTGGTTTTTTGAAAACATCAACAAAATTGACAAACCACTGGCTAAACTTACTAAACAAAAACAGGAAAGGAAAAAAAAAAACCCAAATAAGAAATGAGACAGGAGTTGTCATAACAGGTCCAACAGAAATCAAAACTATCATAACAGAATACTATGAAAGACTGTACTCTAACAAATTTGAAAACCTACAGGACATGGACAAATTCCTTGATTCATAACACCTACACAAATTATCACAAGGTGAAGCGGAACAACTTAATAAACCTATCACAAGGGAAGAGACTGAAAAAGTCATCAAAAAACTAGCAACAAAAAAAAAAGCCCAGGCCCAGGTGGCTTCACCACAGAATTCTACCAAGCTTCTTTCTAATACTACTGAGACTATTTCACAGTATAGAAAGGGATGGAACACTCCCACATTCATTCTGTGAAACCAGCATAATCCTGGTACCAAAGCCAAGGAACAAACCAACAAAAAAGAAGAACTACAGACTAATATCACTCGTGAATCAAGATGCGAAAATCTTCAGCAAAATTCTTGCCAATAGAATACAATAACATATCAAAAAAATAATCCATCATGACCAAGTTGGATTCACACCAGTGATGCAAGGCTGGTTCAGCTTCAGAAAAGCAATTAATGTGATCAACCACATAAGTAACACAAAAGACAAGGAACACCTGATTTTGTCTATTGATGCAGAAAAGGCATTCAATAAAGCCCAACACCCATTCATGCTAAAACCTCTCAGTAAAATAGGAATAGATGGCAAAATCCTCAATGCAATAAGAGCCATTTATACAAAGCCAACTGCTTATGTCACCCTGAATGGATAGAGACTGAAACAGTTCCCCCTGAGAACAGGAACTAGACAAGGATACTCACTCTCACCTCTCCTATTCAACATTGTACTGGAAGTTCTAGCCAGAGCAAATTAGATAAGACCAAGAAATAAAGGGCGTCTACATCAGCAAAGAAGTAAAAATCTCCCTATTTGCAGATGATATGATTCTATACACAGAGAATTCTAAGGAATCCACAAGTAAACTACTAAAACTGAAGAAGAGTTCAGCAAAGTTTCAGGATACAAGATAAACATAAGTAAAACAGTAGGATTCCTTTATACCAACAATGACACTGTTAATGAAGCAATCATCAAATTAATACCATTTACTATAGCTCCTAAGAAGATAAGGTACCTAGGAATTAATCTAACCAGAGAAATAACAGACCTTTACAAAGAGAACTACAAACCCTTACTACAAGAAACTAAGAGGGACTTACATAACTGGAGAAACCTACCCTGCTCATGGATAGGAGGACTTAACATTGTGAAAATGTGTATTTTGCCCAAAGCAATCTACTTATATAATGCAATCCCAAGACAAATTCCAGTAACATTTTTTAATGAGATGGAGAAACAAATTACCAACTTTGTTTGGAAAGGGAAGAAGCCCTAGATAAGTAAAGCGCTATTGAAGAAAACAAACACACTTGAAAGCCTGTCACTACCCGACTTTAGAACCTATTACACTGTCACAGTAGTCAAAACAGCCTGGTACTGGTACAAAAAGAGACAGATCAATCAATGGAACAGAATTGAGACTCCAGAGATGACACCATCTGCCTATGAACAGTTGATATTTGACAAAGGCCCTAAGACATTAAACTGTGGTAAAAACAATCTCTTCAACAAATGGTGCTGGCAAAATTGGATATCCATCTGCAACAAATTGAAACAATACCTATATCTTACACCTTATACAAAAACTAACCCAAACAGAATAAAAGACCTAAATATCAAATCTGAAATGTTAAAGCTCATCCAAGAAAAAGTAGGAACAACAATGGAAATTTTAATACACAACATAGACAGACTTCAAAATCCCTCAAACTACCAAAGACAGAAGAGAAAACAGATAAATGGAAACTGTTAAGAATCAAACACTTCTGCTCATCCAAAGACTTTATTAGTAGAATTAAAAGGCCACCTACAGAATGGGAAAAAGTATTTGGCAACTCTATGTCAGACTGACACCTAAGCTCCATAATCTGTAAAATACTGCAAAATATCAATAAGAAAAAGATAAATAATCCAATTAAGTGATTGGGCAAAAGATATGGACATACACTTCACAAAAGAGGAGATCCAGGCAGCCAAAAAACACATGCGGACACGCTCATAATTACTAGCTATTAAAGAAATTCAAATCAAAATGACAATGAGATACTATCTCACCCCAACAAGGTTGGTCATGATCCAAAAAACACTAAACAACAAATGCTGGAGAGGCTGTGGAGAAATTGGAACTCTCCTACGCTGTTGGAGGGATTGCAAAATGGTCCAACCTCTTTAGACAGCAATCTGGTGCTTTCTCAAAAAGCTGGATATAGATATACTATTTGACCCAGTAATTCCACTGCTCGGAATCTATCCTACAGAATCAAGGCCATTCACAGCAACGGATACATGCACGAGAATGTTTATCACAGCACAGTCCACAATAGCTAAAAGATGGAATCAACCCAGATGCCCAACAACAGAAGAATGGATAGGTAAACTATGGTATATATACTCAATGGAACACTGCAATGATAAAGATCAAAGATGATTTTAGGAAACATAACCTGGTTTCAAATGGGGGACATTATGATGAGTGAAAGCAGTCAGTGACAAAAGGACAAATACGAGACCCCTACGATAAGAAATTAAAAACAGACTCATGCATAGAAGAAAAGACTCTTTGATGGCTGCAAGTGTGGGAAGGGAGGGAGGGCAAGGGGGAAGGGCTTAGATTACATAGTTGATAGAAATTTGGTTGCGTGAAATTGGTGACAGCACACATTAGAAAGAAGATCAATATTAACTGCACTTCAACGTAACAGGAGTACTCCTCCCATCTTAGCCAAATAATGCAAGGACAGAGTAGCTGGGGTGGGGGGGCTGGGGACCATGCTTTCAGGGGAAATTGAGGCCAGCTGACACAACAAGCATTTTGCTAGCCCTCTGCACCCCACACTGGTGAGTGGCATCTGGGCTCTTAAAAGCTACTAAGCTGCTATCTGAGGGTACAGCACATGGTCCCAACTCAGCAGGAATGGATGATCACCAAGTATCAAAATGACATGGGGGAAAGAGAACCCAGAAGACAGAGAGACCCACGTGAGTGGGTAACTACGTCGACTTGTGACCAGAAGAACCAGATGGTGCCCAGCCACCACCAGTGATAGCTGTGATAGAGCTCACCAAGTTGAGTCTCACTGGCAACACAAAAATAAAAAGGAGTGCACCCAGAGATCTCTACTAAAAGACCGCAACTGATGATCCAGGGGCCTTGAAGTTCCCCTGAGAGCATGGCCTCTGGCCCTGATGCCGCCCCTGTCCATAAATCACAATGGAGGTCAACTCTTCAGACGGGAATAGATTGGACTCAGTGACACAGAGTGACCATATCATGTGTGCACCTTATGGTTCTATGCATCTGTAGGATGTCATCCTGCTGACCTCTTACTGGAGGAAGGGGAGTGGGTGGAGAGGAGGGGATAGAAAATTGTTGGAAAGATAAGACACGTATGGAGCAGAGAGGAAGAGTTTGTCATCACTGGGCAGGAAGAGCAGTGGGAGCTGCATATAGGTAGGCATGCAAATTTATATGGGAACGTACATTTTCATTCAATCATAGTAAAAAAAATGGCTCCTCCTCTTGGCATTTGCTGCCTTTGTTTCATTTTTCCCTCTTTTATCCCAAGGCACTAGCTTGACCATATCTGAGGAATCTCTCATTTTTCTATAAGCATCAGTTGCACACTGTATGTACCTGAGTAGATTAACCAGTATGCAAGGTACACACAGGCTCACTTGTGTTTACTCACTAATCTGTAGTGCACAGTTTCACACAGATCTTTGATGTGGTGAATTTATGCACCACAGTTTAGTAAGTTAGCACAAGTAAGTGTGTGTACCTTGTTTCCTGGGTGATCCATCCCTGACTGTGCCCCACAGGATGGAAGCAAGCAGAAGAGGACAGGATCATGGTTTTCCAAACAGCTAACAGAACTGATTGGTGGTTTTGACCCCCTACGGTCCTCGGGTTTGATGTTGGCACCTCAAGAAGGGAAAGAACAGTTGCAAATTTCTCCTGCTCCTCTCAGCCTAAAGAGCACACATTTCCATAAAACACGATCTGAGAACCTCAGCTTCCGGCTTTAACTAACCACGGGAACATGTGCCTGAGAACTGCCTTATCACCGTATGGCAGTGTCACCATGAACACGACTCCCCAGGTCACACTCCGTTCGGATGTCCCGAGTTTCTGTCTCATATTTTCTGGTTTCACTTTCATCTCATCTGACCCTCAAAAACCTAAGAAGCAAGCAGAGCAGGCATGATGTCCCCACCCTGGAGATGCACCAACAGCCCTGCTCTTCCTGTTCGCAGATGCACCAGCAGACGTCTGCTCTTCCTGTTTGCCCAGCCTCTCACCCTCTCTTCCAGCAGTAACAGTGTCTCTCTTTGTCTTGGGACCCTTCTCCTGCTGTATCACATTAGTTTTCTGGAGGCTACTAGCCACACGACCCTGCTACTGCTTCTGCTTCTGTGTGACCACTGCTGCTGCCACTGCCACCACAACCGCCACCATCGCCTAAGCTTAAAGAGATAGTCATGATCAAGAAAATCAAGTCTAGCCTGTCTCCCAGAACTCTTAAGCAAGCAGGGGACCCTAAGCCTCAAGGCTGTCGGAATGTAAGAAAAGCCTGCAAGGACTGTTACTGAGCTTCCTGGCGTGGCCAGCTGCTCTAATCCTTCTGGACTGTTCTCTGCCCCTCCAAGCCTCCTCCTCACAAATCCTTTTTCTCTTGCTTATGATTTTCAGGGCTGGTTTCTGTTGCTTGCGACCGAAGTGCACAGCAGTAGATTTGTGATTGGCCTGAGCTCTCAGACTTGAATACAAGTCTCTTGAGTTATCTAGCATTCTTTGTGCTATCCCACAGTGTGGATGGTGCTGCTGTCAAGTCAGGTTCAACTTACAGTGACCCTACGTAAATCAGAACGAAACACTGCTCAGTGCTGTGCCTTTCCTACAGTTGTTGGTATGCTTGAGCCCGTTGTTGCAGCCGCTGTGTCAATCCCTCTTGTTGGGGGTCCTCCTCTTTTTCAGCGGCCCTCTACTTTACCAAGCATGATGTCTTTCTCCAGAGATTGACCCCTCCTGACAACATGTCCCAAGTATTTAAGACATAGTCTCTCCATCTTTGCTTTTATGAAGTACTCTGATTGTATTTCTTCTAAGTCAGATCTGTTTGTTCTTTTGGCAGTCTGTGGTACATTCAATATTCTTCTCCAGCACCACAATTCAAAGGCATCAGTTCTTGGGTTGTCTTCCTTATTCACTGCTGAGCTTTAGCATGTGTTTATGATGCAATTAAAATTACCATGGCTCGAATCAAGTGCATTTTAGTCTTTGAGATGACATCATTGTTTTTCAATGCTTTAAAGAGGTCCTTTGCAGCAGATTTTCCCAGTGCAATCTGTTTTTTGATTTCTTGACTGCTGCTTCCATGGGTGTTGATTGTGAATCCAAGTGAAATGAAATCCTTGACAACTTCAGTCTTTTCTGTTTATCATGATGTTGCTTATTGGTCCGGTTGTGAGGACCTCTGTTTTCTTGATGTTGAGTATAATGCATACTCCCATGGAGTAGCCCGTTAGTAACAATAGGATCTGCTCTAGCACAGAGATGGTGGAACAGCACAAGAATATAAAGCCCCTTTATTGTCTAGGGCGGGGGTTCTTAACTGTTGCCCCCCCCAAGAGGACATGCAGCAATGTCTGCAGATTTTCTCTCTTTTTTTTTTAACCACAACTGGAAGGAGGGGGTGGAAATGCTACTTGTGTCTAGCGGGTAGAGGGCAGGGATGGTGGTTAATATCCTACAATGTACAGCTCAGCCCCTCACATCAAAGAATATACTGGCCCGAAATGTCAGCAGTACCAAGATTTAGACACGCTGATCTGGAGAAAATGGGGTTATTGACCCTATTAGAATGATATCAAACAGTGATTTAAAAAAGAAATCTGGTTCTCATGAAAGGTTTATTTCTGGTTGATACCATCCCCTGGGGATATGGTTTGGGAACTTCTGGACAGATGTCCTTTCTGCAGTGACTCTACAATCCAGACAGCTTCTATTAGACGACACTGTCCTCTTAGCACATGGGTTCTTCACTGAGGCAGGGGAACGAGAGCTGAAGGATCATATGCTGGCCTTTAATTGCTCCAGCTCAGAAGCGCTCTCTGTCATTTCCACTAATGACTCATGGGCTGAACCACACAAATTTAACCGCGAGAGGGCTGGGAGACATTTGGACAGGGGGAGGCATGCAGTAGACGGTGAAGAGTAGGTGGCCATGCCAGACCACCCATGTAGCCCAACTCTGCTGTGTTATCAGGTACAGAAACCTCCCCGCACAAAGCACTACCAAGTCACCTGGTCTAGCTACCTGACTATGTGGGAGCCTGGGTCACTCAAGCTGTTTGTGATTAGCTGTTAACCTAAAGGCTGATGATTCAAACTCGCTCAGTGGTCCATGGAAGAAAAGCCTGGCAATGTGCTTCCACAAAAGTTACAACCAAGGAAACCTCATGGGCCAGTTTTACTTTGTAACACGTGGCGTTGCCATGATGAGTAACTGACTTTGCAGCAGTGAGTTTTTTTAACTAAATATATTCTGTGCAGTGAGTTACTGAGAGCTTGGTCACATATTAAAACCTAGGCTATGTTGTATCTGTTTTTTCTGGTTTTTAACTTCAAAGAATTAATTTACTAGACCAGCCCCGACTGCAGCCAGTAATTCTCCTCTTTAACTAGGTAGATGTCTCCAGGGCTGTTTTGCTCTGTGGTGACCGCAGTCTGAACTGCAGTGGGCAGGTAACGGCTAGGTTACACCCCGTGGATTCAGAGGGCATTTCCCTCAAAGCAAGGCTGAGTCCTGGGAATAAATTATAGTCACACCTGCTGCAGGGCTCTTATGAACAAGACCAAGATATTTTCATCACGAATAATTAGCTGGACTCTGTGCAGAGACATGCTGTTTCAGTTAAGAATCTTTAAATATGCATGAGGTAGGCTTTCTCAATCATTTGGGGGCAAGATCGCTCAGGCTGCCTTCTCCAAAAATTAAATATTCCCCAAATTTCTGATTCAACAGAGGCTGTGCTCTTTAAGATGACTGCAGTTGCCTGATTCTGGTTAACTCAAGAAACAAAAAGGATAAGGTTTCTAGGAGGAGACTGAGGAACTTAGAGAACCAAAGGCAGAACTGGGCAGCGCAGGCACTCCAGAAGTGCAGCTGCCAGGGTTCAAGGGCATGCTCCTAAGGCCTTCTGAGAGCTGCAAGGGGGTGCTCAGCTCCACAGTCTACGCCCACTTGTGAATCTCCACGTGTTTACACTTCCCAGAAGTGGAAGCCAGGCTGAGCTGACTTTGTGGAAGCTGGACTGTCAATCAGCTAAAGGGTGAGTCTTTCATGAAACTGTGCAACCCTTGGCAAGTTACTTAGCCACTTTACGCTTCAGTTTCCTCCACCATGAAATGGAGACAACAGGACCCACTCCTGAAGGAACTGTGGTGAGGGGATCTTGGGGTTCTAATTGGTGTCTAATACTCCTTCCATCTAGATGTAGAATTTGAAAACTTTCTTCAAATGCTTCTAATCAGTAGATTTGTAGAGAACCTACAATGTACCAAGTACTATGAAGCCTTTTTACCAGTATAGTTCTTTTTAATCCTCTAAAGAAATCCTACAAGGCAGGTGTCTGCAGTGCCTGGAAGCTTGCCTGGTGCGTTGCAGATGCTCCATGAATGAAGGAGTGAGTGCAGAGTGGTGCCACAGCCAGCCACTTCAGCAGAGAATGCAGGCGGTCATCTGCACAGGGGCCAGTCCTCAGCAGGTCCCCTCCACATAACCATCCCTTGGTGCAGTGTTCCATTGAAGACTGCACATCGTGTACATTCTAGAACCTGCTGGTAAGGAGAGTGGGACCACCATTCTAGTTGGTGGCCCTTACAGAAGCCAGTGACCTCTCTCTTTCCAACACTGTCCCTATTTTTCAAGAATGTATGAAAGCACGGGACTGCCTATTTTTCTTCTATTTCTTGCAGTGATTATGTACGTAGCTGAGAGCACACAGACCCGGCTCCACTGGTAGTTCCTCAGACTTCCTCTCTGTGTGATTCTGCCCAAGTTATTCTCTTTCTCTGAGCCTCAGTTTCATAATCGGCAAAAGATGGATAAAGATAATAAGTATCTCTGTGGTTGTCGTGTGGCCATGTGAACAAATGCACAGAAACTGAGCACACTTCTCAGCACGTCATGGGGGATCAATAAATATTAGCTAAAATAATATTTAATGATGATTATTGATGATGATACTGTAGCTCATAAAGGAAGTAAAAATAAAAATAAAATACTCGTTGCAATCAAGTTAATTCTGACTCATAGCAACTTATAGCACAGAGTAGAACTGCCCCGTAGAGTTTCCAAGGAACGTCTGGTGGACTCAGACTGCTGAACTTTCTCATTAGCAGCCATAGTGTTTAATTATCAGGCCACCAGGGTTTCCTATAAAGGAAATAGATGAATGTAAGTTAATTCCAAAGCAGTCAAGTATTTTTAAACTAGGATTTATTGCCTTGATATTTGCTTTCCTTGTAATTTGCTTTTTCTGCTCACCCACAGAAGACAGATTCTGTAACCAGACTGGATTTCAACCCAGGCCTACTATTGACCAGCTGCCTGATATTGGGCAAATTCAGTCCATGAGTTTATCTGTAAAATGAGTATCATATCAGTACTTAGCTCATAGAGTTGCTGTACAACTAAATGAATTAAGATTTAGAAAAGAGCTAGAGCATTGTAAACATAAGTTTGTTAAATAAGTGAAGAAAAACGCAGGGGAGATGTCTGATCAGTATACCCAGTTAGTTGACTTCCAGGCACTTGAGATTAACTATGTTTTGGTAAGCCTACAAGTTAGACAAGGTTTAAAAATCCATTGCCATCAAGTCAACTCCAATTCACAGTGACTCTATAAGACAGAGTAGGACTGCCCCATAGGGCTTCCAAGGAACGCCTGGTGGATGCGAACTGCCGAACTTTTGGTTAGCAGCCAAACGCTTAATGACTATTCCACCAGGTTTCATTTGTTTGATATGTGGACTCTCCGTTTGATCACTTGTTAGATGTGAACGACAGAAGATGGTTACACAGCTGCTGTGTTCATCAGCAGGGTTGAAGCGACTTGATGTGAGATGACATCGTGGGATCTTGTATTAATCAAAATATCTTGAAATGCTTTGATCACCAGGAACTAGTGGGGTCTAGCTGTGTCCTGTGTCTGGCCTCAGTACAAAGAGGTGGCACCTTGCAGTAGGCTTTGAAGCACTGACAGTCTTAGGGCAGAGGTGAAACAGGAGCTTTGGGTGGCAGCAGACGGTACCTAGTAAACAGGTACTTCAAGATTAACAACAGCTGGAGAAAGAAGGTGACGTGCTCAAAGACAATTGTTTTGCGTATGAATTATTGCATTCTGACCCAGTTTCCACGAGTTTTATCAGAAACAAAATTTGGTAAAGCTTTCTGTATAGAAGATATTGTTGGGAAGAAAACAGCCCCATGAACATTATCTTACACTTGTTTTGATTTTTCATCCTTGAGAAGGGGTCAGTAAGGCTGCTCCTGACTGCTGTTAAATCAACGCCAATTCAAGGAGACCCCACGTGTGGCAGAATAGAACTGTGCTCCAAGGGGTTTTCATTGGCTAGTTTTTCAGATGTAGGCCTCGAGTCCTTTTCCTGAAGTGTCTCTGAGTGGACTCAGACCTCCAGCAGTTGGGTTGGCATTTGAGCATACGAGGTCTGACCATTAAATCCACACTCTTAAGCTGTTCTAAGTGCTACAAATCTCATTGCTGAATATCAGTATGGTCACCTTTGAAGTACTCCCCTTGGGCAACTATGCATCAATGTCAGTGCCTAGTCGACCCTTCACAGAAATTTTGGAACTCTTTCTGAAATGGCTATTGTGCACGGTGGCCAGTTGGTAAGTTCACAAACTTAATTGTATAGTTATCTGTAAGGGAGTTTTTAGAATCTTTAAATACTGCAACTTGAGGCTTGAATTTTTTGTTCAGTTTTTTCAGCTCGAGAAATGTAGAGTGTATTCTTCCTTTTTGGTTTTCTATCTTCAGATCTTTTGCGCATTTCATTATAACACTTGACCTTGTCTCCATGAGCCACCCTTTGAAATCTTCTATTCAGCTCTTTTGTATGATCATCTCTTCCTGTTGCGTTAGTTACTGAATGCTCAAGAGTAAGTTTCAGAGTCTCCTCTGTCATCCTTTTTGGTCTGTCCTGTCTTTTCAATGACCTGTTGCTTTCTTCATGTATAATGTCCTAGTCGTCATTCTACACCTCAACTGGGCTTTGGTCATTAGTGTTCAGTAAGTCAAATTTATTCTCTAAACTCAGGAGGAATATACTTAAAGTTGTATTTTGGCTGTTGTGGACTTGCTTTAATTTTCTTCAGGTTCAGTTTGAACTTGAATATGAGCAGTTGATGGTTTATTCTGCAGTGAACCCCTGGCCTTGTTCTGAGTGACTATATTGAGCTTTTTCATCATTTCTTTCAGCAGATACAATTTGATTCCTATATATTCCATCTGGCAAAGTCTGTGTATATAGTTGCCATTTATGTTGTTGAAAAAGGTATTTGCAACGAAGACATAAAGATTACAGTTTAGCAAAGCCAAGGGGGCAGTTCTACTTTGTTCTATAGGGCCATTTGGAGTGAGAATCAACTTGCTGGTATACAACAACAATGGACTCAATGACTTTGGCAGGATGTTAGCCTCTTTCACGCCCGACAATGACTTACACATACAGTATTCTTCATCAACACTAGCTAATTGTGTGTGAAAGAAAGCATTGAGTGTAAGTTTCTCCTACCTTGTTTTTTAAAAAACCATATCTGGTTTATCTCTGCTTTGTTCTCATTTCTATACTATCTGAATATAAATAAACTACATCTCAATGCTTTTCAAACTAGTACTGGAATCTTGTGCATTTCTGGACATTTGAAACAAGTTATGTTGCTCCTAAGTATGAGAGGTAGAGTGAAGAGCTGAAGCAAAGCCCAGCCGTCTATTTCCCAAACACCAACCATTGAAAACTCTAGAGAGCACAGCTCCACTCTGACATGCAAAGGGTTACCACGAGTTGGAGTCAGCTGAACGGCAAATACAATGAGACTTTGAAAAGAACATCACAAGTATTTTGCTGGAGTCTACCAGGCTTTGGAAACCCTGGTGGTATAGTGGGTTAAGTGCTGCGTCTGTTAACTAAAAGGTTAGCAGTTCAAATCTGCCAGGCACTCCTTGGAAACTCTATGAGGCAGTTCTGTCCTGACCTCTGGGGCCACAATAAGTTGGACCTGAATCAAGAGCAGTGGGCTCAGTTTGCTTTTTATCAGGCTTTAGGAAAAGTGGGGAAATCTTAATCCTGGTGAAAAAATACCCAGCAGATGAATTAGTTAAGTTTGGGCTGAGGCAGTTGGATTCACTGGGTTATAGACTGAATGGAGAATTATTTGAGAGATCTTGGGAAACACATGAAACAAACCCTATTCCCTGTGGTCAGAAGGCTGAACTAGAAACAGCTTAATATCCAGCAATTGGAGGCAAATTCAGAGCTCTGTCTAAAAGTACAAATCTAACAATGACTATGAAGCAAGAGGTGCAGAGTGAGGGAAGTTAACTCCAATTCCCTGCTTCCTTGTCTGATTGGGCCTTTTAAGGTCTCTATAAAGAGGGTTCTAGAACCCTACTGAGGCTGAATGGTGCAAACTGTTAATACAAGGACTGCTAGTTAAGTTCCAGACTCATCCTAGAAAAAGTGCTACATACCTCATTGCTGAATATCACTGCGGTCACCTTCAAAGTACTCCCCTTGGGAAGCTATGCACTGATGCCAGCAGCTAGTCCACTCTTCAAAGCAATTTTGGAGCTCTTTTTCTGGAGTGGCCATCAGAGCTGTCATTGTATTCCCTTTGATGCCCTAAATGTCATCAAAATGTCTATCTTTCAATATTTCCTCTATCTCCAGCTAAAGAAAAAAGTCACTGGGGGCCAAATCAGGTGAGTAGGGAAGGTGTTTCAATACAGTTATTTGTTTACTGGCAAACATAGAATCTTTGAATTTTGCAACTTGAGGCTTGAATTTTTTGTCCAGTTTTTTCAGCTTGAGAAATGTGGAGTGTATTCTTCCTTTTTGGTTTTCTATCTTCAGATCTTTTGCACATTTCATTATAATACTTGACATAGAATAATAGAATCAAGTTGCAATATTCGAAGTACAATATAAAACACCACAGGAAGTATCAAAAGAAAATAGAATACACAGAGTCACTGTGGCAGAAAGAATTGGTTAACATTCAACTGTTTCAGGAAACAGTATATAATCAAGAACTGATAATAACGAAGGAAAAAGTTCAAGTTGCACTGAAGATACTGAGGGGAAAGCAAGGCTCCAGGAATTGACCAAATACCAACTGAGATGTTTCAACATACAGATGATACACTGGAGGTGTTCACTCATCTACGCCAAGAAATTAGGAAGACAGCTACCTAGCCAACAAACTGGAATGGATCCATGTTTGTACTCATCCCAAAGAAAGAAAATACAATAGAATGTGGAAATTATCAAATAATATCATTAATATCACATACAGGTAAAATTTTGCTGACAGTCATTCAAAAGAGGCTGTAGTGGTACTATCTGCCAGAAATTCAAGCCAGATGCAGAAGAGGATATGGAACAAGAGATATCACTGCTGATGTCAGACGGGTCCTGCTGGAAGCAGAGAATAACAGAAAGACATTTTCCTGTGTGTTATTGGCTATGTAAATGCTTTCAACTACGTGGACTAACAAATTAGATAGAACATGGCAAAGAATGGGAATCCCAGAACATCTAATTATCCTCGTGTGGAACCTGTACATAGACCAAGAGGTAGTCGTTTGAACAGAACTAAGGGATACTGCATGTTTTAAAATGAGGAAATGTGTGTGTCAGGGTGGTATCCTTTCACCTATTCAATCTGTGTGCTGAGCTAATAATCTGAGAAGCTGTGCTATATGAAGAACATAGCACCAGTATCTGAGGAAGACTCATTAACCTGTGATTTGCAGATGACACAATCATACTTGCTGAAAATAAAGAAGACATGAAACAACTACTGATAAAGATCAAAGACTTTAGCCTTCAGTATGGATTACACTTCAAAGAAAACAAAAATCTTCACAACTGGACCAGTAAGCAATATCATGATAAACAGAGACAATGTTAAAGTATTCAAGGATTTTAGTTTACTTGGACCTACAACCAATGCCCATGGAAGCCGCAGTTAAGAACTCAAGTAAGGCATTCCATTGGACAAATATGCTTCAAAAGACCTCTTTAAAGTGTTTAAAAGTGAAGATATCGCTTTGAGGACTAAAGTGCACCTCACCCAAGCCATGTTATTTTCAGTCACCTCATATGCATGTAAAAGCTGGACAATGAATAAGGAAGATGGAAAAAGAATTGACTTCTTTGAATTACGGTATTGTGAGAGAATCTTGAATATACCATGGACTGGAAGAAGAATGAACAAATCTGTCCTGGAACTAGTACAGCCAGAATACTCCTTAGAAGAAAGGATGGCAAGATTTTGTCTCATGGACTTTGGATATATTATCAGGAAGGACCTGGAGAAGGTTATCATGCTTAATAAATCTGAGGGTCAGCAGAAAAGAGGGAGACCCTCAATGGGGATAATTTGACACAGTGGCTAGAACAATAGATTCAAGCATAACAATGATTGTGAGGATGGTGCAAGACCGGGCTGTGTTTCATTTTATTATATGTTAAAAGCTGGTCACTTAAACCATTTTGTCATCGGGGCTCCTGTTGAGTCTGTTAAAGGAGATAACGCATTTGGAGAAGTCACATGGCATATTCCCTACTGGAAACCAGAACCCTCAGCAGATCAAGTCCTAAGGGAGGGAAAAATAAGTGAAGGGGATTTCAGTGAAGGAAGAGAGTGTAGAGTTCTGTGTTCTGCATATCGAATGTGGGTGAATGGGTCCACTCAGCCACATTTATAGAGCACATACGATATTTCCAAGCACTGGGCTACGAACCAGAAACCCAGAAATGCCAACAACTTACACCAATAAGGCCACTGCTGCATTAGAGATGTGTGTGAGAATTTCAGGGTGGCTCCGTGTGACAAGGTACTTAACTTTGTATAGGTAGACTGCTGGTTTGTGACTGGAATTAGCAACACAGAGGTGAGGCACTTGTGGCCTTGCTGAGCTTTAAAACAAATTGAGCATGGCTAACAACTTTTCTTTCATCCTGCCACAATCAAAAAAATGTGAGTCCCAGACATACAGGCCTTCATCATTTATTCTTTGAGATCTGGGAAGACAGGGGTCAATGAGCCTTTAACACTCCAATAAGAATCCTATCACTGAATACTCTGAGTGCAGAAGCTCCTGCTCCAGATATGGCTGCTCCAGAAGAAAAAGAGGAATAAAGACATTGAGAAGTGAAGCAGCAGGGAGCTGAGACGGTCATTACTGGTGCTACAGAGTGCTACTTGCTTTTCCTTCAAAGCCCAGCTCTTTGGCATCTATGCAAAGCCTTGCACACAATGGCTTTGAAAATGCAGAATTACACTTTGAGATGATCAACTTTCCTTCTGAAGAAAACTATAAGTGGACTTAATTTTCCCAACTGTTTATTTATGACTTTCATGCATTTCTCCCTTCTCTCTCCCCTCTCTGTGTTTCCTATGTTCATTTCTGATCATCTCCCCAGATCACTGGCAGTCTTTCAAAGCACTTTCCCACCCTGTTCATCGAGTCACATCAGGGCCTCTTTTTCAAGTGGCACTTGTTCCTTCAAAGTGTCCCCACATAAGAAAAAGTGGTATTTAGTCAAGGCCAACCCAACTTGAAAACTTGACATTCACAGATTTAGTTATGTTTTTTCCTTTGGCCTTTTCTCTCTTGGATTGCCTACACACCCTAATCTCATTTTTCACAAGAATTTTTTTCCCAGAAATAGTTATTCAATTTTTGAAAATCATAAGCTATCAATGAGTATTTTTTAGTTATAGAAAGCATTTGGTGAAATATTTTATCAAGTATACAAAATGTTCTATAAATATTTGCATCTTCAGAAATCCACTTGAAATACATGTTTTAAAAAAAAATCAAGGTACTACCTTCTCTAAGCACATAAGTTTTGCATGGACATATCACAGGTATTCATTGATACTTTTATTATTAACATTAAACCTTAGAATCAGCTCCATGCCATTCCAACCATATCTTGCTTAGAAACATGGCAAAACTAGAGTCCAAGGTTTGGTGAGAACTGGGATGTGTGAGCAGCAGACGGTTCGCTGAAACCCACTGGTGATACAGTGAATAATTTCTTTCAGGCACTTCTGAAAATTAAACCAATTAAAATTTTACCTACCTTGGAGGCAATTTTATGAGGTAGTTACATTTTCAAATGAAATTCAGTTTCTTCCCTAAAGTATCCTCACTGAAGAAGTCTAGAGGACAAGGATATGAACTTGGATTAATGGGAAAGCTCTAGGCAATGGTAAAATATAGCATATGAGGTAATGATTTGTTTCTCAAAGATGATAAGAAGAAAACAGAGATGGTACCCAGAAATTCTTTCATATAATACAGACAAAGAAAATGGTCTATCCATCTTTTTTGTTATTTTTATTTATTCCTCTATTTATTTATTAGCTTCATTTCTCCTTTCCCTATATTCTTGAGAGCACAATATCTTCTGTGTCTTAGCTACTGTTTGCTCATAGTAGCCGTCTGAATAAAACATTTGTGATATTGAAATGTATGGTGATACAGACTTTCTTTGCACTTTTTCCCACCACTCATCAAGCCTTCCAGCATCCGAAACTGGAGACATTCTTTCTGGAGCAGCACCACCCAAACTGTAATCCTCAGAGTAGCAGCGTTGCCATCATCTGGGAACACATTATAGATACAAACTCTGAGCCCCATCTTAATCTCCTGACTCGGAAACTCTGGAGGGTAGAGAGCTCAGGGTACCAGTTTCTTTTGAGTTGACACCAACGCACGGCCACCCCATGTGTGTCAGAGTAGAACTGTGTTCCATAGGTTTTCAATGGCTAATTTTTCAAAAGTGGATCACCAGGACTTTTTTCTGTTCTGAGTAGACTGAACCTTCCATCTTTTTGGCTAGCAGGTGAGCATTTAACTATCTCTAACACCCACGTGACTGAGTTTTAACAGACTCTCCAAGTTGTTCTTATTCACGTTCAAGTCTGAGGACCACTGACTTAAAGCATCTGAGAGAGAGAAACTCAAGCATTAGACGAGGTACATTGCACCAGGTAATCTTCACAACCACACTCGACAACAGAGACTCTAGTCCAAAGTGTTCTCACCCCCAAACTATAAGCTGGTTTTTGAAGTAACAGATGCAAAGGGGGGGAAGGTATAAAGTGTTATTGAATAATTTCCTTGAACTTTGGGTGTGAGGATTTCAAATTAAAGACTCAAGTTTTCAGAAATGAACTGTACATCTCACTCAATTCTCAAGGGCTTGAGAGAGGCCAATGGGGCCTATAAATTGGAAGAAATTACTTAGCGAGTTGATGAATGCTTAGAGAAGGGGGGGCAATATGGAGCATTCTGCTGATTTCTAGAAGGAAGATTTAATTCAAATCAATTGCTTAACCCCACTGTAAACAAGCAGGATCAATCCACGCTGCAGGGAGCCTGTCAGTTTGTGAAAAGAAGAAAATGAGGCCACAGTCAGCACGATTTCAAAAAGATTCTGTATTTGTCAAAAGATTATTTGTCACCTTCAGAGATGTTTAAGAGTGTGGAAGGAAAAATCTAACATCAGTCTCAAGGACAGGTTTCCCCAAGTGTGGGAAAGGGAGCACTGACTCCCAGTCATCAGAGTGATGTGAATTACCCTCCTGGGTGACACTGCTGTCAGCCTGAGCTTCAGAACCCCCAAATTTACAGAGCCTTTCCTGTAATTTGCATAAGCCACTGTGTGGGTCCCATGAACAGATGGGGAGGCTGGCTCTGCTGACTCAGTGCCAGCACAGTGAGGTCCTAATTAGTCACCAGTGGACCCTCAGCATTGCAGATTCCCCAGGTGGTGTGGGAAGCCCCAGACTGCTCCCCACGCTCCCACTGTCCCCAACCACAGCCTCGGCAGCTGGCCACTTCCCAGCCAAGGGAGTCCTCACCTTCAGCAGGGACCCAGGAAGAGCCCCTGCCTTTAGAAGGGATACAGGAAGCCAACCCTCCTACACCTTCAGCAGGAATCAGAAAAAAAAAAAAAAAACACCTTTAGCAGGGACTCAGGGGACAGCACCCACTTTCATCAGAGACCCGGGAGAGAATCCCCACCTTCAAGCAGAGACCCAAGAGAGAGCCCCCATCTTCAGCAGAGACCCGAGCGAGAACCCCCACCATCAAGCAGAGACCCAGGCGAGAGTCCCCACCTTAGCAGGGTCACAGGAGAGAGCTCCTACCTTCAGCAGGGACCTGAGAGAATCCTCACCCTCAGCAGGGATCCAGCTAGAGCACTGCCACCCACAGCAGGCTCCAACTTCCCCCTTTCCCCATAGAGGCCCAGAACTCCCATTTCTAGTTCTCTGCCCTCCCACCTATCCCTTCAAACTCAGGCACTCTCCAGTTAGCCCTGCTTCGCTGTGGCCAGCTACTCCTGCTCCAATTCTGAGCAGATTCCCTGCCAGATAGAAGTTGACCCAGCCCCCAAAGAGGAAAACCTGGCTACCCAGCAGAGTCATAGTGAGCCACACAGAGGATACCAGGACACAGTCAGCAGGTAGGAATGGGTCAGTCACTGTCAGAAGGATGCACCTACTACAGGTGCCCACACACTCATCTTGAAACCTGTGACAATGTTAGGTTGCATGGCAAAGGGCATCAAGCTGGAAGTTACAGTTAAGGTTGCTGATCAGCTGATTTGGGACTGGGAAATTATTCTGGATTATCCAGACAGGCTCAATCTAATTATGCAAGTCCTTCCATGTAAAGAAGAGGAGACAAACCAGAGGATGGAGAGACGAGATGTGAAAAGGATTCCACTGGCTTTGAAGATAGAGAAGGGGCCACAGGAAATGCAGGCAGCCTCCAGAAATGGGAAAGGAAATAAATTCTCCCCTAGATCTCCCTGAAAGGAATGGAGCCCTGCCAACACCTGGATCTTAGCCTAGTTAAACCCAGCTTCTGACCTCCAGGACTGGAAGACGTTACATCTGTTGTTGCTTTAGGCTGCTCGGTTTGTGCTAATTTGTTATAGCAACGGTAGGAAGCTCACACAGTTGACAGAGCAGAAGGGCCAGGCCTCTGCAAAGGAGCCCTCTCTGTGCCTAGAAGGACCGACCATCTGTCCAGAGGTCCCAGAGTGGGCAGGCACAGTTACTGATTGGCTGGCTGGAAGAACTGAAGGAGAAGCCAAAACAGAAAGAAAGAAAAACCCACTGCAGTCGAGTCGATTCTCATAGCAACTCCATAGAACCGAGTAGAACTGCCCTATAGTTTCCAAGGAGCATCTGGCAGATTCAAACTGCTGGCCTTTTTGGTTAGCAAGCATCGCACTTAACCACTGCACCAGCAGGGCTTCTGAAGAAGAAGCAAGGCAAAAGAAAAACACTTCATTTCTAACCACTACTCCATCCCTGAAATTGGTAGAAATTCAGAGAAATAAGGTCAACTCCGTTATTACTGGTTGTATAAAACAGACTTGATCTCACAGCTTTTAGTAATTGAAGTCATATGACTATTTGGAAAAATCTTGACAAAACAATCTGATGATAATGTTTACAGAGCTAGTAAAATTGTTTTTAAGACACAGAAGGATAAAAGGAACCTAGCAGTGAGTATTTTACAAATTCCTTATTTTGTTAGAAACATTTTGACTTCACTGACTAATTACGTGCCATATCAGTATCTAAACCACACAGTACTCAAGTAGTTTTTTAGATGTGGGTAGATTCACACTCAGGCACACCTCCTGCATGGTAGAAGATTAAGAGATACTCAAGAAGGAACAGATGTCATATTCAAAGATCCAAAATACATATGTGGATGGTTTTTAGTGGCCTTCAGTGCAGGAAATTCAAGACTTCTTCCCACTCCACCGGTGAAGAGCAGACCTCTTCCAGTCAAGTGTTTGGCCTCCAGGGTAAGGCCAGGGCTGCACTTCCTAGTGAGTCCTGATGGCTGAGAGGCCTCTTCTCACTCTTCTAGGCTCAAGGGTCTGTCCTCCCTCAACCCCGGACATAGGGAACTAACAGGATTCTTTCTTGATATTTCATATCTCTAGTTACTTGCCTTTCCTGAGTGAGTCAAAATAGCCAGTTGCTTTCTCTGGAGATGTTTAGGAAACAAAGGTCCCCTTTATGGTCAGACTCATCTTACCAGGGAGATCTGCCGTGGACCTTGACAGGCTGTTCCACATCATCATTCTCCAGTTCATCTTCCACAGCTCTTCTCAAAATGATCAAAAAAGCACCTTGAATTGTAATGTCTGAAGAAGGAGGAAAGATACAAAGGGGAAAAGGGGGAGAGATAGGGTGCAAACGGCAGGGATAGAAAGAGATAGGGTGCAAAAAGGCCAGGGTAGCAAGAAAAGCAGAGAGGAGGAAGGAATGGAGGAAAACCAGAATCGTTTCTAGCTAGTAGTCAGTTGACCTCCCAGCCATGGGGAGTCATGACCAGCATCTGAAACACCCTGAAGACTGTCCGAGGAAAGGACCCAAACCTGCCCCTTCAACACTGGTAGCGAAGCATGCACACGTGTGGGAGTGTGATACGCAGGGGTAGAGCTTGCCAGCACCTTCTTTTATAGCCATTTCCGCATTGAAAACATGAAACATTAATGCTTCCATCCCTCTCTCATTTGGAGACAAAGTTCAGAGTGCCAGGATACAGGCTGATGCTTAGAACCCTGTAACCAGAAAGTAGAAAATGCATTTATCCCAAGCTAACAAGCACTGGGAAAAAGTGGAAGACCCTCAACGAGATGGACTGACCCAGCCGCTGCAACGACGGACTGAGTGACTGGGAGGGAGGGTGGCACAGGACTAGGCTGTGTTTCATTTCCTGTACACCGAGTCGCCAAGAGTTAGAAAGGACAGCACAGCAACCAACGACAACAATAATGAACACTGAAAAATAGGGATATTTCTCCTCTTCTCCCCCCTGCCCCACACTAGAGATTTGAGCGGGAGTGAAGGGGTGGGCTATCAGCGTAGCCTGTGCTTTGAGACATGAATCTGTTAGAAAACAGCTGCCTTCCAAACAGCATTGTGAATTTAAGCAGAGAATGATAACCACGATTAACACATTTTGAAGTCTGACAGTAAAATTTAGAGATGCCTGATGGCTTCAGATGACATATGTTTAAGCACACACTGATTTTTCCAAACTTCTCGAATTGAGATGGTGTGAAAATAAAGAGGGGTAGGAGAGGTGTTCTGTAATTTATTGGACTATTGCGCAGCAAAGCATTTGTGTGTGGGTGTTTTCAGGGGAGCAGGGATATTAAGCTCTATTCATTCCCATGTCTGAAATTCTTCCCTCAGGCTACGAAGTTCACCCAGATGCCTAACCATAGGTTTTCAAAGTGTAGAGGCTTCAGTCCTTAGAGAAGATCCAGTGAAGGTAATATGATCAGTAGAAAAGAAGCTATCCATGTCTCTCCAAGCCTGCATTTTAACAGATACAAGCATTTATTATTATTGATTAGTTGTGTTTTAATTTGACATTCAACATAGCTCTTTGTCTCCGAGGACTTCAAGACATGCGTATATTCCTTTCTACTCAAAGTTAATGTTCTGCCTTTCTCCTGAGATCATCCTTCTTAATCCTCTTTAAATACTTCCCTCAAAGCCATCAGCTGTGGTTAACCTCGCAGTCGGAAGACTGTTTTCGATAGCTCTCCCAAGTCGCAGCATGTTTGAATTTTGATACACCGATATCCGCCTTAGTGAGGCTGGTAGTCCTTGGGGCCAGGGACCTCATTTTTTCACGCAGCATTTCTTATACATTTTGCAAAGCGTCTTGCGAACTTAGAGCCTTCGGTAAATAACAGACTGCAGCAGTAATGATCACTTTCCATTTCCACCCTGGGGACTGTGGTCATCTATATTTTATGGAGATCTCTTTTAACTAGGTCCATTCGTTTTGCAGCAGCGTTCTGAGTGCAGAGTAGGTACCACAGGGCACAATTTGCCAGCTAGTCTCTCACAGCAGCGCCAAAGGGACTCCATTTATAACACCCTTAAATAAGGACTGTGATTTGTTGTTGTTCCCGTGCAGGCACCGGAATGCGCTTGGTGACTCACCCGTAACAAAGGAGCAGCCTTTGCCTGGGCTGTGCTGAGCTCCAGAAGCTTAGTATCCAGAGTCTAGGACACAGAATTCAACCGAAGGGAGTTTACTGGGGTTCCTGGAGGAAGCCATCCTGTGGGTGCAAGCTGAGCCCACGGGCTCCTTTACCATCATGAGGGTATACAGCCTTAGACACATGCCATGGCAGCTGGGCCACAGGACTGGCAAAAGATAGGCATCACCTGGGTCCCAGGAGAGGGCTCTAGGCCGCTAGATTTGGATAAATCATCCCGAGGTTTAGGACCATGTGCCTACTAGTCTTGATTCTCTTTTCCAGATCCTGAGCATCTCTATGCAGAAAACTCACATAACCTAAAACTGACCATCGCCCTTGAGATCTTAGGCTCTGCAGCAAAGCAGTCTCTGCTTACTAGCCAGGTGGCCTTGGGAGATCAGCCCTTCCTGTGCCTTCATTTCAGCTACCCCAAAGGTCTATAGTTCGAAACCACCAGTGCTCCATGGGAGAAAGATGTGGCAGTCTGCTTCTATAGAGATTTACAGCCTTGGAAACCCTACAGGGTCACTATGAGTCAGAATCTACTCAGTGGCAGTGGATTTGGCTTGAGTGGAGCCTCCATTTGGTGGACAGTAGTGGTTGAGGGTGGCATTTTTAGCCTCCCTGCGGACAACCCAAGCTTGATTCCTGCTTTACCTACCTTGTATACAGACACCACCCATCTGTCAGGGGAAGCTTGCATGTTTTCATGACGCTCAACTGGTTTCAGCAGAGCCTATTCACTAAGATGGGCCAGGAGAAAGGCCAGGAGATCTGCTTCTAGAAATCAGCCTTTCAAAACCTTAGGGATCACCATGATCTGAACTGAAATCAGTCATCGGGATGGTAACCAACTGGGCAATGGGTTTTTTCCATTCTGCATGGGATCACCAAGAGTCAGGGGTAGACTCAAAAGCAGCCAACAGCAATGAGATTCCATTTGCCATCCATGGGGGAAGGTCATAGCATTGACCTCAGAGGGTGAACGTGCAGATGTCACAAGATAATCCACATACCCTGAACAGCACTGCACCGGGCACAGAAGCACTCGATACCTAGATGTTAGCTGGGTTTTGTTACACTTATTATCATTGCTTCGGAGCCAGAATCTGACTCCTTTTGCTGCAAGTCTTCAAAGGTCTACTTGAAGGGACCCTATGAAAGACAAACAGTTAGACCTGTGCCAGAAAAATCATAATTCTGGGAGCCAAAATGTTACTTCTCAGCAATGCCTACTGTCTTAGTCACCTGATACTGCTCCAACAGAAAATACCATGAGTGGAAGGCTTCACAAAGAGAAATTTTATTGTCACAGTCCAGTAAGCCACAAATCCATTACAAGTTGCAAGTCCATTCAATAAGAGAAATTATCACAGTCCAGCAGGCTAACAGCCCAAATTCAAGGAGAGCATCTCAGCACAGGAACCTCAGGTCCAAAGGACATGCTCTGCTCTCGGGGCTTCTCTCTTGGTGGTGTGAGTTTTGCAATTTCCTCTGTTCACTTCTCTCCCTTATGGTCCACAAGTTGGTAGCTTGAGTCCACCTCACTAACACAACAGCAGCCCACGCTCCATCATCGATATCACAGAGGCAGAATTCGCAGCACATGGGAGGAATGGCACCACATTGGGACTCACAGCCAAGTCAAATCAACACATACATTGGGGGGGGACACAATGCAATCCATGACACTTCCCTTGGGCAGAACTGGGGAGTCCTGCTACATGGCACCCCCGAATACATCTGTGATCTAAGTTCTTCAGCCCACTAGCACATAGTTTCTTTAATACCAAGTAATAATAACCTGAACAGCCTCACACACCTCCTGCATGACTTCTCACCCCTAACCCCTTCCTTCTGTGAGTTAGTATCAACTCAATGGCAATGGATTTGGTTTTGATTTTGGCCCCTTTCCTTCTGTTCATATACATGCCAGGCTTTCTTTATGTCTTCAAATTAGCTGTCTTCTCTCATCTCCCATTCTCTGAATATACTAGTTCCAGTGTCTATCCTATAAAAACTCCTCAGTGCCTGCTTGGTAAGTGAACCAGTCAACCAGTCATCAATTACTGGGCTATTCATTGCCTCTCAAGCAGCTTACTTGACCCACAAGTAGCCTCCTGGTAAATGTTTGAAGGAGAGGTGAATCGAGGAGCGAGGGAGACAGAATGGAAGGTAATAGAAGACAAGGCAAACAACATGCCACCTGATGATAGCCACAGATGGAGATCAAGTCTAGAGAGGATGACACAGGTAGGATAATTACAGAGTAAAGCTAGACAGAGAGTGGTTGTCACAGAGCAGTGGTCTTAGGAAGCAGTCCCACTGGGTTGGATTCTGTTGAGAGGCCTCAGCCTTTTTAAGTCCCAAATGGTCCAGGCTGCTTAGGAGAACTCCTACTGTCTTAGGTCAAAGGATGGACCTCACATACCTACAAAGGGCTCTCCTAAGGGAGACTGGAGCTGGAAGCTGAGCTGGATGGGTGTCTTGGTCATCTGGTACTGTTCTAACAGAAATACCATGAGTAGATGGCTTCAGCAAAGCCAAGTTTATTCTCTCACAATCAGTCCAGTAGCAACTAGATATCTGAATTGAGGACGTTGGCTCCGGGGAAAGCACTCTCTTAATTGGCTCTACAAGAAGGTCCTTGTGCTGCATCAGTTTTGCTTTGGTCTGAGAGCATCTCGGCACTGGAAACTCAGGTCCGAAGGCATGCTCTGCTCTTGGTGTACTTTCTTGGATTCATGAGGTCACCAACTCTCTACATGCATCCCTCTCCTTTTATCTCTTGTAGGATAAAAGGATAAAAGTTGATGCAAGTCACACTCCAAGGAAACTCTCCCAGTAAGGGTGTTGCAGTCCCACCCTAATTGTCTTCTACCATAATCCTATCTATTAACCACAGGCGGAGAGTAAGATTTACATCATAGGAAAATCACAAAATGGGGGGCAATCCCACAATACTGGGAAACATAGGCTATTCAGATTGCTAGATATACTTTTTGGCAGATACAATTCAGTCCATGACAGGATTCCTGACTGCATTCATGAGCTTGACTTTCACCCAGGACTACACTGAGGTCTCAGCACCTGGGTCTTTGACCAGGGTCTCGACAACCGTTCTGCCCTTTCCAACCTCAGAAAGTGATGTGAAAACACCTGGGCAGAGGAACTGAAATCCAGATGAATATCTCAAGCCTAACACTTCATACCAACCATGAGGCAACTGAACAGTCACATTATTACTACACATCAAATCAACATGCCACCTCTGTGAACAGCTATCCATTTGGTTTTTCTTCTAGAAAAATGTGTTTTATCCTGCCTAGTACTAACCTTGTTATCTTTGCATCAGTATAGCTTTTAAGGATTCAGTCTGCATAAATTTATACTTTACTTGGAACTCACAGCCTACAAGGAAAGGAAGAAATATAAGCAAATATATTTCATAAAGCGTGACAGCACGGGGCCCAACTCACAGCAGCCACTCAAGACATAGTGGCTGTAATGAAAGAGTTCATGAATATGTGCCACAGCAGAGGTAGAATGTAAGACCCAGCGGTGCACTGCCATGGAACGAATTGTGTTCCCCAAAAAATATGTGTAGCCCTGTGGCTGGGCCATGAATCCCAGTATCTTGTAATTGTCCTCCATTCTCTGGTTTTCCTATGCTGTGTGTCAAAGGATTAGGGTGGGGCTGTAAATCCCTTCATAGGATCACCTCCCTGCTCCACTGTAAAGGCAGTTTCCCTGGAGCATGGCTTGCCCCACCCTTAATCCTTTCATCCTGCAAGAGATGAAAGGAAAGAGAAGAAAGTAGAGAATTGGGAATCTCACGCCATCAAGAAAGCTGCACCAGAGAAAGGAGCATCCTTCAAACCTGAGGTTCCTGTGTCAAGATGCTCCCTGGACAAAGACTGATGCAACACCAGACTTTCCTCTAGACCCAACAAGTGTGAAAGCCTTCCCCTGGAGCAGGCATCCTAAATTTGTACTTGTAGCCTACCTGACTGCATACGGAGTAAACCTTCCTTTGTTAAAGCCATCCACCCTGTGGTATTTCTGTTAGAGCAGCACTGACTGACTGAAACAGGCACCAAGAAAGGGAATGAGATGTATTAGAAAGGGAACTTGTGTTGAATCATGGGAGACAGGTAGAATGCACTTGATTGTTGTCACTTGGGGAACTTGGTGGGGGAGGTTCTAACTGCAAAAGTGCTTGTTGAAAAAAAACTTGAACATTACACAAAGTATGAAGAAGAGAGCAAAAATCGCTGACAGGTAGATTTGACAAGTGAAATTTAAATAGATGAAGAGGAAGTGGCAGAGCAGTGATGGAACTCAAGTCAGTAAGGAAACAGGCCTGCTGAGCTCTAGTACATGAAGGGAGAGTACGGGGGATAGCCCAGGGGTGCAGGAGAAATTCTTTCAGCCATACTGTGGAGTCTCGAGTCAAAGAAATGTTGCTGAGACTTCAAAAATAGAAAGAATCCAGTACTGGTTCTTTGGAGAGAAAGATGAGGCAGAGGGAGAACTTATGGATGATCAGTGCCATCCCAGAGCAGTCTGGGGAGGCTGAGAAATTTGAGTTTGACCGAGAAGACTCTTGCTCTTATCTCTACAGTGGTCAAAAGCCTTTGCCAACTCATTAGGCCTACTTAGCCAGAAAGAAATGAGATTCCTGCTATCACCAGAAAGAAAAGAACATCACCTCAACTGCCAGGAGCCAGTCCCAACACTTTTCAGGGTCCTGCACGGAGGGAGGGAATGCACGGCGGGAAATGAATAAAGGAGACAGGAAAGACTTTTCTGGTTTAAGGCAGCCCGACCCAGAGAGCAAGAGATCTGTGTGTCGAGAGCTGTCCATCTTTATTCATTATAGGTCAGGTGACATAATGTTCACCCAGTTTTCTTCATCATATAAACTATTGGTTAACAAGAAACTGACCCATCATTATTGGCTAACAAGAAAGTGAACCCTCGTGTTCTTCTTCTTCTACTTAATTGCCAATGCTTTTTGGATAATGGTTTGAACCAGGTGTTAAATGTCAATGAACACAATTAATGGTTTTATTCGTACCTCAAAGTGGAAGGTACGGAGGGGTAAACTTCTCAAGGCTTCACCATTTGGCTGTCTCCATTTGTTTCTCTAAGTTTTTATTTATATCTTCCTGTGCAGATAGTAAGTGCCCGCCATTCCCTAATTAAGCCAGCTGCACTAAGAAAAATGTTTCTTCAGTGTTTATCAGTTTGCTATACCAACTATAAAGAATCTAGAAGTTTATTTGTTCTTTTTTGCTGTACCGAGTGAGATGCTTGTGTAGTTTTAATGGCTATGTGGAGAGTTGTCCTTGGAAAGCCTTTCAAGGGTTAGCTTGTAAACCTGTGTATGTGGAGAAAAGGGTGGGGGGAATGCAATTATGGGGAAGCCAGTGAAGCTGGGCAGGCCTCAGTGCTATTAGGCATGCTGCATTGAAATCCATTCCTCTGATCTCTATACCCCAGAAGTTCCTGGTCAGATTTTCCCAGTATAATCTCATAAACCAAGGGGTTGTGAAGCCCCTCTTAGGAGGCACCTCCTTGATACTCATGTTGGGAGAGGGGGGCCCACTCCTGACACTCAGCCTTAACCAAACAAGTCCAAACTAACTTTCAGAATTTGGACAGGAGTTTTGGTGGCACAGTGGTGAAGCACAGCATTTCTGCAGCAGAAAGATGTGGCCATCTGCTTCTGTAGAAATTGGTGGTTGTTATTAGGTGCCGTCAAGTTCATTCCAACTCATAGAGACCCTAGGCACAACAGAATGAAATGCTGCCCAGTCTTGCACCATGTCCACAATCATTTTTATGTTTAAGCTCTTTGTTGCAGCCACTGTGTCAGTCCATCTTGTTGAGGGTCTTCCTTGTTTTCCGCTGACCCTCCACTCTAACAAGCATAATGTCCTTCTCTAGGAACTGATTCCTGTTAACAACATGTCCAAAGTTTGTAAGACACAGTCTTGCCATCTTTCTTCCCAAGGAGCTTTCTGACTGTACTTCTTCCAGAACAGATCTGTAGTCCATGGTACATTCAGTATTCTTCTCCACACCACAATTCAAAGGCATCAAGTCTTCTTCTGTGTTCCTTGTTCACTGTCCAGCTTTTAGCACGTAAACCAGAAACTACATCAACATGAGACCAGAAGAACTACATGGTACCCAGCCACAAACAAAGACTGCCCTTGCAGGGAACTCAACAAAGAGTCCCCGATGGAGCAGGAGAAATGTAGGGTGAATAATTCAATCTCTAATAAAAAGACCAGACTTGATGGTCTGATGGGTGGAAGGGTCCTGGAGGACGTTACCCCTGGACACTCTGTTAGCCCAGAACTGAACCATTCCAGAAGCCAACTCCTCAAAGAAAGATAGAACCAGTCTGCAAGACATAGAATGACATCAGTGAAGAGTATGCTTCTCAGCTTCGGTAGATACAGAAGGCTAACTGGGCAGCTGCTGTCCAGAGGCAAGGTGAGAAGACGGAACAGGAAGGGAGATGGCTGAGTGGACACGAGAAATATGAGGTGGAGGGGAAGAGTGTGCTATCAGACTATAGGGAAAGCAGTTAGGCAAAGCATGTGCAAGTTTTTATATGAGAAACTGACTGGGATTCTAAACTTTCACTTAAAACATAATGAAAGAAATTAAAATTTACAAAAACAGAGTATTGATTCAAGCCAGTTATGTGTGGTCACTTGTCACAGCAGCAATAGGAAAATACATATCTCTACTTCATAAAGACTGTCCTCCATGTGACAGGACATACAGCACCCCCGGCTCCTGCCCACCAAGTACCAATATTGCACCCCCTCAAGTCCTGTGACAATCAAAGACAGCCATCATTTCCAAATGCTTGCTGAGGGAGGGAAGAGCCAACAAATTTCAGCACAGCTGCTTCAGAAGATGGTGCAAACATTTCTTCTCTGACCCTACCCCTCAAGCACCCATGACTCCTGCCATTTTTTTCTAAGTTGGTGACAAATTCATCAAATTAGAAGGTTGCTAAAGTGAGAAGAACAGGAGCTGAGGGAAAGAAGTAGAGGCAGTGAGCATGTGGGGAGAGGGACATTCATCTGTTTGGGGCACTTCACACACCTCCACCTCTGTTCCCATGTGTGCAACTAAGTATCAGGGAACCACTGTGGGGACATACTAACTAGGAGCAGCCTTAGGTGCCTCAGTTAATGGAGATGGCTGTTAAGCCTCTGGGCTGGTGACCTACAATCCCCATCAACCCTCCCCCAGGCAGCTGGACTGCATTTTTTAACATCCCAGAGTCCAAGAGCAAAAATATTTTCATTCTGGGCATGAAGATGCCAGGAAATGGCGTAGTGAACCTGCTTGTTCCGCTGAAGACAAGGCCGTCTTGTTGGTTCTTACATCTGTTTTCCTCTCAGACGAACAGGCCAGAGACAAGCATTCCTTTGGGTGGATTGTCAGCATCCCCTGTAAAAGCTGGCCCCTTAGACATCCTTCATTTCATATTCCATTTACCTGAGCAGTGACACAGAAAGTTCAGGTGAAGTTCCATCTGAGGCTTTCAAGAGAAGGATGTCACTGCTCATGCCATTACTTCCCATTAGCCTATGAACGGTGCCATTTTCCCTCAGAGAGGCTTCCTGTAGTGAGGTGGCTGTTTCTGAAGGCCCATAAAAAGCTCAAGACTTCAAAGATATTTTTCCTGACTTCAGCTAACACTCGCTGCATTCATCTTTGAATTATTCATGATTGAAATGACATCATCAGCAAAACCAAGACACCTCTGTTAGGGGGACTGTGCCCACAGAAAGTGTTCAAAGGTGGAATATGGACTAGGGCCACTCCTATTTCGTGTCTTAATTACTTTTTCCTTACAATCTAAACCTCACCATGATTAATGCTACAGAAAAGCAAAATTGGATTTAATATGTACAGTCACTGACATCTACTTTAATGCTCAAGGGTCAGGATTTGTTATTAAATGTTAAATACTTTCCCTCAGCTTCACAAGCATTTTCAGCTATGTGATATTTTTAATCTTTCCCTTCAGGGAGAACGCCATCACCAAAAACTTATGAGCAAAATTTTTTAAATGTCAGAAAAATCTTATATATTACCAGAAAGAACCACTGCAAAGCTCTCACTGAGATCCTAACATTTCTCTTGCTGGATCTCTCTGCCCTCTCCATTAGGCCTTCCCATGGAGTACACACACACACACACACACACACACACACACACACACATGTGCACATACACAGTTCAATTTCCTTAAGTCTTTACTTTCACATCTCTACCTTGGACTAGAATTATGAGGTATAGGAATGTGTGCAAAAGGATAAAACTATACACCTCTGCTTCTTCCCATGTTACAAGAACCTGGACTTGGAGAACATATAGAGGAAGGGAGGAAAACGGGGGGGGAGGGAGGGATAGAGGAGCTGAGGCTTAAAAACACCACAGGGTCATGAGACAGAATCGACTCTATAACTATGTTGTTTGTTTGTTTTGTCCTATATTAGTTCCATAATTCACTAGCTGTGTGACCTCAGGTAAATTGCTTAACCTCTCTGTGTCTCAGTTTCTTTATCTGTAAAATATAGATAATATAGTACAGACCCTATAGAACCGAGAATTGAATGCATGAACATGTGAAAGAGTAAGGAATATAGTAGGTAGATGTATAGATAGATCTACGTAGATAAATTAGGAAACGAGGTAGGTAGGTAGGTAACACATATGTGGGGAGGGGGAGGGGAAATAGGTAAAAGAGTACCAGTCTTCAGAGACGGATCAGCCACTCAACAAGTATCTAGGAAGAGGCAGGCTCTGGGCTTCTTGCTATGGATATGAACATAAACAACCCAGCGAGGCTTTTATTCTCACAGAGACACCAGTCCAATTGTCCTGGAAAGCATGGAGCCTGCATGTAACTGCCACGGTCAGATCATTGCCAATAGGATAGGGACTGAGGATGCCCTCGTAAGTGCTGCTGAGTCAAGTATCTGCAGGAAAAAATGGAGTAACAATAACCAAGGACATTAGAAAATTCAGCCGACAGGCCTTAAAAAACACTCCATTTGAAGGTATTCTAGAAATAATCTTGAACAGCCTGAAGAAAGCCAATTGTATGTTCTTCCCACATCTCTATCAGCCGTTAAAACACTGACAATTATTTCAGTGGTACCAGGATCCCAACTTGATCACAGAGGCCGTGTCAGATTTTCTTTTAAATTTTATTGTCATAAAATATAGATAACAAAAAAAGTCACCATTTTGCCCATGTTCCAGTGTAGAAGTCAGTGGTATTAACTACATTTACCATGTGGTGCTACCATCAGCACTGTCCACTTCCAGAAGCTTCTCATCCCCTCAAACACAAACGCAGGACACCTCCAAGTAGAACCTTCTTTCCTACCTGCCTCAGACCCCAGGTCACCAGGATGGAACATTTGTCTTCACACATTTGCCTATTCTAATAATTCGTGTAAGTGGCATCAAACAATAGTTGTCCTTTTGTGTCTCTCTTTTTCTACTCCCGGTGATGTTTTCAAGGTTGATCTGCCTTGTAGTGTGTATCTGGAGTACCACATTTTCTTTACCCACCCAAACAACACGGGTTGTTTTTGTCCTTTGGTTAATGAACAATGAATGGGTGACCATGCCGGTATTTGAAATGCGTGTAACATACCTTCCAGCATCCTAGCAACATGCAAACCGCTGCTGTATAACAAACTGACAGGTGGTGGGAGAGTGATCAAGGCTACTGATTCTGAGATTGAAAATAGGAAACACATCAATCCTAGGTATCTAAGTCACTGTTTCCAACTTCATTAAGAATTTTCAGCTGACATTTTACTCTCCATTTGCCCAATTTCACTCTCAATTGTCTCAGAATTCAAGCATGGAGCTTATTAACTCAGAAATTCAGATCCAGGAATTTTCCCAGAGAATCTACCTCTGCCAGTATGAAACAGCATATGCGAAGGTCAGTCACTGCTGTGTAGTTTGATTAACAAAGTACAAGAAATAACTCAAATGCCCATTCACAGAAGAATAGTTGCATAAACTTAAGGTCAGGGCTTCAGACCAGCTTGTTTCAACCCCCTGCTGAGGTTTTGTATTTCTACCCCAGATATGCTGAATCAGATACCTGGGAGAGATACCAAATTCTCAGCAGGGGGCCAAACAGAAATGAAGCCCTGCTCAGGGCACCTCAAGGATGCAGAGTGAAATGAAAAAAAAGCAAAGTTAAAAAGATTATTATTTGATATGTTACTTTTTATTTAAGAGAGTAATACGCACTTATACATCTAGTGTCTGTTTTACAAAAGGAGACAAGTTGTTGACTTCTGTCCAGTTTGTTCCAACTCACAGTGACCTATGTACAACAGAATGAAGCGTTGCCTGTTTCTGTGCCATCCTCAGAATCAATGCCATGGTTGAGTCCACTGTTGCAGCCACCCGATCAAGTGTCGTCCTCTTTTTCACTGACCCCCCCACCTTACCCTGGAGGCATAGTGGGCTAAGTGCTGTATCTGCTAACAAAAAGGTCAGCAGCTCAAATCCATCAGGTGCTCCTTGGAAACTCTATGGGGTAGTTCTACTCCAGCCTCTAGGGTCTCTATCGGACCCAACTCAACGGCAGTGGGTTTGGTTTTTGGTTTTACAGCTTACCAAGCATGATATCCTTCTCCAGAGACTGGTCCCTCCTGATAACAGGTCCAAAGCACATGAGATGAACTCTTGCCATCCTCATTTCTAAGTAGCAGTTTGGCTGTGCTTCTTCCAAGACAGACTTCTCTGTTCTTCTGGCAGTCCGTGGTAATTTTAATATTCTTCTCCAACAATGTAATTCAAAGGCATCAGTTCTTCTTCGTCTTCTTTATTATTGTCCAGTTTGGGCGTGCAGATGGGTAACCGAAAATACCAAGTCTCAAGTCAGGCACAACTTAGTCCTTAAAGTGACTTCTTGGCTTTTCAACACTTTAAAGAGGACTTTTGTGACAGTTTACACACACTGCGGGCTCAAGTCCAAAAATCAGAAGTCAAGTGATGACCTAGCCAAGAGCTTAATCCTGAACAGAGCAGAAGCTGAACATTCGCAGGAATAATGAACAAGATTCTAACAAAACCGATCACCTACGGGATAGGTAGGAATACGGATAGAAAAGTTAGAGATGGAAGGCTGATGTCTCTGAATAGATCTTTTTATATAGTTTTTACTTTCTTGTGACAGCTTTGCCTTTCAGAATTAAATAAACAGGATGAAAAAAAATCCTAGAATGGAATGCAAACAGAAACAAATTCGTATTACTGTGTATCAAATTGGTAACACAGCCACGTGCATAAAGAATTAATTCAAAGAATGTTTCAGTTCAGTCTTCCGGCCACCCATCCTTAATGGGCTGTGCTGTAAGAACAAAAAGAACTACAGTCAAAAAAAAAAGTTTTTTTGAACTTTCTTTGGTAGGGTTGTTAGTGACATGACTATAGGAATTCTGCAACTTTGTGTGTATTTGAAAAGCTATAACAAATTAGTATTGATTTTGGAGGAACCAGAGTTATCAAAAAGGAGACAGGAGATACAAATAGAGATTGAGGAAGAACTCCACAGTGTTCTGTTTAAATTGCTGTTCTTGTACATCGCTGTCAAGTTGGCTTTGACTCTTGATGACCTTACGTGTAGCAGAAAGAAACACTGCCTGGGGCTGCACCATCTCCATAATCTTTGATACAAATTAGAATTGTTACTATAAACTTATGAGTTAAAATATACATTTTTCCCTAGCTCTGTCTACTGAAAGAACCCAGAATCAAAGACACACTGATAGTGATAAAGACACTTGTCATTCAGATCTTGTTGTAAATTATTATTCTCCAACCAAAGGAAGCTGGGCTCCTTGGAGAAATGGCTGGTCACAAGCCTAGGGCAGGAAAAAAACAAGATGAGCCTATACTCCCTTGTTGTAGAAAGCAAGGACACATGCTTGAAGAAGAATGAATGGGACACATCAAAAGGACACAGACATCGGCCAGAAGTGGCTCCATGGCCAACTTTGGAACAAACTGAGCATCAAAAAGAACAATAAAATCATTCATCTGTGGTGGCTGTTTACAGAAAAATGTCAGCTAATAAACATAGAAGGATACAATTAGAAATTCACAGTTTTCCTCCCGTCAGTACAATAATTGACTTAGGCAAGGATCAGCAACAGATGCTAAAATCACGGGAAAAAGCTTACTGAGCACAGGATAGTCACAGAGACTCAAAGTATCACCTACAGATTATTAGTCACACAGGGACAATGGTATTTTTACAGTCATCTGGTGAACCACAGCAGAACTAAATGATCAGATTTACTGTTACCTACAGTGGGACAGAGCTCTGGTGGTATAGTGATTAGGGCTTGTCTGCTATCCAAAAGGCTGGCAGTTTGAACCCACTAGCTGCTCTGTGAAGATGTGGCAATCCACTGTATAAAGACTACAGCCTTGGAAACCCTATGGGACAGTTCTATTCCATCCTACGGGTTTGCTATGAGTCGGAATCAACTTGATGGCAGTAGGACAAACTGGCATTTGCCTCCTGATACGATGCATTAGGAAGAACACAACATCACCTGTGTGATATTCTTGAGACAAAAGTTTCACGGCACCTAATCATAAAGAGGAGTCCTGCTGGTGTAGTAAGTTAAGAGTTCTGCTGTTAACCAAAAGGTCAGCAGTTCAAATCCCCGAGCTGCTCATTGGGAACCCTGTGGGCCAGTTCTACTCTGTCCTATTATAGGTCACTATGAGTCAGGATCAACTCAAGGGCAACTGGTTTGTTTTCATCATAAGGAAATATGCAGACAAACCCAGGTTGTAGAACATTCTACGAAGTGCCTGGCTGAGACTCTGCAAGTATTGACATCATGAAACGTAGGAAAGCTTCTAGATTAAAGGAAACTGCAGAGACGTAACAAATAAATGTTGTTGTTGTTAGGTACCATCAAGTCAGTTCCAACTCATAGCGAACCTATGCACAACAGAACGAAACACTCAGGTCTTGCACCATGTCCACAATCATTTTTATGCTTAAGCCTGTTGTTGCGGCCACTGGGTCAATCCATCTCATCTAGAGTCTTCTTCTTTCTCTCTGACCCTCCACTCTACCAAGTATGATGTCCTCCTTCAGGGACTGATCCATCCTGACAACATATCCGAAGTATGTAAGATGCAGTCTTGCCATCTTTGCTTCCAAGAACACTCTGGTTGTACTTCTTTCAGAGAAGATCTGTTTGTTCTTTTGGCCATCCATGGTATATTCCTCCCCAAAAACACAATTCAAAGGCATCAAGTCTTCTTCTGTCTTCTTTGTTCATTGTCAGCTTTTGCATGAGTATGATGTGATTGAAAATACTGTGGCTTGGGTCAGGTGATATCTTTACATTTCAATACTTTAAAGAGATCTTTTGAAGCAGATTTTCCCAATGCAAGGCATCTTTTGATTTCTTGACTGCTGTTTCCATGGGCATTGACCGAGGACCTAAGTAAAATGAAATCCTTGACAACCTCAATCCTTTCTCCATTTATGATGACATTGATTACTGGTCCAGTTGTGAGGGTTTTTGCTTTCTTGATGTTGAAGTGCAATCCATACTGAAGGCTGTGGTCCTTGATTTTCATCAATAAGTGTTTCAAATCTTGAAGCAAGTAAGGTGATGTCATCGGCATAATGCAGGTTGTTAATGAGTCATCTTCCAATCCTGATGCTTCGTTCTTCTTTGCATAACCCAACTTCTCAGATTATTTGCTCAGCATACAGATTGAAAAGGTAAAGTGAAAGGATACAACCCTTATGCACGTGTCTCCAGACTTTAAACCATTCAGTGCCCCCTTGTTCTGTTTGCACAACCTCCTCTTGATCCATATACAGCTTCCTTAAGTGCACAATTAAGTGTTCTGGAATTCCCATTTTTTGTAATGTTAGCCACAGTTTGTTATGATTCACACAGTCAAATGCCTTTGCATAGTCAATGAAACACAAGTAAACATCTTTCTGGTATTCTCTGCTTTCAGCCAAGATCCATCTGACATCAGCAATGATATCCTGGGTTCCACATCCTCTTCTGAATCCAGCTTGAATTTCTGGCAGTTCCTTGTCAATATACTCTTGCATTCACTTTTGAATGATCTTGAGCAAAATTTTATTTGCATGTGATGTTAAACAATACTGTTCAGTAACTTCTGCATTTCATTGGATTGCCTTTCTTTGGAATGGGCATAGATATAGTCTCTTCTAGTCAGTTTGCCAGGTAAGCTGTCCTCCAAATTCCTTGGCATAGATGAGTGAGCACTTCCAGCACTGCATCTGTTTGTTGAAATGTCTCAATTGATATTCCATCAATTCTTGGAGTTTTTTTTTTTTTTTTTTTGCCAGCACTTTCAATGCAGCTTTGACTTCTTCCTTCAGTACCATTGATTCCTGGTCACATGCTGCCTCTTCAAATGGCTGAACATCAACAAGCTTTTCTGGTATAATGGCTCTGTGTATTCCTTCCATCTTCTTTTGATGCTCCCTGTGTCATTTAATATTTTCCCAGTAGAATACTACACGATTGCAACTCGAGACTTGAATTTTTTCTTCAATTCTTTTTGCTTGAGTAACTGTATTCTTCCCTTCTGGTTTTCCATTTCAAGCTCTTGCACATGTCACTATAATACTTTATTTTGTCTTCTCAAGTTGCCCTTTGAAATCTTCTGTTTAGGTCTTTTACTTTGCCTTTCTTTCCTTTTGGTTTAGCTGCTCGATGTTCAAGAACAAGTTTCAGAGTCTCTTCTGACATCCAGTATGGTCTTTTCTTTCTTTCCTGTCTTTTTAATCACCTCTTTCTCTCTTCATGGATGATACCTTTGATGTCATTCCACAGTTCATCTGGTCTTCAGCCATTAGTGGTCAGCATGTCAAATCTCTTCTTGAGACGGTCTTTAAACTCAGGAGGAATATACTCAAGGTCATACTTCAGCTCATGTGGACTTGTTCTAATTTTCTTCAGTTTCAATTTGAATTTGCATATGAGCAATTGATGATCTGTGCAGCAGTCAGCACCTGGTCTTGTTTCCTAACTGCTGATATGGAGCTTTTCCATCACCTTTTCCCACAGATGTAGTCAATTTGGTTCCTGTGTATTCCATCTGGTGAGGTCCATGTGTACAGTTGCCATTTGTGTTGGTTGAGAAAGGTATTTTCAATGAAGAAGTCATTAACAGTCTTGCAAAATTCTATCATGCAATCTCTGGCATTATTTCTATCACCATGGCCATATTTTCCAACTATAGATCCTTCTTCTTTGTTTCCAACTTTTGCATTCCAGTCACCAGTAATTATCAGTGAATCCTGCTTGCATGTTTGATCAATTTCAGACTGCAGAAGCTGGTAAAAATCTTCAATCTTTTCATCTTTGGCCTTAGTGGTAGGTGCATAAGTTTGAATAATAGTCACATTAACTGTCTTTCCTTGCAGGTGTATGGATATTATCCTGTCACAGACAGCACTGTACTTCAAGACAGATCTTGAAATGTTCATTTTGATGTTGAACGCGCCACCATTCCTCTTCAATTTTTTTCCCAACTTAGTAGACCACGTGATCGTTGGATTCAAATCGGCCAGTACCAGTCCCTCCATCTCAGCTCACTAATGCCTGGAATATCGATGTTTATGTATTCCATTTCATTTTTGACGATTTTCAGTTTTCCTACGTTCATGCTTCTTACATTCCATGTTCTAATTATTAATGGATATTTGCAGCTGTTTCTTCTCATTTTGAGGCAAGCCACAACAGCAAATGAAGATCCCAAAGGCTTCACTCCATGCACATCGTTAAGGTTGACTCTACTTTGAGGAGGCACCTCCTCCCCAGTTGTCTTCTGGGTGCCTCCCAAACTGGGGGACTCATTTCCTGGCATTATATCTGACAATGTTCTGCTGCTACTCATAAGGTTTTACCTGGCTAATTATTTTCAGAAGTAGACTGCCAGGTCCTTCTTCATATTCTGTGTTAGTCTGGAAGCTCATCAGAAACCTGTCTACTGTGGGTGGCCCTGCTGGTACCTAAATGCCAGTAGCATAGCTTCCAGCATCTTAGCAACAAGCAAGCCTCCACTGACAGACAAGTAGAGGCTGCCCCAGTAAATGAATGCAATACATTTGCCAGCCAGCCAAGTGCCATCTAGTCAGATCTGACTCATGGCGATCCTAGGGCAACACATTAAAAAAAAAAGCTCCAAATGGGTATCTAGAGAAATGCACATGAACTATACATTAGATATTATTTTATCTATTTTAAATTTCTTATCTGTGACAACTGAATTGAGGTAGATAGGAAAGTGTTCTTGTTCTTAAGAGATACACATTAAAATATTTTTCAAAATGTGTGCATGGGGAAAGGGATACTGCTCATTTTCTCCCCAAAAATGTCAACAGAGGCGGTCTTAACAAATACATAACAGATATATATGGATCCAAAAATTATTGTTAACTTCTTGCCAATTGTCTTAGGCATGGATTCTCTAGAGGAGCAAAACCAGTAAAGCACATAAATACATATACACAGAGAAATCTATATCAAGGAAATGGTTCATGGAGTTGCAGGAACTGAAATACTCCAAGTCCATGGGTCAGGCTGGAGGCTTCCAAGGGGCTGGAGAAACCAAGATGGGCAGATTAGAGAGCAGAGTTGTTGCTCGCAGGCTGTGAAGACGAACAAATCCCAAAATCAGCAGGCAAGATCACAAATGAGCTTTTAGCTCAAGTTTCATGAAGTGGTGGTAGGACACACAGAAGCCAGCTACAGGATCCAGGATGAGAAAAAGCCCACAACCCTTGCCAGAATGTCCACTTAATATTTGATGTAGAACATACACCCTAGAAACCTCCCTTTCAGCTGATTGGCTACTCACAGAGGATACCTTGAGGGTAATCATCTTATATCAAATGTCAACATGGAAGTAATCGCAACATCATTCAACTGCCAAACCACTAGGAAACATGGCCCACCCAGGCTGCCACACTCTTAACCATCACGCTATTTAAGTGTTCTGGCTAACATTCCCAATTAGCATCATATCTCATGACGCTAATTCTTTGATTTCTGTGTCTATCCTGCTCTGTGGACAGAGAATACATTTTCTCTTCTGTGCACCTGTGCCCTCCAGCACTGTGCTTTTGTTGTTATTATTAGGTGCCATCAAATTGGCTCCCTACTTATGGCAGCCCCATGAGAACTACTCTGTAGGGTTTTCCTGGCTATCATCTCTACAGGTGCAGATCACCAGCCCCTTCTTCCAGACAACCACTGGGCATATGAATCATCAATCTTTCAGTTAACAGGTAATCACAAATCACTTCCATTACCCAGGCTCCACGTGCCACCCAGGCTCCATACACCACACAGACTCTTTGCACCATGACTTACTAGCTAGAAAAGACTCATATTCTCATGGAGTGAACAGGTGACCAGGTAATTCATAGAATTAGTATGCTTTCTTAAGTCCTTTGTCAGCACTTATTGTGCTACCTGGCACATTTAAACATTAGGGCATCTCTTCCAAAAAACCTAAGAGCAAGGTTTAATTCATCTACTCGAAAATATTCTCATAACACCAGTCATGTACCAGGGGAAAAAAGGAAAGAAAGACACCACGCCTACTCTCAAAGAATTAAGTCACATGGGAGAGACAAGTAGACAAGTCATCACAACACAGCAAAGAGATTTGCCACAAGAACCATAAGCTACTAAGAGGCACATAGCCCGTAGCTGACGGAGGCTGGTTTCATTTCTGAGGGAATCATCCTTACACTGACCCTCTTCTAGAAAATACTGTGAGGACCAAAGGACAAACAAAAAACCAAACCTATTGCTCTCAAGTTGATTCCAACTCGTGGTGACCCCCATGTGTTACAGAGTAGAACTGCTCTGTGGGGTTTTCTTAACTATAATCTTTGCAGAAAAAGATCACCGGGCTTTTCATTGTAATAACTGAGTGGATTTGAACCATCAACCTTTCAGTTATCAGTCAAGCACAAACTGTTGGCACCATCCAGGGGCCTTGACCACAGGATTGTCTAATAATGGCTATCCTAAAACACATAAGCTATGTATCCTAAAATGCTATGGCTATAGTGCAGTGGTTAAGTATGAGGCTGCTAACAAAACGGTCAACAGTTTGAACCCATCGGCACCTCTACAGGAAAAAAGACCTGGCGATCCGGTCTCATCAAGATTATAGCCTAGAGAAAGCCTTTAAGTCAGAGTTCTACTCTGTTGTATCATGCAGTATTAGTTGGAATCAACTTGACAGCAAACAACAACAACATGGCTACACTGCTCCCTTTGACTGATCCTTGTCTGGCTAGAGCTAGGACTTTAAAGACAAGGTGATCTGAAACTTTGTTTATTCCCCAAGACATCCAGATCCTTCTTACTCTTAATTGGCCAGGCAGTTTCAGTCAACCGTCTTCGAAGCAGATAAGAGAGTCCACTTGTTTCCTAAAAGAGGCTGTGCACAACAGCTGTGATGCAAAGGCATTCATAGCTCAGAACAGGCACTGCACACTGTCCTCTCTCTTCTATCAAAATAATTGCACAGTACACAGACTTATCATTAAGAACTGGGCACCACCATGGAAAACATGTCGCAAAACACCTGCATTGGCAAAGCAAAGACGAGCCAACCCAATTATTTCTTCCATCTCTCATTCTGGATGAGATATTAAGAGTCACTAAAAAGAATACATTGGCAAGAAATGGAGATAATTCGGCTAGGGGAGAAAAAGCTGCCCATGGAGCTCTACTGGGCCAAACTCTGAAGCATCATCTAATTATACTCTTATATCTTCCATTTCATCCCCCATGAAAAATGCCCGGGGTGAAATCACGTCATTCAGGGCCTTTTGCCCTCCAACAATTCCTCCCACATATCCAATCTGAATTTTTTAAAATTCCAATCTAGAGCTGTTTGAAGGATAATGATGAGTGGAGACCATGCCAGGCACACAGGATGGGGTGGGGTATGCTATAACAGAGACAGATGGCCTGGACAGAAGCCCCCAATTTGATATGACAGCCCAAGATTAAACTGCTCCCTTTACATTTTCAGCAGTTGAGTGGCCCAAAATTCTTAGGAATTTCTCCAGAAACACCAAGAGGCTTGCATCTACATAAGTTCCATCAAAGCACTTCTCAAATAATGCAAAGACTTGAGCAAAATTATAATTAGAGGGGGACACAGCATCATCTCCTCTACCAATGGCCCCAAGTTCACTGTAGGGCTTTTGAAGTCATGTTTCTGGCTCAGCTCTTTTATAGAGGTTATCATTTTTCCATATTATCTCTGGATTATTTATGTGAAAAACCACTACAGACACAGTTCAGTAGGCTTTGTATTCATCCCATCCAGTTCTCATTCCCCTTCTTTTTTTCCAGAAGACAATCATTATGTTAAAGATGGTTTGTCCCTTTCCCACCTACATCTTTGGAATATAAGTATATGTATGTTTGCCTATATGAAAAATACAGAGTCTCTAAGTGATGTAAATATTACCATGTTTGGCTGTCAACAGGAAGGTTAGAAGTTCAAGTCCACCCAGAGGTTCCTTGGAAGAAAGCCCTGGCAATCTATTTCTGAAAAATCAGCCAGTGAAAACCACATGGAACACAATCCTACTCTGATACACATGGCCATGAGTTAATAGCAACTGATTTTGTCATAAACAATATGCATGCATTTCTCATTTATCAACATGGTTAGGTTCCAGAGGCCAAATTGTTGGGGGAAACTCTGAGTCAGGTTAAAATGGAGGATGACTACATGATTACATAACAGTCAAACCACTGAAAATCATGGTCCAGCTAAGCTGACACATAACTTTAACAATCATAGCTAGCATTATCCTTGCTTCCCACCTGAGCCAGGTAAATAAAGTTCAAGGGCCATCCAAGGGTTACAAGGTCTAACAACTAAGTCTGTGAACTTGTCATTGTGTGCTTGTGTTGGCAATGCTGTACAAACTACTCAGCAAGGTTTCATAACCTTGGCATATCAGTGTCTCACAGCTGTGTTTGTGTTGATGTGTGGTGGTGTCTTGCTGAGTGGCGTTCATTATTGTTGTTGCATGTTTTTGTGTGCCATCATAAGAATGTCAGAGCTTGAATTAGAGCAACAAACAAACATTAAATCTCTTGTTAAACTTGGCAAGAGTAGAAGTGAAATCAGGCTCATGGTAGTCCAAGTTTATGGAGATAATGCCATGAAGAAAACGGCAGTGTACAAATAGATTAAATGTTTTTCTGAGGGGAGAGAAAGTGTTACTGATGAAGAGAGGCCAGGGCGGCCACTAACAGGCAGAACTGATGAAAACACTGCAAAAATTCATCACATTATGCATCAAAATCTTTGGCTGACTGTGAGAAGTATAGCAGACCAAGCAAACATCTATAAACAGGAAACTCTTCACTGAAAATCTTGGCATGAGAAAGGTGTGTGCAAAAATGGTCCCAAAGGAGCTCACCAATACGAAAGCAAAGGACAGTCACAGTTTGCCAAGAACTTTTGGAAAGGCGAGACGACGTTTTGCACTGGTTATCACTGGTGATGAAACATGAGTGTACCAACAGGACCCTGAAGCAAAGAATCAAAGTGCACAAGAGAAGTCAGACAATTCTTCACAACCAAAAAAGTTCCATGAGTCCAAATCAAGAGACAAAATGATGTTGCTCCTTTTTTTTATATCAGAGGGATCACTCATTATGAATTTGTACCAACTGGACAGTTAACCAGGTTACTATTTGGAAGTGCTGAAAAAGACTGATCAAAAAAGCTAGACAAAAATGACCTGAACTTTTCACCAACAACTCATGACTCTTGGCATCACGACAATGCACCGGGCCACATGGCACTGTCTCTGAAGGAGTTTTTAGCCAGTGAATGAATCACTGTATTGGAACACCCTTCCTACTCTCCGGATCTGACTCCCAATGACTTCTTTTTTTTTCTTACCCAAAGATAAAGGAAATATTGAAAGGAAGACATTTTGATTGCATTCAGGACATCAAGGGCGATACAACAGCTCTGACAACCATTCCAGAAAAGGAATTCCAAGAGTGGTTTCGAGGGTGGACTAGGCACTGGCATTGGTGCATAGCTTCCCAAGGGGAGCACTTAGAAGGTGACCACTTCAAAGGTGACTAATTCGAAGGTGACAATAGTGATTTTAAGCAATGAGTTGCGTAGCACTTTTTCTAGGATGAGTTCCCAAACTTAACTGGCAGACCTCATATATCGTGACAACAGTGCTACTGTTTTGAATGGCTCTCTGGAGAACTTGTCCTCTCTGAGGGTGCATTCCCAAGGACCCCACCTTCTTTTCACTCCCTTGCCTACCAAATTCACAGGGTGCCCTCTAGACCAGGGTAGACTTGCATGGGTGGGTATGCATGCTAGCATAACTCAGTAGTCTGCAATTCTGTCATGGAGACTCTAAGTGAGCGGTTTGTACTTGGGTGGGGTTACAAACACTCCCCAAAATACCCTCAGCCCACAGAGCGCATTACAAGACTGTGGAGACTGCTGGCCCCAGATACTACCCTAAACTTTAAAGTGCCCTTCTGAGCCCCAGTCCTAACTTTACCCTGGAAGCAGCCACTTCTTAACAGATGCACCTTGGCTCTGCCACCCCTCACTATACTTCCAAGGGTCCCTGCCTGAAAGGAACCCCAACCACTGTGAGCACCCACTTTTCCAAAGTTCACCCCAAGCAAGGACTCTTTCTTTAGCTCTACAGAACCAGCTGACACTGGGAAGTGCCCAACCAGTGTCATGTGATGCACTTCACCTTCTGTAAGAGCTCTCACCCCACAACCTCCCACACTGCCTCAGACCCCTGATGAGGACAGGGGCCAAAGCAGGTGCCCAAGGAACAGGCAGAATTGCCAGCTGTGGAGAGGGAACTTGAATCTTCTGATCAACTCTAGAAAGCATGCACAACGGCCAACAGCAAGTGAGTGCCATCCTTTCTAGGTGAAAGCTGTTTCCTGGCAACTCAGAGGCAAGGAATGGGAAACGTGAGAGGTCAAGACACACAGAAAGTTTAGCCAATGACTGTTTGTTCCAGTGGAGGGGCTTTGATCCATGGGAAATATGAGTGTAGGATGGGAAATCAGGTGCAAAGAGAAAAAGATGAGCCAGGGAGGTGATGAAAAGTAAGTTTATTACACTGTAGTCACCAGAGGGGCACACAGTGGTACCTGCAGGGCCACAATGGAATACTTTCACGGTATGCTACTGCCAGACTTAACTTTGTAGCACAGTAGTCAGGTAGTAGATTTTTTTACTATTGTAAATACGAGACACCAGAAAACAAGATAATTGATAAACAAGTACTTGGAAATATGAAACCTGAGAACAAGGCTACACTGTAACTAGAGTACTATATTATAAATGTGTTTCACTATAAGTAATCTTAGGTTAACCGGGATTTTTCACACAATATTGTATTCTAGATTTATCCATGTTGAAATATAAATATGCATTTAATTCCTTTTGATTGCCTCCATTATATTTTAGATGTATCTCTTAAGCTGCAACATATTTTTCAAATTTAGTGTCTTTATCCTCCTAATAAGACCACACTTGGCTGGCTTGGCTACATCTGTTGTGACTACTGATACAATTAACTTAGAAAATCTTTTTTTCTGTTTACTATAGGCCTGGCTTTTATATTGTTTTTGCTATTTTTCTCTTTTTCTGTCTTCAATATGCTGACTAAATTTTCACTTCTTCTGTTTTCTGTATGTTGGTTTAGAAGTCACACTTTCCATTTTTATTATACCATGGCTCGGGTCAGGTGGGCCTTAGTCTTAAAAGTACTATCTTTGCTTTTTAATACTTTAGAGAGTATGAAGAGAATGCTCCTTCGAGATGAGGCTGTCAAGACTTTGTTTTACATACTGTGACGTGTCATCAGGAGGGACTAGCCTCTGGAGAAGGACATCATGCTTGGGAGAGGGTCAGGAAGATGCTCAGTGAGATGGATTGACAGGGTGGCTGCCGTGATGGGCTCGGGCACAGTGAGGAGGGCAGAAAAACAGGAAGTATTTCATTCTGTTGTACACGAGGTCATTATGAGTCAGAACTTTATCAACAGCACCTAAAACGTAACCAATAACACTGAATAATTTGTGTAGAAATTGTTAAATGGAAACCTAATTTTCTGCATAAGCTTTTACCATAAGCACACTAAAATATTTTTTAAAAAAGAACTTAGGAGTGGATCAATTAGGGATCAATCAGAGAAGCAGAACCACTGGGACTGATACAGAATCCATGCCTCTGATATGGAGTCACCCCCACCAGTTTCTTTGGCCAGAACTTAATTGATCATTTCATCATCTGGATATTTACCCATCAGAATTAAGATTCCTTCCTCTCCCTCCCCCCCTCTAATTTTCCTAAAGCCTGGTAAAAACCAACCAAACCAAACCCACTGTTGTTGAGTCGATTCCAACTCATAGTGAACCTGGTAGACTCTAGCAAAATACTGGTGAGGTTTTTTCAAAGTTTCATTCCATTTGCCATTGAGTTAACTCCAATTGACACAACTCTTATGTGTCAGAGGGAGCTGTGCTTCATGTATTTGTTAATGGCTGATTTTTTGGAAGTATGTCACCAGTCCTTTTTCTGAGAAGCCTCTGAGTGGACGTGATCTTCTAACCTCTCAACCTGCTGTCAAGCACGTTCATCATTTGTACCACTCAATGATTCCTCCAACTCATAGTGACCTCCTGAGGCAGAACAGAACTTCCTCATAGTCTTTTCTTGGCTATGATCCTTACAGACACAGATGGCCAGTCTTTGCCATGTGGCACCCCTGGGTAGATTTGAACTGCCCTCTTTTTGGTCAGCAGCCAATTTCTTACCTGTTGTACCACCAGGGCTCCTTTGATGTGCAGTTACAATCATGAAATCTTACATACAAAAAGTACAGGGTATACAATAAAGATATCTGGTTTATCTTAGAAAGCTCTAGAATGCCTCCCTCAGAAAAGATGTTTGAGCAGAAGGAGGAGTTTTGAGAACTTAGGCAAGAAAGTAGAGAAGAATATTCAACGGAAGGAGTCACCTACTGTTTTTTATGCAAATAATGTATGCCTTCCGTGTTTGCCAAATGTGCCCTCTCTCTACAAGGTATTTTCATCAGCATACTATGTTATTTATTGATTTTAATAAAAATATATTTTAAAAAATGACATAGTGATTCTTACAAACATACCTCTCAGGGGAGTGTGCAGTTGGCAAACAGACATAGAATGTATGCATGATTTGAGTAAACATACAGTATCTGAAAGCCTCAATATAAGAAGAGGAGTTTAAGAGGAAGAGCGGAGGCCAGTGTGGCTGGAATCACAGAGTAAGGGGCAGATGAACCAAATCATAGGCTGAAGAGGTGCAAAGGAGGTCTAGCAGGAGGTTTTAGGCCTAGAGTAAATCATGTGGGCTGGAAAGAGGGACAAGGAAGAGCTTATTGACATGTATCCAGCCCTTAGCACCATCCCCCAGAAAACCAAACTCACTGCCGTCAAGTTGATTTGGACTCATAGCCATTCCTACTCAAAGGACAGAGTAGAACTGCTCCACAGAGTTTCCACAGGGCACCTGGAAGATTTGAATCGCTGCCCTTTTGGTTAGCAGATAAGCACTTAACCACTACACCACCAGAGTTTGCCTGGGTAATAATCAGGGATCAATAAATGTTTGAGAAAGAATTAATAATCCAGAAACAAACACAAAATAGACCTTGAGTTCAAGGCCACACAAAGCTGAATTATTATCTTGGTTGAGAAAAATAAATTTTCTACAACAAATAAAGAAACAAATTCATATACTCATTCAACAAATATCAGTAAGACCTCTGCATTAGACACAGTACTGTGTGTCACCATAGCAAATGACCAGAATCCGGTCAGCGATGGCACAGAAAGATTTTTCTGAAATTCAGTAGTTCTTTTCACTTATTTTTCCTCAGAAAAATTTAAAGTGAGATTTTAATAGTCTTGTAATAAAAAGCAAATACTCTATAATTCCACTTTTCTCAAACCATTCTCCATAAGAGAGCTGTGGAATGGAATGCATCAAGTACTGGTGAAAATTGGTTATTATTGGATGGTAAACAAAAAAAGTTTTAATGAGTTATTTATTTTTCATTTCTATTTTTCTATTGTCTGATTTTATAAACATAACAAGTTTATGTGATTTTTACAAAAACAGTTAACATTTTTAAGCTACTAAATAAAAGGACTCATGTTGATCATATCTAATGTAGTATCTAACATACTCATATAATTTTATATCTTTCCTCAAAATTGAAGAAAACAAACTAATTCAGACAGGTGAAGGACTAGTGCAAAGTCCCAGAACTTTTTTTAAAAAAAACCTGGAACAGTCCCTGTAAGGAATTTTACCCATTCCCAGAAAGCAGAGATACAAAATTCTGCCACTGATAGAAAAAAACATACTCTCCCTTCTCCTTTTGTCTTTATTCTCTCAGCCTCAATTACAAAGGTAAGTACTATGCACAGGGATCCACAGTCCTCTGGCAACAGCCACATTCTCCAGCTCTTTCTGCTTAGGAAACATGACTCTACACATGTGAAATCTACATATCTAACAATTAGTCATATTTCTGTAACTCACAGGAATACTACTGCCCAAATATGGGGATTAAATAGGCCAACTCTAATTTCCTGTTATATTTATTATATTTCTCTTCTTTACCAAAGAATTTAAGGGATGTGACATTGAAGAAAGAAGTGGGAAGAAAGGGTACGGAAACTAACACAACATACCTCATGCTTTCTACCATTAATTCTGTCATACTGAAAATAAAATCTCCACATACATAACATTTCTGTTTCACTTCTATTGTCTTTCAAAAACAGTTACAGACATGTAATAAGATTTTGTTTCTTGTTCCAACAAACATATTTATTCCCTAAAGTTTTCTAGAAACTCTGTAAAGCATTGGGAAAACAAAGATAAGGAAGACATTATTCCTATTCTCAAAATACTTAGTCATGAGCCTAGTTTCTACTATTAAAACATCATTAAAAAACCAAAACCAAACCCACTGCCATCAAGTCAATTCCAATTCATAGAGACCCAACGAACAGAGTAGAAATGCCCCTTAGAGTTTTCAAGGAGTGCTTGGTGGATTTGAATAGCTGACCTTCTGGTTAGCAGACACAGCACATCATTAGACATTATTTAATACTGCACACCTATTAAAGACTAGAAATTTCTAGAAGGAAACACTACTGCAACTACCATCTTTGAAAGAATTTATATGGAAAGAAGAGCCTAAACCAGGAGTTTGACTGACAAATGAGGAAGACAGTATGAAGAAAGGCCTACAAAATGTTATGGTGGATAGAAACCCAAGACACCCATTCTGAGACTTCAACTATCATCCCTGGCAAGCACATTAGACATCTGGGTAGAAAGTGGTGGATAGAAGGTGCTGTGTGTTGAGATACACTTTCCAAACCATTACTCAGAGCTTGTGGAGAACACGTACGCCAGTAGAAATTTCACTTCCTTCAGTCTTTCTTATATCTTGTAGGGAACTGAAGAAACTACTCTGTTTGAGCCATAAAGTGAAAGAATGGTAGATCCCAGTCTACTGATGGGAAGATACTAACTCACACAGCTCAGTGTGAACCACAGGTAGTTACCATTACTTATCCAGGAAATAATTGTCAACTGCCCTAAAAGAGATAATAGAAAAATCAATATAAAAGAGGTCATGGAGAAATTTTAAGACTAAAGCTATCCACCCAAGTTTAAACCACGTAGCTGTAAAAGGGCCCATGAAAAGTTTGGGATGGGTAGGCACTGAAATTGAGCTTTTTGACACCTAGTAGGAATTTTTATTAATTAAACCTGTAGAGACCCATCAGTACAAGTTGAGTGTCCTGCTGTAAAAACCTCTCCAATGTGTTTATGAATCCCAACAAAGTCAGGAAAAGAAATCAATACCCACAGTGGCTCTGGAGAGCTGTAACAAATTCTTAAGCTCCACAAAATCATTCTTTAAAACCTTCAAAGAAAATGGAACCATTTATTTAAACTTGTCTCAAGCTACTCTTTCTCAACATTCTCATTTTATTAGAAAAATCAGAACTTATTAAGAGGCTTAAATAATCTGCTTTCAACAAACAGACCCTCAGGATTTGAGAGGATACCCATCCTAACATCCCAGCTAATGTTTATTCATAGTTTATGCTAATTTTATAAAAATGAATATTCAACAGCATAACAAAAGGTTCTTTACCATGTCAAAGCTATAATCCATAGTGGATTCACAGACAAAAAATAATTTAAGTTCTCTTGATGAAAACTTGAACATGACATGATTCCTCTTTCAGACACAGTAAATAGTAATTATTGTTCTGTGTCCCCGCTCCAAGTTCTCCTCCTTAACAAATTAATAACAGGAATAATGATAATAAATCATCTTCAGCTTGAAAACAGAAATAATCTATTCATCTGGAGGATTTCATTTTGAAGGTATGGTGTCTCTGGTGATGCAGTGGTTAAATGCTGTGACTGCTAACCAGAAGGTGGAAACTCTATAGAGCAGTTCTACTCTGTCTTTAGGGTCACTATGAGTCAGAATTGACTTGATGGCAAGTGGGGGTTTTTACTTGTTTTATATGAAATGTTGAAACTAGATTTTCCAACCAGAGTTGACATCTTAACTTTACAAGGGTCTGCCTTGATCAAAAAAATCCCTAAGTCAGCAACTCCCTAGAATTTAAGTGCCACAGAACACTGCTGACCCTTCTAGGACCAGAGGTCAGTAAAGTAAGTAACTCCAGAGAAGACAAGCTAAAATGCCAACACAGTCTTCAGCTCTTCTGGTCAGAGACACAGCGTTTCTTCCTCCTGACCCCTTGCTCTGCTTAGCAGGGTCAGTTGTTCTTCTCTCGGGGGATCTGGAGTTCTCAGAAAACAGCAAAAACTTTCAGACTTTTTCTCGAGTGACATGGTTAAAAAAAAAAAACTTCATTTCCTTTGCCCCACACTGTCTTGAAAGACTCAAAGGAAACATAAATCTTCAGATCCCTTTTCTACAAGTGCTTTGACCTTGAAAAACTCAACTGAAGTGAATATATCTAATGTTATCCAAAACAAGTCCTTAAAACTTCCCTCCTCTGTATAAAACATCCAACCAGTTTACTTATAAGGAAAGAATAAAATTCTTTTCCTTTGGAAAAGATTAGGGACTCCAAAAAGACATCCACTTACTCCATGGGTAGGACTTGGGATAAAATCACTCATTCATTCATCTAACCCTTTGTTTATTCACTAAACATTTGTTAATTGTGGTAAACATATAGGTAAAAAACATTAGACATTTCCTTTATCAACAATCTTCACATGCAAGTTCAGTGACATTACATTCATCATATTCAACCATCACCTGCTGTCTTCTTGACATTCGCTGTCTTCCAATCAACATGCTGAGACCCTAGAGGCATAAGACCAGCCTGCCTTCAAAGGGCTTACAGCGCAGAAAGGGGGCCAGCCTAGCAAATAAGAGGGAAACGTGATGTGTGCCCAGAAAGACAGCAGTGGCCACCAAATAAGGCAAGACTACTACAACCTGGGAAGAAGGAGACTCATGGTATAGAACCTGAAAGATGGACAAAGTTCCATTAGATGAAGAAGTGAGGGACTGGGGTGTCCATGGTGTAAGAGCAACATCTGCAGAGATACCAGGGGAGTGTGTGGGCAGCACAACTAGTGACCAACAAGGAGAAAAATCCATGCTCTGAAGACTATCCTAGTGCTACCAACTGGCTCATGACTTGTGAGAAACTTTGGGCGTCACCTAACTCAGCAATTTGCAACTCTACATGGACACTAGTATCACCCTAAAAAAAATAATAAAAAGTAATAATTTTCTGTTAAATGAAATTTTATTTAAAAAATAAAAACTGATGTTTAGATATCACTAGAAACCAGTTACGCTTGAATCCCTCAGTGTGAGGTCTAGTCACGAGTATTTTAAAGAGCCTCCCAAGTTGATTCTAATGAGGTGTAAGCTCCAGCACTCTCTGGAGAGTTAGTAAGAGAACTGAGTTCTGTGGGCTGCAGTAAGGATTAAGGGAATGATAAATGCACAGTGCCTAGAAAGCTGTTGTGTGCTGTTGGGTCAATTCTGACTCACAGCAATACTGCAGGAAAGAGTAGACTGCTCCATGGCATTTCCAAACCTGTAAATCTCTACAGAAGCAGACTGCTGCATCTTTCTCCCACAGAGTGTCTGGCAGGCTTGAACCGATGACCTTCAGGTTACCTGCAGAATGTTTAACCACTATACCACCAGGGTTTCTTGCCTAGCAGCTTGGGAGTGTTTATAAAGATTATGGGCGGGGGCAAAGAGGGACGTTACGTGAGAGGGGTCATGAGGGAGATGAGTCTGGAAGATAGGGCAGAGCCAGATCACCATCTCAGCTTAACCTTACTGTACTCTCCGTGTGTGCCAGGCACTGTTCTATCCCCTTCACGTACATTAACACAGGCGGGCTAGCTCAATAGATCAGGAGGAGCAGCATTGCTATCTGAGAGATGGTGAAAGTCCTTGACTACACTGTTTAGGTACCGGTGGGCCGCATAACCAGGGACGGATGGGATCAGAATTACCTTTTATAGTCTCCCACTGCAGTGTGAACAAGGGGTTAGAAGGGGAAGAGAATGGACTGAGGAGATGCTCCTATTCTTAAGGTGTAAGTCAAAGACCAGATGGTGCTACAGGAGAAGAAAACCAGCTCATAGAAACTCAGAGCCTGGAACACACACACCCCCCACACACACCCCACACACATAGCTGATAGATTTTTCTCAAACTACCTTCAAATTTTCGTTAAAATTTAAATGTGTGCTAATACACAAATACGTACCATTTCTATACGTGTCACCTCTTCCTTTTTGACCAGCTTCAGGCCTCAGCATTAATTATTATTGGAAACATTTTTCATCTTGTCTCTAGAAAAGTCTGTGAACAATAATACACTTAAAATACTTTCACCATCTTTAGAAGAATTGCATCTATTCAAAAGGTTTTCTTTCTTTGAAGTTTTTGTAGTATCATAATCTATTGAGGAAGTTAGACTCAAATTATTTCCTCTACAGTAGAGTTTTTAATTGGCAACTGAGATTTAAACTAACTATATTTTTCCACTATTGGTGTGTTAATGGTATTACTGGAATAGAATATGCTAAACCTCAGTGCTTGAGAAAAATAACAGTAGACTTTGACTTGATTTTAGAGGTAGGAAAACAAGACAAGCATTGGCTGAGATGAAACAAGAGCTTTATTCCAGTTGATACAGGTTCAAACTCCTGCTGATAATTTGCATTTCTAACAAGTTTCCAAGGAGTTATACATAAGAATCGCCTGGCAATGTATTAAAATGTGGGTTCCGATTCAGTATATCTGGGGTGGAAATAGTAAATTCTCAGCAGGGAACCTGTTAGAAATACAAATTCTCAGCAGAGAATCCAACAAGAACAAACTGGTTCAAATCCCTGTATGAAACTCTGTCTGCTTCTTTCATTTACTTTAACACTGACAATGACCCTCCCAAGATACTGTGACTCTGGCCACAAGATAATCTGTGATGGGAAGGGACCTGAGGACATGCCTACTACCTGTCCACTGTCAGACAGCTACATATACAAGGGCTTACAATTAAGACCATGAAGTCAATCGTTTTAAGTGATACCTACCTCATTGCTGAATATCACTACGGTCAACTTTGAAGTACTCCCCTTGGGAAGCTGTGCATCAGTGCTAGTGCCTAATCCACCCTTAAAGCCATTTTGGAACTGTTTTTCTGGAATGGCCATCAGAGCTGTCATCGTACTACCTTTGATGTCCTGAATGTCATCAAAACGTCTCTCAACATTTCCTTTATCTTCAGGTAAAGAAAAATGTCCCTGGGGCCAGATCAGGTAAGTAGTGAGGGTGTTCCAATACAGTTATTTGTTTACTAGCTGATAACTCCCTCACAGACAACTATACAGTGAATTTCTCGAATTTGCTACCATGTCACCTTACACAATGGCCATTCCAGAAAGAATTCCAAAATCACTTTGAAGGGTGGACTAGGCACTGGCATTGGTGCACAGCTTCCCAAGGGGAGTACTTAGAAGGTGAGTGACTGTAGTGATATTTAACAATGAGTATCAGTTAGAACAATTAAGTTTGCAGACTTAATATTTGGACCTCATATGGTGATGCAGTCTCTCCACCACCTCACAACTGTTCCATCTATTCCATGACATCTTCTGGAAGCAAAAGGCCATTTTTCCAAGGTTCTTGTGTTTATTTTTCAAAATATCATCTCCAGATTTTCCTGTTTTATTAGGGTTTCTTGAGTATTCTACCTGGGTATTTACCACTCGCATTAATCATCATGAAATAGGAATCACAACCTGACACTGACTCTCCATGTTTTAAGACTAAACATACATTCTAGTCTACAAAGTAGGCATCATTATACTTGTATCATAGATGAGGACTTAGCCTATGACCCTTTTGGGAGGTCAGTTACAGGAAGACTAAGCTAGTCAAGTACCAACCATTTTTATGCATTTCTAGCACTTCAAATATTATTGAATTCTAGGAAATAAATGTGGAATTCACTCATTCTAATTCATTAAGTTTTATCTCTCAATTGCTAGGTAAAACAGCTAGTCTATTTCTTCCAGGGGACAATAAGTGACTGTTTTAGTCAGACTTGCTCCTTGTAGGTGGAAACACAAGAGTTCTTCATTTTTGTAGGTCAAAAACAGTAAATTTTGGCAATTTCTTATGATTCACTAATACATTAAGTTATTATGGTATTATTCAGAATTTTCACTAATTTAGGCTGACTTCTCTTTCACTCGTTCTTAGACGTGGTGGGTACCATCAGGTGTTGCAAGTCGGCTCTTGGTAGCAGTATGTAAGGTCCTCAGGTCCAAGGAGAAAAGGACAATCTACAGAAAGTGTGAAGAGAGACAGGGGCAGCCTCCATTTGTCCCACGTGGGTCACTGGACTGACCGCATCTTGTAAGACTTTATGCTTCCTGAGAGCAAATTCTTTCTTTACTCTTACCAAACACACTACCAGCCTTTCCTTCTGTGACCCCAAAAGTCACATTCCTTGATGTGCTGCCACTCAAACCCTGGGTAGTAGTCCATCTCTGTCATCAAAAGGTACCATTTATGACACTGTACAACAGACTAGGGTAAACAGGTGTTTAAAAAAGAGTAATAATCATTCTGAAATCAAATTTTTATTCTTAGACTAAATCTTTTCCCAAATAGTAAGATAAAGATTTTTAATTGCATGTCAAAATTCTGGATAATGTTTCAACAAGACAGGAGATATGAAAATATTTAATAAAGAATAATCAATAGCATTTGTAGAGTGTTTTTATCACTTCTGTTGTGTCTAAACTATGCTCTGTTGTCCAGACCAGGGGGAGAAAAAAGTAAAAAGTTTCATCAGTAGGGATACACTGTGCCATGTATTTCATGGAATTACCATGTAGTCATTCAAAGGATTAAACATCCATTGCCATCAAGTCAATGGACAAGAGTAGCATTGCCCCATGGGATTTCCAAGGAGTGCCTGGTGAATTTAAACTGCTGACCTTTTGGTTAGCAGCCACAGCTCTTAACCACTCCGAAACAAGGGTTTCCTGGAGAGAGGCTTTATAACACATATTTGGGGGGGGAACACAATTCAATCATAACATGGGAATAATGTTGCATGGCCCAGAGTAAATGCTCAATAAACTTTGACCTCACAAGTCCATTGGACTTGCTGTCACCAAGTTTGTATTCCACAAAAGGTGGCAGCTATTTGGTAACTATGATCATCACTCTTCAGATGTGCTAGAGGAAGCGGAAATCCAGTATGCCTGGAATTGAATTCAGCCATTTGGTTGAGTGACTTAATAATGAATGAAAAGTGACTTACTTCTCATTCTGGCCTGTGCTCAATGGTCCCTTCCTCATAGCTGAGCTATCCATGACAACTGTCAAGAATGCCCGAGCCCTCTGACTTTGGTTGCTCAAAGTCTAGACCTTAAGCACAAAGTCATCATGAATTATATTTTCTATAAATTTAGCAACCCCATTTCAATTAGCAACCACAAACATCTATACAACTACAGACACTGATAACGGGAGGTTTGCAGTGTGCAGGACTTCCGCTGCACTCAGCTTCTTTCCATCCAAGGAGATTCTAGTTTCTAGATCCTTGGTCTTGGGCAAGAAGCAAACTTCCAGATCATATCCAGCCCCAACAACAAAGAATTCATAGACTCCTTGGTACCTTTACAGTTATTTGGTTGGAACCCTGGCCACACAGTGGTTAAGACGCCTGGTTGCTAACTGAAAGATCAATGGTTTGGACCCACCAGCCACTCCAAGGGGGAAAGATATGGCAGTCTGCTTCCATAAAGGTTTATAGCCTTGAACACCCTCTGGGGTACTTCTGCTCTTTCCCATAGGGTCTCTATGAGTTGGAATTGACTTAATGACAGTGGATTTATTTGTGGATTTGTTACTTGATTAATTAAACTCACTGGTCCAATGACTTATTTTCTTACTCTTAACTGTCTTGTGCCCATTTTATGAGATCACAGTAGATATCTAATAACCATGAAAGAGACTTTTCCCATGAAAGACTATCCATTCAGGAGCCACATTATGACCAAAAAAATGGGGAGGGGCAGATGACAACATCCAAGAGACTGTTCTCTATACAATGCCTTTGAAATCTGAGCAACATAATGAGAGCCTCGCGAGTACATCACCTCAAATGTCTTCTAATGGATCTCCTAATAGTGATAATCCCACTACCACTGTTCAGTAATGGGCACCTTTCCGTGTCCTCCGGAACAAATAACAGGTTTCTCATATGGACAATTTTGAAAATTTGTTTCAGATGCATTAGTTCCTTGGCCACTGAAATACATTTTTTCTAGACAGATGCAGACACTGTAATTTTGCTGCACCATTAACTCACCGAGGAACATATGGACTGTGTCTTTCCAAGCTGCCCTTTTGTTCTCTTTCTGTGGGTATGTGTATAAAACAGCCCATATCTTGCACTCACTCACATTCAGCTTCTCCTAGGTGAGGTTTTACGGCTAAGTTAAGACACTGGAATTATAGACCATTACACCTAAAAGCTGGGAAGCACGCAGGAAACCTAGTTCATCGTTTTTGTTTTCATGCAGGAGAAGTGGAGTACAGAGAGCTGGAGTGTCTTGCCCAAGCAGTAAGGCTGGTCAGAGATAAAACCAGGGCTGGAGTTGTGTCTTTAGAATCCTAGTTCAGAACTCTTTGCTCCACATCAAGAGTCTGATGCCCTTCAACCTGCTAAAATCAAATTATTCCCTGCTCTTTGGAAAGCAGAGTTTTTAGACTGTTCAGGGGCTGGATAATTACTTATGAGACTACAACAAGCAGATTCAAAAACCTATCCCAAAGTCTACTTATGTCTAGGGATAGTTCAATGCCTGCCAGGGAATCTCTGCATTTCTAAACTAGTTGCCATCTTGTTGGACTTCACCTCCTGGCAACCCCAACTGTGTCAGAGTAGAACTGTGTCTACAGGGTTTTCAGTAGCTGATTCTTTGGAAGGAGATCACCAGGCCTTTCTCCCAAGGCACCTCTGGGTAGACTTGAACCTGTGTCCTTTTGCTTAGTGGCCAAGGGCCTTAACCATTGACACCATCCACAGACTTCCTTCTGTTAATAGTGATTTCTGCGATACCTGGACCTTTGAAACAATGCATGTGAGATCCTGATGAAAGCAAACAAGTATGAAGAGAGACCTGCTTGGAAGATTGGGTTGAAATGCAGGGGACACTCATTCTAAAATTTCAAACTCATAAACACTTTAAACACTTCCTTTCCTCACTTATTTGTGATTCTTACTTCAAAGTGGGTGTGATCTCATCCTTCAGCACGGCGGTTGTTGTTGTTACATGCTGTCAAGTCAGTTCTGCCTCACTGTGACCCTGCATACAACAGAAAGAAACACTGCCTGGTCAGGCACCATCCTCCCACTATCTCTTATGTTTCAGCCTATTGTTACAGCCACAGTGTGGGAAAAGTTGGGTACAGCAAGGGTCTTCCTCTTTTTCAGTGGGCTACTTCACCAAACATGATATCTTTATCCAAGGATTAGTCCCTCCTGATAATGTGTCCAGAGTATGTAAGACAAAGTCTCCCCATCCTTGTTTCTAATGAATATTCTAGCTATACTTCTCCAAGACAGATTTGTTCATTCTTCTGACAGTCCTTGATATATTTGATACTCTTCTGCAAACAGCATAATTCAAATGCATCAATTCTTCTTCAGTCTTCATTATTCACTGTCCAGCTTTGGCATGCGTATTAGATGACTGAAAATACCATGGTTTGGGTCAGGTGTGCCTTAGCCCCCAAAGTGAAGTCTTTTACATTTTAATGTTTTAAAGAGGTGCAACGCGTTGTTTGATTTCTTGACTGCTGCTTCCATGGGCATTGACTGTGGATTCAAGTAAACTGAAGTCCTTGACAACTTCAATCTTTTCTCCATTTATCATGATGTTGCTTATCGGTCCAGCATGAGAATTTTCATTTTCTTTATGTTGAAGTATAATCCATACTGAAGGCTATAGTTTTTGATCTTCATAGTTAAGTGCTTCAAGTTCTCTTTGCTTTCAACAAGCAAGATCATGTTACCTGCATAGCGCAGGTTATTAATGAACCTTCTCCCAATCCCAACACCTTCTACTTCTGTATATACTCGAGTCTCAGATTACTTATTCAGCATACAAAATGTGTAAGTACAGTGAAAGAAAACAATCCTGACACACAGCTTTTCTGATTTGAAACCATGCAGTATCTCTTTATTCTGTTCTAACAACTGCCTCTTGGTCTGTGCACAGGTTCCTCATGAAAATAACTAAGTGTTCTGAAACTTCCATTCACAGGAATGTTATCTATAATTTGTTATGATCCACACAGTTGAATGTCTTTGCACAGTTAATGGAATACACAGGGATTAAATCAACTTCACTTGTGAAAAGAGAGTAGAGAACCTCAATATCATTTGTCAGACTAAAGCCAGAGGTGGACTATGGAACAGATCAATTGCTCATAGTCAAGTTCAAGTTGAAGCCCCCAAAAATTGAAAAACAAGTCCACAAGTGCCAAAAGATGACTTTGAGTATATTCAACCTGAATTTAGAGATCATCTCAAGAACAGATTTGAAGTGTTGAACACTAATGACCAAAGTTGAGAAATTCAGCAGGATATTATACATCAAGACAGCAAACGGTTATTAAAAAGACAGGAAAGAAAAGACTGAGATGGATGTCAGAAGAGATTCTGAAGCTTGTTCTTGAATGTCAAGGAGGTAACGCAAATAACAGAAATGATGAAGAAAAAGAGCTGAACAGAAGATTTCAAGGGGCAACACAAGAAACTAAAGTATTATAAAGAAATGTGCCAAGACCTGGAGTTAGAAACCCAAAGGGGTTTTAACAGTTCTCAAGCTGAAATGAAGAAAAATTGAATTTTTTCTCAGCCAGGAGTTACAATATTGAAGGATGCCAAACAAAGGTAGGCAGTTTGAATCTACTAGGGGTTCCTCGAATATCCTACCGGATAGTTCGTCTATAAGATCACTGTGAGTCAGAACCAACTAAGTGGCAGTGGGTTTATTTGGGGTTTTCTGGTATGGATAAAATATTGAATGATGCCAAAAACATCAAAAGATGGAGCAAATACACAGTCATTGTAGTAAAAAAAAAAAAAAATTGGCTGATGTTTAACCATTTCAGCAAGTAGTATATAACTAAGAACTGATGGTACTGAAGGAAGAAGTCCAAGCTGCACTGAAGGCAGTGGTCAAAAACAAGGCTCCAGGAATCAACGGGATACCATTTGAGATGTTTCAACAAACAGAGACAGTACTGAAAGTACCCACTCATTTATGCCAAGAAATTTGGAAAAGAGCTACCTGGCCAACTGACTGGAAGAGATCTGTATTTGTGCCTGTTCCGAAGAAAGGTAATCCAATAGAATACAGAAATTATTGAACAATATCATTATCACACTCAAGTAAAATTTTACCAAACACCATTCAAAAAATTGTTGCAGCAGTATATTAATGGAGAACTTCCAGAAATTCAAGATGGATTAAGAAGATGATGTGAAATGAGGGATATAGTTGCTAAAGCCAGAAACATCCCACTGAAAGCAATGAATACCAGAAATTTCTTTACTTGTGTTTTACTGACTATGCAAAAGCATCTTATGTGTGGATCATGGTGGTTAGTGGACTCATTTCCTTAACTAAAATCATTTTATCTCTGATACTAGCTGCACACTAACCAGTAAGAATGACCAATTTGTGATCAGAAATTAATACATCTGAAGCTAAACAAACAGCTTCCTCCCCACCTGCTCTGTGACACTTATCCTGGGCTTCTATTGTCAATCAAGGGTACATCTGTCCACCAGATGCCCATGCTTGGAACTTCAGTTCTGTCTTGTCACCTCTCTCATCTCCCCTGATTAAACCTATGCTCATACCACCCTGATGTTCCCTAGAGAAATGTCCCTTGATTCCTGTAGTAGACATTTATTGGTTGTGACACAGTCTTCACCCAACTCCTTGCCCTTTCCTAAGAGGACCTAGAATTTCCCAGTCATGCCTTGGAACTGGATAGGAAATGACCACCACTAACTCCCAAATGGGCCCTGGGTTGAGTGTAAAAGTGAGCACAGCTCTCTATCCTAGCTCCATCCATCCTGTAGGGCATGGGCATGTGGCCCAATTCAAGCAAACAAGATGTGAAGAGAGGATTGACACTTTCTCTCCCACCAGATGGATGAGAAGTCACTGGTTACTGCTGCTAGTTATTTTATAGCACCCGGCCAGCTGGTGTAGAGTAAACCCAGTCAGACGAGGATTCCGCCCTCCCCCCAGCTTCATCTTCTCTCCCTACCCTGGGTGTCTGTTTCCATCTCCCAGACTGGTATTCTCTGCCAGCTTCTTAGTATCCATCCACATCCCACACCACTCCTAGCCTTCTCACTACAGTTGCCCTCTCTAGCTCCTGCCCTCCTGACAGATAGATGCCCAGCACCATCTCACCATATGTTTGTGTCTCTTATTCACATTCTCAGAAGAGAATCTCATTTTCTCACCCACCAACATTGTTTCTTCCTAGGTCAGGTGATCCTAGGTCTAGGCGACCATGGCTACCGAGTAGTATCTTTAGACCAGCCTAGCCATCTAGATCTACACTTTTTCAGAGGTCGCACAGGCTCTGACCACGTTTACATCCACTCATCATCCTCTGTCCACTGGTCCAATGGCACGCAATTGCCAGCACCTGAAATTCTTCCCCGAGCACTTTCTCTGGCTTCCTTACAGGAGAAGCCAGCTGTGTATGACACCCTGCCCAAAGCTCTCAGCCGGTTACTGGTGGTAGCTGGTAAATTATCCAGTTCTAGTGCCCCTTTTAGAAACCTTGGTGGTATGGTGGTTAAGTGCTACTGCTAACCAGAAGGTCAGCAGTTCAAATCCACTAGATGCTCCTTGGAAACTCTGCAGGACAGTTCTACTCCATCTGTAGGGTTGCTATGAGAGGGAGTCAACTCAATAGCTGTGGGTTGGGTTGGGTTTGTGCCCCTCTAGGATCCCTGGATGTCACAAATGGTTTGCATTGATGACTAAACAAAGATTGATAGTTCAAACTCACGCAGTGGCACCACAGAAGAAAAGCCTGGCCATCTGCTTCCATAAAGATTACTACCAAGGAAACTCTATAGAGCAGTTCTACGGTGTAACACATGCAGTTGCTGTGACTTGGAACTGACTCAACAGCAACAGGTTTGGGTCTTGTCCCATTGTGTCCATGGCATTAACTTTCTCAATATCAAAAAACAAACAAAAAACACTGCCATAGAATCTGTTCCAACTCACAGCAACCCTACAGACAGAGTAGAACTGCCACACAGTTTCTAAGAAGCACCTGGCAGATTTGAACTGCCAACCTTTTGGTTAGCAGCTGTAGCAGTGAACCACTACACCGCTGGGGTTTAACCTGCTCAGGAGCCCACTTTTATTAGCCACTTCACCATTTTTCTGCCCATTCTCTGATAGGGCTCCTCGGATCACTTTCCAAAATAAACTTCTTGCAGTCACACCCTTGTCTCAAGGTCTTCTTCTGGGGACAGCCTGAGGCAGTGGGGCACATTCTGTCACAAAGTGGTGCTGGTAGGGAGAAGAACAGGCACCTTTAGGCTCCGTCATGATGCACTTTGTTTTACCTTGTATTACCTTTAGCTGTTTACACACTTCTCTTCCCACACATAATGTAACCTTCTGAAGGGAAGGTACCATTTCTTACTGTTTAGACTTCAGGGTTCCCAACCCAAGGTTTTGTATACAGTAATCCCTCAGCTATACACTGGCTAGGAAATTGGATGAATCTGTCAAAAAGACATTCCCTTATCTAGACTATACCACACCCACCCTAATTGGACCACCCTATCATAAGAGTCTCCTGTGAATCACCTGCCTTTTTTAACATCAATAACAAACTTGTTTCATTTACATGTAACATCTAGACACTATTGTGCCATATGAAATATTGCAGAATACTTCTTGCTAAATCTTGCAAACTTTTAATAGAAAACAAGCTTGAAGCATAATTCCACTTTAATTGCATTGAGAAAAGTGTGACTTTCGCCTGACTCCTCAAATCTCTTCAGTGCCCTGGTTATTAAATAGACACCACTGAAGTATTTGCAGTCATTCTTATAAACCTTATTAGAGAGGTAATTATCTTTTCAATTCCCAGCTCAAAATACCATAAGGCAAGTTTCCCAAAAGGTGAAGAGAGCAGGTGAAGGCTTCCTTTCACCCATGTGCTGTCAAGCAATGAAATTGGTATGATAATTAAATACTCATTGCCCAAAAGCACATGTGCAGAAAACTGGATGATGGCTGGAAGAAAAATCCATGTGGCTTCACATCTCCAGGTTAAACTCTTTATATATGCAATACACATATTCACACATATACATATATGTGTGTGTATATAACCAAACCAAACCCACCTCCATGAAGTTGATTCCAATTCACAGTAACCCTACAGGACACAGTAGAGCTTCTCCATAGGGTTTCCAAAGATCCCCTGGAGGATTTGAACTTCCAGCCTCTTGGTTAGCAGCCACAGTTCTTAAATACTGTGTCACCAGGGTTTCCATACATCAATTAACTAGATTGCAAAAAAACTCGTTATCATCGAGTCAACTCCAACTCATAGTAAGCCTGTAGGACAAAGTAGAACTACCCCATACAGTTTCCAAAGAGAGCCTGGTAGAGTCAAACTGTAGCACTTAACCACTACACTGCCTAGGTTTCCAGATTAGATAGATATAAAATCAGCATGTGTTGAATGAACTGTTAAATTAACCTACTTTGAGTTTTACTTCCTCTTCACATGAACACACATCAAAGTTTGGAAGAGGGAACCCCACTGACGTACAGACCTTAGACTCTGAATTGATTGTTATTATTGTTGTTAGGTGCCATCGAGTCAGTTCCAACTCATAGCAACCCTATAGGTCAGAGTACAACTGCCCCATAGAGTTTCCAAGGAGTGCCCAGTGGATTTAAACTTCTGGTCTTCTGGTTAGCAGACGTAGCACTTCACTGCTAAGGCCACCAGAGTTGACTAGCATGGATGAAATAGGAGGCAGTGTCATATATATCAGAGCTAAGAACATGGACTCAAACCACCCAGGTCTGAGTCCTGACTCCACCATTGGCAGCCTCAGCTTTCTCTTGCTTCCAGTGGAGATCTAAAACAGCACCTGAATCACAGAGTTTTTGTTAGAGCTGAGACAATGCACATTAAGCTTCTGGCACTCGGTATTTAAATGCTCAAAAACCACTAGCCAAAGGGATGGAAAACTCTGCACTTACAAAAGAGGAAGAAAGAGTTTAGTTCTTCAAGCCTATTTTTCATCTTCATTTCCTCTGCATTTGGAGTTACTGAGGGGTCATGTTAATGCTTCCATGGGATTTACCCAGGTGATTGTGGTTATATCCCACGACAGCAGGTTTGCTCTGAGGTATACATGGGACAGAAGTGTAACTATATTCATCAAAAGACTTGTGCAGGAATGTCCACTGCAGCACTTTTGGTAACATTCAAAACTTGAAAACACTCCAAATGTAGAAAGGATAGTACCTAGCCATCAACAATAGAACTGACCTGCTGACTACTGTTGGCTTTGTGAATAGTAGCGTGGAGGAATGAATTGTGGAATATTCACCAATGAGTTACTATACAGCACCAGTGAATTACTATACAGCAGTGAACATAAACAAACCACAGCCTACACAACAGGGATCAAACTAACTGAGGAGAGAAGCCAGACACTAGAGTCCATAGTCTGTGCTTTGCTTTTACATAACATACAAAAACAGGCAAAAACTACTCTAATTTGTGTTGGTTAGAAGTTAGGATAGTTGTTCACCTTTTGGTGGGTGGTGACTTGATGAGACAAAAGGGCACCATGGGGCCATAGTAATGTTCTTACCGGAGCTGAGCACTGAAGAAATACCAAGCTCACTTAGGAGAAAGAAAAACAATTGTATGTGTGCATGTGTGTGCTTTAGGTGAAAGTTTACAGCACAAGTTACTCATTCAAATTCTTATACACAGATTGTTTTGTGACATTACTGACAAGGTCCACCATGTGACAACACTCTCCCCCTTTCCACCCTGGGTTCCCTGTGTCCACTCATCCAGTTTTCCTGTCCCTTCCTCTCTTCTCCTCTTGCTTTAGGTGGAAGCTGCCAGTTTGGTCTTGCATGTTTGGTTGAACTAAGCAGCACATAGATTTGGGGAGTGGCCTCAGTGTCTAATCTTTGGCTGAAAGGCAGTTTTTGGCAGTGGCCTCTGTTCTGAGTTAGCAGGTTACTCAGGGACTATAGTCTTGGGGGTTTCTTCAGTCTCTGCCAGATCAGTAAGTCTAGTCTTTTTTGTGAATTTGAATTTTGTTCCACGTTTTCCTCCCACTCTGTCCAGGACCCTCTACTGTGATCTCTGTTGAGCAGTTGGTGTGACAGCCAGGAAACCATTTAGTTCTTCTGGGCTCAGGCTGGTGAAGGGTCTGGTTTATGTGGTCCATTAGTCCTCTGGACTAATATTTTCCTTAGGTCTGTAGCTTTCTTCCTTTTCTTTTTCTCTGGGAGGGATGGAAATAATAAATATATCTCAGATGTTCACTTACAAGCTTCTAAGACCCTACAGGCTACTCATCAAAGTAGGATGTAGGACATTTTCTTTACAAGCTATTTTATGCAAATCAAACTAAATAGTCTGTAAGACCATGGTCCCCAGCCTTCAGCCCTAGTAATTCAGTGTTTGGATGTGTCTAGGAAGTTTCAATGACTCTGTCTTTGTCAAGCTGTACTGACTTCCCCTATATTGTATGTCATCTTTCCCAGTTAGGGAAAATTTGAGCCACTCATTTAGAATGTGTACACTTATCAGTATGCAAGTTGCACATCACTAAAAAGTTCACCAAACAAATGAGCTATGCCCATAGATATAAATTCGAAGTCCGTCTGGCTCAGGAATTGTGCCTTCACAAGGCTCAGCTGCCACTGGTCCAGATACAGTAATGCCAGTGGATGGTGTGGGTGCTAGAGACCTGGGTGGACAAGTGGGCTGGCTCCCACTGCTGACTGCTGTCCTTGCTGCTCATGTTTCCATGTCCCTCTGAATAAGGATACAGCCACAGGAACATGCAGCCAGCTGTGGCCACAACATTGACCTCTACACCAAGCTGGGGACACTTAGACATTGTCTCTTAGCCAAGATCCAAGACCTCTCCCATTGCCCTCCAGGTGTGTGGCCTGAGAGGCAGGACAGAGAACATCAGAATGAGATTCCAAATCATTGATTCAAGGGACACAGGGACCTCCTGTGCACTTGGTACACAGAAGTCACGCATTCTGTTCAGAAAAGACAGCTACATAGGAAGATATTGCAACTTTTGCTACAGGAGAACTAAGTTTGGACTCTTCTGGAACAGCAAAATACGCACATAAGCACACACACATACATAGCTTTATATGTAGCCATGTGGTTTTTATGTATGTAGTTACATATAGGTTTATGTATGGTTATTTTTTATATGCAGTTACATACCTTTATATATATATATGAGTTTTCTATGTAGTTCTCTATTATGTATGATTTTTCTCTATCATTTCATTATATATAATTTTTCAATTTGAAATGTGTATGGCCTCAGGAAAGCAGTCCATTAAAAGTCAACCAGTGATGCTAGAAAAGTCATTTTTGGTAACAGGAACTTGTTATTACTGTAATTATATTACTTCTTAATATATGTAGCACTTTTACTTAAATGGACACAGACTTTTGTGGAAAGTAGGTTGAATCCCACCACTTTTCTCCTCCAAATGCTATTATGGTCCATAATTCCCCCAGGAAGGGCTGTAAGCCTCTTGGTGTCCCCCGGTTGCCATGCTCATTTTTCATCCAGACAAGCTTTCCAACAGATGAAAACCCCTTCAAATTACAGGCAGTGAGGACGAACGGGACCTGGAGTCAGGCTGCAACCTCCTGTTCTGTGTTCAGTTTCTGGGGCTCTACCTCATGTGAGATCACAAAGACCACAGAGCAAAAATTAGAGGAAAAAGTCCTTTTGCTTGGGATTCCTAAGTACAGAATATGGAATTTAAAACAGACTGGCTGTGTTGCCTAAACAAGTAGATCTGACTCAGTTTTTCCATTTAGAAAATGAAGTAACCTCCAAAGTCTTTCTAGAGCATTCTAGAAGTCTGTACACCTTTTTGCTCCATTTTCAATAATTTTCTAGTCCTCAGGCAGGAACTGGCTTCACGTTGCCCCCTCTGGGAAGCTGTCCCTGATTCATCCTGCTTCTCTCCATTCCTGTGGCCCTTGGTACATGTCCCATTTCCGTCTTTATTGCTCCGTCCTCTAGTCATGGGTTTCCATACTCATCCCCACCACTCTCTGGTAGTTCTCAGAAGCCAGGAGCCACACTCAGCTCTTCTGTTCTCCAGGGCCCAGGTCAGCAGTGACTGGGCAAGTGAAGGAATGAATGAGTTACTATGCAGTAATGTCTTTCTCATCTCATCTGTTTATAGGGATGAAAATGTGGCAAGAGAGAGCTGAAACCCGGAGTCCAGTAGGGTAAACATAACCTGGAAGAGGACCATTCACTCAACCATACTGGCTTCTGGACTGCATTTTATGAATGCTCAACACACTCTCATCAGTGTGGCTTTCACCTGACTTCTTGAATAAACCTAAGTCATGATTTTTTAAAACACTTATGTGTTTCATAGCACAAGTTACTTATTCAAAAATTTGTATACAAATTGTTTTGTGACATTGGTTGCAACCCCCTCAAAGTGACAGCACTTGAGATCTTTTCACTCTGGGTTTCACTCGTCTGTTCATTGAGTTTTCCTGCCCCCTGCTATCTTCTCCTGCTTTGGGGCGGAATTTTTCTATTTGGTTTTATATACAAGGTCTGACAATTTAGTTTGCATGAACTCATCCTAGAAAAAAGTGCTACATACCTCATTGCTGAATATCACCATGGTCACCCTCAAAGTGCTCCCCTTGGGAAGCTATGCACTGATGCCAGTGCCAAGTCCACCCCTCTGAGAACTTTTGGAACTCTTTCTGGAATGGCCAGCATAGCTGGCGTTGTATTACCCTTGATGTTCTGAATGTCATCCTTTCAGTATTTCCTTTATCTTCAGGTAAAGAAAAAAGTCACTGGGGGCCAAATCAGGCAAGTAGGAAGGGTGTTCCAACACAGTTAATTGTTTACTGGCTAAAAACTCCCTCACAGACAAGTACAAAGTTCACAAACTTGCCACCCTGCCATTGTGCACAATGGCCATTCCAGAAAGAATTCCAAAATCGCTTGGAAGGATGGACTAGGTGCTGGCTTCAGTGCATAGCTTCCTCAGGGGAGTACTTTGAAGGTGACCATAGTGATATTCAGCAGTGAGAGATGTAGCACTTTGAACAATTAAGTTTGCAAACTTCATTGTCAGTCCTCGTATTTGATTCAAATATGAAAAGTGCTTTATGTGTGTTACTGTTTTATAGGCTTGTCAATCTTTGGTTGAAAAGTGGGCCTTTAAGAATGGCTTCAGTTTCGAGTTAGCAGGGTGTCTGAGGGCCGCATTTTCAGGGGTTCTTCCAGCCTCTGTCAGACCAGCAAGGTCTTCTATGTGTGTGTAAATCTTACTTCTGTTGTACACTTCTGTCCCACTCTGTCCAGGACTCTCTGTTGTGGTCTCTGTCAGAGCCGTTGGTACGAGCAGCTGGGCGTCACTTAGTTCCGCTCTCGGGCTGGTGGAGGCTGTGGTTCACATGTCCCATTAGTCCTTCAGGCTAATATTTTCCCTGTGTCTTTGGTTTTCATTCTACTTTCCTTCAGATGGAAAAGGACCAACATTTGTATCACAGATGACCTCTTGCAAGCTTTTAAGACCCCAGACGCTACTCAGCAAGGTAAAGATGGAGAATATTTCCTATATGAAGTATGTTATGTCAGTTGAACTAGTTGTCCCCCAAGATTATGGTTCCCAGTTCTCAGTCCTTCGAGGTGTTTGGATGTGTCTAGGAAGCTTTCATTACTTTACCTTTGTCAGGATTGTCAGGATGTGCCGAGTTCCCCTATATTGTATGTTGTCTTTCCCTTCCCCAAAGTTAATGCTTCTCTACTGTGTAGTTAGTGATGTGCCACCTCGACCACTTCTCCTTCATAAGCATCAAAAACGTCTTTTCTTGAGTTTTCATCATTTCAAAGCTGGTTTTGACTACCTGGGTTTCATAACTATAATCGACACAACCACCCTTGAGAAATTCAAATGCCTGCTAGAATTATCTTCATGTTCTTCGTCGTCATGGTTTTAGACAGACTTGCTAAAACTTGTAATTCAAGTCTCCAAAGGTATAAAATCCAGTGATAAAATACGAGAAGCAGTATATGAAAAACTTTGGCCTGGAACCTCGCTGTTTCTTTGCTCTGCTGGTTTTGGTCTCTTTTCTGCTAATGAAAGCAAAGGACTCACCATGGGGATAGCTGCTCCAACTGCCCCACCATGCCAAGGAGACTTACCCTCAAATCTAATAAACAAACACAGCGTGCCAAGAATTTGACCGGAGTGGCCCAGTTTGGACTAGATCTCAACATCATTTAAATGCATTTCTAAAGTCAGTTGGCAGTATCACAGTGGCACTGAGCACAGAGGCCACTTATAACAACAATCAGGGCATCTGATTTGGAGTTACAAAATAATCACCTGAATCTAGACTTCTCCATGAAAATCTATAAACTTCTAAGAAAACTTATTTAGATTTTATCTGGTGTTGCTTTCTTAATCAAAATCACCACAGGTATCCTCCTTCCCCTTGAGGAAGGCAAAAACTATATGGTCAGTTGGACTAAGTAGATTCAAGGACCTGGTAGGGACGGCGTTTGTCCCAGGCCTAGTCAATTTCGAAACCATGGCCAAGGACACTTTTAATTGGGATGTTTGCACAGTCAGCAGGAACCCAGGAGTCCTCGTCTCCAGTCTGCGGTGATACTGCTCAAGATGCTAACACTTGGAAGCCCTTCTAGATACTTACAAATGATAATTCTTATAAATGTGAAACTCACTTAAGTAGATGGATTATCTGATGTAAAGATAAAGTTTCTACTTGCAGGTTTCTCAACACGTCTTTAGGAGCTGAAAGGATCCTGCTGCCACAGAAGAAACCCTGGTGGTACAGTGGTTATTAGTTCAACTTCTAACCAAAGGGTTGGAGGTTCAAACCCCCGTCCCTTCCATGGGAAAAAGAGGTGGCAGTGCACTTCCATGGAGATTTACCGCCTATAGCGTAGTTCTACTTTGTCCTATAGGATGGCCATGAGTTGGAATGGACTCAACAGCAGTGGGTTTGGGCTTTTTGTTCTTGCTGCCACAAAATGAAAATACTTTTGATACTCTTCCATTTTACCTTATAACTTTAAATGTGTTCTCTGCTGTTAAACCTTTTTTCAAAAAAATCTGTACCTACACCAGTGATGCTGAATTTTTGCCTTTTAGAGCCCCAGTATTCTGTACGTCAGATTGACGTGCTTCCCCACTAAATCTCATACTGGCCATTTTTTCTGATTTATGTGGGATGCAAAAACAGGTACAGATTTTCCCCAGCTTTTCATTTTCTTGGAGCAAATGCTATTGCTTGAAGGACATGAGATAAAGTTATTGAATTATTAATAAATACTAGGGAAAATTGACTATGTCAATCAAACAGTTAAAAAACAATGTGATAATCATAGCCATCCTAGTGGGTGTGAGGTGGTATCCTGTTATGGTTTTGACTGGCATTTATTTAATAACTAATAGTGTTTACCATCTTTTTGTATGTTTGTTGGCCATTTTTATATCTTCTTTGGAAAAATGTTAATTCAAGTCCTTTGCCAAGTTTTAAATTGGGTTATTTATCTTTTTGTTGTTGAATTATAAGAGTTCTTTATATATTTTGGATAGCAGACCCTTAGGGGATGTAGCAAGCTATGCTTTGTACCAGAGCCCTCTAAGTAAGCATACTAGATCAGAGAGGCACAATCTTTCCTTCCTCCAGTGTCCCTCCAGCGCCTTCTACCAGTAAGACTGTAGAGCCAGCCAGCTCAGGAAAATAACTTGAGGACAGAAAAGTACTTTAAAAGACATTCTAATTCACATCCTCAGAAGCATTTAACAAACTATTGTGACCATAAAATAAGTGGAAGTTATTTGGGGAAAGCAATAAAGAGTACAAGAAACCCAAACATTATCAGAAACCATGCTTAAAACCAGTAGGTTCAAGTCTATGTAAAATATATATATATACACCAGACTTGCCACTTTAAAAATCAATACTAAATAAAATTCACCTTTATACTGTTTAATGTTTTTTAAAATTACCCAAGAGAATAAAGCAAAGCTATAATAACACGCACATACACATTAGCAAAAACTAGAAAACAGGCAAGGCAATATTAGTATCTTACAAATTATACAAATGCACTAAGTCAAAAAATGATTTTTGTGTAGATAAAGGTATAAAAAAACAATTGCCATCAAGTCAATCCAGACTCAGCGACCCTATAGGACGGAGTGGAACTGCCCCATAAACTTACTAAGGAAAACCTGGTGGATTTGAACTGCTAACCTTTTGGTTAACAACTGTAACTCTTAACCACTATGCCTACAGGCTTTCTGAATAAAGGTACAAGGCACCAAAAAAGAGAATTAGCAAGAATCTTTATGTCTTGGGAAAAGAGCTTACCATATGGCTTCTCATTATCTAATCCCCGTTTCTACCTTATTAATAGAATTTCCATCTTAGTCAGGGCAACAACGTGCTCTTCTAGTAGAATCCATTTCCCAGCTTCTATGACTAGAATAGAGCCCACATAGTGGCTAGCTGACGTGTCCCAAACAACGACATTTGGGCAGAAGTCACTAGATGAGGTTAGTATGCATGATTAAAATCCAACTTTACGCTCTTAGAAATGGGATTTAAAGTAAAAGCAGGAAGAAACTAACAAGAAGAGAAAATATACTAAGTATAAGAAACTTAGTATGGTTACATAAATACCAGCCAAAGTAGAATTCAAGGTAACAAAGAAAATGAGAATCATTTCATAGTGATCAAGCAATCGATTCATCAAGATAACATAACAATTCTAAATGTGACATATTTAATAACCAAGTTTCAAAATACATGCAGCAAAAATTGACAGAACTAGAGGAAGAAATTGGCAAATCCACAGTCGTGGTTGCAGATTTTACCAGTCTTCTCAGTAATTGAGGAAACAAGTAGACAGAAAATCAGCAGGAATATAAAAGACTTAAATAACATCAGTGAACAAAAACATTTATAGAACACACCACCCCAAAACTGTATAACATATATTCTTCTTGGCTACAAATGAAACAGTCATCAAGACAGACCGCATCCCAGATCAAAATCAATAGATGAAGCAAGAAATAACAAATTATTTTGAGGACTTAACACAACTAAGTTAGAGCTAATAGATGTTCATGTAACACGGTTCAACTTGTTTTTCAAACCACATGAAAGAGTACTAAACACTGACCACAGGCTGGCCCAAGGTACCAGTTTCCAAGATGGCACTCTGGGACCCCACCTTCTGGTAAGCTCGCCCTTATGCAGTCCTCCTGCCATTGAGTACAGGCTGGTCTTAGTGATTCCCTTCTCAGGAGTAGAATAACGGGGAAGTGACGATGCATGACTTTGCAACTAGGTCATAAAAGTGTCTCTCCACTCATTCTCCCTAGGGGAACCCAGCTACCATATGATGAAGGCCACATGGCAAAAATCTGAGCCCTGCTGAGTGAGCTGGCATAGAAACGGGTCGTGTGGGCCCAGTGGAACCTTCGGGCACCTGGAGTCCTGCTGGCAGCGTGTTAAAACCTCAAAGATCCTAAGGCAGAACCACCCAGCTAAGACACATCTAGATTCCTGACCTCATAGCTTGTTGCTTTCAGCTACTAAATTCCAGGGAAATTGGATACACAGCAGCAGGCAGCCCATCAAAACAGAACTCAAGTTTCCCAAACTGAAGGTACACAGTCCACATTGCCTGACAACAAAGCAATGAAATTAGAAATTAATAACAAAGCAATACAGAAAGAAATCTATAGTCCTTGAATTCTTAAGCCCTTCTAATAAGCTTTCATGTATCTATATCATCACACTACCTGTATCAACCTGCTAATTTTAGGAAAAGGTCAAAAACCTTTCCAATTAATCCTTCAAAGCTAGCTCTGACACCAAACGAGAAAGCACGTACTCAGGTACAGGCACACAGTGCAGAGCGCTCATTAACTCCTACTGTCCTGAGTGATTTAAACAAACAGCCAGCAAACAACAGCCTGCAGGCCATTTCTGGTCTGCCATTGGTTTCATAAGGCCCACCAGCTAAAAAATGGTTTTCACTGTAATGGTTGAAATAATCCCCTTCAACTGTTGCTGAACATCAAGCAGCTTAGGAAATTTAGCTCTTGCTGCAGAATTGGAAATGTACCTTAAAGAATTTAAGTAAAATTGCAAGGCAAAATAGCACTTAAATGTGTAACTAACATGCAGCAAAGTCATCTCAAGGACAACTAACACTGAATTACAAGTCGTGTCAAGCTGCTTTATATGGATCTTGTCTTATCAAAGGTTAAAACAAGAGATCTCCACTGACAACACAGGTTTACGAAGGATGTTTCCCAAGCTCAAACTACAGTCCTAGCAAGTTTTTTCAGACCTCCGTGAAGTGGAAGGGAAGTATTTATACTTCAAAATCCATTTAACTATCCAATTGTGGAAGTGATTAATCTGCAATGTTAGAACTTGTAGAAAAAGCGAATACCAAGAGATGAAACTAAAAGAATTGTATAAATACTTCAATGGGTATTCTCAATTAAAATCACATGCTTATGGACTGATGTCAGTAATCGGCAGCACCTGACAACCTGGTGGCGTAATAGTTGAGTATTTTGAACCCACCAGGCGTCCCTTGGCACTTCTATGGAGCCGTTCTACTCTGTCCTCCAGGTCTCTATGAGTCAGAATGGCCTCCACGGCAATGGCAGGGGTTTGGTTTCCTTTGGGGACCAGGCGTCCTGGAGCCCTGGTGGCACAGTAGTTAAGGGCTATGGCTGCTAACCAAAAGGTTGGTAGTTCACATCCACCAGCCACTCCTTGGAAACCCTGTGGGACAGTTCTACTGTGTCCTATAGGGTCACCATGCATCAGAACTAACTGGGTGGCAATGGATTTGGTTTTCAGTTATACAGAGCCTGGTGGTACAATTGTTAAGCACCAGGCTGCTAACCAAAAGGCTGGGAGTTCAAATCCACCCAGCAGCTCCACAAGAGAAAGATATGGTGATCTGTTCCTGTAAAAATTACAGCCAAGAAAATCCTTTGGGGCACTTCCACTCTGTCACTATGAGTCAAAGCTGACTCTACGGCACCTAGCAACAACAACATCATTATGAAAAAAACATGTTAAAAGACGAAATGGGTAAAATCTCATACGCAGCAACATTACAAGTTTGTAATTGATGTGATAGGGAACGGTAACTCTGAACTCTAATGCTGAATTCCAGTTAAGCAAGACGTCACCAAAAGAATTTTTTTTTCATTTCTTCAGCAGACCTGTATCACAAAATAATAATCCAGATCAAAAACCCATTGCCAGTGAGTCCAATCCAACTGACAGGGATCCTGTGAGACACAGTAGAAGTGCCTCACAACATTTTCCAAGGCTGTGATGTTGGCTGAAGCAGACAGCCACATTTTTCACCCATGGAGTGGCTGGTGGGTTCACACTGCCAACTCTTTCTTTAACCACTGTGCCACCAGAGCTCCTTACAAAATAGTAATAGTCACCACTAGGGCTCCTTACAAAATAATAACACTCAATCATCATTGTATTTTTCAAGTCTACCAAAAAAAAACTCACATTCTCTCTTTTGTTATATAAACCCAAACCCACTGCCACAGAGGCAATTCCAGCCCATAGCAACCCCATAGGACAGAGCAGAACTGCTCCAGAGTTTCCAAAGAGTGCCTCTTAGCCACCAACTACCAGCCTTTGGCTTAGCAGCCGTAGCACTTAACCACTATGCCGCCAGGATTTCCTTTGTTATACAAGTGCTCACTTAATGGCTTTGATTTTGCCTCTTGGCCCACAGAAATCTAAAATATTTACTATCTGGTCTTTTACAGAAAACGTTTGCTACTTGTTTAAACAACTTGGGTTTATTTCTTGTTCATGATCCATGTTCATTGCTGGTTTACAATGAGTTGTGCTCATCATAGTTGCTCAAGGCCTTGAATGATGCTGGTCACTGAGTCAAAAGGACAAAAGATAGGATGGACATCTTACTGTGGCAATAAGATGCTTGCCTAGAAGCGGCACACATTACTTCTGCTTCCATTCATTGACCAAAGCCATTCATACAGCTCAACTCAACTCCAAGGGACCCAAGAAATGCCACCTACCCTGTCCTACTAGTCAGGGGTGTGCACCCCTCAAATGACTCACTCAGAGACGTGGTGATCTTAAATTTTGGCAGATCAAACATAGAAGTGTACAGAAACATGCTAAAATGTGGTTCAAAAAGTCTTTCTCCAGGACTAAAAGAATGGTTCAACATTAAGTCCATTTTGATATAATTTACCACATTAACAAGTTAAAAACATCAAGAAATGATGCAAATATTTAATAAAGTTCAAAACATATTTATAATGAAACTTTTATCAAGCTTGGAATCAAAGAAAGTTTCTTTAACTGTTTGAAGATTGTCTACCAGAAACCTACTGCTAACATAATGATAAAGACATTAGAGAAGATCAAACTGCAGTTGGGAAAAGATAAAGATTATATTGGAGGTCCCTGCTAATGCGATATGAATACAAAGAAAAGATGAGGTATAACTATTGGAAATAAAGAGAAGACATTTTACTGGAGAGAAGCAAAGAGAATTACAATGATCCTGAATGAGATTTAAGGCTTTTAAGATTCTAGTTCCTCACAAATCTATAGACTCGTGCAATTTCAATCAAAATCCAAGAATTCTTCCTATTAGTTATATCAACCTAATACTAAACTTTGTATAGGAAATGTCCAAGAACGTCCAATAAATTAATGAAGAGCAATTTCCATATCAGATGTGCTAATAAAGTTACAGCAAATACAAGGAGATCTTGGGACAACAGTAATCAAATGAATAAAAGAACTAGTGGAGAGGTCAGAGTAGATGATATCCTAAGAGGAACTGCGTATCAGTGATCAGTGGTGATGAAACAGATCATTCAATAAATGTCATTCGAAAATCATATCCATTCATGAAACATAATAACACACCTGTTCACACTATACAGCAGAAAATCCAGACGATTATAGAAATGATATCAGAAACTATAGGAGAATGTTTTCATAATCTTGACAGTACAGAAGTGCACAGAGCCTAGAGCTTTAAAAGACTGATCTATTTGATTGTATAGACTTTTAAACCGCCAGACAATAAAAACTCCTTTAAGCAACATTAAAATATTAGGAAGTGGAGTGAAAGTAACTACAAAGGCTTGACTTTATAACAAATATATAAAATCTATAGTATATAAGGCATTCCTATAAATTAATAAATTATAGAAAAATGAGCAAAAACATAGATAAGCAAGTAAAAGAGGAAGAAATAAAAATACTTAATATTTTGAAATAATAGCTTACTTTAATAGTAATAAAATAAATGCACATTAAGATTAAAAGGAAATGATTCTTGCCACTCAGACTAGCAAAACTTTCCTTTGTGAGGGTGTGTAGCTTAATAGGAAACCCTGGTGGCACCGTGGTTAAGTGCTACATCTGCTAACCAAAAGGTTAGCCAGGCCCTTCTTGGAAACTCTATGGAGCAGTTCTACTCTGACCTATAGGGTTGCTATGAGTCAGAATCAACTTGATGGCAGGGAGTTTGGTTTTGGGTTTGGCGGGTTAATAAAATCAGTAGGACATTTTCACATACTACGATTAAGACAGAAACCCTAGTAGTACAGTAGTTAAGGGCTTCATCTGCTAAGCAAAAGGTCAGCAGTTCAAATCCACCAGCCGCTCCTTAGAAACTAGGGAGCAATTATACTGTGTCCTATAGGGTCGCTATGAGTCAGCATTGACCCAGCGGCAGTGGGTTTTGTTTTGGGGTTTATAATTAAGACAACTTGCCAAAAAGTTACACTCCTTCACCCAGGAATTTTACCTCTAAGAATCCATATACTGAAATATTTTTAAAATTTGTATGCTATATATAAAAATAACATCAAAAATTACTTAAAATGCTGACATACTAGACAGAAAAGAGTAAACGTTAACCAAACAAGTAGATACTGTAACAGCCATCAAAATTTAAAGACACAGAAAATGCTCATTAAAAAAGTGAAAAAGCATGATACATCAAATTACAGTGACACCTTTGACAGCACTAATCAACGGACGCCTTCTTTTTCTTGATCCTACAAGGGTTTCACCTTCGCAGGACGCAGTCGCCACTTTGTTATTGTTCTCTCTTTAGTGGAAAATATTTGCGTCTTCCTTCTCTATCAGGTTTCTGCCTTACACTGGTTCTGGCTATCACCAGTTTTATTTTGTATTAACAGTAGTCATGCTAATAGTAGTCAGATGCACTGGGAATGGGGCTGTGCTCGGACAGGCGGGAAAACAGCTGGTAGCAAAGAGAATAGAGAAGAAGCGGATTCCTTAGATCTCCATCTCCTCTTTGTAACTGCAAGCAGCAAAGCTCGTGGAAGACGGACTTGTATGCTGACATGCACTGATATCAATCTAAGACCAGGAAATCATGACATGTTTTGCAGGAACAAGCTAATCAACGGAAGCAAAATGGTCAAAATTAATTAATTAATTAATTAGTTTAATTAAATAAAAACACTGACGCATGCGCACTACTGACGAGCTCGTCCTCTAAATGACCCTGAAATGTCAATATGGTGGGTCGCCGAGATAAGAACGCATGCGCACAACCGCACACACCGACAACATGACCAGAATCCCTTGCACCAAAATCTGCCCTGAAAACCTGAATTCTATCTTGGAGTCAGTGTGCCACAGAGTACAGGAATGGGCAAAAACACTGTATCACTCCTCCTCACCACCCTGCAGGAATGCATAAAACAATAAAACAGGATGTTTTGATTTATCAATAAACCAACAAAGTGCTTCACTCCCATCTGCCTGGCCCTCCCGTGTTGAAACTGCCTCATAAAAACCTAACAGCCCCATCATCCTTTGAGGGTCTCTCACTGCCCGTGGTCTGTGTGCTTTCCCTTTGCAAGGTTTTTCTGCAATAAACTCTTGGCCAAGCTTTCAACTTTCCAGTTTCTTTGTACGAATACCCGGAGCTAGCACTTGCTGGTCAGTAACACCAGAAGCAGTATTAAATGTTAACACTCAGTGAGCAGTGTCTGTCACAGACTGCTCTGAATGACCGCTGGCAACGTACACAACCAAACACATATCCTGTATCAGAGACCATATTAGCTTTCACAAGCCATTATGAAATAAATGATACTATAACGTTCGTTTTAAAGATAAAGGCCGTTAGGTACTGAAAGTTTGGGTGGATTAAGGACAACTTGCTTGTATGCAAAGTAACTACATGGTACCTGCACTATGACTGCGAATGTTTTATGTGCTGAGATCAGTCAAGATTTTTCAAGTTGGAACAGTAGTATTGTCATCTCACCTACCCACCATGAAAGAAGAGTCAGATTCAGCAAGGTGATGAGGTCTTTTGTCTGGTGATCTCAGGAGTCACAAGTGTAAACTCACCTTCAGGTGCCTTGGACTACATAAAAGCAGTTTGGAGGCTGAAATGGATACTTAGCTTTTCTGAGTCAGGTTTACATACTCACATATCTCAGCCTCACATCCAGAAGATAACACCCTTCCGCTATGATGTGAAAACCAGGCTGACCCTTAAGTAGGCAAACATGTCAAACAATCTCCAGTTCTTCTGATCGAGTCTCCCAACCAGAGTCCGCCTGCTTTAGGGTCCACCTCTCGTAGCTCTGCTTCTACCTCCTAAATCATTCAAGGGAAAAAAGTATGGAGTTCTGAAACTTTTATTATCTATCATACTAAGAACTGTGCGTGTAACTGTTTCTGTAAGAATGGTAAATACATAAGAAGACTGCCAATTAAGTTCACAAACTCATCCTAGAGAAAGTACTACATAACCTCGCTGCTTAACATCACTATAGTCACTTTCCAAGTGCTCGCTTTGGGAAGCTATACCCTGACACCAGTGCCTAGTCTACCCGTCAAAGCAATTTTGAAACACTTTCTGGAATGGCCATTGAGCACAGTGGCATGGTGGCAAGTTTGCAAACTTCACTGTGTGGTTGTTTGTGAGGAAGTTTTTAGCCAGTAAACAAATAACTGTATTGGAACACCCTCCCTAATCACCTGATCTGGCCCCCAATGACTTTTTTCTTTACCCAAAGATAAAGGAAGTATTGAAAGGAAGACATTTTGATGACATTCAGGACATCAAGGGTAATATGATGACAGCTCTGATGGCCATTCCATTAAAAGAGTTCCAAAACTGCTTTGAAGGGTGGACTAGGTGCTGGCATTGGTGCATAGCTACAGCACTCCTCCAAGGAGAGGACTTTGAAGGTATCCATAGTGATAGTCAGCAGTGAGGTAGGTAGCACTTAGAACAACTACGTTCACAGACTTGTCATATGTTTGGTTATGTATATTGCCACCAAAAATCATGAAATGTTTTGAAACAAATATTTGCAAAAATAGCGAAAAAGTGAAGAAATGCTTGAGAAGGAGGGTTTGCCAACCTCCACCTCCTCACACCAACTGGGTTGTTGAAGTGTTTGATCCTGATGGAAAACAGCTCAATTAGTAATCAGCTGTCGTTCACCTGATTTCCTTACAAGTGTAATATATTTGATCATAAAAATTCCCTGAAATCCTCTATGGAATAATTAAAGAGTATGAGAATAGAAACGTGAAAATATCTGATGGATAGCCATGAGCTGGCCCTGGAAAACACAGCTGTGGGAAGGACGTTGATGTATACCCAACAGATGTGCTGGGTGAAAACTTCCAACACCCTGAATGTCTGACTCTTTGGGTGGCTTCAGGGGCAATTTAAAGCTTGCATCAGAGTTTCATTAAAGCACAGTGTGCGCTCTAGCTTCTACCAGTTGTGGTATCTATGACATCCCCGGCAACCAAGCCCAGGTAAAGATCCATACTCTTTCATACCTGGATAGGCAGTACTGGCTTAACATACAATTCACCTTTTATCCTTTCATCTTGCTGCCTTGTGTACTTACTATGTGCTGGGTAATATGCTAAAAACTGAGTACACAGCGATGAACAAACCAGACTTGGTACCGCCCCCATGGGGCTTACCATCTATAGCAAAATTTTCTAGGTGAGGGTCAAAAGATATCTAATTCAGGCTTTGAAGGCCACATGGTTGTAACCACTCAGGACAAAAGTGCCACAGGCAATACACAAACAAACAGGCATTAGTATGTCTGGTAAACTTGTGTTTACAAATATAGGTGATGGCCCCGACAGAGAACACAACAGAGGGTTCCTGACAGAGCAGGAGAACAGTAGGATGTAGAACTCAAATTCTAGTAAAAAGACCAGACTTCATGGTCTGAGACTGGAGTGACCCCAGAAGACATGGCCCCCAGACTCTCAGTTAGCCTAAAATGAAAACCAGTTCCAAAGCCAACTCTTCAGAAGAAGATTGGACTGGCTAATAAGACATAACAGGATACTTATGAAAAGTGTGCCTATTACCTCAAGAGATACAGGAGACTAAAGGGACAGCTCCTGTCCAGAGGCGAAATGAGAAAGGAGTAGGGGACAGGAGCTGGTTAGAATAGGAAACAAGGGGTAGAAAAGAGTGGGCTGTCACATTATACAGAGAGTCATGGACTGAACTGTGTGCCCCCCAAAATGTGTAGTAATTTGACTGGGCCAGGATTGCCTGTCTTCTGTGATTGCCCTCCATTTGGGGATTTTCTGATGCTGTAAATCCTAATCTCTGCCTGCGGCTGATAAATAGGATGATTACGTTAAAAGAGGGTTAGGGTGGGACTGCAACACCCTTGCTAAGTAAGTTTCCCTGGCGAGAGGCTTCTACCACCCTTTATCCTTTCCTCCTACAGGAGATAAAGAGAGAGGGAAGCAAGCAGAGAATTGGGACCCTCATACCATCAAGCAAGCAGCACTGGGACAAGAGCACATTCTTCAGACCTGAGGTTCCTGAGCCAAGATGCTCCCAGACCAGACTGACACAACACAAGGACTTTTACCCCAGAGCCAACAGAGGGAAAGCCTTCCCCTGGAGTAGACGTCCTGAACTTGGACTTGTAACCTACCAGACTGTGTAAGAATGAACTTCCCTTTGTTAAAGCCATCCACTTTGTGGTATTTGTTAGAGAAGCACTACCTGACTACAACTGAGAGCTACTGGAGTCACCTAACAGTGCATGTATAAATTTTTGCAGGAGTAACTAACATAAATTGTAAACTTTCACTTAAAGCATAATAACCAAAAACAAGAGACTCGATGCCTGCCCCCCTAAGAAGAGGCTGGACTTGACCCACAGGTGAGAGCTTACTCATCCAGGGTCTAGGAGATCACTTAGCCAATAAAAGCTGAAATTTTTGGAACCTACTCTGTGCCAGTCAGTGCTCTGTTTTATAGCTATTTAAACATTTAACTCTCACAGCATCCCTCTGAACTAGTTTATATACCCTTTTCAGAGAAATGACTGAGAAAGGTCAAGTCACCCAACATGACAAAAGTAGCAAGTAGAATGAGCCAGGTTTGAACCCTGTAACTCCAGAGACCAGTGAAGCAGCCCTGTGTACTATTTGCCTCCCAGCCTAGGCTTCAAACTGGTTCACTCTGGTTTGAGCCCCTGCTGAAGAGTTTGTCTTTCCAACAAGTTCCCAGGCAGTGCTAACACTGCTCATTAGCTGTCAGTTCTGACAACCACTAACACAGCAGGAGTTCTCCCCATTTGTCATATACAAGCATCACTTAGGGGTCTGATTAAACCGTAGATTGATTCAGTATACCTGAGGTAGAAATGCAACCTCTCAGCAAGGGTTTCACCGAAACAAACTGGTTTAAAGCCCTGCTCTCAATGGATATACAATGACAGGTTGTTGATTAATGGTAGGAAGAAAAAACTAGGAATGGCATGAAAGAGAACAAGAGGTGGATACCTTCAGGCTGTATTTGTTTTCTCTTCAAATAACCACAGATGGAGCAGCTAAAGGCAACACAAACATATTATCTCACAATTCTGTGCATCAGAATGTGGTAGACTCTGCTGGTCTCTCTGCTCCAGGTCTAACAAGGCTGAAATCAAGATGGCATCTGCCAGGCTCTAGGGCAGAATCCTCTCCCAAGTTCACTCAAGTTGCTGGCAGAACTTAGCTCCTTGGGTCGTAGGCCTGAGGTCCCTGTTTCCATGCTGGCTGGCATCCAGGAGCCTCTCTTAACTCCATCAGCTGCCTGCATTCCTCGCCGAGAGCCCCTCCGTCTCCAAACCACCAAAAGGACGGCAAGTCCTCCTGAAGCTCTTCGACTCCAGCTGGAGAGAGCTCTCTGCTTTTAAAGGCTCCCAGGACTAGACTGAACCCAGCTGGATAACCGAGGCTGCTCTCTCCATTCTCAGGTCTAGTGTCTCAATGGTTAAGCACTTGGCCACTAACCAAAAGGTTGAAAGTTGAAAGGCCTGGTGATCTGCTTCCATGAAGATTCCAAATGTTATATGGCAAATTGATACAGATTGTATACTTGTACTTAAATTTAAAATTTATTTTAAAAAAAAAGATTCTGGCCTAAGAAACCCTATGGAGCAATTCTTTTCATCACATGGTGTCACTATGATTTGAAAATTGACTTGATGGCACTTAACAACATTAATTCTACCTGCAAAGTCGATTTTTCTGTGTAACATATTCACAGGTTCCAGGGATCAGGCTGTGGACACTCAAAGGCAGGACTTTCTTCCTGCAACTCAGGCAATGGGACCAGTATGCAAAAAGACCTTGGCATAGGAACTGAATCCAGGCCCATGTGGGTAGAGGACAGCGAGTAAAGTATGACAGATAAAGGACGAGCTAGACAGGGACAGCTGGAGAGCTAGGGAGAGGCTGGAGAGCTAGGGAGAGGCTGGAGCTGCAAGACCTCAGGCCAGGCTGCAATTGTGTTCTGAGCACTACGGGAAGCCTCTAAAGGCTTGTTTACAGGGCTGGAATAGGATATGGCTCACAGGAGTATACTCGGGAAGCCAGTTAGGTCAAGGTCAAACTACCAGGTGGTAGTGGCCTGCTGTAGTGCTGTCAGTGCAGCTGGAGGGCAGGAGAAAGATCTGGAACGTATTTTAGTAGAAACTTGTTGACGGATTGGATGCAGGTGGTGAGAAGAGGGAAGCATTAAGAATAAGAAGTGCTGAGGAAGGAGTTTGGGGTTTAGATCAAGAGACTAGCCTTCTGCCCGAAATGCCCAGATGGCCGTTAGATAGGCAAGTGGTACTATAAAGTAGGTAGAAATAGGATTCAGGCAGCGGGTTGATGCCACTGGGTTCTGCCTACCTAAAAAAAATTTTTTCAGCAGTCACTACCGTTTGAAGTTCTCACCAACGGCCTCATTTCATGGGATTAAGGTTGTAAGTCTCCAAACCAAAAAACCAAACCCACTGCTGTTCAGTCGATTTCGACTCTTAACGTCCCTATAGGACAGAGTAGAACTGCTCCGTAGAGTTTCCAAGGAGTGCCTGGTGGATTCAAACTTCTGACTTTTTGATTAGCAGCCCTGGCACTTAACCCCCAGGTGGATTCTTGCTATTGCCTAGTCTACAATGCTTTGCTCACAATAATATACCACTCAGTTGATCAGAACCTGCAAGCTCTCTCTGGAGGCTGTTAGGGACAGGTAGAAAAGTTTTGAGGGTGAGAAACCATCCTGAGACTGGTCCTGGGAGGTGGGCCTGAGTGGGCGGCATCTCAGAAGGAGATAATCGGTTAGGGCTTGAGAAAGATCTGACCCACCCACCTTCCCTTCAGCCCAAATCCCTGCATTCAAAGGCAAGCATGTCAGTTAAAGAAGCAACAGAGATGCACCTGCAGGGTGAGTTTTATCCAGTGGAGGGAAGGGAGCACAGTGTAGGCAGAATCCATTCCCACTGCTCACCAGAAAACAAAGTGCGTGGGTTCCCTGAGGATGCCTCAGGCTGATCAGAGAGAGCTGGCATGATGTGGCATGGGCTCAGCACACAGAAATGCCTGAGCAGGCATTAAAGATTTTATTAAAATGCCTAAGACTTCCTCCCTCTCGAGCTGCTCCCCTTTCTGGAGATGTGGAGATACCATCTCCTGCAGAGACTTCCTTCCTTTCAGCAAGATGCAGACTCAGGAGTCAGACCAAAGACTTTGTATCCCAGCTTTGGCATTTACTGTGCAAACTTGGGCAAGTCACTTACCCTCGCTGTGCCTCCATTTTCTCATTTATAAAATGGAGATGATTAGAGTAGTTCTGAGGAGTTACACTAGAATGTCAGCATGCGATGCTCTGCAGACCCATGCCCCAGCAAAGCAAGCATGTCTGGGGAAAACTATTTTTTTAAAAAAAGTTGAGTCTCTGAAAACTATCCTGAGGCCCTACAGCAAACAAACATTTTATGTATTCAAGAAAATTTGTTTAAACTTGAAACAGCAAGAGTCTATGGTTCTCGAGCCATGACCTTCTCCCACCAAGTCCATTTTGAGGGAAGCTCTGCTGTAGAGTGGTGTCTCCAATAAGACAGGGATCCCAGCTTCTCCCTTCAGCTCCTAAGTGAGGGGTGAGGGAAGCTGGCAGCATTTCTCTTTCATGCCAAGTTGAAAGAATACAGCTGAAACATAAGGCCTTAATTAATTAATAATAATTAATTAAAAAATAATTCATGTCACTGAACTGCACACGTGAAGGTATTTTGTTGCCTATGTATGTGCCACAGTGAAAAAGTTGGTGCTTTGAAAAGCTCAACAAAACTGACAAATCTTTAATTAGAATGACCTCTTCCCCAAAAAGAGAGAAATAACTTATAAAAATTAAGAATAACAGAGGGGCATAACTACCAACCTTACAAAAAAAATGATTGTTACAGAACACTACAAACAGATGCATGTCAACAAATTAGATAACTTAGATGAAATGGTCAAATTCCTAGAAAGACACCAACTACCAAGATTAACTCAAAACAGAAATTTTGCATAGACTTATAACAAGGGATTGAATCAGTAATTTCAAAATTACCCACCAGATGCTGATGAAATTCACTTATGAATTCTACTGGACATTTAAAGAAGAATTAACAATTCTTCACAAACACTTTTAAAAAATAGAATAAGAGGGAATGCTTTGTAAGCCATTCTAAAGGGCTGACAATTACATTCACAAATTCATCCTAGAAATAGTGCTGCACACCTTATTATTGAGTATCACTATGGTCACCTTCGAAGTACTCCCCTTGGGAAGCTATGGACTGATGCCAGCACCTAGTCCACTCTTCAAAGCACCCTCTTTTTCTGGACTGGCCATCAGAGCTGTCGTTGTATTACCTTGATGGCCTGAATGTTATCAAAATGTCTTCCTTTCAATATTTCCTTTATCTTTGGGTAAAGAAAAAAGTCATCAGGGGCCAGATCAGGTAAGTAGGGAAGGTGTTCCAACACAGTTGTTTACTGGCTACAACCTCCCTCACAGACAACTATACAATGAACTTCACAAACTTGCCACCTTTGCCACGATGCACAATGGCCATTCCAGAAAGAGTTTCAAAACTGCTTTGAAGGGTGGACTAGGCACTGGCATCACTGGATAGCTTCCCAAGGGGAGTACTTCGAAGGTGACCATAGCGATATTCAGCAATGAGGTATGTAGGTACGTAGCAATTAAGTTTGCAGATATAACTGTTGAACCTCATATGATGCAAGTACCATGAGTTTCCCCAACACTGCATGTGTTGGGTATTCTGGTTGCTAACAGGACACATGATAGAAGGCAGCAACTAAGACCACAATTTCCAGGGTGAGAGAGGTGGGTTCAAAGCCAAAAACCAACTCTTCCTGATTTTAGGCAATACCTAAGTCCCATGAAATAGCACATGTATCTCCCAGAGAGAAAACTTGCCAAGTTGGAACTCATTGTCTGCTACTAACCAATGGCAGCCATAAACTGTGTACTTAATGATGTAGCACAAACATACAGTACCATGTTAGCAGATCAGTATCCAACCAGGTTGTTGGAAAGCAGAACTTACTGCAATCCCAAAGTCAAACCTGAAAATAGAAATTTGACACTGATTTGTTTACTTTTTTGGATACAAATAAGATTTGAGGAAAAGTGAACCCGCCATGTTAAAGCAAACGCAGCCACTGATTTGATAGAAGTTGCTGGTAAGCTTATTTCCATACTTCCAAGAAGGAGTTCACTTTGTAAAGATAATTCTAGTGTACATCCGAAGGGCATTTCCTGGCAGTGTACAGTGATGCACAATGTAGTGCTTTCGATTGACATTAGAAAGATGTTCAATCATCTTTCAAAGGTACTATAGGATTATTCTTTTGTCCTTCAATTTCTATTTAGTAAAGAGAATGTGAACATTATTTAGCTATAGCCACGCTACTTCTGGCAGAAACACTGCTACCCTATCTGAGTTTATGCTTCAGGTTGGTCCTTGTCTGTCCACTACGTTCTCTACATGAAACGGTGACTCAATTACAACAGAAGAAATGGTTTGATGGTTTCAGCCAAGTCAGAAAAAATGCAACAGCACGTTGTTGCATTGATATTCTTTTTTAAGCAAATTGCCTAAGGGGCTTTCCTTGATAGCTGTCTCCAAAAATGGATTTCATGTGTAAGTATCAACCTTTACTGGGCATTTTGTAGGTAATCCATCATCTCCAAACAGCCCTATGTTTACTGAGCTAGCCTACACAGTGTGTGTGCACTAATTTCCTAAGGCACAAATTCTCTTAACTTTACCTACTAAAGATAGTGCTTTTTATAACCTACAATAAAATATTGCCTTATGTTTTTGCATATTCATGTTTTGTGCATACAATTCATGAAGTTCAAGTCAATTTTTTACACTGCATATATGTGGGGAAGTGATCTGACTTTTGTCATGAAACAAAGTTACCTGTGTTCTTGTCTTTATGTAACTTTTCCCAAGACAACTGTTAAGTGTACAGGAACGTAAAGTATATTCATCCCCTTGTGATTCACATTTTTTAAGCTTGCAGATCACTGTCATGTGTTGGTAGACCAACCAGTAGTATCTTGTACCTAACTTGTAACAGCTCAACAGAGGTGATTGTTAAAGTATCAAGAATTTTGTGAGTTCATTGTTGAACACAATCATTATCAAAAAGTAAAGTATATAAGCTTACAGTTAAACACATTATAGAAAAACAAAGGTCAGAATTACTCAAAACTCACCATTTCCCAATTATCTGACCACCTTTTACCATGATCTGTGTTCTCCAGGTTATTTGCGTCTGTCACATCTGTATGACGGAAGTACTATACAACAGGAAAATACTGTGTGATGGTGAGCCTTGCTACTGTACATCTCTCCCCAACTTGACATTCACGGATATCACCTTGGTAGCTCAACATCAGCCTTGCTGGGAGTAATTTACGCCACAGGAATGAGCAAACGGATCAGGCCACCCAATCCCAAGCAGATGACAAGCACGTCACCAGCTCTAGAACACACCCAGTGGAGGTGATTCTGTGAGACTATCACACAAGAAGTCCTGCCTCCTCCACCATAGTGGGGTAAACCTTCTGGGAACAGCAACTAGTCCACAAAAGGCCTTGTGATCAAAGGCCTTTGGAAAGGAGAGCAAGAGAGATATTGGCCAAGGGAGGGTCTTCCTCTCTTCCAGATTCAAGCTAGAAGGTGCAGGTAAGCCTGGATTTGATCAAGCTGTTCCGTGAAAGGAGCTGTCAGAAGCAGAGAAAGAAGGGACCACAGAAGAGGGACAGATGGATGCATTGTAATCTCAAACACAGTTTAAACAGGAGGTGGCCATTGAATTGAGGCCAGAGTGGATGTCTGGCATTCTCTAATTGGCTCTTATACTCCATCTCCACCATCTCCACTCTGGCACACCTCTCTGTCTTCCTACCATCTTTGCCCCACGCTGAAAACTAAACACCCATACCAGTAAGGAGATGGACAAGGGGCAGAGCATATAGGAAGAGGTCGCTATTCGAGGGAAAGACCACCCCTCTGGGATCTGGTTGCCCCCTTTCAGCACCATGGGAGAGCAATGCTGTGGAGTGGAAGGAACGTGGTCTTGGGGACCAGGAAAAGCCAGGTTCAAAAGGATATCCGACCTTCCTGGGGTTTGAGCAGGCCATTGCCCTTCTCCAAGCCTCAGTTTCCTTGTCAGTAAAAATGGGGGTACACTTGATATGATGTGATGAGAACAGTACTTTACTTCTGTGATCTGCCTTCCAAAATCCCACAGTCCTAGTTCCAGTCTAATCGTGAGAAAAACATCAGATAAATCTGAACATTCTACAAAATACCTGACTAGCACTCCTCAACACTATCAAGTTCATCAAAAACAAGGACATTCTGAGAAACTGTCACAGTCAAGAGCAGCTGAAAGAGATGAATAAATGTATGGTGGCATCCTGGACAGAACCCTGCAACAGAGAAAGGTTATCAGGTGAAAAAGAAAGAAAGCTGAGTAACATATGCAATTTAGTCCATGATAATGTATCAGAAATGGCTCAACTACTGTGGCTCATCCATTGTGACAAATGTACCCCACTAATGTAAGATATTAACATAGGCGTGTGACGTATGACAACCCTCTAGGATCCTCCCCATGTTTCTCTAAATCTAAAATTGTTTTAGAAGAAAACAGTTTATTTGAAAAAGCAGATTGACAGAGGCATTGCAAAGGAATAAAGTGGCCTACAGAATGAATGTAAATTTCCTTTTACCTGCTGAAAGCAAAACCAAACTTAGACACCAATGCCTGTCGGTCATTGGTGGAGGGCTTTGTCCAAGGGACATCAATTTCCCGGCACTTTACACCTGCTGTGTGGGTGGCAACAGAACAGCCAAGCATGGAAGACCAATACAAATGAACCAATATTGATATGCTATTATCATTGCAGTTATTAACTTGCTGTGTGCCAACAAGTCAATCCAACTCATAGTGACTTCACCGACCCATTCCCTGTGTCATGGATTGAATTGTGTCCCCCAAGAAATATGTGTAGCCATGTGGCTGGGCCATGATTCCCAGTATCTTGTAACTGTCCTCCGTTTTGTGGTTTTCCTACGCTATATGTTAAAGGATTAGGGTGGGACTATAAATCCCTTTATAAGGTCACCTCCCTGCTCCACTGTAAAGGGAGTTTCCCTGGAGTATGGCTTGCCTCACCCTTAATCCTTTCATCCTACAAGAAATAAAAGGAAACAGAAGCAGGCAGAGAATTGGGAACCTCATACCATCAAGCAAGCAGCACCAGGAGAAGAGCATGTCCTTCGGACCTGAGGTTCCTGCGCCAAGATGCTCCCTGGACAAAGACTGATGGCAATACCGGACTTTCCTCCAGAGCCAACTATGGCGAAAGCCTTCCCCTGGAGCAGACATCCTGAATTTGGACTTGTAGCCTACCAGACTGTAAGAATAAACCTTCCTTTGTTAAAGCCATCTACTCTGTGGTATTTCTGTTAGAGCAGCCCAAGCTGACTAAAACACCCTGTGACACAATGGAACTGCCCCAGAAGTTTCTCTTGGCTGTAATCTCCATGACAGCAGATTGCCATGTCTTTTTCCCATGGAGACACTGGGTGAGTTCAAACCACCAATCTTTTACCTAGCATCCAAGTGTCTAACCATTGCACCACTGACACTCCCTTACTACTAACATTATCAGGAAGGAGGAAATACTATATACTATAGAAATGCTATTTTCTGAACTTATTCAGTCTGTATGCTGAGCAAATAATCTGAGAAACTGAACAATCTGAAGCAGAATGGGGCATCAAGATTGGAGAAACACTCATTAAGGACCTGTGATACTGGATGACACAACCTTGCTTGCTGAAAGTGAAGAGGACTTGAGGCTCTTACTAATGAAGACCAAAGACCACAGCCTTGAGTTTGTACTCCGCCTCAACCACAGCCTTGAGTTTGTATTCCACCTCAACATAAAGAAAACAAAAAGCTTCACAACTGGACCTATGAACAACATTTTGATAAACAGAGAAAAGGTAGAAGCTGCCAAGGATTTAATCTTACTTAGATCCACAATCGACTCCTATGGAAGCAGAGTCCAGGAATCAAACGACACACGGCATTGCACAAACCTGCTGCAAACGACTTCTTTAAAGGGTGAAAAAGCAAAGAAGTCACTTGAAGAACTACAGTGAACCCGATGAAAGCCAGGATGCATTCAGTGGTTTCCTATGTATGTAAAAACTGGACAACAAATAATGAAGACTGAAGAAGAATTGATAACTTTGGATTATGGTATTGGCAAAGAATATGGAATATACCATGGACTGCCAGAAGAATGAACAAATCTGCTTAGGAAGAAGTACGGCCAGCATGCTCATTAAAAGCAAGGATGGCAAGAGTTTGTCTTACATAATTCGGACTTGTTATCAGGAGGGACCAGTCCCTGGAGAAGGACATCATGCTTGGTAAAGTAGAGGGTCATTGGAAAGCAGGAAGGTGCTCAACAGGATGGATTGACACGGTGGCTGTACAGTGGGTTCCAACCCAACAGTGGTGGTGACGATGGTGCAGGACCAAGTCTCTACAAGTTGGAACCAACTCCATGGCACCTAACAACATCATTAACGTACTCTACCCTGGTGACCTAGTGGTTAAGTGCTACAGCTTGCTAACCAAAAGGTCAGCAGTTTGAATCTACCAGGCACTCCTTGGAAACTCTCTGGGGCAGTTCCCCTCTCCTGTAGGGTTGTTATGAGTTGAAAGCGACTCAGCAGCAATGGGTTACACCCCAGTACTCATTTTCTAATACTTCAGGGCAGCCTTCAGACTCAGAACAGAGAGAGCCAGGTGAATACACAAGGCCAAGGAGGTATCCAATCAAGGTCCCAGCACCAACCCCCCTGGGGAGGGATGGGCTGCTGGTCCCGCAAATGGGAGGCATGTCCGTGCTGTAGGAAGGGCTGGTAGTTTCTGACATCTCCTCCTTGGGGCTTGGCTGGGCCTGTTAAGGCAAGCCAGTTAATAAGACACAAAATCTTTGTCTTCATATAGAGCCACCACCAAGCAAGGGTGAAGAGAGAAGGTCCCTGCAATACCAAAGCTGTATGAATGCTTCTGAGCTACAGAAAGATTGCCCAAGGCCCCCCCTTGAAGCCTGGCACCAAGCATTGATTTGAAGCTATAGGATTCTCTATTGAATGTGCAGTCTGAATTGAGCCCAAAGCCACTCAGGAGACAATAAAATCATCAGCTGATTGCATAAATGGATTTCTTAGGATTGACTTGGAAATTCATATTTTCAGCACAGATGCCTTGGCTGTTTTTTATAAAAGCTTTTTCCCAACGACATTTTGTCCTTTCTTACCACTCTTAAAAAGTGAACTTTGACTTGTCTTTTATTGGTTGAAACCTCCCAGCCAAAAGCCACTGTCATCAAGTTGATTCTGACTCCACAACCTATAGGTCAGAGTAGAGTTGCGCCATAGAGTTCCCAAGGAGTGCCTAGTGGGTTTGAACTGCTAGAGTTTTGATTAGCAGATGTAGCACTTAACTACTATGCCACCAGGGTTTCCACTGAAACTTGCAGAAACCCCAAATGGCAAACTTGGGCCCCCAAACCATGCCTTCCAAATCCCAAAGCAAACTGACATCTGAACTCCAGCTCTGACACTAAGGATGCATGTGGCTAAGAGAGAGACAGCTGAGAAGCAGAATGGGGGTAGTTCTGGATACAAGCCAGAAGGCAGACTCCATCTGGAAGGAAATGGGTGGTGAACCCTTCCCTCTCTGGGTGTCCTGGAGGACCAAGCATAGCACTGAGTTCCAAACTCCTGTCTAAAACCAAGCCTGGAAGGACAGTACCCTCAGCTCCTCAGCTATCTGTGGGGTGAGCAGATCAGTGCATCCAGCAGACACTTCACAGACTAATCAGTCACTTCTGATGCCATCCGCTCCCATAGCACTGCTCAGAGCAGACGGCGCAACAGTGAACACCTCCCAAGACCTCGACCAGGGGCCCAACACATCTACAGCTTTGTCCTCCACTAGCCTATAATTAAAGGAACGCAGACACTATACACCATAAAAGGAAAGACTGCTAGAGTAAAACACTTTAAAAATTTCAATGTCTTTACAAAAGATACCGTACACAAAGACAGGAAATGAGCCACAGCCGAAGACATGTGGAACTTATTTAACAAAGGATTGCTATCTATCGCGTATCACATACAAGGATAAACCCACAGCCAAAGAGTTGATTCTGACTTACAGTTATCCTATAAGATAGAACAGAACCATTCAACAGTGTTTCCAAGGCTGTGTACAGAAGCAGCCTGCCACCTCTTTATCACTCGCAGCAGCTGGTGGGTTCAAACCATAGACCTTTCAATTAGCAGACAAGGGCTTAACCACTGTGCAACCAGGTCTCCTATACACACAAAGATGAAAGATTCTTGATTCTTACAAATCAATAACAAAAGTGACAACACAGAAGAGTTGCCAAAAAATATATGAAATGATGCCCAACCTCACTAATAGTGAGGTATTTGCAAATGGCATCCAGGGCAGTTAGGAACATTGGGTGGTTACCATTCGACACCCACTATAATGTCTATTATTAAAAAAACAACAATAGTGAGTGTTGGCAGGCATGTGGAGAAACTGGAATTCTCATACACTGCTGGTGAGGATGTAAAATGGTTTAACCAGCCACTGTGGGAAACAGTTTGGTAGTTCTTTAGAAAGCTAAACATAGAAGTACCATGTGCCCCAGCAATTCCACTCCTGGGTATAGACCTAGAAGAACTGAAAATCAGGAACTCAGACAGATGCTTGTACATTAATGTTTATAACAAGCATGACCAGTGGTCATAATGTAAAAACAACCCAAAAGTTCATCAACAAATGAAAAGGTAAACAAAATGTGGTATAGCCATCTGATGGGATATTATTCAACCATGATGAGAAATGAGTTCTGATACAAGTTATGAAATGAACCAAACCTGTGGAAGTCAAGTCAATTTGGACTCATAGCAGCTGTGCAGGACAGACTAGAACTGTGCCATCGAGTTTCCAAAGAGTGCCTGGTGTATTCAAGCTGCCAACCTTCTGCCTAACAGCTGTAGCACTTAACCACTATGCCACCAGGGTTTCCATGACAAGGACAGACTTTGAAAATACTATGCTGAATGATAGATACCAAACACAGTAGGACACATACTGTATAATTCCACTTAAATGAAGTATCTAGAATAGGCAAATGAGGACCACAGAATGCAGACCAGTGTGCCAGGGAAGTGAAGAGTGGGGATTTATTGCTTCAAGGGTACTCAGTTTCTAGTAGAGGTGATGGAAATTTTAGAAATAAATAGTGATGGCTGTACAAGACTGTAAATATAATTAATATCACCAGGTTGCAATAGGGAAAAAGAAGAGTGTGTAGGCTGGCTGGCCAGGTTGGAACTCTCCACTCTGAGCAGGAGGAACGCACTTTTCTGGCTATGACACACCTATAAATGGACCAGATGCAGGGGAAGTGCTCACAAAAGTCGCAACCTGCTCCCTTCCAGATACCCTCCAGGGATACAGTGAGGTTTTATTTCCTGGAAAAGACAAGAATGAAAAGCAACAAATCAACCGATAAAATATAGGACTTGTGAAAGCTGTGTGGTGGGTACATGGTATTCTTTTTAGAACTTTTCTACGCACTTGAAATACTTACCACTGTTTATAAACCTAGGCAAAGATGAAAAATGAATGAAACTATGGTGTTGAAAGCAAGAACAGAGTTGGAACATAACCCCAAGATACATGGCTCCCAACATCTATGGTGCTGGGGTACAGATGTGAAGTGGGACTAGGCTGGATTCCTCTTTCTTACAAGAACCATCCAACACCTCTGTCCACCCAACAAGGGTTACTCATAATCCTTCAAGGGCCTTCCTCCTGCCCAGATGGGGCTAGGCAGCCCTTGCTCCAAACACTGCCACCAGACCATAAGGAACAAGGTTGAAACTTTTGATATTAAAAAAAAAAAAAAAAAACCTAAGTAGTGATATCAACACAAATATCTATCACTCTTTATAAATGTGGATACTAGGAAAGGGCAGAACTTAAGTTCTCATTGTCTATTATCGATTGTCTTTTCAGAACTCTGATGGCATAGTAGCTAAGTGCTGTATCTGCTGACCAAAAGGTCGGCAGTTCAAATCCACCAGGTGCTCCTTAGAAACTCAATGGAGCAGTTCTACTCCATCCTATAGTGTCACTATGAGTCAGCAAGGACTCAACAGTACTGGGTTCGGTTTTTTGGGTTTTGGTAATGGGCTTTTCATTTAAATTTACCAAGGTTTGGCGCTGTCTTCATTTGTGATGTTTTAAAAGATGCACTGTGAAAGAAAATCTATTCAGGTTGGAGCAATGATAATTACATTACTTTCCCAAGTGTGAAGGATTAGTGCTTTATATTCCATGAGTTATCTGATCACAGCAACTTGGGCTTCTTGGTGACGACAATTAAGTCAAAGTTGCAAAAACCTATAATTTGGGGCTTGAAACTGACTCAAATGGGTGAAAACACTTATTTTTCCTCTGTTCTGTCTGTGGGCTCACATAATGAGTTAAATGCAGAGCTCTCTTTCTTGATTACTGCTTTAGAAAGAAACTGTCATGCCTCATTACTTATTGCTAAAAAGAGATGATGCCATACTTTATTATAGGATTTTTATGTATTGCTAGTCTAGAAAATGTAGCAGATTAATTCTCTCTATACAAGGTGAAATTGATTGAGGGAATTGGACATCTATAAATGTCCATCACTTGTGACCCAAGAACTTTATAGAAGATGACATACCAGGATCCAATGGGAAAAATATAAATCTACGACAGGAGATAGAAAATTTAAACCCAGAGGTTTATTTATAGAAGATAGAGCTAAGAGTTATGGAATAGGTAATTTTTTAATATTCATTTCTGTCAATATGAGTTTTTAATTCTAAGTAGTAAAAAACCCTCATTGCCGTTGAGTTTGTTCCAACTCACATCAACTCTACAGGACACAGTAGAACTGCTCCATGGGGTTTGCAAGGACTGACTGATGGATTTGAACTGCTGACCTTTTGGTTAGCAGCCAGGCTTTTAATCACAGCATCACCAAACCAAACTCATCACATTTGAGTCACTTTTGACTCATAGCAACGTTACAGGACACAGTAGAACTGCCCCATAGAGTTTCTCAAGAGTGCCTGATGGATTTGAACTGCCAACCTTTCAGTAGCAGACACAGCTCATAACTACTATGCCACCAGGGTTTCCAGAAGAGGCAGAGAATGTATGGAAAATAGCTAAAAATGTACTCTAAGGTTTATAAGGCACTTTTTAATTAAAGAAGCTAAATTATTTATAGATATTTAAAAGCAAGGCATAAACTTAGGAGAGTCTTGGAAAAATCATTAAACAAAGAAAACTCTAACAAAAATTAACTCTTCCAAGGAACGGTTTGCAGGAAAATAGGAAATTCCTTTGGCATTCGTACTAAAAAAAAAAACAACTCTCCAAATTAACAGCCATGCACACTTTCAACATCAACATCTCATTCAAGCCAAGATACTGTTCCTGCTACTCCAGGAAGTTTATTATATATATCTCAACAAAGGGTTCTTAGTGTGGAGTCCTAGCACAGTCTGATGAGAATGTAACATATTTTCAATTGTATCCAGAATGTCATGGAGAGAGCTGGCGACTCTGATTCATTTATATACTGGCACTTAGTGTTCAGTCAGCACTTCATTACCATTAGTTATGAGTGAGTGGAAACACACTTATTAATGATGGGCATGTAATGTTCTCTAGCATTTACATTTACCATCAAACCACGGTATTAGAAAATGCACTTGGGTTTAACTAAGATGTGCGTTTAGCATTGATAAGAGCAGCGTATCTGCACCTGCTTCCTGTGAGACAGGGTAGGAACCCCTGGCTTCTCTCCAGAAATTAAGGAATGGTGTTTGCTATATTAAAATTCAGGCTTTGCTTAAGACATCTCACTTCCTTCAGATGTACAATCATTATTAGCTCAGGTTTAAGGAGGGAAGGAGTTCTGATTGGAAGAAACGAAAAAGATGTTTCAGATACTTGCTTTGCAACTAGTAGACCTGCCTTGAGAAGAGGCCGGCAGGGGACAGGTGTCGTAACTGCATGTAACTGCTTAATGTTTCCACTGTCAGCACTGAGTTCTTCAGGTATATACAAAAAAAAAAAAGAAAAAAAAAACAGTTGTCTTGAGTTGCTTTCAAGGTTGTGATCTTTCAAAAACCAATCAACAGGCCTTTGTTCCAAGGCGCCTCTGAGTGGGTTCAAACCACCAACCTTTCAGTTAGTAGCCAAGTGCTTAACCGGGGGGTCACCCAGGGACCCCCTTGGGATGCGTACTACCACCCATTGCCATCAAGTCGATTCTGACTCAAAGCGACTCTACAGGACAGAGTTGAACTGCCCCATAGAGTATCCAAGGAGCAACTGGTGGATTCAAACTGCTAACCTTTTGGTTAATAGCCAAGCTCATAACCACTGCGCCACGAGGTCTTCTTGGAATACATCGCACAAAACCAAGGAACTAGAAAACATGAAAAATGGAGTGTTTGGGCTGCGTAGGTCAGCAAACGGTCACAGTGTTGTTGTCAGTCACATTTTGAGTCGGCACCACCTTGACAACAACTGAGTGTGCAACAGAGCAGAATGGCACCCAGTCCTCTGCCACCTTCATGAGTGTCAGCATGACCCCACTGTTGTGTCCGCTGTGTCTGCCCACCTCCGCTGAGGGTTTCCTGCATTTTCGTTGGCCTTCCACTTTACTAAACACAATGTCCTTCTTCAGAAATTGGTCATTTCCTGTGATAGCTAGCAAGGTTCTGCCAAGCAAGCAAGTCAAAGTCTTACACCGCTCACTTCAATGGAAACGTCTGATTGCGTTTCTAAGACTGATTTGTTCACTCTTGTGGTAGTCCACAATATTCATTATTCTTGGCCAACACCACAATTCAGATGTGTCGATTCTTCTGTCTCCTTTTTCATTATACAAGTTTCACATAAATACGAGGTTGTTGAAAAGACCATGGCTCGGGTCAGTTGCTTACCTTAGTCATCAAAGTGGTCCTGATAGACACTCGCTCACAAACACACACATACAAACACAAACACACATACACTGGATAATCAAAGATTTCCTTGGAGAACTGAGTCAGAATCCAAGCAGGAGGCTTGATAAAGCTCTGGGTCTGAAACAGAACAGCTGACGAGATCAGTGAGTAGGAATGTAGTGGTTCAAATTCCTCCCAGGCTGCAGGACCTGGCACGAAGACAAGGTATTTGGAGGACTGATATGAGTTACCAGCACAGAGGACCTCCACCTTTCTAAGGGAAGCCAGCCAGGTCAAAAAGCTTCTCTTATTTCTGAGACCTTGGCTGACCTGGATCAGCAAGCAAATAAACCTGCCCAAGTGAGGCACGGCAGATCTAAAACACAACATCAGACAGAGGTTACTTCACAACTGTCACCTCTTTCTGACCACAATCCCACCATTCAGGGGCACCTTTAAACTCTTTCTGCTCTCTCCCTGAGCATCATTTGAGATTATTTGCATTGGAAACTTATAGTCACCTAATTAACTGGATAATTACCAATACTTGTCTAGAAACACTGGTGGCATAGTGGTCAAGAGTTGAGCAGCTAACCAAAAGATCAGCAGTTCAAACCCAGCAGGTGCTCCTTGAAAACCCTATGGAGCAGTTACACTCTGTCCTATAGGGTTACTATGGGTCAGAATCAATGCAGCAGCAACAGGTTGATTTACTTGTTCATACACTAGGTGCACAAAGCCAAGACCAATTTTTAACCTGGGATGAAGAAACTTGCCATTGTGCTCAATCTGAAATAACCAGCAAGGTTTGGCTCTTAGTACGTAATGCAAACTAAACACCAATAGTCTTACCATGTGTTATAAAAGATTATGTTCTTTAAAAAATGAGTGATTTTAAAACACTGCTTTAGACTATCAAAAGGAAATCAACATTTTGCCTGAGTTTTCACGCTGTCTACTCAGCTAATTGCCCAAACTATGTCTGTATTACCATGTCCTAGCATTTCTATGGAACTGTCATCATTCTGGAAACCCTGGGTAGTGTAGTTGTTAAGTGCTATGGCTGCTAGCCAAAAGGTCAGCAGTTCGAATCCACCAGGTACCACTTAGAAGCTCTATAGGACAGTTCTCCTCTGTCCTATAGGGTCACTATGAGTGGGAATCAACTCAACAGCAGTGGCGTGGGTTTGGGTTTTGTTTGGTTGTCATTCTTCCTCTCCATGTGGATGGCCTGGCATCGATTCCTAGCCCATGCGGCTCACAGGCAGCCACCAAACATCTGTCACTGGAGACTCATGTGTTATTACGATGCTACACAGACTTCAGCCCACCTCCCGGATTCAGAGAGCCTAGGAAGAAAGACCCAATGATTTACTTCTAAAAATTAGCTAATGAAAACCTCATGGATCCCATGGTCTGATCTTCCACTGATCGTGAGGTTGATGCAGCCTTTCATTCCATGGTGCCTTCAGTCTGCCACAGAAGTCAGGGACCAGCTCAATGACAGCCAACAGCAACAGCACCATCTTCATTTTTCAGGAAGATGAACACTTGTCGCTGGGATGTAAATAGGAATTAAAGAATGAAATTGCTCTGCCTATTACAGTATCCAACAATCTTTATGCCCCTTCTGTTGTGCCTGGCAATGTCACAGTTCTTTGTCAACTCTAAATCACACAGAGAGATGGATTGTCAGCAGTTGAATCAACCGAAGAGATTATGAAATTTCTATTTTTATGGATGCAAACATTAGAAAACCTTAAAAATGTTTATACCTAATGGGGGGAGGGAATTTTTATCTTAACAGTTGCATTTAGTGTCATAGGGAGAATATGGTCATCGTATAGCAAAATCAATAAATAATTCCAGCACACATTAAGCTCTAGACTGTACTGAGATGATTTTTCAGATAAGACTTCCATTTTGCTGGAGGACCTACTAGGAGATGCTTTAAGGGACTCTATTAAAAAAAAAAAAAAAATTAACCTCCGGGTGGTGGTAACACTCTGAGCTAATGATGTCACACAGATGTTATTCCAAACTTAACCCAGTAATGAAATCTTAGACAGTATAAAGCAAAAAAAGGCTACTTGCTTCCCATGCACATTTTTAGAATGTGCGTGTTTTTTCTCCAACTCACCGTTCAGACCAAAATTTAACTCCTTGACTATCTGCACACAACCTTCCTCCCCAGCCCCACACCCATGATAATCACTAGGAAAACAGAACCACAGCCAGCAAAACTCAAAACCACTGCTAACCTCTTAATACAGTGAGTCCTATCCGAAGAATGTACAGAGTTCCAAGACTTCTTCTTAAAAGTGAATAAAATAAGGACAGGGAGAGACCTTTGGACAATTTAGTTCTGAGATTCAAAATTTAAACCTGCCTTAGGCTTAGCTATAAAACTGTTTTCCAGTAACTAGAGAAATTATACTATCCCCAGGCATCTCAAGGACCTTGAAACTTCGTAAAAGCTCTTCGGAGGCCAAGTGCAATAAAAATCTCTTAAACCTGCAGCAGTTTCTCTGCAATTTAAATTATTATAAATAATAATTTTTTAATTAAACCATCGCATTTATCTCTGTCCCATATGTGCTATGTTTTTTCAGGATTTCAATGTCTTTGTCATTGTTATTCAAGGAAGTTCTCGATGTACTCATACAAAATAGGCATATCAGAAATAAGAAAATCAAGTCTGACAGCTCTATGGAGCCAAAAGAGAAAGTTCAGGCATGCATTTAGGGAAGGCACCAACATATTCTTCACGGAATTGCCAAGTCTGGTTGGAACAAACCCCTGCAAACTCTAGATGAAGTCTTGTAGCAAGGCGCTTGGAGAAGAGTTCCTCCAACTTGGCCCAAACCAGCTGCCAACGAGTAGATTCCAACTTACAGAGACACCATGTGTCACAGCTAACTGTACTCCATGAGTTTTGTTTTGTTTCTTTATTGTGATTGAGTGAAAGTTTACAACACAATTTAAATTTGCATGCCCACCTATCTGCAGCTCCTTCTGCTCTCCTTGCCCAGTGACAGCACACTCCTCCTCTCCGTTGTATACATGTTGTATCGTCTTAGCAATCTCCCATCCCCTCTTCTCCACCCTCTCCATTCCTCTCTAGTAAGAAGCCAGTAGGACAACATCTTATAGATGCATAGAACCATGAAGTGCACTCATGATATGGTCATTCTTTGTCCCCAAGTCCAGTTCATTTGTATCTGAAGAGCTGACCTCAGTAATAATCTATGATCAGGGGTAGCATCAGGTCTAGGGACCATGCTCCCAGGCCATGAGGTTTTTATTTGCTGATATTTTTTGGAAGTAGATCACCAGGCCTTTCTTCCAAGGCACCTCTGAGTTGACTCGAACCTACAATTTTTCAGTTAACAGCTGGGCACGTTAATGGTTTGCACCACCCAGGGATGACTCCCCACCTTCCCACACTTCAAGAAAACATCAGTGACCCTCTTAATCTATACCACCACTGCTCCTCTGAGTGAGCTCCCAACAGTTTCCGTATCTTGTCTTCTTTTCTCACAGCATCTTATACTCAAATCACTGCTGACCTTACTCTGTGTTCTGCCATAGTTTTCAAAATGCTGATTAGTTGTCTAATGAAGAGATCCCACTAGGTCTGTTCTCTGCACTGACAGAGACTGTGTACGCTTGGATATTTTAGGAGTGACAGTGTTGTTTCAATTTTGGTTGGTATAAATATTTTTTTGATGGCTGCAGCGCCAAGTTTCTGTCTGTCATTTGCCTGGCTTGACAGTTTAATTGTCAACTCGTCTCCAAAAGCAACTGCTTAGAGCTTCTCACTTTTGGGATCTGTAATTGATTAGGCTACACCTCAGTAATTTTAAGCACCTGCCTTAACTCCCGGTGCAGAGAAACTCATAAACCTCTCGAGAGCTCTAAACACTCTTGTGCTCCTTGAGCCACCTACTTCACTGTGAGGACAAGCAGCATCTCCTACTCCATTTAAATCAGTGACACATCTCAAGAATTACTACTCCAGGTCCTCCTAGGCTCCACCTTGCCTGCTCAGCCTGCTTAACAGCAAGCTGAGCCATCTATTTAAAGGTTTTAAGTGGCTTGTTTACCTTCACCCTTTGGGGCAGATGGTTCCATCTTTTGCTTCAGAGCCAATTACACCCAGGAACTATTTTTCTTTTCCTTTGAATGTGGGGTAAATGTTTCCCTTGGGTTCTAGTTGAATCCGTACTATTATCAGTGGGATACCAACACCATTTGGGAGCAGAATGTTTGAGAGACATATGGAGACCATCAGAAGAACGTAATCAAAATAAATAAAGGATGAGGAAAAAAACAACACTCATGGAAGGATAAATGAGCTGAAACAAAAAGGCTGAGAATGGAACGTCTTGTGCTACCTGGCTCATTAATGTGAAAATGCCAAGTGCTTTTAAATATTCATTATGTAAGTGGTGTTGGAGAAGAACGTTGAATGTATCATGGACCACTGAAAGAACAAACAGATCTGTTATGGAAAAGGCACAACTAGAGTGCTCCTTGGAAGCAAAAATGGCAAGACTGTGCCTTACATACTTCAGAAGTGTTGTCAGGAAGGATCCGTCCCTGGAGGACATCATGCTTGATGGAGGGGATGGTCAGCAAAACAGAGGAAGACCCTCAGCAAGATGGATTAACAGTGGTCACAACTATGAGTTTAAGCATAAAAATGATTGTGGACATCACAGAAGATAGGGCAATGATTCATTCTGTTGCCCATAGGGTCACTATGAGTCAGAAGTGACTCAACGGCACCTAGTAACAAAAGCAAGTCATTTATTGTCTGTGTAGAAGTCCTTCTGTTCCAGGTCTGCAAAGCCATTCTCATCAACCTCAAGGGTGTACTGAGTTCCCCTGAATTTACAGCAGTCTACCAATTTGTGGTAGAGGTTTTAGAGCAATGTGACTCTTACCTTCAAAAAGTCCAAAGTTTATTGGTTATCTCAACTTCAGTAAAAACAAGGTCTTAACTTCAAACTACCTGTGGTGAGTGGATGACCCCAAGGACGCTAGATTAAGGACAATAGAAGAAAGATGTCATTCTTCATGGTCCAAAATCAACCACTAAAATACACACATTAACAAATCAATTATGCAGTATCAACTTCATACTAGATATAGACCAAAAAAAAAAAAAACCCCAAATCCACTGCCATCGAGTGGTGTCCCACTCATAGCAACCCTAGACAGTCATCACAAATTGTTACTTTTAATTGTAAAGATTATCCAAACATACTCTGGTGTGAATTGAATTCTATCCCCCAAATATATGTGTATCAATTTAGCTGGGCCATGAGTCCCAGTATTCTGTGATTATCCATCATTTGATGAATTTTTCCTACAGGTTGTAAATTCTATCAGTATGAGTTATTAAAATCGATTAGCAGGACATATATTGATGAGGGCTACGAGATTAGATAGTATCTTAAGCCAATCTCTTTGGAGGTATAAAAGAGAGAAGTGCACAAAGAGACATGGGGACCTCATATCACCAAGAGAGCAGTGCCTGAAGCACAGGGCATCCTTTCAACCTGAAGTTTCCATGCTGAGATGCTCACAGACCAAAGCAAGACTGATGCATCACAAGGAACTTCTTCCAGAACCAATAGAGGGAAAGAGCCTTCTCCTGGAGCCAGCACCCTGAGTTCAGACTTCTGGCCTACTGGACTGTGAGAGAATAAACTTCTCTTTGTTAAAACCATCTACTTGCAGAATTTCTGTTACAGCAGCACTAGATGACAAAGACATACTCCATCTTGATACTCCTCTTTTGAAGAAGTGGCTGGAATAATGCCTGGCATATAGTTAGAGCTCAATAAGGGTCTTTTGAATGAATGAGTAAGAAGGAATGCCTGACTATGGTGGCTGAATAGGGTTAGAACTGGCACAGTTGAAATTATAGTGCAAAAAGGAAAATTTTAACCAAGTAACAAAATTGCATGGTTAAGTGCTTTGTTCAGAAGCTTCTAGCAGCATTTGGCATGCTGAAAAGAAGGGAGAAAAGTGCCAACTGAGAATTCTAAATCTGTTGAAAATAACCTTCAAAAAATACAGTAAAATGAAGACATTTTGATTAAAAACAAAGCTGAATTTGTTACCAGCACACCTGCATTTCTAGAAATACTGAAGAATGTCATTCAGACTGAAGAAAATGAAAGCTGGATATACAGAAAGGTATGACGCATACTGGAAAAGGTAAATATGTGGCTGTTATGGATTGAATTGTGTCTCTGAAGAATATGTGTTGGAATCCTAACCTCTAGATTTGTGGATATAATCTCATTTGGGAATACAGCTTCCTTTGTTATGTTAACGAGGCCACATCAGTGTAAACTATGTGTTAATAATTTGAAATACAAAAAGAACAGATTAGGCACAAAGACAAACAAGCAAGGTGGGGGGGGGGATTGGATGCCACACTTCATGAAGATTACCAAGGAACTGAGAAACAGCAGCCAGAAGAGACAAGGGCTGAAGGAGAGAGAAAGCCTCCTCATAGAGCCAGGGCCTTGAATTCAGATGTCTAGCCTCCTAAAATGAGAAAATAAGTTTCTTTAAAGCTGCTTGTTTAGGATATTTCAGTTAGGGCGTCGCCAGATAAGTAAGGCAGCAACTAAACACAGACTAGTATTTTCCTCTCCCAATTTCCTTCATATCCCGAAAAGACTGTTTAAAACAAATACAATAATATTCTAACTTATGGAGTCCAAGTACATAAAAGTAGAATACATGGCAAAAACAACACAAAGAATAGAAGATGGGTAAGTGGACTTAGACGGTTTTAAAGTTCTTTCATTTGTGAGGTGGGAAAGATGAAATGGGCAGTGTCAGGTGTGAAAAGTGAAAAATGAAGTATGAGACGGGACAAAATTAGCTCTAGGACTCTAACAATTTAAGAATGCATATTGTTGGCCCCAGATAAAACACTAAAATAATGTGTGGTTAATAAGTCACTATAGGAATAAGATACTAAAAATATTTGATTAACTCCCAAAAAGCAAAAAGGAGTAACTAAAGAACAAAAAATAAGAAGGGACAAATAATATACAAATGGCAAGATGGTAAACTTAGAGCTAATATGATCAAGTATCACAAATTTAATGATAAAGACACATAACAGTATATGAATGGAGAAGAATATGACTTGTAGACTGTAAGCACAAGAAAGGTGGACTTGCTATATTATTAGTTACAATACAAACACCAAGAAAAGAAATATTACCATAGATAAAAAGGAACATTTCATAACTTATATTAAGAGTCATTGTATGAGGAAGAACTAGCAATCATAAATATACATGCACCAAATAACAGAGCTTCAAAATACATGAAGCAAGAATTAAAGAGAGAAATACACTAATCTACTATCATATTTGGAGGTTTTGACATTTGTCTGTCACTAATTGATAGAATGAGTCAACAAAAAAGAAGACATGAATGACACTAAACAACACTGTAAATCAATTTGATTTAGTTCACATTTACAGAACACTGAAGCCAATACCTTCAGAATACATGTTTTGTTCAAGTGTAGATGAAATGTATGCCAACATAGGCTATATACTAGACCATGAAGTGAGTATCAATAAATTTTCAAAGACTGCAATCTTGCAGAGTAAGTTCTTGACTCATAATGGATTTTAACTAAATATTAATAAAAAATAAACTAATAAAATCAATATATCTGGAAAGTCCACAGATATTTAGAAAGTAAATTACACAATATCATGTGATGTTATTGTTGTTGATAGGCTCCATCATGTCAATTTCAACTCATAGCAATCCTATGTGATGGAGTACAATTATCCCATAGGGTTCTCTTGGCTATAATCTTTACAGAAGCAAACAGCCAGGTCTTTCTCCCATGAAACCACTGAGTGGATGTGAAATGTCAACTTTTGGTTAGCAGCTGAACTCCTAACTGTAGAGCCAACGGGGCTCATTAATATAAAATAAGTATGATAAATCATGTGAATATAACTGATGAGTCAAAAGAGAAATCACAAGGAAAAGTAGAAAATACTTCAATTGAATAAACTCATCTGCAAGATGCAGCTAAAGTAGGTTTAAATAGAGCTCTAAAACAGCTTTAAACAGCCATGTTAAAAAATGAAGTTTAAAATCAGTGATCTAAGTTTCTACCTTAAGAAACTAAAAAAAAAGACAAGCTAATTAAATAGCAGCTAAGAACAAAGGTAAAAGCAAAAATCAACGAAGTAGAAAACAGACTATAAAAGTAGTCTGTTGGTTGGTTCTTAAACTATCAAAATTGAAAACATATGTCCTTTGAAAGGCACTGTTAAGAGAATGAAAAAGCAAATCATGAGCTAGAAGAAAACACAAACCAAAACTACATCATTTCATTGTTTAATCATAAAATGCAAATATTAGAATATTATTTATTATATAATATTTATCTTTGTATCACTTATAACTATAAATATGTAATATATTTATAATATATAAATAACATACATATTATTACTTCTAATGCAAAGTTATTATAGCTGTTTTGTCCAAAAACATGTTTTAAATTAACTGTGTCCGATAATTAAGATAAATAAAAGTGCAGATGAATGTGCCTAAATGCATAAGTACAAGCCTCTAAAACCACACAATTGTTTTGCATTGCTTTCAGTCTTAGTAATGTGTTGCCTTGTCAGTGATTAACACTGCTGCAGAATTTAAATTTTAACATCATTAAATTATACTTCAATGATTATTCAAATGTAGTTCACACTTCAGAAAAAGAATTATGGTGAAACACTGCTGTTGCAGAGAAACTACATGCAATCAAAACACAAATAGTGTATAAAACATCATTCTTTAATAACTTAACCACTTTAAATGCTCAGCCTCAGCTCAGTGGAGCAAATTGTGCTTTAACAATAAAACAATAATGCTTTCCATCCCAGAACTGCCAAACATTTAATGACCCACGTGCATTTTACACAGCTTAAATAATAAACAGTATTAACATTTTCCACAAGCTTTAAACTTCATCCCAGGTTAAGTGCTTAAAATGCATATCTTCTACTTCTAATTGCCATTGGCATTATCAAGTTTAAAGAAAGCCAAAGGGCCAGTAAAATGTGCTTTGTGGACTCAACCAGATTATTAAGAAGAAACCCCCAAAAGCCAAGCCCATTGCCATCAAGTCAGTTCCGACTCATAGTGACACTATAGGACAGAGTAGAACTGCCCCATAGGTGTCCAAGGAGTACCTGGAGGACTTGAACTGGAGACATTAAGAAGGAAGGAAAACTTTAAATACATCTTTGATTATGCCACTAAAATTCTACCATTGTTTTGCATGAGAATTCCGTATTTTATGGCTGCAGCAGGGCCTGCCCGTAGCATCAGTAAGCACTTCTGTAGCCCTCCTGAGGGTGGGACATCCTGCCAGGCATGGAGGATACACAGGGGTGGAAAACTAGGAAACAATGAGAAGCTTGGAAAAAACAGGGGTGGGGACACAGTGGGTCAGAATTCAAAGCCCATTTCTGACCCTTGCTGAGTAATTCTGGGTTTTTCCTCTCTAAGCCTCTATCTTCCTTTCTGTAAACCAGAGTGAACTCTCCAAACAACTCTGAAAAGCAGAGATGAAGTGTGATAACATGTAAGTCAAGAATCACATGGCTCAGGTTAAGACAAAAATAATATTAAGCCAATAATAAAAATTGATTCAAGTTTATTTAATACACAATTCTCAAGTTAGGGCATCATTTCTCACTAAAGGGTCAAAAATGCTCCAAAGAAGAAAAACAAACAACAGACTCTTGTACTCTAGTTTCTTGCCACTAACTGGCATGGAAACAGGGCCTGAACAGAGTTTACATGATAATTCATGGACAAGCAATATTTCCTTGAAGAGTAATTCAAATAATTGTGAATCTATGTTAAAACACAGCTCTAGAATGACCTTTGAAGCTTTTGTTGTTGAAAGTGTTCCTAGATTTATTCTTTGAAAAGAGCACAATGCCCAAGGCAAAACATTATTTTCTAATTAGCTAGACTACTGTTTGACTTAAAGGTGACTTTAGGAAACCAGTTTTCTCAAGGATCAAAGTTGAAAGCAGGGCTTGGAACTCACTGGAATTGACTGAGTCAAGGCCAGCCACGCAAAACTGGAAGAGATAGGAATTTTGTAAATTCGAGTGAACAGCAATGATAATCAGAATGGGAAAAATTATAGGTTGAAGTTCTAAAACGGGAGATTTAAAAGAGGTGCAGGGAGGCTTTTCAGGAGCCTGTTGCAGGAGACTAGATTATTAGCAAGACTGCAGAGAGTGACACACATTCTAAACAGAAGGTCTGCAACCAGTTTTGAGGAGGGCACCTCTGTAACCAGCTCTGCTCAAAATCCCAAGGGACAGGATGGGGAAGAGATTTGGTTGCCAGGCAACATATATGCTGCCCTTGTCTTCTAAGAGGAAATTACGTGTCTAGCAGGGCTTTAAATCATTATTTTTCCCATTCTAGTTCACTCAGATTTTTTTTTAATTCAGATCTATTTTGGTGTCACTTCTTCAGCCATGACTGAACCAGGCAAAACCAGTTTAAATCCCCAATTCAAAGATCATTTCAAGGTGATACCCTGATGAGTCACCTCAACCTCCATAAGATCCAGAAAGCTGGATTCCATGAAAAAGAAAGACTCTGTTCCTCATAGGAAAATAATAAATGAAATGAAACCATTGAAAGTAATAAGAGAAAATCAAGGTGGTAGTTTTATCATTCCAGAATGAGAGAATCCTTTTTGAAACTGAAAAGGAAAGGTAAAGATACAAAAGAAAATATTGACATAATTCATCCTGTAAAAAAATGGTATTTCTGTTTACCAAAAAGAAATCCTCAATGTTGAAATATAAAACAAACTGGGAAAAAAACTTGCACTCAATGTCACAAAGAGCTAAATCTTTAGTATATAAAAAGCTCTTCAAAATCAAGATAAAAAAACAAACACTCAAGGGTTAAAAATGAGCATGGATAAGAAAGGTAATTCTTTCAAACAAAAATACAAAACAAATCCATTGCATCAATTCTAACTTACAGTGACCCTACAGGACAGAGTAGAACCACCTAACAGCGTTTCCAAGGAGCAGCTGGTAGATTCCAGCTGCAAGCATTTTAGTCAGCAGCTGGACGCTTAACCACTACATCACCATGGCTCAATATTCAACAAATAGTTGCACTCCTTCTAGAAGCTGGAAACCCTTGTGGCATAGTGGTTAAGAGCTATGGCTGTTAACCAAAAGGTCAGCAGTTTGAATCTACCAGGTGAACCTTAGAAACCATACGGGACAGCTCTACTGTGTCCTACAGGGTCACTCTGAGTCACAATTGACTCAGCGGCAATGGGTTTGGTTTTTCTTTGTTGATGTTGTAGAAGCCAAGCAATGTTCTGGGACCTGGAGATTAGAATAAACAAAACAGATGAAAACCTCAGCCCTTGTAGAACTAACCTTCTAGTAAAAAGAATAAATACAAGTGGGGAAAAAAAATATCAAGGAAAGGCAAACTAAAGCAACAAGGAGTTCCCACTTAACTTGGCAAAGACTTAAAAGGTAGGGTAGAAGGCAGTTCAATTGTATGTCTTAGAAGCTTTAAAGACTGAAAGCTTATTTTCAAAAATTCTGTTTTTAGGAATTTGTCCTAAGGAAATCTATAAGGATACTGGTACACAGACATTCAGTACAGTCTCATTTTTAATCATAAAAAACTGAAAAGAACTCAAACATCTACCAATAAGCAGTTGGCATCAGTAAAGTGTTGATAACAATGTTATATACAATGATGTAAAACACAGGCATTTAAAAAAATCATAGCATTTAGAAAATGTCCAAAACACATTGACAAATAGAGCAGGTTTCAAAATTGTACTTATGGCATGGCATCATTTTTATGTTAAAATATATATGTAGATGTAAATACTTGTAAGCATAAATAAAATCCTGGCTGACAACATCTCAAAACGTAATAATGGCAGCGGGTATCTGCAAGCAGAGACTCTGTGGGTAATTTTTTAAATCTACATTTCTATAGTTCTGAATTGTTTGCAATAAACATGACTTCTATCATCAGAAAGTGCTACAACCATTTACACTGGAAAGTTTCTATTAAAGCTTGCAATGTAAAGAAAGTTACAATGGTTCATTCGATCATAATTAAAAGAAAAGAAATGTGCAGTGGCAGAAAAAGATGAAAAATGCCCAGTGGCATACCCATTCCTAGAAGAATTATGCTCAAAATAGTCAGAAAAAACAGCCCTCTGCCACTGAGTCTTTTCCTACTTGTGGCAGCCCCATGTGTCACGGAGCAGAACTGTGCCTCACAGGGTTTTCAAGCCGCGACCTTTCACAAATGAGGTTGACAGGCCTTTCTTCCCAAGTTTCTCTGGGTGTGTTAGAACTGACAACCTTGCCGTTAGTATTTAGTGCTTAATCATTTGTACCACCTGGGGACTCCATGGAGGGGTGACAATGATGGGAACAATGCCTAGGGGACATACTCAGTCGGAAGAGCAATACTTGGTGCACTAAAGAGCCCCCCACTTTCTCTAGAACACCAATACTCAGAAGTATTGTATCTCCTCTTTCCAAACAGGCAAGAGATGGTTTTAAGATAACCAAGTCATGGGCAAACACCGATCTCAGGGACCAGCATGAGTGTCTGTAGATAACTAGAGAGCCTGGGTTCTAAATAAGATTTCCAACCACAAGGAAAAGGTAGCCAAGAGTCACAGCCAGGCAAGTTAAGTGACTATATGATACCTATGAAAATAGTCCACTGCTTCCAGCCATTGAATATTCACCATATGAAACCATAAAGACCCATGGAATTGAAATTAGAACCACTTTTTAACCAGGGCACTCAATGTTTAATACATGAAGCCCAGTTCTAAATCCCACTGATGGGAATCAGTAACAACTGAACTGCAAATCTCACAGTGGTCTATGGAGCTGCTATGATCCTGGTCTCTTTAATCAGGAAGCAATAACATCAGTTATTTTTATTTCAAACTCATTTAACTTGCTGTCACCAACAGTAACACTTAATATCTCACCAGGGGCTCCAGGGGGAGGACAGGGGGAGCAGTTATCAGTGTTTCTTCCCAGTCTTCTCACATTTCAATTTTCATAAAAGCAAATCCCTTTTATCTCTGAAATCATACATATCATGTTCATAACTAATGCTATTTCAAAAGTAACTTTTCTGACCCATCTCATTAACAATGTAAAATTCACGCATCAAATACATGTCACTAGGCAGTGAATGACTACTGTCCCTTTTGAAAAGCATATACTCATATATTCAAAGGTGATTCGCATTTTTCCTAAAAGACGCTGCTTCACTTGGTAACATGCATGACAGAAAGGAGGATTTTTAGGCAGTGATGATATAAATAGAATGGAGGGATACAGCACAGACCATTTCAAACCATCTCCATCTTTCTCTTCTATATGATGTTTCCATCTGTTTCCACAACGGATGTGGCTACTGTGAGAGGCATTCCCATTCCCCTGTGACACCAGAATTCAAAGCAGAAGGACTTCCATTTTCCTGTCTTCCCAGATACAAAGTGGACAGCAAATCCATCAAACAGACCAGGGTAAAATAAGTGGTGACCCCACAGTGCTTTATGCCCTCTCAGCAGCTCCCTTCCTCAAGCGTCATTAATCCTGTCACACTTCACAGAGGCAGGCTGAAGCCAGAGACCTGGTTCCTGGTCCAAGCTGACATGTGCCCAATATGTGATCTCGCTCTCTAGGCCTTGGTTTCTCCATCAGTAAAATGAAGGGATTGAATCCAGATGCAGGTTTGGAATTTTTCTGTCCCTTAATACTCATCTTAAAAATTATGGTCCCAAGCTGTGCCTACTCAATGGTTTTGGGAACTGATCTCCTCAACTGGTCTGTAGAATGAGACAGAGAACATCTATCCCATAATGCCCCAGGTGCTGCCATGCCCAATCCCCTAGTTCAGACCATCCTATCTTTCTTCCTCACCCTGGAGCACCTTCAGTTTGCAACTGGTGATCAGAACATCTCCCAGCTTTGCTTCTCCTACCCTAGAGTCATACCTTCGGTTCACACAAGCCTTGCCTCTAGAAATCACCAGTGTTAAAACTTTGATAAAGGGACCAATGTCTGGAAAAAGGCGGCAGCAGGTGGGAACAGAGTTCATCTAGTGACTTGCAGTGACATTAGCCCCAACAGCAGCTGGGACTCCAAGAGGAAAGAAAAAACATTTCTGAAATAGGATAACCTGAGCAAGGTCTACCTATAACCAAAGGTGTAGGACAATAGGAGCTGAGCTGCTATGACCACCAAACCTGAAGGCAAGAGGAGAGAGTGTCACAGCTGAAACCCAATGGGAGAAAGCTGACAGTGTTGAGAAGAGCAGGGACCTTTGGTTAAAGAACCAACAATAAAGAAAAAGAGACAAGGAGCCTGGACCACCTTCTCTTCCCCTTCTTACCTCCTCCTCAGACCCCTCCAGCATGGTTGAACCCAAGCAGAAGCCTGGAGACTTGGGATCCCATTCATCGATATGGTCTACACCAGTCAGCCTCCCAAGGCAGAAAACAGAAAGGAACAAATGGGAGAACCAAACAAACATCTGAGGGTGCTTCTGTGAGAGTTTTACTAGTATTTCTCAAGCCTCTACAGTTAGTAGGATTTATCCATGGGAAGGAAGAGACCAAGATAGAGATTCAATTTTCGTAAAAAAAAAATTGCAGCAGTAAGCTCACCATCATCAAGTCGATTCTGACTTGTAATGACCCTACAGGACAGAGAACTGCCCTGTGGGGTTTCCAAAGCTATAATCTCTGTGTGTGTGTATGTGCACGCGTGCGCGCGTACATGCGCACGCGCACACACACATGCAAGCACGCCTTAGATGGAAGTTTACAGAAGAGCAAATTAATTCCTTATTAAGCAGTTAATACACATATTGTTTTGTGACACTGGTTGCCAGCCCCATGACGTGTCAACACTTTCCGCTTCTCAACCTTAGGTTCTGTCTTAGTCATCCAGTGCTGCTATGATGGAAATATCGTAAGTGGATGGCTTTAACAAAGAGAAGTTCTTTCTTTTACAATCCAGTAGGCTAGAAGTTCAAGCTCAAGTTGCCGGCTCCAGGAGAAGACTTTCTCTCTCTGTCGCCTCTGGAAGAAGGTCCTTGTTATCAATCTCCCAGTGGTATAGGGACTTCTCTGTGCAGGGATCTCAGGTCTAAAGGACACACTCTGCTCCTGGTGCTGTTTTCTTGGTGGTATGAAGTCCTTTGTGCTTCTCTGCTTGATTCTCTCTTTTATATCTCAAAAGAGATTGGCTTAAAATACTATCTAATCTTGTAGATCTCATCAGTATAACTGCTACTAATCCATCTTATTACATCACAGTGACAGAATTTACAATACACAGAGAAATCATATCAGATGGCAAACAGTAGACAATCACACAATACTGGGAACTGTGACCTAGTCGAGTTGATGCGTGCATGTTGCGGGGACAAAATTCAATCCATGACAAGTTCCCCATTACCAGCTTTCTGGCTTTCATCCTTGTCCCCAGGTTGGTGTGCCCGTTGAACTTTGTTTTGTTTTATGGACCTGTCTGACCTGCAGCTGAAGGGTGAGTTTCAGGAGTGATATCAGTACTGAGTTAAAGGGGTATCTGGGAGCCACACTCTCGGGGTTTGTCCAACCTCTGTCAGGCCAATAATTCCGGTCTTTTCTTCTGAAATAGAATTTTGTTCTACATTTTTCCCAGCTCTGTCTGGAGCCCGCCCTGGTGATCCCTCTCAGAGCAGTTGGCGGTGGCAGATGGGCCCCATCTAGTTGTCCTAGACTCAGTCCGGTGGAAACTATGGTAGTTGTGGTCCACTAATCCTTTGCACTCATCTTCCCTTTGTGTCTTTTGTTTTCCTCATTTTCTCTAAGGCTGTAATCTTTATGTAAAATAGACTGCCACATCTTTCTCCCATGCAGGTGGTGGGTTCAAATCACCACCTTTCCATTAAGTGGAGCGCTTAACCACTGCACCATCTCATGGAGGTGTTGTTGTTAAGTATCAGCTGTTGTTGTTAGGTACCACTGAGTCGATTCCAACTCACAGCGACCCTATGTGCAACTGGACAAAGCGCTGCCTGGTCTTGTGCCATCCTCCTAATCTATGTTCCACTGGAGCCTATCACTGCAGCCACTATTTCAGTCCATCTCCTTGATGGTCTTCCTCTTTTTTGATGACCCTCTACTTTACCAAGTGTGATGTCCTTTTCCAGGGACTGACCCCTCCTGATAACGTGTCCAGAGGATGTGAGGCATAGTCTCGCCATCCTCGCTTCTAAGGAGCACTCTGCTTGTATCAACTGCACCAATTAGTAGCTATTATACACTGAGCAACCTAATACATCATATGGTAGCAGATAGAGTACTATGTATGTTACATATGCTGCCTCATTCAATCTTTATATTTCACAGATGAAGAAATTAAGATTAAGCAAGTTTCCAAAGGTCATGTGGCCAATGAGCTGCAGAGATGGGATTTGGCCCCAGGCCAGGACTGATGAAGCACAGCCTGCACGCTGAAGGACGTCGGTGGGTGACCTCCCTCCACACTTACACACTAGCTCCTTGGAACCCCCTTTGTCCAACAGAAAGCACGAGTGTGTAATCCTTGGGCTCCCACTGTGATAGGTGGCAACTTGAACCTCGGCAGCAACCGCCATTGCTTTACTGTATCGTCTAGAAAGGTTCACCAAGATTCAAGAATCGTTAGGTCAGAAAAATGTACTCAGTACACAAAGTGGACCAACATTGTCCCACCTGCATCCAAATACCGCCTTCCCTTCTTCTTGCCCTTGACCAGCTTGTTGCCTGTTGAGAACACTCTAGAAAATATTCACAGAATAGCACCCAAAAAGGCAGATTTCAGAGCATGGTCCCCGGCCCTGATGCTGCCCCTGTCTATAAATCATAATGGAGGTCAACTCTTCGGGCAGAAATGGATTGGACTTGGTGACACAGAGTGAGCGTATCATGTGTGCAATTTATGGTTCTATGCATCTACAGGGTGTCGTCCTGCTGACCTCTTACTGGACATGGGGAGTAGGTTAGGGAGGAGGGGATAGACTGTTAGGAGGATATGACATGTAAAGAACAGAGAGGAGGGGTGTGCTGTCACCAGGCAGGGAGAGCAGTGGGAGCCGCTCATTGGCAGGTATGCAAATTTATATGGGATTATATACTTGCACTCAATCATAATAAAAAAGAGAAGGGAAAAAAAGGCAGATTTCCTCTAAAACTGGGGCTTTGAGCTGGTTCTTCTCAGTCTGAGCTGCTACTGAGAACGCATTTCCATCCCAGATATACTGAATCAGAATCCACCGTTTAGCAAGATCTCCAGGTGATTCTTACATATAATATATTTTAAGAACCACTGCTCTACTAGCGAAGCTGTGGTGGTACAGCAGTTAAGAGCTCAGTTGCTGACAAAAAGGCCAGCAGTTTGAATCCACCAGCCTCTCCTTGGAAGCTCTACTCTGTCCTATGGTGTCACCATTTGCTGGAATTAACTCAATAACAACAAGTGTGATTTTGGTTTTGGCTCTGTTAGTGGTTCTAAGAACTGGCCCCTAACCAGCAGTATTAGCATCCTCTGGTAACTTGTTAGAAATGCTAATTCTCAGCAGAGGTTCAAATCAGAACAAACTGGTTCAAAGTTCTGCCTAAAATTAACCAAAAAGAAAGAAAGCCATTCAAGGGTTCAGTTAATTTAAAGCATCCATTCCTGTTACACATGTTCTAATTTCTTTTTGGCTCTGGATGCATGAGACAGGATTTGCGTTTCATGACTGGATAATTCAAAAAGCTAAACCCAAGCCATTCAAAGGAAAATAATTACTCTCAATTAGATTGCAGACATAAATGAACAAGTGTGATTTTGGTCCTCATACAAACGTTTTTATTTTTCCCACTATTTTTTTAGAAATTAAAGGAGTATATCTTGAAGCAGTTTCTGCTACTCAAATAACTTACACACCAGCAGTAATTTGTTCATTTAGAATACTGTGGCTCCTAAAGCTAGAGCAATAAGATGGACACACTGTTATTAGGATGACTGAAAAGATACTAAGCTATTGAATGTTATCCAGAGAGAATGTCACCAGCTCCCTGTACAGGGAGTCTCAGACTTAGGACATATTTGAATTATGGCAAACTATACTTACGACCATCTGATTGTTCTGTTTTGTACATTTTATCATTAGTAATATATAGTACATTGAAAACCCTGGTGGCATAGTGGTTAACTGCTACAGCGGCTAACCAAAAGGTTGGCGGCTAACCAAAAGGTGCTCCTTGGAAAGTCTATGAAACAGTTCTACCCTGATCTACAGTGTTGCTATGAGTTGGCATCAACTCAACGGCATTCGTGGGTGGGCTTAATATGTACTACATAAAGTGTTGTAGCATGTGATTTTCCGATATTATCATCCTCGTGGTGTGATGCTTCATGCTCTCTCAGTAGACTAGAACTTTTCTGAGGAGAGGGACTCTGCCTGCCTTGCTCACCATTATAATCCCAGCACTCTCCTGAGTATACTACACATAATAAAATAAAATAATTTTTTAAAATTGCCATTGAGTCAATTCTAACTCATAGCAACCCTATAGGACAGAGTAGAACTGCCACATAGGGTTTCCAAGGGATGGCTTGTGGATTTGAACTAAGGACATTTTGGCTAGAGGCTGAACTCTTAACCACTGCACCACCCAGGCTCCAGCACCCACAAGGGACTTAATAAATACCTGTTGAATTAACTAAATGAGTGAAGAAAGTAACCAGAATTTTGACTTCTAAACCTCCCTTTCCATCACAGAAAATGACCACATAATTGTTTACAAAATACAACATGAGCAGCCTAATAGGAAACTCTGAGACCCAGCTCAACCAAGCATATGATAGGGAAGAATGATGCTAAGGTCAGTGCTTTCTAGAAAGCAACAGCTAGATATTCCAAGCAGAAAGAGAAACCGAGCCATCTTTCAAAAGTAGGATCAGAGCACATCTATATTTAAAGGCCCTCACCCACGGAACCAGACACTTCTCAGGGCAATATACACACCCATCTCTAGATCACAGTGTTCTAAGAAACTGATCGAAAGACCAAGCTGACATACATGGGATCAACATGAGTTGGAATCAGTTAGACAGCAACTGGTCTGGTCTTTTACTCCTATAACTAGACTCTGGGGACGGGTCTCCCTGGAGCCGTGTTGGGATGATGTCCATGAGTTAACCTGATGAAACATGATACAGCCACTGATACAAGGGCTAGAAGCCGGGGAAGACCAAGAGAGGACGCTGGAACAAAAACAGAACCACGCAAATTTAAACCCTTTACTCTTAAACATTTGTTGCCATTTCTAATCTGCATGAGCTTTCTTCTAATTATCTATAACACAATTATTCACTGCCCTGTTACCCAAGGAATGAACTTTCTGAACTCCTTAACAAAACAGCCTATCAGTTAAGACCATGGGCCCTGAAGTCAGAGAAACCTGAGTCCAAATCCAGTATCTGTGCCCCTTCCTAGCTCTGCGGCCATGTGAAAATCTCTTAACTACCTCCTTGATGAGATGGAATAATCATATCTCCACCAGAGCGGAAAATGAAATGAAGCCCATAAAGACTGAACCCAGCAACCAGTTAGAAGCAATAGCACAATAAGTGGTGGCTATTATATTTATTATTCCAAATTCTATACTTTCTGCACAATGCCATGAGGCCATGCTTGCAGCTGACAGATGGTAATGATTGCTGCTGGAAAACAGTCAAAGATATGGTGCTCTCTGATGCTGTCACGTCTCTCCACGAGCAAATGAGTCACGTACTGCATCAGCCCCTCGTCCCTGTCACTTATAAAGTACCCCAAACTGTACTTCTCAAAGTCCACCACTTTCAAGCTTCCATCCACTTCAAATATTTCTTTCCACATTTCACCTGATAACTGGCAACTCAACCATTTCAATAAAATTATTGAAACTATGTAACATCTTAAGTACATTAATACAACATCCCTACTAAATGCTCTGAAAAGGGATTTTTCCTGGGCAAAATCACAAAACAGGGCAAGTTTGTCCTCAGCATCTCTTTTTCCCCTCTTAAAGGGGCTGTCCTGTCCCCACCAGAGCTGTATTCACAGATTAACGTCCAAACCATCCTTCAATAAGGGGGCAGTTGATAATGTTTGCAGATACAGAAGCTCTTTGGCATAACTGCTCTTGAATAGGGCATTATTCAGGACGAAAGGGATGGATGTAGGCTCTCCATCTATTGCTTGGAAACTCTGGTGGTATAGTGGTTAAACATCTGCTAACCAAAGATCAGCAGTTCAAATCCACCAGATGCTTCTTGGAAACTCTATGGAGCAATTCTACTCTGTCCTATAAAATCGCCATGAGCTGGATTTGACTCAATGGCACTGGGTTTTTTTTGTTTGTTTGTTTGTTTGTTTGTTTGTTTTTTTAGCTGTTCCTTGGGCAAAAATCTGGAACTAGAAAAGCTTTCTATTACCCTCTGTTGTTGTGCATTATTGAGTCAATTCCAACTCGTGTCAACTCCATAGGACAGAACAGAACTGTCCCACAGAGTTTCCTTGGCTGTAATCTACACAGGAGCAGATCACCTGGTCTTCCCTTCCAGGGAGCCACTGGTTGGGTTCAAATTGAAGATCTTTCAGTTAACAGCAAAGTGCTTAACCATTGTGCCACCAGGGAACCTTCTAGGACCCCATTACATCCCACCAACATGATTGTCCAAGGCTAACCTGAAAATATTCATCAAAATACCTTAAAATGAGGGCCAACATGGTTAGAGTCACAGAAGTTTCATTCTTGAATCATAACATTGAAAACATCCCCAAGATGCCATCTAATTAGTTTTCAGCTTTTGATTAAGTTTCTCCTAAGCTCTCCAGCCACCTGGCTAGCTAGCTGATTCCACAAGGTGTGTGGCCAGTTAATTAAGCCTACAGGTATTTCAGTTATATTTGGAGCCACCAAAGGGATTAGCCTGGTAGAGGGATATGCCTAACTTTGCTACTGCTGGTGCTTTGTCAAAAAGAGGGCCATAATACTCTAACAAAAAGTAATTCTAGATCAGGGAAATGCAACCAGCATTGAATCCTGGCTGTGATTTTTTGTCACGAGTCCAGCAAAGCTGAGCAAAATAGCCAATCCTTCTCTGCCAGGTCCTTCCTTGGATCAGTTGCCAAGACTAACCAATCAGAACTTAGAACTATGTTTTATTGTCCCCGTCCTTGCTTATGAATAGCAGCAGGAGGATAATAATTCACAATAATTACACAAGTGAAAGGTAGTAATTAGCAGCACAAATTAGCTATTAAATGATTCAGAAACTTTCAAAGTGAGACGATGACCTTTTCCCTTCCTATCTGGCAGTGACAAATTGGGTTCTGAGTGGAGAGGAAAAAGAAAGCCCTCTGACACGTGGTGGATTTTCCTTACCTTCCAATGGGAACCGGGCCAAGTTCATTAAAAATATGGGAGAAATCGAGACTTGCTGAAGTTCCTTGGTGGCTTTCTCACCTGCTTACTTGATGGTGCACCTTTCTTCAGGACGTCCTTGACGCCTACCTTCTCCTGGGTTAGAAGAAGGAGGAGTGGGGAATTCCTACTGCATAAGATTTTAACTGATTGATGTTGTCATAACAGAGGCTTCTGAGAGCATTTCCTTTCTAATTAAAAATTATTGGCTGAGTATTCACCTGCCCGCTGTCCCTTAATTCCTCCAATTAGAAGAATAATTTCACTGCGCAATAAACAGGCTGTTGTAATTCTGTTCTTGAACATTTTCCCTCGGAAAACCTCATCAGGTTATTCTTCCCCCACTCACCTGCTGAGCAAAATGACATACAAATTCCACCATCAGTTAACTGCACTCCTCACCTCCGCTGAGCTATTAGTCTGGAGCCACGCGAGAAGCACCTTCAGTTGCTCCCCTGTCGTGGAAAAGGCACCCTTGACAAAGTCTTGCTTGTCACTTCACCCTTTACACAGTTGCAATCTGGGATATTTCTTTACAAGTCAAGGTATAAAAATCTTTTTAGGGGGGAAACCTTGATGGGAGAAATTGCAGTTCCATGGGGCCAACAAGCAGAGAAAAGCCATTATCCCTATAATACAACACAGCAGGTGAGCATGTCAGTGACTCACATGATAGACCCTTTAGGTTCCCATCTGAGAGTAAGACTCATTTTCCAAACATTAGAGAGAAACAGACCCTGGTAATAAGGTGTTGCCCCCACCCCTCCGGTTACAAACAAGGAGACAAAGTCCACAGCAGGGATGTGTTGTGCCCCATCACTCCATGAGTGGGGACAGAGTGAGTCTGTGACCCTAGTTCATCTCCTGACCCTGAGTCCTCTGCTCTTTGTGCCACATGCTGCTGCTCTTTCAAAAGTCATCCCCTGTCCCCAAATCAGAGACATGTCCCTGAATAGGACACTAATGTGTGGGCAGACACACCATGGAACAAAAGCATTAAATAATGAAAGTCATAAGGAAAACAGATTGACTCTGTTATGAATTGAATTGTATCAAAAATGTGTGTCAGCTTGGCTAGGCCTGTGATTCCCAGCATTTGGTGATTGTCCCCATTTGTGATCTGCTGTGATTATCCTTTGGGTTGTAAATCCTAACTCTATGACATCAATGAGGAAAGATTAAAGGTAGTTATGGTAATGAAGTAGGATGCAGCCTACAGAATTAGATTGTGTCTTGAGTCAATCTCTTTTGAGTTTTAAAAGAGAGCCTTGAGCAGAGAGAAGGACCTCCTTACCACTAAGAGGGAAGAGCTAGGAGTGGGGCAATGCCTTTGGACCTGGGGTTGTTGCACTGAGAAGCTCCTAGATCAGGGGAAATTGATGACAAGGGCCTTCCTCCAGAGCTGACAGAAAAAGTCTTCCCCTGGTGCTGACTCCTTGAATTCAGACTTTGATTCCTAACAACAAGGGAATAAATTTCAACTTGTTAAAGTCATCCACTTGTGGTATTTCTGTTACAGCAGCACTAAAGAACTAAGACAGATGCCAACAGAGTGAGAGACAGATGTAGAACAGAACCTGCAGTTCCTAAAAATAAAAAGATAAGTAAATAAAACCAGATCTACCAGACTTGTTGAGATTGAAGGATTGCTCCAGACTATTGCCTTGAGATACTCTTCCTATCTTGAAGCCAAACTAGGCCTTGAGGTCACCTTCTAGCTAAATAACCAGTTTGTTCAAAACATAATGAGTATTAACTGTAAATGCGGGCGACATGGCCATGGTTAGGACTAGCACTGTGGCCTGGGTGCGAGGCTTGCGAGCCTGTGGATGAATGAATAGCAGCTGAAGACGGCTGGAATGCATGACGTCAGACCCTCCAAAATGACGGGTCTGGCCCACTGAATGTTCTCTTTATACCTGCACACAGGCCTACGTGCTTTCCTCCTCGAGAGATGGATTCACCTGAGGAAGTAGCCTATGTTATACTGATTAGATAGAAAGCAGAAGTTTGCTTTGGGAGGAACTTCCCTAAAATCCTATTCAAATCAATGCCTGCTTTACTGCACGTATACCTATTCTGTTCACTAAATAAACATGAGCTGAATGATGCCCAAATCAGAGTCTGAGGCATCAGAGATACCAGCTGTCCTCCTCACCACCAGTATCTTCTGTGTGGCATTCTTCATCAGTACCAGTCAGCAGCAGGCGATACAGACCTGTGGAACTCAACAGTAAGTACTGTGCTCTTTAAAAAAAAAAAATCACCAATATACGACCAAACAGTCAACAATGACTTTAAAATAAAGATGAGAACGTGAGGGGACACAGAAACTAGATGAACAGAAATTGATCAACCAGAAAGGAAATTATGGAAGTGTTGGTACAGCATGCAGGGTATAACCAATGTCACTGAACAGTTTGTGAAGAATGGGGACCTAAACTGCTGTGTAAACCTTCACCAAAAATATCACAAAATTTTATTGAAAAAATAGTCATAATAATAATGCTGAAAAGGTAGACAGGTCCCAGAGAGGTCACGGACCTCTGAGAGGTGAAGACCACAGTGCCTCCAGGACTCATCCTTCTAAGACGCATGTCAGTGGGTCTTCATGTGTGACTACTTCTTGGGAAGAACTAGGTCCTTCCGTTGGGCATTCTGTATGTGCACCTGTGTGTATTATTGTGCATGGAGATGCCAGCACTAGAAAGTGTTGGGGAGGGAGTTAGTATGAACAAATCAACAATGGCTTCTGAAAGCAAAGAGAAGAGTAAGCCTTGAAATTTTAAAAGAGCAGAATCTCAGCCAATGCGAGCACTAGCTTCTCAGCCTGAGATTCTGTCTCCAGTGAATGCTGCTATCTTTGAATTCCATCGGGACTTCCTCTGACTGAACCTCCCGCGACCTTGGCTCTGACACTTGTCTTTGATCTTGGCGTAAAAAACAGACCAAAAGGCTCACTCCCTGGGAAGTCACAGCAAAAAGTAAGGATGGTTTCAAAAATCATATTACACCTTTGCACGTAAGAACATATTTCCAGAAATGGTTAGTACACACACACAGCATGCATGGATATGTGTGCACATGTACACAAGAAATACTATTTGGAGGAACATACACAAATCATTAGCAGCGGTTTTGGAAGGATGTAATTATGAAGGACTGTTACTGTCTACATCGTTTGTGTGGTCTGAAATCTTTATAAAAAGCCTTTACAGTACTACCATTACAAGCAGGGAGAAAAAGAGATATGGTGAAACCTGTGAGAGGCGGAATTCAATGAGACTGCCTAGTTGTCCCAGGTCTCATGAGTTTTCCACCTGGGACAGAGTACAGTCTTACTACTTTTCTGTCACTTTCTGTTGATAGAAAATTGTTTGAGTTTTCCTTCCCTGACAGGTGTCTGCCTTACACACGTTTTGGCTTTTGTGGGTTTTCCTGTACATCTTATAAAGTACAGACCCATATTCAGGGTTCAGGAGACTCTCAGTAAAGTCTGCAGCTGTTGTTGGCTGTTTGGCAAACACATTAGACCAAGGAACAACCTGGAAAATATCATTAAACAGTAGCAGGAGCTAAAAGCCTCAGGTCTTGATGATTTGGGTTCTGTTTGACCATAATCTTCAATGGCAGATTTCGTAAAACTCAAGCTCAAGCACGGAAGCAAAAGAGTTCAAAAAACAATTTTCTCTATATTCTGTCACCCTTTAAAACACCCCACGGCCAGAATTTCTCCTCTACAGTCATCTATTCCTGTGGCCACCCTGGAAAACTCATCAGGCGCCTTCCTCTCCCATGCAATGCAGGTGACACCCAAGGGAGGCTAGGGATGAAGTCAATTCCAATTCATAGCAATCCTATGGGACACAATAGAACTTCCCCTATAGGGTTTCCTGGGCTGTAAATCTTTATGGAAGCAAATTGCCACATCTTTGTCCTGATGAGTGACTGTGAATTTGAACCATGAACATTTTAGTTAGCAGCCAAGCACTTTACCCAGTGCACAACCACGGATTGTTAAATAGAGGAGATGGGGGGCAATACAATTGTATATTTCAGAGACTGTGCCATGGTCTTCATGAGAACTTCATAAATAGTTATGTCAAAATAAGAACTAGCTGCCCTGGAGTCATATTTCTGGGTTTTACAAACAGTTCATGCTAGACCAGTAACTTAAAGGTTAGTGGTTAGAATGTATCCAGTAGTGCCACGGAAGACAGACCAGGCAATCCACTTCCATAATCATTACAGCCAAGAAAAGCCTTTGGAGCAGTTCCACTCTTCAACACATGGAGGTGCCATGACTTGGAGCTGTCTTGACGGACAGGTTTTTTTTTTTGGTTTTGTCCCTGAACTTGACTCTGATTCATAGGGATCCATATCTGTCAGAGCAGAACTACGTTCCATAGAGTTTTCAATGGCTGATTTTTAGGGTGTAGATCACCAGGCCTTTTTTCTAAGTCATCTGTAAGTGGACTCAAACCTCCAAACTTATGGTTAGCAGCTGAGTGCATTAGTCAAAGTAAGAGGTAGCATTTATTATATGACAAACTCTAGATTAAAGTGCCTACACAGAGTGCTTTATTAATTCTCACAGTAATCTGTCAGATGGCAAATTGGATACACGGAAGCCCATTGTATAGATGGTGACACTGAGGCTTGGAAAAGTAACTCAGTTACCCAAAGTCATGTAGCTAGAAAGTGTCAGAGGCAGTTACCTAAGCTGAGGATAGCTGTCTGACTCCAGAACCCAGTACATAACCACTGCACCACTTCCTCAGTGAGAAGGGGCTCTTGGTTCCTGACCAGAGTATTTCCTGAGTTTGTCGGCACCACCAACCTCTATGTGGCAGAGTGGTTGTCCCTGTTGTGTCTGAGCGTGGCCCTTACTAATGTCTGATCCATAAAAGGAAGACGTGGCTGTCTGTGTTTCTGCATGATAGGGCCCCACCTGGAGTTCAACCCCAGTGAGGATGTCAGAAGTCAGTCTCATGATGACCTGTAGGGGGGCAGGATGGAGACAGTACTGTAAGGGGCATGGGAGGGCTGCTGGGGACAATGCCAAAGTCCTAATCCTGGTTCTGGGCACTGGCTACACAGCTGTGTTCATTTTGTGAGAGTCAAGCTGTGCACTTATGATAGGCATGTACATTACACTTCAATAAAAGTTTGGAGGCTTTTTTAATTCCCAGTATGAATGCTGAATTGCAAACTACAGTAAACAGACCAGAAGCCCAGGAGGACCATAAACCAAAGCAGAGCTAAGGCTTTAGGAAGTTTCCATCCTTGCCGTATTTTCAAATAACAGGTATAGATGCTTCTGAGACATGGCGCTGGCAGTTAGTAGCCCTCCCTGATCATTGGCATCATCTGGGGAATTTTTTTTTTAATTGTGATTAAGCAAACGTTTATAATCCAAGTCAATTTACCATACAAAACCCTAAGCGCCTGCCTCTCTGCAACTCTGTCTGCTCTCCTCACCCTGCAACAGCGCACTTTTATTTTCCACTCTTCCAGTATCCACCCAACCAACACTTGTCCCCTCCTCTCTACCCTCTCCTCTCCCCTCTCAAAAGAAGCCAGTAGGACAGCCTCACATAAAACCATGAGGTACACATACCACCGGCATCACTCTGTGGCCCCAAGTCCAGTGACTCTGTGTCTGAATTGTTGGCTTCAGTACTGGTTTCAGCTGTGGGCTAGCAGCAAGTCCAGGGACCATGTTCCCAGGGGACCCTCCAGGTTGTCAGACCATCAGTCCTGGCCTTTTGATAGACTTCTGGGTCTGCACACCCCTTTTTCTCATGCTGGAGCAGAGACTCTATGTTGTGTCCCCTGTCAGGGCTGTCTTTGGTGGTGGCCAGGCACCATCTAGTTCATCTGGTCTCATGCTGATGCAGTCTCCCAATCACATGGGTCCTTCCATCTCCCGGACTCCTTTATCTTCACGTCTTTGCTCTTCTTAGTTGTCGCTTGTTCCAGGTGGGTTGGGACTGATTGATGTTCCTAAGGTGGCAGCTCGCTGGCTTTTAAGACCACCCGGGGAACTTTTAAACAACCAAAAAAGTGGTGCCCAGGCCATGTCCCTAAAGATTTTGGCATAATAATTGGCCTGGGAGCAGCTGACGTATCACGATTTTGAAATGCTTCCCGAGTGTTCCAGTGAGTATCCAAAGTAGAGACCCACCGCTTTAGAGATTCAGTTAAATGCTGTATATCATTATCTCTAACCCCTTTGCACCACTACAAGATTACAAATGAGGGAAATGAGGTAGGAAGAGATGGATGTTTTCCAAGACCACATGGCGGTTAAACAGTCAGACAGGTTTGAAGCTCAGCTCTGTCTCCAAAAACTGCTACCTAAACAGTATGATCTAGAGTTGTTCAAATGCTGGCTTTTTCTCATAATTGATGTGCAAACTTTACATGCTGTGTTTTTCATCTGGGTCTCTGCTCTTCCTCCTGCCAGCTGTTTCATTCAATCTCTGTTTCCGTGTTGCCTCCTAAGGAGGTTTGGCCGATGCCCTTTTCTTAGTCCTGTTCTCTCACACACGCAGCTCTTCGTACCCCTCCACCCCACCACCCTTCCTGGCACAACACTCATCACAGGTGAAAATGGGCCGGTAATATGTTTCTTTCCTTGTTCCTTTGGCCTGATCTCCCCATAAAACTCTAGCTACCAGAAGGGTAGAAAATACAAGAAAACCTGCAAAAGTTGAATTCTATGTAAGGCAGAAATCTGTCAGAGAAGGCAAACTCAAATATTTTCCACTAAAATGAGTGACAGAAAAATGGTCAGACTGCACCCTGTCAAAGGCAGAAAACTCATGAGACCCAGAAAAGTAAGGCATTCCAGCCACTGAATTCCAGCTCTCACAGGTTTGCTGTATATCTGTTCTGTGTGCTAATGAGTTCTCATCGCTTAGCACAGTACCTGGTAGTTAATAAGTACTCAATAAGTTGTGATTGAATAATAAATAAATAAACTACTCAATTAATATACGTAGGTATCTTTATAAGAGTGCACATCTTCACCAGGAACCCTGAGTGTCATTCAAAGCCAGGGGAAGTGGAGGCATCTCATCCCTAATGCACACTGCCCATCAGCCCTCAGACTTCACCATCTAAACCCAAGGAAGCCATCATCCTTGATCCTGGAGACTTCTGCTGTTAGCATGACAGCTTCAGTGTGAAGTCTTACATTTGGAGGGTTACCATTTTCCCCCAAATCACTGCACTGACTTCTCATACCCATGGTGCAAAATCACCCTTCTTGGCTTTTCTATAACTGGCTTTGGCTTTCAATGACCTGTTGGCTTAAGCCTGTTATGAAAGCAAGACTCTCTGGAAGATCTAAAAACCAAGTTGCAATGGAGTCATTCCGACTCATGTGTCAGGATAAAACTGTGCTCCACAGCGTTTTCAGTGGCTGCTTTTTCAGAAGTAGATTGCCAGGCACCTCTGGGAGGACTCAACCTTCCCACCTGTCAATCCGCAGCTATGTTAACTATTGGCACCACCCAGGGGCTCCCTGTGAGACCCGGAGCATAAGAATTGCCCAGAACCTACCAAACACATGCCACAAGTTTGCTGTTTCTCTTTAAACTATTTTAATATCCACAACCCTTTCTCCCCACCTCCCATCCCCATTACATTTATTCTGCAAAACTCTATTTGTGCAAAGGAATCTCCTCCTTCAGAGCCAGTGAACAGAGAGGGGAAATGGAAACAGTCAACTCTAAATTTACAAAAAGGAAAAAAAATGAAACCCATTGCCATCAAGTAGATTCTGACTCATAACAACCCCATAGCGCAGAGTAGAACAGCTCCCATAGAGTTTCCAAGGGGTGCCTACCGTATTTCAACTGCCAAACTTTTGGGTGGCAGCTGTCGCCCTTAACTCCTACACCATCAGGGCTCCCTCTGAATTTACAGAGGACTTGAAAGCCCAGCTGATGTTTACCAGTTTACAAAAGCAGCGCCCTCTCTATTTCTGAGTACAGAGAAGCTGTTGTTGCTATTGTTAGCTGTTGTCAAGTGAACAGCAACTCACAGCGACTCCGTGTACAGCAGAAGGAAACATTGCCTCGTTCTGCACCACTCTCACAATCGCCATCCTCACAATCATTGTGACCTTAAGCCTGTTGTTGCAGCCACAGCGTCAATCCATCTCACTGAGGGTCTTCTTTTCCACTGACCTTCTATTTTACCAAGCATGTCATTCTTCTCCAGGGGACTGGTCCCTACTCCAAGACGTCTAACGTACATAAGAGAGTCTTGCCATCCTTGCTTCTAATGAGTGTTCTGGCTAAGAGAAGTAGGTCATGCAAAGTACAAGTTTTCAAACTAAAGAAAGCTGGTATGAAACTATTTGTCTTAGATTCACACATCTGAGGGCCCAAGGAACTTTTTAGAGTTTCATTTTCTTGTGAAAATTCTTTCATGTTTAAGACTTGTTACACACTGTCCATGACTCTGAGCACTGGTTTACACTGCTGTGATTATACCTAATATACCAAAACCAAACCAAACTTATTGCTGTTGAGTCAACTGCAATCATAGCAACTCTATGGGACACAGTAGAACCACCTCATAGGACTTCCAAGGAGCAACTGGTGGATTCAAACTGCCCACCATCTGGTTAGCAGCTGAGCTCTTAACCACCGCACTAAAGCATGGCTAAAACATGGCACGGCCGTCATTGTTTCTCTCCACCTACTGGAGATAAACAGGGAGAACCAGTCACAGCTCTTGTTTCTAAAGGAGCCCAGACATAACCCTTTTCAACACTGTCCTCTACCAACTGCTGTCACCAGCCAGAAGTTCCGTTTTAAGATTACATCTCTCTGTTTTAAAGAAGAAGCTCTTGTCTTTCCCAAGAGACACATCCTGAGATCTTCTGAAATGGCCACACCCGGAGTTTTTGCTAGCACTTGGGCATAGAATTTCCTTGTCAACAAAAAGGAGGTAATCCCTGCCCATAGAATTCTTGCAAAAAGGTTATATAAAATCATGTACCAAATTTCTGCAATGTGATTGCCAAGACCTCTCACCTACTCAGCTGATTTGCTCCTACATACAACCCTTTCAGCCTGCTAATTTAGAATCAATTACCTCAGAGAAATTAAAAACCACCCCTCATCATGGAAGCCTAGGGCAACTCTTGAAGGGTTCAAAGGGCAGATGTTTAATCTGCGCTCACCCAGGATGTATCAATGTCGATGCTTCTACTCCAAAACTCCAAAACTCCATTGGTCTTGATCAAAGATTCAGGGTAGACTTGTGCCCATCACAGGCCCACTAAAATGACAACAGACTCTGTATGGGCACACTGGAGCATCCTGGATCACCCAAGAGGCAGGAAAAAGCAAAAGCCAGAAGCTAAAACAAGTGAGAGGCAGAATCTGATTATTAATGGCAAATCACACCTCCAGCTATTGTTTGTCCCCAAATAACCTTGTTTTTATCTGTTTTTCCCAACTATTCATGCACCCTGGGGGTGTAAAGGGCACAGGCTTTGTTGATAGTCCTGTCTATATCTCTTTGGCCAGACAGAGCTAACTTACAGCTGTGGGGACAGTCATCAGCCTACAGACAGCTTGCACAGCAAGCAGCTCTCTTATTCTCTGGCCTCCCAGGAGGCTGGCCGTTCCTTCACGCATTCGGAAAGAGATAAAACTATACTTTTAAAAAATGATTTCAAATAAAACATTTGCCTAGCCCACCTTGAAACTTAGAAAGCCTCTGTACTCAATTATGTTAAAGGTCCTTTGTGGTTTCATGATTATATAATTCTCAGATGCAACCTATGTCACAGCTCTTGTCTCTAGATTTTTGTTGCTCTCTCTCCTCAGTAACAACAGGGCTTCCTTTTAAGGTAGAAACCAGGGTCTAGCTCAGCCTAGATCATAGAACAAAGGACACACACCGTTTGCAAAGCCAATTACCTAGTGAGATAGATTAAGTAATACAAAGAAACAGAATGCTATACTGCAGAAAGAACTAACCAAGAAACTCAACAACAAGAACAGATTGTTATGGGGGGGAAAAAAAGCTGAAGAGAAAGATACACAACAGGATTTATAGCACCAAGCCATTTAAGTAAATCAAAATGCATATAGAGCATTAGATTTTTACAAGGGTGCATACAAACATAAGGACATGCATAAATCAATTCATTAGAGTCAGAGTCTGTGCAGGGAGGGAACGGTGGGACAGTGAAGAAGAAAGGGAAACATGGAAGAAAACACACAAGTCCTGCCCACAGGGATAATGGCAATGTCCTTCCACAATGACAGTAAAGAAGAGAACTCAAGACTGCACCTGAGGTCCAAAAAATGAGAAAAAAAAACAGAGCTGGCCACTCAGGTAGTTCTACTTCTATGATCCCTCTGAAGGGAAAATAGGAAAACAAGAAATGATTTAAGATCCTTTGATGTGTTTTGTTTATTCCTAAATAAAATGTCACTACAATGAGACTAAATATCAAGGACTACACAGTAACGACCCCAAAAGACCAGACTTACTGACCTGGCAGAGACTGGAGAAACCCTGAGGATATGACCTTCATACACTCTTCTGTCTCAGCAGTGAAGTCATTCCTGAGGTTCACCCCTCAGTCAAAGATTAAAAGGGCCCATAAAACAAAGGAAACCCTAGTGGTAAGAGCTGTGGTTGCTAACCAAAAGGCTGGCAGTTCAAATCTACCAAGTAATCCTTGGAAACTCTGTGGAGCAGCCCCACTCTGTCCTATAGGGTTCTATGAGTCGGAATCCACGCTACAGTCTTAATTCATACCAGTGCAGCAGCAAGGCACAGAAAGGAGGAGAGGACAGTCAAGCTTGTAGTGGGGAACCCAAAAATCAAGAAGAGTGTTGGCATTTCACGAGGTTAGCAACCAATGTCAAAATATATGTATTCCTTAATGAGAAACTAATTTGCTCTGTAAACCTTCATCTAAAGTACAATTAAAAAAAAAAAAGAATACAGTTAAGAAAACCCTATCAACTTCATGGCAACTAACAACAACAGCTAAAAAATTTAAGCAGTAACTTGAAAGATTAGTAAGATCCTTGAGGGCAGTGAGTTATTATTAATGGGGAAGGAACAACTCAGAAAAGAAGAGTGAGGATGATTGCACAGATCAAAGAATGTCATCTGTGTCACTAAATGGTACCTGTGGACACTGTTGAATCGGTATATGTTTTGCTGTGCATATTCTCTCCCGGGGCTCTTTTCTTTTCATGAGTCAAAGCAGATGTAGGAAAATATTGTCCCAGATGCTCTCTAAAAAGGCACAGGGGGGTGAGGCTAATGATTTTTTTCTAGGTGCCAGCAAAGAGAGGTCGGGAATCTTCCAGAAGGTTAGAAATATGCTCCTATTTTGTAACAGAGAAGACAGGAGACTAATGGATTTAGAACATACAAGGCAACCCCTAAAATCAACAGCTCTAAATGGTCAATCACAAAATAACAAATACTGTATCACCTCACTTATACAAAATGACAAGAAAAGGCAAATGTTTCAAGAACAAAGTTTATTAGTGGCTACCAGGAGCAGAAGGGGGAAGGGGTGGTAATGATGATGGAAATCCCATATTGATTAAGGGCAGGGTTATACAGCTGATTATTGTACTTGCTGTCAATAAATTGTAAACCTTCGAAAAATTGAATTGACAAAAGTGTGTGCTAGATATATTTACAAAGTAACGAAAGAAAGAAAGAGGCAGTAGTTGCCGCGGCTACGTACAAGCAAAAGCTTGCAGGATTTGTTTCGGTTCCTTGGTTTGGAGGTTTAGGCTGTCATGTTCATGGGATATCCTTGTTAATTGGTCTCATAACATGCTTAGTGCTGCTCTTCTACCTCCTAGTATTTGATCCCTAAAGGCTTGCAAGGGGCCATCAGTTGGTCTCTATCCAGCTGCTTCTCCTGAATACCTGATGTTACCTGACATCTATACCCCCTCTAGACTGACTTTCTGAACAGAGGAAGCAGAGAGTCAGGGAGTAAGAGGAGGATAGGGTACATATGGCTAATTTCCTCCATGAACAATGGCCTCCTTTGCCACAAGACCAGAAGAACAGGATGATACCTGGCTACCATGGCTGAACATATTGATCAAAGACCCTGTAGAAGACTTCCAGTCAGCCCAGAGCCATAGACAGGAGCATCATGCCATCCCTCCAAAGCAAAGACTCAAAACAGAGACAAATGTCAGTTCTGGAAAGTAAAACATCAAATGGAGAGGTAATGGTCTCAGCCAAACACTGAATGGAATAAGCAATTGACAGAGCACAGACAGAGAGAAGAGACAGGAGAGGAAATCTCCTATGAACTAACCCAGTATCAATTCACATTTGGGGCTGCTATCAGAGATCAGCAGGCTGGAAACACAAGACAGCAGATTAAAGGCAACACAGCAAGACACGCTCACCAGCACCCTTCTCTCCTCTGCTCCACCCCCAGTGCCTCCTGATTAGCTGGTGACTCACCTGACCTGGATTTGCCACACCTACATTGGAGACTGACAGACAGGGAGTATGTGAAAGCACCTTCAGGAGCTCCCAGCAGGACACAGATCACCCAGTGTCCAGTAACATATGCTTTCCTAACCTCATCCTCCAACCGCTTGGTTTCCTCTGCTTCCTGCCAGCTGCAGTCTCTTGGCCAGGAAGGAACTCCTTCAACCCCAGCCACTTGGATTCACTCCCCTCCTACTGACTAGTTTGCTAAGTGCCATTTGCCTGTAGTTGGTGTTGCTTTTTTCTGTTTCTTTCGGATTCTTCTGTGCCTCCCACCACCTCCCACTTCCTTCCTCTTGAACACCCATTTCCGTGTGCCATCTTCGCCTTTTCTTGAAAGACTCTGAAGCATTGTTCAGCTGGAAACCGGTCTCCTCCTGCCCACCTCTGTCTGTGATATCAGGTTGGTGGAACCCTTAGGGGGCAGAGGGGTTGCCTGGTTTTCTTCTGTTATGTTTTGTCTGTTTCCTTTTCTTTTCACAGCAAGGGAGTCCCTTCTAGCTAGTCTGTACTGCAGTTTGGGACCCATGTCCCCAGTCTGAGCACCCACACCAGTGGGATCCTTGGGGGCATTTGTTTTCATCTTTCTTTTTCTTTTTTTGCTTTGTGTCTTTCTTCACTTCCCAGTTCTCATCTCTTTATACTTACCTTCTCCTGAATACCTGATGTTACATGACATCTATACCCCCTCTAGATTGGCTATACTATGCAGCCTGGAAAACATTTCCCTGGGCTTCAAAGCAATACTGGTGGGACCCTGAGTGGCAGGGAAGAACTTTCTTTTCTTTTTCAGATTTTTAACTAATTATTATTTTTCTTTAAGTCTTTTTGTTTTTCCCCATTTCTCACCTTTCCACTCCAAGAAAGAGTAAGCTGTCTTAGCTGCTTTTTTTGTTTTGTTTCTTTGGTTTTTGCTTCTATTTCTTTCCCCAACACCACCACCCCCACTTCTACCCTTTCCCATACCCACCTTAGCTCCACATATCAACCTCCTCACTTCTTCTCGTTTACTTGCACTGTGTGCTGAATATTATACCCCCAAACAGAACAGGCACAGCCTAGTGGAACCTACCCAGCATTTATTCCTGGCCCACCCTGTTGGCCCCAACACACGCCACAAACAGCTCATTCATACCTGCCCTGCTGCAGCATAGCTGAGCAACTGGGCTCTGCCCCTTGGAAAAGTGGGTGGAAAGTATCATGCCTATAGATGAGATAACAAAGAATGAGCTGCCTGCTCAGATATAACCAGACGAAACCAAAAAGCAGCATGAAACAAATTTACCCTCAGTAAACAGAATAACTATTGAATAGCCCAAAGATAGCAGACAATATCAAAACGTATTTTTTCAAAAAGGATAAGGATGGTTCCAGCAGGTGTCCAAAATAAAACATCGATGACTTCCGAGTAGGAGAAAAGGCACTAGAATTACCTGATAGGGAATTCAAATCTCTAATAGTCAGAGCTATCCAAGAGTTGACTAAAAAAGCAGTCAATAATGAGGAAAAAAGTACACAAATTCATGAAAAAAGCAAATTCAAGAAGACTGCATGAAAATAATGTCAAAACAAATTCACAACTAGAAATCATACAAAACAACCATTAGAAATCCAAAAGAAAAACAAGATTTCAGAAATGAACAGCATCATAGAAGGGCTGAGGAACAGGTGTGGAATAATAGAAGACAAGATTAGCAAAACTGAAGACAAACACTGGGCTACAACTCTATTTAAGGACAAGTCAGAAAAAAACAGTGAAGAAAAATGAAGAAACCCTGAGAATCATGTGGGCACAATCAGAAGTAAAAGTTCATCAGTGATTGGAGTTCCAGAACAGAAGGATAAAATGGAAAACATAGAGAGGATCATTGAAGAATTGCTGGCAGAAAACTTCCCTCATATTGTGAAAGATGAAAACCTGACTATCCAAGAAGCTCAACAAACTCCATATAGGATACACCCTAAAAGAAAATCACCAAGATATGTCATAATCACACTCACTAAAACCAAAGACAAGGAAAAAATTCTGAGAGCACCCCAAGAAAAACAAAAAGTCACATACAGAGAAGAAACAATAAAATTAAGCTTTGATTATTCAGCAGAAAGCATGCAGGCAAGAAGAACGAGATTACATACGTAAAACCTTGAAAGACAAAAATTTCTAACCAAAGATAATATCTCTTGCAAAACTCTTGCTCAAATATGATGACAAATTTAGAACATTTCCAGATAAACAAAAATTAAAATGTAAAAAAAAAAAAGCAAACCTTTAAGTAGTATTAAAGGCAGTGCTTTGGTCTGAGAGCAAACAACATCAGAGCACAGCCTGAATCTAGGATGCAAGATTGTACCACTCAGGTACCAACCCATGAAATGAACTCTCAAGGAATATTCAAAAGCAAAAGAATTACAAAAGTGAACCAGAGAAGTTAATCTGCAAATGACTACAACATCAGAACAATAAAAGAGGAAACAAATGATGTAGATCTAGAACCTTCTAAAGCAGTAGAAGGCAAGGCAATACCAAGTAATAAACTTAGAAGACAGGGATAAATTTCAAGGTAACCACAAAGGAAGTTAATAAACCTACCCATTGAAAGAAACGAAGAAACAAAGTCTCAGCAAGAACAAATTCTACAAAAATGAAAGACATGAAAAAGAAATCCACAAACCAAAGAAATTCAGCATAGCAGAGCAACAGGAACAAAGAAAATGTCAGCACTACAAAAAAAAAAAAGCACTACAAAATGACACCAATAAGCTCACACCTATCAAGAATTACATTGTATCAAAATGGTCTAAATGTATCTATAAAGACACAGAGTGAAAGAATAAATAAAAAAACAAGATCCATCAATATTTTGTTTACAGGAGACACACCTTAGAAACAGATGCCTGGTACTGGTACAATGACAGATACATTGACCAATGGAACAGAATTGAGAATTCAGATGTAAATCCATCCACCTATGGTCACCTGATCTTCAAAAAGGGCCCAAAGTCCATCAAATGGGAAACTAAAACATAAACCCACTGCCATCAAGTCAATGCCAACTCAAACGGGCAAAGGGCAGTCTTTTCAGCAAATCGTGCTGGCAAAACTGGACATCAACTCATAACACAGAGGAAATTGGAGGGCATTTAGCTAAGTGAAACAAGTCAATCGCAGTGGGACAGGTGTTGTATGAGACCACTACTGCGAAAACTCTTGAAAAGATTTACACATAGAGAGTAGTAAGCTTTGACAGCCATCATGAAAGGAAGGGGTATGGACAGAAAAACACTGAACAGACAATAGATTTAAGTGGCTACTTTGATGAAGGGTGCGACAGTCCACCCTACTGGGGAAACCAGCACAACTGGTACAAGGCAAGGTCATGGAAGCTCTGTAGACACATTCAGACTACCTGAGGGACTAAATTGGTAGGCTGAGGGCTAAGGGGACCATGGTCTTGGGGAACATCTAGCTCAATTGGCGTAACTCTCTTTGTTTATAAAAGAAAATGTTCTACATTCTACTTTGGTGAGTAGCATCTGGGGTCTTAAAAGCCTGTGAGCAGTCATCTAGGATACTCCACTAGTTTTACCCCTTCAGGAGCAAGGAAGAATGAAGAAAACTAAAGAAACAAGGGAAAGATTAGTCCATAGTACTAACAGACCACATCTACAGTGCCCTCCATCGGACTGAATCTAGTACAACTAAATGATACCTGGTACCACCACTGACTACTGTGATGGGGAACACAACAGGAGGGTCCTGAACAGAGCTGGAAGAATGTAGAACAAAATACGAAGTCAGAAAGAAAGATCAGATATGCTGGCCTGACAGACACCCTGAGAAAATGGCCCCCAGACACCTTTTCAGCTCGACAATGAACTCATCTTGACATTCGCCCTTTAGTCAAAGATTGGTCAGGCCCATAAAACAAAATGAGACTAAAGGGGCACACCAACCCATGGGTGGGGCCTAGAGGGCAGGAGGGGACAGGAAAGCTGGTGATAGGGAACCCAAGGTTGAGAAGGGAGAGTGTTGACATGTTGTGGGGTTGTTAACCATTGCCATAAAACAATATGTGAACTGTTTAATAAGAAACTGTTCTGTAAACCATCACCTAAAGTATAATTAAAGAAAAAAAAAGAGGGAAAAAGCATTCTATAGAATAATCCTGACCAAGGGGAGAGAAATGCGGAACAGAATCTCAGCTTCTCATGTGCTTCAGATTTCCTGGGGCCAAGAAGATTGGGTGTACCCCTGAAACTATTGCACTGATATCATCTTTAAACCTTAAACCAAAAAACATTCCCTGAAGTCTTCTGAATATTGAACAGCAGTTTAGCTTAACTAGTAAAAAATGCCTGCCTTGAGCATTATGCTCTTTTAAGAACCATCTATAAGGGATCAAATTGAGAACAGTAACATAAAAGATTCAATAGAACCTTAGGGGGCAACAAAATGATATCAAAGAGGGAAAAAACAACTCAGAAAAGGAGAGTAAGAATGGCTACACAACTCTATGTATTCAAAGTCATTGAATTGTACATGTAGAAATGCTTGAACTGGTGTATGTTTTGCTGTGTATATTTTCAACAACAACAAAATAAATAAAGTTATTAAAACAAAAGAACCAACAGACTCTTTTTTATGCAACTAAACATCGGACAGAAATGCTGAAGAAAAACAAAAGCAATTTTCTTGTACATCATTAAGTCTGGGAAGAGGTAAAGTATTACATAAGGCATTGCAAGAAGAGGCTGGTAAACATAACCCATAAAATGGAAATTGGGGTGAGATAAAAGGAGACGGATGCCCAAAGCAGACACTGTGTCTGCAGTGCTGATTGGAAACATTGAGGAAGTTGATGATTATTTACAGTTCAACAATTTGCAATGATAAGTACCTGATGATAAATGCCTTATGATCACATCCATGTTTCTAACAGGAATATATGTTGTTAAACATATATTGTGTGTGCAATGATAAGTACCTGATGATAAATGCCTTATGATCACATCCATGTTTCTAACAGGAATATATGTTGTTAAACATATATTGTGTGTGCCCTAGGCACTAGGCACCTGGAGGACTGGGTGACAGTCTTATGGGTGCTTTAACAAATTAGCACAACACTAGTAATCTAAAACAAGACACATTCATTACCTTACAGTACTGTAGACCAGAAGTCCGACACAGGCGACACCTGGCTGACATCAAGGTGTTGGCAGATGGCATTCCTTGCTGGAGGTTCTAATGGAGACTCAATTTCCTTACCTTTTGAACTGTCCAGAGGACGTCCTCAATCCTTGACTCATGGGCCCCTTATTCCATGTTCAAAGCTAGGTACATTGGGCAGAGCCCCTGTCTGGTACTGCTACCTCATGGCTCCCACTTCTGCTTTCCTTTTTCACTCAAAGATGCGTCTGATGACCTCGGGCCACCTAGATAATGCAGCCAACGCCAAATGCCGTTGAGTCACCTTTTTATTTTAAAGTTAGCTGATTACCAAACAATTCCATCTGTGACCTCAACACACACACCCCACCCTTGTCATTTAACCTAACACAGCAAGAATCCCATAGATTAGGGCCACAAGGACTTCTTTGAGTCATTATTCTGCCTACCACAGGGATTAAGTTGAGTGACATACAAACCTTGCTCTCATGACTCTTGGAGTCAGATGAAAGAAATATGATATATCCCACAATAATCACAGTTGTCAAGTTACTAAGTGATTACTAAGTGCCAGGCTCTTTTCTGAGCAGTTTACACATTAACTCAGGGGCTGGCAAGATATGGCAACTTTATGTACAAAAACACGACCTGTTTTTATACATAAAGTTTTATTGAAACACAGCCTTAGCCCATTGGTTTTGCATGTGGCTGTTTTCCAGGAGCTCCTTGGAAATACTATGGGGCAGTTCTACTCTGACCTCTGTGGTCGCTATGAGCTGGACATGACTTGGTGGCAGTAGGTTGGTTTGGGGTTTCTATGCTACCGACACAAATTTGAATAGTTGTGACAGAACCCCCATGACTCCCAAAGCCTAAAATCTTTACTACCTGGTCCTTACAGAAAAAAAGTTTGCCAAACACATGTAGTAACTAATTTAATAACCCTGTGGGATCCGTGTAAACCCTGGGGGCATAGTGGTTAAGTGCTGCTTCTGTTAACCAAAGTCTGGCAGTTCGAATCCTCCAGGCACTCCTAGGAAACTCTATAGGGCAGTTCTACTCTGTCTATAGGGTCGCTGTGAGTCAGAATCAGCTCAACAGCAGTGGGTTTGGTTTGGGTTTTTCAGGTAGGATTGGTACTTTTATTATGATCCCCATTTTGCAGATCAGAAAACTGAAGCACAGATAGGTAAAGATCACACAGCTCATAAGCAAAATGAGCCAGAATTGAAATGTCTTTGAGTGCAGAAACAAATCTTAGAAAGAATTGTACAAATTCTCACCTTTGAATGAAAAGAAAAAGGTTTTTGAACTATCACTGGCATAGCTTCCAGTATCATAGCAACATGTAAGCTACCACAGCACTAGAAAGAGAAAGAAGACAGCAGAGAGCAGAAATAGAGCCTAGGGGACATATGTGGGGTAGAGAGAGCTCTGTGTCCAAAGGCGATGGATGGAACTATGGGACTGGATGACAGCTTCTCTGTGATTTCTGTGAGGGCATGCCGAGTCTGTAGTTGGTCCTCAGCATTGTCTTTGAGCTCAAAAGTGAAGACCACTGCCTCACGTGTTTATAACATTTTATGCAAAGCCCAAGCCACTTATCTCAAGTCCTCAATAAAGTCCACCTGGAGCTGAGAGTGAAATCAAGGGCTCCTTCTCTAAGGTTCCTTTCTCTAGATTCTATTTTAACACTCTTCTTGGCTCTTGTCCTTCCCCCAGAAGCAAATCCAGCCCTTTGCAACTGGCTGATGCAAATACAGAACCAAATGCATCCAATGCAGGGTGGTGAGTGGTGCAAATGGTTAAGCACTCAGCTACTGACTGACAGTTGGCAGTGCAAATCCATCCAGAGGTACTTTGTAAGAAAGACCTAGTGATCTACTTCTAAAAGGTCCGAGTTGGAGAAAACCCCACACAGCGTAGTTCTGCTCTGAAACGCATGGGGTTGTTATGAGTCAGGATGGTTGTACCTTGCCTTTTCCACATCAGCTCTTTTACTCTTTTTGTGATACAGTGGTTTCTCAGCTCAGATAGGATGATTAACTGGTCATCCTACGGACCATAAGTTTTTTATTAAGCTGTTAACATTTCACATGGATCAACCCGCATTCAAATAGGTCTTTTCAGCTTGTCCTTCTGAGACTCGTATACTGGTAATATAAGAGACGGTTTTGTGATCATCCAAGCTCCGTAAGTGAAAATGAGCTGACTCCCCAGTGTCATGGGGGCTGTGATCTTTCCCCCGCACCATAATTTCCAAATCCACTCCCAGTGGTTGGTGAAGTGGGCTAACTATGTGAGTGCTGGTGAAATAATTGAGTTTTTATGATAACAGGAGCTTTAAATCATGCACTGATCTTCGTAAAGGAAATCTTTAGTTTAAAAAATGTCATAAAACTCTAAAGGGAAGATATCAGTCTGGCATTGATTGATTTACAAACTATTCTCAGCTGTCTTGAAATTTAACAAAGATCAAGCTTTCACTCAAATGCAAGATTTTGTATTTGTATTCCTTTGGGTTCTTTAAATGTCCTTTTTATACTGGTAATAAGAACACATGTTTTAATTAATTCCCGTATGGGCAACTGAACAGACACAACAAACCAGTCCAATGGCATGACAGAGCCTTTAAAACACACTGACTCAGAAAGAGGACTACATGGGGAGAAATAATTTTCAAAGGAGATTTGACCATGTTCATGCAAGAGGACACATTTATGAATTCAAGTCTTCTGCATCTGCCAGATGACTTGCTTCCCTTCAAAGTGAGTCAGCTCATCTCTACCTCTTGTTAGACAAAATGAAGAGAAATGAGATAAAGAAAATTTAAAGGAAATGTTCTGCTGACCCAGTTGTGCAGAATGATGAAACAAGGATTTCTCCCTTTCTAATGGGCCCACCCATCCATGGCATGTTGCCTCAACTCAGACCAGAACAGATGGATGAGAGCCTGAGATCAGCTTCCTAACAGTCAAGGTTGTTCACAGAACCAAGAGGCTTCCTGGAAGCTGGGGAATGCTCTCTCATCAGGCTCATCAAATTTGCTGTGTGGACAACTCAAAACTTCAACCAAAGCTGGACCAGGTGACTTGAGAGAGATTTGCATCATAGACCCTCCCGAACCCCAAGGAGAAAGGGGGTAGCTCTCAAAAATATTTTTAGCAGCTGATCACTTTATTATTAATGGCTCCCTGACTCTCTAGGAATGGAAGGTTATCTCGTTAGAAAGGGCTGTAGTCATTCATCCAACAACATCATTGAAAATCCACCATGTTCCAAGACTGCAGGCTTTCTTTTTTTACTTTATTCAACCAAAAAATTATTGAGGTCTTACTCTGTGCCAGGCGTTGTGCTTAGCCCTGGAAATAGAGTGTGGGTCTTCTGGAGATAAAACAAATAAATGAATAAGATAAATTTAGATCTTGATAAAAAAAAAAAAAAAAACACCATTGCTGTTGATTCAGGCTCACAGTAGCCCTACAGGACTGAGTAGAACTGCCCCATAGAGTTTCCAAGGAGCCTCTGGTGGATTTGAGCTGCCAACCTTTTGTAGCAGCCGTAGACTTAAATACCGCCATAGGGTTTCTGACTTTGATAAGCGTTTATAAATGAAACAGGATGACAAGCCAACAGTGGCTGAAAGAGCTCCTTTGAGTTACCAGAAAGCCTTCCTGGGGTGGCTGCCTTTGAACTGAGAAGTGAGATTTGAGAAGTAGGTAGCTCAGTGAACTTCTGGAGAATAAGAGGCAGGAAAAGCAAACAGTAAACCGAAGGTTCCAAGGTGGGAAGGAGATGAAGCATTCGTAAGAAGGCTGGGGAACCAAAGCAGAGACAGGAGTTAGATGAGAAGGAGCTTGCAGGCCAAGGTGAGAAATCAGTATTTTCTTCTAAAATGAGTAACAGGGAGATTTAAGCAAGGAACCCTGCCTTTACTCAGAATTGCAAGAGAGACTGTCTAGAGTGACTCGGTGTGCAACAAAGCCGAGCCTTGCTGGGTCCTCCACCAGCTTCACAATCATTGGCGTGCTCAAGTCCATCGTTGCAGCCGTGGTGTAGAGTCCTTCCAAAATAAGGGGCTCAACTTCCAGCAGTCTACTGGGCAGTCCGGTGATCCATAGAGTTTTCTGTTGGCTCCTTTTCAGAAGTAGATCACTGGGCCTTTCTTCCTAATCTGTCCTAGTCTGGAAGCTCTGCTGAAACCTACCCTGCCCCCCATAGGTGACATTGCTGAGACTTGAAATACTGGTGGTGTTGCTTCCAGTATCACAGTGACAATGAAGCCACCATAGTAGGACAAGCTGAGAGACAGGCTTGGGTCTGAACACTGAGCTTGTGAAGCCCTTCGTACTTGGGTGAGTTTCTCTATCAGCCTGAGCTTTGGTTTCCTCTTCTGCAAAATGTAACACCCTGTCACAGCATTGCATTCTGGCTCACTGGCATGTAAACATTTAGCACAGCTGTCAGGCACAGTGGACACAGTGTAGCTGCACAGTCAAAGTCACTTTCTTTTTCTTCCAGGTGAGACCACTGACAGCTCTTTGATGTTGCCTGATTATTTGCCTCTTGAAAGACATTTTGAGCCAGGTTATGGTGAAGAGAACCACCCTGGCAGTGCTACTTGAAACAAGGTTGGAAAATAATTACCTCACAGAGTGAGACAAGAGTGCCTGGAACCAAGACAAGACTCTTCTACTGCTGAGAGAGTAGGGCAAAAGCAAGACTTCAGACTTCAGAGTGCGGCAAGTTCTGCCTTGCCCTGAAAAACGTCTTCCACTAATGCAGTAGTCAAAAAGCTTGCATCTAACACATAAGCAGAACATTCTTTATGGGAAAGCAGTCATTTCCAGTTATGCTGCCAGCCCCCTGTAAGTTACACGTACTTTCCATTTCTGTTACTTCTTAGAAAACTTCCAACTCCAAAATTCGAGTATGAGGCAGGTTTCTGCAATCAGACCCTGACACCCCCTGATAAGAAGGTGAGAACACCAGAAAGGACTGCAGGAGACCACAGAGGTTTCTGCCATTACAAAGCTGGACTGTGTTGGTTTCTTTCATAAACCTCAAACAGCCGCATACCTAATCAGATTGGCACAGATGTAAGATTTCCTCTCTCTCATCTGTGCTGTGAAGTAATGGGTTTAATTAACCCAGGGAGGCATCCCCTGCCAGCCCCTGCATCTTTCCAGTGTGGGTCTTGACCAGGTAAGGACCACCCTGGCCTTGCTGTGACCTGCAGAGTTGTCTTTCAATTTTGAATTCAATCACACCAGAACAGCTTCCCCAAAAGTGCCTTCAAACAAAAGCATCAAGTTAATAACAAACAATGGGAGAACAGATTGCAGACAGAGATTGCCAGCCTGAGCTATTCCTCTGCAAAACAAGCATAGGAAAGCATGTGAATTTTAAAAATCCAAATAAAACTAGTATCTTGCACAATGAAAGAGAAAGGAATTCTTCACAGATGGATCCAGTGAATGACAGGGTCCTATTTCCTTATGAAACAAGAGGAGTGTCCATTTTACCACATTCAGGTTATTTTTAAATAGTATTCATTTACTTCACAGTCCAAGAAACCATTTAGAATAGACCGCACCCTAAGCATCGTCAAGATAGGGTTAAAAATATTACCTGGAGTTAGGGCCAGGATTCTATTTGCATATGAATTCTAGAGATTTTGAGATGCCCCAGGAGGTCACCTGACCCAACACCTACACATACATTCTTCTGGGACATCTTCAGGGAGGAGGAAGGAACAGTGAGGTGGTAGATGAAGAATAACCTGATTATCTGGGGATTTTGCTGAGCCTTCTGCAAAGCTGACTTAGACACTACTAAAGAGGTTGTAATAGACTGAACTGGTCCTCCAAAAATATATGTCAACTTGCCTAGGCCATGATTCCCAGAATTGTGACTGTCCACCACTTTGTCATCTGATGTGATTTTCCTGTGTGTTGTAAATCTTACTTCTGTGATGTTAGTGAGGCAGGATTGGAGGCAGTTATTTTAATGAGGCAGGACTGAATTGACAAGTTGAGGTTGCATCTTATGTCAATCTCTGGAGATACAAAAGAGCAGAGAGACAGGAGGACCTCATACCACCAAGAAACAAGAGCTGGAAGAACAGCACATGGCAGGCTGCTCTCTTGAAGATCACAGACCGGAAAAACCCATGAGGCAGTTCAGTTTGTCACATGGGGATTACTATGAGTTAAAATCAACTTGATGCACTCAAAGCAAAAATAATAATTGCTATCAGTATTTTTGACCGTTATGTCTACAGACTGACCCTGAAGGAGCTGTTTCAGCTCAGGAGTTAAGTGGTATTTCTGGGTACAGTTCAGAAGGCCCTTAAAAATTTGGTCTTTGCTAGCTTTGTGTTCAGCAGTGACCTTAAAGGTTTCCCAGTGCAGGGAACTACATGGAGCTGTCCCGGGACCTGGTGCTGAAAAAGAAACCATTGCATGGCCTGCAGCTGAGCTCTAGAGTAAGAAACACAAGACTCTTACAGAAGTAACAACTGGTGTCCCCAGGTGGAAAGTCTACCAATGTGCTTCATGGTTTCAGAAGGAAAAATAATCAGGTCGATTCACTGAACAGGTGCCAGCAGCTTTCTTGGCATTAAAGGTGGAGCCCACTGGCAAGAGATCCTGGGGCTGCCTGGATTTCTTCTTCCAGATTGATGCTGACTATAGAAGTAGGCAATTCTTGTCCTTGAGAGGGCAGAGTGGGAAAAACAGGACCCCAATGTGAAAGCAAATAAGGTACTGAAGTCAGGCCCTAGATTCCAATCCCATCTCTAACATTCTTTAGCTACATAGCCTTGGAAAGTAGCCTTTCTCAGCGTCAGTTGTCTCATCTACAAATTGAAGATGTTGATAATTATATTCAAGACATAGACACGAATTAATTTTTATCACTACTATTAGAGTTCCATACTATCTGAATTGTGGTGTAGTTCTCTGTTCACGTGTCTGTCCCCCATGCTAAAAATCCTTAGGAGCAGTAACTGTTATACTCATCTCTTTATCCCTCATCCTTAACACAGCACTTGAAACTCAAAATTATACATATAACAAGATAACAAAATTAATCAATGGATATAAAGACTTTTTTTACTCTGGTGCACAACTACCAGGCAGGGAATAAAATTATGTCCAGAGATCTAGACATAATGGAGACAAGACAGGAACCACGTTACTGGATGTGAATGAGACACAAATCAGGGATTACATGAGAGAAGAGTCCTAGGCCCTGGGCAGGGTGACTTTGTGCTGAACCCCCACGATAGAGACCTCAAAGCCTTCCTGAAATGGAACCAGACTGGTTGCATACTTTAGAGGGAAGCTCATTTAAGTGACCTCAATTAGAGGGAAAGTGAGGTATTTTGTAGGAATCAGGCAGAGAGCTAGATACCTCACAATACCCGCTGTTGTTAGGTGCTGTCGAGTCGGTTCCGACTCATAGCGACCCTATGAACAACAGAACACTGAAACAGTGCCCAGTCTTGTGCCATGCCCATTGTTGTGGCCACTGCCAATCCATCCCTCGTGATAGCAAATAACCATAATTGTTGCTATGGCCATTGGAAGACACTATTGGAAACATTTGATAATAGATTATGGCCCAGATGCCTCTACTGCCCCAGCATTTGGAATGACTGAAGGATGGGAATCAGTCTCCATTGGAGAACGTGGAATTGTTCGCACTTCTCACATATTCTTTGCTTGGGAAAGTGAATCACCCTTAATAAAAATCAGATTTCTACGCCTATAACAGCATGCCTTTACTTATGTATTCGGTTTATGGGTAGTTGTGATTATTTCTGAGTATTTCTTCCATACTTCATCCTTAGCTCTCTTTTCCCAAACTGCACTTCCTTTAACTACTTTTTTGATCTTACATGAACCCCATGTGCTTGTCCTCAGCAAATTTCAGGCTACATTTGTAATGCCATATCTTCCCTTTTTGTTTTTTAAAGGTGTTTCAACTTTCTTTTTTCCTGCTTCCCAGCAGTTCTGGGTACCTACATTACCTAGTACCACAGCAGAAGAAATTTCTCTTTTTCACTTGCCCTTCATTTTCACTCGGGGCCTAACAGTCAACTAAGCATCTTTCTGTCTTCTCTATGCTCCTAATCTTGTAAAAGGCATGGCTTCAGTCCATGTGCTGCCTTTACAATTTCTCTAGACTAAGGTTAGATACAGATACATCGCAGGTCGGACACATTAACTGACATCCCAGTAAAGCTTCCCCATTAGTGTGGGTTTCATGGTGTAGCCAGTGGCCTCTACTGTGACTTGTAGTTTCATGGAGGACTTTTGCATATGTCCATTTTCGGTTATTGGGATGAGCAGACAGCCATCCTGGCTTCGCCCTGGTAGATCTTACAACCTAATCACTCCTCTTACTTTTCAGAATTGAGAACACACTTACATGGTGGAATCTTGAACTTCTCCATTGATCCCTTTCTGTTCTGTAATAAATTTAGGTCTTTGTGTAGGTACTATCATCATAGAATCCTGTTTGGCAGGAATATCTAACACTTTCCTTCTGTCTCTTATGCTTTCTCTTTTCCTGTGGATCGCCACTGTTTGACAGCACCTTGTTTGAATAGCAAATTTCTTTATTCCCATAGCCTTGAAAAAATACTAACAACTTCATCTGGATAGAATTGTGTCCTCCCAAAGTATCTATTGAAGTCCTGGTCCTTGTACCTGTGAATATGATACTATATGGAAACAATTTTGTTACGTTAATCAGGTCACACCAGAGTAAGATGGATCTTAAACCTAATCGCTTCTGTGTTAGATAATAAGTAGACTAGACACAGAGACACATCCAAGGGGAAGACAGACATCAAGAAATACCAAATAATGCCAAGAACTGCCAAGGAACACCAAGTTGGGCAGTGAAAAGGAAGGCATAGGAATTGATGTGTTCAAACTATAGCATTAGTGAAAAATACTGAAAATACCATGGACTGCCAGAAGAAGGAACAACTCAGTCATAGACAAAATACAACATTCACAGAAGAATGTTTCTTAAAAGCAAGCTTGTGAAAATAGATGTGTACCCCTGGATCGTTGCTAGCCCAGAGCCAAGAACAATACCAAAGCTAACTCTTCAGATGAAAATTGGACTGGACTATAAGACATAGAGTGATGCAGGTGTTGTGTGTACTTCTTGGCTTAAATATATATACATGAGGCTGGCTGACCAGCTCCTCTCACTAGGTGAGAAGGGAGGGTGGAGAGGAGGGGAAACATGTTGGTAGAATGAATACAGGAAGTACAGAGTAGAAAGGAAGAGTATGCTGTCACAGGGTGCAGAGAGCAGGTAGGGTTGCAGATGCATGTGTCTGGGGTTTTATCTGGCAAATTGACTTTGTAAGCTTTCACTTAATCACAGTAAAAAAAAAAAAAAAGTATAGAGAACCAGAACTCTATTAAAAGACCAGACTTGCTGGTCTGACAGATTGGAGGGTCCATGGAAGACATGAGCCCCAGACTCTCGGTTAGCTCCGAATTGAAACCATTCCTGAAGCCAGCTCTTCAAAGATTAGATTGGACTATAAGACATAAAATGATACTGGTGAAGAGTGTGCTTCTTGGCTTGAATAGATATGGGAGACTTAATTAGGCAGCTCCTGCCTGGAGGTGAAATGAGATAAGAAAGGGGGACAGGAGCTAGTTGAATGGACACAGGAAATACAGGATGGAAAGGAAGAGTGTGCTGTCACCAAGCGGGGAAAGGAGCTAGAATTACATAGCAGTGGGTGTGCAAGGTTATTGACTTGGATTATAAACTTTCACTTAAAGCACAGTAAATTATTTAAAAAAAAGACTTTGATTCATTTACTTGGGACATAACATCATGACAGAACAATCACTAGAAAAGAACATTGTGTTTGGTAGATGGCCAGTGAAAATTAGTGAAGCTGTCAACAAGACAGATTGACACCATAACTCCAACATATCAACATGATTCAAACATACCAACAATCATGAAAATAGCACAGGATCAGACAGTGTTGCATCTATTACACACCAGGCTTTCATGAGACAGAATAAACTCTATAGTGACTAACAGCAAATATTTAGAAGAAAATTTTATTCTTGTATAGATATATTTGTAGACAATTCCCCTCAGCCATTTAAAACAAAGAGAGAGAATGACTGTCACTTTAGGGATTGAGATGCACCTGACCAAGTCCTAGTGTTTACAGTTGCCTAACATGCGTTGGGCAGTGAATAAGGAAGGACCAAGAAGAACGGATGCCTTTGAATTACGGTGAAGGCAAAGAATACTGAATATACCATGGACTGCCAAAAGAATGAACAGATCTGCCTTGGAGGAAGAACAGCCAAAATGCTATTTGAAATGAGGAGAGCATGGATGTATCTCACATACTTCAGAATGTTATCAGGAGATAGACAATTGGAAGCAGAAAGGCTATTAGAAGAGACAATGTACCATACTAGCAAAGAAACAAAAGTGAAAATATTCAAAATCTGTCGAGTGGTGTCACCCTGAGATAACACATCCCTGGAGAAGGGCATCATGCTTGGTAGAGGGTTAGCAAGAAAGAAGAAGGCTTTCAGTGAGACGGATAGAGACAGGAGCTGTCACAGTGGGCTCAAGCATAACAAGAACCATGAGACTGGTTAGGACTGAGCAGCGTTTCCTACTGTTGCACGTAGGGTCCCTGTGAGTCACAGCCAAGTCAACAGCACTTAGCGATGATGACAGTGGTTGTCTCAAGGTGACACCACTGGATAGATGGGAATATTTGCACTTCTGTTTCTTTCCTAATACAGAGCATTGTCTCTTCTAATGGTCCTTCTGCTGGCAATTGTCTAAAAGGATTTTCACTCAGAGCCTTTTGGTCTTGTTTTGGTCCTTTTTATTTCAAGTGTCAGTCGTTTTACCTGGAGATACAGAAGTTTGTTTTCATTTCCAGCGTATTTACTTTCCAAGGCTTTTAGAAAATATTCATCCTTATGGAGGAGACTTTTTAAATTGGTGATTTCCATTCCGATTTATTTATTTATGACTAAATCTTCTACCTCAGATCTAAACTCGCTTACAAAAAGTAAAGACAATGTTACTTCATTTGAATTTCTGAGTCTAGTGAGAATACTGCCTGAAAGCTTTCTAAGGTCTGTTTTCAAAGTCTCCTATTGATTCATCTTTGTTTTCCATTTTGAATCGTTGTCCAATCTTCCCCTTGGGAAAGGTTTCTGCCATAACCTAACATAACACACTCTTTTTTCTCCCTCTCCAGGTCATTATTAAACCACTTGCAGGCTGAGTCATTGAAATACTCTCTTGTCTTTCCCAAACCCACTACTTTCAACCATCTTTCCCTTCTGAGCACGCCAACACTCCAATGAACTGTTTGGTACAGATATGACAGTCCAAAACAATAAGTATATTATACAATCTCAACTTCTGCAGTACATTTTTATCTGTCACCCTGAGGTTTAAAAAATCCTTAATTATAGCCCCACACTTAGGTCTACACTGATTTAGATTGATTTCTACACATCAGTCTTTAGTCCAGCAACCTTCCTGAGAAAAGAGAAGGAAGCCAAAGGAAGAAAAACTGTGTAAAGTAGAAGATGAAGAAAAAGCGGAGAAGGAGGTGGACCAGGGTGGGTTCCAGAGTGTGTAAGCAGAGGTGAACCAGACCCATGTGGACTGAGAACAGCCTTGAGTTCTCGTTTTATGCTGAGGGCTCCTCATCTTGCCAATTTTAAAGCAACTGAGTGTTGAACTTGTAAGTACTATTACTTCCTAATTTTTCTAGAGTCATTCTTAAATGTATTAATTTTGACATGTCAAAAGTGTCTCTAAATGGGCATTGTTATTCTAAATCAAAAATGTTTGCCACTTATCAAGATAAGTGCAAAAGGTAACATTATAGTGATTTCACATGGCAAATAGTTCTTCTGGAGCAGGGTGAAACTTTGACAAAACAAACTCCTGACAAACGAGGCGGCTGCCCAGGAAGGGGTTATATAACTGATTAAGGGGACTCTTAACTTTAGAACATGGACAATCTTATCATCACAAAATTGACACAACACAGAGCGTCTTCAGGAAGGAGATCCAAGGGAATGTTGACTTACTGTGTTTGCATGAAATACCAACAAGTTTAAGAGACAGTCATGGGTTGAACAGTGTACCCCCAAAAAATATGTGTAGTAATTTGGTTGGGCCAGGATTCCCTGCTTTCTGTGACTGCCCTTCATTTTGTGATTCTCTGATGCTGCAAATCCTAATCTCTGCCTGTGGCTAATAAACAGGATGATTATGTTAAAAGAGGATTAGGGTGGGACTGTCACCCCCTTGCTAAGGGAGTTTCCCCAGAGTGTGGCTTGTACCATCCTTTGATCTTACTGGAGATAAAAAGAAAGGCAAGCAGAGAGTAGGGGATCCTCACTAGAAAGCAGCCCTGGGAGAAGGACGTGTTTCAGACTTGAGTTTCCTGCACCAAGATGCTCTCTGAACAAAGACTGATGCAACACAAGGACTTTCCTTCAGAGCCGACAGAAGGAAGGCCCTTCCCCTGGAACGGACACCTTAAATTTCAACTTGTAACCTACTGGACTGTGTAAGTATAAACTTTCCTTTGTACTCTGTGGTATTTCTGTTAGAGCAGCACTGGCTGAATAAAATGCAGCTTCAACCATTAATCTTCAAGGTGGGCTTGAATTGAATGGGGGACATATTGGCCCCGTAGCTACATCTGTTCCCTGTGGAGAACATCCTTGTGAATTCACCAGGCAATCTGGAAACTAGCAAAAACGCATTAGACCGTCCTGTACACAATCAAATACAATAGTAAACCAATCAGTGGAATACCAGGTTAATTGAAAAATATACATATGTACCAGATAGATATGCTTCTAGTGTAAAACCCCTAGTGGTTTATACATATCCTTAAGCTTGACTTTTTTAAACAAATTATTTACCTACAATACCAAGAGGTCTAATTACTTTATACCTAATAACCTTAAATCCTGAGATACAAATCATAGACTATTAAAATAAATTCAGCAACCAAAGTTCACTAAAAACCTAGTGCCATCGAGTCAGGTACTATATAATACTGTAGTTCTTTGATTACAAATTCTAAGATAACAAAATAAATTCAGCAACAAGAATTTACTGAAACAAGTTGGGGCTCAAAACATTGTTGAGACTGCTGGCTGGCAGCAAATCTAAAGAACCAAAAGAATTTGGGCACAGGGAGTCTAATAAACCCATCAGGCAAACCAAGGAACTCAGGAAATACTGCTAAGTAAGACTCTCCAAACTTATTTAGTGCAATGTCCGGATTATCAAAGGATGAGACCATCACTTAAAACATGAAACTAAAAAGCTGCCTGCTTAAGGAAGGGAGCACTCTGCTGATCTTAAGGCACTTTAACGGGCAGACCGACCAGTGAGACCTCATGCAGCAAAGTTAACTGCCCATCTTTTACAGAGTTGTGGGTACGAGGCGGGAGAGAAAGAGAAGACGCTAGCCTCAGGAGCATGTTTTGTGCTGGTGACAGCTGCCAAAGTAAATTGACGTCAGCTTTAGAAGTGTGCTCACTGGTGTGAATCTGTTGCTGATGGACTGACTTTTAAAGCACAAGGTTGTCACTGACTGGTTGACCTTCAGAAATATGTTCACTGAAGCAAGTTGTGGTTGATTGACTAAAAAAAAAAACCATTGCTGCTGATTAACTAGAAAGACTTAAAGTCAGTTTTGGTGTTTGCCAGTCCCCATGACTATAAACCTCACAGTCCTTTCCTGAGAGTGTAGGAACTTGGCATCCTCAGTCTCTGCCACAACCCCTGATCAGATTCACAAAGAACTAAAGGGAGGTAACATGACTAACTCCAGATAGACTAAACCCATTTCTTCTCTTTATAACTGTGACCTGGTACTGTGTCCAAAGGAAATGAACTAGACCTGGCTTGGCTTGCTTCCCACAGCACCCTGCTGTTTGCTTTATTGCTCCTGTGATTTCTAGGTGAGTGCTAATTGATCAATAACTTCTTTCTGCTTTTTGACTGTGGTTTCAGGCACAACTGATCATAAAATAGGTAGTTTGTGTTTTCCAGCTTCATCGTTTTGTTCTCCTTTTTCAAAGACAGATCTTTTTTTTTTTTTTCTGCCAATATTTCAGTTCAAAATACTAAATAGTAGTGAATGCCTCTGTATTCTTTGGCCAAATCCATGAATAAACAAGTCAATAAATTTTGCTGATATGAACATGCCAAACTTTTCAAAACTAAGGCTTGCTGGATAGGAGACAGGATGTAGCCAGATCAAAAAAAAAAAAAAAAAAAAAAATCCACTGCCATCCAGTGAATTCTAACTCATTGAACCCTATAGCAACCCTATAGGACAGAAAAACTGTCCCCATGTGGTTTCCAAGTCTATAAATCTTTACAGACGTAGACTGCCATGTCTTTCTCCTGCAGAGCAGTCTGGTGGGTTCGAACCACTGACTTTTCAGTTAGTATTTGAGTGCACTCAGGCAAGGTAACTAAAAATGCACAGCTATAAGTTCTCAGTGCCAAGTGAGTTATAGACACTAAGTCCCAGCAGAATTCAGAGGTGAGAGTCACACTGTGCCCCAGATGATTAGCTTAAACATCACAAAGGTTATGGGGCTCATTTGGGTTGCCAAAAAAAAAAAAAAAAAAAAAAAAAAAAACTGGTGACAGTTTCTTGCAACTTTCTATGTACTAATTAGAACTGGAAACTTTTTTCATAATTTTTAAACGTACCAAATAAATTTCTACCCTGACTTCTTAACATATGTTTTGTAGTTCATGTTTTATGTTGCTTCTTCTCTGCTTATTACAGTACTAATGGATTTGTTAGAACCGGATCAAGATGGATAAACTACAAACTTATAGTGAAGTGAACTCAAATTCCAGAAAATGGCCAGTCTAGGAGAGAAGAGACTCACAACTACTCTCAGCCCCAGTTCAGCAGCACAAGGAAAAAGAACCTTCCAAGAATTGGAAATAAAAGAACCCAGTAAAATTTTCATGAGCTTCTTCTAATTGTCACATGCAAGCTAGAAAAGCGGGTTAGAATTCTGAGGAGCCCTAGCCCCACAGGCAGCTTAGCACCTACTTGACCGTTGTCTTGCACAGGTCTTCACTGACTGCCCAGGGGCAGCATACTAAAGGCTGGGAGCAGAGCAGGAGAACTGAGACAGGCCAGATTTTTACTCAAATAATGCCCACCTTCTGTGTTTGCCAACCTCACCTACCCACTGCAAGAATTTTTATAAGAGCCACTATGCCAATTTCTTTTTACGTGGGTGCAGTTGACAAACAAACATAGAGCCAAGTGCCGTCGAGTCGGATCCGAGAAGACATATGTTATTTGTGTGAAAATACAGTATTTCTCCTGAGGCACACAGAGCCTTCTCCAAATGCAAGATAGTCAACCTCTGAAAGGTAGGAGGGGGCCTGAGAAAAGGCAATCGGAGATACTACAGGCTTTCAGCTGCCAAAAGCTAGAGGCAGAGAAGAGGTTAGAGAAATCCCCTCCTTCCCTGCACAGAGAAACCTCCCTAGGCACAAAACGATTACACAGGAGAACAAATGAATTAAGAACACAAGGTAGACTAGGAAGGGACTAGCCAACACAGAGCGATCTCCTGCCATTAGGAAAGCTGGCACTTTAGCTACAATGAACAAAGAGATTTCACAGCCTCAGTAGTGGTCACTCCCAAACCTGTGGAAGAAAATACGCTGATATTTTATGCACTTGGTGAACTGAATCAAGCTGCGAAAAAAATGCAGACCCACTCACTTATACATAAAATTGACTCAGCCACCCAATTCTAGCAGCCTGAAAGTGAGACAGGATATTCCCATTTCTGGAGGTAAATGTCATTCTCTTCAGTTTCTACTGTTCTTTTATACAAGACATCCAGTGTATGGCAAAGATTATAAAGCATACAAAGAAGCCAAAATAAATAAATAAATAAAGTGATTCACGGGCAAGAGAGAAAATCACCAATAGAAGCAGACACAGGGCACAGAACTTACAATTACCAGACAGGAACTTTAAAATAACCATGATTTTATTATACTCATAGTGGAAAGGATAGCTAACATGCTGAAGTGATGAGAAATTCCAGCAGCTACATGGAGACAATGAAGAGACCAACCAGTTAAACCAAAGAAGACACAAGTATTCACAAGTTTTTTGCTCACCTTTTGTTATCTGGTCTTCCTTTCTTTAACATAAATTAGGTTCTTTATTTCATATTTTTCAAGAATAATATATTTTATATTAAGAAAATATTTCTAAAAAGTCAAGGAAATTTTTCTTGCTAGATCTGAATTAACTTGCAGTATAAATTAGAAAAGTTTCTAAATTTCAAAGTAAAAATATTTGAAGCATAATGCATCTCAGTCTGAGCCACTTTAATAAAGCAAAGATACACCCAACAAAAATCTCTGTAGATCTTCATCTGTTGTAACTCGCCTCCATTTATAAGGAAATGGTGGCTCATTTCTTATCACATTAAGTGGCACATTGTTGTTTTAGGTGCCGTTGAGTCAATTCCGACTCATAGTGACCCTATGAGCAACAGAACAAAACACTGCCCAGTCTTGTGCCATGTCCACAATTGTTTTTATGTGTAAGTTCATTGTTGCAGCCACTGTGTCAATCCATCTCATCGAGGGTCTTCCTCTTTTTCACTGACCCTCCACTGTACTGAGCATGATGTCCTTCTCTAGGGACAGATCTTTCCTGACGACATGTCCAAAGTATGTAAGACGCAGTCTTGCCATCTTTGCTTCCGAGGAGCACTCTGGTTCTACTTCTTCCAGCACAGATCTGTTGGTTCTTTTGGCCATCCATGGTACATTCAACATACTTCTCCAACACCACAATTTAAAGGCATCAATTCTTCTTCTGACTTCTTTGTTCCCAGTCCAGCTTTCACATACATATGATGTGATTGAAAATACCATGGCTTGGGTCAGGCACATTTTAGTCTTCAAGGTGACATCCTTACTTCTGAATAATTTGAAGAGGTCCTTTGCAGCAGATTTTCCCAGTGCAATGTGTCTTTCGATTTCTTGACTGCTGCTTCCAAGGGCATTGATCATGGACCCAAGTAAAATGAATTCTTTGACAACATCAGTATTTTCTCAGTTTATCACAACGTTGCTTACTCGTCCAGTTGTCAGATTTTTGTTTTCCTAATGTCGAGGTGCAGTCCATACTGAAGGCTGTGGTCCTTGATCTTCATCAGTAAATGCCTCAAATCTTCTTCATTTCCAGCAAGTAAGGTGGTGTCGTCTGCATAATGCAGGATGTTAATGAGTCATCCTCCAATCCCGATGCCTCATTATTCTTCGTATCATCCAGCTTCTCGGATTATTTGCTAGGCACACAGATTAAAAATGTATGGTGAAAGAATACAACCCTGATGCACATCTTTCTGTCCTCTTGTTCTGTTCACGTGACTGCCTCTGGATCCATATACAGATTTCTTAGAGCACAATTAGGTGTTCTGGAATTCCCATTCTCCACAGCACTAGCGATAGTTTAGTAGGATCCACACAGTCAAATGCTTTTATGTAGTCAATGAAACACAAGTAAACATCTTTCTGGTATTCTTTGCTTTCAGCCAAGATCCATTTGACATCAACGATGGTATCCCTGGTTCCACGGCCTCTTCTGAACCCAGCTTGCATTGCTGGAAGTTCCTTGTCAATATATTGTTGTAGTTGCTTTTGAAAGATCTTGAGCAGAATTTTATTTGCATGTGATATCAACAGTATTGTTCAGTAATTTCCACATTCAGTTGGATCACCTTTCTTTGGAATGGGCATAAATGTGAATCTCTTCCTGTCAGCTGGCCAGGTAGCTGTCCTCCAAATTTCTTGGCATAGACCAGTGAGTACTTCCAGCACTGCATCTGTTTGTTGAAAGATCTCAATTGATATTCTGTCAACTCCAGGAGCCTTTCTTTCTTCAATGTCTTCAGTGCAGCTTTGACTTCTTTCTTCAGTACCATTGGTTCCTGATCATATGCTGCCTCTTCGAATGGCTGAACATCAATTAGTTCTTTTTGGTATAATGACTCTGTATATTCCTTCTATCTTCTTTTAATGCTGTCTAAGTCGTTTAATAGTTTTCCTGTAGAATCATAGCATCATTAAATCTTTAAATGATACGGGGGGCCATCATGAAGGGTCAACCAGTAGTTATTCTGCAAACCAACTGTTAACCAGATCATCTTATTATTATACACCGATGTTTTCCTTCTTTCAAACAATGCTTCCTACTTGATTTTGCTTTTTAATCAAGAATAAATCTAATCAATGCAACATGATCAACCTTTGTCACAGCTTTTCCAGAAGAAAATCATGACTTTTCAGTAAATGCACTGAGCACGTCAAAGATTATTTTAGCAGCACCATCAAGTAAAGACTGTGTTTTACTTCATTAAGCTCCAGACTCACCCAGGGTAATAATCCAGGCCTGCAATCCTTAGCTCTGCCTTACCTAACAGGCCTTTGGAAGGTTTTCTGTATACGTCATCTTTGCATCTTCCATCCCTAAAATAAATTATTATTCATCCAAAAGTCAGTCAGCTGAGAAGTATGAAATAAACATAATTTTTAACAAAAAGGTAGAATTGTGGGGCTCTGATCTTCTGTTAAAGGTGATAGAAAAATCTGGAGACAGAAAGTGGTGCTGGCTGCGAAGCATGATGAAAGTCATTTGTATCACTGAATTGTACACGGCACAAACATTGAACATGGCAAATTTTTGTTATATGTACCTGTATATATATATTTGCCAAGATAAAAAAACAGTTTTTTTTTTTCAAAATCTTCTGAAGAGTCTAGGTTAATCTAAGTATTTCATTAATGACTACATAGAAACAACTTTGCCAGTAAATTGATAATTATAATTAGAAGGCATTAGGGGAAAAAAGAGAATGATATTAAAATATCTCAAAAAAAAATAGACAAACTTTCAAACGAGTTTACAGGAGTAAAATAATTTTGCCAACCATTTTCACATGTATTAGGTGTCACGAAATGTCGTCTTCTTCCTTCCTGTTGCTTGTCCCCAGTTGAACCTCTCCTCTTAATTGGCTTTATCAGTGTCTCCTCCCAGCGAAGCACAGCAGCCGCTGGCTGTGAAAGCACTCACCCTCTAGCACAGGGACAGTCATTCTGCCAGCTTCTACTGGGTTACCGTTGGCACCCTCTCCACGCTGGGTGAGGGTGGCGAAGGCAGCGCTTCCAGGCCAGCCTTCCCCTACTGCTGGCTTTAGGGGTTGCTGCTCAGTGGGAATATCATACATTCAACACAATGACATGAATTTCTCTGGGCCTTATGAAAGCTGGAGCTAATGAGAACCCAGAGGCGCCCTAGAACAGCTCGGTGTGGGAGGAGAAGAGAAGAGCCTGCAAAGACAAAGGAGATGGGAACTGAGACAGAGAAAACCAGGCAGCACAAGGAAGACAGTAGTTGGCATTAAAATCAGACCAAAAACTATATGTTTATTAAAATCTCTATGAGATTATACTCTTGGGAAAAGGGAGATGTATTACATTCTTTTCTATTTAAGCATGTTTACCTAGTGCCCATATTATTCACAAAAACCACAATTATGAAAAGCTTTGAAAGAAGAAGCTGAGCCGTTATCTACCAAATGTCAAATACGTCTCCCTCCCCTCTCAACATCCAGCATTCACCAACGACTTGCTATGGTCTGTTATTTTCAGAGGAAAAGAAGGTGATGGATCGCTGGGGCTTGTCTGTGTGAGGTTCAACAATTAAGTCCATAAACTGAAGTGTTCTAAGTGCTATATACCTTACTGCTGAATATCACTTTGGTCACCTTCAAAGTGCTCTGCTTGGGAAGCAATGCACCCACACCAACACCTGGTCAACCCTTCAAAGCAATTTTGGAGCTCTTTCTGAAATGGCCATTTTTAGTGTAAATATGTCCTGTGTGATATTTGAAACACACTCACACTAAAAAATAAAAACAGCACATGCAGTTAAATTTGAATTTCAGATACTGTCATTACTATTGATGAAACAATAAGATTGATGAAAATCTATTTACCAATATTGTATATTGGAATATGTCCAGTGAAATATTGGGTTATTTGAACCTGGCAACCCTCACTGAGCAGGTAATTCATGAATAATTATTAATGTAGCCACTGTTAGTGAGTACTTAGTAGGGCTAATTCCTGGAATTTATGAGAGTCAGATCATTTCATGCGAATGGCCTTATCAGAGCCTTCCAGAAGTGTGGGGCTGAGCCGGGCAACAGTGATGCTCAAATACAAGCCCAGGCCCACCTGGCTGTGTGTTATTTACAGGCTATCAGTCAGAAAGCACTGCAGTATTAGAAATGCATCAAATAGCTTTGGAACAATACACAAGGAACAGTACTTGCCTGGGGTAGGGACGAGGGGAGAGTTGTTGGTCAGAGGTGAGAGGGTGACTTGCTTTGCACTGCTTCTTTCACCCATGCTGTGGATTTTTTCAAATAATGTATAAGGTACACATTTTTTTAATTTAAATTAAAGTAAGCCCTGAATAAATACTATTCCAGTGTACAATATTGGTAAATAGATATTCATCAAGCTTATTGTTTTATCAATGATAATGAAAGCATCTATTATTATAATATATTGATTATAGTTATTTTTTTGGGGGGACATATTTCTTTTGAAAGCATGATACCCGGTTACTCACAGACTGAAGAAACATAGTCTTGTTTTCCCATTCAAGGACCCTGTCTTAGGCTGAGTTCTCTACAGAAGCAAAATCAACAATGCATATAAAGAGAAAGAGATTTATTTCGAGGAAATGGCTCATGGCTGTAGATGCTGGCAAGTCCCAAGTTCATGAGTAAGGCTTGTCAGGCTGGAGGATTCACATGACTCACGTAGCTACAGAGGCAGATGAATTCAAGATCAACGAGCAATACGGCAGGTCACTGGCTTACGTCCCAAGAAACTGGAGGTCAGATAATGACAAGCCAAATGCAGGATCCAAAGTGAACCAAAGCCAGCAATCTTTGTCAAAACGTCCACATATTCTGGATGCAGGAAACACCCCCGAAGAAACTCCCCTTACAACTGACTGGCTGACCATACGAGATCATATTGCGAAAGTGATTACAATGTATCAAAAAATGGAGGATAACTGTCAAATTACATCATTACATAACTGCCAAACCATTGAGAATCATGGCCCAACCAAGCTGACACACAATCTTAACCATCATAGGCTCTAACCAGTTAATTAAGAAGAGAAAGCACACCAGCTTCAGACACAGGGTTTTCAGGGAGCTCCAGCCTGTGCTACTCCTGGAGGCAGCCAGTGGATCTCACGTGAACGAATAACCTATCCCAGGCAGTGCTCAAGTCCCCAGACCGCCTTGGAGGCAAAAGCAGGAAACTCTCCACTGTTACTGGCTCAAGGGGGAGGAGGAGTCTCATTAGTGGTTTGCAATGTCAGATGTCACATCTGCCTCCTCCAGTCCTGAAGATCTGGTGGTGCAAGACTAAGACCTAGTGGATTTATCTATAAATTTTTAGGGGAAAGAGAGATTCTCAAGAAAATGGTGGCAAAGTTATTTTCTCATAAGCAGACTTCAACTTCTCATTTCTAGTTATCTCAGACGCATACCTCAGCAGCAGGAGAGGAAATGCTTTTAAAAATTGTTTATTCGAGACCTATTCCTCACAATTTTTGCAGACTCCCACTCTAAAGCCTAAAAACCAGGATGATATCACTGCCAGGAGAGAGCAGTCAAGGAAAAGAAACATTCTTTTAGGTTGGCATACACACTAGGCAGCCTTCTCCTCTCCAGGGCACATGTGAACACCAGCCCCAGACAAGGTACCATAAACAAGCTTCCAGGAAAACCCACCAATAAACATTTAATTTCATTTATAAGAAAAGGAATAGTCCATGGTCTAAAAAGCAGCAAATGGCAAAATGACAGTGCATTTATTGTATGTATTATAGTATAGAATATAAAGCATGCAGGAAAGAGAAAGAAAGAAATTGGTGAGAACCTTCTCTAGGGACAAGCGAACTTGTAAGAAAAACAAACGAATGTGGACAAGACTGCTCTGGTAGCAGTCCGGTCCAATCTTACAACAGACATCAAAGGCCCCATCTGGGAAACACGAGAGCAATTTCTTACTTAGATCAGTCACTACGTCCCTGGGAGCTGCTGGGCTCATATAGGAGAAAGGAGCCTCTTTACCCTGCTTTGATGTCTTCATAGTACTTAAGATCTCTTTAAAGTTCTAAGAGGTACAAATGTCACTTTGATGACTGTTTTAGTCCTCTAGTGCTGCTCTAACAGAAATACCATGAGTGGATGGCTTTAACAAAGGAAAGTTTATTCTTACACAGTCCAGTAGGCTACAAGTCCAAACTCAAGGTGTCCACTCCAGAAGGCGGCTTTCCTTCTGTCAGCTCCAGAGAAGAGTCATCGTGTTGTACCAGTCTTTGATCAGGGAGCATCTTGGCACAGGAACCCCAGGTCTGAAGGACGGGCTCTACTTCTGATGTCGCTTTCTTGATGGTGTGAGGTTCCCAATTCTCCACTTGCTTCTCCCTGTTTTTATCTTCTGTGGGATGAAAAGGATAAAGGGTGGTGCAAGCCACACTCCAGGGAAACTTCCTTAGTAAGGGTATAGCCGTCCCACCCTAATCTTCTTTTAAAATAATCATCCTATCTATTAGCCACAGGCCGAGATTAAGATTTGCAGCATCAGAAAATCCCCAAACAGAGGGCCATCACAGAATACAGGGAATCCTGGCCCAGCCAAATTACTATCCATATTTTTGAGGGATCATAATTCAATCCATGACAATGACTAAGGTGAGCCTGACCCAAGCCATGGTCATTTCAGTTATGTCATATGCTAGCAAACACTGGGCAATGAAAAAGGAAGACAGAAGCGCTGGTGCACTTGAACTGTGGTGTTGGCAAGCAACAGCGAATAAAACATGGACTGCCAGAATGAGGAACAAATCAGTCTTTTAAGCCATTCATAAATAAAACCAGGATGCTCCTTAGAAGCAAGGATGGCCAGACTTTGGCTCACATACTTTGGACACTTCTTCAGGAAAGATCAATCCCTGGAAAAGGACATCATATTTAGTAAATAGAAGGTCAGCAAAAACAAGCGACACCCTCAAAGAAAGGGATTGACACAAGAGCCAAAAAAATGGACTCAAACATGGCAACAATCATGTAGATGGCACAGAATGGGCAACATTTTACTCTGTTGGACACACAGTTGCTATGAATAGATGACTTGATGGCAGCCAACACCACCATCATCACTCAACATATTATATTTGTTCTTGTCGTATACTGTAAACTCCGAGAACAGAAGCTTTCTTTTGTTAACTACTAAATACCAACTCCTGGAATAGTATCTGGTGCATAGTAGGTCAGTAGTAGACGTGTGTTGAATAATGAATTCACTCTTCCATTCACTGAACAATCACGTGGCACTGGGGATTTTTCTGAGTGGTTTGCCTACAACTAATGAATGATTAAATAAAATACAACATACTCATGCAACAAAATATTATTCTTCCACAAAAATAAATGAAGTACTGATACAAGCTATAACATGGACAAACCTTGAAAACATTGTGCTAAATGAAAGAAGCCAGTCATCTGAGGCCATGTATCACATGCTTACATTTAAATGAAAAGTCCAGAATAGACAAATTTATAGAGGCAGGAAGTAGAAAAGTAGTTGCCTAGGGTTTGAGGTGTTGAGCTGGGGTGAGGAGTTGGATGCTGATCAATAAAGGATATAGGATATATTTGGGGGCTAATAAAGATGTTCTAAAGTTGATATGCTAAAAGCCATTGCATTATATTGTCTGCACCATCTACGTGCACAACTGTATGTTAGGTGTTTATAGCTCAGTAAAGCCATTATTAAAATAAAAATGGATCCAATCTCATCACCACACCCGAATCCACCACTCTTTGTTCCTCACCCTATCAAATTCTTGGGAAAAATACACAAACAGAAATGCTTCAAACAATGTATTAGCATCACTGAGGGTCCACTGTGAGCTGGGCACCTGGATATCATACGACTAGGTCTCTGCCCCATTCCATGAAGTTCATGTAAAGGCCACACCATAGTTTATAGTGTAGTGGCAATATAGCATTGGAGGAGGACTCTTCAGGTTTAACACTACTGACACTTTGAGCTGGATCATCATTCATTACAAGTGGGCTGTCCTGTGTATTAATGGATGTTCAACAGCATCCCTGGCCAAAATCCACCAGCTGCCATCATCTCCCCAGTTGTGATAACCAAGAATGTCTTCAAACATCACCAAATGCTCCTTGCAGGGTAAAACTACACTGCATTTGAGCAGTAATGGGGTAAATGTAAACTATTAGAGTGTTGAGAAAAAAAAAAAATAGTTACCATCAAGTCGATTGACTCACAGTGATCCCATAGGTGTCACAGCAGAACGGTGCTCCATAGTGTCACCAATAGCTGATTTTTCAGAAGTGGATCTCGACCTTTCTTATGAGGTGCCTATGGGTAGATTCAAATTACCAATCTTTCAGTTAGCAGCCAAGCCTGTTAACTGTTCATACCACTCAGGTTGAGAGTAGTTAAATTCAACGTGAGATGAGCAATCTGCTCCCTGGGGCCCTTCTTGGGGGCCCACAAAGGACACAGAATGGGGCTCAGTAAAAGTTGTCTGTGACTGACTCCAACATACAATCGTCAAAGGAAAGTCAAGTATTACACTGAAGAGTCACAAGAATACAAAGGAATTTTAACAAGCTGTTATACTGAAGAGTCAAGAGAATATAAAGGAATTTTAAAAAGCTATTGAGGCTGGCACAGTGATTAAGAGTTTGCCACTCTTTAGAAACTCTATGTGGTAGTTCTACTCTGTGAGTTCTACTCTGTCCCATCACCATGAATCAGAATCAACTTGACATCACCAGGTACAGTATGAGCTGTGAAAAATAAAGTCCTGTTCTTTAAAGTCACTCACTTATGGTATTTTGGTTGTTGTTGTTATCACAACACTAGATAACTAGGATAGCTCCTCAGATGTGTCAGGATTGGAAAGAAGATTTAAAAGGCAGGCACAGACCTTGTCCTCATGCGGGAAAACCTAGTAGGAAAGACCAGTATTAAAAGTCAAAAGCTGGCTTCACTGAACAAAAGAGACAAAAAGATAAGCAGGTATTAGCCGAGCAAAGGCACCTTCTTATGGATAATCTGAATTGTCTTCCCTTTGTTTCCAAGTGAAACTTTTAACTGGTTTAAAGGTAGGGAAAGGAGTAAGGGTAGGAGAGAACAGGAATGAAGATTACTTTCCTAAATTAGAGTTTTAATATTATTAATATACATAATAGTTTCAGAAAATCTCAAAGACCTAACTTTCATGGAGATCAGGACAAAATTAAATAATAATAAAAAAGGACCTCATTGAATCATTATTCCTTTTTTAACTTTTTTAAGGCCAGAGACTAAGGAAAGCCATAATTATATTTTTCCATGACCTAGAAAGGACCATTCATCTATCAGTTTATTGTACAGTGGTGACTTGCATATTTCTGTGATCTTAGAAGCTATGCCACCAGTATTTCAAGTACAAGCAGTCATCCACGGTGACAAGTTTCAGCTGAACTTCCAGACTAAGAAGGACCTGGTACTGTATTTCTGAAAAACGTAGCCAGCAAAAACCTATGAACAGCAGCAGAACATCATCTCATACACTGCCAGAAGATAAATTCGCATTACAAGGTAATCAAAAGACAACTGGTGAAGAGCTGTCTCCTCAAAGAAGAGTCAACGTTAATGATGTGGATGGGGAAAAGCTTTCAGGATCTTCATTCACTATTGTCACACAATTCAAAATGAGAAGAAACAGCTGCAAATATCCATCAGTCATTAGAAGTCATCAAAAATTAAAAGTCATCAAAAACAAATTGGCACGCATAAAGATCAACATCCTAAGCATTAGTAAACCAAAATGGACTGGTACTGACCATTTCGAATTGGACATTTACATGGTCTTCTATGCCAGGAATGACATATTGAAGAGGAGTGACACTGCATTCATGACCAAAAAGAACATTCAAGATCTATCCTGAAGTACAATGCTGTCAGTGATAGAATAATTTCCATATGTCTTCAAGGAAGAGCAGTTAACACTACTATAATTCAAATTCATATACCAACCACCAACGACAAAAATGAAGACACTGAACAATTTTCCCAACTTCTGCAATCTGAAATCGATGTGACATGAAATCAAGAGGTATTGATAGATACATCTTGTGATTGCAATGTTAAAGCTGGAAACAAAGAAAGACCAGTAGTTGGAAAATATGGCCTTGGTGATAGAAATGAGGTTAGAGATCACATGATCTCCGTGACACACACTATCAGTCACTCATACGCAAGTTCACATTGAAGCAGAAGAAAATTAACACAAGTCTTTGAGGGCCAAAAACTACTTGGCATATATCCCATCTGAATTTAGGACTATCTCAAGAATAGATGTGACACACTGCATCCTGATGACCAAAGATCAGACAAGTTGTGGGATGACATCATACATGAAGATTGCAAATGGTCATTAAAAAGACAGGAAAAAATTAAAGAGGATTAATTGAAAACATGCTTGCAAGAACATCACCAGCTGACTGTGCTGTCCTGATTGTTGCTGCTATTGCTGGTGAATTTGAAGCTGGTAACTCCAAGAATGGGCAGAATCATGAGCATGTCCTTCTGGCTTACACATTGAGTACAAAACAACTAATTGCTAGGGCTAACAAAATGAATTTCACTGAGTCACCCTACAGCCAGAGAGACAGAAAGAAACCATTAAGGAAGTCAGTACCTATATTAAGAAAATTGGCTACAAAATCCTGCCACTGCAGCATTTGTGCCAGTTGCTGGTTGAAATGGTGACAGCGTCCTAGAGCCAAGTGCTAACAGGCCTTGGTTCAAAGGATGGCAATGCTAGTGGAACCACATGGCCTGAAGCTCTGGATTGCAACCTGCCACCAATTCATCCAGTCGACAAGCCCCTGTGTCTGCCTCTCCAGGATGTCTACAAAATCAGCAGTATGAGTACTGTCACTGCGAGCAGAGACTGACATTCTCCAGCCTGTGACGGTGGTTACCTTTTCTCTGTTCAACACCACCACTGTAGTAACGTCTGTTGAGATGCACCACGGAGCTTTGAGCAAATCTCTGCCTGGGGACAACGTAGGCTTCAATGTCAAGAATGTCTCTGTCAAAGATGTTCATTGCAGCAATGTGGCTGGTGACAGCAAAAAAATGACCCACCAATGGAAGCAGCTAGCTTCACTGCTCAGGTGATCATCGTGAACCACCAAGACCAAATCAGTACTGGCTATGCCCCTCTGTGGGACTGTCACACAGCTCACACTGCTTGCAAGTTTGCAAGACTTCAAGAGAAGACTGTCCACCACACTGGTAAGAAGTTGGAGGACGATCCCAAAGTTTTGTAGTCTAGTGATGCTACCATCATTGACATGGTGTCTGGCAAGCCTATGTATGTTGAGAGCCTCTCTATCCAACACTGGGTCATTTTACTGCTCATGATACAAGACAGACAGTTGCTATGGGTGTCACCAAGGCACCAACAAAACGGCACCAGCTCTGCTCAGAAAGTTCAACAGGCTGAATGAATGTCACCCTTAACACTTGCCACTCCAGTCTTAGTAGTGGAAGAAGTCTCAGAACAGTTTGTCTCCAATGGCCATTTATGTTTAATAGTAAAAGACTGGTTAGTGACAATGACATATTGTAGAACCTTCAGAAGCAAAGGAATGTTTTGTGGACCACTTGTTTGTTTTTTTTTGTGTGTGTCAGTTTTAAGTTATTAGTTTCTCAGAATAGTACTTTTTAAATGGAAATAACTTGACCAAGAATTTGTCACCGAATTTTGAGATCCATTAAAATAAAGTTTAATATCGATATACCATTTGACCCAGTAATTCCACTACTTGGAATATATGCTACAGAATCAAAGCCTTTCACACCAACAGACACATGCACCAGAATGTTTATCCCAGCACAGTCCACGATAGCAAAAAGATGAAATCAACCCAGATGCCCAACAACAGAAGAATGGATAGGTAAACTATGGTACATATACTCAGTGGAGCACTATGCAATGATAAAAAATAACGATGATTCCAGGAAACATCTCCTAACCTGGTTTCAACTAGAAGACATTATGTTGAGTGAAAGTAGTCAGCGACAAAGGGACAAATACTGCATGAGACCTCTACGATAAGATCTCAAAAACAGACTTGTGTATAGAAGAAAAGACTCTTTGACAGCTTCAAGGGAGGGGAGGGAGAGATGGTGGGGGAGGGCTTAGTTTAGATAGTTGCTAGAAATCTGGTTGAGAGAAAGCAGTGATAGCACACATTAGAAACAAGAACAACATTAAGTGGACTTCAGCATAACTTGAGTACTCCTTCCATCTTAACCCAATATCGCAAGGATAGAGTAGCTGGGGCAGGGGGCAGGGGACCATGCTCTTAGGTGAAATCGAGGCCAATTGGCACAACTAGCGTTTTGCTAAGAGAGCTCTCTGCACCCCACATTGGTGAGTGGCATCTGGGGTCTTAAAAGCTGCCAAGCTGCCATCCGAGGACACAACAAATGGTTCCAGCTAAGCAGGAATGGATGCTCACCGAGGGCCAAAATGACATGCAGTAAAGACAACCTAGAAGACAGAGACCCGCAAGAGTGGGTGCCTTCATCGACTTGGGACCAGAAGAACCAGATGGTGCCCAGCCACCACCAGTGATAGCCACGATGGAGCTCACTAGGTTGAGTCTCACTGGCAACACAAGAATAAAAAGGGGTGCATCCTGAGATCTCCACTAAAAGACCTCAATTGATGGTCCAGCGGTTTTGGGGTTCCCCTGAGAGCATGGCCCCCGGCCCTGAGGCTGCCCTTACCCATAAATTATAACGAAGGTCCACTCTTCGGACAGGAATGGATTGGACCTGGCAATGCAGAGTGACCATATATTGGTTGCACTTTATGGTTCTATACATCTATAGGATATCATCCTGCTGACCTCTGGCTGGAGGAAGGAGTGTGGGTGGAGAGGAGCGGAAAAGAGGCTGTTGGGAGGATGAGACATGTATGGAGCAGAGAGAAATAGTGTGCTATCACCAGACAGGGAAAGCAGTGGAAGCTGCATATAGGTGGGCATGTAAATTTATACGGGAATGTACATTTTCACTCAGTCATGTTAAATAAAAAAGAAGAAAAAATAATAATAAAGTTTAGTTGGGGAGGAGGGAATTGCTCAATATTCAACCATTTCAAGAGGTAGCATATGATTAAGAGCTGATGGTATTAAAGGAAGATCAGCCTGCACTGAAGGCACTGGCCAAACACAAGACTCCAGGAACTGCCGGAATACCAGTTGAGATTCTTCAACAAAAGGATGGATTCCTCGAAGTACTCATTCATCTATGTCAAGAAATTTGCAATAGAGCTAGCTGGCCAACTGACTGGAAGAGATCCGTATTTGTGCCTATTCAAACAAAAGGTGACCCAGCAAAATGTGGGAATTATCAAGCAGTATCATTAATATTACATGCAAGTAAATTTTTGCTAAAGATGATTCAAAAGCAATTACAGCAACAGGGAACTGCTAGAAAGTAAAGCCAGATTCAAAAGAGGACCTGAAATTAGAGGTATCACTGCTGATGTTGAATGGATATAGGCTGAAAGCAGACAATACCAGGAAGATGCTTGCCTGTGTTTTGTTGACTATACAAAAGCATTCCATTATGTGGATTATAACATGTGGATCACTGCATAAAAGGGGAATTCCAGAACACAGTTGTTCAAACAGAACAGTGGGACACTAAATGGTTTAAAATCAGGAAGGGTGTTCATCAGGGTTGCATCCATTCACCAAGCTTGGTCTATGTGTTGAGTGAATAATTGGGAAGCTGGATTAGATACAGAACCACGCGGCATCAGGATTGGAGGAAGACTCATTAACAACTTGCAATATGCAGATGACACAACCCTGCTTGCTGAAAGTGAAGAGGACTTGAAGCACTTACTGATGAAGATCAAAGACTACAGTCTTCAGTATGGATTACACCTCAGTACAAAGAAAACAAAAATCCTCACAAATGGCCCAACAAGCAACATCAAGATAACCAGAGAAAATATTGAAATTGTCATGGATTTCATTGTACTTGGATCCACAAGCAACACCCATGGATACAGCAGTCGAGAAATCAAACAATGTGTTGCACAGAGCAAATTTGCTGCAAAAAAATCCCTTTGAAGTGTTAAAAAGCAAAGATGTCATTTTGAGGACTAATGTGCACTTGATCCAAATCATGGTATTTGCAATCACCTGATACAGTGTCACATTTAGTTTGAATCAGTTTGATAATAATGGGTTTGGGTTTTTTGGTTTTTGTTTTTTTTAAACAAAAAACAAAAGCTGGACAATGAACGAGGAAGACCAAAAAAAGAATTCATACCTTTGAATTATGGTTTGGCAAATAACACTGACTATATTACAGACTGCTAGAAGAATGAACAAATCTGTCTCAGAAGAAGTACGGCCAGAATGTTCCTTAGAAGCAAAGATCATGAGACTTCGTCTCGCATAGTTTGGAGAGGTCATCAGGAGGGACCAGTCTCCAGAGAAGCACATCGTGCTTGGCAGAGGGTCAGCAAAACAGAGGAAGCCCTTCACTCAGACGGACTGACGTGGTAACTTCCACAATAAGGCTCAAACATGGCACTGATTGTGAGTGTGGCACGAGACCGGGCAGTGTTTTGTTTTGTAGTACCTGAGATCACTATGAGTTGGAACCAATTCAGTGGCACCTAACAACAACATAGTTCATTTTGATTCATCTTTCTTTCCCTACCAGACAATAACTTCTTGAGGAGTAGAAGTCTGTGTCAGTCCCTGCAGAGGTTTCCTGCAGAGCTTTGCACAGGGTAGGTATTCAGTCATCCAGTCATCACCATTCAGATGACATAGGACATAGGGCTCATCTAGAGGAACTCTCCAGAATCATTCCAGTTGTGTTTCTTCTTTGGTGAAAGTTTATGGAAAAAAAGGGTTCAAAATGGAGACCTGCCTGTTGAGGGTTTTCTAATCCATGGAGTTGAAAAATGGAGAAGCCCTCTAAGGATATCATTTAGTTTCTACCTTTGTTTATCTGTCCTCACTAGGGACTCAGACAGTCTACTCTCTCAAGGTCTTACATAGACAGCATCTCCATCTCTTAATTCTAAGAGCCAAGTTCTCATCTTAACAAAAAAGAAAAGAAAAAGTCTGCTGTTTCTTGGCCATGTCAGTTAGGCTTTTATTTTCTTCTGTAGAGTTAATCATTTATAAGCCACTTTCCCTTTCCTATTTTTTATGATCTTTATTCATTTATAAGTATACTATGTGTTTTTGCAAGAGAGTAATCAGGAGAAAAATCTACAAGAAAGCAAAACATAGCAACTCTTCTAAAATGTATAGTTTTATAAGTTGTAGCATAAGTTTTCTTCACTTTGTTTTGACAGATAAACCCAAACAAAAAACCAAACTCACTGCTATCATGTTGATTCCAATTCATAGCAGCCTTATAGGTCAGAACAGAACTGCTCCAAGGGTTTCCAAGGCTGTAAATCGTTACCAAACCAGATTGCCAGATCTTTCTCCCATGGAGCAGGCGGTGGGTTCAGATAGCTGACCTTTGGGCTAGCAATCAAGCACTTAACCACTGTACCACCAGGGTTCTTAACAGGTAAAGGAGAAATGGAAACCTTGACAAACTCTACTAAGAGGACGACAAAGACTTCATCAGACCTTTACTAGTGTTTACAACTCTATTCATACCTTCTATGCATGTTCATTTGTTTCAGAAGGGTTGGGTTGTAGAGAACAGCTGAATAAATACTGAATCCCTTCAATGACAGTCTGCTACATCAGCCCTGAAAATTGTGCACAGTTTGCACATTGAGAAGATAGTAGGTGATCTGAGCAGCCAAGGACCTGGGTGAAAAAACCAAGACGGGAAACCCAGAAGAAAGCAGGGGAAGGGGAAGAAGAGCACCAGTCTGAAGCAGCACCATGAGGGCTCAGGCAAATGCCCAGTGTTCACTCTGCACACTCCTGCTGGAGTCTAACAGTCACCTTCACCTCCGGCACCCCATGTGCACATATGGTCCTCCAAACTCTGCTGGGACTCAGTTGTCCGAGGGCCCAGAGTCCTGGGATGAAATACATCTGCAGCACCTGCTGCTGTACTCCCTGCTTTCTCATCAAGGCAGGGATTAAAGGCCTCCTTCAAGATAACAAAAGGTAGGACACAACCTCAAACATTCTGTTGCACAATGGAGCTACTGTCTTCCAAAATAAGCTCACAAAGTAACCACTTAGCTATCAAAATCCTGGCTCCCCTACCTTACCTCCTTGGCCCTCACCCCCTGCCCACCAGCCAGGTTGCTGCATCCCCAACAAGGTTACCTCGAGACCATCCAAGCTTTGGGAAAATGACTGAGCTGGCCATGCCCCAAAGTCAAGAGCACTTCAAGGTCAGTTCAGATCCCAGAAACTCCAGGGTCCCAAATTCTTCTCCCAAAAAATAGAGAAGAAAGCAAAAAAGAAGGGAAGACGAGAGAAAAAGAAAGAAGTGGGGGGTGGCTTCACTGGTTTTCCCTGATCGAGCCCCAGCTCACACCCAGACCCACAAATCACAGAACATTAGTAAGTGGCTGGTAGAGGATAACCGATTTCCTGTCTCCACGGCAACTCAATCGATTTCCTGAATGCCGCTCTAGGCTTTGTTAATCAGTTCCACGGGTGGCAGGAAAGGTTTATCTTGCCAGAATTCTCTGAGAATGGATCTTACATTTGTGTTTCCTGGCTGCTACTAGTCGTTGAGAGGTCCATGTTTCTCTTCCACTTCTTATTCACATGTTCTTTCCTATGATACTTAAAAGCCCCGTAACATTGACAGGGCAGGTGATGGCCCCATTTTACAGATGAGGCTCAGAGAGGTTAAAGAATTTGCCCAGGTTTCCAAAGCCAAGTCTCTAACTGCTAGCCCAGTACACAACCTACCACTATACATCACCTCTGTCTTTCCTAAGAGCATGTCTTGGGTACAAACACAAAGAAAATGTCTCCATTTTCCAAGAAAAATATAGACTGCCAATTAAGTCCAAGAACTCATCCTAGAAAAAGTGCTACATACCTCATTGCCGCATATCACTATGGTCACCTTCAAAATACTCCTCTTAGGAAGCTATGAACAGATGTCAGTGCCTAGTCCACCCTTCAAAGCAATTTGGAACTTTTTCTGGAATGACCATCAGAGCTGTCATCATACCACCTTTGATGTCATGAATGTCATCCAAATGTCTTCCTTTCAATATTTCCTTTATCTTCCAGTAAAGAAAAAAGTCAGTGGGGGCCAGATCAGGTGAGCAGGGAAGGTGTTCCAAAACAATTGTTTGTTTACTGGTTAAAAACTCCCTCAGAGACAACTAGACAATTAAGTTTCCAACACTTGCCAGCATGCCACCGTGACACCGCCCACAATGGCCATTCCAGAAAGGGTTCCAAAATTGCTCTGAAGTGTGGACTAGGCACCGGTGTCAGTGCATAGCTTCTCAAGAGGAGTACTCTGTAGGCAACTGTAGTGATTTTCAGCAAGGAGCACTTAGAACAATTAAATTCACAGACTTCACTGTCAGTCCTCGTATCCACATTAGGCAGCACTGCGCTTCCCTAGAAGCTACCCGGTAAAACAGGAAGGAAGAGGCACCCACAGGAGCAGCATGAGGTGAAGTTCCAAAGGGCTGCCAGGGCTGCAGGTGCAGAGGCACTGCAACCACTTTTTCAAAAGCTCTCAGTAAATAAACAGCCGGTCTAGGCAAACTACTGGATTTCAAAGTCATCTGATTGCTGTTCTCCAAGGAAACTTCAAGGTCAGGAGCATCAGTCCTAAAGCAAACTGTTTACATGCAGGTCACGTATCAAGTTTAAATAAACCCGTTGCTATCAAGTCAGTGTTGACTCATGCTACCACGTGTGTTGCAGAGTAGACTGCTCCACGGGGCTTTCTTGGCTGCAGTCTTTATAGAGGCAGACAGTCAGGTCTGTCTTTCATGATTTAATGGGTAGACTCAAACCACCAATCTTTAGGTCAGCAGTCAATCACAGGCTATTTGCACCACCAGGGGACTTTTTATACTGTTGAATAAAAAAATAAAAACAAACCAAACCCACTGTTGTCTCATAAATTCCAACTCATAGTGACCCTGCAGGGCAAAGCAGAACTGCCCCCATAGCATTTCCAAGGAATACTTGGTGGATTTGAACTGCCATCCTTTCGGTGAGCAGCTGTAGCGCTTAACCACTACCCCACCAAGGTTCCCACAGTGCTCAACACTGTTTCCTAAATATCTGGCCCTTTCATGAATGTTGTGAAGGCTACATCAAAGATAGTCTCTCCCACAGGTTCTGTGACATTACCTGCTAAAAGAATAAAAGGCAGTCTCCACCCTTAAGAAGGTTAAAATCTAATCCGGGTGAAAGAGTGAATACTCAGACAGTTCTCAAACAAATCTGTCTCAAAGGCAAAATGGAAAAGGAAAAGAACAACATTCTTAGGGAAAACTCCAGTTTTTCCCAGGACCAATACATAAAAGCCTCTCCTGCAATTCAGTGGTTCCACTCTGGGGTTTGTGATGTCCTGGCATGTCTTAAATCATATAAAACAATGTTGCTGTAAACTAGCAACTCAAACATAATTTCAATTAATTTAAAGATTTAAAATGAGTAGATCTTCTAAGGCACTTTGGGAGCCAGGTTCAGGAGGTGGCAGAATGACATGCTGCCACATAGTCACACTAACCAGGTGATGTGAACTTTAGAAATACTGAAAAATGATTCCCTTGATCATCAGTGGGCTTCTCTGCAATCAGCCTGTGTGCTGGGCAGCGTTCCTGGGGCCCCAAAAGCCAACTGCATAGGAGAGAAAACCTCCACCAATACCAGTTACAGGGTCATAAAACCAGCTTCATTAAGGCTTCCAAGGAAGAACTGAGCGCTAATGAAGTCTGTCAGGGTTCAAGTATTCATCGTGTTCAGGAAATAGTCATTCCTAACTGGCCACTTCTTGCATACATTCAGAAATCCAAAAATATCTCTGGCACATTCACTTCTTAGATTTAGTTTTACACCTAAAAGACTCTTAATTAAAGTATTAATCACAGACTTCAAACTGACGTACATATTTCTGCCATGTGTGCACTGGTTTTCTTCCAAAAGCCTTGCTGGCTGCAGTCCTTGGGGTCTCAGGAATCACAAGCAAGCTGGTATAAGTCAGGACGATAATGCTTCCCCCAGTCCAACCTGACTGCCTTTCTATACACCGGTTTATATGGTTCAGCTGGCTTACACAGTGCAGCTGGTTTGTATAGTCGAGTTGGTTTATATAGTGACACGGTTTACACAGTTAAGCTGGTTTACTCAAATCAGCTGGTTTACACAGCTCAGGTGGTTCATGTAGTCCAGGTGGTTTACAGAACTGAGCTGGTTTACATAGTTCATTTATATAGTTCAGCTGGTTTACATTATTCAGCTGGTTTTGATAGTTGAGCTGGTTTACCTAGGCCAGTCTCAGGGCTCCTCAACAACTAAGGGGTATTCGTCTTCCCTCAGGATCACAGTCCGACTCCAAAACGCAGACTAACTGAACTCAGAATTGCAAAATACTTTAGCTTTTCTACTTTGGACTCGTCTGCTGTGATGTTATATGAAGAATGTGAAACTCAAGGATGATAATGGCTTTTAAGAATTGTGACAGCCACTTCTTTCATGTATTTGGAAATCCAAATCTAGGACCAGTTCAAGAGATTCAAGGAATTCTGTCTTAATGCAGCAAAGCTTTGCATGCAAATTTCACCAACACACATTCATATGCATGTGTCCAGGCATGCATGTGCACATGTGAGCACGTGCACGTGCACGCACGCACATACACACACACACACACACACACGCTTAATGTCTTAAAGGCAGGTAGAAAGGCAGACTAGAAAATGGGCAGTATGAAAACTGGCCAGTTTTCCTTTCAAGTGACTGTATGCACAACTCTTGCCCTAAGTTACAAGGGACAAACCTTGGTTTGCTGTTTCATGCCTATCTAGACACCTTTGTCTCAGAATTCACAAGAAATTTATTCATGTTTCTTAGGCTTGTTAATTACAGATGCTGAAATATCGTCTCAATTGTCTAAAGCTGGTACACAGAAAAGTTGTGGCCCAAGGACCATTCTTGCGGTCCTCTAAGCAAACTGATAGCATCTAAAAGTGAGGCCAACTTAGAAAAACATTTCAAAAAGACCACATATCTCCAAACAACCAAAAAGACACAAGAGGGAGAAGAAAAGTAAAAGAACAAAATAAAATTTGTTCTTAGAAGTTCTATCTCCAAATATGAGGCCTTTATATTGGGAAATACTGCTTACTTTTTTTTAGAATATGCATTAAAATCATTATCTGAGTTCCTAGGTGATACAATTCTTTTGAGGCTGACGATGAGAGGTCTACTTGTGAATTCAATACCTTACCAGGGCCACATCTGCTTTTTTATGTTTTAAGCATGGAAGTATTTTAGTATGTACTCTGAATGCATTCTTACTTGGCACTGGAGAGGAATACTTCCAGATTCAAAGACTTCCAAAGTGAAAAGAACACCCGTCGTGCTCTTAAAAACTGCAAGGAAGTTTCTATTTTATCATTTTCAGTTGAGTTTTAGACCCGGGCTCCCAGGCATGGGAAAACACAGCAAGAATGCACAGAAAATTAATTCGCAAAGTGTCTTTCACTTATATGAAAAAGATTTTTCTTACTTTCCCAATAATAACCAAATGCACGAACTTGGTTTCAAGGCAAAAACAGTTGCAACATCTTTAATCAAGGGTTATAGAACTTGGCTGCCCAAAATGCAATTGTGCACCTGAAAAACGACTCCCACCCGACCCCGCCACCGACAGCCATTAAGGTGAGCGTTATTTCACTGAGCCTTCAGCCTCGGGCTCTGTTTCTGCCTTCCCAGCAGCTGTGGTCTGTTCTTCTGCTACTCAGTCCTTGCTTAGACCTTTTTATCTATGCCTCTCCAAAGTGACACTTGCCAGGGGACCCGCAGGAGGAAAACTGCCCTGCTATCCTCCCTTTCCGGAACTTGGCATTTGCAGACTATTGCTTCCTGGGCCTTCCAATAAGCTAAACTCCCAGAGGAACGAAACAATTAAAGAAGGGACTAGAAGCATACAGCTGGTACTGGTACATCATATGTAAAATCTAATTGTTCTTTTTCATGGTCTCCACACTGCTAACATTGCCCGACTAGAAATGGAATCTGTCACATCATTTAATCTGCGCCTGGGTCTTACCTTTATGCAACCAGAACAGAATAAATTGAAAAGGTTTTATTCTTCTTTTCCCTCTAGGGAAGTTTCAACTGTAAAGCCACTAAGAGATTTCAAGCTCACAGTGAATTCCTCTGGGCTAGCAGATGGATGAGATCATCAACAAACATTCACATATCCTTTATGGAAATTTTACCGTAGGCTCTTGCTAGCCGCCATAAAAATAATTTCTAGAGGAAGCAGAAGACCAAGTTAAAATCACACACGTTTATTAGGGAGAAGCTCTGCGCACCGGGCTCCTCAATGGCTGCACATCACTCCACGAAGCAAAAGCCCAGAGCACCCGGGGGTTCCGACGCTCGATCTCTCAGCCAGTCAGAACCACCAGCTTCTATTGATCCCTCTGTGATCTGAAGGGTGAACAGGTCCTTAGCGCTTCCAGAGATGCATGCACCTGTGAAATTCAAGCTGGTTTTCGTCGCCGAGGATTCTGGGTGGCTAGCACCATTCAGGTGCTATCGCGCATGCGTTAATCTCTGGTTTCATAATTGTTGCTTCTCCGCCTTGCTTTGGCTTTTCTGCGTCCACCGGAAGAATCGTCTTGCGGTCAGCTCACTTCTGTCTGCACCTGCGGGACGATTACTCAACCTGGTGTTTCTAAGGAACAACTCTAAGGAAAGATCGTGTGATGAGACAGGGCAGGGGAGGAACCTTACCCTGAGGCACAGTTCTGCTCTTGTTGGAGAATTGCAGCGTTTAGTCTTCTCTGTCCCAGAAACAGGCAGGTTAGATAAAACCAGGTTGGGCTGGTTTTCATGGTGCTCACAGGGTGAGGTTCTGTTTAGTGTCATCAAGCCAGGAACTTGGGACTCCCGTAAATCCTAATTCCCAAATATTATTTTCTCGAAGGTATAAAAGGAAACTCTGGTGGCGTAGTGGTTAAAGTGCTATGTCTGCTAACCACAAAAGTCGGCAGTTCAAAGCGGCCAGGCATTCCTTGGAAACTCTGGGGCAGTTCTACTCTGCCTGTAGGCTCACTGTGAGTCAGAATCGACTGGACAGCGGTGGGTTTGGTCTTTTGGGAAGGTAAGGTATAAATGAGAGGACAGTGGTGGTTCAGTGGTAGAATTCTTGCCCTCCACTTGAGAGACCAAGGTTCGATTCCTGGCCAGGGCATCTCCAGCGCATCCACAAAATGTCACTGGAGGCTTGTGTCTTGCTAAGATGTTGAGCAGATTTCAGCCAACCTGCCAAACTGAGAATGACTAGAAGACAAGCCCTTGAGATCTACTTCAGAAAATCAGTCAGTGAAAACCTTATGGGTCGCAACAGTCCAATCCTGTAGTGCATGGGGCATCTCCAGGAGTCTGGAGCTGACTCAACAGCAGCTAACAACAACAAAAAAATAGATAAACTCATTGCCACAGAGTAAGATGCCCACTCATAGCAACCCTATAAGACAGAGTAGAGCTGCTACATAGAGTTTCCAAGGCATGTGTGGTGGTTTTGAACTGCTGGGACTTTGGCTAGCAGATGTAGCACTTAACCATGACACCACTAGAGTTCTGCAGGTAACAACAGGAAGGTGTAAATACAACAGCCTCCCTATCTCATTAGCCACACAATGGGTTAGCTAACCAGCCCCTTGCCCAGCATGTCTCCTTGAAGAAGCCTTGCTCTGTGTGAAGCACTGAGCTGATACCTCCTGAATCAGGCAAGCTGGAAGGTGCCCCATTCTCGTAGATGGACAGCAGTAATAAAAACTCCACACACACTTCACAGGGTTCTCTTATTTTCTCTTCACAACAACCCTATAAAGGTTGGCATTATTTTTGTACAAGGTTGATATTACCATTATCCCTATTTCACAGCTGAGGAAACTAAGGCACAGAAAGGTTAAATGTCTGTAGCCACACAGCATGTAAAGGCAGAACCAGGATTCAAACCCAAGCCTCTTTAAGCCCCTGAACTTGGCCTCTCCTCTGTCCTGTACCGCATGATTTCTGATGCACTCACCTGTGCCCCCTGACTTTCTTTACTCCCCCTTCACCAGCCTCACTGTCTTCGTGATCTCTCAGAATCCTCACGCTCCTTCTTAGACTATTCTGGGAGCAACCTAGGTTCTGCCCAACCTGAACCCAGATTCCATGTCCCTTTTGGGCTATTGTGTGTCCCAGCCTGACTCAGGCTCCAGAATGTTCCATCCTGTCTGCGCTACAGATAATAGTTCCCACCAGATCATCCAAGACCCTGTTCACTTCATCATAATTTTACATCATTGAATTCTTCATAACATCCTACAAAGGACACAGCTTATCCCTAATTCACTCAAAATTGAAGGCTAAGACAACAAAACATTTTCCATGGGTCATGCAGCTAATTAAGCGACAGTTGCTGGATTTGGCCCCAGGACTAAGCTTTGTAAACCTGTTCCCCTCACTGTCTCTTGGCACACAGTAAGCCTCTGATAAGTGGTTATTGACTGGCTCATAGCAACACCGCTGTCTCAGCCACAACCTTTTCCACATGTAGTGATTTCTAGTTTATAAGAAGAAAATGCTGGAAAAGTGATTCGGTCAGCCTGAGGTAACCAGTCTCCCCCAAGTTTCAGTCTATCACTTCAGTGATGCAACAAAAGCGTAGTTCTCATTCACACAAAGTGGGCTGTGGGTCCAAGTGACTCCCCAAGGCAGCTGTCCCCCATGTGATGGCTCGCTGTTGCACCTCCATAGCACCCCACTTCCGTTTCCCCACAGATGTCATTTCAGGGGAAAAGTGAGGCAAAGAGCTGAGCATCAGTAATGGGATACATCACCCAGAAGTGACACACATTAGTTTTACTGCAGACAAGTTTGGCCTGCAGAGCAGTAAACACCTGAAACATCGTTTTGCTTTTAAGAGGAAGGGAACTTTATTACTGGCGGTGCTGCCGTCAGACTCAAGTCCAAAAAATAGCCAGGCACGCCCTTCTGTTGTCAAACATACCTATTTATACATTTCCTCAAAGACGCAAACAAAGGAATTTTCATACATTCTTCCAATTGGTACCTACAGGTTTACTGATTTTCATATTGTAATTTCATTGGCATAGCAGTTTTACAAATTATCATTTTACCTTCTAACTGGTGTTAACATGGTCACAAAGATAAAGATAAGGAAATTCTTAAGTTGAGAGGAGGGGCTCTCCTTTCTCTGGGGTTGAACCGCTTACAGGAAGCACTTGTGTGGGGGCTTTTCTTATGCCAGGCTTCCAAGCTCCTGGTGCTTTTAACAAGGCTATAATTCTTCAGGTTTGAAGTCCTCGCACTTCTGGTATTTTAGGAAAGGCCACAATTCTTCAGGCTTCCCTCTCTCAGTTTTGTCCTCAGTCTACTGGCCACAGAGAGTCACACAGCCATACTCGTTTTCCAGGAGGCTAAGAAACACAATCTTCCCATTTATCCAGAAAATGACAGAAACCAGATGTCAGCAAAAGCATAATATCTACCACAACCAACAAGAAAAGAGAGATTTAAGAGGCAACATGATTTTCCCATGACTGCACAGCTAAAACCTTGCAGAGCCAGGACCCAAACCCAGGTTTGTCTATATTTAAAGTCTTAGCCCTTAATCACCACATCATTCTCAAGTGAGTTGGTACATTCAGTATATACCAAACCAACCAAACCCATTGCCACTGAGTTGATTCCAACTCACAGCAACCCTACAGGACAGAGCAAAACTGTCTTATAGGGTTTCCAAGGACACCATCGGTGGATTCTAGCTGTTGACCTTTTGGTTTGCAGCCTGAGCTTTTAACCACTGTGACACCAGGGTTTCCTTGCAAACAACAGGCATTTATTGCTTTGTGGTCTGGGATCACTGGGAAGAAGTTCTGTTGATCTTGACTGGCCTCTCTTGTTTGGGTGTTTGGCTGGCTGACAGCCAATCTAGGCTGGCCTCAGTTGGGACCGCGGGGACAATCTGAGATAATCCTTGATCCACATGCCTCTCACCCTCCAGCAGGCCAGCCCAGGCATTTTTCATGTCCACACCAAAGGCATGCAAGCTCAAAAAAGCTCACATGGTGGACCCCAGACCCAGAGTAGGGGCACTGAAATGTTACATAGCAAAGGAAGTAAAAAATTAGTCTTGGTTTTTGCAAACTGTCAAAGGCCAGGCAGTAAATACTTTCAGCTTTGCAGGACATAAGGTTTCTGCTGCAACTACTCTGTTCTGCCATCGTAGCACAAAAGCAGCCATAGAGAATATGAACCAATGGGTGTGACTGTGTTTCAATAAAACTTTATTTAGAAAAATAGACAGTGGGTCAGATATACGCAAGGGCCGTAATTTGCCAGCCCCTGAATTAGAGCCATCACTGCCATCTTCCAGCTCTGGCACTATACGCTTCTATGGCCTTGACAAAGTCACTTTTTTCCCCTCTCTTGACATTCACTTTCTCATTTAGAAAGTAAGGAGGTTGAACTAGTTCTTTAGAACTATAAAAGTCTTAGATTTGCATTATAATTATATTACTATGTCAACCAAAAGGTATGTTCTAGGGACTAATTTAAGAGATTATTCCCAAATGGATAGTAAAAGCCTATGTTTTTTGTCCTTAGTATGCTTCCTCACCTGCACAGGCTGAAATTCTAACATGTTGTTTGAACAACTTTACCCTGCAAGAGACACTGATCTATAGCAATGTAATCTTAGCTCCATCAAAGTCAAGTAGAGTTCTGCATTCATCCAAGCAGGAAGCCAGCCAGATACATAGAATGACACACCAATTGCCACTTTTAATGACAAACGGATAGCAGTCTTATTGATTGTAAGAATAAAAAAGTGAAATACTAAGATATAAACACTAAGTGATGTCAATGAAGGTTAAAAAGAAACATACAATTAACTGATTCAGAAAGATTAGCTGGAGCTGAGGGACCCCATCAAGCAGGAAGCAGGCATCCTCAGGCAACACAGCGTTTAACCGAAGGTGGTTCCGTTTATCATGGTCCCCGTTATTGGCATCTTGATAACAGGTAATTCAGAGCCTTGCAATATCACAAGGGGATATTTTTGCTTTTTTCTCTCCATTAATCTTCCCTGCCAGCCTGTTTGGAGAATTACAAATAAGAATATTTATGTTCATAGCAGCTGCAAAGGAAAAGTTCATAAAAAATACTCAGCAAAAAAAAAAAAAAACATGGCCACCAAGGTGATTCTATGCATAGTGACCCTTTAGGACAGAGGAGAACTGCCCCATAGGGTTTCCAAGGAGTGCCTGGTGGGTTCCAACTGCTGACCTTTCGATTCGCAGCCAAGCTCTTAACCACTGTTCTGCTTATTAACTCTGAAATCAGGGCAACAGGCAGAAGGTGGCAAACAATGGACTTTCTGGAGTTTTGCATCAGTGGTTCTCAACCAGAGGCAATTTTGCCCCCCTCCCGCAGGAACACGCGACAGTGTTTGGAGACAGTTTTGACTGTCACAACTGGGGGAGTGCTACTGGCATCTAGTGGGTAGACACTAAGGATGCTGCTAAATAACCCCCACAACCAGGGACAGATTATCCAATAGAAAAGGTAAGCACAGGGCTTACCTTGCTTACCAGATCTTCTACAGTGAACCATTTGAGTTTTTCAACACATTGGAGACTCTGCTTCCAGGTATGGCTGATGTCTGTCTCCCACCCAACCCCACAGCACCTTCCTACAGAACCAGGACCTCTTCAAATTTATACTCCCTGACCCAGTGTCATGGACTGAATGGTATGCCCCCCCAAAATTCATGTGTCCTTTAGCCAGGCCATGATTCCCAGTGCTCTGTGATTGTCCACCCTTCTGTTGTCTGCTGTGTTGTACATCCTGTCACTGATGCTAACGAGCTGGATCAGCAACAGTCATACTGACAAACCCGACAAGACTAGATTGTGTCTTAAGTCAATCTATTTTGAGGCAGAAAAGAGAGAAGCAGGAAAAAGACACAGGGACCTCATGCCACCAAGCAAGGTGGAGGGGAACAGCAGGTCCGTGTGCTGAGATGCTCCTTGACAGGAAAGATTGATGACAAGAGCCTTCCTCTGGAGCCTGCAGAGAGAGAAAGGCTTCCCCTGGAGCTGTTGCCTCCTATTTGTATTTCTATCCTGCTAGACTGTGAGAGGATGCGTTTCTCTTTATTAAAGCCATCGGCTTGTGGTATTTCTTGCACAGCAGCACTGGATGGCTAAGAAATCCAGTAAGCCAGGTAAGCACAGGCTTGCTTGTGCATGCTTTCTAATCTATAATGAACAATTTCACACAATGTCATGGATTGAACTGTGTGTCTCCCAAAAACTATGTATAGAAAGTTGGCTGGCCTAGACCCTGGTTGTGTAGTGGTTAGGAGCTATGGCTGCTAACCAGAAGATGCACAGTTCAGATCGGCCAGGTGCTCCTTGGAAACTCTATGGGGCAGTTCTACTCTGTCTATAGGGTCACTACGAGTCAGCATCAACTCAGGGGGAGCAGATTTCATTTTCTTTTTTGAGTCCCAGTGTTGTGTGGCTGCCCTGCATTTTGTCACCTTCCTATGCTGTAAATCCTAATCTCCGCCTGTAGGTAATAGATAGGATTATGTTAAAAGAGGATTAGGGTGGGACTGCAACACCCTTAGGAACCCTGGTGGCATAGTGGTTAGGTGCTACCTCTGCTAACCAAAGGGTTGGCAGTTCAAATGCACCAGGCACTCCTTGGAAACTCTATGGGGTGTCCTATAGGGTCACTGTGAGTTGGAACTGACTCGACAGCTGTAGCTTTCATTTCGTTTTTCACAACATCCTTGCTCAGGGAGTTTTCCTGGAGTGTGGCTCTTCCCGCCTTTCATCCTTTCATCTTACAAACATAAACGGAAGGAGAAGCAAGCAGAGACTGGGAACCTCATGCCATCAAGAAAGCAGCACCAAGAGTACAGCATGTCCTTCAGACCTGAGGTTCCTGTACCAAGATGCTCCCTGACCAAAGAATGATGCAACACAAAGACCTTCCTCCAAAGGCAACAAAGAGAAAAAGCCTTTCCCCTGGAGCTGACACTCTAAATTCTGACTTGCAGGCACATATACTATGTAAGAATAAGCTTTTCTTTGTTAAGACCATCCCCTCGTGGTATTTCTGTTAGAGCAGTGCCAGATCACTAAAACACACAGTTTTCAACTATATCTTTGATAAACAAAGAATTATGAGATGCCAGGCATCAGTAGCTTTGAGGTTAAGAAACCCTGCTTTACCTTAATGAAAAAAGCATCAGTCGAAATAGATAGCACCTTTTCAATCACTGGAAACCCCAAATCATGGCCATACATCACACAAAACTGGCAAGTATTTTAGATCCCCAAAGTGACTTTAGTCTAGCAACATTTCAAGCCAGGTTCATGATTCTGCAGGGAAGATGCTAGAGAAAGATACATTCCAAATGGCAAGACATACATTCCAAGCCCTGAGCCAGAATGATTATAAAAAAACCTTGCTGTCAAGTTACTTCTGGCTGATAGCAACCCCGAGTGTGAAGAGTAGAAGTGGACTCCAGAGGGATTTCATAGCTGTGACCCCACTGGGAAGCAGATCACCAGGCCTTTCTTGCAAGGTACATCATGTGCCACATAACCCATCTGGATTAATGCATGAGCTTTAAGTATAATAATTATCTTTATTATCACCATATGATAGAAAATTTAAGGAGTCCTGGTTGCTCAGTGGTTAAAGCAGTAAATTGCTAACTGAAACATCAGCAGTTTGAAACAGCGGCTCCATGGGAGAAAGATGTGGCAATCTGTTTCCATAGAGATTTACAACCTTGGAAGCCCTGTACGGTCACTGTAACTTGGAATCCAGGGGACAGCAGTGCATGGTGGACTATGCAATATAGTAGGGGGAAAACCTACAGTATCTAAACCATCGTATTTTCTAAACCAAAGGACAACATATGTGGCAGGAGAGGCTGCATCTCATTGGAATTATGTCTTGACAATCACATGCAACATCAGCTTTTACTGTAACTCATCATGATGTATCTCCAACAGGCTACCATTTATCAGCGGGTCAAAGACCTGGAAAATTAGTATCTGTTTAGCTAAAGAGATCACATCTGTTAGTAAACTTGTCCAAATAATTTGGCATCATTGCTTACAATATATAGAGACAGAGACCATTTGTCACTTGGATTATTTCTAGATCCAAAAGGTTCATTTTCTATGCATCTCATGGAAATGTGAGTGTGCACAGTGCGTGCACACAGGTACTATCTATGACTTCTTTGGAATGCTTTCACACAATTTGCTTTTTCAAAAAGTGAAGCAAGTGCAGGATTACTTCTGTGACTTTCTTTTCAGCTCTGTTTCTCCATTGCATTGGACTTCCACTTTGCCAGAGGCTGGTGGGCCCTACAGCAGGTGCCCAATACTGTCCAATCATTTTACAGTGTAATCCGAGGCCACACTACTAGAAAATGAAACAAGAACTAATCCCTAGTCGCACTTGCCCTAAAGGCCACTCATTATCCTATTGCCAAAAAAAAAAAATCTGTTCTTCTAGTGTGGGAGGTTGGATCACACTGTGAAGTCCTTCCACATCTTGATGGCCACTGGAAGTAACACTATTGATCACATCTTTTGTTGACTAAATTGAGGTCCATTATCATGAGTCGGATCTGACTCAACAGCAGGCTGGCACGATGTTTCTGATCTTGAGAAACAATATTTCAAAGAATCAAACTACTCTTTAACCTTTAAAAAGAAACACAGTGATTTGTAGAAATACAAGAGCATCGAAAGTGTTAGGGCACTTGGCTCACCACAGGAGACGGGGAATAACTCCTAACAAACAGGCATCACAGCAAACTGCTAATTAAGAATGCTTAAATGACAGCTTGCCTCTCAGGGGGCCACCACAGGCAAGAACCATGGCATACCATTGCACTTGGAAATGAGTACTTGGTCATTAACCTGATGTATACTTCATGTGGGCAAAATGTCTCCTCCTTTTCAAAATCAGAGAAGTGCCAGCTCAGAGCCCCACTGAGATCTCCAAACCTTCCATGGAGAAATTCTCCCCCCATAATGGTTTAACTTCTGTTTTGACCTGCAGCCCGTTTGCAAACAGTGCCCCTAAGTCGGATGAGCTTGCCAGGCCTCCTGCCAACAGCAAGTTGATGTGCTTCTCAAGGGAACCAGGGAGAAGGGTTGTCATTTCTGCAGTTACTCAGCTGGCTGCATTGAAACCAGCAGATGGAGCCCTGGTGGTGCAGTGGTTAAGAGCTCAGGCTGCTGCCCAAAACGGTCAGCAGTTTGAATCTACCAGTCACTCTTCAGAAATGCTATGGGGCAGTTCTACTCTGTCCTATAGGGTCGCTATGAGTCAGAATTGACTCAGTGGCAGTGGGTTTGGTTTTATTAACCTGACAGACATGACTAATGCTTTGAACTCTCCACTCGGCCAATCTGGAGAAGCAGTCAAGTTCAAGGACCCAGAAACAGTTCAAGTCTACACCCTAGCAGGTGTGGCTTCCTAAGCTGTCAGGGTCCTTCCTCCTCCTCCCAGGCTCACTGTCTGCTTACTACTTGAGCACTACTTGGGTTATTCTTTGTCCTGGAGAATCCTGGGGTGCATAATAAGGTAACGTATCCTCTGCACTAGCTCAAGTCACTGCAGAGACTGAAGAAGACCTCTGGCCACCCTCCATCTTGTCACCTCTGCAGAATCGGCATCTGCTGTCCCTCCCCGGGGCTCTGCCATGCTCAGGGTCCCTCCCAGTGTTGCCTGTACTTACGAGGCATCATTTGCCTCACCTCAAAAGTTTCCACAGAGGATTCAGTGGCCAGCTAGTCATGTCTCAACCCAGAGTGCCCGAATTCTTGTGCCAGATCACTTGGACAGCCACTACTTGGCCTATAAATTTGTACTAACTGTCTGGTATATGCAAACCATTCAATAAATTATAGCCCCTTAATCAAATGTTGGAAACCCTGGTGGCGTAGTAGTTAAGTGCTACGTCTGCTAACATCTGCTAACCAAAAGGTCGGCAGTTTCAACATGCCAGGCACTCCTTGCAAATTCTATGGAGCAGTTCTACTCTGTCTATAGGGTTGCTATGAGTTAGAATCGACTCAACGGCAGTGGGCTTAATCAAATGTTGGTACCATTAACAATAGTCATAAATGGAGCATATAGTAGCTCAAATATGATACCAAAACCTCAGGTGCCTAGCTCTTGCTCCCTCCTACCAGCCTGACTTCAGCCTGCATTTACAGAGCTCTTAGTCCAGGATCTTGGGCCCAGTTACGTCACCAGGAAGAGAGCCGAACCTTTCTTTACCAGTGAGCTGCTGGAGAGGAAGGCCCACTCCCTCTTTCATCTGGAAGATGCAACAAAACCTTGCTGAAGATGGCTGAACTGGAGCTGACCCAGCAGCGATGTTCTCCTGCAGAACGGGATTGGCCTCACCTTCGAAGACCTGGTCACCTACTATACCACCCTGCACAAGGCCTCTGCACAAAACCAGCCCAGCCCAGTGGAGCTGCCGGCACCCCACTGGGCCGACACTAATCAGAAGGACCAGATGGACCAGAGCAGCCCCTCAGCCTGGCAGGAGGAGCCCTGCTGGCAGCACCTACTATACCTTGGAGCAGATGTCATTATGACTGACAGGCATAGAGATACTGCTCTGCTCCATGCTTGAATCAGCAATGATGGGGTGCAGATCCACAACCCTGAGAACACCCAGCTGTTGCTGGATGGAGGGATGAATGTCAAGGCTACCACCAAAGATCGGGATACTGTGTTCACCTGTCTCATCTTTCTGCTCAGTGAAACAGTGGGAGGGGACAGAGAGGAGGCCCACCTGATGAACTTCTTCTGCAGCTAAGTAACACAGCTGCTGCTGGTGCAGGGGCAGACCCCAGCAAGTGCCCATGCCACAAAGCCCTCACTCACATCTGTGTCAAGAGCTTTCCATTGCATTTCCCTCACCCACACTTCCTGCTGGAGTCCAGTGCCGCCTATAAACTGCTCCCTCTACAGGGTGTCCTGCTGCTCCAGTTTTCTCATCTCTGAGAGGCACTTCCTACCTAGGCTGTACCCAAGATGAGAGTCACATGGACCTTCTGTGTAAAGCTGAGACCATTCTAGATCTCACGATGACTAACTCCCAGAATCCCCAGCTGCCTCAAAATTTTGACACATACCCTGGGGGCAGCCTGGCAGGAAAGATCCAGGCCCTGCACTTCTTGAGGCAGTAGAGAGACACCCCCACCCCTGCCCCTCTAACATCCGGTTTTACCTTCAACCATGGCCTGTGGATGGAAGGGTCAAGGCCCTACTTCTGCCCCACGGGCTCAGGTGGTACCTCCTCAAGAATCACAGTGGCAAACTTCAAGATGACATCTGACAGGTCTCAGGTAGCCGTCTAGCTTTCAAGCCCCAGAGTAAAAGAAACAGTAGTCCAGGAGCTGAAGTTAGCCCATTGATGGATTTAAGCTACATATGACAACTTTAGGGAGCACTGGTGGTACAGTGGTTAAACCACTCGTCTGCTAACTGAAAGATCAGTGGTTTGAACCCTCCAGGCACTCCACAGGGGCAATACGTGGCAGTCTGCTCCCTTAAAAATTATAGCTCCCATGAAAATTACAGCCCAGCAAACGCTATATAGAGCAGTTCTACTCTGCCCTATAGGGTGGCTGAATTGGAATCTGTTTTAGTCAGCTAGGGCTGCTCTAACAGAAATACCACAGAGTGGATGGCTTTAACAAAGGGTTTATTCTTACACAGTCCGGTAGATTGCAAGTCCATATTCAGGGTGTCCGCTCCAGGGAAAGGCTTTCCCCTTGTCGGCTCTGGAGGAAAGTCCAGTATTGCATCAGTCTTTGTCCAGGGAGCGTCTTCACACAGGAACCTCAGGTCTGAAGGACATGCTTTTCTCCTGGTGCAGATTTCTTGATGGTGCGAGGTTTCCAATTCTCCTTGTTTCTCTTTCCTTTTATCTCTTGCAGGCTGAAAAAGGATTAAGTGTGGGACAAGCCATACTCCAGGGAAACTCCCTTTACAGCAGAGCAAGGAAGTAATCCTATGCAGGAATTTACAGCCCCACCGTAATCCTTTAACATACAGTTTAGGGAAACCACAGAATGGAGGACAGTCCCAAGACACTGGGAATCATATCCCAGCCACACGCTACACATATTTCTGGGGGGACACAATTCAACCCATGACAGAACCCCCTCAACAGCTGTGGGTTTACGACAAACTTAGTGAGGAGGTCTTTAATCTTAGGAACATTCAGTCCCATCTATCAAACAGTGCAGGTTGGAGATGAGATCCGATCTTGAACGAGTGCGAGGCAAGCCAGGTAGAGCCCAGGTCATCCCAGAAGTAAAAGGTGTGGTTGTCTTCTGAGGAGACTGCCTCCCTTCCGGCAGCACCCCAGGTCTCAGCCCACATTGGGAAAAGTAAGCAGCGCTTAGGTTTGGGAAGGGTTTATTCCCTCTTAATTGGAGTGGAAGACAGGACCTTTACAAAGCAGGGAAGCACTGGGTGTAGGCACTTCTAAGAGCTGCAGGACATGGTTCCTTCTGCATAGACACAGCTGATGCTGGATGTGAGCTGGCCAAAGTCCTGTAGGCTGAAGCCAAGACATGGCCCACGTGCCTACCTCTTCCCTCAGATTCTGCCACACAGAATAACGCTCTTGGTGAGCTGGGGAAGAAGGCACAGAAACACCTCTAGGGCTCTTCTTCCAAGTTTGAGAAGGTGAGTTGTCCCCTGCAAGTTTCAGCAGCTAGAGCCAGGTCACCTACAACCTCACTCACCAAGGCACCAAGGCTGTGCTCTGGTGGCAGTTCTGCTTAAGCCAAACCCAGGGCTGGTAGCCATATCTTCTACCAGAAAGCAGCCATGTAGGCCTGACCAGGGACAGCCCTTTTCCAAAGTCTCGTATTGTGAGGCACTCACCTGATGGAGAAGCCACCAAGATGAAAAGCTGAACCCTCTACAAGGTCATTTCAAAGTCACATTGGTCACTGTGAATTGTGTAGAACTGCATGCCCTTAGGTACAAGCTAAGACAACTGTATGTTTATAAACTGATTTAGAAACTAAATAAAATACATTTTAAAAAGTCATAAAAGTAATATAATAATGCTCGGAAATGATCATTTAAAATTTCATATATTGTATAATTGATGTCATATAACCATAACAAGGAGTGGATGGTCTAACATTAGATACACAACATGCCTAGAACTAAGAGGTTTTAAACTCATGCATGGGGGGACAAAAAAAGACTAGAAAACAATGCACCAAGATGCTAAAACAGATTGTACTGAGTTTATGTAAAGTTTCCTTATCTCATGGCAATTTTACAATGAAAATAAGGCTAACTAATGATCCTACCTGCTCCCTGATCCAGTTCATGCTTTGTCTGTGTTAGCAAAGCAGCCAGCTCTTAGGTGGGATACAGTAGAGAGGTATAAGGTACCATTACAGTCTTCTTTCTGAGGCTTTCTTAGCTTAACCATCTGTTTACACACAGCAATATTCTAGGAGGATAAAAATCTATCCAGCTAAATATTTTTGCTTCGGTAACCATGCCACATTTTCTATCTCGTCTTATTCTCGCTATCAGGATTCTGGAATCTCCTCTCAGCATCTCCTGGACACATAAACATACAGTCGGTGTTTTTCCATGCCATCTGCTACATAACACACTCTCTCAAAGTTGGAAAGCCAAACAACTCAACATGAGAAATACAAAGCTGCCATGAACTGCAAGGGGTGCATGTTATTGTAATAACAATCTGGCCTTAGTAGAGCCAAAGAAACAGAAGCTTGTTCCTATAGCTGGGCTGTAACAACTACTGGATGAGAATCGATAAGGGCGTTATGGATTGAATCATGTCACCCAAAAGTATGCATTGTAAATCCTAAACCTTCTACCTGTGATTATAATCCTATCTGGGAATGGGTTTTCTTTGTTATCTTAGGAGGCAGTATTAGTGTTGGGTGCATCTTAAGTCAATCTCTTCTGAGATATGAAAGAGTAGATCAAGCAAGTAAGAACAAATGGAGGGGGAGATACAGGCCACGTGATCACCAAGGAACCTAGGAATAGAAGCTGAGACGACATAAAGACCTTCCCCCAGAGTGGACAGAGAGAAGACAGAGTGCCTTCACCTAAGGCCAGCATCCTGATTTCAGATGTCTAGGCTTCTAAGTTGTGAGGAAAAAAAAAAAAGTGTCTGTTAAAGCCACTCTGTCTTAGTCATCTAGAGCTGCTACAAGAGAAATACCACAAGTGGATAGTTTTAAAAAAGAGAAATTTATTTCCTCAGAGTCCTCAGAGTCCAAATTCAGGGTGCTGGCTCCAGGAGAAGTCTTTCTCTGTTGGTTCTGGAGAAAGGCCCTTGTCACCAATCTTCCCCTGGACTGGAAGCTTCTGAGAGACAGGGACCCCTTGCTCTCCCAAAGGACACACTCTGCTCATGGCACTGCATTCCTGGTAGTTTGAGGTTCCCAGTTCTCTTTGTGCTTGCTTCCCTTTCCTTGATATCCAAAGAAATTGCCTTAAGGCACAGTGCAATCTCCCACATCGATTCCTGTCCCACCAACAGAATTGCCATCCATCCTCCCTCATTAACATCATAGAGGCAGGGTTTACAGCATATAGCAATATCACACAATACCAAGAATCATGACTTAGCCAAATGGCTACACACACTTTTGGGGGGACACAATTCTATCCGTGACACCCCACTTGTAGCATTTCTATTATAGCAGCACTTGATAACTAAGAGTAAGGAGAGGAAAAAGGAAAGAATAAAAATGCAGTAAGGTCACAATAGGTGAAAATTAGTTCTCTATTTGCCCAGAGGCTAGATGAGCACCTGAAACTTTTCTTGAGACAATCTTTAAAATTTAAACCAAAAATATCCCTCAGGGTCTTCTTAAAGCCAAGTGATAATTTAGTAAAACTGAGAAAAAAAGTGTTTGCCTTCAGCATTATGTTCTCTTCCAACCTCTTTGGAAAGCAATTTGGCATTACCTTAAAATAATGGATATAGATACACCATTTGACCCACTTATTCCTCTGCTCGGAATATATCCTACAAAATCAAGGCCATTCACACCGACTGCTACATGCACACGAATGTTCATTGCAGCACAGTCCACAATAGCAAAAAGTTGGAATCAAGCCAGATGTCCAACAACAGAAGAATGGATAGGTAAACTTTGGTATATCTACTCCATGGAGTACTAGACACTGATAAAGAACAACGCTGATAGCAGGAAACGTCTCTCAATTTGGTCTCAACTGGAGGACATTATATTGAGTGAAACTAATAAGCGACAGAAGGACAATTATTATATGAGACCCCTACGATAAAAACTTAAAAGCATACTCATACATAATAGAAAGGACTCTGATGGCTACAAGGGTGGGGAAGGTGGGAGGGCGGGAAGGCAAGGGGCGAGAGTTTAGATTAGATAATTGTTAGAATTTTGGTAGGGTGAAATTGGTGACAATTCACATTAGTAAGAAGATCAATATTAATGGGACTTTGACACAGCTTGTGTACTCCTCCTCTCTTAACCCAATGTTGTAAGCACAGAGTATGTACACTTTCATTTTTTTATTTAATAAAAAAAAGAACAATAAAAAATAAAGTAAAATAAGATAAATGCAAAAATGATTCTAACTTGGCATTTCACTTATTGAAATAAAAACTACAATTGTTGCAGAAAAAAAAAAAAAAGAACTGCCTATATGGGATCAAATTGACAACAGCAGCCAAAAGATGAGAACCTTAGGGCACAGGAGCTTATGTTAATGAGAGGGTAATAACTCAGAAAAGGAAGGTGAGAATGGTTGCACAACCTAAAGAACATGATCAATGTCTCTGAATTGTAAATATAAACCAAAGAAACCAAATCCACAGTCTTCAAGTTGATTCTGATTCATAGAGACCCTACAGGACAGAGTAGAACTGCCTCATAGAGTTTCCAAGGAGCACCTGGTGGACTCAAACTGTCACCTTTTGGTTAGCAGATGTCGCACTTAACCACTACACCAGCAGTGTTTCCAAACTGTGTATGTGGAAATGGTTAAATTGGTGTACGTTTTGCTGTGTGCCCTCAACAACAACAAAATAAAGTTTACAAAACCATGACCGGCAACTTGTAACTTGGTAAGAAAATATTTACACTTAAAGTGGTGGACCAGTCATATTTTAAATACTTAAACATGAATGAAAACAGCTTTCAAGTCTAGTTCATGTTTGTCCTTACCCCACAGGTAAGTTGAGGGAGATGGGAATCACATGTAAGAATCTGACTCCACAAGGTCGTGGTAGCCTTTCTACAACAACCTGTGCAAGACCAGAACCCGAGCTAAACCTTGGTGGCTGAGCACAACAGAGAGAAGCCCAGCTTTGGAACTAGAAACACTTGGGTTCAAACTCAGACTCAGCTATGGAACTTACCAGTTTTGTCTCATTGGCACAATGCTTAGCCTCCCCTAGGCTCAGAATTCTCATCAACCAAATGGGAATAACAATCCCTGACTTGTGGGATTCTTAGGAGAATCAGTAGTAATACATATAAAACACCTAGCATAATCTCAAGTGATCAATAAGTCATAGTTATTATCATGGTTACTCTACCATCTACTTACAACTTGACTTGCTTCTCTCCCTTCTAAAAAATGACAACAAAATTTCTTTTGTATGCTGTGTTTCCTGCTCAAAAAATAACACCATAAGCCAAATTTTGTCCTTGGAGAGAATTTGGAGTCTTATGAACAGTCACTTCACCAAAGAAGATGCTCAAGCAGCTCACAGACACATGAGGAAATGCTCAAGATCATTAGCCATTGAGAAATGCAGATCAAAACTAAAATGAGGTACCATTGCACACTGACTTTATTGACACTAATTTAAAAAACGGAAAATAACAAGTACTAGAGAAGCTGTGAGGATACTGGAACTCTTATACACTGCTGATGGGAATGTAAAATGATGCAACCACTATGAAAAATGGTATGGTATCGCCATATGATCCAGCAAACTCATTCCTAGGAATAAATCCTACAGAAATAAGAGCTGTTACATGAATAGCCATATGCACACCTGTGTTCATTGTAGCATTATTCACAACAGCAAGACAATGAAAACAACTTAAAGTCCCATCAACAGATGAATGGGCAAATTGTGGTACATACACACAATGGAACACTACACAATGATAAAAAAACAAACATGAAATGGTGAAACATCTCAAAACATGGCTGAACCTGCAGGGCATGATGCTGAGTAAAATATAAAGTCTGACAATTAGGTTCGCAAACTTGCCAGCATTTGCTCCTGCTGGCAGCACTGTACAAGCAACTCAGTCAGGTTTCATAACCTTAGTACATCAGTGTCTCACAGCTGTGTTCATGTCAAGGTGTGGCAGTGTCCTGCTGAGTGGCATTCACTACTGTTGTTGAATGTTTTTCTGTGCCATCACAAGAATGTCAGAACTTGAATTACAGCAATGAAGAAACATTAAATTTCTTGTTAAACTTGGCAAGAATGGAAGTGAAACCAGGGGTGTGGTAGTCCAAGTTTATGGGGATAATGCCATGAATAAAATGGCAGTATACAAATGTATTAAACATTTTTCTGATGGGAGAGAAAGCATGAGGTCAGGGTGGCCAGTAATGAGTGGAACTGATGAAAATGTTGCAAAAATTCATAGAATTTGCATCAAAATTGTTGGTTGGCCGTGAGAAGCATAGCAGACCAAGTAAACATCAATACAGAAACAGGAAAATCTTAACTGAAAATCTTAGCATGAGAAAGGTATGTCCAAAAATAGTCCCAAAAGAGCTCGTTGAAGAACAAAACAAAGGAGTCAAAGTTTGCCAAGAGCTTCTGCAGAGGCAAGATGATGTCTGCAGCCATGTCATCACTGATGATGAAACACGGGTGTACAAACACAACCCTGAAACAAAGCATCAAGGTGTGCAATGGAAGTCAGCCAATTCTTCATGACTAAAAAGGTTCCATCAGTCCAAATCAAGAATTGCTAAACTTTTTTGATATCAGAGGGATTGTTCATTATGAATTTGTACAAACTGGACAGACAGTTAACCAATTACTATTTGAGAGTGCTGAAAAGGCTGTGTGAAAAAGTTAGATGAAAATGACCTGAACTTTTTGTCAGCAACTCATGACACTTGCATCCTGGCAAGGCACCAGCTCACACGGCACTGCCTGTGAGGGAAATTTTAGCCAGTAAGCAAATAACTGTATCGGAACATCCTCCATACTCACCTGATCTGGCCCCCAATGACTTTTTGCTTCACCCAAAAACAAAGGAAATATTGAAGGGAGACATTTTGATGACATTCAGGACATCAAGGGTAATATGATGACAGCTCTGATGGCTATTCCAGAAAGACTGACAAAATTACTTGAAAGGTGGACTAGGTATTGGCATTGGTGCAAAGCTTCCCAAGGAGAATGCTCTAAAGGTAACTGTAGTGACATTCAGCAATGAGGTACATAGCAATGAGTTTGCAAACTTAATTGTCAAACCTTGTAAGTAACCCAGTTCCAGAGAAAAGATAACAGGACTCCAGGCATCAAGGACAACTCATCTTGAAACAAACTGTATTTCTCTGCCAACCTCTTCTTCTCTGAATACCCACATGCCTAGCCTACTTCCCTTCCCTAAACCTTTCTAGAAAACTTTCAGCCTGGACTGAAATATTAAGGTGGCTTTTAGGGTGCTAACTCACCATCTTCTCAGGTTTCCAACAATCTGAATAAAGCACTTTTAAGAAATTCAATCCCTGTCACTGCACATTGGCTTAGCACTGACAGGCAGCACAAGTATGCAGCCAGGTTTTCCTGGCAACAGATTAGCATAACATAGTTAATAAAGAAAATAGTCTCCATCCAACTTTGGAGAGTAGCTTCTGGGGTCTTAAAACCTTTTGAGTGGACATCTAAAATAAATCTATTGATCTCATCAAGTTTGGAGCAAAGCAGAATAAAGAAAACCAAGGGCACAAGGAAAATATCAGTCCAAATGACTAATGGACCAAATGAACCGGAGCCTCCACCAGCCTGGGCCCCAAAGAACTAGAGGGCGCCCAGCTACCACCACTGACCTATCTGACAGGGATCACAGTGGAGGTTTCTGCACTGAGCAGGAGAAAAATGCAGAACAAATTCAAATTTGCCAAAAAAAAACCAGACCAGATTTACTGATCTGTCAGACACTGTAGGAACCCCCAACACTCTGGCCACCAGACACGCTCTAAGACAGAATCCAAGCTACAACATAAGTCTACCTTTCAGCCAAATATTAGACAGGACTGTAAACAAACAATAACACAATTGAGAAACATGTTTTTTAGTTGAAGCAAGTACACAAGACCAAATGGGCAACACTTGCCCAAAAGTCAAGACAAGAAGGCAGGAAGGGACAGGAAGCCTGCATGAATGGACGCTGGGAACTCGGATCCTAAAGGAAAAGGGGGAGAGTGCTGACACAGGGCGGGGCTTGCAACCTACGTCACAAAACAATTTGTGTATAAATTTTGGAATGAGAAACTAATTTGCCCTGTAAACTTTCACTGAAAACACAGTAGCGTCTCTTTTTTAAACTAGAAACTAGTTGTCTGCAGAACAAAAACTCAAATTCTCAAAGAAGACCAGACGGAGACTGAAGAAAGCCCAGAGACTGTGGCCTCCAGACGCCCCTCTGACCTGGTACAGAAGCCATTCCCAGAGACCGCCTCCCAGCCACGTGACAGACAAGCCTCTAAATAAACAGTAACACCCAAGAGGGACATAACCCTTAGACAATCAATTATACAAGCTCAAAAGGGCAACATCTATCCAAAAGCAAAGACAAGAAGACCAGAAGGGACAGAAGATCAGCAGGAAAGGAAACAAGGAACCCAGGGCAGAAACAGCGAGAGGGCTAACACACACTGGGGAGTGAAACCAGCATCAGGAAACACTTTTTGTACAAATCATCCAGTGGGAATCTAATTTGCTCTGTAAACATTCACCTAGCGCACAATGAAAACGATTTTTTTAAATCCTAGCCATTATCAGATATGACCATCATAGCAGGAACTGTTTACATCAGGAGACTGACATGAAGGTTCTGATGGTAATTTTAGCTAAGGAGGAGAGAAATAATTTAGGAGGGGAGAGCTTCTGAGAAACAGGGAGGTGGACATCGGGACAGTGAGTGGCAGAGGCGGGCAGGACTAGAAATTGGTAACCAGAAATGAGATGCCACGGGTAACTCACCTCTTTAGGATTTTAAGTCACAGAGCCATCAGGTTTTAAAACTGGAAAGAAACCCAGATGTCACTGAGCATAGCAAAGCCAAGTGCTGTCACCTAGCATACTCATGTTGTAATTTATGTTGGCCAATTAATCTTCTCACAAATGCTGATAAGGTGGACCTTCAGTGGATTGCTAATACATAAGTCAAGAGGAAAGGAGATGTTCCAGCAGTGTGCAGAGGGGTGCTTTGTGCACTAGCAACCCTTCACACCCCTTCCCTGAGCAGCCTTTGGGGCACCCACAGACCCCCAACACTTCTTCTCAACATCTGGAAACTGCTTCTGTACAACTTGTGTGATCCTAAAGTGGTACCTATGAATATCAGTCAGTGGAATATGAATATTAGACAGTGGAAATCTTGCCGGCTTAGTGGTTAAGTGCTAAGGCTGCTAACCAAAACATCTGTGGTTGGAGCCTGCCAGGAAATTCTGTGGGGCAGTGCTACTCTGCCCTACAGGGACACTATAAGTCAGAATCGACTCGATGGCCGTGGGTAGCAACACGGTAACAGTTACCATCCTTTGGAGTCCCTGGATAGAGTAAGTGGTTAAATGCTTGATTACTGGCTCCAAAGTTGGCGATTTGAACCCACTCAGAGGCACTCGGAAGATGGGCCTGGTGATCTGCTTCTGAATGACCACAGCCTTGAAAACTTTATGGAGCAGTTCTACTCTGCACACATGGATCTACCATGACTTGGAATCAACTTGATGGCAACTTAACAACCACAGCAAATGATGCACTGAGCAATAACAGGTCCCCAACATTGTGCCAAGATAGCCGATACTGACAAGGATTCTCTCATTTAATCACCATAAGAGCTCTATAGGGTTGTATCTTTATTATGCCCATTTTTTCAGTTAACAGGCATACAGGTTAAATAACCGTTATTAAGTGTTGGAGTCAGGGTTTGAACCCAGGCCACCTGCTTCCAACCAGCTATTGTGCTTCTAACACATTCTCCCTACTCTGCAGCAGAGGAAGCTCAGGCTGAGCACAAGGAAGAGCACTGGGTACAATCACATAGTTAGTGATCACAGAGCGGACCCAGAGCAGGGGTGCGGGCTTGCAGCCCAGATGTCTACCGCGACTCCTTTGCCCAAGGAATCAAGTCAGAAGCCTTCAGAAGAAGCACCAGCTCTTAGGCGCGGTCCAGTTAGCTCTCAGGTCCAGACTCTGCCAGCCCCTTCAGTCTCTCCAGTGCATGTCATCCACTTCATTCATGTCCCCAATAAATGTCACATTCAGCTTCTGCTGCCTCTCCACATGTAGTCCCCAAAAAGGACTCCCTTCCCCTACTCATCCAACTCTCTTCTACTCAACATTCAAGGTTTTGTTAGGGAATCTCCTCTGCTATGATCCCATAAAGCTTTCCCTGACCTCTCCCTAGATATACCCACTCTCATCCCTGCCCACTTCCATTATCTTCCCCTTCATCCCTGTGCACACACAGCCCTCCCCATCAAGCCATACTTATGTTACCACACAAAGTTTCTGAATTTCCATTACCTGCCCAAAAAAAGCCAGTCTCTGAGACAGGTATTTGGGTGAGTTATGAAAGGCTTCTTTATTGTTAACCTTTTTGCTAGCAAAACAGGGGACGACAGATAAGTGTGTCCAAACATCCAGGCCTGTCCAAATTGGGCAGGCATAACCAGGGGTTTTATATGAGAAGCTACACGCTGGGTGTGGGATCAAGGGAACAACGAGAGCAGTTGGGAGGGGCCCCTGTCTGAGAGCAGGATGGCATAATACACATATCAAAAGCTGGGGTCCACTTGTCTCCAGGTACAGTCTTGGAAAAGGGGAAAAGCAGCACCTGCATTTCTTCACTTGACTCTCCATTTGTTTGTTATACCTAAAGAAGCTGTAAAAAGCTGTAAAGATTATTATCTTAGTAGTTCCTGCCAACTTAAATTATTTCCTGGGCTAGGTAAAAGGAAGCCTAAGGGAAGAAAAACACAAGTAAAAAAATATCAAGTCTATAAAAGAATTGATCCTGGCTGTCTATTTTAATTTTATTTTTCTTTTTTTAAAAAGAGAAGGCTTTTCCCCTGTTTCATTTGTTCCTGCACACATCTGCCTCTCCCTGAGACTACGAGCTTCAGAGACAGCTGGATGTTTAGCAGGTATGTAAACCCCTTAGCATTCACCCCCAGCAGGCCCATACCAGCCATGGAACCAGGCAACTCAACTATGTTGCCTAATACCCAAGGGGAGACCTTGGGTGAACACTGCTCTCTTTCTGCTACTCTTCTGTATGTTGTTGGCTGGCCAGCTTCTTACTTTTTAGTATAGAGCCACCCCACCAGACTTGGGGTTTGGCTTTTCCATGGAAGCACAAGTTCTCTTCCACTAGACAACAAGTGCTGTAAAGCCAAAGATGTAACTCTCTTATTTGACACATCTTGGCTTGGTGGCTGACACATCCCACCTAGAAGCTTGAGATGCATGTCTGTTGGATGAATTAGTGAATGACTTTTCTGCTGTCTCCCCTCCTGACTGGTGTTTAGCCTATTCATTCTACAGCAGGTATGTTCCTGCCCACCGAGACTTCCCTTACTCTGCCTCTTCCTGGCCCTCAGAGACAGTATCTCTGACTATATTCAAATATTTCAAAGTGGACTCTGACTGTGTTGAGGAACCCTTATATTCACCATCTGTTACCAGACAAAACCCCAGATTCTCATATCTGTCCCCAAAAGCCAATCTCTGAGACAGGTATCAGAGTGAGCAAGCAAAAAGAAGTTTACTACCGTGGCTAGCAGACACAGGGAGCAGGTAGGAATCTCTCCATCAAAATCCTGCTCAAATCATCAGGTGAGGCTTGAGGTATATAAAGGAGCGAGCTTACATGCAAAAGTAAAGGTATTAGTGCCAGTGCCAGGGAAACAACATGGTTGATTAGGGGTGAAGAGAAGCATCCATTCAGGTTCTCTGGGGTCCTTTGAAGACACGCATCAGAAGCAGGGATCCAGACTGCTTTGGGGTTGCATCTAAAGCAGGGGTGTCCCGACTGGCACCTGGCATCTCTCATGTGTTTTGATGTTTTTAAAAAGCTGTGAAAACTGTAAAGATAATATTTCCATGGCCCCTGTCAGTTAATGTGTGAATTCCTGCCAGGGCCAGTCATTTTTAAGACAGATCAATTTTATAAAGAGAATTAACTCTTTACTATTTTAACTTCTCTTTTAAAATCGAGGTGTCTAAAGCTTCCCTCCTGTTTCACATCCTTACTTACTATTCCTGAAATACTTTGCTGCACTGTTCTCTTTTGAACTTGACCTCTTCTAGTTTGTTGCTGATTCTCCATGTATCAGCAAGGAGAATTTTGCTGTTGATGATTGAACCACATAACTCCCCTGCATTTTTGTCATGTCTAACTTTTATTGCAGCAGCTGAACAGGTTAGTGGCATCCATAAATCTACAGAATTTGGGAACTTGAGCTTTGTCTAACACTGCTTTTATATGTGTAACCTGGAAAGGCCTTGATTTTCTTCCTCAAAGGCATGTTTGCAGAGAACTCTCTTCCTGTTAAAAGAGCAACTTTGCGATATTGTTGGGTTAGCCTAGAGCTTTCTTGAAATGAAATCTTTATAAGATTGCCAGGAAAAGATTGTGGTCTGATTCAGAGCTCATAGGAACAATGCCCAAAGAAAGCTCTCAAGGCTGCTTCCTGATGTGGGAGAAGGTGAAAATAATTACTCAAATTTTGCATATATTAGAGTTGCCTTTACACAGAGAGGAAACCTTGGTGGCCTAGTGGTTAAGAGCTACAGGCTGCCAACTAAAAGGTAAGCAGTTCAAATCTACCGGGCACTCCTTGGAAACTCTATGGGGTAGTTCTACTATCCTATAGGGTCTCTATAAGTCAGAACCAACCCCACAGCAACAGGTTTGTTTTTTTTGTTTGTTTGTTTTGTTTTTTAATGCAGAGTTCTCATTCCAATACCTTTCTAGATTATTCTTGTTTAAAAATGATTCTCTATTTTCCATAACTGGGATCTTTCAGAGAAGATGGAAAACAAGTGTACATAGGAGAAGGGGAAAGATGGGAAGAAGGAAAGAAGAGATAGACAAAAAACAAAACCAAACCCACTGCCGTTGAGTCAATTCCAACTCATAGCGACCCTATAGGATAGAGTAAGATCGCCCTACAGAGTTTGCAAGGAACATCTGATACACTCAAACTGCTGACCTTCTGGTTAGCAGCCATAGAACCTAACCACTACACAACCAGGATTTCCAATAATATACTGTCTTAATCAGACCAGGCACCACTGGGATAGAGGAGCTAGACAATTGAAGCTATAAGAAATCTCTCTTCAAACGAGACTAAAGGGGCACATCAGCCTAGGGACAAAGAGTAGAAGGCAAGAGGGTACAGGACAGCTTGTAATAGGGAACCCCAGTTTGAGAAAGGAGAACTTTGACATGCCTTGGGGTTGGTAACCAATTCATTAAACAATACGTATACTGTTTAATCAGAAACTAGTTTGTTCTGTAAACTTTCATCTAAAATACAACAATAAGACAGAAATCTTTGGTGGATGACTCTTGGACATACACCAGTTGAAACACAGGCGTGTTTCGAATAGAACTGTGTTTCACAGGATTTTTCAATGGCAGATTTTTCGGAAGCAGATCACCAGGCCTTTCCTCTGAGGCACCTCTGGGAGGACTCCATTCTCCAGCCTTTGGATTAGCAGCAAAGCACACTAACCATTTGCACCACTCAGAGACCCTAACTCTTGCTCAAGAATCAGAGAATTCAGCTTTCATGAATAAGAATGAGAAATTGACGGATTCGTCATTTTTCATTTCCACTCCTAACCATGGAGTGCTTATTGTGTGCACAATGAAAATGAAATTTTGATTAAAAAGTTGTAAGTCCCTACTTCCCAGGAGCTTATAAGACAGTTAGACAGACTGCAAATGACAAACGACAGACCCAGATTTCTTTTCCAGGAGTTCATTGTATATGTGGTTTTCTTCAAAGTTCCGTTTGCTTTTTTCCCATGTTGCTTACTTATACCTCAGAGCTTGGGTTAGTTGAATGCAAGAAATAATGAGAGAGGTAAAGCCTATCAAGTTATTTATAGTAAAGACAACAACACTGGAAGTGAGCCAGTCCAGTGTAGTCTGGTTTCCCACCTCCTCAAAGCCACACAGTTCTGAATCTGCAAAGGTTGTACACTTCAAGACACTCTTCTATGAGCCATACACTGTGCTAAGTGCTGTTGTGGTTTATTTCATTTTAGCATTTTTAGACACACTTTACAGATGCCAAACCTGAGGGCCGGAGAGATGATATAAAACGATACAGCTAAGAAGAGGCTGATTAGATTTCAAACCTCAAACCAGTGGAATCTGCTTTCAGAGATCATAAGCTCCAATACTTTCCTGAACTATTGTTTCAGGCAGTAAGTGGATTTAATCCCCAGTCTTACTCTTTGATAAATTATCTCATTCTACAAGCTCATGAGTAAACAGCATTTATTCTACAATGTTTGAAAAGGTGGCAAGAAAGGTGTCTGTTAAGAGTTAAGCTAGGAGTTGTACTAAATGTAATTAAAGCACAACCCTTCTTGTAAATCTGCGGGACTGGTTGGAAAAGCCACTTACCACTACACAAGTGACGATAAAAGAACTGATGAGTCACAGCATTTTCAGAGGAGGATTTTGCATGGCCAGATGGAACAAATAGACACAAACTCCCCAGATGGCCCAAAGATAACACTCGGCCAGATTTGCGGTTTAGCCACTTGACTAGCTGGGGACGGTGCTTACAGGGCTCTCACTTGTCTTACTGAAGGCTGAACTCCTGGAGGGCAAAGAACACAACACACTGAGCTGTTAACACATCTTATTTCTGAGGAGAAACTGAAAGACACTGGTACACGCTTGTTATTGGGGTGGATGCTAACGGCTCTGAACCAAAATCCAAATCCGTTGCCACCAAGTTAATTCCCAGTAGAGCTGCTCCTCAGGGTTTCCAAAGAGCAGCTGGCAGAATCCAACTGCCACCCTTTGGTTAACAGCAGAGCTTTTAATGACTGTGCCACCAAGGCTTTCAAGGCTCTTGTGGCAATTAAACACCTCATTTTCACTCTTTAGTGAATTCTGTACTCATTGAAAAAAATCTGTCTCATAACTTGGCTCTCTAAATGTAGCGGAAACCACACGTTACCCTCCAAGACTTACTTTGCCCTTCTTTCTTAATAATTCGACATCCAGCAGGACATCTGGCCACATACAATAAAGATGACATTTCCTAGGCGGCCATGCAGCCAAGTGAGCCCTGGTGAAGTAGTTCTGACCAATGGGATGTGAAAAGTGATAGCCGCAGCCTCCGGAAGAGCTCCCGAACAGAATGGCCCCGCCTCCTTCTCCTCTTCCCCGTTGCCATTGGCTGGCACGCCAAGGTAGCGGAACTTCTGGTCAACACCGGTGTAGCCACACCCTAGAGAAGACAAGAAAATAAACAGAAGGAACCTCAGCCACTGCGGACTTCTCAGGCTTGGGCTTTCACGTGAGAGAGACGTCTGTCTCATTTGAGCTACTATGAAATTTAGATCTCTATCTCAGTTGAACCCATAACGTGACCCATGTAAATTTCCCCTTCACCAGTTGCGGCAGAATCGTTCCTACTCCTGGCCATCCCGTGTGTGGCTGAGCGGAACAGTGCTCTGTGGATTTTCAGTGGCTGATTTTTCAGAAATAGATCGCCAGGACTTTTTTTCTGGGGTGCCTCAGGGTGGACTCCAAACTTTCTGTTAGCAGTTGAGTGCGGTCACCGTTGGAACCACCCAGAGACGCCAATGTCCTCCTAGAGGGAGTGCAGAGGCTCGAAGGTGCATCCCTGCATCCCTCCTGTACTTCATTCGATCAGTTAACGGATTAGCTGTCAGCAGAGGCACAAAAGTCAGCCTTCCGTGGGCAGTCTGCCAGCCAGGGCCAACAGGAAATGCCTGAGTCCGATCGCCTACAGAAGCCTCCAAGAGGACGCTGCACCCTCATCATAAACCCAAGGCCATGCAGACAGGATGCCCTCATGGTATCGGACTCACCATAGCCACCTCATCATGACTTAGGCCTTAGTGGTCATCTGCCCTCTTTTCCTCATTTTAAGACAGATACTGAGGTGACCTGGCCGGACAGCTCATAGGAAGTGCAGTTCTGGCTGATTCGTGATGCTAGGCTGATCAGCTGCTCGAGTTTGCCAGGACTTCCAATGTTTGCTAAGTTGGAATCGACTCCAGAGCAACATTTTTGATTTTTTGTTTTTCCTGATGTTAGCACTGAACATAGTGCCTCCCCAGAAACTCTTCAGTCCCCAGCAAATCGAGACAACAGATTCTTTACGTGATGCTATCCCCCAGCGTGGACAAAGGCTGCATCTCTGTCCCCTCTGGAGCCCTCTAACCCTTTATGTGTTCTTTTCACCATGTCACTCTCACACCGACACAATATACTGTAAGTACAACTGTGAGCCACCCACCACACTACCTGGCACCCACATAGGGCTCAAAAGGGCTTCCTGAACTGCTTATGTTATGGTGGGTGACTGCGTATTTCAAGATTCTAAACTATTGAAAATTCATCTTGGGCAAAAGCGAAACATGACAAGGTAATGACAGAAAGGAGTGACACATTTAGGGAAACACATCTAAAGGCTGGGACACAATGAGAAGCCTGTCTAATCACTACTCCTGAAATGGTAAATTTAGACTCTGGATTCCAAATCCTACGTTTTCACAAAGCCTGAGGAGTTATTTTGATTACTGACATCTCCTGCTATAAAACTTGGGAGCAAGAATATAAAGCAAATTATGATGAAGCATGCTTCAAACGCCAGATGCACAAGCTGTATAATAAGAACAGACCGTTTTAATTAAGAATGACCCTGGACTACACCCCTGGAGTGTGGATGCAAATTCCGTGCTGACTGCTGCCCCCAGAGGTTTGTCCCTGTTACTGCACTCCACCCTGAGTTCTGTTGTCCACCGGTTATCCCCAGACGGAGAATGCCTAGAAGGCAGAAACTCCTGACACAGGGCTTACGACATGGCTAGCATTCAGTGAATATCAGTGGGATTTCACCGAAGTTTTCCCAACTCCCAGACAATCATTATTCTGGACAGGTGAGACAGTTCGGGGGTAAAAGACTGGTCAGCCTGCCTCTGAGGGCTTCAATTTCCCAGTCCATAAGATGGGGACAAAATAGCACCTAACTAATGCCCAGCAGTAGTGTGAAGATTGAATGGGTTACAGGCAAAGCCTTTGAATAAAGCCTGGCACACAGCAATTGCCATAAAATGCTCCTACTGTTATTACTCCAATAATACAAGACTGTGCCCTCTCTGAAATTTTGAACAGGCCGGAAGATTTTTTTAGCATAATGTTGACAATAGTTATTTGCAGGTCATAGCTTTGCAAGTGTGTCTGTTCTGTTTCTCTCTGTTGTGTTTTTCCATAGTACCTTATTTATGTTAACACAAAATAAAACCAAAAAAAACAGTTGCTATGGAGTGAATCCTGCTCACAGTGATCATATGTGTGTTACTGGGACACTACTGACATTTTGGACCAGACTGTTCTTTCTCCTGGGCCTGTCCTGTGTGTCGTAGGATGTTAAGCAATAGCCCTAGCCTCTACCCACCAGATGCCGGTAGCACTGTCTTAGTTATACAATGCTACTATACCATGTATCTTCAGTGTGTGGCTTTAACGAACAGTAATCTATTTTCTCACTGTTCCAGAGGCTGCTGCCATAGCTGTGGTTACTGTTAGGTGTCTTCAAGTCGCTTCAGACTCACAACTACATTGTGGACCACAGAAGAAGACACTGCCCCATCCCATGCCGTTCTCACAATCTTTGCTAGGGCTGAGGCCACTGTGTCAATCCATCTCATTGAGGTCTTCCTCTTCTTTGTTGACCCTCTGCTTTACCAAGCATGATGTCCTTTTCCAGGGAGTAATCCCTCCAGCTAACCTGTCCAAAGTATGTGAGATGTAGTCTAAGGAGCATTCCAGCTGTACTTCTTCTAAGACAATTGGTTCATTATTTTGGCAGCCCCTAGTATATTCAAGATTCTTCAACAGCACTGTAATTCAAAGTTATCAATTCTTCTTCAGCTTTCTTTATTCATCATCCAGCTTGTAGAAGTCTAGAAGGCCAACTTCAGGGCACCAGTTCCAGGGGAAGGCTATCTCTCTCTGTCAGCTCTGGGTAAGGTTGTTTTCCTTGGTCCCTTAGTGATCCTCATGTGGCATGGCCTCCTTAGGCCTAATAATCCCCAAGAAGTGAATGTAAGAAGGAGCCAGGGTGGCAGGGTTTAGACCAAGGACATTTGGCAGACTGCTTTACACTATCAAACCAAGAAAAAAAATACCTCACTGCTGCTGAGTCAATTTGGACTCATAGCAACCCTATAGACAGAGTAGAGAACTAAACCATTGAGTTTACAAGAAGTACCCAGTGGATTTGAATTGCCAGCCTTCTAGATAATAACTATAGCACTGAACTGCTACACCACCAGGATTTCCTTTCACATTATTAGTACCTCAAATTTTCCTTTGAGACCATTTTCCAAATTCAGTGATATGTGGTTTAGGGGGAATTAAGCCCCTTTAGATGCACAGCTGAAGTCCCTGAGTGATGCCAACAGTTAAGGCGCTCAGCTGAGAATCAAAATGTTAGAGGTTTGAATTCACTCAGAAGCATCTTGTTAGGAAAGCCTGGTGATCAGCTTCTGAAACACCAGCCACTCAGAACCTTAACCCAGTGCCGTCAAGTCGATTCTGACTCATAGTGACCCTATAAGGTCAGGGTAGAACTGCCCCATAGAATTTCGAAGGAGCACCCAGCAGATTTGAAATGCTGATCTTTTGGTTAGCGGCCGCAGCACCTAACCACTATGCAACCAGGGTTTCCGGCTGACAAAACCTTAGAGAGCACAATTCTACTCTGACTGGGTTATCAGATGGAGCCTTCCTCATCAGAGAGCATCTCCCTCATCAGACGGCACCTCCCTCGTCAGACAGCACCTCCCTCGTCAGACAGTGCCTCCCTCATCAGGCAGCACTTTCTGCTGCTGAGCTAAAGCAAGTTTGTTCCACCTGTCATTGTAGCCAAAACTTCAGAGATAGCGTGGAGTTTAAGGACTGTTTTACTTGCAGATATGCCAGCAATCTGGGGGACAGCGAGCCAAAGACTGTCCCACTTGGGTTACATTTCCAGTGATTTTTATAGCCAGAATTCAAGGGGGTTGGTGTTTGTCACAGAATAATCAAACAGTGTATATTACCCAGAATTTCACTACGTCTCTCTGAGGTCTTAATCAGTCCTATTTCTTCAGAGATAGGGAGAGGAATGCAGACCTACTAATCCGATCTGAGGTTGGTAATTCTTGCATTTACTACCATTTGGTCTGAGGGTGATAACTGAGGCAGGAGATGGAATGCAGCTTAATAACCTAAGTGACCTTTATTAGGTTCTTCCCTTTACCACCATTCCGTCAACAGACAGAGCCTTTCCAAGTCAGAGCCAGGGCTTTGAACTTGTTCATAGACTTGAAGTTCCCTGATGAAGATTCACATTTCTAGCAAGTTCCCAGTACACTATACATTAGAATCACTGAGGACCTTGTTGAAACATGAGTTCTACATATCTGGGGTTGAAACACAAATCTTCAGCAGAGAACTTCCAAGAAATGCAGATTCTGAACAGAGGTTCTAAACCCTGGCCAGAGCCAAGTCAGAAGGCCTTCCTCCAGGCGCAGGCTCTAGGCTGCATCAGGTCTGTTCCCACAGCCCCTGCTCCCAGCTCTGGAAAAACCAGACTCAGGAAAGCCTAAACCCGCTCCTGACTACACCACAGGCCCTGGAGCCCCAAATTAGAGGAGAAAGAAAAGTTTTAATTAGCTACAGATTACAGTTCTCACCCGGATGAGACTAAACTGGAAGTAACTAAAGAGTTGAGAGATTTGCCCGAGATTTCATTAACATCCAGGAAAGCAGGTCTTGACAAGAATAGCTAAAGGCACTGACTGAAAGAAGTAAAAAACATTGTTTATCTCCCACTAAGTTGAACAGATTACAGATTTAGTTTTTCTTAACAATAGAACCATGATAGAAACTGGAAAAACCAAGAACAGCCATCAAAAGACTATCAAAAACCATTTTTTTTTTTTAACTCCCAGGAAGGCAGGAAGCAGATGCAGTTAGATTAGCAGAGAACTCAGAACTGAGAACATCCCGCCCCAGGAGCCCGGAAGTGAGTGAGACTCAGCCTAGAGAACTAAGGGGCAGGAACAAGAGCAGGAGGTGGCCCAGGGGCCAGGATCAGAGAGACAATAAAAGAATTGTGATCAGAATCACAGCAATATACAAGCTAATCAGCAGTTGTCTGGAGCTGGGAAAGGGTGGGGATTGATTGCCAAAGGGCTCAAGGAAACTTTTGGGGTGATGGAAATTTTCTCTATTTAGTCCCAACTTCAAAGACCCAGCTTCAGGCAGATACTCAGAACTCCCGTGGTTAACACAGGAATGTTGTTAACCATGAAAACTTAGGATGTAAATAGACTTTTTCACAAGTATAGGATATACTGAGGTCTTAGCTTCCAGAATAAACTATTTTGCTCAACAGCTCCAGGAAGATCCCCTGCTGTTTCTCAAGCCAAACAAAACCAGCTCTGTCATGTCCAGTTAATTCCCACTCATGGCTAGCTCTTGTAGTACCCCAAATGGACATCTACCAGGTAAGACTCTATTCTTGCAAACCAGCAACAGGACATAAATCAAGAGTCTAAGTGTTAAAAATTAGAGATGTCACCCTGAAGACTAAGGTGTGCCTGACCCAAATCATGATATTTTCAATTGTGTTATATGCACATGGAAGCTGGACAATGAATAAGGAAGACAGAAGAGTTGATGCCTTTGAATTGTGGTATTGGAGAAGAATACTCAATGCACCTCGGACTGCCAAAAGAACCAACAGATCTGTTCTGGGAGAAGTATAACCAGGGTGCTCCTTGGAAGCAAACATGGCAAGACTGCATCTTACATACTTTGGACATGTTGTCACGAAGGATCAGTCCCTGGAGAAGACATCATACTTCTTAGAGTGGACGGTCAGTGAAAAAGAGGGAGACCCTCAATGACATGGATTGACACAGTGGCTACAGTAATGGGCATAAGCATAAAAATGATTATGAGCATGGTGCAGGACTGGGCAGTGTTTTGTCCTGTTGTACACAGAGTCGTTATGAGTTGGAACCAACCTGAGGGCACCTAACAGCAAGTGGTAACACGTGGTAAGTCAACTTAATATTATTTATGAAAAATTAAGATGCAACATTTTGTAAATGCTAAACTACTATTATGCCTGAATTTAAGACAGTTCACTTTTCTTCCTCCGTAAGCCCATGTTCTCATTTGCACCCGATTTATTAAGAAGAATAGACAGGAGGAGGAAATTTCCATAACAATGGTCTTCTCTCATGCTGAAGACACTCTTAATCAATAAACTGACAAAATAATGGATTGCTCAGTAGATCCTTCCAGAATACTAAGTCCCAGCCAAGTGTGGGAGTTCTACCTGGTTCTAAGATCAGGGAAACCACAGAGACCCACGGGAAGAAAGCCCAAGGGCTGCAGCACACTCTCTTAGACAAGACTGTCTGGGCCATGGACTTGGTATTCTGTGAAAGATTACCTCTGACTTTGTCAGCATGACAAATTTTACTTAGGATTCTTTTATACAAAGAAAAATGAATAACAAATTAGGTGTTTTGATTAGGCTGCCTAAAATCATATATTTGACTTATGTATGTGTTTTAAAGAAGTGTCAGTAAATTATTACTGAGTAAACAAACAACCCAAAACTCAGTGGCTTGAAACACTACTTGTTCTCATGCATCTTGGGGTGGGGAGAGGGCTACTGTAGGCTGGGCTCAGCTGGGCTGGCTCTGCTGTACCTGGCCCTCAGCCTCCTGGGACGGGTGGGCTCACCCCGGCATGATCTTCACCTGATGAGGGCCAAAATGTAAGAGGGCAAGTGGGGACCGACAAGGTCACATGGCCTAGGCTGACACTTTGACTTTCACCTCATTCTATCAGCCAAAGCAAAACCAAAAAAAAACAAACCCAGTGCCATCAAGTCGATTCCGATTCACAGCAACTCTACAGCACTGAGTAGAGCTGCCCTGTAGAGTTTTCAAGGAGCTCCTCAAACAAACTGCCAGCCTCTGGTTAACAAAGGTGGTACTTAACCACTACACCACCAGGGATTTCAGCCAAAGCAAAGCACAAGGCAAAGCTCAAAGCCAAGAGACAGGGAAATATAGCCTGTCCTTATGGAAGATTGTAGCATAGTAGTTAAGCGTTGTTGCTAATCAAAAGGTCAGCAGTTCAAATCTACCAGGTACTCCTTGGAAACTCTATGGGGCAATTCTAGTCTGTCCTATAGCATTGCTATGAGTTGGAATCAACTTGACAGCAGTGGACTTGGGTTTGGTTTTATGGAAGAATCCCAGAGCCAAGGCAGAGGACACAGATTAGACGACAGAGAAGACTGAGCCAATCTACCACATAATGCATATAAACTGAAATTGCCCCTTATGATTAGGCACGGTACCTCAGGTTTGGTTTTTCAATAATGAAACTACTTATTAAAGGTAACAGGGATGCTCTAAGCTACCTTCCTACCCTTATCTCCATGAACACTCTGGCCTACACAAACCATCTCCTAAAACCCAACCAGTCAAATTAACACTTTATAAACAGAACTTACAATTCTATACCTACTTGCCTTTGCTCACAGCAGTGATTCTCCAAGTGTGGTCCCTGTACTTAGAGCATCAGCACCACCTGGGCACTTGTTAGACACGCACAACCTCGGTCTTTACCCGAAACTTACCTAGTCAGACACTCTGGAGGTGGTGGTAATTACTCTGGAGTAGTCTAGGTTTTACCAAGTCCTCCAAACAGAACTTCAAAGCAGTTCATCCCAGTTCAACCCTCTGCTGAGAATTTGTATTTCTGACCACAAGTTCTCATTCTTTGAAATATTGTCCATAATTTGCTATGATCCAGTGAAATACCTTTGCATAGTCAATAAAACACAGGATAACATCTTTCTAGTATTCTCTGCTTTTAGCCAGGATCCATCTGACATCAGCTATGATATCCCTGGTTTCACACCTGCTTCTGACTTTGGCTTGAATTTCTGGCAGTTTCCTGTCTCTGTACTGCTGCAGCTACTTTTGAATGATTTTCAGCAAAATTTTACTCATGTGCCATATTAATGATACTGTTCAATAATTTCTGCATTCATTTGGATCACTTTTCTTGGATATGGGCATAAATATGGATCTCTCTCAGTCAGTTAGCCAGGTGACTGTCTTCCAAATTTCTTGCCATAGAGAATAAGCACTTCTGCTGTTGCACCTGTTTGTTGAAACATTTCAATTGGTATTCCGTCAGTTCCTGGAGGCTTTGTTTTTGCAATTGCTTTCAGTGTAGCTTGGACTTCTTCCTTCAAAACCATTGGTTCCTGATCATATACTACCTCTGGAAGTGGTGATCCGACTCGACAGCAATTGGCTGGCTTGGCCGGCTTGGCCTGAAGTGGTTGAACACAATTCTTTTTGGTTTAGTGAGTCTGTGTGTATTCCTTTCATCTTCTTTTGATGCTTCCTGCACCATTTAATATTTTCTCCATGGAATCCTTCAATGTTTCAACTCAAGGCTTGAATTTCCTTCTCAGTTCTTTCACCTTGAGAAATGCTGACCATGTTCTTCCCTTACAGTTTTTTATCACCAGGTCTCTGCACATTTCATTATAGTACTTTGCCTTTGTGAGCCACCTTTGAAATCTTCTGTTTAGCTCTTCTACTTCACCATTTCTTCTTTTTGCTTTAGCTACTCTACACTCAAAAGCAAGTTTCAGAATCTCTGTCTAATACTGATGCATTCCAGCTCACTAAAGCCCGAGATTTTGATGTTTGTGCACTCCGTTTCATTTTCTAGAATTTCCAGCTTTCCTAGATTCATACTTCATACATTCCATGTTCTGACCATTAATGCCTGCTTGCAGCTGTTTCTTCTCATTTTGAGTTGTGCCACATCAGCAACTATTTCTTACAACTATTTTGGTCTTTTCCTTCTTCCCTGTCTTTTCAATGACCTTTTTGCTTTCTTCAAGTATGATGTCCTTGACGTCATTCCACAACTCATCTGGTCTTTGTTCATTAATGTTTAACACATGAAATCTGTTCCTGAGATGGTCTCTAAATTCAGGTGGAATATACTCAAGGTCGTACTTTGGCTCTCACGGACTTGTTAGAATTTTCTTTTCCTTCCGCTTGAGCTTGCATATGAGCAATTGATGGTCTGTTCCACAGTCGGCCCTTGGCCTTGTTCTGATTGATAATACTGAGCTTTCCTATCATCTCTTTCCACAGATGCAGTCAATTTGGACCCTACATATTCCATCTGGTGAGGTCCAAGTGTATGGACACTGACTATGTTGATTAAAAAAAGGTATCTGTAATGAAGAAATCATTGGTCTCACAAAATGCTGTCATGGTATCTTCAGATTCATTTCTGTCACCAAGACTCTGTTACCAACTACCAGTCCTTCTTCTGTTAACACTGGTTGTGTAGTAGTTAAGAGCTATAGCTGCTAACCCAAAGCTCAGCAGTGTAAATCTACCGGTGGCTCCTTGGAAACTCTGGGGCAATTCTACTCTGTTCTGTAGGGTTGCTATGAGTTTGAATCAATTCAAGGAAAATGAGTTTGATTTGATTTTAATCCTTCTTGTTTGTTTCCTACTTTGGCATGCCAATCTCCAGTAATTATCAATGTATCTTGGTTGCATGTTTCATCAGTTTCAGACTGCAGAAGTTGTTTAAAATCTTTAGTTTCTTCATCTTTGGCTTTAGTGTTTGGTACGTAAATTTGAATAATCATCGTAGTAACGGGTCTTCCTTGTAGGCTTATAGATATTATCTATCACTGAGAGCATTATACTTCAGCATAGATCTTGAAATGTTCTTTTTGATGATAAATGCAACACCATTCCTCTTCAAGGAGTCATTCTCCACGTAGACCATATGATTATCTGACTCACAGTGTCTAATACGGATGCATTCCAGCTCACTAACACCTGAGATTTTGATGTTTGTGCACTCCAGTTCATTTTCTAGAATTTCCAGCTTTCCTAGATTCACACTTCATACATTCCATGTTCTGATTATTAATGCCTGCTTGCAGCTGTTTCTTCTCATTTTGCGTTGTGCCACATCAGCAAATGAAAGTCCCAAAAGCTTGACTTCATCCACGTTATTTAGGTCAACTCTGCTTTGAGGAGGCAGCTCTTCCTCATTTGTCTTTGGAGTGTCTTATGAATGGAGGGGCTCATCTCCAGGCATATCTGGGATGGAAATGCAGGTCATCGGCAGGGAACTTGTTAGAAATGCAAATTCTCGGTAGGGAGTTAAACTGGAGCTGACTGGTTTGAAGTCCTGTCTCCAGGTGATTCTGATGCACATTTAAGTTTTTAAAATTACAGGTTTCTACTGTCCCTCTCCCACCTCCTGCCCTGCAGAAGACACCTGTTATTAAATTAAGCCAGTGTCAGTACCTCCTGTAGGATGCTCTCTGCCACCACCTCCCCAAATGAGACTGTTACCATAAAACAAGGATTCATGCTGCCTGCTGCAAAATCAATCCTGAGAGGGGGGTGAGGTGGATAACAAAGAGGTTTATTCTGCATATCCATGTCCACCAGGTTTCCCCCTCTCCCCATAATCTCAGTTAAATTTCCTTGGAGCCAGATAATGCAAGGAAGCCAGGACTTTAAGAAAAAACGTGTATACATGGAAAGAATTGGAGTGAGTCCTGGTTAGTTCTTTTATATCACCTAATTTGAGACTCTCTCCACTTTCAAAATCCCAGGGTATTTACCTGTGAATCTTCTGTGAATTATTACATACATTCGTTTTCATATTACTCTAAGTCTACTCACTAGCCAAACTGTTAGCACTGCTCGGGAGGCCCCTTACATGAGATTTCATGTCAGACAGACCCAGTTTCTAGTCCCAGCTGGGCCACTTATTAAATGTGTGACCTTGAACAAGTGACCTAACATCAGTGGCCTCATGTAGATGTGAAATTAATAATATCCACCTTCAAAAATATTTCTTATCCCCAATTTAAAATGAGAAACTGAGGCTTAGAAAGGCCAGGGTTTCCCCCAAGGTCAGAGTCAGAAAGTAGCTGGGCTGTGGTTTGAACCAAGATAGCTGTCTGGTTGCAAAAATTCATACATAACTCTCACACCAAGCCACAGAGGTGCCAGCTTGGGGCTGAGAACATGCAGGAACCAGGTACACCAAACTTAGCCTCCTCCAGATTTGGAGGAAAGGAGGAGAGAAGAGAAGGGGCCAGGCCCGAAGTGTTGTAGCTAAACTACACAGAGTCCACGCAGCCTCCTACAAACAGCCAGTCTTTGGGACTGCTATGAGAAGTTTTAGTATGTACCAATTCACAAGGAGACAGAGGAGAGAGATTCCTCCCAAATCTGTCTCCCTGAAATGTAGACCAGCTGGAGTTTTTATAGAAAAATGGGATAAGGGTTTACAAGTCCTAAAAATTTGTAGAATGTTAAGTCTTCCCTAGGTGGTCACAGCTATCATGTCGCAGATGCGTTGACCTCTTAGTTGGTATTTAGAGCCCCAAGGTGGACTGGCAGTCATCTAAGCTCCTGGTCACAAGGCAAATTCCTTTGTTTTCATTTTATGGTTTTAGACTATTATCACTTGTTTGCCCACAGTCCTAAAGAGAGCATGGGTTAGTCCTCAACTTGAGTGAAACTAACAGAAACAATAGACTCATGCTTGGGATCATGTGCTTGGAGACCAAAGGAAGAAACAAAGCAATGCTGGTTATGTTCAAGATGTGGCCACTTATTGTACTCTGCCTGGGGCCAGCGTTGCCTCTCACGATGTTGGTACCAAAAGGGGAGTGAGCTACTGTACGTGGAGCACGTGACACAGCCTGGCCCACCGCCGGCCTGGCCTCCGTGAGGTTGGGGCAACTCCTGGGACTCCCCCTTCCTCACCATACCCTTTACAGCCCAGGGCCCCTGAACACATGAAAGGCTGCTTAAATATCTGCTATTTTAAGCATAAACGTCATTTCACTACCATGGGTTCACTCGCTCTCCTAAGGAGTCCGAACTTCCCACATGCCACGTGTTATTAATTTTCACTTCCCTCTTTGATTGTGTATAGAAGAAAAATACACATCGGGGGGAAAAGCACTGCTGTCCCAGTAACAAGAGTAGCATCCCAAAAGACAGCAGCTCACTCACTTAAGTTCCTATGTGCCGTCTGAGAAAAGTGAAGCAAGACCTTTGTGAGATCCGAGCCTTTGCAGACATCACGAAAGACAGCCCTGTGCCTCCTGCCAGCTGGGTTTGCAGGACGCAGCCAGCAAGCCTAGTGGTCAAGTCAGGGAAGGTGGTGCTGTAGGCTTGCTGCTGTTTTACTGGCACCATATCAGGGCATAGCGATGCCCAACGTGGACGTGAGCTAAAGGTTAAATTGTTGTCATGAGCTGCTTTTGAAACAGCCCCCAACTCACAGTGACTCACATACAGCCATCCCCGTGATCAGTAGGAGATCATGCCTTTGTCACTGTGTTGCTTCCATTGGCAGATTTTCAGAAGTAGATTGCCAGGCTTTTCTTCTTAGCATGTCTTAGCCTAGAAAGCTTTGCTGAGACCTATTCAGCATCAAAGCAACACACAAGCCTCCAGTGACAGGTAGCTGGTGGCGGTACGTGAAATGCACTGACTGGGAATTGAACCCACAACTCCTGCAAGGGAGGCATAGGGTAAGTTACTCCAGCTAAAATAATTTCTATCAAGGAGAGATGGACTTGGGCTTTCTGAGCTGCCTTACAGGTCACTGGCAAGTTAGTCATTGTCATCCTGTACTTGTGTCTAATTTGACTGTTCTGTGACTGCCTCTGAGATTCAAGCTGGATAGATGATAACTCACTTCACAAAACAGGGAGAAGGAAAATGCCCTTAATCATGAAATAATGTGAATTTGTTGGACCCATGAATTTAGAGATGCAAACTTTTGTTAAAACCATCACAGAAAAAAGATTGCTGAATTTAACCATAATTACTTTCACCCCATTCTACAGAAATGCTAATTATGAAGGCAGTTTTGTAAAGAAATCATGATATGTTGGGAAAAGGTTTAATCACAACTCATTTGGAGACAAAAGATTCATTTGCTTGCAGATAATGCAGGTGCCAGAACTGAGTTTCTGAGGTACAACATAATTCTATGTTTTAAAAATTAGATTACCACATGCAGCCTTATATGTCATCTTTCTGGAAAATGTCCAGACATTTGGAATTGAAAGTACCAGAAAAGGACACAGTCACCTGCTCTTCATCTCAAAAGATACAGGTTGGCAGTAAGGCTCTCTTGTGATGCAGACAGTTAAGTGCTCGGCTGCTAACAGAGAGACTGGCCGTTCAAACCAACACAGCAGTTCACCTGGCCATCTGTTCCCAGAAAGATGACCCACTGCCTGCCTGCAAGTTCATTCCAAATCAGAATTCCTTGCAAGTTAACCCTTTGGAGAAACACAAAAAGGTGCGGGAATTTCTCAATCTGCACAGGCTTTCAGGAGCACAGAGCTCAGGTCAAGTTTAACATCACCGCTAGTGGCTGGGTCCTCACCCTCTCAGCAAAAACCAAGCCCCTAGTCTGATAGGAGAAACCATGGCAGCATAGTGGTGAAATGCTATTCATGGTAGATACAAGGGCCTAACAAAGTCACTTTAAGTTATTAAGCTACATTCTATTTTCTGCTTTAATAATCAGATTAACAGGTCTGCATTCCTCTCCCTATCTCTTCCTCCCTCTATCTCTTCCTCTTGTTGAAATGAGACATAGGTGACTCCATTTTGAGGAAGGGTGTAGTGAAAATTCAGAGTATTAAAGTAAAAGGCTCCAGGAACCAACTTAGCAGGAAGTAACAGGAAATACCATAGAGTAATTACACTGTAATTTCACCTTTGTCTTGCAAAAGATAGGGCCTGGAGACAGCCTTGCAAATAACCCCTGGAGCCAGCCCCAACCACAATCTAGTAAAACATCCACAACAGTTACATTTTACAACTTACGGAAATTCTATATGGCCTCAGCCAATCAATGCAAAGGTCAGCTCCCCCTCCCTGCTTTGCAGTTTCATGGCTTAAATGCTGCGCACTAGGGAAGCTTGGGGTCACTTCCTGCTCTGTGTAGTTTGGAGTGCATCCCTGGTGCACCAGCCTTTCTCCTATTGGGCACATTTTTAATAAAATGTAACTTTTAGAAAGAAACTGCGTCACATCTTGAAATCCGGACCCTAACACTCTCCGTATCTCTGAGGATATAGAGTTCATTGAGACCTCAGAGAGAAGTAAAAATTTGGGGCTGGTTTACTCTGCTGGATGATCCTGTGACAAGCTTTAGATAGACTGCTCTGATTGATTATCCTGTGACAAGCTTTGGATAATTTACACTGCTTGTTAGATGTAATGAAACCTTGTAATGTAATGAAATCTTGCAACTCCTTACTCTTGTTCTGTTTCAAACCTCCTCCTCTTTGAATTCTGGCTATAAAAACCACTAAGAATGTAAACCAAGGGAGACAGCTTTTGGCTGCTGTCCCCTAGGCTGCTGCAGTTCTGCCAATAAATTATTCCTTGAACCCCACGCTGTCTCTGAATTTTTGGCTGCAGTGAAGGGCGGGATGAACGTGGATTCAATTTGGTAACACCATGTCTGCTAACCAAAAGGTCGAACAGTTCGATCCACCAACTGCTCCTTGGAAACTCTATAGAGCAGTTCTACTCTGTCCTATAGGGTCACATAAGTCAGAATCGACTCAACAGCAGTGGATTTTGGTTTAGTCTGATAAAGCCCCTGCAGGGTATCACCTGCCGAAACAAAGCTGGTTGCTTTTAAAACAGTAACTGCTGAAACTTTATGCAGCAGAGCCCCATTGTCTTGAGCAATTCAACTTTGGCTAACTGGCCATTCTGAAAACAGATTTTCAGGGAACTGGTGCTCTTCCATGCAACCATCTCTAAGGTGGGAGAGACACAGGATTCTTCTCTGTCATCTCCTGAAGCCAGTGCAGAGGCCACACAGGCTCCAGGCTACCTTACAGCTCCATATCCTGGCCCCCCTTAAGGCTGCTATCCCAGCCTACCTTACTGAGGTAAGCAGAACAGTCCGGAGAAACACACAATGGAAACTCTATGGAAAAGATAGTAACTCTTTTGAGTCAACACTTGGGAGTAAGACTAGAGAGCCAGACCAAATAACATGACCAAAACCATCAATAAGCAATAAAAGATAAAATGATCCAGTGATTAACTCTACCCCGGGACACTGAGATAAATCCCCAGACAACTGTGTAAACTTCTTCAAAGTTGTTTTTCGAAAGGAACCAGATGGGACCAACTCGGGGGACATGCTCGCAAGTCTCGCTTCAGCCGCTGTGTGTCCTTCCAACAGGGGTACCAGGGAGCTACAATCAAGACCAGACAAACCAAGGGAACAAGACACTGCACACGTGCAAGAAACCCCATAGTAAGTCCTGCTACCAGTCCCAGAAGCCCCTGGGGAAGCAACCATCTGAAAGTCTGCAGGCGTCATCAGTGAAGCAACAAGCAGCTGCCTGCTGATTTGTTGTCCTCAGCTACATCCTGGGCTTAGATGGACTACAAAACTCCAAATCCAACCTTGAGCTTGCCCAGTGGGGCAATCTGCTGGACTGCTACACACTCTGCTGTTGCCTCACTTTGAAGAGCTTTCATTCTCCAATAAAGATTTCTCTCATGCGCCAGCCAGTTCAGAGACCCCCAGTACGTTACGGCTCCATATTCCAGCCCCAGAGACAAGGAGCCCTCCCTCCATAAATGCTGAGTGAACTAAACCACTCCCCAGCCTGAATCAGTTCTAAAATCTCAAATCCATTAGCTGGGTTCTGATTTTCAATCTAGAAAGAAGAACACAGGAGGTTGGGGGTCACAGTTTTAGGTTTTGTATTCCCTCCCCATACCTGCTCCTATGCTTGTCAACAGTGAGGGTTAAGTCTACACTACGTGTTAGAGCAACACCGGAGAGACTCACTGTGATCACAGCAAGTGCAGAAAGCAGAAGGAAAAAAACCAAGTCCACTACAAAACTGCAGGTATAGGTCCTTTAATCCTTTCATCACTGCCTCTTCCTGGCAGGTCCTTTTCCTGGACTTGGCAAAACTGGCACCTTCCTGTCCTTCAGGTCACTTAGTATGTAACCTTAATATAGAGACTGAAAAATTTTCCTCCCCCCCCATCCTTGCTGTTCCTACACCCACCTAGCTCCTCCTTCATTTCACAGCAGCTCTCGCCAGACAAGGACACTCTCCCTTGATAAGCCCGGCTCCCAGGCTGGCCAGATAACCCCTGTTTCCTTTTCCCAGCTCGACTTCCCAGCTGGCCGGAGACTCCCCATTCCTTTCCCAGACCGGCACCCCAGCTGGCAAGATGTGATAACCCATTCCCCTTTTCCTTTTCCAGCCCGGCCCCCTTCCCTTGCCAGATGGGATAGTTTCCTTTCACGAATCTCATGCCTATGCTCCCCTTATCAAAGCCTCCCACCCACCTAGCAGGATGCCCCCCTCCTCAGAACTCCGCCTGCTTACCCCATTTGTCTCAACCACAACTACACTATAAGTAGAGACTCAAAACTTGACTCGGGGCCATTTTGTTGGAACCTGCAGAGGTCCCATTTGGCCCATCGACGTAATAAACTTGCCCGTTGCCTCCTCCTGGGCGTCGCTTGCTTCATTTTCCTATAACAACCTCACATCTTCCTGTCCCCTTCCCAGCACTTAAAACAACCTGCAGTGATCTTTTTTAAATTTATGCAATTAGCATCATTGCTGGAGGTCATTTCCTCCACCTCATTGACCATGAGGCCAAGGAAGTCGCCCAGATAATGAGCCCTCAACACACAGGACCTCAATAAGACCCACGTGGAATAAACCTGCTGTAGATCTTTTCCAAGCTAAGACTGACATAGAATGCTGGGGCTTTATGCCCCAGTCATGCAGGTGTTGGGACAGACCCAGAGCTGCTTTCTAAGAAACACATTGCCTTGTTGTTGCTTTTAGGGGCCATTGAGTCAGTTCTGTTGCTGAACTAAAGGAAGTTTGTTCTGCCTGTCACTGTAGCTGAAAATTCAGATAGAGCGTGGGGTTCAAGGAATATTTTATTTGCAGATATGTCAGCAATCTGGGGGACAGTGAACCAAAAACTGTCCCATTTGGGGTTATATTTCCAGTGGTTTTTATAATCAGAATTGAAAGGAGTGGGTGTTTGTCACGGAACAATAGTCAGGAGTCACAAGATTTCATTTCATCATAAAGTTTCATTATATCTTATCAAACAGTGTGAATTACCCAAAATTTCATTATCTCTCTCTGAGGTCTTAATCAATTTTACTTCCTCAGAGATAGGGAGAGGAATGCAGACCAGCTAATCCAGTCTGAGGGTGATAATTGGGGCAGAGGATGGAATGCAGCTTAATAACCTAAGTGACCTTTGTTAGATTCTTACCTTTACCACCAATTCCAGCTCATAGTGACCCCATGTGATGCAGTAGAACTGTCCCCTGGTTTTCTAGGTTGTCGTCTTTACAGGAGCACATTACAGGCCTTTCTCCCACAGAGACACAGGGTGGGTTCAAACCACCAGTCTTTCATTTAACAGCCATTGTACCACCAGGGCTCCTTAGGAAAACGTTCGCTCTGCTGACAAGTATTTGTGTGGGCCCCTTCATGGGCAGGCAGGTGGGCCCCCAGTTCAGGTACAGGTCTTGGTCAGACTCCCCAGTCTTGGATCTGACTCTCAGGTTGGCTTGGTTGATGTCATGTAAAAATTCATCAACAGATGAACATCACCGGCTGCCAGCCTATAGTTAGCAAATCTCTCTTAGTTGCAAGAAATAACACTGATGGAAGGCTGCCTGGAGAACATGCCATCCATTCTTGCTTTTTATGTTCAATGCCATCTTTCGAATTGGCCAGACCATTAGAGAGAATCATTGAACCACATTGCTTTCCACATAAAGGTGTTTGCTAACCCATGCTTTTTCATGGTATCAGTGAGCTACATTGAAAGATATGAGAAACAATGCTACAAAACTCATTATATAGTCCATGGGGAGGTTTTAAGTATATTATTCACTACACAACATGGGGCACCCTGTTGAAGACCCACTAGAGAAATTTCTCAGCTCTCAGTAACAAAAATAGCTACAGTTCTCTGAACCACTTGTTTGTTTTTAATCTCCTGTATACAAAGAGTTGTGCTCAAGCCTGTGCTTTGGAAACCGAGAAGCTCATGGCTCAGGGGTCATTTCATCAGTATGTTAGGTGTTTACCTTACCCTGGGCTTTGTCAGATTTTTCAGACTTGTATATTCCTTTGACCTCAATGTTTCACACATTTCTTACCTTGTTAAGCTGCGTATATTATGAGCATGTTATTGTTAATACCATCAAGTGAGTTCCAACTCGTACTGACCCCTGTGGGACAGAATAGAACTGCCCTATAGGGTTTCCTAGCCTGTCATCTTTATAGGAACAGCTCACTAAGTTTTTTTCTCCTGTAAAACACTTAAAAACAAACAAATAAACACAAAAACAAACCTACTGCTGTCGAGTTGATTCCAACTCATAGCAACCTCATAGGGTTTCTAGGGCCGCAAATCTTTACAGAAGTTGGCTGTCACCTCAGTCTCCCAGGGAGCCACTGCACACTTTGAACCACAGAGCTTTCAGTTAGCAGTAGATCGCTTTAACCGCTGCACCACCAGGGTGTTGCATGGAACAATTGGTGGGTTCAAATCGCCAGCCTGTCAGCAATCTCACACTGAACAATTTTCACCACCAAGGACTCTTTGTTACAACCCAGAGGAGTCTAAGGCAGGAGTTTCAGCACCCAGTACCCTGCTCTTGAAAGGCCCAGGCAGACAGATGTAGCTGAGTTTCTCCATGGGCTTTGTATTTCCCCAGAAAGGACGTCAGCAATGACATGGATTAGAGCAGTGTGTCGGAATCAGCTACACCTTCAGCGTATCCTTACCACTCAGGGTAACAGAGCCAGCTTCTCTGTGGAAGAGGCTAACAGTATAGCAGGAGTCAGCAGCTCCTTAGTGACAACCCAGACTCCCAAGCAGAAAGGCAAACACGCCCCCCACCAGCTCCAGTTTGTTAGGGAGAGAGTGGCCCCAAACACAGGCATAGACACAGCAATCCAAGGGTCCAGTGAAGGTGATTCAAAGAGAAAGAGAGTGGGATCTGAGCCCAGGGTGGCTCAGCCTACCTCTCTCCAGTAGGGCAAGTTTTTTATAGTTTTAAAATTCTGATGAGGTAGTGTGGAGTGAGGGGGGTTAGGGTTTTATGAGAAAAGAAAGAGAAGAGGGGTAGCAAGAAACTCTGGCTAGGGGATTTGTGGTCTGATAAGGAAGAAGTGTTGATTAGAAGGGGGAGAGGATAAGGTTTGTTTACGGTCAAGATTTTGATATGGGAAGGGCTTTGATTAGGAGCATGGGGGTGGCAAGCATAAAGTTATTTGTGGTTTTATGGTTATACCAGGTGGGGCGTACCAGGCTGTCTTCAGCTTATGGCAAGATCTGATCGTTGGGTAAGATGACCTACCTGAATTTCAGGGACAGTTCCCTCAGTGATATATCTGAACTTCAAGGACAGAGTCCCCTCATAATTAAAACTCCACTGGGAGTCTACCTGCTCTGCTTGGCCCAGTTTGGGTAACATAATGACCCTTGGACTAGTCACCAGATGTGGGACACCAGGCTGGTCTGATGTCCCCTGCAGTGGCCAGGGAGATGCGATACTACTCATTGGGCAGAGGGAAGCATTGTTGGAATGGAAGAAAGAGTTGTATCCCAAAGGAAGAGGGTGGCTTTATTACCAGAGAGAGGAGGTAAAGTATGCTGGACCAACAGGAACAGCAGTGACCACACACACATACACTCATCAGCTTTGGCTTCAACCCATTGCCCTCGAGTTGATTCCACCTCACACAGACTGTGTAAGACAGGATTGTCCTAGAAAGTTTCCAAGGAGTGGCTGGTGAATTTGACTTGCTGACCTTTTGGTTAACAGCCACAGCTCTCAACCTCTACCCTAGCAGGGTTTCCAGATCCCTAGAGGCAATGTTACAGACTGAAGAGCACCCCACCAAAATGTGTGTCGGAATCCTGATCCCTGTACTTGTGGTAGAAACCCTGGTGGTGTAGTAGTTACAGTGCGATGTCTGCTAACCAAAAGGTTGGCAGTTCAAATACGCCAAGTGCTCTTGGAAACTCTAAGTGGCAGTTCTACTCTGTCCTGTAGGGCCACTATGAGTCAGAACTGACTCAAAGACACTGGGTTTGTTTTGTTTGTTTGCACTTGTGGCTGTAATCCCAATTGGGAATAGGCTTTTCTTGCTGTGTCAGTGAGGCCCTATCAGTGTAGAGTGGGTCCTAAACCTAATTACTCCTGAGTGACGTTAAGAGCTCTAATGACACAGGGACAAGCCAGCCCAAACGGGGTAAAGAAAGAGGTCATGTGGAGGTCACCAAGGAACTGAGGCACCAGGCATGCTGGGGCCAGGGAAGCTGAGATGAGACTCTTCTCCCAGAGCCAACAGAGAACAAGGCAGGCAGTGAGAAAATAAACATTTGCTAAAGCCACCCACTTGTTTCTGTTATGGAAGCACTCAATGGAGAAGTAGATGTGGGGTTTTGGTTGGGAGAAAACACTTAGTCTTTCTTCCCCAGACTACATGTTCCTTCATCCAAAAGCAGGAATTGACAAGCCACTACAGTGTGAGCAGTTTATCCCTTACACAAGGACTGGAAGGATGGCATTGGCTTTAGCAGTCACGAGCAGGTAGATTCCTTCAATTATGCAACTCTGCTGGAAACCATGTTTTATTAATCACACCCAGCTATATAAAAAATTAAAAGTAAAGTGTTTGTGAAGCACATATTCTATTTCAGTTACCTATCAGACTTAGCCTTTTATCTGAGCAATAAAATCCAAATTATGCATCAAGTATAGTAAAGATGTATTCCAATGAACTGAAATCAGTTGTCATTTTAATACCCATCTAAACCTATTTTTAATTGATAACATGCTTATCTTAAGTGGTCAATACAAAGATAGCAAAGAGTCACTTAGGAAGAATAATCTTCAAGAGGCCACCATATCTGATGGCCTTGTGCATAAAGATTCTATTTGAAGGCAAGCCCCACTGCAGTTAGAATGCTAATGATTCACAGAGAATCTTCTCCACAACCACATTCACTTTTAAAGAGCAGACCTTGCAAGTCAGAGTAAAGGCAAGGGAGTTAGCTGCACAAATACGCATTCAAATCAGTCTACCAGCAAAGCATCTGCTGAGACCTACTCATGATAACTAACATCCCACGTGTCAGGCACTGCTTTGTACCCATTGCATATGGTAGCTTATTCAATCCTCACAATGTCCCTCCAGGGTAGGCACTACTGGTACCCGCATTTTGTTGTGGTTGTTGTTGTTAGGTACCTTAGAGTCATTTCCGACTCATAGCAACCTTATACACAACAGAACGAAACATTGCCCAGTCTTGCCCTGTGCCCACAATAGTTTCTATGCTTAGGCCCATTTTATAAACAAGTAAAGAGAAATTCTGGAAGAAGTACAATCAGAGCATTTGTTGGAAGTAAAGATAGCGAGACTCTGTCTCACATACTTTGGAAATATTGTCAGAAGGGATCAGTACCTGGAGAAGGACATCATGCTTGGTAAAGCAGAGGGTCAGTGAAAAAGAGAAAGACTTTCAACAAGATGGATTGACACAGTGGCTACTGTCAAGGTTACCACAGGTACTGTCAAAAAAGAGGCCACTTGAAGGAGGAGAGTCCTGAATGTCCCACAACAAGATGTTCAGTAGACCTCTGCAACAAAAGGCCCAGATGGACGGGCCCTCCTGGACTTTCTCAGAAGAAGAGTCTAGTTAGTGAACTGGATCCCAGAGAACCATCTGCCTCCTGGCCACACATCAGAGAGCTAAGGGTTACACTCGACGTGGAAGGTAAGGAAATTAAATTTGTCTTAGACACAATAGTCACCCTCTCTATCTTAAATTACCCAATGGGTCCACTCTCTAAGAGGGAGTGTGTAACTATTGGCTTGAGCTACAAATCCAAGGAGAAAGAAATTTTACTCTTAGGTTTGATGGAGTCACAATTACTAAGGCATTCCCTTCTGGATATTCCTGACTGTCCTGTTGTATTACTGGGACAAAAATTACTAAGTAAACCGGGGACACACACATTTAAAAATCTGACTAAATATAAATAATGAGAACTGGAGAATTACTTATATTTTTGGTTAGTATATTAAAACCTAAAGAAACAGAAGGGCATATACCAAAATAAATTCTCAGTCAGATTTCATAAAAAGGTTGAGAGTTGAGGCAAACACAGATATTCTGTGGGGAAATGCACAATTGAAACCTCAGGAAAATGTGGTTCCTCTTTTGAGTGAACAGTCAGGAGTCAAGATAGGGAGACTGAGGGCCTCTGTGGTGTGATTAAAACTAGTGACAAACCACACTGGCTGTCCTGCGACACTTGAGATGAGAAAGGAAAGCCTGAAGAAATATAGACTTCCCTAAAACTACCAGAAGCCTGAAGGCCTTAAACCTAAAGAGTTATAGCTTTGTTAAAAGCACTGGGTGCCTGGAAGCCTGGCACAAGAGAAGCCCCCACGCAAGTGTTTCTTGTGAGCAGTTCGACCCCCAGAGAAAGGAGAGCCCCCTCCTCACAACTTAAGAATTTGCTTACCTTTACGTTTGTAACTATGTGAACACCATTTAGAAGGTAGAATGATAATTTGTAAAACTACTAATAGCAATAGGAATGCTGTATGAAAATTTCTTTGTTTGAACTTTCTGTAAAGGTATATAAACTCTGGAACTTGGCGGGATAGGGAACGCAGCTGTTTTCAAACTTAGTCTACTGTGTTCTGCCGGGCTAATAAAGTCTCCCTTCCTCTAACAATAAATGGTGTTCGGAGTGACCCTTGCTCCCCTGAGCTTTGTTTAACGGTTACTTGTAAACTCCTGTTTTTCCTGCAACAGAGATAAGTCCCCAAACCATTGTGTCAACTTTCTCAAAGTTGTTTTTCAGATGGAACCAACTCCAGGGACAAGTGCAGAAAGTCCTGCTTCCACCACTACATGTCCTTCCAGCGTGGGCACCAGAGAGCTATAATCAGCACCAAGGAATTGAACCAAGGGACAAGCAGCTGCCATCCAAAAAGGAAATACTTTTCAGATCCCCATCCCTAATTTGTCCCTAACTTGTACCAGGGCATAGACTGGCTATAAAACCCAACTGACGAATGTCACTGTTACTGCCAATAGTAATTCCCTTATTCGACGGCACTTGGCTTGGCTATTAATCTTTTTGGTTATTCTTATCTTGGGCCCCTAATTCTTAATGCCTTAACTTGCTTTATCTCTTCCAGGCTACAATTCCAAGTTAAACTCATGGTCCTATAAGAATACCAGCCTGTACCCATACCAACCAGGCAAGAGATCAGGCAACTCAGTGTTTCTCAGGCAGAATGCTAGAGGAACATGGGTCTGACATGTAGGTAGGATTACGCCCCCAAACAGCAAGAAGTAGCCAAAGAGAAGTCAGCTTCCCAGATTCCCTTCAAGATTTCAGGCCCTTGTCTCCTCAGGGGGGAAATGCCAAGGTTAGCTAAGGAACCTGATCTCTGCTACCACATACTACCCTATTTTACTCCTGAATCTAACAATTTCTAGTGATAACAAAGGTTGTGGTTTGCATTATAGAACACACACACACAATCATAGTAGTGATAAGGTTGCCAGGGGAACAGGATCCCAGATCAACCGCGTATCAGCAGCTTTCCCTGGCAGTTTGTGATGCATGTGTGGGTTCTTCCTGGCAGTTACGATGCAAATAGAGCAATTCCTCCTGGCAGTTGTGAGGTGGCGATGGTGGCCTTAGGCCCAATCAGAAGCCAACTTACTATCTCCCCCTCCCATATATGACATCACCCCCTGCTTCTGCCTATAAAAAGCATCCCCAAAATCTATGTGGGGTCTTTTTCCATTCATGGAGACTGACCTGTTCCCTCTTTGGAACATACTTTCCCTTAATAAGCTTTTCTGTCATTTGCTACTAAAAAAGATACAATTTGTGTGCTTTGGGGAGGGGATCCCAGCTTGCCGCCCGTCAGGAGACCGAACTTGCTAGTTTGATCTCTGGAAACCAAATCAGGTCACTGGGGTCTAATCAGCTGCACAACCTCGACAGCTACAACGATGGCCTTAAGCATAACCCATGTGAACACGGCGCAGGATGGGGCAGTGTTTCTTTCTGTTGTGCACAGGGTCGCTATGAATTGGAACTGACTCAGTGGCACCTACAACAACAAACTGAGAAACAGAAATCCCCTGGGTGATGCAAATAGTTAATGCTCTGGACCGCTAACTGAAAGTTGGTTGTTCGAATTCATCCAGAGATGCCTTGGAAGAAAGACCTGGCAATCTACTTCCAATAAATCAACTATTGACAATCATATGGATTTGGAACAAAACTATCTCCTTAGATAGTTTTGGATCTTTTAGTGAAATAACAGATTGGCACACAAAACAAAGGGTATTACTCATGAGAATTGCACACTGTGTTAAAAAAAGTCTCTGTGACGCCAAAAGGCTAACAATTCTTCTAAAGCAGAGATGAGAAGACAAGGGGCAGAAAACATACAGTGCCCAAAACAGAACAAACAGAAAGAGATGAAAGAGAATGCTGACTCATTGTGAAAAACGTAACAGATGTCACTGAATAGAGTGTATACAGATTGTCAAATGAGAACCCTACTGTCATGGATTGAATTGTGTCTCCCCCAAAATATGTAGAGTAATCTGGCTGGGCCAGGATTCCCTGTCTTCTGTGATTGCCCTCCATTTGGGGATTTTCTGATGCTGTAAATCCTAATCTCTGCCTGTGGCTATTAGATAGGACGATTATGTTAAAAGAGGACTAGGGTCGGACTGCCGCGCCCTTGCTAAGGGAGTTTCCCTGGAGTGGGGCTGGCATCACCCTTCATCCTCCTACAGCAGATAAAAAAGAGAAGCAAGTAGAGAATGGGAAATCTCACACCATCAAGAAAGCAGCATCAGGAGAAGAGCACGGCCTTCTGACCTGAGGTTCCTTCACCAAGATGCTCCCTGGACAAAGACTGATGAAACACAAGGACTTCCCTCCAGACCTGACAGATGGAAAGACTTCCACCGGAGCAGACACCCTAAATTTGGACTTGTAGCCTACTAGACTATGTAAGAATAAAGTTTCCTTTGTTAAAGCCACCGACTCTGTGGTATTTCTGTTAAGAGCAGTACTAGCTGACTAAAGCACCTACTTACTGTGTAAACTTTCACCAAAAACAAAATAAAATATAATTTAAAGGAAAAAAGAAAAAAAAACCTATGGAGCACAGTTGTACTCTGACAAACAGAAGGTCACCATGAGTCAGAATTGACTAGACAGCAAATGATAAGGAGGAAACAGAGAGGCTACAGGACTTGCCCAGTCACCCAGCTAAGGAAAGAGCGAGGACCAAGGCTGTGACTAATCCAGACAATCTGGTTCCCAGTCCACGACCGTCACTGCCCAGGACTCAAAGACCTGACTTGCTGCCCTCAAAGGTCTTGCAATATCTTTGATGAGATAAAGTCTTTACACTTGAAATGGGTGGTCAATGGTGTTTGGATAGCACATGGAAAATTGAATAGTGTACAGATCAATCTTAACAATCAGTGATGTGTTGGCAATTGGTGTAGCCAGGGACAGATGTCAAAGAGGTGGGAGACAGTCAAGCTGGGAAGGACAGGCAGGACAGGGGTAAGGTAAACAGAATTTGGACACTCACCATACAGAGAGTCACACTTCCCTTTTCTTTGCCATAGAACAACATTGCATATTCCATTAAATATTGCTAGGGCAGAGCCCATAGGTCATCAGGAACCAAACTACAAAACCACCCAGGTGAATAGCTGCAAACCCTTATAACCAGGGTGACCAACTTGTCTAGTTTGTCCTGATTGTAGTACTAAGGTCCTGCTTCCCAAGGACCCTGTTAGTCCCAGGCAAGCAGGATGAGTTGATCACCCTACTCATAAAATTCTAATGGGAGAAAGAAAGCTTTCAGAAAGAAACAGTTTAAAACAAAACCTACGCCATGACTGTTTTACATCAAATACAGTGATCTTTGAAAAGACTGGAACAGTGAATCTGAGTTTCTCTGAAGCCTGCTACTTAGACGCCATAGGACCTTGGGACAGTCACCTGATTGTTGTTGACTCTAGTTTCCCTACCTTTAAATTTACAGGTGATCTTTAAGGTCAATTTTAGTGCTAATAACCAACCCACCATTCTTGTGTTAATATCAGAGACCTCCCTCAAACATAAAACACACATGCATATAAATACCCCTACATCCATTGCCATGGAGTCGATACTGACTCACAGCAACCCTACAGACATAGTAGAACTGCCCCACAGAGTTTCAAGGAGTGCCTGTTACAAGTATTGAAGCTGAGTTGTTCACACTTGAGTTAATTTGCCCAAGTTTAGCCCCCTTTGGTGTGCGTGCTCAGCAGATTTTTGTTGACTTGAATTGTTGTGTATCAACGAGTCCATTACATACATTCTATCCTTGTCTTCAGATGACAATATGGTAGCACACGGAACAGAAGCCAACCCAACCAAACTCACTGTGGAGTCGATTCCAACTCACAGTGACCCTACAGGGCAGAAGAGAACTAACCTTTTGGTTAGCAGACTTAGCAATATCCCGTAGAAACATCCATTCTTTGTTGGTCAAATTGAGTCCAATCATAGCGACCCTGTACCAAAAAAACAAACCCAGGACAGAGTGAAAATGCTAGGAAGGCTTTCCAAAGCTGTGATTTTCAAGAGCTGACTGCCACATCTCTCTCCCACGGAGTGGCTGGTGACTTGGGCCCGCCAACCCATCAGTTAACAGCTGAGCATTTAACCACTGCACCTCCAGACCTCCTTGTGTAAACACACACATGTACATACCCATGAAGTTTTCTTATTTAAGGGAAAGTTTCCTACTAGGCATTATTCATCATTTAAGACAAGAATCAGCTTGAGATACACTTCAAGAAAAAGAGGAAGGCCCTCAGTGAGATGGGTTGACACAGCAGCTGCAACAAAAGTCTCAAGCACAACAGCGATTGTGAGGATGGCTCAGGACAGGGCAGTGTTCCATTCTGTTGTGCACAGGGTGGCTGTGAGTCAGAACTCCATGGCACTAAAAACAGCAACATACTTCAAGAAAAACTGAAGACTTGATTCTTCTTTTTCTTGTGGTAGTTTAACATTGTTGATATGTTTCCCGGCTTTGCAACACCCAGTTTGAGTCGATTTCACAAGCAATGGGGAAAACGCCTGTGGTACAAATTAACGGATACAAATCATGAGGTAGTGTTCATGAATCATAGCCCTTATCTCCCATCGTGTACCTGGGAGGGCTGGACCGCAGGATCTGGAGAGCACCAGAAACAAGCCAGGAGTGCTCTAGCTCCCCTTCACAAGACCCTCTGTCACTTGGAGGAGCCCCAGTGGCGCAGCAGCTAAGTATTCCACGGCTAACCAAGAGGTTGTGAGTTTGAATCTGCCAGCCACTCCCTGGAAACACTATGGAACAGTTCTCTTCTGCCCTGTAGGGTCACTGTGAGTTGGAATCGACTCCACAGTGAGTTTGGTTGGGTTGGCTTCTGTTCCGTGTGCTACCATATTGTCATCTGAAGACAAGGATAGAATGTATGTAATGGACTCGTTGATACACAACAATTCAAGTCAACAAAAATCTGCTGAGCACGCACACCAAAGGGGGCTAAACTTGGGCAAATTAACTCAAGTGTGAACAACTCAGCTTCAATACTTGTAACTAAATGGTTACAAACGCTCCATCTGCCATGGTGGTGTCTGGGAAGGGAAGAGACAGGACTCAGATAACTGACCAGATAGTTTGACATGCATTATGAGTGAACTGTATCCTCAAAAAATATGTGCTGTAGGTGCTAATCTTAACTGACTGCAGCAACAGGGTTTTGTTTTGTTTTTGTTTTTAATGCCTGTGTTCATGATCCCATTTGGGAATGGGTTTTTCTTGTTATGTTAATGAGGCAGGATTAGCACAGGATGTACCTTGTGTCAATCTCTGAGATATAAAAGAGATTAAACAAGCAAGCAGAGCAGAGATAGGAGAAGAGAGGTGCCAAGCTACATGAAGGTTACCCAGGAGCAGAAGCTCAGAAGACACCAAGACTCCTCCACAGCCTACAGAGAGAAAGTCTTCCCCTAGAGCTGGCACCTTGAATTCAAACTACAAGCCTTCTAACCTACAACAAAATTAATCTCTGTTAAAACCACCCATTTGTGGTATTTCTGTTATACAAGGACTACCAGTTAAGTTTGCAAACTCATCCTTTTAGAAAAAGTGTTATGTTCCTCTTCACTGAATATCACTATGGTCACCTTCGAAGTACTCCCTTTGGGAAGCCACGCACTGATGCCAATGCCTAGTCCACCCTTCAAAGCAGTTTTGGAACTTTTTCTGGAATGGCCATCAGCACTGTCATCATATTACTCTTGATGTCCTGAATGTCATCAAAATGTCTTCCTTTCAATATTTCCTTTATCTACGAGTAAAGAAAAAAGTCACTGAGAGCCAGATCAGGTGAGTAGAGAGGGTATTCCTATACAGTTATTTGTGTATTGGCTAAAAACTGCCAGGGGCCAGCCTCGGCAGGGTCTGGGATCACAAAGAGATGGGTGGCGTAGGCAAAGAAGAAATGATGAAACTCAGACAACCAGGAATCTGGAGGTCAGCAGCCTGTTAAGGCCTGTCTTTCTTTATTTTTTATATAATCAATGAGGTCTGGTCTTTGACCATGTAAGCTGTTGGCTAGTGAGGAATTGATACCTCGTAGTCTCTTTTCATGTTAATCATGAGGGCCTTCTAGGTAATGGCCCGAGACAAGTATATGGTGGTTATAATCAACAGTGAAAACTAAGTTATGCCTTGAGCTCAATCAGCTCTATCTATGCCTCAAGGTCAAAAGGTGCAGGAAGATGCGTAGACTCATCTAAAGGTTATTATCTGGCTGTCTCTATTTGTTCCTCCTTTGCTCTTGTTTTATCTCTTCCTGTGGAGACAGTAAGCACCCACCGTCCCCCTCTCTTAAGCTGTTCTAAGAAGGATATTTCTTTACTATTTACTCATTTGTCATACCAATTATAATAAACTTGGGAGCCTATCCATCTTCCTGATGCAGGGAGTGGGATGTCTATATCTAAGGGCTGTGTGGGGGGTTGTCCCTGGGGAGCTTCCCAGGGCCTTCCTGCAATCTTGTATTTCACATGTGGAGGGGGATGTGCAGTTGGGGGAAGCCAGCGGGGCTAGGCCGGCCTCGGCATTCCTGCGTTGGGCGTTCCTGGGCTGGGCGTGCTGTGTCGGGATTCATTAAGCCAAGGGGGTTGTAATGCCCTTCTTAGAAGGCATCTTCCTTAATCCTTGTGCTGAGAGATGAGAGGGTACTTTTGAGGAAGGTTTGATTAGGATGCAAAATATTATCAGGGAGAGTACAGCCAAAAATATGTCAAGGGTGAGATGCCTCCGCCCACCATCACATAGGCATGTGGCATTGCTTACAGGGGCTTCTGTGGGTGATGGGCCTTGACAAAAAAAGCCCTCACAGATAGCTATACAATTAAGTTCATGCCACCTTGCCCCGTGCACAATGGCCATTCCAGCAAGAGTTCCAAAATTGCTTTGAAGGGTGGACTAGGTGCTGGCATCAGTGCATAACTTCCCAAGGGGAGGACTTCAAAGGTGACTGTAGCGATATTCAGCAATGAGGTATGTAGCATTTAGAACAATTAAGTTACAGACTTAATTGTCAGACCTCATAGCCACACTAGATAACTAAGACACCATGTGAGCTACTCACCTTTCCTCTGTGCACTGCTATGACTAGACTTGTTCTGTGTTTTCTGAAGGGCTGCCTTTGTTAGTCATATCTTTATTCCTGAAATGGACCATACTGTCTGTGGAACAGACTCAGACTATGAACACAGATGCCCTTTCGACCCAACTCTGCTTTGTACACAGGTCCTAGGTTGAACCTACTGATATGGAAGGCAGGTGGCAAATGAGAGTATAGTTACATTGTTCTACCCATTGAGTCTGGGATGCACGACAGGTAAAAAGTTCATATCCAAGGTCACACTGCCAATCAGAGACAGCAGAGTTGGATCCAAGGCTTCTGGGAAACGGAACAATATTTTGACTTTTCATATCAGCAAAAGAGCTACCTTATTTTTTCTTTACTTGATAAGAATTTATTCTGCAGCCAAGCAAGATTGAAATTCAGCCTCTCACACGCCATCTCTGATTGATAGCAAGGACTAACTTCCTGCCATTTTCTATCTCCAAGTTCAGTGTAAAGTGACCAATCCAGGGTTTGATCAACTTTAGGTACCCCTAAACACTGTGGTACCCCTGAACTTGGATGTCACAGGTATTCTAGATACAATCTTACAGAAAAGCTTAATTGACTGCTGAATACTAGAATAGAAATTCTCTTTACTGAAAATAGAATCTCACTGTGATTTGAGAAGCCACAGATTATATACGCTGCCCCTGGTCATTCTTTCATGAGCATTTTATTTCTGAAGCACTTGAGGCTTTCTAATCTCCTGTTATAATTATCTTCCCAAACCTCAGTCATCTAACTTCTTCTTATACCGTTTTTGCCATATGTAGTATGCCAGTAATAAATCACCTCAAAATTTAGTGGCTTAAAACAACAATCATATTTTGTTCACAAGCGTGCACTTGGGGCAGGACTTAGCAGATGTCTTGGTCATCTGGTACTGCTGTAACAGAATCAACACAGGTGGGTAGCTTTAATAAAAAATTTTCTCATGGTTTAGGAAGCCAGAAGCTCAAATTCAGAGTACTGGCACTAGGGGGTAGCTTTCTCTCTTTGTGAGTTTTGGAGGAAAGTCGTTATCTCTTTCCAGCTTCTGTTTCTTGGTTCCCTGAAGCTCTCATGTGATGTGAAATCTAGTCTCCCCCTTCTGTGGTTGCTTGCTCCATCTGCTCTTTGGTGTCTCAGAAGAAACTGACTTAGGACACACACTACACTAATGATGCTTTATTAACAAAATAAAGAAAACTCATTCACAAGTGAGATTATAAGCACTGCTGAACCAAAAGGCCAAATCTGTTGTGGGTGAGTCCATTCTGACTCACAGTTACCCCACAGGACAGAGTATAACTATCCTCTCAGGTTTCCAAGAAGCACCTGCTAGATTTGAACCTTCATCCTTTCGGTTAGCAGCCAAACTCAGCCATTCTGCCACCAGGGATTCCATAGCCACTACAGCCGTTAGGATTTACAACACGTATTTTGGGGGGCACAGTTCAATCTCTATCAGCAAGACAGTTCATTTTGCTTCCCGTAGTGTCGGCTGAGGCTCCTTGACCTGGGGTGCTCAGGAAAGATGCACTTTCAAGGTAGCACAGTCATAGGGCTGGTAACTTGGTACTGGCTGTTCCCCAAGAGATCAGTCCAGCCAGAGGCCTCGGTTTCTCTCCATATGGGACGCTTCATGGGCTTCCCCATCTTCTTCACGGTGTGGTGACTGGGTTCCAGGGCATGGCATTTTTGTCACCTGTCTCAGGAATCACACAGCCTCTTGTCCACAAACTCTCGTGGTTGAGGCTGACTCAAAGACCCACCCACTTTCACAGAAGGAGGTCATAGACTCCAGACTTTGGTAAGGAAGTGGCAAGCTTCTGGAAGAGCATATGGGATAGGTAATGTCATTGACACCATCCTTAGACAATACAATATGGCCACAAATTACATTCCCCCAACATGTAAAATATACTAATGCCCTCACCCAAGACTGTCCATCCTGGTAGCATCCCATTATGGCCTCAGGTTCAGGCTCAGCATCCAGGATCTCATTATCTAAGGCAAGTCCAGGTGATGATGAGGCTTCTCGAATGCAGCGCCTTGTGGACCATTCACTGAGACTAATTCTCAGCCTGAAGACCTATGAGCTAAAGAGCCACATTATCTACCCCCAGTTGGTGAGGAGCTATGGCCAAAGTTCCTAAAGAGGCCACCCAGGCAGACACAGGATTGTGGTTCAAAATTCAAGCGGAGGCTGACACTCTTTATACCTAAGAATTTAGTTACAAATCAAGCACTCAGACTGCTCAATAAAAGCTGTCCTATTCTCCTACCTCAACGACTGTGCCTGCAGAATGACAAAATCTAAATATGTGTAAAGTTTGGTTTTAAATGTAATTGAAAGTCGGCAAAATATCTGAGACAACTGAATTAGTTATTGCACATATCTAGGGATTCTACTGATGAGCTAGTGACATTTGGATAAATAAGAACACACACACCATTCATCAACTGCATGGACTTCACAAATGGTATTTTTACTTCAGTTCAGTCAAATCATAATTATATTTCCAGGATATGGATTTTCATGTAATTTATGTTTTATTGATAGCAATAATCTAAAGATTGAATAACCAAAATTAAATAATACTTAGTGTCAAAATTAAAGTAAATTTTTATTCGAAATGTAAATTAAAAGGAAACAAAAACCACTGCTGTGAGTCAGGTCTGACTCATAGAGACCCTAGAGGTCAGAGTAGAACTGCCCTATAGAGTTTCCAAGGAGTGCCTGGCAGATATGAACCGCCGACCTTTTGGTTAGTAGACACAGTACTTAACCCACTACACCACCATGGCTTCCTCAAAAGAAAACAGACTTTGAAAATTAACATTATTTTTATGTTTTCAAAATAGGATATTTTTCTTCTAAAAGAGTTCAAAGTTTACATTATGTGTGTGTAGATATATGTGTGTGTATACATATATATATACACATATATATGCATGCATACATATACACACATATACATATATGTATATATATATGAGCCCTTAGCTTTGGCACTTGGCTAGGAAACCCTGAGTGAGTTAAGTGCTAGGTCTGCTAACTAAGAGGTCGACAGTTCAAAATTCACCAGGTGCTCCTTGGAAACTGTATAGGGCAGTTCTACTCTGACCTCTAGGGTCACTATGAGTCGGACCCAACTGGACGGACACCAGTGAGTTTATGAGCCCTGGTGGTGCAGTGGTTAAGAGCTACAGCTGCTATCTAAAACTTTGGCAGTTCCAATCCACCAGTCGATCCAGATAAACCCTATGGGGCAGTTATACACTGTCCTACAGGGCCATTATGAGTCAGACTTGACTCAACAGCAACAGATTTATATAGACAAAATGTAAGTGCATATATACACACACATACATATACATGATGAAAGATATAAATTTTAAATAATGAATATGAAAACTTTGAATCAAGAGTATTTAAGGCTGAAATTTTGCTTAATATTTGAAAATATACCCTCTGCTCACTGCCATCGAGTTGATTCTGACTCATAGCAGTCCTGTAGGATACAGTAGAACTGCCCCCCTCAGTTTTCCTAGACTGTAATCTTGACAGAAAGGGACTGCCACATCTTTCTCCCTGGGAGCAGCTGGTGGATTCTAACCACTGACCTTTCTGTTAGCAACTGGGTGCCTAACCACTGCACCACCAGGATCCCTCTGAAAATCTAACCAAAGTATGTTAGACATATTTTACAGAAGTAAAACTATTCATAATTCAAGTATGCCATTTTCCTCTAGTTGTATGTGTAAATAGGTATCGTGCATCACGCATTTATATCAAGACCTACATATATGTAAACTTATGAACATGCATTATTTTAATATTGCAAGATATTCCTCATCTACCACTTGCAACCCCTGCAAATAATGTGCTAATTTATGAGGACCTCTGGAACCAAGAGCTGGAATGCAAAAGGCAGCAAGAAAATGAATGTTTGGTACTACTGGGAGACAGTAACTCTTTATGCAAGAATCATTTGCAAGTTAATTAAAAATAAATTCATTAAATTGCTTTTTCTTTCCCTCAGTGCTCTGCTGCTGAAATCACTCTTCCACTCCAATGAAGACCTAACATCACAGTAACTCCCAGCATTTGCTGCTTTTACGTCCTGTTGCCTTTTACTTCAAGGGCTTGGGCAGCAGATAGAGAGACGCATTCCCCGGTGCCCTATATGGCACCAGTCAGGAAAGCGGTCACTGGTGGGTTCTGCTGGGCTGGTGACCAATACAAGGAGCTCTGGTAGTGCAGTGGTTAAAGGAGCTCAGCTGCTAACCGAAATTTTGGCAGTTTGATCCCACCAGTGGCTTCTCCGGAGAAAGATGTAGCAGTCTGCTTCTGTACGGAAACCCTACGGGACATTCTATTCTGTTCTATAGGATCACTGTGAGTCAGAATCAGCTCAATGGTAGTAGGTTGCTTGAAGGTTCTTTTTTTGTTGTTTTATGTTGAGTACTAGTTACTATGCTACTCATAACCAAAAACTCATTGCCTTCAAGTTAATTCCAACTCAGAGTGACCTTCAAGGACAGAGTACAACTGCCGGGTAGGGTTTCCAAGGAGCAGCTGGTAGAACCACTGACTTTTGCTTAGCAGCTGAATACTTAATCACAGTGCCACTAGGGCCCTATTGCTGTGCTACAGAGCCACCCATTTGTTCTTTGATAATTGTGTGTGTGTGTGTTTATGATACACTGTTGTTGTCATTGTTGTTAAGTGCTGCTGAGTTTATTCCCACTCAGAGCAACCCTACACGACAGCAGAATCACCCCACTGGGTGTCTAAGGCTGTAGTCTTTATGAGAGCAGGTGGCCAGGTCTATTCGCCCACTGAGCCATAGGTGGGTCCAACCTTTTGGTTAGAGCTGAGCACTTAACCACTGTGCCACCAAGGGCTCCTTTAATGATCTATAAAACCCACGTGCCATTGAGTCACTTCCAACTCATAGCAACCCTGTAAGACAGAGTAGAACTGTCCCATAGGCTTTCCAAGGATAGTCTGGTGGATTCAAACAGCCAGCTTTGCAGTCAGCATCTGTTGCTCTTACCCCTCCCTGCCACTAGGATTTCCTTGGGATCTCCAGGACTCTTTAAAGCCTTGAGTTTGTGCAAAGGTCCCACTTGTCCAGATCTAAAAGGCAGCAACATCCATGATCTTGCTCTTAAAATTTCAGTCTAAATAGCCTTGCTTTTTTTATATAGCTATCTTTTAAATTAAGTTTTAATCAAAGAAGTAAGTGGTGCATAAATGTATTTTAGATTTTTAAACAGCTTGCCCTTCCCTCACCACACTGTGATAAGTTTGGTTACAAGCATAGGATGAATCTTTCTAAATACACTGCATGTTCACACAGTGCCAGACATTGTTTTCATCATTTTGAAATTGTGATTAAGTGAAAGTTTACAATCCAAATCAATTTTGCATAGCTGCCTCTCTGCAACTCTATCTGCTCTCCTCACCCTGTGACGGCACACTCTTCTTTTTCACTCTTTACTCAGTATCTACTTCTATTTGTCCCTTCCTCTCCACCCTCTCCTCTCCCCTCTGGAAAGGAACCAGTAGGACAGCCCTAGTGTGTATATGCCAAGTGCCAAGCCAAGTGCTGTCGAGTCGGATCCGACACACATGTATATGTGTATATATAAAACCATAAAGTACACACTCCACATGCTCGCTCTTTGTCCCCAAGTCCAGTCCATTCTTTAGCTGAAGTGTTGACTTCAGTACTAGTTTGAGGCCCAGACTAACAGCAGGTCTAGAGGCCACGTTCCCAGGGGACCCTACGGCCTGTCAGATCATCAATTCTGGCCTTTTAATAGAGTTCTCGATTTGCACACTTCTTTGTCTTATGCTACGTCAGGAACACTATACTGTGTCTAGTCACAGCTGTCTTTGGTAGTGACTGATGCTGTCTGGTTCCTCTGGTCTCATGCTGATGTAGTGCCCCAATCATATGGCCCCTTCTGTCTCCTGGGCTCATTTGCCTCATGTCTTTGACGTTTTTGGCCGTCATCAGTTTCAGGGGGGTTGGGAACCAATCATCTTTTCTAACTCTCACAGTAACCCCATGAGATAGGGGCCTTACTCACATGTATCTACTTGCCAAAGCCCATCACCCACAAAGACCTCTGTGAGCAAAGCCACAAGCCTATGTGATGGTGGGCAGACGCATCACCCCTGACATATTTCTGGCCGTATATTTTTCATCCTAATTAAACTCTCCTCAAAAATACCCCCTCATTTCCCAGCACAAGGACAAACGCTAAGCCCGGGAACATCCAGCCTGGGAACACCCAGCCCAGGAATGCCAAGGCTGGCCCAGCCCCGCTGACTTCCCCCAACTGCACATCCACCCCTGCATATAAAAAGAATTACCCTTCTTAGAACAGTTTAAGAAAGGCATAGGGTGGAGGATGGTGGTTGTTTACTGTCCCCACAGGAAGAGATAAAGAGCAAAGTGGGAACAAATAGAGATTATAACTTTTAGACCCCTCCTCCTGTACCTTTTAACCTTGAGGTATTGGTAGAGCTGATTGACCTCGGGGCATAACTTTGTTTTCACTGTCAATTATCACCACAACACACCTGCCTCAGGCCATTAATCTAGAAGGCCTTGACAATTAACAAGAAAAAAACCACGAGGTTTCGGTTTCAAGTTAGCCAATAGCTTGTGTGGTCAGGGGGCAGGGTGAAAATCACGTCACCTCAAGTTAGCCAATAGCTTGTGTGGTCAGGAGGCAGGGTGAAAATCACGTCACTTCGACTATAAAAATAAAGAAAGACCTTTTCGGGCTGCCATTTCTCCAAAACTCTTTCCTGTGTTTCTCAATTCATTTCCTCACTGACGCCGTTTACCTCCCTCTGTGGGGCCCCCCAAAAAGTTGTCGGGGCTGGCTCCTGGCATCTACTTCAAGAAGACTATTGTCAACTCAAGGGAGTTTGGGGGCTGATGAGGAAAATGACCAGACTGCCAGAGAACAGCTCCTCACAACAATCAATTTATTGAGGCCAATACATGGACAGCAGTGTGCAAGGCAGAGGGTCTCCTATAGCAAAAGGTCTCCCAGTGAAGCAGGGAGTCACAAGAAGGGGAAGAGGGCAAGGAAAGAGAAGAGATGCCGTGCTCTTCTGCAGCAGGATGGGAGTTCCCTGAATCACAGAGCTCCAATGACAACAGCAACTTGGATGTCCTTATAACTGTAGGATTTCATCTTATCTGTGGCTAGCAAATGTTGGGCATAGTTTTGCAGGATGTGTAAAACAGACAAGCTCTAAAACCCATTGCCATGGAGTCGATCGCAACTCCGAGATCCTATAGGTCAGAGAAGAACTGCCCCACAGAGTTTCCAAAGAGTGTCTGGTAGATTCGAACTGCCAACCTTTCAGTTAGCAGCTGTAGCTCTTAACTACTATGTCATTTAGTGGTTAATGACATGAGACTGCCATTTCACCCACCATATGAAGGGACCATTTCACCCACTCCACTAATTACACCATCTTGCCAGCCCTACAACTATCTGAATTTGCACCACTACTGGGGATCTGGGGCAACGCTGGTGGCATAGTGGTTAAGTGTTACATCTGCTAACCAGAAGGTTGGCGGTTCAGATCCACTAAGTGCTCTTTGGGAACTCTATGGAGCAGTTCTACTCTGTCTTACAGGATTGCTACGAGTTGGAATCAATTCAGTGGCACTGAGTTTGGTTTTTTTTTTTGGTTTGGACTGAGGATCTGGAGTCCCTGGGTGGTGCAAACAATCAGGGGTGTCACTTCAGAATGACTGGAGGTATAACAAATGAGTGGCAATAGCAGGCCTTTTGGGTAGTGGGTCTCAGCTTGTGATTAAGAAGTAAAGAAGCTGGGCCAACACTCAGAGGTGTCGACTAGGATTTGCAGCAACGAGAGAGCATTTGTGTGTGTGTGACAGAAAATGTATCAAACTTACAGCTTAGACCTAAAACTTATCTTTTTCCCTTAATATGTCCTCGTGTTAGGATACTGAGATCACTCTTTCCTTCATAACAGCAAGGGGGGCATGTAAGCAAAATCATATTGGGGAAGAAACAAGATTTTTCTAAAGATCTTCAAGGTCTGCTATTTACCACGGTTTCTCATTTGTTAATTTCTAATTACTTTTCTGCTTTCTGAGATCCACAGGTAATTAGCCACTAAGCGAAGGGTCACATGCTCAGTCGGCCAAGGGAAAAACCTCCCTGAGCAAAAACTCCAATTTGTTGTGTGCTATTTTTCTCCTGGGAGAAACATGACAGCTTTCTAAATGAAAAAGGGGCAAAAGTCCCATCAGGCTGCTTCAGGATGATTTTCTAATAAACGCAAATTAGGAAGCGGAAATTGGAATGCCCACACAAGGATTCTTTAATTAAAGAACGCGTTTGACTTAGCATCAAGCTACCAAAGTGTCAGTTTGTCTCAGACCCTTGGTCCACCTCCAGCACCAGCACCCCAATACTGCCAGAAATTCTCTCTTGCCTTCTGAATTGTCTAAAGCTCCCCCATCCCATTCCCCAATTATTCATTCCTTTTCCCCACCCCCAACCCCACTTGCTTCTCCACCTCATAAACAGGTCTATTCCCAAATGAAGCTTTCAACTTGATCTGATGAACTGATTTCACGCTACTAAGGGAATGGCTGATATTTCTTGTCGAAGTGTCCAAAGATGGCTTGTTTTAACCCAAACAACTTTCTATTTGATAAACTAAGGCTCTTTTGAAGAGCAACTGAGAACAGGGAGAAACACTCCACTTACTGGTCTTTATTGTTGTCAGTAGGAAAAACAAACTAGCTTATTAGTATTTACAGTGCATTAAACAAGACTTGCTGACCAGAGAGTGAGGCAGAGTAGACCTGAACGTCAGTAAACAAAGGCTGGTGGGACAATAAACCTGCCAGCAGACACAGGAAGGAGAAAGGTGTAAAATATGGAGGGATTTCATGAAAATGGATGTTTTTATCCTTTCTTCTTTGAAATAGCAAAGTAGAATTCACTTGCTTTGTAAATCAAGGATTCAGATTTTAGCATACTAGGATTTTTCTTTGTTTCTTCACAAAAAGAAGTACCTGGATAATTTTTCTAATTTGTCCCCAGATTTCCATTTGAGGAATTTTCCATTACCCTTGGATCCAACTCAACAGCACTTGGCTGGCTCCATAGTCAAGAAAACAGAATTCCTGAAAACCCCACTCAGCTAGGTCCTCTGTAGGTCTCTGTGCTTTTAAAGATCTCTCACCTTTATGCATAAATAGATTTATAACATTCTCTCTAGATACTTGTTTTCACTGACTAGCTTCAAAAGGGAATGTGTGTATGTGTGTGAGTGTGTAAGCTTTCTCCAGAGAGAGAAAAAAAGCTCAACAATATCTCAGGTTCCTTCTAACTTTAGAAATTCTGTGATTCCATATACAAGCCTAGCTTTAGAAAGTTAAAATCAAAAACCTCTTCCAAGTAAGAATGTATGACATATTTAATTGCAGAAGATTTGATAGCTTAGAAAGCTTTTCAAGAATTTAATTGCATCCTACTCAGGAGGTACTAAGAGAATGGAACAAAAAATATTTATTTCTACTGGCCTTCAATGAGATTTCCTCTGAAAGGCTCCCAGGAGAAATTTTGAAGTTTTCCTTCTAGACTTATTCATCATCATTGCATAGTCTTCAATATTTACCTTTAAGAATCCTAAGCTAACTTATCATTACCTTTCAAAGTAACTGCCTTTGTGACAAATCATAGTGAGAACAGGTAAAATAAATGCCTCTCAGCCCTTATGGACTTGAATATTTCTAAAAACAGACTCACTGTTACCTATTACTCTAACAGATTTGTTTTTAAAGCAAATACCTTTCCCAGTAATCATTTGCTTCACAACTAAACTCACCAAATATTTCCTTCAAATCATAAACTGCTTCACAGTATCTTAGATGCAGTTCTACATATATACCTTCATCTTTACAAAAATTTTCAGAAACAAAAAATAGTAGCTAATACTCAGTGCTTCATGAAGTACTAGGCGTTGTTCTAAATCCTTGACGTTATTTTAATTTATTAATCTTCAGATGAACCTCACAAGCTAGATAAGACTTTTCCCCATGTTACAAATGAGAAAAACAATGCTCAGAGAGGTTGAGTAACTTGTCTGGATTTATACAACAATAAGGTGATGGAGTCAACATTCAGACACAGGTAGTCTGACCCCGGAGTCTACCTTATTACATAAAACAAGGCATCCTGCAAGAATGGAACTTCAGGTACAGAAGAAGGGAAAAAGGATCAGCCACTAAGGTCAACAGATGGTTTAGCATTCTCTGAAATCACCTTAAGGTGTTAAATCATTAGTAATTATCCATTTTAAACTTTGGCGTCCATCTAAACCTAGTTTGCTGAAATCTTTAAAGTTAAAAAATAGAATCATCCTCACAGCCCTATGCAGAATCCAGTCATTCACCCTTTTCTGTGCTTCAATCATATCTGTACCACCTGCATGACTTTTCCCATATCCATGTATTAGCAACACTGGTAGCGCAGTAGTTAACTGCTACGTCTGCTAACCAAAAGGGCGGCAGTTCATATCCGCCAGGCACTCCTTGGAAACTCTATAGGAAAGTTCTACTCTGTCCTGCAGAGTCACTGTGAGCCAGAATTGACTTGACGGCAGTGAATTTGGTCTTTTGATATGAGCTAACGTTTACTTAACACTGTCATTTAAATCACCACCTTATTTTAGAAAGACTTATATCTTTGAATTCACTAATTTGGTGGGTTGATTATATTTTGTTCAACTAACTTTAAAATAAATAACTATTTAAATCGGAAAAACCATCCACATATCCTCTAAATGATCTTTTACTACACTAGTCATACCTGGTAGCATAGTGGCTAAGTTCTGCTGTTAAACAAAAGGTTGGCAATTCAAATCTGCCAGTTGTTCCTTAGAAATCCCATGAGCTAATTCTACTCTGTCCTATAGGGTCACTATGAATCAAAATCAACTTAATGGCAATGGGTTTGTTTTGTCTGGGAGGGGCTCACTGTACCAAAGGAGCTCTGGCAGCGCAGTGGTTAAGAGTTCAGCTGTTAACCAAAAGGCTGGCAGTTGAAATCCACCAGCAGGTCCTTGGAGACCCTAGGGGACAGTTCCACTCTGTACTGTAGGGTCACTTTGAGTCGGAACCAATTCAACAGCAACAGGATTGGTTTGGTTTTCATGTACTACAGGGTTTTATTCTCACTTCAAGTATAACAGAACATATTAGTGAGAATTAGACCTTGTTAAACTCTACTTCTCCCCTACCCAACGCTAATCATAAGGCATGTGAACTCACTCTAGAAGAGAATCTTTCCAACGTTCAGTGAAGAGTAGGGCTTTTAAGGTCCTCACTGGTCTGACACTTGGAGCCTCCAGACTCCTGTGAAAAGAAATTCCCATGAACAGAATGGCTTTCGTCATTTGTGTCACTGCAATGCAAACAACGTAGGAGAATGAAGGTGGCCATTAGGGCCAGATCCCACTCACTCGTTTTTCTGACTGTTCTAATGGAATCAGACTCACCCACAGTTCTTCGAGGGCTGAAAGTCAGTTAATCCCTTGAAGGAAGAGGCAATTAGCCAGAAAGTGGATGAATCACCCAGCGATGCTGACATCCCATGTGGCTATACACAGTCTATTTCTTGTTTACCTTGTTGGTGCTTTTAGAATGTACTGAGATACCAGGACAAAGACACTTATTTTTTGTGGGGTGGTAAGGGAGAGCATCTGATACTTTTCTAATTGTCATCTTTCACTTCACACAGAAAAAAAAAGGGAGCATTAGAATCTAATAATGTAAAAATGACTCCATAACCTTCTAGTTTTATAATTTATGCCACCATTTAATTTTGTTCAAAGAGATGGATGGCATCGTAGCACTTTTAAATTAATTTAGGCTTGAATTCATGTTAGCAACATAAATGCAACCGCTAATATTTCCATAATAAAGTAATTATCATTCAGTCTCCTCTTGCAAAACCACAGAATTCATCCCTAAACTGAAATTCCACTGGCTTGTGCTAAAAATAGGCCCAGAAGAACAATCACTGTTGTGTTTTCACGTGTTTGAAAGTCCGTTGATGAGCCCCATTAGAGGGTAAGCTGAAGGGAATTTGCTATACACAAACCACCTGATCGGTCTGTAAATCCATGATATAGGCAAAATAAGGACCTTGGGATTTCAGAGGCAGTCTATGAAAAGACAGAATAAATTGGCGGGCATTTGGAATTTTGCCCTGCCTTAAGGTGGCAGAGTGGGTGAAGTGCTTTGTCTGCTAACAAAAAGGGCAACAGTTCAAATGTGCCAGGTGCTCCATGGAAACTCTATGGAGCAATTCTACTCTGACTTCTAGGGTTGCTATGAGTTGGACCCAACTCAAGGGCAGTAGGTTTGATTTTTTTTTTAAGGTGCTACAGATGCCAACTGGTGCCTACAGGTTTGATTTTTCCTCCTACATTGTTGAGTTTTGAGATTTTCAGTAAGTTGCTTGCATTTACAAATTGGGAGATTTCACATAAAAACATGGACTTCTGACACTTTAAAAACAAAAATTCTAGCAACTCGGGCCCACTTTCCATCACATCAGCAATAGGTGGAGCTGCCCCAATGTGAGGGCTATTTCACCCACTCCACTAAGTATACCATCTTCCCAGCCCTACGACTATTTGAATTTGCAGCCCTGTTAGGGATCTGGAGTTCCTGGGAGTTGCAAACATCAGTGATGTCACTAGGAGGATGGAGTAGGTGTGGAAATATTACAGATAACTGCAAAGACTGGGAATTTCAGAACAATTAATTGTGCTAATGAGAAAACTGTATCTAGACCAAGAGGCAGTCATTCAAACAAAACAAGGGATACTGCATGGTTGAAAATCATACTTATTCAATTTGTATGATGAGCAAATAATCGGAGAAGCTGGATTCTGTGAAGAAGAGTGCAGCATCATGATTGGAGGAGGATTCATTAACAACCCGCATTAGGCACGTGACACAACCTTGCTTGCTAAATTAAGTGGAGAGGACTTTAAGCACTTACTGATGAAGATCAAAGACCATAGCCTTCAATATGGATTGTACCTAACATAAAGGAAACAGAAATTCTCATGACTGGACCAATAAGCAATATCATGATAAAGGGAGAATTAATGTTGTCAAGAATTTCATTTTACTTGAATCCACAATCAACACCCATGGAAGTAATAGTCAAGAAATCAAATGATACATTGCCTTGGGTGAATCTGCAGCAAAAGAGCTATTTAAAGTATTAAAAAAGCAAAGATATTCCTTGAGAACTAAGGTACACTTGACTCAATCCATGTTATTTTTCATTATCTCATATGCACATGGAAGTAGGACCAAGAATAAGGAAGACTGAAGAAAAACTGATGCCTTTGAATTATGGTGTTGACAAAGAATGTTAAATATATCATAGACTACCAGAAAAAACTTGTCTTGGAAAAAGTACAGCCAGAATGCTCCTTAGAAGCAAAAGTGGCTAGACTTTATCTCACGTCCTTTGGACATGTTACCAGGAAGGATCAGTCTTTGGCGAAGGACATCATGCTTCGTAAAATAAAAGAAGACAACCCTGGATGAGACGAACTGACACAGCAGCTGCAACAGTGAGCTCAGACGTAACGCTGATTGTGAGGGCACTGCAGGACCAGGGAGTGTTTCCTACTGTTGTATATAGCATCCCTGAGTCGCAACGGACTCAGTGGCACTAACAACAACAATAATAACATAGACGTCACGCACATCTGTTGACATGGTCATTAATCGATAACATGTAAAACAGAAACTCAGCGTTAAGACTGGCTCACAAGTAACCTTTGAGAAGCAGCTGGTTCCTAAGTGGGATGCTTACCGAGCACCTTCAGTACCTCAAGAGTACATACTCACCGTGTTCCGATAATCTGCAACCCAAAGCATAGGTCCTGAAGATGGCTGCAGACAATTAAGAAAAATGCATATTCCCAACACAAGTGCTGTTCTGTGGGTGGTGGCTGTTAGAGCTCCAAATGGCTTTGTCTAGAGTAGATTCTGGACAAAGTATGCATGGCAAGAATATTAAGTTCAAGTTAATGTAGCTGAACAATGACTACCCTCACTCGAGAAACCTGTTGCTGGGAGTTACCCTAACCCCTATAAACTACTGATGCATGTTCTTGGTATGAAAGGTGGCCTATTGGTGTTTGGAATAATTCTTCAGTATCCTTCTGACACAGAAAAAGCTCACGCATATTAAGTCCTGATGGTTACCAAGCAACAGAAACAAATACCCATGAAGTTTTAGTTTTGGAACAAAGTTGGGCAACTTTGTGGAATTTTTCTCATCACATTAAGCATGCATGAGAGAAAGTGCAAACACACACACACAGAGACGCTCCAAGAAAAGCAACGTATCAAGATGACCTCATAAGGTATGAGCCAAGACCTGGCTGTGTCATGAATAGTGAGCCATGCTCATGTTCCCGGGGACTGTGAACAGGTCAAGTCCAAAGAACAAAGCAGAGAAATTATTTGCTTCTAAGAGTAAAAGGTGCAATCCAAGAGAGCCTATTTGAAAAGAGCCATCTGGAGAATCAATTCTCCATCTACCTACTGCTCCCTGACACTCCCGCTAGATAACAAAAGGGGAATGCGGGGAGCTGAAGCAGTCTGCCTCAAGGCCCTGACTCCCAGAAAGGAAGGTACTAAAATTCACATGGATTAGACACCCCAGAGACTGGAGCTCACCTGCCCCACCTGGAACCAAGGGCAGCCTCAATCTTGTACCTGTGCCACAAAGGCCGAGAAATACGAGCACAGAAGGGACAGCAAGGAACTGTTTGGAACCAAGTGGGTGTTCACAGACAGTCACAAGCCTCCAAAGACTCAGCTAGGCAAGCAGAAGGGAATCAAAGCACCCCAGGCCCACGCCATCTCCACACCCATGCTGTCCCCACACTTGGCATTTCAGGACGATGGTGTGGAACAATCAAAAGAGTCCACTGTTGTGTGGGCTAGAGGATCACAGACACCAAAGAAGGTGCTAGCAAGAACCAAGGACACACCCAGGGACTCTCAGGATGAGTGGCACCTGGAATGAGAGGCCAAGTAGGCCCAAGAAAGCCTGAGATCCGGGGGTGTACTGTCATTTCCTCAAGTGCCTTCATCAGCCCATGCCCTTCGCCTAAAAAGCAGCAGTCCAGCTCTTTCCCTCTCCCTCAGGCCTGTTTCTGGCCGAACTCACCTGGTACTGCTGCCAGCTGAGGCCAGCCTCAGCCCCAGTCTAGCCGGTGTGCTCTTCGTTGATTAGCGCATCTCCCAGTCGCCTCTGCACCAGCCCAGTCCTCCTCCTGTTGATCCTTCTCTCTCCATCACCTTTCCAGACAGCCTAGAGAAGCAAGAGTGGGCCAGTGGAGAAGCAGCAAAAAGCCAATCAAATACTTTCAAATGACCAGCCAACAACCAGTTGCCAACAACTCAACCTGTAGCCATGGCAACCCCATCTATGTGTGTCAGAGTAGAACTGCCCTCCACAGGGTTGTCAATGACTGATCTTTCAGGAGCAGATTGACATGCCTTTCCTCTGAGGTCCTTCCCTCTGGATAGACTCGAACCTCCCCAACCTCTTAATAGCAGATGCGCAGGCTAGCCATTCACAGCACCCAAGGACTCCAAACAACCACAATAGGCAGTATTTACTAAGTATTTACTACACAAACTGGATTCTGACTCATAGCAAACCTCCCTATAGGACAGAGTAGAACTGCCCTGTAGGGTTTTCAAGGAGTGGCTGGTGGATTCAAACTGCCAATCTTTTGGTTCTCAGCTCAGTTCTTAACTACCACACCTCCAGGGCTCCTCTTATTACATACCAGACACTTTTCTATTTCTAATGTAAATATCTATATTTATATTGATATATAACTATGTGTATGAATGACACATTAACCATGTATTAATGACAATATTATAAAGAGCTTTCACCTAATCTTTCCAAACAACACCACTGTTTCAGTCAGCTGGTGCTGCTGTTGCAGAAATACCAAGAGTGGATAGTTTTAAAAAAGGAAAGCTAACTCTTACACAGTCTGGAAGGCTACAAGTCCAAATTCAGGACATCCACTCCAAGGGAAGGCTTTCCCCCTTGTCGGCTCTAGAGGAAAGTCCAGTATTGCGTCAGTCTTTGTCCAGGGAGCGTCTTGCCACAGGAATCTTAGGTCTGAAGGACGCGCCCTTCTCCCTGTACTGCTTTCTTGATGGAGTGAGGTTTCCAGCTCTCTTCTTGCTTCCTTTTCCATTTATCTCTTGCAGGATGAAAGGATTAAGAGTGGGGCAAGCCAGACTTCAGGGAAACAAACTCCCTTTACAGAGAAGCAGGGAGGTGATCCTATGAAGGGATTTACAGTCCCACCCTAATCCTTTAACATACAGCATATGAAAACCACAAAAAGGAGGACAATCACAAAATACTGGGGAATCATGGCCCAGCCACATGGCTGCACATATTTTGGGGGGGACACAGTTCAATCCACGACAACCATGAAGTAGGTACTTTTTTTATGCTCATTTTACACATGAGGAAGTCTGGTCACAGGTAGGTTAAACCAGTTGCCATAGGTCACATGCTTCCTAAGTGGAGGGACAGAGATTTGAACCTAGGGAGCCGGGCTTCAAATTCTGCTCAGCCTCACACCTCGAAATGGAGATAGGCTTCAAGCCCTGTGTCTGTCCGTCTCCCAAGCCCATGCTCTTGACCACCTTGATCATTTGCCAAGGCGGGAATGCATCCACTTACAGGTCGGCCTCTTGGCACTAGCAGGAGATGAGTCCACAAAGATCTCTGTGCCCCCTCCTCCAGGCCCTCTGAAATATCTATTTGCCTTATTCTCAAACCTGCAGGGAGCAACACTTTGTCAGATAGACAGACAGGTACGGTGGGCAGGTAGAATTCTTGAATCATAGTATCCACTGTGCTCTAGGGTAGCTCCTACTTTCAAAGCACACCTATGGTGATTTGCTCTCCGAATGCATGTGAAGTCTTCATCTTCTAAACCTTCACAGTATTTGTTAGACCCTCTAATGGGATTCCTCAGGAATCCCTGGTGGCACAAAAGGTTAAGTGCTCAACTACTAGCCAAAAGGTTGGTGGTTCAAACCCTGACAACAGCACTTCGGAACACAGACCTGATTGCTTCTGAAGGGTCACAGGCTCGAAAACCCTTTGGAGTAGTTCTACTCTGCACATGTGGGATCACCACAAGTTGGAATCAGTTCAACAGCAACAAACAACCTCATGGGGTTTCTGATACTCTGATTTCCATTATGGTTTATTTGGGAATTACTGTTCTCATCCCTTCTCATGTTAAGTTACTTGAGAATTGTATGGTTAGAAGAGGGATTTGACTGCTGTGTTTGAGACATCTCCAGATAACAATGGCTTTAACAGAATGGGCACTGGTTTCTCTCTGACAGAAAGCAGCAGTTGCAGAGTTCAGGGCTGGTCAGTGCTCAGCTCCACGGTGTTACTCAGGGATCCAGGCACCTGCCATCTGTGGCTCTTCCATCCCCTGAGGGTTGCCTTCATCCTTCTACAGTGGTTCAAAACCTCACCTGCATTCCAGCCAGTAACAAGAGGAAAGGACAGAAAGGGAAGGGAAAATTCTTGCCTTTTTAAGGGCAGGGCTAAATTGCAAGTTACTGTCAAGAAAAGGGAAAAACAATGTAAGAACCTTAGCCACCTCAAGTCTCGTCTTCTCGAATCCATCCATGTCTTGTTGTTAGGAGCCGCTGAGTCAGTTCCAATGCACAGTGAGCCTATGTACAACAGAAAGTGACACTGTCCTGTCCTAAACCATCCTCACAAGCGTTGCTACGTTTGACCTCTTTCTTGCAGCCACTGTGTCAGTCTGTCTCATTAAGGATCTTCCTCTTTTTTGCTGACCGTCTACAAGGCAAGCATGATATCCTTCTCCAAGGACTGGTACCGTGTCTCAGTAAAAAGATTTAAAACAACACCACATGTGTGCGTGCAGACATTTCTTCATTCAACAAACATTGTAAAATGAAGCCATGGGTCAGACACTGGGCTACTCATTAGGAATTCCATGCAAGGAGTTTATAAACAATGGATGAATAAATGAATGAGCCTTCTTTCTGGAACAGTAATCTCGAAGTACTACCGTGAAAATTTCATGAGGGCAAATAATTTAAAATATGGACACAAGTAATTTCTTCCCATGGAAGGTCGTAGATAAAGCAGTCATCTTTAAGTCGAATTTTCTGTGGCTTGCTAAAAAACATGGAAAATTGGTTATAAAGCAAGTCAACAAAAAGCCCTGATTTATTGGACTGTGCTGCCGCTAGCAAAGTATTAGAGTTCCAATCTGAATTTTTATTTTAATGAGTTTTTTCAGTGTTTTACTCTGAAACACATTTTTACCTTTTCTCTATACAAAAGAAACAAACCAAAAAAAAATTTTAAAAGTCACTTGCTGCATTTAGATAAGTATACAAGTCTAAAATTGAATTCCTTCTGTGTCTTCTAAAAGGTAAGCATTCAAGAGATTTAGTCTGAGACAGAAGCCAAAAGGCCAATTCCAATTTATTATTATTTCTAAATTATATATAACCCAGCACGAAAAACCTTTAATAATAATGTCATTCAAGCTGTCACTGGAATGCATCTTGTTTTCAGCTATAGACATGGCCACCTCAGCTTATCTTGTTTCCCAACTTCATTAAGATGTATTTCCATCTTCTTAGATCAGGCTCACCTCCCTTCACCACCTCTCCACTGAAAAAAAATCCAGCAAATGACATGCACTTAGCATTTTAACTAAAATGCCAATATTAACAGGAATTGTAACATTAAAGTGAGAAGATTTTAAATTCAAATGTTACAAGAGGGATAAAAGTTTTGCACTGAACTAAAATGAAATTGTACTTAATTAGAATAAAATTTTTCAGAGCTCATGCTTTAGATTTTAAAGAAGCTTAGGTGAGTCCTGGGAAGTTGCGTTGTCTTCCTTTGTATTGCAAACTTATGGTGTTTCTCTGTGCATATGTTACTCCTGAGAAATCTGACTTAATTTCTTTTTCCCCTCTGGCACACAGACTGTATTTACACAGTGGGCTCCTCCTGGGGGAAGTGCTGCAGTGCCCATGCTGCCGATGTCCAAATGCAAAGCAATAATCCCTAGGCACCACATAATATTTTCTCCATCTTTGAACGAAAGAGCATTGTCCTTTAGAAAGAATTTTGCTGTTGTCATTTTATGGGACTGTACTGCATACATGTTTATTTAGCTAGTGTTGGTTAGGTACTCGACAGTGTGTCTGGCTCACAGTGAAGAGGTGCTTCCAGTGGAAACTGTGAGAGCCAGATCTTGATGTGACTGCCTAATTTTTCATGGTCTCACAAGTTTTCCACCTTTGACAGGTCTCAGCATTGCTACCTTTCTGTCACTCTTCTAGTAGAAAATATTTGGATTTCCCTTCTCTGACAGGTTTCTGGAAACCCTGTAGCATAGTGGTTAAGTGCTCTGGCTGCTGACCAAAAGGTCAGCAGTTAGAACCCAACAGGTGCTCTTCGGAAAGCCTATGGGGCAGTTCTACTCTGTGCTATAGGGTCACTATGAGTCAGCAATGGCTTTTTTGACAAGTTTCTGCCTTATAGTGATTCCAGCTTTCATAGGTTTCATTCCATATGTTTAGGGCTTACTCTAAGTAAGGTAAAGAGCCCTGGTTGACCAGTAGTTAAGCATTCAATTGCTAACGAAAAGGCCAATGATTCAAACCCACTAGCAGCTCAGTGAGTGAATGAGTTGTCAGTCTGTTTCCATAAAGATCATGGCCTTTGGAAACCCTACGGGACAGCTCTACTCTGTCCTGTAGGGTCACTGTAAGTTGGAATTGAGAGCAATGGGTATACAATTAAGGTATGATTTGAATTCCTCTGAGGAACAATGGGACTCATTCTTTCATTCAAAATATTTGTGGATCATTATACAGCAAAACCTCAACAACAAATAATCCAATTAAAAAATGGGCCAAGGATACAAACCAGCACTTCACCAAAGACACTCTGGCAGCTAACAGATACATGAGAAAATGCTCACAATCACTAACCATTAGAGAAATACAAATCAAAACTACTGTAAGATACTACCTCATTCCAACAAGACCAGCATTTATCCAAAAATTACAAAACAATAAATGTTGGAGAGGATGTGGAGAGCATTTATGCACTCTTAGTGGGAATGTAAAATGGTACAATCACTTTGGAAATGAAATTGGCACTTTCTTAAAAAGCTACAAATAGAAATACCCTATGACTCCAGCAATCTCACTGCTTGGAATATATGCTAGAGAAAGTAAGAGCTGCCACACAAACAGATAAATGCACACTGATGTTCACTGCAGCAGTGTCCACAATAGCAAAAGAAGGACTTAACCTAGATACCCATCAACAGAAGAATGTATAAATAAACTATGGTATAGTCACACAATGGAATATTATCCAATGATAAAGAATAATGATGAATTTGGGAAACATCACATAACAGAGGAATCTGGAAGACATTATGCTGAGTGAAATTAGTCAATTGCAAAAGGACAAATACTGTATGAGACCACTATTATAAGGACTCAAGAATAGGTTTAAGCAAAGAAGAAAACATTTGTTGATGGCTGGGTGGGAGGGAGAGGTGTATCCACTTAGTAGATAATAGACAAGAATTATTTTAGGTGAAAGGAGAGACAACAAACAGTAGAGAAGCTGGCACAAGTGGACTAAATGCAAAGCTTAGAAGTATTCTGAATAAAATGAAACACTTTGAAGGACAGAGAGAGTAGCAGAGTCAGGGATCTGAGGACCATGGTTTCCGGGGACATGTAGGTCAACAAGTATAACAAAGTTTATTAAAATGCTCTACATCTCACTTCAGTGAGTGGCATCTGGAGTCTTAAAATAGCTAGAAAGCAGCTATCTGAGAAGCATCAACTAGTCTCCATCCACCTGGGGCAAAGGAGAACGAAGAGCATCAAAGACACAAAGAAAGTATGAGCCCAAGAGACACAAAGGGCCACATACACCAGAAATTACATCAACATGAAACCAGAAGGACTAGACAGTACCAAGCCACCACCACAAGACTATCCTTACAGGAAACTTGGGAAAGAGTCCCTGTAGGAGCAGGGGAAATATGGGGCACAATACTTGAACTCTAGTAAAAAGATCAGACTTGATGGTTTGACACAAGTCCCCAGAACATAATGGTACCCAGAATCTCTGTTGGTCCAGAACAGAAATCATTCTGAAAGCCTACTCCTCAGACAATGATCAAACTGGTCTATAAAACATGAAATGATACTGATGAAGAGTGTGCTTCTCGGCTTAAGTAGATACAGGAGACCAACTGCACAGCTCCTATCAGAGGCAACACAAGAAGATAGACAGAGATAGGAGCCAGTTACACTGACATGGGTATGTGAGCTGCAGGGAAGGAACGTTCTGCCGCAATGCACACAATGCGGGGACAACAGCTAGGGTCACATAACAAAGTGTGTGTACGTTTTTTTATAAGAAACTGACTCAAGTTGTCAAGTTTCTCTTAAAACTCAATGAAAAACATTAAAACTAGTTACGGATCATTCATTCATTCCATTTATTTATGGAACTTTGTGCCAAATTCCAAGTTAGGTTTTTCAGTTTCAAGCACCAGTATGGCCCCTGACTTCATGGATCTCACAGACTAATGGGGAAGAGAGACAACCAAAGAGTTGCCCAAATGAATGTAGAATGAATTATCAAATGAGATAAACGTTATAGCTCCTATAAAGCCTGTGTACTTGTGGTTTGATTTCCTATCAGCGTCACGATCAAGGACACTTGATCAAACAAACAGAATTCCAGTGTAGCTCAGATTTCTGTCAAGGTCATGGGAAACAAGAAGACAGTGAGAATATGTCACAGACCAGAGGGAGGCTTGGGGAGAGATGACAATTAATGCAATGAGGTGCCTGGCTTTGATGCTGGAACACAAACAGGATTTAATGAAAGGAAAAACTGTGAATCCACAAAAAGTCTGGAGCCTGGTTAGTGGTAATTACCAGTGTCAGATTCTTAGTCTGGGAAATGTACCACAGTTATGTAAAATGTTAGCAATGGAGGATGCTGGGTGATGGGTGTCTGGAAATTCTCTGTACTATCTTTGCAACTTTTTGGTAAGTCTATAATTATTCCAAAATAAATTTTATTTTTAAAAACTCTGTCTTTTACACAAAGTTCTAAAAAAATTCTAATAGCATCTAAATACAGTCTATAGTAAAACTAATGAAAGCCTCCATTTGTGATTTACCTCTTACATTAGTTATTAATGTGCTTAACAAATCAACCCAAGATTTAGCAAGCAAACCAACAAACATTTTTCACATAGTTCCAAGCCTCAGGAATGTGGGAGTGGCTTAGCTGGGTGCTTCTGACTCAGGAGCTCTGAGGAGCTTGTAGTCACGCTGTAGACAGGGGCTGCAGTCATCTCAAGGCTCAACTGGGACTGAAGAATCCCATTTCAAGCTCTCTCTTGTGGCTGTCCTCAGCTTCGGTTTCTTACTGGTTGGAGGCTTCAGTTCTTCCCCACGTTGGCTTCACCATAGGACTGCTCACAAACACGGCAGTTGGCTTTTCCTAAAGTGAGTGATCCTACAGAACAAGGACACATATCAAAGGCAGACACCACAGTTTTTTCATAGCCTGATCTCAGAAGGAACATGTGACTTCCATCATATTTTATTCATTGGAGACAAGATACAAAGCCAACACACAAAGGGAGCGGAATTAAGTTCCCTTTCTTGAAGGGAGCATTACCCAAGGATTTATACACACTTTTAAGAACTGCCACTCCTCTACTCCCTTCAAATACTCCACTAGAACTACATAAAAGAGACAAAAAAAATTGCATAAATCCACAAGAACAAGGAGAATATGGAAGAAAATAGCAACATAATTCAGGACCAGGAATCAGAAAATCAAATCAAACCGCAGATCCAAGGAAGTGGAATCATAAGCCAGCAGTGGAGAAAGCCACAAGGCCACATAATTTGCACCATTAAAAAAAAAAACCATTGCCATTGAGTCGATTCCAACTCACAGCAACAATATAGGACAGAGTAGAACTGTACCACACAAAGAATGCCCAGGGGATTCGAACTGTCAAACTTTTGGTTAGTGGCTATAGTTCTTAGCCATTATGCCACCAGGGTTGTCGTTTGCACCACAGAACCTCAAAAAGCCTCCTAAATTGGCAGCACCAGCCGCCTCTGGAAGTGGAGAAAAGGATTAGGATGAAAATTCTGAAACTGGTTGCAAATCCTACAAAATACCTTAACAGTAGTCCTCAAAACAGTCAGTGTCATCAAAAACAGGCAAGTTGGAGAAACTGCCACAGCCAAGAGTAGCCTAAAAGAGACACGACAACTAAATGTGGTGTGGCATCTTGGATGGGATCTGGGAACAGATAAAGGACATTAGGGGAAAACTAAGAGAATCTAAAAAATTCTGGGCTTTAGTTAATAATGCGTAAACCCTGGTTCCTTAATTTTAACAAGTGTACCATACTAATGTTAGATGTAGATAACTGGGGAGACTGGGTGTGGGGCATATGGGAACACCCGGTACTATCTTCTCAAGTTTTTCTGTAAACCTAAAATTTCTAAGACAAATAAAGTCTAACAGAAATAAAAAAATAAAGTTACTTCCCCCAGATGCTCTTTTCCACTTGGTATCTTCTAGCAACAGGCCTTCCCATCCTGGGAGAAAAAAGGAGGTTTATTTACTGAAGTGAATAAAGCAGAACAAGGTACCAAGCACAGCTGAGGGACAGAGTAAAATACTGAAAACAGGAAGATGAAATAAGAATTTGTGTATTTATCATGAAATTCACAGTTCTCCTTCATGACTGGGACCCCAGGGGAAAACCAGTCTTCTACACTACAAGAAGGAGATTTTAAAATTCTTCTTTGGAAAGCCTAAGAGAAAAGACATAAAGATACTGTCAGGAGTTGTGATTACTAGAGGCCGTTAAGTTGGTTCTGACTCCCAACGACCCTATGTGTAACGGAACAGAGTGCTGCCCGGGCCTGGGCCACGCTCGCAGTAGCACGGTCTATTGGACTCCGTTGCTGCAGTCACTGTCGGTCTTTTCTCATTGACGGTTTTCCTCTTTCGTCACTGGCCCTGTGCTTTATCTATCACCAGGTCCTTCTTCAGGGACTAGTCACTTCTGATAGCATGTCCCAAGTACATGAGATAGACACTCATCAGCCTCACTGCTAAGGAACATTCTGGCTGGCTTAGGAGAGGGAAAGGACCTCCCCAGCAAAATATCCCAGTCAGTGGCATGGCTCACACTCAGTAAGCTCCTGTGCATGAAGGTTTTCAGTGCCTCGATCTTAAAAAACATGTAGTAGATGTTTTAGGAAAACCTGTAACTCAGAAAAGACTAAAAACTAACAGCCAGCCAAGAAGAAACAAACAAAAAAAAAATTTGGAAGACATAGACACTGCAAAAAAAAAAGTCTCTGAAAGTTACATTAAATGTTCTTGGGTAATATGAAAATATATTACCTTATAAAGTAAGGCTAGAATGCTATAAAAAGGAACATTAAGAGATTTTTTAATAATATTTTATTGCACTTTAAGTGAAAATTTACAATTCAAGTCAATTTGTCCTACAAAAACTTATACATTGGTATATAACTCTAGCAGCTCTCCCCACTTGATAGCATACTCCTCCTTTCCACACTGTGTCTCCCAGGTGCACTCAAACAGCTCCTGTCCCCCTCTGCCCTCTCATCTTGTCTCTAGACAAGAGCTTCCTAGGCTCAGATATCCACTTAAGCCATGAAGAGGTTTATTAAAGGGTCTTGAAATTTAATGTTTAACAGATGAAATAAAAAATTTTTAAGAAGACAAAGGATAAAACATATTACAGAAATAATAAAAATAATGGACAAATCCAGGAGGTCCAACACCCAAATAATAGGGATACCAAGAGGGAAGTAAACAAGCTTATTCATAATTTGAGGACATCGTCCATAATTTAACAGATGAATCTGCCTATTGAAAGGGCCAGTTGGTCATGGATAAAAATAAGCTCTACCTATACACATAATCATGAAATTCTGAAACATGAGAGACATGACCTACTCATAGTAAGTCCATTCCTTTTGCCACGTACTAGAATTGGGGATGCCATACAGTTCTAGCCAGTGAAACATAAAGGACCATGGACTTCAGCTTTCTAGGAAAAGTTTCTTAATAATTCAGTGCAGGAAGAAAGTCTTCTCCTTTTCTGTTTCTGCATGTTTGGAACTGCTTCAGCTATCTTCAAAGCACAAGAGCAGACAGCCAAAGAGGACAATCCAGAACAGGAAGCATAGGAGGACAAACCAACACTAAGAATGGCGGCGAGGAAAGACCATGAGCCACTGGGGACGACCATGGGAGTGATCAGCTATGGAGCTTTCCCGCCTCACAACTTTTTGTATTTTGTGCATTAACAAATACCCTTAATGTTTAAAGCACATCTGATTGTACTTTTTGCTCCTCTCAACGCACAGTATTTGAGTTGATATCCTGGGCATAAAAAGGAGGTATCATATTTTACATAAATAACACACACCTTCCATGTTTGTTTGCCAATGATACCCTCTCCCAGCAAGATATTTTCATAAGTTCATTATGCTAGTTTTTACAGCAACATGTAAAAAAAATTGTCATAGCAGCACTTACAAAAATACCTCGAGGGGGTGGGGAGAGTGTGTTTGGCAAACAAGCGTGGAAGGTGCCTGTGATTTGTGTAAAAATACTTGCAGCGATCTCTGCAAGATTAGAGTCTTCAAAGTCCAGCCCGGCTCCCAAGAACAAAATCCAGTGGCTAAATCACAACCACGTGTCATGTGTGTTTTCTTTAATACTCAGCTAGAAGCTCCTGGGTGGGACCAGTGGTTAAGATAATTGGCTGTTAACCAAAAAATTGAGAGTTCAAGCTCACTCAGAGGCATGTTGGAAGAAAAATTACTGAAAAAAGGGCCACGGAAAATTTCAGGGGGCGGAGTTCTACCGTGACACCAACGGAGTGGTCGGTCACGAGTCAGAGCTGGCTTGACAGCAATTGGTAGATTGCAAGTTTCAAGCAATTCAGTTTCTGGGTTTAATCACATAAGCCAAGGTTTGCTTTTGCACCAGACCACCTGGTTCAACGAGGGCAATGTGAGGAAGAAAAAACAGGTCCTACTAACACATACTGTAATGTATCCTATCTTTAGCTGCCTGCCTACACGACTCCCAAACTACCATTTCTACCCACATGGACCCAGTGCTCCCCTTTCTCCCAGGAGTTTAGGGTCCATTGCAAAATGAGGCTCTGTTCCATCAACTCTTCTTTCTTCAGGCATCTCCAAATCGGGATCGGAAGAAGTTGTTGGCCTCTGTGACTAGAGATAAATTTCTTCACAGCTTGATCACTTTTTTCAAAAGAAATGCCAACTGTTTGCTTTGCCTAGAAATCGACATAATGTAGATTTTGAGTCTCTCCTAGGGTCAGGCTACTGGAAAAAATATAATCTCTTTCTATATTTATTTTTCATCAATGGTATATTCACATGACTAAAAAAAAAAAACATACATATAAAAAGTTATACTGTGAAAATTTCCCTCCCATCGCCTCTGGTATGGATATTGGTTTCTTAAGCAGCTTCACCAAGCTTTGTTAAAGCATACAGAAGCAAGTATGTGAATGCATTAATGTGCACACACACACATATATTTTTATTTGCTCCCTATTTTCATGAAGGATATCATACTACACAATTTAGTTAGCAAATGCTGATTTCGTTATTTCTCTAAAATTGTCTGGGAGATCTTTCTCTCAAAGAAGTAGACATTCTCACGTTCACAGCTACGGTGTCCCTGATGGGGAGGGCTGTAACGGTTCTCACCGTCTCCCGTTGGCAGACGCTGAGGCTGTTGACAGTCTTATGCCATTACAAACAACGCTGCATTGAGAAATAGGGAAAGTTTAACAACAAGGCAATGTAAGAGAGGAAACATAAAAAAACATAGAGGAGGCATTTTGTGATGTCCGTGTTCCCAGTCATTTCCTTCCCCTACTGCTGTTTCTTCCCGCTGCGTTTTTATTTCCCTAGAAGCCAAATGTTGATTGCTTTATTGCTGTTTGCGTACGGTTCCAGATCATTTTAGCAGCTGGAATTGCACAGTAAAATAGAAAAATGTGCATTTGTGGAAGTCTTGTAAGTTAACACAGCAGCAAAAATCTCCGATTTGTTCAGCGCCTTCTGTAGCCTCCAGTGCTGAGACTGCAGCTGGGCAGGAAGGGGGCTGGGATTCTTCAAGCGCCACACACTGCCATACAATCCCACAGTCCGATGCAGACGCCTCGGTCATGTCGCAGCAGCCTGAGGATGCGTAAAGATCGACGTTCTTCCCAGCGTCACGACAGTACTGAATACACGTAGGAATCTCTTCCCAAGGCTCCCTGCAGAGTTTTCTAAAACCCGCTGCCTGCCCCTTGGCTGATGTTGACTGATGTTAGTCTTTGTGTGTAAGCAGATGTAGGTGGAGCCTGTTCTGATGCAGTCATTTCCCCCCAAGATCCATGTCTCCACAGTGACAGGGGTTGTACAGAAAAGACTTCATCCTGGGGATGACAGTGATAAGAATTTGTTAAGATTTATCAAGCCCCACTGAGCTAAGCATTAAGCTAGGCTTCTGGCTTCATCTCATTTAATCTTTAATAAAGTTCTACAACGTCAACATTATCTACATTTTTCAGATAAGAAAATGGACAGTCAGCAAATCCAAGCAAAACAGCTAAAAAACTATTAGGGCCACAATTCAGTGCAGAGCTATTCCTGTCCATTGGAATTCTGTTCAACTTCCCCAGTGGCTGGCTCCACCTCCAGGTTCCCAACTTTAGCTTAGACCCACTTTTCATCTCACCCAGACTCCAGACCTCCAGCCAGGTCAGGGCCTGGGGATTTGCTTCCTTAAGAGAGGATTCCAAGCAGTTTCCTGAAGATGATTCAGAAGACAAAATATCACCTGCCTCACTGGACAAGCACATCCCCTGTGACAAATGTTCATTCACATTCTCAGATCTTCAGATCTTCACCAGACTCACAGAGACCCATGGCCAGAAAACCATATTCAGCTGTGTGCTATCTCTCTCTCTCTCTCTCTCTCTCACTGTCCTTTCTCATCCCTCTCCCCAGTCCCAAGCTCTGATTCAAATCTGTTCAACACACACATCTTTTACATGTAATATTTCTTTTACATACAGCAAATTCCTCCCACCCACATGGGTTTCTGAAATAACAAGATAGCAAACACTGGCAAAGCCCTCCTTCATGGCTTGTTACCTTTGATTGTTACAGAAACTCTGGTAGGTGGATGTGGTATCTGTCCAGATGGGCCATCTACACAATAATAAGATAATGAGGTTTACAGTTTATTGAGTGCTGATTGTATACCAGGCAACACACTAAACACTTTAGATAGATTCTCTCATTTAATCCTCAAGACCACCTTCCTTTATTTCCCATTTTACAAATAAGAATAGTCATTTTCTAAAAATTGCCTGTTTGTGTCTGGGGTCTTAAAAGCTAGCAAGCTGCCATCTGAGATACACCAAATGGTCCCAACTCTGCAGGAACAGATGATCACCAAGGACCAAATGACACGGGTGAAAGAGAACCCAGAAGACAGAAAGACCCACATGAGTGGGTGACTACATCGACCTGTGACTGCAAAAACCATACGGTGCCCAGGCCACCACCAGGGATAGCTGTGATGGAGCTCACAAAGTTGAGTCTCACTGGCAACACGAGAATAAAAAGAGGTACACACTGAGAACTCTACTAAAAGACCACAGGTGATGGTCCAGGGGCCTCGGGGTTCTCCTGGAAGCATGGCCACTAGTCATGATGCTGCCCCTGTCCATAAATCATCACTGAGGTCAACTCTTCAGACAGGAATGGATTGGACTCAGTGACATAGAGTGACCATATTGTGTGTGCACTTTATAGTTCTATGCATCTATAGGATGTTGTCCCACTGGCCTCTTACTAGAGGGGAGGGAGAGGGTAGAGAAGAGGGGACAGGAGATTGTTAAGAGGATATGACATGCATAGAACAGATAGGAGGAGTGTGTTGTCACCAGGCAAGGAGAGCAGTAAGAGCTGTACCTAGACAGGCACATGAATTTAAAGTGGATTGTACGCTTTCACTCAATCAAAATAAATAAATGTTTTTTTTTTAAATTGTCTGTTGGTTTACGTCTTGGTTCTACCACTTAGTCACCACACAATCTTGGGCTAAACCCATTAACATCACATCAATTCCAACTTACAGTGACCTGGTTGGACAGAGCAGATCTGCCCCATATGATCTCCAAGGAGTGGCTGGTAGGTTGGAACTGCTGACCTTTTGTTGGCAGACCTAACTCACAGCTGCTGTGCCATCAGGGCTCTGACCTTGAGATAGCTACATCAAATGTAAAACTAGGGATGACAATGGGTACTTCTAAGCATTGTTATAAGCTTTTATAAGAGTTAATGGATTATAAAGTGACTGTTACATAGAAAACACTCGAGCTTATAAAATTAAAGGCTCCGCACTTTACAACAGATGAGATACTCATCCTTACAAGGCACATGCAAGCATCTGGTCTCTTAGATACGAGCAGAAGACTCTCCACGAAACACAGAAGCAGGAATGTTGGACTGGCAGGTACCAGTGGACAGGGGAGAGAAAAACTAAAATTATTTTAAAAGAAAAAACCACTATTTTAAAAGAAACAGCTGTCCCAGTCCCCCAGTCGCATGAGACACAAAAAGACAAGGTAAGGGTGTTGCGGGAAACACATTCACCTATGGAGGCTGGGATCATCTCTTATAGATGACAACATACTCCTCTCTCTTCTGGGTCCACGAGAGACATTGTGCAAACGTTAGGGGGACATTAAAAAAAAAAACTGCCATAAAGTCAATTTCAGCTCATACCAACACTATAGGACATAGGAGAACTGCCCCATAGGGTTTCCAAGGAACACCTGGTAGATTCAAACTACCAACCTTTCTGTTAGTAGCTGTAAGCACTTAACCACATAACCAAAAAACCAAACTCACTGCCATTGAGTCGATTCTGATTCATGGAAAGTATTAAGTGCTATGCTGCTAACCAAAAAGTCATATCTGCGGGGTGCTCCTTGGAAACTCTATGGAGCAGTTCTACTCTGTTCTATAGGGTTGTTATGAGACTTAAACACATAGGAAATACAACAGAACTAAAAACTTTAATTGTCATCTCTCATTTGTAAAGTTTTCCTCTCTCTGACCACAGTTCTACCACTTCATTATTATGTGATCTTGGACAAGCAACTTTTCTCATCTCAGTTGCCTTGTCTGTAAAATAGACATGTGCCACTCCTGTGCCATAAATGTCAAAGGTACTATAAACCCGTTGCTGAAGAGTTGATTCCAACTCATGGTGACCCTATAGGACAGAGTAGAACTACCCCATAGAGTTTTCATGGAGCATCTGGTGCATTCGAACTGTAGACCTTTTGGTTAGCAGCCATAGCACTTAACCACTATGTCATAGGGTTTCCAAAGGGATTATGTGAAGCTGTTATTCAGTTTCAAATTCAGGGTAAATACAAATAGACTTAGACCCAAAAAGTCCTGATTCTTTCATTATTTTCAACCATGGCCAAGCCCATGCCCCCCTCTAATCCTCAGAGTGCTCAGGACTGAACAGGAGAATTCCTGAGCCCCCATTTGATCTGGGGTTCACCACGCACATTATTGTTCTACCAGGCTGGTCTGTTTATAAAGAAGAGACTGCCTTATTATTTCAAACACACCAACAGTCATTAAGACAGTGTAGCATTAGGCCATCTTTTGTTCTGTTACACTGTAAGGTCACCATGAGTCAAAGCTGACTCCATAGCAACTAATTAAGAACATCACTATTATTTCATACAGCACTCTGCCCTGCAATACAGCCTCTGTGATTTCCATGCTGACTTTTTACAAAGACAGTGTTGTCAACTGGCCACTGACAGGTATGCTTTGGGGTTCTTTTTTTCTAGCTACAGAAATGAAGGTTTCCTCTGGCCTATCCAGAGACTCTTATTGCTTAATACGCATCTTGTGAACTTTCCAGTTACACAGTATGATTTTTCACTCTGCACTCTCCCTCTTTCTCTATTCCTTCCCAATCTTACCATCTGATTTTGTTCCACTACACTGAACATTTAAGTTGTTCCCAGCTCTATCTATAACTCCCCAGTGGTAAATAATCCAGTGTATGTAAGTCTTTTTCAGCTTTATTTTTCATACTCTATTTCTGAAGGTGGAACTAGATTAAAAAGATACAGACCATTTTAAGACTCTTGACACATATTGCACCAAATCATTTTCTGAAAAAGAAGTATGAATTGATACTCCTACTAGTGATACATGAGATGTGACTCATCTTTAAAACATAAATATTTTGCAATTCTTAGTGGTAAAAAAAAAACACAACACTTTTTAAAGTTCAATACAAGTAATGAAGATAAATATTTTTCTTTAAGTTTACCAGATAGTTTTCTTTTTTAATGAATTTTCTGTGTATGTCCTTTTCACAATTTTTTAAGTTTACAAAATTTTGTAGTTAAGAGAATCTGTGAAGTAATTACTTCCACAACTAAAAGGAGTGGTACACTTAATTCTAGACATAAAAATAAAAGTGACACTATTAAGCTGGCCAAGATTTATACTACTCAAATCTAAACAATATCTATAAGAGACGAAAAGTTCTTTAAATAGTCACTGTCCTTTGGGATCTAGCAAATGAAAATTTCATTACAGTTTACTGTACATGATCAATCTTGCAATTTAGGAAATCTCTCCAGAGCTGTAAGATATGCCAAGGAGCAGAATATTGGTGTTCCCTCAACCAAAGAAAGCAGTGACAGACACACCTACAAAATCCAACCAGCCGACCAGATTTAATTCTTAGCATATAAGCAGTACATGATTGACTACTGAGATATCCAAGGATTGAGAAACTTAACTCTAGTGTGTGTCTTTTGGTAGAGACATATATTAAGATTCAGAACCACCAAAATCACTCACTGTATTTGCATAGTCAAAGATAACTGAATGTCATTTTCTGTTAACAAAATACTGACATTATGCAGAGAATAAAACTCCACAAGGCCCAGACATTACGGAATGACACCACAGAGAGACAACCATTCAAAGTTGCCCACCATTCTAGATTCAGAGGTTAACAACACTGATTTGGAAAAAAGGGAGAGAAGGAGAAGCTAGAGACATCTAAGGCTTGATTCAGAAATTTGATGAAAAATGAAAGTAGCACCAGAAAATGAATTTTGAAGAAAAGCAGGGGAGGAAGCAAATTACCCAAGTAAGAAATGAGATGGGCAATAACACAACAGACCCAAAAGAAAATAAAACAGTCATAACAGAGTACTGTGAAAAACTATACTCTAACAAATTTGAAAACCTAGAGGAAATGGACAAATTTCCAGAAACACACTAGTATCTACCTAAACAAATGCAGAGATAGAACAACTAAATAAACCTATAACAAAAGAAGAGATTGAAAAGGTAATTAAAACACTCCCAACCAAAAAAAAGGCTCTAGCCCTGATGGCTTTACTGAAGAATTCCACCAAACTTTCAGAGAAAAGTTAACATGACTGTTACTAAATGTATTTCAGAGCATACAAAAGGATAGAATAATCTCAAAAGCATTCTATGAAGACAGCATAATTCTGATACCAAAATCAGGTACAGATAACACAAAAAAGGGAAATTACAATGTCTCTCATGAACTTATATGTTAAAAATCCCCAACAAAATTCTAGCTAATAGTATTCAACAATATATCAAAAACAATAATTCACCATGACAAAGTAGGATTCATACCAGGAATGCAAGGATGGTTCAGCATTAGAAAAACAATTGATGTAATTAACCACATAAATAAAACAAAAGACAATAACCACTTGATTTAATCAACTGATGCAGACAGGCATTTGACAAAGTCCAACACCTATTCATGTTAAAAAAAACTCTAACAAAGTAGAAATAGAAGGGAAATTCCTTAGCATAATAAAAGGCATTTCTACAAAACCATCCTAAATAGATGAAAGTAATACCCCTGAGAATGAGAATCAGACAAGGATGCCCATTGTTATCACTTTTATTCATCATTTTGCTGGAAATTCTAGCCAGAGCAAACAGACAAAATAAAAAAATAAAGGGCATCCAAATTGGTAAGGAAGAAGTCAAAATATCCCTGTTTGCAGATGATATGATTAATACATTAAAAAAATGCTAAAGGATCCACACCAAAAAAAAAAAAAAAAAAAGAGAATACCTACTGGAACTAATAGTTCTGCAAAATATCAGGATATAAGACACACACAAAAAAATCAGTTGGATTCCTCTGCACCATCAAAAAGAACATCAAAGAGGAAATCATCAAATCAATACCATTTACAACGGCCCCCAGGAAAATAAAATACTTAGGAATAAGACTAACCAGAAACATAAAACACCTACACAAAGAAAACTACAAGACACTATTGCAAGAAACCAAACAAGACTTACACAGGTGAAGAAATTTACCCTGCTTATAGATAGGAAGACTCAACGTTGTAATAATGTCTATTCTACCCAAAGCAATCTATAGATACAATGCAATTCCAATACAGATTCCAATGGCATTTTTTAATGAGACAGAGAAACAAATCACCAACTTCATACGGAAAGAGAAGATGTCCCAGATAAGTAAAGTATTACTGAAAAAAAAAAATGGGAGGCCTCACATCACCTGATTGTAGAATCTATTATGCTACCATGGTAGTCAAAATAGCCCGGTACTAGTACAATAATGGATACATAGATCAATGGAATGGATGAGAATCCAGGCATAAAATTATCCACTTATGAGCAGACAAGAATTGATAAATGCCAAAGTCCAACAACTGGGGAAAAGACACTCTCCTTAACAAATAGTGTTGGTGAAACTGAATACTCATCCACAAAAAACAAAACAAGGCCTATACCTCTCACCATGCATAAAAAACTAACTCAAAATAGATAAAAAACCTAAATATAAAAGCTAAAATGATAAAGATCATGGAAGAAAAAACATGTACAATGCTGGGAGCCCTAATTCAAGACATAAACAGAATACAAAACATTACTGACTGTGCACAAACACCAGAAGAGAAAATAAATAACTGAGAACTCCTAAAAATCAAACAATTATGCTCATCCAGAGATTTAACCAAAAGAGTAAAAAAGACAATCTACAGACTGGGAAAAAATTTGGATACAACAAACCCAATCAATGTCCAATCACCAAATTCTACAAGACACTGCAAATCCTCAACAACAAAAAGACAAATAATCCAATTAAAAAACAGGCAAAGGATATGAACAGACACTTCACCAAAAAAAATACTCAGGCAGCTAACAGATACATGAGGAAATGTTCACAATCACTATTCATTAAAGAAATGCAAATCAAAACTACAATAAGAAACTATCCTACACCCAATAAGATTGGTATTAATCAAAAAACCACAAAATAATAAATGGCAAGGCTGTGGAGAGACTGGAACACTTATACACGCTTGGTGGGAATGTAAAATGGTACAACCACTTTCAAAATCCATTTGGCACTTCCTTAAAAAGCTAGAAATACAAATACCTTATCCAACACTGTCACTTCTTGGAATATATCCTAGAGAAATAAGAGCTGCCACACAAACAGATACACTGCACCACTCTACACAACACAAAAAGACTGCATAAACGTAGATGTCCATCAACAGATGAATAAATAAACCATGGCACACTCACACAAAGATTACTATGCAATGATAAAGAACAATGATGAACTCAGGAACCATCTGATATCATGGAAAACTCTGGAAGTCATTACACTGAGTGAAATTTTTAAAAAAAGACATTGCCACCAAGTCAATATCGACTCACAGTGACTCTGTAGGATGGAGTAGAATCACCCCATATGGTTTCCAAGGAGCACTTGGTGGATTCAAACTGCCAACCTTTCAGTTAGCAGCTGTAGTTCTTAACCACTTTACCACCAAGGTTCTGAGTGAAATTAGTTGCAAAAGGACAAATGCTATATGAGACCACTATTATAAGGACTCAAGAAAAGGTTTAACTACAGAATAAAACAATCTTTGATGGTTACATGGGTGGGGAGAGAGGCAGAATGGTATTCACTAATAAGATAGTAAACAAGAACTATTTTAGATGAAGAGAGGAACATCACATAGCAGAGGAGAAGACAGCCCAAAAGCCAAGAAATTTCCTGAAAAGAACCAAACAGTTGGAAGGACAGAGTAGCAGGGGATGGGACCATGGTTTCAGGGGACATATAAGTCAACTGGCATGACAAATTTTATTAAAATGTTCTGCATCCCACTTTAGTGAGTGCCGCCTGGGGTCTTAAAAGCTAACAAGTAGCCATCAAAGAAGCATCCAGTTGGCCCCAGCGCACCTGGAAGGAAAGAGAACAAAGAAATAACATCAAAGAGATAAGGAGAATATGAGTTCAAGAGGCAGAAAGTGCCACATAAAAAGAGATCACATCAGCATGAGACCAGAACCAGACGGTGCCCAGCTACTACCAATGACTTTACTTACAGGGAACTCAAATAAGAGTTCCTGATGGAGCAGGAGAAATGTGAGGTGCAGAACTCAAACTCTAGTAAAAAGTGCAGACTTGATGGTCTGACAGATTAGAGGGTCCCCAGAAGACATGGCTCCCAAACTCTCTGTTAGCCTAGAACCGAAACCATTCCTGAAGCCAACTCCTCAGACAAAGGTTGAACCAGTTTATAAAACATAAAATGATACTGGTGAAGAGTGTGCTTCTTCACTTAAGTAGATATAGGAGACTAACTGGGTGGCTCCTGTCTAGAGGCAAGATGACAAGCCAGAGGGGGACACAAGCTGGATGAATGGACATGGAAAACACAGGGCAGAGAGGAGAAGTGTGCTGTCACAGGGTGGGGAGAGCAGCTGGGGCCACATGACAAAGTGTGTGTAAGTTTTTGTGTTAGAAACTGACTTGGATTGTAAACTTTTACTTAAAACAGTTTTAAACAATGAATTTTGATGGAGATCATGGTCTCAGGGAAAATCTAGTTCAATTGGCCTAACATAGCTTATAAAGGAAATGTTCTACATTCTACTTTGCTGAGTAGCATCTGGTGTCTTAGAGGCCTGTGAGCAGCCATAAAAGATGCTCCACTTGTCTCACCCCTTCAGGAGTAAGGGAGAATGAAGAAGAACAAAGATACAAGGGAAAGATTAGCTCAGAAGACTAATGGACCACATCTACCATGGCTCCCAGCAGGCTAAGTCCAGTACAACTAGATGGTGCCTGCCTACCACCACTCACTGCTCTAACAGAGATCACAACAGAGGATTCCAAACAGAGCTGGCTAACAATGCACAACAAAGTTCTAATTCCCAAAGAAAACACCAGACTTAGTGGTTTACCAGAGACAGGAGAAACCCCCAGAATACGGCCCTCTGACATTCTTTTAGCTCAGTAATGAAGTCACTCCCAAGGTTCATCCTTCATGTAAAGATGAGACAGCTTCATTAAACAAAATGAGACTAGAGGGACACACCAGCCCAGGGCAAGTACTAGAAGGCAGGAAGGGACAGGAAATCTGGTAATAGGGAACCCAAAGTCAGGAAAGAAAACAGTAGACACGTCTTATTGTTGGTAACCAATGTCAAAAAACAGTATGTGTACTGACTGTTTAATGCAAAGCTAGTTTGTTCTGTAATGCTTCTTCTACAGCACAATTTAAAAAAATAAAAGAAAAAAATGAACTTTGAGAAAAGGTGGATGAAAGGTGTTTTGAGGTAAAAGAAATGAGACATTTATTGTTGTTAGGTGCTGTCAAGTGGATTCCAACTTATAGCAACCCCGTGTGCAACACACCAAAACACTGCCAGGCCTCTGCCATCCTCACAGTCACTGCTGTGTTCGAGCCTGTGATTGCTATCAGGTTGCTATTAGCCAGAATCAACTCGATGCCAATGGGAAAGACACATGGCATCAAGGAAAAAAACATAGTGATGCCTCCCCCAGTGAATGAAATAACATCTCTGCCTGTCACACACAGGCACTGTGGTCATTAAAGTTGTGTGTCACCCTGGCTGGGCCATAATTCTCAGTGGTTTGGCAATTATAACGTAGTCTGGCAGTCACATGTGACTACCTCCAACAATGGAGTCTGCTATAATAGGATCTCCTCTGTGATGTGACCTGCTGTAAGTAGCCAGTCAGTTGAAAAGGAGTTTCCTCCAACATGTGGCCTGCAAGAGATATAAGTGGATTTTCTGGCAAGGCTTGTAAGCTTTTGCTTGCTCTGGATCCTGCAGCTAGATCAGGTTTGTTTTTTACCTGATCTCCAGTTCTTGGGACTTGATCTAGCAGCTTACCTCCCATCTTGCCTACCGCTCTCGGGATGTGTTAATTTACGAGCAAGACTCCTGTTGTCTGACCTGCCAGTTTTGGATTCACCAACCTTGTGGCTACGTCAATCGGGAGAGCCTCTATCTTGACCCATGGACTTGGGACCTTCCAGCCCCTACAATCACATGAGCCATTTCCTTGATATATACATTTACACACACACACACACACACACACACACACACACGCACGCTTTACTACTGGTTTTGCTTCTCAGAAGAACCCAGCTTAAAACACTCATAAACACAGAATAAAACAAGCTGGAAGGACACACCACAGGAACAGCCAAAACATAACTACAGGATGTTCTAACCAGAATGCCAGAAAAGAAATACTTCTCAAACAAGTAAATGAAGGATTTCTGGACGGTATCCAGAAAAACAGATCTTGTAAAAGCTATAATGGATCTTATTTAAAGAAACAAAAATAAGTGTTTCCACATAAGGTAATTTGGGGGAAAGTTTTCAATCTTTCCAGCAGATAAGTTTTATAATAGCATTTGAGTGTTTTGTTTTTTAACTCAGATAAACAAATACTAAATCCAAAATCCTTAAAGTGAGTGTTTCCTTCTGGGCCTACAAAGGACATTTCACCAGATGATTTCATGTTTTAGCAAATGCCACCTCTCTTTTGTCACCTTGCTGAAACCTGTTCTTAGGTAGTAGTGACTACAGCAACTGAAGGTGCAGAAGTCATCTACAAGACCTAACTTCAGCTCAGGGATGTTCACATGGGCCAAGATAAACTTGTGACAAACTTAAAGAATTCTAATGTTTCCATTCAATTTGCCACACGCTACTCTAACTGCTCTCCGGACCCTGGGACACCATGCTCCTCCTTTCCACTCCGTACTTCTGGTATTCATTCAGCCACCACTTGTCCCCTCCTCTCCACCCTCCCTTCTCACCTCTAGAGGAGCTGGTCCAACAGCCTCATATGTACAGTTAAGCCAAGAAGTACACACACCCCTTCCATCACTCTATGTCTTATCGTCCAGTCTGTTGTCTGAAGAACTGGATTCAGTATTGGTTTCAGCTCTGGGCTAGCAGCAAGTCCAAGGGCCATGTTCTCAGGGGATCCTCCAAGATGTCAGACCATCAATTCCAGTCTTTTAAAAGAGTGCTAGATCTCCGCTTCCCTTTCTCTCGTGCTACATCAGGAACTCTACATTGTGTTCCCTGTCAGGGCAGTCTTTGTTAGTGATTGGGCACCATCTAGTTCTTCTGGTCTCCTCAGCTCACATTTTCATCATGTCTTTGATGTTCTTGGTTTTCATCTGCTGCAGGTGGGTTGGGACCAACTGATGTTCCTTATATGGCTGCTTGCTGGCTTTTAAAATTCCAGGTGCCACTCACCAATATGGGATGCAGAACAGTCTTAGAAAAAAACTAGCTATGCCAGTTAACCTCGATGTACCCTGAAACCATGGTCCCCAGACCGTTGTCCTACTACTCTGCCCTTTAAAATATTGGCTTGTATTAAGAAAACCATTCAGCTTCAATTGTGCTAACCCTCCTTCTACTGTGTACTGTCACTCCTTCACCTTGCCAAATTCCTGTGGACTAATGTATGAATAACCCTCAACCGAACCTCCCCACCCTTGTAGCTATCAAAGATTCCTTTCTTCTGTGCATAAACTTTTTCTTAAGTCCTTATAACAGAGATCTCATACAATATTCATGAGTTGGATCCAACTCAACGCCACTTGGCTTTTGTCCTTTTGCAGTAGACTTATTGCACCCAACATGATGTCTTCCAGGTTATGCATCCTAAAATCACTGTTGTTCTTTATCATTGCATAGTGTTCTGTCGTGTATATGTACCACAGTTTGAATCCATTCATCTGTTGATGGGCACCTACATTGATTCCATCTTCTTGCTATCGTGGACAGTGTTGCAATAAACATTCATGTGCCTGTATCTCTTTGTGTGACAGCCCTTATTTCTGTGGGATGTATTCCCAACAGTTGATCATATGGAGTTTCCATTTCTAGCTTTTTAAGAAAGTGCCACATAGCTTTCCAAAGAGGTTGTATCATTTTACATTCCCACCAGCAGTGTCGAGGAGTTCCAATCTCTCCACAGCCTCTCCAGCATTTGTTATGTTGTGTTTTTTAGATTCATGCCAGCCTTGTTGGGGTGAGATGGTATCTCATTGTAGTTTTGATTTGGATTTCTCTAATGGCTAACAATTGAAAGCATCATCTCTTATGTATTTTGGCTGCCTAGTCATCTTCTTTGGTGAAGTGTCTGTCCATATCCTTTGCCCATTGTTTAATTGGGTTATTTGTCTTTTTCTTGTTGATAATGTGTAATACTTTGTAGATTATGGAGATTCAACCTCAGTCAGATTTGTGGTTGCCACATATTTGTCCCCAATCTGTAGGGGGTCTTTTTACTCTTTCAGTGAAGTCTCTGGAATGAGCATAAGCATTTCAATTTTACTAGTTTCTATTTATCAGCTTTCTCTTCTGCTGTTTGTGCTTCATCAGTAATATTTTGTAATCTGTTATGCCATGTATTATGGCCACCAGTGTTGTCCCTATTTTTTCTTCCATATCTTAATCATTTTAGATTTGATATTTAGATCTTTGGTCCATTTTGAGTTAGTTTTTATGCAAGGTGTGTGATATGGGTGCTGTTTCAGTTTTTTACCAATGGATATCAAGTTTTGCCAACACCACTTGTTAAAGAGACTATTTTTTCCCCAGGTCACAGACTTTGGGCCTTTGTTGAGTATCAACTGTTCATAGGCGAACTGTGTTATTCCTGGATTCTCTGTTCTGTCCCATTGGCCTATATATTTGTTTTTCCACCAGTACCAGGCTGTTTTGACTACTGTGGCATTGTAATGGGTTCTAAGGTCAGGTAACGTGAGGCTTCCCACTATGCTGCTTTTCTTAAGTAGCATTTTAATTATCTGGAGCTTTTTCCTTTTCCATAAAAAGTTGGTGATTTGCTTTTCCACTTCATTAAGAAATGCCACTGGAATTTGTATTGGGATTACACTCCATGTATACATCGCTTTGGGTAGAACAGACATTTTCACAATGTTAAGCCTTCCTCTCCATAAGCAAGGGAGGTTACTCCATTTATGTCTCCTATGGTCTCCTGTAGTAGGCTCTTGTAATTTTCTTTGTAAAGATCACTTACATCTCTGGTTAGATTTATTCCTAGATATTTTATCTTCTTGAGGACTATTGTAAATGGTATTGATTTGGTGTTTTCCTCTTTGATGGTCTCTTTGTTGGTGTAAAGCAATTCAACTGATTTATTTTCTCTTATGTCCTGATAGTTTGCTGAATTCTTCTTTCAGTAGGTTTTTTGTGGATTCTTCAGGGTTTCCTGTCTATAAGATAATATTATCTACAAATAGAGATGCTTTTACTTCTTCTTTACAAATGCAAATGCCCTTTGTTTTTTTCTGAATGCTCTGGCTAGAACCTCCAGCACAATGCTGAGCCAAGCCAAGTGCCATCGTGTCGGATCCGACTCATGCAATGCTGAATAATGTGGTAATAATGGGTGTCCTTATCTGGCTCCTGTCCTCAGGGTGAATTCTTTCAGTCTCCACTCAGGATAACGTTGGCTATCAGTTTTGCATAGATGCCTGTTACTATGTTGAGGAGTTGCCCTTCTGTTAGGAGGAAGGGGAGTTACAATGTTTCTGGCAATTTTGCATTTGACTCCCCTACGACGCCCTTTGAGGGAAAGGAATGGCATTCCCTTCGTCATTTCTCTGTTGAACTTGTGTGTAGAACAAGACATCTGAGACCAAACCAGTGTACAATCAATTAGCCCATTACCAAAAAGGAAAAAAGAAAAAACCAAACCCACTGCTACAGAATCTATTCTGACTCATAGCAACCCTGCAGCCTAGAGTAGAACTACCCCACAAAGTTTCCAAGGACAGACTGGTGGGTTCGAACCACAGACTTTGTGGTTAGCAGCTGAGCTCTCCACCACTGCACTAGTAGTGTTCCACTTAGCCCACTGGACATACCAAGCAAGTGGCACTGGTTCAGAGAAACAAGGGCCCATTGAGGGTTTCAGTGGTGCAGAGCTTCCTGGAGAACATGGGAGTGGTTAGGCCTTGAAAGAAAGGCGGAATCGTGACACAGCGTCAAATAGGACAAGCTGTTGGGGCCACCTGGCAAAAACAACTCAGACAGCAAGAGGGCAAGTCCACTGGGAGAATGGCTACCATACTTTGGCTTCTCCAAAGGGTGCAGAGGCCCAGCCAGTGGGACACTGGGTAAGAAGCCACAGAGGACATGAATTCTGATAGAAGAAAACCATATCTCCTCCAGAGTCTGGGAGAGCCACACAATACTTTGCAGGTGGCTCATCTGAGAGGCAGAGGTCTTGGGATGGACTGGAGAGGCAGAATGATATTGTTGCTACTGGGTTTAGGGCAAACCAGGACAATGCAAATGAGAACAGAGATGTCACTCAAAGGGAACAGTAAAACCCGGCAGGGCTCACCAAGACACTCAGGGTCTGGTACACAGAGTAGGGACACATTTAACACTGTCTTACCAAGACAAACAGGCCATCCTGCAGTTACTCTTCCCTTTTCTATTCAAAGGCTAGTCATGTAAACATCTGCGTCTTGTTTTGACCAGTGCTGGAGAATGTTCATTAACACAAGCTTTTGCCAACATAAAAAAATAAAAAACTATTTCAGGTATTGAAATGAAACATAAATAACTCCATTTTTGAACCTCAGATTCCATTTTGAGGAAGGGACCAGTGAAAATTCAGGGTGTTAGAGCTAGAGGCTTCGGGACCAACTTAACAGGGATTAACAGGAAACACCATAGGGTAATTACACCATAACTATGCCTTTGCCTTGCAAAAGATAGGGCCTGGAGACAGCCTTACAAATAACCCCTGCAGCCAGCCCTAACCACAGTCTAGTAAAACATCCACTAGCGGGTACATTTTGTAACTTACAGAAATTCTATATGGCCTCAGCCAATCAATGTAAAGGTCAGCTCCCCCTCTCTACTTTGCAGTTTTACAGTTTAAATACTGCACACAAAAGAAGCCTGGGGTCGCCCTCTGCTCTACATAGTTTGGGGTGCGTCCCTGGTGCACCAGTCTTTTTCTTATTGGGCACATTTTTAGTAAAACTTAACTTTCAAAAAGAAAACTGCGTCGCATCTTGAAATCCAAACCCCAACACAGGCAAAAAACAACAAATTGTCCCACTTTCCTATAATTTATTCCTTCCTTTCAAAAGTATCCTTTGAAAATGTTTCTTCTTGTGCAAAAAAGGAAGAAAAAGAAATGAACTTTGTGACTGCCTAGGTGTTTCAAAGAAAAAAAAGGCAGGAAGTAGACTTGCAAGTGTGTGAAAAATTATCTTTCTGCCTTACAGGCTTCTCTTTATTATCATCTATTTAGTTATTTATTATTGTGATGGGGGCATGTGTGACCCTAATATCTCACATTTTCTCCTTTTCAAAATGGGTGACAGCTTGACACAATTAATGCCATAATGATAGTCTAAGGAACCTCTATGTTATTACATCAGCAGCACTGATCTCTTTTCGAAGGGGTGCAGGGCCTTCAGCCACCTTGGTCTCCCTCGTCTTCTTTGTTCTCTTAGGAGACAGACTTCACTCAGCCTGCACGACAGCAGCTAGACAGGCTGCCTGGTGCTTCTGCTCTGTAACTTTCTTTCTTGCTCCTTGTATCAGTCAGAATAAACTTGGTAGGCTAGTTCCATGGACCAAGAGATTTTTCTGTGTTTGTTCTGCCTGTTATAAACACACAGATTAGAGTCCAGATGTCCAGCATGTAGATCTTTAACAGTTTCTTGTAGCTGTTTTGTGATGCATACAAACACCTGCAGGCTACATGCTTGAAAATACTAAGTAATCCTTGACAAAATGGTATACAAGCTCTGATGCAGAAATTGCTTTTGGGCACTCCATAAAAGACAGCCTGGGTTCCTATCAGAACTCCCCGCTGGTGTCACCGCCTAATAAACTTTATCTCTTTCTGACCTGGAGTACGTTTTAGCAGCTTGACTGCTTGAAGATACACACCCCAATCAGGTATCACATAATACAAAATTCAGCATTTTAATGAGTACAATTCAGGAACATCTGGTACATTCACAATGCTTTGTAACCATCATACCTAATTACAGAACTTTTTTATCACTCAGGAGGGAACCCATACCCACTACAGGATCACTGTCTATTCCCCATTCCCTCCAGCCCATCAGTCACTCATCTGCTTTCTGCCTCTGGGAATTTGCCTAGCCTGGATATTTTACACACACAGAATCATACAGTATGTGACCCTGTATATAATGAGACTCCCTACCTTCCATAACAATTTTATCAAAGAGCTACAGACTTGCACTGTGCCTGAAACACAGTAGGCACCCCAAAACACCAAGTCTGCTTCCTCAGCTCAATTCCTGAGATTAGTATTGAGAGGGCTATAGCCGTCCTGTCCACTTTAGTTTCTCCAGGACCCAGGAGGGCTCTCCCAAGTGGCCTTGTTTCACAGGTTTCAGGTTAGAGGCACAGCCTTAAAGAGCACAAAAGTTATGCATCCCAGCCAACAGCAAGCTCTTCCCAATGTTCTAAGCCCTGCTCTTTGCTCCACGAGTGAATGCTACTAAGTAATCACAGAAAGACAAAACACCAAAACTTCACAAAATTTTCTGATGAAAATCATACCCCAAACATTCACCTAGCTCCTTTTGCATTTCGCTCAGTCATGTCTTTCAGTGGCCTCTAATCTTTCCCATGCCCTACCTCTTTCCGCCAGGCTACCCCTCCCCACCTTTTAGGTCACTTCCTCAGGGAGACCCACCCTGACACCCCCACTGGTGCTATGTCAAGGAAACCAGGGGCGGGGGGTGTTCAGGACACCATTCTCCACACTTTTGAGTATGTGTGAAAATACCCATAGTGTAGTCTTTTAAAAGACATTCTTGAGCACAAGAAATGGAAAAAAATGGTGGGCTATCCCCCAGTACATCAGTTCTGTGGCCCCCAAGTCAGCTCTGTGGCTCACTTGCTTGCCAGTGGGCAGATGCATTCACCATCCTGACGATGCATCCTTGGCAATGCCCGGTCTGTCACACATTCTGTCACACAATCTCAGCACACATTGTGATCATCTAACATTTAGAGTTTATACCACCAGAAACCCTGGTGGCCTACTGGTTAAGTGTTATAGCTGCTAACTAAAAAGTCAAGAGTTCAAATCTGCCGGGTGGTCCTTGGAAACTCCATGGGGCAGCTCTACTCGGCTCTATAGGGTCACTATGAGCTGGAATCCACTTGACTGCAGTGGGTTTGGGTTTTGCTTTTGTTGACAGCACCCAAACTCATCGCACCTGACCTGAGACTGAAAGTCACAGTAAACAACCTGTAAACTAGCGTCAACAACTTCTAATCATTTCAGAAGTGTTCTGTGAGCCAACGAGTTTCAGGAGATCTACAACAGAGCTGCCAATTTTAAAGCAGGAAAATAATAAGGTGACAAGGGTCTTCCAATAAGGATGTCCTATTTTTGACAGCTCACAGTGGCAATATTTGTGGAGCTATAGCAGCCACATTCATCATGTTTATTAATCTTGACAAATAGCTATCAAAAGTTACACCATTCCACAATGCATAATAATTATTGAAGCTTATTATCAAAATGAGTGTTCTGTTCACCATTCTGTGACTTATGTGAAATTTACGATGGCACATCATCATCCCACCGACACAACAATTTGATGTTTAATCAATAGAACTGAGACACCTAGCTCTGTCTGCCAATCAGCCAATACCTGTGCCTGAACAAACCGCATGCTCCAGTGAGAACATCACCACCACGGTCAGAGTGGACATGAGAATCCATCCCGATCAATTTCTCACCAAGCACAAGAACTGTGCCTTTTGTAGACCAGTTTGGCAGATTTTGCATCTGGACTTGAAGCTCTACCCTTACAAAATTGTTTTAACTCAAGAACTGAAGTCCAACAACCATAGATTGCACTCTACATTTGCTGAATGGGCTCTGGAGCAATTGGAAGTTGACCCTGCTTTTGGCCAGGAAGTCATCTTCAGCGGTGAGGCAGGGATGAACAGTTGTGTTAACTGTTGCATTTTGAGCAATGAAAATCCAATGGAGATTCTAGAATGTCCCCTTTATCCAAAAAAGAAGTTACTGTTTGGTGCAGGCTTTGGTGCAGTGGAATCATTGACCCTTATTTTTTTCCAAGATGAACGAGGAGAGGCTGTGACTGTCAAAGGCAAAAGATATCAGGCTCTGATAGCTATTCCGGGCCCCATCTGGAAGGTGGCCATTTACCCAAAGTTCTTTTCAACACATAATACCATCATACGTACTTCCAAATAATGAAATAAAACTGTATCATTTACACAACTTGTTTTATTCAAGTTCAAAGAATATCCTTACTGGAAGACCCTTTATCACGGAGGGTACAGTTGGAGGAAGGAAAAAAGATGTCTTCTTGATTGCTGCCCCATGACGGAAAATCCTGGTGGTACAGTGGCTAAGTGCTACATCTGCTAACCAAAAGGTCAGCAGTTCAAATCCACCAGGTTCTCCTTGGAAACCCTATGGGGCAATTCTGCTCTGTCCTATAGGGTTGTTATGAGTTAGAATCGACTGGATAATTTTTTTTAAAACCCCTGATGAGGTATGACAGGGCATCAGGGCCTACAGAAGATGGCCATGGGTGCTTTCTCTAGCCCGCTGTCTTGTGGAAAAGGCAGGCAGATAAGTAGGAGTATCCCTCACCTACATCCCTAGCTAGTTCCACAGCTCCCAGTCTGTGGGAGGTGAAGGGAAGGTAGGACAATGGGGGTACTTGCCAGGACTCCCACCTAAGAGGCAGAGGTTATCCATAGATAAAGGAATCTGGACACTGGAGCTTTCTTATACTACCCAGTTTCTGTTAAGCTCAATTTGTCAGTGAAACACCAACACAAGGCTGCCAGCCAGAGGAAAATGTAATGGGAAGCACAAGGAGGTAAGCCAGCTGACAGTTCATCCACAGCTTGGCAGGAGGATGGCAAGAGCGGGACAGTAATGTCAGCACCTCAACTCTTAAAGGCACTCCATCCTATAACTCCACTCAGAAGACCTCACCCTGAGGAACAGATGCATGGTCAGCCAGATGCCATTTTGTTAAGTTCCACTGAGAACCACAGCCCACAGAAAAACAAACACAGGAGCGAAAACTCAGCCCAGAGAAAAACAAACCCAGGAGCGAAATCTCCCTTGAAAAGCACGTTTCCACAAGGCCGGCAGCCGCTGTTATGGCGGCTGGGCAGAACTGTGATGCTGCTTGGCCTTAGGCAGGGCTTCTGTGCAACTGAGCCAACCTGAGGACACAGGCAGCATCATACGCACTGTTCACCAATCCCAGTGGACTTGCCCCTGAACTTGCCCTGAAGAGCCCACTCCTCAGCTGTTTCTTCCCCATATATAAACTCCTGCGTCTGCCAGAGAGCCACACAGGCCTCCCTGTGGTCCTTCCCTTGGCCAACCAAATGAAGTTTTTCCTTTGCCTTAGCAGACTGCATGTTACGCCAAGCGAACCAGTGTCATGGATTAGATCATGTTCCCACCAAAATGTGTGGGTTGGTTTGCCTAGGCCTCCATTCCTGGTATTGTGTTATGTCCTCCTATTGTAAATCCTATCTCTGTGATGTTAATGAGAGGTTGGGCGGCAGCTGAGTTGGTGGGGCAGGACTCACTGTGTTAGGTGTTTTGTGCCTTGAAGCAGTCTCTTGAGATCCCAAGCAGAGAGGCTGGGGACCTCATACCACCAAGAAGCAGTGCCTGGAGCTCAGGACGACCCTCGGAAAGGACCCAGGTTCCTGGCCCTCCGAAACCTCCAGTCTAGGGGAAGATCTAATGACCAAGGCCTTCTTCCACAGAAAGCCTTCCCCCGGAGCTGGCAGTCTGAATTTGGACTTCTAGCCTACAGGGCTGTGGCAAAATAAAATTTCTCTTTTTAAAGTCATCGACTTGTGGAATTTTCTGTTAGAGCAGCACTAGCTGACTAAGACAACCAGAAAGCTGCTTCGGAAATCTGGACCCTCAGGCACAGCACTGAGCCATTCGGATGCCTCAAGGTCTAACCACCTATAACAACTGTAATTTAGACATCAAGCCCAAGTCTTCCCATTTCCTGGGACAGTCCTTATCCCCAGCCTTGTGATCATGGTAAGACCTTAAGAGTCACTATTCCAAATATATGCTCACTTCTGCCAGAGCAGTGGTAGCCACTCTGTTAACTTCATTGTTTTCAAGGCTCTACACAGATCACGGAAACTCTGGTGGCATACTGGTTAAGTGCTACAGCTGCTAACCAAAAGGCTGGCAGTTCACATCCACCAGGCACTCTGTGGAACCTCTGGGGGGCAGATCTACCTTGTCCTACAGGGTCTCTGTGAGTTGGAACTGACTCCATGGCAGCAGGTTTATATAAATCACACAGCCCTGGTGGTACAGTGGTTAAGAGCTCACCTGTGAACCAAAAGGTTGGCAGTTTGAATCCACCAGCCACTCCTTGGAAACCCTCTGGGACAGTTCTATGCTGTCCCATACAGTCGCTGTGAACTAGAATCAACAGCAACAGCTCTGTTTCCTTTCTCTTTCTGTTACATGCAGTGTACGGTGACAGTCTGAGCTGTCCACCTAGCTTAACAATGGCTCTTTTAACTCAAATTTCAGACTTGGACACCTGCTACCTGTAGTCTCAGATTCTGCATATGAAACTCTTTCTGAGCCACTGACTCAAGAGGCTTCGTCTGGGAACAGTGAAGACACCGATCCACATCAGAGACTGGGGTGGGAGGGTTCCTGAAGGGGGTGAGTCAGTCCTGACGGGCGGCAAGTACACTCAACAGCTATGCACACATCAACTTTACACACCCAGATTTGGTGACTCCTTTCACTTCAAAAATAGATGCCACTGCCTTTTAAGTTTGCACACCAGTGATCTGGATGGCCTTCCCAAGTCTCTTCCAAGTATAAAAACAGGGTCTGTGAAGTGCCTTAGTCTGTGTCATAAGGCTGTGTAGTAGGCATGGTGGTTACAGTGATGAAGAATACACTAATACTCTCTGCTTGCTAGGGACCTGTTGTTTGTTCTTGAAAGAAACTGGCACGTGACAGTGATAAATATCCACAGGCAAAGTCACCAGAAAAGTCTATTTTATGTTTCTAAAAGGATTAAAATAAGATGGCAAGAGTCCTGAAACTCAGCTGGTACATGCCGCTTCTGTGTTAACTGGCTCAAGGGTTCCTCTCTCATTTGCCCATTACACAGAAAACCTAGGCTGAATAATACAAACAAAACCAGTTGTGAGTAGAAAAATCAAACTGGATTTTATTAAAATATACACAAGTCATCCTCCTTTTCCTTTATTTCTTCAGTACTGGGAAGGCAATTGAAGCAGCAGGACTCACAGACTGCAATGAGGGCCATCGTGAGGATCCAGGCAGCTGGCAAAGGCATTTAATGTTGTGCCTTCAGCTGCAGAGGGAGGTGGATTGGCATCTGTGTCACCTGGGGTCAGCCGTAGCTCTGAAATTCTGTTCTAGTTCTGTTACTACGAGCAAGTGCTATGGTTATGTATTAACTCTACACTAGCTACTCACGAGGAAAAGGGAATGAACACTGGCCTCAAAGGAGTGTTTTTAAGGAAGACAAGAGAAATACACAAGTTTGCTGCTTAAAAAATGCATTGATGCTACTGTTTTATTCACACTAACCAGAATATATACACGAAAAATGTGTATCATATGTTGCAAAAAATTCCATGTCCCATGAGAACTATGTAAACAATGTAAAATATTTCTACCACATAACAAAAGAAGAAAATCAGCATTCCCATTTAGGATTATGAAAATATTTCAAGAATTTGAGTTTACAGTAAAACCAAGTGAAATATTATTATTACAGAACAGTCTTCATGAAGGAGCTTTATATCTAGAAGCAATACATTTCATACTTTCAAACACTTTGGTGTAAGTAAAATTAATACAAAGCAAAAAGGCCAAAAACAATAAAGTCCTCTACTTTGGTTCTCACACTAGCCAAAACTTTCGCAGCCAGGTGGCTGCATAACTACTTGGATGACACTTTTCCCGTGGAGCGAGCCACACTGCAGAGCCCTTCCCAGGACTGCTATGAAATATGAGAGCACTTCATGTCCTCCCACAACCACGCTCTTGGCAATAGCTTGAAAGGCTTTATAAACACCTCTGACTCAGCATGGGATGTAACAGATCTTGGTTACGTCCTTTTAACACATACAAATGATTCTCATGAAAGCAGCTCAGCACTACAATTCACATTTAAGACAGGATACCGCTGTTTGTTTTTAAAAAACCTATTACTATAGTTTCTCAAGAAGTCTACACTTGAGTAAAAAGAGCAGACTGCACTGATTAAAAAATGCACGTTGCATGGCCCACTGACAATTGTTTAACAGAAATAGCCATCTGCATGCTACATACTTCTTCACTGATCCACATGACTCTGACAACTATACAACTAAGGTGATCTGAGAAATTTTTAATTACATCATTTTTTAGAATTACATTTTCTCATCTACACTGTCCAAATACGTGACTGAGATTCTTCATTGTCTCTTTGTTCTGTGTTATCTTCCTCTACATGAAGCCCTGTGCATGAGAACTCTACAGTGAGAAGCTGTCGATGAATCCCTTTTCTGTCATCCATCACAGGAATAAACTGGGAATGTCCTCGGAGGATTTTCTCAGCAATGTAATTTATCCCAGGACTTTCTGTGAAAACAAACTTGAAAAAGAAAAAGAAAAAAGAAACCTAGATGAACTTCACAGGCTTATAGGAACCACATAACAGTGCAATGCTGTTCCTTTCTACAGTAAAAGAACCCACAGTCAGGTGCTGAACTCTCCTGAACAAACTTTGCCAACTGCCTCCCACTGTGACCTGACACTCTGTGAGCACAAGCCCTCAGAGAGATGCCCAGCAGTACCAGAGTGCCCTGAAGGGACTCAGCCACACAAGCTAGCCTGGTTATCTTCACTGCCAAGAGCTCAGAAAACACAAAAACTTCAAGTTAATTATCTATCACGCTAATCTGAGGCTTTTTAAAGAACAGCTCCAAAAGGACTAAAAGAACACATAGAAGAATTACTGGACCAAATACTTCCTGATCTACACTTGAACAAACTCTGTATAGAAGGCAAGCACTGTTAATATTCTAAATTAATTATTTTATACTACTAGGAACTTAAGTTTGTGCATTAATTTTACAGATCCAAACCTGACAGGATCAAGTACAAGAACTAACAAAGTCATTACAGTGAATAAATCATATGTGAATAAAAGGGGCTTACTGAGTTTCTCAAATTATGTGACATTAAACTCTGCAGCTACTGCTGCTTCAGCTTTGTCTGTATTAGCTTGGGAGGGAGGGCGACAGGAACATAACTAAACCACCTCAGAATTCATTTGGAGTAATGGCCCAAAATACAGTATACTGATAACGTGCAGCACTAGATACGAAAACCACAATTGTTACTCTACTGTATTTCACTGCTTCTAAGACACTATCAACTATAAAATGCTCCATCACCCCACGTACCATGACGAGCAAAGACACGCAGCGAAATGTCTTCAAAGCCTGTCAGCGGCCACTGGGGTCCCCACTGGTCTCACCCCTTGATGACCAAAGAAGAATCAGGAAAACTACAGACAAGGGGAAGGTCTGTCCAGAGGACGAATGGACCAAGTCTACCACAGTCTCCATGCACTGGACTGAGTCCAGCATACGCAGATGGTGCCAGGCTACCACCACTGATTGCTCAGACAGGGGTCAGATCAGAGAGTCTTGGACAGAGCTGGAGAAAAACGGAGAACAAAATTCTAACTCAAAAGGAAAAATCACAATTGTAGGCCCCATGGAGACTGGAGCAACTATGGGAGTAGAGCCCCTGGACACTCTTTCCGTGCAGTAATAAAGTTACTCCTAAGGCTCACCCTTCAGCCAAAGATTAGACAAGCCTATAAGACAAAACAAGACTTAAGGAGCCTGCCAGCCCAGGGGCAAGGACCAGAAGTCAAGAACGGACAGGAAAGCTGGTGATAGGGAACTCACGGTTCGGAAGGGAGAGTGCTGACCTGTTATGGAGTTGTTAATCAAAGTCATATATCAGTCTGCACATGTACTGCTGAATGAGAAACTAGTTTGTTCTCTAAACCTTCATCTAAAGAACATTAAGTGGGGGAGAAAAAAAAAAAAAGAGTCCAGGATAGGAAGTATAAGAGGAGGCCGAGATCCTCACAAAAAGAGACACCAAATGGCTACACCCTCAATAAGGAAAAGAAAATAACACTCTGTGCAAAAGGGGCAACAAAGATACTGCATGCCGCTTTCTTGACAACGAAAAAGGGAAAAAACAATCCCTAAAAATCTGAACTGGCAGCCTCCATAAATGGTGTGGTCTAAATCCACACTACCAGTGGAGTTCAAGAAAATCTCACGCAGAGACCTTAGCTGAAGCTGATTTAGGTTGGTAGCGCCCTCCAGTGACCAGAGGAGAAAACACAAAGGAAGAACTCATTTCATCCAGGTAACAACAGACTGACTATAAAAAAAAATCTACGATTTTCCCAAGCATCTCACATTTAAAGATGCTCAAATCTGAAAAATACAGTTTGAAATCAATGAACCCTTATATACAGATAAGTAAGTCAAGAGACAAAATGAGAAAGCCTGGGAAACAAACATCTAACACATCAACAGCCACCAACAACACCCAGTGCCCCTGAGTCAATTCTGACTCACAGTGACCCTAGAGGACAGAGTAAAAATGCCCCATAGGGTTTCCAGAGAGCAGCTGGTGGATTCAAACTGTCAGCATTTGGTTAGCAGTAGTATCACTTAAGCACCACACCACAGGATCCCACATCAAAGACAAATTATTTACAAAGGGTAGATAATTCAGTATATGGCGCAACAAAAAATGATGAACTATTTAAGAAAGAAAGGACCCCTTTATTTTATATGACAATCTTCACTCTAAAGTCAAATGGAAAAATAAAACAACATATAGCCTATATGGGCTATATGGGCTACAAGAAAACTTTAAAGTATCTAAATAATAGCTAATGTTAAAAACTGATCTACTATTTTTTAAATGCCCCCTAGACCAGAAATTCCTAAGCCATAACTAAAAATAAAAGGCAAATGTCAAAGTAGAGAAAAATATTTGCAATAACCTAAGGTTAAGGCACTTGGCTTGGCAATATCCTTAAATACCAGAGTTATAAATCAAGAGGAAACAAATACACAGCTCCAGAAACATGCACAAAGGTCAGAAGCAGGCAACTGACAAAAGAAATATAAATGGTCAATCAGATATACCAGAAATACTCGACTTCACCAGCAATGGAAATGCAAATAAAAGCAACAATACAGCCATTTCTGGTTACTGAACTGGTAAAAACTTTTTAAAATAATACCCAGCACTGTCAAGGTGCAGAAAACAAGCACTTAGATATACCAATGAGCATTTCTGGAATGTATTTGGGTAATTCATGTAGGTCAAAGCCTTTTGTGTGATATATTTGGATCCAGCAATGCCACCGTTAAACATTTATCCCAAGCAAATAATCATAAACGTGCAAAAAGTACGTATGATTACATGTGACAATGGTTTCTAATAGTGAAAAATTGGCAAATCATCTAAAAATTCAGCAATGGGGGATAAGTTAGTTATTTTAACAAGCAGTAGCAGATCCATAAAATGGTTAATAATACAACTACTAAGTAGCATGTATCACTGAAGCATTGTTTAGTCCCATAAAATACCTGAGTAACTGAAGCGCCCATTGGTAGGGCACCAGGTAGACAAATTCATGGTGCAGCAGTTGGTGGAACAGTATACAACGGTTAAAAGGGAGGCAGTTCTCAAGTTCTGATACACACTGAAACAAACTGTGCCTGAAACAATCTTCTCTCCCCAGAATCTACCTGGCTTAGTGGCTCAATGTCCCTTTACCACTGAGGCTGATACACAGTATACATGCTGGCCACCTTCTGCACAACAGCAACTTGCTCGCATCCCACAGGCACACCCCGTCCCCCTCACCCTGCTGCTCTGTCTTTCGTGCATTTGTCACCACCCAGCAGACCTGTCTGCTGTCTATCCACTGTCAGTCCTCCTCCAGAGGGGGTGCGAGCCTCGAGGACAGGCTTGGTTTGGCCCACTGCTGCAGACTGCAACGCCCACAGTACCACTTGGCCCTAGATAAGAAATGACGATGGATGGACAGACGGATGGGTGGAGGGGTGAGAAGATGGAAAGATGTATGGACGGCTGAATGGATGGACAGACGAAGGATATGTGGGTGGGTGGGTGGATGGATGGATGTGTGGACGGCTGCATGGGTGGGAACACGACTGGATGGCTACAGAACAATTTCCAAGATACAAAAGTAAGAATGGTGTGTCTATTTTGCTACCCTTTTAAAAAGGAAAAAATGGCGTCTGTTTATGTCTATATTAGTACACGTCTGGAAGGGTACAAAAAACTGGGGAGACTGACTGCATGTGAGCAGGGAAACTGGGGAGGAGGTACAGGAAGGAGATCCTTCACTTGTGCCACTTTTCAAAGCTGAACCAACTGTCTGTCTAACCCATTCAAAAACACACACACACACACACACGTTGTGGGCTGATGTGGGAAAATTACACAGTATTCTTAAGGTGGGAAAGAACCAGGCTACAAAATGAGAAACAACATGAAATACAGAGACTTACATAAAAGTCTGGACAGATACAGGCACTCTTACATTTCTGAGTGGTAAAACGATTCCTGTGGCTACCTAGTCTTTCCTCTGTTTTATAAGGTCTCTGCATGAGGTCCCACTGTTTTATAATTTTTTTTAAAAAACTGCTTTTTAAAAAAGTACACAGAGAAAGAAGCGCTTGAGTGGCACAAACAGCTAAGTGCTCAATGACGAACCGAAAGGTGAGGCTGAACCCACAGAGGCGCTCGGGAAGACCAACCTGGCCAGGTCTGCGCAAGGGCACAGCCCATGACGCAGTCCCACTCTGCGCACAGGGGTCACCGGGAGTCAAAACCAACTCCATGGCAACTCACATCAACAACAGGTTGTCAGGTTATCAACAGAGAGGGCATCTACTGAGCAGAAAATCTAGGGATTCGGTGAGAGGCACGGACCCTGGGTCCTATCACACAGTGACACGGTATAGTCTCAGCAATCTCCACATCAAATGCTCATCATCTGCCCAAAACCTCTGGTCCTCACTATACAAGCCCACCCAGTTCCTCGGCTCTCCAGCCTCATCCTACCACCAACCCCACTTCTCCACCCTCCACTGCCTCCTCTGTCATCTTGTCTAGATGACCTCACCCAGTCGGTGGCTTCAAATGGCAAGAATCTAAGTGATACTCCAAAGTTCCTGATTTTAGCTCTGAGCTTTCTTCTGAGGTTCAGATCAGCATCAACAGCTGACTTGACAAAAGCAACTCCCCAACTCCCCAACACTCCCTCAAAAACCAAAGGAACCACCGTTCAACCAGCTGGTAAGAGTCATCCTTAACGCTTCTTTCCCTCAAACACTACAGTAAATTCATTAATAAATGCGCAACAAAACAGATCTGAATTCAACCCTCTCTCACCACTCCTCCTACTACAACCCAGTCCAAGTCTCCCCCGTCTGCTCTCCCTGCTTCCATCCTTCCCCTCTTAGTCCACCCTCCACCTTGCACAGAGAGCCACCTCTCTGAAGTCTAAGTCAAACCATGGCACTCCTCTTCCTGAAAGCCTCCAACATTACATGTGGAATCAAACACAACTGCTGTACCAGCGCCTTCACAATCAGGCCCACCTATATCTGCCTCCTCCTGCCTCCCCTTCTCACCTTCATTTATCACCTCCAGCTCTACTGCTCTGCTGTCTGTCAAACAGCCTGTCTGGTCCCATCTCATGCTCTTTGCAGCCACTCTTGTTTCCACCTGGAATGTTCTCCTCCCAAACGTTCCTATGTGTATTACATTCTCATCATTCAAACGTCAACTCAAAGGCCATCAGTTCAGCGCGGCCTACACTGCAAGTGACCCTGGTCACTGTCAACCTTCCTATTTGATCTTCTCCAAAGAACTTACTGACCTCTGAAACAGACTTATGTCTGAGAGCACAGGTTTCCTACCAAGCTCCTTCCTCCTGGGAGGAGGTCAATTCCTTGAAGGTGAGAAGGAAGTCCTGTTTACCACTCCTCTCCAACATTAACACCCGTGCCCGGCACACAGCAGGTGCTGAACAAGTATTTGTTGACCAACTGAACAGTGATTTTAACTGACAGTCTAGACTGTGGCAGTTTTGACATTACACTTAGTTTATTTCAATATTATAATATTGGAAATGGGTGAGAACTGATAAAACACTATCAAGAGTTTGTTAACAAAACAGCTTTTGAGCCGTCCTATCTACTGGCTTGACTAAGACCCCCTGTACACAGGACAAAAAACACTGAACATGATCTAAACATCCAACAGCAGGAAACTGGCTAAATAAAATGAGATATAGCCACAAAACAGATTATTATACAGCCATTAAAGAATATGAAAAAGACCGAGACATGCTAACAGGGAAAGCAGAGCAAGCTCTTTGGCTGACTGAAAATATCATGTTACAGAAACACATAACTCAGTGAGACTCCTTTGGTTTGGAACACGTACATGTGCTTGGACACACACAGAAAAAGTTCCAGGGAACGCTCACTGAAAATGTAAGAATGAGGATTAAAGGGACCTTTCTATTAGAAAACCACAAAGTGCTAGGAATTACTTTTGATTTCAGTGATTTAGACATCAGCATTTTGTATTTCACTCTTTCAAAGGCTTCAAAATTTCTTTATAAAAAGTACATTACCTAATCTTAAAGTGATGTATAACCTAGTGAGGAAACCAGTACCCGGTGTTTTCGGTCAGTTATGGACACATGGACGCAGAGCACGGCAGACACGGCAGGCTGGTCTGCCCATCAGAGGTGTAAGCCCCTTCTCCCTACTTTTCCTCTACTACATCGCTTTCCCAGTCTTCTCTGTAGCTTAGAGGGACGGGGGTGTGCGACATACAACATGTGCCTAGTCAACAGCCCAGAGCACATTTTTGGATGCACTTTTGCTTTCCTCGCGAACAGTGATAGCTTCTTCCCTCTTATCACGCCTGAAATGGAAATATGAGGTCCGAAATTCTGGGAGCCATCGTGCAACTACAAAGCAGCAGGAGCCAACATGCAGGTGACAAGGTATGAGCAGTCTGTGTGTCTGGTGAGTGACTCAACACGAGAACCCTTCCTGTTACATAAGAAAATTAAACCCCTCTGTGTTGAAGGTACTTTGTGTTAATTCTGTTAACTAGAGGCAAAGGAACTTCTAAGTAATATTCCTGGAATCTATTTTTAAAGAGAAGCTAAAAATAAAAGAACTCAAACTCTACACAAAATTAAAAAGAATGTAATATATCAGGAATGTATACTGCACACCAATTCTCTTCCCTAATGCCTCATACTAACAATACATTAAGAGGAAAAAAAAGAGAGAAAAGTTATAGTGAACATTAATTCCCAATAAAAGAAGGCTTCAGAATGCAAACATTCAGAATCTTGACAATGAAGGCTAACTCACACCATGGAACTGAAGTCTGATCAATGCTGGGGCTGTTCCGGACTAATGTTCATTGTTCGATATATTTCTTTAAGCAGTAAAAGGGCAGTATCTTCAGACTCCCTATCAAAAAGAAAACACATTTACTTGAGATCATTTGCAGAAATCAATCTCTATGAACAGAGGCAGAAAACGCCCCTCGTGTTCCATTCAACTCTACCTAAGAAGGGCAGATGAAAAGTACTGTAACCTCAAAGTTATCCCTAAAAACTGGACAAAACAGTTGTGTTGCAATTATGCTTAGTGACATTGAAATCGATGAAAGAATGGCCTTCCAAAGTCCCTACCACTCACATTCTGTCAAAGGCCACGCAGAAAATGCACTGCAAGAGAAACCGAAGGCCTTTGGTCAAAGGCAGATGACGTACTGCCATCTTGTGGATAACGACAGGAGAAAACACTAGTTTTGAGCAGACAGCTGTAACACATATACCTGCTGCTGTCAAGTCAATTCCCACTCAAGTTGCCCCTAGAGGACAGGAGAACTGCCCCCCAGGGTTTCCAAGGAGCAACTGGGGGATCCGAACTACTGATCTTTTGGTTAGCAGACCAGCTCTTCATCACTATGCTCTTTGAATATACAGGAGGTCAAATTAATACTCTATAATACATGATAAATCAGTGAAAGAATCCCACTAAAGTTCCTGTATCTGGCAGCATCTGAAGGCCCCGTGAATGTTATTCAAATGCTGGGTTCTAAAAGTCTTAAATAAAGAATAAAAAGTAGTATTACATAAAGAAAAAATGTGACCCATTTCATTTGAACCCAAGCTGAAAATACTTACCAATAGCAGAAGTGACTCTGAAGGGCAAACAGATACTCATTAAAACTCTCTATTGGCTTCTCCTGAAGAACGTAGTCAATGCGACGGCCTCCATTTAACATTCCAACCTTTCCTAAGTAGTCTTCATCCTTGGAAAAATCTGGGCTTTCAACAATCTTTTCTGCTAGAATTCAAACCATTTCAACATCAAAGTCAATCCCTCAGTCATTATCCCGGACTTTAGCTGACTCTCTAGGCACAGTGGGAACACTGCTGGACACACGGAGCAACATGAGGAGCCCTCAGGCTCACTCCCCATTCCGACAGAGAGCCAAGGAAGAGGGGCTCGTTACCGAGAGAGCAGGATGAGCCAACAGGCTGGCACAAGTTGGGAAGAAGAGGAGTGAGAAAGCATTGTAGAAAGAAAGGAAATTAGAATTAGCATCTGAGTAAGTCAAAACCGCCTGGCACAACGACCTGACACTGCATGGAAAGTCTGTAACTCCCTTTAACGACAGCATCAGAAGATCCTTTCTCAGAGTTCTTCAAAACACCTGAACGCAAACAAATCTAGTTCTCAACTTTGAAATCCCACTCTGGTCTTGCAGGCATGGCAGAGTAAAAAAACTCAGCCACTACTAAGTTAAAAAGGCTACTACACATCTGGAAAGCATGCATCTGATGGTACTGTCTTACAGACTTTCCTTTGCAAGAAGAACCTTTACATTTTAACAGAAATGACTAAAACAGGGAAAGTATCCTTAAACAGTTTCTAAGTGTTACGTACACAACTACAAATGGTTGGGAAAAACATTTCAAAGGTCAAGTTTACCTTCAACTACTTGCTTTTCCTCTTCTTCTTTAATTTGATTGGCTACCTTCTCCAGTTCTTCTTGCAGCTGAGTTGAAGAGGTATGAGCACGAGCAAACTCGTTTAACGTCTGCCAAGCACTTTTCAGAGAGCTGATGAAACCCTGCTTCAAGTCAGATCCCATACGAGAGAGGCTGTCTTTCAACTCTAAAGAGATTAAGACGACATAACACGTTAATCACTGTACACCACAAAACTTAATCACTAATACTCTTATCAGAACAATTAAGACCTTACTTAAAACTTCAAATACATGGAGTTTCTAACCCAAGAACTCTCAACATGTTTGAATTATGTTTTTGAGTCTTGTCATTTTTATTTTTTTTAAAAGAAAGAAACCTATAAATACCTCATCTCAAAATTAAAAACTACAGGATTCAAATACCGTAAAAATGTAGGCATACTCATGTGCTTTTTCTACTATAAGTTAAAAAAATGGGTCCATAAGATTTTTTTTAAAAAAATCACTGTTCTTCTAATCTTTAATGGTGAAAGAAATGGCTTTAAAAATTGGAAGATTTTGACATAACCACTAGTTAAACTTCTAACGTGGAAATGAAGGAGCCTCTCCCCTTTGACTTTTTCTACCTTTACCTAATAAATCACATTTGAATTCAAGGTCTTTAAGTTATCAAATTTCTCATCTTAACTTCACAAGAGTAACAAAAATAATAATAATAATAATAAAACTTTAAAAAAGAGGGCATGGGGCACAGCCAGTCAATATGATGACTCAGATACATGTGTCATAACAATCTGAACAACAAAGACTTGAGAAACTAGGTAAAACAGACACAAAAATCAACCCAGGATCCCAGAACATCAAACCAAGTTGAAGAAACAAACTGAGCAGCAACTGAAGGGAGAGGCAGAATGTGCCCAACAGGAAAACAGAGATATGCCAGTGGACTACGCCCCACTGCCGGCATGGGGCAACCCAATCATTGTGGGACGGCATCTAACAGCAACTGGAGAGAAGAGCCCATGAAAATAACTGCAAAGAGGACACAGAGGACCAGGCAGGCAGGACACCATCAGAGGCAGAGGACCCCCGGGCGGAAGCACAGGAGTGGTTTAACAGCTTTGAAACCAGGGAAATATGGTTAGGTGCTTCTAGAACAAGCAAAACAGACTCAGTCATCAGAGCCTTGGAGAAGGAGAGAGTGTAGGCAGGGGTGCACCACTACACTGAGAATGCTCCCTGCACTCAGGCCCTGGTGACTGGCTAGACAAACACATCATCTCATCTGTAATACTAGTCACATTCTAACAGGCACCTCTGCCAAATGACAAGTTGAAGACTTGAGAGCCCACATCCCACACTGCCCAAGTGCAACATCACACATCCCGCACCCACACAGTTCCTGCAGGCCATCTACACTTGTACTGAAACCCCTTGATACCCTACCATGTACTAAGATGCCAAATTGCGCCTGAGCAGTGGATAGCACTCCTTCACATCACATACAGAGATGTCCTGCCCTCACCTCCAGAGAACGTACTATCTGTTAGCACAAACCTGGAAGGTCTTCATGCTCCCACCAGAGCTGCAGAGCAACCCTGACCACTCAACACCTGTCACCCAGTATCAGAGAAAGAACCTGCTCTCCCAACCTCACTTAATCCAGTGAAGGAAGACGTATAAGCCTAACCAAAGAGGACTCACACATGGGTGAGACACACAGTACCTACTTTTGAGGTGAAATCATGCCAACAGATGCCACCAAAGCCACAGAGAGAACAGAGCTACAACATAATATGAATTAAAATAAAACAAAGGAAGAAGGGCATCCCAAAGAGAAAGAGAAGAAGCAAAGCTCCAAAGACACCAAATTAAAAAAATCAGAAAACATATATACAATCAATAAAGAAATACATAAATAAGCACCTTAATGCCTCAGGGACAGCAGGCAACAAATTTTATGAACAAACAAGATAAGGTAGCTCAAACAAGTGAGCAAAATGAAGGTGCAGAAAACCTTCCCAAGGAAGAAATGGTAGTAGAACTACCTGGTAAGGAATTCAAAAGACTTCTATACTGACTCCTCAGAGAGGCCAAGGAAAACACAGACAAAACTTAGACATAGTCTGGAAAACAATCTAAGAACAAAATGACAAAATAAATAATCAGAAACCATACAAAAACCATCGGAAATCCAGAATATTAACAATGAAGAATCAGAAACAGGTAATACAATGGAAGGACACTGAAACAGAACTAAAGCAATGTAAGACAGAATCAGTGAAATAAAGGACAGATCCCTGACAACTAATGCGAGGAACTGTAAGAATGCAGAAAAATGAAGAAAGCCTAAGACCTCTGTGGGAGATTATCAAGAGGAAGAATTTACACATAACTGGAATTCCAGAATAGGAAGAGTTTTTTTAAAAAAAAAGGCACAGAGAATTTTTTTAAATTTACTGACAAAAATCTTCCCTAGTATCATGAAATACTCAGGAAGCTCTATGAGCCCTATACAATACAAACCTCAAAAGGAAGTCACCAAGATACAGCATAATCAAACTTTCCAAAACCAAAGACAATGAAAGAATTCTGACAGCAGCTCATGAAAATCTAAGTATCTTCTACAGAAGGGGACCAATGAGACTAAGCACTGGTTTCTCAGCAGAAATCCTACACGCAAGAAATCAACAAGGTGACATACAAAATCCTGAAACAACTGCCAACCAAGAATCATATACGCCCCAGATAAGTACGGTACTACTAAAGAGGAAGAACACACTGGGAGGCCTCTCATTACCTGACCTTAGAACATACTACACTGCCACAGTGGTCAAAACAATCTGGTACTGGTACAAGAACAGACAGATGGATCAATGGAACAGAACTGAGACCCCAGAGATGACACCATCTGCCTATGAACAGTTGATATTTGACAAAGGCCCTAAGACATTAAACTGGGGGAAAAACAGTATCTTCAACAAATGGTGCTGGCAAAATTGGTTATCCATCTGCAATAAACTGAATCAAGATCCATATCTTACACCTTATACAAAAACCAACTCCAACTGGATAAAAGACCTAAATATCAAACCTAAAACGATAAAGCTCATCCAAGAAAAGGTAGGAACAACAATGGAAGTTTTAATACACAATGAGGACAGACTCCAAAATCTGTCGAAGAAACCACAATCAACAGAAAACAGATAAATGGAAACTATTAAGAATCAAACACTTTTGCTCATCCAAAGACTTTATTAATAGAATTAAAAGAACACCCACAGAATGGGAAAAAATATTTGGCAACTCTATGTCAGACTGACGCCTGATCTCCATAACCTGTAAGATACTATAAAATATCAATAAGAAGAAGATAAACCATCCAATTAAGCGATGGGCAAAGTAGATGGACAGACATTTCACTAAAGAGGAGATCCAGGCAGCCAAAAAACACATGCAGACATGTTCACGATCTTTAGTTATTAAAGAAATTCAAATCAAGACGACAATGAGATACTATGTCACCCCAACAAGATTGGCCATGATCCAGAAAACACAAAACAACAAATGCTGGAGAGGCTGTGGAGAAAGTGGAACCCTCCTACACTGTTGGTGGGGTTGCAAAATGGTCCAGCCTCTTTGGAAAGCAATCTGGCACTTCCTTAAAAAAATGGATATCGATAAACCATTTGACACAGTCATTCCACTACTTGGAATATATCCTACAGAATCAAGGCCTTTCACACCAACGGACACATGCACCAGAATGTTTATCGCAGCACAGTCCACGACAGCAAAAAGATGGAATCAACCCAGATGCCCAACAATAGAAGAATGGATAGGTAAACTATGGTATATATACTCAATGGAGCACTATGCAATGATAAAGAATAACAATGATTCCAGGAAACATCTCCTAATCTGGTTTCAACTGAAAGACATTATGTTGAGTCAAAGTAGTCAGCGACCAAAGGACAAATATTGTATGAGACCTCTACGATAAGATCTCAAAAACAGACTTGTGTATAGAAGAAAAGACTCTTTGACAGCTGCAGGGGAGGGGAGGGAGGGAGAGGGGGAAAGGTCTAGATTAGATAGTTGCTAGAAATCTGGTTGGGAGAAAGCAGTGATAGCACACATTAGAAACAAAAACAACATTAAGTGGACTTCAGCATAACTTGAGTACTCCTTCCATCTTAACCCAATATTGCAAGGATAGAGTAGGTGCGGCAGGGGGCAGGGGACCATGCTCTTGGGCGAAATCAAGGCCAAACTGGCACAACTAGTGTTTTGCTAAGAGAGCCCTCTGCACCCCACATTGGTGAGTGGCATCTGGGGTCTTAAAAGCTGCCAAGCTGCCATCCGAGGACACAGCAAATGGTCCCAACTCAGCACAAATGGATGCTCACCGAGGACCAAAATGACATGCTGTAAAGACAACCTAGAAGACAGAGAGACCCACAAGAGTGGGTGCCTACATCGACTTGGGACTGGAAGAACCGGATGGTGCCCGGCCACCACCAGTGATAGCCATGATGGAGCTCACAGAGAGGAGTCTCACTGGCAACACAAGAATAAAAAGGGGTGCATCCTGAGATCTCCACTAAAAGACCTCAGTTGATGTTCCAGTGGTTTCAGGGTTCCCCTGAGAGCATGGCCCCCGGCCCTGAGGCTGCCCTTACCCATAAATTACAATGAAGGTCCACTCTTTGGACAGGAATGGATTTGACTTGGCAATGCAGAGTGACCATATATTGGATGCACTTTATGGTTCTATACATCCATAGGATATCATCCTGCTGACCTCTGGCTGGAGGAAGGAGAGTGGGTGGAGAGGAGGGGAAAGGAGGCTGTTGGGAGGATGAGACATGTATGGAGCAGGGAATAGTGTGCTGTCACAGGACAGGGAGAGCAGTGGAAGCTGCATATAGTTGGGCATGTAAATTTATACGGGAATGTACATTTTCAGTCGTATTAAATGAAAAAAAAAAATCAAAAAAAAGAAGAATCATATACCCAGCAAAACTATCTCTCAACTATGGTGGTGAAACTAGGTCATTTCCAGAAAAACAGAAATTAAAAAAATCTGTGAAAACCAGACTAACTTACAAGAAATATTAAAGGGAGTCCTTCAGAGAGAGAACCAACAATGTCAGATGACCTGAGATTAAGACACATGACAACATCACCCAGATATGAACCCAAAGAATCCTCAAGTGTAAAATAAACATGCAAAACTGAAAACAAGGCAGAGATGTCAATCTGTAAATGACAACAACTTCTAAACAAAAAGGGGGACTAGACGGTATAATCACAGAATTTCCACATGAAGAGAAAATCAAGGTAACATCAAGATACTATGTTAAACTTAGGAAAAGAAAATTTCAGAGTAACCACAAAGAAAACTAACAAATCTTATCCAAGTAAAGAAGAAAATCAAGAAGACTCTGCAAACATCAAATTAGTAACAAAACATATAACAAAAAGAAAACTCATAAACAAAAAGAGCTCACCACAGAAAATTAAACAGAACAAAGACACTGCTAATAGCACAATAAAAAGCGTAACAAAATAGAAGTAAATTCATACCTATCAATAATCAGACTGCATGTAAACGGCTAAAATGCATCAGTCAAGAAACAGAGAGAGTGGCAGGATGAATAACTAAAAACATAGACCCATCAATAGTCACCTGTAAGACACATATCTTAGATGCAAAACATAAACAAGGTTAAAAAATTAAAGAATGGGGGGGAAAAGGTATCAAGCAAGCAGTACCCAAGAGACAGCAGAGCAGGAGTGACAATAATAATCTCTGATAAAACAGACTTTAAGCCAAAATCTATTACTACAGACAATGAAGGGCATGACATAATGGCTCTAGGATCACTGAACCAAGAGGACACAATTACAATAAATATTTATGCATCCAATGACAGCGCTCCAAAACAAACCGGAAAAAAAAAAAATCTTAACAGAAGTGAAAAGAGAAACACAGTTCTGTAACAACATAGGAGACTTTTAACACACCACTTTCAATGATGGGCAGAGCTAGAAAGAAATGCAGAAAAGATACAGAAGCTGTAAATAACACAATTGACCAACTCAGCCTCATATACACAGAAGATACCACCAAACAGCAGCACAGTATACATTCTCCTCTAATGCGCATGGATCATTCTCCAGAGCAGACCACATATTAGGCCACAAAACAAGCCTTGATAAATATAAAAAATACTGAAATAATACAAAGCATCTTTTCTGATCATATAACACTATAAAACTAAAAATCAACAACAGAAAGAAACTAAATACATGGAAACTGAAAAACACTTAAAAACTAGTGGGTAATAGAATTAAAAATGAAATTAAACAGTTCTTAGAATCAAATGAAGTGACAATACAACATACCAAAACTTCTGCGACACAGCAAAAGGGGTGTTCAGAGGAGAATTTACAGCAATAAATGTGCACATCCAAAAAGAAGAAAGGGCAAAAGCAACAGATGATCTCTACAACTCAAACAAACAGAAAAGGAGCAACAAAACAAGTTTACAGTAACCAGAAACAAGGAAGTAACGGAGATCAAAGTGAAATACATGAAACAGAAGAACAATAAAAGCATCAACAAGATTAGAAACTGATTCTTTGGAAGGATCAATAAAACTGACAGACCACTGGCCAAAATGACAAAGGAAAAAAGTGAGAAGACACAAAGAACAAAAATAATGAAATGGGCGACATTACAACAGGGTCAACTTAGATAGAAAGGATCGTAACACAAGATTACAAAAAAATCATACAGCAACAGATCTGAAAACCTAAAACAGACAAATTTCTAGAAACATACTACCTACCTAAACTAACACAAACAGGTAGAAAATCTGAACAGACCTATATTAAAAGAAGAAATTGAATATGAAAAAAAAAAAAGTCAAGAAGCTAAAGAGGAACAGAGACAACAGCAAGAGGACAAAAAGAGTGGAAACAATGAAAATGATGACACAAAGTAAGAAATGTATCCAAAGTCATGGCACCTTTAGGAATGTAAACTGTGTGACATAGGAAGCTAATCTGCTGGGTAAATTTTCATCTAAAACTCAAAAAGCCAAACACTCATTGCCATCAAGTCAATTCCAACTCACAGTAACCCTACAGAACACAGTTAGAACTGCCTAATAGGGTTTCCAAGAACAGATGGTAGGTTTGAGCCGACTCTTTTGTTTTGGTTAACAGGCAAGCTCCTAACCACTTCTGCCACCAGGGTTCCTAAAACTCAATAAAACATTTAAAAAGGGAGGAGAAAGATGATCACTTTTCCTTCTTCTCCCTAATCCCATCACGTATCCCCAACGACCTTTTCAAACCTATGACACACAACAAAAAGAGTTACTGGCACAGAAGAAATCTAAATCCCACTTGCAATTATTATCAAATCATTACATTTAGTGAATTTTTTTTCCACAGGAAAAGTTTGTCTTGTTAGCAAAGAAGCTAACAGTTCACTTGACTGACACGGTATCCAATTATCTCATGGTGGTCTGGTCCACGTATTCTATCACCATCTAATCAGGCACCTTGTCACCACCTTGCCCCCACCTCCCTAATTAACTTAACAGTTAGAATGCAAATTCACCTAGGAGAAGATACAACTTTCCTTTACAGGTTTTCCAAATACTTAGTTAAAAACATGCCACAAATAGTAAGCACTTAAATATTAATTTTTTCAGAAAGACTGGGTGTTACAATTTTCACAACTCATTTTAGATTATAAGATGACAGGCAGGAAACAAGCTTTTATCGTATTGCTTTTACCTAAATGAAGTCTTTTTCTGCCTTTGTGATGTGGAATGAGAACGGCTTTTAGGTCCAAATCTGGAATAACCATGGGTTCTAATCTATACGCCACTGGATCAAGCTGTGAAAGGAGAATCGAAAATTTATGAAAAGCTGTCTTATTGTGAGTCATATACCTTACTTGAGTGAGAAAACAGATAACTGACAAATGAGAGACTTTCCTCACTTTATTCAAATACTAGTGATGATAAGCAGACTTTCAAGTCTGTACATAAAATTACTTCTACAAGCAAAGCAATACAATCCTTGCAAAAAGGCTTCTGATAAAAACGTTTACTGCCAAGTATCTGACGGAAGCCTTACAGCACAGAGCTGAACCACATAAAATCAAGATCAGGATTAATTCCTAAGAAATAAGATTCTAAGACTCTATTAGGATAAAAAGAACAGATTCTTCATCTCCTTCCAAACAGAAAATAATCACTCACTGGGTGATAAATATTGAAGAATCCTTTACAGGTAGGAAGTCTGTAGTTCTCATCTATTCTGTCCACACCTCGAACAGTAAGAAACATACCAATCGGAGATCCCAAGGCAAAGAAAATCTCTGGGATGAAGTCTAATGAGTTGTAAACAACGGAAACCTAGAAAGAACCAAATAACATGAAAGATGATCATTCCAATGTCACCTAACACAAAATTCAAAAGCCTCAAAAGATTCTGGGACTACACATAATTAAAAGCACATAAATACTGACAACACATCGCACAGGCACTCATAAGATGCTTATAGTCACTGTCCTGGACCAGCTGGTGCTCACATAAAGGACTAAAAAATTTGTAAGCAAGGTAATTTGTAAGTTACATCCTCTGGCTATAATTTAACTTGTAGTACAGTGTAACATGCAGAAAGCATGGTGTTTGCTGTTGTATGCCATTGAGTCCACTTCAATTCACAATAATCTCGTAAGACAGAAGACAACTGCCCTATAGTACACCCTAGGCTATAATCCTTACAGGAGCAGATCGCCAGGTCCTTCATCCACAAAGCAGATGGATGGGTTCAGACCACTGACTTTTTGGTTAGCAGCTGAACACTTAACCACTGCACCATCAAACCTCCTTACATAGTACATGGTAAGTATTACATTTGTTATACTTGCAAATGTGGTAAAAACTGCAGGTTCTAGGACCAAAACGCTTGGCTTTGAATACTGATTCTACTCCTTACTTTACTGTGTAACACTGGGCAAGTTTCTTAACCTCCTGTCTCAGCCTCAGTCTCCTCATCTGTAAAATAGGAATCATAACAATGCCAAATAGTCTGGTTGAAGAATAAATATTTTCCACACACAGCACTTACTCAGCACAAACGTCACCTCTACATAACCAGCATCCTCACTTTTTCAGCCAAGTTGTGTTCATGAGAAAAATGATTTGTCCTTAAAGAGCCCCTGTAGTTTATACGTAGCCAGCTGCTTTTCCTGCCTTCCTTAAATCATTTCTGTACTCACTCACGGTGATGAATCAAAAAAAATGTTACCATACAGCAACTCTACAAAACAGAGCAGAACTGCTCCACAGTTTCCAAGGAGTGTCTGGTGGATTCAAACTGCCGACCCTTCAGCTAGTGGCCATAGTACTTAACCGCTACGCCACCAGAGTTTTCAAGGATCCTTACACACAAAACTATAAATACACTGAATGCAGCACCACTTAAAAAAAAACATTTAATGCTTTCAAGCCATTGAGGTAAAAGTATATTAAACTGTATCATTAAATGCAGCTATAATCAACGACTCAGTCAATTTTTCTAGGAATTTTTCCCCAAAGGGAAGAACTGTGAGTGCTAAAAAATATGATTTGAATGAACACAGCAAATTTCTCTCACAGAAACTTAAACACATTCTGAACATAATCTAACTACAGCCACTTTTGTGGTTAGCGGCTGAGAGAGACTAATGTTTTAAAATTAAAGTGGTGGAAAACTGAAATACAATATTTTCAAAGCTAAATATTGCAAAACAGGCAGACAATTTTTACGAAGAGAAAGCCAGTTTTCCTCCACTCTGCTACATAAATGTTGAAGGAATCCCTCCAGAACTGAAACCTGGAATGCCTCCCAGCTGACGTCCATCCTAAGGCCAGGGTACTCCTACACACAGCACTGCAGCCCTAAGTCACAGCACATAAACTCACCTGTCCGGTGCCAACGTGGAAAGACTCATAATCGACATGCACAGAAGAAACGTAAGCACCAAGGGGAAGTTTCCTCTTTGCCTCATTCGATTCTGAAGGGACAGAAGCCATGTCCTTGGCCTTCTGAGCACTTTCCTCTTGCCCTTTCATCGGTGTGGCCGTCACTGCCTTCTTTTCTGAAGCTGCTTTTTTCTGTTCCTGTGAGACACCAAAATTCATCACATAACCTCGAGGAAAAGTTCAGTTCTCAGCAGTCACTATGAAGCAAGTTATCTTCACATTACGGAACGATTAGTGAGTTGGGTGTGATCATGGCAGTGTGTTATGAAAGGGACGTCCTTTTTTAGAGATGTATACTAAACAGTTAAGTGACGAAAAGCCACTGTGCCTACAGTTTATTTAAAAATTGCTCAGGAGAAAAGATTAAGAGCCTAGTGTGGCAAACCAGCTACAATAAATCTAAGTATTTGTTAGCACTATATAATTGTACTATCTTGCTACTTTTGCATGTAATTTAAAACTTTATTACTGAAAAGTTTTAAACAGTTAACTTCTTCCTTTATTATCTCAATTTTAGACACAGAGTTTACGAATACTAAGTACCTGTAAGACACATACGTTTCCTATAAAGATTTGTTAACTTAGAAGAAATTTCTTCATCACCATGCCTACAACCCATATGTCTACAGAGCACCATGGTCAAGTGTTCGTCAGAAGCTTTTTCTGTGGGGAGTATGTCCATACAATGGAATACAGCTCAGAGGTTAAAAAAAAGGAATGAGCTACAAATCACAAATCTCAAAAACAGTATATTAAGTAAGAGAAGCCAAATACACAGACCCCCAAAACAGGCAAAGCTATTCTAGAGAGACAGAAATCAGAAGAGTAGTAGCAGAATAGAAGCCTAGGAGGAGGCAGGAAGGAGCTGAGTGACAGAACTGATCCAAAAAAAAAAACCAAACCTGGTGCCATCAACTCAATGCCCACTCACTGGGACCCTGCAGGTCAGAACAGCACTGCCTCATAGAGTTTCCAAGCTGCACCTGGTGGATCTGAACTGCTAACCAACCAGTTAGCAGCTGTAGCACTTAACCACTATACCACCAGGGTTTCTGTTCCTGTCTTGGGGGGATAACTATATATATGACTATCACATTTATTACACTGAACACTTACAATCCATGCCTTTCCACAAGTAAGGAAATATACAAAGGTTTTGGAGGCATTTATATGAAACACATGTCTCTGTAATAATGAGATAAAATCTGTTCACACTGGCCTGTGATTATACCTCAGTACAGCAGCACCAGCAACACCACAGGAGTACAGAAAGCAGCTATTTCAGAGACCCCCTGCCCATCCCTGGGCTGGCAATGGCCTTGTGCAAGTCTGCTTCAAGAACCACCGACAGCCTAGACGAAACAGCTGCCTAAATCTATCTTAATTTATTAATTGATTCCAGGTACTAGAAAATCAGAAAAGAATTCCAGTTGGTTAATTCAAAAGGCAATTCCAGAAAAACTCCCTGCAGCCGGGCCTGCAACTGCTCCCACCAGGACGGCTTTCAAGGCTTGGGTATCTCTGCCCTTTGGAGAGAACTCATTCAAAGAACATTTTCTGCATTCTTTAAAGTGGCCTTCTCACTCGAAAGTGCTTCCATTTGTATTCACAGAACTGACCAGTCTAAACAGCCAAGAGATCCCCAACTCCCCTACTGGCCACACACAGTAACTGAAAACTAAGTGAACCAGTATCGACATACGTGTTTTCACTATCAGTAACCCCCAACACCGTAAACTATCTCCCTTCCAAACAAAAATCACTACGATCATTTACAAAGAAAAGAAAGCACAAGCCATGAGTTTTTGATCTCCTCACCATAAAAATACTTGGCTAATTTGGGTTCGATTACTTCACTTACACTAAGGCAAACGGACAGGACATACGATCTCACTACTAAGCTGGCAGCAGCTTGGTACCTGCAACAAACGCAGGGTGACCAATCCGTGGCTGCTCAGCTGAGAACCAGCCACGCTTCATCCACGGGCAATTACTCCACAATGTAAAAAAAATTAGATCCCTCGACAGATTTTTACTCTTTTCAGCATTCTTATAATGCTGTAACTTATATATCCAAGAAACTGCAATCTATAAACTGGGGTCCTTCTAGAAATTTTCCAAGAACTACAGAATACTTTCTGCTTTTTTTTTTCCTTTTATTAAAGAAATAAATCAAGGACAGATATAGAGACTGAAGATGTAACTTCTCATCTTTTCCTTTTTGGAAGTTTCTGCAGGCTTGTGCTCTTCTGACGTACAAGGTCTGACAATCAAGTCTGTGAACCTAAATGTTCTAAGTGCTACATACCTCACTGCTGAATAACACTACGGTCACCTTTGAAGTCCTCTGCTTGCGAAGTTATGAACCTAAACCAGCACCTAGTCCACCCTTCAAAGCAATTCTAGAACTCTTTGTGGAATGCCCATTGCACATGGTGATGACAAGTTTGTGAACTTAATGGTACGGTTGTCTGTGGAAACCCTGGTGGTGTAGTGGTTAAGTGCTATGGCCACTAAACAAAAGGTTGGCAGTTTGAATCCACCAGGCACTCCCTGGAAGCTCTATGGAGCAGTTCTACTCTGTCCTATACGGTCACTATGCGTCAGAACTGACTCAGTGGCAGTGGGTTCGGTTTTTCTGTAAGGGAGTTTTCAGCCAGTAAGCAAGTAACTATATTGGAACACCCTGCCTACTCGCCTGATCTGGCTCCCAGTGACTTTTTTCTTTACCTGAAGATAAAGGAAAGATTGAACAGAAGACCTTTTGATGATGTTCAGGACACTAAGAGTAATACGATGACAGCTCTGATGGCCATTCCAGAAAACGAGTTCCCAAGTTACTTTGAAGGGTGGACTAGGCTCTGGCACCTGTTCATAGCTTCCCAAGAGGAGTACTTCAAAGGTGACTGTAGTGATATTCAGCAACGAGGTATGCAGCATTTTTCCTAGGATGAGTTTGCAAACTTAACTGTCAGACCATATACGTAAGAGACATTTTCACACACAGAGCACCCGTCTCAACACTGTGCTCCCAAGGCTGACACCTTGCACTGACCTGAGTTGCTAAGAGGCTCACCTGTGATGACAATTCATTCTACAGTAAACATGACACTGCAGACATCTCTATTCACTTAACTGCCAAAGTTATTAACCTCCTCCTCAGCTCCTACTCTTCCTGTCATCAAATGCGATTCATCGTGGCATCTAAAGTGTCTCTCAAGGCGCACCCTTCCTTTCCATCTCCTAATATGACACCCCTGGGATGCTCTAAGAGGTTCCTAACCGCCGCCAGCCTCACCACCTTCAACTCTCCACACTCTCGCCAGACACGAGTGCAGTCACGATAGTGCCCTCACGGCCTCCTCGCCCTTCAGCAGTGGTTCTCACACCATGCCTCCTTAGAAACTCCTGCTAGAAACAGGAGTCCAATTCACAGGAGAAAGCATAAACTGATGACAGAACTGTCTCAACTTTATCAGAAGCTCTAACACAGGCTGGCCTTCTCCAGTGTTTGGTTAAAAGCATCATGACTTTCAGAGACCAGCCATAAAAACACACTGAGAACCACTCCCTTACCACAGAAAATCCAAACAGCCACACCTGCCATTCGGCCTTCAGAAGCCCACCCACCTAATTCCAGCTCAGCTGACGTTTCTTCCACAGGAAAACACAGCCCATTTCTATCAGGCCATTCCCCCTGACCCTATGCCTTCTTCAAACTCCAGCCCCCCCACCTCGGGGAAGTCTCCCCTCATTGGCCCCAACTCCCTTCTCCTGGTATCACAGCTGCCACCCTCCTCTGTCCCACAACTGAGACAGCCTCTGTTACAGGACTGGTATGTCATCATCTGTGGTCAAATCTCCTCCCCAACTAGATCATATACCCTTGTTCACCCTCACATCTCAAGAATTGAGTAAAGCATCTAATCTAAAAAAACTACTCAGTAAACATGCTGTTGTTGTTAGCTGCCACTAAGTTCTTTCCGACTCACAGTGACCTTAGGCACAACAGAACGGAACACTGCCCAGTCCTGCACCATGTCCACAATCACACAGTCATTTTACGCTTAAGCCCATTGCTGCAACCACTGTGTCAATCCATCTTGTCGAGGGTCTTCCTCTTTCTCACTGACCATCCACTCTACCAAGCATGATGTCCTTCTCCAGAGACTGATCCCTCTTGATAACATGTCCAAAGTACGTAAGACGCAGTCTTGCCATCTTTGCTTCCAAGAAGCCCTCTGGTTGGACTTCTTTTAAGAACAGATCTGTTGGTTCTTTCGGCAGTCCACGTTACAGTCAATATTCTTCTCCAACACCACAATTCAAAGGTACCAAGGCTTCTTCTGTCTTCCTTGTTCACTGTCCAGGTTTTTATGCATATGATGCGACTGAAAATACCATGGCTTGGGTCAGACACACTTTAGTGATCAAGGTGACATCTTTACGTTTCAATAAAGACGTCCTCTACAGCAGATTTTCCCAGTGCAGTGCGTCTTTTGATTTCCTGACTGATGCTTCCATGAGTGTTGATTGTGGAAACACGTAAAACGAAATCCTTGACAACCTCTATCTTTTCTCCATTTATGACAATGTTGCTTACTGGTCCAGTTGTGGGGACTTCTGTTTTCTTGATGTTGAGCTGCAATCCATACTGAAGGCCATGGTCTTTGATCTTCATCAGTGTTCCAAATCTTCTTCATTTCCAGCAAGCAGGGTGGTGTCATCTGCCTAACACAGATTATCGATGAGTCATCCTGCAATCCTGATACCTCCTCCTTCTTCATGCAGCCCACAATTATTTGCTCAGGACACACACTGAAAAGGTATGGTGAAAGGACACAACCCTGATACACATCTTTCTTGACTTTAAACCATGCAGTGTTCCCTTGTTCTGTTCGCATGACTGATCCATGTACCTATTCACCAGAAGCACAATTAAGTGTCCTGGAACTGCCATTCTGTGCAATGTTACCTGTGCTTCGTTGTGATCCACACAGTCAGATGCCTCTGCATAGTCAGTGAAACACAGCTAAGCATCTTGCTGGTATTCCCTGTTTTCAGCCAAGATCCATCTGACATCAGCAATGATATCCCTGGTTCCATGCCCTCTTTTGAAGCCAGCCTGAATTTCTGGCAGTTCCTTGTCAATCTACTGTCACGGTCATTTTTGAATGGTCTTGAGTGACATTTTACTTGCATGTGATATTAATGACATTGCTAGGTAATTTCCACATTGTTGGATCACCTTTCTTTGGAATGGACATAAATATGGATCTCTTCCAGTCAATGGGGACAGGCCAGCTACTTGGCCAAACAAGCTGACCAACTGAGAATTCCTTAATTAAGCTAAGCATAAAAAATCAGTCCCAGACTTTATTTACAAATCATAAATAACACAGTGGCACATGTAAGTTTCAAATAAAAAGCACAAATAAAAGAGCCACAGAAGTTCAAAATATAGGTCACCAAACACTACGTCAATAACAATAAAGTCACCACCCTAAGAGTTCTCTCATTCTGCTAAGCAATTAAAAAATGCCTGTGAAGCTCACCGAGGACCAAAATGACATGCTGTAAAGACAACCGAGAAGACAGAGACCCACAAGAGCAGGTGCCTACATCGACTTGGGAGAGGAGTCTCACTGGCAACACAAGAATAAAAAGAGGTGCATCATGAGATCTCCACTAAAAGACCTCAATTGATGGTCCAGCGGTTTTGGGGTTCCTCTGAGAGCATGGCCCGCTGCCCTGATGCTGCCCTTTCCCATAAATTAGAACAAAGGTCTACTCTTTGGACAGGAATGGATTGGACTTGACAATGCAGAGTGACCATATATTGGAAGCACGTTATGGTTCTGTACATCTATAGGATATCATCTTGCTGACCTCTGGCTGGAGGAAGGGGAGTGGACGGAGAGGAGGGGAAAGGAGGCTGTTGGGAGGATGAGACATGTATGGAGCAGAGAGGAGTAGTGTGCAGTCACCGTACAGGGAGAGCAGTGGAAGCTGCATATAGGTGGGCATCTAAATTTATATGTGAATGTAAATTTTCACTCAGTCATGTCAAATAAAAATAAAAATTTAAAAAAAAATAAAAAATGCCTGTGAAGTAAACTTGAACAAAAAAGCTACAATTAAGTAAAACTAATTTTTTCCCTGTTGTTTTCTTTCTTTTTTTGGTAGTGGTGTTGCCACTGCTGTGTTACATTGTTCAAGATTTTTGTTTTTTGGCTATTATTTAGTGAGATATTATTCTGTGCAGGTGTGTCTGTGTTTCCTTACTCCTTTCCATGGCAAACTGAGTTAACACTGACTGGGTGCTGAGGTTCACCGGCCTTGATTCATTCTTGAACTTATTTATGACAGCAGTATCGTCAACTCATTTTAGAAATAAAGAAATTAAAGGTGAGAGAAATTCAGCAAATTGCTGACTGAACTGGGCATTGTGGAGACGAACTCTTGACAGTTACCCCAGAATCTTGCTGAGTTTCGTACCAGGAAACCTCCAAATACTAGTCTTAAAACTGAAAGCCCTACATCCTGGGAACTCTGTCTGTCCCACGAGAAAGTAGGACAGTCAGTCACCCTAACTGGGAACCCAGCTCTGACTGACTCCAAGGTCTGTGCTTCCCAAACTGTACCCTAAGAAACTCGCCTGGCTGACCAGCAGGGGATTAAGGCGGAGAGGCACTTTACCAGTCTGGCTGCTTTCTGTCTGACAAAGTTGGCAATCTTCTTCCTGGGCCCCAGGGGGATCTCCATCTCCTTCAGGTCATCAACTGTACACATAAGCTTTAAAGGAAAACAAACAAGTGCATTAATCTACTGAGTAATAGATAAAATGGACTGAAAGAAAAAATACATACAAAGAAATCAAATGATCTACAGCAATCTAAGAGCTGGTTGATTTAAAAGGTGTTGTTTGTTTTTACGTCTGCACAGTCTTAGGTGTCTGTATCTAATAAGTCATTCTATCTCTGGAAGAAAAAAACTATAAAGAGAAACCAAACTATAAAGAGAAAGAGCAATCTAAGATCTGGTTAAATTAAAAGTTGTTCATTTGTTTCTTTGTCTTTGAGTCATGTATTAGTTTGGGCTGTGCAGTCTTAGGTCTCTGTATCTAAGCCATCCCTTAATTTTTAACAGGAAATACATGCACATTGCACCAAATCCAAAAGCTACAATCAGGCATACACTCCTGTCTCAACTGCCCAATTCCCCTCTCAGCAGACACTGGTCACCACATGACTTCCTTCCAGGAACACTTTAGGGTTACACACTGTCTGACATTTGTTTGTGTGTAGCCACTGAGCACACAGTCCTGAGCTTTGCTCTCTTCACAGCATGTACCTCAGAGACCATCTCACACCAGTCTCTCTCCAACTGCACCTCACTCTTTCAATGGAGCACTCCACAGTGGACACATGACGACTGATTCAGCTAGTGCCCCCCGGGGGGACACTGAGGTGCTTCCAAGGTCTTGCTATCACAAATAACACTACATTTAGTGTCCTTGTGTATATTCTCACGTGACTCTCTCTACAGGAAATACTCCTGCCATTGGTATTGCTAGGTCAAGATACAGTACTTTCTACATTTAAAAAGACACTGCCCAACTGCCCTCCCTATGAAATGGACCGATTTCCACTCCCACCAACAATCTGTAACTGTGCTTACTTCTGCTCAGCCCGGCCACACAGTATGTTATCAGACAATTTACTTTTGCCAAGCTCAGAGCTTAAAAAAATTTCACTGAATTTGTAATGTCTCTTGTTACGAGCTTTCCCACATTATGAAGGCATCGGTCATCTCCTTTTCTGTGAACCATTTACTCATATTCTTTGCCTCCCTTCCTACCAGGTAAAGGATCTTTTGGAACTATCTGTAGAAGCTTGGAATATTAAACCTTTTGTCTGCAATGTGTGTTCTGAGTACTTTTCCTGTCACTGTCCCTTCATATGGTTTATGTGTCCTCTATTGAGCAGGTTGTCTTTTATGTCTCTGGGTCTGTGTCATCCTTAGAAATGCATCCCCAGATTATTTTAAAAAAAAAAAAAACCTTGTCTTTTTCAATCTTTTTAACATTTTTTCAATCTTTTTAACATTTAAACATGACTTATTTAAAATGTATTTTGATGTAAGAGTGTCTAAGTCAGTCTTTGTTTTTAATTGTATTACAGGAAAAACCATGTTAGACAAAATGAATGAAACTCTCATCAGTACCAGAGATTCCATATCTATCTTTTCCTTTTCAAACGTGCTAACATATTCAGAGAGGCTAAGTGCCTCCAGAGTTTCCTGCAAAGTCAGGGATTCTTCATCTTCGACATCAAGGTCACAAGATTCATCCAAAGTCAGCTTTGGCTCTTCAGTCATCTTAAAAAAAATAAACAGGAAACATTACAAAGCTCAGAAAAACTCCCACAAACTGTCTTTCCTAACCTACAAAAAGTTCTTCAAATTGCTGTAAACACAGATCACATTTTTAAGCCCCTTACTATCCAAAGTTTAAATAGTCTAAAAAATACTTCTATTTGATCAATCACTTACACTTCAATTTCCTGCAATAATTTACTGTTTTCTTTTTTTAAGTCACAGACATGCTCTCACATTTCAATTTATAATCCATAGGAAGAGAGGGACTCAAATAATGAGTTACAGGAGTCCAGCCCACTTCTAAACCTTAATGTATTTTAATACACAAAGATGTTTCCAGAAACAGCTCCAATTTTGGAAAGCCATGCAGTCCTAGCCATACACCCCAATGTTAACTAGGCCACATGCAACATACCTGCTTTTCTGGAAAATGTGACTGCTTCACAACTCCATTAGCGACAGCAAGGGGCCCAGGGGGAGACTTCGACAAACTCAAATCTTTCTGGTTAGACAGTATGTCAAACAGTATTAAAGAACCTAGGAAGAAGCAGCATTCCACTTAATGATGTAACAAGTGCTTTTACATTATAATACATTATACATTATAATACTACATAAATTCTACTTTTTTCGAAGTCCAAAGGTAGAAGTATACTGAAGTCTGCTGTTCATCACAAGCTGGTCATCAGTACTTAATAATCAAATCAAGCTTTGATAACCATGGGGCAGGATAAATTAGAACATAAAAAAGCTTTCCAAGGTGATACTGGAAGCAAACAGTAAAGGCAGAATCTGAACCCAAAGCATCAACTTCTACCCTTCACAATACTTACCAACTGTAACTCCAACAATATCACCTGAACTGAAAGCAGTGACGGCTCAACAAAAATTATGTTTGAAATGTGCACATTTAACAGTTTTACCTAAACTATGCCCAGCCACAGAGACCCCTCCTTTGAAGTCTGGGTTCCGACTCAGGAAGAGGGCGTACAGCCGGTTCAGCTCCATGCCAACCTTCTCCACGATCCTCTGACAATAGGTGGGACTGTTGTAGAACAAAATATCTAGCAAGGTTTCGTTGGTAAAGTGACGGAACCGACCGATACTTGGCAAGGTGATCTTCTTAATATTCCTGTTCAGAAAGGGACAAAACAAAAGAGCATTTTCAGTCAGTATCAAGCTAAAACCTGTGGATTTAAAAAACCTGCTTAGGCTTTGATTCTCAAAAACAGAGAGGAGAAAAACCTCACAGACTAATTATGAACTGATTCTGAAGACACAATGATTATAAATAAATCAAGATATAGCATAAGTGATATCTAAGTCTGTAACTATGCTACAAACCTGAGATTCTCTGGAAAGTTCTATTATATAAAATAAGGCATCTGCAAGTTACTTTCTTTTAATAGCAGAAAGCCTACTCGTCTATTTTGCTTCTAATTGGAAATCAGGATACTTGACCAAAGTCGTGGGTGAGAAGGACAAGAGAGAACATGACAAAGAGCAATGAAAACACTTCCCAACTTGACAACTGACACAGAGAAGTTGATAAACATCCAGGCAGAAAGAACAGGGCCCAACCCAGAGAGGACACTGTGTGCAGAATCAGTCTTCTTAAACCACATGCCCTATAACACAATACATTCCCTAAAACCCAGACACGTCATTAGTCCTGTGCCTCAGCATAAAGATTCCCTAAATCTGTGCTTCTCAGATGGGAGTGTTCGACAATGAGTGAGGGCATTTTTAGCCGAGCCAGTGCCTGGCAAGTGCTACATGGTCTACAACGCACCCAAGAGTCATGCACAAGAAAGAATTATCCTTCTAAGAACACATACACTGAGACAAGCAATATTCTGAATCACCCCTCTAGGAGGCAGGTTGGTTCCCCAAGGGATACTTGGCAACACCTGGAGACAGTTTTGGTGGGTACTCGGTGGAAGAATGAGGGGTGCACCACCGGTGACATCTAGGGGAATGAGGGGTGCACCCCTGGTGACGTCTGGGGGGCAGAGAAAGCCAGAGATGCTGCTACATGCCCCATGATGCACAGGATACCTCCTCTCTACACCACTATGAATCAGAATAGTACTTAAAAAGTATTTTCTTTACAACATGAACAAGTGAGAAATATAAACATACACATATACATACACATTAAAAATTAGCCTAGAGTACAGAAGTAAAGGAGAATAAAGAACACCAGAGATAACAAGAAAAATATCAGCCTAAGAGACAGAGCCAGAAACTAGAGACTCCGTCAGCCTGAGACCAGAAGAACCAGATGGCGCCCAGCTCCCAGCAATGACTGCCCTAACAGGGAACACAACAGTGAGTCCCTGATGGAGCAGGAGAAAAGGACGGTGCAGCACTCCAATTCTAGTAAAAAGACGACACTGACTGGAGGTGAGCCCTGAAGTGACAGCAGCCCAAAGTCAACCACTCCAAGACTGGACTAGAATGTAAGACGTAAAACGACACTCATGAAAAGAGTGCTTCTCAGCTCAAGCAGGTACACAAGCTCAGTGGGCAGCTCCTGTCTGGAAGCAAGATTAGAAGACGAAAAGGGACAGGAGCTGGTTGAAGAGACACAGAAGAAATCTGGGGTGGAAAGAAGAGTGTGTCGTCACATTACAGAGAGAGCAAACACGGTCACAGGTCATGTAACAATGGGTGTGTGTGTATATATTCTTGACATTCTATTGTGCCTCAAGTGAGTTTACAATCCAAGTCAGTATGTCACACAGAAACTTACACCCACAGCTGTGCAGCCCTAGCTGCTCTCCCCACCCCGTATTTCCCGTGTCTATTCAGTCAGATCCCGTGTCCCTCTGCTCCCTCCTCTCACCTCTGGACAGGAGCTGCCCAGTTAGTCTCCTCTATCTACTTAAACCAAGAAGCACACTCCTCACTGGTTACCGTTTTATGTCTTGTAGTCCAGTCCAATCTTTGTCTACAGAAGTGGCTTTAGGAATGAAGTGAGCTCTGAGCTACCAGAGAATCTGAAGGCCACGTGTTCCAAGGACCCTTGAGTCTGTCAGACCATCAAGTCTGGTCTTTTTCTCCAAGTTTGAGTTCTGCACCCCTATTTTCTTCCCACTGTGCCAGGGACTCAATGTATATACATTTTTGTACGATAAACTAACTTGAACTGTTAGCTTTCCCTAAAACACAATTATAAAAATTTTTTTTAAAGATATATAAGCAAAAAAAAAAATTCACCATATAAACAGTCAGTATTTATCACGAGTCAGAGCAAGTATCTGACTAAATTAACAGCTATTAAGTCAAAATAAACTATTTCAAATTATGGATTTAAATTCTGAATCTGTTTTTGACTAATCTGTAAATAAGTTATCAACATCCACAAACCTGTCAACCCCTGTGGCGTCACCACCCAAGGAACTGTGCCAGTGAACCGGAAGGAACTCCACTCTGCTCACTTTCTGATCCTCTACAGCTTTCTTAAAATGTGTCTGCAGCAATTTGAGAGACACCACCCTAAAGTCATCCACTTAAAAAGAAAAAAGAAAATTCAGGTAAGAAGAATTAAAACACCTACTTCAAAAACAAAACCAAAAAATCGAATATGATATAAATTGTCTTCAGTAGCTAGTAAGCAATCACCTTAAATATGCCTATACTTTTTTAATTTTCAAAAAAAGAACGGCATTAACAAATTTTGTCAAAAAGGGGTAACAAACCTTTAGGAAGCTCTTTTTTAACTCTTCATTATTTTAGAGAGAAGCATAAATGACTGAAAACCATTAGTTGAACCACTGCTACCAGGAGGTGGCTTGGCACTGTGGGGACAGATACGGACTCAAACTGCCTGCCTGAGGATCTCGCTCTGAGACTCACTGACCGGGACGCCAGACGGTGCCAGAACCCCTCAGGCACCAGCTCCTCACCTAAACACAAGGATGACGGGGATGACTGTAACAGCACCTATACCCGAAGGTTAACTGCAAGGCCAGCCAAAGCCAAGGCATCAAAGCATTAATAAGAGCAACATACTTGGCATATACCAAGTAAGTGTCCAGTAAGCATGAACTATTATTACATAAACATCAAAAGTTAGGTAAACCGGCCCAGTTTCATCAGACATCTCACAACTAAAACTTATTGTGGCACTCCCCAAGACCGGAACCTCTCAGGCAAGGCTGGCTATCAGAAAGGCTACGCTAAATTATTTCCAACATCCCTCCTAATTCTTCAGAGTCTAGATCTTTTGAGTCAGGTGTACCCCACGAGGAAATTAAGCACAAATTAATTTTTCCCTCTCATCACCAAAATCTGCAGGGCAGCCAGCAGCACTTCCCATTCACCACCAGCCTGCAGGGCAGCCAGCAGCACACAGCTGAGAACCATGCAGACACAGGAACATCTCAAAGCTCTCCCACACATTCGCAACTCATTCCCTGAAACACGCTCAAACACGACGGCGACCACTCACCACACTCAATGATGCTTCGGAAGCGCAGGTCACACACAGGTCCGATGCCATGCACCATAAACACCAAGTGGTCCACCGGAGGCATTTCCCCTGCAGAAACCAACCAGGCACTGATGAAGACCGCAAATTTGTCTAGCTTTTCTTCCCTGAAAAGCAGTATTCTAGATCCGCGTCCCCCCATGTCACCCACACACTCACCAAAGAAATTCATGACCCTTCCTAACTAGTAAAATAAGCATCATCACCAACTACCAAATTAGAACAAAGCTCTAAGTCCATCTTGGCAAACAGTGAAGTGGGCCAGTAGGTGGAGGAAGCAGCATATGGTGACCAGACGTTCTACACCATGGAAGCTCCGTGACCTCATGATCTCCTCAGAGCATCCCAAGGCACTAAGCCCTGCATGGAGAAGCAACTCACCACAATGGAACTTTACAATCTTTTCCCCAAATCCTTCCTCTTGCTTTGCAAGGTTCATACATACTAAATGAGCACATCACCAAGTTAAGTCTACTATTTTTTCTACTCTGGCTATTTCATTCAGATTTCTTAAGATGAGCACTTATTTACCTACAAGGAGTCCTGGCAACACAGTGATGAAAGCACTTGGCTGCTAACCAGAAAGTCAGTGGTTGAAACTCACTAGTCACTCCATAAGAGAGAGACGCGGCAGCCTGCTTCCATAAAGATTTACAGTGCTAGAAACTCTATGAGGCAGTTCTACTCCATCCTCTAGGGTCACTATGAGTTAGAATCAACTTGACAATAGTGGGTTTGGTTTGTTTCTTATTTTTGGCAATTGTCAAAATGAAGCAAATAAACGGCACAACACAGCAACCAAAGCATCTTCAGCAGGGCAGGGGGTGGCAGGCTAAGGCCTGAGGGTGAAATCCAGCCCAGCTACTATTTTGGCACAGAAAGTGGTACAGAGCAGAGCTGTGGCTGCTGGTTTACCTACTGTTTATAGCTGCTGTCACACTGCAATGGCAGAGCTGGAGAGCTGTGACAGGGTCCCACCGCCCAGAAAACCCAAAGTACTTACTGTCTGGCCCTCTGGTGAAAAAGTCTGCAGACTCGGTACCACATTAGTACACACAAGCTGGGGCATAAAAAACGCAGCCCTAAAGTGGTCTCCAAAGTCTAGTTTTAACCAGGAAAGTGCTTCTTCAAAACAACACACATTTCATCTATATTATGTGCTCTGGGTATCATCAACCCAATTCTAAATTAAAAAACAGATTTAAAGGTAATAAAATTTAAAAGGAAGTATATAAAACTGCTTAATTTCTGCATACTGTAGCAATTTATTAACTGTTTCCTTTACCATGCTAAAGAATGGTGCTAAAACAACATAAAACTCCCATGCACCTCGGTCCTAAACAAATGATACACACCCTCAGGAATTTCGTCCAGGCTGTCATCAATCCCACGTTTCACAACCCTGGGCCTTGTCTGTCCGTCTTGTGTGGTCCCCCATTCATCTGGCACTGAAGAAGGCTGGAACTGGACAATCACCTTGAGGACATAACCGAAGAGTGACCACAACTCATCACCAAACTGTTTTTCAATGTAGGCTAAACTGTTCATTCCATTTCACAATAAACTACTTCATAGTATGAGTAGTCCAAAAATCAAGTTAGTACTGTTCTTCCAAAACCAAAACTAATTTTGTAGGAGTTCTACCAGGGTTTATTATTGAAACCAAACATATCCATACTAGTATTGCCAATGCTCATATTGGAAAATAATGTAACAAAATCATAAGAAAGAATACACCTCAATCTTAAATCTGATACAAAAATATAGGTTGACATATAAGAAATTAAGAAAAATTTACAGGCAATGAAAGAGTCTCTATCACAAAAGCATCTAAAGCAAAATCCTTAATGAACTTATAAATTCAATTTCAGTGACAAAAATTAATTTACCTACCACTTTGGGAGAAGAAATCTACTCTATTAAATCAACCACATTACATTCAAACCTGTGCCATATAAAAAATTTTTCTTAAAAAACACATATATGTATATATGATAATATAACTGATAGTGTACAAAATCTGTAATCTGTATAAAAAAGAGTAGTTACTATTAAGAGCAGAAAATGGGGTGGTGGACATGGTGGGGAGAAGGCATTTCTACTTCATGTAATACCCTTCCACACTGCCAAACTTCACGTTTTTATTTTAGAAAACCAGTGAGGATTGCAGTGTTGGGTAGCTTAGGGCTATTCTTGTTTTTTTCACACTTCTCCGTGAAACAAAAAACCAGCTATCTTAGGAAGAAAATACCGTGTGTGAAGCACTGGTAGAAGTTTTTGCAGAAATTACCGTATTTCATCTAAAACATGACCCAGGGAGACAAATAAGTATTACCGTAGGTGAGCAACTGGGAGCTCAGAGACAGTAGGGAGAGTAAATAATCAGAATATCACTAGCCAATATTTTAAAAAGAGAGAGAGAAGTCTGTGAATACAACAAAAACAAAAGAGGAAGGATGCATTTTTTTCCTTCGAAAGCTGAAACAAGCCATCATCAAAGGCAGGGGTAGGAAAATTATGGCCCAAAGGTTAATCCAGCTTCCAGCCTGTTTTTATAAATTTTCAGTGGAAACAACTTGCTCATCCATTTCCCTAAGAAAAAATTTAAATTGTCTTTTTGTTTTCAGGATCACTACGAACCACAGCAAACTATTTTTAAAGTAATTCTCTTCACTCCCACTATATCCTCACTGCAGAAATGAGGATGAACACGAACATTTGCCAGACACCTCGAGCAAAAACAATCAGTGAAATTCACTGACACTTTAATATCTTAAGTCGAGTTACTACCTTTGGATTGTGCATGACGATTGTCTCTCCACTGGGAAACTCTAATCTGCGGTGCCACTGATTGGTGGTTACAGCTTTCTTGTACTCAGCCTACAGGGACAAAAACAACACATGACCCCACAGGACAAAGTTGCGTCAGGCTGACAAGTTGTGCAGAGAGAAATAACAACAATGGTGATAAAAATAATAGTAACATTGGCTCTCACTCACTGATCGTTATCATTTTACGTACATTGCCTCAGTTAACTAACGACTCTCAACTGCTCCTAAATGCTATTACACTCTTTGTACAGAGAAGAAAACCAAGGTTCAGAAAGTTTAGGTACAAAGTACCACAAGATTACACAAGCACTGAGTAGCAGTGGCAGACATGAGGTTCACTCCCACCCAACACCCCCTGATGTTGCTGTTGTTGTTAGGTGCCGTCGAGCCGACTGCGACTCACAGTGACTCTATGCCCAGCAGAAGGAAAAAGTGCCTGGTCTGTGCCACGTCCACAATTGTTTTTATGCGTAAGCCATTGCTGAAGCCACTCTGTCAGTTCATCTCGTCGAGGGTCTTCCTCTTTTTCACCAACCTTCCTCTCTACCGAGCATGAGTCTTCTTCATGGGCTGACTGATCTTCCCTGACGTGTCCAAAGGATGTAAGACACAGTCCTGCGGTCTTTGCTTCCAAGGAGTACTCTGGTTGGACTTCTTTCAGGATAGCTCTGTTTGTTCTTCTGGCGGTCCACGCTACATTCAACAGTCTTCTCCAGCACCACAATTCAAAGGCATCAATTCTTCTGTCTTTGTTCACTGTCCAGCTTTTGCACGCTTACGATGCAACTGAAACATACCTGCTCCACAGCCTTTGATTGTTCAACCCTTCTCTCCCTCTTCCTCTAGATATGTTACTCTGTTTCATACCAGGCAAAAATCTAAAGCTCTCCTGGGAGAAGTTCAACCCACAGAAAAGGGGAAGCCCTGGCACACTCACCATTCAAGTAATTTTTTTTGTCTTTTTTTGGTAACAGTGTACTTTACAGTCATATCAACAAGTGTTTCTTTTTGTCTCCTGGGTAATCTTTCAGTTATGACTCTTCTTTTTCAGCTTCTGTCCATCTGACTCTTCCTCATCTGGATTTTTTATTTTTCAATGCATTCATAATTCTTAAAAACAAGACCACAGGATACTCAGCTACCATTATGGATCATTTTGATCTAAGATTCTATAGAAGAATCCTATCAAAAAGGGAAAATGCAGGAAAGAATTTCAAATTTTTATGGATTGGAGCAACTGAGGTTGGATGAATTCCCCAAACTACTGCATTGCTTTACATATTCTTTTTTAAATCAAATAACTAAAGTCATCTTTTAAAAGACTGGTGTCTCCTGACATTTGGTATTTTCAAGAAAAAAATTAACATCACATCTTCTTTCAGACTTAGCTCTTTTTACCTACGTTCTGTTTGTGCTCTAAATTTGTGCTTTTCAAACTATGGGTGCTGACCACGGTAAGCTGTAAAATAAAGGTTTTCACTGAAATAAAAATGATCAACATGAGTGGCACACTGTAAGGGGAGGGCTGTCCCACAGACCTTGGCTTGTAACAGGGTGCCAGAGCTGGCTCACTTCAGCTCCCAAGAGCCCATCATGGATGTCTTCCCAGCTCTGTGTTCAGTGACATCACACTGGTAGCTTAAAACTAGTCATGTTGGGCATATTTTTATATCACATAAATATACAAATGCTCTAAGCCAAGGGCTTTGTTATTCCTAGATTGCTGGTTTACTACAACACCACCACTGCTGACGAATAAACACACAGTACATGTGGACTAAACTGCAATGTCAGGTCTATTTCTTACCATAGGGTGACAAGAAAAAACAGTGAAGCCCCTGCTGTCAGCAGCCTCTCTCTGAATTCACTCAATCCCAGATGTCTTCTCTCTTTGCTTTTAGACCATCACTCAGCATGGTGATAAAGTGGTTAAGCACTAGCCGCTAACCAAAAAGTCAGGAGCCTGAATCCACCAGCCAACCCTTGGAAACCCGACTGGGCAGTTCTACTCTGTACAATAGGGTCATTGTAAGTCAGAATCAATCTGATGGTGAAGAGTTTGGGTTTTCTTTCTTTCTCTTTTTTTTAACTATAAAGCTTAATACTTCCAGAGCAGGCATAACTGGTAACTTTTTTTAACACAAAAATACCTCACAAAAAGGTCTGTGATTATGGTTGTTAGAAATGTATGTATATGGGTGGATAAAAAACAAGACAATATCAAAAAAATGCAGTTTAATTCAAAAAGTGACTGGATTTTTTATTTCTAGTAATTGTGCTATTATCTTTAAGGAAAAAAACAAGTAGCAATTGATGATACGTAAAGTGCCGGACCCTAAACAGAACGCAAGGCTATTCCTTGCTTGAGGCTACTGAAAACATGAATTTAAAGATGACTCACATTTCAGAGGCCCCTTTTAATGTTAACATCAGTGCTGTTTTAAGGTCTGAATGTGTTGGTTACACAAATTTTAATGACTACTACATTAAAAAACAGCTAAAATTCCATCTTATTTCTCATATATGCAGTTGAATTCCTTAAACTTATTTCAAATACTCAATACTCAACTACTGTGAAAACTGTGACAGCCAGAACTCAACAGGACTGCCTGGTTTCTCCAGATCTTACAAGTCTTACCACTAGTCTATTGCTCTTCTTTGAAGATTTTTGAGGTTTCCTTCTCTGACAGGTTTCTATCTTACACAGGTTCTACCGTGTAATTGTTACAAGAAATTAAAACAGTTACATAAGACAATACTAACCAGCAGTCTTAAGATAGCTACTAAGTCTCATGACATTAATGGCTATTCTGTTTTAGATTGATTTTCACAACCAGAGGTAATTTGAGGTCTTTCATTGAATTAATAATTTGTAAAATGGCCATATGCTTGGCAGCTGCTGTCAACAAATGCTGGCAGCCAAAGTTCTTTGAAGGTTTGATCCAAGTACTGTATTCCATCTGTGATGCCTCCCTGCAAAAGACCATCTATCTGTAAACACCAAAGCCTCAAGACAACAAACTTAATTTGGGTCCCCGCCATCCTTGTGAGTGACCAAATCCCCAAACTCACTGTCAGTTCAATTCCAACTCATAGCTACCCCACAGGACACAGTACAACCACCCTACAGGGTTTCCAAGGAGCTGCTAGTGGATTCGAACTGCTGACCTTTTGGTTAACAGTCGAGCTCTTAAACAGTATGCCACCAGGGCTCCCGTGAGCGACAACACCACTTAAAAAGGTCTTCTTCTTTGTGAAGAGGAGCAAAACAGGCCTTCCTGTAAATAAAGCCACCTCAACAGTGGGGTGCTACCTGTGGCTCCCAACGACACTGGTCTTACGGTTTTTTAAACACACGAAGGAGCAAAGCATAGGTACCTCTAGCTTCTCGCTGAACTCCTCGGTGTAGGGGATGAACCTGCTGTCCGTGTCCGCCTTGTAGAACCAGGAGCAGCGCCTGACTTCAGCGGGCTCCTCTTCCCAATACACAGGCCTCCGCACCCGGTCATAGAGGTAAACGTCATACCGCCCTCCATCTGTCCCCAGAACCACGCTCTCGGGGTCTGGCTGGACTAGAGAACAAAAGTCCCCGTCTCAGCCCAGCGGTTACAAGGCACATTCAGAAGTAAAAAATAACGTATCAGCAAGTAGCCCATCCTTAAAAACAAAGGACTAAGCTTGTTTTTGCTTTAAAATTTCAAATTAATCTAGGACTCTCCTTAAGTGGAAAGGGAAGAGCCATGGAAAAATTTAAAAACATGATTATAAAATAATTCAAATAACTAGCAGAATTTTTTCAAAGGAATAATATCTATCTATGGCAGTACTCCTATAGCCATGAGTCGGATCCGACTCGACAGCTCTTGGCTTGGCTTGGCATAGCAGTACTCCACAAAATGTGTTTCTGAGGGACATTAACAGGTAACTGTCTTTCATTCTATGACCACTGTGATAAACAAGAAGCCCATTTCTGCACGGCAGGAATTCTCAGAGCTTTAACACGGCCTGCATGCCGTCCACCTCCAAGAGACGGAGGCAGTAAGCAGCACTTCCAAAACCCATGAGAGCACAGCAAAACCAAAACCTGGCACATATGAGCTACTGTATTTTTTTCATTTAAAACACATTTAAACAAACAAGGAGTTTGCTACACCACTTCTTTGGATAGCTTGCTCAGGTCAATCAGGACATACATTAATATTCTCAGGGTAAGGTACACAGTCTGGCGGGCCCTTCAGGGATTAAGGAATCCAACATTCACAAGAACTAGACCACGGAGAAACTGTCTTCATCTCGTCTCTTCCCAAAATCAGCCTCAAGGCAATGCGTAATCAGGACTTACCTGAATTATAGATTTCTTCAAGATTCAACGAGTCATACACACTGAAAGGCAACCAAAGTTGTTTGTGTTCTACTTCCTTGCAATAAAACCAGTGGGGCTGGACAGGTTCATACTGGTTTTGAAGCAGAAGAGGAGGCGGCACTTGGGCTGAGGGGCCTGTGGGTCTAGCCAGCACCTGCTGCTGCGATGGTGGGGACAAGGCTGACTGGGCTGAGGGAGGACTCTGCAAGGGACAAAAATGAAGACCGTCATGCTGGTCCAAAGGAACAACTTCATGGATGCTTCTGACCCAACCGACAAAAGTAATAAATACCTGAGATATATTTCTGGATAACTAGTTTAATGGGGCCTTGGTGGTGCTGTGGTTTAACAGCTCAGCTACTTACCAAGAAGTTGGCAGTTCAAATCCACTAGCCATTCCTTGGAAATGCTACATGGCAGTTTTACTCTGTCCTACAGGGTCACTGAAAACCTTGGTGGCACAGTAGCTAAGTGCTACAGCTGCTAACCAAAAGGTCAGCAGTTCAAATCCACCAGGTGCTCCTCGGAAGCTCTGTGAGGCACTTTGACTCTGTCCTATAAGGTTGCTATGAGTCAGAATCAACTCGATAGCAACAGGTCTGGAATATTTTGATTATAGGGTCACTTTAAGTCTGAATCTACTTCACAGGAATGGCTTTTTTTTTTGGTCATTTAGTCTAATAACTAGATCACAGAGCAGTTTTAAACTCAGCTGAGTAATCAGTATACAGGGACTTCAAACAACGAACCTATGCAGAGTTTGGCTGTCTAGATTCAACTCCATAAGCAAACAAAGGACAGTACCACAGTAATCTTTTTTAGTGCGGTTAACTGTTTTGATTCAATAGTGTGACTACAAGATGAGAAACTGGCAGTCTGTGAAGACAGTAATTGTTTCTGCTCTCACGTGTCCCTAGATGGTATTTATTGTTATTATCAGGAAACACTGGCAGGTGTTAAAGCCAATTACTACTCCAGTGAGTAAACCAATCCCATTGCTGTCAAATCAATTTTGACTTCCAGTAACCCAGAGGACAGAGAAGAACAACCCCACAGGGTTTCCAAGGCTGTCACCTTGACCACAGCAGACTGCCACACAATGGTTGCCCTGAGCTGCCCAACTCTCAGTCAGCAGCCAAGCACTTCCTCCCTGCCCTACCAGGACTACTTTTACTTCAATAAATAAGGGACACAGATTAAGATAAAATGTGAACCATCTTCACCAATTTTTGTAAACATACCACAACAGTGCAAGCTGTTACTAACAGGGAAACTGTGGAGGTACGAGCAATACAGGACCTCTCTGTACTTTCATTTTTCTACAGTTCTAAAAAATCAAGTCCATTAATTAAAAACACAAAACTGAAGCATCCAATTGTGGTCAGGTGTCATCAAGTCAGTGCCAACTCACTGCCACCCTATGTACAAGAGAACCAAACAATACACCGTCTGTAAGAAGAGGCTAACTCAAAAGCATGCAGCTTGCACAGATATCCTCTACAAGCAATGTCACCATACTGATCATAAAATACAGGGCATTTTTAAAAACACAGACGACAGTGAGAGAGAAAACCTAAGAGTGAACGATTAGGGCATAAAAACTCGTCTCCATACCAGTGGCAGCGATCCGGGAGGCAAAGACCCAGGAGGCGTCTGGTACATCTGAACAGGTGGTCCAGGGGCTGGCGGGTGGCTGGGATGGCCGGGTGTCTGGCTCTGCTGCAGCTGTGGTGGTGTAATATAGGGATTCGCGCGGCTGCTGACAGGAGTGTGGCGATACGGATTGTAGCCTTGTTGGGGTGCTCCTGGGGGTGGGCTCCCAAAATGTGCAGGAGGGAGACCGCTCTGCTGAGAAGGCAGGTAAGCATTTCCTGCCATCTGTGGCATGGGAGGAGCACCGTACTGTGCCTTTGAAACGGACGGCGAAAATGCATTCAGTGTGTCCTGGGTTCCAGTTGTAAAAGGGAGAGCAGTTAGGGGTTTAGAAAACGGAGACTGTCCAGCCGGTGCTGCTGTAGTTGTCAAGGGTGACTGCCCGATATTCCCAAAAGGATCGGCACTGCTGGATACCTGAGAGAAGTAACTAAATGTCTGCAGGGTAGATGTGTGCGCAGAGGTCTGACCAAGGAAACTGTCCTCCTCACCAACCTCTGTGGAATCCTCTGCAACAGAACAAGAGAGCAAATGGTTCAAAGGGTGCTCCCCATGTCACTCAGTGGATATGAGTCTACGGGGCAGATCCAACAACTGTACTGCCCGTTTTACAAACTTCTACTTCTGCACTACAGAAAATTAAATGTCCATTGAAAAGAAAAATCAGACCATTTGGATAAGTGAAAAACAAGAGCAGGGAAAATCATAATCCACTCACAAGTCTACCTCCCAATCACTCTTAACATATTCGCACAAACATTCCATGCTTTTTTAATCAGTATTCACGCATAAAAGAAGTTTACTACAATACAAAGAGGAAGGGGAAATCACTAGCTAGAGAGTAGATCAGGGTCAGCTTTGGTGACCAGGAGGACAACATGCAATGCAGGGGAAGTCAGCACAACTGAAATGAAAGGAAAGAAGTTCCCTACACACAGCCAAACATTTTGAGGGACAGAGCAGCTGAACTGGGGCCTGAGACTATAGTTTCAAGGGATGTCTATGACAACTGGCATACCACAGTTTATACTGAAAATGCTCCACACTCTACTTTGGTGAACAGTATCTGGGGTCCTAAAAGCTTTCACGCATCCATCTAAGACACACTACTGGTACCATCCCACTTGGAAAAAGAAGAAAAGCCAAGATACAAGGAAAATACTAGCGTGGAGGACTAAAAGACCGGAGACTGCCCCCATCTGAGACCACAAGAACTAGACGGTGCCTGGCCACCACCAACGACTGTGCTGACAGGGAACATGACAGAGCAGGACCCAAAGGTAGAACCGAATTCAAATTCCAGTACAAAGACCAGACTTAGAGGTCTGACAGAGACTGGAGCAGCCCCGAAAGTATGGCCCCCAGACACGCGGCTAACCCAGTACAGAAACCATTCCAGAAGACCACTACTCAGACAAAGATTAGACAGAGCTATAAAACATAAAACCACACTCATGACAAGTGTGCCCCGTCGTTCAGTCAGATGCACAAGACCAAACGGGCAACTCCTGCCCAAAAGCAAGACGAGCAGGAGGAAGGCCCAGCAACTGGTCAAACGGACACAGGGACCCCGGGGTAGAAAGGGGGAGTGTGCTGTCACAAAACAGTACGCACATACACATCTGAAGGAGAAATTAACACGAGCTGTAAACTTTCACACAAAGTACAATTAAAAAAAAGAATGAGCAAAGTATATGAGCAGACAGTTCAGAAGCAGAGATTCTCTTAAATACATGAAAATATGTTTAAGATCATTGAGAGCAGAGAAATGTAACTTAAATACACACTGAGATACCAAAAAAACATAATAATAAAATAGAAACAAATCTATACACCCACCATGTTTATAAATTATTTTAAGTGGCTTTCTTTTTCCTGGCTAAGAAATAATTCCAGTGTTACTCTACTGCCTGAATAAACACAACTATTTCCAGAGTCACTATGAGTTGGAATCAACTCGACGGCAGCAGGTTTGGATTTCTTGCTCCAGTACTGAGAGACGCAGGCGCAGCCACCAACTCTGCTAACAAGGCATGTGGCAGGGCTCTTACCTACAAAGCACTTATTGTAACAACGAACACGTGGTATTTGCATTCCCAAGGCAAAGTGGGTCAACCAGTAATTGTCAACCTGAAAACCACAGCATCACAAGCAAACCATTAGTCCTCAGAGAATGCCAAATCGCTGGAAAACGTCCTTCTGTAACCCAGGGGAGTTCTCTTCATTTTTCTTTCTTCAACTGGATTGTCACTGTGGGTATAAATACTGTTCCAACCCCTAGTAATAAAAGTATTTTCCCTTCCAGGTGACCTGCAAAGTCCACCTCACTTTTACGAGCACTTAGTGAGTTGCAACTTTCACCCCCCTCCTTCTTATAACTCATTCCCTCTCTCCCTCTGGCGGCGTGGGGTCCACCAGCTGACAGGACTCCAGAGCAGCACACAACACTCTATGGTCCCTGTCTGTGAAGACCTGCCCAAGGACGCCAGCATTCAAGCCCTCAGCTCCTTCTGGACTTCAGGAGGAGGAGGCTGGCACCGTGCAGGCCGATTCCATCCAGCTCCTACTGCTGGATGCTTCTGCTACCTTTCACACACACCGACTGGGCTAAGATGAAAATACTCCACTGTTCAAAATGTTACCCTCTTCTGTTTCTTGTAAGCGAAACACCACTTCCTGTACAAGCCCCCTGTCTGCTGGTATCATCCCACTGGGCATGCCCAGTTCATACCCTCTCTTTTCAGGCACTAGAACCTCACTGGGATTCAGCTGTGCTTCTAGGCTCATCCCCAAACCACTACCAGCACAGGAGAAAAAAAATATCTATGGCATCTTTCCCCTTTTAAAGAAAGATCAATCTGGTCCCAGACAGTTTTTTTTCCTGATTGGCATCAATTACAAATGAAATACTGACTTTGACATACCATCAGCCTCACATCAGGGGCACTTTCTTAATTACACACCCACACACAGCGTATCCATCAAAGGTTTAAGGGGCGCTTGTACACTGCAGCCACTCCCAACTCTCTCCGCGACCTGAATGGTCAATCAGGCTCCAAAGCCTACTTTCCACGGGTCTCCTCAGTACCGCTGGCAGATCCGGCCACACAGACCTCAAACTCAATGAGCCTACAACAGAAATTAGCCCCTTAACTGCCCCCATCCCATGTGCTCCCTTCACCACTCTGCTCCCAACCTCCAGAGACGTTTGCTAATATCCACCCAGACACTCTCAAAACAGCAATCTCAAGCCCCTCGGCCTCCGCCCTCACTCTCACACCCCGCATTTCCCCATTCAGCTAGTCATTCAAGAAGCACTTGCGTTCACCTCAGGCACAGTGCAAAGTACTGGCGCTGAGACTGGCGGAGGCGAGGGGGCCGCGGTGCTCACAGAGCTGACAGCCTGGCCTCCAGGGAGTCCAGGGAGTCACTAAGCACCATAACTTTATCAGCGAGTATCTCTCATGCCTGCCCACCCCACCCCCCATTCCCCAGACAGCTAACGTGGGCCAGAGAACTGTCTGCTCCTTCCTGAGCCATCGGGTTGCAAAATGATCAGCCAGCCTGACTCTCCCCTGATCCACCCTCCAGTCTTTCTGAAACAGGCATGGACAGTGTCACTGCCTTGCTGAAATCCTCCAAGGGCTCCTGCACACCCACAGGACGAACTGCAGACTGCTCACTGTACCAGATGAAGCCTTCATGATCTCGTCCCCATCCACCACGTGGCTTCTCCTGGCAGAGGCCACTCCTCCACACACACACTCCAGCCAAGCTCATCTACTTGGAGTGGGTGAGGAAAAGGAAGGAGGGACAAAGGACGAATGTGTCTGTTATCCACCCCTGCCCCATACCACCCACCACCAACTCCTGCCAAACCTGCAGATTTTCACAAATGCCTGTCGCCCCAGACTCCCTAATGTCTACGTATCTGTCGTACTCAGCTCAAGCATCAGTTCCGTGGTGGGTCCTAAAGGGCTAAGGGAAGTCCTCACTGCCTCAGTCAGCCTGAGATCATCACTGTCGCAACAGCTAGTAGTACACTTACATACTGTGCAGTCCCTCGAGGCGAAGCTGTTCGCTCGTCTCTGTCTTCCTAACATCTGTCACCAAACCAAAACCACTGCCGTCAAGTCAACTCTGACCCACAGCAACTCTACAGGACAGAGGACAACTGGCCCACAGAGGTTCCACGGAGCGCCTGGTGGATTCAAACTCCCTCTTTGGGGTAGCAGCCAGACTCTGAACCACTATGCCATCAGGGTTTCCAACATCTACCATGGGCCAAGCCAAAAGAGGCCGCTCAATCACGTTTGCTGAGTGAAGGACACTACTCCCCTTGTGTCTTTCTCACTGACAGGATTAACTGCTGCTTCCAATGAGAGAAGCTCTTCTTTTGTCTCTTGCAAGTTTTTTGAATGGCCTTCTAACCATGAAAACCTTTTTTAGAGGTGGAAAAATACCCACTGCACAATTTTTATTCTAAAACTGCTGATGTCCTCACAAAAATAAAAGCTCTGTCTCTATAACAAACAAGAATCTGAAAGCCAATTACAGCAGCGATCCAAGTGCTTGACCATGAAGATGTTTAGCAATGGTAGAAAGGGACACACTCAATGCAAACATGACACAGCAAGGAAAACAGACAGGAACCAAGGCAATGTTTTTGAAGTGGAAGGATGATGTGAAACCCAGATGTGCTCTCATCTCGGGCTGCTTCCTCCCATGGCATTCTGCTCCGGCCAGACAAGTCCTTCATCAGAAGTGGCAGTGCCTGAAGGCAGTCACCCTGTCAAAGTGTGACATACATATTCCTGACTCCTGTCCTTCCATTCATTTGGCAAATATCTGTTGACTAACTAGTCCACACTTAGCACGCCGGGCACTGTTCTGGCCAACAGGGATGAACCAGTGAATACAGTTAAGACCCTGCTCGCACAGAGTCTTATGTTCTAGTGCGATAAAATAAACAGATGCACGTGGCAGATGGTGACAAGCACCAAGAAGAAACACAACACCAGAGAAGGAGCATCTTCACGCATGAAGAGGAACCTTGATGCCCCAGCATGCCTTTCTCTAGGCAACTTTCCCTAGTCCGCCAACAAGAGTAAATTGTTCACTGGCATAGTCAGCATTTACTCAGGATCTATGTGCTGGGCCCTACACAAAATACTAGGAAAAAAAGGCAATTAAGTCACAGCCACAAACTTTAAAGGCTCACAGTTCAAATGGGGAGGTATACACACTTACTTCACTAACACTAATAAAGCAATACTATGTGCCAGGTAACACACTGCCTAACAAATATACATTCATTTCTCATTACAGTCTTATAAAGCTGGATATGTATGGAAACTGAAGCACAGAGAGTTAAAATAACATGTCTCGGGTCACAAAGCAAATCACTGGCCAGTCAGGGTCTAGAACCCAGATACTCTGTGCTCCTACACACTATATGCACTGGTTGGGCCAAGTAATAGTTTAAAAACAGTAATCTCTCTAAACTCATTGCTGTCAAGTCGATTCTGACTCGCGGTAACCCCCTAGGACACAGTACGCACCTGACCGCTGGACAACGAAAAAGGAAGACCAGAGATGAACTGACACCTCTGAATTAATGATGTCTGTATACTGAATACACTATACCATGGACTACCAGGGGAACAAACAAGTCTGTCTTTGAAGAAATAGAGCCACAGTGTTCCTTGGAAGCAAGGACTGCACCCCTGGTCTCACATACTCTGAGCATGTTGTCAGGAGGGACGAGTTCCAGGAGAAGTACACTATGCCTGGTAGAGAACTGGTCGGTGAAAAAGACGAAGACCTTCAATGAGATGGACACAGCGGCCGCAACAACAGCTCAAGCCTAACAACAGCCGTGAGGATGGCACATGACTGGACAGCGTTTCGTTCTGTCATACGTAGGGCTGCTACAAGTCAGAGCCAACGTGACAGCTCCTAACAACAGCAGTAAGAGCAGAACTGCCCCATGGGGTTTCCTAGGTTTCTAATCTTCACAAAATCAGACTGCAACAGCTCTCTCCTACAGAGTGGCTGGTGGGCAGAGCCAGCACCCTTTCAGTTTACAGTTGAGCCCTTAACCACTGCACCACCACCACGGGTTCCCAGAAATCTCCGTGATGATAACAAAGGCATGAACCAAAGAGCAACCGGAACACAGAGGAATGGCAGCCTCACAGGAAACAGTTTCTTAGAAGTGATACATTGTCTTGGAAGAGGAGGAATGCATTCTGTACTTCCATTTTGCAGACATTACATGTCTGTCTGCCTCTCTTCCAGGAGCTCTGGTGGCACAGTGGTTAAGCACCCGACTGTTAACCCAAGGGTGGTGGTTTGAGCCCACCAGCTGTGGGACGAACATGTAGCAGTCAGCTTCTATTCAGACTTACGATCATGGAATCCTTGTGGGACAGTTCTACTCTGCTGCAGTGCAGCTAGGAGTTGCAATCGATGGCAGTGGGTTTGGTCTAGGATTTGGTCCCATGTTCTAGCCTGTGTGCTCCCAAGAGAGGGGCACTGTCAATATGCAGTCCCTGGCAGCACCCGACACACTTAGGTATTTGCAGTGCAATGAACTGCTAATGTTTGGCCTTTCTCACCATGGACTTTGTAACTCTCAGCAAAAGATGGGGAGGCAATATCTAAATTACGTGCTTGTCACCCACCAAGGGGATCGAACAGCTTGCTAATGTAAATAGCATGCATAGCACACTTATCATGCAAATAAGGTATACGCCATCCCTCTAGGCTTAAATGAGAGCTAATTCCAGAGCTGAGACAGGATCTGAATACAACAAGACGAGATGGGAGTCAAGTGTGCTCTCTGACCCTGGGACCCCTGCTCTGCCATCCTCCTAGGCTCAGGAGACACATCCAGAGAGCTATAAAACCAAATGGCAAGACTGTGACAACCAGCAGCAGAGTAATAGTAGTAAGAGAGGGTGCAGAACCAGGAGACTGGCAGGAAGCTTGCCGGCGGAGTCAGTGCCTCCAGGCACCCGTGGGAGCTGGGCTCCCAGACCCACAGAGGCAGCTGAGTGCCTCTGGGCAAGAGGCTTCCTAGCTGGGTGAGATGCCTCCAAGCACTTACCAGCAAAGTTAACAAAAGCTTCCTAACACTTGACTGGGCAAGACACAGGCCAAGGGGCCAGAGAGAGGCGTTCCTCTCGGAAAGGCTGAGCAGAGGCTACCCTAAACATTCCTAAACCTGAACTGCAAAACCTGTTAACCAAATACCTTGATTCCAACTCACAGCGACCCTACGAGACAGGGTAGAACTCCCCCCTAGGGTTTCCAAGAGAAGCTAGAGGATTTGAAGTGTCAATTAGCAGCCCAAATCTTGACCACTACGCCATGTCATTTTTTACAGTATTCAACAAATATTTGTGGAAAGGCAACTCTGGGCAGCGCGGAAGGGAGAGCAGATTCGTTCCAGGAAGAGCGGATTCGTTCCAGGAAGAGCAAGCCCAAGACCCACACCTTGCCCACTCAAATCCGGTCACCGATGCCCCTAGCAACGACCCTAGGGTTCTGGCTCTCCTCGCTCCAAGCCTCCTCCTCCTCCCCCACCGCACACTCGGCCCCGAGGACCCTTCCGTCTCTTTACCACCTCCTGGCAAGAGCAGGGAGGCCGGAGAAGCTGTAGCCTGGGTGACTGGAATGAAGGGCACGTTGAAACTGAACTCCGTAGCCGAGGAGGAGAAGAGTAAGTTAGTGCCTGACGAGGAGGCGGAGGCGCCAGCACTGCCACCGTTCGGTTTCCTCTCGGTCATGGCTGCGGCCCACCGTCCGTTACACGTCTCCGGGTAGCCGGTGCCCACCTCCGACCGGAAACTAGTCACACTCGGGGCCAGCGCACTTCCGCACTTGCGCACGGGCGCCGGAACTCCCGGAGACTTGTCCTCGGGCGTCTTCCGGCCCCTAGCGGACAACGCCAAACATCAACATGGACGCTTGGGCTTCACGCCCGTATCTTGCACGTGACAATCGGCGCAGTTGTTGAAGAGAGAGTGTCACTGCAGGGCTGAGGCCGGCAGGGGGTGTGGAAGGCTGAGCTCCGCGGCTTCTGGATCATCGCACGAGCTGAAAGTCACGAGTTGTCTAGGACGCGCTGGGCTTCCAGTACCAACGGGACCGTGTAACTGGCAAACGTTTTGGAGGAACGACCAGCCCTCTGATGGCAGAGGAAGAAGAAAAGGGAGAGTTGTTGGCAGTTGGCACCAACGACGAGCCAGACTCCCCCGCTCTTGCACCCACGTCTAGCTCACACAGAAATAGAAATGGTAAAGCTTCAAGAATTTTTAAGCCACAGGGAGAGAAAAGTTGTCTAGAACGGAAACCTGGGGATTGGAACTTAAGGATATGACTTTTTAAATAGCTTTTTATATAGATCCGCAGTGGTTTGCCTAATCAATCCAAAACCCGTTGTGGATAACTTGAATCTAATTGCTGTCTTTCGTATATTTAGAGACGAAGATAGATATAATAATAATAACAAATAATAACTGGACTTCAGCACAATTTGAGTACTCCTCCCATCTTAACCCAATATTGCAAGGATCGAATAGCAGGCGGTGTGGGGGGGGCCGGGGGCCATGCTCTCAGGCGAAATCGAGACCATTTGGCACAGCTAGCGTTTTACTAATGAGGATTCTCTGCACCCCTCATCAATGAGTGGTGTCTGGGGTCTTAAAAGCTGCCAAGCTGCCATCTGAAGGTACACCAAATGGTCCCAGCTCAGCAGGAATGGATGATCACCGAGAACAAGAACGACATGGAGAAAAGAGAACCCAGAATACAGAGACCCACGTGAGTGGGTCTATACATCATCTAGTGACTAGCAGAATCGGATGGTGCCTGGCCACCACCAGTGATAGACACGATGGAACTCACAAAGTTGAGTCTTACTGGCAATAAGAGAATAAATAGGGGTGTGCCCTAAGATCTCTAATAAAAGACCGCAATTGATGGTCCGGGGGCTTCAGGGTTCCCCTGGGAGCATGACCCTGGCCCTGATGCTCCCCTTGTCCGTAAATCATGATGAAGGTCAACTTTTCGGACAGCAATGGATTGGACTTGGTGACGCAGAGTGCCCGCATCTTGTGAGAATTTTATGGTTCTGTGGATCTATAGGATGTCATCCCGCTGACCCCTTGCTGGAGGAAGGGGAGTGGGTGGAGAGGAGGGGATAGGAGACTGTTGGGAGGATAAGACATGTATGGAGCAGAGAGGAGGGGTGTGCTGTCACCGGGCAGGGAAAGCAGTGGGAGCTGCGTATAGGTGTATGGGAATTTATATGGAAGTGTACATTTTCATTCAATCATAAAGAATTAATAATAACAGATCAATCTTTCAGCTTCTTGGACGGTGGAAAGGAAGAAGCACAAGAGAAGAGAAACCTTGAAATAATGAAACTTCCCCTGTTCAGCCCTCCCCTGGAGCTGTTTGCATCTAAATGGAACCTAACTTTATTAATTGATTCTATAACTAGCATGCTCGGGAGCTGTGTAGTATGCTAAACACCGAGAGTATCATCAATTACAGGGGGATGACCTTTCCTTCCTGGAGCTTAACAGTCTAGGTTGGTAGGACAGACGACTAAACAGGGATAAACCAAGGTATGATGGGTTACACTGTAGGATTTCCTAAACAGTGTTACATACAGTACATCATGAGGGGAGAAATTAAAGTAAGGCTCCCAAAGATAATGAGAAGTTAACTAGAAAAGCTTAGAGGAGTAGGGTTATAGAAAGAAGTCACAGTCCATTCTAGATAAAGGAACAGTGTGTGGAGTTGTCCTGAGATGCCATGTTTGGATTTCTAGACAGAGGTGTAATATGGCTGGAGCCAAAGGAGCTTTTGGGAAAAAATTAGGAGATAAGGATGAAAAGTAGGTAAGGGCCAGATGGTGCAGGGTCCTATAGGCTAAGAGCAATAGGGAATCAAAGGATTTGAAGGACGATAGAGAAATAATCACGAGAGGAAAGTGTATCATTCTGCTTCAGTGATGATTATAGCATTGGAAGTCCTATGAGGCAGGCCCTTCTGCTCTCTTGTAGGGTCGCCGTGAGTTGGAATTGGCTCGGTGGCAGTAGGCTTGGGGTTTTGTTTTTGTATTTTTTAGAGACATGGTATTTGTTCTGTGGGAAGCTCATGCCAACTTAAGCATAATAACATGGACACGAAAGAGCAAGCCTATGCATAGAAGAACAGCTGGCCGGCTGTTGCTGAGGCCAAGTGAGCAATGATGATCGCTCAAATTAGAGTTCTTGCAGTGAGAATGGAAAAAACATAGTAACTTCTGGGGAAAGATGTCAAATTGAACAGATGCATCTTCATTGCCTCCTGAAACGATGCTGAAAACACAAATAGAGATTCCATTTTGAAAAAAGAAGAAGCAACATAAACTTATAAAGACCAGAGAGAATGGGAGAAGCTTAGATAGGAGCAAGAGTCCGGAAGCCACAAAAAAGACATTTGGATAATTTAGTGAATCGGCAGTAGGGAAAATCCAAAGGAAACTTGCTCAACACCATACCAAAAAAAAGAAAGAAAGCAAATTCATTACTGTTGAGTTGATTTCCACTCATAGCAGTCTACACCCTAGGGTTATGCCTTGATGATATGGCAGTGAATCTGCAGAGAGAGGTTCAATAATTAGGAGAATTGGTTGAAGGTCTATTCAATAAGCATCCAGGTCCTCTCCCCAACTCTTTGTAATAATAAAGCTAGGGTTTTTTCTTTCTGAAGAGAGTCAAACAGAAAAGTAACCAAGAAGGTACGTAATGAATAATGAAATACTCTCTTCCCCACCCCTAGCCTCATTTCCCCATTCAGCTGCAAGAAAACTAGCAGCAAGATCAAACTCTGGGCAGAAGGTTGAAAAGTCTTCCCTGTAGAATGGGAATGAAAGATCTAGAGATATTAAAAACAAGTTTTCCCAATAAGAATGGCTCAGTCAAATCACCTCATAATTAAATTCACAATAAATAAATCCCACTTACATGCTGAGTTCCTGTCATTTTAGTCTTCGTAGGCTTCATATATGAGCAATCAAGGATCACCACCCCCACGTATATCTGTCAGTCTGTCATACTGTCAGGGCTTAAGTGTTTTTGCTGTGATGCTTGAAGCTATGCCACTGGTATTCAGATACCAACGGGGTCATCTATGGTGGACAGGTTTCCACTGAGCTTGCAGACTTAGACTAGGAAGAAGGGCTCGGTAGAGCACTTCTGAAAACGATTAGCCAGTGAAAAAGTTATGAATAGCCACAGTACCTTATCAGAGAGTGCTAGGAAATGAGCTTCCCAGGTTGGAAGATACTCAAAAGATAATTGGGGAAGAGCTGCCTTCTCAAAGTAGACTTAACATTAATGGGGTGGATGGAATAATATTTCTGGGACCTTCATTTGCTGATGTTGCATGGTTTGGAATGAGAAGAAACAGCTGTAAACATCCATTAATAACTGGAACATGGAATTACAAAGTTTGAATCTAGGAAAACAGAAAACTGTCAAAAATGAAATGGAACACATAAATATCAGTATCCTAGGCATTAGTGTGGAAACCTTGGTGGCGGATGCTCCTTGGAAACTCTATGGGGAGTTCTACTCTGACCTATAGGGTCACTAAGAGTCAGAATCAGCTTGATGGTAGTGGGTTTGGTTTAGTTTGGGTTTGGGCATTAGTGAGCTGAAATGGACTGGTATTGGCCATTTTGAATCAGATGACCAGTGTAACCCCGTGTGTAGCCCTTTGACTAGGCCAGGATTACTGCTGTTGTGTGATGTTCCTCCTATATGTTATAAATCCTGTCTCTATGATGTTAATGAGGGAGGATGGGCCGAAGTCCTGTTGGTAGGGCAGGACTCACTGTGTAAAATTGTACTGTGCCTTGAGGCAACCTCTTGGGATACAAAAGAAAAGGGAATAAGCAGAGTTGGGAACCTCCCACCAAGAAGCAGTGCTGGAAGCAGAGTGCATCCTTTAGAAAGGACCCCAGTGTCCCTGCACCTCAGAAGCTTTCAGTGCAGGGGAAGACTGACAACAAAGATCTTCCTCCACAGCCAGCAGAAAAAGACATTCCCTGGAGTAGATGCCTTAAATTTGGACTTGTAACCTACTGGACTGTGACAGAATAAATTGCTCTTTTTTAAAGCCACTCACTTGTGGTATTTCTGTTATAGCATCACTAGATGACTAAAACAGCCACAAATGACAATCTGGAGAGGAATGGCATTGCATGCATTGTTAATAAGAGAACTTGAAGATCTATCCTGAAGTACAGAGCTGCCAATGATAAGATATACCTACAAAGAAGACCAATTAATACAACAATTACTCAAATTTACATGCCAACCACTAAAGTCAAAGATGATGAAGTAGAAGATTCTCTGAAACTTGCTCTTGAAAATTGAGTAGCTAAAGCAAATTGAAAAACTGAATAAAGCAAAAGAACCGAACAGAATATTTCAAAGGATGGCTTGAGAAGACAAAGTAAAGTATTACAATGACAGTGTAAAGAGCTGGAGATAGAAAACCAAAAGGGAAGAACATGATCAGCATTTCTCAAGCTGGAAGAACTGAAGTAAAAATTCAAGCCTCGAGTTGCAATAGTGAAGGATTCTACAGGGAAAATATTAAGGCATAAAAACAAAATGGAAACAATACACGGCATCATTTTACCAAAAGAATTGATCAACATTCAACCATTTCAAACAGTAGCATATGATCAGGAATCAATAGCGGTGAAAGGGAAACTCAAAGCTGCATTGAAGGCACTGGCGCAAAAAACAAGGCTCCAGGAATTGATGGAATATCAACTGAGATATTTCCAGAAGAGGATGCACTGCTGGATGAACTTATCATTTATCCAAGAAATTTGGAAGACAGTTACCTGGCCAACTGACTGGAAGAGACCCATATTTATGCCTGGTGCCAAGAAAGGTGATTCAGCCAAATGCTGAAATTATCAAACAATATCACGAATATCATATGCAAGTAAAAGTTTTCCGAGGACCATTTGTTTTAGTCAGCTAGGCTGCTCTAACAGAAATACCACAGAGTGGATGGCTTTAACAAAGAAAGATTTATTCTTACACAGTCCGGTAGGTTGCAAGTCCATATTCAGGGTGTCCGCTCCAGGGAAAGGCTTTCCCCTTGTCGGCTCTGGAGGAAAGTCTGGTATTGCATCAGTCTTTGTCCAGGGAGCGTCCTCACGCAAGAACCTCTGGTCTGAAGGACGCGCTCTGCTCCTGGTGCTGCTTGCTTGATGGTAGCGAGGTTCTCAAATTGTCCTTTGTTTCTTTTTCCTTTTATTCCTTGCAAGCTAAAAGCATTAAGGGTGCGGCAAGCCATACTCCAGGGACACTCCCCCCACAGCAGGAATTCACAGCCCCACCCTAATCCTTTAACATACAGGTTAGCAAAACCACACAATGGAGGACAGTCCCAAGATACTGGGAACCATATCCCAGCCACATGGCTGCACACATTTTTGGGGGACACAATGCCAACCATGACACCGTTCAAAAGTGGCTCTAGCAACATATTGATGGGAAACTGTCAGAAATTCAGGCCAGATTTGTAAAACGGTAAGGAACAAGGAATATCACTGATGGTGTCAGATGGATATTAGCTGAAAGCATAGCATACCACAAAAATATTTACTTGTATTTTATTGACTATGCAAAGGCATTCAACTGTGTGCATCCTAACTAATTATGGAGAACATTGTAGAGAACCAGAATTCCAGAACACTTAGTTGTGCTTATGAGGAAATCTGTACATGGATCAACAGGCAGTCATTGGAACAGAACAAGAGGACACTGCATAGTCAGGTAAGTCAGGAAAGGTGTGCATCAGAGTTGTATCCTTTCACCATACCTAGTCAGTCTGTATGTCAAGCAAATAATCTGGGAAGCTGGACTATATGGAGAAGAACAGGGCATCAGGATTGGAGGAAGACTCACTAACAACACGCATTATGCATATGACACAACCTTGCTTGCTGAAAGTGAAAAGTACTTGAAGCACTTATTAATGAAGATCGAAGACCACAGCCTTCAGTATGGATTGCAGCTGAACATCAAGAAAACAAAAATTCTTACAAATGAACCAATGAACAACATGATGATAAGCAGAGAAAAGATTGAGATTGTAGAGGATTTTATTTTACTTGGATCCGCAACCAACGCCCATGGACGCAGCAGGCAAGAAATCAAAAGATGCACTGCACTGGGAAAATCTACTGCAGAAGACCACTCTAAAGTGTTGAAAAGCAAAGATGTCAGCTTGAGGACTAAGGTGCGCCTGACCCAAACCGTGGTATTTGTAGTCACATCGTATGTATGTGAAAGGTGGGCAATGAATAGGAAAGACAGAAGAAAAATTTCTGCTTTTGAATTGCGGGGTTAGAGAAAAATATTGAATACACAAAGGACTGCCAAAAGAGCTAAAGATCTATACTGGAAAAAGTACAACCACTGTGTTCCGCAGAAGGAAGAATGGTGAGACTATGTCTTACGTACTTTGGACATGTTGTCAGGAGGGATCAAACCCTGGAGAAGGACATCATGCAGGATAAAGGAGAGGGTCAGTGAAAAAGAGGAAGACCCTCAACAAGATGGACTGACACAGTGGCTGCAACAATGGGCTCAAGCAGACCAACAATTGTGGGCATGACACAGGACCAGGCAGTGTTTTGTTCTGTTTTGTCACTGCGAGTCACAACTGATTGGACAGCATCTAACAACAAGAATCACCACAGAGCTGAGAAGGGCCATTTAGATGAAATAGCAAAGCAAGATAAAAGGAACAGGAAATGGCAACCTAAAAGAAACAGAACCCATGCAACAACAGATGGGGGGAAAAAAAGAAAGCTATCAATAATAACCTCAGAGGAATAAGAATTTGCAACTGAGAAACAGAATCAGGGTTCTATCTAAAAAAAGAAGAGAAATAAGAAATATTCAAGTAACAAAAGAGAAAGATAACACTTATATCTCAGTAGAAGATTGGAAGATAAATAGAAATTTCCTAAAAAGTAAAGCACAGAGAGAGAGAGAGAGACAAGAAAGAAAAACTAGAGTACTGGGCAAAGGAATAAAATGTCTAGATAATAAGAGTTCTTTAAAGAATAAAGAATAGAGAAAATGTAAAGAAGGAACTCATCAAAGAGGAAAAGAAAGATTCTTTAATTTCTAGAAATCTGATGACACAAGTTATCAGACTGAAAAGTGTGGGTACCCAGCACAATGGCTATAGAAAGGCCCTGTAGCAGGGACTGAATCAGCTTGCCAACAACCACATAAATCAGGTTGGCATCAGATTCTGTTTTCCCCAGATGAATCTTCAGCAGAAACCACAGCCCTGGTGGATAGTTTGATTGCGTTCTGATACAAGACCTTGAGCCAGAGGTACCCAGATAAGCTATACCTAGATTCCTAAATCACAGAAACCACTAGATAATAAATGTTGGTTGTTTGAGGCCAATTTGATAAGCAGCAGTAATTGAGGCATGCTTTCTGTAAACTCGTTGCCAATAGATTCCAACAATAGCAGCTATCTAGGATAGAGTAGAACTGCCACCATAGGATATTGAAGGCTGTAATCTTTGCAGAAGCAGACTGCCGCATCTTTCTTCCATGGAGCCTCTGATGGATGTGAATTTCAGAGCTTTTGGTTAGCAGCCAAGAGCTTAACCATTAGTGCTCTTTGCCCTACCATTCTAGTTCATATTTACTGACCACACTATGTAAGTGTATATTACCATATTGTATGATGTTCAGAGACACCGGAGACTTTTACAAGACTTGGAAAAAAAAAAAAACCTGAAGAATGTTCTTAGTATTTCTCATTTGTGTATTTAAAGAAAGAATATCAGATTAGATCAATGGACTAAGCACATTTTATATTGTCCTTATTATGGCAATACCAGTCTCATTCTAGTATACATGTCTCTCTCCAGAGAGCTCTGTAATTTCTGCAATTTTCTAATATGAAAATAGTTGGGAACAATTGCTCCATCTCTGCCAGGGTGATCTTTTTGTAATGTAAATCAGATCACATCACTCTCCCGCACAAAAGTCTTCAATGGTTTTTTCATTGCTCTTGTGAAAGTCCTTCACACAGCTCCTGGAGACCCTCGTGGTCTGCCCCTTACTTACCTCTCCTGCTTCATGTACTATCACTCTGCCCCTAACTCATGAATATGCCTGGAATACATTTCTCAAATGTCTGTGGTCACCACTCCTGTCACCTTATCTTGTATCTCTTGGTCAATACCTATGGCCTCAAGGGGAGTTCCTTAGAAGAAGCTGACTGAAAAAGAGAAAACCAGTGCCTGGTTTACAGAGACTTCTGCACAATATGCAGGCACCCGCTGAAAGCGGACAGCAGCAACACTACAGCTCCTTTCTGGAACCTTCCTGAAGGACAGTGATGAAGGGAGATCCTTCCAGTGGACAGAACTACAAAGCAGTACACTTGGTTGTTCAGATGGTTCAGATGCATGGTTCAGATGTTCAAATGGTCAGATGCATAACTGTATACTGATTCATGGGCTGTGGTCGATGTTTTGCTTAGGTGGTCAGGAACTTGGAAGGAACATGATTGGAAGATTAGTGACAAGGAGGTATAGGGAAGACGTATGTTGATGGACCTCTCTGAACTGGCCAAAGAAGTGAAGACATTTGTGTCTCATGTGAATACTCACCAGAGGGTGGCCACAGCAGAAGACGATTTTAAACAAGTGGATAGGGTGACACATTCTGTGGAAGCCAATCATCCTCTTTCCTCAGACACTCTGTCATTGCCCAATAGGTTTATGAACCATGGACTTCCATTTACCAAGGGTGACTCGGCTACAGCCACCGATGAGTACCCAACTGGCTAGCAGCAGAGACCAACACTGAGTCCCCACTATGGCACTATTCTTCACGGTGATTAGCCAGCAATCTAGCAGCAGGATGATTGCACTGGACTGCGTCCATTATGGAAAGGGCAATGGTTTGTTCTCACTGTAACAGACACTTACTCTGAATATGGGTTTGCCTTTGCTGCTTACAAAGCTTCTGCTAAAACTACCATCCGTGGATTTACAGAACGCCTTCTCCACTGTCTTGGTAGCCCACACAGCATTGCCTCTGATCAAGGGACTTCCTTCACAGCAAATGAAACATGGCAGTGGGCCCATGCTCACAGAATTCATTCGTCTTGCCATGTTTCCCCATCATGCTGAAGCAGATGGCTTGACAGAAGATGGAATGGCCTCCTAAAGACACAAGTATGGTGCCAGCTAGGTGGCAATGCCTTACAGAATTGGAGCAATGTGTTCTAGGAAGCTGCATGTGACCTAAAGCAGCATCTAGTATATGGAGCTGTTTCTCCCATAGCCAGAATTCATGGGTCCAGGAATTAAGGGGTGGAAATGGGAGAAGCACCACTCACTATTACCCCTAGTGAATATCGCTTGTAAAAATTCTGCTTCATGTCCCTGTGACCTTATGCTCTACAGGTCTAGAGGTCTTAGTTCCAAATGAAGGATTGCTCTCACCAGGAGACACAGCACTGATTCCATTGAATGGGAAGTTAAGAATGCCACATGGCCACTTTGGGTTCCTTATACCTCTGAATTAACAGGCTAAGGAGTTACTACATTGGCTGGTGTGACTGATTCTGATTACCAAATCAGATTGATATTACATAATGGAATTAAAGAAGAGTATGTCTGGAATGCAAGAGATCCCTTAGGGTATCTCTTTATGCTATCATACCTTCTAATTAAAGTCAATGGAAAACTACAGCAACTCAATTCTGACATGACTACCAATGGCCCAGACCCTTCAGGAATGAAGGATTGGCTCATCCCACTAGACAAAGAACCACAACCAGTTGAGGTACTTGCTGAGGGTAAAGGGAATACAGAATGGGTGGTTGAAGAAAGTAGCTCTAAATACCACCTATGCCCACATGACCAGCTGCAGAATTGAGGGCCCTGATTGTTGTATTTTTGCCTTGCATGTGTACATCAGACATTATTTTCTTCACTTATAAAATTTAAAATGTAAACAGGGCTAGTGAATTTTCGGTTGTATGTGTATTAGTTGTATCATGTTAGGCCCAACATGGCATTATCATTGTCTTTATTAAGAGTTTGTGTATGGTTTATGGAGATGTGTACAGGTGTCAGGTTGACAAGAGGTGGACTGTGATGATTCAAATTGTGTGTCAGCTTTGCTGGGCTATGGTTTTCAGTGGCTTGGCGTTTAGGATGTAGTTTGCCAGCGATGTGATGTAAACACTTCTGTGAGATCTGATATAAGATCGCCTCCACGACGAGATCTGCTGTGAACAGCCAGCTGTCTTACAGGGAATTGTGTGGCCTGAATCCAATATATGTGGGCTTTCTGGCAAAGTGTGTGGATCTTGTATCTGGCCTCTGGTTCTCAGCATCTGAACTAGCAGCTTATCTGCTGATCCTGTGATCTGTCAGTTCTACAGTCTGTGAGCCAATGGTTTGCTATCTTACCTGAAGATTTTGGGATTCATCAGTGTGTTAGTCATCTAATGCTGCTATAACAGAAATACCACTAGTGGATAGCTTTAATACAAAATTTATTCTTTTGCAATCCAATAGGCTACAGATCCATATTCAAGGTGTCATCTCCAGGGAAAGGCTTCTGCTTGCTGTCAGCTCTAGAGAAAGGTCCTTGTGATGCATCAGTCTTTCTTTGGTCTGGACACATTCTAGCTCAGGAAACTCAGGTCCAAGGGTCATGCTCTACTCCAAGTACTGCTTTCTTGGTGGTGTGAGGTCCCTAACTTGTTTATTTCCCTTTCCCTTCCAACTCGACGGCACTTGGCGTGGCTTTATCCCTCATGGGATAAAAGGATAAAACGCTTGCAAGCGTTTTATTCATTCCTTTAGACTGGATCAGGGAGATGACCTTAGCAAGGCTGTTACAGTCCCATCCTAATGCTCTTTAAAGTAATCCACTCCCACCCTATTAATCACAGGCAGAGATTAGGATTTACAACATAGGAAAATCACAAAATAAGAGGACAACCATACAGTACTGGGAATCATGGCCCAGCCAAATTGCTACATACATTTTTGGGCGGACGTAATTTAGGCCATGACAATCAACCTCCACATCTTGTAGCCAGTGGCTTGCTGTCCTGCCTGCTCATCTTGGGTTCATTAGCTCCTGCAGCTATGTGAGCCAGGAGCCTCCAGCCTGACCATGGACTTGGGAATTACCAGCTTCCACAACACGTGAGCCATTTCCTTGCTCTCTCTATGTATGCATACGTGTGTGTGTTTATGTACACACACATAAATAACAAAACTAACCCTATAGTCATTGAGTGGATTCCAACTAATAGTGATCCGATAGGAGAGAGCAGAACTGCCCTATAGAGTTTCCCAGGAGCAGCTGGTAGATTTGAACTGCTGACATTTTAGCTAGCAGCTGGATGCCTAACCACAGTGCCATCAGGGCCCCTGGTGACCCACTGATTAAGAGCTTGGCTACTAACCAAAATGTCAGTAACCAAATGCTATGAGGTTGTTCTACTCTGTCCTACAGGGTTGCCATGAGTCACAACTGACTCAACAGCAACAAGTTAGTTATTTTTATGTATGTAAGTACATATGCTTATGTATATAAGTACATACATATATGGTTTTATATATGTGTGTGTATACATATACATACACACACACATACATATACACTTTACTAGTGTCTTAATTATCTAATGTTGCTATCACAGAAATACCACAAGTAGATGACTTTAAGAAGAAAAATTTATTCTCCCACAGTCTAGGAGTCTACAAGTCTGAATTCAGGTACCAGCTCCAGGTGGAGGCTTTCTCTCCCTGTCAGCTCTAGGGTAAGGTCCCTGTCATCTCCCCAAGCCAAAGAGCTTCTCAGGAACCCCAGGTGCAAAGAATGTGTGACTCCCCTGGCTTGAACTTGGTGGTATGAGGTCCCATGTCTCTGTGCTGACTTCTGTCTTCTATATCTCAAAATTTTGAGACTGGCTTAAAACACAACCTAATTTTTTAGACTGAGTCTTGCCTTATTAACATAACTTTCACTAATTCCACTTCACTGATATCACAGAGGTAGGATTTACAACACATGGAAAGATCACATCAGATGACAAAATGGTAGACAGTCACATGATACTGGGAAGGATGGCTTAGTCAAGTTAACACACATTTTGGGAGAACACAATTCGAACCATAACAATTGGTTTCTCTTCTCTAGAGAACTTAGCCTAAGACAGATAGTATTTCCTTTTTTTTTTTTTTTTTTAACCTCAGTAATTATGTACCTATAAATAAATACACCTATTGCCAGGGTGGAACAGAACTGCCCCACAGAGTTTCCCAGGAGCAGCTGGCAGATTTGAACTGCCAGTGTTTCAGCTAGTAGCTGAACTCTTAAAACAACACTGTCAGGGCTCCTTATGGGTAGCATGCCCCAGTATCCTGCAAAACCCCTAGGCAGCTCAAATGGTTAAGCATTTGGCTATTAGGAAAAAGGCTGACGGTTCAAATACACCCAGCAGTGTCTTGGAAGACAGGCGTGGTAATGTGCTTGCATCAACAGCCTCGAAGACCCTATGAAGCTCAGCTCTACCCTGCAAACACAGTCACCGTGCGTCACAATCAATTCAACAGCAACTAATAATAACAGTCACCTCTTTAAAATAATAAACCCTTCAAGTGAGATGAAAGTGGTGCAGAAAAAGAAAACTTTGCCATACAGAAGTATCCACACAGACCTTCTAAATCCTTATTATATCAAAATGTCTCACCACAAAAAAACTCAAGGATGGACTTACATTACAAAGTGATCACATTTCAGAAGTATCACAAAACCAGTTGCCATCTAGTCGACCCCAACTCACCATCACCCCCTGTGTCAGAGCACAATTGTGTCCACAGGGTTTGCAATGACTGGTCCTTTCCAATGACTTCCATCTGTTTTGGTTAGCAGTGGAGCATGTTAAGCATTTTTACCAACCAGGGAAGGACTTCTCAGAAGGATCAGTGTCCCTTTAAATAAAATCTGAGCAACTGTTTGATTACAAATCATTCAGTACTTCACAGATGGAAAAATCAAAAGCTGAAAGTGTTCCTAGCCACTGCGAATTGGTATCAAGCAGCACTTCAAATAAAGCAAATCTTAAAAATATAGTAATTCAGAATCGGGCAGTTTCATGTCGAACAGTCAATTTGTCTGTTACAGCCACAGCTTGACAGCCCTTCCTGCTTAGTGAATGAATGAACGATAGCAGTTTCCTGGTTAGGTCTCCAAGGATCTGAAACTCAAGTTTTGCAGTCTACCCAAACTCAGGTGAGTCAGATACACAACCCAGGATGCCAGTTCATTAGTTCTTAAGGCAAAACCCAGAAAACTGGGAGGGAAATGGAAACCCTGGTGGCTTAGTGGTTAAGCGCTACGTCTGCTAACCAAAAGGTTGGCACTTCGAATCCACCAGGCCCTCCTTGGAAACTCTATGGGACAGTTCTACTCTGACCTACTGGGACTCTATTAAGTCAGAATCCACTGGACAACAGCGATTTGGGCTTTGGCAAGAAGGAGCTGAGATCTGGGTTCAGTTCCCGTTCTTCAGCTCCCCACTTTCTAGACCCCATTCACACCATCTGCTGTCTGTTAACACACCCTTTCTTTGGTGAAGTACATCGGGTTCTCTTTAAGCACATTTTAGGCCCCAGGGAAACACTGTTTGACCACTGAAACTAGGATGCTCTTACAGTTATTTCCCAAGAATTTAGGACACTTAGGTGGCTGTGGATCTGAACACATTTTGTGTTGCTGCCCCCATCTTCATTCTCTGAGGGCATCTCGATAAACATTTTCTTGGGGTACATGGACACAGCTCCCTGGCAATTTCTAGATTCCAAGCCCACCCAAACTGGGATGTTTTCGCTGTCTCAAAGGAAAAACGCTGGGGCAGCTGTGGTGAGTTCCTCGATTAGGAATTCGCCCCTCCACAATGCCTCAGAGAACCCCAAAGGAAGTTGGGGGTCCTAATGGACTAAGACCTTACCCAGCCGAGATAAAAATCACAGCACAGGGCTTCCAGAAAGGAGCCAGAGAAAAGAGTCGCCACGGCAAAGCGATAAATAAATAAATAAAGAATTAGGCACCCACAGAAGAAGAAGGGCGCCAAGGGCTGTCTGACCCCTCCCGCTGCCCAGAGCCCACAGTGAGGTCTCCGTTGAGTTTCTGCATGGGGCTGCAGCGGCCTCGGGCTACCCAGGGACTCGCACCAGGCGTTAGAGAGCTGGTCTGCTTGCACAGGGCGACAGAGCGATGCACTAGCCCGGCGCCCCCCCCCCCGAGCCCGGCGCCCCCCCTCCGAGCCCGGCGGCCTCCCCGCGAGCCCGGCGGCCCCCCCCGAGCCCGGCGCCCCCCCCGAGCCCGGCCCCGCCCGAGCCCGGCGCCCCCCGAGCCCGGCGCTGACGTGCAGCCGGAGGCGCACCAGTCGGGCCTCCCGCGGGCCTTCAATATGGCGCCCGAAAGCCCCGCCCCCCGCGAGCGCGCCGCCCCGCCTCCCGCCGCGGGGCCGCGCCGCGCGCCCCCGCCGCCCCTCCCCGCGCGAGCTCCACCCAGGTCGCAGGCAGCGCGGTCGGCGGCGCCTATTTCCCGCCATTGTGCGAAGTGGAGGCTGAGGGGCCGCGCGTCGCGCCAGCCGTTGCCAGCAGCTCCTTCGCGGCGGCCGCCGCAGCCGCGGCTCTCTGAGGCGCGGGGAGGTCGGGCGGCCGCACGCCGCGGCTCGCCCTGCGTGGGAGGGCGCGGCGAGGAACGGCCGAACCCCTGAGAGGAGGAGGCGGAGAAGGGGCGCCGGCAGTCCGGACGCGCTCGCCCCGCGGATCGCAGTCGCTGGCCGCGCCGGGGCCCCTCGGCGAGATGCCGTGCGGAGAGGATTGGCTCAGCCACCCGCTCGGGATCGTTCAGGGCTTCTTCGGTGAGTGGCCGGCCCCGGGGGCGGGCCGCGGAGTTTGGGAGCCCCGGGCCCTGGCCAGACGCGCGGGGCCACCCGGAGGGCTCGAGCGGCCCGAGGCAAGGCGGCCACCGGGCCTGCGCCGACGGGGGGCGCCCTGGCCGGGGAGCTGGGACACCGGGGTCCGGCTGGCTTCTCCTCGCGGCGTCCCCGGGCCGCGGCCGCAGGTGCCTCCCACCTGCCCGACTTGGCGATTCGCGGGCGCGGCCAAGGTGAAGTCGGGAGGGCCCGGGCGCGGGCTGTGACCGCCGGCCTCGCGTCCCGGGTGCGGGACCCGGACCCGAGTCGCTGGATTCGGAGAGGTCTCTGAACGTTCGTGGGGGCCCGCCGAGGTGGTCGAGGGGAAACACTGTGCCGATAGGAAGCCGACAGGAAATTTCAAAACTTCCGGTGTGTCGGGGGAGTGCGCGCCGCGCGGGGCAGAAGTTGGCTCCAACTCCTGGGTTACACACATCCTCTGTGGCAGATCGGTTTGAACGTTAGGGCTTCGTTTTCCCTCTGGAATGACTTAAAAACCTGTCTGATGTGGACCTCCTCTTGTGCAATCGCTCGCAAAAATGTTGAACGACTCGAGAGTTTCTCGAAGGAGCTTGGAAACGCGGCAAGAAAACTTGTCAGGTTTTAGTTGGCAGTTGTTGTTAACACTGCTTTTCTGCTGAGGGCAAATTGAAAAAGAAATTAGATTTGTTTGCCATTGAATTGGGTATTTGACACGCCCCCTCCCTGATGTCCGCACGTAGGAGAGGTGGAGTCGCCCGGGCCAGCAGTGGCGGTGTGAGGTCGTGACACCTGACTTGTCTGGAGTTGCGCAGGAGCCTTGACTCTGGAAACGTTGTAGGTTGTTAGTGAGAAACGCTGATGAGACGCTAAGAAGCTCCAGCACTCAGAGTCGGTGTTCTAAAATGTTTGTGCCGCTTTTAAGCTCGCTCAGCAACTTGGTCGTTTTACCTATAATTCTAACTGGTTATCTGGTTTCCCAAACCGCAACTAGAGGCAGCAAATTAGAAGAGGGTTTGGGTAGGTGTTATACAAACTGTAGCCACTAAACATTGACCACTTGATACAGTTCACGCGATGAGTGTATAGGATGTAGGGGAACCTGTGAAAGCCGGAACTCGATGGGACTGCTTTGTTTTTCCAGGTCTGGAAAGTTTTCCACCTTTGTAGCAATTTGCTGTCGCTGTCCGTGAGAAATATTTGCAGTTTCCATCTTCGACAGGGCTTCTGCAGGTTTAACTGTGTGTACATAGGATATATAGACAGAGACAAAACCAGGCAAAAGCTATGTAGAGGTCAAGGGTGATTTGAGGAAGCGTCTGTCTCTTCCCTAAACAAACAAACAAACAAACAAACAAAAAACCTGAACACACTGCTGTCACACTGATTCCTGCCTATGAGATGTAGTAGAACTGCCCCGTAGAGTTTCTAAGGAGTGGCTGGTGGATTTGAAATGCCAGCATTTCAGTTAGCAACTGTAGCATTTAACCGCTCTGCCACCAGGGTTTCCAGCCAAACACACTGCCGCTGAATTAATTCTGACTCCTAGAGACCCTATAGGGCAGAGTAGAACTGCCCAATAAAGTTTCCAAGGAGCGTCTGGCAGATTTGAACTGCTTACCTTTTGGTTAGCAGACCCACCACTTAACCCCTATGTTACCTGGGTTTTCATATCCCTTCCCTAAATCCTAGTAATTGATTTTAATGAATAGTGGAACCAGTAACTGATATTAATGCCCCCCCAATGCAAGTGACAGTTAAATTATGATGTTGATTTTAAGAGGGTGCATAGACATAGGTACTTTTTGTTTGTTATAAGTACACATGGTACATAAAATGCTTTTTCAGGAAAAAAAATTCTTCAAAATACCGTTTTGGGACTTAAAGGATTAAGCTCCAGTTAACCAATATTGATAAAATTCATTCATGAGAAATACACTTTACCCTAGTGTTGTTGGATAGATGAAATGATTTTATATTTGATGTAGGTTTAAATGTTTTGGAGTCAGATTCTGTCTCCTAAGTCTGTGCTCCCAAGAAGCCCATCTGTCATAGTATAGGAAAGGGTTAATTTGTGTATAAAATGCTGGCTTTACTGTGCTTTATGCATTTTGTAGGTTGTTGTGGAGGCCTGGACCTTATTTTCCTGGATATCTGATTCCCACATAAGTTGTGTGTTAGAAGAAACTAGTTCTGCCTTATAGTTACATCTTTGCAGAAGCTGCTGTGATGTATAGACATTTTTGCAATATTTCCTTATCACTGTGGCTATATTGAGTACCTTTCTAATGCTAGCAATACAGGGATGTTGTGTGGGCCAGTTCAATTCGCAGACTCTTTTGGTTTAGTAAGAAATTGTTTTAGATCTGTTTAAATCTGTTTCCCCAGATTAGAAGGTAAGGTGTGTCTATTGCCACCCTTCCTCTTAAAAAAGGGTCATTTGGTAGCATGTAACGAAGAATATGGAAGGCTTGTTAACCTTTCATCCCCAGAGATAGCCGCTGTTTGGTCATAGTTGTCCATTTTCTTTTCTTTGTGTTTGTTGAGACGTAATTTTTTAAAGTGGGAGTAGACAATCTTGGTGTAGCATATTACTCTGAAGTAGGTTTTTCTTAAGATATCTGGAATGTCTTTCCATTTGGGTCTGAGAGAATTCTTCTCCCATTCTTACTGTCCTGTCACATGCTGTCACATAAACATAGTAACCCTGTCATGTATTTTATGTTAGGTTTCTCAGTAACTTAGAGCTGTGCTGCTCAATACAGTACGCAGCAGTCTCTTGTGACAACGTACTAAAAGTTAAGCAAAGTTAAATGTTTAGTTCCTTCATCTCACTAATCACAAACCAAGTAGCTGCTTGTGAATAGAGGTGGCAGTACTAGAAAGCACCGATACAGAGTGTTTCTGTCATGTCAGAAAGATCTATTTTGCAGCACTGATAAAGGATATATTCTTTTTTTTTGAAGTCCGTCATGCTAGTTTTTTTGATAATCACCTGCTTATCTTCTTTCTCTACGGTCTGAATTCTGTCAGTCTTACCAGTTCTACTTCTTAAATGTTTCTTGAATTCATCCAAAAATCTACATCTGCAATGATACCACTGTAACCGAGACCACTGTAGTCTCTTTCGTGGGGGACGGAAACAGCGTCCTGACTGCTTCAAGTCTCGGCTCTGTCAGTTCTGTTCCCTACGCCGGAACCAAACTGTTGTGTGAGTTCATATCACCTGTAAGAGCAGATCCGGACCTGTTAAAGTGCTGTATGGTACCAGTCCTGGCTGTATCACTGCCACATCCCCTTCACATGCTCCGTCTCAGCCATATTGAACTCTCAGTTCTTGACTTTGAACCTTGCCTCGAGGCTGTGACTTCTGCTCCTCCTTTGCCTTGTTCTCCTTCCTAACTCACCTCTTACTTTCCTGGCTAAATCTTGCTCTTCTTTGGGAGTTTTAGCCAGCTTACACCCACAACTGCATGTTATCACAGCATTTTATGTGTCCCTGTTGAAATTATGTGCTTCTTGCTAGGTAGTGTGCTCTAGAAATAATGTAGGGCTTGTATCTGCCCTGTTCACTGTTAAATCCTTTTTTGGAGCCCTGGTGGTACAGTGGTTAAGCAGTTGGCTGCTAACTGAAAGGGTGCTGGTTCAGATCCATTCAGCACCTCCACAAGAGGAAGACTCGGTGATCTGCTTCCATAAAGAATACAGTCTAGAGATTATGGTCATAAGCAGCCAGTAACAACAACAGTGTGTTTTCATTGCCTAGAATGTGACTTACTCACTGGAAGTGCTCAGTAAACATTTGGTGAACAGCAGATTGGGTAATCAGGACTAAAACTAGGAAACCCAGTCCACCACTGTCGAGTTGATTCTAACTCCTAGTGACCATGTAGAACAGGAGGCAACTGCCTTACGGAGTTTCCAAAGCTGTAAATCTTTACAGAAACAGCCACATCTTTCTCCCATGGAGTGGCTGGTGAGTTCAGACCACCGGTTTGTCAGTTTGCGGTAGAACGCTTTTACCACTGTATCGCCAGAGCTCTGCTGGTTAATCAGAAATGGTTTAAATTGGTTTGGTTCCTGTGACCACATGGAGTCTGTCAGTGGTAAAAACAGTTAACACACTTAAAGGTGGGAAGAACCGAAGGAACTATTCTTAGTTTTTCTCCCTAAGACTATATTCATCTCAGTGACTCTTTTCTTCATTCCAGCATTCTCAAATTCTCCTCTTCTCAATTCCAACCCACATTAGCTAGCATCTTTATTTTAATCTCAAATTCCAGGGATAGAGAATCTAATCAGCCCAGCATGGTGTCAGGAATCCACTCATGGATCAGTCAACCATGGGTGGCCCACGTACAGGGTTATGTGGCTCAGTTGTTCCTGTGAGGCCCACACTTCAGCGCTGGGTGGAATGTTCTTCGGAAAGGGAAATGGATTGGGCAGCTGTCGCTGCAGGTGTATATATATATACATATATGTGTGTGTGTGTGTGTGTGTGTATATATACACACACTTCCTTCACCTGTTCTCACTTGTAACTCACATTAGCTAGATATCCAGTTCCTGCATGTTCACCTCTACCACTACTGTTCAGCATTGTACTGGAAGTCCTAACCAGTTTAAAGGAAGGAATGAAGCTGCTTCTTCGCAGATAACATGATTGTTTACATGGAAAATTCTAAAGGTTATGCAGAGAAAAACAACCAACTTACTGAACTAATGAGTGATTTTGACAGGATCACAGGTACAAGATGATCACAAAGAATTCAGTCACATATCTATAAACTGACAGTGAACAATTAGACTTGAAACTTTAAAAACAATACCATTTAAAATAACTCTTCTCAAAATAAGTATTTAAATTAAATTTAGCAAAATATGTACAGGATTTATATACAGAAAACCGTAAACACACTGATTAAAGAAATCAGAGAAGACCTTGATAGAGAATGTACTGTAGATTGGAAGATTCAGAATAAATAAAGATGCAGCTGGAGATTAAACACAATGCCAATCAAAATTCAAATGGTATTTATAGATAAAGTGATGGGATTCTAAATGTTACTTTGAAAAGCATAGTAGCTGGAAGAGATAAATTTTGAAAAACTAATATCGATGGAATCAGTGCCCTATTTTAAGATTTAACTATAAAGTTAAGACAGTATGGAGTTTATGAAAGGTGCAGTATGGTGAATCACAATTAGATGACCGTTTTTGCCATGGTCTTATAACTCCCACCAAATGATTGGGTGGAGCCATGCAAATAAGGTGCTTAAACCCCATGAGGGGTTTGGACAGTGTTAATTATACAAATAAGGAGTATGGAAACCTCATGAGGGCACTGGTCAGTTTTACTGTCCCAGAAGCAGAAAGGGGGGACACCTCATACCCACCAAAAAAAGAAAAGCCAGGAGCAGAGCTTATCTTTTGGACCCAAAGTCCCTGTGCTAAGAATCTCCTAGACCCAGGAGACAGAGCTGTAACACTGGCAAAATAGCAAAGCACAACAGAGAACTGGCAGTCGTAGAACTAAGAGACAGTGCATTAGGCCCTCTGGTCTATGCAGTGACACAGCTGAGTTCCAGGAGGCCTTCTGGTAGAGTAGGGTGTCTCCAGGCACTTGCCTGTGGAGCTAAAGAGCTTTGTAACACACAAATAACAGAAGAGAGAATAGAGAAATAGGAACTACTAAGAACCAATTACTTTTGCTCATCCAAAGACTTTATTAATAGAATTAAAAGGCCACCTACAGAATGGGAAAAAATATTTGGCAACTCTATGTCGGAATCTATAAGGTACTACAAAATATCAACAAGAAAAAGATAAATCATCCAGTTAAGCAATAGGCAAAGGAGATGGACAGACATTTCTGTAAAGACAAGATCCAGGCAGCCAAAAAAACACATGCGGACGTGCTCATGATCATTAGCTATTAAATTCAAATCAAAACAACAATGAGACACCATCTCACCCCAACAAGGTTGGCCATGATCCAAAAAATGCAAAACACTAAATGCTGGAGAGGCTGTGGAAAGATTGGAACTCTCGTACACTGTTGGTGGGATTTCAAAATGGTGCAACCTCTTTGGAAAGCATTCTGGAGCTACCTTAAAATAATGGATGTAGATATACCGTTTGACCCAGTAATTCCACTGCTTGGAATACATCCTACAGAATCAAGGCCATTCACACCAACCGATACATGCACACGAATGTTTATCGCAGCACAGTCCACAATAGCAAAAAGATGGAATCAACCCAGATGCCCAACAATAGAAGAATGGATAGGTAAACTGTGGTATATATACTCCATGGAACACTGTGCAGTGATAAAGAACAACGATGATAGCAGGAAACATCTCTTAACCTGGTTTCAACTGGAGGACATCATGTTGAGTGAAAGTAGTCAGCGACAGAAGGACAATATTGTATGAGACCCCTACGATAAGAACTTAAAACCAGACTCATGCATAACAGAAAAGACTCTTTGATGGCTGCAAGGGTGGGGAGGGCAGGAGGGTGAGGGGGGAAGGTTTAGATTACATAGTTGTTAAAAATTTGGTTGGGTGAAATTGGTGACAGCACACATTAGTAAGAAGATCAATATTAACGGGACTTCAACACAACTTGTATACTCCTCCCGTCTTTACCCAGTATTGCAAGGACAGAGTAGCTGGGGCCAGGGGCCAGGGACCGTGCTTTCAGGGGAAATCGAAGCCAGTTGGCACCACTAGTGTTTTGCTAATGAGGGCTCTCCACTCCCCATGTTGGTGAGTGGCGTCTGGGGTCTTTTTTTTTTTTTTTTAATTTTTATTTAACATAACTGAGTGAAAATGTACATTCACATATAAATTTACATGCCCCCCTATATGCACCTTCCACTGCTCTCCCTGTCCAGTGACAGCACACTATTCCTCTCTGCTCCATACATGTCTCATCCTCCCAACAGTCTCCTTTCCCCTCCTGTCCGTCCACTCCCCTTCCTCCAGCCAGAGGTCAGCAAGATGATATCCTATAGATGTATAGAACCATAAAGTGCTTCCAATATATGGTCACTCTGCCTTGCCAAGTCCAATCCATTCCTGTCCAAAGAGTGGACCTTTGTTCTAATTTATGGGAAAGGGCAGCATCAGTGCAGCGGGCCATGCTTTCAGAGGAACCCCAAAACCAGTGGACCATCAATTGAGGTCTTTTAGTGGAGATCTCATGATGCACCTCTTTATTCTTGTGTTGCCAGTGAGACTCCTCTCTGTGAGCTCCATTGTGGCTATCATTGGTGGTGGCCCGACACCATCCGGTTCTGCATCTGGGGTCTTAAAAGCTGCCAAGCTGCCATCTGAGGGTACAGTAAATGGTCCCAACTCAGCAGGAATGGATGATCACCAAGGTCCATAATGACATGGGGGAAAGAGAATCCAGAAGACAGAGACCCACGTGAGTGGATGTCTACATCAACTTGTGACTGGAAGAACCAGATGGTGCCTGGCCACCACCAGTGATAGCCACGATGGAGCTCACAAAGTTGAATCTCGCTGGCAACACAAGTATAAATAGGGGTGCACCCTGAGATCTCCACTAAAAGACCACAATTGATAGTCCAGGGACTTCGGGATTCCTCTGGGGGTATGGCCCCTGATCCTGATGCTGCCCCGTCCATAAATCATAATGAAGGTCAACTTTTTGGACAGCAATGGATTGGACTTGGTGATACAGAGTGACTATATTGTGTGGGCACTTTATGGTTCTAGGCACCTATAGGAGGTCGTCCTGTTGACCTCATACGGGAGGAAGGGGAGTGGGTGGAGAGAAGACAGGACACTGTTGGGAAGATCAGACATGTATGGAGCAGAGAAGAAGAGTGCACTGTCACCGTGCCGGGAGAGCAGTGGAAGCTGCATGTAGGTCAGCATGCAAACTTGTATGGGAATGTACATTTTCATTCAATCATAATAATAATAATAATAAGAGCTTTGTATCACTTGGCCTGAGGAGGTCAGAAGCCCAGCTAGCCTGAGGGGCTGAGAGGCAAAGGGCCAGGGAGAGGCCTGCGTATGGGCACTGTGGCGAAGGTATCCTGGCAGAAGGACTGTATTTTTGTTACTCCTGATCCCAAATTGGAACCTAGCACTTCCCTAATAGCCATAATTGTGAGTGTCGTCTTTGAGTGCTGTGTAGCCATTACAACAAATTAATGGAACCCAGCAGAGAAATAGAGAGCATCACGGGAAGCATGGCTGGTGGAGTAGGGAGCATCATGGGCAACACGGCTGGTGTTGGAATGGGTCAAACGGTTGGAGAGGAGGTTTGTCAGAATCTGCCTCATAGGAGTGACAATTCTCCCCTCCTGGGAAGTGGATGAGGTCTGATGCCATCACGCCATTTTTACCCAGGGTAAGACCCGTGATCAGTGGAATGGAATGGAGTTCAGAAATAGCTCCATGAGTAGTTTTCCTGTGTTCTTACCCACGTGATGTGGCACAGAGGGCACTCTTTCCCCCGTAGTGAACATGCAGTAACCTGTGCAATGTTTCTGCCCCCAGAAGCACGTCAGACACACAACCCAAGGTTCTTCTTAAGGGGCTGCATGCCCTGCACAACATGTGACAAACTTCAAAACAGGAAGAAAGCAGATGTTCTGCATAGGCCACGTTGTGTGCACAGTGTAGGCATGATAAACTGAACCAATCAGTTATCTCCTTCCTGGGAACTCTTTTGAGAGCCATCTCCTGTGAGCTGAGTCTCAAGCCTTCAGTGGTAATAACTTTTCTGCACCCAGCTTGGATGAATCTCAAAGGTTTTAGGCTGAGTGCAAGAGGCCAGACTCAAAAGGTTAAAAAAGACAAAAAACAAGAGAGAGATTGTCATGTAGTCAATTTCACACTTACAGCAACCCTATAGGACAGAGTGGAACTGCTCCACCCCCCCCCGCCCCCGCCCCACAGGGTGTCAGGGCTGTCTGTTGTCTCCACAGAAGCAGACTGCTGCATCTTTCTCCTCTGGAGGAGTTAGTATGTTTTCGGTTAGCAGCTGAGTGCTTAACCACTATGCTGTCAGAGCTGCTTCTTCAAAAGGTACAGAAATACACAATATCATTTATACTGCAATCTCAAAAAGACAACAGTATCGGTGAACGTACTAGTGGTTGCCTGGGGTAATGGGTAAAGGTCAAGGTATGGCTACAAAGGAGAGGGAGCACCAAGGACTATTTGAGGACTTTGGGGCAGTGTGACCACATATTGGGTGATGATGGTTGCATTGATTTACATGTGTTGAAATTCACAAGATTGTACACCCAAGAGGATCAATTTTATAGTGCATTAATTTTAAAAATAAAAATATTAGAAAATGTCACTGAGTCAGGTAGCTAACAGGTAGAAGTATTCCTTTTACCCCTGTATCATTGAGATTGCTTCCTATTTGATGTTCTGGTCTCTGATCTTTTGCCATTGGAGTCTCATACGCAGCTTTTTTTTTTATCATACTGATTTCCTTTGCCAAAACACTCAGGGACTCCTTATTTCCTGTAAGATAGTCTCAACAACTCTTTAGCTTCATTAGCATGGAAGGCAGTCAGCAGTCTGTCCCTAAATTGTTTTTGTGGCCTTCTGTGTTGCGCTGCTGCGGAGGGTCTGGTTTACTCCTTGCTGGAATATCCGCAGTGCGCACTCTCTTTCTGCACAGCTTGGACTTAGGCCCTTGTCCCAGCCAGGAGTGTTCTTTCTTTTTTTTGTCCTTTTGTCTAATCCTTGTCTAGTCTTCAAAACCCTGCTTCTATCTTCATCATACCACTTCAGAATATTTCACCACAATTTTAGGGAGTGCTTTACTTCTTCTTTCAGATAGATAATTACCAATGTAGGGCTCAGCGCAGCCTTGTCGATTGTGCGGATAGAGCAGACTGTTAGCTCTGTGATACTGCCTAACCAGGCAGTACTGGTTCTAATGACTGGTCCTAATTCACAATTGATGGCGCTTGGCTTGGCTTGGCTTGTACTAGTTTATCTTTCAAAACACTTAGGCTAATGCTGGACGCAGAGTAGGTGTTCAGCCTTTGTATTTGCTTTTGTTTTCAAGGAGGCCAGAGACTACAGCTACGTTTGTGTAATTCATTTTCTTGTTCTGGTCACCATGACTTAAGTTGTTTATATCACCTTTATTAGTGTATAATACACATAAGATAAAATGTCCCCATTTTATTTGTTCAGTTTAGTTAGTTTTACAGAAGTTGAATTGCACCATAGTCAAGTTGTGGAGCATTTCCATCATCCCCAAATTCTTACTCTCCTTTGGAGTCAGTCTCTTCACCACTCCTAGCCTTAGCAACCGTTGACCTGTTTTCTGTCACTATAGATGGTGCAGTGGTTAAGAGCTTGCCTACTAACTGAGAGGTCAGTGGTTCAAACCCACCAGTCACTTTGTGTGAGAAAGATATGATCATCTGTTAAAGATTATAGTCTTGGAAACTCTGTGAAGTAAATTTTACTCAGCCCTGTAGGGTTGCTGTGAGTTTGGTAAGTGATTCTACAAATTTATATAAATGAAATCATACAATATGGACTCTGTGCAATGGTCTCTATTTAGAGTAATCATGTATGACAAAGATTTTCTTGGATGACTGTCCTTCTGATAACATGCTTTGCAAAAGAGCTTTGTATGTGTTGTATATATGTCAAGGCTTACATTAATAGAGCTGTATCAGATTCATGGATTAAAAGACCCAAGAACCCACTGCGGTCGACTTGATTCCACCTCAGTGGTAGAAGGCTTGATATTGTTAAGATGTCACTTCTTTCCAAATTAATGTATAGATTTAATTGAAATGGATGAGCTGGCCCTAAAAGTTGGGTACAGATGTGACAACAAAACCCATGCTGTTGAGTTGGTTCTACCTCACTGCTACTCTGTAGGCCCGAGTCAGATAGAACCAGGGGTTTCCAAGGAGCTGTCGATGGATTTGAAGTTCTAACGTATTGGTTAGCTGCCAAGCTCTTAACTAACCATTGTGCCACCAGGGCTCATACAAATGTGAAGGATCTGAAATAATCTAGGTGAAGCTGGAGTACTTGAACTATCTGATTTCAACTTATTATCAAGATATAGTAGCTAAGACGTTGTGGTATGGCATAAAAACAGACAAGTAGATGAGTGTAACATAATAGAAAATCTAGACGTACATTAACATAAATATAGTCAGTTGATTTTTTTAAAAAATAAAAGTGTCACAGCAGTTAGTAGCAGAAGGGAAGGTCTTCACTAAGGAGTGCTGGCACAGGACCTGTTTGAAAAAAAATAAGCTATGACCCCAATGTGACACTATCTGCAAGAATATTAATTTAGTATGGATTTAAGACCTAAAAGTGAAAACTACAGCTCTAAAAAATGTAAAATGTCTTTGCAATTTGGGGCTCAGTAACCACAAAGGTAAAGATTGATGTATTGGACTTCAGTAAAATCTCATCACAAGACCATTAATAAGATCAGAAGGCTAGCTACAGATTGGGAGTAAATATCTGTACTACTACATACATCTGACAGAAGACTTGTATCTGGAATTTGTACAAGTCAATGATATTAAGGCAAACAGGTTCAGGGGAGTGGGAGGCACGCTACTTGACCAGTCTTATGTCTGCTTGCAAAGCCAGGTGCTTGTGGTGGGTAAGTGCTACAGCTGCTAACCAAAAGTTCGCAGTTCAAATACTAGAGATGCTCCTCGGAAACTCTGGGGGAAGTTCTACCCTGACCTGTAGGGTTCCTATCAGTTGGAATCAACTCATTGACAGTGGGTTTTGTGGTGGTGGTTGGTTTGTTGGTTTGTTTCTGTCTAGCTGGAGTTCTCAGCCCCAGCTGGAAGCCAAGGAAACCAGGGAAGCATCTAATTTTTCATTCTCCTTCGAGATAATGTTGGTTTCTGTCACATCACTTCCAGCACACAGTGGCCACATCTGTACAGAGTGGAGGTCCGTAGGGTTTTCCTGGCTGCAGCTTTTTGGAAAGAGATCACCAGGCCTGCCTCCAGGGCACCTCTGGGTGGGTTCAAACCACCGATCTTTTGGCTAGTAGTTGGGCACTTCACGGTTGGCCTCACTGAGGGACTCCCTGGTCTAGTGTTTCTGCTGTTGTTAGGTGCCGCTGAGTTGTCTCCAGCTCTCGGAGATCGTGTGCATGGTAGGAGGCTCGGCCCCATCCCAAGCTGTCTTCCCTGTTGGTGCTGCGTTGGAGCCTGTTACGTCATTCCAGCTCCATGAGGGCTTTCCTCGTCCTCACTGACCCTGTACTTGGCCTGCATGATAACCCTCCAGGGACTGGGGCCATCCTGATACTGTGTTCAGAGCACAAGGTCTCACCTCCTCCCTTCTAAGGAGCAGCCTGGCTGTACTTCAGGATAGATGTGCTGGTTCTTCAGGCCGTCCAAGGTATATTTTAATATTCTTTGCCAGCATCATCAGATATTTAATATTCTTTGCCAGCACCATAATTCAGAGGCATCTGGTTCATCATTCAGCTTTCACATGCATATGAGGACATTGAAAATGCCATGGCTTGGGTCAGGCAGACCTTTGTCCCCAGGGGAAGATCTTTGCTTTTGATACTTCCAAGAGGTCTTTGCCGGAGACTGGCACAGCGCTTCTTCCGTGGGAGTTGACTGTGGGTCCGAGTGAAATGAGATCCTTAACAACGTCTGTATTTTCTCTAGTTATCATGATGCTGCTTACTGGCCCACTTGTGAGGATTTTTGTTTCTTGGTTGAAGTGCAGTCCACACTGAAGCTTCTAGTCTTTGATCGTGATCTGTTAGGTGCTTCAAGTCCCCTGCACTGTCAGCAAGCAGTGTAGTATCATCTGCATAACACAGTTGGTAATGAGTTTTTCTCCAGTCATACGGTGCAGCTTCTTGGATTATTTGCTGAGCATACAGATTGAACTATTCGTATGGTGAAAGCATACAAACCCGATGCACACCTTTCCTGACTTGAAACCACGCAGTGTCCCCTTGTTGTGTTTGAACAACTGCCTCTTGGTTTATGTACTGGTTCCTCATGAGCATAATAAATGTTCTGGAATTCTTGTGCTTCCCAATTTTACGCATAATTTGTTGTGATCTACACAGGTGAAGGCCTTTGCGTATCCATGAAAGACAGGCAAGCATCTTTCCGGTATCCTCTGCTTTCATCCAGAACTCATCTGACACTCCAGGCCCTTGCTAGACTCTGGAGAATGCAAAGGTTAATTGTGAACCAGGAGCACCTCGACAGCCTGGCTCTGAAGGGCACCCTGTGGCCTTGTCTACCTTCTGGTCACTGGCTTTGTTCCCTTCAGACACTCAGCTCTATGTCTTGGCATTTCTGGTGGTACCCACTCTTGCCCTGTTTGGCTATTGACTGTTTCTCTTTCTCCCAGAGTGGCTTCCAGCTGGCCTGAACCTTCGCATGGTTCATTTCTGCCCCAACTCAAGGCTGCCTCAGCCGCCGCCGGCTCTCAGTGGTTCTTTGACCCGGGTTAATTTCTTTTCTCCCTTTTTTTTCCCCAGTGATTTTTTTGTATCCCTTTTCAAGCACTTAAATTTTCTGCCCGGAGCTGTGATTCTGTCCCTGGCTTATCTCTGCCGTTCAGTCCCCTCGGGCAGGAACTGTGTGACTGTGTAACAGATGGCAGCGCTGGGCACATGGTAGGGTTCACAGATTATGGAGAAAGTTCTTGTTGTGCTCTTGATGCTTCTCAGGAGGGGGAAGGTGTGGATTCTTATTAGAATCCATTGTCCAGCAGTACCAGGTATCTGTTAAACTGGCCTTCAATTAAGAAAACTGTGTGTGTTTATACGCAAACTACTTGCTCCTAGTCACTCTTTGATGTGGTTTCATCGTGTTATGTGACACGTTCATGTTTATTACGTGCAGTTAGGGAAGGAGTGTTGGTGCAGTCACGGCTGCTCACAGGTCCTTTCTTGACAGCATCCACTTGATGAGAACCACAGAGAAAAAGGGGACAGCTGCTGCTGAGTCAGTCCCACCTTGTGGCTCCTCAGCTGTGCCAGAACACAGCTGTGTCCATTAGAGTTTTCAGTGGCTCACTTCATGGAAGTAGATCCCCGAACTTTTCTTCTGAGGTGCGTTTGAGTGGACGTGAACTCTAACTTTTGCGGTTAGCTGCTCAGAATGTTAACTATTTCACGTAAATCCAAAACCAAACCCACTGCCACCAAGTCGATTCCAACTCATAGTGACCCTATAGGACAGGATAGTACTGCCCCAGAGACTTTACAAGGAGCACCTGGTGGATTTGAACTGCTGACCTTTTGGTTAGCAGCCATAGCACATAACCACCATGCTGCCAGGGTTAGGTGTTCTGAATTCTGTCAAGAACTGTCTCTCAGTCTTAGCCAATCCTTGTAATTTTTTCAAAACCTTGGTTTTCTTCAAGATGTGTTATTTAAAACACCTGTTACATCATTTTGTAATCTTTATAGTGAAAAAATAGTGCAGGCAGGACTCATCAGCAGATGCGGTATCAAGTGGAGCAAGTGTCGCGCAAACCACTTACTTGGTCTTAACTGCGTCTCACTGCAGATTACTTACTAGTTGTGAGGAGGAAATAGTAACTATCCTATGGTGAAACTGCCACTGTGGCTAGGTGATCAGTTAATATTGCCTGTGATGTCCCTTTGGATGTGATACCCTGGACAGGGCACGTCATTTGTGTGGTAGTGTGAGCGGTGGTGCTTAACTACATGTGATCATAAGGAAACCTCAGACAGACTCAGAGAGGAGCATCCTGTCTCCTTAAAGGGCCTGTCTGCTTAAGTAGAAATGTCATAAAAGAAAAAGGCTGAAGAACTGTTTGTATTAAAGCGGTTGTGGTCCTTATTGTAGACTGGGTTCTGAACTGAAGGAGAAATACTCCTGAAAGTGTTGATCAAGTGACAAATTGGAATTGGATGATAGATTAGATAAAACAGAGTGCATCCTTTTTAAATTTTCCTGAGGTTGGTAACAGTATTGTGTTAGGTAAAGTAATCTTATTCTTCGGAAACACACACGGAACTATTGGGAGGTAAAGATCACATGATGTGTATGACTGAATCTGAAATGGGTCGGAGATCTGTATACGGGAGACTACGGATGATAAAAGCAGACGGGGTGGGGGAAGGTGAATGATAAGTGAATCCAGGCGAGGATACAGGTGTTCTTGGAACTATTTATGCAGTTTTTCTGAAAGTTGAAATTATTTCCAAAAAAAAATATACTGTTCTGCATTTCAGGGTAGTTGTAAAAATAAAATAGGCTGAAATGCCTTTATCATTATTAAGTTTTAGTTTTGACTAGCTAAGCAAAAGAGTGACTCACCTAAATATATATTACCTTATATATTGTACTTTTAGTTTTGAAAAGTGTATTTCTCTTTCAGCCCAAAATGGAGTTAATCCTGACTGGGAAAAGAAAGTGATTGAGTATTTTAAGGAAAAGCTGAAGGAAAATAACGCTCCTAAATGGGTAAGCGTATTGCTGTTTTGCGGGGAGAGGATTGTGCAGATTCCTAGTTTCTCTCAGTACACTCGTAACCCACATGTGATTTTAAAATATATACAGTAATGTGTGTTGATGTATATGATTTACAAGATTTTGGTCTAGTTTGAACCTCGAGGCGTGGAATGCTCCTGTGCTGATGCCTGTAGATGGCAGTAACCGACAGCCTCATTTCCTAAGGGAAAACCTGGCTGTGAGAGCTTCTGTCACCCTTGATTACCTTTATTTACAAGAGTGAGCATCGCATCGGTTTGTTTTTAGGGAAGAGCTCAGCACACCACAGTGTCTGCAGGAGAGCCTGCTTTTGCGTTGTAGGCAAATCTCTCTACAGACTTGAAAGACCTGGGAAATCTTTTGCCCAGTTGGTTATGTTATGTCAACCATTGGGATTATTGTTGCTCCCTAATGGGGCTTGATGTTTTGTTCTTTAATGGCAGTTTGAGTCTTGCTGTACAACCTGTATGTATAAGGGTTTCTGTTTTACAGATAGGATCTTTTGAGGACTTGTTTGTTTTCCTTTAAGGTACCATCACTGAATGAAGTTCCCCTTCATTATTTGAAACCCAACAGTTTTGTGAAGTTCCGTTGCATGATTCAGGATATGTTTGACCCTGAGTTTTATATGGGAGTTTATGAAACGGTTAACCAAAATACGAAAGCACGTGTATGTATTACATTTTTTAAATGAAACATTCTGCTTTTAATTTGTTGTATTTTGTCCTTTTTTTTTAATGGTAGTTTTGGTTCTGATAATACTGATATAATATTCCTTTGTTTTGGGCCATAGGTTCTTCATTTTGGAAAATACAGAGATGTAGCAGAGTGTGGGGTATGTGTCCTTGAAACTATAAAATGTTTTGAATAATAATTTTTTCTTGTGCAGAGAATTTATTACTTCCCTTTGGTTAATCTTAAATTTCTGTATCTTGTGTATAAATAAGCTCTAAGAAGTCTTGTTGTCTTTATTTACCTTTTATTTAAGACTTTTCCAGTGTCATTTTTTTCCTTCTAATCTCTTAGGAGGTAGAGTACTGTGACAGAATCCTTTTTTCTAATATCTATATAAAGCAGATTAACAAAAAAAACACAAACCTGTTGCTGTCCAGTCAGTTCCAATTCAGTGATACTCTGTAGGATGAGAAGAAAAACCTGTAGTATTTCTAAGGAATAGAAACCCATAGGGTTTCCAAGGAGTAGCTGGTGAGTTCAAACTGCTGACGTTTTGGTTGACAACCAAGCTCTTAACCTCTGTGTCACCAGGGCTCCAGTATCAGACTTGGTTTAAAAAATGGACGAGTATGATGTATTTTTTCAAAAATAAGAGCAGATTAATTTAGGGCTTGGCATTTAATTTAATTTAATTTAATCCTGCCTTCTTTTCTCGAAAGAAAAAAAGTATCTTTAAACTTCTTTGGAAACCTTGGGGGCACAGTCAGTGGTTAAAAACTCAGGCTGCTAACCAGCATGTTGGCAGTTTGGATCCATCATGTGCTACTCTGTACTGTAGGGTTATTATGAGTTGGAATCAACTCCATGGGAGCGGGGGGGTTAGGTTTTTGCTTTTTAAACTTTCTTTGATAAAGGGAAGTAATAGAAATGCTTCCTGTCAGTGATGAGAGAGGGAAGAAGGCAGAACACTGAGTGTAGTTACAGCTGTGAAAGGGGTATCTCATGGTAGAAACATAGTAGACAAGCAGTCAGAGAGGAACCACAGTGTATCTGTGTTTTTTGATAGTTTGTTTTTCCTGTTGCTTTTCTGATACTAGAGAACAACATAGAGGTTTCACTTTCAGTTCACACCTGGTGCTAGGAGGCATAACTGGGAAAAGTTTAAATTTATTTCTGCATTGATAGCAAAAAGGACATTAAAAGTGAGTGTGTTCAAAAATTCTCCCTATGTTTTCCTTATAAGTTTTCATCGTGGTTCTGTTGAAACACAAATCATGATTGTCAACCATTGGAAAGAAAAGTATCACAGGTGAGGACTGACGAGGTGTTTAGGCAGAGCTTCAGTGCAAAGATCCCTCAGTGGAATCACTTCCACCGGAGTCTGGTTCTGTGCTTTGCAAATCCAGAGTCTTGGCTTTATTAGGTTATCTGGGCATTTTACATTCTGGGTGAGTATGTCCTCCTCACTCAGACCTGAATGAAGAGGCTGATAACATGGACCCCAGTACTAGGTGTCTGTTCATGGAAGTTGTACCTGATTGGATGAACTATTGTAGATCAGTGGGCAGAGCTGCACAGAAGAACAGTCTGTTAGAGAAAAATGCATCTTCTTGTAACTACGGAGACTGTTGGACTCGTGAAAGATGAGACTTCTTTAGTCTTTCACATGATGATTTTTAGGTCTCCCTAAATCTTTTTTTCCAAAAAATTGACATATTAGTGTACGTGTAGTGCCGTGTCTTCTGGGGCAAGTGTATAAATGCCTGGTGCATCCTTTGTTTAAGGAGGCCAGACTCCTGTTAGGCTCACACATGAACACACCGTTGTTTTGGGTCTGTCATACTGCTGTGCCATCTCTGCATCTGAGGAAGAGGTTGTCCATCTGTGACACTAACAAGGGCTAAGAGAGAATTTCTGTATGTTGCTGCTAAAAATCGTGAGCAAAGCTCCCCCTCCCAGGAAAAGGAATATTGGGCTTAGAGAGGGAGGTGGAAACAAAACTAGCTTGTGCATGTCTCAGTCTTGAACTCGATGCCTCTTGGTCCTTCTGCCTCTTGGGATTTCCTGAGTGTGTCTGAAATAGAGAGTGTGCCTTTGGTACAGACTGATGGCTGGACTTGCACCATTGATCTCTGAGCCACCGAGTTTGAGTATTTCATTATATTCTCTTTTATAGGCTAATTCTGATAGTTTTCTATGAGCGAGACAGTGGGATTGCCAGTTGCTTTTTCTGTTTATTAAAGAGGATTTAATTTTGTAATCTAAGGTGCTGTTTAGTATAGATTTGAAGGAGGGCACTGTTTAGATTATTGCATTATAATGTCAAGTTTTTTAAAAAATGATAATTGGAAATCAGTGGTTTGTATTAACCCAGTATGAAACGTTTACTGTAGTTCTACAAATAATACAAGAATGTAGTTGTAGGGTTGTTTGTTTGTTTTTACTAATAATTTTAAAAAAATACTTTTTGTTTATATCCTAGCCTCAACAAGAAGTTGATTTAAACTCTCAACGAACCACTACTTCCGAAAGACAGACTTTCTATTGTGTCCCAGTGCCTGGGGAGTCTGCGTGGGTGAAAGAAATATCCTTTATCTGAACCTTTTCATGGGGTAAACGATGGCCAGACTTTTTCTTTTCTTTAGAAATTGAAACGACCACAGTTGACATTTTGAGTTTGTAAGAACATTGTCTTTTTAGCCCAGTGTGAAGTTAGCAGGGAAAGAAAAATGTAATCTTAATTTACAACACTTGGCTTTATTTTGATGTTCTATTTCTTCTAAACTGGCAGACCTGGAAACAACCTAAGTACCCATTATGGGGAGAGTATGGTACATCCTTAGAGTGAAATACTGTTAAAAAGATTGAGGTAGATTAAAGGTACTTACAAAAAAAACAAGATAAGTTAAAAAAAGAAAAAAGTCTTGAATTAGAAGTTATTCTCACTTTCTTAAGGGAAAACATGCAGATTCTTTTGAGAGGAGTTAGTATGAAACATCTCAGTTCTCAGTTTTTACTTACTTCGTTTTTTTGGTTAGCAATTTTTTGAGGCCTAGTGCACACACACTGAGATGCACCAACCACTGATAAAAGCACAAGATTCGGTAGTTGGGGTAAGTGCATACGTGCACAGTCAAGGTAAACAGCATTTCTGCCCCGCCTTTATATCTGTCCTGGTGTGTTTTATTGTGTGCCATCTCACAGAGTGTTTTGATTTTGATCTTTGTGTCAGGACTTGCAGTTTGTTCTAGCAGGCAGATTGTTTGCTAGTGGATCACTCCGAGCTTGTCAGGGCTTAGTTGTTTTGTTAAGTGGGTAGAGAGTAGCCCTTCCTGCCCAGAACGTGGTCCTTACTCCTCAGGTATGCCAGTCCTGGGTCTCACTGCTATGACTGGGCTATTTGGCAAGTCCAGGCCTAAGCTTGTGACCTCTAGGTCTTCATTTAGCTCTCCACTGCTCCGGCCTAAGACCCAAATGTAAAGCCCTAGATTTCCTTCTGGTCTCATGTTGCCTTCCTCTGCAGCACTGGTCTGTGAATCCCAGTTGGTTCCATAGCCCTGCACAGTGTGCTGTTGCGTGCCTCACCCGGTAGGAGCAGGGCCTCTCCTTTTCCTGGATGCAGTGTGGGGAATGCCCCAAGAGAGCTGGGGAGAGTGTGGGGTGCTCTGCCTGGGGTGTTCCTGCTCATGTAGGGGTGCCAGATGCTATTCCCTGCATCCCTTGCATTATGTTTGGTTCAGCTTTATCCTGTTGATAGTAGGATGGGCCACAAGGCTGGTACCTGCTCCTCTGCTGACTGATACCAGAAGCCCATCCTCCTATGAAAAATGCATTTCATTCTAACCAGATGGCCAAACTACTGCCTCTCTTGTTAGTCATTTAAATCACCTGATTTAGGATGTCCTCCAGTTCAAGTAGTCTTTTCTTAACCCTGCGTCTCACGCCTATGTTAATGCAAGCCAAGCTCGAGTCAGCCCCTCGACGTCCTACACTCCCAGTCGCCACAAGAGGAGTTATGAGGATGATGAAGACATGGAGCTGCAGCCCGCTAAGCAGAAAGAGCAGCACGCTGGAGCCAGACAGGCAGGTAGTGTCGGCCAGCGGGCTTCCCATAGGTGTGGGCTTTCTTTCACTAGGTTTGTTTTCAGAATCATTTGTTTTATAATATAGCTGTAGGCTTAAGAGCAGGCAGTGATGAGACAACTTTGCCTTCAAGCTTCTCAGTGTTACAGACAGTTTGGAGTGTTTTTGCAGCACTGTTCGGTCAGACTGCTTCCCAGCTGAGCCATTACTTGTCACATAGAAGTGGCTGCTCCATTTTAAGGGGTTACCTTCTTGGGTAGTTAGCTGAAAAAGTTCCCTTTCCCTTCTGATTTATTTTTATCCCAAATATTAAGTAATGCAATGACTGCCAGTTAAGTTCACGAACTCATCGTAGAAAAAGTGCAAAATATCTCATTGCTGAATATCACTACAGTCACCTTCCAAGTACTCCCCTTGGGAAGCTATGCACCAATGCCAGCACCTAGTCCGCTCTTCAAAACAATTTTGGAACTCTTTTTCTGGAATGGCCTTCAGAGCTGTCGTCGTATTCCCTTTGATGTCCTGAATGTCATCCAAATGTCTTCCTTTCAATATTTCCTTTACTTTCAGGTAAAGAAAAAAGTTATTGGGGGCCAGATCAGGTGAATCGGGAGGGTGTTCCAATACAGTTATATGTTTACTGGCTAAAAACTCCCTCACAGACAACTGTACAGTTAAGTTCGTGAACTTACCACCATTCCAGAAAGAGTTCCAAAATTCTTTAAAGGGTGGACTAGGCACTGGCGTCAGTGCGTAGCTTCCCCAGGGGAGTACTTCAGAGGTGACCGTAATGATATGCAAAAATGAGGTATGGAGCACTTAGAACAATTAAGTGTGCAGACTTACTTGTCAGACCTCATATGAAAACATACTTGTTAGGTGCCGTGACATTGGTCCTGGCTCATAGTGACTTATGTGTGACAGAGTGAAATGCAAGTTAGTCCTGTGCCAGCCTCACGGTCTTACTTTGAGCTTATTGTCGGCAGCCACTGGGCTGTTCTGTCTCATTGAGGTCTTCCTCTTTTTACCTCTGCTTTACCAAGCATGGCGTCCTTCTGTAAGGACTGGTCCCTCCTACTGTATAAATTCAGGTTCCTGTATATTCTTAAGGCTAAGGCATATTTTTATGTTTTTAAAATTGGAATGTTTACATGAGTATATATACCAATGTAGCAGTATTCTTTTTCTTGCCCCACTGACAAATGTTTATTAAAATTAAATATGTAATTCTGAGATAAATGTAGATGCATGTGCAGTTATAAGAATAATACAGAGAAATCCCATAAGCTTACAGAGAAATCCTGTACAGCTTCCACCATGCTTCCCACAAAGGTGACATCTTACGTAGTTAGAGTTCAGTACTATCAACAAGAAGTCAGTGTTGGCATTGTTCACTGTGTGTGTGTGTGTGTTTACTGTGCGGTTGTATCATGTGTCCATTCATGGGACCACTTCCACAGTGAAGATACAGAAGATTCACCACGGAAACAGTCTGTCACTGTTGAGTCGATTCCAGCTCATAGCCACCCTGTAGGACGACAGAGTAGATCTGCCCCATGGGCTTTCTAAGGAGCAGCTGATGGATTCCAACTGCCGACCTTTTGATTTGTGACTAAACTCTTAAAACCACTGAGCCACCTGAGTTCTCGTCACTACAAGAATCTGTCATACTGCCCTTTTATACCCCCAGTCGGGAACCACTAATAATGTTTTCTATCTTTATATCTTTGTCATTTCAAGAATGTTATATAAATGGAATCAGTGTGTTACGCTAGAGAGTAGCTTTTTTCACTGAGCATAATTCCTTTGAGATTCATCCAAGCTGCTGCATGTCTCAGTAGTTTGTTCCTTTTTATTGCCAAGTGAATTCTTGGTATGACAGGCTGTATTTTGATCATAATTAGTTGTTAGCCATCAACTGTAACTACTTCAGGGGTAGAGACTCTCCCTTAATCATCTGTGTATCTGTAACAGTTTGATTCCTGTGGGTATTGATAAATACTTGGCAAGTGAATGTGTTGCTGTCTAGTTTTATTCTGCGTAAGCAGTAGGAGGAAGTAGATCCTGCCAGAGCAGTTTGATGATCATCAGCATGTTATTCCTTGGTCAGAGATGTTGATGTAATCATATTGAATAGTAACTTCTGAAAGTCCTTAACTCAGAATTTGAGGAAATACATTACCACTTAGAAAAAAAAACATTCAGATATTGAGATCTTCGTATTTCCTTCTAAGTCACAAAAGGGCTTGGTTGGTATATTATCAAAGACTGTGACAGCCTGCACTCAGCGAGCTGGGAAGCATCACTTACGTCAGACTTGAAGGCTCTTGAGGGTGGCTGCTTTTGTTCAGGAGGCCCTTGAAGTGACTAAACCCCAGGCTGGCCTGTGGTTTCAGGGAGCGTCGCTGGCCTGCAGTGGTGTGGAGAGCCAAAACGTTTCGAAACTGCAGCTTCTACTGGACAACAGCTCAGCTTCCTGAACCTGTCGTCTCCTTTTGATCTGAACTTCCCCCTGCCGGGAGAGAAAGGCCCCGCATGCCTTGTGAAGGTAATGAACCTTTCACAGATGCACACCGAGGTAGATGTGTGTTTCAGAAATTGACGTTGAAAACTCTCAGTGTCTGTGTTAGTTTCCTGTGGCAGCTGCTGTAAGAGATGACCATCATTTGGCTGCAAACAACCCGAATTTACCATCCTGCAGTTCTGTGAGGTTAGACATCAGATGGGGGTCTCACTGGAGTAAAGTCAAGGACGATGGGGGTCGGCTGTTTCCTTCCTTTTCCAGCATCTAGAGACCACCTGCATTCTTGGGCTCCCCTTGTCCTATCTCAAGGCCACCAGCAGGGTGTCTCTCTGAGTGTTTTTTGTAGCTAAGTCTCCTGACCGCAGCCAAGAAGAATCCTCCAGTGTTAAGGACTGGAGTGATTAGATCAGCCCCACTCCTGTCATCCAGAAGCATCTTCCCATCTCAGTGTCCTTGACTTAGTCACAGTTGCAGAGCCTCTCTTGCCATGTGAAGTAACATTCTGAGATGCCCAGGATTAAGACCCAGAGATCTTTGGACAGGTGTTATTCTGTTTATCCAAGCATTCTTCAAGAATCTAATACTTCAGTCTTCAATCTAAGAGTGGAACTGAAGCTGAAATAACTTTTTATTTCACATCTGCTTCTCATATCATTTATGATTTAGAATCAGTTCAGCAGCAACAGGTTTGGTTTGTTTTGGTTTAATACCTGCCTCATTTTACCATTCTTCCTTATCATGACCCATTTCTCAATCGTACTGAAAATAAAAGAGAAAGCCTGTTAATAGTTTGTTCTGTCTTGCTGATTCTGTTTTTAATTATTTCTTATCCTGTTAGGTGAACAAGTGATACTGAGTTTTTCCATTCTTACGTGTTATGGTTTTAACTTAACAGTCACTTCAATTATCTGGCACAGGGCTGGTATTACTTTTTTTTCTGCACACTTCCATCAGGCATTACTAAAGTCTGTCATGACAGACAACTTTAAAAGTTTGTTATTTTTAATCGTGAAAGCTGTCATTTTCAGGTGGTGGTAATTCTCCTAATGTTGCCTAGTTTATTGATAAGCCCCAAGTTCACGGTCCTGGTTCCTTCCTCCTTTGGTGTAGTTAATAGGTTTTGAGGTAATGCATGTGTCTAGTTTCAGTTGAATGTCATTCTTTGTGAAGCCTTTTCTTCAAGGTAGTGTGGCATATTGAAAACAAACATTGGCCTGGGCCTCAGGAGTCCTGTGTGTTAGTTTTTGTCGCTAACTAGCAGAACGACTTTGGGCAAGGACCTTATCTCCTTTGGTGTCAACTTATGACGGAGTTGCTTTAGATGTCTCTAAGGTCCACTTCCTGATTTGAAATTGTAAGATATTATTACTTTAGCCTCAAGACTGCTATCTGAATTTTGTGTCATTTAGCCCTAACAACTTGATTTCACATGGTCTCTTGTTAGGTCTATGAGGATTGGGATGGTTTCAAAGTAAATGATGTTCTTGAGTTGTATGGCATACTGTCTGTGGACCCCCTGCTAAGTATACTGAATAATGATGACAGGTGAGTGCTTTAGTTCCTTCCTTAGCGAAGCAGCTTAGTGTTGAGGTGAGGAGCACAGACTCTGAGCCGACAGCCTGGGCTGGAATCCCGCTTTGTCCACTTACTAGTTGTGTGACCTTGGGCTTGACCTTACTGTGCTTTGTTTGCACACTGTGAGAAAATGAAGGTAGTTGTAAGGGTTGAATGAATTCGTGTGTGCAAAGCATAAAACATTGTCTGACATACGGTAAGTGCTACTTAAAAAGGTGGTCATTGTCCTTCTCCAAGGAAGAGAGTAGTACCTATGTATTTATTCTGGAGAGTCAGTCCATAATGCCTGAAGATTAAAATTTTTTTAGTCATTTATTTCAGTCATCTCACAGTAAATCTGTCACCTGCTAATTTGGCAAATCTGAAAGTTTACATTTATTTTCATTGCTTCTTCACTCACAACTTAAGGGAAGTATCACATAAGAATAAAATTTAGAAAAAAGAGTTACGTAAGGTGGGTGGATCCTGCACACATTGAATAAAGCAGATGACTTTTCAGTAAAAAAAAAAACAAACCAGCTTTCGAGATGTACTTTGAAGTCTTGGTGTCCTAGCTGATAGCTCAAGAAAGATGTTTTGTTTTGAAACAACCTTATGAGTGATATACTGTAGCCCAGTTCTAGCAGTAGAGCACACTGGGGGAAAATCTCATTGTTCTTAAAGAGTGAAGTGACATGACCTGACTTAGGCTGAAATCTGGGGTGTCATATTTTAGAGTAAGGTGTCATTTCTGGTTAAGAAGAGTGTGAATGTTGGCTTAGATTCTAGTTTTGTTTTGAGAGACATATTAGCGTCTGTCTAGATGCCTTGTGCATCATGTGAAGCTTTGCCATTCCTCCACAGGGATGCATCTTCACTCCTGGATCCGATGGAATGCACAGATACCACGGAAGAGCAGAGAGTCCACAGCCCTCCTGCCTCCTTAGTGCCAAGGATTCATGTGATTTTCGCCCAGAAGTTGCAGCACATCAATCCCTTATTGCCTGCTTGCCTTAACAAAGAAGAGAGCAAAGGCTGTAAGTGTTAAAGCCCAGTGAGCCTCACACTGTTGTCCTTAGTGCGTGTCCAGAGCTCCCTGTGACACATACTTCTAGTGGAATTGAAATGCACAGCCTTAGTCATCAGACTCGGTTTCTCCAGAATCTCTATTTCTTGGCCTCACTTTTCTCTTGGGGTGATTGTCTTCACTGAAACGTGCGCAAAATGAAAGTACGGAAGCTGTCTTGTGTTTAAGATCGGCATTATTTGTTGACCAGTTACTGTCGTTTATGCAGATAACACGTACCTTCTATGTTTGTTTGCCAGCTGCCTACCCCCCCCCCAAAAAACTGGTATAACGGTACGTCTGAGATATCTTGTTGGGGTGGGGTGTAGTCGGTAGGCACACATGTTATATGCGTGAAGGGCGGTAAGTCTGCCCGCAGTGTCCTGCTAAATTATGGTGCTCTGTTTGGTACAGTTCATCTCTGAACTGAAGGCAGCTGAGCTGAGGAGCTGGTGTGCGTGCTCTGACTCCGGCTCTCTTCCTTCTGCAGTTGTCTCAGGCTTCATGTCTGAACTCTCTCCAGTCCGAGCAGAGCTCCTTGGGTTCCTCACTCACGCCCTCTTGGGAGATAGTTTGGCCGCTGAATACCTTATATTACATCTCATCTCTACAGTGTAAGTGCTTTACTCTTGATGGAAATTGTGGGTGTTTGGTGCCTTATAGAACTTTGAGAAGAGCAGGATGGTTTTTGAGGTGATTTCTGTGTTGCTTTATCAGGCTTCATCATTGAGTTGTTTTCTTTTGCTTAGCATAACAAGTGTGAACCCCTGATCACACACAGGTTCTTCGTTTTTTACCTTTTCTCTTCGTTTTGATTATACCCCCTTAAAATGTAGAGCCCAAATCAGAGATAGGACCTGGCTGATGAGTAAAATAAGCTACTTTACCCAGTGTGCAGTCTGTGTGTGCATCTGAAGCAGTGGAAGCACATCATGTGCTTGCTGGCTTCTTAATCTGCACCCTGTGAGTCCAGTGTGGCTGTTTCCTGATTTCAGAAGTCACGTGTGCACCTTTGCTGAGTTCCAAGAACATAATGAAGAAGACAGAAGTCATGTCGTCTCATCACTTAGACACCATCCCAGCTACCAATGATGCTCCTTGTTCAAAGCACCTTTTTTGTTTGTATATAGGTGAATACAGATGGCGGTTATACTCTAAACACAGATTTCTGTCTTCCTTTCATCATTTAAAAATAAACATTCTCCCATTCTAAATTTGTTGCAAACATTTTAATGGCGACACAGTATTTCATTACAGAAAGCTGTACTATTTTCCTGTAACTGTGTGCCTAACTATTAGGCTTTCCTAATTAATAAAAAACCCTGCAGTAAACAACCTTGTTCTCTAAACCCTACCATCCCTGGCTGAGAGGCTGTGACAGTAGCACATACCAGTAGTGACTGCACACTGTGGGACTGGAGGACCTCGTGTCAATCCCAGCTGTCCCACTTCGGGGCTACATGAACGTGGGCATGATGCTTCAAGTTTCTGTGCACTTAGAATGCTCATCTGTAAAGTAAAAGTAATAGCACCTTCCGCAGAACGCATGAGGATTAAACAAGATAGTGTTTAAGAACTCTGGACAGACCCTGGCACGTTGCTAGTGTTTATGTCTAAATGTTGGCTGTGCTTTTGATCACTGCCACTCTGATAAATAACTGGGTCAGGGTAGTAGTGGCATTATTTTTTAATGACAGTATTAATTTGTTTTCTGGGGAAGCATTTGATATTTTATTCTGTTTTTTAGATACACAAGAAGAGATGTTCTTCCCCTGGGAAAATTCACCCTTAACTTGAGTGGTTGTCCACGGAGTGGCGCCTTCACCGAGCACTTGTATCGGATCATTCAGCACCTTGTGCCAGCAGTAAGAGCTATGTGAAAATACATGTATCATGGACCTAAGCATGCATCAAAAACCCATCTAGTTGTCTTTCATTTAATCCAAATATTTAACTTTTGAGAGTTTAATAGATTATATTTAAGGGGGAAATGGTTGCCTGCAACTTACATAATTTAAAATGTCCTCCCACCCACCTTTTCTGTTATTGTCTCAGCACAAATGTCTGTAAGTTGAGCAACAGAACTGTAGTCGACTTGCTGAAAGTTAGCCTGCTGTTGGTGCCAATCTGTCAGTGCAACTTGGCGAAATGGACATTACTCTTCAAGAATGTTGAACACGGCTTTTGAGAGTAGAGCAGCTCCTAGGATCAGTGAATTTCTTAGTTAGGATATAGATACTTCTTTTGTTCCTAAGAGCCCCTTAAACCATGAGACTCAACTTCTTGGAAACATATAACATCATTACATAAAAGACTGTGTTAAGTCTCAAAGATAACTTGTCTTAAAACGTGGAAAGTTAGTTCCTTGCTCATGAAGATTTTTCCCTTTGCAGTCTTTTCGTTTACAGATGACTATCGAGAACATGAACCGTTTGAAGTTCATTCCCCACAAAGACTACACAGCCAACCGCCTCATGAGTGGCCTTCTCCAGCTGCCCAGCAACACTTCCCTTGTCATTGATGAGACTCTTCTGGAACAAGGGCAGCTGGACACACCAGGTACGTAGTTAGGTGTTTTCCTTCCGCTGCCAACCTCCCGTTAAAGGCCAGATCCAAGGGTGACTTGTGACAAAGAAAAACATTCAACAGATATTTAAGGCTTGGCATATGGATTTGATTAAAGTGGATATTATGAACTCAATTTTATACATCCAGCTTGTCTTTAAAAGATAATAATAGTGCAATAATGGAAGAAAGAAGCAGCATGTAGCCTTTTGAAGGAGAATGTCTTTAGTCATTTATTATCTCAAAAGTGAAGTGGCAGAAAGATCTCTCAGTGCTTTTTGTACCTCCCATCATGAAGTTTTCAAAAATTTCAGTGAGTTTATGAAGAAAATATTTAGTAGATCAGATGGTATAAATTAACATCAGTTGTAGAACATTTTACAAAATTCCATGAGGAACTGCTTTATCTGTGCTGAGGTCGGGGGAGTGAGGAGATTCTTTGCTGATCATAGTAAGCACAGAGGTGAAGTGGCAGGAAATTATGTAGACTGGGTACCTTTAAGACAAAGGTGACTATAGAAGTCAGTCTGCCATAGTGTTCTAGCTGTGGGAACTCACTACCTAGAAAATCATATTTATTGGGAACCGATTTCTGGTTGTGCGCTAGGTACTCGATTTTGTGGGGTCTTGGCCTCAGCAGTTTTCTAGCCTGACTAATGTTCTATCAGGCCTGTTAACCTAATGAAGATTTAGCTTGGTGATGTGGAGTGAGTTGGACAGTGCTTTAAACAGAGGAAGTCTCATGTCCTCTGTTCAGTGTCAATGAAACTAATTGGTTTAGGTGATTAAAATCAAAGGACTGAGAAATGATTCTCTCGTTTCTCTAGGCGTTCATAATGTGACTGCTCTGAGCAATCTGATCACATGGCAGAAGGTGGACTATGACTTCAGTTACCACCAGATGGAGTTCCCCTGCAGCATCAATGTGCTCATCACTTCGGAGGGAAGGTCTCTGCTCCCGGTACGAGGAGCCCTTTTAGAATGGAGGGGGTTCTGCTGAAAGGCAGCTATGTTTTTGTTTCCTTTCTTGGTGCTTGGTATTCAAAGTTCCCTCTGACATGTATGGGTTATTAATAAAGGCATTGGTTATTTTGTTCCTGCCTTGGGTCGGAACCTCACACCAACCAAGAACTCCAGGAATCAGCAGATCACAAGACAGGCAAAGTTGTGGACAACAGAAACTCCCAAATCTAGGGATATAATATAGAAGCTGTGTGTAAATTGTCTCATTACTAATGTTATTTTCTGTCATTCTTAAGTTACATGAAGAATATTCTTTTTAAGTACCCCCTATCACCTGGAAATTAACTTTTATGCTTTATTGTGAAATGCTCCATTAGTTATCACAGTGGCTTTGTCTGGTCTGATAGAGCTTTTAATTTTGAGGATGAGAAATACTCCCAGTTATTTAAAAGGTGTTTAGCTTATCAGTTTAATATTGTCTGCCTGTGATTTATGAAAAACAGCCTGTGATTAAGAAGGAAATAGCCCAGTGGTTACATTTTTCTGCAGGAACGTGTGAATTGCTTTACGTAGTTTCCAAAAAGGTACTTCAGTAAGAACTACATGATTAAGGAAACATTTTAAGTATCAAGAAAAAACTTCTCCCTTTACTGCTGAAGTTGTTGGAGCTCCTGTAATCCTTACTAAACACTGATCCCTCCCCCAAGTAATAAAGGGTATTTCTGATTCCCTTATGGATAGAGATGGTACATCTACCTGAAATTCTAGATGAATTTAGAAACTTGGAAAATGCTCTGTCCTGTTCCTCTTTCCAGGCAGACTGCCAGCTGCACTTACAACCACAGATCATTCCCCCCAACATGGAGGAGTACATGAACAGCCTTCTCTCAGCGGTGCTGCCTTCTGTGCTGAATAAGTTTCGGATTTACCTGACTCTCTTGAGATTCCTAGATTATAGCATATCTGATGAAATAACCAAGGTATGCTTGGGTTCCTGTAAGGGATTTCTCTGTGTTGAAACAACTGACCTTTACTGTGATTACAGATTGTCATTTTGCTATTGACTGTAGGCTTTTCTCTTTTTGTTCTATTTCTCCATTATTGCCTTCTTTGAAGTACTTTCTAGTGTACCATTTTGATTCCCTTATTATTTCTTCTGAAATATTCTTTTATTTTTTTTGTGTGTTTGCTCTGTAGACTGCAATTAACATCTTAGGACTAATGCCAGTTTAATTATAGTAGTGTGCAAAAACAGACTTCCTATAGAGTTCTTTTCCCCCACATCTTTATATATTGTATATGCAGTAACACAGATTTGTAATTATTACTTAAGACAGTTGTCCGTTAAATTGGAGAAAAGTTACAGAAAAGGGGATTTACACTGTCCTGTATATATTTACTTGGAAACCCTGGCCATAGAGGTTAAGTGCTGCTACGTCGACTAACCAGAAAGTTGGTAGTTCAGATCTGCCAGGTGCTCCTTGGAAACTGTGCAGCAGTTCTCCTCTGTCTTATAGGGTCACTGTGAGTTGGAATTGACTCAACAGCAATATATTTTTTTGTTTTGTATTTACCTGTATATAATTGACCTTTCCCAGTGTTCTTTGTTTCATAATGTGAATTACAGTCCCTTTCTGATGTCCTTTGTATTTCAACCTGAAGAATTCTACTGCTTCTTTATGGCAGGCTATCTGGTGACAAATTCTAAGATTTTGCTTATCTGGGAATGCCTTCATTTCAGCTTCATTTTTGAAGGATATCTTGCGGGATATAAAATCTTGGAGATTGGTGTTTTTCCTTCAGCACTTCGACAGTACTGTCCTGCTGCCTACTGTTCTCCGTGGTTTTTTATGAGAAATCAGCTGAGTCCCTTTTACGTGATTACCTCCACCTTGCTGCTCTTAAGATTCTCTGACTTTGAAAAGTTTATGATGTGTCTAGGTGTGTATCTCTTTTGGCTTATTTTACCTGGAATTGTTTTTTTCCCCACATTTGAGTAGTTTTTGACTCTTATTTTTCTAGTCTTTCTGTCCATTTCGTCTTAGTTTCTGGGACTCACATTCTGTGTTGTGCTGGCACACTGCAAGTCTCTGAGGCTCTGGTAACTTCTCATCCTTGGAGTCCTCAGAGTGGCGATCTCAACTGACCTATCTTCAGGTTTACTGTTTTTCTTCTGCCTGTGTTATATCTGCTGATGAAATGCTTCTAGTAAATGCTTTATTTCACTTACTGTATTTTTCTACTCCAGAATTTGTTTGCTTCATTTTATTTCTCTCTTTACTGATACTTTCCACTTGGTTAGACATTATTCTCATACTTTCCTTTATTCAAATATATTAAAAAGTGGAAATACAATCTTAGATTATCTAATAAGCCTAATGGACATTTTCTATTAACTTCTTTTTTACCCAGTGTATGGCTTCTACTTGGTTTTGCTGAGTATCTTGTAAAATTTTTTGAAAACTGGACATTTAATATACACTGTAGCAACTCTACAAATCAGATTCTCCCTGTCCCCAGGGTTTGTTGCTGTTTGTTGTTAGTGTTTCCTTAGTGATTTTTTTAGCAAATTCTGTACAGCTTGTGTTCTTTGCTGTGTACATTTAGCTTAGTGGTGGTCAGAAATACTCTGATGCCAAGCAGCAGCAGTCTTCCAGAGCCTTCCTGAGCACGTGCACTGTTCTGGACACACAGAGCTGAGATTGAGGGGGTACAGGAGGAAGACAGGGCAAGGTAAAATGAGAGCTCACTCCTCTTATGCAGATGTAGCCATTTTTCTTGAATAAAGGCTCCCTGCACTGCTGCAAGCCTCTGGTTAACTTGTGGTTCTGAAAACGTTCTGACCATTTTTGCTGGTGTTCTCACTGCTTATGTGGAGGAGAAACTTCACAGTTCTTATGCCATTTCCTATGTTCGCTGTGCAGGCTGTCAGTTTATACCTTTGCTTGACCATCTCAGTCTGATGAATTGGTGTTTTGTTCTTCTGTTTGGAATACTCGAATCCAGTAGCATTATTTATGTAAGATTGTGGTTCTCCTTTCTTCTGTATTGTCTCCTGTGTCTAAGAGGCAAGGCCAATAGCCTCCTTTTTATGTCAGTGAAGAGGCATCATTTGTAACTTCTGTCCTTAGAAAAAGGCAAATGACATCTCCTCGTGAGAGGCGTTGTTAAGATTTCCTCTCCTCCTGATGCAGGCGGTTGAAGACGACTTTGTGGAGATGCGCAAGAATGACCCCCAGAGCATCACTGCCGATGACCTCCACCAGCTGCTGGTTGTCGCTCGGTAAGGCTGGTGTCAGCAGAGCTGGTTCTTCAGCAGACCGTGTGCAGTTTTTATAATTGATCTAGGCACTAACTGAGGCAGACTTCTACAACTGTAAGGAAGCTTTTTCCTTTAAGAGCACCTTGTGAGAGGGCCGGTCCCGGGCGATTGTGTTTGGCTTTGTTGCTTCTCTAAGCATGAAAGGTTGAACTGCCATCTAAGTCTAGCTCTTAACATTTCCGTCATTGTCTGACCGGGTCCCTGACTCCTGTAGCTACCAGAGCTGTTTGCTCATGTGAGCTGTGTCTATACAGTGTTCCTAGGTGTGGCCGTAACCTGCTTCTGTGTCTTACACCAGGTTTCTGTCACTCAGCGCCGGTCAGACAACGCTGTCACGAGAACGATGGCTAAGAGCAAAGCAGCTAGAGTCTTTGAGAAGAACCAGGCTTCAACAGCAGAAATGTGTGAATGGAAATGAACTGTAAAGAAGAGACCTATGAAAAGTAATGTGCAAATTATAGCCACGATTGTAAAATTCAAGTATCATTTATACATTATTTTGTAGATAATTTGTATTAAATGCCAATGACTTCCTGAAATCAAGCCTAGTTACATCTGAAGTTTATATAATGTTCAGTAAGAGCTTTTACCTTACTGATTTTATGGAGCTTTTGAAGTTTGTTTTATAATTACATAAATTAGTAATGATGTATAAGAATGTCTTTGATATTAGTTTCATATTGATAATGTTACACCCTTTTTTTAGCTTCCGCATAAGTTACAGGCAACTGTTAAAAGTGTTCACTTCATTTGAAGAGAACTGTTGTGATTTCGAAGTCAGAGGAATTGTTCCCTTCTCATTTCTGTCTTGCCAACTGAGAGTGGTCCTGAGTGTTGAGTGGCCAGGTTTGAGACCTGGTGTATACTTGCCATTGACTGACGTGTCTGGAGCAAAAGCTGTGAGAGGTTCCCTAGAGTTATTTCCCGAATGTGTGACCACAGCAGCTTTTTTCCACTGTAGTGGTTATTTTAACAGCAAGCAAACAGTCTTTCACACTATAGTGGTTCCCATACTTCTAGACTTCACAGACCAGGTATATTTCCAAAAATTGGGGGGGCAAGATGCCCCTTTTTTCTTGCCAAGGCATCTGAAGTAAATGTGTTATCACTTCTTTTCTCCATGAAAGGACAATCTCAGAATAAGAGTCCTTTAAATGGAATAAATGTAGCTTTTGGGGGGGAATGTTGGCCTTATTTCCTCATTTCACCCAGTGCATTTGGGAATCACTCACGGGAGTGCTGCCACTTAAAAAGGGCCCTAATTTCAGTTATTTTACTGTGTCATTTAGCTGCTTTGGTGTTTGTATTGCTTTTGAACATTTTGCTTAAGTTTAGTTAGACCAACTGATATCATCTAGTTGAGTAATGGCCTGAGACAACGGAAGGTAGGCTTTCCCCAGGAGTATAACTGCAGCAACAAGGTTAGAATATTAGTTTTTCTAAGCTATCAATTGTGTATAGAAAAATAATTTTATTTTAACCAGTAAATCCTTAGTTGAAATATTAGAAATCAGTTAAGTGAGTCCTTAAATTTTTTCCTGTAAGGCCTAAACTGACACTGCTGAGGAAACAGGGTCAGCCTTGAAAATCAAGGAACTGTTACGCCTTGTGACCTGAGAATGACTGATGAACAACATTGCTAACTTTTCCTAAACGCAAATCTATTTTTATAAACAAATGTAAATAGTCTGTTTATATTTAGAATTCTAACCGGTTTTCATTTTTATAACTGATAGACTAGACTTAAAACTTTTAGAAATAAAATGAAGGCTCAACTGGATTTGTGAGAAATTTCATTTTCTACAACTGGCCTAGAGTAGATTAGTTACCAATGTGTTTATTGTGCCAACGTGAAATGTAATTTACCAAAGAAGTACATCATTTACTTGGTCTTGCAGAAAAATTCCCTTGGAAGGAGAACTGATTGCTCTTTCAAATAAATAAAACTTCCCAAATTGTAAGTACCTGGGGCTGTTTCTTGTGAATTACAATACCCAGCATACAGATCCCGTAGGATACTGGTTACCCTCTTGATGGAAAACCATGACCAAATGTGGGAGGTGCAGGGCTGTGTCCTCTGCCTGAAGTCAGAAGATTGAACTTGAGCTTGAAAGGCCTCGTTCCCCCTTGGCTACAGCTGTGGACATTCAGATTTGTTGATCTGATTTAAGGAAGATCATTCTAGTTCAATAACCAGGAAACACAAAGAGAGACATCCCTCATTATTTTGACTAGAACTGTACGTTGCCTTCAGATAAGTTTAATCTTTAAAAAAAACCTCTTTGGAACCAATTTCTGTGGAGCTTTAAGTGCAATTTACCTCATGATTTCAGCTTGTTTTCTTTTATGAACACTTAATAAAGCTCAGACCCAGAAAAAGGGAGCAGAATAAAACGCTGTTTAAAATGCCTGGGCTTTCAAATTTGATAGTCTGTGATCCATTTCATGGTTTATAAAGTCATAAAAATACTGTAAAGTTGAAATAAATATGGAAGTTGCGGTTAAGTGTCCAGTTATACTATATTTACCCTGTTGATAAATTACCCTGTTTATAAATTCTTTAATCTGAGTTAAAACCAAATCCTTATTTTTTAAAATGGTGTTCAAGTAATCCTAATACATACTGTCGCTTTAAATTACAACAGTACTTTATTTTAAATAGTCACACAAGATTTGACACTTCAAAAAAAAAGATACCACTAATAAATAACAAACGTAGGAATGCTTATCAAAGTTACAACAGACGTAATGTTTAGCTGAGAATCATTTCAAACAAAGTAAGGCTCTGCAGATACCAGACAAACCAATACTTATTTGGAATATGATGTGCACGCTTCTCACTGTACGGATTCACAGGAGAGGCACTGATACTCTGTGGTCAGGATTCTGGTCAGAAAACCAGTCTGAGCACCACTGTGCTTCAGACTAAACTTTCTTTAGTTGTACTAGGCTGTACAAGACATTGAGGAATGTCCCCTGGAAAAAAAATTAAGATTTCTTGTTATAATTACCAATATAGTCTTCCTGAAAATAGCAGGACTGGATTTTTAACAGGATGCTGGTATATGCATCTGATGTACTCGGGTTTACCTTATGACTGACAAGTTGTAATGCTGTCACACTGGGGGGTGTACAGGTTGCAGAATACTTTATAAATTTGTTCCGATAGCACGTGCTTCTTGACAGTACTGTCAGTAACCCTTGATCTCTTCACAGGGAATGGTTAAGCCATCAAAACTAAACCAGCAGTTTTTGCATTCAAATGCTTTTCTATACTAGTAACATTTTAGTCACTGAGAAGGAAATCTCTGACCTACCCTGCAGAGGTACTCTATGTAAGAATAGACAGACAACCAAAATGATGAGAAACACGAATCCCCTCAGTCTGTCTATCCGTCCCCATCCTTTGTGTTCATTTATTCGTCCCACCCACCCACCCACCCACCCCCATCCACAAAGGTTCCAGTCATGTCCCACACTCGCATCTTCACTTCTTACAAAGGGATAGATGGCTTTGTAGTGTGTAAGCTGCTCAGTTGTACATACTGTCAGAAAATGCCCTGTCATCCTGGGTGTCCAACTGGGAAACCACTTGGATTCAGACTCCCCTTTCAAGTTTTTCCCAATTAACAGAATTTGTGATCCCTAGATTCAGAGACAGTACAAGTAACAACAGGTTAATACATGAAACCACCCTCGTTTGGATTAAATAACTACCACGGGATTCTTTATGGCTAAAAACTAAATCTGGATGATGCGTGTCTGGCACTGTGTAAACATGTTTTTAAGCTCCTTTTGCTGGACTTCACTGACCACATCAGGCTCTGCAGGACTCTTCTGGACTTTGGCCACTGCCAGGTTTATCCCATGGGTTAAGCCTGCTTGTGTGATACTAGCAACCTGGACCATGGAACTCCGGATCTTTGCAAAGGGCGAAACCGCTCTGCTGCTGCTGCCGCCTTCTGAAGGAGAAGGGGTTACATTAAGCCCTGTCTCAAGTTCAAGCATGGTGGATCCAGAGCCTGGGGTCTTTTGAGATACAACCGAATGCACTGATTCAACTGACAAAAACTGTGAGCCTCTTGCAGAGAACAGCACATCTAACTGAGATGGGCGAGATGGTGTCTGCCCCAGTGCTTCTCGTTGGGTTTCTTCATTACATACTTGACTGGTCACTTGACTGCCTTCCTCAGTAACCTGAGAAACAGACCTGCTTTCCAGCGGCTGGGTCATTTTATTTTGTGCATCTCGTACAAATCTGTGGCAGTAAAGATCCACAGGCTTGGCAAAGCCAGTCAGTATGTCAATGTGGTCAGCAGAAGGGGTTTTCTTCAATGGAGACTCACGGTCTTTCCCAGGCCCACTCCCATGCGGGGCAGTGATCTCTGAAGGAACATGAATACTGATGTCAGTGCTGCTGACAGACTGGGACCGACTGCCTAACCGAGGTGCCGAAGCAATAATTCCACAACTAGGAAGAACATAGTCGACTGGCCCGACATTCTCTAAAGAATCAGCCAGCGGACCGTCTTCATCCGACTTGGCATTTGTTAGGAACTCGTCGGAGTGGTAGGAGTCGTTATCAGAGGACATCTCCCCGTCGGACTCGGCCTGGTCTTTGCTGCCCACCACATCTGTGCTCTCCATGGTCTCAAGGCTACTGTCTGACTTCCAAGGATTCACTTTTAAGTTGGGTTTCAGAAAGTTAACTTTCATTTCAGGTTTTGTAAAGTTTCCTAGCTTTCGCAGACTGCCAATATTTACATTGGATTTTGTCTGTTTCACTTTTTGATTTAGAGATGAAAACTTGCTCATTAAAAAATTCCTTCCTTGGGCTAAAGACCCTTGGTTTTGAGATCTGATACCAATGATGTCTTCATGAGGTTTACTGCTCTTCCTGTAAGTACAGAAGCGAAAAAGTCAATTTCCCGTGTTGTCCAGTGTATCAGTACCAATCACTAACAGAAATGAAAACTTGGCTTTTTAAAATGGGGTCTTATTTCTTGAAACCAGTGCACTGCTAACTGATAAACCTGGGTAACTCAGCTGAATCTGGAACAGGCTGTACAGCAGAAATATTTGAACCATATGTATAATTTTAAAATTTCTAGTAGCCACATTTAAAACAAACAGGTGGAATTAATAACATTAGATTTAACCCAGTATATTCAAGATACTACCGTTGCAATACTAGCAAATATTAAAAATGGTACTGAGATAACTTTATATTTCTTTAAAGTCCTTGATTACAGGACCCTTGAATTCAGACTAGCCACATGGCATGGGCTTCACAGCCACATGTGGCTACTGCTTTGGGCAGCCCAGGTCTCCAGTGTCTGTGAGCTACCAGCACTAAGGCACCCCTGCTGGGATGGGACCCTGCAGCAGCCCGGCTGAAGCTGCCCAGGCACATTCCAGAGGGGGGGATGGATGGGAGGGGGTAGGTGTGTGTGGAGGGGAAGCAGCTGGATTCCAGGTCCCTATACTCTTTCCTGTGGGTTCACTGAGTTGACACGGAAAGACGTGAGACAGTCCACATAACTCATCCCAGTGTCTGCAGCCCCTCTGCCATCCCTTTCATTACATCTATAAATGAGAAAAAAAAATCTCAGTACTGTTTGCCACAGATGTCCCTGTAGAAAGTGGTTCTAGAAAGAACTCTGTATTAACATGAGTTTCTTCTGGAGAAACCTGACCCACCACAAGTTGAAGTGCAAAAGAATAAATAGAGTTTCATGTTTCAGCTGTCTGATGAGGAATAAGCTGAATAGTTCAATGGGGAAATCAGTATGGAGACATGCTGAAAGCTGTGGGGTTCTGGCCAAACTTTCTTTCCCTATGGTTTTCTCTGATATAGCCCAGTAGATGAAGAGGCAGCCTGGCCTTCCAAAGACCCCCACCACACGATCATGATCTCATCTTCCCCCTTTACAGCTCTTTTTAAAGAAAAGAAAAAAGACTTTGGAATAATAATAATCTTTATTCTTGGGGAGAAAACCAAAATACCATACTCACCTTTCAAGTTTTTTTTCAATTATAGGCACATCCAGCCCCATGGCTTGCTTGGTGATCTGCAGCATCTCTGCAATGCACTGAAGGGTATCTGAAACCCAATACAGAATGACTGCCACTTTCTCCAAAACACATTCCAAGAAATTAACACCAGAGTAGAGAACCACATCAACTGCAAGGAAAACTTTGTTCTAGTTCTGTTTTGATAAAAGATTCTACAGTCCTGATCAAAAGGGAGAAAATGTAGAACAGTATTTAGATTCTCATGGAATCCAAGCTTTCTGGAGCCACAGAGGTCAGGTGAACCCCTGAAACTTTTACACTGAGATAATGTGTAACCAAAAATATTCCCTGAAGTCTTCTTAAAATCAAAACAACAGATTAACTAATAAAGAATGTCTACGTTGAGCACTGTGCTCTTTAAGAACCATCTCACCTATGGAATCAAAGCAACAATGGCAACTTGAACAGTAAGATAGGAACCTTAGCAGGTAGTGAGGAAGGGGAAGGATTTGGAAAACGCAAAAACAGACCAAAGCCACTGCTGTCAAGTGAGTTCCAACTCATAATGACCCTACAAGACAGAGCAGAACTGCTCCAATAGAGTTTCCAAGGAGTGCCTGGCAGATGTGAACTGCCATCCTTTTGTGGTTAGCAGCTGTAGCACTTAACCACTGAGCCACATGGGTTACCCAATTTGGAAAAGGAGGGTGAAAATCGTTGCAGAACTTAAGAATGTGATCAGTGCTACTGGTTTATGCATGTAGGAATTGTCTAACTGGTGTATGTTCTGCTGCGTATATTCAGAAACAAATGACTTATTAACAGCAACTTGGTTCCAGTTCTTGTTTGTCCAGGCACTGTGCTGGGTGCCAAGGCAGCAACAATACACCAGACAGGTCACATTCCGAGCTGCCACTCGGAGACAAAGCACATGGTGGGAAAAATCCTGGCGCAAAATGACTCCTTACACAGTCAGACACGTGGAGGATTTCAAAGACATATCAGCTCAAACAATCCCCTGACGTTGCTGGGAACCAAGTAACTGTTTTGAAGTCCCCAACCACAAAAATTATTCCCTTGAATCATTTGCTAATGGTACACAATGTCCCCAGTTCCATCTGGACTTAAAGCAGATGGTCGTTTACCTTTTCCATCCTCCTCTGGATTGCGCATCACAGCTCTCAGTGTGTGGAAATAGCCACTTGCCTCTTTGCATCTGTAGTGTAGCCGCATGCAGGAGAACTTGGGCTTCCCAAAGAGCGTGGGCTCAGGACCTGAAGAGCCAGATGAGTGTCAAGTCAGCCTCACTTTCTGTTTGCTTCGAAGGACCAACACACATTGATCGATTATCTATTTAGCATCTCTTTTTTTTTATGACCTACACCACCACACACAAGATATAAGCTTATCATAACCCTTTGGTTTGATCAGGCTACAAATAACTTCTTCCATCCCACTTTCTGGATCCTCTGAATGACTTGGATAGAAGACTAAAATTTACCTATTTCTATTTTTTCCAGGTCTTCAAGACTCAGCCGTTGGTACTGGTTTACTTTATCAACTTCATCATCATAACTAGGGAAAAAGAGGTGTAAAGGGCCGTTACAATCAAGCGCATATTTAGCTTATCAGCTGAGGTATACATAACAGTGACAAACCACTGTGTAGTTGAAACAGAATCTTCCACAACATAACTCCACTCTGGAGCAAAAAGCTAAACACACAAATATCTTAAAAGCCAGATGGAAACAATACCATGTAGAGTTTAATAACTACAAGAAAGTCACCTTACAGGTTTTACAGTAAAAATACCAAGTACAAGGCAAGAATAATTTGTTTTATGAAATAAAAATAAACCTAAAAGAAAGGCAATACGCATACACACAATGAAACTATGCTCTGTGAATCATACAGGAAGTATGATCCAAAATCAGGAATGAAAAATCCACTGATTCATGCCAACAGACACCTGGGCCATGGGCTAAAGAAATAAGAGCTCACAAAGAACTATTCACTTAGGAGAAAAAATAATGAAACCCAATTCTAGTAAGTTACAAGGCTGTTAGTGCTTGTATTTTGTTGGGGGCACTGAAAATTGGTCATCTTTCTGGAGATCAATTTGACAATAAATCACAGAAGTCATGTAATTCATCATACTCTTAAAAGATAAGCATATGTGCCTGTATTACTGCAAAGACTGCTGCATCATTCATAACAGCAAAAAACTAAGTAACTCAGTGCCTAACAATGGCAGAACATTTAACTATAGTCATAAAACCAACACATAACTATTACTAATAAAAGTACATGGGTACACCAAAAAGCTAGGAGACATACAGGGAATAATACTAAATGCTAAAAACAACAACACTGGATGAACCCAGTGATTTCAACTCTAACATTTTCAAGCTAATAAGGATCAAAGAATTAACAGATAAAAGGTTAGGAGGGTTCAATGAAGTTTCACAAAATAGTACAAGTCTTACATTTTTTTAAGTTTGAAAAAATGACCACATTACAAGCTTTAAATCAATAAGCCACTTACTAGGCCACGTAGTAGGCAGCGTTAGAAAGCAGTAACAGCACATCCACATCTCTGTGAGTAGCATCAATGAGGCTAAACAAACATGACACAAAGAGTTAAATATTTTCGTTTTCATCTTGCATTTCTACCAGGCATAATTCTACGGCACAGCCACTTACTACAAAAGATTGGCCCTGGGGGAAAAAAAATCAGTAAGTGCAACTTAGATTAAATGTAGCATCATCTATCCATCTGAAAATTTTAGAAGTTTGTAAAATAATAACAGAACTTCCAAAAGGGGCCGGGGAGGGGCAGGCTGGATGGAAAGGCAGTGGCCGAGGAGGAGGGAGGCCTCAGGGGGCACGGGATGATGGCTGGGGGAGATGGGAAGAGGGAAAAGATACAGCTGAGGAGGGAGAGGCCACCTAGAAAGTCAGCTGACATTATAGTTACAGTGTTTTCACACATAGAGAATGCATCTTTTCAAAGAATTTTGCACAGATAATACGTGCATACATGGGGCAACCCTAAGCTACTTTTGCATTCATCTCGTTCGAGATTTATTTACTTGGCTGAAGGAACAGCTGAACATTTCCATATTTTAAGTCTCTTTTGCCATATCTGTATCCATTCTGAAAATCATGTCTCACAAATAGGGTCAGAAATCAAATAACTGCTAAGAACCATTAAAGCAAAACTACAACAAAACGAATATCCTTCTGAGATTACTAATAAGGAAAAAGCCAAAGCAGAAAACCCACAAATAATCCACAGATAACACACGCAGAATCTGAACTTCAGCAAAACCTTTAACATTACTCCAATAACGACAGCCTTTTCACCAAAAGGTAGAAAACAATCTGCATTCTTATCCTAGTCTGTAAATCTCAGTGCAAGAGCGGACACTGCTGCCTCAGGAGTTCATACCTACTTGCCAGACCTTACCAAAATGCCAGACCCGAGGGCAAAAACCCTACTGTGGACGGAATGTAAACCCATCAGCTGCATGGGCATGAGATCAGTGTCGAACGTCCGCAGGAGGAATTCAAGACCTAAGGACCCTCTGCAGCAGCAGCACCTTGTTCCCGAGGAACTCTGCTCAACACAGCCTTCCTCTGAAAGAGTAAGTTCACTGCAATTTTCCAAGATAACAGACCCCGAAACACAACGAATGGGGGTCATAAGAGGACAGAATCTGGGAACACACGGATCACCTCTAGATCCTAAATCTGAGCGCGCACTCCATCCGTCCGTGCGCCAAGACCAGCATACATGCAGTGGTCCAGCAGCATCCCGGTGGTAACGAAGAAGCCCCCCGCCACAGGTAACGGGGTTCCTATGTTGATACTCACGTGCACTCTGCAAACTGTTGCTTGAGCCCGGCCATAAAAACTACGTCGCAACACAATCTCTTGCTACGAAATAATTAAATTCTACTAATTACAATGTTACTTTCACAAAACTGAGCTTTCTATTGTGGAAAGAATATTTACACCAGTCAAACACGATCCTCAGTCAAAAACATTAAGTCCCTAACAAAAAGCACAGGGCAGGTTAACAAGGCGGTCGCAAAAGGTCAGCCCCCCTCCCCCCATTTTTTCCGAAGTCTCAGCTGCAGTGAATGCTGATGCCCCCCTCCCCATCCACCGTTCCCCGTTTAAAGAAAAAAAAAAAAGTTTTTTCTTTTCTTAAAATACGAACAGGAAAAGAAAGACAACCCTGTGAGTACTCCCACCCCCCACGCCTGCAGCTCGGAGAAGCTGCTCTACTGGTTTTTGTTTTCCCGCCACTGGGGCAAGCCTTCCTTCCACACGATGAAGACGAAGATGGCCAGCACCACATGAAGCCCCACCACTGCGACAATGGTCGCGTAGAAGGCGCTGTCTTCGGGGGACATTAACATGAGACTTTGGAAAAGAAGTAATTTACATGAAAAATACAGCCCCACGGGAACTTTGACCATAAGTCCTGCAAAAAGGAGGAAAATCTTGAAAGTCATCGCCAGCACGCCGTCCGACTTGGGCTCGGCGGGGCGCGGGGCCGAGGGCGGAGGCCTGTGGGAGCGCGGCATCTCGTCAGGGTGTCAGTCAGTCCGTCCGTCGATGCGTCGAAGCTCTGTCTGAAAACCGCCCGCACCCCGCCTCACTCCTGCAGCGAATGCGGCGAATGCGGCAACCGCGACGCGGCAGCACCAAGCCACGCCCAGGGGACGGGGCCCGATTCCGGCCGCCCACTTCCGGCCGCCCACCTCCGGCTGCGGCTGGCGGCCACGGCGCATGCGCGATACCCACTGCGCACCCCGCACCGGGTGGGGCCGCGGACCCCAGAAGACACAGGGAGCCTCGCCAAAGTGGCCGCAGCCCAGCACGTGCCAGACCCCCAAGACAGCTCGAGGGGACGCGGGCAGGCGGGCAGCCGCAGCAGCGTGGCCGAGCCTGTGCCTGCGCGGAAGCGGGCGGTGAGCCGGCTGCCGCACGCCTGCCGCCGCCCCGCGAGTGGACAAGACGGTGGGGACACCTTGGCAGTGTTTGACACACCGGGCTAATAGCTGGCCGGGGGGCGACTGCAGGGGGCACCTTTACGGTCCATCTGATTCCCTTTCAAATTTAGGATTTCCTCTTTCCCGTCCGTAGCGCCTTGCCGGGAGTTACCTGCCGTGATCCAAGTCAGATTCTCCTGTGGTGACCCGGGACGAGGGTGGGAGGAGGAAGGGAAGGGACATAAAAAGGTCCAAGAGGTCCCATCTACATGCCAGAGGCTGTGTAAGATAAAGCTGTGTACAGCGTTTGAAAAGATAAGCACAGGGAAACCCAGCGACGTGCGCGGACGCCGCGGCCCACGGTCTCCAGCGCTGGACAGTTCCCGCGGGGGCGCCGGGAGATTAACCGGCTTCTGCAGCCGGCGGACTCCGACGCTAACCGGCCTGGTCAGCGGCTACCCCTCTGTGTCACCGCAGTACCAGGGCTCTGGTCTTCTGTACGCAGGCAAGAGGACCGTCATGCTCCTTCTCTACCAGATATTTTAAACAGGGCTAGGATGGCAGTGAGGTAAGCGGGGGCACTGGCCTCTGGAGAGCACCAAAAATCTCACCAAGAAGCATGTTAATGCCTTATTAAAAGAAAATCAGAATACATTTTTTAAAAAAAAACCATAATGAACGAACTATCAAAAACTTAAATAGACACAGAATCTGACCCTGCACTGTGTACTCCTCACTTACCTCACCCTAATCCCTGCCAGTTAGTTAGAAAAACTTTAAACAACATGCAGCCAAACTCAACAACAAAAGCACAGCTCAAATTTAAAAACAGGCAAAGGATTGGAATAGATACTTTTCCAAAGAAGAGAGACAACTGGCCAACAAGCACAGAAAAAGACACTCAGTATCATTTGTCATTACCCAAACACCCAAACCCACTGCTGCCAATTTCAACCCACGCTGACCCTACAGGACAGAGGAGAACTACCCCATAGGGTTTCTCAGGAGGTGGTGGATTCAAACTGCTGACCTTTTTAGCAGCTGCAGCTCTTAAGCACTATGCCACCAGGGCTCTAAATCACAAGGACATACTACTTTTGATCTACCAGGATTGCTGGCTACAATACAAAAACCAGAAAACAACCAGCACTGAAGGGATGTGGTGAACCTAGACCTGGACCCCTCAGACACTGCTGATGGAAGTGACCAGTAGTGCAGCTGCTATGGAAAATAGCCAGGCAGTGTCTCAACAGGTTAAACCAGGCCTTCAAACTGGTTTGAACTGGTTCAGTCATATGCAGTAAAACTGGAATGGACCCAGATTTACCCAAGTTTTAAAAATTTGAGTGAAACAGACCAATAACAGGAATAGAAAATTACAAGTGGAAGCCCTGGAACGTGCGACTCAGAAGAGGCGTGGAGGCTGATGCGGGAGACTGGATTATTGCCAGGACTCACCAAGAGCAAAACACATTCACCTCTATTGCTAGCTCTGCCAGTCGAGAGATTTGGTTGCTAGGCAACATGCACGCAGCCCTTGTTTTCTAATAGGGAGATTACATTTCTAGCAGGGTTTCAACCAGTAACTTTCTCCATTCCAGGTACTGTTCAGGTTCACCCACATTTTAAAAATGTGACTCCATTCAAGGTGTACTTCATCAGCCGAGACTAAATTGGGCAGAACTGGTTTGAAGTCCTGGGCTAACGGCAGAATCACCATAGTACCAGCAATTCTACTCCTACAGAAATGAAAAGCCACATAAAAACTTGCACCCAAGTGTTCCCAGCAGCATTATGCATGTTGCCAAAAAGTGGAAACAACCAAAATGTCCATAAATGAATGAACAGAGAGCACAATGTGGCACAGCCATCTAATGGAATATTATTCAGCCATAAAAATGCACGAAGTACACTGATGTATGCCACAACATACACGAAGCCTGAAAACACTGTGCGAAGAAAGAAGCCTGTCAGAAAAGATTACATATATGACTGAATATGGAATGTCTAGAATAGCCAGCCAAGTGCCGTCGAGTTGGATCCGACTCATGGCGTCCCCAGGGGCCAGGAATTCCATAAAGACAGAGACTACAATATCATATGGGAATGTGCTCAAATGGAACCCACACACGGATCAAGTGGCAGTCATTTGAAAAGAACGAGGAGATGCAGTGTCCTTTAAAATTGGAAAATATGTGCAGCAGGGTGGTAATCTGTAAGCTAGACAAGTAGTCCTTGAAGCTAGACTATAGGAAGAACACAGCATCAGGGCTGAAGGAAGACACATTAATAACCTGTGACATGTAGATGACACAACCTTGCCTGCTGAAAGCAGAGGTGACTAGATGCACTTACTGGTGAAGATCAGAGACTAACACAATGGGGTGAAGTCCATATGAAACTGTGCACTACAAATCAGAAAGTAAACACAAGTAAACCTGTGTGTCCCTTGCTCACCGGTTAATCTGCTCCTGCCTTTTATTCACTTTAACACATGTAAAAACTACCTTGCATTTAATCGTACTTTCATGCTTATTCTATGCCCTTTTATTAAAACCACAACGTGCAAAAACAAGAAAAAAAATCTAAGTAGTCTGTTTTATTCTCAGAGGTTGGTCTACAATTTTCTGAAGTGTTTCTGATTCATTATATTAAATCTTGTAATCTTAGATTTCAGTATAAACCCAAGCCTTCAATCTAGAGGATAAATTTAGATTCTGCTGCTGACTGCTTTTTTGAAGGACCAATTGAAACAGAATAATTTTTGGTTAAAAAATTGTTATGTACCAGTGGCCTCTTTTAGTCACTTAAAGGCTAGGACCACGTGACAACCAGGAGAGGTCCCAGCATTGTCATGCACACCCTGCTGTTCTCAGTGATGACTATTAACATACCTCCCCTAGAATCTGGGTGGGGTGAAGGTGGAGAACATGCTCCAGCAACAGGCTGCAATATGCCATTCTACAGTTTTTAAATTCAATTGCATGACAAGGTTATTTACCATGAGCAGAGTTCTTCTGTGCCCCCTCAACGATGTGCTCCCTGACTGCGCCCGAGGAGCAGTGCTGTATGTGCCAACTGCCACGCACTGTGCTGCATGCCCACAGCTCTATGGACAGCCACCACGGCCAGTGATGAAACCTGACAGCAGCAGAAGCTACCCATGTTACCCGCCTCACCTGGGGTCACAGTCAATCAGGGCCCAGCCCCCGTGGAACTTCTCTTCCTCTGGCAGCAGTAACTTCATGTAGCTCTGTAAGAGCTGGCTAATCAGCTCCTGGTGGCTTCTCTGGTTTTCCTTATGCAAAGCTTCATGTTCTTTCTCCTTGGTAAAGATGGAATACAGGTCTTCCGTGACAGGAATGCCTTGCATCAAATCTAAGATGCAAATGTTAATATCTATGATTATCTTAGTTTACTAATACATTTATGCAAAACAGAAAAGAACTAACACCTAAAACTATAAAATTCTCAGAAGATAGGTATAAATCTTCATGACCTTAGGTTAGGCATAGTTTTTTATCATACAACACCAAAACCAAAAGCAACAAAAGAAAAACAGATAAACTGGACAGCTCCCACCTGGTGGGGCACATGGCTCAAATCTTGGCAAGTGATCATAATCCCAGTGATGCAAAGTTACACGGGCCAATGAGACTAGACAGGGGTTCTGAGAAAGAAGATCTGTCAGACCCTGGATTGCTATGAGCTGGAATCAACTTGATGGCAAGGGGTTTGAGTTTCAGGGTTCTGGTCCTACAGAGGGGGCTGTGGTGGCCCAGTAGTTAAAGGGCTCAGCTGCTGAAGAACACGCACCAGCCACTCCCTGTAAATCGTATGGGGCAGTTCTACTCCATCCTGTATGATTGCTGTGAGTCAGAACCTACGCAATGGTTCTACAAGGGAAAGCAATAAACCCAGATTGTTAGGAGCTTGGTATCGTTCAACCTTCAAGACAGCTAGCTAGTGTCAGAATTAGAATGAAGCAGACACTAGGGATGGCAAAACCGAGAGAGAACATCAGTTATATAACTGAGTCACTAGATCAACCAATGGAAATATGTTACTTGTTTTTCCTTGAATAAACAGCTAAAAATCCAATTTTTCAGTCATAGCATAGCTACTTCATATGTAAGCGATGTTTATGCTTCACAGCACGTGAACACCAAACGCACTGCCATCAGGTCAGTTCTGACCCACAGCGACTCTCCGAGAACAGAGGAGAGCTGCCCTACAGGGTTCCACGGCCGCGATCCTCCCGGCAGCAGACTGCTCCATCTTTTTCCCTTGGAGTGGCTGGTCAGTTTGAACTACCAATCTTTCAGTTAGGAGCAAGCACTTAACCACTGCACCACCGGGACTCCTTTTCTTCGGGGCTTTGAACTGCTTAGTTCCAATTAAAGTCTCTGACAATTTGGCATTTCCACTCCCACTCCAAAAAACAATAACCAAAAAAACTCTACACACTGCCACTGAGTCAATTCTGACTCACAGCAACCTTGTAAGACAGAGTAAAACTGCCCACAGAGTTTCCAAGAAGTGCCGGTGGATTCGATCTTCAGGCTTTTTGGTTAGCAACCAGCACTTAACCACTACACCACCAGGGTTTCCATTTCCACCCCAGATATCCCAAATCAGAATCTAAAAGTTAACAAGATCCCCAGGTGATTCTTTTGCATAACTTCCCGGGAGCTTCCTAGAAATGCAAATTCTCAGCATCAAACTTGTTAGAAATACAAACTCTCAGCCATGGCTTCAACGGGAACAAACAAGCTCGAACACCTGCTTTTCTTTATACCAAACGTGCGAAGTACCTAACTGGTTTGTGGCTCGGCCTACCATTTCATGTGTGCTTGCTACATGATTGAGTTTAACAGTAGGATTTAAGAGAGTCTCAGGGACCACAGGTTAGGTGTTATATTTGGCTGTAACTGAGAATATTATGCATTTACTGTAATTCTCTGCAATAACACCATCATGAAAATGAAAAACAAGCCGAGGGCTTGATTCTACTGAGTAACCTACCCTTCATTTCCTCATCTAAAAACTGATAGGAGTTGGTCAGGATAAATTCTACAGCTGGACATTCAACCACGCATACAGACTAGCCTGGTATATTCAATCCGAGTCAGAACACACGATAAACAGCACAAGGAAATTCTCTCCTTACATCTTTCAGCTGTAAATACTGGAAAACACGAGGAATATGAGTTTTCAGTTGATGAGGTCTTAGGATACCTTATCCCACATTCCAGAAGCCTTGATACTACTTTTACTGACAAATCTTTAATAGGCATTTTGTTGCTTCAGCCTAAAAAATTTCTCAATCTCAAATCTTGTAAACATTTGAATTTATTATGATGCTCACTATACAAACACAAGTATGTTACAAAGCATATGAGTTATGTTAATAAAGTTGGTTTCTGTAAAATGTTAGTCACAGAAAAAAATAACCAAGTTTAAGGAAATAAAAGCATTTCTGCTTCTTACCTATGACGGCTTGCCTATAAGCATCCTTAAATCGATTCAGGTAATACCTGTTTGCTGAGTTAACTCCATCTTTCATTACTCCAGCCAACTTCCTCTCTCCTGTCCTTGTAAAGTCACCCTGTAAAGAAAATGTCATTCTGACCATTTATTCAAACACAAGAATGTTCCCAAATCAATCACAGGCTTTCACTTCAGGACTAGAATTCTATAGGCTACCAAGAACTTCCAAAATTTCCAAGTGCTGTTGCCGTCAGGTGCCGTCGAGTCAGTTCTGACTCATGGGAACCCTATGGACCCAGAAGGAAACGCGTCCAGTCCTGTGGCGTGCCCACACTCTTTGGTACCCTTGCACCCATTACTGTAGCCCCGGTGTCAGTCCGTCTCGTTGAAACTTTTCTGCTTTTTTGCTGACTCTCACTCTTCTCCAGGGATTGACCTCTCCTGACAGCATCTTCAGAATCCATCCTTGCTTCTAAGGAGCACGCTGGCTGTACTTCCTCCCAAACATATCTGCTCATTCTTTTGGTAGTGCATAGCATGTTCAGCTTTCTTCTCCAACGCCACAACTCAAAGGCATCAATTCTTCTGTCTTTCCTATTCACTGTCCAGCTTTCACACACATACGATGCGACTACAAACACTATGGCTTGGGTCAGGGACACCTCAGTCCTCACGGTGACATCTTTGCGTTTCAACACTTTAAAGAAGCCTTTTGCAGCAGATTTTCCCAATGCAATGCATCCTTTCATTTCTCTGACTGCTGCTTCCATGGGTTTTGACTGTGGATCCAATTACAGCGAAATCCTTGACAGCCTCAATCTTTCCTCCATTTATCATCATGTTGCTTACTAGTCCAGTTGTGAGGATGTCTGTTTTCTTGAGGTTGGGGTGCACTCCATACTGAAGGCTGCGGTGTCTGATCTTCATGAGTGCTTTAAGCCCTCTTCACTTTCAGTAAGCAAGGCCATGTATTATCTGCATACTGTAGGTTGTTTAACGAGTCTTTCTCCAATCCTTCTTCATACAGTCCACCTTCTCAGATTATTTTCTCAGCATACAGGTCCAATAGGTATGGTAAAATGATACAGCCCTGACATACACCTTGTTCTGTTCCAACAACTGCCTCTTGATCCATATACAGATTCCTCATGAGCACAATTAAATGTCCTCAAATTCTCATTTTCCACAGTGTTGTCCATAATTTGTTATGATCCAGTCAAATGCTTTTGTATGTTCAATAAAATACAAATAAACATCTTTGTGGCATCCTCTGATTTCAGTCAAGATTGTTCTGACATCAGCTATAAAATCCCTGGTTCCACATCCTCTTCTACATCTGGCTTAATTTCTGGCAGTTCCCTGTCCACATTTTGCTGTAGCCATTTTTGAATGATCCTCAGCAAAATTTTACTTTCATGTGGTAGTAATGATATTGTTCAATAATTTCCACATTCAGTTGGATTACCTTTCTTGAGAATAGGTACATATATGGACCTCTTCTAGTTGGCTGGTCAGGTAGCTGTCTTCCTAATTTCTTGGCATACATAAGTAAGCACTTCCAGCACTGCATCCATTTGTTTAACCATCTCAACTGATACTCCATCAATTCCTGGAGCTTTGTTTTTCACCAGTGCCTTCAATGCAGGTTTGATTTCTTTCTTCATTACCACTGGTTCCTGATCACGTACTATCTCTTGAAATGGTTTTTCGTAGTAATGACTCTGTGTATTCCTTTCATCTTTTTTTGATGCTCCTGCATCTTTTAATATTTTCCCTTGTAGAGTCCTTGTCTATTACAACTCAAGGCTTGAATTTTTTCTTCAGCTCTTTCAGCTTGAGAAATGCAGAACATGTTCTTCCCTTTTGGTTTTCTGTTCCCAGCTCTTTGCACATGTTATTATAGTACTTTACTGTCTTCTGGAGCTGCCCTTTGAAATGTTCTGTTCAGTTCTTTTATCATGTTTCCCTTTTTAACTCGATGTTCAAGAGCAAGTTTCAAGCTTCTTCCGACATCCAACTAAGTTTTTTTCTTTCTTTCCTGTCTTTTTAAATGACCATCTGCTTTCTTTACAGCTGATGTCCCTGATGTTGTTCTGCAGCTCATTTGGCCTTCAGTCATTAGTGTTCAGCACATCCAATCTGTTCTTGAGATGGTCCTTACACTCAGACAGGTATGTGTCATACTTCAGCTCTCATGGACTTGCTCTAATTCTCTTCAGTTTTAGTTTGAACTGATGGTTCAAACTCACTCGCTGTGCTGCAGTTGGTACCTGGCCTTGTTCTGACTAATGATACTGAGCTCTTCCATAGTTTCTTCCCACAGATGTAGTTGATTTATGTGTATTCCATCTGGTAAAGTGTGTGGATAGATGCTATTGATGTTGGTGAAAAAAGTATTAGCAATGAAAAAGTCACTGGTGTTGAAAAATTCTATCACATGATAGCTAGCATTATTTCTATCACCAAGGCTGTATTTTCTAACTACTGATCCTTCTTCTTTGTTTCTAACTTTTGTATATCAATCACCAGTAATTATCAAAGAATCCTGATTGCACATTCTATTAATTTTGAACTGCAGAAGCTGATAAAAACCTTCAACTTCTTCATCTTTAGTCTTAGTGGCTGGTGTGTATTTTTGAGTGACAGTCATATTAACTGACCTTCCTTGTAGGCATATGGATATTATCCTATCACTGACAGCATTAGAATTCAGGACAGATCTTGAAAGGTCCTTTTTGATGATGAATGCAATACCATTCCTCTTCAAGCTGTGATTTCCTGCATAGCAGACCATATGACTACCTGATTCAAAATGACCAATACCAGTCCATTTCAGCTCACTGACACCTAGGACATCAATGTTTACATGTTCCATTTCCTTTTTTTTTTTTTACTGTGATTGAGTGAAAGAGTACAGTCCAATTTAAATTTGCATGCCCGCCAATCTGCAGCTCCCTCTGCTATCCTTGCCTGGTGACAGCACACGCCTCCTTTCTGCTCCATACATGTCATATTCTCTCAACAATCTCTTGTCCCCTCCTCTCCACCCTCTCCACTCCCCTCTAGTAAGAGACTAGTAGCACAGCATCCTACAGATGCACAGAACCACAGAGTGCAAACATGACATGGTCACTCTGTGTCCCCGAGTCCAATCCATTCCTGTCTGAAGAGTTGACTTCAGTAATGATTTATGATCAGGGGCAGCAACAGGTCTAGGGGCCATGCCCCTAGGGGAATCCCCAGGCCTTCAGACCATCACTTGTGGTCTTTTAGTGGAGTTCTTAGGGTGCACCCTTTTCTTTCTTATTGTGTTGCCACTGGGACTCAACATTGTGAGTCCCATCATGGTTGTCATAGGTGGTGGCTGGGCACCATCTGGTTCTTTTGGTCACACATTGAAATAGTTACTCATTGATGTGTTTCTGTCTTCTAGGTTCTTTTTCTCTCATGTCGTTGTTGTCCTTGGTGAGCATCTGTTCCAGCTGAGTTGGGACTATTTGGTGTGCCTCAGATGGCAGCTTGCTAGCTTTTAAGATCCCAGAAGCCACTCACCAATATGGGGTGCAGAAGACTCTCTTAGCAATAGGCTATTTATGCCAATTGGCCTCCATGTCCCCTGAGAACGTGGTCCCCAGACCCCCGCCCCTGCTACTCTATCCTTGCAATACTGGCTTAAGATTGGAAGAGTTCTCAGGTTATGTTGAAGTCCAGTTAAACTGATCTTCTTTCTAATGTGTGCTGTCACTGATTTGACCCAATCAAATTTCTATCAACTATCTAATCTAAAACCAACCCTCTCCTTCCCTCCCTCCCCTCATAGCCATCAAAGAGTCTTTTCTTCTGTACATGAGTCTGTTTTTATGTCCTTATAGTAGGGGTCTCATACAATATTTGTCCTTCCATTTCATTCTTGATGATTTCCAATTTTCCTAGATTCACACTTCGTAATTCCATGTTCCGATTATTAACAGACATTTGCAGTGGTTTCTTCTCATTTTGAGCCATGTCACATCAGCAAAGGTACCAAAAGCTTGGCTCCATCCACATCATTAAAACTGACTCGCCTTTGAGGAGACAGCTCTTCCTCAGTCGTTTTCTGAGTGCCTTACAACCTGGAGGGCTCATCTTCCGGCACTATATCAGACAGTGTTCCCTGCTATTCACGAGGTGTTCACTGGCTAATGCTTTTCAGACCGCTGGGTCCTTCTTCCTAGTCTGTGTTGATCTGGAAGCTCAGCTGCAATCTGCCCATCATGGGTGGCCCTGCTGGTACCTGAATACTAGTGGCACAACTTCCAGCATCACAGCAACACACAAGCCCCCGCAGGATGACAGACACACAGGGGAGTGGAGATTAGCTCTTTAGAGTCCTCGAAGTCTTTATTAGTAATAACTACAAAATTTAATAAAATATTTCTCAGCTTTTCCATGTGCCAGGGACTATTCTAAATCCCTTCATACTTGAACTTATATAATCCAGTGACAGCCTTTTCAAGCAGGCCTACTGCTAACAGTCCTGCTTTACAGATGAGACTGGCACACAGAAGCTAAGTAGCAAGTCACAGTAGAGGCAGCACTGGGATAAAGAAGAGGGACCTTATCAGACTAGGGACCAACCCCCTCCTACAAACATGCTTTGTTTTGTCTACACCATGTTCTAAGAACCAGCCATTTGATATAGAGTTTCACATTTCCAAACTCCCTTAGAAAAGTAGATCTGGCAACATGGCCCCATATGAGGACCTTTGTCCCATCAGGCAAGGATGGACAGCCCCTCTCCCAGCAGCCTGTGCTGGCCCTCAGGTCCACACAGCCTCACCTCTCCCTGTGATATCATGGGTGAACTGCCTGAGAGCTTCCGTACCTGGGGTCTTCGGGAATCTGAACATGTGACCCCCCACCTCAGCCAACATTCTTCAAAGGAGACAACCTCCCTGCAGTCCATGTACTCTTCTCCAAACCAAAGCTGGTTTTAAACCGCAGTCTGATTTGTGCCCCACAGATGGACCCACAGATGCTTGCTGCATGCACGTACCTTGAGGGCGGCTGTCCCCGCGTACTGTCTACTAATGGAGTCTCCGTTGTTGGCCCACATTATCTGGTAAATCCGATTGCATTTCACAGGCAGCGGCTGCTCCGGGGGCATCACCCCAAGCTTTTTCAGCTACAATGAACACATGGGTAGATTAACTGCATAGGAGCCACGAACCCAAAGCATAAAATGTATGCAACAGAAATAGGAAGTATGATCATCTACAATTTAGGACCCGTAAAAAGAGCAGTAATGTTTCCAGACATTTTTCAGTAAAGTACTGCCTGGAAGACAGCTCTATAAATTACTACAGCTGAATAAAATATTTATATTGTGTTGGTGTAATTTTCAGTGTACAGGTTCACACTATGATAGTTTGTTTTAAACTTGCCTATGAAGTAACGCTAAGTGTCAAAAAAACACATAGAAAAAGCAATAATATCAATAATAGCAGAACAGTAAGTATGTAGCAAACACTAAGCCTGGGCCAGGCCCACAGTTCTCAGCACCTTTACAAAAACTATTTCATTTACTCTTTAATAACAGTTCTGTGCAATGGATACTCTTATTATCCCCATTTTAAAGATGATGACACTGAGGTCTGGAGAGGTTAATTAAGCTGTTTGCATGGAGTCAGCACCTAGTATGTGGTAGAGACGAGGTTTGAACCTTGGGAGCGGGCTCAAAAGTCTGCATGCTTAAAAGCTACATAACATTGTCTGTCAGGAGGTGATCAAGAACAAACAGAAGCCATGCTGGGTTATGTTCACCTGGGTGATTTAACACAGAGACACCACAACCTGGCACCACAGGTCTGAGAGACCTGAGAGGACACAGTGAGACAGCAGCAATGACTGACGTCTGCAGGAAGCAGCTGCCACCCCCAGGACTGAGACAAAAAGGCAGAGGCTGCTGCTGGGGCACTGAAGGAACCAACGAGCCCTGAGATGCCAAGGCTGATGGGACAGCACAGCAGAAGCAGCTCGTCCCTTTCTCCTCTGGCTTGGTGGCTCTCCTTCAGCAAGCCCTCATGACAGGGTATGACAAGGAGCCAGCTGGCCACGCAGATGTGTAACGTGCAGATTCCTGAGCCCAGGACTCCAAATCGAACACAGAAAGGTGAGTTTTGGGTAGAGTTCCTGGGTGGTGCTAATGGTTAAGTGCTTGACTACTAGCTGAAAGGGTGGCAGTTTGAATTCACCCAGAGCTGCCTTGGAAGACAGGCCTGGCAGTCTCCATCTGAAAGTTCACAGCCTTGCCAACCCTATGGAGCAGCTCTTTTCTGCACACAGGGGGTCACCAGGAGGCAGAATCAACTTGCCCACAACAAAATACAAGGTGCTTGGAAGTGATTACAGAAAGGTGGGTCTGCGACGGCGAGGGAAAGGCAAAGCACCACACAATGCCGCTCAATGCGTTTCACTGGGACTGACATTCCTGAAGTAAGGGCCTCACTTCTAGCGAAGTTTCTGCTTCCTAAGTCTGAACGCAGCAAGGATGTTGGTATGCTGTCAATGTTCTACTGCACAAAGATTCTGGCTGCTCTTTTACACATAACAGAACCATTTACAGATGAGTGATGACCCTCCAGGGGACTCCAGATTACCTGCTGCTCCAGGACCACTCGTGCGATGGCAGCTTGGACCACGTTGGTGCGATCCAGGCAGTCCATGCAATTTACACGGAAAATCCCTTCTTGTTTACATATCACCCCAGCTTGATCCACCCTTTTCAGAAATAGTACAGGGGCATTTTACAATGCAAAATACTTAATAAACTTTCAAAGACCACAATTCTTTAAAGTATAACAACAGTAACATTAGCTTTCAACAGTTTAGAATATTATTATGATATAGCAAGTATTATCAAGTGCTTTACAGACACAACTGCTAATTTACACAATCATTTATTATTCCCACGGAGGGGGAGACATGAGGTGCAGAAAAACTTTTGTGACACAAATCACACAACTACCAAGAGGCAGAGCTGAGACCAAACAAACGTTTAAAGAAACCCAAACCCACTGCTGTCAAGTCACTTCCAGCTCACAGTGACCCTAGAGGACAGAGCAGAATTGCCCCAAAGGGTTTCCAAGGCTGCAAATCTCTATGGAAGCAGACTGCCACATCTTTCTCCCACAGAACAGCTGGTGGGTTTGAACCAGTGACTTTCTGGTTTGCAGCTGGGTGCCTTAACTACCACACCCGGCACTGAGGTTCCTCAAACTTACAGTACGCTTTCCAAATAATCAAAAATCAGGAAGCACATCAAACATCATCTTGTTACTCCTTTTTGGTAACAGGTAGAAATGCATCTAAGCCATGTAAAGAAGACTATTTCTACCACCTAGGAGGAGCCAGGTACCGCTTTTATCCATCTAATGTCATCTATGGCCACCCATGTAGCACTTTCCTGTTCTTTAAGCCAATCTGCTTCCTACATTTCCTTCTTGTTGTCTGCGGACTGCTTTCATTCCCTGACAATTCTGACATGCCTGAGACCTGAGATTAACTCACCATGAAGCCTCGCTTCCATTCTAGGGATGGTGAGGAGAAACTGCGGACATGGTGCTTAGAAAGAACAGACCCACATCCCCACCAGTCACAGGGCCATTCACTCCATTTGGCCCAACCATCCGACACCTACTCCTGTTCAAGGCTGACACCGCCTGATGAAGAATACTCTCTTGAAAAGGAGAACAGGAATTGGGAAGCAAAACAAAAATACTTTCTCAGCATGCTGCTATTATTTTAATGCTCAGTGGAAGCCAGAAAAAAACATGTACATTTTCCCAGACCAAGAGTCTGGCAGAATGACTTCTCATGAAATACCTACCAACACCACTTCATGTCAAGAATAATGTCATAAATGGCATCTGTCAGTGTTTGAACATTTTCAAACTTCATTCCTCGGCTAAAATATACACCAAAAGAAAGAGAAAAGGCGTTTTAATAACTGAAAATTTAAAAAATTTATGTAATATATTTAAAGTAGCTTGTAAAAATTAAAGAGAACTAGTGCTAAAAACATATAAGGTGAGTACTATTTATTACGTTATGTAGATTATACAAATGTCTGTAATAAATGGGCATCGTCAAATAAGGCATACTTAAGAATACACTAAAACATATTACCACAGGGGTCATAAACTTTTCCCATCAAATTCCCCAACATGTAGGCAAATTCACCAAAGTTAAAAAACCAAACACCAAACCTAGTACTACTCAGTTGATTCCAACTCATAGTGACCCTGCAAGACAGAGCAGAACCCCCCACTGAGCTTCCAAGGAGCGCCGGCCTTTCGGTTAGTGGACAAAGCACACGGCCACGACACCACCAGGGCTTCCAAGGCAGAGCTAGGGTTACAGCAAAGAGCTCTGCTTCCCAAAGGAACACGAACCAAAAGTCACATGGGATTGATTCACCAGTTTCCGTTTTTTCCAGAGTGAACTCTGATGAAGCTGACCCACAAGGAGAGAGGTAGTACGAACAGAGTACGAAGACAAGCCAGCAAGCTGATGTCTGAGTAAGAGAATTCTATGACTTCTGCCGGGCTCAGACCTGAGCCGACACAAAATGCTCCAGAAGGTCTTCAGCTGATGGGAACAAATGGAAAACGGAAGTCTAATCCTACAGGTCATTTTACAACAGGAAGACTGAATACTTCAAGGACAAGTATGTTTTTGGCCAAAACAAAACCCATATGAGACTTAAAACTACATAAGTGAGCAGACTAAGGAGTTTTTCTTTTCAGGAAAGAGAAGACAGCCTAAGGTCCATCCCTGAGGCTGTGTCTACCACAAGCATTGGATCAGAACTGATCAAAACTCCTCTCAAGAAGCCACCTTACCAGTGCTCATGGAAGTCAAACGAAACATAAGTGAGGTGTGAGTTGTTGAAGAGTAACACCTGCTTCAGGTAAGCATCGCCAATAATTTTTTCTCTTCCTGTCTGGTCCACCAAGTTAATAATGACCTGTGAGAAAGAGGGGAAAAAAAAAAATTAAGTTTAATCAGATGTTAGAACCATAATGTGATTTTTTTTTAAACGACATTCTTGGAATTATGTTTTACAAATACTTTACAGCTGTACTTAGACATTAACCCATACAAGCCTCAATTTTTTCCAATAAACCTGTATTTGTCACTGACATTAAGAGCTTCTCTACATATTAACTAAAACAAACTGATCGTTGTCCAGTCAATTCTGATTTACAGCAAACTTATAAGACAGAACATAATCAAGTGGAACTGGTAGATTCAAACTGCTTTGGGTTAGCAGCCAAGTTCTCAGCCACTGTACCACCAGGACACCTTGTATATACACATTAGCAATGAGCAGTTAATTAGATTTCATAAGTAAAAAAAAAAAAAAGATTCTTTCTATAAAATATTTAAAGCACTCAGAATAATTTTGAAAGAGATGGACATCACCTACATGGAAAAGACTGTAAGACTTTGCTGGAACACAGAGTAGAAGCCCGAATAAACACAAAGACATACCATGTTGGTGGGAGAGAAGATTCAAGGCTGTAAACAGGTGTCAAGTCTCCCCCAAATTAATCTACATATTCAACAATCCCAATCAAACTCTGATCAGGAACATTTATAGACTTGACAGATTAATTCTAAAACTCATCTACAAGAGGGAATAAGTGAGGGGAAAATGAAAACTAGTAATATTAAAGGACAACCTGCCCTATTGGAGAACAAAACATACCTGAAGTCTATAGCAATTAAGATTGTGGTAAAAAATCAAACCAAACCTGTTGAAGTCAATTCCAACCAACAGTGGCCCTACAGAATAGAGTAGAACTATACCACATGCTTTCCAAGGAGCAGCTGGTAGATTTGAACTGCCAACCTTCTGGTTAGCTGCCAAGCTCTGACCCACTGTGCCACCACAGCTCTAAAACTGTGGTATTTGTTATTAAAAATGACGCAAAGAAAACAAAACAGACTACCCAGGGTTACTGCCATCCTGACTTGTGGCCACAGAAGACAAGTTTTGCTTTTTTGTTGTTGTTGTTATTATTATATTAACTGCATCATCAGGTATGGTACTCTGGTGGCTGGCTTCTTTTGACAGCTGTAAACTGTTTATTCACATTGTTGTAAATTCACCATGTAAAGGGACCACTGTTTATGTATCCATTCTATTGTTGATAAACAAGTAGTTTCCAGTTTACGTTTATGAACAGTGTTGCTGTAAACATGCTTGTCTTATGCAGCAGAGGAATTCCTGGGTCATAAATTGTGGCTGCATAATTTAGACTCCCAGAAGCAGTGCACTAAGAGTTTCAGCTGCTCCACATTCTTGCCACATGTGGCCATTTTTTTAATCTTAGCTATTCTGATGTGTGAATAGTGGTTTTAATTTGCATTTCCCTGACGAGTAATGAAATGTCACACCTTTTAATGTGTTTATTATTAGCTCTTTTGATATCCTTTTTCATGAAGACGCTGCCTAATGAAGACTCTAAGTCTTCTGTCCACTTCTTTTTGGCTGTCTCTTTCTTACAGTTAAAAAAAAAAAAATACCACGCACACACACAAGCGCGCGCGCGCACACACACACACACACACTCAAGAGCCCTCTGTCATATGTATTTGCTGAAAATATCTTTTCCTGCACTTTAATGGTGCCTCTCAATAAATACAAGCTCCTTATTTTAATAAGTCAGATTTGTCAATTTCTCTATTACAGTTAATGCTTTTTAAGTCTCATTTAAGGCCTAAGGTCACAAAGATGTCATTTTCCTCTAAACATTTTATTGTTTTACCTTTCATACTTTGATCCATAATTCAACCAGAATTCACTTTTGCCCATGGTATACAGGATAGGTATCAAAGTGCAACGACCGGGTCATACAACAGCAGTACACCTTACTTTAACTGGTGGTGTTAGCGGCCTTCAAGCTAGCCATGACTCAAGACAACACGTCTTCTGAGGCACCACTGGGTGGCTGGGAAGCAACCTACAGACACTAGTCAAGTACTTAACCATCTCCACCACTCACAAAACGCCTGCACCTACTTAGGCTCCTCTAGCACTGAGACCAGCCTGACAACAAGCTTCACCTGGCTGAAGCCAGAGCCTTTTCAACTGCCTCGCATGCATGTGTAAGCTCAACAGTGACAAGGGGAGACAGAAGAAGAACGGATGCATTAGAACTGCATCCACACAGGATGAACGAGCCAGTCTAAGCAACAGAACCCAAACGCTCCTGAGAAGTGAGGGCAACGAGGCTCTGGTTTCCTCACTTCGGACACACTGTCAGGAAAAAGCAGCTGTCACGTTTATACAGAAGGTCGTCACAAGCTCGCATCAACTCGGGGCAGCTCACAGCAGCTACAGGTGAAAGCTTTCATTTCCCCAAATACCTGCCTTTATCCTTGGTATCAAACTTTTTTTTTCCCAACCTGACAGTTTGCTTTTTATTTCCCTGCTGGAGCTTTGTTTGGGATTATGTTCAATTTGTATATTAACTTTTAAAATATTAAAATCTATTCAATACTAAATCTTCCAGAAAATGTCATATTTTCTATTTATTCAAGTTTTCTTTTCTGTTCTTCAGTTATTCTTCTGTTCACCCATATACATACAACATACATGTGATATCATATATAATTTATATATGTACTATATAATTATACATAACACATAAATCTTTTTCTATGTTTGTTAGATTCAGGTTTATTTCTTCTTATTCTTGTTGCTGCTAGAAAAACACATTCCATGGCATTATGCATTCAGACCAGTCACTGATAATGACAGGTACATGGTTGATTGCTACATAATCATCTTGTATCTGAAATCTGCCTATCTTACTGAACTTGTATTCTACCTAACAGTTTTCATTTGGTTTTGTCTTATATGATCTCATTCCTAAATGTGACTGTATGAATATATACGAAAGATGGGCAGAGAAAAAAGATTTTGAGAGGAACCCCTGATACTATGAACCTCCAACATTCTGCTAACTCAGAACTGAAGCTATTCGCAAAGCCTGCCTTTCAAGCAAAGATGAGACAGGCCTATAAAACAAGTAACACACATGAAGAACGTGCTTCTTAGTTCAGTCGAATATACGAGATAAAATTGGCAATACCTGCCCAAAGGGAAAGGGGGAGAGTGCTAACACATTGTAGGGATGGCAATCAATATCATAAAACAACTTGTACATACGTTTCTGAACGAAAAACTAATCTCCCCTACAAATCTTCACTTAAAACACACACACATACACACAAAGATCTTGAACAATACATACCAAATTGTTAGCTTCGGAGGGTGATAGTGTGGGCAGTATTGACAAACAGCTTTCATTTCTTGCTGTAGATATTTCATAGGTTACAATACTTGATAGCTGTCTAATCTTTTTTACATATTGCAAATACAGTCTGAAGTAGCTAACTCAATGACTAAGAATGTTCTTAGCTTATATGTATTTTTAACTACATGATAAATGCTGCTTTGTCAATAGTATATTGTCATCTTCATGACATTTAAAGAAAGATACACATAATTTCTAAATGTGCAGGAACATTTTACTACTCCAGATTAAAGCGCACCTGTTTTTTGTAAATTTTCAGTTGTTCTTCGAAATGGGCACAGAAACAGGCAACAGTTTCCTTTTCACCTACAAAGAAGTGAAACAAGATCTATTTTTCCTCTCCAGGTTTAAGACAGAAATTAGTGTCTACTCAATCTTAACCCTTACTTTTCAATAATTTATTGACAGCTCAAATGTATTAAGATTGTCTAAATGCAGTATTTTAAAATTAAATTCTATGCCAAAGGTCTCTAATCTTTTTTTTAATAAGCTAAATTGAAACACATCTGGAAGTGCAAGTTGTGAAGTAATGACGTTTGTTATTTAGATCTCCAACGCAATTTCTTATCCAAAGATTTCACATGGCTTACATAAAAGAATAAAAATCTTTCTAAAAACAATACGATTCTTAAAAACTGAAGTTACTGGATTAACAAAGAATACACAAATTAAGTTTAGAAAGAAAAATATTTTATAAACAATCTGAAAAAGCAACCTCACTCAATAACCTAACTAGATTTAAATAACTATTACAGTGTCACAGTTAAAATACTGAAAAGAAATATTATTTAAAAAAAACACAGAACCTTCATGGACAGACATTTGAGTGAAGACTTTTTCTCTACCTTGTCTAGTTATTTCCTGTTTCTATGAATGATGACTACACTTACCTTTACCAAAATTGAGCATTAAATACGGTATTTTTCAAAGCAACTGCAACTCAAAATCTTTGAAATAAGCTTTGGCTTTGCTTGGTTGTTGGAGATTTTTCTTCATTGTTAGGTAATCTGAACAGTCAACAGCTATTATTCTCCCTATAATTAATACATCGCTATTAAATCTGACATGAGTTATTGGGTGCAGTTATCTTTCAAAGCAAAGCTACCAATACCTAGTTTGAAAAAAAAAGAGTATACTCTCTCTGGAATCACCACTGGAGAACCCCAGAGCCAACATGCTTACTTCTGTCTAGCCGAGGTCTTGGATTGTATCGGTACCCAACCTGGCTCCAAAACACAGGCACAGAGCCTCGTGTCTGAACAAATGACAGGGTGTGGTTATGGACGTGAATCAACTGCTCGGTCTCCACATAATTTGCAACATTTCCATTTTTATCAACTCCTCTTCGTTTATAACGCATTCCTGAAAGAAAAATAAAATGCAGAACAGCAACATTTTAAAAACTGTATTTAGTGAAACTAAATTATCTTCTCAACACAATATATGTATTTTAGGATTGCCCTGGGATCCAGTGTGCAACTGCCATGCAGAACAGTATCAACTAACCCCCACAACATGATTATACATCATTGTTTTTTAAAAAGCTGAAGCTAAGAGGATTCCCTATGAACTGAAAGAGAACAGTTTTCCCACAAGTACTAGCACTCAAGGATTCATCACTGTGATACAAGGCATTCTTGGGATACCAGAAGCACACCCCACCTCACTTTCCCTTTCTCTCCATTTGTTACCCCTCTCCTTTCTCCTTTTGCTAGTTCTTCCCTAGTCCCTGCTCTGCAAAAATTAGTATTTAGAATCACTGAGCATTACAGCCTTCAGTATGGATAACACCTCAACTTAAAGAAAACAAAAGTCGTCATAACTGGACCAATAAACAACGTCAGGATAAGTGGAGGAAGGATCACCATTGTCAAGGATTTCACTTTATTTGGATTCACAGTCGACAGGACTGGAAACAGCAGTCAAGAAATCAAATGACACATCATATAGGGCAAATCTGTTGCAAAACAGCCCTTTAAAGTATTAAAAAACTAAGCTGTCACTTTGAGGACTGAGGTGTGCCTGACCCAAGCCATGGTACTTCTGATTGCCTCACATACATGTGAAACCTAGACAGTGAATAAGGAAACCAAAGAAGAATTGATGCCTTTGAATTATAGTGTTGGCAAAGAATACTGAATATACCACGGACTGCCAGAAGAGCAAACACATCTGTCTTGGAAGAAATACAGCCAGCAGGCTCCTCAGAAGTGGCGGCGGCAAGACCCCAGCCTCCTGTACTTTGGGTATGTTACCAGAAGGGACCAGATGCTGGAGAACGACATCACAGCTCGAGACAGCAGAAGGACTAACGCTGTGGCTGCGGCAACTGGTGCGAGCACTGCAAGGCTGCGAGGAGGACGCAGGGCCAGGAGGGGCCCCTTCTCTTGCAGACAGGGTCGCCGTGAGCGGGACTGACTCGGCATCACTTCACAGCAGCGGGGCTCTGAACTCAGCTGGGCTTCCAAACCCACCCCTGTCATCAGCCTCTCAGCACTTCCGCCACTTTTCCATTCTCACCTGGACTGGATTTGCACCCTCTCGTTATCCGAGCCCTGCCGCTCACCTGCTCTGTGCCGACTCCTGCGTGAAACAAGAGCCACTAGAAATCGTGGGTGAATGTCATCTACGCAGGTGGACTCCTGAGGAGGGGTCTCTGGGCTGCTTTTCTCATCATCAGATGTTTCGTTATAATTAACCACAAGTTCTTCAATCTGCACAAAACCTTGGATAATGGGGATGATCCAAAAGTTCACATCCGGTGTCTGAAAACAATATGAACGTCATGTTGCTGCTATTCTGTACAGGACTGAAACCTTCTGAAACCCAAACAGCAGTTAGCAAATGTTTGTCACTTCATAAAAAGCAAAAAACGTCCATTCTACAGCCTTTATTTTCTGTTTAAAGGAGAGACTAAGAAAGAAAAGAAAGAGGGAAGACAGGAGGGAGAAAAAGAAAAAAAATGAAGGAGTAAAGGAAGGAGGGAGGGCCTCTCCTCTCCTTATGACGGTGGTGACTTCAAAAAGAGCTGACCGACTGGGACCCAGTGGAGCAGCTAGCCTGCCCAGGGACAGAGTCAAGCTTCACCACATACCACCCTCACTGAGCTGAACACTTCCCTTGACTGTGCCTCAACTTCCCCCTCAGTGAAACAGGCAAACTGCTGCCCCACAGGTTACTGTGAAGGTTAAATGACTGCTACATGTACACTGTTCAGCACATTACATGTCATGTAGTAGTTACGGCATATTATTTAACAACTGTAACTTATGATTACTGCTTTTGATATGGAAAAACAAAGCTTAAAATTTATTTTTGATTACCAATTATAGTAAGCCTTTAATAAAATATAATCAATTCTGATAACTTGGTTATGAAACTCATATGTCTAACACCATCTACTTAAGGAAAAAAAACATGTTTCACTCAGCCAAAATCCAAGTAGCAAATGAAGGGGAAGAGGGGATGTCTTCCCTTAAATATCTTACATTAAAAAGTAATACAACCTGAACTAGACAAGGATGCCCACTCTCACCTCTTCTAGTCAACACTGTGCTAGAAGTTTTAGCCAGAGCAATTAGACAAGACCAAGAAATAAAGGGCATCTGCATTGGCAAAGAGGAAGTTAAAATCTCCCTGTTTGCAGATGATATGATTGTATATGCAGAGAATCCCAAGGAATCTATACGTAAACTACTCAAACTGACAGAAGAGTTCAGCAAAGTCTCAGGATACAAGATAAACATAAGTAAATCAGTAGGATTCCTTTATACCAACAACGAGACTGTTAAGGAAGAAATTATCAAATCAATACCATTTACGATAGCCCCTAAGAAGATAAAGTACCTAGGAATTAATCTAACCAGAGAAATAACAGACCTTTACAAAGAGAACTACAAGCCCTTACTACAAGAAACTAAGAGAGACTTAGATAAATGGAAAAGCCTACCTTGCTCATGGATAGGAAGACTTAACATTGTGAAAATGTCTATTTTACCCAAAGCAATCTATTTATATAATGCAATCCCAATACAAGTTCCAGTGACATTTTTTAGTGAGATGGAGAAACAAATCATCAATTTTGTTTGGAAAGAGAAGAAGCCCCGGACAAGTAAGGTACTACTAAAGAATAAGAACACACTGGGAGGCCTCTCATTACCTGACTTTAGAACATATTACACTGCCACAGTGGTCAAAACAGCCTGGTACTGGTATAAGAACAGACAGATCGATCAGTGGAACAGAACTGAGACCCCAGAGATGACACCATCTGCCTATGAACAGTTGATATTTGACAAAGGCCCTAAGACATTAAACTGGGGGAAAAACTGTATCTTCAACAAATGGTGCTGGCAAAATTGGATATCCATCTGCAAGAAACTGAAACAAGATCCATATCTTACACCTTATACAAAAACCAACTCCAACTGGATAAAAGACCTAAATATCAAACCTAAAAACAAGAAAGCTCATCCAAGAAAAGGTAGGAACAACAATGGAAGTTTTAATACACAATACGGACAGACTCCAAAATCTGTCAAACAAACCACAATCATCAGAAGAGAAAATAGATAAATGGGATCTATTAAGAATTAAACACTTTCGCTCATCTGAAGACTTTATTAATAGAATTAAAAGAACACCTACAGAATGGGAAAAAATATTTGGAAACTCTATGTCAGACCGACGCCTGATTTCCATAATCTATAAGATACTACAAAATATCAACAAGAAGAAGACTTGTCTATAGAAGAAAAGACTCTTTGACAGCTGCAAGGGAGGGGAGGGAGGGAGGGGGGAAGGGTTTAGATTAGATAGTTGCTAGGTATCTGGTTGGGTGAAATCGGTGATAGCACACATTACAAACAAGAACAATATTAAGTGGACTTAAACACAACATGAGTACTCCTTCCATCTTAACTCAATATTGCAAGGATAGAGTAGCTGGGGCGGGGGGCGGGGGACCATGCTCTTAGGCGAAAGCGAGGCCAGTTGGCACAACTAGCGTTTTGCTAAGAGGGCTCTCTGCACCCCACGTTGGTGAGTGGCGTCTGGGGTCTTAAAAGCTGCCACGCTGCCATCCGAGGGCACAGCAAATGGTCCCAACTCAGCAGGAATGCATGCTCACCGAGGACCAAAATGACATGGGGGAAAGACAACCCAGAAGACAAAGAGACCCACATCAGTGGGTGCCTACATCGCCTTGGGACCGGACGAACTGGATGGTGCCTGGCCACCACCAGTGATAGCCGCGATGGAGCTCACTAAGTTGAGTCTCACTGGCAACACAAGAATAAAAAGGGGTGCACCTTGAGATCCCCACTAAAAGACCTCAAATGATGGTCCAGTGGTTTCAGGGTTCCCCTGGGAGCATGGCCCCTTGCCCTGATGCTGCCCTTGACCATAAATCGTAACGAAGGTCCACGCTTTGGACAGGAATGGATTGGACTTGGCGATGCAGAGTGACCATATATTGGATGCACTTTATGGTTCTATACATCTATAGGATGTCATCCTGCTGAACTCTGGCTGGAGGAAGGAGAGTGGGTGGAGAGGAGGGAAAAAAGAGACTATTGGGAGAACGAGACATGTATGGAGCAGAGAGGAACAGTGTGCTGTCACTGGGCAGGGAGAGCAGTGGAAGCTGCATATAGCTGGGTATGTAAATTTATACGGGAATGCACATTTTCACTCAGTTATATTAAATAAAAAATTTTTAAAAAAGTAATATGACCTAATTAAGCAAAAAAAAAAAAAAAAGCCCACTAGACTCCTAGCAACAATATAGGACAGACTCACAGTGACCCCATGGGACAGAGCAGAGCTGTCCTACAGGGCTTCAAGGCTCTATCTTCGCAGGAGACTGCTCTATCTTAGAAGGAGACTGCCACATCTTCCTTGTATTGAGCAGCTGGTGGGTTCAAACCACCAACCTTGCAGTTAGTAGCCAAGTACTTTAACCACTGCACCACCAGGGCTCCAATCTAACCTAATTATTAGAGATTTCCTCTTTTGTGTCTTTCAGACTAAGAATATTCAAATTTCTCAACTGACCACATGTAAGTGTAAGGATGAAAAGGATGCCACTGAGTTAGGCTCAGCTCACTCTCTCTCCTTCTGTCTCCACAGCTGTATCTAGACTGAATCACAGAATCCACTTCAAATCCACTTCCCCTTCAATCACTATACACTCCAGGTGCTATCTGCAGACAGGATCTCAGGGAGGGGGTAAGAACTGAAATTAGTGAATGAGAGGAAGGGATTACTTGCGTTCGTTATTTGTAACACCACTCCTATCATCTGTGTATTTGTTCAAACAACAAATGCAAAACTCAACATGCACAGAGAAACATCTGTCGCCAAACACCACCCTTACCAGTTTTGAACAGTAACACAAAACACACTCTAATAAATATCTGAGTTCAATAGTGCGGACGCCAGCAGACACGACAATACTCATGATAAATGGCCTCATCGTTTTTTTCTTGTCACTGGGTTTTGGCGGTCGCTGTTTGATCAGCATCACAAGCAGAGGTGAGAAGCCCTTCACACCTCACTCCTGATGCACGGGTTAGACACCACCAGATAAAGGCAAACTCATCGACACTAACCGTGTTAGCACAGATGAATGAGACAGCAATGGAAGAAACAGAAAGGGAAAAGGTTTGAAGTTTCTGAAAAGTTAAGAAAACAAAATAAAAAAGATAACACATGACCCTATTCAGCTATCAAGCTGCTTTGCTCATGGCATGGAATGGCAGCGGGCACACAGCAGGCTTTTAAATATCTGCTGATTAAAGGACTATAGGAGGTCTAATTAAGTTCACGAACTTATCCTAGAATATATCTCATTGTTCATGTGTTCATGAACATCCCTCACTGCTGAGTATCACTACGGTCACCTTGGAAGTCCTTCCCTGGGGAAGCCATGGAACAACGCCAGCGCCCTGTCCACCCTTCAAAGCAATTTGGGAACTCTTTCTGAAACGGCCATCAGAGCTGTCATCAGATTACCCTTGATGTCCTCAATGTCATCAAAATGTCTTCCTTTCAATATTTCCTTTATCTTTGGGTCAAGAAAAAAGTCACTGGGGGCCAGATCAGGTGAGCAGGGCGGGTATTCCAATACAGTTGTTTACTGGCTGAAAATGTTCTCACCGACAACTATACAATTAAGTTTGTGAACTTGCCACCACACTCAATGGCCATTCCAGAAAGAGTTCCAAAACTGAAAGCAATTTTGGAGGGTGAACTAGGCCCCAGTGCTGGTGCACAGCCTCCCAAGGGGAGGACCTGGAAGGTGACTGCAGCGAGATTCCGCAATGAGGTAGGTAACACAACAATTAAGTTTTCAGACTTAGCTGTCGGAAACACATGTGAACCAAAGCTTCTTGGACAGAGTAAAGAAAGGAAGGAATCAATAAGCCACAGGAACCTCATTTAATAAACTCACCATATTCCCCATCTTACCTGAATCAACTATTGGCAGTTCTGGAGTGGCCTGTCTACTTCAGTTCTCCAATTTTAATGATCAAGAACCAAAATTGTCCTACTTTCAATGGGTACAAACAAAATATCCTCTTTATAAAATTCTGTGGATGGCAGGTCCACGACCTTAAATTGTTAGTATCCTAATGGAACCTGCTAAAAATAGAGGCTGTAGCTATGTACTGGGACAGTGAACTGCCTTAAAACAACGGTTCGGAATTCCTAAATGACCCCATTCTACAGGGGAATCTATTATAGTGAGATTTTTTATTTCAACATAAGTTAAAACACTTGCTTAACAACCAATGTTTAGGATATTTTAGCAACAACTACTCACACCAATCTCAGTAAGATCTTGTATCATGTATTTATTCCAAAAAAATCTGTCATCAACCTGGAAAGAGAAGAGAATGAACAGTTCAGAAACACAGATTACTGCAGTTTTCCTATAAAAGCCCATCCGGCCCATACACAGTCCAGTGGGCAAACCCTGTCCTGAGTTTTGGCAGTACCTTCTGCCAGAGGGGGCGCCCATCCTTCTCCCCAGCGCTCTGCCTCTGCACGGAATTGGTCAGGTCATAAGTCAAGCTATAGTAAAAGGACTCCGAGTCCATGAACATCTTCAGTAACTCCTCAAGCAATCTCCTCTCCAACTTCTCCTTTTCTTTACTTTCCTTAACCTAGAAGAAGGGACATCTGCTATTATTACAGGAATTAAATGTGAAGCATTATGTTGATAACACACAGCTTCCTGAGAGAGAACTGAAAACAATCCCAAGGGCATGCAAATACAATGCTCTAATATGACAAAGTGTTCTGAAAATAAACGTACTGGCAGGAAAATTACTCCTCAATTAAAACTAATCAAAAATGTACTCAAAGGCGTATCAAACTCTTACTTTCTTTTTATTAGGTGCAGACACATTGGATTTAATATGTGTAAAGGTCTTCAGCAGAAATTTTGAGTCATCAGGAGATGGTATAATCTTCTCTGGTTTATTAATTCCAAAATGATGCTTCTTACAGAGCTAAATAATTAGAAAGAGATGATTCGTTAGCATTAATATTTGCTTGTTGAATGTTCAAGTAGGAGTGCTGCAGTGAAAGCTCCTGCTTGGGCATTTTATTTAACAATTAGCCTCAAGAATTCGTAGAGTGACCAAGACAACAACGGATGTCAGCAAACACAGCTGCGACTTCAGTGATTAGAGAACTGCAGCACAGGAGACACAAAGAACACAGGGGAGGGCACGCTCAGGAGTCAACCCACCGCCATCCAGTCAGTCCCAACTCACAGCAACTCAGTAAGACAAAACAGAACTGCCCTATTGGGTTTCCAAAGAGCACCTGGTGGATTCAAACTGCTGACTTTTTGGTGAGCAGCCACAACACCTAACCACTACACCTCCTTAGAATTTAGAGGTGGGAAGTTCAAGTTAGGATTATAACTATGGTAAGTTCAAGGCTAATATAGCTACAAAACAAATATTCTGAGGTTATTTATGTTTCAAATATTGGTGTCTAAGATTAAAACTACCACAACATACATATTTGCAATGTTTCATGGTTATTTCACAGCTATTTGAAAAATATTCGTTAATGCAAGTTGATTATTTCTGTTGAGAAATTGTCTTAAGAGTGCTGTACTGCGAATCTTACTAACAAGATCTTTGGTTGATGGAAAGGAGAGGAGAACTAAGTATACAGACACAGCTCCTGGGACTCTCCGTTCTCAGCTGAATCGCTGCCCTCAGCAAACATCAGTGGTAGTCCCAGATTTACTCGTGGGCCAGGTAAGCAGTCCTGAGAAAACCACCGCTCCCTTCTATCAACACACACCCTCGCCTTGGGAGATTCTCACCGGACAGCAGAGCAGCAGTTGTTAAAGATGCTTTCCTCTCAGTCGCCTGATGCTGCAGCTGCTTGCAGCACTAAGTAATTGTAGGTTAGCAATTTTCATATAGAATGTTAGTAATTAGTCATATTAATAACACTTTCTTTTAAAAACTCTGATGGCTCACTTAAACCTAGCTACAGATTGCTGCAACTTTAATAATTCCAAACAGGATATTCTGCATTTGTTTGACATAATCAATCCTCAACGGCATTCAAATCAGCAAAATTTCCCCCCAGGGATGAATCAAAACTATTCTAAAGACCTAAGTACTGTAAAGCAAACCAGTAACAGCACCCTGTTCTGCACCCACCCTCCTGACTCTCTAAAAAAGGCCAATTTCCTGCTTAGGCCTCCTGCGGGGTCAGGGCCTTGCCTCCCTCCTCACTTCTTCTCTCCTCATGTCTCATACCTCCATTCCTGCCACCTATCTACAAGTTTAACACACCATTCTTCAACCCTGAAATCCCCACCACGAGTCAGCAGGGTTCAAACAGTGTCACACTTAGCAGGGTTGCTGGACCTGTGATGGGTATTGGCTGACTGAGGTAGGTCAAAGACTGAAAGCCCCAACCAAATGTTAGGGCCCACTGAAACAAGTCATCTCCTCAGCTTTGAAAAGGACAAAGCTTGTCCTCTTGTCTCTACAACATCCTCTCTCTGATGTCCACCTATCTGCCGTTTAATCAAAAAAAAAAAAGTCACCGTCTTTCATCATCTTAACTACCACTATATTGACTCATATCCTCCCGTCACTGACCCCCTAGCCAAGGTCTGTTTCCCGGATCTTGATCCTTTGCTGGCATGGCCCTGTCAAGTCATAGCTGACCCACTACCAGATCACCTTAGCAAGGCCTTGGCATCCTCCTCCAATATTCTCCTATTGACCCAACCATTTCATGGCTATTGCTACTGTGTTAATTTAGGTCTTTGTTTGGTCCAGACCAGTATTTCTCAAGGCAAATTCCCCCAGCACGAGAGAGAAGGGAATTCTTTATGTAGGATTATCCTACACAGTGCAGACACAGTAGCATCAAGCAACTTTTAAGTATTGAGCACAGCCGTAGGTCCCCCTCTCCCATTTGGCCTTTTAACCCCCTTTATTTACACTGCAGGGGCCCCGTTTCCAGCTGTCACATCTGCTCCTGGAGCGTAGACGGCCCACACCTTCCGTTCTCTGCACTGTGAGATGTCTGGTTCACGGGGATACTGATTCTCTCTGAGCCCGGCAACGTCGTGTTTTTCTATTTTTATTTTCTATCTATACTCATATCATGGGTGGAACAGAACTGGTACAGGCCATTATCCTTTCTTTACCCACAAGTCCAGAGTCCCCAACACTCTGAAACCTGCAAGTTTTAAAAATGTTTGTTGCAAACTCATTAAATGACGAAACATGCTTTGAACTGATACGAGATTATGGATAGTCACTGCTGACCTCCCTTACCGTGAGTATTCACGAGTGTTTAAGAAATATTAATGTGTTAGATTGTGGGGATAATACTTCAGACTCACTGATATACAAAACATATAGAATAACCCTTTGAAGCCCCCCTAAAACTCTGAGCTCTAAACCAAATATTGTTTCAGATAAGGCAGTACAGATCTGCATTGCAAAGCACAAACTCGGATTTTAGCAAAAAGTCATTCTCCATCCTTAAAACTAATTTTTCTAAATAGAAACTAAAATTACTTAAATACACACATTTTCAAAGGATATTTTAAAAGCTTCTACATAGTTAGCTTTAGAAAAAAACAGACCACTGTCTTTCTCAAAGGGTTAAATTCAATTCTGCCAAAAAAAAAATTACCACCAAAACCAAACCCACTGCCACTAAGTCGATTCCAACTCATAGAGACCCTATAGGTCAGGGCAGAACTGCCCCAGAGAGTTTCCAAGGAGCACCTGGTGGATTTGGACTGCTGATCTTTTGGTTAGGAGATGTAGCACTTAACCACTATACCACCAAGGTTTCCAAAAAAAGGAAGAGTGCAAATTACTTCTTGGGATCCCTTCTAGTCCTATGGTGTTCTGTTTAAACACAGCTCTCAGGATTACAAGGTACACGGTTGACAGTGGGATCACATTCCCTTTTCCAGAGACCCAGCCAGCTCTGTGAAGTGTGTGCTTAGGACCTTATCACAACCTGGATACATGTGATCTCAGAAAGAAAGCCACCACCAGAGGCCCCATGATGTGCCTCCTGCTTCTTCTGATGCCCGTACAACTTAATGTTTCACAACCCAGAGGAAGGTCGGATATTGCTGCTGCTATTTAAGAAGAGGAAAATCAAATGTTTTACTTTAAACATTGGTCTCTAGGTATACCCATCTGGAATTAAAATTTTAAATAGACGTCTTGTGGGAAACTAAGTATGGAAAATGATGCACTTATCTATTAAGGCAATGAGATAAAGCAAACAAGATATGCAGACAAGGAATACAAACCCATAAAACTTTAAAGGGTGCTTTTTCAAAAGAAAGAACATCTATGTTCTCCCTTATTTGAGCCCTAAGATTCTTCATATCCTGTACAGATCATTTTAAAAGACTGGCACAAGGCTTAGGAAAACAGTCTAGCAATTCCTGAAAAGGTCAAACAAATTTACCATATGATCCAACAATTTCTTTCACCCCTAGGTATAAACTCACGAGAAATGAAAACATATGTCTACACCAAATACCTGCACATGATTGTTCATGGCAGACTGTTCCTAACTATGAACGTCCAGAACAGCATTATTCACAACAGTTCCAAAACAGAAATAACACATATCCATCAGCTAATGAATGGAGACATAAATGAAAACATTCTAAAACTGACTGTGATGACAGCTGCACAATTCTGGGAATATATTATAAACTAATGAACTGTGCACATTAAATGGGTGAATTTTTATGGTATGTCAATTATATCTCAATAAAGTTGCTATTTTAAAATTGGTAAACAAAGCACATACTTGAGGTAAAAATGCAACTGAGGCAGAAAACTAGAAATTTCTATTAATACTAGACTCTGAAATAAGTTGCTTCTCTTCCAATTACAGACGACAGGCTGGGCTCGGGCAGACATGAAACAGGGCCCGCAGTGCAGCATCTGAGGGCCCTGCCGGCAAACAGGGAAAGCAGTAGGCTATTCAAGGGACCCACAGGCCTCCAAAGACAGAGGAGTCAGCTTTGTTTAAAAACGTCTCTGACCAGACTTGATGGTCTGACAAGAGAGGAGAGTCCCTGGAAGACACGGCCCCTGGACTCCTGATTAGTCTAGAGCCGACACCACGCCTAAAGCCGACTCTTTCAGACAAGACTGAGCGGGTCTGTAAGACCTAAAGCGATACACACAAGAGTGTGCTTCTTGGCTTAAGTAGATAAAAGAGACCAGCTGGGGAGCTCCTGTCCAGAGGTGAGACAAAAAGACAGAAGGGGACAGGAGATGGTTGAACGGCCACAGGAAATACGGGGTGGACAGGAGGAGTGAGCTGTCACGGGGCGGGGGGTGTGGGGGGGAGAACAGCCGCGGTCACATAAACAAAGTATGTATTATGCATAAGTTTTGTATGAGAAACCAATTCTAACTGTAAACTTCCACTTAAAACACAATAAATAAAAACATATTATGTGTGTGAAATATGTATATATTCATGAGAAATAACAGAATGAAAGTCAAGGAGGAAAAACACATAACAACAAAAGGGAAAAAAACCTATCCTGAGAAATTTGAAAATAATATTTATTCTCCAAAGAACTGGGACCAAACAGAAACCACCATTAAAACTCACCAGAAGAGTGACAATGATTACATCTAAGTAGCAGGACTTTTTTTTTTTCTCCTCCTTCACTAGTCACTGCGTAATCAGAAAAATGAAACTTAAAAAGGATGAGGCTCCTGAAGGCTTCATTTACACGAACCTTTACAGGAACTGAAATGAAGACGCCCGAGAACTAAATGAACACCTATGCACGTCCTATTTTCCACACGGCTGCTCTCCGTCCTTCCGCCTACCAGGCAGTGTTAGGCCCCTTTACCATTCAGCAGGATTGAAAGGAAGACAAAAAGGCTTAAACGTAATGGAAAAAAGTTATATTCCCTTGGGAGAAAGGAACACCAAACTATTTCCTAAAACAAAATTTGACAATGCTTTATTTAAGGTGACATTTACCCCCAATTGGGAAGCATTACCACACGTCACCTCTAACATGAAGCCTAACATTTAGCCTAACATTTAGCGGTCCTGGTAAGTGTTTCAGCTTACACAGCCCAACAGTACTGTAAACATACTCAACTGTCTCGTCAGGGGAGGGCTCATTTTCATATTTATTTGAAGATATTTCACTTAAGAGTAGGGAGAGAGAAAAGGAAAGCCTGAAGCATGAAGAAATCCTCAAAGCTTTCACAATATTTACTCTTTTGTGTTTAAAAATTTCATGTAAATGTTATTTCCTACAAATTTTTTCCCCACCCTTTTAAATAAATGGAAACACTAGTCCTAGCAATCTCAGCTGCTGTCTCAGAAATGTTACAGATTGGTGGCCAAGAAGAGAGTCAGAAAACCTCCCTGACAAGTTTAAGAGGGGCACCGATCATCTCTGTATGGGGAGTGACTTAATGCACCCAGGGCTGAGAGAGCTCCATGATCAAAGCAAGAGGCTGAAGGTGCTGTGTGAGTGGGCCCCACTGTCTGCTCAAGCAGAGAGCCAGCCAGGGGGGATCGCCCTCAAGGGAGAGCGATCAGGCGGCAAGCCACGCTGAGCTTTCAGCTTGTCAGCAACACCACCCAAAGGACAGTGCCGGCAAAGCTACTGCCTTCGTGATCTAGGGCCATGCTTGCTAGTCTGGCTGCTCTCCATTAAAATACAATGCCAACAAAAACATAAACACCAGATTTTCACAGGCCTAACTGCTGTCTGCCTCAGTCGGTCTCTGGATCAGCAGGAGGCACAGTGTTTTAGCAGCAAGGCCAATGAAAGCACAGTGAGACGTACACTCATTTCTTCTGTATTTCCTGAAACTAACAGTTAAAATCAAGGCCCTCTTAATATTTTGTTTTAATGTTAAGTTTCTTAAAATCAGACTGTAGAATCTCTAGAGAAATCTGAATAAAAATACCTATATTTTTACTTATTTTTTTAAACCATTTAACCTGCCCCCAAGAACTCAGCATGGAAAAGCATATGGTGGGTGCTGTTACCTGCACCCACCATTCAGGTAACAGGGAGGCAGCTTAGCACTGACAGAGAACTGGACTACTGGAGTCCAGTCAGAACCCTACCATGTGTCCACTAGGTGGCTTAATCCTGGCCAAGCCTCCTTTGTACAGTGTGGATCAGAATGTTCCTATCTTACAGGGTGATCTTAGGGTTAAATATGACAACTCAGGTGACTCACAAGTCCTGCCTAGTGAACAATAAGCCAAAGTCACTAGGACTACGGCAGCACACTAACAAACAGCCCCTCCACACGGAAGCCCACACTGACATCTGTGGGCAGGACCCCAGTGCGGCAGTGGGTATCCCCAGTCGGGAGGCAGAGCAGACAGCTAGGACAACACTAGCCCTGACAACCTAAGTTGCTCTGCTTGTGGGCTTGGTTTTCTCCCCAGAAAATGAAGGCTATACTAGGTCAGTGGTTTACTTTCTTTAAAAAAAACTTTTGTTGTTTAATGATAAAAGTCATGATGCCTAGTAAAATTCCAAGAAACAAAGATAAAAGAAGATCAAGTGAAAGCTAAATTCTCCTTGACTCCTCTCCCCACCAATCAGTACAGTTTGTGCAGAGCACAGGGGGTCCCCAGGAAGGTGGTCTTCCAGGAGAGACCAAGTGGACAGAGCCCCAAGGATCCCCTCATCACCGCCTCACCGAAAGCTACTCTGCTTTTATTACATTTCACAGAAGATGTCGAGACATGGATTCTACTAAAAATGGTTCGCAAACCACAGGATTAAATTATTTTAAAGATATTATCTACCTCTAGGAAGTCCCTACCCAAGTGGTGAAAATGTTCAATGTGCTCAGCTGCTCACCAAAAGGCTGAAGGTTCAAGCCCGCCCAGAAGTGCCTCAGAAGAAAGGCCTGATGAACTACTGAAAAATCAGCCACTGAGCACACAGTTCTGCTCTGACACACATGGGATCACTGTGTGTCACAGTCAGCTCAAGGGTAACTGCTAATCCAGCTTTAAAATGGCATGACCCTAGCCTACTACACAAATTCTCATCCATGCCATTACGTTTATAATACATTCCTCAGATTTCACCTTACCTCGAGCTCAAGATCCTGAGGCTCCATTTCAGAAAGCGACAGCACAGCAATTTTGGTCACTTTACAGACTTCATGGTCTCCCGGAAGTTTGCCCACCACTGCTTTCTGCCGAATTAGAATCAGCCACCATGGAAGATCTGAAAGAGAAAAGGTGCATCAACAGTTGCTATGCAGAATGCTACTCTCTCTCAGCAAGATGATAACCAAGAAGCTAACAACAATGCCAAAAATGCATACATTTAAGAGATACAACTTGTTAAAAAGTAAAACACACACAAAAAGATATGTTAAAGGAAAACATGCAAAAAAGGATACACAGTAGCTCTCCTTGTTGTTGCTGGGTACCACTGAACAGATTCCAACTCACAGTGATCCAGTGCACAGCAGAGCCAAGCAGTGCCCAGCCCTAAGCCATCTTCACAACTGGTGTTATGCCTGAGCCCCCCTGTGGAGCTACTGTGTCAACCCATCTTGAGGGTCTTCCTCTTTTTCTCTGACCTCTACCAGGCACTGGCTCCTCCTGATGACAAAGTACATGAGACAAGTCTCACCATCCTCAATTCCAAGGAGCACTCTGGCTGCATTTCTTCCATGAAAGACTTGTTTGTTCTCTGTCAGTCTGTGATATAGTCAATATTTGTTACCATCACCATGAAGCAAGGACATCAATTCTTCCTCCAGCACCCTTATTCACTATCTCAGCTTTTGCATGCATATGAGGAGATTAAGAATACATTCATCATGACAGGTCAGGCGTGCTTTAGATCTCAAAGCAACATCTTTGCTTTTAAAAACTTTGACAAGTATTTGCAGCAGATTTCCCCAACATAGCATGTTTCTCGATTTCCTGACGCTGCTTCCATGGGCAGTGAGTGTGGATCCAAGTAAAATGAAATCCTTGACAATGCTGACTTTTTCTCCAGTTATAACATTTCTTACTGGTCTAGTTGTGAGGACTTTTGTTTTCTGTTGGAGTGTAACCCATACTGATGACTGAGGTCTTTCATCTCCATCACTACGTCCTCTAAGCGGTCTTCACTTCCAGCACGTAAGCTTGTATCATCTGCACACCACAAGTTGTTGATGAGTTTTTCTCCAATCCTGATGCTGCATTCTTCTTCACACAGTCCAGCTTCTCGGACTGTTTGCTCAGCACAGCATACAGACTGCATCAACACAGTGGAAGGATACAACCCTGAGCACATGCCTTTACTGACCTTAAACTACACAGTATTCCCTTCTTCTGTTCAAACAACTGCCTCTTCATCTATGTACAGGTTTCTCAACAGCAAGATTAAGTGCTCTGGAATTTCCATTCTTCACACTGTTATCCATCATTTGTTATGATCCACACAGTCGAATGCCTTTGCATAGTCAATAAAACACACGTAAACATCTTTGCAGTAGTCTTTCCTTTCAGCCAAGATTTATCTGACATCAGCAGTGATAGATCTCATTCCATATGCTCTTATGAATGTGGCATGAATTTCTGGCAGCTCCCTGTCTATGTACTACTGCAACTGCTTTTGAATGACTTGAGGAAAATTTTGTGTGTGATATTAATGATACCGTTTGACAACTTACATGTTCTGTTGGATCAGTTTTCTTTGGAATGGACACGAATACAGATCTCCTCCAGGTGGTTGTCCAGACAGCAGTCTTCCAAATTTCTTGTCACAGGAAAGTGAGCAACTCCAGCACCACTTCTGTTTGTTGAAATATCTCATTTGGTATTGCATCAATTCTCAGAGCCCTGTTTTTCACCAATGCCTTCAGTGCAGCTTAGACTCCTTTCTTCAATACCATTGCTCTTTCACCACATGCTATCTCTGGAAATGACTGGATGTCAACCAGTTCTTTTTGGTACAGTGACTCTGTGTTTCCTTCCACCTGCTTTTGGTGCTTCTGCATTGCTCCATGTTTAGCTTACAGAATCCTTCAATATTGCAACTCAAGGCTTGATTTTCTTCCTTCAGTTCTTTCAGCTTTAAACACAAAGATGTTTAACTGTGTGTGTTGGCCCTCAGGCACATAAAAGAGATATTTAATTGTATTGTATCTGTCTAGTTGATTCCAACTCATAGCAACCTTACAGGACAGAAAAGAGCTGGGCGGGGGCAGCGATGGGGGTCCATCAACAGGCTGCTTCTCCTGCCGAGCGCCGGATGGGTCTACACCGCTGACCTCTCAGTTAGCAGCCAGCAATTCACCACTGGACCACCAGGGCTCCTTTCACTCATAATCGCCTACTGCCATCAAGTTGATTCCTAGTCAGAGCAACCCTCCAGCCCAGGGCAGAACTTCCCTAGCTGTAATATTCACGGAGGCAAACTGCCACATATTCCTCCCGTGGAGTAGCTGGGTTTGAACTGCCCACCTTTTGGTTTGCAGCTGAATGCTTAGGACTGCCACCAAAGTTCCTTTTCACTCATGACTAGGGAAACAGAAATGGAAGCAACACCGTGGTATCACTTCTCGCTTATCAGACCGAGGACAATTAAGAAGTATGACAACACATCCTACAGCAAAGCTATGGAAAAAGAGGGACACTGACTGTCACAGTGTTGCTGGGAATACAAACCGGCACAACTTTTTCTGATGGAAGTTGCACAACACCTACCAACATAATCGATGTATTCCTTTTTGACCCAGCATTCCTACTCCCAGGAGTCCACTCTGAAGATACACACACGACACCACAAAGATACAGACTTTCAAGCCTATTCACAGCAGCAGTTTGTAACTGTGAAATACTGGAACAAACCTAAATGCCCACACATGACAGTGACTGAATCCACACAACCAAGCCCTCTGCAGCTGAGAAAGACTGAAGAGGAGTTCATGAACTGACAAGGAGTGGCTTCAGAATATAGAAACTGAAACGCAGACGTCGCTAAAGCACACTACCTTTCCTGCAAGGGGATACACATGTATCTGCTCATGGGGCAGGAGTAAAGAAGAATCAGCTAGAAATTACTGAGAATGGTTACCGACATGGTAGCCGGAGACGGAGAGAAAAGAAGCCCAGACTGGCCAGCTCCTAGAACCATGTAGCTAGCTTCCTCATTACTACCAGTTTCAGGAAGGTATCTCCTATTCTTTTTTGAGATTTTCTAAGTGGGTAATATGACTTATTCATAATATGCACATATATATTCTTTCTCTCTTTTTTTTGGTAGGAAACCCTTGTGGCATAATGGGTTAAGAGACATGGTTGCTATCCAAAAGGTTGGCAGTTCACATCTACCAGGTACTTTTTGGAAACTCTGTGGGGCAGCCCTGCTCTGTCCTAGTGTCGCTGTGAGTCGGACCCAGCTTGACAGCAGTGGGTTATTTCTCACTTTTTGTACTGCATGTGAGGTGTTTTGCTTTTTCCATGAGGTAGAAACGAAGGTATAGCAAATGGAAAGTACGCAGCACACAGTAGGAACACACTAAGCACAAAGAACACAGCAAGCACACAGTAAGCACGCAGCAAGCACACAGTAAGCACGCAGCAAGCACGCAGCAAGCCCACAGAAACACAGAGTAAGAGTTCAATGTCAGTCCTCTCTCTGAACATTCTCAGTCTCACACATCGATCACAAAGAAAAACTAACTTTAGAGTACAACAGATAAGGAAACCGATATCTACTAGTTATAATCAAAGTAATCTAACCTGAACTTCTTTCTTCTTTGGAGAACAGTATGCAGATAAGTGGGCAGGAATTCTTTTTTCCCCCTCACAACTCAGCTTTAAATTTCCTTGGTAAAGAAAACACTAATTAAATCTGATTATACTAGAACTGAAAATTTTAGCATAGCAAACCAAAGTCAAAAAGCAAACCAGGAAAAATATTTGCAGCTGAAGAACTTATCTCCCTCTTTTATAAAGTGTTCCTGAAAACTTAAAAGAAAAAGACAAATAGTCCAAGAGAAACATGAGCCAAAGGCATGAGTGCACCGTTCAGAGAAAAGGAAGCACAAGCAGCTGTAAAGTTATGAAAAGATGCTCAACCTCATTTATAACAAGGGAGATGCACATTAAAACTACAGTGAGACATCACAGTTTACACTGGTGACATGAAAAATTTATTTGCCATCACCCTGGAGAAATACAAATGTTATCATGTACTTTATACGGCTGTGGGTTAACAGACATTGTTGGAAGAATGTAAATTTACATAATTTCTATGGGGATAGCTTGGGAATATCTATCAAAATAACAAATCCTTCTATCCTTACAAGAACAAAACTCTAGTTTCTGGTCATTTATCCTAAAGATACACTGACAAATGAGGGAAGCAGTACAAATACAACATTATATCCAAGTATTATTATAAAATAGTAAGATGACAAGTCACCTAAAATTCTATGATTAGGAAACAGACTAAGTAACTTTCAATACTTTCATATAGTGGAATATTGTAGTGGAATACTGAACTCTTACTCTGTGTTTCTGTGGGCTTGCTGTGTGCTTGCTGTGTGCTTACTGTGTGCTTGCTGTGTTCTTTGTGCTTAGTGTGTTCCTACTGTGTGCTGCGTACTTTCCATTTGCTATACCTTCGTTTCTACCTCATGGAGAAAGCAAAACACCTTACATGCAGTACAAAAAGTGAGAACACTTTACATGCAGTACAAAAAGTGTGCTAGCTTTTAGGTGTGCTTGTCCGCTTGCTGTGCTGTGGTGGTTTCATGTTGCTGTGATACTGGAAGCTTTACCACCACTGGTATTTCATACATGGCCAGGGTCACCCTTGGTGGACACATTTCAGCTGCACTTCCAGACTAAGACAGACTAGGAAGAAGGACCTGGCAGTTTGCTCCTGAAAAAATTAGCCAGTAAGAACCTTGTGAAGAGCAGCAGAGCACTGTGTGACACTGTGCTAGAAGAAGAGTCCTTCAGTTTGGGATGTTCTCAAACTATGTCTGGAGAAGAGTTGTCTCCTCAAAGCAGAGGCAGCCTTAACGACATGGATGGAGTTAAAGCTATTGGGCCTTTCATTTGCTGAAGTGGCACAATTCAAACTGAGAAGAAGCAAGTGCAAACAACCATTAAATAATCAGAATGTGGAATGCACAAAGTATGAATCCAGGAAAATGGGAAGTAGTTAAAAAATGAAACGGAGTGTATAAAGATTGATATTCTAGGCATCAGTGAGCTGAAATGCACTGGTACTGGCCATTCTCAGTCAGAAAATCATATGGTCTACTAGGCTGGGAATGATGAACTGAAGAGGAATGGCATCCTGGTTACTGTCAAAAGAACATTTCAAAATCAATCCTGAAGTACAGAACTGTCAGCGACCCAACACACAGTGTTTTCAATCACTTCATAGGCATGCAAAAGCTGGAACAATGAAGAAGGAAGATGGATGAAGAACCGATGCCTTTCAATTATGGTGCTGTCAAAGACTATGAATGTACCATGGAGTGCCAGAAGAAAAACACATCAGTCTTGGAAGAAGCGCAGACAGAATGCTCCTTAAAAGAAAGGCTAGTGAGACTTCTTTTGTCTCTTGTACTTGAGATAAAATGTTACCAGTTCCTGGAAAAGAACATCATGCTTGGGAAAAGGGAAGGTCCGTGAAGAAGAGAAAGACCTTCAGTGAGGCGGACTGACAGGGCGGCTGCAGCAAGGGGCTCAAGCACAGCAAGGTGGAGGGGAGGGTGCAGGACCGGGCAGGGACTTGTCATTGGACACAGGGTCGCTACGAGTCAGAACCAACTCAACGGCACCTAATCACACACCATAAAAAGCAACTAACTTTGGACACATTCTACGACATGCACCTGAAAACACTATACTGAGTGAAAGAAGACAGTCACAAAGGACCACATATTATATGATGCCATTTGTACACAATATTCAAATCAGACAAGCTCATAAAGAAAAGTAGATTTAGTCATCGCAAGGAACTGGGGGAGGGAGAAATCACAAAATTTCTTTGTGACACGATGAAAGTAGAATTACATCGTGATGATGGTTGCATAACCTTGTGAATACAATAAAAACCACTGAATCATGTTCTTTAAAAGGGTGAATTTCATGGTACGCGAGTTACACTATTTTTTTAAAAAAGATTTCTGAACAACAGAAGAACTTCTTAAGAGTCTTATCTGTTAGAGCAGAGAATAAAAAAACCTAAGTCTATTTTCTGCCAAAGACAGAGGTCTTAAGCTGGATTATCTATTAATTATTGAAACATGACTTATAGGGCAAGCTAAAACATTAATGAAAAGATTAGCTGTTAGGGGTAGTGTTTAAAATAATAATTAAATTTCTCACAATAGAAGCAAAATTAAAATTATGAACTGAACACTAGGAGGTTTTCAGGCAAAAATCATTCTCTCTTTAACAAAACAAACAAAATCGCATTACAAATAACAGGACTCTCTCTTCCAGTTATTACTTTGTCTAAGGTGAAACAACACACAGAAAGCCTACAAAGTCGAGCAGGCAACTGCATGCTGAGTTACAAGATTAAGTGATTCAAATATACTTTCTATAGTCTGAATTTTAGGACAAGAAAAATGCAACAGCATAACTTCACTACTATTTAGCACTCCCAGAATCCATTCAAGTATAATTTTGTCAAGTGCCAATGAAAGCTCACTATTAATTTATGTCACACCAAGAAAAGAAACTTGGCTTGGTTAAAGTTGCCACATTGAGATCTAGATACACAGTGTAACGAAGAGTTAGAAGATACTTTCATCTAGCCAGGTCACAAAGATACTTTTTCAACTTAATAAATATACTACAAAGGAGGAAAATGAAAGTCAATTTGGTAACCCTGGATCCTCCAAGAAAAGAAAGACAAGGAAACTGGACTTTCCCAGAAAGATAAGAAAACCCATAAGGAAGTAATTATCCTGAAAAGCATGACCAGTAGCGCAAGCTAAAGCAAGAGTCCTGGAAAACAGCCAGTCATCAACAATGTACAATAAGTGATTCACTTAAGAGGAGTAAGGTAAAGACTTTCATTCAGTTTGGGGAAAAAATGCTTCCTCCCTGCTCACCACATATCACCTCCAACATGGCTATCTGTCCTGCTGGCATATGGAAATGATATAATTTGACCCATCATGGTGGGCTGAGCAATCATTTTTATTTGTATTAATCTAATCACATGGGGGATATATAAATACATTCCACCTATTAAAAACAAATAAATGACACAGGTACAACTGAAGTTCCCTTTGACTGCAATCCTCAAACTCATGAATACTCTTTAGATCTCATCCAAACTCCCACTTCTGAGTTCTCTCATGTAAGCAGGCCAGCAAGATTTTCCATATTTGTTATTTGTTAACATCCATTTAATTTTACTTGAGAGCTTAACAACAACTTTTTCCCCTTTAGCATACAACCATATCTCAATTTGCAGTCTCTATTTTCACTGCTCACCCTCAGATACCTGCTGGGTGGAAATATATTACGCTAGACTGCTCTCTGTGACTAAAGAGCCAATTAGTAATTTGCTCACCTTCCACACAGGAGCTACACGTTGTTTCTTGACTGGTCATTCTATTGCCTGTTAATGTGTCCTTAACCTGGGGCCCACAGAAAAGTGACAATGATTCACAGGGCGAACATGCAGGGCAAGAGGCACTTCTAAAAGGCTCTGCTTTAGAACTGCCAAGTGGTGCACTTATAGAATATGTAGCTTAGCTTGTACAGCTTAGGACTAAATTTGAATTCCTAATAACCATCTGCCATAAAATGAAATGATCTACAATACTTCATTAAATGTAATTCCTTTTGCATCTATAAAAGATATGAAAGTTGCAGACACTGTAAAAGTCTTACTTATAAAGTACTGTTGTGTAAAATGATGTCATAAAAATACATTTTTCAGATAACTAGAGCTTATCTTTCTAAGTTGCTAAAATCTCTTCTTACATGTTTATTGTAAACTTAATATATTACATAGAAACCATGGTAGTGGTGGTTCAGTGCTACAGGTGCTAACCAAAACGCCTACAGTTCAAATCTACCAGGCGCTCCTTGGAAACTCCATGGGGCAATTCTACTCTGTCCTACAGGGTCACTGTGAGTTGGAATCAAACTGATGGCAGTGGAGTTTTAACTACTGAACTCCAGCATACTAAATGTAATCAGGATTCTTATTCCCAATGCAAGTTTTTTATCATCATGAAGATAAATCACTGCTGTGAGAGGTGACATAAGGAGGCTCTCAATGTTGGACACAACTGGCTCCTATATGAAGGGCCCCACGACTGTAAAAAAAGAGATAACCAAGTCAATTAAATAGTCTTCATTTCATTCTCTGCTCTGGATGGCTGATACTGGCCAAAGCTAAGTGAGAAGAATTAGTATATCCATCAGAACTATCCTTCCTTAAACACAACATTACTGGACCCAGTCATAATTTTATTGTAATTATTTCCAAATGTTTAGGATTAAAAAAATTCAAAAAGAATATAATAGATGGAATGAATATAGAAAGCACCTTTACAGGTGACTCATTCATACCTTAACAGTCCACTCTTCCCAAGGCTAAAAACTAAAGCTGCTTACATCACTGCCATAGGAATCACTGAGGAAAAGAACTGATATTTAAGAACAAATGGGTTTATGAACAGGAAAAGGAATGATAGGGGAATAATGTAAGAGGCAATTTGGCCTGACTCTAAATGTCCCTGCCTAAAAAATATATAGATCTTTCAGATAGAAATGTACCCAGAAATTAGAAGTACGTTTGCTTAACCTCTCTCTGGGAGAACTCAGAACCGCAGGTCACATTTATGTGGTGACTTCAACTCAAGTACAACTGCTCCTGCCCAGGAACTAGCAACTGTACCGAGGGGCCTGGGGCTCACGCTAAAGACCAGGGACACAGAAGGGAGGCAGCAGGCTGAGGGGAGCAGAGAAGGATGGTATGGGCCACCTAGCACCTGGACACCTGGGGGAGAGTCAAGGGAAGAGGAGAGAAACAAAAAATAATGTGAGGACGTCAAAGAAGAGAATCCTCTCACACCACTGAGCATCTTGCTGCTAAGACCAAAACTACTAACAAAGTAGGACAAATAACTACAGTTAAAGAATCTCTTCAGGGTTAATGAGGAACCTAATCATTAAAGGAGATCTTACCTGGAAAATAATTATGAGACCTCGTGAATTACAAAGTGTGTATGTAATGACTGTATTGGGGAACTCTGGTGGTGCAGTGGTTAAGAGCTATGTTTGCTAACCCCAAAGGCAGGCAGTTCAAACCCATCAGGCACTCCACAGAAACTCTATGGAGCAGTTCTACTCTGTCCTATGGGGTCGCTATGAGTCAGGCTCAACTGGATGGCAGTGGTGGGTATTTGAATTATACTTGAGATATTTATATTTTAGTAGAAATGTTCTGTTACAAAATACTGTTGCTTTGAAGTAAGTATTCTAAAGAAATTACAGGACATGAAAAAAAAATCACCTGTTAGTGTCATGGGTTGAACTGTGTCCTGGAAATTCCCAGTGCTGTGTGGGTGCCTTCCACTTTGTGATTTTCTGATATTGTAAATCTAACCTCTGCCTATGGCTAAGAGAACGGATTTATTTATTCATTTATTTTTAATTTTTTTTATTATGACAGTAAAAATGTACAATCCCGTATAAATCTGCATGCCCACTTACGTGCAGCTCCCCCTGCTCTCCCTGCCAGTTACAGTACACTCCTCCTCTCTGTTCTATACATGTCATATCCTCCTAACAACCTCCTACCACCTCCTCTCCACTGTCTCCCCTGCCTCCAGTAAGAGGTCAGCAGGACAACATCCTATAGATGCACAGAACCATAAGGCACACACACGATATGGCCACTCTGTGTCGCCAAGTCCAATCCATTCCTGTCAAAGAGTTGGCCTCCATTATGATTTATGGACAGGGGCAGCATCGGGGTCAGAGGCCATGCTCCCAGGGGAACCCCAAGGCCCGTGGACCATCAACTGCAGTCTTTTAGTGGCGATCTCAGGGTGCACCCCTTTTTATTCTCGTGTTGCCAGTGAAACTCACCTTTGTAAGCCCCATCATGGCTATCACTGGTGGTGGCCAGGCACCATCCAGTTCTTCTGGTCACATGTTGATGTAGTCACCCACTCACATGGAAGGAATGGATTTATGCTAAAGAGGATTAGCGTAGGACTGTAAATACCTTCCTAAGACCACCTCCCTGCTCCAATGTAAAAACAGTTTCTCTAGAGTGTGGCTTGCACCACCTTTTTTATTCTTTTATCTTACAAGAGATAAAAGGAAAGGGAAAAAAGCAGAGAATTGGGAACCTAACACCATCAAGAAAGCACCAGCAGGAGTAGACCACCTTCAGACCTGAGGTTCCTGCGCCAAGACGCTCCCTGGCCAAAGACTGACACAACACAAGGACCTTCCTCTAGAGCTGACAGAGAGGGAAACCCTTTCCCCTGGAGTGGACACCCTGAATTTGGACTTGTAGCCTACTGTACTGTGTGATAACAAACTTTTCTTTGCTAAAGCCATCCACTCTGTGGTATTTCTGTTAGAGCAGTATCAGATGTCCAAGATAGTGAGATACCAAAATGTAGATGTACTTAATTTTTTAATTAATATCAGAAGGAACAACAATATTTATACCAAAAAGCTATCTTCTGTTTTAAGTTTTTCAACAGCTTTCTTGAGATACAACTTACTCTAAGATCCATTCATTTTAAGTACAAAATTCAATGATCTTAATAAATCTGTGCATTTGTGCAACCATCACTATAGTCCTTGTCTGTTTTTTGAGTTGTCAGTCACTCAAACAACCTGCCTATTTTACAATGCCACTGCACACAGACAATTAAACTCTTTAAACAGAAGCTAGATCTAGACAGCTCATCCAGAACTACCCAGAGCTCTTCTGGACCCTGCCATGCCCCTCTCTATTTCACTCTAGTGCCCTGGAGGACTGGAGTTTTCCACTGATTTGGGGGGAAAGTTGTAAAGCAATGTTAATGACATTCAACTCATTCATCACTAAAATATAAAAAATATTTTATGCCATTATTCCTGAGACAAACGACCAAAATCACACTTTAAAAATCATACATACAATGTATTTTACCACCTTAGTGACTGAGAGATCTTTATCACATCAAAAGTGGAAGAGCAGATGGCAAGTAGTATTTTATTGAATGAGATCTACTTGGATGAATTCTATGGACTATTCAGTACTATCAGTAGTAATTCACTTAATTACTGCTAACAAAGAGTCTCTTCTGTCAGATCAAGATTCCTGATAATTTTCTCTTCAAATGATTTCTGAACATATCATGGGACAGAGGGTAGATCTTTGCTAATGAAGGTCTTTACTTTTTATATTCAGATACTTCTTACAATAACTGAGCTTATCTTCTTCTCAATCTTCAAAACAGATGTAAACTTAAAGAGCTTTAGGGACTCATTTAAAATACCCAGCATGAAACAATCTTTTCATGGAAATCTGTGTAAAGATACAGCTATATCCAGACATCAACTATGCAAAAATAAATAGAAGAAAAACACCAATTATGTGAGTAATGCTCCTCATTCCCACCCCTCACTTCTCTCCCCACACTACAAACACACACACACACACACACACACACACAGAGGCCCTGTCTAGATTATCTCCACTCATTTTTCAGGCCCCAACTCACACATCACTTTTTCAAGGATGTCTTCCAGGACTCCTTACCCCCACCCCAGCCCCGTAGGCCCCTCTGATACATTCCACAGCACCCATACTTTTCTTCAGAAGCCTAAGCCTGTAATGATAAAACATCCATCTCTCACATTCAATTCCATGCTCCTGCAGCCTCAAGTCTGCTCCCCCTGCAGTCCCCAGCAACTAATACGAAACCTGGCACCCAGCAGGACTCCATAAACATTACTTAACCAGTATGTATCTGCTGAACTTTCTGAACAGTCCCTCTGTGAGCCAGCACCTTGCCAGACACAAACACACACAGCCCTGTCTTCATGGAGCTTATCCTCCAGAAGGGGACAGACGTAAGAGCAAAACCAAAAATCAATATGTAATGTCAACTATGAAAAGAATATGACTAGTATTCTCTACTTCCTCCTGATGCTACAGACAATCAAAAACACTGATTTTCATGTAGCTCAACCTTTACCTTAATCTTTTTGTCAGGAGCCCTACTGATGTAATGGTTAAGGCGCTTGACTGCTAACTGAGAGGTCAGTGGTTTGAACTCACCAGCTGCTCCTCAGGAGAAAAGACCTGATGATCTGTTCCCAGAAAGATGAGTCTTGGAAACCCTATGGAACAATTCTACCTTGTCCTGTAGGGTGGCTAGGAGTCTAAACTCAACAGCACACAACAACAAATCTATTTGTCACGTTACACGTTCCTCCTACTTCTTGTTTCTCTAATTAAATCCCAACTGACCAAACCAAAGCCAGACACACTGCAGTTTGTGTGGACAGACTGCATCCTACTACCTTATATAACACTTGCCTGCAAGTCTCTCTGTCAGCTAATGTCTGGGGAAGAGAGCTTAAGACCCAGGGAAAGGCATACAGTTCTAAAGAGAGGTCTGCTAAGCACCAAGGTCAGCAGAAGAATTTTTTGGCAGAGCTTGCTCAAAGGAAAGGTGATTATCTGCACCAGCTACCAAAAACAAAAAAATACTTAAAAATACTCCTAGCACACATTTTGTAAGTGGGTATGCAGATTATGAAATATAACCTTCACAAATGGCACTAATATTTTACTCCCACCCTGTAACCTTTTCGTGACATGTCAGAATGACAGTTTCGGCAAATATTAACATCACGGGAAAAAAAAAATTCAAGTTTAAAACTTGTTCAAAATTGATTATCTAACATGTAAATGATTCTTTAGTAGAATACCTTGACCCCTGAAAGCACCATTAAAACTGAGGGACGTAATCATTACAGTAGTAACGCATACTGCCACCAAGAGCTGTGCTCCACACTCCCCGTGAACATCAGTGAATTTTCACAATAACTGTATTACGGAGGTATTATCATCTTCATGTTACAAACAGCCAACTGAAGTAACTGATGGAAAATAATGTTTCAGGAAACAGTGCACGACCTCTCAGGAACTGTCCATCTCTGGGGAGGCTATCTAGCCAATGCTATTTGGGAAATGGCCTATTTCAACCTAAACAAAGGCCAACAAGCATGAAAGAGCTGTGTGCTGTCAAGCTGATCTTAATTCACAGTCATCTAGCAGGGTGCAGCACAACTGCCCCACAGGGTTTTCAAGGAGCAGCTGGTGGATTTGAACTGTCAATCTTTTGGTCAGCAGCCTGAGCTCTTAACCACTTCATCTCAAGGGCTCCAACACCAGATGGGGCAAACTGTCTTGGATGTGCTTTGCCACAGTCGCTCTGTGGCTGCCAAGTTTCTCAGGCTCGCGAACCTGCCACACGCCACAGGCTCCGAGTTCAGTGACAAGCATGGCAGCACAGTTCACCCACGCAGGTTTTAAACTGTCAGTTTTACATCTGTTGAAACAGACTTATGTTCCCATCTTAATAGGCAAGAACAGAAATTAGTACATTAATATGGAGAGGGTAAGTAGGAGGGGAACGGGAATGAGAAGGGACGATTTTAAACACAGGCACTTTCCTCCCCCTTCTATCACCATGGGAAAGTGGACCTGGCCTTCTAATGTATGCCAGGAGCCCAGCTCCCACCCTGGCCGGTCTCAGGGTGTGGCTACTTAGGGCGAGAGGAGGCAGTGGGGTGAGGCCTCCTCCACGACAGAGAAGAACAAGACAGAAGAGTGAGAGCGATGCTTCCAGGGCACGGGCTGGGGGTGGAGTGACAGAGAGCTGAGTTTGCAGCTAGTTCCCTTCCAGGGTGAGGGAAGGAAGAGTGGCAGGGGGCCAGAAAAGATTTACCTGATTCCTCCCTGTCCCATTTTTTAACAATCAAACCTTGGAAACGACATAACAAGGGGGAAAAAAAGTACTGGAATGAAGACAATGAAAACCTGAGAGATCCTCCCCGTCCCCCTTTCCTTTCTCGCCGCTCTTTCCCCGGAGCACTCTACTTCCCGCCTCTCCCCTTCCTGTTGTTATTTGCTGCCGACTCAGTTCTGCTTCACAGCGACCCCACGTGTTACAGCAGAGCTGTTCCACAGGGTTTGCCTGGCTGTAATCCTAATGGAAGCAAGTCATCAGCAATTTTCTTCTGTGTTATCTCTGGGTGGGTCTGAACCTCCAGCTTTCAGGTTAGCAGCTGAGCAAAAAATGTCTGTGCCACTCACGTGTCTTTTCTCTTTCTAATATGTTCTATATTAACAGTTAATCCCACTACCTACCAACCACCTGTTGTTGCTTCAAATAAGGGCAAACAATGCAAAGAAGAAAAGTACCTGTGAGTGAGAGCTGGTCACAGGAAATGACCGTGTCTCCACCACTTCACAGATGACCCATACTTTCACCAACAGTAACTGGTACTTGCACACCAGTCACTGGAGAACGCCTCAGGGTAGCCTACCAAGCCAAGTCCTCTGGCTCTGACTGCTCCTCCCACCTGGGGGAATGGGCCTCGAGAGCCTATCCGAACTTCCAGACCAGGGAAGCCTCCTAGCTCAGTGCCGGGCCAGTGACAGCCTCCTTCTAGGAGTCTGAACTAGGTACCCAGTGATTACAGGGAACAAATGTTTGTCAACTTCAGTGTGTCGTTTAAGGGCAGAAATATTTGCTCTCACACACGCAGATGCAGAGAAAGCCAAATAAAAGAGAGAGAGGCAGAGAGACACAGAGGAAGAAGACTGAAGAGAACACAGGGAGAAGTACTCAGAGATTCCTGGCCTCTAGAAAATAATCTCAGATCGCATACAACGTCTCCAGAGCCCTGGTGGTGCAGTGGTTAAGAGTTTGACTGTTAACCAAAAGGTCAGTGGTTTGAATCTGCCAGCTGATCCCTGGAAACCCCACGGGGCAGTTCTACTCTGTCCTACAGGATCACTGTGAGTCAGGATCAACTCCATGGCAATGAGTATGGGTGTACAACATCTCACTTGTTGGTTTTCAGCACCTTGGGTTCCTTATAAAACCTTCTTTTTTGCTTTAGTAGGTTTGTATTTATAGCCAAAAGAGCCCTAGATAAAATAGTAATTTATAATTTATGAAGTACTTTTGGCTTATCATCTCATTTGACTCACAAAACCCCATAGAAATCAGGAGGGCAGTTATTTGTACTTCTCTATCGCTTCTTAAGAAGCAGAGGCTCAGGCGTTGGGGTCGACTGTTACACGGATGGGCCCACGAACCAGCCTCTTGGGTTCCGTGCCCTTGTGAAGTCCCCTCCCACACAAACTCTGGGCTAGGCCAGGAGACTTCCTTTGGTCATGGAGATATCAGCAAGTTAAGTGACACAAGCCGAGGTTGACAAGTACTCACACACCGGGGCTTGTCACTGGCACCCAGCGACTACCACTACCACTCTTAAAAAACATTCAGACTATAAAGGACAGAGACCGCATGGTGAGGACCTAGATGTTAGGCATGTGGACAGAGATGCTACGTGAAAGAAAACCAAGGCACCCAGCCCAACTCCAGATGAAGGCCACCAATAAGTGGTCTCAGCCAACACCACAGAGAGCGGAAAAGCAGCTTGGTCAACCCACAAAATCATGAGATATTCCAGTGTTGTTGTTTTGAGTCATTCACTTTTGGGGCAGCCTAAAACACAGCAACAAATAAATAAAACAAATACTGAGTGACTTCCCCTGTATCTTAAAGCTAATATATGGCGCTTGAGCCCAGGCCCTCTAATTCCAGTGATCATTTCACTGCTCCAGGGTGTCAACTAACTGAAGAAAAATCACGTGAAGTTTTACAAACACCATTTAGTTGGTAGTTTTATTATTTTTTTTATTACTTTTTCAATCTGTTCTTTTGTGATGGGTTTATTAAGTTGCTCTACTTCTCTCTGTGATAGTTTTGGTAGGGAATGTGATTTCCAGAAAGTTGTCCATTTCCTCTAGGTTTTCAAATTTATTTGAAATTTATTATTCAAATTTATTACAATTTTTCATAGTATTCTATCATGATTCTTTCAATTTTGGTTGGGTCTGTTGTGACACCTGTCTCATTTCTTATTCGGGTTATTTGTTTTCTCTCTTGTTTTTCTTTTGTGAGTCTGGTCAGTGGTTTATCGATTTTGTTGATCTTTTCATAAAACCAACTTTTGGTTTTGTTAATTCTTTCAATTGGTTCTCTATTCTCTAATTCATTTAGTTCTGATCTAATTTTTATTATCTCTATTCTTTTGGTGCCTGAGGGGTTCTTTTGTTGTTCTCTTTCAACTTGTTGGAGTTGTAGGGTTAATTCTTTGATGTGGGCCCTTTATTATCACAGATGTGTGCATTTATTGAGATAAACTTACTGCTGAGCAGGGCTTTTGCTGTATCCCATAGATTCTGGTAGGATGTGTTTTCACTCTCACTTGATTCCATGAATTTCCTTATTGCATCCTTGATTTCTTCTATAAGCCATGAATTTTTTTTTAACTTTTATTTGACATGACTGAGTGAAAATGTACATTCGTGTATAAATTTACATGTCCACCTATATGCAGCTTCCACTGCTCTCCCTGTCCACTGACTGCACACTATTCCTCTCTGCTCCATACATGTCTAATCCTCCCAACAGCCTCCTTTCCCCTCCTCTCCGTCCACTCTCCTTCCTCCAGCAAAGGTCAGCAAGATGATATCCTATAGAGGTATAGAACCATAAAGTGCTTCCAATATATGGTCACTCTGCATCGCCAAGTCCAATCCATTCCTGTCCAAAGAGTGGACCTTTGTTATAATTTATGGGAAAGGGCAGCATCAGGGCAGGGGGCCATGCTCTCAGAGGAACCCCAAAACTGCTGGACCATCAATTGAGGTCTTTTAGTGGAGATCTCATGACGTACCTCTTTTTATTCTTGTGTTGCCAAAGAGGCTCCTCTCTGTGAGCTCCGTCGTGGCTATCACTGGTGGTGGCCGGGAACCATCTGTTTCTTCCGGTCCCAAGTCGATGTAGGCACCCACTCTTGTGGGTCTCTCCGTCCTCTCGGTTGTCTTTACCGCATGCCGTTTTGGCCCTCAGTGAGCATCAGTTCCTGCTGAGTTGGGACCATTTGCTGTGTCCTCGGATGGCAGCTTGGCAGCTTTTAAGACCCCAGACGCCACTCACCAATGTGGGGTGCAGAGAGCTCTCTTAGCAAAACGCTAGTTGCGCCAATTGGCCTGGAATTCGCCTAAGAGCATGGTCCCCCGCCCCCTGCCCCAGCTACTCTATCCTTGCAATATTGAGTTAAGATGGAAGGAGTACTCAAGTTATGCTGAAGTCCACTTAATGTTGTTCTTGTTCCTAATGTGTGCTGTCACTGCTTTCTCCCAACTAGATTGCTAGTAACTATCTAAACAAAACCCTCCCCCCCTCGCCCGCCCTCCCTCCCCTTCCTTGCAGCTGTCAAAGAGTCTTTTCTTCTATACACAAGTCTGTTTTGGACATCTTATCGTAGAGGTCTCATACAGTATTTGTCCTTTTGTCGCTGACTACTCTCACTCAACATAATGTCTTCCAGTTGAAACCAGGTTAGGAGATGTTTCCTGGAATCATCGTTATTCTTTATCATTGCGTAGTGCTCCATTGAGTATATGTACCACAGTTTACCTATCCATTCTTCTATTGTTGGGCATCTGGGTTGATTCCATCTTTTTGCTATTGTGGACTGTGCTGTGATAAACATTCTGGTGCATGTGTCCGTTGGTGTGAAAGGCCTTGAATCTGTAGGATATATTCCAAGTAGTGGAATTACTGGGTCAAATGGTATATCAATATCCATTTTTTTAAGGAAGCGCCAGATTGCCTTCCAAAGAGGCTGGACCAGTTTGCAACTCCACCAACAGTGTAGGAGGGTTCCACTTTCTCCACAGCCTCTCCAGCATTTGTTGTTTTGTGTTTTCTGGATCATGGCCAATCTTGTTGGGGTGAGATGGTATCTCATTGTTGTCTTGATTTGAATTTCTTTAATAACTAGAGATCGTGAACATGTCTGCATGTGTTTTTTGGCTGCCTGGATCTCCTCTTCAGTGACGTGTCTGTCCATCTCCTTTGCCCATCGCTTAATTGGATGGTTTATCTTCTTCTTCTTGATATTTTGTAGTATCCTATAGATTATGGAGATCAGGCGTCGGTCTGACATAGAGTTGCCAAATATTTTTTCCCATTCTGTGGGTGTTCTTTTAATTCTATTAATAAAGTCTTTGGATGAGCAAAAGTGTTTGATTCTTAATAGTTCCCATTTATCTATTTTCTGTTGATTGAGGTTTGTTTAACAGATTTTGGAGTCTGTCCTCATTGTGTATTAAAACTTCCATTGTTGTTCCTACCTTTTCTTGGATGAGCTTTATTGTTTTAGGTTTGATATTTAGGTCTTTTTTGGCATCCAGTTGGAGTTGGTTTTTGTATAAGGCGTAAGATATGGATCTTGATTCAGTTTATTGCAGATGGATAACCAATTTTGCCAGCACCATTTGTTGAAGATACTGCTTTTACCCTAGTTTAATGTCTTAGGGCCTTTGTCGAATATCAATTGTTCATAGGCAGATGGTGTCATCTCTGGGGTCTCAATTCTGTTCCATTGATCCATCTGTCTGTTCTTGTACCAGTACCAGGCTGTTTTGATCACTGTGGCAGTGTAGTATGTTCTAAGGTCGGGTAATGAGAGGCTTCCTGGTGTGTTCTTCTTCTTTAGTAGTACCTTACTTATCCAGGGCTTCTTCTCTTTCCAAACAAAATTGGTGATTTGTTTCTCCATCCCATTAAAAAATGATGCTGGAACTTGTATTGGGATTGCATTATATAAATAGATTGCTTTGGGTAAAACAGACATTTTCACAATGTTAAGTCTTCCTATCCATGAGCAGGGTAGGTTTTTCCATTTATCTAAGTGTCTCTTAGTTTCTTGTAGTAAGGGCTTGTAGTTCTCTTTGTAAAGCTCTGTTGTTTCTCTGGTTAGATTAATTCCTAGGTTACTTTATCTTCTTAGGGGCTATGGTAAATGGTATTGATTTGATAATTTCCTCCTTAACAGTCTCGTTGTTGGTATAAAGGAATCCTACTGATTTACTTACGTTTATCTTGTATCCTGAGTCTTTGCTGAACTCTTCTATCAGTTTGAGTAGCTTACTTATAGATTCCTTGGGGTTCTCTGCATATACAATCATATCATCTGTGAACAGGGAGATTTTAACTTTCTCTTTGCCAATGCAGATGCCCTTTATTTCTTGGTCTTGGCTAATTGCTCTGGCTAGAACTTCCAGCACAATGTTGAATAGGAGAGGTGATAGTGGGCATCCTTGTCTAGTTCTTGATCTCTAGGGAAAGTCTTTCAGTCTCTCTCCATTCAGGATGATGTGGGCAATTGGCTTTGTATAAATGGCCCTTATTGGGTGGAGGAATTTGCCATCTATGCCCATTTTGCTAAGAGTTTTTAGCATGAATGGGTGTTGGACTTTATCAAATGCCTTTTCAGCATCAATGGACAAAATCAGGTGATCCTTGTCTTTTGTGTTATTTATGTGGTTTATCACATTAATTGTTTTCCTGATGTTGAACCAGCCTTGCATCCCTGGTATGAATCCCACTTGGTCATGATGGATTATTTTCTTGATATGTTGTTGTATTCTGTTGACAAGAATTTTGTTGAAGATTTTTGCATCTAGGTTCATGAGTGATATCGGTCTGTAGTTCTCTGTCTTTGTTGGATCCATCCCTGGCTTAGGTATGCTGGCTTCATAGAATGATTTTGAGAGTACTCCATCCGTTTCTATACTGTGAAATAGTCTCAGTAGTATTGGGGATAACTCTTCTCTAAATGCTTGGTAGAATTCTGCCGTGAAGCCATCTGGGCCCAGACTTTTTTTGGTTGGCAGTGTTTTGATGACCTTTTCAATCTTTTCCTTTGTGATGGGTTTATTAAGTTGTTCTGCTTCACGTTGTGATAATTTGGGTAGATGGTATGAGTCAAGGAATTTGTCCATTTCCCCTAGGTTTTCAAATTTGTTAGAGTACAGTCTTTCATAGTATTCTGTTATGATATTTTTTATTTCTGTTGCATCTGTGGTGACAAGTCCCCTCTCATTTCTAATTTGGGTTATTTGTTTCCTTTCCTGCTTTTCTTTAGTAAGTTTAGCCAGTGGTTTATCAATTTTGTTGATCTTTTCAAAAAACCAGCTTTTGGTCTTTTCAATTTTTTCAATTGTTTTTCTATTCTCTAATTCATTTAGCTCTGCTCTAATCTTTATGATCTCATTTCTTCTGGTGCCCGAGGGGTTCCTCTGTTGTTCTCTTTCTACTTGTTCAAGCTGTAGAGTTAGTTCCTTGATTTGGTTTCTTTCTTCCTTCCAGATGTGTGCATTTATGGAGATAAACAGACCTCTGAGCACTGCTTTGGCTGTAACCCATAAGTTCTGGTAGGAAGTATTTTCGTTCTCATTGGAATCCATGAATTTCTTTAATTCATCGTTGATTTCCTCAATGACCCATGTTTTTTTGAGCAAGATGTTGTTCAGTTTCCAAGAGTTCCACTTTCTATCTATGTTTTTTCTGCTATTGATTTCAACTTTGATGGCTTTATGATCTGAGAAGATGCTTTGCATTAATTCAATGGTATGGATTTTGTTGAGCATTGCATTATGGCCTATCACGTGGTCAATTCTGGAGAACGTTCCATGTGCACTGGAGAAGAAGGTGTAGTTGTCTGCTGATGGGTGGAAAGTTCTGTATATATCAATGAGGTTTAGTTGGTTAATTGTGTCAATGAGGTCTTCTGCAGCTTTACTGAGCTTTTTTCTAGATGATCTGTCTAGTAATGAGAGTGGAGTGTCCAAGTCTCCCACTATTATTGTGGAGTCATCTAAGTCTCTTTTGAGCGTAGTCAGTGTTTCTTTGACATATTTAGGTGCTCTGACATTAGGTGTATAACTATTTAATATAATTAAGTCTTGCTTGTGTACTGAACCTTTCAGCAATAAATAGTGTCCATCTTTGTCCACGATGGTGGATTTGACATTAAAATTGATTTTGTCTGAGATTAGAATTGCCACCCCTGCTCTTCTTTGTTCATTGTTAGCTTGATATATATTCTTCCATCCTTTAATTTTCAGTTTGTTCCTGTCTTTAGGTCTCAAGTGAGTTTCTTGTACACAACATATGGATGGGTCATGTCTTTTGATCCAAGATGACACACGGTGTCTCTTTACTGGAGCATTCAGTCCATTCACATTCAATGTAATTATTGATAGGTATGTGTTCACTGCTGCCATTGTGATATGTTTATTTTTATGTTGATGTTTTCTCTGTTGTTCTTATTAGTCTGTTCTAGGACACTTTTTTGTGAGTTGATTTTTCACCTTTTTCATAGCTGGTTTTATAGTTGTTGAGCCTCGTGTGTTAGATTTCTTGAAATGGTATGATACATCTTTGTTGAGCTTTACAGCTGCCCCTATGAACCCCCTTAATAAACTATTTATAAACCCAACTTTAATTACTACCAGTCTTGTCATCTTCCTCTCCATCTGGAAGGACTATAATGACTGTAGTACATTCCTCTTTTTATTATGATGACACCATAGTTTTCATGATGATCACTGGATTGCTTCTTTCCATATCAAAGCTGTGATTTACTTTGGAGCCTTCCTTAAATGAGTAGAGTATTGAGTAGTGTGCCGTTCTAAAATATAAAGTTAGTGGTGTCTAATTCTTCTAAGCCAAAGCCAAGAACCTCTTTCAGTATTTCTTGTAGTTTGGGTTTGGTTTTTACAAAGTCTCTGAGTTTGTGTTTATCTGGGAATGTCTTAATTTCATTTTTGTATTTGAAAGATAGTTTTGCAGGACATGTAATTCTTGGTTGGAAGTTCTGCTCCTTCAAGACTTTGAATGTGTCATGCCACTGTTTCCGTGCCAGCATGGTTTCTGCTGAGAAATCTGACGAGAGCCTACAGGGTTTCCCTCTGAATGTTAGCTTTGCCTTGAGTCTTGCTGCCTTTAAGAGTTGCTGCTTGTATTTCATTTTGTTAAGCTTGATTATGTCTTGGAGTCTTTCTTTTGAGATCTATATTGGGTGGCGTACGATATGCATCTGAGATGTCTATATTCTCTTCCTTCATGATTTCTGGCAAGTTTTCTTTCAGCAGCTCAGCAACAATACTCTCTGTGTTCTCAGATCTCTCACCCTGTTCAGGGACTCCAATTAATCGAAGGTTGTTCCTCTTAATAGAGTCCCACATACTTCTTAATGTTTCTTCATTTTTCTTGTTTCTTTTTTCTGATTTCTGCACACAGACGCTGGCATCAGTAGTTCTGTCTTCCAACTCAGAAATTCTTTTTTCCATTTGTTCCATTCTGTTTTCTTGGCTTTGCATGGAAGTTTCTATGTCTTTGATTTTCTTCTTGATCTGTTGGATTTCAGAGTACTGGTGTTCCACCAGATCAAACAACTTGCTTAATTTTTCATTTTGTTCTGCTGCATGTTGTATAAGGTCTAGAAGGGCTCTGTATATAATCAATTTGTATTCACTTCCTGATGCTTTCATAAAAGTTTCTTCATCTGGAAAACTCCTTGGTTGCTTTGTTTGGGAGCCTTCTGAAGCCATGAGTGATTGCTTGTATGCCACAATTGTCTGTTGCTTTTTGGGTCCCATGTGAGTATACAGAGGCTGGAAGAGGTACTGTGAGGATGGATTGCAAATATTTCTCTAGGCTGTCTTCAAATGTAAAGCAAAAGGTATCTGACCAGTTCACAAGTCAGTTAGGTTTTCAGGTGTAGAGGTCCCTCTTCTCATCTGACAAAGTAAGCGCCACTATATCCAACCCCAGATGACAACAAACTAGTTCAGAATACAGCAATGCTACTGCCCTGGTGGCCTCTGCTGACAGGGCCTAGCCTTAGACAACACTTCATCGAGTACTGGTTTTGTGATAGAAAAGCGCTCTCCTGTGGGCAGGCTCTGGCTCCCAAGCTAAGAATTAGGGTCAGCTGTGACCACCGTATCCAAGACAGCATCCTCCACACAGGCAGCAGACAGAGGGGCTAAAGGTGCCCAGAGGCAGCGATTCCTCTGCTTCTGTTGCAGGGCCCCCAATGTAGGCAGCACTGTGCAAAATCACTACTTCTCTGTCGGAGAAGCACTGTCCCATTTGCAGGCGCTGGCTCCCAGGCTAAGAATGAGGTCCCGCTAAAATCTCGGTACCAACATGGCATCCCGCACACTGACCACGAAGCTCCGCACAAACCCCGCTGAGGCAGCTACAGAACGAAAGGCTCAAAGTGGCTAGATTAACAGAGTCCCGAGCCTGGCTCTCAGAATATGGGAATTTCGCCTGCCTATCCCCCCAGCAGAGACAGAGGGAAAAAAAAGTCAAAATGGTGCGTTTACCTTCCGTCCGTGAGAGCCAGGGCTAGCCAGGAGCGGGAGTCAGTGAAAGAGAGGAGGTTTTTCGCTGAGTGGTATGAAGTCCCAATGAACAGCTCTGTGCTGTGTCCTGAGGCTGATTAGGTGATCAGAAGGCTCTGTTTGATTGTCAATTCAGGTCTTGGTTTCCAGAGGGATATAAGGAGACGTGTGCTTAGTCCGTCATCTTGACTCCGCCCCCTATAACCCATGAATTTTTGAACAAGGTGTTGTTCGGTTTCCATGAGTTTCAGTTTTTATCCATGTTTTTTTTTCCCCTATTTATTTCAACTTTTACGGCTTTATATGTATTTCAGTGGTTTGGATTTTGTGGAGACTTGCTTTATGGCTTGATATGCGGTCTATTCTAGAGAATGTTTTGTGTGCACTGGAAAACCAGGTATAGTTGTCTCTTGTTGGGTAGAGAGTTCTGTATATGCCTATGAAGTTGAGTTGGCTTACTGCCACAATAAGATCTTCATATCTTTATTGAGCTTTTTTCTGGATGTTCTGTCCATTACCTAAGTGGAGTGTTGAAGTCTCCTACTATTATTGTGGCACCATCTACCTCACTTTTCAATGTTGTCAACATTTGTTCAACGTATTTAGAAGCTCTGATACTGGATGAGTAAATATTTGATATTGTTATATACCCCTTATGTATTGAACCTTTCTGCAACAAATAGTGACCATCCTTGTCATGATGGTGGATTTTACTTTAAAGTCTATTTTATCTGAGATTAATACTGTCACTCCCACTCTTCTTTGCATGTTGTTAGTTTAGCATATAGCTTTCCATCCTTTGTATTTTTAGTTTATTCATATCTTTGAGTCTAAAGCATGCTTCTTATAAGCAATATACAGATGGATCATGTTTTGTGATCTAACCTGTTACTATGCCTCTTTATTGGTGCATTTAATCATTTACATTCAGTTTAATTATTGATAGGTATGAATTTAGTGCTATCATTTGGTGCCTTTGTGTGTTTTTGACAGTTTCTTTGTTCCAGTTAATATTCTGTTCTGAGTCATTTTTCTTTATGGGTTTTCTTTTCATTCTTTTTATTGTTGGTTTTGTATCTGTTGACACTTCTGGCCTGTGTTTCTTGTTTTGATGTGTAGTATTGTTAAGTTTGTTTTGTGGCTACTTCACTATTCCCCCCTAATGTTCTAGGTTTAAACCAGTCTTTAACTTCTTCATATTACCTTGACCTTCTCTCTGTCAAAAAGGTCTATGAATACATAAATATGTCCTTCTTTTTAGTATAATCTTGTCATAATATACATACAGAGATCTTTGTTTCCCTAATTTTAATATTTTAACTTTGACTGAGCTTTGTGACTTCCCTAACTAAGTAGGATTTTGGATGCTGTGTCCTGCATTGCACCCTTCAGTAAATGTCTGATGTTACTGATTCTCTAATTGAAGAACTTCCTTCAGTGTTTCATGTAATTTTGGTTGGGATTTTGCAAGTTTCTAAGCTGCTGTTTATCTAAGAATGTCCTAATTTCACCATCATATTTAAGAGACAATTTTGCAGGATGTACAATTCTTATTTGAAAGTTTGTTTTCCTTCATGGCTTTGTATATGCCATCCCATTGCTTTCTTGCCAATGTGGTTTCAAGTGAATAACTGGAGCTCAGTCCAAAGGACTCTACTTTGTAAGTTAATTTTGGTTTAAGCCTAGCTGGCTTTAACAGCCTCTCCTTATGTTTGATTTTGTTAAGCTTGATTATAATATGTTTTGCTGTTTTTCTTTTGGGATCCACCTTTTGTGGAGTTTCATGAGCATCTTGGATAGATTATCTTCTTGTCTTTCATGATGTTCTTTCAGTAACTCTTCAACAATTCTCTCTGTATTTTCTGTTATCAATCCCTGTGCTGGTACTCCAATGACTTGTAATTACTCCTCTTGATAGAGTCCCAGATAACTCTCAATGTGTCTTCATTTGTCTTGATTCTTTCATCTGATTTTTCCTCACAAATGCTGGTGTCAGTTGCTTTATCTTCAGTCTCACTAATTCTGCATTCCATTTCTTTGATCCTGCTCCTTCGAGTTTCAACTCATTTGTCTAACTCTATGATTTTATTATTAATCTACTGTACTTCCGATCTCTATTGTAGAAATTCTTGTCGCTTCTTTAATTTTTCATTTTGTTCTGCTGCACTTTGTCTAATCTCCACCCTAAGATCTAGAAGGGCTCTATACAGAATTATTTCGTATTCTAACTCTGATAACTCAGGAAAACGTCTTCATCTGGGCAATTTTTTGATTCTTTATTTTGGGAGTTTTCTGGAGCCATGGTGCTATGAATTTTGTGCTTTTATTTGTGTGTTGTTGACAGTTTCTTTGTTCTACTTACTATTCTGTTCTGAGTCATTTTTCTTTTTGGGCTTTCTTTTTATTCTTTTCAATGTGGGTTTTGTATCTGTTGACATCTCTAGACTGTGTTTCTTGTTTTGATGTGTCATCCCATGCCTTCTTGCCAATGCGGTTTCTGTTTCTTTGAATGGTTAGAGATTGACTGTTGTCTCCAAGCCATCAGAAAGCTGTTGTGATTTAACTGTTATGTTACTGCCATCTAATATATATGTATATGTATTATGATTTGATTTTGACCATCCAAGTGGTCTAGCCCTTTGAGCTACAGTGGTTACTGGAGCCTTAATTCTGCTGTATGAATGCCATTTAAGTAATAGATAATGTATTATAGCTCAGCACAACTAGCTATAAAATTATCCTTACAGCAAGTAAATAAACAAAAAATACACATATGTAACAATGTGGACAATGTAATTAATGTCACTTATCAGGGTGTGTGGAAATTGTCAAATAGGAACCTAACTTGCTGTGTAAGCCTTCCTTAAAAACAGAAATCTTACTTTAATTAAAAAAAAAGAAAAAACAGTCATAGGCTTGTACAACACTAGGAGTGAACCCTAATGTAAACCATGGGCTTCAGTTAATCCTAATGTATTAATACTGGGTCACCAGTTGTAATAAATATACCATCCCCAAGATGTTAATAACAGAGGGAACTGTTGCCCATAAACCTGAAGCTTCTGCAAAAAGAAGTGTGTTAAAATAAAAAAGCAAATGATTTAAAAAAAAAGAAATTGACCAATGGTTAAATACATCCACACAGATACGTACATACATAAATATGGGTGGGTAAGAATAATCATTAATTACTAACAAAATAACTAGCATGGTTAAATAATGTCTAAATGCCACTTAGGGACCTTCTCTACATTCTAAAAAACCACCAAAGGAAGAGGGTACCTCAGTGTTTACAACAGTATTATCTGCAGTAGCAAAAAACTGGAAAGAAGTCAACTAACTACCTAACAACAGGAAAAAGGATAAATTATGATACACTCATGCAATGGACTATTATACAATAACAGAAGAGCCACAGTTTCATACATTACCCTGTATAAACTTCAAAACTACAACCTTAAATATGAAAAAAATAGTTCAACCCCCAGTTTAAAATCATTTACATAAAGTCCCCAAATTATAAAACTTCACAGCACATTGTGCAGGGATACAGGAAGTTAAAAGGAGTAACAGTTAAAAAATCAAGGGAAGGATAAGCACAAAATTCACAACAGTAGGTCTCTTGAAGGGAAGAAAAGAGAATTCACTTGGAGAAAGGCACCCAGAGGGCTCCAAAGACATTGGTCATGTCCTATGTCTTCATCTGGGTGGTCGATATTATGTGTTTGTTTTAAAATAACTTACATAGTATATCTGTGATACCCAGCTTTTTACAGCTATAAAATATTTCATAATACAAACTAATTTTTAAAACCAAAGACTCTAGGTGAAGCAAAACGTGACTGTCTCCAGTAACACGTACTTTATGACACACTAAAATTAATAATTTTATTCTAAAAGAATAAAAACAGCAATTCCAGAAATAAGATTCCCCCCCACAATGACAAAGTCTCCTATAGTTAATAAAGCCAAACATATTAAAACTGACACCAAGGGAAACAGCATATTTAATTATAGTGCTTAAAAATATTTAATTCAGTCTTTTTTCATTAGCTTTTAGATACTCACCTACTTAATAGTTATATTTTCCAGTAATAAAACTGCCTCTCAGCCTAGGGGTCAGGGGCCTACCCTTCTGCCTAGGCCTCAGTAAGTGACCTTAACTTTCCACCAATTTGCCTGTCCTGAAAAAGACTCTTAGAAAGGACCACACCAATACTGAGAGACCCAGAAACTTGTGCTCACAGGTGACTGAGAGGGGCACCTGACCCAAAGCTGGTCAATCCACGTGTGCTACCTGGCTACCTCTCCATCCTTATTCCTGCTCTTCTGTCCCCTGAAATCACATTTGGTATCTTTCTTTCATAGTACCTACCACGATTACCAAGTAATTAATACACTTATTTTAGCGCCTACTCATCAACGTCTGTCTTCTCTATGAGGACAGGAATGGACCTGTCTGTGCGAACCATTGTGCTTCACCAGCACAATTCCTGACACACAGGAGGCATTTAATAAGCATTTTCTTAAACAAAAGAAAGAAATGTAAAATTATGCCTCCTCTTCTCTCAAGCTTTTTTTTATTTCATTTTAACTTGAACGGAAATATACCCATTTTAGATAGACTCAAAATTTTAAGCCAAAGTAATCAAAGACATAACAGAATCTATACTTATCCTCAAGGAGGAATATTTTATAGAATGCCACATTAAATCTGATGAGTTTAAGGTATTCATAGACACATACCTGAATGAAGCTGAATTTTCCCAATAACACCTTCTACCAACCCCAAACAAACGGGGTTCCAGGCAAGAAGTAGGTCAGTAGCTAAAATAAAAAAAGAAACAGTCATTAGAAAACATATTAAAACAATTATCTTTAGCAGTGTATTTAAAAATGAACACAGTCCCAAAAAACAGTATGAACATCCAGAACTGACTGACTATCTCACCATATGGTAATTTGTGAGAAAGCATTGAATCGGAGGTCTGAATAAGGCTACTAATATAAGGACAGTTGTGGGGACAAAAACGAGCCCAGAAAGCAGTGGGGCAGAGCACTGTGGCAAAGGACCAAAGCTGGCTCACTGCAACAGTGCAAAGGGGATGAGCTGCCCACAGTCATACAGGAATAGTCAATCCCAGAAATAAGGCCTCAGAAAATGCCTACAGGTGCCCAGTACTAAACTACACTCAGGAAAACGCCTTTCCTAAAGATGTTAACAGCAAGTAAAGACATCCAGAAAGCCACTAATTTTCTCTGTCACTTCTGGGGCAAAAACAACAGAAACAGCTTCCATTTATTAAGTGTCTTTTATGTGCCAGAAGGTTCCCTCGTGGTGCAAATGGTTTGCTCTCTGCTATGAACCGAAAGGTTGATGGTTCAAATCCCACTAATGGCACCAATCAATCAATGGTCTGCCAATGTCCTTCTATAAGAATAAAGTGAAGAAAACTCCGTGGAGCACACTGAAGTACATCAGTCACTATGAGTTGGAACTGATCGCACAACAACGGCTTTGAGATTTCAGATTATCACATGCCAAACAACTTAAGTAGGGTTCCCCATCAGAACCGGGAACACAGACAATAACGTAAGTGACTGTTGGTCTTGATTCCCTCGTAAAATCTATGTTGCAAAAAGTTCTTATGGATATTATCATTTCTAATACGGACAACTGTAAATTAAGTATTATACATTCCATTTTGCAGATGAGGAAATGGAGGCTTAGGCAAGCAACATGGTCCCAATCATGGAAGGGATAAGAGGCAGAGCCACATCAAAGACAGGTCTGCATGGCTCCATGGCCTGTGTTCTTGACCACCATGCTACAGCACCTCTTTCAGAAACCATAAACGCAACTAATCAGTAAGACAGTACTCCAATTTCTACATAATATACACTCTCATTGCAAAAATAAAACTGGAAGATATGGAAGAATAAAATGTTATCCTCTCCAGCCTCACCACTCAGAAATAACTTCTTATTTTCCCAGATTTCAAGTTATAAGGGGGTGTGTGCATGTATCAAGTTGCAACACTATAAACGTAATATTATATACTACCTTTTTCTTACAGCATTAATTCCCCATGTCATTAAAATATTCTTGAAAAACTGAACTTCATGGCTGCATAATTTACTGTTTAAGGCAGCATTTCTTCCCTCTTGGGCATTTAAAAGTAATTTCTAGTTTTTGTCTCTTATTAAAAAAACCCTGTAAAAGAGGGTTAATATTATGCAAATATTTTGTATGCATCCGTAAGTAACAGCTTTAGGACAGATTCCTAGGAATGAAATTACTAGTTCAAAATATTTACAAAATTAAAGCTTTCAAATACCCCAAGTTCGATTTCTTTCAAAAGATGTATGACAATGCTTGTTTTAAAGTACTTCTGTCAGCATTTAAATTCTTTTTTAATTTTCTAATTTGATGGCATCCACTGCTTAATCCGTTTGGTTTTTTCATTGCTGGTAAGATTAAACATTTACTTTTAAATTGGTTGTTAAGATTTCTTCTACTCTGATCTTCTTGTTCATATCCTCTAACAATTTTTCTTTATATTCCTTGCTGATTTCCAGTTTTTCATTTTTATACAAACCTATCATTTTTCATTACCTTTATGCTTTAAATATTGTTCCTTACTCAACCATCATTAGGTATTTATGAATTTTCCTATCTCCTTGTTAATTTTCAGAAATTTAAATCTGACTCCACTGGAGTTCATGTTGGTATTGAGAATAAAGACAACCTGATTTCTCTCGAAATTGTGAGCCAGGATCCCTGTATCAGGCAGGACCAATCTCAACACCTTCTACACAGAAGTCCCTGCTAAGGAAACAGCTCTGGATACTCAGAATCTAGCCACTCTGTCCTCACATAAAGAGAAGACAGTTGTAAAAGTCCGTCTCCTTGGGTACCAAAGGAGCTCGAGGAGGTTGGAGAAGGAAGACAAAGTCAGAGCTGAGGGGAAAAACAAAACAAAACCCACTGGCACAGAGGTGATTCTGATTCACAGTGACCTTATAGGACAAAGTAGAACTGCCCGATGGTATTTCTAAGGAGCACCAGGCATATTCAAACCTCCAACCCTTTGGTCAGCAGCTGTAGCTCCTAACCACCACGTCACCAGTTTCCAGAGCTAAAGCAGTCAGGGATAATCACACAGAAGCAGGTAAACTCTGGGCACCAGGAAAGCACAAAGAACGGTAAAGAAAGCACAAGGTTTGTTCTGGGGGTACTCCACCAGCAGGAAGCACTAAGCTCCTGCCAGGAACTATGCAGTGTATCAGACCAAGATGATACAATAATAAAGGAGCAGTTTAGATAACAGAAGACCAAGTGACAGAGTGGGGACGCGAACTGATGGAAAGACTGGAAAAGTAAATGGAGGTCAATTGTGGGAGACTTCAGAGCCCACGCTTCCTGGAGATCCTGGCAGGCAGACAATGGGATAAGCAAGGTAAGAGGACAGCCAGTGATGAAGGGGACACCACTGGAAGGAGGTGGAAGATGGGAGCAGAAAACGAGGAAGAAGGTTACTGCCAAGTCTTGGCTTGAAATGACAAGGAACTAAACTGAGGGGGTTGGCAGTAGGCACGGAATGCACGCAGACTAGCCAAGAAGCAGAGATCCTGGAACCCTCATCCATTGCTAGAGGGGACATAAAATGGTTCAGCCACTGTGGAAAACTGTTTGGCAGTTACTCAAAAAATTAAACCTAGAGTCACCATATGACCCAGCAATTCCACTCTCAGGTATATATCCAAAAGACTGGAAAGCTGGGACTCAAATAGATTCTTGCACACCAAGGTTCACTGCAGCATTATTCACTACAGCCAAAAGGTGAAAACGGCCCAAGTGTCCAGCATCAGGAATGGATATACAAAATGTGGTCTGTGTACACGATGGAATACTATGCAGTCATAAAAAGAAATGAAGTTCTGATACATACCACAACAGCATGAATGAACCTTGAAAAACATGACACTGAATTATGAAATAAGTCAGACACAAAAGGACAAATACTGTCTGATCCAATATATGGATAACTAGGATAGGCAAACACTCAGAGACAAGCGTTTATTAGTGGCTAGCAGAGGCAGAGCGAAGGAGAGAATGCAGAGTTATTCCTTAAGGGGTGCTGAGTTTTTCTTTAAAAACTCCATTAAAACCCACTGCTGTCGTGTCAGTTCCAACTCATATCAACCCTATACCAAAAAATACCACACTCAATTCTGATAGGACAGAGTAAAACTGCCTCACCGTGCTTCCAAGGTGGATATGAACCGCTAGCCTTCTGATTAACAGCCACGGCACTTAATCAGTACACCACCAGGGTTTCTAATACAAAGAACAGATCAGGAAATTGAAGATGACACAGAAACATGAATTCTCTCTGGAGAGGGAGGGGACGAGCACACGTACAAGGACAGCATGAGGAAGTGCAGCAGAAGAGACGGATACCCAGCAGGCTGGAAACGGGGTGAGAGCCTCCTAACTCAATGGCCTTTTTGCGTCTTTTGCATTTTGAACCATGTGAATGTTGTCACCCATTTAAGAAAATTAAAAACTAGCTTTAAAAAAAAACAGAAAAATATGTTCAGTCAAAAGTTTTTTAAAATGGTAAGTTTTGTAGTCTAATAACTAATAACATCAGCAGTTCTGAGAGAGAACCAGTTAAACCCATTAAGACTGAGTTCATAATGGGATGCTTCTGCTGTTGTTAGGGGCCATTGAGTTGGTTCCGACTCACAGCGACCTTACTGCAAAAGAACGGAACACCGCCTGGTCTTGTGCCATCTTCACAGCTATGCTTGAGCCCAGTGTTGCAGCCACTGTGTCAATCCATTTTGTTGAGGGTCTTCTTCTTTTCTTCTGACCCTTTACCAATGGGGTAATCAAGGGGAAATCTCTAGATAGAAGCAAGAAGGGTTACTCAAGGAGTAAGAGCAGATGATGACTAAACCCAAAGTATAGGCATTAATAGGCAACCTTGGAAAAGACAGTATTTTTTTGTAACTCTGGATGAAAAGACGAAACATTAAATACAGAAATGGAAGAGACAAGCGGACTGGTATACCCAATAACCTTGACTCAGTAAAAACAGGAGTCAAAGACATCTTTGAAGTTTGCAGGGGAAGGACAGAGGGGAACAGAAGCATCCAGGAAGTTCCCCAGTGGCCAGCAGAATCCAGGAGCTCTTTTTGTAAACACTGTCTGTCTTTAAAAAGTCTGTATTTTACCCAACTTGGCTGACTCGATGGTACGTGGCTTTGGCTTGGTGAGTAGTGAGTGCCTGGGGTCTTAAAAACTTGGAAGTAGCCATCTAAGATACTCAACGATCTCAACCTGTCTGGAGCAAGGGAGAATGAAGAAAACTAAAGACACAAGGGAAAGATTGGTTGAAGGAACCTCAACAACCACAGCCTCCACCAGACTGAGCCCAGCACAACTACATGGTGCCCTGCTATCACCACCCTCTGCCCTAACAGCGATCAAAACAGAGGGCCCCAGTCGAGCTGGAGAGAAATGTAAACCAAAATTTTAACAACAATGAAAAAAAAAAAAACCAGACTTACTCGTCTGACAGAAAATGGAGAAACACAGAGTATGGCCCCAGGACACCCTTTTAACTCAGCACTGAAGTCACTCTTGAGATTCACCCTTCAGCCAAAGATTAGACAGACCAGTAAAACAAAACCAAGACTACAAGGGCACCCCAACCCCAAGGCACAGAAGAGAAGGCAGGAGACAAGAGAGTGGTAATGGGGAACCCAAGGTGACAAAGGAGACTGTTGATACATCGTGGGGTTGACAATCAATGACACAAAAAAAGTATGTGTATTAACTGTTCAATGACAAACAAATTTGTCCTGTAAAACTTCACCTAAAGAACAATATAAATAAATAGGTCAGCTCTCCAGTTTGAAAACCCTGTGGGGCCATTCTACTCTCTTCTATAGCATCACCATGAGTCAGATGTACTTGATGACAGTGGTTTTGGTTTAACTGTTCCATTGTTAGCTTTTTGGTTTTACTAACACCACCACAATCAGCTGCTGATGAGCTGATTCATACTCAGGTGTGAAAAAAAGTCTGTATATATTTTTTTACTGTGTTTTTGATGGGGAAAAAAAGCATCAACCCATTAATCAAACACCCAGCTGTCCTCCAGTCAGTTCTAACCCACAGAGATGTCATGTGTGTCATAGAACTGCGCTCCACAGGGGCTTCAATGGCTGATTATTTCAGAAGGAGACGTCCAGGCCTTTCTTCTGACATACCTCTGGGTGGACCTGAACCACCCACCCTTGAATTAGTTATGAGAAGACTGGGGGGTAGGGAGGAGGGAGGAGGGACAGAAAAACTGGTAGCAGGGGATCCGAAGTTGAAAAGGGGCAAGTGTTGACATATCACGGGGTTGGCAGCCAGTGCCACAAAACAATGTATTAACTGTTGATGAGAAGCTCTTTTGTGTAAATCTTCATCTAAAGTACAACGTAACAAAACAAATGTAATAAATGTACTACAGGAATCAAAGATGTTAACAGCCAGAGAAACAATATGCAGGTGGTGAGGGGGGATATATTAGAATTCTCTACTTCCTGTGCAGTTTTTGGGTAAACTTATAACTGCTCTAAAAATTTAGTATATTTTAAAAAAGAAAAAAAAAAAATCTCATGGGATGAAGCTCCTAGGCTCACAGACTTGGGGGATAGCTACATCAACTGGCACAATACAATTCATAGAGACAGTATTCTGCACCTTATTTTGACGGGTAATGCCTGTGGTCTTAAAACCTTGCAAGTGGTCATCTGAGTTACAACTATCTTCTCTCTGGAACAAAGAAGAGTGAAGAAAACTAACTACTCAAAGGCACAGTTAGTCCAAAGGACTAATGGACTACACAAACCACAGCCTGGATGACCTGAGACTAGAAGAACTAGATAATGCCCAGCTACCACTACTGATCGCTCCAACTGGGACCCCAACAAAGGGTTCCAGATAGGACGGAAGAAAAATGTAGAACAAAAAATCAAATTCACAAAAAAACAAAAAATCAAATTCACAAAAAACTCCCGAGACTATGGCCTTTCTTGACCCGAAACTGAAGACACTTCTGGAGATCACCTTCCAGCCAAAAAACAGACAAGTCCATAAAATGAACAGTAATACCCAAGAGGAAAGTGTTCCTTAAAACAATCACACAAGATCAAAATGGCAATGTTTTCCCAAAAGCAAAAAGGAGAAGGCATGAAAGGGTAGAAAATCAGGATAAGAGGAAACAGGGAACCCAGGGTGGAAATAGTGGGTATGCTGACACACTGCTGGGAATGAAAGCAAGACTGTGAAACACTTTATGTTCCAACTTTTGAATGGGGACCTCATTCGCTCTGTGAATTTTCACCTAATGTACCTACAAAATTAAATAAATACATCCAATATTTTGTGTATTTTTTCCCCTGTTTTTCCTTAAGTTTTCCTCCCTTTATGTAATCATTTCTAGGTTACGCTGTCAGGGATATACACATTCATGGTGATTCTATCTCCCCGGGGAACTGTTCTGCTTATTGTGAATGCAATAAATGCCTTAAAGTTTAGTTTGTGTAACATCAATATTGTGAAAGAAACTCATTAGGTATTCAAAAGGGATAAACGTGAGCACAGCTAATCTGATCAGGCCACTTCTACTTGCCACAGCCCTGGGAACAAAGTCCAAATTCCTTGGACAGGCTTGTAAGCCGGCATGAGCTGGCGCTGGCCATCTTCTCCTGACTCCCCAGCCCCAGCGGCAGCCCCCTAGTATTCAGTGTTCTAGCACCACACACAGGGCTCACCCTGGAATGCTGCTCCCACCCACTTCTGCCTACTCTTCATTCTGGAGTGACAAGTCACTGATGTCCCCTGGCACAGTCTCCACTCCACCCACCCAGGAGAACTCACCAGATTCCTGTGTGCCTTCCCTGACCCCAGCACATACTCTCATTGTGGCACCTTATTTTAGTTTAAGGTCCTAACTGGTGATTTGTCTGTCTCCTTGATCGACCAAGAAACTCATCAGGAAGCGTCTTGTTTATGTCTTCATGCTTGGTACAGAACAGGCTCCAAAACGCTGCACAGATGAGTGGATGAATAAACGACACAGCAGAGGCAAGTGAAGGTCAGAGGACAATTTGCACTGAATCAAGTTAGAAGGGTTAATAACCAAAAAAAAAAAAAACCCAAGACTTATTGCCACCGAGTCGATTCTGACTGATAGCGACCATTTAGGACAAGAGCAGAAGAGCCCCATAGACTTTCCAAGGAGCACCTAGTGGATTTAAACTGTCACTCTCCTAGTCAGCAGCTGTAGCACTTAACCACTATGACACCAGGATTTCCATAAGGGTTCACAGAACTATTTGAAGCAACAAAGTTGCCATCATCAAAGACAGCCCTGACCGGGAGCACAATGCAGAGTCCCTGACGTAGCATGAGAAAAAGAGGTGTGCAGATCAAGAACTCTATTAAAAGACCAAAACCGATGGTCTGACAGCCTAGAGGGTCCCTTAAGAACACGGCTCCTAGACTTGCTGGTAGCCCACGCCTGAAACTAGTACTGAAGTCAACTCTTCAGACAAAGAATAGACTGGAGTTGGGGAAACAGAGTGACATAGGTAGTGTGTGTACTTTATAGTTTAGTACATATATGAGGCTGTCCTACTGGTTTCTTTTTAGAGGGGAGAGGAGGGGAAACATGTCAGTTAAGTGGATACTGCAAGAGTGAAAAGGAGAAGTGTGCTGTCACAGGATAAGAGCATACTGAGATGCAAAGAGGTGAGCACAGGGGTCTTATATGGAAAACTGTCTTCGATTATAAACTTTCACTTACAATAAAAAAAATAAAGTGGCAAAGTTAACATTACCTGGTTTGTTTTAGATAAAGACATGAGGCTGGCCAAGGCAAAGTGACTACCCAACATTATCACACCAAAAACAAATGTAAAAACAAACCTGCTGCACCAATTCCAACTCCTAGCAACCCTACAGTACCCAGAAGAACTGCCCTAGACAGTTTCCAAGGAGCACAAGGTATATTCGAACTGCTGATCTCTTGGTTAGCAGCTATAGCACTTCACCACCACGCCACCAGGTCTTCTACAGCCTGTTAAAATGAGAATACCTGTCCCACTCTTTACAACACACTACCTTCCCTGCTGTAATACTGTACTTTCATTTCATATTTTGTATGGGGCTTGCAGCTCTTTACTATGGTTCGCACCACCCAAGCCAGAACCTGGGAGGGATATCCTCACCAAGTCTAATATTTCTATCTGCTCAACATCTGATGAATCTTCACTTCTCTTTTCTTCCTAATACTGCTATCTTTGCCCAGGGGTAGGACGTTGACTACCTGGATTATTAGAATACCTGCCTCTTCCCAGCATCAAGCACCTTCTCCAATATTTTAGTGACTGCACTGAGAACTTGTAAGCAGTTGGTTCTGCTGGGTTTGAGGCAAGGAGTTGTAAGAACGTGGCTAAGAACCAAGCAAGGAGCAAATGAGAAAGACACCACAAAGTAAATTCAGGAGCCCCTTCCTCCACATAGGAGCCCTGGTGACACAGTGGTTACGCACTGGGTTCCTAACCAAAAGGTCAGCAGTTCAAACCCAGCAGCCGCTCCACTGGAGAAAGACGTGGCAGTCTGCTTCTGCAAAGATTAGAGCCTTGGAACTTAAAAATAGACTTATGTACAGAAGAAAAGACTTTGCTGCATGGGTGGGGAGGGAGAGGGCTAGTCATAGGTTAGTTGACAGAACTTTTGTTGGGTGAAAGCAGTGACAGCACACAGTAGAAAGAAGATCTACTTAACTGGACTTCAACATAAACTGAAAACTCTTCTAATCTTAACCAGATATTGCAAGAATGGAGGAGAGGGGTGCGGGCTCTGGGGACCATGCTCTCAGGGGACATCACGCCCAACTGGCATAACTAGCCTACTGCTAAGAGCCCTCTGTACCACATATTGGTGAGTGGCATCTGGGGTCTTAAAAGCTTGTAAGATGCCACTGAGGTATACCAAATGGTCCTAACTCACCTGGAATAGATGATCACCAAGAACAACAAAGACATGAGGTAAAAACAGCCAGGAGACAGAAGGACCTATGTGAATGCATGACTATCAACATGTGACCAGAAGAACCACATGGTGCCCAGCCACCATCAAAGACAGCCATGATGGGGCACACAATGTTGAGTCCCACTGAGAACAGGAGAAAAAGAGGTGGGTATACCTCAAGAACTCCACTAAAAGACCACAACTGATGGTCAAGCAGCCTGCGGGTTTCCCTGGGAGCATGGCCCCTAGACCTGCTGCGGTCTCCAACCAGAAAACATTATTGAGGTCAATTTTTCAGATAGAAATGGACTGGATGCGGGGACAATGTGACTGTAAGGTGCATGTATTTTATGGTTCTATGCATCTATAGGATGCTGTCCTACCGGCCTCTTACTAGAAGGGAGAGGAGAGGGTGGAAAGGAGGGAACAGGAGATTGTTAAGAGGATACAACATATATAGAACAAAAAGGAGGAGTGTGCTGTCACTGGGCAAGGAGAGCAGAGGTGCTGCAGATAGGTGGGCATGCAAATTTAATTTGGATTGTGTACTTTCACTCAATCACAATAAAATGTAAAAAAAAAGAAAGAAAGAAAGAAAAGAAATGACTACAGCCTGGGAAATTCCATGGGGCAGTTATACTCTGTCCTTTACGGCTGCTATAAGTCCGAGGCAGCCCGACAGCAATGAGTTTGTTTTTGGATTGTGTCACTCTACAGTTCAGCTATTTCCTTTAATCCTCCCAATAGCCCTAGAAGGGGTCTCAATGAATCAGAGTGGACTCAAAGGTACATAGTGACAATAAACATACAAAATGCTGACATAGCTAGCACTTTCCTGGTGCCATGCACTGTCCTCTCTGCTTGTCACCTCCTAACTCATTTAACCATTTTAGCACTCCTCTCTCATTTACAAGGAGCCCTGGTGATACAGTTTCCCTAAAGATTTACAGCCTTGGAAATCCCATGGGGCAGTTCTACTCTGTCCTACAAGACTAAGTCAGAATCTAATGGGTGGAAACGGGTTTGGTTTTTTTGTTTCCTCCAGACAGGACAGATCAACATTTGAGATTAAACACTAGGACAACTATGTAGAAGACAGACAAGAAAGGGCAGGCCTGAGGCCAGAGATCAAGGTGACAGATAAGAGAGTGGACAGGGTGGCCTGGGGCTAATTCTGGAGGCCAGGGACTCAGTTGAATGTTGAAACTGCCTGCACTGTGTCACCCTGAGTCCCTGGGGAAGAATACAAGCTCTGGTGCTGCAGGGCTTTGGCTGCCTCTGAACCCCCCTCAGCTTTACTTATAAATGGGAATTTCACTGACCTTGGAGGGCCTTCAGGAGGATTCAAAGACAAAATTATGTGGAAGTGCCCAGCACAGTACCTGGCACACAGGTGAAGTTGCGGGATACTCATGCATTGAAAATTTTTAAGAATCTACACATAGACTTTTTTTTTTTAAATACTTTAAAAAAAAAAAAAAAAGGAAAGTATTTTAAAAAAACAAAAACTTCAATAAATTTTGGTAGGGCCATAATCCTGAAAACCAGCTTCTAAGAGTCAAACCCACTGCTGTCGAGTCAACTGACAATAACCCTGCAGAACTGTCCCATGGGGTTTCCAAGGAATGACCAGTGGATTCTAACTGTGACCATCTGATTAGCAGCCAGAAGCGCTTTAGGAAGATATCTTGGCTCTGCCCTCAGAACACAGAAAGGAAGTTGGCAGCTCTGATGTCACTCAGAACTAGGCATCCAGTCTCAGCCAAAAGCAACCAATTTCTGGTCCAAACGGCCAGTCAGGCCTGACTGCCAGCTTCCTCCTCCCCACTGAATCCCTGCATGGAAGGAACCTAGAGGAGGTGGCATGTAGTAAGTTAAAACATGTTTAGAAAAATGATAAATACTGGTAAACTTTAGTTGTGTACGTGAAAATAAGTACTACTGGGTCTCTGCTAATTCAGAAATGAAGTCACTGCTAAAGCTCACCTTTCATCCAAAGATTAGAGAGGTCTATAACACACAACACACGTGAGGAATGTGCTTCCTGTTCCATCAAGTATATGCGGCCAAACGGGCAGCCCCTGTCCCAAAGCAAAGACAAGAAGGGAGGAACTGACAGAAAAACTGGACACATGGACATGGAAAACCCTGGGAGGAAAAGCAAAGGAGGAGAGGGTTGACATGCTGTAGGAACTGCAACCAATGTCACAAAATAATCTGTGTGGATTTTTGAATGAGAAACTAATTTGCACTGTAAGTTTTCACCTAAGACACAATAAAATTTTTTAAAAAGTAGTACTGGGTCCTAGAGTTTGGGAAATCACAGAAGAATAGAAACAGAATGCATAACTTTTAATCAGCCACAGAGACAACTGACAAAAATGCAAGATGGCTAACGGAAGGTAGGAATAGAAGGCAGAAAAGAAAGAAAAAAGCATGATAAATAGAAAACATGAATAAAAGGCAGCAATAATTCCTAATATAGCAATAGTTACAATAAATTGCTAACAGATTGAATCGTGTATCCAAAAAACATGCGTTGTAAATCTGAACATCTAAACTTGTGGTTGTAATATCATTTAAGAATGGACTGTCTTTGTTATGTTAATGATGCAAGATTAACGTAGGCTATATCTTGATTCAATCTCTTTGGGGATATAAAAGAGATAAAAATGAAAGCTATCAAGCAGAGACAGGGGAAAAGAGACGCCAAGCCACATGAAGACCGCCCAGGAACAGAGACTCTGAAGAGACAGGGTCCTTCCTCCAGAGTGGACAGAGAGAGGAAGCATTCCCTTACAGCCAGCACCCTGAATTTGGATTCTAGCCTCCTAAGCTGTCAGGAAATAAATTTGTTTGTTAAAGCCACTCATTGGTGGCACTGCTGTTATAGCAGCACTAGATAAGGAAGGCAGAATTTGGTACTGGAAGAGTAGGGTGCTGCTCCAGTAGACACCCCAAATGTGGAAGTAATTTTTTAATTAGGTAATGGGTAGAGGCTGTTTTAAGGTGCCTAACAGTAAAAGCCTAGCTTACCTTCAAAACACTGTTGGTAGAATTATCAAAGTCAAAGGCAATTCTGATGAGGGCTCAGAAGAAAGTGAGAATACAGAAAAAGTCTTGATCATCTTAGAGTGTCCATACAGTACTCACACCAGAATGTTGCTAGAAACGTAGATGTTAAATGTGCTTCCAAAACCAAAACCACACCACTGTCGTCGAGTCAATTTCAACTCACGGTAACCTTATAGGACACAGCAGAAGTGCCCCACAGGGTTTCCAGGAAGTGGCTGGTGGATTCAAACTGCTGGCCTTTTAGTTAGCAGCCAAGCTCTAAAAGAAAATGATGAACATGTGATTAGATAATGGAGGAAGAGTGACATTTTTTACGCAGTGGCAAAGAACTTGTCTGAATTATGTTCAAATGTTTGGTGGAAGCTATACCTTCTAAGTGATGAACATGGATTTGGCTGATGAGATTTCCAAGAAAGATCTTCAAGGAGCTGTACAGTTTCTCCTTACTGCTTATGGTAAAATGCAACAAGAAAGAGATGGACTTAAAAATGAAGAGGGCAAAATAAAATCACACCTTAAAGATTTAGAAAATTCTGTTATACAAACTGAGGACAATTGTCCCAGTGTATTCACCAAGGCTGTGTCTATACAATCTTCTGTTACAGAGACTGAACTAGTGGCTGGTGGATCCAACCAACTGCCATAGCAGAAAACCCATCAGCTGAGACAGTCAGAGAAAGAACAAAAGGAGAGAACACTGTCTGCCTCTTGGAATTCTATAGGCAAAAAACAGGCCAAAGGAGCTACATCTGTTGTTCTCCAAGAAAAAGAACAAAACCATCCCTGGAGCAGCTCAGAGATCAGCGGAATTGCTGGAAGGAACCTGTGAAGAAGGACCTTCTTGGTTTCAAAGGGTGAAGCCACAGTCTCCTAGATCTCAAAAGGTGGGGACACAGCCTCCTAGGTTTCAAAGATTCATATTTTCAACTCAGTTCCAGAGTGTGAGGCTGCTATTAAGGTGTGCCAGGAGTTATGGGGGCTACTACTCAAAGCTAAGCAGGGCAGGGCTGCCATATCCAAGGTGCCGAAGAATGGAACCTGCCAGGGCCAAGGGGGGAGGGATTGCCACACAAATGGACAAGGCAAATGGGGTCGCCCAAAGACAAGTGCAGCACAGCCGCCATTCCAGTGGGCTTCCTGGAAGGCACAGCTGATGCCCAGGGCTGAGGGTTCTCTACCCAGAATTCAGGCAACAGAGCCAACACCTTGAGTGTGGAGGGCAGGACTTTTGTCCAGATGGTTTCAGAGAACAGAGGATTATTTTCAAGCCTTGAGAGCCGATGTAAATTTTTCTGCTGGGGTTTGGTCTTGCTTGGTTCCTGTTATCCCTTTTTTCCCTCTAATTTCTCCCATTTGCAATGGAAATATCTACCTTGTACCTGTCCCATCACTGTACTTTGGAAACAAATGATCTGTAACCTCGTTTCATAGGTTCATAGATAAAAGCAATTTTTGGTCCAGATGGAATACACCTAAAGTCTTACCCACACTTCATTTAGAAATTCAGAAGATTTGTGGCTTGGACTTAATTTAAGACTTTTGGGATGATGCAACAGGATGACTGTGTTTTGCATGTGACATGGACATGAATTTTGGAGGATGTAAAGGATAGAATATTATGGATTGAATTGTACCCCTTAAAAATGTGTTGTAAGTCCTATCCTTTATTCACGTGGTTAAATATAACCCAATTTGCAATGGATTGTCTTTGCTGTGTTAACGAGGCAGGAGAGTTGTAGGGTGTATCTTGAAACAATCTCTTTTGAGCTACAGAAGAGAAAACGCAAGCTAATAGTGAGGTGGATGACAAGCCACATGGCGACTGCCTCAGAGCAGAAGTTCAAAGGACACAAGGACCTTCCTCAGAGTAGACAGAAAGAAAACCCTAGAGCTGGCCCCCTGAATTCAGACTTCTAGCCTCCTAAACTGTGACAAAACAAATTTCTCTTTGTTAAACTCACCCACTTGTGCCATTTCTTTTATACCAGTACTAGATAACTAAGATATAAACATTAACAGTTTCAACTAACCAAGTAAAGGCAGAGTACGAAGTCTTAAGGACTTATAAAGTCCTATTATCTGTTTACTTCACTCTTGTACTATTTTGTTTACTACTGTATACCTGTGGCTTAGTACAGTGCTTGACATACAACCAACTCTCATTCAACTGTTACTGAATCACACAAGTAGACAAATGAATAAAAGTAAACACTGAGGAGTGAATTGGAAAATAGATTTCTCATACCAGCTTTTTTTCATTGACTTGTAATAAGGTTAACATCTCAAGATTTTACTGCTTTTTTTTTAGGAAGCCCCTCTCACCGTACCTTTGCAATCTATATGCCGAGCAAACAATCTGAGAAGCTGGACTATGTGAAGAAGAATGAGGCATCAGGATTGGAGATTCGTTAACAAGCTGCGTTACACAGAGAATATCACCTTGCTTGCTTCAAGTAAAGAAGATCTGAAACACTGATGAAGATGAAAGACCTCAGCCTTCAGTATGGATTGCACCTCAACATCAAGAAAACAAAAGTCCTCACAACTGGACCAGTAAACAACGTCATGATAAATAAAGGATTCAGATTGTCAAGGATTTTGTTTTACTTGTTTCCACAATCAACACCCATGTTAGCAGCAGTTGAGAAATCAAACGACTCCTTGCATTGGGAAAATCTGCAGCAAAGGATCTCTTTCAAGTATTGAAAAGACATCACCTTGAAGATGAAGGTGCACCTGACCCAAGCCATGGTATTTTCATTTACATCACACGCACGCAAAACCTAGACAACAAATAAGGTAGACAGAAGAAGAAGTGATATCTTTGAATTGCTGTGCTGGAGAAGAATACTGAATGTGTCATAGACTGTCAAAAGAATAAACAGATCTGTCCGGAAAAAGTACAACTAGATTGTTCCTTGGAAGCCAAGATGATGAGGCTATGTCTCACATACTTTCGACATGTCAGAAAAGATCAATCACTGGAGCAGGACATTACGCTTGGTAAAACAGGCGGTCAGCAAAAAAGATGAAGCCCCTCAATAAGACGGAATAGCACACTGGCTACAACAGCGGGCTTAAGCATAAAATGATGTAGGCATGGCACCGTTCCAAGCAGTGTTTCGTTCTGTTGTGCACAGGGTCGCTATGAGTCAGAAGCAATTTGATGGCACCTAACAAAAAGGAAGCCCCCAAATATCAGTCTTTGCCACACTAGTGATTTTGGTAATAAAAGCATTTATCTTTCAATAAATATAATAAATGATGGCTGATTTCTCACGATGAAAGATTTACAGAGAAACTCAGGCCAACTTCAAGTTCTCTTAAAATTTCACATGGCTTCTCAGACCAACAGAGACGCACGCAACAGATAGGAACAAGGAAGGGCCTGAGGAGACACTGCACCTGGCACAAGAGAGCCTCAATGCCTGTCTTGATTAAACGCTGTGGCTTCAGTGCCTGATACTGTGTCTAACACACAACAGATGTTTCGTTGTTTTTTTTTTTTAATCTGTTACTCTTCACTAAGGAAATAAGTGGACATTAGAGTTTGTTAGCATGGAGGACATGTGCAGACAATTTTAGGCATACACAGCAACTATACTTAGGAGTGGCTGCCCTCAGTATCCCATATTAAATACTACTCTGGAGGCAAAGGGCATTGGAGTTGGCAAAGAAAATGTCAGTGGTGTTTATACCATCCTTCCACAAGGGACAAAAAAGAACAGTGGCTGGCAAGTCAATCCTGACTCATGATGACCCCACATCTGAGTAAGGCTGAAACTACGCTTCCAAGGATTTTCAATAGCTGCTTTTTCAGAAGCAAAAGCCAGGTGCCTCTGGGTGGTCTCCTTTCAGTTAACATAAACTGTACCACCCAGAGACTCCTTCCATCAAGAACAACTATGTAACTGAACTGCTTCAAGGAACATTGCTTTCTAATCCTTCATACAATTTCAAAAACAAACATTTTAAATTCTCGAATAAGTTGAAAGTTTGAGATCAAAGTTATCTTAATAGTAGAGTTGCTTACAAATTACAAGTACAGCATTTTAGTAACAGTGCCAAATTTCAATTAACGAAATAATTACAGTAAAACATCCCCAAAGACATAGTTTTTTTTTAAAATCATAAACTCAGTTGTTCAACCCTTGAGGCCAACATTTCCACTCTTATCTCAGACCCATTTGGTAAGGCGAGGCTTCTACTTTCACATGCCTGCCTCTTCCTGGTACATGGGAAACAAGTGATCACTACTGCAGCCTGCACAAAGCGTGAGTCACTCATTCCAGCTGCCCAGGATGAAGGCGCTCCCTCGGCCCCACAGCAAGCCTGCGGTTGGCACAGCAGCTGAAGTTCACAGGCAGTTTCACTTGTAGCTTAAGAAAAAAGGGTGCCAAAGTATGTATAAGTAATCAGACCCAGTTTCATTTCCTGCTGAAGACAAAGGACATTACTGCTCTGGAAAGATAATCACCAATACCAATGTCAAATAGATAAAGAAAAGGGTTCTAAAATGAGGAACTGCAAGTTCCAATTGTTAGCTTATCCACACTTTAGTTCTCAGAATTTAATTAGGCCAGAAAAGCATGTTAAGGGATGATTTGATTCAGGTGCCATCTCTTAAATGCCAAGTTTGAAATGTTTCTTTGAACTCTCTAGTGGTAGTCATTCTCCAGCACTGAGCAAGCTAAAAAGCAAATCCAATTTTAGAGGGCCTAGCAGCTGGGTCATTTCCCAGAGCAAAATCTAACTCAGTGGTTTCCAGTCCTAGCTATTCAGGGTCATCACCTGGGAGCTTTACACACTCCTGACATCTGGGCCGCTCCCTGCAGAGATTCATACTCAACTGGCAGATCCCTGGTGGTGCACTGGTTAAGTGCTATGGCTGTTAACCATAACGTTGGCAGTTTGAATCCACTAGCCTCTCCTGGGAAACCCTGTGGGGCAGTTCTACTCTGTCCTACAGGGTCACTGTAAGTTGGAACTGACTCGACAACAATGGGTCTGTTGGGAGAGGGTTTTAAATCTCTCCCAGGTGACTCTAATGTGTAGCCAGGTTGACAATTACTTCTGTAAATAATTATAGGTCATGGGGTAGAACCTGAATTAGTAATTTATTTTTATCTTATCAACCTGACTCAAGGATGGTTCATGCTAATATGACTATTTCATGTAGTAAACATCATTATCTGCAAAAAAAGGAAAAAAACAAGAAAACCAAACCTACTGCCATCAAGTCAATTCTGACTCATAGTAATACTACAGGACAGAGTAGAACCGCCCCACAGGGTAGTTTCCAAGGAGTGGCTGATGCACACAAACTGTCATCTTTGGGACTGCAGTTAAGCTCTTAACCACTTTGCTAACCAGGGCTCCCAAACTGCATCAAGACCTCATAATATGGGGAGATAGCATGTGAGGAGACTTCATGGTTTAAGCTAGCAGAATGAAAGACATTTCAAAATATAATATCAAGAAAATTTAAAAGATGAAAAATATTGTATATCTAGCTCCTAATAAGGAGATCTAACAATTTCTAAAGACTTCTCTATTAAGGATCTAATTACTCTGAAGCAAGATGGTCACAAGGATTGAGTGTACATGTGTGCGCACCTGTGTTTAGGTGAAAGTTTACAGCACAAGTGAGGTTCTCATTGGGGCAAAAGGTTTTGACCATCATCATGAAGGATATAATTAAAACTTTTTTTTTAACTCTAAAATATCCAAAAGCAAAACACTGTAATTCTCTACCTGGAACATGAAATCCTAATTGTCACAACTCAAGAAAGATCCAGTGCAGAAGACCGCTACAAGGGCTTTTAGGAAAGTTCAGATGACATCAGTACCTTTTGCCTGGGAGGACCTGATGGAGAATTAGCAAATCATGAAAGGTGCAGACATCACAGCACATCTGGAATAGCAACACGGGAGACACACAAATGTTGGGAAACAGTGAAAGGTAATACACCAATCCGTTACCTTGACAAGATGCAAATATAACCAGTTCCAACAAGGATTAGCTCAATCTTTGCATAATTCACAACACATCACCCAGGAAATCATCCTGTAATAAATCCCTCATCTTCCGTAATTTCCCAAAGTGTCCTTTGATATTGCTTTCACAAACAGGATTCTGAGTGCTGCATCAAAGCATAGATGAATTAGCAATTATTATTTTTCTTTCCTCAAGCTACAACTCTTAACAGAGATGCATGAAATTAGCACTTCAGTCATTAAATAGACATAATTTTCTCCCATCTGGTATTGACATACTTTCCTGAAAACTTTGCTTACAGTTAACTTACTCTCTCCATTCTCAGACTGTACAATCATTCTGACACCATAAACCCTCACCAACAGAAGCTTTGCATACAAATGCACCATCAAATTTATGATTTGCTATTTCCCTTGGCCTCAAATGAAGAACTGCTTTGGGATTCAACAAAGGTCACAGCACAGTCTTGGGAGGGTGGAGGGTGAGGATCTGGCTTCTTTTTCAGTTTGGTCAGGTAGGCAGTGCTCACTTTCTCAAACCTTTTTTAGCACTCAGAATGAAGACTTTGTACGCATACAGCTATTTCTCATAAGACAAAAAGAAAGTCCATGAAAGTTCAATGGCGCATTCCGTCAGTTATCTTCCTGGGCTTTCTGCTCTTACAATTTCAAGACTACTTACAGCTCAAAAGAACTTCAAATAATCAAATTAAAGAGCACTTGTCTTCTATTTTCCTCATATCAGGAAAGAAGAAGGATTTTTACCATCTTGGAAGAGACCCAGGCCTTGAACCAGCGCAATTATCCTGCAGAATTCTGTTTACAATGTGATTACAGTCTGTCATGGCAGACTGATGTGTACACACCTCCCTGGTTGAGCGGCACTCCCACCCCGCAAGTATGCACAGTGTCTTACCCATCTTGTGACTTTGTCATGATGGTAGCAGACAGGTCTCCAATGAGTGCTCACTGAATGAACAATGAAGGAGTTCACATCTAATGTCATATGGATAATAAACAAGTATAATACAAAACCAGTCAGATTTGAAAAAAGGGAACATTTGAAAGGTGCAAAGGAGAATAAATGGAAGTTACTAGAGATGAATCCTGGAAATCAAGAAACAGTTACCCCCAGGAAGGGATGGGGGAAATGTTTTAGGCTGGAAAAAGGAAAAAGAATGTTTATATCTGACATAAAAGTAATGTATACACAGTAAAACATCAGCAATGTTATGTATTTATGCAAATTACTTAAAATACAAGCATATGGCATGATTAAAGTTCTCATATTTCGGTTATAAATTGTGCCTATCTCAAACTGCATGTACTGACCACTGCAGAAATTACGAAATTTTGAGTTCAGTGCAACTTAAATGAAAGTTAAACCTGAAAAAACCTGGAATTAAAATGAAGTAACTTAAAAAGAAGATTAAGGAACAGTGACCTAAAACTGACCTGTGATTCACTCAACCAGCCTTACCAAAGAAGGCAAACAGGAGTGGATCCGTCTTTATGAATTGAAGCAGTTCTCTTAAGGGTCTCACAGCAACCACAAATGAATCATCCTAACAGAGCAGGCATCTAATTAAGATACTACCAGTACAGGCTGGGATACTATTATTGTAAGTCTATATGTTCAATGTTTATCCTAATTTTAAAAATACTATTTATACACCAGTACTTAATGAATAATCAAGTTACTAATAACTAAAAAATGTATTATTTCCCTGGTTTGTTACGTATACTGATTCAAATGTTAAGTCTCAGCTTAAGCAGACAGCTGACACATACCTATCATGACTTAGAATGTTGCTGTTGTTGTTAGGTGCCACTGAGTCCGTCATGACTTAGTATGGCTAGCCAGTAATGGCTAACCAGTATTTGTTAGTGGCTCTGTGACATTTCTGTTACTTCTTAGACTTGCATTTGTTTGCAAGGTTGGACTTAAAAAATGTTATATTTTAAAACATAACTGAATAGGAACAGGACAGTTTACAAAAGATCACAGAGATGCAGAAAACATCTTGTAAACCCTTACCAGACACTGCTGATAAGTCGCTTTGGACTAACAGAGACCCGGTGGGACTCAGCACAACTGCCCCACGGGGTTTCCAAAGCTGTACTCTTTATGAGAGCGGACCGCCACATCATTTTCCCAAGGAGCTGCTGGGGGGTTCAAACCACTAGCCTGTCCACTAACAGCCTAGGACTTAACCCCTGTACCACGAAGGCTCCTAAACTTCTAAATATCTGACATATTTAAATCCCCATAAAACCATGCCAAAACAAGATTCTCAGACTGAGATGAATCAACATCATAGCCAAACAAGTTTGATTTTCCAGTAGTCCACTGTCTATCCACAAATATACCAGCCAATTCCAGCATAAATCACAGGGTCAAATCAGCAACCAGCAAACTTTTCTGCATTATAGGCCAGTTCAGGAAAAACACAAATGTCTATGGGTCCCATTGATTTTCACTCAAAAAGAGAACAGATTTATTGAATCCACAGGCTTCAACATTAGATTACCCTTGTACTGAATAAAATGACCATAAGAAATCATCAAAGCTTTTTCAGGTGGGAAGAGTTGTGTTTTGGTCATTTGTTCTTATAGTCCCTACTTACCATCCCAACTACTCCTCTGAGGTAGGAACTAACAGGACCCTTGCCATATAAATGGTACTCTGAGTTGCCACAGAATTGACCCGACTCCTGGCAACCTCAAGTACCAGAGAACACAATGCTACCCAGTGCTGTGCCATCCTCGTGATCACTGCCTGTCTGCATCTACTGTTAGGAGGTGTAAGCCATCAGACAACACTGTGTAAGCCTCTGAGTTTTTACCAGCTGTCTTAGTCATTTGGTACTGCTCTAACAGAAACACGCACTCTCTCTCTGTTGGCTCTGGAGGAAGGTCCTTGTGTTGTGTCAGTCTTTGGTCTGAAAGAATCACAGCCCATGAATCTCAGGTCCAAAGGACACGCTCTGCTCTTGATGCTGCTTTCTTGATAGTATGGGGGCTCCAACTCTCCACTTGGTTCCATTTCCTTTAATCTCTTATAGGATAAAGGGATAAAAGGTGGTGCAAGCCACACTCCAGGGAAACTCCAGAGCAGGTAGGTGACCTTAGGAAAGGTGTACTCCCTTTAACATAATCCAGTCTATTAACCACAAGCAGAGATTAGGATTTATAGTATAGGAAAATCATAAAATGAAGGGCAATCACATAATACCGGGAATCATGGCCCAGCCAAACTGCTATACACATTTTAGTGGGCCAATTCAATCTATGACATTCCACCCTTTGGCCACCCCAAAATCACATCCTTGCCACAAGCAAAACATATTCATCCCATCAAAGTGAAAGTCATAACAAAAATGTATTTATCACATATGATAGCAAAAGCCTTAAGTCCAAAATTCAAAAATTCTACATCTGTGAAATCAAGAACACAAGTTATCTGCCTCCACATTTCCATTACAAACAGGAAAACCTGCAGGAAAAGAAAGCATTTACAGCAACAAGTTAAGTCACCAGAACACATGACATTAGCCCTCAAACCTTTGAAAACAATCTTCCATTTTCTAAGACATTTTACACAATGGTCCTGCCTCCAGACTCTAGGTATAGGTCACACTCTCCAGATTCTAAGTAGAGGCCCCTTGACCCTGTGCTACAGTTCTGCCTTCCATGCCCACTGGGACAGTAACTCTGCTCCCCTCAGCTTCAAGTGCCACCATTTTCCAAGTTGCTTTGAGTGGCCACTCCATGCTTCAAAACACCAGGGCCATGGCTCCAAACTTAAAAACCCCTGAGGTCATGGCCATGTCTTTGAGACTGAGGCAGCTCAGCCTCTCATGCTCTTTGTCTCTTCAGCTTCTGCTTCCCATGGCATCATGGTCTGGACGTCAGGCCCACATCTGCCCTGCTTGAGTAAGTGCTCCAAAGCTCATAGCCCTGCAGATTCAAGTGCCTGGAGGCATCCCACTCCACCAGGAAGTCTCCTGCACACAGGCACTTAGCTTTCTCACTCTGTGGGTCAGGAACAGCACCATCTTGTGCTGGTCTGGTTCTACTGCTGCTTGTCTGTTGCTGCTTCTGGACCTCTGCTGTATATTTCTCACAGTCTGCACCTTCTTCAGTGTTAATAACAGTTCTCAGTTCTTTCTGAGTCTTCCATCCATTCACAGCTTCAAAACCACTTCCACATTTTAGGTATCTCTTAAAACAGCACTCCACTCTCTTGGTGCCAGGTTCTTAGTCATCTGCTACTGCTCTAACAGAAATACAAGTGGATGGCTTTAACAAAGAAAAGTTTATTCTTACATAGTGTAGCAGGCTACAAGTTCAAATTCAGAGTGTCAGCACTGAGGAAGGCTTTCTCTCTTCATCAGCTCTGGAGGAGGGTCCTTGTGTTACATCAGTCTTCTTTGGTCTGAGAGCACCTTGGTGCAGGAATCTCAGGTCCAAAGGATGCACTCTGCTCTTGGTGCTTCTTTCTTGATGGTGTAAGGTTCTCCAACTCTCTGCTTCCTTCCCTTTCATCTCTTATAGGATAAAAGATGGTGCAAGCCACACTCCAGGGCAATTCCCTTAACACTGGAGCAGGGAGGTGACTTTAGAAAGGATTTTATAATCCTACCCTAATCCTCTAACATAATCTAGTCTATCAACTACAGACAGAAACTAGGATTTACAGCATCAGAAAATCACAATATGGAGGGCAATCACAAAATATTGGGACTCATGGCCCTGTCAAATTATTATACACATTTTGGAGGGGACACAATTCAGCCCATGACACTGGCTAATTGTGAGACATTGATCAATCACCAGGCCTTTCTTCCCAGTCTTGGAAAGTCTGCTGAAATCTGCCCACCATGGAGGAGCCTACTATATTTGCATCGTCATACAAATGGCAGTGCTAAAGTCCAGTTGGGTAGAGTGAGCTGTTCCAGGTATACAGAGAAGGCCAGGAACCAGAATTATTTCAGTTTACTCAATACAACTTCTACTGACAGCCTGCTGTGGGCAAGCTGCTGGGGAACAGGGATAAATCAGGCTACTTCAGGCTGAGCCGATGGGACGTGAGGGAGCCAGCTAAGCCGTGTTTCCTGAAGCAGCATGATTCCCACAAAACCAAGCTGTCAGGGACCACAGTTTCTGATAGTCTGTGTAAGATGGGCTGGATTCAGCCTCTCCCTTGACATAGTCTTTCACAAATCCTGGCATCTGTTGATCATGACCTAGCTGGAACACAAGTGTAAGGGAACCAGAGATGGTATAAATGCTCCTCTCCTCTTCAGAGGTAGCTGCTCTAAAGACTTTTTCTCCTCCCTACCCTCTCTGCTTTGCGTGCTCTGAAAAGATGCCCATGAAACTTGATCTAGGACTCTTGAAAAGCTAGACTAGGAAAGGCTTCAGGTTGCTCATTACTGGCTAAATAGTTCCCACTCTATACATATTAATGTTTCTGCTCAAAGATCTACACCACATCCAGTCCCTTCCCAAACTACTGATATTGTAAAGGCTTAAGAGAAACCTGATAAACTGATCATGGCTGGGGAAAAAAAAAAAGATGACTAGTCGATCTTTTATATGACAACCTTCCCTTTATCCATATAAATTAATCTTGCAAAAAAGAAGGCAAGGCAGGTGAAAGGTCAAAGGACAAACCTATAGTACCATTATCAGCCTTGAATTCTATATAAACTTTTTCTTAATGTGCTTTCTTTGACATCTGAGAAGCTATATTCTTGACATAGCATACACTGTAATGATTATGATAGCTAAAGATATATTTCAGGTATCTTAAAAATACAATTTCTATAACTTTGTAGTCAACAGACAGAAAGATTTATAAAACATTTTTGTAAACACTGAAGAAAATTTGAGCTTGCAGTCTGTTATAGATAGAACTGCATCTCCAAAACACATGTGTTATAAATTCTAACCTCTAGGCCTGTGGTTATCATCCCACTTGGGAATGGACCGTCTCTGCTATGTTAATGAGGTGGGATCAGCATAGGGTGTATCTTGAGTCAATCTCTTTTGACATATGAGAGTTTAAAAGGAAAGCTAGCAAGGAGAGACGTGGTCATCTGGAGATCACCGCAAAACAAGGAAAAAAACTGAAAAAACGAGGATCCTCCCTCAGAGCTGGCAGTAAGACAAAGACCTCCCCTACAACTGGTGCCTGAATTGGGACTTTCAGTCTCCTAAACTGTGAGGAAATAAATTTGCCAGTCAAAGCCATCCACCTGTGTTATTTGTGTGATAGCTGCACTAGTTAAGACAGAGTCATACATATGAGTTAGAAGCCTGGCTATTTCTTACCCTGTCAATTTGATTAAATTACTTCTCTGTGCCTCAGTTTCCTGAACTGTAAGGTAAATATGATAACACAACCCTCCCCTTGGTACCATGTTGTTGTTAGGTGCCGTTGAGTTGGTTCTCACTCACAGCAACCCCATGCACAACAGAATTAAACACCACCCAGTCTTGCGCCATGCCCACAATCGTTTTTATGCTTAAATCCATTGTTGTGGCAACTGTGTCAATCCACTTCATTGACGGTCTTTCCCTTTTTCGCTTACCCTCCACTCTCCCAAGCATGATGTTCTTCTCTAGGGACTAATCTTCCCTGACAACATATCCAAAGTATGTAAGACATAGTCTTGCCATCTTTGCTTCCAAGGCACAATCTGGTTGTACTTTTTCCAAAATAGATCTGTTTGCTCTTTCCGTGGTCCACAGCACATCCAACATTTCTCTCCAACACCACCATTCAAAGGCATCAATTCTTCTTCTGTCTTCTTTGTTCACTGTCCAGATTTCACATGCATATAATGCAACTGAAAATACCATGGCTTGGGTCAGGCACACTTTAGTCTTCAAGGTGACATCTTTACTTTCCAGTACTTTAAAGAGATCCTTTGCTGCAGATTTTCCCAGTGCAATGCATCTTTTGATTTCTTGACTGCTGCTTTCATGGGCATTGATTATGGACCCAAGTAAAATGAAATCCTTGGCAACTTCAATCCTTTCACCATTTATGACGATGCTGCTTACTGGTCCAGATGTGAGGATTTTTGTTTTCTCGATGCTGAGGTGCAATCCATACTGAAGGCTGTGGTCCTTGATCATCAGTGTTTCAAATGTTCTTCACTTCCAGCAAGTAGTGTGGTGCCATCTGCATAATGCCGGTTGTTAATGAGTCTTCCTCCTATCCTGATGTCTTATTCTTCTTTGTATAATCCAGCTTCTTGGATTATTTGCTTGGCATACAGATTGAAAGGTATGGTGAAAAGATACAACTCTGATGCACACCTTTCCTGACTTTAAACCATGCACTGTCCCCTTGTTCTGTACGCATAACTGCCTCTTGATCCTTGGTACTACTGTATCAAATGAAATAATGCATGTAAAGGACTTAGAACAGTGTCTGGTTGAGTAAAGTGCTCAAAAAATACACTCCTAGCGACCCCACAGGAGACAGTAGAACTGCCCCATAGTGTTTACAAGCAATGGCTGGTAGCTTCAAACTGCAGACCCTTTTGTTAGCAGCCAGCCTCTTAACCACTATACCACCAGGCCTCCCAACAAATAAAGCCATTATTATAAGCTATTAATTGCTGAGTTGCAAACACAGACAACAAAATATGCACAAGTAAATCATCAGTCACCTCAGCAAGAAGTTTTTTTTTTAATCAAAAAGATGATTCTTTTCTATCTTGTATGCATAAAAATAAACATACAGACCTGTTTAACCTAACTGCTAGCTTGTTAGGTAAAAAGAAATTCAGGGTATAAGACTGATAAGCCATTAAAAAAAAAACAAAAAAACTGAAGACTAAAGGCACCGGAGGTGGAGAGGGTGGGGAAACCGGTTACTCAACATCATCTAAAATGGTTAGAAACAGTTTTTAGAATACATTTAGCGAACAATTTTTAACCTATTGTATTGTCATGGTAATTCCAGAATTTTTAACAAATACAGATTAAAACAAAACAAAAGGTGAAGTGCAAAATATTTTTTAAGCAAATACCAGGTAACACAAACTCCAAATAAAGTGAATATAGTTTCATAAAATACAATTTATCAAGAGATAAATATTCCATGAGTTTCGATTCCATGAGTATAATTTCTCATTCAAAAGAAGTTAACTTCATATGATACACAATGAAAATAATTTCATTATTTAAAAACTTCTAAAAAGAAAACTCTGTCTCTGTGAATTGTGACAGCTGGCATCCCCTCCAAGAAAAAGAATTCACCAGTATTCGTCGTTCTATATATAGTTTGTATGCTCATGAACATCATGTGTATGACAGATGCTTTGAGATCTTTCCATGGTCACTCAGTGATGGGATAGAATAACGTAACACAGCAGTAAAATACATAACACTGTCATGTCAGACAAAGTCAAAAGGACTAGCAGAAGCAATTTTAAGATGGAAGAGGTAAGATCGTTATCACCCCTCCCCAAGGCCAGATGGTTATATCCACTTTTAAGTCTTTAAATTACAATGCCTATTCTCATATTAACCTCTCCATTCAGGAGTCTACTGAATATTCACACTGTGCTTTCTCATTTTCCCTGGTGGAAAACAAAATAAAGCCACCCAAATGTTTTCTTCTGGTGGTCATCAGCTTGCAACAGACATCAGCCAGCACCAAAAAGTAGTGCTATGTATGAATACTAACTCCTTAGTACCCTTAAAAAAAATGGAAACACCAGAAAAGTAAATACTCAGTTCTTTCACCAAAAGAAAAATGGAAGTTAAACAATGGTAAAGAAGAAAATAAAGAGGAATATTATCACCAAGATTAAAAAATAATGATGCTAAACCAGATAGAAAACCAATGCAAACAGAAATGACGCTTCCTCCTATTTTCTCAACCAGGTGGATAGAGAATTTTCTGCCCCAATTAAAACACATTCAAAACAGGACCTTAAATAAGTAATCATAACACATCTTGTTTTTTAAAGCAATATTACGGAGAGAAAACTTGAATTTAAAGGGTAAAACTACTGCCCTGAGATAATCTTTAAACCCTAAACCAAAAATATACACTGAATTTATTTTAAAATCAAACAACAATTTAGCTTAACTAGTACCAAAAAAGAAAGGTCTGTCCTCTTTTAAGAACTATTTATACAGGAATGAACTGACAAGAGCAACTGGAAAGTTTAGGGCAGCGAGCTGCTGTTAATGAGAAGGAAAAACTCCAACAGGAAGCTGAGAATGTCACCAGTGTCCCCAGACTGTGCATGCAGAAACTGCTGAACTGGTGTATGTTCTGCTGTGTATATTCCCAATAATAACAAAAAATAACAAAACAAATAGTGGGGGAGGATACTTAGACTTAAATTTAATTCAGCTCAACTGAACCAAAAATGCTTTCTACAGCTTAAGCCTCCTAAAGGTACACTGGGGAATGCACTGGCCACTGGGGAAGAAGTAAGCAAGTTATATGATGCAGTAAAGACTATTATCAAAGTGTACACTAAGTGTATAAAGTGCCTGGAGACACAATAAAGACGACCTGTAATTCAGCCCCAGGAATGAGGACTGCGGTGAACACAGGATGCAGGTAGCATCGGAGACAGATCTTACAGAATGTACTACGCAAGAAAGGGAGCTTTCGATACCAACACTCCACGCTAAGGGAACAGGCTTTCAACTTTACAGATCGTCGATACTGATTTCTTCTGATATCTGTAGGAAAAAGAAAAATTCTGCCTTAGGTTGGTTCGGTAGCCACAAAAAAAAAGCCACAATGGCTAACAGAATTTTTGGTCTTCTAAAACTGTCCTCCGGAGAAAAAAAATACAAAGGTCTTGGCCATCAGTCTATCTATTTGAATAACTAATAGGAAATAATGCAAGTTTTTTAAAAGCTTTTACTATAAACAATAGTAAAACTGCCTGTGGGGAGGGGTGTCCAGTAACGCGAAGAGAATTTTAAATGATTCCATCTATAGGAAAAGATCTAAGAGGCATTTATTCAACTGAAACATTAAACAGTCATTATTTAGAAAAGATCTTCAGTACTGATAGCATATACCATGTGGTAAGTCCAAGTGCATGATAGTGTTTCCTCACTGGCTACCTACTGGGACACCTAAGGATCAAAGCTGGCTGTTACTTCAGGCCTCTTTCCTACTTCTATCTGGATCTCAGTCTGTTTCAGACTGTAGTCTGGTGGAGTCTAAGAAGTGACATAAGCCTGATGGAATTAGTTGCAAAGGCAAAAGTCATTTTATTTAGGAAAAAAAAAACTAATTTGTTTTCTGACATGGAATTTGGATAAATAAACAGCAGTTTAAACCACAGGTCTTAAACTAAAATCTAAGCCACATTAGCCTGTAAATATCCCTTAAAGGCTTGAACTTGTAGTACTGCTCGTGTACATGAGTTTGCCTAGTTTAGAAGTATGGGTACAGGTATTCCACTAAAAGACTAGTTACTAGCCAGCATCCTGGAAGAACTGAATTACTTCACTTTAGTGGAGTAGTTTATCCCCAAGCAGACATCAGGACTGGAGAGCCTCCTCTCTGCAAAAACTGAACACAGACCAACCAGAATGACAAGTCATTTACTTAAAGCCCCTTCTATCCACAGGACTCCTGTGACCTTGCTTTGTGTCACGTAATTCCACCACCTTGGTTCATCTATGTCAATGTAGGAGGCTAACAGAACTGAGAAGGGTAGCCCTAGAAATGGAGATAACCAAGACCACCCTATTTATGTATGCCTGAATTTTACCCCCCAAATACACAAGTAACCACAGAGGAATTTCTTGAGTATTTTTCTAATGAAATACATCAATCCTTGGCCCCCTACCCCCCACAATACTCCCGAAACTCCCAAATAGGTGGGTATCGCTTTTTTAAAAAGTTTTCACTATGTACAAGTGGACCAAAAAAAAAAAACCCCAACCCTCTTTTAAGAAGTGAAGAAACTAAGAGACAGAAAAGTCTGTATCTATCAGATGAGTTGACGATGATCTCACATTCCAGCCAGATTTAAAGGTCTAAGCTGTCAGAATCCATGGAGTTAGCTCCTTCACCACCTAGGAAATTTTGCAATCACTTTTATTCAAGTTGTATTTGAAGATTCACTCAAACATTTTTGAGGAGGTATGGACAGGGAACCAGGCAAATGGTCAAATCAAGAAAAACAGAAATGAAAAGAGAATGACTGGTGATATGCTAAAATTAGCCTAAGATCATGTCCCAAAATTATCAAGAACCTTATCTGCCTGTACTTTCTCCTTCATTCGTACTCACAGTGACCCCACAGGACACAGCAGAACTACCTCACAGGGTTGCCAAGGCTGTAATCTTTAGGGAAGAAGGCTACCACATCTTCCTTCCATGGAGCCACTGGTAGATTCCAATGCACATTTCAGTTAGCTGCTGAGCACGTAACTACTACACCACCAGGCCTCCTCCCATTAGGAATGTTGTTGTTACGTGCCGTCAAGTTGGTTCTGACCCACGGCAACCCTAAGGTCAGAGCAGAACTGTCCCACAGTTTCCAAGGAGCACCTGGTGGATTTAGGCTGCCAACCTCTTGACGAGCAGCTGTAGCATTTTACCACTACACCACCCGAGTTCCCCTATTCTGAAGAGAGAAAATAAAACCTAACAGCAAGAAAACACAGCTAGAGACTAGGAAAAATAGGCTCACCGTTACTGCTCTAGTAAGTCAACTAGCAGGTCCCCCGCGCCACCCCCAAAAAACAAATAGCAGTGGGATCTGTTAGAAAGCATTCTAGGGGCTGTGAAACTGCCCTAAATCAGTGGCCCAACTCCACTCTTTGTGATCCCCAACAAGCTACTCAAAACCTCCCACATCCCTCTCCCTCACCTGAAAAACGGTATCACCACCTGTTTTGCAAGTTTGTTGTAGGGATTGAGGACAATATATTAATGGGTCCCTGGTCCTTCAAATCCTACCATAAATGGTAACTGCTATGACATGAGAAGCTCACTTGGACCTTTTCCAATCTGATTCATACCACGGGATAATTCTTTTGCCTAGATTACATATAAGAATTACAAACTTGAGTTGCTCTAGCTATTTCTTTACTATATTCTCACACGGTTCCTTAAAAGATCTGAAGTGATTATGAAAAAGGCTGGCAATCTAAAAAGAACAAAGTCCCATCAAAGAGGAAACTCCCTGGACTGTCTGCTCTCTGAGGGCAAGGGCTGGTCTCCTTCACTTGCCACTGTAAACAAACTTTCCTAAGGCAAACTGATGGTCATAGACTCGGGTATCCCATACCACAAGTCGTTTATAAAGCTTACAAGACACCCAAACATCATCCCACCACACACTCAGTACTTCACAAAATCAAGTCACACAAAAATATTAAAATTGTAACATCACAATACAGCTTAATTACAATCTTAAAATCTAAAAGAAAGGTACTTTCGACCGGGTCTTAGGAGGTAACCATAACAAATAACAAGAGACCAGAAATAAATATCGACAGGGGTGAATCTCGGGCTGATCGTTCTCGATCGGAATTAGAACCCAGAACACGGGTGAAGGACCACGGCTCGATCCCTTCAGAACGGAAACGGCTTTCACACCAGGCACCTCGCTCGAACTTTCTGGTGGAAGGACTACACAGCTGGCGGCTGGCGCAGTTGCGGAGGGCCCAAGTGGGAGCCCCCTCCCCGGCTGCGGCCCTCAGGGTCCCAGGACTCTGACTTGTGGCGGCCGCGGTGGTGGTCTCGGGGCTGCTTTCCCAGGAAGCGGGTGAGGGGGCGCGCCTGAGGACGAGGGTCGCCCGCCCTTTCTTCCCCGCAGAAGGCGGGACGAGACGAGGGCGCGCTGCCCTCGGAGCAAGGCCACCTCCCCTCCCCGTCAGGAAGCATGACAGCTCGCGCCCTCGCCGCCCTCTCGGCCTCCCAGCAAGGGCCGCCGCCTCCCGCTCCTCCCCGCCGAGGCCCGGCCGCGCCCCCTGCTCTCTCCCGCCGGCTTCAGGGCCCTGGCTTACCCGGCCGGAGCTGGAGGCTACCGTCCCGGCGGCTGCACCACAAAGCGCGCTCGCCCTGCTGCAGGATGTAGTGGTCCTTGGCTTGGAAGAGCTCCATGCCGGCCCCGGGCATCGCGGGCGGTGGCGGCGGCCCGGGCGCGTCCGCGTCTCCGCGGCCTCCCGGCCCCGGCGGCGGCGGCCCGCGGGGGGCGCACGGGGCGTCCTCGTCAGCCAGGGCTACCAGAGCCGACGCCTCCGAAGCAGCCAGGAGGGATGGCGCTGAGGAACAGCCGCCGGCCGGACCTGGGAAGGAGGACGCGCCCCGGCGGCGACCGCGGCGGAGGCCTCCTCCCCGACCCCTCCCCTCCCGGCTCCTCCCGGGCCCTCGGCTCCGCCCCTCATGTGGCTCCTCCCCTTCCTAGGCCCAGCCCCTCACCTGGCTCCTCCCCTCCCGACCTTCTCTGCTGCTTGTTTTCCCCTCTCCTGCTTTTCCCTGGCTCCTTCTCTTCAGGCAGTCCGGGTTTCTCCTCCGAGCCCTACTTCACGGCCCTTCCTCCTCCCTCCCGCCTGCCGCTGGCCTTCCTCCTCCCTCTCCTCCTCCCACCGGCTCTTCCTCCGCCCTCTCCTCCTCCCACCGGCTCTTCCTCCTCCTTCTCCACCACCCCCTAGGCTCTTCCTCCTCCCTCTCTCTCGCTCCTCCCTAGGCTCCTCCCCCCGCCCAGCCCACCTCCCTGCCGTGGGGACTGCGGGCTGCAGGTAGCCAAGGCTGACCGGGGCCAGTCGCTGCCTTTGGGGCAGAAATCCACTTAGGGGGCCTTCCCTGCCTTTGCTATAGGGTTAGCTATTCCTTTCTCAGCCCTGAGAAAAGCCAGGCCACGATGTCCCCTACTCCGAGCAGTGTGGGCCCCTCAGGCCTGCTGTGGGGGCAAGACCTGTAGAGCTATGAAATGTGCCTTTAGAGGCTGATTGCTGGGATCCATCCCCAGCCCCGTTCTCTGCAGAGCAGGGGCGTCTTCTGTGTAGGTTTGACAAAAGTAGGCATTCAATAAATGCAGGCCAAAGAGGTGGTGTAAGCAATAGAAAATATGCCGTTATTAGCAGCTGTTGCGGTTGGCTGGATTCGCCTCCTAGTTGCCCCATAGGGTTTCCAAGGAGTGTTTGGTGGACTTGATCTGCCATCCCTTTAGTTAGCAGTCCTAGCTCTTAACCACTATGCAACCAAGGCTTCCAGTATTGGCAGCACAGGGCCCTAAATAGGGAAATGAACAAACAAAACCACCAAACCCACTACAATGAAGTCAATTCTGACTCACAGTGACTCTATGGGACAAGATAGAACTGCCCCCGCAGAGTTTCCAAGGAGCACCTGGTGGATTTGAACTGCAAAACTTTTGGTTAGCAGCCATAGCACTTAACCACTTGCCACTAGTTCTCCAACAGATAGAAACCCAAACCAAACCCACTGCCATCAAGTCAATTACAACTCATAGTGAGGGTAGAACTACCCCATAGAGTTTCCAAGTGCCACCTGGTGGATTCGAACTGCCAACCTTTTGGTTAGCAGCCATAGCAGTTAACTACTATGCCACCAGGATTTCACCAGCAGACAAAGAAGAGAGCAAATACAGAAGCAACTGTGTCTTAGGATATCAGTCTGGGTCTGAGGAGATTTCATAAAAGAAGGCAGTTGACGAAGTGGCAGAGTTACTTCGTCCTTGTTAATCTCTATCCAGTTCATTTCCACTCATGGTGACCCCATGTGTGCAGAGTAGAACTGCCCCATGGAGTTTTCAAGAAGAGCAGATTTCCACGCTCATCTGGGTAGGGTCAAACCACCAGTCTTTTAGCTGGTAGTAGAGAATCTAATAATATGTTGACAAGGAACTATCAGGAATTCAAGCTGGATTCAGAAGAGGACATGGAACCAGCTGTTGTCGGATGGATCTTGGCTAGAAGCAAAGAACACCAGAAAGATGTTTGCCTGTGTTTTATTGACTATGCAAAGGTATTCGACTGTGTGGATCTTAACGAATTATGGCTAACATTGCAGAAAATGGGAATTCCAGAACACTTAATTGTACTCTTAAGGAATCTATACATGGATCAAGAGGCAGTCATGCAAACTGAAAAAGGGGACACTGTGTGGTTTAAAGTCAGGGAAAGGGTACGTCAGTGTTGTATCCTTTCACCATACCTGTTCAATCTGTATGCTGAGCAAATAATCTGAGAAACTGGATTATACAAAGAAGAACTCAGTATCAGGATTTGAGGGTGATTCACTAATAACCTATGTTGCACAGACGACTCCACCTTACTTGCTGGAAGGGAAGAAGATTTAAAACACTTACTGATGAAGATCAAGTACCACTGCCTTCAGTATGGATTGCACCTCAATATCAGGAAAACAAAAGTCCTCACAACTAAACCAGGAAGCAACATCATCATAAATGGAGAAAGGATTGAGGTCGTCAACGATTTCATTTTACTTGGCTCCATAATCAACGCCCACAGAAACAGCAGTCAAGAAATCAAAAGATGCATTGCACTGGGAAAATCTGCTGCAAAGGATCTCTTTAGAGTTTTCAAGAGTAAAGGTACCACTTTGAAGACTAAAGTGCACCTGACCCAAGCCATGGTATTTTCAGATGCGTCACATGCATGCAAAAGCTGGACAATGGACAAAGAAGACAGAAAAAGAATTGATGCCTTTGAATGGTGGTGTTGGAGAAGAGTGTTGAGAACAAAGAGATCTGGAAGAAGTCCAACCAGAGTGCTGCCTGGAAGCAAAGGTGACACAACTGTGTCTCACATACTTAGGACATGTTGTCAGGAAGGATCAGTCCCTGGAGAAGGACATCATGCTTGGTAGAGGGGAGGATCAGCAAAAAAGAGGAGGGCCCTCCATGAGACGGATTCACACAGTGGCCGCAACAGTGGGCTTAAGCATAAAAACAATTGTGGACATGGCATAAGACCAGGCAATGTTTCGTTCTGTTGCGCACAGGGTCACTGAGTCGGAACCTACGTGACATCACCTGACAAGAACAACAAAACAAAGAACTTAACTAACTGTTTGCTTCACAAGGTGGCTGTAGAACCTCTTGTGGAAAGAGAAATCCCTCGCCAGCGTCTTTGAGCTAACTCTTTCTTGAAAGGCCAGGCAGTATTTTGAACAGGATGGGGCTTGGGGGGATCATTCCTACTAGTTCCAGACACACCCCTGGATCTCTGTACCTGTGTGATCTGGGGAAAGTCTCTTGGTCTTAGATGATAGCTGAACTAAAAATGGCTTTTCATCACCCAACCAGTTCTATATCTCCTATCTCCTGCCTTAGAAAGAAAACAAAGAACAAAAGGAAGGCAATGTTTTTAACTTCCTGCCCTAATGAAAGAGCGAGGTCCCCAAAGCAAGAAGGACTTCCATGCTTCTAATTCTTCCAGAGAGGGTTCCTGGTGGCCTGGTGATTCAACCCTTGGCTGCTAGCTGAGAAGGCTGGCAGGTTCACCCCTCGGAGGGAGAAAGATGCATTAGTCTGCTTCTGTCAAGATTTACAGCCTTGGAAACCCTATGAGACAGTTCTACGGTACCCTGAGTTGGAATCAGCTTGTCAGTGGCAGGTTTGTCTGTGTTTTGTTTTGGGGGGAAGGACAGTTTATTCCAGCCCATACTGGTTGTTCCTTTGAATTCCCATAGCACAGAGTCCCAAGATGAAAAAGTGTCCCAGGAATCTTTTCTAAATACCATGCCTTCTGGGATACCTTATCCAACCAAGAGGGCTGGTTGTTGTTCTTAGGTGCCGTCGAGTTGATTCTGACCGATAGCGATCCTATGAGCAACAGAACGAAACACTGCCCAGTCTTGCGCCATGTCCATAATCGTTTTTATGCTTAAGGCCCTTGTTGCGGCCACAGTGTCAGTCCATGTCGTGGAGGGTCTTCCTCTTTTTTGCTGCCCTCCACTCCATCAAGCATGATGTCCTTCTCCCGAGACTGATCCTTCCTGACAACACGTCCAAAGTATGTAAGACACAGTCTTGCCATCTTCGCTTCCAAAGAGCACTCTAGTTGTACTTCTTCTAGAACAGATCTGTTTGTTCCTTTGGTGGTCCATGGTATATTAACATTCTTCTCCAACACTACAAGTCAAAGGCATCAGTTCTTCATCTGTCAGCTTTGTTCGTGGTCCAGCTTTTACATGCATATGATGCAACTGAAAATAGCGTGGCTTGGGTCAGGTGCACTTTAGTCAAGGTAAAATCTTTACTTTTGAATACTTTAAAGAGGTCCTTTGCAGCAGATTTTCCCAGTGTGATGCTCCTTTTCATTTCATGGCTGCTGCTTCCATGGGTGTTAATTGTGGACCCAAGTAAAATGAAATCCTTGACAACCTCAATCTTTTCTCTGTTTATGATGATGCTGCTTCTTGGTTCAGTTGTGAGGATTTTGGCTTTCCTGATGCTGAGGTGCAATCCATACTGAAAGCTGTGGTCCTTGATCTTCATAAGTAAGTGTCTCAAACCTTCTTCATTTCCAGCAAGTAAGGTGGCGGCATCTGCATAACACAGGTTGTTAATAAGTCATCCTCCAATCCTGGTGCCCTATTCTTCTTCATATAATCCAGCTTCTCGGCTTATTGGGCATACAGATTAAAAAGCCATGGTGAAAAGATACAATGCTGACGTACACCTTTCCTGACTTTAAACCATGCAGTGTCCCCTTGTTCTGTTCACACAACTGCCTCGATCCGTATATGGATTCCTTAAGAGCACAGTTAGGTGCTCTGGAATTCCCATTCTCTGCTGCTTACTATATCAAATTTGTATGATATGATTTGGACAAAGAAGATAATGGAGACAAGATAATAAAGAAAGTTCAGTGAAAACATCAGTTGCTGATTTATTGTTGAATTAAACCGTATGCTGACTTTCCTTAGCAAAACTGAGTAGATAATGAGAGAGTTCATGAAGACACTATGTTCCCCAAAGTATTTCATTATTTTTTAATGAATCATACTGCCTGGTGTGAAGAAGATAATGGTCCTCTAACTGTTTTAAAACATTTTACTCAAAAATTTCCAGATGTTTCCAATCAGTGATTCTCAGCCTTGGCTACGTGCTAGAATTACATGGGGCTTTTTTCCAATATGCCAGTGCTTAGATCTCAGACCTGAAGTGGGGCTTTGTTATCAGTATTTTTTCCTGAATTCTCCCAGATGATTATAACGTGCAGCCAGGGTTAAGAATCACATAATTAATTTAAAAAAAATTATCCTAACCAATAAAATGAATTAGAAAAATAAGCTTGATGACCACTAAGCAGAAAAAAGAAGCCATGCTACAGTCATTTGTAGCATGAAAAAAAGAGGTGTGCAGATTGAGAACTGTACTAAAAGGCCAGAACTGATCATCAACCTGGACGGTCCTCTAGGATCATAGCCTGTAGACTTGCTGCTGGCCCAGACCTGAAACCAATGCTGAGGTCAACACTTCAGACAAAGAATGGGCTGGACTTGGGGGCACAGAGTGATACAGGTGGTACGTGTACTTCATGATTTCCTACATTTACAGGAGGCTGTCCTACTGATTTCTTCCTAGAGGGCAGAGGAGAGGGTGGAGAGGAGGGGATATATGTACGTTAAGAGGATAATGGAACTAAAGAGTGAAAAGAAACATGCAGTCACAGGCTGAGGAGAGCAGACAGAGCTGCAGAGAGCTGGGCATGCAAAACTGACTTGGATTGGATACTTTCAGTTCATCATCATCACCATAAAAAAGTCAGTCATTAATGAGTACTGCTGTATGGAGTTGGTTACCTCTAGATTCATAGTTAACAAGCAGAGTCCTTAGAAGAGAGAAAACCTAGAGGAAAGATGCTGCCACAATCTACCTGACTCAAGGGCACAACATTCTCTCCCTCATTCTCTGAACACATGCTCAGCTTTGGGGCAAGCAGGGCTCTGGCGTGGCTGAGCAGAATGAGTAAAAAAGTAAATACTCTCTGTTCCTGGCAGAATCGAGTCTCCCATCTGCCATGGCTGCCTTGACATGCTCCGGCCCTGGACTTCCAGATATTTGAGCCCCGCTTGCTTACCAGAATCTCCAGATCCTGTGCCTGCTCTATGCCCCAAGTGGCCTCCCTACCCTTAGCCTGTGGCTGCCTGCCAGTCTTTTTCACTGTCCTCCAGAGTTCTAATTCAAGGTGCTCCTGCCCTAGTGTCACTTAGATTATAATGAAATGTTTGTGATGCTATCTTAGTTTTTAAACACAGGTGGCCATTATCCATATGGCATCTCTTCTCTTACATGTACAGCATATTTACAACTTGTGTCTCCACTAGACAGTTGGTTTGTAGCCAGTTCTGTGTTGTTTCCATCAAGCCAATTAATTATTTTACTCTCAGTTTCCTTATTTGTTTAAAGAGATGATCACTAAGGCTTCCTCCTGCCCTGAAATCTGTGGATATGAAGAAATGTGTCCACATAATTAAACCTATACCAAATGTCTCAGCCAGGTCAGGTGACACGTCTCAGATCTTCCACCACGTGATAAAATGTTTACCGTGTCATCCTGTGGTGGTTTTACCAAGGTTTGTCTGTAACCCTTGCTGCTATGGACTGGGTTCCCTGACTTGGTAATAATGTGTCCGTCTGAGACCCCTTGGATTTCACCCCTTGAAACCTCTCTCAGTTACATAGGTTTTGAGCTGAATTTATACTCTGATTATCTCTTTGGCCTTTCAGTGTCAGGTTTATCATTTATCTTCAAGATTTTTGGGTTCTGACTAGACTTTGGTTTTCTCTGGTTTAACTTTCCTTTTAGCATCTTCTCCTGTTTTCTGTTTGTCCACATCTTGTCTGTTGTTTGTCTATAAGCACTTTTCTCAGGCATATCTACATATGAGATACTGGTTTGGGGACAAATTGTGTTTATTACACACACACACACACACACACACACACACACGTGTGTGTATATGAAACCCTGATGGCACAGTGGTTAAGAGTTCAGCTGCTAACCAAAAAGTTAGGAGTTCAGATCCACCAGCCCCTCCTTGGAAACCATACGGGGCAGTTCTATTCTGTCCTATGGGGCCACAATAAGTGAGAATTGACTCAACAGTAACTGCTTTTCTTTTTATGTATTTTAATTTGAGGTATATATGCATGGTGTGGTGGATCAGAGCTGCTAACATAAAGGCTGGCAGTTGAAATCTATCTGGCGGTCTTTGGAAACCCTATAGGGCAATTCCACTCTGTCCTATAGGGTGGCTATGAGTGAGCATTGACTCAACAGCAAAGCGTTTTGGTTTCTGGTATATATAGATATATTCACCTGTTAGGAAACCATACATTTCTCAGGCTAGCAGTCAGAGCAGCTTAAGGTTAAGACTCATTCACAGACCCTTTTTGACCAATTGTCAGCCAACTTGCCACAGATTTCTCTACTAATGAACTTTAGCTGCATTCAGAAGTAGCTTCATCCAGGATGACTGGAAATTGTAATGACCATTTTAGGAAACACAGGCATGACCCAAGTTGTTAGCTTGAGAAGTGCAATAAGACAAAAAGGGAAAGTTCCACATAAAGAGACTGTCTGGTTGATCTAAAAGGGAAAGATCACTTCCTTTAGAGTGGAAGACCATCTTGCCTTCATATCTGTACTTTGAGGGTTCCTGAGTATACCTTTTTAATTGTATGACTGATAAAATTATCAAGGACTTGACATATAGTTTAAACCTACTAAGATAACTTATTTGTGTGTGAGAAAATGCATTTTGTGCCTCACATCTTTCTCTTCTGTCCTTTAGAGGAAGGTAATTAGCCTTTCACAGTGGTTAATTACGTATTTGTCTGAAGCCAGCTGTCTGTAACTTCCTTGTTGTTATGCATTACTTTCTCAATTAAAAAAAAAAAAAGGATAGTTAAGAAAAATTAGATAGTGCTAAATAAGCTAATTTGGAAAGTATATCCAAGACATATTTAAAAAAGAAAAAACCCATGTTGGAGAATAGTATTTTATAGATCCCATTTGGATTTTTTAAAGGGGGAAGGAAGAGATATGATGTTTGTATAAGAATATTTGAGAACAAAACACAAGAAAGTGTTGGTTACCTCTGAGAAATGGAAACAGAAGGAAATATTGCCATGGTAACAAGGAATGCAAGGAAGAAGGTAAAGACTTTCTCTTTCCCCTTTATATTCTGGTATACTGTTTTGCTATTTTAATGTGCTTTTAATGCTTTATATTAAAAGGAAACTAATAAAATATTGTGGGTATGTATATGTGTACAAAAAAATACTGTAATTTATTTAAGGCTCTGGAACTTTTGTCCCGGCAAACCAGCATTCCAAGGGATTTTTTAAAACTCATTTTTAGCTCTTTTGAAGGTTTGTTGGTGAAATGGTTAAGTGTCCAGCTGCTAACCAAGGGTCTGCAGTTGGGGTCCACCAGCCTCTCCTTGGAAACCCCACGGGCAGTTCTAATCTGTCCTATAGAGCTGCTATGAATCAGAATCAACTTGATGGCAATGGGTTTGGTTTTGTTTGTTTTTTTAGCTCCTTTGATTCATCACATTTTCCCCAGTATTTATTTTTAAGTGTAAATATATCCAGCAGAACATACACCTGTTCAATAAATTCAACACTTAGTTTAATGACATTGGTTACCATTTCACAATTGTATCACCATTCTCATTATCTCTACCCATATATTTCCACCATCATAGACTTACTGCCCCCTAAATTGCTCGTCTATGTTTTGAAGTTACTGATGGTCAATTTGATCTCACATAAATAAATCTTTAAAAGAAGGCAGTGCTCAAGGCTAGCATTCTTTACTCGTTAAATGAAACTCATTAATGAAGCTCATTTAGTGAACCTGTGGGTCAGTTTAACAATGACTTCAAAGGACAGTTCCAGTTCAAAGTTTAAAGATTTTTTTTTTCAGGCAATAGACTGAGGGGTTCCTCCTATCTCAATCAGTCCAGTAAGTCTCAATTCCATAAGAATTTGAAATTCTTTTCCCTATCTTTCTCCTTTCAATCAATATTCATCTGTTGAATCCTTGATCAAAACATGGGGTAATGATAGCCAGACACCATCCAGTTCTTCTGATTTCAGAGCAAAGGAGGTAAGTAGTTCACGGAGACAGCAGTCCAGTTCCTTCTCTGATTCCTGGGTCTCCTTCTTCCTTATCTACTGCAAGGAAGCTTTTAAGATCACATGTGTCATGGATTAAATTGTGTCCCCGCCCCTCCCAGAAATGTGTGTAGCGATTTGGCTATGCCATGAGTCTTGGTATTGAGGGATGTTCCTCTATGCTGTAAAGCCTGCTCTGTGATGTTAATGAGGGAGGGTGGGTGACAGGTGTTGATGGGGCAAGACCCAGTGTATAAGATTGTAGTGTGCTTTGAGACCATCTCTTGAGATATAAAGAAGTTAGCGAGAAATTTGGAGATGTCATACCACCGGCAAAGAAGAGGCACCAGGAGCAGGGTGCATTCTCTAGAAAGTACCAGGGGTCCCTGTACCTCAGAAGCTCTCTGTCTAGGGAAAGATTGACAACAAGGGTCTTCCTCCAGAGCCAGCAAAGACAGCCATCCCCTGGAGCTGAGTTGTTTTCTAAACTGAAGCAATAGCCGTAGCTTGTTCTTCCTTTCCACTGCTCCTCCTTCTCAGACTAAGGGCTTGTGGGACCTGTATCATCACCAGTCAATAACAATTGTCAGAAATGCGTTCTGTTAGATAATCGCATTAAAGATTTTTCAAAAGAATGCTTTGTACAGCAGCAGAGAACAAAATGGGGGGAAATTACTCCTATAGAAACTTGCTACATCTTCGGGAAAGCTACCGAGTGGCTCTTGAAATTGTTTCTTCTCCTAGTTAAGGAAAAATAATAACATCTGACAGTCTCACAGTTTCCTAAGAGGGGTGCTTGTTGACAAAGGAACATAGGAGTCTGCCTTTCCTAATATTGCTCGGTTCCCTTACCTGACTTTGCAGCAATTTTTCAATTAGCCTGAGCAGGTACACTGAAGTGGAGGATATTGGGAGGGTTGCCCTGTTCCTGAGTGTATCAGCAGAGGGGTAAAGGGTAGGGGGACAGTTCATAAATTATGGGAGAAAGGGGTGGAATATGATCTGTGACGTTCCCATGATGGTGTCTTCATCTAGGCCAGTGATGGGCATCCAGGGACCCCCTGCAGCCCTAGGAAATGAATTTGCAAAATTTCGCCCTTGATCTAGTTGTAGGATGCGAGGACTATCTCCCTCTTGCTACTTCTCAAAAATGGCAAGATGCTAACACTGAAGTTGCCCCAAAGCAGTGCATCACATGGTTTTTCTTATTGCCATTTTCCAGTTTCATCAGGCAGGGATTCTAAGCTGTGGGTATAAAGCTTACAAAGCTACAGCCCAAGTAGTTTAGTCCAGGGCAGCACTGAGGTTATTTTTTTTTTTAATTTGGCACAATTAAAAATAATTTGAGAAAACTCTAGCTCTTAGTGTATATTTCTTAAATAGGATGAAGTCTCTGTAACAGTTTTAACATCCTCGTTTCTTCTCACCATGGCCCTCATTCATCACTCAGATATCTCCCCTCAAAAGTCCACAGTGCTTTCTCTCTCTTCAGCCTCTCTCCTATTTTTCTGTCTTTTGTTATGAAATCTGGCCAAACTACTTAGGGTTCACTATTTCCCCCCGTAGGAAACTCTGACCTTCCTTTAAGTGGAGAAAAGGGAAGAATAGCACAAAATAAGCCAGAAAATCCCAGTGGAGGAAGAGGGAAGGCTGGGGGCAGTCAGACATGAACCAAGTCTGTAACATGACCTCAACATGACCATATTTCACCCCTTGGAAGTTGATAAAACTATTTTCATTTTGAGTGTGAAGAAAGGATGTCCTGTTAGTGATTTTATCTGGGGCTCTTACATTCAAGGTCTGCAGGCTAGTATCTGGGCATTTCACCCTTTGTAATTTTGTGATTGGAACTTGTGGAGTATCTTTGCTTCAGAGACAGCCAGCAATTTTTGGAGGGGGCTGGGATGCACTGGCAGAGATGACCAAGAACTGGCTCTAAAATTGTTCCCTAAAGTGTCACCAGTCCCTTGTTGTCTGCTGACCTGGCCTGTTTGGAGCAGATGACTTATTGTTCTGGCTGCTGAACTTGGAGTTGAGCAATCCTGCAGAGAGGGTGGAAGACAGGTGAGAAAGATCAGCAGCGAGAGGCAGGCTGGCCAGATGAGCTGGTGGTCTGATTCCCCTCCACCCCACCTGGCTCACGTTCTTGGTAAGAACAATGCTGTTTTCTCCCAATATCATTTCTGGGTCTCCTGTCACCTCCTCATCAACCAGCTCTCTCTCCTTAGGCGAATCTACCAACATCCCAAGGTCAATTTCCTCATCTGTCAAATGGGGGTCAAATGCAAAATTTTCTTTACAGGGTTCTTCTCAGGATTAAATGATATAAAGTTTTTGAATGGACATCTTAAATCATAAAGTGTTAGAAAAATGTTATTTTATAATAAGAAAAATACTGCCTCAGCTATTCAACATTGAGCTAGAAGTTCTGGCCAGAGCAATTAGACAAGACAAAGAAATAAAGGGTATCTGCATTGACAAAGAAGAAGTAAATATCTCCTTATTTGTAGATGATATGATTGTATATGCACAGAATCCTAAAGACTCCATAAGCAAACTACTCAAACTAATAGAAGAGTTCAACAAAGTATCAGGATACAAGATAAATGTAAGTAAATCAGTAGGATTCCTTTACACCAACAAAGAGATCATTCAAGAAGAAATCATCAAATCAATACCATTTACTATAGCCCCCACAAAGATAAAATGCCAAGAAATAAATCTAACTAGAGAAACAAGTGACCTATACAAACAGAACTACAAGACCTTACTGCAAGAAACTAAGAGAGACTTACAGAAATGGAGAAACCTACCTTGCTCTTGGATAGGAAGACTTAACATTGTGAAAATGGCTATTTTACCCAAAGCGATCTACATATACAATGCAATCCGCATACAAATTCCAGTGACATTTTTTAATGAGATAAGAAACAAATCACCAACTTTGTGTGGAAAGAGAAGAAACCTTGGATAAGCAAAGCATTACTGAAGAAGAATGCACCAGGAGGCCTTTCACTATCCTACTTTAGAACCTATTACACTGTCACAGTAATCAAAACAGCCTGGCGTGGTTACAAAAAGAGACGTATAGACCAATGGAACAGAGCTGAGACCCCAGAAATGCTGCCATTCTCCTATGAACAGCTGATATTCCACAAAGGCCCTAAGATTGTAAACTAGGGTAAAAACAGTCTTTTTAACAAGCAGTGCTGGCAAAATTGGATATCCATCTGCAAAAATTTGAAACAAGACTCATATCTCACACCTTGCACAAAATCCAACTCAAATTGGATAAAAGCCCTAAATATCAAATCTAAAACAATAAAGCTCATGCAAGAAAAAATAGGATCAACAATGGAAGCTGTTGTTAATACAGAACATAGACAGTTCTGTTAATACAGAACATAGACAGACTTCAAAATCTGACAAAGCCTGATCAACAGAAGAGAAAACAGATAAATGGGAACTACTAAGAATCAAATACTTTTGCTCATCCAAAGACTTTATCAAAGGCACTAAAAGACCACCTACAGAATGGGAAAAAAATATTTGGCAACTATGGCTGGCATATGTCAGATGGATATCTGATCTCCATAATCTACATAGTACTACAAAACATCAATAAGAAAAGGATAAATAATCCAACTAAGTAATGGGTGAAGTAGATGGATAGGCACTTCTCTAAAGAGGACACCCAGGCAGCCAAAAGACACATGTGGAAATGCTCACAATCATTAGCTATTAAAGAAATCCGAATCAAAATGACAATGAGATTCCATCTCACCCCAACAAGGTTGGCCATGATCCAAAAAACACAAAACAACAAATGCTGGAGAGGCTGTAGAGAAACTGGAACTCTCCTACACTGCTGGTAGGATTGCAAAATGGTACAACCTCTTTGGAAAGCAGTCTGACACGTCCTTAAAAAGCTAGAAATAGATAGACCACTTGACCTAGCAATCTCATTGCTTGGAGTGTATCCTATAGAAGCAAGGGCAGTCACAGAAACAGATACATGCACATGAATGTTTATTGTAGCACAGTCCATAGTAGCAAAAAATAGAATCAACCCAAATGTCCAACAACAGATGAATGGATAAACAAACTATGGTACATATACTCAGTGGAACACTACACATTGATAAAGAACAATGATGATCTTGGGAAGCACCTCATAACCTGGTTTCAACTGGAAGACATTATGTTGAGTCAAATCAGTCAGTGGCACAAGGACAAATATTGTATGAGATCCCTACTATAAGGACTTAAAAACAGGCTCATGTACAGAAGAAAAGACTCTTTGATGGGAGGGAGGGAAAAGGCTGATTATAGATCAGACAGTTGATAGAAATTTGGTTGGGTGAAATCAGTGACAGCACACAGTAGAAAGAAGATCAATTTAACTGGACATCAACGTAGCCTGAAAACTCTCCCAATCTCAACCCAATATTGAAAGAATAAAATAGCAGAGGTGAGGGTCTCGGGACCATGCTCTCAGGGGACATCAAGGCCAACTGGCATAACTAGCCTATTGCTAAGAGAGTCTTCTGCACCCCATATTGCTGAGTGGCATCTGGGGTCTTAAAAGCTAGCAAGCTGCCATCTGAAGCACACCAAATGGCCCCAACTCAGCTGGAACATATGATCACCAAGGACAACAATGACATGGAGGAAAAAGAACCCAGAAGACAGAAAGACTCACTATATCAACATGTGACCAGAAGAACCAGATGATGCCCAGCCACCACCAATGACAGCCATGATGGGGCTCACAATATTAAGTCCCAGTGGAAACATAAGAAAAAAAGGGGTGCACCCCCAAGAACTCCACTAAAAGATTGCATTTGATGGGCTGAAGCCCTGGGAGCTCCCCTGGGAGCATGGCTCCTAGACCTGATGCTGTCCCTGATCATAGATCACTACTGAGGTCAACTCTTTGGATAGGAACAGATTGGACTTGGGGACACAGAGTGACCGTATTGTGTGTGCACTTTATGGTTCTATGCATCTATAGGATGTATTCCTACTGGCCTCTTACTAGACGGGAGTGGAGAGGGTAGAGAGGAGGGGACAGGAGATTGTTGAGAGGATATGACACGTACGGAAAGGAAACAAGTATGCTGTCACCAGGCAAGGAGAGCAGAGGGAGCTGCAGATAGGCAGGCACACAAATTGAATTGTACTGTAAACCTTCACTCAGTCACAATAAAGAAAAAGAAAAATACACCTACTTTATATGTAAAATTTTCTGCAGATCTGAATTGACAGATTATTAAGATATATATGTATGGTACATGATTCACTGGTGTGTGTGTGTGTGTGTATGTATGCATATAAGATATATTTTAAATGTCTTCAGCTCACATCTTTGGGAAGTTAAGAGTAACATACACATTATATAACCACAGGTAGATGTTAGCTTTAATTCTCAAGCAGAGACGGATTTCACTAGGGCTAATGAAGCTTAAGATTCAGAACATTTCTATTTCATCAGAAGCCCTGTACCTAATTCTGTATTCATTATTTTGTGCTTGTCTTGCTAAAGAGGAGCCTCCATATTCTAAAAGCTCAGGTCCCGTGGAAGGTCCTTCATGAAAGAAACTTCTGTGCTTCTAGACCCCACGGGAAGTTTGTATTCACTCTTTGTCTTCTCTTGATTTGTCCTTCCCTCTTTGATCACTCTCCTCTTTTCTGATCTCAGAAAGCTCTTCTGCTCCAGTTATCTAGCCGACTCACAACCGTGTAGCTGAGTGAAAACACACACACAAACTCACTCACTTGCTTCTATCAGGGGATAAATTTAGAGAGAGGAAATAAGTATGTTCAAAGATGGCACCATTCACCCCAGATGACTCAGAACTATTTCCAGTCAATACAGAGCCCTTAGAGTGAAAATAGACCTAGAAAGAACCCTTTGATTCAATAAATGCTAGGGTTATAGATTTTCCGGGAGTGGATGCAAAGGTTCTATTAATAGAAAGAAAGTATTTTCATGGTAGACAGTTAGACTGGATTATCTTAAGAAGCAATATGATGCTCTGTGTGGCAAGGGTGCTTGTCCTTAGATGATTTACAAAAAACATGGTCACAGCCTATCCTGATCAATACACTGCCTAGAAGAAAGGAAGGTACCACAGTCCTCCTCCAACCTGTAGGAACCCAAGGTCAGTCTCTCACACAATAGCCAACACAGGGACACCTTCAGTAACTGGCTGAAGCCTGAAGTACAGCGATTACAGAAGACACAGAGAGATAGAGGGAAGGTCTCTCAGTGGGAAGGTTGGAATTGCCAGGGTAGGGGATGGGAGACAGCAGACATTACAGTTGAACGGTGTAAGGAAAAGAGTAAATTAGATGGAGTCTAAGCCTGTAACCCTGTTGTATACTGCCAAGTCAATTCTGACTCATAGCAATGCTATAGGACAGAGTATAACTTCCCCATAGAGTTTCCAAAGAGCAGCTGGTGGATTCAAACTCCAACCTTTTGCTTAGCAATTGAGCTCTTAACTCCTGTGCCACCAGGGCTCCCTTTTGTTAGAAGTGTAGTCTAAATTCTTGTAATAGGTGGAATAACGGTCCCCAAAGATACCATGTCCCAACCTCTCGCATGTCTAGATGTTTCTTTGTATGGAATAAGTGCCTTGCAGATATGATTACATTAAGGATACTGAGATGAGAAGAGGAAGGTAGAGGCAGTGACAGAGTGGGAAGAGATTTGAAGATGCTGGCCTTGAAGATTAGAATGATGTGGCCATAAGGCCATAAATCAAAGGATGCCAGAAGCTACCAGAAACTAGAAAAGACAAGGAATGGATTTTTCCCTACAGTGTTCAAGAATAAGGCCTTGCAACACCTTGATTTCAGCTCAGTAGGACGATCTTTGGACTTCTGGCCTCCAGAAATCCAAATAGATCAAAGTGTGGGGTTTAAGCCAAGGTTGTGACAATTTGTTACAGCAGCAACAGGAAACTCATGCAGCGTGTCTCAGACTTCCTGTAAGTGCTTGGCCTGGCAAGGATGGGCAGCATAGATTGTCCATCATCAGGTGTCCTGCTCCCTTGTGGATTTCTAGTTGTAGATGACACATGGTACTAGGGCTTTTCTGGCCATAGAGGGGGTCCATGTCTCTCCCCTCCCCATTCAAAAGGGGAAAGACAGAGAACTCCAGCAGTCATCTAGTCAAATGAAGAGCTGGCAAGTTACACCAACTTGCCTCATAGAAGCAAACCCCAGGAGTTCTAATCCAGCATGATTCCCATCACACTACCCAGCCTGTCTGATAATCTGGTACCTAGGAATGATGTAGTGATGAAGTACCTACTTCATCTCCAACCAGCTTCAAGCATCTACTTCACTAATTCTCGCACCACCTCCTTTGGCAGAAATGACAGGCAGACCACTAGACATCAAAGCCAGGTACCCCTACTTTATGTCTACATCAGAAAGATTTAGGAAAATACTGGCATTGTAATACTTGCCTTCTTGTAAATCCATTGCCCTCAAGTCAATCCTGACTCATAATGCCCCTATGGGACAGAGCAGAACTGCCCCAAAGGGTTTCTAAGGCTGTGATATTCACAGAAGCTGACTTCCGCATCTTCCTGCCGAGGAGTGGCTGCTAGGTTCAAATCACTGAGCTGTGAGTTAGCAGCTGAGTGCTTAACTACTGTACCACCATGGCTCCTTATCTTCCTATAAAACCAAAACCCACTGCTGTTGAGTCGATTCCAATTCATAGTGACCCTAGAGCTCAGAGCAGAACTGCCCCACAGAGTTTCCAAGGAGTAGTTGGGTCATTTGAACTGCTGACCTTTTGATTAGCAGTTGTAGCATTTAACCACTATGCTATCAGGGTTTCCTACTTTCCTATACTCTGTGCTAAGTAATCATTTTTCTCATAAAAGGAAAGATTTTTTAATAGTTGATTTTACATCCCAAAGCACTTATTCTGATTTTTCAGGATATAGATGATTCTTTATGCTGGGGGTGTAATAACCACCTCACAGTTAATGATGTTTCCTCTAGTTCTAAAGCTCTTTATATGTGTTACCTTGTTGGTAGCAGTGAAGAACCCCAAGAGATGTGCTCATGGGACTTCAGTCAACAGTTTCCATTTGTCATGCAGTGCATTTGAACAGAAAGGGGAGAACTTTTTCTGCAGCTTTGTATTAGACTCTTCACCACTTACTGAGTACATAACACGTGTTTGGAGCTGTCTTGTTGACCTGTAGCTACTGGGTGACACTTAGGAGCCATCAAGCACTTGTCAAGTATTATGCTTGCCCCTGCCCTACTCGCTAACCCAAGACAGATTTGTAGGTTTCGTCTTCTTTAGATGGTTTGTTTTTTTTCACTTACTGCCTGTCGTGAACTGAACTGTGTCCCCCTAAAAATACATGCAGCCATGTGACTGGACCATGATTCCCAATATTTTATGATTGTCTTCCATTTTGTGATTTTCCTATGCTGTATGTTAGAGGATTAAGGTGGGACTGTAAATCCCTCCATAAGATCACCTCTCTGCTCCACTGTCAAGGGAGTTTCTCTGGAGTATGGCTTACCCTGCCCCTGATCCCTTGATCCTATATGAGATAAAAGGAAAGGGAAGCAAGCAGAGAATTAGGAACCTTACACCATCCAGAAAGCTATATTGAGAGAAGAATGTGTCCTTCACACCTGAGGTTCCTGCACCAAGACACTCCCTAAACAAGACTGATGCAACACAGGACTTTCCTCCAGAGCTGACAAGGGGGAAAGCCTTCCCATGGAACAGCCATCCTGAATTTGAACTTGTAGCCTACTGGACTGTAAGAATAAACTTTGTTGTTAAAGCCATCCACTTGGTGGTATTTCCATTAGAGCAGTACCTGATGACTAAAACAGTGACCTTTTTTAATACACTAGTTCCTCATGTCATCCAGAAAGGAGAAGGAAAAAAGTAAAATAAAACAACACGCAGTGATAGAAGCCAGTGCAAATTAATTGTACTGTTTCCTTTTATTCCTAAAGCGTACAAATTTACTTACTCTTTGTTGTTGCTGTTAGGTGCCATCTAGTTTGTTCCAACTCAGTGACCCCATGTACAGCAGCAGACACTGCCTGGTCCTGCACCATACCCACAATAGTTATTATGTTGAAGTCACTGTGTCAGTCCATCTCATTGAGGACCTTCCTCTTTCTCATTGACCCTCCACTTTACCAAGCATGATGTTTTTCTCCAGGGACTAATCCTTCCTGACAGTATGTCCAAAACATGTAAGACGTAGTCTCACCATCTTTGCTTCAAAGGAGCACCCCAGTTGTGCTCCTTCTAAAACAGCTCTGTTCATTGTTCTGGCAGTCCATGGTATAGTCAAAATTCTTCTCCAACACTACAATTGGAAGGCATCAACTCTTCCTTCTTCTTTATTCATTGTCCAGCTTTCCCATGCATATGATGTGGTTGAAAATACCATGGCTTGGGTTAAACACACCTTAGTCTTTAAGGTGACCTCTTATGTCTTACACTTACTCTTTAGGAAAGATAAAATAGCCATCCAAGAATGTATGACAATAAATTACTGAAGTGACAATATTCACAGACAACTTCCTCTTCCCTAACTTAGTTGTGTTTTTTGTTACCCTTTCTGCTTCTCCCTTTCCCTACCTTCAAAAACCCATCTATATGTGATGCCTGTCATAGTCATTGAATTATGTCTTCTCCAAAATTGTGTATCTCAATTTGGCTGAGTACTGATTCCCAGTATTGTATGATTATCTACCATTTTGTCTTTTGATGTGATTTTCCTCTGTGTTATAAGTTCTATCACTATGACTTAATAAGATGGATTACTGGCAGTTAGACTGATGAGGTCTACAAGACTGGATAGCATCTTAAGCCAATCTTTTCTGAGATATAAAAGAGAAAAGTGAGCAAAGAGACATGGGAACCTCATACCACCAGGAAAGCAGTACTGGGAGCAGAGTGAGTCCTTTGGGCTTGAGGTTCATGAGCTGAGATACTCCCAGAACGAGGAAGACTGATGCATCATAAAGACCTTCCTGCAAAGCTGACAGAGACAGAAATCCTTCCTCAGGGTCCAGTGTCCTGAATTCCAACTTCTATCCTACTGGACTATGAGAGAAGAAATTTCTCTTTGTGAAAGCCCACCATTTACAGTATTTCTGTTATAACAGCCCGAGATGACTAAGACAACAGCTTACTCAGAACTTTCAAAGTTGTACCAAGCAGACCTACAAATTGATGGAGAAGCTGCCATTTGTCCTCCTCTTCTATGTCCCTTTGGTTGCCCTTCAAACAGAACTTCACCACGGGGAAGGATATAGCCAGCACCCATCAGAGATCTCACCTATGCTTTCCTCTTCTCTCCAGTCCTTGTGGTCCTTCCCAGTCCTTGTGGTCCTTCCAATCACCCCACAGAATGTGAAATTCTTTCTCACGTATGATGTCAACTATGTAAAATAAAATAGACACGTATAAACCGGATACTTGCAACCATCTATCTATGGTTGATACACTCAGTAAAGGTCTTGGATATATTACTCTATGAAAACTATCATTTCATGACCATTGCAAGTATTTTATTAACTGAGAAAATGGAGTAACTGAGAGCCGAGAACCCAAGTTAGTACCTTATTAATGTAAGCTAAAACAACAGGCTTGCTGGGTGCTAAAGGTAGCACCAAGACTTTGTGAGTAAGCTCACCGAGAATCACCACAAGGTTTTTAAAAAATTGCTTAAAAATGAAACAAACAAAAAAAGCTACCTCAACCATAAACAACACCCAACGTGTGAAAGCATCTTCCTGTTAAAACAAAAACAGTAAATGATGGCCAACAAAAAAGTCTTAATTTTAGAGACAGAATGAGAGCCAAGAGGCATGGGCATAGAAAAATAAAACCACATACCTATTCATCCTTTACTTGTAGGTCATGAGAAAAAAAAAAGTATTTATATAAAATACTCTAAAGAAGGATTAACACGGAAGCCAAAGTGAGCCCATAAAAAATAGCTCTAGTGCCAGGACAAAGGATCCCTCTTTCAACAGGCAACCTCGAACCATTTTTGTAGCTAGAAGTGACAGACTGATAGCATGTCACTAACAATGATGTAGTGGAGCAATGTACCCTTTCCTGGGTATTAGCTTAGTGTTGGAATCCACTCGTTGGCTACAGTCTAGTGTCAGCTCCAGGTTCTTTCTGACTGCCTGTAGTAGTGGGAGGTGTAAGAAAGAGGGAGGTGGCAGGGCTCACATCAATTTCACGTTAAAAAGGAATTTGAAAAAGATAGTCAGAATGGTTCCAGAACTTGAGAAATGGAATCAAAGCCATAGAACTAAATATGTAGGAATTGTTGAGATACTGCATGTTTTGTTAGGTATGCTTTCAATGCATACACACCTCCTCAAACTCAACAAAACAAAGCACACAAATGAATAACCTACTGTACACTCATTCCATTTCCGTTCCTCTTTCTAACCTAGCAGGTAATGGAGTAAATTCAACCCCAACATCCTTTCCTGCCTCAGTCTGTGCATGGAATGAAATAAACAGCTGAGTTCTGATGGCATGCATGCAAAATAACATCTTTGCTTAGGTATGGAATCACCAGTGACATCAGAACAAAAATTATTGTCAGGTACCAAGGAGATGTCTCCAGGGAAAAGACATGAATAACGAGTTCTGAAGAAGGAAAAGTCAGTTAAAAAAGAGAGAGAGAGGAGGTGGAGGAAGATGATAACACTAAGCTTAATTTTCCACAACAGCTCTGCAGAGCTCAAAATACTTAAGAGACTTATTTTTATCCCGAGGTAGCAGGAAGTAACTCTCAGAGTATTTACAGCTGGTAAGAACTACAGCATCTCATGTTTAGGTGATACTTGGGTTCCTGGGGCAGGATCTCCTAGCCCTAAATAGAACAGCACAGGAGGTAGTCTTTAGAGTTTCTCTTTTTTTCATAGAAGCTTGTAATTCAGTTGTCAAGAGGTTTTTCCAAGTCCAAATGTTTATTGCTTGGTAGAACAGATGGTCAGCAAAAAAAGAGGAAGACCCTCATGAAAACAGAGACAGTACGCACAGTAATGGCCTCAACACAGCAATGATTGTAAAGATAGAGCAGGACCCAGCCAGTGTGTTGTTCTGTTGTACATAGGATAGCAATGAGCTGACACTGACTTGATGACACCCAATAACACAACAAATATATATCATTTTAATATAAAATATGACCTATTAATAACTACATTATGATTTCTATTAGAAACTTTTAAAGTCATTGAGAGTGAGATCAGCCAGTTCCACAGATGCAAAGCATGGCGACAAAGAGATGTGATTGCTTGGTCAGTGTAAGACCAGGCTGTCGTTATCTAGGGGTTGTAGTTGTTAATTGCTGTCCATTCTATTCCCACTCATGGCAGCTCCTTGTGCATAGAGCTGAACTGCTCCATAGGGTTTTTAAGACTGTGACCTGTCAGAAGCAGATTGCCAGGCCTGTCTTTGGAGGCACTTCTGGGTGGACTCAACCACCAGCCTTTCCTCTGGTAGTAGAGCACTTAACCATATATGCTACCCAAACCAACTGAAAGCCAAATATGTTGCCACTGAGTCAGTTCCAACTCACAGCAGCCATATAAGATAGAGCAGACTGCCCCATAGAATTTCCCAGGAGTAGCTGGTGGATTTGAACTGTCAACCTTCTGGTTTGCAGCCAAGCTCTTAACCACTGCGCCACCAGGGGTCCTTATGCAGGTAAGGGTGGTAAATGCATTCAAAAGCATCAAAAGGCCATGACTGTTCAGGTAAAAAGGGAGACACTGCTGTGTTTACTGGGGAAATAACCCGGATACTGTCTGCATACGTTCTCTAAGTGTTCTTCCTAGCTCTCCAATTCATAATTCTGTGACTTGAAACTTACTGTCTTACAGAATCTACAAAGTCTTACGCGACTTTTCCATTATAATTTTTTCACATCCCCAAAGCGATAACAAGTTTCTTTCAGAGGAAACATCTTCTGACAGATGGTAGTCTCTGCTAACAATTCAGTAATTATTGAAAAGGAAAGAAAGAATGTCCATGGAGGGACACACACAGAACACGAATAAGAAACATTTTTGAGTTTCCATTGTAAGATTCTGTGGTAGGCACCTTCTGTCTACTCAGCACGATTTACGCAATCATCACAGTTTGAAGTTGTTGTTAGTTGTTCAGTTGGCCCCCCATTCGTTACAAACACATGCACAGCAGAATGAAACTTGCCCTCCCCGTGGTGGGTTGTGCATCCAACCATTGTGACCCACAGGGTTTTCACTGGCTGATGTTTGGACCTAGATCTCCAGGCCTTTCTTCCTAGTCTGATTTAGTCTGGAAGTTCTGCTGGAACCTGTTCAACACCAGAGCAATATGCAAACTTCTGCTGATGAAAGGGTGATAGCTACAGATGAGGTACATAAACTGGGAGTTTATGTAGAAGAGTTTATGTAGAAGACCAGAGTCTTCTACACGGAAGGCAGGAATTGCATTACTGAACCTCCAGTGCTCCCATCACCCCAGATTACGGAGGTTGAAAACAACAGGCAGATGGTACTAGGAACTTGATTAGTAAGGTCTCAGAACTCCTGGGGGGAAAGAGTAAGCTAGGGGCTGACACATTCTACTCTGACACCAAGAGCAAGAGAACCCAGATGAGAGAGAGGGTGACAGAGAGGGTGGAATAGGAGACCCAGAATGGAAGTTTCCTTACTTCTCTCTGTACCCACAGTAGCTGGTTTAGGAACCACTGTTTCTGCAAGAGCAATGTTACATCTGACACCTCAGTGAATTTCTGTGGGACTGTCGGAATCAGAATAGTTCACTCCTACAATACCCTACAACAGGACCCCATTGTTGTGACAGGCAGGAGGCTCAGCATTCTTCTCCTGATCTGTATAACGCATTGTTGCAGGGCTGGGCAAGTGATGAAATATCAGCATTCTTGGTCAGTGCTGAAGAACATCAACAAAATGGACTGATTCTTTGGGGGTGACCTCACTTCACATTGCCTCAATTTACCTCTGCTTTTTCCTTAAAACCAAGCAACTTATGTTGAGTTGATTCTGACTTAGAGCAGCCCTACAAAACTGCCCCACAGTTTTTCTAGGGTTATAAGCTTTGCAGAAACAGACTTTCACATCTTTCTCCTGCTGAGTGGCTGGTGGTTCGATCCAGCTTTCGGATGGCGTCTGAGAGCTTAACCACTGCATCGGCAGGGCTCTGCCTTCTCTTTAGAATCATTTACTCACTTTATAACTACTGTGAAATAGTTACAACAGCTTGATAACTCAAATAGCTACCAGATACCAGTTCTCTTTTCCTGGTTGTTAAAATTTCTAAACTCTGGAGAGGCAAGTCATAATTTTCTAAGATTTCATCTTAATGTAAGAGAAACACAGATAACTTGATTTCTTCCTTAACTTCAGTCTTAAAAATGAAATTGCATTTGCTTCTTCTTTACAATTCAAACTAAACACTTCCATTTTCTCCTTCTTTTTATTTTGTTTTGCATATTATCCTACAAAACAAACCCATTGCTGTCGAGTCCATTCTGAGTGAGAATGACCCTAAAGGACAGAGTATAACTGCCCCACAGAGTTTCCAAGGGAAGGCCTGGTGGATTCAAACTGCTGACCTCTTGGTTAGCAGCCATTGCACTTGACCACTACACCACCAGGGTTTCATTATCTTGTACAGTGCTCGAAAATCAGTCCCTATCTAAGTTGAAAGGTGCTAAACCATAGCTGCAACAAACATACCAGCTATTATTCAATTGCATGTAAGGTCATCGTGAGTCAGACTCTCAAGTGCACCTCATAGCAACAACAAAGCTCATTTTACTTTTAATTCTTCACTCTCTGCTGTTGTGATTTGTTTTATACCGATTTTTTTGTCCTTGGAATTTTCCTTTTCCCTACTTTTTTTTTCCTTCTCCAAACTGTTTCTTAATTGCTGTTACCACCTGTTTGGTTTTTTTCTTCCTTATGGTTCTCTCTAGAATCATAAAAGCATAGAGACTTAAAGCAAAAAGGGACTTTCAGGTGCTTCAACAGCATCACTTTATAGGCAAAGGGTTAAGGGTTAGGGAACTTAAGGGATTTGCCCAAGTGACGCAGTTGATTTGATGGAGGACCTGGCACTAGAACTCAGAGGTCTTAATTACCCTGACACAACACTGGTTCCTTCTTTGTACATGATTCCACTTACATATAAGAAATGTTCAAGGAGCCTTGGTGGTACAGTTAAGCACTTGGCTGTTAATGAAAAGGCCTGAGGTTCAAACCTACCCAATGGCTCTATGGGAACAAGATCTGGCCATCAGCTCCTGTAAAGATTATAGCCAAGAAAACTCAATGGAGCCGCTGTCACATAGGATCACTGTCACATAGGATCACCATGAGTGGGAATCAACTCGTTAGCACCTGACAACAACAAAATGAGAAATATTCAGTCACACTGGTCAGTCTCCTGTGCTGCACAGTAATCTTAAATCTTTGATGCAGGGCCATCAAACAACAGATTTAGAAAATAACTCTGGTGCTTGAAGCTTTTAGTAATCATTCTCTTGGGTGGGTAGAAGACTTCTTAAAAGTTTATGAAATGTGTCATCTTTATTTTTAAACTTTCCAAAAAAAGAAATACAAAGAAAGAAAAAGGGGAAATTTTGATATAGTAATAGCTACAGTCAACATGTTGAGAAAGAAAAAGGAAGTGAAATTATAGAACTCAAAATTATAATTTTGGTATATTCACAGATTCCCTTCATAAATACAATCTAATAAGGAAACATTTACGCCACAGGTCAAACAAATAATTATAATCAAAAGAGTAAAAACAACGTCTTCCACTAACTAGATAGGAAACAAATTGCATTCAGTGTGGGTCCCTAAAGCCCTCACAGTTCTTGACACATCATAACTTTTCTATGTACTTTGTCCAATACATGCTGACCGAAAGAGATAGGTGGTCTACAGCAAGTTAAATTAGAAAACTGATTAGAGGGAGGGCTAAGATGGTGGAACAGACACAGTTATTTTCTGATCCTTCTAACAACAAAGAACCAGAAAAACAACTGTACAGATTATATGGGACATTTTAGGAGACCTAAATATCAGGCAGAAAGCTGAGAGATTGGACTGGGTGACAAGAAGGACAAAGCAGGTCCTTAGAAACAACTACCTCTGCCACATTTAAATCTGTACCCCACAAAGGGACCCACTTCATCCAGCCAAGTGGAACCGAGGCACACTGGTGGGTGGTCAAACAGAACAGAAACACTGTGAGCAGGGCAGGTCTTTCTCGGTGGGGAAGCTGAGCTTGGGACAGCCATATTTACAGAATCATAGAAGACTTTTACCTGAGTGCTCACAAACTAAGTGCTTGCAAACTCTTGTATACTCAAAATCTTTCCTACGTGCTGACTTCTCTGCCTTTTCCCAGCATGTCCCCCACTCTGCTCTGCAGTGGGTACTAAACTCTGACACACTACCTGGACCAGAATGGTGCATCTTACATGCATGCCCTGAGTTATTCTCCTCAACTTGGAGAGGGAAACAAAGGGAGAGGAAGAAAAAAAAGTTCTTCCAGATTCCCTGAGCTGGCAACTCCTTCTATCTTTCTCAGTGTGCTCACAGATCTAAAGATCTGGTGACAAGACACTGAAATTTTTAAAGCTGCAATAAGCAGTTTAGCTCAAACAATCTAAATATTTGGACACTCAAAAACTACATTTGGCACCCCTGGTGGTGTAGTGAGTTAAGTGTTACGCTGGCTAACCAGGTGCTCCTTGGAAACTCTATGGGGAAGTTCTACTCTGACCTCAGGACTGCAGTGAGTCAGATCTGAGTCAACAGCAGTGGGATTTTATATATAAACTAGAACACAGTGATCAAACAAATAAATCATAACTTTCTAATAGCTTGGAGACAGCAATCAATTTCTAATCATTTAAAGAAACAGACCACCATGGCCTCAGAAAACTCTGAAAGCAAAGAATTAAAAATTTTCCAGAAAAAGAAGACTTCCTGCAGTCATTGGAGGTAGACTACGAAAGAGTAAGGAGATTAGGCAAAATGCAGCAGAGCATACTGAAAAATTAAACAGGCTGCAAGAAATACTTAAGCAACAACCATCTGCAATTCAGCAGATTAGCAACAGAACTGCAGAATCAGACAATTCAGTTTAATTCAAAGGAGCAGGATTGAGGTAATGGAATGTAGAATTAGTGAGAATGAAATTAAAGCAACTGTGAGATTGAAATTAAAGCAATCTACACCAGCAGGTATGAGGAAAAGTCAGATGGAAGAATTTAAAAACATGAAGAATCACTAAGAGTTATGTGAGACTCTATCAAGAAGAATAATTTATGAATGACTGGAATATCAGAACTGGGAGGGATGAATGTACTAGGAAATACAGAGAGAATTGTTAAAGATTTGTTGACAGAAAACTTCCCTGATATCATGAAAGATGAGTAGATATCTATCCAAGATGCTCATGGAACTGCACACAAGATAGGATGCCAAAAGAAAGACACCAAGATACCTTATCATCAAACATACCAAAACTAAAGATAAGGAGAAGCTTTTAAAGGCAGGTAGGCTTAAACAAAAAAACTCACATACAAAGAAGAGTTACTAAAGACTGAGTTCACACTACACAGCAGAAATCATACTGTCAAGAATGCGGTGGGATGACATAGACAAAATCCTGAAGGAAAAAAGCCTGCTGAGAATTACATACCCTACAAAGTTGTCTCTCAGATATGATGGTGATATTAGGACATTCACAGGTAAACAGAAGTTTAGAGATTTTGCAAAATCCCAACCATAGTTACAAGAAATAATGAAGTTCTGCAATTAGAAAATCAATATTTCACACCATGCACAAAAACTCAAAATGGATCAAAGATCTAAATATAAAATCTAAAACAGTGAAGATTATGGAAGAAAAACATAGTACAACATTGGGAACCTTAATACATGGCATAAACAGACTACAAAGTATTACTAACATGCACAAACATCAGAAAAAAAAAACAACAAAACTGGGAGCTCCTAAAAATCAAATATGTTCATCCAAACACTTCACCAAAAAAATAACAAGACCACCTACAGACTGGGAAAAAAATTGGGGCAAGAATCTGATCAGCGTCTAATCTCCATAATCTACAAGATACGACAAAACATCAATGAGAAGAAGACAACCCAGTTGAAAAATGGGCAAAGGATGTGAATAATCACTTTATTAAAGAAAACATCCAGGCAGCTAACAGATACAAGAGGAAATGCTCATGATCACTAGCCATTAGAGAAATCCAAATCAAAACTACAGTGAGATACAATCTCAACTCAACAAGGCTGGCATTAATCCAAAAAACACAAAACTATAATTGTAGGAGAGGTTGTGGAGACACTGGAACTCTTTTACACTGCTGGTGGGAATACAAAATGGTACAGCCATTTTGGTAATTGATTTTGTGCTTTCTTAAAAAAGCTATAGATAGAAATACCATATGATCCAGCAATCTCACTGCTTGCAATATATCCTAGAGAACTGAAGGTTGTCACATGAAGAGATACATGCACAATAAATGTTTATTGCAGCACTGTCCACAATAGCAAAATGATGGAATCAACCTAGGTGCCCATCAATAGATAAATGGATAAATGAACTATGATATATTCACACAATGGAATACTACGTAATGATAAAGAACAAGAATGATTTGGGGAAATATCTGATAACATGGAGTCATCTGGAAGATATTATGCCAAGTGAATTAATCAGTCTCAAAAGGACAAACACATGAGACCACTTTTGTAAGGACTCAAGGAAAGCTTTAAGCACTGAAGAAAATGACCTTCGATGGTTACAAGGAAATGGGTGGGAGGCAGACAGATATTTATAGATTAGATAGTAGACATGATTGGGTTACTTGAAGGGAGTGACAGCACCCAAAGGGAGATCAACACTGCTGGAGTACACCAAAAACTATGAGGTTTCCTGAAAATAACCCAGCATTTTAAAGGTCAAAGGACCAAGGGCAGGGTCTGGGGATCATGGTTTTAGGGTACATCTAGGTCAACTGACATTACTAAGTTTTTTGTTTTTTTTTTTAAGAAATGATCTACATCTCATTTTGGTGACTGGTGTCTGGAGTCTTAAAAGCCAGCAAGCTGCCATCTAAGGAGCATCATTAGTCCCAATCCAGCTGGAGCAGAGGAGAACAAAAAACATCAAAGACATGAGGAAAATATGTGCCCAGGAGACAGAAGGGGCCAAATGCTTGGGAGGCTACATCAGCATGAGACCAGAAGAATTAGCTGGTGCCCAGCCACCATGAATGACTGTCCTAACAGGGAACATAGAGTCCCTGACATAGAGGGAGAAAAATGGGGGCTGCAGATCTGGAACTCTATTAAAAGACCAGACTTGGTGGTCTGACAGCCTGAGGGTGGGGGGTCCCCTGATAACACGGTTCCTGGACTTGGTGCTGGCCCAGAGCTGAAACCAGTATGGAAGCCAAGTCTCCATACAAAAATTGGGCTGGACTGTAAGACAGAGTGATGCTGGTGAAGTGTGTGCTTCTTGGCTTAAAAATATATGTGAGGCTATAAGAGCAGCTCCTCTCTAGAGGTGAGATGGGAAGACAGAGAGAAGGCAACAGGAGTTAGTTAAACGAATATGGTAAGTACAAGGCAGAAATGAGGAGGGTGCTGTCTGAGGCTTGGTAGAGAGGCTATAGTTGAATAGGGGTATTATACGGCAAGTTGATTAGGGTCGTAAGCTTTCACTTAAAGCACTATACATATATATAATTTAAGGAAAACTGAGGAGGTTCTGGATTTGGGGCTTTTAATGCCAACATTTTGTTATTCTAATTTTGAAAATCAGCATGAGAATACTGCCAGTTGGTAAAGAGACCCCATGATGGAGCTTCCTCCTATTTTCAGGCATTGGGGTTAATGTGCAGAGAATGGATATGACTTGAACTCCTTGGTTCTGAGTAACACAAACCAACTCAAGGTAGCTTAAGCAAAAAAGGAAATTTACTTCATGACACAAAGGGTGCTTAATGGGCCTAGTAACCAGTTGCTGCTGAGTCGACGCCAGCTCTTGGAAAGCCCATGTGTGTCAGAATAAAACTGAACTCCATAGGGTTTGGAGTGGCTGAGTTTTCAGAAGCAGATCACCAGGCCTTTCTTCTGAGGCACCTTTGGGTAGACTCCTATCTCCAACTTCTTGGTTAGCAGCCAAGGGCATTAACCATATGCAGCATCCCGGGACTCCCCAGTACTCACCAGACGTTGCAACAGAGGATGCTTGTCATCAACACAAAGAAATAAAAAATACCACTGGTGGCTTCCTTACCTGCCAATGGCTGTGCTAATGGATATGTGCTCATGAAATGGATAAACTTAATGACTTACTATGAATTTCCAGATACAAAAGACTTGGCCTCAACTCAGTGAACTGACCAGTTCATCAAAGGAGCCAGACCTTAGAGGAAGTCCTAGAATGAAAAAGGGAAGGCCAAGAGACATGCAATGACCCATCCACTCCTAAAAATATTCCCAGAGGAATCAGCACTGTTTCTTTAAGCGAAGCATTTTGGCTGTGCCCTTGAAGGCGTGTTACCCTTCTGCTCTCAACCCCGCCTTTACTCTCAGCACATGTGAGCTGGAACCAGAACTGCTGGTAGCTTCACACGTGTGCAATATGTTCTCCCAGCCCGATCACCCACTGCGCTTCATTTCCCTGGAATCTACTTTCCAGGGAGAAAAAAAGGTTATTCATTTACATAAATGAATGTGATGAACACTGGCTGAGTGACTCCTGCTTGCAGACCCGCTGTTCTGTTGCACAGGTTGTACACCGTCCAACAAGAATGTCCAGCTAAGAAGCCACATGAGAGCTGAAATCCAGCCTGGATGCTACTCACTTGGCTTAGAACCTGGAGCAGGGCAATATCCACCCAGATAGAGCACCTTCGTCACTGTCACAGAAGATGCCATATGAGCCAGCAGTGACCAAGCCCACAACGAAACTTTGCTGATGACTGAGGAGTGAACAAGCCTTCCTGCAGCCTCCACCCTCAGAAAGCTTAGAGTTGAAGGGACTGTTTGAAAAGCAGAGATGCATTACAGAGCATAGTGGCATGTAGAACAGATTTCTACTGTGGATGGAAGCAGAGCCTGGGTAGCCCAGTCTCGTGCTCAGAACAGCTTGGTGAAGAAGTGGTGTCTGATCCTAGCTCAGCTCCAGGGTGTAGACACACAGCGCTGCTGGCAGACAGGAGGAGGAGGAGGAGCAAGGCTCTGAAGGATGAATGAGACCTTCTGGAGAAGGGTGGGAGGGGTAGGCAGGGCATACAGCAGGCACAAAGCCCTGGGACAAGAGGGCGTGCAGGGCGTGCTTGGTGAGAAGTGGGCAGAGTCCCTGGGGCTGAAAACAGAGTGTGAAGGTGGGAGGGGTGAGACGCCTGCAGCTCAGGAGTGAGTCAGGGGCCAGATCAAAAAAGGGACAGAAATCCAGCTGGTGGTTTACCTCGGTGATGGATTGAATTGTGTCCTCCCCAAATACGTGTTCTAAGTCCTAAACGGTACACCTGTGGCTATAATCCCATCTGGGAATGGGATTTCTTTGTCATGTCACTGAGGCAGTGTTAGTGCTGGTGGCTTTCAAGTCAAGCTCTTTTGAGACAAAGAAGAGCAGATAAAGCAAGCAGGCAAGGAAGCTGACACCTCCACATTGCCGCTTCTTAAAGATGGTAAGATGCTAACACTGAAGCTGGCTCAAAGCGGTGCACTGCATGGTTTTTTTAACTGCCATTTTTCAACTTAATTAAGTGGGGATTCTAAGCTGTGGGCATAATGCTTATAAAGCTACAGCCCAAGGAGTTCAGCCCAGGTCAATATTAGGTTAAAAATTAAAAGAAAAAAAGAAATTCTGCACAATTAAAAATAATTTGAGAAAACTCAAGTCCTCTGTGTATGTTTCTCTGCTACAGCAGCACTAGAAAACTGAAACCTGTTGCTGTTGATTCCAACTCATAGCAACCCCACAGGACAGAGTAGAACTGAACTGTAGGCTTTCTAAGGAGTGGCTGGTGGATTCAAACTGTTGACCTTTGGATTAGCAGTCAACCTTTTAACTACTGCGTCATGAGTCCCAGAAAACTAAGACCCTCCCTGAAAAAGCCAAGCCAAGTGCTGTCGAAGGGAAACCTATGGTCTGTGTAACTGGCCAGGCTGGTTTGCTGTGGCCTTAGGAGCAGGAAGCGGGGACTGAAGCATTGTGAGAATAACTCTCCCTACAGGTAAGGGGTGAGGATGGGAGGAAGAGGTCCAGGTTTTAGGTTAATAACCGTTGTGCTCCACACCCCGACTCCTCCCACCTGCTCATCGGTTTCCTAGCAACTGAGAGAAAAACTCAAGAACCAGAGATCAAGTACCAGCTCTGTTAGAGACACAGCTGAATTGGAGACCAAGACGAGATGTATGAGGTGACGGTGACAGCTGAACGAGACGTTGAATGTAGTACTTAGCGTCATTGAATTGTTCATGTGAGAACGCTGAAAGGGCAGATGTTGTATTACCTAGATATTTACTACAGTAAAAAATATAGTTCTACTTTTTTAAAAGAGAGAAACCAAAATACAAAGATGACATACATGACTATAACTGGACTTCCTGATGCCTTCCCCACCGAACTGATTAGAAAGACAGAAGAGAAGAGGAAAGAGAAAGAGAGACAGATAGACAGGCAGACAAAGTCAAGCAAACATGCTAACAGCTCTCTCCCCCACCTTGCCACACCTCTTCTAGGCTTGTCACTCTAGCAATGGTTCATCAAGGCTGGTTCACCCAGGAGCATCCTAAATAGGGTCCAGTCCTGGGCTCCAACAACACAGAGTTTTTGAGGTAAATGATCTGGGGCAGAACCTGGGCTTGTATATTATTTTTAATTATTATTAAGATATCATTCATATACCATAAAGTTCACCTTTTGAATAGATGTGATCCCATGATTTTTAGTATATTCACAAAGTTGTACAGCCAGCCAAAACCAAAAATCCACTGTCATAGGGACCCCATAAGGTCCCCAAGGCTGTAAATCTCTGCTTAAGTGAACAGTCACATCTTTCTCCCATGGAGCCATTGGTGGTTTCCAACCATTGACCCGGTTAGTGGTTAATCACTTGAACCACTGTGCCAGCAGGGTGCCTCTGTGCAACATCACTACAATCTAATTCTACAGCATGTTCATCACCCCCTCTGCGCATATTAGCAGTCACTCCCCACTCCTCTGTACCTCCAGCCCCTGCAACCGCTAATCTGCTTTCTGTCTCTGTGGATTTGTTATCAAACCCTGGAAGGTGGATTCTCATCCAGCCTGCTCAGACTTGCCAGTTATCTGGACACAGGCGTCTGAGAAAGAGAAACGAACTTTACTGCGATGAGCAGAACAAGGAGCCAGCAGCAACTTCCTCCATCCAGCTCCCTGAGCTATGGGTAGGCAGGGTTTATACGGGATTTGGGCAGCACGATGGTGGCCACGCAGGTGTCTGGAGAAGGGAAAGCTCTAGAGGGTAACCAGGAAACAGGAAGTGATGTGGTTCTTTTTGGCCCTCTCTCCTCAAAATAGTGTCCAAAAAAAAAAAACCCAAACCCACTGCCGTTGAGTCGACTGCAGTCCATAGTGACCCTATAGGACACAGCAGACTTGCCCCCATAAAATTTTTGAGGAGCGCCTGGTGGATTTGAACTGTCGACCTTTTGTTTAGTAGCTGTAGCACTTAACCATGACACCACCAAGGTTTCCCAAATAGGGAGGGTCCAGGTGACGATTTCCCTTCTGACCCCTTCACCTTCTTGTTGCATCCTGTTGAGGTCAGTGATTGGCCACAGCTGGCCCTTCTGCGTATGCAGATCAAATCCAGCTCGGACTAGTTTACGGACTAATGAAAATTTACTGGCATTATCAGGTTCAGGTTACAGATTTGCCTATGCTGGATATTTCCTTTAAATAGAATCATAATACGTAGCCTCTTGTGTCTGGCTTCTTTCATGGGAAGCCAGGGCAGTGTCCGATCTCCTCCAACCCCACAAGGGGTAAAGAGAACCCCACGAGTTGGATGCCAGACAGGCCTCCTTTCTTTGCCATCTTGACTAATTCTGACACGAACCACCACTCCCTGCCGTCGAGTCTATTTCTACTTACAGCAACTGCCATGGATCAAATTGTGTTCCTCCCCAAAAAATCTGTGTAGCAATTTAGCTAGGCCAATTCCTGGTCTTGTGTGATGTTCCTCAGTGTTGTAAATCCTGCCTCTATGATGTTAATCAGGAGGGAAGGGCAGCGTTGGGTTGGTGGGGCCGGACTCACTGTATAGGGCTGTTTTGTGCCTCGAGGCAGCCTCTTGGGATATAAAGGAAAAAAAGCTAGCGGAGAGATTTGGGGACCTCACACCACCAAGAAGCAGTGCTGGAAGCTGAGCACATCCATTGGAAAGGAATAGGGTTCCTGGGCTTCAGCAGCTTCCAATCCAAGGGAAGATTGATGACAAGGACCTTCCTCCAGATCCAGCAAAGAAAGCCTTCCCCTGGAGCTGGCACCCTGAATTTGGACTTTTAGCATGCTGTACTGTAACAAAATAAAATTTCTTTCTAAAGCCATCCACTTGTGATACTTCTGCCAGAGCAGTATCAGATGACTAAAACAGCAACCCTTATTAGGACAGAGTACAAGGGCCCCATAGGGTTTCCAAGGAGTGCCCAGTGGATTCAAACTGCCAATCTTCCGGTTAGCAGTTGTAGCTCTTAACCATTACACCACCACACTTCCAGCCCTCATACAGCACCTGCTACTTCTCTGCTGGGTTCAATAATTCACGCAGCAGCCACACAGAACTCAAAGACTGTACTCAGGATTATGGGGTTTATTAAAAGGGAAATCACAGTTACAATTCAGGCTCAGGAATACTCAGGATCTAGTTCTTCCATCAGGACAGCCTCTTCCTAATCGAGCTCACAGTGCTCCTCTCGCTAGCCCTAGGACTCTCCCCAGAGGCACTCAGCTTTCTCTCCGTGGGCTGGGAAGCCTACCATGCCCTCTCTTGTTGCCAGGTCTCTCCCGCCACCATCTTCAGGGTTGGAGCTTTCTCTGTGTCTCCTGATTCCATGAGCTTTTCAGTGCGTCACCGCTTCCTTGGTGGTGATGGAATTCTCTCTGCTCTGGAACTGGCTCTCTTTTAAGACAACACTGGCTAATCCCCTTGGTGGACCATGAGCACCCCATTACAGTCTTGCTCAGTCTTCTGGCTGGGAGCCACAAGACCATGCCTAGAAAGGCCACCCAGATATAGCCAAATCACACCACAACCTGTGTATTTTTTTTTTTTTAATCTCTCTGGTTGTGCAGCCTGGGCCGTGGAAACAAGAGATCTTGGAAGAGTTCCCTTGAGCATCACCAGGGGTCACTTCTTTGATGTTCACAGAAAGAGATTTCTAGTACCTGCGGCAGAAAAAACCAGTATAGGGCTCTGATTGGCCCAGTTTGGATCACATGCTTGGTCCTTTCGACCAATCATAGTGGCGAAGGAACGAAAACGTAAGCCTGACCTTAAAGGGTTGCAAGTATTTGCCTCTCCCACTGAAGTCTGCCTCACTCACATTGCTAGAAAACCATGTAAAACGAGACTGAGCAAGATCTCAGCTGGATGTGGTCTACACCCACTATTAGAATGGAGTTTTAATCAGATGATTGACTGGATTACTTTTGATCCGCAAATCTTTGCAGTTATAGAAAACAGAAGCATCGCCCCAGAATTATGAGTATTTAATTCACGAAAGAGTGCCTGAGTGCGCGGTTGTATTAACTAGCTAGACCAGCACCACTTGCTTCGTTTCCTTGGTTTTCAAATAAGAACTTAATCTTTGGTTGTGTCACTTGTATTATAAAAATAAAGAATAATAAAAGAAGTAAATTTTCTGTCCCCAATGCCGACAATCACAGGGTTGACCTCCTCAGAAAGTAGGAAAGGATGCCTTTGGGCTGGAGAAAAATGGAAGGCGCAGTCATGACTCGCCCCCTACTGGTCAGTGACGCAAAATTCCTCATTACCGATTTTAATGCTTGTGGAGGGGAGTCCTCTTAAGAATCATGGGACTGGAGCAGAATTTCACGAATTCAAGGAGAAGTGGCTTGCTACAACACACAAGGACGACGTACAAGAAGAAAGCAAGAGGACATTACAAAGACAAGAAAAAGAGAGAGAGAGAGAGAGAGGAAGGAAAGAACCAAAATGGATGTCAGAAGACACTTTGAAACTTGCCCTTGAATACCTAGTAACTAAATGAAAGGAAGAAATGATGAAGTAAAAGAGCTGAACACAAGATTTCAAAGACCGGCTCGAGAAGACAGAGTAAAGTATATAATGATATTCACAAAGACCTAGATACTGAAAAGGAAGAATACACTCAATATTTCTCATGCTGAAAGAACTAAAAAAATTCAAGCCTTCAATTACAATACTGGAGGATTCTATGTGGAAAATATTAACTGACACAGGAAACATCAAAGAGGATGAAAGGAATACACCAAGTCACTGTACCAAAAAGAAACGGTCAACATTCAACCATTTCAGGAGCTCATGTATGCTCCAGAACAGACATACCAAAGGACAAAGTCCAAGTCACACTGAAGGCACGGGTGCAAAAGAAGTCTTTGGGAACTGATGGGATGCCCACCGAGATGTTTCAACAGATGGATGCAGTTCTAGAAGTGCTCGCTGTACCATGCCAAGCAATTTGGGAGATAGCTATCTAGTCAACTGACTGGAAGAGAGCCACATTCTATGCCTATTCTCAACAATGGCAATCCAGTCTAATGTGGAAATTATCTAACAGTGTCATTAATATCAGATGCAAGTAAAATTTTACTGCAAATCATTCAAAAGTGACTGCAGCAATATATTAACAAGGAACAGAATCAAGCTGGACTCAGAAGAGAATGTGGGACAGGGGATATCACCGCTGATGGGCAGATTTATACTGGATAGAAGCTGAGAATACCAGACAGGGCTTTACCGGTGTTTTATTGACTACTCAAAGGCATTTGACTGTGTGGGTCATACCAAATTACGGGTAACCTTTCAAAGAATGGGAATTGCAGAACACTTAATTGTGCTCATCGATCAAGAGGCAGTTGTTTGAACAGAACAAGAGGACACTGTATGGCTTAAAGTCAGGAAAGGTGTGTGTCAGGATTGTATCCTTTCACTATATTTATTCAATCTGCACGCTGATCAAAAAATCTGAGAAGCTGGGCTGTATGAAGAAGAATGGGGCATCAAGATTGGAGGAAGACTCATTAACAACCTGTGTTATGCAGATGACACAACTGTGCTTCCAGAAAGTGAAGAGGAAGCACTTACTGAGGAAGATCAAAGACCACAGTCTTCAATATGAATTACACTTGAACATAAAGAAAATAAAAACCCTCACAACTGGGCCAGTAAGCAATGTCACGACAAATGGATAAAAGACTGAAGTTATCGAGAAATCAAGTGCCGTATTACATTGGGCAAATCTTCTGCAAAAAAGACCTACTTACAATGTTAAAAGGCAAGGATGACAACCTTGAAGACTAAAGTGCACCTGACCCAAGCTATGGCATTTTCAGTCACATCATATGCACATGAAAGCTGTAAAATAAGTAAAACCAAAGAAGAACAGATGCCTTTGAATCAGGGTGCTGGTATAGAATACTGAATGCACCATGGACTGCCAAAAGAATGAACAAATCTGTCTTACAAGTACAACCAGAATGCTTCTTAAAAGCAAGGATGGCCAGACTGTGTCTCTCATACTCTGGATATATTATCAAGAGGGATCAATCCCTGGAGAAAGACACTGTGCTTGGTAGAGGGTCAGCCAAAAAGAGTAAGACCTTCCTCAAGATGAATTGACACAGTGGGTGCAACAATAAGCTCAAGCATAACAGTGATTTTGAGGATGACTTAGGACCAGGCAGTGTTTCGTTCTGTTGTACACAGAGTCACTGAGAGTCACAGCCAAGTCAACAGTACCTACAGCAATAACAACAAAACACACAGCAAGTTACCGACGACACTGGGATGATGCCCTGGGTCTCAGGACTCCAGTGACTAATTTAACACCACAGTCCATCCAGGCCAGAAGTGGCCAACCTTACTCGTGTTCAAAAACCAATCCCTTGTAGATTCTTAAAGAAGCCTGGTGGCTCAGAGGTTAAGCTGTTAACTGAAAGGTCAATGGTTCAAACTCACCAACCTGTCCACTGGAGGAAAAGGAAGTAGTCTGGTTCTGTAAAGACTGTTGTTAGGTGTCTTCGAGTTGGTTCCAGCTCACAGTGACTCTGCGTACAACAGAAGGAAGCACTGCCCAGCCCTGAATCATCCTCACGGTCACCGTTGTGTGTTAGCCCATTGTTGCAGCCTTTGTGTCAATCCATCTTTTCAAGAGTCGTCTTCTTTTTTTGCTTACCCTATACTTCACGAAGTAGATGTCCTTCTCAGGGACTGGTTTCTCATGATAAAAGGCTCCAAGTATGTGAGATAAAGCTACCTTTGCTTCTAAGAAACATTCTGGTTGTACTTCTTCCAAGACAGTTCTCCTTGGAAGAACTGACAGAAGTGTTGCTTCTTCTGGCAGTCCATGACATATTTCATATTCTTCACCAACTCTGTTATTCAAAGACGGTATTTATCAGTTTTCCTTATTCACTGTCCAGCTTTCACATGCACATGAGACTACAGACAATATCATACCTTGGGTCTTCATAGTGACATCTTTGTCTTTTAACATTTTAAAGAGATCTTTTGCAGCAGATACACCCACTCACTGCATTAACCACTGCCGTCAAGTTGGGTCCAACTCACAGTGACCCTAGAGGTCAGAGTAGAACTGCCCCATGGAGTTTCCAAAGAGCGCCTGGTGGATTTGAATCGCCGACCTTTTGGTTAGCAGATGTAGCACTCAATCCACTACGTCACCAGGGTTCCACTCACTGCATTACCTAGCTGGATTTCTTCACTGCTGCTACCATGAATGTTGATTGTGGATCCAAGTAAAGTGAAATCCTTAACAACTTCCTTTTCTCCATGTATCATTATGTTGCTTTTCTGTAAAGGCTTGGAAATCCTATGGGGCAGTTTAACTTTGTCCTATAGGGCTGCTGATATTCCAAATTGACTCAACCACAAAGAGTTTGTAGAGTTTAAATCAACAAATAGCTTAGGTAAAGCCTTAACACTAAAAACAGGGTTTGACTTGCACATTCCAAGGAATTGCAGGAAATCCCATTTATACAAGAATTAACCATTTCAGCCTGTTTGTTTTGAACAAATTTACAGTAAGTTATCTTTGGGACTGAACTTTTCTCTCCTTCCTCCCTCCTTCCCTCTATCCCTCCGTCTCCCGCTCCCTTTCTCCTTTCCTTATCTCCCTTCTTTCCTGTCATTCTGACCAGGAATTTTATCCTTTTAACTGCTCAAGAAATAGTTATGAAATGCCATTTGTTTTTAAACTATGTATCAGTGGATGAACTATAATGAACAACAGATCAAAATGGAAGTTATAATATTCTTAATAGTTTAAAATCAAGAAGGTTTACAAATTTATGTATTTGAAGTAATGACCTTTTTGTCTTTTTCACATCCAAAGGGCACTTATGGCCCAACAATTAGTCAAAATTATCTCAGATGTTTCTATTATGATGAAGTGAAAGTACACAATCCAAGTCAATTTTGTATGTTTGCCTCTCTGCAGCTCTATCTGCTCTCCTTTCCCGGTGACAGCACACTCCTCCTTCTTACTCTTTAATTCCAGTATCCATTTAACAAACACCTGTCCCCTCTGCTCCACCTTTTCCTCTCCCCTCTAGAAAGAAACCAGTAGGAAAATATTCCTATAGTTAGTTGTAATAACAAAAACATTTTTCATAAGTCCAGCTTGCAAATATCAATATACCTATAAGGCTGAAACTCTATACTAATTTACTTTTTGAACCTTCTTAGGTGCTCCAGTCATACGAGGTCTGACAGTCAAGTCTGTGAACTTAATTGTTCTAAGGATTACATACCTCATTGATGAATATCACTATGGTCACCTTTGAAGCTTCCCCTTGGGAAACTATGCACTGATGCCAGTGCCTAGTCCACCTGTCAAAGCAATTTTGGAACTCTTTCTGGAATAGCCATTGTGCGTTGGGAAAGGTGGCAAGTTCACAAACTTAATTGTCTAGTTGTCAGTGAGGGAGTCTTTAGCCAGTAAACAAATAACTGTATTGGAACACCCACCTGACTCACCTGATCTGGCCCCCAGTGACATTTTTATTTATAATTTCTTTATAAGAAATATTGAAAGGAAGACATTTTGATGACATTTAGGACATCAAGGGTAATACAATAACAGCTCTGATGGCCATTCCAGAAAAAGAGTTCCAAAACTGCTTTGAAGGGTAGACTGGCTGCTGGTGTTGGTGCATAGCTTCCCAAGGGGAGTACTTCAAAGGTGACCATAGTGATATTCAGCAATGGGGCATGCAGCACTTTTTCTAGGATGAGTTCGTGAACTTAATTGTCAGTCTTCATAGCCATCGTTATTATTCAATTACAACGATGCTTTGAATCGTGTGGTTTCAGCTGCACTTAACAAGCACACACTTCTGTTTTCATTGCTGCTGGTGCTTTCATAATCTCTGATTTTGTCAATTTCTCTGATGTTTTCACTGAGAATTTGTAATTAGCATGGGGAAAGGGTGGCATTGTGAGTTACCAATTGGTGATACCAACCCTAGTGATACCATTACAGCTTCTTCAGAAAACACCTGCATAGTCCCTAAAAGATTAAACATGTAGTGACCTAGATATGATCCAGCAATTCCACTCCTAGGTATATACATAAACAAAATGAAAACATATGTCCACACAAAAATTTGTACATAACGTTTATAACAGCATTATTCATGATAGTCAAGAAATGAGCCAACCCAAATGTCTCTTAGCTGATAAGCAGGTAAATAAAATGTGGTATATCCACACAACAGGATACAATTTGGCATAATGACAATGAAGGACAGATGCACGCTGCAACACCGGTCCCCCTTCAAAGACTATGCCCGTCACAAGAGGTTACAGACAGTGGGATTCCGTTTGTCTACAGTGTCCAGAACAGGCCAGCCTGTAGAGACATAAAGCAGACTAGTAGTTACCTAGGGCTGGGGCTCTGAAGACTCTTCTACAACCTTCTAGAACTCTCTGCCTCGCACAGGTGCAAGTTAGCTGAAGCACAGCCTTGTCCTCCACAATGCACGCCATCAGCCCTGACAGCTTCTAACAGGAGTTCATGCCTCTGTTTACTTTTTTCTCACATTATGGCAGTCAAAAACTAAGCCATCTTAAGAATCTGTAGCTCGTCATAGACATTCCTGGAGCTAGTGTGTCTGATTTCCATGGGACTGATTCCTGACCTAATCCTTTTTGCCGGATGTTTGTCTAAGCATGGAAACCCCGGTGGCACAGTGGTTAAGTGCTATGGCTGATAACCAAGAGGTTGGCAGTTCAAGTCCATCAAGCATTTCTTAGAACCTCTATGGAGCATTCTACTCTGTCCTACAGGGTTTCTATGAGTTGGAATTGACTCAACGGCAGTGGGCTTTTTTAAAATAGGGTTGCCATGAATTGTAATTGATCCATGGTGGTGGCCTTGGCCCACATACGTAATCTTGCAGGGTCATTAAGGGTGACCGCCGTGGTTGGGCACCACCTGCCAGGGGCATGAAGGTCAGTTTGCACTTACAACCCTATCTCTATATTACTGTGTGTTTACCACCAGCAGTTTGGGCTCCTGGATACCATGCTGCCTCCTGGTCTCCCTTTCTCTTTCTCTTGGAAGGCTCCATCTCAGAGTGGAATGGCCAGTGGTTGCCAACGTGAGTGCTTCCCTGATGACATCATCTATCCTGATTTTTATGTCTTGGTCACCGACAGAGAGAGAAGAAAGGACAGAATTCAGGAAGAGTTCATGGTTCAGTTCTGGGACAGACAGTAGGCAACTTTGGGTGCACAGCTCCTGGTCCACTGGGACCTGGCCTGAGTGTTTGATGGATTCCAGGGCTCAGAGAGCTTTGCAATAAACTCAATGCTTGAGGTACCTCGAGTCTCCATTCCCTGTTCCTCACATCTACAAAATCTGCCTGTAACATGCCATGCACTATATAAACATTTCATCCAGATGAGTGAGGAGGTTGCAGAGATGAGTACGGGAGACAGAGAAGGAAGAACTGGCGTGGTGTCTGATTAACCCTTGTTGGACTGTGCCAAGACAGCATCTTGAGGTTAGACGGTAGGAGGACCAATACCCTGGACCTGTTTCTCAGCCCTTGTCTCCTTGTCGTTGTGGCTGCTGTGAAACAGAAGAATGGTGACAACAGTATGCCTCATTGTCAACTGCCTTGGGTAAGCTGTCCTCAACATTATGTGGGTTACTTTATGAAAAGTTAAAACAAGAAACCAGACTCTTTGCCATCAATTCTGACTCCTAGTGACCCTATAGGACAGAGTACAACAGCCTCATAGGGTTTCCAAAGCTGCAAATCTTTCCAGAAGCAGACTGCCATGTCTGTCTCCTGCAGAGCAGCTGATGGGTTCCAAACGCGACCCTTTCAGTTAGCAGTTGAGCTGCTTACCCACTCTGTCATCAGGGCTCTTAGGTATCATTATCACCTTTTAAAGAGACAGTAAGGCTCAGAGAGGTTGAGAATATGCTTAAGGTCACACAGTTTTTGAAGGAAGAATCTGGGAAAGGACTCAGCCTATCTGACTCTGGAGCAGACTCTCAACCTCTACCCTTAAAACACCCGTGATGAACAAACAGGTGAGGTCAGTAAAAAGGTAACGGGTGAGTTCGAATGTGAATTTTGCCTGTATCAGGGGATGCTGGAGGCAGTTCACTGAGTTCTTTAGGAAAGTGGTGTCAGGGGCAAGGGACCTTGAACGTCAAGCCAACTCTGAACCAGCTGTAACAGGTCCTGCTGGTGTTCACTGGGGGACAGGATGAAAGCCTTAGGTAGGGGCAGGTGAAGGAAAAATAAGTTTAGCAAGATGGGGAAAGAGCAGGGAGACAAAGATCCTCCTCTTGACCATGAGCTGCGTGCAGTGAACCAAAGCGGCCCAAGCCATAGTCCCTGCCCTCTGGTCACTCTCAAAGACAGAGAAAAAGAGAGAGGAACTGGAGACAGAATTAAATATTTACAGCACAGCGGGATTTGGAACTTGCTAGCTGGCAGGCCTAGGGCCAAATCTGGCATGCACATGGGTTTTGTTGGGCCTGCTTTGGTTTTCAGAAACATTTTAAAATATTTTAAAAATTCATTCACTTTACATAAACAGATTTCTGGCCTTTCTTTTAAAAACAGACAGTGGTCCATGTCCCTTTGAGGCAATCACTGGCTGGGACTGAGAAGCAGCTGCCCCATAGGGGATGCGCTGTCTCCAAATCTCCACATCACCTGTTTGCCTCCCCACCCCCCACCCTGTCTACCTCTGATGACAGCTGGCTCTGTTAATCTCTGCCTGGCGGGGCTTCTTGTGCCTGCTGAAGACTTGTGCTGTGACAGAGCTGTCAGGGGTGCTGGGGACCCTGGAATTTGAATTCTTGGTTCCTGAAGGCTATCACCTGTAGGCACCTGGGTGTTTCAGTTTGGCACTCAGGAAACACAGGGTGCCAGAAGCATAGAGGTGGTGGTGAGGGGGGCCAAGAACTGGTAGAGGTAGCGATGCCCCAGTGAGAAGCGCCACAGGGGGAGGAAAGAAGTTTAGAGCCTCACTGTGTTAAGTTGACAGCGTGATCGGGGGGCAAGAAGGTAGGAAGACATTATGTTAATGATGGCAATGAGGTCAGGTGGGGGCATGTGCCCACAGGACTGGTTTGGCGTGGGGTAGGGGTGTTCAAGGGAAAAGACCCAAGGGACAGGGGACTAAACCGGAAGGCCAGGTGATAACTTTTGATGGCTCTTTAAAAATACCTGAGAATGAAAGCGGGGGTGGTAAACACAGGAAACAGCAGGAAATACTTCTTTGTGGTCTGAGCTACTCATAAGCTAAGAAGGAAGGAACCAGTTCAGAGACATGAAATGTAAGAAAACACAGAAACAGTTGCTGTCTAGTCAGCAGAAAGCTTGGTGGCGCATTGGTTAAGTGCTGCATCTGTTGTCACAAGCTCAGCAGTTGAAACCCACCAGGTGCTCCATGGAAACTCTATGGGGCTGTTCTAGTGTGTCTTCCTAGGGTCGCTGTGAGTCAGCATGACTTGACAGCAGTGGGTTTGGGTTTTTTGGGGGACTGACTCAAGATGATTCCACTTGCATCTGTGTGAGACTTACGCTGCATGAGGGTTTTCATGGCTAATTTCTCAGAAGTTAATCACCAGGCCTTTATTCAGATGCAACTCTGGGTGGACTTGAACCCCCAACCTTTCAGGTAGCAGCTGAGAGAGTTAACCACTATGCCACCCAGGGACTCTGGAAGAAAATGAGGGCAAGGCTGGTGGAAGGGTTTCTCTTTGAACTGGAGGGGCTCCTGTTCCTGAACCACAGGGCAATGGGAGAAGGCACAGCCTCCCTGGTGGGCCACCGAGGTCATCAGGAAAATCCTTGGCTAGACTGGACAAGGAGTGGAACAGGAGTTTCCTAGGGAGAGGCTCCTTCTACCCAGAATGCATTTCTAACTCCTCCGCACATCCTTCGGGCTAGCTTCCAGTTGCACCTGTTGGCTTCTTTCCTGTGGCTCTGGTCCTCCTTGGCTTGCTTGGCACCCTCCCCTGGGAGGAAAGCAGCTCTCCTGGTCTGCACTGGTTCTGAAGGCAGAGCTGACACCAGGTACGTGGTCACAGCATCAGGAGACCAAGGCTGCACACCTAAGCGCACACACACAACTGGAGGAAGCTGACTTCTGTTTTTTTATAGCTACAAGGTGTAAGCTGGGAAACTCCCATGTCTCTTACACTTGGGTGGCTTAGATTTTTTTTCATCCTTGGCTTCACTGAAGGCATAAAATATATTTTAAAAATTTAAATATGTATGTTAAAGTTTTGCTTTCTAAGATGGGACTACACTGTAAGACATAAAATGATAACGGCAGTGTATGCTTCTTGGCTCAAGTGGACAAAGGAGGCCAACTAGGCAGCTGCTATCTGGAGGTGAGACGAGAGGGTAGAGGGGGACAGGAGCTGGTAGAAGGGACACATGAAATACAGGGTGCAAAGGAGGAGTGTGAAGTCATAGGCTGGGGAGAGCAGCTAGTTACACAGCAGTGTAGACATGAGCTTTTGTATAATAAATTGACTTGGACTGTACAATTTCATTTTAAAGCACAATAGAGTATTTTAAAAAGTTTTTACTTTCTACAGTTATTTCCTTAGTCCATTTGGAATTTGTTTTTATGTGTGGTGTCATGTTTAGTCTTGTTTTTATTTTGCATTTCAGATGGAGAAACACGGTGGTTTCCACACTTGTCCCGTGGCCATCAAGTCAATTCTGACTCATAGGGTCCCTGTAGGACAGAGTAGAAATGACCCAGATTGTTTCCAGGGCTGTAAATCTTCCCAGAAACAGACCACCACCTCTTGTTCCCATGGAGCAGCTGGTGGATTTGAACCTTGGACCACTGACTCGGCAGCTGAGTACTTTCACTACAGCCCACCAGGGCTCTTTTCTGCGCTTAGGGCCCCTAGGGGCTTCATCCAGCCCTGGGCAGAGGCCCAGTCACCTCCCTGCCCTCTGCCCTTGAAAGACTCAGAGCCCAGCAGATGTGGCGGCTTGGGCCAACGGGAGGGGAGCACCACTCAGGAAGGGCACACCAAGTCACAAAGTGTGTGTGCACCAACCAGCTTGAGCTTGCTTTGTTGCTGCCTCAAAGTCGAAAACATGCTGGAACACAGAAAGAAAGGTATTTGCCCAAGTGACTCAGACATGTTCCAGCATTTTCCCACAGGCTTCTGCACACCCTAAAATAGCTGCCGCTCTGGATCCCCTCCACCAGCATACGGTTACATTTGTATAATGTTACAGAGCAGTGGACAAACCGTCCACTGTCACATAGGGGCTGGCAGAAGGCACAGCCCAGGACGGAGTTCCAGGCTGGGCTTCGGTGCTGGGCTAGTGATGGAGGATCACCAAGGGCAGAGGCCACCACAGAACTGTGAACTTACCAGAATCACCTAGAACGCCAAGCAGGGTCTCGGTCAGTGCCCACCTTCTATGGATGAGGAGAGTGAGGCCAGCCAGAGGGAACAGCTGGCTCCAAATTATATACCCTGGGATTACAAGACAAAGTCCGTGGTAGAGCTGGGCTCCAAACTCTCGTAACTGATGCTGGGCAAGGGGGTTAATTCTGAAGAAATGCCAATTCTGCCTTGGAGTCATTGGATCTTAAGGGGATTTGCCAGGTCTCCTGGCCACCCAGGGGGCTTTATGTGCCCAGGTTGAGATAAAACCACGGGGGTAAGGAGGCGCCAGAGTGGACCTGTCCTCAGAGGGCTGAGTCTCACTGAAGAAATGACCAGGAACCTTAAAACAACTGGGCCCTGGCAAGTAGACAAAGGGTGATGGGAACCTGGGTAGATCTGTGAGCGAGCATACCTCCATAGGGGACAAGTTTCACAAAAAGGTGGGCCTCATGAGGGCGAGCTCTGCACAGCTGGGTAATGAGAGAGGTTTAAAAACCGACCCACGATCTGGATTGTGTGTAGACACCCTCCCTCAGTAGCTGCTGCCGGTGTAGACACCTTCCCTCACTAGCTGCTTCCAGAGTAGACACCGTCAGTTAGTAGCTGCTCTCAGTATAGACACCCTCCCTTACTAGTTGATTTCAGTGTGACATCCTCCTTTAGTAGCTCCAAGTCACTTGCTTCACATAAGCAACAGGAATACTCTCACAGGATTCTGGTGCACTGTATATGCAACACTCTTCTCAGCTCTGGAGAGGAGATGAGCGATGGTCCTTTCCCTCTTGGCCACCCCAGTCCACTTGGTACTAAAGGTGGCACACAGTGGTAGCACTAATGTGGCTTTTGATGGTTCACAGACCTGGATTGAAATCCTGCCTCTGCTCCCACACACAAAGAGAGCAAGTCACTTCCCATGCCCTCAGCTGTAAAGCGTGATGCTAATCAAAACAAACTTCTGTCACACCAGGCACTATTTCCAGTGCGTTACCTGCCTGCCATCACTTCTCCTCCAACAAAGACCTCCATGGCATGTGTCCAGTGCCATAAAGCTATTACAGTGAAGCTGGGCTTCAACCCAGGAGGTGTGATTCAAGTCCCTGCTCTAGGTATGATATTCTCCAAAGGATTCTGGGATGATTGAAATAGCCTGGGAAGCTCCAGCTACTTCACAGGTATACAATAGCCCCAGACTCCTAGCATGGTCAAGGCAGTTATGTTAGCAGCAACTTCCAGCCAGCTTCAGTGTCTTGACTTCTTGCCCTCATGCAAGGCCCAGGGACCACCTACACTGATTGTTCAAATAGCCCTGCAGTTCACACCCCATCATTTGGACAGCTGAAAACACTACCTACAGGCAAGAGCTACTTACTAAGGATGCTGAGTGACAAAAAAAAAAAAAAAAAGTCAGCTTACTTCCAGAACCACCGAAGGTACCTTAATGTTGTTTTCCAGCCATCTAGATGCCCAGGTCCCAGTTAGGGCCATGTTCTTTTATCTATGGCTCATTTTAAAAAGAGCTGAGTAGCTTTCTCCTACTTACATTTGAGTTTCTAGAATCAGAGGCATGTCTTTAGCAGTCAGCTTGTACTCCCCAAATGAGTTCACTCAAGAATGACGCTGGCAGGCACCCATCTGAATGATGTCAACGTCTCTCAGCAAACTATGAGCGGCAAGTACACCAGGGTGTATTTTTGTGCAGCATCGTCAGGCACCAATATTAAACTCAATGCAGTCATGAGAATTCAGCTCAGTACTCATTAGGATGCTTGCTGGGTCTCAGGCCCATCTTACACTTGATTTTTTTGATTTCTCAAGTTGTCCAGGATAATCTACTGCCTCTCCAAATTTTAGGACTGTGGTCCACCTCAACTTTGTAAAAAGCACTGCCCAATAAGAATGGTCTTCTTCCACTACATAGCTTCTGTGTGCAGCTAGTCCCTAACCTAACTGGCTTCTAGAAATCTGGTCTGAGACAATAAACCTGATGCTGGTCTGGTTTGGTGACTCAAGTGTTAAAGATGACCCAAGATTCTCACCGGGCCCTGGGTAATTCTGGGGACTCGCTTCTTTGGCTCTTCTGTACCATCTTAGCCCCTTGGTGCAGCCTGAGAGTGGCCTGTGGCCAGATGGGCACACAGGCTGCGCAAGTGGCTTGCTGGCCATTGGGTTGGGTAATCTGAAGGGTGTGGTGGATACAGTCCTGTCACCTGACTTTACAAGCCCCAGGTTCCAAGTGGAACCTGAGACAGAAAAATGACTAAGTCCCACTGTCTCACGAGCAGGGCCAGAAGAGATGTCAGAATCCCAAAGCAGGCTTGTCAATGTGCCTGCCATTTATTCTGATTGAAGCTAGTGACAAGACGATCTGGAAGCTGCCACTCTGCAAAGGGTCAGAAACCACCAAGAACACTTTCAGTTATGTTAATACTTTATTTTCCCTTTTTTGAAGGTAGAATTAAAGTCATCCAACATACAGATATTCCTATGGCTCCTTACAAACTCTCTTGTATCTGAAGTCAGGGGTTTGAACTATGAGATGAAGAAAATCATCCCACTCAAATGTTAACACTAGTGCAGAACGGATACGGTACAACTACAGGATGGGAAAACTGACTCACCCCCTCTCAAAAACACTCCTTCAGTCCAGAACTACAGGAAGACAGCCCACGGCTACGGCAAACATGTGGTGCCCATATACAGAGAGCGCCCCCAAACAAACAGGCAGTGGGGTTAAGCTCTACAACAATAAGCAGCTTCCTCTGTACGGAAGAAGGAATACAGAAGCAAAGCATCATTTTCCTTTCAGCCCTTTTATTAGTGTGTGTTGCCTCCACTCAAGTTGTTACTGCGTACCAAGCGGCTACCAAGAAGAAAAACTAAATGATCTCAAGTCCCTGAAATGCATGCAACTTAAAGTTCCCTAAGCACACAACTGATTCCAAGTCTTTGGCCTGGTTTTATTCAGCAGGGACTAGGGTGCTGCTGGGTTACCAGCTGTGTCTGTCGTGCTGGCGGGGTTTGGACCTGCTGCCGCTTCTTTGGCTTCTGGCTGCTGTGTTTCCGATTGGGGATTGTCTTCACCGCCAGCACCTTTCTTACTCTTGTCTGCAGCTGTGGTACCCATCTCCATGATCTCCTGCAGTGGCCGATCACCTTCGAGGGAGCTGGGCTGGAGTTCATAAACCTGCACTTGACCGGGGACATCTATGGCTTTCTGTTCAAGTTTTTCCAAGATGGTCTGGACTTTCCTGACACCGTCTCTCCTGGCCTGGCGCACATCAGCTCGTCCTTCGGGGTCCACAGAATCCAGGGCCAGCAGCTCCTTGGTCAAGTATTCCTCAATCATCAGGTACTTTTTGTCAGTCTTCTTGCCTTCAAAGTTGTCTACAGCTTGCTCCAGCCCCTGCACCTTCTCCAGGATGGCTTCCACTTTCAGCACACCTGGATGTTTGGGGGGCGGCTCAGCATCTTCTGCTTTTGGGGGTACAGCTTGTGACGGGGCCAGACTGGGGGCTGCCCTCTCTTCTGCAGCTACATTCTTAGGGGCTGAGGGTACAGCAGAAGGGCCAGGGCTGGGAGGACAAGGAACAGGAGGAGTGGGAGAGGGAACCTTGACTTCCACCTTCTCGGAGGGTGGCGGGGGCTTCTGGGAAGCAGGCTTCGAATCTGGCTCCTTCACGATCACCTGAATCGGGATGTGTCCGGGAGGCAGCTCTGGTCCCGCGGGGCCTGGTTTACATTCCAGCTTGCTTTCAGGTGCGGGAATAGGCACAGATTCTCGATGGGGTGCTGGCTGCTGATGACAAAAGACACAGAGACACAGAGACATGCTGAGTAACTGGGACTCAGATGCAGCTTTTTTGCTGCTAGTACCAGTGAGCAACTAAATGGAGCTTTTTTGTTTTTAAAGTCTAACAGTGTAAAAGATTTTTCTGAAGCCAGGTAGGTGTTTCACAAAATAAAAACATGCTATTACTCATGTAAATGTCCAAACCTCTGTTAGTTTCCACTCACAACCTTGGTCTATTACCTCTCACTGGACTCCTCTGCAGATATTCTTACAGTGATAAAAAGAAAAACAACGTATTTTCAAAACTGAAAATGCTGTATCTTAGCACAAACAGTCACACGCACACCAACGTTCATCACAGCACCATCCACGATAGCAAAAAGATGGAATCAACCTCAGTGCCCATCACTCAGTGCCCTTCACAGTGTGAAGTCACACTGAGCGACTTCCATCCTCACAGCGCCAGGCAAGATCTGGGGGGTTCCTACTCGGGTTCACACTCTCAGGCGATACAGATGAGGATCACGTGCCGCCTGCTTTCCTCCTTCACACAAGAGAGCACCTCTGGGCAGGGCAGAACCCTCGTCTCCTGCTTCATCAAAGGCACCATCTTTTTTACACCTATGCTTTTTTAAATCAAGTTCCTGGGTGGCACAAGCTTTGTGTTACACAATCGATTCTAGTCAAAATGTTGGCAGTTCAAATCCACCCTGAGATGCCTTGAAGACAGGCCTGGCAATCTCTTTCAGAAAGTCCACAGCTTTGAAGACTGTGAAGCATGGTTCTACCCTGCACACATCAGGCCGATGTCTCAGAATCTACTAGACAGTAAGCAGCAGTATAGCTTGTTTCTTTTATTGAAAACGTATGACAACCTGGTGGTTTTCTGCCCAGACTGATGTATTTTCCAAGAATGAGCAAGATGTCCCAAACAGTTAACCCTCTAAGAGCCCTGCTTCAGCACATCTGTGCTACAGCCAACGTTCGGCTATGACGCAGCATCTCTGGACTGACTTCCTGGCGCAAACTGAGATTCTTCAACAGGCTGTATGCTAAGGCCAAGTATTCTGAAATCAACTGTGTTTAAAACCCAGCTAACTTGCTCCTCAAACATAGATGCAAACACCTAACCTTTAAAAAAAAATCTCGGATACTCTAATTTCAGCAACTGGGAGGTAAGAGCTAGACTGTATCACTTCTGAAATATTCCTCATTTAAAAATACTAAATTCTTCTATCACCTTAAGTCAAATTCCCCCAAGCTTCCAAAAAGGAATGTGGGAAAGGGCTGTGAAGGGGGGGGTACCACAGATTGTGTAAAGGGGGTGAAGGTATGATTATCTCCCTGCTCCACCGGTTATGTGGGGAAACTCCTGTCACACTGTCAATGAGTGTTTCTTGCCCAGGACTACAGAGCCCGAGCATGGCTCTGGAGGTACACTTCCTGACTCAGCACCAGCCACTTTCATCAGGGCTCTCTGGCCAGCTAACAGTGGCAGCCTTTACCATCACTAAACCCATCACACACTCCCCTCTTGGGGTTTTTAAAGTAATGGCTGCAGAAGCAGCACTGACTTTGGAAATATACAGGAGAGGCTGTTCTATGCCCTGTACTCCTTAGAACGTCAAGGTCATGGAGGCAAAGGCAGGCCGAGGGTCTGTTCTAGCCCGAAGGAGGCTACAAAGAAGTGACATCCCCATTTACTGCTTGTGATCCTGGACCAGGCCCTGGGTCAGGGGTTGAGGGGGTTGCTGTAAAGGAGAGTTGGAGACAGACTGTGTTCAACAGTATTGTAACAATGGTAGATTTCCTGAATCTGAGCATTGTACCATAGAAACAGTTAGTGTTTAGGGTCAAGGGGCATGGCATCTGTAACTCTCAAAACCATGCGTGTATATATACGTGTAGACAGACAGATGAGACAAACAGGTAAGTACATTAAATGGATAAACAGAGAAAGACAGACAGATACGTAGGTAGCTAAGTGGATAGACAGACAGATAAACAAAGTGACAAAGCAGTGCAGAAGAACAGTAAGCAACACTGAATTCGGCTGAAGGTATGTGGGGGCTTCTTTGCACGATTCTTAGGGTTTTGTAGGGCCCTGAATGGCAGGTGGCGTGGGCAGGAAGGAGCTCTGGGTCCCAAGTACGTGACTGACAGCATGAGGCCTGCTGACTGAGACAGTGGGAGGTCTAGCCCTATAGCACCCACAGCAACAAAGGGTCAGCTAAGCCATCGCTGTGGGAAGTGCTCAGGGTTCAGAGGCCTTGTCTATGTTTCTGAAGATGACCAGCAGTTTCTGGAATCTCACCTCCTCCAGTTCTGATGGGGGACCCAGGGCACCTGCTGAGAGGTCTCAGCCCCTGGAGAGATGGCTGTCTTAGCGAGTCGGCTGACAACTAGCTTCCCATACCTGAGGCCTGTCAACAACGGGATGCACCCGGATGGGCAAGGGCGAGGGCACCGGCGTGCCGCTCCTGGCTGGCGAGCCCTCGCGGCTTGATGCACTCCGGGCGGACGATCTGAACGGGGACACGGCCCTCAGGGACCGGGGCTCCCGGTCGTCCCCCTGGATCTTGTGGTACACAGGCTGGTGGGTCTGGTATTCGGCCTGCTGAGCCGGGTAGTGGGTCTTCTGGGCTTGGTGGATGGAGGGCTGGGCTGCGGGCCGGGCGACATTCTGCTCGTGGATCACAGGGATCGGGATGTAGCCCCGTGGCAGCTGGTGGCTGCTCCTGCCAGAGGAGGAGGGCAGGCTGGCTGAGGATGACGAGGAGGAGCAGTCCGAGGCAGCTGGAGACTGGGATCGCTGCAAGACAGAGTGGGAGATGGCGTGGTACCCCGACCACAGAGGGGGCCTTCTGTGTGTATCTCTGTTCACGGTAAGACAGCACAGCCCCACGAACAGCGCCCCAGCCCTAAACCCCAACCACAGACAGGGACCCTCCGTATGTGTCTGCTCACGGTAAGAGGGCAGGGGCCTATGAAAAGCACCCCTGCCCTATACCCGACCACAGACAGAGGCCTTCCATGCGTATCCGCTCACACTAAGAGGGTGTGGCCCCATGAATAGTGCCCCCTCCCTGCACCCGACCAGACGGGGGCCTTCTGTCACATCTGCTCATTGTGACATATTCCGTAAGTCTTCCCATCTGTACACATGCCAGTTTTCAGAATTTTATGACTAGAAATTCTGGAGTTAGGAGGCCTGGATTCAAGCTCTTAACAACTTCCTGAGTCTCAGCTTTCTTGTGAGGAGAATGGGGACAGGAGGCCCGCCCTCCCTTCCAGGGCTGTTCTGCAGACGAGCCACCTGTGCACACGTCTGAGCACCGGTCCTGCTGCACGGGACTTTGTTCCTACAACGCAGCATCTCCTGTCCTCCGTCCAGACGTTTCTCTGCTGACCCTCAGAGAACTCGGCTGAGCCCCCTGGCGGCTGCACCTCCAGCGGCATCCAGGGCAGGCCCTTTCCCTCTGGACTACTTTCTCCTCACCTAGAAGCTGAGGACAGTTTTCTTGTCTGGCTTCACAGGCTCTGCTGGCTTCAATATATTCACTTTTCTCTGACATGTCACTGATTGATGTCACTTTTTGGTTTTTACAACACTCCAAATACTGGTACTGCTTGTCTAAGATAGGAGCCCCCAGGTGCTGCAAACACACTCAGTTGCTAACTGAAAGGTCCAAGGTTCAAGTCCACCTAGAGGAGCCATGGAAGAAAGGCCTGGCAACCCGCTGCTGAAAACGCTCGGTGCATAGTCCACCCTGACCCACATGGGGTCACTGTGAATTGACGCAGACTTCACGGCACCCGGTGGCTACTGGTTCTCTGGGAGGGGAAGGAGCTCCCACTCCCATATCCTTCGTTACTGTAACATCTCACACCCCAGCAAGCACAGAAGCTACGGAGCTGTATTAGTGCACGGCTCTCACCAACCTGCCCTGAGGCACCTGGCTCCAGGCCCCAGACATGAGCTGCTCATCTTAGAGCAGCTGTCTTCCTGGTTTGGGGTTCCCTTTTAAGCTGAGGGTCACTGTGAGGAACTGGAGGGCAAGTCTAGTGTGTCTCATTTTTATATCAACATAGTTCCTAACAGTTAACGCTTCCCCACATGTATTGAGCTGAATAAAGTAACAACACACAGCTGCCTTTGCCTTTCTGAAGTAGAAGGGCTGGCGTGAAGGAGCAGCAACAGAGGAGCTGCTGAGGCCACACTTCCAGTCCTGCCAGCCCCACCGACTCACATCTGGCCCAGATGCCTTCACTAAAGGCAGCCATGGGACTCTCACCCCGCCCACTCGAAAAGCATGCCTGTGAAATGGGGCAGGGACAACTGCTGAGGGACCTGTGGCACTGCAGGCCCAGCCCAGACCCCCCACGCTGCCCACTGCATCAGGGCCCAGCCCACCTAAGAAGCCAGCAGCTCCTGTTCCCAGGTCACCCTGCACAGGCCCTCAAGCCAGGCCTTTCCTTACCTCCGGTCTGTGGGCGGCTAGGGGCTGGGCTGCTGCAGCTGCTGCTGCCTGTCCAGGCTGTTTATCTGGCTGGGTGGCTTCCACGACACCCCGCAGAGGGGACTGGGACCTCGGGGGAGCTGCCTCGGTTCGGAAGCGCTGTGGCCCAGGCTGCGGATAGGCGTGGAAAGGGTGCCGGCTCTCGGCGCCTTCGTGGAGGACAGGAATGGGAATGTAGCCGGGTCGGAGCTGGGGGTACACAGGGTGGCCTTCCCTAGTGGGCGCCAGCCTGGAGCCTTCGCGGGAAGGCCCATTGGCTGAGGACGGAGTTTCCTAAAATACAAAGAGGAGACACAAAGACCGGTTAGGAACTGGAAGGAAATCCCCCTGAAGAGGAAGCAGAGGGCAATGTCAAGTGTTCTGACCTTCCACAGAGCGATCTGGTCCCCAGGGGTCAGCCAGGACACCTGTGCCTGCGAGCATGGTAGCTCCATAGCCCTTAAAGCTCCCTCCCCTGCAGAGGCTGCCTGGAGCCAGCAGTTTAAGAACCAAGTTATCTGGTGAGCCCAAGAGCAGTCTCAGTTTCCCTCAACTGGTGAGACTGGATTCTCTTCTGGGTGGTTGGGTGGTAGTGTAGGCAGGGAGGCCACTGCCAAGAGCGAGGCTGGATGCTGCTCTGGGCTGGGGGACCGATACCACCACACCCCCTTACAGCACGCTTCTCTGCTTCCAAACAAGTTCTGCAAGCTTTCTGACCACAGGGCGTGTGGACTGGACCCAAACACAGAACACAGTTTGGAAATCCTGGCGGAGAAGGGGTGGGGTGGAGGGCAGGCTACTGCTTAGGGAATGTTTCCAGAATAAACTGCAAGAGAGGAAGACACAGGAATGCAAGAGCCCTACAGGATGGGTACAGGGCCGGGGTTCACTGTGCCAATTCACCATGCCAGCAAAGCCTGCTGGGGCAAGGCGTGGTTGGGGACCATCGTGTGTGCTCTTCAGGGAGTTCTCCTCTCAGTGGCCCAGCTATTTTGGGACCCTTGAGAAGGCCAAGTTCCAGATGCACCACAGGAAAAGATCTTATTTTAGACAACGTGGCTGACCAGTCCCTCACCAGGCAATGTCATTTGTCACCAAGCAGAAGCAGGGTAACCAAGATCCCCAGGGCCACAGGTCCTAACTCTCTGAGCAGTTAAGGTCTGTTTACAGAAGGGGAGACCCTGGGTGCTGCACCAGCTGATGCGCTGAAAGGCTGACCGAGAGGTTGGGGGTTCAAGTGCACCCCACGGTGCCTCAGAAGAAAGTCCTGGCAATCGCCTTCTGAAACACCAGCTAGTAAACACTCTTTGGAGCACCGTCACACTCGGACACATATGGGGTCGCCCTGCATCAGTCCATCTGATGGCACACAGTTGGGCTGCAGAGGCAGGGAGCGGCTGATTCATGCTACTTTGCCTGTCCAAGTAGGTCAGCCACTAAGGACACAGATCCTGCCTGAAGGAGGCATTCCTGTGAACTGTGAATAAGCCTGCAGGGTATAATTTCTCCTGTTGCAAAATCGGCTGAAAGGAAGGAAAGACCTGGAGGGCTGACGTGTCTTTTGCCTGACAGATGGCTTTACTTTCCCAGTGCATCCCTCCATCTGTGTGCAGCAGGGACAGCAGGTGGCTGACCCAGGGTTCAGCTGTGTCAGGCCCAGCCACTGCTTCTCTCCTGCGGAGATCCTACCCATGGAGCAGCTCTGCAGCACACAGGAGAGGGAAGGGTGTCACTGTGCCCTTGGGGACATGAGCAGACAGGCACTCTCAGATTAGAATCCCCACGTGCTCAGGACAGTGGCATTATTTTAGCCTGCTTGACTCTCAGGTCACCCTAGAGCAGGCGTCAGACTCAGGACCGGATTCCTGCCCCGAGAGAGGCACTGCTAGGGTGCCAGCAAGAGGCAGGAAGAAAGACTGCTCCAGGGTGGGGCCACAGCACGCCTTCTGGGCATCTGAGCCACTCACACGGCCCTGGCCTTCCAACCTGAATCAGGTCCTGCTCAAGTCCTGGACATTATCTTTCCAGTTGCATGGGGCTTAGTGTTTCTCCCTAGCCTCATGCACAAAAGCCTCCACCGAGTCCGGCAGTTAGCGAGCAAGCCCTGTCCGTGCCCGTCTCCTGGGCCACAGTGCTACCACAGCACTGCAGAGTACCATGGGGTGACCCAATGAGCCAGGGATGGTCCCTGCCATCAAGCGGCTCACTAGATCATCTGAGGATGCTATCAAACAAAGAGAAATCACCAGGAGAGCATGGCAGGCGTCTTGTGGCAGGAGAGACGCCCCATGGGCCCTGAACGAGATGGGACCCAAATCTGGTTTTTACCTCTAATAAGAAGCACAGCCAGACTGCTCCTTAGGAGCGAGAATGGTGAGGCTTCACTTCACATACTTTGGACATCAGGAGGGACCAGTCCTGGAGAAGGACATCAAGCTTGATAAAACAGGAGGGTCAGCAAAAATTAGGAAGACCCTCAACGAGATGGACTGTCCAGTGGCTCAACAGTTATGAGTATAGGGCAAGACCAGAAAATGTTCAGTTCTGTCGGACACAGGGTGGCTGAGTCAGAACCAACACAACAGCATCTAACAAGGGACATTCTGTTATCTTAGAAAATCCCTGAACCTCTGGGAGCCTTCCTCTCCTTATCTACACCACCATAGGCAGGACTGTTGTGAGGTTATTATGAGAGGACATCAGGAAGGTCACTCCGGCTGCCCACAGGCCCTCAGATACGCTAGGTCCCTCCTTAAACAGGCAACATGGAGCTATTCTGACCTGAGTGTCAGAGAAATCAAAACTGATGGACTAAACTAACCGAAGGTGACAGAAGTCACAATGGGGGTTGCCCTGGAGAAAAGGGTGGTAACAGGAAGGGCTATGTGGCACTTTCTGAGGTGATGGAGTGTTCTCCGTCTTCTGAGTGGTAGTAACACAGGTGTGTACCTCCCTTATCTTGGACACATCCCTAGGAAGGCCAACCGCTGGAAAAGACATCACGTTTGGTGAAGTGGAAGCCAATGAAAGCAAAAGAAACCCTCAATGAGACAGGCTGACATCAGGGCTACAACCAAGGATCAAACACACCAGCCATTATAAGGTGCACACGGCTGGCAACGTTCCACCCTGTTGCATACAAGGAGGCTATGAGTTAGTGCCGACTTGGCAGCAATCACCGCCACCACCTATGTCAAAGTCGATCAAGCCCAGACACCTCTAGGGCCCCATCCGCCCATCCCCTGTCACACCCCACCTCCACTCTCCGATTTTAACAGATCAGGGCTGCAGATCCGTGCAGCCAGCTGCTGGCTGTGCCTCCGCTCCAGCCCTCCTAAGCTCTGGAATTCTGAGATAGGCCTGCCTGAGGCCTGGCTCCTCCTTGGAGGAAGTCGCCTGGATCTGGAAGTCACTGGAACTAGCCTGCCAAGAGTTGTACACTTCACTGAATTTATCTGTACCGAAAAAATAAGAGTAAGGGAGAGAAGGAGGAAGGAAAGAAGCCAGTCAGCCTGAGGGTTGGCGGCTGCTTCCCAGAGACTGCCTCCCAGAGCCAATGCTGAAGCTGGATCATAAGATAAGCGCTGTGTTCGGTTTCATGGGGCAAAGGACGTTGTCACCGGAGGCAGGGGTGGTGGTGGCAGAGCAGCTGGCAGAGGAGTGCTACGCTCAAGAAGACAACACAGAGGGCTGAGATGGGGGTGAGGACCAGTGTCCACTGCCCCGAGATGCTGACTATCACCATGAGACACGTCTCAGAAGACAGGAGAGACTGAGAAACGTGGATGGCTCAGGAAACGAGGGAAGAAGTCAGGAAAGAGTGCAACCGTGTGAAGGCATGGCAGCGGTGGAGGAGGGGAAAAGGATGGGGTGGCCCAGGAAAATGGGGGGAAGGGGTGGAAAGGCTTCTGTGGCTGCAGGACATGAACAAGTGTGGGGAGGAGGCCTCCAGGAAGACTCAGGCTGGAGCCTGGGGTGGACTGCCCACTGGCACAGGCTGGGAAGGCAGGGGTGGTGAGGGGCCCAGGGTCTGCTTTTCGTACATCCTGACGTCCAGACTCCTGGTTCCCTGTGAATTAATGACCTACTCATGCCACCTAAGACAATGCAATGCTGTGTGTCCCTTCACAAGCATCATGGCTGGAAGAAGCACCAGCCCCTTCCACTCAGGTGGGGCTGTGCTTTGAAAAATGGTGCTTTAAGTGAACAAAAAGCCACATCAGCTTCTCAGATCCGAAAATAACACATTTCTACATAAACAAACGAAAGGCGCAGGTCGCACAGCGGTGAGAGCACTCAGCCGCTAACCAAAAGGTCAGTAGTTTAAACCCTCCAGCTGCTCTGCAGAACGATGCGGCAGTCTCCTCCTGTGAAGATACCAAGTTTGGAAACCCTATAGAGTGGTTCTACCTTGCCCTATGTGGTCCCTAGGAGTCCAAATCAACTCCATGGCAAGGTTTTAACATAAATGAGTAATTTAAACCAAAAAGGAAACTCTCAGGCACACTAAGGTCTGCCCAGGGAGTTCAGTGTCACCTTCTAGATATCTTCTCCTGTGCTTATTAGAGTCCTGCCAGCTGCAGTCATTGATGTTTCCATTTTAACTAGCTCATTACTTTCTAAAAAGTATCACATGAGAGAGTTTAACTGTCCTTTCTATCTCGTAGGGTGTTTTCATCACATTCTAGTAGGGAGAAAAGATAACAAATGCTTGAATAAGAAAAAAAACGTTTAAAATGTATGCTTCCCCTAGAACGGGACTTCAACATGTCTCTCCAGTCTCAAAAGAAGTGGCCTCAAGTTCAAGCTCAAGCCCATAGAAAGCCTGTTAGAGACAGCATGCATCTGGTAGGTTAAGACTCACTACCTGCCCAATCCTGACTTCAGTGTGGACCTGAGACCAATGTGCTAAGTCAGCCTCATCAGAGTTTGTCTTCTCTGGGGGTCTCCATGTGACCCTGTGGCATGGATGGGACCCAGTCACAGTGATGGAGGGCATGGCTGTCAGTTCCCATCTCCTTATTAGGGCCAGCCTGGGCATTTTCTGAAGGAATCACAATAGTGTAATAGGGATGATTTTCCCAAGTCGCTCAGTTCAGCCTCTTCTCTTTGGGGAAAGGCACCAGCAGGCATACATACACACACACAAAAAATCCAACCAGGACATCAGAGCCCTGGAAATCAGAGTCCTGATTCTCACCACTTTCCTCATTCTAGTCATTTACAAAATGACTTGATTTATTCTTCCCATTTGCTTGTGCTTTGCATTAAAATCTTCTGAGGTATGTTTCAGGGCACCAAACAACTCCACAACAGGACCACAACAAAAAGCAGGGAAAAAATTGCCCAGATAAGCTAAAATTTACCTTCCTGATCACTCAGTAGTTAAGAGCTGGGCTGCTAACCAAAAAGCTGGCAGTTCAAATCCACCAGCTACATCCTGGGAACCACATGGGCCAGTTCTAGTCTGTCATGAGTAGGAATCAACTCAAGGGGTTTACTTTTTGGAAGTACAAGGTTATTATTATTATTGTTTTTATTATTATCAGAGATAGCCTGGGATCAGGTTCTGTGCAAGTAATTGGGCCTGTCTGCCCAAGAGGATACCTGAACTTTGACACTGGTATCGATACCAACATGGGCGCTAAGGGGATGACTAGGAGACACTGGAAAACACTGCACTCGGATCCGAATCCTGAATCTGCTAAGTGGCTGTATGATGGAAACCTCAGTTTGTGCAGCTGTACAGCAAGAGGGAGGCCCAGAAACATTCTAACAGCAGTGGCCCTCAAACTCTAGAGGGTATTAAAGCACTTGGGGAGGGGAGCAAATTTCAAAACGCAGACTGAGCCCAAGCCCAGGAACATCCTCAGCAGGTGTGCCGCCAAAACTGCTCTGACAAACACAGATCAACAGTGTCAGCAGTGACACTCATGGCTCCATTTCCAAGGTCCCTTTGAGCTCTAAACCCCACTGCCATCAAACTGATTCTGATTCACAGCGATCCCACAGAGCAGAGAACTACCCCAGAGGACCACCAAGACCGTACTCTTTACAGAAGCAGACTGCCACCTTGCTCTCCTGAGGAGCAGCTGGTGGGTTAGGACTTCAGACAACAGCTGAGTGCTTAACCACTGCGCCACCGGGGCCCCTCCCTGGCTCTAATGGTCTACGCGAAGCTCAGAAACAAGGAACACAAATGTCATGCAAAGCGAAAAGTGATCACTCTTAACTAACTCAATTAAATCAAATTAAAAATCGCTGGAATGCCAGATGTCTCTGCATGTCATGTTCCATTTCAAGAGACAGCTGCTGACACGGGAAGGAGTCCTTGTACCTCAAAAGTTGGTGCCCGGGCCCTTGCTAGGTAAATAATGCTGACCACTGTGTTGGGAGTGCTGCAAACCTCTGCTGCTTTCAAGGACAGAAGGTTTGCCTGGACCCACTCACCCACAGCCAGTGCCTCTAAACTCTAAAAACAGGCTGCTCCGTGAGTCCCCAGAACTCTGGCCAGAAGCAAGGATGGTAACAACAAAGCTACCTCGTTTTGGGATGCCCCAGAGCACTTCTGGCTCAACAGCACAGTGGCCCTGAAATAGGGCACTGATTTTATTAACTGGGTTTTTAGGCCAGAGTAGCTGTCGTCGGGTCAAGTGTCGACTTGTACTAATGACACCTCAAAACTTGTGAAGCAAAGACAAAAGATGGAAGGATACAGGGATCCTGGAACTCTTCATCCAGCTAAGACCCAGGTCAAGACTAAATGGCCTGGCTCATCCCTTCCAGGCAGGAAACAACAGAAAAACTTTCTCCCACAGATAGAGGGTTCTGTGTCGACATCTACTAGAACTTTCCACTTGTATGCTTCCCCTAGAACGGGACTTATGACGAACAAAAGGTCATTGCCAATTTGGTCTATACACATCCACTGGTGTCCCTACAGCCAAAGTATAAAAAATATGTTGGTTCTCACTGCAGTGGGACATGAGGCCTGGCCTACCACCTGCAGTGCTGGGTCAGCAGAGAACAGGCCCTGGACAAACTTGGAATAATAAGTTGAGTTCCATTTACTACACAGCTCAGGAGTCAAGTTCTGTCCTGAGACTCCCAGTTAACAGAGAAGGCTGTGCTGACCACAGACTCTACAGGTAGCCATGGTTACTAGAGAGTGAGCTGTCTGCTATTGGGAACAAATGGGAAAAAAAAATAGTGGGGCTATTTTATCTTGGGATTAATGAGACGGCTGTCCTTAAACTTTGTTTAAATGGTCAGACGCAGTGTGGCTTCTCTTGGTAACTCCACAGGAAAGGTGTGACAGGTCAGCCGGAGCCCAATCTGCAGATTGGGCCTTTGGGCTCCAGTCCCATCCCTGCCTCTCATCAGCTGGCCTGGGACAGGACTCAATGCTACTAATACTATTTCCCTAGCTGTAAAATATTGATACCCACTTCTCCCCAGGGGGTTCTGCATGATTTAAGTGAAATAAGGTGAAAGACCATCTTCGTAATCTGAGAGCATTCCTTGTTCTGAACAGTCAAATTTCTTCATCCCCCAAATACCTTCTTATGAGCCAAGCTGCTCCAAGCAGCAGTTGGTTTTTGGTCTATAGTTTGCCAAGCCTAATTCCTCACCACTGTGGTAACGAGCCTCTTAAGATTCAGAGGCCCCTTTACTGCAGAGGCTGAGGATTATTAAGGCCATTAAGGATGCTCATTAGTCAGGGGGCCTATTTCTCTGCTGAGACTTGTGCCTGAAGTTTCAGAATCTAAAAGCAAAAACTGCCAGAAAGATGACCATAGGGGCCCCAAACCCTAAATCCTCCTCTCCCTCCCAGAGGGCTCTGAGAAGGGGCCTGAGGACAGAGAGCCTCCCCAGAGCATTACAGCCCAGCCTATACTGACTGTGCTGTGAGGGGAACAGTCACCAAGGCGGGGTCCTAGCACACACATCCCGATTTCTACGGGAGACAGGCCAAGACGTGCTGCACGGAGCATCTGCCGGCTCTCTTTAACACCCAACCTCAGAGCGCTGTCCCAGCTGCCCCACTGACACGGAGATGTCCCCTGTGGGAGGAAGCTCCCTGCCACCCCTAGCCCCTGCCCCTGCAGCCCTCCTCAAGGAGCCTGAGCAACAGCTGTGGGAATGGCTAAGGATGACACTCAAGGTCACACAGGGGAATAAAAACTCCCCACTACTTCCTCTTCAGATAAAAAGGGGGAGCATAGGGGGGCAGCGCTCATTCTTGAGTCTAGAGCGTCACAACCCTGATGGAAGAAGCACCTGAGACTGCCACATCAGGAGGAGGCTTGTCTGCTGACAGAGACCAGGAAAACGGCCCCTCCTCATCAGGTACACTGTCTCGGGAGTCCTGAGGACTTCTCTCACACTAAAAAGCCAAGACACTGGCCAGACGCAGGGCGACGCCACAGCTGCTCCACCCATGAGGCTTGGTATTGGTGGGGAGGGGATTACCAGACACACATGTTATTAAAAGAAAACAAAGAAACAACATTGAAGGAGAGAGGGATCCTGGAACCCCCATCCAGCCCATTTCCTTTGTGGGAAATTCCTAGAGGGATATCTCCCCACCCTAAGCAGGAGCCCTGGTGATCCAAGGGTTAAGCACTGGCTGCTCACGGCAAGGCTGGCACTTCAAACCCACCAGCTGTTCTACAAAGGAGAGACCTGCTGTCCCACTACCGTGAGGATCACAGCCTGGGAAACCCTGCGGGCAGGGCTGCTCTCACCCAGCTGAGTCGGAACTACATTGCGAGCACACACCACCGCTCTCTCCACGGCAGCTTCTCAAAGCATTTCTCCCCGTGAGAACTCTCTTCCTCTCCTAGCAGACAGTCACAACAAGAAAGCTCCTTCTTTCTACCCATGGTGACATTTACAACCCTGAGGGGGTAGACCAAGAACAACACCAAGGCCTGTCCCAGCCTCAGTGCAGACTGGGCACCTCGGTCCTGCCTGGCACTGTCCTCGGGCCTCCACAGAGGTGGCTGAGGGTACACACTGTGCTCCACAGAGCTCCACACAGGAGACACAGGTTCACCCGGCCGTCTCTGGCAGGCGGTGGGACCAGTTCATAGGGTCATGGGGCTGCAGGCTACAGGGCTAGCTGAGGCTCCCTAAGTCCAGCTGCCACCATGTGACCCCTGCATTGTGTCCCAAGTTACTGCCTGTACCCAGGAGGGGCACAGGGACCCTAGGGAGAGGGTTCTGAAGGCTGGCCCCTGTCTAGGGGGAGTCAGTTAAATGCGGTGCAAGGGAATACCCTATTTCTGAGAAATAAGACTTGAGGCCTACCTGAGAGCTGCGGGACCCAGGCACAGCCAGGACAGCCCAAAGCATGGGGAGGCCCGACATCTACCCACCACTACCTTTCTACTTCCCATCGAGACTGTAAGCGTCACCACAGATGACACTCTGTATCCAGCCAAGTGCGGGACAATCACTTGCCATCAGTGACCCATCACCTCTGATCCTCATCATCCTGCTGACAGGTTCTACTGCTACACCCATTTAATAGAAACGGAAATCAAGGTGTACAGATGGTAAATGATTTATGTAAGATCACTAGACTCCCATGGGGTGCTGGTGGCTCACTGGTTACCAGCTCAGCTGCTAACCAAGAAGTCCTCATTGGAATCCACCAGCCACTCCTGGGAAACCTTATGGGGTACTTCTACTCTGTCCTATAGGGTCACCGAGTCAGAACTGACCATAGCAACAAGTTTTTTGCATGTTTTAAGACCAGGTATATTTTATTGCCTTTGGTATTGCTGTCACACTTGCACCCTGTGGGAGACTAATGTTGTGACTGGTGTCTCCACCTGCTCACCTTCCCAGGGCAAAGTGCGGCAGAGAGGGAAGCATTTCACCCTGCCCGGCTGCACTGCACCGAGGCTCAGATCTGGAACATTCAGTCCAAGCGTGCTCTCAGTCGGGGAGCCATTGCTTGGTGCTGAGTCATCGGCCAGCCAGGCGGGTGGGTGAGAGGAAGACACCTGGCTCCACTCTGCGTCACCACAGCCCTGGGAAGCCACAGGCACCCAGCACAGGGCTCTGTCAGAGCCAGGGGCTCAGAGGGAGAAAGCCCGCTCAACTCAGGCTGCAGAGCCTGCTCTGCTCTGGAGCTGAGGATCTCGGGACTAATCCAGCGACTGACAAAGGGAATCCAGATGGGAAATGGCTACCTGTGCTTTTCCTCTCTTCTGGTGATGTGGATGCAGAAACCATTCATTCCTTCAGTGCCAAGAAGGATTTTAAAACTGAGAAAAACTGTAACTCGGCTTTAGTGAACACCGAGGAAGATTTTTCCCAATAGGAAACATTTGTTGTCCCATGGGAAGCCAAGGAAATCCCCCTGGGAAGGATCTCAGCTCAGCAGGGGCCCAGCTATACTGAAGGGTCTCCCATGCTGAGCTGGTCACTGGCTTCCGACACAGACAGCTGGCAAACTGCAACCCTGTGTTGTTTATAAGAAGCTTGATGTGTCGTGGTGTCTGATCTTACTGTCAGCTACGAGAAAGAAAAAATTTATAAAAGGACTCCCTCCAGCGAGCTGGCGCTGTCCTTTTGTGTAGCTGTGGGGCAGGGCGTCTGCTGCTGCAGGCTCTGCACTCCTGAGGCCTGCTGGAGGATGCTGTGTCACCAGTGAGGACAAAAGACAGCTGCTCCAGACCGGTAGGGATGGACTCTGGGAATCGATACTCAAGTCCTTTGTGTAAAAAAGGCCAGTCAGAGATGATAAAAAAAAGGACCAGGCCTCTGGGAACCTAGAATAGGCTATTCATCATTAATATTTCAGTCCTCAGGAACCCACAGAGGGCATCCTGTGACAGGCACATCTGTCCTGAGTTTGCCGCTCAAAACAGTTGGCTTTTCTTTGACCAGCCTGTGCACTCCAAATCCAGGCCCAGGTTTTACCCTTCTCCACACAGAATCATCCGCTCAAGGTCTACTGAGCTTGCAGGCCTGGGGGTTGCAAAAGGTGTGTGCTCAGCTACTATAACTGAAAGGCTAGCAGTTCGAATCCACCCAGTGATGGCACAGCACAAAAGCCTGGTGATCTACATTCAGATCACAGCCCCTGAAGACCCATATGGAGCACATTCTACTCTGAAACACACAGGATCGCCACGAGTCACAATCACCTCAATGGCAACAGGTTGTCTGTTTAGGCCTTGCCAGGCACCAAGAGGTAGATTCAGACCCTGCCCTGGGGTTTTCAGCCTCACGGAGAGGCGACCTCAAGGCAAAGCAGAAAATTGTCGACTTCTGGAAGATGCACATGAATGTGGAACTCAGCCTGCTTCGAACCGAGAGAGGCAGGAAGTCCACTGTGAGGCCTGACACTGAAGAGGCAGCTGTCCCCTAAAGGGCATTCAACACGCTGACTCAGGCAGAGCAGGTACTCAACAAACCCCTGACGGACAAATGAGTGAGTGAGGACCAGGCCATCTCCTAAGCTCAGAACTCCAGAGTCCAGGCTCAGGAGCCGAGCCAAAGCTTCTGACCAACTGTAAAAAGACGGAGCCCAGTCAGCCTGTCACCTGGGGCTGTGCCCAGCCGCACTGCTGAGGAACGAGGGGTTCTGAGAAGCAGCTGGGCCCGACAGGGTCACCTGACAGGCCCTCAGGAGCCCTGGCAGGGCTAGCCCCGACCCCACAGTCTTTCTGCTGTGCCAAGGCCGGCAGGCTTCAGGCCCGGCACATTCCATCTCCCCGTGTTTTCTCACGGACAAGACACACCGAGTGGTTCCAATCATAGGAAGTGGTTTCAAGGATTTAGAGGTAAGATTTGTAAAAGCTACCCACCAGTGTCTGGCACATATATAAAAACGTGTTGACAGACAAAAAATATGAGGTTCATTACTTCCTAAAGAAATTCTTTCTGATTATGCTTTTGCAAGCTGCCTGGCTTCCTGAAACACTGCCAAGGCCCTAAAGAGGCCTTAATAGAAACATGTGAAAAATTAATAACACCAGAGTATCACAAGTGCCAAATGAGGGAGAGAGATGGACTTCTGACCTGCAAGAAGAGGGGATTCTAAGCCTAGCCACAGAGGCACAGGGTGAGTCCCAGTTCTGAGTCGGAAGAGGGTCATAAGACTGGGGACCCAACTGGGGGATCCAGGAGGGGTTTGGAGAGTAATGCCATCAGGAATAACAGAGGAGGAGTCATCGGCCCTAGGCCACCCGATGCCCCCAGTGAGTACTGCTTCCGTCTTCACCTCAGTGTTTCTACTTAGAAAAAACCACCAGCCGACCATGAATCGACTCCGAGGCACAGCGACCCACGTGTGTCAAAGCAGAACTGTGAGCCACAGCGTTTTCAGGGGCTGAGTTTCAGGCCTCTCTTCCAAGGTACCTCCAGGAGGGCTCAAAATCTCATCTTTTGGTTAGCAGCTGAGTGCTTAACTGTCTGTACAACCCAAGAATCCTGTTTCTACTGAAGGTCTCTTAAGCATTTTTTAAAAAGCACTATTAAAACAGCAGAAATTTGAAAAAGTAGCTTTGCATTATGATGGTTTTCTATTTTTGACAATAAACATGAGAATGTCATTTTTAAATATAAATAAGAAAGTAATAAGCTTGTAGAGTGGCTTATATAAGGCCACCGTGTCATTCCAGAAACGAGGACAGCACTCATCAAGTCTCACGGGTGGTACAAAGGTTTCTGTCTCACAAGCAGACCCGACAGCATCACGCAGCTAAGCCTTCCCGGGCCTGGCTAACATCAAGCCCTGCCAGAGCGCCTGTCGCTGACTAACCTCATAAAGGGCAAATCTCTACCAAACGGGGGAACAAATGCCATTCTCAGAGGTGCAGTCGGTTCTTGTGGGCGCCAAGCACAGGCTGTTCTTAAGGGGGACAGTGAAGGTCTTGGATGAGATGGACTCTGGGAGTATCTGGCTTTCTCTGTACCCGTCCCCCTGAAAAATCACTGTTCAGCCGTTAATTGCACCTTACAGGAAGAAGAGCACGGCTACTCATTTCCTGATTGTGTTTGGATTCTGCTGAGAGGCACAAGAATCTGCAATTGATCTGGGAAGTGCAAAATGATCTCCTCTTTAAGAAAATTCAAGAGGCTCTCTGAATCCACAGCAAAACAACTGGATCTTTCTGCTCCAATCAGAACTCAAAACACTTCCAGTTTTCTCTAATGGAAGAATATTTCGCCAGCTCGCAGTGTCAGAAAACAATCTGTCAAATTATCATCAGAATCACTGTGGCTGTGGCTCCCTTCTTCTTGGGCTTACGAGGGTCTCAGCATCAGAGGCAGCCCTGTATCGAACCATGTCCCCACGGCCAGCACTGCCACCTTTCCACTCTGATTGCAGCTGTTTCCTGCCTCCTGACACCACCCCCATACCCACAGCCCCAGAAGCCAGAATCACATGCCAGGCATGGGGAAGGTTTGCCAGGAAGGAACATGGAGCTCAGACAAAGGTTCTGCAGGTGACAGGTGAACCAGGCCCCCCTGAGGAAGGATTCTAGGACCCACGAGCAGGCGTGCACTCAGAGTTGTACTCCCCCTTACAAAAGAAAGACCACAAGCCATCAGGGGCTCACAAATGGCAGGCTGGCCAGAGCAGAATGATCAGCTCAAGGGGCCTTTTCTGTCTTCAAGATTTCTGGGCTCCACCCTGAGCCATCTGGATGCAACATGCAGGGTCAGGGAGGCCGATGCAGTCAACAGTGTGTGTCCTCCAAAGGCTCCCCTGGGGACTGCCAGGCTGGTGGCCTCTGAGATCCGCAGCCCTACATCAGCCTGGGTCCTTGAGAGGATGTGAAGCAAGAGCCTCGGCCTGTTCTGTGAGGGAGCATCAAGGAATGTGGACTGGTAAGACTTTGCCAGGAGATGACTGGGAAGCCCAAGTGTGTACACAACCAAAAGCCAGAAGACTGCAGGTGGGAGGTTTGGGAGCTTTCAATGACAGAAACCAAACATGTTGCCGTGGAGTCAATTTCAACTCATAATGGTCCTTTAGGACAGAGCAGAACTACCCCACAGGGTTTCCAAGGAGCTCCTTGGGGATCTGAACTGCCAACCTTTCCGTTAGCAGCCATAGCTCTTAACCACTGCACCATTAGGTTTCCAGAGCTTAGAATCCCCCCAAAAACCCGCTGACATCAAGTTGATTCAGACTCAGTAGCGAACCTGTAGGACAGAGTAGAACTGCCCCATCGTTTCCAAGGAGCATCTGGTGGATTCGAATTGCTGATCTTTAGTTAGCAGCTGCAGCACTTAACCACTATACCACCAGGGTATCCAAAGTTAGAATGGAGCTGGACAAATAAAGCCTGTGTCTCAGCCTGCAGCCTCCTGCTGCTGCAGTGAAGGACGAGACTGTCACTTTACTTATTTCCTCCATAAAAATGGGTCAAGAGTTGCTCTGTTTCAGAGAAATACAGGAGGGTCAACTGTAAGATGACATAGTATAAAAGGCTGCAGAGAAAACACAAAACTTGAGACTTTTCTTCCTCCTGTGAAAACCATCTCTTTACCAAGTGGTTTGACCCTGAACACCCTGAAGTGGATGCAGTCCTTCTGGGAAGAGGTGCTTTGCAAACCACAGAGGCTCAGCACATTACCTCTTCAAGGTGAGGATGCTGGGGACAGGGGCGGGCTCTGTGCCTTTAAAATCATGCTGTGCTTTATGCCAAGATCCTTTTCTCACCACGCACTAAGAAACCAATTCCTAACTCAAAATAATATGAAGACTTTCCTACTGTATTTAATCTGGAGTAGAGTGAAAGTCGTATGAGTGTATGGGAATTAAAAAAGAAACAGCTGCCACTGAGTCTATTCTGACTTACAATGACCCCATGTGTGTCAGAGTATCCCTGAGCCCTCTAGGTTTCTCAGTGACTGAGTCTTCAGAAGTAAATCGCCAGGCCTTTCTTCCAAAGCATCTCTGGGTAGACAGAAACTGCCAAGTGTGTTAACCACTGCACCACCCAGGGACTCCTGAAACTGAATTAGTCTCCCAGATAGTCTGTGCATGTTAAAAGCACAGGCTTTCTGAAAGCAAGGAAGCCCCAAAAGCTGGCAGACTGAACATTCATTTTCTCCTATATTTTGGCTGCATGCAGCTGCCCAATCTCAAGTAGGTCATTTGGTAAACAGTGCTTCTCTGGAGTTCATCACAATCTAGTCGCCACCATTCCAAGCAACCAGAGAGATCAGTAATCCTATACTCGTGGATGCAAGGACACCAACATAGCCAAGTATTTAACTTGCACACTTCACGGCTTCTGCCTTCTGCTCTCTCGTTAAAGCTATAAACCATTTTGTCTTGTTCTTAGAGCCTAGATTTTTGGTTGAGTTCAAGCTTTGCTGCTCGTACTAGCTGAGCAACCTTGAGAAGCCTACACTAACTCTCAAGAGTTTCTTTACCTAAGATGAAAAGGCTGAAGCAAGCCATCTTCAGGAGCCTTTCAACTTTAAAACTCTGTTTCCATTGTCCAACTTTTCGCTCAGTAGCTTTTACTTTCTATTTTTTTTGAAAATAATAATTCAACTTGTTAACCTGTCCCCCATCCCGGTCTTAAAAAGCTTCATGGAACCGCAGTCTCAGCTCATCCACCCACTGGGCGAGTGCATGAAGGCAACCAGCAGGTAACCAACCCCAACTCGCCGGGTGAGTTTCACATGGAAAACAAAGGGCTGGCAATCTGGTTATGCTGCACTCACAACTATGTTCACACTTGATCTTCACGCACAACAAAGGCAGCCCGCAGAGTCCATCCGTAGAGGCCTGAAAATAGTGGCCTCACAGCACACCGAACAACCTGTGTCCACACAGACTGCAGTCACAGGAGCTGGCCTGACGCAGACATCAATCTCACCCAATCATGGGTTGAACAGACACACACAAAATGTCTATAAAATGATGTCTACTCCAGCTAATTACAACCTCAGGTAGTAATTCAGAAACAAATACACAATTAATTCCTTGTCAACGGGAAATGCTGAATGTACACTGTCTCACTGTTGGGCACAAGAGTTTTCTCAGTTATCTTTGAGCACAAAAGCGCATACAAGCGAAGATGGGACGTTCAGGTCTTCCGAGATCCTGACTGATAAAGCATTTTTAACTCTGTACACTTTTAAATCTTCAAAGTAATTCACCAGTTTTTAACTATCCAGACAGTATTAGAGATTACCCTTTCTCTCAGTACATTTCTTTTGCCAAAACTTCTATTCTGAAAAATTTCAACTTCAGAGAAAATTACAAGAGTGGCACAATGAATGATAAACTGCAACAGAATCACTCCAAATTCATATTTTCAAATGTTCGTGCTCTTAAGGCTTGAGGGGGAAGAAAAGTCTGGCAAGTATGCAAACAAGGCCCACTTCTGTGTCCACCAGAGTGTTAACCCGATGGGTGGAGTCCAGGCCTACTCACAGTGCCCTATAGGACAGGGAAGAGTATCACAACGTTTCCAAGGCTGTAAATCTTGACGGAAGCCTAAAGCCACATCCTTCTCCGCTGGAGTGGCCGCTGGGTGGGAAATGCCACCCTTCCCTTCCAGTTAGCAGTGGAGCGCTTCAACCACTGGGCCACCAGGGCCTCCTACCAGAGTACGTCTACTCAGTTATATCTGTGTATTTGAAACAAATCCTAAAGATTTTAATACTCTAACAAGGGAATGTATGCTATTAAAAAAAAAAAACAAAAAACCATTGACTTTCTGGCCAGTGTGAGGCAACGTTTTAAGGCTAAAAACTGCTAGCAGCGACTTTCTCTGAGCTTCAGATTAGAAATGGCCCAAAGAGTACCTTGTTTTTAAAAACAATCATACTAGAACACAGTCTTAGTGTAAACAACTTCACAGGATAATATCATTTTAGTTTCACAAACAGAAAGAAAAAAATAAAGGAGAATCTATTTACAGTGGCCTCCTGAGTCACCGTCCCCAAAACGGGAGAGTCAAGTCAGGAGACCCCCCCGCCAGGGCGTGGGGCTAAAGGAGGCAAAGTCCTCGAGACCATCATCAGAGCACGCAGATGGCCCCTCGGTGGGCCGGGGAGGATCTGGGGACAGAAGCCGGGTGCGCCGAGGCGCCCGCGGCGAGGCCAGGCAGGGCCTCGGTGCACCAGGCCCGGGGCCAGCTCCTGCCCCGGCGCTCAACTCAAGTGGATGGTCTGGGCCCGGGCCACCCTAACCCCCAAACCACCGGCGGCGGTGAGGACTGCCGCCTCCAGGCTCTCGCCCGGACGCCGGTCAGCGGCGGATCTGGAGAGGGAACGGGTTTGACCGGCCGAGCGACCCCAGGAAGGACAGGGAGAGGTCCGTCGAGGTGGCCTCCGCCGCCCTCCGGAGCCTGAGCGCGGGCAGAAGCTCCCCCCTCCCCGGCTCTGAGGATCCTCCTGCCATCGTTTGGCCAGGAAGGGGCGCGGGCCCAGCTCACCTTCGGGCCCTCGGGGGGCACGCGCGGGTCGTTCCACGTCGTGGTGCGGTTGTTGTGGTCCACGAAGAAGGGCCAGCCGGTCTGGGGGTCGATCTTGATCTCCCAGCCAGGGGGCAGAGGGTCGCGGTCGCCGGCGCCGTTGCCGGACGCCATCTGCACCATAGGCGAGTGGGTGGCTGCGCTCATTGCTGGTCGGGGTCAGCCCAGAGGGCGGCCGCCGGGGTGCCGGAGAGCGGGGTCTCGGAGTAGTGGGATACCGAGTCACGGGGTATCGGGTCGCTTGGTGGCAGGGTGCCAGAGAGCTGGGTGCCTGGTCGCGTGGTGCGTGCTCTCGCTGTGCCGAGCCTCCGGACGCCGAATCGCTGGGCCGCCGCCGCGGGGACCTCTCTGTCACCGGTGCGTGAGTCCTGCGCCGCCGACGTGTCCGGGAAGCCGGCGCCGAGCACCTTTATGAATTAAAGGAGGGGGTGACGTGGCCGGAGAGAGGTGGAAGTGTCTGGAAATAGCCTGCTTGCTGCCAAAGGGGAAGGAGGAGATAAAGTGAAGCAGCAACTGGCCGGCTAGAAACTTCTGGTCCCATCCAGAGAAGTTGGCTTTGGCCTGGCTTGGATGCGGAGCTCCGCCCTGAGTCATCGGCTATAATCGTGGCGCGCGGGGCGGGACCAGGGCGGCCGCCCCGCCCCCACCACCCCACCCTGCCCCCACCCCACCTCACCCCCTCCACGCAGTGGGGCGGTGCGGGGCGCGCCGGGGCCAGGAGAGTCCTTGGGGTTTCTCCCGGGGTACCCCGGCCGGTTTCGGCTTTCCGACTTGCTCCTTGCGCGGCGCGGGTGACCCCGGACTTGGAGCCCGCACGCGTGGCGGCCGCCCCCCCTTCGCGAGAAAACAAAAGTCATTCGTTGGCTTATAAAGTTGTTCTGAGCTAGAGGTGTTAGGTCTCCGCTTCCCCTGCCATGCTGATACTTGGGAAAAGCGGCGTCGCTCAGTTATGTTTTCATCACTTTATTTCGTGGAGCTGGAAGGCTGGGGGTGGGGGGAGAAGCTATGGAGCGTCGATCTGACGCTAAACAAAGACAGGGAGAAGAGGGAAGCGTCGTGGGAAACTCACCTGCTTTCCTTCTGAAGTCGAAAGAAGGAAAACAGATTGCGCCCCAGCGGAGGGTTTGATTCTCCTCGAACGTGACATCTCAAATATACAAACTTTCATTGCAGTGAATAACTTGGAAGAAAAATAATCCCATTCTTTTGGATCTTGTTTTATTTTTTATGGTAGAGGTTTTCGCTGGGGGAGTGAAAGGTGAAACCTTATCTCTTGACCTTTATTTGGGAAGTAGAGACCAAAACGTACCGTTAAATTTTTTTGTTTGGATGATTCAGTGGTGACTGCACATGCAACTCCAACAGAAAACATGATTCTCCTGGGGGTTCTGCATCCCAGAGACACAGAATTTTGGGTGGTTCCCATGTGGACCTGTAAGCATGTCGACTCACTCATTGCCTTGCCCAGAACAAACAGTGTAAGCTGCCTTGGAATGTCAGGTCCACTTTCCCAACTCACATTCAGAGTATGTCCTGGAACCCTCAGACACACCTCTGTTTCTTCCTGCCCTCAACTCCTAATGAGGCTTGCCAATCATTTCCAGTGGAATGATACACACTTCGAAAAGGACACTTCTTGACTCTCTATCAAAAAATATATCAGTTTTGTGGAAACAGAAAGGTGATTAGACCCCAGGGACTGACTCAGATAACCAAACACACAAGAGACTGATGTATAAACTCCAATGTCTGTGTACTAATTTACCATAAGAAAATTACTGTTGAGGCAAATGGACCCTCAAGTTGACAGGTCAGCTTTCTTATATCTGATGCCCTGAACACAGGACATGGCCCAGGGTCCGTATTCAATAAATGTTTGTTTATTGATGATCAAAACTCAGAGTGAATTTTTGTTTATTTCTGTTGTGCTCAATTTATTTTCCACTACAACTACAGCTTAAGCACTAAAAGCCTTTCTTTTCTTTTTGCTAGATAGAAGCAGAGAGGAAGGAGGTTCCTCTGGGATTAATGTAACAGTTTCTGAGGTCTGTACTCTACCACACCAGAAACTAAACCCATCAAGTCAAATTCTGACTGATAGTCAGACCCTGTAAGACAGAATAGAACTGCCCCAATAGGGTTTCCAAGGCTGTAAATCTTTAGAGAAGCAGACGGCCACATCTTTCTCCCAGGTTGGTGGGTTTAAACTGCTGACCTTTTGATTAGCAGCCAAGCATTTAACCACTGCACCACCAGGGCCCCTTTCTAGTCCTGCAGGGATTTCAAATAGGTGTGTCTAAAGCAGAGCCCTGAGTCTTAGAATGCTGATTAGAAAAAGCTCCTCCAAGACATGATGCCAGAGTAACACATCTGTCTTATTGCAGGTTCCTCATGCTAAGAACAGACTTTGTCCAGCAACCAACAATTTAGCCTCAGGGGAGGCCTCTGAACCAAATGAACAAAAAACTAGCAAAAGGAATGAGACTCAGGTATTTAATCTCGGAGTTCTCCGTAGTGAGTCGTGCTCTGTGCTCAGCCTTAGCCATTTATTATAGGCCAGAAAGAAGCAGGCAGATGATCCCGGGTCCCTCTCGCAAACAAGGGTTTCTGCTTTTCCATCTGGTCTCTCCTGGAAGGGCGAATCACAGTACCTGCTGTCCACAGTGGGCTCAATAAGTATGAATTTTGAAGACAGAGAATTGAGGAGAAGGGTTGAAGTTTGTTGATGCAGGTCATCTCAGCAATTACTTGTCAAGTCAACAAACTCAAAAGCTTGAATCCTTAGAATTTCTATATCTGGGGGAGAAAAATAGCTCTATACCACCAGTGTGAGGTTGTTACTTTTTAGGTGTGTTTTAACAGCCTGTTGGACAGTTTGGAATTATTTACCTTGAAATCTGCTGGACCATGAACTCCTTGAAGTGGGAGCTGGCTGTCATTCATCCTGATAGCAGCACCTAGTATACATTGTCTGACAAGCTGAATGAAGATGTTAAAAAATACTGGTTGAATGAATGGGATTATGAACTTATATCTGCTAATGATTCCCAAAGCCAGGCCTGGTGTACGTGTTGGGGTCAGTCTTTACATCTAGAAAGCCATAGCACACCAGCCCTTCTGCTGTTGCCTGGCTGACTTCTCTTCATCTCCAGGTATCATCTTCAGCATCACTGTCCTCCATCCTCCCAGTCTATCTGTCATGTGTCCAAGTGCTCCCATATAAATCCTGTGCCACCCTATCAATGATGCTGCTTGGTAATCACTTATTTGATTACCTGATTTGCTCATAGACTGAGTTTCTCAAAGACAGGATCAGAATCTTGATCACCACTGTATGCCGAGCCTCTGGCACAACAGCAACCACTGTGGTGACTACCATTTATTGAGTGCTCACTGTCAGCCACGTATTATGTGCAAAGGACTTTATGCTAATTGTCCCATTTCATCTTTGTGGCAGAGGCTATGATGAGCTGCACAGGTCCCCTTCCAGGACCAAACTGAAGCCCGTTGCTGTCGAGTTGATTCTGACCCACAGGGACCCTACCGCATGATTAGAGCTGCCCCGTAGAGTTTCCAAGGAGTGCCTGGTGGATTTGAACTGCTGACCTTTTGATTAGCAGAGGTAGCACTTAGGTGACTATGCCACCAGGCCTTGTCTGTTCCAGGAAGGAGAATCTTACTTCCTAGCTGTGCGAATCATACAGGAAGACCTCTCTCAGCTGTTAGTCCCCTATGCGAATGGGCACAGCTGGAAAGAATTGCCTTTTCCAAGATCAGATGTCCTTCCAGAGCAACCGGCAGCCAATGACTGATTTGCTGTTGTGGTTGGTAACTGTCAGCTGGGCTCCCGTTCAGGTGTAACACTCTGGTCCTGCACCCCCCTGGTGATCTGTTGGTAGTTTTTAGCCCACTGTTGCAGTTATTGTGCAATGCCTTCCAATCTCAGGGGCTTGTCTTTCAGTATTATAACAAACAATATTCTATTGTGACCCATAAGTTATCCTCCACTGGTCAGTTTTTGGAAGTAGATCACCAGGCCTTTCTCCCTTGTCTTAGTGTGGGAGCTCCACAGAAACCTGTCCATCATAGATGAACCTGCTGGCATTTGAAATACCGGGGACACAGCTTCCAGCATCACAGCGGCATGTAAGCCATCAGAGTACAGCAAATTGACAAACTGGTTGTGGAATGACTGATCTACTGAGGGGTGCAAAAGCCCAGCTCCTTGGTCTCCACTTGGGATGGTTCTGAAGGGCATGGCTTTCCTTGGGACTGCATCACAGCTCAACTCCTCCGTGTGGTCAGTCCCGCTTCCTGCCCTCCCCTCCACAGTCATTGCTCTTAAGAACGTTCCCTAATGAGCATCCCGCTTGCTATCTTGTCTCTACATTTGCTTGCCAGGGAACCATACACATGACAGTCCTCTCTTAACAACCTTATGATGTACGTGTGATTGTGATTCTCTTTTTACAGGTGAAGAAATTAGAGTTTGGAAAAGTGAGTAACTTGCTGAAAGTCACACAGCTCACAATCTGCAGTGTGACTCTGGAGTCCACACTGGTAACCAGACCCTCAACAGATATGATACGTGAGCTGACTGTTTAGTTGTGTTCCTCATCAAAGGAAACAAATTAAAAACTGTAGTTCAAAAACCCAGCTTTTGGCGCATAATTTGTCTCAATGCTAGAGAAACAAGGGCAGCAGCAGGCTCAAGACGACTTTGACGAGCCTGGCTGACTCACAGCATGGGTCACAGACTGGGGTCCTCCAACCCCGTGACAATGGTGGATTTTAAATGAAAATGTCACCCAAAAGCTTTCATTCAGTGTCTGGAGGAAAATCTTCAATGGAACATGTGAGCTGGCAGTGGAGAACAGCCAGTTCTCAATCTGTGCAATGGCACCGATCACCCTAAGCTGAACCTGAAAGTCATTTTACATGTCTTTGGGGTGTTATCAGGGACCAGTCTAGACCGCCAAGCACGCTTTCCAGGTGGACCCTTCCACTCTGGGCAGCCTGTACAGGGGGAGGCCAGCTGGATATAAGCAATGGCCTCTCTAGACTGTTCTGATGGTCAGCTGCATTGGAAAACGGGAGCCACAGGCAATAATAGGGTGTTGAGCAGAGGGCGAAGAGGCGATGCCTGCTCTGATGATGCTGTGGAGACCTCGGTGATAAGCTCTATAAGTACATCCTAGTGCAGGGAAAAACTCAAACCAACATGGGCAAGCTGCAGAGTCCGGGGTTTTGGCACTAACTTTGCATCTGTTTGTCATTAAAAGTTAGTCCGTGCTCTCTGATCTCACATGATAGGTACACCCTGTACCAGGCAACTGGGTCTTTACTCATTAACTATCTTGTATTGTTGTTTAACTGCTTATGATCTTCTCCAAAAGGATGGCAGGATCTGTGAAAGTGGAGATGCTAGCATTAAAACTGACTTGTTTTAACGTCAGGCACTGTGCTAAGCACCATAGGACCTGATCTCAGTTTACTCAACAACACTAGGAGTCATAGGATTTTTTTTTTTTTTTTTAAATCAAAAGAAGTCTTCGCTACATCAGCCTGAGACCAGAGGAACTAGATGGTGCCCGGTCACCACCAAAGACAGCCCTGATAGGAGACACAGTGTAGAGTCCCCGACATAACATGATAAAGAGGAGTGTACAGATCAAGAGATCTACTAAAAGACCAGAATTGATGGTCTGACTGCCTGGAGGGTCCCCTGGGAACATAGCTGCTAGACTTGCTGCTGGCCCAGAGCTGAAACCAGTATTGAAGACAACAGTTCAGACAAAGAATGGACTGGACTTGGGATACAGTATGATGCAAGTGGTGTGTGCACTTTATGGTTTAATACATATAAGGTTGTCCTACTGGTTTCTTTGTAGAGAGGAGCGGAGAGGGTGGAGAGGAGGGGACAAGTATTGGTTGAGTCAATACTAGAGGTAAAGAATGAAAAAGAAAAGCCCACTGTCACGGGATGAGGAGAGCAGATAGAGATGCAGAGAAGGGAGTACTTTGGGTTTTACATGAAAAATTGACTTGGATTGTAAACTTTTACTTAATCACAATAAAAAAACTTTTTAAAGAAGTCTTTATTCTACCTTTATGTTTTTAAAAACTACTTTTGTTTGTTGTTGTTGTCGAGAATTTCCACAGCAGAACCCACAACAATTTAACAATTTCTACATGCACAATTCAGTAAACACGCTTACATTCCTCAAGATATGCAACCATCTAGCTCTTTTTTCCAGCTGGAGACATGGGCTTTTCATATAGGTGTTTCCTGGATGAGAAAACAGGTTGAGAGACATTGAGTAATGTGCCCAAGTGTGCACAGCTGACTGGCAGGTAGAACCAGGATTGGAAACCAGGTCTGAGTCCACAGCCTGTGCTTAACTGCAAGGCGAAGTACCCTTTAGCCCTTTGCTGCTTCAGGGAGAAATGGACCTTTGTGTTCAATCTTTTTTTAAATGTTGGTACATGCACAGCATGCCAAAGTCCAAAGCCACAGGGAGAATAACAAATCTCCCTCTCTCTGAGGTTCTCCAGCCTCCCAGTGACCAAAATCCTTACGTCACTGGGCACTCCTCCAGGGGTTTTCCATGCTCTGACCAACATACATGAGCATCATCTCCGCACTCACAAACGCTAGCACATGTCCCTCACTGCTCTTCAACTTACACGTTTCACTAAATGGTGTGAAATTCCCATTAGTCCATACAGACCCCCCCTGCATTCAAATGGCTGTGTGCTGCTCTATTGCAGGGATGCGCTTAATGGATTCAAAGGTAGCCTCTGGACAGGCGTTCCGTGGTTCCCCTCCTCCTGCTACTACAACTGCGGAGCTCTTTTCGGGTGCACGTCAGTCATTTCGCAGAAACACACGAGTGTGTCTATTAAAAACTGAGATCGTTTGCTAACTTGTTCTCCGAGGCGGTCAGAGATGGCTGAGCTCGCAGTGCTCAGAGTGCCCATCCCCCCACGGTCTGACCACACCGTGTTACATGACTTTCTGATCTTGACCAATCTGATCTGTTCTCTCTGTGCTTTTAAATTTGTGTTTCTACTCCGATGAGCGTAACTGAGCATCTTTTTGTGTGTTCAGGAGACCTTTGGGATCCCTTTCTGAGGGCAGTCTGTGCCTGTCCTCTGCCCAACCTTTCTTTCTGTCTGGGCTGAGGAGGAGTGACAAGAATTTTGCAGAAGCAGGAGAGGGGAGAAAAACGGGAAGCTGATAATTGTGGGGCACACAAAGATGGGGGCTTTTGGACCCCCGTGCTGACCTGCTAGTCACCATTGCAAGTGCTCTCAGATTTCCTGCTTGGGCTTCTGCTCTTCCGACCTCAGCAGCAGCCAGCTCAGGAAGCAAGGGAAAGCCCCAAAATTCTGTTCTGGGTTTAGAATTGCACATTTAAGCTTGGAATGTAGGATTGGCTGAAAAAACATTAGGTGTCTTCCCTAAGTCTGGTTTATCTTCAGAGGGCTGATTTAAGTTGAGTTGGGTAGAAGGGGAAAGGCAGAGATGGGAGCTTGTGGCATGAACTAATAATAGGCTTGGGAGAAACAGAAAGCTTGAAACAGCTACATATGTCATCAAAAGACAGAGACCAGAGTCAAGAATTTCTCCCCCAGGTCACTTTTTTGGTGTATAGTTCTTTTGTCTTTTCTTGACTGGCTAGGGCTCCACTAAATGAAACCCCAGGTGGACAGATACTTTTGTGGATACCTATTGTTACTCAGAAATCCTGGTGGCATAGAAGTTAAGAGCTATGGCCACTAACCGAAAGGTTGGCAGTTCGAACCCACCAGGTGCTCCTTGTAACCCCCCATGGGGCAGTTCTACTCTGCCTCATGGGGCAGTTCTAGTCATCCTAAGGAGTCGCTGCAAGTCAGAATCAACTCAGTGGCAATGGGTCTGGTTATTTGGTATTGTTATCTTAGAAAGTAATGCTGAGTAGATTCCTCTCTGGCCAGAGTGGTTTTTGGGGACCAAGAAAGGAGTGAGGTTGTGTCTTAAGGTCTCTACTGCCGTATGGTTTGGACTCTGGGGTATAAGCAGGTATTGGTTACACATCCAAGGATCCCTGTTGGCATAATAGTTAATTAAGCACTTAGCCAATAATCGAAAAGTTGGAGGTTCAAAGCCACCAGCTGTTCTGCAGGAGAAAGATGTAGCAGTCCACTTCCATAAGGATTACAGCCTTGGAAGCTCTATGGGGCTGTTCTACAGGGCTGCTATGAGTTGGAATCAACCAGAGGGCAATGTGTTTCCAGTGCATCACACATCCTCTGTTGTTTCCAGAAGGTGCATCATGTGCCTTTCAGAAGGTCTGTGGAAACTTGTTCTTCTATTCCTCCACTCTTTCAGGATTTATTAAATACCTCCTGGCATAATCCCTGTGGAAGCATTCAGCAACACGGATTTGGATCTACGTCCTCCAAGACGGTAGACTCCACCTGGGAAGAGAAGACCTTTAAAGAGTTGCATGATCTCCGAGGCTGCTGCTAGCTAAACACCAGCATGAAGGATGCTCAGAGGAGGGCACAAAAGAGAATCTTGCAGCAGTCAGGGAGGCCTGGAACAGAAACTGAAGCTTGAGTCGGGTTCTGAAGCAAGGTAAAGTTTGAATAAGCAGAAGAAACAGCAAGAAAAATATCTGGAACTAGGCTCAGACAGGGGACCAACCTTGAGATCACAGGTACTGTTAATACCAGGTGACTCCTCCTGGTGACTGTCACAGCTTCAGTTGGACAGTTGTTAGTGACAGCATATGTTAGTGGGTATCCCCTCACTAGGCCATAAACCCGTATTTTTGCACATAAATATTCCTCATGTCTACCTAGGTCTGTAAGAGTCTTTGGGTGGAGTTCGAATATATCCTCGACTCTATTCTATTGAATTATAATCTGTGGTAGAATGGCTAAGTGCTGACCAGCTAGCTGAAAGGCTAGTAGTCCAAACTGACCCAGACATGCCTGGCAAGGTTGTCCTAGTGATCTGCTTCACAAAGGTCACAGCCTTAAAACTCTATGGAACACTCTTCCACTCTGAATCATATGGGGTCTCCAGGAGTTGGAATCAATTCAATGGCAGTTAACAACAGCCACCACCACTTGATTCTAACATAAGTCACAGCTGAACGAATATTTGGAGAATGAGTGAATTCAAATAAATCTTCACTCTGTCCTCTTGGAAACCTTGGTAGCGTAGTGGGCAACAGCTACAACTGCTAACCAAAAGATTAGCAGTTCAAATCCACCAGGCACTCCTTGGAAACTCCATAGGACAGTTCTACTCTGACCTGTATGGTTGCTACGAGTTGGAATTGACTCAACAGCAAATGTTTTTTATGTCCTCCCACTGAATTATAATCTTTGAAGGAATTAATTTCCTACCTTGTTCTAAAAGGGTTTCAAAATAAGCTGCCAATAATAGTTATGGGAATTATTTTAACGTGCTTTAAAATGTTTTACTGAGCTTTAAGTGAAAGTTTACAATCCAAGTCAATTTGTCATCCCCAGACTTACAAGTGTACTGCCATGTAACTCTAGCTGCTCTTCCTAGCCTGTGACAGCACACTCCTCTTTTCCACCCTGTTTTTCCTGTGTCTATTCAACGAATTCCTGTACCCACCCCTACACTGCCCACTCTCTCACTTCCAAACAGGAGCTGCCCAGTTAGCCTCATGTACCCACTTCAGCCAAGAAGCAAGCACACTCTTCACCAGTATTGTTTTATGTCTTACAGTCTAGTCCAATCTTTGTCTGAAGAGTTGACTTTGGACATGGTTTCACTTCTGGGCTAACAGAGTCCAGGGGCCACATCTTCCAGAGACTCTCCAGTCTGTGGGTTCATCGAGTATGGTCTTTTTAATAGAATTTGAGTTCTTCACACTCATTTTTCTCCCACTATATCAGGGACTGTATGTTGTATTCTCTGTCAGGGAAGTCATTGGTGATGGGTGGGCACCATCTAGTTCTTCCAGTTTCAGACTGATGGCATTTATGAATGATGTAGCCCCTTCTGATCTCTTGGGCTTACGTTTTCCTTATGTCTTTGATGCCCTTCATTCTCTTATGCTCCAGGTGAGTTGGGACCAAGTGATGCTACTTAGATGGCCACTTGCTAGCTTTTAAGACCCCAGATACCACTCACCAAAGTGGAATGCAAAACATTTTCTTAAAAAACTTTGTTATGCCAATTGACCTAGATGTTAACCTGAAACCATGGTGCCCAGACTCCTGCCCCTGCTAGTCTGTCCTTCGAAGTGTTGGGTTATATTCAGGAAACCTCTTAGCTTTGGGTTCAGTCCAGCTGTGCTGAACTTCACTCTACTGTGTGCTGTCCCTCCCTTCATCGAACCCAGTTCCCCCCTTCCCACCCTTGTAACCGTCAAAGACTTTTATCCTGTCTTTAAACTTTTTCTAGAGTTCTTGTAACAGTAGTCTCATATAATAGTCACCCTTTTGCAACTGACTAGTGTCACTCAGCAAAATGCCTTCCAGATTCGCCTGTTGTTATGTGACTCGAGATCATCATTGTTCTTTATCATTGCATGGTACTCCATTGTGTGAGTATGTCGTAGTTTATCTGTTGCTGGGCACCTATGTCTTTTTGCTATTGGTGTGTGTGTATCTATTTGTGTGACAGCCCTTATTTCTTCAGGATATATAGTCCAAGAAGTAGGATTGCTGGCTTATACGGTATTTCTATTTCTAGTATTGTAAGAAAGCACAAAATGAATTTTTAAAGTGTTTGTACCATTTTACATTGTATCAGCAATTTGTAAGACTTCCAGTCTCTCTACAGCCTCTCCAACATTTATTATTCTGTATTTTCTATATTAACGCCAGCCCGGGTGGGGTGAGATGGTTATCTTGTAGTTTTCATTTAGATTTCTCTAATGGCTAATGATCATGAGCATTTCCACATGTATCTGTTAGCTGCCTGAATGTCTTCTTTGGTAAAGTGCCTCTTCATAGCCTTTGCCCAGTTTTTAACTGGATTGTCTTTTTGTTGTTGAGGTTTTTCAGTACCTTATAGATTACGGAGAATAGACACTGATTGGATTTGTTGTAGCTAAAATCTTTTTCCCAGTGTGTAGGTTGTGTTTTTACTCTTCTGGTGAAGTCTTTGGATGAGCATAAGTGTTTGATTTTTAGGAGGTCCCAGTTATCTATTTTTTTCTTCTTGTGTTCATTCACTGTCAATAATATTTTGTATTCTGTTTATGCTATATGTTAGGGCTCCCAGCATTGTCCCTATTTTTTCTTCCATGATCTTTATCATTTTATATTTTATATTTAGTCTTTGATCCATTTTGAGTTAGCTTTTGTGCATGGTGTGAGACATGGGTCTTGACTCACTTTTTTCTGCAGATGGATATTCTGTTATGCCAACACCATTTGTTAAAGAAACTGTCTTTTCAGTTGTAGGAATTATTTTTATCCCAATTGGGAAATAATTTTATTGCTTTCTACTTCAAAACACAAGCTCATAAATAATTCAGGCAATGCAAGAAGAGATAAATCAGAACATCAGATGTCCCACTGTGCAGAGACGAGATATGAGTAAGTAACATAAAATTACGTTAATGGTGAAACATGATACGTTACCATTGCTGCATTTTGGGGTCTTTCATGGCTCTTAGACCTACAACCCTCATATTTCCTGATGACTTTACTATGTGTTAGCCAGTGTATTAGGGACTGAGATGTGAATGTAAATGAAGGGACACAGGGTGTCCCTGCCTTCAGGATGCCTAGCTGACTCAAGAATGTTTCCTAGGTTAAAGCTTTTTCTGCCTCTGGTATGTTCCTTTACTGCCTCTTGACTGCTAGACACACACCCTTTATTGTTACTGTGCTTGAATACACTTTTTCTTGCCTCTTTCAAGGCCATGGAAAACAAACCTCTCAGAACATTGCTCTGAAGCCACTGACATTTTCTGGAAGCTAGAATGTTAAATTAGACCAGCCTTGTTCATTTCTCCTCCTAGATCCCACTGGAAACTCAGCCTTTTTGGTTCAATGATTTTTTTTTTTTTTTGGCTGTGATTTGTGATTAAAGACCATATTCTTCTACTGGACATCAGTTAATCACCCTGACTAGCCAAACTGGTTTAGTTTTATTACTTTCAATTTTTAACAGGAAGCATTGTTTTTAGTAGGGAGGGATATTTAGTACCATTTTTCTTGCTTATGTTTGGAATTTCTTAGTGTTAATAATGGTTTAAAGTATAACAACAACAAAAAAAGTAAGGCCACTGCCATGGAGTCAAATTTTGACTCCTAGTGACCCTATAGGCAGAGTGTAACTGCCCCACGGGGTTTCCAAGACTGTCATCCTTCCAGAAATTGCCTGCCACATGGCCCTCCTGTGGAGCCGCTGGTGGGTTTGAATCTTTGACCTTCTGATCAGCACCTACGTGCTATAACCACTGTACACCAGGGCTCCTTCAAAGGACATAAATAATAGTAAAAAATGCATCCTTACTTGAACATATACTTAAATTTTTAAACTCGCATTGAAATGAAGCGTTTCATCTGAGAAGTCTTCATCTGGCCTCTCTCTAAATTCTTCAGGGTTGTTCTTACAGGATTCTGCCTGGAGCTTAGCTTACCTGCACCTGGAAAAGTCATGTTGTGATTTTCCAAAGTTCCTCTGGTTTTGAGATTAATTTTACTCCAAATACATTGGTGACTCACCCAGCAAGTCTGCACTATCTACTGTGAGCTGGAGCAGGCGGTCTTAACCCTGAGTGCACTCGCTGCCACATACCTGGTGGCCCTATGGGGGCCCATACACTGTTCCACATCCCCATATCAGCTGGCAAAGGCACATTCTGAAAACTGAGGAAAGTGTTTACTGGCTAGTGGTAGCTCACTGTCCATGCAGGTCCTAAAGAAAGCCCAAACTAAGCCGTATTTGTGCTGGACTCAGCCTCCATCTTCAGGTGGGAGGAGAGGCCAGCGATAAATTTATTTCTCCTAATTTACCTGTTAATATGAAGAGCAAAACTACATTCTGTGACAAGACTTTTTAAAAATGAAGCTCTAAAAGTACAGCCTGCAGATACCCTTTTAATTCAGTCATCCCAGCAGTTCACCCTTCAGTCAAAGATTAAACAGGCCTGTAGGGCCATCAATAACACACATGAGGAACACGCTTCAGAGTTCAGTCACCTATACGAGACTAATGGCCATACCAGTCCAACAAAAAGAAGAACACAGGAAGGGACAGGAAAACAGGATGAACGGAAAGGTCAGCCCAGGTGGAGAAGGGGAGTGTCGATACACTGTGGGGTTGGCACCAACATTATAGAGCAATTGTGCACTAACTGTTTAATGAGAAATGAATTTGCTGTGTAAACTTTCACCTAAAGCATGACAAAAAAGAAGAAAAAGAATTTTAGAAAAGGCATTGCGTTTCCTGGTGTGGCGTAGTGGTTAAGTGCTACATCTGCTAACCAAAAGGTTGGCAGTTCAAATCTGCCAGGCGCTCCTTGGAAACTCTATGCAGCAGTTCTACTCTGATCTTTAGGGTCGCTATAAGTTGGACCCGACTCAGCAGCTCTGGGTTTGGGTTTTATTGTCTCTCCAATTACAAAGACAATTTGTTTACAAATATATCAGCTCTGAGAGTTGGAAGATACAGGTGTCATGAGGAAGACAAAAATCTCACAAATAGGTAAAGATTTTCAAAGAGCCAAGATTGAGGTTCTGTCGGGAAGAACTTGCTAACAACTGGGAATGAGTTCCCTGTCACTGGCGGTAATAACAGTGCAGACATCTGGATGATCAGCCTCTAAAATACTATCCTGCTGAGATTTTTCAACAAGGGTCACCTGTCCTGGGCCTGCCGGGCTTTAATCAACATCGCCGTCTGCCTCCACCTCTACTCTGCAGAGCGGGGTAGGCAAAGTAAAGAAGGGTTCTACAGAGTAGAGTCTATGGCAGAGGGACCAGTTCAGGGAGAGGACACCACATGTGTTCACTCGTTCGTCCATTCATCCTTTAAATATTGAGTGCCTGCTGCGAGGTGGGAGCCTTGGTGACATCATTGTTAAGGGCTGAGGCTGTTAACCAAAGGTCAGCAGTTTGACTCTACCAGCCACTCCTTGGAAATCTCATGGGACAATTCTACTCTGACCTATAGGGTCTTTATGAGTCATAATTGACTCCATGCCAATAGGTCTGGTTTTGTTATTATGAGCTGGGCTCGTGTCAAACCCTGGACATGTTCTGTTATTATGGATCGAACGGTGTCCTCACAAAAATGTATGGTTGATTTGACTCAGCTAGGAGTCCCAAGGTGGTGCCCATCCTCCTGTGTTTTGTGAATTCTGCCTCAGTGATACTGAGGATGGAGAACGGGCCACAGTTGTGTTAGTGAAGCAAGACTCAAGCTACGATCTCGTGCGACACAAGGGCCAGAAATGAGCAGAGGAAGTTGGGGACCTCACGCCATCAAGAAAGCACTACAGAGATCAGGCATGTACTTTGGACCCGAGGTTCCTGTGCCGAGATGTTCTCACTGAATGTGGACTCAGCCTACTGGACTGTGATAAGTTCTCTTATTGAATGGACTTGTAACTTGTTGATAGATTTGTGGCTTACCGGACTGTGACAATAAAATTTCTCTTCATAAAGCCTTCCACTCATGGTATTTTCTCTTAGAGCAGTACCAGGTGACTAAGACATGAACAGACACTTCATCAAAGAAGACACTGAGGTGACTAACAGACACATAAGGAAATCGTTATCACTGTTATAACACTGTCATAACAACACTGTTATATCACTGTTATAACAAAACCAAACCAAACCCATTGCCACTGAGTCGATTCTGATTCATTGGAACTCTACAGGAGAGAGTAGAAGTGCTCTTAAAGAGTTTCCAAGGAGTGGCTGGTAGATTTGAACTGCCTACCTTTTGATTAGCGCCATAGGTTGCTATAGCTCTCAATGACTGTGCAATCAGGGCTCCCACTAGCCATTAGAGAAATGCAGATCAAAACTACAATGAGATACCATCTCACCCTGACATTACTGGCACACATCAACAAAACAAAACAAAACAACAACAACAACAAAAACCAGAAAATAACAAATGCTGGAGAGGTCGTGGAGAGATTGGAACTCTTACACACTGCTGATGGAATGCAAAATGGTACCACCACTCTGGAAAATGCTATGGCGCTTCCTTAAAAGGGTAGAGATAGAAATATCATGTGATCCAGCAATCCCACTCCTAGGACTAGATCCCAGAGAAATAAAAGCTGTTACATGAATAGACAGATGCACATCCACATTTGTTGCAGCGTTATTTACAACAGCAAAAAGATGGACACAACCTAAGTGCCCATCAGCAAATAAATGGCTAAATAAACCGGCACACACATAATGTGGAATACTACACAACCATCAGGAAAAAAGAATCTACAAAACATCTCACGACATGGATGAATCTGGAGGGCATCATGCTGGGTGAAATAAGCCAATCACAAAAGGACAAACACTGTATGAGCTCACTATTACAAAAAACACAAGAAAATGTTTCCACACAGAAACAATCTTTGATGGTTATTGGGGGTGGGCGGTGGGGGTGAGGAAGAAAAAAACACTAACCAGGGGTAAAAAAAAAAAAAAAAAACCAAGAAACACTACATAGCAGATTAGTGGTAGCTTTGGTGACGGGTAAAGACAGCACACAGCACACAACACACAGCACACGGCACACAGCACACGGCACACAGCACACAACACACAGCACACAGCACACAGCACACGGCACACAGTACTGAGAAATCAGCACCGCTTGGCCAGAGCAAAGTCAAAGAAGCTTCATGGACAAACTGAAATGTCCTGATCGACTGAGCTACTGGGCTGAGGTTTAATAAAAAAGGAAAAACAAAAAAGGATTATAGCCTTGGAATCTCCACAGGGCAATTCTCCTCTGTCCTATAAACCTCTGAGTCAGAACCAACTCAATGGCAGTGGCTTAGAATGTAAGGCTCCTGAGGGCAAGGATCTGTCCTTTACCCCAACACCCAGAACAGTACTAGCACACAACATACATTTACTTACTGACTCTCACAGAAACCTTACAAGAGCCTTTTTAGAGTTCTAGAATCAGTCTCCTGAACTTGGGTCTTGGCTCCATGACTGGCTGGGATGGGATCTTAGAGAAGTTACTTAACCTCTCCGTGACTGAGTTTCCTGACATGAAAAATAAGGATAAAAATAGCACTAGTAACTATATAACAACAGCATCTCAGAGCTACGGTGAGGATTATATAAGATTATTCATGTAAAAGCACTTAAACTGTGCCTGACACATAACAAGCACTAAAGTGGTTGTTACCATGTCATTACTGTCACTATGGTCCCGTTCTACAGAGATGGAGACTTGTAGATGCTCGATTAGCCTTACCTATGCTTGTATTGGAAACCCTGGTTGGCATTAGTGGTTAAGTGCATCAGCTGCTAAGCAAAAGGCTGGCAGTTCAAATCCACCAGGCACTCCTTGGAAACCCTATAGGGCAGTTCTACTCTGTCCTCCAGGGTCAGTATGAGTCACAATCGACTCAATGACAGCTGGTTTGGTTTCGGTTTGTGCTTGTAATGGAAACACTGTTGGTGCGGTAGCTAAGTACTCTGACTGGTAACCAAGAGGTCAGTGGTTCAAATCTACCAGGTGCTCCTTGGAAACTCTATGGGGCAGGTCTACTCTGTCCCAGAGGGCCACTGTGAGTTGGAATCGACTCCACAGCAGTGTTTTATTTTGTTTTTTTATGCTTGTAACAGGAATCCTGGTGGTACAGTGGTTGCACAGTTAGGCTGCTAACCAAAAGGTAGGCAGTTTGGATTTACCAGCGTCTCAGAAATCCTATGGGGCAGCTCTACTCTGTCTGGTAGGGCTGCTATGAGTTAGAACCAACTCAGTCGTAATAGGTTTGGTTTTGGCTTATGCTTGTAAAAGGAGCCCTGGTGGCACATTAAGAGTTCTGCTGCTAATCAAAAAGTTGGCTGTTCAAACCTATGAGCAGCTCCGAGGAAGAAAGGCCGGATGATCTGCTCCTGTAACGATTATAGCCTAGAAAACCTTATGGGGCAGTTTTGTGTTGTCACATGGGGATGTTGAGTTGGAGTTGGCTTGATGACACACAATAGCAGCAACATACTATGAGGGCAGTGGTGGTTCACTGGTAGATTTCTCATCTTCTGTGTGTAAGACCTGGGTTCAAATCCTACCCCACTGTCACTGGAGGCTTGAGTCTTGCTAGGATTCTGAATAGGTTTCAGCAGAGCTTCCAGACCGAGACAGCCTAAGACAGTGTAGGAAGCAAAGCCTGGTGACCTACTTCTGAAAGTCAGCCAACAAAAACCCAATGAATCACAACGATTTGAGCCCATGGTGCATGGGACCCCCATGAGTTGGGGGTCTATTTGAGCACAGTTAGCAATGATGTGCTCTTAGCCATCTCACTAATGTCTCCTAAAAAAGGTGGTGAAGAAAGGCAGACCAAGACCAATGTCAGAGTATTTTCATCTGGAGGGAGATAAAGGTAGGGGAGAGTTCCTTCATGTCCAAAGACGTGAAGGGGATCAAGTTAGAGAACCTCTTCTGAAAATAGGCGGTTCCAAACCAGAGGCCACAACCTGCTCTGGACACTTCCCTTCTTGGTTGGTGGGTTGTTTCCAGCAGGAGAAGCCCTGTGGGGCACAGGGGAACTCACGGTGGCTGGGGCAGTCTTGCTCGACTCACCAGGCTGTTTATAGCATTGCTGGAGACACCAGAGATAACAGGATTACTAACCACCCCCTTGGCTGATGTAAACTCTATTTGGATACAATAATGTTTTAAAATAACCTCAAATACAATTAGCACCCTGAGGATGGGGCTGGTTGAATGACTACAGAAATATCATTCAACTAGTTCATTAACTAATTACAGAGCTCTGCAAACAGAGCCTGTTGCAAGGCAGGAGCTGTAGGCTGACTCATGGGATGGAGGTGGGGGCCAACGAGAGGAGGTTCGCTTCTCCATTCTGGCAATGGCATTGTCGGATGGCCTTCCTCTTCCTCTTGTTCTTCTTTTTTTAAAAAAACAAATTATTGCGATTAAGTGAAAGTGTACAATGCAAGTTGATTTTCTATATAAAACCCTGAGTATCCACCTCTCTGCAACTCTGTCTGCTCTCCTCACCCTGTGACAACACGCTCTTCTTTTTCACTCTTCAAGCATCCACTCAGCCAACACTTGTCCCCTCCTCTCCATCTTCTCCACCCCCCTAAAAAGAAACCAGTAGGACAGCCTCGTATATACATTAAATCATAAAGTGCACACACCACCTGCATCACTCTTATCCCAAGTCCAGTTTGTTGCCTTCAGTCCTGGTCTCAGCTCTGGGCTAGCAACAAGTCTAGGGGCCACGTTCTCAGGAGGCCCTCCAGGCTGTCAGACCATCAGTTCTGGTCTTTTAATAGAGATCTTGATCTGCACATCTCTTTATCTCAGGCTACGTCAGAGACTCCACAATGTGCCCCCCATCAGGGCAGTCTTTGGAGGTGGTTTTTCTGTTCTCATGTTGATGACGTAGTGTCCCAATCATATGGGTCCCTCTGTCTCCCGGGCTCCTTTTGCCCATCTTTGATGTTCTCCATTGTCATCTTCCTCTTCTTTTGTATTGTAAAGTTAAATGTAACAAATGGCAGACAAAGTCTTGCCCTTTCAACCTTTATTTACATGGACAACCTGGTAATATTAATTACATTCCCTACACTGTGACACCACCATCACTAGCTATTTACAAATTTCTTTTATCATCCTTAGCAAAAACTCAGTATCCCTTAAGCAAAAACTTTCCCTCTGTCCTACACTTCTTATTGTTATTCAGTGTTGTCCCCTTGGTTCCCGTCATAGCAACCCTGTGGACTGTGCCACCCTCCCGATCTTTGCTGTTTGAGCCCATTGTCACAGTCGCTGGGTTAATCCATCTCGTTAAGTGCCTTCCTTTCTTCCCAGTGACCGTCTACCTTCTCAGCCTTGCCGTGCTTCTCCAGAGGCTCATCCCCCCCGATAACACGTCCAAAGTATGTGACAAGAACCCTCACATCCTAGCTTCTCAGGAGGCTTCCGGCCGTACTTCTCTTTTATTTGTGTTTGAAGTGAAAAATTCCAACTCAAGTCAGTTTCTTGTACAAAATCTTTGCCATGTGACCCTAGCTGCTCTCTCTACACTGTGACAGCACACTCCTCCCCTCCACCCTGCGTTTCTCATGTCCTTTCAGTCAGCACCTGTCCTCCTCTGTCTTCTCACCTTGCCTCTGGACAGAAGCTGCCCAGTTAGTCTCCTGTATCTACTTAAGATAAGCAGCACACTCTTCACCAGTGTTTTAGCCATCTAATGATGCTGTAACAGAAATACCACAAATGGATGGCTTTAAAAAGAGAAATTTTATGTTGTCACAGTCCAGTAAGCTAAAAGTCTAAATTTGGAGTATCAGCTCAAGAGGAAAGCCTTCTCTTTTGGCCCTGGAGGAAGGTCCTTGTCATTAATTTTCCCCTGGACTGGAAGCTTCTGATGTGCAGGGACCCCAAGTCCTTTCCAAAGGGTGAACTCTGCTCCCAGCACTTGGTGGTATAAAGTCCCCCACTCTCTCTCTCTGCTGGCTTCTTTCTACCACAAGAGATTGTCTCAAGGCACAATACAGTCTTGCACACTGAGTCCTGCCCCACCAACACAATTGCCACTCATATTCCCTCATTAACATCTTAGAGGCAGGGTTTACAGTATATAGAAACATCACACATCATGGCCTAGCCAAAAGGTCACACACATTTTGCGGGGGGAAACAATTCAATTCATGACAACCAGGATCATTGCATGTCTTACAGGTCAGTCCAGTCTTTGTCTATGAGTTGGCTTCTGGAATGGATTTAGTGCTGGACTAACATAGTCGGGGGGCCATGTCTTCCAGGAGGCCCTATACTCTGTCAGACCATCAAGTCTGGTCTTTTTACTAGAGTTTGAATTCTGCACCCTACATTTCTTCTGCTCCATCAGGGGCTCTTTGTTGAGTTCCCTGTAAAGAGAGTCATTGGTGGTAGCTGGGCACCATTTAGTTCTTCTGGTCTTGTGCTGATGTAATCTCTGTTTTATGTATCCCTGACTGTCTTTTGGACTCATGTTTTCCTTGTATCTTTGATGCTCTTGTTTTTCCTTTGCTCCAGGTGGGTTGAGACCAATTGATGCTTCTTACATGGCCACTTGATAGATTTTAAGACCCCAGACATGACTCACCAAAGTGAAATACAGAATATTTTCTTAATAAACTGTTATTCTGGTTATATTTCTTCTAAGACAGATCTGTTCATCCTTTTGGCAGTCCATAGTATATTCAGTATTCTTCTCCAACACCATAATTCAAAGGCATCAATTCTTCCATCTTCTCACTCATTGTCAAGCTTTTTGCATGCATGGGGGTGATTGAAAACACCATGGCTTGGGCCAGGTGCACCTTAGTCTTCAAGATGACATCTTTGTTTTTTAACACTTTAAAAAGCAGTTGTTTTGCCTTGGGTAACCAATAAACTGTCCCTGAGTCAATTTTGACTCACAGTGACTCTACAAGACAGAGTAGAACTGTCCTGTAGGAATTACAAGGCAATAATCTTTGCAGAAGCAGACTGCCATAACTTTGTCACTGTCTTGGTCATCCAGTGCTATTATAACAGAAACACCATATGTCGATAGGATCAACAAAGACACATTCTCTCACGGTTTCGTAGGCTACAAATCCAAATTCAGGGTGTCAGCTCCAGGGGAGGCCTTTCTCTCTCTTTTGGCTCTGGAGGAAGGTCCTTGTGACACATAAGTCTTCCCTTGGCCTCGGAGTACCTCAGCACAGGAACCTCAGGTCCAAAGGATACACTCTTCTCCCAGACCTACTTTCTTGGTCGTAGGAGGTCCTCAACTCTCCATTCTCTTCCCTTTTCTTTTATCACTTGAGAGAGAAAAGGTGCTGCAGGCCACATCCCAGGGAAATTCCCTTTACATTTGATCAGGGATGTACTCACAGTAAGGGTGTTATAAACCTCTTTAAAATAATCCAGTCTTGCCCCATTAACTACAGGCAGAGATTAGGATTTACAATGGATAGGAAAATTACAGTCACAAAATAGAGAACAACAACACAACACTGGGAACCATTGCCCAGCCAAACTGATACACTTCTTTTTTATTGTGATAAAGTAAAAGTATACAATCCAAATTGGTTTCGCATGCCCACCTATCTACAGCTCCTTCTGTTCTCCCCACCTGGTGACAGCATACTGCTCCTTCTCAGTCTACATTTCTAGTATCCTCTTAAGGAGCACCTGTCCCCTCTGCTCCACCCTCTCCTCTCACATCTAGAAACAGACCAGTAGGACAGTCTCCTATAAATGCATAGAATCATAAAGCACGCACACCATATGGTCATACCGCATCCCCAAGTCCAGTCCATTCTTGTCTGAAGAGTTGATCTCATTACTGGTTTCCAGTCAGGGACAGCAGCAGGTTTAGGGACCATATTCCCAGGGGATACTCCAGGCTTTCAGACCATCAATTCAAGTCTTTTAGTAGAGTTCTGGGGCTCTACACGTCTTTTTCTCATGTTGCCTCAAGATCTCTACATTGTGACCCCGTTCAAGGCAGTCTTTGGTGGTGGCCAGGCACCACCTGCTTCACCTGGTCTCATGTTGATATAGTTTCCCATTCACATGGGTCCTACTGTCTCCTGGGATCTTTTTCCCTTCATATCTTTGTTGTTCTTGGTGATCATCTGTTCCAGATGAGTTGTGACAATTTGATGTACCTCAGATGGTAGCTTGCTGTCTTTTAAGACCCCAGATGCCACTCACCAATCTGGGGTGCAGAAGACTCTCCTAGCAATAGACTAGTTATGCTGACTGGCCTCAATGTCCCCTGAATACATGGTCCCCAGGCCCCTATCTCTGCTACTCTATCCTTTGAAGTATTGCATTGAGTTTAGAAAACCTTTCAGCTTATGGTGAAGTTGATCTACTCTCTACTATATGCTGTCACTGCTTTCACCTAACCAAATTTCTACCGACTATCTAATCTATGACCAACCCTCTCCCAGATAAACTTTTTTTGAGGGACATAATTCAATCCATGACAATGCCCTTCTCTAGGGATGGATCTCTCCTGATAACATGTCCAAAGCATGTAAGATGTAGTCTTGCCATCCTTGGTTCAAGGAGCATCTGGCTGTACTTTTTCCAAGACTGATTTGTTTTTTTCTTTTGGCAGTCCATGGTATAGCCAATATTCTTCTCCAACACTATAATTTAAAGAAGTTTATTGTTCTTCAGTCTTCCTTATTTACTATCCAGCTTTTGTACACATATGACCAAAACCAAACCAAACCCACTGCCATCAAGTCAGATCTGACTCATGGTGACCCTAGAGGTCAGAGTAGAACTGCCCCATAGAGTTTCCAAGGAGTACATGGCAGATTTGAACTGCCAACCTTTCGGTTAGCAGACATAGCAGTTAATAACCCACTACATGACCAAGGTTTCCATATATAAGGCAAGTGAAAAACACCGTTGGGCTTACCTTAGTCTTCAAAGTGATGTCTTTGCTTTTCAACACTTTAAACAAGTCTTTTGCAACAGATTAGCTCAATGCAATATGTCATTTGATTTCTTGACTGCTGCTTCCATGGGTGTTGATGGTGGATCCAAGTAAAATGAAATCCTTGGTAATATCAAACTTTTCTCTGTTTATCATGTTGCTTATTAGTCAAGTTCTGAAGACTTTTGTTTTCCTTAAGTTGGAGTGTATGTAATCCATACTGAAGGCTGTGGTCTTTATTTCTACAGTTTTAGCTTTTTCAGAATGTTCTATAAATGGGATCACACAGCATGAAGCCTTCTGAGTCTGGCTTTTTTTACTTAGCACAATGCATCTGAGCTTCATCCATATTATATATGCAGTGTGTTCCTTTTTACTGATGAGTAAGTATTTCATCACTGGGATACACCACAATTTGTTGAAGGACATTTGGATTGTTGCCAGATTTGCCAATTACAGCATAAGCATTCACGTACAAAAACAGGAAGAAAATAGAAGACTTGCCACTTTGGACAAGTCACTCTTTGTACCTCGGTTTCTTCATCTGTAAATGAGGGTACCTACCTCCAGGAGTCGTTGGAGCCAGTTAGGTAAACAATGTTAAGTTATTAGCACAGGGCGTGGCAACAAGCTAGGCCTCAGTACCTGTGTGAGCTCTTCTTGTTTGTAATGTCCTAAGCCCACATCACATGCTTGCATGTGGTCTCTCAAGAGGAGAGCTGATTCAGAGCCCACTACCATCACTCTCTTCCAGGTACCCTCTGTCAGTCTAAGGGTCCTTGAGTAATTTGGTCAGCCTTGTAATGGTACTAAATATCAAAGCACCAAATCCTTTTTCTGAACTTTTAAAACCAACAGCTGTAGGACTGCCTCCTGACAGGCAAAGGTCCCCCAACAGCCCCAGGTGAGAATTAAAAGGTACCCCCAACTCACTTTCAAAAATTAGACATATTATTGAGCCTAGTTGGTTGTTCTACCTTATTTTCTATTTTCCTCCAGAATGAATACCAGGCATTTCTGGGGCCAAAGACAGGAGAAACATTTCTGAGCCTAGTAAACACACCCATCTGGATCCAGTACATGGCATGGGGCACTCCAAAAGTTTCCTGTTATCAGTTTGAATGATCCCAGCTGTAAGCTTGGAAATTAAATTCTTGAAGTGATTTTTGCATCGGAAGCTGTTTCAATTACAGCTTCTTGCAGATGAACGTCAGATAAGCAGCAAACTGCAAGGCCTGGCACTTATTGAACAAGTGCACACAATGGGAACCTTGTCAGGACACTATGAAGAGGACACCTGGAGGCTGACGTGACAACCAGGAGAATGAGCTGCGCATGAAGAGAACATCTGCTGCCCGCTGGATATCATTTAGACTCTGAGCAGCCTCACGGGGACCAGACTGGCCCCATCCAAAAACTTGCAGCCTGATGGAGTAGCTACATTAACGGGTCATTGTAATAGCAGAGGCTAGGATGGATGTCAGCCCTGGTGCTAAGAAAGCATTGGCTCAGCTTGGGGTGGAGAAGGTGATATCTGAGCTGAATCTCCAAGATTAAGTAACAGCATGCCACATAAAAAAAGAAGGCCAAGGTACTTCAGGGAAAGGCAAACAAAGGCCCAAAGGAAAGAAATAGGGTGTGTGTATACTGACAAAAACCTAAATTACTTAATTGTTGTTGTGTTGTTGTTAGGCGCTGTTGAGTCGGTTCTGAGTCATAATGACCTATGCACAACGAAACGAAACACTGCCCAGTCGTGTGCCATGCCCACAACCTTTTTTATGCTTCAGCCCATCACCATAGCCCCCATGTCGATCCATCCTGGCAGGGGTCTTCATCTTCACTGACCCTCCACTCTACCAAGCATGAAGTCCTTCTCCAGCGATTGATCCTTTCTGACAATATGTCCAAGGTATGTGAGATTTAGTCTCACTATCTTTGCTTCCAAGGAGCACCCTGGTTGTACTTCTTCCAGAGTAGATCTGTTTGTTCTTTTGGCAGTCTGTGGTACATTCAGTATTCTACTCCAATACCACAATTCAAAGTTATCAATATTCCTGTCACCCTTATTCATTGTCCAAGAAGCTGGATTATATGAAGAAAAGCAAGGCATCAAGATTAGAGGAAGACTTATTAACAACCTGCATCATGCAGATAACGGGACCCTGCTTGCTAGAAGAGGATTTGCAACACTTACTGATGATGATCACAGAGTACAGCCTTCAGTACGGATTACATCTCAACATCAAGTAAACAAAAATCCTCACAATTGGACCAGTAAGCAACTTCATGATAAATGGAGTAAAGATTGAGGTTGTCAGATTACTTAGAGAAACCAGAAATCAGCTTGACAGCATATACTGTGAATAAATATGATCCAAACTGGGCAATATCACCTGAACATATCTGGAAGGCATTCTGAAGATGGCAGAGTGAAAATATATTATACAGATCATTGCTATGTTAGCTTCTCAAAAAACCGGAATCCCACAAACCTAATCTGTTAAAAAATAAATCCATTTCCATTGAGTGAATTCTGACTCACAGTGACTCTATAGGACAAAGTAGAGCCGCCTCATAGGGCTTCTAAGGGGCATCTGGTGGATTTGGACTGCCGACTATTTGGTTAACAGCCAAACTCTTAATCGCTGTGCCACTGGGGCTCTAATTTCTCAAAAGATAGCATCAAAACACGGGACAGGTTATTGTAACAGGAGATTGGCGGGACACACCTTTGCCTAATACTGTTATTTTTAGCCTCAGAAAACTCTTTAGGAGCTGCCCTAGGGCCTTGGTTTCAAGGCACCCAGAGTGAGATTCAAGCCTGATGAATCCTCCCAGATTTGCAGAGGCTAAGCACTCGTGTTTCCAAGCTTCATCTTTAGATTGCAATGAGGCTTAAGTATTAGAAGTAGGGTTCAAAGCCATCACCAGACAGCCGTGATAGGGCACACACTGTTGCATCTCTGTGGCAACACAAGAAAAAGAGCAGTGCAGCTCAGGAACTCTACCAAAAGATGACAGTTGTTGATCTGACAGCGTGGGGGATCCCCTGGGAGCATGGCCCCTAGACCTGTTGCTGCCCCTGCCCAGAAAACACTACTGAGGTCAACTATTCAGACAAAAATGGACTGTACTCAGGGACACAGTGTGACTGTCTGGTTTGTGTACTTTATGATTCTATGCATTTATAGGATGCTGTCCTATACTGGTCTCTTTCTGGATGGGAGAGAAGAGGGTAGGGTGTAGGGGTCAGGAGATTATTGGGCAGATACAGCAAGTATAGAGTGAAAAGGAGGTGCTGTCACTGGGCAAGGAGAGCAGGAGCTGCAGAAAGGTGGGCATGCAAAGTTGATTTGAATTGTATGCTTTCACTTGATCACAATAAAAAAAGAAATAGTGTTCAGTGGGTGGCACAGGAGCCAGTCCATGAGGGCTAAAGTACCAGAGTCTGGGGACAAACTCCAAGCCACAACAATTAATCCAGGAGGGTCTCAGCTGTTGGCAGCAGGATGAGATTCTGGGCAGTTTCAGAGGCTGTCAGGCAGCAGGTAGTAATCTGATAGCAGATAAAAATTTCCTCCAGAGCGGAAATAATGTAGGAGCAGAAGGCAGGCTGTTTTTTCTTTCCTTTCCTTTTGTTGTTCTAAAAATACAGGTGATACTATATCTGTCAGTCCAGCATTTCTCCATATATTCAATTCAGTGACACCAACTATAACAACAGGTCTATGCAGGGTGCCTTGGAAGAAAAGCCTGGTGATCTACTTCCAAAGAATCAACTAATGAAAACCCTACTAAGCACAGTTTTGTTTTGATACAGATGGGGTTACTGTGAGCCAGAACTGACCTAATGGCAACTGGTACTTGAGGCAGTAGTTAGAAGGGTTCATCAAGCTACCATGGATCTAGAAAGTCGGAATGCCATGAGAATTTGAAATCCTGTTCGGAATTTCCTCCCTCTTGATCAGGATTCTTCTATATAACTTTTGATCAAAATGTTCAGTAACGGCAGCAGGCACAGCCAGTTCTTCTAGTCTCACAGCTAAAGAGGCACTTGTTCATGCAGGCAATTAACCACACATTCCATTTCCTCTCTCTGTTCTTCCCCTGCATCCTTTTAAGTGACTGGGCAGTTTTAGGTGTGCCATAATACATATGGCCCACGAGGAACACTTAAAATATTGTTCGAAAGTGTTCTATTTGAAAATACATGCAAACAAGCATTTGAATAACCCAAAACATTATTTTCAGTGTTTATAAACCTTGTAAATTTGGCCCCCCCAGGTAAAAACAGTGCTGCTGATGGGCACACTGGAATCTTACAACGGAGCACTGTGGGCTGGAAGATCTCAAAAGGGGCAGGTTAAACCAGTGTAAGTTGCCACACTTATTCTAGATTAGTTCAGAACAGAATGGAATGTTAAAGGAGGTATAATAGTTGTTTGTTCAGCCTTTTAACTACAATATAACAGGACCAGTGGTTTTACAATTATATTTTCCATTTTGCTTCCTGGCACCTCCAATGAATTCAATCAATGTCCTGCTGCTCTGCAGTAGTCTGAAATGTGCCAAGCCTTAATTGAAGTGGAAGTGTCTGAAACCAAAGTTAATACCAAGAGCAACAGGGAGCCGAATTTATGTAGGTAAGCTGTTGTTAGCTCTGCATTGCAACTATTCTTGGCTCCTGGGGTCTGTCTGAATGCTGACAGCAGGCTGGTTGTAGGGAGCGGAGCTGGATTGGTCCCGAGGTGATGCTGTTGAGCTCTGGGTTCCCTTGAATCTAAGAAAAGAATTCTGCCACAGGGTCCAAGGGACCAGGCAGCTAGCACTCACATGCCTTCTGCCACTAATTAGGAGGCTTACTAAATGTACCAGGCACTGTGCTGGAAGCTACAGATACCAGAAGAACGGGTTGAGACATGGTCCCGGCTCTGGAGGAGCTTAGATAAAACCGGGGAAGCTTCCATCAACAAGTCAATAAAGCACTTATGATTCGCAAGAGGAAGGAAATAAACAGTGATGAACTGGAGAGTAATAAGGGAAACCCACATCTCATGAGACAGAGGGAAAACACCATTTCAGCTGAGATTTGATGGGTAAGAAAGGTAAAGCCCCTGGAAATGCTGAACGGGACCATCCTGGTACACAGAAAAGTAGAGGGGCAAAGGCCCTGGATTGGGAAAGAGCTCAGGGTATTTGAGGAAATGCTTGAGTGGAGGGATCCTAGCAGAGAAGAGGAGAAAGAACTATGCTAACAGGGCCGCACTTTGCAGTCTGTACAGAGCACAGAAAGGAATTTAGATTTCATTCTGAGTACTACGGGAAGCTGTGAGGTGCCAGCCTGACTAGGCTATGGTGCTCAGTGGTTTGGTCAAACACTAGTGGTGACTGTGTTACGAAGCATTGTGATTAGTCGGCTCTGAGTTAAGCAGAATACGCTCCACGGCAGAGGTGGGCTTCATTCCGTCAGGTGACAACCCTAAGCGCAAAAAGGGAGTTTTCCCTCACAGGCATTCTGCCTTTAACTACAAACAGACATTTTGCCAGCATTCCCTGACCCTTCACTCCTCCTGCCTGACAGATTTTGGGACACAAGACTTCAGGAACTTCCAGCTGGGGGACATAAAATGGTAGTGATCTCTAGCTTGTTACTTGACCTACAGATTTTTAACTTGCCAACCCCTACAGTTCATGTGAGCCAATTCCTTAAAATCTCTCTTTATGTGTATGTATCCATATTGCTATACAAGTTGTGACAATTAAGTTCAAGAACTCATCCTAGAAAAAGTGCTACATACATCGTTGCTGAATATCCCTTTGAAGTACTCCCCTTGGCAAGCTATGCATTGACTCTGGCACCTAGTCTACCCTTCAAAGCAATTTTGGAACTCTTTCTGGAATGGCCATCAGAGCTGTCATCATATTACCTTAATGTCCTGAATGTCATCAAAATGTCTTCCTTTATACATCCTTTAAAGAAAAAAGTCGTTGCAGGACTAGATCAGGTATGCAGACAGGGTGTTCCAATACAGTTATTTGTTTACTGGATACAAACTCCCTCACAGACAATTATACAATTAAGTTGGTGAATTTGCCACCATGCTGCTGTGTGCAATGGCCATTCCAGAAAAATTGTTTTGAAGGGTGAACTAGGTCCTGGCATCAGTGAATAGCTTCTCAGGGGGAGCACAGTGAAGGTGACCATGATGATATTCAGCAGTGGGGTATGTAACTCTTAGAACAATTAAGCTGACAGACTTAATTGTCAAACTCACATCTATTTATTTCAGTATCTATGTATCACTGATTCTTTTTCTCTAAAAGAACTCTAATAGTCCACAGATTTTAAGCAAAACAGTGATACACAGTCTGATTTCCATCCTTTACAAAAGCTCACGTGACTTCTGAGTGGAGAATGCGCTGGCTGGAAGAGATGAGTGGAGAAGGAGGCTGCAGTTGTCCACGTGACAGATGATGGCTGTCACAGCTCCCCGTAGTACTCAGATGTACAGCTTAGTCAGAAATGCCCTGTTTAGTTGTCTATTGCTGCTATAGCAGAAATACCGCAATGGATGCCTTCAACAAACAGAAATTTATTTTCTCACCATCTGGGAAGCTAGAAGTCCAAATTCAGGGCATCAGCTCCTGGGAAAGGCTTTCTCTGTCTGTTGGTTCTGGGGGAGGGTCTTTGTCCTCACTCGTCCCCAGCCTAGGAGCTTCTTGGCATGGGGACCCAGGTTCAAAGGACACACTGCGCTCCTTGTGCTTCTTTTTTGGTGGCATGAGGTTTCAGTCCCCTCTGCTCAATTGTCTCTTACCTCTCAAGAGAGATTGACCCAAGACACAATCTAGTCCTGTAGATTGAGTCCTGCTTCATTAATGTAATTGCCTCTAATCTTGCCTCATTAGCTTAATAAAACTCAAACCAAACCCAGCGCCAGTGAGTCAATTCTGACTCACAGTGACCCCGTAGGATAGAGTAGAACTAACTGGGTCATAGGGTTTCCAAGGAGCACCTGGTGGGTTTGAACTGCAATCTTTTGGGTAGCAGCCATAACACTTAAAAACACACCACCAGGGTTCCCATCACAGAGGTTAGTATTTATAAGGTATAGGATAATCATAACACATCACAGAATGGTGGACAACCACGCAAGACTGGGATTCATGGTTCGGGAGACAGAATTAGATCAGCCTAAAAGTCAAAACCAAACCCACTGCCACTGAGTCGATGCCAACTCATAGCAACTCTATAAGGCAGAATAGAACAGCCCCATTGAGTTTCCAAGGAGCAGCTGGTGGATTCCAACGGTCAGCCTTTTGCTTAGCAGTGGCAGGATTTAACCACTATACGGCCAGGCTTTCCTAGATCAGCCTAGATGGAGTAAAAGCCAATTTGTGTTCCAAAGGAGACAGAGTGCATTGATTCAGGAATGTGAGTCTGAACATGTCAAATACGGGTAATAAAGAGTCAATCAACTGTGAAGCAGGGTGTGGCTTTCCTCGCTAGCTGTTTTTAAGACATTCTCTTTAGTCTTCGGTGTTCTGCAATTTCGCTATAAAATAGTGGTGAGGTGTGGCTTTTTAAAATTTATCATTTCTAGTGTATTTTATGATTTCTATCTGTAAGGATTTTTGTCTTTCGTTTCTGGAAAATTCCTGGCCATTTTATCGCAGTTGTTGTCTCTCCTTCTTTCCCTCTGTTCTCTTCTGGGGCTCCATTCTAATCTGTGCTCCACCTTTTATTCCTTCATCCGCACCTTATAACCTCTGTCATATTTTCCCATTTTCCTTTTTTCTCTATTGGGTAAAATCTTCACATTTATCTCGTTTTTCAAGTATCTTCTCAGTGCCTGTGTCAAACCTGACATGTAATCTGCCTTTTCTCCCCCCAACAACTAATTTTTAAAACCAATAATGAAGCAATTTTGAGAGTAAAAGGGACACCAGTGATATTCCCATAAGGACAACAGGTGTGATCTGCAAACCTGACTGCAAAGTTTGTAATAACAAATATCAAAGAGTCAGTATCATATATGCCATATACCTTGACCAAAGTATAATTTATAAGTCATCGTGAATTGAATTATGTCCCCTCAAAATGTCTGTCAATTTGGCCAGGCTACAATTCCCAGTTTTGTGGGATGGTCCACCACTCTGAGATTCTTGTCTGGGTTTGAATTCTACCACTGTGATGTTAATCAGGCAGCTATATCCCTGAAGCAGGACTCACCCTACAGGAATAGGTTGTTGAGTCAATCTCTTTTGGTTTATAAACAGACACAATCCAGCAGAGGGAAAAGGGACCTCACCATACCATCAAGAAAGAAATGCTGGCAGCACAGTACTTCCTTCAGATCTAGGGTCCCTGCACTGAGAAGCTCCTGGACCAGGGAAAAATTGATGACAAGGTCCTTCTCTAAGAATTTACACAGAGAGAATGCCTTCCCTTGGAGCTGGCACCCTGAATTCAGACTTCTAGCCCCCTAGATTGTGAGAGAATAAATTTCTGTTTGTTAAACCCATCCATTTATGGTACTTCTGTTACAGCAGCACTACGTAACTAAGACAGACGTCAACATCAAAGACGCATTTTTACAAATCTACATAGGTTTCAACTTTTTAAAATACTTAGCTAAATAACTCATGAGTCAAAGTAGAGTTCATGCTGGGAACAAAAATAAAGATTAAAAAAATTATATACGACAAAGCAGAAAATATATCCTTAAATGCTTGTACTAGGGGGAAAAAAAGATTCAAGTCAATGAGCTAAACATCCAACTTAAGAAATGCGGAAAAACACTAGAATGAACCCAAAGAAAAGACACTAAAGGATCGTTGAAGCCAAAAGAGTAGAGAAGAAAAAACTCTAAGTGATTAGATAAACAATCAATTTCTGGTGAAACCAACTATGAAAAAGAGAGAACACAAGTAACGAAAGGACTGAAAAAGGGTTTACAACCACAAATACAACACTGGTTTAAAATAAGACAATTACAGAATATCAATGAGTAATTTTCTGTCATTACACTTGAAAACTGACAAAACAGGCAAAAACCTAAAAAGTATCTAATTATCTAAAATTGATTCGAGATACTGAATCTTGTGGGGGAAATACTTTTCATGAAGAACACAACAGGTATAGATAGTTTTATGTGAGAAATCTATGACACTTTCAAAGAACAGATCATTCCAGTCTTACATAAACTCTTCCAAAAAATAAAATACAAGGATTACTTTTCAGTTCATTATATGAGGCAGTATAGCTCTGATACCCAAACCATACAGGTGTAGCATAAGAAAGGAGAACTTTAGGCCAATCTCATTCATGAACAGGGATACAAACAGGTATTTCAAAAGACATTAGCAAACTGAATACACCATAAAGACTGAAATCAAGTTGGTTTTATCTCAGCTGTGCAAGGACTAGCTTGACATTAGGAAGTCTCCTAGTAGAGAAAACCCATGTGATCATTACAATAAAAACTAAACAAAATTTTTTAAAATTCTTCTAACCCAGGTATAAAAACGAACATGCTGGGAGACAATGTCTGTGAACAGATGAATGGATCAAAAGAATTTAGTCCATTCAAAAAACATCAAACCCATTGCCATTAAGGCAATTCCGACTCATAGCAACCCTAGAGGACAGAGTAGAAATGCCCCACAGGGTTTCCAAGGCTGTAAATCTTTATGGAAGCAGACTGCTCCATCTTTCTCCTCTGCAGCACCTGGTGGGTTGGAACTGCCAATCTTTCTTGTAGAAAGCCTAACCTGGGTACCACTAAGGCTCCATGATACATGTATACTGTGGAATATTATGCAGCCATAAGGAGAGATGAAGTCTGATGCATGCTACAACTTGGATGAACCTTGAAAATAGTATGTTGAGTAAACTAAATCAGTTGCAAAAAGACAAATCACTTAAATGAAATAAGCAAATATATGGAAACCAAAGATTATTAATAGAAACTAGGCATAGGAGGTAGCAGAAAAAGGGAGTTTTTGTTTGAGGGCAGCGCTAAGTTTCTGTCAATGATGGTGGAATATTTCAGAAAAGAAGAGCAATAATGATAGCACAACTTGAGAAATGTGATCCACATCACTGAACTGTAAATGTGGAAGTCGTATTGGTGAATGTTTTTATATACATATGCAGACTGACAACTGAGTTTGTGAATGTATCCTAGAAAAAGTGCTACATACCTCGCTGCTGAATATCACTATGGTCACCTTCAAAGTACTCCCCTTGGAAAGCTATGCACCAACACCAGCATCTAGTCCACCTTTCTTTCCTTTTTTTTTTCATTATGACTGTGTGAAAATATACATTCCCATATAAATTTACATGCCCACCTATATGCAGCTTACACTGCTCTCCCTGCCCGGTGACAGCACATTATTCCTCTCTGCTCCATACGTGTCTCATCCTCCCAACAGTCTCCTTTCTCCTCCTCTCCACCCACTCTCCTTACTCCAGCGAGAGGTCCACAGGATGATATCCTATAGATGCATAGAACCATAAAGTGCATCCAATATATGATCACTGTGCATCACCAAGTCCAATCCACTGGTGTCTGAAGAGTGGACCTTCATTATGACTTATGGGCAAGGGCAGCATCAGGGCCGGGCCATGCTCCCAGGGGAACCCCGAAGCCGCTGGACCATCAATTGTGATCTTTTAGTGGAGATCTCAGGGTGCACCCCTTTTTATTCTTGTGTTGCCAGTGAGACTCAACTTAGTGAACTCCATTGTGACTATCACTGGTGGTGGCCGGGCACCATCAGGTTCTTCCAGTCCCAAGTCTATGTAGGCACCCACTTATGTGGGTCTCTCTATCTTCTGAGTTGTCTTTACCCCATGTCATTTGGGTCCTCGGTGAGCATCTGTTCCTACTGAGTTGAGACCATGTGCTGTGCCCTCAGATGACAGCTTGGCAGCTTTTAAGACCCCAGATGCCACTCACCAATGTGTGGTGCAGGGAGCCCTCTTAGCAGAATGCTAGTTGTGTCAATTGGCCTTGGTTTTGCCTAAGGGCATGGTCTCCTGCCCCTGCCCCAGCTACTCTGACCTTGCAATATTGGGTTAAGATGGAAGGAGTATTCAATTTATGCTGAAGTCCACTTAATATTGTTCTTGTTTCTAATGCGTGCTATCACCGATTTCACCCAACTAAATTTCTAACAACTATCGAAACCCTCCCCCTCTCGCCCTCCCTACCTCCCTCCCCTCCCTTGCAGCCGTCAAAGAGTCTTTTCTTCTATACATAAGTCTGTTTTGAGATCTTATCATAGGAGTCTCATACAATATTTGTCCTTTTGTCGCTGACTACTTTCACTCAGCATAATGTCTTCCAGTTGAAATCAGGTTAGGAGATGTTTCCTGGAATCATCATTATTCTTTATCATTGCACAGTGCTCCATTGAGTATGTATATCATAGTTCACCTATCCATTCTTCTGTTGTTGGGCATCTGGGTTGATTCCATCTTTTTGCTATCGTGGATTGTGCTATGATAAACATTCTGGTGCATGTGTCCGTTGGTGTGAAAGGCCTTGATTCTGTAGGATATATTCCAAGTAGTGGAATTACTGGGTCAAATGGTATATCGATATCCAATTTTTTAAGGAAGCACCAGCCAGATTGCTTTCCAAAGAGGTTGGACCATTTTGCAACCCCACCAACAGTGTAGGAGAGTTCTACTTTCTCCACAGCCTCTCCAGCATTTGTTGTTTTGTTTTTTGGATCATGGCCAACCTTGTTGGTGTGAGACGGCATCTCACTGTAGTCTTGATTTGAATTTATTTAATAACTAAAGATTGTGAACATGTCCGCATGTATTTTTTGGCTGCCTGGATCTCCTCTTTAGAGAAATGTCTGTCCATCTCCTTTGCCCATCACTTAATTGGATGATTTATCTTCTTATTGATATTTTGTAGTATCTTATAGATTATGGAGACCAGGTGTCGGTCTGACACAGGGTTACCAAATATTTTTTCCCATTCTGTAGGTGGCCTTTTAATTCTATTGATAAAGTCTTCAGATGAGCAAAAGTGTTTAATTGTTAATAGTTCCCATTTATCTATTTTCTCTTCTGTTGATTGTGGTTTGTTTGGCAGATTTTGAAGTCTGTCTACATTGTGTATTAAAACTTCCATTGTTGTTCCTACCTTTTCTTGGATGAGATTTATCATTTTAGGTTTGATATTTAGGTCTTTTATCGAGTTGGAGTTGGTTTTTGTACAAGGTGCAACATATGAATCTTGTTTCAATTTATTGCAGATGGGTATTCAATTTTGCTAGCACCATTTGTTGAAGATACTGCTTTTACCCCAGTTTAATGTCTTAGGGTCTTTCTCAAATATCAGCTGTTCATAGGCAGATGGTATCATCTCTGGGGTCTCAGTTCTGTTCCATTGATCTATCTGTCTGTTCTTCTACCAGTACCAGGCTGTTTTGACCACTGTGGCAGTGTAGTTTGTTCTAAGGTCAGGTAATGAGAGGCCTCCCAGTGTGTTCTTCTTCTTTAGTAGTACCTTACTTATCTGGGGCTTCTTCCCTCTCCAAACAAAATTGGTGATTTGTTTCTCCATCTCATTAAAAAATGATGCTGGAACTTATATTGGGATTGCATTACATAAGTAGATTGCTTTGGGTAAAATGGACATTTTCACAATGTTAAGTCTTCCTATCCACGAGCAGGGTGGGTTTTTCCATTTATCTAAGTCTCTCTTAGTTTCTTGTAGTAAGGGCTTGTAGTTCTCTTTGGTAAGCTCTGTTATTTCTCTGGTTAGATTAATTTCTAGGTACTTTATCTTCTTAGGGGCTATAGTAAATGGTACGGATTTGATGATTTCTTTGTTAACAGTCTCGTTGTTGGTATAAAGGAATCCTACTGATTTACTTATGTTTATCTTGTATCCTGAGACTTTGCTGAACTCTTCTATCAGTTTGAGTAGTTTACTTACAGATTCTTTGTGATTCTCTATATATACAATCATATCACCTGCAAACAGGGAGATTTTGACTTCTTCTTTGCCGATGCAGATGCCCATTATTTCTCGGTTTTGTCTAATTGCTCTGGCTAGAACTTCTAGTACAATGTTGAATAGAAGAGGTGAGAGTGGGCATCCTTGTCTAGTTCCTGTTCTCAAGGGAAAGTCTTTCAGTCTCTCTCCATTCAGGATGACGTGGGCAGTTTGCTTTGTATAAATGGCCCTTATTGAGTTAAGGAATTTTCTGTCTATGCCTATTTTGCTAAGAGTTTTTAGCATCAATGGGTGTAGGACTTTATCAAATGCCTTTTCTGCATCAATGGACAAAATCAGGTGATGTTTGTCTTTTGTCATATTTATATGGTTAATCACATTAATTGTTTTTCTGATGTTGAACCAGCCTTGCATCCCTAGTATGAATCCAATTTGGTCATGATGGATTATTTTTTGGATACGTTGTTGTATTCTATCGGCAAGAATTTTGTTGAAGATTTTTGCATCTAGATTCACGAGTGATATTGGTCTGTAGTTCTCCTTTTCTGTTGGGTCTTTCCCTGGCTTTGGTATCAGGGTTATGCTGGCTTCATAGAATAAGTTTGGGAGTACTAGTCCACCTTTCAAAGCAATTTTGGAACTCTTTTTCTGAAATGACCATCAGAGTCGTTGTCATATTACCCTTGATGCCCCGAATGTCATCAAAATGTCTTCCTTTCCACATTTCCTCTATCTTCAGGAAAAGAAAAAAGTCACTGGGGCCCAGATTAGGTGAGTAGGGAGGGTATTCCTATACAGTTATTTATTTACTGGCTAAAAACTCCTCCTCAGACAACTATACAGTTAAGTTCGCTAACTTACCACTGTATATAATGGCCATTACAGGAAGACTTTCAAAATTGCTTTAAAGGGTTAACCAGGTACTGAAGTCAGTGAAGAGATTCCCAAAAGGAGTCCTTCAAAGGTGACCATAGTCATATTCAGCAATGAGGTATGTAGCACCTAAAACAATTAAGTTCTTGGATGTACTTGGCAGACCTTGTATTTTCAGGAAAAAAAAAAGGAACATATTTAACCTCCAAGAGAGTATCTTTAAAAACTTAGGATACAAAAGATACCCACAATTATGGTTTCTATGCAACATTTTACTGGGTGTTCTCACAAGTACAATAAGTAAAGCTCAATGACCTGAATGCAAAAGGTTATTATTATTCATAGATCATATTTATTGCTCACATAAGAAGCCAAGTGGAATCTATAGGCAACTTATTAGCAATAATGAGCTTAACAATGGATAAGATCAGTATAGGAAAATCAATTGTATACATAATTCTTTTGTATGTGTTATATGTTATAGCTTTTTTCTTTTTAATATTTTATAGTGCTTTAAGTGAAAGTTTACTATCCAAGTCAATTTGTCATAGAAAAATTGACACACACACTGCTATGTAACTCTAGCAACTCTCCTTACTCTGTGATGGCAGACTCCACTTTTCCACCCTGTATTTCCCATGTCCATTCAACCAGGTCCTGTCCCCCTCTGCCCTCTCATCTCGCCTCTAGACAGGAGTTGCCCAGTTAGCCTCATGTACCTACTTCAGACAAGAGGCACATTCTTTGCCAGTATCATTTTATGTCTTATAGTCCAACCCAGTCTTTGTCTGAAGGGTTAGCTTTGGGAATGGCTTCAATCTGGGGCTAACAGCATCTGCAGGCTCTGTCTTCCAGGTCACCTTCCAGTCTGTTGGACCATCAAGTCTGGGCTATTTAATAGAGTTCAAGTTCTGCATCCCATTTTTCTCCTACTACGTCGGAGACCCTTTGTTGTGTTCCATGTCGGGGCAATCATCAGTGGCAGCCAGGAACCATCTATTTCTTCTGGTCTCATGCTGATGTAGTCTCTAGATTATGCAGCCCTTTCTCTCAGGCTCATGTTTTCCATACGCCTTTGATGCCTTTCATTCTCTGCTTCGGGTGAGTTGGGATCAACTGATGCTACTTGGATGGCTGCTTGCTACTGTGACACCATTTTTAAAAATGAGAATTTCACTAGGGGAAATCTGGATCCTCAATTTCTACCTTTGTTCTATCATTTCTACCTAGAGAGTTCCAAAGCAGGTATATGCACAAAAGAGGTAACAACAGGTAAAAGGGAGACAAAAAGCTTCTTTATTACTTGCTCCAAACTCAAGTACAGAGAGCAGGTAAGCAGGGCTAGACCAGCAGGCATTCCTTTTGCCCACTTACAGATTCTAGGACCTTTGCTTTTCCTTCCACTGTGATGACAGGAGGAGCCCTGGTAGCACAGTGGTTAAGCATTTGGCCACTAACCAAGAGGTCAGCAGTTTAAATGCACCGGGCACTCCTTGGAAAATCTATAGGGTAGTTCTGCTCTGTCCTACAGGGTTGCTATGAGTCAGAATTGACTCAGTGGCAAAGGTTTTTTTTATTTGGTGATGAAAGGAAAAGTCCATTTCACACAGTTCTATCGATATCAAGGAGAATTTACCTAAAGAGCAAGAATACCCCAGAGCCAACCGCAGGGTTGGTACAGGTCACAGGAGAGAAAGGCAAGAGGGGAAGGCATGATGGTCACGTGTCCTGTAGTCAATGACGAGACCGCAATACTCACTGCCATCAATTCCAAGTCATAGTGACTCTATAGAATAGAAGAAAACTGCTCCACAGAGTTTCCAAAGAACTCCCAGCAGATTTGAACAGCTGACCTTTTGGTTAGCAGACTTATCCACTTATCCACTATGCCACCAGTGGTTCCACTGAGTTGGAATTGACTCAACAGCAACGAGTAATGAGGACACAGAACTGGTCTTTACCGCAGATGGGAAAGAGAGTCACAGGGAAGCGAGTGAGGAGAGTTGCACAAGTACCCAAAGTTCCTTCTGCTCAAGAGCTCTGCCCATTGACAAAGGCATTCCACACCAGAGAAACTGTCACAGTCAGTTGGAACCAGGAGCAGGGTGATAAGAAGCTAGGAAAGGACAGTGAATTCTTTCTCACCAAAGACATCCTGCTTCTAACAAGGCAGCTCCAGTGTAATAGTTTACAAATTCAATTAGCACATTCCCTGGTGCTTGATGAATTCATGTTCCTCCATTCTTCCCATAAGCAGCCTACCATCTCCTGTAATGCAATGCTTTCCCAAAGTTTTTTTTTTTTTTTTTTAAGGAAATAAACTTTAATAGAGGTCCATATAAAATTAGGTATTCAAATAAAAATATTGAATACATAAAAAGGGGCCCTCGTGGCACAATGCTAACCAAAAAGCTTGGCGGCACAAACCTTCCAGTCACTTCATGGGAGAAGGATGTGGCAATCCGCTTCCATAAAGACGTACAGGCTTGAAAATCCTGTGATGCTGTTCTACTCTGTCACATGGGGCTATTGAGAGTGAGACTCTACAGCAGCAGGTTTCCTACACATACAAAGGGAGTCTCTGGGCCTCACAAATCATCAACAGCTCCATTACCAGCCAAAAGTCTGGCTGCCCTAGATCTGTCTAAGTGATGGTGTTGGTACCCTTTCTTCCCCTCTAGGCCAGGCTGCCTCTTAAGGGACAGAGCGCCCTCTGCTGGCTTAATAGCTGGAAGCTTTCAGGATATTGAACAGAGCACTGAAGTTGAACATCCACTAATTGTCATCATAATAATCTACAACCATCTGTTGATTACATATGGCAATTACATGTTGCTGTAAACTAATCACATTAATATAGAGGTATCAAGGGCTCTGAGAATATACCATGGACTGCCAAAAGAATGAACAAATTGGCTTTGGAAGAAGTGTAACCAGAAGGCTCCTTACAAGCAAACACGGTGAGACTACATCTTGCATAGTTTGGACATGGTGTCAGGAAGGATCAGTGCCCAGAGAACACCATGCAGGACAAAGTAGAAGGTAAGTGGAAAAGAGAAAGACCCTCAGTGAGATGGACTGACACAGTGGCTGCGACAATGGGCTCAAGCATAACAATGATTGTAAAGATGGTACAAGACCGGGCAGTGTTTCATTCTGTGGTACACAGGGTCTGTACGGGTCAGAAGTGACTCAACAGTACCTACCAGAAACAACGAGTTCTCTGGAGTCAGATAAAGCTTTGGCGTCCTTACTAGCACTAGTCTTTGCTTATATTTTTTACTCTCTCCAAGCCTCAGTTTCCTCATCTATACAATGGATATAATACTGTATCAGTCAGTGTCCAGTCTGGAAAACAGAAACTACATTGGTCAATTTAACAGACTGAATACTGGGAAAATGGGTAAGCAGGTTTTGGAAGACTAGAAAAGTAAACTGGGAATTCAGAGGTTACAGGTAATAACTATAGGAAGTAGGATCAGTGACTAGCATTTGGCAAGCTGTCTGGTGAGGGCCACCTAACAGGAACTATGATTTGAAGACACAGCCAGGCCATTGTGGTAATCCAGAAGACAGGAAGTTAGGAAGATAAATGTTTCTCCTTCCTGATTCCTCCTTCCTGTCACTATTAGGGTTGCCAGGTTGCATGGGAAATAATTATACCAAAAACTTATTCCATGGTGATCTAAAATCCAAATTTAACTGGGTGTCATGTTTTTTCCATGTCAGGCCTAGCCAGAACTCCCCATCGGCTGAACCAGACAGAAGCAGGAAAAATTTTTGATGCAATCCCGTATGGCAGCTTTTGGGGATGAGAGCAAGGCGGACAGGGGGGTAGAGGTTTCTGCAGGACAAGTTCATGGTATACATCTAGAGAGGAAGTAACGGTTGAGCTGGGCTTTGACAAACTCGGTCCTTGAGTTCTGAGTGCACAGTGGGGTGGAAGCATAGAGGCAGGGGTACCAGCACAGCAGGTTGGAATGGCAGGGAAGAGCTGTTTTGGAAAAATCTTGTTTATCAGGCTAAGGAGCTTAGATTTTATCTAGTAGTCAAGGGGGATAAGTGGTGATTTCCAAGAAAGGGATTAATACATTTAATGCTTCATTTAATATTCATAGCCACAGTATTCATAATAGCATAAACCTGAAAACAACTCAAAATGTACATTAATAAACTGCATTACATTCACGTAATGGAATATTATATTTTTTATTGTGATTAAATCTGCTACAGCCACATGCAAGAACAGGAGGGTTTTTTGTTTGTTTTGATTAGTCTCAGTTTATTGGGGGGCTTTGGTGTACTTTCAAATATATATATTTTATTACACTTTAAGCAATAGTTTCACAATCCAACTTGCCATGTGGACCCCCAACTATGCAACCCCAATTCCATGACAGCACACTCCTGCTACCTACCCTGTACTTCCCATATCTATGCGACCAACTCCTGTGCCTCTCCACCCTCTCATCTTGCCTTTGAACAGGAGCTGCTCAGACCACCTCATGTATATATTTAGGCCAAGAAGCCCCTTCTGTGCCAGCATCATGCTGCATCTCATAGTCCAGTCCAATCTTTGTCTGAAGAGTTGGCTTCGGTACTGGGTTCAGCTCTGAGCTAACAGAAAGTCTGGGACCATGTCCTCAGGTGACCTCCCAGTCTAACCGACTATTAAGTGTGAGCTTTTAATGGAGTTCTAGTTTGGTACAGCCATTCTTCTTCTACTACATCAGGGACTCTGCACTGTGTTCTCTGTTAGGGCAGTCACTGGTGGTGGCCAGGGACCATCTAGCTCTTTTGTTCTCATGCTGATGTAGTCTCTGGCTCATATGGTACCTGCTGTCTGCTGGGCTCATATTTTCCTTGTGTCTGATGTTCTCCTCTGCTCCAAGCAGACTGGGACCAGTTGATGCTACTTTGATGGTTGCTTGCTAGCTTTTAAGACCCCAGAGGCCACATGCAGAACATTTTCTTTTTTTATTGTGATTAAGTGAAAGTATACAATCCAAATCAGTTTTGCATGCCCACCCTTCTGCAGTTCCTTCTGCTTTCCTTGCCTGGTGACAGAACACTCCTCCTTTTCATTCTATACTTGTGTCCTCCTAACAATTTCCTGTCCCCTTCTCTCTACCCTTTTCTCTCCCATCTAGCAACAGACCAGTAGCATCCTATAAATGCATAGAACCATAAAGTACACAAACCATATGGTCACACTGTGTCCCCGAGTCCAGCCCATTTTTGTCCAAAGAGTTGACCTCAGTCATGTTTCTGGTCAGCGGCAGCAGCAGGGCTAGGCACCACGTTGCCAGGGGATGCCCCAGGGTGTCGGACCATCAGCTGTGGTCTTTTGGTAGAGTTCTTGAGCTGCACCGCTCTTTTTCTCGTGTTGCCACAGGGATTCAACATTGTGTGCCCCATCACAGCTGTCTTTGGTGGTGGACAAGGACCATTTGGTTCTTCTGGTCACATGTTGATACAGTCACCCATTCCCATGGGTCCTTCTGTCTCCTGAGCCCTTTGTTCCTCGTGTCTTTGCTATTCTTGGTGATCATCTGTCGGGACAAACTCGTGTGCCTCAGATGGCAGCTTTTTTAAGACCCCAGACACCACTCACTAATACGGGACGCAGAAGACTCCTTTAGCAATAAACCGGTTATACCAATGGATCTCGATGTGCCCCAAGAGCATGGTCTCAGACCCTGCCCCTGCTACTCTATCCTTGCAGGATTGGATTGATATTAGAAGTTTCCAGTTTATGGTGAAGGCCAGTTAAGTTGACCTACTTTCCACCGTGTGCTGTCACTGCTTTCACCTAACCAAATTTCTATCAACTACCTAATCTATGACCAACACGCTCCCTCGCTCCCTTCCCTTGTAGCTGTCAAAGAGTCTTATGTACATGAATCTGAGTCTTTACAGAGGGGTCTCATACAACATTTGGCCTTTTGCCACTGACTGATTTCACTCAGCATAAGGTCTTAGAATTGAAACCAGGTTATCAGAGGCTTCCTAAAAAAGCTGCAAATAGATATACCATTTGATCCAGTAATACCACAGCTTAGAATATATCCTGCAGAAACAAAGGCTGTCACATGAACAGATGCATAGTGTTCCATTGAGTATATATACCATAGTTTGTTTAACCATTCATCCATTGATAGGCACGTTCTATTGTGGACTGTGCTGCAATAAACAGTCGTGTGCATATATCTGTTCATGTGACAGCCTTTGTTTCTGCAGGATATATTCCAAGTAGTGGGATTACTGGATGAAATGGTATACCCATTTCCAGTTTTTTAAGGAAACACCAAATTGCTTTCCAAAGAGGTTGTACCATTTTGCAATCCCACCAGCAGTGTAGCAGAATTCCAGTCTCTCCATGGCCTCTCCAGCATTTGTTGTTTTGTGGTTTTTGGATCAGGGCCAACCTTGTTGGGGTGAGATGGTATTTCATTGTAGTTTTGATGTGGATTTCTCTGATAGCTAATGATCATGAATATTTCCTCATGTGTCTTTTGGCTGCCTGGATATCCTCTTTGGTGAAGTATCTGTCCAACTTCTTTGTCCATAGCTTAATTGGGTAATTTACCTTTTCCTTGTTGGTATTTTGCAGTACCCTGTAGATTACGGAGATCAGACATCAGTCTGACATGCAGTTGCCAAATATGTTTTCCGATTCTCTAGGTGGTCTTTTGACTCTTTTGATAAAGTCTTTGGTTGAGCAAAAGTGTTTGATTCTTATTAGTTCCCATTTGTCTATTTTCTGTTGATTGTGCTTTGTCAGATTTTGAAGTCTGTCTAAGCTGTGCATTAGAACTTCCACTGTTGACCTTATTTTTTCCTTGCATGATCTTTATCATTTCGGGTTTGATATTTAGATCCGACTTGACGGCACTTGGCTTATTTAGGTCTTTGATTTTGAGTTAGCTTTTGTGTAAGGTGTGAGATGTCGGTCTTGTTTCAATTTTTTGCAGATGTACATCTAATTTCGCCAGCACCATTTGTTAAAGAGACTGTTTTCACCCCACTTTGCAATCTTAGGGCCTCTGTCAAAGGTCAACTCTTCATAAGAGGATGGTGGCATCTCTGGGGTCTCAACTCTGTTCCTTTGGTCTATATGTCTCTTTTTGTACCAGTACCAGGCTGTTTTGACTACTGTGGCAGTGTAATAGGTTTGAAAGTTGAGTAGTGTGAGGCCTCCCACTGTGTTCCTTTTTTAGTAGTGCATTGCTTATCCAGGGTTTCTTCTCTTTTCCAAGTTTGTGATTTGTTTCTCCACCTCATTAAAAAATGACACTGGGATTTGTATTGGGATTGTGTTGTATATACAGATCACTTTTGAGTCGGATCTGACTCGACAGCACTTGGCTTGGCTTGGCTGGGTAAAATGGGAATTTTCACAAGGTTAAGTCTTTCTATCCATGAGGAAGGTAGGTTTCTCCATTTAGGTAGGTCTCTTTTGCTTTCTTGCAGTAAGTTCTCGTCGTTGTCTCAGTATAGGTCTCTTGTTTATGTAGTTAGATTTATTCCTAGCTATTGGGAGCTATAGTAAATGATATTGATTTGGTGATTTCCTCTTTGATGATCTCTTTGTTGGTGTAAAGGAGTATTACTGATTTACTTATGTTTATCTTATATTCTGATACTTGGCTGAACTCTTCTATTAGTTCCAGTAGTTTACTTATGGATTCGGTAGGATTCTCTGCATATACAATCACATAATCTGCAAATGTGGAGATTTTTTACTTCTTCTTTGCTGGTGCAGATGCCCTTTATTTCTTTGTCTTGTCTAATTGCTCTGGTTAGAATGTCGAATAGACATTGTCGAATAGAACAATGTCTAGTACAATGTCGAATAGAACCAGTGAGAGTGGGCATTCTCGTCTAGCTCCCGTTCTCAAGGGGAAGTTTTTCTGTCTCTATTCAGGATGATGCGGGTGGTTGGCTTTGTGCAGAAGTCCCTTATTATGTTGAGGTATTTCCCCTCTGTTCCTATTTGCTGAGAGTTCTTAGCATGAACGGGTGCTGGACTTTATTGAATGCCTTTTCCAATTCAATTGAAAATTCAGGTGATTCTTATCTTTTGTGTCACTTATGTGGTGGATCACATTAATTGTTTTTCTGATGTTGAACCAGGCTTGCATCCTTGGTATGAGTCCAACTTGGTCATGATGAATTTTTTTTTTTTTTTTGATATGTTGTTGAATTCTATTGGTTAAGATTTTGTTGCAGATTTTTGCATCTAGGCTCCTGAGTGATATTGCTCTGTAATTTTCTTTGTGGGCTCTTTCCCTGGTTTTGGTCTTATTATATCACTTTCATAGAATGTTTTGGGGAGTATTCCATCCCTTTCTATGCTGTGAAATAGTTTCAGTAGCATTAGAGTTTACTCCTTTCTAAAAGGTTCGTAGATTTCTCTGTTGAAGCCATTCGGGCCAGGACTTTTTTGGTTGGTAGTTTTTATTTATTACTTTTTCAATTTCTTCCTTTGTGATGGGTTTATTAAGTTGTTCCATTTTTCTTTGTTATAATTTTGGTAGGTCACATGAGTCTAGAAATTTGTTCATTTCCTCTAGGTTTTCTTTTCTTTTTTAAAAAAATTTTTTATTTAATATAACTGAGTGAAAATGTACATTCCTGTATAAATTTACATACCCACCTATATGCAGCTTCTACTGCTCTCCCTGCCCGGTGACAGCACACTATTCCTCTCTGCTCCATACATGTCTCGTTCTCCCAACAGTCTCTTTTTTCCCTCCTCTCCACCCACTCTCCTTCCTCCAGCCAGAGGTCAGCAGGATGACATCCTACAGATGTATAGAACCATAAAGTGCATCCAATATATGGTCACTGCATCACCAAGTCCAATCCATTCCTGTCCGAAGTGTGCACCTCCGTTATGATTTATGGTCAAGGGCAGCATCAGGGCGAGGGGCAGTGCTCCCAGGGGATCCTCTAGGTTTTCAGATCTGTTAGCCTCTCACAGTATTCTGTTATGATACTTTTGATTTCAGTTGGGTCTGCTGTGACATCTCCCATCTCATTTCTCATTCGGGCTACTTGTTTCCTCTCCTGTTTTTCTTTTATAAGTTAAGCCAATGGTTTATCAATTTTTTTGATCTTTTCAAAGAACCAGTTTTTGGTTTTGTTAATTGTTTCAGTTGTTCTTCTATTCTCTAATTCATTTAGTTCTGCTCTAATCTTTATTATTTGTTTTCTTCTGGTGGCCGAAGGGTTCCTCTGTTGCTTTCTTTCTACTTGTGCAAGCTGTAGGGTTAATTCTTTGGTTTGGGTCCTCTCTTCATTCCAAATGTGTGCACTTAGAGAGATAAACTGAGCTCTGAGCACTGCTCTTGCAGTATCTCATAGGTTCTGGTAGGATGTGTTTTCATTCTTATTCAATTCCATAAATTTCTTTATTTCATCCTTGATTTCTTCTATAACCCATGGAGTTTTCAGCAAGGTGTTGTTCAGTTTTGATGAGTTCAAATTTCTACCTATGTTTTTTCTGGTATTGATTTCAATTTTATGGCTTTATGGTCCAAGAAGATGCTTTGCAATAATCAAATGGTTTGGATTTTACTGAGACTTGCTTTATGTCCTAACACATGGTCTATCCTGGAGAATCTTCCACGCATATTGGATAAGAAGGTGTACTTATCTGCTGATGGATAGAAACTTTTGTATATGTTGAAGTGTAGGTGGTTAATAGAATATTTTCTTAAAAACAAACTTAGCTACGCCAATTAGCCTAGATGTTCCCTGAAACCATGGTCCCGCAACCCCGGTGCCTGCTACTCTCTCCTTCAAAAATCAGGTTGTATCTAGAAAGCCCTTTAGCTTTTTGTGTAATTCAGTTGTGCTAACCTCTCTTTTACTGCATGCTGTCACTCCTTTCACCTAACCCAAATCCTATATATCTAATCTATGAATACTCCATCTCCCTTCCTTCCCACCTTTATAACCACCATAAAAGCAAGCTGCAAAAGTTTCATCATCTACAATGAAACACTTCATGGGATTAGTGTTCTTGGTTCAAAGGTTTAGGGTGATGGCTTTGTGGGTCTGCCCAGTCAATTGGCCTAGTATTTTTAGAGTTTCTATTCTACTCTCTAGTTCAGTAAGTAGCATCAGAGGTCTCAAAAGCTTGTGAACGACCACTGAAGATACAATTGGTCTCTATCCTCCTCCAACAGCAGCGGAAGAAGAAGATCCAGGACCTGGAGAAGGAAAATGACTGCAGGTGTAACTGCCTCCAAAAACTACTCCTTCCATCACCATGAAACCAACAGCATCTGTCCTAGTCATCCAGTGCTACCAAAAGTACATCTAGTGCATACTACAAGTGGATGGCTTCAACAAAGAGAAACTTTTCTCACAGAAAAGTAGGCCAAAATTCCAAATTCAGGTTACTCAGCTCTAGGGAGAGAAAGGCTTTCTCTGTTGGCTCTGGAGGGAGGCCCTCGTCCTCAATCTTCCCATGAACTTGTAGCTTCTGAGGCACAGGGACCTCAGATCCAAAATATATATGCTCTGCTCCCCACACTGTTTCTTTCTTGATGGTATGAGGTCTACACCTCTCTGCTTGCTTCCCTCTCTTTTATACCCCAGGAGACTGCCTCAAGGCACAGTACAATTTTATACATAGTCCTGCCCCACCAACACAACTGCTGCCCATCCTTCTTTATTAACATCACAGAGGCAGGATTTATAACATACAGGAACATTGAACAATACCAGGAGTCATGGCCAAGCCAAACTGTTACACACATTTTTGGGGGGGACACAATTCAATCCATGACAGTGCCTGACTACCGCTACTGAACATTTTGTTTGAGGACCCAATAAATGGATCCTGACAGAAAGTAGGAAAAGCAGAGAACAGAACTTTAAACTCATATGGAAACCATATGAGACTGAAGGAACCCCAAATCTAATGCCTGGTAATAATTTTTCAACCTGGAACCAAAACTGTCCCATGAAGTCATCATTCAACAACACTTTAGCCCAATTAATAAAGAATGTTTGCTTCAAACATGGAGCTCCTATAGTCCACATGAATTTAAACCAACAACAGTTCATCTACAGCCCGGATGAGAATTTTAAGGGGTAGAGAGCCTAGATGAATAACCAATGCTACAGAACTGTTGGGGTAGAAACTGCAAATGGATGTATGGTTTCGTTCTGTACGTACCCCAAGCCAAACCAAACCCACTGCCATTGAGTCAGGTCTGACTTTTAGCGGCCCTAGAGGTCAGAGTAGGACTGCCCCCTCGAGTTTCCAAGGAGTGTCTGGTGGATTTGAATTGCTGACCTTTTGGTTAGCAGACTAGCACTTTGGCCCACTACACCACCAGGCTTTCTGGTTCTGTACATAGCCACTGAAAATAAAAACATACAAACAAAAAAAAAAAAACCTAGCTCCATCAACAAACCAAAACCAAACAATGCTGTTGATTCTGACTTGAGGTAAATTCATGTTTCAGAGTAGAATGCTGTGTCATATAGTTTTCAATGGCTTATTTTTCAGAGGTACATTCCTGGGCCTTTCTTTCTAGTCTGTCTTACTCTGGAAGCTCTGCTGTTCAGCATCACAGCAACACACAATCCTCCAGGCGAGTGGTGGCTGCATTTAAGGTGCTCTGCAGTCCAGAATGTTAACCCCATTTGTATCACCCAAAGACTTCTTGGAAGTGTTTAAAGTAAAGACCAGTTGCTGTCAAGTGTATTCTGACTCACGCAGACCACATGTGTATGGAACAGAACTGCATTCCATCACCGTTTTAAGGCTGTAAACTTTCAGAGGTGGATCACCAAGACTTTCTTCCAAGGCACCTGTGAGTTTCAACTGCCAACCTTTTGTGTCCCACCCAGGGACTCCCTGAAGGTGCTTGGAGGGAGAGGAGAGAAAGGAAGGGTAATGCACTGTGGAGTCAGTGAAAAACAAATGCTACAAGGGTGCAGCCAGTTTTTATATGGCTTCCTACATCTTCACGCAAGACTTCATTCCCCATTTACATGCTTAGTATGTGTAAACACCATCCTAATTCTGTGTATGTCTCTGCCCAAGAATTTATTTTTACTCCAAGATTTAGGGAAGGGGATGAGAAGGCATACTGCCACACCTGGCACATGGTCAAAAAGTTATTTTAAGGGAGGACTACATGATGTAGCCATGGGTATGAACTCAGTGGCAACTAGTTTCTCTTACCTCCTCATCCAATGACTGTTGTTTTTGTTAGGTGTTGTTGAGTTGATTCTGATACACAGCAACCCTGAATACAACAACTGTCAGGTCCTCTGTCATACTCACAATTGATGCTATGTTTGAGTCCATTGTTGCAACTACCATAACATTGCACCTCACTGGTTGTCTTCCTCTTTTTTTTCAGTCTTCTAATTTACCAAGCATGACGTCCTTCTCCAAGGACTGCCCCCTCCTGGTAATACATCCAATGTACCTGAGACAAAGTCTGGGCATTCTCGATTTTAAGGAGCATTCTGTTTGTACTTCTTCCAAGACCAATTTAGCAGTCCATAATAAAATGAAGTCCTTGACAACTTCAGTCTTTCCTCTATTTATCATGATGTTATTTATTGGACCAGTTGTGAAGATTTTTGTTTTGTGTTGAGGTGTACTTCACAATGAAGGCTCTAGTCTTTGATCTTCATCTGTAACTGACTTCAAGTTCTCTGCCCTTTATGCAAGTGAGGTTGTGTCACCTGTATACTGCAAGTTTGTAATGAGTCTTTTTCCAGTCATGATGCCACACTCTTTATACAGTCCAGCCTCTCTGATTATTTGCTCAGTATAGACTGAATAAATTCATCAAAAGGACACAACACTGATACACACTTTCCTGATTTTAGACCATGTTGTGTTCAAATGCTCGCCTTTTGCTCCATGGACAGGTTCTGCATGAGCACAATTAAGTTTTCTGGAATTGCCATTCTTCACAATGTTATCCATAATTTGCAATGATCCAGGTAGTCAAATACCTTTGCACAGTCAATAAAACACAGGTAAAACATCTCTTTGGTATTTTCTGCTTTCAGACAAGACCCATCCAGTATCAGCATTTATAGCCTTCCTTCCACATCCTTATCTGAATCCAGTCGGAATTTCTGGTAGTTCTCCGTCAGTGTACTGCATCAACTGTTTTTGAAGGATCTTCCACAAAATTTTACTTGTCTGTAATACAGGAACCCCAGTGACAAAGTGCTTAAGGCCATCAACCACTGATTGAAAGCTTGGTGGTTCCAAACCACTAAGCTCCCTTAAAGATTTACAGCCTCCGGGAAACTGTGGAAACCTGGGTAGTGTGGTGGTTAAGTGCTACAGCTGCTTACTGGAAGGTCAGTCATTCAAATCTGCCAGGAGATCCTTGGAAACTCTGAGAGAGTTCTCCTCTGCCTCCAGGGTTGCTAAGAATTGGAATCCACTTGACCACAGTGAGTTTGGTTTTTGCTGAAACCTTGTGGTGCTACAATGAGTTGAAATACACTCCAAGGCAGTAGGGTGCTCTTCCTTGACATCAACGATATCATTTAATAATTTCCACATTCTGTTGGATCACCTTTGATTGGAATCGGCAAAAATATGCATCTGTCAGTTGGCGAGGTAGCTGCCTTTCAAATTTCTTGACATAGATGACTGCCTCCGGGGCTGTGTTTGTTAAAACATCTCAGTTGGTATCCCATCAATTCTTGGAGCCTTGTTTTTCGCCAATGCCTTTAGTACAGCTTGGATTTGCCAATGATAATAAAACCTTTGAAACTTATAAAGCAACATACAAACAAGCCACCTACGCTAAAAATACCCATTAGTGGGAAAATGCACCCACTGGACACTGCCCCGCTCTGGAGTAGCTCGACGGGCCTCAGCGCCTGCCGTTTCCAGCTCTGCTGCGGTAGAGGTCCGCTCCAGTCCCCTGGGGGTCCTCGCCAGGTCAGTCTCTCTTAGGCTGATAGCGGGAGGCGGCCATTGACAACCGCAGCCTGGCTGTTTTCATGAAGAGACGAGGCCAGAAAACCCTGCCCAGTTCAGACACCACGCGGAACAGGAGCTACGCCTTCAGCAGCAGTTGAACAAACCGCTCTTGGCTTTGATGGAGGCGGAGCAGAGGCTCAGTCTCAAGAGCATGCTAGGACAGCCCCCAGCGCGAGGCACTCTGGGACTTGTAGTTTACTTTCCTGACAGCACCTCCCCGACTTTGGTCTTTATTCTCTCTGTCCTCTGCCAGCTCGCCGACTTCCTCGTCGCCACACGTCTGCACGTACGACTACACTACCCAGAAGTCTCCTCTTCGCGTCCGAGCTCGGCGCGGGCGCCGGTCGGGGCCTTAGCACTACAGTTCCCAGAAGCATTGGAGCAGTGCTTCCGTCTCGTTTCCAGGACCACAATTCCCAGAGACTTCAACTTGAGACGTTTTTATTTTTCACCAGGTTTCTTCGTGGGTTGGCAGGGCTTCGGCCGGCCAGCAGGCTGACGGCGGCGACGTGACCCATCGTGAGTGGGCACAGCGTCTCCTCAGCAGCTCCTTTTCTCGCCCCTCAGTTATCCTCCCTGTGGCAGGCCGTCGCGGCCCGTCTGTGCGGTGACCTGGCGGGCTGCGCCTGCGCTCTGCCCTGTTTCCTGCCTGGCTGGTGGCGGCGGCCATTTTGTCCATCCTCCTCCTCCTCCTGCTCCTCCTGGTAGGAGCGCAGTGTCCGGAGCGGGCTGGGGAGAGAACCGGAGAGCAGGATTCGGTGCCTTTTCCTCTGTCCCCAGCCGGCGTCCGGAACCCCCCTCCCCTTCCTCCCCGCCCCCTCCCCTCCCCAGCCCTGCCCTCCCCCTTGTCCCGGGATCGCTCCGTCGCACCCACCATGATGGAAGACGACGGACAGCCCCGGACTCTGTGAGTACCTGAGACCGGGGGTGCCAGGCGCCGAGAAGCCCGGGCACCGCGGGACGCTGAGGGAGGGAGCAGGAGAGCGGGACCGGAGCCGGGACGCGCGGCGGCCTCCCGGCCCAGGTGGCGTGGACACAAAGTGCATTCCTCGTTCTGTCCCCTTTTCCTTGGGAAGGAAACCCTCCCTTCCCCCAAACACAGTCACTTCCTGGGGTCTCGGGCTGGGCTCGACCTTTTTCTCTCGCTCCCTAGGCACACTCTTCCTAGGCCGGGTTTCTGCACGGCGGAGGCTGTCAGGCCCGGGAGAGCGCCTGCTCCCTGTCTGCTTTGGGGGCCTGGAGTTGGCCGGGAGCTGCGGGTCCCCACAGGGGCAGGGCCTGGTGGGGGTGGCCCCGGGGGGTGGGACCGCAGCCGCATCCCCTGCAGGCCGAGAGGCGTTAGCGCTCACCCCTTCCAAGTCCCCGGGGCAGCCGGAGTCGTTGTCCGCTCTTCTCCCGAGCTCAGCTCTGCGAGGAAGCCGGACAGTCTTCTGCCACTCAAGCCCATTCTCTTTCTGTCCCACGTGCCCCCGTCCACGCTGTCAGGAACACCCGCCAGTCGCCCGCTACTTTCGAAGTGCAATAAGGACGTCTCTTGCCGCCCAAGCATCTTCCTTTCTTGGATAAAGAAGTTTACTTGGAGCGCTGCAGACGCTCAACTGACAACCCGTTGTTAAACTCCCCTCGCTCTTTCGGTGTCGCCTCTTCCTAATCTGGGCGTCGAGACCTTCCGAGTTGGATAAAGGATGTCCTTATCCGCGCTATTCGATATGTGTCTTTGGGGTGCTTTCTCTCTGTTTTGCTGTTACTTTTTACCTGCAAGGCCACTCTAATGAATGACTTTCATCTTCCAACCTCTTATTTGGAGTTTTCTTTCTTTCCTAGTGAAGATGGTGACTCAGCGGTTGTGTTACTTTTCGGATAGTGTGGCACCCGTTTTTCCTGCATCCCCCACCTTTTTTTCCTTTGCCCCTTCCCCTTAAGTCTGAATAATTTCTAATTAGATGTTGAAGTGGGGCACCTTCGGGTTTCCTACCCTTTGGAGGCTTGAGTAAGAGTTAGATCACTGCTTTGTTTCTTGTCTGCCTGCCGTTGCTTAAGATCATAGTTCACTTGGCTCTGCTGTCTGGTGGGGAAAGTTCTTTCGCGGGAATAGATGCAAAGGATACTGGGGATGTTTGATGGTTAGCTCCTCGTTTTTTCACTTCGGCCAAAGAAAGTAAGCTCATTGGAGAAGCCAACTCGCTGCTGAATATTGATACTGGATTTTGTTTTGTTTTGCAGCCATGTGTGCGTTCTTCTCGTGTGTCTCTTTCAGATCTGTTACTCTGTTTTGGGAATTTAAGCATGTCACGTGCTTGAATGAACAGGCTGCTTAGTAGAACTTTTTATGTTTATGTTCTGTGGTGTCTTCCATCACTGCTTTCTCTTCCCAAAAAGGAGAGAATTGGGACAAATTTGAAATTTGTCCATTAACACCTGTCTGTTGAAGTCAAGTCTTGGTAGTTAGTGACCTGTTATACTTTGATAGAAACATCTGGGAAAACGATTTGTGTTTCACAGATGAAAGTTACATTGTATGAAAAAAATCTTAAATGTCATTGCATCATAGTAAGTGTCAAATAATTGGTGAATTCTCATGGCCGTTTTCTCGTTTCTCATTAACTTCTAGTATGTAACTTTTCCTAGAAAGAAAGATCCTTGGCATTCTCATACTAAAAAATATATTTTAATGTCTTGTATTCATATAACTGTGTTTGCGTCTGCCTTATCCTCATTTTCAGAACTTCTTCGATAGGCTAATAAGCTACCTTGGTCACATTCTTCCTACCTGTAGCTTCTCTATAGTCTCCTGTCTTTCCTTGAAGCGCATTTAAATCGTCTGTTTACAGTTGTCAAAAAAAGTGACATGTGTACATGTGAGTAAGTAAACATCTTAAGCTCTATTATGCCTGTATGTCAGTGCATGTTCACTATTCTGCCTGCCTTTTTCCTTCTCCACTGTTCTCCATGGTTAAGACCTTTTTAGACAAGGACTGCTACATTTCCTAGGTCTTAACCCTACAGCACTTAGTCCCCTGCCTGGAACAGAAGAGGTACTCAGGAAATCTTTTACAATGAGTATACTGCTTTCATTAAATGACTGTTAAGTTCCCCCTCCCTTTTTTAAATAAAGTCTTAATTGATTTAAAATATCATACATGGTACTTACTATCTGTTGATATTTTTAAAATGTAAAATTTGGAGATATAAACAGATGTTTCACAATTGGGGATTTCTGTCAGAGCTTAATTAAAATAATTAAAAGAATGCATAGTCAGTTTTTTAAGTACATGTTTTACGTATTTCTCCTCAACGGAGTCTTTTAGATACAAGTAACATGAAAAATTTGACTGTGATTTTAGAGGTTGATGTCTAGTAGGGTTTTGTTTTGTCTGTTTATGGAGATTCTCTTGTATTTTGCATTGTGATCTATAGATTAGGTTTTCAAGTGGCTAGTATGTTTTTTTAAATGTACTCTTAATAAAGCTTATCTTAAATTGTTTCTTTAAAATGCCTGTGTGTTACTAGTGAGGTTTTTTTCCTGCAGACACACACAAGCTAAGACATATGGTTCTATCTTCAGAAAACAATATGGTGTTTATAGCCTAGGTAGGTCTTTAAATATTCATTACTACAGTATTACTAATTTATTTGATGGTATTTAAGTGGTATAGAATTGCTTTGATGTTGGGCATAAAGCTCTGTTTGTCATATAGTTGCTTTAAAGCTGTTTTCAGATGTCGTTCTTTCTCATTTGAAATTTATTTTGGGGTGACATGTACTGGGTAACTTGAGAAAAACAAACAAACAGGATCATGCTGTGTAATACTGATATTGGAACTGGACTGCGTGACACCTGCCTTCAGGCTTCTGTTGTGTGTAGCTTTGTAGTGCAGTGATTTAATCCATGGTATATCTGAACTGGTAATAAAACACTAAATTGTAATAGTGTTCTGTTGTATTTGAGTTTGTTTTCATGTATCCAGTTCACCCAGATTCTTAGAGATTGTGTACCTTGGGTAATACCACATTATCAATACTATTCGTTAAGGCTGTTCTTCATGATAATGACTCAGTAAGAAGGAGGAAATAACTGAAAAAATGATTTAAAGCATAATCTGAGCATTGAAGGTCAAGAGCAGAAGACAGTATTTTAAAATCAACTAGCTCTACCATGGATTTAAGGATCCCTGATGATGCAGTGGTTAAGCACTCATCTGCTAATCAAAGACAGAAGTTCAAATCCACCAGGTGCTCTACAGGAGAAAGCTGTGGCGGTCTCCTTCCATAAAGATTACAGACTCGGAAACTCGGTAGGGCAGCCCTGCCCGTCCTGTTGGGTCACTGCATCCAGAATCCACTCAGTGGCAGTGGGTTTAGTTTTTGGTATCCCATGGATTTGGCTCTGTTGTTACTGTAAGGAGGCCCCTTGTGAACTTTATTTTATTGTTTGTTTTAAATATAGATGTGTTGTTACCTCTTACTCAGTTGGTCAGTTCACTTCTACTTTCTGCATCTTTCTTCCACTCTGCCTCCTCCCTAAAATGAAATTTTGACAAATTTAATACCCAAAACCCAAACCTGTTGCCAGTGAGTCCATTTGGATCATAGCTACCCTGTAAGACAGTACAGCTGCCCCACTGAGTTTCCAAGGAGCACCTGGTGGATTTGAACAGCCGACCTTTTGGTTAGCAGCCATAGCACTTAACCACTATCCTGCCATGGTTTCCACAATTTAATAATGGTCTATTAAAAGATAATTGTTTTTTTTAAAAAAAAAAGATAATTGTTTTTAAATCTCCTGTTATAATTTATCAAGAATAAGAGCAAAATCTTAATTTAAAGTTAGCCTTTTAGTATTTTGTGTAAAAATGTTGGTAATTTCGGCCTCTGCAGGCCTGCTCTGTCCAGATGTGGAGAGCAGTCAGTGTTGACAGGCTGTGATTAGTCTCCAGAAAGTCATGGTATTCGTAACTTAAAATTCTGCCCAATTGGACACAGGAAGTAGTTTGGCAGTGTGAACTTTTCCCAACTGTGAAGCTGCCAAGTTTCTGGTCTCAAATTGGATTTTAACCCTCATGTTAGGGATAAAGATACCATTTTTTAGTTTTGATTGCTTTAGTTCCTACAGTTCCTGTTCTTAGAAGACAAAATAGACTTCTGAGGTATGCCTTTTCTTTTCTTTTCTTGTTAAAAATCATTAAATATTTCCTATGTGTTTACTCTTTGAGTTGACCTGTCAGTACAAGAATTTGAAGTCATTTGTCTTTTCCTATTGTTTGTATTATTCAGGTGGAAATAATATACTTAAAAACATATTAATTTTATATAATCAGAATAGAAAGAAAACGAAGTGTGGAAACTGTAATTTGGAAAGAAAAAAGATATCATTTCAGTATACTGCCAAGAAATTATGTTCTCATTAGGTCAAGTATTGGACATTTGTCTGAAATATTTTAGTAGTATTTATTTTGGAACAGGTTAAGTAGTATAGTACAGTATCTTTTAAGTTGCCAAATGTATCTCTTAAATATTATGAGGCAAGAATTATGGAACTCTGAGTAAAGGAAAAGGCAATCTGAAATTTGGGTGAAATAAAATAATTATGTCTGTTTGATCCTGGTAAGTTAGGATGTTCTACGTGTGTGACCTGGAGATTGTCTGCTCCTGTAGAGAGTACAGCCTGGGAAACCCTGTGGGGCAGTTCTGCTCTCCCATGTAGGGTCATCATGGGTCCGAATCTACTATACAGAACAAAACGTTGTGTGGAAGGCCTTCTGTGTTAATTTTTAGAGTTAAGTCTGCCTCTTTACTGCTTGACTTTTACTGGAGATAAGTAAAATACACCGAAGAACCAAATCCATTGCAGTTGAGTCAGTTCTGCCTGAATAGCGACCCTATAGGACAGAGCAGAACCGCCCCACCGGATTTCTGAGGAGCACCTGGTGGATTCAAACTGCCAACCATTTCACTAGCAGTGGCACTGCTTTACTACACCACCAGGGTTTCCATTGGAAACATAGAAAATCTTAAACCAGATTTCTATTAAATTTACAACATTTTAAACATAGATATTAACACTTTACCCTGGGGCATCAGTACTGGAAATACAAATGAATAATAATATACCTAAATGTGCCACTAGAAATTCTTCAACATCTATTACAGAGTGAAAGTGAGTTGATGTGAAGTAAAAATTCTGTTAAACAGTAACAGCTTGTATTGTGATTGTTAGGGGACTGAAGTTTTTCCTGAACAAATCTGTATATAAACAGTAGTGTAAATTTTAAACTACTTAAATTTGAATTTTGTTATATTAGTAATTCTCCTTTAATTTTGCTACTTCAGTGTGTGAAATACTGGTTTTATTCATTTCTGTTTTCTTAGAAATGCATTTACTAGCCCTTTCAGTTGGGTGAGCTTACTGCTTAGGAGATCAAGGTCGTTTGTTCATTTTCCTTATACAAAAACAAATTATTTCATGAACACAGGCTAGAAACATTACAGGTTAAAATGGGGCATGCAGTTGTAAGTATAGCCAGTCCATAGTTCTATGCTGGAAAAAGCCTGCCCTGCATTGCCTACCAGTGATCAGCTCTACTTTGGTTATTAGGAGAAGATGGCACAGTGGCCCTAAACCAGCTTATCATGAGTGTAGGCTTCCATTTTATGTAACCTTGGGCTTGTGTTTCAATTTTAGAGCTTCTGAACTAGTGTTATTGGTTTCCATTGCAATGAAATTCTCAACTGGAAAATTGCTACTTGTACTTAATTGGATACTTTTTTTTCCCTCTAGCTTTCTTGATCTGTTATTTTCCTCTTGCACAGTGTTCTGTCTTAAAGCAGTTATGTATTTAATGTGGCATCCAGTAAATGCACGGCTTATTTGGTCTAAGTGCTCAGTTTCCAGATGTTACATACTAGAAAAATAAAGCTTTACTTGTGAGAAGAAACCATGTTAAATTTACGAATATTGTGTGGTTTATGAGATTGTTTATGACAGATGTAAGTTTGAAGATTTAAGATGTCCCCACCTTTATACACTGAGGATCAGAAATACTTAAACGTTTGGTGACTTACTAAGATAAATCATGGTACAGGATGTGTACTAGGGTGGTCATTTCTGGTTGGTGAGGTTACAGGGACTTTTTTAAACTTAACCTGTATTTGAACATTTTAATTATATATATGTTTGATTTGTAATTAGGATAAAAAAACGCAAATCTTTATAAATGCGTATTGCATAAAGTATATCTGGATTTTCTTAGTTTTTCTCAGAATTTCTAAAGAAAATTGTACATTTATCTATTTAAAGATGTACTTTGTTAATTCTAATGCTAAAGTAACTAGGGAATTTTAATAATCGTACCCTGCTCTCCTAAAACAAAACAGTGACAACATGTCATTGGTAATGGTCTTATTTACTGAAAAAGGAAAAGGGAAAAAAAAGTCTGTTGCTGTGTCTTTTAGTATGTAACCTCTAATTTTTTTTGTTCATGTTACTTTGGTTGAGGTCTAAGATAAATTTATCTTATGTCTAATTTCTTTTACGCTTAGATGTTTTAATGAGCCAGTATTTGTTATTTGGTGTGTTTGTGTTACACATTATTTTAAATGATACTTCAAATCTATATCTGGTAGTCTGTATATTGAGAATGGTTTGAATTTTTAACAATTAGAATAATATGATAAAATTATCTATAGGGCACAGAATAATGTCTCTTAGGCTTATCCAGGGTCTCTCTATTTTTGTTCTTCATAATGTCTTTTGAAGTGATCCTTTAGTGGCCTGAGAACAGTTGCTTTCCTAAACATGGATTAATCGTAACTTTCATAGATCAGGTTTAGTTGGGAAAAAATTTGTTGGAGACAGAGAAAGTTAAAATAAAAGATGATGAATTAAATAATCCAGGAAGGAGGATTTCTGATTGTTTTTTCCCTCTTCCTGTACAGATACGTAGGTAACCTCTCCAGGGACGTCACAGAAGTCCTTATACTGCAGTTATTTAGTCAGATTGGACCGTGTAAAAGCTGTAAAATGATCACAGAGGTAAGGTCCCCAGTTACACGCATGTCCGTGTGTGCCGTGTTTCTCCCAGTTACACATGTGTCTGTGATTGCCATGTTCCTCCCCAGGTACACACGTGTCCATAAGTGCCGTGTTTTTTCCAGTTACATGTGCATCCCTGACTGCCATGTTTCTATCCCGTTACACACACGTCCGTGAGTGCCATGTTACTCCGCAGTTCCATGTGCGTCCGTGAGTGCCGTGTCTCTCCCCAGCCGTGTTTTGTGTTTTGGGATACACGAGCAGATTGGCATCATGTTGTAAAAGCCTTGTAACCCTTGAGATACATTCTGGTGGGGTTCGCATGTTTGCTGCATTGACTATACTGTTTTGGTTTGGCCCATGGACTGTGTTCAGGTGGTGTTTTATTCAAGAGGGCCAAGTTCCTATGTTGTTGGTCTCAGATGGCTGTTCTTCGTGATACACGGTTGTCTTCAACTGATTCTGCTCGTAAAATGATGTGTGATGAGAAAGGAAACTCAGTGGCATTTCTTAGGAGTCCAGTAAGAATGTTGCTGATCCAGATAGGATACCTTTACAATTTAGGAACTGTGTATCAAGCAACAGGGTACCACCTGTGTCAGGCAGCATCATGCCTCCTTTATATTCTAAATAAATTCTGATGACTGAGCAGCCTTGTGTAGATGTGGTTGTTGTAAGCATTTACCTTTTTAGGTTAATAAGTTCTCCTTTTTTCAAAGTAACTTAATTTTTATGCTTTCCTGGTTAAGATACCACAGCAGTGCCCAAGACCTCATGTTTTCAGTTGTTTTTCCTTGGGTTTTTGTTTCTTCATCAACATAAGTATTTACTCCATACCAGGCACTAGTTAAGTATAAGGGGTATTATGATGAGTAAGGTAGTTCGTAGTCCCATAGAATTTCAAAATATAGTCAGGAAGAATTAACAGACACTGATGATACAGGTTAATAAATACCATGGAAGGAGACAGCTGAAAGCCCAGTGGAAGTACATGTGTGTGGTATCTATTACAATTTTAGGAGGGTGGAGAAAGCTCTTTTAGTAATCAGTATCTAGGCTGAAACCTAAAAGGATAGTGGTTGAAACAAGCTAGAAAGGGATTAGGAGAAGAAGGGATTCCAGGTAGAAAGAGGACCACTGGTCCAGGATGGTAGTAAGAAGTAGCACAGGTGTTTGTGGGAGAAGGACAGGGAAGAATGAAAAATGGAGCGAAGCTGGGGTTTAGAATGGGGTCATTGGTAAGATACAGCAGAGGTGAGGCAGGAGGGCTTGGCAGGGGCCAGAAGCCCTGCTGAGTTTCTGTTTTATCCCAGGAAGATGGAGAACTGTTAAAACTTGTAAAGCAGGCTGGGCTTTCAGTTGTCTTTCCTGACTAATGACAGTCATCATTCTGTTGTGGTGTATATTTTTTCTTCTTTCTTTTCTGTCTTTGATGATTTATTCATTTATTATTGTATTGATCAGAATTTTACTTTGTGCTAGGCACTAGTCAAGGCACCAGGGAAGTAAATAGCAGAGAACCAGCCAAATGAGGTCGTTGTGAATCTCAGAGTATTGTTGAAATACAAGTACACAGATAATTTCAGGTAGGGATAAGAGCAGTGAAGAAAAGAAAACAGAGTGCTGTGCTGGTGTTTGCAGGAATGGTGCGGACATGGGGTAGTGGTAAGGGACGATGTCACCTCTTTGAGCAGAGATGTGAGTCACAAGTTGGAGCCCCCTATGCTAAGAGCTGGAGGCAGAGAAACAGTGCATACAAAGGCCTCAAGTTGGAAATGAGCGTGGCAGGCTCCTGAACCAAAGACCGAGATGGCTGGGAGCTGGCGAGTGGAGGAGGGGAGTGGTGGGAGATGAGTGCACAGAGGTAGACGTAGACGTAGACAGGGTGCAGACTCTGTAGGCCACCGGGGACCACGGCAGGGGTTTGGATTGGATTGTATTCTGATTGCAGTAACAGGTCACTGGAAGGTTTTAAGCAAGAACGATTTGCATTTTTAAGATTACTGTGTGGAGAATGGATTATAAAGGGGACAAATGGAAGAAGAGGAGCCGTTTGGGTTTGTTGTACTGTTTAGATGAGGAATGATAAGGACTTCTCTAGAGTGGTAGCTGTAGAAACTGAGGTAGATGTATTTTGGGATAGACTTTTAGGAGTGGATTGGCTCAGGGAAGTAAGGCAAAGAAAAAGCAAGCAAGAAAGCCGTAAGATTTTTGTTTGTACAGCCATCTGGATGGTAATGTTATTTACTAAAGTAGAGGGGACCACAGGAGATGCACAGTGGGTGAGGGGAGTGGTGAGAATCGGGCACTGATAATTTAAGACCTGCGTTAGACATCCAAATGGATGTTTACGTAGATGGTTGGGTAAACTTCTTTGGAGCTCCGCTGCCGATCAGTGGCACTTCTAATGGTATCTAAAGCCACAGAGCTGGATGAGCTCACCTACAGAGGGTGTCGATAGAGAGGAAGGAGTAGAGGACGTAGGCTGGAGCCTCTGTCAGCCCCAGGAGGCCAAGGGAGGAAGAGGCATCTTCTGAAGAATCTTCCAGGGGGGTAACAGGACAACTCAGAGAACCATGGGGGAGCCAGGAGAGGAGGGTGTTTAAAGGCAGAGCTTAGTCATCACCTGTTCGGAATGCTGCTTGGAAGCTGAGACGAGGACAGAGGGATCTGGAAGGTGGTGCAGTGGTCGTGGTGAACTCGACGGGCAGCTTTAGTGGTCTGGGCAGGCGGGAAGCTGACCAGAGTAGATTTAGGAGAGAATGGAACACGAGAGTGGAAAGAGTCCCTCAAAAGTTGAGAAACATTTGATAAAGATTTATTTTAACAGTATTTATTTCTGTTTCTTTTTAAACCTGTAGTTTTATCCCACCATTTGGGGGATGGAGGGACATGAAGTGAATTTGTTGTAATGTGTTCATGTTCTAAAATTACCTAGATACAGACTTTTAGATAGTTGGCAACTGTCATATTTCTTTGTCATTTATGTCATTCAACAAAAATTGGTGACAGCAATAATTAAGGTAAGCACCCTTGGTGATGGTGTGAAACGGAAGCGTCCAAAGCGGTGAGCTCAAGTACAGAGTATCTGGACATTTATTTTCCTTTTATAAACTTTATGTTTTTCCCCCCTAGTTTTGTGGCTTTTATCTTAGATATTCTTTATCTTAGATTTTTTTCCTCAACTGCTATAATAAATACATATGATTGGTTCAAAGCCAAAGGTTTGAAAGAAGTTGGAGCATCTTTGGCAGTTGGGATGTAACTTAAAAATTAGTGGTGCCTTCAATTTGATGAAATACAATGTGTGTGACTATTGTTTTAATGTTAGTATTTAGAAGGGTACCTCCAGTAGGTTCCTGCCTGCTGCTAGTTAGATAAATTTGCATTCAGTCAGTGTGTGAGCAGGCTTGTGTTCTAGAGTCTGTGTTCTTATCATGGCATCCGTAGGGTGATGCGAGTGGTTAGTGAGCTCGGCTGCTAACAGAAAGGCCTGGTGATGTGCCTCTGAACAGTCACCTGTGGAGCACGGCCCAGTTCTCCCCTGCCACACCTGGGGTCGCCGTGAGTCAGAGTTGACGGCAGCTGGTGGTGGTGTGTTCTCACACACCAGGCATTGGACCCCGTATGTTTCACTATAGTGATGAGTGTTTCTGTTGGAAACTGGCAGGGCGTGAGGTAGGAGCAAAAGAGAGAGTCCATTAGCACAGTTTTAGTGTTTTACTTGCTCTTAAATCTTTTTCTCAGTGAATGTTACTGGTAAATGTTAACAGTTTCACAAGGGAAATTTAAGTGGATGATTTCACTTGAAGACTTTCCCTCCGTTTTGTTCTCTACCTTTAAGACCACGCTGACGGGACTGAAGCATTAGGGTTGGCATGCAGGTCGTTCTGTCGGCGGTATTAGTGGTCAGACTCTTTCCCTCAAGGAAATGCGTGTGGTTGCTTCAGCACTGTTGTCTCAGACATTCTGTTTTGGATTTTTCCAAAACTTTCTGGAGTGAAAAACAGTGATTGTTGAAAAGGTCTTTATTTTATGTGGTATTTTATCCCTGTTTCCATTTTAACGATGATGTTATAAGCAGCACAAGCTACTTTTCAGTCTTTATTAATGCCTGTTTGCCAACTATTGGCAAAGTGTTGTACACTGTAAGAATTAAAATTTCTTATGTTGGCGTTTTTGTGATGCAGAAATGCAGCTGTGTCTTGGAGTATGCAGACACGTTTTCAGAAGTACTTGTGTTGATTACTAATCTATTTCCGTGTTCTTTGAGTGATAAAATTCTGTATTTTAGAAGTTCTGGAAATTGATTTCAGTAGCTGAGTACCTTTCCTGTTTCGATTGCATTCTTACCCAGAAAGGAAAGTACGCACAGTCCATCTAGTCTTTGTAGTACTAGTCCTAGTTTAGTTTAGGTCAGGGGTCAGAGTTGTAAAGTTAGTTCATTTCTGTACTTTTAGGAGTCGTGGGATACAGTTTATGAAGGATTATGTTAAGTAGAATTCATCCTTTTTTAAGTTAATATTTGGAGAGAAGAACAGTGATAAGAAGTGGTCCTGTGAAAAATCTGAGCTTCAGGGGTGCTTTGGCCCCATGTCAATTTCTGTTTGTTCTCTTAACATACTTTACCAGAATTTAGTATTTTGATCTTGATCAGTAAGCTACTGAAGTACCTGCGTAAGTAGCTATGAAATAATCTAAAGGTGTTATAGACTAGCAGGTAATTTTTTCCACTGCTGTCTTTGATCATTGGTGATCTGGTTTGCTTTTTATAACAGTTGGATTATTTTTTTTAATACTGATGATGATGACTCTATACTGCTTTTATGGTCCTGGTGAGTATAATGGTAAATCGGAGGCTTAAAAAGTCTGGTTTAGCTGTGAATCTTATTTTTAAAGTGTTAGGCTTTCATAAGCTTATGCAATCTCACTCTGTACATTCCTAGCTTTCAGTAATGTTTTTTCCTGGATTTTCTTCTCAGCAACCCGATAGCAGAAGGGTCAACTCTTCTGTTGGATTTTCTGTTTTGCAGCATACAAGCAATGACCCATATTGCTTTGTGGAATTTTATGAACACAGGGATGCAGCTGCTGCGTTAGCTGCTATGAATGGGAGAAAAATTTTGGGAAAGGTAAGATAATCAAATGATGGTGCCTTTCAAACTGAGTACATGTATTTGCATGCCACGTTAGTTTTAATTCTTAGTGAGTTTTTTACCAAAATATGTAGCTGCTGAGTGATGGTTTTGCTTCTATTGAATCTAGTGCTTTTACAAAAATAAATCCTTCTGCTGGGGAAGTGACATAGTAAGTCATTTCACAGTGACATGCCTGATAATTTTATTGAATATAATCTTTCTTTTTAGGAAGTCAAAGTAAACTGGGCAACCACACCAAGTAGCCAGAAAAAAGATACTTCCAGTAAGTACTCATGCTGCATTTTTCTCTGGAAGAGTTCCGAAATTATTCCGGCAGCATTACCAGCCCGTAGAGGGTCTTCCCTCCTTTAGCGTTGCCTGTAAAGGTTTGTAGCTGACTGCTGAAGTATTTGATTACCAAATGCTTTGATTTCAGATCACTTCCATGTATTTGTTGGGGATTTGAGTCCAGAAATTACAACAGAAGATATCAAATCAGCATTTGCCCCCTTCGGTAAAATATCGTAAGTATCATAATCAATACTCAGTAGCGATAGGCACAATTGTATATAATGGACTTATATTGAAATCCACATTTTTCTTTCCTTAGTTAGTGTGGGGTTTGTTTGTTTGTTTGTTTGAGCACTAAATGTTGTTGAAAATGTTAATGTCATTTCAATGTTTTGGGGTCTTGTTTTCATCTAATCCTGTATATATAGCATGTTTAAAAATTTGAGTGATTATGTTTGTTATCTCTGAAGCAGGTGTTTGGGTAGTAAAACTTACCAAAGTCCAACTTGTTGTCAGTATTTTTAAATTTTGGTGGTTAAAGATAATGAAATAATAAAAATATGATTTATGCTGTATATTCAACTTTTATAACAAGGGTTTATAAATGGGGAAAAGTAGATAAATCTTTGGGTATATTGTGAATAACTTGGAAATGTTCATGTTTAATTGTAATGATAATTGTGTTTTGATCTTTTAACTATAAGTAAAAAATAGTACTCTTATAGTATTAAAGTGTTTCAGTATCTGAGTCATAAGTGTGGGATTAATCAGGTTTTTTGTTGATGGTTTTTGATTTTGCTAGTTAGGGGACAAATGTGGTTTGAGTTTTAACAAATCTTAATGCTCAGATTTGTATGCTACTTGATTATTAGAAAATTAAAAGTGGTTAAAAGTTCTGTAAAATGTATATCACAGTTTATCTTTCTGAATAAAACCAGTTTATGTGTTTACTTCCTGTGGATCTAAATTAATGTTTTAGTACTAATTTACAGGAATATGTTTCAACTAAGAACAACAATTTCTTTCTCTACACAATTTGTTGTTCTATATATTTAATTGACCCAAAGATGTAATTCTTAATTTTCTGTTTTGGTGTTTGCTTTGCTTTTTAATCTCTAAATGTGGTAAGTAGTACTGTTTTAAAAATCAGTATAAAAAATAATACAGGTTACTGTTTTTCAATCTTGATTAATACCTGAGACCTACAGTTCTTTTTTTAAAGTCCAAGTCACAATTAAAAGTAATAGCATTCTGGTTATTTTGCAGAATTGCTCATAAGAATGGACAGGATCTTGAAGGCTAACTGCAAGGAACTGTGCACACTGGAACTCAGTTGTAGATTTTTTTTCTCATTTCTATTTATTCTTATTATACATTATTTATATATACATATTTTAGTATTTACATTTTAACATTCTATATTCAGTGGAGTTCTATATTTCCAATCATTTTAACTTACTCACTAAAATTTCTGTGTAAATTTGTTGTTTTCGTACTGGTGTGCTTAGCGTTGTTGTTAGTTTTTTATTCTCCTTTCTTAAATTTCTGAAAATGTCAATTTTTCAAAATTTACAGCTGCCCAAACTCCAAAATGATGATAGAGAATTGACCAAGAAAAATAAAGAAATCTGTTAACAGGCCATGTATGCCTTTTTAATTCCTATTTTTTCCTCTTTTTCAATTTTTTAATATTTCATATATTTTGTATCACTAGGCAGAAGACATTTAACTATTTAGAGATTGCATGGTAAAGTAGTTAGCATTGTTACGGTAACTTATAGACTCAGTAAACCTTAGCGGACACTAGTCAATAGAATATTAGAAAAGGAAACTTGTTCCTCTTAATCTTCAAATTTGAGCAGTTAGTTTAGAAAGCACAGGCTGTTTGGTTAGGTTGCATGTTTATTACATGTTTTTGTCCTACTGCTTTTTTCTAACAGGTAAAGAAACATTAGGGAGAGTTCAGGAATGGCTGTAGTTAATTAGGGCTAACTGGAATTTTATTTAAAAAAATGCTCACAATACAGTGTGTGTGGTTCCTTTTAGTTTTTATTTTGAGGGTGACTCTTACTTCCCTCATTTAGCTGTGCTTCTTTTCACAGGGATGCCCGAGTCGTTAAAGACATGGCGACTGGAAAATCCAAAGGCTATGGTTTTGTATCTTTTTATAACAAACTGGTATGTTCTTACAACTCAATTTAGTTTTTATGACACTGTGTTTAATCATTAATATATTGTATCTGAAACCTGAGTATTTAATGTGGGAAGTTAATACAAAACACAATTTATGTGTGACTTTGTGTGTTTAAATGATAGAGCGTATTTTTTTTTTTCATAAACTTGGAAACAAACACCCGAAAAAGAATAGGCTAGTCACCTTGTGGGGAAGAGGATTAAAGTTGCATTTGTGCATCGAGCAAGGTGAAAGACTTTAGAAGTGAAGCCCTAAACTGGGATAAGTGATCTAATCTGAGTATTTGGAGGGGGTGGTTAACATTCTTAATCATGAAAATCTCACTTTTAGGTCTTTCTTTTATCATCCATACTTTCATATAACTGGGAGATTAATGACTACAGCAAATTAAGTAAATGAAAATTTGAATAGTTCATTTTGACATTTGTGTGTATTCTTAAAAGGGCACCAAAAAATCTAAACATCTGCATTAACTATAACAAATAATAAAATGGCTTTGATACTGGAATCTTTGAGCAGTTTCAACAACTTAAACTACATTTTACTGCTGCAGTAAAATAAAGGCTATGCATCAGATCCCGTCTGTGCTTAGACTTCTTGCAGATGCACATTGATTTTGATAATCTATAAACTCTGTGCTGCTGTCCACTGGAGCCCTGGTGATCTGATAGTTTATCTGTCAGCTGCTGCCCCAAAAGTTGGAGGTTGAAACCCACTGGCTGCTCCTCAGGGGAAGCTGTGGCGTTCTGCATCTGTGACGATCACAGCTGCGGAAACCTTATTACAGGACAGTTCTGCCCTGTCCTGTAGGGTCACTGCAATTGGAATCCACTTGACCTCTGTGGATTCACTTTTGGTACAGCATTTTTAAAATAACACTAAAATCTCCTGTCCTTACACAAGGTTTTAATTTTGTGTCATAGTCATAATTCTTTGCTTTTAGAATATAGCTTTTTGGGAAGGGAGGCAATTTAAATAATAGGTTTTACATATTTAAAAAAGTTGCATTATAAAATAAAGATATTTAAAAACTTTCTTGTGGGAGTTTTGCTTTCCTTTTCAAATGTATCTGTTTGGGAAACTAAAATTCTTTATGATGATTACTGGGATTGCTATCTTTCCTTGCATATTATAGTAAGTATCCCTTGATGCTTAAACGCTATCCTGGAATTTTGAAAGCTGTGAATCAGAATAGCTTTTATGAGTCACTCAAGTTGAAATTCTTTTCTTGTGGTACTCAGTTTTGTGTAGGATGCCCAGTGAATTAGCTGTTATGGTTTATTGAATCTAGTAATGCCAGCATTCAGTTTCATTTTAAAACCTATCACTGTTGACCTGATTTGGACTCACAGCAACCCTATAGGTCAGAGTAGAACTGCCCCGCAGAGTTTCCAGGGAGTGCCTGGGGATTTGAACTGTTGACCTGTTGGTTAGTAGAGATAGCACTTAACCACTATGCCACCAGGGTTTACTGAGACTTACATACCAGCATTTTCTTTCTTTATGATTGCTTTTTTGTCTTGCTCTTTTTTCTCTGTAGGACGCAGAAAACGCAATTGTGCATATGGGAGGTCAGTGGTTGGGTGGTCGTCAGATCAGAACCAATTGGGCCACCCGTAAACCACCTGCACCAAAAAGTACACAAGAAAGTAAGCTGTATCTGCTGTGCACATATGTGTGCTGTGTCTACATGTATCATAGGATTTATAATAGTAAATGCTTCAGAAAACCATGTATTATTACAGTTTTAATTTCTTAATGATTGTGTTAACATTGCAAGACTAGTTTCGTCTGAAATTTAATTGAAAAAAAAGTGGGTTTTGGTATAAGTATTGTTGGAGCTGTGAACCACCTGAGTTTATAAATCATTAACGTCAAGGAAAAAAGTTGAGCAACCAATGTCACAAAACAATTCATATATAAATTTTTGAATGAGAAAGTAACTTGTGCTATAACCTTTCACCCCAAACGCAGTAAAATTAAAAAGAAATTTTTTTAGTTGGTGGAAAGGTAGAAGAAAAAAGTTACATTTTCTCTTCATGTTGTGGCATCTGTCCATGTAACTATATACTTAGAAATACATGGTAAATAGGAACCTAACTTGCTGTGTAAACAAAACAATAAATACCTGTGTACAGACATAGTAATTAACGGAAGCTGTATAATGTTGTATAATAGTTAGCATTTTCATTTTCTTTGTGCATACAGACAACACTAAGCAGTTGAGATTTGAAGATGTAGTAAACCAGTCAAGTCCAAAAAACTGTACTGTCTACTGTGGAGGGATTGCTTCTGGTTTAACAGGTACAGGGTTGTGTTTTCTTAATCAGTTTCTCTGTGCAGTGGCATCCCTGTCAGTGCTATTTGCGGACATGCACAAACTGTAAGTATTTTTTGGTTTTGTTTCTCAGATCAGCTTATGAGACAGACATTCTCACCATTTGGACAAATCATGGAAATACGAGTCTTTCCAGAAAAGGGCTATTCATTCGTCAGGTAAAATCCTACCTGTGGCATGGTTATTACTGTCCCGTTTGATCCATTCTGTTCACTTATGGTAGTTGGCCCTGACGCTATCAGTTTGTTAATTAAGTACTTCTTTGTTATGTAGAACTTTCAACTACCTATATAATGTACTTTATGAAAGCTACCGATTTGACAAGTATGAGCCAGTGAGTTTTTGTAGTATTTACTGTGTTCTTAAAAAGCAAAAAACAAAACCATATCATCTTCCTGTCTTAGATTTTCAACCCATGAAAGTGCAGCCCATGCCATTGTTTCGGTGAATGGTACTACGATTGAAGGACATGTTGTGAAATGCTATTGGGGTAAAGAATCTCCTGATATGACTAAAAACTTCCAACAGGTAATTCGATTTTTCATAGAGCATTTTAAAGTTTCCATCTTACATATCTACATAAAAGCTTTGGAAACTCTGTAAAATAAACCAACAAAAAAATAAAGCATGTAGCTGCTTTCAGTTGATTTTATTAATGCTATTTCAAAAGTGATTATTTTTGCGGTATTAACTGAATTTTAATACTTTCTTTTCACAGGTGTCACCACCCCAATAAACTTAGACAATGATAAATAACAGAGTCCTATTCACATAAGGGTGCTTACTTAGTTTTTCTCTTCCTTGTCTCCCACTCTTTCTTCAAATACGGTGTTTCTTTACTTGTTCCCTAAAACAGTCGTTTGTTTTTTCCTAGGTTGACTATAGTCAGTGGGGCCAGTGGAGCCAAGTGTATGGAAACCCACAACAGTATGGACAGTATATGGCAAACGGATGGCAGGTACCGCCGCCTTACGGGGTATATGGACAACCATGGAATCAACAAGGATTCGGAGTAGAGTAAGTTGTGTTTTTCCAGAACAGAAAGAAAATAATGATTCAGACAAAAGACATAAAAAGTGAGTTTTCTTAAGGAGAGTCTATTTAAATTAAATACATTTGAGCTATTTGGCATTATATGCGTTACAGAAGAAAATCTTATCAAATGTGCTTTGTGAAGCTGAAAATTACTTTGTGTTACTTAGTGACAATGGAGGTTGAGGTAACATCTGATGTGTTCTTCCTCTCCCAGTAAGGAATTGGTAGAATTTGATTTACATTTTGTACATTAGCTTATTGTTTGTTTTTGCATGTAAAAGGTGTTTGTTTAGAAATGTATCTGATAGATAAAGTTGCTTCCTTCCCCTTTATTGATAAATTGGGTTGTACCTTCCCCCAGCCCCCTGCCAGGCCAGCCCAGACCTCTGTTTTCAGTGGTTCTTTACGTTAAGACTCTTTGACATGGATATGTGTTTTAAAATTTCTTAGAAATCGGTGTCTCACATCTTGAGTATATATGGGTAGATAATGTGTTGAATTACCAATTTTCAGATACTCTCCAGAGAAGAGTTAAAATTCAAGTGATTATCTTACAGAAATTTAAGGCTGATAGTAATAGGGGTGTGTATTCTACGCACATAGTGTTTTTTTCTTTGCTCTGTTTGGTGTGGATTTGTTGAATTCTAGTTGCAGTTAGGCTTTGTTTAGCTTTGGGGATAAATGTATAGGTGATTTTTTTTCTTTTTGTTTGCTGAAGCTGTTTTTTTCTCCTCCCAAGTCAATCACCTTCTGCTGCTTGGATGGGTGGTTTTGGTGCTCAGCCTCCTCAAGGTCAAGCTCCTCCTCCTGTCATCCCTCCTCCTAACCAAGCTGGATATGGTATGGCAAGTTACCAAACACAGTGAGCTGGACTCTAAGCAGAATTGTAATTCATGATAGGCTTCAGTTTCCAATGACACTCTGAAGACATGGAAGTAGACATCGGAAAATGAAAATATTTATTTTAAAATTGAAATGTTTGGAACCTTTAGCACAGCTTTGCTTTGGTGAAGGACACATGTCTTCTAGTTCTGCCTTTTTAAGTTTTTGTTCATGATGGATATGAACATGATTTTTCTTTGTGTACAAAAACTAAAATAAAGTCAATAAAGACAACTATGACTGCAAATTTTGATATAAGAGAAGTGGGTGATACATTTTGAATCTTAGACACGATTCCATTTTTATCTTGCTGTTCAGTATTTTAACTCACTGTGTTTTTAGAAGAGCAAAAAAGGGAGGATTGTGAAAAACTGGGAGCCACATGTAAGTTTCTCCTGATACTCCCTCCCCCCCGGCCCCAAGGTGGACTACGTCCGAAGTCAGCCGAAAAACAGTGTGACATTGTGAAGAAATGCATGATTTTGGAGTCACCCTTGGAGGAAATGTTTCTCCTTTCTCTTTGCCTAAAGAAACTGAAGCCAGACTGATAAAGACACATTGCCACCTAAGTAAGGGAGCAGAGTTGGCTGAGTTGCGTGAGCGAATGTTGGTGGTCCACATCCAAACATATTTTTAAAATGTCAGAAAGTGTTGATGATTAAAACCGTAGTGAACTACATTTCATTTGGGGGTGGGGGGAGCATTCCAAGTATGGTGTTTGTATCCAGGTCAGACAGTCATACTTGTGCTTTTACATGAAGTTTGAATGACATATACATTGTAAATAATTGAATTAACTGCAGTGTTTAAAAAGCATGCTTCAACCTAGAAGTAGCAGCAATGTAATTATCTGAAGTAACGCTTAACACACGCCACTGCTTTGAAGGCAGTGGACTGATAAGAATGTTCAAGCTTGACATTTCCAAGGTTGGCTACTATGTAAAACTAAAACTACACAAATTATTATACAGAAAACGCCTTAACTTTAATTTCATACAAATCTTTAATGCATTAGTACATTTTAAAATGTCATTGGAAATCAGGTTTTTTTTTTTCTTTTTTTTCTTTACATTATTTGGTATGTAAATACCTTGATTCAAAACCTTGTAAACTCATTTCGAGGTACCTATAAGTTGTATAGTGTAAGTGTTTTTTAAAAATCTTGGGGTGTTTTTTAAAATTAGATCTATTTTGCCCAATAATTTTTTTAACAAATTGCTAAAACATCTTATTTAGACAGTTGGTTGTACCAGTTTATAATTGGGTATTGAGTAGTTTAAATAGTATACAGAGCTGTGACTGTTTCATTCTTTTCTCAAAATGCGTAGTGTGCACGAATGACAAGCCTGCATAGAGGCTGAGTGGTTTGTATGCAGTCTGTAAAGGAACTGATCAGGAAGACGGAGGGTTGCTTCTGAGGTACTCTTCAGAAGATGTGGATAAAACTGCCTCAGATTTCTATCAAAACAGGAATGTAAACTAGACGAAGCCCCGTGTATATGAACTGTGACAGCTAGGGGGTGCAAATACTTCAGCAGTGTGTTTGAAATGTTTTGAGGCCTGAGCACCAAAATGAGAAAATGACCCTTTATTGTTAAGTAGTGAGATGCAACTTGCACCCACAAATTACTATTTTTTATAAACCTTTGAAGTCTTACAGACAATTAGCTTTGAAATAAACGATGGTTTTGTAAATTGGTGACCACAGTAATTTTGGTATTGTTTTCCTTCGCTCCCCTTCTTACAAATGTGTGCATGGTAAAAATTTCCAGGGTCTGAAGTTTCATCTTTGGGCCACATTTTTTATGGCACATCTGATAACACTCTTAGAAAATTTGTCCCAGTATCTTTCGTTCATGGTCAGTGTCTTTGGGGATGTTTTTGAAGAAGTTATATTTTATAAGGAGAATATTCAAAAAGTTATATCAATTATGCCTCCTAGTTAAAAATTTCATAAAGATACATGACACTTGAGTAACTCAAGACTCTTTTTGTTACGTTGGTAAAGCCTATTAAATTCTCAGTTTGTCGTTTTTGGTCTGCCAGTAAATGAAGTAGCTTCTCGAGATAAGCTGACAGCTGAGCATTGCTGCAGCGCATCCCGGTTTCATCTTCTGTCATTCAGCTGGTCTCTACATGTGTTGCCACGGCGAGCACCTGACCAAAGTGCCCTCAGTCTAATCTGAGATAGAGGATTTCATGGTCAGTTAATGGAAGTTAGTTCATATTACATGATTCTTAAAATATAAATCCGCTTACCCAAATTAAATGCACTATTTCAAAATACAACCACCGAGGTAACAGAGACTCAGACTATTTTTTAACCCAAAGGGAAGTCAGTACTGTCTGGATCCACTTTAAGCCTAAGAATCGTTGCCTTTTCCATGTTTATTAAAAACAGTAGCAGAGATTCTTAGGCATGCAGGAAAATGTTTTTCGTTTCATAATTATTTTGAGATTGATTTTAGTGATGATGTTTCTGACAACCGTCTTTGATCTCCCTACTAGTATTTCCCCTTGCCGTTCCGATTTGATTCTTACGCCTGCTGGCAGTGAGGCTAAAATGACTGGCCAACTGACGCCAAAGCTGTAAACCACAGTTGAAGTCTTTCAATAAAGACTAGATGATATGATAAGTGGCTTTTTCTTATTGTCCTTTATTGTGTAGTTATTGCATCTAGGCTGCCACAAAGTGTTTGGCATGTGGGGTGCATTGATGACTTACTTTCGTAGGTTCCATGGAAGGTAAAAGTCCATTAGCTTCGTTAAATTAAAATTTAATCCCTGGATGTAAGGAGTAGACACTCCGTCCAAAAATGTGTACTTGGTGGTTGAAGGGGAGCACAGTAAAACCTCAATTCAGAGTCTACCAGTATGGGAGTTGTCATTTTACTCTGCCACGGGGCCCTGGTGGTGCACTGTTAAAGAGCTCAGCCACTGGAGGTTTTGGTGGTATGGTGCTTAAGCCCTCAGCCACCACCCAGAAGGTTGGCTCCTGACACCTACCCTGCCACTAAAAGGGTGAACAACCTGGTGATCTGCTCCCATGAAGACTCTGGTCAAGAAAATCGTGTGGGACAGTTCCCCCTGTCACCCAGGGTTGATGTGACTTAAAATTCAACGACATGACAAAAACAGGTTGATGTTTGGTAGTGTCTGTGTAGATTTGGAAAAAAATTTTATAAACCTGTAGACACTTCTAGCAGGTCTGACCAAATCTCATTTCATTGAAAGTCTTCATTGGGGCTTTTGTTACTAATGTACATATTGAGGTTGCATTTTTAGAATGCCAGAATGATTTAGACTTCTGCTAGTTTGTGTAAACTTTCACTCTTAAATGGTCTAAATGAGTGGATTTTACTGAAGGATAAGTATCTCAGTAACAGTGTTCTAATAGGTTACTACGAATTAGACTGACACATAATTCCTTTATTAACAAGGAAATTACGTGAAGAATTAGGACTTAAAAAATTTTTTAGTCTGTTAAACCCAAGATTAGAAGTATTCTAAATAAAACCAAATAGTTCCAGGGATAGGGTACCAGGGCCAGGAGTCTGGGACCATGGCTGCAGGGGACATCCAGGTCAATTGGCATATCAGAATTTTTTAAACAAATGTTCTGCATCCTACTTTGGCGAGTGGTGGTGTGGGGGGTGGGGAGGGACTTACAAGCTAGTGGCTGCCTAAGGATTAGTTGGTCTCAGCTCACCTGGAGCAAGGAGAAAGAAGAGTATCAACCACAAGAGGAAACTGGGAGACCAAGAGACAAGGAAGGGCGGCATGCAACAGAAACAGCATCAGCATGAGACAGGAAGAACTAGGTGGTGCCCAGCCACCACCCAAACTGCCCTTACAGGAAAGTCAACGAAGAGTCCCTGAAGGAACCAGAGAAATGTGGGGTGCGGAACTCAAGATCTGGTGAAGTCTAGACTTGATGGTCTGATGGACTGGAAGGTTCCCAGAATACATGGCCCATGAACTGTTGATCCAGAGCTGAAACCCATCTGGTAGCTAACCCTCAAGATAAAGACTGAACTGATGTGTCAGACATGCAGTGACAGTGGGGAAGAGGGTGCTTCTTGGCTGGGACGCAGAAACGACACTGACTGGACAGCTTCTGCTTGAGGGCAAGAGGGGAGCTCACAGGGGTAGCTGTGTAACCCAAGCCCGCTGCCATCCAGTGGGTTTGACTCAGTAACCCTGTGGGACAGAGTAGAACTGCACTGCAGAATTTCCAAGAAGCGCCCGGCAGATTCACTGCTGACTTAGCTGCCGTGGCACTTAACCACTGCGGCACCAGGAGGGGCACAGGAAGCGTTTAAGTGGTCATGAAGAAAAGGGTTGGAGGGGACGTGTGTGCTGTCACAGTGCCTGGAGAGTAGCTAGGGTTACATGGCAGAGTGTGTAAGTGTTTGTATGAGAAACTAATTGTAAACTTTCACTTAAACACAAAAATATCAAGCAAAAAAAAAATGTATTCCAACTTCTGGAAAATTAGTGTGATATTTACCATATTCTTATGAAAACTGAGTCCCCATTTTATAAATTGGATATATTTTGAAAAGTGTGGTTGATTAGGTGCTCTATTTCCTAAAGTACTCTGTGTAAATAACTCTTTTAAGAATGGCCTCTGGTTGTAAAACTACCTTAAAAATTTCCACAAACTTAAATTTATATCCAGGAAATAGAGAAAGATACATGTATTTGTGTCTTACCTTGGGGAAGGGAGACCTTGAATAGGATTGGTCTTTTTGTAGGATTAAACTTTTGCCTGTGGGAAGATACAGATTAATCTGTGTAACTTTCACAGTTTGATTTTAAACGCATGTCAATTAGAGTAGCAAAAGCATCTTTGCAGTTGAGTCGGTTCTGACTCATTGCCACATTTGTACAACAGAATGAAACGCTGAGTGGTCATGTGCCTTCCTCACCACTGTGGCTTTGCCTGAGCCCATCACTAACAGCCACTGTGTCACTCCATCTCTTCCACTGACCCTCTAGGTGTATGAATCAATTTTTTTCTTCCAAGTCCCCGACTCAGACCTAATACATTCAATTTTAGTTTTTCAAAATCTGCTAAGCATTGCTGAAGAGACGTTTTATAGCTATTAGAGGAAAGATAGGGTAATTGTATATTTTTTTAAAATTGTGTTTTAGATGAAGGTTTGCAGAGCAAATTAGTTTCCCATTCCATAATTTATATGCAATCATTCCATGCCACTGGTTGCAATCTGCACAGCATGTCAGTGCTCTGCCCCTTTCCATCCTGAGTCCCCAATTGCCATTCGTCATGCCTCTCTATTGTCTCTCCTTGTCTTGGTCGTGTTGTTCTGGCTTCCCACAAATTATGTCCTGCCTTTCCTTTCACCAAAGTTAACACGTTTACTATCTAGTTTGTGCTTTTTCTCTGCTTTCCTCCCTGGTAAGCATCAGAGAATGTTTCTGTGTGTCAACTTTTTCTTTTATGATAGTGGCTTCACACAGTATTTGTTCTTTTACGATTGACATTTCACTCAGCATTTGCTCCAGCTTCATCCATGTTTTGAGATATTTTGTGGATTCATCATTATTCTATGCTGCATAGTGTTCCACTGTAAACATGTACCGCAGTTGACTCCCTTGTTGGTGTGCATTCTGGTGGCCTCCATCTTTGCCATCGGGAGTAATGCTGCAGGGGATGTGACTGTGCATCTGTCTACTTGGGTGACGGCTCTTCTCTAGGATGTACTCCTAGGAGTGAAATTGCTAGATTCGATAGTATTTCTATTTCTAGCTTTTGAAGGACATGCCATACTGTTCTCCCTAGCCGTTATACCATTTTACACTCCCATCAGCAAATATATGAGTTCTAGTCTCTCCATAGCCTAACCAGCAATTGTCATTTTTTCTTTATTTGTTGCACCTAGAGAAAGCTTTGCATGATTCTAGCTTTTAAAGGACACACCATTTTTGCAACTACAGAAAGCTCTACATGATTTCTAGCTTTTACAGAACACACCATACCATTTTCCATAGTCATTGTACCATTTTACACTCCCGCCAGCTGTGTATAAGAGTTCTAGTCTCTCCACAGCCTCACCAGCAGTTGTCACTTTTTACTTGTTCAAAGTAACCAGTGCTGTTGATGCAACAAAAAACTCCAACAACTCCCCCAATACTACTTCAGAACAAGCACACCAAACTGGATTTCCATTAGATTTCCATTAGAATGTTATTCACCACATTAATAAAACAAAAAACCAAGACCCAGACCTTACACACACAAACACATATAAAGCAACACAGTTCTTGAGCTGCATCTTCATAAGACGCAGTTACAGTTCGAGGGCACTTCCTGTTGGCCTCTTGTACCAGCACCAGGTCTGCCTCATCTGAATCTTTGCACTTTCTGAAAAACATGAACTCCCCACTGCTGTCCACTGCAGCAATTATCCGTTCAGAATCAAGACCTCTGGCAAAGCCTGTTGGTTTGTCAGCAGTGTCTCTTTGACTTGTTGTCACCAGATTCACTGTTAAATAAACATTTTGCTTTTGTAGCATCTTTTTTTTTAACCAGCTTTTTGAGAATAAAGAAATGCTTCAGTTAATTCTAGACAATCTAAATTTTCTTCGGGTTCCTCATGTCATCAACATCTGTAAATCCCTTCCACTCCAGAAAATATTCTACCTTCTCATCCGCTACACATTAGTCTAGCGCCTTTTCTACCACAAATTCTTGAGGTCCTGCCTCTTAGACTTTTTTGATCTCCAATCTGTTCCCTTCCCATTTTTCACAATGTGGTCTCATTAATCTATCTGTTGTCTATAGGCAGAGCAGAGCTGCCCCATAGAGTTTTCAAGGAGCACCTGGTAGATTCAAACTGTTGGCTTCTTGGTTCACAGATGTAACTCAACTATTATGTTACCAGGGTGTCCACAGTTTTATTGGTGGCTGTTTCTTATCACAGACTTGAAGAGCTATGTTCACCACCCCAGAGGCTCCAGATCTTGGTCTGTGGCGTCTCTCATCCTTTGGTCTTTGGTTTTTTTGACCACTGTCATTGCCAGGGAGAAATGGTATGTCAGTTTTGGCTCGCGTCTCTCTCTCAACCGGTTGGAAACTCTAGAGGCATAGTGCTTAAGTGCTACAGTTGCTAACCAAAATGTTGGCAGTTCAAATCTACCAGGAGATTATTGGAAACTCTATGGAGCAATTCTATTCTGTCCTATAGAGTCACTGAGTCAGAATTCACTTGACTGCACTGGGTTTGGTTTTTTTTTTTTTTAAATAATGGCTAATGATTACCAACATCTCTTCATGTGTTAGCCACTGGAATGTCTTTGGTTGAGTGTCTGCAGGGTAACTGTATATGTAAAAGTAAACTCTCATGGTCAGACTGCCTGGTTGTTGATCTCTCATCTGGGCTCAGCTTGCCTGAGGACCTTCTGTTTTGATTCTGCTTTATTCTTGTGAACTGAAAGGAGGTTTTACAAAGATTCTGTTTATCATGTCATGCTGCAGCATTGTGGCCTTTTTTTGTTTAATTGTGCTTTAAGTGAAAGTTTACGAGTCAAGCCAGTTTGTTATACAAAAATACACACACACACATTGTTATGTGACCCTAGTTGCTCTCCCTACAATGTGACAGCACCCTCCTCTCCACCCTGTATTTCCCGTGTCCATTCAACCTGCTCCTATCCCCTTCTTCCTTCTTATTTCACCTCCAGCAGGAGCTGCCCATTTAGTTCCTGTATCTATTTGGGCCAAGAAGCACACTCTTTGGGACTGTGGCATTTTTAAATAAACCAGATTTTGTTATATAGAACCAGAAGACACCATAACTTTCCCAACTGTGTGTATATGTGTTTTTCTTCCTCTTGCTATTTCTTAGGTTTGTATAGACCAGTGAGAGAACGTCTAAAGCCATCTGGACAAAATGGGCACGCAATATGTGACCATGTGCAACTGTGCCTGTTCTCAGAATCGACCTTAACACTGGATAAATATCTGATTTGCATGTAGCTGAAGGCTATGACTTCAGTTGGTCCACATGTGGCTTACACAATGGCATTTGCAATGAAGCTAATGCTGAAGTCTTCACATAGTTAAAAAAAATAATGGACGATGCCCATTTCATAATCGTTACTTTCTTTTGAGAAGGCTAAACTTGCAAAAAAATAATAATAAAAATAAAAAACTATGTTTAATGAATTAATGAATTTCCTTTAGCTTGGTTGTATTTTAGCACATGGCCCAGTGGACACTCTTGCCTCTAGTTAATGAGGATTCAGCTCAGGAAAGGGGATGTGATGAGCAGAGGGGAAAAACTCTTTGATGCAGTAGGGTACCGACGTGGGGCTGGACAGTCCTGGGCCAGTGCCATCACCCAAGGATACAGCATCAGGTGTCGGGCACTGATACTATGTTATTGCTACAGAGAAACCTGTGAGAGCTGGAACTCAATGGGGCTGCTTTGTTTTTCTAGGTCACACAAGTTTCCCACCTTTGACAGAGGGCAGCCTTGGCACATTTTTATGACTATGAGTGGAAAGTTGTTTTCCACCTTATGTAGGTTCCAGCTTTCATGGGTTTTACTCTATGAGACTATTCAGTTTGCCAAGACTAGGTGACTTCCAGGGTTGCTGAAAATAAAATATTGCAGACGTCTTTGTCTCTTTACTACCCTGATAGTTTCTTTGTAGTTTCCTTTAAGGTGTGTCTTTATTTAAGGACACATTTGCAGGTGTGCTAGATTCTTGGGCAAATCCTACTGCTCTCAACCGACAGCCTTGGAGCATCTTCAGTAAAATGAACTTCTTCCAAAAATTCCCTTTTAAGGTAGACTCGGGAATTGACCTTGTGTTTTATAATGGATAAGTTCTTTCCCTAGTTCCTTCACTATTTTTTTTGTCTTTTTTTAGTATGCCAGCTTTCCTCTATAGGAACATAAATTCCAGGAGAACAGGGATTTTACTTTGTCACCTACAGCAATGCCTGGCCCGTGATAGGAGCTGAATAAATGCTTGTTGGACGCATGAAGTTGAGTGATGGCCCGAAGAGAAACATTTTTATCTCCGCCTTGAAACTAGACCCTGGTGTTCTGCTCAAGACAGCACCAGAATCAACTAGGGTGCTGGTTGCAGATTCTGGGGTCCCACAGTTGGGATGGAAGATACTGTAGCCTAAAATAGAATTAAATCAACTGGCCTGGTTAAATATCGATTCCTTCTGTCTTTTTCTGGCTCTTGATTTAGGAAGACGAGGACAAATCCATGGACCATGGTTACATGACCTCCAAAACCGCTAGGTCTTTTGGAGTTTATGTTTTCTGTGACTGCCGACCACTAGAGTTTGACAAACATCCTTCAAAAGTGATTAGTACCTTGGTTACTAGGTAGGAACTGCAGCTGCCCTTGTGTAGAGCCCACTTCAAGAATATGGATGACACTGGACCGTGGTGCCAGAAAGCTTGGGTTATTGTGTGCTGATGACTTGACTTGGACTCAAAGAGACCCTATAGGATAGAGTAGAATGACCTCATAAGGTTTCCTAGTCTTTATGGAAACAGATCACCAGGTCTTTTCTCCCAGTGTGCTGCTGGTAGGTTTGAACTACCCACTTTTCAGCTAGCAGCTGAGTGCTTACCCACTGCTCCACCAGGACTCCTTCTAGGAAGCTTGTGTTGTTGTTAGGTGCCATGAAGTTGGTTCCAACTCCTAGTGATGCAATAGGATGGAGTAGGACTGTCCCATAGGGTTTCCAAGGAGTGGCCGGTGGATTTGAACCTGCTGACCTTTTGGATAGCAGCCAGGCTCTTCACAGTGTGCCACCAGGGCTCAGAAAGCTTGTGGAGGGTTCTACTGGGGGGGGACGGTGGGTGCCAGACAGCAGGTTGGGCTCCTGTATAGGAGGCATCTGAGCATAGCAGCCTCTTTCAAACATGGAAATGGCCATGGAAATGACAACGGAGGTCCTCGAAGTGGCAGTTACGCAGCACACAGACATCTACAATCAGCAGGTGCACCAGCATATTTATAGATAAACTGGTTAGCAAATTTCTTAATTGTTTAAGTTAGGTTGTTGATAAAGCAACTTACTGAAAATTTGTAGCAAATGTGAAATGTGAAAACATTGATCTCTTACTGTTTGATATTCCCCATTTAAGTGCCCCATTAAAATAGTATATTATTTAAGGTTTGGTTTGACTCTTTATTATGAAAATGTTTATTGATGGCCTTATAGTCCTAGCTTGGTTGGCTGTTTAAACATCTGCCCTGAATCTAGTTCTGTGCTATCAGATACAAGAAGTTTTCAATTCTGTCTGGATATTGCTTACATTTGCGCATAAAACCCAAACCCAACCCACTACTGCAGAATCAATTCTGACTCACAGTGACACTACAGGACAGAGTAGAACTGCCCCGTAGTTTCCAAGGAGCACTTGCTGGATTTGAATTCAGGACCTTTGGACTAGCAGCCGTAGTCCTTAACCACTGCGCTGCGAGGATTTCCCACATAGCTTGCTTAAATGTACTACCACTTTCAAGTAAACGCTTTATTTTGACCTTAAGTTTGTTGATTATTTAATAGACTGGTGACAAAAGGGACATGAAAAAACATGTTGCTTTATAGGCTGCGCCTTTATCTAGTCTCTATTCTTTTTAAAGCAAAAAGAAAGTTTCATTTGGCATGTATTCAAGAAGACAAACAGGAGAAACAGAGAAGAACACTGCCAGTGCTAACATCCACCCTAATCACAAGAAATGACACAGGACTGGCGGAAGTGAGAAAACAGACGAGCACGCTGCCCAAGTCCAAGCAACTGTTACAGCATCACCAGTGTAGATTAACGTTACAGAATGGCTCTTTTATTTTGGTATTTTTGATACAGGTTTATGGAGCTAGTTTCTCATTAAACAATGAATACACATTTTACTTTGTGATGGTGGTTGTCAACCCCACCACATGTCAACAGTCATCCCTTCTCAACCTTAGGGTCCCTGCCATCAGCTTTCCTGTCTCCCCTTGCCTTCTCGACCTTCCCCCCGGGGCTGGTGTGACCATTTCATCTCTATTTTTGTTTCATGGGCCTGTCTAGTCCCCGACTGAAGGGTGAACCTCAGGAGTGACTTCCGTACTGAGTTAAAAGGGTGTCCTGGGGTGATCTCTCAGGGTGTCTCCAGGTCCTGTCAAACCAGTAAGTCTGGTATGTGTGTGTGAGAGTTAGAATTTTGTTCTACATTTTTCTCCAGCTCTGTCTGGGACCCTCCACTGTGATCCCTGTCAGAGCAGCAGGTTGGGGAAGCTGGGCACCTTCTGCTTGTGCTGGACTCAGTCTTGTGGAGGCCGTGATAGTTGTGGTCCGTTAGTCCTTTGGACTCATCTTTCCATTATGTCTGGTTTTCTTCACTGTCCCTTCCTCTGGGCAGACTGGAATCAGTATCTTAGCTGCCTGCCCACAAGCTTTCACAAGCCCAGACACTACTCAAATTTTCTTAATGAACTGTTAGGCCAAGTGAGTTAGATGTTCTCTGAGGCCATGGTCCCCAGCCCCAGCCCAGTAATTAAGTCTCTCAGGGAGTTTGGATGTGTCTGTGAAATGTCCATGACTTTGCCTTGTATACATTGTGCAGGCTCCCCCAGGATTGCTATTGGGAGCTGGCTTGCTCTTCACCATGTTACCACTCATCTGCTGTCTAGTTACTGTGTTTCTCTTCCTATTCCTCCTGCCCTACATGAAACATTGTTTCTTTTCATGTGTTTTCATGAGTTTTTAAAATAGCGGTTTCATGCAGTGTTTGTTCTTTGGTGATTGACTTACTTCACTAAGCATAATGGCCCCTAGATTCATCCATGTACTGAAATGTTTCTCAGATTGGTTATTTTATTTATTTATTTTTTATTATGACTGAGCTAAAATGTACATTCCTGTATAAATTTACATGCCCACCTATGTGCAGCTTCCACTGCTCTCCCTGCCCAGTGACAGCACACTGTTCCTCTCTGCACCATACAGGTCTCATCCTCAGTAACATGCCATTGTGTGTGTGGACTGTAGTTTGTTTATCCATTCATCTGTTGTTTATCCACTGGTTACATAATTGACAGCCAATGTCACAACACAAAACGTGTTAATTTTTTAATGAGAAAATAAGTTGTTCTGTAAACCTCCATCTATATCTATAATCTATATAATACTGCAGTGAACATAGGTGTGTGTAGGTTTATTCATGTGATGGCTCTTTATTCCCTAGGATATGTTCACAGGAGTGGGACTGTTGGATCATATGGTATTTCTCTTTCTAGCTTTTTAAGAAAGTGCTGTATCATTTTCCATAGTGGTTGTAACATTTTACATTCCTGTGATCAGTACACAAGCATTCCAAGCTTCCTACAACCTCTTCAATGTTTGTTATTTTCTGTTCTTTTTTTTAAATTTGAACCAGTAATGTTGGGGTGAGATGGTATGTCACTGTAGTTTTGATTTACATTTCTTTAATGGCTAGTGATTGTGACAATTCTCATGTGTCTCTCAGCTGCTGAGTGTCCTGTTTGGTGAACTGTCTGCTCATATCTTTTGCCCATTTTAAAATTGGATTATTTGTCCTTTTGTTGTAGAAGTGTTGGATTTTCCTATAGATGTTAGAGACTAGGCCCTTGTCACATTTGTCACAGACAACAATTTTTTCCCTGTAGGTTCTGTTTTCAGTCTTTAGGTGAAGTCTTGTGATGAGCACACTTGCTTAGTTTTTAGAGGATCCTAGTGTTCTGGCTTTCAGTCACTTTCCGGAAGTGGTGTTTGTATATTTTAGTTCCAGTTTGCATGCTATTTATGCCACGTATTAGGGCTTTTGGTGTTGACTCTGTTCTTCCTTCAAGCATAGCAGTGATTGTGGAGGTGGCACAGGACCAGACAGTGTTTTCTTCCGTTGTACACGCGGTCACTATGAGGCGGAGCTGACTCAACGGCACCTAACAACCACAACCACAACAACAATATGATCTTTAAGTTTCAGGTTTTACATTTAGGTCTTTGATCCATTTTGAACTGGTTTTTATGTATAGTGTGAGATATGAGCCTTGTTTCATTTTTTTAAAGATAGATACCCAGTCTTGCCAGCATCGCTTGTTAAAAATACTATCTTTTCCCCACTTGATGGACTCTGAGTCTTTGTTGAAGATTTGGTAACCGTAAGTGAAGTGGATTTACATCTGGGTTCTGGATTCTGTCACTGATCAATTATCGTTGTACCAGTATCAGGCTGTTTTGGCCACCATGGCTGTGGAGTAGGTTCTGAGGTTAGGTAGTATGAGTCCTGCTGAATTTCTCTTCTGCAGTAGCGCTATCCTTTCCAAGGCCTCTTTCCATTTAAAGTTAACGATCAGTTTTTCCATCTTGTTAAAGAATGCTGTGGGTATTTGGATCGGGATTGCACTGTATCTGTTGATTGCTTTTGCAGAATTGACGTTTTCACAGTGTGGAGTCTGCCTATCCTTGTGCACAGTATGTTTTTCCATTTCTGCAGGTCTCATTCAATTTCTCGCAATAGTTTTTTTCGTAGTTTTCTTTGTATAGATCTTTTATATCCCTGGTCAGATTTATTTCTAAGGTTTTTGTTTGTTTGTTTTTAGGGGCAATTCTAAATGATGCTGCTCTCCTGGTTTCCTTTTTGTAGCTCACTGTACTGGTGTATAGGGTCTATTCTCTAGTCTTACCTGAGTTAAAGTGACGGTCTTCCATCTGGTCTACCTCGGTAGCTCCTACCCTGTCTCCACCAAAAAAAAAAAAAAAAAAAAACAAATCTAGTGCTGTCGAGTCGATGCTGACTCATAGAGACCCCTATAGGGTGGAGTAGAACTGCCCCACAGAGTTCCCAAAGAGTGCCTGGCAGATTTGGTTAGCTGCCGTAGCACTTAACCACTATGCCACCAGGGTTTCCATCACCCGTAGGCTTTAAAAAATTAAAACGTTACACAGAAAAGCATACCTTCTATAAGTACAGGTCTGAATTTTCACAAAGTGGCCACATTCATGTAAATGGTGACCAGATGAAGAAATTTTACATTGCCAGCTTCCCAGAAGCCTCTTCTATGCTCTTTCTCAGCCTCTTAACCTCCTCTCTCCCCCTAAGATAGCCACAACTGTGACCATAGATTAGTTTTGCTGTTTTTCAACTTTATGCAAATGAAATTATGCAGGATATATTCTTTTGTGTCTGACTTACTTTGCTTAGTATCTGAGTTTCATCCTTGTTGCGTACATATAGCTAAGCTTCTTTTGCAATGTCATATTCTATTCTAATATACAACAACAACGTATACCATAGCAAAAAAAAAAAAAAAGCTGAAGTCACTGCTGTTGAGTCAATCCAGACTCATAGAGACCCTATAGGTCAGAGTAGAACTGCCCTATAGAGTTTCCAAGGAGCACCTGGCGGATTCAAACTGCTGACCTTTTGGTTAGCAGCCATAGCACTTAACCAATACGCCACCAGGGTTTCCAACTGTACCATAAAACTTAGTTCTTTAACAAGTTAGGGGTGTTAAGATCACAGTTATTCATTCCTTCTTTAATGAATTTCCCCCTGACTGAAATCACTTGAGGGTGATTTAACATTTTTTTTTTTATTGTGGTGAAATAAACATACCAAAACACTTGTCATTTCAACCATTCTTATGTGTATCATTCAGTGATATTCATCACATTTGCCAGGCAGTGCAACCATTACCAAGTTTCCAAACTTTTCCTCACTCTTAACTCAGGGCCCTACTTTAACGTGACCTTAACCTACCTATGACTTAAGCACATTAGACACAAATAATGTGGGCCATCAACCTCAGCAATATTGACCCCAAATCCATTGATGCTGAGTCAATTCCGACTCATAGCAGCCTGCAAGATAGAGTAGAACTTCCCCACAAGGTTTCCAAGGAGCACTTGGTAGATCCAAACTGCTGTAGGTTCTAAATGCCTGCAAAACATACCAGGTACATCTTGATTCCTTAACTGCCACGTATCCACTTAGCTTATGAAGTCAACCATGGTTGCACTCGGAGAACTTACTACTGTTTATATTAAGGGTGAAAGGACATTCCAGTGACCCCAACTGCGAAGGTTTTAGGCAGTGGTGGCTGTGAACAGAATAGACTTGGCCTCTGTGGGAAAGATTGTGGGAGGCTGTAGACAGTGCTCAGAAACACATTTTTACAGGCATCTTTAAACCCCTTCAAAACATAGGTTGGGTCCAGAATGGCATTTGATGCCCTGTTATGTAACTGTAAGGGGCTTTCAGTAATCAAAGAAAGTACTTTGTATTTGTGACTGGAAGCATACAAAGCTGAATACTTTGTTCATGGAGCCTCCTGCCTCCCCCAGTGGAGATCACCTAACAACCCTGGTAACCAGAAGTGTGTGGTCTTTTCCTCTCCATAAAGGAACTCCTTCATGAACAGGTTTTTGGACTTAAAATTTTGGTACTGGTGGTTGCCAGGTCTCTGTGTGGGATTGTAATAACTGCTCCTGAGAGACACAAACTGTGCAGGCTGTCTCTGCGGGGCATTTAGCTCACTGCTGTGCCAGCAACCCTCACTGCTTTTCAGCTCACTTATGAACTCTTTTAAATATTTACTGGTATTTATACATACATACACATAAAAAGAGACATACATATGTGCATACACGTGTGTGTGTGTGTGTGTGTGTATGTATATATGTAGTGATCCTTGGAAATTCTGTAGGGCAGTTCTACTCTGTCCAAAGGGTCATTATGAGTCAGACTCAGCTCTCAACAGTAAGAGGTTAACGGGTATGTATACATACTTGTTGCGTATATACACTTCTGACTCACATCACAGATCGTTAAACACTGTCTAGTAGCCCAAAGGTGGCAGTTCAGACCTACCCTGGGGAACCTTGGAAGACAAGTCTGTTAATAATCTGCTTCTGAAAAATCACAGTCTCAAAAACCTCATGGAGCTGTTCTACTCTGCCATGAATGTATGTGTGTGTCTACATATATGTGTATGCATGCATATATATATACATGCACACTGTCATGCATTGAATTGTGTCCGCCAAAAATGTGTGTAGTAATTTGGCTGGGCCGTGATTCCCAGTATGGGATTATCCTCCATGTGGCGATTTTCCTTTGCTGACAGTCTGAATCTCTGCCTGTGGTTAATAGACTCGGTTATGCTAAAGAGGATTAGGGTGGGATTGTAATCTCCTTCCTCAGGTCACCTCCCTGCTCCAGTGTAAAGCGAGTTTCCCTGGAATGCGACTTGCACCACCTTTTATCCCACAAGAGATCACAGGAAAGGGAAGCAAGCAGAGAGTTGGGAACCTCATACCATCAAGAAAGCAGCACCGAGAGCACGGCGCGTTCTTCGGACCTGAGGTTCCTGCACTGAGGTGGTCTCAGACCTAAGAAGGACCGATCCAGGACAAAGACTTTCCTCCAGAGTGGACAAAGGGACAGTGCCTTCCCTGGAATTGGCACCCTGTACTCAGGCTTCAGCTTAGTGGACTGTGTAAGAATAAACTTTCTTTGCTAAAGCCATATACTCATGATATTTCTGTTAGAGCAGTACTAGATGACTAAGACACACACACACACACGTTCTTATTTCCCCTCCTAAACATCTTGAAAATCTAAAAATCAAAACTTTGGCTTTGAATATTATTTCAGCGTTTTCTTATTTTCTCCCCTCTAGGTGACAAAAATGGCCTGAATCACTAATAATAAAAATACTTTCATGCTCCTTTAACACTTGATAAAAATATCAATCTTGTAAAGTAGAATAATTTCCTGAGAATGTCGCCACTATCTAGGAATTTGTGATTCAGGAAAGTTTCCGGTGAGTTAAAACTGAATCAAGCGCAGAGTGGTTTCCAGATAACCCATTTGTGTTAGATGGTTCCCTTATACTTTTTGACACATTTCTGCAACCACATACAAAATAGAAATTAAAATGACCTTTAGGAGAAATTCAGTGGCTGATCAAAAAGTACTCCAAGTTATGGTTTATAAATGAACTTCCTTTTGAAGATTCTTTCTAATTATTTCTTTGTTGGGTTTTATAACTTTTAGTACATTTGAAGAGTTTTGAAAATTAATTTATAAGCAAAGATGAATAACCATAAGACTTTTCCTAAAAACCACTAAGCACTTCTGTATTTTTTAATATCAGGGAAATTTAAGTAGGCTTAGACAAAGCTTAGGATATTTTAAAAAAAAAATTTAAATTGAATTCTGTCTTATATTCTGACTTATTCACACAAAGTCCATTACTTTTATTAAGTTGTAAGGAACTCTGGTGGCAGAGTGGACAAAGCACTCTGCTGTGAACCGAAAGACTGATAGATTTGAACCCACCAGCCACCCCCAATGAGAAAGATGTGGCAGTCTGCTTCTGTAAAGATTTACAGTCTTGGAAACCCCATGGGGTGGTTCTGCTCTGTCCTCTAGGGGTCGCTATGAATTTTCCAAGGCTATAATCCTCACAGAGGAGCACAGCTATGTTTCAGAGAGGGCCTGAGAACCAAAAGGTTAGCAGTTTGAATCTATCAGTCCTCCTTGGAAACTCTGTGGGGCAATTCTACTGTGTCCCATAAGGTTGTTTAAGCTCGGTTGTTTTAATCTTTAAGGAAGCATACTGACATGTCTTTCCCCTGTGAGGCAGCCTGTGGCTTCCAATAGCCCACATTTTGGCAAGCATGTCCTCCCACATGGGAGGAATCGCACCAGAATGGGATTTGTAGCTGAGTCAATCAACACACACATTTTTGGGGGGAGACAATGCAATCCATGACAACCACTGTACCACCAGGCTCCACAACCACAGGTATAGGGTTAAGATTTATGACATGTATTTCGGGTAGATGCAAATCAATCCATACATAGCACTTGTATAAAGTGAATGTCTTTTAATCATACCAAATTTTATACATCGAAACCATGAAGTGTGCGTTTGTCCTAAAAGCAGTCACCTTAGTCCTTTTCCCAAATGCTGATTCTTTGAAACTCCTTTTCAGGCATGTTCTTAAGTCACACCAGTAAATGGCCGTGCTGTGTTATGCCTGGGGTCTCATATCCCCCCACCAGCACGTCACTGCTGTACCACCCACTTCATTCTGCCCACTTGGACCACGGAGCTCTCAGCACTTGCCAGAAGCCAGGTAGGTTCATGAGACACCATGCACTACCAGGAACACCCAGGAGAGCATGAATGATTTGAGGTAGGGAAGGCCTTAGAACCAAGGGACACGTTGCCACTGCACGGGTGTGGGGGGCATGGGCTGCACCAGGTGACACTGTTGGGGGAGGGGACACCAAAATGACTCTATGAGATTTTTCTGCAGTGTTTCAGCAGAAATTATTCTTTTAGTAACAAAAAATTTGTTTTTTACAATGAAAAGGTTTTGTAGGCCCACGTTAACCAAAAAACCCACTGCAAGCAGTCAACTCTGGCTCATTGCAACCCTATAGGACAGAGGAGAACCGCCCCATAGAGTGTCCTAGGAGCGCCTGGTAGATTTGAACTGCTGACCTTTTGGTTAGCAGGTGTAGCACCTAATCACTATGGCACCAGGGTTTCCAAGCCCAGATTACCTGTATCAATGTACCTACACGGCTAAAACGTGATGCTGATTCACTCTTTGAACTTTGAAATGCACTTTGGTCTTAGCTGTCTTTATTATCCAGTTACAAGGATGCTTCAGATCACGTGGTTCCACATGCTTATTCTACAAGCAGATAATTGTTTTCATTGCTGCTGGCGTCTTTACCATTGCTCATTTTGTCAAATTTTCTGGTGTTTTAGCAAGTGTAATTTCTCAAGTGCATTTCAACAATTTGCAAACATTAAAACTCATCAGATAACTGGTTTCTTTTCTTTACAGGAATACCCCTCCTGAAGACCTCGATTCTCATGCTTCCTTCTAGACTGGCTGCCCCAGATCTCTGCACACCTGTCATCCTAACAAGACCCTTGCTCTGTCTTGTGTTGGGTCCCCTGTTTCCTGGAGTCTGTTTTCCTTTCTTCTGTATTTCTGATAAAACCAAATCCATTGCTTTCAATTCAGTTCTGACTCATTGTGACCCTGTAGCACAGAGTAGAACTTCACCATAGCGTGTCCAAGGCTGTAATCTTTACAGGAACGTATTGTCACATATTTCTCCCTTGAAATGGCTGGGAGATTTGAACTGCCCACCTCTGAATTAACAGCCAGGTGCTTGACCACTGCATCCCAGGGCCCCTTTTGTATTCACTCACTCAAGTTTTTGCAGCACATCCTCCTGTGGTTTCCCACGCAGTCCAGTAACATTCTGGTTTGGGATCCTTTGTCTGTGTCTTGGTTTCTCTCTTGGTAGGTTTTGGGAAGTTATCGTTATGATTTGAAACTTCTTGATGGTACACTTTATCACAGGTCTTTTTTCAGTCACGGTGCTCACTTTATGAACTCTTCCAATGTGGAGATGGCCCATCTTCAGTTCTGCTCACAGAGGGATTCAACCAAACGGCAGGGTACAAGGTCTTCATACAAAAGTCAGTCAGACTCCTCTACCCTAACAAAGAAAACTCTGAAAAGGCAATCAGGAAAACCACACCATTTATGATAGCCACCCCCTGCAAAGGATAAATTACTTAGGAATAAACCTTACTAGGGACATAAAAAGACTTGCACAAAGAAAACTACAAAAACATTACCTTAAGAAACCAAAAGAGACCTTCATAAATGGAAAAACATACATTCTTAAGGATAGGAAGACCTGACATTGTAAAAGTGTCAATACTACCCAAAGCAATCTATAGATGCAATGCAATCCCAACATAAATTCCAACAACATTCTTTAATGAGATGGAAAAGCTAATCACCAAGTTTATATGGAAAGGACAGGGCCCCCAGATAAGTAAAACATTACTGAAAAAGAAGAACAAAGTAGTAGGCCTTCATTCCCTGATCTCAGAACCTACTATATCCCTCTGGTAGTCGAAACAGCCTGGTACTGGTATAACAATAGACACAGTGACCAATGGAACAGATTTGAAGGTCCAGAAGTAAATTCACTCACCCATGGACACCTACTTTTCAACAAATGTTGCTGTTAAAACTGAATATCCATTTGCAGAAAAATAAAACAGGATCCCTACCTCACCTCATACACAAAAACTAACTCAAAATGGATCAAAGACCAAAAACTGTAAGGATCATGAAAGAAAGCATATGAAAAATGCTAGAGGACCTGATTTATGGCATAAATAGAATATCAAGTTAAGTAAAAAGGCTCGAACTCCAGAAGATAAACTAAGTAACTGAGACCACCTAAAAACTGAATACTTATGCTCATCAAAATAGTTTTCCCAGAGAATAAAAAGAGAGTCTACGGACTGGGTAAAAAAAATCTTTGGTAATGATATATTGAATAAAGGTTTAATCCCTAAAATACACAGAAAACTTCAACAATCGAACAATAAAAAGACAAGGAATCCTATCACAAAATAAGCAAAATACATGAACAGACACTTCACCAAAAAGGACATTCAACTGGCCAACAAGTACATGAAAAGATGCTCATTAGCCAGTAGAGAGGTGCAAATCAAAATCATGAGATAACCATTTCACCCCTGCAAGAAGGCACAGGTCAAAAATTCAGAAGTGGTGCCCAGCTACTACCACCAACTTCTCTAATGGGGAGATGGGATCACAACACAGGGTCCAGACACAGTAGGATTAAAAATGTAGAGCAGAATTCAAATTCACTAAAAGACCAAGCTTACTGGTCTAACAGAGACTGGAGGGATTCCCAAGACTATGGCCCCCTGATATCCTTCTGACTCAGAACTAGAGCTACTCTCAAAGTTTACCTTTGACCCAGCGATTAGATGTGCCTATAAAACACAGCAGCACAGTGATTAAGAGCTAACCAAATAAGTAAGCAGTTCAAATCCACCAGGCAGTCCTTGAAAACTCTATAGGACAGTTCTACTCTGTCCTATAGGGTCACTAAGAGTTGGAATCGACCTTATAGTACAAGATAATACAATAACACATTCAAGGAACGTGTTTTTTAGTTCAATCAACAACTATATGAGACCAAATGGGCAACCCCTGCCTAACAGCAGAGATGAGACGGCAGGAAGGGACAAGAAGACTGGACAAAAGGAAACAGCGAACCTGGGATGGAAAAGGGGGCAATGCTGACACATTGAGAGGATGGTAACCAATGTCACAAAATTTGTGTATAAATTTTTGAATGAGGAACTAATTTGCTCTGCAAGTTTTCACATCAAGCATAATACTAAAAGCAACAAAAAATAAAGAATTTCTTCAGCTCTGGGAAATTTTCTTGAATTGTTTTATTTTCTCCTTAATGTTTTCTTTGGAATGTCTTTCTGGAGCTCCTGTCTCTTGCAGTGATTCTCTAATTTTTTCCCCCCTTCTGTCCTATTGTGCATGTCATAACCTTTTCTAATTTTTAGGAGATTTCCTTAACTTTATCTTCCAATTCCTTCATTGAAATATTTTATTCCCACTTCATTTTATACCCCAAGCTCTTTTTTTTGTTTGTTTTAGAGTTACTGTAACTTCTTCAAGATAATTATAGTTTTTATTTTTAAGATTTATTTCCACTCCAGTTATCTTCCCCTTGAATTTCTTTCTTTCTTTCTTTTATAATTTTCGGACTCTTTCATTTCAAGACGTTCCTTAAATGTCTGTGATCTTTGGCCACACTTCATACTTGAGTAGATGACATCAAAAGCTATTCAGAAGCTGTATGGGTGTGGCAGACCCTGGCTGACTATATTTCTCTGTGATTGGGCAGTGCTAACTTTGGGGAACCCCCAAATGTTAACATCTGTTGTGGGTATTTTATTTTTGAGTGGGATGTTGAAATGGTCTCCTCCACCTGATGGCTGGCCTTCTGAACATGGAGGGAGGTGAGAGGCCTGGAAGGAAGACATCTGCAGACTTCACTGAACTCTATGTTAAAAACTAGAACCTCACCCGTACCCTTGCTCTGCCTCTGTGACTCAGTAGTTCCAAACAATAACCTCTGCCATCTCGGTTGAGAACGGAGGGGACCTGAGCATCCCTAAGCAAGCTTTCTCCAGTTTCTGTGTGCGTGTCTTCAGGCCAGGAGCTCTTTGAGGCTGCTGAGCCAGTGGCCTGTTCCCATGACGTCCCTCTGCCCGCATTAGCCAGCAGCTTCCTCTTCTTGTTGGATCAGTTCCTACTTCTCCATTCCACTGTCAGACTTTCTGAATTCTCTTTTCCATTGCTGTTTCGTTTCTCATGCATCTTGTCCAGGTGTACTACACCTCTCTGTTACGTCTTCCTGCCATTTCTCTGGTGTTTGGGGAGAGAGGAGAAATAAAAGTGCAGCTGCCTACTGATAGAATTGACCCTACTCTGTGTAGCTGGAAAATGTCCATTAGATTTATTATTATTACTATTCTATTGTAGTAAACAGATATGTAAGAAGACAGTGGTCATTTCAATATTTATTATGTGTATAATTCAGTGACATGAATTACATTTACCATGTTCCACCATCATTATTGCCCTGATAGGAGCCTTGTGTCCCCCTTTCTCCTTTCTGCAATCTCTGTTAACCACTAGTGAACTTTGGTCTCCATCAACTGCTATTTTTTAAAGTTGCTATTGAAAGTATAGACAGCAGAACATAACACCAATTCAACAGTTTCCACATGTACCATTCAGTGACATCAATTACAACCTTCAAGTTATGTAACCCATCTCACCTTCTTTTTCCAAACTGTTCCCCTCCCATTAAAAGAGCTCATTGCTCTCTAAGCTTCCAATCTGCCTTTTTCAGTTGCTATGTCAATTTGACCCCATATAGATAATTCTTCAAAAGAGTACAGTGTTTTAAAGCAAATATTATAACTAAATAAGCTAACCTATTATTTGGTTTGAAAAATATTTTGGGGAACATATGTATATAATTTTTATTATGATTGAGAATATACAACCCCATATAAATTTGCATACCTGTCAATGAGTGGTTCCTGCCTCCCTGCCCAGTGACAGAGTAATCCTCCTCTCCATTCTGTGCAAGTTGTATCCTCCTAACAATCTCCTATGCCCTCTTCTCCACCCTCTCCCCTGTGTCCAGTAAGAGGTCAGCCAGACGACATCCTATAGGATATGCACAGAACCATAAAGTGCACACATGATATGGTCACTCTGTGTCACCAAGTCCAATCCATTTCTGTATTTCAGGGAATATTTTTAAGGTTTAAACATGATCTCTGGGCAACAATTTTAGAAGATTCATCCATCTTCAGTTGCTCCAGAAAATCTGGATCCCATGAGAATTTTAACTTTGGTTCCATATCCTCCCCTTTAGGTCAGGAGTCTTTGTGGAATCCTTGATCAAAACATTAGTAATGTTAGCTAGACACCATCCAGTTCTCCTGGTCTCATGGCAAACCAACCAAACAAACAAAAAACGCCAAACCCACTGCCATTGAGTTGATTCTGACTGATAGCAACCCTATAGGTCAGAGTAGAACTTCACCACCATAGAGTTGCCGAGGAGCCAAGGAGCAACTGGTGGAGTTGAACTGCCGGCTTTTGGGTTAGCAGACTTAGCTCTTAACCACTGTGCCGCCAGAGTTTGTTTTATTCATGGAAGCAGTTAGGCACACATTTCATTTCTTCCTTCTTTCTGATTCTTTTTCTTTCCCTGCTGTTCCAGGTGTAAACCGGCAGTTTTTGACTGACTGACATCAGTAAAAGACAGACTGAACAGATAGATATGTGGACACTGGAGAAGAAAGTGAGGAGGTGAGTCAGAAAGGGAAAACTGGCTAGAGATCTGAGGAGTGAGCAGTTCTTAGTGATGAGAAAATGCAAGTGGCGGCCAAAGTGAAACGCGGCTGAAAGTGAGAGCTCTTAGGAAGTTCTGTGGTCTACCTGGATGCTGTTGCTGCTGCTAACAACTACCAAAGACGGGGAAAGGCAGAGAGACTGGGACCAGATGTTAACGGGTCTCAGCGAAGTGTTCTGGAAGTGGCCTGGGGGTTCTTATGGATCGAATTGTGTCCCCCCAAAATACACGGTGTAAATCCTAACCTCTGTGCCTGTGATTATAACTCCACTTCGGAATGGATTGTCTTTAAGATTATTAGTGCAGGGTGTATTTTGAGTCAGCATCTTTCAAGAGAGAGATTAAACAGACCAGCACACTTTAGTTTTCAAGGTGACTTCTTTGCTTTTTAACACTTGAAAGAGGTCTTTTGCAGGAGCTTTGCCCGATGCAATGTGTCTTTTGATTTCTTGACTGTGGCCTCCCTGGGCGTTGCTTGTGGATCCAGGTAAAATGAAATCCTGTGTAACTTCAGTCTTTTTCCCCATTAATTGTGATGTTGCTTACTAGTCTGTTTGTGAGGATTTTCATTTTCTTTACATTGAGTTGCAATCTATACTGAAGGCTGCTGTCATTGACGTTCGTCAGTAAGTGAATCAACTTCACTTTAAGCAAGGAAGCTGGGTTATTTGCACAAGGAGTCTTCCTCCAATCTTGATGTCTCTTTCTTCTTCATATAGTTCAGCTTCTTGGGTTATTTTCTCAGCAAACAGATTGAGCAGATATGGTGAAAGGCTACAATCCCGACACATACCTTTCCTAACTTTTAACCCATGCAACATCTCCTTGTTCTGTCCAAACAACTGCCTTTTAATCTACGTACATGTTCCTCACAAGCACAATTCAGTGTTCTGGAATTCCCATTCTCTGCAATGTTGCCCATAATTTGTTATCATCCACATAGTCCAATGCCTTTGCATAGTCAGTAAAACACAGGTAAACATCTTTCTGGTATTCTCTGCTTTCAGCCAGGATCCATCTGAGGTCAGCAAAGACATCCCTGGTTCCACATCCTCTTCTGAATCCAGCTTGAATTTCTGGCAGTGCCTTGTCAATACACTGCTGCAGTGGCTTGAATTAGTTTTAGAAAAAAATTACTTGTGATATTAATGATACTGTTTGATAATTTGCTCATTTGGCTGGATCACCTTTCTTGGGAATAGGCACAAATATGGACCTCTTCCAGTCAACTGGCCAGGCAGCTGTGTTGTATAGGCCTGTCTAATCTTTGGCTGAAAGGTAGACTTTGACAGTGGCTTCAGTTCTGAACAGAGTGTTTGGGGTTCATAGTCTCAGACATTCCTCCAATCACCTTAATATCTGGTCTTTTTTTTTTTTTGGTAAATTTGAATTTTGCCCTATGTTTTTCTCCTGGCATCTTCTATTGTGATCCCTGTCAGAGAAGTTGGTGACACTAAGGTGCACTGGACCCAAATCATGATTGCTTTATAGGCACGCAGAAGTTGGACACGGAAAAAGGAAGACCAGAGAAGAATTAATGCCTTTGAATTGTATTGCTGGCCAAGGATATCGAATACACCACGGAATTCCAGAGAAATGAACAAATCTGTTTTGAAAGAAATACAGCCAGATGCTCCTTAGAAGCAAGGATGGTGAGAATTTTTACGTACTTTGGACATGTTATTAGGAGGGATTAGTCCCTGGAGAAGGACATCATGCTTGGTAAACTACAGGGTCTGAGGAAAAAGAAGAGGACCCTCAAGGAGCTGGATTGGCACGGCATCTGCAACAATGAATGCAAGCTTAACAACCGTTGTGAGGAAGGCATGGGACTGGGCAGTGTGTCAGTCCGTCACACGTAGGGCGGCTACGAACAGAATCCACTCAGTGGCACCTGACAACAACAGCAGTTAGCTAGTTTATCATCTGGTACCTGTGCATTGTTAGTTAGGGTTGGTACTGTATTTATGCCCTATATTAGGGCCCTTACTGTTATCCCTATTTTTTCTTCCATAATCTCTATTGTTTAAGGTTTTATGTTAGATCTTTGATCCATTTTGAGTTAGTTTTCATGTATGGCATGAAGTATGAGTTCCATTGCATTGGTTTTACAGATGGACATCCAGTTTTTCCAGCACTATTTGTTTTTTAAAAAAGTCTTTTCCCAACCTAAATATCAAACCTAAAATGATAAAGTTCACCCAAGAAAAGGTAGGAACAACAATGGAAGTTTTAATACACAATGAGGACAGACTCCAGAATCTGTCAAAGAAACCACAATCAGCAGAAGAGAAAATAGATAAATGGGAACTATTAAGAATCAAACACTTTTGCTCATCCAAAGACTTTATTAATAGAACTAAAAGAACACCCACAGAATGGGAAAAAATATTTGGCAACTCTATGTCAGACCGACGCCTGATCTCCATAATCTACAAGATACTACAAAATATCAATAAGAAGAACATAAACCATCCAATTAAACGATGGGCAAAGGAGATGGACAGACATTTCACTAAAGAGGAGATCCAGGCAGCCAAACAACACATGCAGACAAGTTCACGATGTTTAGTTATTAAAGAAATTCAAATCAAGACGACAATGAGATACCATCTCACCCCAACAAGGTTGGCCATGATCCAGAAAACACAAAACAACAAATGCTGGAGAGGCTGTGGAGAAAGTGGAACCCTCCTACACTGTTGGTGGGGTTGCAAAATGGTCCAGCCTCTTTGGAAAGCAATCTGGTGCTTCCTTAAAAAAATGGATGTTGATATACCATTTGACCCAGTAATTCCACTACTTGAAATATATCCTACAGAATCAAGGCCTTTCACACCAACGGACACATGCACCAGAATGTTTATTGCAGCACAGTCCACGATAGCAAAAAGATGGAATCAACCCAGATGCCCAACAACAGAAGAATGGATAGGTAAACTATGGTACATATACTCAATGGAACACCATGCAATGATAAAGAATAATGATGATTCCAGGAAACATCTCCTAACCTGGTTTCAACTGGAAGACATTATGTTGAGTGAAAGTAGTCAGCGACAAAAGGACAAATATTGTATGAGACCCCTATGATAAGATCTCAAAAACAGACTTGCGTATAGAAGAAAAGACTCTTTGACAGCTGCAAGGGAGGGGAGGGAGGGGGGGAGGGTTTAGTTTAGATAATTGCTAGAAATCTGGTTGGGAGGAAGCGGTGATAGCACACATTAGAAACAAGAACAACATTAAGTGGACTTCAGCATAACTTGAGTACTCCTTCCATCTTAACCCAATATCGCAAGGATAGAGTAGCTGGGGCAGGGGACCAGGGACCATGCTCTTAGGTGAAAGCGAGGCCAATTGGCACAACTAGCGTTTTGCTAAGAAAGCTCTCTGCACGCACATTGATGAGTGGTGTCTGGGGTCTTAAAAGCTGCCAAGCTGCCATCCGAGGACACAGCAAATGGGCCCAACTGAGCAGGAATGGATGCTCACCGAGGACCAAAATGACATGCAGTAAAGACAACTTAGAAGACAGAGAGACCCACAAGAGCGGGTGCCTACACCGACTTGGGACTGGAAGAAACAGATGGTGCCCGGCCTCCACCAGTGATAGCCACGATGGAGCTCACAGAGAGGAGTCTCACTAGCAACACATGAATTAAAAGGGGTGCATCCTGAGATCTCCACTAAAAGACTTCAATTGATGGTCCAGCGGTTTCAGGGTTCCCCTGAGAGCATGGCCCCTGGCTCTGATGCTGCCCTTACCCATAAATTATAACGAAGGTCCACTCTTTGGACAGGAATGGATTGGACTTGGCAATGCAGAGTGACCATATATTGGATGCACTTTATGGTTCTATACATCCTGCTGACCTCTGGCTGGAGGAAGGAGAGTGGGTGGAGGGGAGGGGAAAGGAGGCTGTGGGGAGGATGAGACATGTATGGAGCAGAGAGGAATAGTGTGCTGTCACCAGACAGGGAGAGCAGTGGAAGCTGCATATAGGTGGGTATGTAAATTTATACGAGAATGTACATTTTCACTCAGTCATGTTAAATAAAAAAAAAAGTCTTTTCCCCACTAAACGGACTTCGGTCCTTTGTCAAAGATCAGCTAACCAGTGGTGGACAGATTGAAGTCTGGTTTCCCGATGCTGTTCCATTGATCTGCATGTTTGTTGCAGGACTGGTACCATGTTGTTCTGATTGCCATGACTGTACAACAGAGTCTAAGATCAGATAGTGTGAGACTCCCTTCTTCATTCTTTTGCTTCAATAATGGTCCTCCAACTAGAATTTTACATCTATACAAAGAATCCTCTTTTTTAGGTGCAGTTCATGGATGTTAGCACGGTACAAAGTAGAGCGTGTGATACCAGGAAGGCCACTCACCCAGGAGCCAGGACGCGCAGCATGAAGCCTCAGCTACGCTCAAGTTTAGCTGCCAGCTGAGCCTGGCTTTCCTGACGTACAGCATAGTATGGTGACCTGCAAGGTTGCCTCCAGCTGTGACACGCCATGAATGTGTGATCGCTGAAATGCAGGGAGGATCAAAGATGGGAAAGGAAGTGAGTGTCAGCTGGCTCCTTTCATGGGAAATCACAAATCTTAAGCAAGCAAAACTAGCATTGTAAAAATGTGGGCTTAGAGAACTGAAACCCTTCTGGAAAAGAGCTCCTCAGACAAAGACTGAACTGGTCTTTAAAGTCACAAAACAATACTAGTGAAGAGTGTGCTTGTTGCCTGGGGCGGCTACAGGACACTAACTGGTCAGCTCCTGTCTGGAGGTGAGCGTAGGACGGCAGGGAACAGGAGTTGGTTAAATGGGCAAGGGAAATACGGGATGGAGAGCAGCAGTGTGCTGTCACAGGGTGGGGACAGCAGCTAGGGTCACAGGGCAAAGTGTGTGTTTTTGTATGAGAAGCTGATTGTAATTGTAACCTTTCACTTACAACGCAATGAAAAAATAAAAATAAAAACTTGAAACAAGAAGAATAACATGTCAATACTGGTTCTTCACTGCAACAAATGTAACACAGGAATGCAACACTTTTCTAGGGGAAACCACATCCAGAGGGAGAGGGTAGAATGAGTATTCTACTTTCTGTATAATTCTTCTAAAAAACCTAAACTGCCCCATAAAATCAAGTCTATTTTAAAAAAGCTAATGATATCTGAATAAAATACACTTTAGCCTATAATAATATATCACTATTGGGTCATTAACTGTGATGACTATACCATGCTAATGCTAGATGTTGATAATGAAGGTAAGTATGGAGCATATAGGAACTGTCTGGACTATCCTTGCAGCTTTTCTGTAAATCTTAAACCATTAAAAAAAAAATGGGCTTAAATATTTTCTGGAGTTAAATCTAGACATATTTTGGCTGGTTTCCAGTTTCCTAATTTTTTCCCCCCTGAATAAAGGCATGTATGTTGCAGACAAGATGCCCTGGCAGCACACTGGTTAAGCACTTGGGAGCTAATCAAAAGGTCAGCAGTTCAAGCACCCTGGCTACTGAATGGGAGAAAGATACGGCAGTCCACTCCCCAAATGATTATAACCTTGGAAACTCTACGGCACGGTTCTATCTTGTCCTATAGGGCTGCTATGACTCAGAATCATCTGGTCAGCACCCAACAACGGTAACTACTGCAGAAATATTTCAAAACAAGAAAATATAATAATGAAAATTAAAATCACCATAATTCCATCATTTGCAAATAAGCACTATTAACACCTTGGGTGTAGTTCCTTGCAAGTAGCACTCTATAAATAAACATAATATCTTCCAACCCACCCACACACTGAAAATTTTATCTATAATTGTATCTTGATTTTTTTTTCAGTGAAAGCTTCATCGTAAGTGTGTTTGTACATCACCCAATACTCTCCACACAGTTTTTTCAACTGTTAAATATTCCACTATAGAAATATACTAACTTAGTAATTCTATCACCAGGCATTTTTAAGGCTACTATAAATAGCACTAAAAAAAAGTGTGATGTCAAACTTTATACGTAAGTCTTCGTATCTCTGGTTGTTTCTTTGGCATGAACTGACTGACCGTTGGAGGGTGAGTTGCTGGACTGACAAGGATGATCATTTTACAGGCTCTTGTACATATTGTCACACAGTCATCTGAATGGATCTGCCTCTGCTGCCTTTCAGAGACTGTTTGGAACGATCTCCTGCCTCCCTTTATCACGTCTAAATGTCCGTTGTATCCCGCTGATACTAACCCTGCTGACTTCATTTAATTAAAGGAAAAGGGCCAGCTTTCCCGTGTGTAGGCTAAAGCTTACTATTTATTAAGACAGCACTGTGGGAGGAAGAAATCCTCCAGATTCCAGTCATTTTTTTGTGCGCCTACGTGTGCCGGGCACTGGGCCAGGAGCCTGCTTGTTTATTGCTGTTGGACACCACTCCCTTAGGATGTAGGTGGCATCTTTTTCTTGTTCAGTCCCAAGAGGCTGTGATGGGTTTAAAAGCAAACACAGCTGGTCCGCTCTATGGCTGGAACCAGTTCCCAGCCCTCTCGATCCCACATCTCTTAATATTCTACTAGGCCACCCCTCTTCACCTGCCTCAGAATAAAATTATGCATCTTCTAAGATGCCCCGTGCCTTAAGTTGATTCCACCTCACAGAGACCATGTAGGGTTTCCGAGGTTATAGATCTCTATGGAAGCAGCCCCATCCCTCTCCAGCAGAACTCCTGGTGGTTTCAAACTGCTGACCTTTCAGCTAGCAATCAACCGCTTTAACTGCTAGCCACCAGGGTTTCTTACGTTCTGTCGCACACACGCACTTATATTATTCATATTATGTATGTTACATATACTCAAGTTGTTAGTGAGAGACTAAAAATATATTCATGGTTCAAAAAAAAATCTAACTGCTATGGAGTTGATTCTGGTTCAATCCTGTTTTCAGTGGATGGTTTTTCAGAAGTCAGTTGCCAGGCTTTTCTTCTGAGGCACCTGAGGTTGGATTTGAACGAGGGACCTTTCAGTTAGGGGCAGAGTATTTAACTGTTTGTGCCCCTCCAGGATGCCACAGCTCAGCAGTTGTTGAAGTTTCTGAGTAGAATACAAAGTATGAACTCTTAAATCAGGCAACACTGAAGTTCTATCCCAGAAGCTATCCAGGGCTCTTGCCTGATCTGTCCTTGAAGGAAAGGTAACAACAGCAGGGTAGACAGGTGGCCCAGCTGCTTCTAGCCCAGACTGATTACTACATGTTTGTGAAGCCCGAAGGTGAGCTGGGGAAACCCTGGTGGTGTAGTGGTTAAGAGTTACGGCTGCTAATGAAGAGGTGAGCAGTTCAAAATCCCCCAGGCACTCCTTGGACACTGCATGGGGCAGTTCTACTCTTTCCTACAGGGTTGCTATGAGTCAAACTACACGTACACACACACACATATGAACTGCAGGAAACTATGTGTTGTTGTTAGGTGCCGTCGAGTGGGTTCCAACTCATAGCGGCCCTATGCACAGCAGAACAAATGCTGCCTGGTTCTGCACCATGTCCACAATTGTTTTTATGCTTAAGCCCATTGTTGCAGCCACTGTGTCGATCCATCTCACGGAGGGTCTTCCTCTTTTTCACTGACCAACTCCTCTACCGAGCATGATGTCCTTTCCTTCCTGACAACGTGTCCAAAGTATGTAAGACACAGTCTTGCCATCTTTGCTTCCGAGAAGCACTCTCTTTGTGTTTCTTCCAGAGCAGATCTGTTTGTTCTTTTGGTGGTCCGTGGTCCATTCAATATTCTTCTCCAACACCACAGTTTGAAGACATCAATTTTTCTTCTGTCTTCTTTGTTTATGGTCCAGCTTTCTCATGCATATGGTGTGACTAAAAAGATCATAGCTTGGGTCAGGAGCATTTTAGTCTTCAAGGTGACATCTTTACTTTCAGTGCAGTGTGTCTTTTCATTTCTTGACTGTTGGTGTTCTTGACTTGGGTGTTGACTGTTGACCCAAGCAAAATGAAATCCTTGACAACCTCAATCCTTTCTCCATTTATGTCAATGTTGCCTAACTGATCCAGCTGTGAGGATTTTTGTTTTCCTGATGTTGAGGTGCAACCCATACTGAAGGCTGTGGTCCTTGATCATCACCAGCGTCTCAGATCTTCTTCATTTCCAGCAAGTAAGGTAGTGCTGTCTGCATAACACAGATTGTTAATGGGTTGTCCTCCAATCCTGATGCCTCTTTCTTCTTCATATAATACAGCGTCTCGGATTATTTTCTCAGCATACAGATTAAAAAGGTATAGTGAAAGGATACAATCCTGATGCACACCTTTCCTTGGCTTTAAACCCTTGTTCTGTTTGCACGACTGCCTCTTGATCCACATACAGAGTCCTTAAGAACACAGTTAGGTGTTTTGGGATTCCCGTTCTCCTCAATGTTAGCCATAATTTAGTATGATACACAGAGTTGAATGCTTTTGCATAGTCAGTGAAACACAAGTAAACATCTTTCTGGTATTTTCTGCTTTCAGCCAAGATTCACCTGACATCAGTGATGATATTCCCAGTTCCATGTCCTCTTCTTAATCCAGCTTGAATTTCTGGCAGTTCCTTGTCAATACACTGTCGTAATCATTTTTGAGTGATCTTGAGCAAAATTTTCCTGTGTGCGACACCAATGATATTGTTTGTTAATTTCCACATTTGGTTGGATCACCTTTCTTTGGAATGGGCATAATTATGGGTCTATTCCAGTCACTTGGCCAAGCGGCTGTCTTCCAAACTTCATAGATGAGCGAGCACTTCCAGTGCTCCATCTTTGTTGAAATATCTCAATTGATATTCCATTAATTCCTGGAACTTTATTTTTGCTAATGCCTTCAATGCAGCTTCAACTTCTTCCTTCAGTACCCTTGGTTCCTGATCATACACTGCCTCTTCAAATGGCTGAACATCGACCGGTTCTTTCTGGTATAATGACTCTGTGTATTCCTTCCATCTTCTTTTGATGCTCCCTGGGTCATTTAACAGTCTCCCTGTAGAATCCTTCCCTATTGCAACTTGAGGCTTGAATTTTTTCTTCAGTTCTTTCGGCATGAAAAATGCAGAACGTGTTCTTCCCTTCTGGTCTTCCATTTCCGGCTCTCCGCACGTGTCATTATAATACATTCTTTTGTCTTCTCATGCTGCTCTTTGAAATCTTCTACTTAGGTCTTTTACTTCTCCATTCCTTCCTTTTGTTTTAGCTGCTCAACATTCACGAGCAAGTTTCAGAGTCTCTTCTGACCTCCAGTTTGGTCTTCTCTTTCCTTCCTGTTATTTTAATGACCTCTTGCTCTCTTCATGGATCATATCTTTGATGTCATTGCATAATTTGTCTGGTCCTTGGTCGTTAGTGATCAACACATCAAATCTGTTTCTTGACATGGTCTTTAAACTCCGGGGAGATATACTCAAGGTCATACTTTGGCTTTCATGGACTTGTTCTAGTTTTCTTCAGTTTCACCTTGAGTTTGCACATGAGCAGTTGATGATCTGTGCTACAGTCAGCACCTGGTCTTGTTCTGACTGCCAACACAGAGCTTTTCCATCATCTTTTTCCACAGATGTCATTAATTTGTTTCCTGTATATTCCATCTGGTGAAGTCCATGTGTACAGTTGCCACTTGTGTTGGTTAAAAAAGGTATTTGCAATGAAAAAGTCATTAGTCTTGTAAAAATTTTATCGTGTGATCTCTGGCATTATTTTTATCACCAAGTCTGTATTTTCCAAATTATATATATGTATGGTGAATGGCAGGAAATGGTGGTGAACTTAGAGCAATGAGGCTACTTAGATGGTGAGCATCTTCAGTCCAAATGCAAACCACAAGTGGAATTTCATCGTGTGTGTGTGTGTGTGTGTGTGTGTGTGTGTGTGTGTATTCACAAGCTTTAGAGGCTGGAGGCTTTATATATAGATTTTTTTTTACTGTGATTAAGTGAAAGTATAAAATTCCAATTAATTTTGCATGTCCACCTATCTGCAGTCCTTCTGCTCTCCTTGTGCCATGGCAGCACACTCCTTCTTTTCATTCTATACTTGTATCCTCTTAACAATCTCCTGTCCCCTTCCCTCCACATCTTCTCTCCAGTCCAGAAAGAGACCAGTAGGACAGCATCCTATAAATACACACACTATATGGTCACATTGTGTCCTCCAGTCTAGTTCAGTTTTGTCCAAAGAGTTAATCTCAGTAGCGTTTTCCAGACAATGGCAGCAGCAGGTTTAGGGGTCAGGCTCCCAGGGGATCCCCAAAGCTGTCAGACCGTTAATTGTGATCTTTTAGTAAAGTTCTTGAGCTGCACCTCTCTTTTTCTCATGTTGCCACAAAAACTCTGCATTGTGTGCCCCATCACAGCTGTCTTTGGTCTTGGCTGGGCACCATCTAGTTCTTCTAGATACAGTCTCCCATTCATGTGTCTCCTTCTGTCTCCTGAGCTCTTTTTTCCTTGTGTCTTTGTTGTTCTTGGTGATCACCTATTCTGAATGAGTTGGGACCATTTGGTGTACCTCAGACGGCAGCTTGCTAGCTTTTAAGACCCCAGATGTGGAGGCTTTATATTTTCCACTGGGCCTTTTTTAGAGCACACGTAAATCTTAGGACTTTCTGGCACTTAAAACAAGTACTTACAGCCATTTTGACAAGACAGCCTTTCCGTGTCTCAAAATAAAAATTTATAACTGTGTATATCTTAATCACAAGTCTTTGTTTTTAACCCTGGTGGCACACTGGTTAAAGAGCTCAGCTACTATCCAAAGACAGGCAGTTCAAATCCACCAGCTGCTCCTGGGAAAACCTTTGGAGAAGTTCTACTCTGTGCTATAGAGTTGCTGTGAGTTGGAATCCACTCGAGGGCAATGGATTTGTTTTTTTGAGAGTTTTGATGTGATCAGCTAACAGAACAGTAAATCTGAAATTTGAAATTTGAAACAGTAATCTCCCTTTATTTCAGAAAGGCCGGATGGCTGAGTGCAGGAGGCATACATATAAGCATGTGTTCAGCCACACCAGGATTTCTCATGACAGGTGGCAACTAGTGAAAGAAATTAGAGGCTTGACTTGTGGACCTGGCAACTAGTGTTAAATTGGCTGGCTGTGAGTGACTTTCCCCCCATTGTATTGTCTCCTTATTTTCTGCCCTAAGGTTTACTTGTAATTTAATCTCTGGAGAACTTTTTTTCTACAGAAGTGAACTTTCTGAATTGCCTGGTCACTGTAATGGAAACGAAATGATTTCACTTAAATCTAAGACTCTGCCAACCTTTAAAGCACCCTCACTTCAGGACCAGGGGAGCCCTAGTGGCACAGTGACTAAGAGCTTGGCTGCTAACCAAAAGGTAGGCAGCTGGAATCCACCAGACACTCCTTGGAAACCCTAAAGGATAGTTCTACCCTGTTTTAGACGGTCACTTCTGACTTGTAATTGACTTGATGGGAACGAGTTTGGTTTTTCCCTAGGGCCAGGGTTCATACTTCACATTTGAGATGCTCTTAATTCTCACTCTGTAATGGCCCTCGTAGATAGTCTTAAAAGCTTTCCACAGGGTAGAACTAGGACATACACCTTTCTGCATCTTCTTTCTCATCTTTTTGGGTGCAGTTTACTTGCTGAATTGATGTGAAGCCTTTAATTTCTTTCTTTCCTTATTGCTGTGGTTTAAGTGAAAGCTCACAGAACAAATTAGTTACCCAGTCAGTAGTTTGTGCATACCTGTTTCACGACATTGGTTTCATTTCCCACCATGTGTCAGCACTTTCCCCTCTCTGCCGTGGTTTCCTCATTTTCTTTTGTCCTGACTTTCTACTTCTTCTTGCCTTGTTACCTGTACTTTGGGACAGATAGTGTGCTTTCAATCTTGTAAAATTGATTGTTTTTAAGGAATGCATTCTTTCTGGGAGTCATTGTTTCTTTTATGGGTTTATCTGTTGTTTCTCTATTCACCGATAAGGCAGTCTATGAGTTGCACCTGACTCAATGGCAATGGGTTTCGTTTATAACGAAGACAGAGGAAGAATTGATGGCTTTGAATTATAGTGTTGGAGAAGAATGTTGAATGTACCATGGACTGCCAGCCAACAGATTTATTCTGGAACAAGTACAACCAGACTGCTCCTTGGAAACAAAGATGACAAGACTGCATCTTAGACACTTTGAACATGTTGTCAGGAAGGATCAGTCCCTGCAAAAAGACATCACACGTGGTACAGGAGAAGGTCAGCAAAAAAGAGAAAGATGTTTGAAGAGATGGACTGACATGGTGGCCACAATGATAGGCTTAAATGTAACAGTGATTGTGGGCGTGGCACAGAACGGCACAATGTTTTCTTCCGTTGTGCACAGACTTGCTATGAGTTGGAACCATCTCAACTTCACCCAACAACAACAACAAAATCTATTGTTTGGCTGGGAAGTGCTCTTGGGACATGGTTTCATTTCTAGGTTAGAAGTGTTTGTTAAGGCCACAGTCTGAGGCGTTCCTCCAGTCTCTGGTCCTTCTTGTGAATTTGAATTTTTTGTTCCACAACTTTCTCCCGCTCTGTCAGGACCCTCTTTTGCGATCCCAGCTGGAACTGTTGGTAGTGGTAGTCGGGTACCATCAATTTCCTCTGGTTTTGGAGGCTGTGGTTCATGTAGTCCATTAGTCCTTTGGACTAACTGCTCCTTGAGTCTTCAGTCTCCTTCACTCTCCCTCACTCCAGACAAGAAGAGATCAGTCATTATATCTGAGATGGGTGCTCACGAGCTTTTATAACCTCAGGTGCTACTCCCCAAATACAATGTAGAACACGGTCTTTATGTATTACGTTGCACCAATTGACCTAGATGTACCTGAGGTCTATGGTGCTTTGTCCTTCAGCCTAGAAACTTCATCTTGTGAAGTGCTTGGTTATGTTTAAGAGGTTTCCCTGATTATACTCCTGTATGCTCTATATGAGCCACATCTACAGCCATATATGTGTGGACATAGCCACCACCAAACCTAGATCTGCCAGAGGGTGTGTTCCCTTATATCCTCCCACACTTCTTGGAGTATCTATCTATTTGTCCATTCATAAATTATTGTTTGTTAATTCTACTGTGTCAGGATTATCTAATCTATGGTAGCTACTGTAAGCAAACCCAACACCGTCCAGCAAGTAGCTACCATGGTTGCTTTTTATCCCCGCATTCCTCTCAGCGTCCTTCCCTGCCTTAGTCATGCTGTGCTAACATTCTCTGTATTATGCATGGCTTTTCCTGTCACCAATTGTCACTTGTGTCTTCTACTTAATTGGTTGTTTTGTCTCCCTCTCCCACCCATCCCTGGTAACCATCAAAGAATGTTTTTACTTTTTTTTTGCTGTGTATAAACTTTTTTTTGTTACTTTCTAATAGTGACATCGTACACTATTTGTTCTTTTGTCAGTGACTTGTTTCACTCAATGTCCAAATTCAACCAGTCTGTGGCATGTTTTGTAGATTTGTCTTAGTCATCTAGTGCTGCTATAACAGAAATACCCCAAAAAGTGGTGACTTTAACAAAGAGAAACTTATTCTCACACAGTCTGATAGGCTAGAAGTCCAGATTCAGGGTGTCAGCTCCAAGGGGGAGGCTTTTTTCTTCTGTTGGCTCTGGAGGAAGGTCCTTGTCATCAGTCTTCTCTTGGTCTGGGAGCATCTCAGTGCAGGTACGTGAGGTCCAAAGGACATGCTCTGCTTCCTAGCACTGCTTTCTAGGTGATATAAAGTTCCCAAGTCTCTCTGCCCACTTCTCTGTTTTATATCTCCAAAGAGATCGGTTTAAGACACTATCTAATTTTACAGATTTTTTTCACTTTAACTGCTACTAATCCATCTCATTACATCAAGTGATAGAATTTACAACACATAAGGAAATTAGGTCAGATGACAAAATGGTATATAATTGTATAATACTGGGAATCACGATCTAGCCAACTTGACAGATAACTTCTGGGCGACATAGTTCAATTCATGGCAGAATTCATCAGCATTATCACTATGTAGTATTCTATTGTGATGTACCACAGCTTTTTAACCATCCATCTGTTGACGGGCACATAGGTTCTTTCCATCTTTTTGCTATTATGAATAAAGCTACAGTGAACACTGTTTATTCTAGTCTCAGATATTAGGTCTTTTGGGTATACACCAGGAGTGGTATTGCTAGATCATATGGTATTTTTAGCTTTTTGAGAAAGTGTCATACTGTTTTCCAAAGTGGTTGTACCATTTTTACACTTCCACCAATAGTGTATAAGATTCCAGTCTCCCTGAAACCTTGCCAACATTTGTTACTTGTTACTTGTTTTTTAATTCACGCCATAATGTCAGGGTGAAATGGTAACTCATTATGATTTGCATCCCTTTAACAGTTAATGATTACATTTTTTAAAGTGTTGATTAGCCACCTGGATATCTTCTTTGATGAAATGACTGTTCATATCTTTTGCCCAGTTTTTAATCGGATCATTTTCCTTTGTATTGTGGAAATGTTGACTTCTCTGTAAAATTTAGAGATTAGTCCCTTGTAGGATATATGTTGTAGCCAATTTTTTCCCCCAGTCTGTAGGTTCTCTTTTGACTCTTTTGGAGAAGTCTTTTGTAAAATGTATTTGATTTTTTGGAGGTCCCATTTATCTAGTTCATCTTCCGCTGTGTGTGCATTTTTAGTTAAAATGTGGTATTCCGGTTATGCCATATATTAGGGTTTCCAGCAATGTCCTAGAAACCATGGTGGCGTAGTGGTTAATTGCTGTCTGCTAACCAAAAGGTCAGCAGTTTACATCTTCCAGGCGTTCCTTGAAAATTCTATGGGGGCAGTTTTGCTCTGTCTTACAGGGTTGCTATGAGTCAGCATCAACTCGATGGCACTGGAATTGGTTTTTTTTGTTAGGATTTTTTCCCTTCATGACCTTTATAATTTTAGGTTTTATGTTTACGTCTTTGAGTCAATTTGCGTTTGTTTTTGTGTATGGTGTGAGGTATGGATCCTGTTTCCTTTTTTTTTTTTTTACAAAGCAGCATCTAATTTCTTAATGGGAGCAGCGGAAATCAAGTAACAAGCTCCACCCCAAAGATGTGATGAAACAAGACAGGAAACAGTTGCTGCTAAAAGGTCCGACTTGCCAGACCAGTAGAGCCTAGATGAATCCATGAGACTATTGTCTGAGATACTCTTTTAACTTGAAACTCAAACCTCTCCCAAGGGTCACCTTTTGGCCAAATGACAGATTGACCCATAAGATAATCTCACCCAAGTGTCCTGAGCTCCTCAAAATAATCACCTAGATGAAAACAAATGGTAAACATTTACGCTACACAAAAGATGAGAAGGCAAGGGGGACAAGGAAGCTAGATTGAAGGAAGCAGAATAATCAAATTGGAAATAATGAGAATGCTGATATGTCATGAAGAACATAATGAGTGTCACTGACAAACACATATTGAAATGAACCTAGTGTCCTGTATACATGTTCACCAAAAATACAATAAAACAAACAAGTAACAACAACAAAAACCAGTTTCCTTGGACTGGATTTCAACTCACAGAGATCCATGTGTAGCAAAGTAGAACTGTGCTCCACTGTCCTCAGTGGCTGACTTTCCAGAAAGAGAAGCTAGCCTTTCTTCTGAGGCATCTCTAAATGAAAAAGAAAACAAAAAGAAAAAAAGAAAAAGGCCACTGAAATTGAGTTAATTCTGACTCATACAGACCCTATAGGACAGAATATAACTGCCCCATAGAATTTCCAAGGGACTGCCTGGTGTATCTGAACTGCTGATCTTTTCGTTAGCAGACATAGCACTTAAACACTATACCACCAGGGAGGGTTTCCAAGGCGTCTCCAAGTGGACTCAATCCTCCAGCCCTTCGATCAGCCCAGCCAGTTAGCCACTGTACCACCCAGGGACTCCAAAGGTGTGAGAACAGTGTATAATAAATCACATTCAAAGGGCAGGGTGTGGGGACCATGCTCATGGACACATAGCGGTCAGCTGACATAATTAGCCTACCACTGAGGTCTTCTGCACTCCATACTGGTGAGTGGCATCTTGGGTCTTAAAAACTAGCAAGCTGCCCTCTGAGGTACACCAAATGGTCCCACCAGCTCATCCAGAACGGATGATCACCAAGAACAACAAAGACACGAGAGAAAAAGAGCCCAGGAGACAGAAGGACCCATGTGAATGGGAGACTGTATCAACATGTGACCAGAAGAACCAGATGGTGCCCGGCCACCACCAAAGACAGCTGTGATGGGGTACTCAATGTTGAGTCCCTGTGGTAGCATGAGAAAAAGAGGGGTGCAGCTCAAGAACTCTACTAAAATACCACAACTGATGGTCCCAAGGCCGGAGGGATCCCATGGTAGTGTGCCCCCTAGACCTGTTGCTGCCCCATGTAGAAAACACTACTGAGGTCAACTCTTTGGACAAAGTCGGACTAGACTCAGGGACACACAACGTGACCATATCGTTTCTGTACTTTACGGTTCTACGCATTTGTAGGAGTCTGTCCCACTGCTCTCTTTCTAGATGGGAGAGAAGAGAGTGGAGAGGAGGGGGCAGAAGCTTGTTAGGAGGATATGACAAGTATAAAATGAAAAGGAGAAATGTGCTGTCACTGGGCAAGGAAAACAGAAGGAGCTGCAGATAGGCGGACATGCAAAATTGATTTGGATTGCATACTTCCACTTAATCACAATAAAAAAGTAGAAAAAAAAATTCAAAAGCGACTATGTAAATAATGTTCCGTAGTTTCTCAGGGTCTAGAATTTTCTTCAGAAAAAGCCATGGGAAGAAATGGTGGTTTGTGCACACTCGTATATCAAGCCCCTTCTATGCCGCGGGACACTGGGACAGGTTCACATTTGGCCCTAGAAACGATTCACGGGTAGTAGTTCCGTGCCGAAGACGTTGGATCTTGCCCAAAATGTTCTCTAGGGATGAAGTAAAATTATAATAAAAGCCCTACTCTTACAGTAGGTGAGAGTCCTGCCCAGAGTTCAACAGGCTGGTCCCACTACAACAGGTGTGGATGTTGGGAGGAGCCCAGGGCACCCGGAGTACGCGAACAACTGGTTGAGACCGGCTAGGTTCTAACCCTATTTACGGTTGCGTGGCCTCCTTCGGTTACAGCTGAAAATCCCCGGAACCTAAAGGGCAAGGGAAATCCTCTCCCACCAACAGAGTGCTTGGCAAAATGACTCGGTGGGTGGGAAGGACAGAAATGAGAAGAAACCACAAAGGAAAGAGAAGGGGTGGAACCGAGACTAGTAGGTGGGCAGAGTGAGGATGAAAACATTAGCCAAACAGGAAGCTCAGAATAGAAGACCTAAGAGAAAAATCCAGCTAGTGAAAATACGGTGAAAGGGTGGCCGGAGGGGGCCAATGATAGGGGAACGGCTTCGCAAAACAGCAATTAGTGCAGCTAAAAATAAAGGCCAATTTAGAGACAAAGCCAGAGACACAAGGGAAAAAGGAGACTCGTCAGAAAGACGGTCCCTCGTGGGTCTCACGACACTCTCTTGGGCTGCTGAGCAGAACAAATGACCTGAAAGTGGACAGTGGAGTGTACGAGGAGGCGCAAGTGACGGGCAGCGGGAAAGAGGCAGCAGACCGAGAGCGCGGCGGCCGCCCTAGCGTTTCTGGGTGCCGCGGTCCTGCGGGCGCTGGACCCACGTGTCCTCACATTTAGAAAAGTGTGTGCGGGGCAAAGAGGTCGTTCTGTGGGGACTGGGGACGGAGGGTGGTGGGTGACCGACGGTTTCCTCCAGAATTCCCTTGAGACCCGCCCCGGATTCGACACACCCAAAGGTGAAGGCGCTCCAGTCCTGGCGCCCGCGTGGCGCGGCCCAAGCACAGCGACCCTGGGTTGACGACGCCCACGCAACGCTCGCGGCTGCAGAAGGCTGTGTCCACGGATCTGGGGTACCGGTAGAGGTGCGCCCGGATCCTGAATCCCAGTGGCTGAGCATCCGCTGCAAAGCGGAGCAGTCCGAGGGGCCTGGGTCGTGTACTGGCTCTGCAGAACTCTCAGGCCTCTCGGAGACTCAGCTTCCCGTCTGGGAACCGGCAGGAGACCCCGTCTGGGAACCGGCAGGCGACCCCGCCTGGAGCCCCGCGGGAATCCGCCTGCTCCGGGTCTCTCCCAGGCTGCAGAAAGAGGGCGGGAGGCCAGGGCGGCCGCGGGAGTTGGGACCGGAGGGGCGGGGCCCAGGGCGGCATCCCCCAAGAGCCCGGCTGGGCGGCGAGGGGACCCGGGGACGAGCCAGATCGCTTGGCAGAACTCCCTCAGGCGAGGGCGCCCCAGGGCGGACGCAGGCCCGCTCCGCAAGGCAGGGAACACTCGGGCCTGCCTGTCCCCCCTGGACCCGGAGCAGGACCGCTGGCCCCAAGCGCGGGCGAGCAGGGCGCAAGGAGCGCGCCACGCGGCGCGGGCGGGGAGGCGGGCGGCGGCAGAGCGGGGCGCGGGCGGTGCTGCGCGCGGCTCCTCCCCTCGCCCTCCTCCTCTTCCTCCTCCTTCTCCTCCTCCTGGTCGCCCTCCCGCTCCTTTTCCCCGTCTTCGGGCTCGGCGGCTCCGCCGGCGCTTCTTCTTGCCCCCGGCCGCCCGCGGCGATGTTCAACCGCGCCGTGAGCCGGCTGAGCAGGAAGAGGCCGCCGTCAGGTAAGCAGCCCCGGGGCCCGCGGGCGAGGTGGGGCCTCCCGGGCGGTCGTGGGGCGCGCCCCGCGCGTCGGCTGCCCACCAGCTCGGGCTCGGGCGCGGCTCGCTGAAGCGCCCCGATGGGAGCCCGGCGGCCCGCGCGCCTTCTCCCGGCGCCCCCGCGGTCCCCGCGGCGGCTGGGGCGCACAGCGCGGGGGCGCTCCGGGAGGAAGACTGTCTGAAAGAGGAACCACAAGAGTTTGCATTTTAGTGAGTGTCTGGGAGCAAAAGGAGATCCGAAACACCTCCAAAGTTTGGAGGTAGTGCCGTGCCTTGACTCCCACAGCAGGACGCCGGCGGGGCCCCTTCTGGAGTTGTCTTCGCCGCCGCCGCGGTGGTGGGAGGGATGCCCGGGCGCGCCTGGAGGAGGCGGGCTCCCGGCACCTCACGGACTGCCTGGCCCGGGCGCTGGGGCCTTCCGCCCTGCACGCGGAGCCCAACTTCGGGGCTGTGAATGCGGCTGAACCCCAGGAGGGAGAGGGGGCTTGTCTGTGGCTCCCCCCGGGGAAGCATGCACGCTAGAAAGGACTCGGCGTGGCTGGTGTGGCTGGCACGGCTGCCACAACCCGGGTCAACGTGATAGAACCCACTGTGAAGACGAAACCATCCTTTCATCCCAGTCCTCTGATCCTCTTTTTTCCGCGATGACATCCATGACCCGTGGAGTGCTTCATGTGGGCCAGGGGCTGTGTCTACCGCGTTCTGTGACTTCCCCCTTCACCCTCAGGACCACATGTGAGCTAGGATGGTGATGGTCCTTTCACAGACAAAACTGGAGGCTGGAGCGTTGAGTAACCTGCCGCCCCAGATCACACTCAGTAGATGATGGTCTGCCTGGCTCTTGAGAGGATTTACTGCTGTCCCCGACTCCAAGACCCAGTCCAGTTCTGTCTCAAGCTAAGAGTCTGTATTTGCTGGCCTGCTTCCTTGTTGCGCCGCACATCATATTTCATGACAAACATTGTGTTTAAGAGTGTCGCCTGGAACCAGACTGTCTGGGTCTGAATCCCACCGCCAGGGCTGCATAACCTCTCTGTGCAGCCGAGTACCTGCAAAGTGGAAATAATAATTGCGACTCCTCTGTAAGCCCTTTCTTGGAGCAGTCCACCATCCATCAGACGATACACATCGTTGTGTTTAATAATTTAGGACAATCCTAATAAACTACAGACTCGAAAGGGTTATTGTGAAGTGCTTAGATTGTTGCTGTGTGGACAGTAGGCACTCAGTGATCACAGAAGTTTGTTGATTTGATTCAAAGCATTCCTTTGGGAGTGTTCATTTTAGCTATGCTCTGCTGTTGGACAGTCACAGGCTTAGGGAGCAGTGGTCAGAGCATAAAGCCAAAACCAAACCCACTGCTGCTGAGTCGATTCTGATTCATAGTGACCCTGTAGAACAGAGTAAAACTACCCTGTAGAGTGTCAAAGGGGGGTCTGGCGAGTTTGAACTGCCAGCTCTTTGATTAGCAGCTTTAGCACTTAAGCACCACTAGGCCACCAGGTTCACCACCCAAAGCGTGCACTCACTTAAACTCCCGGTTCCACATTTGAGTCTGTCAATTTCCCAATCTAACAACCCAGGGCAAGTTGTCAGACCTCTCTGTGTCTCAGTGTCAATGGTGGTTGGGAGCAGGTTGCTAAACCACAAAACCCATTGCTGTTGAGTTGATTGCAACTCAAGGCCACCCTCTGTGGTGCAGAGTAGAATTGCTCCATCGGGTTTTCTTGGTGGCATTCTTTTACAGAAGCAGATGCCAGGCCATTCTTCTGCAGTGCCACTGGCTGGGTTTTAACCACCAACCTTTAGTAGTGTTGTCATATGCCTTTGAGTTGATTTGGACTCACAGCAACCCTGTAAGACAGAGTAGGACTGCCCTGTAGGGCTCCCTAGGCTGTAATCTTTATGGGATCAGATCAGCAGAGCTGCTGGTGGGTTCCAGCTACCGATCCTTCGGTTGGCAGCTGAGCATTTAAACCCTGTATAGATTATCAGTTGAGTGCAAATGTCTTGTAGCACCACAGGGACCTTGGTACGCCATAGCTGAAATTGGCTGTGGTGAGACACACACACACCACAGAAATCAGCAAATGATACAAATTGAGTTCCCCCCAACCTCGCAGGAGAGTTTGTTTACCAGTGGCCTCAGTTTCCACATCTGTAAAATGAATCTCACAGATTTGTTAGGATTAAATACACGAAGACCATAGGAAGCATTTAGTGCAATGCCTGGCCCTTGAAAATTGTGTAATAATTGCAGGGGACTACCATCCTCCCTTTTCCTGTTAGTCCTAGAGCTGCAGTAAACCTTCCTGTGTGCGTTACGCATTGCTTTGGATTCTTTAGATGTTGAAGTATCTCAGATAGAACACTGGAACCTTGGGTGATACGCAGTTGTGGGGTGCTGTTGTGTCTGCCAGGTTCTACTGCAGAAAGACTGGGAGAAGTTTCAGGGACCTCGGGGGATTAACCCTCTGGTGGAAAGGGCAGTAGCTGAATGGTGCGGAGTGGGCCTGGATGCCTGGACCCTAAGAATTTCTAGGTTTAAAGTCTGCGCACCAGATGGGAAAGGACGGGGGGGTCCCCCTGGTCATTACTGCCCAACAGTGGCAATGGAGAAGCCCTGTGAGAAAGGGGGAACCTAGAGGCAGAGTTTGGGGGCTCTGGTGACACAGTGGTGAAGAGCTCAGGTTGCTAATTGAAAGGCCAGCAGTTCGAATCCACCAAGCACTCCTTGGAAACCCTATGGGGCAGCTCTGCTCTTTCCAGTGGGGCATCTGTGAGTCAGAACCGGCTCAGTGGCAATGGGCAAGAGGTGGCGTTAATGGGGAGTCAGCCAGGTGTGACCCTCGGGGGCCACAACTCACACGGACCCCTTCCTAGGCACTGTACTGAATTTTTTTTCTTTTTTTTTTTTAATTAGTGTTGACTCAAGGGCACCTGGCTGGTTGTTTTTTTTAAAGAAAACTCCCCAAATTACATACACTTCAGGCCCCACAAACGCTAGGTCCTTGATTTGGGTGCTGGTCACAGCCCTTTAGCCCTTTCGTGCTTTTCAGCAAAATCCTCTTCATAATAACCATGACCCCAACTGGAGGGCTTGGAGTCCCTAACCCTCCCTTCCAGGGTTTGAAGTGGAACTCTTTATCCTTCCCAAGGTTCTTCATAGTGTGTTCCACTACCTGAGGTGGAGGGAGGGTGGAGAAGTGTGGGTAAGATGGGGGGGGTGCTTGGTGAAATGCAGCTTCCTAGGCCTGGCTCCCTACTTGCTGGTTTGTTTTTAGAAATCAGAGGCAGAGAGGGTGTAGGGTTCATTTTCAGTAAGTGACCCAATTGATTCTTAAGCCATCAAAGTGTGAGGACACCTCAGAGGAGTCTGTCTATCCTCTTGCCCCCGACAAAGGCTTGCGTTGTTTATAACTGGGGTGCCATAACCTGAAAAACAAGCCAAAACCACAGACACCACCTCCCACCAGACTGAGGGGGTTGGTGACCCACCAGGGGAATCCCCACACCTGCCAGGCAGGCCAGGCCCTCCACTAAGCCTGCTTCATATTATCCCATTAAACTGGGGAACATTCTCAGATTTATTGCTGGGCTTACATTTTTATTTATAGATGACAGTCCACATAGCAATTTAATGTCTTTGTCTGAACAGACCAGCAGCAGCAGGGCAGACTTGGGGATTGGGGGATGTTCCCTTAAGGAACAGCGCTGGTCCCAGCCTGCCTGTTCTGGGAGCTCAAAGCAGGGTCTGGTAGCAGGACAGGAGCTCCGGGCCAGGGTGGGCAGCTGACAGATGGGGTTACACAGGTGTGGCTGGCCTGCCAGCTAGTGGGGTCTGGAACCAGCTCTGAGCTGCCAGGAGCAACCTGTGGATGTTGTTGAGGCGGCGGGGGCGGGGTGGGGTGCATTCTAGAAGGATCTTCTCCCCTGGCTGTCGAGGTGCTGGGGAACCAAGGCAGGTGCCTGCCCGGCGCTTTTCTGGGGCTCCCCAAGAACTGAGTTACTCTCCTCTGCTGCTGAGTAAGCTTTGTCCCTCTGACACTGGGCTCTGGGAGCTGGCTGTTGAAATTGGACTAAATTTACGCTCAGCCGTTTCTTCTGCTTCCCCCAGATAGCTTGACTGCGGGACAGCGATGCTACGTGCAGTGAGGGGGGGAGGGCAGGCCACAGCAGCCGTCCCTGGATAAGAGCTGTCAGGAGGCATCTGGAGGAGTCAAACAGCCCCTGGCAGACTTCCGGGGGTACAAATCTCCCTTCAAAGCCAGCTCCCAGCTCTCAAGGGCCTTGCTAAGCTGATGCTCTCTGCCAGGCACTCCAGCTAAACCTATTCCCGGCAAGTTAATTCTGTCTCATAGCGACCCTATGGGGCAGAGCAGACCTGCCCCACGGAGTATCCAAGACTGTCACATTTACCGAAGTAGATGGCCTTATCTTTCTGCCATGCTCTGTGGGTAGGTCTGAACCACTGGCCCTTCTGTTCAGCAGCTGAACGCTTAGTTAGGGTGCCATCCGAACTCATGTTGGGCACCACCAGCAAACAGACAAACCAAACCTGTTGCCACTGAGTCGATTCTGACTCACAGCAAACTCACAAAACTGAGCAGAACTGCTCCATAGGGTTTCCAAGGAGCTGCTGGTAGATTCCAACTGCTGACCTTTTGGTTAGCAGCTGAGCTCTTAACCGCTGTGCCACCGGGGTGCCTGGGGACCCCCATTCCGGCCTGCCTACCCTCCTGCCTTATTTCTCCTCACTCCCTGTGCCTTTGCTCCCAAGGGTACCCCTCCTCCAGTCACTAAGCCTGGATCTCCCTGCCCCCAGCGCATTCTGCTCTTCTAGGACGTAGCACCCTTCCTCTCAGTCACCACCTGTCTCTCAGTGGCTGAAAATGGGCCAGTGGAGACCATACAGATGACAATGGACCTATCTGCTACTGAGCGTGTGGATGACACAAGGCTGGGCAGCGTTTTATTCTGCTGTGCATGGAGTCACAGGAGTCGTGGACAGACCCGAGGGCAGGGAACAACAACATAGTGTTGACAGTGTGTCTTCCTTCCTTCTTTCCTCTCTCTTTTTCTCCAGCAAAGATGCTAATTTTAACAACACCATGATCAACTGTCTTTCTCCTTTCCTATGAGAAAGGACACCCCCCGGTAGTAGACAGGCCTGACCTCAGGGAAACAACTCTCTAAATACAGGAGAATCTGCCCGTGGTTGGTGCTCCCAGAGGGGAGCACTGGATAGCAGAGGGACGGAGCTGAGTGGAAGAACTGTTTCACTGTGTTGCCTTTTACATCTCTGGATTTCATACCATGTGACAGAATTCTCACCTTCTATGCAGAAGACGCTGGTTCCATTCCCAGTCAGTTCCTCTCAAGTACAGCCACCCCCTTGTTGGCCAGCTGACTTTCTTGGTCTTGTGGTGTTAGACAGGGTTCGGAGGAGCATTCACACTAAGACTATGAAGAAAGGCCAGGCATGCTACTTCCAAAAATAAGCCAGTGGAAACTCTATGGATCACAGCAATCCAGTTCCATTGTGCACGGGGTCGCCGTGAATCAGGGCCCAGCTCTCCTGCAGCTAACAGCAAATGAGAAGTGAATACAGTTTTCCATTCCAAGAAAAAAAAATACCGAGACTGTCATCACCCTGTCTATACAGGGTAAAGATTTCCTTATCCTTATTCGCATTTCTTCATGGACCGATGGAGAAAACTTTGTGTTGGCTGTGACCGTGTGAGCAGATGACCATCTGGGAACTCCTGGCCCCTCTCAATTAATTTTAAGTACCCTGTCTTTCATTTCTCGTGTCCTTCACTGCCCTTTCCTCCCCAGACTCTGAAGCCAGACAACCTCAAGTTAAGTCCCAGCTCATCAACTTCCTTACGTGTTCCTTTGGGCAAGTTATTTAAGACCCTTGTGCCTCAGTTTCTGCATCTGTAAAGTGGGGCCAGTAATGGTACCAATCTCCAAGGGTTGCCATGAAGTTTAGATGGAATCCAGTCAGTTCTCTGTAAATGTCAGATATTTTTCTTGACTGTCACCCCCCTTCCCCGATTCCAAGTCTCCTCACCCAGGGCCAGCCCGAGAGCACTTAACAATAGAAATAGGTACATATGTGCCAGACGCTTTGTGATCGAGGGAGATGCAGTCTGTGGTCTCAAGGACATTACTGTCTATCTGACTGATAGTGGAGGGGAAAAGTTTGTCTCCAGGCGGGAGGTGGGGGAGGATGAAGCAGGGTGGGAACATGAGAACATGTTTATGTTCAGGCCGCAGAGGAAACCAGGGGTTCCCGGGGAGTGGACACAATCCATACAGGGTCTTCACTTTCGTCCTCAGGACAGGCTTCCGGGCAATTTTATGTTTTCTGCCTTTGTCTAGAAAGTGTGAATTCTAAGGAGGCTACAAATAACAGTTCGGCCTCCTTACTTCCTTCCCTGTGGTGGAAACTGGAAACCAGTGACCATCTGTTGTTTGGTCCACTAAAAGAGGATGTTGAGGCTTGTTTTTCTTTTGGACCCAAGGGTGCCTGGAGTCCCATAGCCCCCTGCCTTCCTCGGACCAGGCAACAGTGAAAACAGGCAGCGGTGTGTTTGCTTTGTACGGAAGCTTGCAGGTGGATCCCAGAGCATGGAACGTAAGGGGGTGGCCTCAGCCTGCTGAGCTGAGCCGGGACCGCGGGTTGAGGGGACCATCCTGAGCCAACTTGGGAGAGGTCCGCAGGCCACTTTTGGAAGTGTGCCCTGAGCACTTGACCTGGGGGGCCCTGACCTCTGGGAAGAGATGCTCCGATTCCCTTCCTGAGCTGAGTTGTAACCTGTTTTGTCTTTGATGCTTGCTATTAATTTTCATTATTCTTTTTTGCTAACTGCAGTTCACTCAAATCAACCCACCAGGGGACTTGCATGCCTGCAGCTTAGTTATTCTCAGAAGCTAGATCCCGAGCAGATAAACACTTAAATACTATTTAGATAGAGTGTTGCCATGAGCCAATTTGACTCATCAGTTGTAACAGTCTGACTCTGCTTCCCAGTTGGGAAGACTTTGATTTTTCTTTGTTAAACGTAATATTCTCAGTGTAGTGTTATTGGCCATGGATAGATAAAACTCTGAAATTTTGTGGGCTGTGGGATGGCTCAGAAAAGCAGAGAGCATTTTAAAGGAGGATGGAGTGTGTGTAAGTGTGCCATACCAAATCAAGTTTCAGTTTAGATTTAATGTATCTGTCTTTTCCTGTTCTTTAAGGTCTAGTTTGTTTTCTTAAAATTTGTCTGAGCTTTGAAGGTACTTAAGACATACCCTATTAGGATGTTGGTTCCCTTTGTTGAGGAAGCTGGATGTTGTGTTATTGTTGTGTGCTGTCCAGCCAATTGTGACTCATAACGACTCTATAGGACAGAGTAGAACTGTTTCATAGGCTGTCAGGGTTTCTTAGGCATAAATCTGTACAGGAGCCAATGCTAAGTCTTTTCTCCTGTGGAGTGCCTGTGAGTTCAAACAGCCGACCTTTCTGTTAGCAGCTGAGCGCTTTAACCACATTAACCTATTGTCCTCAAGTTCTTTCTGACTCCTAGAGACTCTACAGTATGGCGTAGAATCCGCCACAGGGCTTCCAAGGAGCGGCTCACGGATTCGAACTGCTGACCTTTGGATTAGTAGCCGAGCTTTTAACGACTGCACCACCAGGGCTCCTTAACCCCATTATTAGAATCTTATTTGGCTTGGGGAAGTTGTCTGTGCCGGATCATTACAGAGTCCATCCTGCAGACTTTTACCTTAGGCACTCGGGTGCCTTTTCAGTGTGGATTTCTGAGGAGCGCACGTCCCTGTTAGCTATGACGTCACAGCCTCTATAAATAGCCCATGACGCAGTTTGCCGAAAGGAACCAGCCCTAGCCGTCTGCGCTGTGAGGCTGCACCCACCTTTGAAATAATGGCCCCTTCTGGGCTCAGAGGCCACGTGGGACAGCATGAGAGTCTGGAAGATGTATATGTATTGTGTTTTCAGGCTAGCTCGTTCCCCTGTAGTCGAATGTGACTTTGTTTCTGGGTAGAATTGGACTCTCACACAGCTTGCTTGGTCTTCTCCTCACCACAGTGATATTATCAGTCTTTCCAAGGCAATCATGCTCCTGCTTCTTGGGCAGGATGAGCAGACTTCGGAAATCTAAAGGGCAGCAAAGCCTCATGGTTCAGAGCATAGACTTGGGAGCCAGACTGCCTGGGCTTGGACCATGACTCCCTGTTTCTTAGCTGCAAGAGACTGGGCCTCAGTTTCCTTATCTGTAAAATGGAGATGGTATTAACCATATTAACAGGTTGTTTTGTGGGAGCCGAATGACTTCATACATAATAAAATGTGTGGAGAAGTAATGCCTTAAGTCACCGTGGCCAAGTTGATTTCATCTCATAGCAACCCTATAGGACAGAGGAGAACTGTCCAGTAGGGTTTCCCTGGCTGACAAGTAGACTAATAGGAAACATCATGATAAATGGAGAAAATATCTTGTCGAGAACTTCATTGTACTTGGATTCACTCTCAGCACCTCTGCAAGCAGCAGTCAAGAAATCAAATGCCATATTGTGTTGGGCAAATCTGCTGCAAAAAAACCTCTTTAAAGTGTTAAAAGACAAAGATGTCACCTTGAAGTCTTAGGTGTGCCTGACCTAAGCCATGGTATTTCAGTGGCCTCCCATGCCTGTGAAAACTGGATAATGAATAAGGAAGACTGAAAAATTGATGCCTTTGAACTCTAGTGTTGATGAAACATAGTGAATATACCACGGGCTGCCAGAGGGACAAACAAAGCTGTCTTGGAAGAAGTATGGTCAGAAAGTTCCTTAGAATCGAGGGGGGCAGCACTTCACCTCACACACTTTGGACATGTTATCGTGAGGACGAGTCCCTGGAGAAGACCATCATACCTGCTAGGGCGGAGGGTCAGCAAAGAGACGGACTGACGCAGTGGTTGCTATAAGGAGCTCAAGCATAGCAGTGGTTGTGAGGAAGACTCTGGGCTGGACAGCGTTTTGTTCTGGCGTAGGTGTGGTCGCAGTGAGTCAGCACTGATTTCACAGCAGCTAACAACAGTTGTTTTTTTATATGGTATTTATTTTGTTGTTGAGAATATGCCCAGCAAAGCATATACAGACTCAGTGGTTTCTACGTGTACCGTTTAGTGACTTTGGTTATATTCTTTAAGTTGTGCAACCGTGCTCACCCTTCTTTTCTGACATTCCCTCCCCTATTAACATAAGTTTACTGGCCCCTAAGGTTTCCATCTCATTTTCCAAGTTGCTATTGCCAGTTTGATCCCATATAAACAGTTCTTAAAAGCGCATAAGGCTCAAGACAGGCATTTTTTTTCCTAATGAAACTAAACTATTGTTTGTTTTAAAGAAGACTTCAGGGAATATTTTTGGTTTAAGATTTAAAAATTATCTCAGGGTGACAGTTTCAGGGGCTCCTGCAACCTTCATGGCCCCAGGCAACCTGGACTCCGTGAGTATTTGCAGTTGAGTTCTGCATCCCGCCCCCCCATCAGGAGTCGCTATAGGATCTTTTATCAAAATGTTGGGTACTGGTAGCAGGCACCATCCAGTTCTTCTGATCTCATGGCTGAGGAGACAGTTGTTCATGGAGGCAGATCGCCACATTTTCTGTATCCTCCTCCTGTTCCTGATGCTCCTCCTTCCTCTGTTGCTCCAGGCAGATAGAGACCAATTGCTTTGCCTTGAATGGCCACTTGCAAGCTTTTAAGGCCCCAGGCACTATGCAGTGGAGTGGGAGGTAGAACAGAAGCACTAAACAAGTGACTAGACCAATTTGCTGGCCTGTCCCTGAACCTCCAAGCCAAGAAGCCAAATCCCAGAAGGATTTTGGTCATACATAAGCAACCTCAGCAGCTACTCAGTTTCTGTCAAGCAGAGAACATCTTTAAAGAAACAGACTGTCTCATGTTTCTCCCACTAAGCAGCTGGTGGGTTTGAACTACTGACCTCTTGGCTTGTAGCCAAGTGTGTAACCATTGTGCAACCAGGCTTCCTGGAGCAGTACCCAACATGTCCTAAAATGGTGCTAATGATTATTAGCGGCTCCTGACAGATGAATCTGAACATAAATTTACTGAAACACAAGTACTGCGCACTCACAGATTTGAAGATGGAAAGTGCTTCAGAGGACCTGGGAGATTTTTGTTGTTGTTGTTCTCATTGGGAAGATTTTTTTATAGTTGAGCTCAACCCCAGAAGACATAAGCGGGACAAAATGGAAACCAAACAATGTGATCACAGACAGCTCCTTGCTGGCCAGAGAGAACTTAAAGCAGCTAGAAAGTATGATTAGCATTCTTCCATCTTTGCATTCCAAATTTGCTTTCTTGCATAAGCCATTTAAAATGAAAACTTCCATTCAATGGAAAAAAAAAGGGGATGAGTATTGGAGCTGCGAGGCCTGCAGTGCCATGGAAATCCTGGTGGCATAGTGGTTACGTGCTGTGGCTGCTGACTAAAAAGTGGGCAATTCAAATCCAGCTAACTCTCCTTGGAAACTTTAGGGGGCAGTTCTACTCAGTCCTATAGCATCACTGTAAGTCAGAATCTACTCCACGGCAGTGGTTTTGGGGCCTCTAGTGCCACAAGTTGGGAGGAATTTCTGGGTTTTTTTTGTTTGTTTCTGTTTTTAGTTCAGAAATAAACCTGCTTGTTATTGAGAAAGGTTGTTTGTTTCTCCTGTATGTTACTAAGCTGATGAGAACATTTCAAGTGGACTGAGATGATTGGGATGCATCAGAAAAATGACAGCAGTGTCCTGAGCGGGGGACCCTGGGTCCAGGCAGTGTCCTAAGTTAAAGGGCGATGTCTAAGTGGTGCTGAATGAAGCAAACCTCTGGGCAGGCTTGTTGGAGCTCTGGAATGATGACTTGGAAAAGAGAGACAGCATTAAGTGAGTGGAATTCGCAAATGATGCAGCATTAAGGTCTATCTATCTAAGTGGATACCAATTGGAAACCTTCACCCCACCCCCAAACAAAAAAAAAAGGCATAGCCAGAAGCCTTAATCAGAGTTAAGAGACAGGAGGTCTTGGAAAAATCCAAACTAATACTTCTTGGAGGAGTGAAACCACATTGACAGGGAGACTGTGGGCAGCAGAAGGCTATGGAAAGGACAGTTGGGAGCAGCAGGCAGGGGAGAGGGCAGGAAGGGACTGTTCTTTTATCTGGGGCCTCAAAACCAGGTAACTAGACTTTTTTAAAACCATGGCTGCTGAGAGTAGCTTCACCTTGGTGTACTTTCTGAGTCGTCCCTGAAAATTCCAAGCTCTTCCGTGATGCTGACAGTGGGAAGGGTATTTCATTGCATTTGGTGGCAGGGGGATGGCAACCCAGGGGGAGGGAATGAGAGGGTCCACCAATTTTCTAACTGTCCCTAGGAGCCCTGGGGTTCTATGGCTGTGATCTGGAGTGCAGTTGCCCTCACACATGGGTCCTACCTGCTGGTTCCATCCAATGATTCCATCCTTGTGGTTCCTTAGCTGGATTACACCTTGGACAGGACTCTGCATCCTGTGGGCCTTTGTGTCCCAGTCTTAAAAGAAGGAGGCTATGGAGGTTCAGTGGTAGGACTCTTGGCCTTTTATGTGGGAGAGCAGGTTTAATTCCTGGCCAGTGCACCTCGTCTGCAGCCGCTGATCATCTGTCTCTGAAGGCTTGCATGTCGCTATGACGCTACAGAGGTATCAATTGCATTTCCAGACTAAGTCAGACTAGGAAGAAAGACCTGGAAATCCACTTCCAAAACTCATCCAATGAAAACCTCGTAGATCAATCACACGGGTCCTATCTATATCCAGTTTGGGGGATGGCACAGAACTGTGCAGAGCTTGTTCCATTGTGCGTGCGGTCACCATGGATCAGCCACCCGATGGCAGCTAACACTCGTGACAGGCCAGATTAGTGGAGTTCATGTATTTTTGAGTTGTAGAACTTTCTGTTCAAGTGAAAGCAAGCACAAAGAAGCTTAGAGTATAATATAAAAGGGAAGGAGTAATTGCCTAACGTCAAGGCCAGCTAGTTTAACTCTTGGTTAACCAGAAGCTGTGGTTACTTGGAACACTCTTGGCTAAGTGGGGATCCACCATGTGTATCTGTTTGCAAGACAGCCTGGCCGTAAAAACCTTTGTGTGGCTTGGCTGAGAGACACTGAGTGAATGTCGAGTGTCAGAGTGGGGTGATTTCCAGACCAAGGTTGAAAACTCATGGCCAAAGTAGTTGTTCTGCAATGGTGAGGGAAACTGGGGGCAGCTGAGGATTATTCCTGGAACAACAAACTGCAGTCTCTGCGTTTATTTACTTACAGTCTGTGAGCAGACTGAGTTGCTGCCCAATGGTATACTCCGCATAAAGAACAAAAGAATAAATTTGTGCAATGCTTGGAGGAATGAACTCTGTTGCAGAAATTTCTCATAATCAGTGTCTTTTAATTTGATTTATACTTCATGAGGAGAAGCTTCATGTTCAGAATCTTAGCTGCTGCGGCAGGGAACTAATTTAATATCCGGGAACTGAAGATTCACTTTAGGGAAGTGTTGAGTCCGTTTGGTAATGTGCTTGAGTGGGTTTGCTTCTGAATTAGAAGAGTGTATGTGTCATTAAGGAATTCCTGTATACATTCCATCTCCAGTGCATATTAAAACCCAGCCTCTACGGTGTTTATGAAGTCTGCTTCAGGCAGCCGGTCAATCAAAGAATGCCTAAAATCCACATGGTTCCTCCCCGTCCCCCGTTGTCGGGAGGTGGAGTCTCTTGAGCAGTTAACAGACTAAGGCATGAGTTGACTCCCACAGAAGCTGAGTTACTATCAAGTCCAGTGTATTCAGACACAAATTTTCTCCCAGAATGTTTTAGCTCTGTGACTAGAGCTATTTGCAGCAGTTAATCTTTATAAGACTTTTTGTTTATTCTTTTAAAGTGATTTCACGATCACGGATCAATACATTTTTGCTGATTTCTTTCTTAATTAGAAGTTTATTTTCTCCTAGATTCAAACTTTTCTTTGTAGAAACACATCTTTCTTTTGGGGAGGGAAAAAAGTCAAAGGGGAAAAAAGTGTTAGGTTTAAAAATAGTAGTTCCCTTGATGGATCGTTCTTTTAAGGAAAGAGAGAGAGGAACTGATGTTTGCAAGGAGTCTGCTGTGAGCCGAGCCAACCACTATGTGCCTGACAGGCTTCCTCTTTAAATCCTTAGGATAACTCAAGAGTTTGGGGGTTATCTTCATTTTACACACAAGAATTTTGCCCCGGGCTACACAGTTCAGATTGGCCATACTGGGTTTTGAACATGGGGCTGTCTGAAGAGACTTCACTTGCTTTTTCCCTGACATAAGGAAAGGGCCAAACTGCAGAAGGAATGAGGTCTGTGTGGCCACTTCTTCCAGCAAGTAGGCGAGCCGTCAGTTGAAGTTTGTCTTTCCCCTTTCCTTTATCCAGGAGTTTTTAAAGTGCCATGCTTCATTTTTTAAGTGTTGTGCGTCATTTATGCCTTCTGTGTTGCCATCGAGTCGATTTCGAATCACAGGGTGCCAAAGAACTCAGTCACTGAAGTGTTGCTGGGTGCCGTTGGGTTGATTCCAACTCACAGCGAAGCCATGTGGCGGAGTAGACATTGCCCTGCAGGGTTCTAGGCTGTCATTTTTTAAAAATGTATTTTATTATGTTTTTAGCAAAAGTTTGCAATCCAAGTCAATTTGCCATGTAACCCCTGAGTCTCACACCACTCTGCTACCCTAACTGCTCTCCCCTGCCGCCCCCAACCCATGACAGCACACTCCCCCTTTACCCTGTCCCTCTCATGCTATTGTCTTGCCTCCTCTGATGAACTTCTTCGACAACCCCATGTATATGTTTAAACCAAGAAGCTTATTCTTCACCAGTATCACTCTGTGTCTTGTATAGTCCAGTTCAGTCTTTGTCTGGAGGGATGGCTTCGGATCTGGATGTGGTTTTAGGTTAATAATGAGTCCAGGGTCATGTCGTCAGGGAACCTTCTAGACTGTGAACCGTCAAGTGTGGTCCTTTGGTAGACTTCTAGTTCTGCACACTTAGGTTTTTCCTGCTGCATCAGGGTCTTTCTACTGTGTACTGCACCAGGGTAGTCCTTGGCAGTGGCCAGGCACCGTCTAGTTCTTCTAGTCTTGTGCTTAAGTCGTCTCTAGGTCATATGAAACCTGCTGCCTACTGGGCTTGTATTTTCCTTTTCTGCTTGATGTCTTTCATTCTCCTCTGCTCCAGGTGGATTGGGACCGACTGATGCTACTTAGCTGGTAGCTTGTTAGCTTTTAGCACCCCAGACACCTAAGCTGTCAGCTTTACGGGAACAGACCACCAGGCTTTTTTCTCATTTAGCCACGGAGTGGGTTTGAACCTCTAACCTCTCAGCAGCAAAGTGCTTAGCCATTGTGCCACCAGGACTCTTTGTCATCAAGATAGATATTTAATGCACTATTTTAAAAAATCAAAGGAATAGGAAAACACTGATATGAATGAAATTTTGTAATTTCAAGTCAAGACAGGCTTCACAACAGGATGATGCTGAACTGTATCAGAGCCTGAAGCAGAGGGAAAAATCACTAATACCCATCTCATCTTTATTTAAAACTTTAGTGTTTTGTTCATCCCAGTGTGGGTTTTTCTGTCTTTAATTTTTTTGAAATATTGCATAAAAGTGTCATTTATCTTGATGCCTGAGTTTATTTGGCAGTCCCCTTAATTTTGGCACCTACAGCAAGTGCCTCACCCTCCTCTCCCAGTCCTGGTCCTGCTGCATGTTTTTATGTGTGCTCCAGGCAGTGAACTAGGTGCTGGAGATGCAAGGTGAATATACACGGGCATCTTCAGACTAGTGGCAATCAGTCATGCAAACAGAACACAGCAAGACTGGGACCTGTGTGTGTTAGTAACCTTAGCAACGGGGACCCAGTGGAGTCTAGGTTCCCTGGGAGAATGCTTGAGTGGGACTTGTGGCTGCCCAGGATTGGGCCTGTGGACATATGGATGGGTCAATGGATGGAGAATGCCAAGGAAAGGAAAAGCCCCTTTATTGCTCTGAGCCTCAGTTTTCCTCATCTGTAGAATGGGGGTGATAGTAGTGCCTATCTCATGACACGAATTAGTTGTGTTTAAGCATCTAAAGTGGAGCCTGGTACATAGAACATGAGCCATGATAGTGATGCTGATGGTGACCACTGACTGGAGAGTCTTTTACATGACAGTTCTTGTGGACCACACACTCAGTCTGAATGTTGTCTTGCAGACATCCATGACCGGGATGGGAGTTCCAGCAGCAGCCACCAGAACCTCAAAAGCACAGCCAAGTGGGCGACCTCCCTGGAGGATCTGCTGGAAGATCCAGAAGGCGTAAAAAGATTTCGGGTTTGCCTTTTTGTTGTTGTTCAGGTTTGATGCAAAATGTGGAGAGGTTTAGCTGAGTATGGGGCGGGGGCAGTCTTTCATACTGTCTGTCCTGCTGTGAAGGTCCCTGGATGGCACATGTGGTTCGCACTCAACTACTGATCTAAAGGTTGGTAGTTTGAATCCACCCAGTGACAGCATGAAGAAAGTCCTGGCAGTTGGCTTCTGTAAGGATGACAGCTGAGAAAGTCTGTGAAGCAGTTCTGTTCTCTAACGCACGGGAGTGCGTTAGAATTGACTCTATGGCAGTGGGTTTGGCTTTTGCTTTGATCCCACTTTGAGAGCAAGGACTTTTCATCTGTCGTTAGCAGGGTGGATCAGCTCCAAGTATCGTGCAGTCTGTTTCCGGTTTATCCCGCTGGGGGAAGGTGGAGGTGATGGAGCAAGGTTGGGGGCTCCTTGAAGGTCTATTTGTTTGAAGAATTCCAGTTCTGTGAAGTCTGGGAAGGGGCAGTCTGCGTCTCTTTGATTTGAAACCTTGCTCTTTTGTGCCTTGGGAATTTTCAGGATACCATTAACCACAAAGTAAGAGAGGCTGGTGGACACAGCTGGCCATAAGAGCTTGGTGAAAGGGCACTCAAAGAGGCAGCCAAGTGACGGGAGGTGGCACTGGTGCCTGGAAATGACTATTCCTCCTAGCAGAAGCCCCAGGTGCCTGTTAGGAGGACCACATGTAGTTTTCAGGAATGCCTTGAATCTGCTTGAGCCCCTCCAGCTTCTGTCTTTGAACTTGGGTCAGGCCAGGATAAACCCTCCTCGGCTGTTGGGCCTTGTCTCAACCCCTCCCCCACAGGGAGAGGGCTATGGGCAGTACCAGGGATCCAGATGTTCACGGACACCAGGCACCTTGTGCATCTCGGGGAGCACAGCATAGCTGCCGGTGTTGCTGACTCCCCAGTATCATCCAGCATCCACCAGGAGAAAACATACCTTCAACCAAAAATCATTTTCTTCATGGTTTTTTTAGAAATGCTTAATATGTTTTCTTTCCTTCCGTTAAAAAAAAAAATTAGCCTGATTTTACAGGAATGTACTTTGTTTAAACACTCTCTGGAAGGAACTAATATATCTTTCACTTTAATTTACTTTTTAGTAATTTATTGTTAGCTAGACTTGCTAGTAGATTCTTGCTTCATTTCCAGGCTTCTCCGTAGGACGTCAAATCCACATGAAAATCTGGCTTTGACATTAAACTTACACTTCGCTTTACAGGCTGGGGTTTTGACAGGGTAACTGAACCATTCTCACTTGCCAAATTTGGCCAAATTGGTCCTTAAAGGAGACTGCATTAAAAAATACATATATATTTAAGGCATTTCACTGCATCATGTTTTTCTTTTTATCCTTAGGAATTTTTAAAAAAGGAATTCAGTGAAGAAAACGTTTTGTTTTGGCTGGCATGTGAAGATTTCAAGAAAATGCAAGATAAGAAACAGGTATGTCTTCCCATTCTGTAATCACTGTCTTGGCTAAAGTTGCTGTTGCCTTTCCCATAGATCAGGAAATTGCCTGAAGAAACCTGGTTCATACTGGATTTGGAAGGAGGTCTGAACTTCAGGCTAGGTATCTTGTGTTGATCAAATATTAATTATTTTAAAAAGACTGTGAGTCCATTTTTAAAGGAAGCTGTTCAAATGAGCGAACATTTAAAGTAAAAATAGCGATTTATGTCACTTAGAGTTCCTCATTGCCTAGAGTTCTTTTTCCTTCATGAATAAGTTACAAGGATGTTTCTCCCAGAATCTGACATGTCGGCATTTTGTATGGAGGTAATGAAATGCTGAGCAGATGTGTAGAGATAAAAGCAGAACCTGTACCAAATGGATGGTCAATTATTCAGTATTTCTATATAAAACATCCTGTGTTTGGCAGGCCGTCTTCATGGAAGTTTCTGACTGTTCTCCTGGGTACATGTGTCCTCTTTGCAGAGGGTAGCTGATGTCAGCTGGATTTTTCATTGTTGAAGGTTGAGTGGAAGGGATGGTGTGTAGGATTAAGGGGAAGAGGCCTGAGCATTTTGTGTTCACAAGGCCCACGTCTATGTATTTCCAAGAAGCTACTGGCTAAATGCCTACTGGGGCTGGATAAGAGTGTGAACGAGTGAGGCTTCAGTGTGAGGCAACAGAGAGTGGTGGAGACTGCAGCCTGGTTGTTTACTGAGTTGGACAGTGAACACCTTGGGGTCTGTGGCTGTCTGGGCTTTTCTGCATCAAGTTCTGTTTCTGTCAGCCCACAGGTGGCCGTCTCCTGGGTCTTTGCTAGTCAGCCACTACCCCCAGGAGCCTGAGGGGAACTTCCTCCTAAGGCAGCTTCTTCTGTCTTCAGCCCAGGGCTGGCTGCTTTTCCAGAGAAGCTGGACTTTTGGGGTCTTGTGTGAAACCATCTGATTTTCAAATGTGGCAACTAATTTTTGAGAAACATAAAACCTTGCCTGCCAAACAGAGCACGTCAGCAGGCAGATGCAGCCCATGGCTGCCAGGTTGGAGCCTTTGTACTGTGGCTGTACAAGCTGAAATCTATGGGGGCCAGCATCCAGTCGGTGTTTACAGGCAGTAGCTTGGAAAGTGTATGTCATGGGGTATTCAGAGGCTCCGCGGGGCTGGGACTCAGGTTCACCGGTGGAGCAGCGAGGCCTTCTTGTCTGCCTTCTGCTGTCAGCAGCCAAGGAGCTCTTCCAGAGAGACCCCCTTTGCCTTGAGTTTCCTGGGGGGCCTGGAAAGCTATCATTGGCCATGGCACTTGGTTTCGGCTTCCCTCTGGCCCCTTCTCCCCTCAGGTGCTTTGTCCTGAGCCTCGTGGAGGGTGAACAGCTCTGGGGAGCAGTGAGAGAACAGGTGGGGAGTGGTCTGACTTTCTGCAGGGCAGCAGTGTCCCTTGCTCTTCACCCTCAGCACCCAGGACAGGGCGTAGGGACACCTCCTGATAAGCCCTGGGCTTGTGCAGCTGCAGGCGAGGCCCTTGGTAGCACACAGACCAGCTGCTAGCTGGAAGGCTGGAGTTTTGTGTCTACCCAGAGGTACCTTGGAAGAAAGACCTGGCAATCAATTTCTGAAAATTCAGTCACTGAAAATCTTGTGGAGCACAGCACTACTCTGACACACATGAGGTCACCATGAATGGGAGCTGACGCGATGGCAGCTGATGCAACTGATTCTTCCAGCCCTGACTTAAAATCACAACTCCTGAGTCAGTGGGTGAACAGATACCACTCATCTGCTTTTTCCTTTGAGTTGTAGCGACGGGAAGAGCCTAAAGGTCGGCCAGCACAGTTTTCCGGGAGAGAAAGGGAGTGGGTCCCCTGACTGCACCCCTTTAGCAGACATGGGCTTGGACTATCACTCTGGACTTCATTCAGTCCTTTCCTCCCCGTGTACCATGTGGTTTGGTCCTCAGTCGCTTACTAACTCCCCGTGGAGTGCGCTCGGTGTCGGCCGTTATGACAAGTACTGGAGGTCTCACGGGGGAAGACGATGAAGTTCTCTAGGGAACCTGCATCTGGAGGGGAAGCTTGTGCAACAAGCCTCTTCAAGTGCAACAGGTGTGAAAATGGGAAGTGGACTGCGGTGCGAGCATCGGCGGGAGAGAGGCCCCAGGGAAGCGACTTGTAAGCTGGAAGCGGCAGTGAGGGTGGAGGTGGGGAACAGTGTTCCTGGAAGAGGGAACAGCATATGCAAAGGCCTGCACAGAAGAGCTGGAGGCTGGCCAGAGAGCAGGAGGTTGTGTCTGAGGGAGAGGTATCCGAAGGGGAGCTGGCTCTGGCTGAGCCTGAGGGTGGGTGAGAACCTGTGTGCCAGGGTGAAGACTGGGCCCGTGCCAGGGTGAAGACTGGGCCCATGCCAGGACATGGCGTGGCCACTGCAGGACTTGAGTGGTGTGTGTGTTGGGCGAGGGGTTATGAAGACTTAGGATGTGCTTCTTTCAGTTTTTCAGGGTGGGCAGGCCTGGAGTGGAGTTGCATCACTCTGTCTACACCCCCTGCAGAAAGAGAGCTTCCAGAATCTGGCAGCATTTCTCTGCACCCCCTCACCCTGAGCACATGGCTCCTCACATCTGTAATGTGCCTGGTGATTCCTTCAGTGCGGTGCAAGCTGTCCTCGCCCACAGCTGCCTGGGATGCTGGTGCTAGGAAGGGTGGGTGCACCTGTGACATCTGTCGTCTGGTCCTCTTGCTGAGACACCCACGTGTCCAGGTGTGGAGGAGGATGGAGAGGTGGAACAGCTTGCCAAGTCCCCCCTGCTGGCTGGAGGCAGAGCCCGGATTCACACCCAGGGCCCTCTGCTTCCAGGACCCCCTGAGTTTGCCAGCGGGGAGAGCTGTGTTAGAAGGAAGAGCAGGGAGGAAGTTATCAGATTAGTTTATAAAAGGGAAGGAGGATGTCGGTACTGGAAGAAGCCTCCCCAACTGAATTTTCCAGCGGCCTTATCATATCTGGTCTAGAGGGGCATGGGTGGGAGGGTTTCCTTCAATCAGCCTGCCAGCAAAGGCAGTCATAGGATCTCACTTTTGCCCTTGTGATTTTACATAGAACTGGTGTTTGTTCATTTTATCAGATGACTCTCCAGTACTTGGTGCTAGTTACTATCGAGTCAGGCCCTGATCACAGCAACCCCGGGCACAGCAGAATGAAATGCTGCTTGTGGTCTTGTGACATTTCCATCACTGGTTGCGGATTGGACTGCTGTGATCCATAGGGTCTCCACTTGGCTGAGTTTTGAAAGCAGGCGACCAAGTCTTTCTCCCTAGTCTGTCTTCTCTGGAAGCCCCACTGAAACCTGTTTGATGTCATAAACCAAGAAAGTAGACTCACTGCCATCGAGCGGATTCTGACTCACGGTGAGGCCACAGGACAGAGGAGAACTGTCTCATGGGGTTCCCAAGGCTGTAAATCTTTACAGAAGCAGAGCACCATGTCTTTCTCCCGTGAAGCAGCTGGTGGGTTTGAACTGCCGACTTTTAGGTTAGCAGCTGAGTGCTTTAATCACTGTGCCACCAGGACTCCGTTAGGCATCGTAGTAACATGCCAACCTCCATGGCAGCTGAGTGGCGGCTGCATGTGAGGTGTAGTGGCTGGTGGTTCAACCTGGAATCACGTGTGGAAGGCAAGAGTTCTACCTCTGACCCACCCGCCGCTGCCCGTCAGTCTGAGCTCCCACCAGCTCCCTATATCCCATGTGACTGGCATGTCTGTCTTCTGTGTTGCCTTTCCTCTATCATACACTTCCGGTTCCTCTTTGTGGGATGAAGTATTCTCTCCACTCAAGTCAGCAGATGCCCACATCTCTTCTGGCCCCGCAGAGGTCCTGGCCTCATTGCCCTCCTTGGGTTGTAGCCACTGCTTTTAAGGGGAATTCAAACATGAGCACGCCTTCCATTCTGTTGGGGTTCTTACTTTCAAAAGTGCCCAATGATGGAACACCTCTGTGTCTTGTCTGGCTACGTTCCCTGGTCTGTGCTTTGCTCTGGTGGGCAGGAATGTTGCCCCTGTCTTTGGGAGGATTTGGACACTTCGCGTATCAGGCTGGGAAGCCAGGACTTAGAGGGTGATGCCTCCCGCCCCTCCCTCCTTGGGTCCACCTCGGGTGTTCAGCTTTCAAAGTAGTTCTCTTTCCAGTTGTAGTTTCTTTATATTTCAAGATTCTTCTATGAAGTGTTTCTTCCCATCGAGCTAGCACATGAGATGTATGTCCCATCGAGCTAGCACATGAGATGTATGAATCTCTGTTCTAAAGCAAAGTGGCTTTTGTGTGTCAAAAACCTCAGCCAAAGCTCCAAGAGAGTCTTTGTTCTTCGCTGTCCCTGAATCCATCCGTCTGTCCGTCCATCCGTCCTTCCTTTCATTCATTCACTCATTCATCAGCGCACACTCTATTCAGCCTGGTTACTGCGTGGCAAGAACTGACGGGTGGGCAGCTCACACAGACTGTAAAAAACCAAGTGAGACTTGGGGAGGAGACTAAATGGTGGAGAGGTGCTTGTTTTCTAGTAGTCATAACTTGCTCTAGTCCTTAAATATAATCATATTGTGACTTTTGTAGTAGTTTAGAGTTCACAGAGTTATTCGACGGGTGTCTGTGTTACTTGCTGGCATCTCTGGATGGTAGAAATGGTGAACGTGCTCAGTTGATAAGGTGCCTTGGTAGAGATGCTTCAAGAAAAAGCAGCCAGTAAGACCCTGTGGACCCAGCACAACACTCTGGGCCATAATCAGTCGGAAGGGTGGTGCGAGACTGGGAAGCTTTTTGTTCCCTGGTGTGTGGAGCCACCACGAGTTGGGGACTGACTTTAAAAAGATGGCAGCAGCAACAATGGCAGTGGGTGACAATCTGTTCAGGTATTTCGTCCTGGGCGCTGTTCTAAGTTGGGCAGTTTACTTGGGCAGTTTAATTTAATCCTCAACAAATATATGAGGTAGGTACTGTTGCTGCTACCATACTCATTTTGTTATTATTTTTTTAGTTTTAAAGAACAGAAATGCCTTCTCTCGCAATTCAGGAGGTTCTCACCAAGGAAAATAACCAACCCATTGCCTCGGAGTCAATGCCAACTCATAACAACCCTGTAGCCCTATGGAACGTAATAGAACTCCCCCACAGAGTTTCCAAGGAGGGCCTGGCAGATTCAGACTGCCAACCTGCTGGTTAGTAGATGTAGCACTTACCCACTATGCTGCCAGGGTTTCCTTCAGGAGATTGGACGTCCAAATTTAGGCCATGGTTTTAGGGGGAGGCCCTTTGTCTATTTCAATTTTGAGTCAATGACAGTCCTTGGAGTTCATGGGCTTATGCAGATACATCTGCCATGTGCATCAGCCTTCACTGGGTGTCTTCCCCCCACCCTCCTCTCCACTCATGTATTTGTCTGTCCATTCTACTCTTTGTATGACTCAGAAGTGATGAGGTTTGGAATCCATCCTGCTTGGGTATGATCTAAGTAACATAACAAAGGAAACTCTGTTTCCAAACAGGATCACATTTACAGTTACAATTTCCTTATAGTTCAGGATTCCAGGATTATAGTTCAAGGCCAGGATTCCAAGTGCGTATTTCTGGGGTGGGCAGGAGGGGGAACGTAATTCAACCCACAACAGGACCCTAGAATTCACCGTGTCCTGAGGTTCCAAACTGGTGACTTCCACCAGAAGGAACTTGGCCAATACATTTATTTAGCTTGCCAAGTCTTGTTGCCTGCCGATGTCATACCCATTATATAGATAAGAAAACAAAGACTTGGGGAGGTTAAAGTTAAAAGGGAGTATGTGCAAAATCCGAGTTGGAGCCACGGTGTTGTGCTGTCCCAGCCGCCTTTAACTCCTTTAGCGGCGCTACAGGGCAGTAAACATCGTATTTCTAAGCAAAATGTATGGACCGCTGTATCTCACTCTGTCGCGGTTAGCTGTTGCTTTCTGACTTCATCTTAGGCCACCTGATGTTTAGCTGACTTACACCCCTGCTACTATATTTTCATTGTTAGATTTCATGTGTATTGTTCGGTAAAGCGGAGGCTCAGTGAAAAAGAGGAAGGCCCTCGACAAGGTGGTTTGACACAACAAGGGTTGACAAGGTGGATTGACACGGTGGCTGCAAGAGTGGGCCTACACACAGTGATGGCTGTGAGGTTGACCTGGGATCAGACAGTGTTTCCTTCTACTGGGGACGGACTTGCTGTGACTTGGGACCAGTTCCACGGCCCTGAACAACAGCAACGTGTATTGCCTGCTGCAGAGCCAGAGAGAAGCCTACAAAAGTCTTTTCTTCCTTGGGTTTTTCTGCTTTTCTTCTTGTCACGTTTTCCTGTCGCTCATGCCTCTTGCTGCAGCGTTGCCTGGGGTCAGGTTGTCGGATAAGCTCTGATTTAATTTCCCTTGGGACACTCCTCCCCAGTCCAGGATGTCCACTCCCTGGGCTTGATTAATGTCCTGCCTTCTGTGTGGTGCCCTTGAGCTGTCTGTCCTCTGTACCACCCTGGACAGTCTCTGCCTGCTTCTTGTTCTGGGATCTGGTCCTCTTCTAATTGACTCTCATTTGTGGAGAACGTGGATGGCAAGAGTTCCTGAGAAAGGGAGCAGAGCCTGTAGACAGTAAACAGCTTGCTAGTGGAAGTGTTTTTCTTCCCTTACTCAGTGATAGAGCGTAGTATTCTAGGTTGCAGTGAACGTACCTGAAAATCTGAAAACATTGTCCCACTCTCTTTGCTTTGGTTGACAGTCAGCATTTCATAGACGAGATCTTACAATTAAGTCTGCAAACTTAGTAGTTGTGAGTGCTACGTACCTCGCTGCTGAATATCACAACAGTCACCTTCGAAGTACTTCCCTTGGGAAGCTGTGCCCTGATGCCAGCAACCTTAGTCTACCCTGCGGAGCAATTTTGGAACTCTTTCTGGAACGGCCATTGCACACAGTGGCAAGGTGGCAAGTTCTCAAACTTAATTATATAGATGTCTGTGAGGGAGTTTTTAGCCAGTACACAAATAACTGTATTGGAACATTCTCCCTACTCAACTGATCTGGCCCCCGGTGACTTTTTTCTTTGCCTGAAGACACAGGAAATATTGAAAGGAAGACATTTTGATGACTTTCAGGACAGCAAGAGTAATATGATGACAGCTCTGATGGCCGTGCCAGAAAAAAGAGTTCCCAAAATTGCTTTGAAGGGTGGGCTAGGCCCTGGTGTCAGTGCACAGCTTCCCTAAGGGAGTACTTTGAAGGTGACTGTAGGCGTACTCACAAATGAGGTATGTAGTGCTTTTTCCAGCACGAGGTCATGAACTTAATTGTTGGCCCTCATGTAAACTGCTTGTTTTCTTTTACCCTCTTTCTCTCTGGTGTGTTGCAGCTCTTCTTTTTATCACCTGTATTCTAACACTGTGCAGTCATGGACTTCCCAGGGAGGAGTTTGTTCATTGTGTGAGCACTTTGCAAAGCCTTTCAATCTGAGAATTTATTTAAAAATTGGTCTGTGATTATTATTATTAGGAAATGTCTTCCCTTTTTCTCTGTTTCACTAATGTTTTTCCCCTGGATTGAGCTGTTAATTTTATCTTTTTGACTTTTGGTTCCTACGTATCTTTCGGGGATACCCTCGTGGCTTAGTGGTTAAGAACTCTGGCTGCTCACGTGAGGGCTGGCGGTTTGAATTCACGAGCTGCTTCTTGGGGACGCTATGGGGCAGGTCTGCTCTGTGCTCTAGGGTTGCTGTGAGCCAGAATCAACTCATTGGTGACAGCTTTATTTGTTTGGTTTAGCTTTTGGAGATTAGCACTTTATCTTTGAATCCTCCTACTGAATTATTTATATTTTTGCTTCTTCTGTTTTCCAGGTAAGGGTCCTTGGGTGGTCTTTTCCTGGGGAGAGGGTCTGCTTCTGGTGGGTTGCACCCTGATGGTTGGTGTTGTGGTGCTGGATGAGAGAAGTCCCCTGGGGGACCCGCGTGCGGGTTTTACTTAACCTGTGTGTGCAGCCGGGCAGCTCCTTGCTGTGCACCTTCCTGCGTCTCTTCTGGAACCTTCTAGAATGGGGAAAACTCCAGTCTCCTGCGGCAGGGGGAGAGAAGGAGGTCAAGGGTGACAGTCACTGAATGCTGAGGGGCGTTGCGGACCCGGGGTGTGGCTGCTGGTTCCAGCGGCCCTCCGCACCTCATCTTTCTGGGTCACCTGATTCCAGGAGTGCCTGCATTTGGGGTGTGCCAGACGGAAGGACCTGTTTGTACTGTACCCCCGCTCACGGTGGCTGGGGCTCAGGCGACTTCTCTCGCTGTCGTTTTCAGCCTGGCCCTTTGCTGTTCTTCCACCTGCTTCCTGTTTCGTGGACCAGCTTGCAGAAGTAGTCACGTGTCACTTATTTGCCTTTTTACATGTTCTCGTTCAGTGTCTGATGCTGGCCAAGTTAGTGAGCTGAGCTTTTCACTTCTTGTCTGTCCCCTCCTGTTTGTCCCTCTGGGCAGAGAGGGGCCAGCTAATGGTGCGTTCTGGAGGGGGACAATGCGAGCAGAACTCGGGCACTGTCTGGACGTGGGGTGAGGCTGTTAGGGGGACCTCGGCTTCCAGCTTCCCGTAGCAGGGACTACAGGCCCTGCTAGTGAGGAAGGCGCTGCTTCTCTCCTTCAGGTTAAGTTTCAGCTGTTGGTGGGACATCTGAGCCTCCACGTTTCCAGAAATCAGTTGGGTACCATGGGTCTGTAGGGGTTTCTGGGGGACACAAATGGTTAAATACTCACCTGCAAGCTGAAAGGTTGGCAGTTTGAACCCACCCAGAGGTAGCTAGATGCCTTGGAAGTAAAACTTTCTGTAAGGTCACAGCCTCAAAACCCAATGGGGTGGCTCGCTCTGCACGCATGACAGCGGTGAACAACAGCACAGGTCTGTCTCCTGAGGACAGGATTGGCCTGAACTTTTAGGGGCTCACATTGTCAGAAGAGCAGTCAGCTGAGGGCTGAACTCCGGAAGCCTTGCGTTTGTGGGATGGACAGAGGATGGGGAGGTATCCAGGAATCAGGGAGAGAGGGCCCTTGCTGTAGAGGGAGTGAGGAAGACGAAAAAGGCAAAGCCGTGCATGGGCCAGGTGCCAGAGAGAGGCCTGGAAACACAGGGCCGGGCAGGAGTGGGGCTGCCCGGCGAGTTGGCTAGAGGGGCTGAGTGGCCGGTGGGTGGCCGCTGGAGGAGGGCACTGTGAGTGAATGGGAGGGAGGAAACGAGCCGCGAAGTACTTGCCTTTCCTTTCAGGTATGCTGTGAGACTCTGGAGGTGGCGAGGCCTTTAGCTACTGTGTGTGGATGTGCAGGGTATGTGGGAAGACCTGCATCTGTGGGGAACCGAGAGTCACCACGCAGGCCCAGGTGGTTTTTCCAACCACTTGGGGAGGGGGAGCAGCACCTCTGTGAGAGGGGACTGTCCAGTCCCAGGCTGTGGCTGGTTGGGTCTGTGAGACAAGAGCAGAGGAGGCAGCTGGGCCTCCAGGTCACACCTCCACTTGGGGACATGGGGGGCTCCGCCCCCAGATAGATGTTTTTATTCCTATCCCAGGAGCAGCTCTAGCTAATAGTACTGTCCGGAAAATCGACTAAAATAGCTGCCAGTCCCGGTTCTTCTTTCTTGTAATGTGTCTCGTCGTGGACGCCAGGCTTCCCCGTGACCGGCTGCGGTCAGCAGTCTCAGGGTTCCCCTTCTCAGTCACACTTCCTGTCCCAGCCCAGATAAGCTCCGAAGCTGCGGGAACCTTCCCTGGGCAGGGGTGGGGGGAGGAGGCTGGCAGCATGGGTTCTTTCCGGGGACCACATGCCGTTCATTCTTGAAGACTCCAGAGGGTCTGGGGTGGACCTGCAGCTGGAGGTGGAAGACTTCACGTCTGCCGGGGGCCTTCTTGCTCTGCTCCAGTCGTTCCCCACTCCTCCTCCAGCTGCTCCCTGACAAAGCCGGTTGCCACTGACCCTACTGCAACTCACAGCAACCCATGCGGGTCAGAGCAGAAGTGTGCTCTGTAGCATTTTCAGTGGCTGATTTTTTTAACATAGATTGCCAGGCCTTTCTTCTGAGGTACCTCTGGTTGAACGCAAACCATCAGACAGGCTTTTGATTAGCAGCTCAGCACATTAACTCTGCATGAACTGGGGATTCTAAGCTACCGACTCATTAGGCTTTTTTTCAGATAGCTGGGATTCACACGGTTGTGTGTGTGAGTGTGTGTGTGTGTGTGAAATGCATGTGTTCAAAGAGAGGGAAAGCCTCACGTGACCTTTGTCTCCGGAGCTGTCCGTGGAGTTTACTGATTTTTTTTTTAAGTTGTTGTCAACATATCACAAATGTCCTTAATATTCACTTGTCAGGCACACGGTGGACTGTCTCGAGGTGAAAACACATCGAAGGCATAGGTGCGGTTAGAGAAGCTCTTGTTCTATGTGTAGCATGGATAATACATTTTATGTATCACTTTTGATGTGTTCTAGAAGACGTTCAGATGAAGACAAATAGATTCAAATTGGGTGGTAAACTGTTCTGGTTGTCTGAGTCCTTCAGTTTACTGTTTGTCATTGCCAAGCCAGCCAAGTGCCGTCGAGTCGGATCCTACTCATAGAAAACCGTAAATTATTCCCGTTGAATTTCTCATTGTACACAGTGAGTTGATATTACCTGCTGCAATTCTGCTTTCAAGAAGTCACTTTAAAACAGGAAGTGGTTTTCCAAAAAGAAGTTCCTTCCTGACAGGATGGGGGTGGAGGGAGGAGGCTTGCTGCTTTTTGGAGTGATGGGTCTCTGAGATGCCAGTGGTTCCAAAGTACTGCCCCATCTGGGTCTCACTTATGGTCCCCAGACCTGTCCGGGGATACCCATGTTTTTCTGGAGATGCTCCTGTGTCTTTGATATGGCATTGATTCCCTGTTCCCCCTGATCACTGATAAATGATGGTTCCCATGGCCTTGGGTATTCATCCCCTTCTGGGGGTCTTCCTGCAGGTATTGGCAAGCTTGCTGTCTGGAGGAACAAGAGACAGGTTTGGGACTTAGAGGGACTTTTGTCAGCGAGTTTCCAAAATCCTCCCCCCCAAAAAAATAAAAAGAAAAAAGAAACTAAAGGACTGCTTTTCTGTCACTTTCAAGCACTGAGTTTTGAAGCCTTCTAATGTTTCCATAAGGTCAGAGAGTTCTCCAAACCAAACAAACGAAACCCACTGCCGTGGAGTCAGTTCCAACTCATAACAACCCTGCAGGTCAGAGTAGAACTGCCCCGTAGAATTTCCAAGGAGTGCCTGATGGATTTCAACCACTGACCTTCAGGTTAGCAGACGTAGTGCTTAACCACTACACCACCAGTGTCTCCAAAGGGTACTCAGGGCCCAGAGTTTCCCAGGCCAGCCCTGGAGCCTGTGTGGAGACCCAGCTGGGCCTTCTGCAGAGAACAGCTGTACTCGTGGCCCACAGAGCCTCTGGCCCCTTCACAAATCATAGCTCTGGACTTCAGAGGCCTTTATCAGCCACTTCTCCTGTTGAGTGAGGTAATACTTGAGACTCCCCTTTACAGACACGGCCTCATCTTCGCCGCCAGTGAGATGAGTGCACAGGAAGCTCCCTTCTGAAAAATAAAACAGAACTTAGGGGTTCCTGGGGGGCCAGGCCACGGCATCTGCTGCCCTGATGATGGGCGATGTGTGGTGGGCATACTGTTTCACAAAAAGCGTGCAGCTTGTAGTTGCATCTCCTTCCATCAGAGAAGGTCCCTGTGCTAGCCTCTTGTTTTCAAGGGACAGGAATGTGGCTGTACCTTCAGCCTTCTAGCTCTGCTTATGAGGCTTTTAAGGCACCTGGGGCCTCCTCAAGACCCCAGTTGCCCTACCTGACTGCACTTTGGGGCTCCAGGGAAGACAGCAGGTGCTCTGTCCATGTAGTGTGTCCCTTGCTGGCATTTAGCATCCCATTGCCATCCTGTTCTTAGTCAGCTGCCACTTACAACAACTTTACATGGGACAGAATGAAACATTACCCAGTCTTGGGCCATCGTTGGCGATGGCTGCTCTGTTTGATACACTGCTTTGGCCACTTTCAATCCATCTCCCTGAGGGCCTTCTCTGCCTTCTCTGACTCTTGAGCAGCTCTTTTATAGCAACTGGTCTTTCTTGATAGTGTCCCAAGTAAGCCAGCTAAAGTGTCACCATCCTTGTTTATAAGAAACATTCTGGTTGAAGTCTTCTAAGACTGATTTGTTTGTTCTTCTGACAGCCCACGGGATGTTCAGTGTTCTTCCCCAACACTGTAATTCAAAACCAAAACCCGCTGCTGTCAAGTCAATTCTGACTCATAGCAACCCTACAGCACAGAGTAAAACTGCCCCATAGAGTTTCTGAAGAGTGCCTGGCAGATTTGAACTGCCGACCTCCTGGTTAGCAGCCGTGGCATTTAGCCATTATGTCACCAGGGTTTTCTTGTACTTCAAAGACATTATTTTTTCCCTGGCCTTCCATGTGTTCATTGTCCAGCTTTTGCATGCATCTGAGGCCATTGAAAAGACCATGGCTTGCGTCAGGTGCACCTTGGTCCTCAAAGTGGCAGCTCTGCTTTTTAGGAGATCTTTTGCAGCAGGCTTTCCCAGTGCTTTCCATCATTTGATTTCTTGATTGCTGCTTCCACGGGCAATGATTGCTGCTGCGAGTAGAATGAAATCACTGACAATTTCTCAGAGCTGTCACTGAAGTTGTCAATATTCTGTGCACATGATCTGGAAGGGACACTGTGTCTTGCATTCATGAAACGGAGTGCAAGTACGCGGCTCTGGAACCTGGCAGCCCTGAGCTTCCCAGTGGCCCCTGAACAAGTCACATCCCCTCTCCTGGCCTCCGTGTCCTCATCAGGAAGATAGCACGGAAGAAGAATGGCACTTGGCTGGATGTTGAGAGGTTTAAGGACGTGAGGCCACAACTGTAGAACACGTAGCATGTGTCTGGGGCATGCCCACTGCCAACAACTTGGTTGGGGCCAACTGATAGCGACCCTGTAGGGTTTCTGAGGCTCTAAATCTTTACAGAAACAGACTGCCCCTTCTTTGTCATGCAGAGTGACAGGTGGTTTTGAACTGCTGACCTTCCAGTTAGCAGTCTCTGTAACTACTGTGCCACTAGGGCTCCTTTTTCTGGGGCATAGCAGATGCTTACTACATGGTATGGGTGCATGGCATGGTTTAAAACAAACCTGGGTTTGTTTTGTTTTTTTAATTGTGGTACAGTATAAAATAAAAATTACCATTTTAACCACCTTAAAAAGTACAATTCAGTGGCATTTAGTGCACTCATGATGTACAACTATTGCCACTCTCTAGTTCTAGAACCTTCTTATCACCCCAAAGGAAAAAGCCCTCATCCATTAAGTAGTCACTGCCTACTCCCCCTAGTCCCCAGCCCCTGGAGGCCGCTGATCCTCTTCCTATCCGTGATCTACCTAAGCTGGACAGTCAAGTCAGTGGAATCATACCGTGTGTGGTCCTTTGGACTGGCTTCTTTGACTCGGTGTGGTGTTTTCAAGTTCATCCCAATTGTTGCATGCATCGTGCTTTGTCTCTTTTTACGGCTGTGTGATGTGACCGCGAGCCTGGAATTGGGAGAATTCAGGGATGGTGCTGATGGCTTACCCTGGGAGAGGAGACTTTCTGTTGTTGTTCCCCAGTGGGCAGTGAAGTGATTTTGTTACTGGAGGTGTGTCTGCAGGTGCATGAAGGGACGGGGACTGGAAGCCAGGGGACTGGGAGCCCTCCCAGACAGAGCTTAACTGGGGAGCGGCAGCAGAGCCCCTGGGGATTGGCAAGCAGTGGGGTATGGCCTCAAGCCGGGAAGGCTGTGCTGGCAGATAACAGACAGGATCCCCGTGTCCCTTTCAGATGCAGGAAAAGGCCAAGGAGATCTACATGACCTTCCTGTCCAGTAAGGCCTCATCCCAAGTCAATGTGGAGGGCCAGTCCCGGCTCAATGAGAAGATTCTAGAAGAACCACACCCTCTGATGTTCCAGAAACTCCAAGACCAGGTAACCTGGTTTCCTTGCTGTGCTTTGACTAGGAAACCTTAGTTTCTTACAGGCCTTGAAGAAGTCAGTGGAACACCAAGTGCTGGACTTTGAGAAACCATCTCTCCCAGCCTGGACTGGGAGGGCCGGGACACATGGAGGGCTGGGGTTTTGGGGAGTGGGGACATTGAAATTGGGGATCTGGACTTGAGCTGCAGGGTTAACCCTTACCTCCCTTAGTCATTTGCTCCTAAACTGCGCACAGTCTGAACCAGCCATCATCTGCCTTCTCAGCCCAGATGAGAGGGAGCCTGGGGCTCTTTGAAGGGATCCCGGTGGCACAGGGCGCAGTGGTTAAGTGCTCAGCTACCAACCAAAAGGCTGACAGTTTGAACTCACCAGCTGCTCTATGGGAGAAAGAGGTGACAGTTTGGTTCCGTAACTATCACAGCCTTGGAAACTCTATAGGGCAGTTCTACTCTGCCCTCTAGGGTTGCTGTGAGTCACAATCGCCTCGATGACAATGGCTTTGACTTTGGAGGGGGGCTATTTGAGGAGTCCTTGGGTGGCCCAACTATGTAAGCTGTCAACTACTGACCAAAAGGTGGGAGGTATGAGTTCAGTCTGAGGCGCCATGGAAGAAAGGCCTGGCAATCTGCTTCCCAAAGAAGTGGCTCTTGAAAGCCCTGAGGCACATGTTCTACTCTGACCTATATGGGGTGACTAGAAGTAGAGGTGGATTCAATAGTAATTGATTGGAGGGACTATGTGAGGAACTTCCACTGAGGAAGCAACGTGTGATAGCTCTCTGTAGGAGGACACAGAAAAAAATCTAGAAAGCAAAGTAGCTGTTTTTGTGCGGATACTCTCACACTGCCAGCGGCTTCTGGCAGCCCCGTCCTGTGAACTCGTTTAGAGGGCGGCGCCTGAGCCGTGATGAAAATGTTAGCATCCAGCTGCAGGTTCCATTTAGGAAAGCAGAAAACACTAGGTTTTCATAGTGGACTTTAGTTTTTTGGAAAATTTTCTTAATAAGGAGGGACAGCAGTAACAGACAAAGGGGATGAAACTCAAGAGGTTTCTTGACGTGAATTTACAGATTTGACTATGCGTATTAGGCTCCGTTCTCTAAAAAACAGCCAAACTTGTGGCCAGCAAATAGATTCCGACTCCTAGCGACCCTATAAGGGTCAAACCTGCCCTACACAGTGTCTGAGGGCTGTAATCTTTTTTTTTTTTTTAAATCATCATTCAGTGAAAATGTACGTTCCCATATGCAGCTCCCACTGCTCTCCCTGCCCGGTCACAGCACGCTAGGGCTGTCACCTTTACAGAGCAGACTAGCGTGTCTTTCTCCTGAGGAGTTGCTGGTGAGATCGAACCACCAACCTGTAAGTTAGCAGCTGAGCACTTAACCACTGCATCACCAGTGCTCTTTGTTCTTAGGGAGTGATTTATACGAATTTGCAGACAAGTAGAACACAGACAGGTTTCAAATGTCTGCTGGCCGTGACCTTTTCCAGGCAGCCCAGTCCTAGCTAGCATTTAGGTGGAGACCAGCTTTTGGCTTTACGCTTACAAACTTGAACGGGCCCCAGAATCACCTGGAGGGCTTGTTAAGATAGGTGACCAAGCCCCACACCTAGGGGTGACCACCAGGCTCAGGTGGGCTGAGATTTTTGCATTCCCACCAAGTTCCCAGCTGGTGCTGGTGCTCAAGGTCCCCAGGCCGATGAGAGCAGCTGGCTTCCTGCCTGGGTTGGCTTTTTTGATCACAGAGCTCAGACATGTCTGCATTCAAGGGGTCTCTGCCTTGCTTTGCATTGGCTCGAGAGCAGACATACAGGGATAAAACACAGGATAAGAAGTAATTTGAGAGTGTTTTTCAACTGATGCAGTGGCAAGTGTCCACTCCACATGTGTTCTGAATTAGAGGAGGGTGGAAGGAGTTAGTGTTGGCATGCAAGGCTTGCTGAGGGCTTCCTGGAGGTGGTGATTCTTGGTCTCTGGGAAGGATGCTGTGGACATGGATTTGTGGAGGGGATGCATGGTGAGAAGGCTGCCCTGGTGCTTGTAGCCACGTGAGTAACACAAGCACCACAAATAAGTAGCGTTAAAGAGCAGAATTTTGTTGTCTCACAATTGTGGAGGCTGAAAATCCAAACGAGTGTCTGAACTATGTTGGTTCCTTCCTTGTATGTGACTGTAGCATTCCTCTGTTCCCTGGTCTTCCCTTGCTTGTAGGTGACCCTCACATGGCATCTGTCTGTCCCCTTATGTGTGTCTCTGTGCCTTTGCCACACTTCTTCTAACTCAGAAGCGATGAGGTTTAGGGCCAGCATGCACTGGGCCCGGCTAGCACAGCAGAAGGAAAGCCTTCTTTCCAAACTGGGTGACTTCTACAGTCAGGCGCAGGGCATTCGACACCTACTTAGGGGCTTAGGGAACACAAGTCAGTCCCTGACACAAGAAGTTTGGCATCTGACCTGCTGCCGCAAGCAAGTGCCTCTGAAGGGGCTCTGAGTTCTGTTTCACTTCTGAAAACTTGACCACTGAGGGGCCTTCCTAATAATTGTCCATACGTTATCTGCGTGGTTTGTGGTTCTCTCTGCTCCCAAGCAGCTCCCAAGAAAGCCCTGTTTTCCTAAGTGAAGGAGCCTGAAACCAAGGGGTGCATGTGTGGAACCGGCAGACTTCACAGAACTTATGAAAAAGGCTCAGTGGCTTTGGCTTGGCTGAGTGGCTTTATCATGCTGCTGGGGGAGCAGGACACCTTCTGAGCTGTCAGGGTCCACCCCCCAGGAAACCTCAGGGAGCCTCAGTTTTTCCTCATGGCAGGGCAGTCCCCAACACTCTGGGCGCTGCTGATAAGGCGGCCTTGACCCTGTGGAGTGCAGCCCAGAACCTAGAAGGTTCTGGAACCCCTACCCCAACCATCTCAGTAGATGATCCGACATCCATTGGCAGGGTTTGAACTATGACCCACCCCCCAATTCCTCTTTGCAAACTGTGCATTAGAATCCTAACCCTTTAGCTTGTGGATACAGTCCATTTAGGGCTAGGGGTTCCTTGTTACACGACTGAGGTCGTATCAGTGAAAGTGTCCCAGACCTAATCACCCCTCAGTTATCGAAAAAAAGCAGATTAAAAACAGGACAAAACACACAAGAAGTAGTAGATGTCATGGGAAGATTGCCAGAGAATTGAGGAACGCAGAGCTGCAGAAGCTGCAGTAATCTTTCCCCAGAGCTGACACAGAGAGAGAGTATCTTCCCTGAGAGCACCAGTGCCCTGAATCTAGACTTCTAGTTTCCCCAAACTGTGAGAAAATAAAGTTCTGTTCTTTTATAAGCCCCGTGCTTGTGGTATTTCTCAGAAACGAAGGCATTCATTCATTCACCTAAGGGTGAGCATCTCAGATCTTCATTCAGATCCTGTTTACTCTTTCTTGGTTTGCACACAGTTCTAACAACTTCGGGTTCTTCAAGGTCGCAGCAGATTGGAAGGTGTTGCTTGGTTAGAGTGATAGGTGGTAAGAAGTGACTAAGAGTCAAGAAACAGACACAAAAATGATACTGAATGTAGACCAGAGTGAAGTAATTGGGAGCCAGGGCCCATGAGGCCACAGTCTCATCATACACTGCACCGAGTGTCCCTGTCCCATAGATCGGTGGGATGGTTCGTGGTCCTAGTCCCACTACTGTCAAGTTGGTTCTGACTCACGGTGACCCTCCAGGACAGAGAAGAACTGCCCCCTAGGGCTGCCGAGGCTCTAAGACTTGGTGGAAGCAGACTGCCCCAGCTTTCTCCGGAGCTGAGGCTGGCGGGTTCAAAACACCTGCCTTTCTGTAGCAGGTGAGTGCTTTACCCCCCAGGGCTCCTGGTGACCTCCAACCATCAACCAGAAGTTAAACTACCACACACGTATTATGTGAGGAACGTGTTATACATTTTAGCAAGTATTTCGTCCAAACATTGTAAGAGAAGTTTGGGCGGTGAACTTGACCGGGAAGATTCCATCAGCGGGTAGCTGGTTCTCTCGTTTCTTGGGTTCTGCAAATACAGCCCGGGATGTGCTGCTAGTGAAGTCGGGAGGTGGGGTCATGCTGTGGGCCTCCTCTTGGCACCTTACCCTGGAGCCAAAGCTGCTTCTGGCAAGTTCAAGTTGTAGAAAGCAGAAAGCAAGGTGGCCACTGGATGAAGAGTTGGTTTTTTGAGGAATTATGATTTCTTGAAGTGTCTTTTTTAAAGAAAAAGTAATTTACATTGAGAATTTATTCTGTGCCAGTAACACCAGGCTAAATGCATGCTGTTTTTTTTTTAAGATTTTTTTTTTTATTGTGATTAGGTGAAGGTATACAATCTTAATCAATTTTGCATATACACCTATCTGCAGCTCCCTCTGCTCTCCCCACCCAGTGACAGTACACTCCTCCCTATCACTCTGTACATCCAGTATCTTCCTAACAAGCATCCGTGCCCCCTCCATCCTTCTCTCTCCCCGCTAGAAAGAGACTAGTAGGACAGCCTCCTGTAAATGCATAGAACCATAAAGTATGCACACAATATGGTCACACTGTGTCCCCGAGTCCCGTTCATTCTTGTGTGAAGAGTTGATTTATTACTGGTTTCCGGTCACGGCCAGCAGCAAGTCTAGAGGCCGTGTTCCCAGGGGACCCTCCAGGCTGTGGGACCATCAGTTCAGGTCTTTTAGTAGAGTTCTTGGGCTGCACACTTCTTTTTCTCATGTTGCCTCAGGGGCTCTACATTGTGTGCTCTGTCGTGACTGTCTTTGGTAGTGGCTGGGTACCATCCAGTTCTGTGGTCTTGTGTTCATGCAGTCTCCCATTCCTCTGGGTCCTGCTGTCTCCTGGGCTCTTTTCCTTCGTATCTCGTTTGTTCTCAGTGCTCATCTGTTCCAGATGAGCTGGGACCAGGCTGAACGTTTTTAGAGTGTGTTAGCCTTATTGACGATTGCTGTTAAGTCAGTTCTGACTTACCGTGACCCTAAAGAGCAGGCTGTAACTGCCCCATAGGGTTTCTAAAGAGTGGCTGATGGATTTGAACTGCTGACCATTTGGTTAGCAGCCTGGCTCTTGGCTTTATGCCAGCAGGACTCCATTAATCCTGTCTTAAGGTCCCTCAAAAAACAAAAACAAAAGCGAAACCTGCTGCCATTGAGTTGATGTCAACTGCTAACAACCCCAGAGGGTCCCTGAGGCTGTAATCTTTACGGAAGCTGCCGGCCACATCTTTTTCCTGTGGCGTTGTCGGTGGTTTTGAACAACTGACCTTTTGGTTAGCAGTTAAATACGTTAACCACTGTAACCACTAGGGCTCCTCTAAGTCCCTGACCTCTAACCCAGTGCCACTGAGTTGATTCCAACTCATAGTGACCTCGTAGGACAGAGTACAACTGCCCCATAGAGTTTCTGAGGAGTCCCTGGTGGATCTGAACGGAAGACTTCTCGGTTAGCAGCTGTGACATTTAACCATGGTTTCCTAAAGTCCCTCGGTGGCACAAAATAAGCCCTGGTGGTGCAGGGGTTAAAGCACTCAACTGCGAACCAGAAGGTAGAGAAGGTAGGAGGTTTGATCCTACCAGTAGCTCCATGGGGGAAAAGACTGATCATCTGCTTCTAAGATTATAGCCTAGAAGACTCTATGGGGCCATCCTCCTTTGTCCCGTAGGATCAGGGTGTGTTGGAATGGACTCAGCAGCAATGGGTTTGGGTTTTAGTTCGGGTTTAGGTGGCACAGTTTGTGCTTGACTGCTAACCTAAAGGTTGGCAGCTCAAGCCCACCCAGCAGTACTGCAGAAGAAGGGCCTGGCACTCTGCTTTCCTTTAGATTACTGCTGAAATCCCTTAGACCAGTTCTACTATGCAGTGCATGGGGCGAAAGTGGCTCAAGGGCAATTAACAACAACAGCCCTGTTTTATAGATAAGGAGATCATCGCTGTGAGTGTTAAACACAGTTCAGTTGCTGTGGTAGGAACTGGCGGTGTAGTGAGGAGCAGCAGACACTGTCCACCCATATGGGGCTTCTGTCCTGGTTGGGGGCAGACCAGTAATAAACAGGTCACATCAGAGCAAGAAAAATGCTGAGAAGGAAATATGACAGAGTTGATGGGGTTAAGAGTACCTGGAAGGACCTGCTGTGGGTCTGGTAGTCAGGAAGGGCTTCCTGAGGAGATGGCTGAGACCTGAATCACAAGAGGATGCAGGTGAGAAGACCTGGGGGCAGAGGTTTCCCAGGAGAGGCATGTGCAAAGGCCCTGGGGCAGGCATCAGCTGCGTGTGTTTGGGGACCAGAAAGTCAGTGTGGCTGGAGTGTAGTAGGTGACAGAGGTGGTCGAAGCTTAGGGGGAAGGGACTGGCCTTGTCAGGCCCAGAGCCTGTGGCAACCAGTTTAATTTTGAGTGGTGACCATTTATAGAACATGTCAGTTGGGATAATAAGGTCTGGCTGCTTGAAGGCTGGGCGTACTGGCTCTGCTCCCCAGCACCAGCTGTGCCTGTCCCTCACCAGCCAGGAGAGAGAATGTGGGTGACTCAGTGCAGAGCAAGTCAGCTGCTAAGTGTGGCCGCCTGACTTAGGTGGCCTGAGACAACTCTGAACCGCCTCTCCTCCCCCATAGTCGCTTCCTGGATGCTGAGCTTGAGTTCATGTCATTAGCACCTGGCATCCATCTGACCCCAGGTGGGTCTTATCTCTTGCTGCAACTTCTGTGTTCTCATCCGTCACACAGGGTTTGCAAGCACTTTGCTGTGGACCTGAACAATGCTGCAGAGACTCAACCCGCTCAGTGCCCCTGTGTTCAGTAATTCCTCCTGGACAGCCACAGTCTTTTCCCTTAGACCTGACTCCTTTCTGCTCTGGGCAAGCAGCCCTGGTGGCACAGTGTTTAAGTGCTCGGCTGTGAACCAAAGGGTCAGTGGTTCGATCCCACTGGCAGCTCCGTGAAAGACAGAGGTGGTGATCTGCTTTGCAGGTCTGCTTGGAAACCCAGTGGAACAGTTCTGCTCTGTCCTATAGGGTCATTAGGATTTGAAATCAACTTGTTGGCAATGCATCATGGATTTGAGGGCCTGGTTAAGATCCATCCCCTCTTTGCCTCGTGTTCCTCGTGTATGAAATAGACGTGACGATCAGGTGGTCCTGAGGGTGAAAGGCAGGCATGTTTGTGATGGTATCACTCAGTGCAGTACCTGGTGCCCCATCCGCCCTCCATGAGTGTCAGCTGTATCCCAAAGTGCATAGCAAGCAGGTGGACTTCAGCTTAATGTGGTGGCCATCCACTTGGGGCAATTTGGCCACCTAAGGATGTGGGGCAGGTCTGCAGACATCTTTGGTGGTCACAGAGGGAAAAGGGTGCTACTGGTGTCTGGTGGCTAGAGGCCAGGGACGCTGCTAAACATCCTGCGATGCACAGGACAGCCTCAACAGTGGTTTTCAGCCCGAAGTGTCAATAGTGCCAGATGAGGAGCCTTAATGCAACTTCCAGAACGTGACCAGAGTTCACCTGCTCTTACCCTCAACCTCAGCTCCCCTCCCGATGTTAGTGATGTTAGTGAATGTTAGTTAGTGAATGTTAGCAGATGTTAGTGAATCCCAAGAGAAGTGCCATGTTAATCCTCTGCAGCTGGCACAGTGGTTTTGCCTGCGTGTCTCACGGTGACCTGCCACATCTCTTTACAAGCAGAAAGATTCCCTGGTGGGGGATGCCTGCACCACTAGCCTGAGGTTGCATTGTTGGGAGAGGGGAAACAACACAGAGCCCTGGGCTGTGGCTCAGCTGGGCTCTCCTCTCCAGAGCATTGACCCTGCAAGGACAGTTCTGCACACAAAGCGGTATGATTTGGAAAAGCCGTCTTCCCACCTTAGAGGTCTCGCTGTTTTTCTCCCTCACTGCCTAGTCTGTGCCACTGTTTTCCTTTCACGGCTTTTGGCATGTGTGGCAGTGTCTTTGGCATTTACCCACCAAGCTCTTCCCTTCTTCCCTTTCCCTGCGTTCATCTGCTCTTCTCTGTCACGCTGTCCTTGGATCCCAGTCCCAGCTGATTGTAGAGCATCTCCATCAGTTAGTTATTCAGCCGTAACATGAAGGGGTCAAATTTGTCACTGAAGCCTAACATGCTTTTCTTTGTAAAAGCAGTTACAGCATCCATCTGTACTGGCCCAGTCAGCTTAGCAGCTGCACACATGTTCCTTTCTAATCCACTGACTAGGGACCCCACAGAGGACATCCTGCATGGGAACCTGGTCACACGCATACACGTGAATCATCTTATTACTATGTTGCTCAGGATGTTGGATGAATGAGTTACCAAACTTATTTGTAATTGTATTGATACATGTTTGTTGTAAAGACAAAATGAAACAAAACAAAATAATTTAGATCATACAGGAGGCTATGAGGCGAAAAGAAACCCTGGTGGTACAGTGGTTCAGAGCTATGGCTGAGACCAAAAGGTGGGCAGTTCACAGCCACCTGGTGCTGCTTGGAAACTCTGTGGGGCTGTTCTACACTGGCCTATAGGGTGGCTATCAACTTGACACCAACAGGGTTTTTTATGACGTGATACATTAAAATCGCTCAGGTCCAAAAAAGGGGTGTGCCCTGAGAACTCCACTAGAAGACTGCAATTGATGGTCTGAAGGCCTGGGGGTTCCCCTGGGAGCATGGCATCTAGACCTAATGCTGCCCCTGATCATAAATCATTACTGAGGTCAACTCTTCAGACACAAAGTGACCATATCGTGTTTGCGCTTTATGGTTCTATGCATCTGTAAGATGTTGTCCTACCAGCCTCTTACTAAAGAGGAGTGGAGAGAGTGGAGAGGAAGTGACAGGAGATTATTAAGAGGATATGACATGTATAAAACAGAAAGAAGAACTGTGCTGTCACTGGGCAAGGAGAGCAGAAGGAGCTGCAGATAGGCAGGCATGCAAATTTAAACTGGATTGTATACTTTCACTCAAACACAATTAAAAAAAAAAATCCCCCAGGCCCTATCTCCCCAATCTCCTTCCCTAGTGGTAACTACATTATGGTGTCTGTGTTTCCAGACCCTTCTTTGATACTCTTTAGGAATGAAACACTTAAATCAACCCATAAATCAAGTTGGGAAGAATTGACATCATCCTATTAAGTCCTGTTATCCATGAACATGGACTATCTCTCCATTTATTTAGATCCTTGATTTTTTTTCCCATCAATGCTTTGTAGTTTTCTTCATTTAGGTGTATATATTGTGACTCAGTAGCAGGGGGTGGTGGGTATGTATTTCATAAGATTTATACCTAAGTATTTCTTTTGGAGGGTACTAATGTAAACAATGCTATCTTTTTAATTTCACATTCCAGTTGTTCATTGCTGGCATATGAATTGACTTTTCTTGTATACTAACCTTGCTTCCTGCAACCCTGCTGTTATCACTTACTATACCAGGAGGAAGGTCACTTCTTTGGAAAAGTGGAATACTTTGAAATCTGCTCAGTAACTTGAGTTTGTGCATGTGCACGGTTCAGAACAAAAACCTGCTCCTGAAATTTCTCAGCTGCACTTTACGCACCTTTCTAGCTGAAAAGCCTCTTGTTTGAATTTCACAGCCTGGTGTGATCTGTTGCCTCTGAAACAGTGAGATTTGTGAAGGTAGAAAGGTCAGGATCATCTCCAAAGGCAGTTTTAACTTCAGAGAGCTGCTTTCTCTGTCCATGTAAAAGGTCACAGGTCTGAGGGGGCGAGGGGTACTTATCTTTCCGTAAACTTGAGGGATCACATTGCCTGCACTTCAAAGCGGGATTTCACGTGGTGCCCGCAAGCCTTCACCTGGACTTTGGAGCTGTAGCTAAAGTCTGCTCTGAGGAAGACAGAGTAGAGGCAACCTCTCCACTGAAATAAGGAAGCCCTCAACCTTCCAGTGCTGAAAAACCAGGGCTTGAACCAGTTCATTCCAGTTTGAACACCTGCTGAGAATTTGCCTTTCTACCCCAGATGTACTGAATCAGAATCTACATTTTGATAAGATCCCCAGGAAATTCCTATGTATAATAAATTTGGAGACTCACAGCTCCATCATTAGTACAAACCCTGGTGGCATGGTGGTTAAGTGCTGGGCTGCTAGCCAGAAGGTCGGCAGTTCACATCCACCAGACGCTCCTTGGACACTCTATGGAGAAGTTCTACTCTGTCCTATAGAGTCACTGTAAGTCAGAATCAACTCAGTGGCAGTGGGATTTGCCTTCATTAGCAGAGCCCTGGTGGCATGGCACTGAAGAGCTTTGGCAAATCACAGCTGCTGAACAAAAGGTGGACAGTTCAAATCCACTGCTCGCTCCTTGGAAACCCTATAGAACAGTTCCACTCTGCAGGGTTGCTGTGATTGGGGATTTGGTGTTCGTCTGGTGGCTCTCAGACTGGTACAGCAGCCAGCAGCAGTAGCATGCCCTGGAACTTGTTGAAATGCAAAGTCTCAGCAGGCTTCAAACCAGAGCCTCATTAAAAACCAACAAGACATCAGTGTGAGTTCAGCGCTCCTGGTTACATCCTGGGACAGAGAGAAGAACCATGATCTGAGTCTCTTTTCAGCAGTGGAGTTTTGTTGCATTTCCTTAGGATCCAAGAAGTGAGAAACCAACCAGCCAGTTGCCACGGAGTTGATCCCGACTCATGGCAACCCCGTGTGCGTCAGAGTAGAACTGTACTCCGTAAGGTTTAGTGGCTGGTATTTTGGAAGTAGATCACCAGAGCTTTCTTCCTAGATACCTGTGAATGGTCTTAGACTTCCAGCCTTTCGGTTAGCAGCTGAGTGCTTATCTGTTCGTGTCACCTGCAGAGGACAAGAAGTACGAAATACTCCCTTTTTAGGAAGAAATAAGCTTTGGACCAGCTGATGGGGACCTAGCCTTGGGGAAGGGCTGCTTTGCCAGCTGGAGACACATGGGGTCCAATCCTCCTCCATTTCTCCAAGTGGTACCCTGAGCTCATCTGAAAGATCCTGGACCCCTCTCCTGGATGGCAGTGGTGAGGCCAGGGTGGACATGCTGGATGCTTCTGCCCTGCGGGTGCCGGCTGACAGGCTCATCAAGAGTAAGCCCAGGGCAGAAACCGGAGTTTCCCAGCATACACCGCCAGCGAGGGCAAGCCATGGTTTTTCATTTCGATGAAGGAAAGCTGGCTCCCTGCAGCTTCCACGGACATTTGCCTTGGGAGGGGTGGGGTGTAAAGGACAGGATTCGCAATACTTTGAGTACTTTTTTAATACGGTGTTTAGGGGAAGAGGAAGGCAGTGTTGGGCACCAGAATAGCACTTAGCTGTCCGAGTAGTGGCAAAAAGCAAAGATAAAAAGGCAATGCTCTGGGCAGCAAGCAGTGCCATTTGGGGTTTAGGTTGCATATTAGAGACTCTAGAAGAAAGTGCTCAAAGCACCACCCAAGCACAAGAGTACTGGATTCAGCGGTCTGACAGTCCCTTCTCGGAAGCTGGAGCCTCGTCCCAGGCTCCAGACCCTCCAGGTGGCCACCCCGGCACTTTGAGGCAGGAGCTGCCTTCAGCTACTTTGTCTTCTCACCTGGGCTCTGCCAGCCTCCCCTAAGACCTCCCCCTGGGACACCTGTTCCACATCAGAGAGGGGAGGCGCCCCTCGTCTCTGCCGTGGGACTGCCCCGGCAGCCCCTTCAGGGCCAGCTGACTCTCATTGCATGGCCTGAGGTTAGAGGAGAGGGGCTTGTTTCTTCCCACTTCCTGTCTGTTTTTGTGGGTGTGAAAGTACTTACCATCAGTTCACAGCCGCTCTGTTCTAGAATGTTACCTCCAATACTGAGTTAGCAAAGACAGAGCCATTGCTTCTAGGGGAAATTCAGTTCAATCCCTAACACAGGTTCCCATGAGCCTCTGGTCATGGTGTATTTGTCAGTACGCAATCGTGTTTTATGTATGTTTCTGTTTAAAGACAGCTTACTGGATATGTGCTGTTGATTCATTGGGTGGTGCAAATAGTTTGCCCTGGGCTGCTAACCCTGTAGGTTCCTAGTTCACACCCAGCCAGAGGTGCTTTGGAAGAAAAGCAAGGTGATCTGCTTTTATAAAGATTATGGCCAAGAAAATCCTGCGAAGCAGTTCTGCTATGTTAACACACGAAGTTGCCATGAGCTAGAATCAACCTGACAGCAACGTATTTAGTTTGGGTTGATCCATTCATGTTGAATGCATGGCCAGCTGCTCTGTAACTCATGCCTGGAAGACGCCTATCTCACACTTATTTTCTCCATAAGGCACACGTCTTAGTGACTTAGGGCTGCTGTAGCAGAAATAACCTTAAGTCGGTGGCTTTAATGAACAGAAATTTATTTTCTTACAGATTAGAAGGCTCGAAGTCCAAATTCAGGGCTCCAGCTCCAGGGAAATTGTCCTTGTCTCTTCTCACCTTCTATCCCTGGGTTCCTTGATGATTTTCATGTGGCAGGTGCCTGCTTCTCTCTCCCTCAACTGCTCTTTTCATCTGTTAAAGGTGATTGGCTTGAGACACACCTTACATTGATCTGCCTCGTTAACATAACAGAAAAAGCCTTATTCCCAAATGGGTTAGGATTTACATACAGTAGTATTTTGGGGGGACACAGTTCAGTTCACGACAGCACACCACAGCCTTCTTGCACTGAGGAACATGAACAGCCCCTTCTAAACAGTCATTTTAAATAGCAAGACCACCCACAGGAAACACAAACATGGGAAACACGTTTACAGTCTGAGAGCTGAAACAGGAAGGCAAAGGGTGGCCTTGTTCAGCCTCAGCTGTGACATGCGTCACGTCTGCAAATGACCTTGAGGGCACTGTGGGTATTGATTTTGGAGTTACAAATAAATTTTAGTGAGTAACTGCATTTGCTCGTTGCCTGTGAGTCGGTTCCAGCTCAGCAGTGGTTCGGAGCTCAGCTGCTAACCAGAAGGTCAGCAGTTCAAATCCACCGGCTGCTCCTTGGAAACCCTAGGGGGACAGTTCTGCTCTGTCTTATAGGGTCACTATGAGTTGGAATCAACTCGACAGCAACAGGTTTGGTATTTTGGCTTTTGGTGAGGTGCATCTGCAAATGTGGAATCTGTGACTAACAAGTCTTAACTGTACAGAGCATGTGTGTGTGCGTGTGGGTGTGGGCATGCGCACAAAGAGGAAATGTTTTAGACGCACCTTGGCTTTAGCACTGCTTACAACCTTCATTCAGCAATTTCCTTGTAAAACTAACACATGTTCTTAAAGCAAAAATGAAATCACATTACTAAAACTTTCAGTTGCATGCAAGGATTACTTTTTTCCTTCTTGAACCCTGTTGAAGTAACACAGCAGAGGGTTTTTGAAAGGCGAGGTGGGGAAGATGCATGTTTAGCTTAGGCTTTTTCACGTACTTGTCTTCTGAGAAGTGTTAAAATATTTATTGGGCTTGAAATGCAATTAATGGAGACAATGAAGAAATGTTCCCCAAGCAGCTCCCAGGCAAGTTCAGCTTCTCATTGTTCTGTGCTGGGCAGCCCAGCCAGGGAGTCCTCTTCGGAAGCTCCGTGTCCCGCACCACTCAGACCTGAAGTTGGGTGCTGCTCTGGCACAGTGGCATGGTCGCATCGTTCCCTGTCCTCTCTGGGATTTGGAGGGGAGGGGGCATGCTGGTTGTGTAGGGGTCTTGGGGTACAGGATCTTGCTGGTGGTAGCACAGTTGCAGGAAGGCACCCTTTCTGTTCTTCACCAAGAGGTGAAGCAGAGTGCTGAACCTCTGCGCCACTGGGGCTCCTTCAGTAGGCAAGAAAGACTGCCAAAGCTCAGCTAATGGATTCTGCCTCACTCCCAAGCAAGGAGAGGAAATGCAGTGACCCTAGAGGTCCCTACAGTGAGGACAGACCTCACCCAGGCCCACACTGTCAGAAGAGAAAGAAGTGGAGACAGACGTAGGGTGCGGAGGAGAGGCTCAGTAGGCCACAGGCACCCGGGAGGCCAGACTCCAGCAGCCTGCAGGACCGGGTCCCAAGGCAGTGATGCTCAGCAGTTCACCATCCAGGCCTGCGGTTCAGGGACAGGGGCTGCCACAGCCTGGAGCCCTGCTGAGATTCAGCTGTCTTAGAAAAAAAATAAATCAAAAAGTCCTCAAATTCAAGGTACAGAATGAAGCTTAACTGTCAACTTGATTTTCTGCCTGATCGGCCACTGGTCCCTGGGTTGACCATCTGCTTTAGCGTCTCGCTTTTCTCACGTGCTTCTGGCCTCCCCGAACCTCTCCTCTTTCACCCCAGGTTTGTCTCCCCTTTTCTTCTTTCTCTTCTATGTGGGCGAGGTCTGGTCTCTGTACCGGGATCTCTAGGACTACTGCATGTCCTGTGCTTGCTTAGAAGTGAGGCAGACTCAGTTAGCTGACCTTTGAGGGGTCTTTCTCTCCTACTGAAGGAGCCCCAGTGGTGCAGAGGTTAAGCACTCAACTGCTAGCTGAAACGTTGGCAGTTCTAAGCCACTTAGCCAGTTTGCAGGAGAAAAGACCTGGCGGTCTGCTCCTGTAAAGATTATAACCTGGGAACCATCTGAGGCAGTTCTGCTCTGTCACGTGAGGTCGCTGTGAGTTGGAATGGACTCTCGGGCACCTCCAAACAATATTTCCTATCTACACACATGTACCATGTGCACACAGACACACACACGTAAAGGACATACTTAGGATCATAGTTTTTGGGGTTGGGTCCTGTCTTGAAAGGTAGTATTGGGTCATTTAATATTCATGTACGTTTGCCTGTATATGTGTGCTCTGCGGAACTCATCTTTAATGATGGCATGTGATTCTGCTGTGCTGATGGTGCAGTGTTTAGGAAGGTGTCCCGAGAGGCCGCTATCAGCCTTCACGTCCCATCTCTGTCACTCTCCAGGGTGGGCAAAGCACTGGGCCTCTGAGCTGTTTCTCCTCTGTAAACTCAGGGCCATCATGTGAGGATTAAATGAGACTGTGCTGTGTGGTGCCTGGGTGCCTGGCAGCTGGGTGCATGGTCCCTGGGTGTAAAGCACCAGGTGCGCGCCACACAGGTTGCTGGGTGCGTGGTGGCCGGATACATGATGGCTAGGTACCTGGTGTCTGGGTATGTGGCGGCTGAGTGTGTGACAGCTGGGTGCATGGCGGCCAGGTGCATGGTGCCTGGGTGCACGGCACTGCTCTGGGCATCCCCTGCCCCTCCGCCTCTCTCCTGCCCACTGCTGTTGGTTCACAGAGTGGTTTCTGCTCACTCACGTGGTGAACTTCTACTGGAGCCGAGTTGTGGCTGTCGGCCTCTCTTATAAACAAGGCTGTGGTCAGTAGCTGCCCTCAGATCTTTGGTCAATTACTTGGGAAGGAGTTTGGGAGCTGTCTCCACTTCCTGAGTCTTGTTGGCTAGGTGCCATCCATCAGTGGCTCTGTGACATGCGGCCTTGATGCGTGCACCCCCAGGCCGGAGCTGAGAAGTCTGTGAGAAGCCTGCCCTGCAGACCCTGTGTGGAGACCCCAGGCAACACACAGCTCAGAAGGAGGCAGCCACTGGCAGTGATACCGCTCCTTCCTCAGATCTGCTCCATGGGGACTCAGAGCCGTGCTGACAGGCAGCAGAGGCTTGTGGGGGAGAAAGCCCCAGCCTGCGGGACTTCTGGGCTCAAGGTCACTTCCCACAAGCCCGGGAGTGGCCCTGATGCACTTGTGAGACAGTTAGCAGCTCTCCGCCCTGTGAGGGTGCAGGAGACACCTGCAGTCTCCCGAGCCCTCAGGCACCCCTTCGTGTTGCCTGGCGTGGCTTTGCACGCCGTCTCCTCAGCAGAGCTGGCCTCTCCCCGTCCGCCTCTGCCACCCGCGGGGGGCTCCGGTGGGCCCTTTTCTTCCCTCCTTTGAAGCGCCAGCCTCAGAGCCACTGCAGGCAAACAGGAAGCTCCTCTCCCACGCGGAGGCTCAGATGAGACACCGCATCCTGCTCAGACGGTGGGTGCTGTGGGCTGTTGGGTCTGTGCAGAGGGCGACGGCCTGGGTGCAGGAGGGGCACTCCCGACGCTAGGCTCCACAGTCCCACCTGGAACGTCTGTTCCGGACCTGGAACGAGACGGGCTTCTGGAAATTTCCTGTGGGAGCTCTTGTGCCTCAGAGGGCCAGTCATGCAGGTAGTCAAGGATGGGGACATCTGCTTGGCACATTTAGGGGAGACCTGAAACAGAATGACATGCCTCTTCCTCCTGATCCCTGGCTCTGATTTTTAGATTTTCTCAGAGTTTTTGTTTTAGTAATTTCTCCACATCTGTGCAGATCACATCTAGGATTACAAAGCTGATACAAAATAGATACCCAGTATGCTGTTGTTATCAGCTACTGTTGAGTTGGTCCTGGACTCACGGCACCCTGTGTGCAGGGGAACAAAACGCTGCGCAGTCCTGCACTGTCCCCACGATCGGCGACAGATCAGATCCTAAGCATCCACGGGGCTTTCACTGGCCGGTTTTCAGTAGACTGGCAGGCCTCTGTAGTCCACTGTGGCCTGGAAGCTCCACTGGAACCTGTTAGATGTCACAGCAGCACCCAAGGGACCGCTTACAGGCAGATGGTGGCTGTGCTCAGGGTGCATTGGTGAGAATCAAACCCAGGTGTCCCTCATGGAAGGCGAAATTCCACCACTGAACAACCTCCCCCTGCTCTAGACAGCCAGTGGGTTGTTATGATTGTGTATCATCGAGTCAATTCAGACTCACAGCAACCCCGTGAGGCAGAGTAGAACTGCTCCGGCGGATTTCCAAGGAGTGACTGGTGGATTCCAGCTGATGGCCTTTTATCAGTCAGCAGCCAAGCTCTTAACCACTGCGCCACCCAGACCCAGATAAACTGTATAAACAAAAAAACCCTGAAACCAAACCCATTGCCACTGAGGCAATTCCAATGCTTAGTGGCCATATGGAACAGAATAGAACTGCCCTATAGGGTTTCCAAGGCTGTAAATCTTTATAGAAGCCAAACGCCAGATCTCTCTCCTGAGAAGTGGCTGGTAGGTTCCAGCCACTGACCCTCTGGTTAGCTGCCAAGCACTCGAACCACTCTGCCACCAGGCCCCTTAATAATCAGTATAAAACCAAAAACCAAACCACTGCTGTCAAGTCAATTCCAACTCACGGCATACCTGTAGGACAGAGCAGAGCTGCCCTGTAGGGTTTCTAAGGAGCAGCTGACAGATTTCAGCTGGCGATCTTTTGGTGAGCAGCCCAGCCCTTAACCAGTATAGAGAGGCTAGAGAGGCATCAAATCGGGGTTAAGAAGGCATGATCTTTCTGAGCCGCTGGATATCTTGGGCAAGACAGGAAGGACCCAGGCAAGGGCATGGAGTCTTATTATCATTTAAACAAAATAAAAATCCTGTTTTTCTCTGGGGTGTGGGCTCTGTGGACATCTTCTGTGGCTGAAACCATCTTGTGAAATTAAAGCTCTACAATCTCCCTTCTGCCCTGAGGTTCCCACTGGTCCCCCAAGCAGATGTCTGAGTCCTTCGCATCTGTTGGAAATTTAACTTACCAAATAGTTTGTGTGTGCTGGGAGAGGGTGAGCTTTAAGATGTCAAGGTTTTACCATCCATGTGACAAGCTGTCTTGGTGGTATCCAGCGTTCTAGACATCTCCAGAACTTTCCACTTTGCTGAACTCGTGCAGAGTGGGGTGATCAAGGTGAATTCTTAGCATCCCCAGGAGCAATCTGCAGAATGCCCTAAAAGTTAAGCCAAAACATCCGAGAGAGAGAGAGAGACAGAGACAGAGAGAGAGAACAGAATGGTGAGAGAGTTTTCAAAAGAGATGTACCCCTTGGTAGCCAGCAAATAGCCCCACCTTTTGCCTCTCTTTTCCCACCTCTTTTGTAGGGTTGGCCAGCAACTGGTGTGGGGTTGGGTTTAATTTGTGGGGTGAGGCGGGATGATGGATGGCTTAACCATGAGGTGCACAGGGAGTTTGGGTGTGGGGATACAGATCATGGAGAAGAGTCTGACTCTTCTGTGCCCGGAGACAACCCTGGGGGACTGGTGGTACCAGAGATGACAGCCCTCTAAGTGGCCAACTGAGGCTAGTTCAGGGCCTTCCTAACCCCTCCCCGCAGCCCGCCTCCCCGCTCCCTGTGTGTGTTAGAATCATTCTTTCAGAATCGTGCCTCAGCTGATGTGACTACACTGGGGGGTGTCTTGTGCAGCTGATGCCTGTTTTCTTCCCCGGAGGGCTGTTCCTGAAGCCTCTCTTGCTGAGGTGGCGGTTTTCGTCACCTGCCCTGCGTGGATGGCGCGGTGGTCGTTCACTGGTGGGGTCCTCACTGCCCTGCGGGAGATCCGGGTTGGGTTCCCCGCCGAGCGCCTCATGTGCAGCTCCTGCGTGTCTGTCGTTGGAGGCTCACGTGCAGCTGGGATGCCGACAAGTCTCCGCACAGCCGCCAGACTCCACGAACTGGGAAGAAAGATCTAATGCTCGGTTTCTGCAAAGCGGCTAGTGAGAAGCCTGTGGACCACAACGGTCAGGTCAACATCCCGTCCCGGGGCCCGAGCTGGACGGGGGACACTGTTTATTTCCATTGTGTGTTGTTGCTCCGTGAGTTCAGGCTGTCTCGCTAGCCGCTCGCAGCAACAGCCTGCCTGCACTCAGAACATGTTAGCCTTTAGTTTCCTGATGTAACAGCAGGTTGATTTGAAGTCTCAGATGCCACCCTTCTGGTGGGGGTCTTCATACTGGCAGCATCTCATACAACAGTGATTTTCATGACACTTTTGTCTCCGTGATTGGTAACCATTCCAAAGGTCACCCAAAGGTCCTCCAGGAATGTGTCCCTGTGTTATCGATCTAGGTGCACTTGCCTTGACCTCTTGTTGCGAGGGTAGGAGCCAGTGACACGAACCTATGCTCCACTGGAAGATAAAGATGTGTTTGCTCATGTGACTCTCTAAACTGTACATTCCGTGAGCTATTTCAGATTGAGTAAAACCTCCAGGGAGTCCGCTCTGCCTGCTGCCTGGCTTACGTGAGCTTGCTCTCTGTGGGTCTTGTGGGTGTCTTGTGTTCTCTGATGCGTGGTGAAGGGCTGAATACACATTTCATCAGGGGACGTGCGGCCTCAGCCAGCTGACCCATTTGCTTTTTTCCCTTAGATCTTCAATCTTATGAAGTACGACAGCTACAGTCGCTTCTTAAAGTCCGATTTATTTTTAAAACACAAACGAACCGAGGAGGAGGAAGAAGATTCGCCCGATGCCCAGACAGCAGCTAAAAGAGCTTCCAGAACATATAACACATGACCTTGGGGAGAGCCAAGGCCACCACGGCCACCAGGGCCATCGCTGGAAGGACAAACGGACTCCCTGTCAGGACCCGGCGGGGCTGATAGTTGCTTTGTTATCTGTAAGGACCACAGCATATAGTACTCTTTCGTGGGATACCTGTGTTTTATTAACTGCGTGACCTGTAAGTTTTGCATGTTGGCTAATCTGACATAAAAAAATAATAATAATAACAGCTTTTCAAGTTTCAGTTTGCACACATACACACCAAAAGGGGGTGGAAAAAGCCTTGGACACTGGACCTTTTGAACAGTTTTGCAGCTTGATTAAACTTCATGCGAGGCCGTAGGTGAAACCCAGAAACACTTTATCTTTGAAGTTTCAGCCTCTGGTGTGAGGGACTCAGCCTGTTCTCACAACCACTGTGCAGGTTTGCTTAACAATTAGTGGATCTGACAGACTCAGATGGCTCTCGGCATTGCCTGTTAAGTGCTGTGGGGGGTTAAATACTGCTCAAGAGTAAGTTCAATGCTGGAAAAAGAAAATTAGTCACCAAGAGCCACCAAAGATTTGGGGCAGCTGTGTGAGAACACAGTCAAGGGCATTATTATTGCATGTGTGTACGTTGGTCCTGGTTTTGCCCCCAATCCATGACATTTTGCACAGCACAGATAAATAGTCCACATGACATAAACAAGATGTCAACCAGCAAGAAGGAAAGACAAATGGGAAACTGTTCAGGGTCCCCATGGAATGCAAGGTGGTGTTGGAGAGGGTGGTTCTGAGGAGCAGTGAAGATGGAGTCTGCCCGTTTCTCCTCAACTCTTACTCTTTGCAAGACTTGTTAACTCTGGGCTCAAGGCTTTGACCAGGGCAGGAAGCGCTGCCTTTGGAGGTCTGTTCTCCTGGGTGGAGGCTGGAGAAGGAGCCATATCTGGCCCAGGCCATCCCAGCCCACCTAGGGAACTCCCCTTTAGAGTGGAGCCCAGACCCAGAAGCGGCCACATCTCCCTTCTGCTGGGAGTGACGCCACTGGGGGTATAGGTGCTGCTGCGGGCCTACCCCGGCTGGTTTGCAGAGCTCCTACTTTACAGACAAAGCCATGAGACTCTCACCGTGTTGCCAAGAGCCTTCCAGCCCAGACTTTTCCATTTGAAGAATTCCTCAGTCTCAAGATGGCCCTATAATTTATCCATCAAACCAGGATACTTTTCAGAGAGATAAGTTAATAATTACACTGGGACCAAATCATGCACTCGCTAGGTTCTGGGTAAACCAGCTGACACAGTCACCACTAATGACCTTCTAGCATAGCCTCTTGTGTGGGCACCCCACCTCCCAGGTACCCCAGTCTCATCCGTTGACTGCCCTCCACCTCCTCCCATCTTGGGTCTGGGGGAAAAAGCCCTCTGGGGAGCCAATCACTGCTAAGAATGGAATCACCAAGCTAGACATTTATCAGAAACACCAAATGCCACCCCCTCCTACAGAGAGGATCCCCACCCTTCCCTGGGTACTTCTCAATGGGCCTCCTCCTGTCTCTTCTCTGCCCATCTTCAGAACCCTGGTGTGAGATAGTGATGCTGAGAAGGACACCCAAGTGTTCTGTCATCTCTGCCATCAGAGAAATCTTGTCCTTTCTAGGCAGAGTTGTGGACTGATATATCTCACAAAGTGAGATCAATGGTAACACAGGTTCTTGGGCTGCACTTTCAGTTTGCTGACTGGGAAGTGTGGGGATGGAGACCCAGTCACTGCAGATGGGGGGCCATCTAACGGTGCCATGGAACTGTCCTCCCACCTGGCGAGCTGAACTGGACGGGTCCCTGAGGCTGAAGTGGGCAAAGAGGCTTCTTTCTCCTTTCAACCCTTTATAACAGGCTCAGAGATCCTTTGGGGTGGTGAGCTCCTTATCAGCCTTTGAATAAAGGAAATGGCCAGTTGGTGAGGAGACTGTCCAGTGGAAGGGAAGACTTGCCCTTAGAAGCTGCCAGGACACACCAGTGACAACCTCAAGCCTGTGAGCATCCCCACAGCTGCCTCTTCCCAGCGTCAGCTCATGCCGAGTCCTCCAGCTCACTCCTGCCTGGCTGCCTGCACCTACTGATGGCAGAACTGAGCCATGTGCGTGAGCTAGGTTTCTGAATCAGTAGCAGAAGTGAGACTGAAGTGTAGGGAATCTACTTGGAGACAGAAGCTTCTAGCCAGTTCGCTCACTGCTGTGTCCAGCCAGCCAGCTAGCCACTGAGTGAATCGTCTCTATGATGTGCTGCTCTGTGAGTGATGCAGGTGGTTAATGCACTCAGCTGCTAACCCCAAGGGTGGAAGTTTGGGTCTCCTGGAGGTATCTCAGAAGAAAGACCTGGCGATCTACTTCCAAAGCACCAGCCACTGAAAGTCCGACAGAGCACAGTTCTGTCAGACACATGCTGTCATCATACACGTGAGGTTGCCTTCAGCTGGAATGGACTCAACAGCAACTGGTTTTATCATGTGCTGGTAACTGTGTTGGGGGCTGAGATTCACTGTGGGAAGTAAAACAGGTCTCCATAGAATCAACAGGCCTCTCAGACCCTCAGCCCACAGGCTGCAGGATGTATTTGGTTGTTTGAGCTGGTGTGGTTTTACACTTTCAATGCAAATGACTGAGGCAGAGTGTGTGTGTGATTTCTGCTTGGCCACAGACCCCACCACTCTCTATTGCCTTACAACAGGCCAGTAACGTATTTATGATAGCTGCTTGCTCCCAAGTTTGTGCCTGGTCTTTATTTTCCCAGTGTAGAAAGCACATCCTGAAGGACCTTATCCTCGGTGACTTTACAGTCATTAATTATACCTTCATGTCTACTCTATGTGCCTGGCTGACTTTCTGAGGGTAAACCGAGGCCCATTTCCTCTCCTTGGTTCCACAGTTGTTCTCAGTCGCTATCAGCAAGCACATGCCACTTGCCATTTGTAAGTGTGTCTCCCCCACTGCCTCAAGTCATGAAAAGTGTGAGCAGTTATTACTCCCATTTTAGGGATGGGAAAACCAAGATGAAAGACAGCAGTGTCGCACAAGCACGTTGTAGAATCTGAAGCCAGCACCAAGCCCATGTCTCCTGATGTGGCAACCTTTCTGTCCTTCCTTGGCCTGGATAGGGCCTAGAGAAGCCCAGGGCTGGGGAGTGCTGGCTTCCTCATGCAGTAGATAATTAATGAACACTTGTCACTTTGCAGGCCAAGTAGCAGATACAGGCACCTAGGGGAACGAAAGCATGAACCCAGCCCTTAGGAGGGGTGGTCCCAGAAGCTCCACTCCAGAGGGTAACCAGCCCCTGAGGGAGTGACTGTGGGGCATGGTGGCCTGGCTGTGCTCATCTTTGAATTCAGATACCAGTGGTTTTCTTCCCCCAGATACCAGGATGTCAAGTTCATGTTCACGTTCACGGGGGGTGCAGTGCTCTCAGGGTGATGCACTTCTTATTTTAGTCTCTGGTGTTGAAGTTATCTAGCCATGCTGTAACAGCAACACCACAAGTTGGGGGCGGGCAGGGCTGTGACAAACAGGAATTTCTCACAGGAGCCTAGAAGTCTGGATTCAGGACACCAGCTCTAGGGGAAGCCCATCTGTCTCTGTCGGCCCTGAAAGAAGATCCTCATCTCTTTTCAGCATCCGTCCCTCACTTCCTTGGTGATCTTTCTGTGACGTCCATCTACTCTTTCATTCGTTCTTCCTTCTCTGAGCCTAATCTGCTCTTTTTAGATCCCAGAGATGTTTGGTTTAAGATACACTCTGCACTGATAGGGTCCTATTAACACAACAAAGTCCCTTTCCCAAATGGGGTTTCATCCGCTGGTACAGGGGCTTAGGCTTTACAACACGTATTTTTGGAGGACCCAGTTCAATCCATAACTCCAGAGAATGAGGGGTCAGCTATTTTGCTTTGAGGATAAGGATGTGTGCTTTTATGTGTCCCAGAGTCGAGTGGCACCCAGGCTCCAGCTCTGACTTTGGAACATGCATTGTTGATAAGTTTTGCCAACCATGAGGCGAGCTGCAGCCGTGACTCACTCTGCCTTTTTATGCTTCCTTCTTGGCTGCGGATGTTCTGGACGCTGCATTTACCTCAGCGTGAAATAGCGTAGTGCACTGTTAGCTTCTGGGGTTCTGCATTGCTTTTCTCCAGAAGCTTAGCTATGGGCAACAGGGTGAGGACTGACAAAGGTCTAGTGCCGAGCAGGGAAGGACAAAACGTGATGTCTGGCTGTGGAGAGTGTGGGATCAGCAGGTTGGAATGATCTAGAACCTCAGGCAGAGCCAAGGCTCTCCTCGGATTCCCACGGGCATCGAGAGCTTGGCAAGTCCAAAGTCGCTGAAGATGAAACCTGAGACTCCATCTTCCAAGGTATTCAGTTGGAGGCTGGCAGGTTTGCCCTGTGTTGGAATCCGTGGTGGGAGGGGTGCTCCTCTCAGCCAGTGTTTGCACATGGCACAGCTCCTTGCTGCATGAGCCTGGAGACAGGAGCACCTTTCCACTTTCCTACAAAATCACTGGGTAGGAGAAGTTGGAAGGGGTCTGATCCTTCTCTTCTCTGCGCTCTTGCCATTGACCTGGAGTCAGTGGGTGGTATGGTTAACACACTCAGCTACTCACCAAATCCACCCAATGAATCACAGAAGAAAGACCTGGCAATCTCGTGAACGACCAACCACTGAGAGCCCTCTGGAGTCTGGTTCTACTCTGACACACTTGGGGACACTGTGAGCTGGAAGTCCGCTGGGTGGCAACTGGTTGACAGTTCCCACCTGCCAGCTGTTGTGCTAGGCACACTGTGGAAGGTCTCAAACCTGAGCTGTGAGTGTGTGTTCGCTGGTACTGGAGGACTCCCACCTGGTCGCCATGGCTCCCAGCGGTGGCGCCCAGGTAGTTTTGATCCCATGTCACAATCTTTCAGGATGCCAGACTGGTCAGATTTCAGCACAGAGCAGTTGTGGCCATCATGGGTAGAAAACGTGACTGTCCCCTGGGGAGAAGACTGACACCCCACACCCCCCTGCCATCTCCAGATCTGTTCCCTGTCCTCTGCAGGATGAGCGGTGGCTCAAGCCAAAAGTCCAGGGTCAGGCCATCCCAGGAAGATGAATGTGTCCCCATGCTAACTCCAGCACAGTTTACACACTGTTTTGCAATGCTGCCAAGCCGTTTTCTTCTCCTTTAAGCATTTAAACCCCATTTTAAAAACTGTTATGGCATACACATCATCTGAGGGTAACGATGTCAGCCTCACAGAGACATTTCCCAGGAAAGGAACGTGCTGCTGACTGGTCTCCAGAGGGAGGATGCGTTTCAAGTATGTGGCTTTTGGTCCACATGTCACCCCGCACCCCCCCACCCCGCAGGAAGAACAGGGAAGATAGAGGGGGTTGCAGGCTATGAGGTAAATATTTATATTGACAGATCCCAGCTGATTGCAGCAGTGAGGCCCTGAGCTCCCAGGAGGGCCCTCGCTGCCCTTGCCTGAGGGACGGTTTCTCTTGCATTTTCTTAAGCAGTGAGGTCACTCACCTTGACTCCGTGACTGGGAGACATGACAATGTGGGTCCACCTCTGCTAAATCTGCAGTGCCTGTGGTTGGCTGGCATAGTGGTTAACTGATACGGCTGCTAACCAGAAGACTGGCAGCTTAAATCCACTAGGCACTCTTTGGAAACTCTATGTAGCAGTTCTGCTCTCTACAGGGTCACTATGGGTCAGAATCGACAGCAGCAGGAGGGTTTTTTTTTTTTTTTTTTTGGTGAGTGGTCCAAAGGTTAAACTTGGCTGTTAACCAAAAGGATGTCAGTTTGAGTCCACCCAGAGGCACTTTGGAAGAAAGAGCTGGAAATCTGCTTCTCAAAACTCAAACCCAAACCAAATCCATTGCCGTGAAGTTGGTTCTGACTCACGGTGATTCCGCACGTGTCGGAGAAGAACTTTGCTCCATGGGGTTCTCAGTGGCACATTTTTTGGAAGTAAACTGCCAGACCTTTCTTCTGAGGCACCTTAGGGGTGGACTTTTGGTTAGCTACAGCGCTCTTAACCATTTGTACTATCAGGTACTTCATAATTACATAAACCCCAAATCCAGTATGGTCAAGTCAGTTCTGACTCACAGCAACCCTGTTACTATGGAGCCCCTGAGCCGTGGAGAGATGGCCTTGTTGTCTGCCTGAGGCCTCACAGAGGAGAAGGTTCTCCAGGGCTAGGCTCCTTTCACTGTCCAGCCTCCTCCCTCCAATACCCCCTTTGGTATTTGGGTGGTCCCTGGAGAAGGCTCTGGATGAGTGAGCTGGATTTGAACGTCATTGGAATGATCAAAGTCTTGAACATAGGTGGGCTTTCGGAGCAGAAGAGCGTGAGGGCCTCAGGAGCACCCACGCATGGAGGTCCAGAGGAAGACATGCTGGGGGCAGCCAGAGAGGTGAGTGGGAGACCTGGGTGTCGGGTGTCCCTTCCAGAGATGGCTCCATTTCCAACTTGGAGCCTAGTTTTGACAACAGTGGCCAAGTTTAGAGGCAGGGAGGTCAGGAAGAAGGCCCTTAGGTAGCAGTCCCCTGGCGAATATGGGAGAATGTTTTCAGTGGAGCAGAGTGGACCAGAGTTTGACTCTGGGGAGAAATAAAAAGCAGATGGCAGCTGGTGATGCCCTTTCCATCTCCAGATTGTGACAGTGTCCAGTAGATTTTCCTCAGAACAGTAGCTGGTGTTCTCAATGGCTTTCCCTTGGTGAACAATGACTGGTTCTCCAGGGAAGGGCTGCCCATGTGGTAGACTCCCCACAGTGCTGGGAGAACAGGAGGGGGAGGAAGAAGGGGAGGAGAAGGGGGAGGGGGAGAGAAAGGGGAGGGGAGGGGAGGGAAGGGGAAGAGGGGCAGCCTTCCCGAAGTCTCCAGCTGGAGCTAAGGGACCAGCTGGTGAGCTGTGGAGGAGGGGGAACAGCTGGCTGTCTGCAAAGCAGAGGTCCCATCGTGGGGGTCCCGGAGAAGTCACCCTGCCTTCCTGCCCCCTCCCCATCAAGGGGCTTTGTGCTCACCTGCTTCTGGGCACCCTGGTCTGGGATAGTTGTGGAACCAGCAAATCTGAGCTGGGTGAGCCAGGTCTGCCCTGGCTTCCAGGTGTGAGTGGGGCAGGGGCCAGAACTGAGCGGGCAGGTGGGGCTCCCACCCCACTTTCCAGCCCCCGCAGTTTTATGGCTGTGCTGGCAGCTTTCCAGGCTCTTCCTGAGCCTCAGGGACATTTTCTTCTGCCACCTCCTTGTCAGGGTCCTTAACCCTGACGGCGCATCCCCCACCAGCTTCTGTGGGCCCCACTTGTCCATTGTTCTGTGGTTTGGTCCCTCTGGGAGGACCCCAGCTGTACCACAAGTCCACCAGTGAGAGGAGACTATTTCATTTCCTTTGTTTTTTAAAGCAATTTTTTCCCCCCAAATGCTTGGAAACAGTGCTTTGACGCACGTTTATTACTTAAAGAACTGCAGGACTTTGTAAACTGCCTGGTCCTGAAGTTTTATTAACAAAGAGATGAGGAGATGACTGGCCATGTGCACACAGACTTAACAGTTTAAGAAGGCTGAGATATTAATCTTCTTTTCCCATCACCGGAGCTCAAAAAAATCCTTTCTCAAAGAAGGGAGCTTCAAACTCCTTCTCTCTCCTTCCTTCTTCCCAGGGTGTTTGTTCTGAAATGTAGTCTCTGTTTCTGAAACTCATGGCATCAACTCGATGGCAGCTAATAACAGCAACAACTACACACTGCACACCGTGGGTACTTTGGGGTCATCTCCTTAGATACCCAGAACCGGGTTGTGGGATGAGAAGGATTCAGAGGACATAAGAAGGCCAGAAACTCTTTGGGGAAGGTTGGTCTGGGGAGAAGTCATACACGGCTCAACCTCAGGAGACTGGAGCAGAGTTCCCCGTCACTAGAGGCATGCAAGCAGACACCAGACAGTCATCTGCTGAGAGGCCATGGAGAGATTCAAACACCCCTGGAATTGGACTAGCTGGACTCTAAAGCTCCATCCCGCTCTGAGAGGGTGTCAGATTATGTTTTGGAAGATGCATCCTAAGAAAGAGAAGAAGGCAAATATTTGTTTTCCATCCCAGAGAAATGATATTAAAGAAATTTAAGAGAGAGGGGAAAAAAAAAAAAACTATCCCCAAAGACATGATTTCTTTCAACATTTGCATGAGTTTTTAGTTAGGGGCTCTGGAAAACTTGTAGGACACCATGAAACAGCACAGTTGCAGTAGGTGATAAATATCACCCCCTGGGTCCCAGCTGCCCACAAGAAGCCCATCACCGCCAGCCCACTCCTCATTCCCCTCTTTCCTCACAGACACAGTAAAGGAGAAGGATGCTTTCTACCCAAGAGGCTCCATTAAGCTACACACTACAGGATGGGGGAGGCGGATAAGGGAGAGAAAAGTCGGTTCGGTGTGGGGATGCCACCATGGCTGCTGGGGACAGGGAAAATGCGGATTTTAATAAACTCCCAGAACTTGGTATTTGTATCTCCTTCAGAGTTTTGGGGAAACCAAAGAGAAACACACTGGACTTTATTTCTGAGACTGGCCCACATATGTCCTGGGTTTTATGAGGGTTACTGTATTTTGTCAGGCTTCTTGAGGAGAGGGTGAGATTGCCAGCGTGGGGAGGAGTTCAGGCTCCGTGTTGCAGGATGTGGGTTTCGAGAGGCTACTCAGTCACTTGATTTACCTTAAGAATGGCGCTGCCTTTGTGGTCATGGTTTCCCCAAGGTGCTCCATTCACACAGCCTCAGTCCCTAGATCACAGAGCACTTGCTCCTCCCAGCAAGCTCTCCTTTGAGCCTGATGCAGGTCTGGAGACAGACAGGTATCAATCTGCCCATTAAGCAGATGGGAAAAGTCAGGCGCTGAGGCATCATGACTGCTGCATACGGAATGCAATGGCCTTTAGGTTTGCATTCTTCTGTCCGTGGATCCAGCACCCTTCCCACAAGGCACTACTGTGGCCTTGTGACCACCAGGCTGTACTTCATCTGAACTTGGACTCGAAGGTGAACAAGTCTGTTTGGTTTCACTGTCCCCGAGCAACTCTAAAGTCGCTTTAGAACTCAAGGCTGAATGGTTATTCTGTTTTTTTTTCTATTTCTTTTTTTTCCTCTCTTCCTTTCTTCACTTGTTGTAGGCACTTTTAAAAGACCTTTTGAATTGTGTGTGAAAATGAGTGACAGTCTATTTGTCAAAGCATCATGTGGGTGGTGGCATACTGCTATCTATTCTGCACACACAAAGCCACGACGCTGCTAATTGCATATGTCCCGCCTGGATGTACCCGTCTGCCCGCTCCGCCTGCCTCCCTCGGCGAAGGGCGGTTGAGGCTCTGAGCTCAGGAACGGGAGGGTGAGGGAGCCAGTGGCTTTATCCTCACCCGTATGTTTACAGAGAGCCGAGGAAAGACATTGCTGAAGCTCTTGTTTCTAGTTCTTTTCTTCTTGGGAGGTGGGTAGGAAGGGAGGAACAGGGTTTTTCTTGGAAGCAAGTGGAGCGGGGGTGGGGGAAGGCAACATAAATTGCAACTGAGAAACAAAACTGTGTTACGGTTTGACTTGCAGCAAGTTCAAAGGATTTGCTAGAAAAAAATGACAAGCCCTGGGTCTGAGGCATTTGGGGTTTAGATGAAAAAGAAAAAGTCAACGAACTCCTAGGCAGCCCATCTCAGAGAGGGCAGGCTGTTAGATCGCCTCTATCAACAGAGCTCCCTTCCAAAGGAGGCCAGGGAGAGGGAAGGGCACAGAGGTGGCAAAAGGGGACATAAATATATATTTGAGACAGCCTCAAGGAACTCCATCAGGGCCACTCTGTCCAGCAGGTCTCTCTTTGTTACAGAAGTAGGGATGCTGGACCCCATGTCATGTCGGAAGATTTTATGAAATGCAATAGAAGGAAAGAATTTTCTGATGTTCCAGTGTTGTTCAAGCTGGTGTTGTAGAGACCACAGAGTTAGTTTCTTAAGAGATGGAGCCGGCTCCCTGGACTTTCTTCTGTGTTTTCTTTAATGTTGAGGAAAAATGTTCCAGGATGCGACTAACTCTGCCAACTTGCTTTAAGTAAGTCTCTGTTCTGTTAGTTCAGATACTGAAAGGCAGAAGGACCCTGGGACTTGCCTTGGTCCCCGGCATTGAGCACGGGGCCTGCTTCCTTGGGGCCTTTGGAGGTTTCACTTTTGTGCAGACCCCATTGAAGCCTTCCCGCTGAGTGCTGATTTGCTGTGACACTGGTCGCTGAAACTGACGTGTCTCCCTCAAGCAGCAAAGCCCTCAGCCCCGGCTCTCTCCTGCGCCGAGGTGGTAGTCTGGCACCCAGCTGTGCACTCTCCTGTGGCTGCCTTTCTGTCATTTATTTGTGCTCCGTGAGTAATTTTGATAACAGGTGACAAAGATTTATAAGGCAGAAGTCTGTGGCAAAGAACAAAAAGATAGGGTGATACAAAATCCAAACCCACTGCCCTGAAGTCAATTGTGAATTGTGACAACCCTGTGGGGTTGCTAAGGCTGTAAATCTCTTTGGAAGCAGACTGCCACATCTTTCTCCTGTGAAGCTGTGGGTGGTTTTGAACCGCTGACCTTTCGGTTAGCAGTCAGTCGCTTTAACCACTGTACCACCAGGGCTCCTTCAAGGTCATATAGTCAAGGTTAGAGGGCAACCTTGCCTTAGAGCCTGTATACAGGGTGGCTGAAGGAAAGGCATGGATTAGCTGCTGAGGTTGTGCTGGGTTGGTGGCAGAATTCTCACCCTCCAGGCAGGAGATGTGAGTTTGATCCCAGCAATCACCTGTCAGTGCAGGCATGTGTGTGGCTTGATGTTGAACAGGTTTCAGCAGAGCTTCCTGACTAAGAGGGACTAGGAAGAAAGGCCTGGCAGTCTCCTTCCCAAAATCAATCAGTGAAAACCCTATGGATCCCAACAGTCCTCAGGATGCCACAGGACCAGGCAGTGTTGTCTTGCGGTGCATGAGTTGGGCGCCCACTCCAGGGCAGCTAACAGCAGCACAGCCACAATCCTTACTGTGACCTGCGAGGTAAAGACACAGAGGCACTGAGAGTTTAAGAGACTTGCCCAGTGCGTTAACAGCCAAGAAGCAGCAGGGACAAGACTATGCTTTCCTAACCACAGTACTGGCACAGCACTGTGCATTCTAGAAAGGCTCTGGGCTTGGAACTGCAGCTCTGGGCTGCAGTTCAGCCCTGGGACCTTGAGTCGTGCATGGGCTCAGTTCAATCAATATTAGCTAAGCATCTTAGGCTCAATCAGTTTCCTCAAACTAGATGGTCGGTAAGTGTCAGCTTTGGTGAAGGGAAAGATGACAGACAATGTAGGAGAAGACAGCACAACTGGATTAAAGCAAAGCCATCAAAGTTCGCTAGACAGATCGAAACACAGAGGGACCAAGTAGCTAGAGCTGAGGACTGGGAACCCTAATCTTGGGAGACCTCTAGGTTAGCTGGCATAGTGAAGTTTATGCGTGTATCACTGTCATAATGCTTGCTATACCCAGGGATTACCTGGTAACAGAAAAGTTCATTTTCACTTCTTTACTTAAGTATATTTATTTAAAATATATATATATATATATATCACTGCCATAAATGACCCATCAGTGTCACTTGTCCTAGAGACCCTAAGATGGTGTGTGTGGTCTCATTCCCTGAGTCCCTATGCCACATGCAATGAAAGCCACTTTCTACTGAGTCTGACTCATGGGGACTCTGTGCCTGTCCAAGTAGAACAGGGCTCCATAGGGTTTTCAGTGGCTGATTTTTTGGAAGTCTGTCACCAGGCCTTTCTTCTGAGGCACCTGAGTGAACCTGAACATCCATCCATCCTTTCTGTTAGCAGAGAACACACTGGTCGTTTTCACTCTGTGGTGATGCCCCCCCATACCCAACAGCTTCCCCTTTTCCCCTGAGTCTCTCTGCTCTGGAGGCTCTGAGTCGACCCATTCCAGCCCTGATTTGCCCCCTTCTGCCTCAGCCTCCACATGACCTTCCAGGGCTGGGGGCCCTAGAGTGCACATCACCCTGGCTGCTTCAGTGGGGCCTGTCCCCTCAGTGACCACCACCCATTTCCTTTTTCCTCTCCACTTCCGATGAGAAAGGTATTTTTTCTTTTCACTTATTTGGAACAAAGTGACACATTTATTTGGTTTGGTTTATAGTTCTGTAAAAGAAAGAGAACATGTGGCTCCGGCTGGCTTTGTAGTCAGTGGATAGACAAGAACTGTTGTCCCTTTGGTGTCTGGAGTGGTGGGGTGGGAAAAGAGAGTGAAGAGTGGAACAGGGATTGAGGGGAAAGGACAAAAGCTGGCTGAGGGGACTGTGTCCCACAGGAAAGAGAGTCTAAACTCCCAGGGGCTGCAACCGGCAACAGAATCTGGGAGTTCCCTGGCTAAGCCAGTGCTCGTCTCCCCCCGCTGACGGTCCCCCGAGTTCTACTCTGGGCCCAACACAAACAGGCTGTGAGAGGCGATTATGTACATTCCTTCCCAATGTTCAGTGACATCACACTGGAAAAACCAGCCATGGCAGGAATGTTTACAGGGTGCTACAAATGCTTACAGCATTCGGCCGCCAACCTAAAGGCAGGAGGTTCCAGTCCACCCAGAGGTGCCCAGGAAGAAAGGTCTGGCCATTGATGTCTGAAATATCTGCCACTGAAAATATTTTGGAGAGGGTTCTACTCTGTCACACATGCACTGCTATGAATTGGAGTTGACTGTACATCAACCGAGTATTTTGGAACATCTGTACCATGGAAATCGGCAAACACTAGCAATCTGGGCTTCTCCCTCCCTCTCCTGAGAGCCTATTGTCAAGAGCCTGCCGTCACACTGACCAGCATGGCCAAGCAGAGCTGGTCTCTAATGTGGCTGGAGACCACCAGGGGTCTCTGGACAAGTGAGCAGCGCAGAATGCTCCATCTCTGGTCTCTAATGGAAATCCCTGGTGGCACAGTGGTTAAATGACACATCTGCCAAGCAAAAGGTTGGCAGTTCAGATCCACCAGATGCTCCTTGGAAGCTCTGTGGCACAGTTCTACTCGGTCCTGTAGGATCGCTGTGAGTTGGGATCAACAGCAGTGGGTTTGGTTCTTTGATTTAGTCTCTAATGACATCCTCTATAAATGTCTGCTGAAAACATGGGACCGGGGAATCCAAGAAAGCAAGCAGAAACAGATTCCCCAGCACTGAAGGACAAATCATGAACTCAGACCTGAGCGGTTGGTATGTGAAGAATGGAATGGACAAAACAAACTGAAATACCCACGAGGCAGGCCTAAGAGGACGTGGACAAAGCACAACTTGATTCTATTTAAGAGAATAAAGAGATTCGTTTTTTTTTTTAAATACCATCCCTTCTCAAGTCTTCCAGGAGTTTGGCAAATGAAGTTGCAGAAGAAGCTTCTATTTCTAGCCCCTCTGTGGGTCTTTGAGAAATGGCCCCGATGCTCAGCTCCAAGTTCAGCACCAATGGGGACAGATTGTTCTGAAAACAATGCCCCTGGGCTGGGTCCCGGGAGGGCACAGCTTAAGTCAGCGACTGTCACATAGTCCTGGCCTTGCTCCCTGCTGTATTTAAATCATCTAAGCTTTTCCATTTACTTGAGGGAAGACTAGTGTATTCCTTACAAAAACATGAGCAAAACCTCTGAACTACGTTTTCCAACCTCAAACCCACTTGTTGTTTTTGGAATCTCCAGCGAGTCCAGGGCCCCTGTAGAAGAGAAGCCTTCAGACTTTGTAGCTGGTCAGTGACTCTGGAAACATAGATGGTGGGTCCCTGTCGCAGGCCAAGCCCAAGCCACACAAAGGGACTTCTCGGCACCCACAAGGATCCAGAGTAAAGATCCTCTGAGCCCTCCACATTTTTATTGTTGGTTTTGTTTCTTGTTGCCACTTTGGGCTTCTTTTCATATGAGACTGGCATAAAGATGGCTTTAGAAGAAAAAGCTCAAGAGTAGGAAGTTTGGCTGGGAGCTCTGTTAGCTCTGTGCCAACCCACTTCCAGTTAGAATGGGGCCTGGACGGCCACAGGACTGGAAATGACATGGGATAAACTTGGAAGGTCTTGGTCAGCAGCTGAGAGAGGCCTGGAGCATTTGTCCACTGGGCCAGGTGGAGCGGATGTTACGGGGTGGGGCAGAGGGTGTGAGTATGACCCAACCCTCCCAGCCAAATTGGGCCAATTACGCCCAGCCAGAGCCTGCAGGCAAGGCAGGTCAAGAGGTCCTGCCTGTAACTACCCTTTGCTCCCAGTCCCAGCAAAAGCCAGGACATCAAATACGTTCCCGGAAAGGAGGGCCCCCATCTGGCCCCTGGCATTTCAGCATGCATCACATCATTCTAATCCTGCATGGGCTGCCACCCACAAACCAAGGTGGCTGGACAAGCTATGGGGAAAAAGCTCAGGTTTTTCTTTTATTGTGATTGAGGGAAAGCATACAATCCAAGTTAAATTTGCATGCCCACCTGTCTGCAACTCCTTCCGCTCTCCTTGCCTGGTGACAGCACACTACTCCTTTCCATTCTATACATGTCATATCTTCTTAACAATCTTCTGTTCCTTCCTTCCTACCCTTTCATCTCCCGTCTAGTAAGAGGCCCATAGGACAACATCCTATAGATGTGTAGAACCATAAAGTGCACACGCCATATAGTCACATTATGTCCCTGAGTCCAATCCATTCCTGTCTGAAAAGTTAACCTCAATAATGAGGTCAGTTTGGCCAAAATAGCTCAGCTGTGGCCAAAAAAGCTGTCAGTTGGCCCTCATATGCTGCTGGCTGGGCTCATACTGCCCATCCCTGTCCTGTTTTCCAGAAGCTTTCGGTGACAAAAGTCCTTCAAAGGAAGGGGCCCTGGAGCAGGAGTGGACCTGGAGTTGGTTGTTGCTCCATGTGGGATCCATTAGAGACAAACACGCTTGTGGACCACATGGAGGGACAGTCATGGCTGTGGTTGTCAGGCCAGGCCACTGGGGAAGTTATGGATTGCTTCACCACTATGCTTCGGGTGACCTCTGAATCCCCAAATGACACCTTCCTGGGAAACTCAGAGAGCTGAGGTTTGGTGCTTGGTTAGTCGAGTTCTTCTCAGACAGAAAAACTAAGGGTGCCAGGGGTGCTGAAAGGAAGTGGAACAGGGAGAAAGAGCACGTGAGAGAGGAGAGTTATAGAGACAGAGAGATCAAAGTAACAGATACTCAACCAGAATTGAACAAGAGCAGGAGACAGAGTGCAAGACAGAAGAGACAGACACAGAAAGACTCAGGGGCAGAGGAACCAGCAGAGGCAGAGACAGAGGGAGAGACAGAGATTGGAGACAAAGAGAGGCGGTCTGAACTACCGATGGCAAAGGACAGCCAGGGAGAGACAGATGAAGAGCCAGAGTGAGGAGGACAGACAGAGGTGCCTCCTCTCTGCCCCTTTGAACAAGGCTGTCCCCTGGAACAGCTACGGAACAGCTGAGGTCCCTGGAATTAGTAGACCCTGAACATCCCCTTGGGCCTGCAGGCAGTTTCTGAGGAGAAGCACTGCCCATAGTCAGGAGGAAGTAGGGGACTCTTCCCTGTCAACTCCTGCACCTCTCGGGGGTCCCTTGCATTGCCAGGTGGAAATCCCAGGTTCTGCTCAGTGTGACTCATCACAGTCAAAAAATGAGAGACCGAGTTGGAAGAATAGAAAGGTAACTTCATTTCATTGTGCAAACAAAAGAAACAGTTGGGGCTGCCACTGCCAAGACAGCTCAGTGAGGGTGAGGGAGAAGGTTACTTTTAAGAGGTTTACAAGTAGGAAGTTCATACAAGTTGCATCAGCAACATTCTTAATCATACTACACAGGCAGGGTGGGGTTTACATGTAACTTCATGCATCACATGTTCAGAAAATGGCAGTTAAACTCCACACAGAGGAAGGGAGGTTACTAAGTATGAGGCCCAGAAGGTCATCCTAAATGTCAGCATAATGCCTAAACCACTGTCCACCAATTTCCTATGATTTGGGGGCAGCGGTTAAACAGAAGTTAGCCAGGAGTCTAAGGTAAATCTATGGGGCACGCCAAGCAAACTATTTGAGGTAATGGAATAATTTCTCACAGCCTGGGGACCTTGGTCTTAAGTGAGAGAGGGGTAAAGGGCAATTTGAAGCCGGGAGGCGTGAGTGTAACAGCCCAGCGCCCTGCCTCCGAGAGGGACAACTTCTGCACTGTACTTCGCGCTGTAGAGCCCCCTCTGGCACCAGGATGAGGCTGGACTTCCCCTGAAGACTCATCTCTGCTCATCTTCCCCCACTGCTGGTCCGGCTTACCCCATCCCCGCAGCAAACCGCCTGCTCTCCTTCTGGAGAACAAGACCCAAGGTGAACAACTGTGAAGAGCGTATACTGAGGAGTGACTACATGTTAGGTACTGTGACAAATGCTCTATGTGCCTTGCCAAAATTCATAAGGTTACAAATGGTGAAACTGAGGCCTAGGGAGAGTAATTTATCCCAGGTCATCTCGCTGGTGTGTTCTGCAACCAGGATTCAAACTTAGATCTCTCTGTCCCCTCTCTCCATCATGCTCTGTAGTATCACATCGAGATGAATTCTGAGCTAGAACTTCCAAGTCTACATTCTGTCCTCTTCCCCTTCTTGCCTCTCTTTGATGTGTTGTAGGAATAGAAAGAAAGTTACCAAAACTTTTGGTTTAGTTCAATTAGTGCTTGATGTGTTTCAGTTGAGGTGGGGGTCACTTGGCTTTGGGGTGACTTTCCAAGCTGCCAACATCCTCGTGTCCCTCCCATCCTTCACATTCCAGCAGCTCCTTGTTGCAGGCCCAGGCCTGCTGCCTACCAGAAGCTGCTTCCCACATCTGCGTCACCTGCATCACCTGCATCTCCTCCATCTGAAGGGCCACCACTGAAGACAGACAGCTGCTGACCTGGAGAACAGGGCTGCAATTTGCTCCCCCTGGCAGCACCATCAGGCATCTGTGGAGAGAGTGGAAGGAAGGGCAGTTGGCCCGAGGTTGGGAAACTGAAAGAAGATGTAGATTAAAGGCACAGGCCCAAGGGAGAGAAGGGCAGGAAAGGGCAGACACAGAGTGATCTGGGGAAGACGCCCATCTGCACAAGCTGTGTGGTTCTTCTCCCAGGGGACAAGGTGAGGCCAGCAGGCTCCTCTGGAGGTTCTGTATGAAGCCATGCCCTAATGAGGCAAATGGGCCAGCCTTTCCAGCCCCTTCTACCACTCTGTGAAGGGATGACAGCACTGGTCCAGCCCTTCTCCAGCGGCAGGTCAGAGATTGTAGAAGGAAGGAAGGAACCTTTGAGTCTACCTCTCCTCAGTCTAAGGATGAAGGTATCGAGGTCCGGAGACAGGAAATTGCCACAGGGCTCATCTAGAAGCAGTGTAGTGTATCAGTCAGCAGCAACTTGAACATTGTTTGGGGTAAAAACAAAAAACAAACAGCTCTGGTCTCCACATAAGTGCTCCTTTATACCTAAAAAATAGATATGGTCCATACACGCCGGCCAGCAAAGTGCCATCAAGTCGGAGAATACTAAACAGACAGAAAGAAACAAGACAAATCTATATGAACTGATAGGGCATTTCAAGATCTACTGCTAAGTGAAAAAAGCCAACAGAGAATGGTGTATGTAGCTGTCTTTTTAAGTAAGGAAAAAAGAGAGAGAGATACACAGAATATTTCCAGAGGACAGTAGTCTCACTTTCACAGATAAGAAGGATCTTGCAGGTAGTACTTTTCAGTGACCCTTCAAAGAGAAAAAATGAGGCCTTCGGAACTGACAAACCAGGGTTTTGAGTCCTGGTTCCATCACTGACAAAGTGCATGACCCTGGTTAGGTCATTTTACTTCGATAAGCCTCAGTGTCCTCATCTATAAAATAGGAATAATCACCATAATGATACCCAAACCACTGGAAAAATTGAATGAGGAAGGCATATCAAGAGCATGACTCAACAGATTGTTAATTGTTATTGTCTTTACTAATGAAGGTGTTTCACACAGGCTTAGAGACCTGAAGACAGTGGCAAATTACCTTCATTCTAAGAAAATCAAAGTGCTGTGACTACCCCCTGGGCCCCTGGCAGGCAGACTGAAGTCTTGAACTTGATGGTTCTCTCTGGTTGTGAGTTGTGTGGCTCTGATTACATTGAACACACACTGGGATTCCATCTCTGAACAAGCTGGGGTTCCTGTGTTTAGGGCTAGCAGGACAGGACCATCAATCCAGTCTTCCATGAAAATGCACACTGGCCCTCTGTGTGTGTGTGTGTGTGTGTGTGTGTGTGTGTGTGTGTGTGTGTGTGTGTGTGTGTGTGTGTGTGTGTGTGTGTGTGGTTCTATGCCGTCCCATCACCTGCAGGTTGGTGTAACCACTACCTCAGTCAAGAGATAGAACTCTTATCACCACAAAGATGTCTCTTGTACTAAAAACCAGACTAAACTCATTGCTATTGGGTTGATTCTATAGGATAGAGTAGAACTGCCCCATAGGGCTTCCAATGCCATAATCTTTAATAAAGCAGGCTGCCCATCTCTCTCCCAAAAAGTAGCCAGTGGGTTTGAACAGCTGGCCTTTTAGCTGGCAGATGAACGTTTAATCGGTGTGCCCCCAGGGCTCCATTCTTATTGGCATCGTGCGTTATGGTCATACCCACCTTGCCCCACCGCACCTTCCCTAATCCTTGGCAACTGCTAATTTGTTCTCTGACTTTATGATTTTGATACTTTTGAGGAGGACATATAAATGGAATCCTACAGTATGTGACCTTTTGAAATGGCTGTAATTCCCCAGGGATCCATCCATATTGCATGTATGAACAGTTCATTTCTGGCAGAGTAGTGCACTATGGCAGAGCTATGCAGTGGGTTTAGCCACTCTTCTTTTGCAGGACATTTTTGTTTCTTCCCCCTGCTTCACTGCTTTCTTCTTAGCACTTACAATGAATATCCTGTATTCAGGCATCTTGGTTATTCCCTACTCTCACCTGTGGGAACAGGGACTTCTTTTCTTTCATTCATTTTTTTATTTCCAGGGCCAAGTGCAGTGCCTGGTATAGAGTGAGACCTTAATAATGTTTTTGGAGTAGATGTTAAATGAATTTTACTGAGATTTAGGGTTAGGGATATAAGTAACATGCCTGAGGTTGGGGAGTCCGTGACTGCAGAGCTGACTGAGCACCCACTCTCCCGGGTCAGGGACTCCCTTGTCCCCACACTGTACCTGGCTCTGCTTTTTGGCCAACCGTGGGAAAATTGGGTCCTGATTTTTTTGTTTCTCTTGGCTTAGAGAACATTGTCAGGGGGTATCAGGTGGAACTTGACTGACAACTCACATAGCCCAATAGGAGACAGGCAAAAGAAACACACAGACTTATAAAATCTCGTTGAACTTATAAAATAGAGATTCTTTTCTTTCTGTCCTTTTTTTAGGGGCATAAAGATTTAACGAGATAAAGCATGTAAAATGTTGAGGACAGTGCCTGCAACTTAGTGTGCCGTGAATAAACAGTAGTCTTCCCTTTCCTTTCCTTCTTTCTTCCCCTCCTAAGTTCCTAGGACTGCACTGGGCATCACTGAGTCCAATAGAAGTCTAAACGGCCATTGATGCCTTAAAGGACTTCTAGCCCAGTTGGGGGGAGGGTGTGAGATGCTTGGGGAGCAGTCAGGAGCTCACCTACACATTCATAGTAAAATCCTGTTACGATAATGAATTCACTAATATAAATTATTGCATTCATTTCCTGTTGATGTGGCACCGGATGACTACAAATATAAACCCCAAACCAAACCAAACCTACTGCTGCTGAGTTGATTCCAACTATAGCAACCCTGTAAGACAGAATAGAATGGTCTCCCAGCTTCCAACAAGAGCCTGGTGGGTTTGAACTGCCGACTTATTGGTTACCAGCGGTAGGACTTAACCACCATGGCACCAGGATTTCCTACGACAAATACAGTGGTCATAAACAACACACATTTATTTACCTTATGGTTCTGGAGGTCAGAAATCTAAAAGGTTGGACAGGGCTGGACTTCTTCTGGGTGCCCCAGATAGTTTTGTGTGTGTATATGTGTCCCAAGAAAGACTTGCTACAACCAGATTATAAAAAAGACTCATATGTTTCATTCTAGGAACTTTATAGCTTTAACTTTTTACATTTATCTTTGAAATCCATTTTGAGATCATTGTTGGAAGTGGTGTGAAGTATGAGAAAAGTTCAATGGGAAAAGAATGTATACATATATATACACACACACACAGAGACATATATTTAGTTGGCTCAGCATCATTTCTTGCGAAGATTTTCCTTTGTCAAAAAACAATGGATCATATAATTGTGGCTCTATTTCTGGATCTTCTGTTCTGCTCCATTGATCTATTTGTCTAATGCCAGCACCACACTCTCCTGATTACTGCTATTCAATAGAAGTCTTCAAATCCTTAACATCTTTTTTTTTTTTTTTTGAGATTCTTTCAACTGTTCTAGGGCTGGTACATCCATATACATTTTAGTATCAGGTTATCAACCTTTACAAAAAGGTCTACTGGGGTCTTGATCGGAATTGCACTGACAGTGTGGTTAGGGTTCAGGGAAATTAGTATCCTTCCAATATTGATTCTCCCAGCCCACAAACACAGCACATCTCTCCATTTATTTACATCTTCTTTAAATTCTCCCAGTGATGAGTTTTTCCTTGTCGTGTACCTGTCGACCTTTTGCTAAATTTAACCTTCGGTATTTCATGGTTTGTTGTCTTGCTTGGTGCTGTTGAAAATGATACTGATTTTTAAATTTCGTTTTCCACCTCTTTGTTGCCACTACATAGAGATGCAATTGATTTTTATGTATTGACTCAGGATCCTATGACCTTGCTAAATTCATTTATGAGATTTTAAGATTTTAGTGGCTGTGAGAGAGTGCTTGTGTGTAGACTCATTTAGATTTTCTTTGCACACAATGGTGTCATTTCTAAATATACTTCTATTTCTTTTCTCCCAATCTTCATGCATTTTATTTTTCCACTTACATTAGTTAGAACCTCCAGCTGATGTTGACTGGAAGTCATGAGGATGGATAGCCTTATGTAGTCCCTTTTGGTAAGGAGAACGTGGCTAGGATTTCAGTGCTAAGCATGATGTTACCAGCTGCTGTCAAGTCAGCTCTGGTTCATGATGACCTCAAAGTAGGTGCAGATTTTTTTTTTTTTTTTGTAGATGCCTCTATCAGATTAGGAAACCCTGGTGGCCTAGCAGTTCAGTGCTATGTCTGCTAACCTAAAGGTCAGCAGTTCGAATCTGCCAGACACTCTTTGGAAACTCTATGGGCAGTTCTAACTCTGTCCTAAAGGGTCACTATGAGTGGGAATCAACTCAATGGTAGTGAGTTTGGTTTCTTTTCTTTACTTTTTTTTTTTTTTTTGACTCTATCAGATAAAGAACATCCTGTTGTAGTCTTAATTTTTTGAGTTCTAATTACAAATGGGTGTTGAGGATGTTTTTCAAATGCTTTTTCTGCAACTCTTAAGACCATATGATCTTTCTCTTTTGTCCTGTCAGCGTGGTGGGTTACATGGATCAATTCTGAATTTTAAACTAATCTTCATTCCTGAGATAAACTCTAGTCAATGAACTGGATAATAGATGGTACTTGATTTTTTGCCATTATTTACTAGGTTTCAAAACAATGTGTTAGTTCTCTAGAATCCTCCCAAGGGAACAGATGAGGTCTTTCCTTTCTTTCTATTTTTTTTTTTAATACTGTTATTTTAAGTATTATTATGAACTCGTGGACTTCAACACACTGGATGTGTTTTCATCTTTTCTTATCCTCATTAAGGCTCAAATTCTCTTTTCCCACCAGTGACTGAGTATATCTCATGCACTGTCACAGTCCTGATAACTTCCTTGTTTTCTGATGTGGCAAGATGCTCTCCTCGGACACTTCATCCCCTAGACTTGAAACCATCGATTTCCTCTAGGAGCCCTGGTTTCTTTTAGTGGAAAAGAATATTTTGAGGCCACAGTTTGGGCCCACGGTGTTCCCACCCACCAAACTGGTCATGAATTCTAGTGGATATATATTCATTAAAGAGAAAATGTATTTTATGTTAGATTAAAGGGATTTTACTTCTTTGATTTTATATTTTTCTTCTTCTCTACATTGAAAATCTTTGTTCTTAATGGCATTGACAGAATTTCTTGTTTTACCCTGTTATTACATAATAGTTGCAGGACAGTAAAGCTCACATGATTACTGACAGGATGATTAGTGAAAACAATTTACGATTTTGAGGGGTCACTTTTTTATTCTTGGAGTATGTCCCACTATAGGAATCAATACTCACATGTCTATGCTCAAAGTCACTTGTGATTGTTTTTCTTTGTGTCATTATGCTGCCAACTACATGTGGAGGACTGACAATTAAGTCTGTGAACTCATTCTAGAAAAAGTGCTACATACCTCACTGCTGAATATCACTGCAGTCACCTTCAAAGTGCTCCCCCTGGGAAGCTATGCACTGATGCCAGTGCCCAGTCCACCCTTCAACTTTTGGAACATTTTCTGGAATGGCCAGTATAGCTGTCATTGTATTACACTTGATGTCCTGAATGCCATCAAAATGTCTTCCTTTCAATGTTTTCTTTATTTTTTGATAAAGAGAAAAGTCATTGGGGGCCAGATCACGTGAGAGTGCCCCAATACAGTTATTTGTTTACTGGCTAAAAATTCCCTCACAGACAACTAGACAATTAAGTTGGTGAACTTGCCCTCATGCCACTATGTGCAAAGGCCGTTCCAGACAGAGTTCCAAAATTGCCTCTAAGAGTAGAATAGGTGCTGGTGTTGGTACCTAGCTTCCCGAGGGGAGTACTTGGAGGGTGATTGAAGTGATATTCAGAAATGAGGAATGTAGTACTTAGAACCATTAAGTATGTGGACTTAATTGGTGGACTTCATGTACAGGTAGACTTGTTTGCTCCATTTTTTTTATTTTTTTATTTTTTGGGCGTCACTTCAGAAAAAATTTTAGTTTGGTTTTATAATTGTGTGAAATGTTGATATGTTTCCAAAGTCAAATCCATGAAGCAAGGTACATTCAAAGAAGTCTGGCTTCTGTCCTCTGAAGATCCCCTCTTCTTCTAGCTAACTTTCTTCTTTAGTTTTTGGGTTATCCTTTGCACTTGGCTTGGCTTGGCTTCCTTTAAAAATAAATAATTACGATCATATATTGTCACCGTCTTCCCATTTTTAAGGAAAACGGTAGCCAATTACATGTATCTTTTTCTGTTCACAGGCCTGATTCTATCTGACCCACTGTCGTCTCTGCTTGAAAAGCTGACAACTGAGACAGTTGTTGCTCTGCCCTGCGGGTTGTGGCAAGGTTCCACTGAGACAACAGCACTTTGAAAACCAGGAGTCCTCCAACTTGAGTGTGCACCCATATCAGCTGGAAGGCCCTGAAAGGTTGCTGGGACCCACCTCCAAAGTTTTTGGCTCAGTAGGCCTGGGGCAGGACCCAAGAACCTGCATTTCTAACAAGTTTCCAAGGATGCTGATGTAACTCTCAAAGGCAAGGTAAACATCAGTGATTATTAACAAAACACTCATACCTCTCGAAACGTGGGCTGAAGCAGACAGCCATAGGGATACAGGTCCTGGCTTTATCAAAGACACTCGGAATGCCCTGGACTGATGTTCTGGTGTAGGTCCTTGAAGGCCTGGTTCTTCAAAGTGTGGTTCGTGGACGAGCACCCTCACCTGGTACTCTCACCTGCCCTAGACCTACTGAATCAGAATCTACATTAGGTCAAGTCCACATGGCAGTCTGTGCTTCGGGTCTCCATGCCCTCTGTCTACCCACCAGTGGTCAGGCCCCAGGGGAGTTTGTACTCCAAATCCCTACACTCTCTGGTCTACCTACTGGTAGTGCTAATACTTCCTAGAATGGAAATCCCTCGAGGACTGGGCTTTCTCAGGTTTAGCTCTGAAGACAGCCTCACGAGCATAGCACGTGCTCCATGATCCTTGTGCAGCAGCCCTTTTACTGAATCTTTTTCTTGGGTTGACGGTTCAGCCATCTAATCTGCCTCACACACTGACCACCTCCTCTCTCCAACTATCCACAGATGGCCCAGCTCCCGTGGGCAGGGCCTAAGGGCACCTGCTGAATCCTCTCCAGGTGATCGGCTTCTAATCTCAGACTCAGCAGAAGCTTCCAGAAGGGCTCCAGGTGACATTCAGCCTTCACTGAGCCAGCCACATGTTAGAACTTGCATAGCTGTGGAATGACTGACTAGGACACAAAAACTCACCCTCCAAAGGCCACCAGGGCTCAGTCCTGCCACACGCCACTCCTCCCAAGGCAGCAGAGCCAGCCCCACGACCATGTGTCCAGGTCGTGGCAGCACTGGGCTGGAGGAATTACTGGTCAGAGCCTTCTGTGGTTCAGTGCTTATTCTTAGGGGCCCAGCCTTGCTTTCCCCTTTAAGACCCCCAAGCTCAGCAGGAAGACTTTGATGCTCCTAAGGACTCTGAAAAGGTACAGTGGCCTGAAGTTCCTTGGTGACTGGGATGCCCACTTTAGGACTTTCCTGGAAGTTAATTAACCAGATAGCATCTTGGTGCTTCAGTGAGCAAACCCCTGAGCCTAAAGCCTTACTCATTCCACAACTAAGGCAAGCCAGCAGAAGGAGAGTGAAGAGACTTTGCTTACTAGATCGGGAATCTCAATTCTGAGGCACTCCACAGCCTTGCCTGGCTAGCTATACAAGTTTGAACATGAGCCTGGCTTGGTGAAGGCTGAATGTCACCTGGAGCCCTTCTGGAAGCTTCTGCTGAGTCTGAGATTAGAAGCCGATTGCCTGGAGAGGGTTCAGTAGGTGCCCTTAGGCCCTGCCCACAGGAGCTGGGCCATCTGTGGATAGTTGGGGGGAGAGGAGGTGGTCAGTGTGTGAGCCAGATTTGATGGCTGAACCATCAACCCAAGAAAAAGGTTCAGTAGAAGGCCTGCTGCAGCGGGTAGAGGCACCTTGGGAGGACTGTCTCACGCAGAGGAAACAAGCTCAGCAGGACAGAAACGCAGTACTATTTTCAGTAAGGAATTTATTTATCTTAAAAAACAACAACAGTGGTTCAATCTAGATACAGCAGCACTGTGACATAGGAGACGGGACATAACAGATTCAGAGCAGCAGGAGAACGAAAGCCTTATCTTCAGGAATGACCTCCCAAATGGACCTATGTTCATCATCAATGTTAAAATCTCCCTGCAAATAAAAATAAAAATAAAAACCTTTGGATACTAGGATGATTATTACTTCAACAACCCCAACAGCCACTAAACTCTCCTAATTGAGAACGTTTGATCTATTACAAAATGACTTATGAGTGGGCTTGGGAAAGACGTCTAGATTCTTCTTTTGGGGAAATGTCTTTCCCTCCTAGGGAGAACTAGCTTTTCAAATGCTTTAAAACACTGTCCCCGGCACCAGGCTTTGAAGTTAGATCAGGTGAGAGTGCCCACACCTGTGCAGGTGTCTGAGCGTCAGAAGCCCGGTAGGTTAAGTAGGTAGAGCAGTGCAGAGAGAGCCTGGGGGGAAAGGCTCCATCCTGGTGGTCTGTTGTGATCTGAAGGAAGCCAGCCCTCAGAATGTCACTTTAAAAAGCACAAAGATGTCACACTGACTCTCTTTCCACAACGAAGAGTGTTGTCTCTCAGAGTGGGGTTATGAAAACAGAAGACGACCCAAACAGACTGTCATCTGGATACTCAAGCACACGAATCTATCAAGAGGAGAGCTGAACACCACCCAGATGGCGTTCATCTTCATCCTGGCGACTTCCGGTGGTCCAGGATGTTGCATTGCTCTCGCAAGACCTGGGATGCTAGGCTTCATGAGGCCACGGGGTTCCCAAGAGTCTCCCTAAGGCCCACTCTCTCTGTAGGAATCGGTACATGGTCTGGGCCAGCAGCTCACTTGAGAAAGGCACTGGGAAGCCAGAACCAATGACCCAGCCTTTCAGGGAGGGACGAGGGCATGAAAGGAAGAAAGCTTTACTGTTGGGGCTGAGCTCCTTGGTGAAATCTCTGGCAAGTCAGGGAGCTCCCAGCTTCCCTGGAGGGCTGTCCCTGGGGGTCAGCAGGGGCTGCTGGCCTAGGCTCATAGGTAGGCACCTGAGCGGTGCCTTTCAAGCAAAGATGGCATCCATAAGCTTGTGCTGCAACACACAAACACTGTCCCAGCAGGCTGCCTGCCAAGTGTTCAGGACCAGTGGTCCAGGACCATTAGTGCTGTCTTCCATGCAGCCTTGCTTCCTTGCTGCTACCCTTCCAAGACTGATGCTTTCATTTGCTGAGAAGAACGGATTTCAGGAAGTAGGCAGATCCCTCTGTGGCTGTTCCAGGGATAGTGACCCTTAGCTACTGAACAAGTGAGCAGCCCCAGAAGTCTCACCATTTCAGGGGTGAAGTCTTGGCCACTAAGGATCAGAGAACAAGTTTATGTCTGATGTGGATGCTGTCCTCCGTGAAGGCAGGGGCTTCTTGATGTTATGAGTGATTTTCAGTCCCCTGAGGGGGCTCGAGAAATAACTCGCAGGCCATGGCTACAGGAGCAAAGACCACCCCTGTGCCACTGAGCTTGTCTCCTGAAAGTGGAAGCAGAGATGCTTTTGCAAGGCCTTGCGTCTCACCTCGAAGGCACTAAGCTAAAGTCTGGTGAGAAGACTATCACACATGGAGGAAAAAAAGGCCCCTCAGGAAAGAGCTTGAATGCATTTAAAAAAAAAAATTAAATCCATTCATCATCCAAACATACCTCATCCCAGAAGGGTAGATGGGTGAGCACGTTTTCTGTGTTTAAATTTACAAACATCATTTTTTAAAAATAGCTCTAGAAAACAAAGCTGGAGTAGGAGCAGGGTGGGCCAGCCAGGGCCTCTGACGACTGCAGGACTTTCAGATCCTACTCTAAATAAGGATGTCCCATGACTTGTTACAAAGCATCAGGCCAAAAGGAACAAGAAGCTTCAAAAGGCCAGGTGGCTCTGGCCCAGCCTCCTATGGATGGCGAACAGGAAGGAAGACTCAGGTGATTAGAGGAGTTGACACGGAGACCTGTGCTTTAATGTCATTTGAGCCCTCATGACTCAGAAACACAGTCACCAGAATGGGTGTTTTCTTTCTTGCTCCTTGGGGACTCCCAGGAAGACAGTGAGTTGGGTTTGAGACATTGTCAAAAGAGACTGCTTTTAGCATCCAGCCATTTCGTAAGGGTCAAGGGCTGTGAACTGGGCATAAGGGACGGAGCTTCTAGGCGGGAGGATGTGTGCTGCTGACGGTCCTGGGGGATGACCTTCCTTGTCATCATGAAAGAAGGGTCAGCAAGAGCTTGAGGATCTTAAAATACTGCCCAAGGGGATTGCCAAGCCTTGGCAAAACAGTATACAGCTGTCTGTACTTGTATTCAGCCCAAGGAATGGTCACTGAAGCTGCTCCTGGGACCCAGGGTCAGTCTTGAAGACAAAAAGACTGCAGATTAAAGGAGTCTGAGAGAAGCCCACCTAGGTCTTCTCTCCCATTTGCTTAGATTTTCTTGAAATTCTCAATCCCAGTGTTCAGGCCCTTTCTAGTGGCATGCCCCTGGGGGCCCACCCGCCGGGTTTGGGAACCATGGAGATTGGGCCAAGAGGCTGGCACACCAGCTGCCCTCTCCTCCCTAAAAGCTCATGCTCCATGGTGACCTGGGTTACCCAGAGACACGTTTAGGATGCACATACCCAAGTCCCCACTGAGGGCCTAAGGGAGCGGTTCTCACACTTTGGGGTACATCAAAAAGGTCTGCAGTGCTCTTAAAATATGCAGATTCCCAGGCTCCACTCCTAGAGATGTCTATTCAGTAGGCTGGGGGTGGATCCCAGGAATCTGCATCTTAACAGCAGGTGCTAACGCAGGTAACGCAGGGCCTGCACACTGAGAAACCCTGAGAGCTGTCAGGGGCTGAGACCGGATGTGCGTCGGAATCAGATACCAGACACTCAGTGGACCAGGGGACCAAGGAGGGAACCACTCACCCTGTCCTAGTGAGGGTGGATTTCTGCCCTGGCACCTTGTGGAGGCAGCAGGCGAAAGCCAGCAAGTCCCTGGGGTGGATGGCCATGGTGAAAGGGCCTGGGGACTATCTTCAGAGACCCCTGGCCTGGCAGCCCACTCTGGTGGCTGCTGAAATTCTGAGATGCCCCGTTAGGGTACTGTGATAGTCAGGATTATGTCAACTTGACTACTCCATGTTTGGCTGCTGTATTAAGTGGCAGGACGGGGCCTGTGGTGGCTTCCCGCCCCTCAGCTCTCTTCCGTCAGCCTTCCACCACCTACTGCCGGTCTGCTCTTGTAGCCAGCAGCTCCTGCTCTCTTCTGGCATCTGGGTCCTGAACTTGAACTAGCAGCTGTTGGATTCATCAACCCTTACAGCTGGAGCTCGAGTCCTGTTCCCCAACCTGCCAATCCTGGGTTCTCCAGCCTCTGTAGCTCCTTCTTGCAGCGAGCTTGGGATCCACTGACCTACACAACTGGTGATCTAGAACTTTGGTCTCTGACCTGCTGACCTTGGGTTCACCAGCGCCCATGGCCATGTGAGGCCTGTGCCAGGACTTGGGACATTCAGTTTCTGCAACTGCGTGAGCTGTTTCCTATATATACATATATAACTCTCCTTGTACATATACCTGTTACTGGTTTTGCTTCCCTAGAAAACCCAGCCTAAGACAGGTACACCTCTGCCCACCTCTCCCAGAAGTGACAGAGAGTTTGTCTTGAATTTCTTTGGTGGCTATGCTTCTCCTTGGGCATGTCATTTCCCCGGAGAGCCAGCCCAGCCATGCCACCTTGGCCAGTTCATCCGTAGGGCTCTGTGAAGCTCTCAAGACCCTAAGAACACGCAAGGAGCTCACTGGGGCCCCGGCCAGGCCTCCCCGCTCCTCTTCTGTAGCACCGTTGACTGCAGGAAGAGCCGGTGGGGTGGACACAAAGGTGCTCACTCAGAACGACCCACCGACTCCGGCTCCCTGATGCTTCCCTGGGCTGTGACGCTTTGGGCCACATAACTAATCCTTATTGTCACTTATTTAAAAATAAAATAAAACAAAATCCCCAAAGACAAGGCTCTTGAAACCATACTGGCTTTAGCAGTCAGGACCTGCTTAGAAGGATAAAGGCCAAGAGACACTGGGCTTAAGGCGCCCAGACCTGCACAAGGCCACCTTCCAGGAGGTAGCCAAAGCAAGAAGGGCCTGACGCACCTCCCAAGAAAAAGGGTGCATCTCAACAGAGCAGACCCTAGGCCACCCCCGGGCCCAGGTGAAGCCCCAGGTATGTCTCTGAGCATCTGACTCAGCACATTACAAACCCACTAAACGGCAGCCTCAGTGGGAGGAGAAAGGTTACGGAGATGGGTGTGAGTAAACACAGCCAATCCTTTAAAGGTGAAACATGAATCATTTTCTACATTTAATAAAAAGGTTTTCTCACTGGAGGCTCTAGAAGTTGAGACGTGGTTGTTTCTTTTTTTTTTCTTGTAAATCCCTCCTGACCCCTAAAATGTCTTAAAACACATGGCTTAACAGTGGCTGCACAGAAAATATACACCCTCGAAGTCTACTTTCATTTAAATACAAATATATAAAATGTAAACTCAGACAATAGAGAAATTTACAAAACTTTTCTTTAAAAATAATAAAGACAAAATTCAGTTCTAGTTATGACGCTATTAAAATACGTGCAAGTCGTCAGAGCCAACTGGATTTCTACTGCAGTGTTCGACAGAGACAAATCCAATCCACGCCGGCTTGAGGGCCACCTCTGGAAACAGACCTGAGTGGAAACTTCTCTGAGGAGCCTCGAGGCTCTACTTCAAGGAGGTGGCCGTCTCTTTCCCCAGCTCTTGGCGGGGTGCCTCATCCACCCAGCCAGAGCGTAAGTGCCACCGGTCACCAGTTTTGTGTCCGAGTGAAAGGGTTCTGGAGGGTTCCACTGTGAACAGTTGAAACTAGCTGCTTCCAGTGGAGTTTGAACTGATGTGGTTTGAATTTATGTGGTGGTTAAAACTGGTCTTGGAGTTGGGCGTGCTCTTGGAGTTGTTCTGATGCTGGGGAGAGAGAAGAAGAATCAGACGCATTGGTGGAGGCTCAGAAAGTGGGGGAAGGGGGTCAGGGGCTGCTCTGCTTCTTGTTGCCTTTTGCATTCTCCCTCTGCAGACCCAGGCCCCGGGGCCACCCTGGGAACAGAGAGTTTTACTTGTAAATGAAGGATGGCTGAAAAACTGGGAAGAATCTGTAGCTAATAGGACCTAAGTCTGGGAGAGGCTGTCCCTCTGGTCACATCTATATGTGCTAACCCTGCAGGCCAAGAACTGGACTGCCTGGATTGAATCCCACGGTCATCACTTGCTAGCTGAGGGACTCTGGGCAAGTTACAGAGCTAGGCTCCCCCACCCAGGGCAATTCTGCCCTCCAGGATTTGTCTGAGAACGTCTTAAGACATGTTTGATTATCACAGACACTTGGTGGGGTAGGGTGGTACTGACATCAAGCAGTAGGGCCAGGGATGCTGCTAAATACCCCGTGAGGCACACAACAAAGCCCCCACTCATGACGAAGAATTAAGTGGCTCAGAACATCAGTAGCGCCAAGGGTGAGAAGCCCTGCTGTAGGGTTAAACTTTACCACCCATTTTACAGATAGGGAAATGGAAGCACGTCGTGGCAGACTATGCTTCTGACTACCAGAGACCCTGCTATGCCCTCTGCTGGCATATGGGTCAAAGAACATCTGAGGATGGGCTGGCCTGCCCCTTCAGCCACCAAGGAGGGTTCCTGGGCCTTTGGACAGGTTGGTGGCCCTTCCATGCTGCCCTTGTCCTGCTCTCCAAGCTCACACTTGAGTAGAAGCCTGCTGCTCCAGTCTCTATCACAGGCCCTTCCTGCTTTAGATGGAAATGCCTGGGCCAGGGGTCTCCAGATCTGAGCCCTAACGGCAGGCACTGGAAGAGAGGGTCTCACCTGCCGTTTGAAGATTCTCTGGAACAACCCTTTCTTTGGTGGCTCTGGAGGGTGGCTTCTGTTCAGGTCTGGCGAGAGGGTACCATTAGGTCCAAACACATTCAACTCCTTGAAGCACTCGGTTTCCACCATCTGCAGAAGCAGCGCCAAACACAGGGCGTCAGGCCCGGCCTCGTGGGCAAGCACTGGGCTACAGCTTCACTTGAGCTGGGTCCTACAGGCCACAGGTCCTCCCATCCGTTTTACAGGGGCCGAGACCCAGGCTGTTATGGGTGCACAGCCCGCTCCTTACCTGCCTCCTCTCCCTTGAGAGAAAACAAACTATGCTGGGCTGTGCTCATCTTCCTGCCACCTAATCCACAGCTCTTCTAGCCCGCACTCACCAAATCCACACCCACCTAATCCACACCTCACCTAATCTATACCCACCTAATCCACCTCACCTAATCCACACTTTACCCAATCCACAGCCAACTATTCCACACCCCACCTAATCCACACCCACCTAATCCACAGCTCTCCTAATCCACACCTCACCTAATCCACACCCACCTAACCCACAGCCCTCTTAATCCACATCTCACCTAATCCACACCTCACCTAAATCACACCCACCTAAAACACACTTCACCTAATTCATACCTCACCTAATTCACACCTCACCCAATCCACACCCACCTAATCTACACCTACCAAAACCACACCCCACCTAAACTACACTTGACCTAATCCACATTCACCTAACCCGCATCCCAGCCTCCCCCTTCCTCAGGACCTTGGGCTTTATGTCAGCCCTGCCCCTACAGTTCCATCTCAGACCAGCTCCAGTTTCCCAGTCACAAGACCTGGGACATCCTCGCTGCCACACTTCTCAAGGAGCCATCCATAAAGGTTGTGTCTCCCAGCAGGCTCCTCCCGCCCCGCCCCACCTCTCACCCTAACACTAGCGGATGCCCTGGCCCAGGCCCCTCATCACTTGCCTCTGGCCCAACCCAGGGATCACTCTGCCCTCACTGCACCGAAGCTCTCAGCCTCAGCTATCTGTCCTGTCCTCCAGCAAAGCAATGCCCTTCGTCCCCACCTCATTTTGCCAGGGGATGGACACAGAGCCCGTGGAGAACTTGGAGTAGAAGTCATCATCCGTGTGGTCCAGGTTGACGCCTTTCACAGTGGAGAACTGCTCAATGTCCAGCACATCCTTACAGTACACGGCGCGGGGCTGTAGTGGGACAGGGGCAGAGGGCCTGGTGACATGGCATCCCCTACAGGTCCAGGGCACAGTATGGAAGGGACAGCAGAGGGGACATCAACCTGAGGCTATTCCCTCCTGAGAACCTGAGCTGTCTGCTCTCAGATCACCACGGGCATCCCCAGCAGCAAAGCAACGAGAGCTGGAGGTGTCCAAACTCTCTGGCCAGTGCTTGTCCCTTCCTGTCACTGCACAGTCACCCCACACCCTCCCTACAGGTTATGCCAGGATGTTGGCCAAGTGGGGAGGCAGAACACCTCTTCTAAGCTCACACTACTTTGTATCTCTGAGGGGTCCCTACCTCTGTCATATACTGTGACCCTACTCCATCCAAGGAGCCACAGTGACTTAAAAGTTAAGTGTTCCACTGATAACTGGAAAGGTTGGCAGTTTCAACTCACCCAGTGACTCCACGGGGGCCCCAGTGGTGCCATGGTTAAAACTTTAGGCTGCTAACCAAAAGGTCAGCAGTTCTAGTCCACCAGCTGCTCCTTGGAAACCCTGTGGGGCCGTTCTCTGACCCCAGGGTTGCTGTGAGCTTGGGTTTGGGTTTTGTTTAGTGGCTCCGTGGGAGAAAGACCTCGCAGAAAGTCAGCTCCCATAAAGCTTACAGCCTAGGAAGCCGTGTGGGGCAGTTCCACTCTGCACATCAGGTCACTAAGAGTCAAAATCCATTGGACAGCAGGTAACAGCAACAACAAAGCCCACGTAACCAGGAAGTTAGCAACATTTGCAGAGTCAGCCACGCAAATGAGATGCTGCAGAGGCCACTGCTTGAGGCCTCTGATGTGTTCTCCCATGGAGGGACGCGAGGGGCCTTAAGCCCAGACCAAGGACATGTGACGGGCCCTCTGGGGGCTCTGCCTTGTGGGGAAACGTAGCCAATGTGGACATCCCGGAAGGCGCTCAGGCCCCTCCAGCAAGAAGACCTCCCAACCCCTCCCACCTGAGGTGCTTCAGTGGGCAGTGGGGCTAGTGCTTTAGCGCCCAGACTCAGCAGCCACAAACCTGGGCCAGAAACCCAGCTCCGGGGCTTAGGAACTTTGGGAAAGTCATATAGTCCCTCTAGGCCTCAGTTTCTTCACGTGCAAAATGGGGATAATAAAAGCACCTGCCCTCTAGAACCTGGTGCTGTAGCTCTGAGCTGCTATCATTACAGTGTTAATATCTGATCTGACTCGTCCATCCAGCAGGCACGGGCCTGCCCTTTGCCAGGACTCGCAGAAGTGAACTGGCCAGGCCTTGCCCTCCTGGGTTTCATGAGGCCTTCATAGAAGAGATGACTCTGGACATCACTTGAGGGTAGACACCACTTCTGTCCCCTGTCCCCAGTCCTTGGCCCAGGGCCCAGTACAGACCTAATTCCAAGGTGGGCATTTGTGAATCAGTGGCCAGGGTAGCAGGGCAGGGAAGATTCTAGCCCTGGTCTCAGGGCCCAGAACTTTCTGGTACTGCTTTTTGGGGCCTAAGTACTTTTGGGCAGTGTGATGGTGGTGTGGGTAGATGGGTGACTTTCAGGTGCCATTAGTACAAAATGAACATGTGGCGTCCCTTATTTAGAAAGTATTAACAACTTCAAGCTGCTGACAGCAGGACAGGAAACCACAGCGAGGCCCTCTGAGCTCGGCCCCGGGGGACAGCACAGTGTACACACTGTGAAACACAGATGAACATTAAAAAACAAAACAGTAATTCTGTGTTTTACAAATCTGTAATAGAAAAAATTACATCAAACACTCTAAGATACACCATTTCATGACTACTAACCCTGGTGACATAGTGTTAGGTGCTACGGCTGCTAACCAAAGGTCAGTAGTTCAAATCCATCAGGTGCTCCTTGGAAACTCTATGGGGCAATTCTACTCTGAACTGTAGGGTCGCTATGAGTTGGAATCAACTCGACGGCCATAGGTCTGATTTTTTTGGTTTTATTGGTTAAGTTTTCTTTTGGAATATATTCATTTTGGTTTAAAGAAGTCCACAGGAATGAGAAACATTAATAATAGTAGTATTTGTGGCTTACTAAAAGCCAAACCAAACCTGTTGCCGTTGAATCAATTCTGACTCACTGCAACTCCATAGCTGAATAGAACTGCCCCAAGGAGCACCTGGTGGATTTCATCTCCCAATCTTTCAGTTAGCTGTGGTAGTGCTTAACCACTATGCCACCAGGGTTACAGTTGTGGCTCAGGGCTGCTGTCCTGGGGAGGCAAGAGGGACAGGGGAGGCGGGTGGCAGGAGAGCAGGGGGCAACCCTGCAGCTCACACACAGGGGCTTCTGCTCAAGGCCCTCGCTTCCAGCCTCCGTACACAGCAAGGGCCACATGCCACAGGGGGCGCTGGGCAGCTGGGGAGAGAAGGACACTGACTGAGTTTTGAGTCCGCTCTGTGGCCACCACACTGAGCTTGGCTCTGAGAGGGGTTTTTCTGCCTTATCCTTCTAACACCCTGGATTGTGCAGGGTCACAGTTTGGGTCCATCTGAGTGTGCCTGGGATGCTGGCAGACTGCTAAGTGGGGTCGGATCCCAGCAGGCCAGGACAGTTGGTCACCTTGCCTATCAGAGTGGCCCCCTTCGTGCTTCCCAGCTCTGTCAGTGGCAAACGCCTCATAGAAGCCTCTCCTGGACTCCCCAGTCTTCTGCTCCAGGGTCTCCTCTGTGTTACCATCTCCTCTCCTCAGACTACAAATTCCATGAAGGAAACAACGCTTTTGTCCACCACGGGGTCCCCCAGTGCCTGGCCCAGGGCCTGAGGCATGCCAGGAGGTTGAGAGGGATTTCCTGCGGGAGAGATTAATCCAATCTCGTCACCACGAGAGCTGCAGGCAGCCTGACGATGGACAACCGGGTCCCAGAAGCCCAGGCTGAAGCCCTACCCTGTCAGACCATGGCTGTGCTGAAATAGCCTCATGTGGTCACCCTCCCTAAGCGGTTTCCTGGAATGCCAGCTTGTGGCGATTCCCCTAGCCCTCAGCATTAAACAAAAACATCAGACTCCTAGCTAGCAGCATTTACTACAGCAGGCCAAAACCAACCCACAGCCATCAAGTCGATTCCAATTTCCAGTGAGCCTACAGGACAGAGCAGAAGTGTCCTACAGAGCTTCTGAGGCGATAAGTCTTTAACAGAAGCAGACTGCCACGCCTTTCCTCCACGGAGCCACTGGGGAGCTCAAATCACCCACCATTTGATTAGCAGCTGAGCATTTTAACCACTGCACTACTAGGGCTCCTGTAACACAGTGGTTCTCAGTCTTGGCTGCACCCTAGTGTCACCAGCATTTTAGAAATCCTGGCCTGCCCAAATCAATTCATCAGAATCTCTGGTGGCCCAGCCCAGGGCAGGTGACTCCAGCGTGCAGCCAGAGACCAACCAAAACCAAACCCACAGCAGCTGAGTCAATTCCAAATCATAGTAACCCACAGGACAGAGCAGAACTGCCCCACAGAGTTTCCAAGGAGCACCTGGGGAATTTGAACTGCTGACATTTTAGCTAGCAGATGAAGCGCTTAACTACTAAGCCACCAGAGTTTCCAGCCAGAGACCAGACCCTGCAATTCTGTTCTCCCCACCATCTGCTGAAGTTTACCAAGAGGCTAAGTTTGTAGAAATCGTGTTCTCAAGGTTCCTTCTCCCAGAAAACATTCGCTGGTGACCCCCTTGCCACGGACGCTGGAACTGGCCAGATGAGGTCAGAGGTATGATTTCGTGGACACTGGCCAGCACCCAGCAGAGCCTGTCACTTCCCAAACCTGCTGCTGCCCTGGGGACTCTCACCTACTGGGGGTGCCAGAGTTCCAAGGACTGGTTGAGGGTTACCCACCAGTTCTGAGGGAGGGAAATGAGAAAGTCCTCATTTGTAGCAACTGAAAATTCCTGTGGTGTAAATGCTTCCACCACGGCTCATTTCAGGCCAGCCACGTGAAGTCACTGAAGAGGAACAGGTGTGCACAATCACGTCTCACAAGGGCAAGCAAGGCGGCTTAAGGAACCGCCGTCTCTCACGGCCTCCGCAGCTCCGTGGCGTCCCCTCCCTCCCTGTTAAGGGCTGGATTCCCTGTCTGGAGGAGATCTGAAGGAGCAAGGTGGCCTTCCTGGTGATGAACTCCTTGAATCTGCACAGTTTAGCCTTGGAAACACAGCACCTCCGACAAGGGCTCTTACAGGCCAGATCGTGTGTGGGATGCACTCCACTGTCCCCTGGTCTGGCTCCTTTGAGCTTGCAGTCCAGCAGAACCTGAGTCACTTAGAGGACTGTCAATAGCATCCGGGACTTAACTGGTCTCCCACCTCACACTGACTTGGGGTCCTGGGCCCTGGGGAAGATGAGACTCCGTAACGTGGAACGCTGGGGGCCGCGTCTCAGCTCGTTCCTGACTGGGCCCGCTGCCCCTGGCCCAGAACCCAGCAGGGTGCTCCGTTCACACTGGCTGGACTGAACCATGGAAGTGGTGGTCCTTAAGGCTCTTTAAGGCACTTACAACCTGTCCACATGTCCCTTAAAGTACCAGGACTGTTGGGAGAATTGGTATCGTTAGCCCTACTGACGGATGAGGAAATCGAGGCTCAGAGAGGACGGCTATGCCCAGGTTCCCCAGGCCTGAACAAGCACCCAAGTCTCTTGATACCAGTGTGGAGCTCCCAGGCCCGCCCTACACCTGTACTGCCCATGGCATGAAAGCCCTATGTCCAGCAGGGAGTGGCCGCAGCCATTCTGGTCCCATGAAGACAAGAGATGCCACATAGCCTGAGTTATTGGAGTGATGGAGGGCCAGCCCTGGGAGAGGGCCCCTGGGGAGGGTGGCAGGGGACTTTGGACCCAGAGAAGCAGCTCCTGGCAGCAGCAACACAGAGCTGTGATTGTGGGGGTGAAGGGAATCTACTCACGTCTGGGACGAAGGGAGGGTCCAGCATGCCAGCTTCTAAGCGCTTGAAATTCATGTTCCGGAAGAAGGGGTGCCTCTTGACTTCCGCGGCCCCCTCCTCCTGGCAGCCCAGCCTCTGCTTGGCATCTTTGGTGAGCAGCTGTGATCAGGAGAGGGGCTGTGAGGCCCGGGGTCTTTCCTCCAGCTGGAGGCCACAGGTCACCTCCCTTTCGCGTGTGTCTATCACCGAACCCTCTCAGTCATCCCTTCTCTGCCCTCCACAGTGTCTGTACCACCCCAGGTGCCAGCCAGCAGCCACTCCCGGGCTCTACTGAGGCCTCTCATCCCACCCTTGCCTTCTGTGTCTTTGTGTGTGTCTCTGGTCACCTGCTCACGAGGTACTCAGACAGCCACATTCCCCAAGGGGCAGGCATGTGTCTGTGCCTCCCCACAACTGGGCACCAGGGCCAGGCACAGAGTAGGCACCCCATCCTTGGAGTGTGTGGTTGGCAGTGTTGTCTCCTCTGTGACACGGAAGCAGCAAAGCAGGGACCGGGTCTGTCGATATCTGTCATTCACTGACTCAACTAGCAAGTACACGGCAGACTAGAACCTACCAGCGAAGGAGTCTGGGTAAAATGATGGGTAACTGCTTGGCTGCCAAATGAAAGATTGGTGGTTCAGACCTACCCACTGGCATCACGGGAACAAGGTGTGCCAATTAGCTCCTGTAAAGATTAACCCACTGCCATCAAGTTGAGGCCAACTCATGGCAATGCTATACAACAGAGCAGAACTGCCCCGTAGAGTTTCCAAGGAGCACCTGGTGAATTCGAACTGCCAACTTTGGGTTAGCAGCCGCAGCACTTAACCACTACGCTGCCAGAGTTTCCCTGTAAAGATTACAACCTCAAAAACCCTACGGGGCAGTTCTGCTCTGTCACCTGGGCTCTCAATGATCAAAATCGACTTGATGGCACCCAGCAACAACCACCACCACCTGCTGGTGCAAACCACTGTCTGATGGGGGGCTTGCCCCACAGAGCCGTCAGAGCCGAGAGGGGCTGTCACCGTCGGGAGTTCTGAGCCACCTGGACACAGCACCACAATCAGACAACACAGCTGACGCTGGCTGCACGGGGAAGGGGCATCTGAGCAGTCGCGTGAGACAGCCTTTCTGAGGGTGGGAGGCGGGACAGGTGCTTGGGCACAAGGAAGGGCAAGTGCCCACACTCTTGGCACGCCCTACTGGGCTGGGGGCAGGGGTGGCTGGCCTCCGAGACCCGGAAAAAAGCTGGGAGGGAGCAGGCAGGAGCTGTGGGAGTGGAACGAAGCCTGATGAGAGAAGACCAAGGGAGTCAGGGAGGGCTCCCTAGAGGAGGTGATGCCTGGGAGAGGTCTGGAGTGGGCATCTGTGTTACCTAGGCAGAAGAGGGGTGAGGAGTATTCCCAGGTGTGTAAAGGCCCTGGGGAGGAAAAGGGAGACACGGTGGAGAAGTGGGCAGAGACCAGGGAAAACCACCTTTTGGAAACAGCGAGGGGAAATTTTTCCACCCCTTGCCCCCAGGCCATGGTGTGCAGCTATGGGTGGTTGCACTTCCTTAAAGAACCAGCAGATGGCGCCAGAGTAACTGATGGCCTTGAAAGGGCTTGGGAAACGCTGGTGGTGTAGTGGTTAAAGTGCTGCATCTGCTAACCCACAGGTCGGCAGTTTGAATCCAACAGGCGCTCCTTGGAAGCTCTACTCTGTCCTATGGGGTTGCTGTGAGTCAGAATCGACTCAGAGGCAATGGATTTGGTTCAGTTTTTTTTTAAGGAGCTTGGGCAAACCCTGGTAGTGTACTGGTTATGGTGCTATGGTTACTAACCAAAAGTCTGGCAGTTCGAATCCACCAGGCACTCCTTGGAAACTCTATGGGGGAGTTCTACTCTGACCTATAAGGTTGCTATGAGTTAGAATCAACTTGATAGCAGTGGATTCGGTTTGGAAAGGGCTTGGAGTTGGGGAGGACAGTATCTGATATCTGTTTATCCCGATCATCTGACTGGATGGGAGTCTTCGGGGGGCAGCAAACTCCGAACCCTTGAAGAAATGAGGAGATAACACCTCCCCAGGTGCCTTGGGTATCCAGGTTTCCTTCCATAGGGGTTTCTCTGGGGAGGACCCAGTGGAGCCAATACAGGCTACAACCAAGCCACTCTTAACCCAAGGATACCCTCCCATCTGCCTGAACCTCTGCAAGAAGGAACTGAAGGCAGCAGACATGCACCAAGAAAACCAAACCCACCCCCATCAAGTCAACTCCAATTCACAGTGACCCCACAGGACAGGGCAGAACTGCCCCACAGCACCCAGGAGCACTTGGATTCAAACCCCCAACCTTCTGGGCAGCAGTGGTAGCTCTTAATCACTACGCCACCAGATTTCCAGGCAAGCAGCAGCCAAATCCAAACAAGCCCACGGCTGTGGAGTCAATTCTGATTCACAATTAGCCTGTAGGACAGAGCAGGACTGCCCGCAGGGTTTCCAAGCATGGTCAGATGAACACGTCAGCAAGGTACGCACGGGCATACTTGTGTTTACCTACTAATCCACAACGCAGAGTGCCCTGTGATGTGGTAAAAAACAGGTGTCTTCCCTAAGCTTGTGAAATTGTGCACCAAGAATAAGCACGAGGAAACCCCGTGAGTACCTTCCTTGCTGGCTCACCCGCCCTGTCAGCGTTCTCATTCTGATGGAAGCCAACTGCTACAGCTTTCTCCCACGGAGCAGCTCAAGGGTTCCAATAGCTGGCCTTTTGGTTAGGAGCCCAGCGCACTTGATCACTGCACCAGCACAGGCCCTTGGGCAAGCACCAGGTCACATCTCTAAAAGGGTTAAGTTCGGCCACTCATGACAGCACCCGTCAGTCCACTGGCCACCCCAGGGGACTCTGAAGCCAATAGCGCTGGGTCAGACAGCTGTCGCTCTAGGGCAATGGAGGTGACAGGTGGGCTGGTGGGTGGCACCAGCCCACCATCACCTCCGGCTGGACAGGAGTTGTGCTGGTACCTGGCCTCTGCCAGTTTCAAGATACATCAGGAAATGTAGGTTTTTAAGCAAAATGTCCCAGTTTTAAAATGTTGGCAATTAACCCCTCCAGTCACCTCTTTTAAAAACACTGAATGGGCCAAACAAAACACTGCCCCCTCCCCCACCCCGCTGCCTGTTCGCAAACCTGGCATCAGATACACAGCTGAGTGGTGCCAATACCAGAAGCAGGAGGGAGAGGGGGTGTAAGCTTGTGGGTGGGGTGGGGAGCAGGCAAGGACGGCTGGAGGGCAAGAGGGAGACAACCAGGGGGGTCAGGAAGGCTCAATGGTGGGGCCCAGTAGGGTGCAAGGATGGTGGGGACGGGGGTCTGGTCCTGGGGACTGGCCCCTGGGTAACAAGGCAGTGATGTGCATGAATTTCCAAACCCCAGGGACGAGGGTGGGGGTTGAGGGTACCCTATGACTGCCAGGATGGACGAAGGGGCAAGCCTGGGCACCTGAGACTGGTTTCTGCCTTCTTAGGAGAGGCTGCGCTTCTGAGTCAGCCCAAGCACCACCCCTGCCCAACAAAAACCAGACCCATGGCCGTCAAGTTGATTGTGACTCACAGAGACCCTACAGGACACAGCAGAACTGCTGCATAGTTTCCAAGAAGCATCTTGCTTAGTGGATTCAAACTGCTGACATTTTGTTTAGCAACTCTAGCACTTAACCACTACACCACCAGGGTTTCCCCTCGTCAGCCCAGAGCCTGAAAAATGCCCCGTGGCCTTGGGCTGCCTTTATACAAGACATCTGTCCCGAGCGGGCATCAGAGGACAGGACAAGTAGGCAGGCCTGGCTGCTAGACAGAAGGGCTGTGGTTTAGGATGCAGAGGAGGCCCAAGGCCAACACTCCAGGAGCCCAGGGTTATTTGTAACAAGAGGACAGAGCAAGGCAGGCAGCCTCTGGCACTGGGCACAAATAGCTTCCACCAGAAGATATGACGGGGACACTTGGGACAGCCAACATAACCCACAGCCTTCCCTAAGTGACCACCAGGGGGCAGCAGAAGGCCAGCAGTGCCTTATCCCGGCCGCCGCAGGTAATCCGGACCCTAAAGCCAGCAGCCACTGGGAGATGGCTGGGAGGCGCCCTCTCCACTTCCCTGTCCTCTTAGAATGTCCCATGTCCCATTGCGATCTCTCAAGATGTGCTTTTCTGAATTCCAGAACCTGATCTTGGGGCCATGTGCTGATGCTCCGACAACTATCCTTGGTCCATTGTAGTCACTGGATGTGACACAACCTAGAACTTGCTCAGCCCCCGGATTTCAAAATCCCCAGACCTGACCTTCCCGTTTAACTGACCTTTGCCGCGTGGTTCCTCCCATCCCTGCCCCCAGCCCTGTCTGGCCCGTGTTTCTTTGAGTGCCCGGCTGCACGGTTGCCCAATGTGCGTGTGGTTCGGGTGTGTGTTCACACCTCTCCGTGGAGTCTCTCACACATGCAGATAACACATCTGTACTTCCTTCTCTGCTGGAAGCTGTCGGGTGGCAAATCTAGGCCCACACCTCTCTTCCCACAGCTCTGCTGGGAACTGCGTCAGTGGTTATGAGAGGGGGTCTCCTGGGGTGGGAGTCAGGGAGCTGGCAAGATGGTTCCTGGGCCCCAGCAGTGCAGCCTGGGGTTTAAAGAGAAGCTTTTTGTTGCTTCAGTCAACTTCCCAGGCTGGAGTTTCTGCAGTCCCAGCCTGGGTGGTTTCTCTACAGGATGCCTCCATCCCAAGGCCTCTGTGAATTCAGACAGGTGGGGAGAAGACCGCCCCTCCCTACATCCAACCTGCCTCCTGACCCCCACCTGCTGCTCCAGGTACACCAGACCTGAGTGAGAGGAAGTTTGTGGCTAGCAGCTCTTTCCTATCTGCATGTGGCCCTTGGTGGAGGGTGGCTGTCTGCAGAGGGGGTGCTGGACACAGGGGAGATGGGCCCCATGGTGGCCTGCATGGGGACACAGGAGCCCAAGAGCCAGACAAGAACGGGGAGTGGCCTTCTGCTCACCAAGCCGAGACTCTGTTTCCCAAAGGCAGAGCCTGTGGGCTGGGTCCTGAGTGGGGTCCCATGGGTGAGGTGATGGCTGTGGTCCAGGGTGATCCCCACTCTCAGCTCCAATACTCTTGATGGCTCCTGGCACTCCCTCTGTCACCTGGCTTCCTAAGCCCCTGATCTTGGTGGTCCACAGCTGCGCACCCTGCCCGTGGCCAGGTCAAATCTCTCAGTCTACTCACACCATCAGTGAGAACCCAGCCTCATGCTTAAAATACAAAAGCCCACTGCCGTCAAGTCAATTCGGACTCATAGTGGCCCTGTAGGAAAGAGTAGAACTGCCCCATAGTTTCCAAGGAGCACCTGGTTGATTCAAACGCCAGCCACTTGGTTAGCAGCCGTAGCACACAACCACATCACCACCAGCATTCCCAGCCTCATGCCTAGGGGGTGGAGACTTGATCATAAATGTTCAGGCACAGACAGCACCACACTCACCACTGGCAACTCCTGGGCCCAAGCTAGAGCCCTGGGACCCAGTAACGAAGGGACCTGAGGTCTCAGGTCCAGGGCAAGGCTCTGCCCCAAGGCCCCTTGACATCTTGGGAACCAGCTTGGATCACATCTGTCCCTACGCTGAGTCCTCCAACCAGGCTTGCTGGATCAGAGGGCATTTCACACCGTCTGCCTCAGCCCCTGGGTACATATGGCCTCCCTGACTCCACCCCTGTCCCAGGTGTCTTCTGGAAGCCTCCAGTACCACCCTGTCCACAGCACAAGCAGTGCTCCTCTGGCTTGGAGGGCTCACCACCTACCCTAAGGGTGCCCTGACCCCAGCTCAGGCAGGGTCAGGCTTACCAGACTCACCATCTTGCAGATGGACTTGGCCTCCTCCGAGAACTTTGGGGAGTACGCTTCCTCGGTCTCCAGGACTCGGCGGTCTACCTCCTCCCGCTTCACCTTCTCCTTGCGGCCACGGAAGGGTGACTGGCCCTCAATCATCTCATAAATGAGGCAGCCCAGGCCCCAGTAGTCAGGGCTCAGGCCGTACCTCTGGTTGTTCAGGACCTCTGGAGCTAGGGCAGAGGAAAGTGCCAGGGAGAGGTAAGAGATGGCACAGGACCAGGGCTGCTCCTCACGGCTGGCTGGCTCTTCCTTCTGCTGACTCCTACTGACCAAGTACTGTAAATACCATCTCCTCCAGGAAGCCAACCCTGATTACTCTCCTCTCTGCCTTCAAAGGACTCTGTGGCTTCAGCTTCAGGACCCTGACCGCCAAAGTGGGAATGACCTGTTATTTGCACGTAAGCTGCCTTATCCACACTGAGTCCCCGGTACTAGGAACGGCCCCTGGCACTTGCAAGGCATTGTTCATGAATATGTGTATGTTTCAGCAAATGAAGGTGTGTTCACCCAAATTAAAGCAGATAACTTTAAATGTATCTGGAATTCTAGCGGCTTTTAAATGCTGCTTCCCCAATACCTCCCCACTTTGATAAAATGAAGTATAGATTCATCACAAAAGTATAAAAAGTTCCCACTGTCAGGCAGGCCACACACATCCAGAGGCACACCTAGCCACAAGTGCTACTTTGCACACAGCCAAGGCTGCACACTCATGCGCAAAAGGGGGCAGATACACACACAGGCAGAGACTCACACATCGTGCAGGTAGACGCCTACATACATACCTACCTGTCTAGGTGTCTGCCTGGGAGCCCTGGTGATGCAGTGGTTGAGAGCTTGACGGCTAACCAAACAGCTGGCAGTTGGATCCACCAGCTGCTCCTTGGAAACCCTACAGGGCAGGTCTACTCTGTCCTACAAGTCGGAACTGACTCAGTGACAATGAGTTTGGTTTTGTGTTCTTTGGGGCGCATCTACATAGCTTTCTATGTCTGTATGAATCCATGTATCTGTCTTTGTGTGTCTGTATGCATCTATCAGTCATCTACCCATCTACCTACCTGCCTATCCAGCCAGCCATCCAGCAACCAACCAACCATCATCTATCCGTGGGCATTCACATGGGCATACATCCTCACATCCTCACAGGCACACAACACAAACTGCAAAGTGTCATCGTACGGACAAGGACATTCAAGCACCAGAGACTGGGTACAGAACCGTGCACAGGTGCATCAGTGCCAGCCTGGCCCTAGGGCAGCAGCGAGAGCTCTCCAGGTGCCCTTCCTCTGGGTGAGGGCAAGTGTGTGAGGTGTCACGGAGGAAGCTCAGCGCTGCCCTCAGTTATAAAGGGGCTCTGGGGCTGCCCACTCCCACCAGACCACAGCTCCCATGTGTTCCCCCGCATCACCGCCCCTGAGTACCAGTGCAGCCAGACTCCTCCCTGCACCCTGGAGAAGGGCCTGGCTTTGAGACACAGCTGGGTTGGGGCCAGGGGCTGCAGAGAGCTGAGTCTAGTCTTGCCACACCCTGGGCCCCCTTTAGCCCGCCCCACCCTGGCTATGGCCTCCCATCAGTCAACCCTGAGAGAGACCACGACTGTAATTCCAGTGGGTGTCACACAAATGGGTGAGGAAAGTGGGCTGGGAGGTTCAGTGGGCAAGCATGAGTGCCCCTCCCAGCACTTACCCATGTAGCCGACGGTGCCCACCCGGCCGCGGATCAGCTCCCCTTCGGGGATCTTCACTGCTAGGCCCAGGTCTGAGATCCGAATGTGACCTGAAGGGAGAGCCGGGTGAGGTCTCTGGGACAGTCTGTGGATGCCTGGCCCCCTCAGGACAGTGCCATGAACTAAACCTTGGAGTTTTCACCTGGCTGGTGGGGGCCATGATGCCAACCTGCCATCTCAGAGTGACTGCAAGAACTTCAGGACCCAGGTGTTGGAGAGTGTGGACAAGTCGTTCCTTTTTAGGAGTGAAATACAAGGGCCCAGAAGGAGACTCAGACTTGGCTGGACACTGGCCGACCTGCCTTGTAAAATGCCCTGATGGGCTTCTTGGAAGGCTGAGGTCACAGAGCTGAAGGCTTGGCCTGACTCTTGAGTTGCTTCATGGGAAAAATGTGAGATCCTCTGGCATTGTGCAGCGATTTGCTTGAGGGGAAAAAGCTATAAAGCCATCTGGGCAGCGGCTCTCCGCCTGGCCTCGCCTCGCCCGTGGCCTCTGGAGGCAGTTGGTTTCTTCCCTTTGGAAGAAGGGAAATGCCTGGGCTGGGCCTGCAGGAGCCTGGAGGATGGAACTGGAGCTCACAGTCTGGGACTGGCCCCGGAAGGCTGACATGCCACCTCCGACCCTTCTGCCTTCCTCCAGTGGGTGTCACAGCCTCCACCAGCCTGGGCCTCCTGCTCAGCTGGAGCCATATGGACTTTCCAGCTAGCAGGTACTGACAAAGGGAGGAAGGGGAAGGGTGAGGGGTAGGACATGAGTGGCTCTGGACATGACTTAGGCCCTGGGCCCTCTGCCTGCTCTTCCATATAAGAGGCATCATACACGAACCTCTCTCAGGTTACCAGTGATCTGCCTCCCTCATTCCCCTTTTGTTCTACTTGGGGCTGCCTGGTGTTTAGGACATTGGTGGGGATGAGGCCGGACCACTGACAGCTGGGCACCCTTGCAGGCTGGCTACTGAAACTTGGCCTTGGTCATCTGTAAAATGGGCACACTGGTAGCAGCCCCACCCTCTCCAGGAACACGAAGATATGGCGAGATAAAAGATGTGAAAACTATTTCCCAGGCATGAGAGGGCAGAGTCGTGAGAGGTTACTGCAGTTGCTGCTGTCATCCACACCAGCCCCCACCCCTTTCAAGAGGAAAGAACGACGCTAACACATGAACACCAATGCCTAACACTTCTGTAGCTGGCAATGGTTGAAAAGCCAATTTCCTCTCCAACTATCTTGCAGGGGCCTCACCACCACCCATTGAAGCAGGCCAGGCAGGGCCCACAAGTTCCAGTGTATACACAAGGCAGGTGAGATGCCAAGAATCTGCCTCAAACTTAAGGGATGTGCCTAAGACTTCTGAGATTATGGGGCTCCTCCTCATACTTTGGACATGTTGTCAGGAGGGATCAAACCCCGGAGAAGGACATTAGTCCTAGTAAACTAGAGGGTTGGTAAAAAGTAGACGATCTTCAACCCGATGGACTGACACAGTGGCTACAACGACGGGCTCAAGCACGCCAAGGATTGTGGGCATGGCACGGGACCAGGCAGTGTTTCATTCTGTTGTACATACGGCTGTTATGAGTCAGAACTGACTCAATGGCACCTAATTACAGCAACAACCTCTCTTAGTTGAGCCACGTTGCCTATCCACCTGATAGAAGATCTACTCAGGTCTACTGTCCTCCCCAGGAGACCAGGACTGAGGAAACAGAGTGGTTCCTCTCCCCCTGTTTGCCCACCTCCTTCTGTGTCCCATGTCAGCAACAGCTAAGGCAGCCTTCCCCCGATTCCTGTGAGTCTCTGGGGGCCCTCTGTGCCCTGTGGGTTGTGATGCTTGCCTCAGTGATAGAGTAGGAAAAGGCACTCCCAGGCCATCCCTGACTTACCATAATCGTCTAACAGGATGTTTTCAGGCTTCAGGTCTCTGAAAGGGAAAGATAACAAGCATCTGAGTGTGGGCATTCTGCAAAGCAAGGATATTGGTGTCTGAGGTGACCACCTGGGGCCAACCAGGCCCCAAAAGCCAGAGGATCTTTCCTGCCTACTTCTAGGCTCCAGATGTCTGGTTTCTGACTCTTTCTGGGTCAAGACAGGCTTGAGCTAATGTCTTATTTTCCAATAATTTAATAAACAGATGCTGCTGTTTTCCAAAAGCAGCTTCTTAACCCTGGAGAGTAACAAGGAAGGTGAAGACCTGTCCTGGCACCAGTCCAAAGTCCCTGGGTGGCACAAGTGGTTTTCAGCTGGCTGCCAACCTAAAGGTCGATGGTTCAAACCTACCCAGTGGCACCATGGGAGACAGGGCCTTGCCATCTGATCCCATAGAAATTACAGCCACCATCTGCATGAGTCCAGAAGAACCAGATGGTGACTGGGCACCTCCAAAGACAGCCCTGATAGGGAACACAACGTGCAGTCCCTGATGCAGCACGAGAAGAAGGGATGTGCAGATCAGAACTCTATTAAAAGACCAGAATTGATGGTCTGATAGGCTGTAGGGTCTCCTGGAAACATAGTCCCTAGACTTCTTCCTAGCCCAAACCTGAAACCAGTACTGAAGCCAACACATCAGACAAAGAAGGGACTAGACTCAGGGACACAGAGTGAGCACGTGGTATGTGTACTTTATGGTTATATTTATATATGGGTTAAGTGCCTTATCTGCTAACCAAAAGGGTGACAGCTGAAATCCACGAGGCACTCCTTGGAAACTCTATGGGGCAGTTCTACTCTGACTTCTAGGGTCACTATGAGTCAGAGCTGACTTAATGGCAGTGGGTCAGTTGGGATACACATAATCTATCTGTGTATCTGTCTGTCTGTCTGTCTATCTATATGAGACTGTCCTACTGGCTTCTCTCTGGAGGGGAGAGGAGAGGGTGGAGAGGAGGAGACAAGTGTTGGCTGAGTGGATACTGGAGGTAAAGAGTGAAAAAGAAGAGTGTGCTGTCTGTCACAGCGTGAGGAGAGCAGACAGTACGGCAGTGAGGCAGGTATGCAAAACTCACTTGGTTTGTAAACTTTCACTTAGTCACAATAAAAAAATTGCAGCCAAGAAAACCCTATGGAGTGGTTCTACTCTGTAACACATGGATCTGCCATGTATTGGAACTGAATCCACTTTAATGAGTTTGGCTTTTTTGTTTCGGCGCAGTCCACATACAGATGGCCCCTAGGGCTGAGGAAACATCTGCTGTCCGAAGTGAAGGGCATCCATGGGAATGGGTGTGCCCTGAAGTTTCAGAATGCTCTGGGACAAGCATAGGAATGAAGAAAATGATTAAAAACAAAACCACAGCTGTAAAATTGGGGGCAGAGGAAAGAGGGGCAATGGATGGATGGTAATTCTTGGTAATTCCCATGAGAAAGACCCCTGTGGGACAAGGACCTGGGGGATTGCCACAGCCCCCAACTCCAGCCGTAGCCTGGAAGAAAGCAGAGCCAGGAGGCACAGCTGTAGGTGTGGGCTACTTCATCCTGTTCCTGACATCTCCTCACAAGAAAGGGAACCTCTGGGGACCACAGTCTCTGGGGACATCTAGACCAACTGGCATAACATAGCTCACTAGAGGCAGTGTTCTACATCCTGCTTTCGTGAGTAGCATCTAGCGTCTTAAAAGCTTGTGAGTGGCCATCTAAGGTATCTATTGGTCCTATCCCATCTGGAACAAAGAAAGCCAAACACACAAGGAAAGCGTTAACCCAAAGGACTAAAGGACCACATGAACCACAACCTCTACCAGCCTGAGCCCAGAGGAACTAGATGGTGCCTGGCTACCACCACCAACTGCTCTGACAAGGATCACAAGAGACAGTCCTGGACAGAGCAGAGACCAATGCAGAACACAATTAAAGTTTACAAAAAAACCTAGACTTACTGGTCTGACAGAGACTAGGCCCCCAAGACACACTACCAACTCAGATCCGAAGCCACTGCCCAAACCTACTTTTCAGACTAAGATCAGACAGGCCTATAAAACAAACAGTGACACACTCAAGGACTTAGTTCAAACAAATACACGAGACCAAACAGGTAATTCTTGCCCCAAAGCAAAGACGAGAAGGCAGGAAGGGACAGGAAAACTGACCATATGGACACGGGGAACTTGGCGGGGAAAGGTAAAGGAAGAGAGTGCTGTCACACTGTGGAGACTGCAACTGTCCAGTGCCCACACACAAAACAATGTGTATATAAAAGCTTGATTGGGAAACTAATCTGCCATGTAAGCTTTCACCTAAAACACAACAGAATTCAAAAAGCAAACAAAGAGAGGGTACCTCCCTGCTCCCTGGGTGCAGGCGGCTAGGGGGCAGCAGGTTTGGTTTACCAATAGCAGTCTTGTCCCGGGTGGAAGAGCCGCCCGTAGGGCAAGGCATGCAGCTCCAAAACCCACTGGACAAACGAATACATGGCATCTGGGGCCACCCTCCCATTCTCAACCAAGTGGCTTTGTTTACTTAACTGACGGCAGCTGTCCTCACAGGGGTGGTGAACATACCCAGACTCAGTGGGGTCGCCTTCCAATGCCGTAATTGGTGTTTGTATAGTTATTTATTACAAAATACTTTTGTTGTTGTTATTTAAACGGCATCCCTTTGATGTGCTACCAATTCCAAATAAAGGCAAGAGCCGTCATCTCAAGCAGCCAGCGGCCACCCTGCTGGAAGGGCAGCTCAGCAGTGGGCACTGGACAGAGCCCAAGCCCTCAGGGAGGCCATGGCAAACTGGGCAGGGCCGGGAGGAGGCATCTGCTTCTCTCTCTTCCCAGAAGAAGGGGGTACGAGACTTAGAAAGTCTTTTTTTTTTTTTTAAATCCTTTTTATTCTTTTAAAAGTAAAAAGCAGTGAAGTACAGGATTCTTTTTTCAACCCTTAGAAAAACTTTTCTAACTTTCTTCTCATTTGAGCAAAAACATAACTGCAGAGATGGCATGGGGGTGGGGAATATCATCAAGACTATTCCTTCTTGTTTTCAAAACAAGATGTCATCCTAAAAGAATCTCCACCAAGAGCTCCCCAGCAAAGCTCTCCTAGCTGTGCTCCACGGGGACACTTGCCAACAGGTGTCAGGTGCTGACATTTCTCAGGGTCTGCAAGGCTTGACTTCTGACACCCTCATGCTCTGTCCTGGAGCCCTGGAGGATCTCTCTCCCTCCCTTCTGCCTTGTCTCAGTAGCTCTTCTCCCAGTTTACAGAACAGCAGCCCCCTTCCCAAATATTCCTGGGGTTTCACGACCCCCAAGTTCCAAAAGATCAGCTAGAAATAGGAACTCCTACCAATCACTGTCATGGCGGCTCACAGAGGCAACAAATGTTTACAGCTTTATTCAAAGGAAGCTTTACAGAATCTTATAACATCTATCTGTCTATCCATCTGTCAGTCAGTCTGTCTGTCTGTCTCCACTACCCACCTGTCAGCTGCACTGTAGCAGTTTGTGTGTTGTTATGACAAGGTCACCCCGGTAGACGAGTTTCAGAGTTGGAAGGCTAGGAAGAAAGAGCTGGTCATCTGCTTCTTAAAACTCACCTACTGAAAATCCATGGAGCACCGTTCTACTCTGATGCCCGTGGGGTCACCGTGGGTTGGAATCAACACAACGGCAACTAGTTTGAGGTACCTTTAAAAGTGTGGTATCAGTAATCAATTCTAAAATATCCATCAATAGTTACCTGGGTTTATTTCAAATATCTACTTAAAACGTGTCAGGAGGACACACAGTTTTTCTAATTATTTGAGGGGGGCTGTGAGTCTGAAGACTGCTGTTCATAGAACCCAGACCTTGAGTTCTGCAAAATGTGGCCTCTTGAGACTGAGGTAAGTGAGGAGACAGGCTGAAGGGGTTAGGGCTGGCAGATGATGGAGCAAGGGACAGTCAAGTTCTGTTGAGATGCCTGCCTGTGCCTGGCAATCTTACTACAGTATTAGGGTGTTCTGGGCTGATTCCACATCATGGCCATCAGGTAAGTGGGGAGACGGTAAAGGGGTCACAACTGGCAGAGGATGGTGTGATGTATGGCCAAGTTCTATTCGGATGCCTGCTTGTGCCTAGTGACCTTACTAGGGTATCCTGGGCTGAATCCACATCATGGCCATCAGTGCCAATGAGCTTCCCCTGGAAACGGCCCTTCCTCATCCACTTTGAGCAGCAGTCCATTTGGGGAATATCACACGACAGTCTTATCTTCGCCAAGCTCCCCAGACAGCGTTGGCTGGAGAGCGGCCCACCTCACTTACCTGTTGTGGCCAGGAGCCCTGAGACTTCCACGTGGGAGCCATCTGTCCTTCACTCACAGTGACCAGGCCTTGATTTATGGGGCAAGGATGACCGCCCACACCAGAGCAAGAAGGGGCAGTCAGCCACCCTTTCAGCATCAGATGGGCAACCTTGGTGGATGAGCGCTGCTCACCTGTAGACGGTGTTCTCCCGGTGGAGGTCCTCCAAGCCACATAGGATCTCTGCTGCATAAAACAAAGCTCGCTCCTCCTCAAAGCCAGGGTTGCCCATGTTGTAGATATGGAACTTGAGGTCTCCCCCGTTCATGATGGTCAGAACCAAGCACAGTGCATCCTTGGTCTCGTAGGCATAGGCCAGGTTGACCTGGAGTGCAAGAACAGCGCTGCGGTGAGGCCAAGATGGTCCCCAACCCTGCTTCCTCCTTTCTTCCTTGGGACCCTTAAAGCTGGTGTCTTAGTCATCTAGTGCTGCTGTGGCCCAAACAGCACAAGTGGACGGCTTGAAGAAAGAGAAGTTTATTTTCTCATAGTCTACGAGGCTAGAAGCCCAAATTCAGGGTGCCAGCTCCAGGAAGGCCTTCTCTCTCTGTTGGCTCTAGAGGAAGGTCCCTGTCCTCAATCTTCCCCTGGACTAGTAGCTTCTCCGCACAGGAACCCTGAGTCCAAAGGACACGCCCTGCTCCTGGCACTTCTTTCTTAGTGGTACGAGGTCCCCAGCTCTCTGCTTGCTTCCCTTTCCTCTTATCTCTTGTAAGACATAAGGTGGTGCAGGCCACACTCCAGGGAAACTCCCTTTACATTGGATCAGGGACGTCACCTGAGCAAGGGTGTCACACCCCACCCTAATCTTCTTTACCCACTGGCAGAGATTATGATTTATAACAGATAGGAAAATCACAAAATGGAAGACAACCACACAGTATTTGGAATCATGAGCTAACCAAGTTGATAAATATTTTATGGGCACACAATTCAATCCATGACACTGGGGTGGGAGTGAGTGTGGTATGGTGGGGACTATGGTGGTATCATGCTACTCCCCTGGACCAACTGGCCTCCTGGTGACCCTGCCTGCTGCCCCTTTGGCTGATGAAGGGGGATGCACACCCAGATCCTCCCAAGTCCGTGGCTACAGGTGAGGCAAAGGGGGTGAGGGTCAGGCCAATCCCCATAAAAGCACGTGCATCCTCAGCTGGTTAAAACCGTACGTTGCCTTGTGGGTTGGTCAAGAGATGCAGGACCCAGACGCTCTCAGATGGATGGGGGCACCTCACTGTAAGGATGAGTGCAAGTGGCCTGGGGTAGGGCCTTATTGTATTCAGCTACTGAGATCTGGGGGTTAATTTGTTATTGCGGCAGAGCCTCACCTGGACTAACACAATATATGTAAACCAAACAGTGTCTCATTAGAACAGTCATACTTCTGTCCCCAGTGTGATGGTGTCGTGGTTAAGTGCTATAGCCATTAACCAAGAGGTAAGCAGTTGGAATCCACCAGGTGCTCCTCAGAAACTCTGCAGGGCAGTTCTACCCTGTCCTATAGAGTTGCTGTGAGTTGGTATCAACTCGACAGCAGTGGCTAGCAGTGGTAGTGATAAGACCAGCTTAGAGGGGTCTCAAGAAACCAGAGCTCCTTGGTTGGGCCCAGAGCAGGCTTGTTTCTCCCACCAAGGAGGTTATGAAGTGGTCCTGGAGAAGAGAGGCTTTAGTCTCCCACCAGAGGGGGCCAGGCATGGCATGCTCTGTTGATAGGACAAAGTCATCCTGAATTGACCATAAAGTGCCTTCCCATAGAGGGAATGTCCAGTTAGCTTCCTGTAGCATAACTTCTCGCTGGCATTCCATTCCACTTCCCTGGTAGATGGGGGCTGGGCATACTGGCTGTTACAGATTAAATCACACACCCTAAAAATATGAGTGGGAATCCTAACTCCCACACCTCTTGGTATAATCTTGTTTGGGAATGGGGCTTTCACTGTCAAGTAAATTTGATCATAGTAAGTATAAAAAACAAATCAAGTGCCACTGAGTCAATCCCAACTCATAGTGACCATATAAGATGCAGTAGTACTGTCCCATATCATTTCCAAGAAGCATTTGGTAGATTTGAATTACTGACTTTCTGTTTAGCAGCTGTAGCTCTTAACCACTATGCCCCCAGGGTTTCCTAATAGTGTGTACCACATCTAATCACTTCTGAGCTATAAAAGACCAGATTGGGACAGAGAGGCCCCCACACAGAGGGAGGCAGGTGCCACCTGAGGACTGCATACAAGCCAGGGGACCAGGGAACACCCAGGACTACCAACAAGGAAGGAAATGACAAGGCAGAGACCCTAATTTGAACATCCAGCCTTCAGAAATGGGAGACAATAAGTTTCTGTTCTTTAAAGCCAGTCAATTGTATTTGCCTGGAGCAACACAGCAAGAAGAAGAGCCAAGGACAGGAGGAGGAAATGGAATGCGGGGCTAACTGCCTCCATGAACAACTGCCTCCTTTGCCATGAGATCAGAAGAGCTGGATGGTGCCTGGCTACCATTATTGGACATTTGAATAAAAAGTTCTGTAGAAGAATTCTTATCCAAATAGGTATAATACAAACCAGAATTTCAAATTTTCATGGATGCCAGACTTTCTGGAGCCACAGAAGTTGAGTGAACCCCCCAAACCCTGAGATGATCTTTAAACCTGAAACCAAAAATATCCTCTGGAGTCTTCTTAAAACCAAATAAGAGTTTGGCTTCACTAGTAAAGAGTATCTGCCTGAGCTCTGTGGTCTTTTAAGATCCAACCCTGTGGGATCAAAGTGACCACAGCGTCTCAACAGATTAGCCAGGAACCTTACGGGGAGGGGAGCTTACGTTAGTTGGGGAGGGACAACTCAGAAAAGGAGGGGGAGAATGGTCGCACAACTGGACGAACATCATCAGTGGCACTGAATCGCGCATGTAGGAACTGCTACACTGTGTGTCCTCAACAACAACAACATGCAAGGTCTGACAATTAAGTCTGCAAACTTATTTGTTCCAAGTGCTGCATATCTCATTGCTGAATATCACTATTGTCACTTTTGAAGTCCTCCCCTTGGGAAGCTATGCACTGAGGCCAGCACCCAGTTCACCCTTCAAAGCAATTTTGGAACTCTTTCTGGAATGGCCATTATGCATGGTGGCACGGTGGCAAGTTCGTGAACTTAATTGTATGGTTGTCTGTCAGGGAGTTTTTAGCTAGTAAACAAATCACTGTATTGGAACATTCTCCCTACTTCTCACCTGATCTGGCCCTCAGTGACTTTTTTCTTTAACTGAACATAAAGGGAATACTGAAAGGAAGACATTTCGATGACATTCAGGACATCAAGAGTAATGCGATGAACAGCTCTATGGCCATCCTAGAAAAAGAGTTCCAAAAGTGCTTCCACGGATTGACTAGGTCCTGGCGTCAGTACACAGCTTCCCAAGGGGAGTGCTTTGAAGGTGGCCATAGTGATGTTCAGCAATGAGGTATGTAGCACTTTTTCTAGGATGCGTTCATGAACTTAACTGGCAGACCTCATATATAGGTGTGCATGTGTGTGTATGTGTATATATATATTCACTCGTGGTATTTCTATTGTAGCAGCACTAGGAAACCACGGCACTGGAGGCCCACCTGCTTTCCAAGGGAAGGAAGTTCCTCCACCTGAGAGTGGCCTGCCCCCAGCCCCTGGACACTCACCACAAACCGGCTGTTGACCTTCTCTAGGATCTGCTTCTCATTGAGTGCCATGGACTCCCCTTTCCTCTTTTTGATCCTCTTCTTCTCCAAGCGCTTGCAGGCATACATTTTACCTGTGGCCCGAACCTGGCAGGCACAGACCTGGGGGGCAAAAAAGAAGTCAAGGTCACGGTGGCACTGTGGAGGGATGTCCGAAGTTTCTTGGAGGCCAGAGAAGGGACTGGCTTTCCAAGGAAGAGAGCTGATGGGAAAAAAGGGGCTCCCAGCCCACTGGAGCTGGCCACAGACCATGGCCTTGGATCTACGGCTGCCGTGGGCCCTGCCCTTGCCCTGGCAAGCTGTCCCAGCGCCATCTTCCTCTCCCCTTAGAAGAATCCCAGCTCCTGAAGGAGGAATATTCAAGGACATGAAGTTGAACAAGGAGGTTTGTTGAACTCTCACATCCATGTTCAGGTGATGCGCCAGGGCCTAAAGGACCAGCCCCTCTCAGAGGCAACTGTGTTGTCACTGTTCCAAGCTCTGGACTAAATGCAGCAGTTGCTAACTGGGGCCTTTGAAGCACCAGCTGCTAGTAGCAATAGCTTGTTTGGGGGGACAGAGTTATGAGAGACCCCCAAGACTCCTGCCTTTATAAAGAAAGAGGATGACAGCCAGAAGATTTCAGGTCTAGTCTCATTTCTGCCCCTTGTCAGTTGTGTGATACTCAGTGAGTAATGTAATTATTCTGAAACTCAGCTTTCTTCATCTCTAAAATAGGAATAAAAAGTCTTTCTTCAGTTTCTGGGACTTTCAGAGAGAGCACAACGGACTCTCCAATCCCACCTCACAGTGCCTATTAACATCATCATCTAGAAATGTGGCGGCTGAGGTCAGTCCGCCCCTCACACCCTCACCTCTCCCTCCCCATACACTTTTCACCTCTAGAGTTGAACCCTGCCCAAGGCTGACTCCTGACAGTACCCCCATCACCCCTGCCCCACCCCGGACAGCAGAGGGTAACTCAACACCCCTCCCTTTCCACCTTAAAACCAAAACCAAACCAAATGCCACTGTCTTGACTTTGACTCCTAGTGACCCTACAGGACAGAGTGGAACTGCTCCATGGAATTCCCAAGGAGCACCTGGTTGATTCGAACTGCCGACGTCTTGGTTAGGAGATGCAGCATTTATCCACCATGCCACCAGGGTTTCCCCTCTGCTCTCCCTCAGCACCTCCAGCCCCCAAATATTCACATTATCTGGGCATATTCTTGGGCACCCATGGCTGATCCATTTGCGTGGGAAGTCCTGCTTAGAAAAATGCTTTAGGCTTATTAAGAAGGGACAGAAAAAGCAACTACTAGACTATAGGAACTTTCCACTGAAAAACATAAACGGTCACTCACCTCTCCGAAGCCCCCTTTTCCTAGCACTCGATATTGTCGAAAAGTGTTTTTAGTCACTGGTTGCCTAGAAAAAAGCAAGAGTCCAACATGGATGTGCTAGTGTTAAGATCCAGAATCCCCTAACAAATGGACAACTGCACCAGTGAAAGTCACTGGTGGGAGGCACAATTCTATGATCCCCAAAGTAGCCCCCGAGTGCCCCCAGAAATCATGGCTATTCTCTGGGGCTGAGTATTCAAATCCTCCTGCAGAGTGCCCAGCCTGAGGTCAGGCCTACAGATTTCAGCCTTTTCAGCCCCTCAAATTCTGTGAGTCAAATCCTTAAAACAAGTCTTTTAATATACATGTATATGCACACACACACACACACACAACTCCTACTGGTTCTGTTTCTCTAAAGAACACTAACTAATACCGATTTGGGTGCCTAGAGTGGTTTCAGAGGTACAGAACCATAAGGATGAGTTTTCTGGGTACGTTCTGGGGTTTCTAGAATTGGTTTTTCAATCCAGTTAGATTTAAAGACACTAATGACTCTATTTTTAGTGGTAACAAGGGCACTGACAAGCCATGGCATAATGTGGCAATAGGGAGATGCAAAATACCTCCAGTGGACACTCCTAATGAGACGCTTATAAAAGGCATGATTTGGGGAGACCATGCATTTGATACCTTACAACATTTTTGTCAAGCTAACGAGTAACAAGATGGTGCGAGAAAAGCAGGGAGAGAAAAAAGACACATTCAGGGCTTCAAATTCCCAGCTCAAGTTCCTCATAAATGACTTGAAAGTGTCTATGTCTGATCTGAAAAAAACCCATATCTCTTATTGCTGCAGAGCTGAGATTTCTGAAAACCAGACCCAGGGTCTCATCTTGAAAATGGCTAAAGTATAATGCAGACTGAGTGCCCAGCCTGGTGGAAGGTCTGCTGTTAAATGTAGGGCATTGATTAGGAAAGATCTCAAAAAAACTAAACGGGACATATGGGCAGATCCTCATGAAGCTGGGGATTAAACCCGTCAACTCTGCTGAGTCTTCTTTACTGGGACAGGCAGCTCTCTGACCCCTGTCTGAAGAGATTAACCCTGCATTGCCTAAAGAACCTGCAACGGTCTCCCCAGGGTCGTTGCCCTAAAAGACATCCAAGGAGAACGCCACGTGAAAATTGAGACAGAGATAGAAGAGATGCATGTACAAGTCAAGAGACATCAAGGATTATCGGCGAAACAAGCAGAAAAAGATGGAACAGGTTTTCCCACTGAGCTTCAGAGAGTGCATGGCCCTGGCGACACCTTGATTTCAGGTTTATGGCCTCCAGAAAGGTGACAATATATGTCTGTTGTCTTTAGTCGTCTAGTAGAGATGCTTCCTTAGGCAGCCCTGAGAAACTAAGATGAATCCTTGGAGGCTGAGAGAGAAAGTTCTTACTTGCTCAGAGGGGGAAGGTTGAAGGCATGAAAAAACGTGGGAGCCCAAAGCTGCTTACCCACAGATTTCCTGTGGTTCCCTTTCTCGCTCAAATGCAAATCATGTGGCTTGGCTCAGAGGGAAGCTGAGTCCTCTATGCAGGGAAAAGGAGAGGGGGCAGCAGCCAGAGAGGCTGGGCACCCCCTGCAGGAACGTGAAAGAGGCCACAGCCCTCCCCACACCTGCACACCCAGTCCGCCGTAGGACGGCCACACCTCCTGTTCCCAGGAGTCCAGGGCTATTTCTGCAGGTGCCTCTCCAGCCCCAAGCCCACACAGCCCCAAGGAAATCGATCTGGCTAACCTCTCACCACACTGCTCCAGCCTTTAAAAGAGGAAACCCTGGTGGCGTAGTAGTTAAGCGCTATTTCTGCCAACCAAAATGTCAGCAGTTCAAATCTGCCAGGAGCTCCTTGGAAACTCTATGGAGCAGTTCTACTCTGTCCTCTATGGTCACTACAAATCGGAATTGACTTGATGGCACTGGGTTTACCAGTTTTTTGGTTTCCTTAGGTTGCAAAGGCTGCTGTCTTCAGGTCTAACCTCGCTAACTTTACCCATTGGTTCATCATTCCACCATCACCAAAATCCACTGCCATCGAGTCAATTCCAACCCATAGTGACCCTATGGGACAGAGTAGATCTGTTCCATAGAGTTCTTAAGGTTGGAACCCCTGGTGGCATAGTGGTTAAGAGCTACAGCTGCTAACCAAAAGGTTGGCAGTTTGAGTCCCCTAGGTGCTCCCTCTAAACTGTACGGGGCAGTTCTACTCTGTCCTATAGGGTCACTATGATCTGAATTGTGGGGTTTTAGTTTAGTTGTGGGTTTTTTTCCAATCTTTATGGAAACAGACTGCTACATCCTTCTTCCCAGCAGAGGCTAGTGGTGGCCTCAAACCTCTGACCTTTCGTTAGTGGCTGCGCACTTAACTACTCTACACCACCAAGGACCCATTTGTTATCTTATCCTCCATAGAACTCGGGCTCTAAAAGATCCTATCTGTTTAAAAGGGTAATTGCGAAGTCATCATCATTTTGTATCTGCAACTCCCTACGTTAATTACCAAAATCATTTGTCATCTAATCAGAATCTCCCATCAGGACATTATTTCCCAGAGGTAGCACACAAATGGCCATTCCAGTCACAGCAAAGGACTCCCTGTTTCAGATAGCTTGTGCTTTTTCATTGCCAGCCTGTTTGGCTACTAAAACTGGTTTTCACCACATTGAGATTTGCTCTTGGGCATGAAGAGCAATGAAACCTGATCCACGGTAGAGCACGGATGAACTCTGAAAACATCATGCTAAGTGACAAATATTGTGCAATTCCACTCATATGCAACACTTAGGATCTGACCAAAGTCTGTTGCTATTAAGTGGATTCTGATGTATAGTGACCCTATGGGACAGAGTAGAACTGCTCCAAAGGGTTTCCAAAGGGGGGCTGGTGGATTTGAACTGCCGACTATTTGGTTAGCAGCCAAACACTTAACAACTGTGCCAACAGGGCTCCCTATCTAGGACACAGAGGCCAAAGTTTATCAGTGGTTACCAGGGGTGGAAGGAGGGAGGGGAAGAGGTGAATCCCTGCTGAGGGGATACTGAGCTTCTACTAAGGGTGCTGGGAAAATCTGGAAACAGGCAATGCTAATGGTTGAAAAACATGATAAACATAACTGATGTCACTTAATTGTACATTGTGTACCATGAAGAATGTTGAAAAGACAAATGATTTGTTACACAGATATTTATCACATTTAAAACAAATATTGGCTCTAAGATCTCCCAAACTATTCTTGAACACCTTCCCCCAACACACACACACACACACACACGTGAAAAATCCTGACCTTCAGGGGCTGCTGGGACACTGGATTGGGCCACAGAATTGGGTCAGCTGGAGAAACACCAGCAGACTGTGGTCTCCAGCCACTCTTCCCTTCCCCACCCCCAAAGCAAAGGTCTCCTATGTTTATTAGGGCAGTTATTCTCTTAATGCAGAACCATAAAGAACAAAGGAAGAAGCCAGAATTTGTCTAATACTTGTTCACTTCTAGAGATGGTGGTGAGACTCTCAACTTGCTACGGCAGAATGCTAGAGATCCTGGTAGCGGGGGGAATCGGAGTGCCGTCCAACGTGCTGCCCTTTACAGACCCGGCTTGGTGCTGCTCCAGCGTCTCTTTTTGGAGTCATAACCAATTTTATGACAAGTTGTCATCAGGATCCACTGGGAGCTGGGGGAGAGTCTGCCGGCTTCCTGGCCAGGAATTTCTCGATCCTGAAGGTCTCATGAGAAGACCTGGTAGGGACTGAAGGCAACTGCACCCACCACATGGCAGAGAAGTGGAGAAAGCCCGAGCCACTCTTGCTTGAATCTTCTCTGGAGCACCTTCTCACTGCCAGTGCCATCAGGAGATCTGGATTTCTCTGGACGTGTGTTTCGGGCACCACTCCTGTTCCCACACAGCCCTGACACCCCAGGGCACTCTCTGGCCCACCTGTCTCCAGTTTGTGAAAGGGGACTTGCTTTTCTCTTCCCTGGTGTTTATTTAAGGAGCCCCAATGGTACAGCGGTTAAAGCACTCAGCTGCCAACCCATCAGCATCTCTAAGAAAAATGCAGTAGTGTACTTCTATTAAGATTACAGCCCCAGGAAGCCTCGGGGGGCGGGGCAGTTCCTCTCTGTCTTGGAGGGTCATTATGATCTCGAATCAACTCGACAGCAACTGATTTGGGTTTTTTGGGAGAGGGGGTGCAGTGGTTAAGCACTTGGCTGCTAACTGTGGAGTTGACAGTTCACACCCTTCCTGCAGGAGAAAGATGTGGCAGTTTGCTTCCATAAAGATTTACTGCCTTGGAAACTCAGGTTCTACTCTGTCCTACAGGGTCGCTATGAATCAGAATTGACTGCCTGCATGCAACAGTAACAGCCTGACCCCCTTTGGAGCACACAGCCACCCACTCCAGGTGACCCCTGGGGCAGGGTATCCGTCACGTGTCTGAGGTGGGGACTTCTCTACAGCTGCCCTGGAAGCCACAGGAAGGCGTGTGAAGGACCAACAGGCACCCCACAGCAGCAGAATCCCTCTGCTGGGGGAAGGAGGGGAATGTAATTTCCCAGGAATTTCTTGGTTAACCTTAGCTGCTACACCACCAGGGATCCTTGGTTAAACTTGGGAGGGCAAAAAAACCTTTAATATGTTCACAGCACAGCCCTAATGGGCCTTGATCCTTTCAGTACACAAAACCAGGGAGGCAGGGTGCCATGCTGTGGGGTACTCCTAGGCCTTAGTACTCCCTCCTGGCTCCCAAAGTGTCACACACTCAAAAGGGTGAACTAACAACTTCTTCACAGTCACACACAGATTAAAAATGTCCATTTCTCCATTTCATGAGCTTGGTACAGGCACCTGGACATCAGTGGCCACAGCTGAAGGATTCTACTGGAACCAGAGAGCCAGGTAGACTAAAAGGTAAGGACTCGAAGATTCCGGCCTTCCTAAGGCCCTTGCTGTGTGACCCAAGGCCAACCTGTTAACCTCTCTGAGCCTCCATGTCTTCACTAAAATGGAGGTAATGATAATACCTGTTCCTCCAAGGGCTCTTTGTAAATGCTATGTGAGGACCAGATGTTCTTATTAGAATGCAGAAATAAAGGACATGGTCTTGGGGGGTGGGGGGGGGTCTCTGTGGTTAACAACCAGTAAGCAAGGTAAGCACAGGCTTACTTGTGCTTACTTATTTGTCTGTGCTGCACAATTTCACCCATAGGTTTGTGAGTAAGCACAATGAAGTCTGTGCACACTTTGCTTATCGGGTAATCTGCCCCCGGTAACAGTGACAACACCCGCTATGTGAACGTCTTGCACAGGGCCTCATTTTATCGTCACACCAGCCTCAGGACATGGGACTATGACTGTACCATTCTACAGATGAGAAGGTTGAGGCTTCAAGAGGTGAAATGAGTTGTGCAAGGCCATGGTGGTAAGCAGTGGAGCTGGAACTCGAGGGCAGGCAGCCTGTTTCAGAGCCCACGTGATGTGTCCAGCCCACACTGCCACCTGACACAGGTTTCAGACATAGGGTGGCACAGATCAGGGTCATGGGCTACCTAGCCCACATTCCAGAGTGAAAGTAGGAGATAATGTTAGAGTGGGCGAGAGTAGGTAATAGTAGTAGATAATGTTAGACTGTGTCCCCACAAGACTGTCTTGTGATCATCAGGACCCAGGACAGAGCCTCAAGGGTCAACTGCTTATCCCAAAATCAGACACAAGGACGCTGATGATCATGGTGATGCTGACTGTCAGGGTGACAGCAACAACTATACCTGGCAGCTTAGCTCCAGAAGCCAGATTGTGAGCATTCATCCAGAGCTTGCCTTGTTCTAAACATGTGCTAAGTTTATCAGATTTCATCATCACTACAAACCTATCCAGCAACCACTACTATTGTCCCATTTTACAGGTAAAGAAGCTGAATGTGGAGTGATAAGTGACCCTTTCTGAGGTTCCCTGGCGAGAGGCCCACCCAGGACCCATCCCAGGCTGCGGGTTAGAGCCTAGACTCCGACCTGACACCCTTAGTGGGATATTTGGTCTGAGCCCGTGCTTTGCCAATTCTCTTAAAGCCATGTATTGTGTGTGCTGGATGGTGGTCATCGGGCCACCAGAGGGCCACCCACTGTTTTCCCCGTTAACACACTGGTTAGGGGAGAGAGAGAGAAAAGGACCAGCCTAATCAACGACTGCAGAATAAGGTGTTATCCTTCAGGTCTTCTCAAGGTGGGCAGAGAAGGGGGCTTGGGGTGTGGCTGGACTCACTGGGTGGGACAAATGGTTAACAAGCTCGGCTGCTAAGCAATAAGTTGAAGGTTCCAGTCTCCAGAGGTACCCTGGAAGAAAGAAGACCTACTTGGGAGCAACCAGCCACTGCAAACCCCATGGAGGCCAGTTCTCCTCTGACTTGATGGTGACTGTTTCTTGGGTCCTGTGGCTTCAGCAGTATCTGCAGGGACAAACTCATGCTGGTGCTGACACATAGGCAGACAGGAGGGGGATGACCTCTGCTCTCTAACCGTGGTGCACCCAGATGGCTGTGAGCCCCAGGTCTCCAGGGTACAGGGAATGTGATGTGGCATGGCACTGTCTTTCTCCATCGATAGGACCACTGAAGAGTGGGCAGAGCACTGTATCGGGGGTGTGGGCCAGCGTGGCACCCTTGGCTTGCTGGGTGATGAAGTAAGTCACGTCTTCTCTATCTCTCCATTTCCACATCAGTGACATGGAGGCCCTACCTGCCCGACCAAGGCACAGTCGTGCATGTGAGAGGATTTGGAAAAGAACACAGTAGCAAATCAACAAGACAGAAGACGGAAGATGCTGAGGCTCACCCATGCAGAGGGGGAAACAAAGTTAGACAGAAAACAGCCAACACTTATCAGAACAGCGGGGACAGGGACAAAGCTGAGGGAGGCAGCTGTTTCAGAAGGCAATTTGGCAACCCCTCAAATTTTTAAAAGTAGGTAATTTTGAACCCCATGATCCACCTATCTTTTTGCTGTATTGGTACCTTAGGAAACCCAGTGGTGTAGTGGCTAAGAGCTACAGCTGCTAATCCAAAAGTCCAGCAGTTCAAATCCACTAAGTGCTCCTTTGAAACTCTGTGGGGCAATTCTACCCTGTCCGATAGGGTCGCCATCAATCGGAATCGACTTGACGGTGGGTTTAGTTTTGGTTTGGGTGGTGGCTTCTGTGTCGCTGTGATGCTGGGAACTACAACACTCGTATTTCAAATAACCAGCAAGGTCAACCACGGTGAACAGGCTTCAGCGGAGCTTGCAGACTGAGACACGGTAGGAAGGAAGGCTTGACGGCCTATTTCCAAAACTTAGTCAATGAAAACCAAAGGATTACCACAGATACATTGTCCAATACAGTACTGGAGATCAGCTGCCTCTCCACTCTCCAGGCAAGGCCCAACGGGACAGCTGCAATGACAGTCTCAAACATGACGACGGCACAGGACCAGCAAGGTTTCCTTCTGTCATACGGAAGGTCACCATGAGCTGGAGCTGACCTGACGGCAGGTGACAACAGCAGAATGTTGACCCAGAAATTCCTCTGCTAGGAGCATCCGTGCAAAAGTCCACAAAGATCTGTCTACAAAGCTATTCATTACTTGGGGGACGTGGCACAGAAACAGAGGACAACTTCGATGGCCATGAGTGGAGGACTGGGTGAAGAAATGGCCGATGTGTAACCAGCACAGGGAACAAGGCCGGTCTTCAGTGGCTGGGGAAGGAAGCACTCCCTGAGAGAGGGGACTCGGGAAGGCAGAACAGGAGACCATTCTGTATCTGTATACTGCATATACTGCGTGTATACACACCTGAGTGAGTGTATGTGTGTGCAGGCGCTTTTGTCAGCATAGAACATTTCTAGAAGAACAGACAGAACTTAACAGGAAGGGAATGGTTCATTTTTCAAAACCAGGAACCCATGGGAGGTGATGGGAATAAAAACATATCCCGCTTCCACACACACACACACACACACACACACACACACACACACGTTCATGTCCATATGCACACGCGTGCTCACCTTTCTAACCATTTCCACTGGAGGAAGCGGTCGAAATACATGCTGTCCAGGTATTCCTGGAATGGTTCTCCCTGCAGATAGTCGTGGACGGATCTAGCTCAGACGGAGAAGAGAACATCTGATAATCCTGACCTCAAAGCCAACAGGCAGGGCTGTACCCCGCAGGTCCCCTCCCAGCCTCCTCTGTCTCCAGGCTCCAGCAATGCGAACACATGGGGCTTCAGAACAGACACAGCAGGTCTGTCAGAAGTCCCCTCATTCTACCCTGCCTAGCATCACAGGCCACACTGGGGACTGTGGTCTTCAGCCCAAGAGCAACGGGGAATCACAGGAACTGTGGGGCACAAATGTGACCTGTGACCTGGGGGGGAGGATCCCGGAGATGGACAAGGAGGTGTAGGTGTGTTGGAGGTGTGTGTCCACACTTGTGTGTGTGTGTGCATGCCTATGTGTGAGACGGGGGGAGGACGGAGTTGGCACACATCAGGCACCACGTCTGCTGACTCCCCTCACATGCAGCGGGGCCAGTCCCGAGCACCCGCAGACAAGGTGGTGGGTGGGGCTGAGGGCAGTGCAGGTCCCTCACACAGCAGCACCACCTGCTCAGGTTGGCAGTGGGGGTGAGGGGGTCAAGAAAGATTTCCAAGCCTCCCAGGCAGGTCACAGTCTCCACTCTCTTTCCCTACCCTGTGAGACAGATGTTTTCTTTGGATTTGGTATACTCCTGTCTTTTTCCCTTCACGAGACATGAACAAGCAGCTGGTATGCTTAGCTGGGGCCCCTGGACTATAGGATGAAGGACACCCCATCCCCCAGATTGCAGGGCATAGGATACCCCGTGCCCAAGGCAGCAGGACAGATGACATCCCACACCCAGGGCTGCAGGGAAAAGGACATCACACCCTCAGGGCTTCAGGGAAGTGGACACCCTGTGCCCACAGCTGCAACGCAGAGGACACCCCACACCCATGGCTGTAGGGAAGAGGACACCCCATCCCCAGGGCTGCAAGGAAAAGGACACCCCAACCCCAGGGCTGCAGAGAAGAGAACACCCTGTCCACAAGCCTGCAGGGAATAGGACACTCCATGCCCAGGGCTGCAGCACAGAGGACACCCCAGCCCCAGGCCTGCAGCACAGAGGACACCCCGGCCCCAGGCCTGCAGCACAGAGGATGCTGAAGGGATGGCAGTGGCGGGCACTCACTGTGCACAAGCGGAGAAGAGCTCTTTGCAGGGTCTCTCCAGGAGCTTCTCTTCTGTCTGGGAGACCAGGTCTTGGCTGACTTGGGCGACGAACACTGGGGACTGGAGGGAGAAGAGCGATGGTCAATGAAGAGGATGGAGGCAGAGGGTGGCCGGAGGGCTGGGTGCTACTATCCTCCAGGTGGGCGTGTAGGGGGCTCCTCCAGGCCAAGGAGCAGCTGGGCCCAGTGCACACAGCAAGTCCACTGCAGGTGTGGCAGGCAGACCCATCTTCCCTCTCACCCACACCGGGCCCTGGCTGCACCCACTGTTTAGTGGGGCAGGGATGAGGCTGGGCTGGAAGGTGGTAACAGAGCTGGGGTTTAGGGTCAGACTTCTGGCTCTGCTGCTCCTCAGTTGTGTGACCTAATGGGTGTCAGAATCTCCTCTGAGCCCCACAGTCCGCAGCTGCAGAATGTAGACAATGACAGTTCCAGGTTCTTGGCTGTGACCAGGGCTGAATAAGGTGCTCACAGCTGTACGGAGCTAGACAACACAGCTGAGGTCATTGCTCCGTCTCTTAGCCACTCTGGGCCTTTCCTCAGAGGGCTAAAGATGAACCCCATCTAGCCTCAAGATTCATTTGTGAACAGAAGGCTCAGTGGGTGTGGGGTGGGACTGAGTGGCTATGAGCACAGCTTTGGAGGTGAGGGACCAGGGTTTGAACCCCAGCTTGGCCACCTGCAGCTGTGGAACCTTGGCCTTCACTGGGCAGCCTGACTGTCCCCAGGAAAGGGGCCAGAAATAATAGGGTCTCCCTGGATGACTCAACGGAATGATTCTAGTGCTTTAGGTAAAGCCAGTGGCCTGATCCTGGCTGACACCACGTGCACGATAAATGTCACCACTGTCATTGACTTCATCTTCTAGGTTAAGCTGTTTGGCTGAGTATCCAGGAGTGTCTTGAGTCTTACCCAGCCAAGGTGCCCTATGGCTCAGTGGTTAAGCGCTTGGCTGCCAACCAGAAGGCTGGTGGTTTGAACCTCCCAACCACCCCATGGACAGAAGATGGCAGTCTGCTTCTGTAAAGATCAAAGCCTTGGAACCCCGTGGGGCAGTTCTACTCTGTCCTATGGGTTCACTTTCAGTTAGAATTAACTCAACAGCAGCAGGCTCTTTTTTTAAAACCCAGAGCAGTGGGGGCCTCTGGGAGGGAGCTGGCAGGACCAGAAGGCAGCCCCACCCAAGGCCCGCATCCCCCACCTCCCCCAACCATTCACCCTCTGCCAGCTGTTCCCAGGGCTGACGCACCAGCTGGGGCATGAGGAGGGTTTTTAATAAATTACAGGGATAATTGAGAAAATCGCTGGGAGTAGGCTCAGGAAAACAAAGCGTAGACGTGTCTTTCTCCCCAAAGGATGCTGAAATCTGAAAAGCTGGCTTTCTCCTCCCAGCTACTGAAATGTCGCTGTGGGGCTGGTTACTCTGCAAAGGCCATTGGGGGTGTCTGCAGGAGGGGCTCAGTGCAGAGGTGCGGGGGCGTCTACTCTGTCCCTGGTGAACGAGAACAGTGGCTCACGGTTCTGAGTCCCCACGGCCCTGAGTCTTCCCGTCCTTGTCTCCCCTTTGGTGGTATCCCCAGAGCGGGACTGAGAGCCCCCAGCCTGTGCAGGCAGGAAATGGTGGGATGGTAAATGTTGCCCACTGGCCAGTGGAGGGAAGCTGCTGGCAACAAACAACAAGTTCAAGCACATCTCCAGGGTGGCAAGCATCCCATCGTGGGTGCTGACCTTGGGGGCAATCCTCACGGCAGGGGCCACCATCCACTCTCCCTCTCACTCTGCCCTGCAGCCACCCTCCTTCTGCAGACTCCGCACTTGATGAACGAAGGGGCGGAGGAGCGCCCTCTCCAGAGCAGCGGCAGCTGTGCAGAAAAGCTGCTGGCTGAGTGGAAGGGGCTCCGCACCGGGAGGCAGAAGCCCTGAGCTCTGGAGCCCCCATCTCCTTACCCGTAACAGCAAGGAGCTGCTCTAGAGGCAACCCTCCTTCCAGATTTAGGAATAGCTGGTTGGTAGTTTCTTGCTTCCAAGACTTGGGGAATAGTCTGGGGAATTCTGGCAGCTGAGTCTCAAGAGAATCAATAACTCCTCACTACTTTAGAGTAATTAAATACTAAAACAAACCCCAAGGCCATAGGCAAACACTTCTTACCCTGAACGTGCTTCTGAATGAGAACTGATGACTGGGGCAGCCTGGGTTTGGAAGGGCCCAGTGCCTGCTGGCACAGACCTGACACTGTGTGCTTGTTAACGAATGAGATGTGCCAGGAGGTGGCTCTGAACTTGGGTTTCAATTGTGGTGTTCAAACGTGACTTTGAACCTGGTGTAAATCAACTGGGTGGGCAGGCCCTAGGGAATAACGGAGCCACTGCCTTCATTTCCTTATTTCTTCTAGTGAGAAAGCCCCCTAACAGACGGTGGGCGCAGGCTGGTGCTGGGCTTTGGAATGAGGGAACGGGACACGAAGTCAGTGTGGTCCTTGACCTCAAAGCATTTTCTCCAGTGACACATGAGTGATACACTGAGGAGTCCCTGGTTGGCACAAATGCTTAAAGCCCTAGGCTACTCACCTAAGATTGGCGGTTCAAGCCTACCCAAAGGCACCTCAGCAGAAAGGCCTGGTGATCCCCTTCTGATAGATCACAGCCCTGAAAACCCTACAGAATGCAGTTCTAGTCTACCCACAAGTGCTTACCAAGAGCCGGAATCAACTTGATGGAAGTGGGTTTTGGCTTACTATCCTCACAGAAAAGTTGTTTCCCCTTCTCAGTTCTGCTGCTGCCGATGTATAAAATGAGGTGCTTGCAAAGCAAGTGACTTTCAAATGTTTTAGCAGCAAACTTTTTTTTCCCCTCTCTCCAAATAAAACTTATTTACAGACCCTTTAAAGCCCTAATGGCGTTGTGGCTAAGTACTACACCTGCTAATCAAAAGGTCAGTAGTTCAAACCTGCCAGGTGCTCCTTGGAAACTCTGTGGGGCAGGTCTACTCTGACCTGTAGGGTCACAATCAACTTGATGGTAGTGGTGTTTGTTTGTTTGTTTGTTTGGTACAGACCCTTTGCTAAAGAGAATTCAAAAGCAGTTGCAGCAGTAAATCAACAGGTCCATTGCCATCGAATCAACTCTGATTTATAGTGACCCAATAGGTCAGAGTGGATTTGCACTGCTGACCTTTTGGTTAGCAGCTGTAGCACTTAACCACTACACCACTAAGACTTACGCGTCGACAGGGAATTACCGGCAACTCAAGCCGGATTCAGAAGAGGGTGTGGAATGGGGGATATTGGAGCTGATGTCAGATGGATCCTGGCTGAAGGGAGAGCCTAACAGAAAGCTGTTCAGCTGTGTTTTACTGACTACACAAAGATGTACAACTGTGTGGATCATTACAAACCATGGATAATGCTGCAGAGAACGAGAATTCCAGAACATCTAATTGCGCTTTTGGGAAACCTGCACCAAGATCAGAGGCAGATGTTTGAACAGGACAAAGAGACACTTCACGGTTTAAAATGAGGAAAGGCGTGAGTCAGCGCTGTATCCTTTCACCATACTGAATCAATCTGTATGCTGAGCAAATAATCTAAGAAGCTGGAGTATATGAAGAAGAACAGGGAGTCAGGATCGAAGGAAGACTCATTAACAGCCTGCAATTTGCAGATGGTGCAACCTTGCTTGCTGTAAGTGAAAAGGATTTGAAGGACTTACTGATGAAGATCAAAGACTACAGTCATCAGTATGGATTATGACAACATAAAAAAAACCCAAATCCTCACAACTGGACCAATAAGCAACATCAAGATGAGGGGAGAAAAGACTGAAGTTGTCAAGGATTTCATTATTCACAATCAAAGTCTATTGAAGCGGCAGTCAAGAAATCAAATAAACTGTTGCAAAACTACTGCAAAACACTTCTTTAAAGTGTTAAAAAGCAAAGATGTCACCTTAAAGATAAAGGTGAGCTTGACCCAAGCCACAGTATTTTCAGTTGTCTCATATGCAAGGAAACCTTGGCAGTGAATAAGAAAGACCCAGGAAGAACTGAAGCCTTTGATTTTGGTGTTGGTGAAGGCTGCCAGAAAAACAAACAAATCCATCTCGGAAGAGGTACAGTCAGAATGCTCCTTAGACAGGACGGTGAGACTTTGTCTCACGTACTTTGGCCATGTCATCAGGAAGGACCAGTCCTTGAAGGACATCATGCTTGGTAAAGCAGAAGGTCAGTGTAAAAGAGGCAGACCCTCGAGACATGGATTCACACAGCAGCCGCAGCAATGGGCTCAAAAATAGCAGGGGCTGTGAGGACAGTGAGGGGCTTGGCACTGTTTCGTTCTTTGGTACCCTGGGTCACTAAGAGTTGGAACAGACTCGATGGCACCTGACAACACTAACAAGAACACAGGCCCATGAGGCAGCCCCAGTGGCACGGTGGTTAAGGGCAGGGCAGCTGAGCTGGAGGTGAGCAGTGTGAATCCATGCAGTGGCTCTGTAGGAGGAAGACCTAGCAATCTGCTCCTGTAAAGATTAAGGCCCAGAAAAAGCTATGGGGCAGTTCTACTCTGTCATAGGGGGTCACTAGGAATCGGAAACCTCCTCAACAGCACACCACAACATATAGGCCTACACTTAAAATTGATAAAAATAATCTGTAATGATGGTTTACATCTGGTGATGGCTGAGTTGGGTCAGGCTCTGTGCTGGGCTCCTTATGTTCACCATTTCATCTTTATTGAGGCCTCTGAGGTGGGTACTATTACAATGCTTACAAAGTCTGTCAGTTAAGTTTGCAAACTCATCCTAGAAAAAGTTCTACACACCTCACCGCTGAACATCACTATGCTCACCTTAGTACTCCCCTTGGGAAGCTATGCACCAGCACCACCTCTCAGGCCACCCTTCAAAGCACTTTTACTAGGATGAGTTCGTAAATTTAATTGTCAGACCTTGTACGACCACAGTTCTGATGGACATTCCAGAAAAAGAGTTCCAAGAACTGCTTTGAAGAGTGGACCAGGCACTGACATTGGTGGCATAGCTTCCCACGGGAGTACTTCAAAGGTGACCCTAGTGATCTTCAGGATGGAAGCACACAGTGCTATTTCTAGGATGAGTTCTCAAACTTAGTTCTCAGACCTCATGTTTCTCAGATGAAGAAAATGAGGCTCAGAAAAGTTAAGCAGTTGGTTCAAAAAGTTGATTCAATAAGTGGCTGAGAGGGAATGTCAGCCCCGGTTGGGTGACAACAGGAGTGTTCTGGATGGAGATGGTGGGGTGTCTGAGCCACTGGTGCTCGTTCTCCTCACCCCCTCCCAGGTGCCGGAGGCTACTGACATGCCACCTTAGCCCCTGGGGGTCTGAAGACCCCAGTGTGGAAACCAAGAAACTGTGGGGCCCTACCTGCCATGGTGGTCTGAATCTATATGAAAATTGATGGGACTCAGGCCCATGAGCCCCCTAGGGCTCAGAGAAGGGGGAAGTCACTACAGGTGGGGTCATCCGGGAAGACCTTCTACAGGATGGAGTCAGGAGGGAAGTGGAATTTGGTCTCAGATCTTCCAATCCTTATTGCTACCTGCAGGCAAGGACAGCCAACTGGATCCCCTCTCAGCCACACTCAGTTTCCTCCTAAGGGGACAGGAGAGACTGTTGAGGGTGACCAGCTGTGTGCATGGAGTCATAGCTCTCTCATAACTTTGGGCCTGGCAGCAGGCAGGCTCTTGGGACACTGCCCACAGTGGAAGCCCAGTGAGGAAAGTTAACAAGCAGATAATAACGCATTTGGTTCAATGACCATCATTGGTTTAAGGCCAATCTCTGGCTTGACATGAAGAGATTAAGCAATTCCAACCACCCTTTGCAGTGACTCCGGGAAGTGACACCTTTGCCAGTAAGAAACTGTTGACCAGTTTACATCTGGGACACAAGCCCAGACCTGCCAGGAGTGTCACAGATGGGGCTGCTGCGTCCAGAGAGGGGTTCGGCTGGACCACATCAGCTGTTTCTATTAGTGGAATCACGGTGCCAGTTCCCTGGCTCCTGTTAGGAGAAAAATCAAACTTGGTGCCATCAGGTTGATTCTGACACATTGCCACCCTACAGGACAGAAACTCTTTGTGCGAGCAAAGCGCCACAACTTTCTCCCTTGGAGCAGCTGGTGGCTTTTTGGTTAGCAGCTGGACACTTGACCACTGTGCCACCAGGACTCCTGCCAGGTCAGAGAAGCTACCATGAAGGGGGGCCACGGCCTCCGGCAAGAAAACCAGCCAGAAGCTCAGAGCGGCTCTGGGGTTCTTAGAAGCCACAGCCCAGCTGCTGTGAGCCACACTCTGGGTCTTGGAAGGCGGAAAAATTCTGTGCTGTTCCAGATCCTTCTCCTGGAGGCTCACCCAGAGGGTTTGTGAGGTGGGGCAGGCAGGGGTGGGGTGCCTCCTGCAGGCCAGGTGGGTGCTGGACAGCACGGCCCACCTTGGTTTGGGCCAAATCCCAGATACCTGGGTCCTCACTCATTGCAGGTTCCTGATTGTCAGATGCACTACTGTGGGCAATGCTGTGGTCCTTTCTTGCAGGAACTGTGGGAGGGCCGGGGGCAAGATCTGATCCGAAGCTGTACTTGTACGACAGCAGAGAAAGAGTGACCGTGTGCTTGGAGTGACTGGGGGACTGCTGCAACTGCTCAGTGTTCCTCTTCACCCCTCTCCAGTCAGAGCTGCGGCTTCACAAGCCCTCTATGTCTGCCCCAAAGGATCCAGGGATTTTAAGGCACTGATGCAGGCAAGGGAGAGGGCAGGGAGGGTATAGGCCTTTCCTCAGCATCAGCTGCCCTGGTTGGTACCAAATCACCCCAACGGATGCTTCACTCAGTGCTGAGGCAGAAAGCACATCCCACCACCCCCATACTCCTCCGGCTTCCCTCTGCTACTCAGCACCCACTCTCAGTGACTTTGCAAGAGACAGGGACTGCAGCCCATGGGCAGGCGGACAGCCAACCCCAGCTCTGTCTCTGCCCTGCACGGCAAGGCCAGCCGAGCATCTTCCCACTAGGTGGCGCCATTGAGTTTGTCACGACTGTACTCCTGCCAAAGCACCAGGGTGGACCCAAACACAGACCAGCCTCCCTTCTGGTCCTCATGGAGTTGGGAAGCCAGCGGGGCACACCTGGAAAAACTGCCAAGGGCTTAACCTCAGAATAATGACCAAGCAGCCTTTGCAATAACAGATGAGGGAGTAAATGAGGCATCAGTTTGGAAGGGTGCCCTGCACAGGTGAGCCAGAGCAGGACTTTGAAGGACAGTTGGGGTTTAGACGGGTAGAGGAGGTGCTGTCTGGGCAAAGGCCTGGGGGATTGAAGGAAGCTTGGGACCGCAGGGGGATGCTGCTTGGCAACGAGGTCTCAGCCAGAGAGTAGACCGTGGCAGGAAAGGCTGGCGGGGCCGTGGCAGGAAAGGCTGGCGGGGCCCCAGGCTGTCCTGGGGGAGTCACAGCCTGTCCTTAGGCAGCCACAAGGCCTGAGTCATCAGCCCAGATGATGGCTCCCAGGCAGCTGCAATCTGCTGATTCGGCAGCTGCACCTGCTCCCTGGCCTTTCTGTCCCCTCTGTACCACACACGACTGACAGGAGGGAGGGAGACGGTTTCCCTCACCACAGAGCACCTCCAGATGTGTGAGGTCCTGGTTCTCTTGCTTCAAGATGTCAGAGTGGGCCTGGGTCAGGTGCCCATGGCTGGTGTCCTTGGAGACCAGAGGATGGAGCATGACTGAGGAGCTGTGAAAGGCTCCCCCAACTACCTTCCACTCCAGCGCACAGCTGCTCGGCAGCCGAGAAAAGTCCTGAAGTCATTGGCATTGGTGTCCCTTTCAGAACCTTCTGGAAACACATGCGCTTCACTTACTTGAAGATTCAGGGTCCAAGGTGGAGCCAGAATAAGAGAAAGGTGCACAGGGCTCTCCTGGGAGACCCTTAAGGGCTTACCCAGTCCAACCCACTCATCACACAAATGGGGAAACTGAGGCCCCACAGAGTGAAGGCACCCTTCCAAATTCACACCACTGGCCCATAGCAGAGGCAGAATCAGAACCCGTGGGAGCCCAGCGTACAAGGAGTGGCCTTGAGCTGCGTGAGTTCTGGATCAGCTCTAGCCGAAGCCTTCAAACTGGTTCATTCCAGTTCAACTCACTGCTGAGAACTGTCATTTCCAATCCCAGACATACTGGATCAGAATCTATATTTCAACAAGCTCCTCAGGTGATTCCTATGTGTACACAAGAATATACATAATATATGCAGATGTACACATAAAAATCACCCAAGGAGCTTGTTAAAGTGTGGTTTCTGATTCAGTATATCTGGGTGTGGGAATGAAATTTCTCAGCAGTGAGTTGAACTGGAAGGAACCAGTTCAGAGCACTGCCTGAGCCAACATGATGGGAAGGGGGACATAGCTTTTCTATACCAAACCAGCTTGTCCCCATTTCACAGATGAGGACTTGCACACACAGCAATCTTATCCGCTGTCTCTCCCACCTACCCCTCCTCTCCATACCCCTATCACTGTCCTGTTTCCCAGAATTTCTTTCTCTTGCTTGGGCTATTCAATAGCCTCCTCACAGCTCTCTGCCACCCACTTGCTCTTGCACTTGACACTGTGGTCCCCCAAGTCGTTCTTTTACACCACCAAGTACTGATGGCCCCCACTGCCTCCAGGACCAAGTCCAAGGCCTTGGTGAGTGACCTCAAAGGTCCACTTGGGCCTGGCCTCAACACCCTCCTGGCCTGCTCTCTTGATGCTCTAGCACCCCCTCACCACTTCCTGAGCATGCTCCCAACTTTCTAGCTGCTGGGCCTCTGCTCATTCCCTTCCTATGCATCACGGCATGCCCAAGCCACCCAGTCTTCAGGACTTACTTCCCATGAAAATTCATCCACGATGACCTTCCACCCAGCCCCACCTCCCAGTGACAGCTGTCACTGCCATTGTCACTACCATTTCCTGAGTACCTTCCCTATGCCAAGTCTGGGAGCTGCATCCGGGCTTAGCTCGTTTAATCTTACCAAGGTAGGTTTAATTATTATTATCCCCATTTTACAGACACAGAAATAGGCTCAGAGGAATTAAGTCCCTTGCCCAAGGTCCCACAGCTGGCATGTGAGCAAATACAGGCTTCAGGCCCAGACATGTGACTTCAGCCTCCTTCCTAAGCACGTCATGCCCTCCAGCCTCCTTCTTAGACGGCACTGCAGGAAGATAGGCCTTAGTCTCGAAGAGCAAGCCCTGCTTGGAGGCCCATGGGGAGCCCTGGCTCAGGAAGGAGCTCCGTGACGAGGTGCGCTGGACTCTGCCTGAGTTGACAAAGGCTGTTGGTGCAGTGCTCTTTGGAGTACCATACCCCTCCTCGAGGCTAGTGTTCAACATATGTTTCGCTTCAATATATGAAAACATCCCTCGAGGAGCTCGGCTCATTAGCAGTGGTTCCGTCAGTGGACAAAAGGTCAGCCCAGGAGACGGCCTGCTCTATCTGCAGACGCAAGCACTCAGGACTAAAGGATGTGTATGTTTTCACATGTGGCCAGCTGACATTCCCCATGTAAACTATTTGTAGTTTCCCAACAGGGACAGATCTGACCTTCAGGAAACGCTAGGCAAGAGAGCCAGGCTCTCCCGAAAAAGGGGTTCCAGGGGTCCCCGTCCTTCTAATAGAGGAGCTGCTAGGAGTTTGCCCATCTTGCCCAAGCCAGGGTGCAGGGAGATGTTTCCGGAGGGACCGCCTCCATTTCTCCTCTGGGATGGGAGTAGGGAAGGGACCCTCCCACAGCGGCACCCTGACCACTCCTGGGCCCTTCAGGAAAGGATCTGCGTCAGCTGTCAGGAGCTAGGCAAGGCACGCAAAGCCTCCAGCTTGCTATGGGCGGGGACAGGGGTGGGAACAGGACCTCCGGCAAGAGCCGGGTCAGAGGCAACTGTGGCCTCTCAGAGAGGCTGTCGCCCACCACCAGCCTGAGGGGCAGCAGGGTGCAGACTGTGGCCTGGGCATCCTGTGAATGTACAATCTTGGGACATGAGGCTGAGTATTCCAAGGCCCCAGGGACGCAAACTGGACCTTAAGGAGCCCGGGGCTCGCTGTGCTTGAGGCACAGTGACTATTCCATAAATGCCTGCAGACAGAACAAAGTGAGAAAATGGCAGGGCTAAGAACCAGACCAAGGCCCTGTCTGGCTGCAAATCCTGTGATCTGTCCGCCCCGTTCTTTGGAAATGAATGAATGATGCTTCCGGCACATAGCAGGCACTCAACATACTACGTGAATAATCGTGTGTATGTGTATGTGTATGTGATAGAGGTGAGGTCAGGTAGCGAACCAGGAGGGGAGTCTGTCCCCACAGAAGCACCTTCATCAGGTCACTGGGTCCAACCCCTGCCTTGTGACAAGCTGGGCAAACCAGAGGTCTTCTTTGAACTCTTCTTGACCAGCACCAGAACGGAAGACCGGGTCCTGCAGAAACTATTGCCTGGAATCTAGTTAGGCTTTCAGATGGAGAACCTGGAGCTGGCCTTAGAGAGAAGTGTCCTGGTTCCAGGGGTTTGGACAGCCCAGGGGCGGCCCTGGGTCTCTCTCACAGGCTCTTTTGATATAAAAGACCATCCCTTCATCCTTCCAACAAATTCCTCATTTGAGCAGGAAGTCCCTGGGTGGTCAGATGGTTAATCGCTTGGCTGCTCACCAAAAGCTTGGAAGTTTGAGTCCCCCCTGAAGTGCTGCAAGACAAAGCCCTGGTGATCTACTTCTGAAAAACTCAGTCATTGAGTTTTTGGGCACTCACATAGAGTGCCCAAAACTACTGCCCTGAGATAATCTTTAAACCTTAAACCAAAAATATTCCCGAGTCTTCAAACCAAACAATGGCTTGCCGTAACTAGTGAAGAGTGTCTGCCTTGAGCAGTGAGCTCTTTCAGGATCTGTCTATATGGGATCAAGCTGACAAGAGCAACTCAAAACTGATAGGGGAAACTAAGGGGGCAGAGAGTTTATGTTAATGAGGGAGGACTAACTGGGAAAAGGAGGGTGAGAGTGGCTGCACAGCTGGGAGACTGCCACCAATGTCACTGAACTGTACATAGAGAAACTGTTGAACTGGTGTATGTTCTGCTGTGTATATTCTCAACAACAATAATAAAAAAAAAGACCCAAAACAACAACCACCACCTTACAGGGCACATTTCTCCCCTGTCCCATGTGGGGTCACCGTGAGTCGGTGTTACTGTCAACAAGACAGCACCAGGTAGGTTTCAGGAGCTGTGGGGCCGGTGCCTGCCTCCAGTCACTAGGAGCCCAGGCTGGCTCCTCTGGGAAATCAGAGGCCCAGGCCAGGTGACCCCGAGGGGCTTTCACACTTCAAGAGCCCATGACTCCAGACAACCCAGTGCCGGCCATGACCTTGCTCTTCTCTGTCACCCTGAAGGCGTCGGTTCCCAGAACCATCTCAGCCTGGCTGGCTGACCCAGGACTGAGGCGGCAGAGTGACAGGCTCATCCCCACAGCAAGTCTGGGCCTTCCATACCACAAGCTTGTGCAAAGCTCATCAGAGATGGAGGGAAGCTCGGGGAGCAGCCGTCCCAGGGAGCAGCTGCCTCAGGGGGGCTTCCTCACATGGTCTGGTTTACGGCCTGGCCGACAGGAAGAAAAAGCGTCATTCTTCCACCTTTATAATCAAAACCGTCAGCGCCGTGTGGGGAGGCCTGCCGCACCCAGCGTCCGTCTGGAGCAGTTCCTCTCTCTGCCCTCGGCCAGGCTAACAGGACACAAACTCCATGAGCCCCGTTTGAGAACAGAACCAGAGGAAAAGACAGGACTCTTGGTTTTTGGTCCTTAAGGGTAAAGAAATTTGCCCAAAACTCATGAGCAGATGGCCAGGGGCTGCTGTCTGTCCCACCAGGCAGCTCTCGGTCCAAACACCCCAACTCTGCCTGGGAGGGTCCTCCAGCCTAATTGGGAAGTGCTACCATTATGGACAGACACAGCCCCAGCAGGCAGGGACACACGGATGGGTAGGGGCTGGCAGCTGGCAGTCCTAGGGTGACATAGGGTGATGGCTGAAAAACAGACAAATGTCCCTCCCCATGAGGATGTAAGCTCTAAGGGAAGGTTGTGCTCACTACACCCCACGGGGTGGGCGAGTTCTCCATCCAGAAATGGAGTTACCACAAGGCAGAGGCAGCACAAGCTTTAGGTCCTGGGTGGGGGCTCCAGAGTATACCAGGAGTGGAGAGACACCAGAACTCAGTGGCGGAACATTTCCACAGAAGTTCTTCTAATAAGAAGGAGCACTGGTGGCACTGTGGTAAAACGCTCGCCTTCTGTGTGGGAGACCGGGGTTCGATTTCTGGCCAAGGCACCTCACACACAGCTCCCACCCATCTGTCGGCAGAGGTTTGCATGTTGCTGTGACACTGAGCTGGTTTCAGCTAAATGTCCAGGCTAAAGTAGACTAAGAAGAAAGTCCTGGCAATTCACTCCTGGAAGTCAGCCAGTGACAATCCTATGGATCACAACCATCTAATCCATTACCAATCAAGCGGATGGTGAAGGACCAGGCAACTCTCCACTCTGTTGTGCATGAGATCGCAGATTCCAGGGCTGACTTGATGGCAGCTAATAACACTTCGGATAAACTGAGGTCTCAGACAAAAGCGGCCTGAATTCTCAAGCCTTTGACAATTTTTTGAGATTTCTTTTCTCGTTCTTGGTATTTGTTTTTGTACTCAATATCATGTTCTTTTCTTTTTAAAAACACATTTTACTGCATCTTTGGCAAAGGTCTGCACATCCGTTTAAGATCCCTTTGAACAATTTCTCCACAGATGGTTCAGTGACACCGGCTACCTGCTACACAATGAGTGAACATTTTCTGTATTTCTATTCTGGTTGTTTCCATTAATCTACTCTCCCAGCCTCCTTACATTCTGATTTCTGTTTCAAAGTTCATTGTTGAGCATTTAGTGTTTTCTTTTGCTTAAAGAGGGCCTTGCCCAAATTATTTCAGCTTCAGGTCTCTACAAAATCTGGATCTTCTACTGCCTCCCACATACAGCATTTAGCCTCCAAGGAGCCTTCTGGACAGGGACGGATGCCCAGGAGTCCACCTCCTGCCGCTGACTCCTACCGTGCCTGGTGGAAGACAGCACCCCATCTGTCACCTCTGCCAAGGGAGCCAAAGTCTGGAGGGCTCGCAGGGTCTCAGGAGCTCTGTCTGGTCAGTGGAGGCCACAGGGAGGGAAAAGAAGTCATCCAGCAACCCCTACAATTCCATTTCCTCATTGATTGCTCTGGCAAGTTCCTTAACACTTTGGTCAGTGATCTCTTGCTCCTCCTGGGTGGAGATCTGGGGTAGCTGGTTATTCGGGAAGGCCATTTTGGTCTTCTTGACTCTCTGACATGCAGAATCCCACCAGAAAGAAACTGGCAAGGATGGCTGTTGTCTTTGCAAATAGATAACGGAAGTGGGCTACCTCTGTAGCTACTTAGAGTTTGCTCAGCCCGACTCCCTCAACCAAGGAGCCTGTTGCTTCTCCAGCTGGCATCTAAGCCAACGCAGACCACACAGCTTCCTGAAACATCCACTCTGTGCCCAGGACACGAGCTCCATTCCTGGGTCTCTGTGACCAAGTTACGTGGCCAATGGCAGAGGTTGGCAAGGACTGTGGGCTCCCAGGCATGGTGTGGGCTTTCAGGCCCCAGGAAGCAGAGTCAGAGAGACCTAGCTCATCAGACACAGGTGGCTTTATGGTCCAAGGGAGGCCTGACCAAGGGCTGAAGGATGAATGTGATTTGGCTGGGCAGTGAGGAATACCCTTCTCTCAGGAAGCCCCAGTGGCCCAATGGTTAAGAGCTTGGCTGCTAACTAAAAGGGCTGTGACTTTGAATCTACCAGCTCCTCCTTTGAAACTCTTTGGGGTAGTTCTACTCTGTCCTCTAGGGTCACTATCAGTCACAGGTGACTCAACAGCAGTGGGTTGGGGACTCCTGGCATTTGCCCACTAGGAAGTCTTCCGAGAAGACTCAGGGCACTGAAAGAATCAGTTTCTTCCGTACAGCAAAGCTGATGCTGTTCTGGACAAATTTAAGATGGCAGAATTGCATGTGAGGACCCCAGACAGGCAGCCGGGCCGTCTGTCCTATAAGCAAGTGGGGGTCATGAGACTAGTAAGTGCTGTGAGCAAGCTCTGTTTCTAGTGTGGGTCCCAGCCCTTCCAGATGGTGACCTGCTGACCTGGCTGCCAGGGTCCCAAAGGGCCCATGCTCCCTGGGTCAGCAAACTGGAGAAATAGTGCTTAAGAAATAGCCACAACTCTACACAAAGGAAGAGAGGACTGGGGCTCCCAACAGCTTGATCCCTTATTTCCTTTGTTGTTGAAGTGGTTTCACAGAGATCAGGATGCAGGCTTCTGAGGGTCAGGAAGAGAGAAGGGACAATTTTTAACCCAGTCCAAACCTAACCAGCAGCCCCTAAGAGCTGGGCAATTTTAATGAGAAAGAAAAGAAAACATACAAGCAACTGTGACCCGGACCTCGGCCCTTTACGTCAAAGTAAAAGACAGTCATTAAGGAAATGAGAAGTACAGGTCATGGACTGAGGGGGCAGCTGTGCTCTGTTAGCTTGATAATCCCAGTCAGGCCCGAGTGGGAGATGTGTGGTTGACACAGCAGGCACTGCCATGGGATCAGGAGTAGCTGTGTGAATGAGGCCAGAATGTTTCCTGGCAAGTGCTTAGAACCCAGGTATCTGGGTGAAATGGTCTACACTGTCTGCTAACCTAAAGGTTGCCATTCCATCCTACCCAGTGGCAGCCCTGCAGAAAGGTCTGGCCACCTGCTTCCATAAAGATCACAGCAAAGAAAAGCCCATGGGGCAACTCTGTAACATGACAGATCACCAGGAGTCTGAACTTGCTTGATGGCACCCGGTTTGATTTCTGGTTTTAGGTTTGATCTGAATCCGGTCAGCTCAGCCCTAGGTCAACCCAACAAATACAGGTGACTCACTGCAGCAGACTGGTCCCAAGGGGTCAGGTGTAGCGTGACCTTCGTTCTTGGTGTGTGGGAGGTGGTGGTACAGTGAGCCAACTTCCTACCTCCTGGGACACCCAACGCACGGCCGTGGTTTCCAAAACAGCTTCAGTGTGAAACTGTCGAGACAGCTGGGCCTCAGACAGAGGATTCTCTCCAGCAAGGACTTCATCCCACGGGGCTGGGAATTCAGCTGAAAACCCTGCATGATGTCATTTCTCTGCCCAAGGCTCACGGGCAGGCAGGGCCTCTCAGGCCACAAAGGGACCCCAAAAGTGTGTTGCTACCCCCTGCCAGGACAGAGCTGGGGGCCAGAGACCCTTGGGAAGCCTGCAGGAGATTCGCCATCCAGAGCTGCTCTGGAGGGAGACATTCTGCAAAGGAAATCCTATAAACATGCACAAGAATTGGGCCAGAGGGAGAGCCTCACCGCTGGTACAAAATAAACATCCAGTCTTCTGACCCGGAAGGTCATGAGACAGGAAAGAGGAGCGACAGGTCCCTGGGGCCTGTTGTGAGGATCCCAGTTGGCTGTCTACCTCACGGATGTCAGGAGAAGCCAAAAAGAAATCAGGCTGTGGGCAAAGAAGAACTTGGCTTCGAGAATGGTTGAGGGGAGAAAGACACATGTTTACTTGATGAACAACCACATGGTCATTATAAAGGATAGGCTGGGGACTATGGTGACAGAAAATGCCACCAAGACAAGAAGGACACCAAGCCAGGGTGCAGGGCAGTAGCTGGATTAGGCCAGGCGGGCACTAGCCACCAGGTGTAAGGCTTCAGGTGCCAGCCCACCCCCCTTCCATCCTTGTTCATTCTCGCCACTCCCTGCTACACCTGGGAAACCGACCCTAGGGCCAAACACTGTCTCTGGTTAACTTTGGAGGAGCCCAGGCCCCAGAATCAGACAGACCTGGGTTCTACCCAGCTTCCCTCTTACCAGCTAAGGAGCCTGGACTCCTATTAGGTACCGTCGAGTTGATTCTGACTTGTAACAATACCAAGTGACAAGAGTCAATGGTCTTGTGGGGCTTTTTCCCTGGCTGTCATCTGCATAAGCAGGTCACCAGGTCTGTCTCTTGAGGAGTGGCCGGGTAGGTTTGAACTGCCAGCTTTTTCATTAACAGCTGATCGCTTAACCATCTGTGCCATGAAGGAATCCTTACTGCCCAGGCAACATGGGGTCAATCATGTCTACCACCCAGCTCTGACGTGAAGGCAGAATGCGGTAAGGTTCCGAGCACAGACTGCGGGCACACAGCAGAAAGCACGTGCATACAGTGCACAGCAGACCCTCCATTCATGTTTCTTCCTCCCACCTCCATGCAAACCCAACCTCAGTAAAGGGGTGCAAGGGAGCTGATGACTTAGGACCATCACTTCAAGGAGCAGGATCCTGGCACCAGCTGCCTTTTCTGCTTTGCTCAGGCGTTTCAAAAGACTCAGCAATCAGACACCTCCCAGCCTGAACAGGGTGCAGGCCCAGCTGCAGGCCAGAAGGAAACAAAATGAGGAAGGTGGCTTTTGGTGCCTGTCCATACTTCTGCTACAGGGTTGGGGACTCCAACAAGGGATGTCTGTGCCCTCTTCTTGCAAGTCATGTGACCCTGGGGTTCCAGCTTCTTACTGGGTATCAATTCATCTGCAATTAAAGAGGTTGGCTGGGCTCAGTCGTTTTCAAACTAAGTTCCAAGGAACCCAAAAAAGTGTCTTAGAGTCAGGGCCTGAGGAGGGGGTACAGCCCCCGAGCCCCGTCATCCACAGTAGTGCTTTGATCTCTCTGCACACTGGAAATCTGTAGCTAAAAATGTTTGTGAGGTCCTGGACCAGCAGCCTCCATGGGTACCATGACCCTATTTTAGGTGGTAATTCCCATTCTAGAGGGGTGAACTGAAAGACAGGTCCCCAGATGGGTGCTCTGAGCCTCTCATGAAGCCCTGGGACTTCTAGGGGATCGGCCACAATTCAGGACCCAGCACAGGGAGTAAGGCAGCTGCTGGGCCCTGGCTGGGGGGCAGAGGGGCAGAAGGAATTAAAGGACAGGAACACCATGGGCCTACTGCTCTCCAAATACACCCTGGCATCCCATCCTGGCTACTTCCTCTGTGAGAGGGGCCCAGGCTGGGTTATCTGGAAAAGCACAGACTGAAGTCCCAGCTCCCCTGCTGTATCACCTTGGACATGTTACTTGACCTCTCTGTGTCTTCATCTTAAACTCTGTAAAAAGGCGGTAATAACCTGTAGAGTAGATGCATTGGTTAAATGGGTTAATGTTTAAAGCACTCACTAAAGTGTCTGGCACACAGTTAAGTGCTGGTTGGCCACATGACTGCTGCTGCTGTCATTCTCACAGCTGACCAGGTCACCTCCTGGCTCCACAGATGGGAAAGCTGAGGCCCAGAGAGAGGAAGCACCTGCCCATGCGGGAGGCAGGACAGGACAGGCCCCAGGTCAGCTCTGGCCCTGTGAGGTGTCTTGGCAGTGACTGCACCTCTCTGGGCCCCATCTCTCACCCTGTCTGAGGCTGTTATGGGACTGAGTGAAATGTGAGATGTGACGTTCCATGCAACCAGTAGGTGCCAAATAAACGGTAGCTCCCTTCTGCCTTGCCCAGGACAGCTGGTATGGACAAGTGTGGCTGCACTGCATTTCCAGTTCCTCTCTCTGCTGCTCCCAAAAGTGCAAGAGGAAGAGGCCCTGCTCCCACCCTCCCCATGGCTGCAGAGAAAACACAAGGCAGTTCCCCTCCTAAGCTCTTCCTTCCATCCTCGAGTCCCTCTGCACTGATGTGGGAGGTAACGGGAATGGCGAGGATGCACGGCCGGCTGGCCCAGCTGCCCTCCCACCTTATCCAGCCACCCAGCCAGACCCAGGGGACCTCAGGAAAAGGTGGACTTGGAGCTTGCTGGGTCCACTGTCAACAGGACCCCGGCCAGTGCCCTTTGCCCCAAGCCGCACTCTCCCTACCCACAAGGCAGCACTTACATAATTAAATAATGGCAAAATCATACTTGTTGGCATTGCTAGTTGCCGTGGAGTTGAGCCGCCCCTGACTTAGGGTGACCCCGTGCACGAGTTAAGAGAAACGCTGCCTGGTTCTGCACCATCCTTGCGATCACTGACTGATCAGACCGCCCCCATCCATGGGACTTTTGCTGGCTGATTTTCAGAAGCAGATCACTTTCTTCCTAGTCTCTCCTAGTCTGGAAGCTGCGCTGAAGCCCATTCTGCAACCCAGCCGCACACAAACCCCCACGGCCAGATGGGCGGTGGCAGTGCACAAAGTACAGCGGTCGGGCATCGAACCCTGGTCCCCACATGGAAGGCGAGAACTCTCCCACTGAAATAACATCAGACATAAGAAATAATTATTCAATAATTATACAATAGAAGATGTTAAGCATAGTTTTGTGTGCTTTTTGGCTGCCTGCATATCTTCTCTGGAGAAATATCTATTTGATTCTTTTCCTCATTTTCTAATTAGGTTGTGTTGTATTTTATTGTTGAGATTTCAGTGTTCTTTATACATTCTAGACCGAAGTGCCTGGATTGGAAAGCAGATAATCAGTCCAGGATTTAAAAAAAAAAAAAAAAAAATCCCCTCCAATGCTCTCAGCATCCAGAAAAAGTCTCAATTTGGTGCCAGGATATTTTGAACACTTACTAATCTCCCTTTAAAATAAAGAGAAAAGAGGCTATAGACTCTGGGTCTCAGGCTGGAAACAGAACCTCTAGCTAGGATTTAAAATCTTTGTTTTCCGATGACTTTTATATACCAGTCAACACTGGTTTTCGAGGCATGTTCATTTTAAAACTCATTCATTTAATGTTAAAAAGACAGTTGATTTTAAAACAAACAAACATCATCACAGAGTACTTTATACATACAGCAAAACCCGCAAAGGTGCAGGCTAGAGTGACTGACGGCCACAAGCCCATGTGGGTGTCGTTTCTATCACCCCCACTTCCAGACGGGAAAACTGAGACTCCAGAATCACACAGCTGGATGGTGGCAGAACTGCGCTTCCACAAGGTCCTGAGGACATGAGGAAGGCAGCTAACGGCTCCAGTGGCTAGCATCTGTGCCCCGCTGAGAAGGCAGCCGGCTCAGGCTTGCCAGCCCCCTGATGCCTGTCCTGCTGAGGACAAGGGCAGTGCCCAGGAGGAGGTGCCAGGAGCCAGAGGCTAGAGAAAGAGGGAACTGGGAATAATTATTATTTCCTTTCATTCAAGCTCTTTACTTTTAAAAGGTGGATGTTTATTTCCGGAGAGCCAAACAAGCACTAGGAATAGATTTCCTTTTTGCAGAAACTCTGGCTGATCGCTAATTTCCCCCTTAACAAGAACAAACTTCCCTGCTTTACCCTATCATTGTTTATAGAAACAAAGAGGTAGCCCCGTGTCTGCAGAGGGCCCAGTAAACAATATCCTGCCCACAGACCTAGGCAAGAAATGTACACCAATCCTGCCTGTTCCAGAATGTTCTGGCATCCCAGAGGAAGGCTAAACTCAGTCTTGTCAGAAGCCTGCCCCAACACACCTGCCCACCTCTGCTACCCAGAATAAAACCCACATAGGCCCATGTAGCAGGACCCTCCCCGTTGAGAGATGAGGGTCTCCAGGCACACAGAGATCACACAGCTAAAAGAGGCCAAACCTGATGCTGAACACAGTTTGTCAAGAATTGAAGTGTGTCCCCAAGAAAATGTGTGTAGCAATTTGACTAGGCCAAGATTCTCAATACTGTGTGATTGCCCTCCACTTTGTGATTTTCCTATGCTGTAAATCTTAATCTCTGCCTGTGGTTAATAGACAGGATTATGTTAAAGAGGATTAGGGTGGGACTGTAACACCCTCCATATAAGAGAGTTTCCCCAGAGTGTGGCTTGCACCACCTTTTATCCTACAAGAGATAAAAGGAAAGGGAAGCAAGCAGAGCTGGGACCTCAGACCATCAAGAAAGCAGCCCCGAGAGCAGAGTACATCTTCGGACCCGAGGTTCCTGTGCCGAGATGCTCTCAGACCAGAGAAAGACTGATGCAATACAAAGACCTTCCTCTAGAGCCAACAGAGGGATAGTGCATTCCCCTGGAGCTGGTACCCTGTATTCAGACTCCTAGCCTACTGGACTGTGCAAGAATAAACATTTATTTGCTCAAGTCATCCACTTGGGTATTTCTATCAGAGCCGCACTAGATGACTAAGACGCAGGTCCACCGATTCTAAAGCTTACTTTCTGACAGTACCTTGTTTCCTTTCTGTGTAGCTCCAAGAGCTCTTTCAGTTTGCTACAAAGCCCACCCTTTGTGGGTGTCCTCTAAATAGGTCCCCAAAGCAATGCTGGTCAGGGTGGGCAAGTTAGCGGTTTTGAGCAGTGTGTAAGAAATGGGCTCTGCTTCTTGGGATGGCCCCTTCAGCACGAGGCTGACAGCGTCAGCCTGGGTTTCATGGCATCATCAGCCCACAGGGAGCAAGAGCTTGGCTCCAGGCCTGAGCAGTACTTTGAGCAGGAAGTTCCAGCCAGATGCCTAGCAAATACTCAGTGTCAGACACCGTGGGACGTCAGCCACAATGCCAGTTCCCAGGCAGAGCCACAGGGCAGGAAGGGGAGGGTCCCCTCGATACTACATTCAAAGCAAGCACATAGACTGAGAGTCTTGCACTGGGTACCACACTAGGTGGGCAGAAACACAGACACCATCGTCTGGTCCCAGGGAACTAACAAGCTTGGGAGAGGTCACTTACAGCCAAGACCCTCATCCTATGTTCTCTGTCTTTCCTGGGGTACTTCCACCACCCAGTGACTCTAGTGACAAAACTCTAGTGACCCAGTGAGAAAACTCTGGGAGTCACCCAGGACTCACCCCGCTGTCTCCCTCATCAGCCCCCCAAGTGGGGCTATCATGCAGGAGCATTCTCCTCCTAAAGATATCTCACACCCTCATCCCTCCCTGAGCTCATAAGAGATAAAGCAGTGCACCCGTATGTGACAGGGACCTCGGCGTTGGTGAGAGGCTGTGTGGAGCCAGAGAGAGGTCTGTGTCAGGGAAGGGACGCAGGAAGTGAGGCAGATGGCGAGGACAGCGCGCTCTGGGTGAACAGCCTCCCAAGGAGCAGCCCAAACCCAGACAATGCAGTGTGGGTGTCAAGATGAGAATGGGGACCAGTGCGGCAGGAGCCTAGCCTTTGGGACTTGTAACGGGGTGGGTGAGGGATGGAGGTGGAGACATAACAGGACAAAGATTTTGAGCAGAAGGAGGCATGACCCTGAGGTCTCTTGTGATCTGAAGGGCCAAGATGTAAAATTCAAAAAAAAAAAGGAGGGGTGCAATTTGTGGTCAAGTAAGCTTGGAAAAGGCTTGGCTAACAGGGAACCGGGTTTTCTCGCTGTGGCACTTGGCTGAGACCTTCATGTGCTCCCTTGCCGGGCACCTCCTTACAAAGAAGAGCTTCCCAAGTGGTGTCGCCCGAGCTTAACTGACTAAACCTTGTTGTGCACAGGGCCTTCCAAAGAGTCAACATCCTATGGGCCATTGTCTGGAAAGTTCTGCTTAGCAGAGGCAGCTCTGACCTGGGTTCTGAGCCCATCCTGCAGCCCCAGCCTGGCTCAGCCCCCCACCCAGCTCCCTGTACCCCCACACCTGGAGCACCCACCAGCTGAGAAGGAAACCGGGCCCCTGCAGGAGGTACCACAGGAAGGATGGAGAGGGCAGGGCAAAATGCATTGTAGGAAAACAGTGGGCGCAGAAGGCCACCTCACCCACGTCCCCTGAGCCTCCGGGCCATAACATATGGTGCGGCTTAAATCCCAAATATCGAGGAGTACTTAAGGAAAAAATGTTGGCAGGCTCTGCAGCACTTGTAAAACCGTCTGAGCAGATGGGAGTCTGGGCCGCAGCCCTTCAGGAGATGGAGAAAGCTCTGAGCAGAGGTAGTGAGGAGAGGAGGCCCCAGATGAGGGGCTGGGGTGATGGCTTCTGGAAGAGGTTGGCTGGGGGTGAGTGAGGAGAGCGGACCCCAGCACCTACCCCTGCTCCTGTCCTACCCTTGGAAGGGTTCAAACAGACTCTTCTGGCCAGTGAGGTCAGACAGAGGCGCATATCACCTTCACTGCAGACCACTGGCCAGGAGGGGCAGGTGGGAACCAGGGCACCACCATGGAAACAGCTGGGACTCCAAGACCACCCAGACCCGGCAACATGGGCTGATTTGTGTCCCCCCACCTAAAAGATATATTGGAGCTCTAACCTCTGGTTCCTATTTAAAAAAACAAAAACAAAAACCTCACTGCTGTCAAGCTAATTCCGACTCGCGGTGAGCCTATATAGATGTGACCACACTGGGAAACAGGATTTTTGCAGGTGTAACTTTGCAGATGGACACGAGGCCCTAGTGCACTAGAGTGGTCCTAATCCAATACGACGAAGGTCTGCATAAAAACAGGGAAGGGACACAGAGACACACGGCCAGAAGGTGGCCATGTGAAGAGGAGGCTGAGATTAGAGATGCTGCCACAAGCCAAGGAATGCCTCCGATTACCAGAAGCTGGAAGAGGCCAGCAAGGGTCTTCCCTTAGAGCTTTTAGGGAGAGCATGGCCCTGTCAGAGTTCCGGGCTCTAGAACCGTGAGACAATGAGTTCCTGTGTCTGAAGCCACTCACTCAGTGGTCCTTCTTATAGCAGCACTAGGAAGTTAACCCATGTGGGTTTAAACCCTAGCTCTGCCACCTACCAGCTGTGTGAACTGGGACAGCAACAGCCCCTCCTGGCGACCCCTGCTGCTTTGTAAAACAGAGCTGGTAGAGTCTCCAGGTGAGAGCAGGGTTATACGATCCCTGGTCCCTGGTACAACGTGGGTCCTCAGGGCATGTTAACTGCCATCGTTTGGGGGCCCTGTGTTGGCACAGATGGATGGCTGGACTGGGAGAAGGCCTTTGCAGGGGGCAGCTGCAGAGGCTGTCGGCTGGGCAGCCTTAGCTATCGATGCTCTCAGCTCGCCCGCGCCTTTCTGCAGGTATTGCCACCATCCATGGTAATGTCTAGGAGGATCTGGCATGTGGTAGGGGCTCAGCCAATGAGTTATCATTCTTCTTACCCTTCCTAGAATTTACACTTTCAGGGTGATGCCTCCTCTGGACTCAGGGGTGCCTGTTTATGCTCAGGTGTCCTCAGTGCTTCAAACAGGGGCAGATCAGACACACTCACATGTCACCAGCTGTGACAGTGAGGGAGCAGAGAATCTGCTCAGACACATCTCCTCTTCGACCTTTTCCAACCTGAGCACTGTCATGGATAACAACAGGGCCTGTCGCTGGAGCCCAGCACAAGGCAGGCCCTCCTGACAGCTGCCCGCAGATACAAGGAGCAGCCACTGTGGCCCAAGGCCACATGGGTCTTGGAGAGGGTCCCTGTTCAGCACCCACATTGGCCCAGGGCCATGCAGGTCCCAGAAAGGTGGCCCTGCTCAGCGCCTGGAGATGGGTTCACGAGCATTAGCCCCACAGTCCTGAAGTTCCTGTAGGGAGCATGATTCCAGTTATGAATGGGGAGCGTGGGAAAACAACAGCTGCTGCAGAGTGTGAAGTGGTGGGGTGGCCTCTCAGGAGCAAGTGCTGGGTGTGAGGCTGGGCTTGCCCTCCGTGAGCTGCCTCTGGCTAACAGTGAATGCTGGAGAATACACCCCGGGGCCAGAACAGCAGCCAGGTGCAGAGTGGGGGGCAGTGACAGCCCCCCCTGCGACAACCACTGCTGGAGAAGGCTCCCCGCCCGGCCACTATGGGCCTGGGGAGGCCTCTTACCTTTGGGGTGAGATACTTGGTCATAATTTCTTTCCCTTTCTCTCCCAGTTTTTCATCCGGAGTAACCTCATATTCTGCCTACAATGGAAGGAGAAAAAGAACAATAATACATTTGCTCATGAGCTGCTTAAGGTTACAGACCTGACATTCAAGCAGGCCCCGGAGGCCACCGGCCAATCCTTGCCTTTGACAGGGCAGGAAACTGAGCCCTGAGAGAAGAGAGGACCCAGCCAAGGAGCCCTGACTTCCCATCCATGACTCTGGCCTCCGTGGGCCTGACCACCCAGCTCGGTGTTCCCACTTGAGTTGCAGATAGGAACTGCCAGGGACCAGGAGCAAGTCCGGATCCCGACGTCCGCCCAGGCCAAGAGCAGGACTCTCTGGAGAAGAGGCCGAGGTGTCTGGGCAGCTGGGGTGGAGAGCCCCCAACTCAGATGAATCAAAGAAAACTGACAAGTAACAAGCCACCACACTGAGAGGCTCTGGGGAGGCTGCCTTGGGCCACCAATACCTTACCAGCAGCATGGCCTCAGGCAATTCCCTTTGCCTCTGTTACAGACTCAGCTGTGTCCCCCAAAACGTGATGCTAAAGCCTAAACCCTGTACCTGGGAATATGGCCCTGTTTGGCACTAGGGTTTTGCTGTGTGAACGAGGTCACGCCTGCACAGGATGGGCCCTAAACCTAGTCCCTGTAGAACAGCACCTCATAAAAAGAGCAGAACAGCCACAGAGGCACACATGAGGGTGAGGGGCGACAGACACTACGTGAAGACACATATCCAAGCAGCTGAGAAACGCCAAGAAACACCCAGGGCTACAGAAGCTGAAAGCTAGTCAAGAGATGGCTAGCCCTGCGGACGCCCTGAATGCAGGCTTCAGGCCCACGCATGGTGAGACAATGAATTTCTGTTTGGAAAGCCACCTACTCTTGGTACTTTCTGTTATGGCAGCACTAGGTAACTAAGACAACCTCCCTATCAAAGGACGATGATGACAGCACGTGTTTATAGGACGACTGTGCAGACACACCGTGATAACGCTCTAGCCTAGAGCCTGGCACATAGTAAAAATTCAACAAACAGCTGCCAGAATGATCACTGTTGTCACTATTACACCTTGCAAGCCAAAAACCATAATATGGGTGCCTCCCCTCTTCATGCTTTTCGGCTTATAAAGTAAACACACAGAGATTATTCTAGATGCTCTTAGCTGAGCTTCAAGTGTCCAGGTAGTGCTGAGGAGGGCAGGGCTACCATGGTTTCCCGGAGGGACTGGGACTTGAATCTCCAAACCCAGAGCATGTTGCCAATAGCACCAAGGAATTTATGACCCTGGACTCATGGGCCTGGCCAGCGAGACCCAAGTGCTAAGGAAGTGAGGTCTCTGAAAAACAGACTTTAATTCCCTTGACCCATATCTAACACTCTTGCCAAGTGGAAAAAAAGGCCTCTAGTTAACAAGAAGCCTGGGTAAGCATAACTTTCTTGTTGAGATAAGGGAATTAACTGCAAATTGTTTATAGACATTTAAAAATCCACCATCCAAGGATCTGTCAGCTTCAGTCCAAGAGTACAGCTATTTCAACAGAGGCAGAGGAAATGATGCTGGCATCGGTGGGCTGAGGCTCCTTCCCCAGGCCCTGCAGTAGGGACTCAGATGCCTGGCCCTCCTTCCCCGGCTCAAGACAGTGTCACAGCTCAGCATCTGGGGTGCCAGTTCTTCCCGGTCCAGCCCAGAAAAACCTCCTGAGAAAGAGCAAAGCCAGGCACTAGTGCAACATCCACAGACACAGAGCTTGTTTGAGATCAGAGGGCTACGGGATGGTTCTCTGGAAGCGGTCCGGCCTCTGCATTTTACAAAGATGGACGCTTGAGGCTTGGAGAAGTGGCAGACTCACTCACGGTCACATTGACTCCCTCCGGGCCACCTGTGTGTGAGCCCCTCTCTCTGAAGGCCAGTTCTTCCTCACCAAGAATACGAACTTGTGAGACTTCCAACTTCTTGAGACACTTAAAGGAGAAAAGGTGGTCTTTCTTCTTGACACTTTCCTGTTATTTTCACCCTCTGTGCTCCCCAACAATCTCCAAAATGGATGCAGTGAAGCACATGCATGGACACGCACGCAGACATACAAGTACATGCATGTGTGCATATATGTGCGTGCAGAAGTGCATGTGTGTGCACACGAATGCATACGTGGGCATATATACCCACCGGCATCACATATGGCTGGCCCAACAAGGTATTATTGCTCCCAATTTACAGATGAAGAAACTAAGGCTCTGAGAGGCCAAAGACCTGATTCGACTCTAATAAAGCTACTAACTGACAGCTGTGAGTTGTCTCTCTATGGAGGCTGAGTTCTAGAGCTCAGCTGACCATCTCATTCCAGGGTCAGGAGAGAAAGTACCAGTGTCCTGCTGCCTCTGGCCACCCCACCTAGTGGTCTGGCACCCTGGGAATTTACCCAGATTACTTTGCAGGGCCCAGGCACTGGGCAAATGGCCGACCACCATTTAGGTAACTCAACCCCATTCAGAGCACTGGATTTGCACTGTCTCAAAATACCTCTATGAAGGCGGCTGTATTTAACCAAACGGAGGCCTGAGGCTCACTAATCAGCCTCAATAACCAGCTGAAAGTATAATTGCTCTGGGTACAAAACCCACGTTAGAAAAAAATAGCATCACTTTCAGGTCTGCTGCCTCCTAGCAGAGGGCCAGCAGGGTGGCTGGGAGCCACATTCCCACAGGCAGCAGGCGGGAGCACGCGGGGACAGGGCGCCACCGGCTCAGGATCAAAAGGCCTTTCTCCAAGAGTCCACGTCAGGTCACCACCACTTGAAGAGCATTTGTGTTGGGAAGCAGAAAACCAACAGAAGGCGTCCAGCTTGACTTTCCAAACTGATTAAGTCACTTGGAGTGGCTGGCCTTGTCTCTATAGCGACCCCTGCGAGAGCACAAGTCTCAGAGGCAGCCTTCAGAAAGAAGGCCCATCTACCAGGGCCACCGTGGCCGCCCAGTCGGCAGGCTCAGCTGAAGGCAGATTCAGTGACATGGGGTTGGAGAGTGCCAGAGAAAGCTCTGCTGCTGTACACCTTGCCCGGGCAGTGGGGATGAGCTTCTGATATCACCTGAGGCTGGAAACGCAAAGAGGCTGTGTCATCAGCCTAGAATTTTACACCAGCTTTGATTTCATAAACAGGAGCAAGACAAGGACCTCGATGAAATGAGAGAGAAGGCAGATGGTCCGGGGGACTTTCTTGGGTAAGAGCTGGGCTTACAACCAGAGACAGAAGGGGCTTTGCCTTTCCCCTCGCCCCTAGCAGAGGAGGGACAAACGTTGCTCTCTACTGTCCCGCCCATTTGAAAGCTTCCCCAAGCCCAGAGCTTGACCCTCACAGCCAGAGCTCCAAGGCCTGCCTCTGCCCATTCTCTGAAAGGACTCTTCTCTTCTGCAGACACGCCACGGGGCCAACAGGGAGGCTTCACTGAAGCAGTCCTCTCTTTGCCCTGAGATGGACACAGACACAGGGCCAGCCCTTGGGAGGAGACGCTGCCCTACTGGGTAAGAGCTTCAGGAAGAAAGAATTATTCATAGACCCATGCCCGCCAAAGAGGATACAAATCTGTGTGCACCTTGGTTTATAAACCTAGTATTTCCATCCCTTGACCTGCTCTGACATCTTCATCATCTCAGAAAATGACAGTGGAAACAGATACTCCCTATGAAGACACCTTCTCTTCAGCGATTCTTAAGGCCAGGAACACTGCAAGTCAGTCAATTGGACCTGCCACTTTCCGGAGAAGCAGGCACTGGTTTTAACAGCCAAGAGCCAGAACCAGGTTCCTCTTGGCCTTTGAAGAACATGAGAAGTCGCCTCCTTCTCCCTGGAGACCTTGTCCTGCTCTGACAGGAAGATGAAGTCAGAGACACTCTGAGGTCTTGCCACCTCCAGCTTCTGTAATTACCAATGCAGTCAGCTTTTCCAGAGTCCCCATAGCAGGGACAAATGACGCAGCTGGTGGGCAGCGCTACTCATTGCTGCTCTTTCTGGAGAAACACCCAGTCTGCCCACACTGGCCTTGGCATCTTGCCTGTGCTGACTGTGTGCTGGGGAGGCTCTGTGTGGACCCTGCCCCAGAGCCCGTCTTCATCTGTCTCCACCCCACTGTGGGGCAGGAGGGGGGGGCGGTGGGAGGTGAGGGGTGGGGGGAGCTATCCCTGGCTCATACCTTGCCTGGGCACCAGGGGTTCCTGCTTCCCTCTTTGGAAGGCCTTGCTCTGGCAGGCTGGACCTCGAAGCCAGAGCTGAGGCTGATTCTTGAACCACTCCCTTCCCTTGCCCAGTAGGCCTAGAGGTGGTGAGGGCTCCCCCTGTTGCTACCCTAGAGGTACTGCACCATCCATTACTGGTTTCCTTGTTAGATGCTGTGGAGTCAGCCTCCAGTCCATGGTGACTTTGCCCAGTGGGACTCGACCACTGTGATCCACAGGGCTTTCACTGGTGTTTTCAGAAGTCAAACACCAGGCCTTTCTTCCTTGCCCATCTTAGACAGAAGCTCTGCTGAAACTTGTTCAGCATCTGCGATGGTTAGGGTTACGGGTCTACTTGGCTAGGCTGTGATCCTCAGTGGTTTAGCAGACACTCCATTAGGGACTCTTCCTAAATGTAATATAATGTCATCACTTTCCATTTTGTGATCTGGTGTGTGCAGCCAATCAGGTGATAGGGGAGTTTCCTCAGGGGAAACTGACTGGTAACTACATGTCCTTCAGATGGGTGGGCACTGGCCTGGCTTCCTCTTTGTGCCTCAGTGACTGTAGAAAGGCTGCATAGAGGGGTTTCCCTAGGGGCCCTGAGGTTGGATGAGCCTCCAGGTTCCAGACGGTCAACCCCAAAGTGCATGTTCAGTGGGTGGACAGGTTGCTGTCTGCTCTCTGGCTCCTGTCTGAGGAACTCTCAGGCCTGGCTCAAGAAGGGAGTCACTGACCCACCTTAGGACAGCAGATGGGATGGGACGAGAGAAGGAAGAGGAGCAGATCTGTCCACATCAGGGTATAGACTCAGAGTGGCTGCACTGACCCCAAGGTGGTCCTCAAACCTTAGTGGCAGCATTACAGCCCCCCAGCCTGTGAAGCCTGTCTTGCCTAGAGGCAGACTCTCAACAGAAGGAAGGGGGAAAGGGGCAGGAGGCCCCTATATCTCAGGTGCCAGTGATGATTTCACCAGGAGCATCCGAGAAGGACTCCCCTGACCGAGGGCTGAGCTGCCTGCCTTCTATTCTGCCTCATCATTCTTCTCCCAAGAGACACCCAGCATGGCTCCCCGCTCCCGCCCTGCTAGCTGCTTCTCCTCCCCTCCAACTCCTAGGGCCATTTGTCCACCTCTACCACTGCCAAGGCTCATCAGGCCACAGTGCAGGTCTCTGGCTTTCCCTGCCACTCTCCTGGTGCTAAGTGAAAACAATCACAGCCTAACCTAGTCCAGGCAAAGCGGTAATCTCTTGGCTCTGGAACCCAAGGATGAGATGAACAAACGAATTGTGGGAAGAATGGAAATACAGCTGGGAAATGGGCTAGGACCCAGGGACACAAGCACTTCTGGAATCTACTCGCGTGGTATGTGTGAGTGCATGTGCGTGTGTGTATGTATGTGCACATGCATGTGAGCACAGAGGCACACACATTTGCATGTAAGCATTGTGCATGTATGTGTACACGTGAGTGTGTGCATGTGAGCATGTGTACACATGTATATGTATACCTGAGTGCATCTGTGCGCATGAGTATGTGTGCATGCACGTGCATGTCCACGTGAACACAAGCAGGTGCGTGTGTGCATGTACTGGCTTCACTCTTTCTCAGTCCTCCTTCATTCTTCACGCTTGCTACAATGGTAGGAAACACAGTGGTAAGCAGCTCCCAGGTCTTGTCTTAGAAGTCTTCTCTACTGGAGAAGGACTGCTCTCCTCCCCACGCCTACAAATCCCAGAGAAAGGAGTCTTTGGCCATCTTGGGTCACTGGCTCATCCCTACTTCAGACCACGGTTTGGAGGTACCAGCATTACAAACACGACAGCTTCTTGCATGGCCAGGTGGTCTGGGAGTCAGCAGGGGGCATCCACAGGAGTTCACCAAAGTGGCCCATCTTAGAAGCGGTGCCTTTCCAAGATGACCCAGCTCTCACAGTCTGGCTTCACCAACTATCCCGAGGGTCTCTGTAAGTATCTGGAGAATGGCCACGCCCTCCCTTTACCCCTTGGTGATGAAGCAGTGACAGAAAGACAAAGACAAACATTAGATGTGGATCCTCAACAAGAGAGGCAGAAGATTCAGGTCACCTAGATATGCCCTGGTGAGTCATATCAAATCATTTTACAATATAATATCAGGATGTCCAGGCATATGGGAAGCCAGGGGACAACCCACTAATTTCAACGAAAAATGCAGAATAAAACTCCAGTTCCTAAAAAAAACCAGACTTACTGGATCAATAGAGACTAGAAGAACCCCCAAGACTATCATACTTAAGATCCTGTTTGAATTTGGAACTGAATCCGCTTGTGGAGGTCACCCTGTAGCCTAACAATAGATTGACTTACAAAATAAACAATACCACCTGTAAGTAATGTGCCCCATTAAAGAATCAACTGCATGCAACCCCGCAGCCAACATTCACCCAAAAGTAAAGATGAGAAGGCGAGGAGGGGAAGGGAAGGGAGATCAATGGGAACAGAACAACAAACAGAAAGGAAATAATGAGAACACTGATACATTGTGAATGTTGTAAGCAATGTCAAGGAACAACTTGTATAAAGATTGTTAATTAGGAACTAATCTGCTGTGTAAACTTTCACCTAAAACACAATAAAGTATTTAAAGAAAAAAAAAAAGAAAGGAAAAACCAAACAAGAAATGCAGTTTCACCATGTTGTGCCGGGTCACTTGCTCTGAGGAAAGTCAGCCACCCTGTCAGGACACTCAAGCCACCCGATGGAGAGCTCCACAAGGAGAACAATGAAGGTCCCCCACCCACAGCCAGCACCAACTTGCCAACATGTGAGTCATCTTGGAAGAAAGCCCTCAGCCACAGTCAAGCCTTCAGATGACTCCAGTCCCAGCTGATACCTTGACGTAACCTTCCGAGAGACCCTTAGCTGGCACCACCTAGCTAACCCAGACCCACTCCTGTTGAGTTGATTATGATTCACAGCAGTCCCACAGGCTGTTAACCACTAGGGAAGCAGACCGCCACCTCTCTCTCCCACAGAGCCGCTGGTGGTTTGGAACAGCCAACTTCTCGGTTAGCAATCCACCACTTTAACTAGTGGGCAATCAAGGCTCCTTCACCTAGCTAAGCCCCTTGCAAACCCCTGACCTGCAAAATCCGTGAGATAACGGATGTTTATTGTTGCTTCAAGCCACTAAGTGTTGAGGTAAGTTGTTACACAACAACACATTACTAATCATTAACAGGCAACCAAACTACAGCTAGAATCACTTACGTCAGTTTTTAAATGTCTTTATTTTTCAGTCTTTCACTTACCCAGAAAGCAAGCTCCTCAAGGGTAGGAACTCATTTCTCCTGTTCACAGTGTAGTTCTCAGTTCCTAGAACACAGCCTGACACATAGGAGGCACCCAATAACTAGATACTGAGTAGATACAGTTGAGTATCTGCCACGACTTTTCCCCATCCCAAAGACAACAGACCTGAAAGCCCTAAATCCCACCCAAGTGTGGGGGTTGAAGGGTTTCAAATGTGGCAGCATCTGGTCAGGGCTCCCAGAGGACAGGTTAGAGGAGAAGCCCATCAATCTTGCAGTCCATGCAAAGATTTTCTTGGCCTACGGGGGCTGACAAACTGGGCAAATCCATTGCCTCCCACAAGCCAGACCTAGTCATAGCCTTGAGTTAGATCACTGACTCTCTATTTCTATGGGAGAGCCATAAGGAATCTTTGCTAGGCTCCAGAAAGCCCTTTGGCTGCCAAGATTAAAGGCTGACTAACCTCCGCCATCTGCTGAGCGAACCACAAACAGTTCTGCTGTTCCAGATCACCCAGATTCCACTTAAAAACAATTAACATCATTGCTTTGACTTCAGAACCCCACGCATTGAGAGGGTGCCACGGAGCAGTCTTTCCTAGGGGCTACTGAGCCCAGCTACTGAGCATCAAAGCCCAGCAAGGATGGATTATTTTTAACAAACTCCTCTTGGTAGAAATTCAGTATAGAGGTGGGAGTGGCACAAATGGCATGAGCTGAGTCCAGGAGCACCCGGGGTAGGATGGCAACACCAGGGACGCTGCTGTCTCCTCCCTCCTCTGAGTTCCAGTCAGGATGGAAGAAAAACATATTTCAGACGAGAAATTGCGCCAGCCCTGGAAAACTCCATAAAGTCTTTGTGTGTAAAAGAGGTGTTCTAAAGGCTGGCCATTTCACCGTACGATGGGTGATGGAGAGGACACAGACAAAAATGCCAAGAGCACCGAGCCACCCTCCTGTGAGTTAGGACATACGTAAAGAGCGTCTGAGGTGTCAATGAGGGGAGCCAGGCTCACACTGCTTTGCTATGAAAATAAAAGTTCTTGGTATAGGCCCAGCGAAAGGGAACATCCACATGACCAGAGTGAAAACGGGCCACCACTGAATTTTTTTTTTTTTCCCTTCTCACACTGACTGTGTCTTACACAACATGTGGTGGAAAATTACGCTAGCTCCCAGGCTCAGCCAGGCCCCCTCTGCCTCGTCAACTCTCCAGACAGGTCCCAAGTCTGCCGCCACTTCAGGTTTGAAAATGGGAGCAGTCCTTGCTCTAGAGTTCCATCTTGGGTCCTCATTTCTTCTGCATCTTCACTTATCTTCTTGGTGACCCCACCCACAGCCAGGCTTTATGTAAGAAGCCTGACAATTAAGTTCGTGAACTCATCCTAGAAAAAGTGCTACACACCTCACTGCTGAATGTCACTACACTCCCCTTTGAAGCACTCCCCTTGTGAAGCTATGCACTGATGCCAGTACCCAGTCCACCCTTCAAAGCTGAGAAAAGCACAGGGAAAGCTGCCTGTGAAGACATGTCCACAAGCCAAGGAATTCCAAGAAATGCCTGGGGCTACTAGAATCTAGAAAAGACCAAGAACCAACTTCTCCTAGAGCTGAAACGCCCTGAATTAGATCCTAGCCTTCAGAACTGTGAGACATTAAATTTCTATTGTGTGAAGCCACTCACTTTGTAGTCCTGGGTTCCAGCAGCCGTAAGAAATCAATATGCCACTCCCCACCCCCCATCATGGCCTGTTCTCCACACAAGAGCCAAAGGGATTCCCTTAAAACCTAAGTTTGATCATGCTATTTCTCTACCCTAAACCCTCCAGTGGCCCCTAATTCACTTTAAATTGTATTCTGCCAGAGATCAAGGAGGATGCACATGAATACTGGGGTCCTATCAAAGGACTCAGGAACCAACCTGAAGAAGCTCCTGTTGGCCAGTGATGAGACCACTGTCCAGACCCACAAGTTCAAAAATCTAATTGGTTAGTATTGGAAGATGCTAGTGAACCAGTTCATCATTTTGAAAATAGAAATGCAGGAAGAGTATATGAACCAACCTTTGGGTGACCAAACAGTAACCAAAAGAAAGTATTCTATTAACAAATAATAATGATAGGCTGGCACAACGCTTCAACTACTAACTAATTACAGATCCAAGTATTGGATAACAGTGGCTGCTACCATCTTAAAAAGAAAGGCAACCAGATGTTATGTGCCTCCTTCTGAAAGAACCTGAAACCAATTATAAAATCAGTCATCACCCAACCCCCAAGCCCCCCAAACGGAAACCGACCAACTTTCTATTTACCAGAATTACAGAATTACTGTAATTCTGTGAACTGACCCAGGAAAAGGTGACTGCAAAATCCAGAATGTGGGAAACTCTCGATGAACATCAAAGAGAATGGTTATGGGTCAAGGAAGATGTCCTCTGGGTGGGGCAAACGGTTAACACACGGGCTGCTGACTAAAAAGTTACAGGTTCAAGCCCACCCAGAGAAGCCTCAGAAAAAAGATCTGGAGATCTACTTCTGGAAAAGTGGCCACTGAAAACCCTACTGAGCACAGTTCCACGCTGACACACATAGGCCCTCCCTCTGTCCCTCTCTCTCTCCCTCCATCTCTTCTTTCTTGTCAAGGAAAATATCAACTGATCACAACCTGTGGACTTTATCCAGACTGATTCAAACAAATATAACATGCATATATAACTCCTGAGAAAACTGGAAATCTGAACACGGACTATTATTTGATGATAATAAAGAATTTTTTTTTTTTTTTTGGCTGTGATAATGGTAGTAAGGTTATTTTAAACAAAACAGCTCTTATTCTTTAGAAATAGACACCAAAACAGTCACAGATGAAATAATAAGACCACCGGAGCTTTGCCGCCACACTCCTAGAGAAGATGATGTGGCCAGGACACGGGTGCAACACGGCTGGCCGCGAGGCCACAGCTGCTGAAGCTGGGGGATGGGGACCTGGGGGTCTGTTACACTATGCTGTTGACTTTCACTATTTTATAGTTTGAATTTTTCCATAACAGAGTTATAAAAAAATACTGGACTCCACCTCCGGAGATTCATATTAATTAGTCTGGGCTTCCACTAAGACACAGGTTATTTTATTTAAGGCTCTCTAGTGCTTCTAATGCTTGGCCAAGGGTGAGAACCCCTGTAAGTGCTTACACAAGAGATGCCGATCCTGAGCCAAGACCAAGGCAGTGGTTTTGGGAAGGAGGGGACTGGTCTGGGGGGGTGGTCAGGGAGCTAGATGGCCCCAGGTGTGCTTGGTCTGAGTGGGAAGGGGTGAGAGAGGGGGTGGAGTCAAGGACAATGCAGGTTCTCCGGCTCAGGTGGTAGCGGGTGTTTGTCACTGGAATATGGAACAGATCAGGCCTGGGAGCTTTGGGAGGCAGTGGAAAGGACACAGCGACTGGGAGAACTCAGTAGAGACATCCACAGGGTAGGTGGCTTATGAGTCTAGACACCCAGAGACCCTGAAACAGACACAAGAAACTCTAGCTCCATGGGGCTGTCCTCCAACCTTAGCTTGCAGTCAACACGGCCAGGGCCAGTGATGCCATCAGGCTGTCTAGAACAGAGCAGTATCTTGGCCCCTGCCCCGGTTGGGGGTGGTCTGGGAGACCCTACTCTTCACTCCCGGTCTTCAGTCCTTGTCTGCTGATCCCTTGTCCACTCCCTTGGACTGGACCTCACAGAGCGGACAGTACATACCGAGGGATTCTGGGTGTTTCCACATCCTGTCTGACAGGCCACCAGCATTTGTTAAATAACTGGGGGACTGACAGCATTTGAAAGAGTCACAATGATGTGAGCAAGAGCAGGCCTGTGCCAGTGGCGGGGAGACTGCCTTGAAACAGCCAATACCCATTCAGCCACAGTCAAGGATGGAGGGCTTGAATGTATTGAGCATGTGGGGGACAGAATGAACAGGAATCCCAGGACCCCTGCCCTCAGGGAGCTTGATTTTTGCAGGAAGGCAGTTGACAAGCGCGCGTGCACACACACATACACATGCACACACACACACGCACAAGCTTCATGTTTTCTGAAGTGGGTTCTCCAAGGGGTGAAGGAACCACAGTATCCAAATGCCATCTGCGGCTATTGGGAAAGCAGTCTCAAACAACAAGCGGGGCTCCTGGAACCCCAGAGCCAAAGAGGCTTTGCTTTACAGCAGCAGCAACTGGGGTCCAGAGGGGGTGCAGCCCACCCGTGGTTGCCCATCCAATTTAGACCTCGAGACAAGTCTGCATTCTCCAAGTCTGAGCCGGGAGTTTCTAAAGGAACAGGCTTACTCTTCAGTCTTTTGTCTTTTCCTTCGAGGAAAAAACAGACAGGGATCTCTGCGAGCCCAGGGCTGACCTCCCGGGGGCAGGGACTTACCACGGAGTCCAGGAACCGAATGCAGCACTCTGGCCCAGGCCTGGTCTCACAGAACTGCCGGAAAAGCAGCCTCCCAATGGGCTGCTTGTCACACAGGTTGCAGTAATCTCTGTCTGGAGACAAGCAGAGTGTGGTGAGACCCAGGAAAGAGGGGGTCATCCCATCAGCCCATACCTGGATGGACGGAGCACAGTACACGCAAACTGCCAGGACACCTTATTTCCCTCTCAGGTCTGCGGACTGAGAGGAGCCAGGTCAGCACACAGGAAGGCACCCACTGTCTCCCAGCATCCACTGCCCACCCCTACCAGCCCTTCCAGTACCCTGATTTCATCTGGAGATGCCAGCTTCTCTGGGGGCTGTGATTGCCACCTCCCCCAAACCCGCTGGTCATCACACCACATTCTCCCGGCCATAGCGACTAGCAGTATGGTGATCACTTGTCATTTTGTCATACTGTGCTGGCTTGTACGTGGCTGCAACGCTGGAAGCTATGACACTGACACTTCAAATGCCAGCAGGGTCATCCATGGTGGTTAGAGTTCAGCAGAGCCTCCAGATTAAGAAAGACTAGCAAGAAAGGCCTGGCAATCTACTTCCAAAAATTAACGAATGAAAACCCTGTGGAGCACAGAATACTACTGGAGACTTCAACTTGTCTACTCTGGGACCATTTGCTGAAGGACAGCATGCCTGGCAAAGTGGAGGGCCAGGGAAGGTGACTGAAGCCCTCACTGAGACGGACTGGCACCACAGCTCCAAGAACGAACTCAAACATACCAGTGATCATGAAGGTGGTACAGGACTGGGACAGCGTCTCATTCCATCATACACGGGGCTGCCACAAGTCAGAGTGGACTCGGAAGCAACTAAACAGCAGGGGGATATGTCGAATTGGAGTGAACCACAGAGATGCTCCCTCTGGATGGTGGGAGTCTGGGAAGGAGGCCAGGGTCAGGGTCAGTGTCCTCCACTCTACAGGGGAAACTAGTGTGAGGCAGGGTTAACACACAGAAGGGGTCACAGCTGGGAAAGCGACAAGTGAAACTGGTGCCATGGTGAGCTCATGAATCTCTCGATCCAGCCACGCCTGCAACCCAAACTGTATCTGAAAAGCTTAGGTAGAGGGTGACACAGTCCCTGTGTTTAAGGCAGTTTGAGGTCGTCTTTCTTTTTTTTCAAATTACTTGTAACTCAAAGCATCCTAATGAGTAGTCGAACAAATCCATTTTTGCCCAACTGGAGCAAAGCGCAGTCTCAGGATACTTCAGATGATGAAAACCCTGCATTTTCCCAGCTGATTCATAGAGACAGGAAGTAACCTGCAGTCAGCCACTCAGTAAGCTACAGAGTCCAGAGAGAAAATCCAGGACAAGGCCCTAAGCCCAGAGGTCCAGAGACCAGGGTTCTAGCTGCTGACGTGCTGTGTGACTTCGAGCAACTCACTCACCTTCCGGACTTCAGTTTCCCCCTCAGAAAAATGAAGGTGTGTATGTGGGAGTGAGATTCGGGTGGGGGTAGGGTCCCTCTGGCCCTTCCTGTAATGACAGTAAGGCTTGCGCCAGCAGTTTTCTGTGACAGAAAGACACTCAAAAGACTGGGACACACAGCTTTGGACTCTCTCGGTGACCGATGCAGGGCCTTTGACGCTGTGACTGCGGTAGCGTCAGCAGGTGACTTGGTAGGGAAATGGGGAAGACGGAGAGTCAGGTCTTGGAAAGAGCTACTTGGGCAGAAGGAATGATCGCATCCTTGTGGAGTCTGGGGCAGGAGCCACAACTGGCCTGGAGTTGCCAAGAGTTTATTCACCTGAGAAAAAGCTACTGCATGTGGGAAGGTGACTTGACACAGCGGCTGTGAGGTGTGTTCAAATCCCAGCCTCACTCACTGGCTTTGTGACCTGGACAAGTGACTTGGTACTTTTGTGTCTCAGTTTCCTCCTCTAAACTGGGGATAGTAATCGAATCCACTTCCTAGGGCTGCCATGAGGATTCAATAAGACAGTGCTGATAAAGTACTCAGGGCAGAACCTCTTGTTACTGGGTGCCATCAGGTCCGTTCTAACTTATATGGGCCTCTATATAAGAGAATGAAACACTGCTCAGTAGTCCCGGGCCAGCCTCAAAATAGCAGGTATGTTTGAGCCCACTGGTTTCATTTTTATTTCATTATACTTTAGATGAAGGATTACAGAGCAAATTCGTGTCTCATTAAACAATTACAGAGATTAGTGTCTCATTAAACAATATACATATTGTTTTATGACACTGGTTGCCAACCCCACAACATTTTGACACTCTCCTCTTCTTACCTTTGGGTTCCCCATTACCAGCTCTCCTGTCCCCTCTTGTCTTCTTGTCTTTGTCCCCAGGCTGGTGCGCCCATTTAGCTGTGTTTTGTGTTACAAGTCTGTCTAACATCTTTGGGTAAAGGGTGAAACTCTAGAGTGATTTCGTACTGAGTTAAAGGGGTGTTCAGGGATCATACTCTTGAGGTTTCTTTGGTCTCTGTAAGATCCGTAAGTCTGGTCCCCTGTGAGTTAGGATTTTGTTCTCCATTTCCCCCAGCTCCATCCAGGACTTTCTTTCGTGGTCCCTGTCAAAGCAGTCAGTAGTGGTAGCTGGGTACCATCCAGCTGTACTGGACTCAGCCTGGTAGAAGTTGTGGTGGTTGTAGTCCACTAGTCTTGTGGAACAATCTTCCCCTTTTCTTCGTTTTCCCTTGCTCTTGTTGGGGTGAGACTAGTGAGTATCTTAGAGGGCCACTCAGAAGCTTTTAAGACCCTCTTTGAGCTCATCATTACAATCACAATTCATCTCATCGAGGGTCTTCCTCTTTCAGGCTGACCTTCAGTTCTACCAAGCGGGATGTCCTTCTGCAGGGACTGATCTCCCCTGATAGCATGTTTAAAGCAAGCAAGATGAAGTCTCGCCATCCTTGCTTCTAAAGAGCATTCTGGCTGTACTTCTTCCAAGACAGATTTGTTCGTTCTTTTGGCAGTCCATGGTATATTCCATATTCTTCACCAAAAGCATAACTCAAAAGCATCAATTTTCTGGTCTTCCTTTCACACTGTCCAGCCTGGCAGATAAGAAATGCTTCATAAAATGCTGCTGTTATCACAGACATGGGCTTATGGTTTGTCCCATTCCCTTCCTCTGGGGAACTCTGTCTCCATCAATTTTTCAAAGCACAGTTCCAGCCTGCTGACTAACACTAAGGAAGCTCACTCCTCCCAAGTTCCAGTAACATACAATTGAGTCAGTCCTAGCCAATCACAGCCCGCACTCTCCTAGCCACCATGACTGGTTCGGACACAGGCATGTGACCTGAGCTGAGCCACTTAAGAGTCTTCGCAGGGCTTTTGCCAGAACTTGCTAGAAAGAGGCTTGTCCACTGGGATGGGCTGCTGAAGCTGTGTTCCCATCACACGAGAAAGCAGTGCTGAGTGGCGAACAGAGAAACCCAGGCATGAGACTCACACGAGTCCCGACGCCAGCCTCATGCCTGGACATGTCTCTGCCTAGCACAGTCCACCTAAGCTCCTTGGCACTGGGTTTCTGTCTCTTGAAAAAGAGAGCAGAAATTAAACACACTTGAGGGCTGGAGAGTATGCAAGTCCTTTTCTCCTTTCAGAGGTAAACTCCCTGCGGGTACGGGCTATCGGCACAGAATTTATTCACCACAGTTCTTAGTATGTCTAAGAAGGAGCCCAAATATTTTCTTTTATGGTTCTGAGTGGAAACTTGGATCACTGTGAATAAATCAGTTTCTAAATATCCCTGTCATGGATTGAATTGTGGCCCCCCACCAAACTGCGTGGGGCAATTTAGCTAGGCCATGATTCCCCATATTAGGTGATGTTCCTCTATGTTGTAAATCCTGCCTCTGTGATGTTAATGAGGGAGAAAGGGCAGTGGTTACGTTAGTGAGGCAGGACTCAATCTATAAGACTGTACTGTCCTTGGCAAATCTCTTGGGATATAAAGGAAAGGGAAGAAGGCAGAGATCTGGGGACCTCAGACCATCAGGAAAGAAGCAGTGCCTGACACAAAGCGTATCCTTTGGAACTTGGGCCTCTGTGCCTCGGAAGCTCCCGGTCCAGGGGAAGACTGATGGCAAGAACTTTCCTCCGGAGCCAACACAGAAAGACTTCCCCTGGAGCTGATGCCCTGAATTTGGACTTTTAGCCAACTTCTCTGTGAGAAAATAAATGTCTCTTTGTTAAAGCAACCCGCTTGTGGTATTTCTGTTATAGCAGCACTAGATGACTAAGACAGCGCCTCTCATCCCTGGGTGGTACAAACAGTTAATGCACTCACTAAAAAGGCTGAAAGTTCAAGTTCATGCAGAAGCACATCAGAAGAAAGGCCTGGTGATCTACTTCTAAAAACTCAGTCACTGAAAACCCTGTGGAGCACAGCTCTCTGCTGACACACACAGAGTTTCAGTGAGCCGGCAGTGATACCACGGCAACCGGCTAAGCCCCACTCTTGGCTCCCCCCAAGTGGTCCAGGGCAGAAACTAGCCTTCGACTGTGGCCTTAGCTCTTCAGCTTTGGATGAGGTTCATTTCTCCACACACAGATAGTTCAGAAATAATCACTCTGACAGGCACTTAAGCTGCCTTGATGTGTGCCAGGTCCTGAGAGGGCCACCAGGGGCACTGGGATGCCGTCCCAGCCCTTAGGACGGCGGGAGTGTGTGTGGGTGAGCAGACAAGAGCCCAAGTGACAGCAACAAAAGGTCAAGTTAGATGAGTGTTATCGTCAGCCGCTGTGGGGAATCTGGGGAGGAGGAAGCCAGAGGGTGATGCGTCTCAGCAGCCTGTGATAGGTCTGTGCCCCGCACCTGTTAGTGCGATGCCCTGCAGACACAGCCTGTGTTCGCACTCCCTCCCACACACCCTGATCCCCTAAAGAGAGGAAAACAAACCTTCTCACCCCCTTCCATCAGCCGAACTTCTCCAGCACAAACACAGAACCGAAAAAAATAATCTTGTGCCAGACTCCAGTTGTATGCATCGTGGGAAAGGGGGCCATACCACTTACGCCATCGGAGCTAGGTGCCCCCCACCCCCATTTCCAAAGATCCATGATGAGATTTCCTCAGAATACTGTGACTCTTGTTCCCCTGACAGGGTTTCTGTCTCTCGATTGACGTCTGCTGTCAGTATGGAAACAAGGCAGTCACAGACTCATAGTAAACACCGCATGATTCCCACCCAAGCTGTCAGCACCTGTCCCAGCTGTAACGAGGCTCCTGGGGAAGAAAGTCACTCACAGGCCCGGGAAGAAATAAAAAGTGGAGCAATCAGCGAGTCAGATGTTTTTCTTAGAAAGACTAAGATGGGCCCATCTTCTGAGGAGGCACCAGAACAACAGTGAAAAATCAAAGTGCAATGTTTGCAGTTCTTTTAGATGTATATTAGGAGGCTGTCTCACTTTCCAAGAGCTGCTGTAACAAAATAGCACCAAGTGGGTGACTTTTAAGAATTTAAGGGAGTCTGAGAGCAGACTGTCAGCCACGTTGGTTTCTTCTGAGGTTTTGAGAGCAGCTGTGTTCCAGGGTCCTCTCCGAGCTTCTGGGAGCCTCTGGTGTTTCTTGGGTTACAGCCGCAACAGCACTTGGAGTCCTTTCTGTGCATCTCTGTGTCTCTTCTTTTATACGGACATCGGTCAGATTGGGTTAGGATTGACCCTGTACAGACTCGTGTTAACTGAGCACTTCAAAGACCTTACTTCCAAGCAAGGTCACTGTCACAGGTATCAGGGGTCAGGATCTCAACAAACATTTTCAAGGGATACAATTCAATTCAAAAGAGGGACCACAGAAGGAAGAGCATGAAGTTCAGGACAGAACAAGGCATCAGGAAGAGCCACAAAACAAAGTTCTTGATGCCCCAAGTAGAAAAATTGTAGGACCCTCAAGTTGGCAGCAGTGATAGGCTTGGCAGTATGCCCTTGGGGTGGGTTCTTTCTGACCTGTTTCTACAGATGCTGGCCACGTTGTTGAAATCCAGTCTGGAAGTTGGACCAGCCATATCCTTTCTTCCAAGTGGGGTCTGCCCAGAATGGAAGGACAGAAGTCTTCCCGCTGCCTCTTAATCTCTGTCTTTCTCAGGCTAGGAGAACCCAGCAGCGCCATGTACACACGCTAGACACTCGTCTACACATACACACACACACACACACACACACACACACACACACACATCCTGCTTTGAGTCCATGTCCTTCATTTGTCTTCTCCTCCAAATCACAAAGAGGCTGTCATATAATTTCTAAGCTGATGGGCACTAGGCTTCCCTGCCCCAAAGTAAGCCCCAAACATCCCATCATTCTAGTTTTTGAATCCTACATCCATTCAACAAGCTCTCTTCTGAAGTCTCCCATTTTTTCATATGAAGTTTCCTCAACTTTAAGACTTTTCCTCTTGAATTCAACACCTGGAGGAAGGTGGAAGGGTGGGTGGGAGGACATGTAGCTTATGCCCACTGGTGATCCTGTAACTGTCTTGGAGTTACCAGCAGGCCATCAGTGGACAAGAATGGAGGTGAGATCTTTGTCATGTGATGTTTGGAGACTGTGACAGATGTCTGGTGTCCCAATTGCAGGACGTGGTGGATGTGGACAAACTGTAGCATGTCCAGAGGAAGGTGACTGAGAAGGGTCTAGAAAGTCACAAGCTCTAGACTGCTAGGCTGTGACCTTGATCAATAGGCAGTGTCCAAGAAGAGACTGGGGGTGGGCGTCCCACTGGAGAAAAGGGCTCAACAATTGCCTGAGCCGAGTCTTGTGACCATGAGAAGGCAGGGATGGTGGGGGATGAAGTAGGCTGAGACACTTACAGAGGAGGCCATTTGTTCAGGAGCCATCGTGAACAGTGGGCTCTGGACTTTGCACAGCAAAGGCACCAGTCCCCATTAACAGAGTTTTGCTCTGGGAAGAAGCTGGACCACACTGGCTTTAAAAAAACAGTATGATGTCTCATCGGCTTTTTCAAGGGCTGTCCACTCTCCACATCCAAGCGTGCCTGCAGCTGGCCTGGGAAGACAGGGCTGCCACACCTTGTGGCAACACACTGGGTCCCTCCAGTCATACCAGCCACAAACGTCCCTACACATTGCCAAAATCACCCTGGCTGGGAACCGCTGAGCTGGAAGACAGAAGCAGAAGGCAGGCCCAAGCCTGCCTCTGTTCCCCACCCTGGGCCAGCTCTGATGTTAATGACCCGCTCCCTACATGACATAAACAGTTTGTGCTCACTGGTAACCAGAAAGTGGGTGGCTGGAGCTCACTCACTGGCGGTAACCACAGAAGAAGAGTCCTAGTCATCTGCTTCTGCAGAGATAACAGCTAAGAAAACCCTATGGAGCAGCTCCACTCTGACACATGGGCTCACTGTCAGTTGGAACTGACTTGCCAGCAACAGCAGCAGTGGCGAGCTTGTAAGGAGCAGCTGGCCACCAGCTGAGGCCAAGAATGAGGCCGTGGTCTTTGTGCGGCCAGGAGAGCAGCAGGGTGGTGGTGGTTTGGTGTCTCTGCCATGTTGCACCGATCGGCATGGACGGACGTGGGACCTCTGGAATCTCCATGAGACCCAGGGCACAGGAGCTTTCATTAGGATGGCATCTGCTTGCTCTGGTGTCCTCACAGTGGAGCTCTTCACCATTCATAGCGCCCTTGTGTATAGGTTTTCATTTTGAATCTCCCAAAATAATCTCTGAGGCTTATAGCCTTATTAATTAGCACATTTTTGGTTATAAGTGGCAGAAACCCAAATCAAAGTAGCTTAAGGTGAAAAGGAAATCTAGTGGTTTATGAACAGTCTAGGAGTCAACCTCATAGCTTCAGGTACAGATGGATCCAGGCCTAAAACAGCAACACTGCAGTGCTGCTCTATCCTCTGTAGTTCTGACTTCATTCTCAGGCAGGTTCTCTCTCTGCGTCCACAGACAGCCCCCAACAGTTCCAGGCATGTGTAGTTCTTAGAGTTCAAAACCTCAGAGAAAGAAAAAGTGACTTTCCCTATAAGCCTACTGCTGTCAAGTTCATTCTGACTCATAGCAACCCTATAGGACAGAGAAGAACTGCTCCAAAGAGTTTCCAGTGAGCCGCTGGGGGATTTGAACTGCTAACCTTTTCGTTAGCATTCAGGAAAGATGTGGATGGGCAAGACTTGGGTCCATCTCTGAGCCTGGGGTTGGCCTTATGGACTAGGGAGAATTCCTAGAGATTAGGGGAGGGGTGGCTCTCCCAAGAAAGGAGAGTGAGACCAAAAAACGACTTCTGCTTCTGGAGCACAGCCGTTTCTAGTGTGGCTCTGGGACTGATTTCCCTGGTCAGTGAGGAGCTAAGTAAAGAAATTGAGGTTTAGATCACGGCAATCTGATGTTGCTGTAGTATCCAGGTGGGGTTTGAGGGCACCTTCTCACTGAATTGGGAAAAGCACAGTATGGGTGTTAACAGATGCACAGGAGAAGTTGTAAGTTAAAGGATTTTACAGATGGACTGGAACTTACAAAAACTAGCCCTTCACCATGGATGGTTTAAAAAGCACGGCTCTAAAGTGAAGCACTAATAAGCACAGATTTCTAGCTCCACATTGAAATTCTGGTTCAGTAGACCTGATGTAGGGCCTGGGAATTTGATTTATGCTGCTGGGTACTGCTGATGCCACTGAGAAACCAATCGCTTGCTTCTAAAATCTATTTTCTCTAAGTCATTCTTGATGGTCCATTTCGTAGCACTCTGCAGTGGCCACAGACCCAGCCTTGAACTTCATGCCCTAACACACCTGGCCCTATGCTTTGTCACGCCCTCCTTCGCTTCTCACCTGGGGATTCACCTCCCCACTGTGGCTTCCCCTTTCCCCTCGGCCCCAATCTCTGGCCTCATTTCTTCGGCTTTGACCTGTGGCTTCTCTCCTTGCCCAAGATAGTAGATAAAGGCCAAGGATGTTGCTGGCCTTCCTGCGATACACAGGACAGATCCCACAACAAAGAATTATCCAACTCTGCACAGTGTTGCCTTCAAGAAACCCTGGCTTACTACAAAGCCTTGGGCAAGCCCCTTAACCTGTCAGGGATCCAGCTGCCTCACATACCCAATGGGCCCTTCAAGCTAGCCCGTTGTGCAGAGAATTAGTGACAACATACATTAGTCACTTTCCCAGACCCAGCACATAGCCTGGTGGTATAAGAGCTACAGCTGCTAACCAAAAGGTTGGCAGTTCAAATCCTCCTTGGAAACCCTACAGGGCAATTTTACTTTGCCCCATAGGGTTGCTATAAATCAGAATCCACTTGATGATAATGGGTATGGATTTTTTTTTTTTTAAGAACATAGTAGGTCCTATATAAACAGCAGTCATTCCAATAGACCGCATCACTTCTAGATGATGCAAGAAACGATGGCTTTTATTTCTCTGGGAAAAAAAAAATGGGGCATAGTAGGGTGAAAGGGGCTTTAGCAGCACACCAGCCCCAAAGGCCAAAGCTGCTCCACCACGGCTGACCCACCGACTGTAAGCCCTGAGAAGGCAGGACTGAGTCACCCGCTGGAAGCAGTGGGCGGCCAGGGACCAGCTGGGGCTCTGCCGGCCTCTCCCTCCCTCTCACGGAGCCTCTTAAGTCACAGCAGCATGCCAGAGGTTCGCCAGAGGTTAGACTCTCATAACCCACAGTCAATTCCTTCAGGACTTGGAACCCCCAGTAGACTTGAAAACAAGAGCTGTATTGATAGAGAAGATAAATAAATGCTGTCACTGTTTTCATTCTTTTTGAGTGACATGAAATGGGAACATACTTTCTTAATTAAGAGACTGTGGCATGTGGATGCTTGGAGGTCAACCAGACTGTCCCAACTGAAAGCCAAAACGCAGGCAGCTGGGACTGCCTGGCTCCCCTCAGAGGGTCACCAAACTCAGCGAAGGGAACGCCTCAGCCCCCCTTCGTGGGCGGGGAGCTGGCTTCCATCCCTGGATGATTAGGGAGCAAGAAGTGATGGCTGGGAGGGGATGTCGCTGCTGAAACCTGCCCGGGACTGTTTTCGTGGTTGCCTCAGGCGCCCCCTGAACTGGGGTCAACGAAAACGCACGTTCTGTTTCAGAAGTGAGAGCAAGAACCCAAAGCGGCTTCCTGAGGAAACGGAAAGGCTAACACCGGAGCCTTTGGCAACGACACCACATGTTTACTGTAAATGGGGGAGACGGTGTCTCACTCAGGTGGCTCAGGAGTCACCCCTCTACCAGGATGGGATTCATTTTATATTATTCACTTTATTTTTCAGAAATACTGTTTTTCTTTCTTTTTGAGGGGGTGGGACACGGGGGGGGTGGCTGATCCTGGAGCAACTGAAACAGACAGCTGTGAGAAGGCTGGATTAGACTGAGCCCCTCAAATCCTGCGCTCTGCCGTAGTCCAGAGCAATAAACAGACTAGGGATCTCAACGCAGCTCTCTCTTAAAAATTCCAGCCAAAGCTGGAAAAAACAATCAGGCATTTGCTCTGAAGGAAAAAAGCTCTCTGACGTTTAAAAGGCAGGACAGCATCACGGAGAACGGCAATTCTTCACAACCCACCTCTTGTAAAGGAGCACGAGAGGCAAAGGGAAACACTTGGTATTTGGTTAGCGACAGCTGAGTGGGTTCCTATTACTTCAAGAAAGACCTTTTTATGTGAGTGAGAAATGACACACGGCACACTCTACAAACACACCCCAAACAAGCCCCGTCTCTCTGTGCCTTTGTTCCCTCCTCCTGGTCTCCAGTTTCCTGAACGTCTTGTATTTGTCACATGTCGCTGCAGGATCGAAACAGAGAAACCCAAGTCTTACAAAGGTGGGCGGCACCTGGACAATGGTACAGACTCTAGAATTGCGGTGTTTTGGCCTGGGATGCAGCCACACCAAAACCAAGTCCACTGCCTACTTGCTACTGCCAGCTGCTGACCACCCTGACGGTTACTGAGCAGAGCTGCTCCGGAAAGCTGTCCTGGCTGGAATGTCGATGGAAGCAGATGGCCAGGTCTTTCTCTCGCAGCACTCCCAGTGGGTTTGAATCACCAACCTTTCGATGAGTAGATGAGTATGCCCCCAAGGACCTTGGGTTGCAGGCAAGAGGTGGAAAATAGGGGCAAGCAGTTGGGGTACAGCAAGGTGGATCTTGTCTGTAGATCTGTAACAGGGCAGAGGAGAAACGGGTGTGCTCCTGGGGGACCCCAGTTCAGCAACCCCTACATGCCCTACCTCTCTGGCAGGGGTCCATGTCTCTCGCTGGAAGCAGCCAAGGCCCAGGAGGTACCTGGGAGACCGGGAAGGGACTGGGGGCTGCGTGGGACAGAACATGGAGCAGATGCTGACACCACAGGCCTCTCCGGGCCCTCGAGTCAGGTACTGATCTCTCCCTTACCCTCAAGGCTAAGAAGGGCACAGAACTTAGTCCCCTGAGCTGTGGAATGGGACATTACTGGGTAAATGGAGGGGCAGGCAGTCTGGGGTAAACTGAGGCAGGTAGATACAGACACTGCAGGCAGTGACAGAAGTGTGCCTGGCATGTTGGAATGAACTGGGAACAGAGTCGAGATCCAGGCTCCAGGCCTAGATCTTTTTCTTGCCACCTCTAAATGAGAGACCTGAAGCACAGTGCCCTGAGCTCTCTTCTGAGTACAAAAACCTACAGGGCTGTGACTATGAACTGCAGCTTCTGTAATAGCATGGAGAGCCTGGCACAATGAAGAGGTGGCAGAGGAAAGAACCCGGAGTAGCCAGCAGGGTCAGTTCTTTAACATGCACTGGTGACAGGAAACATTCCAGCGTGTCATCTGTGGCTGTTTCTATTTTTCTAGATTTTCAGTTTTTTATGAGTGGAGGGAAAACAACTACTCTAAAAACGTATCGGCACAATCAGCACAATTAATGAGGAAAGTCTTAGAAAGCAAAGAGAGGCAGTGATGGCTCAGGAGTAGAATTCTCGCCTCCACGCAGGAGACCCCAGTTCGACTCTGAGCCCACGCCTCATGCTCAGCCACCACGGATCTGTCAGCAGACGTTTGTGTCCTCTATGATGTTGAACGGGTTTCAGTAGAGCTTCCAGACTAAGACAGACCAGGAAGGAAGGCCTCGTGATCCACTCGGGAAAACCAGCCAATGAAAACTTTATGGATCACCATTAAGAAATCCACAAGAACTTCCTCCAGCATAGAGCCCCAAGGAGATCCATGCCACTGGGCTGTGAGTGACCTACCCGCTGTCTCCCTGACTGCATGTGTGCTGTGGCTGGGGAGCAGAAGCCAAGCCAGCAGGTGGCTTAGGGACAGCATTTCATGATGGCCTGGAAAGAGTACTGCTCTGGGAGACACGGGGACTGACCCCTGGAATAGCGAGGAGTCACACCTCTCCATGCCTTAGTCTCTCCCAAGTGGTTTCAGGTTCACCCCCGGATGACAGGGGCTAACACCCTCCCCCAAAACATACCCGCACACGCATGCACAAAGCTGTCCCCAGCTTGCTAAGGAAGGAGCAGGGAGGAACGAGGGCTCTGAGGCCACCAGAGGCTGGGCCCACCTTGCCTTCCAGGGCCTGGGGACTGGCTTCACCTGGAGCCTTGCACTAATAAAGCCAAAGCCACAAGAGGGAGGGACAGGAAGTGGCTGGGTAAGCTGGCGCCAAGGCCAACAGCAGCCCTAGCACTGAGCTGGCTGTCCTGCCTGGCCTCACGGCACTCGTCCTCTCAGGCTTGACTTCTACAGCTGAGCTAGAGAAACACAGTCTGAGACAGGAGTTAGGCCACTGTCTCCTGAGAGTCCTGTGATCTCAGGATCTGACGCTCCTCAGCCACCCCAGTCAGTGTGACATGCTCCCCATCAAGGCACATCATCCCTAGACTATACACCTCCAGGGACAGGAAGTATATCCGTGTCCACTCATGGCCCATGCAGACAGTGGGATTAGCTGCTCTGTCTCTGTAATCACAGGCCCTTGGTCCTCATTCTTGAGATGCAGATGACAAACGGCTGGCGGTATTCTGGGCCTTCTTTGTCTTCTCTTTAGTAAACACCTCGAGTCCCTCCAGCTGCTTCATCCTGGCTCCTAAAAGACCCATGCATCTGACCATACCCTACTCAGCTTCCCAAACACACAAGCAGAGCAGGGCAGTGGTGGCTCAGTGGTAGAATTCCTGCCTTCCATGCAGGAGACCTGGGTTTGATTCCTAACCTAGGAACCTCACACATGGCCACCGCCCATCTGTCAGTGGAGGCCTGCATGTTGCTATGATGCCAAACAGGTCTCAGGGGAGCTTCCAGACTTGGATAGACTGCGAAGAAAGAACTTGCAATTTACCTCCATGAAAACCCTATGGATTCTAACAGTCTGATTGCAACAGTCCAACGGGCAGCATTTCCTTCCACTGGGAGGGGGGTCACCATGAACCACCTCAGCTGCAGCTCAGAACAACAGAGCCCAGAGGCCTTGACCTACCACCTCCAGGTCCAGTCGCATCAACTCTTTCCGCTAAGCCATCTTTGCCCCGAGAGGGACCGGGGCCATGTGAAGCAGGAGGCGGCAAGCACAGTAAACACATCCACAAGCATGCAGACCTCACCAGGGCCCATGCTGTAGATGAGGGCTGGGCAGAGAGGAGTCACTTCAGCAGCCACTAACGTGGAGGAGGCTGGATATCAATTACACGCTCATTTAGTAGAGTTATAGTTCAGCGGTGTCGAGATTTTAGACACGGATTCCTTTTGGAAACATAAGTGTAAAGCTTGGATTGCACAAACACTCTAAAACCAAAGAGCCACAACTCCTGCTGTCATGTTGATTTCGACTCACGATGATCGCGTGTGTTACGGGGTAGCACCACATTCTGTGGGGTTCTCCTGGCAACTACCTTTTCGGAAGCAGTTCACCAGCCCCTTTTTCCGCACAGCCAGCCTTCAGGTTAGCAGCTGATTACAAACTGCTCGGGAACCTCTTGAGAATGCCACACAGAGTAATTTATTCTTTTTCATAATATTTTACTGTGTTTTCAGGGATCATTTATGCACACCAGTCGAGGGTCCCACTCAGCAATTTCTACCCAAATTGTTTAGTGATATTGGTTGCATTCTTTGGAATGCATGAACTTTCTTCAGATTTCCATTCTGGTCAATCCATTTATGGAAGAGAGTATGGCAGAGTCAGTTTTCAGGAAGGGTTGCTGGGAGAGGCACAAATGGTGAGCCAACAGAAACTTGGAGGTTTGAGCCCAACAAAGGACTCCAGAAAGGCCTGGTGATCTGCTTTCCAAAACAATGAACCAACGAAACCTCTTCAGAGCACACAGTTTTATTTCGACACATGTGGTGTGGTTACCATAAGTTGGCATCGATTTAATGGCAAGTGGCTATTTATTTGTTTGTTTGGTTATTCATTTAATGCTTTCAGACAGTGATGATTTTGGGGTCCAACAGCAGCCTTCCCAGCCTTGCCTCCTGATCTATAATAATAACTGAAAAGACAGTCGGTGACATGAAGTGAGAGCTCACAGCATACCAGGCACTGGGCTGGCACTCATCTCAGCAACCCTCCTGACAACACTACCAAACAGGTGCTCTCCTCAGCCCCACTACTGAGACAAGAAAAGTGAAGCTGCGTGCAAGGTCACAGGGCTAGCACGAGGCAGCGCTGCGATTTGAACTCAACTCTGCCTGACACCGCAATGACTAGTCTACATTTTTAGCTTCTGGGAATTCACAGCAGCAGCAGACACAGGCTCAAGACCTTAGAGGCAGACGACGTCATCCCAGGAGCACCAACTGGCTATCTCCAGGGACCTGCAGGGTCAGGAGCCACCACTGTAACCCGAATGTACCAATGACCTACTACTGTTCCCTCGGTCTCCACAGGCCTAGGCTGCTGTGTACTTAGGGGTCCAGGCCACTGTGGGGGCACAGGCCAGCTCACTCCACCCAGTGTCTCCGGCACCAGCTCTGATCTTGGAGGGTCAAGCATGGGGACAGCCACGTAGCTCCAGGGCTGGCTGTCCACTGGGTGTCTCCCACGCAACAACTACTAGGAAGCCTGCAGTAAGAAGGTCACCCCTCCCCTGCTCCCAGCTCCTTCAGCTCTATGGGCCCCACCACACACACAGACACACATACCCCTCCACACACATATCACACAGTCACATTTACATGTACACACGCATCAGCAACATACACAGACATGTAAACATGCAGACACACACACCACACACACAGTCACAAATACATACACACCACACTGCTCCACACACATACACAGTCACAGGTACACACACACACACATATCACAGACATACATACTACACATACAACACACAGAGACACATGTAAACATGTAGACACAGATGCCACCCAGAGACCATCACATATATATATATACGAGGTCTGACAATTAAGTCCACAAAAACTTAGTTGTTCTAAGTGCTCCATACATCATTGCTGAATATCAGTACGGCCACCTTTGAAGCACTCCCCTTGGGGAGCTAAGCACTGACACCAGAGCCTAGTCCACCCTTCAGAGCAGTTTGGGAACTCTATCAGGAATGGCCATTGCTCACGGAAGCACAGTGGCAAGTTCACAGACTTAATTGTATAGTTGTCTGTGAGAGAGTTTTTAGCTAGTAAACAAATAACTATGTTGGAACACCCTCCATACTCACCTCATTGGTCCCAATGACTTTTTTCTTTACCTGAAGATAAAGGAAATATTGAAGGAAGGCATTTTAATGACATTCAGGACATCAAGGGTAATGAGATAACAGCTCTGATGGTCATCTCAGAAAAAGAGCCCAAAACTGATGTGAAGGGTAGACTAGGTGCTAGCGTTGGTGCACAGCTTCCCAAAGAGAGTACTTCAAAGGCAACTATACTGCTACAGCAATGAGGGGTGTAGAACTTGTCCTAGGATGAATTTGCAAACTTAACTGTCAGTCCTCATATACACGCCACACTCCTCCAAAGACAGAGACATACAATATAGATACAGCCCACAGAGAAACACAGTCACACACATACACACGCCACAGCCCTCCATAGATAGACATACAATACACAGACACCGCCCACACAGGGAAACACAGTCACACACATACACACACAATACCTCTCTACACACAAACTGTACACAAACATACACACATACCACACAGAGAGACACACATGCCACAGAGACACACACAGAGAAACACACACGGTCATGTATACACACATACATACCACATCTATCCACACACAGACACATACAACACACCTACACATATATAAACATGTACACCCACACATACCACATGTGGACAGACACCACATCCCATACACAGGCACATGTAAACACACACTGCACACAGAGACACAGAGATACAGATACACACACCACACACAACTGCAAGTTGGCCTTGTCTCCATAGCTAAACTAAACTCTCCCTCCAGCCCCGGCCCCTCTGATCTCACCCATAGAGACTATGACAGTCTCAGCACCTGTGAGGTCACAGTAAATACGTGACAGCTAACAGCGGCAGCAGCCATGAGGAAAGGTACTCTCACCAGGACCTTGTTTGCGCCTCTTTTGTCAAAACAACTCTGTTGCTCTTTAAGAGAGAAGTCTGAAAGTCTCTGTGTCCAGGAGTAAATGCTTGGCTTTTAATGGGGTGTTGGAATCGCATTTCACAGCGCATTCCTGTGCTGGGACCTACATCGAGGCTTGTCCTTAAGCCAACGGGACAGGAGTCCAAACGGGGAGCAGGCTGGGCCCAGGCCGTCATGTTCCCGGCTGTCTCCCCGGCCCCTCGCACAGAGCTTGGCACCAAGCCGGTATGCAATAATGAATGGAGAGTAAATGAATGACTATATTAATGACCCAGCTCACAGCTCGCTGGCTGTTGTCTGTGCTCTAACTTACTTGTGTGCAAACTTCTCCTGTGCTGGGCCAGGCTAATGAGCGAAGTGCCTTCCCACAACTAATGGCCCTTGACGCTCTCACTACAGTAATGTTGGAGCTCACTCGCTCCCATATCTGGCACAAACCTGAAGGAATGAGAGTCCCACACCTGCATTTCCCAGATGGGGAAACTGAGGCCTAGGTCACAGAGGGGTCTTGGGTTCACCACTCAGGGTTGCTTAGCATCCTGCCCTGCAGCTCAAGGACCCTTGACCAATGTGTGCAGAAAGACAGCAACGAGAAAAGCCTCGATCAAGATGCAAAGACCCCCCCCATCCCAGGGTCCCCACCAGGCCTGGAAGAGACACTCCATTTAGACCCCACAGCAGTCCTTGTGGGAACCTAGCGCTGTGAACCCCGTGAGGCATAGCTGTTCAGGCCTGAAGGCTGTGCTGCCTCCACACAGGTGTCTCCTATGAATCTTCAAGAGCTGGCTCAGTGTAGAGTCAAGGAAATTCTTTTCACCATGGGAGACGGAGGAACAAAAGGCCTCACACACTGCATTTTCATTTTTTGTCAACGTAAAAGAAGACAATCAATCTGTCAGCATGCATTACCACTTCTTGCCAAATTGCACTTATTTTAGCCATAAGTTTTCTCAGCTATACAAACAAAGACAAGAAGCACAGGACCCAAAACACATGCTTCTCTTTCTTCCCTTTTAAAGAGCCCCATGTATCCCACAATTGTCTGGACCTTGTCTCTACGTGGAGCAGGGCTCCCTGTGACAGTGTGTCTCTGCCTGCCACAGCCAGGCTGTACACTGGCTTTGCAACAGAGACTTCACAGATGCAAAGCTAATCAGGTCTCCTCCTCAGCTACTCAGTACAAAAAAAGATGACTGGGGTAGAAAGGGGAGCGGGGGGAGATTGGGATGCTCACAGACTATCATTGTGGGAAAGCCCTTAGTGAAACCCTTATTTCCAACTGCTTTAAAAATGTAGCCCACAATGGCTGTTTGTTTTAAATTATTCCTTGCCAAGAACAATGTTCAGATGATTGAAAAATTCCAAGCTGGAACCTCCGATGGTTACTTACTTTTCCTCTGAGCACCTGCGTGGCAAGAAGCTTTGCTCAAAAAATATGCTTAGGAACAGGGACAGGCGACCTCTCCAGGCCTCCAAATGGGTACACTGCCCTGGAAGGCCTTCTGAGGAGCTCTCAACGGGCCCCTGGCTTTGGGAAGGTCAGGCTGTAACTGGGTTTTGTTAAACGGGCTGCTGGAGCACAGAGGGAAGGAAGTCGAGACCTTGCATTGCAGACGAGGTCCTCCTGGCAACAGTGGCAGGGAAGCCAGAGTCAAGTGGGGCTGGAACCAAATAGAGAGCTTGGAGGGGTGCAGCCCAAGCAACCACTGCTAGGACAGAAACTGCTTGTCATATATTGACTTGTGTGCTCTCAAAATTTGTGTCAGCTGTGTTAGGTCATGATTCCCAGTGTTGTGTGGCTGTCTTCCATTTTGTGATTGTAATTTTTCTGTGTGTTGTAAATCCTGACCTCTGCCTGTGGTCAATGAGGCAAGATAAGATTATGTCAAAGGGGATTAGGGTGACATGTGACACTCTTTGTCAGGTCACATCCCTGATATGATGTAAGGAGAGTTTCCCTGGAGTTTGGCCTGCAGCACCTTTTACCTTACAAGAATAAAAGCAAAGGGAAGTGAGCAGAGTTGGGGAACTCACATCACTAAGAAAGCAGAGTCCAGAACAGAGCAGTCTGGAGCAGTCTGGGGCTGGACTCAAGGTTTCTGCTCATAGAAGCTCCCAGTCCAGGGGAAGACTGAAGACAAGGACCTTCCTCTAGAGCCAACAGAGAAAGCCTTCCCCTGGAGCTGACACCCTGAATTCAGACTTTTAGCCTACTAGACTGTGACAAAATAGACTTCTCTTTGTTGAAGCCATCCACTTGTAGTATTTCTGTTACAGCAGCACTGCATGACTAAGACAGCTACCCATCTCACTCCCATTACATCCCATTGCTATTGAGTCGATTCTAATTCACACTGACCTTACAGCTAACAGTTCAGGTGCTTAGCACCATCTCCATCACATGGCAAGCCCTTGGTAACTACTATCTACTGTTATAAAGAACAGCTACTAGACATCCCTGCCAAAATCCCCTACACCCACCCCCTTGACTTTCCAGCCAGCGAACTAATTGGGAAGAGCTTGAGAACAAGTTACCACAACCAGCTAACTAGAACTGATGCTTACCTACTGGAGCCTCATCTACCAAACTCTGCTGAGTACCAGGTGCTTCCTTGTTGCTAAAGTAGAGAGCTAGGCTCAGTGGCATCTTTGGCTCGTTGATGGCTGTGTTCCTCAAACATGGCTTACCTACTCAACTTCCCTCAGGATGACCCATGGACAGTAAGAAGGCTCCTCTGCACTTGAAAGAACAGAGGGCTTCTTTTCCTGATGTAATTAAGCCACCCAAAGCTCAAAAAACACATGTCCAAGACAGTGACCTGAATGCCAAGCATTCGTCCTCATTGTCAAACCCTACTGAGTCTGCCTTTCCTGTGATATCCTGGTACTCCACACTGAAGGACTACATTAGTAAGAGTTATAATTTGGATTCTGGAAGGTTCTAAAGTCAAGAAAATGGTTTCTGCTGCATATTCCATAAAATAAACACTCTGGTTCCAGGAACTCAGGTAACACATTGGGACTCAGACCCCAAGATCCAAGAGTTGTACATAACTACCCTCGTCCTGGCTACATCAGGTCTCTCGAATCAAGCATCTCTGGGGTTCCTGAAAGGCATGACAACAGGACAATCTCAAGCTGGCCACACCAGCACTGGATGACATCAACTTCCCTTGCATGGGATTGCAGGTGGGCAGTGTGTGTGTATTCAAGGCCCCAAGCACGCAGGTGGTCCCTGAACCAGGTTTCAGCTTTACTTAAATGGCTAAACAGAAGACTGTACCGGCATATTAAGGGCTTCCTGAAAACCAGTAGTGTCACGTGCTGCCGATTTTGACTCACAATCACCCACAAGACAGAAGAGAACTGCGTCATAGACTTTTCTTGGCTGTAATCTCTCCAGGAGCAGATCAACCTGGCAAGGAGTGAACTGTGTCCCCCTAAAAATGTGTGTTGTGATTTGGCTAGGCCATGATTCCCAGTGTTGTGTGAGGTTTCCACACAATGTCGGCCCTGTCTCTGCGATGTCAATGATGGAAGACGGGTGGTAGTCGTGTCACTGGAGCAGGACCCAACGTGTAAGATTATATTGTGCCTTGAGGCAATTTCTTGGGATAGAAAGGAAAGGGAAGCAGAGATTTGGGGACCTCATACTACCAAGAAAACAGTACCAGGAGCAGAGCGCGTCCTTTGGACCTGGAGTCCCTGTGCCTCCGAAGCTTCCAGTACAGGGGAAAACTGACGACAAGGACCTTCCTTCAGAGCCAACAAAGACTTCCCCTGGAGCTGAATTTGTACTTGTGGCCTACTGGACTGTGACAAAATAAATTTCTCTTTGTTAAAGCCATCCACTTTTGACACGCATGTTGAACCAGAACCAGATGACTAAGACATACCAGAACTTTCTTCTGCGGAGCCTCTGGTGGATTTGAACTGCCAAGCTTCTAGTTAGCAGCCAAGTGCTTCACTGCCACACCACCAGCAGTATAATGTTTGTTTTTTCTAGTACTGGCTCTTCCCTTCTTGTAGCACTATCACCTCCAGAGATCAGAGACACAGAGTAGGGAGAACCTACAGCTGGCACCCACATTTCCTAAGGGCAAGGAACTGTCTTTCAACTCTGGCTCCCCTCCCAGCCTGATCCAGTGCAGGAACACTGACACAGGCCCTGGTCCTGCCAGCCTCATCCGGGGTGGGCCCCTAGCACAACCCCTGGTTCCTCCTTAACCCAGTGAGGGTCCTAGCGCAGCCCTGGTCCTCCCACTGACCAGTGAGGACACCTCAGCACAGCCCCTGACCTCCCACTGACCAAGTCAGGACCCTATCACAGCCCTTAGTCCTCTTACTGATCCAGTGAGGACCCCAGCACAGCCCCTGGTACTCTCATGGAAGCAGTGAGGACCCCAGCACAGCCTCTGGTTCTCCCACTAACCCAATGAGGCCCTACCACAGCCCTCAGTCCTCCCACTGACTCAGTGAAGCCCCTAGTCCAGCCCCTGTCCTCCCAGCCCCACAAGGTGAGGCCCCAGCTCAATCCCCTAGTCTGGGCTCCTATCACCTCTTCTCCAAGGCACACAGCACAGGCATCCTTTGAAATCCGCTCAGGTGACTTCTTGGTTAACTTTCCTCTCCTGACCTTCACCAGAACATAAGGCAAGTCCTGGTCTCTCTGACCTCTGGCTATATGGCCTAGGGCCAAGAGCAAGGCCTGGTCCCTAGCAGGCTCTCAGAAAGGAAAGAATGAGTGAATGAATAAATGAATGAATTGTGGTTGGGACTGTTGACTGTTATGGACTACATGGTGTCCCCTAAGGGATTATGACAAAGCCCCAACTCCTGTTGCTGTGATTGTGACTGTTTGGAAGTAGGGTCCTGGAAGATGTTCTCGGTTAAATTAACACAGTGTCACAGTGAAGTAGGTGGCTCCCACTATATCACTGCTGTTCTTTTAAAGAAGAGACTCAGAGAGACAGAGGCAGTAAGCTGTGAAAACACATCTACACATCAAAGAACGCTGCAGCCCCAGAAGCTTCCAGAGAAGAGAAAGGATTTCCCCTAGAGCCTCCAGAGAGAATCTGCCCTGCAGGCAGCCATGGTTTTCACCACAAGAAAAATGATGAAGCCTCCCCTCGTAGGTGGTAACAGAGCAGCAAAGGCTGCATGGAAAGCTATGTGTGGTGTCTGCTGGGTGTCCTCCCAGCCCCAAGCACTCAAGCCCTAGGAAGCTCAATGTGTCATACATCTCTGTAAGCCCCACACTTTTCTGCTCTGTTCTCCCACTTGATGCCACCACCCCATAAAGGGTGGAGAGTATTCCACATCCTGCTGAGCAGAAAACCAGGGCACAGTTTAAGGAACTTGCCCGAGTGCACACAGTGCCAGTAGAGGAGCTAGATCTGAGTCTAGCCCTTTTTGACTCTGAAGCCCCCAAGACGGCCAGCGAACACTGAAGAGTAGGACCAGATGTCATACACAGATAACGTGTCTGCTCATGTCAAATATACCTAACACCTACTGGGAACGTCAGCTTTATTCAGTCCCACCACAATCCTGTGGGGTCACATATACACATAGCTCCTCCAAGAAGCCTTGTCTGATTGCCTCACCCTCATCCCCAGGATATCACGTGATTACTCCAAATGATAATTTTGATTCCCGTTGGGTCTGTTGTGATATCACCTGTTTCATTTCCCATTTGGGTTATTTGCTTCATCTCCTGTTTTTCTCTTGTCAGTTTGGCTGGTGGCTTGTAAATTTTGCTCATCTTTTCAAAGAACCAGCTTCTGGTGTTATTAACTCTTTCAATCATTTTTCTGTTGTCTAACGCATTTAGTTGTGCTCTCATTTTTATGATTTGCTTTCTCCTGGTCACCAAGGATTTCTTTTACTGCTCTCTTGCTACTTGTATGAGTGTATGGTTAACGCTTTGATTTAGGCCATTGTTTTCCAAATGACAATTTGATGCATGCTGGAGGCTGTCTCCTAGTGTGATCTGGGGGGCCCAAAACAACAGAAGAGGTTCAAGATGAACACCCACAGGACTGAAGTTTGTAGCTCAGTTTGGTCATTTACAGCCTTGGTAATTTCCAGTGACTCACTTGACCTTGATATCTTCGCTTGCCAAACACGGCTACTAAGTCTCTCTGCCTTGCCTATCTGCTGAGTGTTCTGTGGGAAGGGACAGATGACGGCACAGTCCAGAGTGTAACTTCATCAGGCTTCTCCCCACACCCAGCCAGACTGCAGCCCTGGAAGAAGGGACAGACAGGCTGTAAGACGGGAGGGCTGGGCCAGGGTGTGACATGAGCAGTTCAGCCCTGGCACTCTTGCTTACCATCTGGGCAGCCCCAGGAAAATCACCTGATAAGAGCAAGTACTGTTTGCAGAGCATTTGCTAGAAGCAGCACAATCCTCTTCTCTCAGCTAAGCAACAGGGATAAGAAACCTACTCCTCAGAGGAGTGACAATTCACCCACTGTGTGCGCAGTGTCCAAGCCAGTCACATACTTTAGGTAGCCAGCCTAGGACCCTACCTTCCAGCCTTCACCCACTCCTAGCCAGCGGGGGTTCCAGGAACTCAGGTGCCTACCTCGCTGCACAACAGGGCAGTCAGCCGGTACCTGCGAGAGACAGAGCTGATGTTCCAGGCCACAAGTGGTGCTGTCTACAAGCTCACACACTTTTCACACTGACTCCTCTACCACAGGGGTATGACTGATGCAGCTACACAAAGGGGACCAGGGTCTTCTTGGCAGATGTTGGGGAAGGCTCCCTCAACACTGTCCAAACTCCAGCCCCAGGGGCTGAGACAGAGGAACAAGGAGCAGGCCACACCCACTCATCACCTTCTGATTGTGTGGCCCCTATGATAGGGTAGCTCTGGAGCACAGGGGGTCCAAGGGAGCATGGAGGGGCTGCCACATAGCTGAGAGGCAGGCAGAGGGCCAAGGGGTGGGGATGAATGTGAACCTTCGCTCAGACAGAAAGGAGGAACGCAAGCAGAGCTCTAGACGGTGGAGCAGCGGGTCTGATGCTGTGTGCTATTGCTATCATGGAACCAGCTTCAGTGAGAAGGTCCCTGGCAGCTGCCACAGGTCCCTGGAGGGCAGCCAGGCGGACCATGTCCAGACTCTAGTGCCTTCGCCAGAGAAGCAGGAATCCAGAAGATGGCAGGCAAAGCCTACACCAGAACTGCACCTTCCCCAATGGGACCAGGGGGACCCTCCCCAGTAGTCACCTTGCCAAGGACCTCCCTGACCCCAAGCACCACCTCACACGTTGGGACTCAACCACAGTGCCTTGACCACTGAGCCTCAGCTTCCACCTCCCCAGGGAAAGAGTCTGCAGACACCACCCAGGGCCTCTCTGAAGGTACCTCATACCGCAGAGCAAGGAACAGCTCCCAGACACAGCAAAACATGACAGCCACCTGCCTCTTTGTTGCCGTCTCTCTGGAGCATAAACAAGCCTCACCTGCACTTGCAGTCCAATGGCTATTCCCGACCCAACCCTGCTCTGCCTTTTCAAGGGGGAGAAAACATTCCTTACAGATCTCTTTCATCACTGTGGATTGGAAAAGGCGTTGGCATCACTTCACTGGAGCTCGAGGCTCGGCTGGCTCCTGGCCCCTTTCACACCTCACTGGTGGTTAAGAATGTTTCCCTCCCTAGTCTGAGCTCATCTGTATGCTATTTTCCGGTGGGTGTGCAGCTCCTGTCTTCTTTGATAGTGCCGTAGGGGTTGCAAGAGATTGCCCAGGACTGAGGAGGTTGCTAGAGCATATTTCAGTAAAGCAATGCCTTTTGCCTTTTCCCAGTTTTGAGAATACCTCCCATAGGGGAAGGCAAAGCCTCCTCCTATAGACTGAGTTGAAAGCTTTTGAGAACAGGGAAGAGTGGTGGCTTAGGCTGAGCCTGTTGGGCACTGAGGCCTACAGAACAGTTTTGTCAGGAGTGTGGTTCTGTTTGTGGTTGCTGTTTGTTTTCAGCAGTTTTCTGTTTTCTAGGCTCTTTCCTATTGATGGTCCTACGGCACAAATGGAAGAGAGCTTCAGGTTAAAGGACAGAGACAGAGATGCAAGAGCCCAAAACCTGCCCAGATAGGGGCCAGCCAATGCTGGGAGCCAAAAGCTAAGTATGATTAAGGAACTGGCCTTACTACACATCAGCAAAATAGATCAATGGGACTCTAGCTAGACCAGTTGCAGAAATCAGATAGGATCCTGGAAATCAGGAAGGCATGAACCACAGACATGGTCTAAAGTCTAGGGATGCAGCTGTGGAAGGAACAAGACAGCAACAAGTGACACAGCTGAGAGCAGGTACCTGCACAGATCAAACCCAAAACAGCTGACCAACCCTCACATGGATGACTCCTGTGAGGCAGAACTTCATCCTCAAAAGAGTCATTCTGGTGTTGTTCAGATTTAGCCACATATTTTCCAAAATTTTGCATGTCATCCCATCTTGCATCCCAGACTTTACATCTGGGATGCAAGACTTTTCTTTGTGGTATATTCTCCAAGCTTTTGTTCTAAAATATCTAAAGTATTCCTCTTGTTCTTGAAAGGGACTTTCCCTAGGTGCAGAATTACAGGTAAACAATAACTCTCTCTCAGCACACTAAAGATAATTTACCATTTTTTAACTTTTATATTTGTTGTTGGGAAGTCATCTGACATATCTAGATAGGGAATCTCACTCTTGGCTGCTCTTAAAATCACCTTTGGCTTGGGTTTGCTTAGTGCAAGTTTACGTCTACGTATCTAGGAGCAGACTTGTTTTTATTTATCATGTTTGGTAGTCATTGAAAATGCCAGGTCAGAGATTTCATATCTTTTACAGATTCTACAAAATTCTCAGTCATTAACTCTTCAAATGTCTTTCACCAGTTTTCTCTGTTATCTCCTTCTGAAATCCAATTAGACATGTGTTAGACTTTCTCACTACAGCTTGTATGTCTCTTAAGCAGTCTTAGTATGTACATCACTTGATCTCCCTGGTTGCATTCTAGTTCATCTGAATGAATATGTCTCCTAATTGTCTAATTTTTTCATCAGCTAAGTCTAATCTGCTGTTTAAAGTGTCCATTGTGTTTTACTTTCATTTATTAACTTTTCATCTTTAGAAGTTCTATTTCCTTCTTTTCAAATCTGCTTTGTCATTTTTATAGCCTTTTCCCCTTATTCATACTTTCAAGTCTCACATTTCTAGAAATAAACATATATCCAATATACTCGTCTTGCAATGTGACTGACATTCCTCTCACCAAGAGGTACAATGTCATGGGTTAAATTAGGTCTCCTTTCCCCAAAATGTATATATTAATTTGGCTGGGTCATGATTCCTAATATTGTGTGATTGTCCATCATTCTGTCATTTCACAAGATTTTCCTATGTGTTTTAAATCCTATCACTATGATTTAATAAAATGGATTATCAGCACTTATATTGATGACATTTACAAGATTAGTGTTTTAAACCAATCTCTTTTGCAATATAAAAGACAGAGCAAGCAAAGAGACAAGCAATCTCTTTCCACCAAGAAAGTAGTGTCAAGAACACAGTGTATCCTTTGGACATGGGGTTCCTGTGCAGAAAAGCTCCTAGCCCAGGGGAAGATTGACAGAAGGAAGACCTTCTGTCAGAGCCAGCAGAGACAGAAAGCCTTCTCTTGAAGCTGATGACTGGAATTTGGACTTCTAGCCTACTTTACTGTGAAAAAATAAACGTCTCCTTGTTAAAGCCATCCATCTGTGGTATTTCTGTTACAGCAGCACTAGATGACTGAGTCATAAGTTCTGTATTTTCTTCCCTTGAAGCTGGGTAGGGGTTTGTGATAACTCCAACAATATGATCTGGTAAAAATAATGCTATAAATTTCTGAGGCTAGGTCATTAAAAGGATACCACTTCTGCATAGCTTTCCACCTCTTAGGGTGCTCACCCATGGAATCAGTCACCCCAAGTCACACGGCGAGGTCTAAATGGAGAGGAACTGAGGATCCATCAACCACCAGACGTATGTGAATGAGTGAGCCTTCTGGCTCCCAGCCTTTAAGTCTTGCATTTGGGGGCTCAGACACAATAGAGGAAAAATAAGCCATCTTTGCTGTGGTAACTGTTTAGTGCCATCAAGCCAATTCTGACTCAGTAGCTGTACCCTGTTTGAATTCATAAAATCCATGAGCATAACAAATGGCCACTTCACAGTGAGGAGTAATTTGTCACTCACCATGGTAACATATACCAAAACTAAACCCACTGCCTCTGAGTTAATTCCAACTCATAGTGACACTACAGGACAGAGTAGAACTGCTCCACAGAATTTCCAAGGAGTACCTGGCAGATTCAAACTGTCAACCTTTTGGTTAGCACATGTAGCACTTAACCACTACATCATCAGAGTTTCCACGGTAACATACAGTAGGTGCTTAATACATATTTGTTGGATTTTTTAAATGTGGACAATGAACAAAGAAGATACAAGAAGAGTTGATGCCTTTGCATTGTGGTGCTGGTGAAGAATGTTGAACGTACCATGGACCACCAAAAGAACCAACAGGTCTGTTCTGGAAGTACAACCAGAGTGCTCCTTGGAAGCCAGGATGGCAAGGCTGCATCTTACGTACTTTGGACACGTTGTCAGGAAGCATCAGTCCCTGGAGAAGGGCATCATGCTTGGTAGAGCGGAGGGTCAGTGAAAAAGAGGAAAACCCTCGAAGAGATGGACTGACACAGTGGCCGCCAACAACGGGCTTAGGCATAAAAACGACTGTGGACATGGCGCAAGATCGGGCACTGTTTCGTTCTGTTGTTCATAGGGTCACTGTGAGTCAGAACCGACTTGATGGCACCTAACAACAACAAATATAATAGTTGCTTAATATACATTTGTTGGACTTTTTAAATATATGATCTAATGTATTCTTCTAGAATACACAGCCTACTCCTGAGAAAAGTCCCATGATTCTCACTGTATCTTCAATCCCTGGTTAGGACAAAGGATCCCTCTCTTGTCTGTCAGAGAATAAAAGTGTCCAGCTCAGGGAAGCCTCCTACCCTGCCCAGTTCCTCAGAAAGCAAAAGGCTGGGGCCAACCCTGCTTCCTGCCCACTGAGATCCACCCTCAAAGCAAATAGCTCATCCCTTGTTTCCTAAACAAATATTTATATCATCATTGGCTGGGTGGCTGCCAATTTGCTTTCCATACAAAAGAAATACTTCTAGGACAAAAGTCATGTGGGAAGAGAAAAAGACATTTCCCAAACTGCACCTGCATCATCCAGTCTAAAACCAATCTAAGAATAAAGCCAGGAGAGCCAGTTATATGAATGAGTGATGCCACTCCTAAAAATAACACTTGGATGTCCAATGACATTAGCAGGTACCTGGCCTGGGACCCACTGGGCCCCATCATTTCCAGTTCCCTGTGACACTCTTAATTTTCCAAAGTGCATCAAGTCCTCCGTGCCTAACCCCACCCAGACTTCATGACAAGTGATCAGAGCTGGACCTACTAAAATTCAAGGAAAAGGGCTGGCCGGACTGAAGAAAAGCCTGAATTTGGAGTGTTCATTAAAAATAACAGGGGCTTTGTATTCACAGAACAGAATACCTAACACTGCTGCCAAGAAGAACCTCGGCAGGTCCTGCCTAAATGGTAAATTAGAACCAGTGGTAATTAGCATATTAATAGCAGTTTGATTTCCAACTTCACATGAAAGCTTCTCTCCAGCCTCTTTACAATCTTATTTGCTTGGGGGCAATTAGAGAAGGCTGACAGCGCACCAGATTGGGGGTGCAGCTGCTCTGCCCTCCCCAGTTCTGCCTCTAACCAGCTGTGTGACCTTGAGAGGAGGAAGTGGAGGCTGGGTCCCATCTCTATCATGCCCTGTTCAGCCCTCACAGCCTGATTCCCCAAAAGTGAGCATTTCAGACTCAAATGAGCCTAAATCCCAGCACAGAGAGCATCACACCAATTTTGACAGTCTCTCCCCAAGTCCTGGAATGACTTTGGCTACTCAGATGAGCAGATTATTTTTCTTTTTTTTTTATCATGACTGACTGAAAATGTACATTGCTATATAAATTTACATGCCCCCTATAAGCAACTTCCACTGCTCTCCCTGCCCGGCAACAGCACACTACTCCTCTCCGAGAAGAGTAGATTTTAATGAATTCTCCAAACATGATATTCCCAGCACCCAGCCAGCTGGATTCCAGGAGACAAGATGCGTAAGCAAAGGCAGCCCCCAGAGCCTGGAAGCAGAAGTTGGAGACAGAGTACCGGGCCCCAGCTCTCACACTGGCCCGTGGGCTGCACGGAACACCACCCTCACCCACCTGGGAGCCTGTTAGTACCAGGAGGTCCAGGGAGCCTCAAAAACAGGCAGATTCAATTCCTGGCTGCTGTGAAAAGGCAGCTCTGTGGCTCCGGCTCTAATTGCACAGACGGGAGGGAGAAGCTGAGCTGGATTGTTCTCAAGAGTGGCTCTTGTCTTTACAGAGGGGCTGACGAGCTGGTGGGCAGAGCAGCCTCGGGTGGTGTAATTGCTGCAAAGCTACACTCCAGCTAAACACCGAATAAATGTATAAATGTGCACAACCGACCAGAATAGACCGAAGAGCTCCTCAGGGCCACTCTAAAAGCAACTCCCAGTTCATGGGAGGTTTTAACCTCCCCACCAAACTGCTGTCCCCTCTCAAGTCTCACTTAGAAGCAGCGGACAAACACCAGAAACACCTGGAGGACAGCACTGTTGTCCTGCACCCAAGTGGCAGTACGAGGTAAGTGGCCCCCCTCACAACCACTGAGATGGGGGGATAAGTTGCTAGGTTGAGCCTCATGGATTGTTTCTTAAAAGAAATGCATGTTTAGTGTTTCATCCTTTACTGTCTGGAACAATGGAAATGCTAGCAGTATAGTAGTTAAGAGCTACAGCTGCTCACAAAAGTCAGGAGTTCAAATCCACCAGGCACTCCCTGGAAACCCTATGGGGCAGTTCTACTCTTTAAAGGGTCACTAATGAGTTGCAATCAACTCCAGGACAATAGTTTTTTGGTTTGGGGCATTTTTTTTCCCAGAAAAATGATGTGATGGCCAGAGTTGCCTCAGCCATCCTGAACCATGAGATATCTTGAGGACGGAAGCCAGATTGTAAGGATGGTAGAGCCTGGGTCCTCGGCAACACAATAAAGCCAACCCATAAGACTTGCTTTACATGAGAAAAAAATATGGTTTAAAAAATATAAATGAAACCCAACCCATTGCCAACGCAGTCAATTCCGACTCACAGGTTTTACAAGGAGTACCTCGGAGGTTCAAACGGCTGACCTTTTGGTTAGCAGCCACAGCACTTAACCACTAGGCCACCAACGTTACATCACCCAGCCAATAAACATAGGTATATGATCCATGGGACATTCTGCCTTATCACTCAAACTCCCCTTGCTAAATCTTGTCACTCATCAGGTTAACTCCTCTAGGAAGCTTTCCTAGATTGCCCTCCAGGGATGAACTAATCACAGTTTTATTGAGCAACTGTAGAGTTCTACAGTGACTAAGAATTCATAGCACAGTGACTAAGAATTCAAAATCAGGAGTCCAACAAACCTGGGTTCAAATCCAAGCTCTCCCACTTGCTAGTCGTGTGACCTTGGACAAATCATTCCACCTCTTTGAGACTCAGTTTCATCAGCAGTCACTTGGAATGGTAACACGACCACCTTAGGGCCACCGGAGGCCTGGATGATAGCATAGATAAAACCCTCGCACCCCATCTGCTAACTTTTTTAGGTATCAGCCATTCATGATCACCATCAGGAGTTTTATCATAACCTAGTTAGCACAATTACAGCACCTACCTAATATTTTTATTTTGCTTGGATTACCATGGACTCCCCCACCCACCCCCTTTTGTTAAATTAACCTTTGTAAGTAGTAACCTATGGGGACTGGCTGCTGCAGTTACTGGCTGTTATGACAAGCATCAAATGTATCTTCTGCGTTAGACGTGTAACCAGGGATCATCCATGTATCATCTGCAATCATCTCACATTCCCTAAGACTAGTTCTGATGTATTCAGGAAGGAAATGTATACACATCTCCTTCCTGTCAACCAGGCTTCCTGAGAATAAAGCCTGGGCTGCATTTAACTCTGCAGTTAGCCTAGTATCTGCGGCAAAGAAGAAGTCTGTTAAACATGTGCCTAATGGGTAGATGAAGGTTCCTTTGCAGGTGTATCAGAGACCTAGCCAGAGAGCACAGCCCAGTTCCACTCCACTGCATTCCAAGGGTGGTCCAAATTCTCCCATTGTGGTGAGTGCATGTTCTATCAAGAATTATGCACAAGAAGTGGGGTCTCAACAGAAGAATCTGCAAATTCTTTCCACAAACATTTCCACAAAACTTAAAACAGCTTTTGCCATCATAAGAACCTGCCCATTTCATGCTATCAAACCCAGACTGGCCACAGAAGTGTGGCAGGGACTCCCCCAAAAGGTTGTGCAGATCAACAGTAAAATATGTTCTTGCAGACTATTTCCCATCAGGGAGGGTGGCAAGAGGTGGTGACATTCCAACACCACCAGACCCCAAACACCACGTGAGCTACAGGAACCTGGTGCTGCATGAATCTGTCACCATGTCAAAGACACGCTAGAACAACAGAAATGTTTGGATGAAAAATAGCACACTTGACCTGTTAAGAAGTAACCAAGTAAAATGCTTTGGGGCATATATAAAATGCTTGACTTAGAAAATTTATACCAACTCAGACTTGACAGTGATTCACTTCTCCCCCAACCTGGCTCTGGCAGGTCCCAGTGCGTTACTGCTGAGAAAACGAGGCAGGTGTAGACAGCAGAAGTGACAACTTGTGGCCAGGCACTGGAGGAACCCATCAAAGACGATGGCGGACACTGAGCTGGAAACTCACGTGGCAGGAAGGGGCTTAACACCTCAGCCCCTTCTGGACTTGTGGTCTTCTCCCCATCAGGTAGCAAGTCGTCTGGAGGTCACAGCCATGGTTAAGACCCAAGAAGCAACCACGAGCTGTTGTAGAGAGCCAAAGAATTCAGAGGGCCAGGTTTTGCTGGTAAGTGGACAACGTGGGCAACTTCCCCCAAACAAGAATGAAAGCCCCCTGAGCCCGGAGGGCTGGGGAAGAGGAGCTCTCTGAGCCACATGGCTGCCCACACCCCCATGGGGAGCGAGGACAGGCACACTCGGAGCAACACTACCACATGGGCAGTGTGTGAGTCATCACCCAAGGCAGGTGGAGGTCAAGAGGATCACAGGAATCCTGGGAATTCAGACGAGGAGAACAAGGGTGTTGAATCTGCCCTGGCTATAGAACCAGCCTTCACCATTCAGGCCTAAGCAAAAAAGTGCTTGGCTGCTGGCGAGTGACCCCCAGAAGAGTGGCCAGCAGACTGGGGAGAGGCAGACCCACGTCTTAGGAACACCTGGAGTCGCAGCATTATCTGTGTCTGCAGAGCCTCACACACAGGGGCTTGTTGGTGCTCATGAGAGCCTCTGGGGAGGTATTAGTGCCTCGGTGGTACAGGAAGGAGAAACAGCCTCCTGTAGGTGAAGGACTTGCTCACAGCCATCCAGCAGGTAAGCGGAAGAGCAAAGAGCTGAACTCAAGTCTCACGCAGCATTACCATCGTCCGCCTCTCAAAGCCACCCGTCTTCAGCTACTGTCCTCCCTCCCTACATTTTTGTAACATTGAAGCCCAATCAGGATGAGGCCTGGCCTACCGCTGACCCACCCCTATTCACTCCTTCCCTGTCTCCTCCTACCCACACTGGACCTTCACCCTCCCTCCTCTTCCTCGGGGCCAGACCAAGGTCTCTCTCAGAGCTGTGGTCTCTTCTTTGAGTGGCATTTTTCCACCTAGCACTCACGTTCTCCAAGTCCTCTCACGATGACCAGGGTAGGCTGATGGAGGCATGCAGAGATTGCTCAACTCTCATCTTTCGTCAACATCTTAAACAATCTGTCTCCTGCTGGTGGCCAGCACTTCAAGAGCAGCCCTCTTGTGGTGGGCGAGGGGGTGAGCAGAGTGTCCTTGTCATCTGGCTGCTCCCTCAGCATCCTATTTATACCTCTCCATCAAGTCATTTCCTTTTCAGGACAATGTCACTGTGTGGCCTCACCATGAAGCCTCAGCTCTTTACTGGAGAGCGAAGAAGAAATGCAGCAAACACAGCTGGCCTGTCACCGCTGTTAGAACTCGTCATGCCTAATTTCCCACTAGGACACATTCTGATGGCCACCTAGCCAGGCTGTCTGCAGGTTTCTCCAGAATAGGGTGCTGGCCAGCTGTGCCTGGCTGGGCACACTATAACCCTCTCCAGGATGGTAGCTGCCTAGCCAATGCCATAAGAATGGAAGGCATCTTCCTGTATGAGAAACCCCATGTTATGGGTTGAATCATGTCCCCCAAATGAGATGTCAAAGTCCTAACCCCTGAACCCACGCAGGTGACCTTATCTGGAAATAGAGTCTTGGAAGACATTGTCAGTTAACGAGGTCCTGCTGCAGTAGGATAGGTCCTAGTGCCATCCTGAGCACTGTACTTATAAAAAAAGAGAAACAACAGAGACACAGACAGGGAAAGACACCATGTAAAGATATAGCCACAAGCCAAGGAATGCCTGGGGCCACCAGAAGCTGGGAACGATGCAAAGCCATTTTCCTCTAGAGACTCCAGAGAGTGGGGGCCCAGTCGACACTTAAGTGGACATCTAGCCTCCAGAGCCGAGAGGCAACTTCTCTTCCTACGAGCCACCCAGTCTGTAGGACTTTGTTATGGCAGCCCTGGCCTCTAATGCACCTCATCACCTGAAGACCTGCGGGAGACCCCTCCTCGAGCCAGCTCCAGCCATGGCGTCCGATTGCTCCTTCCTACCCACCTTGCCCACAGTTCTCTCCCTCGCTGGCTGTGTTTGTACACACTTGCTCAGCTTCCTCAGAGGTCCAGGCTCTGAATGAGGTCACAAGTGTACAAAGGTGGACACAGCACCAGGCATGCTCTAGGAACACAGACAACAAAGCCCCCATCCTGCTTCCTGGTGACAACGGTCTGGTGCCTGAGATGACAGTTGGGTTCTCACACTGGGCAGGGGTCTAGGGACACTGGAAGCAGGACTTGGCCAGGGGAGAGCAGCACACAGCCTCCACACCAAGCAAAGGCCAAGAAGCAGGAAAAAACCTCTTTGTGCTGCACATGGCTATGTGCCGCGGGCTGGGTGAGGCATTCCAGGGCACTGTCTCCACCCATGTAACCTCCTAGCTACCCCGAAAAGTGGGTGATGTGTCCCCATCTCTATGATAAAGAACTAGCATACAGACAGGAGCTGAGTCTGGGTGTGACCTTGGGCAAGGAGCTGAAATGCTGCAACCCCCATGTTTCCTTATTTGCAAATTGAATATAAAAATAGCGACTCCCTCTTAGGGTCTTGGAATGGCTATAAAGAAGTCAGGCAAAGTTCCGGGCATGGTGTCTGGCACACAATAAAAATGTGGTTAGTGATAGCTATCACTACCATTACCAATGTTTTGCTCTGTTTAGGCAGCTCAGAGAGGTTAAGTGAATTGCCCAAAATCACTCAGCTACTAAGCAGGAGAGCAAGAATTAGATACCTGCTGTAACTTGGAAGGCCACATTGTGAACCACCATGCAGATGGAGGTTTTCCCAAGGGCAGGGACACCTGAGGCCTTCCCTGAACCGAAGCCATAGTGAGAGAACCACTCTGGTGGCTTTACATGGACAAGTCAAAGAGACCAGCCTTCAGTGAGGGGCTGAGACCAACCTAGGGAAAATGTCCTGCCTTGGTGCTGTGTAGTTCAGACACTGTCCTTCAGGCAGTAGACAGGCTATTCATATCTGCATCTGCTAGGAATGTGAATTTGATGTCTTTAGAAAAGTGAAGATGCTTCTGAATGCTACCAACCGCAGCAAGGTTGGATTGGATGGGCAGGAAGACACAAAGACTAGCCAGAAACAAGAGGACCAACGCAGAGGCTACTGCACCAGCTCAAGCAGTGATGGGCATCAAGGCAATGGACAGACAAGCAGGTATGGGTCCAACCAGTTAGGCAGGGAGTGCTGAGGTTTCCACCTGGGGAAGTAGGTGAAGCCATTATGAGGAAACGGAATCCAGGAGGGAACACAGGTTGGGGACAAGTTGGAAGATAAGTGGCATCAGCAGAAAGGCTCAAAAACACTCTTTCCATGTTAAAACCAAATGGGGCAGAAGGTGACAATGGCTCCAGCAGAATGAGTCTTTGGGATGCAGAGGAGGCTGGCGTGGCCAGGAATGGGGAGTTCCTGCTGCACCCCATGCATGCACACGCTGACCCTGGTCAGCTTGGGTCCACAAGAACATCTCACCACATCAGCCCTGCCTGCGACGCATGGAAGTTCACAGCTCTAGACGGTCCAGCCCCAGCTGGGACCCTGCCCCCCACAACAAGAGTGACATTCACTCCCATCTGCTGCCTTCCAAAAGGTCCCAGCAGGGGGAGGAGAGGGCAAGGACAGACAACGGGGGAGCAAGAAGCCATCCCTGAGAAGCGTGAGGAAAGGACAGGTGGGCCGCGGGAGTAGCTGCCAGCTGGGAGATTTCTGACTGGAGTTGCTAAAAGCCAGCCTGTGATCCAACGTCACACAGAGAAACCTGCTCCTGGCCTGGCACTGCAAGTGGGGGCAGCTCTAGCCCATCCAGCTTCCTGTGGTGTCATCTGAACCGTGCATCACTGGCATCAGAAGGAGAGGCAATTTATGGTCCATTCTAAGTCCTGGGCTGAGTGCTTAAGAAACACGGTCCCAACTCTCATACAGCAGGCAAACAACAGACACCTGGGAAGAATGAGCGCATCTCACATCACCCTGCTGTCCCTGGCCTCCCTGGCCTCTCTACTCTTGCCCTGAGGATGGCTGGGGTAGCTATGTGAGATGAACACTCAATGGCTCCCTACCACCTGCAGGATGAAGCCCAATATTTTTAGGCCAGGCCCAGCCTCTCCTTGAGGTTCCCCCTCATGACTTCTCTGCATAAACACCACTCAAGCAAAGCAGACATCACCTCTCAAAAATGCCCCACATTGTCCCATCTCCAAAGGGAGACCTGGTCAGTGTGGTAGAAATCCACACCAAGCATGGGCTTGAACCTGGACATGCCTAGATTTGAATCCAGACCACTTCTTTCTGAGCTCCGTCTTTGAGCTTAACCTTACTTAACCTTAGTCTCCACAGCCTCCTCCAGGCTCTGGGAGCGGGGAAATGGCACTTCACTTACAGGAATGACTCCTGTGTGCCCACCTGAAAAGTATGGACAGAGCAGAGTCCCTCCTGGCCCCCTGCCTGATGCTGAAACCCAAGTGTCTTCTCTTTCTTCCATCTATTCAACTGGCACCCTCCTGTCCCACGTAAATGTCTCTGTCCCCCTGCCCTGCCCACCTGGATACCTGGGTGTGGAAGATGAGCATTTCCCAGCTCCCCACCTGCAACAAATGGTACCTTCTTGTGGCTGTTACCCAGCATCACGTGTGTGCTTTTTTGTCTTGTCTTCCCAAGGGCAGTTTCACAGGAGGGAGAGCTGCCCTCACACCCCCTCTGGGCCTTCCCAGGGCCGTGCCCACAGTGAAAGCTGCACAGAGGCTGGGTTTCCTAGCATCCAATGTGTCTAGTAGTATAGCAGCTAACAGCTACAGCTGCTGACCAAAAGGTCAGCAGCTGGAATCTGCCAGGCGGTCCTTGGAAACTCTACAGGGCAGCTCTACTCTGTTCTATAGGGTCACTATGAGTCAGAATTGACTCGATACCAAGAGGTTTGGTTTTTTAATGTGTCTGTAGTAGGGAGGCCTCTGCTGCCTGGAGGCAGACGGATGCACGAGACGACCTGTAAGGAGGTGGGAGAAACCGCACTGAAACCCCGTGTCTGCTGAGAGTACGAGGGGCGGGATTTGAGGGGTGGGAGTGGGGTTAAGGGAAGTTCCATTCAGAACACAGAAAAGAAATAAGTGTGGCCAAGCCCACGGTGCCAAGAGCCATTGCTGAAACCCGCTCCCCAGCACCTGGCAGTGCCCGGGATCCCTGGCACCAGATAAGGGATTCACAGATGAATGGACGAGTGAATGGGCAGATAAACCTGAGACCTGCAGGAACTGGCACCACGGGGAAATCAAGATACAAGCTCTGAACAACGACCGTGGTGACGAAGAGCGCGCGGCCGCCACCTACCGAGTGTCCCCTGCAGGCCAGGCCCCGCACAGACACTTCCTCTACTTGCTTCATGTCACCCTTGGAACACCCCTCTTCCCACTGTGCAAAGAAGGAAACTGAGGTCCAGGGAAGTTCGATCACTTGTCCAAAGTCGCAGTCAGTAAGGACGAGAGCCTGCCACAAGCCCTGGACGGTCCGACTCCAGAGTTCACGCTCCTCCTGGGTGTCTCCACTTCAACGTGACTGAAGCTGGTTTAGCAACTCAATAGTTTGGTCCCAGAGGACCTGCCTGACGCACAACGATGCTGCCCACAACTGCCGGGCACGCCCGGGGGTGTTGACACCCAAGTCTGGCGATGAAACCTTTTGGCAAAGCTTGTCTCAGCACTGTGCTCTGCCCCTAGCTGGGCTCTGCCAAAACCTGGAGCAGCGTCACCCCTCACCCACCTCTGCCGGGCCAGGGGGCTCTGACGGTGAGAGGTAGCTGTGTGATGACTGTGTTGACAGAATCCCCTTACTTCCCTGTGAGGTCAGCTGGGGGCCTGGTAGGGGACAGAAAAGTGGAGTCCTTGACATAACTGGCAGTCAAAGGATGTACCCCGGGAGCACTTAGGGTGTGAGTCTGCTTCTTGTTTTAATTAGAGAAATTCATGTTGGCCCCAATTATCCTTCCACCTACATTTTTCTCTTCTCTCTCTCTCTCTCTCTCTCTCGGGTGCTAGCTCTGGGGGACAGAACAAGGGGTGTCTGATACACTGCAGCAGACGCCGTGTCCCGAGGGAGACAGGCTCGGCAGCTTTGCAGGCCTCGCTGCCAAGGTCTCGCTGAATGGACCAAGACAGGGAAACAGATTCCGTAAATAGAGTCTGGGCAGAGACCATTAAAGTGTTGTCCCAGCATCCCTTTATGGGGAGAACACTGTCATGTTCAGGCTGCTGCAGTCCTCTTGTGTTGGTCTGAGGTCCCTGCTGCTGCATAAACCAGCTTGTTTTTCCCTGTTTTCGCCGACACGGCCTGAAAGTGGACAGAAGAGCCCTTCTCATGTCTGTCTGCTGCTGCGGCCAGTCGGGGCTGGCCAAGCCGGGCAGAGGAGGCGCTGGCCAAGCAGCCTCTCTTGTATACGTCGCCCACTCGTTTCAGGCTACTGGTGGCTGCAGAAGTGGGCGCAAAGCTGGACAAGAGGCAATTCCAGAGGGGATATGAGGAAGCACGGGGACTGTGCTCACTGCTCAGGTTTGGAAAAATACTTCCTGGCCTTCAAAAAGACAGTGCAAAAAAATTTTTTTTTTTTTAAAGATACATCCTATTTGTGCAATTGGATATTCAAAACATTTTATTGTGAATGTTCCTAACACATTAGAACCAAGCTTTCATTGTCACTGAAGAGGTTAACTACAGTATTAAACCACATAATAAAGGATGATAACAAATTAAAAAAATTTAAAAAAAGTGTGGGTTGTCTCACTTTTCAGCTATAGATCAAACTGCCATGAGAAACTATAAAAATATTCATATGATCATTAATCATAATGGCAAAAACCAGGGGGGGAGGAGGACAAGGATACATCGAATACATGATGGACTGCCAGAACAAACAAATTAGTCTTAGAAGAAATCTAACCAGCATGTTCCTTAGAAGGGAGGATGGCAAGACTCTGACTCACTAACACAAGACACATCACCAGGTAAGACCCAGCCTTAGACCCATGGTTGATAAAATAAAGGGTCAGCAAAAATGAGGGAAATCCTCAGTGAGACGAACAGACGCAACAGCCACAACAGCAGACTCGAACTATCAAAGATCACAGAGACGGTGCAGGGTCAGGCAACGCTGAGTTCTGCTGTATGAGGTCTGACAATTCAGCCCATGAACTTAATTGTTCTAAGCCATACATACCTCACTGCTGACTATCACTACAGTCACCTTCAAAGTACTCCCTTTGGGAAGCTAGGCACCGACACCAGCACCTACTCCACCCTTCAAAGCAATTTTGGACCTCTTTCTAGAATGGCCATTGTGCACAATAGCAAGGTGGCAAGTTTAATTGTATAATTGTCTGTGATGGAGTTTTTACCCAGGAAACAAATAATTGTATGGGAACACCCTCTCTACTCACCTGATCTGGCCCCCAGTCATTTTTCTTTTTATGGAAAAATAAAGAAAATATTGAAAGGAAGACATCTGGATGACATTCAGGACATCAAGGGTAATATGACAACAGCTCTCCTGGCCATTCCATAAAAAGAGTTCCAAAATTCCTTTGAAGGGTGGACTAAGCGCTGGCATCAGTGCATAGCTTCCCAAGGGGAGTACTTTAAAAGGGACCACAGTGATACTCAGCAATGAGGTATGTAGCACTTTTTCTAGGATGAGTTTGTGAATTTAACTGGCAGCTCTCGTATATAAGGTCACCGTGAGTCAGCGTCAATTCAACGGCAATTCACAACAACAACAAGATAGCTTAAAGGAAAAGCCTGCCCACAGGAACTAAGTCATAAACCAAAAAAAAACTGATTCTGACTCATAGTGACCCTAGAGGACAGATACAACTGCCTCACAGGGTTTCCAGGAAGTGGCTGGTGGATTCAAACTGCTGACCTTTTGGTTAGCAGCTGCGCTCTTCCCCACTGCACCACCAAGGCTCCCTGCGACTTGAACCACAGCAATATGAAAAGAAAGAGAATGAAAAAGTGTCACGCAACACGGCTTGGAAAGCAGTGACCCCTCCCACAGCCATCCTTCCAGTCCACCAGAGCAGTAGTCAGCCTGGGCCTGTAGGGGTTAACTGAGACCCAGGTTCAGGAGGAAGACCAAAGCTTCTTCTATATCCTGACTTCAGCTCCACAGCCCCCACGATGGGATGGGGAAAGGTCTGCTTTGAAGTTAGGTTACTGGAAGCTGGAAAATCGCTTCTCAGCCTGCAGCTCAGTTTACTCCTTTGAATGATGAGAGGTCTGGCCTAAAGCAGTGGATTTCATACGTGGTTTCAGCCCTGGAATACAACCTCACACAGAAGCCCAGGTGAGAAAGGGAAAGGAAGACGGATGGAATTGAAGCCCGCTCTGGGTCACACGCCCACCCTGGAAAGTCGCCTTTGAAAATTGCACATCAGCTGTAAAATCCCTGCCAGTTCTCCACTCTAAGCCTCTCCCCACAAGAGACTCATGGACTGGTAATCACTGAGCATCTCCCATGCACCCAGTGCATGCCAGGCACCATGGCCGGGGCGCTTGCCTTCAACAGGCTGCCCGTCTGGGTGGGGAGAAACAGTGGACACACAAGCCAGGCCACCCTCTCCCTTCGGAGAGCTGCAGACGCAAACACATCACCTGATGCTCTAAATCCGCCACATCTAAATTTATCTTGCCCTCCAAGGACGTGCAGATGCTGAGCCTTATCAGCGCATGCTAAGTGTCAGAACGACACACGTGGCACGTGCTTATCACCCCAAGGACAGGAGTGACGTCAGCAGATAGACTTAGTTTCCCTGACAGTGAAGCCAAGTACCTGTGTGCCGGCCTGGCAGGCCTGGGGGACAGGGACACTAAGGCTCTCGATGGGGTGGGGCCAATGCCAGGAGCCCAGATTCTTTTCCAGACCCAGACCTAGTCACGTACTTGGCAATGCCAGAAGAGCAGTGGCCCTGGAATGGGGAGAGCAAAAAGTGAGGTTGTTTGCAGCATGAAGACGACTCTGTCCCATGTCCAGAAGAGGACCCAAGCTTCCCCATTCCACAGGGGGATAAGAAAAAGGAAATACTCATGAGGCATCTCTCATCTCCGGGTAAGAGACTTCTGAGGGCTGGATGAATGAGTCACTGACGAGTCCTCGGATGGTACAAATGGTTAACATGCTTGGCTGAGGTTGGAGGTGTGAGGTTGAAGGTGTGAGTTCCACTCACAGGCACCTCAGAAGAAGGGCCTGGCAATCTGCTTCCAAAAAAACCAGCCACTGAAAACTCCATGGAGCACACTTCTACTCTGATACACATATGATATCTTGCTACACATACGTAAAGGGTTGTCGTGTGTCCGAGTCAACTCAAAGCAACTGGCTGGTCCAGAGAACAGAGCTGGGCAGCCGAGAAAACCAGAGACCGCAGGGACAGGCTCAGGCTCAGACGGAGCTGATACCACTCCTGGGTTTCCATCCAAACCTCACCAGCTGGAAGGCTCTGAGGCCTCACCTGCTGAGGGCTGCTGGCAGCACCCCAGAGGAACTGGGCAGGAGCCTCTCGGCCACAGTCCTGTGGGAGCCATGAAAATGTATGACACTTAGGCGGTCATCTCTGAGCCCTCACACTCACAGGTAGCACAAAATCAAAATGCGGAGGGGATGACAGTGCCACTACCCTACCAGTCCAATGTGAAATTAGGCAGCACATGCAACCTTTGTTCATTTAATTTGTAACTGCACAAATACCAAGCCAGTGTATTCTTTTTAAAAATTACCTGCCAGGTAAAGGGGACAGCCCTCTGACCTCCCTGTCCTCCCCAGGGGTCACCACTGTTAGGTCTCTGGGATGTACCCTTCTGGAGCATACATACACATGGAAGGGTTTTATTCTTTCAGCAAACCCACCAGGTCAGTATCGGAGCGCAGCAGACTGTGGAGCAACAGCTCCAGGGCTGCAGGAATCAGTGTGGGCCTCCAGGAAGAGGAGGCTAGAAGCAGGTCCTCAAACAAGGGTAAGATTCAGATGACCTCAAGGCAAGGTCCCTGGGGCATTAGGGCAGATTTTACATGAGCACAGAAACAGCTGGCCCCACTGATCATTTGTACTCCCGCTTCTTTGAGGAACTCTAAAGTCCCCCTCACAGCGTCCTCCTTCTCTGCCCGCAGACCACTACCGCCATGGACAATGACAACAACAATGGTGACAGCCAGTGGCACCTCCCAACCGGTCGACAAGGCTGCTGTCAGTGTTTTCATGAGGCAGACAAACTGCCACTAGGGACGATGAAGCAACTTGTCCCATGTCACACAGCTGGAAGCAGAGAAGCCACTGCTGGAATGTGACACCAATGACAATGTTCACTGATACAGCACTTGTCACACAAGGATCGCACTGCTTCTCTCTGGAGGCCAGGGGCACAGTTCTAGTGCCAGCAGGGGGTCAATGACTATTTGTTGACTGATTGCTTGTTTAAAGAACATGAGCAAAGTTGAGCAAATAACCAATAACACCATGCTACTCTGAATTCACCACGTGCTCCTTGGAAACTCTATGGAGGAGTTCTACTCTGTCCCATAGGGTCAACGAGTTGGAATGGACTCAATGGCAGTGGGTTTGCTGGTTTGGGTATGGTCATTTACTGACAGCATCAGTGGTATGGTGCTAAAAATTCCACATTCTATGTGAGAGACCCGGGTTCAATTCCCAGATAATGCATTCCATGTGTAGCCAGCATCCACCTATCGGGAAGTTTCCATGTTGCTGTGATGCTGAACTGGTTTCTGCAGAGGTTCCAGACAAAGATATGAACTAGGAAGAAAACCTCTGACCATCTACCTCTGAAAACCAACTGATGAAAACCCGGTGAGTCACTGTACACAGAGTCACCACAACTTGGCCGCTGAGTGGACAGCATCTAACAGTAACAGCAGCTTCGTAGCGATTTTTATGTGAAGATCCTACATTTTCCTCTAGGAATCCTCCACAACTGAGAGCTTTTACTCCTGGAAAGAGTTAAGGCTTTGGCAAGCAGCTCTCCCACAGGCGAACTAAATCTCCCTAGTCTGTGAGGGCACAGGGCACAACCACAGCAGGCCTTGTAAATGTCAGTCTTGCAGGGGCTGGGGAGAGTACGTTGATTTATTATATAGCTTTTGGACAGTTTCTACAGAAATATTGCCAAACAGTGGAATAATCAAGTCTTTCAGTCAAGTCCTTCATAGTTCTTTTTTTTTTAATGAAAGAATACGTACACAACAAGCCTGAGCTAAATAAATAAAAAATGCCACACTTCTACCCAGCAGAACTTTCTATGTCACTAACAAACACTTGCAGTTCTCAACAATCTTTTATGTTCACAACAGCATTCTAACCTAACAAGTTTTAGATGTTCTGAGAACTTTGATTTAGGCCCTCTAATTATTTTAGATGAAGAGTTAGTCTACAAACTAAGAATGTAGTTATCTGATGCTACACCAGGTACTCATTAGAGAATCCCCTCCTCCTCTCACAGCTGGTCTGCCCTCTGCCAGAATAGTCTAAAAGCAGCCCCAATCCTGGGGCTTACACTGGAGGCCAGTATGTGCAGAAAGGAATCTCTGCCACAATACTCGTCACTGCCAATTACAGTACTAGATTCTAGGCTAGGGACGAGGCTAACACCCATCTATGTATCTGCCTATATAATTATTCATCCATCCATCCATCATCCAACTAACCATCCAGCCATCCACCCCTTTATCATTCAATCATCCATCCACCCATTACCCATCCATCCATCCACCCACCCACCCACTCACCCATTCATCCGTCCATTCATCCGTCATCCAACCATCCAACCATCCATCCATCCATTTACTCATTATGCCATCACTGGAAACATCAAGATGAAACACACATACCTATGACGTTGGGGAGCTTATATAAAGAGATGTCAGCATAATATCCCCACTTTCCCTTGGAGGCTGTTGCTGATGGGTGGGGACCTCATCACCGTTCTCTAGCTCAGTGACCTGTTCCTCACCATCATGGAACATTCTTATTCTGTAATCAAATATTTCTTCATCTATTCGCCTGTCGGTCTGTGTCCTTATTTCAGCCATGAATGACCTCTGCAAGAACAGGAACTAGGTTTGTCTTATTTACTGCTGTTTTCAGTGTGTGTCACAAAGTAAGTACTCAATAAACATTTGCTGAATAAGCAAGTGAACATGTAACATGTACTTACAAGATTAGATACATGCAGATTGAGCTTTCTGCCCTTTTAAGAGCTATCTACATGGGATCAAAGTAACAAAAGCAACTTGAAAGACGAGACAAGAATCTTAGACAGCAGTGAATTTATGTCAGTGGGGGAGAAACAACCGACAAAAGGCAAGTCAGAATGGTTGCACAACTCAAAGAATGTACTCAATGTCATGAAATGGCCCGTGTCGCAACTGTTGAACTGGTGCATATTTTGATGCGTACATTCCCAACAACAAGATAAAGAAAACAAAACAACAACAACAACAAAAACAGGTAGAAACATTTACGTCTTTGAATACTTCTGTTTCACGTATCAGCTGGAGATGATGCCCAAAATGTTTATCAGTGACTGTGATGCTAGGGAAAACCCTGGTGGCGTACCGGTTAAGTGCTACAGCTGCTAACCAAAGAGCCAGAGTTCAAATCCACCAGATGCTCCTTGGAAAGTCTACGAAGCAGGGATACTGTCTTATAGGGTTGCTATGAGTCAGCATCAACTGGACGGCCATGGGTTTGGTGGTTTTTAGGATGCCAGAAGAGCTCCTGGGTGGTGCTAGTGGTCAATGAGCTCAATTAACTGCAAGGCTGGAGGTTCAAGTCCACCCAGATGTACTTTGGAAGAAAGGCCTGGAAACCTGTTTCCCGAAAAATCAGCCACTGAAAACCCTATGCAGATTATTTCCACTCTGACACATGTGGAGTCTCTGTGAGTTGGTATCCCCTTGACGGCAACTACTTTGTATGATGCCAGGCTATGGTCAGATAGAGCTCAGGATGAGGGGACAGGCCAAGTCCTGGACAGCCTGCTCTCACCTCTTAAAATGGGTAGTTGGACAAGACACTCTCAGTTACTTCCAGTTGAGGCATGCTAGAATTCCATGCAAACTAGTTGTCACAGTGATAATTACTCACTGTAGCCTTCGGGAGAACCGACCTGGGCCAGGAGTGCCCAGTGTGGCTTCCTCACTTAGGGGAGTCTTGTAATTCTGCTGAGCTTCCTCATTTACAGAGCAAGAAATGCAGGTTAAAGGAGGTACTTTCTAAGGTACCTCCTAAGTCTACCTTCTGCCACTTCAAGGTTAAATCATTGGCTACGATTAAATTTTAGTACGGGAAGCGCACGTCACATTTTAAGGTCGGTTCAGGCCGACCTTCCTGTGTCCCAGCCTCTCTTCACACTCCACACAACATCACAGTCTCTTCAGCAGTGACCTCTAGGAGAAAAGCAGAATTCGTTTTCACACACCAGTGTGCATGTTTCTCACATTCCCAGGGGAACGGTCCCTGCCAAGGATCCATTTAGGGACTGAGAGGGACAGGGATGGGGCCAGGCCATGGGGTGGGGTCCAGGACCGAGGAAACCCAGGCAGACGCTGGCTGCTGTGTACCTCAAGCCTAGAGCATGCAGGGAGGCCAGGCAGCCTAGAAGGCAAGTGTCTTTTGTGACGCTTCTGAGGCGTTCCCCAAAATCCCCACAGGGAGCAGTGCCCGAGTCAGAGGCACACGAGAGCACCAACTGCAGGGAAGGGCAGGATGGGTACTTGGCTTGTTCACCTCAAACTACTAGAATCTGAGAAGAAGCAGCAGAAGGAAGGCTGCCTGGAGTCTTGTATACAGTGAGAGCCCCAAAATTCCTTGTTTCTAAAAAGCGCCCCTCCCCATGCCTTACTCCGGTAACTGATTGTTCCTTCTTTTTCCACATCTCCCTTCACACCCTGCTTTACGCTGACAACTATGCTTGGTACTCCCAGTGCCCAGTACACCCAGTGCTCAGTACCTGAACCATCCTTTCTTCCCCAGCTCCCCATTCTATCGGCACCCCATTTTCCCTTTCCAAGTTTCTAATTTTCACAGCCAAAGCTCTCCATAGAACAGCCGACATTTGCTCCCTCTACTCCTTCTGACTCACTCCTGATCACCCTGCCATCTGTCCATGCCCCAGACAAACAGATCCATACTTGCCCAAAGCTGCCAGGACCACGCTGGTTGAGGTCATCAGTGGCCTCCTCCACCCAAGCCTTCCTCACCTTTTCTCTGACACGTGACCCTCATGGTCCCCCTCTTTCTCTCTCCTCCTGTGATTGCTGAGTCTCAGGCTTCCTTCTCTGACTCAGGCCTGCCTCTCAGACTGGTGCCTCTCTTGGCTCTTTTAATCAGATCTTTGTACTCTTCACACACACAATCCTCACAGTTTCCTCCCACCCATATTTGCACCCCAAAATGTAATACTCACCCAAGAAAAAAATAAGTCCCTCAACCCATAGTCAGCCTTAATTCTTTCCAGATCTACAATGCTAATCACACTGTCACCTCAAAAGCTCTGGGCCATTTTAAACACCCATACCTCACCAGCGCCCCTCCCTCCTGAATCCCAAGCCTGTGCTGGTTCCCCAGGCCTGATATCGGACATTCGGGCTTCTGTGGATGGTCCTACCATTGCCCCATCACCAAAGCTCAAAACTCTGGAGACGGCACTGATTGAGTAGTTCCCACTAGCATCTGGTTCTCCTCTCTGATACTTCCTCTCCCCTTGTTAGGTACAACCGTGTGACTTTTCTGGCCAATGGGAGTAAGCTAATGACTATAGGCCATTTCATTGCTAGTGCTCTGTGTCCTATCCAATTTCATCCTGTCTCATCTCATCTCGTCCTGTCCCATCCCGTCCTAGTAAATAAGGAGCCCAAATGTTCTAGGTGGTACAGCTGCAGGATCATGGGGGCCCCACCAGCCTGAGTCATTGCTATTGTATGGAGGACTTTAGCCTCTGAAGAGCTGTCTACAACAGATCTTGAATAAGTAAGAAATAAAATAGTCTTTGTAATACAAAGCTTCTGAGATGTTTTATGTTGTTTGTTATTACTACATAATCTAACTTGGTCAATCTGACTTGTAGTGACTTTAGAAGGAAGTAGAACTGCCCCATAGAGTTTCCAGGAAGCAACCAGTGGACTGGAACTTCTGATTTTTGGGTGAGCAGAGGTAGATCTGGTATAATAATTACGTGCTACAGCTGCTAACCAAAAAGTCAGCAGTTCCAAACCACCAGGTGCTCCTTGAAAACTCATGGAACAGTTCTACTCTGTCCTGTAGGGTCACTATGAGTTGGAATGCACTGGAGAGTAAAGGATTTGGTTTGGGTTATTGTTGATAGACGCTGTTAACTCAGCTCTGACTCGCGGTGAGCCTGTGTGTGACAGAACACAACACTGCCGAGTCCCGGGCCAGCCTCACAACTGTCGCTGTGTTGGAGCCCATTGTGCAGCCAGTGTGTCAGTTCATCTTGTTGACGGTCTTCCTCTTTTTCTGTGACCCTCTACCAAGCATGACGTCCTTCTTCAGGTACCCAAGCTCCCAACAGAGGAGGGACCAAGCACGGTGATGGCTGTTGGGGAATACTGGGAAGAAAGATCTGGCTACTGAGGAGGGCTCCAGCTAAATCCTTTCCACACATATCACATCGAATTCTCTAACCAGCCTACGACGGTGGTTGACTGTTTTACAACTGAGAAGCAGGGGTCAACAGCACTAAGTAACTCGTCACAGAGCACAGAGTAGGTAGGACTTGAGTCCCAGTCTATCTGGATCAAGAGGCCTTGATTCCCTAGGCCAGCTCCACCCTGGGCCCTAAGAATGTCATGGGGGCTTCGATCTGATTGAGAGAGTTTCAGGGTAGCAGAGGGGTCTGGAAGACACCAGCCCAGACATCATCCCCATCCTCTGACATTCATCAGCCTTCATGGGGGTCAGGGCAGGCGGCTCCCTTTTGTCTCACAAGCACCAATTCAGCAGGCACCTCCTCCCCCATACAGCCAACAGTTGCTGTATGCCACCGCAGCGTAGACCAGGTGTCTGCAGGGTAGGCTGAGTGGCATCAGTGCCCAAATGGCCTGGAACTGGAGAAGTCATTCCAGAAACACTGAAGGGCAGGAGTGGCTCCACATTCCACAGCAGGTACAAGGCAGTTCCCCAAAGCCCTGGGCAGAAATCCCAAAAGCAGCTGGACCTGAGGAGTTCTGGGCAATAGAGCATCTTGTCTCTAGTCCTCAATGGCTCTGATGATAATAGCAGGTGTTTAATCCATCAATGACATGGAATGGTCATGTCCTCTCTCCACAGCCCCAGCCACTTGCCCAGTCACCCTTGGCTCCTCTCCGCTGGAACCTCTCCGCTGGAACCCTCAGGACACGGCCACTTGGGTATTGGGCTGTGCCATTTCCTTTCAGAAATGAACCCACTCTGTGTTGGTGGTCCACGGGTGGGTGGGTGCTGGACAGAGAGGACTTGGCCATGGCTCTGAGATGGGCAGTCTCTCAGTGACTCCTGACATCCTCAGCAAAAGGAAATGACAAACACTCAGCCCACTGCTCAGTTCTCAGAGCCTGGAGCTACTGTCCTAGGGGAGGGTCTGGGCTCCACGAAGGACACATGAAGAGCTTCTGCAGGTTGGGCCTGGCTACTTTCCACTACAAACCCACATGTTATGAGACTTCAGACCAGTCATAGAACCTCTCTGCACCTCAGTTTCCCCCATTGAAAAGGCGGAGGTTATAACAACACCTGTCTCAAAGAATTATTGGGAAGAAATAATTCTGCCAAGTGTATACCAAACATCTGAATGAATGTTGGCTTTATCTTTATGTCAGTTAGATTTCATGGAGCTCCTACCTGGAATCTCTCTGCCATGTTAACTGCTCTGTGACTCAGTGACTCATTGTACAGATGACTTGGTGGTCACCAGGCTCCTTACTCCCTCTCAGCCCCTCTCCAGCGCCTCTTGGGGCACGGGACTTACCTATGGTCCTTCGGAGATCTTCACACTGGCTGATGTGAGGGAACTTCAGGATTTCCTTCCACTTCTTGCTTTTCCCTTTGCGCTTTCCTCCGCCCCCTGCAGAGATGAGTGAAAGATGTTGGTGTTGTTCAAGGCTCTGGGGTCCGCATCCCATTCCAATGAGCCTGTTTGCCAGCCAGATGGCTGGGAGGTTCTAAGTCAAGCCAGTGAGACACTCTCAACCCTGTGTCCCCTACACATATACTCTCCCTCCCTGGCCACTGTCAAGCCTGGGCTACCTCTCAGAGGCAGCAGATGAGTTCCTCTGCCCACCTATGCCATACCCACACCAACACTCATGATGTTCTTCCTCACCACTGATGTTTAGTCCCCCTTGGTGCCTGCTTTCTCCTCTCCCATACTGGATTAGAACCTTCCAGGGGCAGAGGGCAGGACTTCTATTGGTTAATATTTTCTGTTAGGGATTGAACTGTATCCTCCCAAAATATGTGTTGGAATCCTAACCTCTCTACCTGTGGATGCAATGTGATCTCATTATCCTCCATAATATAATCCAAGGTGATGTAATCAACTTCCGTAATGCAACATAGTACAATCAATCAGTTAAAGTCGTACCAGTGCAGAGTGAATTCTAAATATAATCACCTCTGAGTTACAAAGAGTAGAATGGACACAGACACTCACATACACGAGGGAAAGACAAATGTCATGGGAGAATCATCTACAAAGCAAGAAACACTACCAACAAGGAAGGAGTCAACACAGCCAAGACTCTGATTCGGACTTTTAACCTCCAGATCTACGAGAAAATAAATGTCTATTTTTTAAAGCTGCATCATGGGTATTTTGTTGCAGCAGCACTAGGGAACTAAGGCTTTCCCTTGGGGCTCTAGAAATCTTGTGGAAGAAATCAGCAAGACAGTGGCCCACAGACCCCTTCATTGCCTCCTCTCACATTTTGTTCTGTTGTTTCCTGTCCCATTCCTCAACTGGTAGCCAGATGTCAGCAGATGACAGCCTCAATTTCCACTTGCCCAGGTCATTGTCTTCTCTGTCCTCACAAACCACAGGGATTCTGAGGCCTGTTTCTCACAGCTGGAGGGCTCCTAAGGGCCTGCTTCACATTCTCCCTCACATGAGCCTAAGGAACACACTGGGCATCTCACCCTTCCTACCTGCCACCTGGGCAACAGTGGACAGAGGTCAGCACACACAGGTGTGTAATCATGGGATGCCAACTCTAAGTCTCGAGTGTCCCTGGAATGTCACCAACATTTGGCAGTGGACCTGGAAACAGCTCTGCACCAAGTGCCCAGGACACCTCTAAGACCATGATGCTGTCATCTGATTATGGGACCAGGACACCCTCCTAGGAGCTGGGAAGTAGAAGAGGAAGTTCACAGGGGAGGAGCAGGACATCTGGGTCCACTTCTCTGTTCTCCACTTGTCCTGTCCCCAGCTCCAGCAAGCCAGCCCCAACTTTCTCCTCTCCTCTGTCCACAGATGCCCACAGCCTCAGATTCTAAGGGGTGGTAACAGAGGCACACTGGGCTCCTTCCATGACTAGGCACTGTTTGAACAGTATCTTGTTTGATGCTCAGAATGACTCTCAGAGGAAGAGCCTATTGGGCCCATGTCACAGATGAAAAAACAGACGTTGGAGGTTGCGTAACTCACCAGCTGGTAGCCTGCCCATCCCCACACCAACTTTTCCTCTAGCCAGAGCCAACACACACACATCCCCAAAACTACACACACCACGCACACACACCACACCACACACACATCACAACATATCACATACACCACACCCAGATCACAGCATCACACATACACACATCACATACCATACACACATATCACAACACACATACCACATCACATACACACACACACACACACACACACACCACCACCACATCACACCACCCCCTGCCCTGGGCAAAGCCCTTCACGAGCTGTCTCCTGCAATCTACTTTATCTCCCTTCAAGAGAAGAGTAAACTGAGGCACGGAGCAGGGAAGCAAGTCACCTAAGGTGGCTCAGGGCAGAGCTGAGACTTCAACCTGGGGGGCAGTCCAGACCCTAGATACTCACCCTCCCATTCTGGCCGTAATGCTCCCATTTGGGTGTATTGAAAACCAGGGAATTCTCAGAGGATGAAAGAGAATGCTGATGTCAGGACTCAGAAGTAATACCAGCACCATGTAACAGAGGCAGGAACAGGGATGTAGCTCGGGCCCAAGCCCACCAGGCTCCAAGGAAAGATGCCACCTCAGAACAGAGCCTGCAGACACTGTTTGACCCACACACCATTTGTTTGTTCCCCTGTTTACTGAGCCAGCTGCCAATATTTATACATTTGATTCCACATACAAATTCAGATTTCTGACTTTTCACACATAACCAGGCATCCCATATGTTAAGAATTGGCCAGAACTGGGCAGCAGCTGCCCCAGGACAAGACATGTGGCCTCCAGATGGGCCCTGTCCCCACCTGGGTGGGGCTTTCAATCACATGACCTTTCGGTCTCCGTAGGTGCTTGTATGTGCAGCTCTGAGAGAAGGGTTGCCCTCTTGAGAAGTTGACCTGAGACTTTAGGTCAGTCAAGTCAAGGCACCCCCATGGGTCAAGGCACCTCCACGGCCTAAAAGAGTCTTCAGAGTCCTCTGATCCGTCTTTCCCTCCCAACCCCTACCCTCCCACTGATGAGTCCCAGAGCTGGCTGGATAACATGCGCTGGACAACACTGGGCAACACAGATTCCTGGGCCCAAGCAGCTCCTGGCCACTCTATGAACACCACAGGTCTGTGTCACTCTCTCTCTCTCTCTCTCTCTCACACACGCACACACATACACACTTTTCTATATTAACTTATTCATTAATTAAAAAAGTTAACATAGATTCATTTTAATTCACTCAGTATAAGCTGGGCATCCACACAAGATGAATCAATCCCTAAGCAGACTGAGGTCATGGTAATGACAGGGTGGGTGTGGTCTCTACCTTCCTGGGTCCCCAAACCAGCAGAGGAGACAGATATCAAATGCTTAGGTCAGGGGTTCTCAACTCCCAGTGATTTGGCCCCCAGGGGCCATGTGGCCATGTTTGGAGACACTGCTGGTTGTCAGAACTGTGGACAGAAGGTGTTACTAGCATCTCGTGGATCAAGGTCAAGGGTGCTGCTAAATAGTCTACAAGACAGAGAACAATCACTCCCTCACCCCTCCCCCTCCCCTCTCCCCTTCCCTCTCCCCTCCCCTCTCCCTTCCCCTCTCCCCTCCCCTCTCTTCCCTTTCCCCTACAACACACACACCCAACAGAGAACCATCCAGTTCAAGATGCTGATTGTATGGAGACATCCTGATGTATTCAATGACCATTTTGACCAATAGTCAAGAGAAGCACAGGGGCTTGGAAGCTTGTTAGCCAGAGACAACTGAGGTGGGTGACAAAGATGGGGGCCAGACGCACAAAGGTCACCTGGAAGGGGCGTCACTGAAGTTGGAGTTAGGAAGAGAGGACCACACAGTTAGGGAGAGGCTACCCAGGCCTGGAGCAGATTTCTGACCTCTTCGTCACCTCCTGGACTCTCAAAACATGACAGGGGACACTCTCAGCATGGTGTCCCCTTTGAACGGCCCCCTACCTACATGTCGGCCCCAGTTCCTCTGAAAACCCTGTCCGTGAACCCAGCTCCACCAGGGTCCAGGCAGACTGGGCAAGGCTTCCCGTCTGAACAAGAAACAGCTTGCCTCAGAGAAGTCACCACTTCCAGATAAAAACACTGGGCTCTCGGTGTGCTGCTGGGCTGTTAAATGGCATGTTTGATGACTGAAGTGTTCGTACTGTTTATTATTTCAGTCTGACTTGACTGTTCCTCAGTATCCTGAGAGCCAGCCACGCTGTCGTAGAAACTTCCCTGTGCCCTGGCCCTGTGGCCCAGCTGCCCGAGTGGACACCACCGCCCCCTGCCCAGGGCCCAGGCCTACGTATCACCCACAGGCTCCCCCAGTCCTCCTCGGCCACGTTCCAGGCCTTCATCACTGCCTGGTCATCTTCCCAGGCATTGTTTCTCTCCTCACCATAGCCCTCAGGGCCTTTGCACACATGTGTGCTCATCTTCTCTCTGCTCAAGGACTCTCATCCACACTGCAAGTCTCAGTCTAAACCTCACTCTCCTGCAGGGGCCTTCTGTGGCCTTCTGTACTTTCTCCACTTGCTATTAAACAGCAGTTGGGGACCACTGATGGGTAGGTTAGTCCATTCCAACTCACAGGGCACTCCAGATCCACACCCCCCTTCTCAGCGCATTTTCATTGGCCTGTTCTGCCTCGGGGTGTTGAGTGACAGCTCAAGGAGCAGCACTGGTCCACAATTCTATCACGATGTAAAATCACCCCATTTGACTGTGGACTTCCCATCACAGTCTCCCTAGCTCTGAGACCACCTCCAGCAGCAGGCAGCTGGCCTTCTTCGCTCTCTGTAACTCTACTGTAACTCTCCCCACACCACCAGAGATGCTCCAACAGCCGTTGCTGAATAGATGAGAACACTTCACCTCCCTGCCACCTGGCGGCCCCCACCCCCTAAGCACTGCTAACACTTTCCCACAGATAGAGTTCTCTCTGCAGGGATGCCCCTTCCCATCCTCTCGGCTCCAGCCCCCAAGGTCAATCGTCAAGCCTGGCTAGGAGGCCAGCTCATGTGGGAAGCCCCTCCAGTGCTGACTGTGGGGCTGATCCCCGAGTCTGGCATTCCTGTGAGGGGGCCAGGGCAGCCAGTGCTATGCCAACAACCAGCATGATGCCTGATTCATCGCAAGCTTTCACTGAGCTATGCTGGTACATGAAAGAACAAACGAATGACTAAAGGTACCAGTGGCAATAGGCCCTGGTCCTCTGGGCTTCACCCTGAAAACCTGGGGCTGGCTGTACACTCAGGAGTCACTCAGATGGTCTTAGCCCCACCTGAGGTCTCTAGATTGCATAAATTGTTTATGCTCACTACTAAACTCAAAGTCGGCAGTTTAGACCCACCCGGCGGCGCTGCATGAAAAAGGCCTGTTGACCTGTCGGTTTTTAGCCCCATTTTACAGAAGAGAGACCCAAGGCTCAGGGAGACGGATTAACGGGGCCAGTGGATGAACTATACACCACAAGAGGAGAGCTTATCTCCCCCACTTCCTCCTCCGCATCTGCAGTCCTTTCCCCTCAACAGCTGCCTTAGGCTGATTTGTTTTAACAACGGATTCTCTGCAGCCCACATTTCACTCTCTGGGTTAGCGGGGAGGGTCCAGGCCCTGCCTCCGCAGACATGCCGTCAGCCCCCCGCTCAAGGATGGCTGGGATGGGGTCAGGCAGGCAGGGATGGCGGCACAAGGAAGACGGGTGGCCTCGGCCAGGGAGGAGGGATGGCAGCAACAGTGGTGCAGACCAGAAGGGGGGGTACCAGTCAGAGGCCAAGATGTCAACTGAGGGACACCCATTGAACTCTGCCCACCTACAGCTCTGGGGAAGGGCACCCAGGGGCAAGGTGACCAGCCCTTCGTGTTGAGTGAGCAGGGGCGACCCCAAAGCAAAACTTGGAGGGTATGGGCAACAGGAAAATGCCAGTGTGCCTCCCCCAACATGATCTCAGCCTCCAGCTGGCCCTTAGGAGAGGGTGGCCTGCAGGAAGGAAGCTGCTTATCAAATCCCACTCAGTTCATTTCTGCCTTCCTAAGTCCCTGGGGTCCACCTTGCCTGCCAGCCATAGCTTCAGGCAGGCGCCCTCCCTGCCGAGCTGGGGAAGTACGATAAGGGGGTGACCGGGCAGGAGAAGGGAACTTGGCCAACAGAGGGTGGGGTGCCCTCGGGCAGAAGGCCATGTCCAAGAGGGAGTGGAGTCAGGAGTGGGGAAATCAGTCATAACAACACTGCTGCCACTTCTTAAGCATGGGCCAAGCACAGGGTTGAGAACTAACTGGTGTTCCTTCCTTTTGCCCCTGTGGACACACCCTGCAGAAGAATAAGAGCATGACCCCCAAAAGAACTGCCACTGCAGAAGAAGCTGTCGTTGCAGGGGAAGACACTGGCTAGCTGCCCTTCTCGTGACTTTCACTGCTTCCGAGGAAGGTGTCTATGTTTTGCAGGCCAAGGACGAGAGAGAGATGGGAGCATCAGGGGCTGAGCCCCAGGGGGGACTGCCCCTGTGAGAACCTGATCCAATGTGGGGTGGTACGGGACAGCGACAAGAGCATGAGTGGACAGCAGTCTCCAGCCTGGCGCAGCACAGTGGGGCTACCAGCAGAGCCCCCGAATGACATTGACAAGGACAATCCCAGGTACTTTGATGGTCTGCGGTCTAACTGACTGGACTCCTTAAGCTGAAATCCAATCCCAAACCCAAACCCGCAGCCATCAAGTCGATTCCAACTCGTGACCACTCCATGTGTGATGGAGTAGAACTGAGCTCCACAGGGCTGGCTGTAACCTTAACAGAAGACAGTCGCCAGGATGTTCTTACACAGTGCCACTGGGTAGGTTGGAACTGCCAGCCTTTCGGTTAATAGACGAGCTCAAACCATCTGTAGCACCCATGGACCTCCCTGAACCCCAGGGATTCTTACACCACCTTCTGGAGTGGTGGCACAGACTACTGCAAAACAATTGACCGTGGACTACTCATCAATCCTACTGTGTGTCTCATTTGAAAATTAAAGAAAAGTAGCATTTCTTTTACCCCCAGGGTCAGGGACTAGTTGGTACAGTTAACACATCTCTTCACTTAACGCTGTCATTAATCCTGCGAGGTAGATCCTAGTACTATACTCATTTTACAGATGGGTAAGCGGAAGCTCAGAAAGGCAAGACTCTAGCCTCAAATCACCCAGGCAGTTTGTGTCACAACCCGACCCAAAACACAGGTGTTCTCACTCTCAGGCTGATGTTTACGTCCTTCCTGGGGACAAATGTGTAATCAGACAGAGAAGATTCCTTGGGGGGAACTGAGGAAGCCTGTTGCAAAGACCTTCCTTCTTGCTCTTCAATCTAGGGCCCCTGAACAGCAGCAGTGACATCTAGGGAACTTGTTAGGAATGCAGATTCTTGAGCCTAACCCCCAAACTACCATGTCAGAAAGCTGGAGTGGAACCCACAGTCCTTTTTTAACAAGTCCTCCAGGTCATTCTGAAGCACTGGTGAACCACTGCCCCAAAGAATGAGAAAGTCCCTGAACAATGCCTGGAAAATAGGGCAACAGGACCACTCCATCCTAGAGTTCCTCTCTCTGATTTGTTATTTCTTCACAGCCTACTTCTTAAAAACAATAAAATAAAGCCTGATGGTACAACAATTAAGCACTCAGCTGCTAATCAAAAGGCTAGCAGTTCAAACCTACTCAGCAACTCCGTGAAAGAAAGACCTGGTGATCTGTTCCCATGAAGATTACATCAAAAGGCAAACCCACTGCCATAGGGTCAGTTCCAACTCACAGCAATCCTGTAATACACAGTAGAACTATCCCACAGTGTTTCTGAGGCTGTCACCTGTACGGAAGCTGACTGCCACATCTCTGTCCTGAGGACTAGCTGGTTCCAATCACAGACCAATCACAGACCTTTCGGTTAGCAGCCACGTACTTAACCACTGTGCCACATGGGCACCACTCATAGAGGTTACAGCCTTCAAAACCCTACGAGATGATTCTCCTCTGTCTCATGGGGTCACTACAATGCAAAAACCAACTTGACAGCACCTAACAATAATACGTCTAAGAAGGGTCCAAAGAAATACACAGGGACCAAGAAAAGTTAACCACAAAAGTTCCTCCCAGCTTCAAAGTTTGGTGATTCTGGGGCCTGACTCAGGCAAGAACCCCCACCTGACTGCCTGGCTTGAGTCAAGCATTTTTCTCACTAAAGACATTTAATGACCTCGAAGCCATTTACAGGGAGTCACAGGGGATGAGGGTGGGAGACATCTCCAGAAAGTCCAAGGAGATCCTGGGAGGGAATTGTCTTAGTTACCTGGTGCTATAACAGAAATACCACAAGCAGACGGCTTTAGCAAGGAGAAATTTATTCTCTCATAGTTTACTAGCCTAAACTCTCTGCCATCTAGTCAATTCTGATCCATAGCAACCCTACAGGACAGAGTAGAACGCTCCATAGTGTTTCTAAGAAGAGCCTGGAGGATTATTGCTGACAGTTCAGTCGTAACTAGTACCCTACCAGGCTTCCCTCTAGCAGGCCTGAGGTCCAGATCCAGGGAGCCAGCTCCAGGGAAAGGCTTTCTTTCTCTGTTGGCTCTGCAGGAATGTCCTTGTCCTCAATCTTCTCCTGTTCTGGGAGCTTGTCAGCACAGGGACCCTGCGTCCAAAGGACATGTTATTCTCCTGACTTGTTTCTTGGTGGTATGAGGACCCTGTCTCTCTGTTCCCTCTCTCTTCTGTATCTCAAAACACAACCTCATGCTGCAGATTGTGTCCTGCCTCATTAACCTAACGGCTGCTAATCCTGCCTCATTACCATCACACAAGCAGGATTTACAACACAAAGGAAAATCACAACAGATGACAAAACGGACAGTCATACAGTACTGAGAATTGGCCTATCCTGAAAGGGTCTGAGCCAGTGAGACAGCGTTCAGGGAATACTGGCCTGGCTCCCTAAGAAGCTGAGCCGGATGACCCCTGAACTTCACACAGATCACTGGGCACACATCACCTACTGGATGCCTCGTCACAGGCTGATGGCCTTTTAACCCTCACTGTTTTACCATCCCAGAGAAGAGTGGAATGCTGGAATTAGCAGGAGTCCCACATGGCTCCACAAGGCCTGGTTTTCCATGGGACATACTCATCAACTCAAATCAGAGACAATATTCCTGGGTACTGTTCTAGCCAACGTTACCAGGAAAAGAGTCACAGGAGCTGGTTCACGAAGTGGGGATTACCACCAGGATCACAGGGGCTTCTAAGGATCCAAGGAGAGGCATCCAAGATCCAGTGGGCCTGGTGGAAAGAGGAAGAACATGGAGAATCCAGAACTGGGCTGTCTCCGCCTCTGGCTGCCTCTTCATACTCTCCACATACCTGCCTTGCCTCCACTTGGTGCAAGAACCCAAGTGGCTGTTGAGCCCCTAAATACTCAAGACCCCTCAACCCAGCTCAGAGTCCGTCTTCCAAACTCCTGATTCTAAAGCCCCAAAGAACAAACTTGACTGGCCAACTCATCTTTCTTCACTAAGCCACACATCATGGGGATTGTAGATTAAATTGTATCCATTCCCCAAAAGACATCTTACAGTCCTAACCCCTGAGGCTGTGAACTATGACCTTGTGCAGGGCACTAGGGTCTTTCTTTGACATCACAGCAGCTCAATCACACTGCAGTTGAGTATGTCCTTGTTCTAATCCCTCTAAACTGGTGTCTTCTAAGGTGTCTTCTAAGGCAAGAAGAGACATGGAGAATGTCACACAGGGGGAAGATAGGCACCCTATGACAACAGAAGCAAAGGCATCTATAAGCAGCAAAGGAACACCAAGGATTGCTGGCACCACAAGGAACTAGACAGAGACGCAGAACAGTTCCTTTCTCACAGGCCACAGAAGGATTGGACATGGCCAAGATTCTGGTATGTGCTTCTAAGCCTCCAGAACTATGAGAAATACTTTTATGTTCTTTAAGTGCCACCCACTTTGTGACATACTGTCACAGCAAATAGAGAGCAGATTCTGACACACAGCAACCCTATAGGACAGAACAGAACTGCCCAAATAGGGAGTAGACTTGGTGGACTTGAACTGTCAACATTTTGGTTAGCAGAGGTAGCACCTAACCACTTAGCCACTACACCACCAGAGTTTACTAAAAAAGGAGGACATAGGGCCAGTTAAGAGTCTAAACCACCCTACAGGTTCTGGTCATTGCAGACGGACAGAGCCAAGAACAGGACGGTAGATTTAGCCAGCCTACGATCTGTGTGTGGAAGCATCCAGGGTAGGGCTGGCCCTATTAGGGGCCACAAGCACAAGGCCACAAAATACTCTCCCTCATCTCCATAGTTTGGGGTGCTGCTAGTTATCTAAAGGTAAAAGACAGGAGGCAGAGGGACACAGCTCATCAAGGCCTCAGAGCTTCCAGCAGAACCCCTCTCTGCTACCACCTCAGAGCCCCTCACAGAAAATAGCTCATGTATCATCCAGGGTCACCAAGTTTGGAAAAGTCAGCATTACACTAAGGTGAGTGTCATGGGTTAAACTGTGTCCCCCCAAAATAGTGTGTAGTAATTTGGCTGGGCCATGATTCCTAGTATTGTGTGCTTGTCCTTCATTCTGAGATTTTTCGATGCTATAAACCTTAATCTCTGCCTGTGTTTTATAAACTGCATTATGTTCAAGAGGTTTATACCACCTTTTGTCCTACAAGAGACAAAAGGAAAAAGAAGCAACCTGAGGGTAGGGGACCTCGTAGCCTCAGGAAAGCAGTACCAAGAGCACCAGCGTATCTTTGGGAGCTGCAGATCCTATACCGTGATGCAGTTACGCCAACTAAGGCTGATGCAACACCAGGACCTTCTCCGGGGCCAACAAAGAGGAAAGGCCTTTCCCTGGAGTGGACATCCTGAATTTGGACTTGTAGCCTACTGGACTCCATTTCCCTGGAGCGGACATCCCAAATTTGGACTTGTAGCCTACCAGACTGTATAAGCATAAAATTTTCTTTGTTGAAACCATCCACTTGTGGTATTTCTGTTAGAGCAGTATCAGATGACTAAGACACTGAGGGACCACATTTGTTACAAACACAGGTTACAGTGCCAAGCAGGTCTTTGGGGCAGACATATGGGGTAATGAGAAGAAAAACAACACAGATCAGTGGCATTGCTCTCAGGGCACTCTGATCAAGGTCAGGGAGGTGCTCAGTGTCCCGGTGGCTGGGACGTGGGAAGGACCTCTCCACCACGCTCCCGACCACAAAAAGCCGATGACTCATTTGCTCTTGGCCACTCAAGTGGAAGGTCATGTTACAATTGTGCCAGTGACGTCTGTGGGGCTAAAGAATCCGTTCAATTCTTTTTCATCCAGGTGAGCTTGCAGGATTCAGCTTCTGCTCTGCCAGCAGGGTTGGCTTTCCAGAACATATCGCCACAGGGAGGTCGTGGGCGGTCTCAGAGTCAGGCCCAGCCAGCAGCAGCAGAGTGGAGAGGCTCGGGTTTTCTGATAAAGGGAGCGCACCTCTGTGTCTGCTGCCCCCTCACTCCCCTCCCCAGCACCCCACCTAACTCTCCTCCTGCCACTGACACTTCTTCCGCACTCACCTTGGGCTCCCCCCCTTTGCCTCAAGCTGATGTGGTGGGTGTGCAGCACCTCACTGATTCAAAGTCTCTTTTCATCCAGTCCTGAACAAACCAATTACAGGCCTCATTGGGGGTGGCATCGCCCAGTGACTAAGCCTTTTCAGAAACAACATCAGCCAACTGTACTTGAGGTGACCACAGCCTGCAGAGAGCTTTCAACGATCCAACACACACAGTGACTGTCGTGAAAGGGAGACAAGTGCCTGTGGGATCAGCAGAAAGGAGCCCCGACTCGTAGGGGAGCAGGAAGGAGCACCACACTGTGCCTCAGTTTCCTTACCTGGGCCTGAGACAATTACACCAAGATAGGCAGCAGAATCCTTTTCATCAAAAGACTTTTTGTTGAAGATTCCCTGTGTCAGGTTGCACCCAACCGAAATACCAAACCCGTTGCTGTCAAGTTGATTCTGACTCACTGCAACCCTGGAGGACAGAGCAGAACTGCCCCAGAGGGTTTCCAAGACTATAATCTTCATGGAAGTCGACTGCCACATCTTTCTCCTGAGGAACAGCTGGTGGGTTTAAAACCACTGACCTTCGTTAGCAGCTGAGTGCTTCATCACTGCACCACCAGGGCTCTTCAGTGAGTCGCAGTGTTCCCCAAATTCATGTTTGCCTGGAACCTCAGAAAGTGATCTTATCTGGGAAGGGGCCTTTGTAGATATAATTAGTTAAGGATCTTGAGATTAGCTGTTTCTGGATTCAGGGTGGGACTTATGTCTAATGACCGGTGGCCTTATAAGAGAAGTGAGAGGGAGATGTAGACACAGAGACACAGAAGGAAGAGGCCACACGAAGGTGCAGGCAGAGATTAGAGTGGGGCTGCCACAAGCCAAGAATAGCAGGAGCTAGCAGGAGCTAGAAGAGGCTGGGAAGGGTTCTCTCCCGGAACCTTTGCAGGGGCAGGTGTTGGACTTCTGGTCTCGGCAATTAAGAGAGTAATTTCCTGTTCTCTCAAACCACAAGTTTTGTGGCAACTAGTTAAGTCCACCTGTTTCAGTCAGCTAGTGCTGTTGTAATGGAAATACTCCAAGTTGATGGCTTAAAAAGAAAAAAAGTGTTTATTCCTGCACAGTCCAGTAGGCTACAAGTCCAAATTCAGGGTGTCCACTCCAGGGGAAGGATTTTCCCCTTGTCGGATCTGAAGGAAAGACCTTGTACTATGGCAGTCTTTGGTCATGGAGCATGTTAACACAGGAGCCTCAGGTCTGAAGGACGTGCTCTTCTCCCAGGGCTGCCTTCTTGATGGTGAGGTACCCAACTCTCTGCTTGCTTCCTTCTCTTTTTATCTCCAAAAGAATGAAAGGATAAAAGGTGGTGCAAGCCACACTCTAGGGATATTCCCTTAGCAAGAGTGTTGCAGTCCCACCCTAATCCTCTTTTAAAATAATCATCGTATCTACTAGCCACAGGTAGATGTTAGGATGCACAGCATAGGAAAGTCACAAAATACTGGGAATGATGGCCTAGCCAAATGCCTATACACAGTTTTCAGAGGACACAGTTCAACCCATGACACGAAGTAATGGTACTGAAGGAAGAAGTCTAAGTTGCATTGAAGGCACTGGCGAAAAACAAGTCTCCAGAAATTGACAGAATATCAATTAAGATGTTTCAACAAACACTTGTCTATGCCAAGAAATTTGAAGGTCAGCTACCTGGACAACTGCCTGGAAGAAAATTTATGCCTATCCCAAGAGAGATGATCCAACCAAATGCGGAAATTATTGAACAATGTCATCAACATCATACACAAGATGTTGCTACAGATCATTTAAAAAATGTCTACAGCAGTATACTGACAGAGAACTGCCAGAAATTCAGGTTGCCTTCAGAAGAGGACATGGAACCAGAGATATCACTGCTGATGTCAGATGGATCTTGGCTGAAAGCAGAGAGTACCAGAAAGATGTTCACTTGTGTTTTACTGACTATGCAAAGGCATTTGACTGTGTGGATCATAACAAATTACACAAAACATAGCGGAGAATGGGAATTCCAGAACACCAATTGTGCTCGTGAAGAATCTGTACATGGATCCAGAGGCAGTTGTTCAGACAGAAAAGGTGGGCACTGCATGATTTAAAGGTCACACTTTGGCTCTCGTGGACTTGCTCTAACTGTCTTCACCTTCACCTTGAGCTTGCGTATGACCAACTGATGGTCTGTGTTGTCAGGATTGCATCCTTGCACTATGCCTCTTTAATCTGTGTGCCAAGCCAATAATCCAAGAAGCCAGACTATATGAAGGAGAACGGGGCATCAGGATTGGAGGAAGACTCATTAACAACCTGAGTCATGCAGATGACAATGAAAATTGCTTGCTGAAAATGAAGAGGACTTGAAACACTGATGAAAATCAAAGACCACAGCTTTCAGCATGGATTACACTTCAACTTAAAGAAAACAAAAATCCTCACAACTAAACCAATAAGCAACGTCATGATAAATGGAGAAAAGATTCAGGGTGTCAAAGATTTCTTTTTACTTGGTTCCACAACCAACACCCTTGGAAACAGCAGTCAAGAAATCAAAACACACATCACATTGGGAAACTCTGAGACAAAAGACTCCTTTAAAGGGTTGAAAAGCAAAGAAGATTAAGGTATGCCTGATCCAAGCCATGGTATTTTCAATGGCATCGTATGCATGTGAAAGCTGGACCATGATTAAGGACAACAGAAGAAGAACTGATGCCTTTGAATTGTGATGCTGGAGAAGAATACTGAATATCCCATAGACTGCCAAAAGAATGAACAGATCTGTCTTGGAGGAAATACAAGCAGAGTGCTTCTCGGATGAAAGATAACGAGACTACATCTTATACACCTCGGCGATGTTGTTAGGAGGGGTCAGTCTCTGGAGAAAGCCATCGTATTTGAAAATGGAAAAGGTCAACAAAGAAGATGAAGACTTTCACCAAGATGGAATGAAACAATATCTGCAACACCAGGCTCACGCATAAAAATGATTGTGGGCATGGCACCCACGCCACTCACAGGGTTACCTAACAGCAGCAATAGCAGGACCATGCCCAGAGTCCCTGGGTGGTACAGATGGCTAACATACTAAGCTCCTAATCAAAATGGTGCAGGTTCAAGTCCACCCAGAGGTGCCTAGGAAGAAAGGCTTGGTGATCTACTTCCAGAAAATCAGGCACTGACAACCTGCGGAGCATGGTTTGATTCTAACACCCATGAAGTTGTCATAAATCGGTTGACTTGGTAACAACTGGTTTCTAGAAACATGCCCAGAGTCATTCAGAATGAAGCCCAGACTCTGTTTAAAAGGCTAAGCTTCAGTGTGGGCACAACCAGGCCACGGAGCAACTTGCCCCAAACTCAGGTAAGCAAAGAGGTAGGGAGGAGAGGAGGAGAGGAGGGGTTCCCAAACCCTAACCCTGGCTGGGAGATGGCCTCCACTGTTTTGTCGGAGGCTCCCACTGCTCTAGAAGATTCCACCAGATGGGTGGAGAAAAGAGGTGTGCAGACAGTAGCTCCCAGCCAGTTCTGCCCTTTGTAGGAGGACAGAATGTGGAGAGGTAAAGACACACAGCTATCCCACTCCAGAAGTTTGGTGCTACAGTTCTCAGCGACAAGAAACTGAAACCTCCCTGTAAATTCTCAAAGAGAAGTGAACTGTCGAAGCGCTGTGAGCTATGAGGGAGCAGAACAGGGCCTGTGGCCTGTGGCCTGTGGCCTGTGGCAGGCTTAAGCACCTCCAAGTCCGCCTCACGGCCACACGACAGTTGTGGTTTCCAGAGCAGAAAAGCCTCAATCACAACCAGCAGGATCCCACAACCTCAAATTAGGAAAACCAAAACCAACACCATGCCTGTAGCCAGTCACCATGGGGACAGGCAGACACACCTCCTCCCCAGCCCACTGAGTCTGACAGCAAGGACAACTCCTGTACGGTTTCAGGGAGGCAGCGAGATGGAGAGACAGTCTTCTCCAGGAAGTCCTTGCTGCTCAGGGCAGAATGTTAAAACCTGGCTACCTCCTACCCAACACTACCTTCCTTGGGTGACAGCTAGGCTTTTCCCAGAGGGTGTCACACCCACGGCCTCACGCCACTTTGCCGTAAGATGAAAGGTGGGTACTGTATAGGTCATCTGAGCCCTGGCGCACACAAGCTGTGGGGCCTTTGTAAATTCATTCAGTATATCCTCTTGCACAGAAAGATACGGGTACACTGTCTGCCTCACCGTGTTAATGGTTAGAGCCATGTGTGCAGAACAGATGCTTGCCAACTGCAGCTGCTACCACCACCATCACTACTGTGATGTGTTAAGATTTTGTGTCAACTCGGCTTGGCCGTGATTCTCAGCATTTATGTGTGATCATTACCATGACTGAATCTGCCGTGTGCACGCAATCAGTTGAAAGGGAGCTCCCTTTGGGGTGCACCCTGCATCCAAATATATGCAGACGTTCTAGCTTTTTGCTCACTCTGGATCCCGTTGCTGCCTCCTGTTCATCTAACTCCCATTTCTCAGGACTTGAGCTACCAGCTTATCTGCTGCTCTTGGGATTCACCAGTCTTCACAGCCTATGAGTGGAGTCCTGCTCTCCAGCCTACCAGTCTTGTGTTTGCTAGCCCCTGCAACTACTTGAATCAGGAGAAGCCTTGAGGTCTTGCCTGACAATCTTGGGATTCATCGGTATTAACAGCCTGGGAGATTTCTGACCTATTAACCTTGGGTTCACCCACCCCTGCAGCAACATGGAGTGGGAGAAGCCTCTATCCTAATCCACAGACTTGGGACTTTCCTGCCTTGACAACTACATGAGCCTTTTCTTTGATATAAATCTCTCTCCCTCCTTCCCTCCTTCCCTCTCTCCATTCTTCTCTCTTCCTCCCTATCTGTCTCCTCCCTCCCTCCCTCTCTCTCTCCCCTACTGTCTCTCTCCCTCCCTATCTCTCTCTCTCCACTGTGTGTGTATGTGCTTCACTGGTTTCACTTCTCTAAGGAGCTCAGCCAAAGACAACTGCCATCACTGCCACTACTATCACCATCGTCATTGCTTCTCACCTGCATCCCCATCACCACTGCCCTACCACTATCACCAGCATCACAACCATCAGCACCTCCGATGGCACCACTGTTACCACTGGTACTAGCACCATCACCACGACAATCACCGGCATCACTCTATTACTTTCTCCACCAGGAGCAGCAGCCTCACCCGGCCATCAGCATCACTACTGCCAACACCAGCATCACCCTACCACGACCGCCACCACCGTCGTCAGTGCTACCACCACTGCCATCACCATCGTCAGCACTGCGGTCCTGAGCACCATCACCACCATCACCGCCACCCGCCCTCAGGAGTATCTGCAGATGAGACAACAGAGCCCACAGAGCTGGCACCGACAGCACATCCCCAGTCCCAGTCCTCTGACTCCTGGCTCAGCCATCTCTCTGACCGCACCTACTACTCTTCCCATCCCTCACTCCGCTGCAGCCACCTGTCCACCTCTTTGCTTTTCCTCAAAACCCAAGCACATTCTCATCTTGGGACCTCTGCTCTAGACCAGTAGTTGACAAACTTTCTCATAAAAGTTCAGACAGAGTCTCTAGGCCAGAGCATCTCTGTTGCAACTACCTACCTCTGCTATTGTAGGGTAGCAGCCATAGGCAAGGTGTATAAAAACAGGTAGGGTCGTATTCCCGCATCACTTCGTTTACAAAAACAGGCAGCGTACTGGATTTGACTCTGGGGATCATAGCTTACTGTAGTTTGTCTGTTCCCACTGCCTGGAACCCTCTCCCCCCATCTTGGGAGAAGCCATCCTCAAGGTAACGCACTCACCTCCTTCTACGTTTTGCACAGATTTCTGTATTCACAACCCTGACCTTGACCACCCTCTTTAATTCTACAACTTCTCCCTGCCACCCCCCAACCCCGGCTCTCCCTGACACTTTCTATTTCTAATTTCCCTTGCCCTATATCACCATGTGACATTTTGACATAACTTATTCATTCTCTTCATGGTTCACGGCCTGTCTCTGCCCCACCTCTCCCATTAGGATGTAAGTATCACCTGAGCAGGGAACTTTGTTTTGTCCCCTGCGGAACCCCGAGAACTTGAACAGTGCCTGTCACAAAAAATACTTGGTAAATCCTTGATGAATGCTTGAGTAAAGGGATAGGGAGGCAAGACCAGAAGGGAAGAGATGACTGACAGATAGATTTAAGAACAAAAAGGCCATACCACACACCATAGACTTTCTGAGCCCTCCTTTTCTTTTCCGAAAATGAGCATATCACCACCTTGCCTGAGGGGCATGGAGTGCACACAGCCTCCCCAGCCCTCTGCCCAGTCTGTGTCCCACCCCATCTCAGTGCGCCAGTCACCCTCACACTGCACCCAGAGCCCCTCCTCCTGGTACAGCATGGAAGACTAGGTGGCGTTGGACTTTCAACTCCTCTGTTCACAAGCTGAGTGACTATGGACAACTTCCTCAACCTCTCTGAGCCTCAGTTTCCTGCTGAGTATAATAGCCAAATGCTTTTTGAAAGACCAAGGAGATCGTGTGCTCAGAGTGTGTGCTACAGTGCCTGGCATAGGATGGGCAAATACAATTTTATGTCCTTCTCTTGCACCCCACCCCAATCCCCCAAACCCTGCCCTTCTGTGGTATCCCTCCTTGTCCTCTAAGCCCATCTGTAGCTCTTGAAGTGTTCAGAGAGCATTTCCTGTAAGAGAAAGCAGACCCCTGTCTTCCAGCAAACTCTACTAAGCTTCCTAAACAGGTCCCTTCCAAACAAAATAATTTTTTTAAAACGTATTTTTGTGCTAACTCTGCTTTTGCCCACACCAGTTTTCACAGTTGAGAAAGTTTGGCCACAAAAATTAACTTTTTATTGCAAAAGCAATCTTTTTCTCCCAGGAAAGCACAGATCTGGTCACTTTTGTCTTCCTCATGTTTCTTCTGGGTTAAAGAAGAAGAGAACACTGGGGGAAGGGTGGAGAGCCGACCCCTGAGAAAAGCCACAGGGAGTTGTAAGTTGGCCCCTGCAGCACAAGTGTGGTTATTTTGTTGGAGAAATAAACAGAACTATTTGCTCATGAAAAAAAAATGCCCCAATTTTTCATAGGATATTCACAAAAATATTTGCATTTCCCTATGAGTAATAATTACTGTGCTCTTCCCAGAATTTTTGCATCACCTTCTTCAAAGAAGCTGAACAGACTCCTCAGAAATCCTTCCCAATCCAGATCCCAGCCACGTCCCTGGTATGTTATGATGTAAACGCAGCTGTACACGCAGAGACCCGGGAAGTCTGAGATGCGTAGGGGTCGGGGAGAGCCAGGTCCCGCCTCACTGCCCCCACTCCGTTACCTCTGGACCTCATGACTCCACTGCAAAATGGGTTTATTTTGCAGATGAAGAAACAAACCCAGAGAGGTCAAGTATCAAGCCTAGGGTCACACAGTTAATAAATGGTTGTGATGGGATTTGAACCTGAGTGTCTAGCTTTTCACTCCCAGGCACCAAGGCTGACACAGAGTTAGCTCAAGGGACAGAAAGAGAGCTAGAGCCCTAAGACAGCTCCCCAGAAGCCATGGAAGCTCAAAAGCAGTGGACCACAGAAGGGTCCATAGACAGAGGAGCTTCCAAGGTCAAGAAGAAATTCCTAAGCTGGGGACTAAAAGGAAGTTCTTGAATCCTACCTATCTTTACCACCAAACAAGTTCTTCCCCTAGGCCTCCCCACCTTGACAAGTGGAACCACCATTACTCAGTAACTGAGTCCACAAATCCAAGTGCTCTCCCTGACTCCATCCCCCTCATGGCCTCGGGGATCCTGGATGGTACACAGCCACCGAGACAGCCTACAGAAGTCCTTCCCTTCTGGTATCCACAGCCCACGTGGTCAGCCTCTCCCACACTGAGCAGGGCTGCCTTGTGTAGCCAGTGGGACGTGAAGGAAGTCATGGAATGCGGTTTCCCAGAGTGGGCCATCAAGGTCATTGTGCCTTCTCTCAGATCACCTGCCCTGGGGGAAGCCACCTGCCATGTTGGGAGGACACTCCAGCAGCCCTAGGGAGAGGCCCATGTGGAGAGGAATAGAGTTCTCCTTCCCACAGCCAGCATTCATCTGCCTGCCACATGAGTAAGCCACCTTGGAAGTCCAACCTCCAGCCCCAGCCAAGTCTTCAGATGCCTGCAGCCCAACCGACATCCTGGCTGCCACCTCAGAAGAGACCCCAAAACCTCATGAGAGACCTCAAGCCAGAACAGCCCAGCTGAGCGGCTCCTGAATTCTTGCCACACAAAATTCACGAGATAACAAATGTTTACTGTTACTCTCAGCGGCTAAATTTGGGGTACTTTATGACACAGCAACAGTTCACTAACAATCCCCATCACCAAACCACCCACCGAAGCCTACAGCATCCACTTCTGCTATCCCCCCCTCCTCCACAGCCATGGTCAGGCCACCATCATATGTCATGAGACAACCACAGCCCCATAACTAATCTCCCTGGTTCCTGTCTGTCACAGATCAAATTGTGCTCCCCCCACAAATGTATGTAGCAATTTGTCTGGGCTGTGATTCCCAGTATCGTGCAGTTGGCTTCTATTTTGCGATTATAATTTTTGTGTATGTAGTAAACCCTAATCTCTGCCTGTGGTTAATTGGGCAAGGTAGGATTATGTTAAAGAGGATGAAGGCGGGACTGTATAACATCCTTACTAAGGTCACACTGCTATCTGATACCAGGGGAGTTTCCCTGGGATGTGGCTTACACCACCTTACACCTTTCAAGACATAAAAGAAAGGGAAGCAGAGTTGGAGACCTCATATGACATATGACCCAGGAGCAGAGCACATCCTTTAGGCCTCAGAATCCTGTGTTGAGATGCTCCCAGACTAAGGAAGGCCTGATACAATACAAGGACCTTCCTCCAGGGCCCACAGAGTGCCTTCCCCTGGAGCTGATCCTCTGACATCAGACTTGCGGCCTAACGGACTATCAGAGAATAAATTTCTCTTTGTTATAGGCATCCACCTGGGATACTCCTGTTATAGCAGCAGTAGATGAATAAGATACCATCAACGCAATGCCCATGTCACTGCCTGAGGGATTTATGAAAGCAAACCACTTGCGGGCTCCCGTTTCCCTTAGGATAATATCTAAACTCTCCACCAACCTACAGGATGCTGCAGCTGAAGCCCAGCTGTCTCCTCCCAGCCTCCTGGCCTCACTGCCTCGCTCAGATCCAGCTACACTGGGCTGACCTCTCTGCTTCCCCCTCAGAGTCTTTGTACTTGCTGTGCCCTCCGCTTGGAACACTCCACACAGTGGGGAGAGACGGGCTCCCCAGAGAGCATCAGCAGGAAGCACCTGCCGGGGTAAGTGGGCCAGAATCTCACATGGAGCCTCCCACCCCACCCAGCAGGCCTGGACAGGCACGGCGCGCCTCTGTCGGACGAGGTCAGCAGGACTCAGCTCAGCTGAAGGTACCAGGACTCTGTTGGGGCCAGAGAAGGTGTGCTGGACTGGACCGTCCGCTGTGGCTCATACCTTCTTCCCTCGCTGTGTGACTAGATTGGACACCCTCCCTCTCAGGGCCATGTTTCCACATTAGAAAAGTAAAGCCTTGGACTAGATCAGTAGCTGTCCGTCTGCAGCCCGCACTCCCTGAGTCCCTGGCCCCTGGTGGAACTTCCCAGACCTAGGAAGAGGCACGTGTGTGTACAGAGCAGAGGGAACACTTAGTTGTTCTTCTTGGCATGGAAGTCGTTGTGGGCAGATCAGGCCTCCAGACTCAGAATGAGGTGGTCATGATGAACAGAATCAGGCAGCCTACTGAGCAGACAAATTCCTCCACAAAAGCAGAGGGAAATCATTACGGGTCCTGGGCAAAGCTCCAGCTTAGCTCTACTGCTTCCAACCAAGAGGGCTGACTCACCCAGAAGCCGCCTCCGACCCTAAACCTAGCCTAGGCCAGCACTGCCAAATGGTACACTGTCCTCCAGCTGATACCCAAGGTTCCTGCAAAGATCTTCCAAAACCTCAATAAATGGTCTTTCTTATGGCCACAGGGGGAGCTGTTAGTGGGCTTTCAAACAGAAAAGGCCAAAGTGAGGTGGCTTCCAGGGCAAAAGCCAGGCCTACACTCACTTCCTCACCAGGGAAGTTATTTCCTGCCTCAGGACCTTTGCACATACCGTTCCCTCTGCCAGACACAGGCTTTCAGCATCATTTTTTAAATAAAATATTTCAAAGAGACAGAGAATAAAATAAAAACACGTGTGTATCTACAAGCTTTGTCAAAATTTGACAATCATTCATCCAGTCTCCTGTGAAGACACAGTTAGGTTATTATTTCCAATTCTTTGCAACATGAACAATGTCACTCTAAGCACCCTGACACAAGTCTCCCTGTGTGAGTTTGGCCCTCACCTGCCCTGGCCAAGTACTCCTGAGCTTCAGATCTATGTCACTTCCTTCCCTAAGACCCTCCCCACTCGTCTAAGCTAGGTCTCCCTGCTTCTCTGTCACTGCTCCCCAGCTTTTTCTTCAAAGAACTGTCATCAGTTCTCAGGAGATCACTGATTTGCTTTTTTATTGGGTTCACATCCAAGAGGACAAGAACCATGTTGGTTTTGCTCGCCAGTGCCCAGGACAGTGCCTGGCACACAGTAGATCTCAGACTGTCTGTAGAATGAGTGAATGCTGGAATGAAGGACTAAACAGAGATGTCACACCAAAAACAAGCTATGCTGCTGTTCAGTTCCATCTAGGATCTGAAACAGAAGCCTGACACTGTCTCCATCCATCCCTTGCTCTGCCCTCCAATAGAAGGGGCTTCAGTTTCCTTCCTGCAGTTTCCTGGCCTGAGATCCTAAAGAACAAAGCCCTGGTGGCTGGAAGATCAGAGGCATCACGCCAGGGCCTTACTGCTGAGCACAAGGTGACACTCACAAGGCCATCCCTCAGCCAGGCTTTCCCGGAGCACCCATGGTCAGACACTTGTTGCTAAGTGCCATCGAGTCGACGCCAATTCATGGCAACTCCATGTGAACATCCCCTAGGATTTTCTTGGTTGTTAGATTAATGAAGGCAGATTGCCAGGTCTTTTTCCTGCAGAGCCACCGGGTGGGTTCCAACCGTCAATCTCTTGGTTAGCAGCCGAGAGTTCCACCACTGCACCACCAGGGTCCTAGCCAGAGCCCTCTTCCCACCCAACCATAGCAGCTGGAGCACATGCTTCCCGCTGCCATGCTCTAGCTATGAGAATCAGCTGCCCGTAGCCCCCACTTTCCTGCATGAAAGGAGCCAGATCAGCCCCCACATTGCTGGCCATACCTGGGGTCAGGTTAAGGAGCAAAACTGGGCAGCGCTACCAATCACTTATGGTCTCTGATTCCAAAGTTTCAAGAGATGGTTCTGGATCAGGAAAACTGGGGATGCAGCCAAGGAAATGTCAATACACATTAGCTGCTCATGTTGAGTGAAATTCTGTACAGGTCAGCTTCTCCCTCCAACTTGAGGAGGAAGACCCTGAGTTTAGCCCCAATCTACAGATGAGAAAGCTGAGGTGCAAAGAGAAGCCACCTACTGCTAGTAAGGGGCAGAAGCCGGGCCCAGCCAGACTCCAGAGCCCATGCTGGTTATCACCACCCACAGACAGAAGTTGGTGGGACACCAGCTGTTTCACTCAGAGGAGGCCCAGAAGAGCCTGCAAAGGCCAGTTTTCTTCAGGGCCAGAAGGAGCTATTCTTCTCCGGCTTTGAGAGGCACCTGGGGCTTTGGCCAGGCACCTTGAAGGTCAACCACCAAAGTCAACCGGAGACAGACAGACACACAAGGATGATGATGATGCTATAAAAAGGGACCTTCTAAAAGGACATGCCAAAAAGAGCCACTAGGGGCTCCCAGCCAGCATTCAGCACTTCCGGAGCCCGACTGCCCATCATGTGGGGGGAGGATGGTCCAGGCACCCACACAGACCTAGGGGTTCAAGTCCTGTTCCCCACCACACATGCACAGCTGTGCGGCCTTTGCTAAGTAGCTTCCCTTCTCAACCTGTTTTCTCCCCTGTGAAACAGGCCAGCACTCGATGGGTTAGGGTGACTTGCTGAAGAAATGGATGGGGGCCATTCTGCTCAGCAGAATCCCCATAGCCTCCTGAGAGGCTAGCTGCAGGGCTCTGAGTGCCACCTTAGTCTCTAAGCCACCCCACCCTTAACATTCTGAGAGGGAGAGCCTGGGCGTGCCCCAAGGGTGGGGAGCGGCGGTCACAGGTGGCCAACCCTGCCCCGCTTCCTGCACTCCACCCGGGCTCCATCTGTGGTCTGGAGAGGAAGCTCATCTACCTTCACATCAGCAAGCATCTGTCCTTCTGACAGATTTGCTTCCTCAAGGTCTGGTGATTTTTGTTTTCAACTTCACACTCCCCTAACCCATCTGTATATCCGGTATTCTGCGTTCACGTTCCACCATGGGCCTGGCCCAAAACTTCAGAAATCACATCCTAATTCTCTGAGAGGCAGAGACAGAACTGTGTCCCAGACCAACGCCCACAAGGCACACCCTGCCCTAGTTCACCTGTTTCTTACATTAGACTGTGAAGGCCCATTCACCATGCCCATTTTAGAGGTAAGCAAGCTGAGGCTCAGAATCCTGCCTTTGATAACACAGCTGGAAAGGGAGAGTCAGGGTTCCAACACAGCTCTCATTGCCTTTGAAAGACATGTATCTTCAGTCTAGGCTAGTGCTAGCGGACAGAAATACGACGTGAAACACACAAACCCACTGCCATCGAGTCAATTCTGAGTCATAGTGATCCTAGAAGACAGAGTACAACTGCCCCACACAGTTTCCAAGAGCGCCTGGTGGATTCAAACTGCTGACCTTTTGGCAAGCAGCTATAACTCTTAACCACTACACCACTAGGGTTTCCAGCCACCCTAAAAACAGGGCGATCAGAAGCAGACAGGAGCTCACTGAATAGACATCGGAAGTTCAGGGTGAAGGGAAGGAGCATGCTGTCCCAGAAGGGGGAGAACACCTAGGGATACATAACAAAGTGTCATTTTTGTATGAGAAACTGACTCAAATTGTAAACTTTCACTTAAAACACAATAAAAAATATTAAAAAAACTTTAAAAAGGGATAAAAACCAGGTGAGATGAAGCTTAACAATACGCATTTTTGTCTTTTTTCTTTTTTTCCACTTTGAACAAGTTTATAGCTAGACACTTTCTCCTGCTTTTGAGGATACAGTAAATGAACAACACTTCTAATCTCTATCAACTATCTAATCTGTGATAAAGCCTCACCCTCCCTCCTCACCCTTGTAGCCATCAAAATCTTTTCTTCCATACAGAAGTTTATTTTTAAGTCCTTACAGTCAGATCCAACTCGACGGCACTTGGCTGTAGCAGGGGTCTTATACAATATTTGTCCTTTCGCTGCTGACTGATTTCACTCGGTATAATATCTTCCAGTTGAAACCAGGTTATGAGATGCTTCCTAAAATCATTATTGTTATCATTACATAGTGTTCCAATGTGAAGTGAACGTTTATAATCCAAGTCAATTTGCCATATAAAACCTTGAACACACGCCACTATGCAGCTCCATCTGCTCTCTGCACCCGGTGACAGCACACTCCTCCTTTCCACTCTGTATTTCTGGTATTCATTCAACCAACACTTGCCCCCTCCTCTCCTCCTCTCCACCCTCCTCTCTCACCTCCAGAGAGGAACTGGACAGCCTCATGTATATTTTAAGCCATGAAGTACACACACCACCTGCATCACTCTGTGTCCCATAGTCTAGTCCAGTCTTTGTCCGAAGAGTTGGCTTCAGGACTGGTTTCAGCTCTGGGCTAGCAGCAAGCCCAGGGGGCATGCTCTCAGGAGACCCTCACAGAATGTCAGACCATCATGTCTGATCTTTATAGAGTTCTAGATCGGCACTCACCTTTGTCCAGTGCTACGGCAGGGACTCTACATCGTGTCCCCCGTCAGAGCTGTCTCGGTTGGTGGCCGGGCACCATCTAGTTCTTCTGGTCTCATGCTGATGTAGTCTCCCAATTGTACGGACCCTTCTCTCTCCTCAACTTATTTCTTCCTCATGTCTTTGATGTTCTTAGTTTCCATCTGCTCAAGGGGGGTTGGGATCAATTGATTCAACAATCTATCTTATTTAACTCAATTCATCTAACGTTTTCTCACTGTAATGTATAATCAATGTACAGATCACTGAGAAAGTTCACACCTTCTTCCACTCCAAGTCTGGTGTGTTTTATACCAAAAGTGTACCCAACCACATTCCAAGGGCTCCAGAGTCACAGGAAGCGAGTGGCTGCCATCTCGGACAGTACAGATCCTCGCACCAGGGAAGCCTGGAAGGAGACCAGGGGCAGCTCATTCACTGATTCACTCAACCTGCCAACCAAAATGCACCGCATGCCTGTGGTGTGCTGGGCAGTGCACAGGGTGGACACACAGCAAGAATCAGCAGAAACAACCCTTCCCACAGGGTTTGTGTTTACAGGCAGATACAAGGGAAGGTGGCAGGAAGAACCATTTACCACTGGCTCAGTCCCCTGTCCTGTCCCCTTAAGGATACGGATAGTCACCTGTCAGGTCAGGCGGACTGAGCTGCAGTTTGGCAAATGTGGGCAATTCATACCCTCTTCCTGTGGGTATCAGAAGAAACACTGTCTCTCCTCCCTACTGGTACCACAGCCTTCTAGTATGAATTCCATCCTCACCCTGAGGGAACGCTCTGAATTTGTTCAGACAGGAGGCAAGAAGTTTACTCTTCTCCAACTGGCAGGAACCAGAGGGAAGTTTAGTCAGGTGGGCCCTGCAGGTGCCAGGGCAGGGATAGGGGGTAGGAGGTGGGGTATTGGTGGGCAGGGTCCAGGCAGCTGCAGCAGCCAAGGCAGCTAGCTGCAAGCCCGCCCCCCTGCACCCACCAAGACAGGGCTACAGCGGGCCTGTCCAGCCCAAAGATCCCGACTCTCTGAAACTCCTGTGATGCCCCTGAGACCTGATGCTCAGGGGAGCCCCAAGCTGGGCCCCAGCAGCTGGCCCTGCAGGTAAGGTATCCTGCAAGAGGTGGTGCTCAAACTCATGGTGGCCCTATGTGTGTCAGAGAAGAACTGTGTTCCGCAGGGCATTCAGGGGCTGATTCTTCTGAATGGAGTGCCAGGCTTTTCTTCTGTAGTGCCTCTGAGTGGACAACTGCCAAACTGCTAATCTTTCCATTAGCAGCTGAGGGCATGAACCACTGGAACCGCCCAGGCACTAGGGCTGGTTTATTTCACCGACTTCACAGCACTCATCACTATTAGAAGTTATTATTGTTCGCGGATTTATAGACTGTATACTTACACATAATATTATCTTGTTTCTGTACTGACTCACCCTTAACTCAAGGACAGAGGCCCCATCTACCTTGTTCTCTGCTGTATCTGTGCAGTATGGAACAATGTGGGACACAGAGCAAGCCCTCCACAAACACATATGTCCTTCCTCCTAGTGGCTGTGCAATGCAGGGAGAGTCACTGACCCTCTCTGAGCCTTGAGTTTCCCCTTTTTTATAATGTCAGGAATTAGATCCAGAAACTTCTACACCACCTTCCTTTCTGGGGCTCTAGGGGAGAGTGTGTTGAGAGGGAGGGGGATCCAGGAGGCAGGATGGCAGCAAGTGCCTGTGCAGTGGTTACCCTGGCAACCAGTGGCTCCACCAGAGGCACCTGGTAGGGGTGGTCCAGGGACCCCAGGCCTCTGCATGGAAGGAGCCCCCAGGTCCTGTCCTTGGAGGCTCCCAGTCCCAAAAGCGTCTCCTTGAACACCTGGAAGAGTCTGCATTCTGGCCCTAGAAATACTGACATTTTGATTAAGTCTGGTTTTAAACCATACAGGCTGGCCCCAGGCCTGAGACACCCCATCTAGTAAGGGTGGGATAACAGATCTGACTGGGGAGCAGGTAACAGCCACGGGACGCAGGGAGGAGTCAGCCATGTGCGGCTGGAGGCCTCTGCCTTAAGCCACCTGCTCAAGAAGAACAACCAACTCTCATAAACAGGGGTTGCGACCTCTCCAGTGAGCCTCAGAGTTCTGCTCTGGAAGGAAATCCGGGGGGCAAAGAGGCTGGGCACACCAACTAGACACAACCATGTGGAGAATAACAGCTCCCCTTGGGCTCCCCTTGATCCCTCGTCGCCCTCCTGCTAGGTAGTGTCTCACCGAGGACGCAGAAGTGACCTTCTTCCAAACTGGGGACTCGCACAAAGTCACATTGTTATCCTGATGGATGCCTTCTGAGGACTTGGCTGAAAACCTATGATCGTGAGACCTCAGCAGGCTAGGAATGAACCAGTTATTTACTTTACTGACTTCAAGTCTCCTTGAAAGTATGATTCTTGAAGCAGCAAGTGATACCCTTCAGGAACGTGGAATCCTGAATTTAAAGTTCCCACTGGGCCAGGCCACCCCACCCCACCTGCAAAAAGAATGCCAGGGAACTAGTGAATGCTTCTAAAAAGGCGTGTTCTTTTGACTTCTAGGTCCTTGCATAGAAATCAAGTCTCTTCAGCAGAGAGTAGGATTCTGTACATATTGCCTGGTGCTGCAGTGGCAAGAAGACTTCATTATGTATGCAAGCTCCTGGCTGCCTGGAGTACCAGAACTCAAGACAGGATTCTAGCTCAATGAAAAGGAGTGCAGTAATTGATTAGCAATGTCTGTCACTGGCACAGACATGGGAAATTATACTATATATGATAGATGTGTGTTGTTTAGTGCTGAGGAACAAAAAACAGCAGTGGGAATTCAGAAAACCTAGGATTCAACTGGCACAGAAATATGGTCAGAGTAATTCAAATGGAGAGCCAGGGTCTTCTGGAGAAGGCTCAAAGAGGAAAGCCACCAGCAATTTCCAGGGCAAAAAGGACAAATTACTTCCAGAAGTTCCATTCACTTCCTCAGCAGTTGTCAGATGGGCAGCACACCCCCAGGTTCCCCTCTGTGGTGCAGGTAACATACACCCCAACTTAGAGTGTCACTCAACTGGCAACCCACTCCCAGGTCCCAGACTTGTGCCAAGAAGAGGAAGACTGCAAGAAATACCCCCAGAAATCAATAACTGAGGGGCTGGGAACACAGTTTGTGGCTACAACGGAATGTGGGGAGGGGAGGGCGGTGACATAGGTCTCCGTAGTGACAGATGTCCCCTTTAAAATTTAGAGAGAAAGAACAGATGGAGCTCAGAACCAACCTCGGGCTTCTGTTAGCTAGAAGCTGGGCAGGAACAGGGTCACAGCTGGAAAGGAGGGCAGGCCAGCCATACAGAGCTCCTTCTCAGGACAAAGTAGGCACCATCGCCTCCAAGCGAAATGTCTTATGTTTCCATCTCAGTACACAGTGCTGAGGAAAAGGCTCCCAACAGGACTGCATGAAGCAATCCTCTCCCCGGAAAACTGACCCCAGCTGGAGTTTCTAGCAGGTTCCCAGGTGGAGAAGCACAACTAAACACGGCAGGGCTCAGGGGCAGGTGACACAGATAATTACAGGGTTGAGAAGAGGGTGGGATCAGGCCAGCTGGCATGGCTTTGCCTGAAGTCCAGGGGATGGCATCAAGGGGTAAGTGTTATTTCCCAGAGAATGCATGAGGTATTCTCCATTTCTACAGAAGACAAAGACTACGTGGGACTTCCACTGCCGCACAGACTCCAGGAGAAAGTTACAGAACATATGATACTACCCTGGAGGAGGCGTATGTTTCAGTCGCCTGTACTGCTCTAACACACATACCACGAGCAAGAGGCTTCAAAGAGAGAAATTTTATTGGCATAGTCTGGTAAGCCACAACTCCATTCATAAGCTACAAGTCCATTCACTAGGAGAAATTATCACAGTCTGATAGGCTGAGTCCAAATGCAATCAGAGCATCTTGGCTCAGGAACCTCAGGTCCCAAGGACGTGCTCTGCTCTCAGTGCTGCTTTCCTGATGGCATGAGGTTCCAGCTCTCTCTGTTCACTTCCCTCTTTTCTATCCCACAAGCTTGTAGCTTGTGTCCTGCCTTGCCAACACAGCTGCTGCCCATTCTCCCTCATCAGCACCAGAGGCAGGATTCACAACACATGGGAAAAAGGACTCAACACAGGGGCGTCAGGGCCCAAATCAATACACAGATTTCTAGGGGAACACAATGCAATTCTTGACAGAGTGGCTAGGTGCAGAGCCATCAAAGTCATGCAGTGTGGTGACCTGGGATTGCAGGGTGCGATATATAGCTTGGGATCATCACCACCCCACCTCTCTAAGCTGCATGACCTCAGCAGGCAGCATCACCTCCCCCCTTCACATGGGCTTCCTCTTCCATAAAACCAGACTAACCAACCCCACTGACAGCACCCTGCAGGGCTGCTGCAAAGATCAGCCGTGAGTGGGAGCCCGTGGAATACGACACAGCAGCGAGAACAGAGTACACTACACCGCGGATGTCTGCATCTCAACACCGGGAGGGGTGAGGGAGCCAGACACAGAATAAACATCATACGATCCCACTTAAACAGAGTTCAAAAGTTGGCAAAACCAGCCACAGTGCTAAAACTGCCTGGGGCAGATGGTAGCTGGAAGTACGATTCAGGACTGGTGCCTTTTTTTTTTTTAATCCAAGTGCTAGCTACAGGAAAACCCATCCAGCTGGATACCTGTTTCTGCCCTTTTCTAAGGGAACAGTCAAAACACCCAAACCTGTTGCCATCAAGTCAATTCCAACTTTTAGCAACCCTACAGGACAGAGCAGAACCGCCCCATAGGTTTTCCAAGGAGCACCTAGTGGATTCAAGCTGTCAACCTTTGGGCGAGCAGCCACAGGTCTCACTGTGCCACCAGGGCTCTGTATGGACAGTAGACTACAATAAAAAGCTTATCCAAAAACATCTAGGAATTCTTTGTAAACCTTAAATCAAGATACTAACCCACAAAGGGGAGTATTTTAAAACCTAAGTGCTGTGAACCCCTCAGAACTGGGGTGAAGGCGAGACATGCTCCCCAAGTTCTGTACTGCCCTGTGACCCTGGGGAGTCTTTGGATGATGCAAACGCTCGGTGTGCTCGGCTGCTAACCAAGAGGCTGGAGGTCGAGTCTACCCAGAAGGGCCTCAGAAGAAAGGGCTGGTGATGTGCTTCTAGGAAATCCTCAGGAGCACAGTTGTACTCTGCCTCGCCAGGGGTCACAAGTCAACTCAATGGCAAGTGGTTACTGGTTATGGGAAGTTTGTCCTCGTTGCCCAGGGCTGAATCTCCACGCTGGACCACTGTGTCAGAAGGGGTAACTCTGCCCTTCATCCACTGCACACTGACACCTCCTCCCCCTCTCAGTCTCCCACCCCCATGACACACTGATGGCTCTTCGGCTGTTTTCCCTCTTACGGATGCTCACTTTGCTTTGCACGCGATTGCTAACAGGGCTGACCTCAGATTAAGGGTCTAACCTCGTGGCTAATTCTCTGGAAGGCAACACATGACTCTCCAAACAAACGAAATGTCAGTTCTGCACCCTAAGAAAGAACACTTGACGTTGTTTTGCCTTGCAAGTCCACTTTCTGTCCACCTCTAAATTTCAAAAGATGTATTTGCCAACACTTGTTAAAATGTGTGGGACAGTGGAGCCCAGGCTCAGAGGGGATATCTTTGTCCACTTGTCAGCAGCACTTTTCTTTAGGGAGAAACACACTCGAAGTTTAAGGGAAAAACTAAACTCCCAGGTATGGGGTCTTTGCACTGGGTTGTTCAAGGCCAATGTCAGGGAGCTCACCGGGAGGCATATAGACAGGGTGCATCCCCTTTAGAAGGTCTGCTTTAATGCAGGACGCATTCATTGGAAAGTGAGCTGGGAGTCCGGTGTTCTAGTCCCAACACTGCTACTAGGAGGAGGGGGGCAAATTCAACCCTCCCTTCTCCAGCCCACTGTCTCCTTACTTATAAAACGAGGGCTGCAACTAGACCGCTGGTTTTCAAGCTGTGCTTTACCAGGACCCTCAGGGATCCCCAGCCCCCCTGCAGGAATCATTCCAGCAGGGAGCTTTCATTGGGATAACTGGTTTCTAAGATATTTTTTAAAGCTCAGAAGCTACTGAATTGGATTAACTTAAGGCTTGTTGAAGGAGACCCAAGATTCTACTGTCTATCCTGGTATGCAAGATAATTCCAGGGATCAACGGTTCTTAGCCTCTGTCAGAAATCTACTCCAGTATCCATCTACTCATTCAGTGGGTCAGGGAACATCCACCATATGGGGCAGGAGAAAAAAAAGGAGAAGGGCCCCGTTGCTGCACTGCAGAAGCTCCAGGATAGTGATGGGCAGAGGGGTGAATGGGCCAGCCTCTGAGGAAGGTGGTGGAGCCTGTAGACCACAGGAAATCTGCTAGGAGACGAGGGACAGCTCCAGGGCAAAAAGGATGTTGAGCAGAAATAGGAACGGGGAGTGTGACTGATAGAAACTGTGCTCCTGGCCAAGTGGACAGCACGCACAAACACCCAATGACAAAGATGACAGTGACAACAGCCTGTTGTTTTTCCTGCTTTAATTCCTTATGGACAGGGCCCACCTCCAATGACAGATGCTGCAAAAGCCCAAAATTCGCTATCTCATTCTCTTTTGCAGCTAGGGTGTGGGCTATGGGACCCAGTCCTAACCGAGGGTGCTTGAGGGGAGTCTGCTGGGAATTTTTCAGGAAAGGTCTCCCTTCCTCATAAAAAGAGTAAAGAGAACAGAAAAGCTCTTTCTTCAGCTGATGTCTAAAGGGGACTGGATGTGATGCCCAGAACTGTGGCAGCCGTCCTGTGTCATGAGACAAGCCTGAGAACCAAGCTAGTACTCTGAGGATGCTGGCAAGGAAAGAAGGGAAGAGCCTGGATCCTTCAGGGCACTGCTGAACTGGGCCTGGGGCCACCGAGCTCCTTTATTCTCATGTGAGGTGATGCACATTCTTTTACTATTTAAACCACTTTTAATCAAGCTTTATTTCTTGAAGCCCGTATCATCTTGCCAGGGTTTCTACTGACTTGTTCCACTAATAACTACACAATGTCCACTGTGCTCATCAGGGCACTGAGTCTAGGGCCCCACAAACAGGACAAGGTCCCTGTTTTCAAGATGCTCACAGCCTAGATCAGAGATCAGCCAACTTCTGTAAGAACCAGATAGCAAATATTTCAGGCTGTGTGAGCCAGGTGGTCCCTGTCACAATTATTCAACCCTGCTCTTGTACCAAGTAGGCAATCCTAAACAACATAAACAAATGGGAATGAATGCGTTCCAGTAAAAATTTCTTTACAAAAACAAAAGGAAGGTAGATTTGGCCCATGGGGCCTAGAATCTTAGCAGTCCTAGAAATTACGTCAGTCTCTCCCCAACCTCTCCACCTGAGACCATGGACTGAGGGTAGCACTGTGAGCAGCAGTGACTGTTCTGGTCTCACAGAGTGACAGTTGTACTTGGATCCATGTGCTCTGGTGTGATTCATGGCCCTTTCCTGAGAACAAGTGTCTACATAGATGGGGAAATCCCAGAGGGCAGGGCTGACAGGTGGCCGGAGACACGAAAGTTGTTCCCTCTTTGCGGGTCAGAACACAGTAGCCCCTGCTTGGGAAATCCCATTTCAGGAGTCAACATTTTGTGGAAATCTAGCCCCTCACCCCAACTCCTGCGGAAGGGATGTGGACAACAGGACAGACAGAGACGTGGTCCTCACATGCTTCCAGGAGCATCCAATGACCAGGGTCCCTTTACACAACATCCACTTACAGTGCCATGGGTTTCTCTTATATATGGCCTTTGTGGCCTTGGAGTCTCGATTATGCCAAAAAACACTGGCTGGGATACAGTTTTGCACAGGATTGGTCAGTACACTATACAAAGATACTGTGTAAAACCACCCAATAAGGTTAAGCAATTTTGTGGGCACTAGTCAATTACTATGCAAATTGAGTGATTATAGCCTACCAAGGGAATTGTTCAGTTCATGGTCTGGCTGGCAGGGTCATGTCTTGAAATCTCCTACAGGGATTCCAGGGGACCTCATTACCTAATTGACTGAGAACAGGCCGGAATAGAGTGTTCTTCGGACCCCATGTCCCTGCTGAGAAACTCCCAGAGAGAGAGGTGCAATACTGACACAGGGCTAAACAAAAACCAAACCAAATCCACTGTCATCAAGCCAATTCCAACTGACGGTGACCCTACAGGACAGAGTAGAACTACTCCATACGGTTTCCATGGAGTTCCAGATAGATTCAAACTGCCAACCTTTAGTTAGCAGATGCACCACTTAACCACTAGGCCACCAGGGTTTCTGAAGACAGTGCTAGACACGAAGACATGGCAGCCACAACAGAGCCGAGCAGCAGAGAAACAGCAGCACACACAGGACAGTAAACAGCAAGAACCACAGGACCAGCAGAGGGCTGCAGAGGCCCTGCCAGCCCACGGAGCCAGGAGGCTGCAGCGAGACTGCTGGCCCACGGAGTGAGAGAGAGCAGAGCACACTGGGCAGGAGGCTTGCAGGAGGAGGAGGGTGCCTTGGGAAACCCTGGTGGTACAGCGATTAAGTGCCACAGCTGCTTATCCAAAGATCAGCAGTTCCAGTCCACCAGGTACTCCTGGGAAACTCTATGAGGCACTTCTACTCTGTCCTGTAGGGTGGCTATGAGTCAGAACCAACTCGACAGCAACGGATTTTTCAGGCACGTCTCAGTGTTGCCACTTCTTCAAGCAGGGCAGAGGCCAAGAGGAGGCCCGCAGGCCAGCACGACTGACAGAATGGCCATCAGCTGGTGCAGCTCAGAGAGAAACCATTAGTGGGCACACTGAGAGAAAGGCCTGCCTGCAGGCGCAGTCTAGAAGGAGCTTAGAGTCGTCCTGGTCAGAAGCTGTCCTGATTGATAAACTGTATCCCGTCTCCTAAGCTGTATCCTGTTACTTTCCTAGTAAGCCACATAATCTTGAGTATAGCCTGTGATGTAATGAATTATTGCAAGAATTATTGAACTCAGCAGGAATAAGGTGCCGTAGTGAGGTGGACTGGTGTCAGAAATGGTGAAAAAGGTAGACAGCGACCTCCACTCCCAGAAATCAGCTTTGGGCAGACCCTGATTTTCATCCCTTCTTGTGAATAGAGGCTTAGATGCTAGATTACACCACTGAAAGCTGGTATAGTTTACAAAGAAACCAGGAACAGGCAAGGTTAAGAAATCTGCCCAAATGGTACACAGCAGAGATTAGAACTCAGGTCACTGCAACGTCCTGATCTCATCAGCAGCCACACATTGTCCAGGGGCCCCTCCCTCTGCCCAGCCAGGGTCAGCAGGAGGTACTTCCTCTGAAACTGTGAATACTAGTCAAAAACCCTGAGTTTGCTTCCCCACTTCCCGTGCTCTCAGTGTCAGCTCTCCACAGGGGAGAAGGTGAGGGTGAAAATACTCCCACTCTCAGATCTCAGAGATTTGCAGGTGGTTGTCAAGCACCTGAAAAGACATTATTAGACCACAACATAGCTTGCACGCTGTCCCTCCATCCAGAGAGCAGTCAGGTGTCTGTTTCAGGTTTAACATAACAACAGAGCCATTGTTCCCGCTCTTGACTTGGGTGCCACCCTGGGGAGACAATGATGGATGGGTACAACTTTCACATGTCTCCTTGTCCTGTCTCTGTGGGACTGAATTCTGCCTTGGTCCACACCTAGCCACACCACAGGCGGAATCTTCTGACAGCAAAGAGGTGAGCACCAGGTCCATCTCTGGGGGCAGGTGCTGAGAAGCAATAGACTGGTCTCACCCAAAAGAAGCCAGTTTTCCCGAGGCCTTGTACCTAGTACAGAGCAAGCTGACCTCAAGCAGCCTGCCAGTGTCCATGGTCAAGGTCTCACCGGAAAGAAAGCCCTTGTAGCAGGCAGTGCCCCTGGAGGAGAAAGGATGGACCAGTGACAGCAGTCGCTGATGTGCCCAGCCCAGCTAAGCACTCACCTGCGTTGATTCATGTCATCCTCACTACCTAACTCTGGATCAACCTATGAGCAATGCTCACCTCCAACTTTCAGGTGACAAAAGAGATTCCCCAAAAAGTAACTAGTCTAAGGACACAAAACCAGAGGTGGGCCTGGACTGCAGCCCAGTCTGTCTGACAGTGGAGCTGGTTCCAGCGTATTCCCTCCCACCAGGAAGTAACCCCTGCCCTTGAGAATTTCTCAGCCTCTGGTGGACAGAATTAGACAAACGTTCAAACACCTATGACACCAAATTTCAAAAAGCATAGGCAGAAGAAAGGTTCCACCCTTTGGATTTTGTGTTTTTTGTTTTTTTTTTCCTAAGAATTCTCATGAAGACCCCCGAAACAGTTATTCGTCCAAAGTAGCAACACCCAAACAACGAGCAGATGAGTGTAGAGCTGCCCGCGGGAGGAGGGCACCTCGTAGGAAGACACCAGCACTGTCCCGCGGGAGGAGGGCACCTCGCAGGAAGACACCAGCACTGTGAAAGCCAAGGAGGTCCTCCTTCCAGGCTCTGGGAAGCAACTCCACACTCCCAGTGCCCAAGGCAGGGTGGTTGCATGCTGCCACCAGCTCCAGCCCAAAAGAATTAGGCCCAGGCTGAGCCCCCAGTCTTGGGGTGTGGCTGAAAAGAAGATACAGATTTCACTGGGTTTCCTGCTGAATTGGAAACATTCTGGAAGCCAAAAGTAATAAGCTTTACCTCCAAAGCCAGCTTTCAAACTGAAGATCAGAGAAGTAAACCCCCTCCCAAAAACCACTGGTGGGATCACTCCCCCTCCTCAAGCACTACTCCCCACTGCTCCCCTGCCTCCTGGCTTCCCCCTACCCCAAGGCTTACTACCAGGGTCTCCATCACACTGTTCCCCTGCCTAAAACTATTCCCCCACACCAAAAAATCCACTTACCGACCTAAGGTCTACTATCCTTCAAGGGCAACTCTAGTCTCCCTGCTCTGCAAAACTTCCTTCAGTACCAGAACCCAGTGACAATCTCTTCCTTCTCTCCTCCAGTCCTCCCTGCTGAACCCTGAAATTCACCCACTCTGATCTTTAACTTGGGCGGGCACTAGGCTTGCTGCCAGGAATCCTCGGATGAAAGCTGCCCTCTCCTTAGGGAGTCCAGGCCAGAAGGCAAGACAGACAAGTAAGCAGATGGTTGTGTCCCAACACAAAAAGGCTATAGGACTCATCCAAAAAGAAGGCTGCAGAAGCACAGAAGGGGGCAATCAAACCCAAGAAATCCAGAAGGCTCCCCAGAGAAGGGGGTGTCTTGGTGCCATCTGGAAGGACAAGTAGGTGTCTACCAAGCCTCAAGACTTCAGGGGACTGGGTATCTTTGGGAATGGTTGGATTGTGGGCTGCCTGGGAAGCAACAGGAGTCTGGAAAGAGAAGTTGGAGCCGGTTTGATGGAAGCATGGTCAGATGCTGGTTTTAAAACCTTCATGCTGTTGGCAGGACCAGGGTTAGCACTTCTGGGGTTACCGCAAATGTGTGAGAGAGACAGGACTGAGATTCTGAACTGGGATAGAGGCAGCAGAGGTGGACAGAAGGTGGAAACAGAGAGAAGGAAAAGCAGAGTGGAATGGAGGGGAGAAAAGAGGACACAGGCTAGGGGGACAAGGATGGAGAGGGAGAAAGGGAAGGAGGCTTCTTCCAGAGGCTGTGCAGCTCCTGGTTCTCACAACTCAAACCTCCCTGCTGGGCAAGGGCTCCTTGCAGGCACTGACCAGTGTCTGTATTTTTCCTGAGAGCACAGTAGCCTCTCAATCAGTAGTTACTTGCTGAATGAAAACTTTTAAATTCTAGGAGAATCCTTGACACATAGGGTGTTTGGCCACCCTGACCCTGACAGAATATAGTTTTTCAAACTGAAAACAAAAAGTCATCCTGATAGCCAGCCTCTCATCCTGCATAATCCCACCGCAGGCCTGAGGGAGCTGATGAAATGGGACAATAGGGAGACAAAGGATGGCAGGGGAAGGCAAGGAAGCAGGAAGCTATGCTTTCCTCTTGGTTCTCTGCTCACTATCCGAGCAGCTGTGTAACTACAGCCAAGGCACTGGGCCTCCCTGCGCCTCCCTTCCTACATCCACTGAATGAGGAGGCTGATGAGAATTCAGGGGCAGCAAATATGCCACAGCTGGCCCCGTCTCCCCTACACACAGCCTGCCTCCATCTCCCCTCTACAGCCTGCTTCCACATCCCCCCACCCACAGCCTGCCTCCATCTCCCCAACAGCCTGCCTCCATCTCCCCCCAAAACACAGCCTGCCCCCACCACCCCCGACAGCTGGCCACCACCTCCATCCCCCACATACAGCCCACCGCCATCTCACCCCCGATAACCTGCCTCCATCTCCTCTCCAGACACACAGCCTACCGATCGCCATTCCCCCCCAAGAGCCTGCCATCGTCCACCCCCACCGCCAAAGCCTGTCATCTCCCCCCACAGCCTGCTTCCACCTCCTCTCCCCCACACAGCCTGCCACCATCTCCCTCCACAGCCTGCCACCATCTACCCCCACCACAGCCTGACGCCATGTCCCCCATAGCCTGTCACCATCTCCCCCCACACTCTTGCACCCTCCCATCACCTCCCCCTAATACACACACAGACTGTTGCCATCTCCCCCTAACCCTGGCCACCCCCCTCCACATATACAGTCTGCCACCATCTCCCCCCACACTGGGAGGAATGCCACCGGCAGATCTGGCACTGCCTCCCCCTGCCCAGGACCACAGTTCCCAGAGGCAAAGGCCTTAAGCACTTCCTGATGAGAGGAAATGCTTGTTTACAGCCCTCAGCTGGTCCACTTCTAGGTCTTGGGGAGAGGAAACAGTGCCCAAAAATCCTTGACCAAAACAGCTGCAGCCCCCAAATGCAGAAACCTCTGGGAAGAGTTGAGAAGAGGCCATATGCGCCAGGCTCTAGAATTTTCTGCTCAGGACAGAAAATAGCTTTCAACTAGCCCCCACAGCACCAGAAGGAAGGAAAAACTTACTCTTCCCATCCCCAAAAGCTTTTCTGAAATGAAAAAATCTTGAAAACTGACAGTTTATGAAAAGAAAATATGCTCCCTGACCATATTTTCTCATGAAGTTAAAAATACAAGTGTTGGTGGAAAGGAAGTTTTGTTTAAGGTCAGAGGGTGGAAATGCATGCTTTTGGAAATCTTGAAAAATAAATAGACTCCAGCCCTCATGTGCAGGCTTTCTGGGAATGTGACCTGAAGTTCTGCTGGGGTTCGGACAGACTTGTTTAAACAAAAGTTCAAGGGCACACCCAAAGCTAGGATTAGCAGCTTGGACACTACGTTCCCCTCAGATAACCAGGCTGCCCACCACCCAGAGACCGGCACCCAGGAGACGAAGACGTGGAGGCAGCATGTGTGAATGGGCCCAGGGAACACAAAGTGGTTGTCTGGCTACTGTGGGGACAGGCATCAGGCCCTGAGAGCCCCATGAGTGGGTCCATACTGAGGGAAGCTTGTCTGACGGGGCCAGGCCACAGGGACACATTGCGGCCACACAAGCGCTAACCGAAGCCACATCAGGGGCAGTGCAGCGGACCTGTCGTCCACACAGTAGGTAGGATCCCACTGGGTAGTCTCTGGCCTGGGCCACTCACCTACCAGCAGAACCTAGAAAATCTATAACAAAGCCAGCTCTGAAGAAGGCAGGGAAACAGGGCTCAGAGGTCACTTATCTATTCAATACATACAGGTCTGACAATTAAGTTCATAAACTTAGTTGTTCTGAGTGCTGCACACCTCATTGCTGAATATCACTATGGTCACCTTGGAAGTACTCCCCTTGGGAAGCTATGCACTGATGCCAGCACCTAGTCCACCCTGCAAAGCAATTGTGGAACTCTTTCTGAAATGGTCATTGCACATGGTGGCAAGATGGCAAGTTTGCAAACTTAATTGTATAGTTATCTGTGATGGAATTTTTAGCCAGGAAACAAATAACTGTATTGGAACACCCCACCTACTCACTTGATCTGGCCCCCTGTGACTTTTTTCTTACTGGAAGATTAAAGAAATACTGAAAGGAAGACATTTTGATGACATTCAGGACATCAAGGGTAATATGACAACAGCTCTGCTGGCCATTCCACAAAAAAGCGTTCCCAAATTGCTTTGAAAGCTGGACTAGACACTGGCATCACTGCATAGCCTCCCCCAAGAGGAGTACTGAGAAGGTGACCATAGTGATATTCAACAGTGAGATACGCAGCACTTTTTCTAGGATGAATCTACGATCTTAGTTGTCTGTCCTCATGTTTGTTAAGCATCTATTTTCTAGACCCTGCACTGGAAGGCACTGGTTGCATGGAGATTATATTTGGGTGCTCAGAGCCCCTTTACCCTATCCTGCAGAGAGGAGGGAAGGAGCAGGTGGAGTCCTGATGGTGTAGTAGTTAACAATTCAGCAGCCAACCAAAAGGTCAGCAGTTTGAATCCACTGGCCATCCCTTGGAAGCCCTACAGGACCATTCTATTCTGTCCTGTTGGGTCACTATGAGTAGGAGTTTATAATCACTTTTTTTGTTTGTCTGTTTTTGTTGAGCAGTCAGCAAAGCAGGGCTATGAACGGGCTCTGTGATCACACGAGGATCCAAACCAGCTGTTCGCTGGCTGTGTCATCTTGCACAAGTCACTTCTCCATCCTGCACTCCATCCTGTCCCCTGTGGCGATGTGGAAATCATGCTGTCAGCCTGGTCAGTGCCCATCAAGCCACCGCACACCAGGGGATTTTGACACTTTGGAGTAACTGGCATCGTTATTACCATCTTCACATTTGTATTTTAAAAGAGGAGTGAAGAGCTCAACGTGGGAGAGCAGAGTAATGAGCTTTGTCACGGAAAGTCCAAAACATTTTAAAAGATGATGTGTCATTTGAGCTAAGCCCCAAAGATAACAATCACATCTGTATAGGAAGAAACAATAGGGGCCATTTCAATCCCAGAGGAAACAGGCCTTTGGGGTGTGCGAAACAAGGGGACTCCTAGTACCATATTTTGATCCCAAAGTGAAAGATTTGTGATGACTTATTAATAATAGACAATAGATACAGCTTTTCCTTCTCCCTTCCTTCCTTTCTTCCTCCTCTTCTTCAGCATAAATTTATTGAAAACCTACTAAGTGCCAGACACTATTGCTCTAGGCATGGTGGACAGGTTAGTTGAACACGAAATACAGGTGTCTCATGGGATTTACTTTGGTCCTAGTAACCACCCTGAGTAACTCTGGCCAAGTATCATCACCAAGTCCTTTGACAAGCAAACAAACAAAATGGCAAGAAGTTTTGCGTTTACACACATAGCACTCTGAGCCTCAATGACCCACAGAAACCCCATCAGGCTTCATCCCTACCACTCAACTCTCCACATCTGCCCCACCAGGGCCTCTGGATTCAGGCCAGTCAATGGACAACCATTCCCCAAAGTGACTGCTTCCAACAGGGTGCCTGGGTGGCAAACTGACGTAACCAGGGAGCAGGCTGATGGGAGACAATTCTCCAGCTCTCTTTTCATTTCTGCCAGCAACCCCCAAGTTTCTCAAGTGAATAATCATTTAGATTCCAGAACAACCTTTAACTTTCAAATTAAAGCAAACTGCAAAGTGAAGTCAACAGTGGTCCTAAAACTCCTTTGAGGATTGAACTTGCTGTTTGTGGTGGGCTTAACAAAAGAGGAGAAGTCATGGCACAGGTGTTTCAAACACTGACCAGGTCACCCGTGGTGGGCAAGTTTTCAGACTGAGACTAGGAAGAAAGACCTGGTTATGTACTTCAAAAATTAGCCAGTGACAACACAAGAATAAAAAGGGGTGCACCCTGAGATCCACACTAAAAGACCTCAATTGATGGTCCAGTGGTTTCGGGGTTCCCCTGGGAGCATGGCCCCTCACCCTGATGCTGCCCTTGACCATAAATCATAACAAAGGTCCACGCTTCAGACAGGGATGGATTGGACTTGGCGATGCAGTGACCACATATTGGATGCACTTTATGGTTCTATACATCTATAGCATATCATCCTGCTGATCTCTGGCTGGAGGAAGGACAGTGGGTGGAGAGGAGGGGAAAAAGAGACTGTTGGGAGAACGAGACATGTATGGAGCAGAGAGGAATAGTGTGCTGTCACCGGGCAGGGAGAGCAGTGGAAGCGGCATATAGGTGGCTATGTAAATTTATACGGGAATGTACATTTTCACTCAGTTATATTAAATAAAAAATTAAAAAAAAAAATTAGCCAGTGAAAAAACCCCGTGTATCACAACACAACACTGCCGGATACAGTGGCCAGGTGACAATTTGTTCTGCTACAGATGAGCTCACCATGAGTCAAAGCTGACTCAACAACCACTAACAACACCAAAGATGTTACCGAAACATCCAATCGGAAATTAAGGCAAGAATAAAAATTGGTCAGAAAAGTTTTAATATACAAAAACATTCTTATTCCCAAACAAGGGGCAGTTCCCACAATAATTTTGTCCAGTTTTTACTTTGAAGACCTTAAAGCACTTGGTGAACTTGATTAAGGGAAAGAGATTATTAATAAGTAAATGAAAAATCACCCCAATGAAATATTAAAACTGGCTGAAGCTGACTGGTGGCTACATTGGGGTTCATTCAATGAAGCATGCTATTTTGAGTACTTTTGAAATCTTTCATAATGAAAAGTTGTTTTTTAATCCTGATAAAAACCACATGATACCTTAAGGCTGTAGAGGAAATAAAATTAAAACATTCACAATGGGGTTCAGAAAAATGCCTTGCGTTTGTCCACAGCCTTGCTTCATTAGGAGACCGCAGGTGGAGAAAGGAAACCCTGGTGGTGTAGTAGTTAAGTACCACAGCTACGAACCAAAAGGTCAGCAGTTCAAATCCCCCAGGTGCTCCTTGGAAATCCTATGGGACAGTTCTACTCTGACCTATAGGGTCACTATGAGTCAGAATACTCAATGGCAATGAGCTTGGTTTGGTTTGTGGGGGGTGCATAAAATGGTTAACATGCTAAACTACCAACCAAGAGGTTGCAGGCCTTAGAAGACAGGCTTGGCCACCTGTTTTGAAAAATGCAACCAATGAAAATTCTATGGAACACAGTTCTACTCTGACACACACAAGGTCACCCTTAGTCCGAACTGGCTGGATGGCAACTGATGCAATTGTTTTACAAAGCACTTCTATACGCATCATCTAATTCCAGCTTTTACGAAAAACAAATAACCACAACCCATTTCTCAAGCTAAAAGAACTGAATTAAAAACTCAAGCCTTGAGTTGAAATATTAAAGGATTCTAAGGATAAAATATTGAATGGCACAAGAAGCATCAAAAGAAGACAGAAGGAACACAGAGTCACCGGGCCAGACAGAACTGGACAATGTTCAGTTAATCTGGGAGGTAGAGTATGATCAAGAGCTGATGGTTCTACAGGAAGAAATCTAAGCTCTACTGAAGCTATTGGTGAAAAACAAGGCTCCAGGAATTGACAGAATATCAGATGAAATACCTCAACACACGGATGCAACACTGGAACAGCTGCATCAAGAAATGTGGAAAATGGCTAGCCAGCCAATCAACTGGAAGAGATCTACATTTGTGCCCATTCCAAAGGAAGGTGATCCAAAAGAATGCTGGAAATCATCAAACAATAGTGTTAATATCACATGCAGGTAAAATTTTCCTGAGGATAATTTAAAAAAGTAATGTATCAACAAGGAACAGCTACAAATTCAAGCCAGATCCACAAGACAACATGGAACCAGGGATATCATTGCTGATGTCAGATGGATTGGGGCTGAAAGCACACAACAGCAAAAAGATGTTTACTTGTGTTTCAATGTGTGGATCATAACAAATTATGGATAATACTGCAAAGAACGGGCTTACAGTCAGGAAAGGTTTATATCAGCGTTGTATCCTTTCACCATATTTACCGAATCTATGCTGAACAAATCATTTGAGAAGCAGAACTATATAAAGAACGTGGCATCAGAATCAGAGGAAGACCCATTAATAACCTGCATTACGCAGATGACACAACCTTGCTAGCTGAACATACAGGTGACACGAAGCACTTTCTGATGACGATCAAAGACCACAGCCTTCAGCATGGATTGTACCTCAACATCAAGAAAACAAAATCCTCACAACTGGACCAATAAGCAACATCATGATAAGTGGAGAAGTGATTGAAATTCTCAAGGATTTCATTTTACTTGAATCCAAAGTTAACACCCAAGGAAGCAGCAGTGAAGAAATAAATGACTTACCAAATTGTGTAAACTTGCTTCAAAAGACCTCTTTAAAGTGTTAAAAAAAAGGGGGGGGGGAACCAAAGGTGTCATTTTAAGGACTAAGATGTGCCTGACCCAAGTTACGGTATTTTTTAATCTCCTCATATGTATGTGAAACCTGCATGATGAATAACAAAGACCAAAGAAGAACTGACAACCTTGAATTATGGTATCAGCAAAGACTACTGAATGCACCATAGACTGCCAGAAGGATAAACAGATCTGTCCTGAGTATAGCCAGAATGTTTCATAGAAGAAGGATGACACAAAAAAGACTGTCTCATACACTTTGGACGTGTTATCAGGAGGAACCAGCCCCGGGAAAAGGACATCACGCTTGGCAGAGGGTCAGTGAAAAAGAGGAAGCCTCGGAACAAGATGGATTGACGCAGTGGCTACAACAGTGAGTGGACTCAAACACAGCAACAAGGGTGAGGACAGTGCAGGACTGGGCAGTGTTTCATTCTATTGTACTTAGGGTCACTGCGAGTCAGTGGCTACTATCGGCCCGTTCTGCTAATCCGTCAGGGATTAGTTGGGGCTGTTGACAATTTGGAACTGAGGGAAGCTCGCAGAAGCGGTGGAAGGTGTAACAAACACAGACTACAGCCTCCCGATGGCACCTAGCAACAACAACAACATTTCATGGAGAAGCTGAGACTCTGGCTTCCCCAAGGACCCTCCCCTAGAAAACAGTGCATGAGGCCTTGAACTTGGCCACAGGGCTCAACACAGTTCATTCCTCCTACTCGGCTCCAGCCCCAGGACTCTGGGAGCCCCTGCTCCTTACCCACTGCCTCAGTGAGTGTACCTCTTATCATATTGCTTTTGCTTTTTTCAATGTTAAAGAGTCTTCTCTGCACCAATGTGCCGTCCAAGACTCGTTGACCCGGCTCTGAAGCCCCTCGAGCAGCCTTCTCCACCCAGCCATCAGTCTTCCCCGGGGGATCTTTGGATCAAGTCCTCATATGGCCAGAGGACAGTTCTCAGTATAAAATGTTTCCAGCGGCATCAATCACGTCATTATAATGGAACACTTCCTCCAGTCAGACTTGGCTGTCTCAAAGCCCAGTTCAACTTTTCAGAAACCTCATCTGGGCCAGGATTCTCCACAGATTCCTAAGACTTTTTCTTTGTTTCCTCAACCCAAGAATGGGGACAGAGGAGCTGGGCTAGGAGGCTTTCTCACCACTAACTCACCCATTGCATCTTGGAACTAATTCAGGAAATGATTTCTCAAGACCCTGCTAAAAAAACATGCATCGCAACCCCCACCCGTCTGTAATTAATTTCTAGTCTCATCAGGTACCAGTCACCTGAAAGCCTGAGGAGCACTCTGAGCTTCAGTCAATGTGCCTCTCCCCACCCACCGCATGATGTATGGGTCTGATGACTTCACTCCTGACACCAGCCCTGAGACGTCCTTGACTTGTATACTCAGAACCGCTGTTATGTCTGAAACCTCCTAACCTTTTCCGAAGAACACATCGTACCTGTTCTGGGCTCTGGGAGTTTTGCAACAGCCTTGGGCCAAAAGCAACAAAAGGCAGAGCCAGATCCCCAAGGAGACAAGCCAGTCCTCCTCACGATGCAGGGGTTGGAAGCCAGGGGGCCCTATGCTCTGAACAGCCCCATCCAGGCTCTCCCAGAGGGCAGGAGAGACGCCCCCGTGAAGTCTGCTTAGCCACGGGAGGTAGGTTTTGCAGACACTCACTTGGGGAGGGGAGAGACCCCCCCAGGAGCTTTTGGAGCTGAATACCCGTGAGCAGGGCTGTCATTCAATACCGTTACTCCTTCCACCGACTCCCCAAGTTCCTCTCAACTCCAATTGGTCAATAGCCCCCCCAGTCCCTGACTGATTAGCAGAATGGGCCCACGGTCACCACTCACAAGATGCTACTGAGCACTTGAAACGTGGCGAGTTTCAAAGAAGATGTGCTGTAAGGCAAAAGACACACTGGACTCTGAAGGCAGCACGAAGGGAAAAAGAAATGGAATGTAAAAAATCCCATTTACAATCTCTATACCCATTACATCTTAAGATGATCATATGTTGCAGATATTGGGTGAAATAAAACACATTATTAAAACTGCAGCTGTTTCTTTTTTCCACTTTTTCTCCTTAGATATTGTCATAAACCACATTTTATAAACGAGGAAACAGAACTGCAAGGTGAGAAGCTTGTATTTCACACCAGCCACTTGGAGCCTGGACAGAGGAAAGCAAGCCCCGTATGCCTTCACTGCATCCCTGTGGCTTCCAGAATTTTAAATTTCATGCAAGGTTTGCATTACTTTCTATTGCACAGCGGAGGTGTACACAGTGGCTCTGACATAAACCATTGCTGTCAGCGGCCACTGAGTCAGTCCCAACTCACGGCCACTCCACGCACAACAGAATGAAATGTTGTCCCACTGGGATCCATATACAGGGTTTTCATTGGCTGATTTTTGGAAGTAAACTCCTGGCCTTTCTTCTTAGTCCATTCTAGTTTGGAAATTCCACTGAAACCCGCTTAACATCGTAGCCACAGGCAATCCTCCACGGACAGATGGGTGGCAGCTGTGCGCGAGGTGTTTATCAGCTACCCGGGCGCAAACCTTGGATCTACCATTTACAGGCTGTTTGACCTCAGGTGGGTTTCTTTTCCTCTCGGCACTCTAGCTGCCTCATCCACACACAGAGGATGAGAGCACCCCCCTGCCCAGAGCTGATGGGGGGCTCAGTGCAGCCACAGAAGACCACTAGGTGACACAGATTCTAGCACTTAGTCACTATCAGCTGCCAAATTCGCTAAGCAGACACTTACCGATCTCCTCATTGTGGGCCAGGCTCTGTGCAGAGCCCTGGGGACACGAGGATGAACTGTGATCGTCCTCCTGCTGGATGGGGCCTCCAGGGACGACAGGCAGGTCTCAGCTTTCTTATGAACTGCACGGCCTTGAGCCAGTCCGCCTGCTGGGATGGGGCTCACCTTCCCGTCCACAGAGGGAGGGATGAGCCCCCAGCTCTAAGATTCCATGACCCTGGGGTCTCCCTGAAATGGAAACCCATCAGCACAGTGGAATCTAAGCTCAGCAGGCACCTTTTCCAAACTGTAGGCATCAGAGCTCACTTCACTCCAGGACAAGGCACCTGGATAACTTCATTTGCACCAGAGGCACTGTCACCACCACGGCCAGGGAGTCTAGGAGCCTGGCATTCCTGAGTCTAGCCACTTGAATAAAGCCCAGGAATGTACACATGACAGGTTCCACCTCCTAGATCACACCCCTTTGTCCTCGTTGTCCAGCTTCGAGGAAGGGCCTGCGGGACCAGGGGGACGTGGGGTGGGGTGAGCTCGTCCTCGCATTCATGCAAGATCAAGCATTTTACATCATCTCCAAATGCCACTGTGTACTCAGTTGCAGGGATCAGGGCCATGGCTGTTCGATGACAGGCCCACCCTGCCTGAAGCATGCCATGCATGAGTATTTTTTATAAATCCAGTAATTATCTTGTGACTAGAGTAACTATATTGCTCTCTAGTTTTTGTTTAAAAAGCATCATCTGGATATTAAGATCAATAGCTAAAAATGCCACAATGTGTGTAGCCTTATTACAATAGTTCTGTATTTTTTAATGAACTGGGAACCTGAAAACCAAACCTAAGCTTGGAAGCCGGCTAAGCTCCTCAACACCTTTGAGAGGTCCCCGGATGTGTTATCTGTGCAGACGGACCAGGATCCCAGGGCACCTGTGACTGTCCAGGCATAGAGGGCAGACTGGACACAGCTCAGCACTCAGCCAACCAGACCATGCTCACTGCCACCTTCTCCTGGCCCAGTGCCACCCTGCCTCTAGGACTACACACAACTGTTGTTCAAGAGAAAAGTAGCTAGAATGCTTTTAGAAAGACTCCCAAGAGCCTTCAGGCCATCACCAATCCCAGACCCTTCCTAACTCTTCTCAGGCACTTGTCGGCCCTCCGGTTAGCTGTGTGCTCAGCAGCTGAGTGCCAGAGCAGGACACTGACCCAGACCACCCAGGCCTACCCTGCACGCTACAAGTTAGGAATCTGGCCCTCAGCCTATCCACCACGATGCCCTGTTTTTACCAGCCCCTGCTCTGCCCAGGCCTGATCTAGGAGCTGGGACGCCACCATCCCAAGACAGAACACGGTTCTTGCTCTCACAGCAGGTGCATGCTGGTGAGAGAGACAGACTAGAACAGACAATTATCACACAAGGCAGTGAGTACGGCTGCAAAGAGGATCCCGTGGGGACAGCAGAAGTGGACTCAGAGATGTGTTTCCCACAGTCGAACATTGTCAGAAAGCTCAATTCCCCTGTGGGGACTGGCCTGGTGAGGAGTTGGGAGAACAATCAGGCCCAGGGAGCAGTCCATGCAAAACAAGTTGGTGGGAGAGCCCAGTGCTCACAGAGACTGACCCGGTTTCGGGCCCAGGGTTTGCCAGGTAAGGAGCTGCTGTGAGGCCAGTGGCTTGGAACAGACAACTCAGGTGTGAACACTAGAAGACTGTGCCAGGTGAAAACACAGGTTGGAAAGACACAGCCAGAGGTGGGGCGGCTGTGATGGTCATCTAGGCAATTGACATGGGCCAAAGCTGAGGAGAAAAAGGAGCAGACTCCAGGAGGGAAAATCCACGGTATTGATGGGAAGCAGTTCCAGCTCCTGAGACAGCTCCGGCCTTCTGGCTGGGTGACTGGCCGCTCCAACTGGGTTCTATGCAACAAGACAAGCCCTTAATGGTCAGAGGCTCGTCTCTCTCGAATCTGCGCACAGGCTCAGTACAAGGTTGCTTCCTTTACGTCCACTGGGTCACGGTGTGAGCATTGGTCAGGTTTCTCCACCACCTCAGGGGACCCAGTGACCTGAGGGTTTGGGGATGGCAGCACTCGAGAGCATGCTTCCAGTGGGCAGAGACCCAGGAGGGGGAGGACACTCGATGCCCTGGAACACCAGGCAACCTGCCAGCAGCAAAGGTCAGGCCGCACTAGCACCAGAGGCGAGCCAGATCCCTCTCCGTGAGGAAGATGCTCCCATGGGGAAGCTGCTGGGAGTAGCCTGGATTCAGGCAAGACAGACCTGCAGGCACTGCTGCAGAGCCCCATTGACCACACGGCAGTGTACCATCCATTGCCACCCTCCCACCATCTGCCAATGGACCGCACTGCAGTGACTCACGTGTTGCTGTGAAGAAGCTGGAAGTTATGTCACTGGTATTTCAAACACCAGCAGCACAGGTTGCAGCAAAACTTCCAGGCTAATACACAGAGGAAGAAAGATCTGCCAGTCTACTTCAGAAAATCAGCCAGTGAAAACCCAGGGAAGCTAAATGACCTAATCCTACCACACATGAGTTCACCATGAATTAGGGACAGCTGACAGCAGCAACGGTAGGCCCAACCCGGCCAGTGCAGCCAGTGGTAGGATTCATCAACACACCACCACTACCATGAGGGGCGCACAAACTAGGTGGCATTTTCTCCAGTAACTGCACGAAGACTTCACACTTCCCTGAGGCTGCTCCCCTTTTCGCATCCTTTACTTCCACTTCGCTGCTCTCTGGAAAACAGTGAGAGAACTTGACAAAACACCAAGCGCTTACTGACGCGTGCGTCAGAGCTGGCACAAACACCCTCTCCTTGTCCTGCAGGGCTGGAGCTGGCCTCATCCACAGAATGCCAAGGCCCACCGCCACGCTTCTTCAAGAACCACAACAGCCTTTGAAGGATGCGACACGGACAGCGATGCAGAAGCCTTTGCTATTATCACCGGAGTGGAGCCTTTCCCAACTACCAACCCCTCCTGCTGTCAGAAGCACCAAGCCTGCCCCCTTTTGGGCCTTGATTCATCAGAAAACCTGACACTCTCCTCCCTCAGGATGCTAAGCTCCACAAGAGAGGGAACTACCCAGACCAACTTTCTACAGCAAGCACTTAGCTCAGGACATGGCATCTAATACCAAAGCCCGTTGTTGATTCCAACTCAAGGGACCCCACAGGACAGAGAGCAGCTCCATCGGGTTTCCAAGGCTGCAATCTCCATGACAGTAGACTGCCACATCTGTCTCCTGGGGATCAGCCGGTGGGTTCAAACCTGAGTGACATTTTGTGGCCAAGTACTTAACACATTATGCCACCAAGGCTCCTTTGGCATCTAATACACATTGCCATACATTCCAACTCCCAATGACCCTACAAGACAAAGTAGAACTGCCTCATAGGGTTTCCAAGGAGCACATGGTAGACTGAAACAGCCAACTTTTTAGTTAGCAGCTGTAGGTGTTAGCCACCATACCACCAGGACTCCTAATACCAAAAAAGAAACCAAACCCAGGGCAACTGAGTCAATTCCGATTCAAGTGACTTTACAAGACAGCAGAACTGCCCTGTAGTTTCTGAGGAGCAGCTGGTGGATTTGAACTGCTTACCTTCTGGTTAGCAGCCATAGCACTTTACCACTATACCACCAGGGTTTCCTTATAGTGTACAATTAATGTTGGGTAACAGGTGGTGTGCTGGGGAGAGGAAGAAGTGGAAACAGGAACTTGGATCTGCTTCTTCAGGTAGACCAGATCCCAGACTATCTCTTCAGAAGGCCCATGACAACCTGGTGGGCAGCCCCGAAACAGCCAAGCATCCAAGACTTTCCAAGGGGCCACAGGAGTTGTTTGCCTCACTAAGGCCTTGTGTTCCACTGGGGCAGCACTGGCTACGTCCACACAGCTTACCAGCCCTGCAGAATGTCAGCATATCTGCCATTGCCCTGGGAGGATCAAAGGCCCGTGTGGACAGAAAGAGTCTGAACCAACACTCTTTCAAGCAAAGGGCCACCTGCAGGGAGGTACCCAGGCCAAATCAGGCCAGAGCCAACAGAGAGAGAAAGTGCTCCCCTACAAAGAGGAGGTGCTCTGAATTCAGACTTCTAGCCTCTTAAACTGTGAAAAAATACATTTCTGTTTGTGAAAGCCATTCATTTGTGGCACTTCTGTTATAGCACCACTAGGTGACTAAGACAAAGGGCTACAAGAGAAGAGCTGGGACAAATATCTAAAAATACACATTCCCTGTACAATGGTCCAGCCACTTTGGAAAAGAAGTTACTGATTTCTTGAAACCTTAAACCTATACTTACTATACAATCCAGCCATTCCACTCTTAAATATTTACCCAAGAGAAAAGGGGATGTAAGTCCACAGGAAGATTTATATATAAATGTTCACAGCAGCTTTATTTGTAATAGCAAGAAACTGGAAACAACCCAAACGCCCATCAGCAAGTGAAAGGATAAATAAATTATGGTATAGCAATAGAAGGAATGGACTATTCCTACACGTAACATGGGTGAACCTCAAAATACTTATGCTGAGTAAAAGAAGCCAGACAAAAAGGAGTACTTGCCTGTGTGGTTCTATTTACATAAAACTAAAAAATGCAAACTGATGTATGGTAACAGAACACAGAATCAGTGGTGGCTTCAGGCTCGAAGGGGGGGAGTAAGAGGAGTAGGGAGGCAGGGAGGAATTATAAAAGGGCATGAGGAAGTGTTTAGGAGGGACCAATACGTCACTAACTTGACCATAGTTTCACATGCCCAAACTTCTCAAACTGTACACTTTAAATATGTACAGTTTGTTGTCTGTTAATTATACCTGAGTAGAGCAGTGTTAAAAGAATGCAGATTTCTGGGCCGTAGGGTCAAGATCAAGAGGTCTAGGGTATTGCAGAGGAGAGTAAAGAGGAGGTGCAGGTCCTCCCTGACCCTGGAGCGGAGTGAGAGGGGAACAGCCCAGGGACCTTGAGCTGCCACATTCTGCTTGCAGCTTCTGTGAGTTCACAGCACTCACTCTGGGAGGCGGATTTCTCAACGTCCTCACATATTTCTCCCGAGAAAGTCTGTGAACATCACTGACATCATTGTTTTCATTTTGACATCTGGAAGCTCCTTCGTGTCCTCCGGAACTAATCGAGAGAACTGCTGGAAAGTGAAAGAGTCACATTGCTGGGAGGCAGTTTGGTCCCTAGAAGCCCAGGGAAGGTGGTGTGTGAGCTTGGGACGTCAGGAAACCACAGACGGCAGCACCTACCGAGAGGACTCCAGCCAAGCCACCTTCCAGACCCGTCATCACCTCATTCTTCACCTGAGGACACTCAGGTTAAAAATTTGCTCACGGGTCACATGACCCAGAAGTTTGGCCAAGAAATCACCGTTTTTCCCAAGACATGCAGACAAGAGATGGGAGGTGGCTATTAAAAGACACCAGCTCACTTTCGAAGACCTCAAGGTCTGACGAAAGGCAAGTCTGACATATTTACAGCTACATCTGTGCGTACATTCTCTTTGTGGGTCCCTTATACACAATGCTCTTACACAAAAGAAGCCATGAAAGAAATATGACAAAATACAAATGGCTGGCAGTGCTTATCGAGTGGGCTTAGGAGTTGTTTTATGCCCTGGTAAAAAAGTTGATGTAACGTGATTATGTCAATTTTGTTACTAAAAATAATAATAACAATAACACATTGTAGGTCATAACCTCCATTTGCCAAGATAAACTAGTACAGAAGGATGAGTAACGGTAATAAGACCAACCTTGTATAACATCAGCTAACCATCAGCTAACCATAAGGTCGGCAGTTCGAATCCACCAGGCGCTCCTCGGAAACTGGAGCAGTTCTACTCTGTTCTGTAGGGTCGCTTTGAGTTGGAATCGACTCAGTGGCAATGGGTTTGGTTTTTTGGAACACTAGTTAACTGTAATACACCACAGGTCACTCATAGAAGAGCTCCAGATCACAAATTACAATTCAGGTTCAGACCCTGCCCTGTTTTTAAACAGCTGGTTGCCATTAAGCCCGACACTTGCCCTCTCTGAGTCTTGGCTTTCTTTTACATTAAATAGAAGGCTTGCACACCATCCAGTCTAGGACTTGTCTCACACCCTCTTGGGGTTTTCTACTCTGCTATGACAGCTGTGTTGCTAAAATGTCAACCACGACTTCAAGAAAACCAAAAACTCTCTGATGTCAGCTTAAAAATGTCTCCTTACATTACTGAGCCATGAAAAGGAATGACTTTCGGATATGTGCTACAACAAAGATGAACCCTAAAGACATGCTGAGTGAAATAAACCAGACACAAAAGGACAAATATCACACGATTCCATTTACATGAAATATCTAGAATAGGCAAATGCATAGAGACGGTACACCACAGATTACTAGGGAATAGAGGAAGGGAGGATCCGGGCTCGGTGACGAAGGGGTACAGGTTTCTGTTTAAGGTGATAAACATCTGGAAACGAGTGACGTGCCAGCTGTAGTACACTGTGAATATAATTAATGACATTGAATTCTACACTTAAAAATCGTTACAATGGCAAATACTGTGATGCAACCCTGGTGGCGCAGTGACAGACTGCCACAACTGCCAACCAAAAGGTCACCAGTTCAAACTCACCAGGCGCTCCTTGGAAACTCCACGGGGCAGTTCTCCTCTGTCCTTTAGGATCACTACAAGTTGAAATCAGTGCGATAGCAACAAGCTTGGTTTTTTGGTTTTATATATTCAGAAGGGAAAAAAGGTGCCACTGAGTTGTTTGTGACTCACGGGCAGCCTGTCACACGCATCAGAGCAGAACTGCGGCCCATAGGGTTTTCATTGGCTCCTGGCTTCCCAGGTCTCTAAGCAGACTCGAACCTCCAATCTTGTAGTCGGAAGCCAGATGTGTTAATTGTTTACACTGTAGCAGTATTTTTCTTAAAACTCCATTCTTTGCACCAGGCAGTGCCTCGGATCTGAGCTGCATGCCCTTCCAGCAACTGCCCAGCGTACCTCACCTCAGGACTAATACGTGTGTGAAACTTCCACCTAGGAAACGGGGGAGCGCCAAGATCGCTTTGAAGCCCAACCAGTGGAATTCTCTACATGACTCAGTGTTGGAGCAGCTCTGGGAGTTGCAGCCCAGTCTGCTTCTTTCATACTGCCCGGCAAGACAATCCCCAAACTCCACGCAGCCCCCGTTTCCTATCCAACGCTGAATTCCAAACGCTGTGTCACAGTCATTCTTACGCATGCTCGGCTCCCCCATTCAAATACTGCATTTTTATTCCAATGAGTAATTTCTGGATGCTTCCAAAAGCACCCATCCAGTTTCTTGGCATCCCCTGGGGGCCAGCAGCCAGCAGCAGGCAGCCAACAGCACAGCAAGCTGTGTGACTCCACAACTGCTACAGTGAAGACACCCTGCCCTGGTAGGTTCAGACCTGACCCCAGCGCCCAAAGCCGTCATTTATCACAGGAAATAAAGAGTGGCCTGTATGTTTTTCTTCCCCTGTATCAAGTCTCCTTCACTATCAAGTTTAAATAAATAAAACACAAAAGTGAAAGGTGTCTCCAGGAAGCAGTCTTGCAAATGGCAGTCTGTACCTGGAGGTGGCAGTTTCCAGCCCTGCCTGGCTGCAGAAGCCCAGATGGCTCCTCTCCTGGGTGTCCCTGATCCGCTTTCTAACAAGTCAGGTGCAAGTCACAGACAGACAACCGGTCCAGGTCACTGCTTGGGTAAGAGAAACCAAAGATGCTGATCAACGATGGGACCTCATAGTTTTGTTTTGGGTGCTTCTCCTGGCTGTAACCTCAGCAAAAGGCAGGAACCTTGGCTCCTGGCTCTGGCTGATGGTCATACCCCTTATAATAATAATGGCTAGAGCTGCCATCTATGGAGCAGTGTGCTAGGAACCCTGATCCTACCTCTACACGATCTCATTTAACCTTCCCCAAACCCAGGGAGGTGAGGACTATCATGAGCCCCACTTTACAGATGAGGAAACTGAGGGCCTCAGAAAGCTGGCTATGTGGCTAAATCTCAAGCTCTTGACTACTTGAGAGTTAAGTTCTCCACGAGCAATTTAAAGCTAGAAGAGTTTTTGCATTTCCACAGCAGCTTTCTTCCTATAGAAACATGCTAGCACACGGGGGAAAGGGGATTTGGCTAAGACCACCGAATGACAGCCAACGCTGGGCCCATGGGTGCTAACCTCTTGTGTCAGTATCCACCCAGAGAGCACCAGTCCTGTTAAAGGACAGGAGAGACTGTCAGCCAAAGGGAAAGAGACCTAAAAGTGAAACTGCATTCAACAGGCAAAGAGGCACGTGCTCACCTTCTGCCGGGTGCAGTGTCTAGAAAGGGAAGTACCCAGCCTGCACTTCAAGGGGCATGTCAGGGTCACTGAACACCACAGAGCTGCCACACACAGCCACCTCCAGATAGCTGCCCCAGCTTTCCAGCAATCCAGACGCCACATAAAAAGGCCCACCAAACCCATTGCCATCAAGTTGATCCAGCTCATGATGACCTACAGGACAGAGCAGAGCTGTCCCACAGAGTTCCCAAGGCTGGCACCTTTATGGAAGCAGCCTGCCTCATCTTCCTCCCAGGAAGCAGCTGGCAGGCTCCAACTGCTGAACTGTCAATTAGCAGCTGCACGCTTAACCACTGAGACACCAGGGCGTCTTCAAAAAGCCAGGGTGCACAAGAGACCACGAAGACTATGATTCTGCCCATGTGAAATGTCCAGAATAGAGAAATCTACAGAGACAGACGATAGATGAGTGCTTGCTTCAGGTTGGGAGCTGTGGGGGACTGGGGGCAATAGCTAAACACACAGGGTTTCTCTTTGGAGTGAAGAAAATGCTCTAATATTGATGGTGATGGCGACACATGCTGAATATGCTGAAAATGATTCAACTGTCTACTTAAGTGAGTGAACTCCATGGTACACGAATTACATCTCATTAAAGCCAGTGTGACACACAGAATTAATGGACTTGGACCTTCAGCTTTACTGGCTTCTGAAGGAAGCATAGAGCAAGCACCCAACCCCAAAAAACCAAACCCACTGCCACCGAGCTGATTCCAACCCACAGCCACTCTACAGGATAGAGTAGAACTGCCCCACAGAGTTCCCAAGGAGCACCTGTGGATTTCAACTGCCGACCCTTTGGTTAGCAGCCACAGCACTGAACGACTACGCCACCAGGGTGTCCGAGCACCCTACAGAAGCCACAAAACAGAAGTTATGCCTGGAATCTCTCCCATGTCTCCTACTGGCACATGTTTTCCTTCAATATCAATGAGTGGCTCCACCTCAGACTTTTATCACTTGTGAGCTCATACACGTGTTTTCCAGTCTTGTCAGTGTCGGACATCAAAAAGATAAAGTGTGGTCTGGATTTACTGGTCACAGGGGAAGCCACTGGCTGCCCCCCTCGCCCAGTCAGTGCTGTAATCTCCCAGTTGGCCGTGCCCAGGTTCACCGCTATCCCCACCAACTTGGCGGGGCAGCTGGGTTGGAACCAGTCTCCCATCGGACCCCAGTGGCCAACCAAGCTTCACTTCAAACCAACCACATCAGAGCTCTTATGACATAAAGCCAGCTCTAGGGAAAGGCTGCCCCAGTCTCAGCTAAGTGAGGATGTGACCGTGCTGAGAAGCCTTGGCTACAGCTGGGCCCCTTTCCCATCACCAAACCAACCCCAAAGCCAGGCTTGGAAATAGGTGGCCAATGGGGACCAGGTTTGGGGCAATCAGCCCTGCCCTGTACGTCAGAGCCAGGGTGTACCCACACCTGTGGTCCTAGTGTGCCAGAGTTTTGAGTAAGCTGAGAAAGCCTGGGACTGGAATGCATGTGTGTTTTGGGGGTGAACCACCGTAAGCATCAGTTAATGACTACCAAGAGCTGGCCACCGGTGATATTTACCTAAAACCTTTTAAAAGGGCCATGTGGAGTCTGCGTGGTTTCTTGAAGTCACCCAAGCCCCTTGTTGACAACCTACTGCACGCCAAGGCAGGTGGCAGAACTCCACAATGAAGCACTACATCAAAGTACCCTCATGCCACCCATGTCAACCATGGCCCCCAGTACCACCAGCCTTAGAACCAGTGTTAGCGGCTGCATTTCAAGGGTCTTTTGTGGTTAGGTTGGGGGTGCCAGGGCACCCTCTATAAATGCACCTTGTGTCTATCCATCACCTCCATAATCTCCCATCTGTAACCAATCTCCTCCACTCTGGCTGAGCTCCTCAAGGTTACCAGATCCTGAGTTTAGTTGCTTGTCAGTTGTTTTGAGTTCCCCCACCCCTACCAATAACTTGGTTGATTCCTGATTTTTACTGTGGTAAATATATGCAATAAAACATTTACCATTTCAGTATTCTTTACATGTATAAGTCAGTGGTATTAAATATGTTTATCATAATTAATCATTCAATCATCACTATGATCCATTTCCAAATTTTTAGATTGCCCTTAACAGAAGCTCAGTGTCCCCTAAGCAGTGATGAGTCCCTCTTTCTCTTTTCTTCTACCCACTCCTGGTAACCTCTAATAAACTTTGGTCTGCTGTACACTTGCCTACTCTAGATATTTCATTAGAGCAGGATCATACACTACCCAGTTTACCTCTGATCATATATCCCAAGGGGTGGGATGGTGTGCACATAGCATCGAAGTGGTGTATTATCTTTGCTTTTGTACAAGAGTCCTAGAAGGTCTAGGTTGGAAAGGACGTGGAAGGTTATGGGAGATGAATGGCCCCATTACTGCCAAGGGGACATCCAGCTTCTGCCTCAACCCCTGCCTTCATAGAAATCCTTTCTCTCTGGGGGCAGCTCAGGCCCCTCCAGGACAGTGTCTGGCCACTGGGAAGTCCTGCCTCTCTGTCACTTGAATTCCACCAGTTGGACCACAGAGGACACAATCCTGAGTATACAAAGGGGTCAGGCCTTGAAATTTTTAAAGAGAACGATCACCTCCCCTGCTCCCCACCCTATTACTCCAGTTCCTTCCAGATGCAGCTTTGTTCCCAACACCCTACCCAAAGTTCCTCAGCACTGGCCTTTTCAGATACAGCCCATCAACCAGGACAAGCTTGTTCCTGTGTGACTGCTCTGTACCAGGCCCCACCTCTACACTTTGCAACTGCTGGCTCAGTAGACACTCACAACTCTGCAGATGAGAAACACTAGGAGAAGGAAAGAACCCTGACTAAGGTCACACAGGGGTGACAGCAGAGGCCAGGTACGCATCCATGCGGGTCCCCTTCAGCCTCAGGGTGCCTAGCAACCACTTTCCACAGCCATGTAACATGGTCCTGGCCTCACAGAGTCACGACCACGGTCAGAATGGGAAGCATCACCGCTGCTTCCAAAAGGACTGCATCAGCTTGACCAATGGACTCCCAGGGTTCCCTGCTGGATGCAGTGGGTCCACAGAAAAGCCCACTCAGACCACGGAGAGTGAAGGGAGCCACCAAACAGGGCCTAACACAAATAACAGCACCTAACGCGTGCTGGCACCAGGTACCACGCCAAATGACATACAGATGTTAACTCCTTTGAGCCTCAGTGGCAGTGAGCTGCCACTGAACTGGCCCCTGCCAGATTCATGGTGATGTCGTGCACACCCAAATGAAACGCTGCCCTGTCCTGCGCCCACGCTCCTCATGACCAGCTGCAGTCTGGACCATTGCAATCCATGGGGTTTTTACTGGGTGGGTTTTCAGAACTAGATCACCAAGCCTTTCTTCCTAGTCTCTTAGTCTGGAAGCTCCGCTGAGATCTGCTTAGCATCCTAGCCACACAGGAGCCTCCACTGACAGACGGGCACTGGTTGTACATGTGGTTCACTGGCCCGAAGTCGAACCTAGGTCTCCGTCAAAGAAGGTGAGAATTCCACCCTTAGGAACCATTTTAGATGAGGAAACACTCATTTCAAGTTAAGCAACTTCCCCAAAGTCACGGAGTGAATACAAGTGCTGGAGTGATGACTGTGAACCCAGGAAGCCAGCTCCAGAATCCACCTGCTTAACCCTTTCCCCAGCCTGCCACTCAAACATCTGTTTCCCACCAGCTGGTCAGCATCGCTGCCGTCACCACAGTGGGCAGCTGAGCAGCCACACAGGGGCCATGGGCCACCATTTATGGTGTGAATCACTGCAATTCTGGCCCAGACCTGGTCTTCGGGCTCAAGGAGGTGAAGCCCAGTACAGCTGCCCAGTCCAGCACCCCAGATCTCTCTTCGTCCAGCAGACAAGTCTGTATATGTTAAATGTCTGTTTACTAGAGTATAACAAAGACGTCTCTGCAGGCAAGTAAAATCTGTAGGAAACACATTGTTTCACTAAGTCTGGGGCTGGCCAGAAACAGAAGGGCAAAGGCCTCACAGAAGACTCTGCAAAAAGAAACGATCTTGTGGCCCCTCAGCCTGCACCCTCTTCATCTGTTTTGGCAAGCCTCTACAGAGCCCAGGGCAACATCTGAGAGGCGCTGTGGGCCACTCAGGGTGCCCTCTGAATGAGCAGCCACTAGAGGGCATGGAGGATATGGCTGTCCATGTGTGACCAGGGAGGGGTTTCCGGTGGAAACTCCATTGCACGCCCAGTGTTTAGGCGTCATCACCTTCCCAGGGCCCCCCGTCTCGTCTGAGGCGCCCACAGTCTTGTCTGAGAGTATGAGCCCTGCGCAAAGGCCAGTCTGTTCTTCAGTCACTTCTAGGCAGACCCTGTTATTATTATTCACAAAGATAAGATTAGGACTAATAATAACACTCATGGCATTCAGCGCATCGGTCCTACTGTGTCAGCCTTGCTCCCTGAGGTACGGGAGGGGTGACAACACAGTGAAAATGCCACACTGGTATTCTGCCAGATGAGTCGTGCAAACAGTTAAGGTGTTCAGCTGCTAACCAAAAGGCTGCAGGTTTGAGTACACCCAGAGGCCCAGCAGCAGAAAGGCCTGGTGGCCTACTTCTGAAAAGTCAGCCATTGAAAAGTCTATAGAACACAGTTCTACTCTGACCCATGGGGGGTGGTCACGAGTTAGGGTTGTCTTCAGTGGCAACTGGTATTGGTTTATTCCACCAGAGATCCACCATACTTTCACCCAAACACAGACTACAGTCCCAAGAGCCTTCTTAAGAACCATACAGTTTTCTTTTTGAATTATTGTACTGGTAACATCGCTCACTAGAAAAAATACTTATTGTTTTATCTGCAAAAACCATACTGAATGCTCTTAACCTCACAACTCTCAGAACGCTCTGAAAACCTCCTAGAGGCCCCACCCCCTCTTCAACAAACTAATATATTCACCCGCATCTGGGGTCCCCTGCGAGCCAGGCACTGGACTGGGGCTGGGGACCCAGAAGTGGCAGCTCAGACTCGGGTCTGCACTGACCACCTTATATTCCCATCGAGGTGACGGACACCATGCAAGTAAACCAACCAACGTGCAGTTACACGTGTTGGTGAGTCCCCGGAAGGAGAGAAATGGACAGGGGGCTGTGATTAAGAATAACGGGGCTGGATGTGGGGTACACAAAAGAGCCCAGATATTTAGGACAGCAAATGACAGCCTCCCTAAGAAGATGCCTGCCAAACTCTGAAAGCCAGTGAGGGATCTGAAGGGTGCAGGGGCAGAGGGAGGTGGTCTCCGAGCAGAGAACAGTACATCTGAAGTTTAAGCATCTCAAAGGAACAGAAAGGCAGAAGGGTGGAGTGAGAGGGGGCTGGCAGATGGGCAGGGACTAGGCTCCCTCCAGTCAACACCGAACATCCTCTTCCAAGACGGCCCTGGGGCAATGCCTGGGGAGCAAAATTTGGTGACTCATGTCACTATTGATCCCCTCTGTGGGACACAGACACACAAGCACCCAGCCAGGGCCTACCCAAGGAAACCGTCATCACACGGGCTGTTCTGCGCTCACGACAGGACTGAGCACCCAGTGCCAGAAGTCACCAGGAATACTGGAAGTGCAGGTCAATGAGTTACGGGACCTATCAGGAAACCCCTTCCACAGAGACAGGGACTGAGGGATATCCACCTGCACCCATTCATCCTTCTCACAGGAAGCAGGCCACCACTATTGTTATTGTTCTCAAGCAGGTCACCCCAGTTGTCAGAGAACAGGTCACACACTACCACAGGCCAGGAGAATGTATCAGGTCTACAAACTTCCTGTGAAAAGTCCCTCTTTGTTTAGAAATGATGCTGTCTCATTTCTACGGTTCCATTACAGAACAAACAGAAACTGGCCCAGAAGAGCCTAGAATGAGGTAAGAGTTATGATTAGCCTGTAACCAAGGCCCCCAACTCTGTTCTAAGGAAGTAGGCTAGAATATCATCCGCCCCTGGAAAGGTGGCCTCCTAGGCCTGCAGGGACTTTGCTCTAAGGTAAGTGTGCCCCACTTTATAAGTCACCCCAGGAGTGTTGCTCGCTGGAGGCCAGGCCCTTGTGGAAGACCAATGAACCCCTACCTCCAGGCCAAAGGCTAAAGGTAGGGTTAGGGTGGCATCTGATAGGAACTAATTACAACCACTAAGGAGCCCCAGTGATGCAGTGTTCAAGCACTCAGTTGCTAACCTAAAGGCTAATGGTTCAAATACACCAGGAGCTGCAGAAGAAAAGACCTAGCAATCTGCTTCTGTAAAGATCACAGCCTAGGAAACCTGATGGGGCAGTTCTACTCTGTCACATGGGGTCGGTTGCTATGAGTCAGAATCAACTCAATGGCAGGTGACAACAAATCACCACCCATTCCCGCTGGGCTGATGCCAACTCACAGTAACCCTCCACCCACCATGGGTATCAGAATAGAACTGTGCTCCATAGGGTTCTCAAGGGTTGATTTTTTTGGACATAGATTGCCAGGACTTTCTTCCAAGGCACCTCCAAGCAGACTCAAACTTCCAACCTTTTCAGGTAGCAGCAGCCAAGAGCACTAGCCATTTGTGCAAACCAGGGACTCCTCATAAGGACAGCAAACATATGTACTAGTCAATCTCTCTTCAAAGTGCTGAGAGGATGGCGACGGGGACAACTACAACCACCCACAACACTATGACAACAGCAAACACTTATTTGGCATTTATTATGGGCCATACACTGTCCCAAGGGCTCTGTGTGTGTCTATAAAACCAACTAAACCAAACCCACTGCAATCGAGTCAATACTGACTCACAGCAACCCTACAGGGAACAGCAGAACTGCTACACAGAGTTTCCAAGGAGCACCTGGCAGATATGAACCGCCTAACTTCGGGTTAGCAGACATAGCACTCAACCACTACACCACCAAGGTTTCTGTGTGTGTGTGTGTATTATTGTTAACATTAACATATTATTATTTTATATAAAATTAATATCAATTATAATGTGTGTGTATATATGCTACATGTGTTAATCGAATCTCAGTAACACTATTGCTATCCCCATCTGACAGATCATAAAAGAGGCTCAGAAAAATTAAATAAATCACTCAAAGGCAATTCTAATTGGTGGAAGAGCTCAAATTCAAGGCCAGGAGGTCTGAACTTCTAGCCACAAAGTCCACTTCAGCTGCTGTCATAAAAGGGTCTAGCCTAGGGATGGGGCTTCGCTCATATCAGCTGGTCCTAAGATGTCAAGACCCTCTGTGGGTATCAGTATACCAGCTCTGCCCAGAGACGGAAGGAAGCGTAGGCTGGGCCTTCCCAGCAGTGACTTCACTTCTCCTGGAAAACCACTGCATCCAAAAACCAAAAGAACACTGTGCTGGGTCTTGTTTTTCCACCATTTAGTTCTTTCTACACAGTACAAAGGTTGCTTCAAAATTCACTTGGCTAATTCCTTTTCCCATCTGCTCCTCAGAAGCAGGTGAGAGATGGACAACTGTGAGGGGTCTCCATCTGTAAGCCTCACAGGGGTGGCAGGCCTGAGCACAAATGGGGACGCAGTGACCACTGGCTGACGCGGTGTTTCCCCTCTGTTGCCTACAGCCCCGTGGGGTCTCAAACCCTTGTGGCCTCCAGAGAAGACCCTCACTTGTAGACCCACCCAAATCAGGCCACCGTGCCATTCTCCTCCACCTGTCCGCAGAAACTCAGTCAGCTTTACTCACTCCCTCAGGGGATCCCGTTTCCTGTGAGGCAGCGTCTGGGCTGTGGACCTGGCTGGGCAGAAGGGGTGGGGAGAGTTTGTTCTCTAGGCTTCTGCAGACTCCCCCATCACACATCACCGTTTGATTGTGAAGCTCACAATCGAAACCACAGCCCTGAAAACATCTCCCAAGGTCATCTCATCTGACCTCTTCATTTCATGGAGGATAAAACCAGGTCCAGAGGCCCCAGAGAAGCAAAGCAAACAAAGCTTTATTGGAGAAGAAAGAACAAAATAGGAGGCCTTACACTACCTGATCTCAGAACCTACCAGACAGTCACAGTAGTCAAAACAGCCCGGTACCAGTACAACAACAGATACCCAGACAAATAGAACAGAATCGAGAACCCAGACATCAATCCACCCACTTTCACTCATCTGATCTTTGACAAAGGACCCAAGTCCATTAAACAGGAAAAAGATACTCTTTTTAACAAAGAATGGTAGCAAAATTTGGTGTCCTTCTGTTAAACAAATAAAAAAGAATCCATACTGTACACTATACACAAAAACTAACTGGAAACGAATCAAAGAGCCTGGGGCATGCAGTTGCAGGGACCTGAGAGCCACAGTGTCGTATCTCCTGGAAGCAGAAGTGGCCATGCTGGATCTGGTGCTAAGTCAGCAAGCGGCCCCTGAAACATGCAAAGAAGAGCCTTTATTCCTTTTTCCAGTCCCGTTCTGAGTCCTCAGGAGCCTGGCTGCCTTGTCCCTGTTCTATCTGTGCTCCCTCCAGTGAAGTTGGCTCCTGCAAGGCTTTGCTCCCTGACACCAAATCTGTCTGAATACCACGCAGTTATTCCCTCCTTTTGTACATAAAATACCATAGGTGAATTTGACCTGGAAAAGAGAACAGGGGAGAAAGCGGAACAGAGCACACACAGGGTCCCTATGGCCAGTTCAACTCTGTGGCCCTCCAGAGTCATCCCCACAAGAAGCTCTCGAGTACTCATGCTGTACTTGATCCTGAACTGAAGAAGGGATAAAAACAGGTGAGAAAGCCTGAAATAAAAGCAATATGCCACACAAAGGAAGAAGGAGGGTACATCGTGGTTTGTAGGAGGATGGACGCAATCCTTTGCAGCAGCCACTGAGGTTCTCTGGGACCACAGAAAACTCTGTTTAGAAGAAATTCTTGAAACCACCAGTGACTCCCTGGCATTAAACTTTCCATGGCTCCCTACTGCCAAAGCCCTACCTCATCCCTGCAGCACTCACTACCTGGCTCGCAGCTCCAGCCTTCTCGGGGCCCTCTCCCACCAGCCTGAGCTGCCGAAGGTCTCTGAATAGCCCTGCTCGTTCACGCACAGCTACAAAGAGAGGGCACTGAGGCCACCACTGGATGAACTGATACAAGACTTGGCTTCTAGACTTCCCCTGGAGATGCAGGGAGGTGTTGCCACCATCCTCAACCCGTAATTCACAGCACAGCCAGCTCAGTCTCCCAGCCCAGGGTGGGAGTCCCTTTGCCCGACCACTGAGAGAAGCCACAAGCCTGATGGCCAGCTCACCCAAAGGACATGAACCCAGCCCCTAGACTGACAAGCAGGAGGCAGGGACAATTTGAGCCACCACCAGATAAAACACATCCTCTTGCCCCCAACCCCACCCACTGGCCAAACCCCAAGCCTAGCATGACATCAGCAGAATAGGTCCCACTGGGTTTTCAACCAGATTCACAATAAGAAAAAGCAGTGAAGCTCTCTGACACCGTGGGGACTCCGCCTTCTCTGCTTCTGGTCCCAGTCCCAAGGATTGGCCAGCTCGCTCCCTGGCTGACCTTCTGACTTCAGGAGTTCAACTTCCGCACCCCTGGGAGCATACAAGTTATGAAAGGGAAGGAGAAGTTGACCTGGCGGCAGCTGAATGTTTGGGAAGGGCTCTCTTCTTCATTAAAATCACCAGCATTGTTTCTAAATGTGTGGAAACAAAAGCACACAGCTCAGGCCCCCAGCACCCTCAAATAAACTTCCCTGGCCATCCTCCCTGGAGAAGCCGGGGTGCCTAAGCTGGGGGCTGGGGCTCCACAGAGAACTGCCCAGCCTGAGAGGGGACCAAGGCGGCTCAGTCACAGGCCAGGACCAGCACAGAGCAGATCCCGGGGCTGGGCTTCCATCCTGGGCAGGATGTCCTGGCATTCGTGCAAGCTCCTAGGTCCCTGGCAGTTCTAGATGGAGTCTGCGAGGCTCAGTGTTTTCCTGACAGTTCCAAAGGCGGCCCTAGCTTGCCTGGGAACATACACACACCCTTCAAGAGGAGGGGCTCCTTGTTCGCATCGCAGAAGAGACCAGGCACCTGGGCAGAGGTGGGGAACCTGGACTGAAGGTCAAAATCCTGGCTCCCCACTCACCTGTGGTGGGGGAGGACTGCAGTAAAGGCCTTCTCTACTCTGAACCTCGGTCTCCTCACCTGTAGAATGAGGCTGGGGATGCCTGTCTCATAGTGCGAACAAGATGAAGTGAATGGGCAGCAGGGAGGACCAAGTCTGGCATGTGAGTGGAGTTCCAGAAACAATGTGTGCTGGAGGGAGGCCATAGAGACAGGAAACCTGTGTCTGACTGCCTCCTAGCAGGGTAGGCCTTGGGTTGGGTAGAGGCTACGGTCTGCCCACAGAGGCATCTGTGAGCCCCCAAGAGTCCCAGCAAGCCCAGCATGGGGTATACAAAAAATCAAAATCGTCTCCAAAGCTGCCTTCCAAGAGATGCTGAGTTCCGAAAGGACAGGTCTGTGACTGCCTCTTTGAACCCTAGCACCCACTACAAATGACTTTCGTGGTTCACAAGAAGAGCAATTAATATTTATTAAGTGTTGCCAGGTGCCAGGCCTTGTGCCACGTCACACACATTACCACTATGAGGCCTCATTATTCTGCCCACTGTACACATGAAAAAAGTCAGGCACAGATAGGTTAAAGGAATTACTTAAGGTCACACAGCTATTAAACGGTGGGTGGGAATTCAAACCCAAATCACCCAGTTCCAAAGAGGACACCACCTCCACTCTCCAGCCTCCCCTAAACAGTTCGCTGAGGCATGTGGTCACTCTGCCTGAAGGAGCCCTGGAGCCACAGTGGTTAAAGCACTTGGCTACTAACCAAAAGACTGATGGTTCAAACCTGAGAGTCGCTCCAAGAAAGAAAGACGTGGCAGTCTGCTTCCCTAAAGATTACAGCCTTAGAAACTCTATGGGGCAGTTCCACTCTGTCCTGCAAGGCAGCTAAGAGTTAGAAGCGACTCAATGACAGCAGCTTCTTCTGCTTTAATCTTGTTCCTTCTTGTCTGGCTCAGTCTATCTCCTCCGTGGCCCAAGCTATAGCCATGAAACTTATGATCTCTCAGGTGGTCTCACACTGCTTTGTGCTGCAACTGGCAGTAGTGTACGCCAATTGTGAACATCTCTCCCCATAGCCCTGTTCAGTGACAGAGAGAGTATTTACACCACAGAAATGGGCACATACTACCCAGTGCTGAATTTTACCAGCACACCTCTCCCCTCACAGCTACACAGACAGCCAGCTTGGGCCTCTCTCTCAGGAGGCCTCTTTGAAAAAATAGACTCAAATCTGAAGTTACCCATTCTGTGGAATTAGGGTGTTTCTTTATGAATTCAAAGTCCAGTTGTAAGTCAACATCAAAGAGATTCATGACATCAAGGCTATTCAGGGCACCCCTGGCCTCAAGGAAAAGAAAGTGGGCAAGGTAATGGATAACTCCTATTTTAACGGGTCCAGGATCCCTGTTTCTGTTGAACAATTGCCCTGCCCCCACCTACACAGCTATGCTAGGCTACTGATCGGTGCCACCAGCTCTAAACGACTCGGCCCTGTCCACAGTGACCAACCTCAAGCACAAGGACACAAGCCAGAAAGGCCAGTCCAAATGCCTGAACAATATTTGACATCTGGGTGCTGGGAGAAGGAGCCCTTCTTTTCGGAGACGGGCAAACAGTAAGAACACACAGCAGCGGCCATCCTTCCCACGATGGGGAAAGAGATGAGCCGTGGCAGGAAGGAGGCCAGCACGCAGAGAGAAGCGGAGACAAGAGATTCGGGAGGGGGAGGCAGGAAGCAGAGAGGGACAAACACCAGATGACAGAACTTGAGCCCCATCCAGGACTGAACTTCCCGAAATGTGAGTCAATAAATGCTCTCTCTTTTTTTTGTTGGTTTTTTTTTTTTTTTTGCTTAAGCTAGTCGGAGTTAGGTTGCCGTCACTCATAAGTGAAAGATACATCTAGTCATAATCATCTTGCTGACACACAGATCAACCTACAAAAAGACACAGGAACAAGGCTCAAAGCCCAATGGAGCCTCCTCAAGGTAACATTCAAGTAGTTCATTTCAATAACAAATATAGAGCTTGCAGTGTGATGGACTGCCTTGGAAACCCTGTGGGGCAGTTCTGCTCTGTCCCAAAAAGTCGATAAGAGTAGGAATCAACTCAACAGCACTGGGTTTGGGTTTGGGGGGTTTAGTAGCACCCGCCACATTTCAAGTGTTTACTAGTATTAAACAACACAGAGAGAGAACATTTCCAAAATGGCAGAAAGTTCTGTTGGGCAGTGACAATCTCCAAACTATCTGGGCACTTGTTACTCTGGCCATGGCCCGTGACCAACGACAGACAACTGACGGGGGATGGTTTATAAGAGCGCAACTCCCTAGCCCCTCAGGTGAAAGAAGTCTGAGGTGTGTGTTCAACACCATGAGTTCCCCAGGAGGAATGAGCACCAACTGCCCAAAGTGGCAACTTTCTTAGAAATAAACACCTTTGTTGGCTTTCTTTCTTTCATTTATTTTCTTTTCCATTATACATTTGTTAAAATATGCAAAATTGGACACTTAAAAAAAAAGGAAGATTCCACTTGGCTTGGCTCTACTGTAAATTGATTACAGCTTAGTGAAATAATGGGAGAAAATCAATGAAGCAGAGACTTCAAAACATGCACCTCGTGACAGTTCTGCCACCACCTGCCTTCATCATGGTCCAGGCATGGCTAGAAAGGAAGAATTGCCACCGAGTCAGCTAGGCAGCCCGATCAAAACGTCCTCCCGCTGGTGGGCTCAGCTGTGTGTTGATCCAACACTCCTGGGACACAACGAACTCCCACTGGAAGTAGTGCCCCTCTCATGAAAGCTGCCCCCAGAGGGCTATGTAAGATTAGAGGGGGTGGAAAGAATATATTCTCCTTCCCACTTCAGAATCACTGCTTCTAAGTCTTCCCAAGGCCACCTGGAGAAAATGTCAAATATACCAAGTGTGAGGGGTCCTGGTGGCAGTGGTTAAAGTAATCAACTGCTAACTGGAAAGTCAATGGTTCAAAACCACCAACAGCTCCACAAAAGAAAGGAAGGAAGCAGTCTGCTTCCATACAGATTTCCAGCCTTAGAAACCCTATAGGGTCACTCCAAGTCAAAACCAACTTGAGAGCAACGAGTTTAGAGTCTTTTGGATAGCCAATGTGGCAGTTACTTTCATGTGTCCACTTGGCTAGGCCATGGTGCCCTGTTGTTTGGTCAAACACTAGTCTAGATGTTGCTGTGAAGAAATGAATTTGCTTAACACTTAACAATCAATTGACTTTAAATTAAGAAGCATGCCCTCCATAATACACATGGACATCATCCAATCAAAGACCTTAAGAGCAAACACTGAGGTTTCCTGGGGAGAAAAATTCTGTCAGTTTCCACCTTGCCCAGCATGGCGATTTTCTGACTTACCAGCCCAGGAATCATGTGAGCCAATTCCTTGCAATAGATATCTTTCTCTCCCACACGTACGTATACTGCAAAGAACAGGAATTTCAGAACACTGAATTGTGCCCATGAAGAAGCTGTGTGTAAATCAAGAGGCAGTCATTCAAAGAGAAAAAGAGGGTACTGCGTGGTTTAAAATCAGGCAAGGTCTGAGTCAGGGTTGTATAATTTTCACCATTCCTACTCAATCTGTATGCTGAGCAAATAATCCAAGAAACTGGATTATATGAAGGAGAACAAGGCATCAGGATTGGAGGAAGATTCATTAACAACCTGTGTTATACAAATGACACAACTGTGCTTCCGGAAAGTGAAGAGGAAGCACTTACTGAGGAAGATCAATGACCACTGCCATGAATATGGATTGCATCTCAAAATCAAGAAAACAAAACTTCTCACAACTGTACCAGTAAGCAACATCATGATAAACAGAGAAAAAACTAAGTTGTCAAGGATTTCCTTTTACTTGGATCCATAATCCATACTCAAGGAAGCAGCAATCAAGAAATCAAATACATCATTACACTGGGCAAATCTGCTGCAAAAGACCTCTTTAAAGTATTAAAAAGCAAAGATGTCATCTCATATGTATATGAAAGCTAGACAATGAAAAAGGAAGACTGAAGGATTGACTGCTGCCTTTGAATCATGGTGCTAGCTAAGAATACTGACCATACATTGGACTGCCAAAAGAAGGAACAAATCCGTCCTGGAAGAAGTACTACCAGAATACTCCTTAGAAGCAAGGATGGTGAGACTGTGTCTCACATACTTTGGACATGTTGTCAGATAAGATCGGTTCCTGGAGAAGAACATCAAGGTTGGTGAAGTTGAGGATCAGAGAAAAAGATGAAGATCTTTAACAAGGCAGATGGACACAGTGCCTTCAACAATGGGCTTCAACTTAGCCTTTGTAAGGACAGCACCAGACTGGGAAGTTGTTTGTTTTTTGTACAGCGGGTTGCTGTGAGTCAGAACCAACTTGATAGTACCCAACAATGATAAATATGTATACATATAAATACATGTGTTATATATGTATTTATATGTCCCATTTGGAAACACTGCTGGCATAGTGGTTAAGTGCTATGGCTGCTAAGCAAATGGTCAGCCATTCAAATCCACCAAGTGCTCCTTGGAAACTCTAGGGCACTGTTACTTCTCCTACAGGCTTACTGGAAACTCTGGTGGCATGATGAATTAAGTGTTACACCTGCTAATCCAAAGGTCAGCAGTTCAAATCTGCCCAATGCTCCTTGGAAACTCTATGGGGCCATTCTACTCTGATCTCTAGGGTTGCTACGAGTCAGACCTCACTCGACGGCAGTGGGTTTTTTATAGGGTTACTGTGAGATGAAATTGACTCCACAGCAATGAGTTTTGGCTTTTTAAATGTCCTGCTGGTTCTGGTGGTACAAACTGAAGTGTGTCCCCTCAAAATACATGTTGTAAATCCTAACCCCTACACCTATGATTGGAAACCTTGGTGGTATAGTGGTTAAGTGCTATGTCTGCCAACCTTTCGAATCAAGGCACTCCTTGGAAACTCTATGGAGCAGTTCTATTCTGTCCTATAGAGACACTAAGAATCAGAATCAACTCAACAGCAGCGGGGTTTTTTTTTTTGGTTTGAGTCTATCTATGATTATAACCCCACTTGGCAATGGGTTTTTTTTTGTCGTTATACCAATGAGGCTGTACTAGTATTGGGTGTGTCTTAAGTCAATTTTCTTTTGAGATATAAAACAGCACACTAAGCAAGCAGCAAAACAGCACAGATGAGGAATACAGGTGCCGTGCCACATGAAAATCACCAAGAAGCCACGGAACAGAAGCCAAAAAGAGTTAAGAACTTTCCCCCAGAGCCCACAGAAAGAACAGCCTTCTCCTACAGCTGGCACCCTGAATTCAGACTTCTAGCCCCCTACACTGTGAAAAATGAATCTCTGCCGATGTACCGATGATATTTCTGCGATGGCAGCACTAGATAACAAAGACACCTGATTACTACAGCCAGCCTACCAGGTGGAGAACTTGGGCTACAATTTTCACTAGAGAAATTAGAAACAATTTGCAAATGCTTGCCACAGGAAAACTGGGGAACTCCAAGGAGACACCAGGTGCCTATAGTTAAAGTTAAAAATGAAAGGAGCACCCACGGATGGACAGCCAAGGGCCGCTGACTGACAAATGTGATCCATCCATAGAACGGATTCAGCCATAAAAGGGAAGAAAGAACAGATACACGCTGCAATGAGATGCAGCTTGAAAACAGTGCACTAGGAGAAAGAAGTCAGACACAAAAGGCCATCATATAGTTTGATTCCATTTATACGGAATACCCAGAATAGGCGAATCTGTAGACGTAGAAAGCAGACTAATGGTTGCTGGGATGGCAGTGAGGGAGGGCCTGATCACTGATAAGTCCAGGGTTTCCTTTTGGGGTGATTAAAAACTTCCTGGTATTAGATAGTGGGGATGATTATGCAACCTAAAGGAATAAGATACAAATCACTAAAATTGTATTTAAAAATAGTGAATTTTATGATACGCATACTATATTACAATTTAAGAAGAAAAATAAGTGCCCAAAGGCAAAATACTTGTTCCTGGAAACACAGACACTGCTAGGGGACAGAGGAAAGCAGGCTGGGGGCCGGGGGAGTAGGGGTGGATACTGGGGAAGGACAATGCCTCCTCCCTTCAGCCCCTTATGAGAGAAGCAGCAGAAAACACACCCAGGCAAGAAGCAGCAGGGCCTGGCTATAACCTTGTTACGTGACCTCAGGCAGGTTTCCTCAGTTCTCTGAACCCCAAAGAACCTGTCCACAGAGGGAACAGAGCCCAGAGGGTAGGGGTGTGGATAGCATCTCCCTGGTCCCTATTAGGAGTGATTACAGGGCAGAGGGCCAAAGGAGTTTCCCAGAAGCTTTCATGTGCCCTACACCTCTTTCAGCACGTTGATGGAGCTTCCATCGTGCTAGCCACAAGTGTCCTGCATCTTGTGTCCCTGCAGAAAAGGCCTGGCCCATTTACCCAAGGAGAAGGCTGTGGCCTCTGGCCACGGCCACCATCATTCCAGAGGCCTGTGCTTTGGCCTGCTCTGGAATCTGTGACCTCCAGATAGCTCCCTGTCCTCCAGTTCCCAGGGGGCCTGGTGGCCTGGAGCCTTCTCAGTGGCCACTTTCAGCCCCCTCCCACCCCAGGCTGGTACCTGCACATTCACAAACACAGGGCTGCTTCTGGTGTTTTCACATTGTTGAAAGTATAAACCACACTCTACGTCCAATGCTCCTGCTCTTTCAGTCTCTCTGCCTGCCACTTCACCTGCTCCAGAGCAGCAGGTCCTGCCTTGGAACCCCTCCTCCTCCTGGGAAAGGGACCATTCAGAGTCGGCCATACATACTGTGGGGCTCAGCAACTGATGCAGGGTCTGAAACCAGAACGACAGGTTGGTCCCCCAGCCATCAACTGCCTGTCCTGCACAGCGCCACTTGGAATTTCTTCCCCACTTGACTGTTACCCGCTGAGCACGAGGACCAGGGCTTCCTGGCTGACCACTCCATCCCCAGCACCTAGAACAGTGGGTGACTGTCACAGCTGATGAAGGAGTGAGATCAGAGTAGAAAAGATGAGCTATCTAAAACATGTCATGATAGAGCGTGTGAAAAACTAAAGCAAGATGGAATAGGTAAAACCCTGTCCTTGGCATCAGCAGATAGGATTCAAGTTCTAGGTCTGTGACCCTCAGTGGGCTGTGGACCTTCTCTGGCCCTCAGTTTCCTCTTCTTTTAAAATGGAGTGCTTGGCCAAGGTGATCTTTCAAGTTCCCTCCAACCCACACATCAGTAATCCTAAAAACATTTTTCAGAGGTGCTCTGAATTAAGAGTGTCACATCAAGGGGCAATGTCACCAGCATGGTCTGCCCCACATGGTTTGATGTGGTTTAAAGGCAAGAGTTAGCAGAGACACATCAGCCCTGCTGACCAAGTTGTCACAGTTCCCATCAAGTTTCACAGCTTTCTGTAGTTCCTCCCCCAGGGGACTGTCCAAAAGAGTTCACATGAGCATCTGAAACTACGCATGCCCTGTGAAAGCATGCAGAGGCACACACACACATGCACATGCACACAAACACACATACACACATGCACACACACTGCAGGAGCAAAAACTGCCAACAGCCTAAATTCTAAACACCCTCAAGGCCCCCGTCCCCAGGCAAAGTTCCAGAACCTTCTTCAGGAGATGCTGCATTTTTCCAGAATTGTGTCATCATCCAAAGAAGTTCAGGCTCAGGGCTCTCATCTGCCCAAGAGCTGAGTTTGGCTGTCCAGAGCCACACTGAGGGACGCGCAGGCTACACGTATTATCTCTATGCCAAGCTCTGTGTGCACACACGACACTGGCTTAGGCCAGTCTGTGGAGTGCCACCCCTCTGAGCACTTCGGGGAACCAGCCAGAGGACTCTGAGTCAGTTAGGTCTACCAAGGAGCAGCTGCACACGAGCCACACTTCTACTGTTTTCTTTCAAAAAGGGCAGGCTCATCCCTCTGTTCCACAGACCTGTCAGGGTCCAGGGAGCTATTGAGACCACCAAGGTGAGAACAGTGGACATCTGTCACCTGATAGGAAATGTTTTCCAGTGCAGTGTGGAACCTTAGCTAGTGCATAGCTGTGTCTGTGCCAGAGAGAACACGTTTCTCTTCCAACCATATGCTTGATTTCATTTACCGGGCCACTAGGAGAAGGCAAAGTTCCCATTCCCCGGGTGGCTGAAGGTGGCAATACACAAACCCAGGCCCTCAGGGCAGAAAAGCAGGGTGCAAACTCACAATTATCAAGATCCAGGCCAGTAGTTCTCAACTAGCAGCATTTCAGCACTTCAGGGGACTTATGGCAGTGTCTGGAGACAGTTCTGATTGTTATCTCTATGGAAATACTACTGCTGTCTAGTGGGCAGAGATCAGGAATGTTGCAACACATCCTACGAGGCACACAACAGCCCCCCAAAACAAAGAATTATCTAGTCCCAGATGTCAATAGTACCGAGGCTGTGAACCCTGCTCTAGGCTATAGCTTTGGGAAGAAGATTTCTCTTTTATTTGTTTGCCCCTAGACACCTTCTGTCACTGTGCTATTTGAAAGAAGAAAATACCACGGGAGTAGGACAATTACCAGCACCTGTCTGGCAGTTTGTTGGACGGCAGTAGCTTGTATGTTGCCGTGATGCTGGAAGCCATGCCACCAGCATGTCACATACCAGCACGGTCACCCACGGCGGGTGAGCTTCTGCAGGGCTTCCCAACTAAGCCAGTTCAGGGGGCAAGATCAGACAATCTACTATCAAAGACATCAGCTCATGGATCACAACGGAATAGTACCGAATACAGGGCCGGAAGACGAGCTGCCTAGACTGGAAGGCACCATACACCCGCCACAACAATGGCCTCTAACATGCCAAAGATCAAGAAGACGACACAGGACCACCAACTGTTCTGTCCTGCTCAACACAAGGCAGTCATAGTCAATGGTGGCAAGACAGCAACACACAACAAGGGCAATGACAAACACAGACAAGTGTTCACAACCTACCAAAATGGTACCTCTGGGTTTTTGCATACCTATGACTGCTAGAGGAAAAGTAACATTTTCGGAAAACTGCTGATGATAAAAGACAGGCTTACGAGGAAGTTGTGAGTGTGCCCTTAGTAAATTTACACATCCCAGAAACATCTCAGCCATGCCAACAATCACCCGATGCGTGTTGCCTTTTTTTCTGATTAAATCAGAAGTGCTGAGACAGGACCTAGCTCATGTCTTGTTTCAACATGGTTTTAATCAGTGACTCTCAGTTCCTCTTTCCTCCTGGAAATTCTGTCAGAGGCTGCACACTGCCGTCACAGAAGATGACTGTCTGAGCATGCTGAAATCCCAAGTCCTCGATTCAAATGGCTCTGGGGTCAGCAGTGTTTGCTAGTGGTTATTTCTTCATCTCAACATGAGAAGAAAAAAAGTGAGGGGAGGAAAGAATGCAAATGTTCATCACTGAAGACACATGCAAAACCAAAAACATTTTTCCCCTCATGCTCAAGGTCAAGAATTTCTGAGTAAATTCGCTTCATGTTTTGCAGATGCGCCGACGGGACATGAGGGACACCATTGCCAAGGTCTTCAACAGAAGCAGGGGAGACGCCTAAAAATAGACATTTCACCCAAAGCAGGGCTATGTCTTAGACCTGCAGCCTTCTTGGTGTGAGCAAGTGGCACAGACTGTGGCCTGGGATGCGACCCACAGACAAAACAAACCCACTGTTGTCGAGTCAATTCTAACTCACAGCAACCCTACAGGACAGAGCAGAACTGCCCCATAGACTTTCCAAGGAGCACCTGGTGGATTCAAACCACTGACCTATCAGTTAGCAGACATAACACTTAACCACTATACCAACAGAGTTTCTGACGTAGCAGAAGATACCAGAAATTCTCTCTACTTGGAACAACAGATGATGAACATGGGCCAGAACAAGGCCAGTCACTTCAGATGCTTCATGCTCTTACCCAGTTATTGAGATGCTGATTTGGAAAAACAAAGACAGAAAATGTGGTGTGTCTGAGATCGCCTCGTCCCTTCCTGGAAGCAGGGAGGGTACAGTCAAAAAGAATTTTTTTGGAAACTCAGTCTGGCCATTATTAGATCTGTGACATTATTTAACTTCTCTGAGCCTCTCAGTTTCCTCATCTGTAAAATGGGTGACTGTGGAAACTGAAAACAAAATTTTACAGGTCACATTGTTGGCACAGAAGAAACCATCACTTGACAAAGAGTGACGATGTCCTGATTCAGGAACAGTTTTCCAAGGAGATCCAGCAAAGTGGTTTGGGTAGAGCACCTTAACAGGATATTAGCTCCAGGAGCCTACGTCAGAGATCAGCACCCAACTTTTCCAAGACTTGGTTTCTTTATCTATCCACACCTTGAGCCCCTAACCAGAATTATCGTAAGTATGGATGGCAGAGATTCCATCAGCAGGACAGAGACTGGTGGAGCCATTCTGAAAGGCAATTTGCTAACATTTACCCATTACACCCTCACCTGCAAACAGACTTCAGAGTGTTTATGAAGCCCTCGCTCCTGTGCACACAGAGTTACAAGAAAAATGATGTGTAATAGACCTTTGGACATATTGTCAGGAAGGATCATTCCCTGGAGAAGGACATCACGCTTGGTGGAATGGAGGGTAAGCGAAAAAGAGGAAGAGTCTCGAAGAGATGGATTGACACAGGGCCACAACAATGGGCTGAAGCATAAAAACGATGGTGGCACAAGACCAGGCAGGGTTTCATTCTGTTGTTCACAGAGTCGCTCTGAGTAGGAATCGACTCGATGGCACCTCACAACAACAACAACACATCTTCCCTGAGCATTTATAAAGGTCTAAGTATTTTGTAAGGAGCCCTGGTAGTGCAGTGGTTAAGTGCTTGGACGCAAACCAAAAAGCTGGCAGTCTGAATTCCCCACTCATGCTTTGGAAACCCAATGGGGCAGTTCTATTCCGCCCTGTAGGGTAGCTATGAATCAGAATCAACGCAACAGCAATAGGCTTGGGTTTTTTGTGTTTTTACAGAAAATCTGTTTGTGTACAGTTGATATATGACACATCTGGAATATGTGACATACAATACTGGATATGTGAATTAAGTCACTTAAGTAGCCCTACAAAACCCAAAACAAAGAAACCAAACCCACTGCCATCAAGTCAACTCCAACTGAGAGGCCAGCATACGGGAGGGTAAAAGTCCAGCTATCATTTGTATGGAAGCAGATTGCCCCATCTTTCTCAGCTGCTGGGTTTCAACAGCCAACCTCTCAGTTAGCAACTGAGTGGTTTCATCGCTGCACCACCAGGGACCCTTTGACCCTACAGCATAGATATTATCTCCATTTTACAGAAGAGAAAACTGAGACACACATGGTAACTCGTGCTAGGTGAGGAATGAGCAAACTTTTTTCTGCAAAGGGCCACAGAGTAAATAATTCTGGCAGGCCATGTGGTCTCTGTCACAGCTGCTTCACCCTGCTGATGCGGTGAAATGAGTTCCTGTGTGGGGCTTGTGCCGTGGCTCCTTGGAAAAACAACTGGAGAGATTTTTCCCCTAAGTTCTAAGGAGTTACCTTTGCCCTAGTTTCCTACCCCAGAGAATCTGGTACATTTTCTGAATAAACTGTAAACGATTTAGCTTGATACATTTTGTCTGGTCCTGGGCTGCAGCCTACCCTGTGATTGGTACATACCATGTAGGCACTGGTCAACAGACTATGCAAATGAGGTGACTATACTCTACCATGCAGATAAAGTTTCTGTGGCCTACCCAGAAAGGACTGGTCCGTTGTGCCCTGAAACTGACAAGGAGTCGAGTATGTACGCAGCCAACCCCACACAGATTTTTCAGACAGAAAGAAGCAGAAGGAAGAAAGAAGAAGCAGAAAGAGAAGAGGTGAGGCATCTCCTCAAAGAGCTGTAACAAGGGCCAAAAGCTGTAACACTGAAGACAGCGAGAAGCCCAAAAGGGTTCCAGGCCAGGAAGATGCCCCGTGGCAGTGCTGGCAGTGACAGACAGCAAGGCCGAGAAGAGGCCTACCCTTGGGGAACTAAGACGAAGCGCACATGATAGAGAGGAACCTGTCCTTAGGGGCTGACAGAAAGTGTCCTCAGGCGATCAAGTGGGAACCAGCCCTCAGGGAATCGAGGAGTCCTGCCCTGTCAAGACAAACTGGAAGAGCTGTCCTTCCCTGAGGAGGAATTTGCTGACGTGCTTCCTGATCTGATCCCAAGATGTGCCCTGTTGATGCCGATCCTGAGTTTTACCCCACTGCTTCCTTAATAAACCACCTAACTGCAAGCATGATCCATGAGTTCTGTGTGGCCACCGCAACAGATTACCAGACACACAGAAGAGACGTAGATGGTGCTGCAGGAGGGACAGCTGGTATCCAAACCGGTAAAAGAGTTAGAGAATGGTGGTATGCCTGACCTTCACATCACAGGAACCAGCTTTGGACTCATCCTGGCCATTGTCCCCCATGAAATTGGCCAGGTTCTGATGCTACGATGGCCACCAATACCAGAATGACACAGCTGTTGTAGCAGAAAAGTAGCTATGGACAATAAGTAAACAAACTGATGTGGCTACATTCCAATAAAATTTTATTAATGGACACTGAATTTGAATTCCATATCATTTCCCTGTATCAGAAATCTTATTTATCTTTTGATTTTTTTTTTCCAATCACTTAATAATAAAATCATTCTTGGCTTGCAAGCCATAGAAAAATACAAGGAAGGTAGATTTGAACCAAGAGCCATAGTTTGCCAAGCAGTGTCCCTGGTCACTCAGTGAGAGAAGTCCAGCTTCAAAGCTCCAGAAAGCAGAATCATCATGTCACAGTAATACTGCTTCATTTAGTAATAACAAAGAGAAAAACACAGGGAAATGTTGAAATAAATTGGGCATCTGTATTACAGAATGTTCTGCAGCATTAAAGTTATACACATATGTTGTTGCTGTGTGTGCCACCAAGTCTACTCCAACTCACAGTGACCCGATGCAGAACTGATCACAGGGATTCCTAAGCTTTTCTCCCCCACAGTTGCCAGTGGGTTGGAACCTTTAGGTTAGCAGTTCAATGCTTAACATGTTATACACATGTACACATGTTATTGCTGTTGGACCCCTGGTGGCACAGTGGTTAAGAGCTATGGCTGCTCACCAAAAGGCTGGCAGTTCAAATCCACAAGCTGTTCCTTGGAAATCCAACGATGAGGCAGTTCTACTCTGTCCTATAGGGTCACTATGACTCATAATTGACTCGATGGCAACAGGCTGCTTTATTGTCGCTGTTAAACCAAAATCAAACCCAGTGTCATCAAGTCATTGCCAACTCATAGCAATGGTATAGGACAGAATAGAATTGCCCCATTGGATTTCCAAGGAGCGCCTGGTGGATTTGAACTGCCGACCTTTCGGTTCATAGCCATAGCACTTCACCAGTACATCGCCGGGGTTTCCCTGTTGTTGTTAGCAGCCATTGAGTCAACTCCAACTCACGGCGACCTTATGTGTAAGATAACGAAATACTGCTCAGTTTTGTGCCATCTTCATGACTGACACACACACATATACACACACATACTCACTAGAAGGTAACTCTGGACACATTAAGTGAAACAAACAAAGTACATAACGACCCCATACATACCAACAGTCAACTTAAGGGAAGAGGCACACCAAGCGTCCTCTGTCAAGGAGGGCACTGGAGTGCAGTGCGGAGACTGCTATGTTTTCCTGTATACCCATGCTGCTATATGATTTGAATCTTTTACGATCCAAATGCATCTTTTTATGACTTGTACAATAACAGAGACCAAAAAAAAAAAAAATACAGAGATCTGAGTTACAAAACATCACTTGCTGACATACTTCAGGCACGGGAGGGGCAGTTTCCATGTACCCAATCTAAACAAAACTCATTCCAATTAATGAGGGCAGGACAAAGTCATGCATTCCAGAGGGAAACACAAACAAACAAACAAAGGTGGCATAAACTATACTATTCAAACACAGCTCTGCTTCTCTCTGATAGTCAACAGTCATTTTTTCTAAACTACGTAAATACAGAATCTAACTTTCTCCAGACACCATTAACCTTCAAACGAAGGATGCCAGTTGTAAACAAAGCCTTCAAGGTTTTCAACTGGTGTGTGATATTCCAGGCGTAGCTTTCCTGACTACATAAACTTTAATTTATGAAGTTATTTTGTTTTGCTCCACTGGCATGAACATAGCTGAAGGGAGAGTCATCAACTGTGGAAATGAGATTTCCCTCAGTGCCAATTTTTAAATCCAGCCTCCAGGTCATCTTATTTTTTGGATGCTTCCCACAGTCACATTTTTTGTTTGTTTGTTCTACACGAAACAGCACATTCCCTTTCCCCAAGCCAGGTTTACCATTTTCCATTGCTCTTATTAAATGCATCTTAGTCAAATGGAATGTTCTCGGAGTTTCCACCCTTCTCTGGTCTGGGGAAGAGGGCCTAGAGTCAGATGGCCAGGCCTGGCACCCCAGGCCGTCTTCAGGCCCCACCTAACACATTTGCAACAAGTCAGATGGCTAAAGAGCCTCTCTTCCTGGAGCAGTGCGTGGATTGACCCCAGAACCCCAGCCTCAATGTCGGATCTGGAACGGACCTCACGGGGGCCCCTAGCCAGTCCCTCTGTGCCAATTAAAACAACTGTGGCGTCTGAAGGTGCTGAAATGCAAATCTGTGAGGAGACTGGTCCTCCTCAGGTGACATTCCAGCCAGAGCTGTGAAGGCCTCTGTTGACCAAAGAATGAATGTTTTCAATCCAAAGCAACACCTGGTTTGGAAGGTACAGGAGGGAGCATTAAACCTCTATGAGGAATACTGCGCTAATCCAAATACGTGACATAATTACATGCATCACCAAAACTGACAAGACAAAACTCTCCTAGCTGACGTTCTGAATGGGCCATCTTGCACTTTCTGGATCCTACCTATTGGATACCTGGCATCCTCAACAGATTAATTTGTGAAGGAGGATTAAAAAAGCGATTGCTGCCAAGTCAACTCTGACTCATGGCGACTCGAGTGGATCAGGGTAGAACTCTGTTCCTTAGGGTTTTTAGTGGCTGATTTTTCAGAAGTGGATCACCAGGCCTTTTTACCAAGGCACCTCTGGGTAGACTCCAATCTCCAATCTCACCATTAGCAGCCACGTGCATTAATCATTTGCTCCACCCAAGGACTCCAAAGTGGCATCATTATTGTCGTCAGATGCCAATCAGTCAGTTCCGCCTCATAGCGACCCTGCGTACAACAGAACAGAAACCCTGCCCAGTCCTGCCCTACCCTCACCATCACTGCGGTAGATGAGCCCACCATCGCAGCCACCGTGCCCACCCATTTCAAGAGTTTTCTTCTTTCCACACTGACCCTCTGCTTTACTAGGTGTGATGTCCGTCTTCAGTGATGGGTCCCTGCTGACGACACACCCAAAACACATGAGACAAAGTCCCGCCATTCTTGCTTCTAAACAACATTCTGGCTGTACCTCCTCCAAGACAGGTTTGTTCCCTCTTCTGGTAGTCCATGGTATAGTCAATATTTTCCCCTACATCATAATCCAACTGCATTAATTCTTCTTTGGTTTTCTTTATTCCCTGTCCAGCTTTCACGTGCACGTGAGGCAATTAAAATGACCATGGCTCCCATCAGGTGCACCTTAGTCCTCAAAGACACATTTTTGCTTTTGAAAACTTGACAGTGGTCTTTTCCAGAAGATGCAATAATACATCATTAGGTTCTAGACTGTTGCTTCCACGGGCACTGACTATGGGTCCAAGGACAATGAAATTCTAGACAGCACTACTTGCCTCTGTTGGACAGAACAGTTTAACCCCTCTCTTTTGTGATGGGATCGATTTTATGCTTTTCCTATTACCCCCCACACTGTTACATAATTTTCTTTAGAGCAGTGTCTTATGACCTATTAGAATACAAAATTTTCAGTCACATCTATATGGGCCCACTCTTATGGGCCACATCAGACCAACATCTGGTTTTGTTAACAATAAATTTTCACTGAGATAGTCATATCCATTCACTTACGTATAGTCTAAAGCTACTTCCAAGCTTCAGTGGTACAGTTAAGTACTTGCAACAGAGACAGTATGGCCCACAAGTCTAAAATGTTTATTTTCTGTCCTTTCCAGAACTCTGATGGCATAGTGGTTAAGTGCTATCTACGTCTGCTAACCAAAAGGTTGGCAGTTCAGATCCTCCAGGCACTCCTCGGAAGCTCCATGGAGCAGTTCTGCTCTGTCTTACAGGGTCATTATGAGCCAGATTTGCCTTGATGGTGGTGGGTTTGGTGTTTGGGTTACAGATGGAAAGTGTTCAGCCTTGGTGTGGAGCAGTGTGAACAGTTAAGACACCTGGCTGCCAACCCAGTAAGTCTGGAGGTTCACGCCCAGCCAACGGTGCCTCAGAATAAAAGCCTGGCAATCTCCTTTTGAAAACTCAGTCACTGAAAACACTGTAGAGTTCTCTGTCACACGTGTGCTGCCATGGCTTGAAAAGGACTCAGTGGCTTCTGGTACTGGTTCAGAACCTTGGTTGATATACCTGCTCAAATACAGCTTAAAAGCCAATGCCTATGTGACCTCGTTTTACTTGGGTCCACAATCAACGCCGACGGAAGCAGCAGTTAAGAAACCAAAAGACATATTGTATTGGGCAAGTCTGCTGCAAAAGACCTCTCTGAAGTGTCAAAAAGAAAAGATGCCATTTTGAGGACTAAGGTATGCCTGACCCAAGCCATGGTATTTTTGATCTCCATGCAAAAAGCTAGGCAGTGAACACGGAAGACCAAAGAAGAATTGATGTCTCTGAATTATGGTGTTGGTGAAGAATGTTAACTATACCATGGATTGCCAGCAGAAAACACAAACCTGTCTTGGAAAAAAGACATCAGGAGGCAAACAGAGTGAGACTTTGTCTCAAGTACTTTGGACATGTTAATCAGGAGGGACCAGTCCCTGGAGAAGGATGTCACGTGTGGCGGACGGTCAGTGGAAAAGAGGAAGATCTCCACTGAGACAGACTGACACTGTGGCTGCAGTGACCAAGGACGGAGCAGAGCTGGGTAGTATTTCCTTCTGTTACACATGGGGTCACTATGAGTCAGAACCCACCCAAGTCACCTAATAACAACACCTGGCCTCAATCATAATGTAATAGAAAAGACAACTCTGGATCAGATTATTCTATTTAAAATACTATAATTTTAGTTACTGGGAACCAAAAGCCATGCTCCTCCCACCCAGGCATATTCCTGGTCTCACAAGGCACCTACCAGGAGGCACCTTAGTCTTATGTGATTGAAATGGCCAATTGTGTTTTCACTTGCTTAGCATTTCTTCCTCCTCTTCTGGTAACAACCATCCCACAGCACCCTAATGTCCTTCCTCCCTCAAGCCCCAGCCATGGGAGGGTAAGTGCTATGGTCTGGCAAAACGGGTCTTTTCCAGGACGTTTCTGCGTCTTTTCTGAAATGATGATCTCTTTGCACCGGGGTTGCCATTATTTGAACCTGTGACCCAGGCAAAGGCTTGAATATAGCATGTCTGACCCAGGGTTTCTGAATACCACCGTTAGGATCCTTTATGTTCTTCTTCTTTCATTTAATATTTCATGTTTCTACATTATCATAATAATTTTCATTTTTCATGGGGACATCCCTGACCTGGCCACCTAGCCAGATGATACCAGTGTGTGTGTCTCACCGGGCGTCATAACCCTGACTCCGATATATCATGGGTGCAGCAGGGCCATCGAGCACCACGATGCCAAGAGGCAGCCCTTGTCCCCAGAAGCCCACATCTGGCCAACCAGGTAGTGTCCTCACTGACAAATTCAGACATCTCTAGCTACCCAGAGCCTGGCTTCAGTTTATAGACAACCTGCCCCGTTCTGCCCCTGCCCCACACCTGACTCCTCAGAGCGAGACACTGCCAGGCTGGGCTTGCCTCTTGCCAAAACTTGCTACCACTGGCTACTCAATCTTTGGTCTCGTAGTCTATTTTTTCCTTTAACAGACCACAAGTTACTTCCGTACCTCCAGGTCCTTCCCTTAGGCAGGCAGTTCCACGATCTAGGCAGATACTATGTCTGCCTCCACCCCCTACTAGTCCCAGGGCCTGGTACAGAAACGTCAGGATTTGAAACATATGTACTTGGTGAATGAATAGAATGAACACGCCTATGTGCCAGCCACTATATCATTTTTCAAATTACATATAACACTGCCATAAAACCTCTTTCTACAGCTGTGCCAGCTTTATTGCATCAAAAGACATGTTCCCAGAGAAACTTGTGGTTAGCACTGCGGGACAGAATTTGAAGAAAGACCTGTGTTAGGAAAAGCCACTGGAACACTCTGGCACAGCTTCACTGAACCTGTCAGCTGCTGACAGCACAAGGAAGAGAGTACACAGAAGCCCATCTACCATGCATTCCCTACAATGACGGTATCAAGGGTTATCACCCCCTTTGCCCACAGGAAACAGCAGCACTTGTGAGCACACACAGACAATGAGCTGACCCTCAACTGGTGTGGCCGGTCCCACCTTACCCACATCCTTTGTCTTCCATTTGGTTCTCATAGAAGCCCTGAAGATAGGAAACAACATCCACCCCATTTTACAGATAAGGAAACTGAGGCTGAAAGAGAAAAACTTATTGCTACAGGTCACTCTGCCAGTAAATGGTGGACTTGGGATTAGAACACAGGCTTTTCCAATCCCGAGTCTCTGCTCTGTGCCATGAACTGCAGTCTTGGACAGACTAGGTGGTCCCCAACAAAGCCAGTGGCTAGGTTTCAGGACTGAGGACTCTGGCACGATACTGTCTCCTCCAGCTTTCAAGCCCTTTGGCCTAAGCATTTATGATCCTGAATGTTCCATGCTGTGAGGCATCAAAACTTGCCATCAAGTTTTGACTCACAGGGACCCACAGGATGGACCAGAACTGCCCCATTGGGTTCCCTATGCTGTAATCTCCATGTAAGCAGACTGTCACATCTTTCTTCTGTAGATCCTTGGTTAGCAGTCAAGCACTCATGCCCCAGGCTTCTCTTGTCCTCTCTCCTTTAGAAAATGTATCCCTTAAGGCACTACCATATGCCAACGGAAGCCAGCAATGAGGACCATTCCAGTCCCCACAACCACAGCAGCAGCCCCTGAACTGGGGAGCCCCACTTGTTTTATTTCACTCTATTTGTTTTTTAAATGAACTTCCCAATGACAGAACTTTTTCCTCTTTCCTGAAAGCAGTCAGGCTCTGAAGGTGTCCCTGTCATTTAGATTACAAAAAGAGGGAAACACATACTAGAATAAAAGTTGTGCTGTTTCAAATGCCTTGATTTCAAAACAAAGTTTTCTAGGGAGACTTTCCTGCTCCTTCACAGTAGAGTGGAAACCCTGGTGGCGTAGTGGGTTAAATGCCAAGTCTGTTAACCAGAAGGTCAGTAGTTCAAATCCACTAGGTACTCCAAACTGTGGAGCAGTTCTACTCTGACCTCTAGGGTCACTATGAGTCTGACCTGACTCCATGGCAGTGGGTTTAGTTTTTCGGTTTTCAGAGTAGAATAACCATGTGTCTTATTGTCCAAACAGGGAGCCTTTTGAAATGAAAGATGACACCATTAATCCTTACACTGCATGGCTACTCTTCTTTGGGGTCTTTGGAGGCAGAAGAATGCGGCTAACCACTTCCAAATAGCAAACTAACATCACAACTGATGCCATCGAGAAACTCTGGCTCTTGGCGGTGAGTAGATCTATGCTCCCAGGGTTTTCAACAGCTGACTTTTCAGAAGCAGATTACCAGGCCTTTCTGCTGAGCACCTCTAGGTGACTCAAACCTCTTCCCTTGTAGTTAGTATCTGAGGGTGTTCACCATGAGCAGCACCCAAGGCCTCCAAACAGCACATGAAAAAAATACCAAGCCCATTGCCTTCAAGTGGATTCCAACATACAGCAACCCTACAGGACACAATACAACAGTCCATAGTGTTTCTACGGCTATAATCTTTGGAGAAGCAGACTGCTCTGTCTTACATCTTTCTCCACTGCCACGCCTTAACAGCACATTAAAAACAAACAAACCGAAAAAAGAAAACACTGCCGTCAATTCTGACTCACAGTAACCCTATTGGACAGAGTGGAACTTCCTCATAGTTTCCAAAGAGCAGCTGGTGGATTTGAACCGCTGACCTTTCAGACAGCAGCTGTAGCCCTTAACCACTATGCCACCAGGGTTTCCAAAACAGCACACTACAGTATACCAATCTAGGGTCTCGAGGGTCAACACTCATGCAGTCTGCTTTCAAACATGAGTAGGATTCTTTGCTCTGCTCTGACACTTAAAGCCCAGGTAACTGGTGCAAACTGCAAGCATCTAATAAAAGCCCTGCCTTGTTACCCAAGACCCCAAAGGCCCCAAGGATGTTCGGTTTTCTAGTAACAATTCTGATCTGCTGAGACTAAACCTTCCTAGTCTCAGAAATCTCACCTGGAGCTATAAGTGGGGTGTCTCCATGGGTAAGGGTGGGGTATCTCATCTAGAACAAAGACTTGGTCCATCCCTGCCCTCCATTCCAGAGGGAATCAGATTTCTGTTCTGGAAATCTCCAGAGGAAATAGGCCACTTCCCTTGGGGAGCCAGTCCGACCTTTGTGATCTTTACAGCAAGGCAATCCCTTACTCTGGTCCACCCTAAACCAATGAAGTTGGATCCTCCTGCCTGTCACCCACACAGAAGAGGGAAGAGGTGCCAGGCCCCATCCTCTGAAAGGGGCAATCTTATCTCTTTAAGGAGTCCTGGTGGCACATTGGTTAAGCACTCAGCTACTGAGAGGGTGGCCATTCAAACCCACCCACTGGCGCCAGTGAAGAAAGACTTGCGATCTATTTCTATAAACAACAGAGCCTTGGGGATCCTAGGGGAAAGTTCTACTCTGTCACATGGGGTCGCATGAGCTGAAACCAACTTGGTGGCACCTAACAACACAACTCTCCTCTTCAGATGGGAAAACCCCTCTCTGCACCCCGAAAATACTCAGAGCGTGAAAGAGAAACCACACAAAGTTCTTCTTCCTCTTTAGATTAGCACCACCCCCCAAACCTTTAATGCCTAAGCAGATGGTAAACTGAAAGGCAGGAAATGCCTCTACCTCTTCTCTCCATGGCCATGCAACCCCTTAAGAGCTGCCCCTAAGAGTCTTTCCTGTAACAGCATGTAAACAACATCACTGGAGCCTAAATCTGGGTATTTCCCAGCCCACTGCCTGCTGTTTCCTCTGTGTGGAACGTTCAAATGGGGGACAGGAGAGGCTGCTGGGAGCTTCTCAGCCCCTGGCCCCACCCCACCTCACCTGCCTCCCCTGCCTCCCTCCCTCCTTTCCAGCCTTGCCTCCAGGAAGTGTAAGAGTCCTGTCCTCTGCTTCACTTTGTGACTTCAGAACTTCAGGGGCCAATCAGGTGACAAATGGGTAAAAGGCACTTGGTGTAACCTGTCCCTTTTCTTGAGATCTTCCCCCCAAAAAGACAACCAATATACAATTTTAGACAAAGGTTCCAAACTTCTCACCTAATATGACCAGAACCTCTAGTTAAGAGGAGCCTTCAATCAGGAACTTTTTTGATTTTTAAACCACTACGCAGGCCAAGGAGGCCTGATAGCACTGTGGTTAAGAGCTCAGCTGCCAACCAAAGGGTCAGCTGTTCGACTCTACCAGCCACACCTTGGAAACCCTATGGGGTGTTCTGCTGTGACCCATTGGGCCTCTGTTAGCTGGAATGGACTCAATGGCACCAGGTCTGGTTTAGTTTTGCTGTGAGTCAAACAGCTGGCAAGCTCTGGCTAAGAGGCAAATAGCCCTGCTACAACCTGACCCCAGCAGCTCCAGGGGCTGTTAACATCTGCACAAATGGCACAGTCCACAGAGCAGCATCCACAGGTGGGAGGGAGCCAGGTGCAGACATGGGACATGGCCAAAGGCAGATCCTAGACCCTGAAACACGGCTGTTCTTCCTCTGCTGGCAGCCGCTCTGGAGGCTTGTGGCCTTCCTCAAGTCTCACCCAGTTACTGATGCCTCCTGGAGGCAAGCTTCTTTTTAGGAAGAAAATGATTTGGAAAACAGGATTAGCTATCCTGAACTTCATGCTACACATATTTACCTGGAGAAACTCACTTTATTCAGCTTTGTTAAAACACATCTCTGGGAATAGTGTGCTATCACCCAGCAGGAAGCTGCATATAGGTGAGCATGCAAATTTATATGGGAATATAGATTTCACTTAGTCATAATAAAAAAAATAAACTAAAATAATTTCCTAAGAAAAAAGAAAAAAAAATCTCTGACAGGCAGGGGTCTGGGGAACCATGCTTTCCATGGACATCAAGGCCAACCGGCCTACCTAGCCTATTGCTAAGAGAGTCTTCTGCATCCTACATTGGTGAGTGGCATCTGGGCTCTTAAAAGCTAGCAAGCTGCCATCTGAGGTACACCAAATGGTCCCAACTCATCTGGAACAGATGATGACTGAGAACAACAAAGGCACGAGGGACAAAGAGCCCAGGAGACAGAAGGACCCGTATGATTGGGAGACTGTATCAACATGAGACCAGAAGAACCAGATGGTGCCCAGATACCACCAGACAGCCGTGATGGGGCACACCAGAAAAAGATGTGCCAACACCAGAAAAAGAAGAGTGCACCTCAAGAACTCTACTAAAGACCACAATTGATGGTTCAACGGCCTGGAGGATCCTCTGGGAGCATGGCCACTAGACCTGCTGCTGCCCCTGACCAGAAAACATTACTGAGGTCAACTCATCGGGCAAAAATGTACTGCCCTCGGGGACACAGTGTCACCATATGGTGTGTGTACCTGATGGTTCTATGCATTTATAGGATGCTGTCCCATTGGTCTGTTTTTAGATGGCAGAGAGGAGGGTGGAGACAAGGGGACAGGAACTTGTTAAGAGGATACTGTAAGTATAGAATGAAAAGAAGTGTGCTGTCACCGGACAAGGACAGCAGAAGCTACACATAGGCAGGCATGCAAAATTCGTTTGAATTGTATACTTCTATTTAATCAGAAAAAAAAAATGAGGAAAAAAACACATCTCTGAGAGATACCATGGATGGAGGCCCCTTTCCAGTAAAATGTCCAATGGGCATAAAATAAAACCCTTAGTAAGCTCTCAGATCCTTGTGATCAATCAAAATCCTAACAGAAGAAAATCTGTATCTTCCTTCTCAAACTCACTGCCAGAAGTATGGGCCTTAGACACAGCAGAGCAGAAAAAGGAGTTTAAGGGTCATATTCTCTTCCCTGGTTTTGACAACTGAAATGCTGGACTAGTCATTTTATCTTTCTGAGCCTCAACTACCTCATCTGCAACATGGGAATAACAGCACAATCCTAGTAGAATTCTGTGAGGACTAAGAGATGAAGCAATTCTGTGCTGTACCATGGTGGGAGAAGTATTAACATTTCCCTAACATCTGTGTAACAGAAAGGGAAACAGTAAGATAGAAGTCTTAAGGGAGGGGGAAAGACTGAGAAAATATAAAGTCCCTAAAAGTAAAAAAATCCACTGCTATCAAGTCAGTTCCAACTCATAATGACCCCATAAGACAGAGCAGAACTGCCCTATAGTTTCCAAGGAGCACCTGGTGGATTTGAACTGCTGACCTTTTTGTTAGCAGCCATGGCACTTAATGCCACTTAGTCAAGTATAAGCCATAATTAAAAAAAAAAAAACAGTTCCTCTTGTATGGACTGCAACTCACGGTGACCCCCACCTGTGTCTCAGCAGAACTGTGCTCTGTGAAGTTTTCCGCAGTTGATTTTCTGGAAGTAGCCAGGCCTTTATTCTGATGCATCTCTGGGCAGACTCAAACCACCAACAACTCAGTTAGCAGCCAAGTGCTTAACTGTCTGTGCTGCCCAGAAACATTAGTTCTTAACGACCACAGTCCTCCATGGCTGAAGTCCACAGGTGACATGAAGGTCCTTGAGGGCGGAAGCACTGTCTGTGTGCACAGGTCACCAGTGCCCAGCCCACACCCTCTGGGGGGCAGCCAGGTTCAGCGCCTACATCTGATGGAGGCTTAATTCATCTCCAGGAGCCAGGCCTTGAGCTGTCTCTCACATCTTCTGACTCTGTCTCCCAGGCGCTCTGGTGGAAAGGGACTTTCCACTTTTCTGGCAGGGAGGAAACAGGTAAGATGAGGATGAACCTGTGCAGAAAGAAGACCCTCAGGCTCCCACACTGGGCCACCACGTCTCATCCAGCAGACCACAGCTCTGCCTTCGATTCTGAGCCTCCAAACCAGCTGCAACTTTGCTAGAGGTTTCCATTAGCCTTCAGTCAACCACCTGAGGTAGGCAAGGTATGAGGCAGAATCCTAGTGCTTCCGGGTTCATCATTCATTCAGAAAACATCGACTACCTATTGTACACGGTCACTATGAGCCAGAATCAACTTGACAGCAACAGGTTCTGTTTTTTGGTTTTCTGGTAGACCTGGTGGTACAATGGTTAAGAATCTGGCTGCCACCTAAAGGTCAGCAGTTCGAATCTACTAGTTCCTTGGAAACCATATGGGGAAGTTCTACTCCATCCTATAGCATTGCCATGAGTTGGAATTGACTTGCCAACAAAGGGTTTGGTTTTTGGTTGCATGGGTATAGAGAAACAACAATAAGCAATAAACAGACACTGGTCCCGTCCTCATGAATCTTGCAGGCTACCAGTCTGCAAATTCACTTTTACTTCTGACAGTAGATCCTAAATATAACAGTTTCAAAAAAGGGTGGGGGGACGAGAAATGACTCAAGTAGATGTCCTTGCACCTTCTTGTTAAAATGATTCATGCTGTTTGTTAGTGAATCAATTCTTTAGCTTCGGGGCATTTCAGCAGCCCAAGTATGCATGTCTTGTAATGGGCCCTCAATGAAACAAAATTGTCACATCCTCCCACGTCACAGCATTTGTAACACGTCCCGCCAGCCCACAAACACTAGCACATTTGATTCTTTTTCACTAAGGAACTAATTTAGACTTAATGGTGTGACTTTGTTTTTAAAACCTCACTCTACTGCTTTAACATTTTCCAGTGACTTGCATGTGAGTTCCAGGATATGGTTTTCTAGCAGTAAAAGACAAATCAAGTTGTTAGGATTCCTCTCCACAATGTTCACTCTCCTGATGCATTTCTTTAGTATATATCCACACATGATCTATCAATGATGTGTCAATGAAATATCAAAGTAATGAAGGCCAAATTTAGAAATCATAGTTCTGCTAGGCTTCCCAAGTAAAGTGAAGGTACCCTCAGCATTTCACATCCATCTGAAAAATAACCTCAATATCTATCTCTGTTTCTTATTGACTGTAGAGCTTGAACAAGATTCTTCAAGCCTCTATGCCTCTGTTTCCTGACCTGTAAAATGAGATTAACCAGTTGTATAGACCAGTTGTATAGCAGCTGGGCTGCTAACCATAAGATTGACAGTCCTAATCCACCAGTCACTCCTTGGAAACCTTATGGGGCAGTTCTACCCTGTCTTATAGGATCTCTCTGTGTTGGAATCACGACCACAACAGGTTTGATTTTACTATTTTACATCACAAGGAGGCCTGGTGGTATAATAGTTAAGCACGAGACAAAGATTTGGCCATCTGTTCCCCTAAAGGTGACAATGAAAAAAAAATCCATGGGGCAGTTCTACTCTGTCACGTGGGATTGCTACTCATCAAGGCATCCAACAACATCTGCCTCATAGGGTTCATGAGACATGTCAAGCATTCATCACTTTCATAACTATTTTTTTCAATACCAGTGCAGCATGCCGGTTAAAAGTGCATGTACTCATGGATCTGGGTTCAAATCCCAGGTCTTCCACTAATAACTGTGACCCTAGGCTAGTAAATGAGTTTTTCTGAGCTTCCATTTCTTCGTTTGTAGAGTCTTGATAAAAACTGCATCTACCTCAAAGGTCAGCTCTGAGGAGGTTCCCAGCATCATTAAACGCTACATTATGTTATAGTTAGCTCAGTGATGACGAAAGCCAGAGCTGACAGAGGTATTCTCCTATCCAGGGGAGAGCTGGCGACATAATGAATTTAAGGGCACTGTCAGGCTGCCTCAAGGAAACAGATGGACCAGTGTCTGTGTGGACAGGATCGCTTCCAGGCTCCCACACAGTTACTGTTTCCCATATCTTGGGTTCCCATTTCCATGGTGACCAGCATGTTTGTTTACTTGGTTCCCTATCTCTTTCACTACAACTGAGGTCTCACAAGGGCAGCAGGTCGGGACTGTGCTGCTTGTGGCAAACATCAAACATACCCGCCCTAGGCTCAGGTGAAGCTGGGTACAAGCACCCACACCCAGTCTTGTCCGCAGAGCCTTACTCCCCTCTGCTGTCTCCAGGGCCACCTCCTCCTGCCCTCATCCCATCCTGCTTTCTTAGGTACTCTAAGGCAGGCATTCCCTAACAACCTTTTAGCTGACCAAGTCAGGAAACTTTGACCATAAGCATCCAACCGTTGGTGCCCTCCAACAGGAGCCCAGGGGTGCACATCTGGCAAGACGGCTGGAAACCAAAGATAGAACTACCGATGAGGAATCTCAATCTCCATCTGGATCCATCTCTCTATCCCGTCTTTCCCCAATCTGCCACTTGATGAAACGTTTTACTGTCGCCTTTATTCCCAGACTGTGACAAAGACAGCCACCATCAGCTCCAGGATTCCAACCCATCAGCTTGGCAGCCACAGGGAATGATGAGCAGCTCTTTCTGACTTGTAGGAAAGGGCCCACCTGGCTGGAATCCTGGGCTCATTCCAGAACCAGTACCTGAGGCCAGAGAGGCATGTTCTGATTGGCTATGGCTGGTCATGTGTCCCCATAAGTATGGAGCCAGTAGGAAGCCATTCCGGCCCAACAACATAGAACCAGCAAAGTAAGACAGGAGCGTTTCCCCAAGAGTAAAGAAGGTTCTTTTTAGCATCCAGGAATCTTGGGTGGTTAAGTGCTATGTCTGCTAACCAAAAAGCGAGCAGTTCAAATCCACCAGGCACTCACTGGGAACTCTACCAGGCAGTTCTCCTCTATGCTATAGAGTTGCTTTGAGTCAGAATCATCTCCACAGAAATGAGTTTTGGGTTTGGTTACCAGCTGTCATGGATTGTATTGTGCCCCCCAAAAATGTATGTGTTGATTTGACTCGGCTATGAGTCCCAATATGGTGCCATTCCTCCCATGTGTTGGGAATCCTGCCTCTGTAATGTTGATGAGGGAAAATGGACAGCAGCTGTGTTGGTGAGGTAGGACTCAAGTTACCAGCTGTGGGATATAAAGGTGAAAAGTGAGCAGAGTAAGTTCAGAACCTCATACTAGCAAGAAAGCAGCACCAAAAGCAGAGCACGTCCTTTAGACCTGAGGTTCCTGTGCAGAGACGCTCTCTTTGAATTTGGATTCAGCCTACCAGACTGTGACAATTTCTTTTACTGAATGGACCTATAACTCATAAAATGGATTTATGGTTTACCAGACTGTAACAATAAAGATCCTCTTCACGAAGCCATCCAGTCTGCAGTATTCCTGTTAGAGCAGTACCAATGACTAAAACAGCAGCCAGGAAGATGTGGGTGCTGAGCAGAGAAGAACCATGGACCCCGTCTGCTCCCACTGTGTCTTCCGCAGTTGCTGCTATGCACTGGCCTCCTGAATCCCTGCCTCGGGCCTCGGGTATCTCTGCAGGCTCCGACGCTCTGTGGGACATCCTCTGCTTAAGCAACCCCTGTGTATGTCAAAGTAGAACCCTGCAGCTTGGGGTTTTCAGTGTCAATGATCTGTCGGAAACAGATCACTAGGCCTTTGTTCCAGGTGCCTCTGGGCCCCTCACACTTGCAACCTGTCAGGTAACAGCCAAGCCGTTTGCACGCCCACACACTCCTTCTTCCACTTCACCAATTGCCATGGCGTCATTGCCAACTCACATTGATCCTGTGGGGCAGAAAAACCCACCCGACTGGGTTTCCAAGGCTGTAATCTTTCTGGACGCAGACTGCTGCTCTTTCCTCCACAGAGCCATAGGTGGTTTTGAAACACCAGACCTCCAGGTAAGTCCATCACTTAAATTACGGGGCCACCAGAGCTCTGTCTCAATGGCTGCAGGAGGCCCTAACTTGAGTATGCCATAATGCATTTTTGTGCATCCTCCGTTGACAGTCATGGTTGTTTCCAGCTTCTCTCCATCATAAAAACCCTCTACTGAATGAACAGCCTACCAAACACCATTTGTGCTCTTGTTTTTCCTTAAGATCAAATCTTTGAAACTGCATTTCAAGGTCAAAAGTTACACACATTTTTTTTAGGCCTTTTGATGTATATATTGAGAAAGATTTCTCAATTACACCCCTGTCAGCAATAGGAGGGTAAGGTAGGAAAGAAACTACTTACCCATACTTTCTTAAGAGAGTAATTATCAATCTTTTATATTTCTGCCAACCTAACAGGGAAAAATAAAACTTAATTTTGTGTCTATCCTGTGTCAGCATGTGACCAGAAGAACCAGATGGTGCCCAGCCACCACCAAAGACAGCCATGATGGGCACACAACGTAGAGTCCCTGTAACAACACAAGAAAAAGAGGGGTGCAGCTCAAGAATCTGCCTAAAAGAGTAGAATTCATGGTCCGATGGCCTGGAGGGTTCCCTGTGAGCATGGCCCCTATACCTTCTGCTGCCCCTGACCGGAAAACCCTACTAAGGTCAAGTCTTTGGAGAGAAATGGACAGGACCTGGGGACACAGTGTGGCCATATGGTGTGTGTACTTCATGGCTGTATGCATTCATAGAAGGCCGTCCTACTGGTCTCTTTCTAGATGGGAGAGAATAGGGCGAAGAGGAAGGGACAGGAATTTGTTAAGATGATATAACAAGTAGAATGAAAAGGAGGAATTTGCTGTAGAAGGAGCTGCAGATAGGTGGGCCTGCAAAATTGATTTGGATTGTATACTTCCACTTAATCACAATAAAAAAAGGTAGTGCAGAGCCAGACAAGTGGCACAGACCAAAAAAAAAAAAAAAAAATTATATTTATTTTTCATTCTCAGTGAGATGGGGCATCTTTTCATGTGCAATCTGTCTTCTAACCAGTATGCTCTCCTTTTCTCCAGAAACTACCTCCCCACCCACTACCTGCATCCTCTCTGGTGACAGCAAGAGCCATCATGTTCTCTTGTGACTTCAGTCCACTGGCCTGCAATCTGAGTTAATTGAATCTAAGAATCTAAGCACCAGTGTCTGCAATCTAAGCTAATTGTTCCAAGGTGGTCCACTGACATCAAGACCAAACAGTAATTCCTTTGGATATTTAAAATCGCAATTATAGAGGAAAATGCCAGTTGCTCTCCACCGGTAGAAGTTCCAAGATGTAAAACCATGAGAGTCCACCACGTAAGAAACAAGAAGAAACTATAAAGTAGTAAACCAGGAGAGACAAACAGGGAAGATAAACAGCGCTGGTAATGTTCAAATTCAAGGTCAGCGTGATCCCAGTACTTCTTGCTCCTTCATTGAAATACAAGATACCTCAGCATCCTCCCTCTCTGTTCCCACCCGTTATTAGGTGAGACTGAATTTCTGTTACTTGCAACCCAAACTCCTGCCTGATACATGTTACTTACCGGCTATGCCTTCTTTTGCAAATTACTTCATGTTCTTTTTCTCATTTCTCTGTTGGATGTTTCCACTTTCTCAGATTGACTTTTGTAAGAGTATTGTATACATTAGGGCTATTTTCCCAGCTTGCCACTTGACTTTTAATTTCTGTTATGACTCAGATGATGAAGTTACCAGAGAGGCTAGGTTGCAGCCTCAGGCAGGTTGGCAAGAAACCTTCAACCAGAACCCAATCACCAGTCTCCCCCGACCTTTGCCGTTTGCAGCTGTGGAGAAACTAAGCAGAAGTGAAGCACCAATCCTTCCAGCATCACTGACACTATAAAATCTGAGTCACCAGTCAAGATAAGGCAGATATCTAGACTGGACATAGCAGAAGAAAGAAGTGAGTCAGGATTTACATCCACAAGAGTGTAGCCCACCATGTCCACCAAGTGTCTCCCCTCCATAAGCTTTCAAACCCAAGTAACGCTTACCAGTCCCCAGCTCCTCGTGGGGTGTCTCAGGTCTAAGTGGTAGTGTTTCCATCACTCCTATCTACATGGAAAATTCTTACATTTGCTCAACAATGTTTGTTTTCTTTGGCCAGACAGAACACTGTGTATTTTTAAACTTTCCAGGAAGACTGCTTATTAAGATAATGTAGCGCAGAACAATCAAACTGTGTTTATTTTTGACTTTTGATTTAATTTTCCTCTTCATAATCCACTAAGGAAAATACTAGAATCATGTATTTGCCTTTCTTCGATTGCAGGCATCAGTGAAATGAGCAGTGGCAAGGCTTCTTCCTGTTTCTATTATACATGTAAGCCCTCCTGGGTCAGATTCTTTCCTTGGGGTAATTCTCATTTTAATGCGAATGCCTGCTCTTGAAATTAACATTAAATTTTATTATCAAGTACCCACAGGTGAATTACTATCTGTGGAAAATGCACCTGCAAAGTCTCAACATCTGAAGGGTGAAAAGAGCCCCAGGTCACCTACGCCAAGCCGTGCATTTACGTGGCTGAGGCAAGTTCGGTTCAGAGACATCAAGCGGCCTGCATAAGCTCACACAGCATGTTGGTGGTAGATTCTTCCCCCCCTTCCACCTTCTCGTGGCAGCCAGCAATTGAACTTTCCATGCGAATTTAAACAGCCTGGCTTGGTGCACTTAAGAAGATGCCATCATTACCTCGGGGAAAAAAAAAAGGTGTACTGACCTCACCTCTGGCAGGTTATTAAGCTTGTATGTCATTAAGCTTTCCTGGATGTCACCAACACCATCACCATCTGCTAGCCGATTCTGGCCCTTGGTTGGAAAAGCATGGGCAGAGGCCTATGGAGGCCAAGGTGCTAGTTTCTGTTTTGCGTTGGACATCACCGCTGGTGCTGACATGAGAAGGGCCTCCACAACAAAGGTGGCTACTTTATTATTTTTTTATTGTATTTTTCGTGAAAATACACACAGCAAAACCAGCTCCCATTCAACAACTTCTGCACACAAAGTTTGGCAACAGCGTTACACTCGTCACGTCGGGTCAGCATTCTCCTTACTTCCCTTCCCTTCTAGGTGTTCCACTCCCATGAACTCACCTCACTTTCCCCCCAAAGTTCTCATCTAGGCTTTGGAGTAACTGTTGTCCACTTGGCCTCACAGAAATATTTTTTTTTAAAGAGTACAGTACTGTACTTAAATTTATCTTTGATACCTACAAAGAGCAGAACCAGGACCTAAGGAGCGCATCTTGCCTCCAGGCATTTTTGTGTTTACAGTTGGGTTAGCACTAGTGAGACCCAGACAGACAGAAGAAATCCTAGTCCCACAAATCCATGAGACCCAGACAGACAAAAAAAATTCTAGACCCAGGCAAAAGGAGTTTCCAGTGTAGTGGGTGAGACAAGAAGCCCCTCTCAGAATCACAACTGCTCAAGATGAACTAGACCACATTGTGAGAGGGAGCGATTTCTCCATCACCAGAGAGATTCGAGTAGAGGCCAGAAACTACCTGTCAGGGAAGGTGCAGAGCAGAATTCCTTTTCTAAAAGTTAGGTTAGAGTTTCCTGAGACAATCTCAGAAGAGATTCAGAAGATCTGCAGGAAAAGCCAGGTCCAGGGACTGGCATATTTGGAGCCCGTTTCTGTCCTGGCACCACTGCCCACGTAGGATTCCCTGGGACCTCAGATTCCTTCTCCAGGAAGGAAGGCGCTGCTTCAGTGCTACAGAGCTCCTTCCTGCTTCTCTGGAACCTCAGATTCCTTCTCTGGGAAGGCAGGAGCTCCCTCGGTGTGGTGGAGATCCTTTCTGCACTCAGAGAAGACACCGACCGCACAACCATGTCAGACTAATCATCCAATTAAGGGTGGCCACTCTGGGGTTAGTCACTTCACCGCTTCCAGGCAGGAGGGCAGAGAGCCACACGGAGCAGTACAGGGTAACACATCAACAAATGTTTCCAGGAAAGCAAATGCCACCGTCTCCTCCAGTGCTTACAAAATTCTCTAAGACCTTGGGCTTTAGACTATGTTTGCATGCCAAGCTTATCTAGGAGAGAGCTAGGAGGGGCGGCAGAGTGGGGTACAAAGGATCCATAAATATACATATATACATACATATATATACATATATGCCAAAGCCAAATATATATAGTATTTTTATTTGGGCTTTTGACTCTCCTGGTGTATATCAAAGGTGAGAATCATATGACTCTCACCTAGGTAAATCATATGGAAATTTTCAATCAAAGCAGTTACTGAGAGAGAAGCCATAGAACTGGCAGGGTGGGGTGTGCAGGAGACTCTTGTACCCAGTATGACAAAAGCAAAAGGTATTAGTGGGACCACCACCACCACATGCCACAGCTGTGAGATTCTGAAAAGGGTGCCCCTTCCTCAAGAAACTTGCTGACACCTGTCCTGCCGCACCTAGAAATGAACTTCTCCGTGATGTGAGTGAGGCCTCCCAGAGTTACGCGGTGTCCAAACAAATGCACGAGACCTTAGAGACAGAGATGCAGCGGCTTAGCACCCGCGGAGGAAGTGGGAGAACCAGGCACTTGCTGTGTGACCCCGACAAGTTGTTCTACCTCTCTGAGCTTGAATAGCTACTAGGTTTACCTCAGAGAACGGTGGTGAGGCTCAAAGGTGACAACTAGGGGACCACCTTTACAAAGCTGTGGGCTGTATTCTGCCCTGTCTGATTTGTGCATGCGAAATCCAAAGGCATTTGAACCCAAGTTTTGAAAAAACACGGAAAACACTGAGGTGAGGGGTGTTAAATACTGAAAGTCTCAAAAAAGTCACCTTACATGTCCTCGTGTTTATCATGTATCTTTCTCATAAGAAAATGCACTTTGTACATCACTAGGATCACTGATCCCCTAGTGGTATAGTGGTTAAGACCTCAGCTGCTAACTGAAAGGTCAGCAGTTCAAATACACCAGCTACTCCTTGGAAACTATATCGGCATAGTTCTACTCTGCCCTATAGGGTTGCTAGGAGTCAGAAATGGCTCCCTAGCAGTAGGTTTAGAATCACCTAATCCTATTTCATAAATAAGGCTTCTCCTTCCCAAGGGAAGTTGGTAAATGTCATTAGATATCCCCACAGGGGGAAAAAAATTAGAAGTCTTTAGATAAGTACACAATGATGTATATACAACAGATAGGCTATTCCTACATTATTTATAGTAAAAGATTGGGAAACCTAAATGCCCCATTGTAGGGCTTGGTTAAATAAATTAGAACACAAATCCAGAATAATGAAAGGCACAGACAGACCCCTTCAGAATCGGGTAACCCCTAAGGAACTGCTGAAAACACCCAGCAAGTCACTGAAACGACAGTCATCTTGCCCATTTCCAAAATCTTTCACAATTCTGCTACCGCCCATCCATGTCATGGGAAACTATAAACACAGATACGGAAAGGCTGTACAATAGACTATTGACGGAAAGCAGCTGTGGACAGTGTGTATTCTATCATGCCTTTTGTGTGCATTTAAATCTGTATGTTCATATGTGCACACATGCACAGAAGTCTGAAGAAATATCCACCTCAGGGCTGACAGTGATTATCTTGTGAGACAGAACCGGTTGCAGGGGCCCATGGTTGAAGAGAGATTTTGACTTCCTTCTTAAAACTATGCATTGTTGTTGGAATTTTCTTTGCGCAAATATTTCAAACTCTTAGAAATTAAAGACTTCGACCTCATTATAAGACATACTACACCCATAAATCATTTTTTAATGCTTCCTATAGGGTCATTATGACTCAGAGTGGACTCAACAAACAGCAAAGGGGCTTAGTTTTGGTTTTTATATGGAGTCCTAGGGGCGTAGCAGTTAAGAGCTTGGCTGCTAACCAAAATGTCAGCAGTTCAACCCCATCAGCTGCTCCTTGGATACCTTATGGGACAGTTCTACTGTCCCCCATGGGGCCAACTTTACGAGTTAGAACTCACTCAATGGCACCTAACAACAACAACAACAACATATGTTAGTGTTGGTGTTCCAATAGCCGGTAAGATGGCTGGAGACAGCAGCTGTGACGAAGGAGCTGTGGAGGCCGGCTTGCCGTTGAGTCCTGGCTCTGGAACCACCTGGGGCTCGTGGGTAAAACATTAAATCATTTACCTCTCTGAGTCTCCAATTCTTCATCTGTAAGAAGGGGCAACAATAACACATACCTCACAGGACGGTAAGAACCAAATAAAATGAGGGACACAAAAGGGCCTTCTGATTTTTTATTGATTCTCTCAGAAAGAAGTTAGGAGACTCTGCTGTTTCTCCAGCCTGGCACAGTACCAAAACGCTAGTCACAACTTCTACTCGTGGTGACCCATGTGTTTTAGTGTAGAACTGTGCTCCACAGGGTTTTCAATGGACGATCTTTGGGAAGTAGATTGCCAGGCCTTTCTTCCAAGGTGCCTGTAGGTTGGCCCAACCTATCAGTTAGCAACCAAGTGGGTGAACTGATGGCAACCTCCTGGGACTCCAGCATGGGGCCAAGGACCCAGTAAAGATGATCTAAATACTGGATGTATGGCACAAGGAAAGAGGCACACACAATCCAGGGCTGCTCCCATAAGAACTTTATTTCTTCTGAAACCCAAGCTCTTATTGAAGGCAGGTGTTTATAGAGTACGCAGGCACCCTTTGGGTGACAGAAATTACCAGTAGTCACAGGTTCACTTCTCAGGCTTGCCCAGGAAGAACCAAAAAAAAAAAAAAAATACGTTGCTACCGAGTGAACTCAGATTCATAGCAACCCTGCAGGACAGAACAGAACTGCCCCATGGGGTTTCCAAGGAACAGCTGGTGGATTTGAACTGCTGACCTTTGGGTTAGCAGCTGAACTCATAACCACGGTAACACCAGGTCTCCCCAGCAAGAACAGCAACTCCGAGTCGGTCTCACAAATTCTCTACCCTTTCACAGTCATTCCTAAAATGTTCTTACACTGCCTAAAAGACTACAGAGGATACCAGGCACCATGGCATAAAACAATTAGTCACCAGCCGCTACTGAAGTGTAAACTAACAAGCATACTTTGAAGAGTCCTAACAACTGACACTCTTCCTGGTAACCAAATGAACCCTCTGAGAAAATCAGTTTTTTTCTTCCTTCATTTCCATTTTGCTGTACATTTTAGAGAATTAAGCTTTTAAGAAAAAAGAATCGCTCTCATTGGATACTACTGATGGGCAGACATCTGGGGCAAATCTCTAAGGCGGGTGCATTCCATCCCAAGCCATGGTTAGCGGTTTGGAGAAGGAACATGCGGCAGGATAACGAGTGGTTCCTAATTATTCTATATCACAGGGTTTGGCATCATCCATAAAGCCCAGTCACACCGGCCTCTTCCCCCTTCAGAGAGGATTACAGAACTGACTGTTTAGACATTTTTGCTCCGAGTGAACACACGTTTTCCTTGTCTTAATTGGATCCAGCCCCCTGCTCCTGAGCAGAAAGGCAGATTGTCTCTAACGATCACACCCTTCCGATGCCAAGTCACCGGCCATCCCTGTGTCTGCAGGGAGCACCGCTTGGCCCCCTCTCTTCTTTCCATTCGCTCAGCCTCTTTCAAGCAGTTATGTGAAAAGCATCCTGCGTCCTGAGCTACCTTCAGCTTGGCCAAAAAAGGTCTGAGTGCTATCTGCACGAACCGTCTCCACTGGCTCACACAGATCCTCACAACTGGAGAAAACTGCTTGCCCCAAATGTTTGGTCTAACATAAATATTTATTTCTTCCAAAACAACCAAAATGAACCACTTCCAAACTGGGGGCTGGGGAGGAGTTTCCTAGCCAGACGTTCTTCACAGTTAAGACAAACATTTGGAAAACATTTTCCAATCTGCCCTATAGCCTTAGTTCATCTTTCTTAACTGTGTGGAATCATTTCCTAATTCACTATGAATCAGGATTGACTTGATGGCAGCCAATGGGTTTGGTGTTGGAATATCAAAAAGATTTTTTAACTATCTTACTTTCTCAGCTCTCCTTCACAAAACATAAACAAACCATCATCAGTCATTCACTCCAGGGATGCCTGTTGGAATGTATACTATGCTTTAGGGACACACTTATCTGGCATAAAAACCAAAACCAAACCCATTGCCACTGAGTCAATTCTGATTCACAGTGACCCCACAGAAAAGAGAACTGCCCCATAGGGTTTCCAAGGAGCACCTGCTGGATTTGAACTGCCAACTTTTGGGTTAGCAGCCGCAGCATTTAACCATTATGCCACACACTGTGATAGTGATGGTTCAGTGCTAAAATTCTCACCCTTCAGGCAGAAGACTTGAGTTCGATTCCTAGTCAATGCACCTAATGCACTGAAATCACCCGTCTACCAGTGGAGGCTTGAGGAAAGGCTAGCAAGAAAGGCTAGGGATCTACTTCTGAAAATCAGACAAGGAAAATGGAGTCAAGGGCAGACTTGAGGTCAGCTGATAATCTGTGACTATAGCCTAGTGACATCGAAACACAACAGCATTCAGCCTGAGCAAAGTGGGATGTTAAGACATCCTTTGCCATTTCAAGCCAACAGCCCAATTGTTTTTCCATCCTCACATTGCTCTCCCCCAATTCTTCCTCCAGCTTGGAGTTTCTTCTCATGGGATGTTATCTGAATATCCCAACAAGCTCTTTCTGAGTGCATTAACAGACAGCATTAAGACGGCAGAGTCTGCGTCACTCATCCTAAAGCTGTTTTTCCTGGGCCATTTGCTGACCCTTCTCCAGCTTGTTTCCATTTCAGAAGTGGTGCTAAGGCCATGCCAGGATGCTATGCCATTTTCAAATGAGGTTTCACAAGACCTTTTATCAGATACAGAGGCCAATTACATTGGCTTGGTCCTCTCCATCCTATAGCTGGTAATTCTACCCTTCACTTCCCCTTCCTCTCCTGGAGTGGCTAAGTGGGAGCTACACCTTCTCTGCAGGAGCAGATCAAAGCTGACTCCCTGGCCCCTCATTACGAGGCAGCGATAGCACGCTGACGCCTCTCCAGCATCTCAAATCTGACAGCGACCCCCAAGGACGCTGATGGCTCTCACAGACAAACATCCTTGAAATGAAAAATTGCAAAATTAATGAGTCAACACACACACGCACGCACGCACACTTGGGTTAACAGGATTCCCAAATGCAAGCACCCACTGAAGAATGGAAAAGGGTTAATGTGAGAGCATTCTCACGGAGAAAGGCCACTTCACAGTCTTTGGGAGGGACAAGCCGCTTCACAGTCTGTGATGGGCCCCACCCCCACTACTAACCCCCTACTATTGGATTAAGTTAAGAAAGCTGCCAAGACCACACAAAACCCCCACACACCATCAGGCCAAAGTGTTTAAGGGCAAGGGTCTCCCAAGGAGTAGCAAGCACCCAACAAGGAGGCAGGGGCTGCATGGCAGATGGGACCTGATGTGGTAAACCAACACCAGCAGGAACTGGCCTGCCCACTGCCCACCCCCTGACCCCATCAAGGAAAGGAAGGAGTGCCACTGCCAGTGACGTGACCCATACCTCCCTTCCTGTCAGTCACCATCACCACCACCCCAGTCGCTTTAGCACCCCGTGCCTGAAAGGTCCCACCTCTTGACCTCACCAAGGAAAGGAAGTAATGCTGTTGCCAGGGACATGACTCACTCACACCAACCTTCCTGACACCGTCACCACCATCACCTACCCCATCCCTGAGGGGTGCAGTACCAGCTGGTGCAAACAGTTAGGTGCTCAACTAATAACAGAAAGGCTGACGGTTTGAACTCACCCAGAGACGCCTCGAAAGAAAGACCTGGTGATCTGTTTCCGAAAGGAAAACCCTTTGGAGCACAGTTTTCCTCTGCAACACATGAGTAGAATCAGTGTATCAAGTTGATTAGATTAGCAGATCAACACATCAGGTCAAAATCTACTTGATGGCAAGTGGTTTAGTTTTTGAGTTGGCAATTCTCTGGCTACTGGCGATTCTCTCCAGCACCTCCCCAAGCCCCGCCACAAGGAAGAAGACTGCCAAGAAGCTGCCCTTGCTCTCTGGATATAGAGACGTCAAGGTCAATGGTGGAAGCAGCAATATTCGTAACAGGCTCCAGAAAAGTCCACAGTGGCGTGTGTGTTTGTGTGTGCGCGTGCACGTGCGCCATCCTCTTCTCAACTACAAATTCATTTGAACTAATGAACAGTTCAGCTTTTTTGGAAGCATTCACACCCTAGAAGGATTTTACCAAACTGCTCTCAAATTGACACTTAGCAAAAATCAGGGTCAGGCAGGACAATCATGTTCTCATTTCACCCCTTTCTCCAGGGGGACTTAACCTCATTCCTATCGCCACTGCAACCTCAAGGGATTTACATGTGGAAACCATACAGACCTGAGAAATGGGTCTGTGGTTTGGTCTAATTATTACAGAGAAGAGGAATGGCTTATTTTGGAATATTAAGGCACTCTGGAAGGTGGGTGAAATCTGCTTCCAATTAGCTCCAGGAAAGTCCACAGCTCAAGTGACCTTGGACAAACTACATCCTTTCTGTTGGCTTGGTTTACCTCTCTGTTACACCAAGACAGTGGAGGACGGAGTGGTAGGCCAACCAAAGGCTTGGAGCAGCCAAGGCCTGGCCGCCCTTGTGGGTCTCTGCCACGTCCCGACCCAGGAATGTTCTTATCTGTTTATCTTGTTTTCTTTTGCTTTCTGCACATGCCTGAAGTTGTCCTTTGCGGTTCATGTCACAGTTACCTTTTTAAAAAATCTTGATGTTTCACCAGTTACAAATTCCTGAAGACACTTTGGGTCCTATCAAAGGTGGCCTAATGTATTATGACCCTCTTGTCAGAAGGACCTCACTGACTGACCCACAAATTCAAATAGAGTTCCTTTGCATTAGAAATCAAAGAACAAGCATTTAACTGTTCTGTGTCAAATGCTGACACCACTTTCTGAGTGTGTCCTAACCCCATTATCTATCTGTCCTTAAAACATTCCCAGTCTCTCAGGAAACTGTTTTTAAGGAGAAATCATCCTTAAGTGGGTAAAGGAACCGCATGTCTTTGACATCTTTAAACACACTGTTCATGGGTCAATTTCAGCCTAGCCTGTTGATGTATCTATTTTCACTCTCATTTTTGGAAGGATTTTTTTTCTTCCTCTTGTGAGTTCACTACATTTTTACAAGCTAGTCTTTTTCCTTAACATAGTATTTGTTTTTTAAGCAGCCTCACATCAGGAGCTTTAAGGAAGCGCAAAGGGCTCCATATATGTCTATAATAAGTAGTTAATTTGAATCAGAGAAGCCAGTTGCTCAATTTAGGCAAATTTCCCTACAAGATACAAGAAATGCAGAAATGCGGGTATCCCAACAATCCCCATCAATATGTATGACTGGCCCTGAGCTGAATTTTTCTCTTAGATAAGTCCCCACTCCCACCCTATCGGCCCCCTCCTCTGCTCCCCTACCCCTCTCTCCCTCCTCCCCTCCCTCTATCTCTTTTCCACCCTATCCTCATTTTCCTTCTCCCCCTATTTCTCCTTCTTTCCACCAGGTCTCTCTTATCTTTTCCTCTCCCTCCCCCAGTTTTGAAGGTCAGAATTTGTGAGGTTAGCACACCCTTACCTAATCCAACGAGTAGAACTCTCTAGGGCAGCTCAGTCCAACTTGACTTGTCGCAGTGATGGAAGCGCTCTATATCTGTGGAGTCCAGTATGGTAGCCACAAGCCACATGTATCCACTGAGCAACTGAAATTGTGGCTAACATGCCCAAGGAACTGAATTATTTTCATTTTAATTGATATCAATTTAAACAGCTGGAGCAACCAGTTGCTGCCATGTTGGTGAGAACAGCTTTACAGGACTGGACGCCTTTAACCCTTTCTGGCCATTCCCACAATCTAAGAGCCTAGAAGAAGACAGGCCCCAACCAAGCCCAGCAAAAATTCAGAAAGGATGGTGGCCTCCACCATCATCACTTCAGAACCACCAACAACCCCACCTAGAACTCAGCCCTAAATGCACTAACAAAGCTCCAACAGGAAGGCCATCCCAGTTTTCCTCTCCGATTTTGTCACTCCTCAACTCCAGGGTCCCACTGCCATTGTCTTCAGTGCTTTCCATTGTAGGAACACATCTCCGTCAAAAACACAATGTCCCAGAAAATCAACAGTTATCTTCCAAATTGGGGTCTATCCCTCAGACACGATCTTTGGACTATCCTTAAAACAAATACTGGTCCTTCAGGCCATTGTCCAGTTGTCCAAATTCTAGGCATAGAAGACTCAACACAGTCCACATAGTTAAGAAAGTCAGTCAGCTCACAGTCAGCTTTAGCTCTTTGGGAGAAGACCCAGCTGACCAGTTTAAAGTCTAAATAGATAACTGGTGCCCAGTTCCATTTCTTCACTCATCTTTCACTAGCATCCGAAACACTACCCTGGACAGGATCTTTAAACAATCAAATACTGAATGAAGTGTACCCTGGTTAAGAGTTTGAGAAGAGAATTCAAGAAATGTACTCCCCACATGAGAAATGAGAATGCACATGAAGTCACGGAGGACAACTGCTCTCTCTTGGAAAGGCGACATCATTTAAAAAATGACAATTATCTCCTCTTGTGTTTGGATGGTATTAAACAGGGGAGCATGGTCTTCACCCCAAAAAGATCATATGGTAAGCCTGATTCTCCAATTAAAATCTTTTCACTACTGAGGAAGTATATACCAGGATGGGTTTGAAAGGAGAAATCTTCCCTATTATTTAAGGCCATTTCGGTCCATGCTAATCACACCCTTGTAGTCACTGTCCTATTTTGATGAGGGGGTGGAAGCTGGCAGTAGTATGACAGAAGAAATTCCTGATTTTCATCTCTCCATGTCACCTGTTTACAGTTACAATCTCTTCTTCTCAACTTTCATCTCCGAACTCTATGATCTGCTGCAATCACACTTTTTTGAAACCCTAAGACTTCTTTTACAGCCGGGATTTCTAGATATTCTAATGCTTTATCTTAAACCACGAGTCCACTGGAAACAAATACTGACTTCAAATACCATCCACATTCCTGGACAGTTTCACAAGACCATTGGAAGGGCCGAGGCACGAGATGAAAAGGAGTTCTTCTGCTGTAGTGGTTAAGCATTCAGCTGCTAAGAGAAAGGTCCAAAGTTTGAAACCACCAGCCACTCTGCAGAACAAAGATGTGGCAATCTCATTCCTAAAGATTTACAGCCTTGGAAAACCTGTGGGACAGTTCTCCTTTGTCCTATAGGGCCCACCTAGGAGTTGAAATTGACTCAACAGTAACGGGTTAAAAGTGAATTTGATCCTATATTGAACCCATTCCTGAAATGCACTTGGGCATCTTTGAAGTTTTTGGCCCAAACTCAAAGAGTATCATTTATCAAGCCACTATAAAAGTTAATACAGCTTCTGAAGACATCATCTAAACAAGGATTAGTTTAGACACTGGAAGAACTACGCTTTTTTTGAGTTTAGAATCTGACAAGAAATACTGAGGCTACTGAAAGATAGAAGTGGTGTGGGCATTTATCTGGTGATCTTGAAAGCAGGCAGCTAGGTGGATTAAAATCATCACTGGAAATCTTCCTAGAAGAAAGTAAGTCCTTCTTAAAACACTGCTTCTGCTTTCTTGACCTGCACAGCATCAGTTCTTAGAGGGAAACTTACCGGGGTGGGGGTGAGGGGGGAAAAAAAAAAGACAAGGCAGTTTCATTGGCCGGCACGGCAGTCAATGGGCCAGGCCGCTTTTCCGCAGACTGAGCTGCCTCGGCACGCAGAGCCACCTGGGCGAGGGAAACGCTGTCACTCTTCTGCACCTGAGGACTGAAGGGAGGAGGAAAGTTGCAGGAGAGTCAGCCGGCCTGAGACAGCGCAAGAGGGCTGCAGGCTTCAGCGATGTTCGGATACACTAATGGCTCAGTCACCAATGTTTGCGTTTTAGCATAATGGAGGCACGCGACGCAAAGAGAGAAAGGGCCCACTGGCTTCCAGTCCTGCTGCGGGGTGCTAAATCAATCCCAGCAGAGCCTGCCCCCTCACGGGCCTAGATGAGGGTTCATTCACTCCCTCTCCTGCCCTCCCCAGCCCCTCCTTGTCTCCAGTTTCACCTCGCCCCAGAACCATCTTCTTAATAACTGTCGGGGAAGTTCCAGGCCAACAAGTCACAGAGGCATCTAAGAAAGTGGCTCTCACATACAGTATTTCGGTTTTCAGCAACAGGGGCAAACAGCAAAGCCATTCTGTTGCTAACTTCTCATTTCCTGTGCTGGGTGCTTGCCGGTACCGTTCTCAGGAAATGGCAATCAACACTCCATCATCTTTATTGATCAGATAGAGCTACAGCTGGTCTGTGAGGAAAAGGAAAGGTGGGCCCTTGCAAAATTTCTCCTCTCCACTGTTCACTCAGATCTACATACGAGAAAAACATGTAAACCTTTACCGCAAAGCCAGAACCCAAAAGAAGCACCCGAAAGACACTCTGCAAACACCCTTTCTCACTTTGATTATTTCCATGCTAGCTGGTTGCCAATTTTCTGAGACTCTGAAATACAAACAGACCAAGTAAATCTGGGTCTCTTCTCATTAAATGCTTAATCACTTAGCTCACTTCCATAAACTTGCATGACTTCAGTCTTAACTTCTTCCTTTTTTTTCCTTAATCACTTTTTAGGAGAGTAATCTAAAGCTCCTTAGAGTGATCAAATTGATGTCTCTCATGAGACTAGGACAAATAAATGGCTGCCCACAAAATATGTTTCACTGGTTTAAAATTTTGAACCCAGGTCTCTATCTTACTTCAAAACAACTGTCACAGAAGTAAGGAGCCCTGCTGGGAGCAGCGGCTAAGTGCTCACCGGCTAACTGAAAAGTGTAGCTACTAACTGAAAGATCAGTGGCTAGAAGCCACCAGCCACTCTGCAGGAGAAAGATGTGGCAGTCTGCTCTGTAAAGACCACAGCCTTGGGAGCCCTGTGGGCCAGTTCTTCTCTGCCCTACAGGGTCGCTATGAGTCAGAATTGACTCAGTGGCAACGGGTTTGGTATACTGGGTTGGTCCCAAAGGTTCAACTTGCTTGCTAGGTTTGTTAATCACTAACACCCACGTAAATCACTTTTTTACGTACAGGTTATCTTTTTTTTTCTTCTATCAATGTTTCTACTTTATAAATGTCTTATTACGGTGAGAGTTTGAATCCACAATAAATTTCAATACCTTCTGCCTTTAAGAATACATCAGAATAACAAGAGGCCTCCAAACAACCCACCAACATAGCCCATTCCCTTTATGGCTCTTGCAGAGTGTGTCTGTCTTTCTTCAAGGTCTGTTTCTCAACTGTTTGGGACAAATGTGAGTTGCACTTGAAAGCCACCTTTTAAATTGTTTACAGTGTATTTCGTTAAGTGAGCTAAATTAAATTTCACATCCACCTCAACTCTATTTCTCATCTGTAACCATTCACAAGAATCTTCAAGATGCATTTTTAAGCATTTTAAACAATTCAGATTGTTTAAAATACAATTTTTTATACTGCTATTTCCTTAACTGACTGGAATTTTCACTCCAATATGTGGCGAATATGACTATTTAGGGAACGAGTTCGTTTAAAAGAATGACTTCAAGTATATTAGAACTGAGAAGGGAAAAATAAATTGCCTTTCTTTCTAACATCTTCTACTCCAATTACAATACATGTGCTCCAATCTTTAATAAAGGCCCAGACAAAAGAAAAGCAGAAGCACTTAAAATCGTGGATTCTGTCTAGATGTAGCTGAAAAAAAATGGGGGGAAACATGAATTAGAAATGAAGCTCCATTAAGTGATTAATTCTCTCACATCTGTGTCAGACTCCCCCCACTTCCTTACAGAGCAAGACCCTCTCCATTCAAAGGCGTTGCCAAAGGCTATTTTCTCACCCCAGCTAACTACCAAACTCTCCAAGAGAAACTGAAAGCCTTTCAAAGGAAAAGGAAGGGAAAGGCACATTCTTGAGCACCTTTAATCTCCCAAATAGAAATTTGATTCGGCTAAGGCTCTGAGAAGACAGATCTGTTAACCTGATAAATGAATATACCAAGCAGCATATTCATTTTAGTGAGATCCTGGGGAGATCCTTTAAGGAAAAGGGGGAACCATGTTATCACTTTTTTTAAAGAAGCAACAAAATGCTGAGAGAAGAGGGAAAGCAGGCATCCCCCAGGCCAAGGGATGTCTAGAGTGAAACTGGGGAGCATAATTCCTTACACAGCAGAAGGGACCAAGCCCCCGGCACCTTCCCACAGCGATCTCCCAAGAAATAATTTCAGAGGACAGAGAGGGTGAAAACCATCCCGACCCCCAAACACTGAGAGGTCCTACCAGGTCCCACCACTAGGTGGCCAGCTGCCGAGGCTTCCTTCCAGCCAAGGGCTGGACTTCCCTTCTTCCCCATCAGAATCCACTGCCCAACCCAAGACGGAGCCTACCAGCCCTCACCCAGATCTAGTTCTCTAAAACCATCAGGGTATTTCAGGATAAAGAGAAAACTAGAGTAAACAAACTCAGGCCTCTGGGCCTGAAGTCACCACCAAACAGCCAGTTTTAACAATCTGTTCACACCAAAGCTGAGCTCTCTTAGTCCCTGGGCAGTGTCAAAGGTTAATTGTTGGGCTACTGAACAAAAGATTGGCAGTTCCAACCCTCCCAGGCCTGGCAGTCGGCTTCTAAAAGGTCACAGCCCTGAAAACCATTTGGTGTAAGATTTTATTCTGTACAATGGGATTGCCATGACTTGGAATCAACTCATCTAGCAACTAACAACTTCGGCAATTCACACCCACCCGGAGGTGGTGCAGAAGAAAGGCCTGATAATCTACCTCCATAAAGATTATAGCAAAGAATACGCTAGGGAGCAGTTCTGCTTTGTAACCTGTGAGGTCTCCACGAGTCAGACTCAACTCAACAGCCAGAAACAGCAATCACCACCCTTCTTCAGGGCTTTCAAAGCAAACCTTCCCGAGCGACAACTGATGGCAAAATTGTGACACCAGGGTGGTGTATCCTCAACCCACACAGCCTGTAGGAGCCACAGGCTGATGGGACAAGCTGGGTAAACACGAGTCATTTTATTTCTGGCCAGAAGTTCTTCATTCATCAAAGTGGATGAATGAAAATATCAAGAAACAGGTAAAGCAGGTTGGTGACCTGCTTCTAGAGTATCTTTCTAAAGTCAAGACCTTTCAGGCTGCCTTCTGCCTTGGGTGTCAAGTCAAAAGCCTCCTCCCAAGAAAGGGAAAACCACTTCCCCTTTTGTAAAAAGACTGCACATCACAGCTGAAATCTTGGCAGAAACGTTACATAAATTCCAAGTGTTCCTAAATACGTGTTTGCATGTACAACACAATCACTACAGGAAGCATCTAAGTTTCTGAGTTACTTGAAAAAAAAAAAGGAAGAGTTGAAATACGAGTTTATGGGTTTGACTTAGGATCTTACCCACTCAATTTAGACAATATTTCCTGTCCAGCTAAATGCAACAACCCTAATAACTATGCACCCAAAATGCATCTAAGCACCGACATACTTAACATACTTTTTCTTAACTGTGACATAACTGAAACACTTCAGTTCTCTCTCCCCTTTCAAAAAAAAAAAAAACTGAAATCCGGACTCATTTCTAGGTGATCTGTACAACCATCCTTTCGTTATTCCGTGAACAGGCTAACTCCTCAACATCTTTGCCTTTAAAAGGCTTCCTTCCACACGACGGGATTTCCCTTAAGAAACATTCCCAGCGGACGGCTTCCAGCAATAGCCTCTATCAACTCAGTCTGCGCAAGCAAAGACTGGGCTTCTGCTAATTCTATCCACCGCCCCCCCTCTCCAGCACACACACTCACACTCACACCAGTTCCTACTCACAGAACCATCCCAGGTCGGCTTGAAAAGCTATTTTCTTTGCATGTTTGCCTCTCTGTCCCTGAATGAATGCTTTTCCAAGTGACCTTGCAGCAGCTGCCGAGATGGCACGCTCTACAGAGTTACAGAGCTGGAAACGAGGGGAAATTTGAGCATCCGAACCCCTGCAACCTCCACACTGCTTTCTTCTCCTCTCCGCCTAGTCCCCATTCTCGGTTCCGAAGGGCAGGAAGCCCCGAAGCCTGTGCAGAGCACACGTCCGAGGTGTCCTGCTCGCGACTCACTGCGTGCACCCTGCACAGGCACAGCCCACACGACACCGGCACCCGCGCCCCGGCCCGCGGCCACTGCGCCAGGCGCGCCGCCCTGCTCTTACCTTCCCTGGCTTTCAGCAAGACCGTGTTGGCCACGATGTTTTCCAGCTCCATTGACAGTCGGCGGTCAGCGAGGGAGCCGGCCGGCGGAGCTGTCAGCGCCTGGGGTGCCGCCGCGGTGCTGCCGCCGCTGAGCCGGAGCCGGAGCCGGAGCCTGCCGCCTACCGCATTATTCCTGCTCGGCTCCCTCGGAGTTCCCCGTCTGCACAGAAGAGCCGCCGCCGCCGCCGCCGCCGCCGCCGCCGCGTCTTCCTCCCTCCGTGTCCCCCCTCCCCCCCCTCGGCAGTCTCCCCCCCACCCCCCACCCTCCGCGTTTCTCTGTCACTCCATTCTCCTCCCTCCAGCTCCCTCGGACGCTTTAATGCCTCGGATGTTTCTGCCTCCCCTCAGTCCCTCCCGGGGGTGTGGTACCAGCAGGGTCCGGCCGCCGCACTGCGCAGGCGCCAGGCCAGGGCTCGCCTCAGGCGGCGGACCTCGCCGCGCGGGGCCTGCTGGGACTTGTAGTCAGCCGGGCCGGGCAGGGGCCGGACTCGCGCGCCTGCCGGAGTCTGCGGCTGGCTCGGACCCGCGAGGGACCCGGGGATGTGAGGGCGCGGCTGGCCAAGGCAGGGCGGACCAGCCGAATGCAGGGCCCCTGCTTCCCCGCCCGGGCTCCCCGCTCTGTGGTCTGCCGTTCGCCTTCTTTCTGCCGTGCTGAAACCCGGAAAGCGAAGTCGGCAGGCCAGGGCAGCGAACGAATGCCGCAGCCGGACAGGAGCCGTGGAGCCCTGGGCTGCCCCGGGGCGGGAGGACGGTCGGCGCGGCCCTGCGACGCACACACACGCGCGCGCCAGACCGCTGACAAAGGTGCACTTTGTTTCCTTGGAGGGTGCGAAGGGTCTGCTCCTCGGCGACGACCCTGAGCAGGCGGCCCGCCTCGCCGGCCGCGCGGCTCGAGCGCCCCCCGGCGGCCGTGAGACGCGGTGACGGGTCCGAGCGCTTGGCGCCACTGGCGCCCCAAACTCCCACCGCCCCGTTTCGTGCCTGGGAGTTTGGGGAGCGCCCTCGGGTGTTGGTGACCCCGGGCCGGGATCGGGATCGGGGCGTGAGAAACGACTGGTTGCCAAAAATTCCTTGGAGCGCTCTTCGCCTTGCAGCAAAGCAACTATCCTCAGAGCCACCAAACTTACCCAAAGTTAGTAATACACAAACTGAGTGTCACTGCGGGGAGTCTAATACGTAACAGCCAGGCCCACGCCAAGCCGGCGTGGAAATGTGTTTTCAAATTCCTGGTTTATTTCTCTTGGTGTTCTTAGCTTCTACCCATTGCTGTGCTCTGAAGACCAGACTCCGAATCTAGTCTCAGCCTGCTGCTTGCAGGCTTCTTCTGAAGGCCCAGCTCCTGGAAATGGCCCCTCCTCGGAGACTGGTCTGCGACGAGTGTCCTCTGGGCTGGGGGAGGAGCACGCTGACCCCAAGAAACAATGAGGCCTTTGCCTTCTCTGCATCCTGCGGGCCGGATATCCCTTCAATAAGGAGGTTTTGGGCCTTCTCTGTCGAAACGGAGGAAACTTTCTACGCCAGGACTGCCAGGAAGTCGTAGGGTGGTGCCGACGGCTACAGAGAACAATTATTATGCATCGGAAAATATAAAATGAATCGATTTTTCCAGGCCTTGGAAACCAGAATGGAGCTGATTCTAACAGTGCAGGATGGTCTTGTCGCACTGATATGCCAGTTAAAGAACAGTCCAGGCAGCCCCAGTGTTGACGCGTGATCCCAGTGACATCCAGGACTGACACACAGAAGTGAAAAAAGTGAATGACTAAGATGAGAGGTGTGTGTGTGGTGAGAGTTACCCTCCACTAGGAGACAGGTGACCTGAGGGAATGTGCTCCATCACCACCACTTCCTGGAGTGTGGATTTGGGTCGGTGGGTCACTCTGGGGTTTGTCACTGATGTTGTCTGCAAAGTGTGAGCAAAAACAATTTACCTGTCAGAAGGCAACAAGCTGAGCAGATTACAGCTTGAGGCACCTTCCACTCCAGCAATGACTGTTCCCAGGCTTCCTCTGTGCTCAAAAACCAAACCCACTGCCTTTGAGTCGATTCCAACTCATAGTGACCATATGGACAGAGTAGAGCTGCCCCATAGAGTTTCCAAGGAGCGCCTGGCAGATGTAAACTGCTGACCGTCTGGCTAGCAGATGTAGCACTTAACCACTGTACAAGTAGGGTTTCCTTGCCTTTGTTACATAGCCACAAACCCAGAGAGCCTAGCTGAGAATCAAAGAGTGACTCTCTGAGAGAGAGAATCCCACACCACAGACAGCAGCACCTTGGAGCTCACCAATTATAGCAGTCAACCAGCACTTTGAGACCTGTTGTAGCCTAAAGATCTTTTTGTCTGTTTGACTGTCATTTAAAAAAAAAAAAAAATTAAACTTAAGTGGCTTGTTATGAGCCAGACTCCACTAGGTGACAACAGGCTGGGTTTGGTGGGGTGGTTGTACTCACTGCAACGTTCTCACCCTTTGCTGAGCATGCAGACCACCTGGGGATCTTGTTAAAAGGCAGATTCTGGTTCCGTAGGTCTGAGGTCAGCAGTTCAGATTCACCAGATGCTCCTTGGAAACTCCAGGGGGCAGTTCTACCCTGTTCTGTAGGGTCACTCTGAGTCTGAGTTGAGGGGATGGCAGTGGGTTCTGTTTTCTGGTACTGCATGTGCACAAGCGTTCCCCTGTGGCTGTGCTCTGCCTTGCCTGCCCATGTGACCTAGGTACATGGTTTGGCCCACTGTCTTCATGGCAGTGCAAAAGGAGACCTGGTCATCTACATGCCAGCTCCCAGAGTGTTTGCTTGAACATAGCCCATCTCACTGACCAGATCAAGTACCACAGCGAAACCTGATGTTAGAGGGATGAGAAATCCTCTCTTAGGAAAGAGCAGTGAATGTTACAAACAGTACTACAGTCCGTGAAGCATAGGGTGTGTGTGTGTCAGTCATTTGCTTGATTGTAAGTGATGGAAACCAATGCTGGTTGCTTCAAGCAGAAAAAAAACCTTCTTGGAGGCTCCTGGAACAGTCCTGCCTTCAGCAGAGATGCTGCAAAGCTGAGGATCTATCTTGGTCATCTAGTTCTGCTCTGAAAGAAATACCATACATGGATGGCTTTCATAAAAGAAGCTTATGTTCTCACAGTTCAGTAGAAGTTCAAATTCACGGCACTGGCTCCAGGGGAAGACATTCTCTGTCAGCTCTGAAGAAAGGTCCTTGTATTGCCTCAGTTGTCCCTGAGTCTGGGAGCTTCTTGGCACTGGAACCTCACCTCCCGTGGATGCACTCTGCTCCTGGTGCTGTTTTCTTGCTGACATGAGGTTCCCAACTCTTTTGTTTGGTTCCCTTTCTTTTTATCTCTTGAAGAATTAAAGGATAAAAATTAGTGCAAGTCACATCCCAGGGAAACTCCTTTTACATTAGCTCAGAGCAGTGACCTTGGTAAGGGTATTATAGTTTCACCCTAATCCTCATTAACATGATCCCGTATTGCCCTGTTAGCCACAGGCAAGGATTAGGATTTACAACACAGGGAAATTATAAAATGGAAGACAGCCACACGATACTGCAAATCATGGCCTAGCCAAATTGTTACACACATTTTGGGGGGAACAATTCCATCTATGACAACAAGGCAGCCTTTTCAGTGCACACAGACATACCCTTCTCCAGTACAGGTCCCTTCACTGTACCCAGAACCTCCAGTCCTTACCCAATCCTGTGAGGCAGGTATTATTTAGATAATAACACCTGCAGTGGATAGAAAAGAAACAGAACCTCAAGAATTAGATCCACTGCCCAAAGATAGCTGAGAGCAGCTAGCAAAGCAAGTTATTTATATAAATATCTACCTTCCCTACTGGAAGACTTGAGATGCGTCTTTTTTATCTTGTTATTCCCTCCGCTTATAGAACCTAGCAAGTGCCTTCCCATGCTGAGCGTTTGGCAGTATATATTGTTGTCAGGTGCCCTCAGGTCACCTCCAACTCCTAGTGACACTGTACACAGCAGAATGAAACACTCCCTGGTCCTGCACCTTGCCCGCAATCTTTTTTTATGTCTGAGCTCATTGTTGCAGCCACTGTGTCACTCCATCTCCTTGAGGGTCTTCCTCTTTTGCGCTGACCATCTTCTTTATCAAGTATGGTGTCCTTCTCCAAGGCCTGACTTTCCTCCTCACTACATACTCAAAGTGTATAAGATGTATATAAGATGTATCTTTACCCTCCTTGCTTCTAAGAAGCGTTCTGGTTGTACTTCTTCCAGTACAGACCTGGTGGTTGTTTTGGCAGTCCATAGTAGATCCAATATTCTTCTCCAATACCACAATTCAAAGGCATAGTTCTTCGGTCTTCCTTATTCTTTGTCTAGCTTTCACATGTATATATGCAACTGAAAATGCCAAGGCTTGAATCAGACACACTTTTGTCTTCAGAGAAACATCTTTGCTTTTCAACACTTTAAAGAGGTCTTTTACAGCAGATTTCCCCAATGTGAGGCATCTTTTGATTTCTTGGCTGCTGATCATACCAAATATGACATGATTCAGCTCCTCTTAGGGTTCTGAGACACTAGTCATACTATGCTAGTTAACTGCCAAAATTTCCAAATTCTTGCCCAGTCGGAGGTCAAAAGGGAAAAGTAGGGAAGGTTGGCTTCCTGGTGTCAGGGGTCGTACCCAGCTCTCTGATGGGTCCTCTACCCTTAAGCCCACTATCTCCTGCAATAACCCAGCTGGTAAACTGATCACATTGTTTTAAACTAAGCATAGTGTTAAACTAAACAGACCAATTTCAATTCAAGTTTTCAGACTCAGTGGAAAACAAAAAGATATTTACCCAAATATGGGACATAGAAAGCTGGACCTTTTTTTGTTCATTTTGGAGCAGAGCAACCAAAACAGATAGCTTCAAAATGAAGAAAAATGTCCAAATTGGCAAGGAAATTACACATTATGAGTTTGCAAATTAATTCTGCATTTCTAGAGTGCTGGAAGTGAAGAGAACTTGGAACACTTACTGATGAAGATCAAAGACCAAAGCCTTCAGTGTGGGTTACACCTCAACACCAAGAAAACAAAAATCCTCACAACTGAAGCAATAAGCAACATCATGATAAACAGAAAAAAGATGGAGATTGTCAAGGATTTTATTCTACTTGGATCCACAATCAATATCCACGGAAGCAGCAAGGAAGAAGTCAAAAGACTCATAACACTGGTTACGAGAGACCTCATTACAGTGTTGAAAAGAAAGGATGTCACCTTGAGGATTGAGGTGCTCCTAAACCAGTCACATCATACACATGTGAAAATTGGACAGTGAATAAAGAAGACAGAAGAACTGACACCTTTCAACTGCAGTGTTGGAAAAGAATGTTGCATATACTATGGGCTGCCAAAAGAACTGACAGATCTCTTCTGGAAGAGGTTAGAATCAGGGTGCTCCTTAGAAGCAAAGAGGGTGAGACTGCAACTCACATACTTTGGGGATGTTGTCAGGAGGGATCAGTCCCTAGAGAAAGACATCATGTTTGGTAAAGAAGAGGGTCAGCAAAAACGAGGAAGAGGGTCAGCGAAAACAAGACCCTCAAGAAGATAGAGTGACACAGTGGCTGCAACAATGAGCTCAATCATAACAATAATTGTGGATGTGGCACAGGACTGGGCAGTGAGTATTTTGTTCTGTTGTACGCAGGGCCACTATGAGCTGGAACTGACTTGACAGCATCTAACGACAACAGCAGAGTTGGAAGAGGAAGAACAGTCTTTTCCACCATAATTTAGTTATAAGCCAATCAAAGTCTCAATACAGATAAAGAAAGACTGCAAACCTTCCTGCGGTCTTTATACTACCATCATCTGTTGGGTTGCTATGAGTCAGTTGACAGCAGTGGGGTTGGTTTGTTTGTTATCCATCAGGCCACAACATGACCCTACAGCAGCAGTTTCTTCTGTTTGAGCATGGGAGCTTGTAGCAGAAATGTGGATACAGACTATACAGAGAGGACTGCTTCCTAACAAAGGAAGGAAGAGGCAAGCCAAACTGACTGCAAGGTTAAAAACAAACAAAAAAGGTTGCAAAACCCAGTTTTCTTAAAGTTGGCAAAGACTCATGGGGACGCCTTGTTTGTCAGAGTAGAACTGTATTCCATGAGGTTTTCAATGGTCGATTTTTTTAAAGTAGATTACTAAGCCTTTCCTCTAAGGCACCTGTGAGTGAGCTACAACCTCTAGCCTTTAGGTTTGCTGCCCAGTGCGTCAGCTGTTTGCATCACCCAGGGACTCTGAGTAACATGTTAGGAGCCCTTGTAACCAAGTAACTTGTGGATGAAATGAATTCACGAGGGTTTAGCCTAACGCAGCAAAAACCTACAAAACTTTCTCCTGCTCCACAGACTCTGAGCCTGATCATCTTTGAAATCTTAGAATGATGATTTACTATCCTAAAGTAGGCCATAGTCGTATGAGATTTGCTGTTTAATTGACACACTGAAAGGAGAACATACTCCTTCATTGAATTCTCAGTGGCCAGTTACATGCTAAATGAAATGCAATGAATATTCAGAGTTTAAAAATGTAATGTTTGGCACAGACTGCTCTTTTAACTACTTGATAAAATAAGATATAGTACCTGATTTGCCCACTTGATTTGGAGACACTTAATTCTCTCGTGTGCCTCCTGCGCCTCCTGCAGCAGTATCTCAGAACAAAGGCACCGTTTAATCTGCCTTGGGAAGGAGCTGGTGCAGGAACAGGCAGGCAGGATTCCAACAGAGCAGGGGGTCAAAGCAGCTGCCGATGTCTCCCTCACAGGGAGAGGGGATCATCTAGCACAGACTCGGGGGACCTGCATCCAGCCCCTACAAAGCAGAAGTAAGCTCCTGTTCCACCTCTTGCCACCTGGAATGGGTTGGTGAGTGTGCCAGGTCAGTTCACAGTCAAGGCCAACAGCTCCCACTGGCTGCAGAGGGAACTCTGCTCATAAAGTGACAGTCAGGTCGTGTATGTGATCATTGCTGTTAGGTGCCATTGAATCAGTTCTGACTCATAGCAACCCGATGTACTCGGAACAAAACACTGCATGGTCCTTCACGTGCCCACCGTTGGGTACTTGAGCCCATTGTTGCAGCCACTGTGTCCGTTCATGTCACTGAGGGTCTTCCTCTTTTTCAGTCACTGTTTTACCAAACGTGATGTGTTTATCCAGGGACTGAGCCCTCCTGATGACATGTCCAAAGTGTGTAAGACATAGTCTTGCCATACTTGCTTCTAAGGAGCATTCTTGTTGTACATGAAATAGTTAACTGAACACCTAAAAATGTCAGGTCATAGAATTTTTAATTTTTAAATGATTGCCTGTCTTAGCTGTCATAGGGGAACTGAGGAACAGTCATGTGACAACTGTGAGACCCCCCAGGTATGCCCAGAGAAGCTCCTAGAGAAAGGACGAGCTGAACCGAGAAGCCCAGAGCAGTTGCGTGCAGTGAGGATGTTGAGAAGTGAGTTGTCTGCAGTGAGTAGCTGAGAAGGCTAAATTCACATTCATATGGACAAAATGTAAAGATGTGGGAGGGCTCCAGAGAGACCCCAGGAATGCAGACTGCTAAAGGGCTGAACCGCTGGCTGATCTGGGCCGGTAAGTGGTCTGATTGTTGGACTTTGGGACATCAATATTAGTGACATTTTTGGTAGCCCAGGATGTTAAGACAGGATCTGACAGTTATATATCTCTTGGTTTGGAGCCCTGGTCAGCAGCTTGAATCCACCAGCCACCCCTTGGAAACCCTACACGGCAGTTCTACTTGGTCCTATAGGACTGCTGTGAGTGGGAACAGACTCAACAGCAGTAGCAGGTTTGCTTTTTTTTTAGTTTTGTGTTAGTTTGATAGAGCCACCATAACACAAGTAGGAGCCTTTCAAGAACAGAAATTTATTTTCTTACAGTTCTAGAGTTAAAAGTCCAGATCAGGGTCTCAACTATGTCAGTTCCTTCTGTGGACTTTTCTCCTCATTTCTGGTAACTACCATTATGCAGATGATACAGACTTGCTTGCTGGAAGTGAAGAGGATTTGAAACACTTACTGATGAAGATCAGAGACCACAGCCTACAGTATGGATGCACCTCAACATCCAGAAAACAAACATCCTCACGACTGGACCAATAAGCAACATCTTGAAAAATGGAGAAAGGATTGAGGTTATCAAGGATCTCATTTTACTTGGGTTCACAATCGATGCCCATGGAAGCAGCAGTGAGGAAATCAAAAGATGTATTGCAATGGGAAAATCTGCCTAAAAGGACCTCTTTAAAGTTTGAAAAAGCAAAGATGTCACCTTGAAGACTAAGGTGCACCTGACCCAAGCCATGGTATTTTCAATTGCATCATATGTAATGAGCAGTAAGGAAGACAGAAGAAGAACTGACACCTTTGAATTGTGGTGCTGGAGAAGAATAGTGAATGTGCCATGAACTGCCAAAAGAACAAACAGATCTGTCCTGGGAGAAGTATGAACAGAATGCTCCTTGGAAGCAAAGACAGACTGTGTCGTACATACTTTGGACATGATGTCAGGAGGGATCAGTCCCTAGAGAAGGACATCATGCTTGGTAGAGGGGAGGTTCAGTGAAAAACAGAAGACCCTCGATGAGATGGACTGATGCAGTGGCCGCAACAATGGACTTAAGCATGAAAACGATTGTGGGCATGGTGCAATGTTTTGTTCTGTCATGCATAGGGTTGCTGTGAGTCAGAACTGACTTGACGGCACCTAACAGCAACAACTGCTATAAATCAAGGGCACTCCTTGTCATCTGTCTATCCCTGTGTGCATCTCTCTCTGTTCTGCTTTGTTTATAGCTCAGAAGGGATTTGATTTAAGACTCACCCTTCTCTGGCATGAAAATCCTTGTTTCCAAGCAGAGTTACATTTGGTGTTAAAATTTCAACACCTATTTTTGGAGTGACACGATTCCATCCATAACCAAGAGTCACTATTCACTCATTTGTTCATCCCTCCCTTCATTAGATATTGATGAATGACACATATGAGCTCCACCTTTAAACAGATTCTACTCTAAGCTCTGAGGACTAACTGGTCACATAGACAAGGCAGTGGAATAGAAGACACATTCACACTAGACTACAGACAGCTGGAAGAGGGGTGTTTTACGCTGTATGGATCAGTGTTGGCAAAATCTCTCAGAGACAGCCACTTTCACTCTCAGTTTCTGAGTGTAAATTGGCACAGCCTTTCTGTAAGGCAGTTTGGCAATACATATCAAAAATCATAGAAACGTACACAACCCTTAGTCACTGCAATTCTACTTCTAGAAATATACCCTAATGAAATAGATTTTTTTAAAAAGTAGCAAAGATTTGTCCACAAACATTTAGAAAGTCTCCTTATTAGTTACAATGAAGAAAAGATTCCAACACCATGTGTATCCAAAAACAGCAGACTGGTTGTCAATTTATGGAACATCTATCTATACAGTAGAATTGTATCCAACTGGATAGAGAAGATGATCAACACAGGGGATTGATGATGTTTTATTATTTGCTTTTTCTGCTTGTGTGAAGTTTCACATTTTCCAGTCATGCATATGAATTTCTTTTATAATAAAAATATATTTCTAATATGTCTGCAGATCAGAGGGGCAAGTGACTGCTTTATTCAAATTGGAGGGACTCACAGAGAAAGTGTTGGGTGTTGAGCCCAGAGAGCTGAGTCATGAGGCTGACAGCGGCCACAAGGAGAGGACAGGGAAGGCAGGATGCCCAGGATCAGCCAGTGTAAGGAGAGGTGAGGCAGGAGGCCTGGGGAAGGATGAGTCTCTTGGGTTAACTGGGTTAGGTATACCTGTTAAACCTGTTGCCATCAAACTGATTCCAACTCAGAGAGGACCTGTGGGACAGAGCACAGTTTCCGAGGCTGTAGTCTCTATGGGAGCAGACTGCCATATCTTTCTCCCACCAAGTGGCTGGTGGCTTTGAGCCAACAACCTTTCCCGTTACCAGCATGCCATTCAACCACTGGGCCATGAGGGCTTACGGATGGTACAATACTGAAGAGGGTGCAGTTCCAGAAAAATCTGCATTTGTGGAAAGCAATGAACTGGAAGCCTGAGGAGTAAGACAAGGAATAAACAGTCAATTTATGGGTGATATGTCAAAAGAAAATAAAAGGCATCTTGAAAGGTTTCCCACTGATCAATTCTGAGACAATCTGTGCACCAAAAAGAAAAGAAAAATGATAGTAGAGGATTACAATCCATTGAAAAAAAAAACTAGGAATCCACAAGTTCACACTGATAGAAATGAATTCTTACAGTCCAACAAATAAGAAAGGAATGATGGAGTTAGAAAACCATCCATGGATACTGAAACTGCAGGATGAACTTTTGTCAAGAAATAGAATTCTTTTTTCATAGTTTCAAAGTTTCTCCCCACTAAAAACAGTCTCTAACAAATGGCACTGGCAAAATTGGATATCCATCTGCAAAAAATTGAAATAAGATCCGTATCTCACACCTTACACAAAAACTAACCCAAACTGGATAAAAGACCTAAATGTCAAACCTAAAATGTTAAAGATCATGCAAGAAAAAATAAGGTCAACAATGGAAGTTTTAATACACAGCTTAGACAGACTTTAAAATCCAACAAAGCATGATCAACAGAAGTGAAAACAGGTCAATGGGAACTGCTAAGAATCAAAGTTTCTCCCAAGTAATTAATTGTGGGGGAAAAAAAAAAGTAACTTTAGGGTGGAGAATAGCACCTTAGCCAACACTCACCAGACCAGTGTTGGGACAACCTTGCATCTCTGCCACCTGGGATGGTGCCTGAAAAGGATGCCACATCCTTCAGTGCTGTTACTGCCAGAAAAAATGCCTGAGTCTAATCCTGAGGAAATATCAAAGTAACTGAGGAACATTCTATAAAATAGCCGGCCTTATTCTCCAAAAATGTCAAGGCAGATTTAAAAAAAAAAAAAAAAAGGCTGAGGAATTGATGCCCATTAAAGGAGACTAAAGAAACAAGACAACCAAGTGCAGTGTGTGATTTTGGATTGGACCACAGAGGGGAAGAGACACCTATAAAGGACATTATTGTGACAACTGATGAAATTTCATTATGGATAGTGGGTTCAGTAACAGTGTCATACCAACACTGAAGTTGCTTGTTTGATCATTGTACTATGGTTATTATATAAGAAAATGTTCTTGTTCTTAGGAAGTACACTCTGACTTAGGGACTTCAAGAAAAGTAAATTAGATGCCCAACAACAGAAGAATGGATAGGTAAACCATGGTATATATACTCAGTGGAGCACTACGCAATGATAAAGAACAACGATGACTTCAGGAAACATCTCATGACCTGCTTTCAACTGGAAGATATTATGCTGAGTGAAAGCAGTCAGCGACAAAAGGACAAATATTGTATGAGACCTCTACGATAAGATCTCAAAAACAGACTTGTGTATAGAAGAAAAGACTCTTTGACAGCTGCAAGGGAGGGGAGGGAAGGAGGGAGGGGGGAGGGCTTAGATTAGATAGTTGCTAGGTATCTGGTTGGGTGAAATTGGTGACAGCACGCATTAGAAACAAGAACAATACTAAGTGGACTTAAACATGAGTACTCCTTTCATCTTAACCCAATATTGCAAGGATAGAGTAGCTGGGGCAGGGGGCAGGGGACCATGCTCTTAGGCAAAAGCAAGGCCAATTGGCACAACTAGTGTTTTGCTAAGAGGGCTCTCTGCACCCCACATTGGTGAGTGGCGTCTGGGGTCTTAAAAGCTGCCAAGCTGCCATCCAAGGGCACAGCAAATGGTCCCAACTCAGCAGGAACGGATGCTCACCGAGGACCAAAATGACATGGGGGAAAGACAACTCAGAAGACAAAGAGACCCACATCAGTGGGTGCCTACATCGACTTGGGACTGGAAGAACTGGATGGTGCCTGGCCACCACCAGTGATAGCCACGATGGAGCTCACTAAGTTGGGTCTCACTGGCAACACAAGAATAAAATGGGGTGCACCCTGAGATCCCCACTAAAAGACCTCAATTGATGATCCAGTGGTTTCGGGGTTACCCTGGGAACATGGCCCCTCGCCGTGATGCTGCCCTTGACCATAAATCATAACAAAGGTCCATGCTTTGGACAGGAATGTATTGGACTTGGCGATGCAGTGACCATATATTGGATGCACTTTATGGTTCTATACATCTGTAGGATATCATCCTGCTGACCTCTGGCTGGAGGAAGGAGAGTGGGTGAAGAGGAGGGAAAAAAGAGACTGTTGGGAGAATGAGACATGTATGGAGCAGAGAGGAATAGTGTGCTGTCACCAGGCAGGGAGAGCAGTGGAAGCTGCATATAGGTGGGTATGTAAATTTATACGGGAATGTACATTTTCACTCAGTTATATTAAATAAAAATTTTTTTTAAAAAGTCAATTAGACAGTTCTTCAATCTGCAACTACAGTAGGCATCAGAAGGATGATTTCAATATTAGGCCAAGGCAACAGGAGAGGCTTGGGATAAAAGACACATGACTCATTGCCCAAAGAATGATGTGTCAATAAGCACGCCAGGCATTAGGGAAAAGGAATGGCTGCTGTTAGCTGGCAGGGCAGGGGCACACATCAGAAGAGGCTGCCCAGTGGTTAGGCTTAATCTGGGTCTTTAGCAATATTCATCCATATTTGCTAGGAGTCTTCCACATGCCAGGTGTGCTGCTTGATGCCGGGGCTGTAACAGTAAGCAACGTGGGCATAATGTTTGCCATGATAGGGCTCAGATTCTCAGAAAAAAAAAAAAAGCAAATATCCAATAAACCAACAATAAAGTGATTTTAGTTGTAAGTTTCCTATCAAAGGAAGCAAACAAAAGCCAAGACAGAGAATGACAGACATAGTGATTAGGAAGTCCTCTCTGGGACAAGGACAACTAAGCCATGACCCAAGTGGTGAGGAGCTGACCAGATAGGAGAGAAGTCAAAAACTTTCTAATCAAAGGGGAGACCATGGACCACAATGAAGGGCAGTGCAGAGAAACGGAAATAGATCAGTATGGTGGGGGAAGCGGTAGGGATGGGGAGCGGGAAGGCCAAAATGAGTGGTCTGCAGGTGTATAGCATGTGTAGGACCTTGTACAAATTTGGGTTTTCCTGTCATGAAATGGGACATCACTGAAAAGCTTCAACTAAGAGAAGAAATGACGGGATGAGTTTTGAGAAACATCAGTGTGGCAGCTGAGTGGAGAATGGATTGGAAGGAGGCAGAAGTGAAAGCAGGGAAACCAGTTAGGAAGCTGCAGGGCCCATCCTGGTGGAAGGAGGAGGGGAGACAGAGACAGGAGGCCTCATATTTGACTTTTCAGTGTCTCCAAGTACAGTTCTGACAATTAAGTCACCGAACTTAATTGTGATAAGTGCTACATACCTCACTGCTGAATATCACAACAGTTGCCTTCAAAGTACTTCCCTTGGGAAGCTATGCAATGATGCCAGTGCCTAGTCCACTCTTCAAAGCAAGTTTGGAATACTGTCTGGAAAGGCCATTGCACACAGTGGCAAGGTAGCAAGTTTGTGAATTTAAGCATACAGCTGTCTGTAAAGGAGTTTTTAGCCGGTAAACAAAAAGCTGTATTGGATCACCCTCCCTACTTACCTGATCTGGCCTCCAGTCACTATTTTTTTTACCTGAAGATAAAGAAAATATTGAAAGGAAGACATTTTGATGACATTCAGGACATCAAAGTTAATATGACAACAGCTCTGATGGCCATTCCAGAAAAAGAGTTCTAAATTTGCTTTGAAGGGTGGACTAGGTGCTGGCATTGGTGCATAGCTTCCCAAGGGGAGTACTTCGAAGGTGACCGTAGTAATACTCAGAAATGAAGTATGTAGCACTTTTCTAGCATGAGTTTGGAAATTTAATTGGCAGTCCTCATAAAGGAGCAAGTTCTACAGAGAGAAAGCAAGACTTCAGGGTTGTATTTGTTCAGCTTTGGGGCTGGGGAGGTAAGAGACATCCCAGCGCCGATGTTCGCAGGCTAGTTAGCTCAGAAGACAGGCCTGGGCTAGAGATGCAGCTCTACAGGAGGGACAGGCTGGGCAGTGGCCGTGAGCAGAAGGAGGCCATGAAGCCCAGAAGTGAAAAAGCCAGAGGTGCAGGTGGTGAGCAGGCGCTATGCAGGCCTCGCTCTCACAAGGGGCTTCACTCTAAGCCTATGAGGTAAGTGTTCTCCTCTGGAGACTCCGAGGTTCTCAGAAGGGTAAAATAACAGGGAGGTGGGTACTGAACTGAGGAGCACCCAACTCCTTCCATGACTGGGCTGCCTGCCTTTAAGAAGACCAACTGAGCATAGCAGGAGGTGATGCCAGGAAGGCTAGGGGGTAAGACTAGCCCTTGGAACACTGGGATGCCATCATGGATCAAATTGTGTCTCCCCCAAAATTGTGTGTAGCTGTTTTGCTGGACTGTGATTCCCAGTACTGTGTTTGTCGTCCGTTTTGTAATTATAATTTTACGGTAAAGAAGATTCGGGTGGAATCATTAACTCCCTTACTAAGATCATCCTTGATCCAACCTAAAGGAAGTTTCCCTGGGGTGTGGCCTGCGCTGCCTTTTATCTTACAAAGGAAAGGAAGCAAACAGAGAGTTGGAGACCTCATAACACCCAGACAAGTGTCAGGAGCAGAGCACACGCTTTGGACCTGAAGTTCCTCCACGGAGATGGGCCCAGACCCCAGGAAGTCTGATGCATCGCAAGGGCCTTCCTCCAGAGCCAGTGCCGCCCTGAATTCAGACTTCTCGCCTACTGGACTGGGACAGAATAACTTCTCTCCGTTAAAGCCGTTCAGTTATGGTATGTTGTTAGAACAGAGCTTAGGTGACCAAGACTGATGCTCAGCTTTGAGGCTTCTCAGCTAAAAGTGGGAGCTAGTCCCATCTGGAGCTCTTCTTCAATGAGAAAGAAAGAAAAAAATGAACCCTTTTTGCCATGGAAAGGGGAAAAATTCAGCCAAACCCAGAGTTGTGTTTGCCATCTCTAATTGCAGCCCAGCTACCAGAACACTAACTTGCGGTTCTAGGACCGTATTTTCCTAATCATCATAAAAAGTAACATATATATCTTTTCATTTGCCTGTACCTCAGCTAGGTCCAAAAATTTTTTGCCTGCACTCATGAGGGAGAATTTCAGTTACCTCCTACTCTTTCGGCCATGAGGAAAAGGTCTGCTCATCTTTTTCCTGTAGAGGAGCAATGCAATCTGTGTCCTTACTGTGGCAGCTAGAAAAAGCTGAATAGAACGCATGTTGAAAGAATATTTTTGCTGGCGTGTCCCAACCCACTGTCACGGAGTCAATTCTGACTCACAGTGACCCTACAGGATGGAGTAGAACTGTTCCAGAGAATTTCCAAGGAGAACCTAGTGGAACTGCCAACCTTTTGGTCAGTAGTTGTCACACTTAACCGCTACACCACCAGGGTTTGCACCACTGTGTCAGCCATGGGTTATCTGTTCATTCAATGAGCTTTTTCTGAGCAGTTGCTATGAACCAGGCACTCTGCTAATCGCTGGGACACAGAGATAAGACATGAGCTCAACCCTCAAGAATAGAAAGTTCCAGTAAGCTATGACAGTTGAGGTGAGCATGAGACAGGCACATGAAGGATACATGGGGGGAACCCAGGAGTGTCTTCTAACCCAGACAGACAGAGAGGCCTGGGCAGGGGGTGGGCAGGGAAAACATCGCCCAGAAGAGGTGCTCCCTACTCTTAAAACCTAATGCTAACTTGATCAAATCATTACCATCATGGGCAGGCTTCCTGGCTGGTCAAACATGTGTGCAAAGGTAGGGGGAAAAGCCTATTGCCTTTGAATTGATTTCAACCAAATCATTGACACCAAGTTGATTACTGCTCCTGGTGACCCCGTGTATTACAGAAGAGAACTTCTCCAGAGGGCTTTTTTGACTGTAAACTTGATGAAGAAAGCAGATTGTCAGGTCTTCCTCCCATGGCACTACTGCATGGATTTGAACTGTCAGCCTTTACGGTAGAAAACAAGCAAAAAGCGTTTGCGCCACCCGGGGGCCATGGATGGGTGGTGCACCCCTTTTTTGGGACGTGGAGACTTCATACCGAAAAGCTTCCTGATCCTTACCTCATGCATCTTTTCCTTTGTCTGCTTTTTAGAGCTGTAATTGTATTTTTTTTTAAAGAAGTTTTTAGCTTTTCTTGGAATGAACCAAAGGAAGAATTTATTTTTTCTCCTGGGGGAAACTACAGAATGTAGCCTGAGATTAGCTGGTGGCCACTCCCTTTGCACCTCTGAACTCAGAAGTTCCTTCTGGATCTGAAATCCTAGGATAGCTTTAAGATAAGCAGCATCAATCGGGAGACCTACTAGAGCACCAGAGAGCTGAGGGTTCCATGGGCCCTGAGCCAATGAATCCATGTATGATTTGAGGCGAGCTCTTTAACCACAGGAAGACCTTCAGTAAGATGGACTGATACAGTGGTTACAACAATGGGCTTAAACGAAGCAACAGTTGTGAAGATATCGCAGGACTGGGCAGTGTTCCATTCTGCTGCGTGCAGGGACACCGTAAGCCAGAACTGAGTCAATGGCACCTAGCAAGAACAGCATTTAACCACAAACAACTGCCTTTGGTTCCTGTGTGGTCAAGAAGAGACAGGCAGCAAGCTTTCATCTCCAGTGGCCAACCAGTGGCCAGTTGCTGTCCAGGCAACTCCAACTCACAGACACCAACGTAACTGACATCACTAAGCTGTACCAAAAAAAAGTTCAAAATGGCAAATATAGTATTACATATGATTTTACAGTAACAGCAACCAAAAAAAAAAGCTGCAGTTATTGACACTATTTAGGTACAATGAAATGGTTCATGGGATTAGTTTTGTGGTTCAAAGATTTAAGGTAATGGTTTTAGGTATCTAGCCAGTTAATTCGCCTAATGCTGCCTTTTAGACTTACTGTCTGATCTCCTAGTCCAGTGAATAGTGTGGGGAGTCTTAAAAGCTTTCCAGTGACCACCCAAGGTAAAACAATTCATTTCTATTTGTGTAGTGCAGAAGAAATAGAAGGAGACCCTGGAACTGTAGAAGGAAATGGACTGCAGATTTTAATTGCCTCTATGAGCTATTACCTCCTTTGCCATGAGACTGGAAGAACTGGATGGTGCCCAGCTACTGCGACTGTATGTTTTGATCCAGGGCTCAATATCCCAATCAAAAGGAGAAAGTCTGTAGTTCAGAACTTCACATTTTTCATTTTTATGGAAACCAGATTTACTGGATCCTCCAAGGTTAGGCTCTTAACCACTGCACCAGCTGGTCTCTGTTGAGACTGGGAGAACCACTGAATCTATTCTTCAACCTTGAATTGAAAGTATCCAATGAAGTCATCTTTCAGCTAAACCACAGTTCAGCTCAACTAATAAAGACATTTTCCTTGGGCTTTGTGCTGTTTCAAAAAACTACATGGGATCAATTTTACAACAGGAACTCTGAAACACCAATAAATACTTTAAGGGGCAAAGAGTTGAAGTCAATGGAAATGAAACAATATAGGGAAAGATAGTGAGAAAGATGACACAATATAATGTATAAAGCCAACGCTACTGACCAGTACATGTAGAAATTGTGGAATGGGTATATGTTTTGTTATGTAATATTTTCACACACATACACACAAAACAAGCTATCAGGAACAAATCAATATAGTAGAACTTAGCTCTTCCCTTCTAACAAAGGGAGAATGTTTTTTCAAAACTGTATCAAGCTATTAAATACCCAACCAATAACAGCCATCTAGTTACCGCTTGTGAGGTGCAGAGTTTCTGCTTAGAGTAACAAAAATGATCTGGACACCAGCAGTGGACACGGCTGCCCAACCTTGAGAGTGTGTTTAGTGCTTCAGGATTGTCTCCTGAAGAATGTTTAAAACAGAAATTTTATGTTCTGTATTTATTTTATCACAATAAAAGAAAAAAGGGGAGGGAACCTCTCTGCTTCAGCCATATGTAACAACAGAGATGAATCTTAGAAACATAGTATTGAGTGAAAGAAAATTGGCTGGCAGAAAACTGTATACAGAGTAACAGTTTATAAATCTCACAAAGGAAGCTAAACAATGTATCACTTAGAAATGGATACATATTCATAAATGATTCTTAAAAATCAAGAGTGCAATATCCACAAAATTCAGAGTAGTGGTTACCTTTGTGGGTGGGAACAGGAAAACTAGGATGTCACAAATCATTAAACCTGAGGCTATGAAACCTCCCCAAGCCTTAGTATAGGAGAAGGATGTGCCAGTTGGCTTCCATAAAGATAATAGCCCAGGGAACCCTAGGGGGCAGTTCTACTTTGTCCTGTAGGGTTGTTCTGCATTGAAATTTACTTGTTATAGCAACACATAAACCTTAGTATCCCCACCTATGAAACAGGGGTGAAGAATTAAGAACCATACCTGCCTCAAAGGATTGTGTGATGTTTAAGGAAGCTACTGCGTTCAGCCCAGGGCTTGGCCCACAGTAAGTTCTCAATAAATGTTGACTGCGTCCATCTGTAGTAACAACTGCAAAAGGGCCAAGGCTACTCATTGTTTCTATCTGCCATCTTCCCCTCCACTTTCTCCCATTCCTTCCTTCCACAAGTACCAAACCAAACCCACTGTCTACGAGTCGATCCCAACTCATAGGGGCCCTACAGGTCAGAGTGGAGCTGTTCCATAGAGTTTCCAAGGAGCACCTGGTGGATTCAAACAGCTAACCTTTTGGTTAGCAGACATAACACTTAACCACTACACCACCAGGGTTTCTTCAAGTACAGTGTGCATCTATTTCAATAGCTCTTTCTTTCTCTGTTAAGACTTTCTTGGTCTCTCTTCTTCTGAACTCTCACAGCACTTTACCTCGCCATTTCTGTCATTACTATAACAAACACTTACAGAACTCCTTATGTGTCTAAGTACGGTACTTTTTTTTTTATTTAACATGACTGAGTGAAAATGTACATTCCCGTATAAATTTACATGCCCACCTATATGCAGCTTCCACTGATCTCCCTGTCCAGTGACAGCACACTATTCCTCTCTTCTCCATACATGTCTCATCCTCCCAACAGCCTCCTTTCCGCTCCTCTCCACCCACTCTCCTTCCTCCAGCCAGAGGTCAGCAGGATGATATCCTATAGATGTACAGAACCATAAAGTGCAACCAATATATGGTCATTCTGCATTGCCAAGTCCAATCCATTCCTGACCAAAGAGTGGACCTTTGTTATAATTTATGGGTAAGGGCAGCATCAGGGCCGGGAGCCATGCTCTCAGGGGAACCCCAAAACCACTGGACCATCAACTGAGGTCTTTTAGTGGAGATCTCAGGATGCACCCCTTTTTATTCTTGTGTTGCCAGTGAGACTCAACCTAGTGAGCTCCATCGTGGCTATCACTGGTGGTGGCCGGGCACCATCCAGTTCTTCTGGTCCCAAGTCGATGAAGGCACCCACTCTTGTGGGTCTCTCTGCCTTCTAGGTTGTCTTTCCCCCATGTCATTTTGGTCCTCGGTGAGCATCCGTTCCTGCTGAGTTGGGACCATTTGCTGTGCCCTCGGATGGCAGCTTAGCAGCTTTTAAGACCCCAGACGCCACTCACCAGTGTGGGGTGCAAAGAGCTCTCTTAGCAAAACACTAGTTGTGCCAATTGGCCTCGATTTCACCTAAGAGCATGGTCCCCTGCCCCCTGCGCCCTGCCCCAAGTACTGTACTTTTGAAATAGTAACTCACTTATTGCTCATGACAACTCTGTGGGGGGTATGAATAGTATTCCTATTTCACAAGTGAAAAAAACTTGGCCAAAGACTCAAGTTTTAAAAAGTGAATCAGTTTAAAGAAAAGGATAAATAACATGTAAGCAGTATATAAACTTCAGCCACTGAGTAAGTTGGTGATGGATTGACTGATATTTGGAAACCACAGTCTATCACGTTTACCGATTGTAAGGCCACTCTGGGGTTTTTAATCTATATTTGATGAGTTTGCTTCTAAGTACTATGCTCACCACTAAGCGCTTCATTTATTAACTGACTGAAATTGCATTAATAATTTATTCAATTTAATGAAGAAGCCAGAGGTGCTACCACAGGCCTAAATACGTAAGAGGGCCCTTTCACAAAAATGCTGCTGCTGCTTCTGCAGCTGGGTGATGTCCAGTCAGGGTTCTGACACATAGCATCCCTGTGTACAACAGAACAAAGCACCACCTGACTCTGTGCCATCCTCAAGTCGATGTTATGTTACGGCCACTATGTCAATGCATCTTGTTGAGGGTCTTCCTCTTTTTGGGTGACCGTCTATAGTACCAAACATGATGTCCTTCTCCAGGGACTGGATCCTCCTGATAACATGTCCAAAGTTCCTGCCATCCTCGATTCCAAGGAGCCCTCAGGCTGTCCTCCCAAGACAGATTGGTTCATTCTCCTGGCAGTCCATGATACATTTAGTATTCTTCATCAACACCGCAAATCAAAGGTGTCCGTTCTTCTTTGGTCATCCCTATTCCCTGTCCAGTTTTCCTAAGCACAGGAGGCTATGGAAAATGCCATGGTCAGGTGTACCTTAATCTTCAAAGTGGTGCCTTTGCTTTTTAACACTTTAATGAAGTCTTTTGCAGTAGATTAGGTGGAAACACTAATCCACACGAGATCAAACCTACTGTTTCCAACTCATAGTGGCGCCACGTGTCACAGAGCAGAACTGCAGTGATCTTTATGAGAGCACGCCTCCAGGCCTTTCTTGTGCAGTGCTACTGGAAGGCTTCCAACCACCACTACTTTGGTTAGTCATCTCGATCAAACTGCCTGCTTATGCCACATAAAGACTCGTGAGCCACACAAGGTTATCAAGAAAATTAGAAGTAAATATGGCAGCATTTATTTCTCCACCTGGATTATTTTTCTTTAATCAGGGTGACAAGTAAGAACACAAAGTAGCTTTCCCAAGCAGTCAACTCCTCAGAAACCGCAGTGGGAATTTTGCCCTCTGCATAGAACTGGAAACCTTGGTGGTGTAGTAGTTAAGTGCTATGTCTGCTAACCCAAAAGTCAGCAGTTGAAATCCTACAGGTGTTCCTTAGAAACTCTATGAAGCAGTTCTACTCTGTCCTCCAGAGTCACTGTGAGTCGGAATGAACTCCACAGCTGTAGGGGTTTTTTGGTGTTATGGAGTGCAAACCCTGGTCGCCAAGCCAAAGCTAGTGGTTAAGTTCTACGGCCGCTAACCAGAAGATCAGCAGTTCATAATCCACCAGGTAGGTGCTCCTTAGAAAATTCTGTGAGGCACTTCTGTCCTGTCCTTTAGGGTCGGAATCCGCTCCGTGGCAACAGGGTTCTTTGTGGAGCGAAGGAAAGAGCCACCGCTGCAACCAAAACGGTCGGCAGTTGGGATCCATCAGGCACTTCTTGGAAACTATAGGGCAGTTCTACTTGTCCTATACAGTTGCTAACGATTCCACAGCAACGGTGTTGGATTTTTCTGGTTATGAAACGGAGGGACCAGCGCTGGGGATCCCCCAAAGGCGGGAAACGGACTGCTTCCCCGGTTCCGCCTCGCCGAGACCACGCCCACGTCGGGCCCCGCCCCCACCAGCCACGCCCCCGCGTCGGCCACGCCCCCTTTCTTCTCGCCCGGGCGCGCGCCGGCCCCGCGCACTGAAGATGGCGGCGGCTGCAGGGAGGTTGCTGCGGGCCTCGGTGAGTGGCAGCCGTCTGGGGACAGGCGCGGAAACACCGCGATGGCTCTGGGGATGTGCATTCCAGACGGGGACCTGCTCTCTTGCAGCCCCGGGGGACATTTGCCCTTCTTGGAGGGGTCAGCGGGTAACGGACCCGGAGGCCTCCGGGAAGGCTCCCTGCGCCTGCGCAGAGTCACCCTGCCCCTGCACCCCGTTCTCCCTCGTGGTCGGTGCCCAGTCTTTGCTTGGTCGGAGTCGTGGGCCTCCCGTCTCCTCTGCCCCAGCACTGATCCTGGAGAGGCGTCCTAGGCCTGTAGTCCCGCTTCTGTAGTTGACTATGACCTTGAACAAGTGACTTCTTCTAAACCTCCGTTTATTTTCCGCATCTGTAAAACGGAGGGAATGATGGCCGCTTTATGGGGTTGCTGTGAGCATCCACATAAAGGGGTGCAAAGTGCTGGAGTAAAAAAAGGCACTGCCGCCAGGTTGGCCCTCAGCTGCTCATTGTCTCCTTTCCTGGGGCCAAGGCCAAAGCATGCCACCCTGCTCCCCTCCTCATGATGGATTTCAGCACAGGCACTTTCTCCTTCCTGAGTCATGCTGGGTATTAAAGCTGAGCAGCCGTTTCCCTTGAGTCTGGTCCAAACGCTCCCCAAGGCTGAACTTTGCTCCGCTTGTTGGCTGGTGTTGGAGGCTACAAAGGCCTTGTCTTCTGTAGGAAAACCTCAGATGCCAGAACACACTCAGCAGATAGTACTGATACAGAGAAGGCTTAACCATTCACACAAGGCCTGCCGGGTCCTTCTGGATTTTGAACTCCGTGTTTCTCATGAGAATATGGAGTTTGTTATTCTGAGTCCTGATGTTCTACAATTTTCCTTGTGCCATGCATTCTTAAAGGGAGAAGGAAGCCGAAGAGAATGTTAGGAACACAGAGACTCAATTGATACTCTCAGATGATTGAGTTTGGTATTTGGTTCACAGGGACAAGGACAACCGAGGCCACCAGGGGTGGAGTCAGGCCTTCAGGTACCATTTAAGAAACATCTACTAACTAAAGTGGTTGTCTCCCCAGATTACCCGACATGTGAGCCGTATACCTTGGGGCCTTTCTGCTTCTGCAGCCCTTAGGCCTGCTGCTTCTGGAAGAAAGTGCTTGACAAACACGGTGTGGTCTGGTTCTCCTCAAGGAAAATGTGCTTTCAGCACCAGTAAGTGTTACCATGACTTGGCTGGACCCAAGTCAAGGAAGTGTGAATCATCGTCTCTGGACCGAGGGCTCTGAATCCTGGCTGCATATCACACCCACCTGGGAAACTTTTGAAGTATGCCGGAACCCTAATCCTACCCCACACAGATCAAACTCTGGGAATGAGAACAGGGTGTGGATTTTTGAAAAAGCTCCCTGGGGGACACAATGTAGAGCCCCTGATGAAGCATGAGAAAAAGGGGAGTGCAGATCTAGAACTCTTAAAGACCAGACCTGTTAGTCTGACAGCCTGGAGCGTCCCCTGAGAACATGGCCTCTGGACTTGCTGCTAGCCCAGAAATGAAACCAGTACTGAAGCCAACACTTCAGACACAGTGGACAGAAACTCTGGTGGTGTAGCGGTTAAGTGCTACAGCTGCTAACCAGAAAGCTGGCAGTTCAAATCCACCAGGCGATCCTTGGAAACTCTGTGGGGCAGTTCTGCTTTGTCTGTAGAGTCGCTATGAGTTGGAGTCAACTCGACAGCAGTCCGTTTGATTTGAGGTTTTTTTTAATGGGATGTAGAGTGATGCAGGTGGCATGTGTACTTTATGGTTTAACATACATGTGAGGCTGGCTACCTGGTTCCTCTCTGGAGGGTAGAGGGTAGGGTGGAGAGGAGGGGATAAGTGTTGGCTGAGTGGACACTGGAAATAAAGAGTGAAAAAGAAGAGTGTGCTGTCACAGGGTGAGGAGAGCAGACAGAGGTGCACAGGAGTGGGTGCTGGGGGTTTTACATGGCAAATTGACTTGGATTGTAAACTTTCATGTGATCAGAATGAAGAAAAAGGCTCCCTGGGTGGCTCTCGGGTGCACAGTGTCCTTGTCTTTGTCACAGTGCTTGTTGGCTGCCAGCAGATGGCACAGCACCAGGCAGTGTCTGTTGTGTTGTGTGTGGTAGTACAGTGCCAGCTTGTTAAGGGGGCCTGAGAAGAAAACCTCAGGTGCTTTTTGGGCCTGACACATGTGAAGGTACGTCTGGTGACTGGGCATGGACTGTGGGCCACCGAGGGAGGCTGAGCGCAGCTTCTCCAGAGACGGTTGGTCACAGTGAAGCCTGTCTGCTGGCTGCAGTCAGTCCTGGGGACTGACCAGACTACCCCTGGGGAGTCCACCTGGTTGGGAGAGGAACTTAAGCTGTTTCTTGAGATTTACCCACCATTCTCTAAGATCTGGGCTTTGCTGGGATTGGCCTCAGATAACGGCTAAGCAGACCCACCGCCATCAAGTGCAGTCTGACTCGGCGGCCCTGTAGGTCAGAGTAGAATTGCCCCATAGACTTTCCAAGGAGGGCCTGGTGGATCTGGACTGCTGACCTTTTGGTTAGCGGTTGTAGCCTGTAACCATTATGCCACCAGAGAGTGGTTAACATTGGAAAGTGCCTCCTTTAGGTTTGTCCTGTCTTGGAAAATGCATGAATTGAAAATACAATCACAGAGAGAGTATACTTGAGCAAAGCCTCTGTTTGTGGGTACGAAAAAGTTCCCAGTTTTATGACTGGAACTTTAAAGGATTTCTAGTTGTGATTCCGCATGTTTAAAACCCCTGCCTGATGGCTGTTCCTGTTCTTTGCAGGGCAGCGCCACACTGAAGCGCAGGCGCTCTGACTCTGTCCTCTTGGTCCCTCTTTTCCAGGCAGATAGAAATTTTCTCCAGTTGTGACGCACCTCTTGCGCCCATTCCTTTCATCTTTCTCTGCCCCATCGCTCCCCTCATTGCCCCTCACACAGATAACTGAAATCACTCGTAACATCAGTCTGTCCTCCTCCTGGGCCTCCTAGTCGCTTTGCCAGACTAATCTTCCTACACACAGCTGTCTCATCTTGGGTCTCCAGTGACGCCCTTCCCTGATGAGCTTGCTGTTGAAGGGCCTTTACCGCACGGCCTTCAACCAGTCTTGCTTGTTTAGTCTCCCACTGACGCGCCTTCCACACGTGTGCGTTTGTGCCCTTATCACTGTGCCACGGGCCATTGCCGGCAACATGCCCCGATCCTCCTCCCCTCCGTGCTGTTTGCCCCATCCCGCCTGGACTTTGCAAACCTGCACCTTATTTAGAATACCTCTGCAGTTTCACATGTCCCTAATTCTATCCTTGCTATGCTCTGCTGTGCTCTTCCTAGCTTTCATAGAGCTTGGAACTCAACTTGTGTATGTTCTAGAACTACGAAAGGAAGAAAATTATTGAAGATGTGCAGCCGAAGTGAACCTTTTAATTGATCTATGTTGTACTTGTGTGCTGTTGAGGCAATTCTGACTCATAACAACCCTCTCGGTCAGAATAGGACTGCTCCATAGGGTTTCCTAGGTTGTAATGTTGACAGGAGCGGATTGCCGGGTCTCGTCTCGCGCAGAGCTGCTGAGTGGGCTCAAACCACAGACCATTCAGTTAGCAGCCAAGCAATTAACTGTCAGCACCAGAGCCATCCAGTCCCCTTAGGTTGATTTACCTTGTTGTTAGTGCCTTCACATCAGTTCCTACTCATAGCAACCCCGGGTACAGGAGAACAGTACACCGTTGTCCTGCGCTGGTCCCACAGTCGTGGCTGCGTTGGAACCCTTTGCTGCTGCCGTTGTGTCAGTCTATCTCATTGAAGGTCTTCCTCTTTTTCACTGAGCCTCTACTCTGCCAAACACGATGTCCTTTGTAAGGACAGGTCCCTCCTGATAATGTGTCCAAAGTGCATTAGACAAAGCCATCTTCACTTCTTAGGAGTGTTCTGGCTGCACTTCTTCCAAGACAGATCTGTTCATTCTTCTGGCAGCCCATGGCATATTCAGTATTCTTAGCCAGCATTATAAGTCATAGCCATGAATTCTTCTTCAAATCTGTCTTGGAAGAAACACAGCCACAGTGCTCTTTAGAAGCAAGGACGGTGAGAGTTTGTCTCATGTAGTTTGGATGTGTTTTGGTGTCTTCGTTATCTAACGCTGTTGTAACAGAAGTACCACAAGTGGATGAGCTTAACCAAGAGAAATTTATACTCTCACGGTCTAGGAGTTTAGAAGTCCAAATTCAGGGTGCCACCTCCAGGGAAAGGCTTTTTCTCTTGGCTCTGGGGGATGGTCCTTGTCATCAACCTGCCCCTGCTCTGGGAGCTTCTCAGCGCAGGGACCCTGGGTCCAAAGGACATACGCTCCTGGCTATGCCATGCGGTCCCCATGTCTCTCTGCTCCTTTCTTTCATAACTCAGTGAAGTTGTAGATCGTGTCCTGCTCATTACCCTAGCTGCTGCTCGTCTCATCTTGTTAACATCATAGGTGTAGGTTTTACGCCACCTAGGAAAATCTCATCAGATGACAAATAGTGAACAGTCACTCACAATACTGGGTGTCATGGCCCACCGAGTTGACACACATGTTGAGGGAACACAGTTCAAGACAGTTGCTATAATAGAAGGTCAGCAAAAAGAGAGGAAGATCATCAGCAAGGTGGGTTGACGCAGTGACTGCAGTAGTGGGCACAGACAGAGCAGTGATCCTGAAGACAGTGCAGGACCGGGCAGCGTCTCGTTCTGTTGTGTCTGAGATCACTGAGTTGGTGCCAACTCGACAGCACCTAACAACAAGTTCTGATTACATCTAAGGAGTGTTTAAATCAAGTAGGTGCTTGATTGAGCAGTTGGTGAGCTGTGTCCGTGTGATGTTTTCACAGGTTCCTCCCACCTTGCTCCTGCTGTCACCCAGCATGCTCCCTATTTTAAGGGCACAGCCGTGGTCAATGGAGAGTTCAAAGACCTCAGCCTGGATGACTTTAAGGGGAAATACCTGGTGCTTTTCTTCTACCCGTTGGATTTGTAAGTGTCGCTGCTTGTCATGCTTTAATGTCATACTCGGAGCAACCAGAGATCCCTGCTGCCCTGCTGAAATGGCCAGAATCTGGTGGCCCTTCATGTCATGGAAGCTTTCTTCTGACCCTGTCTGGTGGCCTGTGGAACATAGGTTGCCTTGTAGCTTGTTCACTAGAGATAAATTTAGGGGGCGGAATGGCGTGCCTTTCACTGGTGGGGTTTGCCCATGGCTGTGTTTTCTGTGATTGCCATAAACCAGCCTATAAGGAGTTTTCACTGGCGGGGGCATGAAATAAAAAGGCCCTAGTGGTGCAATGGCTAAAGCACTCGGCTGCCGGTGGAAAGTTGACAGTTTGAGCCCACCCTCCGCTCCAGGGGAAAAAGCCATGGCGGTCTGCTTCCGCAAAGATTTCCAGCCCTGGAAACCCTATGGGCAGTTCTGCTGCATCCCACAGGGTTGCTAAGGGTCAGAATCAACTCGATGTGAATAGGTTTGGAGTTTTTTTGGTTGCAGAAAAAATGAGCAAAATAAGAATAATAAAGTAGTTTTTTTCTTCATAAAGCTAAGTTTGTATAAATAAAAATTTTACTTTAGCATTAGAGCCTGCCCTTTACCCTTCCTATGTTTTTTGATTAGATTTCCTAAATAAAAAGCTGATAGTAAGTGGTGGTTTTGCTCAGAGTGTCACTGGGACCAGGAGGCCTGCACGGAGAGCTGACTGTCTTGCCTGTTACACCCATAAACAGACCGAGCTGGTTTTTAGACTTTTTGTTGTACCTTAAGTTGTTGTTTTTAATCCTCAGGTGAGAATTCTGCTCTTTTTTTCCCCAGCACGTTCGTGTGTCCTACCGAAATTGTTGCTTTCAGTGACAAGGCCAACGAATTTCATGACGTGAACTGTGAGGTTGTGGCAGTTTCGGTGGATTCCCACTTCAGTCACCTTGCCTGGATAAATACCCCGAGGAAGGTAGGACACCATCCACCCCGCCTTGGCCATCTGGTCATGAAAACAGAAAAGGTCCCATGACAGACCAGCCAAGAAATTGTTAAAGCACTAATCTGTAGTGGACTGGCTCATGACATACAGCTAAAACTCTGTCTTGACATGGCCAGGGAGGGTCCGCAACCCTCCAGCCGTAGTTTCTGAGGCCCAAACGCCCGTGGAGAACGGATGAGGCAGGGCAGGACCAGCTGTGGTCTGTGACTGTCCTCTCCCCTGGACTCATGAGTCCTTGTTTCTTGGGTTGTGGGCAGTGCTGAGATGCTCTGGTTCCTCCATTGCGTGCAGTCAGTATTCTTCCCTTGAAAACTTGCTAGTGCTGCTCCTGGACTGTCATTATCTAAGTATTCAAAGAGTTTGGTGTTATTCTTCCATTTTTATGTTTTGCAAATTAGTCTTCAACTAAATGAGTGCTGTAAAAATTAGAAAAAGAAAAGTCTGTAGGATGAGCTGGATTCAAATTCTGCTCCTGGCCCTCTTGGCTGGGACCTGGGACAAGTGACTTAACCTTGGTGTGCCTTAGTTTACTCATCTGTCAAATGGAGATAATTACAGGGTCCACTGCTGGATAGTTGCCAGAATGAAGTGAACCAATAAAATGAGCTTATTAAGCACAGTGCCTGGCCCATTGTTCATGCCGTAACCTGTACTTTAATGTACATGTTCAAGGATGTGAAACCACATAATGTAACAACGAGTTGTATTTGCATTTTTATTAGAACGGTGGTTTGGGCCACATGAACATCCCGCTTTTATCAGATTTGACTAAGCAGATTTCCCGAGACTATGGCGTGCTGTTGGAAAGCCCAGGGCTTGCACTAAGGTAAGGTTGTCTTACTTACCAACTTGGAACCGTTTTTATTGTTTAGCATCATCCTACTTCCAGGGCATTTATACAGACTTAGGCAGAGCATTAGAAGAAAATCCTAATTTTAATCTTTGAATAAACCCACTGTGGTCGAGTCAATTCCAACTCATGGCAACTCTATAGGAAAGAGTAGAACTGCCCCATCAAGTTTCTAAGGAGCACCTCGTGGGTTTGAGCTGTTGACCTGTTTGGTCAGTACGACTAGCTCTTAACCACTACACCGGGTTTCCAGTCTTTGAATAAGCCCTGGTGAAATGCCGTCTGCAGAGGTTGCCAGCTTCAGAAATGTTTGAGACAGGCTTGCCCTTCCAACACCCAGTGTCTCCATCTCAGGAAGGACCTTGGTGTCCTATTAGTCACCTTGTTCCCTAGTTTGTCCCTCCAGTACCCTGTGTCTCCATTCCAGGAAGGACCTCAGTGTCTTGTTGGAGCCTGCAGGGTAGGAGGCAGGGTCCTGGAATGGTTAAGATCTCACACAAGCCCTGAATCAAACAGGCCTTTTTTTTTTCACCCCTCACTCTGCACCTTGATAACTGTGTGACTTGGGTCAAGTTATTTGACTGCCATGAGCCCAGTTGTTAAATAAGCATGTACTGTGCAGATTGGTTGTGAGGATTAAATTAGGTGAGGCATCTGAAGCTTTTAAACTAGCTGTTAGGATCCCAGCACCAGAGTATTATTCCTGGCCTCATTAATTCTGTGGCTAACCCGTGATTCTACTGAGTGTGGAAAGCTGTTGGTCTCCAGCAGCCTCAGCAAACGCAGCCTTCCTGGAAGGTCTGTAAACTAAGTCTGACAGCTGGTGACTCAGTGGCCACCGGGAGCAGGGGTGAAGGGGGAGGAGAGGCCCTGGCTGGATCTGTGGGGACTGACATGAACTCAGCTCCCCTACCCTTTCTTGTGGCTGGCCTCTGGCCTTCACTGCTCTTGGTTACAGGGGCATTTTGCTGCTGGAAGGCCCCTTGGAGCTTGGGCCTTCCTTGCCATCTTCCTGTAAGAAGCTAAAAACCTAGCTGTGGAGGCGGAAATGAGTGCTGGCCTTTTCCCATAGGGGATCCCTTCCCATGGGGGTCTCGCTGATTTTGCGGCCACATTTCTACCAGTGTCAACCTGACATGATCATGACTGACAAGACAGAGGCTAAGCCTGGCCCTGAGGCTAAAGCTTATTTCTGGAGTCTGCGGGGCCTGCCCCGTTCTAGCTCTGTGGTGGATTCTGGGTCTTTGCCCCAGGAGCAGGCAGCAGGCCAGTCAGGCCCCAAAGCCCGGACCCCCAATGCTAGGCTGAGAGAGGAGGAAGCTCCTTTTTACAGTGTAGATGTTCCCCAAAGGTGCCTTTTCCCTAAGTCACGAACACTTACAATGCCCATACTCTTTTAAGATGGGCCTCCATCCGATTAAAACGTATTTGCGTCACAGCAACACCAAGACTTGTACAGAAGGATGAAGACAGTTACTGTGGTTGTACCAGGTGGTCACCTTGTTACATGGCTGCTAAGTGATGAATGAAGTAGGCTTAGTTTTCCCTTTAGCATTCTCCTCTGCATAGACTTAAGGCCAGTACATTCTTTCTGCAAAGATTTCCCATGGGATTTCACCCTGGTCTCCAAGAGTATACTCATTTGAGAAATATTTGTTGAATCTAGATAAAAGGCAGCTCTGTCCCTTCCTATTTGACTATGGTTTCTTGCCAAGACCTGATAGGAGAGCTCCAAGAATGCTTGTCAGTTCACAAATGCCAGGGAGTCTTGGCTCTCTAGTTCAGTGACTTGTAGATGCATATGGGACACTCGGGGTACAATCTTTCACCTGTAAATATGGCACATCATACTTCATATTTTCCGTGGTAGCCAGGTCCAGTTGTGCCTTTGTTAAAGCTTAAGAAAGAGACAATAAGCTCTATGTCCAAAAAAAGAGATATCCTGTTGACCCAATTCCAACTCACAGTGACCCTGTAGGACAGAGAACTGCCCCTTTGGGTTTCCTAATCTTTTTTTTTTTTTTTTAATTTTTTTATCGTGATTAAGTGGAAATTTACAATCTCTCTGCAACTCTGTCTGCTCTCATCACCCTGTACAGCCCTGTGCATATGTTAAATCATAAAGTACACACACTGTCTGTATCACTCTGTGTCCCCAAGTCTGGTCCATTCTTTGCTAGACTGTAATCTATGGAAGCAGACAACCAAATCTATCACAGGGGGAAGCTGCTAGGTTCAAACCACTGAACTTAACCACCAGGGCTCCTACATTTTGTGTACAACAATTTTTTAAGTGTGTGGTAGAGCTTAATAAATGTTGTATTTAAGGAGACTTGAAGACATGAGAGGGTGGGAGTGAACACTTCTAGATCTGGTGATGCTAAGGTACTAATGAGGCTAAATTGCGGTGCAGAGGACTCTTCATCATTGATCCCAACGGAGTCATCAAGCACTTGAGTGTCAATGACCTCCCAGTGGGCCGAAGTGTGGAAGAGACACTCCGCTTGGTGAAGGCGTTCCAGTTTGTGGAGGCCCATGGAGAAGTCTGCCCAGCCAACTGGACACCTGACTCTCCAACAGTAGGCTTCTTTAATAAAAGCAGTGGGCTTCAGGGTTCCGGGTCCTCTCTGCCTCAAGGGCTGTTGGCCTGGAATAGCCACAGAAAGATCCCAGCCTTGGAGGTTAGGGTGGGGTTGGGTGGGAATGGGTGAAGCTGTGGGGAGTTAGGGGCCAGGGGCCAAGCAGGACTGTTAGAATGCTTCCAGAAGAGATTAACAGAATGTTTATCTATGCATTTTAAAGGAAGCAGATCAATCTTTTAAAAAGTTAAAGAACTTCAGGTTAAAAATTGGGAGTCTTCCATTTACTTTTGAGACTATTCTCACAAAGTCAGTGGTAACCCATTGAATATTTTCTTCTGTTTTCAGATCAAGCCAAGTCCAACTGCTTCTAAAGAATACTTTCAGAAAGTGAATCAGTAGGTCAGTCCATGTGATCCTGTAGCCTCTTATGCTGGAGAAGAACCACAGTTTGGAATCTGCTGTTAGCATTTCACAGATGACTGTTTATAGATGGCAAAGAGAGAAAACTATGCTTGTATTCATAAATATTCTTCTTAATGTTTTGTTTTTGTAACATTGTCTAAGGCTTTTTAAACTTGGCTGCTTGCTACTGTAAGGAGTCTCTGACTTGTAACGTCTTGATGGGCAGTTGCAATGTCTTATTTCACCTCCTTCTTGGATCCTGTCTTCTATGGGAAAAAGAAACACTCTTAACCTCACTTGAACTCTTAAGTACACCAAAGTAGTACAGCAAATATTTAAAGGTCCTGAGATTGTCTTCTTCAGTTTCTTTGTATTAAGCTCAATTTCCTTTTAAGGTAACAGAGGTCATTGTTTTTAAATAATGAGCATCAGCAGTCTAATCTAACTCGTACAATGGATTTATGTGTGATTGAAACAAATGAGTATTGTGTTTTGAAGAACACGTGGGCAAAGTGACTTAACTAATCATGCATGGACCCCCATCCCTGAGATCATGTTTACATCATTCTTTTACATACTTTAGTCATTGGTTCACTTAATGTCTACCTACATTTCTAGATAATGATTGAGTGTGATTATAAATGATATTTATTGAGTCCAGGAATTGCATTTTGAAATCATTGTAATTATTTTCTTTCTAGAAGCGCTCAATATGAAGTATATAAGAAAAATAAACATTTTAAACTTTTGGAGGTTTTTTAACACAATTATTCCAACTTACGTTGTATGATGTAGTTTTCCTTCTCTGGTTGTGGCAACAAGTGAGGTTTGACCTGGAGGCCACAAAAGTGAGTCATGTGTTAGCTCCACACTCAGTCGGGGGTGAGAGAGACATGAAGACAGTCATTCTTTTAAGTAAATCCTGGTGTACCATGTGTGGAGCACTGTTGATGAGGCACAAGAGGGAACCCCAAAGGACAACACCCCACCTTCACGCACTGATGTCCTAGAGGGGGAAACACAATAAACAATGAAAATACCTAGAATGGAAGACTGGGGTCTGATCTCTGGCTACATCTAGGTCAACTGACAAAACAGAGTTTATAAAGAAACTATTCTGTATCCTACTTGGGTGAGTAGTGTCTGGGGTCTTACAAGCTTGTGACTAGCCATCTAAGTTACTCCACTGGTCCCACCCCATCTGGAACAAAACCAAAGACAAGGGAAAGATTAGTCCAAAGAACTAATGGACCACAACTACCACGACCCCCACCACACTGAGTCCAGCATAACTAGGTGGTGCCCAGCTACCACCTACTGACTGCTCTGATGAATCATAGGGTCCTGGGCAGAGCTGGAGAGAAAACATAGAACTAAATTCTAGCAAAGGCCAGACTTACTGGTCTGACAGAAGCTGAAGAAACTTTGAAGAGTATGGTCCCCTTACAACTCAGTACTGAAGTCACTCCTGAGGTTCATCCTTCAGCCAAAGACTTGGGGGTGAGACAGACATGGAAACAGTCGTTCTTTTCAGTAAATCTTGGCGTACCATGTATGGAGCACTGTTGAGGAGGTACAAGAGTGAACCCAAAAAACAAAAGGAGACTAAGTGGGCATACCAGCCTAGGGGCAAGGATGAGAAGGCAGGAGGGGGCACGAAAACATAATGGGGACTCTTAAGGATGAGAAGCGGAGAAAGCTGACATGTCCTGGGGGTGGCAACTAATGTCACAAAACAGTGTGTGTGTTTAGTGAGATATTTAGTCTTTAAACAAAGTGCAATTTAAAAAAAAAAAAAGACTATTTGGAAGAAAAAAAAAAAACAAGAGCAAGGAGCTAGACCAGAGATGTTCTGGATAGGATTGTCAGGGCAGGCCTTAGGAGACAGTTGAGGTCAATGTTTTCTTCTGTAAAATGAGAACAACTGTACCGATCTCAAGGTTTTATTGATCAAACTTGACAAAGCCTAAAGGGTTTCAGGCAGAGGGCAGGGCAAGTCAAAAGCCTTGTGGCAAGAACTGGTTTGGAGGGTATGAGAAATGACAGTGAGGTCCCTGTAGCTGCAGGGGTGAAGGCGAGAATGGTGGTGAGGCTGGAACTTGACTGGCAAGCTAACAGCCTTGGGTTCTGTTCAGAGAGACGTCACAGAGTCTGTATGTGAAACTTGTTCTAGAATTGCTCTGCTGGATCTGTGACATGCTTGAGGGTACAGCCAGCGGAGTAACAGTGTGCTAAGTACTATGGTCCAAGAATCTCTGTGTGGGGTGTGATGCAAATAGGCAGCAGACACCCCATTCAGCTGTGGGGGTCAGGGAAGGCTTCATGGAAGAGCAGAGCTACAGAAAAGAGCCATGTGAGCAAAGGGAAAACAGTCTCGTACAAGGGACGGTAGAAGTTACATGGACCTGAAGAAAAGCCCTGAACAGTTCACGCTCCTGGGATTGCAAGGCCAGGGCTGCAGAGGCATAGTGATGGGTGTAGGTGGAGGACTCTCACTCTTGGGCACAAATCCAAGGGGTTTGCCACAAGAGGCCAGAGTACAGTCACACCGTGATGGAGGCTGGGAGGAGTCAACAATTTGAGAGGCTGACTGCCCAAGGCTTTCAGCATTGGGGTGGGGATGGGGAATGGGCCAGCTGGGTGTAAATAGCAATACTGAGCACTTGCAGCGTGTCCAGGGCTCTCCTAAGGACTCTTACATGTTTTATCTTGTTTGATCCTCAACGAAGCCCTGACATGGTACAGTTGTCCTCATTAAACATCTGGGAGAATAAACCCAGAAAGGGAAACTGGCCCAAATCAAGCTAAGGAAGTAGTGCTGCTGGGCCTCCAGCTCAGGCCTCTGAGGCCCCCAGAGCACCCCAAACATACTTCTGGCTTCCAGGAATTCAACTGCTTCTGTACAACCTCGTGTATAACCCCACCCACTCCTGGCTTGGAACTGTGTGGGAAAGGAAGAAGGAGGTGTCTTTTTCCCCACAAGTGGTCCCAGCTTGAGCTAGTCTTCAGCAGAAGGTGTTGGATTAGTCCTGGGGCTGGGGCTGGGGCAAGAAAAACAGTGTCCGGTGCCCAGGGTCACATCCACCGACTTGGAGCAGGGACCTGGGCTTAGACTGGGCCCTAGGCTTGGTGTGATGTCTGGTTGTTGCTTTCTTGACTTTTTTATTTTTATTTTTTAAATAATACTTTATTGAGTTTTTGGTGAAACTTTTTGCAAGTTAGGTTCCCATTTGACAAGCTGTTCAGTGACATGAGTTACATTTATCACAATGTGTCATCATTCTCTGTGTTCTGTTTTCCTTCTAGTGCTCTAGTTTCTTTCCTCTTTATCTTTTTGGGTTTGTTTTGAGAATTGCTGATACTTGTTTTTTGTCTTACAGGTAAAGCCCTTTATTTTCTGCCCCACTCTTCCATAAAGGTGATCTCAGGCATAGGCCAGCCATAAGGAGCATCTCAGGGCCATAGTCTCAGGGTGTCCTCTGTCCTGGAACCCTGTAAGTCAAATTGGTGTCATCTCTGGGTATTTGGAACAACTCACCAGTGAAGGCATGTTGGCCTGGGCTTTTTAAATTGGAAGTATGTTTCCTTTTTAATGACATCTATACTTTTTTCTTTCTTACAGGTTTGTTAAAATTTTCTGCTTCAGTGTTAGTTCAGGTAGGCAGTGAGTTCACACTTCTACTTTCTGAGAGCCCTGTAGATTAAGTGGTGGGTCCCTACTGCACCCTATACCGTGGGCACTGGACTTTGTGGAAAATGGAGATTTGCTAGGGTAATGTCCAAAATCGCCGACAAGATGCGGCAGGAGGCCTGGACAGGTATTTGGCGGTAGGGACCCTGACATGCGACATGAGTCCTGAGAGGTGACCTCTCTTCCAGACTAGAAATGGCCGACCCACCCCACGGTGCGCAGGAGGCCGAGTAGGTTGGGAGGACTTGGCCTGGGGGCTCGGGTGGGAGCGGCGTGCAGGAAACCAGGCGGGAGCGCTCGGTGGAAGCGAGGAACCTGGGCGGGAGAAACAAACACGGCTGAAGCAGGCTGCGCTGGCCGGAGGGCAGTGCGGGGCCGGGGCTCGGGGGCGGAGCCGGCGTGGGCGGAAGGGCGGGGCCAGGACGGGGGAGGGGGCGGAGTCAGGGCGGGAGAGTCGAGTGGGCGGATCCTGGGCGGCGGGGCGAAGCCAGGGCGGGTGGGCGGAGCCGGAACGGCACGGTGGGAGCGGCGGGCGGGAGGGCGGAGCCCGGGCGCAGAAGGCCGGGCGGGGGGCGGCGCGCCACCAGCGTGGCCTCTGGCCGGCGCCGCTACTCGAGCACGCAGGTCCCAGGAGAAAAAGGGGAAAGCTTGGGGCCAGGGGCTCCCAGGGCGCAGCGCCGCCCTCATGGAGCCCAACGTGCGCTTCTGGGTCACCGAACGCCAGGTACGGCCCAGGGCGCGTCGGGGGGCTGGACGGGGTCTGCGGGAGTGGGCGGGGCCGCGCCGCGTAGAGCCGGGCCGGCCGGAGCACGAGCCGGCCACCTGCGGTCGGTGACCTTGAGCGAGCGTGCGGCCGCTCCGCGCAGGGGTTCTGCCTCCCGGAAGTGGGCTGGGAGCGCGCCTCGCCACGTGCACCACCCACCTCAGGCCCGTGCACCTACAGGGCCCGGAAGGATCAAGGGGAAACCCGAGACTCCTAGGCGTCTGAGGCCATGGTGTCACTGTAGTTGTCCCCTTGGTTCCAGGCTGGGGCAGACAGGGTCAGCACAAGGTCACCCTCCAGATAACCTTCGCTGGTATCAGCAGTGTGCATCGTACAGAGTTGTCCCCGAGCGGCAGTCGGAGACCAGACTCCTAACCTTGGCACAGCTGCAGAGGAAGAGACCCCAAAGCTTGGGCAGCTGCCCATCTACTCAAGTAACGGATCTCACCTCTGTGCACTGTCCGGTAGAAATTACGATATAAGCCACAGAAGTGATTTAAAATGCTTGAGCCATATTTAAAAAGATTAAAAGAAACATAAAGTGAATTTTAATAACACAAAACTTGTGAAGGCCAAAACTGGTGTAAAGCAGAAACCTGACAGAGAAGAGAAATGCAAATATTTTCCAGTAATGGAGAGGATTGAAAACTGTAGACTACACGCAGCCAGAGACATGGAAAACCAAGGCAATTGCTGTGAAGTTCCGGCTCCCACAGGTTCACTGTATTTTGTATTTAACCCAGTAGATGAAAAATATTACCATTGCAACATGCAACCAGTCAAATTATTGAGAGTCTTTTTTGGTACGAAGTCTTCAAAATTCAGTGTGCGTTTTATACATTGGGCATTCTAAGTTGGGCCCAGCCATCTTGCAAGGGCCTGTGGGCCTGTGGTGGGGCAGCCTCCTGCTAGGCAGTACAGCAGTAAAGGTTCTTCTCTTTGAGCCCCTCACCTAAATAGGGCCTGGCCCATTTTGTTAGGTGGGGAAATTGAGAGAGGATGGGGAGTTCGGGTTGCCCCCAGAGAGGGTGCTTGTTGCAGCAGCCCAGCCTCCTTCCTCCACCTGTGACCACATCTGCACTGGGGCATCCAGGTCTTCCGTTTGTGGAGTGAAGTCTTAGAACAGCTAAGTGGGCAAGGACACAGATGGAGGCTTTTCTAGGTACTTGCTTCAAGGTCACGTGTGGGATGTTCAGGGTCATACGTGATGTAGACCACAGGCTCGATTGACCCCAGAGTCTGAGCTTTTGCACCTCAAGAACAATTTGATACTGAAGTATTTAAGGGTACAGGCTACAAAGTCCTTTCCTGGCTTGCTGCTTTGAGTACATTAATAAGCCTGCCTGAGCCTCAGCTACTTTGCCTGTAAAACGGGATTGTCTTGCAGTTCTGCAGGGAACAGGCAGAGCCCAGTTCAGGACCTTAGTAAGTTCTCAAAAAAACTTGTTCATTGTTACTGTTATGCTGTAACTTTGTTTTTCTACTGTACATGTAACCATTAATCTTTTCTTTTTTTTTTTCCTCTGAAGTCTTTCATTCAAAGATTCCTTCGGTGGACAGAATTGTTAGACCCTACGTATTTGATCGTTTCGACAGTAAGTATCTTCTTATTTTCAGAAATCACAGATTTCACATTTTATCCTGAAACTTGAAGGTCATATGATCCCTTTCCATTTTTTGTCAGAAAAGTCATGTGTCCCTTTTGAAAGCAGTTGAAAGAATCTGTTATTATGTTTTTATTGTGCTTGACTAAACTTGTCACATTGGAAGGATACCTTGATAAAACAGGTTATGCCAAGCCCTAGACCTGGGGCTAGTGATTCAAAGAGAATAAAAACAAACTCTCTGTGTAATGACAGCAGATGAGCAGTGTTGGTCACAAAGCATGAGCTAGGGACTCTAAAGGGGCATGGCCAGGAATCGAAGGCACCACCGTTCCTCTGTCGGTTTGTCATATTATCGTGGCTTGTGTGTTGTAGTGACACTGGGAGCAATGCCACCAGTATTTCAAAGTCCAGCAGGGTCTGGACCTATGATGGACAGGTTTCAGCAGAGCTACCCGACTAAGACAGACTAGAAGGAAAATCCTGGCAATCTACTTTCAAAGATTAGCTGGTGAAAATCCAGTGGATTACAACAGAGCGTTGTTCAGCATGGTGCTGGGAGATGCGCCCTCTGGGGTTGGAGTGCACTCCCCAATGGACTCAGGTGTCACCAATTATGAAGATGGCACAGAACTGGGCAATGTTTTGTTCTGTTGTAAATGGCATCATTGCCAGCCTGAACTGAGTTGGCAGTAGACCGCAGCGGTGGAGATGCTTCCTTTGGGCTGGGGTGGTTGAGGGAAGGGCTGAGATGGGAGAGGGAGAGGGAGAGGGAGCTGTAAGTAAAGCTCAGGTTCAGAGAGCCGATAACACTGTGGCCAGAGCTCATAGAGCTAGGAGGGAGGTCGGCCTTTGAGGTCCTGTGTGTTGTTCAGATGAGAGCAGCTTGCACCAGTCCTACAGGACAGGAGACTGAGATGAGCCATTTGCTTCAGTGGGTCTCTTTGATAGCCTGTGTTACGTAACTACAGCAGACCACGCTGTAGGTGGGGCAGTCAGTTCAGGGGGGTGCCCTCGTGTCCAAATAGTGATGGGGAAGGTTTGAACCAGGTATGGCCTAGAGATGGCGTGTCACCAGCAGTAACCCTTCAGGACAAGAGACAAAGGCCACTCCCACACTTAGGCTCAAAAAACCAAAACCAAATCATTTGCCATCAAGTTGACTCTGACTCTTAGTGACCCTTTGGGCTGAATAGAGCTTCCCCATAGGAGTTTCAAGGAGTGTCTGGTGGATTCAAACTGCTGACGTTTTGGTAGCCGCTGAGCTCTTAACCACTGTGCCACTGTGACTCCTCTTGTGCTCCAGATGTTCCTTGTAACCCTGTTTATAATCAGGGCAAGCTGTGCTGAGAATTTGCATTTCTAATAAATTCCTAGGAAATTATATTTAAGAATCACCTGGGAGTCATGTTAAAATGTAGAGTCTGATTCTGGGTGGAAGTGGAGGTTCTCAGCAGGGAACGTGTTAGAAATACAAATTCTCAGAAGGGGTCCAAACTGGAGCAGACTGCTTGGAAGCCCTGTTCATGATAGGGAAGAAAAGGAGAAACAGCCTGAATGCCGCCATCAGTCTACCAAAAATGACAAGAAAAACAAACTCAGGTCAGTTGTAGCTCATAGTAACCCAATAGCACAGAGTAGATCTGCCCCATAGGGTGTCTAAGGAGCAGCTGGTGGATTTGAACTGCTGACCTTTTGATCAGGGCTCTATCATCAGTGTGGGGGGGGGGCAACCCATTGCTATCAAATTGATTCTGACTCATAGTGCCCCTATGGGATGGCGTAGAACTACCCCCATGGGGTTTCCAAGACTGTAATCTTTGTGGAAGCAGACTACCTAATTTTTTTTTCCACCCACCAAGCACCTGCTGGATTCAAACCACCAACCTCTCAGTAGTCTTGAGCACTTAACAGCTGTGCTACCAGGGCTCCTTCACCATCAGTATAGGAATAGATAAATCAGATGTATCAAATAGATACATCACATGACAATGTGATGTATTTGTACCATGGAATCCTGATTAGCTGTTAAAAGGGATGAAATAGATATTGTATATTAAGTGGAAACTTGGTATCTATGATGTGTGATGTGTGGTGGGAAAAACAAGATGTGTAAATGATAGCACTTTTGGAAATTATAATAAAAAGAATACCTTTTATTGCTTTGGTTATTGTTAGCTGCTCTTGAGTTGGCCACCCATGCAGAACAGAATGAAATGCTGCAGATGGAACTCTTGTGATCCATAGATTTTCACTGGCTGATTTTCAGAAGTAGATTGCCAGGCTGTTCTTCCTGGTCTTAGTCTAGGAGCTCCATGAACCTTCAGCATCATAGCAACACACAAGCCTTCGCTGATGGACGGATGGTAGCTGCAAATGAGGTGCATTGACTGGGAATCAAACCTAGGTCTCCAGCATGGAAGGCGGGAACTCTGCCACCAAACTGCCAAATAAGTCAGTAGACTAGAAGGGTATCCCCGGAACTCCTACTAGCTCCCTCTGGTGTGATGATAGAATAGGGGAGGGCAGTGAGACTGGTGGTGATCTTTTTGGGGAGAAAAAAAATGAGAAGCAGTATGATGGAATGGGTGTGGTTGTCAATTCTGGGTGATGGGACTGTGAGTGCGAATAAGTCTGATTTTGTTTGTCGGTATTTAATTTTATGAAACTAAGAATACAGGAAGGTAGGACACAAGACTGGCATGACTTGATGTGGGTGAACAGGGAAGCTGCCAGGTTTCTGACCTGAGATACTAGGTGGATGGTGTCATTCACCGGACAGTTACTCTCAGACAAGGGTAAGGGACAGCAGGAGTTGGGTGGCCTGGTGGAGCTGTCTGGAAAGTGGGGCAGTCTCCATCTGATTATAGTTGGGATTTATCGTATTGAAAACTCCCAGGAAGTTGAGAACCTAATTCTGCCTGCTGTGTTGAAATTACATGTACAGTTTAGATACAGTGTGTGCTGATAAGAGGGTGTGTGATTCCTAAATTGGTGGATCAATCTGGGTGGTGATGGAGTCATTGCTTAATTTCTTTATATCTGATTGTAGGAGAAAATAGAGAAATGGAGGCAACTCCTCCTGACAGGTGCATCCAGAGGAACCGTGGATGACAGAAAGGTGCGTCTGTGTGCTCAGGTCCACGTGCTTCAGGCTGGGAGGGTAGCCTTCAGGTGATTCTGCTTGAGAGGTCTGAAATCATGAAGCATTTTGGCCATTAATCATGCAATTGTAATTTTATCATTGACCCTCCCCACCACACTTGGGCTTACAATTAGAAAAGCCAGGAGGATCAGCTTTGAAAACTGGGTTGAGTTTTTCAGTGTAATTAGAATTCCTCCTTATAAACCAACTAAAAGGAGCATTGGTGGCATAACGGTTAATCATTCAGCGGCTAACCAAAAGGTTGGAAGTTCAAACCCAGCTAGTGCGTCTATAGGAGAAAAGACCTGGCAATCTGCTCGCATAGACATTACAGCCTAGAAAACCCAACGGGACTGTTGTACCTTCACGTGGGTCCCCGTGAGTCAGCGTGGACTGGACAGCACCTTATAACAAGCCAATGAGAGCGGGGGACCTCCTGTGGGGCGGGCCTCGGGGGAGCTTCTCTGTAGCTGATTCCTGGGAGCCCCAGCAAGCCCCCGGATCCTGGCAGGTCCCCTAAGTCGGAATCTGACTTCTGGCAGAGGCAGCATTTGGAGGCTGAGTTGTATTCCTAGCAAGGGATCAAACCAAGTGTCCGTTACTTCCCTTTACAGACTTCATGGTGTATGGGGCTTTCTGGAGCCCACAAGTATCAGTCCCACAAGGCAGCCTGCAGAAAGTTCTCCTGTTTAACTTGTGTTTTCCACCAGCTCATCAGGGCCTCTGACTGACAGGTTGACCCATGACACGGTGTCACTGTCAATATGTGGCTGCTCTGCTCCAAGTGGAGGGCAGGCTGGATTCATAGACTGGGGGATTGTAGAACCACAGGGCTGAGTCACGGGAGGCCCTTGGTCTCTTTTGCAGGGTCAGGTCGGGTGCTGATCTTGAATCCTCTCCCAGGTCAGAGAGAGTGAGTTAGGGCTCCTCAGTGGTTGGGTGGTTTTCTCTGTGTGGATCTTCTTGCTGCTTCTCATTAGTTCATGTGCTTGTTCAATTGTTTCCGTTTGTTTTGGCCACTGGTAGAAAAGCAGGCTGGCCTTTACTCTGTGAAAGAGGAAAGCGGACACCAGAAGTGGGAGTGATGAGGAGGTTTCTATTTATTTATTTATTTTTATTATGATTGAGTGAAAATGTACATTCCCATATAAGTTTGCATACCCACCTATATGCAGCTCCCACTGCTCTCCCTGCGAGGTGACAGCACACTCTTCCTCTCTGTTCTATACAATCTCCATTCGGTAAAATCTATAACAATCTCCTATCCTGTGCTCTCCACCCTGTCCCCCGCCTCCAGTAAGAAGTCAGCAGGACGTCATCCTATAGAACCATAAAGTGCACACATGATATGGTCACTCTGTGTCACCAAGTCCAGTCCATTCCTGTCTGAAGAGTTGACCTCCATTATGATTTATGGACAGATGCAGCATCAGGGTCAGTAGCTGCGCTCCCAGGAGGAACCCCGAGGCCCCTGGACCATCAACTGCAGTCTTTTAGTGGCTATCTCAGGGTGCACCCCTTTTTATTCTTGTGTTGCCAGTGAGAGATGAGGAGGTTTTTTACTGCCATGCCACCTTAAACAGCTCTTGCTCGTTTTTTCTCTTTTTAGATACGAGAAGCTTGGAATGGAAGTCTTGTAAGTCTCAGCCCTGTAGTAAGTTTTAGCCCTCTAAAATAACAGTGGGTTCTGGGCATCACAGATGGTTTGCTCTTGGCTACTAACTGAGAAGTTGGTGGTTCTAGTCCAGCCAGTGGCACTTGGAAGAAAGGCCTAGTAGTCTCCTTCTGAAAGGGTTCAGCCATTGAAAACTCTGTGGGGCACAGTTCTGCTCTGGTACACGGGGGCTCCAGCAGCTGGGGTGGACTGTACCGAAAAAGGGTTAGGATAACAAGCAAACATCAGACTGACCTTTGTGCCCGCTCTTTTGAAGTCAACGGTGCATCCTGACAGTAGCAAGCTGATCCCTGCTCCTTTTCGACCTGCAGGTGAGTTGGTTTTTTCCTAAAAGGATTCCTAGATATGAGCCTGGAAACCACAGCTTGTTTATGTGTTTGTGTGTAATGAAGTGGAAGTATACGATCCACGTTCCATTTGCGTGCCCACATATCTGCAGTTCCTCCTGTCTCCTTGCCTGGTGACAGCACACTCCTCTTTTTGATTCTACATATGTCATATCCTCTTAACAATCTCCTGTCCCTTCCTCTTCTCCTCTCCTCTCCCCTTCAGTAAGAGGCCAGTAGGACAGCATCCTATAAGTGCACAGAACCATAAAGTCCACACACCGTATTGGAAACCACAGCCTAGAAAGAATATTTGAAGGTGTGGGGATAGCATGCAAGGTTGTCTTGCTCTCGCCTTCCAGATGAGAGTGATTCAGCAATATGACATACTCTGTTACATAACCTACCTGGCCTTGAGAGCTTATGTGTTTGGCTGCCAACTACTTTTTGTAAAACTGTGTATAAGGCCACTGTGCCATGAGGTGGCATGGCCACCAAATGCTATAGCTGCCCGCCACCATTAGTCTAATAAAACTAGCATGACTGCACCTACTGTGCTTCCATTGCTGAGTCTGCCCAAATCACATATTATTATTCCTGGCCTCGAGTACCTCCGTTACGACAGAAGGGTCTGGGGTTCATGTTGAAGAAGAGCAGGCCCAGGGGCCAGAGCTATGTCCAGTCCTGAAGTAAGATCCTGGCCTTTGGGGGTGAGGGGAGAGACCTGGGCAGAATCTTGACCAGTGAGCATAGCAGACTATATTTCATTGATGGTTCCAGAACATATAACTTACAAGTGCTAGTCTTAGGGATGCCATTTCTTTTCTTCCATTTTTACTGTATCTAACTAAGGTAAGGAAACCTTGGTGGTGTCGTGGTTAAAAGCTACAGCTCCTAACCAAAAGGCCAGCAGTCTGAATCCACCAGGTGCCCCTTAGAAGCCCTATGGGGCAGTTCTGCCCTGTCCTCTAGGGTTTCTGTGAGTTGGAATTAACTCCATAGCCACAGGTTTGTTTTGGTTTTTAACTAAGACAAAGGGAATAAGATCTATGATTGCATAGCTCCCTTGCACTCTAAAAGTATGTGTTTTGAGCAAAACGCTGGAAACAGCATAAATATCCAACAGTTTGGGCTCAGTTAAGTAGTTCATAAAAAGAATGAAATAAGTCATACATGCTAATAAGGATGACTCTCTAGGGGTTAGTAACAAAGGGCAAAAAGCAAAGTGTGAAACAGGATGCAGTGATCCCATTTGTGTAAGTAAAGGATGTGTGGGGGAGGAGGGCCGGGGAGGATGGGGAGATGGGTGCTCATGAAAAACGGACACCCATTTGCCAGCGAGTAGATTCCCACTCATGGTGACCCATGTGTGTCAGAGTTAAACTGCCCCATATGGGGTTCTCAGTGGCTAAATTTTGGGAAGTAGATCACCAGGTCTGTCTTCTGAGGTGCCTCTGGGTGGCCTTGAACCTGCAGCCTTTCGGTTAGCAGCCAAGCATGTTAAGCATTGCACTACCCAGGGACTCCGTGTTTCCTGACTTCAAACGAACAAAACCAAAGCCATTGCTGCTGAGTGGATTCTGACTCCTAGTAATACTACAGGACAGAGTAGAACTGCTCCATAGGGTTTCCAAGGAGCAGCTGGTGGATTTGAACTACCAGCCTTTCTGGTGGGCAGTCTGAGCTCTTAGCCACTGTGCCACCAGGGCTCCTGACAATCATGTTAAAAAATTCCTCCGAAGGAATGACTAAGAACCATTCATACTGCTCACCTTTGCAGAAGGGACCAGGAAGGCTGGAGGGAGACTCTTAGGTCTGTCTTCACTGTGCTGTTTTAATTCTGTGCCGTATACACATGTTTATTATCTTTCTTTGGGGGGAACAGAAAGAATGTGTTGAATTCCCTTTGAGTGAGGACTGTGACGTCAGAACGCTGATAATGAGGTTTTTAAGTGCCTAGTGCTGCTTCCCACCCTTGCTCTCCCTCAGCAGCTGCTCTCGCTAATAGCTCTTCTGTTCTTTGCCAGCTTTCATGCCTGTCATGGGGCCCATGGTAAGTAAACTGCTGTCACTGTCAAGAAATGGGGAGTTTAAGAAGCTGTCCATCAGCTCCTAGTTGTAGCTGGTGTCCCTCTTACCCTGGACCTGTTGACCCCTACCTGTGACCCTTGTCTGTTGTTCCTGTCTACCCTGCCCCCCACGCTCACACACAGACCTGTCGTATCAGGTGTCCTGAAGGCCCAGGGTGTTACAGGTGGTCTTTGTTTTGAACACTAGCTGTGTGCAGAGCCCTGTGGAAGAGGTCAGTGAGAGGAGTCCATCAGCCCCATGTGATGGTCCTGACCTTCTCACCCCAAATCTCCGCCGTACAGGCCCTCGCCTGGGACCTGAATGGCCCTCTGCAAGGCTGTCCACCTTGGCTCTCAGGAGGTGCTTCTTTGTGCCGCTCCCTCATTTCACACCCCTGCTGCATCTGCATCTCCTGACTAGATTGTAGGCCCGGGGGACAGGGACCCCTGTGAGGCCATTGCTGTCTGCAGAGCAACAGTGCAGGCCCTGTAGGTGCTCCTTAGCATCGGCCTGCCCACTGACTGCTGGTCCCTGCGTCCCCTGCCCTCCTCTCCTTGTCCCACTGCCTGTGAGGGCTCAGCTGCATGTCTGCCTTGGAAGGTTCTGGTCTCCTGCAGGCCCCACCTCCCCCTAAACACTTACATCTGTTTTGCTTTCTTCTTAAAAGCTGTATTTATCGCTGATGCCATCTAAAGGGATCAAGTCCATCATTCTATCTCAGGTACTCATTGTTTCTATTTCATGATCACTAAACTCGATTATCCTTGAGACCAAAACATGGTCCGTTTGCCTGTGTCTCTACAGCTTTCCCTCTATACCTATCTGACAGCCTTCAGCATCGTCAATGGAAACACAAGCTATGTGAGTATCAGGAGGTCCAGAGGGCATGTCGTTTTGGTATTGTCTTTCAGAGTTTTGTTTTTCCTTTTTAGAATTATTTTTGCTCATAAAACTGGAATTTGCTAAACACATGACTTTGTTTTTGCTCAGCATCTTCACCCGAAGAAGAGTCTGTTGCTAGGGGCAGGAGCCATTGCTTCCTCAACCTTTTTTGGAGTAGGTATTTTAAAAATATATTGATTCCCTTTTATGAAAAGTTTATTCTGATTACAAATTTAATTTCTGTCCCAAATGGAACAATTTAGAAAGTATGACTAAGACATAGAGAAAAGTTTTCTGTAAACCTATCAGGAGTCCCTGGGTGGTGCAGACGATTGCTTGGTTGGTGACCAAAAGTTGGAGGTGCAGGTCCACCCAGAAGCACCTCAGAAGACAAGCCTGGTGCTCTACCTCCAAGTCAAGGCCTGCCACTGGAAACCCTGGGGAACGCAGTGTTGCTCTGACAGCCGTGAGGTTGCCATGAGTCAGAGGCAACTGGTTTTATAATCCGGCCTCTCTGAAATAATAATCATGTAAACACTGTAAGTTCCTACACATACACTCAAATCAAAGTGAACCTATACTGCAGAACGTACTACGGCAACTTGTGCATTGCTGTAGCTGTCACAATGTGATCGTGGTTACAAGTGTTGGATTAGGTGTCAGACAAACCTGGCTGGAATCCTGGCTCTGACCCTTAAGACTCTGAGTCTTGGGGTACCCTTCTGGTAAGCAGGGAGAATGACATTCAGTGCCTGTCTTGCAGTCACAAGAACTAACATGAAAAATAGAGACTGCCATAAACAGTGGCAGTCTGTGTCAGGAACCAGGGCAGGGTGAGCCGTCTGCTGTTGACTCTGTCCAACTGATTTTTGGTCTCATGAAATTCTGATTTTTCTCCTCTAGGTGATTCTTTCCCTGACACAAGTGAAGCGTTCCTCGGATAGCTATCCTGTTCGCCTTGGGATTAGAAGACTCCTTCCCGCCATCTTCCTCGGTGAGCAGGAAGGGCCAGGCCTGCGGTCTGGGTTTGGCTTTGTGGCCTCTGGGCCTTTCTCCGTCACCACAGCCACTGTGGCCCCTCATCTGTGATGTGGCCAATGACAGCCACCATTGGCAGTCTGCCAGTGCCTGTAGACCTGAGTCCAAGAGGTGACAGTTTGTCTGCCGAGGTGCCTTGTCTTAGCTTCTTAGCGTTGCTGTAACAGAAATACTTAAGTGGGTGGTTTTTAATACAGACATTTATTTTCTCAGTTTAAACCAAAAACCAAACCCCACCCATTGCCACAGAGTCTATTCTAACTCTTAACAAACCTATAGGACAGAGTAGAACTGCCTCATAGAGTTTCCAAAAAGTGCATCATGGATTTGAACTACTGATCCTTCGGTTGGCAGCCATAAACACTATGTCATCAGGGGTTTCCTTTCCCAGTTTAGGAGACTGGCATTCCGGCCATCTGTCTCTTCCCCATTCCTGCCTGCTTCTCTGCCTCATCTGCTCTTTTGTATCAGAAGTGATTGGTTTCCACGCACACCTTACACTGATACAGTCTCATTAACATAACAGAAAACCCTAATGTCATATGGGATCAAGTCAATTCTGACTCCTAGCTACTGGATGGAAACCCTGGTGGCATAGTGGTTGAGTACTGCATCTACTAACAGAAAGGTCGGCAGTTTTATCTTCAACAAATGGTGCTGGCAAAATTCGATATCCATCTGCAATAAACTGAAACAAGGTCCATATCTTACACCTTATACAAAAACCAACTCCAATTGGGTAAAAGACCTAGATATCAAACCTAAAACGATAAAGTTGATCCAAGAAAAGGTAGGAACAACAATGGAAGTTTTAATACACAATGTGGGCAGACTCCAAAATCTGTCAAATGAACCACAATCAACAGAAAAGAAAATAGATAAATGGGAACTATTAAGAATCAAACAATTTTGCTCATCCAAAGACTTTATCAATAGAATTAAAAGAACACCTACAGAATGGGAAAAAATATTTGGCAACTCTATGTCAGACCAACACCTGGTCTCCATAATCTATAAGGTACTATAAAATATCAATAAGAAGAAGCAAAGTCATCCAATTAAGCGATGGGCAAAGGAGATGGACAGACATTTCACTAAAGAGGAGATCCAGGCAGCCAAAAAACACATGCGGACATGTTCACGATCTTTAGTTATTAAATTCAAATCAAGACTACAATGAGATACCATCTCACCCTGACAAGATTGGCCATGATCCAAAAAACACATAACAACAAATGTTGGAGAGGCTGTGGAGAAAGTGGAACCCTGCTACACTGTTGGTGGGGTTGCAAAATGGTCCAGCCTCTTTGGAAAGCAATCTGGCGCTTCCTTAAAAAAATGGATATTGATATACCATTTGACCCAGTAATTCCACTACTTGGAATATATCCTACAGAATCAAGGCCTGTCACACCAACAGACACGTGCACAAGAATGTTTACCGCAGCACAGTCCATGATAGCAGAAAGATGGAATCAACCCAGATGCCCAACGACAGAAGAATGGATAGGTAAATTATGGTACATATACTCAGTGGAGCACTACGCAATGATAATGAATAACGATGATTCCAGGAAGCATCTCCTAACCTGGTTTCAACTGGAAGACATTATGTTGAGTGAAGGTAGTCAGCGACAAAAGGACAAATATTGTATGAGACTTCTATGATAAGATCTCAAAAACAGACTTGTGTGTAGAAGAAAAGACTTTGAGAGCTGCAAGGGAGGGGAGGGAGGGAGAGTGAGGTGAGGAGGGTTTAGATTAGATAGTTGCTAGAAATCTGGTTGGGAGAAATCTGTGATAGCACACATTAGAAACAAGAACAACATTAAGTGGACTTCAGCATAACTTGAGTACCCCTTCCATCTTAACCCAATATTGTAAGGATAGAGTAGCTGGGGCAGGGGGCAGAGGACCATGCTATTAGGCAAAATTGAGGCCAATTGGCACAACTAGTGTTTTGCTAAGAGGGCTGTCTGCACCTCACATTGGTGAGTGGTGTCTGGGGTCTTACAAGCTGCCATCTGAGGGCACAGCAAATGGTCCCAACTCAGCAAGAACGGATGCTCACCGAGGACCAAAATGACATGGGGTAAAGACAGCCCAGAAAATAGAGAGACCCACAGGTGTGGGTACCTACATCGACTTGAGATCTCCACTAAAAGACCTTGATTGATGGTCCAGCAGTTTCGGGGTTCCCCTGGGAGCATGGCCCCCGGCCCTGATGCTGCCCGTGCCCATAAATCATAACGAAGGTCCACTCTTTGGGCACGAATGGATTGGACTTGACAATGCAGAGTGACCATATATTGGATGCACTTTATGGTTCTGTACATCTATAGGATATCATCCTGCTGACCTGTAGCTGGAGGAAGGAGAGTGGGTAGAGAGGAGGGGAAAGGAGACTGTTGGAAGGATGAGACATGTATGGAGCAGAGAGGAATAGTGTGCTGTCACCGGGCAGGGAGAGCAGTGGAAGCTGCATATAGGTGGGCATGTAAATTTATATGGGAATGTACATTTTCACTCAGTCATATTAAATTAAAAAAAAAAAGAAAAGGTCGGCAGTTTGAATCCACCAGGTGCTCCTTGGAAACTCACTGGGACAGTTCTGCTCTGTCCTATAGGGTCACTATGAGTTGGAATTGACTCAATGGCAGTGGGTTTTTTTTTAGGTCAGCTACCGTGTAGGACAGAGTGGAACTCTGGCATGGGGTTTCCTGGGCTTTAAATCCTTACAGAAGCAGACTGCCACATCTTTCTCCTGTGATGCAGCTGGTGGACTTGGATCCCTGAACTTCTGTTTACTGGCTGAGCACTTTAATCACTGCACCACCAGGACTCCTTACACCCTTTAATTATCGAAGGATGAATACAAGCCTGGAAACCCAAATTCCTTTTTAAAGACGGTACAAGCTCACCAGTGCACTATTCCACTTACTCCTGCTGATTTCTGGATAGGTAATATTCTCATTTAAAGATAAGGCGACTGAGGCACAGTGAAGTTAAATAACTTTCTGGTGGTCACACAGCAAGCAAGAAGTAGCACAGGGATCCCAGCCCAGCAGTGTGACTCCAGAGAGAGTGACAGAGATATTAACAGAATGGTTAAGTTTGGCAGTGTGCGCATCTCATTCGTGCTGCAAGTTTGGGTTTAGGATTGGAGAGTTGGCAAAATGATGTCAGTGATGAAGCTGGTGACGTTGTTTTATAGAAACCTAGTGAGACCAGATTAAGCGAAGAAGGGGGTATATCTCAAGGATCCTGAGGTTCTCCTTGGAATCCTGTCAGAGAGTGGGATTGGGTGTCAGGGTGTGGGAAGCTGTACTGGTATTCATTTAGTATCTAAGACTGAGTGGTTAGCAATTCTCCCAATTTCAACACCCCTCCCCACCCCAAAGAGAACTCGGCTGGCCCAGCTGATGTCACGGGAGCGTCCAAGGCTGGGGGAGGCATCTGTCAGGAAGAGGCTTGAAGCAGACAGACCCGAGATGCTCCTCCAGGGAGCCAAAACTCATCCCTTTTGTGTGTCCCTTCTGATCCCCAGCCCAACTCAGTGGGATCAATGTTCTCGCAGCCCGAGGTTTGGAACCCGCACAAGGCATCAAGGTCATGGACAAAGAAGGCACAGTCATAGGCCATTCTAGAAGAGCAGGGGAAAAGGTAAGTGTACCCGACGGAGCTGTAGCTCCTTGTCCTGTGGTTGAAGAACTGAATTTTCTGTTTAAGAACTGGTAACAAATTCATGTCTCCCTTCAGCCTTTCCTCATCCTGTCCTTCCTTATCACCCAGGAGTTTGTGTCTTCCGCCATAGGGTTGCTATCAGTCACAACTGACTAGACAACAGTGGGTTTGGTTTGGGTTTTTTTTGATGTGGAAGATGGGACCCCCTTGGAGGCCACTCTCCTCCCAGCCTTTTCTACACTCCTGGAGGTCTCTGGACATCACTCCTTCTTCCACTTTACAGAGGTTTTCTTAATATGGGCATTGTTTAATTTAATTGTGGTAAACATATGTGTGTGTGTGTCTATCTATCTATCTGTCTCTCTATATAGATATATATGTATATAAAACAAAACATTTGCTGTTTCAACAGCTTGACAACAAGCCTAGGGGTTGCATGTCACGTCCGGCAACCCACAGCTGAGGGAGACAGGCAGGGGAATGAGAAAAACTCACTCACATCACACAAGATGAAGTTGAGGCCAGGTCGGACCAAGGTCTCTGATGGAGAGCACTGGCTGCTGTTCCTCAATAGGAAACTTTATTTATAGGGTTACAATCAGGATCAGGAGGAGGTTGGCAGGAAGAGGCTTGAGGCAGACAGACCCGAGATGCTCTGTTTCGCCAAAAATGGTTACAGTGGTATGGGGGCATCTCATGATTGGCTGATCCATACGCAGAAGTATCATCAAGGCATGAGGTAGGAGAAACAGGCAAAGGTCAGGCTTTTTCAGAGGATCTATCCTACTTGAGAAAAGCCTAAATATTTGGGCGGAAGGCTCAGTAAGGTGGGAAATAAGAAGAAGAGAGAGAGACAAAGGTCAGGCTTTCCCGGAGGTTTTGCCATATCCGAGAAGAGCCTAAATCTACATCAGTAAGACTATAGGTGGAACAGTACATTCCAAGCAGCCTGCAAAAGTTGGGGAGTTGGATCTCAGCTAGTGGCTCCATGGAAGAAAGGCCTGACAACCTGCTTTCGTGAAGGTGACAGCCAGGAAAACCCTATGGCGCAGTTCTGTTCTGTGACACACGGAGTCCCCGTGAGTCGGAACTGACTAAGCAGTGGGTTTTGTGGTTGCGTTTTTGTTTTTTTGTGTGTGGCTGTATGTACAATTCAGAGACGTTGATGGTGTTTATCATGTGATACTGCCACTGCCCGTTTCCCCATTTTTCCATTGTCCTAAGTCTTCCTCTTTAAGGGTCTGTTTGCTGTCCAGGATGGCCTTAAGAAATCCAGTGTTCTGACCTAAATTCTCTACAGAAGGCCTTAGTGTCTCATAATTCTTGCTTTTTGATAGCTTATTTTCTTCCTCAATTCAGCACACTGGTTGTGTGTGCATTCGGCCCCCTGTAGCTCTTAACCACTCTATTTTTAGCGGGTGAGGTCCTTTTAGGCCTCTGTGAAATGGACTGTACCTGAATGTGAGGCAGTGGTCTGGACACAGCATGAAGAGCAGTGTGGAAGAGCCCCATATATGAAGTGAAGGGAATAGCTGGCTTAGGACGGTGTCCACTGGCTAAGGGGACTCCCTTGGCCAGCTGGCTAGCCTTCTCCTGCCCAGCAGGATGATGGAAGAGGACAGCAGAAAGGATGACTGTTCATTCAGTCAGTAAATACATAATTATTCAGCTCATGAAACATGTTACTCTAAATCCTGTCAGTGGTTTACAAATCTAAATTACAAATCATCAAATACATTTGACAGGATTTCCACCGGACCACCTATTAGCATGTCAGAAAATATTGACCATCTTCCCAAAGAACTACAGTCAAGGTTGAATGATTGTAAGTTATAAGGAGAGATCGCTACCAGAAAGAAAATGCTATCTCTGGTTTTTTAAATTAAGGTTTGTGTGCGTGAAAAAGACCCCTTATAGAGACTTTAAAAAACAAACAAACAAAAAGCTATGACATAGTTATTTCAACATACTACACCCAAATATAGCAGAACAACTTCTTTCTTTGGAAATAACCAGAATTCTTAACCTGCAGATTTGGCTGGATAAACTGAAATGAATTTTAGCAATAAATATTTAGGTATAGCACACATAAAAAACAAAAGCACAGTAAATCTTAAATAACTTTGCTAGATGACTAGACATTTGGAAAACAATTGAAACAGTCAAGTGCATAAATTAAGAATATTATGAGCTTAATCTGAAAAGAAGTGGATTGTTTTATTTTCAGTTCTTCCACTTTCACACTTTTTTATGGTAAAAAGTGTAACGCAAGACATTTTTCTGTAATTTGATGAAAATATGCATGGGCAGAACACATGCCTGTTGGTTGGTTTCTCCATGTGCAGTTTAGCCATACTGGTTGTGTTCTCTGTGATGTGTCGGCGTTCTCACTGTCTCTCCCCATATTGGTTCACCACTCTTGATTTAGACTCACTTTCCTCTAAACTTCCCATCTGTGCTTTACAGTTGCTGTTGGGGCAGGTTGATGTTATATAGAAAGTTTTTTATAATAGCACAGTGCTCATGTCCAACATTCTTTACTAATATAAGCTAAGCAGTTGTTTAATTTAAAGATGACTTCAGGTGATGATTTGGGTTCATGGTTTGAAGTATGTCTCAGAATGGTAGATTTGGGGTTTCTTCAGTCTCAGTAGGCCTAGTAAGTCTAGATTCTGTAAGAATTTTAAATTCTGTTCCCCATTTTCCCCTCTTTTGATAACAATGCAGCTGTTGATTCCATGATCAAAAAGTTCAGTAATGGTAGCTGGGCACTGTTTAGTTCTTCCGGTCTCATGGATAAGGAGTCAGTTTTTCATGGTGGCAGTTAGACCTGCAGTACAACACACACACATGCATATACAGACATATAAATTTTTTAACACATCTGCTTTTAGAGATATTTTTAACAGCTTTATTGAGGTATGATTTACATGATATAAAATTCATCCATTGTGAGAGTAAGATTTGATGAATTTTAGTCTATTTTTTCAGTTGTGCAACCATCACCACAATCCAGTTTTAGAACATTTCATTGTCTTCAAAAGTTGCCTCATGCCTGTTTGTGGTCAGTCCCTATACTCATCCTCAGGCAGCCCCTGATTGCTTTCAGTCTCCATGCTTTTGAAATCATACAATGGTCTCGTGTCTGGCTTCTTTCAGTTTTGAGGTATATCTGAGTTGTAGCATATATCAGTAGTTTGTTCCTTTTTATTTATTTAGAAGTATTCCATTCCATTTGGAGACCCTGAGTAGTGCAAATGGTTAGTGAGTTCTGCTGCTGATTGAGAGGTTGGAAGTTTGAATCCACCCAGAGGCACTTCAGAAGAAAAGCCTGTTGATCTGCTTCTGCAAAATCAGCCACTGAAAACCCTATGGAGCACAGTTCTACTCTGACATACATGGGGTCACCACACATTGGGATTGACTGCACAGCAATCCTTTTTTTGGTATTCCATTGGGTGGATGTTCCACATTTTGGTTTCTCATTCCCCAGATGACAGAGTTGTACTGTGTCTAGTTGTTGGCAGTTCCCAGTAACGCTGTTAGGAATATCTGTACACAGATCTCTGTGGGGACGTACTCTTCAGCTCTCTTGTACCTTCAAGGTGTTAGGATTGCTGTGAACTAGTCATCAAGCTGAAGAGTAGATGATTTGAAGGAGTAGGGTCATGGTTTCATGGAACATCTCAGTTAATTGGTGTCATAGTTGGGATTGTGTGTCAACTTGGTGGTGCCATGATTCTCAGGGTTTACATGTGACCACTCCCAAGATTGTATCGGCTGAGTAGCCATTTTAATGGAAGTGTGACCTGCATCTGTATATAGGCAGACATTCTGGCTTTTTGCTTGCTCTGGATCCTGCATCTGACTCCCGTTTGTCTGGCCTACAACTGCTAGAACTTGAGCTTTCTGCTTATCTGCAGGTGTTAGAATCTGTCAGCTTTTATAGCCTGAGTGCAGGAGCCCTGCCAATCTTGGGTTTACCAGCCCCTGCAGCTGTGTGCGTTGAGAGAGGCCTCATCCTGTTCCACAGACTTGGGATGTTCCAGCCTCTATAATCACTTGAGCTGCTTCCTTGATATAAATCTGTGTTTATGTATATATTCATACACTTTACTGGTTTTGCTCTCTAGAGAATCCAGCCTAAGAGAGTTGGCCTGATAACGTGGTTAGTGCTTCATTTCTACCTCCTGCTTCATTCCATAGTGCCTGAGATCTTAAAAGCCTGTAAGTGAAAGTCTAGAATGAAAGGAGGATATGAAATATGTGGCAAACTGCCCCTATGAACAAAAGCCTCCTTTGCCATGAGACCAGAACTGGATGGTGCCCAGCTACCACTACTGAACATTATGATCGGAGATACCATAGAAGAATATTTACCTGAAGTAGGAAAGTGCAGAACAGAATCTCATGGTTTGTGAATTCCAGACTTCCTGGAACCATGAAGGTTGAATTAAATCCTGAAACTATTGCCTTAAGATAATGTTAAAATGGAAACCAGCAACTTCGCCTGAAGTCTTCTTAAAACCAAATAACAGCTTAGCCTAACTAGTGAAAAATGCATGTCGTAACTATGGGGAATCAAATTGACAACAGCAGCTTGAAAGATTAAATAGAAACCTTAGGGGGCAGTGTGTTTACGTTAATAAGGGAGGAACAACGTAGAAAAGGAGAGTGAGATAATTGCACAGCTGGAAGAATGCCATCAGTGTCACTCAATGGTACATGTAGAAACTGTTGACTTGGAATATGCTTTGCTGTGTATGTTCTCCACAACAACAAAAAATAAGGAGAGAGAGCAGATGTCCATGAATCAGTTGTTCCCGAGCTCTGCCTGCCTTCCAGGCGCTGTATGTGGCTTGCAGACTCAGACCCTGAGAGTCAAGTCCCTTCTCTCCAGAGAGGGGGGACTATCTAGTGTCCACCTCCCCAGCAGGAACTTCAGCTTGGGCCTCATTTACGTGCTTTCCCTGACTGGCCCTGTGAGCTGAGACGCCGTGTCCCAGCACCTCTTTATGGTGGCTGTCTTCATTGAACCGATTTCCCCTAGCCTAAGAGACAGATGGGAGAGGCTGGCCTCATCCTGATGACTTTGAAACACAACATACTCAGCAGCTACTTTTTTAGTCCCAGCGCTGAATGGTTTTACTTTATATTCCTGAAATTTTATTCTGAAAGCTTTCCTCCTCATCTTCCTCTGTCCCAGTGGAGTAAGGGTGCAGACTACAAAGGGAATGTCCTGAGTGGAGAATGGATATGTTGAGGCTAGGGACCAGATGGGAGGAGACAAGCCCAGAGAGGTAGGTTGCAGCCAAGTCATGGAAAACTGGAGTGAAGGAACAAAGGGCAGCAGCGTAGTGTATTCCTTTCTCTCCGGCAGAGGGGTGACATTTGTGGAGATGAATCTGTCTTACCTGGGGATTGGGTTCTAAAGTCAACACAATAGTAAAAGCCATTTGTGGTCATTATTTCCTTGAACATTAGTTAAATGCCATAGAGTAGAAAAGACATGGTTTGATGATATAACCCAGTAGTAAAGTGTTTGTTTAAATGTTTACAAATAGAGTAATAATGTACATGTAAAAAAAACAAAAAAAATCCCTGGTAAGTCCGAATGTTTGAGCACTTGACCACTAGCTGAAAGGTTGGCGGTTTGAGCCCACACAGAGGTGTACTGGAAGACAGGCCTGGCAGTCTGCTTCTGAAAGGTCAGAGCCTTGAAAATGCTATGGAGCACGTGTGCCCTGCACACGTGGGGACACTGAGTCAGAATCAGCTCTGTGGAAGCGAGCAACACAAGGCAGGAAAGAGAGCCAGATGTTGTAAGCTACGTGGACATACTTATGCAAAACACAGTTTCATAGCAAGGCGTTTTTCCCCTGTACGACTTAGTGATCGTACGGTAGGATCAGTGAACACCCCGGTGGGCTGGGGTCCGATCTGTGCAGGTGGGCTCCCTGGCTAGCACACTCTGAACTGTGCTGTAGGAGGAGGCTTGCACTCTTGTTCTTGTGTGCTGTCAAGTCATAATCCACTCACAGTGACCCTAGCGGACAGAGTTGGACTGCCCCATAGGGTTTCCAAGATTGTCATCTTGACATGCCAGGTCTTTTCTTGCATGGAGCTGTTGGTGGGTTTGAGCCATGACCTTTCAGTTAGGGGCTGAGCACTGAACCAGTGCCCCACCAGGGCTCCTTCAACTGGCAGAGGTAGAATTGACTGGGGAGCAGGCAGGATAATGAGGAGGCTAGTGGCAGAGTCCTGATGGAAAGGAAAAGGTTGGGTGGACCTCAGCATCGAATCTAGTGTTTCCACCAAGGGGTCATCTTAGTTCTCAGTGAGGGTTTTGTCTTGAAGCTGCTTGGACTTTGCTTGGACTTGATGGGTCTTTCATTTGGGGTGGTTTGTGGGGACTGATGAAGATTCTAGTGGGGCAACTAAAAAAACCCTCTGCCCAGTTACCCTTGTCACTGTCCCCAGCTGCCTTCTATACACCTGCTCTGTGAAGGCATGTGTCAGGCATTGTCTTAGTCATGTAGTGTTGCTTTAACAGAAGTAGCACAAGTAGATGGCTTTAAAAAGAGAAATTTTATTTGCCACAGTCCAGTAAGTTAAAAGTCCAAATTCAGGGTGTCAGCTCCAGGGGAAGGGTTTCTCTGCTGACTCTTTGGAGGAGGGTCCTTGTCATCCATTTTCCCCTGGACTGGAAGCTTCTAAGGTGGAAGAAAGGTCCCTGGTCCTTTCCAAAGAATGAGCTGAGCTCCCAGCACTGCTTCTTGGTAGTATGGTATGAGGTCCCCAAATCTCAGCTTGCCTTCCTTTCTCTGAAGTCAGAAGAGGCCACCCCAACCCAAAATACAGTCTGTCACATGAAGACCTGCCCCAGCAACACACCTGCAACCCGTCCTCCCTTGCTAACATCACAGAGGCCGGGTTTACAACAGGAAGGACATCACACAGTACTAGGAACCATGGCCTAGACAAACTGCTACGCAGATTTTGGGGGGGAACACAACTCAATCCATGACAGGTGTTTTCTGCCTTTCCTTCACGTGGCTTATTCTTCCGAGTGAGAAAGCAGAGGTGCTGTGGGCTCATCTCTCCTGAATTGTTAGATCCTCAGAAATCAGTTCATCCCATGTGTTAAGTTGCTGTGTTTCTGTTTCTACCAGGCTGTCAGAGAAACAGCACTATCCAGAGTAGTGCTTTTTGGGACCTCAGCCTGTGTTCTAGAAGTCGCAGGACATTATTTCAAAAGGTAAGAGGTCTGCTCATCACCGTGGGTGGGAGTCAACCTGTGACAGTCGAAATCCATATGAAGCGTGTCAAATAGTGAAGCTGGCAGGAGAGTGGGAAGAAAAGCTTCCGAAGTCTTCCTCCTGAATGTTCTTCATGGCAGTCAGGACACTGAGGCTGTGTTTGCCCCAGCATGAAATTCCAGATGTGCACTTTGCAGCAAACCTGCCGTTGGTCCGCTCTGTGCCCTGGGACACATCCGGGAGCCTGGAGAGGCGTGTTTCCACTTGTACAATGTTGAGTTGGGTTGACCTGCAGCTCCTTCCAGCTCTGATGTGCTGTGACTATTGCTCAAGCCACTGACCCTAATTCTAAGGAAATTTTAAATTAGCTTAAGTGTTCTGTGAGTATATTAAAAGCCACTGACTTGTACAGTTGCAGAAAAATTACCTCACTGTGGCCCCAGATTCAGAAGACTGTCACCCCTTTTGAGAAGCAGGAAGGCCTTGTTGGGAGGAGTGCCTCAATCTGTTGGAGCTTCTCAGAAGCCTAGCTTGAAGTGACAGGGCCAGCCAGGGATGTGTCAGTCTAGGTGATTTATGTGAGAAGGGAGCGTAGCCTGTGGCAGCTTAAACACGAACTTCTGTGCCAGGGCACGTCTCCCACGTTTTGTCCTGAGTGCTGTCTTCTTTCTTGCCATATAGGGCTGCTTTGCATTGACCAGGGACATCGCTGCTGACTTCTCTCAGCCATACCCTCACAGCTTCCTAACCAGAAAGGAAAAAAAAATCTCAGCTCTGGGGGTGGGTGGGGCTTGTCTTCCACTCAGTTCAGAAACTCCCAGGGAAAGAGTCTGATTGGCCCAAGTTGGGTCAAATGCTCATGGCAGACTAACCCACTTTAGGCCCACCAGAACCTCTTACCAAGGGCATTGGCAGGAACTAGGGGCCCAGCGAGGTCAGTGCGGACTGTTCTAGGTTAGGGTCTTCAGGTCACTGTGGCTGGCCTTAGAGCTGGAGCTACTGTGGGAGCTGGGGCCCCCCAGTTTGCCCCCACAACACTCACGTGAATGGTACCAGCTGCCGAGGAGGGAGCAGTGGCCCTTTCTTCCCAGTGGCTTTGGGGTGCTGGAAGGACCACATGCCATGGAGTGACCTCAGGTGGATCTTCTGCCTCAGCCCTCATTTTGCAGCTGGAAAAAAACCCAAAGCTCAGAAAGAGAAAGCAGCTTGCCCGAGGCCTCAGACCTCTGTCTCTGAGGCCTGGGATACCACACTGTCTCTCCAACCTTCAAAGGACCAGGTGAACCAGGATCTCTGACCCAGCATGTTGGAGCTGCAGGAATTTGGGCAAGTTACTGAACAGGTTGTTGCCCTTTTTCCTTGTTTGGAAGGAGATGATGGGGGCATTGGTGGTTCAGAGGTAGAATTCTCGTCTTCCATGTGGGAGACCCAGGTTTGATTCCCAGCTAATACATTTCACACGCGGCCATCTCTTGTCTGTCAGTGGAGGTTGGGGTGTTGGCTGTGATCATGATCAGGTTTAAACAGAACTTCCAGAAACTGAGATGAACAAGGAGAAAGTCCAAGATTGGCTTCTGTGCTTCAGCTGATGAAAGCCCTATGGATGAGTGTTCCCATCGCCAGGCGCTCATGGAGCTAGCACATGCTGTGCATGGTGTTGCCACACAGGGACTCCTGAGCACTAGGAGGGGGAGACCACAAACCTCGGGGCTACTGGGTCCAAATGAGAAGGTGCACATGAAGCGCTCAGCACGTGCCTGAGGCTGCATGGTCAGTGTAGCTGTCTCTGGTGGTACAGTGGTTAGAGTATTCTGTTTTTAACTGAAGAGTTGGCAGATCAAACACACCAGCTGCTGTGTGGGAGAAAGATGTGGCCATCTGCTTCTGTAGGGGTCACAGCCTTGGACACTGTGGGGCACTTCTCCTGTCTTACAGGGTCAGTGTGAGATGAAACCAACTCAGCATGGCTGATGGGTGTGTGTTTAGGGCAGGGGCCAGAACCACCGCGCAGGCCTCGGTGTTGGCTAGAATGTGGCCGCACGTGGGAAAGGGCGAGCCCCGCTGGAGCACGGGCCCCGTCTACAAGGCCCTGCGAGGTTCGGCATCACTGTCAGTAGCACCCTGTCTCTTCCAGGACCCAGGTTTTCCTGCAGAGACCAGGGTCCATACGGATCGTGAGACTCTCCTGTGGCATCCTGGTCATGGGGCTGATGGTGCCGGCCTCCTTTGCCATGTTCCCACAGGTTAGACAGGTAAGTTCTCCCACTTGCCTTGTCATACTCCTCTATAGGCAGTAACGGGTCCCACTGGGAAGTGACAGAATTCCTAGGGCCAGAGCAGAGGCAGGAAGTGAGATCCACCTCCCTTCTTGACACCCCCACCACCGAGCCATCTGGGCATTGGGGGAACCCTCAAGAATACCACCAAGCCAAGGTGGGCAGGGAGGTGGCTGAGTGGTGGTTCCTGGGTGCCTCCCTGCCCCACATGCGGTGGACGATCCACTTGGAGAGTTCCTGTCAGCCCGTCCACAGCGTCTCCCCAGCCGCTCCGTTGGGTGGGGCCTTTCTGTGTGGACACGGTGTGTGTCCTAGACAAAGCTCTCTTCCGATCGCTGTCCCTCCCTGTCAATGTCAGCTGTGTGTCTGAACCTTGTTACACTAGAAAAACACCTCTGAGCCCAGCAGGGAGTTCTGCACTTAGTATTAGGGGATTCTTCTTGTATTGTTGCTGGTAACGCCAGAATAGTCACCTTATGATGTATAATGTCATACAAAGGTATTTGTCAGTGAAATGACACATCTGTGGATTATCTTCGAGTACCTTAAAAAAAAAAAAAAACGGTGTCGATTCCAACTCAACGTGACCCTACAGGACCAAGTAGAACTGTCCCATAGGGTTTCCAGTGAGTGGCTGGTGGATTTGAACTGCAGACCTTTTGGTTAGCAGCTGTCTCTCTTAACCACTCCACCAGCTCAAGTACCTTGCGGAGGGTGGAGAAGTGGTGGGGCACAACTGGGATGTGGCCGATGTTTGATAAGATTGGCAAGTTGCTAATAGTTAAAGCTAGGTGCTGAGTATGTGAGGGTTCTTCATATTATTTTGCTTACATTTGGTTGTATTTGAGATTTCTAATTAAAAATTCTATGGTTACAGGTGTCCATAGACTGGGCAGTATAAAATCGTTGCTTGTGAAATGAGTTTTAACTTGGCTTCTAAGGTAAGTTACTAAAAATAGACTTAAACTCTGTTTTTCAGATACAGTGCAGTAAATGTGAAGAGGAAATTCAGTGTTCAACAGAAGAGACAGAACTCTTCTATAACAGAGGGCTGTAGGCCCAGTTTCAGGTCAGTCTGTCTGCAGCCTGCCTAGCTGCCTTCCCCATCCAGGTGTGGCAGTGGGCTACCCCTCCAGGTCTCTGGGAAGCCTGGTGTCTCTGTAGACAGGACTTTTGCTGGTACCCAGGCTGAGGCCATTTCAGAGCTTTTGGACCTAGATAGAAGAGGACTCAGCATGGGGGTTCCTGGGCAACACCCCCCCCGCAGGTTTTCTGGGGAGTGTAATGATGGATGATGTAGTAATCATTTTCTGTTTATCAGCCTGTGAAAGGAAACTGTACAATTATTAATAAAGTTGTTGACCTTGAAAACCCTGTCAGGCCAAGGTGGGCACTAAGGTGGCTGAACGTGTTCCCAGGCTTGAGGGTAAGGAGGCATCTCCGTCTTGCCTGTGATGGCCAATCCCCTGGCAGAGCTGGAGGCTGGGAGGGGTCCTAGGGCCTCTCTCTACGTGTACTATAGGCCATGCAGTGCCTTTCAGGTCTGATCAGGGCTGTGTGTCCTGTCCAAAGCTTCCCTCCATGCTGGTCCCTGCCTGTCTGAGGAGCCCCCAGGCCCAGGGCACAGGCATTAAATGGATCGTGCAGCTCACCTCACAGCAAAGACCAACTTCCCAGGGCAGTGAGGCCTGCATCCCCTAAAGAGTCTAGACGGTGTTAATCCTAACTCATCTACTCCTGTCCTGGATGGGTACTTAATATCTGTCACCCTACCCCTCTGCCTGCAAGTCCCTTCTTTTGCCTCACTGGCAAAACTGACCCCAGGCACCACCTCCTGCTTCACTGTGAAAACCATGCCCAGTGGCCTGGGACAGAAGCTGCTGGCACCAAGTGTGAAAACCTGCCCTCCTCCTCCATCACAGTGAGCTGTCCCGTCGCTGGGCCGGTCTGGGCGCCCTCAGGGCAGAGGCCTTGTTCTTTGGGCCCCAGGTCTTCTCTGGCTTCAGTCTCCCTCTGCTGCCTCCTTGCTAGAAGTTTATAAACCACTGGAGTCTCAGGCCTCAGTAAAAAGCCAACAAAAAAACGCCATCTGCAGCCGTATTTGTAAAGACTTCCCCACCCTCACTAACCCACGTGTCTTAGGCTGGGTTTTCAAGGGAAGCAAAACCAGTAACATGTGTAGGTACAAGGAAAGATTTATAATATATAGATAGATAGACAGATAGACAAATATAGGAAACAGCTCACGTAACCACAGAAGCTTAATGTCCCAAGCTCTGGCACAAGCCTCACGTGGCCACGGAAGCTGAGGAATCCAAGGTCAGCAAGTCAGAGACCAGAGTTCTAGATCACTGGTTGTGTAGGTCAGTGGAACCCAAGCTGGTGGCAAGACAAAGCAACAGAGGTTGGCAAAACCAGGATCAGCAGGTCAGGGAGCAGGAATCTCAAGTGCCGACTGTAAGGACTGATGAGTCCAACAGCTGCTAGCTCAAGTCCCGGAACCAGTCGCTGGAAGAAGAGAGCAGGAGCTCCTGGCCACGTGAGTGACCAGCAGCCGTAGTAAAAGGTCGCGAGATGAGAGCCAAGGGGCAGGGAGCCACCACAAGCCCCACCCTGCCACTTAATGCAGCAGCCAAATATGGAGTAGCCAAGTTGACACAATCCTGACCACCACAGTCCACCCCTTATCAACTTGGCATCTGCACACATCTCACCTCACCATGCACAGTCTCTGAAGGAGTACAGTTACAAAGTCATGCTTATGTCAACATGATATAACACATGTACAACTGAAAATGCATTAGCCCACTGGATAGGAGCTCCTGCTCTCTTCTTCCAGCGACTGGTTCCGGGACTTGAGCTAGCAGCTGTTGGACTCATCAGTCCTTACAGTCGGCACTTGAGAGTCCTGCTCCCTGACCTGCCGATCCTGGGTTTGCCAGCCTCTGCCCGCTCCTGCTCCCTGACCTGCTGATCCTGGTTTTGCCAGCCTCTGTCGCTGCGTCTCGCCACCAGCTTGGGATCCACTGACCTACACAACCGGTGATCTAGAACTCTGGTCTCTGACTTGCTGACCTTGGGTTCCTCAGCTTCCGTGGCCACGTGAGGCTTGTGCCAGAGCTTGGGACATTCTGCTTCCATGATTATGTGAGCTGTTTCCTATATTTACATCTATCTATATATTATAAATCTTTCCTTGTACCTACACGTGTTACTGGTTTTGCTTCCCTAGAAAACCCAGCCTAAGACACCACCCTACCTTTCCCACTCAGCCACACTCCCGAAATGCCATCAGAGCTGAGCACAGCAGACAAACACATCACTCGTGGCTCACAAAACACCTAGAACTCACGCCCCCATGCCCCTCAAGCTCAGTAAATGGCACCACCTACCCAGCTGTGTAGGCCTGGGCCCTGATGTTCCCTTTATACCTCTTTTCCCTCTATGGCTATCTGGTAGATGGAGGCCCACAGACAGAGGTCTAGCTGTCAACAGCCATGGCCCCTACTGCCTGCCCAGTGCAGGCCAGCAGCACCCCTGCTGGTACTGGTGTGACAGCACCTGATGTGGCTGGCTGGCCTCCAGGCTAACTCCAACCCTGTTCCATCCAGCCTGCTCTTCCAAACCACATCTGCTGAACATTCAACACTAGCTTCCCCTGGTGTCAGGTTCAAGTCCAAATTCCTCACCATGGCAGGCAACAGCTTTGTCTCTTGTTACCTTGTTCATGCTGTACCAACATCCAATTCCTCAAGTGACCATGGTTTTTACTCTGGGCCTTCACATAAACTACCTCTGCTCTGGGTTTATTCCTGCTTATGTTTCAGGGAACATTTAGTTGTCCACTGCCTCCAGGAAGCCTTCCAGGATTCACAGTTTTGGGTTAGGTACTCCCCGTATCCTATCTAGCACTTGCCCCACCCCAGTGTGGTAGGCTGGCTCTCCTCTGGACACTGCACCTTGAGAACCGGGGAAGCCCCAGAATACAACACAGTACACTGCATGAAGTCAGGACCCAAACACTCATGGAGTTGACACTGTTTCAAGCACACTCGCCCTAGCCACCAGACTATGTCTGTCGCTTTCAGTTTTCTTTTCCCTGGGCCAGAATGATGGTTACTTCAGGATTTGGTCAAAGGGCTTTTGCAATGATCTAAAAGGATAGTATCTGAAAAATTATCAGATGATTTGCTAGAATCATACTACACAAAATCAAAGGCAGAGAACAAGTGTGCAATGGCTCCAGGCAAGGATTTAGCCACTAACAGATGACAAGGGCAGCAATATCACAGAGTAGAAACTTGCCTCCACCGTGACCACCTTTAGTCAGCTCAGGTCCAGGGGTCAGTAGAGGGCCAAGGCACAGGGACAGGACAGGGCCAGGCCAGGGTGGGGAAGGAGCCTGGCCAACCTAGCTTTCAGATGCTCTCCTGATAATTCTTCGGTGGGTCTGCAGTTGGAAGGGTTTGTTTTGTCTGGAGTGGGAAGAATTAGAGAAAGAAGGCACAGTTCTTCAACTATGTAAACTTGGTGAAGTATCAAGGTGGTTCCATATCCATATCATAAATTTGTATTTCTGAGAACTCAGATCACTGGCTAATACAGTAATATGAAAAAGAAAGGGGAGCAAAAAGTTAGCGCCTTTTTCATAAAGTGCAGATTTAATTTTCAGTTGTTTGTCTCAGTAAACATCATCTCACTTCCCATCTCCTGCTGGCACCCAGGGAGAGAGGGGAAAAAGCTGTTGTTTTTATTGTTGCTTAGTAAGTGTCCAACGCTAAGAATCCAGGAAAGACTAGACAGACACAAGTGCTTTTGCCAACATTTTTCTGGGTAAGATTTCTAAGGACGTGAGTGATGCTGGAGTGACAAAGAGTATCATTACTCTAAATACATAAAAATAAGTACACACTGGAGACTCCAAGCTCGTCTGGTTGTGAGGTCTCTAACTACGAAAAAGGCATGTGCTGAACAGAACAGACTCCTTTGGAGATGGCTGGATTGTTTCTATGCAGGTCATCTGAAGACCTTCTCTGGTCTTGGCCTCTGCAAAAAGTTAATTCTCAGTCTCTTACCAGCCATGTCAAGTCACTGTTTCAGTTTAACAGTTATATTCAGAACCAGCTTATTTTATTCTGCTGGCACAGGGGTTAAGAGTTACAGCTGCTGACCAAAGGTGAGCAGTTTGAATCTACCAGTTGCTGCTGGGCAACCCTACAGGACAGTTCTACTGTCCTACATGGTTGCTATGAGAATCGACTCAATGGCAGTGGGTTAAAATACAAGAACAAGCATTTTTTTCAAGAGAATATTGCTAGCAACGGGGGTTAACTGACTAGTATTAATGGTTTAAGTTTGCCAAATACTTATCTCTGAGACAGTATAAATACAGGTTATTAAAGTTGTCTATCAAGTATAAAATTTCTGCAAAACCTTCATAGGCAAAATGTTCAAAGGCCAAAAAAAATTGTTTTTCTCTTACAAGAAAGTGCAACTGCAGGGTCTTTTGAATGATTTTTCTGACAGCTGTGCAGAAAACTTAGCAGTTTGGCTCAGAAAGTTGAGTTCCTCATGAGGAATCGAAGTTCTTCCTGGAAGAATACAAAGCAAAATTTCAGGCAGCTTTCTGAAAAGAAACAGTTTGTGGCAACACAGGGAGACAGACTGGGAACTGAGTATGACCAAGGCGCATGGGACTTGCAGGAGCCAGGCGGAGCCTTCGCTTCCACTGGGACATCAGCCTTCAGCACCATCTACAGTGGTGACAGAACTTGCTCCAGCACTGATGGCAGGCATCGGACTCCTCAGACAGGAGAAAACTGGACGGCCTTCCATGTGTGTTTCAGTGTTTTTCAGATCAGATTTCAATACTTTCAAATAAATGATTAAAAATAGAACATTTTCTTTGTTAACTGCAGTATTTTACATGTTGAGCAGATAATCACAATGAAGGGGCCTTAGATCAGTTCTCAGTGACTCTGTCTCAAAGTCAGACTTTCAGCATGTGTTCAGCGGCTGCTAGGTGGTAAAGGAAGTTTTCTGTGGCCGGGGGGAATCGTCTCTGCTTCAGTGCTTCAAAGCGGAGTGCTGACTTTTCTCCATCATCTGAAACTTCTGCAAATGATGCTAGGTTGGTCAAGAGCTCTCTTGTTTTTAGGGAAATGTCCTGTAATAGAAGAGGAAAATACGCAATGTGTTAGTATTCTAAAATCCAAAGGGAACAAAGGAGAACCAAACAAGCACCACCTCTCTCTCCCATCAGACTTGGATGGCAGACCCTGAAGGCTGGGGTGAGGCCCCCCATCAGTGCTCCCCAACCCCCACTGCACACCCAGGAAATGAGCATGTGCTTGACTCCAGCATGCCTGTAGGCTGAAGGTGCACTTGAGTGCATGTCCCTCTTCCTGCTACAAAGAACTGACCAGAGTACCAAGAAGAGGGTGCTCACTGGTGGTTCCACAGGTAACACTCACCCCATAAGAACCTGGGGTGAATTTCTCAAAGGCTTAGGCCATTTCAGCTTAAAATGGAGATAGTATCTTCCGAAACCTTTATCTGTAGCTCACACTCTACCACCCCCAGTGCCCAAAGCTCCATACTCAAGTCCATCTGCCTGGAGAGCACCCTGATAACCCAGACTCTCCTCTTCCCCCAATCCACATGCATGGGGGAGAGTCCGACAGACAGCTGGTAGGTGACCGTGACGGTGACATGCCACTCACTCTCCTTCCTCACCTGCTTTCTCTGGCTGAAAGGCAGCAGGATCGCAGGCCACAGGAGTAAGAGGACAAAAAGACTGAATTCATGTGCAAGGTGCCCACAGCCTGCTAGCCACCTGATGTTTCTATACATTCTCCTTTATGCTCACAGCAAGGCCCCTTGTTCCAGGGAAGGAAACCTGGTCTCAGGAAGGTTACCTGCCCACGACCATACAATTATCAGATGGCAGCGCTCACATTCCCCTCTGGGTCTGCGTGTCTTCAAAGCTTGTAATGTCCCCCACTGCCATCACAAAGCCTTGGAGGGAACCCAGCTGCCACCAGCACACAGGGGGCTTCTGTGCCTACCCCAAGACACTAAAGATGAGCTGCCTCTCCAGGTAAATGAGTAAGAACCACCCTTTCTAGGCCTCTGGAAAAAATACCCGACACCTGGGCTACACTGTGACTCCTGTGCCTGTGGCAGACACTGCTAACCAATCACACAGTCCACCTGCAACTTAACCTCAACACCCACCCAAGTCCTTGTCACCACAGCGCCCCATGCAGCTTCTTCCAGTCAGCTGGAGTTTGCACAGGAAATAAAACCACTTGCCACCCCAGTGTGGCGAGAGGAGAGAGTGCCAACTGGGCCCCATGGAAACTGGACAGCCAGAAAGGCAGACCCCACAGTCTGCTAAGTTTACAGGGTGTGATTATGCGATCGGCACAGGATGCCCTCCACAGCCCAGCAGAGCTGCGTGCAGACCCTCTGTCTAGTTCCTCATACTCTGCAGCACTCGCCACTGGGCCAGCTGTTCCGGTGTGAGCTCTCCTGGTTTCAACACTGGGCCCCATATACATCTGTCCCCAGAGCCTGGTGGCTGACTGAGCCACGGTGGCCCTGTCCCTGCCCATCATCCCCGTGGCCATCCTGCACACCCTCACCTGAGCCTCTGCCCTCTACCCCCTCCCATGTCACTTCGCTTATTCCTGGGGACAGCTGGTAGCGAGCAGCTCAGTCACACGCTGGACAGTGATGCCATTCCGGACCCTCAGTAAGTCTGCAGACTAAGGCATTACCTTAACAACTTGGCTATCCGATTTCTCAGGGTCTTCTGCAGACTGGACAATTAGCTGACCGATTTCTTTGTGTAGTTTCCCCATGGTCATGGCCTCTGGTGAGATGAAGAACATCTGGATGAATATTCGGAAGTTTTTATAGCAAAAAGTCGTTATGCCATCTACTTGAAACTTGAGAGAACATACTGAGGGAACTGTCAAAAAGCAAGAGACAACCCTTCACCTTGCCATGTCATCACTAGAGGCAAACACGATGGCCTGCTAGTTGATAAGGAACAATCCTGATTGTTAGGCTTTCTGTCCAAGATAAAAAGAGGTCAGAACCCCAATTCTCCTTAAACTCACCTGACAAGAGTATTTTTCTTTCTTGAGAAAACCTAACAAAAACCTCTGGCTATGAAGTTGTCTGTCTAGACCATGAGCTTGGCTTTCCTGTCCGGGTCCTAACAGTTCTGAATGTGCGTGTATCTTTCCGGTAGGGACTTGTGAAAGGAGCACTTCCTGCCCGCTCTGTGGGGCCACACTGAGCACAGGAAACCGCTGCGGTAGCATTAGTTACAAACAGAACCTTCTGTGGCCAGGACACAAAGAGGAATTTCTGTTCCTTCCGGGAGAAAATGCCATCTGAACAGTGCCAAGTGGGATTAACCCGCTGCTGGCTCCAAGTGGCGGATGGCCCCGGGGGGAGGAGTGCCCTTTGTCCTGACGTGTCAGCAGGTTAAGCAGCCCTGCTGCAGTTGGGATGCCATCACTTGGGCTTGAGAAAAGCCACTGTCTCCTGAAGGTCTGATTTTATACTTGGAGTTTTTCACCACAAACATGCACTATGTTCTTCATTTTACAACTATGAAGGGAAAACAAGTTCTCCCATCTCTTAGTTTCAAGCTGCTGGATGAAACTTCACTTACTCAGGATCCACTGTAACAAAAAAATCTCCACTTGCCAGCACCTGGCTGCTCCCATGTTTAGGAGAAAGACAAATGACAACACAGAAGCTGATGTTCCTAATTTCTCCCCATTTGAAACCAACTCCTGGCTAGTGCCCTGGGCTCAACACACTTTTAAGCTGACTTTTTCTGCTTTATGTAGCTGCAACTAAGGGCCAGTTAAATCAGTTTTTTCAGACATGGACTAGTCATTAGCTCCAAAACACTTCTGCTCCCTTGGGCTGAGCTACCCTTCTAAGACCTTCCCTACAGCAGTCTGGAGATGGTTAAGTAACCCTGTGTCCACAAACTCTGATACTCTTCCCTTCAACAGGTGGCCCACTCCTCTCCCCTTAGGTTTGACTTGGTGACTTGCTTCTAACAGAGTATGACAGAAATGACAGTGTGTGACTTCTGAGACCAGTCACAGACGGCGCCCTTCCTCGCCACACCTCCTCCTCTCTCTTGGGGAAACCAAGTGCCATGTCAGGAGGACACTTCAGCTGCCCTACGGAAAGGCATGGAGAGGAACGGAGGTCTCCTGCCAACGACCATGGAGTAGGCCTGAAAATGGATTTTCTGGCCATAGTCACACTGTCAGAGGACTGCAGCCAAGGCCAACATCTTGAGTAAAACTTCATGAGTGACCCTGAGCCCAAACTACCCAGCTAGGCCATCTCGAAATTCCTGACCCACCAACGCTGTGAGCCAATAAATTGTTGTTGTTTTAAACCACTAAGTTTTCTAAGTTTTCTGTTAAACAGAAAAGTGAAGAAACAAGATAAACAGACTATTTTCCTTATTAACAGAGTGCAGCAAAAGCATCCAGGACATACTGCTAACCAGGCTAGGCCTGTAAGACTAAATACCAGTGCTGGACACCTAGACAAATCCCTCCAGCTTCGGCATAGCAGGTTAAATCGGCCCTCAAATACTGGTTGTAGGGAACCAGCCTAGAAAATACAACTTCTTGGCTTATCCTCATGTCCACAACAAAGGAGAGAACTCACCTTTTGCAAGCGGTGCGATGGTGATCTCACTATCAGCCAAGTTCACAAACACATCATAGAGGTCTGGTCTGTTGCTCACCTCCGAGTCTACAAATCCAGCAATGTAACCTGTAGTTCAGGGATGATCAAGATTACTGCCGTGTCGGATAAGCTGACGTTATGAACACACCAAAAAGGAACTGAGTCTAAAAGCTCCTCAGCTGCTTTCTATCACGGCTTTATTTATTCAGGGAACAGGAGCCATGCCCTGCGCATTTACAGCAACAGTACTTTCAGATGCCTAAAGAAGTTCACACAACTCAGAATGTTCTCCAATTAGATTCCTGTGCCAAAAAGCACAGCTGAAGCAAAGCACTTACTTCCAGTAGCTGCCACAGGGGTCAAGACTGGCAAATGAGGCAGCAACAGAGAAACTTCTCTGAACTAACATTCCTCGTCAGGTCTGTGTCTCCAGGAGGTCAGAGCCGAGTGCCTGGGTCCCTCAGGAGCAGTGTGGTAGAAATGGCATCACCTTTTACTAATTTCAGATTTGAGACAAAAATTCTCAAGGAATCAGGGCAACTCAAGAACTAGCAGACCTCTGAATCAAGAGCTGCTTTTCTGGAATTGGTGTTAGGAAAATGGTTTCCAGATTTCTAAATTTCACACAGCAATATAGTTTTTTTTTTGTAAAGTTCTTTTTGAGGCCCGATTTATGATGGCTAAATTATTACTTTGCCAAGGGAGGACTTTCAGAAAGCAACAACAGCAACAAAAATGGGCCATCATGAGCTGACAGCAGGGCCACATACATGACAGACAGGATACCACTGTCCCCCCCCAGGGAAAGCAAGACATTTGTCAATAAAGAGCTGGATCATGGGCCAGCTACCCACCCATGTGGGAGATCACATCCCTACCTACACTATATAAAAGTTAATTCCACGTGGTTAAAAGACTTAAATGGGAAAGAACGAACTTTAAAAAAGCCTTCACAAAAGAATATAGGAGAATATCTTTCTGCCCTTGGAATTTTCTTAAAACACAAAAACACCAAAACCCATAAAGTCCAGTAAATTCCAACACACTAAGAATTCAAGATATCAAAAGGAAATGGAAAAAAAATGAAGTCTTGAACTTGGAGATTTTTGGAGCATATAATATGATCAACAATGGATTCACAGCCTGAATGTATAAGGAGCCTCCATCAATCAATAGCAAAGTAAAAATCAGTAAAACATTCATTCATTTTGTAGAAGATGAAACACAAATGGCAGTAAGCATACAGAAATACACACAAACCTTATTACGAACCAGGAAAATGCAAACTAAGCCACAAATACCACTGAACACCCACCAGTTTGGCAAACACTTTATACTTCGATAACCCTAAATGCTGCTGAGGACACACAGCTGTGGGTCCCTCCCACACTGCTAATGGGACAGTCAGCTGGTAAAATCTCTGAGGAAAATAAGTTGGTATTGCCCAGCAAAGCTGAGGATTTGTATCCTTTCAAAAAAACCCACTGCTTGGATTGGACTTGGCGACACAGAGTGAACATATCATGTGTGCACTTTATGGTTCTATGCATCCATAGGATGTCATCCTGCTGACCTCTTACTGGAGGCAGGGGAATGGGTGGAGAGGAGGGGATAGGAGATTGCTGGGAGGATAAGACATGTATGGAGTAGAAAGGGAGAGTGTGCTGTCACCGGGCAGGGAGAGCAGTGGGAGGTGCATATAGCTGGGCATGCAAATTTATATGGGAATGTACACTTTCACTCAATCACCAAAAAACAAAAAAAAAACTATCACCCCAAAAAGTAAAAATAAAATAAGAACCAGTTAAAAAAAAAAAAAAAACCCTCAGTACTGAGTCTATTTTGGCTCATAGCGACCTTGTAAGCCACAAGAGAACTGCCCCATAGGGCATCCAGAGCTGTAAATCTTTTTTTAAATTGTGCTTTAGGTGAAAGTTTACAGTGCAAGTTAATTTATCATACAAAAATGCATACACACACTGCCATGTGACAGCACACTCCCCCTTTTCACGCCAGGTTTCCCACATCCATTCGACCAGCTCCTATCTCTCCCTGCTCCCCCAAAGCCCCCCCGGACCAGAGGGGCCTGTGTAGTCTTGTGTATCTACTTGAATTAAGCAGCACACACCTCACACGTACTGTTTTACGTTTCACAGTCCAGACTAATCTTTGTCTGAAGAGTTGGCATCGAGTGGTCTCAGTTCTGGGTTAACAGAGAGTCGAGGGGCCTTGTCTTCTGGGTTCAAGGCTGTAAATCTCTACCGAAGCACCTGCCACGTCTTCCTTTCACGGAGTGGCTGGTGAATTTGAACCACCAACATGTCAGTTAGCAGGCAAGTGCTGTAACCACTGTACCACCTACAACCTGGCACTTCTAACCACCAATGGGTACTGCAGAGAAACTCTGCCTATGTGCCAAAGAACACTGCTGTTTCAAAAGCCAACAGCTACAAAAACAGAAATGGAGAGACTATGGTAAGAGGTCTGACAATTAAGGTCATGAACTCATCCTAGAATAAGTGCTACATAACCTGCTGAATATCACTACGGTCACCTTCGAAGTACTCCCCTCGGCAAGCTGTGCACCAACACCAGTGCCTAGTCCGCACTTCAAGGTAATTGTTCTAGGATGAGTTCTCGAACTTAATTGTCACATCTCATCTGACGACAGCTCTGACGCCCATTCCAGAAAGAGTTCCAAGACTGCCATGAACGGTGGACTAGGTGCTGGCATCAGTGCACAGCTTCCCAAGGGGAGTACTTCGAAGGTGACCGTAGTGGCATTCAGCAGTGAGATACGCAGCACTTTTTCTAGGATGAGTGCGCAAACTTAAGTGTCTGGACTTGTATATCACTTGACGGACTCCCACAGAGCAGGGAGCACAACCAAGAGAAAAGACACCCACATGAATGTGGATGGATCTCACACAAAAAATGAAATGGTAAGCAAAAATGTAGGTCAGAGAAGAATTCATCCATCATGAATCCACATAAAGTTAGCTTGGCAAAACTAAACAATGTGTCATTTAGAAATACATGTTGGGAGGGGAATAAACCCACACAGAGATGCAAGAGAAAGGCAAACACAGTGGGGAGAGAGACCTGGGAGGAGAAGGCCACAGTGGCTTCGGAGCAGGGCAGTGTCCTCCTGTCTGTCCTCCTGTCATCTACATGGTGGGACCATGAGTGTGTTTTTCTTTTTATATCTTGCAGAAACATAAGGTATTATCTTGTGTGTAAGGACTACTTTATAATTTAAAGAACAACAACAAAGCTCCTACCCTATATCAGCATCATTGCCTTATGAAGGGACTGCCAAATACTGTAAAAATATCAAAAACATAGTAGCCTTAAAATGAAATTAAAAAACAAGAACCTATGTGACTAGAAAGGTAGCTACAGAGATAAGTAAAGTACATTATTTCCTTCCCAGAATCTCTGTCATTAATATATAAGGTCAGCATCATTTAAAAAATAACTTTATAATTATTCTCCTGAGAAAAAGTATGGAAAGTCTCACAATGAGATATAAATGTCCTGTATCAAATCACTGATAGGGAAAGTCACACTGAGGTTCAGTTTACTGAAGGACCCTTCCTTATCAGCACCCCTGAGAAACGCACAGAGAACGTCCTCAGAGTGGGCCAAGTTTCCTCCCCAGTCCCTGCAGCTAACCTGGGCACATCTGCAGGGCTTCCAGCTCATCGCCGCTGAGGTGCACGTAGGAGTGAAGAGTGGTCCAGTCCTGCCGATGCCACACCAGGGCAGGCAGTGTCCTGGGAAAGCAAGACAAGAACTCAAATGGCTACTGGACCCCACCTTAGAGAGGACCCTGCCCCACTCTGCTCCCCTCGCAGGTAAGGAGATGCAGGAGGTACAGAGGCACCCAGCTAGGAGAGGACAGACCAGCCCCTAATGTGCCAATGCCCAGGCTTCAAATAAAAGCAATGCAATGGTTTAAACTCCACTGGTTGGGTATGATTAGCTGCAGACAGCTCAAGGTAGGGTTTGGAAAGATCTCTGTGGTGGCAAGGAGTGACACCAAACTTTACTAGGTGAGTCTGGCAGTAAAAACCAAAATGCCCTCTGCCAGCAAGAAGCTGTTCTCTAGTTACTCATTTGTATTTCAAATTACAGACAAGCTTGCAAACCACTTTGTTTGTTTTTACACAAAACAGGTTTGCTTAAAAAAACCCTCTAGTAAAACAGCTCCTGCAGAAAGATGTGCTGATTTATCCATGGCTTTGTTAATCCCTGGTGCCCTGCTCAGCACTTCTGAAGCATAAATCTAAAGAAAAACGATGGTGGCATGGAAAAATATGGGGTTTTAGTGCCAGACAGAGCAGTGTGAAAATTTTGGCTCTCTCATTTCAGACCTGAGCCAATCGTGACTGTAACAACCAACATTTGTAAGGCACACAGTACGGGCAAGGCATGTGCTAAGCAAGCGCTTCACACAGCTGACTTCCAGTGCTAAAGTCCACCTGATGAGGTGCCAGTATCTGTCCTCATTTTACGGAGAAACTGAGGCTCAGAAAGGTTAAGTATCTTTTATGTGGTCAGAGAACGACTAAGTTGCTCTCTGAGGAATTTAACCCGTATTTTTCTGACTACAAAGCCTTTGTTCTTTTTATTATCTTACTACCTAGCATCTCGGAGCTTCAATTTTCTCATCCATAAAATGGAGAGAAGGTAAGTGTGTCCTGTGAGAACTCTTGGCAAGAGTGAATTTAATAGTTCAAGGTGTTTTACACAATGCACTACATGCAGTAGACACAGCACAAATGCTGGTTTCCTTTAAAAACGGATCTGAGAGCTAGTTAGATGTGGTAAAGGAACAAAGAAGAAAAAACTACAATGAATTTATCTTAAAAGTAAGAGTCTTTGGCAAAACTGAACCGAAAGAACAACTTCGAAATAGGCTGGCAAGTGACAGCCTACAAGCCAGCCATTTGTTTTTGTAAATAAAGTTTTATTGGAGCCCAACCATGCTTGTTTCCATAGTACCGAGCGGCTGCTTCTTCACAACATGGCAAAGTGAGTAGCTGCAAAACATCATGTGGCCAGCAAGCCTAAAATATTTACTCTTTGCCCTTGTAGGAAAGTTTCCTGACTTCTTGCTCTAATATGTTCACATTTCCAAATGTAAATCAAAATCAGTTCAAATTCAGTGACTGAACTATTAGATCTAAACTACAACATTAGACAAAAATGGTATTTCCTTTCCAGCCTAACACATTCAAATTATACCAACTGTGCAAAACCAGAGTACCCAGTAAGTGACTACCCCAAACTAGTGGCTGATAGTGTGTCCCCTTTCTAATGATGAGGGTCCATACCTGGTAAAGTCCTGGACAGCTTCTATTTGTGGGTGATACACAACAATTCTTTTCTTCAGCATCAGTGCTGTGTATAGGATAACAGTTTCCATTCCAAACTGAGATACAATATCTTTAAGAAATACAGAGATTACAATCTTACAGCATTAAATATAAGAATATATAGTTCTGATCAAAAACAATTCTTGTCTTAAGAATACAAAACTGTCCTTCAATACCAGGAAGTCAAATGTAAACACAGAGACACCCTACTTGATGGATGGGTATACCCACCCACATGTCTGCTCAGTGGATATGTTCCAGATGCTGACAACTGCCCGAGGGCCCCATGCTCGATGTGTGGACCAAGCCAGATTAAATGGAATAAAGGATGTCAAAGGGTACCAGTATCTTCCTGTGTCCTGACAACTTCCCGATTTAAAAATAATGCTTACTAGCCTGCTCCCCCTCCACACACACAGACCCACACGGTTATTAACTTCAGTGCTCTGAAGTTAGCTCGATGAACACCTAATGCCTCCCCCAATCAGAACAGCGGGGTCCACAGCAGACACAGGCACCGCGGCAAAAGTGAACAAAGGCCAGCACTACCTGCAGAATTTCCTCCTCCTCCCTCGGAGGAGCCTGAAGGCTGCGGCCCAGCCCCGTGTGGCCAGCATCTGCCGTTCAGGATTTTCCAGGTCTGGGAGAAAGGCTGCGGGTGGGATTAGGGGCTTTGGGTCAGGGGCCTCAGATCTCCAGGTGTGAGAATTAACTGCTGGGATCTACGTAAAAGAGAACAATGGAGATCTCAAGCCCTGGATTCAGCCACTGGTGAAGGACGTTTCTATCACAGAGTAACAAGGGCAAGACCACCACAAAATCGGCTCTCCTTGGACAATATCCTAACCCAAGCAGAACACGACACAGTTGATGACCCTAAAACAGAGACAGGTGGCACAAAGACAACTACATGAGAGGCTGTCCTTGGCTTCAGGGTGTTGCTGTTGGGATGTTTCATTTTTTCTTTTCTATTTTATATATAACCTTTTCTATTCTATATATAACCAAACATACAGCAATTCAACAACTGCTACTTGTAGAATTTGGTGATGTGGATTATGTTCCTTGAGTTACTGCTTGGATTTTTTTTTTCACCTTTGACGGAGCCAGCCAGGTACGCCTTTCGGGCATCGAAGTCTCTGCTGAAGAAGGAGCCGTTCTCTTCACTCTGGCATATGCCCTTGGTGAGAACTGCTATGTAACTCTCCATCATTTTAACTGGGCTGCCATGTTTCAGGTACATTCTGAAAAAAACGGCAAACAGAACCGTGCTTTTATCTGGCATGAAGAGCATGGAGAAATGCCCCCAGGCTAGGCTAGGCATGAGAGCCTTCTAAAGAGCCTAAAGCCAACTTGGAAATAAACTGTAGCACCTCTGAATATTTTTGTAATATGTAATTGCCTCTGTAATTTAATTTGAAAATGTATTAAAAACAAAAACAAAAACAAAACAACCCTTGACACCAGCTGTCTCCTTATAGCTGGGGCTGCCTGCTATGGAGTCCACTGAGGCGAGAATGGATTCTGGGCTTTCTGAGGCACCATTATTCCCAAGAATACTATCCACTTTTCTTGCCTTTTTATGTTTTACATTCACAACTGGTCTTCTGAGTCATAACTGTTTTATTGCTGGAAGTTCCTCTCACAAGGACGGAGTCATATGCGTTGTTCACACAGTAAGTACTAATTAGTGACAGAACCCATGCTTGTGAGTCGAGTTCCCAGGGGTTGCTATATTTAGGTAATGAAGAAATCAAAACGCCTTTGAGTTTCTGGTGACAAATGCACGTTGGATACATCTATTGCCCAGTTACAATGACAAGAAAATGCTGACAGGAAACTGGCTGCTTCTACACCTCACACTTGAGGCCTGTCTCTTTCCATGAAGTCTCTTGCTGGGAGTAACTAAAACCAAGTTATGCTCCAGAAATACTAAGTGGATCGACTTAGGCCTTTTGTTAGTGGAAGGGAGAGAAAAACGGGAAGACAATGAAACTGATGTTTGCAACAGATCACTCAAACACTGTATTTACTACAGATTAAGTGAAAAGGCAAATGCTCTAAGAGCTTGCCAAACTGTGTCATCTGTAAAGTATGTTCTTTTTATTTCAGTTAAGAAAAAAAGGCAGAGAATAATGCCTGCGTCAGGTTCTCATATACATGTATACACAGCCGTGGTGGTACAGCAGTTAAGAGCTCAGCTACTAACCCAAAAGCTGGCAGTTCAAATCTACCAGCCACTCCTTGGAAACCCTATGGGGCAGCTCCACTCTGTCCTATAGGGTCCCTATAGGTTAGAATCAACTCAATGGCATAGGGTTCTCATACAGTGCCCTCACACCCACAAACTCGTATACATGCTTATGTGCAAAGCAGACCTCTCTGACAGGACAGAGAGACCTGTCTTGGGCCTGGCTGGGACAGAGGGCTGAGAGACAGAACTCGGGGCTTGGGAGGAGGGACAGGGGACGCTCAGTCTTTGCGCTACAACTTTTTACATTATTTGTATTTTTTTAACCCTGAAGTTACATTAGGATCAACAGCTAAAAATAAAAATGCGGTTAAAAAGGAGAAGTAGAGGATCAGTGAAGGAGAAGCCGCAACGAGATGGACAAAGTGGCTGCACTAACGGGCTCCGCAGCAACCGCTACGGGGACGGCCCGGGACCAGCAGCGCTCCGGTTCTGCTCCACTGTCCACACGGCTGCCAGGACTCAACGTTACCTAACAACACTCACGTTACCCCAACAGGTAAAAATGCCATTAAAATGGTAAAAGGGGAGGAATACACATCAATGGAAAAGGAGGCATGGCTGCCACAGCGGGCCTAGACAGCCGACTCCAAGCACGGCAGAAACCCTGGCTCCCCACAGGCCACCCGCAGGAAGCAGGAGATGAGGGGCTCACGGCGGCCGACCTGGATCCCATGGAGCAGTCTCATCCGAGCGTCCACCGCCCTGGTGAGCGGCACGCCGTGGAAGGCACACCCACTGCTACTCTCACGGGAAGTGGAAGGCAGCACGTCCACACTGTGCTGCAAGTGTTTGTGTATGACTGTGTGCACGGGCATGCAGACATGCAAGTGTGGGGTGCATGCATGATCATGTGGGTGTGTACACAACCAACGGCAGTAGGGGTAGGAGGCAGAGCAGGTGCGGGTCCTCGCTGCTCTGGTACTAGGAGAGAAGAACCCAGAAAGCGACAGTGCTGGGACACCCAGAGGGGAACCCACAATTCTACAATGCCACAACACTGACAGGGGAATCCAGAGTGCTCCAATGTCTGGTCACCGAGATGAACCCAGAATGCTACAGTGCCACAACACTGAGAGGGCAACCTGGAACACTACAGTGCCAGGACACTGAAACAAGAACCCAGAATGCTACAGCGCCAGGACACTGAGAGGAGACTCCAGAATGCCACAGTGCTCGGACACCAGGAGGAGACTCCAGAATGCCACAGTGCCAGGACACTGACAGAAGCCAGAATGAGAGAATGCCAGGACACTGAGAGGAGACTCCAGAATGCTATGGTGCCAGGACACCCGGAGGGGACTCCAGAACGCTATGGTGCCCGGACACCCGGAGGGGACTCCAGAATGCTATGGTGCCCGGACACTCAGAGGGGACTCCAGAATGCTATGGTGCCAGGACACCCGGAGGGGACTCCAGAATGCTATGGTGCCCGGACACTCAGAGGGGACTCCAGAATGCTATGGTGCCCGGACACTCGGAGGGGACTCCAGAATGCTACAGTGCCAGGACACCCGGAGGGGACTCCAGAATGCTACAGTGCCAGGACACTGCACATGTGGGAACCCCCTGGGCTCTCCCTCAGGCAGAAAGTGGGGCCTGAAGCCACCTTGTCTTCTGGACCCTAGAATCCCTCCCAGAGCACTCAGGTGAGTAAGCTAACCCTGACCCAGTCACATGCAGTGGAGTCCAGTGTTGACCCTAACACACATCTGCCATGTTTTCAGCTCACAGCTTTCAGACAACTTCTCTTCAATCAACAATGATCTCTGCCCATGTCAATGCCACTGAAGCAGACAACGGCTTGTGTGGCTTCTTACACTATGTTATACACCTGGAATTTGTCTTATGACAGCAAGCAGTCTCGATAATCATAAATCAAAAACCAAACCCATCGCCATCTGGTCAATTCTGACCCGAAAGACTTTATGGGAAGAGTAAAACTGCCCCATAAGGTTTTCAAGGCTGTGAATCTTTCCAGAAGCGGAGTGCTGTATCCTTCTCCTGCAGAGCAGCTGGGGGGTTAGAGCTGCTGACCTTCAAGGGGGCAGCCAAGTGCTACCCACTGCACCACCGGGCACCTGCGAAAACTGCACAACTTCCTTTTGAAAACACAATCTAAGCGAAACCTTTAAATAAGGGGAAGGCATTCTGATACTGTGTTGTGTCTGTGTGTGAATGTACAAACATGTCAGTGACCAAAAAGGCAACCACTACTTACAATAAGGAAAACAAAATCATCTCCCTTGAAAAAACCTACTCACAGAAACAGCCTGAGGGTTCAGGGTAGAACATAACATATGGAGTTAGGATTCTATCTAGTTATAATATCTTTTTAAAATTCTAAAAAGTCTCTATAGTTAAAGAGTTAATGTCTAAAACCAATTTAAAAAGATTTCACAAAAGGCCACGAGATAAACTCACTGTACAAGAAACTGGACTAGTACATTTTAGATAAATTTAGTACATTTAGATAAATTTCATCAGCTGAAATGAAACATACATTTTAGATAATTTTTTTCATTAGTCAGAATGGAACTAAGAGTCTGCCTGAATCACTATTAACCAAATAACCACAATTTCCCACCCACTCAGCAGTCCAGTTGGGAAATGTTTCCCTGGGCTTAAGAATCTTTCAAAAAGCTCATTAACTTTCTCTTGAAATGAACTCCACATACAGACCTTGAAACATATGAACTGGCTTAACATTTTATAAGGCATTTAACATGCCCACCCTGCTAAGAAAAGATCTAGATGGCAAAGTCGGTAGAATTAACAGATCACAATTGGCAGGAACTCCAACAGCTGTACAAACTCCATTTCCCTTCTCTGTATCATTTTCCCAAACAAGAGAAACAGTGTCATCAAGCAGAAGAGGGTCCCTTTTTGCGTAACAGTCACTCAATAGCCACTGATGAGTAAGCCCAGGAGAAAAAGGACTAAAATTTACTTCCACAGTATAGAAATCCACTATGGAACTATTTACAGAGATCTTCATTTTTGTATGTTAATATTTAATATGGTTTTCATACAGACCTACACAGTATCCTAGTGAAGGCGGCATATTTCTCTGGGTTAAAATCTTTGGCGGTCAGAACAATAGAAAAATGAGTCACCTGTCCAAAAGAAACAAAAAAAAGGACACTTTTTAAAGACACTTCAATAGAATTCACTTTTTATTACTACTTTCTAATAAACTTATTGTACAAGACACGTCAGCATTAAAACGAAAAGACAAATTTAACAAAGTCCTCATTTGCTTCTTTCTGCCTTTGTGTGTGTGTATACATACATGAGAAACCTTGTTGGCACAGTGGCTATGAGCTACTATGGCTGCTAACCAAAAAGTCGGCAGTTTCAATCCAACAGTCACTCCTTGGAAATCCTATGCAGTGCAACCAACTCAGCAGCAACGGGTAGGACACGGTAAGGTACGGAAGACACACGTAAGAAGGCGGCCCCCGACTCGGCCTTTGCTAGCACTGTGAGGTACGATCAGTTTTTTCTGTGGTGTTTGATTAGAGTATGTAATTATTGTCTAAAAAGTTCTGTTTAGCTATAAAGCACGGGTGACTCGATGGTAGAATTCTTTCCTTCCTAGATGTAATTTCCTACATAAGAATGTGGTATTTAAAAAAGAGTTGGAATTTTTTTTTTCCAAAACATCTCTTACCAAAAAAACTCATGAGAATATTTTACTCTAAATATCATAAATATAAACTTCTGTTGAATATTCTCTAATCTTATCAAAGCAGAAAGAACTAAGATTGCTATATCAGACCTACCACTTCAGCAAATATTTTTTGTGCCTGAGACAGAACACCAGAAACCAACAAAAATACATCTCCATAAAAACCACACGGTTCCTTAAACAGCCCACTCTGTGGAATGCTATAATATAAAGAGCGCTGTTTTCATAAACTGCATTTAATTACATGTCTCAATTATTATAGGAGTCCAGGTGGTGCAGTGGTTAAAGTGCTCCACTGCTAACCAAAAGATTCGAACCTGCCAGCTGCTCAAAGACATGGCATTTGCTCCCATAAACATTTACAGCTTTGGAAGCCCTATGGGGCAATTCTACTGTGTCCTACACGGTCCCTATGAGTGAGAATTCACTCAACAGCAGGGGATTTCTTGTGTTGTTTTTTCTTCTGGTTCTATCATTATAAAAATACATTTCTGATAATCAGAGACCGAGCACACTCATAAATGAGACAAAATTCGTATTTTATAAAAAGCAAAGTATTTAAAAATTTTTTCAAAAATCATATTTTGAAATATAAGAACTTTCTCTAAATTTTGAAATCAACTTCACTACAATTTGTAGTTTGATGTGTAATACATGAGATAAAGCTATGTCCCCAAAGATCCCAACAGACGTCCCCATCCATGAAGTCTTCAGAAGTAACCAGGACCTCCCCGTGCATGATTACGCCGGCATTCCTATTCTATGCACAAGCCCTATTACACAACTTTTTTAAACTGAAGGAGTTCAAAAAGACTTAACAAACATAATTCAAAGGTTTTACAACACGCTGAAAAGTACCTTTTTGCAAAGTTACATTTTTCTAATCCTGAACCTGTTTTGTTCTAAAGCTGTAGGTTTCTTAGCTATTGCCTTCTTGTTCTTTGAAATGCAATTCCTGAAATTTGAATGTGTATCTTACATATGCTTGATACAGTACCATGACTGGTCATAAAACTACCCCTGAAAAGACAAAAGAATCCCCCTCCTCACACGTGAGACACAACCAGAAGTTCAGTCACCTTTCTTTGAGAAAAACCTGCTGGTCGCTTGGAATAAGGGATATCTACAATGTCCATTTAATGGATTTCAACATGTCTTTGTGACAGTCAGTATTCATACTATCACCAAAAAAAGTCTGTTTAACACATGATGTCCTCAATTATGCTTTCTAGTCTCAATCTGCTTATCCACAAACAAATGGGGAAAAAGCTTCTTGACTATGTCAAGGATAATTATATACCTTAAAATAGTTTTTAATGATAGGAAAATACTTCTAATCAGTCATGGTTTTGAAGCTGCTTCTAGATTTCTATCTCCGCTGAGGACAGAGACCATGTATTGCTGTACTGCTCTGCCATATATCGTCACGAGGCCTGGCCAAAAATAATCACAAATCCCACTGCCATCATGTCGACTCCAACTCATCATAACCCTACAGTTTCCAGGCTGCACATCCTTACAGACACAGACTGCTACAGCTTTTTCCTCTGGAGCAGCTGGTGGGGGCAAATGCCAGCCTTCTGATTAGCAGCCATGCTCTTGACTACTGTACCTTCTGGCCTCCAGCAGAGACCCACAAATGCCCATAGAATGAACCAAAGTGAACTGTGAAACAGATTGTCTCCAATGAAATTAATAGCTACTACTTTTCAAAAGTGTGATTAAATAAGGTCTATGCTAAGAGTTACTGCAACAATCTTACATCAATTTAAGTATCTCTGCTTTCTTTTCACCTGTCTGCAGTCACACCTTTTTCAACACAGAAGAATCGGGAACTTCAACTGTTGTGATATAAAACCACGTTCTGTGGTACTGGCCAAAGACGAAGGGATGGAGACGCTCATTGTCATCTGCCAGGCAGCATTTTCTCAAGAGGAGGTTCCTTAGTGTGGCCGTCGTGGAAGGGTAACACCATACCCAGAGAACTTCTCCATTTGTGTCCTTTTCTACGGTGGAAAGATGGTCACTGTGAGAATGTCAAACAGCAGCAAGGAAGTGAATTGATTGGTTACTCAAATCAGCTTTAACACCCCATTTCACAAAGCAACTCAGATATGTGAAATCCCCAATTCCCACCTACCTCCACTGGTCAGTGTCTAGTCCTCACGATCCACAACTGGAGCATACTTGAATTTTTAACAAACACACAGAATGGGTTTGTTTTTTTAAAAAAATGGCAAATGAGAAATGGTAAAATTTCAAATCATGTTACATACTGACTGTATAAATGTGTTAATTTTTTTTTAATAATAAAGGTATTTAATCACATATCTAGTTCTACATGGGAGTAAAAACCTCTGTAACAAAAAAGAGAACAATCTGTGAATAAGAAAGACTCCAAACAAAAAGACCCTAAGCTTCAGTCAAACAGGAAATGTACACACAAAACCAAACCCAACCCACTGCATCGAGTGCATTTTGACTCATAGCAGCCCTACAGGACAGAATACAACTGCTCCATAGTTTCCAAGGAGCACCTGGCAGATTTGAACTGTCAACCTGTACCTTAGCAGAGGTAGCACTTAACCACTGTGCCACCACATACAGCTGTAAAAGAATCTAGTTTTTGATATATAGCCTTATTTTTGTTTCATGATGGAAAATATCAAATACACAAAAGTAGACAAAATAATGAGTCTGTCTTCATCATTCAGCTTTAGCAATGATCAACACTCCATTTCATATGACCTGATCCCCAGCCTCCTCATTATTTTGAGGCAAATTCTCCAGTACCAACAGTGTCTAGACTTTAAAATTCATGACAACATACAAAATAAAAAAGGTTTAATGAAAATATGATCATAAGCCTCTTTTTTTTTTTTTTTCCTGTTACCTGATAAAATCAGTTTTCATTCAGAAGTACCTCCAGGCAGAGCTGGATGCCTAAATACTTCGGTTTCACTTTGAACCCATTTGAAAATCACACTAGAAATGAGCACTGGAAGTAAACGCTGTCCTCTGAGACAATGAAAGATAAATCAGCACAGTTCTCCAGTTTTGCCACCTAAGCAATATTCTTTTGCACTGGGAAGAGGTGTTTAGGGTCGTGTAAAGATTTAGAGGAGGAATACAAAGAGGTTCATTCAAGCAACCCGGTGTCTGTTGTCATTTACTGATGACAGAAATTCCTTGAAATCTCTGGCCCTGAGGACGTGCACACGGCTCACGCACACTTTTTGGGCTCCCCAAAGACCCTAATGCACTTCCCCATCCATGAAGCCTTCCCAAGTAACCGGGATCTCACAATGTAAGGTTACTTCGGGACTCCTGCTCTACGTACGAGACCCGTCACATGACTCGGGAGTTCTCTGCTGGTAAAGGCCGACCAGACTGCAAGGGTCTCAATCCCGGCTCTGTCACTCTCCAACGGCTGCCCAGGCACAAATGACAACCAGAGCCTCCACTTGCTCCTCCGTAAGGTGGGCATTACCTAGAACCCCCTGGAGCTGTGCTAAGGGTTCAATGGCAGATAATCCATGCACAACGCGCCCAGTTAGGCTCCATGCCTCCGCACGGCTCGATCACATGATCTGAGCCAAGACCAAGGCCGAGCGGTCAGCCACACAGAGCTCTCCGCGCTCCGAGGCAGCCGCCCGCGTCAGGCTCGGTGGGCCCCGGGGGGCCTTGAGCCGCCCTACCGCGGCCTGCAGCCCAGGTCCACCTGTGCAACGGGCCCTTGCAGCCGCCGGCGCCTCTGGCCACCCGGACAGACGCGCTGTCTGGCAAGCCGAGCGTCCGGGAAGAGCTCCAGCTCGGAGCCTGGGTCCCTTCGACAGGCCGCAGGCTCGGCGGGCTCTACGCAAGGTCCCGGGCGGAAAGCCCCGCACGCAGGCCGTACCCCGCACAGAGCAGGCGCCGCAGCTCCCGGCTCAGACCGGACCAGGAAGGGCCGCGCCCTCCCCACCGCAGGCGGCGCCGGGGCGCCAAGGCAGAGGACACCCGGGCCCAAGAAGGAGGGAAGCTGGGATGCGGGCCTGCGAGGCAGGGTGCCTGCGTCCTCACCAATCAGCCCGACTCCGAGCATTAGCTGTGTGTCCGCCGCCTCAGCCTCAGCCATTTTCCGCCGCCGCCGACGCCGCTGCTTCAGCAACACGGTGGGCGCCGCTCCCGGCTTCCCACTGCAGATCCCGCCCCCTCCGCCGGCTCCGCCCCTCTCCCCTGTCCCTCGGCAGGTTCCGCCCTCTTCTCCCCTTCCCTCCTCCTCCGCCCGCTCCTCCCGGTCCCGCCTCGTCTTCCGGGTCGCGCCTCGTCTAGGCCCCGCCCCCACCGCCTACGACCCTGCCTGTCTCCTCCGCCTCCACCTCCTCCTCCGGGGCCCATCCGCGGGCCGGGGCCCACTCGTTGACCCCGCCTCCCACTTCTTGGCCACGCCCCGGAATGTAGGCCCCGCCTCCGGACCCGCCCTGGGCCCCCTCTCCCGGACTTTGTCGCTTGAACCTTCCTTTCGCTCTCCGAGGCTGCTTAAGACTTCCACTCCAGCTCCAAAGAACAGGTTGCCTGTTTTCCTGAAAATTGAGGCTTCCTGAGGATGGAGGAAGGGTCTCCATTCATTCGTTCACTCATTCCCCCAATCACCCCCTAAAAGTGCTTTTTAGAGCCTATGAATCAAAATCTCTATGGCAACGGGAGTTTTTGTTTTTACTATGGCATTCGGAATATAGTGTTGGCCAAGACAGTGCATTCCAGTGCTGTCACCGGCCAAGGAGAGCAGAAGGAGCAGAAGGGTAGTTATGGCGTAAAATAATACTAACAGCCCAGAGTGGTAAGTGCCCTAAGAGCAATAAAATAGATACAGAGTGCTGCTTTAAAATAGCCCTGGAGGAAGGGCTGTTTGAACCCAGATCTGAAAGATGGGAAACAGCCAGACAGTAATAGAAGATCTAGGTGCTTCACCTGCCTTTTTCAGAAGCACTTTCACGGTGCTTGGATCCTTCTAGCCTCCCTCAACCCAGGTCACACTAAACTAATTAGACAGGGTCCTTGGCTGCTAACCAAAAGGTGCCAGTTCCGCAGGAGAAACATGTGGCACTCGGCTTCCCGGAAGACTTAACTGCCATCGAGTGGACTGCAACCTACAGAGACCTTGTAGGACAGAGCAGAGCTGCGCTCACAGGATTTTCAAGGCTGTAAATCTTTAGAGGAAGGCTGTCCCGTCTTTTTCCCAAGGAGAGAGTGGTGGGTTCAAACTGCTCTTTCAGTTAACAGCTGGGTGCTTAACTACTTCCCACCAGGACTCCTTTATGTATCTGGGTGTGTTGTTATCATTAGATGCGTGGAGTCAATTCAAACTCATACTGACCCTGTATGCAACAGAACAAAACACTGCCCAGTCCTGCAGTCCTAAATCACCCTCACCATTGTTATGTTTGAATCATGATTGGAACCACTGAGTCAATCTGTCTGGTTTAGGTCTTCCTTTTTGTGTTTGTTTGTTTTGTTTTGTTACTGTGATTAAGTGGAAGTATACAATCCAGATTAAATTTGCATGCCCGCCTATCTGCAGCTCCTGCTCTCCTTGAGGGCACACTCCTCCTTTTCATTCTATACACATTGTATCCTCTTAACAATCTCCTGTTCCCTCCTCTCCACCCTCTCCTCTCCCGTCTAGTAAGAGGCCAGTAGGACAGCATCCTATAGATGCATAGAACCATAAAGTACACACACCACATGGTCACATTGCATCCCCAAGTCCAGTCCATTCCTATCCAAAGAGTTGACCTCAGTAATGTTTTCTGGTCAAGGGCATTAGCAGGTCTAGGGACCATGTTCCCAGGGGAACTGCCAGGGTGCTGGACCACCAATTAGTCTTTTAGTGGAGTTCTTGAGGTGCACCCCTCTTTTTCTCATGTTGTCGCTGGGACTTGACATTGTGTGCCCTATCACAGGCAACATCTGGTTCTTCTGGTCACATGTTGATACACTCACCCATTCACATGGGTCCTTCTGACTCCTGGGCTCTTTTTCTCTTTTTGTGTTTTGATAAGCTCTGTTTTAACAAGTATTATGTCTTTCTCCTGGGACTGATTCCTCCTAATAACATGTCCAAATTTTGGGAGAAGTCTTACCATTCTTGCTTCTAATGAGCATTCTGGCTGCACTTTCTCCAAGACAAACTTGTTCAGCCTTTGGGCAGTCTACAGTACATTCAGTATTCTTCACCAAAACCAAATTCGAAAGCATCAATTCTTTTTTCAGTCTTCTTATTCATTGTCCAGAAACTCTGCTGGTATTAGTTGTTAAGTGCTACAGCTGCTAACCAAAAAGTTGGCAGTTAGAATCCACCAGGTGCTCCTTGGAAACTCTATGAGGCGGTTCTACTTTGTCCTACAGGGACACTATGAGTCAGAATTGACTCAGTGGCAGTGGTTTTTCTTTTTCTTTTTTTGGTTATTCATTGTCCAGCTTTAACATGCATATGAGGTGACTGAAACCACTATGGTGCACCTTAGTCCTCAAAGTGACATCTTTCCTTTCTAACAGTTTAAAGAGGTCTTTTTTTTTTTTTTTTTTTTTTTTTTGCAGCAGACTTATCCAATGCAATGCATTGTTCGGTATCTTAACTGTTGCCTCCATGGATGTTAATTGTGGATCCAACTGAAATGAAATATTTGACAGCTTCAATCTTTTGATATTGCTTGTAGATCCAGTTGTGAGGATTTTTGTTGAGGTATAATCCATATTGAAGGTTGTGATCTTTGATCTTCATCAGTAAGTGCTTCAAGTCCTCTTCACTTTCAGCAAGTAAGGTTGTGTTGTCTGCATAATGCAACCTTAATGCAGGTTGTTAATGAGTCTTCCTCCAGTCCTGATGTCCCATTCTTCATACAGTCCAGCTTCTCATACTGTTTGCTCAGCGTACAAATTGAATAGGTGTGGTGAAAAGGTACAACCTGATCCAAACTCTTCCTGATATTAAGCCACATAGTATCTCCTTGTTCTATTCAAATGACTGTCTTGCTGTATGGACAGGTTCCTTATGAGCACAGTTCCCTTTCTTCACAATACTTTGCATAATTTGTTAGGATCCACACAACCAAAAGCCTTTGTATAGTCAACAAAACAGGTAAACATCTTTCAGATGTTCTCTACTTTCAGCCATGATCCATCTGACATCAACAATGATATACCTTGTCCCCTGTCCTCTTCTGAATCCAGCTTGCATTTATGGCAGTTTGCTGTCAATGTATGGCTGCAACCTACATACACACACTCAGACCAAAAACTACACTGTTGTTGAGTCAATTACAAATCATAGCCAGAGCAGAGCTGTCCTATAACCGGAAAGAAAAAATAGAAAAAAACTGCACTGCCGTTAAATTGATTCTGACTCATAGGGACCCTATAGGGTCCCTAAATTGATTCTGACTCATAGGGACCCATAGTAGAAATGCTCCATAGAGTTTCCAATGAGCACCTGGTAGATTCAAACCACTGAGCTTTTGGTTAGCAGACATAGCTACCACACCACCAGCATTTCCAAGAACTGTCCTATATGGTCAGAATTTCCAAGGAATACCTAGTGAATTTAAACTACCAATCTTTTGGTTAGCAGGTGTAGCAGTTAACCACTATGTTACCAGGGTATCTATATACATATAAATCCTCTATGTTCTTATGTATATGTATTATTTATACATTTATATCTATAAATACTATATATAGTATAAAATAAATATATAATTATTGTACAACATGTAAATGTATATGATATGTATTATACATATATTTATAAAGGAGCCCTCATGGCACAGTGATTAAAGCATTTGATTGCTCAGCATAAGCTGAGCAATTGGAACCCATCAATCACTTCAAGGGAGAACGATGTGGCTGTCTCCTGTAAAGATTTACAGCCTTAGGTGGCTATGAATGGGAATCCACTTAATGGCAGTAGGTTTGGTTTTTTGGCTTACATATTCATGCATTGTTGGAAAAGAATGTTGAATGTACCATGGACTGCCAAAAGAACCAACAGATCTGTTCTGGAAAAAGTCCAACCAGAGCGCTCCTTGGAAGCAAAGATGGCAAGACTGCATCTTACATACGTTGGACACGTTGTCAGGAGGGATCAGTCTCTGGAGAAGGACATCATGCTTGGCAGAGTGGAGGGTCAGCACAAAAGAGGAAGATCCTTGACGAGATGGATTGACACAGTGGCTGCAACAGTGGGCTTAAGCATAAAACCAATTGTGGACATGGCGCAAGACTGGGCAGTGTTTTGTTCTCTTGTTCATAGGGTTGCTATATGAGTTGGAACCGACTCGATGACACCTAACAACAACATGTTTATACATAATAATAAAAACCCAAACCCGTTCTGACTCATAGCAACCCTATCGATGGAGTAGAATTGCCCCATAGGGTTTCTAAGGAGTGCTTGGCAGATTTGAACTGCTGGCCATTTGGTCAGCAGCTGTAGCATTTACACCACCAGGCTGGTATAAACACTACACCCGGGTTTCCACATATGCATACAAATATATGTTTACAGTTATAGACATACATAGAATAGACAGCCCTGGTGGCACAGTGGGAGCCTCATGGCTCAGTGGTTAAAAGGCTAGCAACCTGAGCCTGCCAGCCTCTCTGTGGGAGAAAGGACTTGGTGATCTGCTCCCATAAAGATTTCAGCCAAGGAAAACCTATGGGACAGTTCTACTCTGTCATATAGGGTTACTATGAATTGGAATCAACTCCACTGCACACAAAATACATATATACGCACACACATATCTCATATATATTTTCTGCATACATAGGATGAAAATATGTATGATAAGTATATCGTATATAGAAACGCTGATGATGTAGAGGTTAAAAGTTTGGCTGCTAACCCAAAGCTCAGTGGTTCAAATCTAGCAGCTGCTTCTTGAAAACCCTATGGGATGGTTCTGCTTTTTCCTATGGGGTTGCTGTGGATTGGAATCAACTTGACAGCAAAGGGTTTGGTTTTTGGTTTGGTATTACACACCCACTGCTGTTGAGTTAATTGCACCTCATAGCGACCCTTTAGGGCAGAGTAGAACTGCCCTATAGAGTTTCCAAGGAGCCCCTGGTAGATTCGAACTGCCACCTTATGGTTAGCAGATGCAGTCCTTAACCACTACACCACCAGGGTTTCCTAGTTGGTGTTATATACGTACAAATATATATGGACCCCTGATGGCAAAGCGGTTAAGAGCTAGATTGCTAACCAAAAGGTTGGCAGTTCGAATCTACCAGGAGCTCCTTGGAAACCCCGTGGGGCAGTTCTGCTCTGTCCTACAGGGTCACTATGAGTCAGGATTGACTCGATGGCAATGGGTTTTGGGGTGCCATATATGTAAGATGGGATGCTCACTGAACACCCTTGGAGGAAGGCGTGAGGAATGGTGTGAAGGGGGTTTGGGGCTGTGTACTCCTATATCTTTTCAATCTTTTATAATAAGAACATATTTATACATGAATTGTATAATAAATGAAAATACAAATATTTATATCTCTATATACACTACATATAAGGCCCATAAGCATAAATATATCATAGAAAAATATTGGTTAAATATTAAAATATTGAAAAGGTGTCAATGTTTGAATGCCAATAACTGGTCTTCTCTAAGTGGGTAAGACTTCAGCATTTTTTTTTATCCTTTTGCTTTTCTTTATTTGCATTTTAAAAACATTGGATTCAGTATTCTTTTCCAATACCATAAGTCAAAGGCATCAGTTCTTCTTGGGTCATCCTCATTCCTCGGCCAGCTTTCCCATGGTATTTCGCGTTCTGTTTATGTACAGGAATGCTGTTTTCGCTTTTCTTATAAAAGCAAAATTTTCTTCAAGTTTTTGAATATTGAATTTCACAAATCTTTTCGTTATGTCAATACAAGTTTTCCCAGCTATCTGAAAGTTAGCCTTACTCAAAACCTACATTAACCAAAACACCCCAAACCAAACCCATTTTTGTAGAATCGCATCTTAGCGACACTTTAGGACAGAGTACTACCGTCCCACAGGGTTTCCAAAGAGGAGCTGGTGGCCTCAAACTGCCAGAGTTTTTGGTTACAGGCCAATGCTCCAAAGACATACATTAGTAACTGTTTTTAATAACGGGAAGAAATCCAAAGAGGATTTTGCTTTTACGGAAAAAACAAAACAAAACAAAACAAAACAGCAAAAATACTGTTCCTGTATATAAGCAGTTACAAAATATGTACAGAAAAGATGGATCAGGAAGACCCAAGCAGAACTGGCACCTTCGAATTACGGGGTTGGCGAAGAGCATTGAATATGCCATGAGCTACGAGAAGAAACAGATCAGTCTCGGCAGAAGTACAGCCGGAAGGCTCGCTCCTTGGAGGCAAGGAGAACAAGAGCTCCTCGCAGAAACGTGTCATCACGTGGGCCAGCTCCTGGGGAAGAACATCACACTTGGTAAAGCAGAAGGTCTGAGAAAAGATCTTCAAGGTGACGACTGACCCAGTGACTGCAAACATGGGCTCAAACCTAATAATGGTGGAGGGGAAGGCACAGGGCCAGGCAGTGATTGGTTCTGTTGTGGCAGAGTTGCTGTGACTCAGAACCGGACTCCATGGCACCTCACCACGACACATGAACAGCTGGTTTAGGGGCTCGCGCCTGGTTGGCGGTGGCCTTAGGAAGTAGGTGAAAACTAGGCCAGTGATGCCAGAGGCGAGATTGGGGCGACCTGCTCAGAGAGCTCAGCAGCTCCTCCCCCAACGCCGCTGTCCCCTCGTCGCCTACCTCCCTGCCGCCCGCCCCTTCCTCTGGCTCGGACTCCTCCTCCTCCCACCGTGCTGTGAAGGCGATCACGGTGCCCGGTCTAGCCGCACCGTCCTGGGGTGGCCGCTCCAGCAGGGTCACCCTCCGCAGCTCTTACTACGGTTTTATGTGTCATTTGGTATGATTGGTAGGTTATTTGGGGAGTGTGGGATTCTCAAACATTTTTCCCGTATAAATTAATGGTGATTACCGTTTCAGTTTATGGCCACTTTGGCTTAGGAAAGGTTTCCGAAGCAAGTTATGCTTTCCTATAGCAGGAGAAACCTGTGGCGCAGATGAAAAACCTCCGCAACGGGCATGCAGCTTTCCATTAGTTTTCTTTCTTTTTCTTTTTACCCCTTCCTTCATTGTACCTAAAACAATGGTGCTTTAATGGAATTTCTGGAAACCTTGATGGTGCAGTGATTGCTACAACTGCCAACCAAAAGGTTGGGTTGGCAGTTCAAATCCACCAGACTCTCCTTGGAAACTTTATGGGCCAGTTGTAGTCTGTCCTGCAGGGCCACTGTCAGTTGGAAATCAACTCGATGGCAGCAGGTTTAGGTTTTAATGGCATTTCTAGATTTGATGAAACACGGTAAACAGAGAAAATATATTAAATTTGTAAATACCAGTTCTCCTGTGTTCCTACACCAGAGCAAAATGCATAATGTAATGTCAGGTGGTATTTTCTCTGGGGGGGATACCATTTCCCACAAAATTAACAAGACTATTGCCCCTTGCTGTGGAGAGGATTCCTCCTCATTGTGACCCTAAAGGACAGAGTAGAACTGTCTTATAGGGTTTCCAAGGAGTGGCTGGCAGATTTGAACTGTTGACCTTTTGGTTAGTGTCCAAACTTTTAACCACTGTGCCAGGAGGGCTCCCCGGCAATACTGTAGGCTCAGTAATACTTGGTCTTCATTGCACAGTGTGCAGATATTTGCAAATAAAATGTGAGGTCGCTAAAGGCAGGAAGATAGATGCACAGATAGTTGATACAGGGTGTGGGATTCTGGCCTGTTACCATCTCATCATCAGGTGAGAAAAGAGAAGAATGAGGGAGGGAGAGAGGCCTGAGTAGAGGGACCCAAACTTGAGATTAAAAAAACAGAAGGGAAAAGTCTCAGAGATAGGATGGGATGAGTGTCTCAGTGGTAGGGTTAATAGCTGTAGAAAAATTCTTAACTAGCTTCTTTCTTAATACTTGAACATCTTTCTCCTCCTTAGAATGCTGACACATAAAGAAAATTGTAACGTCCCTTCTGACTGGTACTCATAAAGATTTTCTGATTGTTTTCCCAGGCTGTTCTGGAACACTGATGGGGCAGTGACACCAGTTTGCAGCCCACTATGCAGATAAGCAACATAGTTCCTGAGAAGAGATAAGGAACTGCAGACATCGGGGACAACTGGTATTGAAACAAAGAGCCTGTGTTTCTCCACCAGCCTCTCCCCCTCTGAATACCCATGTGCCTAACCCCCTTTCCCTCTCCTAAGCCCTTCTATAAAACTTGCCAGCCTGGACTGAGGTGATTTTTAGGGTGCTAAATGCACCATCTTTTCAGGTTACTGGCAATTTGAATTAAGCGCTTTTAAAAACTCCATCTCTGTCTCTGCATAGTTAGCTTAGTATTGGCAGGCAGCACAAGTCTGCAGCTGGGATTTTTCTGGCAAACTTAAGTTTATTGGCCTGTCTTGCTCCTTGTTCTGTCATGCATGCTGGAGTTCTAGGGAGTTCCTGATCCTGTAGGTTGGTGTTATTAGGTACTGTTGAGTCAGTTGGTTATGGATTTGAACTCCTGACTTTTTCGTTAGTCGCCAAGCTCTTAACTGCTGTGCCACCAGGGCTCCTACCCTGTGGAAGGCACAGTAAACATTTTCCTCAGTAAATGAGTTAGCGAATAACCCATGTGACCAAGCCCATGGGCACGGTCCCTGTCTCTGCAGGAAGAGGAAGGACAGTGAAGACAGGGGTCTGGCTCTGAGGGAGTCGGATGGATAGTGGAGTGCAGAGGGGTTGTTTCTGAGAAAGGAGGGAATGACTGGAATGTAGGCCTCCTTCCAGCCTTCTTCCTGTTTCATCACTTTGTACTGCTGGACCTGTCAGACAGGTTCGTGGAGGGAAGGGAGGGAGCTGAAGGTGGAGAGACGGCCAAGAGAGGCATCCTCAACCTTTAGCAATAGGACTGAATGCTGGCTCTTAGTTGTTGCTGAGGCCCAGAAACAGGCCAACCCAAGTTCAGGTCTTAACTCTGCCTGTATAAGCCATGACGCGTTGCTTACACTGCCTGTCTTCTCTGTGCTCATTTCCTTAGGGGTCAAATGGAGCCATCGTGATACTGTCCTCTGTGACTCTCTCAGTAGTGGTTTGAACCAGGAAAAGTCATTGTGCCCACTGCAGACTTAAGGATAGTCTGTGTAAGAGATCATTGAGACCACTCCCAGGTTTGACTATTCTCTGAGAAGACTAGCATATAAACGTACTCATGGCTATGATTTATTACAGCAAAGAGTACGAAGCAAGACCTGCAAAAGGAAAAGGCATACGGGATGAAGGCCACAGGAAACCAGGCACAAGCTTCCACGGTTTCCTCTAGTAGGAGTCTTACAGCATGAGTTTAATTTTCCCAGCTGCGAACTGTGACAGCATCAGTGAAATATCAACTAGGAAAGCTCTCACTACAGTCTCAGTACCCAGGGATTTTACTGGAGGCTGGCTGTGTAGGCATATTCTGCCTGGCACATGGCAGACTCTCAGAAAAGATGGTGTTTAGCATAAACTACATTGCTGGTACAAACAGTGTATGATCAGTGAGCTGCTCTTATCACTTCTGGAATGGTAGGAAGACACCGTAAGTCCAAATTCCCAGACATCAGCCAAAGGATGACCTCATAGCAGGTTTTGCCGAGAACAGAAGTATCAGGCCTGCTATGTTGCTCCTTACTATGCAGCCTGCTGACTCCTTGCTTTCCAGGAAAGCAGTTTGGAGTTGTTGACATTGACGCAGATTTGGAAAAGACCCAGGTTATCTGAACACGTGGATAAAGGACGCCAGCATCTTCCACAGATGTTCTGATTCCCAATTCCATGTCAGCCAAATGCACCTCTTCATTTTCATCTTTTCTCTACTGTTGGATTCAATCAGAAATGAGATTTACAGTGGCCAAAGAGATCACAATGGGCAGGAGCTTTTTAAAGAGATTCCAAGGTCAGCTGGAAGCCCCAGAGGTTGCTTCTAGAAGGGGCTTCAACCAACTGCCCCAACAGTAAACTGGCTCCTTGGACATGTGAGGCTGCAAACACCCCAAGTTCTCCTTCTTGCCTTGTAGGGTGCTGGTATTAGAACCCCATTGGACTCTGGGTGCTTAACATCAAGACTTGGAGCTGGGTTGCCGAAGTTCAGCAAGAATTAAAAAAAAATGTAATTAAAAGGAATGCTGACCCTCACTTGCAATTTTCAAAGAACATTATTAACGAGGATAAAATTCATTACCTACAGAGATGTGTCTTAAAATCTCCTTCTACCCACCTATTTAAAGTATCTTTTTTAGTTTAGAATAGTTTTAGATTTATAAAAAAAATTGCACAGAAAGTACAGAGTTTCCATATACCCCACGCCCAGTTTCACCTATGGTTAACATCTCACATTAGTGTGATGTTTTATTACAATTAATGAACCGATACTCATACATCATTATTAACTAAAGCCTCCACTTGATTCAGGTTTATTTGGTTTTCCCTAATGCCCTTTTTTATGGCCCAGGATCCTACCCAGGACACTACATTACATTTAGTTGTCATGTAGCTTGAGTTTCCTTTTGGCTGTGACAATTTCTCAGACTTTTCTTGTTTTTGAGGATCTTGACAGTTTGGAGGAGGACTTGTCAGGCATTTTGTAGAATGTCCCTCAATTGGGATTTGCCTGATGCTTTCCTGATGATTAGACTGAGTTATAGGATTTTGGGAGGATAACCACAGAGGTAAAGGGCCATTTTCATCCTGTCACATCAAGGACCCATCAGGTGTGAACTTGGACCACCTGGCTGAGGTGGTGTTTGTCAGATTTCTTCACTGGGAAGGAAACCCTGGTGACACAGTGACTGAGTGCTATGCCTGGTAACCGGAGAGTTGGCAGTTCAAATCCACCAGGCACTCCTTGGAAACTCTATGGGGCAGTACTACTTTGTCTATAGGATGACTACGAGTTGTAATCAACCTGATGGCAGTGGTTTATTATTATTGTTATTACTATAAAGATACTCTTTCCCTCCCTGTCCATACTGTATTCCTGGAAGGAAGTCACTAAGCCCAGCCCACATTTAAGGAGCAGGAGTTAGGCTCTGTAACTTATTCCAGCATAATTATTTGGAATTCAGCACAGATTTATTTATTCTTCTCCATTTGCTTACTTATTCGTTCATTTATTTATATTAATATAGACTTCTCCCTTGTTTCTGTAAACTCTCTCTCATTCCCCCAGTATGGATCCTGCATTCTCTCCAGCCTCCTTACCAATAATAACTCTTCTGTTGTCTCAGCTTTTCTCCTCTTTCCTTTCCTCTCCTATCCCTGTTTCTTTAAACCTCTTTCTCCCTTTCTCTCATCTCGGCTCTTTCCTACTTGAACCTCATACACTACCCCTCTGGCCACCCTCCCAACTAATTATCCTGTAGACTAATTAGGTGGAGAGAGTGGGAGGCATAGGGCAAGTGGTTATTAGAGCATTTTAGCAACTGAGGGGCAAAAAGAGACTGAGAATATTCATGCTTTGACTATTTCACCCAGTATGTGCATATAAGTGCCCTGATGGTGAAAATGGTTCAACAATTGGCTGCTGACCAAAAAGGCTGGCAATTTAAACCTATCCAGTGATTCTGTAAGACTAAATATAGGCAATCTGCTTTGGCAAAACTCTGAAAACCAAACCTATTGTCATTGATTCCATTCCAACTCATAGTTACCCTACAGAACAGCCTCATAGGGCTTCTAAAGCTGTCAATCCTTACAGAAGCAGAGTGCTACATATTTCTCTAGTGACTGGTGGGTTCAAGCTGCTTAACTTTTGGTTAGCAGCTAAGTGGTTAAGTGCTACGGCTACTAACCAAAAGGCCTGTAGTTCAGACACGCCAGGTGCTCCTTGGAAACTCTATGGGGCAGTTCTGCTTTGTCCTATAGGGTTGCTATAAGTTGGAATCAACTTGACAGCAGGGGGTTGGATTTGGGTTTTATGACCTCTAGGCATAGATTTCAAGGGCTTGTATGTTTCGGTCATGTCCACCTGGATAATCACCCCTTCATCTGTGCCACTGTAGCACAACCTGATCGTAGGAGTGATATCCCATCAGATTCACAGTCAAAGGGTATGTACACCAAGTGGTGGGACTCTTGGGGGACATTTCGGAATTTTGCCTGCCACAGTCTCCATTCATTGACTTATTCATTTATTCATGTATCACATTTTTGCAGAGTCTGCCCTATGCCAGGCATAGTACCAGGAGCTAGAGATATAGAGATGAGCCAAAAAATTGACCCCTTAAAACTAACCTTTTAGTAGGGTGGAACAGACAGTAAGCAAGAAAAAGAACACTATGATCTAATGATGAATACTTTACCTATTTGAAAAAACAAACAAAACCTTGTTGCTGTCAGGTGAATTCCGACTCGTAGCAATCACATAGGACAGAGTAGAACTGCCACCCAGGGTTTTCAAAGAGTGACTGTTGGATTTGAACTGCCAGCCTTTTAGTTAGCAGTCAAGCTTTTAACCACTGTACCAGAGAAGTGAAATAGGTTGGTCTTTAGAGTTAGATTGGAAACCTTGGTGACATAGTGGTTAAGTGCTACAGCTGGTAACAAGAAGGATGGCAGCTTGAATCCACCTTGGAAACTCAATGGGACAGTCCTCCTCTGTGTATAGGGTCGCTTTGAGTCAGAATTGACCTGGTGGCAGTGGGTTTGGTTTTGGTTTTAGAGTTAGATTAGGTAGTAGGAGTGGAATCTCTGAGGGGTGACATTTGAGCTGCTTCATGAGAAGATAATGGGAAGACACATATGAAGATAATCTGATACTGACACCCCAAGATGAAAGCCTTGGGTTCCAGACTTCCTTCTTGTCATATTTAAACATTTAACAGGGAAGCTTGTTTTCGAACCACACCCCAAACCACTATGCACAGCAGGTTACTCATTCTGCTTTCTTGCCTCTGATTCATTAGTGCTGCTTTGGACGAAACCTTCTAAAGCCCCGACAGAGGAGCTGGCCTTCACGAAATGCCAACAGCAGTGCATGTTTCTGTGTATGCGTGCGCACGCATGTATGCACACGCCACTATGCTTGTTTTGTCCCCCTCAGCCTCCTCCTGAGGTTTGCCGATAATGTAAATTTGTGAAGATGCCAGAGTCAAAAAGGCATTTCTCTCAACAAGCAACAAGTACTGTCAGGATATGTCCCTGCTAAAAAAATACAGTCAACTTACCCTGCATCCAGATTTTTCTGCTCTAAATGTGCAGAGCCCAGGGGTTCCCTGCAAGCTGTCTGGCGTAGGCAGAGTAGTCCCCACATCTGCCCTGGGCGTGCCACTCACTGTTGCCAGGATTTCCAGCTCCACTTGGACATTCTCATGGTCACACGTTTGAAATCATTGAGGTGCCTTGAAACACACATTGAGCAAAGACTTTCTGGGTGTCGACAGTGTGCCAGGCACTGCCCACAGGACAATGACGCAAAGATCAACTGTCCCAGTCAATATCTTCAAGGGACTTCTAGTGTCATGAGACAGACCAAGTAGAAGCCTTGCTTTAATGAATTGATTCAGTCATTTATTCAACAAATATTTATTGAGCAATTACTATGTGTCTGGAAACCCCAGTGGCACAGCAGGTTAAGTGCTACGTCCGCTAACCAAAAGATCAGCAGTTCACATCTGCCGGGTGCTCCTTGAAACTCTATGAGGCAGTTCTACTCTGAATTCTTGGGTTACTATGAGTAGGACTTGACTTGTTTACAGTGTGTTTGGTCTTTTGGGTCTGTGCCACATGCTGTTGGAAGTGCCAGATGTAGCCACGAGCAAAGCAGATTCAAATCGTTCCCCTCATCAAGCCTATTATATTCTAGAAGAGTAGACAACAAAGAAACAAACGTATAAACAAATGATGGAGACATCCAAAACCAAATCCATTGCTGTTGACTGGATTCTGACTCATGGCAACCCTATGGGATGGGGTAGAACAGCCCCAAAGAGTTTCCCAGGAACACCTGGTAGATTTGAACTATGGTCCTTTTGGTTAGCAGCTATAGCCCTTAACCACTATGCAACCAGGGTTTGCAAATGAGGGGAAAACTGTGATCAATGCCATGAAGGAAGGTAAAGAAGGAGAGCTAGGAAGCATGGAGGAAGGGAGACAACTGTTACTTTAAAGATGGTAGGAAGACCACCCTGAAGAGGTGAAGTTTAAGGGAGAAAGGCCTGGAAGCAGCTAGTGTGAAAAGTCAATTGGTTGTTGATCTCACCTCCAGGTGCCAGTGGCTTAAAGGGTGTGGACAGAATACAGCCTGCTCTTGAAAGGGTTATCATTTAGCAGAGTGCTGATGTTTGGGCTAGGTGACAGAGTTACCAGTTGCATGAACAAAGAACACGGGCAAAGGGTGGTCAAGTCAGCCTCTGGCTATCAGGGAAGGCTTTGCAGAAAAGTAAGGTGTTGACCTCAGGCCTGAAGAACTAGCAAGAGTTAGTCCCGTAAAGGTGGGCGGGATGAGTAGGGAGGGTTAAGCGTAGGACAGCGTGGTGTCTTTGAACACTGTCTTCATTACCTGCTGCTATTTGTAACAGAAATACCACAGAAGCATTGCTTCAACAAAGAGAAGTTTATTTTCTCACAGACCAGTAGGTTAGAAGTCTGACCTCTGACTGGAGGAAGGGGAGTGAGTGGAGAGGAGGGGAACGGACACTGTTGGGAGGATGAGACATGTATGGAGCAGAGAGGAATAGTGTGCTGTCACCGGGCAGGGAGAGCAGTGGAAGCTGCATATAGGTGGGCATGCAAATTTATATGGGAATGTATATTTTCACCCAGTCATTATAAAAAAAAAAAAAATTGGTGCTAGATTCTATAAAAGTCTATTTCGTGTACTTGAAATAGCTATTTTATTATCAAATGCTTTGCCTTTTTTCCCCGATCTTTTTTCAGTTATATTGCAATATTTCACTCTGCATGTATTTTAGTTCAATTTTAAGCATGCACTTTTTTTGATAAGTTCATATTGTTTACAAGGAGAAATACACTATCAAATGAGAATAAGTATACTTTTATCTACTCATAAATCTTTTTTAATGTTAAAGCCCTCTCCCTATAGAGTATTTTTTTCTTCAGCTGCAATTTCTTTTCCCTTATTTTATTTTATTGTGCTTTAAATGAAAATCTGTCAGTTTGTTGTACTGCCAGGGTTGCCTGTTGCTATGACACTGGAAGCTACACTACTGGTATTTAGATACAAGTAAGGTTACCCATGGTAGACAGGTTTTAGCTGAGCTTCCAGAATAAGACAGACTAGGAAGAAAGACCCAACAGTCTACTTCTGAAAAGAATTAGCCAGTGGAAACCTTATAAATAGCAGCAGAATACTGTTAGATTCAGTGCGGCAAAATAAGGTCCCCAGGTTGGAAGTTACACAAACAATGACTGTGAAAGAGCTGCCTCCTCAAAGTAGAACTGACCTTAATGACATGGATGGAGTCAGGCTTTCGTGACCCTCATTTGCTGATGTGGCATGACTCAAGATGAGAAGAAACAGCTGCAAACATCCATTAATAATTGGAACATGGAATGTACCAGTATGAATCTAGGAAAATTAGAAATCATGAAAAAAGAAATGGAATGCATAAACATCGATATCTGAGGCATTAGTGAGCTGAAATGGACTAGTGATATCGATTTTGAATCAATCACATGGTCTACTATGTTGGGAATGACAACTTTCAGAAGAATGGTGTTGCATTCATTCATCAAAAGGGACATTTCAAGATCTATCCTGAAGTACAATGCCATCAGTGATAGAATAATATCCACATGCCTACAAAGAAGGCCAGTAAATACAACTATTATTCAAATTTACACAGGAACCACTAAGACCAAAATAAAGAAGTAGAAGATTTTTAGCAGCTTCTGTAGCCTGAAATTAATTGAACATACAGTCAGGATGCATTGGTAATTACTGGTGATTGGGATGGAAAAGTTGGAAATGAATCAACAGAAATTATGGCCTTGGGGATAGAAATGATGTCAGAGATTGCATGATATAATTTTGCAAGCCCAATGACTTCTACATTGCAAATACCTTTTCAACCAACATAAATGGTAACTATACACTTGGACCTCACCAGGAATCAAATCAACTACATCCATGGAAAGAGACAATGGAAAAACTCAGTATCACCAGTCAGAACACGACTAGGTGCTGACTGCAGAGCAGACAATGAACTGCTCATATGCAAGTTCAAATTGATACTGACGATCAGAACGAGTCTAAGAGAGCCAAACTACGACCTCAAGTATATCCCACCTGAGTTCAGAAACCAGCTCAAGAACAGATTTGATGCACTGGACACTAATGACTGAAGACCACACAAGTTGTGAAATGACATCAGAGACATCACACATGAAGAAAGAGAGAGGCTACTAAAAAGATAGGAAAAAAAGAAACGACCAAATTGGATACCAGAAGAGACTCTGAAACTTGCTCTGGAATGTCGAGCAGCTAAAGCAAAACGAACGAATGAAGAAGTAAAATAACTGAACAAAAGATTTCAAGGGGTGGCTCCAGAAGACAAAGTAAGTGTTATAATGACGTGTGCAAAGAGCTCGACATAGAAAACCAAAAGGGAAGAACCCACTCTGCATTTCCCAAGCTGAAAAAATTGAAGAAAAATTCAAGCCTCAAGCTGTAGCAGTGAAGGATTCTACAGGGAAAATATTAAAGACTCAGGAAGCATCAAAAGAACATGGAAAGAATACACAGTCATACTAGGAAGAACTGGTTGGCATTCAACCACTTGAAGAGGTAGCATATGATCAGGAAGTGATGGTACCAAAGGAAGAAGTCAAAGCTACATTGCAGGCGCTGGGAAAAAACAAGGCTGCAGGAATTGATGGGACATCAGGTGAGATGTTTCAACAAATGGAAGCAGCACTGGAAGTGCTCACTCATCTTTGCCAAGAAATTTTGAAGGACAGCTACCTGGCCAATTGACTGGAAGAGATTCATACTTACACCTATTCCCCAGAACGATAATCCAACCAAATGTGGAAATTATCGAAAAAGATCATTACTATCACCTACAAGTAAAATTTTGCTAAAGATCGTTCAAAAGCAACTGCAACAGTATATTGACCGGAAACTGCCAGAAATTCAAGCCGAATTCAGAAGAGGCTGTAGAATCAGGGATATTATTGCTAATGTCAGATGGATCTTGGCTGAGAGCAGAGAATACCAGAAAAACATTTACCTATGTTTTATTGACTATACGGTATGGATCACAACAAATTACGGATAACATTGCAGAGAATAGGAATTCCAGAACACTTAATTGTGCTCATGAGGAATCTGTACATGGATCAAGAAGCAGTCATTTGAATAGAACAAGGGGACACTGTGTGGTTTACAGTCAGGAAAGGTGTGCATAAGGGTTGTATCCTTTCACCATAGCTTTTCAATCTGTATGCTAAGTAAATCTGAGAAACTGGACTGTATGAAGAATGGGACATCAGGATTGGAAGAAGACTCTTTAAAAACTTGAGTTATGCAGAGGACACAATCTTGCTCGCTGAATGTGGAGAAGACTTCAAACACAGATGAAGATCAAAGACTACAGCCTTCAGTATGAATTGCACCTCAACATCAAGAAAACGAAGATCCTCACAGCTGGACCAGTAAGCAATATCATAATAAATGAAGAAAAGATCAAGGTTATCAAGGATTTCATTTTACTTGGATCCACAATTAATGCCCATGGAAGCAGCTGTCAAAAAAATCAAAAGATGCATTGGATTGGGAAACTCGGCTCCAAAAGAACTCTTTGAAGTGTTGAAAAGTAAAGATGTCATCTTGAAGACTAAGGTACTCCTGATATTTTCAGTCACATCATATGCATGTAAAAGCTGTTGGAGAAGAACACTGATGGACTGCTAAAAGAACGAACAGATTAGTCCTGAAAGAAGTACAATGAGAGTGCTCCTTGGAAGCAAGCACGGCAAGACTGCCTTTTACATGCTTTGGACATGTTGCTAGGAGGGGTAGCTCCTTGAAGAAGGACACCATACTTTGTAGAGGGTTAGTGAAAACGAGGATGATCCTCAACAAGATAGACTGACACAGTGGCTGCAACAATGGGCTTAAGCATAAAAAGGATTGTGGGCATGGTGCAGGACCTGGCAGTGCTTCATTCTATTGTGTATAGGGCCACCATCAGTCAGAATTGACTTCAGGGCACCTAACAGCAACATTTACAATTTAAGTGAGTTTGTCTTACAAAAATTTATGTACACATTGTTATGTGGCCCTAGTTGCTCTCCCCATACTGTGACAGCACACCCTCTACTGTATTTCCTGTGTCCATTCAACCAGCTGCTCTGTCCTCCTCTGCTCTCTCATCTCACCTCTGGACAGGACCACTAAATTAGTCTCTTTTATCTACACAAGCCAAGAACCACCCTTCTCACTGATATTGTTTTATCTCTTACAGACCAGTTCAGACTTGCAGGATTTGGCCTCAGGAATGGTTTTAGTTCTGGGCTAACAGAGTCTGTCTTCCAGAGACCCTCCCATCTGTTAGATCATCTGTCTTCTCTTTTTAAATAGAGTTGGAGGTCTGCCCTCCACATTTCTCACTCCATCAGGGACTCTTCTAAGTTCCCTGCTGGGGCTGTCATGGGTAGTAGCCAGGAACCATCTAGTTCTTCGTGTCTCATCTTCATGCTCATGCCAAAACATTGCCCAGTCCTGCGCCTTGCCCACCTCGTCTTCATGCTTAAGTCCATTGTCGCGGCCTCTGTGTCCATCCATCTTGTTGAGAGTCTTTCTCTTTCTTGCTCACTCTTACTAAGTCTGATGTCCTTCTCCAAGGATTGATCCCTCCTAACATCTCCAAACATGTAATCTCTGGTTTCTGAGGCCCTTGCCCTTTCTGTCTCTTGTGCTCATCTTTTCCTTATGTCTTTGATGTTCTTCATTCTCTTTTGCTCCAGGTGGGTTGGGATCAGGTGATGCTTCTTAGATGGGAATGCTAGCTTTTAACATCCCAAATGCCATTCATTGAAGTGGGATGTAGAACATTTTCTTAATAAACTTTGTTATGTCAGTTGACCTAGATGTCCCCCGAAACCATGGTCTCCAGGCCCCTACCCCTGCTACTCTGCTTCTAGAAGTGTTTGGCTGTATTTAGGCAACTTGTTAGCCCTTTGATTTAGTCCAGTTGTGATGACTTCTTCTGTACTGTGTGTTGTGCTTCCCTTCAAATAACTCTTGTCTACTGTCTAATTAGCAAATACCTCTCTCCTTTCTCCCCACCCTCATAATTATCAAAGATTGTCTTTTTCTGTGCTTAAACCTTGAGTCCTTGTTAATAATGGTCTCATACAATATTTGTCCTTTTGTGACTGATTACTTTCACTCAGCATAATGCCTTTCAACTTCCTGTTAATGTTTCACAAATTTATCATTGTTCTTTAACAGTACTCTATGGTGTGAATATATCACAATCTGTTTATCCGTTCATCCATTGATGGCCACCTTAGGTTGATTCCATCTTTTTGCTATTGTGGACAATGCTGCAATGAACATTGGTGTGCATGTATCTACCCATTTGATAACCCTTATTTCTCATTCCAAGGAGTGAGATTTCTGGATCATGTGGTATTTGTAGCTTTTCAAGGAAGTGCCAAATGGGTTTCCAAAGTGGTTGTAAGGGTTCACATTCCCATCAGCTGTGTACCAGTGTTCCAGTTTCTCCACAGCCTCTTCAACATTTATTATTTTTGTGTTTTGGATTAATGCCAGCCTTAGATGGTATCTCATCGTAGTTTTGATTTGCAAATACTTCATATATTTTAAATCTGACAGGCAAAAGGATAATGATGTGAAGGTACTGGATTTCCTCTTACTTTCCATTTTTCTAGTGTTTGACTTGTTGTAGGCTTACCAAATAACTCGTAATCAAAAAGTTCATGTTACCATTTTCTTTGAGAGACAATAATGGAAAAATTAAGAATGCTGAAAAAGCTTTTTATTTGGTTTTCACATTTTGATCAACTTTATTTTGTTTGCATTTCTTTATGGCCTACTAAATAATGTTCTATCTGTAGTGCTTTAAAGCAAGACTTGTTCTTATGTTCAGCTCTTTAATTTTGACTTAATTATTACATATAAAACTGAGTCTCTATCCTTCCCCATAAAACAGTTCCTACAGCTTCTTAGTGCTTGTTTTTATACCAACCCTCCTTTACTCTCATTTTTTGGGGATGTAAGCTCAGCTACATATAGTGGTCTAGGCATTTTGAAGGAAGAACGCTGTAGTTTTTTTTTTTTTAAATCCTTTTTAATGATTATTTTTCTTGCCCAGGCCTACATTTTGCAATTTTCTTTCTTTACAGTCATGCATTTAGTTAGTAGACTCTTTGGGGAACCCTGGTGGCATAGTGGTTAAGTGCTATGGCTGCTAACCCAAAGGTCAGCAGTTTGAATCTACCAGAGCCTCCTTGGAAACTTGATGGGGCAGTTTTAGCCTGTCCTATAGGGTCACTCTCCACAGCATTAGGTTTGGTTTGGATTTTTGCTGAGGCAGAATGGTTGAGAGGAAAATATTTGTTATGTATGTACTGTGGTTTCCTCATCCTTATAGGTAAAACTCCCTCATTAGTTCACACATCCCACCCATACAAAAGCGTGTAAAGTTTACATTTAGTCCGCTGCTGCTTTCTGAATTTTTCTCCTAAATTCCTCAGTGTCATAGATAAAGCTTGAGAATTAATGTTTAAATGTCTCTCAAATTCTAGATGAGTCTTGGGGCACTAAAACTGATAATCAATACTAAAAGACTGCAGCACAGAGCCTGTCTTAAATGTATTTTTTCCCCACTAACACTAGTCATTCTTACCTTCGTTGTAACGTGTGTTGTGCAAAAGCAACAATGCTCCCCTGTATTTGCAGACATTATGCATGTCCGTTGATTCTGTTCTAGGGTTTTTGCTGTCTGCTGGAGTGCTCTGTCCACAGACCTTGCCTGTCCTTCAGGTCTCAGCTCAAACAGCTGTGACCTCTTTATTTTTTTAAGCCAAGATTTGATATAACCTTATTTGAGGTTATATAACCTTATTGAGTATTGCGTTCTCCCTTCTGGAAGCTTGTCCCTCATGCTGCAGGTCACCATCACTTCCCAGGAGTCAGCAGCGTTAACATACCTACTCAGTACATCTCCGTGTAACTAACAAAATTTAGCATTTCCATTGAGCCAAGGGCAGACCATTTTCTGGCCAGAAGGAGACTGACTTACGGTAACTCTGTATGAATCTGCAGAAATCACGTTAAAACTGAATCTGTACAGACGCCTGCCTTTTCACCAGGCAGAAGCTCTGATCCAAATATCAGCTTTCTCACCCCGATTCTTGCTCAAGGAGAGGAAGAGGCCTGAACCAGGAACGTTCCTAACCCCACTCTAAAGTATGAACACGGCACGCCACCGGAGCGTTTCCGCGTGCACGGAGGTCGCCGCAGCAGCCACGTCAGCAAGCGCGAGTGACACCCGTGCGCCTGCGCGCGGGGGCTGCGGCGCGCGCGCAGGCCCGTCCCTACATCCGGGGCCTGCGCGACCGCGGCGGCGCCGCTTTGGGGTCACGTGGCTCCTTCCTTTCCGTCTCTGGCCGGCTGGACGCGAGAGAGTGCAGGCGAGGCGCGTGGAAACCCACGCTGGTTCCACTTGGTCTCCGCTCCCGGCCTGGGCAACTAGGGAGTTCGCTGACGCCGGGTGAGCCGAGCCTGCCGCCAAGATGCCGGCCTACTTCCAGAGGCCGGAAAATGCCCTCAAACGCGCCAATGGTGAGTAGGAGAGCGGGGCGATCCAGGCTGGGGCGGCCCGCGGCCTCGGAGGTCGGGGAGCCGGGCCTGTGTCGCGCTGCCCCACCCCGGGCTGCAGCTGGAGAGGAAGCAGATGCGGCCCGTCCGCCGCCGTCTCAGCCCGTAACTGGCATGTGTTTCCTGGTCGCTTCAAGCGACCGGGCTGGGAGACGCGGAGCCCGGAACCGTCGCTCTGCGGCTCTTTCACTCTGCCGCCGCCGTGTGCACCGCGGAGACCGCGGACCGGGAGCCCCCAGCGGGGCCTGACTTCCTTTCCCCGTCCGCCTCCGGCTGCCTCCCCAGGCCTCGGGGCTTCGGTGTGCTTAGGCCCCGCGTCCCCGGCCGCCATCTGGGAGTGCCGGGGAGGAGGAAACATGGCTCCCGGGGACAATGCACGCGAGAACCTCGGCTCCACCTCCCGCGGGGCCGGGGGCCTGGCCGTCCCACCTCCGGCCCTCCCGCGGGCACCTCGGCCTCGGAATCCCGTGCCAGCCTGGGCTGCCGGGTCAGGGTCCACTTAGATTTTTCCTAACCACTTTCTTTCCGACTCGGGACTTCTGACCCACTTACCTTGTGTCTGTTTTTCGGGCGTAGATTAGGGCCGGTCCCGAAGTCTTGTCCGAATCGCAGGAAGTTGGAACAGAGTTGTTCCTGTGCAAAGACTCAGGTCCCCGGTTACCGTGAACGAATTTGAGGCCTGTGTGGAGAGAATGGTTTGTCCAAGGTCACTCTGGGAATTTGTTGTTGAGCCAGGAGAATAAAACCAAGGTCTTCTGACATCCAGACCCGTCCCTTTTATGCCAAAGCGCTGCTGTCTGGCGATTTCTGTTTCCAGTTGTACAGTTGCAACCGCTTGCGGGAGAACTTGTGTGTCTCCCGAAATTAATTTTCTTCCAAAGTTTAAATCTCCAGCCCGTCCAGAAGCATTTCTTACGGTGGCATTATGGGGATGCAGATATGTATTTGGGCAAGTCTTTGATCTTCTTGGTGTAGTAGGACTAATTAATGTTTGGGCGTTCAGGTGTCCACGGGACGCACTTATACTCTTCCCAGACCCAGACAAGTTTGCCATCGTATCCACGTGTAGGTGGCTAGTTCGTGGCTGTTACAGCCCCGTGAGTTTGTTTGAAAATTCATTTGGTAAAAAAAGGTCAGTTTCTGTTAATAGATAAAATTGATAACTACTGATAGTTTGTCGGGAAGTGCTGGTGGTCTAGTGACTTTAAGTGCAACGGCTGCTGACTAGAAGGTTCAAGTTCAAATCCGCCACACGCTGCTTGGGAACTCTGTGGGACAGTTCTGTTCTGTCCTCTAGGGGGTCGCCATGAGTTGGAATCCAGTCGATGGCACTGGGGATAGTCAAAACCAGATCCACTGTCGTCGAGTCACTGTCTGATTCATGGGTGCTGCAGCTAGTCTGTCAAAACATTTCTATTAATCACATGCTTTTTAAAAAAAAAAATAGGCAGGGTTCACCGACTGGAGTAGTTGTTTTTAAAAAAGAAACTGCAGTTTACATGTGATTACCATTTAACTGTAACCAGCAACCTAATGGTTAGAAAAGACCTAGTATTAGAAAAGACGTGGAGTTTAAAGATGTTTATTAGTGTGTAGGAGATCTGATTTAAGTTAAAACTTAGTACTGCAAAGTAAACTGTAGCAAAGTTGTGAAATTTTTAATTTTTTGGTGTCTTGACATTTAGGAAGAATATCGTGGTATACAGATTTACTTAGATGAAGGGTGACCTCACCTAAGTTGTTGATCGGTTTTGCAGTACTTTCCTGATGGATTGAAACACTGTATGTAATCTTGGTGTGCTCAGGCTGTCTCAGTCATTCCTCCCTTTTGAGTCCTATGAATTTAATATTTCAGTAATTTTTCGAGATGAGTAGAGCAGTATAATTTGTGTCAAATCTTGATTTGAAGGACAAGCAGAAGGTCCCCAGTTAGAGCCAGTAGGATGAGAGAAGGGTACTGTGGGGAACACAGAATTTCATTTGTGTGTGTGTGTGTGTTTTAAGGGATCTGTGTTGACCCCTTGCTGCCTCTCTCTTTAGCTGTGGGAAGATATGTGTGGTAGAAATCACTGCAGTACTTTTACCCTCCAAGTAGTAACTTCTGTCACTTGGATCTTGTGAAGGAGGGTTTTCTTTCAATGTGTCAAAGTGGGCAGATTGTGGAGGAAGATGTCTGAAGGTACTGCTTACAAAACTGTAAATGGGATTATAAAAGTACATTTCATTTGATGAAATTTATTCAGTTAATTAAATGTAACTCCAAATGTATTTAGACCCAGTTTACTGCATTATCTGAATAAAATATGAATAGATTTAAGTAGAATAGTCCTTCTGGTTGCCATAGGTGTGCATATTAAAGCAATATTTGATAAAAAAGTTATGCTAATCATCTAGGAAGGGGAGAACTTAGTTCAGCAGTTACAAGTTCATTTCCCACAATCATTTAAAGAAAGCTACTTTTCCAGATAATATCTGTAGTTTTGCCTAAGTAGCTACTCCTGACTATGAAAGCATTTTAATTTGTTCTGTTACAGTCAGTGACTTAAAAAAAGTTGTTATAAACCCACCAATTGAGTAACTGTAGTTTAATTAGTCTGTTACACAGGTAAACTAATAAATGTGAGTAGTTGGGGAGCCACGCTTTATAACTAGATACATAGTTTCAGTCATTGTATCTGGAAGGTAAATCAGAATGCTGGCAGTCCCTGTAGTAAATTATAATTACAGATTTTATTATTTGTTTCAAAAGTAACAATTTGGAAGTTAACATTTTAGTGCAAAATACTGGAATAGGATCTTTAGTGTATGATCTGGCCTTGGAAACTCTTCTTACCTCTATTAGATGATTCTGAAGAACTTAAGCACCTTATATATAAGTTAGGATAAAGACAGACTTAAATCAGGGATTTTTTGTAATTAGTTTACTATTAAGCAGAGTTTTGAAGAGCTAAATTACTGAATTTACCATTTTCATGTATTGCTCATTAAAAAAACTGTTTCCATTTCAGTTTCTTAAAGAAATCTTTGGTATCCAGATTTTCTATTTTTTTTCCTTTGATTGGGGGAGTTTATATTTAAAAAAAAATTTTTTTAGTACGTTTAGTTTGACTTGCCTCAGCCTGTTGTTTCAGAGTTTGAAAGTATGGAATTTTGAATTCTAGATTTTGATCAGCTGTTTAGAAAGTGAAAAATACGTTATCTCTGCCCTGCAAAAAAAAGACATTTAATTTGTAGAATGACATTGAGAAACACATTTCTATTGCTTTTACAAATAAGAGATTTGGAAAGTGAGTTCTTTTTAGAACAGTTTTGTATTTTGACATCACACAAACTGGGACCAGCTCAACTTGAATTCTCTGCCTGCTCCACCTTGCAGGCGTGTTGATATGTATATGGTAGTACCAGATTTAAATTCTGGGTGTAGGATGGGTATATGATACGTCCTTCTAGTGCTTTTGATTAATTTTATTAAATGTAAAAGATAAAAGTGACAAAAGCCTTTACTTGCAAAATTTTGGCTAGTAAAGATTGTTTTTGTTAAACAGTTGTGAAGAAAACCTAAAATATGTGGAGTTGTAGAAAGTAATCTTATGGGCCCACTAGGAAGACAGTATGAAGGTCCCCCCCTTAATACAAACAAGCGGTTGCCATCGAGTTTTCTCTGACTCTGTGATCCTCCAGGACAAAGTAGAACTAATTACCCCTTAAGGTTTTCAGGAGTGGGTAGTGGATTTGAACTGCAGACCCACTGGTTAGCAGCTAAATGCTTAACCGAGGAGCTGCCAGGGCTCCTCATATAAAACAGGAAAGATTTATTATTCCAACAGAGTATCTGATTGTACTACATTTTTGTTTCATTTAGGATTTCTTTTTTTTAATAAATCAATCCAGTCGAAGGCAGACCAGTATTTTCTCCCTTGAAAGACTTAGTTATGAGATTATTAACTTGGAATGTTGAAAAGTGGTTTTCATTTTTATGTGAAGGACATGATTTGTTCCTATAAAGGTGACCTTAGCCAGAGTTGCCGTGAGTCGGATCTGACTTGACAGCACTTGGCTTGGCTAGCGTGTTAAGTGATGATAGTAAGTATTTTGTGTGGTGTTTGTGACTTACCCTGTTGCAAGTTGTTGGATACACTGGAGAGTTAACATTGTAGTGTGGTTTTCCTAGAGAAAGGAGGATTGGGAAGCAACATTGCTGGAAGATCTAATAAAGAAGGAATGGTAAAAAGGGAATCATTGTATCTGTAGATCTAGTGAAAACTGTAAGTACCAAACCCAGTGCTGTTTAGTTGATTCTGACTTAGCTACCCTGTAGGACAGAGTAGCACTGCGCCATAGTGTCCAGGGAGTGCCTGATGGAATGTAAACTGCTGACCTTTGGATTAGCCACGGTAGCACTTAACTGCTGTGCCACCAGGGTTTGCAGATCAAGGGAAGCCTCCAGATAAGGGATGTTTTTGCCTAGCATACACAGTAGATAGTTACTAGGTAGATACATTGTTAAGTTAACTCTTATTTTTTTGTCCAGGATTCTTACTCATTTTTCTTCTCAGGAAGAAAATAAACAATTTTTGAAAGTGGAGATGCGGTGCCTTACAACATTTTTGTAATACAGATTAGTGTTTTAGTTCCATTAGTTTATTTTTCACATATATAGTAGAAGGATTCGTGTGTGGAGTTTTGACAGTTACTCACTTTCAAGTTGGATTTAACTGAATGGCTTAGGTTAAAGAACTTTTAGTCTTAAACAGAGCTGTGTGTGTGTGTGTGTGTATGTGATCTAGAAAATATTTGTGGAAAAGGACATTTTTAATCTTGGTCAGAAATAATGTGATAAGAGGAGTCTTCCGACTGAATTTTGAAATGAACATTACACATAAACCGTAAGAGTAAAACTGGATTTTGAAATGTTGCCTCATGGTGAGTGCCTTCATGCTCAGGGAAGAAGAGATGTTTCTGTGCTTTGTACTCGTACTTATTAACTGAAGCCTATACTTCACTTTTCCCTAATGTCCGTATTCTCTTCCAGAGTTGGCATCCAGCCACATTGCATAGTGTTACCTTCGTAGTTTCCTCTTGGCTGTGACAGTTTCACAGACTTTGCTTAGTTTTAATGATCTTGATAGTTCTGTGAAGTGCAAATCAGGTATTTTTTAGAATGCTTGTCAGTTGGAACTTGCCTCCTTTGTCTCATTAGACCAGGGTAAGAAGCTCCATGTTCATGGATTGGAAGACTCAGTATTCTTACAATGCCAGTTATCTGTAGATTGAGTACAGTCCCAGAGTTCCAGTGAGCTATTTTATGTATATGAACAAATTGGTTGTGAAGACGTATGGAAAGGGAAAAGACCTTGGATAGCCCGCGCAAGACTGAAGAGCAGCACAGTTGGAAGATTTAAGCTACCACCGCAAGTTTCAGGACTTGCGTAAGGCTATAACAGTCAGGACATCATGGTGTTGACCAGAGGGCTGACAAATCCATCAATGGATCAGTATAGAGGGCTCAGAAACAGACCCATGCAGATATGGCTGGCTCATCTTGGACAACAGAGCAAAGGCACAAGTTATGTAGCATGAGCTAGTAAAATTATCATTAGCCGAATCAGCGTGGATGTTTAGAGGGGATACTTTTTGTGACTTCAGTTTCTGGAATTTTTAATCCTTTAGATAAGGTTGACATAACAGAATTGGATGGATTCCAGTTTAGCCTGTAGACTGTATCTTTGAGATACTACTCAGTGGTGGTATAACTTTTGAAGTAAAAAACAAGTATGACCTAAAAACAAGGTGGTAATGAGTTTAGAGAGTAAAGTAGCAATAAAAGAGGAAAACTTGGACTTTGTGTAGTGTGTAACTCATTTTAATTCCTTTGATTTACTTTTTCAGAGTTTCTTGAAGTTGGCAAAAAGCAACCTGCATTGGATGTTCTTTATGATGTTATGAAAAGTAAGAAACATCGAACATGGCAGAAGATACACGAGCCAATTATGTTGAAATACTTGGAGCTTTGCGTGGATCTTCGCAAGAGCCACTTGGCAAAGGAAGGATTATACCAGTATAAGAACATTTGTCAACAGGTAAGAAGGGGTGCATTGGATTTTATACTTTCAGTAAGCTTTAAGTATTTTTTGAGGAGTTGACCTTTCGAAATTAACGTATCTTATACCTTAGTAGAGCTTACTTCGTAAGCATTTTTTTGTCGGGTGGAAAATACTTTAACTTCGGATTTTTTTGTTTAGGTAAACATCAAATCCCTGGAGGATGTTGTTAGGGCATATTTGAAACTGGCAGAAGAAAAAACTGAAGCTGCGAAAGAAGAATCCCAGCAGATGGTCCTAGATATAGAAGATTTGGATAATATTCAAACTCCTGAGAGGTATCTGAGATAAACCTCTACTAATTATTTTGATGAGTAATCTGGTATTTTTTATTGTGTTTCCATCATTCTTATTTGACATAAATGTTTATTAGATAGGTTGCTTAACCAAAAAAGTCATAAGTACTACTTAAAATTTGTAAGAGTGGTAGGATATATATTAATGTAAACAGTTGTAATGCAGATGGAGAAGTTCGAGTATTTGATGTTAATTGACAGCTTCAGAGTATCACAAAGGTGCAGGAAGAATTTACACAACTTAGTGGTCATCACTGTTGACTTCAGTTCTTTGATCAGATGGCAAAGTAGGGAAGTAATGCTTGAAAATGGTTTTCAATGTGTTTTTCTGTCTTTATAGTGTTCTTCTAAGTGCTGTAAGTGGTGAAGACACTCAGGATCGTACTGACAGATTACTTTTAACTCCATGGGTTAAATTCCTGTGGGAATCATATAGGCAGTGTTTGGACCTTCTTCGAAACAATTCTAGAGTAGAGCGTCTCTACCATGATATCGCCCAGCAAGGTAAAACAAGAGCATGAACTCTGAGCAAACTGATTGGAAAAGCTGATTTAGAAAATAGATCTTGCAGATTGCATACTAAAGTTGATAGTACTTAAAAAATGAATTAGTCTTTATTGTTACTAGGTTTAAGTAGTAAACAGTCTTAGTGAGTAAAATAATTTCTTATTTTTATTTGCATTTGTAGATAAAAACTTAAAATGTCTATATAAATACGTATAAATACTATAAATGACTGAATAAGAAATTGTATTATTAGTTAAGGTAGTAGTTCTGTATATAATTTACTGTATTAACATTTAAAGGGTCTTTTAAAATTGTTGAGCATTTTCCACGTTCCTGCAAAAATAAAACGTAATCTGATTCATCTTGGGCCAGCTTAGTTCAGCTTTTAACCATGTGTGCACTGCATGTCTCTAAGATCTCTTTAAGCCTTAGACTTAAAAGATTCCATGGAAGGTGCATATTTCTCCTTTCTTAAATGGTGTCATTACTGAGTATAGAACTAACTCTTATTGGTGACCTGGATCATCATCATAAACATGTGGTTACAATGCTGCATTCAGCACTTGGGATCTATGATGGGTTGCACTGAAAGGCTTTTTCTTTCTCTTTGCTGTGACTTGATATCCTTTCGTACTGTCAGTGCAGCTCTGTAACTGTGTATGACTGGGTAACTATTTGAAAGTGGCTGTCTGCGTTATTTTTCTGCTTTGGCATTAGCGTGAGCTTGTATTGTCCAGTCTCTGGTGCAGGCATGATTGGCATTAGCTCATCTAAATTTTAAGCGACCCTTTGTAACTAAAAATGTTTTGCTAGAAATATTAGAAACTGTTCTGTTTTGCATACATGGCTAGTATGTGAGTTTTTTACTTAGCGCAGTTAAACTTGGGCTTTCTGGTAACTATTGATATGTTAATTTGAAGCTAAACTACATCCCTTTAAGCCTGTTGAAACAGATACACCTCTCTTAAAGGAGGAACTGGCATTATTGTGTGTTTGATAAGCATTAGAAAGTTGGAGCGAATTTCAGTGATGTAGTCAGTTCATAGGTATCTCTGTATACAGTCAAAATTAGATCGCCGTAAGCTCTCAGTTTGTGTTCTGTGGTTTTAATTAGTATAAAACACGTCATTGTATTTGGGACTAGAACTTTTTAGGATTTGAAATGTTAGGTCTTCGTAAGATGAATCTTTCCTAAACCAAAGTTGGATTGGTTTCCTGTTTGTCTACTCTCTAAGAACCGTGTTTTAGTCCTAGGCCGTCACTGATGACTATTTATGCCCTGTGTTTTGCTGGGATTCAGTCAAAAAGGTAGTGTACGTGAAACGAGTAGCTCTAATTACTTCTAAAAACTGGTGATGAGTTTGGTAAATCTTATTAAAAGAACTGATCATAATGTATAAAACCTTTCAAATATCTGAGTTGATGGTGGAAAGGACTTAGTGTATTTTATCCTCGTGCTTACAGCTTTCAAGTTCTGCCTCCAATATACTCGTAAGGCTGAGTTCCGTAAGCTGTGTGACAACTTGCGAATGCACTTGTCCCAGATTCAACGCCACCACAACCAGAGCACAGCAATCAATCTTAATAATCCAGAAAGCCAGTCCATGCATTTGGAAACGAGGCTTGTTCAGCTGGACAGTGCTATCAGCATGGAACTGTGGCAGGTATGTTGTGATCTGTTAGCTTCTCTTTCTAGTAATAGAATTATGTTGCTGGTTTTTTTTCCCCTTCTCGTTAATGAGTGTCTTTTATCTTCGTATCTACTAATCCCGCAGGTAAGTAAGGAACTTAGGTTTTTTGAGGGTGGAGTAGGAGCCCTGGTGACCTGCTGGTTAAGAGTTGACAGTTCAGATCCCCCAGTGGCTCCTTGGATACCCTGTGGAACAGTTCTGCTCTGTTTTATAGTCACTGTGAGATGGAATTGACTTGACAGCAACAGGTTTTGTTTCTGTGTTTTGCTGGGAGTAGGAAGAATTATGGTCGGGGAATTGCAGAAGGTTCTAGTTCTCTGCTGCGGGATGTAGGCTGAAGAAGAACCTTTCGGACCTAGTTGCTTTGTGCATAAAACAGTACGGTGCTAGTGCTACTATAAGTGTTGTATGTGGACTGGCGCCACTCTGGGAACTGTTACTAGTCCATGATGAGATACAGGTGTGAGTAAACACTTAGAAAATTTCCTGGTTTACTCTTAATTATAAAACACTTGAGCTTTTTTTTTTTTCCTATTTTTTTGTGTGTGTTTTACTTGAAGTATTGGTTGGCTGTGCATTGGAAATTAAAATCAGAACCCAGAGTTACTTTGCTCTAGGTAGTTTGAGAGGCATTAAATTTTTGAGCATTGGTCTGGCTGAGTATGCACATTGTGACCCTTCTTTGTTGATGTGCTGCAGAGATGGTGGGAAGCCTCTTTGTTTCCTGCTGTTTTCCTTGAGGAGTTCACAAAGACTGGCACTAAATTTAAGAGCCACAGAACTTGAAGTTTTTATATGTTCGACACAAAAAGGTCTTAATTAAAATTACAGAGCAAGAAACTAAAAGTTGATACTCTTCAGCCAAGTGAAAACAGACTTCACTTTTCCATTCTGTCTCCATAATGTTTTCTTGTTGCTTGGGGACACTCATATTAAAATACTCCTTGATGAACTACAAGAGAAAAAAACTCTTCTGTAGAAGACAAGCAGACATGCTCATTATAGAAAAAAGAATGAGTGAAAAGAAACTTTGCATCCATTATCGTCACTCAGAAATAACCAGTATAAATTCTGTTGTATGTCCATTGAGATATTTTGTTATGTGTATTCCTCCCAAGTGGTATGATAATACAACTTTTGGGAAAAAGTTCATCTGCTTTACAGTGCTCCCTGAAAAACAAAGTTGGCAAATACAGTGTTTTGGTAATCATGTCAGCTTTCTGAAATAGTATCTGTAGTTGAATAAGAAGCACATGTAAAGGCATTTTCTTAAATATTTCATGTTTTGGGCTTCACACAAAGATTTGAAATGGCATTTTTATAAGAGGCAATGACTATAACTTTCACTAACTTTAGGAAGCATTCAAAGCTGTGGAAGATATTCATGGCCTATTCTCCTTGTCTAAAAAACCACCTAAACCTCAGTTGATGGCAAATTACTATAACAAAGTTTCGACTGTGTTCTGGAAATCTGGAAATGCCCTTTTTCATGCCTCCACACTCCATCGTCTGTATCACCTGTCTAGAGAAATGAGAAAGAACCTCACACAGGAAGAGATGCAGAGGTAAGAACGTTACTGTTGAATAGGACTGAAGTCACCAGACAAGTAACTTCTGCCCAGAGGTGAGGTTTGTGGTGTATTCTGGGATGGTTTCTAGGCCTCGGCCTGTAACATTCTGAGTTGGATTGTTCTATGTTGAAGGGGCTCTTCTGTGCATTGTGGGGTGTTTCACAGTATCACCGGCTTCTGCCCATTAGATGCCAGTACTAAGTAGCCCCCTAATTGTGACAGCCAAAAAGGTCTCCACACGTTATTCTTTTTTTGGCACATTCTTGGTTTTCGATAGCTATCTTTTATCTGGTAACATGCTACCAAAAGACCAGTAGAGAAAATTTAATTCATTGACATTTAAGAAAGACAGTGGTGTGGTGTAAGCTTTCTGCCTTCATTTAGCTACATAGTCTGTTCTTTGAACACATTAGACACTTGAGGTGTTTACTCCCATCCAGTTGCTTTTTCTGATTATAAGCTGCTAACTGTGGAACATTTGGGGGTGGGTGTGTGTGTAAATAGAACTAGAAGAGGGTCTGTGGTAATCTGAACAACCTAGACCATTTTTTCTTTTTAATGCCATGTAACCCTGTTTTGGTTAAGTCGTCTGTTTTGTGCTTTTGTCTGCTTCAGTGACACACACGCAGCTTCTGAGAGTGTCAGAGCAATACACAGAACCAACTAAAGGGGTTCTGCTAGTATCTTTTCCTTGAAATTCTGGAGGACCATTTCTGTTACGTCCTTCACTGTTCCTTATGTGAGTTGTCTATTTGGTCTCTAAGGTATTGCTTATGGTCTCTCTTCAAGAGCATTGTCATAAGAAGCATTAGGCATTTAGCTGTATGTATGTTATTTTACTTATTCATAACTGCTTATGACTCAGAAAACGTGGATCTTGACCAAAGTCACAGTCTTGGAAATGGTGAGGGTGAGATTCCAGCCTCTGACTTGTGGGCTCCGGAAGGCACGTCCTTGGTGTCGCCCGGTGCCCTGTTATCTTGTGTCCATGCTCCCATCTTTGGGTTCGCTTCAGCCTGTGATTTTCACCCTTACTGCCATTTCCCCCCTTCGTTTTTTGAACTGCTTTAAATTTTTTTCCTTTTTGTAAGCAAGTGTGGAGTATACAAAGTTGCCTTTACTCCCATAAACACAATCTTGTTCTATAGCCAGAAGGCATTCACTGTACTAAGTGAGCAGTTTTCCAGTGTTCATTTTAGAACGGTCCGTTTCTCCTAAATAACATGGTGGTGTGACGGCATGAGCCCTACAGATATACGGTTCACCGTAGTGTTGCATATTTTTTGTCACTGGTGTCTCTTTTTAGATGCTTTTCTGCCTGTCAGGTGACATTTCCAGATTTAACGATGTAACTTTGTTATCCACAGAATGTCAACTAGAGTTCTCTTGGCCACCCTCTCCATCCCGATTACCCCTGAGCGCACAGATATCGCTCGTCTTCTGGATATGGATGGCATTATTGTTGATAAACAACGTCGCCTTGCAACCCTTCTAGGTCTTCAGGCCCCGCCAACACGAATCGGCCTTATTAATGATATGGTTTGTATTAGTTGGGTCATTTTTGTAGCTTTGGACCAAAAATGTTATGGTCAGGTTAAATCATGGTTTTGATAGTGGGAATTCTGATACATAATTGGGTGATTCATATGCATAGACAAGTTTGGGAGCCACTGGTATAAACTAAGACTGTGTTCAGATAAGGTAATTCCTCTCTGTTAGGTAAGTTAGTGTTTAATTGCTGGATGCTTCGATGATGTAGGGGAGGTCTGGACTGGCCCTAAAGCAAGTACAGACCACTCAGAGGAGGAATTAGGGGTAAGAAGGTTCATTGCTTGAGGGTCTTTACAGAAGCTGGTGGAGTTGAGATGTGGGGAAACCATGGTGATGAGGTGGAGAAAGAGTTGGATGTTGGCCTAGTTCTGGAACAACTAATGTATTTCCACCTTTTTTCTTTTTTGAAACTTTAATTTTTGTAATCAGTGCTTTGGAATATAATCTTGTGTGGACTGATTTTTAAAAGGTAGATTTCAAGATTATACATGTAGGATCTACTAAATTTTAGAATGTAGAGCCATAAATTTGTGTATCTTTACAGTGTTCCATGTTGATGGAATATGTGATTTAGAGGAAATTTATTGAGTGCTTGTAGGCAACTTTTACTGGAGTTTATATTTTAGCAGACTCCTGGAGAGTGTAGATTGCAGTTTACAATAACTGGACTGACTGGTTATTGGCAGTCATCACCCCCAGCAAATTCCACTGAATCTAGAGAAAATGGACAAGTGTAGGAGAAAAGTCCTAGAGAAAGTCAGCTTGGCTGAATGCTTACAGAACTGAAATTTAAAAATTTGCAGTCCTAATGTGAGACTAGAACAGGAAAGAAATGCCAGAGAATGGGAAGCACAGCTCCCTTTTAGTGATTGAGCACAGACTTGGAGACACCACCTGTAGACATTTAAGGTAAGAACCAGTGAGCTTTTGTTCATGTAGTTGAGTTACCAAAAAATGTGTTTATGCCTGTTGAGGTTTTTTTTTTTTGGTATACCTTAGTAATATGTAGTACGTACAGTGTTGCAGTGCATAATTTCCTGGAGTTACAAGTTTATGTGTAATATTTCTAATCCCCAAGGAACAAAGGATTTATAAAGATAATACTGAGAAAAACCATAATAACAAAAACTAAAAACTATTTGACTTACATTGGAACCAACTGAGAGTTGTCAGAACAAATACCCTGTTGGAAGTTCAATCTTGTGATGGTTTTTAGCAAACTTAAGGTTAAATGTAGCAAAAAGTAGGAACAGTGTCTTCTAGAAGAAGCTTCACTAACAAATATGTTAAGCATATTTTTTGAAATTGACGAAATTTCCCTGAGCTGGAAGTACACCCTGTCTTTGAACCTGTGTCTCAGTACAGCACACTACCCCTTAATGTTGCAGTTGGTCTCTTGTTCTCACTCAGAGATCAGTGATGGAGAGAGAGTACTGGACTAGCAATGAGTAATCTAGATTTGGATTCTCTTTCTGCCCAAAGGTGTAGAAGTGTAAAAGAAAGGCACAGACTGCTGTCAGGTGATGGGATTACCTGGCTACCCGGAAGCATTTTTATCTTGAGTTCATTATATGTTTGGGGTCAAGACCTGAGTTTGGGGCTCATTAAACTGAACTTGTAAGCAGAGAGAGTTATTCCACACCTCAGGAGCACGTAATAACTCATTCTAAGTTGACATATTCTCCGGAGGGGCTACTAAGAGGAGAATATGATTTTTTTTGTAGAAATGAAATGAGAGCTAGTGAATACTGTTTGAATGCTTCTACTGATCTTGATTAAAGACTTAGGGACCCTTACAGGGGTGTAGTCCAATAGGACATCGGTCACATGCCCATTTTGCATCGGGGTTAAACGTGAGTACTCAGATGTGTAGACATCCTCCTCCCCTGGAGCTAGGCTCTGGCGAAGTGTGTCCAGTCTGGGAGCTAGCCTGTACTGGTCCCTTCTCCTCGCAGTTTAGACAGGTCTTACTCTGGCACGCTGTTAATATGTCCTTGGGTCAGCATTTCCTAACATGAAGGGTCCAGGCCAGATGCACTGTATGCTCTAGGGAAAAGTTCAGGAAAGACAGGGTTCAATTAAGGGATGTTTTTGGCTTCATGAAAGTATTTCAGCCTCATCTTCTTTAAAAGAAAATGTACGTAAGTGTGGACTTTCTAGTGGAAGGCAGTCGGATTGTATTCGGATGTAAATTGAAAAACTGAGAGTACAAATCGTGAGTGTGGTTCTGCAAGTTCTTAGAAAAGTCCTTTTCAGTGACCACTCCCCAGTACTCCCCAGGATTAGCTCCTGGCATGTTTTCTAACACCTTGTTTGTGTGTTATATATGTAAAACTTGAATGTTATGTGAGTGTTATATACTAATGTGAACTTCTGCTCATCATTGTTTTTACAACTCAGCCATGTGTTTCTGTAACTGTTTCCTGACCTTCCTGTGTGCTGTATGAACACACGACTCTGTCCTGGTGGTCAGTGCTTGGGTGGTTTCCAATTTGGGGCTTCTGTAAATACTGCTGTTGTTTCAGATACTGACGTGTATGAAAGTAATGTGGAAAATCGGGTGTTTCACTTGTTATTGGTAATGAAATAGTCTACACAGGCCACAGTCGATGTTGGTGGATATTTTGTTGTGTTGATTTAGAGATTCTATTTAATGTCCTTCCAAGGCTTTTCCTTGTGGGTGGATGACTAGTTTGGGGCAACAGATCAAATAGAATAGTACTTCAGATTCTTCTTTATTTAATAAATTTAAAAGGGCTTGAGGTTAGACAAGCTTGTAGTTCTTTAGATTTCAAATCTGTAATTTTCTTTATACTGAGCTTGGTATTACAGATTGAAAATTTCCTTCAACCGTTATAGTTACACATTTTATTACAGGTCAGATTTAACGTGCTACAGTATGTTGTCCCAGAAGTGAAAGATCTTTACAATTGGCTGGAGGTGGAGTTTAATCCACTGAAGCTCTGTGAGAGAGTCACAAAGGTAAGCACTGGCGTTTACCTTTCAGGTATGTTAATCATGTTCCTAGCTGAAGGTCAACCCAGCCTTGTGGTTTTGAATTGTGTGTGTGTATTCGAGAAAAGTGTTGTCCTACTTGTTTGAATTCAATGCACATTTCATTGTCTTTTTTCTTCATGTCAAGAAAAAGGATATTTCTGATGTGCTAGATAAACTTTGGAGGTAAATTAGCAGTGTGGCTCCTTTAGCCATTGCTGTCAGTCACCTTCAGACAGTGTCACCAGCTTCACATGACATTTTGTATTTTTTTGCATTGGCTGAGGTATTTGCATCTTTGAAAATTTCACAGATGTTGTAGTATCAGTTACAGAGGGAATAATTCTTTTTTAATTCAATGGATTTTATAGGTTCTGAATTGGGTTAAGGAACAACCTGAGAAGGAACCGGAGTTACAGCAGTATGTCCCGCAACTGCAAAGCAATACCATCCTCCGCCTCCTTCAGCAGGTAAAAACACAGCGTGGATGCTTGATGTGACAGCTGCCACTTCGGATCACAGAACTAAAAACTGGAAACAAAAACAAAAGCCTGTCCTAATTCTACTTTCTGCTAAAACTAGTCTTACTAACATATGTGATTGGAAAATAATTATTTTATGTGACTCTTCAGTACTTTTCATGATCTTTCAAGGTCTTGTCATTAATTTAGGTCTGTGTGTACCTGTTAGTATGTAAATAGCCTTTTATGGTTGGAATGTAAGGTGATTTATTCAGATGCTGTTGATGGCAGTCATTTTTTTTTTTTTTTGGAAAAGTAGCAGTGAATGTCTTCCATACATGTGTCTTTGCATGCTTCTGTGACTGTAGGATGAGACGTGGAATTAGCCATAGAATTTACATATTTAAAGCTGAACAGCCACTGAAGTTTCAGTTAGTGTCCCCTCCCGCCAGTAATGAATGAGAGCCCACTAATACCAAGAGTTTTCACCCTTTTAACATGCTTTAGTGTGGCTTCTTAAGTAAGTTTGGATATTATGGTTTATAATATGGCATAAGTAATTCTATCTTGTTCTTGGTGATTTTTGTTTTTTTGTATTTTATTTGTGCACATTTCATTGACCTGCTTTTTTTAAATGTGTGAGCAGTGTTATTTATTCTGTGCTATATGAACAGTTGAAGGCTAATTAGCAGTATAACTAAGTAGGAATGCTGCCACGCTCCTTCAGACAAACAAAATCTGTTAAAAAATTCAGAAGTTCGTCGTCATTTAGCTTTTTTGTTAAACCAGGATGAGAAAATATGATTCCTTTGAGGAATAGCATGTGTTGATTCAGAGCAGGGCTTTTCAAGTGATAGCCTTGAATTGGAATTCCAGTTCTAGCAATACACTGTAGAACGAACACGTTCTCTGAGCCTCATTCTTCTTCCCTCCTCAGGGTTGTCGTGAGACTGGACATAGAAGGTGCTGGATAAATGGCAGCGACTATTGTTGACCTTGTGTTTTTTATACAGGTGGCACAAATTTATCAGAGCATTGAGTTTTCTCGTTTGACTTCTCTGGTTCCTTTTGTTGATGCTTTCCAACTGGAACGGGCCATAGTAGATGCAGCCAGGCACTGTGACCTGCAGGTATGTGCTTTAAGGGATGCTGAGGTGGAATGTGTTGGAGGACTAGAAAAGCATGTAGCCTCTGTTTCCTAGCTTTCGGTATGATGATGCTTAAAGCCTTGACTGAGTAGATCTTCTAGAAGATTGGTTAATTTTTTTTCTCAGCCATAAGTGATTTTGTGGAATGACTTCACATGTGTATGTAAGTTTACGTGTTAAATGATAATTGCATTTAAATTTTAAAGGTTCGTATTGACCACTCTACTCGCACCCTAAGTTTCGGATCTGATTTAAATTACGCTACTCGAGAGGATGCTCCCCTTGGTCCTCATTTGCAAAGCATGCCTTCGGAGCAGATAAGAAATCAGCTGACAGCCATGTCCTCAGTCCTTGCCAAAGCACTTGAAGTCATTAAGCCTGCGCATATCCTGGTATGTGTCTGTGGGGATCCTTAGTTGGTATGCCTGAGGTTTGAGATGGTATCTGAGAAGGGATTTGCACCTTCCTGTGCATTTGTGCTTGGTCATTTTGTTATTTTCTCAGATGTCTTTATCAAATATGTGGATTATTGAGCTACCTCCTGTGAAATAAGTCATAGACAGTGTAGTAGAATACAGATGTTAGATAAAGCAACAGGCTGCACACATCATGATCTCCCAGATTATTAGAAGCATAGTCATATGATAGGCCTTTTCATTTCTGTGAAAGTTACTTTTCTTGTTAGTGGGATCTGTATTTCTTCGTGACTGGAACACTTTAAGGTAGATTTGTGGTGGAGAAAAGTTGAATTAGCAAGTAAATAGTCTTTGGCCTCAGTTGTTCTTGAAAGTTGACTAGGAGTAATACTAGTATTTTGTATTAGCTAATAGCTTGAGTAATGTCACATTTCTGTTATTAAATGAGAACACATTTTCTTAGTTTTTGTGATGTCTGATACTGTATCTGGTGTAACTTTTAATGTATTTGTGTCTTGAAGCAAGAGAAAGAAGAACAGCATCAGTTAGCTGTCAATGCATACCTGAAAAATTCACGCAAAGAGCATCAACGCATCCTGGCTCGTCGTCAGACAATCGAGGAAAGGAAAGAACGACTTGAGAGTCTGAATATTCAGCGTGAGAAAGAAGAATTGGAGCAGAGGGAAGCTGAACTCCAGAAAGTGCGGAAGGCTGAAGAGGAGAGGCTGCGTCAGGAGGCGAAGGAGAGAGAGAAGGAGCGCATTTTACAGGAGCATGAGCAGATCAAGAAGAAAACCGTGCGTGAGCGCCTGGAGCAGATCAAGAAGACGGAGCTAGGTGCCAAAGCATTCAAAGACATTGACATAGAAGTACGTAGCAAGTTACTCAGGAAATGGTTAGCTTTATTTAGGTCTCTCTGATCTCAGAACCAGAGTTGTGTACCATTCAGTGATTTCCTTTTTCTTACCTTTTTATTGTGATCACGTGAAAGTACACAATCGAAATCAATTTGTATACTTGCCTATTTTACAGCTCCTCAGCTCTCCTTGCCCCGTGACAGCACACATTCTCATTTTGTACTTGTATTCTCTTAACGAGCTCCTGCCCCCTCCTCTCTACCCTCTTCTCTCCCAACTAGAGACCAGCAGGACAGCCTCTTATAAATGCATAGAACCATAAAGTGCACCCACCGTAGGGTCATATTATATCCCCGAGTCTAGTCCACTTTTGTCTCAAGAGTTGGCCTCAGTAATGTTTTCTAGACAAGGATAACAGCAGGTATAGGGGCCGTGCTCCCTGGGGATCCCCTGAGCCAGCAGACCATCAGTTGTGGTCTTCTGGTAGAGTTCTTGAGCTGCACCCCTCTTTTTCTCATGTTGCCACAGGGACTCAACACTGTGTGCACCACATCCTGGCTGTTTTTGGTGGTGTCTGGGCACCATTTGGTTTTTCTGATCACATGCTGATACAGTCTTCCATTGATATGTGTCCATCTGTCTCCTGGGCTCTTTTTCCCTTACATTCCCCCCAGATAGTTGTGGATTACTTATTTTAGCAGTGTATGGCGGGTTCAGTAACTAAATCTATGAGTAAACGAATGTTTTTGCTTGCTCAGTGCACTTTGTAATCATTCTTACTCGTCATGGAAACCCTGGTGGCATAGTAGTTCAGTGCTGTTTGTGGCTGCTAACTGAAAGGTTGGCAGTTTGAATGCACCAGGTGCACCTTGGAAACCATGGAGCAGTTCTGCTCTGTCTGATAGGGTCACTGTGAGTCAGAATCAACTCAGTGGCAGTAGATTTGGTTTTCTTCGTGTTCTTCATGACAGTCAAGTTTAGGTAGATACATGTTTGTTTTGCAGGGTGGAAGAGTGAGGCATCGATGCTGAGATCACGTTTTTCTTCACATTATGTAAATTAACATTCATTATAAAAAAATAATTTAGGACTTGATTCTAGGAAGCAGCTATGTTGACTTCTAGCTTTTCCTTTATGTTTTAATTAAAGACAGTATGTGTTTTTTTAGGACCTTGAAGAGCTGGATCCAGATTTCATCATGGCTAAGCAGGTTGAACAGCTGGAGAAGGAAAAGAAGGAGCTCCAGGAACGCTTGAAGAACCAGGAAAAGAAGGTGAGTGGACTGGTGAACTGGATTTCTCAGAGAAGTCTTAGTTTTACAGAAAAGTTGTACAGAAAGTATAGGGTTCCAACATCCCCCATCCCTCCTGAAGATTTTCTGTTATTAATACATTCTGCTTTCCTGTGGTGCCTCTGTTAGTAGTTGATGACCAGTGTTGATACACTGTTACTACTGTCAGGGGTCCTTAGTTTACATTGGAATTCACTCTGTGTTGTAGTCATGCTGTCATGTATGAACCATTACAGTATCCTGTAAAAGAGTTTCCCTGTCCTTGGAGTGCCTATACTAGACTCTTCACCCACATCATCCTCCCCTGAACACCTGGCCACCACAGATCTTTGCATTATGTCTGTGGCTTGGCAGACGCTTTGCAGAATGTCACAGAGATGGAATCAGTGTGTGGCTTCTTCAGACTAGTTTTTTTTACTTTATAATATGTAATTAAGGTTCTTTCCTCTTTCCATAACTTGATAGCCCACTTTTTTTTATTTCTGACTAATACTCCATCGTATGGGTGTGTCACAACTTATCTGTTCACCATTTGAAGCACATCTTGGTAGTTTCCAGTCTTTGGAAATTAGGAATAAAGCTGCTATAAATGCAGACATTTAGGGGCAGGTTTGTGTGTGTGTGTTACCGGGAAAACAAGCTGCAGGCTCATGCTACCTGTCACTATTAAGCCAAAACATAGGGACTGGGATGGAATTACTTAAAAGTGCTTAATTTGGATTGCTGGCAGCCTGAGATGGTGGGTTAGCACCCTAAAGACCATCTTAACATCACAGTTCAGGCTGTCAAGTTTTACAGACGGACTTAGAGGAGAGAAGAGGGGCAGGCAAAGGGTACAGGCATGCAAGTGTTCAGAGGAGGTGAGGCTGGTGAAGAAACACTCTTTGTTTTAAGGCGATTTGTCGTGTGTTACTGTCTCAGAACCACTGTTGCTTGTCTGAATAGTGGGCTGAAAGTTGGCATTGTTCGGTCCAGTTATTGTCAAGAATAGCCTAGGGAAACAAAATCTTTGTGAGTACCAGTCAGAAGGGAGGTACAGTTTTATGTGCCAGCATTCCTTGGTAGAAAGGGGTATTAGTATTCAGAAAGCAGCTAGCTAAGAATTTTTCCACAGATAGTATCTCTGTCATGTGGACAGTTACCCATGCAGTTGGGTTGTTCTTAGTAGTGAGTGCGATCGCTGGATCATGAGTAGTAAGCGTTGGTGTTTAGCTTTGTAAGAAACTGCCAGACTATCCCAAAGTGGCTGTGCCGTTTGAGTTTCCACCGGCAGTGAAGATGAGGGTTTCTGTTCTGCCACATTCTCACCAGCTCGCGTTGGGTGTTGTCACTGTTTTGGGTGTGCTGGTATCTTGTTTTTATTTGCAAGTTCTTGAGGAACATACAATGTCGAGCATGTATTCGTATGCTTTTATGTCATCTGTACCATGATGAGGGTCTGTGGAATGCTTTTGCCCATTTTTACTTGGATTGTTTTCTTACTGAGTTTCAAAGAGTTCTTGGATAGAAATCTTCTGTTGGGTATGTATTTTGCATATATGTCTTTTCAGAATCTTGTTTGTCTTTCTGTTTAAGATGGTAGATGTAAAGCATGGCTCGTTAGAAGTATTTTTCATTTGTTTTCAGATTGACTATTTTGAAAGAGCAAAACGTTTGGAAGAAATTCCTTTGATAAAGAGCGCTTATGAAGAACAGAGAATTAAAGACATGGATCTGTGGGAACAGCAAGAAGAAGAAAGAGTAAGTTTTTTATTTAATGGTAGTATTTCTAGATTGTAAGTGATAATTAGATTTTCTGTCAGTAATGGGACTGGGTTTCAAAATTGGTTTTTGTTCTATAGAAATGGTGCTTTGTGATGAAGGTGTTGTAGTAGATTAGTAAAGGTACAAATTTTTACATAGTGATTAAAATTGAAACTTGTAAATACAAATGATAGTGAAACAGCTCTTTTTAAAGCTGTTTTACAGAGATAGTCACATAGCATACACCTCACCCACTTAAAATGTGTGATTCATGATTTTTACAGTATTCACAAAGGTGTGGAACTTTTACCCAGTCTAGTTTTACAACTTGTTTGTCATACCATAAAGAAACTTTGTATCCACTAAAAGTCTCATTTTACCTCCTACTATCCGTGCCCTCGACTTTCCATCCTTGGATTTACCAATCTGGACATTCCCTTTTTTGGGATGTTACAGGAGTGTGGCCTTTTGTAACTAGACAGTTCATTTTATGGTTTTGTTACTCTGTTAAATTCACTGATGATACTAAAGCAGGGTTTGCAGATGCCTGCGGGGCCCACTGTGTAACCAAACTGAGTGAGCTGAGCCTGGTGGGAAACAGACAACAGATAGCTGACTGGTGGCTGCAGGAGGTGGCAGCACACATCTGTGGGACCTCTGTGGGAGGCTGCTGCTGCCTGCATCCACCTGATGGCTGCCTGTGTAGGGCCTGGACAGAAAGTGATGTCTGTTCTGCCGGTGTTTAAAGAAATTGGGCGTTTTATGACGACTTTTAACATGGGAATACTGTAAGTGGAATGAGAGAAACAAAAGAACTGTAGCTCACGTAAAACAGTTGGAATGACCTGCTGCAGCCTCTGCCCTGGGGTCTTCTGTTTTCTTCACTTGGCATACAACAGGAAGAGCCACTTGCGTTGACCTCTAGTTGTTTTTAAAGAAGAAATGTCATTAAGCCAGATGTTGATCATGTGGTAAGGTCCCTGGGTGGCACAGATAGTGCTTGAGTATGCACCGCCAGGTTGGTGGTTCAACCTGTCCAGTGGTACCGTGGAAGGAAAGGCCTGGTGTGATCCGTTCTGTTAAGATGCCAGTTAGTGCCCCGACCTGCCTGGAGCAAAGGAGAATGAGGAACACCAAAGACAGGGAAAGTAATAGCCCAAGAGAAAAGAGGCCACATAAACCAGACTCCATCAGCCTGAGACCAGAAGAAGTAGATCATGCCCAGCTACAGCCACCAGTGACCAGCCACCCTGACAGGGAACACAGCAGAGTTCCTGACGGAGCATGAGAGAAGTAGGGTGCAGAGCTCAAATTCTCATGGAAAAAACATACTTAATTGTCTGAAACTAGAAGGACCCCAGAAGACATTGACCCCCAGACTCTGTTAAGCCAGAACTTAAAACCATTCCCAAAGCCAACTCTGCAGGCAAAGATCAGATTGAACTATAAAATGTAACAGTTGTGAAGAGTGTGCTGCTTAGTTCAAGTATATGAGACCACATGGGCAGCTCCTGTCTGGAGGTGGGATGAGAAGGCAGAAAGAGGAGCTGGTTGGATGGGTGCAGGCAACGGGTGGAAATGGGGAGTGTGCTGTCCTATTACAGGGACTGTAGCTAGGGTCACATAAGAATATGTGTGTAGGTTTTTGTATGGAAAGTTAACCTGAGCTGTAGGCTTACATCTCAGACACAGTTAAAAAAAGAAAAAACAAGATTACAGCTGAGAATAACCGTAGGGAGCTGCTCTACTGGGTCTCAGCGAACGACAGCAGACCACGTGGTGGTTACATACGTGTTCCAGTTTTTTCTTTGTAATTTCTGGGGCCAGCGGGTAAAGGGAACACTGTCTTGTTACAGGTGCCCCACTCCTCTGTCTTCTCTTTGTCCCTGCCTCCCTGGGGCTGTGTTGGCAGGGATGAGTTGATGGCGAGGTGAACGGGCTGAGGAGACTCCAGGCATCAGGAGTTCGGCCAGGCTTTCGTTAATCATCGCATCATGAGCGCTCTGATGTGTAACTTTGTCTCGTGTTTGCAGATAACCACCATGCAGCTGGAACGTGAGAAAGCTCTGGAACATAAGAACCGGATGTCACGAATGCTTGAAGACCGTGATTTATTTGTAATGCGACTCAAGGCTGCCCGACAATCCGTGTATGAGGTGAACATAATGGACTCGGAGAAACTTACTCATGAACCTTTTAGTTTTGCCTTCAAGATTTTACTTTAATACAATGGTGTATTCTGAGTTAATGTTTTTATATAACACTTATAAACATTTGTAGCATTTACAATGTAATTGAAATACTAAAACAGTATTAGACATTTTCATGACAGTATTTTAAAGGCTACTCTGCCATCTTGAAACCCTTTTTTGTGCAGGTAAAAGTGGACTGCATTGAGTCTGCTTTTGAAACAGACTTTGCTGTTTGATTTAGAAAAGACAATTAAGGTGTCTTGGTCTTAGTTCTTATTTAATCATTGGATTTATGTAAAAATAAATCCATTGGATGTTTTTAAAGTATAATTTTTTAAAACATTATTTTTTTTAAATAACAGCAGCAGACTAGAACAGCTTCAGTAGCCGTCTTGTGTGTGGTTTTTGTATTTGGTTATTTTCTGGCATTTTAAGAAACATGCCTTGTAAACTTACAGGTTACTGCTAATTTCTGTCTTCTCAAAAACCGGTTTTTGGGTGCTGCATATTCAATTGCAGGAAAAACTTAAACAGTTTGAAGAGCGACTAGCAGAAGAAAGACGTAATCGTTTGGAAGAACGTAAGAGGCAACGTAAAGAAGAACGCAGAGTAACTTACTACAGAGAGAAGGAGGAGGAGGAACAGAGGAGGGCCGAAGAGCAGATGCTCAAAGGTACGTGTGGACCGGGATTGCTGCATTAGGTCCAGCTGAGAGCAGATGCTCAAAGGTATGTGTGAACTGAGATTGCCACATTAGGTCCCGCTGAGAGCAGATGCCAAAAGGTTCCTGTGGGGCGGGATTACTGCATTAGGTCCAGCTGAGAGCAGGTACGCAAAGGTACCTGTGGACTGTGGTTGCCGCTTTAGGTCCCACTGAGGTCAGGTGTGCAAAGCTACCTGTGGATCAGGATTGCTGCATTAGGCTCAGCTGAGAACAGGTGCACAAGGGTACCTGTGGGCTGGGGTTGCTGCATTAAGTCCCGCTGAGAGCAGGCTTTGTAGAGAAACAGGCATCAGTGATGACTTTTAAAGGCCTCTGTTCTCAGAACCTGGGAACCTAACTGAATGATCCTCCTCAGTTTATTGTGTGTGAGAGTGTTAAGTCCTTTAGCAACTTGTTTTTACTTTTTAAATGTTTTTTAAAAATGAAGACTCTTATCATTCTATTAATGTTAATACTGAGTGGCATGTTTGGTTGAGTGTCTTCTGCTGTTTAGCTGTCTTAAAATTTTTAATAAGAATTTACTTGTACACTTGCTGCCTGTTGGCAGAAAAGTAGACAAGCACTAGGAGAAAGATGCTGGTGTCAGGCCCATGTTATGACCTAACCCGTTGTTTAGAGCGCGAAGAGAGAGAGAGAGCTGAGCGAGCAAAGCGGGAGGAAGAGCTGCGTGAGTATCAGGAGCATGTCAAGAAGTTAGAAGAAGTAGAAAGGAAAAAACGCCAGAGAGAGCTGGAAATTGAAGAACGTGAGCGTCGTCGAGAGGAAGAACGGAGGCTGGGTGATGACTCACTTTCTAGAAAGGTGAGGGTCGAAGCTACTGTGTTTATGTCCTGTGCTGTGAGTCAGCCAGTTTCTCTGCTTGGGACATTTTGAAACTCTGGTATCAACTTGTCTCCAAGGCAAACAGTTCCTAAGGTGAAAGAAACGAGACCTGTCTTGGCATAACTGGGGTTTTACAGGCTTCAGTTTAAATTATTTGTTGGTAAGAATGAATCTCAGGGAACTCTTTGTCAAAAGTTAGCACTCTTAAGTGATGTGGACAAGAACTGTCTTTGTGTCCTTTGAAAGGAGGTGCTGTGACTTGAGACGATGATGTCATGTCTTCTCTAAATCCTTGGCACTCAGAGGTGTGGTGCAGGGACCAGTAGCATCACATGAGAATTGGTTAGAAATGCAGAGTCTAGACCTAAGTCCTAACTTTCTGGATCAGTAGCCCCATTCACAGCTGATTGCAAAGCTGCTCCATTAAAAAAAAAATTTGTCATTGAAGCTAGCTAGTGTTTTCAGTACTCACCCATGACTGATGTGTCTTCCCCTCTGTCTTTCGTTTCTTGATTTCCCTTTCGTGATGGGGGGTACTGGTACCCTCTTACTTGCTGAGTTTGGAATTCACCCCTGCCTTTTGCCTTCTGTCCCCACAGCTGTTGGCTGAATTCAGGTCCTTTTATTTGGCCTCTGTTGCTTGCTGCTCCGACTGGCCTGTCTGATCAGTCTCATTTGGCATGGCAACTGTACTTCGCCTTGTTCTTAATATTTGATTTGGAATATTTTAATTGCTTTCACTTTTCTGGTATCCCTTCTTGTTCTGAGCTAAATTTTTAAACTTTCCTCCATGTGTTTTCATGTTCTCTGTTCTGTCAGTGGTTACTATTAATTTTCTCCTCGAATGTATCTGAACTTGCAATGTGTAAATTGAGAACTCCTCCCTTCCTGTTTAAAACTAACAATTTTGAGCGTGCCTTGACTTCTTCTGTTCAGCTGTAGTCACCTGGATGTTGTTGCCTCCTGAGTACCAGCTTACACGTATCTGTCTGTGGAGGACTCATCTCATTTAAAAAACTCTGTGCTTTTTAAAACTACTACTATATCATATTTTCCCTTTTTTCAGATGAACATCTTTTTTTATGTCTTCTCATTAAAAACAGTCTTTAGTGTATGTCTCAGAAGAGTGTTTGTGTTCGTTTCACAGGTGACCGGTGGTTGGGCCCATTCAGAATCCTCTTCCCACTGATGGTTTTCTGTCTTCCACAGAGTTCTCAGTTGTCTGAGTGTTCCCCTAAGGTTACCTTTGTAGCAGCACTTGAGACTGTATCCTAGGACATCTGTGTTTAAAACTGTATGTGTTCCCCTCTGTGAAGGTTGTAGCAGATTTACGGATGTACTGTAAGGGTGTTGTGGAACTCCCCACACCCTGTACGTAAATGTGATGTTTTGAAAGGGCAAGACTATTCAGATGAATCATTCATTTCTGGTCATTTATTTCCTTTTCCTTTGTGCTTAGTAGGCACTGTGGTGGACATAGGTGGACACCTGACTTTTTGTATTTTCTCTAAAGGGGGTTTCTATTTCTAGGTCCTAGGGAATCTGTAGATGTTAAAATTGTGTTTTACTTCAGGGTTTGTTCTTCAGATTAGAAACAAAATGTTAAATTCTAAAACTTGCTTGTATTTAAGGGCTTGAGATCACTGAATCTAAGTACAGATGCATTTGCTTGGTGACACTAGTGATTAAGAAGGCATTGCCAATGTGTTGATTCTTGCTGCTTTTGGTCAATGTAGGATTCTCGTTGGGGAGACTCTGAAAGCACATGGAGAAAAGGCCCGGAAGTTGAGGCGGAATGGAGAAGAGGCCCACCAGAAAAGTAAGTGAAGGGAAAAGTATAAGCCTAACTGTAGGTCCTGGTGGTGTCTTTTTGTAGAGATTTTATTTCAGTGGATCATATGATGTTTGTCCTTTGTGTCTTGACTTAATTCAGCATCTAGTAGCATGCGTTGGCATTTCACAGTCTTAATGGCTGCATAGTACTTCACTGTATCATTAACACTGCTTTTCATTGATCCATTTATCTGTTGATGGGCACTTGGATTAGTGTCTAACTTTTAGTTCTTGTGAGAAGTCCAGTTTGTTTTGTTTCTTGTTGTTGGTACTTTTAAAAACCTGTTACTGAAAGTTAGGTCTTGATAAATAACGCTTGTATTTTGTTCTAAAATTTTCCTAGTTTTAGTTCTTACACTTAAGTCTTTGCTCAGTTGTGAATCAATTTTTATATATGGATCCAGCTTCATATTTTTGCATGTGGAAAACTAGTCTGGTTAGTACTTATCAAAGAACCTATTTTTTTTCCATTGAATCGACTTTGTGTTCTTGTCAGGTCTTTTGGTTACAGTTGTGATTTTAAAAAACAGTACAAAAAAAATATCAAAAAAGAGCACATGCTCTTTCTACTTATTCTTATAAATGTGTGATTTTTGCTGTCCAGGGACTGGAGACGTGAGGGACGAGATGAGGAAAGGCCCCTCAGAAGAGAAGACGACCGACTGAGGCGCATGGGGGATGAGGAAGAGAGAGAGTCCTCTGCCAGACCCGAGGAGGACCGGATTCCCCGTCGAGGCATGGATGAAGAGAGGAGCTTCAGGCGGGGGCCTGATGAAGATAGGTTCTCCCGTCGCGGGGCGGATGATGGCCGGTCTTCCTGGCGTAATGTAGATGACGACAGGCCTCCCCGACGAACTGGTGACGAAGATCGGGCAAGCTGGCGTCATGCCGATGATGACCGACCGCCCAGACGAGGACTGGACGATGACAGAGCAAACTGGCGAACAGCTGACGAGGACAGAGGACCAAGACGCGGGATGGATGAGGACCGGGGACCGCGGCGAAGTGCTGATGAGGAGCGCTCATCCTGGCGCAGCACCGACGACGACCGGGGCCCCAGGCGGGGGTTGGATGAGGACCGAGGACCCTGGAGGAACACCGAGGACGAGAGAGTGTCCCGGCGTGGTGCGGACGATGACAGGGGGCCTCGGCGCAGTGTGGATGATGATCGGCTCCCGAGACGTGTTGATGACGACCGGATTCCCAGGCGAGGCGATGACTCCAGGCCTGGTCCTTGGAGACCATTTGGCAAGCCAGGTAAAATTCCAAAAGCTGAATCAGGCGCTTTAGAGAGTCTGCTCAATGAGTTTCCATGTACAGAGTGAAATTTTAATTGGCATAAACTGTAAAGAGATTACATAACTCTTCACTATCATGTTCTGGATAAAACTGGTCTGTTATCTTCCCTTGAATACCTGTGCTGTGGCTTTCGTGTTCCAGGTTTGACTTCAGTGTCCCACACACAAAGCAAAGGCGCTAACCCCCATCTGGCTCTGGTAATGCTGATACGGTGTTTTCTCCTGCTTCTTGACAGCTGCTCTGCAGGCTTTTGTGTGCCTGTCCCTTCAGGGTCCTTCATGTGCTTTATAGCTCAATCCTAGACCAGCCTCTTCTCAATTATAATTGAACCGAAGGTGAACTCTTAGCATAGCTCTGTCTGCACGTCTGTCTACTAGGGCATGACATGACACCTGGAGGAGCCATGTTCTTCTTGCTCAATTCTGGCTTTTGTTCAGTTTTCATCAGACTTAATTATTCAGTAATTGTGTACATGTCTGTGGTTTCTTCTCATCTTCAGACTGTATTTCCAAGTGCACACTGCACATTTCTACCCAGAAGTCTCCTGAGCACTTAAAACTAAAGCTGTCCTAACCTGGCTCCATGTGCCCGGCTCTGGGTGTTTTGTGCCTCAGTAGGGGACCCTGCTGCCCACCTGATTGTATAAGCTGGGAATCTGGGTTTGCTCCCTGACTGTCTTCTCCATGTTTTATGTTGAATCTTTGACTTACTCATGCTTGCATTTTAAATGGTCTTTAAGGCCAGTTTCATATCTGTTCCCTTGGCTGGTTCTTTGGGCTACCATCGTTAGTTTTCGAGTTGTGATCTTGGTTGGCCCTCTGGTGCTCAGTTTAACTCTTGGTGCAGTACCCACAGCCACCCCTTGTAAAACGCACATTTTAGGGAGCAGCTTTCCTGCGTTTACCTTTCCTGATTTCTGTTGCATATATCTCGAGTTCTCTCCAGTCTCACCTCATTACACCTGCCTAGCTGTGAGCCACTTCTGTCCTTCAGTGAAGTGAGGATAATACTTCTCAGAGCTGTGGAGAGGATTGAATGAGTTGCACATATGCAGAGGGGTTAAACTAGTGCTGTGGCTTGTGATAATGTAAATGTTAGCTAAGGTAATACTTACTGGCTTTGCAGCCATAATACAATTTTCATTGAAATCTGGTTCCTTTGGCCTCGGAGAGAGTATGTATGTGTGTATACATACACATGCATATATATTTGGATGTGCAATGGCCAAGTGTTGACAGTGGCAGGATTGAAGCATAGATTTTTGTTTTATGACAAGGTAGAAGCTAAATTGTGGAGGTAAGAATATGAAAGAGACTTGCTGATGTAGACTTTGTTGCAGAGTCTAAATGGACTCCTCCTTTAAGAGACTGGATTTGTCCCAGAGCTCTCAATTTCACCCATCGCCGTGTGAGTTTTCTGCTTAAATGATTGGTCTGTTTATTATCAGAACAGGTTTCATCCCCCAGATTGCTTCTTTGCAACAGGAAAAATGAACTACTAGTTTATCAGTGGTAGTTTTATTACATGGGCTATACCTCTCAGGTGTTGGAGATTTCGTCTGAAGTGTGTCAGATGAGAAAACTGTCCATGAGAGCCATACCCAGGAGCTGGAGGTTCTGGTAGCAGACCTGAAGGTCCGCGGTTTTCTTCCTTGTGAGCAAGGGAGGAGTATAGGCACTGGCCCCGAGAATGCTGGGGGAGCACTGTCAGCGCTCACATCGCTGTTCATGGGCCCAGTTGGTGTTTCTGGAGTGGAAAAATATTTTGCTTTTTATTTTAAAAAAAAAAACAGGTGGATGGAGAGATAGAGAAAAAGCCAGAGAAAACAGTTGGGGTCCACGCCAAGAATCGCGACTACCAGAAGACTCTGAGTGGGATAGAGAAAAAGAAAGGGATAGAGATACTCAAGATCGGGATGAGAACGACAGGGATCCTGAGCGAGAGCGGGACCGGGACCGAGAGCGGGACCGGGATCGAGAGCGGGACCGGGATCGAGAGCGAGACGGGGATCGAGAGGACCGCTTCCGAAGGCCTAGGTTTGCGTTCTGATTGAGACTGTTTCAAGTATTTTCCAAACTGGATTTGAGAAATGCTGTTCTTTTCCCCTATTTTTCTGTTAGAATCATAGTGTCCCCATCAAAAGACTTTTTTAAGAAGAATTTTAGAGGTCATCTAATTGGACCTTGTCTCTAAGCACAGTGAGAACATTGACGTGTAAGCTGTGTGACTATATGGGCTGGAGAGCTCTTTGGTAACCGAAGCAGTCCAGGTCCCTTCATTTACCACTGCTGTTGCCCTGTGGTTTAGTCAGTCAGTTTTGTTCCAATTAAATTATGAAAAGTCTTGGACTTGTGAAAAGTTCTGTTTCCTGTTGTGACCCAGGTGGCTTTGTCTTGGTAAATCTAGATGAGTGCCTCCAGCACAGTTCCCTGCAGCAATAACGATGTTCTGGGAGCTGTCCAGTAACCACTTTGGGCTGTTAAACACTTGGCATGGGTTCCTGCAGCTGAGGAAACATCTAATTCATTTCCAGTTCTGCAGCCGCATTTGGGCAGTGGCTGCTGTGGCGCGTAGCACAGAGCCACATCTTCTCTTTTGATCTGTGTGCCTTGCAGCATCAGACTAAGGTTAAGTGAGGAGTGTCGCGTCATCCCTGTGGCATTCTAAATTCCCACAGCATCTACTTGCATATGATATAGTCACTTACAATTTCCTGTGTAGTTGTATCAACAGAATGTAACTTGTTTCAAATGGCTGCAGGGATGAGGGTGGCTGGAGAAGAGGACCAGCTGAAGAGTCTTCGAGCTGGAGAGATTCAAGTCGCCGGGATGACTGGGATAGGGATGACCGTCGTCGTGAGAGAGATGACCGCCGTGACCTAAGAGACCGGCGGGATGACAGAGACCGAAGAGGCCCTCCTCTCCGATCAGATCGGGAAGAAGGTATGGATGTTACCACAGTTACTGAGGATAGAATGATGGTTTCCAAGGGAATTTGGCCTCTATTTAATTATTTGATAAATTGTATATATACACTACAAAGTAAATTTTAACAGCTGTTTATTCAAGGTAGAATTTACAGTTTTAGGAAGTACTCTGGGTAAACAGTGAAATGAACTAAGTTCATTTCTAAATTCACAGTGCAGTGGTAGGCTTCAGTAAAAAGTGCCCTGGTGGTGCAGCGGTTTGGCACTTTGCTGCTGATCAGGTTAATGGTTCGAGCTCACCAGACGATTTCATGTGGGAAAGACTTGACCATCTGTTACCATGAAGATTATATCCTGGGATACTCTATGAGGTATTTCCCTTCTTTGGCATGGGATTGTTGGGAGTGGTAATCAACTGAATGGCACCTAAAACAGGAGAATAATTAAATTGGATAATAAGCAGTATGTCTCTTTAATAAGAAAGTTTATTTTACGAAGTTGAAAAAACTAGTCAATAAGTTATTGTAAGTAAACACAGTTTAAAAGGTTTTTCTGTGACAGTTGAAACTTAAAACTTAGGTATAAAATGCAAATACACCTGTTGCAGGCTTTTAAAATTTTATTTGCACATCTGGGTCATGAGGATACTTCTTTGTTATAGTTGTAGTTATAAGCTTCTTAGTTTCTGGTTAATTTGTTAATAAAATTCTTCAGCAAGAGCCAGAAGTCCTTTCAATTTCGAGTTTTCCATTCAGCCAGATTGTCAACCTGTATAGAGGTTTACAGCTTTTAGGACATCTCTTTTATTGACAAGAGTTTGGGTTTTATCTGTAAGTCTATGTGTGATCTTAAGGGTGTTATCATAAACTGGGCAACCCTGATGGCGTAGTGGTTAACTGCTGTAGCTGCTAACCAAAAGGTTAGCAGTTCGGATCCACCAGGCAGTCCTGGGAAACTCAATGGGGCAGTCCTACTCTGACCTGTAGGGTCGCTGTGAGTCAGAATTGACTTAATGGCCATGGGTTTGATTTTGGTATCATAAATCATTATCAAAATCATCAAAAGGCATTTCAGCTTTTTACTGATACGATTCTGTACTGGTAACTGTAGAGGCTTCTGAGTAATTGAGGTTCTCCTTTTGTTTAACAAGCTTGATTTTTCATTTTGGGTAACTTTAGCAAGCTCTTGGAGGCGTGCTGATGACAGGAAAGAGGACCGGGCAGAAGAGAGGGACACCCCTCGTCGTATTCCTCCCCCAGCTCTTTCAAGAGATCGAGAAAGAGAACGAGAACGAGACCGGGAAAGAGAAGGTGAGAAAGAGAAGGCCACGTGGAAAGCTGAGAAAGATAAGGAATCTCTGCGTCGTACTAAAAATGAGACTGATGAAGATGGATGGACCACAGTGCGGCGCTAAGTCTCACGATACTGGATTCATACTAGTGTCTTACATAGGTTTGATCACATTCAAGGATTATTATTCTTGTGCTTCAACCAGTCTAAATTGGATCCTCTAACTAATGTTTCACCATAACACGAAAAGCATGAACTTGTATTAATCCTATATAATAGATTGATCATGCACCCGTATCCACAGAAGGTTGGAAAACCATGCCATTTTCTGAAATTTAAGGTGTTGCATTATTTCACCAATCATTTGTCTACAAAAAAAGAAAAACTAAAAAATAAATTGAAAATGTGAATCCTTCAGGTATTGAGTAACACCTTACCTTGGTACAGAACTGTTTTTTTTCCTTTTCAAAGATCTTAATTTGGAACGGGGTGAGTTCTGTTATAGAAAATATATTTGCAGACTCCCTCAGGCGGCAGAGCTGAACAGTTTCCACACCATTTAGCTGTTGAAATTTGCCTCTGTAGGGACTGAGGTCTTCACTAAATTTTAAATTTTTCAGGTTCACTTTAAGTGCAGTAAACATTACAAACATTGGATACAGTGGGTTCTGTAGATTTTACTTGCGTGAAGGTGAGTATAAAGAAATATTTGCAGTCATTATTGTAATGACGGGAATACTGCTCGAGTGTGAATCCCAGCAACACGGCTTTTAACCCTACAGCATCTGGTCAACTGTGGCTGCATTTCTCTGTTGCCAATAGCGAGCTGCTTTTCCATTGATGGAGAATTCATGCCTTTCAAGCATTTTAAATATGAAAATATTTATAAATGTGTGGTTTGGAAGAATTGTTTAAATTCTTTTTCCTAATTTCCTTTCTCTCCAGGATAGATCTTTCAACACGTAATTTGTAGTAACGACTGTGTTGACTTCAATTTTGGAGTGTAGTAGCTATGTTGAGGTCTTATTGAAGCCAACACACAACTTGCTGCTGTGGTTTTTCTTCAGTGACAAATAAAATACTTACAGAATTTGTTTAGTGTTGATTTGTGGTTCAAGTGTTGTGTTTATACTCAGGAGTTGGCGTTACTCGAGTTTTATCAGAATCAAAGAAAACAGCAAAACATGGCTCTGATGAGCCCCTGAAAATGTGCTCATTAATTGAGGAACCCTTTTAATGCTGTCTCCTGTGAACACATGTGGTGTATCTGTGTCTGTGTGTCTCAGACTGACCCACCGTGGATTCCTGTTGAAATGGTTCGTTTCAGAGAATGTGGTGAGGCCTGCTGATACACCTGGAAGGCCAGAAGAGGGCGTATTAATGCTCTAACAGTTTCAGTTACAGTGCAGAAAGCCAGTCTTGAAACATTTAAGTTGCTTAATGTATCTCAATAAACAAAGGTCTTGAAAGGTCTAAAGAGCAAGAGGACCTTTTCTCTCATGATAAGTAAAAGAACTTAAGATAAGTGGTTGTATTTGGGGCAGTAACCTACTCTGAGTGTTTCAGCTGTTGGGGAACTATGTTGACATCACAGATGGGCCTCAAGTAGTGACAACTCCTCTAAACTGTGAACCCTATGTTTGCATGATAGTCGGGTTTCCAGGCCAGTCTGCAAACCCACCCTTTCTGCCTGTGTTCTAGGAGTTAGAATCCAGAGCACAGCTGGAAGGTGATGTTTTCCAGTCTGTAGCTGCTGCTGCTTGATTGGCTGTGAGGTTTCCACTGCGCGCAGATCTGAGTCTCCCAGCGCGCCTTCCCACTCCTTGGATTGGCAAATGAGTTTCAAAGGAAAGCTGAGTAACCAACCCATAGACTGCTGTGCTCACACATCTGTGTCCTGGTAGCTTCTGCATTTTTTACATAAGATAGCCATTTACACAGAGGGATCTGGGGATGGGGGCAGTGAACTAGGCACTCATCAGCCCATGGGTTGTAAAGCATCAGTGGGCATCAGGGGGGAGGTAGACATCTGTATATGTGTTAAGGTTTTGGACCAAGAATAAACTGGTTTTTAGCAAAGGTGCTTTGTAGATTGAGCAACTGAAAATTTTGTGATTGAAACAAGGGGACACTGTTGAGTGGATGTTGCTTGTGCTGTAGCTGAGAATGGACTAGACACAGACTAACACTTCAACTTGAAGTTCACATAGATTTGCAGCATTTAAAAATGCATGATTCTGGCTTAATCTGTGACAAAAGTTGTAATCAAAGCTAATAACTGCAAAACTTCCAGAAAGGACTTGGTTGGAAAATTAAAGTGCCACTGGAAACAAGTCTACCAAAAAAAAAAAAAAAAAAAAATCCTCTACAGCTGAATAGAGGATTCAATGTGCAACTTGTTACCTAGCCAGACATGCAGGGAGTTCCTAAGACAATAACGCCCACCAGTGATTTTTGTCCATATTTTTTAAAACTTGGGGGGGGGGGGAATCAGTTTTCACCCTAAACAATTTGGGCATGTGCTTAAAAGTGTTTCACATGAGTGTTGAACTCCCCAAGTTAAATGTATTAGGATGTGGCTAGTGTGTTTTTTGAAAAGAGCTAGCCAATTACGAAAACACTAATAGGTAATTCCCCCCAAACTCTTCTGGCTTTAGGACTTTAATAAATGAGCATGAGACACACCCATTTGCAGGGATTCTCCTGTGTTGGAGGCCCGCAAGCATGCAGTGTGCAAAACTTGGCCCTCTCAAAAATACCAAACAGCAAATAGGTGGATCCTGCTGCCCATCTAGTCCCCTGGCGTGAGAAAATAAGGTAATCATCTGGAAAAGATGGAAGGCTGGAGAAGTAACAAATTCAGGTTGGCCTGAAAACTTAGCCCCACAAAAAGGGTAATGAACAATCTGGTTTATATTCGTAGCTTCCTTTGACAAAAGGCGTACAGGTGCCCTGTTAACTACCGTAAAATGAGCCCCCAGGTTAGGCCAGGGCTGCATGAAGGAACCCCACACACCCCAGCAAACCCCTCCCTAGTGGGCTCTTTATGTACATAGGCTGAGGTTTTAGTTGGTATTTGCAGATAGTGATGAGCGTGTTTAAAATAGATTTAATTTCCTCCATGTTTTGATGGTAAGTGCGGACACTGGCTTTTAGGAAGTGAGGTGAAGACGACTCTGCCCTAAGGGTCAAGTTGAATCTCAAGGGATAATCAGTGGGTTCCAGAAATGAGATTACAAGGGTCTTTCCAGTTAAGAAATCTGAGTGTGAGGGAGGCTTCCTTTGCCTCCAGCCTTCAGGATCAGTTCCTTGAATTAATGCATCCTCTGGCTTGGGGACTGTCCATGCCAGCCTACAGCCAGGCAGCCTGTAGTGAAACCTTGACCACATTATACCACACTCCCAGAACTCGAGATGCACCTGCCATTTGTGGTGTTAACAGTTCTCTTGCCCTTCTCCTTTCACATAAGAACAGTCACCAAGTTCTTCAATAACTATACTGGGGAGGGAAGTGGTAAGAGAAAAAGCCAGATATAAAAGCTGTAGGTAAGATTGATTAATTCATATACTATTGTATAAATACACAAGATTGTTAACAGCACCATTTCCAAGTGTGTACACAATGTGATAACTTGGCACAAATTTTAAAGGTGGAAAAGGCTAGTTGCCACTTTAAGTAATCAAAGATCTGGTACAGAAAAGGGTAAAGAGCTGTATTCTACCTGCTACAGATTGTGCCTTTTCATTCACCTCCAGCTACAGGGATGGGACAACCACCCAAACTAACACTGGGAAGTCTGCCAATCTTCGACTTATCATAACGGTGACACTACCAGGGGCTCGATCCACCTGGATTTGAAAAAACTGATGAAGTGATAAAGGACAACTAAAATATTAATTGCTTCAAACAATAAAAGTCATTTTGCTGACATTCCATAAAATCGCTAGTTTTCAAGCTCAGTTCAGAGGCTTTTAAAAAAATATTCTAGACCTAGTAAAGTGCCTCCATTTGTCAAGGGAAAAGCATCCAACATTAGACTGAAACAACTTCAGGCTGAGACGCATCTAGAACAGGCCGAAGTATGGAACACAGTAAATAAACAGCGCCGCTAGGATGCCGTACTCCACCAAATGGAATCACGCACGCCCAGCCGTCACCTTCTGGCCGTGCATGAACTACCAACTGTTAACACAAATCAAGATTTTAGCGTGTAGTCTCAACCGCTTCTTGGCAGCAGAAGTCTCCATCCGCTGGCTTCCTCGGGGGCGGGGTGGCGAATAAGACATTCCCAGCTGAACCAAATACTGGGCCCCACGCGCCCCACTAGCAAGGGAGCTGGCGCGCAGACCCAACCCGGAAGGAGCGACCGCGGTGGCCAGCTCGGGCCCTCAGCGCAGCTTCTTGCCTGGCAGGCCGTCCCGGGCACCGCGGGGTGGCGGGCGCGCGGCAGGCGGCGGCGGCGGCACTTTGGAGAGCGGGCAGTACTTGATGGTGTGCGCGTTGTCGCCGCTGGCGCCACACAAGGGACACGTGTAGCGGCGCAGCACCGGGCACAGCACTCGCCCGTCCGGGCCCTTCAGGATGTGCGTGGTGTAGAGCGCCACCGCCTCCTTGTTGTTTCTACAGAACACACACACCTGCAGCTCCGGCTTGAGCAGACGCGCGGTCGGCCCGGAGGCCGCGTGCAGCCGGGGCTCGGCCGCCCACGGCGGGGCCCTGTCCTCGCGCCGCGCCGCCTCGGCCGTGGCGAGGGCAGTGGCGGCAGCAGGCGCGCAACCTAGCAGCACGGCGGTGGCGCGGCCCGCGAACGGGCTCAGCTCGGCGAAGCGCTCCTCCAGCAGCCCGGCCTCGGCGGGGCCCGCGCACAGCTCCAGGGCGCCCAGCTCCAGCGCACCGCCCAGGTAGCGGCCCCGAGGCCCCGGCTCGTCGCTGTCGTCGTCGTCGTCGTCGTCCTCGTCGTAGTCGGCTGGCTCCAGCGCCGGCCCCAGCGCCCCGGCTGCGGGTCCGGCCCCCGCGTGGGGCGAGCAGCTGAGCGAGGAGGTGGAAGAGGACGGGGAGTCGCCGCCGCGCTTGTCGCCGTCCACCGCCTTGGTGATGAGGGTGGCGAGTCCCAGGTAGTCGTTCCACGAGCTGAAGGGCTGCGGGTGCGCCGGGCCCGGGGCGCTCACGTGGCGGGCGCTGGGCACGAGCGCCGTGGGCGGGGGGGCGCGGCCGCGGTGGGGCGAGCGGGGCGCCCAGGGAAAAGCCTCCATGGGCGGCTGCGGGCCGCACCTCCCCGCCGCCAGCGCCCTGACGGAGGGACGCGCAGCTGCCCGCCGGCCGGTCTCCGCGGGGCCTCTCGCGCCTTTTATCGCGCTCTCCCTTCCCGGCCTCGCAGCGGCCCTGCCCCCGCGCTCCCCGCCCGGACGGAGGCGGAGCGCAGCGGAGGCGGGCGCGCCCGGCGGCCGCCAGTGCGCGCTCCGCTCCGACCCGCGCGGCTCCGGCGCCAGTGCTGCGCCAGCGTCTCCAGCCGCCTGGCCGCTTTCGCTCCGGGAGGGGGCGGGAGAGGCGCCGCCTCGGGTCCCGGCGCTAATTGGCTGCTTACCAGAGCCCCCCCGCCCCCGGCCCTCGGCGGCGCCGCTCCGGACGCTGATTGGTGAATCTAGGGAAGGGGCGTGCCCTTTCCGCGCAGCTGGTGAGAGGGGGAGGCGAGGGGAGGGGCCGCTGCGGGGGTCTGAGTTTGGAGCAGGTGACCCGGCCTGGGGGAGGCTCGCGGAAAACAGGGCGGGGATGGCGAGAGGAATGGTCCAGGATTCACGCACCGCCTCCTAGCCAGTAATGGCCCCGGTCCAGCCTTCAGAGCACACCCCTCCCGGTCTCCACAGCATCAGTAAGGAACGCTGCGAGGGGCGGGACCGGCGCGGTTCGGGATGCCAGTCTCTCCTCCGAGCCTCCAAATCTTCAGTTAAATTGCCTTTGCCCGGAGCGCTGGAGCGCTTTCCCCCGGGGTGAGATCCCCTCAGAGCCTTCCCAGGCTCACAGGGTGCGGTGTCTGCGTAGTGAGTGGCCGAGGGCTGCAGGACTTCCACAGCTCGCAGAAGCCTACCAACAGGTGTGCAGAGAGGCTGGGTGGCGACTGATGACCTGGGTGCGGGTGGGGCCGGGCTTGAAAAGCAATAACCTGCGCGAGTCTCTGCCAGAGATTTTTTGGGTGTGTGTAGACACAGCCTTGGGGTGTATGTGTGATTATGGACAACAGTCACATTCAACGTCATTTAATACTTTGTCATGAATATATATACATATATATAGTTTAATAAAAACAGTGGAAAATCAAGGTCAGAAGAAAACTGACGAAAGCGTTGGAGGTGATCGTGCCTGCCGTCCCAGAGAGGCGGCCACGTTATTTTTCTTAATTGGAAGTAGGAAAACTGGTAGGTCTTGGAAAGAGCTGTCTCACATTCCGTGGGAAAGAGAAAAGGCTGGCAGCTGGGTCTGCCTGCCGTGGGAAGGGCTCCATGGGCAGGGCATGGCAGGGCTTTCCTTCCATGGAGGGGACACACTGTAGCTATTAGGCGGGCGTGGAGGGCACTGACAGCCCTCATGTGGTATTTGGTCCTGCTCAGGGTGTGGCTTAGGTTTTGACTGTACCCAGTAGAGGATGACCAGGACCTGGACCAGGCTTGACAAAGAGTACAACTGCTGTTGAGTGATTCCAACTCGTAGTGAGCCTATAGGGCAAGAGTAGAACTGCCTGGTAGAGTTTCCAAGAAGTGCCTGGTGGATTCGAACAGCTGATGTTTTGGTTAACAAACCTAGCACTTAACCATTATGCACTTAACCATTTCTGTGGCGAAGAGTAGACTCTGGTTAATGTTTGAATGGAGGAAGGAGCGGAACAGAGTGTCAGTAGTACAAGGAAACTTTGGGACCCTTCACTTCGGCCCAGTCTTAACTTCACTGATGAGGAAAATGAACCTAGGAAGAGAAATGACTTTAAGGTCACACAATGATTAGGTGACACACTCCATTCCTCCTGGCTTGGTGGTCTTCCCACTACATCATGGACCTCGAATGTATTTCAGACTGTGAGTCTGTACCTGCCAGGGAAGAAGAGTGGGAGGGGGCCAGGTGCCTTTGGCTCAGGGTCATGCCCTCTGGGTGCTATCCAAGGGTCAAGTGTGTGGGATAGGAAAGGACTTGGGGCAGTGTACTGACCCCACTTCTGGCCACCTGTCTGTGTTAGGAGTTGAAGACGTGTGTTTTAGTCTCTTTTTCAGTTCCTCCCTGCTAATGGTCGACTGAAGTTGGAAATTAGGCATTGATTTTCTGCACTTGCCAAGCCAGTTATTTTTCAAGTTTGTGTTGGCATCCGAATCAAGAAGCCATTCCTTTATTCCCTCCCCGCTCCCCCCAGAAAGAAATGAAAGCTCCCAAATGCCGTGAGCTCCCGCGGAAGCCTGGCACGTTTGCTGATACTGAACTCTGAGCCCTCCACCACGCAAACACCAGCCCCCAGACTGGTATGAAGGTTATTATGCTATAAATGGAAAATTCCACTTAGTTCACACAGCACTGGAGCCGGCGTACTTTCAAGATAAGCCACAGAGTGGGTGCCACTGTTCTAAGAAAAACTTCTGCAAGGAAATTTTGACAGTGCCAACTGCTGTGTTTGATCCCTGGGGGCAAGCCAAGGAGAGGGAGCAAAGAAGCCCTCTTCAATAGGTTTTTCTTTTTTTTGTTAATTGAGCTTCATGTGAAAGTTCATCCCACAAATCAGTTTCTTATTCAGAAATTTATACACAAACTGTTTTGTGGCATTGGTTGCAATCCCTCATTGTGCCAACACTTGCCTCCTCCCTGTCCCTTTCTGCCTCAAGTTCCCCAGTTTTGTTTGTCCAGTTTTCCTGTTCCTTCCCATGGCTGTGTCTTTGTTTTGGGGCAGATGTTGCCAATTTGGTCTTGCATACCTGATTGTTCCAAAAGCATGTTTCTTGTGTGTGTGTTGTTGATCATTACAAGCCTGTCTAATCTTGGAGAAGAGCCCTGGTGCAACTGCTAAACCAAAACGCTGGCAGTTCAAATCCACCAGCTGCTCCTTGGAAACCCTATTGGGCTGTTCTCTGCCCTATAGGGTCACTAGGAGTGGAAATGGACTTGGCAGCGGGTTTTTTGATTTTTAATCTTTGGCCAAAAGGTGAACTTCGGGAGTGGCTTCAATTCTGAGTTAGAAGCATGTAGGGGGGTCACTGCCTTTGGGGGGGGTCCCTCCAGAGTCTGTTAGACCAGTAAATCTGGTCTTTTTTGTGAATTTGATAATTTGTTCTACTTTTTTCTCTTGCTGTGTTCATGATGAGACGAATGGATGTAGCTTAGATGGCTGTGCCCAAGCTTCTGAGATTTCAGATGCTACTCACCAAAGTGGGACATAGAACATTTTCTGTGTGAACTAGGTTGTGCCAGTTGGTATAGATATCTGCTGAGTATATGGCCCTTTGCCTGTGAACCTGGGAGCTTCATCCCATGAGCTGTTTAGTTATGCCCTTATGTGCTCTATGATCTGTATTAATATATGAAGAGAACCCCTGGTGGCCTGCTGGTCAAGCGCTATGGCTGCTAACCTAGAGGTCGGCAGTTCAGATCCTCCAGGCGCTCCTTGGAAACTCCATGGGGCAGTTCTGCCCTGACCTGTAGGGTCGCTATGAGTTGGAACTGACTTGATGGCACCTAACAACCACAATATATGAAGAGCACTTGCAGCCATGCATTTAGACATTTCCACTAGTGAGCCTGAATCTCACCACTTGGCATCTCTATCTGTCTGTGTATCCATTTGTATGTTATTGTTTGTCAAAACCATTGTTGCAACTATGTTGTGGTAGTTACAGGAGTTAGTCTCTTATTCTTGCTTTCCTCTCAGTGTCCTCTCTTGCCTTGGTCATGTTGTGCTGACATCTCTCACATTGTTTGGCTTTTCTTTCATTAGTATTAACAGGTGTGTACTATCTGTCTGATAATTGTCCCTACCTCCCCCACCCCTCCCTGGTAACCATCAGAGTGTTTTTGTTTCTGTGTGTAAACCTTTTGTTGTTACTTTATAAGAGTGGCCTCATACAGTATTTGTCTTTCTATGATTGACTGATTTCACTCTGTATAATGCTGACCAGATAGGTCCATGTTGTGAGATGTTCCATGCTGTTCCATTGTCCCTGTGTGCCACAGTTTGTTAATGTGGTCGTCTGTTGATGGGCATTTAGGCCTCTTCTACCTTTTTGATATTGCAAATAATGCCTTAATGAACATGGATGTACACATGTTTATTCGTGTGATGGCTTTTATTTCTTTAGAGGTATATATTTAGGAGTGGGGTTGCTGGATGATATGGTATTTGTGGCTTTTTGAGGACATGTCATACCATTTTCCGTAGTGGTTCCCCATAGGGTGTTTAGCTCCTGTGACTTTACCAGGAGAATTAAAAAGTAATATATATATAGTGATGATAAAAGTACACATACTAATTGTCTATCAGCTTAGCATCTCCCACATTTACAAAATCAATGACATCGATGACATTTTTCATGTTATGCAGCCATTATCCTTTTCAAAAATATCCCACTGCCGTGACCATAAATTCGGTCTCCCCCAAACAACAACGTCTCTTCTCCCCACCCCTCCCACTTGTGGTAACCATAACCTCAGGTTTCTACATATGTGCTTATTGCATGTCAGTGAGATCACAAGCTGTCCTCCTGAGACTTGTTTTGGCTCCTCGTTGCTGTAGCATGCATGGAGACTTCGTGTCTCTGTATCTGCATAATATTACATTGTATGTATATACCATATATTCTTTAGCCATTCACCTACTGATGGATATCTTGCTTGTTTCCACCTTTAGACTATTGCTGATAGTACTGTGGTGAACATTAATGTACAGGTGAGCATAACTTGTGGTTTTGAAATAATTTATTCGTCATCTTCATGCCTGTTGTTGCTGGGTACTGTTGAATGGACCTCAATGAATGGTGACTTCATGTGTTACAGAGTAGACCTGCTCCATAGGATTTCCGTGGCTGTAATCTTTTTTTTTTTTAATTTAACATAACTGAGTAAAAATGTACATTCACATGTAAATTTACATGCCCCCCTATATGCAGCTTCCACTGCTCTCCCTGTCCGGTGACTGCACACTATTCCTCTCTGTTCCATACATGTCTCATCCTCCCAACAGTCTCCTTTCCCCTCCTCTCCATCCACTCCCCTTCCTCCAGCCAGAGGTCAGCAAGATGATATCCTATAGATGTATAGAACCATAAAGTGCTTCCAACATATGGTTACTCTGCATTGCCAAGTCCATTCCATTCCTGTCCAAAGAGTGGACCTTTGTTATAATTTATGGGAACGGGCAGCATCAGGGCCGGGGGCCATGCTTTCAGAGGAACCCCAAAACCGCTAGACCATCAATTGAGGTCTTTTAGTGGAGATCTCATGTTGCACCTCTTTTTATTCTTGTGTTGCCAGTGAGGCTCCTCTCTGTGAGCTCCGTGATGGCTATCACTGGTGGTGGCCGGGCACCATCCGGTTCTTCCGGTCCCAGGTCGATGTAGGCACCCACTCTTGTGGGTCTCTCTGTCTTCTCGGTTGTCTTTACCGCCTGCCATTTTGGCCCTCGGTGAGCATCCGTTCCTGCTGAGTTGGGACCATTTGCTGTGTCCTCGGATGGCAGCTTGGCAGCTTTTAAGACCCCAGATGCCACTCACCAATGTGGGGTGCATAGAGCTCTCTTAGCAAAACACTAGTTGTGCCAATTGGCCTGGAATTCGCCTAAGAGCATGGTCCCGCGCCCCCGCCCCACCGTGGCTGTAATCTTTATAGACGGAGCCCTAGTGGCTCAGTTGTTAAGTGCTCAGCACTGACCAGAAAGTTGGCAGTTCGAACCCACCCATTACTCCGCAAGAGAAAGACATGGCAGTCTGCTTTGAAAAAGATTACAGCCTTGGAAACCCTATGGGGGCAGTTCTACTCCATAACACATCATGTCGCCATTCACTGGGGTCCACTCAACAGCACCCAGCAACAACAGGTCTAAAGGTTATACATGATGAGTTGAAATCAACTAAGTGACACTGGGATTTTGGATGTGATTTAATGTGATGTTGCTGGGTAGGTTCAAACCACAGACCTTTAGGTTAGTGGTGGAGTGCAAAGTGTTTATGATGCCCAGGGACCTGACATGCAGTGTGAGTAAGGACAGTTTCAGAGCTGCAGCCTGGTACGGTTGTGATGGCTGCATACAGATGCTCTGGAATGGAGAGGAGGGAGCTCTTGGGGGCCAACTGTCTGTGGCTTCCCCTGGCATTTCCTGGCCTACTGTAAACCTAAGTAGGTGTCTGACCTGGAAAGAATGTCTGGACGCAAGAGGCACAGCAGAGGAAGCATGTTGTTTTGTGGTCGTGCTAGGCATCCGCGCAGTGGGAGCCTTGGCTGTCAGTGATGACTGAAAGGTCGTGGGGTGGTGCCTGGTCCAGCTCTGGGGCTGAATAATGCCACTTTTGTCCCCAAGCGCAGGCCTCAGCCTGCCAGAGCTCTCCCGCTCTCTTTCAGGTGGCAGAGCTGACTTCAGAGATGTTCTTAGCACCTCGGATGGAGTCTGACTGCCTTCTGTTCACCTTCCAGGAGCCTGGAAGGAAGCAGATGGAAATAGCCAGAGTGTGAAAGTTTCTTCAGGGGATACCCTCCATCCCGCAGAGACAGGGGGACAAAGCAGGCCACAGCTCATCTCACAGTTAGAAGATGTGTCTCTGTTTCTTCTGCTCTGGGGCCTGGGTGGCACAGGCATGGGATAGGTGGGCAGGGTGGGTGGTGGAAAGGCTGCTGGGGGTCCAGGTTCCCACCTTTCCATGTCACTCCAGCTTCCAGCCTGGGCCATTTCCTTTGCTGGCAGTAAAACTGGACCATGAGGAGAACATACAGACTTCTGGGGTTTTGAATCTGCTCAGAAGCATGAGGTCAGTGCTGGGGAATGAGGCAGCTTGGCTGGCGTCCAGGCAGCTACAGAGATGCTGTTTGTCAGGCCTTGGGTTCCCGTGGACCTACTTGCCAAGCTTCACGGGGGGTAGCAAGTGCTTTCTTCTCTACTCTTGGGGCCTGGAGGCGGGATGGCATGTGTGGGCACAGTGGGGGCTCTCTTCTGTAGTAGCGTCCACTTTGTCCTTGGCATGCCGAACTCAGGGAGTCCCAGGGTTGGGGGGCCTCCCCTTTGGAGACTTCGAATCTGCAGTAGTGTTCAAGCCAGTGAAAAAGCAGAGGGAGATAGTGAGGCTGGTGGCTTGGTTTTTGTCCTGGTTCTTCTGCAAAGTCGCCTTGAATGAGGCACTTTACATCTCTGGGGCCTGTACCCAGAGAAGGGGGTACATCATGTAATATGACAGTTGCATTTGGTGACCACCTGGCAGCCACCGTCCCTGTCTTGCTGACTTTCCATTTGGTTCCGGGTAAGTCCCTCCCTCAGCCCCAGGTGTAATCCAAGCAGCACCGCCCCATCTCCCCTGGTTGTGATTGGGTTATCTGAGGGCTGGGACCCAGTTTGGCCAGTGAAATATAAGGAGATGCCTATTAGGGGGATACTGCAGAAGGATTTGTTCCTTTATTAAGAAAATTCGAATAAGAAGAGTACTACCTCAACACTTTTGCCTTCTTCTGGTTGTGAGCAGTATATGAAACTGGCAGTACTGAAGTGACAAGTCACAAAAACAGAAAGCTGGCACAGGGTGATGGCTGGCTGGCCAAATATATAAAAAAAAGTTTTGGTGACTTTTTTCCTAGTTGTGTTGCACATGGAGGTAACAAAACATTTGGGCTTTCAACAGTTTTCACAAATACACTTCAGTGACATTCAGTATGTTCATTATGCTGTCCAGCCATTATAGGGTGACATTTTTTTTGACGACTTGATGACTTCTTGTTACTCAAACTAATTGAATAGCTTTAATTGTTTCAGCCGCTGGGAGTGGGGTGTTCTTTGACTTGTAGCTGAGTTCCTTCTACTTGAAACCTGTATTAAAAAAAAAAAAAGCATTTGGTGGGTTTGCTAAGTGCAAAGAGCCTGCCTGAAAAATCTGCACACCATGTAATTCGAGCTGTATGACATTCTGGAAAAAACAGAGCTATTGAGACTGTGAAAGGGTCCATGGTTGCCACGGGTGCAGTGTGTGTTGGGGGGAAGGTGGATGAATAGACAGAGCATGGGCGTTTTTAGGGCCGTTAACTGTTCTGCGTGCTACTGTAATGGTAGACACATGACATTATGTGTATGTCAGAACGCAAAGAACTGTGTAACACAAAGGTGAACCCGAATGCAGTCCGTGGACATTAGTTAATAATAATGTATCAATATTGATTGATCAGTTGTAGCAAATGCAAAAAGAATGCAGGATCTTATCAAAACCAAACACACTGCCCTCTTAGAGACCCCATAGGACTCCCAAGGCTGTAAATCACAGAAGCAGATTGCCGCATTCTGCCTTCCTAGGAGCTGCTGGTGGTTTGGAATGGCCAACCTCTCTGTTAGCTGTCCAGTGCATTCCCCGCAGAGAAACCAGACCTCCTAATAGCCAGGTTATTAGTAACAGGGAAATGGTGTAGGGGAGGAACCAGGTGATATAATCTGCTACTAACCTAAAGGTTGGCTGTTCAAGCCTACCAAATGACTCCATGGAAAAAACACTGTTGGACTCTTCACAAAGATCATAGCAAGAGACCCCATGACAGGCAGTTCTGCTCAGTGCACTTGAGGTCAGTGTGAACTACAGTCTGATTTCTTTTTGTCTTCCTTACTGTACTCTGGAAACCCTGGTGGCTTAGTGGGTTAAGTGCTACATTTGCTAACCAAAAGGTTGGCAGTTCAAATCCGCCAGACACTCCTTGGAAACTCTATAGGGCAGTTCTACTCTGACCTCTAGGGTCCCTCTGAGTTGGACCCCACTCGAGGGCAGTGGGTTTTATTGTGCTTTAGATTAGGTTTACAGAGAACAAAGTGGTTTCTTGTTAAACCGTTAATATACATGTTATGAAGTGGACTATGTCCCCCCCCAAAATGTGCTTAGAAATTTGGCTGAGCCTCATTCCCTATATTGGTGTGATGTTCCTTTATATTGTAAATTCTGCCTCTCTGATGTTTAATGAGGAAGGATGATTAGTTGTGTTGTGGGGCAGGACTAGAGATGTGGGATTGTGTTGTGCCTTGGGGCAGCTCCTTGAGATATAAAGGAATGGGTGGCAAGCAGAGAGTTGGTGACCTCATACCACCAAAAAGCAGTTCTAGGAGCAGAGTATGTCTTTTGGAAAGGACCTGGGATCCCTGCCCCTCAGAAGTTCCCAGTCCAGGGAAGATAGATGGACCTTCCTCCAGAGCCAACAGAGAAAGTCTCCCCTTAGAGCTGACACCTTGAATTTAGACTTGTCACCTACTGGACTGTGGCAGAATAAAATGTATCTTTTAAAAGCCACCCATTTGTGGTATTTCTGTTTAGCAGTACCAGACGACTAAGACAGTGTGCATTGCTTTTTGACATTGTTTGCTGTCTCAGCCGTCTGGTACTGCTATAACAGAAGCACCACAAGTGGATGGCTTTGACAAAGAGAACTTGATTCTCTCACAGACTGTTGGCCACAAGTCCAAATTCAGGACGCTGGCTCTAGGGATGGCTTTCCCTGTCTGTCGACTCTGGAAGAAGGTCCTGGTCGTCAGTCTTCCTTGGCCTGGGAGCATCTCTCTGCAGGAACCACAGGTCCAAAGGCTGTGCTCTGCTGCTGGCACTGCTTTCTTAGTTGTTCGAGGTCTCTGTGTCTCTCTGCTCAGTTCTCTCTTTTGTATCTCAAAACAGGTTGGCTTGAGACACTATCTAATCTTGTAGGCCTCATCAATAAACTGCCATGATCAGTAATGTAGCCGACAAAATTGTAGTGACAGAATTTATAACACAGGAAGATCTCATGAAATGATGAAATAGTGGATGACCACACAATACTGGGAATAACAGTCTAGCCACATAATGTATTTTTGAGGAACAAAATTCAGTCCATCCTAGTTGTCAACCCCCTGAGGCATCAACCCTCTCCCTTCCTGATTTTGGGTTCCCTGATTTTGGAAACCCTGGTGGTGTGGTGGTTCAGTGCTGTAACTGCTGACCAAAAGGTCGGCAGTTCACATCCACCAGGCGCTCCTTGGAAACTATGGGGCAGTTCGACTCTGTCTGTAGGGTTGCTATAAGTTGGAACTGACTCGACGGCAGTGGGGTATGTTTTTGGTTTATTACCAGATTTACTGTCCTCTCCTGCCTTCTTGTCGTTTGTAACCAAACGCCACGCTGGTTATTGTCCTGTCTTATTGGCCAAATGAAATAAGATGAACACCTTGCAAGGGAAACAGAAAATGGCAAGTTTATGGCCTGCACAGACAGGGAGCACTGTGGGGCCTAGTGACATAACTCCATGTTTATTGCCCCAGGGGTCTCACCAGCTTATTTCCTATAGTGTCTAGGGGTTGGGTTTCCTACCGGAACTCTCTGCTCTCAGCCGTCCCATGTCCATATTTGCAGGTCCAGATGTTGCATTGGCTTCCCTTGTGGCTTCCTGGATGGCCTCTAGGTGGAAAGGTTGGCTTGAAGTTATCTTCCTTTGTGGTGTTAATTGGGTCCAGGGTCAGGTGAAGGGTGTGATCTCGTCAGTCAGCCCATGCTCTGAGGTCTAGGTTGGCCAGGGGTACTGGTGTAGCACTTGGGCCACCACCTGCTATGACTTTCTGAAAGAGATTGCTCCAGACAAGCATGTGGTTAGCAAGACAAAGAAAGGAGGGGAAGGACTGTTGATTGGGGGTTTCACTTCCTTGTCCCTGGGCTAGTGTGTCCCTTTAGTGTTATTTTGTATTATGGGCCTGTCCCGTCTTCGCCTGAAGGGTGAACCTCAGGAGTAACTTCATTACTGAGCTATAGGGGTATTGGGGGTCATATTCTCAGAGTTTCTCCATTCTATGTCAGACCAGGGATCTTTGTGTGTATGTGTGTGTGTGTGTGTGAGAGAGAGAGTCAGAATTTTGTCCTACAATTTTCTCTAGCTCTATCTGGGACCCTCTGTTGTGGTCTCTGTCAGAGCAGTTGGTGATGGTGGCCGGGCACCATCTATTTGTGCTGGACTCAGTCTGGTGGAGGTGGTGGTGGTTGTGGTCCTTTAATCCTTTGAACTAGTCTTTCCCTTGTGTCTTTGGTTTTCTTCAGTCTCACTTGCTCCAGATGGGATGGGACCAGTGGAGTATCTTTGATGGCCACTCACAAGCTTTTAGATCCCAGACGCTGCTCACCTAAGTAGCCTGGAGAACGTTTTCTTTATAAACTATGTTATGACAGTCGAGCTAGATGTCTCCGAAGACCATAGATCCCCACAGCCCTCAGCCCAGTAGCTGGGTCCTTCAGGGAGTTTGGATGTGTCCATGGATCTTTTCATGACCTGGCCTTGAACAGGTTGTACTTCTACCCTTCGCCAAAACTACTACTTATCTGTTGTGGTATTTCTGTTTTTTTCTTTCCTTCTTCCTTTTTTATTTTGATGTGAAGAAATACACTTGGTAATTTTGTCAAAAACTAGGAAATAATATTCTAACTATACAGAGATAATAACTGTGTGTGTGTGTGTGTATGTGGTGTGTATGTGTGTGTGTGTTTCTTTGGGGGTCTGTGTGTATAAGAGCTGGAAGGAATAACGGCGAATCAAGAAGACTTGCTTTAGCCTTCTCTAAATCTCTCAGTAGTGGCTCAAGTCTCCTAGCCAACAGCAGGAATAGTAAGAGCACTACCATCAGCACAAGTTGCTTCTCCTGCAGCCTCTTGCTTGTACCCCACCCTGGCTACCCTGTGAGGTGGGTGCCATGATTACCTTTATTTTCCTTATGAGAAAGAGACTCAGCTGACTGTCCAGCTCCTTATCCAAGGCTGTGAATACGTAGCAGAGTTGAGATTTGAACTGTGCCTCTTCCACCCCAAGTTGGGTGTGTGTGCCTCTTTGTAAGCACCTGGTCATCCCCCGGACACATCCTCAGGCACCTAAATGTGGCCAGGCTGAGAAGGTAACAGCTGCAGGGCAGGAGACAGTGCCAGGAGCCAGCTGGGATAAAGCCTGGCATATTCCCTGAAACCGAATAAAAAATACCAGACCTACCGCTGCTGAGTCAATTTTGATGCTTAGTGACTCTTTCTAGGACAGAATGGAACTGCCTCATAGAGTTTCCAAGGAGCACCGGGTGTATTTGAACTGCTGATGTTTTGGCAGCTGTAGTTCTTAACCACTATACCAAACCCATCCGATCCCATGTAAAAGGCAGTTTGGATTTTTCTATTTATTCAACAGTGAGCATTTGGTAAAGTGAGTATAGTCTTTTTTTGTCTGCAACATCCCTTCTTCCCAGCCATGCAGCTTTCTTGTAGAAATCTGTATTATCCCGGTTTTGTTTAGAGTAGGACTTGCCTGGAGCCTGAAAGCCTGAGGGCGGATGTCTCTGGCTGATGGCAGGGATGACATAGTAGCAGCGGCTCCCAGGTTACTGCTACATAATGTGCTGAGCATTTACTCCTAACACCTTACACCCTCTCAGCAGCCCTACAATACACCCATTTCACAGGAAGGAAAATGAACTTAGGGGAGGCTACAGTTGTGCCCAGCAAGGCAAGGCTAATTAGTGCGTAAGTGTAGAGCACTGAGGGGTCCCTCGGTAGTACAGATGGTTAATGTGCTTGGCTGCTAAATAAATGGAAGGTTAGAAGTTTGAGTCCACCCAAATGTGTCTTGGAAGGAAGATCAAGTGATCTACTTCTCAAAAATCAATTGAAAACCCCATGGAGCACAGTTCTGTCTACTCAGACACACATGGGGTTTTCATGCATCAGAGTCAGCTTGACAGCAATGTATTTTTTAACTAGTAGAGTGTTGAATTGTGCCTCCTAGAAAGATATGTCCACATCTGAACTCCCAGTACCCATGACGGTGGCCTCACTTGGAGACGAGGTCTTTGCAGGTATAACTAGTTAAGATGAAATCATGCTGGATTAAAGTGGGCTTGAAATCCAGTGACTGGTGTCCTAAAAGGAAAGGACAGAACACAGAGAGACACGGGGATGATAGACATGTGAAGGCAGAGGCAGGGATTGGAGTTCTCTTCATCATCTAGTGCTGCTATGCTAGGAATACCTCAAGTGGATGGATGGCCTTAACAAACGGGTTTATTCTCTCAGTCCATTAGGCTAGAAGTTTGCCTTCTTGGTGCCAGCTGCAACGGAAGGCTTTCTGTCTCTGTCATCTCTGGAGGAAGGTCCTTGTCATCCATTTTCCCTGGCCTAGGAGCTTCTCAATTCAGGGATCCCACATCCCAAGGATGCTCTGTACTCCTAGTATGACTTTCTTGGTGGTGTGAGGTCCCTGTCTCTCTGCTCACTTCCCTTTTTTATATTTCAAAAGACATTGGCTCAAGACACAATCTGATCTTACAGATTAAGTCCTGCCTCGTTAGTATGAGTGTCCCTAATCCCATGCTCATCAACATCATAAAGGTAGGACTTACAACATATAGGAATGTCACATCAAGCGAGAAAATGGAAGACATTCACTCAATACTGGGAATCGTGACTGTCTTAGTCACCTCGTGCTGCTGTAACAGAAATACCACAAAGAGAAGTTCATTGACAAAGAGAAGTTCATTCTCTCACAGTCTAGTAGGCTACATGTCGAAATTCAAGGCATCAGCTCTAAGGAAAGGCATTCTGTCTCTGTTAGCTCTGGAGGAAGGTCCTTGTCCTCAATCTTCTGCTGGTCAAGGAGCTTCTCAGGCATGAAGATCTCAGGTCCAATGGAAGTGCTCTGTTCCCAGTGCTGCTTTCTCAGTGGTATGAATTCCCCAACTCTCTGCTTGCTTCCTTTTCTTTGTATCTCTTGTGAGATAGAAGGTGGCATAGGCCACGCTCCAGGAAAACTGCCTTTACATTGGATCAGGGGTGTGACCTGGATAAGGGTCTTTACAATCTTGCCCTAATCCTCTTTAATATAAAATTACAGTCACAAATTGGAGGGTAACCACTCAATACTGGGAATCATGGCCTAACAAAGTTGACACCTATTTGGGGGGACACAGTTCAATTCATGACAATGACCTAGCCCAACTGATACACGTATTTTTGGGGGATGCAATTCAATCCATAACAGGAGTAATGTAGCTACAAGCCAAGGAGTGCCAGGAGCCACCACGAGCTGTGGGAGAGCTATGTGAGGACCTTCCAAGGGAGTATGGCTCTGCTCACACCTTGACTTCAGGCTTCTGGCCCAGACCTGTGAAGGAATAAACTCTTGTGTTTTAAGCCACTCTGTTATTTGAGGAAACTCTGGTGGCACAGTGGTTGATCGCTGTGTGTGCTAACCAAAAAAGTCAGCCATTCAAATCTGCTGGAAATGCTATGGAACGGTTCTCCTCTGTTCAGTAGGGTCGCTCTGAGCTGGAATTGACTCGATGGCAGTGGGATTTTGTTATGGGTCGCCATGAGTCGCTTCCCACTCGACGGCACTTGGCTTGGCTTAATTTGGTAGACTTAGGAAACTAATAGCAGGTCAGTGCAAGAGAGCAAGACCCTCAACAGGGTGGATTGGTAAAGTGGCTGCAGTGATGGCCTCAAGTTCAGCATCAATTGTGAGGCTGTTGCAGATCCAGCAGCGTCTTGTTCTGTTGTTTGTGGGGTCGCTGTCGGAACTGGCTCCACAGCATCTGACAGCAGTGAACACAGCTGTCAGCTGTACCAGGCTGGTGCTTTTAGCCATCACGCCTCCTTGGTCGTCTCCTGGTCCACAGACCTTCTTCATTTGGAGTGCAGTACCTCCTGCCTCCCTACCTCCTGATGTGATTCTCATTTCAATGGCAACATCAGCCTTCTCTTCGTCTTCTTCCTCGCCTCTCTCAGGTGAGGAAGGAAAGGAGGAAAAGCTAGGACCCTAGTGGGGTTATATATAAAGTAATAAAACAGAAGCTCAAGGTCGTTTTCTGGTGGCCTCAGGGACTCCAGGCAGGAGAGGAGGAGATGGGCCAGAAGGGGCCACTGTATGTGGTTTGGCAGGCTGTGGACAGCACAAGGGTTTTTCATCTAAGGTGACCCCTTTCACTTCATAGACATGGTAGTGCGTGTACAGGTGAACCTACCGTGGTTTTCTGGCAGAGCTGGTGTAAAGTGTCTTCTTCTTTTTTAAAATCAATATATTATGACAGTTTTCTGAAAGATGGATGACAAAAGGTGTCTTGCAGATTGTCTTTTCCTAATTTGCCAGAGATGGTCCCATAGGCTAGCTGTGGCTCTGGTCAAAGGCATTAATGCTAAGCTCCTATTTTATTTTATTTTTATTTTTAGATGAAATTGCAAAAAAACAAAACAAAAAAACAAAAAAAACCCCTAACTTCTTGAAGGTAGTCTTTAAACTTAGCATTAGCTGGGTGCTGATGGGCTGCCCTCATTCTAAAGCTTCTCTCTAATTGAGCCAGTCAATTCAAGTATGCAATAATTCCATTCCTACTGAAACTATTTTAAAAATAGAATAGCCTAAAACAAAAAAGAACATTCTCTAATACATTTCATGAGGCCAGTAGACCCTTGATACAAAACATAACAAGTATAAAAAAATTACAAGCTCTTTTAGCTAACTGGTGTTCCTATAACAGAAATACCAGAAGTGGATGACCTTAACAAATATTTTCTCACAGTTTAAGAGACTAGAAGTCAGAAGAAAGGGTGCCAGCTCTAGGGCAAGGTTTCGTTTCGCTGTTGCCTGTGGAGAAAGGTCTCTGTGTCTTCTGAGCTTCTGCTCCTGGCAGTCTTCATGTGGCTTGGCATCCCTCTTCCCGCATCTCTGCTTCCTAACTTGCTTATTTAATCTCTTCTATATCGCAAAAGAGATTGACTCAAGATGCCTTCTACACTAATCATGCTGCATTAGTGTAATGTAGAAAACCTGTCTCCAAACAGTATTCTAACCACAGCTGTAGAGGTTACCGTTTACACCACATAATTTGGGGGGACACAGTTCAATCCATGACACTTGCTTGATTTTCTCTTTTCGTATCTCTAAAGAGATTAATTTAAGACATACCCTATGTTAATACTGCCTAACTAATGTAGCAACGACAAAAACAACCCATTCCCAAATGGGATTATAAGCAAAGGCAAAGGGGGGCACACTATTCAGTCCATTACAAATGGGTACACTGCATGGTCATGTGAATTACCCCTTGCTCTATGGATTTCTTGATTCTAATCTTTCTGGAAGCAGATGGCCAGGTCTTTCATGTGTGGTACCACTCTATGGAACACTGTGTTCAGACTGCCAACCTTTAGGTCAATAGCCAGGCTTGAACTACATGGCCCACACAGGGGCCTTAAATAATCCCTCAAGAAAGTTGTTAAAAAAAAAAGAATGGACACAGAAGAATTATTCCTAGTTGCACCAAACTAGAAACAACCCAGATGCTGTCAGTGGGCCCAGTGAGTGAGCAGATCATGAGAGGCAGTCAGAAGTTCAAGCAGAAATGTTTATTGCAGGGCTGTCTGTAGTGGTGAAAAGCTGAAATAATTTAATGGCCAGATAAAGGGAACAGTTAATGATGGTACCCACATATACAAATTATTTTATGGTCAGTGAATTGCATTTTGTATTAATTTTTATTAATATAGGGGAGGGCTCGTGCTATAAATGTGTTGTTAAGTGCCGTTGAGTTGGTTCCGACTCATAGCAGCCTTATGAACAACAGAACGAGACGCTGCCGAATCTTGCGCCATGGCCACCATCGTTTTTATGCTTAAGGCCGTTGTTGTGGCCACTGGGTCAGTCCATCTCATCGAGGGTCTTCCTCCTTTTCGCTGACGCTCCCCACTCTACCAAGCATGATGTCCTTCTCCGGGGCTGATCCTTCTTGACAACATATCCAAAGTATGTAAGACTTCGTAAATGTGTACCTGTAGTATAATTTCTGAATATTAACAACAGTGCTGTGAGACTATGAAGGACTTTTGCCCTTCTTCAAGCATGGTGGTCAAGAGTGAGGCTTTGGAGTTAGATGGTCCGTCTTCCAAGCCAGCACTGGCCACCCAGCTTTTCTTAGCCTACGTGACTCTGACATGGACTCCTGGCATCCCTCTTCTGTTTATGAGAACCCTGTGAGTACAGTGGGCCCACATGGGCCCTCCAAGATAATTCCTGTGTTTTAAGATTAGCTGATTAGCAGCTGTAATCCCCCTTTGCCATGTAAGGTGATGACATAGCCACAGGTTTGGGGGGGGCTCTGGTGTACTAGCTGGGCCACCTTGGCAGGTTATATTCTTGAGCCTCAGTTTCTTCAGCTACAAGAGTTTTTACCAGCCTTGGCTCTTTACCATTTGGACTGGGCAATTCTTTGTCATGGGGGCTATTCTTTGTCATGGGAGACTATCCTGTGCATTGTAGTATGACCTATCTACTAGATGCCAATAGCAATTTCCTTTCCCAGGGTAACCATATAAGATGTCTCCAGAAGTTTCCACATGTCCTCTGGGGAACAGAACCAACCCTGACTGAAAACCACAAATCTATAAAATGGGTACATTTACGACATCAAAGTGTAGTTTTGAAGATCAGACAAGATGATGTGCCTAGAAGATTTGGTAGACTAATTGGTTGCATACAAGTTTCCACCAAATGATACGTGTTTGTATTTTGCTTGGATCTGACTTGACGGCACTCTGAGAAGCAAACTCTTAGCAGTCAGGTAGGTTCGAAGATTTAAATACCCCCAAAGGCAAATTTAATTTTTTACTGAAAATATTAAAAATAAATTTTAATTATTCACAGAACGGATTATTGCAAATTACAAGAAATTCAAACAGTTAAGACAAGGTAATATTTTCCTTCATCTCTTTAGCTGCCACCCCATTCCATCTCTTCCCTAGAGGTGACCCTTAGAATGTAAGTGTAACAAGGGCAGGTGCTTCATCTGAAATTGTTGTCATCATTTTACCTCTAGAGGCCACAGTGGTGTTAGGAACATACTAGACACTCAGTTAATGGTTAATGAATAAATGAATGAACTTAGTGTGTGTTTCCACTTACTTTGTGTTTATGCAGGCACACACACATAGATTTTTAAAGTTTGTATAAAATTCTACATGGTGTTCTATGATTTCTTTTTCCAAACTGTATTGAAAATACACCAACAAAAACAGAAATCCAGCAATTTTTACATGTATAATTCAGTGACACTGCCTATATACTTCCAGTTATGCAATTTTCTAACTTATCCCACCACATTATCGTATAGTCAGTGGGAACCACTGGTAACTACCCCTGGTAACCACTAATAATATTTGGTTTCTGTACTTTTGCTTATTTTGTCTAAGTGAAATCATACAGTGCTTGACCTTTTGTGACTTATTTTGCTCAGCATAATATTTTCTGGATGTATCGCTGTTGTGGCGCGCATGAAGATGTGCACTTTTTCATTCATGCCTTTAGATTCTCTTCCATCCATATATGTGACCTAGGGGACGGTGAGTTTCTATTAACGAGGGAGTAACAGTTTGGAAAAGGAGGGTGAGCATGGTCACATGGCTTGAAGGGTGCAATCAATGTCACTGAATTGTACCTTACAAACTACTGAATTGGTGTATGTTCTGTGCATATTCTCAACAACAAAAAGTAAAATAAATTAAAAAAAGACTGTCTGCCTGACCACCCACCCACCCATTCTTCCCTCCCTCGTTCTTTTTAAGTGCTATCAGTATGCGCCAGGAAACCCTGGTGGCACAGTGGGTTAAGTATGACATCTGCTACCCAAGAGGTCAGGAGTTCAAATGCGCCAGGTGCCCCTTGGACATGCCGTGGGGCAGTTCTACTCTGACCTCTAGGGTCGCTATGAGCCAGACCCAACTTGACGGCAGTGGGTTGGTGCTATGCACTGTGGTTGATTGAGTGGTTAGTGTCAGGCCCCCTGGCCTCTGCTCCTGGGGTCTCGCAGGGCCAGGGAACAGATCTCTCTCCCTGGATCAGTGGCTGGTTCAGCACGGTGCACAGCAAGCCGGAGGAGCCTATTGCTAGTTTAGATTTCTTCCACATGCAAGTTGTCAAGTCTTTTTGGTTTGAATGCGTCAGAGTCTTGTCTGTAAATCTACCCAGAGACTATTTTTAGCCTGTTTAGCCAGGGAATCAGCCACTCTATGGAAACATTGTGGACTCCAGGCCTGGTGCTTGTCTGCCTCCAGCCAACTGACTGGCAAGCTCTTAGAATATCCTGGACCTGGGTAGACCTGGCTTGAAAGTAGACACAAAATCTTGAGCTCCCAATTCTTAAATAGGACCAAGGATCTCTAGGGATCAGCTCTAGCCAATAGGTAAGTGACCTGAGGGCACTTCCTGGGTTCTTTTCCTGGTCAGCTCTGACAGTCCTTGTGATGGTGGTTGGACACCAATGGGCTGTTACGCTGTGACCACAGCCTCTCCTTTAGCCCCACATTTTACAAGCTGTGAGCATCCGCATCCTTTGTGCTAGCTGTTTCCTCTTCTTCCCTTTCCTACTTTTTGGCGTTCAAGGCTCAGCTCAAGTATCCTTTCTCAGGGACACACATCCCTTTTCCAGCAAGGCCAAGTTGGTCGCTTCCTTCTCTGAGTCCTCAGGGACTTTGCAACTCATGCCTTGGCCATAGTAGGACTAACTGCTGTTCCCTGTCTGCTCCACTCACTGGGTGGCTTCCCTGGGGCCTGGTCTGCCTTGAGACCCTTACACATGTTTGTTGGGTAATGACAGAGCAGTGTGTGAAGAACAAGGGAGCTGAGGAACGAACAGAAGAACTGAATAGGAGTCTCCTGGAAGAGAAGGTGCTGAGAAATCACGTGGTTTGGAACATGGGCTATTTTAAAGAGGACACCATAGTTGTCCTTGCCAGGATGACCCCCTTGTCATCTGCAGAATGGTCCTTATAGGCTGGAGTAAGGAACTCAGAGCCTCAGAGACTTTAATTCAACTCAGTTGAAGCCTCTTTCCAATTTCTAGGAAAACACAATGGCAGTCCTTTCCATGATACTCAGGAGTGGCCATGCAGCTCATAAACAAAGCATCTCGAAGCACTTTCCTTTTTGGAAGTCACTTTACATAAGGACAGTTAAGATCACTCTTCCACTGGTCTGATCTCCCAAACCTGAGCCATGTCAGGGGCAGCTAGGAAGTGGGAAGTAAGTGAAAGGCCTTGGATAATGCCAGAAATGAGTTTTATCTCCCTAGCATGCTTTCCCACACTCTTTCTTGTGGTTCATCTTGAAAACTCCTCCCTTACTCCCTGTGGTCCTTGTAGAGCTGTCAGTCATGGGCTCTGCCCTTCCACAGAAGCAGGCAGGTGACAGAGGCTGACCAATGAGAGAATTCTATTCTCTGGCTACAGAGAGTGGTTCAGGGATGGGCATGTGACCCAAAGAAGATCCAATCAAAGTCTTCCTTGAGTTTGAGATGAAAGTGTTGGAAGAGAAGAGTGTTCTGTCATTTCACTGCTAACTTGGGAGGTTGTGAGTTTGGGACTGTTGGTGGCCACTTTGCCTGCTACAGGACGAGTACCTCTCTGTAGAAGAAATCCATAAATACGCAGAACTCTAATGACATCATTGCTTGAACCCAGCCCTGGGTCCAGCTGTGCTTGAAACAGGGGACTTTACTACTCCTCAGTTAGGGAAGCAAGACATCCTCTTTTGTTGGAGCTGGTTTGATAGGGGATTCTGTTACTTACATCTGAAAGGGACATGACCAGTACACCTTTCCTGACTGCTGGCTGGTGTCCCCTATCCTGCACCTCCTTGGAGTTACTAACTCATGTTTCTGCGTCCATGCTGCAGTGTTGCTACTTGCCCCTGCCCTCCTCCTGGGTAGGACCTCGCTTCTCTGAAAGCATGGGCAGTGCTTCGTGAAGAGTGATAGAGCCAATCAAAGGAGGGGTGGCTGACTATGACCAGTTTGGGGCTTTTTCTGCAGCTGTCCTTTTACTCAAGGACTGCTGGGTCTGGACATACCTCGAAAGGAGTCTTTTAAAGAAAACATGCAGCCCTTGCCTCACTGGCTACTCTTCCTGCTGCAGGAATGAGGCTGGGCTTGGGTCTCCTTCATGATTCACTTCTGCCCTGCTACAAGCTGAGGGAATGGACATAACTGTTTCCAGAGAAGCAAGATAGCCCAAAGCCACAAGACTGCCACCTGTAGGGATATAGCTGGCATTCTGAGCACCTCTTGGCTCCTTGGAGGGCAGCCAGGAGCCAGCTAGGAGATTGGAGATGCGGTCCTCATAGGGTCATGGGGCACCAGCCTGGATGTGACTGTTGGGGATGGATGGAAAGCTGATTTCCTGCCAGGAATCTTGACGATACGCAACTTCAGCCCCCCGGGGAAAAGCTCAGATTTATTTAGTGTGGTGCAATTCTGGGACGTAGGCGCTTTTTCAGTGTTGCTGCAAGAATAAAAGTTATGATGGATTTTTTAAAAATGGAATCAAATCATCAACATGTTTCCAGATTTGTGACTTGTAAAAAGCTTGGCAGACAGTTGAAGAAATGTTTTCCTATAATAAATTAGAAAGTGTTCCCTCCTAACTAATCTTTTGTAATAAATTCAGTTGTGGTGGGATCGACTCCTTGTAAATAATTCTTCTCTGAAACACAACATCTGCTGGTCTCTAATTGCCAGAAGAAATTCTTGATAAATCAGAAATTGATGAAGATAAAATATGAAGTCTGCAATTGGCCTACATTTTATTTTCATTTATGGAAATCACTGTTCTGTGCCCTGACCCTAAAGTGAGGACTGTGATTTTGAATAACATGGTCGGTTAAGTCCAGGTGATGGGGCCCCTGGGTGGTACAAATGATGAAGCACTCAGCTACTAACCAAAAGGTTGGCAGTTTGACTCCATCCAGAGGACCCTCAAGCGAAAGGCCTTACAGTCTATTTCTGAAAGGTGACAGCCATTCAAAAGCCTATGGCGCATTAACAGTTTACAGTAAAACACATGGATCACCATGAGTCAGAGTTGATTCAAAGGCAACTCAAGCATGATGGTTTTAGCAAAAGCATGGCCAGAAGGAAAGGCAAATCCATACCTAGAGATTCTATTCCAATGAGAGAAAAAAGTGCTGCTCTTCCCACAGTGGAAGTGATCCAATATAATCAATTTGCCACCAGATCACTGGCTGCGTATCCTGGGGAATTGTAGCATATTGGTAGCCAGATGAGTCTTAAGGAGGAGCAGCGCATCTATGTCACAGAGCCCAAGCATAAACTTCATTCATGCCACCATGGTCAATTTGTTTGGCTTAGAGCTTGCACTGCAGGGGTTGGCAGACCCAAGATCAGCAGATCAGTCAGCAGGGCTCAGGCTCACAGATTGAAGAAACTAATGGATCTCGAGATTGGCAGGCAAAATAAGAAGTAAGGTACTAGCTCCAGTCCCAAGACCCAGAGGTCAGATGAACAGGAGCCAGCTACAGGATCCAGAGTGAGCGAAAGTCCATGAACCTTGCCAGAAAAATCCATCTATGGTGGATATAGGCACATCCTCAAAGAAAGTCTCTTTCAGTTGGTTGGCTGCTCATGGCAGATCCCATCATGGAGGTGACCACACTGTACCAGATCTCATTATGGAAGTGATTACATCATGATACAACTGCCAAACTACATCATAACTGCCAAATCACTGAGAATCATGGCCCAGCCAAGAAGACACATAACCTTAATGATTACAGGGTTAATGTTGCAAGAATTTGGGAAAATTTGAAATAAGCAAAGGAACAAAAACAAGAAAGGAAGAACAAGATTTGAAAAAGGACTACATTGAATTTACAGAAGTGAAAAAAGAGCAGCCATTGCAATAAAGATACTCAGTGGATAGTGTAAATAGCAGCTTAGACACAGGCAAAGAGAAAAGTAGTGATGAAATGATCTTAAATAATAAAGATGTGGAAAATATGAAAGATAAAGAAGTAGGGAAGCCAGAAAATCCAACATACCAGTGATAGCCATTCCAGAAAGCCTAGCACAGGGAGAATAAAGGGGAGAGTACATTCAAAGAGATAATTCTTCCAGAATTGTTAAAGATATAAATCTTCATCTTGAAAATGGACTGAGAGTCCCCTGAAGGATAAATGCAAGGAAATCTACGTTTCTACTTAATGAGTAAGATTGCAGAAAGCCCAAAACAAAAATCTTAAAAGCACAGACATAAACAGATTACCTGTGAAAGCAAAATGATCAGGCTGACAGTGGATTTAGTGACAAAGGTCACTAGACAAGGGAACTCGATACAGTGAAATCTGTGAGGGCCAGAACTTGATGGGACTGCCTCGTTTTTCTGGTTCTCACAAGTTTTCCACATTTGACAGGGCACAATCTGACCAGTTTTCTGTTGCTGCTGCTTTCAGTAGAAAGTATTTTGAGTTTTCTTTCCGCCTTTCTGACAGGTTCTGGCTTTCTTGTTTTACTGATGCAAGTGTCACTCTAAATAATTGTCAGTCAGGAATTCTGTAGCTATGTGAGAGTGAGGGCAGGCTGGGGAAAAAATTGACTTATTTATCTAGTGCTGCTGTAACAGAAATACTATCAGTGGATGGCTTTAACAAAAACAAGTTTATTCTTCTGCAGTCAAGGAGGCTAGAAGTTGGAATTGAGGGTGGTGGATCCCAGGGAATCTTTCTCTCTCTGTTGGTTCTGAGAGGTCCCTGTCATCAGTCTTACTCAGGCTGTAGGAGTTTCTCGATGCAGGGACCCTAGGTTGAAAGGACATACTCTGCTCCTGGATCTTCTTTCTTGGTGGTGTGAGGTCCTCTGTCTCTCAGCTTGCTTCTGTCTCCTGTTAGCTCCCCTTACATGGGATCAGGGCTGTGATCTGAATAAGGGTATTACATTCCACCCTAATTCTCTGTAACAAAATCTAATCTTGCCTCCTTGACCACAGGCAGAGATTAGGATTTACAAGACCCAGGAAAATTACACAAAATGGAGGGCAACCACGTAATACTAGGAATCATGGACTAGCCAAGTTGACACCTATTTTGGGGGACACTGTTCAGTCCATGACAGACATATTCAGATAAAGACCAAGAGTCTGTCACTCACAGACGGTTGATGAAAGGGCTGCTAAAAATGACTTCATTACGATGGAATTTAAGCCCAGAAGGAAGAAGTAGAATGTAAGAAGTAGTTTTGAGACAATAATTTGGTAATTATGTAAATAGATCTAAATAAACATTGAGTATGAAAACCAGGGAGACCTGGTGGTGCAGTGGTTAAGAGCTTGGTTCCTAGTGGGGACCCTATGGGGCAGTTCTACTAGGTCCTATACAGGCACTATGACTTGGAGTTGACTCAATGGCAATGCATTGGGTTTCTTTCTTTCTTTTTTTTTTGTTATAAGAAAATAGCAATTAAATAGCAACCAGATTTGGGACTCAAAAAGAAGGTGGAACTAAGTCAAGTACTAGACACGAACAACTTGGAAAACAGTGGTTGGATTGGAAGCAAAAGGTTTGATGGTTCATGTGTTATTGAAGCAGAAGATAATGACACAGGTTAACTTGAAACTTCATTAAGTATTCACATTAAAACATGATAGAAATGGAATAACCAGAACACAGTTAAAGAGCAAGTTGACATATGGTGAAAAATGTAACTAATGTCACCAAACAATTGGTGAAGAAATTGTCAAATGAGAACTTAATTTGCTGTGTAGACTTTCACGGAAAACACAGTAAAATATTCTTAAAAAATGATAGAAACAGCTACAATAAAAAGAGAATGTATAACTTTGAAATAAGCAGAAAAGGAATCAAAACCAGCTTTGTGCTTTTAACAATAGAAGGCCTGAAACATAAGGGCACTGAAAGGTTGAAAGAGATAGAGAAAGATACTGGGCAACTACTAACCAAAAAGCCAGTGTAGCAATGCTATTATTAGACAAGAGCAGTGATAAGGAGGGTCTGCACATCATGAAAAAGGAACAGTTCCCCCAGGAAAATATACCTGGACTTGGATTCCCTACCAACGTTATTTCAAATATATACAGAAAAATAGAATTTTAAGAAGAAATGAAAAGTAGATACATGAGACCAAATGGGTGGCTCCTGTCCAGAGGTGGGATGAGAAGGCAGGAAGGGACAGGAGCTGATTGGATGGACACGGGAGACCCGAGGGGAAAGGCAGAGTGCATTGTCACATTGTGGGGATTGCAACTGGTGTCAGCTGACAATACATGTATAAACTTGTGTAAGAGAAAATGAGCTGTAAACTTTCACCCAAAGCCCAAATAAAAAAAGAAAAAAAAAAGAATGGAAACATGTATGATCTTAAGTGGGAGATTTTACCATAGCTTTTTGGAAGAAGGTAGACCTTATCAACAAAATTAGCAAGGCTGCAGAAGAGTTGAATAATACATCAGTCTCAACTGGAGGGGTATGTAGAATCCTGTATTTATCATTAACTTAAAAAAATTATTTGTATTTGGAATGTAAATCAAATTTTCACACATATGTGGAACATTTACAAAATGTCACTACTAGCCCAAAGCAGTCCTCGAGAAATATCAAAGAACTGTGATCACATCACGTTCTTAAATCGCAGTTGAATGAAATTACAAATCAGTAAGTAAGCCCAGAGAGGGTCAAAAGTAATTCAGTGATCTTCTTAATGTCATGAGCATAGCACAGGGGACCTGGATTCGCCACTGTGGGCAAGATACCCTGCACACCGTCTCTCCCTGAGTCACTGAAGATCCAAGCAAGGATGGAAAGTGCTGGAAGCCACTGCTGCCCTTCGTAGATGGTCATTTCCACCTCCACTTCTCTGTGGCCTGGAGGGTATAGTGTTACCAAGTGTGTGTCTCTTGCTTTGGGCTTGGTTTTGAGGCAGTAGTGGACTTTCAGCAGACTAATGGTGGCCTTGGCAATACTGGACACCCAGCCAGAGAAGAAAGGAAGAATATGCATCATGTGGAGAACGGTCCAATAGGCAACCTGAGTTCTGTTCTTAGCCCTTTCACTGACCTCATACAAGTCACCACTGTCCCCATGTGCCAGTTTGGTCCCTTAGCTAAGGTACTCAGCAAGGCAGTCAGAAGCCCTTAGTGAAAGAGGTTAGGAATCTGCAAGTGTTATCCAGGATTCCTGCTTGTGAGTGACAGAAACCCATCTAAGAGTGGAGCAAACAAAAGGAGATTAACTGGCTGGTACAACTGGGAAATTCAAGCATGACAATGGCTGCAGATGGGGCTGGACCCAGAGCTTCAAAAAAGGTCACTAGGATTTTGCCTCATTCTCCATCTCTTAGTGTAGCTGTTCTCTGAGTTGGGTTTATTCTCAGGCACATGGCCCTCACTAGTGGCAGAGATGGCCACCTACTTATCTAGGCTTCCACACAATCATTTTCTGAACTCTGATGGGAAAGTTTCAACACAAATCCCAAGACTGAACCTCATTGGTCAAACTTAATGTCATGTGCCCATTCCTGAACCAATCACTGTGGTTAGAGGTTGGAAGGTACCAACTGACCGAAAACTGAGGGGGTACAATTTCCTGAGATAGGAAGGAGCAGGCAGTCCAGAGGTGGTTGGTGAGACTCTCCTCCCTCTGCACCACTGTTGGCAGGTGTCTGGCCTGGGACAGAGAGATGACTTTGAATCTTAAGCTGCTCACACTCTGGGGGAAGCAGAGAAGTATACAACTAACCATGATAGAAACCAGACCATTTCAGAGGCTACTACAGCAGTCCAAAGTGCTGTCAGAACCTAGAGGAGGCAGTAATTCACTGTGCTGGGCACATCCGACCTTCTCTCCATGACCCTTTCTCCTTTACCTTCTGCTGGGCAAGAGCACTCATGGACCACTGAGGCCCACGGATGACCAGGGGCTGGCCAGGGAGCAGGACCTCAGCTTCTGCTCCATTGAGGGAGAATGGGGAGCCTCAGCTGCAGCAGCTCAGACCTGGTTATTAGAAAAGACTGGCTTCTAAGGACTCTTGAGGAGCCTGGCTTTGCATGCCTGAATATGGAAATTTAATAACCACATTTGACATAACTGTCTATCTCTGTCTGTACCACTGCAGAGAGAAAATTAGTCTTGGTGTTTGCAATTCTACAGACGTGAGGGGATTGTTGTAGAAATCCTGGTTTGTGGGCTCTCAGGTCTGAGGTGACAGAACGGATTTTGTTGCCTGGTTGGGTTGTTGATAGAATCATAGAATGTGAGAGTGTGAAGGGCTTAGAGGTGATTCAGGCTGTGTTTTCTTCACATGGGGTCTGAGAAGGCTCCTGAATTATAGGTAAAATTGTGCCTGTGTGTATGGCGCTCCTTGGAAACTATGGGGCAGTTTTACTCGGTCTATAGGGCCGCTGTGGGTCAGAATCGATGGTAGTTGGTTTGGTTTTTTGGCTTGGTATGTCCTAGGGAGAGTTGCTTTCATTGGATTTGCTAAGGGATCTGTGGCCACCAAAATACTGAACAATCTTAATTGAGGCCTCATTTGGTGGTGACAAAAAATAGAGCCTATTATGGATTGAATTGTGTCATCAATGATTTATGTTGAAGTCCTACCCTCTGGTGCTTGTGAGCTTGAGTTTGTTGGGAAACAGCCTCTTTTAAGAAGGCGTAGAGCAGGTCTTCACCCCATCCAGGTGATGTCTTACGAAAGAGAAGAGGCAGAGAATTAGAGAAGGTGACCGTGTGGTGATGGAGGCAGATACAGCTGCATGTCGAAGAATGCCAAGCGTCACTAGGTGGGACCTTCATGGCTGCAGGGCAGTGGGGGGACAGACAGAGACCTGGCCTGGGGACCTGGAGTCTAGGGGGAGTCACAAGACCTTCCTGGGCCTTTAGCCCCTGGTTGCAGAATGGGTGTGATGTTTCAGCTCGCCGCCTCCCTCATGGTTGGGGTGAGAATGAGACCAGGTGAAACAGTACCAGCAGGAGCTAAAGGTATAAGAAAGTCATCTGTCAGGGTTCGGTCTGTGACTGCCCTGGCCAGGCTCGTAGTGCAAGGGGCCTACACACCTGTAACTCACAGGTTCTTGGCCAGGATGTACTCAGGGAAGAGCCCGACACTGCACTGGGGAAAGAGAGAAGGATGAAGATGTCCCTAGGACAGTCTGACATTGCGCTGAGACAGGATACCGAAGGATGCCCAGTGGCTGCCTTCCTTGCTTACCTGACTTTGTCCCTGAAAATGGAAAAATGCTGCTTTTCATTTTGAAGGGCAGAGGTCACTGTGGCTCGCTTGCATGATTTGGAAACAATTTCACACCGAGCAGGCAGGGAGATGGGTCTTGTTCCTTCGGCAGCCCCTCGCCTGGGACAGTGTAGACGTGCAGGGCATATCTGCTGAGTCAGTGAAATTGGATGAATGGCCTGCAGAGAGCAGGAGTCAGCCTGGAGACAGGGACAGCAAGTGGCTCTGGGAGACCCCCCCCTGGGAGATGTGGGGCCCAGGATCTTCCTAAAGGGTGGGGGCTTAGTGAAGAACTGGATTCCACTCCCTCCCCCATTTCAATTCAAGGGCCGCCTGGGGAAATTGGACATCAGGGGCCAATGTGACAAGAAGTACACCTAGCGGGTGGCAGGAGGGGAATGTTTGTGGAGATGTGGTAGTGGTGGTTTGTAGCTTGACTTGAGGTCACATTGAAGTTCATGGTTGTCATGGACCACATTGTGTCCCCCCAAAAATATGTATGGTAATTTAACTCGGCCGTGATACCCTCGATTTTGGTGATTTTCTCAGCAGACATAGCACTTAACCCACTACACCACCAGGGTTTCCAAGGAATCACAGCTTAGGTGTCCTGATCTACTCTTGCCCCCAAGTGAAGTTCCCTGTATAGCAACCAATCTCCAGTCCTTCAACAACTAGTTTAGTTTTTTGTTTTAAGTATAGACCCTGTAAGGGAAAACAGAAGCTTCTAGAAGGTAATATCTTCATGATCTTAGGGCACAGAAAGATTTCATAGCCATAACATAGAAAGCATGTATAGGCTTCCTGGCTCAAGAATAGTGAATATTATTTACCTGTTCATTCCTGTGCGTTTCCTATTCTGGTCCTATTTGTGGGTCTCTGCCTGCCCCCCACTGCCCTGTGGTCGTAAAGGTCCCAACTGCTAATGTTGGGCATTCTTTGACTTGCAGGTGCATCTGCCTCCATCTGCCTCCTAATTTCTGCCTGTGGTTAATAGATTGGCTTATATTAGAGAGGATTAGGGTGGGACTTTAACACCATTCCTCAGGTCACCTCCCAGCTCCAATGTGAAGGAAGTCTCCCCAGAATGTGGCTTACACCACCTTCTATCCTTTCTTCCTACAAGAGATGAGAGCAAAGGAAACCAAGCAGAGAGTTGGTAACCTCATACCATCAAGAAAGCAGCACCGGGAGTAGAGGGCTTCCTTCAGACCTGAGGATGCTCCCTGACCAAAGACTGATGCGACACAGGGATTTTCCTCTGGAGTTAACAAAGAGGGAAAGCCTTCCCTTGGAGTGGACACCCTGAATTCGGACTTGTAGCCTATTGGGCTGTGTGAGAATAAACTTTTTTTTGCTAACTCCATCCACTTTGTGGTATTTCTGTTAGAGTGGTACCAGATGACTAAGACAATGATCTTTTGACTTCTCTGTGGCTCAGAAAATCCCCCAGGATATCTGGAAGGTCTATTCACAAGGGGTGGGCAGGAAGGAGCTAGAAACTCAAAATTCATCAGCTGGAAGTTTCAGCTATCTGACCTCTTTGGCCAGAATAAGGCCTTGGTCATCATAAAAGCCCCTTCTGAGCCCTGGAAACCAGGGCACCCCCTCCATGAGCAGGAGACTAGATCTGCCGTTTGCTGTGTGAGATGACAGTGCTCCCCGAGAGGACAGAGGCAAAAGAAAATTCAGTTCAAAGGGATTTCAAAAGTCAGTTGGCTTTTATGCTTCAGGGTGTCTGTGATTTAGTGACGGTTTTCTCCCTGGGACTCATCTCCCTGAGTCTTTGGGGGACACAGTTGTGAAGTTGGAGTCATTGTGTGTGTGTCTTTGGTCTTTTTAATGATGTTGCAAATATATGCAAGGAAGATGACTCCAAAGGTTGGATTCAGTGATAGGTCCATCTGCTGCGGGGTGAACCTGCTGAGGGGGAGTGAGACAGCCTGGGGTCATAACAACAGCAGAAGAACAATAACCGCTGAGATTTATGATGTGCCAGGAGTTATGCTAAGTGCTTTATGAGGATCAATTGCATTTCATTCACATAATGGTCTCATTGAGTAGAGACTGTTGTTATATCAACTGTATCACAGAGAAAACTTAGGCACAGAGAAATATTTGTCAGAGGGAAGTCATAAGCTGTGGACTTCGGAAATGGCACACATCCCTCAAGCCCCCGAGGAGCAAAATGGCCTGTGAATCAGCAGGACCTGGCTCTGTGTCCTGCTTCTAAAGACTGTGTGGCCCTGGACTCTCTGAGGGGCTGTTTCATTGTCTGTCCAAAGGGTTGCTGCTTCCTCTCTTTAGGGGGATGCAGAATTATGTGAGGTCAAGAGTGTAGAGCAGCTGGCTGGCTAGGGCACTCTTTTAGCCAGTACCGTGATCATGAAGGACCAATGAGGCTGAGGGCCACACAGGCAGGCAGCTGGGTTGGTCCAGGTAAGTATGCTCCTTGGGAAGCCTGGACTCAGCTAGAGAAGGAATCGGAAGAAAGGACAGTGACACCGTTGGTGTCCATCTCTCATGGAAAGTGTTCACCTGCCAAACCCAAGAGGCAACGAAGGGAAGCAACTCCAAGTATCTGTGAAGAGTGGGGGGCACATGTCATGGGGCATCCTAATGCGGAGCATTTGGGGGCAGCCTAGTACCACAGAAGGAAAGGCGAGGGTGTCAGAGAGGTGCTCTTAGAGCTCCATGTGCGGAGCGGGACAGCCCTCCAGATAGCTGGGTGCGGTGATGGGAGAGTCTGATGGTGCAGCCAGTCTCCCCACGTGGGAGCCTCTCCTCCACCAGCTGCTGCTCCTGAGCACGCGCTGCGCCACTCAGCTGCCCACCTCTTTAGGTGACCCCGTCTTGTTCATATCAGCCACCCTCATCCTCAGAGAGTTCTGGAATCTCAGGCCTGCACAGGAAAAGTGGTGGGAAAGTTTAGTGGTTGGAGTAGGAGAATTGACTGATGGGGTCTGGGCGATGTTCTCCGATGTATAGGGGGCGCGGGGAGGTGCAGTGTGGTAAAGGAGGATACTCCCTAAGAGCCTGCTGGCAGCTTGGAGCAGGCGAGGCTTGAGGTTGAAATGAGAGAGCAGGTGAAGGCCTTTTGTAAACTAGAGCAAACACGGGGCATGCAGCGGCCCCTGGCCTTGCCTTCGAGTTGCTGACCTTTCCAGGAAATAAATTCTGCTCCTTTGCAGCTCTGCTGCCGAGAGATGGAGCACAGGAACAGAGGGTACCAACCCACAGCTGTTACCGCCAGCCTGAGCTGCAGTGAAGGTGAGCTCACTGTTTGAAGGGCGCCCCCTGGTGTCCACCACCCAGATTGTCAGACCTGGTTTGGTCCTTGGCCTGAATTCACAAACTGGGGGCCCCGGTGGCACAGCGGTTAAGAGCCCAGGCTGCTAGCCAAAAGGTCGGTAGTGGGAACTCAGCGCCTCCAAATAGAGTTCCAAGTGAACTGGAAGGTTGGGCTTCATACATGGGGCAAATTCCCAGGCTCGGGTTCCTACTTTTCTCATGTACAAATAGGACCAGAGTAGAAAATGCACAGGAATGAAGAGGTAAATAACATTGACTGTTCTCAAGTCAGGAAGCCTATATATACTTTCTATGTTCTGGCTATGAAATCTTTCTGTGCTCTAAGATCATGAAGATATTACCGTCCCTTGCCGGGTCTATACTTAAAAAACTAAACCAGTTGTTGAAGGACTGGAGATTGGTTGTGATAGAGGGATCTTCATCTGGGGGCAAAAACAGATTATGACACCTAAGCTGTGATTCCTTGGAAATCCTGGTAGCATAGTAGGTTAAGTGCTACGTCTGCTAATGAAAAGGTTGGTGGTTCAAATATACCAGGCTCTCCTTGGAAAGTCTCTGGGGCAGTTCTGCTCCAACCTATAGGATCTCAATGAGTCTGACTTGACTCAATGGCAGTGGGTTTCTTTTTAAAGCTATGCTTCCTTAGCTGGAATGTGGACACTGAGGGAGAAAAGTTCTGGTGATCTGCTCTTGTAAAGCTGACAGCCTTCTGGGTCAGCTCTACAGTGTCCTATAGGGTCGCTGTGAGTCGGAATTGACTGATGACACACAGCTGTTCTTCCTTTGCAGGGTCGTTGTGACATTAAAACCAGCAGCTGTCTGGTCGATCTGACTCATCGTCACCCCACATGTGTCATAGTAGAAACTGCGCTCTAAGGGTTTCAGGGGCTGATCGATTGGAATAGATCACCAGGCCTTTTTTCTGAGCTACGTCTGGGTGAACTTGAACCTCCAACTTGAGGCTTCATAACCAAGCACTTACCCATATGCATCACTCAGAGACTACATTGTGACTTTCAAGGACATAAAAGGTACATGTAGAGTGCTCAGAATCTGGCTAGGCCGAGCACTAGTGAAAAAGGCTCAATGTAGGTTCTTTTCTTTGTTTTCTAATCACCTAACTGTTTTATGGCCAGCTGGCTTTCTGCTTGGTTAGCATGATTTATTTAACCAGCTCCCTTTGACAGTGATGGTCATTGAGGTCATTTGGGTTTTTTTTTTTAGCCTTAGAATCCACATGTGCTGAACACAGGTACCGGTGAGTACTGCCGCAGGACAGGCTCTCATCACATGCCTCCAGCCCTCCGCAGGACTGGGTCACAGGAAGACTCCCCCCGGTGACCAGTTTGTCCTGATGAGCTTACACGCAGCTAGAGGAAGACAAGGAGATGACAGGACTCAGTGAGCGCGGGGCAGTGGTGACCAGGCTGCAGGTGTGGAAGGAGAGCCTTTGCTACCAATAGAGAAAGATGGCTCGTGGGAGCCTTTCTCCTTCTGAGGAGTAATTGCCTTTGATGGGTTGTTAATAGGATTCTTATGTGGTTATTAAGAAGGACACTCGATGAGCCCAGCTCTTGAATTGCTTATTGCAGGGGTCTCCCGGTTTATGGTTATTTTTTCATCTGCAAATGAGGAATCTGGCACCTTCCCCGGAGCCTTAGAATCAGAGGTTTCCACCCTTGAGCCTGGCAGGTGGGCAACGCCCATGGATGCCAATTACCACCTGGAGTGCTTCATGGGAGGATGGAAAGAAGAAGTGATGGAAGATATAGGAAGGAGAGAGGTGGAGTGATGGAGAGGAGAAGAGAACAAGGAAGGGAGAGGGAGAAGAAGGGGGAGGGCATCAGACGATCACCTGGGAGGTCAGTACAAATGCCCATTCTCACGCCCACCCAGTTCTGCAGGTTCAATGTCTGTGTTTAGCAAGATCTCCAGATGATTACTCTGCAAGTTCGAGTCTGAGAAGCACTTTTTTGGTAATCACCAGGGTAAACCAAAAAGAAAGAATAAGAAAAAATAGGCCCATTGCCCTTGAGTCAGTTCCAACTCAGAGACTCCGTAGGATGAAGTGGAACCACCCCATAGGCTTTCCAAGGAGTGGCTGGTGGATTTGAACGGCCCACCTTTTGATTAGCAGCTGAGCCCTTAACTACTATACTACCTGGGTTCCTCTCTCCAGGGAAAGAGATGCAAAACAGCCCAACAGGTCAGGAGTTTGGAGTGTGGGGCGTGTCAGAGCCCTAGTTCGACATCAAGGCTAGCTCTGGAAGGGACAAGCTGGGGCTGGATCTTTCAAGATGTTACCAGCTAACAGGAGGTCAGACTTGTGTCCTTACAAAAGAGAAGGAGGGACCCAGAGACACAGGGAAGAAAGAGAACCATGTGACAATGGAGGTCGAGGTTAGTGAGGGCTGCAGCTTCAGGCCGAGAACACTGGAGCCTCAGGAGCTGGGAGAAACAGGGGAGGAAGAGCCTCTCCCTGGCTCCTTTGGGGAGAGTAGGGCCCTGCCAATACCCTGTTTGACTGCCAGCTTCCAGCAGTTGGGATGATAAATTTTGATGGTTTTAGTCCCCCAGTATATGGTGCTTTGTAACAGCACCTCTAGCCAATGAAGAAGGATGGTTACCACCATGGGGTGAGCCAGGGGGCAAAGGCTTCACCCAGCACAGATTCCACTTGCAGCCTTTAGTGGTCTTTTGAAACTGAGGAAAACTTGCCTAGTCCCTCAGAAGCCTCTGAGGTCAGGGTTCAAGAAGTCTGCAGTCCCCTTCAGGGACAGGAGGTGCTAGTCTGTCTCTTCGGCAGGCTGCACACCTCTTTTCTGTCAGTTGTTCTGGGGCATCTCCTTCTCAGCTGCTGTTGGGGGTTCCCGGAGGCTCTTCAGCCCAGAGGGAGTCTTCCCTTCCTTTAGACCCTCGGCCCGGAGCCTCAGAGGTGTGCAGGACCATGGTGAGTGGAACTGACGGGCTAAGCCCCAAACAGCTTAAAATATGTCCACGATGGTGGTGTCTGCTACCTGAGCTTGGGTGGGGCTCAGAGCCCCCTCTACTGGCAGGGTCGTCTTCCGCATGCCTCTCTTTCCCTCTCTGGATTCCTCTTTTATAAGATCACCTCTCCAGTCTGACCACCGTGTTAACTGATTACGTCTTAAAGATCAAGCCCCAGCTTGTCCCCTCAGGGTCCAATGGTCCAGCAAAGCCCAGGCCTCCTTGTGCCTCCTCAAGGCCTGTCCACCCCCATCACAGCAGCATGCATGGAGGCCAGAAGCCTCATGCCTGGCCTCGCCAGCTGTGTGTGCTGGCCCCTCCTGGCCCACTCCCTCTGCGAGTCCATGCGGAGCCCCCCAAGTCCAGGCATACCTTCCTGCCCCTTCGACGTTGGACCGGCCGTCCACGAGGCTGTGGGCACCTTGCTGGCTGGCATCTCTACTTCCCTGAATAATGAGTACACAGCCAGTGGAGGAAAGTTCTTCCTTCTCCACAAAGCCCAAGGCAGCCTACTTTTGCCTTCTAGAATTGTCTTTCTCATCACAGGGCCTACTCCTGCTTTTCACCAAAATGTCACAGGGTTCCCATCTCCTCAGGCTGATGGGGAGGAGAGGGAACTAAATTTATCTGGCATTTGTTTTACATGACTAGCCTGGTGGGAGCCAAATTTTTATCAGACCAGCTTTATCAAAATGAGATGGTGGCTGAAATACTATTTGTCTCTTCCTCCCACCAAGGGTCCCCCCTCTGAGACTGAGGGAATCAGAATTGCTGCAGGATTGGGGCCAGCCCAGGGTTGTTTTTATAGGTGCCCCAAGTGATTCTCATAGGCAGTCAGGGTTGAGGATTGTTGTTTCAGGGCAGTTGTCATTAGGATCGTAAGTCTTATAGACGCTGGCTGAAGGGGACCAGTGGTCAGCTACCGGGACATAGCATAATTCTCTCTTGTGATATCACTGGGACATAGCATAATTCTCTTTTCCTCAGCTCATCTCCACTTGGAACCCATCCTAGACCCTAACCTCAAAGTCACAGGATAGCTGCAGCAGCTCCAGGCTTCCCATTCCCTCAGCTTTAAGCCCTCTGGAAAGAGGAGGAGGTTCTCTTCCAGAAAGTCCAGATGGTATCCCATCACCTCTGCTTGGTGCCAGCTCCCTCTCTTGGGTCAGCTTGTCTCTGCAGGTTTTCATTGCAGCAGAAGCTCCCTCTAGTGGGTGGGTGGTACAGGTTCAGTGGGAGGCGGTGCTTTGTGATAGGGGATGTACCAGGGGAACACAGAAGGGAGTTTCTAAGCTGCACGCAGGTGGAAGGGCTCAGTGGCAGCTTAGGGGGAGCCTCGAGGAGTGTTCCAGGCAGAGAGGGTCTAGAGTGGACAGAGACTGGAGGTGGAAGCTGGGTGGATGGCGGTCATCACTGATGGCTGAGACAGTGATCCTTGTGCATAGTTTCAAAAGTGTAACAGTTAAATCACTTGTCAAGTTAAACTGTGTCCTGAAACCGGTTGCTGTTGAGTGCAACTCATGGCAACTCCATGGTGTCGGAGTAGAATTGTGCTCCATTAAATTTTCAGTGACCGATTTTCCAGAAGTAGATCACCGGGGCTTGCTTGAGCCTCTAACCTTTTGGTTGGCACCAAGCATGTTAACTGTTGGTGACACCCAGAGGGTTCACATAGTGTCCTTACAAGGCTTATTGTGCAAAAACTGTAAAACTTTGATGACCATCCTGTGCCCAGTATTCACTGTTTTGTCTTGTAACAGTATCTTCTGGTTTCTGCTCCCATGGGGCAGTGTTTATGCTGCTCTTTCATGATTTTTCCATTTTAGACAATGTGTGATGACTTCCTATTCTGGAAGATTGGTATTTAACTCTTACATAGCCCTTTCCTTGATAGGCAGTGTAATGCCTACCCTCCCATACCATGTCTGCACCCTAATCTCCCAACACCCCCCCAAACCAAACCCACTACTCCCAAGTTGATCCTGACTCATAGCTACTCCATAGGACAGAGCAGAACTGCCCCGTAGACACATCAAGTTGATTTTGACTCATAGGAACCCTATACCTGTGAACACATTACTTTACATGGCAAAAGGGATTTGCAGATATGATTCAGTTTTAAGGATTTTGAGATGGGAGATTAGTCTGGATTATCCAGGTGGGCCCAGTGTAATCAGAGTCCTTAAAAGTGAAAGAGGGAGACAGAAGAGTGAGTCAGAGAGACATAACCTAGGAAGAGGAGAGGAGTGAGATCTGAAGTGTGAGGAGGACTCCACCCGCTGCTGTTGTTTGAAGCTAGAGGAAGGGGACCATGAGTCAAGGAATGTGGGTGTCCTCTAGAAGCTGGAAACAGCCCTCTGCTGACAGTCAGCAAGGAAGTGGGGCCTTCGGTTCTACTAATACAAGGAACTGAGAGCTCTGCCATCCACCTAAATGGGCAAAGATTCTCCCCCAAAGCCTGCAGAAAGGAACACAGGACTTCTGATACCTGATATTAGCCTAGTGAGACTTGCAGAACTTTAAGATAGTAAATTTGTGTTGTTTTAAGCCATTAAGTTTGTGGTAAGTTGTTATAGCAGCAATAGAAAACTAATATACTGTCCCTTGCTAGTTTTCCTAGTCTGTCTTCTGAGTTTAGATCATGTTAAGTGTTTCTATTAAATAAGGTGAAATGTGGTTCCCAACTCGTTCATGCACTGCAGTGATGCATCTTATATTGTGGTTTTCATTTGGTGGAGCATCTTTTCTCGGCATCTTCTGAGAAAGGATCCATGACAGAGAAAAATTTTGATTCTCACAAGTTTGAAAATGTCTATTTCTAAAGTTAAAGTTTAGCTTTTTTGTCTTTTGGTTTGCTTAATTTTCTGTATATTGTTAGGTGCCATGGAATCAGTTCTGACTTGTAATGATGCCATACACAACACAGTGAAACACTGCCTGGTCCTGTGTCATCCTCACAATCAGTGTTATGTTTTAAACCCATGTTGCTGTCATGGCATCAATCCATCTCGTCGAGGGTCTTCCTCTTTTTCACTGACCCTCCACCTTACCAGGAAACCCTGTTGGTGTAGTGGTTAAGCCCTACACCTGCTAACCAAAAGGTCAACAGTTCACATCCACCAGGCACTCCTTGGAAACTCTATGGGGCAGCTCTCCTCTGTCCTGTAGGGTCACTATGAGTTGGGATTGACTTGACAGGTTTGGTATTTGCTTCTACCTTATGAAGCATGGAAATCCTGGTGGCGTAGTGGGTTAGGTGCTGTAGCTGCTAACCAGAAGGTCAGCAGTTCAAATATGCCAGGTGCTCCTTGGGAACTCTATAGGGCAGTTCTACTCTGTCTTATAGGGTCACTATGAGTCAGAATTGACTCAGCGGCAGTGGATTTGTTTTGGGTTGGTTACCACGCATGATGTCCTTCTCCAGAGACTGGTCGCTCCTGGTAACATGTGCAAAGTACAGTAGACAAAATCCCACTGTCTTTACTTCTACGGGCACTCTGGCTGTATTTCTTCCAAGACAGACTTCTTAAAAAAGAAGTTTTGTGTATACTGAAATACTAAGCCCTAAAAATTTAGTCAAACTCAGGTACTTAGTTACAGTCCACTCCAATCGGGAAGGGAATTTAGGATGTTCAGCAGCTCCAGAATGCCCAGGAGGGAGGTGGGTAGGCTTGGGAGTGGAACAGCCAAAGACTGCCCAGACCACAGACCTGGATGTGAGAGATGCCGGTATCTCCAGTCTTCCCTGTCCCTGAAGTGAGATGATTCCACTTCTACTTTTCCAGAAAATGGTTTTCCATTTCACATTCCTCCTGACATTGTGAAATAAAATCTCATGTGGATACAGCTGATCAGTGGAGTTCAAGTTACATGTTCACAGTGTAGTTGCAAGGGACACTGGTAAAGAAAGCTTCAGTTTCATCCGGATTGCTTGATCTTTAGGGCTGCTGGAAGTAGTCATCCTGGAATCTCCCTTTAGCATCTTTTTAGACATCTCTTTTGTCTGACTGCTATGTTGGACCTCTCCTATTCTTCAGGGTATTACCAGGGCTATGCTCCTTTCTGGAGACTCTAGGGGAGAATTATTTCCTTGTTCATTTTGTTGGAACGTCTTTTCTTATCATTTTCTGAGAAAGAATCTGTGAGGAAGAAAAATTTTGATTTTTCCAAGTCTGAAAATATCTGTTCATACAGTTAAAGTTTAATTAGGTACAGGGTTCCAGATTTGAAATACTTTTCTTTCAGATATTTGAATGAACCCATTCGTGCTAAAAACTCTCAGCAAAATAGGAATAGATGGCAAATTCCTTGATGCACCAAAGGGCCATTTATACAAAGCCAACTGCCTACATCATCCCAAATGGAGAGAAACTGAAACAATTCCCCTTGAGAACAGGAACTAGACAAGGATGCCCACTCTCACCTCTCCTATTCAACATTGTACTAGAAGTTCTAGCCAGAGCAATTAGATAAGTCCAAGAAATAAAGGGCATCTGCATCAGCAAAGAAGAAGTAAAAATCCCCTTATTTGCAGGTGATGTAATTGTATATACAGAGAATCCTAAAGAATCCATAAGCAAACTACTCAAACTGATAGACGAGTTCAGCAAAGTCTCAGGATACAAGAGAAACATAAGTAAATCAGTAGGATTCCTTTATACCAATAGTGGGATTATTAAAGAAGAAATCACCAAATCAATACCATTTGCTATAGCCCCCGAGAAGATAAAATGCCTAGGAATAAATCTAACTAGAGAAATAATAGACTTGTACAAAGAGAAGTGCGAGACCTTACTACAAGAAACTAAGAGAGACTTACTTAAATGGAGAAACCTACCCTGCTCGTGGATAGGAAGAGTTAACATTGTGGAAATGTCTATTTTACCCAAAGCAATCTACTTATATAATGGAATCCGAATACAAATTTCGGTGTCATTTTTTAATGAGATGGAGAAACAAATCACCAACTTTGTTTGGAAAAGGAAGAAGCCCCAGTTAAGTAAAGCACTGCTGAAGAAGAAGAACAGACTGGGAGGCCTCTCACTACCTGACTTTAGAACCTATAATTACACTGTCACAGTTGTCAAAACAGCCTAGTACTGGTAAAAAAAGAGACACATAGATGAATGGAAACAGAGTTGAGACCCCAGAGATGCCACCATCCTCCTAGGAACAGTTGATACTCGAAAAAGGCCCTGAGACTTTAAATTGGAGTAAAACCAATCTCTTTAACAAATGGTGCCGTCAAAATTGGATATCCTTCTGCAAAAAATTGAAGCCAGCCAAGCCAAGTGCCAAAGACCGTTATCTCAGATATTTGAATGAGTTTTTTCATTATCTTTTAGCTTCTAGTAGGGAGAAACTCCATACGAATGCCATTATAATTTTTGATCCTTTGTTTTCCTGTGTCTCTGTGGAACTTGTAGAATTGTCTGTTTGTCTGAAATTTAACGATGGTATACCTTCATGTGGGTCTGTTTCATCCACTGTGCTGGCAGTTGGTGAAATTTAATGATTGTGTACCTTCATGTGGGTCTGTTGCATCCATTGTGCTGGTAGTTGGTGAGACTTTCCCACCTGAAACTCACAACTTGCTTCTTGATTTGGTTCTTTGATGTTTTCTTTTCCTCTATTTTCTCTGTTCTCTTCCTGGGATGCCTATTATTTTGATGTTGGACCTCTTGAAGTTATCCTCTAACTGTCTCTCCTACTTTTATTCCCTTTGCTATACTTTGGGGAATATTTCTTCATCTTTAACTTCTAAGCCTCATAGTAATTTTTAAAATTTCCGCTATCATTAGATTCTTTTTAGTTAACTAAATATATATATGGTTTTTCACAGTGCCTTATTCCTACTTCAGGGATTTCATATTTTTGCTGATCTCTTTTAGACTCTAAGCTCTGAGAAATTCATAGCCCTCTCCAGAAGCTTTCTTGTTTCCGTGTCTTTTCAGTTTCCTCCGAGTTGCTTTTATATGCTTAATTGTTTTGGTTTCTCTCTCATGTCAGCTTTTCTCACATATCTGATGATCCTTGCTGTCTAGTTGTATTTAAGATACTGTTTGAATGTTCTCATGGCACAGGTGGGATTTTCACCTTCAGGCTTTACCTGAAAGGTAATAATTTCCAGCTTTTGCTGCATATTATGATCAACTAGGAAGCTTTAAATAAATACCGTGCTTTCCTGTTTCCCAGTATTACGGTTCGGATTGTATCCTCCAAAAATGTGTATCAATTTGGCTAGGTCATGATTCCCAGTATTGTGTGGTTGTCCAGCATTTTGTCACCTGGTGTGATTTCCCTATGTTTTGTAAATCCCATCTCTATGATGCTGATGAAATGGGATTAGTGGCAGTTATGTTAATGAGGCAGGACACAATCTATAAGATTGGATTGTGTCTTCAGCCAATCTCCTTTTGGGAATAAAAGGAAAATGAGCAGAGAAATACGCAGTGTCTTCCTACTATCAAGAAAGCAGCACCGGGAGCTCAGCATTTCCTCTGAACCTGAGGTTCCTATGCAGGGCAACAGTCAGACCAAGGGAAGAGTGATGACAAGGACCTTTCTGCAGAACAGACAGAGAAGGCCTTCCCCTGGAGTTGGTGCCCTGAATTTGGACTTCTAGACTGTGAAGAGATTAAATTTTGGTTTGTTAGAACCATTCACTTGTGGTATTTCTATTAAATTAGCAGCACTAGATAACTAAGACACCCACTAATTAAATCAGAATCTCTGGAGTGTGAAACCTAGGGATTTGTTGTTTTTTAAGCTTCCTAGGTAATTTGAATTGCAGCCAGCATTGAGAGGGTGGTTTAGTTCAGCTGTCTTGAGAAACCATAACAGTTGAAACATAAGTAGATTCTGTAAACTTGTAATCATATGTACTAAACATAGTACATTACTTTTCCCTTCTAAAGGAGAAACAGTGGGAAATAATATAGAACACAGGAAATTGTGTTTTCTTTAAGTATTCTCTGAAAGAAAAGCAGAGAAAACATTTTTACACATGTACCATTTGTCCTGGAGCCCTGGTGGTACAGTGGTTAAGCGTTTAGGCTACTAACCGAAAGGTTGACAGCTGGAATCCACCAGCTGCTCCTTGGAAATTCCACAGGGACTGTCCTGTTCTATCCTGTAGGGTGTCTATGAGTTAGAACCTACTCATCAGCAACAGCTTTGGATTTTGGTTGGGATCCTTTGTCCTCAGAGGACACAAAACAAATCTGTCATTCCTGTAGTTGCTTTCTCTTGGGGAGAGGGGTGTATTTGTCTAGGATGAGTTTCCAATCTGTTGCTTTTTATTGCCAGCATTCTGAGAGCTGAGCAGGGGACAAGGACTGTGGGTCTCAGTATCCAATATGTAAGCTTTAATTTAATTTCCTGTTTTTGGTACAGTCTCGTTCTCCATATGTCCTTGATGTGCCCCACTGTAGAGATCCTGTTTTAGTTTCTCTACAGAATATGCTTCTAGCCTTCCACGGGGGCAGGAGTGGTGGCTGGCCAGCTAGGAGGAGTGGGAGAATGAGGATAAGCTGCTGCCGATGCAGACTGTCAGTTAATCCTTTTGTTTTTAGGGTAACTTTCACACTTCCCGCTATTGCAAGTGGTACCTGGGGCTGCTGATGTTCTTGGTGGGATTCTTCAGTGTCACTTAGTCTGGGACTCAGCTTCCTGGGTTCTGCTCTGTCAGTTACCACTTAATCTGCTTTCCAATTCCAAGATTTTGTCCGTGCTGTCCTGTCTTTGTTGTTCCTGTGTGTCTCTTCCTTTAAAGAATCCCTTCACTACGGTTTTAATGAGATTTGGGGAGGAATTTGAGGTGACTGTGTTCACTCCCTCATTTTTCACCAGAGACACCCACGCTTCTTTCACTGTTATGATATTCAGAATTTTATTCTATCACTTTGTGTGGACTGTGACATTCTAATTTAAGAGAATGGCTAGTCTAACAATCACATATGAACTGTTGAGATGTAATTTATTTTCCATGAGGTGCAGATTTCACTGAGCAGAATGGTTTTGTGGAAACTTCCAGGGTAAATAGCTGGTATGTGACGAAAGGATCTGTGTTGAACACTGATGGGGAAAACTAGTCTGTTCTTTAAGAGACATCGTGGTTGCCATTTAACTTAGAAATGTGATGGAATGTATCACAGATGCCTGTGAGTCTGGGCTGCTTCTTGCTTCATAAGGATTTCATTCACCACTGCTACTGGAATGTGGTTCATGGCCTCTCTTTCTGGGAGTGCCCGAGTTGCACATTTGATTTTGTTTGGACATAAACATTTCTTCCCTTGTCAGATACCGAGATCTGTGAAGTTGAACTCTGTTTACAGAGAAATTTATTTGGCTGAAATAAGAGAAGCCGGAGTTTCTGGGTATGGAATTTCCAGGCAGGCATCTGCAGGGTTCTGTTTTTGACCACGGGGTTCAGACAGGAGGAAGGGGGAAAGATGAGGCTAAGTCGCATACTGTCTGTGTGTCCCCCTGGTCTGTCCCTGGTCAGGCAGTGGGTGGGCACAGCTATGGCCCGGTTGAGGGTCTTATTGCTTGACTCAGATCCCAGACAGCAGATGGGAAAGGAGGCTCCCGGAAATCCGGACTCCTGGCTGCAGGCAGGTGGCCAAGTGCAGTGAACTTTTGATGAACCATCTACTGTTTAATTCTCCCCAAGGTGGAGGCAGCTCTGGAGAGTGGAAAGAGACCATGTTACGAGACAGAAACCCAGAGCTTGTTAGTTAAGAAAGCTCCACTCGCCCCTTGCTCTGGGTTGGAGTTGGCAGACGTTTTCTGTAAAGGATCAAAACCAAAAAACCAAACCCACTGCTATCAAGTTGATTCTGACTTAATAGTGACCCTAGAGGACAGAGTAGAACTGCTTCACAGAAATTTCAAGGAGCACCTGGCAAATTTGAACTGCTGACCTCTGGTAGCACATAACTACTATTCCACCAGGGTTATAGAAGTATATAATTTTAGGCTTTGTGGGCCATGGGCTCCCTTGTCTGGTGTGTGTGTGTGTATTTTTTTTTTAACAACCTTTTCAAAAATTAAAACCATTCTTAGCTCGCTGACCATATAAAAAGAGGCTATTTAAGTCTGATTTTGCCTGAGGTCCTGCGTGGATTAAATTGTGTTCCACCAAAAGATATATTGAAATCTTAACCTTTGTTCCTGTGACCTTGTTTGGGGAAATAGGGTTTTACTTTTGTTATCAATTGGGCCAAATGGTATCATACCAGAAGAGGGTAGGTCCTAGTCCTAATTTTGTCTGAGTAGTGTCTTGTAAACAGAAACCCTGATGGCATCGTGGTTAAGTGTCACGGCTGCTAACTAGAAGATTGCCAGTTCAGATCCACCAGGTGCTCCTTGGAAACTTGATGGGGGCAGTTCTACGTTGTCTGTATGGTCGCTTTGAGTCAGAATTAACTCAGCTGCAGTGAGTTTGGTTTTGGTGGAGTGTTTTAAAAAGAGAATGATGCACGAGGTAGGTCTGTAGCTGCCGTGTGCCAACAGAAACAGATACACCTGTAGGCATCAAAGGAACACAGATGTGTGCCTAAGGTATGGCAGGTATGGCATGTTCACTGGGATGCCACTTGAGGGGCGGGGTGCCACTGAGCTGTTTCTATAACTAATTATTTGAGAGCTATATGAGCCAAGACAGACAGGGAGCTTACTTTGCTAAGTGTGGAAAGAGAAGAAACAGAAAACAGCAGCACATCGTAGACCGGTTTTCATCATTGAAAGCAAGAATGTGCAGCTGTAATTTCTCTGTGGAGCCATGATGAAAGATTAGCCAGCTTGACTTGTATTTTTGAGCTGATAATTTTGGCAAAGTTATCTAAAACATGGTGTCAGATGTTTGGACAGAGGCTGGTTTTTGGTACTTGCCGCAGGGGCCGTTTTCTGTAGATGTACCTCTGAAGGACAGCTAAGGATGGCTGGCAGCCAGCCAGTGAAGAGAAGCACAGGACAGCTCCTGTCTTAAAGCCCTCGGAAGGAATCAATGTGCCTGATACCCTAGATGCACTTCGGATCCCCAGAACTCTGAGAACATTAATTTGTTTTTGAAAGCCACCCATTTTGTGGTATTTTTTGGCATAGTGGTTACAGTGCTACGTCTGCTAACCAAAAGGCCAGCAGTTCAAATGTGCCAGGTGCTCCTGGGAAACTCTATGGGACAGTTCTGCTCTGTCCTATAGGGTTGCTGTGAGTTGGAATTGACTCAACAGCAGTGGGTTTGGTTTGGTTTGGGGTCACATCACTGTTCATTACATCTGTCATGGAACTGCTCACAAGCTGCATGATTTTGTTGAAATTTGTTGATTCACCTTTTTCCCCTGCTAGAATTTGAGCTCAGTGAGAACGGAGACCTTTGTTCTGCTTTATCCTCTGCTGGGTCCTCAGTGCCCAGGGCAGCGCCTGGCAGAGGCAGGCCCTCCACTTCTGGTTGAATGAACGAATGTGTTTTGAGTTCTGTTTCCATCTCTCAGTGTCTTCAACTGTGAAATGAGGGCTATGAACTGGGTGGTTGTTGAGGAGCCTTTGGAGCTCACACTCTGAGAGTCGAATCCATAGACAGCGGTGTGGGACTTGGTTCCCTCCTTGGCTGTGTGTGGATTCTCTAGTGGGAAAGCCTGTCAGCCCTGCAAGCTGATGGCCGGCTTTCCCACCCACCTGTGGCACTCCACAGCATCAGACCCTACCTAGTATGCATCCTTAAAGGGGATATTTCTGTAAAAATGAGTCTGATCCTGTCAGTGCTGTTTGATGTTTTGCTGTCCCAGCCCTACTAAACAGGGGTGATGTTGTTGTTAGATGCCGTTGAGTCAGTTCTCACTCATAACAACCTCACTTACAACAGAATGAAACACCGCCCAGTCCTGCGGCATCCTAAGTGCTGTTGCTATGCTCAAGCCCACTGTGGCAGCCACTGTGTCTGTCCATCACCTTGAGGGTCTTCCTCTTTTTTGTTGACCCTCTACTTTGCCAAGCATAATGTCATTCTGCAGGGACTGGGTCCTTCGTCATAATATGTCCAAAGTATATGAAACATAGTCTTATGTTGCTTCTGTGGATGATTTTGGCTGTACTTCTTCCAGGTCAAATTTGTTCATTTTTTTGGCAGTTCATGGTATTAGTCAATATTCTTTGGCAACACTCAATTCAAAGATATTACTTCTTTGATCTTCCTTATTTATTGACCAGGGTTTGTAGGCAGATAAGGCGATTGAAAAATACTGTGGCTTGGATCAGGAATATCGTAGTCTTCAAGGGGACATCTTTGCTTTTTGATACGTTAAAGAGGTCTTTTATAGCAGATTTGCCTCATGTAATATGTCTTTTGATTTCTTGACTGTTGCTTCTGTAGTTGTTGATTATGGATCCAAGTAAAATGAAATTCTTGACAAGTTCTGTCTTTGCTGGTTTTCATGCTGCTGCTTATTGGTCCAGTTATGTGGAATTTTGTTTTGTTTATGTTGAGGTGTAATCCATACCGAAGGCTGTGGTGATAGATTATTTAACATCTGGGATACGCACAGGCACTGGCCAATCAGGACAGATGCTGTCTGCGAACAACCAGTGTTGCCATGGCAATGCCCACCTGTGTTGTCTCCATCCGCTTCTCCAGCTTTGTTCTGGGCTCTTCCCCTCCACCTCTGCCTTTGCTTTGGCTATTCCGAACTTCTCTGTCTGCCATGAACACAATGTCTCCCTTCTTTATTCTGGGTATTTTTGCTACCGAGAATGTCTTTTTCCAATTTTATTTTGGCCTGGAAAATTTCTATGCATCTTTCAAGACTTGACCAAAATGTCACCTCATCTGTCCCCCAGGGACACACTGTTGCTCCCATGTTGACATTCCTACAGCACTTGGACTTTTCATCATGCTTCTATGTTGTTATTGTCACCATGTTGAGTTTGTCTCCCCTTGGGACTCTGTCTTTGGTGCATGGCTTCTTAAGAGTACTCCATAAATGTTCACAGAATGCAATTGGATTAAAAAAAAAAGACACTCACATGGCAGACTCTAGGCATGTGGTAATGACATTTGCTGTCCTGGGGATTGGCACTTGCTTTCACTCCATTTTAAGTGGGCACTTTTTATTGTGAGGCTCTTGCACATTGAGAGAATGGGGCAGTAGAAAAGTGTTCTTTAAGAGCTAGGCCTTTAATAAATGGCACCTATCCTACTGCAGCGGCACAGTGGTTAAGTGATACATCTGCTAACCAATAGGTCAGCAGTTCAAACCCACCAGGTGCTCCTTGGAAACTCTATGGAGCAGTTCTACTCTGCCGTACAGGGTCACCATGAGTCAGAATTGACTTGATGGCAGTGGGCATCCTTCTGTAGGAAACCCTTGTGGTGTAGTGGTTAAGTGCTACATCTGCTAACCAAAAGGTTGGCAGTTCAAGTCCGTCAGGGGATCCTTGGAACTCTATGAAACAATCCTGCTCTGTCCTATGGGGTCATTATAAGTCAGAATTGACTTGATGGCTTTTGTTTTATCCTACTGCTGCCCAGGCCTCTATGGCCATCTGGAGGAGGTGGGGCTAGACAATGGCTGACTCTGGGCCAGATGGTGGGAGGCCTGAAGTTATTCACTAGGCAGGTTACTCCATAGCAAGTTACTCACTGGGCAGGCTATTCCCTTACCGGGACACTGGTTCACTTGTTTTTACAATAAAGAGCTCTAAGGCCCCCCTTAGAAGTAAAGCTTCAGTGACTGTGTGAAAGAACTGGCTATTGTGATGGTTAAGGTAGTGTGCCAGCTTGGCTTCACCCATGATTCTCAGTGGTGTGGCAGTCATGTAAAGATGTTGTTATCCTCTATATTGTGATATAATGCAGTCAGCAACATGATGTGATCTGATATGATCAGCCAGCCAGTTGTGAGTGCAGTTTCCTTGGGGGTGTGGCCTGCAACCATATATGGACAGTGCTGGTAAAGCTTACTGGCTTTTGCTCAGTGTGGATTCTGCATCCAGCTCATCATCCACTGACCTCGGGTTCTAGGGACTGAAGTCAATGGCCTGCCATATTACGTGCTGATTTGGAGATTCATTGGCTTCCATAGCCTGAGAGCCAGCAGCCTGCTGTGTTGCCTGCCAATCTTGGGACTCATCAGTCTCTTTGCTCTGTGAGCCAGAACATGTTGACTTGAGTCAGGAGAAGACCATACATAGCCTGGTGTCTGACCCAAGGACTTGGGTCAGCCTAAACAACCACACTGGTAGAGCCATTTGCTTGAGATAAATTTCTCTCACTGTTTGTACACATAGGTAGGCTTTACTAGTTTTGTTTCTCTAGACAACTCAGCCTAAGATAGTTACCAAATTGGATACTTCATCTGCTGATCAAATGGTACCCATTCCTTAAATCTCTCCTCTTCCATAAAGTTTCCCTCCAACACCAAATAAGAATTCCTCTCCAGGCTACCCTAGTAAATTGTGCACATAAACCCAAACCACACCCACTGCTATCTAGTCGATTCTGACTCATAGTGACCCTATAGGACAGAGTAGAGCTGCCTCATAGAGTCTCCAAGGAGCACCTGGTAGATTCAAACTGCTGACCTTTTGGTTATCAGCCACAGCACTTAACCACTATGCCCCCCAGGGTTCCCAATGCACACACTGTTGCTGTAATTCTAGAATGGTGCTATCACCCAGAGTTGTTGATGAGTGTCAGGTGCATTGTGGCTCTTAGTTTTCACAGGTCTTGTTATCCCCATTTCGCAGTGAGACTGGGAGGCAGTGCAGCTGGGTGTTGGTGCCAGCCTTGTCTCCTCACCTCAGCCCTGCTGTCACCTAAAGACAGTTCCCACACAGAACTGAATTTCTTTCCCTGCCAGGATATGAACTCTTTGAAGGCAGAGACTAGTTCTCTCTGATGTCCAGAGCAGACCTTCCAGTTCTTCTCAGCTCCTCTGTGATAAATGGCCCACAGGGGGTCTTTGGCTGAAGTTTGGACTGGTTTAGCAGGCTTCAGTGTGACAGGGCTGTGTGACTGAGAAGGTACACCAATCCTAGCCCTGCCCTGAAGGTCACAGACTGGTTTGGCAAACCAAACTGACACCCTTGGATCCATCGCAGATCACATGAGCTGAGGCCATTGCCATCCTAAATTGAGTGACGTGGATTCCAAGTGTTTATGACCAGTCACAGAGGGAGGCTAGGGTAATGTCTGGAGCTTCTTAGGGGAAAGGTGGAGATCACATAGCTCCTGGCAGGACACGGGACACTAGGCGGGTTCATTGAGTAGCTTCTAGCGGAAGAGGGGGAGATCACTTAGGTTAACTTGGCAGGAAGCGGAACGCTCAGTGGGGCCACTGAGCAGCATTCAGGGACTGTCCACAAAGCTAAGGGTAGGTTCAAAAGAAGTCTGGGGGGAAGGGCAGGACCTCAGTGCTAGCTGGGTAGAAGAAGCACTGGCCAGCCCTGGCTGGAAGGGGCAAGGAGAGAGAGTGGCATCTAAGCCTGGTGCTTAAGCACAGGACCAGGTTTAGAGCTGGTGGTCAGCAGGCGAGGAGCCAAAAACTAAAACAAAATACTGTCATTTGGTCAATTCTGATTCATGGTGACCCTGTAGTTTATGGAATAGAACTGCACCATAGGGTGTTCTTGGCTCTCGTCTTTATGGAAGGAGATTACTAGGTCTTTCATCCACGGAACCTCTGGTGGGTTCCAGCTACCAACTTCTAGGTTAGGAGCCAATCACAACCACGTGCTCTCCCAGGGGACCAGCCACTGTCAATCTCTAGCCCTCTGGAGGGAGCTAGGGACTCAGTTCTCCACATCTCTTCCTGCCCTCTGACCTCCTACCGGGTCCTTCCACTGAATGAACCCAGTTGGAACCAGGGGGCATGGGACCCTCGAGGCAGAGTGGATAGTTCAGCAGGGGCCATGAGCAGGATACTGAAGATGAAGGAGGCTGTGGATTCTGGCCCACAGTGTTACCTGTGCAGGGCCAGCTTTGGTGATCACAGCTGCTCAGTGTCAGGAGGAGTCAGCAGTTGTGCCAGTCCTGGAACCTGGTGCATGGCTGTGTTGTCTCCTTGGGGTTTTGCCTTCCTCTGCGTTTCAGGTGGCTGAGCAGCATGTCAGCATGTGGGAAAACTGCTCCATGCCCTCCTTTGGCCCTGGTTTTCTGACATTGAATGAGCATCTTTCAGGAATGGCTGTCTTAGTCATCTTGTGCTGCTATAACAGAAAATACCACCAGCAGATGGCTTTGACAGAGAAATTTAATTCCTCACAGTGAAGTAGGCTAAAAGTCCAAATTCAGGGCATCAGCTCCAGGGGAAGGCTTTCTCTGTTAGCTTTCTTCCCTTGGTCTCGCTTCCCCATGTAGGACCCACAGTCCAAAGGACACACTCAGCTCCCAGTACAGCTTTCTTCATGGTGTGAGGTCCCTCTGTCTCTCTGCTCGCTTTCTGTGTAGCCCAAGATATTACCTCAGTGGAATCCAAGCTTGTAGATTGAGTCTCACCTCACTAATACCACTGCTGCCCATTCTCTCTCATTAACACCGTGGAGGAAGGATTCACAACCGATGGGAAAAAGCACACCACACTAGGAATCATGGACCAGTCTAATTGAGACACACCTTAGGCAGATACAGTTCAATCCGTGACAGGTACTATCTGAGCCTGGAGCTGGAGCAGAGGAGCAGGTCTACAGCTGTTGGCCAGAGGGCAATGAACCAAGAGAAAAAAAAAAAAAGAATCCCACCAATGACAGTAAAATACCACAACACTCAAGAAACGGGAGGAGGAGCCATCTCTGGAGTGGTTGATTATTCACATTCAGGAATGTCTTCTTATGAAAGAGCCGTTGTGCCTGATCCCCCAAGCCTGCCTCCCACAACGCCCTGGCCAGGATGATGCAGGCCCCTCTGATGTCTGGAATGATGCCTTGATTTAAAATCCGTTAATGCTTGAGCACATCACGCCACCGTGTTGAGCAAGGTAATAGCCAACAGCTGACCCTCATTTTATGTGCCAGGAAAGCCAATGGCACATAAAACCAGGGAGTTGAGGACAGGCTTGCCTTGCCAGTCTACCTAGTGGGCAGAATCCTGCCAGAGGTGGATCTGGAACTGTCTGTGAGTTTTCTCTGACCCGAGGGCTGCCTTGGAGCTCTTTCCCTCCCCTGGGAGCACCCTCTTCTCTCCAGGGTGCACCCCACCTTACAGTGCTTTGCTGTCCAGATAGCCTGATTTCCTCGTCTCTATCTGGACCTAGTTTTCCCACCTGGTGAGAGGGTGGGAATGAGTCCTGTGATGAATGAGCCTCCCAGGCCCACCTGGGAACGAGGACCGGCTTAGCTGACGGGCTTAGCAGTTGTCTGACAGGACCAGACCTTCACTGGGGTTGGGGAGCACTCTACTAGGGGCATTCAGTGGGGGCTGGGAGCTGCTTTTGAGACCAAGTCCTCATGAGGATGTGAGTGCAATATACAACATGCTTGTGTGGTTTGAGAACTGCTCCTCGGTGGAAATTGTGCTCAAAAAACCACTCTGTGAAGTTGGCGCTACCTGGGAGGGCTTGAGCATTCAGAACAAACCCTTGTCTTCTGGCCTGAGTGTTAGGAGACCTTGCTTCTGGCCCACTTCTGGCCTCTGACTTTCAGTGGTCCGTGGGTCCCTTTCCATTAGCAAAGCTTGGGTGGGGCAATGACTCGAAGTCTGCTGTGGCTCTGACAGTCCAGCTTTTCTGTCACCATGGGTCCCCTTTGTTCATGTCCCAGCCCCAAGACCAGCATCCATAGTTCACAGCTCCTGAGGCTTCTGCACTGTTTCTACCTCGGCCTCAGTGACCTTGTGTCTCGTTCCCTCCTCAGGCAGTCTTCCCTGGAAGGAGAGAGGGCTGCCTAGCTCAGGTAACTCTTCTGATGACCCCTTGGATAAAGGTGGGGACTAAAGTCCATTTCCTCTGACATTAATTCTCCTGCTTATTTCACTTCCTCCAGACCCCTTTCTGAGACTGTCCCCTGTGGCCCACCTATTTCTGTGGCTGCTGTCCCCAATTACATGGATTGATTCATGATCTGACAGTTCTGGAGGTCAGAAGTTTGACATGAGTCTCAGTGGCCTAAAACCAAGGTGTCAACAGGGCTGCATTGTTTCTGGAGGCTCTAGGGGAGTGTCTTAGTCATCTGCTGATGCTATAGCAGAAATACGACGAATGGATGGCTTTAGCAAAGAGAAATCTATTATCTCACAGCTTAGTATGCTAGAAATCCGAATTGAGGGTGTCGGCTCTAAGGGAAGGCTTTCTCTCTCTGTTGGCTCTGGAGGAAGGTCCTTGTCATCAGTCTTCCCTTGATCTGGGAGTGTCTCAGCACAGAAACCTCAGGTCCAAAAGATGCAACATGCTGCCAGTGCTGTTTTCTTGGTAGTGTGAGGTCCTCATGTCTCTCTGCCTCCTTCTTCTCTATCTCAAACGAGATTGGCTGAAGACACCATCTAATCTTGTAGATCTCATCAATATAACTGCTGCCAGTCCATCTTATTCAAGGTTAGTGATACGATATATAACACACAGGACAATCTCATCAAATGTCAGAAGGGTGAACAATTACCCAGCACTGGGAATCAGGGCCCAGCCAAATGGATACAAACATTTTTTGGGGGATTATAATTCAATCTGTGACAACCTTCATGATGAGATTTGATATAATTTGATATAATTCAAGTATAATAACCAGTCTGTTGAAAGGAGTTTCCTTGCATGAGTACCCAATATATTGGTGGACTCTTTGGCAAAGCTCCTGGGTTTTTACTCACTGTGGGTCCTACAGCTGGCTCCTGTGCATCTGGCCTCTAGTTCTTGGGACTTGAGCTAGTAGTTTACTGCCGTCTGGCTTGCTGATCTTGTGATTCATCAGTTTTCACAGCCTGTGAGCCAGAGCCCTGCCGTCTGGCCTGCTGATCTTGTGATTCATCAGTTTTCACAGCCTATGAGCCAGAGCCCTGCTGTCTGACCTGCAGATCTTGGGTTCACTAGCCCCTGTGGCTACGTGAATCAGGAGAAGCCTCCAGCCTGACCCGTGGACTTGGGACCCTCTAGCCTCTACCACTGTGTGAGCCATTTTCTTGATCTAAATCTCCTTACGTAAGCGGATGCTTCCTGGTTTTGCTTCTCTAGAGAATACAAGGTAAATAGTAAACATGCTTACATGCCCTGTCTCACTGTACAGAAACCAAAAGACACACAACTTTCACTCCTTTGGGAATTGCTCTCAATGTTCACACGTGCCACAGACCAACTTTGTTTTTTAGGCAGTTGTACTAGTGCCTGCCACAATGCTAGGACGTACTGAAGTGGCTCAAATGTTCGCCAGCAAACCTCCAGGGTGGGAAGATGTAACTTTGACCTATATATCCATTGGCCTTTGAAAGAGTTAAGGACTTGTGACTGCATTGGGCTCACCTGGATAATTGAGGATAATCTCTCCGTCTCAAGGTCAGGTCAGGACTTTACTTAGATCTGCAAGTCCCTTTGCTATGTACAGTAAGATATTCCCAGGTTCTGAGGATCAGGATGGGAGCATTATTCTGTTGACCTCCCTACCCATACTCTGAAGCTTGGGGCGAGAAGCCATGCTAACTTCCCTTCAGGGGGTCTTGGCTCAGGATCCGGAGAGGCACCCTCCTGGATTGAGCCCAGTAGAGTCAGGTGCCCTGTACTTTCACTCCCATGTCCCACAGGTACACTTTTCATAGCTCGTGTGGCAATGCACTGAGCTTTGCTGAAGGTCTGGTACTCCCCCTGGCTGGGACCACACTCCAGAATAGTAAAAAAAAAAAAAAAAAATTAGAGCAATAACTTGTCCGTTACAATTAGCAGCTTACAAAGATTTGATATTGTTGTTAGGTGCTGTTGAGTAGGCACTGACTCAGAGTGCCTCTGTGTACAGTAGAATGAAACACTGCCCAGTCCTGCTCCATCCTCACAATCTTTGATATGCCTGAGCCCGTTGTTGCAGCCACTGTGTTAGTCCACCTCACTGAGGATCTTCCTGTTTTTCCCTGACCCTGTACCAAGTATGATGTTCTTCTCCGGAGACTAGTTCCTCCTGACATGTACAAAGAATGTGAGATGAAGTGTCACTGCTCTTGCTTCTAAGGAGTATTCTGGCTGTACTTCTTCCAAGACAGATTTGTTCCTTCTTATGGAAGGCCATGGTATATTCAGTGTTCTTTGCCAGTACCATAATTCAAAGACATCAGTTCTTCTTTGGTCTTTTTTATTCATTGCCCAGCTTTCTTATGCATATGAGGCAATTGAAAACACCATGGCTTGAGTCAGGTGCACGTTAGTCCTCAAACTGAGATTCTTCCAACTCTTTAAAAAGATCTTTTGCAACACATTTGTCCAATACAATCCATCATTTGACTTCTGCCTCATGGGCATTGATTGTTGATCCAAGTAAAGTGAAATTCCTTCAAGGCTTTGTATATGTCATCTCACTGCCTTCTCCCTCCATAGTTTCTCCTGAGTAGTCTGAATCTAGTGTTGTTGACTCTTCTTTGTAGGTTACTTTTCGTTTATCCCTACTGCCTTTAAAATTCTCTCCTTATATTTAGTTTTGGCAAGTTTGGTTATAATATGCCTTTATTTTGGGATTTACCTTGTATGGAGTTCAATGAGCATCTTGGATAGCTACCATCTTCCTTGCTTATCAGGGAAGTTTTCTGCCATCAAATCTTTAACAGTTTTCTCTGTATTTTATGTTATCCTCCTCTGTTCTGGTACTGAGATCACTCAAAGATTATTCCTCTTTATAAGAGTCCCACATAATTCTTAGTGATTCTTAATTTTTTAATTCTTTTATCTGATTTTTCCTCAAAAATATTTCAATCTCACTAATTTTGGCTTCCATTGTCTCAATTTGCCTCTTTTGACTTTCTGTCCAAAACCCAAACCAAACCCATGGTTGCTGAGGCAATTCCGACTCATAGTAACCTTATAGGACAGCATAGAACTGCCTTGTAGAGTTTCCAAGGATTGCCTGGTAGGTTTAAACTGCTGTCCTTTTGGTTAACAGCTGTAGCACCTAACCATTATGCCACCACGTTTTCTGTGATAGTGTAGCCTAATTCTGTAATTTTATTGTTAATCTTCTGAATGTCTGCGTACTGTTTTGCTATGCTTTATTGCAGACTGTTCAATTGTTCAATTTGTCATTATGCTGTGCTGTGTTTTGCTGGATCTTCTTCCTGATTTCTTCAGCCAAGTAAAATGAAATCTTTGACAACCTCAATATTTCCTCTATTTATCATGAAATTGCTTATTGGTCCAGTTGTGAGGATTTTTGTTTTCTTAATGTTGAGGTGTAATTCATACTGAAGGCTGTAGTCTTTGATCTTCATCAGTAAGTGCTTTAAGTCCCACTTAGTTTCAGCAAGCAAAGTGGTATTGTCTGTATATTACAGGTTGTTAATGAGTCTTCCTCTAATCCTGATGCCCCATTCTTCTTCACGTAGTCCAGTTTCTTGGATTATGTGCTCATCCTACAGATTAAGTCAGTATGGTGAAAGGATACAACCTTGATGCACATCTTTCCTGACTGTAAATCATACAGTATCCCCTTGTTCTGTTCAAATCACTCCGTTTTTGTCTGTGAACACGTTCCTCATGAGCATAATTGTTTTGAAATTTCTGTTCTTCACAATGTTATTTATAACTTGTTACAATCCATGTAGTTGAATTCCTTTGCATAGTTAATAAAACATGGGTGAACATCTTTCTGGTATTCTCTGCTTTCAGCCAGGATCCGTACAACATCAGCAGTGATATCCCTCACTCCACACCCTCTTCTGAATCTGGCTTGACTTTCTGGCAGTTTCCTGTTGATGTTCTGCTGCAACCCCTTTTGAATGAGTGTCAGAAAAATTTAACTTGTGCATGATGTTAATAATATCATTCAAAAAGGTTTTGTATACCCCAAGTCATCTTCTAGTAGTCATTTGCAGTGATGAGGCAAGTCTCATTATCTCCATGTTATAGACAGAAAACTTACGGTTCTGAGTGAGGGGGCTTTGCCTGAGGTACCTTGTGCTAGCGGAGGAGTTGGGCCCTGTGCCGTCTGCTCCTGCCACAGACCTCCAGCCCCTTGCTCTACTCATCCCCGCTGCCTTCAAGGTTCTTGAGAGTCAGAGCACTTGCTTTGGACCCTGATCCACCAGTAGCGGCCTAGGCTGTCTATATCCATGCAGGTTGTACACTGTACAACTCCGGTCCATTCACATGGACTACAATGTCTGGAGTTGTGCTCTGTGCCCAGCCCCAGTCCAGCATCTCCCCAGGTTCTACAGAGCCCAATGTCCCTGTCCTTATCTTTGGGGTTCCTTCTGATGGCTGTGACCACATAAGCCTGGGCAGACCGTCTCTGTCAGGAGCCTATCCCACTCTGGCCTCCCCCTCCACCACATCCCACCTGAGGCCAGGACACAGCCTGAGGGCTCTGGCCTCAGGTGGAACTTGGGGCTTTGTTGATGGTGGGTTGGTAGGAAGTTCACCCTCCACACCACAGCTGCAACTCACTCACTGTCCCTTCTGCTATCCTTTCCAATGGGCCCCTAGGGCCGTTTTTCAGAGTGTCTGCTACATAAGCATCTGTACCCCATAAATCTGTGTACTGAGTTCCCAGGAAGAGGATTGGAGGAGAACACAGTGCTGTTAGCAGCTAATGAAATCCCAACACTGGGCCAGAGGCACCCCTCACTTGAGTGATTTATGTCCTGGAGTTCCTGTGATGATTCGATGAGCCGAACGCCAAGCTGCTTTGGAAGGACTGAGCACTCAGCAGTGGCCAAGAGAAAGGGCCAGTGGTGGAAGTGACCTGTGTGTGGACAAGCAGCAGAGACTGTAGAGCTGAGGAGTTAAGCCCAGACCCTGAAAGGCCACCAGGGCCTGAGAGCTGGGCTTGGCCCCCAGTATGTAGGGGAGCTTTATTTAGCTGGTAGGCTATCTTCCCTTGTACTTCACAAGCAGGCTGCAGTCAGGCTGGAGTGACTTTGCTCATGGCTGCAGAAATGGTTAGGATTTTTTTTTTTGAAGGATACAATGACAGTAAAAGCTCTACAAGCAAAACTCAGGAAATCTCAAAGCCTCACTAAAGGAGATGGTCCCCAAATGCTGATCTGTTTCACAGAGAAATACAAAGGGACACGCGAAGAAAGCCCCAGACGCAGAGTCCACACCTGACAGAGCGACGCTCCCTTGTGTCTCCAGCTGCGTTCCCGGTGATCTTAATTCTTCCTTCTGAATTCTCAAGGAAAAAGGCAGCATTTCTCTGAAGTGTCACCAGCTGGTTCTGAGTCTCGAGGTTATTTAGAGAAATACAAGGTGTCAGTCACTGTCGAAGTCACTCCTGCCTCGTGGGATGAGTGCTGTGGTTTGAGGCCACACCTGGACTCATGCTAGATGTAAGTTGGGGTTCTTCTGTCCGCATTGTGGGGCCTTCCCCTGGGGCCCAGGACTCACACACACCAGGGGTCTAAGGAGCTGGTTCAGTCATGGGGGCTGTGACCTGCCTGGGAGGAGCTTTTTCTCGGTAGTTATCTTCACTGTGGATTCAGGTTTCTCCCACTATCTGAAAGTAGAGCATGCCAGGGAAAACTTTTGTAAGCTGAAATGGCACAAGCAAAGAAGCAATGGTCACTAATTTATATAGGAGAAATTTTGGAGTGTTACCAGACTCCAAACACCCTTACAGGCTTTGATTTTAGTAAACATTTTGCTAACAGATGTGCAGAATAAAGGGAGATAAGGCACAGATGCTCCCAGACACAGTTTAATGCTGTGGCAGCGTGCTGCTGAGATGCTGAGTGCAATTCCTGGGGAAGGAGCTTGGCGACGCCACTCTCGCGGCTTGGGCTGCATGCTGCCTCTAACAGCTTGCTGCAAAACAAGTGCTGAATGCTATTTTTGCCTTTTTTTCTGTAAAAGCAAATATCCTCTTTGGCTTTCTCAGCAAAAACAGTATCAAAGTAGGTCTTGCGTAAAAGTAAAGTGGCATAAAGCAGACTTGAAAAGAGGGAGCTACCTGCACGTAGAAAAAAGCATTAGGTGCAAACGGAGCTGGTTTTTGTGTGGGGAAAGGGGAGTAGAAGCCAATGGCTTAGAAGCCTGTGTTTGAGGGTCTCCGCACTCAGATTGGCCTCCGCAGATGACTGTTGGTACTAGTAGCCAAACCACCGTTGCTTAATCAGCATTTATGTCAGACACTGAGCTCCAAGTGCCTCAAGTATGTAACCCAGCTATGACTGGGTCCCGTGTGTCCCACTCTGTGTGGAGTTGATTTCAGAGAAATATAGTGTGTCGGCTAAGAAGTAATTAAAGGTAGTTGAAATGCTGACTCTCTCTCTTGAGGATTATAAAAGGCAGGAAATAATAGTCTCAGTGTAGTGCATAAATTTCTTTAGAACCCCTTTCTCCACTCCTCTGCTTGTTAATATCTTTCACATGGCTGCTCTCCCTAAAACTCTCCCTCACACCCCATTCTGAACACCAAACTCTCTCTGAAAACCTGCACACTTTCTCCTCCTCCCCTTCTCCAGAGTAAATACAGTGCAGATTCCCTTTCTACTGTTTGCTCTGTCTCAGCGTACAGTCTTGTTTCTGCCTCATGAAAACCCATACCCAGAGGTGCGGTAGAGCCTGTTCTTCAAGGAGTAGGGCATGAAAAATGACTGCAAAAACGTACCATTTAATCTTTTTAGTCTTACCCCTAGCACAGATATTATTTCTGATCACCCTTCTATCACAACTGAGTGTGTTCAGTATTCCTATCTCCATTTTACAGATGTGGAAACTGAGGCACATTGATGTTAGATACCTTGCTGCTACTCACACTCTTGGGAATCACTTAGGGGTCTTCCTGAGTCCAGGGCCCAGGCTCATGACCACTGAGTGGGAACAAGGGGTCACCTTGCTGTGAGACTCTGGCTTCATCTCAAGAGTCTGCTTAGCATGGTTTCCTCTTCTGCCACCTGTTTTCTTTCAAGGGCCACCTCTTCTAAGATGCTTCCAACCCTCATATTTGCATGGCTGTGCTATTCATAAACCCTGTCATGCATGTCTCATTTGATGGGTACTACAGCCTGTGACAGCTGGAGCTGGAGGACAGCAGTAAGCAGGGTTGGGTTGTCATCGGGTGCCCTGGTTTAGATGCCCCCAAGGGTACGATGGGCCTTGAACAATGATAGGCCTTGAACAAGTTTCCCAGAGTGTTTTCTGTGAGTGGAGATCTTCATGGCAATTGAGGCAGGTCAGGTAGCCCAGCTCATAGACCTGCCTGGCTGCTGTTTGCAGTCTGAATCTGCCGCAACCTTCCAAGTCCCCACGTATTGTACTGCTGTAGCTTGCTCTAGCAACCCCCAGTGCGGGCTGATGGCCCCTTGGCAAGGGATAAGATGGGCTTCACATCCACTTCCCTGTCACCTTGCCCCAGTGACCAAGGAAGAGGCAGATGCTGTGATATGTCAATCCATTTCGATCCATCGTGGGGAGAAAACATGCTCCAGGTTTTCTTTGTGTTTGTGTGTTTCCATTTAGGGCTGGGAGAAACTCAAAGTGAACTTCCTTGGAATTTCTTGGCAGAGCTGTATCTTGGGAAGGAGAGGGTGACCTGCAGGCTTGGAGTCACGAGGACTGGGGTAGTTCCCTGGTGTCTCAGTGGCTTGGTGATACATTCTTCTTTTGCTTCTTCGCAGAGACCCCAAGCCCCGTTTTGCGTGGAGTTGGGCCCTCTGCAGGATTGAATGTAGCCTTGATTTTCTCAACTTTTGCAGCTGTAGGGATGGTTTGTATAACATGGTGATACCACTTAGTATCGTTGTCATGACCCACTGCTGTTGAGTTGATTCTGACTCATAGTGATCCTATAGGACTGAGGAGAATTGCCCTATAGAATTTCCAAGGAGCGCCTGGTGGATTTGAGCTGCCGACCTTTTGGTTAGCAGGTGTAGCACTTAACCACTATGCGACCAGGGTCATCATGCTTCCTATGTATAGGTCCAGCGCTTTGTGCCCAGTTATCACTTCATCCTCATGACATCCCTACCTGATTAGTAGTATTCCTTTCTACATTTTCCACATATGGACACTGAGATCCAGAGAGATTTGTTTCACCTGTCCAAGACTCCGCAACTAGAAATAAGGTGAATTGGGACTCAGGCCCAGACTTTTGAACCTGAGATGTGGCCAAGGTCAGAGACCTTCCTTGGTTGTAGCTGTCTTCAGCCTCTTGCTGCCCCTCTCTCCTCCTTGATGTTCTAAAAGGCATGCTGTCTTCTGGCTTCTAAACTGCCACACACTTGCCTCTTCAGACTAGAATGTGCTTCATCTGGGCAGTTCCTGTTGTCAGGATCTGGCTTAGTTACTGCCTCCTCCAGGAAGCTCTCCCTGACCACCCTCACCTTATGCCAACATGTACCCCGGGTGCCTCTCCTTGTGGTCCCATAGCACCTGAGCTTCTCCTTGAAGAATACTGACCCCTGCTCTTGTATCTGGGGCTCCTTCATCTCCACCAAGTACGAGCATCCTTTTAAAAAAACTTATTGTGCTTTAAGTGAAAATTTACAATCCAAGTCAATTTGTCATACAAAAACATGTACTGACACTACTGTGTAACTCTAGCTGCTCTCCCCATCTGGTGATAGCACCTTCCTCCCTTCCACCCTGCGTTTCTTGTGTCCCTTCCACCAGTTCCTGTCCCCTACCACTGTCTCACCTCCACACAGGAGCTGACCTGTTAGCTCATGTATCTACTTAAGCCAAGAAGCACACTCTCCGCCAGCATAATTTTTTGTCTTATAGTCTAGTTCAGTCTTTATCTGAAGAACTGCTTTGGGAATGGTTTCAGTTCTGTGATAGCAGAGAGTCTGGGGGCCAGGTCTTCTGGGGAACCTCCAGTCTGTCAGACCATCAAATGTGGTCTTTTTAACAGTTTGGATTCTGTGCACCCTTTGTATTGCCTGTCAGGGCAGTTATTGGTGGTGGCTGGGCACCATCTAGTTCTCTTGATCTCATGATGCAGTCTCTGGATTGTGTGGCCCTCCCTCTCTATCTCAAGTGCAAACATCTTGAAGGCAGGGTCTGCTCAGTGTTGATGGATGAAGCATCTCAGATGATCCACCCTTCATGTCTGATTAGCAGTGCAGCCTATAGTTAAGAGCTCAGACCCCCAGAGGCTGGTTGCTGGGGTTCCACTCCTCCCAGCCTCCTCATGCTTAAGTGTCTCATCTGGGAGGTGGGGAGAGTTGTAGCTCACCCTTGTAGGGTTGTTGTGAGGCTTAGATGAATGAGCTCGTTTCCCTTAGACCCGTGCAAGCCCCTCAGTGAGCTTCGTGGCTGCGTGTCAGCTGTCTCTGTTCCACCTGGAGGGCTGTGAATTCTGCCAGAGAGGGTTGCTCTGCCCCAGGTTGACCCACTTCTCCCTCAGGCTCGATTCCCTGGAGTGGATGACTCAGTATTTTCACACCTGACGTGTTTTTAGGGAGCGGAGTTGTTCTTTCATCAAAGTGAAGATGTTAGGCCAAGTTTAACACCTGCTGATGGCATATATATGCAAAGGGGGCAGTGACAGCGAGAAAACTGCCCCTGTGCCACAGAGGACAGCAAATTAAAGGTGTGTGTGAGGAGGGGGTAGCGTGGGGAAAGACAGTGCAGGAGGTGCCTGGAATTCGCGAGTGGACTGTCACTCGTGATGACCCCACATATGACCGAATGAAGTGCTGCCCAGCTATGCGTCCTGCTCATGATCGCTGACGTGTCTGAGTCCATCACTGCAGCTGTCACGACAATCCGTCTCACCCGTGGTCTTCCTTGTCCCTGTTGGTGCTCTGCTTCTCCAAATGTGGTGTCCTCCTTACAGCAGAGGGAAGGCCAGAGTGAGACCCCCATCATGTCTTCATTTATCATGATGTTGCTTACTGGTCTGGTTGTGAGGGTTTTGTGTTCTTTGTGTCGAGGTGCAGTGCGTACGAAGGCTGTGCTTCCCGCCCTCTTCCCCCTGAGCAGACCAGGTTGTCAGCTGCGTAAGGCAGGTTGTTAAGAGTCTTCCTCCAGCCCTGGTGCCCTGTTCTTCATCTAGTCCAGCTTCGTACCTTGCTTGCTTAGCATACAGATTGACGAAGCCTGGTGAAAGTCTATGACGCTGAGGCACATCTTTTCTGGCTTTAAACTACAAAGTATCTGCTTGTTCAGTTTGAGTGTCTGCCCCTTGATTTACATATGGGTCTCTCATCAACACAATTAAGGGTCCTGGAATTCTTATTCTTTGCAATGTCATCCATAATTTGTTATGACCCATGCAGACAAACACCTTTTCAAAGTCACTAAAACACAGGTAAACATCTTTCTGGTATTGTCTGCTCTGCTGTCAGCTGGCGTCCATCTCACCTGAGCAATAATATTCCTGGTTCCCTGTCCTCTTTTGAATCCAGCTTGAATTTCTGGCAGGTCCCTGTCAATGTACTGTTGCAGCTGCTTTTGAATGATCTTCAGCAAAATTTTACTCGCATGTGATATTAGTGATATTGTTCGATAATTTTGGCAGTCTATTGGATCACCTTTCTTTGGAATGGGCACAAATATGGATTTCTTCCAGTCAGTTGGCCAGGTAGCTATCTTCCGAATTTCTTGACATAGATGAGTGAGCATTTCAGGGCTGCATCTGTTTGCTGAAGCATCTGGATGGGTATTCCATCAAGTCCTGGAGGCTTGTTTCTCACCAGTGTCTTCAGTGCAGTGTGGACTTTCTCCTTCAGTACCGTCAGTTCACGTGCTATCTCCTAAAGTGGTAGAATATTAACCAGTTATTTTTAGTACAATGATTCTGTATATTTCCTCCATCCTCTGTCTTCTTTTGATGCTTCCTGCATTGTTCAGTATTTTGAACAACTATAAAGCTCTTCAGTATTGTGACTTTCGGCTTGAATTTTTGTCTTCAGTTCTTTTAGCTTTAGAAATGCCAAGCGTGTTCTTCTTTTTTGTTTTTCTACCTCCAGGATTTTGCACATGTCATTGCAGTACTTTGTCTTCTCCAGCTGCCTTTCGAAATCTTCTCTTCAGCTCTTTTATATTATCATTTCTTCTACTCACTTTAGCTGCTTGATGTTCAAGAGCAAGTTGCAGGTTTTCTTCTGACTTACTATTATTAATGGATGTTGACAGCTGTTTCTTATCATTTTGAGTCATGCCACACCAGCAAATGAAGGTCCTGAAAGCTTGACTTCATCCACATCATTAGTGTCACCTCTACTTTGAGGCGAAACCCTGGTGGTATAGTGGCTAAGTGCTATGTCTGCTAACTAAAAGGTTGGCAGTTCAAATTTGCCAGGTTCTCCTTAGAAACTCAATGAAGCAGGCCTCCTCTGTCCCGTAGGGCCACCAGGAGTCAGAATCTACTTGATGACAGTGGGTTTGGTTTTTAGTTTCTACTTTGAAGAGGTAGGTCTTCCCCAGTCATCTTTCGATTGCCGTCTAACCCGAGGGCCTCACATTTTGGCCCTATATCAGACAGTGATCTGCTGCTATTCATCATGTTTTCACTGGCCAATTTTTTTTTTTCAGAAGTAGGCTGCCAGGTCTTTCTTTCTAATCTGTCTGAGTCTGGAAGCGCAGCTGAGATCTGCCTACCGTGGGTGACCCTGCTGGTACTGGCATATCTGTCACATAGTTACCACCATCATAGCAATGAGACACTGATAGACAGATAGGGGTTAATCCTCTTAATGGTCCTACCGGGTGGGTCCTACTATATTTCCAGAGAGGCACTGGTGATTCAGTGGTTGGATTTTCCCCTTCCATGTGAGACCTGGGTTCGATTCCTAGTCGGTGCATCTTATGTGCAACCAACAGTCATCTGTCACTGGAAGCTTGCATGTTGCTGAGATGCTGAAAAGGCTTCAGTGGAGTGTCCTGACGAAGCCTAGGAAAGCTTTGTGGTGTACTTCCCAAAATCAGCCGATAAAAACCCTATGGATCGAGAGGGTCTGATGTGGAACTGATGGTAGGGCTGGCGCGGGACCAGGCAGTATTTGATCCCATTGTGCATGGGGCCACTGTGAGTCAGAGGCCAACTCGGTGACTGCCTATGACAACTACTCACATTGTATGGATGACGATGCCAAGTCTGGGAGAGGCTTAAATACAAGACACAAGGTTATTAGGAAGAGGCAAAGCCGGGATTCGAACCAGGTAGTCTGACTTCAGCACCCAGACTCACTGTCTTTTCCTTTTTACGGTTGATGAATGCGTATTGCTTGGCCCAGTCACCCAGTGGGCGCATACTGGTTGTGTTAAGCCTACATTGCCTCTCTGGTTAACCAGCCCGGGACCCCTGACTGCCGCACACCGCTAATGAGCTGTTTCCAGGCTGCGGCTGCTGGGCTCTGCAAGCCTGCAGTCTCTCTCCCTCTAGGAGTTACATTAGAGGATTAAGTGGCAGAGATGGTTCCAGACTAGCTATTTGAGTCAACAATTATTATTATTATCTTTTTTGTACAACGGGCAAAATTTCCTCTCCGTTCTTACTCCCCCACTAAAAGATGCAACTGAATAAATAAGAGAAAAGGGGCATGTCTTATTTGAAAACTCTTTAGTGCAATTACCACTAAGTCTTGACTGAATTTGAAAATGATAGATGGCAAATCTTAATTTCCCAAACCCTCCATCCCAGCGAGCAGTTTGTTAAAGACCAATGTTGCCGCTAATCGCCGGTGTGATGTGCCCGCCGGCACCCGGTTCCCCCTTTTCTATAACACATTATGCTAATCACCCTCCACTCCATTTTTCAATAAAAGGTCAGCAGAGCACTGTTTGTTCAGAATGTGCAATTTAGACTTCATGTCTGTCATTAGAGATAATCTAGGTTTGCTGTATCAAGTGGGGTTGTCATAGAAACCAGACCCACAAGCTCTGTTTACGGCCTTTGAGAATAAACACTTTGCATTTATTTCTCTGAAAAGGAGGGGGAGAAAAAAAAAACACATCAAAATCATTGAACAATTAAGTGAGGTTTGAAAACAATGCAGTGATAGACCAGAAGAGCTATACCGTTCATCAAAAATCAATAACCGTCACGCAGTTGGTAAAGCTGGGCTGTTCCAGTAGGTGACTGACAGAAGGGGTCACTGATTTCCCCCAGGGAGAGCCAGTAGGGAGAATGTGTTATCATGCCGAGTATGGAATTAATTCAAGTGTCCTAATGGGTTTTATCCAGGCTATTATATCCTTGAAAAATATTTTGTGTAATTGTCTTGAATGTCTGATCAGGCTTTTCATGCCATATGCTTGGACATACGTTTATGAACTCCAGCAACAGAGATGATCCCATATGGAGTTTCTCTTCTTTTGTCATTTATAGGGACTCTCCCAGGAAGCAGTTGTGTTTACAACAGAATATTGTGTGGTGTAGTGCTAAATGTAGCAACAATTGGGAGGATGGCGCGTGAACTAGGCAGGGTTTCATTCTGTTTGTATACAGAGGATTGCTGAGTTGGAACTGACCCAGTGGCACCTAACAAATACTGCATGGGATCTACTTATACTAAAATTGTTCATTTAACTGGGTGTCCTGTATTTAGTCTGCAAGTCTGCACCTGAGGGGCTGATGGACGGATAGATAATGCTCTGACCTTTTTGCCCACCTCAGGCCTGACTTCACCAAACAGGGCAGTGAGAAGTGGGTGTGCAGGGTGTATATGTGTGACTGCTTCTATTAAATCCTGGTGAAATGTTCCAATATGCCGGAGGCACTGCGAAGTCAAGTTCAAAAAGTCATCCACTCAAAAATGACCCAATACCCACTCAGCATGGTCTTTCCTCTGGGTTTTTCTCTCCTGAAGGAGGATTGTCTGAACTCCTTTCCTAAGGAGAGGGGCTGCGCCAGAGGCAGGGCCTGTGGCTTATCTGTAGGTCATCCTGGGTCAAGGTGGGCTTCTGTGAATTGTGGCACTCATCCAGGGTAACCTCACTGTTGTAAGCTTTTCACCTACCAATTCCCAGAAATTGGATAATTACCCAAAGATGCCACAATTATTAGTTGCTTTGAGTTGGTGATCTTATTTGCAGCAGAATGACACATTACCAGGTCTTACACTGTCTTCATGATCATTGGTGTGCCTGAGTCTGTTGTCGTGGCCACTGTGTGTTTTGATTACCTTCCAGCCCTGGGGACTCAAGCCTTAGGGGCTCGTTTCCCAGGATTCTATAGGACAGTTCCCTGTTGTGCTTCATAGGGTTTTGGTTGGCTTATGTTTGCAAGTAGGTCACCTGGTCTTTATTCCTAATCTGTCTGAGTCTGGAAGCTCCCTTGAAACTAGTCCTCCATGGGATGACCCTGCTGGTATTTGAAATACAGTGGCATAGCTTCTGGCATCACAGCAACACACAAGTCATCACAGCATGACAAAATGACAGATGGGTGGTGGATGTCACTAGATAATGTTATTGAATTCATTCTGTCCATCTCAACAAGTGGAAATTCGGTGTCCACTGTCCTGGATCAGGTGCCCTCTGGGAGTCAAAGCCAGATGACATTCAGCCCTCCTGGGATGCCTGACTGCTCTTTGGGGAGAGCTTTGAGCACAGATGTCATACAGAGCCAGCAGATGGGACAAGCACAAAACAGAAATGAAACGATGAAAGCATAGAAGGGGAGGAGATGCTTTTGACCTAGGGAATCTGGGGTGCCATCTTGGATTTTCAGCTCTACTTTGAGGTGGCAGTGGGTTAAATCAGTTTAGTTAACACTTGAAAAATTGCCTCAAGGCAGAGAAATAAACCTTGTTGGGAACTGGGGTTGGGAATCTCTGGGTGGGGCTTGATGCACTTGGTTACTAACTGAATGATTGGAGATTTGAGTCCACCAAGAGGGCACTTGAAAGAAAGGCCTGGCAATCTAACATGGACCAAGTAAGTCACATGGCTGAACTCAGACTCAAGGGATAGGGAAATAGACTCCCTTGCCATAGTAAAAGGAACTGCACAATCATTTGGAAAAGGATTCAGGAAGGGTTAAAAGTTTGGGAAGATGAATACAATCAATCTATCCTAATATCCTAAGCTGGGAAAATGTGATTCTGAGCAGCTGCTGGCCATTTGACCTCCCATGAGGAGACAATGTATCAAAGAATGAAACCAGGCAGAGAGACTGAGCCAAGGAGTGAGGAATGAACCAGAGCCCTGATCCAGCTGTACCTGCAGCCTCTTTCCCTTGGGCTTCTTAGTTACATAAATTAGAAAGTTCCTATTTCAACTCAGATTGTGAGAGTTGGGTTCCTGCCAGTTACAGTGGAAAGAAACCTGACTAACACTGTTCCAATTCCAGGCCAAGGCGTCAGGATGTTACAAATGGCTGGGGAAAGAACCAATAACATCTAATCTCTGTCTGAGAAAGGCGATAGGGCGAAAATTATGAAAGCCTTGCAAAACCCATGAGACTTGATTTAGGGCCGGGGAAGCAGACAGTTAGTGACGCTTTGCAGAGAGAGATTAACAGGATTTGGTGGCTGGATGTGGGCTGTGGTGAGTGATGAAAGAAATAGTACATGGGCTTCCTCACCTACAAGACAGAGTGGTGGCTTCAGTGGCTTGCTGATCAACTGGCTCTCTGGGACAACAAGCCCCGGTTTGTAGCGTTGGCCAGTGTCTGTGGGTCAGTATTCCCCAAAAGGCCAATAAAGGCCAATGGCAAGCTACCAGTAGTTTGACAGTCCCCTGGCATAATTCCTGAATATTTAACATTTTGATTCTTGGAAGCCTTTGTGACCAACTTTAGCACGTCCCTGCACAAGGTGATGCGGTAGTCACACAACAGGGAATACTGGGAACTTGGGACACCTTCAATCAGAGTTGCCTGCAGGCATTGCAAACACATGTCTAGAACATGTTGGAAATGTATTGCTGGGACTCAGAAGAAAAGCTCCACCTGGAGAGAGTTGGCGGAGGGGTAGCATCAACATTTTGGGGGAAGAATCATGATTATGTTATAGGAAGTGTCCTTGATCAGTTGCCAATTGTGACTTGTAGGCTGGATTTCACCAATAAAAGTGTTATATTGGTTCATGTGATATTATTAAAAATTAGTATTAATTCAAGAAAAAGAGGGGTGTACCTCAAGAACTCCACTAAAAGACTTCAATTGATGGTCTAAAAGCCTGGGGATTCCTCTGGGAGCATGGCCCCTAGACCCGCTGCTGCCCCCCGGCCAGCAATCATTACTGAGGTCAACTCTTCGGACAGGAATAGATCGAACTCGGGGACACAATCTGACCATATGGTGTATGCACGTTACAGTTCTATGCATCTATAGGATGCCGTCTTACTGGCCTCTTACTGGAGAGGACAGGAGAGGGTGGAGAGGAGGGGACAGGAGAAGGTGGGGAGGAGGGGACAGGAGAGGGTGGGGAGGAGGGAACAGGAGAGGGTGGAGAGGAGGGGACAGGAGAAGGTGGGGAGGAGGGGACAGGAGAGGGTGGGGAGGAGGGAACAGGAGAGGGTGGAGGGGAGGGGACAGGAGGATTTGATATGTATAGAATGGAAAGGAAGAGTGTGCTGTCACCGGGCAAGGAGAGCAGAAGGAGTTGCAGCCAGGCCAGCACACAAATTTAAGTTGGATTGTATACTTTCACTCAATCACAATAATAAAATTAAAAAAAAAATTAGTGTTAATTGCTGTCGTGGATTGAATTGTATCCCCACAAAAACTTATGTTACAATTTGGCTAGGCCATGATTCCCAGTATTGTGTGACTGCCCTCCATTCTGTGACTTTTCCTATGCTGTAAATCCCAGCATCTGCCTGTGGTTAATAGATTGGATTACGTTAAAAGGATTAGGGTGGGACTGTAACACCCTTTCTAAGGTCACCTCCCCGCTCCTTGTAACAGGAGTTTCCCTGGAGTGTGGCTTGTCCCACCTTTTATCCTGAAAGAGATGAAAGGGAAGGAAGCAGAGATTTGGGGACCTCATACCACCAAGAAAGCCGCACCAAGAGCAGAGTACATCCTTTGAACTTGAGGTTGCTGTGCTAAGATGCTGTCCCAGCAAAGACAGCGATGGAGTACAAAGACCTTCCTTCAGAACCTACAGCGAGTGTGTATTCCCCTGGAGCTGGCACCCTGAATTCACGCTTCCAGTCTGCTGCGCTGTGTGAGAGTAAATTTTTCTTTGCTGAAGTTGTCTACTGATGGTATTTCTGTTAGAGCAGAACCACATGACTAAGACAGCTGCCGATGATTAAAATTTAGTGGATTTCACTAAGAAATAGACATTTCCAACTTTCCCTGGACAATCAGGTCTCTCTGCATTGAGCCTGCAGTGGCCTGGTGTAGAGGGACAGCTGCTATCTTTCTCCAGGGGACGTCCTTCCCAGGTACCTGGATGCTTTGCTCAGTTGTTCGCCTCCTCCTTAGTGCCTCTTAGCAACAGACACTCGTTTATTCTATGCACAAGCCACTGCTTAAGTGTTATTTATTTCCAGAGTCAGAAACATTTGATTCCAATTAGGGACATGAAATTGAAATGGGTGCAGCATCAAAGATGTAGGTCAGGTGGTAACTGAGAGCCCCAGGAGTTAGGGCAGTGAGAGGAAGCGTGCAGTCTTCCCACCATGATGCCTGTGAGGCCTTGAGTAGGTACAGTCTTAGCTAGCCTCAGTTGCCACGTCTGCAAAATAGCTGTAGTAACAGTTTCTTCAGTGTTGTGAGAACTTGAAATCCCACTTAAAGTGCCTGGGACAGTCCTGGCCACAGCACGTGGCTGGTCCTGTGCCATTTCGCTGTCCCTTGGCCCCACCAGCTGATTCCCCCTATCAACACCCCCCTCCCACCCAGATAGAACTTACCAGCTTTAATCTCCTTGACCTCCAAGGCCTCCCTTACAATTCCTCTGCTCACATCTTCTTGGATATTCAGTCACATGACTCACCCATGTGCAAGGAAGCTGAAACATGAGTCTTGTAGTTAGACGTCCTTGTTAAAATCGTCCTTGTGAAAATCGTCCTTGTGAAAATCGTCCTTGTGAAAAATCAGAGCTCTCTAAAGAAGAAAGAAAGGGAACCTGGAGACCAGGTCCTGGGAGGTAGCTGGCAGTCTTCCATAATGTCTCTTCCTTTATTTGGATAAGATGCTCTTTTTTTTTTTTGAAAATTTTAAAGTCCATAATGTTCATTGATAAAAATTATCAAAATACTATGATTTTAAAAAGAAAAGAGCAAAGCTTACTAATCCTATTTCCTATAGATAACCATTATCAGCACTGTATATAAACTTTTCTTTCCTCAGTTCTGAGTTCATACCTCGCATTCAATTTTATATCCTGTGTTTTCATGTCATTAAAAACTGTTTACAAATCCTTTTAATGATGATATAAGATTCTATCATATGGCTGTAATTACTCATACTGTAATTTGTTTCATCACTCCTATAGTGGATATTTAAATTAGTGATTTTTCATTATTATTATTATTACTTATTTTTATTTAACATAACTGAGTGAAAATGTACATTCACGTATAAATTTACATGCCCACCTATATGCAGTTTCCACTGCTCTCCCTGTCCGGTGACTGCACACTATTCCTCTCTGCTCCATACATGTCTCATCCTCCCAACAGCCTCCTTTCCCCTCCTCTCCGTCCACTCCCCTGCCTCCAAAGGTCAGCAAGATGATATCCTATAGAGGTATAGAACCATAAAGTGCTTCCAATATATGGTCACTCTGCATTGCCAAGTCCAATCCATTCCTGTCCAAAGAGTGGACCTTCGTTATAATTTATGGGAAAGGGCAGAATCAGGGCCGGGGGCCGTGCTGTCAGAGGAACCCCCAAACTGCTGGACCATCAATTGAGGTCTTTTGGTGGAGATCTCATGATGCACCCCTTTTTATTCTTGTGTTGCCAGTGAGACTCCTCTCTGTGAGCTCCATCGTGGCTATCACTGGTGGTGGCCGGGCACCATCCAATTCTTCCGGTCCCAAGTCGATGTAGGCACCCACTCTTGTGGGTCTCTCTGTCTTCTCGGTTGTCTTTACTGCATGTCATTTTGGTCCTCGGTGAGCATCCGTTCCTGCTGAGTTGGGACCATTTGCTGTGTCCTCGGATGGCAGCTGGGCAGCTTTTAAGACCCCAGACGCCACTCACCAATGTGGGGTGCAGAGAGCTCTCTTAGCAAAACGCTAGTTGTGCCAATTGGCCTGGAATTTGCCTAAGAGCATGGTCCCCCGCCCTCCGCCCCAGCTACTCTATCCTTGCAGTATTGAGTCAAGATGGAAGGAGTACTCAAGTTATGCTGAAGTCCACTTAATGTTGTTCTTGTTTCTAATGTGTGCTATCACCACTTTCTCCCAACTAGATTTCTAGTAACTATCTAAACTAAACCCTACCCCCCTCACCCTCCCTCCCTCCCCTCCCTTGTAGCTGTCAAAGAGTCTTTTCTTCTATACACAAGTCTGTTTTTGAGGTCTTATCGTAGAGGTCTCATACAGTATTTGTCCCTTTGTCGCTGACTACTTTCACTCAACGTAATGTCTTCCAGTTGAAACCAGGTTAGGAGATGTTTCCTGGAATCATCGTTATTCTTTATCATTGCGTAGTGCTCCATTGAGTATATGTACCATAGTTTACCTATCCATTCTTCTATTGTTGGGCATCTGGGTTGATTCCACCTTTTTGCTATTGTGGACTGTGCTGCGGTAAACATTCTGGTGCATGTGTCCATTGGTGTGAAAGGCCTTGATTCTGGGGGATATATTCCAAGTAGTGGAATTACTGGGTCAAATGGTATATCTATATCCATTTTTTTAAGGAAGCACCAGATTGCCTTCCAAAGAGGCTGGACCATTTTGCAACCCCACCAACAGTGTAGGAGGGTTCCACTTTCTCCACAGCCTCTCCAGCATTTGTTGTTTTGTGTTTTCTGGATCATGGCCAATCTTGTTGATTTTTCATTATTGATGCATTTCCTGTGCTTTATTTATTTCCTGTGAATTATGTTCTTAGGTTTGGATTCTAGAAGTGACATTACTAGTTCACATGGGTTGCTGTTTTTGAGTTTTTCAATATGCAAAGACAAATTGTTTTCCTAAAAGATGATTCACTGTGCTCTTTGCAGGACTGAGAAGTAATGTAAGCTTAAGAGATCATTTCTGTTACTCAAACTGATAGAAGAGTTCAGCAAAGTCTCAGGATACAAGATAAACATAAGTAAATCAGTAGGATTCCTTTATACCAACAACGAGACTGTTAAGGAGGAAATTATCAAATCTATACCATTTGTGATAGCCCCTAAGAAGATAAAGTACCTAGGAATTAATCTAACCAGAGAAACAACAGACCTTTACAAAGAGAACTACAAGCCCTTACTACAAGAAACTAAGAGAAACTTAGATAAATGGAAAAACCTACCCTGCTCATGGATAGGAAGACTTAACATTGTGAAAATGTCTATTTTACCCAAAGCAATTTATTTATATAATGCAATCCCAATACAAGTTCCAGCATCATTTTTTAATGAGATGGAAAAAGAAATCACCAATTTTGTTCGGAAAGGGAAGAAGCCCCGGATAAGTAAGGTACTACTAAAGAAGAAGAACACACTGGGAGGCCTCTCATTACCCGACCTTAGAACATACTACACTGCCACAGTGGTCAAAACAGCCTGGTACTGGTACAAGAACAGACAGACTGATCAATGGAACAGAATTGAGACCCCAGAGATGACACCATCTGCCTATGAACAGTTGATATTCGACAAAGGCCCTAAGACATTAAACTGGGGTAAAAACAGTATCTTCAACAAATGGTGCTGGCAAAATTGGTTATCCATCTGCAGTAAACTGAATCAAGATCTATATCTTACACCTTATACAAAAACCAACTCCAACTGGATAAAAGACCTAAATAGCAAACCTAAAACGATAAAGCTCATCCAAGAAAAGGTAGGAACAACAATGGAAGTTTTAATACACAATGAGGACAGACTCCAAAATCTGTCAAAGAAACCTCAATCAACAGAAGAGAAAGTAGATAAATGGGAACTATTAAGAATCAAACACTTTTGCTCATCCGAAGACTTTATTAATAGAATTAAAAGAACACCCACAGAGTGGGAAAAAATATTTGGCAACTCTATGTCAGATCGACGCCTGATCTCCATAATCTGTAAGATACTACAAAATATCAATAAGAAGAAGATAAACCATCCAATTAAGCGATGGGCAAAGGAGATGGACAGATACTTCACTAAAGAGGAGATCCAGGCAGCCAAAAAACACATGCGGACATGTTCACGATCTTTAGCTATTAAAGAAATTCAAATCAAGACAACAATGAGATACCATCTCACCCCAACAAGACTGGCCATGATCCAGAAAACACAAAACAACAAATGCTGGAGAGGCTGTGGAGAAAGTGGAACCCTCCTACACTGTTGGTGGGGTTGCAAAATGGTCCAGCCTCTTTGGAAGGCAATCTGGCGCTTCCTTAAAAAAATGGATATAGATATACCATTTGACCCAGTAATTCCACTAGTTGGAAAATATCCTACAGATTCAAGGCCTTTCACACCGACGGACACATGCACCAGAATGTTTATCGCGGCACAGTCCACAATAGCAAAAAGGTGGAATCAACCCAGATGCCCAACAATAGAAGAATGGATAGGTAAACTGTGGTACATATACTCAATGGAGCAATGATAAAGAATACGCAATGATAAAGAATAACGATGATTCCAGGAAACATCTCCTAACCTAGTTTCAACTGGAAGACATTATGTTGAGTGAGAGTAGTCAGCGACAAAAGGACAAATACTGTATGAGACCTCTACAATAAGATCTCAAAAACAGACTCGTGTATAGAAGAAAAGACTCTTTGACAGCTGCAAGGGAGGGGAGGGAGGGAGGGAGGGCGAGGGGAGGAGGGTTTAGTTTAGGTAGTTACTAGAAATCTAGTTGGGAGAAAGCGGTGACAGCACACATTAGGAACAAGAACAACATTAAGTGGACTTCAGCATAACTTGAGTACTCCTTCCATCTTGACTCAATACTGCAAGGATAGAGTAGCTGGGTCGGGGGGCGGGGGACCATGCTCTTAGGCGAATTCCAGGCCAATTGGCACAACTAGCGTTTTGCTAAGAGAGCTCTCTGCACCCCACATTGGTGAGTGGCGTCTGGGGTCTTAAAAGCTGCCCAGCTGCCATCCGAGGACACAGCAAATGGTCCCAACTCAGCAGGAACGGATGCTCACCGAGGGCCAAAATGACATGCGGTAAAGACAACCAAGAAGACAGAGAGACCCACAAGAGTGGGTACCTACATCGACCTGGGACCGGAAGAACCGGATGGTGCCCGGCCACGACCAGTGATAGCCATGATGGAGCTCACAGAGAGGAGCCTCACCGGCAACACAAGAATAAAAAGAGGTGCATCATGAGATCTCCACTAAAAGACCTCAATTGATGGTCCAGCGGTTCTGGGGTTCCTCTGAGAGCATGGCCCCCGGCCCTGATGCTGCCCGTTCCCATAAATTATAACAAAAGTCCACTTTTTGGACAGGAATGGAATGGACTTGGCAATGCAGAGTAACCATATGTTGGAAGCACTTTATGGTTCTATACATCTATAGGATATCATCTTGCTGACCTTTGGAGGAAGGGGAGTGGACGGAGAGGAGGGGAAAGGAGACTGTTGGGAGGATGAGACATGTATGGAGCAGAGAGGAATAGTGTGCAGTCACTGGACAGGGAGAGCAGCGGAAGCTGCATATAGGGGTGCATGTAAATTTACATGTGAATGTACATTTTCACTCAGTTATGTTAAGTAAAAAAAAAAAAAACAAAAAAAAAAGAAATTCAAATCAAGACAACAATGAGATACCATCTCACCCTAACAAGATTGGCCATGATCCAGAAATCACAAAACAACAAATGCTGGAGAGGCTGTGGAGAAAGTGGAACCCTCCTACACTGTTGGTGGGGTTGCAAAATGGTCCAGCCTCTTTGGAAGGCAATCTGGCGCTTCCTTAAAAAAATGGATGTTGATATACCATTTGACCCAGTAATTCCACTAGTTGGAATATATCCTATAGATTCAAGGCCTTTCACACCAACGGACACATGCACCAGAATGTTTATCGCGGCACAGTCCACAATAGCAAAAAGGTGGAATCAACCCAGATGCCCAACAATAGAAGAATGGATAGGTAAACTGTGGTACATATACTCAATGGAGCACTACGCAATGATAAAGAATAACGATGATTCCAGGAAACATCTCCTAACCTGGTTTCAACTGGAAGACATTATGTTGAGTGAGAGTAGTCAGCGACAAAAAGACAAATACTGTATGAGACCTCTATGATAAGATCTCAAAAACAGACTTGTGTATAGAAGAAAAGACTCTTTGACAGCTGCAAGGGAGAGGAAGGAGGAAGGGAGGGAGGGCAAGGGGGGGAGGGTTTAGTTTAGGTAGTTACTAGAAATCTAGTTGGGAGAAAGTGGTGACAGCACACGTTAGGAACAAGAACAACATTAAGTGGACTTCAGCATAACTTGAGTACTCCTTCCATCTTAACTCAATACTGCAAGGATAGAGTAGCTGGGGCGGAGGGCGGGGGACCATGCTCGTAGGTGAATTCCAGGCCAATTGGCACAACTAGCGTTTTGCTAAGAGAGCTCTCTGCACCCCACATTGGTGAGTGGCGTCTGGGGTCTTAAAAGCTGCCCAGCTGCCATCCGAGGACACAGCAAATGGTCCCAACTCAGCAGGAACGGATGCTCACCGAGGGCCAAAATGGCATGCGGTAAAGACAACCAAGAAGACAGAGAGACCCACAAGAGTGGGTGCCTACATCAACCTGGGACCGGAAGAACTGGATCGTTCCCGGCCACCACCAGTGATAGCCATGACGGAGCTCACAGAGAGGAGCCTCACTGGCAACACAAGAATAAAAAGAGGTGCATCATGAGATCTCCACTAAAAGACCTCAATTGATGGTCCAGCAGTTTTGGGGTTCCTCTGAGCGCATGGCCCCCGGCCCTGATGCTGCCCGTTCCCATAAATTATAACAAAGGTCCACTCTTTGGACAGGAATGGAATGGACTTGGCAATGCAGAGTAACCATATGTTGGAAGCACTTTATGGTTCTATACATCTATAGGATATCATCTTGCTGACCTCTGGCTGGAGGAAGGGGAGTGGACGGAGAGGAGGGGAAAGGGGACTGTTGGGAGGATGAGACATGTATGGAGCAGAGAGGAATAGTGTGCAGTCATGGGACAGGGAGAGCAGTGGAAGCTGCATATAGGGGGGCATGTAAATTTACATGTGAATGTACATTTTCACTCAGTTATGTTAAATAAAAATAAAAAAAAAGATCATTTCTGCCTTTATTTTGTGATAGTGGTGCTCAGTTGATGGCTTATGGAAACTCTCCTCTGTACCTCTTGGTTAATAAGAGTCCACCCCTCTTCAGATGTCATCTGAGCTGTCGAGACCATGGGGACTCAGCATTGCAGCCCACAGAGTGGGCAGCCCTCTAGTGCAGTTACAGAGAGATCTTTGGCCAAAGTTTGTGCCTAACAAAGAGTCTTATTAGTAGTGAGATTTCCTGCTTCTCTGTGTCCCTAGTTGATTCTTCTAGGGCTTTGGTGATCAGGAAAGAGGCAAAAGAATACCACTTACTTTGGACCTGTCCATTCTGAAGGATCAGTTTCACTGCTGTCCTTGGCACTTTCCATTACCAGTTGCTTTGGTGCTATCACCAAGCCTTTTGGGAGATGGTGTCAGGTGTTAAGTCCGTGGGACCAAGGCAGACATGGAATCAATTCCCTCATGTGGTAGCAACAGCTGGAGTCAAATGAATCTGGACATGGGCCAACCAGTGAAAGTTGTTGCTTTGCCTTCTGTGAATTTTTGTGAATATCCTATGAATATAGCTGAATTAAATTTGCTGGTATATTTTTTTGAGGCTTTTGTACTGTAGGGTTGCTATGAGTTGGACTGACTCGATGGCAGTTGGTTTGGTTTTTGGTTTTTTTACGCAAGAGGAATGTTAGTCTGGACAATAATAGCTTTATAAAATGAATTGCAACGTGTTCCCTCTTTTATTTCCTTGAAGAATTTGTGTAGAATTGGGGTTGATTTATAAAAATCACACAAAAAAGCTTTTGTAGAATTCTTCAGTGAAGCCATGCGGGAGTTCTTAAAATTATGAGTTCAATTCTCTTAATAGTTATAGGGCTACTCAAATAATCTATTTCATTTGGGGTGGATTGTGGTGGCTTTTTATTTTTTTGAAGAAGTGCCACATTTCATCTAAGTTGTCAGATTTATACATCTAGAGTTCTTTATCATATTCCCTTTTTATCCTTTTGATATCTGTAGGCTCTGTGGTCATATACTCTGCTTTATTCCTGATATTGATAATATATGTTTTCTCTCATTTTTTTCTTTGTCACTTTTTCTAGAGATTTGTCAATTTTGTCAAGCTTTTTAAAGAACCAGCTCTTTGTTACATTCATTTTCTCTACTGTTATTCTGTTTTTAATTTTTTAATTTCTTCTTGTATCTTTATTATTTTCTTCTGCTTGCTTGGGGTGTATTTTGTTCTTTTATGAGGTTCTGAAGATAGGAGTTGATTTATTTGAGGCTTTTTCTCTTTTCTAACATGCATTTAATGCTTTAAAATTCCCTCTCAGCACTACTTTATCTGTGTCCCACAAATTTTGATATGTTGCATTTTCATTCAGCTCAATATATTTTTATTTTCCTTGAGGCTTCTTCTTTGTCCCATGGATTATTAAAAAGTGTGTTGTTTAGTTTTCAAGGTTATGAGGATTTTCTTGTTGTCTTTTAGAACAATTTCTAGTTTGACTCCATTGCAGCCAGAGAACATATTCTGTATGATTTCAGTTCCTTTAAATTTGTTGAGGTTGGTTTTCTGACCCAGAATACAGTATATCTTGGTATATGTTTTGTGGGCATTTTAAAGAACATGTGGTCTGCAGTTGTTAGGTTGCATGTTCTGTAAATGTCAATTAGATTCTGTTAGTTGATGGTAGTGTTGAGTTCTTCTGTATCTGACTTTCTGTCTGGCTGTTCTATCAGTTATTGAGAGAGGTGTTTAAGTCTGTAATTATAATGTGGATTTATCTATTTCTCCTTCCAGGTCTGTCAGCTTTTGCTTCATGTATTTGACAGTATATATTGTTTGCCAAATATACATTTGGGATTGCTATTCCACTTTGAGATTAATAGTGCTGTCTGTCTCTGATAATTTTTTGGCTGTGAAGTCTTATTTATCTGATCAAAATATAGCCACTTCTACTTTCTTTTGATGTATCATTTTCCGTTCTTTACCTTCAACCTGCCTGTATCATTATATTTGAATTTTGTGTAATAGCATGTAGTTGGATAATGGTTTTTAACTCACTCTGCCAATCTCTCCTGTTAATTGGTGTATTTAGACCATTTACATTTAATGTAATTATTAATAATGTTAAGACTTAAGTCTTTTTATTTTCTGTTCTCTCTTTTTTGTTTCTCTATTTTTTTCCTGCCTTTAGGGGATTTACTTGAACATTGTTTAGAATTTCATTTTGTCTTATTTGTAGTTTTTGTTTTGTTTCATTTCCAAGTATATCTTTTTGTTTAGCTTTTTCAGTGGTTGCTCAGGTTGTTATGGAAACCCTGGTGGTGTATGGAAACCTCTGCCGTGTATAATTGTCTTAAACATTTCTTCTGTATACATTTAGAACCATATCCGAAGTATTGTAATTTTTGCTTCAACTACCAAATATGTAACTCAAATGGAAAGCCTACTATATTTACCTTTATTATTTTTTTATCATATTCTTTGTTTATGATGTTCAAAGGTTTCTTATTTACTGTTTCCTTTCTGTTTAGAGAGCTTCCTTTAGTCATTTGTTTAAGATGAGTCTGCTAGAAACAAATCCTGTTAGTTTTCCTTCGTCTGCGAATGTCTTAACTTCAGCTTCATTCTGAAGAAACTTTTGCTGAATATAGGATTCTGGGTTGATAGTTCTTTCTTTCATCTTTCTGGCTGCCCTGGTTTCCAGCGAGAAATCTGCTATCATTGTAGCTGTTTCCTTAAATGGGTAAGGTATAGTTTTTCTCTGGCTGCTTTCAAGATTTTTTTTTTCCTTTAGTTATCGGAAGTTTAGTTATGATGTGTCTTGATATAGATTTCATTGGACTTATCCTGTTGGGAGTCTGCTCAGCTTCTTAAATCTGCAGGTTTGTGTTTCTTGCCAAATTTAGGAAGTTTTCAACCATTATTATCCTTATAGGATTAGGATTACATGAATATTAAAATTTTTGTTATGGGACCACAGTTTCCTGAGTTTCCATTATTATCCTTACAGGATTCTGATTACATGAATATTAAAATTTTTGTTATGGGACCACAGGTTCCTGAGGTGGTGGTTCTTCTGCTTCTCTCCTGTCTTTAAAGCTATTTTCTTTCTGTTTTCAGATTAGTTACTTTCTATTTGTTTCTTATGTCCCTTCCTTTCTGCTGTTGAGCCAATCCACTGAGCTTTTTTTGTTTTAGTTATTGTATTATCAATTCTAAAATTTTATCTTCTTTATATCTTCTATTTCTTTGCTGAGACTTTCTATTTTTTTTTTTTTGCTGAGGTCTTCTTTTTCTTTCCTTACTGCAAGCATGCTTATAATTGCCTGTTGAAAGACATATTTTGACTACTTTTAAATCTTTAAAAATTGTAACATCTCAGCCATTTCAGTACAAGCATGAAAGGACTATCTTTTCTTGGCCAGTCTGAGTTCTTCCTGTTCTTGGCCTGGTGGTGATATTTGATTAAAATCTAGACATTTTCATATTATGTGTCAAACTCTGGATCTTATGTAAACCTTTTGTTCTAGCTGGCTTTCTTGACAACACTTTGAAAGGGGAGGCCACAGCTATGCTTTCGTGTTACCAGATGGAGGTAGAAGTCCAGATTCCACACTTGGTCTCTGTTGATACCTGAGGTGGGTGGTTCCTTGTTACTGATGGGTTGGGGTAGTTGGGAGATTTATTTCTCTATGTGGGTCCTCACTAACACTGCGTGTGTTTTGTATGTAATGTCCAGAGTTTTTAGTTGTACTTAGTGGGCAGAATAGGAAAAAGTATACTTTGTACTTCTTCGGAGAAGTAGTAGTCTCTTCTGTATTCATTGATATTTGTTTTATTCTTTGAGTTCTAGCTTAACACTACTTTATTTCTTTTTTTCTCCAATTGTTCCAGCTTTGTTGTTGGCAGACACATCGTGTGGTAAGAGTGGCCTTGTTACTGTTAGCAATGGAAAAAATCCAGCGTCTGTACTAGGCCTTCTCTGACACTGTCTAAGTGTGGGGAGATGCCTTGTTACAACTGGGTGAGGTAGAAGTGCACATTCTCCCATGCTCTCCATTGACACTGTGGGAGTGAACATTTAGGCCCCCATGCTTAGCCTTTTCTGGCATTAGCAGTGGTGGAACCAGTTTATTCTTTGATATTGGACTGCAGTAGAGTGGTTATTGTCTTAAAAGTTTTCTGTCTTGATAGACTGGCTTTCTTTTAATTCTTCAGCTAGAGAAAATAGGTTTTGTTGGGACTTTTTATTTGTCTCTGTATGTTGGCATTTACTGGTTGTCAGTTTCCTCTGCTCCATGTGTTGGGATAAATCAAAACCAAAATCAAACCCGGTGCCACTGAGTCAATACTAACTCATAGCAGCCCTATAGGACAGAGTAGTTCTACTCCATAGAGTTTCCAAGGAGTGCCTGGTGAATTTGACCTGCTGACTTTCTTTAGCAGATGTAGCATTTAACCACTATGCCACCGTGGTTTCCATGTGTTAGCATAGATCAGAAAAAAACAAAACCCAGGGAACTCACCACCGTGTTATTTCTCAGATATCAAGATATGTTTCTGGTTTGCTTCTTTTCTCCAACTTTCAGAGTCTCTTTGTGTTTGTTTTATGTGGACTGTCTAGAGTTTTTAGTTTTACTTAGGGGGAGGAATAGGGAAAAGTATATTTTGTACATCTCTTCTGTGCTCATGGGTATTTCTTTTATTCTTTAGGTTCTAATGTTATACTACTTTATTTATTTTTTTCCTCATATTGTTCCAACTTTGTCATTGGGCGAGCCTTTCCTTTTTATAAAAGAAATCACATAAGCTGGTTCAATGATTGGGGAAAGACAGAACCATACAGAAGGACCATGCCTCTGTTGCAGTGTGGAAAGAGAAACTTGACTTCCTTTGGTGCGCTTCCAAGTCTCTCTTTCATCTGACAGCTAGGGTAGAGGTCTAACTTGAAGTCATCTCTGTGGCTCCCCCAGTAGCGATCAGACATAAATTGGAGGTAGGCTAATTAACTATCAGATTGCAGGGCAAAGGCACCACACTCCTAGTCTTCATCCCCGGGGCCTTGATCTTGTCCCTTTGATTGTGACAGTTCTTCCTTCTACCTTAGCTTGTGAGGAAATAGGATACAGCCAAGGTGTTCACTTATATGGGTGACAGCAAGTAAACATGAAAAACGGGTTGGGGAACACAAAAGGACGGTGATCAGAAAGGCTTTTTCTTTCACCTAAATCATGATGTTTTGGGCATCGGCTAGAGTTTCCTAAGTTATTTATAACTGTCTACCCCTGTTAGGGGATATATGTTTTATTTAAAAGTAGCTAATATTTTCTAATGAAATGATAAATGTGTGTGTCTCAAATCGGAGCCCTGTAGTTAGCTACCTTATTACAGGAATTCCAGTGAATAATGGAAGTATTACCAGGATGACACCTGGATCAAGGGCTTCAAGATGTTCAGTATTTTGAGGTTAGAACTCTGAGTTTTCTTGTTGGAAGGGCTTTCATGCAGCACAGGTAATCCTGAAAGTCAAGCCTTCCTAGAAAGATAATCAAGATGCTTCTTACTCCTAGCAGTTGGTGATTGTATGTAGGGGATGATGGTGTATTGCCTTGAAGTTTATGTTAGGTAGAGCCGGAATCTGGCCCTTTATCTCCATTCCTTCTCTAGGGTTCTCAGTGGGGAGTTTAAGTCAAGACTTAGTGGGTGCCCCCATACTCATTCCTTCTTCACACATAGTTGGGGAAATTCATGGAATGTTTAGAGCTGGAAGAAACCTAATTACTGGTTCTCAACTTTGGCTGCTCATCAGAAACACGTGGGAGAAAAGTAAATAGTAGTATTATCCCCATTTAACAGATAGAGGCTCTGAGGCCCATATTAAGAGCCTCCCCAAATCACATAGCTAGCTTGTAGTAGAGTAGGATTTGAACCTAGGTACTCTGAATCTACAGTCCTGGATTTTAATCAGCTTATTACCTGATGGCAGACCTTGGCACATACTGGCTTCCTTCCCCTATACCAGCAATTCTCCTCCCTGGCTGAATATTAGAATCATCTGGGGACATTTTTAAAAACAGGGATGATCTCCTGAGAAGTAGTTGGTCTAGGGTGGAACCAGTACATTGATAGGCTTTTAATATCTCCTGGTGATTTGAAGGAGTGTCTAGGCTTGAGAATTCCTGTTTAAGATGAATCTTATGGACCACTTCCAACTTTTCTAGAAAAGGCCCCAGTGTCAAAGGTGGGGGTGAGCTAACGGTGTTTCCAGGGCTCCTCCTTCTCTACACAAAAGGGGTATCTGGCTGAATATGGCCTGCAAACATTTTGGGGGGGCCACATATTGAAAATATTTTAATGGATTGCAAACATTAAAAAGGGGAAAGATTTCATATATGTGGGTTCAGATTTCAGAATTCTCTTGAAAAAAATCAGAGTATCTAGTAATGCTTAACTGGAGCTGAGCAGTAGCCCTTCTTAGTTAGGTCCTCTCTGCTGCCTTCCTGGCATTCCCAGTTGCTGCCCCCAGAGGCACTGGAGTATACAACTGCCTTATGCCTCCTACTAGTATCCCATGATGCCTTCCACCATGGAGATTTGTGTACTTGTCTTAGTTGCTCTTCCAAATTGCACACACCTTAAGGCAGTGGTGCTCAACCAGGGGTGATGGTGTCCCTGGGGGACACTTGGCAATGTGTGGAGACATCTTTGTTGTCACATCTGTGGGCAGGGTCACTACTGACACATAGTGGGTGGAGACCAGGGATGCTGTTCTACATCCTACAGTGTGTAGGACAAACCCTGCAACAAAGGATTATCCAACCCAAGATATTATAGAGGCTGAAAAACCCTGGCTTAAGGGCAGTGATTGTGCCTCTTGCTTGTCTCTGAATCCCTGCAGTCCCTTGGACGGGTACGTGGCACACAGTAGATGGTCAGTCAAATGTCAGTTGGCTGCCTGACTAATGTCAGACTGCGTTGGCTTTTCCCCTTGTTCCTGCTGGGTTTAGACCGAACGCATCGTTGCTCTGCTCTCTGTGCACCATATGGCCTTGCCATAAACAAGTGAGTCAATAAAAAGCTTGCCATATGTGATGCAAGTGATCTTATGAATGAAATCCAGAGCAGGAACATGATTATCTCATCTGAAGAAAGAGACTAATTAAACACTTGACTGCAGCAGGCATGTTGTTGGAAGAACCAGAGGCGCTGTGATGTGGGTGGACTCATTGCTCCTTCCTGGAGAAGGGGAAGAGGGAGGAAGTCTCCATCGTGCTTGTAGTGATCAAAGGTGTTCTTAAAACCAGTCCTTTCATTAGCTGGGTGAAGACGGATACTCACCTAGTGGGACCTTCCAGGTGGCATAAATTCATTATGAATTGCTGCAAATGAGCTGTTGGTATCTAGCAGGAAAGGGGCAGAGGAAACTCAGCTAACCCTCCGAGGGAGCTGGGATGACATGACTAGGACTCCATGACAGCCTTTGGTGACCACTTGGTGGTGAGGACCATGCAGTGTGCTCAACTTAGTCTGGCCACCATGGTGGATGGGATACTAAGGGGGTGTAGCTATCTGGGCTGGCCTGGAGCTGTCCTGGATTTAGGTCTGAAAGTCCTGTGTCCCAGGAAATCCTTCTCTGAGTCATAAAAAGTCCCAGATATTTAGCAATGGAGGCAGAAGACTGTGGAAAAAGTATAAAACATATGCTATGCCCCCCAAATATAGGCCAAAACAACATGGTTTTTAGTGTCATGTGAACACGGCTTAGCTATTTACTGTCTAAAGTTACTGGCACTGTTTCTCGGCTGACATTGCAGACATGAGGGGCATTTTCAAGGCACTCTCTGCTCACTCTTGCTCGGGGTTTGGCCTGAAATGTGCATGGGCAGTGCTCAGCTTCTGGAGTCAGGGGTCCAGGTGTGTTTTCCCACAAGCACTAGTGTTAGCTGTGTGCCTTGGGAGAACTCTGTGAGACTCGTTTTCCCCTTTTCACAGTAGGGATTAGCATAGTACCTCCCAGAATTTAGTAATGAGCATTGGATGAGACAGTGCCTCATGAAGGACTTGGTGCGGATCAAGTGCACAATAAATGTTAGCAACCATTAATAAAATCATAATTGCTGCTACTATGATTATTGTTACTCTCACTGTTACTAGAAGTAGCTAGAAGGGTGTCAGCCACTGAGGGCTGTGCTCTGAGCACCTTCCCCTCAAGCACCAGCTGTTGTTTGAACGTACAAGGAAGGCAGGACCTTCTCCTGAACATTGTCAGGAACTGGGATGATTCCCTCGGACTCTGCTCTCTGGTGGTCCTGAATTCCAGTCAGCTGGGCAAGGACTTCAGGCTGGTGGAAGGTAGAGAAGAGACCCAAGTTAAGAAATACTGTGTACTCACCTGGCCTCTTCCCCATCATGCTCTCTTCCATGCGGGATGAATCAGATGGGACAGGCAGGCAGTGTGGGTGTTCCAGCACTTGTTACTGTCTTCGTGGCCCTGGTTGCATCGGTTAGACAATTTGTGGGCTTGCAGAACCCAAAGGGTCTCAGAGAACACAGGTTCCACCCAGTCCAATTTCATCCCCCTTTGGACCTTTCCTTGCTAGCCCTCTCCTGACCTCCTTCTGGGTTCAAGAAGGGATCACATTTCATAGTGCAGAGCCCTTTACTTGAGAAATCCTCTTTAACCATAGTATCTTTTCCATAGAAAACCACCACCAAGCCATGCTCCCAACCAGTTTATTCCAGTTCAACCTCCTGCTGAGAATTTGCATCTGTACCCTAGACATGCTGAATCAGAATCTCTTGTTTGACAAGATCAGCAGATGATTCTTAGGTATATACCTGCATTTTTTTCAATAAGGCCCCCAGGTGATTCACATGTACACACAGTGCTCTTGTTAAAAATGTAGATTCAGGACATCTAGGGGTAGAAATGCAAATTACCAGCAGGAGATCAAACCAGCCCTGCCCAGATTCCCATTTGACTCCCACACTTGTATCAGCCTGCCTTCTCAATTTCTGTGGGAGTTCAAACTTCTCATCCCTGTGTTGTGCAACACAAATCACTCTGTGCAGTGATTTTCCAGTGTTGCAGAACCAAATTCAGCAAAAATAAAAGGGCCCTCCAGTTATGGGCTTCACTGCTTACAAATTAGAGCTATAATTGAGGTTCAATAAATAACATCCCTGAAATCACCCCATGCCTAGGTTATACAAGGGATGGAAAGAAAATGAAAGTGAGGAACACAGCAGAAAGGTGCACTGAGTTCCTCATATCTCTGGAGTACTCTGTCCTTTAGTACCACTGGCCCCCTAACTGAGGTCTGGTGAAGGTGTGGTTGGTGCTGACTCATCTTTGAAGATGTTGTTTCTGGGGTATGGGAAGGAGCACTGTGTGAAGAGGGGGTTCTTCTGTGGCAATGTAGATGTCCTGAATCTACATTTTTAACAAGAGCACTGTGTGTACATATGAATCACCTGGGGGCCTTATTGAAAAAAATGCAGGCATATACCTAAGAATCATCTGCTGATCTTGTTAAACAAGAGATTTTGATTCAGCATGTCTAGAGTATAGATGCAAATTCTCAGCAGGAGGTTGGAATGGGGTTCATGGTGCCAGAATACTGTTTACACAAGTGTGGCTCTCAGGGTTTCCTTCTTGCCATCTTCTGGGACAAACAGGGTCTTAGTGGTGCTAGACACTTACTCTTTATTGCCAGTTATTGGGATTCTTTTGGTTGAAAGGAACCAGCTCAAACTTGCCTGTACAAGAAGGTGTTTTGGCATATGTGGGAGGGGGTGGCCCTGTGATAGCTCATGGAATTGGTAAAAGAGCCACAGTAGCCAGGTTCTGGGCTAGAATTGTGCTTAGAAATAGCCATGACTTACTCTATCCCCAATATGTGCCTGTCTCTTTGTGGCTGAAAACAGGTCCTTCTCTCCATGTTTCAGGGTAGATGGCTACTGGCAGTCTTTGTTCTCTCAGCTCTTTGACCTTCAGCTCCACTTTAGTGAGACTCAGGGAGGGACTAAACCCTGGTGGTGTAGTGGGTTAAGTGCTACCTCTGCTAACCAAAATGTCACCTGTTCAAATCTGCCAGGCACTCTTTGGAAAATCTATGGGGTAGTCCTACTCTGACCTCTAGGGTCGCTATGAGTTGGACCCGACTCCATGGCAGTGGGTTTGGTATTTTGGTTTTAGGGAGGGGCTTGTTGGTCTAGTCTGTGGATTCTGGCCTCCTCTGGACCTACCCTGTCCAGGAGAATTGGATACTATAATGGGTCACAAGACATGGGTCACAAGTCCTAGATGTGTAGATAAATAACTGCTGGGGGCCAGTCTTGGCAGGGTCTGGGATCACGAAGGGATGGGTGGCGTTGGCAAAGAAGAAATGAATGAGACTCAGACAACCAGGAATCTGGAGGTCAGCAGCCTGTTAAGGCCTGTCTTTCTTTATTTTTTTTTATAATCGATGAGGTGACTTGATTTCACCCTGCTCTTTGACCACCGTAAGCTGTTGGCTAGTAAGAAACTGATACCTCATGGTCTCTTTTCATGTTAATCATTAGGGCCCTCTAGGTAATGGCCTGAGACAAGTATATTGTGGTGATAATTAACAGTGAAAACAAAGTTATGCCTTGAGCTCAATCAGCTCTACCTATGCCTCAAGGTCAAAGGTGCAGGAAGGAGATTCATCTAAAGGTTATTATCTGACTGTCTCTATTTGTTCCTTCTTTGCTCTTGTTTTATCTCTTCCTGTGGGGACAGTAAGCATCCACTGTCCCCCTCTCTTAGACTGTTCTAAGAAGGATATTTCTTTAGTATTTACTCATTTGTCATACCAATTATAATAAACTTGGGAGCCTATCCATCTTCCTGATGCAGGGAGTGGGATGTCTATATCTAAGGGCTGTTTGGGGGGTCGTCCCTGGGGAGCTTCCCAGGGCCTTCCTGCAATCTTGTATTTCACATGTGGAGGGTGATGTGCAGTTGGGGGAAGCCAGCGGGGCCAGGCCGGCCTCGGCATTCCCGGGCTGGGCGTGCCGTGTCGGAATTCATTAAGCTGAGGGGGTTGTAAAGCCCTACTTAGAAGGCATCTTCCTTAATCCTTGTGCCGGGATATGAGAGTGTACTTTTGAGGAAGGTTTGATTAGGATGCAAAATATTATCAGGGAGAGTACAGCCAAAAATATGCCAAGGGTGAGATGCCTCCGCCTGCCATCACATAGGCATGTGGCTTTGCTTACAGGGGCTTCTGTGGGTGACAGGCCTTGGCAAATAACAGAATGAAGAGACTAGGAAGCTTCCATGCCAGGCAAATAACTGCTTTACGGCACTCAGTCCCTCTCCTTCCTGCATCTGGAGATGGTTGCCAATGTTAGTGACTCAGCTTTGAATCCTGCCTCCATGGACTCTGCACCTACATCATTTCCTACTACCTACCTTGTTTAAGGAAACCCTGGTGGCATAGCGGTCAAGTGCTGTGGCTGGTAATCCAAAGGTTCGCAGTTCAAGTCCACCAGTACTCCTTTGAATCTCTATGGGGCAGTTCTTCTCTGTCGTATAGGGTCTCTATGGGTTGGAATCGAGTTGATGTCCATGGGTTCCCTTGCTTAAGCATCAGGTGTGAGTCTAACCATTTTGAAACTGTCTTCTAAAAATCGTATTGAAATGAGGGTAACCATATGACCCATTACATGTTAATACAAATTAGCACATTTCTACTTTATCATCTAAAGGTGGGTTTATAGTTCTTGTGTATTTATAGTTCTTGTGTATTTATAGTTCTTGTGTATATGATCAGACATGTCTAATTTGGACTGCTTGTGGAAAAGGCAGCCTGGATTAGAGAAACATCTTATTTCTACTATTTTTAAAAACATAATTCAAGTTTCCTAATTACTGATTCAGGTTCTTAACTGCATACCAACAAAATCTACTCTAAGTATAGTTATTACATGCTGCTAAGTTGGTTCTGATTCACGGTGACCTTATGTGTAGGAGGATAAGATGTTGCCTAGTCCTGTGCCATCCTCTCTTATCTTTGCTATGCTACAGCCAATTGTTGTAGCTCCTCTGTCAATTCATCTCATTGAGGGTCTTCTCTTTGGCTGACCCTTTGCCAAGCATGATGTCATTCCCCAGGGACTGGTCTTCCTGATAACAAGTCCAAAGTAAGTGAGATAAGCTCTTTTCTTCACTTGAAGTATTGGAATTCTGGAGAAGAGTACTTGGGAAGAATACTGAATATACCTGGACTGCCAGAAGAATGAACAAATATGCCTTGGAATAAGTACAGCTAGGATGCTCCTTAGAAGTGAGGATTATTTATGTAGAAATCATTTCTTAGAGAATCTAACTTGCCAACAGACGGTATGGTAGAACTGGGCCACCAAGGGTCCAGCTGCCTCTCCACAGTCAGAAAGCTGCTGAATGAGGATCCTGCCTGCTCCAGCCTCTGTCTCCAGAACTGTACCATCTCCTCTAGGATCCATACTAGGAAAATAAAAGCTCTACATCTCTCTTCCTAGAATATTCCACCCCAAATCCAAGTCTATGCAATCCCCTTTTCTCACCATGAATCAAGGTCTTGTGTCGGTACATGGTGACTACTGAACTAAAAGCACACATAGAACTCTAGCTGCAAGGGAGTCCTGAGTGTCTGAGCTTTTTAGCCTCTGTGCAGGAACAGATGTTGGATGAGAATCCTTTGTGTTTGGATTTCCTGTAATACCTCACATAGAGAGGGTGCTTGGTACATGTTGGCTCAAAAGGACTGTGTGTTGCAGTGTAGGAGGCTTTTTAGGTGTGGGAAGAGACACGGCCAAATGGAGTGTGTGTGTGTGAGAGAGAGAGATAACAGGAGGTACTGAACTGGGCAGAAGCCAACTGACCCTAATTCATGAAGGTTGAATAGTTCTGAGTAAGTCACTTATCTGGGTATCATTTTCTTTGTCAGGTGACGGGATTGGACTAAAGAATCTTGAAGTTCCCTTCCACTTTGAAGAGTCCATCACCCTTTGGTATTTTTGATTTCTGCTGGATCTGTTGTGACAACTGCCCTCTCATTTCTTATTTGGGTTATTTTTTTCCTTTCCTGTTTTTCTTCAGTAAGTTTAGCCAGTGGTTTGTCAATTTTGTTGATCTTTTCAAAAATTCAACTTTTGGTCTTTTCAGTTTTTTCAATTGTTCTTCTATTCTCTAATTTGTTCAGTTCTGGTCTGATGTGTTCTTCTGGTGCCTGAGGGGTTCCTCTGTTGTTCTCTCTACTTGTTCAAGCTGTAGGGTCAGTTCTTTGATTTGGTTTCTTTCTTCCTTCCAGATATGTGCATTTATGGAGATAAACTGACCTCTGAGCACTGCTTTGGCTGTATCCCATAGGCTCTGGTAGGAAGTGTTTTTGTTCTCATTAGAATCCATAAATTTCTTTATTTCATCCTTGATTTCTTCTATAACCCATGGCTTTGAGTCCATCACCCTTTGAAAGATGAAATTGAGATGCAAAGAAGAAATAATGAAGTCAATGAAGGATGTTTTCTTTTTTTTTTATTTACTGATGTATGTATACTGCTCTAAAAGACTCTAAGGAGATGAGTAATCTTTATGAATTTTCAGATCATATATGACACCCATGCATATCTTTCTCTGGGGAAAAGAGGCTGTTTTTTTAAAAGTATATGCCACAGGAACAGCCAGTGAAATTTCTTTCTGTTACTACTGTTAACCTATTGCAAAAATCACTCCACTTTGAGAGTTCTGGATATCTTGTGCCATTAAGCTGAATAAAACATGTAAAGAAAATAAGACTTGGGGACATGGTGTCACACATGCCCTGGAAGATCCCATCGTGGAGATTTAATTTTGCTTCTAATTTTGGGGTTTTATAGACAGGATTATATCTCTCAGGCAGAGAAAGTCATTAATCAAGAAAGGGGCCTCTTAATCCTTCTCCCAGTTTTAATAAGACACTGTAAAATGCATTTCCCTTATGAATGTCGAGTATCAGTTAGGCATGATTAGCACACATTGTGGCAGGTTAGATGTTGTACTGTGTCACTGGTTACTCACCAGCCTAATGTCATCAGACGATCACAGGGCAGAAGGTGACCTAGGTGGCTTTCTGCCTCCTTCAAATTGCAGGCCCACAAGTAAGGATTGAAGACTATCAGTGCCAGGGCCTGGACAAGGGTGTATGTGATAGTTTCTTAGAAATTAGGACCTAGATGCTTGAGTTGTCCTTAAGCAGAATTGCCCAAGTAGATATGAGGGTGATGTCCCATAAACAGTGTGTTCCAGTGTATGGATGGTGCCCTCCGTTGCTGAGGTCAAAACTTCACACCAGGTGGTGGCAGAGTGTTGCTCAAGAACTGGGAGTCTTCCTCCCTCACTCTCTTGCTCTGCCACCTTCTCCTTCCTTGTGTTGGTGGCTGTGTCAATAAGAGATGGCTGTACAAGAAACAGCTCCTGTTTGAAAGGAGCCCAAGGAGTAGGCATGACGTATACTGAGCTGGTCAGTTATTGGCTTGGGGGCACTCAGATGTGTACTCAGTTGGCTCACTCATTTGTGAGGTGGCTGGAGGTTGCCTGATGCAGGCTGAGCACCGCTGGAGCGATAACTCCTTCTGGTGCCTTTGGTCCTGGAGTTAAGGCTGAGAACATCTTTGGGGCCCATTATTCTGCCTCCTACAGTGGGTGTCTGATTCAGGGGTTTCTACAGCATCCAAGTGATCACCTGGTTACAGGGTGCAGGGGATGGGCCAGCTCTGCAAGCCTGCCCTCTTCAACTGGGGAAGCTGTGTGTTTACTGCAGACTGTGCTGTGGAATGGAAACCCTGGTGTCGTAGTAGGTTAACTGCTAACCAAAAAGTTAGCAGTTCGAATCCACCAGGTGCTCCTTGGAAGCTCTGTGGAGCAGTTCTGCTCTGCCTCACAGGGTTGCTATGAGTTGGAATCGACTCGAAAGCACTGGGTTTGATTTTTGGTTTTATACTATATTTCATTTGGAAAAAAAAAAGTTTGAAAACCACTGATTTCATACAGTCCCATCAGAGTGAGTCCAAAGAGGAAAGGTGATTCTCCCAGTAGTGAACAGCAAATAATGGCAGGTCAAGTGCTAATCTCGGGTGTCCTGTCCCTCGGTGAGGTGCTTGTCCACCTGCCCCTCTCAGCGGTAGAGCAAAAGCCAAATGAAATCAGTATACATGTGTGCGTGTGCGTGTGTGTGTATATGTCCTCATTCATCTTCACAATCATCTTGAATGCAAGTGGGATGGCCCTGTGTTCTGCCTTTTTGTGAAAAGGGCCATGCCTAGTGAGGACAGATAAGTCCCTGGTGTGCCACCAGAGACTTATTGCCAGAGAAGGGATGAGAACCTGGGCTGAGGTCTTTATACAAGCCCATCACGCTATACCAGCGTTCTCTCTCCTGTCCCCACCTTGAGCGCCTGGTTAATTGAAATCGGTATCAAGTCAGATGCTCAGCTGCCTTCCCACTTCAGGGCTTCTGAGCCAGAGATTGTCATTAAATTAACTGTGAATGGTTTCTGTGTGGGGCTGTAAGGCAGTGACGCAGGGGACGTGGTGGGCCAGGGAGCTGGCGCTGCTCCCCCAGCCCTGGCCTAACCGCTGTTACCCCCAGTGCCTGGAGATTGGTAATTCAATCAGGACACACTGCCTCTCAGCTTTGTAGCCAGACACACTGTCCACCCGCCCAGCAGCCAGACAGATTTTTGAAATGGAACAATTAAATCTAGAGTGAGCTGTCTGAACTGATTTTTCCCTTCCTCCTCAGCCAGTTCTGCAAACCCTCTTCCCAGCATTGTCTTCATTAGTGACAGAGTCATCCTGGACAGGCTTCAAATGGCTGGCTCCACACTGTGTCCTCTGCGTCCTAAAATGCCAGCTCTGCTTATGTCTGTATCTGCCCTTTCTTGGTGTCCCCAAAGTCAAAAACCATGTTACCTGCAGCCTGATTCCAGGGACAAGCAGGTGTCCCAGCCATGCAGCTGATCAAGGTACAGCTCTGTGGGGGTGTGGTTCCCTTTGAGCTGGATGTGACTGGCACCCCCTGGAGTTCTTCAGGATAGTGTGTAACTCAGGCCAGAAGGAAGGGTTGTGTTTGTGTTCTGACTCCCTTGTGTCTTTCCCATGGTGAGGATGGGGTGGAGGGAGGAAGAATGATTTCCTCCAGGGGATGAACATGCTCCCTTTTATGAGTTGCCTCCATCAGATCAACAAAACCAGGGTGGTATGCCTCCCCCCACTTCAAGGTCTAACATGTTGAGTGCGAAGAGGAGGGAGGAGAAGAATGAGGGAGACAGGAATCTGGAAGAGGCTCTCGCTAACGTTCTCTTGTAGCTTCCTAAGTCAATTGAATGCTTGATGGTGAAAAAAGGTATTTGCAATAAAGAAGTCACTGGTCTTGCAACATTCTATCATGTGATCTCCAGCGTCATTTCTGTCTTGAAGACTGTATTTTCCAACTGCCAATTCTTTGGTTTCAGCTTTCGCGTTCCAATCACCAGTAATTATCAGTGCATCTTGATTGCATGTTTGATCAATTTCAGGCTTCAGTAATTGGTAAACATCTTCAATTTCCTCTTTGGCTTTAGTGGTTGGTACATAAATTTGAATAACAGTTGTATTAAGTGGTCTTCCTTGTACGCTTATAGATATTATCCTATCACTGGCAGCATTATAGTAGATCTTGGAATGTCCTTTTATATGATAAACACGATGCCATTCCTCTTCAGTTTGTCATTCCCAGCACAGTAGACTGCCCAATTCAAAATGGCCAATACCAGTCCATTTCAGATGACTAATACCTAGGGTATCAATGTTTATGCATTCTGTTCCATTTTTTCTGGAAACCCTGGTGGCAGTAGTGGTTAAGTGCTATGGCTGACAACCAAAAGGTCAGCAGTTCGAATGTGCCAGGCACTCCTTGGAAACCCTGTGGAGCAGTTCTACTCTGTCTTCTAAGGTCAGTATGAGTAGGAGTCAACTTGACAACAGTGGGTTTGGTTCGGTTCGATTCATTTTTTAGTGACTTTCAATTTTCTTGGACCCATGTTTCATATATTCCACGTTTCCATTACTAATGGACATTTGCAGCTGTTTTTTTCTCATTTTGAGTTGTGCCTCATCAGCTGAGTGCCTTTCCCCTAAGATCAGAAACAAGGAAAGGATGTCTGTTGTTACCACTCTTATTCATTATAGATATTCTAGCCGCTGCAAAGAGGCAAGAAAAGGAGATAAAGAGCATGCCAGTTGGAAAATAAGAGGTCTGGTAATTAAGTTGGTGAACTTGATTGTTTTGAGTGCTGGCATATCTCATTGCTGAATATCACTATGATCACCTTTGAAGTACTCCCCTTGGGAAGCTATGCACCGATGCGAGTACCTAGTCCACCCTTCAAAGCAGTTTTGAAACTTTCTGGAATAGCCATTGTGCATGGTGGTGCAGTGGCAAGTTCATTAACTTAATTGTCTAGTTGTCCGTGAAGGAGTTTTTAGCCAGTAAACAAATAACTCTATTGGAATACTCTCCCTACTCACCTGATCTGGCCCGCAGTGACTTTTTTCCGTATCTGAAGTTAAAGGAACTGTTGAAAGGAAGATATTTTGATGACATTCAGGACATCAAAGGTAACATGACGACAGCTCTGCTACTCATTCCAGAAAGAGTTGTAAAATTGCTTTAAAGAATGGACTGGGCACCGGCATCGGTGCATAGCTTCCCAAGGGGAGTCCTTCGAAGGTGACCGCAGTGATATTCAGCAACGAGGTATGTGGTGCTTTTTCTGGGAAGAGTTCACGAACTTAATTGTCAGTCCTCATAGGAATAAAACTGTCTCTATTTGCAGATTATGACGTCTTAGGATCCAGGGCGGGAGGGGAGGGCTGACAACACACAACAAAAGCTGAGAAAGCCACTACTCTTGAGTCGATTCTGACTCATGGCAACCCTACAGGTCAGAGTAGAACTGGCCCACAGAGTTTCTAAGGAGCCCCTGGAGGATTTGAACTGCCTACCTTTTGGTTAGCAGCCATAGCACCGAACCACTACGCCACCAGGGTTTCCAAACAGAAGGAGGTTATTCCACAAGACCTGGGCACGTAACTCGTGGGCCCAAGGACAGCACTTGGCGTGGAGTTGTGGTGAACTCTCCACTCATGGTGACCCCACGCACAACGGAACAAAATGCTGCTTGGTCCTGTGCCATCTCCGTGATTGGCTGTGGCTGGGACAGCTGTGGTGCATGGGATTTTCACTGGCTGATTTCTGAAAGTAGATCACCAGGCCTTTCTTTCTAGTCCATCTTAGTCTGGAAGCTCCACTGAAAGTTTTTCAAGATGGTAACCTAGCCCTTGGCATGGGTGCTGGCTGCAAAGACTGGAGCAGACAAAGGTCCCGTGTCTGTCAGTCAAGACTGACCACCGCAGTGGGCAGGAGCCTCTGCCTACGGCTTGGGTGCGTAAGAAATACCCCACTCCTGCTCTAAAACCTCATTTGCTCTGACCATAAGTCCTTCATTCTGCTGCGCTGGTGGGAATTCAAGTTTTGATTAGGGTCCTTTCTCTGGCCCATGGATGAGTACACGTCCCAGGCATCTTAGAGCTGCCTGTGCTTGGGCCATGGCCACTTTCTGGGGCTTCTCCCAGTCGCTCCCCTCCTGTGACTCTGGGTCTCTACTGAGAGCTGGCAGCCCTCTGCCTTCTTCCCAGGCTCGGAAGAACTTCCCCTTCAGTTTCTCTCTCTTCAAGGATTCCCACTTCTATCTTTTCACTTCCTGGGTTATGATCTGACGCTTGTGCAAAAGCCAAGGGGGAGGGATTGTCTGCAAGCAATCTCTTTCAGGCCCTGGGTGCAGACATTTCCTTTGAGCCAAGAGGGTTACCCAGGCTCAAGCACTTTCCTGGAGGGTGGGGTGGGGGTGGTAGAGAAAAATGCAGCAAGAACAGAGTGCAGGAAATGACCTGTCACCCAGGCTTCATGCATTCAGGGCAGATTACTGTTGTTAGTTGTCATCAAGTTGACTCAGACTCCTGGTGACCCCAAATGTGCAGAGTAGAACTGCTCCACAGGGCTCTTAAGGCTCTGACCTTTCAGAAGTCAATTGCCAGTGCCATTGAGTCACTTATGACTCATAGCAACCCTATAGGACAGAGTAGAACTGCCCCATAGAGTTTCCAAAGAGAGGCTGGTGAATTCGAACTGCTGACTTTTTGGTTGGACGCTGTAGCAGTTACGTACTTCTGGGTGGGTTGAAACCAGCAACCCTGTGTTAGTATTCCAGTTCTTACCTGTTTGTGTCACCCTGGGATTCCCCGGGGCCTTTGGTAGGAATTCATAGATCTGTGTTGATTAATAATGCGCACACACACGCACACACACACACACACACACACACAAATCTCCTGAGAATTATAGAAAAAGGGAGCCTTTGGTGGCTTTTTGTCTTGGTGAACAGACTTGAGAGAGTTTGAAGTGCAATTAGCAGAGATTAAATGCAACTTGTTCTGCCTAGAATAGCCTTGGAGACTGTGGTTGGTTAAAAGGTTTATAATTAAGCTAATATTGCATTGTCATTTTAGAGTCTTTGCCTGGTAGAACTTTAACCCTTCCTTCTTCATACCTCCCTCAAGTCCACTGCTAAATTACAGTCAACACAGCACAGACTTGAAAGAACAACACGAAATCATCAGGCATCAGGCCTAACAAATCTGAGTGGTAAATTTCTCAGTTGTTGAATAGCTAATGACGTGCTCTGTAATGTAAAATCCAGCAAAGCGCTATTAAGGATACAGCCTGTTGTTTGCAAAGGCAGCGTTACAGACACACGGGTCCCACATCCTCCCTGCTTCTATGACTTTGTTCCCAGTCTTCTGCCAAGTGAAAGACCTGGAAACAGAACCACTCTTTATGGAGCAACTTGTTACCCTTAATGACCATTTTCTCCCCTTATGTACAGCAAAGTATGGAAATATTGCAATTTTCCCACTGATTTTTGCTGGTAAAAGCCCCAGGAGAGTGCATTGCTCAGGCTGCTTATTTGCTGCTGTCAAGAGAACAGAATTCATGAAAAACTTTGCTGTCAGTTCCCAACAAATAGACAGTTATTTCAGGCTGGCATTTTAAACAAAAATGGTTTTTCTGGTAGAAGCTGGTTTCTGTTTTCTGAACAGGAGCGGGGTGGGGTGGGGCGATGCTTCTGTTTCTCAGGGCCCCTGTCTCTGAACATCACACACCAACACCTGTTTGAACGCGCAGAGGTGAATTGTCACGCCTTGGGCTCTGACATTCGGCTGAGTTCAGCGCTGGCTTTGGAGTGCTGTTGTGCCTTTCTTGGAGACGGTGTGTATGTGGGGTGCAAAAGTCATTTCTCTTGCAGCCTCCAGAAGCCCATGATCCCAGGATGATGTCGGGATGCTGGGCAGCAAATGACAGAAGGTTTGGAAACAAAGGGAAAGTAGTCTTTCCCCCAGTAATACAGGGAGAGTATGTTAAGGACACTAAGGGTTAACGTTCTTGAAGATCAACAATTGACTGACTGTCATCAGTAATTGATGACAGAGATCCTGGTGAACGTGGCAGTGATAAAAAAAAATACATACAGAAGCATACACACTCCATCCTCTCTTGACATCTCCTTGGTTTCCTCTTGGCAGGAATCTTGCAGGATCAAATTAGAAGCACTGTTTGCTGAAAGGCAATATTCTCCACTCTAGGCTTGGGAAGGCAGAGTGGCTTGTCTCCTGGGGAGCCTTCCGTGATTTTCCTCTTGATATTGAATCAAAGCCCCGTATTTTGTGATTAAAGTGGGTTGCCCTTGGTCCACCAGATAACAGAGAGTGCATCTGCAACAGAAGTTCCATTCACTCGAGGGGCTACGAGTGAACTCACCTGATTACCTAAATTTGGGTACTTATTCAGCACTCACTAAAACCTCTGTCTGGGTTGCATACTGCTTTGTGGTGCGTTGCTCTATTGCTGAATAGAGAACACCATCGTGAACAGAATTGAATTCCTGGAGGAAGAAGGGTTCCTACGGTTCAACACAGCCCAGAGGACAATACTAACAACAGCAGGAATTCCAGTATCAGTTCAGTGGGGAAAGATCTTCCGACCACTGAGAGCTCTCTGAGGTTGGAAACACTGTATTGCTTGGGAGGTGGGTAATGAGTCCCCATTGCTAGGGGAAACTGTTGATGGAACTGGAATGATCCTTGGAAGGTCTGTTTACCAGTTGTCATCGTTGACTTCAATAGCCTTTCTTTTCAGTGACACTTTGATGTCCTGCTCTATTCTTCCATTCTTACCACTTCACTGTCCAGTGCCCTGACTCTGGCCATGGCTGTCAGCACATGAAGACATCTTTGTGGCATTGAAGCCACTTGGCTCGCCCACGCTGTTCAAACTATTGAAGGAGACACCATTCTGAATACTGAAGTTTATTGTAGAATTAGGGGTGGAAGCATTAGGAGATTGAGTCAGTGCATTTAGATTTCATCATGTTTGCTGCCTTGTCTTAACAGCCCAGGCTGAGTGTTGGAATTCGGGTTAATTGAAGCACCCAAGTGCTGGCCACCTGAGCTTTCTAAGTCCTAAATTTGAGAGTCTTTCTTTGCTCATGACTCTAATGGGCAATGTTTCTCGCTGGTTGTTTTTGTAGCACAAAACCAAACCCAACCCACTGCCATTGAGTTGATGCTGATTGACAGTAACCCTATAGGACAGAGTGGAACTGTCTGTGGAGTTTCCAAGGAGTGCCTGGTAGATTCAAACTGCCAACCTTTTGGTTAGCAACCATAGCATTTGACCACCATACCACCAGCCTTTCCAAGTAGCCTTGAATCAGCTCTTTGTTCCAGGGCTTGAGAAATATTTGAGTCAAATGCTGTAAATCCACTGTACATGTCATGCTGAAAGTCTTGGTTTGCTTTCTGGGCCTTTCTACTATAGTGTTCCATTTGGTGGCATGTTTCTGCCTTCCTTCCACGGTCCCCAAAGTGGCCTCTTGTACTTCTAGTGCAACAGAATGGGAGAACGTAGCCTGTTGCCTTATCCTAACTGTATGATCATCTAAATGGTGTCACCACCGTCTGTCTCAGCTTGCCATACTCTTGTGGCTCGGGTGTTCCCTTGGTACTAGAAGCTATGCTACTGGTATTTCAAGTACCAGCGGGGTCACCTGTGGTGCGCAGGTTTTCAGCAGAATTTCCAGACCAATGCAGAGTAGGAAGAAAAGCCTGGAGATCTGCTTCTGAAAATTAGCCAATGAAAACTTTATGGAGCACCATAAAACGTTATCTAACATAGGGCTGGAAGACGGCACAGGATGGGGCAGTGTTTCAATCTGTCATACATAAAGTCACCTTGAGTTGAAGTTGACTCAGTGGTAGCTAATGACAGCAACTGATGTTAAGGGTTGACCTGATTCCAGGCTGGAATAAACCTAATTCTTCCCCTTCACTTGTTCGGTTTTCTGGTATTATTTGCCTTATCTGTTCCAGAGAATCTTCTTTGACTCAAAAATTCTTCTAAGGAAAGACTCTTTGTTTTCATTAGTTGGGACCATTTTCTTTGGCTTCTAGTCACTGGCTGAATGGTGCCAAGTAGGCTGGTCATTTTAAACTCGTAAAAGCAACAGAGCATTAAAGTGAACATTACAGAGCATTTTTGAAAACCCCATAATCTCTACCGCCTTTCAATTTTTTACATGTTGCTTTTGGTTGTCATGAGGATGGCAGGCTCCACATTTCACACAACTGTCTCTCTTCACATTCCGTTAGAAACACTCTCCATGTTTCCGCAAAGGCTTCACAGTAGATTCTTTCACTGGCTGCACAGTCTCAGTGTGCGGCTTTACCACGCTAGTCCCTTGTGGTTGGTAATTGAGGAGATTTCCGGTCTTGGGCTATTGTAATGGACATCTGTATGAAGAAACCACCTCACTTTCATTTAATTACTCCATTAGCATGTAGTCCCACAGTGAGATTATTGGCTCAAAGGGTGGAGATGAAGCAGAGGCTGGGAGAGGAGGTGGGGAGACCATTCTAGCAGTGAGGAGTATATAAAAATGCCCCATGGCTGGGAAGAGCTTGGTATTTTTAGAAATGAAGAGAAGATTTGTGTGGCCATAGCAGAGCTGGCTGTCTTGTGGTGAGAAGGAATGCTGTCTTCTTTGATACCAGCTTCCACTGGTGGCCCAAGCAGGGGCCGTAGATATGTGCTGTCCCTCAGGAGATGATGACTGAGGCACAGGCTGAGGGTGGTCCTTAGATAGTGGGCTTGACACTGTGTATTGGCTTTGTCAAACTTGCTTCTATGCTCCTGTTGGCAGAGGTTGGAAAGCTAAACACCACAGTTCCCAGACACTCCTACAGCTCATGTTCTGGAAGAAAATTTGTTGTTGTTAGTTACTGCTGAATCAGCTGTGACTGGTGGGGACCTTGCGATCAGCTTCATGGTCATCAGAATGTTTGAGTCCGTTGATGTGGCGATTGTGCCAGTGCGGGAAGCAGAGCCTGGTGCTGTCTTTTCACTGCAGGTGTAAAGGACTCAACTGGAGCAGTGTGGTGGAGGGAGGCTGTCTTCCTGCCCTCTGGGCTCTTTTCTGATGACAAACAAGTCATGGAAATAAGGAGGCTGCAGAGGAAACCCTGGGGGTACAGTGGTTAAGTACTATGGCTGCTAACCAAAAGATTGGCAGTTTGAATCCTCCAAGTGCTCCTTAGAAACTCTGTGGGGGAAGTTCTACTCTGTCCCGTGGGGTTGCTGTGAGTCGAAATCAATTTAACAGCAACAGGTTTGGTTTTGGCTTCTGGCTGTGGAGACAATTCTGGCATCAGTTATAGAAGCAGTGGGAGCCTCTCTATTCCGGCTTTCTGATCCCTGGAAAGTAGCCATAAGAGTATAATCTTGAGGTTAGATGTTGAAGGTCTCAAAAGTGGATCGTTCTATTTGTTCTGGGAGTCGTTCCTGGAGGTGGGCCTAGAACAGCTGTACTAGTCTTTCCTTATATGCATGCTATGAGTACACAGTTTCCTGTATTCAATCCCTTCCTGTTGAAATGCTGTAGATGATGCTCTTGATGCTCCACTCCTCTCATAAGTTTAGCCCATCTGGGTTCACCTGCAGCTGTGGTGGCTGCTTCCCAGCTGCCTTCCTCAAGTGGCTTAGCCAGTCTTTGTTCTCTGACTGAGGGCTTTTTCTGATACCTAGAATTTGCTCCGCTGGGGCAATCAGAGATATGAAAGGGTTAATGCCTTGGGGTGCCCTCACCAATGAGGGATGGGATTTGATACATAAGTGCCACAGGTTTCCTTCCAGGTGTTACAGTTCTGATTTCTCAGAAGGGCCTCAGTGAGAGTGAGCCCCACTTACCCATAGCAGAAACCCTCTTGTTACTGCACCCTTAACTGAGTTTTTCTATCTTATCCATCTTCCTCACTTGTGCTCCGTGGGATCACCTCCAAAATTAACCACCTGTGCCTGAATCCTTGTCCTAGAGTCCACTTCAGGGTGAACTACAGCCAAGGCAAATGCCTCTAGAGGTTTCTATTTCTTGCATTTCAAATATAACTAGGACAGAAGGGCACAAAAGGCACTGACAGACACGAGTGTAATTTTTAACCATGTCAAATGTATTCCAGGCAGTTAATTTTATATCCTCAGACTTTTATCTTCTTAAATATGAGATTTATTTTCTACCACATTAAAATCTTCTGGTGTTGCATATCCATCCATCCAACAATCATTTATCAAACTTCTACTTGTTCCCAGCATTGCGCTAGGGGCTGAGGATAGAGAATTAATAAGAGTTCCTGCCTACAAGTCATTTGTGCTGTGATTAGACCCTATGATAAAGGTGGTTCTGCCGTCTTGAGAGTCACCCCCAGTAGTATACATAATTCAGGTAACAGGGCCTTATAAACTCAACACTAACACCAACTAGCAGTCTTATCATATAACCAAACTAATCACAGCATTTCCATCTATGCTGAAAAGTATCTTCAACATTCAGAATGTGCCTCTGTTTTGTTAGAACATCCTGTGTTAATACACTACTTCTAAGTAGCTAAATTTAGTTTGAGAAACTGATCTGAACTTTGGAACCATTAAATGTAGTTGTTTTTGTACATGCATGTGACAGAGAAAAATTACAGCCACCCAGTCTGTATTGAAACTCCTGCTTCAGGTAGCCATTAGTTGCTAATAATACATCATAATTATCCTTATAGGGTTAAGCTTTTCTCTTTCTTCTCCCACCTGCCTGGCTGAGATAACCTCTAAGGATGTCCTAGAGGATGACAGCGTTGAGATTCAAAAGCTTTCATGACAGCTGAGCTCTTCATGCAATTCATTATTGGAAGGCTGGGAAGGAGTTGTCTGCAAAGATAATAGCCTCATAGTTTCCAGTCTATTCTCGTACCAGATCTGGGAGGCAGCCCATGGACTGGTTTTATCAAGCAGACCTGCTCATCTCTCATCTGTATTGGGAAGAGACTGGTGGCCCACACAGGAATTGCTGAGATGCTGGTAGCGTGGGCCAGCGTTGGTGAGGATGGCAGAGCGAAGTGGCTGGGGAAGTAGACCAGAGTTTGTCTCCATAGTCTTTAGTTCTGGGGTCTGGCTGAACTTAGGCGTGGCTCTGGCTGACATCAGTATCAGAGGGGACAGGCGATCAGTCCCCAGCCTGGTGGCAGTTGGGCGCTTTCTCTGTGTTCCCAGCTAGAAGCCCAGAATTGGGTGAAACTAGCACTCAGTCAATGTCTGACTAAATGCTGGGGAGACGGGATGATGTCACCCATGTGCCCACACGGGGACTGAAGCTTTCAGTGACTGGCAGTGGTGCTGTTGTTGCCTTCTGTCTGCACAGGCTGAAAACAGTGAACTCCTGTGTGGCCGCGGGAAGACAGCTGCGCCAGGCTCTGCACACTAAAGGGGGTGGCTCTTTCTCAGTGGAAGGTGACGAATGTCCCATGTGCCGTGTCTGCTGTGCAGTTTCCCACCCCCACTTTCAAGACTGTTTCCTTTTCCTTCCCAGCTCTGCCACCTTCTTCCTTGATTCTTTTTTTCATTTGTCACCCCAACTGTCCTTGGCAGGTTCTCAGGGTTGTGTCACTGTGGAAACAGTGGTCCTGCCTGGTTACAGGAAGGAAGAGGAAATGCTGAAAACTTACAGAGAGGAGCATGGCAGTGATAATTCAGAGAGTTGTTGACGTAAATGATAAACACTGGAAATCTTTGTCAAACCTCTCCTCCTTCAAAAGAAGGATTATAGGCCTGCTTGGCTAGTGGCAGAGATAATTGTCCCTCCAAATCAAGTCTCTGCATCTTCCATGGAAAAAGCACTCCAGCTTTTCACTAGGCAGATGGGCAAATGGTATCAAGACTGTTTCCCAGTGTTTTTTATAGATAAGCGTGACCATGCGACTAAGTTCTGGCCATTGGGAACCAAGCAGATGTAATTGTTTTTTTTCTCTTGTTATTTTTTTAAAAAAACATTCTACTATAACTTACAGATCCTAAGTGTACAGTTCAATGACATTTAACAAATGTACACACTGTTTCTTAGTTTCTTAGTGCTGCTGTAACAAGTACCACCAATGAGTAGCTTGAATGAACAGAAATGGATTCTCTCACAGTATGGGTAGCTAGAAGCCCAAATTCAGGACACCAGCTCTAGAAGACAGCTTTCTGTCTGCTCCGGGGGAAGGTCCCAATCTCAGCTTCTCTAGGATTCTTGTCACTCCTTGGTGATCTCTCTTTCCCCTATTCGTGTTTGCTTCTGTGCCTAATCTGCTCTTTTTATATCAGAAATGTTTAGGCTCAAAACACACCCTACACCGTTATGGCCTGATTAACATTAACAAAGAAAGTCCTATTCCCCAATGCGATCATATTCCCATTATGTTATTGTTCTTGTTGTGTGGCATCAAGTTTTCTGATGTGTGACCCTATGTGGCAGAGTGGAACTCCCCTGTTGTGGTTTCTAGGCTGTTATCGTTACTGGACCACATCAGTAGGGCTTTCTTCCTGTGGAGCCGCTGGGGCATTTGAAACACCAGCCTTGTAGTTAACAGTGAATGTTTAACTGTCACCCTAGAAGAGCTCATTGTCTACACGTATAAACCGAACAACCCAAAGCCATTGCTATTGAGTTGATTCTGACTCATAGCGACCCTATAGGACAGAGCAGAACTGCCACAGAAGGTTTCCAAGCAGCAGCTGTGGGTTCGAACTGCTGAACTGTTGGCTAGCAGACACAGCAATAAGCCACTACACCACCAGGGTTTCCGTTCCATTTGTACAGGCGTTAGGATTTACAACAGCCCCACCCCAATAAAGAACATTCCATTACCCTGGTAGGTTCTCTACACCTTCCTTTTAATTCTCCCTTAGTATTCCAGTCCTGACAGTACCCCTCACCCTCATCCTTACCCTCAGCGAACCATTGATCTATTTCTAGCACATAGGTTAGCTTTGCCTGTTCTTGAACTTCCTATGAATGGAGTTTTCCAGCAGGGACCCATTCATTCAGTGCAGCATCATAGAAAGTCATTCAGGCTATCTTGTTTTATGTTTCCTTTCTAACTGCCAGTCTGCTTGACCTCTGATTATGTGAGGCTTCACACAGCAGCAGAGGCCACAGCCCATGTGGACTGCGCCACCAGCTCTCCCAGATCGCGTTCAGTCAGATCCATATAGTGGATCCGTTTTCTGCACCACTGGTATGGTTCTGCTTCTCTGACCTACCCTGACTATTTAATAGACAGTCAGCAAAGGTCAGGTAGATTTTTCTTCTTCCCTGGAAAATCTGTCTTCTCATGTCATGCCTCCAGCCCTCTCTGGTAGGGAGGCTTCATTCACATCCCAAACACTTCTCCAATTTCTCCTCCAGAGTGGTCAATAAGGCCAGCCCTTGGAAACCCTGGAGATGTAGTAGTTAAGTACTACAGCTGCTAACCAGAAGATCGGCAGTTCGAATCTGCCAGCCATACCTTGGAAACTCCATGAAGCAGTTCTACTTTGTCCTGTAGGCTTAGAATCAATACCATGCTTTTCAGTTTTCTCTTTTGTTTTCAAACTTGAACTTGCACATGAATTGCTCAAGGATCTTGCTGTCATGCAGATTCTGACTCTAGGCCGGGGTGGGGCCTGGGAGTCGGCTGTCTAAGCAGCTCCCAGATGATGTGATGCCCTCCACTGGCCAGGCTGAGCCCCAGACTGAGCCACAGGCAGGGGGACATCATGTTACTGCTCCCCTAGTTACTACTTACTTCTGGTGAATGACTTTTCACGTGTCCTTCACACCTTGTGGGCTGTGAGTCTTGCAGCTGGGATTCCCTGGAGCAACAGCTGAGAAGTTCACTCTCAGCAGTTTGAACTCACTAGCTGCTTCCTGGGGGAAAGATGTGGCCATCAGCTTTGTAAGGAAGACAGCCCTGGTCACTCTATATAGGGCAGTTCTCCTCTGTGCTGTAGGGTTGCTGTGTGTCAAAATGGACTTGGTGGCAATGATTTTGGGTGTTTTTTTCTTCCCCGCCCCACCTCCTTTGAGGTTGTAAGAACATAAACAAAAGTTGGGGAGATCTGAGACAGTGGTGCAGGCACGCTCCTCGTTACTTTGTCTGCTTTCTCAGTTGGGGTCCCTACAAGTCGGAGTCCATTGACCACAGTGGGTTTTGTTTTGTTTTTTTTTTTTTCTCAGCTGGCAACCCTATAGGACAGAGTAGAACTGACCCATAGGGTTTCCAAGGAGTGCCTTATGGATTCAAACTGCCAGTCTTTTGGTTAACAGCTGTAGCATTCAACCACTACACCACCAGGATTTCCCCTCTGAATGTATTCAACATATTTCATTTTCACTAAGCCAGTGACGTTTCCCCTCTAACATAAAACACAGTTTAATTTTGAGCAACAGTATCCAACTCTTCCATCATATACCAGTATCTTTGACAACATCTTATATCTATAAAGAGAAGTCCAGATGTGGCATCTTCATCTCGTGATCAGAAGGCCCTGCTAACTAGCCTGGGCAAGTTACTGAGCATCCTGAGCTTCGCGTTTCTCTTGTATGAAACGGAAGACCATGGTTCCTGCTTTGCTGGGTGGCAAACTTACCTAAGGTAATGTGTCTACAGATACCTGCTCAGAGGAAGTTACAGGTGTGAAATACCTTCCTGAAGGGGTGTGGGGATGGTGAGGAGTCATTAATGCCCTCTTCTTGTCACAGCCTCGGCAACCTCAAATAAAGATAAAACTTATGTAAACACACCGAGCTCTGAGACTCTGGTGGAGTAGCGTTTATGTGCTACCGCTGCCAACCAGAAGATCGGCAGTTTCAGTCCACTAGGTGCTCATTGGAAACTCTGTGCAGCAGTTCTACTCTGTCCTGTAGGGTTGCTGTGAGTCAGAATCGACTTGATGGCGATGAGTTTGGTGTCATGGGTTGAATTGTGTCCCCTCAAAAAATATAGGTAGCCATGTGGCTGGGCCATGATTCCCAATATTTTGTGATTGTCCCCCATTTTATGATTTTCCGGTGCTGTGTGTTAAAGAATTAGGGTGGGACTGTACATCCCTTCATAGGATTACCTCCCTGCTCCACTGTAAAGGGAGTTTCCCTGGAGTATGGCTTGCCCCACCCTTTATACTTTCGTCCTACAAGAGATAAAAGGAAAGGGAAGCAAGCAGAGAATTGGGAACCTCACACCATCAAGAAAGCAGCACTGGGAGAAGAGCATGTCCTTCAGACCTGAAGTTCCTGTGCCAAGATGCTCCCTGGACAAAAACAAAGACTGATGCAACACCAGACTTTCCTCCAGAGCTGACAAAGGGGAAAACTTTCCTGTGGAGCGAACACCCTGAATTTGGACGTGTAGCCTACCAGACTGTGTAACAATAAACCTTCCTTTGTTAAAGCCATCCATTCTGTGGTATTTCTGTTACAGCAGCCCTAGCTGACTAAAACATTTGGTTTTTGGTTTTCTCATCTGTCAATTTGTACTGTAGGGGTTTGGGTGGTGCTGGGGTGCTGGAAACTATGCTGCCTGTATTTCAGGTATCAGCAGGGTCATGTGTGCTGTTCAGGTTTCAGGAGACAAGACACTCTAGGAGGAAAAGCCTTACAATCTGCTTCTGACAATTACATAATAAAAACACCATAGGTCACAGCAGAATATTGCCTAATACAGTGTCAAGAAGGGCACCCTAGGTTGGAAGGCACTCAGAATACACAGTTGAAGTAGGCAGTCTGGACTAACTCTACTTCTTTACCTGTTTTCCTTAAAAGTCCTTGCTTCCTAGTGCTACCTGGCCCTGGAAATCACACATTAGCTTGTAGGAGTTACCAAGAGAAAGTCTTCGCACCCTTTACGACAGTTTTTTCCTTAGGGTCATCAACACAAGTGGAGGTGCCTACCTCGGGACGGACCTTCCCTTCAGTTCCAGATGCGTATCTCCTCCAGACCCCTGGTGCCTGCCTCTGGTTGGACACTCCCCCCGCCCCCACCACAATTGTCCATATTCTTCCATTCCTTACACCTGGTGTTTACCCTTACCTGATGTCCTGGATTGAATTGTGTCCCCCCAAAAATGTGTGTAGCCGTGTGGCTGGGCCATGATTCCCAATGTTTTGTGATTTTCCTGTGCTGTACGTTAAAGGGCTGGAGTGGGACTGTAAATCCCTTCATAGGATTACCTCCCTGTTCTACTATAAAGGGAGTTTCCCTGGAGTATGGCTTGCCATTAATCCTTTCATCCTACAAGAGCTAAAAGGAAAGATTTACATGTTTGAAGTACAAGGAAAGATATGTGTATATATATGTAGGAAACAGCTCACACAATTGTAGAAGCTGAACGTCCCAAGTCCTGGTACAAGCCTCCTGTGGGCACAGGAGCCAGTGAACCCAAGGTCAGCAGGTCAGAGACCAGAGTTCTAGATCACCGGTTGTGTAGGTCAGCAGATCCCAAGCTGGCGGCAAGACAGAGCTGCAGAGGGTGTTGAACCCAGGATTCTCAGGTCAGGGAACAGGACTCTGAAGCGCTGGCTGTAAGGGTTGATGAATCCAACAGCTGCTAGTTCAAGTGCAGGAACCAGAGCCAGAAGAGAGCAGGAGCTGCTGGCTACAGGAGCAGAGCAGCCGTAGGTGGTGGAAGGTGGAGAGAAGAGAGCTGAAGGCCTGGAAGCCACCACAGGCCCTGCCCTGCCACTTGATACAGCAGCCCGACATGGAGTAGCCAAGTTAGCATAATCCTGACCACCACACCTATCCAGTATAAAATCCCAGAGCCTGCCTGGAGAAGGCAGACCTGAAATCCCCCCGTCCCTTGCACGCTTGCTTGCAAATAAACCTCTTGCTCATTTACTTTACCGTGTGTCAGTATTGGCTTTGGGACAGGTGGCTTGCACTTGTTTTACGGTAACACAGTGGCCACAGCACTGGACTCAAGCAGACCAGCAGTTACGAAGATGGCCCAGGACTCCACAGTGTTTGGTTCCGTTGTATCAGGGACCACTGCGAGTTGGGATTACCATGATTCGGGGTTGCTCAGTGGCCCTGAGCAACAACGTCAGGTGCAGAGTGGTTTCTACCTAGATGGCTGTCCCAGGGCCCTCTGACAACTCCTGCTTCTGTTGCTTTATAGGAAGTTGGTGACAGGGCTGCTTCCAACTCTCAGAATTTCCAAACAACATTGTAATCACAGGCCTGTGAAACCCTGAGCCTCGCTTCTTCCAGGAAGATGAGAAAAATCCGATTCTTGTCTGGGACGCTGCTGCTTTTTTCCTGCTGGCAGAATGTGGCTGCTTTTGACTTCCCTGCAGCTCTGATTTCAGATGAATAACTAGAAGCAGCAGGCAAGAGGACTGCAACCTGCTGGCACAGTCAGAAACAAGTCACGCGTGTGGGGATTCCGGAGGAACACTGCCCTTCAGGGTGGAAGAGGTAAAGCGGGAGGTGGGTGCTAGGAAGAGGCTAATCTGCACCCTGCCTTAACACTAGGGTGCTGGAGAAGGAGGACTCACACCAACAGAGACCAGCCTTCCCTGTGAAATCGGAAAAGCTCCCAAGTTTTCATGTAATGAAGTCAGCAGTCGTTAGAGTAAGGTGTGGGAGTGTGGGGCCGGGGAGGCAGGTATTACTCTTACCTTGAAGCTCAGTGGAACACTCGAGGTGTTGGGCTCTACCTGCCAGGGTGCCAGGAGGGAGGGCACCTGTATCTGCAGGATGCTTTCAGCTGCAATTAACAGACACCTCCACTCGTCCAGTTGCTGTTGAGTTCCATGTGGACTCATGGAAGCCCCGTAAGTGACAGAGTAGAACCCTGTCTAGAGTATTTTGTTTTTTAAGTGATAATTTATTGTGTTTTGGGTGGAGGTTTACATAGCAGTTTAAGTTGTCATTCAACAATTTCTACACAGGTTGTTCAGTGACATAGGTCACAATCTTCACGATGCCCAAACACTCTCATTATTTCTGTTCTGGTTGCTCTGTTTCCACAGGCTTTTCAGTAGCTGATTCTTTGGAAGTAGGTCACCAGACTTTTCTTCCAAGGTGCCTCTAGTTGGAATTGAACTGGTAGCCTTTCAGTTAGCAGCAGAGCTTGTTAACCGTTCACACTCCCTGGGGACTCCTACACTGGACGAACAAGGCATGAAGCTACAGTAGGCTTTGTTGCCTCACCTAAGCAGAGGCCCAGAGGCAGGGTGGGCTTCAGGGTTGTATGAGGCTGATTCAAGAGGTCACCACGGTCTTCTGCCATCTACAGGGTCCCTTGGTCTCAGGACTGGAGCCTTGGTGGCGCAGTGATTAAGAGCTTGGGCTGCTAACCAAAATGTCAGCAGTTTGAATCTACCAGCTGCTCCTTGGAAACCCTATGGGGCAATTCTGCTCTGTTTCTTAGGGTCACTATGACTTGGAATTTGACTCAGTGGCAATGGATTTTCTCTTCTTTGTTCAGTTTGTTTTCAGCAGACATGGGGCTAGCTTCTTCGTCATTTATTCTACTGAAAACAAGCAAACTTCTTAGTCTTGGTCTTATAGGGAAAAATTTCCTGGAAGTCTCCAGCAGACTTCTCATCTCTTGTGGGCTAGAACTCATCCCTCAGGGATGTTGATTGGCTTAGGATCGCGCTGTTGATCCGATCACCAACAAAAAGGAAATGGGATTCCAGATTGGCACTGACTAACCAGAACCACCTGGAGGTAGGCTGTGTCCCTAAAACCAAACTATGGCCTCCAATGGCAGAAGGGTGAGATGGATGTCAGCGAGGTGACCTCACTGTCTGCTGGAGCGTTTTATTGTTAGAACCAGGATACCTGGTCTCACTCAGGTTTAGGAGGCTCAGCTACTTGCTAGCTGTGTGACTTTGGTCAAGTGGCTTTATCTCTCTAACTCTTTATTTTTTCATTTTTAAAATTGAAAGAAAAATCTGTTTTACTGAACTTTTAGGTTGTGAGACACAAATGTAGGATTGGGTGTGAAATACCTTTCTAGGTGCTCTTATGGCAATGGAACTGGTTTGAATTGTGGCTCCTAAGTATGTTTTGTAAATCCTTGCCCCTAAACATTGAGCTTTGACTTGATTGCACTAGGATTTTATTTTATTTTTTTTTAATACATGAGGTTATAATCCCATTTAGGAATGGGTTTTGTTATGTTAATGAGACAGTGTTAGTGTATGGTGTGTCTTTAGTAAACCTTCTTTGAGATATAAAAGGGATACAAACAAGCAAATGAGCAAGGGGAGTTGGAAAAGAGATGCAAAGCCGCGTGAAGATCACCCAGGACCAGAAGCCCAAAAAACACAAGGACCTTGCTTCAGTGCCAACAGAGAGAGAGAACCTCCCCCAGATCCAGCACCCTGCATTCAAACTTTTGCCTCCCAGACTGTGAGAAGATAAATTTTGTTTGTTAAGTCATCCATTCTGGACCCCTGGTGGTGCAGCAGGTAAGCACTCAGCTGATAACTGGAGGGTCAGCTGGTGGAACTGCTCCCTCGGAGAAAGATGTAGCAGTCTGCTTCTGTAAAGATGACAGCACTGGAAGCACCGTGGGGCATGTCTGCTCTGTCCTATGAGTAGGTCGCTGTGCTCCAGTTGCTATGAGTCAGTGTCAACTTGAGGGCAATGGAACTGGTTAAGAAGCAGATAATAAAGAAGCAGACAGTGGTTAGATTTATGAGTGACAAGTCTCTGCTGGAAATTTCTAGGAAATTTTTCCTTAGAAGACCTTATAAGAAGTTTATTTGTTTCAGTGGAATAAATGAGAAAGAAGCTAGCCACATGTCCTGCTGAAAGCAAACTGAACAAAGAAGAGAAAATCCATTGCCACTGAGTTGGTAAAGTGGAAAGACTGGGAATGTGGAAAGTGCCCAAGAAGTGATGATTGTCCTTCTTAGTATATCCTACTAGGTGGTATGTAATGTTGATTTGTGCCTTTACTAGTAATGTTTACTTTGATTACTTTCATAAGGTGATGTTTAGTAGGCTTCTCCACTTTCACTGTTAATATTTTTTCCTTTACAAGTAATTGGTATTTTGGAGGAAGGTACTTTGAGTTTATGTAAATATCATGTTCCTCCTCAAACTTTCACCCACAGGTTTTAACATTCACTGATAATTCTTGCCTGAGTCATTTGTTATTATGTGGTGGTCAAATTTTCATTTTCCTGATTCTGTCATCCCTTCTACATCTTATCAGATGACATTCTGCTGAATTAAGTCCTTTATAAGTTCAGTGGTGTAGGCATGGTGTGCCTTAATGCTAATGGCTCCTTATCACATTTATTTATTATCCAGTGTGTTCTTGTTTGGGAATATTGTACTGAATACCATTTCTTTTCATTTTTATAATTTCTCTACTTCAAAACCACCAATTATCCTTGTGTTGGGTGATCTTTTATTCCTATAGCTGCTCTAATCTTTGCAGATATTTCCTCTGCACTATTAAGTTTCTCTCAATGCTTTCTGACATCCTAGCAGTTTGATTGTCATTTGTGTCTGTTTTGCTTTTTTATTTATCTCATGTATTTATTAGATCTAAAACAGTGTTTTGGAACTCAGTTTTTCTTTCTTTTTTTTTTTTTTTACTTCTTAAATCTCCACCTCTCAAGTTCTTATCTTAGTGTTGTACATTCATTCTCACATTCTTTTTCTGAGTCATTCCTTTCATTAACATAAACTCATTGCACCCTAAGGCTCCTATTTAATCTTTCAAGCTGCTGTTGTCAATGTAATCCTACATAGATAGTTCTTAAGAGCGCATAATGCTCAAGGCTAACCTTGTTTACTAGTTAAGCCAAACTATTGTTTGCCTGTAAAATGACTTTAGAGGATACTTTTGGTTTATCTTCAGATAGTAGTTTCAGGGATTCATCTACCCTTCATGGCTCCAGAAAGAGCATTATGCTCTGTTAAGGACTATCTATATAGGATTATATTGAGAACAGCAGCTTGAAAGATTAAATAGGAGCCTTAGGGGGCAATGAGTTTGTATTAATGAAAGGAATGACTCAAAAAAAGAATGTGAAAATGATTGTACAACACAAAGAATGTAATCAGTTGTCACTGGATTGTGTATGTAGAAACTGATGGATTTGTGTCTGTTTTGCTATGCCTGATCTCAACAAAGACAAAATAAATACAATTTAGTGGAAAAAAAAATACATATTCAGTTTGAGAATTTGAAGTTCTGATTTGTATTTTCCCCTTTATAATCAGGATTAGTTTATGGAGTTGTTGATCAAAATGTTCAGAATGGTAGCTGGGCACCATCTAGTTCTTTGGGTCGTACTGCAAAGAAAGCAGTTTTTCATGGAAGCGGTTAGCCACACATTCCATTTCTTTCTCCTGTTCCTGACTCTCTTTCTTTCTGTGTTGCTCCAGGTGAGTAGAGATGAGTTGCTGTACTTTGGATGTCTGCTTGCAGGCTTTTGTGCAAGAGGTAGAACAGAAGCACTAAACACATCACTTGGACACTTAAATAGGATGTCCCATGAAGCCATGACCACAAACATTCAAACCAAGGAACCAATTCCCATGAGGTGTTTAGTTATACATAAAAAAAGCCCAACAACTACTCTTTTTTCTTCTTTTGTCATTGTGTAAATATATCTATCATACAACTCTTGCCAATCCAGCATTTCACAGGGACACAACTTGTTGATAGAAGTTACAATAATTGGCTGTGCAGCTCTACCGTAAATCAATGAGATTTTTCTGTCACCATTAAGCTCCCTTTCCCCGTCTTCTCACCCCTGGTAATCACTAATAAGCTGTAGTCTCTATAAAGTTGCTTTTCTTGCCTTTTTGTAAGTGAGATCACACAATATTTGTCCTTTTGTAATTGGCTTATTTCACTTGACATAATGCCTTCAAGCTCCATCTATGCTGTAGTATATCTCAAAACTTCATTTTTCTTACTGGTTGAGTAGTATTCCATTGTATATATGTATCATATTTTGTTTACCCTTTTATCTATTGATGGGTATTACGTTGTTTCCACCTTTGTGAGTTCACTATTGTGAATAGCACTACAATGAACATTGGTGTACAGGTCTCTTTTTAAGTTTCTGCTTTCAAGTCTTTAGGGCATATACCTAGGAGTGCAATTGCTGGGTCACATGGTAGCTGTATTTTTAGATTTTTAAAAACTGCCACACTGTTTTCCACAATTTTACTATTTTGCATTTCTATATGTAATGAGTGAGGGTTCCAATGTCCTGACATCCTTGCCAAGATTTGTTACTCTTTTTTTCTTTTGTTTATATTAGCTGTGCTATCTTAGCCAGCTAAATGGTATCTCATTGTCGTTTTGATTTGCATCTCTCTGATGGCTAATGATGCTGAGCATCTGTCTTAGACTGGATTCTCCAGAGAAGCAAAACCAGTAGTGTGTGTGTGTGTGAAGGAAACAGCTCACACAATTGTAGAGGCTGAAATGTCCCAAATCCTGGGTTAGGATAGAGGTCTCACACACTGAAGAAGCTAATGAGTCCAAGGTTGGCAGGCTAGAGAGCAAGGCTCCTGCCTGCAGGCTGTGAAGGTCAACGAATCCCAAGATGGCAAGCAAGACTACAAGTTTTCCTCTGATTCATGTAACTGCAAGGGCTGGCAAACCCAAGATTGGCAGGTCAGGGCATGGGACTCTTATTTGCAGGCTGTGAAGATTGCCAAATCCCAGGCTCAGCAGGTAAGCTGCTATGCAAGTCCCAAGAAATGGACATCAGAAGACAAGAGAGAGCCAGTTGATGGATCCATAACAAGCCAAAACCTTGGCAAAGTGAGCAGGAAGGAAGTAGGTGGCAGGAGTGGAGAAATGAAGGCTGACGGGGCAGTGAGGCACCAAAGTCCCCATCCCTGCTAGTACCACTCAGCAGATTCCATTATGAGGGTGATCACAATAATTATACAGCTGCCAAAACTCTGAGAATCGTTGCCCAGCCAAGTTGACACACAGTCTTAACAATGACAGTTCACCACTTGTCAGTGCATCTGTACACATCTCTGCATACCATACATAATCTCTGAATTAACATAGAAAGTCATGCTTGTGCCTAATGTGATAAAAGTAATACACATGCAACTGAAAATGTACTAGCCCAATTTGCATCTTATATTTTATAAGTAAAGAAAACAAAAATATCTGATGCACACATACAAAGCAGAAATACTCATAACAGTTACAGTCCTTATTTCTGCAATTGGTCATGTGACTGTAACAGGTGTTTAGAAATATCTTCCTCTACCACGTATTCCATATTCCCTTCACTCTCAGCAAGCACCTCACTGGACAAGCACCTCATCCTGTCATGGTTCTTTGCCTGATAGAGTGGCCCACACGTTCATTCCTGAAGAATCTGAGCCATTAGTAGTCATGCTGGAATTGAGTTGCTGTAGCTTTCCATTGATTTTAATCGTAGGACAGAGTGGTAGTATTAAGACGTGCCCTAAGGGATCTCCTGCATTCCAGATGTACCCTTGTTTATCTCCATTATGTAATATAAATTCAATATGCTCTTAATAATCAGGATCAATCAACACCAGCCTGTATGGTAACTCTCTTCTTTGTTTGTTGATCCAGAGGCATAAGGAACCCAAAGTGGCCTAGTGGTATTCTTAGCATTCATTTCAGTGGAGTCTGATGTGTCTCCAGGTGGGAGCTTTCCTCCCTTTTGAACTAAGACCTCTAGATTCACAGAAGATAAGGTCACAGGGCCAGGAAGCAAAAATCTTGCAAGGGAGTCTCAGAAAGGAGTTACAGTGCTTCAGCTGTCTATTTCTGAGTAGTGCTTGCATATTGGGTAGAACCATCTGTAAACCATGCATGAGTTTTCTTCGGTCAACTCATCATGAGGAACTCTCCATTAGGCAATAGGTTCAGACTGGGAGATGGAAGGTCATGTGACAGGAATGGAGACCAGGGACATTTGGGCCACTTCCTTGTGCAACTTCCTTGTGCCTTCAGGTCCTGCACAGGCCTGGTCTTGTCTACACTACTTCCATTTAATCATGGAGTGCCGCTGTGTACATCCAGCTTTATGACTCTGTGGGTTAGACAGCACCCAGTTCATGATGGGCAGCTCAAGACACATGGTGACTTGGTGTGCCACAGTTAAGCATTCAGTCTTTACTAAGGCCCAGCAATAAGCCAAAGGCTGTTCTCCAAAGAAGAGTAGTTATCTGCAGAGGATGGCAGGGTTTGCTTCAAAATGCTAAGGGTCTGCACTGTGATTAGCAACAGGGCCCTGCCAAAGACTCCAAGAAGCATCTCTGACTGCCACTGCCACTGCCACTTCAAGCACCGTTGGATCAGCTGGATCATGTGGCAGAGCCTTCTCTTGTTCTGGGCCTCACTCAAAACTAGCAGCTTTTTGAGTTATATGATAAATAGACTGGAGCAAAGCACCTCAATGAAGAATATGCTGCCTCCAAAATGAAGAGAGACTCACCAGGTACTGTGCCTTCCTTTTAGTTTGTGGCAGCAGAAAGGTGCAGTAACTTATTCTTCATTTTAGAAGGAATATGTCTGCTTACCCCACACACCAAAACCCCAGAAATTTCACTGATGTGGACGGTGGCTGAATTTTTGTGGGATTTAATTTTCCACCCTTAGCACATAAATGTTTGACTAGTAAGTCCACAGTTACTGACATTCCTTCTTTACTAGGCCCAGTCAGTATAATGTCCTGAATATAATGGACCAGAATGACATCTTGTGGAAGACAGAGATGATCAACATACCTTCAGATTAAATTATGACCTAGGGCTTGACAGTTAATGTAGCTCTGAGGTAGACAAATAAAAGTGTATTGCTGGCCTTGCTGGCTGAAGGCAAATTGCTCCGGCACTCCTTTGAAACAAGTAGGGAGAAAAAGGCATTAGCTAGATCAATAGTTGCATACCAGGTACCATGAGATGTATTAATTTGCTCAAGCTAGAAAACTACACTGGGGTGTAGTGTAGCTCCTTCTGGGTTACACTTTGTACTTCACCTTTGGGGGCTCGCTGAGACTAAGTCTCGTTAGAGATCTAGAAGCCAGAATTGGGAGTGTGGAATTGTTTTGAGAACTTTCAGCATTGTCTTGTAAACCATCTGCTTCAAGTGATGCCCCAGGCCATGGCTCATGAAAGGGCTCTTTAGAGGCAGCTGGGCTAGGACTAATCTCTTTGAAAGGCAGTGGAAGGGCTAATGGCTTTTCTGGGCAGGGTGGTGGAACAGACAAACATGAAGCAATCTCTTCAGATGATCTCCAGTTAATCTCCTTAAAACCTGCTAAGTGTTCCTCCCCAGTTTACCTGTAATAGTCTTGAGTTACTGTCTCAGAAGCAGAGGTGGTACCCAAGACAAAAGGGAGTCTCAGGCATGAGGTCCATCTCCTAAGAACCTGTTATCTTTAAGATATGTAATTTTCTGTATAGAAAAAGGTGAAAGTTTCATTATGAACATTAGACAGGTATGTCATACAACATTATCCTAACAACTGATTAAACTAATTACTAATTTACCTTAAATGTAGCTCTCACTCTGACCTTTGGGATCAGTCTTACAAAACAGACTGAATTCTTTTTTTAAAAAAGGCACCCTCCCCAGAACAAAAAAGGTCTTTCTAGTTTATCTGGACCATTGTTTGACTCCAAGTGGCTTCAGGAACCATTTTTTTCCCTGCCTCAAAGCTCTAAGTTCAAAAGGATACCCAAAGGCAGTAGCCTATGTGGTTTACCCTCCCTGTGAAAGGCAGCAATCTAGATTCCAGGAAAATTACAATTCTTTCATGGTTTTCTCCTTTGGTCATGATCTTGCTATAGAATCTTTGATCAAAAATGTTCAATAATGATACTTGAACACCATTTGGTTTGTAAGATTCCAGGCACTATACAGCAAACTAGAAAGTAGAATAGAAATACTAACAGTAATATTAGATCAACTGTCTGAAATAACCAATGAAACTGTGATCCTGAGTTCAGACAAGGAAGTAAATCTGATGAGGTGTTTGTACATAAGTAGCATCAGTAACTGCTTTTTACATATGCTTTAGTAGCAACTGCATTCTGTAAAACCTCAGCTTGTGTGTTAATGGAAATACAGTATCATTTATCTGTTAAGGCACAAACTGTTTCTTGATAGAACTAATAGGTAATCTAATGCTGTTCTAATTTGTAAAATTATAGCTCAAACTTCAGACACATCTCTGTTAATGATATTTACAACTCTGCTAAGTTTACTAAAAAGAGCTTCTAATTTGAGAGGTCATCTAAACCTATTAGTTAAATCATTTAGAAGAAAGGAAAATGGTTTCTTGTGTCTAGAAAGTAGGACCTTAAAACATCAGCAGTATTCCCACATAAAAACCCGTAGTTTCCTTTAGTTTACTCAGTTGTATGTAGTTATTTTCTGTTCCATGTGATTGCGAATCAGCTGCAGTCTGTGAACCCATCAGATTTTCCATAAGAATTTCAGAAATCTTGATTTAGTTTAGTCAATCTTTCTCATAAGTCTAATACAGTCTGTCTTTTTTGTTGGGATGTTCTGGGTAGATTTTTTTCAGCAAATTAGAAAAGTAAACACTCCTTCTCTGATAACAAAACTTAATGTGGCTGCAATTAGTTTATAAAAATAAATACTCTTAATAGTGAAAGACCTGATAGAAATTAATTATAAGCGTAACATAAAGGCCAAATAAAGTCAAATTAGTTAAGAAGCTGTAGACAATAATGTTTCTAAATATGACCATTAGCTACATATATATATTTTATTGTAATTAAGTGAACGTATACAATCCAAATTAAATTTACCTGCCCACCTGTCTGTAGCTTCTTCTGCTCTTCTTGCCCAGTGACAGCACATTCCTCCTTTTCGTTCTATATATGTTATATCATTAATCATATTTTTAAAGAACTTCAGATATAATACACAATAATTTTGAGGCAAAATACCACAGTCAGAATATGACAAGATTATCAAGTCTCTAAATACCTGAATGGTAATAAATGTAACTTTATAGGTAAAAGATGTAAATTCCCCAATAAAAAACCTCAGCTTTGATGCTAGATTAAAAAAAAAGAAAAACTTGCAACCCACTTAGCAATTAATAAATAGTAATAAAAGGATCACATAATATATATATTATGTATACACGTAATTTTATATATATATTGTCTAACATTAGGCAAAAATGTAAGAGAAAATACTAACATATACACTTTAACACAATGAGAACCAGGCGTTCTCTTGATTTTGACAATGTGTTCCATATAACTTATTAAATAAAACTTTTTAGTACTTTTATAAAAATATTGGTAGCTTTCTATGAAATTTCAGGCTTGTGAGAAGCTCATTACAGGTCATCAAGAAACAATGTTTATTTAACCAAAGATCTTAAAGAAAAACCTTAGGTTTTATTTTCCTCAAAGGCCTGCAACTTGGTTTTTGACTCAGAAGCCTTATTCTAACGAGAAGGCAAACCTTTGCCTTTGAGGTAGATTATACAAAAAACAAATTAACTTTTTAACTGAGAAATCAAAGAGAGTTTTGTTATTTTAACAGTGAAAAATCCAATTCTTTGTCTTATATGTTATATAACATCAGTGCTCCCCAAAATCTCATAAACTAAGCCATTACACTTCTGTCAGACAAAACTTGACCATCTCAGATTTCTTTTATCAATGTTGCTGCTGTTGTTAGGTGCAGTTGAGTCAGTTATGATTCGCAGGAACCCTGTAAACAACAGAATGAAAAACTGCCTGGTCCTGCACTATGCCCACAATTATTTGTATGTCTAAAAACCCACTGTCGTAGACACTGTGTCAATCCATCTTCTTGAGGGTCTTCCTGATTTTCACTGACCCTTTACTTTACCAAGCGTGATGTCCTGCTTCAGGGACTGATCTTTTTTTTCAATACACCTCTTAAATGTTATCTATGTTGCATACTTCATATAGTACATCCCTTTAAGTGGCAAAAAGGAACAACATACTCATTAGCAGAGTTAAATATACATGTTCTTTCTCTTGTGACATAAAAAGCAAAAGTATGCAAACAAACTATGACAAATATCTGTTAACTCAATTTGACATCAATAAGTTGCTTAAAATTGGTAATTATTTTAAGCCTGTGTACCATAAAACAATTGTAATTCAAATACATTTTGTTTAAACATTCCAAGTTGTCATTCAGCTTTGACTATTTCTCCTATTTTCCAATCCGAATTTTAAGCCTTTACAGGTTTTATCTATCAATTGGCTTTAAAATTATGAAGTCTCTGCTCAATTGACCAATTTGTTGATATGTGTATAACCTTAAGTCTCTGTCTACTGCTGGAAATATATTTCACAGGCCATTTTAGATGTTTTTCATGATTCCCTCCAATAGAGAGAAACTGTTTACAGTTCTTTTAGAATTGGGATCCACCCGAATTCTGATAACTATAGCAAAGGAACAATTTTTATCTTCTTTTTGTCTTAAAAGGTCTCCACTTAGTTGGAAAGGTGTGTTTCAAAAGCTTCCCTGGGGCAGTATGACCTTGGAGGCTGGGAACTGATCATGTCCTGCCCCCCTGTTTTTCAACACAAGGTAGGAAACAAAATTAGGTCATTCCAGATCATCTACATGTGTTTAAGATCACGTAGGACTCAACAACACTGTTTTGTTTTTTTTTTTTTTAGTAGGCATTTTGAAACTGTAAAAGAAAACCAATTTCTTACCCTTTGCTATTTTGGAACTGCTACTTTTACTTTGGAAATACTGGTGGTGTAGTGGGTTAAGTGCTATGTCTGCTAACCAAAAGGTCGGCAGTTCACATCCTCCAGGCACTCTTCGGAAACTCTATGGGGCAGTTCTACTGTGACCTCTAGGGTCACTATGAGTCGGACACGACTCGACAGCAGTGGGTTTGGTTTGGTTTGGAGTTACTTTTACTTTAAGATGAGACTGTCTTTTTTCTCTAAATAAAACACAGTTCGTGTAATATCTAGCTTAAGTTACTTAGAAAGGCTGTGCTTTTAAGATTGACAAACAATATAAAGACCTTAGTGTACTTTTCAAATAGACTAATTTGCATCAGAATTTCTCCAAGTAGCTACTAATAAAAGTGTAAATTATAAGACAGACAGATATCCAGTTTTTCTTGAATGAGGAAAGAACGGAGGTTCTGAGATAGCCTTACAGAAACAGCAGTTCTCAGCCGTAGCCTCCAACCTAGTACAAGATGGAAACAGACACAACGCTCTAGATCAAAAGTAAGCTCTTAGGACACAGAAGGATCACATAATACTCGTTAAATAGTACCACACAAAACAAGGGTATGGGAATTCTAGTTTCCTAAAGTATATATAGCCATTTTTTGGAAGATCGACTCACTTCAACGGAAAAAACAGGTTCTAGACAAAACTTGTTAACTTGCCAGAGCCTGAGATGGACTAACATTAGCTCTTTTGATAAAACCTGAGCATCAAGCAAAATTTCCTTAAGAAGAAAAGAAAGAACAGTACAAACAAAAGCTCATTTTCCCAAAATGGCCATTGAAATTGCAAATTACTTCTAGGATACTCACTTTATAGCATTTTAAATATGAACCCCAAACCAGTATCTCACTAGATGGGAGGAAATCTAGGCTCATTTATCAAAGATATTAAACTCTAAGATTCAGCGTTTGATTTCCTTCTTTTTGAATTTAATTCACTTTACTGGCTAGAGGCCCAGTGCCTTATTTTAGACCTTAAATGTATTAGTTCCTCTGATTGGAAAGTACGTTAAAGCTACTGATGATTTTAATTTTATCATTGTGATCATTCATTGAGAAACTGCATCACAAAAAACTACCACTTCTCCCTTAAATTTCATAACACAAGTCAGGAGCTGCCATTCCTCCTTTTCCTGCTGCCAAGAATTTAACAAAACAAAACATTATCTTACAGGTTTTGTCTGAGTCATAAAAAGGCCCCAAAAGGAATTTTGTGGCTTATTGCAATTCAGAGCTCTTTGAAAATAGAATTACCTCTTTAAGGTTTCAAATGCCTGAATACAAACCTAAACTGAAGTTCAACAAAAGAGTTTACTAAATGCCATTTTTAACCAAATGATCAAGCAAAAATCTAAGGAAGATTTTCCTTCACCAATCAGTTTTTCAAATAGATATGCTAAATGAGACTTAAGAAAACACGGGAAAGAGAACAAGAAAGAATTAGTAAAGGCTCATTTTCCGAGAGCACTCGGCCTGTCAGTGTTGAAGGGCCATGGAGTTGGAACACACGGGTCCAGACAATAGGACCTTTCTTATGCTGGCTTCTGTTCCACAGTCCAGGTCTACTTGAGTTCAGCTTGACTCGTAGCTTCAGAAATCCTTGACTACTCCATTAATTGTTGGGGGAAAAAAATCACCAAGTTTAGTAAAGCAAAAACAGAATATTATCCATCATATATTCATAAAGGACAGAAGTAGGAAGTGGACAAGCACACTGCTAAAGCCATGTCTATGTGAGTCCAAGGAATGTTACATACTAGGCAAAAATGGGAAAATGGACAACAGTGCCTTCACAGCCATGTCTGCCCACGTCCAAGGAACCTTATAGAACCCTCAGTATATATAAACATGACAACTGGGCAAAACTGTTGGAGCCAAGCCAAGCCAAGTGCCGTCGAAGCTTCACCTTTTCACAGATCCTACATTTTGAATTGTCTTGTTTAACAATCAATGGTACAGGTTTTAGTAATCATAGTCAGGAAAGTCTTCATTGGTCCAAATTTTCTATTCAGTAAATGCTGATAGAAAGTGATAAGAGTGGAAAGTCTTCAGTGTTCTGGCTTATGTGAAAGGTCCCCTAAAAGATACTTTCAAGATTGTCCTATCTATTGTCTTCATACATCAGGGCCCAGTTGATAAGTCCTTGTGAGTCCTTGTGGACTCAGCTGGGTCCCATTCTCTACGCTTGAAGATGGGGCCTAATGATTCCAATATTATTTCCTAGATCACCTCTGAAACCTTGAGCACATCTCTTTCTTTCACCAGTTTGTCTTTCTGACAAAACTGCAGAAAGATAGCACATGTATGTTCACCTGGAGCCTCGCCTTTCTCTCATACCTGGCCTGCTGGTGGTGACGTTTGTGTATTTGAAATCCACCAGGCGCTCCTTGAATGCTCTCGGGGCCAGTTCTACCCTGGCCCCTAGGGTCGCCATGAGTTGGATCTGACTCGACGGTGCTTGGCTGGCATCGCCACCTCACCTCGTAGATTAACAGTATACTCTTTACTGCTTGAAGCAGAGTCATCAACATCTTTAGGCAGACTTGAGAGGCAATTTAGAAAACTCATTTTTACAATTTTGTTTCTCTAGAACCACTCTTGGTACCAAATGACTTAGACTGGGTATTCTAGAGAAGCAGAGCCAGTAAAGCATATAAATATATAGAGAGATTTATATCAAGGAAACAGCTCATGCAGTTGTAAAGGCTGAAATCTCCTAAATCTTGAATCAGGATAGAGGCCTCACACACTGTGGAAGCTGGCAATGCCAAGGTCAGCAGGTGGAGAGCAGGGTTTCTTCTTGCAGGCTATGAAGGTTGGCAGATCTCAAGATGGCAGGCAAGACTGCAAGATTTCTCTTGATTCATGTAGCTGCAGGGTGCTGGTGAACCCAGGATTGTCAGGTCAGGGAATAGGTCTCTTCCTCATAGGTTGTGAAGATGGACAAATCCCAAGATTGACAGGTAAGTTGACAGCTGAAGTCCCAAGAACCAGATGTCTGAAGACAAAAGAGAACTACTGGGTCCCCAACAAGTCAAAAACTTTGACAGGGTGAGCAGGAAGGAAGTAGGGTGTGGAAGGTGGAGAAATGAAGGTTGAGGTGAGCCATTCCAGGCCCCACCTCTGCCAGGACCACTAAGCAGATTCTGTCATGGGGGTGACTGCAACATTACACAACTGCCAAAACACTGAGAATCACGGGCCAGTCAAGTTGACATACAGTCTTAACCATCAAGCATCTTTTCATGTATTTGGTAGCTACTTGAATATCTTCCTGGATGAAATGTTTCTTTCAATCCTTTTTCCATTTTATGATTGTGTTGTTTGTCCTTTTGTTGTTAAGCTGCCAAAGTTTTATATGTGGTCATTAGATCCCTATTGGATATAGTTTCTGAAGCTATTCTCTCTGGCAATACTTTATCTTTTCTTTTTTTTTGGTAAAGTCTGTTGATGGTGAATATAGATTCTTGAGTTTTTAAATAAAAATTTATGGTGGAAAGCACCTGTGGAGTTTTTCTATTTTTCCAGACTGTGTTCACCTTCTATCTATTGAATGTTGCATATTTTTCTTTCCTCCCTCCCTCTCTTCCTCTTGTCTCTCTTTCTCACATTCTCTCACCCTTCCTCTCTCTCCTCGTTTTCTCTCTCTCCCTTTTTCTTTCCCTGAGTGTTTTTCCTGTGTCTGAAAATGATTAACATGGGTGGTCCTAATCACATTTTCTGTCCTGTGACAGAAAAAGGTGAAACCCTTGCTGTATTCTCTGAGCTAGTATGACGAAGGAGTATAATTTTCTATCTACCTTTTTGTAGTCTCCTAAGGGAGAAAATGTTGAAGTTGTCAAGGATTTCATTTTGCTTGAATCCACAATCAACACCCATGGGAGCAGCAGTCAAGAAATCAAATGACTTAAAAACTTACCAGTGGCCTCTAAGGCATCTGTTCATCCCATTCTACACAGAGTAACGGAAAATAAAAAAAACCAAAGATTCAAGAAAAAGGTTATTCCAAAGGATTGATGGACCATGGGAACCACAGCTTTGACTAGCCTGTGTCCAGGAGGACTAGATGGTGTGGGGCTACTACCTGCCTCTTTAACAGGGATCACAGTAGAGGGTCCCAGATAAAGTGGGAGGAACATGTAGAACAAAATTCAAATTCAGAATAAAATGCCAGACTTTCTGGTCAGACAGACTGGTAGAATCTAAGATTGTGGCCACTGGCCACCCTGTTAACTCAGAACTGAAACTACTCCCAAAGCCACCTCTCAATTTTCCTAGAAAACAAACAATAACACATGTGATGTATGTGTTTCTTAGTTGAGTCAAGTATACAAGACCAAATAGGCAACACCTCCCCCAAAGTAAAGATGAGAATGGAGGAAGGAACGGAAAACTGTAAAAGTGGACACAGGGAATCCCAGATGGAAAAGAGAAGCATGCTGACACATTGCGAGAATTGCAACCAATGTCACCGAACAATCTATGTATAGAGAAACTAATTAATCCTATAAACTTTCATCGAAACACAATAAAATTTAAAAAAGAAAGACATCAAATGATGTATTACATTGGGCAAATTGCTATAAAAGGCCTCTTTAAAATGATAAAAAGTAAAAAGATGTCACTTTGAGGACTAAGATGCACCTGACCCAACCCATGATCTTTTCAGTCACCTCAAATGTGTGCAGAAGCTAGACAATGAATATGTAAGACCAGAGAAGAATGGATGTCTTTGAATTATGCTATTGGTGAAGAATGTTGAATATATATGGACTTCCAGAAGAATGGACAAATCTGTTTTGGAAGAAATACAGTCAGAATGCTCCTTAGAAACAAGGATGGCAAAACTTCATTTCACATACTTTGGACATATTGTCAGGAATGACCAGCTCCTGGAGAAAGACATCATGCTTGGTAAAGTAAAGGATCAGCCAAAGAGGGGATACCTTCAATGAGATGGGGTGACAAAGACAATGCAATAATGTGCTACAGCAATGGGCTCAAACATAGCCATGACTGTGAGGATGATGCGAGACCAGGCAGTACTTTGTCCTGGTCACACAGGGCTGCTAGGAGCTGGAACCAGCTCAGTGGCACCCACCAACAAGTGGGGTATGAGGGTGGGTTCTTGGAAGGGCCTGGCTGACGCTGAATGCAGCCTTCGAGACATAGGGCTTGGTTGTTGTCATGGATCGAACTGTGTCTCCCCCAAAATATGTGTAGCCATGTGGCTGGGCCATGATTCCCAGTATCTTGTGACTGTCCTCCATTTTGTGGTTTTCCTACGCTGTATGTTAAAGGATTAGGGGATTAGGGTGGGACTGTAAATCCCTTTATAGGATTACTGCTCCACTGTAAAGGGAGTTTCCCTGGAGTATGGCTTGCCCCACCCTTAATCCTTTCATCCTACAAGAGATAAGAGGACAGAGAAGCAGGCAGAGAATTGGGAACCTCTTACCATAAAGAAAGCTGCACCAGACAGCAGCCAACTCAGCCTCTCCTTCAACATCAACAAGAGGCCCAAACTGTGCCAGACACTGCCAGGGGAGGGCTGACCCCTGGGGAGTCCTGGGTCCAGCTGTCAGACCTTTGCTTCCTGCTGTCACCTTGGAAAATTGAAAAGAGAGAAAACAATGGTAGGAGTTAAGGTGGCGGACTAAGCACACATCTCCCTATATCCCTCTGGAAACCAAGACCTGAATTGACAATCAAACAGAGCCTTCTGATCACCTAGTCAGCCCCAGGACACGGCACAGGGCTGTTAATTTGGACTTCATACCACTGAGCAAAAAAACCTCTCTTTCATTGACTCGAGCTCCTGGCTAGCCCTGGCTCTCACAGATGGAAGGTAAATGCACCGTTTTGACTTTTTTTTCCACTGTCTTGGCTGGGGGCGCGGAGCTAGGTCTTGCTTAGAGGCTAGATTCAGACGTGCTGCTGGGGGGACAGGCAGGTGAAATTCCCATATTTTGAGAGCCAGGCTTAGGACTCTGTTAATCTAGCTACTTTGGCCCTGTCTTTTATCTCTGCCACAGTGGGGTTTGTATGGAATTGCACTGCCAGTTTGCGGGACGCCATGTTGGGTACCGAGATTTTAGCGGGACCTAATTCTTAGTCTGGGAGCCAGCGCCTGCAAACAGGACAGTGCTTCTCCGACAGAAAAGCAGTAATTTACACAGTCCCGCTATGGTGGGGGCCCTGCAACAGAAGCAGAGGAATCACTACCTCTCGGCACCTTTGGCCCCTCTGTCTGCTGCCTGTGTGGAGGATGCCATCTTGGATACAGTGGCTGCAGCTGGACCTAATTCTTAGCTTGGGAGCCAGAGCCTGCCTGCAGGAGAACGCTTTTCTACCAGAAAAACAGTACTTTACGCAGTGTCGCCTAAGGTGGCAGAAGCCAACAGGGCAGTAGCATTGCTGTATTCTGAACTAGTTTGTATCATCTGGAGTGGGATATAGAGGTGCTTACTTTGCCAGTTGGGAAAAGGGACCTCTACACCTGAAAACCTGACTGACTTGGGAACTGGCCAGATACTTTTTGCTTTACATTTTAAGACAGCCTAGAGAAACATCTGCAGTCCATCCTCACAGCATCTCTTCTAGCCTCTACTTACTCACATGGGACCCAAAAGGCGACAGACACTTGTGGCATACAAGAAATCACCCATGGCGTCAGAAGGCTTCCAAACAAAGCAACCAAGGAGTTTTCCAGATGAAGAAACTTTTATGAAAGCAACAGAAAGTGAATACAAAATGATTATATACAGAGCCCTTCTAGACGTTATACAAAATGCAGCAGAACAAAAGGAGAAATTAAACAAGCTGTTCGATCTCATGGAACATCAGTACTCTGAAATCCAACAGATCAAGAACAAAATCAGAGACAGAAACTTCCATGCAAAGCCATGAAAACAGAATGGAACAAATGGAAAAAAGAATTTCTGACTTGGAAGACAGAGCTGCTGACACCAGTGTCTATGAGCAGAAATCAGAAAAAAGAAGCAAGAAAAATGAAGAAGCATTAAGAAGCATGTGGGACTCTATTAAGAGGAACAACCTTTGATTAATTGGAGTCCCTGAACAGGGTGAGACATCTGAGAACACAGAGAGTATCGTTGCTGAGCTGCTGACAGAAAACTTCCCAGAAATCATGAAGGAAGAGAATATAGACATCTCAGATGCATATTGTGTGCCACCCAATATAGATCTCAAAAGAAAGACTCCAAGACATATTATAATCAAGCTTAACAAAACGAAACATAAGCAACAACTCTTAAAGGCAGCAAGACTCAAACCAAAGCTAGCATTCAGAGGGAAACCCTGTAGGCTCCTGTCAGATTTCTCAGCAGAAACCATGCTGGCACAGAGACAGTGGCATGACACATTCAAAGCCTTGACAAAGAAGAACTTCCAACCAAGAATTATATATCCTGCAAAACTATCTTTCAAATAGGAAAATGAAATTAAGACATTCCCAGATAAACAGAAACTCAGAGACTTTGTAAAAACCAAACCAAAACTACAAGGAATACTGAAAGAAGTTCTTGGCTTTGGCTTAGAAGAACGAAATCACTAACTTTGTATTTTAGAACGACACACTACTCAAAACTCTACTCAGTTATGGAAGGCTCCAAAGTCAATCACAGCTTCAATATGGAAAGAAGCAATCCAGTGATCATCGTGAAAACTATGGTGCCATCATATTGAAAAGAGGGATGTACTACAGTTGTTATAATCCTTCCAGATGAAGAGGAAGATGACAAGACTGGTAGTAATTAAAATTGGGTTTATATATAGTTTATTAATGGGGATCATAGGGGCAGCTGTAAAGCCCAGCAAAGATGTATCATACCATTTCAAGATACGTAACACAGGAGTCTCAACAACTACAAAAACAGCTCTGAAAAAGGTGAAAAATCAACTCACAAAAAAGAATGTCCCAGAACAGACTAATAAGAACAACAGAGAAAGCATCAACACAAAAATAAACATATCACAATGGCAGCAGTGAACACATACCTCTCAATAATTACATTGAATGTGAATGGACTGAATGCTCCAGTAAAGAGACATTGAGTGACATCTTGGATCAAAAGACATGACCCATCCATGTGTTGTCTACAGGAAACTCACTTGAGACCTAAAGATAGGAACAAACTGAAAATTAAAGGATGGAAGACTATATATCAAGCTAACACTGAACAAAGGAGAGCAGGTGTGGCAATTCTAATCTCAGACAAAATCAATTTTAATGTAAAATCCACCATCGTGGACAAAGATGGACACTGTTGCTGAAAGGTTCAGTACACAGCCAAGACTTAACTATATTAAATATTTATGCACCTAACATCAAAGCACCTAACTCGAAGAAACACTGACTACACTCAAAAAAGTGTTAGATGACTCCACAGTAATAGTGGGAGACTTCAACACTCCACTCTCAATACTGGACAGATCATCTAGAAAAAAGCTCAGTAAAGATAATGAAGACCTCATTGCCACAATTAACCAACTAAACTTCATTGATATATAAGGAACTTTCCACCCATCAGCAGACAACTACACCTTCTTCTCCAGTGCACATGGAACATCCTCCAGAATTGACCATGTGTTAGGACATAATGCAGTTCTCAACAAAATCCATACCATTGAATTATTGCAAAGCATCTTCTCAGATCATAAAGCCATAAAAGTTGAAATCAATAGCAGAAAAAACATAGGTAGAAAGTGGAACTCTTGGAAACTGAACAATATCTTGCTAAAAAAAAACATGGGTTATAGAAGAAATCAAGGAGGAAATAAAGAAATTCATGGATTCCAATGAGAAAAAAAACACTTCCTACAAGAACCTGTGGGATACAGCCAAAGCAGTGCTCAGAGGTCTGTTTATCTCCATAAATGCACACATCTGGAAGGAAGAAAGAAACCAAATCAAGGAACTAACCCTACAGCTTGAACAAGTAGAGAGAGACCAACAGAGGAACCCCTCAGGCACCAGAAGAAATGAGATCATAAAGATTAGAGCAGAGCTAAATGAATCAGAGAAGAGAAAAACAATTGAAAAAATTGAAAAGACCAAAAGCTGGTTTTTTGAAATGATCAACAAAATTGACAAACCACTGGCTAACCTTACTAAAGAAAAGCAGGGAAGGAAACAAATAACTCAAATTAGAAATGAGAGGGGAGTTGTCACCACAGATCCAACAGAAATAAAAAATATCATAACAGAATACTATGAAAGACTGTACTCTAACAAATTTGACAACCTAGAGGAAATGGACAAATTCCTTGACTCATACCACCTACCCAAATTATCACAGTGTGAAGCAGGACAACTTAATAAACCCTTCACAAAAGAAGAGATTGAAAATGTCATCAAAACACTACCAACCAAAAAAAGCCCAGGCCCAGATGGCTTCACTGCAGAATTCTACCAAGCATTTAGAGAAGAGTTATCTCCAATACTACTGAGACTATTTCACAGCATAGAAAGGGATGGAGTACTCCCAAACTCATTGTATGAAGCCAGTATAACCCTGATACCAAAGCCAGGGAAAGACCCAACTAAGAAGGAGAACTACAGACCGATATCACTCATGAACTTAGATGCAAAAATCTTCAACAAAATTCTTGCCAATAGAATACAACAACATATCAAGAAAATTATCCATCCTGACCAAGTGGGATTCATACCAGGGATGCAAGGCTGGTCCAACAGAAAAACAATTAACCACATAAATAACACAAAAGACAAGAATCACCTGATTTTGTCCATTGATGCCGAAAAGGCATTTGATAAAGTCCAACACCGATTCATGCTAAAAACTCTTAGCAAAATAGGCACAGATGGCAAATTCCTCCACCCAATAAGGGCCATTTATACAAAGCCAATTGCCCACATCATCCTGAATGGAGAGAGACTGAAAGATTTTCCCTTGAGAACAGGAACTAGACAAGGATGCCCACTGTCACCTCTCCTATTCAACATTGTATTAGAAGTTCTAGCCAGAGCAATTAGACAAGACTAAAAAATAAAGGGCATCTGCATTGGCAAAGAATAAGTTAAAATCTCCCTGTTTGCAGATGGTATGATTGCATATGCAGAGAATCCCAAAGAATCTATAAGTATACTACTCAAATTGATAGAAGAGTTCATCAAAGTCTCAGGATACAAGAGAAACATAAGTAAATCAGTAGGATTCCTTTACACCAACAACAAGACTGCTAATGAAGAGATCATCAAATCAATACCATTTACAATAGCCCCTGAGATGATAAATTAGGAATTAATCTAACCAGAGAAATAACAGACCTTTACAAAGAGAACTACAAGCCCTTACTACAAGAAACTAAGAGAGACTTAGATAAATGGAAAAACCTACCCTGCTCATGGATAGGAAGACTTAACATTGTGAAAATGTCTATTTTACCCAAAGCAGTCTACTTATATAATGCAATCCCAATACAAGTTGCAGCATCATTTCTTAATGAGATGGAGAAACAAATCACCAATTTTGTTTGGAAAGGGAAGAAGCCCTGGATAAGTAAGGTACTACTAAAGAAGAAGAACACGCTGGGAGGCCTCTCATTACCTGATCTTAGAACATACTACACTGCCACTGTGGTCAAAACAGCCTGGTACTGGTACAAGAACAGACAGATCAATCAATGGAACAGAACTGAGTCCCCAGAGATGACACCATCTGCCTATGAATAGTTGATATTCGACAAAGCTCTAAGACATTAAACTGGGTTAAAACCAGTATCTTCAACAAATGGTGCTCGCAAAATTGGATATCCATCTGCAATAAACTGAAACAAGATCCATATCTTACACCTTATACAAAAACCAACTCCAACTGAATAAAAGACCTAAATATCAAACCTAAAACAATAAAGCTCATCCAAGAAAAGGTAGGAACAACAATGGAAGTTTTAATACACAATGAGGACAGACTCCAAAATCTGTCAAACAAACCACAATCAACAGAAAAGAAAATAGATAAAGGGGAACTATTGAGAATCAAACACTTTTACTCATTCAAAGACTTTATTAGTAGAATTAAAAGAACACCTACAGAATGGGAAAAAATATTTGGCAACTCTATGTCAGACCGATGCCTGATCTCCATAATCTATAAGATACTACAAAATATCAATAAGAAGAAGATAAATCAGCCAATTAAGCAATGCGCACAGGAAATGGACAGACATTTCTCTAAAGAGGAGATCCAGGCAGCAAAAAAAAACACATGTGGACATGTTCACGATCTTTAGTTATTAAAGAAATTCAAATCAAGACTACAATGAGATACCATCTCACCCCAACAAGACTGGCCATGATCCAAAAAACACAAAACAACAAATGCTGGAGAGGCTGTGGAGAAAGTGGAACCCTCGTACACTGTTGGTGGGGTTGCAAAATGGTCCAGCCTCTTTGGAAAGCAATCTGGTGCTTCCTTAAAAAAATGGATAGTGACATACCATTTGACCCAGTAATTCCACTACTTGGAATATATCCTGCAGAATCAAGGCCTTTCACACTGACAGACACATGCACAAGAATGTTTATCGCAGCACAGTCCACAGTAGCAAAAAGATGGAATCAACCCAGATGCCCAACAACAGAAGAATGGATAGGTAAACTATGGTATATATACTCAATGGAGCACTACGCAATGATAAAGAATAACGATGATTCCAGGAAACATCTCATAACCTGGTTTCAACTGGAAGACATTGTGTGGAGTGAAAGTAATCAGTGACAAAAGAACAAATATTGTATGAGACCTCTATGATAAGATCTCAAAAACAATCCTGTGTATAGAATAAAAGACTCTTTGACAGCTGCAAGGGAGGGGAGAGAGGGAGAGCGAGGGGGAGAGGGTTTAGATTAGATAATTGCTAGAAATCTGGTTGGGTGAAATCGATGGTAGCACACAGAAACAAGAACAACATAAAATGGACTTCAGCGTAACTGGAATAATCCTTCCATCTTAACCCAATATTGCAAGGATAGAGTAGCTGGGGCAGGGGGCAGCGGACCATGCTCTTAGGTGAAATCGAGGCCAATGGGCACAACTTGCATTTTGCTAAGAGGGCTTTCCGCAGCCCACATTGGTGAGTGGCCTCTGGGGTCTTAAAAGCTGCCAAGCTGCCATCCGAGGGCACAGCAAATCGTCCCAACTCAGCAGGAGCAAAAAGACATGGGGTAAAGACAACCCAGAAGATAGAGAGACCCACATGAGTGGGTGCCTGCATCAACTTGGGGCCAGAAGAACTGGATGGTGCCTGGCCACCACCAGTGATAGCTGTGATGGAGCTCACTAAGTTGAGTCTCACTGGCAACACAAGAATAAAAAGGGGTGCACCCTGAGATCTTCACTAAAAGACCTCAGTTGATGGTCCAGTGATTTCAGGGTTCCCCTGGGAGCATGCCCCCTGGCCCTGATGCTCCCCTTGCCCATAAATCATAATGAAGGTCCAGTCTTTGGACATGAATGGATTGGACTTGGCGATGCGGAGTGGCCATATATTGGATGCACTTTATGGTTCTATACATCTATAGGATATCATCCTGCTGACCTCTGGCTGGAGGAAAGAAAGTGGGTGGAGAGGAGGGGAAAGGAGACTGTTGGGAGGATGAGACATGTATGGAGCAGAGAGGAACAGTGTTCTGTCACCGGACAGGGAGAGCAGTGGAAGCTGCATATAGGTAGGCATGTAAATTTATATGGCACATTTTCACTCAGTCATATTAAATAAAAAAATAAATTAAAAAAAAGAAAGAAAGCTGCATCGGGAGAGAAGCACATCCTTCAGACCTGAGGTTCCTTAGCCAAGACGCTCACTGGACAAAGACTGATGCAATACCGGACTTTCCTCCTGAGCCAACAAGGGGAAAGCCTTCCCATGGAGCGGACACCCTCAAAATGGACTTGTAGTCCACCAGACTGTGTAAGAATAAACTTCCCTTTATTAAAGCCATCCACTCTGTGGTACTTCTGTTAGAGCAGCACTAGCTGACCAAAACAGTTGTCTTCTGGGGTCCTGTTAAATGTCTTGAACCAGAGTTACCACTTTGATGGACTTGCATAGGCTTCAGAATGTTTCATCTAAGGCATGTTCTCACATGCTTTTCCCAGCCTTCCTTGTGTTGTGGACTTGGTCAAGTGACCTGGCTTTTTTGTCAGTGATTATGCTTTTAATTTGTAGGTTTTCTGATTTTTTTCTTTCTTCCATCTACCTATTTTGTTCTGTTTTGCTTTGTAATTTTTCTTGGGTGTTATCTTGTGGAGGACTATATGCTTACTTAGGTTCTAGTCATTTTTGTTTGTCTAGAGTAAACACTTCTCGCGATTAGTTTTAACATCTGTCTTAGCTTTAGTAGTCTTATTGTTTTGGAATTTTGGTGTGAAGGCTCATCTAGAGCAGAAGTTATTTTAAAATTATTTTATATCCTTCTTTCTTTCTCTCTCTTATTCTTCTCTGACAAGTGGTCTTATAATCACTTCTACCAGCAATCTGGAGATCCCAGTTCAAAATCAGGTGTTACACGTAGTAAAGAGTCAGATCTCATGGTGGAAAGGCATTGCGGATGTCTGGATGTCACAGACTCGGTCATCAGTCGGGCAGGCAACTTGGTCCAGATATTGTTGGAGAAGCTTCATCTGGTCCCTCTGACCTACCTATCTTGTCCACTTAAACAGGTTGATGTAAATTGTAGCTACGGGCAGTGGTCAGTGACAGGCTGTTTTCCAAGCCACTGCCCCAGCCTAAAGTTTAGATTGGAGAGCCTGGGTCCCATCCTCTCTCTTACATAGGGCATTTTTTGGTTGTCAGTATCCCAGGGAACTAAAATCCTGGCTACTTCTCCTTCCCGACCTGCAGGTGAACAGGCCTCCATCTTCAGCCTACTTAACATTTTAATTTTTGCACTTTTGGTACACAGAGACATGTATCTTGTTTTCAGTGAGGGTCTTTTTTTAAAAAATTAATTCTTTTTATATATTATCTATTACTGCTTTGTGCTTAGAGCAGAGGTGTGAGGTTCAGTAGTACCTAAGTGACATCTTATATGAAATACAATGAAAAGGGGATAGTGGCTTCCCAAAAGGATACTTGACAGAAAAAAAAAACACAAAAAGCAAAATTAGGTCTCATTTTAGCCACATATGCAAGGGGTTGGTAAACTAAACCAGTCTAAACCCAGTGCAGTTGAATCAATTCAGACTCATAGGAACCCTATAGGACAGAGTAGAACTGCTCTGTAGAGTTTCCGAGGAGCACTTGGCAGATTTGAACTGCCAACCTTTTGGTTAGCAGACAGTACTTAAACCACTACACCACCAGGCTTTCCAGGGGGTTGTAGGGGAAGGAGAAATAGACCACTGGGCAGGAATTCAAGAGTCCTGGGACTTATCTCCTGCAATACCCCTAACTGCTAACTTGCTGTGACCTGAAATAACTGACTTAATTTCTGTGGGTCTCAGTGCCCTCCCTTTTAAATGGTGATGTTAGACTACTTAACCTTTAATGTTCTTATCAGCTCCAGGGTTCCTGTAGTCTACAGGGGAATTGTTCAAAACAGTGTTCTCTGTTACAGTCAGGAGGACTGTTGAGAATATTTGCTCATTTCAGGGCAAATGGTAAATGTGTCAGCCACCCTAATGAAATGAGTACATTTTTGCTCTAAATGTCATGGATGTTTATTATCAGATTAAACTACAGCAAGCCTAATTTTAGCTCATCCAATTCAAGTGGAGCAGTGAAGATTAAATGTGAGGCATAATTAAAGATGCAGATATAGTTATATTGAATTATAAACCTCATTAAGTGTAATGTCCCAGGAAGGCCCCCCGAGAGCAGCTACAGAGGACCTCCAGCCACAATACTGTAACTATTAAAATAGCCTAAAGGAAACTGTTCCCCCAAATATTATGAATTGGATGAAGGGATTTTTTTTTTTTTTTAAGAAAAAAATGTTGTGAAAGTTGGTTTCATGGATGATTTCACTGTTCCACTTGTAGATGGTTGGGAAGTGAATCTTCTCGTTGGCATCTGTGCTCTGCACCTTCCCAGACAACCATTCCTCAGTGTGGCTTTTAGTTTCCTGGGCCAGCAGAAAGGGCAACCTCAAAGTCAGGCAGATTCATTCTGGGAGTTGGTAGCAGGGAGAGTTGAGGAGGGGTGGTTTTCTGAGGGCCAGAGGGTCAGATTTCATGTATTGTGAGAGAGAGAAGTTTTCTTGGTGATACCACCGTTTTTAAGGAGTACTAAAGACTGTAACACTCATTTTACAAACTCATGCAATACAGAATAGAATTAACAAAAAACCAAACAAACCAAAGAACAACCCAGTTGCCGTAGAGTCAGTTCTGACTCACAACAACACCATGTGTCAGAACAGAACTGTGCTCTCATATGGTTTTCAGGGGCTGAATTTTTGGAACTAGATCACCAGGCCATTTTTTCTGAAGTGCTTCTTTGGGGGACTTGAACTACCAACCTTTCTGACAGCAGCTGAGCACTTGTTAACTCTTTGCACCACTTAAGGACTTCCAGAATAGGATTATCCAAACCCATTACAGTCAAACTGATTCCGACTCATAGCAACCTGATAGGACAGAGTAGAATGCCCCCAGAGAGTTTCCAAGGAGTGCCTGGTGGATTCAAACTGCCAACCTCTTCATTAGCAGCTGTAACACTTAACCACTATACCACCAGGGTTTCCAAGAATTGGAATTAGTGGTAAAAAGGTCCCAATACTCCAAGGTAATCATGGTTGGTATTTTAGTGCATTAATGTTTATCTCTCTCTCTCTGTAAAATCTGAGCAAAAAATAGGTCATACCTTAAAAGCTATTTTGTAGCTTATTTATTTTACTTAACAGATAGTGGACATCTTTCCACCTCTGTAAATATTGATATGCACTATCTTTTTAATGGCTGTAAGATGTTTCATTATAGGGACTTAGTTTTTTAAAAAAACAATCTTCCATTATTTAGTGTTTAGTTTGTTTCAAAAGAAATTTTTTTTTAATTCGTCTTAGTTATACGTTGCTGCTATAATAAAAATAACACAAATTGGTGAAATCGGTGATCTTAGCAAACAAAAATTTGTTTTTCTCCCAGTTTAGAAGGCTAGAAGTCCTAATTCACCGTGCCAGCTCTAGGGAAAGGTTTTCTGTCTCTCTGTGCTCTGGGAGAAGGTCCTTGTCAGTCTTCTCCTAGTCTAGGCACTTAGCACAGGGACCCCAGTCCAAACGACATGCTCTGCTCCCAGGACTTTTTTTCTGACGGTATCTGCTCAGTTCTCTGCTCAGTTCTTTTATATCTCAGAAAAGATTAACTCAAGATGCAACCTAATCCTGTGACTCCTGTCTCCTTAACGTAACTGCCTCTAATCCTGCCTCATTAACTTCATAAAATCCCAAAACCAAACCCACTGCCATCGAGTGGGGTTCAACTCATGGCAACCTGTATACAGGTCAGAGTAGAACTGCCGCATAGAGTTTCCAAGGAGCACCTGTTGGACTGGCATTAACATCATAGAGGTTATGATTTACAGCTCACAAGATAATCACATCAGATGACAAGATGGGTAGAGGACTTTAAAGCTGTGAATCATGGCCTAGCCAAGCTGACACACATTCAGTCCATGACAGCGTGGTTATGTACCACCCCTGGGTGCGTGACAGGCCATTTTCCAGCTTCTGTGTCATGAGCCCTCTGTCCTCTGAGAAGGCTGGGTTTTGTCTCATTTGCTGTCTCTTTGGTCTTCTCCTTGGGATGGTGTCTATCTGCTTAGGCTGTGCAGGTGAGGCTCAGGGAAGGACTAGCCTAAGGCTGCAGCGGGAAGGTCCCAAACAGGTCGAAATAGGTGCAAGGAGTACCTGGAGGGCAGTGGCCAGAGCTACGGCTGTGAGCGCACACATGTGCAAGGTTCCCTTTGATTTGGTGCTTGGTGTGTGGTGTACAGACAGATACTTGGCTCAGGTGTGCACAGCGGGGCCCTGGACTGCACCCTTGCTTTCCTCGGATGCAGGTTGATGCTATTGGCGGGAGGAAGAAGGCAGTCCCACAGGAGATGTTGGCCCAGTGACCTGTCAGGACCCCAGTGCCTGACTCTTCAGGTGCATCTGATCTGGATACTTCTTCTGTTTCAGTGACGGCTCAGCTTTGATCTGGAAAATGAAAGACTGGGCTGCTTGGTCCCCTGCTGCCATCTTTTGCAGCAAGAGTGAGACTTCATGATCCTGCTGGCTTGAACGTGCTTCATTTCCTGGTAATTAAACAAGTGGAGATCAAAGCTGACAAATCTCCCCATCTCTCAGCACAGCAGATGAAAGGTAAATATTTCCAGGATTTTTTTTTTCCCTCATTAAAAGCAAAATGTGAAATGTTTGCTCTTTACTTTGAAGAATGGTGATAAATTCAAGGTTACTACAGATAAGTTAATGGGTCTACCTTTTTATTCCACACCAATTATTATCCTCGCTTTTGGGTTAACTTGAGGGGATTCCAGAGGCTAAATTATATCAAATAAACCAGAGGTCAAAGGAAAGTAAAGAAAAACGCCCAAATAGTCACTGGACAGTGTTGTAGAAAGGTCCAAGACCTTCTCCTCACTGGAAGGTCTCAGGGCTTCTGAGACCGTGTCTCAAAGGGGTCTTGGAGTCGTACCCACCAAATCACAGGCAGACAGCTCAGTGGTCTCTAGGCTGGGCTCTTAGAAATGCCTTGGAGAACTGCTGCTTCCTTTGTAAGGGACAGCTCACCAAAGAACCCATTCCCAAGACCATGATTCCAGGGAAACTGGGTTACTCCACCCGGGCTCGTGGCTGGAGGCTGCAAATGCCTGCTGCGTGTTGTCAACAGACCTCACCCGAACCAGTGTAAGGGAAGGGCAGGCAGCTGCTGGTGAGGTACCATGGGGACTCATGGGAATCCCAAACCAGAAATTCCAGCCCCTTGGTCTCCTGGAGGCCAGGGAGCCATTGGGAAGGAAGAGAGCCTCTTGTCCACAGCGTTGGTTTCCCTCACCGCTCGTGGTTTCCTGTCTCCACCAGCTGCCCTCCTTAGCTTTGGTCATTTCTAGATAGTGTTTCCTCCTCCAGTCTTGTGCCTATCTGCAGCATCCAAAGGGTACTCTGGATCGAAGCTTACCCCGCGTCCTGTCTGCCTGTCTCTTGCAGCTTCACTGTGCCGTCCTTTCTTCTGTAATTCCAGATCCTAGAGAAACACAGAATTGACTGAAATAGTCCAGCATTTTGAGCCTGGTCCCAGAGGTCATAGGTTTCTGGCCCCCTTGTTGGGGTCAGGGGCTCGCTCTTGATTCAGTTAATGGTGCCTCCCCCAGAACCACCTGATGTACTAAAAGACAGCAGCTGCCTGTCAGCAGATGTGGGTCAGGAAATCCCTTTCATGAGGGGCTCTGGTCGTATCAGGCTGTGGTCAGCATCTTGAGTGGTGTGACACAGTGGCTCAGAGAAGGACCCTAGAGGCTAATTGCTTGTGTTGGACTCTCATCTGGCTTATTACTAGCTCTATTTCTCAAAAAAGATGTAATTTACATACCATAAAATTCACTCTTTGAAAGTACGTAATCCAGGGTGTTTAGTATATTAATAAGGATATGCAGCTATCACCACTATGATTTCATTTTCTTCACTCCCTCAAAATACCTCCTACTCATTAGCAGTCACTCTCTATTCCTCCCCAACTCCTCAAGCCCATGGCAACCACTAATCTACTTCCTGTCTCCGTGGATTTACTTCTTCTGGACATTCATCTAAACGGAATCATACAACATGTGACCTTTTGTGACTGGCTTGTTGTGTCCATCATAATGTTTTCGCAATGGAAATATACAGTTTTTGGAGCATTACATGAGCTAGCACATGTCAAGCACTTAACACAGCACCTTATTTGTGTAAGGTCTCGGCTAACTTACTTTTCACCATTGTGAAAATTACTTTATTAGATTCTGAGGGCTGCTATAACAAAGTACTACAAATTTGGTGACTTAAAAACACAGAAATTTATTCTGTCACTTTCTACACAGGCTAGAAGTCTGAATTCAAATGCTGGCAGGGTCATGCTTTCTCTGAAGGTCTACTTGCTTCTTCCCAGCTTTCAGTGGTTGCCAGCAGTCCTCGACATTCCTTGGCTTGTGGGTGCATCACTGCAATCTCTGCCTCTGTTGTCACACGGTGCTGTCTTGGTGTCCAAGTTTCCTTCTTTTTATAAGGACACCATCAAATTGGATTTAGAGACCACCCTGATCCAATAGACCTCATCTTCATTAGTGACATCTGCAAAGACCCTAGTTCTAAATAAGGTCATATTCAGAGATGCTGGCGGTTTGAATCTGAACTTACCTTTTTGTGGAACACGGTTCAGCCCACAAAAACTAGCTTGTGTTCTGTATAGTGTAATCTCTCCTCCATCAAGAAACTTCTTAATTTTTTTTTCCTGGGGTGGTAGGAAGAGCATTTTTTTTTTTACAATAATTGAATGAAAATGTACATTCTCGTATAAATTTGCGTGCTCACCTATATGCAGCTCCCACTGTTCTCCCCGCCCAGTTATAGAACACTCCTCCTCTCTGCTCCATATATGTCCTATCCTCACAACAGTCTCCTATCCCCTTCTCTCCACCCACTCCACTTCCTCCAGTAAGAGGTCAGCAGGATGATATCCTATAGGTGCATAGAACCATAAAGTGCCCACAAAATATGGTCACTCTGTGTCACCAAGTCCAATCCATTGCTGTCATAAGAGTTGACCTTCATTATGATTTATGGACAGGGGCAGCGTCAGGGCCAGGGGCCATGCTCTCAGGGGAACCCTGAAGCCCCTGGACCATCAATTGTGGTCTTTTAATGGAGATCTCAGGGTGCACTTCTATTTATACTTGTGTTGTCAGTGAGACTCAACTTTGTGAGCTCCATCACGGCTATCACTGGTGGTGGCTGGGCACTATCCAGTTTTTCCGGTCATGAGTTGATGTAGATACCCACTCATGTGGGTCTCTCTATCTTCTGAGTTCTCTTTCCTCAATGTCATTATGGATCTCAGTGATGATCCATTCCTGCTGAGTTGGGACCATTTGCTGTACCCTCAGATGGCAGCTTGGCAGCTTTTCCGACCCCAGACGCCACTCACCAGTGTGGGGTGTAGAGAATAGGAAGAGCATTTTTATAAATATCTGTGGGTATAGATAGAGGGTGAAGACCCCTGCCTCTGCTACAGACCTCAGTTACTATAGATGGTTGATGCCTTTTTTGCTCAATAGGGTTTGGAGCTGAAGGCCAGACCTTAGCACTGTTGCAGGATTAAGGAAATGACAAAAGGAGTCACACTGGCCACTGCCCAGGGAGGACATCCACAGAAAGGAAGAGAGAATTTTGAAAGGTGATCTTTATTAAGCTTCAACCTGCAAAATATAGTATAAAATGTCTTTGCTGTCTTTCCATTGGGATGTTAGTGAAATCCAGCTCTCACTAAGCATTGCGGAATTGAATCTTTTCTGAGAGAAGACTGCAGAGGGCTTCTGGTAAGAGGGGGCCTGAGATGAGGTCAGCTGTGCCTGGAATGGCACCATTAGTAGTGCTAATACACAAGACCCTGCAGTACAGAAGGTCAGGATTCCTTTCCTGAGATGCTCAAAGAGGCTGTTTGGTGGCTGGACCAGTCTCCTCTGGGGCTCAGAGTAGGCATGTTTCCAGGAGTGACCTCCTAGTGCCACTAACTGTGGTAGTTCAGAGTCCTTAGCTCAGTTGTGCGGCAGCTCTGCAGGTAGTCTCTGACTTAGCATGGCTTCTGTTCCGGTGACACCGTCATTAAGTCTCTTTGGAAGTGAGTCTAATACCTCACTGTTTTTCATCATTTGGGGACCAGGAGAGCTCAATATATTATATCAGTATTGTTATAAATCTGATCTTGACTTATCTTTGGGGTTGGCATGAGAATGATAACGTCAGCAAATTATGTGCTGCAACACTGTATATGCTGCTAATGATAAGGCGTACCAAAAGGAAAAAAAAGGATGGTTGTTTAAGTGTGATTCCATGTAACCAGAATGTGTTGTAAGCTGAGAACCACCTGTGCCTCTGCTGCTGCTGAATCGCTTCTTACTGGCTGCTACATAAACCGCCCCAAGGCTGGATCTGCAGCTGGTGCCACTCCTTCCAATGCGCTCTGACACACTGTCGTCTTGGGGCCACAGAAAGGGGTCCTCTGTCCTTTTTTGGTAGGGAGAAGACTCATTTTGACTGGGCACTGCCTGGAAGATTCTCCTGGGCCATTTTTCTTTTAATCTGTACTGTAGATATTCCTTCATTTATAGTCCCTGAAGTTAAAGCTATCCACTTACCAAGGAAATGCTGCCTTGTTGGGGCTTGGCTTTTCCAAGCCCTCCATACATGGGTTCTATCTCAGTGCCTAAGTAATCTGTTCTTGGCATTCACTGGGGTTCCCATAGTGAAGGTACCATCTAAAGAACTGTTGGAGAAAGCACTCTGCTTTTCCAAACAGCAGAGGACGGTTTGCTTGGCCAGCTGACAAACAGACTAGGTGCCCACTGTGTAATCTGCACTGAACCAGGCATAGAGGAGGAGACCAAGATGAATGAGATGTTCCATTTTCTAATGGAAGTTTACATCTAATGGAATAGTACAGGGAGACCAACATGCAAATAACATCCAGAGCTCATGATATGCAGTGCGGTTGAGTCAATTCCAACATATAACGACCCTATAGGACAAACTAGAACTGCCCCACAGGGTTTCTAAGGAACAAGTGGCAGATTCACATTGCTGACCTTTTGATTAGCAGCTGACTTCTTAACCACTGCACTAGCAGGGTCCTGAGTTCATGGTGGTGGAGATGTCAGGTGCCGTTGAGTCAGTTCCAACTCACAGCGACCCTGTGAACAACAGAACGAAACACTGCCCGGTCTTAACACCGTGTCTACAATTGTTTTTATGTTTACGTCCATTGTTGAGGCCACTGTGTCAATCCATCTTGTTGAGGGTCTGCCTCTTTTTCACTGACCCTCCACTCTACCAGGCAAGGTGTTCTTCTCCAGGGCTGATCCTTCCTGACAACATGTCCAAAGTATGTAAGACGCAGTCTTGCCATCTTGGCTTCCGAGGAACACTCTGGTTGTGCTTCTTCCAGAACAGATCTGTTTGTTCTTTTGGCGGTCCATGGTCCATTCAACATTCTTCTCCAACATCACAATTTGAGGGCATCAATTCGTCTTCTGTCTCTTCTTTGTTCATTGTCCACAGTTCATGATAGAATGAAATAAATGTCATCTAATTAGGAGTAACCCGTTATGAGTGGAGAGCAGTCCATTTTAACTGGGCACCAGGGAACATTTGTGGAAGGGTGAGGAGGCTGTGGGAGGGGCAGGACATTCCTGGTCTGGGGAATGACACGAGCATGGTATAGAGGGATACAGGATGTGTCCTGTGACAGGGAATGGCGGGTGACTTTGTGTGCCTGCCCTGTTTGATCCATTGCAGTTATTAGCCTTATTGATACTCAGGTAGCCCAACTGTGGCCAGTGGAAGTGGCTTCAAGTAGTCCCTGAGCCCTTTTGTCATGGCAGCTCCTTTGCTAGCTGCATCTTGTGCATATCCTGTGCCAGACCCAGAACCAGTTGTCACGTTGATTTCAGCTCATGGCAACTCCATGTGTGTCACAGCAGCACTGTGACCCGTGGTGAGCTCAGTGGCTCTGATCTTTTGGAAGCAGATCACCAGGACTTTCTTCTGAGAGACCTGCTGGGTGGATTTGAGCCACATACCTTTCAGTAAGTAGGTGAGCTCTTTAACCATTTGAGCTACTCAGGGACTTTGCTCCTCTTGGTAGGAAATGATATTTCAAACCACAGCCTAGGTATGAGGGATGCTTACTTCTCTAGACTGGTGATTGTTGCTGGGCCTTTTCAGTTAATAAATCTCAGAAATAGTTCTTTTCTTTCTAACTTTTTAAAAAGGTTAAATACATCACGAGCACTCACTGGTACTTCCTATTCAAATCTAACTGCGGGTTTTTACTAAACTTCTGTTTAACACCTGTAGTTCCTTTCTTCATGCCAAGGATTTGAGAATGATGGAATCTGAAAATTACAATGATCTTCCACTTTCTTTATCCTACAAGACATTCAGGTAAGTCAGATAAACTAGACCAGGCCATGTGTGTGTAAAGACACGTGGTAGGGCTAGACAGCTGAGTTTAGTCCTGGCTCTTGGTGAGTACACCAAACTACCTTTCTCACCAGCTTCTGCTCTCTGTGAAATTCCTTCATGAATCCCCAGGACCTGGCTGAGGAACCAACCACTGCCAACTACACAGACAGCTCAAAACTGGGAGTTTGTCTTCTCAAACAAACCTCTCTCCTGGGTTTCCAGCCGGGCACCTTCCCTTTATGGAATGGGTTCACTCAAGGTGATCCTTAGCCTTTAGGCAAATATAGGTCTACCAGAGCTGTCACCTGGCTTTCCCAGACATGCTTATGCAGGTGTCTTCTCACTTAGACCCTAGTGGGACTCCAGTTTCTTTCACATGCTCCTTTCCCTCTGCCCATGTTTACTTTATTCTAGTTCAAGGCCAGGGCCATCCATTTCTCCATCACCTGCGAGTCTTGACTTGCCCTCAAAGGTTGCTTCAGCGTGATCGGAGGGATGAACAAGAGAGTATTTCCGGATGCTGAGGGTACTGTGACTGTAGCATCGTGAAAAGAGCACCAGACACGGTCATGCGACTTGATCTCCAGCCTCAGCTCTGCTGCAGCACCCTCCCTAAGCCTCGGTGTTCTCACCTGTGAGCTGAGATTATACTCTGTAAGAGGTGAAGTGGCAGTAAACCCACCTTGTAGGGTGACTGTGAGGCTTAAATGGGGTGATAGGTAGGGTAAGGGCTGGGACAGGCGCCCGCTGAGCCACTGTGTCTCTCAGGGCCTCTGCACCCTGGGGAGAAGGGGTGATGGGGAATGGTTTGGGTCTCCAGACATCATTAGTGGCTGATGGCTGATGAGCCACAGAAGGACCGGGAAGCAGCTGGTCCAAAAAGCCTGTCAGGGAATTTATTTTCCTTTAACTGCTTCAGTGACCCAGCAGCCCACTCAGGCTGCCTGAGCAGTGGGTGTACAGAGATAATTGCTCAACTACTTTGTTAAAAGAGAAAAGCTCTTGGCGTTTCTATTAACTCACTGCATGGGGCAGTTCCAGCCTACTGCTCCAGGTGACCATCTACAGCTCAATTTCACAGCCACTTGATGGATGGAAATCCCTAAACCTTTTTTAGTCCTCTCCTCCCTGTGCCCTGTGGATTCACAAATAGCAGCAAGCCATCAGCTCTCTTCACCGCTCTTCCTGGCTCCCCTCCCACTCCTCCCTGCCTACCTTCCTTCCTCCCCTCCCACCCCTGCCTCCTCCTTTTTAACTGATGGATCCCTGAATGTATTTGCCTCTGAATTTCAAATGTCTCAAGAAGTGCTTTCTCCCTCAGTGGGGTCCCATGAGTTAATTTCTTAAAAAATAAACGGCATACACAGACACTGTTGTAGTTCCCTGCCCGCAATGCCAACCTCACAAAGAATAGCACAGTAGCATATAAATCTACTACTTGCATATGTTTACTGAATCACGCTGGAATTCTCTTTCAAGTGGACCCAGGGGACAGAGAGCACAGAACTGGCTGGCAGCTAGAATTATCCACTGGAAAAGATTTTAGTGTCACAGAAGAACTTCAGTCTGGGATGCAGAAGGAGGCTGTTGGTGAAAAGCCCCAAAGTGCTGTGATTGCTCAAATCTTTATGTATGACAGCAAGCTCACGCAGCTCCTGGGTGGAGCTTCCCACCAGACAGTGTGGGCTGCACGCTGGCTGTGAGGCTACCTACTGTTTTCTTTGAAAATACATACATGTCCTTAATCTGGTCTGCATGAGGCATTGGTGGTTCAGGGGTAGAATCTTTGCCTGCCATGCAGGAGAACTGGGTTTAATTCCAGGCCAGTCAACCTCATGCATAGCTACTACCTGTCTACCAGTGTTGCTGTGATGCTGAATGGAAATGCTGGTGGCTTAGTGGTTAAGTGCTGTGTCTGCTAACCAGAGGGTCGGCAGTTTGCATCCACCAGCACTCCTTGAAAACTCTACAGAGCAGTTCTACTCTGCCTTACAGGGTCGCCATGAGTCAGAATTGACTTGGTGGTGCAGGGTTTATGATGCTGAACAGATTTAAACAGAGCTTCAAGGCTAGGGAAGGAAGGCCTGGTGATCTACTTATGAAAACCAGCCGGTGAAAACCCTATAGTTCTCTATGTTCCAATCTGTAACCGATCATGGGGCTGGCATAAGACCAGGCAGTGTTTTGTTTCATTGTGCTAAGGGTCACCATGAGTTGGGGGCTGCCTTGATGGCAGCTCCCAACTTGTTTGGTGTCGGGGAAGAGCAGTTGGTTCTGTTAAGGGATGGCAGAGTGGCTAGTGCTGACTGTTCAGTTCTAAGGGGTAAGCATAAGTCTGGGAGGTCAGGGCTGGGTGGACACAAGGACACACAGAGAGGAGCAAGGGTGGAATGACACAAGTGTGATGAGTCAGAGACCATTGCTGCCAACAGGACCCTGATCTGCCTAGCACATTGCACTTGAGAGGTCTTGCTTGTTGTGTGGGTAGGTTAGTGTGTGGATTAGTAACTGTGGCCTGTGGACCGAGTCCAGCCTAATGCCTGGTTTTGTATGGACCGTAAGCTATGAAGAGTGTTTTGTGTTTTTAAATGATTGAAAAAAATCCAAAAATTAATAGTTTTATAACATGTAAAGCCCTGGTAGCGCTGTGGTTAAGTGCTTGGCCACTAACCAAAACATCAGCAATTCAAACCCACCAGCTGCTCTGTGGGAGAAAGATGTGGCAGTCTACCTTCATAGAGCTTTACAGCCGTGGAAACCCTATGGGGCAGTTCTACTATGGTGTTGCTATGAGTTGGAATTGACGTGATGGCAATGAATCTGGGTTCTTAAAAATTATATAAAATTCAATTTTTGTGTCTATAAAGTTTTTTTCTTTTTTTGTTGTGATTACGTGAAAGTATACAATCTAAATCAATTTTGTATGCCCACCTATCTGCAGCTCCATCTGGTGTCTGCACCCAGTGGCAGCACATTCCTCCTCTTCACTCCATATTTGGAGCATCCTCTCAATGAGCATCTGTCCCCTCTTCTCAACCCTCCCCTCTTGCATCTAGAGAGAAAACCAGTAGGACAGCCTCCAATAAATGTATAGAACTGTAAAGTACACACACCATATGGTCACACTGTATCCCTGAGTCCAGTCCGTTCTTGTATGAAGAGTTGACCTTAGTACTGGTTTCCAGTCAGGGCCAGCAGCAGGTCTAGTGTATAAATAAAGTTTAACTGGAAAATAGCCATACACATTCATGTATTGTCTGTGGCTGCTTTTGTACTGAAATGGCACAGTTAATGACTGCAACTGAGATTGTGTAGACCACAAAGCTTAAAATATTTTATACCAGAATAGCAAAAAGATGGAGTTAACCTAGGTTGCCCATCAACAGGTGAATAGATTAACTATGGTATAGTCACACAGTGGAGTACTATGCAATGATAAAGAACAAAGATGATTTTAGGAAATATCTCATAGTGGAATCATCTGGAAGACATTATGCTGAGTGAAATTAGTCAGATGCAAAAGGACAAATGTTGTATGAGACCAATATTATAAGGACTTAAGAAAAGGCTTAAGCACAAAAGAAAATAATCTTTGATGGTTACAAAGGTAGAGAAGGAGGGAGAGGGTATTCATAGATTACATAGTAGATAGGAATTGGGTTAGGTGAAGGAAGTGACAGCACACAGTAGAAGGGGGTTCGCACAACTGCACTACAACAACAGTTAAAAGGTTTTCTAAATACACCTCAAAATTTGAAGGACAGAGTAGCAAAGACAGGAGTCTGAGGACCACAGTTTCAGGGAACATCTAGGCTAATTGGCATAACTTTTTTTTTTTTTTTTTAAGAAAATGTGCTGCATATCACTTGGGTGAGTGGCATCTGGGTTCTTAAAAGCTATCAAGTGGCCATCTAAGTAGCATCAGTTGGCCCCAATCCACCTGGAGCAGAGGAGGAGGAAGGACGTCAAAGATGGAGGAAAATATGAGCCCAGCAGAGAGGGTGTCATATGATCCAGAGACTATATCAGCATGAGATCGGAAGAACTAGATGGTGCCTGGCCACTACCAGTAACTGCACTGTCAGGGAACACAATGTGAAGTCCTCGAGGTACAAGAAGAAAAGTGGGTTTACAGAACCAGAACTCTATTAAAAAACCACACTTGATGGTCCATCAGACTGGAAGGTCCCCTGAGGACATGGTCCCCAACTCTTGGTTGGCCCAGATTTGGAACCAGTACTAAAGCCAACTCTTCAGACAGAGATTGGACTGAACTATAAGACATAGAGTGATACTAGCAAAGAATATGCTTTTTGACTTAAACATACACATGAAGCTGACTGAGAAGCTCCACTCTAGAGGCGAAGTGAGTGGGTAGAGGGTAACAGGAGTTGGTTGGATACGGGAAGTACAGGGTGGAAAGGAGGAATATGCTGTCATGGGTTGATGGTTGTGGGAGAGCAGTTAGAGTTGCCTAGTGGTGTGTGTTTGGGGTTTTTATGGCAAATGGATTGGGATTGTAAACTTTTACTTAAAGCACAATAAAATATAAAATTTTTTGTAGAGATGTTTACTGACATCTAGTTTAGCACCATTTAGAAGATAATTTGGAATGTGGGTGAAATTAAAACTAAGTAAGATGAGCCATAAACTAGATGATCTCAATTTGGACCAGTTACAGAATCTGTGCAATCGGCATGTTATTAACACTACCCATCTCCCAAAGTGGTTTAATTTAGGTGATGCAATCCTCTGCCTCTCCCCAAAGATCTGCTCAGGAGAGCCTCAGTATCTTTCAAGGCAGTCCCACAGCTGGTGGAGAGCCATGGAAGCCAGCTTGGAGAGTCTTTTCAGATGTGGGCCACCATTCCCTGGAGAGTCTGGCTCAGCAGGTCTGGAGTAGGGCTGGGAGTTGGCATTGTCTCCAAGTTTCCCATAGCGTCTGAGGCTGAACCACGTTGGGGAACATATGACCCAGCCAATGTACCTCACTTCACAGATGGAGAGACTCACAGGGGTCTGACTGATCCTCCTCATGCCCCTTCTTTGAGATCTCACAGCCCCATAATTTTTCTGTGAGAGCACTGAGATCAACCTGACCTATGACATCAGCATTTATGAATCCCATTCTCTGCACTCCTCAAGGTCAGGAGCTTTTTAAGGCCAGCCACTGGGTCTCCCCACCAAAGCTCCAGACTGCAGCCACCCCTGGTTCTGTACTCAGCCTGGAGTGGGAGGCAGTGGTCAGGACATGGACTGGAGTACAGAGTGAGACACTGATGCCCAGCTGGTTTCCCTGCTCCCTAGGAGCATACAAGCCAACCATTTAATAGCCCTCTCTCTCTCCAGCCTCATTTCCTCATCTTTAATACTTGGCTCATGGTGCCTGACTTGTCCTGCTGATTGCACAAGGCTGAGATGAGACAGCCCAGATGAGACAGAACCCCCTCAGTGCTGTAGTCTTTATCTGGCTTCTTCTTCTACTGTGTTGCATCACAAAATTGTTTCCTTTCCTGGGCTCCCCTTCTTCACCTTTGCGTCTGAATCCTGCTTTTGCTTGGAGGGTCTGTGTAAACCCCATTGCACCTGTGTAGTATGGTGGAGACTGTTGCTGATGTAACTTGCATCAACTCTCTATTTGTAAACCCCTTTTAAAAGTCACCTCCTACCCACCCTTGACAAGCAGTCTTGGCAGCAGTAAGCACCGACTGTACAACATAAAGATACCTTTTCCTTCTCCCACCTTGGACTCATTTATCGGCCAATTACGAATTGTGCTGAGTAAGAACCTGGGGTTTCCACCTGGTAACACAGAGTGTGGTAATCACAAAAGCTCTCTAAATGGAGATGCTGGGCAGGTGGACAGGGACCTCCTGGAAGCTCAAAGAATGTGTGCATGTTGGCCCTACAGCAGAGGACATGTATCCAGCCACACTCACACTCTGGACATTGAGACATGGATGTTGGGCCCAGGTGGACCAACACCAAAAGTCCCATTCTCCTCGTTTTGGGCACACCAGAGAGCTCATCACCCAGTTGGGCCTGACCCAGGAACTTTGCCTCTGTTAGCTGGTACAAGGTTGGGAAGCTGATAGGGAATGGCCAGGAAGAGTGATGAACTAGGGAAGTGGACTTCTGGTACCCTGTCAAGCCCTTTTCCTCCTGGCTGGAACCCCACTCCACTCCAGGGGCTCTTCTTCATCCACTCTCCCATCCCAAGTTGAGGTGAAGCCTCATGGAAGCCTATATTTAGGATCTGTCTATACTTTTCCATCCCTGTACCTTCTGTACTCCTCTCTAGCCTGAGCCTTTTCATTTATCATCTGGAGGTGGCTTCTGACTTGCCCACCTGTTTTCGCCTTGGCCTTCGTTGAATCTATCCTCCACACGGGCCACACTGACTGCCTCAAAGTGCCCATAGAATCATGCACTCTGTGCTCGTATTTGTTGATAGCTACCTCAGTTCTCCTACGATCTGGGTCAAACCCCTTACCCTGCCTATGGTCCTGACCCCAGTATCCATCCTTTCAGCTGCAGCTGTTGCCTGTCCCCCTTGCTGCCTTGGCCAACCTCCTTCCTATTTTGGGGTATCACACAGGTAGTAGGTCTACTCTCTGGAATACTCTTTCCTTCTCCTTAGCGTGGCCAATTCCACTCCTTTTCAGGCCCCAGCTCCAACTTCACTTCCTTGAGGAAGATTTCCTTAACCCCCTACCTGGACTGATATTACTCATTTTACCTGTTCTTCCTTATAGCACCTACCACAGAGGTACTTCTCTTGTGTGTGTGTGTGTGTGTGTATGAGTATGAGTATATAATTACTGGGCCAATTACTCCCCTACAAACCTGTAAGCTCCCTGAGGGCAGAGACATTTCTCTTGTTTACAGCTGCATTTCCAGTGACTAGTACAGTGACTGAGATCTGCACCTGCTCAGTCAGTATCTTCTGAATAAATCCATGGATGGAGGATTGGATGAGTGGTAAGAGGGAAGTATGAATGAAGATAGAAGGAATGCATTAAAAAAACAAACTCACTGCCATCAAGTCTATTCCGACTCATAGCAACCCTCTAGACAGAGTAGAACTGCCCCCATAGAGTTTCCAAGGAGCTCCAGGTGGATTTGAACCGCCAACCTTTCGGTTATCAGTTGTAGCACTTAATCACTATACCACCAGGGTTTCTGAAGGGGTGTATGGTGAATGAGAAAAAAAGTGGCTGGATGATGGGTGGATGAATTGCATGGTTAGATGGATGTACAGGTAGAAAGGGACTGCTGAGACTCCTGGTCCTTGGTTGGCTCCAGTAAAGAAGACTGGTTCAGTCATCTGGTGCTGATGTAACAGAAATACCATGAGTCGATGGCTTTAAGAAGACAAGTTTATTCTTAGACAGTCCAGTAGGATACAAATCCAAATTTAGGATATCCACTGCAGGGGAAGTCTTTCACTCTTTGTTGGCTCTGGAGGAAAATGCTTGCATTGCATCAGTCTTTGGTCAAAGAGCATCTTGGCTCAGGAACCTCAGATCTGGAGAATGCGCTCTACTGCCGGTGCTGCTTTCTTGACAGCACAAGGTTCCCAACTCTGCTTGCTTCCCTTTCGTTTTAGCCCTTGTAGGAGAAAAGGTGGTGCAAGCCACACTCCAGGGAACCTCCAACGGAACAGGCAGGTGACCTTGGGAAGGGATTTATAGTCCCACCCTAATCCTCTCTAACATAATCCACTCTGTTAACCAGAGGCAGAGATTAGGATTTACGGCATCAGAAAATCACAAAATGGCAGGCAATCAGAATACAGGGAATCCCGGTCCAATCAAATTACTACATACTTTTTCTGGGGGACACAATTCAATCCATGACAAAGACCATTTCTTGCCACAGCCTTATCACATCTCTGCTCTTGTTTTCTTTCTCAACCACAGTAACAGTTACTGGCAGTACTGGCAAAAGGGACATACTTTTTCCATCCATGGGGAAAGCCTGCTGTGAGTTGTCCCCAGTCCTCCCTGAGAATGAGACCGCTTTGGGAAGATGACTGACTACAATGAGACAGCAAAGTGGTCTCAACAGGCCCCAGTGAATATGGGGCCCGACATCCTGACGTCTGTTTCCACCAAGTTCTACCATCTATTAGGATCACTTGGGTGTCACATTGCTATTTTGACTCACTGGGCAGCAGCAACTGCTGAACAGAGTTTCTGACTTTCCTTTCCTTGGGCTTGAGACTTCTTTGGTCAGGTTTTATCCTGTAAGTGACCAGCTGCTAGTGCTAGGGCTTTGATTTTAAACACCATGAGCCCTAGAGCAGGGGTTGGCTCTTTTTAGGGGGGAAGATAAAGAACCAGATAGTAAATATTCTAGACTTTACAGGCCGTAAGGACTCTATCACAACTACTCGTCTCTGCTGTTGCAACATGAAAGTGGCCATAGACAATACATAAATGAACGGCCATAGTAGTTTTGTTACAGTAAAATTTAATTTACAAAAGCGGGTGGCAGGCTAATTTTGGCCTGTGGACCATAGTGTACAAGTCCTGCCTTAGAGAAGTGGCCCTTGAAGTGTGGTCTCTAGGCAAAGCAGCATCCACGTCACCTGGGAACTTTTAGAAATGAAAGCTCTTGGCCTTTGCCCTAGACTTACTGAATCAGAAGCACACACATGATTTTCTCTCTGCATCTTTGTTATCTTTCTGGGACTCGAATTACATGTATGTTAGGCTGCTTGAAGTTGTCCCAGACAGATGTTGCTCTGTTAATTATTTTTCCCTCTTTCTCCTTCTCTTTCTTTTTTTCAAGAGCTTGGCTGCACCTAACCACTACACCACCAGGGTTTCTGAAGGGGTGTATGGTGAATGGGAATAAAAGTGGCTGGATGATAGGTGGATGAATTGCATGGTTAGATGGATATACAGGTAGAAAGGGGCTGCTGAGACACCAAAAGGGTGGAAGTTCACATCAACCAGCTACCCTTTGGAAATTCTATGGGGAAGCTCTCTCTTTTATGAGGGTGGCTATTAGAATAGACTTGACAGCAGTAGGTTTTCTGTTTTGCAACTTTTTAAACATGGAGTACAGTTGTAATAATTTTTTTAATTCTTTGCTGATTGTAACACCTGTGTCAGTTCTGAATCGGCTTCAATTGATTTTCTCCTCATTTTAGTTATGTTTTTGTTTTTCTACATGCCCAGTAATCTGTATTTTTAATTAGTGGCAGATATGCCCAGTAATCTTTATTGGATGTCTGATATTCTGAATTTTTCCTTATGGAGTGCAGGATATTTTTGATTTCCTATAGTATTCTTGACTTTTTTTCTGAGATGCTCTTATATCATTACGATCATTTTGAATCTTACTTTTAAGATTTGGTAGGCAGGACCAGAAAAGTGCTCAGTCCAGGGCTTATTATTCCCCACTGAGGGAAAGCTGGTGATGTAGTGTTTAAGTGCTATGAGCAAAGCCACTCCCTGGTGAGGTATGATGCCCCAGTAACTCTGTCCTGAATGGGTGAGGGCATCTATCTGTTCTGTTGAAGGACCAAGGATGAGGCCCATAAAATATTTGTGGGCATGGGTCAGGCGTTTATGAGCCAATAGAATGCCTGCTGCTAGAAGACTCCCTTGACAGGATAAGAGGGTACATGGAGCAGATGAGGAAAGTTTTTTACCTTCTGCAAGACAAACTCTGTGCAACATGAGGAACTTATTGGTCCAAGCCAAGCAACCCCCATCCCCTTGGACCTCTGTTTCTGTGATAGGATAGAAGGTGGATTCCTCAGCCTCCTCTCCTTTCCTCCTTTCTTCCTTAGCTTGGCCCAGGGTGGAGGGAACTCGCTTGGAGTAGTCCCTGTTGTCTGCCAGGACAGACAGGACTGGAGGTGTGGCTTCTGAATATTCTAAGCAGCTCTGTCAAGAACCATTTTCTTGGGAATCTTTGAAGGCCACTCATCCATGCCCACTGTCATATCATGAATCTGAAAGGGTTCAAGTGCTTTATTCTGCTTGCATGCAGGGAACTCGTCAGGGTTTGAATGTCTGTCTCGGTTCTGTCTGTCTCGTAAGAAAGGAATGTCTGTCCCAACTAAGAAAGCTTTCTCTGTATCTCTGTACTCTGTAATATGGGGAAATAAGGCCTCTGTTCCTAAGAAAAGCCCTACAGGGCAGATTCTGTCTGCCTGGTTTAAGTATGGGTACCCACCTGTGACTAAAGACCAAAGAAAATTTTACTGTAATACTGCCTGGTGAATGTATAAGCTAGACTCCAGAGAAAATTAGCAACTGAATGGATCTATAAAATTATTTTACCACCCTGCAATTAGAACTCTTTTGTCAAAATTCAGGAAAGTGCTCACTAAGCCTGCTTTAATTAAGGTGTGCCTGGTAAAGTGAAGCTGTGTGTATGTAGAAGTGAGACCTCCTGTATGTTTGATAAGATAAATGCATTTATAGTGTGGTTTTGTATTTGCCTTTGTGAGGTTTTGGAAACATCTTTTTCATTGTTGTACTTACACAAGCTGTTTGTAGGGACCCCAGGTTTGTAATTTTTGGCCAAAAAAGTTGTCTGACTCATGTAGAACGAGGATTTAATGTCTGTACAAGACTTGGGCCAGACATTCTGGTAATTCAACCTCAGGATTGTTTTTCATTTCCCCCCCCCCAGCGTTGTCTTATTCAACATCTCTGTTTTTGTAAAGCAATCTTTGCCCATTAAGTGTCTTATGTCCTGTCATTACCAGATCCAGACATACTGTCACTGAGCTAGAAAACTAACTTTACAGCCCTTGGTCAAAGGGGCAGTTTTATCTTAAAGAGAAAGTAACAGTTCCAGAACAGTAAAAGGGAAATTAACAATCTTTTGCCCTCCAGAAAGAAGTAGAGGGCAGAATAGGATCAGCCTCAGCCTCAAGTCATAGACCCAGAGAAGCTTTTGAAAGACCCTTTACAACTGGGTGGAGACCTTTTTTTTAGAAAAAAAGCAGGTAAAAATTGCTACTTTACTTTGATTATCAGAAACTGGGTGGATCCAAATCTTAAAGACCTAGAATGTTTAAGCAAGCTGTATTTCAGCTCTTGACTTTAGGGTCAAGACTTTAGATATCTGCTATAATGTAAATTTATATACTGTTTGCTTTTCAAGAAACAAATATATATATATATATGTAGTATGTTACTGTTGTTGTTAGGAGCTGTGAAGTTAGTTCTGACTCATAGTGACCCTATGACCAACAGAACAAAGCACTTCCCAGTCATGTGCCATGTCTACAATTGTTTGTATACTTAAGCCCATTGTTGCGGCCACTGTGTCAGTCTACCTCACTGAAGGTCTTCTTCTTTTTCCCTTACCCTCCACTCTACCAAATATGATGTCTGTTTTAGTCATCTAGGGCTTCTCTAACAGAAATACCACAGAGTGGATGGTGTTAATAAAGGAAAGTTTATTCTTAAATAGTCTGGTAGGCTGCAAGTTCATATTCAGGGTGTTGGCTCCAGGGGAAGGCCTTCCCCCTTGTCGGCTCTGGAGGAAAGTCTGGTATGGCATCAGTCTTTGTCCAGGGAGCATCCTGGCATGGGAACCTCAGGTCTGAAGGACGCGCTGTTCTCCCTGTGCTGCTTTCTTGATGGTAAGAGGTTCCTAAATCTCTGCTTGCTTTTCTTTCCTTTTGTCTCTTGCAGGCTGAAAGGATTAAGGGTGGGGCAAGCCATACTCCAGGGAAACTGCCTTTACAGTGGAGCAGGGAGGTGATGTTATAAAGGGATTTATAGTCCCACCCCAATCCTTTAGCATACAGCATAGAAAAACCACAAAATGGAGGACAGTTACAAGATACTGGGAGTCATGGCCCAGCCATGTGGCTACACCTATTTTTGGGGGGACACAATTCAACCCATGACAGCATATGTGAAAAGTATGTTAAGATCTTCATATTCTGTATGTTAATCCTAAAAGCAAAACCTTTCTAAGTAACTTAAGTTGGATATTAACTGTGTTTTATTTAAAGAAAAAGACAACTTTGTCTTACAATAAAAGTAACAGTTCCAGAATAGTGAAGGAAAAGAAATTTTATCTTTTTGCCTCTCAAAATGCCTAGGTGATCTTAAACACATGTAGATGATTTGGAATGACCTAACTTTGTTTTCTACCTTGTGTTAAAAGACAGGGAGGGCCAGGCGTGATCAGGCTCCCCCGTCCCCAGCCTCCAGGGTCAGGTAGCGCCAAGGCAGCTTTTGAAACACACCTTTCCAACTAGGTGGATAACTTTTAAGACAAAAAGAAGATAAGAGAAATTGCTGCTATAGTTATTAGAATTCAGGTGGATCCCAATTCCATAACTGTAAACAGGTTTTCTCTATTGCAGGGAAACATGAAAACATCTTAAATGGCCTAGAAAAATGTTTCCAGCAGTAGCCAAAAACTTAAGGTTATATCGCTGTCAGTGAGTTGGTCTACTGAGCAGAAACTTCATGATTTTTCAAACCCAGTTGATAAAACCTTTAAAGGCTAAAGTGACAGTGGGAAAAACATGAGAAATAGGAAAAGTTTAATGAAGACTTGGAATGTTTTTATATACATTCACTTTTTGTGCCTCAAGAGAAGGAATATATACAGGTGAGTTCATCTTTGCTGTTTAAAGAGATGCACTGTAAGGTATGGAACAGAGAGAACATTTAAGAACTCTATTCAAAAAAATTATTTGATATGGTCAATTTTTTTTTTTTTTTGAGATTTTTAGGAGCTTTACCATTACACAGCACATAAAATAAAGAGCTAGGTGTCTTGCTGTTTGCATAACAAAATTTTCTTTGATTTCCAAATTGAAAAGTTAATTTATTCTTTGTGTAATCTGTCTTGAAGGCAGAAGTTTGGCCTCTCATTAGAATAAGATTTCTGAGCTGAAAAGTTACAGGCTTTTAGAGTAAAAAAAGCTAAGGCTTTTCTACTTGAAGATCTTTGGTTAAGTAACTAAGTATTGTACCTTCATAACCTACAATAAACTCCTGACAGTGCTGAAACTTTATAGACAGTCACAAATATTTTTAATAAAGGAAAAGGGTTTCACTTAATAAATTACATGGAATGTGTTAATATCAACAGAAATATCTGATTTTCTTGGGTTAAAGTTATATATGTTAACATTTCTCCTCATGTTTTTGCCTAATGACAGCATGTATGTAACATTATGCCATAATTTTATTATTATTTCCTTATTGCTAACTTGGATGGAACTTTATTTATTTTCAAAACTAGCATCATCAAAGGTAATGCTTTGACTGGGAAATTCACATCATTTACCTATAAAGTTATTATTACTGTTCAGGTAGTAATTGGTTTATTCTTAGTATATTCTGATAATCTGAAGATTGTTATATATTATATCTGAAGTTCTTTAAAAATAGAGATAATGGCTTTATTTAGAAATATTTATTGTGTAAAGTTTTTTAACTGGTTTGATTTTATTTGGTCTTTATGTTCTTGTACTTGATCTTTATCAGGTCTTTCATTATAAGAGTATTTTTTATGAGTTTATTGTGGCCATATTAAGTTTTATTTAGTGCAGAGAAGGTTTCACTTTGCTGATTTGCTGAAAATGTTTAGCCAGAATATCTAAACCAAAAAAAAAAAAATAAAATAAAAAGACTTACTGGACTTACGAAAAAGACTGTAATTAGATTCAATCAAGATTCTGGATGGATTGTGATGGATTCGCAGACTGCAGCTGATGGAGTATCATGTAGAACTCAAAATAGCCACATAATACTGAGTAAACTAAAGGAAACTCTGGGTGGGTTTTTATGTGGGAATATTGCTGATGTTTTAAGGGCCCACTTCTAGATGTAAGAAACCGTTTTCCTTTCTTCTAAATGATTTCACTAATAGTTTTGATATTGTAGCTCTCAAATTAGAAGTTCTTGTTAATATACTTAGCAAAGTTGCAATTATCGTAACCAGAGAAGTGTCTGAAGTTTGAGCTATAATTTTACAAATTAGAATAGCATTAGATTTCTTATTGGTTCTATCAAACAACAATTTGTGCCTTAACAGATAAATGTTGCTGTATTTCTGTTAACACACAAGTTGAGGTTTTAAAGAATACAGTTGTTGCTGAGGCACATGTAAAAAGCAGTTACAGATGCTGTTTATATATAGACAAACACCTCAGGAGATTTGTTTCTTTATTCAAAGACCTTAGAATCATGGTTTCATTGGTTATTTCAGACAGTTGGCCTAATATTATTGTTAGTGTTTCTATTCTACTTCCTAGTTTTCTGTGTGGTGCCTGTTAGGTGCTGTTGAGTTGATTCTGACTCATGTTGATCCACTGCACAAGAGAGTGAAACACTACTGGGTCCTGTGCCATGCCCACAACTGTTTTTATGCTTAAGCTCACTGTTGCAGCAACTGTACCATTCCATCTTGTTGAAGGTCTTCCTCTTTTTCTCTGACCCACTCCTTTACCAAGCATGGTGTCTTCCAGGGACTAATCCCTCCCAGCAATGTGTCTAAAATATGCAAGACACAGTTTTGCCATCTCTGCTTCCAAGGCACACTTGAGTTGTACTTCTTCCAGAGCAGATCTGTTTGTTCTTTTGGCAGTCCGTAGTATATTCGATAATCTCCAGTACCACAATTCAAAGGCATCAATTCTCTTTTTATTTTACCTTCTCTTATTGTCAAGCTTTCACATGCATATGTTGCCATTGAAAATATCATGGCTTGGGTCAGGTTACCTTTAGTCTTCAAGTAGACATCTTTCCTTTCTAATACTTTAAAGAGGTCCTTTGCAATAGATTTTCCCAATGCAATGTGGCTTTTGATTTCTTGACTGCTGCTTCCATGGGCATTGTTTGTGGAACCAAGTAAAATGAAATCCTTGACAACTTCAATCTTTTCTCCCTTTTTTGTGATACTGCCTACTGGTCCAGTTGTGAGGATTTTTGTTTTCTTGATGTTGAGGTGCATTCCATACTGAAGGCTGTAGTCTTTGATCTTCATCAATAAGTGTTTCAAATCCTCTTCACTTTAAGCAAGCAAGGTTATATCATCTGCATAAAGCAGGTTGTTAGGGAGTCTTCCTCTAATCCTGATGACTTGTTCTTCATATAGTCCAGCCTATTAGATTATTTGGTTGGCATACAGATTGAATAGGTATTGTGAAAGGATACAACCCTGATGCACACCTTTCTTAGCTTTAAACCATACAGTGTCCCCTGCTCTGTTCAAACAACTGCCTCTTGATCCATGTACAGATTCCTCATGAACACAATTGAGTGTTCTGGAATTTCCTTTCTCTGCAATGTTATTCATAATTTATTATGATCCACACAGTTGAATGCCTTTGCAGAGTCAATAAAACACAAGTAAACACCTTTATGCCATTCTCTTAGTCAAGATTCATCAGAATCAGCAATAGTATCCCTGGTTCTATGCCCTCTTCTGTATCTGACAGTTCCCTGCAGTTTCCTGTCTCAGCTACTGCTGCAGTCACTTTTGAATGATCTTTAGTAAAATTTTACTTGTATGTGATATTAATGATATTGTTTGATAATTCCTGCATTCAGTTGGATTGCTTTTTTTGGGAATAGACATAAGTATGGATCTCTTCCAATCAGTTGTCCAGGCAGTTTTCTTTCAAATTTCTTGGCGTAAATGAGTGAACACTTCTAGTGATGCACCTGCTTGTTGAAACATCTCACTGATATTCGATCAATTCCTGGAGTCTTATTTTTTGCCAGTGCATCTTCAACTTCTTCCTTCAGTACCATTGGTTACTGATGATATACTACCTCTTGAAATGGTTGACTGTTGACCAGTTCTTTCTGGTATAATGACTCTTGTGTATTCCTTCCATTGTCTTTTTATTTTTTTAATTTGTTTATTGTGATTGAGTAAAAGTGTACAATCCAGTTGAAATTTGCATGTCTACCTATGTGTAGCTCCTACTGCTCTCCTTGCCCAGTGATGGCACACTCCTCCTTTCTGTTCTATACATGCCATATCCTCTAAACAATCGCCTGTCTCCTCTTCAGCACTCTCTCCACTCTTGTCCAGTAAAAGGCCAGTAGGATGACATCCTACAGATGCATAGAACCATAAAGTGCACACATGATACGGTCACTCTGTGTTGCTCAGTTCAATCCATTCCTGTTGGAGCCTTCCATTGTCTTTTGATGCTTCCCAAGTCCTGTAGCATTTTTCCTGTAGAATCCTTTCCTGTTGCAACTAGAAGCTTGGGTTTTTCTTCAATTCTTTTGTCTCAAGGAATGTAGAGCCTGTTCTTCACTTTTGGTTTTATATCTCCGATTCTTTGCACATGTCATTATAATACTTCATCTTGTCTTCTCAAGCTGGCCTTTGAAGTCTTCTGGTCAGTTCTTTTACTTCATTTCTTCCTTTTGCTTTAGCTACTCAACATTTAACAGCAAATTTCAGAGTCTTCTGACATCCGATTTGGTCTTTTCTTCCTTTCCTGTTTTTTTTAATGACCTCTTGCTTTCTTCATGTATGATGTCTGGTCTTCAGTCATTAGTGTTCACTGCATCAAATCTATCCTTGAGACAGTCTGTAAACTCAGGTGGGATATGTTCATCCTATCTTGGCTCTTGTGGACTTTTTCTAATTTTCTTCAGTTTCAGTTTGAACATGCATATGAGCAATGATGGTCTGTGCCTCAGTTGGTACTTGGCCTTGTTTTGACTGATAGTATTGAGCTTTTCCGTAATCTCTTTCCACAGATGTAGTCTATTTACTTCCTGTGTATTCCATCTAATGAGGTCCATGGATATAGTTGCCATTCATGTTAGTGAAAAAAAATACTTGCAATGAAGAAGTCATTGGTCTTGTAAAATTCTATCATGTGATCTCCAGCATCATTTCTGTAACTAATCCCTTATTTTCCAATTACCAAGACTCCTTCTTTGTTTCCAGCTCTTGCATTCCAATCACCAGTAATTATCAGTGCATTCTGTTTGCATGTTTGATCAGTTTCAGACTGTAGAAGTGGATAAAAATCTTCAAAGTCTTGATCTTCGGCCTTAGTGGTTAGCTGTTTACATAACTGGGCCTCTTCTCTCCTGAGGCTGGGAACTGCATAAGGGCGGGGACTGGGTCTTATTGCAACTTTAGTGTTTTCAACCCTCTCTCCACCATAGGGAAACCCTGGTAGTATAGTGGTTAAGTGCTACAGCTGTTAACAAAAGGTCTGTAGTTCAAGTCTGCTGGTTGCACCTTGGAAACTCTATAGGACAGTTCTACTCTGTCCTATAGGGTGACTATGAGTTAGCATTGACTCAGTGGCACTGGGTTTGGTTTTTGCTTTTCTCCACCACAGAGCCTAGCTCAGGAGGGCTGCATCATCAATTTTATGTTGAAAAGAAAGAAAATTCAATTGTGTGGTTGTCCTTTCCAACCTCTGATCATACATCTCTATTCCTTGTTGCTGTTGGGACTGGCAGTCTGCCCGCTGCTTGAATAGACAATTGGTTATGCCTACCACCTCATGTGATACAGGAACTGTCTTCCTGTTTTTAAGCTATTTCCTTATTTAGTATACTTCCTGTTTCTGTGGAAATCATAGTGGTATCTGGCCAAGTTGGGGAAAACAAGAGACTGGGGTAGTGGGACCAGCTGAAACTGGCAAGAACGAGAGTTGGCCTGCCTGTCGTGCACAAAATCATTGACCTTGTCTTCTGGGTAACCCAAGAACACTTTTCCTACCAGACAGAGCCAACTTTTAGAGGCTCAAGACTAAGGGAAGGCTTTCAGAAGTGAGGGGTCTGAGCCTAAGATCCGGTTTGTGAGACACCCCCTCATTTGTTTTTAGACTGAGCAAGCACAGAAACCAGGACTGGGAATGGCTCTGGGAATGGCTTTTTAGGTGCGACCAATCAGCAAGCTGGCCCTGTCTCAAAACATTCCTGAAGACCCCAGACTTGATTATTTGATCCATATGAAACCACTGGGCTCTTGCTGTGGTATGCTCTTTTTCTTGGCCAACCAAATAAAGCTGCTTCTTTCATTGTCACTCTTTTCCACTGAGCTGACCTGGAACTGTCCTGTTTTACTGTTGATTCTGACTCACAGTGACCCTATAGAATAAAGTAGAATTGCCCCATAGGGTTTCCAAGGCTGTAATCTTTACCAAAGCTGACTTCCACGTCATTCTCTCTTGGAATGGCTGCTGGGTTCAAACGTTTGACTTTTTGGTTTGCAGCTGAGTGCTTTAACCACTGTGCCACTAGGGCTCCTTGACCATATGTCTACACTGAAATAAAGCAGAGAAGCTAAGTAACATGGGTTAGAAAAGTACCCAGTTGAAATCTGGACATGTGTCTAAGTTACCTGGAGTTTTGCTTCAAGTGCCTGCTTCTGCTGTTTAGATGCTCTGTGTTGTTAACCAGAGAGTACGAGCTCAGCATCTTATTAAAGTAACTGATGTCACTCAGAATAACTCCACTGTGATATTTAGCAAATTATTTGTCATCTGATGGCTAAAATACACATGAATGCAGCTGTTTATGTCAAAGAGAAGGAACAGAAGGGGGTGTCTTGGGTGCCTGCTGGGCTCTCTTGGTGAGAGGAAAGGCTTGTTATCTTGCATTCTGTCTCCGGTTGTGCTATTTCTGCAAGAGTAAGCTGTCACCGACTTGTCGCGGCTGGCAATAATGAGACTGGAAGAATGAAGAAAGCTCATAATTCAGTTAGAAGGTCCTGACTACAGCAAGGGAGCCGCTTCCCAGATGGAGGAGGGTCCTGCCTCCAATCTCATTTCCCCAAACCTTCTGCACATCCAGGAGCTCTGGTGGCTTGGTGGTTAAGTGCTTGGCTGCAGCCCAAAAGGTCTATGGTTTGAACCACCAGCTGCTCTATGGGAGAAAGATGTGGTGAGACAGAACCCCACAGCACTGTATTCTTTGCTTTCCCCTCTGAGCTTTGTATTTGAATCCTGCTTTTACTTAGAGGGAAACCCTGGTTGAGTAGTGGTTAGTGTAGTGTTTAAGTGCTATGGCTGCTAATCAAAAGGTTGGCAGTTTGAATCCTCCAGGTACTCCCTGGAAACTCTGAGGCAGTTCTACTCTGTCCTTAGGATTGCTATGAGTTAGAATCGCCCTGACAGCAACAACTTTGGTTTTTGGTTTTTCTTGGGGTGAAAACCTGGTAGTGTAGTAAAGTGCTACAGCTGCTAACCAGAAGGTGCTCCTTGGAAACTCTATTGGGCAGTTCTACTTTGTCCTGCAGGGTCGCTATGAGTCAGAATGGACTCGACAGCAATGGGTGGGGCTTTGCTTGGAGGCTGTATTTAAATCCCATTGCACCTATGTAATGTGTTGATGTAACTTGTATGAACTTCCTGCTTGCAACCCCCTTAAAAACTAACCTGCCTTTCTGCACCCCCTTGGGGAGCCTTCTTGGATGCAGTAAGCACCAACTGACTCAGTAGGCACTAACTGAAAAACTAAAGTGCCTTTCTTTTTCTCTTGGCAATGTTGGTGGTGTAGTGGTTAAGTGCTATGGCTGCTAACCAAAAGTTGGCAGTTCAAGTCTACCAGGTGTTCCTTGGAAACTCTGTGGAGCAGCCCTACTCTGAGCTACAGGGTCACTATCAGTCAGAATTGACTCAATGGCAGTGGATTTTGGTTCTCGTTCTCCCACCTGGGTCTTTTGTTTATTGGTCAATATGAATTATATCAAATGAGAACCTGGGGTTCTGTGGGGCTAACATGGAAGGTTGTCTTGGTCTGGGTGGGAGCAGGCCTTCCAGCTGAGAGTGATTCAGCAATAGTTACATAACTTGTTTATAATCTTGAGAGTCCATGTATTTGGCTGCCAGCCACCATTGTGTAAAACTGTATATAAGGCCACAGTGCCATGAGGCCACAAGCCTGCTGAATGCTGTATATGCCTGTCACAATTGCACCAATAAAGCTGATATGACTGCACCTACTGTGCCTCTGTTGCTGAATCTGCCCAAATCATGCATCAATATTCCTGGCCTTGAGTACCTGCATTACAACAGGTTATCACCTGATAACAGTGGTGGTCTGCTTCCCTAAAGAAGACAGCTTTTGAAACCCTGCAGGCAGTTCTTGTTTGTCCTTATAGTATCACTGTGAATCGGAATCAACTCAATAGTAATGGGTTTCATTTGGTTTTTGGTTCCTGCATACCCACTACCTTTGCTGTGTTCTGCAAACCTTGCCCCCATGACAGAGTGCGTGGGCTGCCTTGGTCCTTGCCCGTTAGGTTCACCTGTCTGTGGACTTAGATCTTCCAGCAGAGCTGGAGGGTGAGGTAGTTACTTCTTGGATCACAGCCTTTGGAATTGCTGTTCCCTTAGCTGGAGATATGCTTCCCCCCAGGCATTTGCAAGGCTGGGTCCTCACCACTTAGGCCTTAAGCTCAGGTGTCACCTCCTCAGAGAAGTCCTTCCTGATCACCTGTCTAAGGCAGCCTTCGGCCACACCAGTTGTCCCGTCCACTGTAAACCAGGGGAGTTTGCCATTCACATGGCTCAATCCAGCCGTCAGATGCCTGTAGTTCTAGCAGGTAATTGACCATGTCAGTAAAAGAGTCTTAGTCAGAACCGCCCAACTGAGTCTGGTCAACTCTCAGAACCGTGGGAGATGTTACGGTCAATTATTTTTCAAGCCACGGAGTTTTATTTTATTTTCACAACAACCCTGTGAGAGAAGTGCATTATTACTGCCTTTGGAGAGAAGGAAATGGAGGCACAGAGAGGCGATTTCATCTCCACAACTATACTGGGAGGCATTAATGTCCCCATTTTACAGAGAGTAAACTGAGTCTCACAAGGCTTAGAAAATCTGCCTGGGGCTCCCCCTGGTAGCTCTGGATTGATAAGAGACTCTTGGAGCCCTAGACCTGATGCCCTAGTCTCCACCCTCACTGTGCCAAGCACTAAAACCAGTTGCTGCCCAGCTGATTTCAACTCATAGCAACCCAAGTGTGTCAGAATAGAATTGTGCTCCTTATGGTTTTCAGTAGCTGATGTTTCATAAGTAGATTGCCAGGCCTTTCTCCTAAGGGGCTTTTGGGGGGACCTGAACCTCTAACCTTTCTGTCAGTAGCTAAGCACATTTTGCTGCTTTTACCACCCAGGTAATCCCTGCCCAGTGTATCCACCAAAACCACTGCTGTTCAGTTGATTTCAACTCATGGCAACCCCATAGGGCAAAGTAGAACCACCTCACAGAGTTTCCGAGGAGCTCCTGGTGGATTCAAACTGCTGACTTCTTGGATAGCAGCCGTAGTGTAGCTCTAGCTGTTTTCCAGTGGTACTTCTTGATTTCAAGCTGAGTGAGGCTTTTCCAAGGAGCTCTTCCCCCAGACCCCAGGGGCTAAAATCTTGTAAGCTGAGCTAAGGACAGTGCTGGGCAAAAATAAATTCCTGGTGGAGCAAAGAGCCAAACAAACCAAAAAATCTAGACTAGAATAATATTTTCAGAAAATATAAGAGATTATTTTTATAATCCTGGGGAGTGTAGGCCTTCTTCAAGCATTTGGGTCATGAAGCCCAGAAGCTACAAAAACACTGACATACTTGACTGAATAAAAAGAAGAAACTGCAGATTGATCAGAGGACAGTAAGAAGACTGAAGCACTTTGGAGCAGATTGGAGAAAATGTTTTCTTCTTATTTAACCAAGAATTGATATTCAAAATAGTCAGTGAGAAAGAGTCAAAGAACTTGGTTTAAAATATGGGCCAAGGCTATGTCTAGAACAGTTCGCAGAAGAGAAACAATTGGCAGTGAACCCCTAAAAGTGTGCTTAGCTGTTTCCCTCATGGTTAGGGAATGATAAGCTGAAAACAAAGACACTTTATTAGAAACAAGGCTTCAAGTTGGTTCGGGACTGTTCAGTAACTGGCTTTCCTTTTCCAGTTTGCTTCAGCTCCAAGGTGATTGTTGGAACTCCAGCCATCATGTCTGTATCTGTATCCCAGGCCAGGAAAAGAGTGAGAGGGAAGAGCACAGATGAATATCCCACCTCTCTTCCTCCTTAGAAATCCTACCCAGAAACTTCTGCTCCCGTTTCTTTGACCAGAGTTAGGTCACTAGGTATACGGGCTTCTGGAAAGTATAGTTTTCTAGCTCAGTGCACTGCCACCTGTGGGTTCTGCCTCTTAGGAAGAAGGGCATAAGGCACAGTGGTAGGTGACTAGCAATTTCTGCCACACGCAGCCCGGCCCTCAAGGTTTTCCATAGTCTGTCCTCAAGCTAGTGTTCATGCTGTGAGCTCCTTCTGTTCCATCTTCTTGCAGTGCTGGCCTGGTGCGCAAGGATGAGAGGACCGAGAAAGTCCGCCTTTCAGCTCCACCAGGCTGTGTTCCTGACTGATAGCCAGCTCCTGCCCTAGCCTCCGCCTTCTGCCGCTTAGCCTTTTTGCTCCTCACGGAGTGGCGTCTGCAAAACTCATAAAGGGCAAGGCTGCTAAGGGCTCTGCTTCAGCTGTTCAGCAGTAAGGTCACTTCTCTCTTCAGCTGCTGTGGAGTCACCTATGGAGGAGATGCTGTTGGCTCAGGGACAATGGCTGGAGCCTGCAGTGTGTGTGCACAGAGAGACAGACAGACAGACATGACACGTACCCTTCTGGTTCTTCCTAACTCTTCTTTCCCACATTAGTATCACCTCACACACCCCGACATCTCTCCCAACTTCACTCTCACACACACTGTCACTTACACACTCCTACATCCCTCCCACCTCTCTCACACATACACCAATGCACATTACATACACACGCACACATACTCATACATATCTGCATTCCCCCAACTCTCTCACATACATACCTACATCCTTCTTGACTCCCATCTTTCTCATACACAGCCCTACATTCTTCTCAGCTTTCTCACATACACTCTAACTCACACCCCTGCTTTCCTCCCAACTGTCTCATATACACACACACACACTTTCACCCACATACACAAACACACACCCTCACACTCTCCTACATTTTTCCCAGCTCTCTCTGTCTCACACACACACATGCTAACACACACCTATGTCCCCTCAACTCTTTCTCTCTCATACCCCTACGTATTCCTCCCAACTTCCGTCTCTGTCTCTCTCACACAGAAACACACAGAAACACACTTTGTTGGGTAGGATCTTCTAACCCAGCCCAAGTGCGTGGACATACTGGCAAACAGTCTCTATGAGATGGGCAGAGCTTTGTAAGACTGTCAGCACCAGAGGAGATGTGGAGTGATTGTGACCCATGAACGAGGCCTCCCAGAGGAAACTGGAGGTGCCTTTGTTATCCATCCCGTCAGCTGGGCAGCCTCACCATTCAAATATCAGGCCTAATTTTGAACTCCATTTTTGTGACAGTGGTTTTCCATTTAATCCCCTAGGGCTAACAATATATGATCAGTTTTCCTTAAGAAATGACCTCTTTTAACTTCATTAGTTCGTAATGAATTTGCTAGCATGTAACCAAGGTAATTAACACTTCCGATTAGAGACAGGCAAAAGAGGAAGCTTTTTCATGGTCAAGGCAAACATTGATTAAAATCTGAGCTGTTTCCTAGTTTTCCTTACAATTTAATTCCGTGAAAGTAGCACTTCGCACCCCACAGGCGCCTCTCAGGCGCCACAGCTTTTCTCGCGATAACTGGAGAGGCGCCTCTCAGGCACCCCGGTGGTCCACGCGTAAACGAAAAGCCCCCCACTCTCAGGCACCAAGGCGTTTCCTCTTTCATGCAATAACTTGAGAGGCGCATCTCAGGCAACGAGCAGCGACAACCAACCAGGATGATCTTAACAGATAGAAAGGAGTTACTAGCCAAGCCAAGTGCCGTCGGGTCGGATCGGACTCATAAGCGAAATAAAAAAAACAGAATTCCTAAAAAAATCCGCAGTAGCATATCGAAAAGGTAACACTCTACTTGTACTGTGGAAAGATAAACGGACCATCACTTGTTTGACCACTTGGGATAACACAGGAATGACGACTGTAAAAAGGATTATACGAGGTGGTGTGGAAGTCCATGTCAAGAAACCTAGTTTATAATAAATTACATAAAATATATGGGTGGCATTGATCAAGCAGATCAGTATGCCTCGATGTATTGTTTTCTGCAAAAATCTTCAAGGGCCTTTGTTCAGGAGGCTTTCTAGAGTGGAGCTACAGAAGCAGGCCAGATGTGGAGCTGAGGCCCGAGGCCGAGGGGAGGCCCTGGGAAGGAGAAGCTGAAGACACAAAGAGCCTGAAAACAGTTGAGCGGCCTCAGTCTCCTGCGGCCGTGACCTCAGGCGTTTGAAAAGTGAGTTGCCACTCAGTTGGGCTTACGGTGCACCTAAAGCTGAGGGGCCGAGTAGCTGTCCAGTGAGCCTGTCTAGGCAGAGTTGTAGCACAGGGCCAGGGGTCTCCACTCAGAATCCAGAGAGTGTGGCCAATACCTAGAGTCTGGAGGGCAGGGCCATTACGTAGACTGTCTCAGAAAATGTAAGCGTATTTTCAAAGCTTTGAGGGAGAGTGTGTGTTTTTTATTGTGAAACGTGCTGTGACAAACCGAGGATGCACCCCAGGGATTGTTTCGTACAAAACCATACAAAAAACAAATTACAGAGCATAATATTTCAAAGACTTTTGTTTTATAAGATGTAGAAATATATATAAAATGTTAAAATATATTATTTGTATACATTTGCTTGAGTATAAAAATCATTTTAAAGTGGCTGTAAGAAACTTGCATAATATATGTAAGATCCTGTCGAGTTGCTAGTTTGCAAAAGGCCTGAGTGCAAAGGGGTAGTAGTTGCTGATTTGTGGTTGTTTAAAAATTCCCCTAGGTGAGATGAATAGGTCTGCCATAAAACACTTTATTACCAACCCATGTTTTGGATAATTTTGCTTTCTTTTCCTGAGATACAAAGATAGGAAGCAAGAGAATCAAGTAGCAACTGATGTTTAATGGACACTTGAAATACCTAGGGAAACCCTGGTGGCCTAGTGGTTAAGTACCATGGCCACTAACCAAAAGGTTGGCAGTCTGGATCCACCAGGTGCCCCTCAGAAACTCTGTGGGGACAGTTCTCCTCTGTCCTGTGTGGTTGCTTTGAGTTGGTGTCAACTCAGTGGCAGGCGGTTTGCTTTTTTAATTTTCCTTTTTTTTGGTTTTAAATGCCTAAAGAGACGTTAGGTTTGTATCTTTTTATTTGTTTGTTTTAAATCCTAGGGAGACTTGAGCTTGTTGAAGACTAAGGTGTAGCAATGTGGGGAGAATGGACAGAGACCTGCTGTGCGCAGTGGTGATGAGGCTTCAGTGATTAGGTGGCAGAGTTCTCACCAGCCATGCTGTGCGGGAGACCAGCGTTTGATTTCAGACAACGTACCTCAAACACCACCAGGTCCCTCTATCCGTGGAGGTTAGTTAGCCTGTCACCATGATGACCAGGTTTGGGTGGAGCTTCCAAACTAAGACCAGGATGAAAGACCTGGTGATCCATTTCCAAAATTCCAAAAAGTGAGTTCTATCACAATGGACCATTGTCTGCTCCACACCTGTCATGGGGACAGCACAGGGGGTGTGAATGTTGTCGGTATCTCCATGTTTATTAATGAGAAAGCCAGAGGTTAGAAAGGAGAGTAGCTTGTCCAAAGTCACAAAGCTAGGAAGTGGCAGAGTTCGGCTGGGATCCTGGCCATCTGGCTTTAGGGCCTGAGCAGTCCTCACTGAACCCCTGGATTTCCTGAGTGGAGAAAAGTCTGGACCTGGGCATCACTGGTGGGCAAAGGCCCACCTACCCATGTCTGCCCTGGCTGGGCTCCTGGGAGAGCTGTTAGAAAAGAGATAGGAAGCTGACTGCCACATAGGCCTTGGGAATGTGTGTGAGTGGTCGGGGAGGCTGGGCCAGCCTCAGGAAGGACCTCATTCACGTCTCCTGTACTCAGGAGGGTAAGACCCACTGGTGAAAACAGGCTTGCTTTTTCCTTTGGCCTCTTGATCTTAAAAGGAATCCCCTCAGAAGGTTGGCCTCTCTTCTCCCTGGTCCAGACACTGTAACCTCTCCATCTCCTGAGGCGGAGCCTCTCCCAGGAGCCCCAGGGATGAGGGGACAGAGTGAGCATGCTCAGTGGGGCTGGGGTTTAGGGTTCAAGGTCCCAGGCCTTGGTGGCAGATGGGCGAGTGGCTTCCTAGGATTCCCTTCCAGCTCCCCCACAGCCCCAGCTCAAGCAGCATTTGCTCTTGGGGGTAAGGAAAGCTGGGGGCAAGAGTTGGACGCTGCAGGGATAGCAGAGCTCCCCGGGCCCATAAGCAGGACCTGAGGAGTCGGCCCAGTTCCCATCCCCTCAGGGAACCGGAATAGCAGCTGATTCGAATGGCTGTGATCTATAATTTATATTCAAGTCCTTCCAGAAAAGACCAGCGGCTGCCTGCCAGGGGACTTGTTAACTGCGGTTTTGCTTTGATGAAGCTAAAGAGTTTTCAGGTGGTCCCCAGAGTCAGGTGGCCCCCCGGGTCAGGTGGTCTCTGGGGTCAGGTGCTGCTGAATTAATACCATCTGTGAGACAATTTCCCACATGTTAACTTCTTTCATCCTTAGAGTGCTGCTGCAGAGGCATAATGATTATCTTCATGTGACAGATGGGGGAAACTGAGGCTTAGAAGGGAAGTGGGTTGCTCAAGGTCACACATCTGGGGAAACACAGGGTTTAAATCCAGGTTTGCTTGACTTGGACAGCATCTGAGACTGTTGCCTGGGAAGCAGATGGTGACACCGTGTCTTCCTGCAATTTCGGCAAGCTCGAGCTCTGCAAATTATCCAGATGGTTCTAGCTACCCACTGAACTTTGGCCCACATTTTCCTGGAACCATTTCCACCCCAAACTTGGCCTTGGCAAGTTCCAAATGGAACGTCTTTTGTTATGTAGAGTAAGGAGGGAAAGGGGTGAGATTTGACAGTCTGGATAGTTTGTACACAGAGACCCAGCCTGAGGACACCAGTGTCCATCAATCCAAGGGTTGAATTACAGACAACGAAGTCCTAAGGAACAGGGACCTGAAGTGAAACTGCATGGTTCTAATCCTGGTTCTGCCACTGGGTGACCTTGGCCAAGAGATGGAAATGTTCTAAGCCTCCCTCTGCTTGTCTGTTTCGTGGTGATAGCAAATAACGTATTTTGTAGAGTTGTTGAGGGCAATAGATGAGCTAATACATGTACAACACTGCAGGGCATACAGCAAGGGCTTGGTATGCTGGCCGCCTTCATCCCCATCATTACTCTTAACTACCGTCGTTATTTTTACCCATCTAAAGAGAATTATTAGAGCCCAGAAGCCTGCTGATTTTGGACATCTGGGTCCTGGTTGTCATTTGTGGCCCGTGGACGCCATCATAGATCAGAGCTAAAGGAATCTTGACCTGACTCTAAGGGCTGATTTTACAAATGAGGAATCTGAGGCCCAGAGTTCGCCTCTTCAGGCAGGGTCAGAACACTGGGTTTGTGAACCATTTCAGTGGCAATGTGGGGCCAGGAGCTGAAATTCCATCCCTGTTTGGGAGCCATGTAAATTGATGAAGTATTTGGACAGTTGAATTTGTTTTTCCCCTTAATGTTTTATGGGCTATTTCCCCATGGGGTGCCTGACACTCAGTGAATGACTAAAAGTCATTAATTACCAAATCCCCACACATGGTCCTGCGCCCATCAACACAGCGCCCTGGCTGCTGGTGTGACAACAACAAACACTTCCAAGGACACTTCTTGCCGTGTCCCATCCTGACATCTGTATCTCCCTGGGAATCTGGATGCAAGTATTAATAATCCACCCAGCTTTAGACAGAAGGGCAGGGTGACTCACTTGTTTTGACAGTCTATCTCTAACTAAAAATAATACAGAAGCTAAACAAATGAAAATCTCGGTCAGACCTGGAAGCTTAGTTGGTCGCCAACCCTCTTCTTTGATCTAGCAGAACCCAGACTGTGCTCAGGTATGGGGTCATCCCCCGTGTTGCAGAGGCCTGACCTAACCTGAAACTCCCTCCCTGCAGGCTTCTTGTTATATGAGACGTATGAGGTCTGACAGTTAAGTCCCTAAACTTGTTCTAAGTGCTACATGCCTCATGGCTGACTATTACTCTGGTCGCTTTCAAAGTACACCCCTTGGGAAGCTATGCACTGAAGTCCACCCTTCAAAACCATTTTGGAACTTTCTGGAATGGCCATTGCACATGGTGACATGCTGGCAAGTTCATGAACTTCATTGTGTAGTTGTCTGTGAGGAAGTTTTTAGCCAGTAAACAAATAACTATTGAAACACCCTCCCTACTCACATGATCTGGCCCCTGAAGATAAAGGAAAGATTGAAAGGAAGACATTTTGATGACTTTCAGGACATTAATGGTAATACAATGACAGCTTTGATGGCCATTCCAGAAAAAGGGATCCAAAAGTGCTTCGAAGAGTGGCTAGCTGCTGGCACCAGTGCATAGCTTCCCAAGGGGAGTACTGCAAAGCTGACCATAGTGATATTCAGCAATGAGGTATGTAGCACTTTTTCTAGGATGAGTTCACGAACTTAAGTGGGGTCCTTATAAATCCCTACTATCTAAGCAACAGTTGCTCGGGTGGTGGTGCTGTCAGTTGCCTTTGAGTTAGCCCCCCAAGTCAGGACCACTTCATTGACAATGGAATTGAACACTGAATGGTCCATCACCATCTCCGTGATTGTGGATCAGACTGTCATGATTCATGGGTTTCTCACGACTGATTTCTGGAAGTAGATTTCCAGGCCTTTCTTCCCAGTTCATTTTAATGTGGAAGCTCCACTGAAACCTGTTTAGAATCACAGCAACCTACAGTTCTCCACCGATAGACAGGTGGTAGCTGTGCTTGAGGTACATGGGCCAGGAATTAAACTGAGGTCTCCCGCCATGACAGGGGAGAATTCTACCACCAAAGTGCCAGTGCCAGAGCCATACAGGTGGAAACTATTTCGGTTATCTTGTGCTGCTACGACAGAAATACTGTAAGCAGATGGCTTTAACAAAGAAAATTTTATTCCATCACAGTTTAGTAGGCTAGAAGTCCAAATTCAGGGTGTCATTGTCAGGGGATGGCTTTCTCTCTCTGTCAGTTCTACACAAAGGTCCTTGTCATCAATCTTACCTTGGTCTAGAAGTTTTTCTGAGCAGGAACCTCAGGTCCAAAGAATGCACTCTGCTCCTAGTGCTGCTTTCTTGGTGGTTTGAGGTCCCCCCTTCCGTTTTCTTTTGTCTCTTGTAAGATAAAAGGGGGTACAGACCACGCCTCAGGGAAACTCCCTTTACAGTGGATCTGGGATATGACCTGAGCAAGGGTGTTGTATCCTACGCTAATCCTTTTTAACATAATCTAATCTTTCCTCACTAACCACAGGCAGAAATTAGGATTTATAACACATAGGAAAATTATATCAATCACAAAATGGAGCGCAACCACACAATACTGGGAATCATGGCCTAAGTTGACACATATTTTGAAGTTACACAATTCAATCCATGACAGAAGCCACTTGAATAAAGACAAGAATCAAAAGGTACCACCTGCATCCCAGGATCTATAGCAATTGGGAGACCGTGGACATGCAGACAGGACTGAGGGCTGTTCTTGAGGATCTGCTGCTGCTCTGGTCAGTCCTCTCTGGGGACAGATGTCAGGAATGCTCCTGGGACTCTCTTGGTTCAGATTCTCTCTTTAACAGCTCTCAAAGGATTTTACTTTTTTTTGAGAATAATGTATTTTTAATCAAGGTATAACTGAGTGAAATGTAGAAATCTTAAGTACTCGGCTAGATGAATATATGTATATATACCCATGGAATTACCACTCAAATCAACATCGAGAAATTCTAGCACCAACCCCTGAAGAAGGCCCCTTGTATTCTCACACCGTACTTCCCCAAGTGAGACTCATCCCTGTTATATCAGTGATTCTTTTTTGGCACTGAGTAGTAGTATTCCATTGTGTGACTATTTCCCAAATTACTTATCCTTTTTCTTAAACACTTATGAAAACATTGTACTTTAGATGAAGGTTTACAAGGAAATTAATTTCTTATTACATAATCCATATACTTCTTTGTAACATCGGTTGCCAACTGCAAATGTGTTAACGCTTCTTCCTTCTCAGCCTTGTGTTGGGGAGATTGGCCCGAAGCAGAGGCAGAGACACACCAGTTCAAGGGTCCAGTGAAGTTTATTGGAAGAGAAAGAGAGTGGGGTCTGTGCCGAGTGGCTCAGCCCAGCTTTTCCCTAGTAGGGCAGGTTTTTTATAGTTTTAAAGTTTCAGTGAGGTAGTGTGGGATGAGGGGGTCTTAGGGTTTAATAAGAGGAGTAGCAAGAATTCTGGTGAGGGGTCTGAATAAGGAAGTTAGAAGGGGAAGGGCTAAGGTTTGTTTAGGGTCAAGATTTTGATAAGGAAAGAGCTTTCAATTAAGAGGGTGGGAAGACAAGCTTAAAGTTACTTATGTTATGGTTACACCTGGTGGGACCTACAGGCTGTTGCCAGCTGATGTCAGGTCTGGTCACTGGATAAGATGACCTCCCTGAAGGACAGAGTCCTCTCAATGACCCCCCTAAATTTCAGAAACAGGGTTCCCTCACCTTGGATTCCCCGTTCATGACTTTTCTGTCCCCTTCTGCCTTCTTATCCTGGCCTCTGGGCTAGTATGTCCATTTAGTCTCACTTTGTTTTCAAAGGTTTTTTTTTTTTTTTTTTACTAGGATTGAGTGAAAATGTACAATCCCATATAAATTTGCATGCCCGCCTATGTGCAGCTCCCACTGCTCTCCCTGCCTGGTGACAGCACACTCCTCCTGTCTGCTCTGTGTGTGTCGTATCCTCCCAATAATCTTCTATCCCCCCCCTCTGTACCCTCTCCACTGTCTCCAGTAAGCGGTCAGCAGGATGACATCCTGCATGAAACCATGAACTGCACACATGATATGGTCACTCTGTGTCGGCAAGTCCAAGCCATTCCTGTCTGAGGAGTTGACCATTATGATTTATGGACAGGGGCAGCCTGAGGGCTAGGGGCCATGCTCTCAAGGGACTCCCAAGGTCCCTGGACCATCAATTGTGGTCTTATAGTGGAGATCTCAGGGTGCACCCCTTTTTATTCTCGTGTTGCCAGTAGTCTCATTTTGTTTTATGAGCATGTCCAATCTTTGGCTGAAAGGTGAACCTTGGAGTGACTGTGTCCAGGAGGCATTCTCTTTGGGTTTCTCCAGTCTCTGTTAAACCAGTAAGTCTAGTCTTTTTGTGTGAGTTTAACTTTTCTCCATTTTTCTCCAGTTCTGTCCAGGACCCTCTACCGTGATCCCTGTTGGTGCAGTCGGTGGCGGTGGGCTGGGCACCATCTAGCTGTGCAGTTCCCAGTCCCGTAGAAGCTGTGTTGGTTGTGACATATTGCTATTTTGCACTAGTCTTTCCCTTGTGTCTTTTTTTTGTCCCCACCCCCTTTGCTCCAGGTGGGGCGACACCGGCAAATTGTCTTAGGTGGCTACTTTTACTTATCCATTCTACTGCTGAAGGAAGGGAGCCCTGGTGCTTAAACACTTGACTGCCAAGAGATGGTTGGCAGTTCAAATCCCCCAGCTATTACATGAGAGAAAAGACCTGGTAATCTGCTCTCGTGAAGGTTGCAGCCTGGAAACCCTGCGTGGCCCTTCTACTCTGTTGTACAGGGTTGTTATGAGTTGAAATCAACTTGATGACACACCACCACTGTAATTATTGAAGTACATTTGTGTTGCTTCTGTTTCAGGGCTATTATGAATAATGAGGGCTTCTAGGAACATCCTCAGAAAGGTTTTTGGTGGATATAAAAATGCTTCCTCTTATCTGATCCTTGACACAAACAACCTCAGAACCCGTTAAGAATGAAGGAATGCATATTCCATCATCAATATATATGCAGTTGAGTATATAAATAGTTAACTCAAGCGTGCCACAGTAACTCCTACTGACAATACACATGTGTCCAGACCATTTCTGGAGTTACGCACTGATTCATCCTCACAGGGTTTGTGGTGAAACCCTTGGCCAGGTACAGCTAAGAGAAAACTTCTTTCCCCTGTCAGGGGTGGGGGAGATTGTAAGGACACTTCGGTATATCCTCAGTCTTGATTGCTTACCTTGTAATAGATGGTCCTGTGGTTCTCTCATACCCCTTCTTTGTGTTCCTCTTGCCTGCCACATGTTGTGCTGTGGGTCAGTGAGCATTGTCCTGAGAAATACAGTGGAAGGGGCTTAGGTCCCAGCCTTGTGCTTCTGGACCCTGAGTTCCAGATCTTCTCCTGCATCTTCCCTGTGGCTGTTTCTCCACCACCATCTCCCCATCTCATTCTGTTTCTTAATTTCAGAAGCAGCCTCAATAAGCATGTTTCTTGAGGACTAAATGCATACCAGGCTGTATGGGACCTATGCGGGGCTCTTCTACCAACAGTGACTGCTTGACGGACATGAGGGTTGGACACTGTGATCACCCATTTCATAGATGGGGAAGTTGAAGCTGAGCAAGGTCAAGTGACCGGCTCCCGGGTCACACGACCAGGTTTCTAGACCAAGCTGCGTGGAATTGCAACCAGGTTTCTTTCTGTGGTGGTTGCCTCTATAAGGGGGGCGTGGTTCTGAAAATATGTCTAGCAGGCAAAAGTCCCAGCATGAGGGTGAGTCAGGATTCAGAGTTGGGTGGCCTTGGGCACTGGGGCCACCCAGAAGTTAATTTGCTTCACAGACTAAGAGTTTTCTAGAAGAGAAGGTCACCCTAAGGTAAAAGGAGTCTGGAAGACAAGCTGATTCCAGGGTTAGCTGTAGCCCAGGGGGCTAGTTACTGGGACCATAGCAAGCCTGGCACAGCTCAGGGTCTCCAGGCCCAGCAGCCCCCACACCCATCTCTGCATCCTATGGCAGAGTGGCGGGTTGTGACTAAGAACCATGAGATGCCATCAGGATGGTCACAGTGCAGTTTGGGGCCTGAGTAAGGAGAGAGGCTTCAGCATGGCATGGTGTGATGCTGGGGTTTGGGTGGAGGCAGGGTTTCTCCAGACTTCCAGTGCCGTGGTGCAGACGGACATATGCCTAGGCAGGTGTGCATGGGCTCTGTGAGCTCAGCCAGTCCCAAGACCTTCATCGAGCCACTTTTGAGAGCTGTCTTGCTTCTTACGGGGGTGGCGTGTGGTCCAGAGGTCAGCAAACTACAGCCCAGGTGCCAAATCTGGTCTGCCACCTATTTTTCTATGGTCTGTGTCCTACAAATCGTTTTTGCAGTTAACTAGAGATGGTTAAATTTTAAATGGTTATATGAGCAACTATATGGTAACCTCAATTTTGCCTCTCCGCCTGCAAAGCCTAAAATATTTGCTGTCTGGCTCTTTACCGAATGAGTCTGCCGACCCCTAGTATAGGTACTTTCAGAGTCGACCTTGAGGAAGCTGTTGGCAGGGGAAAGAACTGGCTGTGCCCAGATTTGGGCTGTCCTCTTAGCCACCTTCCCAGGGTCGAGCCGAATGTACGCTTTTCTGGGCATGGCCAGTGTGGCTCGATGCTCTCTAGGGTTCCCTTGTATCCCCACGCACAGAGGGGGCCCCTGAGGCCTGGGGAGAGTGGGCCAGGCCTGGAGAGCAAGCCTATCGCTCAGTGTCCCCAACAAACCTTCTTGCCCTGGCTGCTGCCGGCGGCTGCTCCTGCTGGGGGCTGGTGTGCTCCTGCCAGCCAAGCAGCATCTTGCTGATAAAACCTAATGAGCTACGTTTAACAACAACACAGCCCTGCCACGTGCCTTCTTCCTGGGGCTGCCCATCTGCCGGCCTGGGAGGCCACTCTCCGTGCAGCTGGAGCCCTCCGACCATCAAACCAGGAGAGAGCCGAGGTCCCTCGAGCCAGGCCTGTTGTACAGGCCAGCAAATCTTCCCATCTCCGTCTGTGCCAACTCCTGGCTGCCCTCCAGGCTCCCAGCGACACTGCCAGATGGTGGCTAACGGAGGGTGAAAAAGCTCCTGGCAAGGCCTGGCGTGCTGCAGTGGGGACAGGGGCAGCTGAACAGAAGGCGGCACGCACTGTGGCCATGGGGAGCCCGCCAGGCGTGGCTGCTCGTGCTTGGCCAACCAGCTTTTATTCCTGGCTTCTTGCCAACTGGCCTTTCTTCAGCTTCCCTGTGACTGTCCCCAGGGGCTGACAGCTGGGCGCTTATACGTTGCAAAGGTGATCTAGTGAATAGATGGGCACCGTAGAAGGGCCCGTGCTAGGGTTCTGGGGATGCAGGGGCTGCTCTGTGGCCATCTTGCCTGCAAGAAGTCCAAGCAGAGGTGATGTTGGCCTGGGTCAGCTTCTCCCTTTTACTGCAGCAAAGGACTAGGGAGATCACATGGGAACACTTTGTCTCATCTTGCACCCTCTGAACCATAGATGGGGCTTTTCAGATGAAACAGTGTCTTAATCTGGGGTCTCTAGAGGAGCAAAACCAGTGAAGTGTGCCTTTATGAGTCCAACAATTAAGTCTGCAAGCTTAATTGTTCTAAGTGCTACATACCTCATTGCTGAATATCACTACAGTCACTTTTGAAGTACTCCCCTTGGGAAGCTATGCACCGATGCCAGCACCTAGTCCACCCTTGAAAGCAATTTTGGAACCCTTTCCAGAATGGCCATTGCACATGGTGGCAAGGTCAGAAGTTAGCGAACTTAATTGTGTAGTTGTCTGTGAGGGAGTTATTAGCCAGTAAACAAATAACTGTATTGGAACACCTTTCTTACTCAACTGATCTGGCCCCAGTGACTTTTTTGTTTACCTTAAGATGAAGGAACTATTGAAAGGAAAACATTTTGGTAATATTCAGGACATCGAGGGTAATACAACGACAGCTGTATTACCTGGAATGATGGCCATTCCAGTCAAAGAGTTCCCAAATTGCTTTGAAGGGTGGACTAGGCACTGGCATCAGTACATAGCTTCCCCAAGGGAGTACTTTGAAGGTGACCATAGTGATACTCAGCAATGAGGTATGTAGCACTTTTTCCAGGAAGAGTTTGCAAACTTAATTTGCAGTCCTTTTGTGTGTGTGTGTGTCTATGTCTGTGTATTTCTGTGTGTGTGACACAGCTGGGGAGGCTGACAAATCCCTAGTCCATGAGTCAGGTGTGAGGCTGGAGACCCATGTGGTCACAGGAACTGATGAGTCCCTAGGTGGCTGGTCAGGCAATATTGTCTTTTTTTCCCACATTAGCAGATGAAGGCCCTGAAAGCTTGACTCCATCCAAGTCGTTAAAGCCTACTTGAGGAGTCAGCTTTTCCCCAGTCATCTTCTGAGAGCCTTCCAATCTGAGGGGGATCATTTTCTGGCACTGTATCTTACTGGCTAAATCTTTTCGTAAGCAGATTGGCGAGTCTTTCTACCTAGTCTGACTTAGTGTGGAGGCTCAGCTGAAACCTGTCCACCATGGGTGACCTTGCTGATATCTGAATACTGATGGCGTGTCTTCCAGTGCCATAGCAACATACAAGTATGACAAATCAACAGACACGTGGTGGCCTTATTCACGTAACTGCCTCTAATCCTGACTCATTAACATCATGGAAGTTAGGATTATCATAAGATAATCACACCAGATCACAAGTGTCTATCCTTGCCCTTTCCATAATGGAAGAAGTCCAGTGTAATCAACCTGCCACCAGGATGCTGGATCACACCTAAGAATAGTTCCATATCAGGAATTCAGTGTTGCCCTCTGCTGCTGGCAGGTTAGACACTCAGCAGTGACTGTAGCCAAATTGGCCTTGGGGAGTGGAAGTCCATGTTGCTGAGGCTATATGGATTTTCTCCATCCCTGCCACCATAGCCAGTGGGCAATGACAGGAGAGACTGGGATAAGAGGATGACTGGTTTCTACAGAATATGTCATCCTGTCCAACTTAACTGTCAAAATCCTTCTCTGCAGACGTCACCTTTGGTGAGCATTCACATGAAACACAAATATCTTCACGTCTTTGATCCATTCAGAGTGGTCTGTCCACATACCTCTTCCCCAAACCTCCTTGTCACCAGTTTTCCAATCACGTGCCTTCCGTGTCCCTGACCTCCCAGCAAAACCATTGTCCATGGCTCATGAATCAGTATACAGTTGCACTTCTGGCCTTTTCTTCTTCCAAGCCAAGTGAAAAACCAAATACACTGCTTGAAGTTTTGTCCATTGGGAGGATTTTCCTTTACCACTGCCCTTCAAAAAGATCTCAGAAAGGGGCTGTGGTGCTGCTGCTGTCCACTATTGGGTGGTGCCTGTATGTTGCGCAGAACTGTTTGTAAACCAGGTTCACGTCTTCTCTTCCTTGGTCCACTGATCGTAAGGAACATGCCATGAGGCCATAGGTGCAGACTGGGAGAAGCAAGTCAATGTGACAGCAGTGGAGGTTTTGGGCATTTGGGCCACTTCCTCATGTAACGTAGGTGTGTCTTCAGGTACTGCTTGAACCCAGTTACATATAACCTACCCTAACTTAACGATGAAGTTCTGCACTGCAAATCCAACTTTATGACTATCAGGATCAGCCACACCCAGCTCACGGTGGGCAGCTCAGGCCACATGGTGATTTTATGTCCCATTGTTAAGTGTTCATTTTCTACTAAGGCCCAGTAACAAGCCAAAAACTGTTTCTCAAAAGGAGATTAGTTATCAGGAGTGGGTAATAAGGCTTTGCTTCAAAATCCTAAGGGTCTGCACTACAATTCACCAATAGGTACCTGCCAAAGGCTCTAAACAGTATCTCTATCTGCCACAGCCAGTTCAAGAACAATTGGATCAGCTCAATCATATGATCTAAGTGGCAAGCAGCTTGTATGGTAGCCTGAACCTGTTGTACTGGCTTCTCTTGTTCTGGGCCCCACTCACAACTAGAACTTTCCAAGTTACTTGATAAATAGGCCAGCATAGTACACTCAAATGAGGGACATGTTGCCTCCCAAATATGAAGAGGCCCATCAGGCTTTGTGCCTCTTTATGGTTGTAGGAGGAGCCAGGTACAACAACTTATCCTTCACTTCAGAAGGAATATCTCAACATGCCCCACACCACTGCAGCCCTAGACATTTTACAGAGCTGGAAGGTGCCCGAATTTGTGCTGAGTTAATCTTCCACCCTCTGGCCTTAGTGGGCAAATTCTGGCAGTGTAGTGGTTAAGCACCATAGCTGCTAACCAGATGGTTAGCAGTTCAAATCCACCAGGCACTCCTTGGAAATTCCATGAGGCAGTCCTACTCTGTCTATAGGGTTACTATGAGTCGGAATCAACTTGACAGCAATGGGTATGGTTTTGGTTTAACCTTGGTGGTATAGCCAAAGCCAAGTGCCCGACTCATGGTATAGTGGTTAAGAGATAGGCTGTTGACCAGAAGCTTGGCAGTTCAAATCCAACAATCACTCCTGTTCTGTGGAGTTGCTATGAGCTGGAATCTGCTCAATAAAACTGGGTTTGGTTTTAGGTTAGTACACAAATGTCTTATCAGTAAGTGTAGAGGCACTGATACTTCTTCCTTACTAGGTTCAATTATCATATCATCAATGTAGTGGACCAATGAGATATCTTATGGACAAGGAAGGTGATCAATGTCCCTGTGGACTAAATTATAATATTGGGCTGGAGAGTTGACATATCTTGAGGTAGGATAGGGAAGGTGTATTGCTGTCCTTGCTAGCTGAAGGCAAAGTGTGTCTCATGGTTCTTTGAAACAGGTATGGGGCAAAACACACTACTCAGATCAATGGCCAGGAGATGTATTAATTTGCTCAAGCAATAAAACCACATCTGGAATAGCAGCTGTAGTTGGAGTCACCACATGATTAATCTTACAATAATACATTGTCTTTCTACGGGTTCCATCTGTTTTTTTGTGTAGGCCAAATAGGTGAGTTGAATGGGGATGTGGTGGAATTACCACCCCTGCATCTTTCAAATCCTTGATGGTGGCAGTAATCTCTGCAATCCCTCCAGCAATGTGGTCTTGCTTTAGTTTATTATTTTCCTAGGTAGACGCAGTTCTAATGTTTTGTAGTGGCCTTTCCTACTACAATAGCCCTTACTCCATGTGTCAGGTTTTGCCAGTTGCTGAATTCCAATTATGAATTCTGAAACTGGGGAGTTCGTTACAGGATTGGTTTGGAGGCTTACTGGACCTGCTGTGAGACAAACCTGAGCTAAAGAACTCCATTAATAACCTGACCACCATACATCCCCCCTCTGACTGGTGGGCCACAGTGACATTTTGAGTCTTCTGTAATTAGTATTAGTTCAGAGCCAGTAACCAGTAATCCCCCAAAAGTTCTTTCCCCCAGTGAACTGTCACTCTTATAAAAGGCTATAGATCCCTTTGTAGAAGGCTGGGAGAAAGATTAACAGTATAACTTTTTGGCAATGGGATCCTTCCTCAAGGGGACCCAGCCTACTCTGCATTCATGGGATATAGGTCTGTAGATTGTAATTGTGACTTGATTGAGGGGCTTGATTCTGTATTGTGGCAATTCAAGGTAGACTGCTGTTCATTTGACCCAGAATTCTTCCTCTTGTACTGATCAAGTATATATTTAGTAGAGTTCCCATCTGTTTCACACCTAGGGACACCAAGACTTAGTAGCAGTGCTATTTAAGTCTATATGAGTTAGATTATTCTGATTACTGTTTTCACTCTACTGTCCACTAGAGTAATCATGCCTACTGACTTAGTCACCTGTTACTGCTCTAACAGAAATATCACAAGTGGATGGCTTTTTAAAAATTCAATTTATTTTTATTGTGATTGAGTGAAAGTTTACAATACAATTCAAATTGCTTGCCTGCCTATCTATAGCTCCCTCTGCTCTTGTTGCCTGGTGACAAGCGCACTCCTCCTTTCCATTCCATATATGTCATATCCTCTTAACAATCTCGTGTACCCTCCTCTCCTCCCTCTCCACTCTCCTCTAGTAAGAGGCCAGTAGGATGACATCCTATAGACGCATAGAACCACAAAGTGCTCACATGATATGGTCACTGTGTGAGTGGGTGGTTTTAAAAAGAGAAATTTTATTTTGTCACAGTCTCTTAGGCTAAACATCTAAATTCAGTATATCAGCTCCAGGTGGAAGGCTGTCTCTGTTGGCACTGTTTGAAGGCCCTTGTCATCAATCTTCCCTTGGACTGGGAGCTCCTGAGGCACAGGGACCCCGGTCCTTCACAAAGGATGTGCTCAGCTCCTGGCACTGCTTTCTTGATGGTATGAGGTCCCTAATTCTCTGCTTGCTTCCCTTTCGTTTTATCTGTTATAAAAGGTGGTACAAGCCACACCCCAGGAAAACGCCTTTTACATTGATCTTAGGAAAGGTGTTACAGTCTTCCCCTAATCTTCTTTAACATAATCTAGTCTATTAACCACAGGCAGAGACTAGCATTTACAGGATATGAAAATCATGGGATGAAGGATATCATAGGTTGAACTGTGTCCCCCAAAAATGTGTATAGCCATTTGGCTGGGCCATGATTCCCAGTGGTTTATGATTGTCCTCTGTTTTGAGATTTTCCTGTGCTGTATGTTAAAGAGGATTTGGGTGGGACTGTAAATCCTTTCCTAAAGTCACCTCCCCACTCTGGTGTAAAGGGAGTTTCCCTGGAGTGTGACTTATACCACCCTTTATGGTTTTTTATTTATTTTATTTTTATTTAACATAACTGAGTGAAAATGTACATTCACATGTAAATTTACATGCCCCCCTATATGCAGCTTCCACTGCTCTCCCTGTCCGGTGACTGCACACTATTCCTCTCTGCTCCATACATGTCTCATCCTCCCAACAGTCTCCTTTCCCCTCCTCTCCGTCCACTCCACTTCCTCCAGCCAGAGGTCAGCAAGATGATATCCTATAGATGTATAGAACCATAAAGTGCTTCCAACGTATAGTTACTCTGCATTGCCAAGTCCATTCCATTCCTGTCCAAAGAGTGGACCTTTGTTATAATTTATGGGAACGGGCAGCATCAGGGCTGGGGGCCATGCTCTCAGAGGAACCCCAAAACCGCTGGACCATCAATTGAGGTCTTTTAGTGGAGATCTCATGATGCACCTCTTTTTATTCTTGTGTTGCCAGTGAGGCTCCTCTCTGTGAGCTCCGTCATGGCTATCACTGGTGGTGGCCGGGCACCATCCGGTTCTTCCGGTCCCAGGTCGATGTAGGCACCCACTCTTGTGGGTCTCTCTGTCTTCTCGGTTGTCTTTACCGCATGCCATTTTGGCCCTTGGTGAGCATCCGTTCCTGCTGAGTTGGGACCATTTGCTGTGTCCTCGGATGGCAGCTTGGCAGCTTTTAAGACCCCAGACACCACTCACCAATGTGGTTTTGCAGAGAGCTCTCTTAGCAAAACGCTAGTTGTGCCAATTGGCCTGGAATTCGCCTAAGAGCATGGTCCCCCGTCCCCCGCCCCAGCTACTCTATCCTTGCAGTATTGAGTTAAGATGGAAGGAGTACTCAAGTTATGCTGAAGTCCACTTAATGTTGTTCTTGTTCCTAATGTGTGCTGTCATCGCTTTCTCCCAACTAGATTTCTAGTAACTACCTAAACTAAACCCTCCCCCCCTCCCCCTCCCTCCCTCCCTCCCCTCCCTTGCAGCTGTCAAAGAGTCTTTTCTTCTATACACAAGTCTGTTTTTGAGATCTTATCGTAGAGGTCTCATATAGTATTTGTCCTTTTGTCGCTGACTACTCTCACTCAACATAATGTCTTCCAGTTGAAACCAGGTTAGGAGATGTTTCCTGGAATCATCGTTATTCTTTATCATTGCGTAGTGCTCCATTGAGTATATGTACCACAGTTTACCTATCCATTCTTCTGTTGTTGGGCATCTGGGTTGATTCCACCTTTTTGCTATTGTGGACTGTGCCGCGATAAACATTCTGGTGCATGTGTCCGTTGGTGTGAAAGGCCTTGAATATGTAGGATATATTCCAAGTAGTGGAATTACTGGGTCAAATGGTATATCAATATCCATTTTTTTAAGGAAGCGCCAGATTGCCTTCCAAAGAGGCTGGACCATTTTGCAACCCCACCAACAGTGTAGGAGGGTTCCACTTTCTCTACAGCCTCTCCAGCATTTGTTGTTTTTTGTTTTCTGGATCATGGCCAATCTTGTTGGGATGAGATGGTATCTCATTGTTGTGCCCTTTATGTTTTTTTATCTTAAAAGATATAAAGGGAAAGGAAAGCAAGCAGAAAGTTGGGAACCTCACATCGTCAAGAAAGCAGCACCAGGAGTAGAGTGCCTCCTTGAGAACCGAGGTTCCTGCACCAAGATACTCCATGAACAAAGACTGGTACAACACAAGGACTTTCCTCCAGAGCTAACAGAGGAAAAGCCTTCCTGTGGAGCAGACATCCTGAATTTGGACTTGTAGCCTAGCGGGCTGTGTAAGAATAAACATTTCTCTTTTAAAGCCATCCTCTTTGTAGTATTTCTGTTAGAGCAGTACCAAATGACTAAAACAGAGGACAATCACAAAATACTGGGAATCATGGCCCAGCCAAATTTTTTTGGAGACACAATTCAGTCCATGGCACCCACCTGGTCTTTGTCAGTTTAATGTTGCCGCTTGGCCCCTATTTCCATGAGGTCCAGTCAGCCCAGTTGTAGTTAGGCGTCTTTATTCAGTTAGGGCAGTTCCCACTGTCAAATATTAGTTACATAAGGTAGCAATCACAGCAATCTTTAAGGATGCTGTGGCTCCCCTCACAAATTTATTGTTCACCGTTGTGGTAAAAGGTGTGTCCTCCAGGCACTCCATGAGGGGTGGTCTGTAAATCTAATCTGATAAAAGCACTCTAACATGCCCACTTCCTTAAGCTTTTGGATACTTCTGCTGTTTACCAAGGCAGGTCTGGCATTTCAGTTTGATTTAATGTAGGCTTGCTTAATCCATTGTTCAGCAAACCATCCAAATAAAGTATTAAGTCCTTTTCTAACCTCACAAGCTAAAAGATTGAATGAAGAATCTGTACTTAGTGGGCTCATAACAATAAACTCAAGGCTAGGCCAATTTTATGTTCTTTGTATCATTATGCCACACCCTTCACAACCATTCCCAAATACATTCCCTGTGTGTCTGTTTGTATGTAGTAGGAAAACCAAATTGTTCTTTTAGAGCATAGTACCTCCTCCTGGGTCACAATTTGTACTTTACCTCTTGGGGCTTGCTGGGACTTAAATATGTTTATAGTTCTGGAACCACAAATGGGTCATGGGGTGGGTCCTATAGACATTTAGCAATGTCATGTAAGATATCTGCCTCAAGCAGTGCCCCAGACAATACACCAGATCCCCTCCCCCTGCCAGGTGATGTCTCAGAGAAAGGCTTTTCAGGCACAGCTGGGTTAACTTCATCAGATTGGGGGTGAAGTAATAATGGTTTTACTGGGGAGGTGGCTCAGCAGGCAAAGATGGGATAATGTCTTCAGATAGGAGTAAGTGGGGGTTGGTTCTTTGGGCAGGAGCAATTCAATGGAATTTAGGGGCTCAGTGTCCTCAGCTTCTGATTATCTGCCAATATTGGTTTTTCTCAATCAATGCCCTTACCTTAACTTCAGACACTGTTTGAGGTTGGGAATTCAGCCACTCTTACAATAAGACTCTGGGTTTGTTTTTCAGCAATATTAGCTCTATTACTATTAGAAATAAGGCTTTCTTTCAGGTCACAAGTAGGTCTTTAATGCAGTCCTTGAGTGGTGACTCTGAAGCCCTGAGCTTTATCTCTTTTTTCTCCATTTTGCTAGTAGAAGCAGGACTGGCTAACAAGCCTCCCTACACTTCTAATTCTGACAAAATTGTTGAAGAGAATCAAATATGCAGTCACTCAGAGCCTTGTTTCTCATAAATATTTGATCCATTGTTGATGATATTTTGTGTCTTTCTATTGCCACTTCATGCCCTGGATTAGCAGCACCCTATTTACTACCAGAGGAAGATGAGTCAGTGCCTTTAAAACTACCCAGACTTGAGAATCAACTTAAAAAACTTGTTCTTAGGATTTTTGTTTCCTTAAACCCCACTCTTGGTACCAAATGTCTTAGACCAGGTTCTCTAGAAAGGCAAAACTAGTGAAGCATATATATAACAGTACATATAAAGAGGTGTATCTCAAGGAAATGACTCATGAAGTTGTGGAGGCTAACGATTCCCAAATCTGTGGGTCAGGCATCAAGGCTGAAAGCTTCTCCTGGCTCACACAGTTGCAGGGAATGATGAACCCAAAACTACAAATCATGCAGCAGATGATCACATCCCAAGGACTGGAGGTCAGAGGATGACAAGTTAGATGCAGGATCCAGAAAGGGCTTTGTGAGAATATCTATGAACATATTGGTTACAGGCCATGTCCCCAGTGAAACTGGCTTACAGCTGATTGGCTGCTGACATCAGATCATAAAACGGAGGATACATCACATACTGTATCTACCAAACCACTGAGAATCAAGGCGTAGCCAAATTGACACATAACTTTAACCACCACAAATAGCTTGACTTAACTGATCAGGGCTGTGACTGTTGTTCTTAGTACTCTGAGGGTTCAAGTACTGTGCTAGAGGCCAAGTTCACAACCATTCCAATCCCCACTGAGCCAGGCCTTCTCTTCCCTCCAGGCCCACACCCATCCCCTACTGGCTGCAAAAGTAGGTAGGTGAGGGCAAACGAGAGGATGGGGGCAGGTGCAGGCAGATGTAGCTCCATATAATGGAAACATATTTATATAAAAATTTGTTTAAAAAACTACTAACAAGGCCAGTGGCTCATAAAAATAGTTGAAATTGCCCATGTTTTATTATATAGATTTCATAACAGTTAAAAAAACAAAAATCAGTGGTGGCCTGGGGGAGGGGAGAAGGGGTGAATAGGTAGAGCACAGGACATTTCTAGGGCAGTGAACCTATTCTTAGCAACAGTTATGAGGCTTGCAAAGGGCTATGCCTTCTGTTTGTGCAGGGGGTCACTCTGAAATGAAACCAACTTAATGGGACCTAACAACAACAAAACTAATCTGCAGGATACTGTAATGGTACCAATGACCATGGGCCTGGTGCAGGCCAGGCAGTATCTGGTTCTGTTGTATACAGGGTTGCTATGAGTCAGAATTACTCAAAAGTGCCTAACAACAACAACGTTGGTTCATCCTCTGTAAAAGGATGGAGCATGTGACATGTGTCATGCCAGTGAGGAAACACATGTGTGTATTGCACTGGGGGGGCCCTGGTGACATAGCGGTTAACTGCTACAGCTGCTAACCAAAAGGTTGGCTGTTCAAATCCACCAGTCACTCCTTGGAAACCCTGTGAGGCAGTTGTACCCTGTCCTGTAGGGTTACTATGAGTCAGAAATGACTTGACAGCAGTGGGTTTTTTGGTTATTGGGCTACTATGAGTCAAAATTGACTCCAAGGCAACGGGATTTTTTGTTGCCTTGTAGGAGTGGGGAAGAGGAGGAAGGAGGGAGCCCACAGGAGGTGGCTTGTTGTTGTGGGACTGACCTTGATGAGCATGCAGAATGGTTTTCTGGGCTGCCGTGGGGTCGGTACTGGTGCCCATGTAATAAAGTATGTGTGTATGGGGCAGGGACTGAAGTCCCAGGAGGAGATAACAAAAGGAAGGCTGAGTAGTGTGGCTGGACTGAGCTGGCCCCCAGGCCTGTGACATGGCTGAGGTTCTTTTTGAGAACAAACACATGCAAGGGTTAATTTTAAATTAATTTTGTGGCTCCATCTGCCCTTTCTCATCTCCAGTCACCTGGGCAGTCTGCTGACCCCTCAAGGCTCAGGTGACTAGTACTGGGTCTATGACTCATGCGTGGCTGGGTAGGTGTCACAGGGACCAGCCGCAGGACATGGAACACAGAACAGAAGATGGAAGTCAGCGGAGGCAGGAATCAGAGAGAGGTGGCCGTGGGGATGAAACACTTTGGGATGGGCCTGGGGCTGGGATGTGGGAAGGATTTTGAGGCCTGTATTATGGATTGTAAATGCTAACCCCTATGAAACCAAAACACCCAAACTACTGCCACTGAGTCAATTCTGACTCACAGTGACCCTATAGCCCCTATACCTGGGTCTTAAACCCATTTGGGAAAGAGTTTTCTCTGTTATGTTAGTGCAGTGGTAGTCGTGTCGGTATATCTTAAGTCAGCTTTCTTTAGGGCACTTCTACTCTGTTATGGCGTCATTCTGAGCCGAAATCTACTCCGTGGCAAGCAACAGCAACAATCTTCGCTGGGGCTGTGCCTGTCAACACTGAGGTCTGGGCCTCCTGGCTTGTGTTGGTGGGGGTGGAAGGGTGAGAGAACCCTCTCAGAGCAGCTGTCCACCCCAACTGTCTTCTGCCTTTTCTCTGCCCTCCACGGCCACTGTCTACTGTTCTGAGATTGCTGCAGAAAGGAGAACAGAGAGAGTGGGTGGGGTGGGCTGGGGAGGGGAAGCCAGGCGCTCCTGGGGTTCTTTCTGTGAGAAATCCTGCTTCCATGTAAGGAGGGGAAAGGGATCTGACTGTCCCTAGAGAGCACCTTCCCCCCGAGCAGTCAGAGCCTCTGCAGTGCCTGTTGCCATGGCAAACAGTCACTTAGAGCCAAGCAGATCATTATGGAACTGCCACTTCACTGGTTACCCTGAGACCCAGCGCAGAGAACAGGCTGAGCTGCAGTGATGCTGAGCCTGTAACCCGAGTCTGAGAGCCGCGTCTGTCCCTACCGCCAAAGGGTGCCTGCATACCCATGCTCCTGCTTTCTACCTGGAAACCCCACGTGTCTGGAATTGGTGAGGACAGTGTTCTGGTGCTCACTGTTGAGTGCCTTCGAAGGGGCACCTTGATACTGACCAGCTTCCATTCCTTTGTGAATTCTTGAATTTGAGCCATCATTAAATGCTAATGGAGGGCCCGAGCTATTTGAATGCGTTCTTTTTCCCCACTGGTTCTTACATGTCTGCTTATCAAATACTTGAGAAGCAAGTAATAGGTCAGTGGCTGTGGCTGGGTTATTGTTTTGTTGGGTCAAGGAGAATGACCTCTCTTTGGGCTGCTGGGAGGATAGAATGAGGACTATGTGCTGAGGGCCTAGCACAGGGCACAGACCCAGGTATGTGCAAAACATGTGCCTGTTCCTTATCTTTTTTCCCCTCAGTGCACTTTCCACTGCTATCTCTTTTCCTCCAAATACTGTACAAGCGTAAAAGGAAGCTCAGTAGACTTCCTGGAGGTGGTGTTGCTACACCCAATTCATTCTAGAGCATCTACTGTCTGCCAGGCATGATCTACATGCTGTCTCATTTAATTAATTTCATTAGGCTTTTGAGGTTTCATTAGTCCTAGTTTTGAGATGAGAAAATTGAGGCCCAGGGAAATTAAATAACTCACACACGATCACCCAAGGTGACTTGAAAGTAGTGCAATGGCTAGGCACTCTCCTGCTAACCAAAAGGTTGGTGGTGCAAACCCATCCAACAGCTCTGTGGAAGAAAGCCCTGGCCATCAATTCCCATAGAGATTACAGCCAAGCACGTCCTATGGTGCAGTTCTACTCTGTAACACATGGGTCGCTATGAGTTGGAGTCATCTTGATGGCAACTAACAGCAATAACAGTCTGACCCCAAGAGCCTGGGTATTTAGTACCTTTCTGTGTTCTGTGTGTGGTTGTATTTGTACCGGGCCTCTTTCTGCTCTGGCTCATCTGAGCTACAGCCCGTTTCTAAGAGCAACCTGCGTGCTTCTTGCTCTGTGCTCTTTTAGCTCCTTTCTTCCTTCCACAGGGCAGTGACGGGGTTGTCAAGCTGCTGGATTACACTATCCAGTCACTGAATGAACATGGAAGGAAGAGGGAAAGAAGGGGCATGAGCTCAAGAATGGGGCAACTCACTGGGGCTGTCGTGATGCTAGTTGACAGGACCGGTACCAAAGGGACCACAGGAAAGGTCCAGTAGGTGTGACTTTTAAGTGGGGCTGCAGAGGGCCCAGGCAGAGGAGCTGAGGGAAGACAAAGGCCCCACCCCTGCAGTACAGAACTGTGGAGGTGGCTGCCCTGCTCCCTGATGTTCGAGTCCCTTGCTTACCTCTGCAGCTGCTTACTCCTGTCAGTCTGGCCTGGCCTGTAGTCACGCACCAGGACTCAATCCACCCAGACTGTGAGGCAGCCACAGAAGAGTCCTGGAGTGGTGAGGAGGCCAGTCGTCTGCACGCTCAGTGGCTCTGTGTCATCTGCTCTTTTGTGTGGTGGTCACTGTTCCTGAACCTATAGTGCTGTGTGCACGCATTGTTGGCCACCCTGGACTCAGCTCACAGCTATGGCTGCCCATCTCGAGTCGGCCAAATTCATTCCCCTGATGACCACTGGAAGATGGGTGACTGCTGTCACCTGGGCAGGTGTGTGATATGGAGGTACAACCTGGAAGAGAATGGCAAATGGGGCGGCTGCTGACAGGCAAGGGCCAGTGTGGGGTCCCCTGGAGAAGAGAGGCACCTCAACTCACCCTCTCATGGAATGCAGGTCCTCCTTCCTTCTCCTCATCCCCTTGTTTCTGGAAACTGGCCAGCCCTCCAACAGGACCACCAGTCTGTGGCAGAGGGGACTGTGAACTGTCCTCCAGCGGCTCAGGCCTCCTCCCTAACTTCTAACCATGCAGAGTAGATAGTGCACTCAGTCCCTCAAGTCTTGCTATGACCCTAAGCTTTGGCAGCCTGAGAACAGTCCATCCAGAGGCTACAGGCTAGCCTGGCTTCTGTGGCCTCTTCCTGTGTCAGGCATCCTAGCTGCAGCAGAACCATCGATTGGCACTGCATCTGTGCAGAGGGAGCTTCTGTTCCTCCAAACAGTAGGCCTATGTTTCCAACCTGAAGGGAGTGGTGGCTTCATTTCAGAACACAGAGTTCTCTGTGACCTAGAATGGCCCCTGGCGGTGCTGTAGAGTCCTTGGCATCTCCCGCACAGAACACTCCTCACTTGGTCACCTGATCCGTAAGCGATGGAGCAGGGAGAGAGGCCCAGGCAGTCCTGTTGCAGAGCCTGTGCCCATAACCACGCTCCACTGCCTGCCCAGCACATAGCAGGCATTCAGTAAGGAAGGAATGAGTGACTGAGTTGGACATGGGCCTTGCTTCCAGTAGACTCATAGTGTAGTTGCCTTCTTGCTAACTAATCTTCACAATACTCTTGGTATTAGGAAACAGAGATGAAAATGTTAGCTGGAATCAGCTATTTAAAAGCCACTGTGGTCCAAGCTGATAGGACAGAAGTCCACTTTTCAGCAGAGGATTAGGCTTGAATTTCTGTGTGACAGAGGAGCCAGCACTGGGTCTGAAAGATTTGAGAAGTTATAGTAACTTCCTCTTCAGAAAGGCAAACAGAAAAGCTACTTTTTGAATCTATACAAGAATCTTGATCAAGAGGGGGGAAAATATAGAACAGAATCTTAAGTTTTCATGGTTTCCAGACTTTTTGGAGCCATGGAGGCTGGATGAACCCCTGAAATTATTGTCGAGATAATCTTTAGATCTTAAACCGAAAACATCCCTTGAAGACTTCTTTAAACCAAACCGTAGTTTAATTAGTAAAGAATGTCAGCCCTTGAACATTGGCTCTTTTAAGATATATGTGGGGTCTGGTTAACAATCGCAACTTGGAAGATTAGATAAGAAACATAGGGAGAAATGAGTTTGTGTTAATAGAGAAGGAACAATGTGGAAAAGGAGGGTGAGAATGGCTGTACACCTTGAAGAATATAATTCGTGTCAGTGAGTTGTACACGTAGAAATTGTTGAATGGGTGTATGTTCTGCTGTATGTTTTCAACAACAACAAAAATGATTTTTTTAAAGACAGTTTGCTCTTTGTTTTAAGTAAGATATTAAAGCATGCCTTTGTGCCTGATCATCAACAGTTTTATTCCACTTGGATCAAAAATCAATGCTCATGGAAGTAGCATTCAAGAAGTTAAGCAACATATTGCATTTGGAAAATTTGCTGCAAAAGACTTCTTTAAAGTATAAAAAAAAAAGATGTCACTTTATTGACTAAGGTGAGTCTGACCCAAGTCATGGTCTTTTCAATGGGTTCATATACGTGGCAAAGCTAGACAAGGAAAAAGGAAGACAGAAGAATGGATACATTCAAATTGTGTTGGCAAAGAATATTGAATATACTGTGGATTGCCAGAAAAATGAGTAAATTAAGTGTTACAGGGTGTGCTCAAGTGCATGGTCAAATAATCGTTTTATACATTGACACGCTAATCTGCCCTCCCCTGTAATAAATTGGAACTTTCAAGTGACAGCTACTGAAAAAATAACTTGAGTTGCCCCAAGATGGCGCTGCCTGCCAGCCAACAGTTCCCGCTGGCATCTCTTCTTTGTTGAACAGTACTAGTGCTACAAATTTTCAAATTTGATTGCATTTTGTCCTTGATGTTTTATAAAAACAAGTGGAAAGTAGGAAAAAAGAGAAAAGGTTGTAATATCAGAGATAAGCAACATAGATCTTCTGTGTTAGCTATACTTGCAGCAAAGATAGAGACTGTTGCTCAAAGTGCCCAAACTCTGACCTCGGTTGGAGGCTCAAAGTGAGTTCACTGTAGACTCCGTGATAAAGGAAAAGCAGAACGTGAAAGAAAATTCTATGAATACTTGACTGGAATCTTAAAATATTTTTAAAAATCTTTTTTAGGAATAAGGCCACTACTAGCTTTACACACATAAGAATATGAAAGACATTTCCTCCTTGTAATTATAACCCTCCACAGGTATGTAAGACCCAGACCCGTTGCTGTTGTGTTGATTCTGACTCAGAGCAACCTTACAGGACAGAGAACTGCCCCATGGGGTCTCCAAGGAGGGACTGGTGGATTCAAACTGCTGACTTTCTGGTTAGCAACTGAGGTCTTAACCACTGTACTACCAGAGCTCTGCAGGGCACATAGCTGGATTGAAGTCCCCATGGACTCCCTTGGCCTGCTGCTCTTGTGCAGTACACAGCAGTGCTGTTTGGGATGGCACACCCGCTTCTAACATGTGTGTCTTTGGCTCCATTCCATACAGTGAATTTAGACTCGTTTTCCTGTGTATAAAAGCAACAGGTTGCCTGTATCCTTTTTATTTATTTTTGGTGCTAAGAAGACTTGTCCCATATTTGAAAGTTGAGAATGCAGAACAGTGAAGTCTCATCATGTTCCATGAAGCTAACCAGGACAAGTTGCCTGGAGGCAAACAGATCTGCCCCCAGGGCTGGTGTGCACATGTCCCCCTTCCAGGGCAGGAACTGAGCGTCGCTTGGTGTCCTGGGTATCTCCATCATGATCAAGCCAAGTTCTCTGTCCTCGTTGTCTGCATCAGGATTACACTGTCAGCTCCTTGTTTGGTCTCTTTTGTTGTTGTGGGCTTTCGAGTCAATTCCAAATCATAACAACCCTGTAAGACCACATAGAACTGCCCCATGGGTTTTCCTAGGCTGTAAAACGTTAGGGACCTGGTGGCACAGTGGTAAAGTGCTTGGTTATGAGCCAACAGGTTAGCGGACTGAAAGTTTCAAGCCCACTGGCTGCTCCATGGGATGAAGACGTGCAGTCTGCTTCTATAAAGATTCCAGCCTTGGGAATCCTGTGCGCTGGTTCTGCTCTGTCCTATAGGGTCCCTATGAGGTGGCAATGGGTTTGGTTTCCTGGTTAAATCTTTACAGAAGTAGGTGGCCAGGTCTGTTCTCTAGATGAGTGCCTGGTGGGTTTGAACCACTGACCATTTGGTTAGTGGTCCAGTGCTTGCTTAACCATTGCACCATCCAAACCCCAACCCATCACTGTTGCATTAATTCCAACTCATTGTGACGTTATAGGACAAAATAGAACTGCCCCTGAGGCTTTTTAGGCTGTAAATCTTTACAGGAGCAGATGCCAAGGCTTGTCTCTTGCATGGCAGCTGGTGGGTTGTAACTGCTGACCTGCCAGTTGGCAGCCCAGTGGTTAACCACTGTGTCACCAGGGCTCCTGTGTCATCTCTTTACTTTCATCAAACAGCACAGAGACCTGTGGGAGTTTGCTGGCTGAACGCTGATGCAAAGTGAAGAGTTGCTGGAACACTTGCTGTTGTGATGCAAAAGCATTGATGTGTGTTCTGTGGGTACTTGCAGCTCCGGAATGGCACAGCCCTTGGGGCAGAAGTGACACCTGGCAGGCTGATTTGTTTCCAGTTCCTCCCACTTCCAGAGGCTTGTGGGATAACCTGTGCTGATGCAGAGAGGGCTGGTGGATCATGGAAGCTTGTTAAGTATTGGACCCTAAGTAGGACTCAGTGAGATCTTCTCCAGGGTTGCTTTCAGGGGCTAGTGGATTCTAGCACCCCTTGAATAGAGGGGTTGTGTGTTTTTCTTCAGTTGCTTTCTTTGTGGCAGCACCGAACAGCATGCTCTGAGCTTCAGGCTGAGCCAGATGGCAGAGAGGGCCAGGTGTGGAAGGAGGAAATAGATCCCACCACGGTGACAAATGGGAGAGGCATGCGGGCAGTGCCGCAGCTGGTGGGATGTGATGGGTGCCGTCTTTTGGTTAAAGAATAACTCTAGGCTGCACCTGGGACCATTGCTGTTGGCCGCACAGGGCAGCGGCATCAGCAAGGATGTCTCCCCAAAGAGGAGTAAGTTGTGTTTACTTCCCTCAAGATGGAAACATGGTAATTGTCTCAAGCTGGAAAAGCAATTACTATTCCTGCCACTTTCCCCAATTTCCTGACATCCTTGATTTTGTTTTTTTAGGCTATTAAAACTTATAATTGCTCCTTCCCAAGCCCTGGGCTAACACACTTCCTCTTTTCGGCCATTAAAATGCTACCCATCTTAGCTTAATGATTTTGTTTTTGAAACTGTCTGTCTCATCCTGTCTCTTATCTCAGTCATGGATAAAGCTTAGCATGTTTATGAAATTGAGCCATGGGGTGGGTGTTCAGAATGAATTCAGGATGAATAAATCAGTCTGCACTTGGATGTCCCTCCTTACCAGCAAGAGCTTTTGGAAGGTGAATCTCCCTGCCCTGCTGGAGGCCTGCATTCTGTGTTGCCTTTCTCAACAGCTTTCTAGGTCTCCTTGGGTCAGTAACATCTCTTCTGGAAAAGAAGTAGAAACTCAAACTTGTTGCTGTCAAGGAGATTGTGACTCACAGTGACATGTTCCTTGGTCCAGCTGTCTCAGAAACACCTTGGATATCGTTAGAAATACACAATCTCAGGTGCTGCCCAGGATGACTGAATCAAGCCTGCATTTTGACCCCAGGTGATTGGTTTGTTCTTTGAAGGTTGGAAAGAGTGACTCTGAAGTCCCTTTCGACTACAAAGTTTTATAGTTGGGTGGGAAAGTGCCCAGTAACACATCCCAAATGTACTCACCCTTATACAGTGCCAGGGCCTCTGCCATGACCTTATCTCATGAGAGGCAGGGCAACTATCCTCACTTTTAACAGAGAGGAAGTGGAAGTTGGGCTCACAAAAGTGGGACTTCTAGGCTAAGGTCACCTAGCTGACTAGGAACAGAGTTGGATCCAATATTAGGGTGACTAGGCATCAGCTGGAGGCCTGGTTTCTCAGTGGTTAAGAACTCAGCTGCTAACCAAAAGGTCATCAGTTCAAATCCATCAAGTTCTTCTTGGAAACTTTATGCAACAGTTCTCTGCTCTATAGGGTCACTGTGAGCGGGATCAACTGCATGGCACCAGGTTTGGGTTTGGGGTTGTTTGGACTTCAGCCACTGCTCCAAGCAGTACAGTCTAAGAGGTGAGGGAAGGCTTTGGAGAGGAATCTTGAGATGCTGAGTCTGGGATGACGACTTCGCCAGGCAGTGAGTGAGAGAGATGTTTCAGGGGAGAAAAGAGACTGAGAAGGTTTGGCAAGTCCAGAGAGTGGCGGGTTATCTGGTTTAAAAAATCAGTGTGACATGAGCTCACTTCTGCTGAGCTGGTGTGACTAGTCAAGCTACCCACTTATCAGTAAGTTTAGAGTAAATCTAATGACCTTATTATTCTTATTGTGGCAAAATAAATACGAAGTCTGACAGGTCTGTGAACTTAATTGTTCCATGTGCTACATACCCCATGGCTGAGTGTCATTGTGGTGGTATTGGGAAGCCATGCACTGATGCCAGTGCCTAGCCCACCCTTCAAAGCAATTTTGGAACTCTTTCTTGAATAGCCGTTGGCAAGGCAGCACAGGGGCAGTTTTGCAAACTTAATTGTATAGTTGTCAGTGAGGGAGTTTTTAGCCAGCAGACAAATAACAGTGTTGGAACACCCTTTCTACTCACCTGATCTGGCCCTCAGTGACTTTTTTTCTTTACCTGAAAATAAAGAAAATAGTGAAGAGAAGACATTCTGATGACACTCAGGGCATGAAGGGTAATACGATGACAAAGCTGATGACCATTCTGGAAAAAGAGTTCCAAAATTGCTTTGGAGGGTGGGGTAGGCACTGGCATCAGTGCATAGCTTCCAAAGATGGGTACTTCAAAGGTGGCCGTAGTGATATTAGCAATGAGGTATGTAGCATTTTTTCTAGGATGAGTCTGCAAACTTAACCGGCAGTCCTTGTATGGGAAAATATTGCCAGTTTAACCATGAAGTGAAATTAATTACACTCACCATGTTACGCAGCTATGCATTTCCAAATGCTTTTTATCGCTCTAAAGAGAAACCCAGTACCGTCTCTGCAGTAACTCACCATTTCCTTCCCCTCCTCAAACCAAGCCAATTGCCCTCTAATTGGAATAGTGATCCCGCAGGACAGAGCAGAATTGCACCACAGGGTTTCCAAGACTGAAATCTTTACAGAAGCTGTCTACCGCATATTTCTCCTATGGAGCAGCTGGGGGATTTGAACTACTAACCTTCTGGTCAGCAGCCAAGCGTGATTAACCTCTTCTGCCTCCAGGGCTTCTTTCTTCTCCCAGTCTCTGGTAATCGTTAATGAACGTTTATCTCTATGCATTTGCCTATTCTAGGTAATTAATGTCCACGGGTTCATAAATTATTCATCTTTTTGTGACTGACTAATTTCACTCAGCATGCTGTTTTCAAGGTTTATCCAAATCATAGCACGTATCAGAACCTCATTTCTCTTTATGATTGAATCATATTCCATTGTATGAATGTATCACATTTGGTTTGTTCATTCATCTGTTGGTGGACATTTGGGTTGTTTCATCCTTTTGGCTATTGTGAATAGTGCTGCGGTGAACACTGGTGGACAAGTGTCTGCTGGCTTGCCTGCTGTCAGGTTTTTTTTGGTGTATACTTAGGAGTGGAACTACTGTGTCATATGATAATTCTAGGAGCATAGTGGTTAAGAGCTTGGCTGCTAACCAGAAGGTTTCCAGTTTGAATCCACCAGGTACTCCTTGGAAACCATGTGGGGCAGTTCTACTCTGTCCTTTAGGGTCACTGTGAGTTGGAGTTGACTCCACAGCCATGGGTTTATGGTAGTTCAGTGATGACTTTCCTGAGGAACTGCCAAACCGTTTTTCACTGTGACTGCACTTTTTTACAATTCCTCCAGCAGTAGATGGAGGTTTCAGTTCCTCCACATCTTCACCAACACTTGTGATTTTCATTTTTCTGGTAATAGCCATTTGAGTGGGTGTGAGATGGTATATCATTATGGCTTTTATTTGCATTCTAATGGTCATTTGATGTATTTTCTAAAGATGTCATCTACTGAGGTAAAACAGTGTTACATGGGGGAAACACGTTCATTTTTGCTGGAGAAAGATCCTTCTTGTGGATTCAACTTGCTTTTTACAATTTAGCTCTTACCATGTGAAAAGGTGGAAACCCTGGTGGCGTAGTGGTTAAATGCTACATCTGCTAACCGAAAGATCAGCATTTCAGATCTGCCAGGGGCTCCTTGGGAGCTCTATGGAGCAGTTCTACTCTGTCCTATAGGGTCACTATGAGTCAGAGTTGACTCATTGGCTGTAGGTTTGGTTTTGTGTTTATGGAAAAAGGAAGGAGGCCGAGGGGTACAGTGGTTAAGTACTGGGTTGCTAAGTGAAAGGCCAATGGTTCACACTCACTCATTGGCTCCGTGGAAGAAAGATCCACCCTCTTCTGTAAAGCTTATAGCCAGGAAACCCTTATAAGGCAGTTCTGCCTACTCTATCACATGGGTTAGCTATGAGTCAGAGCTGGCTTGACAGCACTCAACAATGCTTGAAAAAGATTGACTTCCCTCTGGCCGCCCAGAGCACCTGAGGGACTAATAGACCCTGGAATCTCTCACTGGAAGGAGGGACCATTACCAAGGAACATTATCCTTGGTTGAAATTCTCCTTCCATTTTAAGAAGGGCCTGAATCTCAAGGATCTTAAGTTGTCTTCAAGGGGGTCCCCATATCACTGGGAAAGCATCATAGAGCACACAAAGAAGCCAAAACTCATTTCATAAAATATTTTAGCCCTGGGGTCTTGAGGTTAAAACAAAATCATGTCTGGGAGGCATCCACTGAACCAGACAATGTTTTAAACCCGTTTCTTTAGAGCCCTTGTCAGAGGCTCTGTCCCTGAGACAAATCACTTGGATAAAAACATACAAAAGAAAAGAAAACCAACACATCTTTCTCCGTAACATTGGACTTGCCTTGTCCAAGGACATGTCGGAATGAGTTAGGAGGATTTGAGCTGTAAGGAACAAAAACTGCCAGGAATGGTTTGCTGAACAAAGAGGACATGTAACATGTAGGTCCCACTAGGACAGTTTGAAGGCTGGTGTCGTGGATTGAATTGTGTCCCCCCAAAAATACATGTAGCCATGTGGCTGGGCCATGATTTCCAGTGTTTTGTGATTGTCCTCCATTCTGTGATTTTCCTATGCTGTATATTAAAGGACTAGGGTGAGACTGGAAATCCCTTCATAAGAACACCTCCCTGCTCCACTGTAAAGGGAGTTTCCTTGGAGTATGGCTTGCATCACCCTTCATCCTTTCATCCTACAAGAGATAAAAAGAAAGGGAAGCAAGTAGAGGATTGGGAACCTCACACCATGAAGAAAGCAGCACCGTGAGAAGAGCACATCCTCTAAACCTGAGGTTCCTGGGCCAAGATACTCCCTGGACAAAGACTGATGCAATACCAGACTTTCCTCCAGAGCCGACAGCAGGGAGAGCCTTCCCCTGGAGCGGACATCCTGAATTTGGACTTGTAGCCTACTGGACTGTGTAAGAATAAAACTTCCTTTGTTAAAGCCATCCACTCTTGTGGTATTTCTGTTAGAGCAGCCCTAGCTGAACTAGGTGACTCTTCAGTGCCATCTTGGAACTGGGTGCTTCCTAATCTGTCCTCCTGAAAGGCTTGTCTGGTTGTCAGCTGTCCTCATGGTTCTATAGAAAGCAATTAGGCTTTGCTGTTTTTTTAGGGTTCACATTGGCACTAGTCACTTCACTCGTTAGGTACGTGGGGGGGGTCCTGTGTTGCCTGTGGCTCAGGTGAGCTATCAAGTGTACCACAGTGGTGATGCTTTGACCCCCACACCTGTGTGTCCACTCCCAGGAATGTGAGGTATCATGGTGTATGGGCACTCAGGTAAGTGGATCTATGAATGCCATAATCTATTTTTAACTAAACTAATCCTTGTAAAATGGAAAATGGCTTTATTAGATTGGTGCAGACAGGCTGTGGGTCAAAGGTAGTGCTGACAGTACAAGTCACCATAAACAAGAGGAACTTGGCAGAGCGGACACCAGTAGGGTTTGCTCTTCATCAGCCGCATCATGAGGTACAACTGAGGTTTGACATCAGACACCTACCACCTACCGAATTAAAATCATCAAGATAGTTCCTTGAAAGATGGGTTTATATCACTGTCATCAATGAGAAAACTTATGCTTTGTGTAGATTGCACCTTGGGATATTATTTACTAATAGTAAAAAGCCACCAAAATTAACACAACATTTAAAATAGTCTACACTTCATCTTTATCCCATCTATTTAAGTTTTCTAGTTAACGCAGCATGTGTGTAATGTAATAACTGGGATGACAGACTCAGTAGACCGATGGGCATACAGCTGGCCTTGGACTGGGTAATGTGGAATGGAGCCAACTTGGTAGCTAGCAACTGACAACAAAAACAACCTATGTAATTTATACATATCTATGCATATTTTTCGCTTGGCTGGCATGCATATTTTGGGAAACCTCGTGGCATAGTAGTTAAGTGCTATGGCTGCTAAACAGAAAGTCAGCAGTTCAAATCTGCCAAGCTCTCCTGGGAAACTCTATGGGGCAGCTCTGCTCTGTTCTTTAGGGTCGCTATGAGTCACCATCAACTTGATGGCACTGGGTTTTGGTTTATGCATATCTTGAAGATGCAGAATAGAAACATTTAAGGAACCCTTGATGAAAAACAGTAGGGAAACCACTGGGGCACATAATAAGTGGTTCCCCTGTGTTCTCTCCTGAAAGCTTCATTATCAATTATTTTTCCTCTGGTAATTAGAAGTGGGTTAGTGTGACCCATTGCTGTGGTGATGGCCCCAATTTGTTCTTGTTTCCCTAGAAGAATACCCTTGAGTGTTCCCCTCCCAAGTGGACTCAGGGCTTGGCCTCATGATTCACTTTGGTCAAGGAATGATTGCAAATATAAGGTGTGATCATTAAGTTTGTGAACATAATTGTTCTAAGTGCTACATACCTCATTGCTGAATATCACTACCATCATCTTAGACCTCCTATGTGAGCAAGCAGCAGTTTGGAAAGCACTAGAGAGTTGGAGCTTGCCTCCGCTTTTACGGGGGGAAACATTCTGGACCCTGGGAGCGAGCTTGGATTGCTTTCTGGGGAGGTAGAGGCTGCAGACATCACAGCCGAGGCCCTGGACTTAAGAAGCCATTCTAGACTGCCCAGCTCTGGCTATGCTGGCTCAGACCCGAGCTGCCCAGGTGACCCACAAAACTGTGAGAAACAAGAAATGTTTCTTGCTTGAAGCTGTGAAGTTTGAGAGTGACTTTTTACAAAGGAAACACTAATCCAGTGGAATCTATCAAGTATGAGATCTTTCACCCAGCTTAAGGTGACAGTTATTGAATCAGATGACTTTCACCAACCCTTGTAGCTTCGTTACTTGTCTTTGCATTTCCAGAGCCCAGCACATTTAAAACCCAAAAACCCAGTGCCGTTGAGTCAATTCCAGCACATATTAGATACTCAAAAAATGTTGTTGAGTGGATCACTGCAGACATATATTGAACACTTTCAAGTGTTTCATTAATTAGTTACCTTAATCTTCTCTGAATGGGGCAAATGATATTATTGTCATGCCCATTTTACGATGGGGCAACCAAGGTCTAGGGATGTTAAGTAACTTGGTCAAGTAAGTAGGGATTTGTATAAAGCATAACTGCTTTCTATGGGACAATGGGGACGGCTGAGAAGAGGACAAGCAAGGACAATACTGCTGTGGCACTATGCAGTACCACCAAATGTAGACGCTCTGTCCTTCAGTACTGAATGAAATTCTACATAAAGTTGGAAACAGAATTCTCCGAGTTTCTCTGTGCCTTAAGCTGTCCTCCGTGCCCCTACCAGGCCCCTCCATACCCACAGTCATGGTCAAGGTCTGCTCACTTAGCTCTGAGAGCCCAGTTTCTCATGCTCATGGCAGCCGGGGGCAGGGGGTCTGAGGGGCCCACCTGCTTAGGAAAAGGTCAACCATTGAGGTAGTTAGGACACAGAGCCCAGGAACAGGCTGCTTGGCCAACACCACTATCTGGGCAGGAGTCAGGGTGCTGCTCCAGCTTGGGCTCAGTGAGAACTAATTGGTTCCAGTTGCATTCCCTAGAACCCAGGTGGTGCCCATTATGCAAAGGAACAAAGCCAGCTCGGCACAGGGCCCGTGCCAGGCAGGGTCTCTGCGGCCAGGAGCTTTCACTGCTAGCAGTCTGTGAGGCCTTTCTTTCTGTCTGTTCTGTTCTCCGTCCATCCGCAGATGGACAGAAAAAAGACACGGCTTGGATGGTCCTGCTTGGGGCAGTGTGTGAGCAACATGGTGGACCCTCTGGGCTCTGCATGATGGCAGGCTTCTCTGTGGGAGCAGCCCTTGTGGCTCCTGGGCCAGCGCTATGGCCTTAACCAGTGACGGAGTGGTTAAGTGCTATGATTACTATCCAAAAGATTGGCAGTTTGAATTTACCAGGTGCTTCTTGGAAATTCTGTGAGGCAGTTCCATGCTGTCCTCTGTCCTATAGGGTCTCTATGAGTTGGAATCAACTCTACAGCAATGGGTTTGGTTTTTTTTTGTTGTTGCACTCTGAACTTTACATAAGACCACTCTTCAGCCCTCAGAGGGGATGAATTCCCATCCAGGTACTGTTGTTCTCTGTTAGATGTTCTGTTTAGATGATTATTTTGTTTGCTTTTAGTCAGCTCTCCCCTACTAGATTTTAAGTCCCTGAAGGTGGAGGCCTGGTCTATCTTTTTCTCCATGACATCTCCAGAAGAATGTTATGCAGATAGTAAGTACATAATAAAAATTTGTTGTGGGAATTCTTCAAGGCAAGCTCTAATATTTTTACTTAATAAAACAAAGCTAAGAGGGGGTGTTAGGGATTGAACTGTGTCTTCCCAAAATGTGTATCAACTTGGGTAGGCCATGATTCCCAGTATTGTATGGTGGTTCTCCATTTTTGTGATACAAAGTATTTATCCTATGTGTTATAAATCCTAATCTATGTGATGTTAATATTATGGCTAACGTTGTGGAGAATGGGAATTCCAGAACACTTACTTGTGCTCTTAAGGAATCTGTATATGGATCAAGAGGCAGTTGTGAGAACAAAAAAAAGGGGACACTGCATGTTTTAAAGTCAGGAAAGGTGTGTGTCAGGGTTATATCCTTTCACCATACCATTTTAGTCTGTATACTGAACAAATAGTCTGAGAAGCTGGATTATACAAAGAAAAATGAGGCATCAGGATTGGAGAGTGATTCATTAACAACCTGTGTTATGCAGACGACACCACCTTACTTGCTGGAAATGAAGACGGTTTGAGACACTTACTGATAAAGATCAAGGACCACAGCCTTCAGTATGGATTGTATCTCAACATCAAGAAAACAAAAATCCTCACAACTAGACCAGTAAGCAACATTGTCATAAAGGGTGAAAGGATTGAGGCTGTTAAAAGATCTCATTTCACTTGGGTCCACAATCAGTGCCCTTGGAAGCAGCAGTCAAGAAATCAAAAGACTCATTGCATTGGGAAAACCTGCTGCAAAGGACCTCTTCAAAGTATTCAAAAGTAAGGATGTCACCTTGAAGACTAAAATGCGCCTGACCAAGGTATTTTCAATCGCATCATATGCATGAGAAAGCTGGACCATGAACAAAGAAGAGAGAAGAAGAACTGATGCCTTTGAATTGTGGTGTTGGAGAAGAATGTTGAATGTACAACGGACTGCCGAAAGAACCAACTGATCTGTTCTGGAAGGAGTACAACCAGAGTGCTCCTTGGAAGCCAAGATGGCAAGAATGTGTCTTACATACTTTGGACATGTTGTCAGGAAAGATCAGTCCCTGGAGAAGGACATCATGCTTGGTAGAGTGGAGAGTCAGTGAAAGAAAGATCCTCAATGATATGGATTGACAGTGGCTGCAACAATGGACTTAAACATAAAAATGATTGTGGACATGGCACAAGACCGGGCAGTGTTTCATTCTGTTGTTCGTAGGGTTGCTATGAGCCAGAACCGACTCAATGGCACCTAACAACAACAACAACATATGATGTTAATAAGGCAGGATTAGAGATAGTTACATTAATGAGGCAGGATGCAGCCTATAGGATTAAGTTGTATTTTGAGTCAATCTCTTGAGATACAAAAAGAAAGAAGTGAGCAGAGAGGAGAGGGACCTCCTACTACCAAGAATGAAGAATCAGAATGGGAACACGTACTTTGGATCTGGGGTCCCTACCCAAAGAAGCTCCTAGGCCATGAGAAGATTGCAAACAAGGACCTTTTCCCAGAGGCAACAGAGAAAGCCTTCCCCTGCAGCTAGCACCTTGAATTTGGACTTTTACCCTCCTATACTATGAGACAATCAATTTCATCCACTTGTGGTATTTCTCTTATGGCAGCACTGAATGACTAGGACGTGGGGTAACTTGCCCAAGGTTACACAGCTAGTGAATCTTAGAGAGCAAATTGTAAACTGGGTTCAGCTGACTTTGAAAGCTGTGAGTTTTTGTAAAGCATGAACACCTGTGCTGGAGAAAGCCTTTAAACTGTTCACAAACAGGTTTAAAGAATATTGATTCAGTGCTTTGTTTGCATTTTGACTCATTTCCTTTCCAATGACCTCAATCTTGATTATCTCAAGAAAATCATTTAAACAAAGACAGACTAGGCTCAAGCTGAGAGCCAGATGATTAGGATGAAGTTTGGTTACGAGAGGCAGAACATTTGAAGAATGGTTTAACAAACTAAAGTATGTTTATCTGTCACTTAAGTGAACCAGAGGTAGCCATCCCAGGGTTGGAAAGGCAGGTCAGTGACGGTAAGGAACCCAGGCTCCTTCTACCCTGTTGTTCTGCCACTTTCATCACATAGCATCTGCTTTATAGCCCAAGATAGTTACTGCAGCTCCAGCCATTGTATTCACCTTCTAGCTATCAGGAAGAAGGGAAGCTCTTGCCTTTACTTTAAGGACCACTTCCTGAAAGTCATATGCAGTCAGTTCAGATTATATGCTTTTAGCCATTAGGAGAATTGAAGAAAGGAAGAGGAGAGAGAGGAACCAATCATTTTAGTCCTGGCACTGTGCTAGGAGCCTGATTTTCACAATGTCTTTGGGCTTATTGCACTTGCTAAAGCTTCTAAGTCTGGAAGCTTCGACCAGAAGATGGAGAAGTCCTTGATTGATTGATAGGCTCTGGGGCCAAGGCAATGAGGATGGGCAGTCCATCTGTCCTCAGTTCTGTGGGGAGGGCAGGAAGGGACTGTTTCCTCTCCTATCCAGGGTGTGAATGGAAAGCTCTTTTCTCCCTCCCTGCCACCAAGCCTAGTGAAAAGCGGAGATTGTGAGACAATCTATTGTGGACTAGGGGTGCTTGGAGGAGGAGGTACCAGGCACCCCATTCTCGATCAGATAGTGCTAGGGCTGTGGACAAGCCGGTGTGAAGAGGGCTAGGATAGAGAGCAGGGATGCAACTGCCTGTCCATTCAGGTGTGGCACTGCACACCCACCTGTGTGAGCTTCTCATGGTAAATCTGGTAGTTCAAACCCACCCAGAGACACCTTGGAAGTAAGGTCTGGCTATCTACTTCCAAAGGGTCCCAGCCATGAAAATCCTATGGAGTAGTTCTGCTCTGCACACATGGGGTTGCCATTAGTTGGAACTGGCTTCATGGAAAACTAGCAACCACCCCCTTGGAATCAGATAGAGATTGGGGTGCTCAACCAGGATGGAGTGTGTTAACAAGTTAAGGGGTCTGAAAGCTTTGAAATCATTAGAATCGTATGTAGTTATTCCTCTGTTTAGAGCCCAGGATCCCTCCACCTTGTGACTCCTTCCCCCTGTCGATCTTTGGAGCCCTCTGTACTCAGCCACAGATGGACAAAAGACTCTGGGAAAGCTCTCCTGCCCAGAAGTGACCAAGATCATTTGCACTGACTTTGCCACCAGAAAGAGTGGGTCATCAGTCACATGATCCCACTGAACTGTAAAGGGGGCTGATGCTGGGAAAACAGCTCAGTGGTTCCTCACAAATGTAAGCATAGAATAACCATAAAAAACCCAACTGCCCTTATAGTGACCCTACTGAACAGAGTAGAACCGCCCAGCAGTGTTTCCAAAGCTGTAATCTCTACTAAAGGAGATTGCCACATCTTTCTCCTGTGGAGAGGCTGGTTGGTTCGAATCACAGACCTTTTGTTTAGCAGCTAAATGCTTTAATCACTGTGCCACCAAATCCCAAAGTTACTGTGAAATTGAAAAACCTACTGCCATCGAGTTAGGTCCAACTCATAGCGACCCTAGAGGTCACAGTAGAACTGCCCATAGAGATTCCAAGGAGCACCTGTCAGTTTGGAACTGCCTACCTTTAGGTTAGCAGATGTAGCCCTTAACCCACTATGTCACTAGTGTTTCCAAACTTGATGGCACTGGGTTTGGTTTTTTAAAATTACCGTATGACCCAGCGATTCCACACCTAGGTACATACCCTGAAAGAACTGAAAATAGGGACTCAGGTGAATACTTGTACACAAATACTCATTAACAACACTGTTCACAATTTCCAAAAAGGTAGAAGCAACCCAGAAGTCCATGAACAGATGAATAGATACAGAGAATCAGCTGTACTCATGCAACGGAATAGTGTTCAGTCATAGAAAAGAATAAAGTACTGATACTTGCTATAGTGTGGATAAATCTCAAAAACATGCTAAGTGAAAGAAGCCAGACATGAAAGGCCACATCACATATTGTATGACTGCACTTACATAAAATATCCAGAATATGTAAATTCATAGAGAACAAGTGCTGGTTTCCACAGACTGGGGGCAAGGGAGAATGGGCAGTGACTGTCAATGGTACGGGATTTTCTTTTAGGGTGGTGAAAAAATGGTTTGGAACTTGCTATAGGAGGTGGTTGTACAACATTGTGAATCTACTAAATGCCACTAAACTGTACACTTGGCTAATTGTACACATGGATAATTTTGTATTATGTGAATTTTACCTTATTTAAAAAATGTTTTTGAAAGGAGGGGGAAATGTATTCCCTGGCTGAGCAGCCACCTCTTAGTAACCATTCTACACTCCATAAAGGGCTCGTGTATCTCTGCTGACCAGCTAACCATCTGTGTGCACCTTTCTCTGACCACCTTGTCCCAAGGAGACAGTCCACAGACCTCTCAGGTCACTGTGCCCAGCTCAAAGCACAGGATGTGCAGTCCTTACTATCAAGTCTGAAAGTGGCTTCTCTTGCTTTGGTGACTTATAAACTGAAAGTACAAGTAACCTGCGAGCCCCACCCCCAACATGCAGAAGAGGAGCAGAACCAGCCGATTACAACACACACCTGTGTTCAGGAAAGGGAAGAACAGAAAACAAAGCAGCCACCAGCTCCTGGTAATTGAGAGATCCTGCTGATTGGGCTCAGGGCAGGTGTGACCACAGGTGGGGGAAGTTCCTCCTTGAGACCCCATCCTGATTTCCAGGAGGGACTTCTTGGTCCATTGTTTGTTATGATCCTGGCTCCACCACTTGGGAGCTTCCTCCTTGATCCGTATCTCCTGGGCCACAGCTCAAGTGGGTGTTGGGGAGTTTGCCCTACTTACAGGCTATGCAGCTCTCCTAGGTCAATTTGTGTGATCTGGGGGGCCCAAGGATTATTTAATATTTGAACAGTCATCATCTTTGCTAGTTTGGATGTGTCATTTCTTTGGCAATAAAACACCATAAAAAAATATAGCAGACTTCTTAGACACGAAAAAGTACACACTGTGTGATTTCATTCATATACAGTCCAAGAACAGGCAGAATCAAAGATGACACTGTGTATAACCCTAAGTCTTTGTCACCAATGCACCCCTTCTTTTGGAATCTTACAGATAAAACGGAGGGAGACTTAGAAAGGCTAAGGGACCCATTTACAGCTACCCAGCTATTTTGAGCAGAGGTGGGACTGTGAACCGGGTCTCTAAGCTTAGACCCCAGGGAGCTTTCTTTCCAACTTAGCCCTCAGAGGGAGCCAGCAAACACAACTGTTACCAACTGCAGCTTTTTCTTTCAGTGCTGGCAATTAGCATCTATGAAATACACTGCCAATCTAATTTAATTATAATTAGGTAATCAGAAGGCTGATTATGTTGTAAATTTAGATTAAAGAGCTGTTGTTTTCAGTTAGGCCCGATTGTGAAGCACTCTAACACTTTAGCTGGCCTCACGGAAAGTTCATCATGTGACTTCTCTTTCAGTCACTTCATTGTGCCCATAGGTCTGGGCTGGTAGTAACTGGACTAGTGAAGTTCTTTAGAGCACTCTCAGCCTGGTGTCCCTTGAAGTACAGATTTAGATCTGGTAAATGTCCCACTGGTTTACCAGGGCTGCCAGCTGCTGCTGGGCTGTTGTATCAGGAGTGCTTTCAGCTGCAATTCAGGAGGGTCCAACCGAAAATGGTTCAAGCCCCAAAGGACTTGCAAGCTCACACAGCAGGATGTCTGGAGATAATCTAATTCCAGGGTTGGTACATTGGCTTTCAGAAATGTTATTGAGAACCTAGGTCTAGTCCAGCTTCCTGCTCTGCCAACTCTAGCATGTTGGCTCCTGTCCTCACGCTTGTCCCTAACTGAATTATGACGATTGCTGCAGACCCAAACTTCCCCAGAAGAAGCAGTCTTTCCTTGCATCGCTTGGGTCTTTCTCTAGGCTCCTCCGCATGACTCAGCTTGAACTGAGCATAGGTGTGTTCCTCGGTCAATCGCTGGAACGACCTTGATGGCTTAGGCAAATCAAGACTCGTCTCATGGGGCTTTTCTTGGAATCGGTGGTTGCCTGATGCCTTCTACAAGTTAGCAGAGGCACTGGGTGAAGAAAACCACTGTTGGCTAGGCTACCAAGAGTCCATGTCTAGAGTCAGTGTGGCCAGACCCAGCCTAGGTCTGCGATAAACTGGACTCTGCTTGCAAAACTTTACTGCCCGTCTCTCCCTCAGACACCTAGTATTTATATTCCTAAGGGCTAAGCTTCAGCATTACTCGTAGGTGTTGTTGGAAGTATAAGGCAGGGGAAAAGGATGGGAAAGAGAGAGGGAAGAGAAGACCTTCTGACAGATGAGGAAGGAAGGGAGGTAGCTGGAAGAAGAAAGAGAAGGGCTTATGGCTGTGGACGTGGCCAGCCAGCCACTGAGAGATCCACCCTGGAAAGAGAAAGTTGGACAGAAGGGTACAGGCTCTCACCTTGCAGGTGAGGCTGCCTGCAGTGCTCTGAGGTGGGAAGTATTTTCCTGACTCCCAAGACTTGTTCTTACATCATAGCAGGCAGCCTTCAGAAGTTGCTGTTGTCCTGCTGGCCAGCCACCTGAGGCTGCTTCAGGGATGTTTGCTAGTTGTTGGCCAGGCCTGCTTCCTTCTTTTGCTGTCCTGGGGCCCACTTGGGGCAGTGGCACATGATGGACATGTGACCAGGCTCCTCAGTCAGACTGCCTGTGCTTACGTATCAGCTCCTCTCCCTTCCACCTGGAGGATTTCCTTAAGCTGTCTTAGCCCCAGGTTCCTCCTCCATACAAACTCCATCTCACTGGGTTCTTGTGAGGATTAAGTGAAATAATCCATAGAAAATGCTTAATACAGTATCTGGCTTGTAGTTAACATGCAATGAATGTTTGCTTTTGCTATTGCCACTGTTATTTGTCACCTTCATATTATTGATATTATGATCATGGTTTTCTGGGACAGATGCAGAAGCTGGCTAACATTGTGGTCGTTGCAACCTCCAGACTCCTCCTTAGCATTGACATTAGGGGTAGTTCCAAGCACAGAGGACAGACAGCCACACTGGGTGAAGGAAATGTGCACCTACTAGGCACATTTTGTGTACCGACTGTGTGGGTCTGGCATATATAAACATGTGTTTGTCAAGGTAGGAGAATAGGAAATGTTTTGTTTAATTGTTTGTTAGCTCGTTATATAACATTTAAATATCTAGACATATAGTTATGTGTCCACTTGCACTTTTCCTGCAAATGTTAACATTTGGCCTGAGGAGGAAGCCAGGAGGTAATATGCTTGTTCTACAAGCTTGGAGCCGTCATGCTCAGGAAAGAGGTTTCCATTTTGACCCTCTAATGACTGGTGATATAGTGGTTAGGAGTTCAGTTCCCAACCAAAAGGTCAGCAGTTTGAATCTACCAGCCACTCCTTGGAAACTCTATGGGACAGTTCTATTCTGTCCTATAGGGTCACTATAAGTTGGAATTGACTCAACAGTGATGGGTTTGGTATTTTTTGTTTTCATGACTGCCTGGGCAGACTCTGTTTCCTTACAAAACATATTTCTCAGAATGTGTTGGGACAACAAAATGCATGAAAATTGAGCAATGGATCCACAGGATTATAAAAGGCTGTTCTATTCTCAGAAAGCTAAAAATATCACAAAACTCTCAATGACAACTGTCCTTTTGGGCAGTCTTTCACAATATTTCACTGCCTTTTGAGCACCATGTTGTTCTTTCACATCATAACTTGGACGTGTGAGAGACTGGCTGAGCCCAGGGGCTAGCAGAGACCAGAGGCCTTGCTTGCAGTCTTCCAGATTCTTCCAGCTGTGTCCAATCCAGATTAACTTTATAGATCCCAAGCCTTTTTTTTTTTTAAATCACTAGTCTTAATTCACTCAGTTGTCCATTTTCTACTCATTTCTATAAAACAGTAAGGCAAAACCAAGCAATTATCATAAATACATACTGTTGACTGGATGAAGACAGAGATGCTGCCCAAACTGACTTATTGGCTGACTGGAGTTACCATTGGGCCAAGTCTTAAATGTTCATGTTAATAGCAAGAAAGGCAATTTGAGGTATAATGTATGAACAAGCTGATTGTGTGTGTGACAATGGAAGCTGAGACCTATTTGCATCTGCCCTTTCTTAAATATAGTGAGATGGATACCTACTTCTACCAAATGACCACCACACATTCCCAACAAGTGGATTCTGACTCATAGAGACTGTATAGGAGGGAGTAGAACTGCCTCAGAGGGCTCCTAAGGAGTGGCTAGTAGATTTGATCTTTTAACCAATATGCCATCAAATGATCAGCATGGCCTTTGAAAAGTGCTCTGGGCCCCATCCAGGCTAATCCTTGAAAGGCTTGGCCCCAACATGACAGACATTTGTGGACAACCATAAGAATGCCCATGAGACTTGCCCAGACTGACTGGCCGTGAGGGAGCAGGTGCACTGTGCTCACTGCTACCAGGCACTGAGATGCCTGTAGCACCTACTGGTGCCACTGCATGACCAAGAAGCAGTCCCACATTTCACCATCCAGGAATACCTTCCTTCCAGGCCACCGATGAACTGTGTTATACTCAGGTGACCCCTTCCTCTAAGACTCCAGCAGGGTGGGTTGCTGTGTACCTTTCAACATGATTTCATCACACAAAATGCTAGCAGTGACTCAATAAATGTATGAATTCTTACCTCCAAACTTCTCTGTAATTCTCTCTCAATACAATCCTCACCCTTCTCCTCCCCCACACATTCTTTCCCTGTGCCTTCTAGAACTCTTGTTCCATAATCACTACATCCTTCTTGACATATTCCCTCTAGGTCCTTATCCAACCTTGAACTTAGCTTTCCCTTGAGCACTGCTTCCCTTATCACCTTTCAGGGAAAAATTTTTTTTGCGTACCTTATATATTTCTATATGACCTTATGCCAGAAAGCCAAAGCCACTGTCATTGAGTCAATTCCACTCACAGAAACTCTGTAGGTTACAGCAGAACTGCCCCATAGAGTTTCAAAGGAGTGCCTGGAGGATCTGAACTGCTGACTTTTTTTGTTAGCAGACATAGCACTTATCCGCGACACCAACAGGATTTCCTGACCCTATAGAAGGTTATCAGAAAAGAAGACCCCCGACCAGATGGAATGATACAGTGGCTGCAACAATGGGCTCAAGCGTAACAATGATAGTAAGGATGGCACAGCATTGGGCAGTACTTCGTTCTGTTGTACATAGGATCTCTATGACCTGGAACCAGCTCCATGGCACCTAACAACACAGTGACACATTCCTCAGAGTAAGGAGGTAGTGGTGGTATCCTCCTTCTTCCCAAAGCTGCTTCCCTTCCATTCTTCCCTCTCTCTCTTGTGAGCTCCATCGAGACTCACACTGTTGTGGTTTTCTTACCCCACCTTGGGAAATCCTGGTGACATGATGGTTAACGGCTATACCTGCTAATCAAAAGGGCGGCATTTGGAATCCACCAGGTCCTCTTTGGAAGCCCAATGGGGAAGTTCTAGTTTGTCCTATAGGGTAGCTGTGAGTTAGAATCAATTTGACAGCAGTGGGTACCCCACATCCTCATAGAAATTAACTTCTGGTTGTCACCCTGCCTGTCACATTCATTTCTGGATTACCTTTCTCTCCAACCTCCTCTTGTCATCATTCTTGTGGGGAAAGCTTCACTATCCACATGGATGGCCCTTCCAGTCCACTGGCCTCTTGACTCCTGACTTCCTCCCCAGGTCCATTTTTTTTTTTTTTTTTTGGTGACTGAGTGAAAGTGTACAGTCCAATTTAAATTTACATGCTTGCCTATCTGCAGCTCCCTCTGCTCTCCTTGCCCAGTGATAGCACACTCCTCCTTTCCATTCTATACATGTCATATCCTCTTAACAATCTCCTGTCCCCTTCTCTCCACCCGTTCCACTCCATTCTAGTAAGAGGCCAGTAGAACAACATCCTATAGATGCATAGAACCATAAAGTGCACACACGATACAATTACTCTGTGTCCTGGAGTCCCCCAGGTCCGATTTTAATATTCACAGGAAGATGTAAATGGAGACACACTTGTATGTCCAGATTTTTAAATGTTATATATTCAGCCTTTAAACTGTTAAATAAAACACATCCTACCTTGACAAACACAACTTTACATAACAAAATAATAGATGTAAAATTATGGTAAAAGATCAAAGAAGACTGAGTTTAACTATTGTGTATGTTTGGGTGTTGTTTCAATGGGGCAACAATATTTAAATAAACAATAAAACTCATATATAACGCATAAATTATACTTACTCCATAAATGTTAATTTTCTTGCTGTCATTTAAACAAATTACTAATTACATTGCTGTGATCAAGACTGTCACATAATTTGTGCTCTGTGGAGAGTAATGACAAATTAGGGAATCTTTTTTGAAATACGGTAGTTCATAAGTTGGTTTTCATTAATTTCAAAGTTGAGAAACTACTCTGCTAAGGTAGTAGCAACTGGAATTGTCAATTAAATTCTTAAGCAGTACTTAGATTGGAAATGAATTGTGGGTTTAACATATGTTAAAACCTTTTTATGAGTTTGGGTCATATATGATCATTAGCACAGAAAAATAGTACAAATACTTTAATTTCATTATATAAATTGCTGTCTTATTATTAGTTCCAGTGTCACCTAAAGCAATAGCTAAAGCCATGCAATATTTTCAAGTATTTTTCTTTTGAATTCTTCAGTGCTCAGATATAATAAAGATAATAAAACAGTAGCATGTTATTCAGTTTGTTAAATATTTTTCCAGATTACATCTTGATGTATAATAACTGTTATGGTTAAGGTTGTACCTCAACTTGGCTGGGCCACAAGTCTCAATTACGTATATAATATAGTTTGGCAGTTATGTATTGATGGAATCTGGCAGTTATGTAACGATGTGTCATTTATCCCCCACGATGTGACCTAATGTGATCTGCCAGTTAGTTGTAAGGGAGGTTTCCTTAGGGGTGTGGCCTGCATCCAGTATATGTGGGCCTTCTGACAAAATTGTATCATTTGCTCTGGATTCTGCATCCAGCTCATTACCATCTGACCTCCAGTTCTCGCGACTTGAGCGAGAGGCCTGCAGTATCGCCCCTGCTGATCTTGGCGTTCATCAACCTCTGCAGCCTATGGGCCAGCAGCCTGCCTTCTGTCCTGCTGATCTTGGGTTTGTGAGTTCCTGTAGCTACATTAGTAAGGAGAAGCCTCCAGCCTGACACTGGACTTACAGATTCAGGACTTACCAGCCTCTATAACCACATGAGCTATTTCCTTGTGATAAGTCTCTCTCTCCTTCTATATATGTGTATCCATATACTTCACTGGTTTTGCTCCTCAAGAGAACCTAGAACTAAAGTCATGGCCAAAAATATCTCTATGGAAATTAGTTTGAGGAAACTTAATATATGAATCTTCTTCATAGTCATACAAATGTTTCCTTGTTTAAATTATTATTTTTTTGTTGCATATTTTACATATAGTTTCTTTTACTTTAGAAAAAAAATGTTATAAGAATTAAATCTAGTCCATTAAAGGAAACCCCGGTGGCTTAGTGATTGAGTGCTATGGCTAGTAACCAAAAGGTCTGCAGTTCAGATCTACCAGATGCTCCTTGGAAACTCTGTGGAGCAGTTTTACTCTGCCCTATAGGGTCACTATGACTTGATGTTGACTCAACAGCATTGGGTTAGGTTTTTTTTGGTTTAGCCCTTTAAAGGAAACTCTGGTGATGTAGTGGTTAACTGCTATAGCGCTAACTAGAAGGTTGGCAGTTCAAATCCACCAGGTGCTCCTTGGAAACTATGGGGCAGTTCTAGTCTGTTTATAGGATCACTGTGAATTGGAATTGACTCAATGGTAGTGGGTTAGTCTTTTAAAAATGAAATACAGAAACTTAAATCCATTTGTTCTTCATTTGTAAGCAATGGTTCATATCAAATAACTGTGGATGGTGCAAACCCCTTGCTACTGAGTTGATCCTGACTCATAGCAACCCTACAAAACTGGGTAGAACTGACCCACAGAGTTTCCAAGGAACACCTGGTAGATTCAAACTGCCAACTGTTTTGTTAGCAGTGTAGCACTTCACCACTGAGTTACCAGGGTTTCTGTGGGCAGTGCAACATGAAAGTAATTTCATTTTCTGCTGAAGATCATAATTTACTCATATTTAAGAATCCACTAGCATTTCGCTTAACTCTTCCAGTGCATCTCACATCTTGTCTAAATTAAATCAAATTGCTTTAACAGCCAGTACCTCCAGGGCCAAAAATGGTCACTTGGCACAACTGGGAAACACGGCTTTGTTAGACAGGAATGTATGATGGCATTATGCCAAGTGGAAACGATTTGTGAAGTTAATTTGTCTTCTCTTTTAAATGCTTCTGTTGCTCAAATTGGAAACCCTGGGGGCTTAGTGGTTGGGTGCTATGTCTGCTACCCGTGATGTTCGCAAAATTTGAATCTGCCAGGTACTCCTTGGAAAATTTATGGGCAGTTCTACTCTGTCCTATAGGGTTGCAATGAGTCCTTTTGTTGCTGAAGTTGGAGACCCTGGTGGCTTAGTGGTTAGATGCTGTGTCTGCTTAACTATGAGGTTGGCAATTCGAATCTGCCAGGTACTCCTTGGAAGCTCTATGGGGCAGTTCCTCTCTGTCCTATAGGGTTGCTATGAGTCAGAATTGACTCGATGGTACTGGGTTTGACTTTTTTTTTTTGGTTGCTCAGATTCTCCATATAATCTGAAAAGGCATCTTCTTCTAAGTTACTCGTGGGCAGCACCCACAAAACTTTATGGCATCCAGATAGGGTCACTTTTGGTTTGAGGATGTAGGATATAGAGAAACATTTATCTGGGAGATGCGTGATGTCAGCCAGGACAGTGAATGTTCAGGATCATGGTTATGCGTAAATATTGGCAGTTTGAGTCCACCGAGAGGTGTGTCAGAAAAAAGTCCTCATAAACTACTTCTGAAAAATCAGCTGTTGAAAACCCTATGGAGCACAGTTCTACTCTGATACACAAGGGGTCACCATGAGTTTGAATGGACTTGATGTAACTTTTTAAATTTAATTATTTTTTCATATACTGGTTCTAAGCATTGAATCTCAAATGGCAGGGGTGCACACATGTCCTCTGATAAATTAAGTGTGTGCATGCATGTGTGTGTAATATGCAGAGCCCTCTAAAACGGGGGCAGTGGCCTCTTGAGGTGGGGTCTCCTCACCTCCAGGGACATTTGCTTCCCCTTCATTTTGGTGAACTGCTCTCAGAGCTTCCTACTAGGTCTGTAGTCTTGGTTGCAAGCAACAGAAACCAACTTGGATGAACTAAAGTAGAAGAGGAATTGACTGGAAGGTTGACTAGCTGACAGAATCAACAAGAAGTCTGGGGAACCTGGCCTGGAAAGTGGGCAGAAACCAAGTGAAGCTGGGTGGCTAAGAACACAGCGAAGTCACTCCAAAGAACAATCTGGTCAACATATTGCTTCTAGTGCTGACCTCCCTGTGCAAATTGGATACTACAGACATCATAAGTCATTCCCAGCAAATCCCGTGGCTCTGAGTCACTGTCTTCAGATTCAGATCCTTTGGCAGAAGGGTCTGATTGACTAGAACTTACGTTGTTGCGTTCCTGCCCCTGGTGATGCCATGTGGGGGGCGAGTACACCTGGCACCTTTTGGATTCCTGTGCAGCTGTGGGTTGCTTTGCCTCTCACCAAAGCTCACTAACTCTGAATGTGTCCACGTAGGAAGGAAATCTGGCCAGGCAAATATTCACTACATCTGCTGTAGGTCTTAACACCAGTAACAACTGCACCACATTTGAAATCATTCTTTCAAACATTTCACTTTCTGATTATGACCTATCCTGCTACTTCACTTAAGGACAGACATTCCTTTTAATAGTTCTTTAACATCATAAACAACTCTTTCTCTCTAGCCTTGTTTTTTTTCTTTTCTTTAACTAAATTTTATTTTGTTGTTATTTGGGTTCTACAAAATATATACCAATTCAACAGTTTCTGCAAGTACAGTTTAGTGTATTGATTACATTCTTTGAGTTGTACAGTCATTTCACCCTCCTTTTCTAAGTTGTTCCTACCTCATTAGCATAAACGCATTGCCCTCTAAGGTTCCTATTTAGGCTTTCAAGTGGCTGTAGTTGATCTGTTCCATATAGATAATTCTTAAAAGAGGATAATGACCAAGGCCGACCTATTGTTTGGTTTTAAGAAGACTTCAGGAGATAGTTTTGGTTAAAGATTTAAAGATTACTTCAGGGCAACAGTTTCAGGAGTTCATCCTCCCTCCCTGATTCCAAAAGTCTAGAGTCCATAAAAATTTCAGTATATGTTCTGCATTTCCTCCTTTCTGACCAGTATTCTTCTATGGAATCTTTGATCAAAATGTTCAGTAATGGTAGCTGGGCACTATTCATTTCTTCTGACCTAATTGCAAAGGAGGCAGTTGTTCAGAGAGGCAATTAGCTATATATTTCATTTCCTCCTGCTACTCCTGACTTTCCTTTCTCTGTTGCTCCAGGTGAATAGAAACCACTTGTTGTGCCTTGGATGGCTGCTTGTAAGGTTGTAGGATCCCGGGCAACACAACAAATTAGGAGATTCAATAGATGCATTAAACATGTTATCAGACCAACTAACTGGGATGTCCCATGAAACCATGACCATATATCTTTTCTTATGTACTACAGAGTCAATGGCTGGTTCATCAGTTTCATTACTCAGCTGTCCTTCCTTGCACACATCTGATAAAATCCCAGTTTAGGATGAATGTGATTATCTACCCATATCTATGCCAGAGTCATTCTTGAATTTTTTCTTTCCCTTACCCTTAATATTTAGGCCATCACCAAGTCCTGTCAGTTCTATCTCCAAAATGTGTCTCCAGCCTACCACTTCTTTCTAAGTCCACTGCCGCAACTCTGATCTGGACTGCCATCATCTGTTACCTGGAGTATTGCCACAACTCTTTGATTGGCCTCTTTCTGTATTTTGTTTGCTATAAGCTGCTCCCCTCGGTGCAGTGAGATACCCTGGTAAAATGGAAGTCAGCATCAGACACCACTTATCCACTAGATAATCATCAACAGGACTTACAAGCCAATGCATTACCATGCCCTTTCCTACCTTTTCACCATTTGTCGTATCCTCTCCCTCCCCTTTGTGACACTCACTACCTTTGTTTCTGTTCCTAGATAATGTGACACTCTTTCTGTCTTGTGGTTTCTTCTGCGTGGAATGTTATGACAGTTAGGATTTTATGTCGGCTTGGCTGGGCCGTGATTCTCAGTGTTTTAGCAGTTGTATAACATGATTATCGCCCCCCCCAGTAGAATTAGCTGAATGATACCGACTGAGGAGGGGCCTGTGGTGGTTCACCACCCCCTTCAGCCTTCATCTCTCTGCCTTCCACCACCTACTTCCTGCCTGCTCGCCTTGCCAAGGTTTTTGGCTTGTTGTGGGTCCAAGCGGCTGCTTCTCTTTTGTCTTCTGATGTCCAGTTCTTTGGACTTGATCTACCAGCTTACCAGTCGATCTTGGGATTTGTCAATTTTCACAGCCTGTGATTAAGAGTTCTGCTCACCAACCTGACCATCTTGGGTTCAGCAGCCCCTGCAGCTATGTGAATCAGGAGAAAAGTTGTGGTCTTGCCTGCCGTCTTGGGATTTGCCAACCCACACAGCCCGTGAGCCTGCACCCTGCTCTCTGACCTGCTGACCTAGGGTTCACCAGCTTTTGTGGCTGTGTGAGGTCTCTGTCCTTGTCAAGGACTTGGGATGTTTCATCCTCTACAATTGCATGAGCTGTTTCCTTAATATAAATCTCTTATGTATTTATACACTTTACTGATTTTGCTTCTCTAGAGAACCCAGCCTAAGACAAATATCCTCTTCCTAATTTGTCTGGCTAACTTTTATTTACCTTTTTGTCTTAGCACAAATATACTTCTTAAAGCATATCTCCGATCACCATAAAGTAAAATATTTTTCTCTGTAATGCCTTCTCATCCCCAAACCCATAGCCATCAAGTCAATGTGGACGTATAGCGACCCTGCAGAATGGAGTAGAACTGCCCTGTAGGGTTTTTAAGGCTGACTGCCACATCTTCTTCCCATAGAGTGCCAGGTGGGTTTGAACTGTGAAACTTTTAGCAGCTGAGCACTTCAACTGCTGAGCTTCCAGGGCTCCTTGTCCTCTCATAAAAACCAAACCCAACCCATTACTGTTGAGTCGATTCAGACTCATAGCAAACTTACAGGACAGAGAACAGCCCCATGGGGCTTCCAAGGAGTAGCTGGTGGATTTGAACGGCCAAGATTTTAGTTATCAGCTGAGCTCTTAACTGCTGAGTCATTAGTGTGCTCTCATAGCACCTGGCATTCTCCTTCATGCTTCTTGTCATGCCTTGGGGAGTGTGTCCATTGTTTAATGCCGACACAGCAGTGGAATGGGAACTCCATGTCACTACAGCACAGAGCCTGAACACAGATATGTTTATGAATGACTGAGTGGACAGGCCTGCTGCAAGCATCTGGAGGAAAACCTTTCCTATAGCCTCCTTCAGCCTAAATTAATTTCCTTCTACTCCTACATTTATCAGGCTTACTAGCAAATCTATAGCATTACCTCTGTTAACTTGCTAGGATGAATCTAGGATTCAGATTCTAAAAGGTAGAAGAAGGAAGAAAACCTAACATGGAAAGCACCTTCGAGTAGCTATAGACCTTCCCTTTGAGTGGTAATCTCAGTGCGTAACTACTGGGGCTTGAGTGAGTTGTATGTCTCTGATCCTCTTACCTTTGAATCAGGATCATTCCAGTAGCTTTGCATTCAGACTTCCACTTGTATTATGCAGTCAGGAATCATTTCTTTGTCAAAGCTGTGTTGGCACAATTATAGTCTCCTAGGAGTCAGGGGGAGAAGTAATGATGCTTCTTCAGCCTACTATCGCTTATCTTCATGTCTATCTAAATTGTATTTTTGAGTTTTCTGCACTAATGTCCTTTGTTTTAGTTATCTAGTGTTGCTATGACAGAAATACCACAAGTGGATAGTTTAACAAACTGAAATTTATTCTCTCACAGTCTGATGCAATGAAAGTGTGACTTGAGGGTGCCAGCTCTAAGGGAAGGCTTGCTCTATTGGTTTTGGAGCAAAGGTTCTTGTTATCAGCCTTCACTTGGTCTAGGAGCTTTTCAATGCGGGGACCCTGGGCCCAAAGGACACGGTCTCTTTCTGGTTTTCCATTCATGGTGGATGGAGGTCCCCTGTCTCTCTTCTTGCTTCTCTTTTTCTGGTCTCCAAAGAGACTGACTCAAGATACAACCTAATCTTATAGAGTGAATCCTGCCTCAGTCATGCATTATTAACATTGCAGAGGCAGGATTTACAACACATAAAATCACATCAGGTGACCAGATAGTATACAACCACACAATACTGAGAAGCATGGCCTAGCCAGGGTGATACACATTTTTAGAGAACACATCTCAATCTATAACATCTTTATGAAGTCAATAGTACATTAAAATGAAATAACAATGAGAAGAAATCATCTGTGTGTCGTCCACAATCATCTTTTCTGAGTCTACCAGTTGTTAACTGACTACTTAGGAGAGGCATGTGTGTGTGCCTTGTGGATTTTTTTTTTTTCATCTCTTCTTTTGATTGCTCACCTCCAGGCAACTTCATTCCTTAACAACAATGTAAGAATTAGGTGGGTAGGATGGATGAAAGATGTAAAAATGGCAGCAGTCAACTTTATTTACTACTAGGAAAGAAGATGTTTCATAGTACAGGTTGTGCTGTAAGAGATGACCAAACAGGAAAAGACTGTTGATAGGAAGTAAGGTAACAGATTTAAGTGTGTCACGCATTTATTCACTCAAAAATATTCAACAGCTGCAATGAAATAGTTCGTGGGAAAGTTGACACGAAGGTATTTAAAGCCATAGACTAACTTCTCGGTGACGAGTCTCTGCCTATCCCTTCCATCCCCAAATTTTAAGTACAGTTAACCACATATGTATCTTGTAATGGAAACCCTGGTGGCATAAGTGCTATGCCTGCTAACCCAAACATTGACAGTTCAAGTCCACCAGGCACTCCTTGGAAACTCTAGGGGGCAGTTCTGCTCTGTCCTCATTTCAACTCAACAGCAGTGGGGTTGGTTTTTTGGGTTTAAGTGTTTTGTAACTAAATGTAAGTTGTATGTTTCTTGATTTTAATCAGTACATTCAAAATTTTGCATAAATATATTAGTAGGATTATTTTTGGTGGGGAGGAAGTGGTGAGGTCTCAAGGAGTCTAGGTAATGGGTGGGCTCCAGGGAATTAGACTGTTGTTAGCAGCCCTCATATCAATCTCATGGTAACCCCATGCAAAACAGAATGAAAAGCTGCCTGGTCCTGGACCATGCTCATGATTGACTGTTGTGACCCATAGCGTTTTCATCAGCTGATTTTCAAAAGTAGATAGCCAGGCCTTTTTTTCCCCCGCTTGTCTTAATCTGCAAGCCTGGTTGAAACCTGTTTAACATCATAGCAACATACAAACCACCACAGACAACAGTCATAGCCACATGAGGCGCATTGGGTAGGAATCCGTTCCTAATCATCTGAACAGAATGTCAAAATCTTACCACTGATCTTGGGCCTATAGTATAGCACCCATTTAAGCATCCCAACCTGATTCGAGTCTTTGTTCTTGTATGCATCCCATTCTTAACATTTCATTTCAAAGCCTCCACTCTGTAAGCCATTCAACATGTGGCAAAACCTAAGATTCTATTGAATGTTAAACTTTGTTGTATTAATGATCTGCTTTAATGCTCAACTGCAGGCAAAATCTGTTTTGTAATTGAAACTGCCTCCAACTAGGATGTATATTTCCATACCCCGGAAAAGAACCATGCATTTTCTCTCAGTGATTCTGTATGTGTGTGTGACTGTAAAACTGAATATGACAGTCACAGTCAGGTTTTTTAATTCCAGACATATGTGGGTTTACAATTTATCTTTTGGTTATTGACTTCTAACTTTACAGTAGCCAGAGAATATACTCTCTATAATAATGTATGTTCCATTTCTATAAACATTCTTGAATGTGTATTCTGCAGTTGTTGAGTGCAGTGTTCTCTATGTATCTGATAGATCAAGTGTGGTAATTGTGTTACTGAAATCTTCTAGTCCCTTAAAGATTTTTTTGGTCTCTTTGATCTATGTATTGGTTACCTGTGGCTACTGTAACAACTAATTACAAATTAGATGGCTTAATACATCAGATGTTTATTATCGCTAGAGGGAAGAAGTCTGAAATCAAAGCGCTAGCAGGGCCTTGCTCCTTTGGAGGCTTCAGGGGACAATCTGTTCTTTTCCTCTTCTATTTTCCAGAGGCTGTGGACATTTCTTGATTTCTGGCTACATCACTCTAATCTATGCATGGCCACATTGCCTTCTCTGTTTTTTTCTTTTCTGCATCTCATCTTCTTTTTTCTGCCTCAAATCTGTCTTTCTTTTAAAAGGATACTTGTCATTGGATCTGACTTGACGACACTTGGCTGCTGTCATTGGGTTTATGGCCTGCTTGTATAATCCAGGATGATGTAATCGCAAGATATTTAATTACATATGCAAAGCATTTTTTCAAAATAAGAAAACTTCATAGGCTTCAGAGATTAGGATGCAGCTATTTCTTTAGAGAAGCCACCATTAATCTACCACCATCTATTAGAGACAGCTATGTTAAAATCACCTACTCTGATGGCAGATTTCTCTTTCTTCTAGTAGGTCTCAATTTTTGCTTCATATATTTTGTGACCATACAACTCAGGTATCTTCCCTGTGCAGTGAAATATTTTATCATTATGTAGAGACCCGTCTTTAGTCTTTCACTCCCTTTCTCTCTCTTTCACACACGTTGGTCTGTTGACGACAAAGTCTTGCTGTTTGTGTGACAAAGACTAACTTGTGTTCCTTCCATTCTTCTTTCACTGGATATAAAAATCTGAGTTTACACTTTTTACCTTCAGCATTTCACTGAATTCTCTTTTATTTAAAATATATTTTTTTAATGTCCTAAAATGTCCTAGTGCCAGAATAGTTACAGGTATAGAAAATTAAAAAAAGTGTGTGGATTCAAAAGTGTATATGACTAATATGAAGCAGCTCTTTCTGAAACTAAATAATTCTACGTGATAGAACTATTCCATTAAATATAGGGCAAAAACAAAAAACAAACAAACAAAAAACCCAAACCAAACCCACTGCCATTAAGTTGGGTCTGACTCATATCGACCCTGTAAGTCAGAGTAGAACTGTCCCATAGAGTTTCCAAGGAGCACCTGGCGGATTTGAACACCTGACCTTTTGGTTAGCTGATGTAGCACTTAACCCACTAGGCCATCAGGGTTTCCTATAGTGTAAAACACATTGAAAAAAAATGTATGTAAAGAAGCTTAAACAAATGTGGACACCTAAGTACCTTTAAACCTAAACCCATGCCGTCTAGTTGATTCTGGCTCATTGGGACTCTATAGGACAGAGTAGAACTGCCCCACAGGGCTTCCAAGGCTTTAAATGTTTCTGAAAGTAACTACCACTTCTTTCTTCCACAGAGCAGGATGACATTTTGGTTAGCAGCTCAGTGCTCTAACCATTGCACTATCAGTACAATCAGGGGCAACAATGTCTCTACGGCCAAAATGATTCTTCACACACTAATTACCTGTCTTGTGGAAATACAGCTCCATTACCTGCTAGCTTAAATGGTTCTTCCTGGTAAGTTATCAACAGCCAGTGAACTCCACACCAAACAATTATCATATATATCCTTCCACATATGTGACTGCTATTGGTATAAAGAATGCAAATTTACCCTGAGGAATGAAAGGAATACGAGGCACATAATATTTCTTCTTCTTCGGCCCTCAAGATGCCTACATAGTCTCCCACTTGTTCTCGACTTGGGAAACAGGGCACGAAGCTCGACATTTTTGAAAAAAAGAATTGTGTCTCTGGCCTAAGCACATGTAAGACTCAAAGGACTTAAAAAATTCCTTTAATATTTCAAACGCATTTATCTTTTTCACCATCTTGCTAAATCTCAGTTTTTATCCTTGGCTTTGAGGGCTGGACCTTCAGGGCGGATAACGGCATCCGTGAGTAGTTGAGGTAAGGGCATCCCAGGATGGTCCCACTGGGTGTAATTTGCCACTCATGCCTCTCGTGACTTTCTTTCTCCGTCCTCACGCAAAGACTGAAGCTGTGAAGCCCTCAGCGGTGCCAAGGCCGGTAAAGGGGGTGGCGTGAGGACACCACCAACGGAGACCTGGTCTGTGCTAGACACAACCAACGCGCGGCTTTGAGCACATCTCAGCAGCTGGCAGAGCTCCTTGTCGTCCTGGTAACTAGGTCTAGACTGCGCGTGCGCGGGCCTCCCTCTATCACTTGAGGCCGCCTGGGGGCGGGGCCGATAAATGCTGTGGAGCTCTGTCTCCCCGCCTCTCTAAGCATTTTTGAGGTGCAGCGAATGTCTGTCCTATGACGTGCTGGCGACTCAAGCTCCCGCCCCTCTTCGCCTGACTTTCTCGCAGCTCGCCAGGCGCACCACGTGCCCTACTGGTGGCTTCCCCGGCAAGCCTTTGCAACTGCCTGTTGGAAGCTGCTGTAAAATGTCGTGAGGGGTGCCGCCACTTTACGGCTGCCTCTCCCTGTCGCGAGCTGCAGAGCGTCCACAGCCGTCAGCCCAGGCTGAGAGAGTCGGGCCGGCGCAGAGTGAGGGGCCCGGTGCAGCGCTGATCTCTTCGGCACGCTCTTTCTGGTCCCCGGCAATGTGATCGTGAAGAGGCTGCCGTGCCCCCTGGCCTAGGCTGAGACGGGCAGCAGGTGTCTGCGAGGCAGTTGGGTGCTGGGGGCCAGTAGGATGGAGGAGAGCATGGAAGAGGAAGAGGGGGGCAGCTACGAGGCGATGATGGATGACCAGAACCACAACAACTGGGAGGCCGCCGTAGACGGTTTCCGGCCACCTCCGCTGCCTCCATCGTCGATCCCGGCTTCTGCCCGAGAGCCTCCGGGAGGGCAGCTGCTGGCCATGACTGCGGTGTCCGTGGACAGGAAGGGCCCCAAGGAGGGACTGTCGATGGGGCCGCCACCACCGGAGACCAATGGGGTGATCATGATGTTGAAGAGCTGTGACGCCGCTGCCTCCGTGGCCAAGGCGGCCCCCGCCCCCACCCCCAGCTCTGCCATCAACATCAACACCTCCACCTCCAAGTTCTGTGAGTCCGGCCGTTCCCCAGCAGTCCTGACTTGTCTCCTTCCCACCTGGACGCCAGATATTCCCTGCCCAGCAGCCTGCTGCCTTTGTTTCAGGCCTGGGTCCCTCCTCTCTCCTCCCCTCGTGGCCCCCTCTCTCGTGTGGTGTCTGCCAGGGCGGCCGTGACTTCTTGTATTACCTGGCCGAGGGGAGCAGCCTGGTGCGCACACAGCCCCGAGTTCTCCAGCCGCCTCGATCCTTATCATAGCTGGCTATCTCTCAGCTTTGGGAAGCTCTGCTCTCTTCTGTCCGCCTTTCAAGTTTCGCTCTCGAAGATGAGGGGGAAATAAGGCTGCCTGAGTTTCAGTAGAGACAGGACTTCAGCTTTCTTCTTTTTTGCAGCCAGAGAGAGCGCTAAGTTCTCTGGCAGCTTGTGTCCTTGTGGTTTTAGCCAGTGTACGTGAAGCAAGTGGGTAGTTAGAAAGTTGACACATATATATCACTTGTTCTTATTACGATACAGAGTCCATCTTCTGGATCCCAATAGGGGACATGTAGGACTTAACTTCTTGAGTGCCAACATGGCAGGGGAGCTGTGATACCCGTGTTGAAGTTAATAATCAAGTTTCAGAGCTTCCACTCATACGAGTCAGCCTTTCAGCATTCATCCAAACCCAAGATTCTGCTCAATGTTAAACTTCAGTAACTGCTCTAATGCTCTGTTGCGGGCAGAATCTGTTTTGTAATCTGCAGCTGCCCCAACCAGGGTGTAGGCTTCCATAGCTAGGAAAAGAAATGTCGTTTTTCTCTGAGTGATATATGTATAGTTTTTGGGTGAAACTGAATGTGACAGTCACAGCCACATTGTTCTCTATTATTAACTGCAAGTTTGTTTTGAGTGGCATCTGGTAAAGCAACTGGAGATTTCATTTCTAGTTTCTAATTATATCAAGCTGCACCAGTCAGTAATTGCCCAATTAGCAGTGCTGAGAAAATTGTTAGCTTTATTCAGATATACAGTCACAGTCTTACACAGTGATTTGTGTGTGTATGTGTGTGAACGGCATATGCCCTTAATATTTACCTGCCTTCACTGTTGTAGTGAAACACATTTATATACTGTATGGGTGCAGTTGGTTAAACTTGTATGTGACTTTTCTCATATTATGCATTCATGAGGATAATATTTATGTTGTACAGTTTGTGTGTTTGAGGTCTGTGTTGTGAAATCAGACCTTGTGGCAAGGTGACATAACTAAATGCTGAAGGAACTTGTTTGAGTGCGTAAACAAAGTTCATTGAAGAGTTAAAAAAAATCGGTGAAATCAAGAACAGAAACTTTCGCCAAGTCAAAGGATTGTTCTCTGAAAAGACAAACTAGTGAGCACCCTGATAAAAGTGAGAAGAAAAAAATGCAAGTGAAATAAATGAAAAACAGGAAATAATTGCAAATATGAGATTTTTTTAAAGATATGCTATAAGTAATAATTTGAAAGCCAAGATGAAATATATAAATTCTGAGGGAAATATAAACTATGAAAACTGATACAAGCAGAACTAGGTAGCTTGAACTAATACTTAATAATTTGGAATGGTATAACTAAGATCTTGTCTTTCAGAAAGTTTGGACCATGATAGTTATAAAACAGAGTTTCATCAAACTTCAGTAACATGTAATTCCTTTTTATCATTTGTTGTGGAAAGTCAGAAAGAAAAAATGCCAAGCTCGTTTTTATGAGGTTAGTGAAATACTGATTCCAAGATAAGGACAACACCAGAAAATTATAGGTCTCTTTTCCTTATTAGCGTAGATATGGAAGTCTCACTCGGAACATTAGCTCATCAGCTCCTCCAACGATATGTTAAAAATCCATAGAGCTTGTGTTAAGAATATGTGCATTGTGCTTTAATTAATGTTATAAAATCATTTGATAACTTCCAGCACCTTTTTATGATAAAGGAATCCTGGTGGTGCAGTGGTTAAGCCTTTCGCTGCTAATCAAAAGGTTGGCAGTTTGAGCCCAGTAGCTGCTCTGAGGAAGAAAAGTTGTGTCAAGTCTGCTTCCATAAAGATTACAGCCTTGGAAACTCTATGGGCCAGTTTTACTCTGTCCTGTAGGATCACTGTGAATGGGAATTGACTTGATGACAGCTGGTATTTTATGATAAAAGCTCTTAGCAAACTAAGAGTATAACTACATCACGGTAGTCACCAAAAACCTGCGGCACATACAGCTGCTAACCAAAAGGCTGACAGTCCGAATCCACCAGATGCTCCTGGAAACTCCTGGGGCGGTTCTACTCTGTCCTGTAAGGTTGTTACGATTTGGAATGGAGTAGACAGCAATGGGTTTGGTTTTATGTTTTTTTTTTGGAGAAATTATAGATACAGTCATTCTTAAGATTGGGAACAAGATAAGAATGCTGCTTCATTACTACTACTTAACATGGTAAGAAAGGTCTCGAGCCTGGCGACACAGTGGTTAAAACACTTGAGTGCTAACCAAAAAGGCTGATGCTTGGAACCCACCAGCCACTCTGTGAGAGGAGGATATGCCAGTTGCTTTGTGTAACAGATCACAGCCTTGGAAGCCCTGTAGAGCTATTTTGCTCTGCCCCATAGAGTTGCTGTAAGTTGGAATTGATTAAATGACAGTAGGTTTGGTGATGCTGTGGTTAAGCACTCAGTTGCTAACTAAAAGGTCGGTGGTTCCAACCCACAAGCCACTCCACAGGAGAAGGATGTGGCAGTCTATTTCCCTAAAGTTTTCGACTTGGAAACTCCATGGGGCAGTTGTACTGTGTTCTGTGGGATTGCTGTGAATCAGAATTGACTCGATGACAGTGGGTTTTGTTTTTGTTTTTTTAAGAAAGATCTTGGCCAGCACTGTAAAGGAAGAAAGTAAGAGGTATAAGGATTGAAGGGAAAACATAAAACTCAGTATTTACAGATAATAGGGTCACCTACCTAGAAAAACCGTTAGAACCATGAGAGAAACTGTTAGAACAAAGTTGAGCAAGGACGCTAGATTTAAGGTCAGCCTACAAAACTTCTCATGGCACCATGAGTTGGATCCGACTCGACGGCACTTGGCTGGCTGGCTACAAAACTTAATGATATTTACAGTATTAGCAATACACAACTGTAAACATTATTAAAAGTAAATATTGCATACAATAATAGCAACAAAACTATAAAAGATCCAGGAATTAACCTGAGAGTGCACAAGAGCTTTAAAGTGAAAACTTGAAAACCTTAGTGAGGAATGTGAAGAACATCTAAATGGGAAACCTTTCTGTGCTCTTGGCTAGGAGGATTACTTGTTATGATAAGGATGCCATTTTTCTCTATTTTAATCTAAAAATTCAATATAAAGGCAGTTGAAGTTCCAGTTGATTTGATAACCTCAATATTAAATGTATGTGGCAGAATAAAGTTTTTGAATGGTTGAGTCAATCCTGGAAATCTGTTTTGGGGCAACTTGCCCTATTAAAAAGCCATTGCCGTTGAACCACTTCTGACTCATAGCAACCCTACAGGTCAGAGTAGAACTGCCCCGTAGAGTTATCAAGGAGTGCCTGGTGGATTTCAACTGCTAACCTGTTGATGAGCAGATGTAGGACTTGACCTGTACACTACCAGGGTTTCTCTTGCCCTATTAGAAGTTAATATTTTAATGCTGGCAACAAAATCTGTGTTTAAGTGCAAGAGTAGAAAAATGGACCAGTGGAACAAATTAGGGAGCAGGGACTGACCTGTGTATATTGGGAGACATAAAAGTGGTGCCACAAATCACTGGAGAAAGGTTAGGGAAAGCAGCTCACTATATGGAGAGAAAAATAAACCTTAGTACCATAAATGGGATGGACTTGATGGATTAAAGACCTAAGTGTGAAAAGAAAAACTGTAAAGTTAATAGAAGACAATATAGAAGCTCTTTCCCTAGAGATAGTAGAGGACTTACAAGCTTCAGAAATTTGTGCTGTCAGATCAGTTTTGACTCAGCAACTCTATGGGATGGAGTAGAACTTGCTGTTCCAAATATGGTCTCTACGCGAGGATAAATCAGCAGTGTCCCTGCCAGCTAGTGTTCATCCATCAAGCTGACAAATGTTTTGTTTCCCTCTACTCCAAAAACTGAGCTCAGAAGCTGTTTTTACCTTCCAGGCTAGCAGTACACTTCCACTGCCACGGCCCAGGGTTGTGATAACATTCCAGCGGTCTTTGATCATCTGGTCCACAGAGGCTTTGATCATCTTACCAATGCACAGGACCATGACGTTCTTACTTCCACCACCAAATTTTCTTATAACCTCGTGTTTCCACCAATACCTGATGTTATCCAGCTTTCTAATTGGGTTTCCGAGGCTATAAATCTTTCTGGGAGCAGATCCCCAAATCTTTTTGTTGTGGAACAGCTAGTGGGTTTGAGCTGCTGACCATATGGTTAGCAGCTGAGCACTTAATCATTGCACCACCTGGGGTCCTTTCAAAAGTGTAGGAGAAAAATTAATGATTTTGATTATATAAAAATTACAGACATTCACTGAGCAAAAGTCAGGTGAAATAAGGAGAGACTTTTTTCAATGCCTAAAACTATGAGAGATTGCTATTTAGAGAATACCAGGGGTTACACATCAGCAAGAAGGCAACAACCTCTGTAGAAAAGTAGGCAAAGACTTAGTAGATAGTTTATAAAATAGAAAATCCTAACAAGCGTAGGTAGAGATGTTTGAAATCATTAATAGAGACAAAGCAGTAATGGAATGTCTTGTTCCACCTATTATCTGTCAAACCCATTGCTATCGAGTTGATTCTGCCTCATGGTGACCTTATAGGACACAGCAAAACAACCTCATTAGGGTTTTCAAGACTGTAAATCTTGACAGTTACAAGCTGATACATCTTTCTCCAGCAGAGTGGCTGGTGGGTTTGAACCACTGACCTTTTGGCTAGCAGCCAGGGCTCCTTAGACTTCAAAATGAGGAAGTTGCATAACGTCAGGTGTTGGTGGAAACATGGAGTTATACGAAAATTTGGTGGTGGAAGTAAGAATATCATGGACCTGTGGGTTGGTAAGATGATCAAAGTGTCTGTGGACCGGATGATGAAAGACAGCTGGAATACTGTGGTAGCCCTGGGCCCTGATGATGAAAGGTATGTTGCTAGCCTGGAGGGTAAAAACAGCTTCTGAGCTCAGTTTTTGGACTAGAGTGAAAAAAACTCATTTGTTAGCTTGTACTAGCTGGTAGGAACACTGTTGATTTATCCCCGTGTGGAGGCCACATTTGGAACAGAAACTGTGACTGGAGTCACCCCTTGATTTATTCTGATTTAGTTGTTTCTCAAGGTATGTCTCTTCTGCACTGGCTGAATTGGCTAATGAAATCAGTGTCATAGGAAGCACCATTTCTGTGTCTTTCAAGTCTGATGCACATGCTACTCCGCAGTTCCTACAAAAATATGCTGCTGTTTTGGGTTGTGGGACAGTTCTAAAATATTCCATTTGTCCACTCCCATGCTGATGGCTCTTATTTCACAGGTCAGAGAGTCCTTAACTGTGCATTCAGGAACTGTAGAAATCACACGGTGGGTCCATGGGTTGTCTACTGGGCCTACTGTGTGATGGACTGAGGCCAGAACACCATTTACCACATGACCCCTCCTGTAAGTACCTACTCTGATTCCTTTACCACAGTGACATTCTGGTCCCTCAGAGTTAGTATTGGCTTGGAGCCAGTGTTGAATAGTCTCTGAAAAGTTGGAGTGATTCTGTTTGCCAAATACATGGCCCCCCTGATAGATAGCTGCATGTTCTATTGGAAAAGGCCAAGAGGAAGACTTTAAATGTTTCCTTGAAGCACTTTTCTAGTGTTGTCAGTGGCACCATCTTCTTTATCTTACAGTCTTATTTAACTTTGTGAGAAACTGTCGGACTGTTTCCCAAATTAGTTGTTCCATTGTACATTCTCACCAGCGGTGTCTGAGAGCTGCGGTGTCTGAGAGCTGCAGTGTCTGAGAGCTGCGGTTGCTCCATATACTTGTTGATTCTTGCATGGCTGGGCTTCATAGTCTTGCTATTGCCAGTCATTTTAGTTTTAGCATTTTTAGAGGGTGAGTAGTGATGTCTCACTGAGATTTTATTTTCCGTTTCTACCTGACATGTGCTTTTGGCCTTTTCTCTGGGTATCTACTTCTAAGAAAATCAGCCTTTGAGAGCTGTATAGAGAGAACAGTTGTACTCCAACACACGGTGTTGCTGGGAGTCGGAGTTGACTCCACGGCAGTTGGTTTGATTTTTCTTTTTGGTCATTGAGCCTGGTTTCTGTTAACAGAGCAAAACATTAGAACCACAGCTAGCTTCTTGAGATTGTGCAATGAATAAAGAGTGTTTCATAAGTGTAACTCTTGGTCAGTTGAGTTTAACCTAAAATTGTTCCTTTCTCATTTGGCACCGTCAGCCCATTTCCATGTGTATCCCCCAGATTTCTGCCAGTATAAGCTGGTGGAGTCTTGTAGTTCTTTTGGAACAGAAGCTGGTGCCTGCTTATGTAGATCTGGTACTTGCTGGCACAGAGCATCTGATTTTGACTGGAGGTCTGCTTGGCAGCAAAGCCCGAGGATGGTGCATTTCTTCCAGGGTTGGAGGTGACTGCCTGGCAGCGTCATCACTCAGGTCTTGACTTGGCTCCAGTAACAAAGTCAGTTCATCAGTCACAGTTCAGCATGAGAAACAGAAACCGCTCGAGGTATCCAAGGCAAGAAGGGATGTAAGACAAGAAGTTGGGTGCTTTGTAAGTCGTGGGAAAGGTTTGGAGATGTCAGAGTTAGCAGAGCTGCTCCACTGAAGCTGTGCTCCAGGGGACAAGGAGTGGCTGCTGCTGTTAGCTGCCATTCTTCATCACAGCTGCCTCCTTTGTCCCTGGAGTTGGTGACCAGGCACTGCAACTTGGAGTTTGCCACCAGTGTACAGATCTCGAACGTTACTTGTCAGGACTGGCAGCAGCAGTAACATGGTCTTTGCTTTATTTGGCCTTCCAGATTTCACTCAAGTGCAAATGGTGGGTGGAACTTAATTATCAACTGTAAAATTATTAAGCTTGGCTTTCCATTCTAATTTAGTCAGCTTTTTATGATAATACCCCCAAATCTCAGGAGCCTAACAAAACAACAAAGGCTAATTTCTTGCTCGTGTTACATGTTAGCAGCTGCAAGTTGGCAGTTGGCTCTGCTTTATATGCCTTCTTGTTTCTGGGACCCAGAGTGGAGCGTAGCTCTTTCTAGGTCGTTCTTGCCAGAGGGAAAGACAGTGAACAGAAATGCAAAGTGGATTTTAAAGCTTCTGCTAAGATGTAGCCTATGCCATATCTGTTCATGTTGCATTGGCTAAAGGAAATCACATGGCCAGATCCAGTGCCAGTGGAGTAGGGGTGTGTAGTTTTTATAGGAGGCCCTGAAGGGACCTGCAGTGGGTTGTAATGTTTAATCCTCTCACCAGAGAGAAGGTAGGTAGTTGAGAATGATAATAATGGCCTGCCACCCGATTCCTGTGATACAAAGAGGTACACAAAAGGGTGGGAATGGCACTAGACCACATGCAGCATACGTGTAAATTAAAAAAGAGAATGATTCCTTTTCTGACTGTGTCAGGGGTAACGGCAGGTGGGTTTGCAGTATGAGGATAAATGGTAGTATATACTTGTATATGTATGTACAGGTAGTTGCTGACTTAGTGTGTTTTTGAGTTACTGTGAACTGCACGTAAGACCACCCATTACTGTTATTACTTTGGCACATCTTATATTGTTAATAAACCTTCCTAGGAGGAAGTTACAGGAAAACACGTGCAGAGGATATGAGAAAAATTGCAGAGTTATGTGAACATGCTCCAAGCATTTGACAAAGGTAATATAATGAAAATCAGTAGAAGAATCATCCATATAGCAAGAACAGTGAATTTAGAACTTGGTAGTGCCAGTGTGGAATAGTCTGTAGATCACAAAGAAGAGTTAATTGACAGATGAGGACTTAGTGGATTCTGAATAGGAAAGACATACTGATGAAGAAAGAAATGAGGAAGTGGGGGAAGAGAACTTGTCAAAAAATTTTTACCATGGGAGGAGTAGCTGGAGTTTTTTTTCTAAACTAAATCAGGGGCTTCAATTGCTTGAAAACATGGACCCACCACCCATGGCTGTGCTAAAGTCAGGAGGCAGACTGGAGAAAGAGTGAAGCATTACTGTGAAATGGGTGAAGGAAAAAAGAAAAGGGTCACACTGAACCTCTCACTAATTTTCTGCCTAGAAACTCCATTCCTATTCCCAAAGATAGTCCAGGTAATAGAGACTCTTAACACAGTCTGAGTTATTACTGCGACTGACAAAAGGCTAACATCTAGTTCTTCACTGGAGTCAATTTTTTGTGATTTGTGTATTTTACTAAGTATGTATATATGTATTAAAATATATCTAAAGTTTGTATGTAACGTTTCCAACCCTCAGTCAAAGGTCAAATTTAAGAAGATACGATGAAAGGCAATAATAATAAACACATAAGCAAACCAAAGAAGGGCGTTTGACTTAGGTTAGAACTTAATTGTGAGGGAGCCTTTTTTTTTGCTTGCTGAGTGAAAATGTACATTCCTGTATAAATTTACATGCCCACCTATATGCAGCTTCCACTGCTCTCCCTGTCTAGTGACAGCACACTATTTCTCATTTCTCTCTGCTCCATACATGTTCATCCTCCCAACAGTCTCCTTTCCGCTCCTCTCCTACCACTCTCCTTCCTCCAATCAGAGGTCAGCAGGATGATATCCTATAGATGTATAGAACCATAAAGTGCATACAATATGTGGTCACTGCATCGCCAAGTCCAATCCATTTGTGTCCAAAGAGTGGATCTTCATTTTGATTTATGGGCAAGGGTAGCATCAGGGCCAGGGGCCATGCTCCCAGGGGAACCCCGAAACCACTGGACTGTCAATTGAGGTCTTTTAGTGGAGATCTCAGGATGCACCCCTTTATATTCTTGTGTTGCCAGTGAGACTCAACTTAGTGAGCTCCATCGCGGCTATCACTGGTGGTGGCCGGGCACCATCCGATTCTTCCGGTCCCAAGATGATGCAAGCACCCACTCATGTGGGTCTCTCTATCTTCTGGGTTGTCTTTCCCCCATGTCATTTTGGTCCTCGGTGAGCATCCATTCCTGCTGAGTTGGGACCATTTGCTGTGTCCTCGGATGGCAGCTTGGCAGCTTTTAAGACCCCGGACGCCACTCACCAATGTGGGCTGCTGAGAGCGCTCTTAGCAAAACGCTAGTTGTGCCAATTGGCCTCGATTTCGCCTAAGAGCATGGTCCCGTGCCCTGTGAGGGAGTCTTTGAAATGGAGCCCTCCTGTGGTAAACCAGTGGCTATTGATGTGTATATAAATGGATTTTTAAAGACTCTTTTTGAAAATAAACCAAACCTGCTGCCATTGAGTGGATTCTGACTCGTAGCAACCAGATAGCCCCATAGGGTTTCCTGGGAGCAACCGGTGGTTTTGAACTGCTGACCTATTGATCAGGAGCAGCAGCTTTAACCACTGTGATACCAGCATTTCCATTTTTAAGTTTATTTGGGTTCTTTCAACCTTTTGGCTGTTGTGAGTAGTGTTTGTGTTCCAACTTTTAATTCTTTTGGGTATGTACTTAGAATTTGGATGTCTGGGTCATATGATCATTTCTGTGTTTAACTTCTGAGGAACAGAAGTTCCTCAGAAGTTTCCACGGTGGCTATACTGTTTTGCAGTGTAAATAGCAGTGGATAAGGGTTCCAGTTTGTCCACATTCTTGCCAATGCCTTACTAGCATTTTCTATTTCTTTTTTTATTGTGATTCAGTGAAAGTATACTTCACTGAATTAAATCCAAATTAAATTTGCTTGCTTGCCTATCTGCAGCTCCTTCTGCTCTCCTTGCTTGGTGACAGCACACTCTTCCTTTTCTTTATGTATATGTCATATCCTCTTAACAATCTCTTGTCCCCTCTTCTGTTTTCTGTTTCTTTAATCATAACCATTCTAGTGGGATGAGGTGGTATCTCATTGTGGTTTTGATTGTCATCTCTAATTACTGATGAGGAGCCCTGGTGGCACAGTGGTTAAGCGCTCACCAGCCGCTCCTTAGAAACCCTATAGGGCAGTTTTACTCTGTTGCTATGAGTAGGAACTGACTAAGTGGCAGTAGATTACTTCTGGTAATGACTAAGGACACTAAGCATCTTTTCATGTGCTTATTGGCCATTTGTATGTCCTCTTTGGTGAGATGTGTATTCAAGTCCTCTGCCGATTTTTTTAGTTGGGTTGCCTTTTTGTTGTTAGGTTGTAGGAGTTCTGTATGTATTTTGAATATTAAACCCTTATCAGATACATAGTTGCCCATATTTGTCTCCCATTCTGTAGGTTGTAGGTTGTCTTTTCACTTTGTTGATAAAGTGATGAAGCTTATACTGACTGGTGGTAATGTGCTGTGATCTGAGAATTAATTATTCAACCCAGTGTCCCAGAAGTTTTGTCCCCCAGGTGAACAAAACCTTCATAGGATTTCCTCTTCTTCTTTTTTTTTTTAAATTAACTGATTCAAAAGTGGGTTAAAGACTCACTTTGAATTGAATTAAATGTTAGCTGGTTTTCTTAAGTCTTAAATAAAGTTACTCTTTATTTAATCAGGTCCAGTCTGCAGTTTGCAGTTAGGTTGATCTTTTTAGAAGTGGGTCAGTTAATACATTTAGGATGTTTCCAACATCTGTGGTGGTGGTTTGGCATTTTCTTGCTTTCAAGCTTGGTAGCGATGAGCTGCAGCAGGCGCCACGGTGATGCTCAACAGCCGGCCTAATTCCAGGATCTCCTTGGGGATCTCGTGTTGCTGATTATTGATAATGTATCACACAAAGTGATAATGATGACACTGTAGGAGAGAGCCACGGTATTGCTTATAGGAGGTCAGGTCCCAAATCCTAAAGAAAATGAGTATTGTTTGCGTGCTCATAGATCATATGTAGTCACGTTGTAGATTTGAAGTATATAAACAAATTACTGCTGATATCCTTTAGTGATATGTCTTGGCAGGACAAATGACCTGTGTTCTTCCTACTTTTGTGTCCATTTGTCTGTTGAAGTCTGTGAACAAAGTTGTAGAGGTGTATAATTTGTAGTTAGTTGTAGGTGTGCTGCCTGGACATCTAAATGGCAGTTTATTCAACACATATTTAGTGGTTTTTTTTGTATGTGAAGGTAGTATTTTAACCTCTGGTGATGAATGAGACACAGTTTAGTGTGGTAGGTGATAGGTAATTAAGATATATTATGGTTAAATGCTGTCATAAAATTCTATAATAGTCATGGTAGCCCAGAGGAGAGCACCACCAGGTCTGTTTGCAGGGCCCAGGGTTGCAGAGTGGTGGTGGGATTATGTCATGAAAGGTTTCTCTGAAGAAGGGTTATTTGAGCTAGAATCATTAATGTATAAGCTCCATCCCTGCAGAGTGGCTTTTTCCGTGGTATTATATTCCCAGTGTCTTATTGAAGTATCTGATAAGGGGTAGGTGCTTGATAATATTTGTTGTGTAGAAAGAAAAGAAACAAGAAAAGTCTTCATGAAGATGAATAGAAGTTTGCCAAGAGGACAGGGTAAGGGGATGTGTGTGAGAGAATTCCTTGCGGAGTGGACACATGTCCTGAAGACCTAGAGTAGAAACTACTTTTGGAATGTAGAAATGCCTAGATTGTGAAGGGCACGGTTTGTTAAAGAGATGGAATTTTCTCTGTAGAAATGGGAGCTCTGAAAAGGATAGTAAGTAGGAGAATCAAGCTGATAAACTTTGTTTCAGTATGGTTAATCTAGAGTAGAGAGTCGTGAGAATGGAGGTGTAGTGCTTGGTTAAAAGGTTGTGTGTATTGTAGTCCACTCCAGGGAGATGATGGCCTGAACATAGGAGGTAGTAGAAAAGAGGAGGTTTCAGATTTTGGAAGTACTTAGGGACTCTCATTGTTGTTAGTGACTGTTGAGTCAGTTCCAACTCATGATGACCCCATGTGTGTGGAGCAGAACTGCTTCCTGGGTTTTTATTTTTTGCTCCAGGGTGTTTTCAATGCTGTGAAGTTCACAGCCTGGAAGCAGATTGCAAGGGCTTGTCTTGTGAGGCACCTCAGGGTCGAATGAAACTAGTGATCAAGCACTTACTGTTTGTGCCACCCAGGGACTGGAGGCCATGAAATTTGGGAGTGAATGTGGGAAGGAGAAGAATCAAGACTGCAGATTTGGATGACTGAACGGGTGGCACTGCCTTTGACCCCACTTGGGGAGGAGTAGAGGGGTCTGCATCTCATATACAAAAGGACAGGATTTAAAATGACACCTCTTTTCCACTGTAACACTGCAGGCTAAAAGTCTGTGGAGCAGTCTTCAAATTTCCAAGGAAAGATTATTTCAATTAAAAATTCTCTATCTTTGGAGTAAACCAACCATGAATTAGTAATGCTTGTTAAATTTATGTGTGTATTCTCCCCAGAAACCCTGGCCGCATAGTGGTTAAATGCTACAGCTGCTAATCAAAAGGTTGGCAGTTCGAATCCACCAGGCACTGCTTGGAAACTCTATGGGGCAGCTCTGCTCTGTCCCTAGGGTTGCTGTGAGTCTGAATTGACTCAGTGGCAGTGGGTTTTGGTTTGGTATTCTCCCTTTCTGCAGCACTACTGGGGCGGGTTTGAACCCCTGAGTGTTAGTAGTGGAATGCAAATCATTTGTGCCACTTAGGGACTTAGGATGTTTCATGGACACCGTCAAGTATCTGGCTAAATAACCAGAAGAAATAGCAAAGAGAATTAAAAGAGAATGGAGAAAAGGGGTAGAGGACTATTGATTCTGATGTTCCTTTTTATACAGTTGGAGTTTTATAAATAAAAAAACAAAAAGGAGTATCTGGGAGGAGCGATAGTTGCCTCATATGCATGTGAAAGCTGGCCAGTGAGAAAGGAGACTGAAGAAGAATCAATGCATTGATTTATGATGTTGGCAGAGTATCTTGACCATGTCACAGACTGGCAGGAGAACGAACAGATCTGTGTGGCAGAAGTACAGCCAGAATACTGCTTGGAAACAAGGATGGTGAGACTTTGTCTCACGTGTACTTTGGAAAGGTTGTCGGGAGAGACCAATCCCTGGAGAAGGACACTGTGCTTGGTTAAGTTGAGGATCATTGAAAAACAGGAAGTCCCTCAAAAAGATGGACTGGTACCGTAGCTGCTACAGTGGGCTGAAGTGTCACCCTGGTTGTGGGGACGGTACAGTACTGGGTGGCGTTTCGTTTTGTGGTGTGTGGGGGTCACTAAGTGGAAGCCATCTCCATGGCACCTAATGACAGCAACAGTAGGGATGAACCAGTTTGTTTTAATCTGTGTGAAACTAAATATAACTTAACTTTTAATTCTGTAAAAATGGCATGTGGGAGATGTGTCTGACGTCCTGTAACTTTATGGTGGGGGGAGGAGAGTCAAGATCAACAGCCCAAGGCTGATTCCTATCAGGTGGTGGTCAGAGCAGCCTCTTCTCTCCTCCCTCTCTGCTGCTTCTGACACCCGCTGTCCCTGCCACAGCACTCTGCTGGGTTGGATAGTTCATTACATGGCCATACAGAACTCTGAGACCACACTTGTAATTAGGGAGTTTGTTAGGGAAATAACAGTTTCAGTCCAGGCTCAGAACACTCAAGATCCAGTTTGTCCATAAGGGTGGTCTTCCCAGCCCTGCTTGCAGGCATGCCTTCCCCTGGCCTCCAGTCTGCCCAAAGACACTCAGCTTTCTCTGTCCATGGGCCCCGAAGTCCACCACACTGACTCCTGCTGCTGGGGTCTCTCCTTCCTTGGTGGTGGGCTCCTCCCCTCTGCTCTAGAATTGTCTTTCTTTTAACGCCAAAATGACCGTTCCCCTTGGTAGTCCACAGTTAGCCTATCACACAGTCAGCCAGGTGGGATTTACAAGACCACAGCTAGAAAGGTCCTACGCAAAAGTAATTACGTATTCACAATTGTAATTGCAATGAAAATTCTATCAAAATCTACCAATAAGTGCTGTGTCTTCAGCTATTGTTATTTTAAGCATTTGCTTTGACTTTCTTGAATTCATTTCACAGGCATATATTGAGCACTGACCATGTGCCAGGCACTGTTTGGAGTTGGAGCTCACGAAGTGAATTCTTCTTTCATGATGTTTGAGGGAGATAACAGGATGTCAGATTTGGATTAGTTCTTTGGATAAAAACATGAGAGTTGTACGTGTTTATTTCTCTGTGGTACACATTCTAGAAGCCCTGGTGTTGCAGTGGTTAAGCACTTGACTGCTGACTGAAAGGTCAGCAGTTCAAACCCAGCATGTTCCGTGGGAGAAAGACGTGGCAGTCTGGTCCTGTAGAGATGGCAGCCTTGGCAGCGCTAAGGAGCAGTTCTGGCCTGCCCAGTAGGTCTCTGTGTGTTAGAATTGACTCAGTGGCAGTGGCTTTGGTTTGGGTACATGTTCCTAATAGTTTCCTGTTTGTTAGCAACCTCATAATATTCCCTGAATCTTCAATTCCAGCAGGTATCATGTGTTGGAGACTTTATTTTTAGTAAAGGCCAATTAAACTACTTTCTCACAGGACTTTGGCTGTATGAGCTTGTCAGCTTCTAAAATAGGTTTCTTGTTTAAACCAAGCGGCGTGATGTCTTTGGAGGCTTACACCGAGTTTTACAATTTGTTTGAATTTGAGTGTCTAGAGAGTACATGTATTCTCTAGTTTACTGAAGCCCTCCCTACTGTTTTATTTCCTTGCATGAAACCTGGTTTATTTATTTATGCTACCCACTTGGGCCATATAGGTGTTTGCATTTTAATAGCTTCTTGAAACAGCTTTTTAAAAAGCAGAATATTATTTTCAAGCTGGAAAATCTGACCTAGCTAAAATTTAGTACTTTAATGATAAAGTTCATTTTTGTTTCAGTTCTGTGCTTTAATTTGATTCTTAGTATTTGCTAATACTACATATGACATTCAGAAAAGGTATTAACTATTTGAAAGCTCAGGCGCCCTGGCGATGCGGTACTTACGTGCTTGGCTGTTCCCTGGAAGGGTGCTGGTTTCAAACCCAGCAAGGGGCTCCGTGGGAGAAAAGCCCTGGCAGTCTGCTCCTGTAAAGATCCCTGTCTCGGGAACGCTGTGGGGTAGGACTACTCTGTCTTCTAAGGACCCGGAGTTGGAATGAGCTTAATGGCACATAAATACCAAACAGGTAAAACTTGAGGCCTTCTTTAGGTCCCTAGGGAACTGTGTGTACTTTTCAGCCACTTGTAATGGACACTGAGAAAAGCCTGAGGCGTTGCGTGCACTCTAGTGTATTAGTGGTAAAAACTGGGTGTTTTTTAATTTTCTAATTTTGATTATTAGCTAGCAAGTAAAAATAACCCAATTGATTTCCTTTTTCTTCTTTAAGTAAAATAAATGTGAGAACATGGACGGCAGTGGGTGGTGTATTGTATGATACATGGGCAGTTTTAATGGAAGTACCTTTTTGGGTGAGTAAATAGGTTTTAAGATTCTCTGCTGTGACTTATGCCTTTTTCATTTGCATTTTAAAGGCTTTTCGAAGACCTGTAAAAGCATAGCATTTAAAAAGAAGGCCTTGTCCTTGCAGTGCTGCATGAAAGATACCGGAACCACGTTCTCTGCTTCTGTAGGGGATACTTGACACTTGAGCTTCTTTTCCCTCCTCCTTCATATCTTTGGAAACCCTGGTGATGTAGCAGTTGAGTGCTGTAGCTGCTAATTACAAGGTCAGCAGTTCACATCCACCAGGCACTCTTTGAAAACTCTGGGGGGAAGTTCTCTGCCCTGTAGGGTCACTAGGAGTCAAAACTGACTCGACAACACTGGGTTTGGGCTTTTTGGGGGGGGTCATGTATCTGTGACTTGGTGATTTGCTCAGCTGGGAAGCCTGTGCTTGAGAAGTGGGGGTACTCCCCAGCAGCAGCCGTGTTGTTGTTAGCTGCTGTCAGATTGGTCCACCACTCACGGTGACCCTGTGCACAAAGAAGTGAAGTGCTGCCCGGTGTGCACCCCACTGGTGACTATTTGTGGACCGCCTGTTTTGATCTGCAGGGCTCGCACTGCTCATCTTTAGAAGTAGATCACCAGGTCTTTCTTCCTCGTTCATCTCATTCCAGAAGTTTCGCTGAGATGTGGTCAGCGTCCCAGCAGCGTGCAAGTGTGCGCCGACAGGTGGTGGGTGCACCTGAGTGGCCTTGGCTTGGAGTCAAGCCATGTCTCCCAGTGGAAGATGAGACCGTAACCACCCCTAAGGGTGCAGCATTTGGGTGTAACATACTGCACCAAACTAGGAGGAGCCCGGGGGATCGCAGTGCTGACTTTTGGCCTTGTGCCACTGGCAGCTGTTTTCTGAGCGTGTCACAACTTCTGGTGTCATGCAGTTTTATAACATGATTTTAGGTGACACACTGACAGGGCATTCACTAACACAGATTCGTGTAGTGAAAGTGTTCGGTTTTCAGTTTTTTATGAGTGGTCTGATTACTCAGCAGAAAGGTGGTATTTTGGTGCTGGTCTGTAACACCTGTCAAAATGTGTCAATCTCCGTTTCTTACAGGGCAAGTGTGCTTCTGGCTCCTAACCTTTAGCAGGCAGCAGGATCTAGCTAGAATATGATAACATTCTATTTATATTGCTGTAAATTATTTTTTTATCCCCCAAGTGCAAGTAGCTTATTGGAGGTATGGCCCAGGAAGCTCCTACAGGAGAATGAGAAGTGGGACAGGAAAGATAAGGGTGCCAGTAAACAAGTCATCACTGTGAGCACCTGAGGCAGAATCCCAGTGGGGCATTCTGGGCGCCAGGGGGAACCGGGGGAAGAAAGTACTTTGTCTAGATACAAAGCTAGAGACAAAAAGAACTGGACCTGCACCAGCATGTAGAAAGCCAGATCACACAGGGCCTTCGAGGCTGTGGCAAAGGCTTAGCTTTCACTCTGAGTGACGTGGGGCTGCTGGGGCATCTGGAGTAGGAATGACGTGATCTGAGTCAGATTTTACACCAGGTACTCCAGCTGCTGTGCCGAGAGGGACCGAAGAGAAGGAACCAGAGTTAGGAGGCTGTGAGGTGATGGAGACTGGGCCAGATGGTGGCCGGGAGGGTGAGCAGAAGAGGCTGGTGATCTGTGTGAGAGGAAGGGCAGCCAGGGGGTGTTGACACTGGGGCTCTTCCTGCAGACGGTAGGTAATTCTCCAGAATGTCCAGCCTGTCACTGCTGCAGGCGGGGCAAGCTCTGGCAGCCTGAGGACACTGAGGCCAATCAGGTAGTCACAGGTGGTGACAGTTGGAAGTCTCGCTTGCCTTCTGGACAAGATTGAGTGTGTGGGACACCAACACTGTCTGCTATTCCCCTGAGGAAGTTTCTCCTGCAGACTGCTGCTTCTTGGGGAGCTTCAGCCCTCTCTGGTACTCAGGCCCCAAACCTTGGAGCTCTCCTTGAGCTCTCTCTCCCGTCTGCCATCCAGGCCATCAACAAATCTTGTCTGCCTTTAGAGCGCACACAGAGTCCAGCCTCTTCTGCTCACCCTCCCGGCCACCATCTGGCCCGGCCTCCATCACCTCACAGCCTCCTGTCTGTCTTCGGTTCCTTCTCTTTGGCCCCCTCAGCACAGCAGCTGGAGTGCTCAGTGTAAAGCCTGACTCAGATCACGTTGTTCCGGCTCAGAACGCTCCAGTAGCCCCATCTCACTCAGAGGAGAAGCTAAGTCTCTGTCACGGCCTCAGAAGCCCCACGTGATCTGGCTTCCTTCGTATCTATTTGGTATACCTACCTGTATATTGGTGCACGTGCAATTCTTTTGTCTTTGGCTTTTTATCTGGTCAAAAACTTTCTTCCCCAGTCCCTTCAATGTCGGTTATATAATTTGTTTGTAAATTAGTTAAATTCACTCTTTACAATTTGCATTCCTTCTTTCCCACTACATCCTGATCCACCTTTTAAAATTTATGTACAGTAAATTGACTTTTTATTGTGAACCCTAGGGTCGCCATGAGTGGGATCCGACTTGATGGCACTTGGCTTGGCTATTGTGAACAGGTGTATCAGTTATGACATATGTATGGAGTAATGTATCCAGTACCACAGTTCCACACAGAACAACTCATTGCCCTAACAGTTCTCCAAGCTACCCCTGGTTGTACTGCCCGCCTTCCAGCCCCGGCAGCATTCGTTTGTTCTTGCTTCAGTTTTGCATTTTGTCTGCGTCACTGAAATGGGATCTGATGATATGTAGCCTACTGGGTCTGATGTCTACTTGCAGAAACATTTAGCAGTCTTTAGTGCCATTGTGTGACTCCAGAGTTCATTTCTTAAGTGTCCTTTAAAATAGATCTATTTAATTAAAAAAAAGTAAATTGATTAAAAACCATATTTCTTAACACGTAACCTAGGTGGTATGTGATTTAGTAGGAGAAAAATCTTGGAAGATACCAGAATGACTTAAGGCTCGGGAATGGATAATATGATAGAAAAATACCAGGTATAAACCTTTTTTATCTGGTACCTCTGTCAGGAACTAGTCTTGTATTCTTGGGGAAATCTCTTAACCTCTCTGATCCCCAAGTTCTGGTACAAGAAATATTAAAATGCCTGATCTGGTAGTTACCAGCTTGTATCTGCTGAGGTAGCTGTGGTTCCTCCCAAAGACTCAGGATGTTTTCAGCAGTTTGGATAGGTTGCCCTTGTATATTTACGTCTCATTGTTGAGAAATAGTGTCACCCCTGTATTTCAGAGTTAGGACCAGATGATAAAACTGCTTCTAAAACCTGTACCTATTGCTGCTGAGTTGATTCTGACACAGTGACTCTGTGGGACAGAGTGGAACTGCTTCTTCATAGGTTTCCAAGGACCTGCCGGTGGGTTCTAACTGCCCACCCTTTGGTTTGCATCCTAAACTCTTAACCATGGTGCCACCAGGCCTCCTGTAAAGAGCCAGCCAGTAGGAATGAGGTACGCTATTGTAAGGCTCCAGTTTACTGGCCTTTTTTTTTTTTTTTTCTGTTGGACCTAAATCCAAGCTGTCAGGTTTGTCCAGGGCGTACTGGGGGTGTCCTAGATCTCGGTGAGTTTTCTAGCAGCCTCCTTTCGTACTATTGCATTTAGCATTTAATCTCCATAGCCCTAGCCTTAGGTAGATTTTCCCAGGGGTATCTGTAAAGGTTGATTATTGGGGGTGCTCGTTCCCCAGAACCTTACTGAAGGGTAGTGTGTGTTTGAGGGTCAGTTTGTGTTGGAGAATGCTCCACTAATAACAGAAGCTCATGGAAAATGTGAAAGGAAACCAGTGATCCTCAGCTGTTGTGTTTATATTGTCAAAGATGGACAGGTTCATGGTAATTCCTTTTAAAAGTGTGATTAATGGTTGCTTAAAATCTCTGTCCAAGTCGCTTCTTTATATTGAAACCAAGTAGTTATGGACATGTATTTAGGTGTTAGTGTCAGTGTCAAATCAGAGAGTAAGTGAAACGAGTTTGAAAGCTCAAAATTACTAAGATTTGTGTTTCTTTTATGTGTGGCACATAGTAATACTTATTTTGTTTTTTACTTTCAGTAATGAATGTTATAACTATTGAAGATTATAAGAGCACATACTGGCCAAAATTGGATGGTGCCATAGATCAACTTTTAACCCAGAGTCCTGGTGACTATATCCCCATATCCTATGAACAGATATACAGGTAAGTCAAGATTTAATTTACCTGAGTTTGAGAGGTTTATTCCAACTGGAAATTATGATGGCATGTATGTGTGTGTGTGTAATATGTAATACATAAAACAAGGCTCTGTAAATATTTGCATACCCCACACTTATGAATTGGATTTGATTCATACTTTTTGCTTCCCAAAAGTGAATTGCAAATCAAGGTAAACTCCACTTGTTTAGACATTAGACTTCCTGCCACCTCTGCCTTCTGCCCTAGCCTTCCCTAATGGCAGACACTCTGGGGGTGAGTGAAGAGGGTGAGACTGTCGTGAAGAGTGTGGATCAAAAAGAAGTATTATTAGTCTCCCAGGCAGCGCCTACCTGAGTTCACTGATGCTTCATGATGTGTATTCTGAGCTCCCTGAGAATGGAAGGAAGCAGTAAATTAGTGAAGAACTGGGGAGGAGGATGAAATCAGCATAGTCACACAAGGAGGAAGCTACAGCTGTGTCACTCCAAATGAGTGAGATACAAAGAGGTTATGTTGCAAACATTTTTGCAAGTTAGAAATATTTTTCTCTGCTGTTTATCACCTTTGCTTCCTTATTTTGACACTCATAAAGATAGAGGGAGTGAGCCTTGGAGAACCTGTTTTATGAGTAGTTGCCGTATTCAGATGCTCAGATTTTCACTCCATGCTACATTAGCTGTGACTAAATGTGTAAAGGATGACTTAAAATAGATTATTGCAGCTCATGGTAATACAGCTTCTATTTGGAAATGGATTGCAGGAGGGTAGTGTTGTAATTTAAAAGTTGAGGCTGGTCACTTTTGAGGGGCTTGAATTAATTATTTGACCAGTGGTTGTATGTGGGAAGTATACTTTAACTGGATGTGAAGTCTTTATTTTTAACTTGGTTTTGTGTTTTTTGTATTTTTATTTTTCCACAGTTGTGTGTATAAATGTGTGTGCCAGCAGCACTCGGAACAGATGTATAGTGATCTGATTAAAAAAATAAGTCATCACTTAGAGAGAGTCTCCAAGGAGCTGCAGGTAAAGAACTGATTGTGCTGAGTTTTGCTGTATTGGGATTTTGTGACTAGCTGGAATTAGCCTTATGTAATACACTTTTGGAAAGTTGTTAATTTGATAAAATGATTGGAAAGTTGTTAGTTTAATAAAATGATAGAAACTCGTGGATGTTTTCTAGATGAATATTGGCCAATTTTTGTACTTGCTAATGTCTGGTATATATTATTAATTTGGAAATTTGCCATAGATTATAAAAATTCTCAAATCAAATGTTCCAAACCTTAAACTGTTGTCCCAGTTGTGAAATTTGGGGAAAAGTTATGGAAACTGTTGTTTGAGGTAGCATTTCACCCCTAGATTCCTCCCCATCCCCAGCTTTGTGACGCTTCCAGTGCGTGAAGGTCAGGGCCTGTCTTTATGCCAGGCACAGATCACATTTGAGTTGTGCAGAACTACCTTGATGTCTGGAAAGGCCACATAGCGGTAGATTACCAGAGTCTACACCGCAGCTGGATCATGCCCTGGCAGTTCTGGAATAACCACGGTTTCTGGCAAGTGATGAGGAGTGTTCGGTCATGGGTGTTATTCCCCACTTACCTTGTGGTCTGAGATATCTTAGTCCTTTTTACCTCAAATGATTATTGTGCTAAGTGGCTTCTTGTTTTTTTTTAAAGTATGTCCAGAGCTGTGTCTTATCATAGCCAGAGCAATCCTTTTCCTGTTAGTATAAGTTGTTCTCTTCATCTCATATATCTAAATGTAAGATCTTTGTTCATTCAGTAATGTATTTTATGCCTAGACATAGTGAATAAAGTGTAAAGAAACTCAAAATCTATGCGGTGCAGTTTTTTTTTTATTATTACAATTAAGTGAAAATATACAATCCAAAGCAGTTTTGTATGCCACCTATTTGTGGCTCCGTCTGCTCTCCTCACCCTGTGAGTGCGTTATAGTTTTGAATGATTTGCTTTCTAATACTTGACTCTGCCCTCTACCTCAGCTGCTGTAGCCAGTTTATTGCCAAATTATATTTACTTCCCGTATCTCTCTGGATTCTTAGTTACTTCCCAAGATACTTATTGCCACTGCTCTAGTCCAAGTCACTATCCAGTGTTTTTGAAGTACTCACCTCAGCTGGTTGCTTTTCTGTTAGTCTTAACATGTCAAATTTAGCCCTTGTTGCACTCAGAGTGATGGTTTCTAAAGCACAAATCTGGTTATATCACATTCTTGTTAGTGAGAATCAAGTCTAAGCTTTTTTCTTGTGGCCTTGCATTATCTGACTCCCGTGTGTCTCTGTGACCTGATTTCTTACCTCTGCTCCTCCTGCATGCTAAATTGACTTAATTGTTTGAACCTTTTATATACTGTCTTCATCTCTTGATTTTGCCATATTACCTGCCTGGCAGGTACATTTTCTTCCCCCCTCATTTAGGCCTCTTATTTGTTTTGGTCAGTATGAACTTACCATTTAGGCTACTTGCTTGGGGAAATATCCTCTGAAACCTTGTTCTCCCAGGTTTGGGTCTGGTGGCCTCTCATCTGTGCTTCCTTCTGGAGCACCCTGACTTCATCACAGTTTAGTATTTATTGTAATTGCTTATTTAGCTGTTCCTCCTGTTCCCCCTCCTCCCCCTTGCACTCTGTGAAGACAGAGGAGTGTGTGTCTTTCGGATTGTATGTTCTATACCTAGCCTGGTGCATTATAGCACTAGGATTAAACGTTTACTCAATGCAATGTATTTTAAATGAGTGCGTATGAACCAGTATTTACTGTTTGCAAAAAGGTTTTCTGTTGGAAATCTGAGTTTAATTGTGTTTTCTTAACTTGATGTTTAGGTGGTCTTGGGGTGCAGGGAATGTTGGTAGAACTGTGAACCTCTTGATATTTATGTAGAATTGAGAGTGCTTTTAGAGGGGGCTAGAGACAGCAGGGAGACCCTGGTGGCATAGTGGTTAAGTGCTGTGATTGCTGTCCAAAAGATTGGCAGTTGGAATCCACCAGGTTTTCCTTGGAAACTCTAAAGAGCAGTTCTGCTCTGTTTTGTAGGATCATTATGAGTTGGAACCAAGTCGATGCCAGTGGATTTTTTAAGAGATGGCAGAGCTTTCATTAGACTAGCAGAAAACTCAGTGACCTCAAAAAGCATAGCTTTGTTAACATTATTTTGGTATTATTGAAATAACACTAAGCATTCTTTTGTAAAACAGAAAGCAGACCATTTTAGTTAAAATTATTAGGTCAAAATATATTATTACTTGTCTGGCTTACAAAACTTATCTATGAAATAGGAATTGGAGATTTTATAGTAGTTACACTTCTGCTCTCCCTTCACAGGTAGCTCGTTAATGTGTGGTTTGCGAAATTCATTGGTCATAGTGCCGTTTCTGTTTGAGTTGATTTTTCTTGTATTTAGTTTTGTAAGCACTGTAAGAATTTTTATTCTTATAATATTGTAAGGTATTTTTAAAATTAGTAGGCACTCTGGTATTATGAAGCTTAATATAGTTAATAGTTATGGAAGGACACTTTATGTGGCTGTATTCTGGGGGGCAGGAGTTTGACCAGTTCTGAGTAATGTGCAGTAACCTGGTGGGTGCTAAGTATGGGCTGGCTGCACAGGGCTTTGCTACTTTGATGTCACTGAGGTCCAGCGAGCACGTCTCTGAGACACTGGCTCTTTATCGTGACAGCATAGTATTTCATGCTATGGGTGTACCTTAATTTACTTACCCACTGTTTGATGGATGAGTATTTAATTTGTTTTCAATGTTTGGCTATTAACAATGCTGCAGTAACATTAGTTCCTTGTAAGGAATGTCATTTGTTAAGTCCATATTGTCTTTCAGAAAAGCTGTATCAAGTTACATTTCCCCCAGCATGAATTAGAGTGCCTCTTTTCTTCTTCCTTTCACTACTGTGGTGTTATGACACCAAACAAATTTCACTTCTAAATTAACATGAAGAATTCTTATTAAATGAGGGCCTCTTTAATAATAGTGTTTAAAGAATGTTTTGACAGATGTAAAGGTTTTATGTGATCATATACCTTGGGAATTTAGTTTATTTTTAAAATCAGTACATGCCCTACGTGGAAGTGTGCAATATCGTTCCTATAAACAAGTTCACGTCAGAATGTGCTTTGGTAAGGTTATAAATTCGCTATCCATTGTTAAATACTAAGGTGGAATGTCTGAAAACACACTGAACTGAGAGTTGTGGACCTGGGTTCTTGTCTCAGCTCTTGACTAAGCATTCTAGTAGCATCTTGTAAATTTTCTCCACATTTAAATTAAGTGGCTTTACTAAAATATGTGTGATTTCTTTAAGCTAATTTCTAAGATTTTTTGCTTCAGCTTTTTGCTTGGCAAATGCTTCTGTGTTCTTCTGAGGCTTAAACTCAGTTTTGTCCTCCTTTGTGATGTGTGGAAACCCTGGTGGCGTAGTGGTTAAGTGCTACAGCTGTTAACCGAAAGGTCAGCAGTCGTTCTACCAGGTGCTTCTCAGAAACCCTATGGGGCAGTTCTACTTGGCCCTGTATGGTCACTATGAATAGGAATGTGCTTGATGGCAGTGGTTTGGGGTTTGGTTTTGGTGTGATGTATAAGCCTTCCTGAAACCCTTGTACCCCTCAATATAAAATAAATTATTGGAATTTCTTATTTTGTGTACTCCCGGCAATGCTGATGGCATAGTGATTAAAAGCTTTGTCTGATAACTACAAGATAAGCAGTTCAAATCCACCAGGCACTCTTTGGAAACTCTGTGAGGCAGTTTTACTGTATCTCGTAGGGTCACTGTGAGTCACAGTTAACTTGACAGCAATGGATTTAGTTTTGGTTTTGGTGTACTCCTAGTGTCTTGGTCATATAGTGCTGCTGTAACAGAAATACCAGAAGTGGATGGCTTTAACAAAGAGAAATTCAAGTTCCTCACAGTAAAAGTGGCCAAAAGTCCAAATTCAGGGTGTCAGCTCCAGGGGAAGGCTTTCTCTTTCTGTCGTCTCTGGAAGAAGGTCCTTGTCCTCAATCTTCCTCTGGTCAGGGAGCTTCTCAGGCACGGGGATCCCAGGTCCAAAGGATGAATGCTCAGATCCCAGCGTTGCTTTCTTGGTGGTACGAGGTCCCCTAATTTACTACCCACTTCTCTCTTTTATAGCCTAAGAGATTGCCTCAAGGCATAATCCAGCCTAGCAGATTGAGTCCCTTCTCACTAATAGAACAGCTGCCCATCCTCCCTCAGTAACGTCATAGAGGCAGTGTATATACGGGAATCACAACAGGGGGAGTGGTGGCTCAGCAAAATTGATAGGCACAGTTTCTGGAGGACAACAGTTCATTGCTGTTTTACATTGGTTCTGTTTCCCTGTCTGGCTGTTTCACCGGGCCTCCCATGAGGGCTAGGACTCTGTCTCAGTAGCTTTTTGTCCTCAGTGCCCAGCACAATTGCAACTCAGCACATGTTTGTTGCGTGACTGTTGAGTATGTAAATTTAATCCTTATTCTAAAGTAAAAATGGCGTGGGGTGGCATCTAGCCTCCTCTAACTTCCCAAGGGGAAAGGAGCATCAGGATCCGCAGCCCAGGGGTGACTCCATGAGGTAAAGGCCTGACATGCCCCCTCTCTGCCATTTTTACCAGTTCTGAGACCAACTGTAGCTTCCGTGGTACTCTTTGCTTCTCCTCTGGGTTTGAAAATTCATTCTAATAGCCACACTGAATTCACAGGCAGTACTCATGATTTGGGGATTCACTAGGAAAGTAGAGGTTACAATTCAGGTTCAGGAATGCTCAGGACACAGTTTTTCCATCAGGACCAGAAATGCTCGGGATACAGTTCTTCTGTCAGGACCAGGAGTGCTCAGGACACAGTTCTTCCATCTGGATCAGGAGTGCTCAAGATAGAGTTCTTCCATCAGGACCGGGAATGCTCAGGACACGGTTCTTCCGTCAGGACCAGGAGTGCCTAGGATACAGGCCTTCGATGGCCTCTCTTTAACTGTGTTCACAGGTATACCGCTCTCTGGCTTCTTCCTTGCCTGTGCAGGTTGTTATAAAGCTCTTTTAGCTTTGCCAGTGAGTACCCTGAGGCACCCCACTCTGCCAGTAAGCTTCCACCCAAAGATGGCTGGCTGTGGCTCTGATGGTTGGAAAGTCAGGCTCCATCCAGTATCCGTGACCACTCTACTCCACCAGCAAGCATCTTGCCCAAAGGCACTCAGCGTTTTTGCTTTTTGGGTCAGGAAGCCCACCAGGCTATCTTGTGCCAGTCTCTCCGTCTGCTTTTCCTCTGGCACTGCTTTTCTGCATCTTGACTGTTAGAGCTCTCTCTGTCCCCATTTCCCTCACTTCCTTCCCTTATTCCAGGAGCTTCTCAGCACGGGGATCCCAGGACCAAAGAACGTGCTCTGTTCTTGGCTCGCTTACATTGTCCATGATGGGATCCTCTTTTCCACCTTTGGGATAGCTGATTTCAAGCCCAGTGGGATGGCAGGACTGACTAATCCCTTAGGTGGACCACAGTTAACCCTATTTGTGCTGTTCCACCCAGTCACTTGAATGGGAGTTGCAAGACCATGGTGAGAAAGGCCAACAGAAGTGATCCGTTTTGTTACAAGTAGCATAATTTGCCTGTAAGACCACTCTGTTTTATGTCTTCTAGAAGTTTTCAACATAAATCCAACTGAGGGTGATTCCAACTCATGGCTACCCCATGTGTGTCAGAGTAGGTCTGTTCTCATAAGAGTTTTCAGTGTCTGATTTTTTGGAAGCAGATTTCCAGTCCTTTCCTGAGAGATACCTCTGATTGGACTTGAACCTCCAACTTTTTGGTTATCACCTAAGCATGTTAACCCTTCACACCACCCAGAGACTGATCTAGAACCTTAGACATTAGACATTTCATTAACTTATTCAGTGTTGCGACACGTGGCCTGGTGTAATCTCTATGGTGTAGAGACACTCAGGCAGTTTTCAGGGGGACAAAACAGGAGTATCTGTCTGGTCCCACAAGTGAGAGAGATTAGTTGAGTAGAGGACTGTGTTTGCAGTGCTGGTTTTTATAGTGAAATACTGTTGTTAGAAGCCAGAACAGAAGCATAGGGTGAATTGCATTTAATGGATAGTCAGAAACTTAGTGCTAGAGTTGATAAATCAATGATTTGGGGCCTCAGGGCGCTGGCCTTTGTCAAGGGCAACTTGAAATAGCTGCTCATAAGGATGGTGTACATGTCAGAGTGACTTACTTATCCCATCCAAAGGCATAGTCTCTTGGGGAGAGTGAAGACCATAGGAAGTAACGGTCGGTGTTCTCAGTTGTTTTTTGGTATTACTGACTTAAAAACTAGAGCATACTGTTTTCAGAGATTTTAAAAAGATTGTTTTAATTTGTTGAATATAAATATTTTTATATGAGACTAGTGCCACAAACTTAAGTGGAGTTTATGTGCCTGCTGCGCCAATCTTTGAGACAGGTGAGATGAAAGATGAGGATTTTTTATATACTGGTGCACAAGGAGACAGAGGGGATAGATTCCTCCAAAGTCTGTCTCCCTGAAGAGAAGGCTAGCCAGCAGTTTTGGAGAAAAAAGGGTTAAGGTTTTATGAGTCCTAGGAATTTGTAGACTGTTCATTCTTCTTTAGATGGTCATAGAAGTCATGTACCAGATGTGTTGATCTCTGTGGTATTTTGGGCCCTGAAGTGTTGTGGCTGTCATGTTCAAGGCAAATTTATTTTTCTTTTTATGGTTTTTAGATTATTGTCACTTATTTTTCTATGGTCCTAAAGAGAGCATAGTCCTAAAGAGAGAAACTGAGGGAGACAATGGACACATGCTTGCAGACAGAATTAAGAAACAAAATGGTGCAGGTTGGGCTACTTTTATTCTGCTTGTTTCAAGACCATAATTTAATTTGCTGTCTCTGTAAAAAAGAAAAAAAAAAATTTTTTTTCGTCATTTTGGAAGCTAGTTTTATACCGCTTCATTAACTTTAGAAAGTTTTGATGTTAACTTACTAAAATTGTAGCAGAGTTGTTGCTGAAGGCAGAGAGGCCTGTCCTTGAGGCTGAGAGGAAGCTTATCCTGAGAGCCAGGCTAAAAAGGAGCCTTACTGCTCACATGACTCAGAGAGCTGTCCTGCGCTGAAGAAGGGAAGGGTGGGCTCTCCTCTCTGGGGCAGCCTTCCAGCCTTGGCCTACATGCGTCACCAGCCTGAATTGTACCTTTCTTAATAAAGCACTTAACAGTGAGTGTGGTCTGTGTGGCCACTGCAGGTAGAAAGTGTCAAGGAAGGAATGACTGTTGTCAGAATTGGTGAAAAGGTGGGAGAGTGGAGGTGTACCCAACCCCCACCTCGTAGGGATCAGCCTTGGGCTGCTCCTGATTCTCATTATCCCTCATGAAGCTAGACAAGTTCTGATGCTGCGTCAGGTGGCACCACTGCCATCTGACAGTGGTGTTTCCCTCATAGGTTTGCCTTTTAGTAGGCCCGTGGTAAAAATGGCGTGGAGCCGGTGTCTGACCTCCTCCAGCTCCACAAGGGGAAGGAGAGCTGAGGTCACCGGTGCAAGGCTGACTCCCAGGAGACAGAGGCTGGATGGACCTCTCTGTGCCACCTTTACTGATTCTGACGCCAGCTGTTCCTCACACCTCTGTCTGCTGGGCTCGGTATTTCATTCCAGTGGCTACACAGAACTCACAGACCCCACTCACACCGTGGGTTTTATGAGGGAAGTAACTCCAGGTCAGGCTCAGAGACACTCAGGATACAGTCCTTCTATGAGGACAGCTTCTTCCTGGCTGTACCTGTCCCTGGCCCTAGGCCTTTGCCCAGAGGCACTTGGCTTTGTCTCTGTGTGGGCCGGGAGGCTTACAGTGCTGACTCCTGCTGCTGGGTCTCTGCTGCCCCCTCTTCTCACTGCCTTCCGGGTTGCAACTTGCTCTCCCTTGTCCTTTGCTTCCAGGGGCTTCTGAGCACAGGGAGCCCAGATCTGAAGGGTGTGCTATCTGCTCCTGGCTGCTGTTTCCTGGTCATGGTGGGATCTTCCTGTCTGCTTTGGAATTGGCTCTCTTGGGATGAAACTGAGCAGCCCCCATGATGGGCCCCAGTAGCCCCATCACAGAGTCCTGCGCAGTCACCGGGATGGGGCTTACAAGGCTGTGACTAGGTGTAAGGCTGTGTGACTAGAAAGGTCACACATAAAAGTAGTCAGTCATGCCGCTCTGGTTCTCCTTCAGAAACCTAAGAGACTTCCAGTTGCCTTTCACAGTGACAGCTGGTTTCTTGGCCTGTGGAAAAAACTGAACTGGTTGATTGCGAGGGATTGCTAAGAGGCAACTTGATAAAGCTGGCAATTTCCTATCAAAATATGCAAAATACTGTACTAGCTGTAGCAGTGAACATGCAGTTGGTAAGACTTGATCTGGACCAACCCTTCTTCTGAGAACAGTTACAAAAATTGACCAGAGCTGTAAAAAAGAAGTGAAGAATTACAGGGCTAGGATCAGAAAAAAGACCCCCATCTGAGGCTCTTCTCTCGTAGGGGTACCTGTAGGTTCTGGAAGAGGAGGCTAACAGGCTGAGAACATGAATAGAGCTCTGACAGATGTATGGAGCCAGGGTGACAGAAATTGGCATTTAGGGCTCACCAAAAGTGGGAGGCTGGTAAACCCCCCTCCCGCAGACTGTTGGCTGGGATCCCGACCGGCTATACCCCAGAAATAATAACAGGATGTAGACTAGCTTCTCAGTAGCTAAGGGCTGGTTCTTGATGGGATTGAAGATGCTTGGTTTGCCCGCACCTCTAGCTCCTTACTGGAAGCAAAAGTACATTCTTTCTGGAGGCATCAGGCTGTTTGCATCATGTTTCATCATCAGTATCTGCTGCTAAGTAAAACTGAGCCATCCTAAGTGATGAGGTGATCATAAAACCAAGAAAAATGATAAAATAGAATTTTAGACAAGAACTGAGAGACTTCATCACCACTAGTGTTTCATTTTAAAGAATTAGAGAAGAGTGTTCTCAAGCTAGAAGGAAAATGATTCTAGATGAAAACTTGGAGTTGCAGGTAGTTGTGAAAAGCTACACAAAAGACAGGTGTGAACCCTTGATAATGTCTGGGGTATAAATCTGTATATAATCAAATGCATGCCAGGGATAAATGAATTGAAGATGTTGTGAGAGACCCCTGTGTTGTCCAAGAAGAGGTGCAAGAACTCACTTGCTCCCTGTGAGTGCTCTGCCTCCTCTCTGGGTCCAGTCCTCCTTGCCCTTGCCTGGATGGCAGTGCCGGGTCTCTGGATCAGTGTTTCGGCTCGCCACCTGCCCTAATCCATTTTGTTTGTGGTTTTCAGGCTTATTGTGTCACCCTGTCTCTTTACCTTTTGCTTCTCCGTTCCCTGAGGAGGAAAGACCGCACTCCCTAACAAGGACTTTAAGGCCCTCTGCAGCCTGAACTCAGAGTGTGAGGATACCGTGCTTGTGTGTTTGTTTCAACAGGTCGCGTCTTTTCATCTCATGCCTTTCCTCGTTGGGTTTCTTGGTTTCTTTTACATGAAACACTTTCTTATCACTTCTTTCTTCCCTTCTCTTTGTGCCAGGAGCAGCATTCTACTTGATACGGTTCTGTTCATCTTTTAAAATCACTTTTCTTGGCAAACTTGACCAATTGCTTCCTTTTCTTGGCTTCTGCCCCTTGGCATATATTTAGTTATAAATCAGGATGTTGCCTGCACAGCTTTGTGAGGGCAAGGACCCTGCCTTAACCCATTGTTGGTTTCTCTTGGTCTGCTGTGGTCTTCATTTGATATAGTGGGCTACTATAATACTGTTGCCCAGATGTCCAGTTCTCGTCCTTTTGGAGACATGGTGGGTTTGTGCTTGTCTGTGCCTTTAAAGCACAGTCACCTGGCCAAGTGACTGGCATTGTTTGGCCAGTGAATTGTGAGTGAAAGCGAACATGTCACTTCCAGTCTGAACCCTTTAAGATCTGCTATGTAATTGGCCTCAGTGTTCTAGTAAGGATGACATGGAGCAGATACCTTGAAATGGACATGTAACATGAATAGAAAGAAAGCTTTGTTATTTTTCTTTATTTTTAATAGATTAAATTTTTTTATTCAGATAAAAAATCCACGTACCTTAGCATTCATTCCTTCAAAGTGTATGATTCAGTGGTCTTAAAATAGTAGTCACAGAATCGTGTAGCTGTGTTCATTATCTAGTTTCAGAATATTTTCGTCACCCCCAAAAGAAACTTCTTAGTCATTAGCAGTCACTCCATATTCCCTCTGCCTCTCCTATCCTGGAAATCACTTAGCTATTTTCTGCGTGTCTGAATTTGCCTTTTTTGGAGATTTCATAGAAACAGAATTATAGAATACATGACCTTCTGTGTCTGGCTTCTTGTACTTTATCAGCATAATGTTTTCAAGGTTCCTGTGTGTGATAGCTTGAGTCAATACTTCATTCTTCTTTAAGGCTGGATAACATTCTATTGTATGTAAAATATCACATTTTATTTCTTCACACTTCGCTATTTTAGGTGACTGAGAGTTTTGTGGGTCGTTTGTTACTAAGAGTAATCTAACCTTGCCTGATGGATATAGTAAATTCTTTTTTTTTTTAATTTAATTTTTATTTTTATTTAACATAACTGAGTAAAAATGTACATTCACATGTAAATTTACATGCCCCCCTATATGCAGCTTCCACTGCTCTCCCTGTCCGGTGACTGCACACTATTCCTCTCTGCTCCATACATGTCTCATCCTCCCAACAGTCTCCTTTCCCCTCGTCTCCGTCCACTCCCCTTCCTCCAGCCAGAGGTCAGCAAGATGATATCCTATAGATGTATAGAACCATAAAGTGCTTCCAACATATGGTTACTCTGCATTGCCAAGTCCATTCCATTCCTGTCCAAAGAGTGGACCTTTGTTATAATTTATGGGAACGGGCAGCATCAGGGCCGGGGGCCATGCTCTCAGAGGAACCCCAAAACTGCTGGACCATCAATTGAGGTCTTTCAGTGGAGATCTCATGATGCACCTGTTTTTATTCTTGTGTTGCCAGTGAGGCTCCTCTCTGTGAGCTCCGTCATGGCTATCACTGGTGGTGGCCGGGCACCATCCGGTTCTTCCGGTCCCAGGTCGATGTAGGCACCCACTCTTGTGGGTCTCTCTGTCTTCTCGGTTGTCTTTACCGCATGCCATTTTGGCCCTCAGTGAGCGTCCGTTCCTGCTGAGTTGGGACCATTTGCTGTGTTCTCGGATGGCAGCTTGGCAGCTTTTAAGACCCCAGACGCCACTCACCAATGTGGGGTGCAGAGAGCTCTCTTAGCAAAACGCTAGTTGTGCCAATTGGCCTGGAATTCGCCTAAGAGCATGGTCCCCCGCCCCCTGCCCCAGCTACTCTATCCTTGCAGTATTGAGTTAAGATGGAAGGAGTACTCAAGCTATGCTGAAGTCCACTTAATGTTGTTCTTGTTCCTAATGTGTGCTGTCACCGCTTTCTCCCAACTAGATTTCTAGTAACTACCTGAACTAAACCCTCCCCCCTTGCCCTCCCTCCCTCCCTCCCCTCCCTTGCAGCTGTCAAAGAGTCTTTTCTTCTATACACAAGTCTGTTTTTGAGATCTTATCGTAGAGGTCTCATACAGTATTTGTCCTTTTGTCGCTGACTACTCTCACTCAACATAATGTCTTCCAGTTGAAACCAGGTTAGGAGATGTTTCCTGGAATCATCGTTATTCTTTATCATTGCGTAGTGCTCCATTGAGTATATGTACCACAGTTTACCTATCCATTCTTCTATTGTTGGGCATCTGGGTTGATTCCACCTTTTTGCTATTGTGGACTGTGCCGCGATAAACATTCTGATGCGTGTGTCCGTTGGTGTGAAAGGCCTTGAATCTGTGGGATATATTCCAAGTAGTGGAATTACTGGGTCAAATGGTATATCAATATCCATTTTTTTAAGGAAGCGCCAGATTGCCTTCCAAAGAGGCTGGGCCATTTTGCAACCCCACCAACAGTGTAGGAGGGTTCCACTTTCTCCACATCCTCTCCAGCATTTGTTGTTTTGTGTTTTCTGGATCATGGCCAATCTTGTTGGGGTGAGATGGTGTCTCATTGTTGTCTTGATTTGAATTTCTTTAATAGCTAAAGATCGTGAACATGTCCGCATGTGTTTTTTGGCTGCCTGGATCTCCTCTTTAGTGAAGTATCTGTCCATCTCCTTTGCCCATCACTTAATTGGATGGTTTATCTTCTTCTTATTGATATTTTGTAGTATCTTAATAGATTATGGAGATCAGGCATCGATCTGACATAGAGTTGCCAAATATTTTTTCCCACTCTGTGGGTGTTCTTTTAATTCTATTAATAAAGTCTTTGGATGAGCAAAAGTGTTTGATTCTTAATAGTTCCCATTTATCTACTTTCTCTTCCATTGATTGAGGTTTCTTTGACAGATTTTGGAGTCTGTCCTCATTGTGTATTAAAACTTCCATTGTTGTTCCTACCTTTTCTTGGATGAGCTTTATCGTTTTAGGTTTGCTATTTAGGTCTTTTATCCAGTTGGAGTTGGTTTTTGTATAAGGTGTAAGATATGGATCTTGATTCAGTTTATTGCAGATGGATAACCAATTTTGCCAGCACCATTTGTTGAAGATGCTGTTTTTACCCCAGTTTAATGTCTTAGGGCCTTTGTCGAATATCAACTGTTCATAGGCAGATAGTGTCATCTCTGGGGTCTCAATTCTGTTCCATTGATCAGTCTGTCTGTTCTTGTACCAGTACCAGGCTGTTTTGACCACTGTGGCAGTGTAGTATGTTCTAAGGTCGGGTAATGAGAGGCCTCCCAGTGTGTTCTTCTTCTTTAGTAGTACCTTACTTACCCGGGGCTTCTTTCCTTTCCAAACAAAATTGGTGATTTGTTTCTCCATCTCATTAAAAAATGATGCTGGAACTTGTATTGGGATTGCATTATATAAATAAATTGCTTTGGGTAAAATCAACATTTTCACAATGTTAAGTCTTCCTATCCATGAGCAGGGTAGGTTTTTCCATTTATCTAAGTCTCTCTTAGTTTCTTGTAGCTTGTAGACAACATATGGATGGGTCGTGTCTTTTGATCCAAGATGACACTCGATGTCTCTTTACTGGGGCATTCAGTCCATTCACATTCAGTGTAATTATTGATAGGTATGTGTTCACTGCTGCCATTGTGATATGTTTATTTTTATGTTGATGTTTTCTCTGTTGTTCTTATTAGTCTGTTCTGAGACACTCTTTTTTGTGAGTTGATTTTTCCCCCTTTTCAGAGCTGGTTTTATAGTTGTTGAGACTCGTGTGTTAGATTTCTTGAAATGGTATGATACATCTTTGTTGTGCTTTACAGCTGCCCCTATGAACCCCCTTAATAAACTATTTGTAAACCCAATTTTAATTACTACCAGTCTAGTCATCTTCCTCTCCATCTGGAAGGACTATAACGACTGTAGTACATCCCTCTTTTATTATGATGACACCATAGTTTTCATGATGATCACTGGATTGCTTCTTTCCAAATCAAAGCTGTGATTTACTTTGGAGCCTTCCCTAAATGAGTATTGAGTAGTGTGTCGTTCTAAAATATAAAGTTAGTGGTTTCGTTCTTCTAAGCCAAAGCCAAGAACTTCTTTCAGTATTTCTTGTAGTTTGGGTTTGGTTTTTACAAAGTCTCTGAGTTTCTGTTTATCTGGAAATGTCTTAATTTCATTTTCATGTTTGAAAGACAGTTTTGCAGGATATATAATTCTTGGTTGGAAGTTCTTCTCCTTCAAGACTTTGAATGTGTCGTGCCACTGTCTCCGTGCCAGCATGGTTTCTGCTGAGAAATCTGACGAGAGCCTACAGGGTTTCCCTCTGAATGTTAGCTTTGCCTTGAGTCTTGCTGCCTTTAAGAGTTGCTGCTTATGTTTCATTTTGTTAAGCTTGATTGTAATATGTCTTGGAGTCTTTCTTTTGAGATCTATATTGGGTGGTGTACGATATGCATCTGAGATGTCTATATTCTCTTCCTTCATGATTTCTGGGAAGTTTTCTTTCAGCAGCTCAGCAACAATACTCTCTGTGTTCTCAGATGTCTCACCCTGTTCAGGGACTCCAATTAATCGAAGATTGTTTCTCTTAATAGAGTCCCACATGCTTCTTAATGTTTCTTCATTTTTGTTGTTTCTTTTTTCTGATTTCTGCTCATAGACACTGGCATCAGTAGCTCTGTCTTCCAAGTCAGAAATTCTTTTTTCCATTTGTTCCATTCTGTTTTCTTGGGTTTGCATGGAAGCTTCTATGTCTTTGATTTTCTTCTTGATCTGTTGGATTTCAGAGTACTGGTGTTCCATCAGATCGAACAACTTGCTTAATTTTTCATTTTGTTCTGCTGCATTTTGTATAAGGTCTAGAAGGGCCCTGTATATAATCAATTTGTATTCACTTCCTGATGCTTTCATAAAAGTTTCTTCATCTGGAAAACTCCTTGGTTGCTTTGTTTGGGAGCCTTCTGAAGCCATGAGTGATTGCTTGTATGCCACAATTGTCTGTTGCTTTTTGGGTCCCATGTGAGTATATAGAGGCTGGAAGAGGTACTGTGAAGATGGATTGGAAATGTTTCTCTAGGCTGTCTTCAAATGTAAAGCAAAAGGTATCTGACCAGTTCACAAGTCAGTTAGGTTTTCAGGTGTAGAGGTCCCTCTTCCCATCTGACAAAGTAAGCGCCACTGTATCCAACCCCAGATGATAACAAACTAGTTCAGAATACAGCACTGCTAGTGCCCTGGTGGCCTCTGCTGACAGGGCCTAGCCTTATCCAACACTGCGTCGAGTACTGGTTTTGTGATAGAAAAGCGCTCTCCTGTGGGCAGGCTCTGGCTCCCAAGCTAAGAATTAGGTCCAGCTGCAGCCACTGTACCCAAGATGGCGTCCTCCACACAGGTAGCAGACAGGGGGGCTAAAGGTGCCGAGAGGTAGTGATTCCTCTGATTCTGTTGCAGGGCCCCCAACGTAGGCAGCACTGTGCAAAATCATTACTTTTCTGACGGAGAAGCGCTGTCCCATTTGCAGGCGCTGGCCCCTAGGCTAAGAATGAGGTCCCGCTAAAATCTCGGTACCAACATGGCGTCCCGCACACTGACCGTGAAGCTCCGCCCAAACCCCACTGAGGCAGCTACAAAACGAAAGGCTCAAAGTGTCTAGATTAACAGAGTCCCGAGCCTGGCTCTCAGAACATGAGAATTTCTCCTGCCTATCCCCCCAGCAGCGCATCTGAGTCCAGCCGCCAGGCAAGGCCCAGCTCCGCCCGCCAGCCGAGACTGAGGGAAAAAAAAAGTCAAAATGGTGCGTTTACCTTCCGTCCGTGAGAGCCGGGGCTAGCCAGGAGCGGGAGTCAGCGAGAGAGAGGAGGTTTTTCGCTGAATAATATAAAGTCCCAATTAACAGCTCTGTGCCGTGTCCTGAGGCTGATTGGGTGCTCAGAAGGCTCTGTTTGATTGTCAGTTCAGGTCTTGGTTTCCAGAGGGATAGAAAGAGACGTGTCCTTAGTCCGCCATTTGACTCCGCCCCCCTATAGTAAATTCTTGAATTGTCAACATTTCAAGCCGTTATCCTGGTTTGCCCGACCACAGTTTGGATGATAGAATCTGTTGTTGGTTCCACTGAGTTGGTTCCAATTCCTAGTGACCTGGTGTGCGTCAGAACAAAGCATCCGCACCACCCCCATGGTCCCTGCTGTGGCTGAGCCTGTTGTTACAGCCACTCTGTCAGTCTGTCCTGTTGAGGGCTATCGTCTTTTTTGCTCACTTTCCACTCTCCCAAGCATGACGTCATCTTCAGGCACTGGTCCCCCTGACGACATATCCAAATAGCATGAAACAAAGTCATTGCCATTTATGCTTCTAAGCATTCTGGCTGTCCTTCTAGGACAGGTGTATTCCTTCTTCTGGTAGCCCATGGTGTAGTCAGGATTCTTGGCCAACCCCATAACTCAGAGGCAGCAGTTCTTCTTCAGTCTTCGGTGTTTATTGTCCAGCTTTCACATGTACAAGAGGCGACTGAAAATACCATGGCTTGGGTCAGGCTCATCTTAGTCCTCATAGTGACATCTTTGCTTTTACATTTCCAGAGGTTATTTGCAGCAGATTGAATGTAAGGAACATAAAATTTTGTCCTTAAAACTGCCTTAAATGATCCTTTATTATTTTTATTATTTTTGCGTATGTCTGGGTCCAGAAATATACTGGAACAATAACATGGTATTTTCTTTCTCAAGTAATGTTGACTGATTTACTCGTATTATTTTGCTTTTTTTAATTAAGAGCATATGTTCAGTTTCACCAAATAAAAATATTTTGACATTGTGCCTTCACAGCTCTTCATGGTTTGTTAGCAGTGTCATCAGGGACCTGTTAGCAGGTTGTGTCCCTCCTGACAGTTGTGTGTCTATGCCCTGAAGTTACACTGCCATCCCCTCAGAACACAGTGCTGAAGCCGGTTTGTGACCAGGCCAGGCCAGTAACCTTAAAGGGTCGGGAATGGTGCTGGTGATACCAGCCTCAGCTCAGGATCCTGAAAGTGGCCACAAAAACACAGAGCAAGGGGGCAGCGTTGCAGTTTCTGTTCTCTAATAAGGCTGAACTGAAAATACTGGAAGTGTTTTGTCAACTGTTTCAGTTAAAGGGAAGTTAACTAATTATACTTAAACCATTCATTTAAATAAAGCTGGAGTAATTTTTATATCTTTTAAGTTAAAGTATCTTGGTTCAATTAGATATAATTAGACTCTCAAACCAGTTAACTGATAGTGAAGATTAATAGAAACTAAACCGTAATTAGTCAGCGTTATTAACTTTGAGTCACTCTTCATAGACATCAGACCGCATTTAAAAAGATGCACAGCCAAACCACCAGTACAGGGAGCCAGATCTGGTATTTCAACTCAGAGCACAGACTGCTTTGCTATTTGTGTTTCTTCCAGTAGGTGGCAGCATAACTGAACTAGTCTTGAGTGTAGGCCTTTGACATCTTCTATTTTTAAAGGCTTTTAATTAATTTCTGTGTCTGTTGATAGAGTATATTTTTTAGAAACAAACGTCTTACCCCAGATAATGTTGTTTTCTCCTTGCTTGAATGTGAGAGATTTTAGATAAGAGAGATCTGTCCTGTTAACCTTTCTTCCTAGGTGTCAGGTGTAGTAAATACCACTGTAACTGGTAAACAGTTCTTCGCATGTGTATTCTCTTGAAAGTTATTCTGAGTACATTTTCCAGAAACCTTTTTCTGTATTCCAGACTAGAACTTAAAGCAGTCATTATGGCAAAGTTAAGGAGACTTGGTGGTGCAATGGTTGAGCATTTGGCTGCTAACCGGTGGTGACCTTGGCACTTTGAGCCAACCTGTCACCCTGCAGAGAAGACTGGGCGGTCTGCTCCCCTAGAGAGTACAGGCTGAGAAACCCGGTGGGCAGTCTTGTGAGTCCGAGGTGTCATCTCAGTGGCACACAGCAACAACATAGCAAAGCTGTGTCAGAGAGTTTACTGCCGACTTGCCCAGTGTAATGCAGCTGCTGTTCCCACGGGTGTGGATTGTGCGTCTAAATAAAATGAAATCCATAACAACCTCAGTATTTTAATATTTTCTCTATTTATGATGTAGCCCAGTTGTGAGACTTTTGTTTTCTTTATGTTGAGGTGTCGTGCATACTCAGGTCTGCCACCTTTTTTACCCCAATCAACATTTTAGTCTATTCATTTCGGTAGAGACAGCAAGCCCTGATGCTGCAGTGGTTAAGAGCTTGGCTGCTAACCAAAGGCCTTAGCATAGATCTTTACCTCCACACCCGGCGAAAACCAAAAATAAGCCAGTTTCACTAAGAATGGCCTTTGTGAAAGTGACTAATTTTATCAAATTGTGTAAATCCAAATATTCTGTGTTAACAAATTGGGAAGCTGCATACCAAAGTACAGTGTTTGTTTCAAGAACAAGCACTGTGTGATGGCCTGAGATAGAGCTGAGCTAGCTGTCCCTCCTCAGGTAGGACACTGTTGGTTACTCAGGAGCAACTGGTAGAGACACTGTGGCTTATGTAGACATCGGTGTTGGGCACTCTGAGATTTGCTTAAAGGTGAATGAAATGAACCTGCCACTTGGAGAAAAATAACTGATAGTATTTGCTGACAGTGATAAAATTCAGACTTTGAAATAGAAATGAGAGCTCTGGAATGCTTTTATTGACCACCATGACTTGGACAGTTTTCCAGAACTTAAAGACACCTTTTCTATTGAGATAGGTAATACATTCACAGTTTTTTTCTTTTCTTTTTAAAATATTATATACTGAACAGTGTCAGCATTTGGAAGATCTGTGTGACCTGGTGAGAGACTCTTTCCCAGATGACCCAAGTGTGATGCCATAAACTGTGTTAAAAGATCAGTCCCACGAGAAGACTCAGCTCATTGGTTCAGGCTTAGATCTCATATACTACAGCAAGCATTTAAGAAACTAAACTACCACTAGGCAAGTTTGGGTGCATCAAAGAAGACTATCAACAATTATTTTTATGAAATATTCCATCTTTTTCTATCTACATATCTGTGTGAGGCTAGATTTTTGTTTTCTTGTATCAAAATAGTGTATCACAGCAGATTCAATACAGAGACAGATGAAGAACCTGTTTTCTCTTAAACCAGACATCAAAGAGACTACATTAAAAAATACGTAGTTACTTTTATAAAAATACTATGTTAATATGCTGTAGGTTAATTATCAGTTTAGTGTGAATTAATAAGTACCTTTAAAATTTTAATTTCTAATACCCACCTGTAGACAATAGCCTTTTGGACTTGTCAGTTATTTTTAAGGATGTAAAGGGTCCATGAAGGCGCTTTGGTGGTGTCATGGGTAAGCACTTGTATGCTAACTCACCAGTCACTGTGTGGGAGAAAGTTGTGGCAGTCTGCTGTAAAGATGACAGCCTTGGAAACTGTGTGGGGCAATTGTTCCCTGCCCTGTGGGGTCTCTGGGAGCCGGAATCCATTCCATGGCAAGGAAGAGGTCAAGGTCATTGAGACCAGAGTGGGGACTGTTCTAACAGTTGTATTGTTGAAGGAAATTGTAGGCCAGCAAGATTGTACACTTGCATTTGTGTGAAAAGAGTTATGAATGGGATAGTTATTTTTTTTGTATTTGTGTAAAATTCTTCTGAACGATGTAAAAGAACTGTTGAAGTGTTGGTTGGTTCAGGAAGGGAAATAGGGTGCCTGGGGAGAAGTAGTGAAGGGTAAACTCAGTGGAACTTGTCTCAAGTTTTAAATTATGTGAGTATATTACCCATCTGAAAAGAAGGGAGAGAGAAATGTCACTACTCCTGGCCAGTTATGCTTCCAGTTTCAAGAAATCTAGGTCTGCTATGAAGAAGTTGAAACTAGTCTGGAATAATAGTTATTCCTTGTCTAAAAGCTTTTTTTTTTTTTTTTTTTAATTTGAAAAGAAAGTGAAGCTTGTTTATTTTAGGTGTAGAGAAGTTAATGTGTAAGGCAAATACATTTGTGTTGAAATAATGTAAATCAAATAGGTAACAACTTCCCACTGGGACCTGGAGTATATTGAACTTAGGCTTTAAGGGGGACCATTTTTATTATTTATATATGTGTTTTTTTAAGGACACGTTTCTTACTAGGTTACTGGAAATGAGATAGGGTTTCTTTTAGAAAACCGTTATAATTTACAGTCCTGTCACTTAAAAAGATTTTGAGTATGTGCTGCATGAAATGCAGAAGTAAGAAAATCAAGTAAGTGTTCTGAGGTCTGCTCCTAAGTTTTGAGGCTTTAGGAGTTTTTGACTCATGATGGAATTCAGTTTTATTCTGTCTACAGTTAACTGTGTCTTCTGAAGAGAGTTCAGACTTTTAACTTTTAGGTGAATAAAATACCTTGTTAATGGAAAGGGCAAATTATTTTAATGAATCAGCTCTTCAGATTTTCTTTTCTCAGATAATACTGCTCAAATTTACTTCTTTGAATACTGAAATATCATTTTCAGAGCTCTTTGAAGCAGTTTTAGAGGAAGATATTACCTGTGATTCTACTTATTAGTTCCAGTCAAAAGTTTGCCCATAATGTGGAACCGTTTTTCCTCAAGTTCTGCTGATAACAAAGAATGCTATTAATAGTGTTAATGGGTTTTTCTGAACTGTTAGACAAATGGATAGTTAATTTAGAAAGGCATTTTATGTACTGTTATTAGTTGCATTCATATATCTGATATTTGACATTTTTCCGAGCACAAGCACATTATTTTCTTTTGATTCTCAGCACACCTTGGAAATAACAGAATTGTGTTTCTTCTATTTTGTATGTGCGGAAATTGAAATTTAGAGGGCTAAATGAATTGCCTTACGTCATATAGCCTTGTTAAATAGTAAAATAGAATTTTTAACGAAAATTTCAGACTGAATTCACGCAATAAATGTTCTTATCTTGATGAGATCTATAGTGTAAGACTCAGATCTTGCCCTCCGGGGCTTGAAGTTAAGTGACAGACACTTCCTCTCCTCCAGAATTGTGTGTGTTGGTGTCCTTAAAGGGCCATCTAGCTCAGATTTTCTTTTTTTAAAGTGACAAGTCTTGACAGATAAGTAGGGGAAGTTGGCCAGAGTGAGTGGTTACAGGGTCGGGAGAAGGATGTTCAGGTAGAAAGAAGAGTTAACCTGTTATAGGAAATCAACCACCACCCAAGGAGAAAAGAAGCAGCCGTTTGTTACAGTAATACCAGCGGGGGCTCACAAACCTCCAACAACTGGCCCCGAAGGGGAAGTTAAGCAGGCTTTTATGGGTTGGGGTCTTCTGGGTCTGGTGCAGCAGGGTAAACTTGATGCTAAGTGCAGCAAGGGGGCTGAGTGCTGAGTGCAGCAAGGGAAAGTAGCTTGGTGGAGAGTATAGCAAGGGAGAAAGTATATTTGGTGCCGGGGGCAGCAAGAGGCTGAGTGCAGCAAGAAGTAGCTTGGCAGCGAGTGTAGTAAGGGGCAGTGTATATTTAGTGCTGGGGGCAGCAAGGGGCGAATTTCCCAGAATGAGGCAGGGGGTGAACAGAGCGGAGGTGGTGTTCAGTCTGGCTTCTCCTTCAAACCCACTGCCATCGAGTTGATTCCAACTCATACTGACCCAATAGGACAGAGTAGAACTGCCCCCTCGTGTTTCCAAGGAATGCCTGGCGGTTTCGAACTGCCAACTTTTGATTAGCAGACATAGCACTTAACCACTACACCACCAGGATTTCCATAATGAAGAGTTGGGCACCCTAAAACTGAACCCTGATGTTTGGGAATGTCAAGGTCATGCAGCTGATTAGACCCCAAGTGGCTTGACTCGGGTTCCACAGGTGGAACTAGCAAGTTCCATCTCCGGACAGGTGGAACTAGCAAGTTCCATCTCCGGACAGGTGGCAAATAGGGATCCCTCTCCCCCAAATCACACGAAGGATGCATCCATTTTAGTAGCAAACGACGGAAACGTTTATTGAGGGAAAGTATGTTCCAAAGAGGGAATGGGGTCAGTCTCCATGAATGGAAAAAGACCCCGCATACATTTTGGGGGTTTTATAGGCAAAAAGCAGGGGGTGATGTCACAGATGGGAGGGGGAGGTAGTAACTTGGCTTCTGATTGGGCCTGGGACCAGGGTAACCACCTTACAACTACCAGGAGGAACTGTGCTGTTTGCATCACAACTGCTGGGAAGAATCTGTATCTGCTTCACAAACTGCCGGGGAGAGCTGCCGGGGAGAGCTGTTGATATGTGACAGATCAGATTCCCCTGGCAACCTTATCAGTACTGTGTGTGTTTCTATAATGCAAACCATGACTGTTGTTATCCCTAGAAAATGTTAGATTCTGGAGTAAAATATGTTAGGATGTGGCGGCAGAGATCAGGTTCCCTAGCTAACCTTGACGGTCTGTGTGCTAGGTGTGTGTTGGGGAAGGATCAGGATATGAACAGTGAGAGGTAGGCTGGAAAAAACACTCTCTCCCAAGCGTAAATTCTGACTCATAGTGACCCATTGTGCCGTAATTTGAAATAACTTTGAACTTTATTTCAAGGTTTCAGGTGCCAACAAAAGAATTTAAATAGGTATTGAAAAAGGTTTGAGTCTTTCTTTGGTTATTAGCTGTGGACCCTAGTCAAGTGATTTAATGTTTCTAGGCCTTAATTGCCTGCTACTTAATGGGGACAGCTTTCAATTTGCGGGCGCTTAGGAGGAGAAAGAAATGTAAAAAAAAAAAAAAAGCACCTAGCACAGTGCAGAAACTGCTAAGCACTCAGTAGTGGAAAGATGAATTGGGAAAAGTAAGGAGAGTTCACAAACCCTGGTGGTGTTAGCGGTTAAGTGTTACAGCAGAGAACCACACAGGTCAGCAGTTCAGGTTTACCTGATGAGGCAGTTCTGCTCTGTTATATAGGGTTACTGTGAGTCAGAATCAACTCAGTGGCAGTGGGTTGGTGGATAAGGACAGTTTACCACACATATTCTAACTGTTGAAGGAAGGTTGGAAAAATATGAATTAAATCTTTTTTTAAAGATTTTCTGAAGACATTTCTAAAACAGACTACAACGCTTGTATAAGTGAACGTATTTTGAATTTAATATTTAGGAATCTTTAAATGTGACATTTCCCTCCATCCTTGTTTGAAGGCAAGACTTGCCTTCTAAGACCTGGCTCCTGAAAGTGAGAACATGTCTAGGATCAACTTTGTCTGCCTCTGTTTTGTGTTAATAACTGCCACCCCTCCCTGCCTGTCTCTCCTGCCCGTGGCCATGGCCTGGACTCCCAGCCCCAGTAATGAATTCTTCCTTGGAAGACCTGCGGCTTTCTTTTTGTAGGTGTCTAATGTTAAGCAAATCATTTGGCCATTTGTGAGTTTGTTCAGTATTAAAATGGTTTGTGGTAAGTTTAGCTTCAGAGAATAAAGTGAAGTAGCACTGGGATGCACTTTGAAAACACAAAGTAATCAAGTGTTCTCTTGATAATATTATGACTTGGTATTTGCAAAGGAGTTCAGTACCGGGCATGTGTTACATGTTTATTAGTGTCTTCCCAAGCTGCAGATGTTTATTTTAGTCCCTGTTTTCTAGCTGGTGGCTTAATGGGTTAAGTACTACGTCTGCTAACCAAAAGGTTGGCTGTTCAAATCCACCATGTGCTCATTGGAAACTCCATAGGACAGTTCTGCTCTGATACCTAGGGTCGCTGTGAGTCGGACCCGACTTGACGGCAGTGAGTTTTTTTGGTTTTTAACTAATAATAGTTGTAATAATCAGCTACAAAAGTTTTTTACAGCCAAATCAGTATAGAACTCAGGGTATTGCCTGAGGTAATTATAAACTTTCATAAGACATTCTAATTTATTAAGTCTGTGCAACTTCCTTGAATTTCTTTTATTCCCTTCTTCCAGGCCCAAATATACTTTGGTTTCTATAGGAAATGCCTATATAATTAACGATTTTTTTTAAATATCATTTGTCTTCATTTTGAGTGCATCTTTTTTATGCATAGGACTTCAAGCCTTTTAACATGTTAAGGTTGCAGAGTTTTTGAAGATTGCTAACCCCAATCTCAGTCTTGTATTGCAGATTTTAGAACAAAGAAAAGTATAACTAAACTTGAGGGTGTATGTCATCTCCTTTTCTCTGTGAATTAATTACATTATGCATTTTGAATTCCTTCTCAGCGTATTTGTGTTTCAGATTGGGGTGCAAGGCCTTTATCCCTGGTTACCTGGAATGATCCCATTTGTGTTCTCTCCCACAGGCCAGTCCTCCTGATCTCTATATTGAAAGATTTAATCTAGCTCTGGGACAGTATATGGGAGCACTGCAGAGCATCGTGCCTCTTTTCATATATATGGTAAGTGAGAGCTCTTTCCTCCTTTCCAACTAAGACCTTCAGGTTATTGGTTGAAACAGACAGATGTAGATTTCTAGGCATGTTCTGTTTTTCTTTTACCATTAATTGTGTTAGAAATGGAAATTAAACTATTTTGATAATGTTTAGCTATTGTTGCAATAGAAGGATTAGCTATTTTTCCCTTTTCTGTTACTAAGTTCCGTCAGTCACAGTTGCTGAATACACAGGTACCAAGAGTCAGCCATCACCTTAGGCACATTTACTTTATTTCTGGGATGTAGAAGGCATTGCACTTGATCCTGGGAAAATAGCCATGTGTAAGGGTGATTTCTGGTCCTCAGAAAGCAGAGAGCTAAAATATCTATATAAAAGCATGATGTATGATTGTTACTGGAAAAGCATGGGAGTTTGGCTACGTGCCGCAAAAAGCCAATTTACTGAGACAGGAGCTTTTGGGGTAAAATCAAAGATTTTATTTGCAAGCTGGCATTGCAAAGGCTCAGGGAAATACTCTAATCCTCAAATCCTGCCCAGATTGGTCAGGCAACGTCTGAGTATTTGAAGGGAAAGGCTGCATACAGCTATGTAGAGAACAGTGTGGACAGTTAGGGCATCTGGGGGTCGCCTGAGTGGAAGTCAGCTGGGTGGGGGCCAACTGGGTGGAGGAGGTCAGCTGGTGGAGGTTGACAGAGTGGAGGGCTGTTTCACAATCTCGCAGGCCGTCACCAGCCATTAAGGAAAACACTCGCCTTGCCAGAAGTAGTGCTCAAACACAAGTTACTTCTCCATTCTCCCTGCCTTCTACTTGATTCTTGTATCATTGGTTTTATCAAAACAAAAAGAGTCTTTTATTGTCTGTAGTGCACTGAATCTGGAGTGGAGCCTGCAGAGGGCCCCACCCTAGCGTGGTAGCCTGGGGCTTGTGCAGTGGGGAGGTCCTGTCTTTCCTTTCGTGTTAGGGGTGATCTGAAGTAGTGTCGCCGAGGTCCCTTTAGTTTTCAGCACCCCTGAAACACCTGTGACATGGAGGCTATTTCAGTCTCTGGTTTCATGATAAGTGTCATATAAATAGTTTCTGAAAAACTAGTATAGGAAGCATTTACTTCCATTCTGATTATCTCTTTGTTTGGAGAGTTGTGCCATGAGTGTAACTGATACACTGTTGACTTTGCTGGTTTGTGTCCTCCACTTTTAAATACGTAGAGCCACGGAGCCTTTCATGGAGCCTTACAACGTTAGTGTTTCCACTGAGTGGAGGGCTCTTAGAAAAACATCTGTTTTAATTCCTCTTTGTTTAATAGGTCGGTGGATCCTATACTTTATAGCATGTAGATTGCTATGTGTGGAATACCAATCTGAAAAATGATTTACTACAAATAAAATACACAGGTCTGTGTTGCTTAACATCCATGGTATGTTTTGTGAAATAGGACGTTATGTGATTTGAACGTTATGCACCCACCACACAAGAGAATGGTGCTCAGGATGGCCCTGGGACTCACACTGCTGTCACACTGAGAGAGTGTGTGATAACTTGACTTTCACCGTGACTGTTCCTGTTGGTCTGGCATGGTTACTGCCCAGTCTGCAAGATTGCAGTGCATACTGCTGTACACCTAGCTATGCACTCGGTTCCTGCCTGTCCTCTCTGCTTTCCTTCCCAGTTCTCCAGACAATTCGGGGACCACAGGAGGAGCTTCAGCCTCAGACCTGGGGGTCGCATAAAGGGCACCCAGGCTGAGGTGGGCAGCCAACTTTAGAGGGGCATCCACCTCAGCAGCTGCAGTGGAGCCTGTGCAGACTCTGCCTGGGGCAAGCGCAGCAGGACTGGAAGCCATGGATGGCCACTAGAGCTCTTTGCGTGCTGTCGCAGGGGCAGGATGAACATGGAAGCTGCAGAGGTGGAGAGAGACAGATCAGATCTTGAGCAAAGTACATCACCATGTCCATTCTCTGATCAGAGTGTCTGAACTCTGTTATAACCTGATGGGATCATGGACACAGATGTGACACCTTAGTGTACTTTGAAAGGGCTGTCTTTAATTTAGAAGATTCTTTATGAAAACAGTGTTGTATGTGATTTTCATTTACACTACTTTATTCCTTAGGTACTGTTGAAGATTGAATTGTGTCCTCCCAAAATACCTTTTGTAAAAGCTAATCTTTCCGCCTAAGGTTATAAGCCCCTTTGGGAATGGATTGGCTTGGCTTTTTTATGTTAAGAGACAGGATTAGTATAGGGTCTGTCTTGAGTCAGTCTCTTTTGAAATAAGGAAAAAAAAACTCATTGCCTTGGAGTTGATTGTGACTCCAAGCCTAGGGTCCCCTGGGGTCACTGGAAATTTTGGAATACAGAGCAGAAGGAGATGGAGGACTACCCCTAGGAATATTGCCTGGGAGCAGAAGCTTGGAAGAGACAAGGATGATAGAGAAAACCATCCCCTGCAGCTGGTACCCTGAACTTGGACTTGTAAACTGTAAGGAAATAAATATATGTTTGTTAAAGTTACCCACTTGTGATATTTCTGTTATAGCAGCACTAGATAACCAAGGTATTAATACCAATTTTAAAATCTAATACACCTTCTCCTCACTTCCCTGGTGGTGCAGTGGTTAATAGTTACTGCTGCTAACCCAAGAGGCAGCTCTGCCGTGTGCTGTGGGTTCCTGAAGCCTGGTTTTTCACCAGTGCCTCGGTGCGTCTCAGACTTCTTCATTATCATCGATACTGGATCATCTGCTGCCTTATAAAAGGGCTGAATGTCAACCAGTTCTTTTTGGAACAGTGATTGTGTATTCCTTCCATCTTTTAAGAATTAGCTGTGCTCATTTGGCCTCAAAATGATACCCGCCGTTGCATGGTCTAAGACTGGATGACCCCAGGTTTGCGTCTCCTCACATATGGTCTTGTTACCTGACACTTCATATTTATAACAATAGTAAAAGAAAGGCCTAATTTGCCCATTAAGGATGTATGCATCTGTCAGTAATGAGCACCGAAGTTCAGCGAGGAGTGCTGGCTGTGATGGTGAAGGGTGCGCGACACTGGCTGAGCCCCGGTTCTCAGGGGTTTGGCAGATATGTGGCTGTAATGTGTAATGATGTGTGATGATGTTTCTAATTCTGGTGAAGTCTCTATGATGGGGCATTTCGTTAGGAGTGTGTGTTAGGTAAATAGGAGCTGCCAACAAACTCCTTATTCTTGCTGTTTTCAAGTTTTAAATGAGAAGAGACTGAATGGAAATGGAGCTGAAGGGATCGGTCCTATTTATAGGTAAGGGAGTTATGAGTAGGGAAAAGCAATTATTTCCATGGCTGCTGATTTAATAGAATTTACTGTCGAGCATGTTAGCTAGGGAAACTAGCAAAAAAAAAGTAAATTATGATTTGGATCTGGGGGCAAGATGGGAATAGCTAATTTTTAAAAGATGAAGGAATGCACAAAGTCACTGTTCTAAAAAGAATTGGACGGCATTCAGCCCTTAGAGGAGGCAGCATGTGATCAAGTGCTGATGGTAACGAAGGACGGTGTCCAAGGTGCGCTGGAGGCACCGGTGGAAACCAGGCGTCAGGGACTGATAGAAGGCCAGCTGACGCGCTTCAGTAACTGGATGCAGTGCTGAAAGCTGTCGCTTGTCTCTATCAAGAAATTTGGAAGACACCTACCAGGCCAACTGACTGAAAGAAATCCCTATGTCTGCTATCCCAAGAAAGATGATCTAACAGAATGGAAATTATCAGGTCCTACCATTAATATCACATGTAAATAAAACTTTGCTGAAGATCATTCAGAAATGGTTGCAGTAGTAGTTCATCTGTAGGAAACAACCAGAAATTCAAGCTGGATTCAGAGAGAACGTGCAGTGGGGGTATCGTTGCTGATGTCAGATCGAGCTTGAGTGGAAGCAGAGTACCAGAAAGAGGTTTGCTTGTGTTTTATTGACAGATTACAGACAGCTGCAAAAAATGGGAATCTGAGAACACTTAATTGTACTCATGCAGAATCTGCATGTACTCTAAGAATTGGTTGTTTGAACAGAACAGAGAGAAACTGGTGTTTTAAAATCAGGAAAGGTGTGCCTCAGGGCTGTGTCCTTTCACCATACCTATTCAGTCTCTACACCAAGCCGATAATCTGAGAAGTTAGAATACATGAAGAAGAACGTGGCCTCAAGGTTGGAGGAAGATGTACTAACAAACTGTGATAAGGCAGGTGGACACAACCTTGCTTGCTGCAAATGTAGAGGACTTGAGATGCTTATTGGTGAAGATCAAAGACTCTACAGCCTTCAGTATGGATTACCTGAACATAAAACAAAAAATCCTCACAACTGGATCAATAAACAACATGACAAAAAGAGAATGAATTGAAGTCATTAAGGATTTCCCTTTACTTGATCCACAATCAGTGCCTGTGGAAGCAACAGTCAGAAATCAAAAATGTGTATTGCATTGGGTATGTCTTCTGTGAAAGACCTCCTAAAGTGTTAAAAAGCAAAGATATCACTTCATAGACTAAGGTGCAACTGACCTCTTTTTAGTTGCCTCGTATGCATGTGAGAGCTGGAAAATTAGTGAAGAAGACCAAAGAGGAATGGATGCCTTTGTGGTTTAGGTGAAGAAGATTGAATGTACTGTGGATTGACAGAAGAATGAACAAATCTGTCTTTGAAGAGGTAAGCTAGAATGCTCCTTACAAGCATGGCTAGGAAGGCTTTGTCTCATGTTCTTTACCAGGAGGGATCAGTCCCTAGGGAAAGACATCATTTGATAAAGTAGAGGGTCAGTGAAATAGAAAAAGACCCTTGATGAGATGGATTGATGATGGCGGCTGCAACAGTGGGCTAAAACGTAGCAAGGCTTGTGAGGCTGATGCAGTAATGGGCAGTGTTTTGTTCCTAGGTGGGGTTGCTATCAGTTGGAACCAACTTGATGGCACCTAACAACAAGACTAATTTTTAAAAATTTAGCTTAAATAAATTAAGAAAGTAATTAATGTCAGCACTTCCCTTTAGTGCCATACTTGCTTTCTTTAAACTTTGTCATAGGATCCCAGGGCTTAAGAAGTAGATACCATTTAAGAAGAAATGAACCACAAACTTACTCTTCCAGCAAAATTCAAATAAAGGATCTAAGAGGTTAAATTAGCAGACTCAGTTGCAGCTGCACAGAGATCAAATAACGACATTATATATATTTATTTAAAGTCTCAGAACTTATGCAGAGACGTCCAAACTCCCTAGGGGAGCAAACCTGTGGGGACTGTGGTCTCAGGGAACATTTAGCTCAGTTGGCATAACATAGTTTACAAACAAAATAGTATACATTCTACTTTGGTGAGTAGTGTCTGGGATCTTAAAAGGCTGTGAACAGTCATCTAGGATGCTACAGTGGTTTCAGTCCTTTGGGAGCAAGAAAGAATGAAGAAAACTAAAGATACAAGAGAACGATTAGTGCAAAAGACTAAGGGACCACATCACAGTGGCCTCCACCAGACTGAGTCCAGAACAGCTGGATGGTGCGTGGACATACCGCCAATTGCTCCAGCAGGGATCACAGCAGAGGGTCCCGGACAGAGCTAGAGAAAGATGTAGAACAAAATTCTAACTTGACAAAGGAAAATGAAGACTTGCTTGCCAGACAGAGACTGGACAGACCCTGGGAGTATAGGCCTTGGACACGTTTTTAGCTCAGTAATGAAGTTACTCCTGAGGTTCACCCTTTGGTCAAAGATTGGACAGGCCCATAAAACAAAATAAGACTAAAGGTGCTTACTGATCTAGGGGCAAGGACGAAAAGGCTTGAGAGGAGAGGGAAACTGACAACAGGGAACCCTGTGTTGAGAAGAAAGAGTATTGACGTGTGGTGAGGTTGTTAATATCGTAAAACAGTATCATGCTAACCATTTAATGAAAAGCTAGTTTGTTCTGTAAACCTCCATGTAAAGTATAATAATAATAATAATAAAGGAATACTGGAGCTTAAAATGATTGTGCTGAGAAACAGTTGGGCATCTTCTGCTAAAGAAATAGTAGGGTTTCTGAGTTCTTCAGAAATTTTCATAATTGCACCTTTTAATGGGTTCTGGTTAGACTGAACTGGGAGTAGGAAGGCCACTTCAGAATGCTGTGGTGGAGGTCTAAACTGTAAGTGCACAGTAGATCAGGAGTAAAAAATAACTACAAATGCAGGTTTTTCTTTGAGAGTTATAAAGTTATGTTATTTTGCTTTCTCATAAATCTTACAAAATCTCAACCAAAACACAAAAACCAAATCTGATGCTGTCCATGGTAGGAACCCTGTGGGACAGAGTAGAACTGCCCTATGGGGTTTCCCAGGGACAGATGGGAGATTCAGGTTGCTGACCTCTTGGTTAGCACTCAGGCTCTTAACCACTGGGCCAGCAGGGCTCTGAAAGCGATGGTGATTCCCTTTAAAGGTGTAAGTATTACTACTGCCAAATCAGTTTTTTTCTCCAAATTTTGATTTAAAAATCTCAATTTTGAAAATAGCTTTATAATTAAGACTTTTATTAGTTTAATTAAAAAAAAGCTTTACCTAGATAATATTAATTTCCAAAGGGAAACAAAATTCTTAGAAATAAAATGTGGCAGCCAAGATGGTCTCTTGTGGGAAAATTTATATAGAAAAATAGCCATAATAGCTTAAAAAAACTGCTGTGAAAGATGAATACAAAGGAGTGACTATCCTCACCTGATGTTAAAGTGAAGGATAATCCGGCTACAGTAATTAAAAATGTTTGTCATTGGTGCAGGGATAGATGGAATAGAGCCCAGAAACAGGAATTTAGTGAAGAATGAAGGTGACACTTCAGATCAGTAAGGAAGAGGTAGATTGTTCTACAGCTGAATGCTGGGACCGCTGGTAGTCATTTTGGCATTGGGGGGAGGGGAAAGCAATCACTACCTTATTCTTTATAGTAAGTTCGAGGAAAAATGAATGAAAGAACTAGAAGAAATCCAGTACAAATATTGTAATGAGGTAGTGTCTTTCTAAATAATACCCTTAGCCTGAATGCCGTGAAGGAAAATACTAGACTTTGACAATGTAAAATTGAAGAATTTCTGTATAGCAAAATACCATAAATCAAAAGTAAGCAGAAAGAATTTCAGTAAACTTTGTGAAATACAGGATAAAATACTGCTTTCCTTGGTAAACGGTCAGGTCTTAGGAATTAATTTTAAATAGTTTAGGAACCTATTCTGTTGAAAAACAGAAGAAGGACGTGAATAGATAGTTCACAGAAAAAAATAGGTACAAATGGCTTATAAATGTGAAAATTTAGTCAATATCACAACTAAAGAAACAAGAGTAATGTCTTTCGGTTAGAAGTAGAAAAGATTCATAATAGGTTCTGTTGAGTCCTCAGGGAAGGAAGTAAACTCCTATACTTTTGTAAATTGGTAAAACCTCTTAGGAAGATTATTTGGTATTTTTGTTCGCAATTAAGAATACAGAGATTGTACTCTTTAACAGAGATTGTTCTCTTAGGAATTTATAGAGATAAACTCAGATATATGTGAACTTCCATGTATAGGAATGTTGTAGCATTCTTTTTCAGTTAGCAGAACAATGGGGGGAAAAAAAACTATATCCTAATCAGTAGGTAATCCCTGGGTGTCTGAAAGGATTAAATGCTGACTACTGACCAAAAGGGGGATGGTTTGAACCCAGCTAGAACTGTCTTGGAAGATCCTCTGATCTGTATTTGAAAGATCATAGCCTTGAAAGCCCTTTGGAGCAATTCTACTCAGTACACATGGGATCACCCTGAGTCAGAATTGACTTGATGGCTGTCAGCAATGACGGGATGATTAATAATTTATGGAAGACACTTATGTGTGGTTAAAAATAATATGTCTGTGTTCTTTTGGGGAGAAATCTTGAAGATAAAATGTCAGGTACAAAATTAATGTGCAAAGCAATGTGTAACACTCCATCAGGAGTGAGTTTGTCCTTTTTTTAAGAAAATAAAAAAAGCATATCCAAATGTATGTAAAGGTCACTTTAGAAAGAACATGCAAGTCTTACCAGTGGTAGAACCAAGATGTCTTGGGAGTGGGACCAGTGGGAAGAGGGTTTGTGGGGAGAACTTGTTTTTATTGTGTATTGCATGTGGTTTTAATTTTTAACCATGTACCTGTTATTTTTAAAGAGAAAAAGAAACAAAACCAAACCCTGTTCTGTTAAGAATTAAAAGAGAACCAGTGAGCATCCTTTTTATATTTTCCACCCTTATGGCTTGGCATGCTTTGGGTTAACATTTAAACGTGAACAAATTTGATCTGGGATTTGTAAATCATTTTAGTCAGGATGCTTTGGGCCACAGGAAATGGAAAACCAGATTCAAAGTGATTTAAGTAAACAAAGAAAGATACTATCTCCTGCAAAAAATGCCAGAAATAATACAGTCTCCAGGGTTGGCTGAATTCATCATTCAATGGTGTTACTGAGGACTTAGGTTCCCTTTGTCTTCAGTGTCCACAAAATGCATCATCTTATTCTCCTTGGGGAGATTTCTTCAGTCTGACTGGGCTATCTTGGGTCACATGTCTGCCTCTGAACCAAAGGTAGTCTCTACGGAATGCCAAAAGCTGGGTGAGTTGGGCTAGTCATTAGAGTAGGATGTGTGCTGGGGAATCAGCTGGTCAGCGTCCACTGCCTTTTTTCAGCCTAGGTCCTTGATACAAGGAGTAATTTATTAGAGTAAGTTGGAATCAACAGCAACGATTTTTTGTTTTTTATTTGTGTTTCCCAGGGTTGCCTTCAGATGATCATACGGTATTTTTTAGGCCATACTAAGTGCCTGTCACAAAGTGTGATTTCAGAATGTCTGTACTTTGCTGTCTAGTTAATATTCCACTGCCTTTCATTGTTCTTTTGGAGGTGTATTATATTCATTATATTTTAGCTATCTGTGCTTTTAATCCCATGCCAGAAAGACATTGAACTGTAGTAGTAGGTTTTTGCTGTTAGCTGTTGCATTGTTCTGTTTTAATTAATGTGTGGGAACACCTTTATCCGCTGTTTCCTAAAGTAATTTGGGGGTGGGGTGGGGAGGAGCTTCAGTTCATTTGAATAAATGTGTTTCTTTTAATTGATGCACTGAAAAATAATTTTTTTTCAGAATAAATTTTACATTGAAACCAAGCTTAACAGAGACTTAAAGGACGACCTTATAAAACTGTTTACGGAGCATGTTGCAGAAAAGCACATCTACAGCCTGATGCGTAAGTCACTGGGTTGACTATAGGGCTGAGACAAGACCAGCGGTGATCTGATTGTTGTCAGAGAGCATGGCCACGTAAACGTATTGTGACAGCTTCGGAACCAGGTGGTAACAAGTGTTGAAGCTGTATTTGATAGAGCGAGTGACTGGGGACTTGAAAATGTGACTTGAAGCTCTCGCAGTCAGCTGACAGCAACTTATCCGGGTCATCGGTTGCAGAGTACCTCTTTGCCTGGCCTGCTATTTGCTGCCTTTTTTTTGCAGTCCCAGAAATTAGAGAAATGTTGTTGGGGGTCCACCTCTAACTTTGTAATGAGTGATTTTAGAAGGATTGTAGTGTTATATGTTTGAAACAGTATCATAGAACGCTCTCTGATTTTGACTCTTCCGGCTCTTTCACAGAGCCCTGGTGGCACAGTGGTGAAAACACTCAGCTGCTAACCAGAAGGCTGATGATTCAAACCCACAGCCCCTCCGTGGGAGAAAGAGGTGGCAGTCAGCTTCTGTAAAGATGTACAGCCTTAGAAACCCTGTAGGCAGTTCTGCTCTGTCCTTCAGGGTCAGAGTCGGGACTGACTCGATGGCAGTGGGTCAGTCAGTTCTGTCGTTCACTGTGCGTCTCAGGCAAGCTTCTTAGTCTCTTGTGGTCCTCTGTTTTCTGTGAAATTTGGATTTTTGAAATATATAATGTGGCAGAATGCTTTGTAAAGGAAACAGATAAGAGTGCCAAGCCCATTCTCTTCCCGTTCCTGTGCTCCCCATCCCACACAGTGGGTAGACTCCCATGCTAAGGGTATACCTCTCCCAGTGGAACTTAGGAAGTCCCTACAGCCTAATAGATTGCATCCATTAAAAGCTCACATTTTATGCACTACATCCAGTCATTTTTTTACAGTTTTACAGTCCACAATATTTGAGTTTACAGTATGCATTTCCTCTGTTTTCTTGTTTGTCATAAAATTAGTTTGTACTGTAGTGACCCCTGGTGGCATAGTGGTTGGTAAAGAGCTTGGCTGCTAACCAAGAGATGCGCAGTTCAAATCTAGCGGTCACTCTTTGGAAACTTTATGGGGCAATTCTGCTGTGTCCTGAAAGGTTGCTGTGAGTCAGAATCAACTGGATGGCAACAGGTTTTACAGTGAACTTCCACTAGAATTTACAAAGCGATTATTTTACTATAAACTCTTTCTCATTTAAATAAAGGAATTTTTAAACATTGGACCACTTCATTTTAGAATGGTAGGGTTTTCAAATCATGTTGTAGATGAGGACAATATGTTTAATTTTTGTGTTCCCAGAATCTTGGGATGTAATGTGTTTTTTTAAAATGTCAGAGAGACGTTTATAAACATCTTTAAATATTGTCTCATGAGTTACTCCAGTTATTAATTGTAACTATTCAAGTATTATCTCTGATGTTGATGTTGCCATTTTGCTTTCATTGTAAAATATAACACAATATTTTGAAGTCCTTACTGTTAAAATGCTGTAGAGAGATGCTGCCATCTGGTTAAAAAGCTTATGTAGTTTGTAATTAGGGTTTTACATTTCCTGGTAACTTGGAGGAGACGCTAGTGGCGTAGTGGTTAAGTGCAGCTAGCCACAAGACCTCAGTTCAGACCTGCCAGCCCTTCCTGAGAAACTGTGGGTAGCTCTGCTCTGCCCTGTAGGTTCTCTGTGAGTCAGAATCAACTTGATAGCACATGGGTTTGGTTTGGTTTTGGTTTTCATAATTTGGAAATCAGCTTTGTTGGTCATCTACAAGGGGAATATTACACAGAAAACATAGTAGTCCGTATGTGCTATCTCTCCGAGGAATATTTCTGCTCTTAATTAAAAAATTATAAAGTATTTATTTGTATGGCAGTAGAGAAAGTAAAAGAAAACCTCTCTGTGGTCATGGGCGGGTCACCTGGTCACCAGGGTTGTGAATATGAATGGCTTCAGTTAGAGGAAGTGCCCTCCAAGCTGTAGCATTTGGGAAACGGAGTCGCTGACCCTTATTACTGTTAAAAAGATGACTAGTACATGCCTTTCAGTAAAGGGTCCAGAGCCTCAGATGCAGTGATTCGGTGGAAGGAGAAGTTACTGAGGGAGTTTATTGTATAATGTTAAAGACTAGAGAACTATTTTAGTCCCCAAATCTAAGTATTTTGTATCAGGAACTTAATGGAGGCACGTTAAGCATGAATCTTGTTAGAGATTGAATTGTGTCCTCCTGAAAAAATGGGTTGCCTTGGCTAGGACTTGATTCTCAGTATTATATAATTCTCTATTTTGTGATCTTAATGCCATTTTCCCCCATTTTCTGAGTTGATGTATTTATCCTACGTGCTAGAAATTCTAAATTCTGGTATGAATGAGGCAGGACACAATCTGCAGAATGAGGTTGTATTTTGAGTCAACTTCTTTTGAGATACAGAAGAGATTAAAAAAGGTAGCAGAGATCAAGGGGCCCACTACTGCCAGGAATGAAGCGCGAGGAGCAGCGTACGAGCCAGGGTCCCTGCCCTGAGAACCCCCTAGACCCAGGGGAGGACTGATGCCAGCACACGGGGAGGTTAGCTGGGCCCACAGATCCTGAAAAGAGGCAGGGATATTTCCCAGCGCTGACCCCGAGAGAGCCTTCCTCTGAAGCTGGTGCTGACTTTGGACGTCTAACCTCAGCTGTGAGAGAGGCAGTTACTGCTTGTTGAAGCCACTGCGTGTGATGTTTGTGTTACATAGCACTAGATAACTGCGTTCAGAATGCTGTGCTTATTTATTTTCAGAACTTCCATGAATTGAATTATTCCCGTTAGTGTTCCAGGGGTCCTGCACATATTTACTCATGAGACTGAACCACTGCATTGGATTTGTTAAAAAAAAAATTCAGTATAAACTCTTGGTTAGTCCTCTTAGGCTGTTCTTTTCTTGTACTTGTTTACCCTTTAGGCTTTGGGAGAGAGTAATACAAAGAGAAACACGGACAGTCAGTGTTACATCCTTCTTATAACATCCTTTCCTTATTTCAGCTTTACTTTTAGAAGCCCAGTCAACGCCATTTCAGGTCACGCCTTCAACTATGGCAAATATTGTGAAAGGCCTGTATACTCTCAGACCAGGTAAACTCTCATCATTTCTTTTGGGATTAGACCTGTTTGTTCACGGCAGTTCCAGCCTTATCCAAGGGGCAGTGTTTATGTGTGTCTTATGAGGGCTGATGGTATTTTGGGAGGCCTGGTGGCATAGTGGGTAAATGTTTGGCTGCTAACCAAAAGGTCATCAGCTTCAATCCAGCAGCTACTCCTTGGAAACCCTGTGGGGCAGTTCTGTGCTGCTCTGTAGGGTCACTGTGAGTTGGATGAACTTCATGACAATGGTTGGTGTTTGGATTTGCTGTGGCAAAAAAATTGACTAGACATTCATTGTTATGAAGTACAAATTCAGGACTCACTTGGAACACACTGTGTGCTACTGAAAATGAAAATAGTTTGGTTTTTATAGCGCGTGTCATGTAATTTGTAGGAGACACTCGATAAAATTGAATTACATTATTTGGTCTTAATCTTTGTCTTTATTTTTATGGAGTTTCTCTTTCACTTCCTACCCACCCTGTGGATATGCTTAAGCACTTATGACTCCCTTTTCTTAGGCCAGTAATGTCACTTGCAAGAAGTGTAGCAGTGTTGGCAAAGTTATAGTCATTTTACAGGCAATTTGAGGGAAAAAGATAATCAGAATATCAGAACCAAAAATCAGGGATCAGTATATTCTGAGTCATGATTTCTAAGTGAATGTAGTCTTATCTGAGAAGAGTGGAGCCCTGGCAGCATGGTGGTTAAGCACTCCCTTGCTGACCGAGAGGCGAGACGTTGAAACTAGTTGCTCTGCAGAGAAGGGTGTGGCCGTCTGCATCTGTGAAACTCACAAGCTTGGAAACCTCTGGAGACGTCAGCTTGCAGTTTGTTAGGAGTCAGAATTCAACTCAGTGGCAGTGGTTGATTTTTCACTTCAGTCGTAGAATAAAAACAGAGTTAAAGGAATCCCAAAGTAGATTCTTACATACCCTCCTGCCTATGTGTAAGCCGGAAGTCTCTGAGTGGAACACACGGTTTGCCCTGGGCTGCTAATTGAAAGGTTGGTGGTTCAGATTCACCCAGTGGGACCCTGGAAGAAAGGCCTGGTGATCTGTTTCCCCAGGACAACAGCCACCGAAATCCCTCTGGGATGCAGCTTTACTGTGGCACATACGGGGTCTCCATGGTTGCAAGTGACTCGGCAGCAGGAGATTTGGGTTTTTTTGCCTTTCTGAGCAAGCAGTTCTATCATAACTCCGCTTTAGCTTTTATTGTAAATTAAAAAATCTCAGAATAAAGCTGATCACAAGGGTATAAAAGATTGTAGACACATGTTTATCTGAATGCTGTTTTATCCAAGTTTGCAGTCTTAACAGTAGAGTTCATACTACCAAGGAGAATTCTGTGTTAGAGAACTGGCCTTTGGAAAAGGTGAATTTTTATCAGAGTGACCTTTTGCCACTCTAGGCATTTTCAAATGTGTTTTGACATTTACATGCCTTGCTAGCTCTCATTGTAGTCTTTGTTTATTTAAAGTGTTTTTATTCATCTGACAGATTAGACTATTTTCAGTGATCAATTTTAAGTGCTGCCCTCCGTAGACTGTGTCTGCATCACCTTAAGAAAGTTTTTTACACTGAAATTCCTGGGCCCTCATCCTCAGAGGTTCTGATAACTGTTGGCCATCGATGGTGTGTTTCCATTCAGTGTGTAGAAACTTAGTTTAGAAGTTGCATAGCACCCCATCCTGCTTTTCTCCACTTAATGCACACACTTGCTTGTCTTCATTCTGACAACTGCCTGGAGTGGACTTCTCTTGAATGGCAGATAGCTGTGACTCCTGCGAGCTATGGCCGATTGGTTGTTGCTCACTGACCAAGTGAAACTGTAGTAGGACTCTTTCTAAAGCCACGTCTGTAGTGAGCTGGAAGAGGGACACTATTGCCAGCATTTTGGCATGAATTTGTGTGGGTGCAAATGTGCTGACCTTTGTGTCATCTGAAGTGCTTGACCACTTGCTGGCTCTGACCTAGCCACTGTCAGCACCAGTGAGTGTAGAAATTTCTTCCACTGTCCTAGCAATGAGGAGTGTCACCTGTGGCATTTTTGGTATTTTAAAATTGTCCAAAGGCCCTTGGTGGTACAGATGCTCAGTGTACTTGGCTGCTGACTCAGATGACACTTTGTAAGGTGAGCTTACTCAAAGAGCAGTGACATTGTTATGGTTTTCAGTGTAGACAGTCAAAACCTTTTCTAAAAGGGAACATTTAAAAGAGCTGAATTAAAAAATTCAGAAGGGTTAACAGTGCTAATTTGGGGCCAACAAGTGGGAGGAGTCCTGGTTTCCCCCGTCCTTGCAGGTGGGTGTTATTTTAATTTAATGCTCATTGAGCAGGCCAGCGAGAGTATGTCTGCTTGGATTTGTCCGAACATTAACAAATCTGCTTACTTTTTGTAGTGATTTCATTGTCCAGTTCTGTTTTCTGCCCATTTAGTCTTCTTGATTTGTACAGATGCTTTATAATAAAGGCATTGATTCATCTTTGTCATGTCTAATGCATATATTCTCAGCCTTCATTTTGCCTTTTTATTTTGATACATGGTTTTTGGGCTATAGATTGTTGATCTTTTTATTAATAGTTTGTTAACCATTTAATTGTCTTAACACTGTTTACTTAACGTGGATTTTTATTTCCCTAGTATGAACCAGTTGTCCCAGCCACTGATTAAATATCTGTAACTCTCCCCCTCACCTTTTTTGTGATATCTCCTTTTTTCTGTCTGCTAATTACCACTTGTACTCTTCTCTTCTTGGGCCAGAATATTGCTTTAATTAATGCCTAGCAGAGCTGGTATTTCCACCAAGCCCCTTCCTTTCAATTCTGAGTGGCAGGACCCACTGAGAATTCTTTGATAACCTCATTTCTGCTTTTCTGCTTGTTTAGAACTTCTGACAAGATCCATTTGAAAACTGTCTAGGAATTTTCATTAAATTCTGTTATATCACTGGAATGCACAAAATATAAAATTGCCTGTTTTCTTCGTATTGTAAGTTCTTTTTAGAAAGGACTTTGAATGTCTGCCTGTGGGCTTTTCGGAATGGGGTTGCATCTTTACTTGTGTTTTGAATTGAATGTACGCAAACAACAAAATAACAAAAGGAAAATGTTGAACAAAAGAAAAATTCCATTTTCCAGCCGATTTAAAATGTCTGGTTGTCTTTTTCTCTGTATGGTACTGTAGATGAAGGTTCATAGAACGCTGTCTGAGTTTCTTACGCAGTGTCTTCCCTTCTTTCACAGAATGGGTTCAGATGGCTCCAACTTTATTTTCTAAATTTATTCCAAACATTCTCCCTCCCGCGGTAGAATCTGAACTCTCTGAATATGCTGCTCAAGATCAGAAACTTCAAAGAGAACTTATACAGAACGGTTTTATGAGGCAAGTATTTTTTTTTCCTCCTTTAGTGAACAGATATGTCTGTTACCTAGGCCAGGGGAGGGATACTAGGGTCTGGAAGGGAAGTAACTACCGAAGACTCAAAGGTGCTCCCCAGGGAGAGGAGTTAGTTCTCATGGCTGGGAGTGTTGAAGCTGCGTTTTGGTTTTATGAACCATTGCACACAAAAGCTGGACAGTGAACAGAGAAGACAGAAGAAGAATTGATATCTTTGAATTGTGGTGCTGGAGAAGAATATTGAATGTCCCATGGACCACCAAAAGAACAAACAGACCTGTTCTGGAAGAAGTACAAGCAGAGTGCTCCTTGGAAGCCAAGATGGCAAGACCGCGTCTTACATACTTTGGACATTCTGTCGGGATCAGTCCTTGGAGAAGGACATCATGCTTAGTAGAATGGAGGGTCAGCAAAAAAGAGGAAGACCCTTGATGAGATGGATTGACACAGTGGCTGCAGTAATGGGCTTAAGCACAAAAATGATTGTGGACATGGCACAAGACTGAGCAGTGTTTTGTTGTGTTGCGCACAGGATTGCTATGAGTCAGAACTGACTTGGTGGCACCTAACAACACCTTCCCTAAATAGATGTAAAAAGGGACTTCTCATTGGCTGGGCAACCTTTGTGAGCTTATTTCATTCTGATTCTCTCTTGTTAGTCCTGAACATTTGAAAGAACAATGTAGAGATCTTACAGTTACTTATAATGTACTGTTACCTCTAAACTTACAAAGAAGCTTTAGATTCTGTATTTTGTATTTTCACTTTAGCCCCAAATGCTACTAGTTTCTTAAAAAGGTATGGTTTCTCTTTATACATGTCATAATTTTACATTCCTGGGTTTTGATGTATACCTTTTATCAATTTTTCTAATATTTGCAATTATCATGCACATATTCCAGAAACTCTTGCAAAGTCCACATTTTCATTTAAAGTAAAGTAAAGATTTTGTGACTCCATATGGGGGAATTGATGTCACTTGATCATTGAGGGGCACAGTAATACCTAACATTTCCATAATCCTTACCCTGGTTGCCTAGTGGTTAGGTGCTATGGCTGCTAACCAGAACATCAGCAGTTCATATCTACCAAGTGCTCCTGGGAAACTATGGGGCAGTTCTGCTCTGTCCTGTAGAGTCACTATAGGTTGGAATTGACTCACTGGTGATGGGTTTGGTTACTGGTCTCTTGGCATTTTTACATATCTTCTCTAATTTGAATTCCTGGCATAAAGGAATAGGGTGTGGAGAGGAAGCCCTTGAGTCCTGACTGAGGTCCAGTTATGTCCAGAGACAGCGGGCTGGGGCTGGGGCTGGGGCTGTGGTTGTGGTATTCGTTCTCTTCTAGAGTTTCTGAGGCCAAACCATCGTGAGAGAACTGGTCTTGAGTTATAGCTAAGTTTTTCTGTGAATGATTTTGAATGTATGCTAAGGGATCTGTGTAGACCTTTTATGTTTTTGTAAAGGTCACAGATATTTTGAAATCTTTTATGTTTTTATCCTTGTTTTATTTGAATGTTTGCTTATAAGAGCTGAGCTTACTACTGCCTGTGAAAGGCTTTGGTCGCTATGAAGCACTGGAGGAATATGGCTCCTGGGGATTCCTCAGAGCACCCTGAGTTCACCTTCTGGAACAAAGTGTGCGGCTGTGTAAACACATCCCGGGATGTTCCCCAATCCTCCTCCTAGACCTAGAGTAAGAGAACAGAGAACACAGATCCTTGGCCTCACAGCTTTTATGTCAGGTTGGCCTAGTTGAGATGCAGGCTGACTCCATAAATAGCCGTTTGGGTGACATCGCCTTTGTACATGAAGGCATACACGCCACTGTTCAGCCAAGGCCGTTAGTCACATTCAGGGCATTTCCTGGGATTTTTGCTGTAAATTTGTGCTTCTCTTGAGTGGACTGCTTTTATACAGCTCTTGGCTGCAATTTAAACAGGCAGTATTCCAAGAGGAAATAAAATGTTTCTGTTTATAATCTTAATTGGGCTGTTTTCTGATTAAATTAACAATTTATTGTACATTTACTGTGAAATAGAAACTCTGCCTTATAAAGTGTTCCCATGGCACCCTCCTAAGGTGACATTGTCATCTTCGCTCCAGTGGCCTCTGCGTTTGCTCATATTGGTAAGAAAGGAGTTGCACAAACCACACTCAGGCAGCTGATGGAAAGCCAGTCCGTGCATCAGCTCTTGGGGACAGCTTGCCCTGCCAGATGCAGTGCCACTTGGCTCCTAGTGGGCTAGGATAGTTTTGGAAGATACGATGTCTACTGATGTAAAAATAACTTGGAGAATACAGTACAGGATATCGTAAGACTTCTGCTACTGGATCGTCTGATACAAGCAGTCATTTTATGTTTATGCCTCACCAACCATGTAAATCCTGCCCAGCTTTGCAAACTACTTTTTCACTTAAGATTGTGTTCCACTCATGTGGTGTGGGGGCTCTGGATAGGCAGTGCAGACCTAATGTGGATGGCACAGAGTAAGTCTTGGAAGTATTTTGGCATAATAAGTGAATGTTGGCAGTTAGTGGAGAGATTCTCATCTGAGTTGGAGTTCACGTGGAGTGAACATGATCTCGAGGTTCACGGAAGTATAGAATGAACTTATTTCGAAGCCAGAATTAACATACAAGCTAAAAGCAGTACTTTCTTATCTGCTACTTGCATAATATAGTTGATTTGGGGATGGGGCCAGATTGACGCCTGGTGTCAAAAATTGCATTCTGGAAAAGAAGCTCATTGGAAAACTTTTAAAATGCAGGTCTCAAGTGGAGCAGCCTCATTCACGCCAACCACTGGGCCCCTTCAAAGATGTGGCAAAGAACTTTTAAAGGAAAGAAAGTGTTCTTTCTAAAATGACTGTCATGGATTGAATTGTGTCCCCCCACTCCAAAGTGTAGTGTTGAATTGACTTGGCTATGAGTCCCACATGGTGCCGTCCTCCCATGTGTTGTGAATCCTGCCTCTGTGATACTGATGATGGAGAATGGGCAGCAGTTGTGTTAGTGAGGCAGGACTCAGGAGACAAGCTTGTGGGGTATAAGAGAAGTGAGCAGAGGAAGTTGGGAACCTCACACCACCAAGAGAGCAGCACTGAGAGCAGAGCACATCCTTTAGACGTGACTTTCCTGTGCCGAGATGCTCTCGTTGAATCTGGACTGTTGGCCTCCCGGAGTGTGATAACATCTCCTGTTGAATGGACTTGTAACTGGTAAATGGGTTTGTGGCTTACTGGACTATGACCGCAAAAGTGGCTCTTTATGAAGCATTCCACTCGTGGTGTTCTCTGCGGGAGCGGTACCAGGTGACTAAAACAGTTACCTGGGTTACCTAGCTAGGACCTTGCGGGGTATTGCCAGTCTTCTACGTGCATGGCTCATGCTACACCTGGGGGCTTTTTCGTGTATCAGCTGGGGTCTTGTTTGCACGGCCGCACACAGCTTTCTGGACTGGGGAGATGAGGTAGTCCCCTCAGCAGCCCGTTGTGTAGATGAGCTTTATGGTCTTTTTTCTGGCCTCGGTGTTTTCACACTTGTATTTTTCGCCTGTTGTTTTTCCATGTTCATTTTTTAAAGGTTGTTTACTGGAAATTGAGATTCTAGATATAAAGTTCTGTATTTCCTCTCTGGTCAGCATTAAGTTTTTTGGGTCAGGATATTTGGTGAACATTACTGTGATGGTACAGTGTAAATAGCACTGTAAGGCGGGAGTCTGGCCCGGGTGGGTCAGGTATGGCGTCAGCAGTGGCAGTGTGTAAAAAGTGGCCGGGGACGGGATCTGTTCAGGACCCTTTAGGCTGCCAGCGGCTAGTTCATGCTGAACGTCTGCGTATTTTTCTCCCCTAGAGGGGCCTAAAAAACAACCTTCAGAGGCTTCTGTGGTGTGTTTTCTTTTTGTGAGTCATCAAGGTTCCTTATACTACTCAGCAAGAAATGAGAAACTTCTGTCGTAGTCTCTGAAGCATGACCAGAAAAGAAAGTGGGAAACTTTGGTTATCTGAAAGGCTACTTGAAAGCTGGAAGTCAGTGTTGGACTAGCGTTTTAGTAATCTCTGTAGGCTATGAATTACTGACTGATTTGTTGAACTGACAAATACATACTGAGTCCGTACAATCTGCTGACCACTGTTCTAAACGCGGTGAACAAGACAAGAGTTCCTGCTTCTGTGGCGTTCACGTTCAAGTGTTGGGAGATAGCTGTTAAATATTTAAATAAGTAAATAACTTCAAGTCAGAGTAAGTGCTAGGAAGAAAATAAGACAGCATGGGATTGAGAGTGAGTGACCAGGGCATGTGCAAGGGGCTGTTGTAGCTCACTGGGTGAGTCATGCTTTCTGGGGAGGCCACTGTCCAGCTAGGGCCTGGGTGGTGAGTGGACAGTTATATGGTCACCTGGAGTAAGAGTTTTGCAGGCAGAGAAAACAATAAGTACCAAAGGCTGACATTCCAAGGGACAGAAAGAGCCAGGGTGGCAGAAGTACAGTGACAGAGAAGGGAAGAAGAGAAGGGGGCTGAGTGGTAGGCAGGAGACGTACCACCGAGAGGGGACCCTATGGGCTGGGGAGATGAATTTGAATTGATTTTCAACTGCAATGAAAAACCACTGGAGGGCTTAAACAGGTGTGAAATAACCCCGTTTATGCTTTTACTTAAAATAAAATCACCCTGACTCTTGTCTGGAGAAAGAGTAGTTCGGGGGTGAGGGTGGAAGTATGGAGACTGACAAGACCCCTGCTGTTGTGTAGGGAGAGATGAAAGTGACTTGGAATCAGATGGTAGCAGCAGAGTTGAGGAGGAGTGGTGAATTTTAGTTTCTGTTTCAGGACGGGAGGCTCCAGATTGAGGTCAGATGAAGTCAAGGAGGACCTGGGATTTGGGCCTGAGGAATTGGATCAAGTGGTGCCATTGATTGCGGTGAAGACTGAGGCAGGAGGTGGGCTGGAGTGGAGGCAAGAGTTCTTGTCGTGGATTGAATTGTGTGCCCCCCCAGAATAGGTGTAGCCATGTGGCAGGGCCCTGATTCCCTGTATTCTACAATTGTCCTCCATGTGCTGTATGTTGAAGGATTAGGGTGGGACTGTAAATCACTTTATAAGATCACCTCCCTGCACTACTGCAAAGGGAGTTTCCCTGGAGTATGGCTTGCCCCACCGTTAATCCTTTCATCCTGCAAGAGATAAAAGGAATGGGAAGCAGGCAGAGAATTGGGAACCTCACGCCATCAAGAAAGCAGCACCAGGGACAAGAGCAAGTCCTTTAGGCCTGAGGTTCCTGTGCCGAGATGCTCCCTGGACAAAGACTGATGCAATACCGGACTTTTCTCCCGAGCTGACTGGTCGGGGGGAAAGCCTTCCGCTGGAGCGGACATCCTAAATTTGGACTTGTAACCTACCAGACTGTGTGAAAATAAACTTCGTTTGTTAAAGCTGTCCACTCTGGTATTTCTGTTAGAGCAGCACTAGCTGACTGAAACAGTTCTGTTCTAGCCGCAGTGAATTCATCGTGTGAATTCATCACCTAAGTAGAAATGATGACAAAGCCGTTGGTCCTATAAACTTGAAATGTGGGGGAAGAAATTGAGGCCGAAGACACAAATCTGGGAGTCAGTGGCATTTGGGTGGTGTCCGAAGCCACAGGATATGAATATTGTCCTAGACTAAGGAGAATGCACACTGAGGAGAAGATGGCCAAGGACAGTGTCAGAGAGAGCCAATAAGGGGGACGACAGAGGAACGGCAGATGAGGCAGAAGGATATCAGGACTGTGTAGTGTCACAGAAGCCTAAGGAGAAAAAGTGTTTCAGAAAGAACAAGACCAACTATATATGCCAAGAGAACACAGAAGAAAAAACTAGCAGAGTGACAGTTATTACTCATTACTTAAGCATCTTAGTCGTTCATTTGGATTGTTGTGTGAGAAGCTGGGAGACTTAAATTGGGTTGTATTGGGTCATAGCAGGACCCCTATTTTCATATCTCTAAACTGAGTCAGCATTTTCTGTAGGTATTTAAAGATGAGCTGGTTAATATGTCAAGGTTCATGCTCTTCCACCGATGGGAAGGCTGTTGAGGAACATCAAGATCTGGGGATTTTTTTGAGGTTTTAGGCAATTTTTGGTCTTATGATAGGGCTTTTGGGGTGGTTAAAGCACTTGGTCACTAATTGAAAAGTTGGCAGTTTGACCCCACCAGCTGCTCAAAGGGAGATGTGACCGCCAGCTTCAGTATAGACTCACAGCCTTGAAGACCTCTGGGGACAGCTCTCCTCCGACCTGTGTGATAGCTGTGACTTGGAATTAACTTGATGGCAGTGGTTTTGGGTTCTCCCATATTTGAAATTTACCTTACTATATGGTGATGCATTGGCTAAGTGTTCAGCTAGTAGCCCAAAGGTCAGCAGTTCAAATCTGCCAGCTACTCCTTGGAAACTCTATGAGGCAGGTCTACTCAGTCCTGCAGTTGCTATGAGTTAGAGTGGCAAGGGGTTTGGTTTTGGGCTTATTGTGTGGTTACTAGGGATGTTGAAGCAGAACCCAGATTTATCTTCAGAGACACATATTATTTGAGTCTGTATTTCTAGAACCCAGTGAAAAACACCTTTATAGATGATTCTTCCTCTGTTTACTTAATAGCTTCTTAAATTTAGAATGGAGGTGGGGTGGCAGAGTGGTTAAGAGCTTGGATGCTAACCGCAGGTCAGCAGTTCAAATCCACCAGCCGCTTCCAGTGGAAACTCTGCAGGGCACTTCTGCTCTGTCCTGTAGGGTTGCTGTGAGTGGGCTCTATGGCAGTGGGTTTATGTTTAAGTATAATGTCCATTTTTAAATAGGTTATTGGTTAGAATTGAGATACATTTTCTACTGTACTTCTATTATCAAGTATATCAGTTTATTTCTCTGGTTTTGGTGTGTGAAGAGGTCTGTTGATGCCTTCTTGTTTTCTTGTCTCCAGAGGTGACCAGTCCCGGAAGAGAGCTGGGGATGAGTTGGTTTATAGTAAGTACTGATGTTCCTTCCCACCTCTGGTGGTTCTGTGGAGTAAGGTCCCACTGGCAGTAACTGCAGTGAGTATACCAGCGCCCACCACATTCCTGATGGCGTTCCTATGAGGACTATGTGTAACCAAGGTCAAACTGAGTGTTCTGCAAGCTGTGGCATCTCTAGAAGCTAGTTGAAGGCAGTTGTCCAGAGGCCAGCAAAGCTCAGTTTTGAGTATCTAGTTCTTGCTGTTAGGTGTGATTGAGCAGATTCTGACCCATAGTGACCCATGTGACGGAGTGGAACTGCCACATAGGGTTTTCCAGGCTGTGATCTCCACAGGAGCCAACCACTGGGTCTTTGTCCCCGGGAGCTACTGGGTGGGCTTGAACCACCAACCTTGCGGTTAGCAGCTGAGTGCTTCCATGCCTGCACCTGCAGGACTCCTTATTAGCATCGGTGAAGTTAAGCGCAGGACCTGGTTTCACTTGCTGATGAATCAGCCCCTCTTTACTTCACTACAGATCATTCCACAGAGTTTTGAGGTTTTCTTTTTTTAAGTCCCCTTTTGCAGAGTTGGGATAGGTGTGATAAATACGTATTAAATAAGCAGATTGCCTGCCATTATCAGATGCTATCCGCTGTTTATTGTTCTTCCTGTTGCAATGTTTTTTTCAGACAACTCGTCAGCATGTGCAAGTTCCAGAGGCTACAGATAGTGAATGTCTGGATGTGCTTTGGTTCCTGCAGAGAGGACACACTGGAGCCACGGACCCTGCCAAGCACCACGGGCATCATGTGCCAGCAGGAGCTTTGTCACAAAGCCGTTTTTGGATGAAGATGTTGGACTTCTGACTTCGATTTATAGTTTTAAAAAACAAACAGTTGCTGCTAGAATTCGGGATGATTTGGAAATGGGACAGTGTCTTAATGTGTTTATCTGTGGATTCCATGAGGAGCAAGCATCTTGGGAAGTGACCTTTGTCTGTGAGAACCGGCAGCCCAAATCAGCAGCTTCCTCCAAAAAATACAAGACTAGAAGAATCTCTCTATTTGAAAGTACTCGTTTTGTCCATTTGTGGACTCGGCTCTTTGGTGTATTGGTTTCCTGTGTCAAAATTGTCTTTTGCTTTGAAAACAAGCAGATCATTATAATACAGTATTTTTGGCCCATAATCAAAATGATCCCTTTTAAAAGAGTTGATCTTTGTTTAGCATTAGAAAGTCTTGTTAAAGAAAAACGCTAACCCTGCTTTTGCTCTACCTTTCCCGTCAGTTCTTTCTACTCTGTGCCTTGAGCTTTGTGCACTTTCAACTGTGTGACCATGTCAGACTCATAGATGCTTCCTGAAGCAGGTAATGGTGTCGTAGAAGAACCCACTGAGACGTCAGGTGGGACTTCTTGGGAGCATGATGCTGATTATGTGGGGAAAACAGAAACCTGTCGCGCCTCGGTCGGATCTCCCCCTGCTTCATTCACCCTGAGCGTCTTCATGTTGATGTCAGGGACCAACTCCTGTAGCACGTCTCCGTCTGTCTCTTAACACGGTTTCACCAGCTGCTGTTAACGTGGTCTTGGTCTGCTAGTTTCGGGTGGGGTGCTGCTGCACTGAAGCTCCCTTTTTTTTTTTTTAGAGTGTAGAGCAGTGAGAGCTGCTTCCTGTGATGCTCTGGGAAGTAGACAATGGTTATTAAACTGAAATTAACGAGTGGTGTGGGTCTTCTGATCCATTTCATTTTAAAAGGGTAAGATGAATACTTAAAAAAAAGCTACAGTCTGTATCTTGTAAACATCTAATCCTTGAGTGTCGTAGGAGAGAAGTAGCATGGCTGTTTCGGGCGGCCGTCCAGCTGAGGCACGGCTGTGTTGTCTGCTCTTCTGTGCCCACACTGCTATTTCCTTCTTCGCTGAAAGGCTCTGAGGCTTCTTCTAGTTTTTGAAGTGTGGAGATGTGGCAAGGGATAAGTGGTTTTCTTTTTGATTTTGCTCGACTCCACGTTGGGTGTAGGTTTCAGTCTCTGTGGCACTGTCAGGCTTTTTGAATGTTTGCTCTTCAGAGAACGGGAGGCAATGCAGATGATGTACCAGGGCCTCTGCAGTGCTTCTGATTGACAGGACTTTCTGTAAAATGGCCTCCACAAATTCAGATTGTCCGTTTGTGGGGCACGTGGTAAGGGAGAGGGCCAGCAGTGTGAGACTGGAAGCAGAGAAGTCATCTAATCATAGAAGTCCTCAGTTTGTAAAATTCTTATGAGATGTGAAAGTAAAGCTGTCAGATTTATTTTTCTACATACTTGTCAACCAGCGTTGGTGGGTTTTGTGGAGGACTTTGAATTGGACTCCTTTAAGCGTCTTAGGTAATTTGGCGAACACTGAATTACTCTAAGAATATAGACATAGACTCTCAGTATGGCCTGTACCGCTGGAGGTGCCATATCCCTGATGTTCTAGGAAGAGTACTGATACTCCCCTCTACCAGGAACTCCAGAGTTTCCTTTTCTCAGTGGACTTTCATTGCCACCTGGAACTGAAGTCTCTCTTGATTGGTTTCAAAAAGAATTCTGAAAGAAAGAAAAACTAGAGCATTTCTTTCTGTTTTTCTTCACTTAACTCTTGACAGTAGATTCAACTGCTTTTTCTGGAAGAGAGCCTCTTTCGGGGCTGGCAACAGAACCTTCCCTATCAAAAGCATTGCACTAGGATGTGAATCAGCATTAATATCTTTGGATTTTTAAGTTAATTGCGGAAGTATTTCTTACTGTCGTTTTATTGTGTATGTGTTAACAAAAGAGGGACAGAGTTTAGTTTCTGTGATTTTTGCAGTGTCTGCAGCTGGCTGCAGGGCAGGGCTTGGTACTAAGGAGCCGTGATTGGAGGGCTCCGTGGAGAGGTTGCACACTCCTCTGGTGCTCCTTGTGTCACCTAGGTCCCTTAAGGTGAAGAAGTTCTTTTTAAGTTGAAACTGACCTTGCTTAAATTGGAACTCTTACCAAAGTCCTGAGTTTGCAACCTGAGGAGAAGTACAGTTGGTCCTTCACTGTCTGAGACAAGCATCGTTTGCCAGAAAGTGTTTCCTTGTGTTCTTGCCGGTGCAGTGCACAGAGTCCGTCCACCTCAGCGCACCTCTGCACTTCGTGTACAGTCCACCTCAGTCAAGTACTGGCTTTTGCAGAGCTCGAATCGTCCCGTCCCTGCTGGTTGATCCTCCGCTTTGTCAGCACGTGCAGCTGATGGGGCTGCACTGGCTCTTGTGTGTGTGGACCCTAAAATGTGACCCTTAAGCAGGAGTCCTTTCGTATCCCAGTCCTTTTCAGCTGTAGAATCATGACCTATAAGATGTGTAGGTGACCACTGTCATCAGAGACAGCACTTCTTTTTTTTTTAAGGTTGGCCTTACGCTTCAGCCACGGTGCCATCTCATTACCTCTGTTGTCACAGCTGCACCCAGAGCTGACAGGAAGTACCACTTAGTTTTCCAGGGGCTGAAAGTAAACCTGGGATAGTGACGCTTGGGGTTAAGGACTAGAAACCTGGATTGCATGAGTTGTGCGTTTTTAAACTTTGTGGAAAAGATGCCTTTTCTGTGCCCTTTACTGGTTGGAGGCAGGTACTCTGCCTTTTGGGGGACATGGGATGGAGATGAAGTTGTGCGTGGATGGTCGTGGTAGGTTTGATGCCCTCCGCCGGTGGCGGACGTTGCACAAGCGTCTTCCGTGCCTGGGACGTGTCCGCCGCCGCTCCCCTGGCTCCGTGCCCTGCCTGCGGTCTGGTTGCGGATTTGCACATACAGTAATTCCTCAGGAAGTTGGCGCTTGCGTCACCTTGCAGTGTTTTGTACTGACCGAACAAGGAATTTGTGTCTCGGGGCCCGGAGGGATAACTTGAGAGCAGTGGTCTGTACACGTACTAGCGTAGGGAATGGTGATCTAGCAGACAGCAGTGGTTTCTGCAGTTACAGTGTGACCAGGAGCCCTCCTGTCAGAGTCTTTTCCCAGCATCCTCATCCAGACTTTATTATATCATTGAGGCTGGCTGTACTTTCTTCAACATTTGTTTTCTCTTGTACACCAGCTAATTATTTCTGTGATTATTATGCATCACTGCCTTTGAGCTAAAAATTCAGTTGTTTGAATAGCAGCTATTATTAAAATAACAGCATTGTTTTATGAGTGTACACTAATCTGAGATATTAAAAACTTTACAACTAAAAAGCAAAACAAATGAAAACCTGTATTAGCCCTCCAGCCACCATTGGGATGTTTTGAACTGGTTTTTCTATGGTGTCTCATAAAGCTTATTAGCTTGAAGTATTGTTTACTTAGTCCAAATTGGGCATCTTAAGGGGACTTTAAAATCCAGGGTCAGAATGTGAATCCCAGTACTGACATCCTTTGGAGCATGTAGGACCTTTTGGGCTGTAGTGACAGCTTTCCCTAGGAGCACATCAAGTGAAGGTCACTTTTATCAGAAATTAATGGTACTCATAGGCGTTCATGGAGAGAAATCTCTCCTGTTACCTTCCATTACTCTGCTGAAGTTTGTCCCAGCTTCTGGCTACCAGACTGGATCAAAGGAGCTCTCCACTTTCACAAGGGAAACGATGCCTCTTCTGCCCCCACTGTTTCTTATCGGAGTCACTGACGTGCCCTTTCTCCACTGCCTGAGACCCAGTGCTGAGTGTGAAACTCTTCCCAGAGCCTGAGGGGCGCAGTCAGTACATGTTTGTGGCTGGCTGATGGAGCAGCTGTGGGAGAGGGGACAAAAGTGCTGTCAGAGGTGCAGTCCCATAGCACCTCCTGTGTGCGGCACCATGCCGGCCAGCAGGAAGTTAGTGTGGACTCTTCTGTTGAGAAGGATGTTAATGGCTTACAATTCTGGGAAACTTCTAAAGTGGCTTTGAGGTTAAGAATCTGTGGATTGAAAGAAAGAGATATTTTGTATTGATTCTCACATGTCATGTGAGTGTCGTGACAGTACTGACTGCAGCAAGACTGCGGATTCTTCTCTTAGAAGAGTGTATTTTGTCAAACAGATGGCAACTTGATTGCTGTCATTAGTCCTGCCTGTTACTATGACAGCCAAACAGTTGAGGAGAGATTCTTCAGGTGGGCAGTGGTGGGGAGCTGTAGCTGGGAATGAGCGCCTGTGGATGGCCTGGTGGTCAGACGCAGGTGAGAGGCATCTGTCACCTGCCAGCAGAGCCAGAGCCCGAATGAAGCCAGCGAGTCTGGTCCCTGGTGGTGCTTCCTGTCAGAGACATGGAGGAGTTGACAACAGGGCATTCTTGACACCAACTCTTATTTAACCTAGAGGGGTGAAAACAAAGATGAAACTGACTGATGTGGGATTCAAAGCTACTGACTTTGGCTCTGACCTTGGATGGATTTTGAATCGCTCCGTGTTAGGGTGTTGACCATCACTGAAACATTGTGGCTTCTGAAATAAATCATGTTCGGATGACTCTGGCCTTGTCATGTGGTTACCTGGCACACTGGAACTTGGTTCCAATACAGAACATATGGGTTTGCGTACAGTGTGTTCAAAACGCCTCCTAAACTATAACCATGCTCAGCCCCTGTCAATTCTGCTGTGGATACAGTTAGCCTCTAGGGTGTATACTGACCCTGACTTCTGTACCAATAGTAGACACACTGTGTGTGTAATTATAGATATACATATATGTGTAAGTTTCTTATATTTCTGAAACAACTGACACTTCCTTTTGTTGGTCTTTGATCAGCTAACTTGAGCGTGTTTGGGCATCAATGTTACAGTGCCTTTTCTGAAACACTGCCTGCTGGCTGTGAAGTTAGTAATATCTCCTAGGTTTTGTGTAACCTGCTTTATAATTTTAGTTTCTCATGCTGTCCCGTTTGAAGTGTTTTCCTACTGTGTTCTCAAAATGATAGTTCTCATCTACCCCCGACACCTGTGCTGTGTCCTGATGTCATCTGCTTTTTGCTTAACCACGTACAGTTGGATTCAGTGGTTGTGCTTTTTCTTTACATCTGACAATTTCCTTCATCCTTCCCCGCCCCGCCCCACAGTCATTTAGGGTGCCGTTTAAAACCCTCGCCTTTCTTAGTGGTTTGTGTGTTTTTACCGAGTATGTATCTCTTCGTGATGGAGCTGGTTCTGTCTGCATGTGTTTGTGTTTTCAATTTACTCATTTTGCAGTAAGTCAGGATTCTGAAGCATGAGTTTTCAAAAATCATGACATAGCAGAAAGACCGCCACATACAGAATCCAAAAGGTAAAATTTAAGTCTTAGATCTCCCTGTCTTCTTGGGTAGGTTATTTTTCTGAACTTCAGTTTTCCTGTTAGGTCTGTCTCCTAAATGACTAGTGATACAGAGCCCTTACGTATGGTAAAAGGCTTAATTTAGTAGAAGGGTGTAACAGTTATAAATTCCCTAATAAAGTACTTGTGTGCCTAATAATGTTCTGGAAAACACAAAAAGAAAAGAAGTTGGACACAAGTGTAATGAGAAATAGATTAATCTACCAACATAATGGACATTTTTAACACTCCCCAGTAAACAAATCAAGTAGAAGACAAAATCATTAAGGCTATAGAACATGTAAATAGCAAATTTCATCTCATGGATATGCATATATATGTGACACTGTGCCCTTCAGTAAGAAAATAAGCGTTTTTTTTTTTTTTTATTTAACTGAGTAAAAATGTACATTCACATGTAAATTTACATGCCCCCCTATATGCAGCTTCCACTGCTCTCCCTGTCCGGTGACTGCACACTGTTCCTCTCTGCTCCATACATGTCTCATCCTCCCAACAGTCTCCTTTCCCCTCCTCTCCGTCCACTCGCCTTCCTCCAGCCAGAGGTCAGCAAGATGATATCCTATAGATGTATAGAACCATAAAGTGCTTCCAACATATGGTTACTCTGCATTGCCAAGTCCATTCCATTCCTGTCCAAAGAGTGGACCTTTGTTATAATTTATGGGAACGGGCAGCATCAGGGCCGGGGGCCATGCTCTCAGAGGAACCCCAAAACCGCTGGACCATCAATTGAGGTCTTTTAGTGGAGATCTCATGATGCACCTCTTTTTATTCTTGTGTTGCCAGTGAGGCTCCTCTCTGTGAGCTCCGTGATGGCTATCACTGGTGGTGGCCGGGCACCATCCGGTTCTTCCGGTCCCAGGTCGATGTAGGCACCCACTCTTGTGGGTCTCTCTGTCTTCTCGGTTGTCTTTACCACATGCCATTTTGGCCCTCGGTGAGCATCCGTTCCTGCTGAGTTGGAACCATTTGCTGTAAGCGTTTTTTAAAAAACATCTAGAATGCTTACAGAATTGATCTTGGGCCAGCTTATACCACTACCCTCCAGCGGCAATGCGTACAGGCTTACATGTGCTTACTGATCTATACCACTGCCCTCCAGCGGCAATGCATACAGCCCCTGAGAGGGTCAGAAGATCCAGTGAGCAAGCTGAGCCTGGCCTTACTGTGTGTACTCACGAGTGTATGTGAACAGTTACACGTGGTTTTCACCATGGCTTTAATGTGAGCTTGTTCGCTACTGTGAAGTCGTGATCACAGTGCAGTTACATTGGAAATGAAGAGCAAAAAGATAAGAAAACTGGGACACACATGAATTTTAAAATTTCTACTCTGAGTCAAGACGTCATGATAGAAAATAAATTTTAATAAAGTGCTACAAAAACAGGATGTAGCTAACATGGTATTTACAGGGAGATAGGTAACTTAACCACTTTCATTAGAAAAGCAAAACTTGAATGAGAATTTAAGGAAATAATTACAGACAAGAAATAAAGTGGAATATAAATAAGAGAAAGGGCCAATAAAGGCAAACATGGCATGTTCCAGGGGGAAGGGGGTGTATGAAGGACGGGGGAGGGGGGGTGGGTCAAGTTCTGTACTGCTGCTGCTTTGGCTGGGATCTGTGGGCAAGTCTCCTGGCTTCTCAGCCTGCTTGTCCCACTCTGAATGGCCTGGCCACCTCCCACTGAGCAGTTTTTGCAAGAATGACTTGTTGCCACTTGGATGACTCCAGGAGGAGGGGGCACAGAGTCTAACTAAGGTGGTTTCCTGCACCTTAGAGGTGTCTGCTGGCCTCTTCCCGAGGCAGAGCACTGATGAGGGCAGGAGAGCTGTGTCCCTCAACCAAAGGCAGCAGCCACAGTCCGTTCCTACTTGGACAGTGTGGCTGCGTCTTTGGCAAGAGCAGTTACTGAACCATCATGACCCTCCTTTCCTGTGTGTGTGTGCCTGCCTTTTGGACTCCCTGTTAGTAAGTTGAAGACATTCTATGAAGAAGACATAGCTAGGTGTGGGTTTGTCTTTCAGGGACTTGTAGCCAACGCCCACAGCTAGAAGAACTCATACAGGATTGTAGGTTGCCGTTTCTAGAGGCAGCATCTGCTGGCCTGACTGAGCTGAAAGATCTACGGTGTAGGTTCCAGGGCCCACCAGCAAATGGACCTGCCCAGTGCACAGGGCAGTGATCTGACTGACTCTTAGGGACTCCGTGTGTGGAACTGTGCTCCGTAGGATTTTCAGTGTCTGGGTTTTGGGAATTAGATCCCCACACCAAGCCTTTCATCTGAGGAGCTGCCGGGTGGATCTGAACCTGTGCCTCTCGGTGAGCTGTGGTGCATGGCACTGTTTGCAGCCCCAGGGACTCCAAGGGAGCCTGCACATCCAGTTCCTTCCCATCGGCTCTGCTCTTGGCCTTCACATTTTAGAGGTGCTGGTGGAAACCCTGGTGGCATAGTGGTTAACTGCTGTGTCTGCTAACTGAAAGGTCAGCAGTTCAAATCCACTGGCACTCCTTGGAAACTCTGTGGAGCAGGTCTGTTCTGACCTATAGGGTTGCTGAGTTGGAATCAACATGACAGCTGTGGTTTTTTGGTGGTGGCAGGGGGGAGCTCTGGTGGCATAGTGGTTAATTGCTGCGGCTGCTAACCGAAAGATCAGCAGCTGGAATCCACCAGGAGCTCCTTGGATATTTTATGGGGCAGTTCTGTAGGATTGCTATGAGTTGCAATCAACTTAACGGCAGTAGATTTGGTTTTGGTGGTTTGGGGTTGACAGGTCACAGTCTCTTTCTGGAAAAGGTTTCTCTCCATGTGATGGCTGTCTCATTTCCTAACCTCCTGGACAGATACTCCAGGACCAGGGGGGTTTAGCCACTCAGGCAGTGTCTAACAATTGATACGAGGTCAGATGGAGCTCTTGGAAAGTGAGATTCTACAGTTTTTCAACCAAGTGTTTCTTGCCATTTGGCTGACATCTCTGTACCTAAGAACACCTCTTGGAGCTGTAGGGTGCTGTGTGCTTCCTGGACATCTCTTCCTCTGTCATCTGGCCCTTGGCATTAGCAGGCAGAAGCTGGGATCTGTTTGCAGCTGGTGGTGAAACTTGGAGCTGTAAAGAGCTCACAGTCTTGATATTTATGTGAAGTGGGGCTAATAGCACCCAGCTCATGGGACCGTTGTGAGCATTGAAGGAGAAATGACATGGCAGGTACCTAGCACAGTCATGGGCACTTAGCAGGTACCTGGAAAAGACAGCTCACTCCACACGGCTGGTTATGCCAAGCCAAGCCAAGCCAAAGTGGAGTCTCGAAGGTATCCAAGAAGAGAGCTGAGTAGAGTTAAGGAATCATGTTCTGAATCCTGGAAACTCGGGTGGTGTAGTGGTTAAGAGCTATGGCTGATAACCAAAAGGCCAGCCGTTTGAATCCACTGGGTGCTCCTTGGAAATTCTATAGGGTGGTTCTTCTCTGTCCTATAGGGTCCCTGTGAATTGGAATCAACACCACTGAAATGGGGAGAGCTTCTGCCAGATAAAGTGTTTCCTTTTAGGGCAGTTGTTACCCAGTTGTTCTTTATGCCTGTAATGTATCAACAAGGCACTTAAGTTTTAGGAAGATAAAATTGCAGGAGAAAGGAAAGCACTTAGGTCCCGTATGCAGTGGCTGTATAAATTTACTTAACAGCTGTACCAGAGGAAATTTAATAAAGTCAGAGCTAGGACTGAATATGTCATTCGAGTTTGATAGTCGTTTATCAGGAGCTTGTTGTGGCCTTTTGGGTTTGGACAGTGGCACAAGTGCAATCTTTCAAGAGTGCCTCTGGCCTGAAGATGACAGCTTCCAGGGCAGATGGCTCACAAAAGGGTAACACACCATTTTATTATTTATAATCAACCATCTTTTCCATGTGATAAAAGACATCAGAGCAGCAATCGGCAGGATCTGAGCCTAAACCAGACTTGCATACAAGATAATAAATAGGACATTCATTGCCTGCAATATCTGGGGAGAGAAGGGGTGTGAGAATTTGAAGAGAAGGCCAGCAAACTAATGAAATATTTTGTTTTAGGAAAAATGACAGGTTTTGTTTATTTTTATAGGAGTCACACTTAACCTCTCGGGCCTGTGGTGTTAATTGGGTTGAAGGATTGGGTGCCACCAACCAGCACAGATGCTGAGACCAGGAGGTGAGAGCGCACCTCCTGAGACCTCAGTTTTTCAGAAATTGGCGGGATCCTTGGATCCAGCTGGAAAGAAACGGGCAAATTCAAAAGAAGCCTTCAGAATCTCACAGACTTATGAAGGGATACATCTTCCTTCTAAAAGGATTCCAAATAATAAATGGAGCAGGTATGGGGGCGTAAGAACTAAAATCACTTGGAATACCCCAGTGATAATTACTGCAGGCCACATTCAGTGATGAGTGCTAAATTTGGGAGGGAGAGTCTCAAAGTCACCCCTCTTTAAAAACTATATATATTGTGGTTGTTTTAACATATGTCTACAGATTCTTCGTCTCACTTTGGGCATGGTATCAGGAGAATCAGTTCCTGGAGACAGACTTCATGCTTGGTAAAGTAGCAGGTCACTGAAAAAGAGGAAGACCTCATGGAGATGGAGTGACACAGTGGCTGCAAAAAATGGGCTCAAGCATGACAAAGATTGTGAGGACAACGCAGGACCTGGCCGTGTTTCCTTTTGTTGTGCGTCCCCACTGCCGTAGAGCTGGGTCTGACTCGTTGTGACCCTAGAGGTCAGAGCAAAACTAACCCCATAGTTTCCAAGGAGCAACTGGTGGATTTGAACAGCTGACCTTTAGGTTAGCAGACTGTAGCACTTAACCCACTATGCCAACACCTAACCATGACAAAAGATTCTTTGATACCTCCCCCCAAGGAGATGGAGCTCAATCACCCGCCTCTCTAGTGTTGGCTGGACTAAGTAGTGACTAGCTTCTAGCCAACAGAGCACAGAAAGGAAAATAATGACTACTGTGGAGAAACCTGGCAGATAGCCCCTTCACCAGGGGGATCACCAAGTGACGAGTCATGCTGTTGTCATGCCCTGACAGGATACGTTGGGAAGGACACTTCCGCCATCACCTCGGCGATATTCTTCCCCAAATCTGTAACTTCTGTTTATACACGAGGAAACACCAGACAAAGCGAATCAAGGGATCTTGTACAGGATAACTAACCAGGACTGTTTGTGTCAAGGTCGTGTAATGCCATCCCAGATCAGAGGGGACTCAGGAGAAGAGACAGGGCAGGATGCTGGGTGGAATCTAGGAACAAAAAGTAATGGAAAAGCAGGTGACATCCACATCAAATCTGTGGATGACAGTGTAATACTAATTATGATTAGAATTCTACAGTTTGATCACCGTACCATGGTTTCATAAAGTGTGAGCAATAGGAGAAGCTGGGCAAAGCATTCTGGGATCTCTCTGTACTATCTCTGTAACTCTTTTATGAATCTAAAACTATTTCAAAATAGAAAGTTTTTAAAAAAAATTCCTTGAGATTCTCAGGCTACAGAAGGGTATCAGGTAAGAGTTCTTCCTAGAGTCTGAGCTTGTCTAACTCCTCTCCCAGCAGCCGTGTTGGGAGCAGCAAGGACACCAGTCTGCGCGTTGCAGTTGGGCCCAGTGGCGAGTCTACAAGCTCTGTCATAAAAACATATTTGTGTTTAGATGGTTGAAGTGTTAATCTTCAGGTCAGAGTCTGAACCTGACAAGCTGACATGTGGAGTCACCTGTGTTTTCTGCATAGTGGCATCTTGCTGGTTTTGACAGTACATTTTTTAGCTTCTAATGAGGGATTGGAAACCCTTCTGTATGAGGGTTAAGTGCTGTGTCTGCCAACCAAAAGGTTGGCGGTTTGAATCTACCAGGTGCTCCTTGGAAACTCTGGGGGTGGAGTGGGGTGGAGTAGGGTGGGGTGGGGAGGACGGTCAGCTCTACTCTGACCTATAAGATTGCTACGAGTTAAAATTCACTTGCCTGATGACTGGCCTAAAAACTAAAACAACTAAACGCATTGCTGTCGGGTAGATTCTAACTAATGGTGGCCCACGTTATCGGAGAGTTTTCTTAGCTGTGTTTGCTAAGAGCTGGAACCAACTTGATGGCACCTAATGACAATTTTTATGGAAGCAGATTGCCAGACATTTCTTCCATGGTGTTGCCATGTGGTTCTGAACCACCAACTTTTTGGTATTGTTGTCAGGTGACTCACGGGGACCCTTACGTACCACAGAACAAAACCCTGCCGGGTCTTCCTCCATGTTCAGAATTGTTATGTTTGAGCCCATGTTGCAGCCACTGTGTCAATCCATCTCGTCGAGGATCTTCCTTTCTTCCTGATCATCTACCAAGCATGGCATTCTTCTTCATGTCCAAAGTACATGAGACAAAGTCTTGCCATCCTGGCTTGTAAGCACTCTGGCTGTGCTTCTTCCAGGACAGATATGTTTGTTCTTCTGGCAGTCCCTGATATATTCAATCATCCTTTGCCAATGCTGTATTTCAAAGGCATCAATTCTTCAGTCCTTCTTACTTACTGTCTGGCCTTCACATGCATATGGCCATGGCTTGGATCAGGCGCACCTTAGTCCTTAAAGTGACAGCTTTGATTTTTAATACTGTCAAGAGTCCTTCTGCAGCAGATTTGCTCAGTGCAATACATCGTTTGATTTCTTGACTGCTGCTTCCACGGGGATTGACTGTAGATGCAAATAAAATCTCTGATAGGTTACTGGTAGAGTGAAAATTGTTTGTGCCATCCAGGGACCTATAATTAGCTATAAGCAAAAAGTGCTGTTTCAGTTGGTCAGGGGCAACAGCTTTGAAAGAGGTCAGTTGAAGTCCTGGGAATCTAGGGTTCTTCTCTGGGCAATAAGAAGGTCCCTTTTATGGGTTACTTACACGTTCCAAGGATATCATGGTTACAGACCTGGGTGTTCTTGAGTCTACTGAAAATCATGCCAAATCAAGCTAATCCAGCATGACTGTGTGACATGTGGGCTTGCTCTGGTGCTACAAGCATGGCAAAAGGAAGATGAAAGGCAGCAACCTCGTCTGCTAATACAGGCAAGAACATCAAAGAAAGTAGATGGCATGAAAAGGCTGTCTCCTGGGGATGTCATCTTATCACAGATGCAAGGGGTCCTTGGAAAGAATGGGAAAATTCACATGAGAACTAGCCGCTCAGGGCAAGATGGAGATGAAAACATGGCTTAGGAAGTGAGTCTGCAATCCCACCCAGCCCAGCCGCATCCAGCTGGGCAGACCCCTTCCACCCAGAGACAGGACCCAGGGTGTACCCTCATGGGCACCTGCAAACTCAGAAGGGCTAAGGGGCGAGCAGCAGCAGGGCTGGGACACTGGCCAGGACTCCAAAGGTGCAGCTGAGAGGCTATAAGCTTTGGACTCACAAGGGCTTTTGGAGTCATCCAGCTGTTGTTCCCAGGAGCTGTGTGGTCCTGCACAAGTGATTTTGATTGTCTGAGCATCAGTTTCCTTGGCTGTAAACCAGAGGTCTCTTGTCTTCACTTTCTTGCGGCTAGGTATTTCCTGTCTTGCAGATCTCAGAAATACCACTGAGTTACTACCTCTCCTGTTGACTCCTTATTGAGTGCATGCTGCTGTGGGCAGCTCTCTGCGTCCCTCTCCCAGACAACTCACACAACAGCCCTATCTTCCAATAAGCTGGCTGAGCTCACCAGTGCAAATGACTGGTCCAGGGTCTCCTGACTGTAACAAGGCAGAACCGGGACCCGTAGCCTGGTCCAGAGCCTGGTCCTCAGCCATCACCCAGTATCAGGGGCTGATGAGTTTTGAGATGCAGTCCGAACACAGAGGCTGGCACCGAGCAGGCAGCAGGTCAGAGCTCTGCTTCACAGTGGCAGGAAGGTGCTGGTGGCTGATCTCTGTGTTGTTGGATAGAGGGTGCCAGCTGGAAATCAGGCTTTGGAGGCAGGCAGCCACTGCTCCTGGCTACTTAACGGCAATGTGACCGTGGTCCTCACTCCTCATGGAGGCTTGGACTAGCAATGGGGCTAGTGATACTCCTGGGAAAATGATAGTATCTGCAGTTGCTGTCAAGTCAATTCTGACCTGTGGCGACCCCATGTGTGTCAGAGTAATCCTGGGCACCACAAAGTTTTCCACAGCTGATGTTTCAGAAGCAGAATGCCAGACTTTTCTTCTGAGGTGTCTCTGGGAGGACTCGAACCACCAACCCTTCAGGTAGCAGGTAGCAGCTGAGCACCTTACCATTGGGCTGCCCTAGGACTAACTGTGATTAGAGTAAGTTAAGTGAACTTTTCTTTAAAGGGAAGGAATTATCACAGAATAAGTGCTGAAAAAACAATAGCAGTTACAGTCTTATCATTCTGTCTAGCCAAAGCCTGTTATTCAAGTTGCTTCTTGACTTATCCTCCTTTGGACTAAAATTAGATGCCTGTGTTCTTCTAACTCAATAAACAGTTCCCGAGCAGCCTCTGGGTATTCGACAAGACAATCTCCATGGTAATCTGAGGCACCGTTTTATTAACTCAGAACCCAAGCCTCCTCCAAGGTTTCAGTCCCAAATGGAAATCCATGGATAAAAACAGTAGCTTCCAATTACTGGAAACCCTGGTGGTGTAGTGGTTAAGTGCTACATCAGCTAACCGAAAGGTCAGTAGTTCAAATCTGTCAGGCAGTCCTTGGAAACTCTATGGGGCAGTTCTACTCTGTCTTACAGGGTTGCTATGAGTCGGAATCAACTTGACGGCAGTGGGTTTTCTGGTGGTGTAGTGGTTAAATGTTACGTCTGCTCTAACCAAAAAGGCTGGCTGTTCAAACTCACCAGATGCCTCTTGGAAACTCTATGGGAAGGTTCTACTCTGACCTATACTGTTGCTATGATTTGGAATTGATTCTGTGGCAACATTTTCCCTACCGCCCCCCAATGTTCTACATGGAACATTACACATGCATATGGCATCTCATCCCCAAGACCCATCTGCATGAGTGAGCTACTGAAGCTTGTCTGCAACCCTGTTTTCTAGACTAAGTAAACGAGATTCAGGAAAATTGGGTAAGTTACCCAAAGTCCCTCAGCCAGCAGGACTTAGCACCAGGGCCCAGCCCAGAACTGACCCTAAAAGGTATACTCTTGAGTCCTGAGCCACATGGCAGATTCCGAGGGTGGCGCCAGGAGAATGAGGCTCTAAGTCAGTTCCACATTTCAGGACAGTGGACAGAAATCAAGCATTCACTCCAAAATGCTGTGGAGAAGGGCTCACGTGGCGGCTTCTGCCCCCTGAAATGGAAATACTCTGAGCTCTGCCCGGTAGCCCTGGGCATCTTTCTCTGGTCTGACAGGTAGAGGGCTGATGACCAAAGCTGAGCAGTAGCAAGCACTTACCTGGTGGGGGCAGGCTGCCGCTTACCAAGCAGAGTCCAGTGGGGCCATTGGGGAGCCCTGTCCTCAGCAGGAACCAAAGTTGGGGCTCGCATTCCCTGCTCCTGTCCTTCCGCCTGTGTAGAGTGGGAGCAATGAGGGTGGAAAGATAAACAGCCTCCCAAAGCCAGGTAGGCCCTGGGGGCAAGGTCATCCTCTCAGAGAGCCTCACAGCTGCCTCACTCGGAGAGGTACCCAGAGCCCTCTGCAGACAAGAGCTTGTTGATACAGGTGAAAGGTAAATAGAGTCTTGATTCCTTGCAATAAACAGGCTTCCTGGTGACTCTGTGTTGTCCAGGGAAGGGGATTCAGCTTGGTAGGACCCCTGCTCTCCTTTTATGTTCTGCAATCTTTGGGGAATGGAGGGAGCAGGAAGTTGGGTGAGGGTCACTTAAGGGGTCCCATTGCCCCCTCATGGAACTGCTGGTAGCCTCATGGTGAAGAGCTGTGGCTGCTAACCAAAAAGTCGGCAGTTCAAATCCACCAGGCACTCCTTGGAAACTCTGTGGGGCACTCTACTCTGTGTCCTATAGGGTGACTATGAGTCAGAATCAACTAGACAGAAATGAGTTTGGGTTTATTATTATTATTTTGTTGGCTTCTCATAGCCCCTTGAATGCCAGAATCATCAGAAACAGTGATTCTTGGTCACTGGAGGGCAATGATGGAGGGCGTTTCCTGCTGAGAGGGTTTGGGTCTCCTAGCATTGCTAGAGTCAAGAACTTCTCCCACCACAAGCAATCAGAGTTTTAGGGGCACCCTATTGTGGGACCTTGTGAGGAGAGAGGATCAAGAGACTGGGAGAGTGGATGGCACTTTCCAGGGGCAGGACTCAAGAGCACTGGGAGGGACCTCTGGGCGAGGAGCCTGGGTACCCAACACGCTGCAGTCCTGGAGCTTGGAATCGTCTCTCTAGACACTGCTGGCTTGGCTTAGGTAATGAGACCAGATGGGTGCCAAAGGTGGCTCAGGCAGAAGCCAAGCCTCTAGAATCAGTGGAATCTATATCCTCATCTTCATCCACACTATAACCCAGTTGCCATCAGGTGGATCCAACTCACAGTGATCCCGTGTGTCCCGAGTAGAACTGTGCTCCCATGAGTTCTCAGTGGCTGATCTTCTGAAGGTAGATCGCCAGATCTTTCCCTCCAAGACACCTCTGGGCGGACTTGAACTACCAACATTTTAGTTATTTAGCTGCTGAGCATATTGACAGTTTGTGGCATCCAGGGGCTCATGCATATCTTAGGGGCCAGTGTATATCATAGTGGCCACCTCGTCTTGGGCTAAGCTGTCTTCTTCCCTGTATGATCTCAGGGGAACCTCGTAATTGCTCTGTGAGGCTCTTATGGCCACTCCTCCTTTGTCCAAGGTGGCCCAGGAGCCGACTTGGATGCAAACATGAAGCAGGATGCTTTGTGAGTGCTCCTTAGTGCTCTTGCTATGGTGGCATCCTACAGTCTTCAAGAGCCTCTGACTCTGTCCTGGGAGCGGGCAGCACCCCTGGGTTGGCATCATGCCCACCTGTACAGAGAGGCCAGCACTCCCACTTCAGCTTCTAGAACGGGCCAGGCTCCTTTCAGGCCCAAGAGGTAAAATTACGAGGGGAGGGCCTATCGCTGCCCCCGCAGGCCTCGGGGTGGGGTTACCGTCGGGGAGGAGAAAACCCAGAGGCAGATCTGGGCCTCAGAGGGTGGACGCTGCTTCTCTATCTCCCTGTGAAGGTTCTGGTCTCACCGCACAGTGCGCTGGCTCTGGCTGGTGGTGTAGCAGGAAAAGACAAGTTTGGCCTGCAGAGCAGAAAGCACTTGTAGAGGAAGAGGTGTTTGTTGGCTAGCCTTGTGGCGGATGCACTCAAGTCCGAAAAATAGCCGTGTACCCTGTTCTGTTATCAGACATATCTATTTATACATGTTTTCAAAAAAAGCAGACAAAGGAATTTCCATACATTCTCCTAATTGGCAGTTACAGGCACACAGCTTTTCATATTGATTTCTTACTGGCCCAGTGTACTTAAAGAGGCACTAGATAAGCAGTTAGTATTAAGTTCCATGGGAAGAAGCTACCCTCTCCTTAGAAACTGGGCTTATCAAGGATTTCTGTGGGGGGAGGAGGGAGTGTCCTGGGCTGGTGCCGCCGAGGGGCATCTGGACTTTTTCCTCCTCTTTAGAAACTGAGCTTGTCTCAGGATTTCTATGAGGGGCCAAGGGAAGCTGGTATCTGATGCTCCAACCCTAATTTAGGCATCAGGCAAAAAGCAGGCCTTGATTCCAACAGGGTCTGGGAAGTTCCTCAAAAAGCAAACTGGTGCCTTCTTATCTAAACAGCATAACAAAGGCTACTTCCTCAGGTGAATTCACCTCTCAAGGAGGAAAGCTCATAGGCTTGGGTGTGGGTCACGTTGAGTGGGCCAGACCCGTCGTTTTCGAGGATCTGATGTCATGCATTTCAGCTGTTTTCGGCTGTTTACAATCACTTATTCACAGGCTCACAAGCCCTGCACCCAGACCTTCTGGAATTTAAGTGGTGTCTTCTTAAAAGCTTTCTCTCTCTCTCTTGGTGGGACCACTGGAGACTTTCCTTGTCTTTATCTGACACTTCCCGTCACCTTTCCAGACAAGTTTCCCACATGCCCAGAAAAACAGGAGGATCAGAAACGCCTCCTCGGCGCAGGGGTGCAGGAAGGGGGGCTTTCTCAGGCACACCAGTGGCCCAGTTTCCATCACAATGTCTCCTGGCCTCCATTTCCCTGTCTGTCGAATGGGAGTGCCTGCTAGCTTCCTGCACGGCCTCCTCAATAGGGTAGAGCCTGCTGGCTTCCTTTTCTGGGTCCCACTGCCATTCAGCTCCCTTTTCCCACACACGACCCTCCATGAAGGCGGTGGGGAGCAGGCCAGTTAGCTCAGTGCCCTGGCTGGCAGTGCCATGCTGGATGTGCCCCTTTATTTCAGGGCAGGGATTGATGACGTGGGAAATTCTTGACTGCACAGCGTACACGTGTCCCACATGAAGTCCCATTTGCCCAGGAGGCTAACAAGTCACTGGAGGACTATAGAAACAACTCCCCATCAGCATGTTGCTACCCACCTGTCCCTTGTTTCATTAGTCTTTCGTGCACGCAGGGTTAGCCATTTGGCTTTTTCTAGGTGAGCAGTAGAAGCCGAGGCCTGAACATCGTGGCTAGAGAACTGTCCCTGGGCTAGGTTACCCAGTAGGCAAGGTACGCACGTGCTTAGGGCATCAGCAAAGCAGGCACCAGCTGTCCAGACCAAAGACCCACAGATGCCAAGTAGACAAGACATAAGGAAAAGGCGGTGCTGCAGTGGAAGAGAACCGACAGGGCGCTAAGTAAGATTAAGATTAATACCATTCTATGAATTTTGTACATGACAACAATTACATTTTCCTTTTCATTTCAGACTAATGGGGTATAACCAGTCTCTCATTGGCCACACAAGAACACGCCAACAGCGCTATAGTCATCTAACATGTGACTAGCCAGCTCTGTGCCAACCAAACCAAACTATGTCTTCAGACTGTACATACCCTCGCTTTGTATCATGCTCTTTGGGATGCTTTCCCCCTGCTGGGTATCAGCAGCAGTCTAATGAACTGTGAAGATGCACCATCCGAGGAAGAAAGGTGAGTGCTCAAATTGTAAAGTATGATTTCGAAACAAAAGTGCTCATGGAGATCTGTGGAGGACCTGCCAACAAAAATCATGCAACAAATGGATGAAATGATTTCTGACTGCCCTGGAAACCCTGGGGGCATAGTAGTTAAGTGCTGTGTCTGCTAACCAAAAGGTTAGCCATTCAAATCCACGAAGCACTCCTTGGATACTCTATGGAGCAGTTCTATTCTGCCCTGTGAGTTGGAATTGACTCCACAGCAGTGGGGTTGGTGGTAGGTGTAAATACTACTTCTGTCATGGATTGAATTGTGTCCTCCTCAAAACATGTGTAGCCATGTGGCTGGACCATGATTCCCAGTACTTTGTGATTGTGCTCTATTTTGTGAGTTTCCTGTGCTGTATGTTAAAGGATTAGGGTGAGACTGGAAATCCCTTCATAAGATTACCTCCCTGCTCCACTATATAGGGAGTTTCCCTGGAGTATGGCTTGCCCTACTCTTAATCCTTCATCCTACAAGAGATAAAAGGAAAAGGAAGCAAGCAGAGAATTGGGAACCTCACACCATCAAGAAAGCAGCACCAGGAGAAGCATGCATCCTTCAGAGCTGAGGTTTCTGTGCCAAGATTCTCCCTGGACAAAGACTGATGCAATACTGTACTTTCCTCCAGAGCCAACAAGGGGGAAAGCCTTCCCCTGGAGCGGACATCCTGAATCTGAACTTGAAGCCTACTGGACTGTGTAAGAATAAACCTTCTTTTGTTAAAGCCACCCACTCTGTGATATTTCTGTTAGAGTAGAACTAGCTGACTGAAACAACTTCTTTTGACTTATCTCAGACCTGAAGAACAAAATTACCTATTTGAAGTCAATTTTGTTTTATTAATTTTCAAATATAAATTTTTGTGTTAATGCCCCAATTTGAATGTAAATTTTATTTATGTTCAATTGTTTGTGTTTATTTGTGGTGGTAGAGCCAGGTTTTAAAAAAGTGACACACTTTTATAGCCAGATAAAATGAAATAGCAGCAATTAATAGAATGCAAAAACAAAAGCTCATGGAAGATAAAAAGGATTTGTGAATCCCTGAAGACAATTCCAAAATTAATATCCTTTTTCACTGACTGCACCATTAAATGAGAGCAAATCATTGTACTAGTACTGCTGGTGCTGAAATTGCTAACAGCAATACAAATACAACATAATTTATTTCAAAATTCTGTATATATTCCTTGCTGTAGTGTATGAATTTTTGCTCTTAAACAGATGAAAACACCCTCAGTGTGCAACAATGATTCAAGAAAGACCTCGTTCATTACCCTAATTATGGATGGAAGTAGGCACTGGTCAGCAGAGTGATTCTGATGAAGTCACCGAAGAATTTGTAAGAGCAAAGAGTAGAAATGTTTCTAATTACAACATGTTAGAGATGAAAAATCTATCTAAAAATAAAGCAGTAATTTGTTGTAATAGTTTTCTGATCATTCAGTTTTCTCTTATGACACCGTTTTATTTATTCTTGTATAATTATACGAGGGCTGCCAATTAACTTCATGAACTCATCCTAGAAAAGTATTACAGAACTCATTGCTGAATATCACTATGGTCACCCTTGAAGGACTCCTTTGGGGAAGCTATGCATGGACACCAGCACCCTCTCCACCCTTCAAAGCAATTGTGGAACTCTTTTTCTGGAATGGCCATCAGAGCTGTTGTTGTATTACCCTTGATGTTCTGAATGTCATCCAAATGTCTTCCGTTGAATATTTCTTTTATCTTCAGGTAAAGAAAAAAGTCACTGAGGGCCAGATCAAGTGAGTCAGAGGATGTCCCAAAGCCAAGCCAAAGCCAAGTGCCGTCGAGTTGGATCTGACTCATGGCGACCCTAGGGGCCAGGGTAGAACTGATGGCTAAAAACTCCCTCACAGACAACTATACAATTAGGTTTGCAAACTTGCCACCATGCCACCTTGCACATGGCCATTAGAAAGAGTTCGGAAATTGCTTTGAAGGGTGGACTGGGCGTTGGTGTCAGTGTATAGCCTCCCAAGGGGAGTACTTTCTAGGTGACCACAGTGATATTCAGCAGTGAAGTATGGAGCATTTAGAAAAATTAAGTTCATGGACTTGACAGATCACGTGGCATTTATTACAAAGCATCAAAGCCGAAGTATGAGCCACTTAAAGCAAAACTGGTGGAAGTCAATTTTTTATCGTGGGAGATCAACAGAACGTCACATCACGGAAACAAGTAAGTTCACTGATGCATTTTCTTTGCTGTAGAATATGTGGGGTCATCTTTCTGTAGAAAATGTGATGTATAGTAAAAGTCTCAGTATCCTGTAGCCACTGAAAATTTTTTAATCCAGTTCTTCTCATTCTTATAAAAAGGGCATACATCACTTTCACATTCAACCACTAATATTATAGTGACATTTAAAAACAAGTTATATCATGGCCAGCTGAGACACATGCACATATATATATATACATAAAACTCACATATCCATTCAACTATGTGAGTGAGCAGAGGAGGTGGCACCACAGATTATCAATGCTTAGGGTCTTCTTGTGCTTTAGTCTGACCCTGGTCTCTCAGTGTTACACTGGCCAGCTGTCAGTAAGCCCTGAAAAGTGTTCTCCTTATCTTCAGAGGCTCCTAGAAGCGGAGCCAGAGGTAAGCATTTTGCGCAGCTGGTTGGTTGGGAGGTAGGGTGCTTTAGAGACAGCTCCAGGTGAGTGAGGGTGGCAGGGCAGGGCTGGAAGAAGGAGCCAAGCAAAGCTGTGGTTTGGCTTAAGGCCAGCCTCAGCCTAACCCCAACAGGGGTCAGCATTTTGCACCTCCCATCAGTCCATCCCTGGTCCTCTGTTGTTCCCAGGAGTTACTGAGTGATATGGGTGCTCTCTTTGAGGGCAATTTTCTAAAGAAGGGTGGGAGAAGAGTACATCAGCTTGGTATAAAAGCAGATCTGGATGGGGCATCGACAGCATCTATTGTAGGCCCAGCTCCACACCTCACCTATCAGGTATTTGAGGAAACCCAGGAAGGAATCCCTCACGTGCTCGCAAATGAGTCTGCCCCGTAGGCTACCATGGAGCTCCTTGGGCGTTTCAGCATCCTAGCCTCTGCCACATACCACCTGATACTCCTCTGGGAGCTTCCCAGGAGCCCTCATCTTGCTCAGTGGGTATAGCATAGTGCCAATGGTTTGTTCTTGACTACTAACCTAAAGGCCAATGGTTCAAATCCACCCAGTGGCCACCCAGAAGAAAGTCCTGGCAATCTTCTTCTGCAAAGATCACAGCCAAGAAAACTATTTAGCAGTTCAACTCTGTAAGACGTGAGATTGTCATGAGTCAGTGTTGACTTGATGGCAATTGAATTTAAGGGTCTTCAGAGTCTTGGCTTTGAGCTCTAGCAGTCAGTCAGGACACACAGCTCTTCCCGCACCCACACACCACTTTCCCCAACCCCTCACTGGCTCAGCAGTCTCTCTTGCGCAGACCTGCTCCTCCACAGACAGCAGGCCAGGAAGGGAGTGGTCAGTCGGTGGGCCTACCAGTGGGTCCTGAGGCTTGGCTCTCCTCTTTCACCTGCTGTTGGCCCAGCTCGGGTTGGGTATCAGCCATTAGTAACCAGGGCTGTTCTAACTGTTGTCTTCCTGCTAATTAGTACCTTGAAAAGTAGTGTGCACAGGGACACCATGCAGTTATTTTGAAAGGGAATCATCCCCTGGCTGATAGTTTGTTGTGACTGGCTGTCATGCTCAGATGACAGAAATCAGGACCCAGTGACAGCTTCTGCCACAGCCTGGTGCTCTCTGGTCCCTGAGGGAAGGGGAGATAGAGAAACGAAAGCCCTATACACACAAGAAGGCTGGCGGGGGTAGATGAGACATGTATGGAGCAGAGACAAATAGCGTGCTGTCACTGGGCAAGGAGAGCAGTGAAAGCTGCTTATAGGTGGGTGTGCAAATTTATATGTGAATGTACATTTTCACTCAGTCATAATAAAAAAAATTACAAAATTAAAAAAAAAAGAAGAAGAAGAAGCCCAGCAGGCCAGGCAAGTTCTGGTTCTGGCTTCCTTTAGCATCACTAGTGGGCTTTAAAACCTGCCAGATGCCTGGCTCCCCTAGGGCAAGGAAATCAGATCCTCTCGGCATAGTGCCTGGACCTTGATCATGTTTAAAAGCTCCCAGATGATTCTGATGTGTAAGCCATCTCTCTAAATTAGCACTGCTCAATTTGAATGTTGAATGTACGATGGACTGCCGAGAGAACCAACAGATCTGTTCTGGGAGAAGTACAACCAGAGTACTCCCTGGAAGCCAAGATGGCAAGACTGCGTCTTACATACTTTGGACATGTTCTCAGGAAAGATCAGTCCCTAGAGAAGGACATCATGCTTGGTAGAGTGGAGGATCACCAAAAAGAGGAAGACCCTAGACGAGATGGATTGACACAGTGGCCACAAGAAATGGGCTTAAGCATAAAAATGACTGTGGATGCGGTGCAAGACCAGGCAGAGTTCCGTTCAGTTGTTCATAGGGTCACTGTGAGTTAGAACCCACTTGATGGCACCTAACACTACCACCACCGCCAATTTGAAAATGCCCTGGGGATCTTGTTAAAATGCAAATTTTGCCTCAGTTGGTCTAGGGTGGGACCAACCCAAGACTCTGCATTTTAACAAGATCTGTGGTGAAGCCAAAGCTTCTGCACAGAGACACACTTGGGTTGAAGGGGACTTTGGAGTCAGCCTGACTCAAGCTCAGATCCCAGCCACTTCAGAGACAAGGGATCCTTGGGATTCTTTACATCCTTCAAAGCCTTGTTTTTCTCATCTCTAAAATGGGAACCAGAATAATGAGAAGTTACAGCGCTTGCAGACAGAGGCAACATGGTGACAAACAAGTGGCCAACCACAGGTCTTGAGTCACAAGTGGCTTCGTATCCTGGCTTGCCCTCTCCAGAGTGGTGCAGCTATGTTATCGCCTTTGAACTTCAGTTTACTCCTCAGCCAGTCTTGCCAGGGCCAAGAGGAGATCAGTGATGGCTACTGCGTGCACGAACGCCTCTCTCAGTGTCGGCCACTCAACAGCGCTCAAGAGGTGCTCATCCCTACCCACGTGACGCAGTCAGACGTAACGGACAACTGCCACTTGGGACAAGGCAACCCACTCTTCAGCCATCCTCGTGTGCTCCTCTCCAAAGACACGCAGGCTCTTTCCCAGAACGCAAGCAGATGCAGTGACCACCTCAGAGCTGGTCTTTGGAGCTGGAGGATGATGAGTTATCCGTGGCCAGTTCTCAGCACTGTGCCAGGTAACCAGTAAAGATAGTATGCACTGATTGACAATAATCCCTTTGTCATGGATTGAATAGCGTCCCCCCCGAAATGTGTGTCACCACTGGGCTGGGTCATGATTCCTAGCATTGTACGGCTGTCCTCCGTTTTGTGATTTTCCTATGTTGTAAATCCTAATCTCTGTCTGTGGTCAGGGAAGTGTTTGCCTGGTGTGTGGCTTGCAACACCTTTTGTCCTGCAAGAGATAAAAGGGAAGGGAAGCAAGCTGAAGGTTGGGAACTTCATGTTATGAAGCAAACAGAACCGAGAACAGAGCATACCCTTCAGACCCGAGCTTCCTGTGCTGAGCTGCTGTCTTAGTCACCGGGTACTGCTCTAACAGAGAATACCATGAGTGGAAGGCTTCATGGAGAGAAACTTTATTGACACAGTCTGGTAAGCTGCAAAGCCATTTATAAGTTGTAAGTCCATACAGTAAAAAAATTTGTCACAGTCCAGTAGGCTGAGTCCAAATCCAGTGAGAGCATCTCAGCACGGGAACCTCGGGACCAAAGGACATGCTCCACTCTCGGTTCTTCTCTCTTGGTGGTATGAGGCTCCCAGCTTCCTTTGCTCACTTCTCTCCCTTGTATTCCACAAGCTTGTAGATTGAGTCCGGCCTCACCAACACAGCTGTTGCCCTTTCTCCACCATCAATTACCACAGAGGCAGGATTCACAACACATGGGAGGAGTGACACCATACTGGGACTCATAGCCAAGTCAAACCAACACCTACATTTTGGGGGGGACACAATTCAATCCATGGCAGCTGCTGACCAAGGAAAGACTGATGCAACGTGAGGACCTTCCTCCAGAGGTGACAGAGAGATTGTATGTTCCCCTGGCGGCAGCACCCTGAATTTGGACTTCTAGCCTACTGGACTGTGGAAGAATAAACTCCTTTGTTAAAGGCATCCACTTGTGGTATTTGTTAGAGCAGCACTAGAGGACTAAGACACCGTCCCTGGCTGCCTGTGTCCTTGTGGGTGGGACATGACTGGAGTCATGAAACAAGAGGACCAAGGGGCTGGGCCACCACACCTGGGAATTAGGGCTCAGTGCAGAGTTGAAGGACTGTGGTGGGGAGCCCAGCATGGAGCTGTCTGTTGTGGAGTCCGTAGGGGCAGATTAACCAGGATGCAGGGTATGCACAGAAACCCTGGTGGCATAGTCTTCAAGTGCTATGGTTGCTAATCAAAAGGTCAGCAAATGAGACCCACCATGCGTTCCTTGGAAACTCTGTGGGACAGTTCTACTCTGTCCTACAGGGTTGCTACGACTTGGAATTGCCTCAACGGAAGTAGGTTTGGTTTTACTGCATACACAGGCTTACATATCTTATTTACTAATCTGCAATGAACAATTTGACTTGGGTTTGAAAAACAGGTGAATTGTTTGCTAAAGTTTAGAAAATCTGCTCAAGTGAGCCAGTGCGTACCCAGTTTCCTGGGTGTTCTGGCTATGGGGTCTGTCTTGTCCAGCATATCCATGGGGAAACTGAGGCACAGGGAAGGACTTTAACTCTGAGTTAAACAAGGAACCCCACAGGACTTTGAGCAGAGATGTGGTAAGAACTGACTTCCATCAGAAGCACTGTGAAATTAGAGCTAACCAGCTGTAGAAACTGTGCTCAGAGGGCCCAGAGAGAAGTGAGTGGTTCTGGAAGGAGGTGGAGTTTGGTTGGTCCTTGAAAAAAGAGGCAGCATGTGGGTCCAGCTGGGCTCGAGCAGAACCCTGGGCTTCAGTGGATCCCTGATGACCAGCCAGGCTCTGAGAACTCTCTGGGCCTCTAGGCAAGATGGGTCTCACACCATCCCTGCTGGAATTGACCCTGGAGGGGCCTCCTCTCCCTCCAACCTGTCTGCAGCACCCCCATCTGTGGGGCAAGAGCCAGCAACCTGCTAGGTCACTGTGTGTCACTACATGGGGCAGTGGATAAGGCCCCAACCTTAAACTTCTCATTGAAATGCTGGTCACAGCCACCCCTCAAATGACATCCTGGGGGCAGTGGGACAGAGTCACTTCACAGACTTCAGACTCTCAGACCAGGGCCACCCTAGGTCTTGGTGAATTAGTCAAAAAGTTATAACCAAATGCAATAGCTGTAAGTTGTCAATTTGCCAAATGACTGCTTGGTCTATTGAACCAAATTTCCTGCTTGATTTGGTGAGAGCAGTATTTATCAGCTTATTAAAAGGAAGGCTCACTTTTGCTTAAGAAATTTCATCAGCAGAAAGCCCATTTGTGTCATGGGTTGAAGTGTGTTCCCCCCAAAATATGTGTAGAAATTGGGCCGGGCCAGCATTCTTGGTGTTGTGTGGTGTTCCTCTATGTTGTAAATCCTGCCTGTATGATGTCGATGAGGGTGGATGGGCCGCAGGTGTGTTGGCGGGGCAGGACTCAGTATATAAGATTGTTTTGTGGTTTGAGGCAGCCTCTTGAGATACAAAAGAAAGAAGCTAGCAGAGAGACTTGGGGCCTCATACCACCAAGAAGCTGCCCTGGAAGCAGAGCACATTCTTTGAAAAGAATCGGGGTCCCTGCACCTCGGAAGCTTCCAGTCCAGGCAAAGACTGACCACAAGGACCTTCCTCCAGAGCCACCAGAACAAGCCTACCTCTGAATTGACACTCTGAGTTTCGACTTTTAGTCTACTGGATTGTGACAAAATAAAATTTCTCTTTTTAAAGCCATCCACTTGTGGTATTTCTGTTACTGGTACTAAGCAGTACCGGCAGACTGAAAAAAAAAACTGGTAAATTTTAGTGTTGATGCTACTTCTTTGTAAAAATATTTGGTTCAATGATTCTTGGTGACCTGGCTGCTTTTGGCCTCGTGGATACCTTGGTTGGCCAGCTCTGCTGAGGCAGGCCCACCCAGGTAGGCCTCTGAGTGAGCCACTCCCCGTTTTGCCCCAGAGTTTGCCAAATTCAGCAGCCTCTGCCTTCACTGCTTTTACACGTCAGGGAATCCGCTGCTGAAAATGTTAGAAAACTGTTGTTTCTATCTAAACATACAGGACTGAGGGATTCTGCCAAGAGAGAACTGGCTGGCTGTGTAGCACCAAGAGACAGGGGTGGTCACCTTTCCAAGACACCTCTGAGGCTTCTTTAATCCTTCCCAGTGAGGCCATGCAGCTCTGCTTGGTCAAAGGGCCTGGCCCCTGGTGGAATGATAGACAACTTGCACCATAACTTCTGGGTGGTTTGGACTGGTTCTGCCTACCTGTCCCCTGCACACCCTGAGATGGCAGGGTCCCTATGGACGTCTGGGCACAGGTACCGGGACCTTGGGAGCAGTTTGTCTCGCCAGGCATCTCAGATCTGTGTGAAGCTGGTGACTTTTGTCTACAGCCCCAGTGAGCAGAGCGGTGCCTCTCCTGTCCCTTACTTGGGGCTGGAGCTTTTCCTGCTTCCAAGGGGCCTGTGCCTGGAGGTGGTGGAGGGCCACAGCAGCAAGTCAGGATGGTGGTGGGACTACTTGCCAAACCCCAACTCGAGTGAGCTGGAAACCAGGCCTCCTGTCTGACTCGAGCACTACTATCCCTAATCATGTTGACAGTGCATGACCTGCTGCCAGGCACAGCTCCTGTGGCAGCAACTTGGCCAAAGGAGCCCATGTTGAGGGAGGGCACAACTGGCTTGGTTCCTCGGCAACTCAGCGGATCCCTTGGGATAGCTAAGGGCCTGATAGCAGGAAGGAGGCCAGGAAAACGCCCGAGAAGGAAGGTGTTGCCACTAGGTAGCGGATAGTGGGCACAGCTAGTTCATTTTCTCTGCCCCTGCAGTTTTCAGGAGTTTGGGCTCTGAAAGTGGGGACCACTGGAATCTAGTCCCCACCATCCCCAGGTCTACTCTGAGCCCATATTAGGGGGTGGGAGGCTGTGGGCCCTGCTCTGAGTCCTTGTGGGAAATGCTGCCACCTTGCAGATAAAGAGAATGGTCACCAGCCCACAGACATTACTCACTGAACATGGACAGGACAACAGAGAGCTCTGGCCGGGGGCATGGGCAAAGAACCATAATCCAGAAGAACCATAGCCATACGGCGACTTGCCCAAGGTGCAAAGCTCAGAAGTGGCCGAGGCAGGATTCAAACCCAAGACTCACCCTCCAGGAAACACTGCCTTTGAGCTTCTGCCCTTCCTTCTCCTCCCCTCTGCTGGAAGCTGGGCACCTCAGAGCCCCTATTCTGCCCTTGGGACATGATCCTGGATACACAAGCTTTTCACTCTTTGTGTGGTGAGGCTAAAGGAAGGCCAGACAGAAGGAAGGAGAGCAGGAAGGAGGAAAAGGGGTGAGAGAAGGAAGGGAGGAGGGAGAAGAGGTGGTGGAAGGGAAGAGGGGGGGAGACAAGAGAGAAGGCAGAGAGGGAAGGGGGAGGGCTGGAATTAATGGGGAGCAGAGAGATCATGGTTGGCTCCCGGGCAGTGGGCTGTCCTGCGGTGCACAGCTGCCCACAGAGAGAATGGCTGGTGTCACGGAGTGAGCCAGCCGTCACTGGGATCTGCCTTCTTCCCGCTCCCAGGCAATTCTGAGATAGAACCCATTTCTGCAAATATAACACCCTGTCTCCTAAGTGCAGCCTAACTGTTGTTTATTGTCATGGTGATGAGGTGACGGGGCATTGTATCCAAAAGGTTTTATCACAAACATGATCAATGGGTTCTTCAGGAGAGAACAAACAGGCTTGTTACGTGGAAGGCGTCTGATTTGGAAAGCGACACCCTCTCCTCCTGCCTCTCCATGCACCCGTGAGGACTAACAGGTGTCTTCTGACTCTGGGCAGGAGGGCAGAGAGGCGGGTAGGCTCAGAGCTGGCTGTCGTGGCCTCAAGGTCCCTAACAGCTTTGGAGGCTATTTCTCCATGAACCAGCACCCCTGGGAGTGTGTCTGCCATTTATGATTTGATTAGCCTCTCCAAGGGCACCGTAATTTGTCCTTCCCAGGCACGTACTACAACCAGACGGTCTGAGAAATTACGTCTCTGGACCTGCTATAATAAGACAATTATTCCAGCGGCACACCGCATATCATGGCAACAAGTCCTGAGCTTGGTCACGGCCCTAATTTCCATCTGCAGTGAGAACACACGGAAATTCTGAGAAGCCACAGCTGCCAGATAGAGGTAAAAAATCCTCCAAGCACGCCAGCCTTGCTTTCTCCTCAGGCAGGGTGTTGACTTAGGGGTGATGTATGCTCCCTTTGGCACCCTTATAGTGTATGGGGACTTGGGACTGATGTGACAGAAGACCACCGGCTTTGGAGCCTAAAGAATGTAGTTGGAATCCCAGTTCTGCATTGTGTAGCCCTGGGAAAAATGTTTAACTCTCTGAACCTCGGCTTCTTCATCTGTAAAACTTGTGTGGGTTATACATTGACTCATGTACTCTCCAAATGTTTATCAATTTGGTGAGACCATGATTTCCAGTATTGGGTGGTTGTCCACTGTTTTATGGTCTGATATGATTACACTATATGTTATACGAGACCTGACAAGTTCATGAACTCATCCTAGAAAAAGTGCTACATAAGTCATTGCTGACTATCACCACAGTGACCTCTGAAGTATGCCCCTTGGGAAGCTGTGCGCTGATGTCAGCACCTGGTCTACGCTTCAAAGCAATTTTTGAACTCTTTTTTTCTGGAATGGCCATCAGAGCTGTTGTATTACCTTTGATGTCCTGAATGTCATCCAAACGTCTTCCTTTCAATATTTCCTTTCTCTTCAGGTTAAGAAAAAAGTGTGTTCAGGTAAAAAAAAAGGGAGGGTGTTCCAATGCAGTCATTTGTTTACTGGCTAAAAACTCTCCCTGACAGGTGACTATACACGTTAAGTTTTTGAACTTGCCACTGTGCCACTGTGCTCAATGACCATTCCAGAAGGAGTTTCAAAATTGCTTTGCAGCGTGGACTAGGCACTGGCACTGGTGCATAGCTTCCCAAAGGGAGTACTTGAAGGTGACCATAGAGATATTCAGCAATGAGGCAGGTCGCACTTAGAACAATTAAGTTCGCGGACTTAATTGTCGGACCTCCTAAATCATCTGTGACGTTACTGAGACAGGATGAGAGGCAGTTATGCTAATGAACAGGACCGTGTGCATCCTGCTCAGCTCAGCATGGGTGGGGTAGAACACCCAGGGGCTAAGACGGCTCGTGTCCACGGTAAATTCAGGCTCAAGAACACCTGGTCCTGAGATTTGGACTCTGCCTCACTTTTTGTTTTGTTGTTGTTGCCATGGAGTCGGCTTTGACTCAAGATAACCTTATGTATCGTGGAATAAAATGCTGCTCGATTCTTAGTCATTTTGATGATAGTTGGTATTTTTGAGACACTTGTCATACCTTTTGCGTGAATCTATCCCAGTAAGGATTTCCCTTGTTTATGCTGACCCTTCATCAACCATGATGTTCTTTTCTAGAGATTGGTCTTTCCTGATGATGAGTCCAAAGTAAGCAAACTGAAGTCTCACCATCGTTGTTTCTAAGAAACACTCTGGTTGTACTTCTTCTGCGGCTGATTTATTCCTTTTCTGTGGCAGTCCAAAAGAGTCCTTGGGTGGGGCAATTGGTAAGTGCTTAGCTACTAGCTGAAAGGCTGGTATTTGAACACCCTGAGAGGTACTTCAGAAGACAGACCTGGTGATCTACTTCCAAAAGTTCACAGTCTTGGAAACACTGTGGAGCAGTTCTGCCCTGTACTCCCGCGGTCACCGTGATGTTCTCCACCGTGATGTTCCGTGTTCTTCACCAACACCACAAATCTAATGCATCAATTCTTTTGTCAGCGTTTTTCATCATCCAGATTTTACATGCATATGAGGTGATTGGAAAGGCCATGCCTTGGGTGAAGAGTTGCTTTACTGTTTCCAAATTCATGCCAGCATCTAGCAGTCTAGATCTTCCCTGCATCACATTTAAGAGGTGAAAGACTGAATTTTTAAGCAAGAAGTCCTAGACTTCATTTGGTCTCTCTGCTCCACCCTTCTTGGAAACGTTGATAGCATAGTGGTTAAGTGTTGCATCTACTAACTGAAAGGTTGGCAGTTCACATCTGCCAGATGCCCCTTGGAAACTCTATGGGGCAGTTCTACTCTATCCTAGAGGGCTGCTATAAGTCATAATTGACTTGATAGCACTGGGTTTAATTCCTGCTTTCCCTATCTCATATGGCTGGAGTGAAGGGCAAGTAAGATCAAGGGTGGGAAGAAGTTTGTAAACTGAAAAAGGCTATTGTTAGTTTTTGCTAACATTGAAACTCTGGTGGTATAGTCATTCAGTGCTAAGTCTGCTAACCAAAAAAATGTCAGCAGTTCAAATCTGCCAGGCACTCTGTGGAAAACCTATGGGGCAGTTCTACTCTGACTTATAGGATCGCTATGAGTTGGAATCAACTTGATGACAGGTGTTAGTAGCATACTGATTTCAGGATTCCATGAACATATTGGCTTAGTGAGTCCGTTTGTGAAACTCCCTCTAAAATGTTGTCTGTTTTCTAGGCTTGTTTTCTTTTGATTTTGTAGCTCATGCTGAAAAATCATACTGCACCTGTTCTTTGCTCAGGAAGCCTTGGAAAGGCCCCCAGATTACAAACAATAACAATGAAGCTTGACCCACACCTGGAATTGTAGAGCTATTGTGTTTGGAAGCTACAGTCATTTTTCCAGCTCCTGAACTACTGTAGGCAGGAAAGCAGAGATTTTCTGGTTTCTGGATGATCTCACTTGGAAGCTCCTTCCTTAGATAAGCTAGTCCCTTTGTTCCATTTACTCTTATCACGATGTCCCAGGACTTGGGAGTTGACCAATTCTTGTGGCTCATATTCTCCAACTGCTCCCAGGGTGTAGAGGCCCTGTGACAGCATCCCTGGCACATCCCTGGCAGATGGTCCACGCCCATGGCTTTATCTCCCATCTGCACAGGAGGGCACCCACCAAACCTGCTCATAGATCCACATTGGGCCTGCATGGAAAGCAGCTCCTCAGCACAGCATGGCCCAAAGTGAAATGCCCACCTTCCCCTAAAGGAGCTTCTCTTCCCGTCACGCAAGCTCCTGGAGTCAGCCTCCTGTCTCCTCACTCCCATTTCCCCACATTCTATTTTCTCAGCATGACTGAGTGTAACTCTTGAAGGATGTCTGCAGAAGGATTCATGACGTTAAAAAAAAAAAAATCAAACAACAACCAGGAAACCTGTTGCTGTTGAGTTGATTCTGACTCACAGTGATCCTATAGGACAGGGAAGAACTGCCCCTTAACATTGCCAACTGGTGGATTCGAATTACTGACCTTTTAGTTAGTAGCCAATCTCCTAACCATTAAACTGACAGGGGTCCTAATTTGTGACATAGGAGGATAGGAAAGGCAGCGACATTAGCAAATAGAAGCAGCAGGACAGATGGTCAATTCAGGAGAAATTTGGAGGTCCAGCCAGAACTTTAGGAGAGAAGGACTGAGGGGGAGAAGAGGCAATAAAAATGTAGAACTGGGTGTCAGCCCCAAGATGCATTTGAGTTTCAGGGTTGCTTGGGTGGGAGCCATTGATACAAAGCTCAGTAGTTAAATTAGGCCTTGACTCATCTAAGTACAAACAGCCTTCCCTGTAAGTACTGGCAAGCCTGTTGGGGTTTTCCAAAAGCTGATGTTATTCTTGGGAATTGGAGTCAGATTACTGGAGACTGGTTAAGAGCATAAACTGTCTACCTTCAGAACATAGCTCTGCTGCATATGTTAGCCGCTTATCTTTATGTGAGGCACTTGATCTCTCTGAGCCTCAGTTTCCTCAGCTGTAAAATGGGGCTCTCAAGAGTACTTAGCTCATGAAGTTTTTGTGAGGTTTGAAAAAATTACTTATTGTAAAGTTTTTTCATCTTCTAAGGTCTTGTCCTGTCAGTATTAAGCTGGCAGAGGGGGAAAAAAACCTAAATCCATTGCAATGGAGTCAATTCCGATTCACAGAGACCCTACAGGACAGAGTGGAACTGTCCCATAGAGTTTCCGAGGACAAGAAAAATCACAGAAGAAGTCTTTTAGGATCCAAGCCTGGAAGTTGTGTTCAGCAAATCCACCCCCATTAGCCAGCACTTAGTCACATGTCCCACCTAACTGCAAACTGTGGGGATATGTAGTCTCGTTTGTGTCTAGGAGAATAAGGAAATGGCAGTTTGGTGGACACAGAAGAGTCTCAGCGGCAGAAAATTTCTCTGACGTCTTTGGGAAGTTAATTTGGTTCTCTCTTTTAAAGCCATCTTGATTAATTAAGGAATTGTGGAACAATAACAATAAAACAGTATGTCTATCTGCACACGTCTCTGAGAAACTAGAGATCAGCCTGTGGTAGAGAAAAAAATATGGACTACAGCAAAGCAGAAACTTAAAAGAGAAAAGACAGCAAATTCAAATATGGAGGTTAAGAGGAGAAAATGAGAGGATTTTAAGCAAAACCTCAAGAGCTAATGTTCTCTTCTGCTCCCTTGTTTTCTTTTTATCTTTTGTTAAATATGTGGGAACTTTTTTTTTGTTAATGGACTGGAGGCCCTGTTCCTGTACTATTTCCTGGAGAGAGGTTTGGGTTTCTCTTTTCAGGTAACTAGTACTTAAAGTGGCTCTCCAGGGCAACTAAGGTCTAAATCAACATACTTAGAAGGCAAATCCAGAAGACTGAGCCAAGAATCACAAACAGGGCAAAGAAACGGAGACTTGTAAACGTTGAAGGAAATGCTATTAGTTAAGCACCAGTTCTGTTTGTTGAGCTGGGCCATTAACGGATAGTACTTACAGAGAAAGTGGATTATTTTTGATTGGGTGGTAAAAGTGTCCAGAGACACGTGTTAAAAAAAGTGGATGGTTGCTAAGTAGAGTGTCTGGTGCTTGTCTGTAACTGGCCCTGAGGCTGACAGTGCTATATGATGTCATCAGATCACATGAAACGTCACTGGTAGCCTAGGACAGTTAGGGAAGTGTTGAGCCAGAATTGGATAGGGAGCTGTCAAGGAAGAATGGTTTTATCCCAATTTCCTGTAGGGGAAATGGAAGCCCATCTTGCTTATTGGCTGGGACTTGAAGCAACGGCCCCAGAGACAGGTCTTAGATCCCTGCAGGGGGCACAGTGGATACTTCTGAAAGACAGCACGTGAAAGCCCCTTGGTCTCGAAGCCAGAGCACAATAGGCTGCGCTGAGGTGTAAAACCCGAGCCCTGCACATCCACCTGGATGTGAGAAACCCCAGGAAGGCCATCAGAGACAGGGTGTCTGGGGAGCTCCCCCATGCAAAGACACTTAGAAAAACCAGTGGATCACACAGTGTCCCAGCAGCAGGTTATATTTCTTCCTGTCCAAAAAAGCAGGTCCTTTGGGGACATCATTCTTTTTATTTATCTAATGTACTTTTAAAATTTTGTGCTTTAGATGAAGGTATACAGAGCAAATTAGTTTCTTATTAAACAGTCAATACACATATTGTTTTGTGACTTTGGTTGCCAACCCCATGACCTGTCAACATTCTCTACTTCTTGACCTTGGGTACCCCATTACCAGCTTTTCTGTCCCCTCCTACTTTCTTGTTGTCACCCCTGGGCTGGTGTGCCCATTTAAGCTTGTTGTATTCTATGGGCCTATCTAATCCTTGGCTGAAGAGTAAGCCTCAGGAATGACTTCAGTACTGAGTGAAAAATGTGTCTAGGGGTCATACGTACTCTAGGGAATTTTCAGTCTCTGTCATACCAATAAGTCTCTTCCTTTTTTGTGAGTATGAATTTTGTTCTATATTTTTCTCCACTTCTGTCTGAGTCCCTTTGTTTTCATCCACGTCAGAGCAGTCAGGACTTGCAGCTGGGCACTCTCTAGATGTCCTGGGCTCAGTCTGGTGGAGGCCCTGGTAGTTGTGGTCTACTTGTCCTTTGGCTTAGTCTTTCTCATGTCTTTGATTTCCTTCACTCTCCCTTACTCTAGATGGCGTGGGACCAATAAACTCAGATGGCTGCTCACAAGCTTTTTTAGTTTTCTTTCTTACCCTTCACTGAAGTTACTGCTTATCTATTGCCCAGTTAGTGTTTTTCCTGTCCCATCCCTCCCTTCCCTAGTAGATATCGAAGATTGCCTCTTTTTGTGTATAAACCTTTTCGTGAGTTTTTGTGATAGTGGTCTCATACAGTATTTGTCCTTTTATTTATTTGACTTATTTTGCTCAACACACAGTTCCCTCGAGGTTTATCTGTGCTGTGAGATATTTCATAGATTCATCATTGTTCTTTATTGTTGCACAGCACTCCACTGTGTGTATGTACCACAGCTGTTTATCCAGTCATCTGCTGATGGGTACTTTGGTGGTTTCCATCTTTCTGCTATTGTGAATAATGCTGCAATGAACATAGGTCTACATGTGTCAACTTGTGTGACAGCTCTTAGTTCTCTAGAATATATTTCTAGGAGTTGGATTTTATAGTACTTCTATTTCTAGCATTTTAAGGAAATACTATACCATTTTCCAAAACAGTTGTAACATTTTTCATTCCTACCAGCAGAGCATAAGAGTTCCAATCTCCCTGCAGCCTCTCCAACAACTGTTATTTTCTGTTTTTTTTTTTTTTTTTTTTTTTTTTTTAATTCATGCCAGTGGTGTTGAGGTGATATTATATCTCACTGTGGTTTTGACTTGTATTTCTCTAATGGCTAGTAATCAGTAGCATTTCTTCATGTTTGTTAACTGTCTGAATGTCTTCTTTGGTGAAGTATCTGTCCATATCCTTTGCCTATTTTTTAAATTGGATTATTTGTCTTTTTGTTGTAGAGGTATTGGATGTTTCTGTAGATTTTAGAGATTAGATCTTTATTGGATATGTCACAGCCAAAAATTTTTCCCCAGTCTGTAGAGTCTCTTTTGACTGTTTTGGTGAAGTCGTTTGATGAGCACAACTGTTTAATTTTTTAGAAAATCCAAGTTATCTAGTCTATCTTTTGGTGTTTGTGTGCTGTTAATTATGATTTATATCCTATTTATGTCATGTATTAGGACCCTTAGCATTGACCCTCTTTTTTCTTCCATGATCTTTATAGTGTTTGGTTTTATATTTATTTTGAATTAGTTGTTGTGTATGGTGTGAGGTATGGGTCCTGCTTCATTTTTTCACAGATGGACACCCAGTTTTGCCATCACCATTTGTTAAAAAGATTCTTTTCCCCACTTCATGGACTTTAGTCCTTGGTCAAAGATCAGTGGACTGTAGGAGGATGGATTTACATCTGGGTTCTCAAATCTGTTCCGTTGGTCAGTGTGTCTGTGTTGTACCCAGTACCAGGCGGTTTTGACTACTGGAGCTGCATGGGAGGTTCTGAGGTTGGGTAGTACAAGGCTTTCTGCTTTGTTCTTCCTCTTCAGTGATGCTTTAATTCTGCAGTGCCTCATTGCTTTCCACATAAAGTTAATGATTAATTTTTTCATGTGGTTAAAGATCAGGGACATCACTCTTAACATTCTACAAGGCTCTGAATTGCAGCAGAAAAAGGTAATTTGTCTTCTAGTCTTGGAAGAAGCTTACATTTATAATGGACATCATGGCACTTAAAAAAAATTGTGGAATCACAGGGTTCACATGCTACGTGGAACAGAAGAATAAAGAAACAAGTCAGAGCTCTCCATCTGCCATGGGGAAAAACCAAACCAAACCAAAACAAAAGCCACGACAGACAGGCATTCTGTATGTAGCAATCAGGCTGGAATGGAAAGTTTCACTCTGCAGAAGGGCCTGGGATTTGATTAGATGGCATTAGAAAAGTTAATGTATGGAGTTATTGTTCTTATTTTATCAGTTTTAGATTACATTAGCTGCTGTCAAATTGGTCCCTGACTCACAGTGACTCCACACAAAACAGAACTAGATGCTGCCTGGTCCCGTACCATCCCCATGATCAACTGTGGATTGCACTGTTGTGCTCTGTAGGGTTTTCATTGGCTGGTTTTTGGGAGCAGGTTACCAGTCCTTTCTTCCTAGTCCATCTTCATCAGGAAGCTCCTCTGAAACCTGTTCAGTGTTGTAGCAGCATGCAAGCCTCCACTGACAGGTGGGTGAGGCTTGCTCACGAGGTGCACTGCCGGGGAATCAAACCCGGGTCTCTTGCAGAGAAGGGGAGATTGTGTGAACAGCAATATGAGGGGGAAAAAAATGAAACAAGAAAGATGAGAAATGAGTACACCTGAGTTTCTTTTTATAGGCAGATACACAAATTAGAATGCCACTTGTCAAAAGTGAGAGTGTGTTGAATGCCATGTATTGATTACAGGGCACGTCTCTGGCTTTGGAGGAGGGAAAATGTACTAAGTTTTGCAACTAGATATAGGAGTGAAATCAGTGAATTCAGAATAAATGCACTGATTTGCCAGATCTTGAGGGGAAGGATTTAGACGCACTGGAAGAAGAGGGGGACCAAACAAGGGGGAGAAAACCCAGGCAGGATTATGGTGAGGGTTTACAACCTGCTGCTGGCCAAGGATGCGGTGGAAATCAGACCAAATTCCAGAGCTAACGGGCTTAGTCACTCACCGCTCTCCACTACCCGGGAAACAGGTCCCTATTTTGTGTTCCTGGCATTAAAACAATGAAGAATAAAGGCCAGGGAAATGCACTGTGATTAGGGACAGGGCCCCATATGTGTGGGTGGCTCCAGTCTAAGGGCAGTGCCTGGGCTCAGGAACTTGGGATGATGGTTTGTGCTGCAGATAGAGTGTGTCATGAAGGTGAAGAGCATGACTTGTGATAAATGGGCTGTGAGCCAGATGTCCAGAAGACAGCAAGCTGCCTCTTGGGAGCTTCTGTGGTTCTACTGCTGACTCTAGTAGGGGCCAGTGGAATAAATATCCAGGTGATCCGGCCCTGATGGAGACTTTGCATCTGCTTGAAGGAAGCCTAGCACCTGAGGAAACCGTGGGTTGGGTGGAGGTGGTACACGCCCTCTAGGTTCTCTGGGTGGTGTATGGAACAATCTAGAAGGCCACTGCTCTGCCCTTTGAATCCTCCCCTGCCTAGTAGCTTTACCCACCCAGACGCAGGAAAGGCTGGGTAGGGAGTAGACAGAGGGGTAGCAGTGTGCCGGCCTGTCTCTTCACCCTGCCCTGTTTGGGCTTCCTCACCTGTCTCCTGGACTTCCACAGCAGTCACCCAGTTGACACCTGAGCTCTTGCCTTTCCCCACCTCAAACCACCTTCCGTATTTCCGTTTGAATAAAGCTTCAAGATCTGGCTCTGCTTCCAAAGCCAGCTTCTGTACGGCACCTGAGTCCCCATCCCAAACTCTGCTCCAGTTGCTCACAGCACTGGTGTCTCTGGGCTGGGCTGGTCCTCTCTCCCATGTCTTTGCATTTGTTTCTCTGTTTGTCTCATTCAACTTCCGAGACTCATGCCAAGCATTTCTTGATCCATCTCCTGTAGTAGAATTAGCCACCTCTTCCTTTGGGCAGAGGAAAGGTGTAGATGGGCTTCAAGAAGAGGTGGAACCAGGTGCTTGAAAACTGTCAACACTCATCCGATGTTGTTTGCTCCTGTCTGCCAGTCAGCTCTGTTCTATCGCTGTAGATGGGACTTCTTCTACCAGGTTAAAAAAAAAAAACCTGCCCACTTTTCCATGTCTTATTTCTTAAGGCATATCTCAGGAGGGCCTCAGCTTTTTTCGTGTTCAATTTGAAAAGTCTTAGGGAAGGATTTTGAACAATCTGACTCAATTAACCATAAAAGAGGAGAAGAAACATAGAGGACAGAGAGAGGAAAGGTGTCTGTGTAAAGATGCATCTGCATGTTCAAGGATGACCGTGGCCACCAGAAGCCAAGAAACAAGACAGGGTCTTCCCATAGACACTGGTGAGAATGTGGTCCTGTCCACACCCACAATTTGGACTCTGAGCTTCCAGAACTTCCAGAACTGTGAGACAACAAATACACTTCTGCTGTTTCAAGTCACCCACTTTGTAGTACTTAGCTGCAAAAGTCCACAGAAACCAATAGAGTTTTCTTAGTAACCACTACTGACCTTGACTTCTTGCTGAACTTGCAGCCAGGTGAAAACCCCTCATACATTTCCCTCAGGACTGCCAGTAGTCTGGGGAAAAGACTGTCTTCCTGAGACTTGGGTCCCTTGAAAAACAAAAACAATAATCTGGCTCTGTATCCCAAGCCATCATCTTTGGCTGAGAAATAAGGACTTAAGCTCTGACGTCATTTGAAAATGAGAGTTTGCACTGCTGATAATTTAAAATTGTTTTTGAAACATTAGGTACTTATGAGTAGCTTGGCAGTAGCTCTGGTATTTATAGAATGTGCTCAGTATGAGTTTTATGTAAATTGTAGTAACATTACATCTTTATGTCTTGAATCTGTTTGGGTGTGTGATTCCCACACTGTACAATTCCTTCATTTATTAAATCACACCCTGGCTTCATTGGAATCCTCAGTGGCAACTTCTCTGACTTAATTAGATTTTATTTAGCCATAGATGAGGAAATTGTATTACATCTCCAGGCAGTGTTTTCATCTGTGCTTTAAGCGTTTCCTATCACAGTCTAGGACTGTAGTGTGAGTTCACCAACCCTCTCCACAGCGGCCCTGCATTTCAAGGGGTCTTCTGTCTCCAGAAGTCTTTGAAAACCCCTCCACTGTGGCTTCACCCCATTCTGCCACAGCATTCCACCCTTTCATTCATTGACTTTAAAGGCCCCCGTTTCTAACAAGGTTTGTTCCCAGCCTGCTGCCCCTGTGAACTGCAGCCTCTAACCACCTAGAGCAGGATCTCAGCCGTGTGAAGATTTGGAGAATCATATCCTTGCTAGACTCTGGACCAGAAGGGAAGACAGTCTCTGGCACACAGCACCACTCTAGCCCGTTTGCGAAGCCACAAGTCCCATACCGCAGATTTCCTATGAAGGGGGCCTCAGCATAACTCAGCCCCCAGATCTTGAAATTTGGGCATGGGAGGGCTCAAGGTGTAGGGCTTCAGTCACCAATCCCTGCCCTCTGGGGACTCAAGGACATAAATGGTGTCCCAGATCTCCACATTGCTTCTTGTCTGCACGGATAAATTGCCGCTTCCTGTTTTCTTGCAGTTGGTGTCTGTCTCATTTTGACTGGGTAATAAGACAGGACAAGAACTTGGGGAATTTGGTTACACTGTCTCCACCACCACCTCTTGGCTTCATGTTGATTCCCCAGTACCTCCTTGCGTTGTCTTTCGTGTGCTGGTTGCACTCCTTCCTGACTGTAATGTTCATTCCCGGTGACCTTCACCCCCATCTGCCGTATCTTTCAATAGACTTTAACTTTCCTTAGAGAAGGATGGGAGGTGGTGACTGTATAATGTAGTCTTTTCCAGGAGGGTAACAGTGAGGATATCGTCCTCATTCTCTGTCTCCCCTATACCTGCATCTGGATTCTAGTCCAGAGCTCTGCTTAGGGTTGGATGCTTGGGGACTGTGAGCCTGAGACAAGCAGCTTGGACATCTGACATCTCAGTGGACACAGTCATTAACCAGCAGGCAGGCCACAGGTTTACACAGCAGAAAATGCAGATATTTTATGGAATGGATTTGGAGGCTAAGCTCGCATTAATGCCATTGAACCATACCTCTAAACTCCTGAGGATGGCTGGGAGCAGAGGATTGAATTCAGCATGCATACAGGGCCTCGTGGCGGCTAGGCACTGCAGAGACGCAGGCTCAGGGGCAGCTCTTGGTCCCAACTCCTCTTCTAACATCTCAAGAGCGCCCAAACCCACCTCAGGCCCCACTGCATGTTGACAAGTTCATCTCCTCTGCAGTTGTGTCTCCTTCCACTCAAAGGCCACTTGTAGCGAAAAGGAGAAGGTGAACAGACATCGTACAAATCAATCCCTTCTCTGCAAAATCAATGTTCTGCCTTCAGGGAGTCAAAGGAGAAAAGTGAAAGTTGAATTTACAAGGCGGACACAACACAGCCTCTCTCTACCTCCAGGGAGAACTTCCTGGTTTCATCCAGCCAACTGGGCGAAACACATGCCTTACAGCTTTGCTCTTGTTCATGGGGCGTCAACTCATTCTGGAAGTTGTCAAGTCTACTTCATTTAGATGTATCTTAACTGGAACTTACAGAATGCCACAAGGAAGGGGGTGGGGTGAACAAACTGTACTTCCTGACTTGTCTCCCAGAGACGTTATCCAAAGAAATATAGCCTGAGAGAAGGGTCAAACACTAAATGACACATGGGACAGGAGAGGTTGCCGGACTTAGAGGAGTTGTGAAGAGAAAGAGGTCAGTGTGAAGAGGTGTTTTTGTTTGTTTGATGAATTGGAGACCCTGTGTTCCCTATTTCCCTCCTTTCTTCTCCTGTAGCAAGACGTGGCTGTGTGGGCTTCAGGCAAAAGTGGTGTGTCTTTAGTCAGCACTTGCTATCGAATGGCTTGGGAGGGTGCTTCTCTGCCTCTGGAATCCCTTCCTTCTGGCTGTGGAGTGGTGAGAAGTGGGACCAGGATGGGAGCCATGTGTTGAGATGGCCAAGGCCCTGCTGGCCCCAGACACTTACTGCCAGGCCATTTTAAATAAACTTTTCTGTTGTTGAAGCCTCTGTATTTGAGTCCTCCTAGTCAGTCTGTCAATTTGTCAGTCCGTCAGTCTGTGAGTCCTTCATACTATGGTGACTTGTGCGTTCCTCTGATGCTGGTAGTGATGCCATGAGTATTTCAAATACCAGCAGGGTCACTCATGGTGGATGGGTTTCAGTGGAACTTCCAGACTAAGACAGAGTGGAAAGAAAGACTTGGCAATCTACTTCTGAAAATTAGTGAAGAAAAGCCTTATGAATCACAGCTGAACATGATTCAGCTCGCTTGCTCTGAAGATGTCATCACCCAAAATACCCACTGCCATTGAGTCAATTCTGACTCATAGTGACCCTGTAGGACAGAGTAGAACTGTCCATAGAGTTTTCAAGAAGTGCCTGGTGGATTCGAACTGCCAGCTTTTGGTTAGCAGTCATCACACTTGACCACTACGGCACCAGCATTTCTGGAGATGTCATCAGGAGGGATGAATCACTAGGACATCATGTATACAGAAGTAGAGGACCAGCTGGGGAGAGGGAGAACCTGGGTGAGATGAACTGGTGTAGCAGCCACAACAATATGCTCAAACATACTGTCAATTAGGAGGACGACGCAGGACTGGACAGCATTTGGTTGAAGATAAGGTCACCGTGAGTTGGCACTGACTTGATGGCATCTCATAACAACGACAAGAAAAGCAGCTTAGCCTGATTCACATTCAACAACTACTTTGGTGCCGATGCTGTCTAAGCACTTCATCCTTTCCACCCTGATTTGAAATGTCACCTTTATTACAGGCTATACCATCTTCTTCAGAACAGAGAGGTAGAAGCAATGAACTGGAAATACATATTGCAAATGGGTGGCCCTTAAAAGCATCACATTAAATAAAAAAATGACCACCTAGAGCAAGATTTATGTCATAGTAACATTTATGTGCATTAAGCCTCCCTCTAAACTACATCAGTTCATTTCAAGGATATACACATGTATTCAAGGGCATGTGTGAAATCATTAGTGTCCATGGCCAGGGTGAGGGATAAAGGAGGAAAGGGCAACACTGATGAGAGAGGCGTCTTGTCCAGACAGCTGATGATGACGGCTTCAGCTGACTGTGGCAAACTCATTCCCTACCTGATGTTAACACACCCACGCACGTACACATCCCGCACCTATGTCCTGCAGTAGGAACAGAAATAAAGGATAGGAGGTGGCTCAAATACCAGAAGAGTTGGGGTGAACGAAATGTTGTCTGTGAGCTATGGCATGGGGGAGACATTTCCAGTGGAAGGACAATTTGGGGGCAAGCCCAAAGCAGATTCAAGTCTTCTCAGGGCCTGGTTTTGGGGCTGAGCTTACAAGAGGGGTTTTCTTAAATGACTCTGATATCTCTGCTCAGATGCAGAATGACATGCAGTTCTGGGCTCCCAGCTCAAGCCCAAACAGAGAAGCTTCCAGCTCAGCATTCTAAAGCCTTGATGTGTACATGCATCATCTGGGATGTCATTAACAGGCAGGTTCTGACTCAGGAGGTCTGAAGCTTGTGCTATGAAAGGAAAGTAGCTGGGGGAGCCATCGACAAACGAGTGTTTTCTTCTGTCTTACGTGCAAAGGTATCACGGCAACCAGCAGAGCCTTCTTGTGGCCGGAAAACACCTGAAGAGTGTGAGTGAGTAATTGTTTTGATTGGATCTGGTGAATCATTAGAATCGAACAAAGCCACTTAGGAAACTTCGAAGGCTGCCCACGATTATACTGCCAAATTTCCTTGCAGTGCTTGGAGCTCAAGAGCTGAAACACTGCTTGGAGCATGCAGAGACCAGTTTATTCCTGTCAGTGATTCTTCCTCAAGGCTTTTCCAACCCAAGGGCCTGTGATTCTTTTCGGGATGTGGAGGAAGTCTAGAACAAAAGAGAGAAGAACTAAAGAGCGGCAGTAATGGATGTCCAGGTGAGTTAGATAGAGTGGACCACCTTTTTAAAAGCAGAACTGGTTGTAGTTGGTGGCATCCACACGACAGAACAAGCAGTGCCATCCGAGTGTGTGCTGACAAGAGGTGCTATCCAGGGATGTGCATACTAGAGATGTCATCCATGTTTGTGCTGACAAATGATGCCATCAACGTGTGCACCAATAATGAGTGTCATCTTGGTGTGTGCAGACAAGTAATGGCATACAAGTATGTGCTGACAAGTGGTGTCATCTAGGTGTGTGCAGAAAGTGATGTCATCCAGGTGTGTGCTAACAAGTGGAGCAGGATTCATACATGGATACATAAATGCACAGACACGGGTCTGGACAGACAAATGTGACCTCTGAAAGACGGTCTGGGGTTGAAGGTGAAGGTCAAGGGGGGACATCAGGTTTTTTTTGTTTGTTTCATTTTTATTGAACAGGAGAATGTATGCACATGCTACTTATGTCATCAAAATGTTTTTTACCCCAGAGATGCCACCATCCTCTTATGAACAGTTAATATTTGACAAAGCCCCTAAGATTGTAAACTGGGGTCCAAACAGTCTCTGTAACAAATGGTGTTGGCAAAACTGGATATCCACTTGCAAAAAACTGAAACAAGACCCATATCTCACACCTTACACAAAAACTAACTCAAAATGGATCAAAGACCTAAATATCAAACCTAAAATGATAAAGATCATGCAAGAAAATAGTCAACAATGGAAGTTCTAATACACAGCTTAGATAGACTTCAAAATCTGACAAAGCAAGTACAATCGACAGAAAAAAAAGATAAAAGGGAACTATCAAGAATCAAACACTTTTGCTTATCCAAAGACTTGATCAAAGGAGTTAAAAGACCACCTAAAGAATGGGAAAAAATATTTGGCAACTACATGTTGGACTAAAGTCCGATCTCACATAATCTATAAGGCACTGCAAAATATCAACAAGAAAAAGGTAAATAATCCAATTAAGTGATGGACAAAGAAGATGGGCAGACACTTCAACCAAGAGGACATACAGGCAGCCAAAAGATCGTGAGGAAATGCTCACGATCATTAGCTATCAGAGAAATCCAAATCAAAACAATGAGATGCCATCTCACCCCAACAAGGTTGGCCATAATCCAAAAAACACAAAACAACAAATGCTGAAGAAGCTGTGGAGAGATCAGAACTCTCCTACACTCCTGGTGGGACTGCAAAATGGTACAATCTCTTTGGAAAGCAATCTGGCACTTCCTTAAAAAGCTGGAAATAGGCATACCACTTGATCCAGTAATCCCACAGCTTGGAATTTATCGTACAGAAACAAAGGCTGTCACACGAACAGACACATGTACACAAGTGTTTATTGCAGCACAGTTCACAATAGCAAAAGATGGAATCAACCTAGATGCCCATTGACAGATGAACAGATGAACAAGCTATGGTACATATACTCAATGAAACACTGTGAGATGATAAAGAACAATGGTGATTTTAGGAAGCATCTCATAACCTGGTTTCAGCTGGAAGACATTATGCTGAGTGAAGCCAGTCAGCAACAAAAGAAGAAATATTGTATGAGGCCCCTACTCTAAGGACTTAAAAATAGACTTACGTACAGAAGAAAAGACTCTTCGATGGCTACAAGGGTGGGGAGGGAGGACAAGGGTTGGCCATAGATTAGATAGTTGACAGAAATTTGGTTAGGTGAAAGCAGTGACAGCACACAGTAGAAAGTAGGTCAACTTAACTGGACTTCACCATAAACTGAAATCTCTTCTAATCTCAACCTAATATTGCAAGGATAGAGTAACAGGGGCAGTGTTTGGGGCCCATTCTCTCAGGGGACATCAAGGTCAATTGGCATAACTAGTCTATTGCTAAGAGAGTCTTCTGTACCCCTTATTGGTGAGTGGCATCTGAGGTCTTAAAATCTAGCAAGCTACCATCTGAGGTACACCAAACGGTCCCAACTTGTCTGGAATGGATGATAACAGAGAACAACAAAGACATGAGGAAGAAAGACCCAGGAGACGAAGGACCCATGTGAATGGGTGACCGTATCAACACGTGACCAGAAGAAGCAGATGTTGCTTGGCTATGACCAAAGACAGCTATGATGGGGCACACGATGTTGAGTCGCTGTGACAACATGAGAAAAAGAGGGGTGAAACTCAAGACCTCTACTAAAAGACTACAACTGATGGTTTGATGGCCTGGGGGATCCCCTGGGAACATGGTCCCTAGACCTGCTGCCCTGGTCTAGAAAACACTACTGAGGTCAACTCTTCAGACAAAAGTGGGCTAGACTCAGAGACACAATATGACCATATGGTGTGTATACATCATGGTTATATGCATTCATAAGATGCTGTCCTAATGGTTTCTTTCTAGATGGGAGACAAGAGGGTAGAGATGTGGGGGCAGGAGGTTGTTAAGTGGATATAACAAGTATAAAATGAAAAGGGGAAGTGTGCCATGACGCTCAGGCAAGGAGAGCAAAAGGAGCTGCAGATAAGTGGGCATGCAAAATTGATTTGGAGTGTATACTTTCACATAATCACAATAATAAAATAGAATGAAAATATTTTTAAAAGATACAACACTTAGATGGCACCCAGTTACAATCCAATTGCATGCCCAATATCCATCGCACAAGAACAGGTGGACTGGAAACAGTTGCTGAGCCCTCCAGTTGGAGGGTCGGGGCTGTGTCTAGTAGCTGTTTGGTGCACTTGGCCAGCAGTCCTATCTTGCTGGGGAAGTAAGGAGCCAGGATTACAGACTTAAAACTCAATAACCAACTGTGAGATAGTCGTTCTACCACCACAGTGGGCAACAGAAATGTCCATGGTGCTTCTTATACGTTCAGATTCCCAGCCCCCTCCTTCAGTGATTCTGATTAAATGAGTCTGCCTTGAGTTCAGTTAACTGCTTTTTTAAGAGGCACTGGTGTTAAAAGGTGGTCTCTGAGCCAGGCTTTGAGAAACATTGAGAGAAGGATGATACATTCTTGTTATTTACCCTCGACTGAGACACCTCCTCATGTTCTTCTCCTTAAAAAGATGAAAGCCGTGTTGTCTCCCTGGAGACAAAGGTCTGCTTGTTAAGAAAAATCACAGGAGGGCTCAGCATCTAAACATTCAAACTGCCAAAGCGACACCCTGAATGTCACTTGTGTGTGTGTATGCACACAGGCACGCACATGCATGATGCATTTGAAAAACACCTTGGAAGACTGGTCTAATTCAGGACTTTTTAAAAAGGGGGAGAAGGGCCACTCTCATAGTAGATAATAACCCCAGAATGGATTCAGCTGTGTCTGGGTAATGAGATGGGCATAATGAGATGAGCTGTGGGTTCATCATGGTGTTTTGTCAAGAGTTATTACATTAATGGGAGCCTAAATGTGAGGCTTTTGCAAGGTCAAGGTTCTCATCTGACTGTGACAGCAGAGAGCCCTTCATTGCTAAATGCCCCCTGATGCATATGTCAGGCAATTTTTTACCATCCGTAAAAGCCATTTCTAGTTAATGAAGAAGGATGGTTGGAAACCAAATGGGAAAGCAAAATTGTCTTGTCCCTGCCTTTGGGAAAGAACGAACTAGAAAATGACTTTCAAGTGTTTTGTTTTGGTCTCTGTGTTTGTTTACTTACAGTGCATTTGAGTGTGTTTTTCCTCCCAGTGGACAAGACTGAGATGAGTAGTTCAGGTCATTACCGTCCATCTAGGGACTGACAGAAGATCGATCAAAAGTTAAAAAATAAAGATGTATTGAAATCCTGAGTTGGGCAGGTCAGTCAAGTGTCGTGTCTTGTAGGAGTCTCCACCCAGAGTCAGGGTCACCAGAGAAAGTGCCTTGATGGGGGCCTAGAGCTCCAGAAATACAGTGAAGTCTGGAGATAATACCAGAGTGGACCCAGAGGAGCCAAAAGCAGGGCCCAGGGCTGCTCTAGAAGCCCATAGGGAGCCCAGCGACTCAACCAGCCTGTCTTGCCCTCCCTCTGTCCTACTGCATCACAAGTAGACCAAACTCTCCTTTGCCGTGAGGCCAGAAGGGGGATAGTGCTCAGCTATCATTACTGAACATTTGGACCAAAGAGTCTATAGAAGAATTCTGATGACAAGGGGGAAAAATGCAGAAAAGAATTTCAAAGTCTCATGGAGTCTAGACTTTCTAGAGCCATAGAGGCTGGGTAAATCCCCAAAACTATTGCCCTAGGAAAAACTTTAAACCTTAAACCAAAAATATCTCCTGAAGTCTTCTTAAAACCCAGTAGTATTTTTGCTTAACTAGTAAAGAGTGTCTCCCTCAATGCAAAAGATAGGAACTTTAGGGGCAGTGAGTTTATGCTGAGGGGGAAGGAGCAACGTAGAGAAAGAGGGTGAGAACAGCTGCCCCACTCAAAGAACATAGTCAGTCACTTAATTGCACATGTAGAAACGTGTTAAATTGGTGTATGCTTTGCTATGTGTATTCTCAGCAGCAGACTAAGTTTTGAAAAGTAGGCCGTGTTGTCAGTGTCATTCACGTGCCATAAGGTTATTGTTAGAGATATATGTGTTAAAATAAAGAATCAGAAAAGAGAAGTGAACATGAAATTCTTCAACCCAGTTGCTCCACCCTTCAATAGGCCAGGGGGGGACACAGGGCATCACTGGGAGCAGCCTCTCCCCCATGCTGCAGCAAGTGGCTGAGAGAGAAGGGGATGGTTTCCCAACACAGAGCTTCAGCCGTCAGACTCTCCATTGCGGAGACACAATGAATGCTGAGTTCTCATCCGTTTCATGCTACCTGAGCACTGAACTCACGGAGACCCACAGTGGGACCTACATTGTTCTGTGTATTTTACACAAAGACAAGAAGTTGAACACATTTGAGAAATATGTACAACATTGATATGGTTGAGCAGAAAAGTGTTATGAACACTTTAGAGAATATTGTACATTAAAATGAATGTGATCTACAAGTATGAACACTATTTTGATTTAGGAAAACAGTAAATTCCGTAGTAATCATTAACATTTCCTGTTCATAGCACATGGAGGTAGTATTCAGCATGGTTTATATATGACAGTGATGAACTTAAATGGCTTTCTCACTTTCTAAATTCAAATTTTTAAACAAGAATGTCTTTTGTTTTTTTTGGTCTCCAGTGCTACAATCTGGCTCTGGGGTTTGTGTGTTTGATAAATTATTATTAAATGAATGAACGTGTTTAGACTGAAAAAACACAAAATACTTACCACAAGAGCTAGTTAAGTAATAATATTCAACTGTGAGAGTTGGGAATTGCTCTAAACATAGCCTCTTCCAGGAAGCCCTCATGGTATAGCGGTTAGGGGCCACATCTGCTAACCAAAGGGTTGATGGGTCACATCTACCAGGTGCTTCTTAGAAACTCTATGAGGCTGTCTACTCTGACCTACAGGGTTTCTATGAGTCAGAATTGACTTGAAAGCAGTGGCTGACAGCCTTTTCCAAGCCTTTTCCTTACAGTGATGTAAGGCAGGGCTAAAGGGTGACTTAAGAGTAGCTGACTTTACTATGTGTCAGTTACGCGCCACTTACTTTACACTGTTGTATCACTTGGGTCTTCTCAACAGCTCCAAGAAGTCAGCATTATATGTAAACTTGTTATGCTTTCAAAAGTGGATGTTTGTCCAGAATAAGAGATTTTCATAAAAGTTAATCTTTAGTGATGGCAGAGCTTGTACTCATGCTCAGGAGCTGTGTTTTTCCTCGTCTTGGCTAAGGGCTTTGTGACCTGTTCTCTCTTCCTTCTGACAATTGACTTTGACTCAGGTTTTCTACTTGTGTCAAGTATCATTTTTCTCTATTTGTTGTGTGGTTATCCTAGAAAGGGTTGAGAGGATAGCCTGAAATGAAAAGTTCTCTAGACACAATTGTGAGGGAATTATGATGAAAGCCCACCCTGAAGTACACCAGTGTTTCCATTTTCAAGGAGATCACTTTTAAAACTTTAAAAGTACTGTATGAGTATAGCAGATTCTGGTGGCATAGTGGGTAACAGCTTGGCTGGTAACCAAAAAGTCAGCAGGTCAAATCCACAGGTGATCCTTGGAAACTCAGTGGGGCAGTTCCACTTTGTTCTATAGGGCTGATATCAGTCAGAACTAACCTGATGGCAATGGGCGTGGGTCTTTTTTTTTCTATTAGTATAAGGTAGAAGTTTGCAACTGGGGTGATTTTGTCTCATGACCCTCACCCCAAAACATTTTGGAGACAGTTTGGGTTGTTGAAAATGGAGTAGTGGATATGAGATAAAATTGACAATAGCAACTTGAAAGGTTCGACAGGAAACTTAGAGGGCTGTGAGTTTATGTTAATAGAGGGGGAATAATTCAGAAAAGGACAGTGAGAATGGCTGTACAACTCAAAGAATGTCATCACTGAGTTGTATGTGTAGACATTGTTGAATTGGTGTATGTCCTGCTGTGTATATTCTCAACATCAACAACAAAAAACAAAATATAGAAATAAAAAAATGGAGGACCAAGTTGCTGTGTTGAGGGCTGCAGGGACCATAGTCTTGGGGGAACATCTAGCTCAATTTGCATAACATAGTCTATAAAGAAAATGTTCTACACTCTATTTTGGTGAGTAGTGTCTGGGGTCTTAAAAGCCTATGAGCAGTCGTGTAAGATACGCCACTAATCTGACCTTTGGGAGCAAGAGAGAATGAAGAAAATTAAAGATACAAGGGAAAGAGAAGTCCAAAGGACTAGCAGACCACTACTACCAGGGCCTCCACCAGATCGAGTCCAGGACAACTAGATGGTGCCCAGCCACTAACACTGACTGCTGTGACAGGGATCACAACAGAGGGTCCTGGGCAGAGACAGAAAAAAATGTAGAACAAAATTCTAACTCACAAAAAAAAAGAAGACCAGACTTGCTGGCCTGACAGAGATTGGAGAAACTCCAAAGGTATGGTGACACGCTTTTAGATAGTAACAAAGTTTCTCACGAAGTTCGTCCTTCATGAGAGGGCCAATGAAATACCAGGCCCATGAAACAAAATGAGACTAAAGGGCCACACCACCCTAAGGGCAAGGACTAGAAGGCAGGAGGGGACAGAAAAACTGATTATAGGGAACCCAAATTTGAGAAGGGATAGTGCTGCCATGTCATGGGGTTGTTAACCAATGTTATAAAATAATGTGTATATTAACTGTTTAATGAGAAGTTAGTTACTTCTGTAAACCTTTATCTAAAGTACACAAAAAATTTTCTTTTTGTCACAAACCATTAAAAATATGGTACAGTGGGTAGAGGCCAGGGATGCTGCCAGACATCCCACAATGCACAGGACAGACCCTCACTGCAAAGAACTATGGGGCCCGCCCTAAATGTCAATAGTGCTGAAGGTGAGAAACCCTGGCATAAGATGTTGGTGAAACCTGTTGCTGTCTAGTTGATTTCAGCTCATAGTGAGTCCATGTTCTACAGACTAGAACTGCTCCATGGTGTTTTCTTGGCTGTAATATTTACATAAGTAGACCATAGGCCTTTTCTTCCATGGTGACACCGGGTGTGTTCAAACCACCAATCTTCAGGTTAGTAGCCCAGTGCAAACCATTTGTGCCACTCACAGGGACTATATTTCTATATCTTTGAAAAGTAGTGTGATTTTAGGGTTTTATTTCTAGTAAAGTAAAGCACATTTAGTTACACATATTAGGAGAAACTAATACATTATAAAATATGTGCAATACTTTTAAGCCCATACGCGTGACTCAAAACAAGAAGAACTGCAAACATCCATTGATAAGATGGATGTGTAACATACAAAGTATGAATCTAGGAAAAATTGGAAATCATCAAAAATCAATGGAACACATGAACATGGGTATCCTAGGCATTAGTGAGCTGATATGGACTGGTATTAGTCATTTTGAATCAGTCGAATGGTCTACTATGTTGGGAATGACAAATTGAAGAAGAATGGTGTCACATTCATCATCAAAAGCAACATTTCAAGATCTATCCTGAAGCATGATGCTGTCAGTAACAAGGATAATACACATCTGGAAGACTAGAAACACTAGTGTTGCAGCAGTTAAGAGCTATGGCTGCCAACCAATATGCTGGCAGTTGGAATCCACCAGGCAATCCCTGGAAACCATATGGGCAGTTCTACTCCATCCTATTGGGTGACTGTGAGTCAGAATCAACTAGATGGAAATGGGTTTGGGTTTTTTTTTTTCTTTTCAATCTTTATTATTATTTCAAAGAGTGGCTTGAAAAGATATTCTAATGACATATGCAAAGACCTGGAGATAGCAAACCAAAAGGGAAGCACACTGTCTGCATTTCTTAAGCTGACAGAATTGAAGAAAAAAAATTCAAGTCTAAAGCTGCAGTATTGAAGGATTCTATGGGGAAAATATTAAACGATTCAGGAAGCGTCAAAGGAAGATGAAAGGAATACATAGAGTCACTATACCAAAAAGAATTGGTTGACATTTATCAGTGTCAGGAGGTAGCATAGCATATGATCAAGAACTGACGGTACTGAAGGAAGAGGTTCAAGCTCCCCTGAAGGCACTGGTGAAGAGACAGGTCTTCAAGAATTGGTGGAACACCAAATGAGATACTTCAACAAATGGGTTAAGCTCTGAAAACACTCACTCATCTATGCCAGGAAATTTGGAAGACAGCTTACCTAGTCAACCAACTAAAAGAAGATATATATTTGAACACTTTCTAAAGAAAAGTGATACAACCGAATGCAGAAATCATCCAACAATATCATGAATATCACATGGAAATAAAATTTTGCTGAAGATCACTCACTCGAAAGTGGGAACTTCAATAGGGAACTTCCAGAAATTCACGCTGGATTCAGAAGAGGACATGGAACAAAAGATAACATTGCTGATGTCACATGGATCCTAATGAAAGCAGAATATGCCAAAAAGATGTTTACTTGTACTTTATTGACTGTGCAAAGGCATTCAATCATAACAAGTTACAGATAACATTATAACAAATGGAAATTCCAGAACATTTTATTTTTCTCCTGAGAAAAACTTGTACTAAGACCAAGAGGCAGTCATTAGAACAGAACAAGGGGATACTGAGTGGTTTAAAGTCAAGTGTGTGTCAAGATTGTATTCTCCCACTGTACTTACTCAGTCGGCATGCTGAGCAAATAATCCTAGAAGCTGGGTTATATGAAGAAGAACAAGGCATCAGGATTGGAGGAAGACGCATTAACAACTTATGACATGCAGATAACACAAGCTTGCTTGCTGAACGTGAAGAGGACTTGAAGCACTTAGTAATGAAGCTCAAAGACCATAGCTTTCAGGATGCATTACATCTCAACGTAAAGAAAACAAAAGTTTTCACGACTGAACCAGTAAACCACATCATGATTGTTTTAGTTATCTAGCCAGCCAGCCCTAGTGCTGCTTTAATAGAAATACCACAAATGGATGGTTTTAAAAAGAGAAGTTTTCTTTGTTCCAGTCCAGTAAGCTGAAGGTCCAGATTCAGGGTGTCAATTCCAGGGGAAGGTTTTCTCTGCTGGCACTTGAGGAAGGTCCTTGTCATCAATCTTCCTCTGGACTGGAAGCTTCTGAGGTGCAGGGACCCCAGTTCTTTCCAAAGGACACGCTCAGCTCTGGGCACTGCTTTCTTTCTTGATGGTATCAGGTCCCCAAATCTTTTTGCTGGCTTTTTTGTCTCTCAAGAGACTGCCTCAAGGCACAGTACAGTTGAACACGGTAAATCCTGCCCCACCAACTCAGCTACAGCCCGTCCACCCTCATTAACATCATAGAGGCAGGATTTACAACCAGAAGGATATAACCAAATAACCAGAAATCATGGCCTGGCTAAATGGCTACATAGATTTTTTGGAAAGCACAATTCAATCCAGGACAACAATGAATGGAGGAAAATTTGAAGTTGTAAAGGATTTCATTTTACTTAAACCTACAGTCAATGCCCATGGAAGCAGCAGTCAAGAAATCAAATGATGCATTAAAAACAAAAAACAAACAAAACCCAAACCCGTTGCTACAGAGTTGATTCTGACTCATAGTGAACCTAAACAATAGGATAGAACTGTCCCATAGGGTTTCCGAGGAGCGCTTGGTGGATTTGAACTGTCAACCTTTTGGTTACCAGCCACAGCTCTTAACCACTACACCACCAGGGTTTTCAAAAGATACATATCACTGGGCAAGCCAAGTCAAGTGCCGTCGAGTCAGATCCGCCTCATGGCGACCCTATCACTGGACAAATCCACTGCAAAACGTCTCTTTACAGTGTTAAAAAGCAAAGATGTCACTTTAAGGATTAAGGTGTGCTTGACCAAAGCCTTGGTATTTTTAACAGCCTCATAAGCAGGTGGCAGCTAGATAATGATTAAGGAACACTGCAGAAGAATCAGTGCCTTTGAATGTGGTATTAGCAAAAAAATATTGAATGTGTCATGGACGGTCAGAAGAATGAACAAATCTGCTTTGGAAGACATATAGCCAGAATGCTCATTAGAAGCAAGGATGGTGAGATGTCTTTTCACATACTTTGGACATGTTATCAGAAAGGTTGAATTCTTAGAGAATGACACCAGGCTTGGTAGAGTAGATAGAGGAAAAGAAGGAGACCCTCAACACGGTGGATTGACACAGTGGCTGCAACAACGGGCTCAGGCAGAATAGTGATTGTGAGGCTGGGATTTCCATTCAAACTGGGCAAAGAAAAGTAGCAGATTAAGAGAGCATGTGGGTCTCTTCATAGCTTTCAGCCTTTAAAATTGGCATCCCTACTTATTGAAGACTAGCAAAGGAGTACGGCAGATATTTGTTATAACTCAGGGCTACCTATTATCTGATTGTATATAAGGAAATTCCTTATTATGAATCTTACCTCCCCAAAGTGGTGGCCCAAACCCAAATTGCCAGCATAGTTTGCAATTAGCAGTCTGGCACGGAGCCAGGCTTTGCCCCTCAGATACTTTTGCTTGTGACTTTCAGTCAGAAGTGAGAAAGCAACCTGAGGAAACAAGGGACCTGCCTTGTTGGAGGTGGTGGCAGCTGAGGTACCTGGCTGTTGAGAACATTAATGACTCGCAAGACTTCTTGATGTAGAAGTGATGTTACTGGAGATGACAACAGCGGTGCCAACAAAAATTGTGTGCGGGAACGTGTGGGTGGAGGCTCTTCATCAGGAAGTATAGCCTTGTGTTTGAAACCCTAGCCCTCCCCACAAATGTGTGAGCTGCTAATATTCTTTTCTGCTTGAATGGACTCTACTGTCTGCAACTAAGATATACAACATTTAACACCTGCACAGTTATTTGAAACCTAGAGTTCTTTCAAGGTCTTTTTCGTTTAGGGACACGAGTCTTCCGTTTAGAATAAAGGGCTGAAGCCAGTAATAATTAGCTTCACAGGTTCTAGAGGTGAAAGGTTTTGGTGACGGGTGAAAGAAAGACCAGGCAGCCAGATGTCACAATAGGTAGCTCTTCCTCAGGGGTGATAAGCTTTGGAGAACTGGAAAGCTGCACACCACCTGCGCATCACAGACCTAGAAGAGATAAGAGAGAGCAAAGAGGACTGAAGGCCCATCTCCTTCTCCCAGGCAAAAGAAAAAAGATAAACTCCTTGTTTTTGTTTTGTTTTATGCTATGACATAGGCTTTTCTTAGAGCAAGCAGCCTTTTGTATTTTATTTTATATTTAGTCACCTTTCAATGTGTGTTCTGGTAAAAGCTGTGTGTCTGCATGAAAGCATCTTTTGTATCTATTTCTTAGGAGTTTGGATAACAGAGAATTGTCTAGAGATGAGTATAGGGATCAATCACCCACTTGACTCAAACCACCCTGGCATAGTTATGTGCATGTCTCTGCTCTCAATACCACCACTGTGAAATCAAGGTTTTACTTTTAGTTGAATGGGTCGTTCACATACAAAACATTATATTAAAAAAAAAGAAAAACGTTCTTTAGGGGAACAGCTGTAATGAGACATGCCAGTCTGAAAGGAGTCAAAGTCGGGAGTCTCAGTGAGTACTCATTTGCCAAAGCCACGGGATTTTTAGCCTTTAAGGTGACATTCCTGGAAAGGTGGCCTCCTGGGATGGTTTTCGTAGTCCCTTCAGCTACTGATTTTGTTTCCAGCAAATCCTGCCTCCACAGTGAGCTCTTTGAACTCAGTGAGTGTGTCTTGCTCATCTTTCTCTGTCCCAGGGTAACACGTGCAGGGCTGGTCACATAACAGACACGTAGAAATAGTTGTTGAATTCGTAGATTTCATCATGCTCCTTTCTCAAGTGGTTTCCTATCCCACCCCAAATCCTCAGGGCACTTTGGGGGGTGAGAAGCTTACCTACTCTTCTCCTTGGGCAGAAGCCTACACTCAGGATAACCGAAGGCAGAGAAAAGAAGACTTTGTTAGCCTAGTTACAAACCGGAATTACATTACAAGAAGGAGGCTATACTACAGAAGAAAGGTATGTTTGTCATATAGATGTTTTGATTTGAGGCCATTCCAGGAAGGATCACTTTCTGTGATCTAGAGATTTCCTAGAATCCATCCAAAGTCTACCTGAAATAACCATGACCTGATAGGTGGCTAATGAGAAAAGTGGGGGCTGCTTTACCCCAGTCTCGGAACTCTACACCTGTGCAAGGTCATCTTATAGTAAGTTGTCTTCCTAGTAAAGTTCTATACCTTCTCACCCTTTCACAGTTAAGGGCATAGTCAAGAGCTTACACACAAGCTTGAATGGAGAAAACCCAAAATGGCCTAGACATCTAGGTCTAAGGATTGGAACTCAGTATGGACCCCATTTTAGCACAAGGCGGAAACAATACATCCAGTCCTCACATGACTTCCAAGGTGTCTCTGTATTAAAGAAAACAGGGAAATTCAGGTTTCACTTTTGACAGGATAGGAAGAGAGTATGAGCCAAAGAAAACTCATTTCTGGTCATTTCTACTCATTAAGCCTTTACTCTGTTTGGGCAAGGCTGGTTTGGAGAGTTAAATCATTATTAGTATGTGCATATGCATTGCATTGGAAAAAATCTGCAGCAAAGGACATCTTTGAAGTATTGAAAAGTAAACATGTTGCCTTGAAGACTAAACTGTGCCTGACCCAAGCCATGGTATTTTCAATTGCATCATATGTGTGCAAAAGCTGGGCAATGAACAAAGAAGACAGAAGAAGAATTGATGCCTTTGAATTGTTGTGTTGGAGAAGAATATCGAATGTGCCATGGATTGTCAAAAGAACAAGCAGATACATTCTGGAAAAAGTACAACCAGAGTGCTCCTTGGAAGCCAAGATGGCAAGACTGCATCTTGCTTAATTGGATATATTGTCAGGAAGGATCAGTCCTGACAACATGTCCAAAGTTTATGTCTCCAGTCCTTGGAGAAGGACATCATGTTTGGTGGAGCAGGGGCTCAGCAAAAAAGAGGAAGCCCCTTGACAAGGATTGATGCAGTGGCCGCAACGATGAGCTGAAGCATAAAGATGATGGTGGACATGGCACAAGACCAGGCAATGCTTCATTCTGTTGTGCACAGGGTCACTATGAGTGGGAACCGACTGAACGGCACCGAACAATGACAGTGCGTGCATGACGGAGCTGGATGTGATCATAAGAATGTCTGGAATGTGTGATGGAAAGCACTTCCCCAAAGCCATCTGAGGGGAATACATGGGCTTTCTTCTCTCTGGCACTGACATAGCTGTCATGTCAGTTCCAACACTGCCTGTTGCAGGTTGTTGTCTCCCATAGGCGCCCAGCCTTGCCAAGCTGCCTTCCATGGCCTGGCAGTGACCTGGAGAGGCTTCTAGAACTAGTTTATGGCTCAGACTGAGGAAGTAGTGGGAGCCTGGCTCCTGGAACACATATAGGACAGACGGCTTGGCTAGAAGACAAGATTTATTTATGGAGGAACTTCTGCCACGGTGTTGCGTGGGCTTAAATGAGTCTCAAAAAGTTGCTCTTTCCCTACTAGTAATTTCAAAATGACCTCCAGTGGTTTCCCATAAATATCGTGTATGTACTCGTCATAAACTCAGCATAACATCTTGGGATCGCTGAATCAAGCCTCCCACCACCTAACTGCAGCCCTTACCTTTACTGTCTTTGTTTTCTTTTTTACATACCATGTTTTCTATTGTCATGGTACCAACCTGTCAGCTCATATGGTCCAAGGTTTTGCCTTCTATGAAAGATAGCATCAAGGGACATTTTGGGTGAGGCATGAAAGATTTGTTTAACTTTAAAGTCTAGAGCCTCTTTTACTAAACCACTGGGATTTATTCAATCCCATTTGAACCTATTTGTATTTTCAGTTTGTGCTGTCTTATCTGTCATTCATTCAGAGGCAGCAAAATGGAGTAGCTGAGTGCTTTGGCTCCAGAGTCAGGCAGACAGAAACTGAAACTGTAGTTCCATTGTTTATTAACTGTACCATATGGATAGTTAGTCCAGATGAGCCAGTTTCCTCATCTGTAAAACGAGGATAATAATAAACTCAACCCAAACCAAACCCCCTTTCTGAGTTGATTCCATGTCTTAATGACCTTTTAGGACAGAGTAGGTAGATAATAAGTGTGTTGATCAAATGAAATGAGGTAATATACATGAAGTATTTAGCACAGAGCCTGGCATATAAAACCCCAAAACCAAACCCATTGCTATAGAGTCAATTCCAACTCATAGTGACCCTGTAGGACAAGATACAGTAGAATGGCCTCATAGAATTTCCAAGGAACACTTGGTGAATTTGAGATATCAATTGTTAGTAGAAGTAGCACTTAACCACTACAACACCAGGATTTATAAATGGTAGTTATATTTAATCAAAGAAAAAAAATGTTGGGTATCTGCTAGGCACATGGTATATTGTGGGCACAAAAATGCTTCAAGACATCGGCCACTGTCCATAAAGAGTTTATGGTCAGAATTGACGGGTGTTATAGATTGAACTATTGCGGAGGTCCGCCATCAGCCTTGTAGACAAAGTCACGAGCTCCTGCAAATGACGGGCTGAAGCATCCCACCTGTGACATGTTTTTTAGCCTACTGCCCTTGATATTAATTGGCTTCCTAATCAAATTTTCTTCAAAAAGATACCCCCTCCTCTCCTGGCACAAGGATCAGGGGAGATGCCTTCTGAGAGGGGCCCTTTACTACCTCCTTGGTTTATAAAATAATATTGGGAAAACCTGTACAGGAATTTCTAGAGAAAAGAGTTCAGAGGAATGATTTCTAACACAGCCAGCTTGAGAGCAGCAAGGCCGGCCCAACCTCTGCTGACTTCTCCCAGCTGCTCACCCCTCCCTTCACATGAGATAAGCAAGCTTGCAAGAAGGCCCTGAAGGGCTTTCCAGAGATAACTCCCCTTCCTCTCTTTCCCAGCTCTTAGATAGCAAACATCTTACTTCAGGAAAATAACTAGATTCCCAAGTCTATTACATTTGGTATCAGCAAACAGACAAATACTAAAGAAATGCCTTTCTTAGAGTAGTTTGAGAGAAACTTAGAATAAAGGATGGTGGACACCCATTGTCCTTACAGGAAGAGATAAGGAAGAGCAGAAAAGGAACAAATAGAGACTGTATAACCTTTAAGATGAGTTTGTCCTCTCTTCCTGCTTAGGTAAAGTTAATAGAAGTCTAAGATTAGTTTTTGCTTCAGCTGTTAATTACAAATCACAAATATGCCTGTCTTGGACCATTCTTTAGAGGATCCTAATGGTTAACATGAAAAGGAATGACAAAGTGTTTACTCTTTACTAACTAACAGAGAAGACCCTAATAATCAACAAGAGAAGAAGACCACTGTCTCTAACCATTGTTTAAAGATCTTAATAGCTAACATGACAAGAGACACTAGTCTCGGGCCATTACTTAGAAAACTCCAGTGATTGACATGGAGAGACCACGAGGTACCTGCTTCTTGCCTAACCAGTCACCGACGTGGTCAAAGTACTACTGCCTTACCAACTATAAAAAGATAACAATAAACTAAGACGACCCTTCTCTCTTGCTCTCTGGGTCAGGCTGCCATAAACCAGAAAAGTCTTTCCTGTCTCCTTGATTCATTTCCCGCCGCGCCTCTCCCTCCCTCCGTGCGGGACCCTACAAAGTGTTGGGACCGGCTCCCGGCAAACTATATTCCCCCAAAAGATATGTTTAGTCCCAACCCTTGTACCTGCGAATGTGACCTCTTTTGGAAGTAGAGTTTTTCTTCTTTTATGTTAATGAGGCCATACCAGAGTAAGGTGAGTTTCAAACCTAATCCCCTCAGCAAATTGTTTTATAAAAGGGGAAAACAGACTCAGAGAGACACATATAGGTGAAGATGTCATCTGCAAACTCATCTACAAGCCAAGGAATGCCAAGAAATACCCAGAGCTGTGAAAAAGAATTCCAAGAAATACCCAGAGCTGAAAGTGACAGGAATGAACTATAGCAGACGGAGCACACTCCTGCTAATGCCCTGAATTGACGCCTCACCTCCAAACTGTAAGACAATAGAATTCCTGTTCTTTAAAGCCACCACTTGCATGTGACCAGAAGAACCAGATGGTGCCTGGCCATAACAGCCATGATGGGGCACACAGTGTTGAGTTCCTGTGATAACATGAGAAAAAGAGGGGTGCAGTCCAAGAACTCTACTAAAAGACCACAGCTGATGGTACAACAGTCTGGGGGATCCCCTGGGAGCATGGCCCATAGAGCTGCTGTTGCCTCTTGTCTATAAAACACTACTAAGGTCAACTCTTTGGACAAAAGTGGACTAGACTCGAGAACACAAAGTGACCGTATGGTGTGTATACTTTATGGTTCTATGCATTTATCGGATACTGTCCTACTGGTCTCTTTCTAGGTGTGAGAGAAGAGGGTAGAGAGGTGGGGGCCGGAGCCTGTTAAGAGGATACAACAAGTATAAAATGAAAAGAGGGGTCTGCTGTTACGGGGCAAGGAGAACAGAGGAGCTGTAGATAGGCGGGTGTTCAAAATTGGATTGCACATTTTCACTTAATCACAATAAAAAAAAGATTAAAAAAATAGAGCTACCACTTGCGGCACTTCTGTTACAGCAGCACTAGGAAATGAAGACAGTGGAGCACAGGAGAGCTGAATACTTGCACAATTTCCAAGATAGAAATTGATAAAAGACAGAAAGATCATGAAAAAGAGACAAGCTCAAAAACAGGGCAATCTTTGAGTTGGGTCTGAAAGGCTATGAAAAATGTGGAGTTCAGTGAGAATGAAGAGACTGATATTCTAGAGAAAGGTAATAAATTCTAAGAGTGACATTGAAAGATTTGGACATGTCAGCAGACATTCCACTTTGGCCTGAGTGTAATGAGTGAGACAAATGGAAGTAGGAAGCCAGAAACCCTTTTCTCCCCTACTCCTCAAAATGGGGAATGATCACAAAAGGGGTGCATGTTGGTCAAAAATGTCATGCTGTAAGATCTGACCTTGGTTTGATGAGCCACTTAAGGCTTTTGGGAGACGGGAGATAACAAATCCTTAGTTTTCTGTCTACTGTATGAAGCACTACCTTTCCTTTGTTCTATTTTCTTATTACTTTTTAAAAATGTAATTAAGTGAAAGCATGCAATCCAAATCAATTTTGCATACCCACTTATTTGTAGCTCCTTCTCCTCTCTTTTGTTCTAATTTTTCTGTTATCATTGTTTCCTTGTGATCTCTCAGCTTGCTAGAGTGCTACCAGTACAGGAAAGTCTGAAGACTAGTAGAGCTTAAATTGATGGCAGAGGGGCTGGCCTTAACTCCTGCAAGAACCAGAGGGAGTAAAAGATCTAAAGTGGTTAAGGCTGTACGCCAGCTTGGTTGGGTCATGATCCCTAGAAATTTGGCAGTTAAGTAAAGATGTAGTTTGGTAGTTACGTGATGATGTAATTTGGCAGTTATGTAATGATTAATTTCTCCTCCATTTTACAAGGACCACCAGGTAAGTTTGCAAATTCATCCTAGGAAAGTTGCTGCTTACTTCATTGCTGAATATCACTACAATCACTTTTAAAGTAGTCACCTTGGGAAGTGTCATGGATTGAATTGTGTTCCCTCAAAAATATGTGTAGCTATGTAGCTGTGCATGACTCCCAGTATCTTGTGACTGTCCTCCATTTTGTGGTTTTCCTATGCTGTATGTTAAAGGATTAGGGTGGGACTGTAAATCTCTTTATAAGATCACCTCCCTGCTCCTTGTAAAGGGAGTTTCCCTGGAGCATGGCTTGATTCACCCTTAATCCTCTCATCCTACAAGAGATAAAAGGAAAGAGAAGCAAGCAGAGATTTGGGAACCTCACACCATCAAGGCAGCAGCACCGGGTAAAGAGTGCATCCTTCAGACCTGAAGTTCCTGTGCCAAGGCGCTCCCTGGAGAAAGACTGATACAATACCAGACTTTCCTCCAGAGACGACAAGGGGGAAAACCTTCCCCTAGAGCAGACATCCTGAATTTGGACTGGTAGCCTACTGGACTGGGTAAAAATAAACCTTCTTTTGTTAAAGCCATCTACTCTGTGGTATTTCTGTTAGAGCAGCCCTAGCCCACTAAAACAGAATTTGGTACCGTGAGAGTGAGGTGCTGCTCTAGCAAATACCTAAAATGTGGGAGCCATCTTGAAACTGTGAATGGATAGAAGATTCAGAAGGAATGAAGAAGGCGGAGATGGTGAGCAGTGACAGAGAATGGATGGCAGCAGCAGCAACAGAACCAGAGGCAGTGCTGGAGCTGACCCATGGAGTGAGAGAGCTAAGTGCTTGTGCACAGAGCTTTCTTCACAGAATGGGGTGCCTTTAGGCACTTGAATTGGTGGAGCTTGCCTTGCTGACCCACGGAGCACAGAGCTGAGTGCCTGTGCATGGAGTTTTCCTAGCTGAGTGGGGTGCCTCCGGGCACTTGAATCAGTGGAGCTACAAAGCTTTGGAACACTTGCCCCTGCAGGGCAGATGTGGGCTTGAGGCCCGGGCCACGCAGCCATAGGAAGCAGAAGCTGAAGAGACAAAGAACATGAGAAGCTGAGCTCCCTCTGTCTCAGAAGATATGGCCATGACCTCAGGGGTTTGAAAGGGTGGAACCATGGTGTCCTGTCTTTGTAAGGGTAGAATAGCCACTTATTTGGGCTTAGGGTGCACCTAAAGCCAATGGGGCAGAGTTTCTGTCCTAGTGGGCCTTGAAGGCAAAGTTGGAGGACACAGCTGGGGTCTCCACTCAGAATCCAGAGTGTGGCCAATACTTAGAGCCTGGAGGGCAGGGCCATTGTGTAAAATGTCTCAGAAAATGTAAGAGTGTTTTCGGTGCTTTGAAGGCTAATGTAATAAGTTCTGCTGACTTGCCTGTTGCCTGTTCTTTCCCTGCAGTTTCTCTCATCTGTAATGGAACGTCTAACTTGTGTCTGTTCCGCCACTGTAGCTTTAGAAACAGATGGCTTGTATTCTAGGTTTCACAGATGTGAAGGAATTTTTGAATTTTGGACTTGGAACTGATTTAAGATGTCTACCATATGGGACGGACATGATTTTGACATGATAAGATAAATGTGGTACATGTTTCAGCGATGTGATTTTTGGGTGCCAAAGAGTGGGATGTCATGGATTGAATTGTGTCTCCCCCAAAATGTGTGTAGCCATGTGGCTGGGCCATGATTCCCAGTATCTTGTGATTGTCCTCCATTTTGTGGTTTTCCTATACTGTATGCTAAAGGATTAGGATGGGGCTGTAAATCCCTTCATAGGATCACCTCCCTGTTCCACTGTAAAGGGAGTTTCCCTGGAGTATGGCTTGCTTCAGTCTTAATCCTTTCATCATGCAAGAGATAAAAGGAAGAAGAAGCAGGTTGAGAACTGGGAACCTCACACCATCAAGCAAGCATCACCAGGAGAAAAGAGTGTCCTTCAGACCTGAGGTTCCTGAGCCAAGATACTCCCTGGACAAATATTGATATAATACTTGACTTTCCTCCAGAGCTGACTTTCCCTGGAGCAGATATCCTGATTTTGGTCTTGTAGCCTACTAGACTGTGTAAGAATAAACCTTCCTCTGTTAAAGATATCCACTTGGTGGTACTTCTGTTAGAGCAGCCCTAGCTGACTAAAACAGGAAGCTATGCACTAATGCCAGTGCCTAGTCTACCCTTCAAAGCAATTTTGGAACTCTTTCTGGAATGGCCATCAGATCTGTCGTTGTATTAACCCTTGATGTCCTGAATGTCATTAAAATGTCTCCCTTTCGATATTTCCTTTATTTTCGGGCAAAGAAAAAAGTCACCGGGGGTAGATCAGGGGAGTAGGTAGAGTGTTCCAATACAGTTATGTGTTTACTGGCTAAAAAATTCCTCACAGACAATTATACAATTAAATTCATGACCTTGCCACCATGCCACTGTGCATGACGGCCATTTCAGAAATAGTTCCAAAATTGTTTAGAACATTTAAATTTGTGGACTTTGTTGTCAGACCTTATATGCTATAATGTAATTACCATGATGTGCTACAGGGTCGTTATGAGTTAGAATCGACTTGATGGCATTGAGTTTTTTTTGTTGTTGTTGTTATGAAGTGATCTGATGTGATCATTCAGGCATCTGTAAGAGGTTTCCTTAGGGATGGGGCCTGTATCCAATATATATGGATGTTCTGGCAAAGTTTGGCTGGCTACTTTCACCATCTGCCCTCAGTTCTTGGGACTTTAGCCAGTAGTCTGCCATGTTGCCTGGCCAGTCTAGGGATTCATTGGCCGCTGCAGACTGTGAGCCAGCAGCCTGCTGTCTTACCTCCCGATTTTAGGTTTGCCAGCCCCTGAAACCACATGGGTCAGAAGCCTCCAGCCTAACGCCTGGCCTACACACTTGGGATTTGCTAGCCTGTATAATCATGTGAGTCATTTCTTTGAGGTAAATCTCTCTGTCAAGTCCATTTTGTTATGTGTGGTTGCCATCAGTCAGGGACTCTATAGCAGCTACTAGCAAGGAGAGAGGTTACAACCCTTACCCTGGTCTAGCTCAGTTTGTTTTTCAATGAAGACTTAATTCTACTAAGGATCTGTGTAACTTTAACTTCACTGATGTTTGCTATTTTTGTTATCCTAGCTGAAATTCTACAATTATTAGTATTTTTAAAAAATATCCTAATATAAGGTGAGGAGGCCTGAGGATGTTTGTTTCAGGACAGAGAAGGGTAGAACCCAGTCCAAGAATTTTCATTCTGTGTCTGAGTCAGGAAGATATGGAAAGGTCCTGGTGGCTCAGTGGGGGCCGACAGGTCACCAGTGTCTGTGTAGGGTAACTGGCAGCAGTGCTGCATTTCTCACCCAGAGACCTAGATAGCTGTCATCAGCATGATATACTTGTGGTAACCTACAACAGAAGTACAGTTCTCTGCCCCTTTATTCTGCGTGTGTGTTGAGGGGAGAGGGTGCTCCCTCCCAGCTCGTCTGCCTCCATCATACCCTCCTGTTGTCAGGTTGGCAGCCCCAGTCTGGGAGACAGGCGGCTAGTCAGCCCTTCGCACCAGGCCAGGTCCCTGCTCTGAATGTCTGTGACCTGGAGAAGGGCAGAAAGTCTTCAAAAGCGTTCAAACTGTTACAAGCAGGACCAGCGGGAGCTGTCCGTGGTGCTGAACCGTCCCTTGACTTGATTTGGCTGAACTTGCCGCTCTTGAAGCACGCTGCAGCCTACGCTAAGGGTTCCATGGCTTCAAAGATGAGAGGAGGCCCCAAGGCCCGCGGCGAGGTCTGCAGCTAGCTCCGGGTTCTAAATTTTAAATCCTTGCTTGAATTCGCTACGGTGTGACTCTGCTAATCGCAGCCAGGACTACAGTCAGGATTTTGCAATTAAGGAGGAATCCGTTGTCTCTCCCCAGCGCCCTGCTGTGCACTCCAACCTACCCTCATTTCTTCCCCTCCTTTCTTCTTCAGATTGCGCAAGGATGCTCTGCGAGCCCGACAGTCAGGTCCCTCTCTCTCCTTGACTAACGTACCCTCCTCAGGGTCGCTGTGCTGCAAGCTCCCACGGCGGAGATTTTTACCCCTCGCCCCTCGCCGGCCACACCTCTCTTTTCTTCCACCCTCCCCGGCTCCACACTGCCTTCTCTCTGGTTCTCTAAGCTCAGAGCCCGGCAGAGCGCGCTCCGCCTCCGTTTTCCATACAAGGGAGCGCCGGAGTGGGAGGCGGAGCGCAGGGGAGTCGCTCGCCATCCCTCTCGAAAGCTGTTAGCCCACTGGAAACTCCTGCAGAAAAACCAGAGGAGTGAGCCGCCGTCGTGGGCGGAGGACGGCTAGGGAACGGCGGGGATCTTGCTCTCCTTCCCCGGCTCGCTTTCCCGCCGGCTAAACCCCACTCCCCAGGTAGGACTGCGCTGCTGGGTCTGGCCTGTGTGAATAGCACGGGCTCTAGGTTGAGTAGGAGGCGTTTAAGTAATCTGTGCATGTCTAGCCCTTCGTAGACTTATTTTACAGTGGTGAGGAGAGGGCTCTTTTCATTGTTGTTGCTGTCGTTCTGTGGCCAGTTATTCCAAAGGGAACTTGGGTGACCTTGAGGCTCAAAGGAGTGAAGGGATGGAAGGGATGGTGTAGGAGAGGGAAGATGGAGAGTGAGAGACGACTCATTTTCATTCTTTTTGGGCAGGTAGCCATGGCCTCACTGCCCACTGGCGGCCCCGGGCTCCTTGACTTATTCTCTCAGCTACCTTCTGTGGCCACAACCCTAGCCAGCGGGAGCTCAGAGAGCAATGGGACAGAAACCGCATCAGACGCTCAGGCTGTCACACCCTTCCAGAGCCTGCAGCTGGTACATCAGCTGAAGGGGCTTATTGTGTTGCTCTACAGCATCGTGGTGGTCGTGGGGCTGGTGGGCAACTGTCTGCTGGTGCTGGTGATCGCGCGGGTGCGCCGTCTGCACAATGTGACTAATTTCCTCATTGGCAACCTGGCCTTGTCCGACGTGCTCATGTGCGCTGCCTGCGTGCCCCTCACGCTGGCCTACGCCTTCGAACCACGTGGCTGGGTGTTTGGTGGCGGCCTGTGCCACTTGGTTTTCTTCCTGCAGCCCGTCACCGTCTACGTATCGGTATTCACACTCACCACCATCGCCGTGGACCGCTACTTCGTGCTGGTGCACCCGCTGCGCCGGCGCATCTCGCTGCGCCTTAGCGCCTACGCGGTCCTGGCCATCTGGGCGCTGTCCGCGGTGCTGGCGCTGCCCGCTGCAATGCACACCTACCACGTCGAGCTCAAGCCGCACGGCGTGCGCCTCTGCGAGGAGTTCTGGGGGCTCCAGGAACGCCAGCGCCAGATCTACGCCTGGGGGCTGCTGCTCGGCACCTATCTGCTCCCCCTGCTGGTCATCCTCCTGTCTTACGTCCGGGTGTCGGTGAAGCTCCGGAACCGCGTGGTGCCCGGCTCCGTGACTCAGAGTCAGGCCGACTGGGACCGTGCACGGCGCCGCCGCACTTTCTGCCTGCTGGTGGTGGTCGTGGTGGTGTTTGCCGTCTGCTGGCTGCCGCTGCACGTCTTCAACCTGCTGAGGGACCTCGACCCGCGCGCCATTGACCCCTACTCCTTCGGGCTGGTACAGCTACTGTGCCACTGGCTTGCCATGAGCTCAGCCTGCTACAACCCCTTCATCTATGCCTGGCTGCATGACAGCTTCCGCGAGGAGCTGCGCAAGCTCTTGCTCTCCTGGCCCCGCAAGATCGCTCCTCATGGTCAGAGTGTGACTGTCAGCGTGGTCATCTAATGCTTCTTGGTCACACCATGGCTGGGGACTCCTCATCCGCTGGCCTGCGAGGGTGCCTGCTAATACCCAGCCACAGAACTGAGCCAGTGCCTCCCAGGCCAGCCTTTTAACCAGCTGTCTGTCTGGTCCATGTGTCTTTGTAAAACGTGAAGTAGGCTTTAGTGGGAGTCTAGTGTTTTGCTTGGAGAAGGTGAGGAAGTGGAAGAGGATTTATTATTTCTTCCTTCTACTTTGAAGAACAAACAAATCTCTTTCTCTGGTTCATAAACATATTTCAGAACAGTGGCTGCCTTCCTTGCTTTCCCTGGCTGCTTGTCCAGTGCTGAGAGGAAGGAACAATGGGGGTGGCATTTAAAATTGCAGTGTAGATCTTTATAGGTTGTCTTTGAAAAAGGACTCAATTTCTATTCCTTTATCTGATACTGCTTAGTCAGTTCGAACCCATCAACTTCGAGCATTCCAGGTACACATATAAACCTACATGCAAAGTTTCAGCATTTCCTGAATAAGACCTTAATATACTCACAAGGAAACATTGGTGGTGTAGTGGTTAAGTCCTATGGCTGATAACCAAAAGGTGAGCAGTTTGAGTGCACCAGGTGCTCCATGGAAACTCTAAGGGGTGGTTCTACTTTGTCCTGTAGGTTCGCTATGAGTCAGAATTGACTCGACAGCAGTGGGTTTAGTTTTCTGGTTTTATACCTGAAAGGTTTTCATTTTTAAGCTGCTTGAGTTTATAGTACAAACACACAAGTCACTCTTCAAACAGTCTTGCTCTTGTTTTCCCTCGTTCTTACTCCCCAACTACTATTCAAATACGATGAGATGAATTAGTCAACAAAAATAGACAAGAAGAAAAAGTCTAATTTACTCAAAGAAAGTACAGACCTGTTGCTGTTGTGTTGATTCTGACTCATAGCAACTCCATAGGACAGTGTGGAATTGCCCCATAGGGTTTCTAAGGCTGTATTCTTTATGGGAACAGACTGCCACAACTTTCTCTCATGGAGCTGCTGGTGGATTTGAACTGCCAACTTCTGGGTGAGCAGCCAAACACTTAGTAACTGTGCCTCTAGAGTTCCTTTTAAAGAAAATACAACACTTTATAAAGACAAACATTCTACACATGTGTTTGTGTATACACATTTAGTATTTACCACAAGGCAAACACTCAAATATTTGATTTTCTGAATACTCAGTGTACACTGTGTGCCATAGTGTTCTCTTGCATTCTCTAATTACTGTATTGCAGCATATCAACAGCTGCTATCTGCACCTGCTCTGTGGTAGCATGCTTGGAACATGATCAAGCTAGAATTCAAGGACTGGGAGCAGTTTACTTAGAAGCAGAAAAGAAAAAGAAACTGCCATCCACATGATGCCCAGCTTGATTCCTTCCAGGTGAAGAATGTTGGGTCTTGATTCCAGATTGGTAATCCTCACCTTGACTTTCTGAGGAGTTTGTAAACGAGGTCAGTTGCCCTGGGACAAGGGTCTTCAGACTGAGTGTTGGCTCAGTGATGGGCAGGAGTCTGGGAAACTGATACCCAGTACCCAGTTGTGAGATCAGCCCCTGTGGCATGAATCAGCCTCTGTAGCAATTTGGTCACCAGATGTAAGATTTCAGTCCTACCACAATCATTAAAGAGTAGAATCTCTACTTCTCTTCTTGTGCATCTTTTCCTCTCAGGAATGCACACATTTACTTTCCAAAGTGTGCCCAAAAGGGAGAGAGGGATGATTGGGGGATGGCAAAGATTAAATCCACAATGAAAGAGTATTTCTGGTTGAGCTCATTATCAATGTGAATCTTTACAGTTACCCAACAAGACTTTATGCAGAATTGGGAGAGGCAAGAAAAGACTGTCTTAAAAACAAAATAAAACACATTGCCTTCTGACTCGTAGTGACCCTACAGGACAGAGTAGAACTGTCCCATAACATTTCCAAGGAGCACTGGTGGATTCAAACTGCCAAACTTGTGGTTAGCAGCTGTAATCCTTAACTGCCATGTACCAAGATTTCTAAGGCTGGCTTAAGAGAAATAAAAAAAGGCAGATTAGGATGGAGATTCAAGTTATGTCTGGCAATAGTGGTAAAAGTGACCTTTGGCTTCATCTAAGTACATGGAGAACAAACAGCTTGGGCTCCAGTAGTGTAGCCCACCCATTGTACCACGCCACTTCCTTGCCCCAAATGAACTCACCTCCCAGGCATCTGTGCAGAGGGTGCAGAGGGTAGGGGAAAAGAATAGAGCTAGTGGGAGAGGGATGTAATTAATTGTGGCTCCACTGGAAGGTTTAAATCCCCAGTTCCTAGCTCCAGCTGTTCACAGAATCATGTAGTGAGCTTTAAAAAAGCATTCATGCTTAAGCCTCACCCATTGGGCCTAGACATCAGTATTTTCTAGAGTGCTTCTGGTGGTTTTTAATGAGTATCCAAAGTTAAGCACCTTATGAATTGTTCTCTTTCTAGTGAATCTCAAAAACATCTGAATTAAATTTCAATCATATCTGCCAATGATGTTAAGAATTTGAGGTTGAATTTTGATGGTGAGTAACCATGTCATACTTTATGAATACTCTTTTAGCCTACAGTTTATATCTGGTCTACCACATAGAAGCAAATCCTTACAGTCAGAATATACAAGTACTCATTCATATGTAGTTTCATTACATGTTCCCTGTATCTAAAACATTGTATGAGTCTATTTTTTTTTAACAACAGAAGCTATCTTTCAACTTTAAATCAGTTGTATTACAAAGTTTTCTACCCACAAATTATTCCAAGTCTGAGCTGTCAGGGTATTAAAAAAGATGAAACAATTCCCTGCCTAGTTGGATTTAGTCTATACCATTAGAAGGCCAACAAATCCAAGACTGGCAGGTAAGATGGCAAGCTGCTGGCTCACTGGCTGAAGAGGCCGATAAATCTCAATATTGGTAGGCAGTGTGGCAGGCAACTGGCTCAAGTCCCAAGAACTGGAGGTCAGATGATGATGAGCCACATGCAGGATCCAGAACAAGCAACAGCTTTGCTAGAATGGCCGTATATACTGCACCCAGTATACCTGGGTATAGGGCACACTTCTGGGGAAACTCCATTTACAACTGACTGGCCTATCACATCAGATCAGAACACGGGTTGTTACATTACATTACCACATTATAGTGCAAATTGGAGGATAATTACATCAGATTACAAAAAATGGAGTGTACGAGATCTGACAATTAAGTTTGCAAACTCATCCTAGAAAAAGTGCTGCATACATTATTGCTGAATATCACAATGATCACTTTTGAATTTCTCTCCTTAGGAAGCTATGCAGTGATGCCAGCACCTAGTTCACCCTTCAGAGCAATTTTGGAACACTTTCTGGAATGGCCATCAGAGCTGTCATCCTATTACACTTGATGTCCTGAATGTCATCAAAGTGTATCCCTTTCAATATTTCCCCTATATTCAGGTAAAGAAAAAAGTTATTGGGGGTCAGACCAGGTGAGTAGGAAGGGTGTTCCAATACAGTTATTTGTCTACTGGCTAAACATTCCTCATAGACATGTATACAATTAAGTTTGCAAACCTGCCACCTTGCCGCTGTGTGTGATGGCCGTTCCAGAAAGAGTTCCAAAATTGCTTTAAAGGGGGACTAGACACTGGTGTCAGTGCATAGCTTCCCAAGGACACTACTTTGATAGTGTCTGTAGTGATATTCTGAAATGAGGTATGTAGCTCTCAAAACAACTAAGTTTGTGGACTTCATTGTCAGACCTCGTAATTGCCTACTGCTGAGAATCACAGCCTAGCCAAGCTGACACATAATGTTTAGTATCACATACCTCATCTGCAATCTACATGGGAGTACCCAGCTTGACTGTAAAACAGACAAGACACAAAAATCAACTTTAAAACAATCTCTCAGAGGTGAGTTGCGGAGACATCTACACAGGATTGCAAGTAGAGAGTTTTGTTTGACATAATTCATTTTGCATAACTGTGTGTTGGGCCTGGCAATAAACCAGGCATCTCCCTCCGAGGAGCTGCACAGGTAGTGGAGCTGGCAGCGGAGCCAGTCTACTCTTGGCAGGAGCCCTCCCTGAGGCTGGCGGGAGATGCTTTAATCTTCTTTGTAAGCATGGTCCCATGTCTCACTTTGGGCATGGCGTGTTTTGATACGTGTTGGCAATGGTTAACTATCAATAGCAACTGTGAAAACTGCTACAGTGACAATATTCCAGTTTCCATACCCTTCTTCAATGTTTGCTCTGGAGAATTTTCAGCCTGCTTTTACTAGGGCAGCTAAGTACCAGTTTTATCTTCTCAGATAGTCTAGTTAACCATCTCTGGCCTGAAGCGGCATGCCCAGCCATCTACCTGTCTTGCAAATGCCAGGTGTGGAATGGAACTCAAGGGGACCCAGGCAAATACATGAGGAGATTTGGGGGTCAACACAGAGCCCCTGCCTCACAGTGGAGAGGTCTGTTTGCCAGTGTAGGTCCTCCATTTCCCTCCATGTGTTGATGCCTTTGCTACGTGTATAAGACGGATGCTTTGCTGACTCACCAAGTGAAGTTTCTCTGGATGAGGCTTGTACTGCATTTGACACATTGTGGGTGTTCAATAAACATTAAATCAGCAGTACAGTCTCCAGCTGTGGGATTAATAAACCCAGCCAGTTACACACATGGCGTAACTACACAGCCTCAGATGGCCAGAATCAAAGCAAACATAAATCATGCCAAGGAAAACATGCTATTTGATCTAGTTTTGTTGATTCCAGCCAACTCCAGGGAGAAACTGTTCATTTGGAGTTTTCTGTGGCCCCTGCCCCAACCCTCAAAATTGCCAGTACCCCAGCACACGATACTAAACACTATGTTTACTGGGGTCAGGAGTGCCTAAATGCACGGATTCATTAAAGAACGAAGAGCAAGTTTCAAGTTTAATTTTTTTATCATTATAAATCTAGATCATAATTTAAATGTAAGCATTTCACCATCTATTTTCCGTATGTAACTTGGGAGATTTAAAAACATCCACCCAAGCTAAACCAAACCAATTGACACCAAGTAGATTCTGACTCATGGAGACCTTGTGTGTACACACTAAAACAGTGCTCCATAGAACTTTCCAGGCTGTGACTTTTTGGAAGCCTATTGCCCGGCCTTTCTTCTGGGAAGCCTCTGGGTGCACTCAAACCACCAGCCTTTCGGTGAGTAGTTGAATGCTTAATGATGTGTGCCTTCCAGGGACTCCCAAACATCCAACACGTAGGTCTCGAAACAAAATGAAAAACGGTCATCTAGATTCCAACATGTTCATGAGAGTTACAAGTGGGATTTTCTGGTCCATCTACAATAGGACCTTCAAAAAGTGGATTTAGATACAGCTTTGCAGGACTCTATTTAATTCTATAAAGTGAGATAAGCTGGTGCTCAGATGCTGGAAATGTGAAATGTTTATTTGATTGGATGTGAGTTGAATTTTTGATTTGTGAAAGGACTGGATGCTGCAGCTCAGTGTTTGGGAGTAGAAAGCCGAATTTGAACAGTTACTGCTAAGGTCGCTAGCAGTCTCTGACTTGCAGTTCTCTCCTTTTCAACTCAATTCCTCTTCATTTTTCATTCTTTCCTTATGTAGTCTTCCTTTTTCTGCCACATTTTCCGTATGACCTGTAAAATACATCCTCCTTGAAGGCACTGCAGCCCCCAAGAAGGGGAGAAAGTAGTGTGAGTCAAGCATGCCTCCTGGAGTTGGTCCTGATAGGGTGAACCACCCTGGGAGAGACCCTGGCTGATGCCACTACAAAGAGCAGGGCACCAGTGTGTTGAGGATTGTGACTTGGTGCACACCTTGCCCACCGGGGGGCCCTGGAACTCATTCATAGTGGTGCTTCAGGCAGGCTTCAGGCAGAAGGGGATTCCAGAAGATGGGCATGGAACCTCCACTGGGCCCAAACCTGGCAAATCTCACACAGAGCTCTCAAGGGGGTTAAGAATGACAGGTTAAATGTGTTTTGTTTTGGCGTGCAGAGCTGTCAGAAGGAAATCAGAGCCAGAACAAAGGGCCAATAATTCTCCTCTCTTGAAAGCATTCTCTGCTCCCACAGAAACCCTTTCTTGACCTATGGATGACTAAAGTTCCTGGCCCTAGAACTGTATCTTTCCTCTGGAATAACACCAATGATGAATGGAAAGCTACCTCACACCGCCATCCCAATACTCATTATACACTCTGTTATTGCCAAGCAGTGAAAACCTGCTTCTGAACTGGAAAAAGAATTCCAGGTTTGAGCTGTCAGTCAGAAATCATCCTCTAGACATCTGTCCCCTAGCACAGAACCCCACAATCATCTTGGGCCTTCACCCTAGGAAGTGGCCCAATCACTGCATCATAACAGGCCCCAGCACGGTCAGACCTGTCAGAGTAGATGGTCCAGTCCTGCCCGAGGTTCTGTGTTCTGTTTTCTGCATGGAGCCAGTTCCTTATGAGGACAGTGTGTCTTGCAGGGTCAATAAGAGTGTCACATAGACCTCCTCACTATGACAAAGGAGATGTGAGAGTGGTCACTGGTGACGTGGTGTAATTATAAGTGTCTTCAATGGCCATAATTGTTTATTTAGGATTTGTCTGCCTGCCACACACAGTTTTCTTCCTATCCCATTCTTTTCCTCCCTCCCTCCCTCCTTTCCTCCTTCTCTTCTTCCCTCCTTTTCTCTCTTCCTTCCACTGAATCCCTGGCAGTGCAGTGGTTAAGAGTCAAGCAATGAACAGCTCATTCTATGCTGGAAAAAATAAGAACTCCAGGTTTGAGTTCCCAGTTACAAATTAGCTTGTAAATATCTGTCCCGTAACTAGAACCCCACTGTCATCTTAGGCCTTCACCCTAGGAGGTGGCCCAGTCACTGCATCATAACTGGCCCCAGGGTGCTAACCCAAAAGTTGGCAGTTTGAATTCACTGGCCAGCTGCTCTTTGGAAATCCTATGGGGTGGTTCTGCTCTGTCTTAATAGAATTGCTAGCAACAGATTTTTTGATACAATTACAGAGCTTGGGTTGTTTAAGTATCAAAATTACTTCCTAGGAAATGGAGGGTCTTTTAAAAGCTTTAACCAAAAACCCCGAAAAACAAAAAGAAAAAAAAAACCAACCCGTTGCTTTCTAGTCAGCTCAAACTCAGCGACCCAATAGGACAGAGCGGAACTGCCCCATAGGGAGTAGCTGATGAGTTTGAGCTGTGCACCTTCTGGTTAGCAGCTGAGCTCTTCACCGCTGCATCACTAGGGCCCCTCAGAAGGCCTAGAGTGTGACTAATTATGAAGAATCTCAACCAGCAGCTATGACAGAATCACCCACAAGGGAACTGGTAGGAACATACGTCCTCCTCCTGACCGGGCGTGGGAGAACGGCTCCACTCCAGTGTTCTCTCACTGGGAGTAGGGGTGCAGCGGAAGGAGGCTGGAAGCCAGGCCAGTGCCTCAGCATCCGCTCTTCTTCATCCACGGGTCCTTAGCTCGTGGCGCTGCGGTGCGCCCTGCGGGGTGATGGTTGAATGTGGGTGCCACCCCGCGAAGGGAAGGCAGGTGGGGGTGCTGGCCGGCTGCTCATGGAGAGGCCTGACCTTGGGGGCAGGGCGGAGGGGATATCCATAAACCATGGGCTCATGCCCCTGCCATCAGTGGTTCTACGTCCGTGGCGATGCCCAGAGGCAGAACACCTACCCCGCGAACCTCGAGGGGAACTAGAGCGTGGCTTTACACCGGGAGCACTCTAGAGTCATCATCTTGCAGACTCTGAGTTGCTGGGGTTCTCCCCTCTCCGAGCGCGGCTGGGGCTCGGCCACTGCAAGCCACCAAACCGGGCGCAGACACGTGGTGAGCGCTTTTCCCTCTCTAGAAACCGGACAGGAGCTCCTTCAGCGCGCTGCGGCCGCGCTGTCCGTGTGTCTCGGGCACGGTGACACCTGCACTGGCGGGGCGTCGTCTCCATCCTCCTTCTGTGTTTGCAGCCCTCACTCTTCCTTGCCCGGACGGACGCTGCCAGGGCAACACAGGAGACAGCTCCTCCCCACCGGAGGCTTGTCTTTTCTCCGGTCCTGTCCCCCGAGATGGCGCTTCCTGGACCATTTGAGCAGCAGATTGAAAGAGCGAGCTGAGGCGAGGCCGCTCGGCGTCACTGGCCCAGTCTTTACTCCGGAGATCTCGGGGGTGCCGCCCAGCAACGGGCAGACTTGGGGCAGAGTGGGTGGCCGTGGGGAGAGGTCCCAGCCGAGGGGGGCCGGAAGCCAGGCCGATCTCTCGGCCCCCGCCCTTTGACGTCCACAGGCCCCTAGCTCCTGGTGTTGCGGTGCACCCTCCGAGGATGATGGGTGGATGTGGGTGCCACCCCCGAAGGGAGGGCAGGTGAAGGCAGGTGCTGGCCCTCTGCTCATGGAGAGGCCTGACCTTGAGGGCAGGGGCAGAGGGAAATTCACAAACCATGGGCTCAGGCCCGCTTGCAGCAGCAGCTCTCCGCAGCTCCTAGCGCCAACTGGGTCCTTCCCGGACAACAGGCTCCAGGGACCGCCACCAGGGCTCTTGGCCCTATTCCTTCAGTACCATCGGTTCCTGATCATAGGCTACCTCTTTAAATGGCTAAACATAGATCAATTCTTTCCGGTATAATGACTCTCTGTATTCCTTCCATCTCTGCTTCGTGAGTCATTTTATATTTTTCCTGTAGAATCCTTTACTATTATGACTTGAGACTTGCTTTCTTTCTTTAGCTCCTTCAGCTTGAGAAATGCAGAACGTGTCCTTCCCTTTTAGTTTTCAATTTCCAGCTCTCTGCACATGTCATTATAATACTTCATCTTCTTGAGCTGCATTTAAAATCTTTCGTTCAGTTCTTTTACTGAGTCTTGCCTTCCTTTTGCTTTAGCTGCTCGATATCGGACAGCAAGTTTCAGAGTCTCTTCAGACATCCGATTTGGTCTCTTCTTTCTTTCCTGTCTTTTTAATGATCTCTTGCTTTCTTCATGGATGATGTCTTTGATGGCATTCCACAATTCATGTGGTCTTCTGTCGTACTGTGTGTACTGTTCTGTAGTTGACTCACGTTTCTCCCCAGTTGGACTGTATTGAGGGGCTGCCTTCCACGTCAGAGCATAGAGATGGACCTCTTTTTTGGCTGCCTACTTGAAGAGGAGCCCATGCCTTGAATGTTCTATTATTTAATATGTTTTCCAGTGGCATATGTTTCAGGAGACAAGCCTGAGGCTCCAGAAGGTGTCTAAGAGCATAGAAGGAAATGCAGAGAGCAGTTTGAATCCATTGTAATCACACAGGCTAAAAAGATGCTCTAGATGGTTCAGTGGTGGATGTAGCAGGAGACCCAGGTTCGATTCCCAGCCAGTGCTCATCACATGCAGCCACCACCCATCTCTCACTGGAGGCTCATGTGCTGTTATGATGCTGAACAGCTTTCAGTAGAACTTCCAGACTAAGACAGACTAGAGAGAAAGGCCTGGCAATCTGCTTTCAAAAATCAGCCTGTGAACACCCTGTGGATCACAGTGGTCCAGTCTGCAGCCAGTCACTGGGATGGTGCAGGACTGGGCAGTAGTCTGTGCTCTTATGTGTGGCGTCACCATGAGTTAGAGGATGACGCCACAGCCACTAATAGCAACAAAAAGAAGTCCCAGGGATGGTAAGGGTCTTTGTTTCCACATCTGTTCCCCCCTTTCATGAAACACTGCTGAGAAGAAGGTTAGGACCTATTCTATTCCTGCATGGCCTCTTTAACTGACAGCAAATAAAACCCCCCAAAACAAACAAATAAAAATTTTATTTTTAAACAAAGTTACATTCACAGAGCTTAGCACTTCAACATATCTTGTGGGGAGTCTGTAATTCGATCCATCCAAACCCAGTGCCATCGAGTCAATTCTGACTCATATGACTCTACAAGACAGAGCAGAATTGCCCCATAGAGTTTCCAAGGAGAACCTGGAGGGTTTGAACTGCCGACCTTTTGTTTAGCAGAGGCAACACTTAACCACTAAAAGGGAGCATCCCGAGGGCCTTTGGGTTATCCAGTCCATTGTAATTCCTGCAGCTGTATCTCTGTCAGGTCTTGTTCCATAGTCAAGGAAGAAATGAAAGGAAACAAATAGTCATTGGATTCTGAGCAGTGGCAGACTGCACCTTGGGGACGCCTGGAGCTGAGCAACTCTTGCTTATTGACGGCTTCCTCCTGGGTCCGTGCTGTGATTCACATTTTATGAGTCATCTGCTTGTCTCTCAGCAGAAAGCTGCCAGAAAGTTGAAGCTAATTTCTTGTAAGGTATTCTTGTAAGGTATTCATAAAGTGTGGAGTGCAAGAGGCCGTGAATAGAGATGAAAAAATAGCAGAAAGATATTTGATGCCAAAAGTATAATTGTCTTAATGGATCTAATTTTTTTTTTTTTTAAATCATATTGACATTTCAGATGATGACAATAGGGAGAAGTGGAGGGTCGAAGTCACTTGCTTTGTCCCCAAACTCCCCAATACAGAACCCTGGCCACCCGAAGGTAAGTTGGCAAGCTTGGATTTCCTGCTCTGCCCCATGGTTTTGGTCCTAGAGCATAAACTGTGGCATTTGCTGAGTGGCTGGCCTCCCTTCACTGAGGGTTGGGAGCCACTGTGTCTACCTGCTGTGTGTTCCTTGCACCTTAAGGTGTGAATTCCCATCCTCCTGGAGATATGGGCACCTGAGGCCAGGTGAGCCTTATCACATGGGATTCTGTAGCTGTATGAGCAGAGCACAGAAGAGCTTGGTTGTTCCCTAAAGCCCACTGTCATAGATTAAATTGTATCCCCCCAAATATCTGCTGAATTCCTGGCCCTTGTACCTGTGGATGTAAGCCTGTTTGAAAATTACTTGTCTTTCATTATATTAATGAGGTTGTCATAGATTGAATTGTGTTCCCCCCCCAAAATGAGTGTAGAAGAAATTTAGCTGGGCCATGATTGCCGGTATTGTGTATGCTGTAAACCCCTTCCCCTGCAATATTGATGAGAGAAGGTAGGAGGCTGTTGTGTTGGTGGGGTGGGACTCAATGTGTAAGATTGTTTTGTGGCTGGAGGCAGTCTCTTGAGATGAGCTATGAAGGGAAAAAGCTAGCAGAGAGATTTGGGAATCTCATACAATCTAGAAAGCAGCACTGAAAGAAGAGCTCATCCTTCAGACAGGAGGTTCCTGTACTGAGAGGCTCTCAGACCAAACAAAGACTGACGCAACACAAGGACTTCCTCCAGAGCTAGCAGAGAGCGTGTTCCCCTGAAGCCCTACCACTGCTGTAGAGTCGATTCTGACTCATAGCGACCCACAGTGGTTTAAGTGTTATGTCTGTGAACCACAAAGTTCACAGTTCAAATTCACCAGGTGCTCCTTGGAAACTCTAGGGGGCAATTGTACTCTGTCCTGTAGGGTCGCTATGAGTCAGAGCAGGCACCCTGAATTCAGACTTTTAGCCAACTGGACTGTGTAAGAACGAACTTTTCTTTCTTAAAACCACCTGCTCGTGGTATTTCTGCTAGAGCAGTGCCAGATGACTTAGACGTCGTGGCAGTGTAGGGTGGACCCTAAACCTTATCACTTCTGAGTCATAAAAAGAGCAGGCGAAACACAGACACAAACACAAACAGGAAGTGGATCCTTACGTGAGGGCTGTCAATACGCCAAGGAACTCATACTTGGGGGTGCTGGGTAGGAAGGACCCCACGCAGATGAGACCCTGATTCAGACTTTTAAGTTCCAGAACTGTGCTAAAGTCACCCTATTACACTATTTCTGTTATGGCAGCACTAGGGAACTAAGACACACTCCTCAAGATTACCCTTGACCTCCCTCTTCCTTGAAACCATGAGTGGCTCAGTCAATGCTCCATTTGACCTAGTACTTCCGGGATATTTTGTAGTAACCTTGTTTTCCTATTCCAGTGCCTTCTCTCCAGCCTGCTACTCCCCGGTTCACCTCCCAGCTAGCTCTTTCTCTTCCTCCAGACCTTCTCCAGGAAGCCCTCTCTGACTGCTTCTTTTAAGTAGTTCTGGCCTTTCGTTCCCTTGTTCAACCCCTTGTTTGCTCTCTTCAGAGAATTCTTCACAGTTTAGAGGGGCACATTTATTTGTTTGTCTTAGTAGATGTGAGCTCTAGGTGGTGGAGGCCATGTCTGTGTTGTTAATCAGGGTATTCTGGGGCTGCTAGGAGTTGGACCTGACTTGATGACACTGGGTTTGGTTTTTTTGGATCAAGAACTGCTCTCTCCTTGCCCCTGTTTCCTTGTGCTTGTTAGTGTCTTTTGATGTCCAGGTAGCTCGCAGCCTGGTGTGCCTTGCACCAAGCCAGCTTTGAGACAAACCCAAACCCACAGTGGGTCACCCCAGCAAACCCAAACCCTCTGTGGATGCTGATGAAATTTCTTTTGAAAGTCTATCATCAGATGGAATTTCTTCTTCCTTTCCTTGCTCCTTTCTTCTCTTTCCCTTCTCCTTCCTGCAGACTTTTATGGCCCAGACCTTTCTTCTTTCCCTACTTGTGATTTTCCAGTTGCATGGAAGAATGGAGGACACTTTGGCTGCTTGAATGAATGCCCTACTAAATACATAAGTGTAGGACTCCTCAGGCACTCATTATGATACCCAGCAAGTAATGAGACTCTGACCACAGCGAAAGGCTGCATAAAAATCAGTTTGCTGGACTCCAGAGAAGAGAGATGATGACAAGGCTGTGTTTTTTTGTGTCAGTTTCTCATGCTTTTCTTGTCAAGGTGGTTAGGATGATTGGAATAGGAAAATAATGTTATTACGTGTGTTTAATGAATCCACCCATTAAGGGTGATTTGGTTTACTGCTCATCATTCCTTCCCTGTGGTCAGCATCTCTGCTCAGCGAACAGCTCATCGTGTTCTTTTAAAATCAGTCCCCGTGAACAGCTAGCCCCCGCCACATGCAGCTGACGGCCCAGAGCCTCAGGCTGGCAGACACGACCTTGCATCACAGCAACAAGGCTGATGTCTATTTGATTGTAGTCAGTCGTTCTGGTCTAGGCTCTGCCCACATCAGAGTGGTGGCTGCTTTCATACCTGCTGGGATTTGCATTCGAGGGAAGACTGAGGGTTTCCCACTGGTGGTTGTGCTGAACACTAAACCACTTATGCCAGTGGGTAAGAGTCCATGACCCTTACAAAGGCCCTCTCGGGAGCACTGGTCTGTCTTCCTCACTGAATAGATTAGGTGACACACACACAGTCCTCTTTAGTATCATAGCAGGCATACCCCATAGTGATTTTTATTTTTATTTTTTATTTAACATGACTGAGTGAAAATGTACATTCCCGTACAACTTTACATGCCCACCTATATGCAGCTTCCACTGCTCTCCCTGTCCGGTGACAGCACACTCTTCCTCTCTGCTCCATACGTGTCTCATCCTCCCAACAGCCTCCTCTCTCCTCCTCTCCACCCACTCTCCTTCCTCCAGCCAGAGGTCAGCAGGATGATAACCTATAGATGTACAGAACCATAAAGTGCATCCAATATATGGTCACTCTGCATTGCCAAGTCCAATCCATTCCTGTCCAAAGAGTGGACCTTCGTTATAATTTATGGGTAAGGGCCGCATCAGGGCCGGGGGCCATGCTCCCAGGGGAACCCCAAAACTGCTGGACCATCAATTGAGGTTGTTTAGTGGAGATTTCAGGTTGCACCCCTTTTTATTCTTGTGTTGCCAGTGAGACTCCTCTCTGTGAGCTCCATCGTGGCTATCACTGGTGGTGGCCGGGCACCATCCGGTTCTTCCCGTCCCAAGTCGATGTAGGCACCCACTCTTGTGGGTCTCTCTGTCTTCTAGATTGTCTTTACCACATGTCATTTTGGTCCTCGGTAAGCATCGGTTCCTGCTGAGTTGGGACCATTTGCTGTGTCCTTGGATGGCAGCTTGGCAGCTTTTAAGACCCCAGACACCACTCACCAATGTGGGGTGCAGAGAGCTCTCTTAGCAAAATGCTAGTTGTGCCAATTGGCCTAGATTTCGCCTAAGAGCATGGTCCCCTGCCCCCTGCCCCAGCTACTCTATCCTTGCAATATTGGGTTAAGATGGAAGGAGTACTCAAGTTATGCTGAAGTCCACTTAATGTTGTTCTTGTTCTAATGTGTGCTATCACCGCTTTCTCCCAACCAGATTTCTAGCAACTATCTAAACTAAACCCTTCCCCCCTCACCCTCCCTCCCTCCCCTCCCTTGCAGCTGTCAAAGAGTCTTTTTTTCTACACACAAGTTTGTTTTTGAGATCTTATCATAGAGGTCTCATACAGTATTTGTCCTTTTGTCGATGACTACTTTCACTCAACATAATGTCTTCTAGTTGAAACCAGGTTAGGAGATGTTTCCTGGAATCATCGTTATTCTTTATCATTGCGTAGTGCTCCATTGAGTATATGTACCATAGTTTACTTATCCATTCCTCTGTTGTTGGGCATCTGGGTTGATTCCACCTTTTTGCTATCGTGGACTGTGCTGCGATAAACATTCTGGTGCATGTGTCCGTTGGTGTGAAAGGCCTTGATTCTGTAGGATATATTCCAAGTAGTGGAATTACTGGGTCAAATGGTATATCGATAGCTATTTTTTTAAGGAAGTGCTGAAAGGTTCCCAAGAGGGGGGGACCCCTCCTCGAGTCACAGGCGACGATGTAAACCCCAATCAGTCACAAAGTTTGCAGCTTGATGCAAACAGCAAGAGGCTTTATTGAAAGAACCAGCGCGCTGGGGCTCAGCTTCTGACCCACGCAGGAGTACAGAGGCTGGCACCCCGAGCAAAGGAAGGGGTTGGGTATTTAAGGGCTAAATTTGTAGGCGGGACTTTCATTCAGTAGCCTGTAACATCTTTGAGAACTTAGGAAGTTGGGGGGAAGGGTTGTTCTCTGCAGCGGGAAAAGGTTGCTCTCTGAAACAAAGAATAGTTTGACGGGAAAAGGTTGCTCTCTGAAACAAAGAGACAGTTTAGGCTTGTTAAAATTTTCCATTACAGTGCCAGATTGCTTTCCAAAGAGGTCCCCACAGTGATTTTATTTCTTTTTATTTTAGCTTTATTGTTTTTCTGCTTTGTACAAATAACCCATCTTATTGTAAGAAGGACAAACAGTACACAGAAGTATAAGGAACCAAGGGAAAAGTATCAATGATTTCCCAAGTCACACAAATGTGTCACTGAGTTTAGTAGGAGCAGGCTCATTTAAGAAGACATCAAAAATAAAGTCACCAACAAGAAAAATCTAGCAGACCAACAAGTAACCACTGATTGGTAGGTTTTCTACCTCCAAAATTTGTTGAGCACACCACACACACACAAACACAGATACACACAACTTTTATAGCAAGAGCTTTTACAGTGCAGTTCCCTGTGAAGCCTACTTAAGAGCAAAGATCTTGACTGATACTCCTTGGCACTGTGAGGACCATTGTGGAGTACCACGCTAGGCTGTAGGATGCTGGGAGGAGCAGAGAAAGGAGATGGCATGGGGCACTCACATCCATTGAACTCTGACCATTCAAGAGTCCCCATTAGTTAACTACTGTTATTCCCTTTTCTCTTTACAATGGTTTTTGGAAGGTAGGTGTCAGTGTATGTGTTTCACAAGAAGATACTTTGGTGCCAGGAGGTTACTGTCACTTGCCCAGGAACACCATGGGCTCACAGCTGGAATGGGGTGAGTGAATGCCACCTCCTTTCAGTTTTTGCGTCTTCCAGCACAAGTTTAAGGCTTAGAGTGTGGGAAATTTGATGGGCCTTGTTTGGTTCACTTGGTCAGAGAGGCAGGGGATTTGATTTTTGTCCCATCAGCCTGAAACCACAGGGAAAGAGCTAGTTCTCTCCAAGAAAGTGGGAGTGCCATTAGGAAGGGGAAATGGAGGCCGGGAAGTCCAGAAACCAGTGTTCTCCAGAACAATCCCTTCTAGCTGTAAGGAGGAGAGTGTCTGGCCTTGGCCGGCTGGTTCATTTACTGACCGTGTATCTATTTGCTCGTGTAGGATTTTTGACACCAGCTAGGTTGTCTGGGTCGTATAGAAGATGAAATACGGTCTCTGTATCTCTGAGAACTTACAATAGTCCTGAAGTCAGATGACAGAGGAAAATCAAGATAAAACCACAGAGAATGGGCTACAGCCCAAAGCTAGACTAGATATAATCCAGGCATCAGCTGAAGTCCTCTTCCTTTGAGACTGAAATAAACTTGACTTATACTTGCCTCCGACATTCTGGTCAGTGATATTTGAAAATCCCCAAGGCATCTGTTCACATGAGATCCCGGGGAATCTAAGGCTGTTAAACTATAAACTGTAGAGGTTGGAACCCATCCAGAAGCTCCACAGATGAAAAGCCTGGCAAACTGTTTCTGTCAAGTTTACAGCCCAGAAAATCCTGTGGAGCAGTTCTACTCCATGACTCATGGGGTTGCCATGAGTAGGAATTGACTCCGTGGTAGTGAGGTTTGGGGTTCAAGTTCTCACTCTCACTCAGCTTCCTCTTTTTTGTGCTTTGGACAGAGAGTGCTGGTGTTTGTGGAAACTTTTTTTCTTTGCCTGTTTCTGACGTGATTTTTGCATTGCTGGCCTTTCTTGCCTACAAATTTGGGCTACATGAGGCAAAAAGGGAACTCGCCACTGGATTGTTGGTAGCCTGGGTTCCAAAGTCCCTATCTGATTCACCTTCTTCTCTCTACCTTTCAGAGTCTTATGTTTGTTTTATGCACAACATCTGGGTCTTTTAATTGTACTTAGTGGGAGGAATAGGGAGAAGTATGTCTACTTCATCTTTCTCGAAATAAACATTCCAAGGCAATGTTTTTAAATGCATAAAATAAAACACAGAGGCTTACAAAAGAAACCAATTATGAAACATAGTGTTGTTGTTAAGGTACCAGTGTGTCTATTCTGACTTATAGTGACCCTTTCTACAACAGAAGGAAACGGTGCCTCGTCTCCTGTCATCCCCATGACTGTTGTTTCTCTTCAGTCCATTGTTGTCATAGTTAACAGAGTATACAGAGACCATGCTTACAGTGTGTTAATAGATGAGTTTCTCTAGTAACATAGCTAATTACGTAGTGACAGGTGTAACAGCCACTGTAATACTGAAGTTACAATTTGCACAAATGGTGTGTTGAGTAACGGTCACAACTGTAATGTAGTGTGAAGTGACCTGTGATTTCTACTGGTTACAGAGTTACTGCTGTCTGTTACCTGTTGCTGTTGCACGGATTCCAAGTCCATTCATAATTGAAGGAATTGACAAATTTCATTCATAGGAGAGTAAATAATAAAGGTCAATTATTTTCTGATCCCAGTTCACAGACCCACTGAATTCTTAACCCTAATTAACAACTTCTTTTTTAAATAATTTATTTTTGTGGTTGCTGTTGAGAGTATATATAGTAGAACATACACTAAGTCAGCAATTCCCACACAGACAATCCAGTGACACAGATTCACATTCTTTGAGCTGTGCAGCCGTCTCACTCTTCTTTTTTTTTGTGTTGTTTCTCCCTCATTAACATAAACTTGCTGCCCTCTAGGGTTCCTAGCTGATCCCCTGAGTGGCTATTGTCAATTTAATACCATATAGACAGATCTTGAAGGAACGTAATTCTCAACACAGACCTTTACTAGTTAAACTATTGTTTGGTTTTATGGAGATTTCAGGGGATACTTTTGGTTTAAGGTTTAAAGATTATGTCAAGTTTCAGGGGTTCCTTCAGCCTCCCTGGCTCTCTAACATCTAGATTTTCAGGAATTTGAAATTCTGTTTTGTATTTTCCTCTTTTTGATCAGGATCCTCCTACAGAATCTTTGATCCAAGTGTTCAGTAACAGTTGCTGGGCACCATCTAGTACTTGTATTTCTGACCCTTCTTTTGTTGCTTCCTCTGGTGAATAGAGACCAAGTGCTGTACCTTGGATGGCTTCGTGCAAGCTTTTAAGATGCAGGTACATCCAATGAACTAGTAGTAGAAAAGCAGCACTAGACATGTTGTTAGGCCAATTCACCAGGAGGGCCTATGAAACCATGACCTTAAACCTCCAAACCAAGGAACCTAAGCTTGTGAAGTGTTGGGTTGTACACAAACAGCCTCAGCAGCTTCTTCTTCTTCTTTCTGTCATTGTAAATATGCCTATCACATCATCTTTGCCAACTCAGGCTTATACAGGTGTACACCTTATTGACAGTAATTGTGTTAACTGGCTGTGCAACACTACCCTTAATTGGTGTGATTGTACTCCACCTCTGGTAACCACTAATAAACTTTGGTGTCTGTACATTTGCCTGTTCTTGTCTTTTTGTATAAGTGAGGTCATGCAATATTTGTCCTTTTGTGAACCTATTTTAGTCAGTATGTATTTAAGCTCCATCCCTATCGCAGCATGTATCAAGACACTATTTTTCTTACTGGCTGAGTAGTATTCCCTTGTCTGCATGTAGCATATTTGGTTTGTCCATTCATCAGCTGATGGGCAGTTGTTTCCACTTTTTGGCTAACGTCAATGGTGCTGCAGTGAATGCTGGTGTACAAACATCTAGTTGAGTCTCTGCATTCACGTCTTTTTGGGTATATACTCAGGGGTGAAATTGGTGGGTCCTACGGTAGCTCTGTTTTTATTTTTTTTTAGGAACCACTCCACTGTTTTCCACAATGGCTGTACCATTTCGCATTCCTATCAGCAGTGGATAAGAGTTCCAATTTCCTCACATGCTTGCCAACATTTGTTATTTTACTTTTCAAAATTTTTATCTTAGCCGTCCTAGTGGGAGTGAAATAATATTTCACTGTGGTTTTGATTCGCATGTCTCTAATGACTAATGATATTGAGCATCTTTTCATGAGTTTGGTATCTATTTGAATGTCCTCTTTAGGAAAATATTTGTTGAAGTCCTTTATGTATTTTATCAGGGGTCTTTCTCTTTCTGTGTTCCATTGCCAAAGTTTTATGCCTATATTTTGGTTTTTTATTCTAATTGGCTATACGGTTTCTGAAGATACTCTCCTAGTTGGTATCTTGTCTTTTTACTTGTTTTGAATTCTGATGAACAAAATTGTTCCTTTGAGGAGGGCCCATTTATTTATTTTGTCTTTTTCTGCTCGTGTTTTTGTTATCATATCAGACAACCCAATGTTAGAAGCGAGGCCTGGCAGCATTGCCCCTGCATTATTTTTGAAGAAGTTTACAGTTTTAGTTTTCACATTTAGGTTTCTGATCCATTTTGAGTTTAGTTTGGTATATGATGTAAGGCATGGATACTGATTCATGTTTCTGTATATAGAAACCTGACTTCCCCAACATCAATTATTGGAAAGATGCTTCTTTCCCCATCAAACGGGGGCCGTCTTGTCAAAAGTCAGTTGACCAAAGATCTCTGGGTTTATTTCTGGACTCTTCAATTCTGTTCCGTTGGTACTTGTGTCTCTTCCTGTAGCCGTACAGCAGTGCTCATGATTACTGTAACTGTCTGATATGTTTTAAAATCAAGAAGTGTGAGTCTTCCTGCTTTATTCTTCTCTTTCAGTACTGCTTTAGCCAGTCTGAATCCCTGGCCATTCCGCATAGAGTTGAGAATTAGTTTTTCCATATCTGTAAAGAGGGCTGTTGGAATTTTGATCGGATTTGTGCTGAATCTATAGATCAATTTGAGTAGTATTGACATCTTAATAATATTAAGTCTTCTAATCCGTAAGCATGGAAAATCTTTCCATTCATTTAAATCTTCTTTAATCTCTTTCTGCAGTGTTTTATAATTTTCACTGTATAAATGTTTTATGTATGTCCCTGGGGAAATTTATTCCTAGGTATTTTATTGTCTTAGATGCTACTATAAATAGAATTGCTTCCCAAATTTAACAATACCTTCTTTAGAATATAATTTGGTTTGTTCTTAGCCTTAAACATGATAGTGTAGTGGCTAAGTGCTACAGCCATGAACCAAAGGTCAGCAGTTCAAATCCACCAAGTGCTCCTTGGAAACTCTATGAGGTAGTTTCACTCTGTCCTATAGTGTTGCTATAAGTCAAAATTGACTCAGTGGCAGTCAGTTTGATTCGGGTTTTAACATCAAACCTGGAACAAATAACATCAATTCTGTAGCAGAGATTTCTTCTGGCAGACACATATAATCGTTTGAGACCAAATGCCCTCTAAGCAAAACATCCACTCCCGTGGAGTTGATTCTGATTTAAAGTGACTATAGAACAGAGTGGGACTGCTCCATAGGTTCCAAGACTGCCCCATACTTCTACTGAGTGGCTGGTGGGTTCAATCCATCAACCTTCCATTAGCAGCTCAGCACCGAACCACTGTAGCACCAGGGCTCCTAAGTGCTCTAAAACAAACAAAAAACAACAAACTCATTGCCGCCACATTGATTACGACTCTTAACAACCCTATAGGACAGCATAGGATTGCCCCATAGGTTTTCCAAAGAGAGGCTAGTGGATTTGAACTGCTACCCTTTTGGTTGGCAGCTGAGCTCTTTAACTGCTGTACCACCAGGGCCCCAAATGCCCTTAGTGGTCAGTAAATAAGACAAGCAGGCAAAACAGCTAGGAGCACAGCTGGATCTGATTAGGGGACAACGAAAAAGTCAAGTTTCTGGCTCAAGTCTCATACAGTCCTGCTACCCAGGGCCGTATCAATCAAATGGGAAACCTCAGCAAAGCCCTGGCCTGCTGGTTACCTAGGAGAGGTTCCATCTGAGGCAAGGACAAGTCTTTGGCAGCTCACAGTGGGCTAGTTTGCAAAGAAGAAGGCTTTCCCCCCCGTCTCCATGCTCCCCCTGGCAACCAGCCCGTTCCCCTCTCCGTGCCTGTTCCACTACATAAAAGCAATTTTCCTCCAAGGACATTGTGTTCTGAGCTCCAGCACTCAGGGCCCCGACTCTGCACAATGATGATCCCAGCAGCCCAGATTGGATTGGCAAATGTGCTGCATATTCAGAAAAAGCAGGGCAGCTTTGTGAAGGCCGCGGAGGGCCTGGAAGGCTCGTCTGCAGGAAAACGAAACAGGCTTCACAATTTGCAAGTTGCCAACTCGATCCTATTTGTCTGCGGGCAGGCCTGATGTGGTTTGAAGGGCACTTAGAAGTTTCCTTTGGCTCCTTCCTTGCTTTTCTTTTCATTAAAGTTATAAATAATGGTGCCTCGCAGGGTAGTGAAACGGAGTGGTAGGAATGGCCAGAGATTTCGGGAAGAGACCTGAAATCATAGCACAGTTGCTAAGGAGCAGGACAGGACAAGTTAATTTTGTTGGCATAACATCTCCTTGTTATTTAATCTCATAGTATGTTCGTTCAATGGAGGCTGGAGGAACTGCTGATCATAACATCAAGGCTGAGAGAGGTCCTGGCCAAACCTTGTATTAAGTTTCAACCCGACGGAGCGATGCTGTCAGCTTTTACTTGGCTGTCGGGAACGCTATCTCCCTCTACAGAGGGAAGAAAACTGGTGAGGGACCAGCTCCTCAGTTTCTGCAACACTTAACTCTTGGCTCTGCAGTGGCTCTCCATCCTGGCCCAACTGTCTGAACCCTGTCCCCAAAGATTGTGAATTAACTGGTCTGGAGGTGGGGTCCCGGCCTGGTAATTATTTTTTAAGTTGTGCTCTAAGTGAAAGTTTATAATTTAAGTCTGTTTCTCATATAACAATTTATATGTTGTTATGTGACTCTTGTTGCTTCCCCCACACTGTGACAACATGTTCTTCATATAGCCAGCACCTGTCCAACTTGACCCTCTCATCTCGCCTCTGGACAGGAGCTGCTCAGTTAATCTCCTGTATCCACCTAAGTCAAGAAGCACACTTAAGCCAAGGAGCATACTCTTTACACTCCATCATTTATGTCTTATAATGTAGTCCAATCTTTGTCTGAAGAGTGGGCTTCAGGAATGGTTTTCATTCTGGGTCAACAGAAGGCCCGACAGCCATGTCTTTAGGGGTCCTTCCAGTGTTTTTACTAGAATTTGAGTTCTGTACCTCGTCTTTTCTCCTGCTCCATCAGGGACTGTGTGTTGTGTTCTCTTTCAGAGACGTGACAGGCTTGGGAATTTTTCAAAGCTCCCCTAAATGATACTGGGAATTCCGGTGGCATAGTGCTTAAGTGTTATGTCTGCTAACAAGAAGGTCAACAGTTCGAATCCACTAGGTGCTCCTTGAAAACTCTATTGAGCAGTTCTACTCTCTCCTACAGGGTTGCTACGAGTCAGAATCAACTTGATGGCAGTGGGTCGTTTTTTTCTCCCAATGACTCTAAAGGGCTGAGAACCACTGATGTATGGAATTGTTGTGTTTCCATTTCTGTGCCTCAATTCTGAAGCCCAGAGTCAATTTTGTTTCTTTTGTCGTCTCTTTCCCACTTTTCCCCTATCTTGTATGAAACCAAAGCTATGAGGGTGTGCTTTGAATGAGCACATGTGGGGCACCTGGCATAGCACCCTGTGGTTTGCCTGTACAATCTCTTGACATCTTAACAACAATCTTGTAAAGTTGATATTTTTGCTGTTCCAATTTTGCAGATGAGGAGACTGATGGGCAGAGTGAAGGGCCCAGTTGGACAGTAGCAGATCCAAGATGTCACCAGGGGGCTAATTTGAAAGCCCCTTGTACCAGCGGCTGACCTTCTGTCCACAGAGCTAAACTGGTAGGCCGGCACCTGCTGCTCAGCTCCCCTTTCCAGGGGCTGAGCCTCAGTGCCATCCCTGGGCAGGGCTGAGAGAGTCTGAATCTGGGTTTTAGTGACTCAGCAGCTGGTCAGTCTGGTTTGGGCAGCTTGGCCACTGTGTTGCAGCTATGAGAAAGAGATTCACGTGGGCGCCTCCTCTCAACGGCCTGAATTCAAATCCTACGCTCCTTCTTTCCAGCTGGGTGACCTTGGCTGGCTTCAACGTCTTTAAGATGTTTTTCTCACCTGTTGGTGGAGACCTCACATGGCTGTGAGGACTAAATGAAAGAATACATACAAGGTGCTTGGAGTCCAGCATGCCTGACTCATTAAACCCACTGTCGTCGAGTCACTCATCAAAGGTTAGTTATAATTTTTACTACCTAGCTAGAAATAAGGGCTACCCTACTCTCTGCATTCGGAGGCTCTGGGTCATTCACTGCCCAATGCAATGACCGTCTTGCAGCTACTGGACAGCTCTGACACTGTCGCTGGACCCTGGAGGCTTGTGCTTGGGGCCCTGGGTCAAGGAGAGAAGTGGGGAAGGTGGGCTGGGTGAGGCCGGAATGCAAACATCAGTTGCAGATTCCGGAAACCAGGCTCTAACTTAGGTCAAGGCAACCACATCAGGTGAGCAAGAACCTTTTCCCATGTGTGGTAGTAAACACACTTTCAGTGTCAAGACTGGACTTGGAAGGAACTTGGGCTGGGCAAGGCAGCAGCATGTTGGCTGGCCCCACACTGGCTGAGCAGGGAGAGCCACCTGCTGCATTTCACACCCACGTACAGTGTCAGCTGCAGCCGGGTATCCAGAGCACTCCCAAAGTCCTTCTCATGGCTTGTTTACAGACAAGAGCGTGGGTTTGAAGGCAAATTCGATTTTGATGGGGGAAAGAGCTGTTCGGGAACACCTGTTTCCTCTCCAGACAGTAAAAGACAAGACAAACTAAAGCCCCCAACTCCTCCCATCCAAAAAGTCTCATCTTTTAAGTTTACCTGTGTCCAAATCTGTGTGAGCCTGGAGCGCCACCTTGTGAGAAACATTAGTATTTTCCTAGGATGAACTGGCAAGTAATAGTTCAGGAAAGCAGGCAGGGACTCAGGTCCCCAGAGGCCACTTAGCCGTTTCTCTCATGGAGTAACAAGTACTCTCTGCAACTCGGTGGCACCTACTCGGTGGGAATTAGATAGCAGGTGCTCCAGTCAAACCCAGGAGCGTGGCTGGGCTCTGTGTTAACCAGTTGCTGTTAATTCTGACTTAGTGGCAACACGATGTGTGTCAAAACAGGTTTTCAGTGTCTGACTTTCCAGAAGTAGATGGCCAGGCCTTTCTTCTGAGTGCCTGTGGGTGGACTCAAGCCACCAGCCTTTGGGTGGTTAACATCCCAGTGCTCTAACCACTGGAAGCACCCAGGGACTCTGGGCTGTATGATAATAACCCACTGCCATCGAGTAAATTCTGAGTCACAGTGACCCTATAGGTCAGAGTAGGACTGCCCCAGGGCTGTATGTTAGGGATGTAGAAATAAGTGAGTGTCTATGAGGGGCTCCCAGCCCGGATAACACAATATGACCTGGTAAACACTGTTTCAGCATGTGAGATGTGTCCTGCTGAGGTCCCAAGAGGATGGCCTTTCTTTCTGGGTACCCTGCAGGCCATTCAGGGGGCTTGACACACATACTTGATGAATGGACAGGTAATGGTACCTTTTCGATTCCCCATTATAGGCTCTATCTTTTCCTAAGGGCATATTGCCCGGGTTAAAATTAGCCTCTGGCGTATCTTTAACTTTCTCAACATAGATATTTGTTCTCTCACCGCTCAGACCTACAGTTTGTCTCCCCACCCAGCATTGCGGGATTAATCCTTCCTGCCATCGGTCTTCCCATTCAGTGAACAGGTCATTATGACACGTGACAGCAGGGCCTGACTCTGAGGATGCCCGGCTTAAAGTGGGACCTGTCCTGTCCAGGTCTGTGCCCTCCAGCAGAAGTCATTCCAGGGGCATCCTCTTCTGCACATACCTGAGCTGGCAGAGCAACAGGTCAGATATGGTCACGTTCTCCTTTCCAGCCACTGTTGAGTTGATTCTGATAAACGGCGACCTCCTATGTATCAGGCTAGTACTTTACTCCTTCGAGTTTTCAGTGGCTGGATTTTGGGAAGTAGATCACCAGGCCTTTCTTCCGTGGCCCCTGTAGATGGAGTTGAACCTCCAACCTTTCTGTTAGCTGCTAAGCCTGTTAGCTGTTAGCACCACCAGGCAAAGCTCACCAGCACTGTGCATTTCAGGGTTTGCTTGGTCACCAAGGCTGTGACTGCATCTTCTTGACAAGCTGTACCACCAAACGGGTATGACTCTGGGTGCTCTGAGGGCCCAAGCTTGTCAGTAATCTTACAAGCTCTGCAGGCATCTTGTTCTTTAACATCTTAGGGCGACCTGATAAAATTTAGGGAACCCCTAAATTGTGTGGCAACATGTCTGCTCTCACCCTCAATTCATTTTCGCCACTTGTACTTTCGGGCTTGCCGGTCTCTTAGAGTCACACTTTGTCAGCTGTTTCATTTCTATAAAAACCAACATTTATCTCTGTTGTTGTTTCATTTGTATAAAAGCTCATTGAAAAAGAGTAATTAATTCCATGAACAACTCTTCATGGCCGTGAACTAGATGAAGATGTTGAGAGAACATTCTAGTAAGCAATTTGGATTTTATCCCAATGGCAATGGGTCACCATAAAGGGTTTTAATTTGATTTATTTTAAAAAAGGATCACTTTGGAACAACGACATGAGGGGTCAAAAGAGGAAATAGGACGAGGCTGGGCGAGGCCAGGCCCACGGAGGTGACGAGGGTTTGGTCTGGGTGGAGCAGAAGGGATGGCGAGGTGGTGAGCTTGGGATCAGGGCTTTAAACAGGTTCGTTCTGGTTTGAACTCCTGCTCAGAGTTTGCATTTCACCCCCAGAGAAATCAATCAGAATCAACATTTCGCTGAGTTCCCATATGTTGTCTACTGTCTTTCCTTCTACAAAAGTTAACACCAAGGCAAAGGCATAGACGTTTTCTAAACCAAACCAAACTCACTGCCATTGAGTCAATTCCAACTTGTAACAACAAACACAGGACAGAGTAGAACTGCCCCGTAGAGTTTCCAAACAGTTCCTGGTGGATCTGAACCGCCGACCTTTTGGTTAGCAGCTGTAGCACTTAAACTGCTACACTACCGAGTTTTGAGATCCTTCCCAGACACCTCTAAACACGCTGAAGGACCAAGTTGCTGGGGCTGAGGGCTGGGGACCATGGTCTTGGGACAACTAGTTCCATTGGCATAACATAACTCCTAAAGAAAATGTTCTGTAGGCTACGTTGGTGAGTAGCATCTAGGGTCTTAAAAGCTTGTTATTGGCTATCTAAAGTACATCTGTGGGTGCCATCATGCTTGGAGCAAAGGGGAATGAAGAAAACCAAAGACGCAGGGTGAATATGGACCACATGAACCATAGCCTCTATCACCTACAACCCGGTGAAACTAGATGGTGCCCAGCTACCACCACCGACTGCTCTCACAGGCATCACAATAGAGGGTTCTGGACAGAGCAGGAGAAGAACGTAGAATAAACTTCAAATTCAAAAATACACACAAAACGAAGACCATATTTATTGGTCTGACAGAGCCTGGAGGAACCCAAAGAATATGGCACCCAGGAACCCGGCAAACTCAGAACTGAAGCCACTTCTGAAGTCTGTCTTCCAGCCAAAGATTAGACATGCCTATAAAACAAAAAGCAATGCATGTGAGGGATATTTCTCTTAGTTCAGCCGAGTATGTGAGAACAAACAGGCAGCCTCTGCCCAGAAGTAACGAGGAGAAAGGAAGGGACAGGAAACCCTGATGGATGGATGTGGGGAAGCCAGGGCAGGTGGGGAAAGGGGGAGAGTGCTGACACAGTATGAGGATTGCAATTAGTGTCACAGAACAATCTGTGTATAAATTTTTAAATAAGAATCTAATTTGTGCTGTAAACTTTCACCTAAAACACAATAAAAAGTTAGAACAACAACAAAAAAAGCAGCACCCCCAATTCAACGTTTCCCAAGTGATTATTATAGGTCCCCAGGTAATTCTTATGCCTACATTTCACCATGAAACCCATGTGAAATTGTTCACTACAGTCTGATAAATAAGCAGAAGTCGTCCTGTGCTTAGCCTGCTTATTGGGCCATCTGCTCATGTCTCAACCCAAAACTCACTGTCGTAGAGTCAGTTCTGACTCACAGTTTAGCCTAAAGGACTGAAGAGCAGGACTGCCCTGTAGGATTTCCAAGGAGCACCTGGTGGATTTAAACTGGCCACCTTTCGGTTAGCAGCTGTAGTTCTAACCACTGTACACTGGAGTTTCCTCTCTGCTAGTCAGGGACTCTGAATTTGACAGGGGTTTGGATTCTGTAGGAAGGTACTATGGGGTTGGGAGAGAGACAGGTGCCAGCCATACTCAGAAGCAGAATCTCTGATGTGGTAAACAAAACGTGAAATTGTTCACTACAGATGATTTGGTAAGCAAGGTAAGCACTGTGCTAACCCTGCTTTTGGAGAATCGTTCCCTCCCCCGGAAACTGTGGTGGTGTAGTGGTTAAGTGCTAATAAAAAGCTTGGCAGTTTGAATCCACCAGGTGTTCCGTGGAAACACAATTGGACTGTCCTTTAGGGTCACTATGAGTTAGAAAGGACTTGATGACAGTGGCCTTGGTTTTGGGGTACCCCTGCTGTTAGGCCTCATGTTGGACGGTATTTTGGGTGAGGAGAGCTGCTCAGTGGCTGGGACTAACAGAACTTCCCCTTAGAAGATGCTCATTACCCAGCAGCCACACCTGTACAGGAAAGCAGCTCCACAACTTCCCAAATTAACCTCATGAGAGCAATCTCTGGAGTGCTGTTAAAATGCAGAGTCCCAGGCCCCTCCCCTAGAGGATGGTTGAGGTGGCCTGAGAGGGCCCAGGAATCCCTGTGTCTTATGCAGGCCCCTGCTGCCTCTCCTCAGGCCTGTTTGGGAAACCCTGTCAGGACTGGCCGCTCAGCCTTCATTCAGAACACATGGCCCATCCTCAGTCTGGCAGCCAGGTGAATCGAACCACACAGATCTGTTGCCCCAACGAAGGCCTCTTCCCCTCACAGGACGCTCACTGAGAGACAGCACGGTAGAGCCGCAAGGAGTGGAAGACCCTGGGGCTGGTTGCTTCAGCCTCCTCAGTTTCTGGGTTTCATGAGCTCTGGGAATTACTGAAACCTTTGAACAGTTCTGCCCTCGGTCTGAGGAAGGGCTCTCCTGCGTCTCCGCGGGGCTCAGGGTTCTGTGAACTAACAGAGGCCTAGCCCGGGCCGCAAGAGGGCGGCCCTCCCTGGTGAGAGGGGAAGCTCTGACAGGAAGAAGCTCCCTGCTTGGTCTCTGGACACCTGCCTTTCAGTCCAGTTAACACCTTCCTGACGTGTTAACCGGACTATGAGTCAGCACTGACTGCACGGCAGTGGGTTTGTTTGGTTTGTTTCAGGTGGCTTAGTACCTAAGTGCTACATCTGCTAACCAAAAGGTTTAACAGTTCAAATCCCCTTAAGAACCCTGTGGGGTGGTTCTGCTCTGTCTCTGCAGAGTCACTATGCACAAGACTCAACTTGATGGTGGTGCATTTGTTTCTTTTGTTTGTTTGTTTTTGAGGTGGCCAGTGCAGGTCTCTGCCATCCTCCTGACTGATGGTGCCACTTCAGCTCTCTCCACCAGATGTCAGGCCAAAACTGTGGAACGGAGGCGACACCACCTCCCTGCGGGGGCAGCAACACCCTCCACCGACCGGGAGCCTCCCACAGCCTCCGGTGCGTGCGCGTGTGTCTGTGTGTGTGTGTGTGTGTGTGTGTGTGTGTGCCTCTGTGTCTGTGTTTCTCTCTCTGTGTGTGCACAAAGGGTTCCTGGCATCCACGTCCATGCTACATTCTTTTTTTTTTTTTATTGTGATTGAGTGAAAGTACACCATACAATTCAAATCTGCATGCCTGCCTGTCTGCAGCTCCCTCTGCTCTCCTTGCTTGGTGACAGCACATTCCTCCTTTCATGTCATCAGATCCTCTTAACAATCTCCTGTCCCCTCCTTTTCACCCTCTCCACTTCCCTCTAGTAAGTGGCCAGTAGGATGACATCCTATAGATGCACAGAACCATCAAGTGCACACACGATATGGTCACTCTGTGTCCCCGAGTCCAATCCATTCATATCCAAAGAGTTGACTTCAGTAACGATCTACAGTCAGGGGCAGCATCAGGTCCACACTGTGGAGGCTCTGGACTCAGGTCATTCTTGGGCCCAGATGGGGCACCTCTCCTGCCCTGAGAGCTCAGAGCTTGTAAGCAGCAGGGCTGAAAAATGCAGATGATTGGACCTTATTAGTGCTACATTTTTTTTTCTTTTTGATTGGCTGGGCAGTGAAATTTGCTTTTTTCTGTTGACTAAAGCCCAAGGGGTATGGCTGTTTTGTTACAGTTCCTTTCCTCCCTGTGAAGGGACTCTGGGGAAGGGCTTCCTTTGTTCATCTGCCCTGTGGCCAGTGGGTCTGAGGACTCAGGCTTGTCTGACGAGTTGATGGGAAGCCCCACCCCAGTGAGAGGAAGAGGAGAGACTGCCAGAACTGAGCCCAGACTCCAGACAACGCTGACATCTCGGCCCTGTCAGAACCCGGGTCCCTTTCATTCACTGATCTGATTGTAGTTGTGATTTTAGATCTGCTGTGGTGTTGTGTGTTGTCTGCACCACGAAGGCAGGGACCCCCTAGGCCTCACTCACCTAGTGTGTTCAGCGCTTAGTGTGGGTGGATGACTGAATATCTGATTAAATGAGAGGATGGCTGCATTGGGGAAGAAGAAATAACAACAGGATGTTCTGATGTCGATGTTTGGATTCTAACCTAACTGGCATTTTGATGCTGGGCAAGTTAGTAAAATTCTTTGAGCCTCAGTTACTTTATCTGTGTGATGGGAAGGATAATGGTGTCTGTATCACAGGATTGTGGAAGAGGGCCTGAACTCATGTGTGTGAAGTGCTCAGCACATTGTCTGCCATTCAGTTGGAGTTCTTCGTTCTGGTTACCTGTTGAAGCGTACCCAAACATCCCCAAACTAGTGGCACCCTGAAGTCCCAGCAATCAATTTATTAGGCTCACAGATTTGGTGGGTCAGGAATTTGGTAAAGGCCCCGAGGAGACACTCTTTTCTGTTCCACGATGTCTGGGTCTTCAGTGGAAATGACTTGAATGGCTGGGAGAGTTGTGACGAGCTAGGGACTGTGACAGCTGGGCCTGGAATATCTACTCCCAAGCGGGCCTCTGCACTCCACTGTCCGGTGCCTGGGCTGGGACTGTTGACTGCAGGACAGTCTGCATGAGGTCTGTTCTGCATGACAGACTCATGGTGGTCAGATTTCTTAGATGGTGGTCTAAGGGTGGCTCAGGGCTCTATAAGCAAGCTTACAAGTGACAACAAGGTAGAAGTAGCACGGCATTTGATATATTGTTGCTTCCATCACACTCTGTACGTAGGGTTGACCAGTTGCCACGGAGTTGATTCCAACTCATGGGAACGCTCTGTGTATCTGGGAAGAACTGTGCTCCATGGGGTGCACAGTGGCATGCCAAATTTCAGAAGTAGATCGCCAGGCATTTCCTCTGAGGCACCTGTGGATGGACTTGAATCTCTTACCTTTTGATGAGCAGCTGAGTGTGTTATCTGCACCACCTGGGACTCCAACAGACAGACACAAAGCCCGCTTGCATTTTAGAGGAGGGATGTAAATGCCACGTCTCAATGAGTAGAGTGCCAAAGAATAAGTGGCCATGCTTTGGAATGGCCACCTTATTGTTCTTTTATTTTAAACTTATTTTGACCATTTCAGGTATTCAGAAGTTTCAAGAAGAGTTCAGAAAGTTGGCCTATGCCCTTCATCCAGCTCCAAATGTTAATATTTTACATTTGTTTTATCTTTTTCTGTATACTTCTGCATTAGTTATTTTTGTTAGACTGTTGACAGCAAGTTGCAAGCACAATGATTATTCTTACATAAATTCTGTGTGTCTATTTCTAACAACAGCACATTCTTTTACATAGGAAATGTACAATTTCTAAAATGAAGAAGTTAGTCTTGATACATGCAAACACATTCCCACTGACTCAGTTCTGATTCATAGTGACCCTATAAGGCAGAGTAGAACTGCCCCATTGGGTTTCTAAGGCTGTAGGGCAGAGTAGAAACCCCGCTGGGTTTCTAGAGTTATAATCTTTATGGAAGCCAAATGTGGCATCTTTCTCCCATGCAACGGCTGATGGATTTGAACTGTCAACTGTTTGGTTTGGTTTGTAGGTGAGTGGGCTTAACCACTGTACCATGTGGGTACCTTAACCTTGATGTGTTACTGGTGTCTAATATCAGATCCTCGCTGTGAGTCACAGTTCACAGGATGGCAATGCATTTGGTTTTTTAATACCAGCTCTTGTTCAGATTCCACCAATTGTTCTAATAATGTCTTTATAGAAGAAGAAAATCCAGGATTATGTATTGCATCCAGTTGTCATGGGGCTTTAACACAGTTCCTGAGACTTGCTTTGTAGTTTGTGAATTGATGTTTTTGAAAGATACAGACCAGTTGTTTGGTACAATGCCTGCACTAGGGTTGGGTCTGATGTTTCCCTGTAATTCACATTATACACTTTTGGCAGGAATTCTTCAGAAGTGACGTTGTATTCTTTTGAGTGACTCACATGAAGAAGCACATGCTGTTGATTTGATCTGTTTGTGAGGAGATAAACTTGGATCACTTGAGTAAAATGCTGCCTGCCAGTTTTCTGTACTGTCAAGTTTGGGTACCTGTATCTAATGAGCATCTTTTTTGAGAGACACGTTGTGACTGTGCAAATACCTTGTTCTTCCTCAAAATTTTGTTAGTTGCAGCATCCATTGATGGTTCTTGCCTTACAATCAGTTATCATGATGATTTTCCGGTTCTATCATTTTTCTGCATTTATTCATTTATTAGCTTTCTCCTTTTAAGAAAGAGCTTTTCCTTCTCCTTAGCTTATTTATTAACTCACTCATGTCTGTTTGTATGTGTGTATGTATGTGCTTATTTATGTCAGTGTGGACTCATGGATTCCTGTTTGATTCAACACACCTACTCCTTACTGGCATAGTTAGGTTCCAAAGACCAGATCATTGTGCGAAAATTGGCATTCTGTGAAAATGGAGGACGACTACATCATTACATAGCTGCCAAATTATTTCATTACATGGCCACCAAATGACATCATTATGTAACTGCTAACCTGCTAAGAATCATGGCCCAGGCAAGTTGATATGTAACTTTAACCATCACACCCAGCATTACCCTCACCTCATATCTTGTCATTGGTTAGTGCCCGACATATATTATTGATGTGCAAAAATAGTTGGGTAGTAGATTTTTCATGCTTGTTGTAAGTGTGAATTGTTGGATAATAATAATGTTGATAAGTGAATAATAGGTATAGGTTATAATCTGTTACTACCGTTATATCTTTTGATGTTAAAATTATCCCAGATTTTGCCAAGCTGCATTCTGAGGCCTTTCTTAAAAATCTGTTTTCTAATTGTGCTTTGAGTGAAAGTCTACATTTCAAGTCAGATGTTACACAAAAACTTATACACACATTGTTATGTGACTCTAGTTGCTCTCCTCAAACTGTGACAGCACACTCTTCCTTTCTGCCCTGTATTTTCCCTGCCCATTCAGCCAGCTCCTGTCCATCTCCCCCTCCTCATCTCCCCTCTGGACAGGAGATGCCCAGTTAGTCTCACGTATCTAAGAAGTACACTCTTCACCAGTATCATTTTATGTCTTATAGTCTAGTCCAATCTTTGTCTGAAGAGTTGTCTTTGACAATAGTTCCACTTCTGGGCTAACGGAGAGTCCAGGGACAACGTCTTCTGGGGACCTTGCAGTCTGTCAGACTGTCTAGTCTGACCTTTTTACTAGAATTTGAGTTCTGCACCCTGCTTTTTTCCAGTCCCGTCAGAGACTGTTGCGCTGCCTGTCAGGGGCAGTCCTTGGTGGCGACCAGGCACCATCTCGTTCCTCTGGTCTCATGCTGATGTAGTCTCTGGTTTATGTGGTCCTTTCTCACTTTAGATCTCATAGTTTCCTTTTGTCTTTGGTGCTCTTCAGGTTCATTTGCTCCAGGTGGGCTGAGACTAATTGATGCTTCTCAGATGGCTGCTTGCTAGCTTTTGAGACCTTAGACACCACTCAGCAAAGTGGGATGCAGAATGTTTTCTTTAAAATTTGTTATGCCAGTTGACCCAGATGAACCCCTGAAACTATGGTTCCCAGACTCCTGCCTCTGCTACTCTGTCCTTCAAAATGTTTTGTTACATTCAAGGAGCTATAAGCTTCTGCTGACTTCTTCTGTATTGTGTGTTGTCTTTCCCTTCAACTGAAATGATTGTCTACCATCTAGTTAGTGAATACCCATCTGCTTCCCTCCCTACCCTCATAATCATCAAAGAATGTTTTCTTTTGTGTTGAAACCTTTTCCTGAGTTCTTATAATAGTGATCTCATACAATAATTATCCTTCTCTGACTAATTTCACTTAGCTAATGCCTTCCAGATTGCTTCACGTTATGTTTCCCAAATTCCTCCTTGGTCTTTATCATTGCGTATTAGTATTCCTCTATGTGACTATACTATAATTTCTTTGTCCATTCACGTATTGAAGGGCACCTAGGTTGATTCCATCTTTTTGCTATTACGGACAATGCTGCAATGAACATCATTGTGCATGTATCTATTTGTGTGACAGCTCTTACTTCTCCAGGATGTATTCCAAGGATTGGGATTGCTGGATTGTATAGTATTTCTATTTCTAGCTTTTTAAGGAGGCTCAAAATCAAATTCCACAGTGGTTGTACCATTTTGCAGTATGTAAGCGTTCCAGTCTCTTCACAGCCTTTTCAACATTTTTTTTTTTTGGTGTGTTTTTTGGATTAATGCTAGCCTTGTTAGGGTGAAATGGTATCAAACTGTAATTTTCATTTGCATTTCTCAAACGGCAAATGATCGTGAGCATTTCCTGAATCCTTTTGACATGCTGTCATTGTTTTAAGTACTTCAGAGCACAGCGTGTTCTGTTCCTGTCTAATCAGATGGATTGGCTTCCAGGCTAGACGCTCATTCCAGTTTTCTTGAGGAACTCTGGCTCCTTTTAGTGGATAATAGTATTTAGAATAAATATTTGAGTGCTATTTAGAAACTAGTGTTAGGGTGGCAGGTGTGCTTCCTGCTACTAGATGTCATTGTTTCTAGATCTTCACAGTGAACAGAGCTCACAAATAGATGTATGCGTGCGCGAGTGCACGTGCACACACACACACACACACACACACACCCAAGCAATCTGTGTATGTTAAATTCTGTTAGTTCACATGGATGCTTCCAATTTCATTCAAATATCACAAGGTGTTTACAGCCTTCTCCTCTTTCCGTATTTGCAACTGCTTTCCCAAACAGTGAGAAACCTGGCTACCATTATCTCTGGTATATGATTTGAGTGCTCAGTCCTAGAAAATACAGAAAGTAGTTTCAGAATTGCTAACCCGTGGCTCTGAGGGTGGGGTGGGACAAGGGGGAAGCTTACTAACTAGAGCTTAATATGTGTCTATGGTTCTTTTGATGTTCAGTCTGAGAATGTATCGGCCGAGTCTTGTCTTTAAAAAAAGTTGCTTTGGGCACATTATTATTTTTACGTAAAAGTAAACCATGATCAGAAGATGAAGAGTTACTTGGACCAAGCCCTGATATTCCCTTCTAGTATGAAATTTTCTGAGCCCACTGCATAGCTGTCCAGCATCCCACCAGGGAGCTGCTGGTCACTGTTGACACCATCTCCTGCGCGCCATTTGTTATTTCTTTTCACTAGAATGCTTTGTGCAGGGACCTCAGAGCATTCTATGTGGCCTTAATTCTAGTTTGACAATCGGGAAAGAAAAGATTAAATAATTTGCTTTGTTTTCCTGTTAGCTTAGTAAGAGGAAAATGAAGAAGGTAAATCTGATTGCAAATCAAGTAAGATTGTATGCTATGCTAATTATTCCTTTCTTCCTGTGGCCAGGCTTCTTTGGGAACTTATAAAGCAGAGGCCAAGGGACGACAGAGGCCACCAGCACTTTGTACCTGACCTTTAGTCATTGCATGGGGGCAAGCAGTTAATATACTTGACTGCTAACTGCAAGATTGGAAGTATGAGTCCACTCAGAGTCACCTCGGAACAAAGGCCTGGAAATCTGCTAAAAAACTAGTCATCAAAAACCTCCTGGAGCACAACTCTACTCTGACATACATGAGGTCTCATGCATTTGAACTGATACAATCGCAGCTGGTACTGGCACTGGAGTGATATTACTCGTTAGTCTAACAACTAGGAGAGGTATTCTTTATGACGGTAAGGAAATATTCTTACCATAGTTTATAAAAATGTCTGGCAGAGAGTGATGATAAACTATTATTTGCATTTGTAGAGATAGTAATTTAGACTTTCCTTTATTAGCAAATACCTGAGGCTTATTCTGCACCAGGCATTATTATAAACAACTTCACATGTTAATTCATCATGTTAATTCATATTAATTAACTTGTTAATACTTGTTAATTCATCACAACAACCCTTTAAGGCAGCTAATATCAGTAGTCCCATTTTGCAGTAAGAAAACTGAGGTGCAGACAGCTTAGATTGCTTGCCCACAGCTGTAGCATGAGAGGAAACGTCAGATTCCCATCCCGGGTGTTTTGGCTTCAAAACTGGACTCTTGACCTCCAAGCCTGCTCTCTCACTACTGTGTTAAGCATTCCCTCTTTTAAAAATCTCAATTACATTAATAGCTTTCCTGATATTGAGTCATCCTTATATTCCAAATCATACTTAGTTATGGTGTTATTATTACTTGATTTTTTTTTGCTTGATTTGATTTGCAATTTGAATTTGTATCTATATTCCTTAGAGTGTTGCATATAGTACCTTTTCTTTTCATGGTCCTATATCAAGTGGCTCAAAAGGTCAAGCACTGAGCAATTAACTGAAGGTTTTGCTGTTCACACTTAACCAGAGGTACCTTGGAAGAAAGTTCTGGCAGTCTTTGAAAGGTCACAGCCAGGAACCCCTGTGGAGTACAGTTCTACTCTGAAGGGCATGATGTTGCCAGAAGAAATTGAGTTGAGAGCAAATGGCTTTTGTGTATGTGTGTTTGTTTGGTTCTTAATTTTTTTTTAAATATCAAGAGTAGGCTAAGCTTAATGTATTCAGAAATTTACCAGTTTTGATTTATAGAAGTATTTATATAAAATGTAAGTAATAGTTCATTGTGGATTGAACTGTGTCCCCCTAAAATGTGTATAAACTTGGCTAGACCATGATTCTCAGTGCTGAGTGATTGTCCATCATTTTGTGATCTGATGTAATTATCTTACATGTTGTAAATCCTAATCTCTATGATGATAATGAAGCCAGACTAGATTAGCTGCAGTTATGTAAATGAGGCATGACTCAGTCTACAAGATCAGGATGTATTTTGCATCAATCTCTTTTGAGACGTGAAAGAGAGACTTGAGCGGAGAGGAGATGGACCTTATACCATCAAGAAGGAAGCACCAGCCACAGAATACATCCTTAGGACCCAGAGTTCCTGAGCTAACAAACTCCTAAGACCAGGGGAAGATCATAACAAGGAACTTCCTCTACAACTGACAGAGAAAGAAAGTCCTCTCCTGGATCTGTAGCCTTGAATGTGGACTTACAGCTTCCTAGACTGGGAGAGAATAAATTTGTTTGTTAAAGCCATCTACCTGTAGTATTTCTTTTATAGAGCAACACCAAATAAGTGAGACAGTAGTTTTCTGAAAGTTGAAAGTAAAGAAATATCCCCCCCAAACAACTTGGGCCAGGGTCCTTCTAAACAAGTTTTTAAATTTTCAGTTTACTTGGTGGTGTAGTGGTTAAGTGCTATGGCTGCTAACCAAAATGTCAGCAGTTCAAATCCACCAGGCACTCCTTGGAAACTCTATGGGGCAGTTTTACTCTGTCCTATAGATTTGGACTGTGAGTCTGAATCAACTTGACACAGTGGGTTTGTTTTTTTGTGTTTGGTTCAGGTTTTCTATTTGTTCGTAACACAGTTTTGATAATTTACATGTTCTTAGAAAACCATCCATTTCATCAAGTTTTTCAATCTTAGTCACACAGAAATGTGCATATTATTTCTCCAAAATTTAAAACCTTTTCCGTCTCTTTATTTACAAGTGTTTAAGGATTTCTAATTCTCAGTCTTTTCTCTTTTGTCTTATTTTACTGTGTTCTCTCCTGCTTCTGATTAATTAGCACCTTTTAAAATATTTTTTAAGGCTCCTCTCCTACCTTCCCAGTGTTTGCTTTGCTGCTGGTTTGCACAGGAGCATTTTCCTCTTTGTTGAGAAAGACATCAGAAAACTCATCTTTTTTTTCTTCAAAAAATTTTATGATGTTTTATTAGCAAGATTATCAACATACGGTGGCAAAGGCTTCCATGATCCTCCCACAATTAATCCATTTATATATTCAGAAAAGCAAATTTATTTTTTAGAAAGGGCCTGCTACTGAATGGTTACATTAAACATCTTTAGAGATATTTGGGCTATTATAGAGGATCAGTTTCTAATTCACATCAAGCATTGCAGGAAGCAGTTTCAATATCCCATCATCATCTGAACTGTCAATTTTCATGCACACACATATATAGGAGTCCATCTTCATGTATCTTCCATTTGCAATTAAAAGCTCTGCTCAGCTTAATACTTCTCAGTATGATCTTGTAACCCACAGTACTCTTTTAGAATAATGATGCCTCAGGATTTTCAGCCGTGGAGGTCTGGTTTGATGTGAAAATATTTTTAAGGAAGGAAAAACAAGTGTTCACCATTGAGACAGGAGCTGAGTGGGTTGGAGAAGCTGCGAAAACATCCCCACTCTTGAAGTTCATCATTTTGTCTACTCTACACCAGGGACTGTGCAAGCTCAGGGCACATCAGAGCTCCGCTGGAGTGAAGAAGTGTTTGCCGGTGGAGCATGGTTTGTGCTGGTTCCAGGACCGTCCTGACTTCCGGTTTCTCCAACTCTTGATTGTTTAGTCCCTCTTTGATTCTGGGTCCCACCCCGGTAACTTTCTAATAGCTCCTCGCCACCCTCAACCGAAACAAAAACCCAGAGCGGTCGAGTCAGGTCTGACTCATGAGGATCCTAGAGGCCAGATACCTTTAACCACTGACAACAAGTTGTGTTCTGAAGCCTCTTACCATCAGAGGAGTCTTGAATGACACTCAGAAGCTGAAAATATGCACATACTCTGAAAAGCAGCTCAAGCAGGACTGCTGTGAGACCCCAGGAGTAATGGCCAAGCAATGTGTCCTGGACATAATGGTATCAGGACAGTCATTTAGGTTTGCTTCATTCCAATTGATGGGAAACAGCAGGAAACCACGCTCAGACTTCCAAGGCTTCCACTGGATATACCCCCAATCTGTTTCTCCATTTATAATTACATGTATTAACAAGTTCATGGCGGTGATACATGAAGAAGCATATTATGTAATCAGATTGTCTTTGATGGTATAGTTAATGCTAATGTGATGATTATGTGTGAACATTTAAATATATGACACTCATTATCAAAAACTGATTTAAGGACCAGGCACCAGTTTGTTTTCTTTCTTTTTTTTCCTCCTCCATATTCTTTTATGTTCTTTGTCTTTAGGTTCTTAGTAATTCAGTAGGCTGACATGTGTTTAACTCATCCTTTAATGAAAGGATCTGGCTGGCACACTGCTAGCTGGGACTGCCAGCTAGCCTCCGTTCTTCTCTGGGACCCTTAGAACAAAAACTGGACTTAGAGTTTTACTCCTATCTTGGCTCTTGGGAAATGAAATAAAAAAGTCAAAATTCCAAGAGCATCACAGAATAGGAGAAACACCAGACTGGACACGAGGGGGCTTGAATCTGAGGTCTACCTCTAAGTATTTGTGTTGCCTGGCACAAGCTAGTTAGCCCTTTGGGATTCAATTTTCTCACTTAGAAAATGGGGCCAATAAAATGTCAGCTGGTAGGGGACAGACTCAAGAAATCATGGGGCCTACAGTGAAAGACTGTGCAGCCCTTAGAAAGGATGAAGCCAACAGACTGTGCTGTTTCGACAGGCCAGGATCTGTTGTTTGAAAAAAGAGTTCAAATCAAGTATGATCCTATTAAAAAAAAAAAATTAAAATACGCACAGGGACCAAAGAAAAAAAAAAAAAGAAAGAAAGAAAAATCAGGAGAAATATGTACCATTATTGATATTTTGCTCTGAGAGTTAGGACTAGCATGGACTTTTGCTTTTAGAGCATGCTATTTGTGGGATGTTTTGAACATTTTATAATATACAAATATTTCTTAGTAAGGGCAAAAAAAAAATTAACTCATAGAATAGTGGAAAACTTGGATGTATGTATGCCATGTTTCCTTTCAGCAGGCATCCTATTCCTTTCTGGGGCTAATATTTGGAGTGTGACTATGAAGTGCCATGGCTGCAGTGGCCTGTGGGAGAAATCCTCGTTTGCCCCTTGGCTGCCGCTGGAGCTGCTGTGCCCACCTTCCTAGGGGCCTCACCACGTCTTCCCTCCTAACCATCATCCCCTCAAGCTCTGGGCTTGGCCTGGTGTGTAGCATATGAAGTCTGACAATTAACTCCATGAACTTAATTGTTCTAAGCTCTACATATCTCACTGCTGAATATCACTATGGCCACCTTTGAAGTATTCCTCTTGGGAAGCTATGCTCTGACGCCAGCACCTAGTTCACCCTTTAAAGCCATTCTGGATCTCTGTTTCTGGAATGGCCATTGTGCATGGTGGCAAGGTGGCAAGTTCACGAACTTAATTGTCTAGTTGTCTGTGAGGAAGTTTCTAGCCAGTAAACAAATAACTGTATTGGAACACCCTCCCTACTCACCTGATCTGGACCCCACTGACTTTTCTCTTTACCCAAAGAGAAAGGAAATATTGAAATACTGAAAGGAAGACATTTGGATGACATTCAGGACATCAAGGGTAATATGATGACAGCTCTGGTGGCCATTCCAGAAAAAGAGTTCCAAAATTGCTTTGAAGGGTCAACTAGGCACTGGCATCTGTGTGCAGCTTCCCAAGGGGAGTACTTCAAAGGTGACTAGTGATATTCATCAGTGAGGTATGCAGCATGTTTTCCAGGATGAGTTTGTGAACTTAGGCAGTCTTTGTATATTGGCTAGTTGCCATCAGATTGATTTCAACTCATGGCAGCCTTCTGTGTGTCAGAATAGAATGATGCCTCTCAGGGTTTTCAATGGTTGGGATCTTCCAGAAGTAGATTACCAGGGCTTTCTTCTGAGACTGCTCTGCGTGGATTCAAACCCCAGCCTTTTGGTTAGTAACCAAGTGCTTAATTATTTGTGTCAGCCAAGGGCTCCCTGGCACCTATTAGGCACCTGGTAAATAATAAACTGGGTCAACTGGCTTATAGGTGGTCTCCTTTGAACCTTGGATCAATCCATCAGTCATCAACAGACAATACAGGGAGCATCTTCTACAGGCTGATCGCTCCACGAGCACTGAGTCATCAAGTTTACTTGGAGCTGGACACAGACCCCATCACCTCCAGCCTTTGCGGCCATCCTAAGCAAGCTGCAGAGGTTGAGCTCTGCAGAAAAGTTGAAGGCACTGTGACCAGGGAAGGAGCCCTGGTGGTGAAGCGGTTCAGCGCTCAGATGCCACCTGAAAGGTGTGAACCCGCAGTCCTTCCAGAGGAGAAACCTGTCAGTCTGTTTCCCGAAAACTTACAGCTTGGAAACCCTATGGGGCAGTTCTGCTCTATCCTATACCATCGTTATGAGTCAGAATCGATAAGGCGGGAATGGGATTCTGGTGACCGGGGAAGGTGGAGACTCACGTCCAGCCCTCTCACTGTACCCTTTCCTTATGAAAAGACTCCAGTTTTAAAGGAAGACGTGCAGCCTCCGCCTGCCACCACCCAGGCACCTTCCAATGCAGAGACGACAATGTGTAAGTCAACTGCAGGGTCTGGGAACACTCAAGACTTTTCATCGGGACGAACACCACATGGTGGAGGCTTTGTGGCATGTACCAAAAGCCACTTGCCCAGATGCCTGACTCTCTAATTATTAGGTAATTGTTTTCCTTGGGTGGTGTTTCACGGAACATGAGTCAGACTTTGGGTCAGGCCTGGGACGAGCTCAGAGGCGTCGTTTGGCTGCCGTGTCTTACCTCTTCTCCAGCTTTGCAGGTGGGGTGGCTAAGCGAGCACCGTCATGTCACGCACATCCGGGAAGGACCATTCCGGCAGCACGGGTTGCGTCATCTCCGGCAGCGGGGCTTCCGGGGAACGTGTGTCCTGGTGCACGTGGAAAGACTCATCCAAAGCCACGCAGAGAGTAGGAGAATCCCCGAGGCTTGGACCTCCAGAAACCCCCTCTTGTTTGACAGACCTCTCCCACCGTTTTGTTAATGATTTGCTATCCACAGCATCTTGAGTTGCAAATGAATAAATGTTACTTGAGTACCAGGTACCTGGCATGCGCATGTCACAGGTGGGGATGTGGGCCTCCTTACAGCTTCTGCCCTCCTCCCCAGACTTGTCCCAGCCTCTGCAGGTAGGCACCCCAGGGAGGGAACATTGTTCTCCTGACAGCCAGGCTTTTCTTCACTCAGGCTTCTCTTTTTCCTCTTCATAAACATTTTTCTGCATCTCCAGGTACTGGGTGTCAGCCTCCAGTCCCCCATGCTCCTCTTCTCACCCCATTGGCTTTGTGTCATTCTCTCAGAACAGCTACACCTAGCCCAGGCTGAAGGGTGCCAGTGTTTCTCAAGTCTATTTGGCAAGTGGGGTGGGGTGGCTGGTATCAGTGCGGTGGTCAGTATCCTTCCACTTTTAATGAGCATCCAATAGACATCAGACCCCAGGAGTCTCCAGGCGATGCAAATGATTAAGCAGCCAGCTCCTAACTGACAGTTTAGCAGTTCAAATCCACCCAGAAGCACTGAAGAAGCAAGGCCTGGCCACCCACTTCTGAAAGGTCACAGCCATTGCAAACTCTACAGTTCCACTCTGAGATGCAAGAGGTCACTATGAATTAGGATTGACTCGATGGCAGCTGGATTGATTTTTGGCTGGATTTCACTCCTATCAAAGCCATGGGCTTAACATAGTCTTGCAGACACCTACTTGCCTGCTCATCCTGAGAAAATAACATATTAACTGTGGCATAGTAGTTAAGTGCTATGTCTGCTAACCAGAAGGTCGGCAGTTCAAATCTGCCAGGTATTCCTTAGAAATTCTGTGGAAACACTGTCCTATAAGGTTGCCTTGAGTGGGAGTCTAATCAACGACACTGGATTTGGCTTGGTTTCAGTATGCAAACCCCGCCCTTAAAACTGACAAATTGGGGCAGGGAGCTGGGAGTGGATTTCTTTGGAGAAAAATAATATACATGTGTATTTCCAAAACACGTGAAACTATTGGAGCTGGTGCCTGGAGACCCAGGGCCAAGGGGCAATGATCGTTCGAGGGTGTGTGTGCTCTGTGGAATGATGTTTTAAATCATGACGTTGAGAAGAACCCCCAACCAGTTGCCTTGGGTAGACCTCATCTCACAGCAACCCCATGTGTCAGTAGAACAGTGCTGTCTCAGGTTTTCAATGGGCTGATTTTTCAGAACTTGATTACCATGCCTTTCTTCTGAGGTACTTCTGGGTACACTCAAACCTCATAGTTTCCAGATAGCGGCACTGACACCACCCAGGGACTGTCGGAGGACAAAAGAGGTCACATTCCCACAAATCATCTCCTATCATCCTACCTTCTCTACGGACAGGAGGGAGGAGACTCCCTGCTACTGGTGACATAGAAAAAATGTTTCCTTTCCTCCTTTGTGTGGAACTGTGGTGGGGGAGCCTCTCTGTCCATGTTCACATCAGGAGGGGAGTGAGGACTGCCCGGAGACGGTCGGGATGGAAGCACAGGGCATCTGCTACTGCTTCCCAGAGGTCGCATCTGTTTGCAGTAACCCAGTGCCAAGAAAGCTGACTGTGTCCACCTGGCCCCTGTGTCATGGTGCTTGAGTGTGGTGATGTAGAGGCTGCCTGCCCTCTGGCTAGCAGGTGCTTTCACCTAGAGCTTTGCCTCAGGCATCTTCTGATGTCAGTACATGAAAGCTGGAACCCCTGTATGTCAGCAACATCATGGCAGGGGTGGCAGAGTGCTGAAAACCACTTCCTCTTCCTTCCTGGCCTCTTTTCAGGCACCTGGGAGGGGGGTAGTGCCTGAGGGCCAGGAAGGAGCTTACCCTCTCTGAAATCACCGACATTACGGCTTGTTTTTGCGTGATGGGCCCCATCCTCTTTTACTTAGAAATCCTGAACTCTGGAGAGCCATGAACAGGCACCCCAAAGAAGCTGACTGCAAGTGGAAGATGTTTTTGAAGACTGCTGTTTTATCTTTAAAATCTGTGAGAATTTGCATCTGTGTGGATATCACACACATTTGTTTAAACCTTCCCCTGCCCCCTAAATCTTTGTTGATAGCTTCTTCAGGAAAGATACCATATTTTTCCTGTAATTTTGCCTACCCTGGCTGACCACTGGATCCTGTCTGAGACACAGGCAGACTGATGCCCCAGGTCGCTGGCCTGTCCCCCAAGGCCCTTCTCAAGTGGCCTTCGTCCACATTTCCCACATCCCCCTGTGACTAACTGGGTGGGTTCTATGTTGCTTGAGGATCCAGGCAGGCACAGCTCAGGTTTTCTGGATTAACTCTTGCTGTTTACCAACCCTTGAAACTTCCCAAGTCCTCCAGCACCAGGCTTCTAGACCTCTCTGGTCCCTGACCAGCTTTCCAACTTAGTCCCGTCCTCTTGACCAGCACAGCACGTGCTTCGGACTGTAACACTGCATAGCCTGTGAGCAGGGACCTCGCCTTGCTCTGCCCCTGCCCCCTGGCCTACAGCCCATACAGCACTGTGCACAGAGCAGATGTCACCTCTCTCTACCTGTGGGGGCCAAGCCACACTCGCACAGCGCGGCTTGATCTCCCTGGGATCGTTCCAGAAACGGCCAGGAGATGGCGCCAAGGCGCCAAGGCTTCAGGTCGAATGTAAGCTGGCTTCTCCCAGAGTCTGGGAAAAGGCTCCCTCCTTCCGGCTGCCTCCGGGACTTGGAGCCTCTTCCAGGCAGCCCTGACTCCTGAGGTGCCTGTTCCAGCCTTCAGAAAGTGCAGCCAGGGGATCTGAATAAAGCTGGGCCGTGGGCATTCCATAGGGTGCTGGCCCATTTGTGCCTCCGGCAACATCCCAGAATCCTCTCCACTGGGGACAGGCTCGAGGGAAGGCTGAGATGGCAGTTTAGTGTCTGGCAATGGGAGCAATCCTGTGCACGTGAACCCAGATCTCCTGGGCCTAGGCCTCACCACGGTTGGTGTGCTGAGGAGGTACTGGGTAAGCTGCATTTTAGAAACTTCTCAGCTTCCAGTCCCTCCACTGCCAGCCCCCCTTAGCCCCCTGAAAGCCAGCCATGGCCCAGTTTGGGCAGGAACATGCCCACTGGGCACTGTTTGGCATTCCGCAGAGGAGGCAGCCTGTTAAAGAGAAAAGAGAAATGACTTTGGAGTCAGATGGGGGCCGGAATCCTGACCGCGAAGGCACCAGGCAGCCTGAGGTTGGGTTCTGGTTCTGTTACCTTCCAGTGCTGCAGCTTTGGGCCCTGTCAATGTTCCTGTCTGTAAAATGGAATTTAAAGCACGAAAGCAATCATGGGAGACATGACTAGCATATACCCCGCATGGTACTCACTAATTTGCTAGGCTTCTTCCCCTCCCTGCACACAGAACCGAGCATGTCATCTTGGGGTAGATTCTGTTTTTGATGTAGATGAGACATCTATGAGCTGCCCTATATTATATAGGTAATACATCAGCCACGGCATCTGTGTTTAGTAAATGTCAGTAGACTAAATGAACATACATACAGAGATATGAAAAATTTGTGATTCAATAACGTATTGAAATAAAATAAAAACTAAATGACAGGCTTGGAAGATAGGAGAAGTATTACACACTGTATCATAAAGCATAGAACATCTCCTCTTAACTACTGAACTTCTCCAGCACCTTGTAGAATACCAAATGCTTCTATTGACCTTCACTTGTGTGGACTTTCAAGGTGGTCTTGTGAGTTATGAATCTACCCCAAGATCCCATGCTTGGTTCTGTGTGCACAGCAGGGAAGAAGCCTAGCAATTAGGGAGCATCACATGGGGTATATGCTAGTCGTGTTTCCCATGACTGCTTTTGTGCCTTTAATCCCATTTTACAGACAGGAACATTGAGACGGCCCAAAGCTGCAGCACCGGAAGGTGGCGGAACCAGAGCTCAGCCTCAGGCTGCATCATGTCTTTGGGGTCAGGATTGAGGCCCAGAACTGACTCCAAAGTCTTCTTTCTTTCCACTTCAACAGGCTGCCTCCTTTGGGGAATTCCAAACAGTGCCCAGTGGGCATTTTCCTGCCCAAACTGGGCCATGTCTGGGTTAGGGGTGGTGGTGGTGGTGCTCGAACAGGGATCCTTTCAGTTTCTTAAGTGCAATTTACAAAGTACCTGTGTTATTGTGATTTTAAAAATGAGGAAATTTAGGCACACAGCGCTCTGGTCAACTTCCTGTCAATAAATGCTTGCTGGTCTACTCTTCTCTACAAAAGAAGAAAGAGACTTGAAGAAAGTATGACACAGCCTAGCCCCCCGGAGAAGCCCATCAACAGCAGAGCTGGTGTGTGAGAGAGGTCCCAAGCTCCTTCTGCTTCATCAGAGTCCTGGCTGCAGTGGTTGGTCAGGAAGCTTTCACTTCTGAGTAATAGAAGTCCAGCTCCATGAGCTTCAGCAAAATGGGAACTTCATTGGCTTTTCTATCTCCTGAAATTGAGCGTCAACTTCAGGCATGGTTGGATCTAGGAGCTCAAATGTTTCACTTAGGATTCTGTTCTCTCGTTTTCTGTTTTTGGCTCTATGTCTCCTCTGTATGTTCTCCTTTGTTCAGCAGCAAGAGGCTTCCAGGTGGTGGCCAGAAAAGATGTCATCAGCAAGCCTGACACGGGAGTACAGTAGTTGTGGTTAGTTGTCTGAGAGGGCTCAGACACAGGAGACCCCACGTATAAAGAACAGTGTCACCTGGTTTGGTGCCGTCATCACGAGTGTTGGTAGGATTGAGCCTATTGTGGTGAACATTGTGTTACACCCTCTTACTGAAGATGTCCCTGCTTTCTCTGTCTCTCCTTGACCCCAAAGGCAGTCAACAGCCTTCTGTACTAGTGAAAGGCTCTGGTTGGTTATGTTTGGCTCGTGTCCTCATCCCTGAATGAAAGCCTATGCCCAGGGCAATGGGGCTCTCTAATTGGCCAGCCTGGGGTGTGTGTCACCGTTTGTGGCAGGCATGAATAGAGCCCCATGACTGATTGAGACCATGTGCAGTGGGGGAAGGGAGGTTTCCTATTGGAGAGGACAATGGGAAGACAACAGATACACACCTAGCACGTAGTACCCTGTTCTCAAGCTGGGTGGCTATAGTCAACATCCGCGTTAGACGTTGGCTCTTCAGGGTGAACAATGGGTCCCAGGTGATACGAAGGGAAACAAATGACCAGAGACCGAAACAATTTCCTCCCTGAGACCATGGAAGGCTACCTCTGTGTCCATAGAGGGGTGTCCCAAGTGAGCACTCCAGGCAGCACCCAGGTGCTGAAACCAGGAGAGGTGCCCTAAGGAGTGATAAAGGAGGAAGGAAGGATGCTTTAAACCATGAGTGGACCACAGCTGTGGGGACTTGTAGTTTATACTGCCTTAGGAAAACAAGCTCAGAAATTTTGGACCATCACATGAAAAGGCCATTACAAGTTATCTAAGTGGTGTTAATTTTTTTTTTTTTTTTAGCAGTTGTGTTGGCCATTTCTGCACACAAAACAAAATAATTCCATAACTTGCTGGCTTACATGAGAAATCTTTGCTTAGCTCATGAGTTTTCAGGTTGGTTCGACTGTTCTTGCTTGGGTTGGGCTTCACTCATGTGTTTGAGGTTTGGGGACTGCCTAGTGCCAGCTGGACCATCCATGTGTATAGGACCTCAGCTGGAATGGTAAGAGAAGATAATCACTGCTGTAGTCTTTCATCTCCTTCCAGTAGGGTGGCCTGGGCTTCTTCACATGGCATCTGGCTGTCATGAGCAGGATGAGAACAAGCCCCAATACTGCACAAGCACTTTTAAAGTCTGTCGATGCATTTTTCCTAGTGTCCCATTGTCCAAAGCTAGCCACATGAACAATTCAGAATCAGTGTCAAAGGGAGTGCATTTGTGGCCATTTGGAATCAATAACAGTAATCAAATCGTTTTTCACATGAAATTTTATTAAAAAAACCAAGTGCCTTTGAGTAGGATCCAACTCTATTTCCTAAACCAGATAGAAGCAGATACCCTCTGGGTATAACGAGGGGTGGGGTGACCTTGGCAGCACCTGAGGACTCCAACAATTCTGGAGGGTGGAGTTTGAAACCCTCCCAGTCGAGCACAAACTCTTCATTGTATGGATGAGGAGTCCGAGGCTCAGCAGCTGTTTAAGGTTGCATAGCTACCTAGAGATAGAGCTGTTGCTCTGGACCCTATTTCCGCTCCCACAATCCAATGAGATGAGTAGTGACGGTATTGTACTAGGAGAAGCCGAAGTTGGGAGAATACCATGTCTTGTGGAGCAGTTTAGGAAACAGTGTTTCCTATATACCCTTTAAAAAAGTCTTGGTTTCCCAATGTGAGATTTAAACAGAGATGCAAAGGAAGACAAGAAGCCAGCCTTGTAAAGCGTGAAGGGAAGATAATTTCATGCTATTGCACTAAATGGACCATCAGAGTTCTTTTGTTCATTTAGTTCTTTTGGTGGAGCTAGGAAAGTTGATTATGAAACTTATTTGTCAGGTATAAGGCAGGGGGTCCACATCTGCTCTCCCACCCATGGAGGGCTCCATATAGATGGCCACAGGGGACTTGAGTTCAAAGAATGAATGACTTTGCTCCTGTTGATATTTTAGTTCTGACTATTAGTTTTCTGTTGCTGCTGTAACAAATTATCACTACCTTAGTGGCTTTAAAACTAATTTATCATCTTATAATTCTGAAGATGAGAAATCTGAGATGAATTTTTTGGAGACTAAAATTACAATGTCAGCAGAGCTGGTTTCTTCTGCTGGCTCTAAGGCAAATCCATCCTTGTCTCTTTCAGCCTCTAGGGACCACCTACATTCCTTGGCTTGCGGCCTCTTCCTCACCTGACTCCATCCGTTGTCACGTGCCCCTCTCCTCTGACTCTTCCTTCAGCATCCTGCTAATAGCACTAGTGGGATTACATCGGGCCCCATCTGGATAATCCAGGACAATCTCCCCAGCTTGAGAGGCTTTATCACACCTTCAAAGTCCATTTTACCCTATAAGGTAACATTCACAGTCTCTGGGATTAGGCTGAGGCTATTGTTTGGAGAGGGGATATTATTTAGCCAACAACAACATTGACCCTTACTGAGATCTTTAACTAGTTTGGAGCCCTGGTGATGCAGTGGTTAAGAGCTTGGCTGCCAGTTTAAAGGCTGGCAGTTCAAATCTGCTAGGCACTCCTTAGAAGCCCTATGCGGCAGTTATACTCTGTTCAGTAGGGTCACTATGAGTTTCCACGGACTCAGTGGCAATGAGTTTGGTTTTCTTTCTTCTTTTTTTAGTTTTAACAAGTTTACTCTCTAGCCTTTGCATCTGATGAAGTTTAGGGTATGATAAAGGAACTACACAAGGGCCTGAACACACATGGTCAGTTAAATCACCGTGGTGATGACACAAATAATGAAGCTATATCCCTGTAGTTTCTCCCAAGGATTTCTGGTGGCAGACTGGTCGAGTGCTTGGCTGCTAACTGAAAGGTCAATGGTTCAAACCTACCAGCTGCTCTGTGGGGGAAAGATGTGGCAGTCTGCTCTGGTAAACATCATAGCCTTGGAAACCCTATAGGATAGTTCTACTCTGCCCTGTAGGATTGCTATGCACTGATGGGAATGAATTTATAGTTCCTGTCAGAACAACATAAAAACCCCGAAGTAGCAGGACCTCACAAGAAAGGATTTATCTGAACATCAGTAGAAAATAAGTACTGAGACCCCTTGTTGCTGTTCCAGGTACAAAAGACCCACGATGTTGCTATGGGCCATCCCTGCCCTATCTGAACATACCAAGTGAGGACTGTCCCCTCAGGTCATCTTTCTATGGGGACAACTGGTAGAAAAGAGCATCTCCTGGTGTGAGTGGACAGAGGCATGCCTTTATTTTGTGTCGTGTGTGTAGGTATATGTAGGCACAGCTGACATGTGAATGAGGTCTGTACAATAAATAGTTGGTTGTAGATGTCCCCAGGGGAGAGTTGCTGTTTAAGAAAGGAAGAAGAAAACATATGTCTATTACTACCATTATATGCATCTACTATCAGAGGCAAATAGAGATACCAAGAGATGATCAAAAACAAGCTAAAAACTCACTGGAAGGAAAGGATGGTGCTTGCACAAATTGTCTATAAATCTTCCAGAACTCTCTCTCTTTGGGTGCCATGTGAAATGCTTGCTTTCTTCTTAGTGTCTCGTTAAGAGGGAAATTTATTGCTCAATCATTGAACTATGTCAGTTTTTAAAAAATGTTGTGTATTTCCAGGAACCACATGCTTGATTTTGTGTTAGCTACATGCCATTGAACAGGAACAAGCTTGGACTTTCCAGTGATGAAGTGATGCTAATCTGAAATAAAAGAGAGAGCATGTACTCACTTGGAAGCCACAGCAGTTTCCCATAAATGTATCACAGCCTCTGCTCCCTTGTGATAAGTTAGAATAACATCACTCCTTCCTCTCAGGCCAGGGCACAATCCATATCCTTGCGCACCCCTCCCTCCAGCACCTTCCTGCCTTCTCTGCAAGTGGGTCCAAAGACAAACCAGCAGAAGAGCCAGATTCTTATGGGTGTGTGTGTGTGTGTGTGCTGCCCAGCTGTGCTCGCACCCCTGCCCTGGAGTGAAGAGTTTGCAAAGGACCAGGAAGGGAAAGAAAAATGTTAAATAAAAACCAATGAGTTTCGTATCATCCTTGCTAAAAATAAGAAATAGGCAGGAGATGAAGGGCTAGGCTGACACATGTGAACGTGTCTCTACAAAGGTACTGCGGTCCAGAGGCTGCGGGGAATGGCTGCCTCCTGTTCCTCTTATTCTGCTACAGACTGTACCCTGGGGGCAAGCGTGTCACTAAGCAGCTAAAACAGACAACGGAAGGGATGGGAGGAAAAGAAAGAAAAGCAGGGATGCCTCAGGGTTTACCTGGCCCTAGTCCCCATCTCGAGTGCCCACGTGGTACAGTCAAGCACTTGACTGTGAACTGAGAGGTTGACATTCAAACCCAAACAGAAGTGCCTTGGAGGAAAAGCCTGGAGATCTGCTTCTGAAAGGTCACAGCATGGAAAACCCTCTGTTCTGCAACATAGGGGGTCACTATGAGTCCAGCAACTTGCATGTGCCCATCTTTTCTGCAGGGCTCATTAAAACTGGAAGCTGTCCACGTGAGTGATGGGAACACGAGTGAGCAAGGGGACATACTGGAGTTGCTGCAAATGCTTTGAAAGAAACAGGGGGACATGGAAGGTGAGATTTGATGGCGCTGAAACTCAAGGCTCCTGTCACTGTTGGAAATGAGATTGGCTGAGTTGATTTGATGGCTCCACATGTGGCTGTTGGCAGTACGGTAGTATCTGAAGCACACCTGTCCAGCTTCTTTGCTGGATCTTGATAAATGCAGCTGTGAATTCTCCGTCTCTAGACATGGGCCTTTTCTTCTCTCTAGCTCTTTGACTTATGAGTTGACTTTTTAATTAAGCGTTCCTTAGACGTCTAACTTTTTCCTACAAAGATCATTTCACCATGTTGACAAGGCTACTCATATTTATTTTTATTTGTTCAACTATATTTAAGTGCCTATTCAGTTGAAGGCCCAGAAAAGTATGAGAAAATGAGTCACACACAACTAGCTTTTGAGTAAATAGATGTTTAGACGCACATTTGTGTTTACATATGGTCTGTTTTGGTCATCTAGTAGCTGCTGCAACAGAAATATCACAAATGGATGGCTTTAAAGGGAGAAGTTTTATTTAGTCACAGTCTGGTAGGCTAAGAGTCCAAATTCAAGGCACCAGCACCAGGGGAAGGCTTCCTCTGTCTGCTCTGCTGGAAGATTCTTGTCATCAATCTTTCCCTGGATTGGGAGCTTCTGAGGTGCAGGGATCCCTGCTCCTTTCCAAATTATGCACTCTGCTTCCCTACGGTGGTACTAGGTTCACAACTTCCTGCTTGCTTGCTTTTCCTTTATAGCACAGAAGACTGCCTCAAGGCACAACATGATCTTACAGATTGAGTCCTGCCCCACCAACCCAACCACTTCCCATCCTCCCATATTAACATCATAGAGGCGCGGTTTATAGCATTAGAACCATCACACAGTAGCAGCAATCAGCAATCATGGCCTAGCCAAATTGCTACATACATTTTTGGGGGGACTCAGTTCAATCCATGCCAGAGTCTGTGGGTGGTACAAATATTTAACAGTAATTGAAGGTTGGAAGTTTGAGTCAACCCAGGGGTGCCTCAGAAGAAAGCCCTGGCAATCTAATTCCAAAAAATCATCTGGTGAAAACCTTATGGGATGCAGTTCTACTCTGACATGCATGGGATTGCCTGCTGTGAGCCAGAATTGACTCAGCAGCAACTGTTTTTTATATTTTAAATATATGTTTTTATGTATATTTACAAATGTATTCTTTAATTTTTTTAAAATGTGTTGTTTTTTGAGCAGAGTCTAGGCTCAAAATACATTCATCCAGATAAATCCTGAAGACCTTCCTAAAAAACAGAATTTAGAAATGCACGTGGTTCGACAATACTGAAAAGTGTGCTTTCAAACACCATCCACATTATGCCTGGAAACCCAGGCTTTCGTTTGTGGGTAAAACTCAAAATGGGTTTCCATTTTTACAAACCCAGTTTGGAATAGTCCACTTTTCCTTAGGGGGCATTTTAAATTGAATGAATAGAGAAACTTAGTGTGTTACTGTTTCAAAATAACCAACTGCAGAAAAGCAATCTGGCATGCTTCCCAGTGGCGTTTCTTTTTACCTACCCCCGCATATCCAGGTGTGATGTAATAATCAAATTTTGGCGGTATTCAAAACCACGCTTCCCAGCAACTTCTGAATGATCCCTAAGGAGAGCCAGCTGAGGCTGAGGACCGCTGGCAGCATTCTTTGCCACCTGGGGGCAGACGGCAAGTACTGCAAACATTTTTAGCTCCTTAGCTCTGAACACTTTCATAATCCTACTTGGTTCAACACACTGGCTGCTACCTTCTGGATGAGGCAGAGGAAACTCTTGCAGTTGTTGCCATTTGGAGAAAAATGTGCAAAGATGATTCTAGGGCCTTTTTCTGCATGAATCTCGGAGAGGGCAGCACGATGATTGGTCTGAACTACGACCTACATCCTGAATTCCAGCCCTTCTCCCTTCTACTCGCCTCCACTGCCCAGCTCCAACCCGTTCTTCATAGACCAGCCAGATTTGTTTCCTAAAAGCCTCAGTCAACTCGTGTCACTTTCTTGTTTAAAACGGTCTGTGATTCCTCCCTCTGCCTCTTTGTGTTTGTAATGAAATTGTAAGGCATGGTCTACATGGTCTTTCACAGAGCTGTACTGATACCTTGGACTTGAGTTGATCCTTTTGGCCTGGATTGGGCTATATATATCTATTGATTTGAGTCAATTCCAACTCATAGTGACCCTAGACTCATAGAGTTTCCAAGGGGTGCCTGGTGGATTTGAACTGCTGACTTTTTGGTTAGCATCCATAGCACTTAACCACTACGCTACCAGAGTTTCCTTGGGTTATATGCCCATCCCTAAATCAATCACTGCAGCCAGGAGGATATGATTCCCTGATTAGCCAGATTCCTGGAGTGGGGAATGAGGTCAGCCCTATGTAGACCACATGCCCTGGCTATGGGGGAAAATTAGAACCTCAAAGAAAATCAGTGAGTCATGACCAGAAGAGGGAGGAGCAGATGCCAGAAAGATTATAGAGACAGATTTCCACCCCGAATCACAAAGGACTATAGGCTACCATACTAAGGTTCTCTTGTAGCAATCCAGTAGATTTGGGATAAATACAGGAGCCACAGTGCTATAACACAGTGGTTAGACTTAAGAGTTGGAAATCGGAAAAGAATATTTAGGAATAAATCACAAGTAATAAAGAAGTCATATTATATTGCTCCAATGTTTTGGAGATTCTGCAATTTGAGTTCTAGAAAGAAATGACCAAATCTTGCCCAAATCACTTCTGGGGCCACTTACATGGTTTCCCAGGGCTGTAGTCCAGAAAATCAGGTGGGTAGAAACGTCTTGCTTTTCTTTCTGGTCAGCTCGTTTCATTCACCTTTTGGGGGATGGGAGGGAGTCAGGCTATTTTGGGGGTGAGAAGAGAGAAAGACTCAGGCACTTGGAAAGATGTGGCCACTGTGACTGGCTCTGTGGTCCTGGCTGTGCTTCCCAGAGGACATGGGGACAGAGAGGAGAAAAGGGATGGAGGAAAAGAAATACGGTTGTTCCTGGTTGATTAAGATGCTTCAGTTGGTAGAGCAGCTTGCTCAGAGCTGTGTGTTTTCTTTCTGTGCCTCTGATGTTCAGTTCTAGAGCTCTTTGTCATTATATGTGTGAGTTTACACTCACAGGGTCAAAGACTGAGTAAATATTTTGTTAGGCAAATTTGCATCTTACTGGAGCTGAATATACATGTGATAACGTTTTTCAGCTGGTAGCGGGGCCTTTGGTGGAGAAGTCAGTAAGAGCGTACACAGAAGACATTTGGGGGGCTTTCCTAGGAAAAGGAGTATTGATGCCCATGCTTCTGAAAAGCATAACAAGAAGGAAGCTCCCCACCTGAACCTCAGTCTGCCACACACCTCATAGCTGTGAATCTCCTCCTGAAATGAAATGACATGTGTCAGTTGTGTCAAGAAGAGTTGCCTGGTGGTCATGCTCAGGGTCATGTCCAGAAGATAAATCAGTGTGATATCCACAAGGCATCAAAAATCATCTAAATCTTTACCAAAGTCACTCCAAGCAAAACAGAGATGTATAACACAGTTCATAGCATAATGTCGCCAAATCTCTCTCCATTCTTCCATACTTCTCTAAGCCACTGGGTTTTCATCTGAAAAATGTACGAAATAACTTGGCTACTTCATAGGACTTATTACTAACTCTAATAACCAACCAATCAACCGCCAACCCACCCACCCAACCAAACAACCGTTTGCTGTTGAGTTGGTTGTAACTCATGGCCATTACATGAGTTAGTATTTCAGAACAAACTATGCTCCATAGAGATTTTTAAATTTATTATTCTCATTTTTTAAGATTTTTGACTGTGCTTTAAGTGAAAGTTTATAATGCCAGTCAGTTTGATGAACAAAAACTTGCACACATGCTGCTAAGTAACTCTAGTTGCTTTCTCCACCTTATGACAGCACACTCCTCCTTTCCACCCTAGATTTTCCATGTTCATTCAGCCAGCTCCTGTCCCCTTCTACCCTCCCATCTCACCTCTGAACAGGAGCTGCCCAGTTAGTGTCTCATATAGTTAAGCCAAGAAGCACACTCTTCACCAGTATCATTTTATGTCTTACAGTCTAGTCCAATATTTGCCTGAAGAGTTGGTTTGGGGAATGGTTTCAGCTCTGAGCTAACAGAGAATTGGAGGGCCATGTCTTCCTGGGACCCTCCAGTCTGTTGGTCTGTAATGTCTGGTCTTTTAAATAGAGTTCTTGTTCTGTACAACCGTGTTTCTCCTGCAGTATCAGGGACTCTTCTACAGAGTTTTCAACGGGCGGCTTTTCAGAAGTAGACTTCCAGCCTGTTCTTCTGAGGGGCCTCTAACCTTTGACCTTTCTCTTAGCAGCTGGTGCATTAGCTATTTGCACCACTCAGAGACTCCTGCAATAATACCTGTCAAGTTCAGCACACTGTCCAGCTCATAACAAGCCCTCTTTCAGTCCAATGCAGTCCCAACAATCATCCGTAAAGCACTCTTGGGCCTAAGCATGAACTTCTCAGATATCGCACAATGTCATACACACTGAAGGACTCCAAAGATCACCCATTTTCCTGTTAGCTTCCTTAGTTAGATGACAGCTTTTTTCACAGACAAGTCTGTTTGTACAAGCATGTTGGGGAAAGGCAGGCTCAAGAGAGTATTCTTCTTGCCGTTTCCACACAGAATGCTTAGAACATTTCTACCTCCAGCCAAACCCAAAGCCTTCTGTCAGGAAAGTCAGGATTTCCCATGGGATAGCTCAGTAAGTTCTAAGAACTGCTATAATTACAAATGTATTAATAATTGTGGCTTATTCCACACCCATTCTAGCCCCTTCCCCTTCCTTTCTTCTACTAGAAAGGTAGGGAAACTAAAAATTAGTCCTCCACCCCTCACTTCCTGGTTCTCTTCTAGGAATGGCTACATGACATGATCTGGCCGATTAAATGGAAATGGACAGGCATTAGATGTTTCTGGGAAGCTTTTAGTTTCGTTCCGTTTTTGTTCTTCCTCCTTCTTTGCCTGATGTGCTAGCTGGCACTATGGTAGCCATTTTGGGGCCATGAAGGAATGGTCAAGAAAATCACAAGGAGTTTGGTTCTGACATACTAGAACCTGTTGAATCAACACAAGCAGCAGTCTACTGGTGGCCTTGTAGCACTGGTGCTAGGGTGGGTAAGAGCTACGACTGCTAACCAAAAGGTCAGCAGTCCAAATCCACTAACATTTCCTTGGAAAGCCTAATGGGCAGTTCTGCTCTCTCCTGTTGGGTTGCTATGATTTGGAATTGACTTGACAGTAACAGTTTTGATTTTTTGTTTTATGTGCCTAAACAATGAATTACTTAGGGGATAGACTTTAATAAAGAAACCCTAGAATTTAGTAGCTCAAACCCTATAGTTTCTTCTTACATAACAATTCAGAGGTGAGAGGTCAAGGACAGGCAGGTCATCTTGCTCTGTGAGATCACCCGGGGTCCTGGGGTATCGCTGTATATGACACATTCAAGGTCAACAGAATCATGTTTTTGTGTTCTAGCCCTCGGGAAGGGGAAAAAAGACTGAAGGACAAGCACTCTGCTTTGTAAAGGGACATGATCCAACAGCTGTGTCAGTCATTACGACTCACATTCCATTGGCCAGACCTTATCACTTGACTTTGCCTAGCTGCAAGGGAAGCTGGTAAATGTAGTCTCTAGCTGAATAAGTATGTGGAGGGAGAGGAAAAGGCCTCTGTTACTAAAAGGAAGAAGGGATGAATGGATATTGGAGGGTATTAGTTATAGCAAGTGCATTTTCTGTTTCAGCTGAATACATTCTCTGAGGAAATACTAATCATAACAAAATAATTAGATTTACTGGACCATAGTATTTATCCAGTCCTGTTGCAAGCATTTTATGTTCACTGTCTCACTTATTGGAAAACCTTGGTGGCATAGTATTTAAGTGCCATGGCTGCTTAAGTACTATAGCTGCTAACCAAAAAGGTTGGCAGTTTGAATCCATCATGTGCTCCTTGGAAACTCTATGGGGCAGTCCTACTCTGTCCTATAGGGTCGCTATGAGTTGGAATCTACTTGATGGCAATGGATTTGGTTTGGCTTGGTTGGATCTCATTTATTCTTTATTTTGAATCACAGATAGTTTTAGAAGATAGTCATCCCAGGACCTATCTTTAGAGTTAGACTCTTCCTGGAATCAGAGAAAGGACTTACAGATGTCCATTATGACCTAAGCTCCTTAGGAATGCTCCTGGGTGTTGTGAACTGGAGACCAAGGGTAAAGTTACTTCAGGACTGGTTTAATTACAATGTCGTGCTAGTCACAAAAACATAATTCTCTTTCGTAGACAGTTTATGCCAGAGATCTAGAAGGGTTCACACCAGGACAGGAGTGCTGGGCTTTCTGAAGGCGTTCTGATTAAATTGGGGATCTCTGAAAGAGCAGACTAACTCAGTGGTCAGGCAAAGGGGGGTTCTTGGAGTTCAGGTGTCTCTGCAGAAAGGCTGTTGCATTAAAGACACCTACTGTGTGCCCAGCACTCTGTCAATGACTCTGGCCAAGTTTTACAATCCCATCGGACAGTCAAGAGCTACCAATGAAAACTACAAGTGGAAATCCAACAGAGTCCAGCTGATCATTGGGATCTGAGAGACACAAAGGCAACAGAAGAGTGCCAATCATTCTCTGCTTGCCGCTGTCAAGACTCATCCTCTTCCCGTCATTGCTCTCTCTGTCCCGGACAGCATGACCCTTGCTGCATAATCAGAGCACCTGTCTTGGCTGGTGTCCATTAGAGTTTAGCCAATGGGATGCTTTGGCAGGAAATCAGAGGGTGGGAGGAGACAGACACTGGGAGTCTTCTACTTCCTCTGTGTTGGTGCTGTATCCCTAGACCGGCTGGTTTTCATCAAGGCTGCAGTCTCCTGGGGCCCCTTTTCTTTGGTCCCAGGTCTCACTCTGCCTCACTAACACTGCTTCCTCTTCCTGTCCCTTCAGGCTTAGGAGTCGTGATAGCTTTTCAGTTTTGCTAGTCTCTGGGTATGTCAGTATCCTTACTAGTTCCCTTAACCGTGATTATGGTTGGTGTTAGCTGTGCCAGTGCCCAACTCATGGTGACCCTGTGCGCAGTCGTGACCGGTCAGATATCTGTGATGGTGTAAGCAAAGACATATGTGGGTCTCTGAGAGGTGGTTAAGGTGAGGAGAGCAAAAGTGTGAAGGTGAGATAGCATAGTACCTCTCAGCAGGACTGGCTACCTGGCTGGCAGGGCCCAGTGCAACATGAAAATGCAGGGACTCTTACTAAAAAATTATTAAGAATTTCAAGACTGTGGCAGCCCAGCATTGAATCAAGCCTGGCACCCTTCTAAAGAAGTCTCTAGGCACCTTTCTAAAGAAGTCTCTAGGTGGCACAAAGGGTTACAGGCTTGGCTACTAACCAAACAGTTGGCAGTTAGGATCTACCCAGAGGTACCTTGGAAGCAAGTTCTGGCAATCGACTTCTGAAAGAGTACAGCCATTGGAAACTGTGTGGAGCACAGTTCTTCTCTGCAACACACAGGGTGGCCATGAGTGGGAACTGACTTGATGGCAGCTTGTTTGCTTTTACTTTTGGGCTCTGGGTCTCTTTAAGCACAGGACTCTGTGTGATAGATTTGGTCACACCTATGCCTGTCTGGCTCCAAGTCACCAGGACGAGGCCCCACCATCCTCCAGGTAGACGGGAAGGTAGCAAGAGTGAGAGCTCTGAGTTATGAGATTTGGGTTCTTGTTTGAACACTGCTGGCTGCTGAGGGTTTGGCTAATGCATCAGGTTCTGGATTTGGCTGACCCTTGTAACACAAGCAGGACCCAGTGAGATTCAATTAAATTCAGTGTATGGTGCTTAGTAGCCTTTGATTAATTACAGTTCTCTTTCCTTTTATAGATTTATCCTTTCTTGGCTAACATTGGTCCTTTGGTGAAATCTGTGAGAGCTGGAACCTGACAGGATTGCCTTGTTTTTCCGGGTCTTGCAACTTTCATGCATCTCACAGGGTGCAGCTTACTACTTTTCTAGCACTCTGGTAGTGGAAAATATTTATATTTTCTGTCTCTGACAGGTTTCCACCTTACACAGTTTCCTGCTGTTGCAGGTTTTACAGTAGATTGTGTCTATCTGAAGCCCACAGAGAACATAACAGTTTCTAGGGTAGGGCCAGACCAGAATTTGATTCTGGGTGACGTCCACGGGCCCATCACCTCCTCCAAGGTGGGCCAGAGCTCTGGAGGTCGGGGAGGGGAGTACCAGTAGAAGGAAAAACTTGCATCATTTTCTCTGTCACGTGCATCTCCTCCCCTGCCTTTCTAATTTCCAGAAGAGATGAGCTGAAAATCCCAATCCGCCTCCCATAGAGTACTGGTATTGCGTGCATTGGGTGGTAGCTTTGTGAAATTGTGTTCCCCATCTGGGATGGGGTCCTTGGTCTCCCAGCAGACTGAGAGCAAGCACCCATGATCCCAGGAAGGTGGCAGGGGCTCCAGGCTGCTCCAGAGCACCTGGCATGGGATTTGTATAATGTGCACCTGTTAGGTGGTAATTTGGAGTATGCAATGTCAGCCAGCAAAACCTGCTTGCTGGGAAGCCGCACCCGCTGTCCCCTGGAGGGGAGCAGAGCCCCTGGTCTGGGGAAGCCCAGGAGCAGCCGGCCTGAGTGATACAGGTGGTCAGGGTCCTGCGCAGAGGCTTGAGCATCCTGTCGTGAATCTGTCCTGTTGGTTTCACTTGAAGGGTTTGTTTTGCTTTTTGTTTTTAATGAAAATGATGGCTTTCTGCCCTAATTAAGGAACATGCTATTTCATTATTCTTAAATGGCATTCTGGAGGCTGCTATATGTTCCCCATCCAGGTAAGTGAAGCAGAAGAAGGGATAGTCAGCCATCAGTGGTTTTGGCCACTGGATACCAACACACAAACAGTTGAATCACACGCTCAATGTTGAACTTGGCAATGGAGTGCAACCTCAGCCTCGCACTGCGATCAGAACAGTGAGTGTTTCAGGCAACCTAAGAAATGTGTTGATTAGAAGCATGGTAAAAATAATTAGGGGATGCCGCAGCTGGTTTTCTTTCTTTCTTTCTTTTTTTTTTTTTAACAAGACAGTGTGAAGAAGACTCCAAAAGGGATTAAAAACCTATTCCTATCTGAATCCATCCTGGCAGACAGTCTCTTTCTCATCTCTGATAGCTGTTTCTGGCACCATGGTTCACTCTGGTGTCATTGGTCCTGAAGCCTGCCAGTGGCTTCAGAAGTGCAGGCTCTGCACGCACAGAGGGAGTCAGTTAGATGATTTGACAGGGCTCCTGTGCCCATAAATGGAGGCAGACCAAGAGGTCATTTCTTTTGGCTCAAATACACAAACAAATCCAAATGGCCAGATAATCGTCTCTCCTTCCTCTTCCCCCAGCTGCCGCCCCAGGGAATATACAATCATCAGCCTACATTTTGAACTTCTTCTTGGTCAACAGAAGTCAACTGTCCTCTCCAGCCGGGCCTAGAGTCCTCCGCTGGGCTGATTAAGGTCGCTGGCTGCTATTTAAATGCCAAGGCAGAGACTCCGCATTTACCGGAGATAAAATGTTGAGGTAAAGACTTGACATTTATTTTCAAAGTGGGAGGCCATCTTCCCATCAGCTGGTTAGACATTACTCTTTTGAGACCAAATGATTCATGTTAGCAAATAAATATAAATTGGCTTATTAGATCAGCAGGCTGTCAAGACCTCTGTTTGCTAGGCTTTTACTGAAAAGATGGGTTCCAATTTTTTACAGCAGTTGTCAGTCCTGTGATAGCCTTTCAGAATGCAATCAGGCCATGCCGTAGCCTTGCAGATCTGATACATGAAGTTTGTCATGTATCTCCAGATGCTAAAGTCTGAGGTAGGATGATAAACAAGGTTGGTAATAAAATGTTGAATGACGCACGTCAGTAATGGACTCAAATCCAGGGGATAGCAATAAGAATCTCTATTGAATAGTACGTCACCAGTTCTTACCCTGGCAAGGCTCAGGTTGAGAGGAAATGGCGGTTCAGTGGTAAGTTCTCATCTTCCATGTGTGGTACTTGGGTTCAACCCCCAGCCAGGACACTTCATGTGCAACCATCACCTGTCTCTCAGTAGAGGCCTGCACGTTCCTATGATGCACAACCAGCTTCAGGAGAGCTTTCAGACTAGCACAGACCAGGCAGAAAGGCCTGGTGATGTGCTTTTGAAAGTCAGCCAGTGAGAACTCTGTGGATTACACAATCTTATTTGCAATTGATCGTGGAATGGTGCAAAACTGGGCAGCACCTCGTTCTACCCTTGTATAAGGGGTTGCCATGAGCCGGGCACAGCTCAAGGGCAGCTAACAGCAAGGTTCAGGTTATGGCTCTTTGCTAGAAGTTCTGGAGGACTGTTTGGGTGAGTTAGCACAAAAGCAGTCTAGTGCTTGATCTGGGGGGTCATATACAGGGCTGTGTTCTTGCTCTGCTTCTAGTGGCTGGGTTCTGTTCCACTCAATCTCCATGGTTTCGTGTGGCCAAAGCATTTTCCTTCTCACTCTGCTTGGCAGTATTTGTGCCACTTGTCCTTTTTCATCTACCCTATCCACTTAAGGAAACCCTGGTGACATAGTGGTTAAGTGCTACATCTGCTAACCAAAAGGTTGGCAGTTTGAATCTCCCAGGTGCTCCTTGGAAACTCTATGGAACAGTTCTACTCTGTTCTATAGGGTCACTATTCTGTCCTGTAGAATCAACTCGACAGCACTGCGTTTGATTTTTCTTTTTTCTTTTTTTGGTTTTGTCCACTTAATGGAGTTAATAGTGCATAATCAGGGTTGGAGAGACAGTGGTCAGAGATGGCAGAAGGTTACTGTTATGCCATAAATCTCAGGGAGTAACTTCTGGGAAGAACTGACTACATCTGAAAACAAATCCCAGGCCTCAGGAGACTATCTCCCAAAATAGAAAACCAGCAATATGGGACTCATAGCCAAGCCAAGCCAAGTGGAAAACCTATATGCCATAAATGTTGACATTAAAAACTCAAAAAGCCTGTCATCACTGAGTCAATCCAGACTCATAGCAACCCTATAGGACAAAGCAGAGCCTCCCCACAGGATTTCCAAGTCTATAATCTTTATGAAAATAGACTGCCACATCCTTCTCATGTGGAGTGGATGGTGGGTTCTAATCGTTGATCTTTTGGCCAGCAGCTGAACGCTTAAGCACTGTGTCACTAGGGCTCTCGTAAATAGTTATATTCATGAAGGCAAATGATAGAGGGCATATATTTGAAGAAATAATGTTTAGATATTAAATGTGCATAAGAATAGGAAAGGAAAATTATTTATACAAAGCAAGAGGTGAAATATTAGACAAACAGAAAAGACGTTCGCATAAGAAAAAATATGGAAACAGATAAAGCCAAAAATACACTTAAAAGTGATAGTATAATCATTTAAGATTTGCTGCTGATACTGCTAAAAAGTTGTCCCTAGATGTGGAAAAGAGGCCTGAGAAAACGATCCCAGAATGCAAAAAAAAAAAAAAAAAAAAGATCAAAGAAAGGAAGTCAATCAGAGGGATAATAATTGATACAGAGTAAGATTTACATACCCATAATTTATGTCTAGGTGGAGTTACTGAAGAAAAGAAAAATATTCAAAGACATGATAGAAAAAAAACAATTTTTCCAAATTGCAGAAAGACCTGAATTTGGATTGAAAGAGTAAACAGTATGTAACCAAAACAAACAAAAAAGCTAAACTAGTGGCTTCTGAGTCCATTCTGACATACAGAGACCCTATAGGGTTTCCAAGGAGTGGCTGATGGATTCGAACTGGCGACCTTTTGATTGGCAGCCAAGCTCTTAACCACTATGCCATTAAAAGTGATCAAGACCTGGATAAATAGCCGTGTCTTGAATCTTAGAATCATTCTGGTTACCTGGAACAGAAGAAAAATATCAGGCTGACTTAGGGTTTTTTTGAATGTTAGATTCCCTAAGACAATGGAGCAACTTTCAAGAAAGTTTGAGACTAAAAAATGCTGTGATGCAATAATTCAATAATTAGCCGTAGTGTGTAATTTCTGTGCCCTTATCCCTGTTCCCTCAGGCCAGGTGCAATTTCAACTGTATGATAGTTGCGATGGCAGTTCCCAGTCATGCTGCCTCCTTTCTACCTCAAGCCAGTTTTGGAAATTTTCTGCCATAGGGCATTTTTCTAGGTTGTGGAAGCCACAAGTAAAAGGAGTTAATTCGTGGGGGTTCTTTTGACCAACAAAAGACAAAGTCAGCGGTTGAATGCCATGGTTTTCCATCCTTCAGTGGGACAATTTTATTCCTTAGATGTCCCCAGTGGCAATTAGTCCTACTTTCCCACAGTGGTAACTAGGTCAGTCATATACCTGTTATTGATTTCTCCATCTTCCCTGTGTCAATCCCCTTGCTTCCTCACTGATGTTTCTGGGGACAGGTCCAAAAGAAACCACCTGTATCCAAATCCTGTCTCAGGCTCTGTTTTGAATAGACACTCCTGTCCAAACTGTTATTTTAAGATGAAGGACATGGAAAGACATTCTCAGATATTCAAGGACTCATTAATGTACATCTATGTGCTCATTTTAATAAAATTACCCGAACACATACTGTAGTCAAATGAGAGACAAACAAAAACAACAAAAAGATCTTGTGAAGACTAAATGGGTGTGAAATTAAAACAAATTCAGCAATATGCATAGAAACCAATTTAGCACAAAATTATCCAAATGACTGTAGCAAATAAAATTTTAAAGTGGTGATTATAACTCTTAAAAATAAAAGAGAAGGTAACATGACACAATAATAAGCAATAATTCTTCTTTCTTGATATTGATTAGCCAAGATACATAGAACAAAGTACAGATTTTAAAACTGTAACTATATCATTAAGATTAAAAGCAGTCTTATTCTCTCTGCCTAGGTTCCCAAGTCTCAGAGAGCATCACCTTCCCAATTTAGTTAGTATTTTTTTGGAAACATTAAATACATATTCTCACAGTCTGCCCCTTCTCTCCCCTTTTTTAAAATACAAATAGCAAACTAAAGAACTTTGCTTTCTTTCCCTACAAGTACGTTTTAGAAATCACTCCACATCTTTCTTTCTACAGCTGTAGAGTATTCCTTTGAAGGAATGATGTTGTTTCCTCATCTTTTATTACAGATCTTCAGCTTGTTTCTAATATGTTGCTATTTTAACAATATTCAATGAATAATATTAGCAAAGGTATGGAATTATCTGTTCTCTTCCCCATTGAAACTCTCTCTTCCCTTGGTACTGTGCTTTCTTGAATTTCCAGCTATTTCTGTGGTTGCATCTTCTTAGTTTCCTTTTTCAACTACTCTTCTTTTATCTCGATGTCTGAAAGTTAGAGAGTTACTTAAGGCTTGGTTTTCTGGGATTTCGCTTTTGCCTCTCTATCTTGTAGATATTCCCATCCATTCCAGGGTTTCAAAACCATCTATGTAGCAGAATTCTATCTGCAAACAAACCTCATCGCTGAAATTTTATCATACTCTCCCTGCAATCTTAACATACCCTAAACTGGACTCTTTAGATTTCCCTTCAAACTAATTCTTCTCAAAGTCCTTCCCAAATCAGGGTTTACTATCATATGAAGAAGAATGAGGCATCAGGATTGGAGGAAGACTCACTGAAAACCTACATCATGTGGATGACACAACCCTGCTTGCTGGAAGTGAAGAGGAACTTAAACAGTTACTGATGAAGATCAAAGAACATAGCCTTCAGTATGGGTTGCACCTCAAAATCAAGAAAACAGAAATCCTCACAACTGGACCGGTAAGCAACATCTTGATAATTGGAGAATGGATTAAGGTTGTCAAAGATTTCATTTTACTCGGTTTCACAATCAACGCCCACGGAAACAGCAGTCAAGAAATCAAAAGATGTATTGCATTGGGAAAGCCTGCTGCAAAGGACCTCTTTAAAGTGTTGGAAAGTAAAGATGTTACTTTGAAGACTAAGGAGTGGCTGACCCAAGACATTGATACTTTCAGTTGTGTCATATGTAGGCAAAAGCTTCATGATGAATAAGGAAGACAGAAGAATTGATGCCCTTGAATTGTAGTGTTGGAGAAGAATATTGAATGTACCATGGACCACCCTCAAATAACAAATTTGTTCTGGATGAAGTACAGTCAGAGTGCTACTTGGAAGCACAGATGGCAAGACTACATCTCGCATACTTTGGACCGTGTTGTCAGGAGGGATCAGTCCCTGGAGAAGGACGTCATGCTTGGTAGAGTGGAGGGTCAGCAAAAAAGAGAAAGACCCTCCACAAGATGGACTGACACAGTGGCTGTAACAACGGGCTTCAGCATAAAAATGATTGTGGGTGTGGGGCAGGACTGGGTCGTGGTTTGTTTTGTTGCGCATAGTGTCCTGCATAGGGTCACTTTGAGTCAGAACCAGCTTGACAGCATCTAACAACAACAACAACATCTCTTTAGTTTCTGAAGACAAATGGACACAATTCTGCCTCCCAAATATATCTAGAATCCATCCATCTTTTTCCTTTCTCTAGGGCTACCACAAAAACCTGGTGGCCTAGTGGTTCAGTGTTACGGCTGCTTGTCAAAAGACTGGCCTTTCAAAGCCACCAGACATTCCTTGGAAACTCTATGGGGGCAGTTCTACTGTGTCCTTTGGGGTCATTATGGATCAGAATTGACTCGATGGCAGTGAGTGGAGAGCTACCACTCCCATGCCGACCGCGATCATCTTTCACACACTGTTGTTGTCAGTGGCTAACAAGTCAGCTGTGACTTACTGCAATCTGACATGCAACAGAAGGAAACCATGCTCAGTCCCGCACCGTCTTCACTGCTGTTGGTGTGCTCAAGTCGTTGAGCCACTGTGTATTTTGAGTGCCGTCCAACCCAGGGGGCTCACCTTCCAGCACTGTGATGGGCAATATTCTGCTGTGATCAGTAGAGTTTACCTTTGGATAATTTTTAGAAGCAGATAATCAGACCTTTCTTCCCAGTTGTTTTAGTCTGGAGTCTGCTGAAATTTGTCCACCATGGTTGCTGTTGTTTGCAATAACCAGTGACATAGCTTCTAGCATTGTATCAACACACAAGTCACACCAACTGATAGGCTGGTCTTTCTGCTTCCAGTTGTGTCTCTTACAGTCGGCTTTCCATTCAGCAGCCAGAGGGACTCTGTGGGATGTAAATTAAACTTTTGTCTCTATGTCATATAATATAATGATTTGTTTTTGTGTTTGTCCCTTTGTAAGATTACGATCTCCTTTAGACCTGACTTTTTACTAACTCTCTAGCGCGTAAAACACTAGGCATACCGATTACAATAGGAAATTCGTATGGAGCTGAGTTTCCCAATTACGAAGAGGTGAATGTTTAGGTCATGTTAAGAAGATCCTTTCAAATCACTATCGAAATATTAAGGGTCTATAGGGTGGCTTGCTGTGAGTCAGAATTGATTGGATGGCAGTGAGTTTGGTTTGGATTTTTTTATAGGGTAGCTATGAGTCACAACTGACTTGATAGCAGTGAGTTTTTATTGGAGCAAATGTCCCTGTCTTGATCCATCTCTCATCTCACTGCCCTTTGCTCCTGCTCTACCATTCTTTGACCTTTAGATGACTTGCAAGAGGGTTTCAAGAGAAGTAAAGACCTCTCTGGCTACCATATTTTTTTTGTCTTTGGGAAGATTTCCTGTAGCTGTGCAGAGAACCGTAACAATAGAATGATAGTCCTGATAGACTTGCAAAATTTCATGTTATTCTATTTTCAAATAATAATGATTATTATGATCTAGCCTTCTGTATAGACATTTTAAATACTGGTTAAGGAACTGAGAATTAATTTATTGGTAATGAACATTTTTCAACTTCATTAGATACTCAGAAACCTACCACATTATCATTATCTGGATGCTAAAATTTAATTGCATGCAGCCTGGTCCCTCAATAATTAACACATTGTATATCCCACCTAATTCACAAACTAATTGTCATTTCTTAGATCTTAATATTACTTGCTAATTTTGCCAAGGATAAAAAAAATCTGACTGTCAAAACTCCAGAGTAAATGACATTATACAGGCACAATAGTGACAAAACAAGTTAATTTATTGCAAAGTCACTGAGAGAAGGAGTTTTTAATTGCTTATTTGTTACCTTCATAAAAGACATAAATGACTTTTTAGTTACATATTTGCTTATTTCTTACATATTAAAAAAGTGTTAACAAGCCCGATTAAAATTAATTGCAAAGGTCCAAGATCTGAGGGGAGATCCTAGCATTAGCAAGCTTCTAATTTGAGCTGAAAGAGAAAGGAGCCAAGAAGATACTGGGTGGAATGAGAATTGGAACAGATGTTTGACCATGGACATGGGAAATAATTAGAAGGCCCACCAAGAGAAAAAGAAAATCAAACATGATGATAAATAGGAAAACTTTTGTTCTAAGAACATGAACAAATTAGTCCTAGTGATTTATTTCTTAAGGCTCAACATGGAAGAATAGCCAGCTCTTAAACAACACTGAGGAAGCACACTTTATTGTTACTGTATAAAAAATGTAATAATGAAAATGTCTCTCATATGATGACAGAATCGCTTGGTAAACGAAATCAGCAGTGGTTCCATCTGTATGTGGTGGTTTCATATGGGCTTCTATTGGCAAAAGCTGGGACCTTTAACCTTTAATGAGCTGGGGCTGCCATATCATGTAGAGGGATGCTAGATGGAAGGATCTCTGTTGGCACAGTGACAAGGCACTTGGCTGCTAAGTGAGAGGTCGGTAGCTTCAAATCACCAGCTGCCCTGCAGGCGAAAGATGTGGCAGTCTCCTTTTGTAAAGATTTATACCTTGGAAAGCCTGTGGGGCAATTCTACTCTATCCTGTGGGGTCTCTAGAAGTCGAAATTAACTCAGTGACAATGGGTTTGGTTTTGGGGTTCATAGATAGGAAGTGTTTTCAAAATGGACTGGACAGCAACAGGTTAGGTTTTTTGTTGTTTTCTTGATTGGCTGATGCTAGCAGCAGAGAGAGGACTTGAATCCCTCTCTGTGGTACCGCTTACATGTCCATGGCTTTTAGTCCAGCTGCCTTTTAGGCAAGGGGAAGATATCTTTGAATGCTAACACATCAGGCAGATCTCCAAAAATGAGAAATAGCTTTCTAACTACAGATAATGAAACATGCTTTCCTTGATAGGCCTTCCTCAAGAATGGGATTTCAGAAAAAGAGGAAAATGACCATTGACACCACAGACAGAAGGTGAAGTAGAAAATTCCCATGTATTCTGTGAACCACTTAAGGACCATTCACATTCAGTTCCACGAACCACCGAAGGATGATTCACAGTCAGTTTGTTTTCACGTTGCATTTGAGCCAACATAGCTTTTCACTGTGTCAACCTCAAGTTAAAGATAACATCCATCCTGTATAAATTTTTTTTGGTCCAAGGTTATTCATTGCACTTAAGAACAGTTATCAGTCAGTTAGTTGAAAAAGTTGGTTAAACTAGGGAGTTATAAAAGACGACATAAGATTTCTTTAACCAGAACACATTATTATTACCTATAAAATAGACCAAGCCCATTGCCATTAAGTCAATTCTAATTCATAGTGACCCTATAAGCCAGGGTGGAACTGCCTCATGGGGTTTCCAAGGAGTGACTGGTGGATTCAAACTGCTAACCTTTGGGTTAGCAGCCAAGTTCTTACCCACTGTGCCACCAGGGCTCACCAGTATTTTCATGAAGCCAAATTTCCTTTCTGTGAGTGTGGACTTGTTGGTTAGATTCTACATTGTCTTTCTTGCATATACCATTGATCATTTCCAGAGTTCATTGTTAATTTCCTTAAACTAAAGCAAGAAATTAAAAATATTTTTGAAGTAATTTGAGTACAGAAACAGTCTAGATTGAACTTTGTGCCAACTTTTCAAGTTTCTTCTCCCACAACTAACTGAACTTGTTTTTAGATGCTCCACTCCCATCCAGTCTATTTAAAACATACTAGGATAAGCTCACGAGCCCTCTTGCACGCCAGGATGTTTGCTCTATGTTTCATAGATGGATAAGAGAGCTTCTACTTAACAGATTCATTTGGAAATGACTTTAATGTTGGAGGCTGATTTGAAAAAAGCCACATCTGTGTGATTGAATCCTCTAAGGCCATCAAAGACTTTTTTTGTGAAACAGTCATTGACCTGGAGAACAGTTCATGACATATTAAGAGAAATGTGTTGTTGTTAGGTGCCATCTAGTCGATTCCAACTCTTAGAGACCCTATATTGCAGAGGAGCAGTGCTCCATAAGGTTTCTAGGCTGTAATCTTCATGGGAAAAGATAGCCAGGTCTTTTTTCTGTAGAGCTGGGTGAGTTTGAACTTCCAACCTCTTGGTTAGCAGTTGAGTGCTTAGCTGTTATACCACCACAGGCTATAAAACAGCAAGCATAATATTATCCCATGTTTACAAAATAAAAAATTCGACGTTCATAGAAAATGGGATATAGAAACCCAGAGCACTGATGTATTAACAGAGATTATCTCTGAATGGTGGAGTAAAGGCAATTTTTACCTTTTTATGCTTTTCTGTATTTTCAAAAGTTCCTCCAGTGAGTAAACATTACTTCCATAATGTCATAAAAGAGTACCTTTCAGTTCTGAGCTAAAAAAAATAGATCACAGTCATTCATAGTGACTGTCCCAAGAACATTGCATCCAAGCACTTCACTAGTCTGTTGTGTATTGCACAAGTGACAGTATGAGTTGGTGACAGACCTGTAAAGAGAAGTGAGGCCTGTTAGTGAACAGGTTGAACCTTTGGAAATTGAATTCCTAGAGGGTTTCTGTAAGCCTCATTAATAAGTTCTCTGTTGGTACCAAAAACCAGATGACTAGGTTGATGGATTTGTAAGAACTCTTGTTTTGGAACACTTCTGGTTCTCAAAGCATTTTCAGCTCTCGAGGATCAGGTCTTGGCATTGTGGAAGTCTTTGCCTTCTGAGAAAGAAGTTTAGAATCTTCTGTGATGAATTAATTGTGTCTCCCCAAAGTTATGTTGAAGTCCTAAAGCTTACACCTGTAAACAGGATCCTGTTTATAAAGAAAAGTTTTGTTTTATTATGTTGATGAGGCTATACCAGAGTAGGATGGGTCCCCAAACTCCATTCTGAGTGATGTCTTATAAAAGAGCAGAATCAAACAGACACTCACAGAGGCAATAAGAGACCACCTGAGGAGCCATCTACCAGCAGGGCTTCTGACAAGCAGAAGACACCCTCTTCTTAAGTCAGTGCTCTCCTTGGGCTTCTAGCTTCTGAAACTTTGACATGAGAAATTCTGTTCTTTAAAAGCACTCCTTTATGAGATTCTTGTTGTATGTAGCTATAACCCGATAACTAAGACACCTTGCCACTTCATACAGGGTCCTAAAGAGAGAAATCAGTTCTGTAGAATTAACTATGCTGGCATCTCTGTAACATCCAAATTCTGGAATAAAAAATTTGCAGAACTACTGGTTATTTGGAAATCTCCACTTTGGTTTGCAAATTTGAGACCTACTCTGCAAACAATTGGTCTCCAAATGTGTCTCTCCAGCATCAGAAAGAATGCTGTGGCGAGCAGATTCCCATACACAGCTGGGGAGAGGACACTTTGGTGATGGGCACCAAAGCTTTAAAAATTTCAGTTGTTTTGACTCAGTAATTCAACTCCTGCAAAACACTTCTTAGGAAAATAGCCAGGAAGGTGCACAAAATGTTAAGGGCAAGAATATGTGCCGTAGTGAAATATTCATGAGTGGAAAGTATATACAAGAGGAAAATGGAAGACTAAGTGCCCCACTACAGAGGATTTAGCCAAAGACACAAGTACATCCACAAGTGAACAAAATTAGCCGGTTAAAATTCACACCTCTAAGGCGTGTTTAATTACACAGGCAAAACTCAACTTATGGTCAAACCCACTGCCACTGAATCGATTCTGACTCACAGCAACTCTATGGGGCAGAGCAGAACTACCCCGTAGAGATTCAAGGGGCGCTTGGTGGGTTTGAACTGTCCACCTTTTGGCTAGCAGCTGTGGCACTTAACCACTATGTCATTAGGGTTTCTCAGCTTAAAATAGATTATACAACACATGGTGATCTTGATTTGGTAGAAAAGGAAAGATACGTAAGTATATACATAAATTTTGAAAGTATACCCCAGTGTTAATCGTCTAGCTTTTGATGGGTGAGATTATGAGTCATTTCTGAATCAAGTCAATGTTTTAAAATAATACTCTAACATAACAAAAGGTATTTACAAAAAATTAGGACACTGTCCTGTGCCGTCTGCCACACTGCCAGTTACCCTCTTCCGAGGAAACCAGGGACAGTTTCTTGTGTTTCTTTCCAGAGAATTCCATACATGTTAAGGTAGATTTTTATTTTCTTCATCCTACTCTTCTATATTTTCCAAATGAAAAAATAAAGCAGGTATTTCAAAAGTCTGCTTCACTTTCCTTATTCTAAATCTCCATAAATAATTCTCACTAGATTTTGAATTACCATTACATCACAGAAATGAAAAGACAGAAGTCATTCCACATTCACTTAGTTTCCATTTATATTGTAGAATGAAAAATAGCTTCTTGCAATTTTACTTAAACAACCAATTTTGATACTGTTTTATTAGTCTTCTAATGGCATGAAGGCCCAGAAATTAAATTGTTCCACTTCCTTATCCATAATTACGTGCAATTAAAATGGTTGTAGACCTAAAGTTTTCTTCCAGGCTCCCAGACCCTCCAACTGTCATTCTTTATTATCTTGAAGCCTAACACTTTTCGTGACACGTTTTATACTGCAGGTAAAACGGAAGAGGAAGTATTATATTTAACTGATGTGGGTGTTCTTTAATTAATTCGAATTAGCTTTTTTGATATGGGGACTAATTGTTTTCTTTGAAAAAAAAATCATCATAGATGTGTGATTCTTCCATGCCTGTTGCTCTTCAAGAAAATAGTTAATTGCAGAAAACAAGGATGTCACCTTTATAAAATAAATAATCAGCATTGGATCAGAAGAGCTTCTCTTAATCTAACTTTCTGACTTGCATTCACAGGAAACCTGCAGTGTGTATGTGATCAGCTGACGTTCGTTTGACTTTTGATGTTCTCTTTGCATTTATTCATAAGGTAGGAGGAATAATTACAACACAGAGTTGGAATAGCAAAGCTTCCTTTTATTTATTTTCTAACAACTTCTAACCACTATGCATCAAGATCACTAAGATCCTGCAGAAGAGAGCAAGATAAGAAACAAAAGCCCCAATCCTGGAAGAGAAAGACAGCAGAAATAACACAATATTTATCATTCTTTCAAGATGACTTAATTCAGTTTATTACCAAAATGTAAATCATGTACCCTAAATAGATGGATTTAACTACAAATTACCACACTCCACCCTCATGAAGACACCCTTTTCAAGATCTAAGTGCTTTGAGCTTTTATTAAGAAGTGTTATCCTAACAAGACTGATAATGAGTTAAGCGTACTTCCCTGCTCCCCAAATAAGAACCTCGGCAAAACGTCAACTTCCACTTTCTCCCCAGTTGAGGGATTTTTGGAAGCAAAGCTCACTGTTACAATGGAGTCGTCAGCTTTCATACACTCTCCTGATTTGAAAGATACCGCTGATGCAATAAATTTTAGAGATCGTTAAACGTGTATTTTCCTTTTCTAAGTTTGTTTTCAGTATTTTCAGTTGACTTTTAAATGAACTTAGAAACGTATACAGAATCATACAAGATCAAGAATCTTTAAGACACGGTGATTAAAACTTGGTTATCTATTACACTCCCTACTTACTTGGTATTTTTTCCATTAGGAAATAGGATAAACATCTTTGAATCTAGTGAAATGTGTTATCTGTATTTTTTATCCAAGCAAGAAGGGCTCCTCAGAGAAAAAAAAGCCATGGGAGACAATGGTGAATTATGCATGCTCTTTCTCTCAAACAATTTGTGTGTTTGACTCATTAGAGCTCAAAATATCTTCTTGTGCTTGACTTCATCATTTTGGACTTTGACTTACAACCCTCCCACAGACCACAGAGTTATTTATTCACACATGGTGAGCAGAGGTGAAGCACTCTGGGAAAACTGAACAAAACAACACAGACTCTAAGTGATAAAAGGATGCCATCAGCCATTTCCACTAGAAACAAAAAAAAACATTTTCCCAACACTCAGCATCACATGAACTTTATTTTAGCTCTAAATCTTTTTCGAGCATCGCTGGGTTGTTTCATCACCCACTGAATCTACTCTTTTAGTCTGCACTTATTTCATAAGGGCTTGTGATATTCCTGTTAGTGTTGGTCCTATGGGAGACCAAAGAATAACAGACAGGAGGAGTCCTGGGGGAGCTCATGATCTGTTTGGGATGCAGGTCGTGGAAGTGCAAAGTTACACACCTGCACTGGCTAGATGGGAGAGGTGCTGTGGAAGGCACTCACTGTCGGTGATCCCATACCAGCCAGAGACGGGGTGAAACACCTGTGAAAACTGAAGCGTGACTTGAACAGAGTCTTGGAGAACGGAAAAACTTTATGAAGGTGGAAAGAAGAGAGGAGGGCCTCTGAGGTGGGGTATAGGTGTGAAAAATACTTAGAGAAGGTGTCTCCAGGGAATGCCTGGGAATAGGACACCAGTGTGACCTGTAGAGAAGGGGTCACTCTTTCTTGGAGATAAAAGTCTTAGACTTGAAGACTGTTGGATGCCATCACTTTGACATCGGTTTCCCAGCTGCAGTAGTAACTATTGCTTGTCTGCTATGACTCATGGCATTCTCAAAGGGTGGCTGTCTTTGTCATTGAGTGTTGCTGTAACAGAAATACCACAAGTGGATGGCTTTAGCAAAGAGAAATTTATTTTCTCATTGTCTGATAGGCTACAAGTCCAGCTTCAGTGTGTCACCCCCGGGGAAGGCTTTCTTTCTGCCAGCCCTGAAGGAAGGTCCTTCTCCTCAACCTTCCCTGGGTCTGGGAGCATCTTAATGCAAGAACCCCCAAGCCAAAGATGCACTCTGCACCTGGCATGGCTTTCTTGGTGTTTTGAGGTTCCCTTACTCTCAGTTCTTTCCTTTTATTTCTTACAAGATAAAAGGTGGTGCAGGCCAAATTACAGGGAAACTCCCCTTATACCGGATCAGGGATGTGACCTGGGTGCAGCTGCTACATTTTGCCCTAATCCTCTTTGACATAACCCAATCTTGCCTCAGGCAAAAATTAGGATACATAGCACTCAGGAGATTACATGTCAGTCACAGAATGGAGGACACCCATGCAATACTGGGGATTATGGCCTGATGAAGTTGGGGAGACATATATATTGGGGAGACACAATTCAGTCCGTGACAATGGCCAACAATGGTAGAGGTCTTCCTGGAGGCCTAGCCCAGAGAGCACAGCAAACCTGGGCTCTCTCCTCGCTATCCCTTGAGTAACCTGGCCTTAGGCAAGGAGAAAGGCTCTGTGGAAGACAGGTCAGCATCAGCGAGGGCAGGTTCTACTCAGTTTTGCCCCCTTCCTCTAGCCCTGTGGCTTGTCCTTCCTTGGCCATCCTGAGGACCATGCTGAGGAGGCCAACTGAGAAGCAGTGGTTGGTTCTTCTATTTCTTTTCCTTGTGAATGCAGAATGAAAACATCCTTTCAATCTTCTGAGCCTCAGCTTCTGTTTGGTAAAATGTGGGTGACCTTCTAGGGTGGCCATGAGAGTGAGATGAGGTAACGTGTATCAGTTGCCTGGACCACCCTCTGACCCTGATAGCGTCTCAGGAAACGGCAGCTCTGGTCACTGGACAAAAGATGAAGCCAACAGGTGTGAGGCCAGTCTGGCCATCCCAGCGCTTAATGCTGCGGGAAGTAGCAGACAGGTGGGGAGCACCTGTTGAGAGAGGCCATGAGTGTGGGGATGAGCCGCACACCAGGGAGAGGTACTGTCAGCGTGGTCTGGTCTTGGAAGCACGTTGTCCACCAAAACTAGAGCAGTCTCGCAGAAGTTTCCATCCTTTTCTTCAAACAGTAGGCATCTAAAATGGCACAAACGGTTAAGTGCTTGATTACTAACCAAAAGGTTGACTGTTTGAACCCACCCAAAGATGTCTAAAAGACCTTCCTGGTGATCTGCTTCTGAAAGGTCACAGCCTTGGAAACCCTGTGAGGCAACAGTTGGAATTGACTCTCCAGCAACCAACAACAATGTGAGGTAAGCTCTAGCACTGCGGAGCAGTCACTTACTGACAAACTGCAGTGCCCTGGGTGAAATCTCGAGTGCTAAAATGTGAAGCCACTGCTGTGCAGTTGATTCCCACTCATAGTCACCCTATAGGACAGGGTAGAATTGCCCCAGAGAGTTTCCAAGAAGCACCTGGGGGACTTGAACTGCTGACCTTTTGGTTGGCAGAGGTAGCACTTAACCACTGCTAAACAAGGGTTTCTGAGTCCTGAGAAGGTCTCCACAACAAGCCATTTCCTGCGTAACCACATGAACCTTTCACTGTGTTTCGGCTGTGTTGACTTTAGCTGGAGAATAATGCCTTCTCTTAATTTATTTAATTATTGGGACATCCTAATAAAATAAAAACGACCATAGTATTAGGGCTCAGGAGGATAAGGTCGGGAAAAAAATTGCCTGTGCTGGGAATTCCTGCCCTGACCCTTGAAGTCATGTGCTCTTTGGTGTGTCACTTGCTTCTCCATGCCTCAGTTTCCTCGTATATAAAATGAAGATAAATGGTGATGAATAAATGGTATTTTATGTAAGATGCATCTGAGCACTCGGAAAGTAACCACCAAATGTCAGTTCTCAGTGTATTTACTGAAGGCTACGCAGGGCCACCCACTGTGCTGGGGACTGGTCTTGGGCTGGCTCTTTGCAGCCTTGGGCAGTGAGGATACAGAGGCTCAGAGAGGTGAAGTAACACGGCCAAGGTCAGACTGTGAGGATGCACCCGATTGGAGGCGGTCTCTTTTGCTTCCATCTCACCACCGACAGCATCAGGCCAGGTATCCGTAGGAGACTGAACACAGACTCGTGGAGAGAGCATGTTAATGATGTGAACCAAAGGCTCAATGGGAGCTTGAGGGGGAAAAAGAAAACATGCTTTTGCATTATTCACTTGCCATTTTAAGTGCCAAGAACATAGTCCATAGCCTAAAAGATACTTGCACCGCATTAGTAAAAATGTGTTCATTTGTCATTTGTAGATTGTTTTATTTTTAGATTAATGAAGATCCAAATGAAACCATTGGAGTGTAATCATCTGATAGTTCCTTAACAGGTTTTGCTCATTATCACTTCATTTATATTTATGATGAAGAACAGATGGTACCAGTGTGATATTTCAATGTGTATCATATCCAGCTAAGAGGAAATATCTCATATTAGTTGCACTTATCAAAATATTTGTACTTAACAACAACAGAAATCTGAGCTTATGTACTATCTTGTCACCATGTCGTAAGTACCATTTAGAAAAGACCATTTAAATTAGATATGCGGGGGAAATCATGCATTGTTCATTATTCTTGAAGGAAAGCACTGAACTCTGAACAGTAATTATGGGTTAGTTGCAAGGAGACAACTGAATGAAAAACAGCAATTAGAGTCTGTTGTCTTTGTGACATGCTTGGATTTTTCACTTTAAGCTGCTTGCTGAGAGCAGGAAGAAGGAAAGGGGACGTGTGGTGAGCGTGGAAAGGAGGGAGATGGGGACAGACAGACAGTGCTCAGCATGAGCTTGGTCACCAAATTCACGAACCCTTCTTCCTTTCTGAGGAGCCCTGGGGGTACGGTGGTTAAAACGCTTGTCCTTTAACCAGAAGGTCCTTGGTCTGAAGCTCCCAGCCACTCTGCTGGAGAAAGCTGCCTCAGTCTGCAGCTGTAAAGACTGATGGCCTTGGAGACCCTGTGGTCAGCAGAGCTCTGTCCTGTAGGGCCACTGGGAGTTGGAATCAACTGCAAAGCAGTGGGCTTCTTTCATTCTAAGTGGTAGCTCCTAGGAAAAGGCTGCAAAAGCACACTTTCAGAGATGGGTAACAAAGGCTTGAAGATTGTTGTTGTTTTAGTACTCTAGTGTGTATTTCTTCTAGCATAACAAGGGTGGCAAGGATAGGGGAAGACTGGGCAATATTTTGTTGTGTGGTACATAGGGTTGCTATGAGTCACAGCCAATTTGATGGCACCTAACAACAACAACAACAATATAGTATGTTTCATTTTTAAAGAGAATTTCAAAGAAGTGAGGAAACGTAAGAGCTCTATGTTTCCCCAAACAATCGTACAATGTTTATAGGTGAGCCCTTTCTTCCAGTGAGTAATTGATCAACACACACTGGGTACCTACTATGTGCCAGGTATGTGAGGGCTACAAAGGGGCATTAGATATGCTCCTTGCCCCCAAGGAACTTACAGTCCAGTGTGAAAGCCAGAGATGATATCCAATAACTCCAATCACAACCACCCCAGGGAGAAAAAAAAGAAAAAAAGACATGCACGGTGTCAGAGTGGTCCAGAGAGAGAGGTTACCTCCACTTAAGGGAGTCAGGAAGGACTTCATCAGGGACATGCTTCTGGAGTAGGGTTCTGCAGGTTGAATAGAAGCTTGACTGTTGGATAAGTGAGATAGGTAGCTGTTTGCCAGGTAACTGTCTGAATGTTCAAGAGCTCAGATTTTGGGGTCAGGCTTTGAGTTTTAGTTCTAACTGCTTACTGGTGTGAACCTGGGCAAGTCATTTGGCACTCTTTGCCTCAGTTTCCCCAATCTGTAGTCAGGCTAATAACAGGATCTATTTCATAAGGGTGGTATGATAGAGTTAGTGTAGTGGCTAGTGTGTGCTCAGCTAATGTCAGTTCTCCTGAGCAGACGAGAACGAAGGCATAGACAAAGGCTCAGAGTAGGAGGTAGTTTTGCTGCAGGGCAGCAGTTTCCACGGTGCATAAAGCTCCAGCAATTGCTTGTTTGAGTCAGTGTAACTGTTGACACCCAGAAAAGGTGAAAACAAAAATGATGTTATAGAATCTTTTAAGTCTTAAAATGACATTAAAGCTGACCGCCTTTAACTACATAATTTGATAGAAATTTTCTAGAAAACAAAGTAGGGGGAAAAAAACCATGCCTTTGAGTTGTTTCTGACTCATAGCAACCCGATAAGACAGAGTAGAACTGCCCCACAGAGCTTCCAAGGAGCACCTGCAGGGTTCGAACTGCCAGCCTTTTGGTTAGCAGATGTAGCCCTGAACTGCTATGCCAGTAGGGTTTCCAGAAAATAAGTAAAGAATGTAGAATTTCCATGGAACGGGAGTGAGGTTGCTGGAAATTTTTACGAGGGAGAAGACCTCTTGGAAGTGCTGCTGTCGCTTGAATCAGGGTCTGGGGAGCAGCCAGCCTGGGCCCGGTCCCCATGTGTATCAAACCCCGAGGAACAGCCAGCCATGTGGCTCCTAAGACCAGGCATGTCTGAATTCCGTGGGGAGTTGCCAGTACCTGTCACACTATCTAGACCATGCTCCAAAAGGGACTGCTGAGTGGGAGGCAAGCCACATGTGTAAAAACCAGCAAGAATTCAGCAAAAGTATGATGTTTTCATTTCTTAGTGAGGCTGTAATGGAAGTACCACAAGTGGGTGGCTTTAAAACACAGACATTTATTTTCCCACGTGCAGGAGGCTTGAAGTTTGAATTGGGGGGAAGGGTCCAGAGGAAGGTTGTTTTTTTGTCTCTAGAGGGAAGATCTGTGTCTTTTCAGCTTCTGTATCTAGGTGTTCCTTGGTTCTTGGTGAGCTCCACGTGACATTTTTCTCTATCCTTCAGTGCATCCTTTTGGGTGTCACCTGCTCTGTTTATAACTCAGGAAAGATTAGGTTCAGTACTTACCCTACACCGATAAAACCTCTTTGGTATAACCAGGAATACCCTGTCCCCAAATGGAATTCCATCAGCAGCATTATAGGCATTCCAGCACGTTACAGGGTTCCAGCAGGCATATTTGGGGGGACACAATTTAATCCATAACATACGGTTTGAGGAAAATATAATACACTAAGTGAAAAGAACCTTAGATGCAAATGTGTAAGAAAAAGGGGAGGTGGGATGGTAATTTGTCATTTCATTGGGGCACATTGTTAGATGCAGGCATATTCTACTGGGCACATTCTATCTGTGATTGAATCAGACTTGTGATTCTCTGCTGGTCAAGCTGGTTGTCATGTTCTATAGCAGGGAAGGAGCAATGCCACCCTGAACAGGGAGTTGGGGAGCAGGTGCCTTCTTGGGCTGTCAACCACCTATGGTCACTTCAGGGAATGAGCTCTTTTGGCTTGCGTTTGTTCTTTGATTGAAGTGCACTCTCCTTTGAACTCAGGAATGAGTGGCTGGTGGCTTGGGTTGGGGACGAGCACATGTCACTTCTGACTGTGCTGGAATGTCCCCCCTTCCCTCCAGCCCAGCTTCTGTGCCTGGGCTGTTGGTCCCTTAGGGTGAATCCTTTCCCAACAGACTCCCAGTCACTCACGCAGATAGAACTTTGGCAAGCCTGTCTTACAACCCTCCCCAAATGCCTGGACATGTCTGAATCCTACAGAGAACTCAGTTTAGGCTGTCAAAATGGGCTGCCTGCTACACAGAGGCCCCAAGCACTCCAAAAATAATCACTTGAGATGGTGGGGGAATCGGCAGAGCACAGTAGTGGTGAAATCTCAGTGACTCAAGCTCTTCTACATGGCAGCATGCCCCAGCCAACAGAGTCATTTCTGAGAGCTTTTCACTTAGGTGTGGGCTTCTTCCTGCTAGGCACCAGCAGCACTGTCGCTCCTGGGAGAACCAACTACTCCCATTAACTCAAAGCAAATACCCTATGAAATTGCATACTATCCTAATTCTCAAACTCAAGTAAGTCAAAACTTCGTTCAAGCCTTGAGGGTCTGCCTGAGCCAAGCAGGGTCTTGAGAGTAATTCTAGTCACAGGCTTTGGCTACAGACCCACCTGGGTTGACCTTCCTTCAGCTGCTTGTTGTCTGACCTTGAATGACTTATTGCAATGATTTCTGTCCTGGTTTTCTCGTCTGTAAAAGAGGGAAAATAACAGGTATTTATGGGGCTTCATGGATCGTTACAGGATATAATGCCTGAGGTCTGGTACCAGGAGCTACGACTGTGACAAGACCTCAGAAAAAAGGCGGTCCCCTCCAGGTCTGAGCACACCCAGAGGACGAGGTGGGAAAACAGGCAGAGGAATAAGGCAAAGGGAGGAAAGGCCATCTGACAGAGGGGACAGCAAAGCAAAGGCGTGGATGAATATTAGGTACAGGGGGCAAGGTGTTGGAAGAACTCTCTGTAGAACATTGTTTTGGGGAATTTTCTAGATCACAAGGAGAAGTCTGGGGTCAGAAGCCTGCACTTGCTCCCAGTCTCTGTGCAGCTGGGATAAAAATGTTTACTTACATTAAACAAACAAAAACCAAACCCACCGTGGCCAAGTCAGTTCCGACTCACAGTGACCCTACAGGACAGACTCTGTCCCACGGGATTTCCAAGGAGTAGGTGGTAGATTTGAACTACCAACCTCTTAGTTAACAGTCCAGCTCTTAAGCCTCTATGCTTACTTACCCTATAGAAAAATTATATAAAATAAAATATAACCAAGCAAGTGAGTAGTACCAACAATGGCTTAAATCTGAATTGCAAGTCTGGTCACAAAATACACCGGCCTGGTTGGCGTGGGGAGAATATTTTCAGATTTGGTTTGGAGACAATGCAGCCCCCAGTGAAACTTGAAATCACAATTTTGCATTGTGAGGGGAAGCTGGGGTGGGGGGCTGGGAATGTTCAGATACCCCTTGACCTCTGAGAGTCCATGAACTTGCTTGACATGATAGTATTAAAGGCAAAGTTCTTAATTTCAAGTCTGATGGGAAGGTTTCTATGTTTGGTGACTGTCATCACAGATGGATTGAATTGGTGCATTCCTGTTCAGCTGCTTATGAACAAGCACAATTAGAAGTTGACAGCAAACACGCTTCACAAAAATTATCACATTTAGTGTGATTCCCATAACAAAAATGGGAGCAAGCATGGAGTCTTTTCAATTTACACAAAGAGCCCTGGGGTCTCTCCACAGCCACTGCCGAGCCAATGTTTCTGAGTAAAGTTTATTAGGAAAACAGATTGAAAACTCCTGAGGGTTAGTTAAATCTTGGTTTAACGTGCACACACACACACACACACACACACTCATTCACACCTTCTTCATTTTCATTTGCCAAGTGTGCACTGCACAGATATTAAGAGAAATAAGAAAACAAGTGGGTTCTTTTGCCATAGATCGTTTGTGTCTAGTAGCTTGCTGCATATCCAAGCAGTTTTGCAGAGAGAGCAATCCTGGCTTTGAGCCCTTGCTGTCTGCTCTCTCATTGTTAGTACCACTATCCGTTTATGTGCTATTTTCTATTTAAGGGGCCTTTATACATGCTCTACGTGTGCTAGTTGCCCAGTGGTTAAAGCAATCGCCTGCCAACCAAAGGTCGGTGGTTCAGACCCACCAGTGGCTCAGTGGGAGGAAGATAGGGCAGTCTGCTTCTCTCAAGACTTGCTGTGAGAGTTTGCGGTGAGCCGGAATCAACTTAAAACAGGATGTCTGGTTTTAGTCTTATATATATTAAGAAGTCCATGAGTGGAGCTAATGGTTAAGGAAGAAAGGCCTGGCAATCTCCTTCTGAAAGATCACGGCCTCTGAAATCCCCATGGAGCTCTTCTATTCTGAAATACATGGGGTCATCATGTATGGGAATCGACCCAGTAGCAACCGGTTTGGTTTTTTGGTTTATAGCTTTGATCTGTGTTAATCCTCATACAATCCTTAGAGATGTAGATGGAGTATTTCGTATCTGGTTTTATAGGGAAGAACAGATGTGTCAAGGAAAGACAGTGACTTGGAGCAAGCCTATGAATCCTAAGAGAGGCTTTGTCTAAATTCTCCTACTCTTGTGTCTACATACCAGGGAGACAGGAGACGAGCACACATTGAGCACCTATGTTGTGATTGCTCTCTGCTGGGCATCATGTATACAGTGGAGTAATGCTTATCATTTATTTTGTCTAGTCAACAGTCTTTGAGAAACAGCCCCTTTCCCATCAATGTTACAGTGTTGTCCTCCTATGTACTTTGGCCAAGCTAATCTACCCTCCTGCAATTAGGGAACAGTCTATCCCTGACTAACTAGTTAGAACGCACCACACACCCAGCACTACTTGTGATTGGTTTCAGCATCAGTATGTAACTTTTCATGAACAAATCAGAGCCTGCTGTAGAGTTTAAAAAAAAACCAGTAAAAAACATTTTCTTCTTTTCCTGGGGAGAAAAATCTCCAACAGCAGAGCCAAGAAAAAGGGAGAGCTGAGAGATAGAGTGTATAAAAGTCCGGATGGCTTCTTTGGATCTCTGGATCAGGACTTCAAACTGGTTTGCTCCAGTTGGGAGCCCTGCTGAGAATTTGTATTTCTAATAAGTTCCAAGAACACAGTGATGCTGCTGGTTAGAGACCATTTCTGAGAACATCAGCAGAGTAGTGGTTCTCAAAATTTATTACACCTAAGAATCACCAGCAGATCTTGTTGAAATACAGATTCTGATTCAGTATTTCTGGGGTGGTAATGTATATTCTTAGGAAAGGTTGGAACCTGAATGAACAGGTTCAAAGCTCTTCTCTGGATCCAGCAATGCCATACTGGACTTCCCAGTTATCATATATAATACATGCCTTTTTCTAAAATTTTACCTGGTGGTATAGTGGGTTAAGTGCTACATCTGCTAACCAAAAGGTCGGTAGTTCAAATCCGCCAAGTGCTCCTTGGAAACTCTGTGGGGCAGTTCTACTCTGACCTTTAGGGTTGCTGTGAGTCAGACTTGACTCGATGATAGTGAGTTTTTCTAAAATTAGATGTCATTTGAGTTTTCCAGAGAGACACAAGACAGACAGGGCTCTAGCTCTCATGAATCTTACAACATATTGAAGAGAGGTCAATCCAGTAGCAAACCGCTAAAAGAACATAGAAATCTATCTATCTGTCTGTCAACATGTCTATCTACATATCTACCTCCCCATCTATCCATTTACCTTTCTGTCTGTCTCTCTATGGATGAGAGGTCACCCTGAGGTGCAGTGGCTAAGCCCTTGGCTGCTCACTGAATGCCAGTCTTGTGACCTGTACTATGAAGGTAAACACAGGGACAAAGGATTCAGACAAAAATGCTCTGATGAGGTGGCGGTTGCTTCTGGGTGCTGTTGATTCAGCTCTGACTCATGGCGCCTGGTCCTATACCACGTTCACAGTCATTGCCATGTTTCAGCCCATTGTTGCAGCCCCTGTGTTCATCCCTCTCCTCGAGAGTCTCTCTTCCTCACTCACCCTCTGCTTCAGCAAGCATGATATCCTTTATCTGACGACCTGTACAAAGCAAGCGAACATTCGAAGGAGCATTCTGGCTGTACTTCCTCCGGGATAGATCTGATCATTCTTCTGGTAGTCTGTGTTATATTCAGTATTCTCCCTCAACACCACAATTCAGAAGCATCAGTTCCTCAGGTTTCCCTGTTTGCTGTTCAGCTCTTCACGCAGAGGGGTGATGTGAGGAGAGGGAAATCATTTAAGTTTGGTCCAGGAAGGGCAGGAATGATTTAATAGAAGAAGTTTCACTTATGTAGAATGTTGAATTATAGGAATAATAATAGTGACATTCTGGACAATCAAGATAATGGTGGCCTCAGTGACTGTAACAGCTAGTATTTCTTAACTCAGCGTGTACTAAGCACTATCTTAAACTATCTCATTGATTCCACAAATCCTGGGAGGCAGGAAGTATTCTGTTTTTGGTTTACAGATGAGGACACGAGGAGAGATACAGTTCAGTATCTTGCCCAAGGGTGCCTGCTGGTAAATGGCATCTTCAGGCTTGCACCAGACTCTGGCTCTGAAACCCAGGAGCTTCAGTTTCTAGGGTGTATTGCCAGCAAAGAATGCAGAAATATTTCAGATGGAAGGTACAATCCAGAAGTTTTCTACAAGAGGAATTGAAAGGGAAGTCTGGGGCGCAGTGAAGTTTGTGCTAACACTATTCTTTTATTATTATAGTATACACCTTGTTGGAAACTCTCAGTGGCACTTGGCTGGCTTGTTGGAAACTCTAGCGGCCTAATGGTTAAGTGCTGTGAGTGCTAACCAAAAGATCATAGTTCAAATCCACCAGGTGCTCCTTGGAAGCTCTATGTGGCAGTTCTACTCTGACTTGGTGGCAGTCGGTGTGTGTGGGTGTTGTCTATACATCTTATTCCAGATGGACTTGTGCCCCTCAAAACATGTGTTGTAAATCCTAAACCCTATACCCTGGCGGTATAGTGGTTAAGCATTATGGCTGCTAATCAGAAAGTCTGCAGTTCAAATCTTCCAGGGGCTCATGGAAACTCTATGGGGGCAGTTCTACCCCTGTCTATAGCGTTGGTATGAGTTGGAATTGACTCGATGGCAGTGTATTTGGTTTCAGTTTAGATACCTATGGATATAACTCATTTGGGAATAGGTTTTCTTTATTATGTTAAGAGGCCAGTGTAAGTATAGGGTGTGTTTTAAGCCAATCAACTTTGAGATGTGAAAAGAGCAGATGAGGAGAGAGAAGGAAGTAGGGATGAAGGAGGACAGATACTTCGATACTGAAGATCACCAAGGAACTGAGCAACAAGCGCCTTGCCAAACTGACAGACAGAAAAAAGCCTTCACCTAAAGTGGGTGCCCTGAATTCAGACTTACGGTCTCCAAGACTGAGAAAATACACTTGTGTCTTTTGAAGTTATCCCTTGTGATGTTTCTGTTACAGCAGCTCTAAATAACCAAGACACATGTGTTCACACCAAGTATTTGTCAGCTCCAGGCACATGCCTGGGACTGAAATACAAAGGTGGCTGAGCCCTGAGCCTTGTCTCCGGACCTCACCCCCCACCGTCTGAAGATAGTGGTGACACTGAATTCACATGCAACCAGCACGTGCAGGCAGGGCTCCTTCCTTGTCCTTCCAGCCCGTTTCTCCCTCCTCTTCACCAACCGGTACTTCTCATTTCTTACGTCTTATTCCGCTGCCTGACTAGAGCTAAGTTGGAAATGGAACCCTGAGTAGTGAACATTTAGACAGTAAATCCCCTTGGCCACATGTCACTGGATCCATCACCTGCTGTTTTGCTTTCTGTGAGTTACTACGTGTGAATTACACAAGAACTGGATGTGAAAATCCAGCCCTCTCAAAAGCAGACTCCTTGGTTACTTCCTCTTACCCCCCTTTCACTCCACTGCTCTTATTCACTGCTTTCTCGTTTCCCCTCCCTCCCAGGCTGGACAAAAGCAGATTCTTCAAAATGGTCCTTCTGGGACTGTCTATTTCATTTTGAACGTGACCCCAAATGACTATTTTTGACAGTTGAACTTTTCAGCGTTCTTGATACAAGTATTTTAATATCCTGTTACCTGAGCAGAGGGAGAGATAAAGTTTTACACCAGACACCTACAGTGGCAAGGGAATACAGGTTCTGGTGACTGACTTAAAGGTATAGTAATAGCAAAATGGTTAATGAGCTAACCATACTTGCTAGGGCAAAGGTCAATGGGAGAAGCAAACCTGGTAACTTGACCAGAGCCATTCACGGGAGCCACATGGGGAAAAATGCTGCCAGCCAGACAATGCAGCAGTTTCATTCAAGTTCATTCCTAAGACTAGGAAGGGAAAAAACCAGTTGACATCTAGAATGCTCCTTAATTTGCCCTAAGAGACAGAGGGCAGGTGGGGAAAGGTAAGAGCAATGTGGATGACAAGATGACAAGAAGGAGCATCTTACCAGCAGTGGTGTGTCTGATGAGACGGAAGGGTGATTCTTGTCACTGAAGAAGTGGCATAGGGAAGATTGTCTTAGTCACCTGGGCAAAAGAAGAGCTATTAAAAAAAATTTGTTTTTGAAAATATACATAGCAAAATACAGACCAACTCAACTGTTTCTATATGGACAACCTGGTGGCACTGGTTATATTTCTTCAGGTGACGCTACCATCCTCATCCTTCTAGTCCCACTTATTCCCCCCATTAACATAAAACTCACTGTCCCCAAGCTTCCTCTCAAATCTTATGGGTTGATCTTGTCCGTTTGATCCCATACAGGTAGTTAAAAGAAGAGCTATCAAAGTGTGGTATTTAGGCACTTGGGGACAAGAATAGGAAGTACCAGCCATGGGAAAGCAGTGGTGGTGGTGAGTTTTGAGGCCCTAAGTGACCCCAAACAGTCCCAGCAACCTCTAGAGCAGTGTTGACCCATAGAACTTTCTGGAATGTTGGAAATGTGCTAAATGGCTCACTTTATTCCTGTGTACCACCTGGTTACCTCGTACATCTCAGCCACCTCTTTGGGTCAACCAGCCTTGTCCGGGAATGACACCAAATGGTGAAACATGGCTTGGTCAGCCAAAGACTAACTCTCTTTTATACAAAGTGAAAGGGGGGCCAAGCCCAGCAGCATCACTCTGCAGCCAGGTCATGCCCAGTGCACATAGAAGGCACAGGAGACTTTGCCAAATCCTGAAAGAAGGAAAGAGATTTTCTTTCTTCTCCCTCCCTTGCTCAGTCTTTATCTGAGAGTAAGAAGAGGAGAGCTGGAGGGAAGGAACCCTTTGAAATTGGATCCAGTCACATTTTAGACAAATTAGAGGAAATGTTACTTTACAGAATAGAAAGTAACCTCACAGAATGCCTCACTCCAAAAGCAATGAGGGCTAGGGATATAAATGGATTAAAAAGTATAAATGACATAGTCGTAAATTATGTCTATGAAAATAATCCCAATAATTAACAATATGGGAATAGTTAAACAAATTACGGTAACTTAATATCCCTGAATGTTACGCAGCTTTAAAGGGTGATCATATGAAGAGCAAAACAATGTAGGGAAAGTGTTTTTGGTCCAAAGTCATAAGTGGCGGTGGCGGCGGGGGCAAGATCAATAGAGTACAAAAATAAAGTACGACACACTTAAAAGTTTGTAGAATTATGTATGCATGGAACAGAACATGGAAAGTGTTTGATTATTAAGGAATGGACAATTTTTTCTAATTTAAATACTCTTGTTGTCATAATGCTTATTATGGAAAAGATAAAGTTAAAAATAAATGACTAAGAATGCTCACTGATGTTATTTGAATGTTTGCTGCCCACCCCCCATTCCAGCTAAATGCCTTCCATGTCTTCCAGCTGGGTGGTCTCTGCCATCAGCCTTAATTTGCAGATGAAGAAACTGAGGCTCCCAGAGCTTAAGTAGCTGCTTTATCAGATGGCTGGTTTGAACCTAGGATGTCTGTTTCTAGAACTGGGGCTGTTTGAATCTGCTTGTACTGGGGGGCAAATTACACGGGACCTACAAGCACTTCAAGGGCTTATGAAAAAATTAAAAGCTTAATAAAAAACCTCACCTCATTCAGTCCAAAATGCAAACTCAGAGTTGATAAACACAAATCCAAATGTCACATTATACTCACTCTATCAGGCTCAAGGTACCTAGATGGCACTAATGGTTTGTGATGGACAGCTAACCAAAAAGTTGGTGGTCTGAGCCCACTCAGTGGTACTTCAGGAGAAGAGACCTGGCAGTCTGCTTCGGTTAAGATTATCTGTTGCTGTTGGGTCAATTCTGACTCATGACAACCATATAGAATGGAATAGAACTGCCCCATAGGGTTCCCAAGGCTTTAACCTTTATGGAAGCAGACTGCCACATCTTTCTCCTACAGAGTGACTGGTGAGTTTGAACTGTTGACCTTCTGGTTAGCGGCCCAGCTCTTAACCACTGTTCAACCAGCCAAGAAAACCCTTGGGAATAGCTCTACTCTGTAACCCACGGGGTCGCTGTGAGTTGGAATTGGTGGCAATAAAGGTTAGACTTCATAAATTTGTTATCTTTAACCAATTGAAGGTTCTCATTCTGCAAGAATTTCTGAATGTGTCTGGTGACGTGAAATTACAGTGAGTTCTAAATCTAGTGAGTTACATTTCATCAAATAATTTCACCAATAACATTAGAAGAATCTTCCTAAACACTGTACAGCAAAAATGTTTAGTATACAATGTGGCTGCAATTAAAACTATTTGACATAGGGTGGAGGAGGAACTCTGAAATGAAGACTTACAATGCATAGGATCGCTACAAGTTGGAACTGACTTGACAGCAATGGGTTTTTGGTTTTAAAGCCTTATAAAAATCTGACTGTAAAAAATTCCATTGTCATTGAGTAGATTCTGGCTCATAGCGACCTTAAAGGATGGAGTAGAACTGTCCTATAGGGTTTCCAAAAACCTACTGGTGGATTTGAGCTGTCATCCTTTCGGTTAGCAGAGGTAGTTCTTAACCACCCAAGAGCCCCAAATCAATTGCCACTGAGTCGATCCTGACTCATAAGACCCTATAGGGCACAGTGTAATTGCCTCATAGTTTCTGAGGAGCACCTGTTGGATTTCAACTGCCCATCTCTTGATGAGCAGCTGTAGCGCTTACCTGCTGCACCACCAGGGTTTTCTCTTAACTACCAGGGCCCATAATTTCAGCTCTTGTTTAGTTTCTCTCTCTTCCCTAGAGGAAACGCTGGTGGTGTAGGGAGTAAATGCTATGCCTGCTTAACCAAAAGGTCAGCGGTTGGCATCCCCCAGGTGCTCTTTGGATACTCTACGGGAAGTTCTGCCCCACCCTACAGGGTGGTTATGAGTTAACTGGAAAGTGTTGGGTTTGGTTTTCTTCCCTACGAAGACAGACTGTGGTATACCTCAGCAGGGTACAGCCCTTTGGGGCGGAGGGGGAAGTGGAGAAGGAAGGTAATGGGGTAAAGAGGAAAGATAAGGGAGTGATGGGGGAGGAAGGGGTAGATGAGAGGGAGAGTGTTGGCCACAGAATGTTGGACTGCACGCTTCATGAAGCTGACCGTGCACAATATGCAACACACCAGTTGCTTATTGTATTCTTGTGAGGGTACAAGCTGTGTGTGTACATACACTGTGTGTGTACATACACTGTGTGTGTATGTACATTCTCACACATGTACACCCATGCCTGTCCATATGGCATTTAAATGTGTCAGCAAATAGCTATGCTTGTCCTTGAAACACTTGAGGGAGGGTAACCCTATGTTTCTTCGCACTTTATTTTTGCAACTTGATTGGTCCACATTTTTTTTTTTTTAAACAGGTGGCAAAAGCAAATTGCAGCAATCTCCAACCATGTGCTTTTAGAGCAATGGAGCTGTGGAATGCTTTTCAATAATGAAGTGTCAATTGTTAAATTGTCAACTCAGCCAGCTTTCCTGAGACAAGTCTGGACAAACGACTGGAGTTTCCATTATTGTTTGCAGATTATCACATCCACTTAAAAGCACCTTTTGACCTCAGCTGGGCCCTCTCTGGCAGTCACACAGAGGGGGACCTTAAGACTCATCCCTCAGTTTTGGAGGGCACCCTTCAGGGCAGTAATACAGTTCCCTGAGGCAACTGGGCCAAAATGTTCTGAATATCAAGTTCTTGAAATTTCATTAGTTGAGTTTCCTCCTCTCCCTTCACCCTCCCTGAGACCTTTTCTCTACCATTCTCCTTTTACAGGTGCCTTATAAATACAACTTTTCATTAAGTTGCTCAAAACGAGCTTAGGTGAGGAGGCCAGCGTGCACCAGTGGGGAGGTGTTTTATGAGCTAGGAGTACCAGATAGCATCTTAGGATGGGACCTCTTATGTTTCCAGCCTTGCCAACTCGTTCTGATGACACCCTCCAAAACAACTTTCATTGGCCTTTCTTTTCTTTCTTCCTCTTTTTGTCATTCTGACCGAGCACTGGGACCTCATTGTGACAATGAGGGGCTGCATGTCACTCGATCAGGGTCACATGGAATAATTACCAGCCCATTGCACTTCACTACACCACTGTAAGAGCGGCGGGTCGGTGTTTCTGTTCGAGCTGCTCTGAAAATTGAGCTGATACGGATACTGCGGGAGGAACGATAGCATCCGGGCCCCCACGCAGATGGTAGAAATTAGCATGTGGTCAATAGGTTCTGAAATGCGATCTGCCACTCAGCTCAGGACATCTGCTTTGGGTCTCTCATTTTCGCTGGGACACAATATGATGATGATCATGGAATCAATGAGTCCTTCAGCTTGCACTCTGCCTCATAAAAGGTCGTTGAAATGCCAGAGAATGTTAATTACCATGGAAACGTTTGGAGAATAACATTCCGTAACACATCCTTTTAATTGCTCATAATAGTCAGTGTCACTGGCTGACACCCTGCTTGTCAGTCCAGATCCAGCCTCTAAGACGGCTTCTTAACATTCATGTGTTCGGAAACAATGGTCAGTGGCTCAGAGTTGTAAAATAACATAGGGTGACCCTATAATTTATTACTTTAGAGAGTAAAAGGAAGAGATAGTGATCATTACACTGGGACAAGGGGCGTAAACCTGGAGTGCTCCTGGCAAGCTGGGATATATGGATCCCCAAGAAGTAACACAGCTATGATCTTTGGTCTCCATGCTTTCTGTCACAGCTGAAGTGTCACACAGAGATGACAAAGGTCATGAGCCTAGCTAGAAAAGCTTCCACACTGTGTGAAATACATTCCACTGGTCCTCCTAGCTGAGGAAGGAGATGTTAACACAAGCTTGGAGCTAGAGAGACATATGGATAAATATGGAGATTCATCCTTGTATGTGTGTGTATGTGTATATATTTGTGGGAAAGGTTCACGTGTTGGGAAATCCTATTCTGGAATCAGCAGGCAGAAGAGGAGGACCCACGGAAGCAGCAGCAGAAGGAAGAGCTAAAGAAGGAGAATTAGGAAAGTGTAGCATCCTGGGAAATGAGACAAGGATTGATAAACACCCAGCAGTTCTGGCAACAGGAAGGCTTGGCACCTGCTTCCGTCGTGGCCCCACTGATCGTACCTCCTGGTATCCAGGCCTCTATGTGCCCCCCTTTCCCATCGGTAGGGAAGATCAGAGTAACCAATAGGACACTTTGGGAAGGACAGAGTGTGACTTTTGAAATTAGGTTGTAGAAGTCCTGTAGCTTCTGCCAGGCCCTCTCTTTGATCACTCACTGTAGGGTAAGAAGCTGTCACACCATGAAGACCCTTGAGTAGTCCTGTGGAGAGGTCCACGTGGGGAGGAACAGAGGCCTTCTGCCGACAGCCATGTCACTGAGCCACCTTGGAAATAACACGACTTAAACAATACGGTCCTTTTAAGCTTCCTGGAAGAAATGTGGATTAGCTTCAAGAGAACTTTTACTAAAAGATGTGGCTAAAAATAAACCGAAAGCAATGCATGAAAAGACCCCAACTTATGACTTTATAGCCACCTACTCACTTCCTGGGGAAACAGTTTGAGCTCCCCTCTGAACTGTCTCCTGTTGCATTTTTCTAGAAATAAATGGCACAGGACAACTCATATAAAATGGATCCATAAAAATTCTTCTAGGTGGGTCATTTTATAGAACAGGCCACCTGGAATTACTAGATGACATCCAAGTGGCATAAACATTTCCTGAAAGCCAAAGGCAGTGAGTGGCATCGATGATATGAATGTGTTTGATTGGAAAAACAAAACAAAACAAAATGAAACAGAACAAAACACTATGGAGGCAGGCAGTGGGGGACCTGCTGGGGTTTACTGGCATTCTCTCTTTGAGCTCAGTGTCACTGTACATGCCAGCTTGAGGGTGGACTGGTCATTCTCTGTTAGATTCATCTAGACCCAGACCCTCCCTTTGCCCTGTATTTCCTTAGCTAAATCACATCTCTTGATCCACTCAAAGCCATAAATTAGTAAAGAACCAGCCAAGCGCCCTGTCTGGAGAAGCATGATTAATCTTTAATGGCAGCGGCAGGACGGATGCCCTTTGAAAAGCTGGCTTCTCGCCTTCTACCCTCCTCTCCCCCACCAGGACTGACCATGCCAAATGCTGTTTTGTTTTTTCCAGGTGAGCTTTCTCTAGTACTAGAACTCAGACAATGAGGAAGGAAAGAAGGAAAGCCAGCAGCTAGGACTGCTGCTTACAGTGGTACAGACGGTGCACTTTATAAGATGCGTGTGTGTTGGGGGTTGCAGCTGAAATCTATGCCCTGCTTGCCCAAATGCATGCTCTGGCTGGAAACGCCTGTTTCTGAGCCACACAAAAGCCCTGTCAAGACTAATGGACATTCTGCCACCATTGTTCCTTTCCTACGTCTTGTCCTTGTCTTCTCTTTTTTTTTTTTACCGTAGCAAAAATCCTGTATGACGTCTTCTGTAATTTGTTTTTCTCCCTGAGGGAAAGTTAATCTTGTGGGTGCCATTCATTTACAGGACATTAGACACCGGAGCTGTTGGATCCCTGAGATCATTTGAAAAGGGGTTTTGAAGCTTTATTCTTCAGATTCACTTGTCTGTCACAGAGGCTTGGGTGTTGTGACGTTCAACAGGTTTCAGCAGATCCACCAGACTTCAGACAGACTAGGACAAAAGATCTGGTGATCTACTTCTGAAAATCGGCCAATGGAAACCCAAAAGATCACAATGGGTTGGTTCCAATGTGTGGGGGGTGACTGTTAGTCAGATGCCAACTTGACGACAACAACAGTATTGTTTTAATGGGCCCTTCCTCCATCCTGAATTCCTGATGGGACCTCAGGTGTTTTTTAGGTGGGGACCCTACAATGAGACTGGTATCCTGAGGGGGTTGCTGCGGGCAGGACACCCACGCTAGAACATCTAGAGCTAACTAGACTGGACTGAGCCCAGAACTGATCTTTTCCAGAATTCCTGGTTCTTCCCATCTTGAAGTCCTTTCTTCCAATGGGTTTAATGGAGCATTTTGGTTTGGTGTCAGCTCAAGGGAATGGATCTTTTTTCACATCCATCTAGAGTCATTCCTTCTAGTTGGTGTGTCACGACAGGTTCAGAGATAAAAGTCACAAGTACCTAGTGAAGAAAGATTGCATCTTCTTGAACTTCTAAGCATTTTAGCCAAAGCAGGCACAGCTTTGAGTTCTATCAGAAAAAGGACAGTTTTGAGCCCTGTTGTGGTCCATTCCCATCTCCTGGCACGGCGACATCTTCAGACTATTTTAGAAAGGTGGATATATTTCATTGTCTTCATGATAATATATTTCTTCTTTTAAGTACAGTAGTATGTAGAGTGGTCTGGTGTCAGTTCATGACTCTGCCACCCTGTATAGGTGACCTTGAGCCAGTTTTCTTATCTTATGAAGGCTTAGTTGTTCTCTTTTGCAAAATGAGTGTAGTGGTAGTATCCATCACACAGGATCACTGTGAAGGCAGTGGTAGAATTCTCACCTTCCATGCAGGAGACCCAGGTTTGATTTCTGCTCAATGGACCTCGGTGCAGTCACCACTCATTTGTCAGCGCAGGTCTGCGTGTGGCTGTGAGGCTGAACAGGTTTCAGGGGAGCTTCTGGGTGACGACAGACCAGGCAGAAAGGCTTGGTGATCTACTTTCAAAAATCGGCCAGTGGAAACCCCGTGGATCATACGAGCCCTACTGTGGGCAGTGTTTCCTTCCTTTGTGTATGCAGTTGATGAGAGTTGGGGTTGACTCGACAGTGGCTAATAATAACAGATAAAGAACACACCACTCAGTAGGTTCTCAGTGGGCTTTATCTGTTACTTTTATTGTGACCAAAGCCTTTTAAAATGTCTAGCAAAGAGGAAGCAGGGGGGGATGGATGACAGTTTGTTGTGGCCAGGGCATTGCTTGGGCAGGATACTAGGATTCTAGTCTTTATGTGCAACTAAACAGCTGCAAGATGTGAACTAGTCCTCAGTTTCCCATCTGTCAAAGAGTAGACATGGCTTAACAATCTCTAAATTTCCTTTCTATCATGAATCTAAAAACAGGGAATGACAGTTTAGCACAAAGTTCCCAGTACAAATATACTAATGAGGCTGAATGTTGATTTTGAAAGGCAAACTCAGCTGTGCCCTGTGACTCGTAGACCCTACACACAAGGGACTATAGACGTGGGCAGGACCCAGCAAATATACTGGAACAGGCCTCCGTCCATTCTTGGCATACACACCTGGCTCGGGGTGGCTAGGTTGTTGGCATGCATGACAGGCAGGGGACAGAGGACAGCGAGCGCTCCAGGAGAGCAGGGCAGGCAGCCGCCATACAGTCGCTGGAGGGTTCACTCACCAGTTCACACAGCAGAGGACCAGGCCCACCAGAGCTTGGGGTGACGTTTTGACACGACAACTTTAAAGGATTATGAAACCACTTTCCCTGTGATGAAGAGGCTGAAACCTGTGACTGTTTTTAGAGGATTTTTCTGATTACACAGAGCATCTGTCAGGAGTTTCCTAGCAGATTTGCCCAGTCAGGGACCTGGCCGGTGACCCCCTGAGACCAGATGCCCACAGAGTAGGTACTACCTCTCAAAGAAATATAACAAAGAATATAACAAAGTCAACCAAGAGCCTTCCTGAGGACTAGACCTGCATGACCACATGGGCTATGCAGAGGGGACAGAGCTGACCTTTCAGGGATTGACCTGTGACCTGGGCAATATCATTTAGCCCCTTTGTGTCTTGGTTTCGATGGTCTCTAGGTACTCTTTAGCTAAAAGGTGCAAGGAGCCTGAGTCAAATTTTTATTTGTTACAGTAACTGTCCTTATTGAGATTATCACTGTATTATTAACAAATGATTTAATAAATATTTATAATGAATGATTTACAGAAAATATCATCAATCTTAATATTACTGTTTAAATGCTTGTCATGTGCCAAAGGAAACCCTGATGGCATAGTAGTTAAATGCTGTGTCTGCTAACCAAAAGGTCAGCAGTTTGAACCTACCAGGTGTCCCTTGGAAACTCCACGGTACAGTTCTACTCTCCCCTATAGGGTCACTATGAGTTGAAAATCAATTTGGTGGCAATGAGCTTTTTGTTTTACATGCCAAGAGCTGTGGCTAAGACTTTGCAGCTGTTAACTTTATTTAATTTGCACAAGAGCCAAACCAGATAGGAATAAATATCTTCATTTTATAAGTGGGCTTGGAAAGGTCAAGTAGGAGCAGGTAGCTCCAGGACGGGGACTTAGTTCTGACTCACTCTCAGCCCAGCTCCTAACCTCTGTAGTCACTGCAAGGAGCCTAAGTGGCACAACAGTTAAGCACTCAGCTGCTAACTGAGAGGTTGGCAGTTTGAACCCAGCCAGCAACTCTGTGGGAGAAAAAGACAAGGTACTCTGCTTCCTGAAAGATTATAGACTGGAAAATCTGATGGAGCAGTTCTACTCTGTCACATTGGGTCACTAGGAGTCAAACATTGACTTGATGGCACTTAACAATGTCAACAGCCTTATGAAACAGACCTGCAAACTTCAAACCCCATGCAATGTCACTGCATCGTATTTGCTTAGTGGTCCCCTCAGCACTTCTGTACCGGCTAGGGTGCCACTCCACATCCTCGTGGAATGCCATTGTTTTGTACAACATGACACAGTAGCCACGGTGGATTTCTTTTAGGCTATAGAGTAGTAGCCAGGCTAGGGCTGGCTTTCAAACATTCTTTGTGGGTTAGTTTTAGTGGATTCTTATCTCTTTCCTAAACTGGCTGATGGTGAAATTATTTTTAAAAGCATTATTCCAAAAGGAATATCTGTGAAAGGGGGAAAAAAAATGGATAAGTTGCACTTTATAAGAATTAAAAAATTCTGTTCTGTGGAAGACACTTTAAGAGAACGAAAAGACTTCACAAACTAAGTAAAATGTTTGCAAAACATGTATCTGATAAGGGACTTCTTGCATGCAAAGTACAACAAGATTCTTAAAACTCAACAATAAGCAAATAATCCAATTAAAAAGTGGACAAAAGATCTAAACAGACATTTCCACAAAGAAAATATAAAAGCATACGAAAAGATACGCTCAACATTGCGTGTCATCAGGAAGTTGCAAATTAAAACAACAAAGAGGGACTACTATACACCTATTGTTGCTGTTGATGATTAAGAATGGTTAGAATCCCAAACTCTGACAACACTAAATGCTATTGAGAGAGTGTGACAATTGTTTCAGTCAGCTAGTGTTACTCTAACAGAAATACCACAAAGGAAGGTTTATTCTTACACAGTCTGGCAGATTACAAGTCAAATTCAGGATGTCCACTCCAGGGGAAGGATTTCTCCCTTGAAGGCTCTGGAGGAAAGTCCAGTGTTACATCAGTCTTTGTCCAGGGGGCATCTTGGCACAGGAACCTCAGGTCTGAAGGATGAGCTCTTCTCCCGGTGCTACTTTCTTGATGGTGTGAGGTTCCCAATTCTCTGCTTGCTTCTCTTTCCTTTTATCTCTTGTAGGATGAAAGGATTAAGGGTGGGCCAAGCCATACTCCAGGGAAACTCCCTTTACAGTGGAGCAGGAAGGTGATCCTATGAAGAGATTTACAGTCTCACCCTAATCCTTTAACATACAGCACCAGCCAAGCCAAGTGTCTTTGGTATACAGCACTGCAAAATCACAAAATAGAGGACAATCGCAGAATACAGGGAGTCATGGCCCAGTCACATGGCTATACCTATTCATTGCTGGTGGGAATGCAAGGTGGTACCACCGTTTTGGAAGACATTTTGGCAATTTGCTACACAGTCAGTAGTCACATTGCCAGGTGTTTACCCAAGTGAGTTGAAAACTTACATCTGTATAACAACCTGAACACAGAAGCTCATAGTATCTTTATTTATAGGAAGCAATCGAGATGCCTTTCAATAAGTGAATGGATAAACAAACTGAGGCATATCTGTACCGTAGAGTATTCCTTGATAATAAAAAGAAATGAGCTATTGAGTCATAAAAAAACAAGGAAGAATCATCAGTGTATTTTGCCAAGTGAAAGAAGCTAGTCTGAAAGGCTATTCGCTGTACGATTCTGACTATATGACATTCTGCGAAAGGCGAAACTATAGAGACAAGAAAAGGACTAGTAGTTGCCAAGAGAGGAAGGGGAAGAGGGATAAATAGCTGGAGCACAGGGTGTTTTCAGGGTGGTGACACTCTTCTGTGTGCCACCGTAATGGTGGTCACATGCCACGAGGCACTGGTAAAACGCCATAAAAACCAAAACCAAATCCGCTGGCATCAAGTTGGTACTGCTGTAAATTTTTCCAGAAGCTGACATCCATGTCTTTCACGGAGCCACTCGTGATTTCCAACCTTTGGGTTAGCAGTATAACACAGAGCGACCCCTAATGTAAAATTATGAACTTTACTTAATAATAATGTATCAACACTTATTCACCGAAGGCAAGACATGCACCCACTAATGTAAGATGACAACAGAGGAAGTCTTATGTGTGAAAGAGAGGAGATATATGAGAACTTTTTCTAACACTGTTCCAAAAAAAATCTATTAATTAGAAAAAAAAAATACTCAAAGACTAAAGCTAACAGACATATACCCTATGACTCAGCAGTGTAATCCTGGATACGCCCAACAGAAGGAAGTGCTTATGTCCACCACAAGATGTGTAGAGAAATGTCCACAGGGTAAGAGTTCAACTCTGGAAACAACTCAAACGCCTAATGATTAGAATAAACTATGGGAGAGTCATACAGTGGAGTACTACATAGCAGTGAAAAATACTGCATGCAGCAGGATGAAAATGAAATGTCTCACAGAGACAATGCTGAACAAAAGTAGGCACACACTAAAAAGTACATATTGTATGATGCCACTTCTATAGAGTTCAAGAACATGTCACACTAACATGGTGACAGAAGTCAAAACAGTGGGTGCTGTTGGAAGGGGTATGCTGGGACTCTTCTCCATTTTGATCTATGTGTGGTTACACATACATACAGACACATAAACATGTATCACCTAAGATTTGTGCACTTTGCTGCATGTTATACTTCTAAACAAATAAGCAAAATCTATTCAAGGGACAAGAACTGTTGGGAGTTGATGTTGGCTCCTGCCAGTTGACCCAAGGTCTCTAGGTTGTCTCTTGCAGAACCTCCCCTCCTGTAGTTCTGAGTCAGCTCTGACCCAGTGGATGGTCCTGATCGATCAGGAAGGTATGGAGTTGGTCACACAGCTAGGGATCCAACAACTAGGACGCCTGCAGCTCATTTTTTGTCACCTTGGTTCCTGTGACTCCTTCAACTCTTTTCTTGTGAGCAGATTCCAGTGGACCTGGAGCTTGGCCTGAAACCCAGACTCCTTTCTGGGGACATTGATGCCATGCCTTTGTTTTGCCAGCACCTTTTGCACAGGTGCCTGGACCCCAATTCACACACTTCCAAGTCATGGGACATCAGATGGACCCACGTTCTATAACCATGCCAGTGTGACCTGCCTGCGAGACCCTATAGCCTGGAGCCTCTTGCTGACTACCCCTGCTTGAATGGGCCCTCTCTACCTGCACTTACTGACAAGCCCTTATGATCCCATATATTGGACTTTTGGGGTCCTGAGAGGCAGCCCTACAGGTGGCTCAGGTCACCAATCTACTGGCCTCAGCCCCTTCAAGTTAGTGAGGTCTTAGCCAAGCAGCACTCCCCTGCCTACTCTCCACCTGTGCCCAGAGTTGGGACAATCAACCCGACTACATATTTCTGATATGTCCATATCAGACAGAATACTAAGGAAAACATAGATGATTTTTTTAAACACCGTAAGACCTAGAGCATACAAAGAAATGTATGTTAGAACTTTCTTTTGAGCTCTTTCTTGTGACACTTCTTTGGAGAGAAAAAGCTATCTTGCAACTGCCTTAACCATTAGTATTGGGAGGCTTAGGAGGGAAAGGAGAAAGGAGAGAAGATAAAGGGATGATGCCCATGAGACAGTCAACCTGGAAGGGCCACCAAGACGTGAATTATTTCTGGCAAGTTCCATCTGTTTCCATAATTTCATCATTCATGAGACATAAAGACTGTGAGAGAGCAAAGTAAACAAGCCACTTACGAGATGGATGGAGCACACAAAGAGAAACTCAGCCTCAAAGTACAGCAAAAGAGCAGAGTATTACAGGCAGAAAAATTACATCTGGATTATTCTGCTTAAATAGAAGAAACACGAATCACACCAAGCGCTTGTAGCAATGTGCATCAGGGTGATAATGAACAGACCAGCCCAGACTGCCTTCTCCCTTCTTTGCTGAGCAAAATCCTTTGCCTTCTGTGTGATCTGTGTAAGGCCTGGGAGCCCAGACATGGTCCTCATTCCACCTGTCCAGTTCTGCCCAGTCCGCTGTGGGCTCAAACCTCTCTGCCCTCTCTAAGTAAGTAGTTCTTGGTGATCCACTTCCCTCCTAATGTCATTGGTGATCTTTGAATACACCTTTGTTTCATCATCCCTCTGAGATTCAAGTCTCTTTAAAGTCGTTGGGTCTGTCTTTTTCATTCTCCAGTGCCTTGGACTGCAATCCTTAGGTATAGCAGATACTCAGTTGACGTCTATTGGCTAATTAATTTCAAACGCTTGTGATGAGATTTTTCTCTGCAATTTGGGCAGTCAGGAGACATTCTTTACGTACTCTACTTTGGATGGCAGACAGTTAATTACCACTGAGCCACCCCAAATAGGATCCTGCTCGGGCAAACACGTACATTGATAGCAGCTGTTTCTCTTAAGATACTTTCAACAGGCTAACAAACACAACGCAGCAGCTTCACACATTGTCAATAGTAAACAACACCTGTCTGATTTCTCCAGATGAAGATATCTGAGAGACACTGAGCCACGACAAAGGATGCTCACAGTGTACCCAACAAGGACATCGCAAGATCTGTGTAATGTCTCTTTTGCCATCAACTCTTCTTTGCAAATATATGCTTTTCCTTTGGATGATAAAAGAGAAAGAAAGAACTGTAGACATTTCATATTAGATCTGGGTTTCCAACTTGTTGTAAATCAGGATTAGAAACATTTCCTCCTGGGTTCCAGTGTTGAGGTGACGTCCTTCACTCCTTTTCTTCTTGGTCAATTAGAGTGACCAGGAGGAAAAAGCCCCCAGTGTCTGGTAAGTTCTAGATATGAGTCACATATGGCGCTAGGCATCCCTCATGTGTGAGGGAGTGGGAACACAAACTCTGAAGCCAGTCTGCCTGGGTTCAAATCCCTGCTCTGCCACTTACCAATTATCTGAACTAGCAGCAAATTCCTTCATCTTTCTGTGCCTCTGTTTACTCATCTGTAAAATGAAGCTAACAGAACTAACATCACAGGGTTGTCATGAGGATTAAACTTATGATATCTAGAATGTGTATGTGTAAATCTGTCGATGTATCTATCTATCTAGCCTTGGTGGTGCAGTGGTTAAGAGCTATGGCTGCTAACCAAAAACTCAGCAGTTCAAATCAACCAGAGCTGTTTCCTGGAAACTCTATGAGACAGTGCTACTCTGTACTATAGGGTTGCTATGAGTCAGAATTGACTTGAAGGCCATGTGTTTTTCTTATTGTTTTAGTCTAGTAGTGCTGCTTTGACAGAAGTATCGCAAGTAGATGACTTTAGAAAGGGAAACTTTGTCACAGGCTAAAATTCCAAATTCAAGGTGTTCGCTTCAGGGGAAGGCTTTCTTTGCTTAATCTAGAGGAAGGTCCTTGTAGCTAATCTTCCCCTGGGCTGGAAGCTTCTGAGGTGCAGGGACTCGGGACCTTTCCAAAGGAAGTGCTCAGTTTCCGGCACAGCTGCTCGGTGTTGTGAGGTCCCCAAATCTCTCTGCTAGCTTCCGTCCTTTAGATCTCGAGAGACTGCCTTAAGGCACAAAACAGTCTTACACACCGAGTCCTGCTCCACTAACATGACTGTCGCCCATCCACCCTCATTAACATCCTAGAGTCAGGACATTACACAATACCAGGAATCAAGATCTAGCTAAATTGCTACACAGATTTTTGGGGGAACACAATTCAATCCATGACAGTTACATGTAATTTTTTTTTTTTTATGTCAAATAGATTCTCATTGATAGAGACCTTGTGTGTGTCGTGTGTTCCATAGGGTTTTCGATGGCTGATTGTTTTGGAAGTGGATGTCAAGTCTTTCTTCCAAGGTGCCTCTCTCTGGGTGACTCAGATGGTCAACCTTTCAGTTAGCAGCTGAGTGTGTTAACTGCACCACTCAGGGACTCCCTGTGATGTATTGTTTAATGCAGTCGAATCTGTCTGAGCTCACAGTGAGCCTACTTGACACAGTGGAACCACCCTACAGAGAGTTTCCTAGGCTGAAGTCTTTCATCTTATATTAATGACTGACACAGGTAAGCTCTCTTCAAGTGTTGGAGATAAAAATAAGATGTTTTGCCATAGGTAATCAGAAAAGTCTTTCTACTTAAAAGAGTTAAAAAAAAAAACAGCGAATTCATTCGTGCTCCGTCTTTAGGTTTACGGCTTTTGCCACCAAGTAATCTGCTCTAACTCTTGGAAGCAAGTGTTTGTGCAGCCCAGCAGTCTGAACTTTATTTGTTTTGAATAAATAAATAGAATTACATTGATTCTCAAGTCTTCTGCGAAATGTTCTCCCAATGTCAAGAGCAAAATGATACGCCACCATCTTTTCTATAACATGGCTGACTGAGTTTCACTCTTGGCAAAGGAGAAGCTTAGTAGAAGGGGGGAAATGTCTTAAAATAGTAATTATGTACTGCTGAGTTTCATAATTTTTTTAAATTGTCTGAGAGGTGCTAATAACAAGAACCTATAATGACCCAAGGGAAATAATGGCAGATTTCACTACTTAAAATAAGTACAGTAACACTTTTGTTATCTTGTAGGCACTAGGAATGGCCAATCTGAAGGGTGTATGTCTTCCAAAGAACTAAATCTCGGTTCTGGAAGGACAAAAATGTTTACTGTTGTAACTTTTTTTTTTGATAGAAATATATAATCACTTTCTATTATTCAAACCATTCTAGAGTATACAAAAGAGCATTGAACATAATGTTACCTTTTTTTGGTATGTAAAATGGTCATTAATATTAGTGATTGTTAATAATAGTAAATTAAAAAAATTTAAAAAGTTAAAGAAAAACAAGCCAGTGAACTTCAAATCAACCCCAACGCATTGTGGCCCTCATGTGTGCCAGAGTAGAACCGTGTGCCATCGGAGTTTTCACTGACCAATTTTTCAGGAGTGGACCACCAGGTCTTTCTTCTGAGGTGCTCCTGGGCAGACGAGCATCTCCAACCTTCTGGCTAGTAGCCGAGGGCTTTCACAGTGTATACCGTCCAGGGGCTCCACTTTAGTAAATAGCATTACGGTAGCATGTTGAGAGACTTTCAGGACTTTAAGACAGCTTTGTCCCGGCACTGAATGGCCCCACTGTTGATGACTTTTAAAATCTTGCATTGGAATTTTTTATTTTTATTAGCTCATAGAGCACAGTGGTATTGTTGGGCCTCATTTGTGAGTTACCAGTTATTGAAAATAATTGGTATCTAGGGGTTAAGCAAATAGCTGGTTTTTGGGGATAAGCAAAAATGGATTAAGCAGTTGCAGTAAAAATCTGACTGTCACCATCTCCTCAATAACAACAGTAGGTGTGATTTGTGACTGTCATGGATTAAATTGTGTCTCCCCCGACCCCCGATATCAGTTAACTTGGCTAGATCATGGTTGTCGGCCACTCCGTCCTCTGATGTGATTTCCACATGTCTTGTAAATTCTGTCCCTATGGTATCATAAGATGGGTTAGCAGCAATTACACTGATGAAGTCTATAAGTTAAGTAGTGCCTTGGGTCCATCTCTTTTGAGATATGAAAGAGACAACTGAGCAGAGAGACATGGGGATATCACATCACCAAGGACACAGTGCTGGGAACAGAGCACATCCTTCAGAACTGAGGTTTCTGTGCTGTGATGCTTCAAGCCAAAGGGAAGACTGACGAGAAGGACCTTCCTCTATAGTTGACAAAGAGAGAAAGCCTTCCTCTGGATTCATTCCCCTAAAATTGGACTTCCAGCCTTCTGGACTATGAGAGAATAAACTTCTCCTTGTTGAAGCCATCCACCTGTGGCGTTTCTGTTAGAACAATGCTAGGCGACTAAGACAGTGGCTAGAGAGAAACAGGAGGACCATGAGGAGGAGCAGGGGAGAGAAAGACAAAGAGCATCATAACTTTTCTTTCCCATCTGTGTTAGTCTCCTAGAGCGACTGTAACAAAGTGCCACAAAGTGGTGGCTTTCAAGAATGTACATGTAGTGTCTTACAGCTCTAGAAGAGGGCAGTCCAAACCGATTGAGTCGGCTGAGTTATGCTCCTTCCAGACTCTGGGGGAAGATGCCTTCTCCTCTTTCTTAGCTTCTAGTAGCTCAAGCATCCTTCGTTTGCAACTATCATGTAACACCATTGTTACGTGGCTATTCCCCCTCTGTGTGTGTTCTCCTCTCCTCCATACATCCCCACTCTGGTTGGGTTAGGACGGTACTCCAGTGTTACCTGATAACATTTTCAAAGACCTTATTGACAAACAAAGGAGCCCCCGCAGTGCAAGCGTTAAGGACTTGGCTGCTAACTGAAAGGTCAAGGGTTAGACCCCATCAGGTGCTCCATGGGAGAAAAGTCCTGGTGATCTGCTCCTTTAAAGATTACAGCCTAGGAAACCCTATAGGGGAGTTTTACGCTGTCCTACAGGGTTGCTAGAAATCCTAGTGGTGCAATAGTTAAGAACTATGGCTGCTAACTAAAAGGTCAGTAGTTAGAATTCACCAAGCACTCCTTAGAAACTCTATAGGGCAGTTCCACTCAGTCCTATAGGGTTGCTATGAGTAGGAATTGACTCCATGGGTCACTATAAATTGGAATCAACTAGACAGCAACTTAAAAAAAAATAGGGTCACTATGGATTGAAATCAACTCCATGGCATACAATGCCAAACCAGGTTGCATTCCCAGATATGGATGTTAGGACTTCAACATATCTTTTGGGGGGACACAACAGTTCTACTTTGTCTTAGTCACGAAGTGTTGCTGTAACAGAAATACTTCAAGTGGATGGTTTTAACAAAGATGAATTTATTCTCACAGTCCACCCATACTTAGGGTGCCAGCTCCAGCAGAAGGCTTTCTTTCTCTTTAGGTTCTCGGGAAGGGTCATTACCATTAGTCTCCCCTGGCTGAGTAGCTTTTTAGTACCAGGACCCCAAGTCCAAAGGATGCACTATAGTCCTGACTCCTGTTTCTCAGTGGCATAAAGTCCTCTGTTCCTATGTTCAAATTTCTGTTTTATATCTCAAAAGAGAATGATTTAAGACTTAAGTTACAACCTCATCTTGTCAATTCAGTCCTGCCTCGTTAACATAACTGCCACTAATGCCATCTCATTAATATCATAGAGGTGGGATTTACAACCCATAGGAAAGTCCTATCAGGTGACAAAGTGGTAGAAAATCACACCACACTGGGCATCACGGACTAGCCAAGTTGACACACGTATTTCTTGGGGATACTTTGTTCTTTAGGGTCACTATGAGTTGGAACTGGCACTGGGTTTGGTTTCTGCTTTGATCAATCCGTAAGATCACTAGGGAGTGGGAGAAAACAAGAACTGAGTCAGACCAAGAGTGGGGGTGACTCAGGCAACACGGAACATTCTGGCAGCCACAGCCAGAGGTGGGGTCTAGTGATCTATTCTGGCCCTGGGTGGTGCCTACCTGACCAGACCCTACAGATTAGGAAAAGTGAAATTGCCTCCATTGGGAGGGACATACAAGTTACCATAAACGTGTCAAATGTTATTTTTTAACCAAAACCGGGACAAGTCAAGACCAGCCAACTCATACCAGCGTTTCATCCAAGACTTAATGATGCTGCTGAAGTTTTCAGCCTAGTTAGCTGGGCCGGCGGGGTGAGGTTGGAAGGTTGGCCATGCTTTCCTTCTCATCTCGAAGCACCTGCCTCTAGCTGACCCAGGCCTTGGAAATGACACTGCCAGTTCAGGGGCATACAGTCACGACAGGTGCCTGTAAGGGTGTCTGGCTTTGAACTACAACGGCAAACAATTCTGGGAGAAATACAGCAGAGTTGACTCTCAGGAAGGTATTCTGTTCTGACCTTGGATGGAATCTAACTCCCCAAGGCCCTCTCGGAGTGTTAATCTCTCAGCAGGAGACAGAACCCTGAGACGGCATCAGCCTAAGCCCTGCCCACAACATCCGACTCCCAGCTCCTGAAAGGAGGAAGCAGGTATTTTGATAGCAGATTTTGCAAACTCTATTCCAGGCATCTGCTTCAAGTGACTTTATCAGAGACCTAGGACAAAGAAACTTTGCAGGGTATTGAAATCCAATTAACCGTTATGGTAATGCTAATTGTTAACTTGTGCCCCCTGTTACGGGGTCCCAGCGCTGCACTGAGCAGCGCAAGCGCCTTAATTCACTGAGGTCTCCTGCAACTCCGCGGTAAAGTGTGTGCTTGATCCCGTCCTAGCAGAGGAACCAGGGAGCCTGAGACAGATGTGGCAGTCTGCTTCCGTAAAGATTACAGCCAAGGAAACCTTATGGAGTAGTTTTACTCTGTCCCGTAGGGTCGCTATGAGTCGCAATCACTGGATGACAGGGAGTTGTTTTTTTTTTTCTTATTTGGTAGGGTCAACAAGAGTCTGAGTCCACTTGAGAGTCTGAGTCCACTTGAGGTCAATGGGTTTAGTTATTTTTGGTTTATACCGCGGAGTTAGACTAATTCTTCACCATGCCCATCAGATGGGGATTTATGTTTCTTAGTTCAGCTGGTCCAAAACAGAGGTGAAAAGCCAACTGTAAGCTCCAAGTACCTGGAGTGATACACAGAGTGTGTTAATACACTTGACTCCACACATGTGGACGCCTCCTAAGGTGAGGCCTTGAAGTTGTCGTGATCTGGGCAGGCAGGAGGAGGCGGATGGCTGTATTGCCCTACAAGGTCAGTGATTTTTGTATAATAACCAGGTGTCGGGTGAAAGACGCCAGTCACAAAGGATCACAAACTGTATGATGCCATTTATAAGAAATGTCCACAATCGGCAAGCCCATGGAGACAGGAAGTAGATTAGTCTTGCCACGAGCTGGGGAACGTGGGGGAAAAACCGGAAGTGATCGCTAAGAGCTATGGAGTTTATTTTAGGGGTGATGAAAATGTTCTAAAATTGATTGTGCTGATGGTTGTGCAACTCTGTGAATACACTAAAAGCCATTGACGTGTACACGTTAAATGGGGGAATTGTATGGGACGTGAATTATATCTTAATAAAACTGTTACTAATAATAGTAAAAGAAACTTGAAGTGTTGAGTCTGGTCCCCCAGAACGAATGCCTTCAAAAGAGCAGAGGTGGACCAAAGGCCTCCGGCATGTGTGGATTTATAAAATTTGCTTATTAGAGGAAGAAGGGGCTGATTAATTAAATTTATATAAATAATTCATGTTGATCATAAAAAATTAACGGCACCCATAATCTTGTCCCCTAGAAGTACTCATTGTTAATATTTTACGGTTTATCCTTGCACTTTTTTTTTCTGTGCCTTTGTAGGGTGCACGGACAAGTTGGATGCTCTCTCGCCTCTGTTGTAATCTGTTTTTCTCACTCAGTCAGGCTCTGTTACTGCTGCTGTCCGTGACTCCTGGACCATCAGCCTCACCTGGGCTCTTTCAGAAACGCAAATGTTACTGCTCACCCTAGACCTGCGGTACCTACCGAATCAGAAACTGTGAGGGGAAGGGCAACAGATCTTGTTTTATCAAGCCCTTCAGGTGATACAAAGAGGCCTGGTGGTGCAATGGTTAGGTGTTGGCTTCTGAACCCACCCAGTTGCTCCATGGGAGAAAGGCCTGGCAACCTGTCCTATAAAGATTGTGGTTGTGTGCCAGGGAGTTGATTCTGTAGGGGAGAGTAGTACCACTGCCCAGTAGACTTTCCCAGGCTCCTAATCTTTATGAGATTCTCTAGGTGTTCTCTCCCGAATTGCTGGGTTTGACCCACTTTATGCACCACGCCATCTGGGCTAGTACTTGTTATAAAAAACATTTTACGATTTTGGAGAAAATTTATGTAGCAAATTAAGTTCTCATCGAACTATTTCTATACATATTATTCCGCGACATTGGTTACACTTTCCAGAATGTGTCAGAATTCTCATGATTTCTGTTCTGGCTGTTCTGTTTCTGTCAATCTATCCTCGTCTCCCCCTTCCCCACCCCTCATTTACCTTCTCATCTTTGGTCTAGGGTAAAGGTTGACCTTTAGGTCTCATTGAGATGATTGCTTAGGAGTGCACAGTACTCATCCCAAACCCAAACCAAACCCATTGCTGTCGAGTCAATTCCAAGTCACAGTGACTCAGAGAGACCCTGTAGGACGGAGTAGAACTGCCCCACAGAGCTTCCAGGGAGTGCCTGGTGGATTCAAGCTGCCAACCTTTCAGTTAGCAGCCCCGGGCTGTAACTGCCATGCCACCAGGGGTCCCCACTGCTCACAGGTGGTGGTATTTATTTTACGAACCCGTCTCACTTCTCGGGAGCATTCGGGCTGTATTTCTTCCAGGGCTGATTTGCTTCTTCTTCAGGCAGTCGGTCCGTGTTGTATCCAGTATTTTTTTCACAAACCACAGTTTGAATGCTTCAATTCTTCATCTTTCATTTTTACTAATCCACTTTTGCACACGTGTGAGGCAATTCAAAAGACTATGGCTGGGGTCAAACGTAGGCTTTTGATATTTCCAAGTTGTCCTCCAAAAGGGCCATTTTAATTTGCATTCTTACCTAGAATATGTGAGAAGGCTAAGTTATTTTCACATGGATTTGACAATGCTAAAAATTAATGTTTTTATAATACATAATATGATAGGTAAAATGGATATTTCATTGCATTTTAGCTTATATTTCCTTGATTACTAGTGACTTGAATGTTTGTATGTTGTTATTGGCTGTTTATTTACATGTCTTCATTTGTGAGTATCCGATGTTCTGCTGGATTGTTCATATATATTTCTTGTAAAGTTTAACACACCTTTAAACAAGACATTAACTCTTTAAATATCATATATGTTAAAAAAGTATTTTCAGGTTTATTTGCCTTTTAACTATTGTTTATCTTTTCCATTTAAAAGTTTTAAATTTCAATGTAGTAAAATTTTGCTTTGGTGCCATTCTTAGAGAGGCATTTCCCATCAATTTTTATGTAAATGTTTATAGCTCTTTTTTTACATCAAAAATTTTAGCCCATATAGAATAACCTAGTGGTATAGTAGTTAAGTGCTACAGCTGCTAACCCAGAAGTTGGCTGTTTGAATCTACCAGGTGCTCGTTGGAAACTCTGTGGGGAAGTTCTATTCTGTCCCAAAGGGTCGCTGTGAGTCAGAATGTACTTGACAGCAGGGTTTATGTTTTTTGGAAGGGTATTTAAGTTGTCTGTTTTATTTGCAAGGCGTTATTTAGTTAATTCTAAACTATTGGATAGTCCTAGCTTTTCTGCTTGATTTGAAAATCTAACCTTATTATACATCAAAATTTTTTGTATGCTTGGGTCTGCCTCTGAATTTCCTGGTATATTTAATGAATCTATTTTGAGGTCAGTTTTAATTAGTGACTTTTAATTCATTGTGATATTGGGAAAGAAATGGGTTCTCCATCTTTTGTGTCTTTTCACCCTCAGACTCTTTTTAGTTTTTCTCACATGTATAGTATTCAGATAAAATTTAATCAAGGATAATTTGTAAGTATAATATCTTTAAACTTCATCTTTTTATTCCCATAACATTGTATGTTTTTCACAATTATTCAGATATCCTTTTGTATTCCCGAGTAGAATTTTATGGTTCTTATCATGTAAGTTTTGTTTATTGATCAATATGTTTATTTCTAATCATTTAATTTAGTGGCTGTTATGAAACACATAGTTTCTGAGTGGTTCCCAACCAAACCACTGCCAGTGAGTGGATTCTGACTTAGTGACCCCACAGGGTGTCCAAGGCTGTAACCTTTACGGAAGCCGGCTGCCCCGTCTTTTTCTCTTGGAGATGCTGGTGGTCTCACATTGTTGACTTTTCCATCAGCTGTTGATTGCTTTAACTGCTGCACGACTAAGACTGCTTTTTAAGTGATTGTAGACATGAAATTGATTTTTGCAAACTGATCTTGTAGCCTGCTGCCTTGCTGAAACCTCTTATTCTAGTATTTTCTCATGGGTTTTCCAAGTAGACAGTTTTAACACCTCAAACTGCTAACTTTGTGTGCAGTTACTAATGTTCATTCCTGTTGTTTTCTAAATCGCACTTCCAGAAAAATGCTGTTGAGTTGATTCTGACTCATCGTGACTCAATACAGATACATCAACATACATAATACGTAATACATACAGCATGACTGTATGTAGCTTATAGTTTTACTTCATTAAGAATGCCTTTTCTTTTAATATGGGCACTCCATTTGATTGTATGTCCTTTCAACATCTCCTGAGATGACCATGTGTTTTTCTGTGATTGCCCTGATTACCAGGTATTTTCAATTCAAATTTTTTGAGCATCTATTATGTTACCAATAATTTTTACCAAAAAAAAAGTAGAGATGCAAAGCTAAGTCAGAAAAGTGAAGTTATTTGATTAACAAATTAGAAGCACCCAAAGAGAAAGAAGAATGGTTGGAAAGAGAAAGGTGTTGTCACTGAGTTAGGACGAGGAAATACCAAAGGAACTCCACACACCAGGTGAATTTATCCACGGGCGTCGTACCTTGGACGCTGTTTTAGTTATCCAGTGCTGCTCTAATAGAGGTACCGTGAAGTGGGTGGTTTTAACAAAGGAAAGTTTATCCTTATGCAGTCCAATAGGTTACAAGTTCAAATTCAGGATGTCTGATCCAGGGGAAGGCTTTCCCCTTTGTAGGCTCTGTAGGGAGGTCCTTGTGTTGCGTCTTGGCGCAGGAACCTCAGGTCTGAAGGATGTGCTCTTCTCCTGGTGCTTCTTTCTTGGTGGTGTGAGGTTCCCAATTCTCTTTGCCAGATTTTTTTTTCTTTATAGCTCAAGAGACCACCTCAAGGCACAGAGCAAACTTACACATTGAATCTTGCTCTACCGACCCAACTGCTGCCCACCCACCCTCATTGACATCACACAGGCAGGAATCCCAACATGGAGGAACATCACACAATACCAATCACACATTGTTTGCACAATGTAATCACACAATGGTTACAGATTTTTTAGGGAACACCTTCAATCCATGACAGGCGCTCATTGGGATCACTTGAGGGAACATTAACAAAAGCCCAGTAAATTGTGTGTGTGTGTGTGTGTGTGTGTATTGTAGCAAAGGGAAATAACACAGGTATCTGGATTGCTAAACATTAGCTAAGAAAAATTCTTCACCTTAACTCAATAATGCCCCTTGTGGATGCTGTTAGCCAGTTATTTCACAAAACTGGGATGGCCAACATCTCACTGCTGTTACGATTGTTGTTGCTGTTATGATTGTTGTTGCTGTTACTGTTAATAGGCTGAGCCCTATGCAGCTACCATTTTTGTAGGTAAAAGATCATCAAACATCCAGAATTTCAAGTGATCCAACCTAATATTATGGTTAATGATTGCCACTTATTATTTACCCTTGATTAGCCATTGTATTGGTCTTTTCGACAGGTCATCTCATGCAGTTTCTGTAACAACTTCATGAAGCTGGAACTATTGGTCCCAGTTTACAGATGAGAAAAACAAGCTCAGAGAAGTGAAGAAGCTGTTTAAGGTTACGCAGGAGGCAAATTCAAGTCAGCTCAACTGCAAAGCTCGTCTGTTTGGTTTTTGAAACACAGGTTTCTTCTTGATTCCAGGGGAGAGTCCAGCCCTGGCCAGTGCTCTGTGCGAACAGTGCTGGACACCACCACCTTTCCACTGTTTGAATTTGTTTCCTCTCTGTAACGAGTGGATCTCAAATCATTGTCTCCACACCAGTAGCGTCAGTGTCACCTGGGGACTCGTTAGAAATGTAGATTATTAGGTTCTGCCCTGGAGGTACTTAATCAACTGTGGTGGTGGGGCTAGAATTCTGGGTCCTGACAAACCCTCCAGCTGATTAAGAGTCTCTGGGTGATGCAAAGAAACCCCGGTGGCGTGGGGGTTAAGTGCTACGTCTGCTAACCAAAAGGCTGGCAGTTCAAATCCACCGGGCACTCCTTGGAAACTCTAGGGGGAGGTTCTACTCTGTCCTATGGGGTTGCTGTGAGTTGAAATTGATTTGAGGGTTTTGGTTTTGACTGGTTTGGGTGATGCAAATAACTAATGCAGCTGCTAAACAAAAGGTTAGTGGTTTGAGCCCACCCAGAAGTGCCCTGGAAGAAGGGCCTGGTGATCTTGTTCCAAAAAGTTAGCATTGGAACTTCATGGAGCATAGTTCTTCGTTAACACACGTGGGGTTGTTGTGAGTCGGAATCAGTGAGAGGACAGCTGCATCCCCCACCCCCGAGGGTGATTCGTATGCTTCTTAGCATTGTCCTGTTGCCCTAGGTAACAGTCTCGTTAGCTAACCTGCACTGAACAGCCACCATGTGCCAGATTTAAGCTCTCCCCACCAGCTTGTTCTGCTGTTGCTGGTTGCCGGCAACTTGATTTTGAGATAGAGAGTCCATGCTACACAGTAGAATCACCCCACAGGGTTTCCTAGGCTTCAATCCTCACAGGACTGGATTGCCAGGCCTTTCTTCTGCCACACTTCTAGGTAGGTTTGAACAACCAACCTTGCAGTTAGCATCAGAGTGCCTAACCATTGTGCAACCAGGGTCCTTCAGAAAATCCACGCTCCAGGAAGGGGCTTAGAATCATCCTGTTTCTACAGAAGTGGTGTTGGAGCCTGAAAGATGGGACATAGATTGTGAAAGGCTCTGTTGGGAGCCAGTAGCCAGGTCTGGATTTGAATCTGCCTTTGATGCCGGTCGAGGGACAAACTGCCACCCTGTATGGCCCTCGGCTCATCATTGTTGACAAGTTCCTATTGTCCCCTAGAAAGATTGGGTGGGGTGGGGGTGATATTGATGATATGACCAGGGCGTTGGAGGAAACAGTCCACTCAGCTACTACCACACCCTTGGGACGGGGAGGAAGGAGAGTCATGGTTTGGGTCTACAAGTTTCCAGTTTCGGGGGCTGCTTCATGCCACATAAGGCACCCTTGTTCTTTAGCACAGGCCGGATGCCCTGCTCCAGGCACTTCACAGTGGCTGTATTTTATCTGCAAAATGCCCAGGGAGAGTCAGGGGCTTTGTATGTCGAGGGTCTTACTGGGGATTACCGTAAGGCAAGAATAATGGTGATATTGTTTGCAGAGCCAAGGTGGAAAATCAGACCCGGGTGGAGGATTTATTTTTCTACCATAAAGCTAGTCGGTGGGGTAGGGCGCGGGATGGGGGAGCTCTTCAAAAGTTCACTGACTGTGGCACTCAGTCTGTCCATTTGGAAACACTCCTGGGTGACATGGGAAGATTCCTAGCTAATACCGTGCACACGCCTCTATCGCTAGGCATCCAATTCCCTGCGAATTTTGCAATATAGTGACAGTAATGGAAAGCAAAGTGATCTCTAAATAATGGTTTAAGATGGGTACTTGATAACGGGCCCTGCAATAATTACGATCAATGGAGCATGGATTCAATATATATTGCCCATTTAGATGTACCAGATTAGCTTAACAGCTTCCTTTAATGTTCTGAGTTTTTTTACGTGGGCTTGCACGTGCACGTGTGTATGAGAGGGAGAAGAGAGAAGCAGGGAGGGAGAGAGGAGGCGACTTGCCAGCCTCCAGGAGTATCATTTGGTTTCATAGTCATCAATGGGGAGGTGACACTGTGCTGAGCAGGATAGGAAATCGAGCTTCAGAAGTTGTGTGATCCATTACAGCGAGGATGCCTCAAGTGACATGTGTTCCAGAGGGGGCTTTGGTGGAGGGAGGTGGAGGCAGGGGAAGGGGTAGAGGAGCGACACCTGATACGAGTGTAGTCGCTGTGCAGAGGGCGCTTTCTGGATGATGATTTCGTGTAATCATGGAAATTAGGCAGGCGAGCAGCCAGCCCAAACATCCCCACACATCCCTGGAGCACAAGCATCATCAGCTAAGTGAGTTGGACGGGCATGCTGCAGAAAGCTGGCCTAACTGTGGAAGTGATGTTACCAGGAGGGGGAGAGGGATTTACTTGACGTGGGCTCTAATCCTCTCCTCTCCAGTTCCCCAAGGAGGGAAATTTTCTGTGACAGCCTGTCTAGGATTCTGGGTCTATTCCCTTCCTTTTATGTTCCTGGGTTGATCCCAGGTAACACACAGGGTCTGTGATCAGCGTGTAGTGAAGAGGGCAGCGAGCCATATGGACTAGAATTCCTTAGGATAATGAGGATAAAATGATTGCAGTCTTAGCCCTGACTTGCTTTGATTTGTCAGATAAAATAAGGGCCTTTCTCCACCCTCTCATGAAAGGACATCAGTAGGAAGTGTCACTGTTCATGGGGGTGGGAGGGAGCCCCTAAACCTGATCAGCTCTCTGACGTTCTCGCTGATTGTGAGTGAGTGCAGGGCTCATTGACCTGGCGATTTCTAGGTCTGGGAGAGGCAGCTGGAGCGAAGATGTCGGTGGTGGCGGACGGCGTTGATTGAGCATGTACTTTGTGCTGGGTGTGTCCAGCACTTCTCAATCTTGTATGTTAAAGTGCAGATCCTGATTTGGTGGGTCTAGGGCTGGGCGTTCCTCATTTCTCGTAACATCCCAGGTAGTAGACCCTACTTAGAGCAGTGGGGAGCCAATGTCTCCCTGACTTGATGCTTACTCATGTGAATCCATGATATGGGTGCTCTGCCTAACCCCATTTTACAGAGGGAGAAATAAAATTACTATGATGCTGAAAGAGGTCAAAGGAGCTCCTGGGTGGCCCACACAGTTGCGCACTTGACTGCTATACTAACTGCAGGGCTGGAGGTTCAAAGTCACTCAGAGACACAGAGGGAAAAAGGCTTCGAGATCTGTTTCCAGAAACAAGTACAACCACAACAAACCCAGCCACTGAAAACTCTATACAGCACAGTTCTACTCTGACACACACAAGGTCACTACAAGTCAGAATCAACTTGATGGCAATTTTTTAGCTTTTTTGTTTAAAAAGGCTGAGAATCTTTTTTTATTTTTATTGTGATTAAGTGAAAGTAAACAGTCCAAATTAATTTTGCATGGCTGCCTATCTGCTGCTCCTTTTGCTTTCCTTGCCCGGTGACAGCACACTCCTTTTTGTCATTCTATACTTGTTGTATCCTCTTAATAAGCCCTGTCCCCTCCTCTCCATCCTCTTTTCTCCCATCTGGAAAGAGACCAATAGGACAGCCTCCTATAGATGCACAGAACCGTAAAGCACACACACCACATGACCATCTTGTGTCCCTGAGTCCAGTCCACTTTTGTCTGAAGAATTAACCTCAGTAGTGTTTTCTAGGCACGGGCAGCAGCAGGTCTAGGGGCCATACTCCCAGCAAATGCCCCGGGCCCTCGGACCGTCAACTGTGGTCTTATAGCAGCGTTCTTGAGTTGCACCCCTCTTTTGCTTGTGTTGCTCCAGGGACTCAACATTGTGAGCCCCATCACAGCTGTCGTTGGTAGTGGCTGGGCACCATCTGGCTCTTCTGGTCATGTATTGATGCAGTCTGCCGTTCACATGAGCCCTTCTGTCTCCTGAGCTTTTTTATTCCTTGTGTCTTTGTTGTTCTCAGTGATCGTCTGTTCCAGATGAGTTGGGACCATTTGGTATTATACCTCAGATGGAAGCTTGCTAGCGTTTAAGACCCTAGACACCACTCACCAACATGGGGTGTGTAAGACTCTCTCCTAGTTATGCCAATAGGTAAAAGGGCTGAGAATCTGGTAGAATGTTTCTATAGCTCTTAAACAACAGATCTTAAATTCAAAACTAAACGATCTAGCTGCAGAAAGGCCAGTGCTGTGTGCTCCTATGTTTCCAAGCCTCTGTTGCCATGAGGACCAGGCAATTCAGCTGGTCCTGGTTGATGTCCCGTGAGCTGGTGTGGCTGGTTGTGCTGAGGGGGCTTCAGGCTGCTGTGCAGGCTCCACCTTCCTGTCTCCCCAGCGGTATGTGCGGAGAAGGTCTGATGCACAGTGGAGCTGCGACACTGCCTGGAGGAGAGAGCCTGCAGCCGTGAAACCCAGATCGCAGGAGCAAGACATCAATTTACTTGTGTAACCAAAAAAAAAAAAAAAAAAAAGACAAACCAAACCTGTTGCCCTTGAGTTGATTTCAGCTTGCAGCAATTCCATGCATAGCAGATTAGAACTGTGCACCATAGGGCTTTCAAGGCTCTTTTTGGGAGCTGATCTCCAGGTCTTTCCTATGAAGCGCCTCTGGGTGAGTTCCAAATGCCTATATTTTTGTTATTAGTCGAGCACTTAATCCTTTATACTACCCAGAGACTCATTGCTTGTATAATCTACCACGGTCGAGTCGATTCTGGCTCAGGGTTAGCAGCAGACCATGGCAACCGCTGTGCAACCGGGGTTTCCTTAGTTGGCTGAAGGCACTGAGATTTCAGGACTTGTCTATTCTAGCAGCTACAGTTAATTATCCCTAGTAGTCCAATCCCAGAGCAGCCTCTTAACTACTGTGCTCAGGTTCCCCTTCTCCTTGTATCTCCATTTGCCTCTAGTCACCAGGCAGCCAGAGCTCTCTGCAAACTCAGACTGTGAACAAGCTGTCCAAATGGAAGCATGAAAAAACTGGTGTCAGGGAGGACACCAAGAGTCCTGCAGGATGGGGATGCCTGCACTGTCCGTGAGCCTCCAGTCATGAAGCTTTGCTGCTCAGTGCTTCGTCCAGAGCTCATCGACACCCCAGACCAATTTTCAAACGCTGTAGGTCTGATTAGACCCACAGCACAGCTTGCCAAGGGCTTCCTCACCCACCTTAATTGTTCAGATTGTGTAGAATTTGAGTCAAATTTAATCCAGATGTTTCTTATTCGTTTAAGTTGAAATCACCCGAAATGCTCTTAAGTTGCTATTTGATGTTGAAGAGGTTTTGCAAGCATTTCCCCCCTTCCTAATAGGAGAGGTCACATTTGGATAGGGCCAAACCAGTCCCATGCACCTCGAGGTTTCATCTGATTTGATTTGAAAACCCATTTTGCTGAAATTTGAGTCAGAACTCAATTTCACTTTGACCTCCTTTTCAAATCCCTACCACGACCTTCTCAGAGGGAGTGCTGGGGTAATTTGCATGCGGTTGATATTGTGAATTCTTGTTTGAAAAAAATCATAGTCCCAGCCTTCTGCAGTCCTGGGATTTGATGGGAGCCGGCAATTTGATGAGCTATTTGGGCTGAGTGAATGCACTGATTTCACTTTATTTCGCTACCTGGATATTTGCTGGGCTGAAAGCAAGTCAGCCTGGCACCAGCTGTCCGAGAGCAGTTAGATGAGTGAGGTTCTAACAGAGCATCTAGGGTGACGGGTCTGAGAAATGTGGTCCCTGGACCAGCAAAATCAGTGTCACCTGGGAACTTGCTAGAAATTCGAGTTCATGAGACAATTCCTAAACCCACTGCTATCGAGTTGATTCCAATTCACAGTGACTGGACAGAGTAGTACTGCCCCAGAGGGTTTCCAAGGAGTGGCTGGTAGAATTGAACTGCCAACCTTTTAGTTAGCAGCTGAGCTCTTAACCATGCTAGACAAGCTGAATGAGAGACCTGGGGTGGGGGCCAGCAGTGGGTATTTTAACAAGTCCTCCAGCGATTCTTATGCTCTCTAAAAGTTGGGACTCACCAGCCCTGGGTGACATATGTTATCTAACTCTGCAGGGATTACTGAGATAACATTGTCACATGATTCTAGACACTCAGACATGGGTATATTTACACAGAGCTGTATAAGTGACCTTTTTGATTGAGTTGGAAGGCCAAGGAAACCAAACAATCACTTGAGCTGGCTCTTTTTCTCTTCTGAATTGACTTTATTTTGCTTGTTTTTGCTGCGCTGTGTGGTGGACTGTCTCACAGGGTCAGTGTTGTTATTGTTAGATCTCATTTAGTGTGTTCTTTTTTATGGCAACTCCAAGTGTGCAGAGTAGGACTGCCCCATAGGGTTTTCAAAGCTGTGTCTGATACCACCTTTTGGAAGGTGGTCACTGGATCTGTCTTCTGAGACGTTTCTGGGGGGATGCGAACCGCTGACCTTTTGGCTAGTAGTTGAATGCTTACCCGTTTGCCCCAGCGAGGGGTGCCAAGGGCAGTGTTCACAAAGCCGGAAGGCCCATTTGAAACAGCAGCACCCTTAGAGTAAAAAATTCTTCTGGCAGTTGCTGCGAGGTTCTGGAACGTGGAAAACAAAAATCCCTCAATGCCCCTAGACTTCTGTAACATGCAATTAGAAGGATCACTGGATTTGGTGGATCAATCGGATGAGACTTGTTTTCTCTCTGAGTTTATTTATCTAATGGACTGAAATTGAGCTTCTGCTACATTTTGGTGCTGTTCTGGGGCGTGTCAGGGATTCCAACCAAAGGATGTTGTTTTCAGAGAATGTTGGAAAGAGCAGCACTGGCTGCAGACCTGGGGTTCGGGGGAGTTAGGCACCAGCCAGTGACTCTGGAACATCGGCAGTAGAGGTGGTCCTCACCTTACAGTGTATCTGGGTTACAGTGGATCATGCTTTCAACTGTCCTGTTTTTTTGATTCATATTATCATTAGTAACATGTACTACCTGGAGTGTTCTGGTGTGTAAATTGTGGATGTTATCATTCTTGTGCCAGTTCTTCAAAGACTGGATTTATAAAGATGCTGATAATAAAAGACAATAATAATAAACACTAAAATAGAAATAAAAATGAAATATTTGATTTAGGTCAGAACTGATTTATGGTGGAGTCAATAGAATGGAACTTTGCTGTAAGTCAGGGAATAGCTGTACGTATCTCTGATCCTATGAGTCCCTTGCTTAAAAACTTCAGTGGCTCTAGATTCCTCCCGGGATGAAGTTCAAACTCCTTATCCTGTCTCAGGTCTGTCCAGTCAAGGCCTCTCCACCATCTGACTCTGTCTTTCCTCAGCCCCCACAGTCCAGGCTCCACCACATTGAACGGCTCTCAGACCCTGCAATGGGTCTCCACTCTCACCACTGCACCTTTAAATGTGTTCTTTAGGTCCCTGGGTGGCACAAATGATTAAGCACTCCACTGCTAACTGACAGGTTGGCTGGCTGATACCACCCCGAGGAGCCTTGAAATAAAGTCCTGGCAATCTGCTTCCATAAGGTCACAGCATGAAAACACTATGGAGTATGCAGGTCTGCTCTAGAGCACGTGAGGTTGCTATGAGTTGGAATCAACTCGACAGCAACTAGTTTGACTTGGTCGGTTCGCCTGCCAGGCCCTGTCGTCTTCTCCTCCATTACCTAGTGAGCTCTCAGCTGCAGCATCGTTTCCTGCAGGCAAAGTCTTCCCTGGCTCTCAGTCTGAGTGAAGTGCAGCTCTTATGGGGTCTTATAATGCCATGGGCTACTGTGTAGCTACAGTCAGCACAGTTTTATGGCAGGGGCCCATATTGTCTCTAGACAATAAGCTGAGCTTCCAGAGGTCAGACATTTCCGGTGGATGATGGACAGGTTGGAGGCGCCCACTGTTTGGTTACTGGGACAAATGAATGAACACCTTGTGAAGAGGCTGGAGCTAAGGGCTCGGGTATCAGAACAGCAGCTACTTGGCAACACTCAGAAAGGAAAAGTTCCTGGCTGAGATCAGTAGTTTTGGGTGCTGGTGCAGGGAGTACCATTTGTAACTATAATGGTTAAAAAAGAAAAAAAAAAGCCATCTTTTACTAAGGGGACCAGCAAATCCTCTTAAATGACTCATTTTTATGCCTTTATTGACATAGATTCGTGACCCTGTAAACCTGTCAGGACAATTTCACATTTAAAAGTGCTGAAAGAAGATGCCTAAGTTGGAACTTAACTGCCTTTTGCTGGAATGCTGATGGAGTATTATTCCTGGGTGTATTTTCCCAGCCAGCTTTTCTCTGCCCAATAATGGAGAGTTTTAATGGGAATGGGGCCAGAGCCATCAGCTGCAATGCGGTGAGCATAGCGCTTCTATTACAGAGGCGATAGGTACCTGAAGCCTGCAGACTGATTCCTGATTGAACAGAAGAAGCAATTTCGAGGGGGCGATAAAGCAGGCCATCCAGGGGAAGGACTGCATCTTTCCTTCTACAGAAGAGTCAGAGAATTATGGTAAAGAATAGAGGTCACCATCATCCTTTCTGTGAGAGTGGCTCTAAGCAGTCCTAATAACATGGCATCTGAACTTTTAAGAACACGGAAAAAGAAGGCTCTCTGTTATTGTTGTCAATGTGTGCAAGAGTATGTCTAGACAAAATCCCAGAGGATTTGCTTCAAAATCACGTGCCTGTCCAACATTTGCCAAATATGCTAATGAGACCCCTTTAAAATAACACTGTCTGCAGAAGAAATGGGATGAAGAGTTCTGAGATTATCGAATGAAGGATATACAAATATTTAGGGTGAAGCATCATCAGTGTTCATTGGTTTATTAAATCATTTATTTTTTATTAAATTACAGTCATATGCCTCATAATGTACATTCAGGCAACCACTGCGTGTACACTCGCGTCCCGGTAAGGTTATCATAGGGTTCAGAAATCCCAATGGGAGAAAGAGATGTAGTAGACGTAACCAGACACAGACAACAAACCGGTTCCCTGCATGCAGCGTGTGTAGTCCGTGTCTCTTGTATACAGGCGTCTATGGTACATATGTAATCTATGATACATATGCCTTGCTAGTCATAATAAACATCTGTGTTACCGGATTATGTATGCACTATACTGTACTTCCGGTCATTATTTTCACGGGATCTTTCCTTACAACCAAAAGTTTACTGAGTAACAGTGTATGCTTCCATTTGTAGGCAGCAGCACCCAATCTTGTGGATTGTGGATCGTGCGTCTCGTGACTGGCGTTGCCGTGTTACCTCCCTGTTTAGCTTTCCTTTGAAAATACTCCCGGGAAGTGCATCATGGCTCCCAAAGATAGCAAAACCAGAGCTAGTGATGGAAGGCAAGGAAGCATCGATGTGGAAGTGAAACAAAAGACGACGAAACCACAGGAAGGTGGGAAATCCGTCAACGCCGTTGCTTGTGATTTAGGCAGTTCCCGCAGGGTCCAAATCACATAGCTGACGGAACAGATCGTGGCCATTCAGTGTCGCGTGACTGTAGAAAGCCATTGTTGGCCCGAAAGAGCAATAGAACGAACTCGATGAAGAGTCACCGCTTTGAAGACTTCTTACATTAATTATGATTATGCATCTCTGGCAGCCGCAGCGGTAGACAAAGGACCCTTTATCTTTACATGCCATAGCTACAGTGTATTGTGGCACAAATGATGGCACTGACTTTATGTCTACATAATTACAGAAATCTTATCCCTTTTGTGTTTGCACATCATTTTCGGTTTTTTGGAATAGTTAAACTCCATTTTACTTTTTAATAACATTTTAGAAATCATTGTGATTCAGGTAAACATAATTTGATTGCTTTGATGGATTGAAAATGGTTAGCTCAGCCTGAGTTTATTTGATTTGTTTCTTCAGGGATTACAAAGAATAGGATTTTATCTCCAGGCTGACAAAAGAGACAAACTCTGCATTTTTGCCTAGGCGGTGGCAGAGCCGCTAAGCCCCATAGTTCCTCCACCTGGGAAATATTTTAGATAGGGCTGGATTTTTATTCATGATCCTAGTTTTGTATTCCATCATACGTAAGGTGTGGGTAGGGGTTTTGGGGGAGGCATGCTTTACTCCTATTTTGCTTCACAGCATTTTTAGCAAGAAAGAATCAGAGTTATTAAACAGCTCTAAATATAACAGATCCCAGGGAGATAACTTGATGAGACCAGGATAGTCCTTCTTCGTAACTGTCATTTTAGGCAAACGCTCATCTAGTGATTGAATGGATTTCAAAAGATGACCTGCGCGATATTTGCCAGAGTTCACCTAGTGACATGTCCCTGTGGGTTTCCTGAAAGCTCTGATCCAAGACCCAGGCAGATTGTATTGTGTTTCTGAGACTGCTCTTTGTTTTATCTGGTGTGACCTGACATTCGTGTGGCAGGAAGAGAGCAGGAAAATGATGCCCAACACAGATGACAGCCATCACTTGCTGCAAATACCTCTACTCGACACGGTCCTCCTGCTCAGGAGGGGTGCAGTCCCCCCAATTCCCAGTTCATTAGGAAAAGGATTCTGTTTCATTCCAAGGATTTTTTAAAAATCCCTCCTTCCTCTTGGGGACCACGAGGCTGTGGAGCCATGTGGTTAGCCAACAGCAGTGAGTGCTTTCTGTGCAGCCAACCAGCTAATTGCTATTCAGCCAATTGCAACTCACAGCAACCCCATGTGTTACACAGTAGAACTGCTCTTCAGGGTTTTCTTGCCAGGTACTTTTTCTGTGGTGTTGCTGGATGGATTCGAAACACCAAGCTTTAGGCTAATAGTTGAGCAGGAACTGTTTGTGCCACCCAGGGATCTTCTACTGTGCAGAGACCTGTACTAACTCTGTCATGAGTGGTAACAAAGTCCTCGGAGGAAAAGGAACGGATATTTGGAGCAAGAAAACCTGGGTCCAGGTTCCTATACTGTCTTACCGCCTGTGTAACCTTAGACAGAGGTCTGAACTTCACTTATTTTGGTTTTCCTTCATTGAAAATCCATGTCTCCTGGAAAGATCAAATGAGTCTACATAAGGCCTGTCAGGGAGTGGCTGCCCAGTGGATGCTTACTGATGCTAAAGAGTATTTAGGAAAGACATGCTCTTTGAGGTCTATACTGCATAGCTGAGGAAACCATACACAATAACAGCAATATAGAGTTACAGGAGAGCTTGTTACATCATGATGGAGTCTTTTGATTGTGACCAAAACAGACCCGTTTCATACAGATTCCATGCTAGAAACAATCACAAATGTTCAGCAAATAACCACATGCAAATAACCACCAGGTCAAATCTCATTACAACAGATCCAGTTTATAAAAAGCAAAACAAAAACAAAAACAAAAAACCAACCACCTAAATGTTTGTAATGACACTAAAATGATCCCTTGCCTGATTTGCTGGTTAATTGATTTAAAAAAGTAACTGATGCAATAAAAAATAATAGTTTGGACAATCCTTTGAAATTTTATACAATGCCATTTGGTTTCAATATAAACCTAAGACTGGAAACATGCTGAGTAAACTCAATCAGGTAGGAGACATTAATCAAAGAAGGCGCTCAGGTGAAGTGTGCTGTCCTTTCTTCCTTTGAGAAAGGCAGGGAAACGGAGGTTGGAAAACTGGCTGTGCACAAAGGCTGGAATAATGAAGTAAGATTGGGAAAAGGGGAGGTGGCAGAGAGTTGAAGGGGATGACCCCCCGGGCTAGGCAGCCAGGAGCCACGGCCAGTTTGGGGGCTGAGAAATGAGAGTGGTCCTTAAGGAAGGGCAGTCCCCACTATGATAAGGATTTGTGGAACTCTCAAGAAACTCACTCAAGACCCTTTCTGTGGTCTCTAAAGGTCCAAATGTATTACAGCTCCCCACCCACTCGGGAACCTCCTGGATGAAACAATTTCTTTCTACATCTCTCCTGAGGAGGTAAAGCTGTCCTGCTGCTGATGCACAAAGAACCCTGTTCCTTTTCTCTTACACCTACGCCATAGTGCATCTGCCTTGGGATTGTAGCTTTGCATTTGGATGCGTCTTGCACAGGATCACACTATGGAAGCAGGACTGCTTCCCACAATCCCCTTTCCTGCACTGGGAATTCTTCAGGAGCCTCAGTGAGTGACAGGACCAGTGGTGCAGGCAGGACTGCAGGTGGTGGCAGCGTGGTGCCTATCCAGGGACAGTGGAGTGGATGTAGAGAGCTCTAGGAGCCACAGCCACAAAGGATGTCCTTGGACATGCCTTCAGATATTCCAAAGCAACTATAAGTTGTAAGGGAGAGTCCATGGACAGCAGCCAGAAGCGGGTCAGAGCCCTGGGCAGGCAGACCTGCAGAGTCAAAGCCTGCAGGTCTTCTTAACTAAAGATGACAGCAGCAGTGACTATCAAGCTGTAATGCCCAGATCTCTGTCCAGGAAGGTGTGCTGCCCAGCTGACGTGGGGGGGGGGGCGTGTAGGGTGAGGGTGGCATCATCAGCAGGCAGCTTCCAATTGTTAATGCATTGGGGTTTGCCTTGGTGTTAGAGAGCCACCCAACCCAGGCTCTACCCTCCCTTAGGGAAGCTCACATCCTGCGTTGAGCTGGCAGAAGTATAAAACCAAACCAGCCATTGCTATTGAATTGATTCCAACTCATAGCGACTCTGTGTGTTACAGAATAGCACTGCTCTATATGGTTTTCTTGGCTGTGAGCTTTATGAAATCAGGTTGCCAGGACTTTCTTATGTGTTGCTTCTGGGGGTGTTAGAACCACCAACCTTTACGTCAGTAGACTAGTGCCAAGCATTTGTGCCACTCAGAGACCTTGGCAGGTGTGTAAAGCCTGGCTCTTAGAGAAATCTTTGTCCCAGAACTCCCTACCAAGTAAGCGGCATCTTTGTCAGGCCTGCATCATGGGTGGACTTTTCTCTGGGCCCAGTCCTGAGTCCTTTCATGGAGTCCTTGGCCAGTGCCAAGGGTTAACACGCTTGATGCTACCTGATAGGTTGAAGTTAGATTCTAGCCAGAGTATCTCAGAAGGAAGGCTTGATGATCTACTTCAGAGAAACTAGCCTCTGAAAACCCTATAGAGCCCAGGTCCACTGTGACACACCAAAAGCCACTAGGAGTTGATCCCAACTCCTAGTATCACTGGTGACTGACACAGGCATCTGTGAAGCAGTAGAATACTCAGGATTCTGGGTAAGGAGTCAGAAAAGTCAAGATAGGCAGGGGTCAGCCTAGTCATTCATCCTTATTTTGTTTTGCTAGTTCTTTCTGTGACTTATTTATACATAAAACCCAAACTAAGTCCATCGCCACTGAGTTGATTCCTACTCCTGGTGACATCGTATGTGTGTCATAGTAGAACTGCACTCTCTAGGATCTTCAATAGCTGAAATCTTACGGAAGCCAATTGCCAGGTCTTTCTTCTGCGGCACTGCTGGGAGGATTCAAACCACTCCCTTCTCAGTTAGTTAAAGGCAAACTGTTGGTGCCACCCGGGGACTTCTTGTCCACAGAGGGTCTCCTATGTTGTAGTTTTGGTGTTCACCCGCAGGCCTATGTTGTTCTTATTGTGCACTGTGCAATCTGTTCGGACTCATAGCAACCCTGTGGGGCAGAGTAGAACTGTCCTACAGTGTTTTCGAGGCTGTGATCTTTACAGAGCAGATTGTCCTGTTTTTTCTCTTGAGACGACAGTGGTGGATTTGAACCAATTTCTGTTCACAGCTGGCTGCTTAGTGAAGAGCAGCGCCAGGTCCCCTTCCCACAGTTCTGTAGCACATCTGCTGTGTTTCATTCATTTTTTACAGAGTGAGGTATGCTTTAGTTTTGGCACAGACAATGAGCACTGCCAGTCCCATTTATTAACAGGACCTTCTTTCTCCCTTGACACTGCCTTTGCTGTACCCAGTCTACAGATTTTCCCACTGTGCTCCTTGGCAGGTATCACCTCAGGGTGCCGGCCAGGTGAGAGAGCAGTTGAGTCATTTCATCTGGCTAGAAAGATGGATAAGCAAAGAGCTGAGGGCATATCTAGGTGATGCCCTGAGTATCCCCTTCCTGAACCCAGACCAGTTCACGGCAGGTCCCATATGGATGTGCTTGGCATGTAGCAGGTGCTTAGTTAACAAATGAAAGATGAATCCATGCTAAGGAGTGCCCGCAGGCTGGCTAAAGGAACAGTGAAGGGTGGCAGCATCCGGGACCTGGGGGCTGTGGATGCTGGTTGCTCTTAGCCTTTACCAGAAACCACCTTTGTTCTGGTGGGTATGCCTTGTCGGAGGCTCTGAATACCTTTCAGTGTTCAGGCATCTGGAGCACAAGCCATGACTGACAGGTGTGATTTTAGCCAATTTCCATGTATGTAAAGTTATTTGAATTGGTACTGATTTCTTTGCTTGTCAAACATTTCCTTGGTACAGTTGGCGTGCTATGAAAAATTCTACGTTCTTTTTGTCAATCTGCTCTTGCAAATCTACCCACCAACTGTCCCATAAATGACTTTCAGAAACAATGACCAGCAGTACCTAAGAGTTTCTTTGTTGTTGTGTGCTGTTGAGTTGTTTCTCAGACAGAGTGATCCTATGAAAGAGGGTAGAACTGCCCCATAGTGTTTCCCAGGCTGTAATCTTTAAGGGAGGAACCCTGGTGGTACAGTGGTTTAGAGCTGCACTGCTAAGTGGAAGATTGGTGGTTCTAAGCCCACGAGCTGCTCCATGGGAGAAAGATGTGGCTTATCCATAGGTATCTTCAGAGGTCATAGCTTGAAGGTCTCCCAGAATTTGAGACTGACACAGAAAAAGCATAATGAGCTACACTTCATATCCTATTAAGAATTTTCCCTCCAGAAATCATGAGTGTATTTACCAAAAAAAGCAAATTAAAGGACCCTTTCACCTGTCTTTACCTAAAAGTGTCATCTAGGGCATAAACTGAACCTAATAACATTGTACGTGAGATACTTTCCAGGCCTCTGAAATAGTCATTATGCTCTTTAAATTATATTTAAGGCAAATTAGCAATGGAGAGAGCACTTAAAATTGCTCTGAAGACTACAGCCTCCGGTTCTCCTGTGCCCTGTGGGGTCTCTGTGAGTTGGAATTGACTTGATGGCAATGGTTTTTGGTTGATATTCCTCTACAGCTTTAGAAAATGGTTTTCATAAGTGTAAAGTGTATTTAGATGTCTCATAAGGGTTTTCTTTTTAACTTTTGAGTTGTCTAAGAGTTAGAGAATGGAGAAATCTTTGTAAGATATAGTCTATACAAAAGTAAAGTTACAGTGAAAGTTATTTAAGACCTTGACTATTTATGAAAATGTCATTATTTTTCTGTTACTACTAAGACCAAGAGTTTACTGTATTTCTTAATTCTGTCTTCAGAGAGTTTTTATTTTGTTTGATTTATGAAGCTTTCTTACCAGTGTACGGCTCAAGCCTCCTAAGTATCATGGAGCAGATCACTAGGTCTTTTCTTCCATGGAGCCTCTTGGTGGGTTCGAACTGCAGAACTTTTGGTTACCAGCCTCATGCTTAACCATCATACCACCAGGGTTCCTTGTCTTTGTTTGTAGAGCGATAGACATACTGAGCATCTTTCCTTCACGGTTATAAGACTTGTGGCTCTATCTTGCTAGAAAGCAACAGATGGAGTAAGGTTTTGAGGGAGAAAAATGACTTCATCTCAAGGACCAAATTTATGAAATTTATAGATCTTAGCACCCAAGGAAATCACAGCTGATGATTAATTCCTAACGAAAGTTAAACTCACAGCAATTTTAAGTGGTATCTCCATTGCTAATTTTCCTTAAATATAATTCAAAGAGTATAATGACTATTTCAGAGACCTGGAGAAAGTATCTCGTGCAGAATGTTATTAGGTTCAGTTTATGCCCTAGATGACACTTTTAGGTGAAAGGGTCCTTTAATTTGCATTTAAAAAAAAATAAATACACTCATGATTTCTGGAGGAAAAATCCTTAATAGGTTATGAAGTACAACTCTTTATGCTTTTTCAGTGTCAGTCTCAAATTCTGGGAGACCTTCAAGCTATGACCTCTGAAGATACTATGGACAAGCAAAACCAAAGACAATGGTACAAGACTTTTTAACAGGGCTTTGAACCATTTCCTTCCAGTTTGAACCACTGCCAAGAATTTTCATTTCTAACAAATTCCCAGGAGATGCTAATACCGCTGAGAACCACTAGTGGAGCAGTAATTCTCAAAATTTATTTATTATACGTAAGAACCACCTGGAAATCTTGTTAAAGCATAGATTCAGACTCAGTAGACCTGGAGGTAGAAATGCAGATTCTCATCAGGGGTTAAGGCACTGATTTTTAAATACAGGCAGTCCCCCGGTTACAAACATCTGACTTACTGACATTACCTGCCCTTTACTGTTATGTAAATTTGCCCCAATTGTAAAAGGATTGAACCAATCACTACTCACAACAAATGCCTCATTGCAATCACTTTCACTTGCTGCACCTGCAGCTTGGAAATCTCTGAAAAGGCTCTGAGGCATTTCTTGCACTGAAACCAGTACCAAACCAAACCAGTGCCATCAAGTCAGTTGTGACTCATAGTCATCCTTTAGACAGAGCAGAACTGCCCCAGAGAGTTTCCAAGGAGTGCCTGGCGGATTTCAACCACCGGGCTTCTGGTTAGCAGCTGTAGCACTTAACTGCTACGCCACCAGGAGTTCCTTCTTGCACTAAAATAGGCTAAATAAGAACTGTAGGCAGCTATTCTCATTTAGCTACAAATTAAAGATAGGAAGAGATCTTCTTGACCTGGGGATGCCTGTATTAAGTCAGTCAATTGATTGTGAAAGAGCCTCAGCCTAGTGCGAAACAACGGTGAGCCAAAATAAGTTCACTTGCCTCCCTTCACCCCATCCACTGGGATGCCTGATGGTGGGAAGTCACATTCTCCCAGGGCTTTAGGCAGATCTAGTCCCATTCAACCCCCTGCTGAGAATTTGCATTTCCACCCCAGATATACTGAGTCTGAATCCACATTTTGACAAGATCTTATTATAGTTTAACATGATCGTCTGGTCATTTTTATGTAAAAAGACCCTCTCCCACCATATATCTAAGAATCACCTGGGGGATCTTTAGAAAATATAGATTCTGATTCAGCACAGCTAGGAAGAAATGTAAATTCTACACATGAGGTTGATCCAGAATCAGCTAATTCAAAGGCCTGACTTCCTTTCAAACAAAGTCCTGCCGTAACTTCAGTCTCACATCTTTTAAACTGGTTTAACATCTTTCCAAAAAAATTTTGCAGTTTGATACCATGTGCTTGTTGGAAACTCTATGGAAGACTTCTACTGTCTTCTGTAGGGTTGCTATGAGTTGGAATCCACTTGACAGCAGTGAGTTTAACATCTTTTGGGGCTTGTAGAAGTCCCCAGACTCACACACTTTAGTAGCCACCTTTGACTGCTTGGTCTTTCTGTTAGGACTTGTACATGAAGACAAGGTAAAAGTCTTGCTTCTTTCCTTAGTGACTAAGGGGATATCTCACAAACTTAGTGTGCGTATCCTATTGACAGTCAAGGACCCAGCCTGACTAAGTGAGTGAGACAGTATGATAGTGGGGACACGTCACTGGTCCCCACTGCCAATGAGAGGGACCACCCGTGGTGGGAGGATAACGATCTGGAGTTGACAAGACTCTTAGGTTTATGATCTGATAGGCAGGAAAACTGTTCCTGCTCTGGCTGTTTCCGCAAGGTAATTTCTCTTTCATCATAAGCTGTCGTTAACCTCCAGGGCAGATAATCGTAGTATGATCACAAAAACAATAGGAACAATTTACTGTGCCAGCCCCTAAGCGAAACACTTTGTAGGTATCTTGTTGAATTTGCTTCCGCATTTAATACACAGACATTACTATCTCCACTGACACACAGGGAAACCAGAGTCCACAAAGTAAGATTATGCACTGGTGGGAGGCCACAGAGCGAGAAAACATAGGAGACCCCAGATCTATGTGACCCCAAAGATAATACTTGGAGCCACCACATTAAACACAGCATGACAGAAGCTCTGGGATCCTACGAGTTGACTGGGCAGTGGTGTCCCCAATCTCTTCCTTGGTGTACCTGGGCAAAAGTTTCTCCAGAACCAGAACAGTTTGGCTGTAAACAATATGTGCCATTAACTTGATTATATCTCACTGGGATGCTTATTATAAATAAACTAGATATTTATCATATATTAATCAATTATTAAATATCAGCTAGACATTATTTAAATATGTATTGGCCACTTATTAATTAGCTATTTATTAACAACTTATTCATGGTTGAGACACTTTGAATTTTCACCAGCAGCATAGAGAAGTCCCACGTTATCTGTGTTCATGTCTCCATGAGCTGTTGTCTATATCTATATTTTTAACAGACAATATGATGGGAGCCAATAGTATCTAATTGAAGTTTTGATCTGCATTTCTTTTATTATCAATAGGTTGTGCATCATACTGTCTGTTTCCATTTTGTCTTCTGTGAATTGCCTGTTCTTGTGCTTGGTTCTGTTTAATGGGCATATTAGCTTAAAAACAGGAATTCCTTAGGAATTCTTTACACAGCCTGTAGGCTACTATTTCAGTGCTCCTGTGAGTTGTAAATGTTTTCTTGTAGTTTTACCTGTTAACTTTCCTTAAGGTAAGTTTTATAAAAGTTTTAATTTAGTATAATTGTATACCTCTATCCCAAAAGTTTTTAATTTAGTATAATTGTATACCTCTATCCCGGCTTTCTTTTTTACCTATATATTTTTGTAATTTGTTAATAGATAAAAACAAACAGAAGAACCCAAACCAGTTGCAGTTTGATGGATTCTAACTTATGGCCAGTCCACATGGTTCAGAGTTGAATTGTCTCTGTAGGGTTTTCAAGGCTGTGATCTTTGTGAAGTAAGGTGTGAACTTTGGTTGTTTGTGGTGCCTCTGGTCCCTACGTTTTCTTCTAAACTTTTGTTTTTCACCCTTAGACCCATAAAAAAGCCCAAACCAAACCCAAACCCCTTGCAGCTGAGCCAATTCTGACTCATATCAACCCTACAGAACAGAGTAGAATTGTCCCGTTGGGTTTCTCAGGGGTTGCTGGTGGATTCAAATTGCTGAGCTTTAGTTAGCAGCGTGTGTCTTAACCGGTGTGCCACCAGGGCTCTGACCTTTGTCTATTCTTGTGCGAATACTGGTTTAATTAATGTATCTTTATAAGTGAGCCACACTTCTTTGTTTCGAATGGCTGTGGTCATTCTGTCCTATGGCTTTTAGCATCAATGTGTCAATAATCTATTAAAAAAAACTTATTTAATGAATTGAGTTCAGTGATCTCTGCAGAGTTCAAGGATTTTTCTCACATCGTGTACTGGGCTTCACCCACCAGGTGAACTCGTTCATTAAAACTAGTCATCTGCAATTCACCTGAATTAGCTTACGCTTGACTGAGACACCTTTTCAAACTCATTCTGTGTGTAACTAAGTGAAAGTCAAGATTTCAGTCAATTTGATTAGCAAACTAGATCTAAAGTCGGCAGGTCAAGAGGTCGTGACTCGAGGGCACTGCAATTGTGGATCAGAATCACATGAAATTATAGGAAAAGAGAAGAAAGTTGTTCCTACCTAATGTGTAGCTTTGTAGATGCATTTTACAAAACCTACCACCAGAGGGCAGAAGGAGCTCGGGATTGCCACTGGCGTCCCTGGGCAAAGAAGGTACGGGGCTGGTATGAGCGCTTCTGGGGGGAGAGAGCGCAATGCTTTTCAGCTTTAATTCAGGATGATGTTTCTTGCTGGTCATATCTCCAGCTGACGTATTTTTCCCCCTGGGCAGGGTGAAAGAGAAGCTAACTTCCTAACTGATGGGGTCAAGCTTCTGACTTTCGTCAGAAGGAAATGTTTTAGAAATTAAAAAAAACAAAACAAAACAAAAAACTTCACTCCAACCACTTATCAAACTACTCTCAAACACCCTAATGCAAAGTCAAGTGGCTCACCAAATCATATAGGGTAATATCTCCAATGAGATTATTTTTTAGGAGACCACACTACTTTGTTTCCCTTGATAACAGGTCTGATGTATTTAATTGAGAGCTGATGGGCGTGTATTTCATGGCACCTGCCTTATTGGGTGGCAGCCAGTCTACCTTTGCTTGTACCGCCAACACTCCTAGCATGATTTTCTAGACAACTGATGTTTCAGAAATACAAAGAAAAATGCATTTTATTATTTTTGTCTCTAGTGGAAACAAGCCACGACCCTAAAGCAGTTTTTCTGCTTGGGCTGTGCAGAAGAAAGGAGCTTTCTCTTCTGTGGTCCTGCAGCCTGCTCTGCTGAATGCCTGCTGGGTATTCTTCACTGTCTCAGGTCTTCTGGGAGCCATGGTTCTACCCTGAAAGGAGCCCTGGTGGCACACTGGTTAAGTGCTCACCTGCTACCTGAAAGCTTAGTTGTTTGAACCCACCTCAGGAGAAAGATGTGACAATCTGCTTCCCTAAAAATTACAGCCTTGGTGACCCTGTGGGTCAGTTCTATTCTGTGCTGTAGGGTTGCTATGAGTTGCAATTTGACTCAGTGGCGATGAGGTTCATTCTACGCTTAATGAACTTTGTACCCGATTTCAGAGAGACGTCTTCAGACTGGGGAAGTCTAAGAACAACAGCTAAAAGGTAAGATTGTTGGAATGAAGAAATGATGTTTAATATGAATGTTGGATTTGACTAAAATACACAGTACCTGTGTTTATCATTATCTTTTTTTAGTTAGTACAAAACTGCTTCTTAGAGGCCTTCTTTGGGTTTCCCTGAATTTCTTCTGTATTTGCCCTCATGACAAACAACCTCAGCTCAAGTGTTCCTTGGCCCCCCAAGATGCTTCCCTGGACTTTACCAAGCACCATCAGCTACCCTGTCCCTCGGTTGCCCAGGCCCTCATCACTGGTATGGTCAATGCTGGTTTGCACAGTTCCATTCCTTCTGCAAACCACCAGAGGGCTGGGTTGCTGTTGCTCTCTGGGTCCAAAGTGTCTGCCGAGAGCTGGGCACACAACCAGATTCAACCAACGTGTGTTGAATTGGAATGAAGGCTGGTTCTCCCCTCCAGCCTCCTGCTTCATCTGTCCTCCAACCTTTCTCCTGAGCATCTCAGTGTTACCTAGCCTGCTGCTTTGGTGCCGACTCGAGGAGCCTTACCCACCTGGCTCCACTCTGTGCCGAGCTTCTTGTGGTGCGTGGTCTCCGGAGTATCTGAAAACTGATTTACACCTGCTTAAATCCAAACCTTTTGACACTTCAAAAAGTTGACTTTTCTCATCCAACATAATAAATGGTTTGCTTATGCTCAGGAGTTGAAAGTTTATGTTCTGAGAGGGCCAAGAGGGGATAATGAAAAGAACATGGACTTTTGGGGCAGATAATAGGTACTCAAATATGTGTGCATGAACGGGAAAATGAATAACCAGGTGATTCCTGGGGCTGAAACTATTAAATTTATAAAGACAATCCATGAGTTAAGGGCTTACTTTAAAATTTTATTGCATGTAATCCTCAGAACTCCGTGAGCTTGGTGCTCTTGCTAGCCCTACTCTGCAGATACGCAAACAGAGGTTCAGGGAGGTTAAATCAGTCTCTCGTGCCATACAGCTAGTTAGTCTCGCCACCATGATTTGAACCTAGGCATTTTGACTCTAGAACACTGATGGCCTTGTCATTAAGACACATGGCTGCTAACCAAAAGGTAAGCAGTTGGAATCTTTGGAAACCCCAGGGGAGCAGTAGTTATACTCTGTCCTATAGGGTTGCTATGAGTTGGAATTGACTCAACGGCAATGAGTTTGGCTTTTTTTTGTTTTTAGTAATTTGACTCCAGAGCCTGTAACTGAACACTATAGACATGGAGTTTCCAGAACATGATGGAAATCACTAGAAAAAGAACAGAAATGATCCATATAATTCAACACAACTCCTGGCCCTTCAGATCTTTTTCTAGAAAGAATTGTCTGAAAGGTACTGTATTTAATGAAGACAGGACCCCAAGCCTCTGTGACAGTGAGTGTCTTGAAGTGGCAGAGGAACCTCAAAGGCAACTGACCTTTCAAGGACAGACTGTGAGCCATCACCAAATTTTCGTCTCCTCCCAACAGCAGTCAAGTTGCCTTCATGGTCCCCAGGTGGGAATGACTTCAACCGGGTGGGTGTTCCTGGGGGATGGGATGGAAGCCAGGATTTGCCCTTCTGAATCTGGCCTGAGTGATAGGAGGCATCTTTGGCCTGAAGAAGTATAATACAAAGAAAATCCTAATTGCTACAGCTAAGTAATTAGAAGACCGAACCTACAAATCATAGTGCAGCAACCTCTTTTATTAGGTACACAGTTAAGTAAGTGACTGATGCATATTCTCTCTGAGATGAGCGTATTTAATATCCTATTTAATATCCTGTAATGGCAACAAGTTTCAAGCTGATTTATCGTTATTTTGTTTGGTCAGATGATTTTTCTGCATTTTAATGTGTTTTGTGGTTACATATTTACTGTGAACAAACAATGCTTTTCCCAGGTAGTGTGCTGTCAAGGACTGGCGGCACCTTTTGTTTACTATTCTTTCGGGCCTCTCAGAAATCAAACAACATTATGTACTTTTTTTTTAAGCAGCTGCACTAAAACCTTAAACAGTTTCCTTAGAGGCACTCTCTCCACCAGCATACAACCACGCACTTGCAATAAAAATATTTGAAAAACTATCACTTCTCTCAAGTCTGATTTTTAACACGTGGTCATTGAAATGAGACGGGAATAGTTATAAAATCAGAAGCATCTAGCAATTCTAAGACGGTATCTTAATTTGAAGGATCTAGAGATTTTACATTTTAGCATGCACATGACATTACTTTCAGCATACCACTGAAATTCAAAATAACGCACCCAAACCCAGTGCTGCTGAGTCGATTCAGACTCATGGTGATCCTTTAGGACAGAGTAGAACTGCCCCACAGAGTTTCCAAGGAGCGCCTGGCAGATCCAAACTGCCTACGTTTTGGTTAGCAACCACAGCACTTACCCACTATGCCACCAGGGTTTCCGAAATTTAAAATAGTGGCAGTGATAATAAGCAAACAAGTTTTTAAACATGCAAATCCAGAAGTTTATGTTCAGATTCTGTAGAGCGGTGGAAAGACTCCTGACTTTGCATTCAGATAGACCAGGGCTGGAATCCCAGCTTTGGTTCTTACCAGTTTGAGGGCCTGAAGTTTAAGTTTTTTAACTCTGCAGGAACTGTCTTCCTCTGAGGAGGGAACAAAGGATAAAAAGAAGAAGAAGAATTATCCTGCTTTGCAGAGCTGCTGTGAGGGTGGTTGTTGTGACTGTGGAGACTGCTGTGGCCTGTTCAGGGCCACACCAGCCTCCCTTGACAGACGGATGGTGGAGAGGGAGGTACTATCCACGAGGTACCTGGGCCAGGGGAACATGGAAGGTGAGCGTTTCACCCCTGAGCCACCACTGCTCTCTCCTGTGAGGGTCAGAGGCATTGTCTGTGAGACCCCAGCACTGTACCTGGGGCCCAGGAAACACCGAAAACCAAACCCATTGCCGTCCAGTCAGTTCCAACTCATAATGACCCTATAGCAGTGCCTTCCTAATCACTAACCACTACCGTGATGGTAGCTCAGATAAATCTGGGCCTTCTTCCTCACAGAATCCAAAAGAAACACCAAAATGCTGGAAACGATGTCTCCACTGAACCCTGTCTTGAAGGAGCAGCAAAGGAAAAGACGGCACCCACACCCCACACAGCTGAAGTTCTGGAAGAGCTTGTGTATTCCTTCTTTTCCCCAGAATGCCCCAGATCACTTTGTTCTCAAGACTCCAGCCCGTACCAGCTCCTCACTGCCCTTCTGCTCCCATGGGCTTTCCTCAGCCACCTCACAGAGGCTTTCTTTTCCTCTCGTAAGCTCCAGGCCCTCACTGATACAGGCCAGTCTTGCGTTCCCCACATCTCTGATCTGCACCCTGCCCACCATCTCATATCAGCACCTGGAGACAGGTGACAAGGACACCTTCTTCTGCAGAACAGAGGACAGGGGAGAAGGGACCAGTCTCATCCTCTAACGTTTGCTTTTATCCCTGAAACCGTCTATGGTTGATATGTTTGACAGGCGTTATTTTGAAAATGTAGGTTAGGCTGTTAGAGTCTATTATGCTTCCTTTCTTTTGTTTTTGAAGGGGAGATGATGTTGAAATACAGAAAAAATAGGCTAGGGAAGATGAAAGAAGCCAAAGAACAACAAAACAAAACAAAACAACCATACCCAAGTGCAGTGAGTCAACTCTGACTCACGGGGACCTTCGGTGCTGTACAGTAGGACGGCTCCTTAGGGGGTTCAAGGCTGTGACCTTTCAAAAGCAGATTGCCAGGCTTTTCTTCTGAGGCATGTCTGTGTGGACAGGTTCAAACTACCTGTCTGTGATTAGAAAATTAATTGAGTTGAATCAGTTAGTAAACCAGTTGCTGTTGGATCGGTTTCGACTCTTGGGGACCCTGTATGTTGCAGACAGAACTGTGCTTCATAGTGTTTCCATGGCCGTGACCTTTCAGAAGCCAATCACTAGATGCTTCCTCTGGAAGCATTTCTGGGTGTATTTGAACTGCCAAGCTTTCCATGAGCCATGAAGTCCTTAATCGTTTGCAACACCAGAGACTCTGCAGGAAGCCAACCAAGTTGGTAATTCAAAGGTCATGGAGGTGGCGCCAGGTAGAAGAGACGAGAGGGTATCACTAGGGAGGCCTGAGACAGACGCTTCCTGGAAGCTGTGCTTTCTGAACTCATAATGCCAAAACAAATCAACAAAACCACTGCCTTCAAGTTGATTCCAACTCATAACTGCCCCATAGCATTTCCAAGGAGCTCCTGGTGGATTTGAACTGCTGACCTTTTGGTTAGCAGCGGTAGCACTTAACCAATACACCGCCAGCATTTCCAGACTAACAATAGCCGAGGAGAAGGAAGCATTTCTCATTGTCAGAGGCCAGTCTAACCTGTATTAATTTATTTAATTCTCACGATGATCCTAGGAGGTATCCCAAACAAATCCAGACACAATGCCATAGAGTTGAGTCTAACTCATAGCAACCCTACAGGACAGAGTAGAACTGCCCTGTAGAGTTTCCAAGGAGCACCTGGTGGATTTGAACTATTGACTTTCTGGTTAGCAGCCATAACACTTAACCACTACACCTCCAGGGTTTCCCCTAGGAGGTAGGAACTGTAGTATTTCCACATTACGGCAAGTCAGCTGAGACCCTGATGTCCTTGTTAGCTGCTGTAGGCTTGATCCCAACTAGTGATAATCCCATGCACAATAGCGTGAACTATGACGTGGTCCTGGGCCATCCCCACGATGGCTTGTAGACAGCGTTTCCATCGGCTGATTTCTGGAAGTAGAGCTCTAGGTGTCGCTTCGTGGTCCATTGTAGTCTGGAAGCAACACTGAAACAGGCTCAGAACCGGAGCCACACACAGGCCCCCAACAGCAGATGGGTAGTGACTGAGTGTGAGTCGCCGTGCCTGGGAATCAAACCAGCATCTCCTACATGGAAGGTGGAAATTCTACCACGGAACAATCACTGAGGCCTGAAAAAGCAAAACCAAACCAGCTGCTGTCCAGTCAATTCTGACTCATAGTGAGCCGATAGGGCAGAGGGGACCTGTCCCCTAGAGTTCCCAAGGAGCACCTGGTGGTTTTGAACCACGAACCTTTTTGTGAGCAGACATCCACTTAGCCACTGCATCACCAGGGTTTCCAACCACTGCGGCCTAGGAGAGCTAAATGAGTGGTCTGAAGCTGTGGAGCTGGTACTCCAGTGCAGGCAGCCTGTCCTGACAGCTGGCACTGCTACTCCAGGGCCCCCCAGGCTGGCTGGCACAGAGGGGGGCATCCAGGGCTTAGTACAACACAGCAAGTCGGTCTGCGCAGAACAAAGCCTTGTAGGAAGAGGGAAGGAGCTCTTGGGCTGGCCCCACTACGCTCCCAGTGACTCCAGCTGTGCTGGAGCATATAGGAACTTGACAAACATCCAGGGATGGACAGACAGACAACAACGTCTACTGGGAAGTGAATACGGCTCAGAGGTAGGAGAGAAGGGGTGGGATCGTCCTGCAACCCTACAATTGTGAGTTTTCCCAGTGACAAATCCTGTAGTTGACAACGGACCAGTCCTAGCGCTGCTTGTTGTGAAATCACCAGCCACCCAGAAAGACACAAAGCCATCCCAAATTATCAAAAGCTGCTGTGAAGTGCTAGGGGTGGAAAGGGAGTAGAAATTGCCTTTTCTCTTCCTTTAAACATAGAAAGATAAGGGATGTATCTTAGGATAGATCCTCTTAAGAATGACGCAGAAATCCCATCCAGACCAAGAGATGTGAGAGGAAGCATCAGGAATGTTGCCTGGCTTAGGGACAGGGTGCCCCGGGCAGAACACTGCAGAGGGACCAGTGGGGAGGTTTCTAGATGGTGTCATTCTGCTTTTGTTTCAAGACCGTTTGTAAAGGATAAGGAGGACACTTCTAAGGTTCCGGGGGTAGGGGCCCAGATTAAACAAATGGCATTGAAATCCAGTAACCCAAACCCTAAGAAAGGTGTACCTCAGGGGACCTTTTTGCCCTGTGGACATAGGAGTTGTCATTGTGTTTCTTGATGGGACTTGAAAGCAGTGGAATTATTTTAGAAGGCCAATTTTTCAAAGATTTTTTTCAAACGCTGTTTTTCGTACTCTGTGCCAGTCTTTGGATTAGCCTCGAAAAATGAAGTTTATTTGTTTCCACCCTGCTCTAATTCTGAAGCCACGGAGGGTTACCCGTCCTATTTAGAGCTGAGAATTTCACAGGAGGTAAACAGTATCTGGGCATCACTTACCTCCTTTGATGTTTAACACAATTTACAATGAAAGCTTTGGAAGATATTTAAACCACGCAAGGTCCTAAATCATTAAAGGAATGTGGTGCTAGACTTAAAAAATGATAATTGAATGCATTCAACAATAAAGCTGCCAAATTTTAGAGGCCTGTTTGCTAGGGGCTCTTTTGGAGAAACTGAGCTAGATGAGAGTGGTTAAACGCACTCAGCTGCTAACCAGAAGGGTGGTGATTTAAACCGACTGGGGGCTGAGACAAAGATGTGGCAGTCTGCTCCTGTAAATGTCTATAGCCTAAGAAGCCCTATGAGGCCGTTGTACTCTGTCCTACAGGGTACCTATGAGTCAGAATCAGCTTGATGGCAGTGGGTTTGACTTCTTTTTTTTTGGAGTTAGATTTAAAAAAAGGTACATGGCAGAACTTCTCGAATAAGAAATTTTTAGTAGATAGATTAAACATTGATGTAGGTAAAAAGAAAAAATAAAAATATATTAGCTAATAATGTTAACATAACCAAATGATCATAAGATGAACCTATGGGACACTTTTTGAGGTATGACTGACCCGTGGAGTATAGCACTGCTGTTCCTTTGGGCTCTAACAGTCTTGTTTGGGCTATAGACTCAGCAACTTTGCCCTAGGGTGAACTCCAGCCTGGTTTGCCTGGGTCACAATTTATATCTGCTATACTGATTTAAATTTTAAATAAACTTTCAATAGGGAAAGCATACAAAATATAAAAAAAACCCACACAGAATAAAATAATAGAGCTCCATGTATCTGTGTTCCCCTTCTTGCATAATATTTTTTAAACAAACTCAAGTCCTCATACTTATAAAAGATAAGGTCTTTTTTTTTAAATAAAGCATGATCACAGTTCCATTATCCCATTTCAGAAAATTAACTGTAATTCCTTAATCTCATCAAATATCAAGCTGATGTTAAAATATCCACTTTTCTCACGACTGTTCAACGTTCTTTTTGTAAGTACGTTTGTTTGTTTGAATAAAGATTCAAATAAAGGCACACATCGATAATAATTTAATACGTCTGTTAAGCCTTTTTTGATCTGTAGGCTCCTCCTCTATTTTTTCTCAGTTTATAATTTTTGCATCATTATTAGTTTATAGATTTTATCACATTTTGTGTTTCAGTCCATTACAGTTATTGTCTTTATTGATACTCCAATTGCACCATGCACGGCCACTGGGAACTTCCTCAAGCTGGCTTCTGAGTTCTTTGACGTGGTCCTAATAGTCTGATAGCTTCCTCGTTTCTTTTACAGCGAGAAGTGCCAAGTTCATCTTGCACATTACCCATTCCAGTCCAGGAATCAGCTATTGTTTCAAGAAGTCCTTTTCAGGGGGTTGTGGTATTTAGAAATTACAATCAGAGGCCTAGAGTTGCTCATTCCTGTTGATTAGTCATTGTTTCCAGATCTTCAGTGGACAGAACTAGAACATCACAAAAAAGCAAAGCATATCATAGAAACTCTGGTGGCATAGTGGTTAAGTACTATGGCTACTAACCAAAAGATCAGCAGTTCAGATCCCCCAGGTGCTCCTTGGAAACTCTCTGGGGCAATTCTATTTTGTTCTGTGGGGTTGCTATGAGTCAGAATTGACCCAGTGGCACCGGGTTTGGTTTTTATCATGAATTTATACAGATAACTTCCAATCCAAGTTCAAGGCTATAGAATTTTTACTTTTATATTACCTTTTTATTTCCAATTTTTCATGCCAAAAATGCTGAATCACCAGTCCCTATGCTGATGCCTTTTTACCATCTTAATCATTTGACGCTTGTTATCTAATAGACTCCTTAGGAAGAGCTTGTGAGAAAAATATTTTGAGTTCTTGTGTGTTCACAACAGTTTGCCTGCAGACTGTATACTCGAATGTCAGTTTGGCTAGCTTTAAAATACTTAATTTGCATTTTTTTCTTTGATTGTATTGGAGATATCATTCTATTTTTTTCCGGAATAAAGCACTGTTGTTGAACAGGCTGGTGACAATATTATTAATTTCATATGTCATTTGGCCTATTTGCCTGGGTGCCCAAAAGATTTTCTTATTCTTTTGCTTAAAGCTCAGAAGTTCTTACTTTTTAGTTTAAATTTTTGAAAATTGCGCTTCAAGTGAAAATTTACAATTCCAGTCAGTTTCTTGTGCAAAAACTTGAACAGATATTGTTATGTGACCCTAGTTGCTCTCCCTACGGTGTGACAGTACACTCTTCCTGTGCACTGTATTTCCTGTGACCATTCAATCAGCCCATTCCCTCATGTCCTGTCATCTCATCTCTAGACAGGAGCTGCCCAATTGGTCTCCTTTATGTATTTAAGTCAAGAAGCACACTCTTGACCAGTATCATTTTATGTCTTATAGTCCAGTCTAATCTTTGTCTGAGGAGTTGGCTTTGGGAAAGGTTTTAGTTCTGAAGTAACAGAGAATCCAGGAGACCATGTTCTCTGGGGTCCCTTCGTTATTCAGATCATTAAGTCTGGTCTTTTTACTAGAATTTGAGCTCCGCACCCTGCATTTTCTCTCGCTTCATCAGGGACTCTCTGTTCCATTCCCTTTTAGAATTGTCATTGGTAGTGGCTGGGCACCATCTAGTTCTGGTCTCAGGCTGGTGGAGTCTCTGATTCATGTGGTTCTTTCTGTCTCTTGAGCTCAAATTTTCCTTATGTCTTTGGTGTTCATTCTGCATTGCTTCAAGGGCTTTGGGCCCAATAGACGCAACTTACACGATCACTCACTAGCTTTTATGACTCCAGACGCCACTCACCCAAGTGGGATGCAAAACATTTCCCTAATAAATTTTGTTAGGTCATTTGACCTAGGTATTCCCTGAAACTGTGGTTCCCAGACCCCTGCCCCAGTTACTCTGTGCAATAAAAGTTCAGTAGTTTTTCAAGATTACATTTCAGTATTGGTCTTTCTGGGCTGATTTTTTTTTTTTTTTCTTTCAGGTCTCTGGTATGTCCTTTTAATGTAATTTCAGTCATGTTTTCTTTCAGAAAGTTTTCTTGAATTCTGTTTTTGGTACTTGATCTATATTCCTGCTTTGGTTTTTGGTACTTGATCTATATTCCTGCTTTGGTTTCCTTCTTGGGAAGCGGTACCTGTTATACATGCGTTGCTTTTTCTCACCTGTCTCTGATATCTGCCATGTATCTTTTGAATCCTTTTTATCTACTTACTTATTTTTCATTTTAAAAAATTTGTCTTTTTGCCTTCATATCTCTTAAGGTAATATATATTGTGTTTATTCATGCATACACTTACAGTTTAGTCTTCATTTATGAAATGATTCTATTTCTAATTTTTCCCCCTGAGTTTATAACCTAATTTCTGCAATTTTAGGATTTTGACCTAATTTCACTTTATGTTTTTTAAATTTCCTTTCAGCTCAGTTTGAAATGTTAGCTATCAATTTTCTGGGCTTATCATGCTGCCATACTAGTTACTCTCTTTTTTTAAAATAATATCTTTATAGCCAAGCCAATTGCCGTCGAGCCGGATCCGACTCATATCTTTATATAGGATCCAAATAAAACCATATTTTATTAATGATCATTTTATAAAAGTAAAGTTTTGGATTACTTCTAGATGTGGGGAGTTAGAAAAATCTTTTCCAGCTTTATGACTCTATAGCACCCTCTTTTGCCTTTTCAGATTAAAAAATATATATATATGATCTTATTTCTAAGAACTTTCTTACATGTTGCCTACCCACATTTTTAATCTGAATCTTAATTTTTTTGTTTGCTATCCCTGTTTATTCAATTTGGATTCTATTCTTAACATTTCTCCTTGGTGAGGAGCTGTGTCCTGGGAGGAAATTCTGCTTTCAGTTTGTAGGGCAAAGACTACTGTGGCGCCTTTGGACATTTTCCATGGACCTTTCTTCTCATCTGAGATTGGAGTGTGCAAAAATTCCTCAGTTCTAACTGCTGTTTTCAAATCTACCTGCCATACTTTCTAGTGATGATTCACTCGGGGTTTGGGGATTCTCTTGTTCTCAATTCTTACCAATGCTCCATGGCTTTCTTTTGCTTTCTCTTGCACAGATGCTACATGGATCTTGTAGCTATTAGAGATTTAATTGCTTTTTGGAGTTTATGGAGACATCTGTCACTTAGCTTTTTGGAAGAAGTTATCCACAGGCTTTGATTTTGCTATCTTAGTGGTTTTAATTGCAATTATGGGGAACACTGGGAAGATTTAAAAACAAAAAACCCCAACTATACTGCATAAGTGCATATTCTCAACATTCTTTCCCACTGTAATTATTAATAACATCCCTTTACTCTCAGAAGTGAAGATTGGATGATAAATTACATGGTCACTCCCCACTTATCCCCAATTCAGAAATCTAAACAACTCTGAAAACTAAAAGATTTTCTAACTCATTTGGGGCAAATCCAAACCTGATCTGAATTCATCTGACAGCAAAACCTGATGTAACCTGCCTGAAGCCATTTATAATCTTTATCTGTCCCATTTATTATAAATATTCATACATTTTATTACAGAAATGTTCATGTCTTTCATTTTGAAATGTGGTCCCAGACTCAGCAAGGATGTTATGTAATATACAGTATATAAACCACATTGCCATTTTCAGATATGAAAAACTATAAATTCTGAAACATATTTGGTTACAGGCTTATAGGAGACTTCACTCCTATTGCCATTTAAAATTACATCAGAGAGGACATCTGTTGCAAGCCAGCCAATCAGACTTTCATTCCCTGGGACCGGGGTAGGGAGTGGGCTGCTGGCTGGTCCAGATGGTACTTGCCCAGAAAGGACCCTCAAACCACTCGTGGCAATATCTAATCCCCATGCATGGAGAACCAGAAAAAGGTCACTGAGGACACAAAGAGGGGCACGACACAGGACTAAAACGGCAAGTGGTGAGAAGACATCGTGGGACTGGAACCAAAGAGCGAACGCTGTCATCCCAGCCCTCCAGATACCAATTTCAGCCACCTGTGGGTCCCTCTTTCCTGAGGTTCTTGGTGATATCCTAGTGTCTTTCCAATGAAACCTACTCTATTGCTTTAGCAGCTAGAAAGGATTTCTGCTACTTCTAGCCAAAGGGCCTTTAATACCACACACGTAGATGCTAGTCTTCTCCCTCAGGCCATCTTAACAAAGGGCTTCTGTTGATTGCAACACAAAATAGTAGGAAGGCTGATCTAACCATTTACCCATGAATAATTAGAGAAGTACTTAATTAGCTCCTAGGGCTGTACCAGACATAACACAGGGACACCGGATGTAAAGGTATTGAAGTCATTGTCCCCACTTTGGAAAGGTCCTTGATGTGGACCCAACTTCTAACTTAAAGTCAGGTTGTTTGAACTCATCCAGCAGTAACACAGAAGAAAGGCCTGGCTATCTGTGTCCATATAAGATTACAGGCTAGAGACCTTATGGAGCAGCTTTGCTCTGTGACACATGGGGTCATTATGAATCAGAACTGATAGGATGACCATGGGTTTGGCTTTTGCTTTGGTCCTCACCTTTGAGGAGCCGATTGAGAGTTGAATGATACTTTCTTCTGGGCTTCCCCATCTCCACCAGATCCTTCCTAGGAACATCTGAAAACAGTCAGAGGGCAGCTGCAGAGATGAGAAGAAGATCCGACTAGTGGAATCTCACAGAAAATTCAAAATGTCTTTAGATTTGGAAGACCTTGTGATTTGTTCATTCAACAAATATTTACCCAGTATGTCCACATTACCTTCTCAGTAATGGGAAGGCAGAAGGGAGCAAAAAGAAGAAAATCCTGGCCATTTTAGAGCTGACATTATTCTGCAGGAAGTCAGAAAACAAAAAATCTTGGATCAGGCTAAGAATGATGAAAAGCAACAGAACAGAAAAGGGGAAAGAATCGTGCGTAGAGTGAGGACTAACTCACATGAGCCAGTAAGCTATCACTGAGAAAATGACCCTTGAGCAAAGTCACAGAGGTGGGAAAGAAAGAGGGAGGCAAGCCAGGGGCGGGGCCTTGCAGGAGAAGGGACAGCAAGCCCAGAGCTCTGAGTCAGGAGTCTGCTGGTGTGTTAGAAGGTACGTGCGGGCTTAATTGTGGGTACTTACTAATATGTGGGGCAGAATTTCACATCGGTAACCTAGTAGCCGTGTGAAATTCTGCCCTACAGATTAGTAAGTATGTACAGTTAAGCCCACGCATACCTTGCTTACTGTAAGTCAATGTGTACTGTGCTCACTGGTTAATTGCTCCTCCCTGAGGGTCGTAGCTTATTAGAGTACAGTGATGCAGAGGAGAGCAAAAGGAGATGAGATGCAAGAGGAGACGGGCTGGGCAGGTGATGGCCAAGTCAGGGTCAGGTAATAGCCCGCTAGACTGGGATGTGCTTGAGCTTTCCATCTGAGTGAGACGGGAGGCGATTTGAGAGTTCTGAGCAATGCCTCCTCAGCTACTGGGTAGAGACTAGACCCAAGGAGGTGAGGACGCAGAAGCGGGGAGAATCTTTGGGAAGCTAATCTCAGAAATGCCAGGGCGTGGGGGTGGGGACTGGGTCCTCAGTAGTGGCTTGGAGGTGGAGGTCTTTGGGATCCTCTTTCTTCTGGACAGATATGCCGGACTCTTCCTGGGAGTTTTAACAGTGTGTCAGTTTTATGATAATTATGTGGTCTTGTAGGTTTACAGGCGTCCCATGTTTGATGTAGCAATTTGTGAAACAACGACACCATTTCACACCTTTCATCTTAAGGTTTTGAAGAGGATGACACATTTTCAGTTCTGAGGAAGCCAATTAATTAACCTGATTTCGCCCTCTCCGTAGTGAAGAGGGCTACTACTCCCATTTCAGAGCTGATTAAACTGAGGTCCCAGGCTACCCCTTGAAGCCCCCTGAGCTCTTAATTCTTCCCTCTGCTCTTCACAAGCAGAGTGTGACTTTCAGAATATCCTCGTCCAAACTGTCCTCAACTTTTGGGACACACACATAGGAAGAAGGAGGAGCTGTTTTCTCCTAGACTCTCCACGGTGGGTGCCCCGGCCCGCGGGACAAATCAACGAAAGGACGAGGGGAAGCCTGTGAAAGTAAGCAGGAAAGGCGGAAAAATGAAGGCAAGACAAAATTCTGATCAAGCCTCCATTTTATTATTAAAATGAGGTATATTTATAGCGGTAGGAATAAAGGGAGGGATCAAGTGATGTAGGGATGGAGTGACATTTGGAGTGAAGTAGTTGTCGGCTGGGGATTGGATATACATATGACTAAGGCAGTGACATCAGGCAGGAAGTTTTTCGCGTGCGCGGGCCTTTTGAATTTCGCGGGCGCGGGCTTTTTCAAGCTTGGCGCGCGCGGGCTTTTTCAGCCCTACAAGCTTCCTGTATGTCGGGGCCTGGGGGCTCTCCCACGGCTCCCGACAGGTGGGGATGGGACAGGTGTTCTACATAAGGACTTGGGCTTCCTTCCCAGTGATCTTTGGGAAGGAAGATTCCAGAAACCTTGTACAGTGGTGCGACTTCACACACATATTTAACATACGAAAACTCAACTCTGCCTGGAGAGAGAGGTGAAAGGAACGGCAGGAGGGCAGGGAGTGCTCCCATGCAAAGCGTGTCCTCGGTGTGTTGCCTGCTTCCCAGTGCCATGTGCCTCTTGCTCACAAACATCTGCGTGAGTGACATAGCCTCCTCAGCTGGTCCCAGTCCCAACTGTAAGCATCTTGTCTCCCTGCATATGATTCTTGGGTTAAAAAATATGCATTTGGGGCTCTGATATGCAAGCCCACTCCTCTCATCTGGTGCTCAACCAAAGAAACAGTGATGTGATTCAACACTAACAGAAAAACTCCCCGTGCTCAATGGACTCATCCTTCTGGTCTCCCCAGCAGAGGCACGATAAAGTGTGTAGTTTATGGGTGATGGAAGGCGTTTCCAGCTCCTTGGGAATGAAAACAGTGAAGTGCTCCAATATCAGTCAAAAGTTTGTCAGTTCAAACCCAACTGGAGGCTGGGACAGGCCTGGGAATCTGCTTCCAGTAGTCACAGCCTTGACTGCTCCAGAGGGCGGTTCTACTCTGCACACATGAGGTCACTGTGAGTCAGAATCCACTTGGCAGTGATAAATCACAGTAAAAAGGCATCTTCAATAGTAATTTAACTTAACGTTCGATTCACATCCCCCACTGACTGTAGACTTTAACCAGCTCTGTGTTTCTTCCTTATTCCTACTTCTGTGCAGTGGGGTCTTAGGCTGAGAGACAAACAGGACCCTTTTGAAAGCATCTAAAAAGGAGCATGGGCTCCAGAAGAAAATGACCTGTTGTTTGTAATCAGAACCTACTTGCTCTTGTTTATCAAGAGGTAGTGAAGTTTGCCTTAGCATCTGTTTTAGTCAGCTAGGGCTACTCTAACAGAAATACCACAGAGTGGATGGCTTTAACAAAGGAAGGTTTATTCTTACATAGTCTGGTAGGCTGTAAGGCCACATTCAGGTGTCCGCTCCAGGAGAAGGCTTTCCCTTCGTTGCCTCAGAAGGAAAGTCCCATATTGCACCAGTCTTTGTCCAGGGAGCATCTTGGCTCAGGAACCTCAGGTCTGAAGGATGTGTTCTTCTCCCGGTGCTCCTTTCTTTCTTTCTTTTTTTTTATTTTTTATTTTTTTTATTTTTATTTAACATAAGTGAGTGAAAATGTACATTCACATGAAAATTTACATGCCCCCCCATATGCAGCTTCCACTGCTCTCCCTGTCTGGTGACTGCACACCATTCCTCTCTGCTCCATAAATGTCTCATCCTCCCAACAGTCTCCTTTCCCCTCCTGTCCGTCCACTCCCCTTCCTCCAGCCAGAGGTCAGCAAGATGATATCCTATAGATGTATAGAACCATAAAGTGCTTCCAATATATGGTTACTCTGCATTGCCAAGTCCAATTCATTCCTGTCCAAAGAGTAGAACTTTGTTATAATTTATGGGAACGGGCAGCATCAGGGCCGGGGGCCATGCTCTCAGAGGAACCCCAAAACCGCTGGACCATCAATTGAGGTCTTTTAGTGGAGATCTCATGATGCACCTCTTTTTATTCTTGTGTTGCCAGTGAGGCTCCTCTCTGTGAGCTCCATCATGGCTATCACTGGTGGTGGCCGGGCACCATCCGGTTCTTCCGGTCCCAAGTCGATGTAGGCACCCACTCTTGTGGGTCTCTCTGTCTTCTCAGTTGTCTTTACCACATGCCATTTTGGCCCTCGGTGAGCATCCGTTCCTGCTGAGTTGGGACCATTTGCTGTGTCCTCGGATGGCAGCTTGGCAGCTTTTAAGACCCCAGATGCCACTCACCAATGTGGGGTGCAGAGAGCTCTCTTAGCAAAACACTAGTTGTGCCAATTGTCCTGGAATTCACCTAAGTCCCGGTGCTCCTTTCTTGATGGTACGAAGTTCCCAATTCTCTGCCTGCTTCTCTGTCCTTTTATCTCTTGTAGGATGAAAGGATTAAGGGTGGGGCAAGCCATACTCCAGGCAAACTCCCTTTACAGTGGAGCAGGGAGGTAATCCTATGAATGGATTTACAGTCCCATCCTAATCCTTTAACATACAGCATAAGAAAACCACAAAACAGAGGACAGTCACAAGATACTGGGAATCATGGCCCAGCCACACGGCTACACATATTTTTGGGGGACACAATTCAATCCATGACAGCATTCTTGCAGGGTTCCATTCACATGCAACCGATGTATTGTTATGGACACTGGGAGTCAACAGTTTCTTTGACTTTGGCGCAAACTGAGTGATGTTTCTTTATTGAGCAGGAGAAATTGCTTCCTCCAGCTTTATCTGTTCAAATGCTTTTTTGGTGGAGAAAGCAAGGCAGAATCAGTCACACATATGTAGGTGTCTTTTCTGATTGGTCTTGGTTTCAGCAACAGGCCAGCTGGCTGTCTAAGGGGAAAAAATAGATCCGAGCATGTTGCCTGTGTCGGCCCGAAACCTACCACTCTGCCAAGGACTGAGAAGTGGCAGCATCTGCATCCATGGCTGTCATGGGCATTCAGGCTCTTGGCTGACACGATAAAGGGCAAAAGCTGAATTTTCTTATGCCAAGAGGAGGAAGAGTATCAGAGACAGAAAGATCAAACCAATGCTGCAGAGAGTGGCTAAATGGTACCCGTTAGCTTCTGTCAGTGCCAGAGTCCTGGGACAGGATGTTTGCCAGAAAGTAGTCCTAAATGAAAAACAAGATTTGGCTGTTTCATACAACCGGAAGAAGGTGGGCACAAGACTATATAGTTAAAGAAACAAAGCGATTCCATTCCTGGCCTGAAGGGATGAACCGGGTCTAAAGGAAACCTTCAGTGGCTGGAGGGGATGCAGGGCCCTGTCCCCTGGAAGGAGTGGATAAATGGAGTTCCTGTTTGTTGTGGTCACGTTCCTGGCAGGCAGCCACTCAGATGGAGAGTGTGCATGTCATTATGGACCAGGAGTTGGCCTCTGCTGAGTGTCTGTCTTCTGAGAACTGCATCCATGTTTCCTTTCCCTGGCATCTGGGGGACTTGCCGTCTTCTCTCTCCACTTGGCTTTGTTGGCTGGGTTCTTCACTCTGGCAAGAAAAGAGTGCTTGCTACATGCTCAGTGACAGACAGACTGAAACTAGAATCTTACGCTCTTTCCTATAGTGAAGAGCAAAGCACTGATCACCTGACAGCATCAGTTGTCAACCTGGAAACAAATACTCAAAACCAACCCGGAAGAGATTTTCCTTCCCTTTCTTTGATAGAAGTCCTGAGGAGGTGCACTCAGCTGCTAATTGAAAGGTTGGAGGTTTGAGTGCAACCAGAGATGTCTCAGAAGAAAGGCCTGGTGATCTACTTCTGAAAATGTCAGCCGCTGAAAATCCTGTGGACACAGTTCTGCTTTGACACACACAGAGTTGCCATGAGTCTGCATCTGTTGTTGTCGGGTGCCATTGAATTGGTTCTGACCCATGACGACCCCATGAACAACAGAAAGAAACACTGCCTGGTCTTGTGCCATATCCACAATCGCTTTTAAGCTTAAGCCCATTGTTGTGGCCACTGTGTCAATTCATATTGTCGAGAGTCTTCCTCTTTTTCTCTGACCCTCCACTCTACCAAGCATGATGTCCTTCTCAAGGGACTGATCTTTCCTGACAACATGTCTAAAGTATGTAAGATGCAGTCTTGCCATCTTTGCTTCCAAGAAGCACTCTGGTTGTACTTCTTCCAGAACAAATCTGTTGGTTCTTTTGGCGGTCCCTGGTACATTCACTGTTCTTCTCCAACACAATTCAAAGGCATCAATTCTTCTTTTGTCTTCTTTGTTCATTGTCCAGCTTTCTCATGCATATGATGTGATTGAAAACACCGTAGCTCAGGTCAGGCACATTTTAGTCTTCCACGTGACATTCTTACACTTGAACACTTTAAAGAGGTCCTTGGCAGCAGGTTTTCCCAGTGCAATGTGTATTTTGATTTCTTAACTGCTGCTTCCACGGGTGTTGATCGTGGACCCAAGTGAAATGAGATCCTTGATAACCTTGAACTTTTCTCCATTTATGACATGTTGCTTACTGGTCCAGTTGTGAGGATTTCTGTTTTCCTGATGTTGAGGAGCAATCCATATGGGAGGCTGTGGTCCTTGATCTTCAACAGTAAGTATCTCAAATTCTGTTGAGTCACAATCTACTCAACATCATTTTTTTCCCTAGGACCACTGAGCTGCCTGAAGAAGCAACCTGGCAGAATGGCCTATGATGGTAAATATCTGCTCAGAGGCCTAAAAACCACATCCTTCCCCACTCCCTAGCGAATCTGGAACTAACAAATGTGGGTGCTGACCACAGCCACCCCAATAAGCCAAAGCGCTGCACCAAGTTTTATGGATCAGTTAATAACGAAAGTTGTTTACTCTAAGGGGAAGAAGACTGAAATTTCACCAAGAGCCTGGACAAGCATCTCCACTGCAGAACATCTCACACCTACTGTCTGAGCTCCTCATTAGTAGAGTTGCTACTTCAAACCTCTTCTGCAATATGCATTTTTTGGGTTTTCTTTATCTAGTCCTCTAAACCAGTGAGAAATTTTTCCGCAAGCATACTCTAGAACAGTGTTGTTAAAATTAGTGATAATCCTAAGTAGTTCATCACCAAGCATTAAAAAAAAAAAAGTGAACCAGAATATAATAGAACAGAAGATACCAGAGTTCATGGCATGTCCTAAGAGTAAGAATTACTTCCTGAAACGTTCCCACTGCATTAGTATGACTGGGTTACAGTGGCAAATATACTCTACAGTTGTTCAGAATTAACGATGTTTGAAACTTGCCATGTATAATGAACATCCGTCCAAGATTCAGGTGTCCTTGAGTTCTACTTCTGAGTGCCTGTATGGCCTTGAACAAGGCACATTACTCTTTAGGGGTCTCTGTTTCTCATTGGTAAATTGAAGGAACTGTTTGCAGCATCTCTTTAGTCCTCAAATCTAACGACTCTGTAAAATCTCTGAAGACTCAGTTTCAGATTCCAACAATTATCAATCCATCAATAATTATAACAATAAATCTCCTCCGTAGCCAACCTCTGTTTTCTATGTTTTGGAACAATTCCCTGAAAAACTCTGAAGTGTGCAGACCATGTAAAGGAACAAAGCCCGAGAGAATGGAAGATCCTTCATTAAGCTAACTTGGCTCAGGGACAGTTTCTTCAGGTTTCCAGCAAGAGTTTCATCCCAGAGTTCTCTGGTTACACTACAATTATATTTTGAAAATGTATACAAATCCTCTTTTGGATGATGGGGAAGGACAACTAATTGTTCCAGAAATGTTGAGCTTGGTTAATCTGTAAACCACTCCCAGCTAATGCAGATCCTTGTGCCACTCACCGTTCCGGCTTTGTGTTACGATGAACAAATGTCAAAGAAGCATTGATCTTATAAGAGCAAATGAGGAGACCAAGAGCAACCCAGGTTTCTGGGTGGAGAGCAATCAAGAGTTGTTTATTTCCGGGCTGAGTTTCTTTCAAAAGAGTCTGTTCAACTATTGACTGATTCTTTCATTCATAAATTCTTAAGTACATAAGAGCATAACTTGGAAGGCATCTCACAGTTATACTTGGATCTCATCATGCCTTTTGGGTATCATCTTCCAAATTAGTATCTCCCTAACAAGGCATGGCATTGTCAGTCTCTTCACATGCTTGCTAAAGCTGGACAGTGAAAAGGGAAGACTGAAGAAGAATTGACACATTTGAATTGTGATGTTGGTGAAGACTGTTGAATGTACCACTCACTGTCAGAAATAAGAGCAAATCTGTCTTGGAGGAAGTATAACCAGAATGCTCCTTAGAAGTGAAGATGGTAAGACTTTGTCTCAAGCACTTTGAACATGTTATGAAATAAAAAAAACCAAACCCACTGCCATTAATTCTGACTCATTTCTGGAGGACATCGTACTTAGTAAAGTGAAGGGTCAGTGAGACGGACTGACACAGTGGCTGCAGCAAGGAGCTCAAACACAGCAATGATTGTGAGGATGTCACGAGACCGGACAATGTCTTGTTCTGTGTTGGTATGAGTTGGAGGCGACTTGTTGGCACTTAACAACAAAGAACAAGTTCATATAAGAAGAAACCAGGGCATTTCACCCGGAGGTCAGTTGTGTTCTGTGAATTAAATATGTAACTTCAGGAAGTGCTTTCTGCTGCCAAGCCAAGCCAAGTGCCGTCGAGTCGGTAATATGTGTGTTCCAGGTAGGAAAAGAAGTCTTCAGGTTAAGTTTCAACTTATACTCTGAATCTAAATTTCAACTTTGCATCAGGGAAGTGACATATGTTAATAATTGTCATATATGTTCACTTTCCCTTACTTCCACTGGGGCATTTTGAAGCCTCACCACCACCCTGGAACCAGAAGGAAGTCTACAGACCACCTTGTTCAATGCCCTGTCTCAGAAAACGGAGGCACTCCTTTCTAGTTACATTTTCAGGTATGGATTTGTTAAGTATTTTTGCCTAAATATTCCAAACCAAAACCAAACCCACTGCTGTCGAGTGAATGCCCACTCCTAGCCGTCTAAACATTAAGAACGTTATTTTGCTCTTGAAGGCTGCGTATTGGTAACTGATCAGCTAATTGTGGGTGTAGCTTCACATCCTGTTGATTTATGTAATATTGAATTTCAATGTTGGTACACAGAGTGCCTACAGATGCCTTATAAAAATCTGACATTCTCTATCCATGACCCAGTCTCCCCAAAACTCAAAGCCTAAGATGCCTAGACATGTATAAGGGGAGTTGGGGATGTCTTTTATTAGCTTTGATCTTGACCCCATTCTCATAAATTATGCAAAATGTGTCACTTATATGAAGAGCCCAGAAGAGCAGTTGCCAATGGTAATATAAAAAATGACACCGTGAAACTGAGACCTGCTTGTGGCAGATACCCTGTCAAAGGAATGATTTATAATCTGGAAATACAAGCAGAAAGAGAGGCCCACTAGCTAGGGCTGTGTCATCTAAAGCAATCAAGTCCTGCAAATATAAGGCAATTTTGTATTACCATTTCCAAGTGCTTCCCACAATAAGGACTCTTGTGCACCCAAGTTTAATATTCAGAGCAGAAACCACAAACTCTACCAGGCACTCCTGGTCAAGATAGCTAATAACTGTTCCCAGGCAAAGACAGGCTGTAATAGCATCGCTCCGAGCAGCTGGGGGTTTCCTCGGATATCAGCCTCTCTCTCCCTGAGAACTAGAAAATGACGGTGGGTCAGACATCCATTTGCTTTATATGTTGATATAATTTCATCAGAATTTATGATGTGGGAATTATTGCACAGGCAAGAAATGTAATCTAACCTCCATCTCACACAATGCTGAAAAGATATTATGTTTTTGAGAAAAAATACACAGACTTGTTGAATCAGATTCTATGCGTGCAGTCCTAATGGGTTTCAATATTTCCTTGGACAAGTCATTGCTATTTGCATCATATGGATTAAATTGGTTTGAATCTAAGACATTTTTACACATAATAAAGAAATCAACCACCGTGCCGTCTTTCATTTTCTCAAGCCCTGGCATGTGTGTCCATAGCTGGTAAATTCATAACATCTGTGTGTGATACTTTGTATTAATTTCTCTGGCCCATATTTAGACTTTTGATATTCAAATGTTACAGTAAACAATACATATTGCAGAACAGGTCTGAAGTAGCAACTACTCTACAGTTGCAGTTCGAATCTACCAGGTGCTCCCAGGAAACCCTGTGGGGCAGTTCCACTGTGTCTTATGGAGTCATTCTGAGTGAGAATTGACTCGATTGCAGTGGGAACCTTATGAAGAGCGCACTGAGCTTCCATTGTCAAGTAAATACAGACAGCATTTGAGGACTGCTTTCTAAATGACAGTGACTTCGTAAGTCCTGCTATTGGTTGGTCTTTGAAGCCATCTGATTGCCTTGAGTTCCATAGTCTTCTTCCAATGAGAATCTCAGTATCATCTATGTTTTAAGATGAAGAGTTTTCATGTCAGCACTTCCTTGTTTCCTCTAGAGCTAGACAATCCTTCAAATAAAAATTCCTTTCATGTATTTTAATAAAGAAATGACAGGGCCCTCCAACTGTATGTCTACAGAGGTATCTTTCTTTGACCATGTAATACTTTCTGATTTCTGCTAACCACGTGACTGTGTAGATAAATGACCACAATCCAGATAACCAAAAGTCACAATTTCAATCCTTCTGTAATGGTTCTCTTGAATTGCAGTTGCAGCTGTGGAGTTAAAAAGTGCATCATCGGGAACTTAGCTTTTAAAGATATGTACCTAAAAGAAAGCATATTTTATCCAAATAGGAAAAAGCCTGTGTTTATATAACTGGCTGGCAGGGCCAAATAGTAATACAGCAAAATCTGCTGTTGTCAAGTTATGGTGACACTGTAGGACAGAGTAGAACTGCCACCATGGAATTTCCAAGGCTGTCCTCTTTACAGGAGCAGATTGCTACATCTTTCTCCCATAGCGTGGCTGGTGGGGTCAAACGCAGATCTCTCAGCAGCTGAGTGCTTTACCACTGTGCTACCAGGGCTTCTTCTAAATGGTAATACAAAAAAAAACCCCTGTTATTGTCGAGTCGATTCTGACTCATAACAACCCTGTAGGACACAGTAGAACTGTCTCATAGGGTTTCCAAGGATCACCTTGTAGATTCGAGCCACCAACCTTTCAGTCAGCCATAATTCTTGACCACTGTGAAACCAGGGCTCCCTCCAAATAGTCACAGCTACTATTTATTTTGTATCTACTGCCACAGGGTACTCTAGTGCCCCGTGCTTCTCGTGCTCCCTACTTCAAGGTCGCCATCCCTGCCCTCATTTTGCAAAAGAGGACATAGAAGTTCAACAGGTTAAGTGTCTTGCTCAAGGACACACGAATAGTGAGGGGTGTGGCCTGCATTAGAACCAAGGTTTGTTGGGTTGCACGGCCTTGGTTCTTTCCAGTGGTTCCCTGCAGTTGCTTCTTGCAGAAGGCTGGCTTGGTTAGGGCTCCTTTCTCCTCCCTCTTTACGGTTAATTCCCATTAGACAAGTTAAAAGGGACACTGGTGCACAATGATTAAGTACTCGGCTACTAACTGAAAGGCTGGCATTTGTACCACAGTAACTCTGTGGGAGGAAAGTCCTAGCAATCTGCTCTAATAAAAATTATAACCTTAGAAATTCTATGAGTCCATTGTACATTGTCCCACAGAGTCACTAAGAGTCAGAATTGACTCAATGACACAACAATAACAATAGAAGTTTGAAAGTTTTTATAAGACAACCAGAAGTCTGCTGAGGTTGGCAAGGTTAGGAAGCCATTTATTTCCTTAAGCAAAGAAGAACAGGATCAGAAAAAGCTAAATCATTCTGCCCTCTTTTCCTTCCTACCTTGAACTGGAGCATGGTGGCTGGCACTGTAGCAGCCACTTGCAACCACAAGGCAGAAACTGGGAGCATTGTAGGGGTGCAGTTTTGACATTGTCCAACAACTAATGCAGTGCTGGCAGCTTGACACTTACAGATGTCTTGTTTTATGAGAAAAAAAGCCAAAACAAAATAAAAACTCCTGTTTCAGATGTTCTAAAGGGGGGTTTTGAGGCCCCCTGCTTCAAGGTCACTATTACTGCCCTCATTTTGCAAGCGAAAACGTAGGCTTTCAAAAGGTTAAGTGTCTTGTTCAAGGACACTTGAGTAGTGAGGGGTTAGGCCTGTATTTGAACCAAGATTTGTTCCACTAGGTAGAAAGTTCATCCAGTCCTCTGTGTCTCATGGAAGACAGAAAAGCAGAGTTTCCTTTTCTCTGAGCCTCTGAGCCTCTTTAGGGTAGAGTCTGGTAAGGGGACTCCGTGACTGTCTCCTGCACTGCACCCGCAGGTGGGATGTTTAAAAGTTCAGGAGGTCTTAAACCCAGGTGTGGAATTCTCAAGGGGGGGAAAAAAACACCCCATTTGCTGTCACTTAAGAATCACCTTATTATCTTTCTCACTGAATCCATTCTTGTCCTCAAAGGGGCTTCTTGATCACTTAATAATGTGTTTAAATAAAATTTCAAGGTTGTAAAGCCTCATGCGATTTAATTTTCCATAATCTCATTCTTCGAGACCTGTCCACTCTTATTTCCATCTTGGTTACCCCATTAAGCTAAGGTTGCCAGATTTAGCAAATACAAATGTAGCCTGCCCAGTTAATTTGATATTCAGATGCACGACAACTAATTGCCTTAGAATATCCTACGGAATGTTTGTTATAATTAAAGCCCATGGAATATTTGTTTTAAATCCTGTGATTATTTGCCATAGGGAAGTCCATGGAATACTTGGGAGATACTTCATCTGGATTTTATCTGGCAAGTCTGCTTTTAGGCTGTCCTCGGCAAGAAGAGCTTGTGCGAGGCCACCCCGTAAAGACCCACCCTGCGTCATCAGCTTGCTTTGCTTACTTTCCTCTCCTCGCTGTTACATTTTTCTTTCTTCCTTTCTTCCTTCTGTCCTTCCTTTCTTTTCTTTTCTCCCTCCCTCCTTCCCTCCCTCCTTCCCTCCCTCCTTCCCTCCCTCCTTCCCTCCCTCCTTCCCTCCCTCCCTCCCTCCCTCCCTCCCTCCCTCCCTCCCTCCCTCCCTCCCTATATTCCTTCCTTCCTTTCTCTTCCTCCCTTCCCTTCCTTCCTTGTCTTTCTCTCTCCCTCTCCCTTCCTCCCTTCCCTCTCTCTCTACCCTGTCCTCTCCTTCTTTCCCCCAGCACCCCTCCCTCCATGTCTTTTTTATTCTCATTCCGCTTGCCCCCTCCAGCACTGATGTGACCGGTGACTTCCACCTTGGAACCCTTGTCTCTTTCCTGAGGATGAATCCACCTGGAACTCCCTGTACACACAAACACACACACACACGCACACATACGCACACCCTCTTAGATCTTCTCTAGCAGGTGCTGCCCTCACAGACAGCTCTCACTGTGTAGGGGTGGGAAGCCAGTCTCTCCCGTGTTAACAAACATGGCAGCTTTGTTCCTCCTTGGTGATAAACTGTTGTTTATTTACTTACTCGTGAGGCCAACAGTGATTGCCCACATGCCACATGCCAGGCACTGTGGGGAAAGGATGAGTAGGGCATGGCACTTGACTTTGAAGGATACATGATGTGTTACAGAGATGACCTCAAAGCAAATGATTATGATCCAGCATGTTATCATTGCTAGCAGACAAACGTGCCATTCATCATGGCACCGAATGAGAGGCCCTTGCACTTGTGAGCATGGACTGGTGCTCCTCCAGCGTGACTGCTCTTCTTCCTCCCCCTACCCAATTTGCCTGCTCCATTTGCTCAGCCTAATGCAGTCTCCCACTGGCCCCTCACCTGTCTGTCTGATTCATGGTGCCAGCGTGGCACTTTCCCTGTAAATGCCTTGTGGGCAGGCACAAGGTCCTTCATGTCAGCCTGTTTCAGCATCTGTGGCACAATGAAGGATCTCAGAAACATTTGCAGGGTGAGAATTTAATGTGTTTTTTAAAGCAGGGCTTTTGAAAAATGGAAGAAGCGAGAGGATTACGTGGCTTTTCTAGGGCTATGGTACAAGTCAGTTGCTGAGCAACCATTAGAGGTCATAGGTCTGGAATTTGTGGCTCCTTGTCTAATTGGTAGAGTCAGGCAAAATAGTCTACAGCTAATTCCCAGTTTCATCAAAAGTAGCATTTCTTTGGGCATTTAACTCCTAACTACCCTGCCAGGCCAGACCTAATGTATTCCTTTTCAGCCTTTCTAAACACTACAGTTTTATATCAAGAATGGCAACGTGGAAAGCCTTCTCTTCTACAATATGTCATCACAGACCCTTTGGGATCTCTGTTGGGATTCTCTTTCTGCTGGCTGGGGCCTCTGAATGCGATACATATTTAGAGCCTCACTTCTGCCTGTCTGAGTGTGGTGTGGGTCTGTTTTTACTTAAGAGCACACTGAAATGGAAAAGGAGCTGCTAAATTGATCTGGCCTGGGTGAAATATGTCTGCTTGACTAGTAAGATTATTGAAATTTACATTTTCGTCACTCTTCTATGCAGGAAGACCTTTAACTCTTCTCTGCAAGATCATTCCAGAACATATCTCCAGAGACCAAACTACTCCAATAATGATGTCATTAACTTTGGGGCAAAGTGAAGGAAGAATGAACTCTATTGCTGCAGTTTACTCTTAATAGTTGTGTAGGGATGGTGGGTGAATGGTGGGCTCACTTTAGATGGGGCTGGAGAGTGTGGCTGCCTCACCCTCCTGCAGTTCAGGGCCCTGATCAGATTGTCACCTTGGATGACAGGGGTGCTTTCACGTGGAAAGTTGATGGAAAGGCAGCTCTGATAGGTTTTCTTTGGGGAAATATGTTATCCATATTTCAAAAAATGCTCAGACATCATACTGATTGTCATTACTGACCAAAGAAAGTGGCAGCTTCTAGTCAGCATTTTCAATTTGCACAATGGCAAATGAGTTAAATGGCCCAATGATTTGTGATGGTTTCTGATACAGACCATGTAATCTGGATGATGTTCATTAGAATGTAATTCACGGTCATTCCCACTGTGATCTTAATCTAAGCTTGTATTATTATAAAGCTAAGCTTGTATTATTATAAAAAAAACCAAAACCATTGCCATTGAGTCAATTCTGACTCATACCAACCCTACAGGGCAGAGTAGGACTGACCCACAGAGTTCCCAAAGAGAACCTGGTAGATTCAAACTGCCAACTTTTGATTAGCAGCCATGGCGCTTAGTTACTGTACCACCAGGTTTCCTGTGTTGCTATGCCAGCCAAGCCAAGTGCCGTCATAGACACAGCTTATTGAAAAGCCTCCTTACTGTCACGCTGCTTCTTGTCACTACCCTTTATCTATCCTAGATTTTATTTTTTGGTAGTATAGCAGGTAAGTGCTCATCTGCTAATGGGAAGGCTGGTGGTTTGAATCCACCCAGGGGCTCTTTGAGAGAAACATCTAGTGATCTGCTTCCATAAGGATTTAGCTAAGAAAATCTTATGTGGCAGATCTATTCTGTCACATGAGATCTCTGTGACTCAGAATCAACTTGATGACACTCAACAACAACAAGCCTTTAAAAATATCTTCTTCAGAGGGAGACATTCAGAACAATGATGGAAAAACACCAACAAATAGTTTTTCCTTTTTAATTCCATCCAAAAGTCATTAATGTTGTCTGAAATACAGCCCTCTTTCAAAAGTTCCAACAAAGATTTGTAGGTGACATTTAAAAATTTGAGTAAAAGATTAAACGTGGCTTTGAAAAAAGTTTTGCAATGTGAAAGAAGAACAAAGTAATACACTTGGTGGTAACCTACATATCTGAAACGATTTTTCAGCAAAAGACCCAGAGGTGCTGTGGGAATAGCTGGAGTTTATATTTAAAGAGATAACAGAAGATGTACATACATTAAACAAGTTCAGTCTGATATAAGAAGAAAGGGAAGAAGGAAGGAAGGAAGGGAGAGAGAGAGAGAGACACGGAAGAAAGAAGGAAGGGAGAGACAGAGAAGAAAGGAGGGACGGAGGAAGGGAAAGACCAGAAAAACTGAATTAAAAAAGAAAACAGCATTAAAGCATTATTTGAAGAAACAAAAATCAGAACTAAACATTAAAACAAAAATCTGAAAAACAGAAGATAAACTTGAATTGTATAAGCTTAATAGTAAAGCAATAGAACCTCAAAATATTAATCAGTATTCTAAGAAAGAAGTATAGAACTGGAAGATAGAGCATAGTTCCCATCGGTGAGTAACAGCAATTCATGAAGCAGATAGGCAACCTGTACACTCATACACACAGTTTGGAAATGGAGACAGTTTGTAGGGTCCATACAAAATAGCGATCAACATCAAAATACAGTGTTATGAAAAGAAAAAGTATATTGCTAGTTTACAAGGCAAAAACTGAAACTACTTATAAGGGACAACAAATTGGAAAGGCTTTTTATGCTAAAGTAAAGCTAGAAAAAAGTAGAATAACGTCTTAAGGAGAAAGAAAGTGACTAGTGAAAACTTTTCTTTACAAAGGCAACTGAACTAATAGTTTATTTATTCATTTAACAGCAACAACTACTACAACAAAATTGAGCACTTGATACTTACAGGACTCAATGGAAACATGGGTGTCTGGGTTGTGATGAGGGGCATCCAATACTAAATCCCGGAGGTTGAGTAGGGACCATTCAGAGAAAGAGGTTAGAGAAGGAGTTACAAGAGGGGGAAGGGATAGTGAGAGGGAAGATGGGAGAGGGACATGGCTGACAAGTCACTGAGACATTAGTCACCTTGTTAGGCACTTTTGACTCTATCAAGACTGCCCTGAAGAGTCACTGCTGTGTTTTAATCAAGAGAATGGATACAAGTGTTTTTCATTAAAAAAAAAAAAAAATCAGATATTTTGGGGTGGGAAATGAATTGAAGATGATTAAAAAATGGTGGGAAATGGATGAATAAGAACATTATTATATCTGTTCAGACAAGAAATGATGGCAGTTTCAATGAGTGTGGTGTCACGGAAGGAAGAAAGAAGCAAATAGATTTGAGAGAGATTTAGGACTCTGTGATTAACTGGCTGGAACACAGGTCAGAAATGGAGAAGTGTGAAGCTGATGTTTCTCCTGGAGTGACTAGAGTAGGAAACTCAGAAAGAACAGGTTTGGAGAAATCAGGGACATGTCATGAATTGTCCTATAGGCAGGAGGCAAGATCTGTGGGTTTGGTCTGGAGATAGAGTTGAGTGACTTCAGAGTTAGGATGGTGATTAAGGACAAAATAACAACAGAGATGATTGAAAAGATAGTTAATAGTGGTATTAACGAGTATGTGCTGGATTTTCTGTAACCGTGAAACAGTTTCTGTATATGAGTGCTCAGAATATTTAGAAACTGATTACAAAAGAATTCAACAAAGAAAATCTCAGTTAACTTTAAACCCCCAAACTACAATTCCTTAAAACTACACTTAGAGGACCCCAAAGTACTCCAATATCTAAGAATTTATATACAAGGTCTGATAATTAAGTTCGCAAACTTGCCATCATGTGCTTACAATGGCAGCACTGTACAAACAACTTGGTAAGATTTCATAACCTTGGTATATCAATGTCTCATAGCTGTCTTTGTGTCAACATGTGGCGGTGTCCTGCTAAGTGGCATTCATTATTGTTGTTATGTGTTTTTGCGTGCTGTTGCAAGAATGTCAGAGCTTGAGTTAGAGCAAGGAAGAAACATTAAATTTCTTGTTATGCTTGGCAAGAGTGCAAACGAAATAAAGGACATGTTAGGTCAAGTTTATGGGAATAAGGCCACGAAGAAAACAACAGTGTGCAAATGGATTAAACATTTTTCTGAGGGGAGAGAAAGCATCACTGATGAAGAGAGGTCGGGGTGGCCAATAACGAGCAGAACTGATGAAAACATTGCAGAAATTCTTTGAATTTTGTGTCAAAATCATCCGTTGACTGTGAGAAGCATAGCAGACCAAGTAAACATCAATAGAGAAACAGGAAATTCCTGAATAAAATTCTTGGCATGAGAAAATGTGTGCAAAAATGGTCCTGGAGGATCTCACCAATGAACAAAAGCAAAGGGGACTCAAAGTTTGCCAAAACTTTTGGAGAGGCAAGATGATGTTTTGGGCTGTGTTATCACTGGTGATGAAACATGGGTGTACCGACACAACCCTGAAACTAAGCGCCAAAGTACATAATGGAAGCCAGATAATTCTCCATGACCAAAAAAGTCCTCTCAGTCTAAATCAAGAGTCAAAACAATGTTGCTAACCTTTTTTGGTATCAGAGAGATTGTTGATTATGAACTGGTACCAACTGGACAGTTAACCAAGTTTACTATTTAGGAAGTGCTGAAAAGGCTGTGTGAAAAAGTTAAGACAAAAATGACCTGAATTTTCACCAACAACTCATGGCTATTACATCATGACAATGTACCAGCTCACATGGCACTGTCTGTCAGAGAGTTTAAACTAGCTATATGGGAACATCCTCCATGCTCACCTGATCTGGTCCCCAGTGACTTTTTTCTTTGCCCAAAGATAAAGGAAATGTTGAAAGGAAGGCATTTGGATGACATTCAGAACATCAAGGGTAATATGATGACAGTTCTCATGGCTATGTCAGAAAAGAGTTCCAAAGTTGCTTTGAAGGGTGAACTAGGCACTGGTGTCAGTGCATAGCTTCCCAAGGGGAGGACTTGGAAGGTGACTGTAGTGATATTCCACAACGAGGTATGTAGGACTTTTTCTAGGATGAGTTTGTGAACTTAGTTGTCAGATGTTGTATACATTATATATGTCTATATGAACTACAATCATTAAAGAGCAGACAATTAAGAAAGCGATAATTTAAAAACCAACGTAGGCATTAACGTAACGGCTTCTAACAAAGCAGGATTTAGACTTTTTTCAAATGTTTTTGCTCTGAAGAAAGATAGTGATATTATATCTAGTTTTAAGATCTTAGAAGAAAACAAATATCTTAGAAGAAAAAACAATAAATCAAAACAAATAAGTAGAATGAAACAATAGAGATGTAAATAGAAATAAATAAATTATGAATGTCATTGCATGCTTTTGAGTAGATTTCAACTTATAGTTAATGTATATGGTCGCTCATGATGCCACAGAACAGTACTGCCTAAGCGGTTTCTTAGGCTGCAGTCTTTACTGGGGCAGATCACCAGGTGTTTCTGGGGAGCCTCTGGTGGGTTCACACCCCCAACCTTTTGGTTGGTAGCCAAGCACTTAACCATTGTCCCTCCAGAGCTCTTTAAATTATTAATACAAAGTGAAATAACTGTTAAATTCAAATATTAATTCCTTAAAATGGTTACTATATTAGAAAAGCATCTGGAAAATTTAACTGAGGAGAAAAACAAAGAAACAAAATTATGCATGAGAGAAATGTAACTATAAAAGTAAGTGTAATATTAAAATATTGATATTATTTATAATTATAGTCAATTCTAAAGGCCTGTAAAGTAGATGATACTCTGAAAATTCAAAACCTGAAAACAAGCGCAAGATACCTTGAACAGATCAATCAATGATGAAGAGATTGAAAATTATCAAATATTATTATTGCCCTCTCATACCATGAAAGGGTAAAGAGAACCAATAAATTCACATAAAGAATAAAAGATTCTTATGTGAAACTGTTTTTGAACACAGAAAAATATTGTTAGATAATTAAATTACATGACATTATATTTCATATTATCTGATTTAATGTACATGAAAATATGGTTCTTTCAAGCAAGATGCTGATAGTGGACAGAGTGGAGGTAAATAACTGTGAGTATGTATGCAAAAATTTGAAAGAATATTCAGAGAATAAGTCAGCAATATTTTAAACAAATAACATTCCACAGTCAATAATTCATCCCTGGAATGCAAAGATAGTTCAACCTAAGAAACAGTTACTGAAAAACAATCAATGAAATAGTTGACACCTGTAGGTCAAACATAAGAAAAATTTTTCTAAAAGGTGGCAAAACATTATTTGACAAAATTTATAATTTATTTCTAAATTTGCAAATTTTTAATTGGAATAGGCTGTTTTCTTAATATAGTAAAGAAAACCAATTTAAAATACAAATAATCAATGCTGACAGGCAGTATGTGTTATAAGCTCTAAAATTGTAACATCAGGTAGTCTACAGTATGATTAAAGACTTTGTCATACTCTTTAATGATTGGCTCTGCTGTAAGGTAGGACTGACACCTTTTGATAAAGATCAGTAATTATGTCTAGTAAGAATACAGGCTAGAATAGAAGCCCACCCACTTCCTTTGGGTCAAAGCATAATGTTCATTGACAAGATCCTGTGGAAGAGACAGGTAACTACCACAGTCTTTTTTCTCTTTCTCTCTCAAATTAACAATACCAGTACTTAACCAGGTCCATTGAGTAAAAAGATTACAGCTTCCAAGTTTCATAGCATTAGTGAGATGTGATCAAGTGACTAAGTTATGACCAATGTGATGTGAAACTTTTGGAAATTCTCATTAAAATAGAGGCAGCATACTTTTCTCCTTCTTTGTTTATCCTGCTGCTTGTAATAAGGATGTGATGGCTGGTGCTCCAGCAGCCGTTCTGGAGAATGCAGATGAAGACCTATGTATATGCCTTGTATATGCTTGTATAAAACAGAAAGTTGTTCCATTAGGGACTTAGCTGGAAAAAGCCTGGGTGCTAATGACTGTGAATGTATGAGAATAACTAGTTTTAGCCATGTGTCTTGGGCAGGATCCTGTAGAGAAGCAAAACCAGTAAAACATACATACAGACATATAGATACACACACCCATGTGTATGTATACACATGTATACACGTACGTATGTATGTATACATATAAATAAATAAATAAATAAGGATAGAGAGACAGAGTTGTATTAATTAAACAGCTTATGTGGTTGTAGAGTCTAAAACATTTCCAGTCATGGATCAGGACAGGGGCTTCTCCCAATTCCTGCAGCTATAGGGCCTAGCAAACCAAAGATGGAAAGGTGACCTGCTAGTTCAAGTCCCAAGAACTGGAGGTAGCTGCAGGATCCAGAGCAGGCAGAAGTTAGAACATCCACTTTTATTTGGATGCAGGCCATATGCCTGAGGAAATTCCATTTCAACCGACAGTGGACCCCATCATGGGGGTGATCACATATAAACACTGATAATTATAGCCTGGCCAAACTAAGATGCAATCTTAATCATCACACTATGGTATTGTGGTTCTCCATTATCCTTATTTTGGACTGACTCTAAGATACAGATAAATAAGAAATTGTGGTCCAAAAGTCCATGACCACAGTGATTCAAGCTTAAGTAATTGCCATAGATTGAATTGTGTCCCCTCAAAATGTGTATCAGCTTGGCTAGGCCATACTTTCTGCTATTGTGTGATTTCCTATATGCTATAAATCCTGCCTCTGTGATGTTAATGATGGAGAACGGGTGGGATCCGTGCTAATGATGCAGGACTCAACCTATAAGCTTAGACTGTGTTAAAGCAATCTATTGGGAGACAAGGAAAGCAAAGCAAACAGAGATTTGGGGACTCTACACTACCAAGGAAGCAGTACAGGGAAAGCGTGCATCCTCTGGACTGGGAGTCTTTGTGGGAAGAAACTTCTAGTCTGGAGGAAGAAATCTGACTGAAAAAGCCTTCCTCTGGAGCTGATGCCCTGAATTTGAACTTAAAGGCTTCTGGACTGTATGAGAGTAAATTTCTCTCTGTTAAAGGTGTCTTGAAATCCTGGCAGCATAGTAGTTAAGTGCTACTTCTGCTAACCAAAAGGTTTGCAATTCAAATCTGCCAGGTGCTCCTTGGAAAGTCTATAGGTCAGTTCTACTCTGACCCATAGGGTCACTATGAATCAGAATTGATTCAATGGCAATGGGTTTTATTTTTGTTCTTATTGTTGTTGTTTGTTTGTTTTAAAGTCATATACTTGTGATATTTCAGTTATAGCAGCACTAGATGACTGAGAGAGAATTTGGTTCCACGTGTGGAGTGCTGTAACAGATACTTAAAATGTGGGAGTGGTTCTGAAACTGAGTGGAAAGAAGAGCAGCAGCAGTGGTGAACCAGCAGCAGCAGAATCAGAAGACAAGCCCTGGAGCCCATCCATGGAGTGAGAGAGCTGAGTGCCTGTGTGCAAGAGGCTTTCTGGCAGAGTGGGGTGTCTCCAGTCACTTACTGATGGAGATACTGAGCTTTGGAACACTTGCTGGATCTGACTCCATGGCACATGGCTGGCTTGGCTGGCCACTACAAGACAGATGCACATGTGAGGCCCAAGGAGCTGAGAGGCAGCAGGAAGCAGAAGACTGAAGAGATAAGGAGCATAAGAAGTTGAGTTGCTTGAGTCTCAAAAGGTGCAGCCATGAATATCAGGGGTTTCAAAGGGTGGAGACATGGCTTCTGGGGCTGCAAAGAATGGGGTACCTAAAGCCAAGGGAGCAGAGTTGCTGTCCCAGTGGGCCTGGAAGTTGGAGCTGAAGCCCAGAGCCCAGATCTCCACTTAGAATCTGGAGAGTGTGGCTAACACAAGAGTTTGGAGGACAGGGCCACTGTGCAAACTGTCTCCGAGAATGGAAGGTTGTTTTCAAAGCCTTGATGGCTAATGTCATGTGTTCTGCTGACTTGCTTGCTGCCTGTTTTCCCTTCTTTGCTTGCAATTTCTCCCATTTGTACCGGAAACGTCTAACTTCTGCCTGTTTGTCGTACCTTCAGAAACAGATAACTTGTATTCTAGATTCCACAGATGGAGAGGATTTTGTACTTGAAGTTTGAAACTTTTGCTGTGAGATAAACACGTTTCACATGTTGCAAGATTTTGTTTTTTTTGGAGGAGGCAGGAGGTCAAAGGGTAGAATGTCATGGATTGAATTATGTCCCCCCCAAAATGGGTATCAATTTGGCTGAATCATGTTTTCTGGTATTGTGTGATTCCCCCCCCCCATATGTTGTAAATTCTGCCTCTACGATGATGAAGGAGAATGGGCAACAACTGTGTTAGTGAGGCGGGACTCAGTCTACAAGCTTGGATTGTGTTGAGGCAATCTCTTGGGGTGATACAAGAAGTTAGCAGCGACAGGGAAAACTCATACAACCAAGAAAGCAGTACTGCGAGTGCAATGTGTCTTTTGGACCTGAGATTCCAGTACCTGAGATTCTCCCAGACCAGGGGAAGGCTGATACGTCACCAGGTCCTTCCTCCAGAGCTGGCAGGGACAGAGGACTTTCCACTGGAGCTGAGCCCTGGAGTTTGGACTTGTAGCCTACCGTACTATGAAGAAATAAATTTCTCTTCATTAAAACACTATCTACTTGTGGTATTTCTGTTATAGCAGCACTGGATGACAGTAATTTTTCTAGGAGGAGAACATTAACCTTCACTTTGCGTATTCAGAAAAATGAGTCTGCTATCTCCCTTCAAAAGAACTATTTGCAAAATCAGATAACTAAATAGGATAACTTGCTATGGGAGGGACACTTTGGGGTATAAAGAAGTTAAAGATGACCTGCATCCATCAAAGATGATGGCTGAAGTTTAGGTTTAGCATAGATGGTCTACAATCTCTCTAGCAATAGCTATAACCATATACGTGCAAATTAAGAGTACAAAATAAATTGCATTTCTTTATACCAACAATAAATAATTAGAAATTGCAAAACTGCCTTGTTTACAATGGCATTCAGGATATAAAAACCTAGGAAAAAGCATAGTAAGAGATGAAAGACCTATGTAAAGAAATGTTTATTGGGAAATATAAATGGTTAGGACAGTGAAGCAGGCAATAGTGTTGATTTGTCCTGCGCTTACATACAGGCCAAAGCAATTTCAGCTGAAATTCCACAACGGTTTATTCTAGAAGAAATAAAAATGACTTGTGAATTCAATTCAAAAAGTAAATGGATGTTACTATCAAAAATGTTTTCCAAAAAAATAAGAGCCAAGCAAGGGAATTAGGCTTATCAAATCTATAACCATACTATAAAGCTACAGGAGTGAAAGAGATGAGACTGGACTACTAATAAAATAGGTCAGTGAAACACGGTAGAAGCTCATGAATTAAATGCAAAAATAAACAATGAGAAAGTGAAGAATTATTTAATACGTATCAGAAGTGAAGAAAATTGCTTTTTTTCCTTCCTTCTTATTGCCAAAAATAAAATCACCATGTGCAGAGAAAAAAATTTAGCTAAAAGATCTAATCAAAGAAAAAAAGCAAGAGTCTCCAGTTTTCAGAAGGATAAGTAAATGTATTTCTCCATAGTGAAAATATAGGAAATAAAAGAAAAATAAAGCAGCATACTAGAAATTAGATTTATGTAAAAACTAATAAGTTACAGTAGTACTATCTGTTATAAAGATCTCAATCAACATTATAAGGATAACATTAAGATTCCAATAAGCAAATGGATTAAGGTCTTGTCTAGACAATTAATGCTTGAGGAAATACAGGTAATTTGTTTAAAAAATAATTACATTTTCCAGTAACAAAAATGCAAATGAAAAGTACCATTTATTTCTGTTAAGTCAGAACTAAATCATCTAATCATCATCATGATATTTTTAGTAAAATTGGTAAATGAATCATTGTTGAAATTAGCACAACCCTCTTGGAAAACAGTTTAGTAATATAACTCCAGGCCTATAAAATGTTCATGCTCTGTGATACAGTACAACAACTCTTGGGAATTAATTATAAGGAAATAATTTGAAAGGCAAAATATGATATGTGGAGGAATATGTTTACAGAGCTAAGCCAGCCAAATGTTTACTGAAGTATTGTGCATAATAGTAAAAAATAAAATAAAATACGTCAGGTAGAGGAGAGATCATAAAACAATGGCCTCTATGTCTAACAAAAGGAAAATGGTGAAATATTTAGCTGTTTAGTCGTTACAAGTTATACATATTACACAATCACTGAGAAAAGTTATACTTGATAATGCTAAATTTAAAAAGCACACCATGAAACTATGTAATGATTATAAAAGCCAAGTGCTGTCAAGTTGGATCTGACTCCTGGTGATTACAGATTATAGATACAGCTATAAAAAATGAAGATCAAGTTTAGGTACGGAGAATCCTAAGAGTAGCACCGTGCTGAAATTCAGGGTATTTTTCTTCCTTGTTGAAATATTATTTAACCTTATTAGAGAAAACCACTTTCATCATCATACGTGTGTATACGCATGTAAGTATTTGTATATACATGCATGTGCATGTGCATGTGTGTATATGTATGTATTTGTATATACATGTATGTGCATGTATATGTGTGTATGTGTATGTATGTGGAGAAACCCTCAAGGTGTAGTGGTTAAGTGCTACATCGGCTCACTAAAAGGCTGACAGCCTGAATCCACCGGGCACTCCTTGGCAACTCTCTGAGACAGTTCTACTCAGACCTATAGGGTTGCTATGAGTCGGAATTGACTTGATGACAGCGAGTTTGTTCTTTCGGTTTTACACGTGTGTGCATGCATGTTTAATGTGCATGTACATAGGCGTACAGTGTGGTGGTTAGTAATCATGTGACCTCGAGCAGGTTACTGGAAAGCTTTAGTCTTCAGTTTACTCACCTGTAGAAGGGAGATAGTAACAGCTTTCACCTCACAGAGTTATCTTGAGGGCAGAATGAGGTAATGCATGTACAACACTCAGTTCTACATCTGGTGCAGAGGAAAAGTTACTAATATTAATGTTATGGAAAGTAGCAGTAACTTTGAGACTGAGGGTGATCATATTGTTGCTGTATCTTTCTCCTATTTTCAGGGCATCTCCATTGTTCACAGAAAGTTGTTCAAATTTCTAAGTTTGGCAATTAACCCTCCCCCCAAAAAAGCCACTGCGTTGAGTAGGTCCCAAATCATAGCAACCTATAGGACAGAGTAGAACTGCATCATAGGGTTTCCAAGGAGCACCTGTTAGACTTGAACTGCTGACCTTTTGGTTAGCAGCTATAGCATTTAACCAATAAACCACCAGGGTTTCCAGAAAGATCTCTGTAATTTCACTCACTGGATTTCTCTGCTTTCATACTCTACTCTGTGAAATGAGTTCTCTGCTCTAATCTGGCTCATCTTAACTTTTGATGTTTACGGGTACATAAACATTCAGCCAGCGAATAAATAGTAAGAAAGTAACGCCAGGCACTGCTTCAGGTGCTATAGGTATATTTACATTCTGGAAGAGGTAGACAGACAATCCATTAACATTCTAGAAGGTACAGTTTTACATCCTGGGAGACAGACAATACTAACAAGAGACAAGCAAGAAGATTTCAGCCACCAGCCCAGCTGACGTTCCACTGTTCTCTCTGTTAGGGTTGCAGTCTTTGTTAACGGCAGGGAGTGTCCACTTTGACTGGTCACCCCCTGTGTCATACCTATCATTGAATGTTTTAAATATCACACCTGCTATTAAATAGTTGAAATATCACACAGGAAAAGGGGCCTCACGCTCGCTCTTTTTCTTGGTTATTGTACTTCTTTAAAATACTTTGTCCACCAACACAAGTCCTCACCATCCTTTCAAAGCTCAACCCTAACTCCCCATCTCAAAGACAGGCCTTCCCGCTCACCTCTCCTTTCTCTGAACGTTATGATCTCATCTACTCTTACTTCTCCAACTTGACAAGGAGTGCCTCAGAGCAGGAAATGTAAGTTTTGGTTGATGCTTGTTTGAATTCTTAAATGTTTCTTACAGTGTTCATCACAGTGCTGAACAAAAGACCGTTGTTGATATGTGTCATCAAGTCAATTTTGACAAATAGCAGAACTGCCCATAGGGTTTTCTCAGCTGTAACTGGTGACTCCATGGTTAAGAGCTGGTCTGCTCACCCAAAGGATTGCACTTTGAACCTACCAGCCATTCAGTGGGGAGAAAGAGACAGCAGTGTGCTTCTGGAAAGTTTTATAGGCTTGGACACCTACTGGGCAGTTCTATTCTGCCTGGTAGGGTCGCTGTGGTAGAAATTGGCTCTATATCAGTGTTGTTTTGTCTTTTTTTTGAACCTCTATGGGTACAGATTGCTAGGTCTTCCACCGAACTTCTGGGTGGCTTTGAATTACCAGCCTTTTAGCTACCAGCTGAGCGCTTAACTATTGGTGCCACCTAGACTCCACATGATAAAACCCACTGTCACCGAGTCAACTCTGACTCAGAGTGACCCTATAGACATAGTATAGGGTCGCTCTAGCTGAGTAGAACTGCCCTGCAGTGTTTCCAAGGAACGCCTGGGGGTTTGAACTGCTAATCTGCTGGTTAGCAGCCACAGCACTTAACTATTACACCACCAGAGAATACAAAAAATGTACTAAACATAATGTTAGCATTTTTGTATGTAATGCAAAGAATAATATTTTAAGTAAATAATAATAAAAAGATATACATCCTGTAAATACGTATTTGCATGAACTGTTTAATTATGAAAAGACTACTTATTTGTCAACATTCTGGGTCACTTCCAAAAAAATTGTGAAATTTGCCCCATCCATATCAATTCCTGAGGTAGAATTTTCGGAATCCTTTTTTCTGAGCCCATGCTGTGAAGGAATAGTCCTGGGGACAAATCCTGCTTGATTTATACCCTGGTCAGGCACAATGACACATGTGGTTCCAGTATGCCAGGCCATTTTCTTAAGACAAGACCGTATAAGGCGAACCCACATGTGAGCGGAAACCCCGGTACTATAGTGGTTAATTGCTATAGCTGTTACCCAAAAAGGTTAGCAGTTTGAATCTACCAGGAGTTCCCTGGAAACTGGGTGGGGCCGTTCTACTCTGTCCCATAGGGTTGCTATGAGTTGGAATCAACTCAATGGCATAGGTTTGATTCTTGGTTTAACATGTGAGCAGTAGCTGAGATCTCAGCTCCGTCTTGCCTCGCTGCTGGGCATGCTCTCTGAGACGGTAGCCCAGTGCCAAGACCTACACATTCAGCTCAGAGGAGGAAACACAAGACATACAGACAGTAAATAGCTTTGGGCTCAGCTTGGAATGAGAGCGTGGCTTACAGAAAACGCTGCCTCCTCACCTTGAAAGTGTCCTATTAGCAAGAAATGGGCCAGCTTTCTCCTGGCAATGCCCCAGCTCTGTATTAACTATCCAGATTAACGTCAGATCATACCCCGGGAATTATTCATGAAACCCCTCAGTGCAATGTGAGTGCAGATTGTGGCATCCAGAATGAAGTCTCACTGCTTTATAGATTGGCTTCTCTTCCTGTACTACGGAAGAGACAATGATCTAAAGCAACCGAGCCTGGGGGACAAGGAGTTCATGTATTTCCTGTGAAAAAGCGTTTGTCAAGGGAGAGATCCTGGTTTCAGTTATATTCCACCTCAAGAGCGGGGACGTGTGTCAGGACCGGGAAGGAGACGGCTGATGTCTGCTTCAGATCCATGAATGGCTACTTTTATTGTGGCTCTTTCTCACGTGAATGGAAGAGTTCTTTTATCTAGGCTTGAGAAGTAGGTTTCCAGAACTGTAGTTTTGCTGATAGCTTCGTGTTGTCTGCCACGTTAAAAGGAAAGCCTGGTGGCATAGTGATTAAATTAAGTGCTGCATCTGCTAACTGAAAGGTTCAGATCTGCCAGGTGCTCCTTGGAAAGTCTGTGGGGCAGCCCTACACTGTCCTACAGGGTCGCTGTGAGTCAGAATCGACTAGACAGCAGTGGGTCTGGAGGGGACAACATTAATAAATTAAAAAAATAAAAACAGTTGCTGTAGAGTTGTTTCCAACTCTTGGTGACCTCTTGTGTGTCCTAGTTAGAACTGTGCCCCCAGGGTTCCTAATGTCTGCTTTTTCAAAGTGAGATTGCCAGGCCTTTCTTCTGTGGAGCTTCTGGGTAGACTTGGACCCCCTTCAGTTAGCAGCCAAGTGTGTTAGTGGGTTGTAAACATTAGCACATTGTTTCTGCATGTGGATGAATGAAGACACCTTAACCCATTTCCAGGAATGGGTACCAGTCAGCAAACCACCTAATGGCAAGAATGACTAAAGAATACTCAACTTCATCCAAAGATCCATCCACCTCAAAAGAGGTTGGATGCTTTACAGCAATGTCAAGTTACTTGAGTCATTACACCTTAATTGTTAAGATTTTAGATGCTAAGATCTTTTGGATTGTGGCTTTAAAGGTGGAGGAAGATAGTGTCTTTTCTCGTTTCAGGAGAGTTTGCTTGTTTGACAAGGTTTACATTGAAAGATAATAGTCTTGAGCTATGTTTCATGCAGTCACCTGGCCAATGACAGTTTGTTTCACAGGGATAAGCATGTGTGTTCCTGCATGGATATCTAGGGAGTGTGTGTGTATCTGTGGATATATATATGTGTGTGTAAATGCTTTGCTCTCATACATTAAAAGCTGATGAGAACCGGAATGCAGTGGACTGCCTTAGTTTTCTGGGTCACAAAAGTTTTCCACCTTCAACAGGATGCAGACATATGACTTCTCTTTCACTTGTTTTATAGGAAAATACGTGAATTGTCCTTCTCTGACAGGTTTTAACCTTTTACAGTTTCCATCTTTTACAGGTTTTACATTCTATTGTTTGTATAATAACTTTTGTATAATTATAGATGCCTTCTGTTCCTACTTAAAACTTGTTTTGAGGAAATTTAGCGAAACATTGACCCAAAGGAAGGATGTATTAAGCTAGTAAGAATTGCCTTTTTCTCCTCATTAACAGCACCCAGAAGTCGGCAAATAATTCATATAGGTTCTGCGTTCCTATAGCTAATGAACAATTTTGCCCAATTATAGGGTTTTCTGGTTTTGTGAGAAGTTTTCTGGAAAAATAAGTATCTGAAATACCTTTTTTTGTGAATTTGAATCAACTTTATCCTTCTCATCTCTACCCCTCAAGTTTTAGGCCGATCATCTTTTTCGCATAACTGAGGACACACATGCATGAACAGACACACACACAGACACACACACACACACACACGATTGAGAAAGCATCTGCATCATTTAATCTAGTGATTTATGTATCTGAGTACTAATAGTCTCATCTCCACTTGACTGTATGTCTAGAGCTTGGACCTGAAAATTGTTAGTTGCCAAGAAAGGAGATTATGGAGAGAAAAAAAAGACCAGCAGAAGAAGAAGGTTCGTTACTAAAAATAGGAGTTTCACACAGTGCTGGAGAAAAACTGTCATTATGATCTTGTTCTGTAACACAAGAAAGTTAACCTCAAGTTGTCTGCTTCCATGGAAATTCATTAACTAAAGAAGAACACAATCAATATCCAGTAGGTTCTAACAATGGGTAAATGTGAAGTTTCATACAGCTCTGGTTTACCTTGACCTGATGCAACTGCTTGCAATAATTTCCCTCTTATGCCTGTCAGCTATTTGGAAAGTTTGACACAGAGAATTCAGTGTATACAGCATACACTGTATATAGCTATGTTTTATCCATACAGATGCTTCACTTCTTAGCAGAGAAAAAAACCTCCTGGCGGATCGGTAATATCCCCAGGTACTTTTCAGCAGCCCTTAAGAGTGTTTGAGTTAGCACCTGCACACGCCTTCCAGCCCACTCTCGTTCTGAGAACCCTTCAAGGATATGCAGCACCGCAGAGGCATAAAGCTGAGCCTGGAAAATGCAATTCTGCTTCTTACAGAGAAACCTGGAGGATCAGATGTGGCATTTTGCTCTGGTGTAATACCGAACTGGTGTTGCTGCAAATGCCATGCTATTCTAATTTTTCCTGGGCAAATATTTTTTTTCTGATAGCTGGTATTCTTAAGGACACAGTTTCCCCCACCAGCAGGATGGTTTTGCAGCTGTCCCATTGTTGCTTTAGAACATTGTGGCATTTTCTAGCACAGAGATCTCTCCATGCAAAGGAATCTCTTGCAAAATTAGGAAATGGGATCCCCAGATGGGGTTTCATATTCCAGAGTCTGGTCCTTCTCCTTCAGACTGCTTAGTCTAAGACCTGTTTTCCGTCTGTATTTCCCATCACTATGTAGCTCCATATTGCAGGGACTGTGTCTCATTTACACCTTTGTCCTCTGTACTTAGCTCAGAGCCTGTGGACACATAGTAGGTACTCAAGAAATATTTGGTGAATTAATGAATGGGTGGTTTACTTCTTAATGTATGCCTAGTGCAGAAAGCCTGGCAGCATAGCAGTTAAGTGCTGTGTCTGCTAACCGGAAGGTTGGCGGTTCAAGTCTGCCAGACACTCCTTGGAAACTCCATGGAGAGGTTCTACTCTGTCCTGTAGGGTGACTAGGACTCAAAATTGACTTGAAGGCAGTGAGTCTGATTGCTTTGAGTACAGAAAAGCCATTTCAGCTCTTCCTCTTCCTTTACAAAGTCCTGCGAAGAAGACATCAGCAATTCCTGGGAGGCCTTCCATTTTCCCCAAGAATTATAAACAGTATTGCCAGTTGCTGTCTTCAGAATCTCACTGGATGAGATGTCAAAGAAGAGCCTTTTCTGAGTAAGCTTTCACTGAAGTTCTATTTCTGTCCTTGGAGATGTGTCTACTCTCAATTTAGAAATTATAAAATGCATCCTCTTTGACTAAATGTTTTAAATCCTTAAATTAAATTTGTGGAGATATCCCACTGTGGGCACCAAACTTAGATCACTTATGTTGTATGACTCACATCACACTATCCAACATGCTTTCTATGTGCTAATCACGTGATAACTCTCCAGCACTTAGTGTTTTCTGTGTGCTAAGCCCTAGTCTATGTTATTTATATGGGTTAACTCCTTTGAACAACTCTGTTATATCTGCCAGGTGCTGTTGAATTGGCCCCTGACTCATGGCAACCCCATGCACAAGGGAAGGAAGCGCTACCCTGAAGTGCTGCCTGGTCCTGTACCATTCCCATGGTTGGTTGTGGATGTTGTGATCCATGCAGGTTATACTGGCTGATTTTTTTTTTTTTTAAGCGGATTGCAAAACCTTTCTTCCTAGCCTGTCTCTGTCTGGATCCTTCTCTGAAATCAGTTCTGCACCACAGCAACCCTTAAGCCACAACTGAGGGACAAGTAGTGACTGTCCATTGGCTGAGCCTCTCAACCAGAAGGTGGGAATTCTGCTGTTGAACCATCAGTGCCCAAATCACAACCACCAAACCGAGAAAACCAAGCCCGTGCTATTGTGTCGGCTCCAACCCATAGCAGCCCTACGGTCCAGAGTGGAACTTCTCCATTGGGTTTCCAAGGAGCGACTGGTAGATTTGAACTGTTGACCTTTCAGTTAGCAGCTGAGCTCTTAACCAGTGAGACACCAGGGCTCCTCAGTGTCCATAGGAGGCACATATTATTTTAATTTGACGCTACGGAGGAAAAACCGGGAGTTAACGGAGGTTATTTAAGTAGCCCAAGGGGACACAGTAAGTGTGAGAGTGAGAATTTGTGCTCAGGGTAGCCTGGTTCTGTTCTCTTAAGCTCCGTTGTATACCATTTCTTAATGTTGTGAGAGTATTATGAGAAGGGTCCGGTTTTACTACGACTTTCCTGCATTACCCGGTCATTGGCGCTAGGACGGGGGCGTTATGTGTCACTTGGGTGCTAGTGAGAGATGTTGGAATTCCTCATGATTTTCTCTCTGGGAAAGTCTTTTTTTTTTTTTTCTTTAATATGTTGTTGTTAGCTGCCGCTGGGCTCACCCCTGACTCATGGGGACCTCTTTCACCATGGAATGGCACCCGTCTGAGTCCTGTGCCACGGAAGCATTGTGATCCACAGGATTTCCGCTGGCTAATTTTTGGAAGGAGATGGCCCGGCTTTTCCCCCTGGTCTGTCCTAGTCTTGAAGCTCTCCTGAAACCCAGTCAGCATCCTAGCAACACCCAAGCCCCGCCCCGTGGCAAACGGGTGGTAGCCCCTTAACAGGTTTTCCTTGGCCAGAAATCAAAACTGGGTCTCTCTCTGCCGCTGAACCAAAACAGAAGATGATGTCAGAGACAGGATAGTGTATGAGGACATTTGGATGGATAAAAGTGAGAAGCTCTGGTAGAAAAGGAAGCTTTAGTTCTCAAGACACTAACATTTTTCTCTGTGGCTTCATGAAAAACCCACCCTTCTTCAGGCTGAAACTTCCACGATTTCTAAGCGTCGATGTGTGCAGCCAGCCAGCAGAGGGCAGATGAGGTCACAAAAATCTCCCGGTTCCAATTGTGCGGTCTGGGCTCTGAGGCCACTGGGGATCCCAAGCCCCAGCCTAAGGGAGTGCTGTGAGATGGCTGTCACCATGCTCATCCAGGACTGAACATTTCTACTTGTACGTGAAGAAAAACACAAAATTAAAGGAAAACATAAAAAACTTGCAGAGAAGGACTTGGCACATCTCTGGCACAATTTGGACATTGCCCATGGGAGAAAACTTGGCTCTTCTAGGCTAAATTTGGAAGCTAAGCAGCATTTACTCCAATGGCCCTTTGGCAGGTATCTTGGCACTTGGATTGCATTTTTATTATGGAAAACTCCATCAGGAAGGCTTGACAGGAAATCATAGCATTTAGATGGGAAGGATCTAAACCAAAACAAACAAAAAACCAATTTCATTGCCATCAAGTCAATAGAACAGAGTAGAACTGCCCCCACAGAGTTTCCAAGGAGTGCCTGGCAGATTTCAACTGTTGGCTTTGGGGTTAGCAGCCGTAACTCTTAACAACTACACCTCTAGGCTCTCCAGAAAGAACCTGGAGGGTGTTTCATCTCTTCAGCAACAAACTGAAGTCATCCCAGACAACAAATAAAGGCCGTTATATGTTTATCACCATTCACACCACACATAGTTGAAAGGCCAGGGGACTCAGTTAGGAGACTCGGCTTCACACTTGTCTCCGACCTGCCACGCTGCTGACCTGAGGTGATTCAGTGCCTCTGTGCTTGCTCCCCGAGCGTTCTTGCCTCCTGAAACAGTTGTGCACGTTAAATGTGACATCTCCCGTGAGTGTGGTGCTGCGGGAAGTGGTAGTCCAGCGGTAGAATCCTCACCTTCCATGCGGGATACCCAGGCTGGATTCCTGGTCAGTGATCCCTATCGCTTAATTCAGCGTCTGATATTTTCACAGACAGTGGATTATGCTAAAACCATTAGTTCTGAGCTGCAGTTTTAAACAGTGTTCTCCTTTGAGAACCCTTTGAATTCAAAGTTGTTTTCAAAACATGCTGCGTGTTTTCTCTATTAAGAGACAAAACTCGAAAATCAAAATTCACTGGTGAGCTCCCAAGGGTGATGTGTGAAGTCATGTTAATTGCAGACAAATATGAACTGGGAGAGTCCGTAGAATGGGGTCACATGTCCTTTCTTGTAGAGTGTCCCTTTGAAGATACATGGTACGTAAGACTGATTATCAGGTCCTTACCAGCAACACGCAAGAAAATGGAAGGGTGTGGTATTAGGTGTCTGTGGCCTTCTCTCTTTACTGGATTTTAAATAATTTTACTTTCTTGTGCTTTTGGTGAAGACTTACACAGAAGTTTAGGATCCCGTCCAACAATTTCTATGCCATTGTTTGGTAGCACTGGTTATGTTCTTCGTAACTTGTGAACATTCTCAGTATTTCCATTCAGCTCTTCCATTTCGATTAATCTAATGTCCTTGTCGCTTTATGTTCTTTGTTTTAAAGCCATCGTTGACTGGTCTTGCAAGTGATTATTTTTTTTAGAAGTGCAGTACTTAGAAGTGATAGTCATTATTTTGTGAGCCCATCTGATATTTAACCACATAGTAACCTCAGGGGTTATTTGTAGTTCAAGACTGAGAATTGATCTCAGAGAAAATATCTTGGGACAGAGTCCTCCAATCTCATCCAGTCCAGTAAGTCTGGCTTTTCTTTTCTTTTTGGTAAGGAATTCGAGGCTTTGTTCCACATTTTTCCCTATTCTATCAAAATCTATAGTTGCTCTGATCAGAATGATCAGTCATGGTAGCTGGGCACCATCTAGTTCTTCTGATCTCAGGGTAGATGGAATTGTGGTTAACACAGACTATTATTCCAGTACACTAGTTTCTTCTTTGAGCCTTTGAATTGTTTCTTTCTCTTTTACTTCAGAGGAGTAAAGGGCAACAGTTGTCTCTTAGATGGCTGCTTGCAATCCCTTTAGTATTTTGTTTTTATAGTTGAACAATGTGGAGTGAACAAAAAGCAGTTGTGTTCTCATTGTTGGGACAGTCAGCAGTGATAACAGTAACAAATAAATAAATAAACTCAAGGCTAAGAATGAATCGGCTTAGTTTTGGAGCTGTGCTGACTTCTACGGCCGAGTTATCTGCGCTGTATACTTATGATGGAATTACTGACAGCTTCCCCAGCAGCTATGGTTACCAGGACCCACTTTCACAAAACACACAGATTTGTGATATGACCATCTGTTTACTCCTGATGGGATGATTTTTTATTTTCTTCACTGAGGCAGGTGAACTCTTCACCTGTAAGTTACCGTCTTCAAGGGCTCCCCGTAATGGCAGCACCCTGAAGCTGATCTGTCCTTCAAAGGGCATGGGTGCTTTCTATGCGGAAAAACAGAAGCAGCAGCCAGGAACTTCAATCAGTGCTGTCAGATTCCAAAACTATGACACTGTCACACTGGTGTCATTAAAGCTAACTAACCATATTAAACGAATATTAAAATATGGGCTCCTTTGCATAACATAATGAGCAAAACCCCTTTTAAGTTTCTGTCTGTGCTTTGAGGTGAGACGGCATTTATATTCTCAAACTTTGAAGTCAGAACAAAATGTACAGGTAGAGGGTACTACATCAAATAATAATCAACTTCAAAAAGCATTTTGGCTGTTGGATGTCCCAGGGCTAATTTCCTCTAGACATTTTAAATGTAAATGTCTAAACTCATTTAAAAATTGTAAATTGGTCCAGGTTCAATCAAAAAGCATCCTGACGCAGTACAGGGAGACCAGGCTAATTGTCATTTGTTTGTCAAATGAATTCCATTTGGAAAGCAATGAAACCTCCAAGCTAATTCTTTTTAGGTGAGCTGGTAGTTGTATTATCAGTTAAATGCAGTAAAATGCATAATCATACGATGATAATGAAAACTGAACCTGTGTTAGAGCTCTGGTTCTGTCTGCCTCCGGGCATGGAGTCATGAAACTTAAGTACTGTAACGTCGCCTTGGTCACAATGGCACCAAGTCTGGTCTTTACCCATACAGACACTTTCTTTGCATTTAAAAAAAAAAGAAAGAAAGAAACTTTATCAAAGCCCCATGGCAATATAGAAAATGTCAAAGTGAAATGCACTGTAGGCAAATTGAGATTTCATTAACTTTAAATTTATTGCTTTTGACTGATGTATTACCATGCTTGTTAAGAGCCAGTAATTTGGAGTATCTGTCTGCCTGGTAAAATGGTTTTGTCTTTGTGTAGACTTCGTATAGACCACAATAATTCAAAGCAATTGTGGGCTGTTTTTTCAGCAGTGTTTCAAAAATTGGAAGGCATCTGGCCTTGTGTTCTGATAAACTTCCCCACACTTCTTCAGTGCCTTGTCAAGGTTAATTGCAGAAATGGTATTTATTTATGTGACTTTTGTGAGTCTTGCCAAACTATAGGGTGTGTGAAAAAGCAGAGGATTGAAAATCCCTTCTGTTAGGTCTGTTTCTTGGTCACACTCATGAAGTGGGAGTAGACATCTGAGAGAGAAGAGCAATAGAAATTGGGGCTTAGCTATGTTCAGACCCTAGAGCAACAGAGCTGTGATGGATTAGGAAAGAAAGATAGTCTAGTTCAACTCTGGTATTTTACAAGCTTGACATGCTACACAATACCTGTTTCAGGCATCAATGTGTATTTATTGATTTTTTTTTTAATATTATACTTCGAGGAACCAGATGACAATCATAAGAAAACCAGTCTGTATCAAAAATTGTGTTTTAACACACAAGCACAAAGACAAAAAGCCCTTTAGGGTATTTATAGCCAGCTCGATTTCTTTTTTTTTTTTTAGATACCACTGAATTTCAATGAGAATTCGTAATCAGAGTTAATACCCTGCATCACTTAAAATGTACAAGCAACTCTTTTTTTTTCTTTGTTCTGTCAGTGCACAAAACATTGAAGGAAGATGTTACTGATTTTGGTGTTTGGTCAAGTTTCTGGTTGACTTCCAGTTACCGGAGGAATCCAAGGAGCCAACATGGTCATTCTCGGAGCATCTAGTCAGGAGGCATTGATCCAGGCTACTAGGGAGACTGTGAACACTTTGGAAATCTGCTGTCAAAGACTGAAGCCTGATTTAAATAGATCTAGCACCAGTGACTCCTTCCAAAATCTTTATGACAAATATGTTTGTAATTGATGTAAGCAGTCTATTTGATAAGATCCTGCTGGACGGAAGAAGGAAACCCCAGTGATGTAGCGGTTAAATGCCCTGACTGGTAACCAAAATGTCAGCAGTTCAGATCTACCAGGCACTCTTTGGAAGCCCTGTGAAGCAGTTCTGCTCTGTCTTGTAGGATCTCTGTGAGTCAGAATTGAGTTGGTGACAGTGGGTTTGTGGTTTGGACTGGTGAAATCTTGCTGCTTTACATGCCTGTACAAAAGAATTAGTAGAAAGAGAGAAAAGACCAGACTCCCCAAGGAGCCATTGTTCATGTCCACACCAGGGAACAGCAGAGAGGACAGCAGGGAGAAGGCGGTCCATTGGAATTATAACCCAGAAAATGCCATTTAAGGCAGTAGTTCTCGATGACAAGGTACAGAGACATTGTTAACTGTCTTGAGGATGAGGAAATGCTGCTGGCATCCAGGGGACACTACTGAGCATCCTGCAGTGCATAAGTCAGCCCTCAACACAACCACTTTTGAGATGGCTCTTTCTGAAGGCAACTGGGTAGATGGGGGTCTCTGGTGGAGCAGTGGTCAAGCACTCAGCTGCTAACCAAATGCTGATGGTTTGAATCCATCAGCTGCTCTACAGGAAAAGGATACTCCAAGCAATCTGCTTCTATGAAGATTTATAGCCCTGGAAACCCTACGGGGCAGTTCTACTCTGTTGACATTGACTCAGAAGCAGTAGGTTTGGGCTTGGGGTCCCAGTAGCTGGTAGGTTCTTCTTCAATGGGCAGCCTCCATAATGCTGATGGACAGCCAAGGCTTCTCGCCTTGACACTCGGATCATACATCCAAAGCCCATTGCAGGTGAGTAGATTTGAACTCACAGCAACCCTATAGGACAGAAGAGAACTGCCCCGTACGTGGGGTTACCGAGGCTGTGATGGTTCTGGAAGGAGACTGGTGCATCTTTCTCCTGTGCAGCAGCCAGTGGGTGGGCACTTCTGACTTTCCACTCGACTAGTGCACCCCCAGTGCTTCTTAGTAGGATCACACTTAATGAGAACCAAGTAGTTCCAAGTATAGAAAGACCAAACGGATCTCAATGTATTAACATGGAGAAGTGCACCGAACAGTGTCAGCCTCAGCAGCGTACAGAATGAATGAATCTGGAGGAAGAGGTAGGTCACAAGACCACGTCCTACGTCATCAGCAGGACCACCCCTTGTTTGAGTAACCTACTGATTTCTCTTGAACTTCATTTTTTACAGCCTTGTAGTGCTCTCTGAAATATTTCCACACAACCAGCAACTAAGATCAAACTAAATCATACACTTACTGGAATTTTTTTCCTATATGTAAGTTTTTCAGGATGTGAGAGATAAGGCATCAAATATTCACAATAGAAATTGTACACGTACAGTAAACCCCGTGAGAGCTAGAACTCAACAGGATTCTCTTGTTTGTCTTGTGTCTTCTGAGCTTCTCAGCATGGGGACCCTGGATCTGAAGGACGTGCTCCCCTCCTGGTTCTTCATTCTTGGTGACATGAAGTCCCTCTTCTATCAGCTCCATTCCCTTTTATATCTCAAAAGAGACTGACTCAAGATACAACCCAATCCTGTAGATGAAGCTTTGACTCATTAACATCATTGACGTAGGATTTATAACACATAGAATAGCACATCAGTCACAGAATGGAGGACAACTTCACAGTACTGGGAATCATGGACTAGCCAAGTTGACACACGTTTTGGACAGACACAATTCAATCCGTGTCAGGAACTATTCCAGATAAAAGATGTTGGTGAAAAAAGACTAATGTTCTATCTGGTGGGCCACTGTCAATCTCCCTGCAGGACTATTGAACATAAGCCTTGAACTTACTTACCAAAGATTATGCTTAACTTCATTCTGTTGGACTTGTAAGATACAGCATGCAAATCCATGCATGTGAGTACACACAATCATGGAGAGATGCATATTTCCTGGTAAGAACAAGATTGCTGAACAAAGCAGCAGTGGTCCTGTTCTAGTGTCTGCACCTGCTATCCCAACTGCTGGGTCCCACTGAGAAGATCATGAGTTAGGCCTAAATACAGGTTAAAAAAAATGCTATTTAAAAAGTGAACTTATTTAACTCCAAATTGTTGTTAGGTGCCATTGAGTCGACTTTCAACTCATAGAGAACTTATATGATAGAGTAGAGCCGCACCATAGCGTTTTCTAGGCTGTAGTCTTTACAGGAACAGGTTGCCAGGTCTTTCTGCGACGGAGATACTGTGTGGGTTTGAGCCTTTGGGTTAGCAGCTGAGTGCTTAACCATTGCACCACCGGGGCTCCTTATGTCCAAATTAGAGCATGTAAAACTGTACAACATAAACCATACTTAGCTGTTGTTGTTAGGGGCCATCAAGTCAATTCCAACTCATAGCTACCTGTCATGAATTCAACTGTGTCCTCCCCAAAATGTATATATTGATTTGACTCAGCTGTGAGTCCCAGGATGGTGTCACTCCTCCCATGTGTTGTGAATCCTGCCCCTGTGATAACTGATGATGGAGAATGGGCAGCAGCTGTGTTGGTGAGGCAGGGCACAAGCTACAGTAAGCTTGTGGGATATCAGGGAAAGAAGTGAGCAGAGGGAGTGGGGAACCTCGCACCACCCAGAAGCATGACTGAGAGTAGAGCATGTCGTTTGGACCTGAGGTTCCTGTGTCGAGATGCTCTCCTTGAATTCGGACTCAGCCCACCAGACTGTGATAATTTCTCTTGTTGAATGGACTCGTAAGTGCAGGACTGTGATAACTTCTCTTATTGAACGGACTTGCAACTCACAAATGGATTTGTGGCTTACCAAGTAGTGACAGTAGATTTCTCTTCATAAAGCCTTCCACTCATGGTATTTTCTGTTAGAGCAGGACCAGGTGACTAAGACATCACCCTTTAGGTCAGAGTAGAACTGCCCCATAGAGTTTCCAAGGAGCTCCTGGTGGATTTGAACTGTGGACCTTTTGGTTAGCGGCTGTAGTGCTTCACCACTAGGCCACCATGGTTTTCATACTTAGCTGAGGGGCTATGGATGTCGCCACTTGCGGGAGGTGGGAAAAACATGTCACCTTGAATAAGTTTTCTCTACTTCAGTTTATCTCATGTGGCCGAACAACGAGTGGTCTAGGGGAAGCACTTCATCTCTGGAAGTCAGGTCTGCAACTTAGAAGGAGAAAACTCATTTGAAAGCATTTGCAGTGTTAAGTGGCCTTATGTGCAAGAATTTGAAAGCCACAGGCTCTACCAATCCTCTCTATTAGCTTTATGACACCTTGCAACAGGAAACTTGTGCCAGAGAAATGTTAGAAGCACTGTGGCAAATGAAGAGGAGAAAAACCCAACCAATGACTGTCACTACCTGCACACACTTGCACACACACACACACACACACACACACACACACACACACACACACACACACACACACACACACACACACACACACACACACACACACACACACACACACACACACACACACACACAGAGCCCAGTTCAGCCTTCAGAGCCTTCTCTGTCTGGAAGCAAGAGCAGACGAGGCCCCAGTTGGCACAGGGTCAAAAGTCAGACAGCAATGAGAGAGCAGGCAACGGGACAGGCTCCCCGGGATCTGTAAGAGAGAGCACCTATCGGACAGAGACACTGGGGTCATCTGCGTGGCTGCCTCCAGAGTGCAAAACCATTCCTGGTGGAGGCAGACGTTTGGACACAGATAAAGCCCCCAAAGAATGCCTCTTTCTGACTTCAGAGATGAAGGTAGATGGGAGCACATTAGTGCTGCTTTAGGCAGTCTCTTCTCTGTTGCAGATAACTGGGACGGGGACGATTGGGTTACCCAATAATGGGCTGCTTTAATTCGGCTGTCATCACTTATCAGGCACATTAGTTGAAAACCTGCAATTTTGAACTTAGCATGATTGAGCTTTCCAAAGATTACATTACTGAACTTTTTGTTGGTGACTGTCTCTGCGAAATTTCCTGAAAAGGATAGTCCTCCTTCTTTGTGTGAAAGTGAATGCCATATCACACACTTTATTGCTATTTATACACATACAAATGATAGTACTAATGTATTTTAATGTCTGTCGACTTCACTGCAAAGACTGGGCTGTGCTTTGGGCTCTTGCTTTTCTTAAGAGAACATGAAGACTGTAGTCTCTTTGTGAGCTCAATTGGAGTAGGTAGCTTTTTCCCCTTGTTTTCCCCCTAAGCCTTGTTTCAGAAGAAGACTTATACCAAAAGTCTTTTTCAATCAAGGCTCCACGTTTGCTCCTGATATCAGTATGGTCTCGGCAGTGTGCTTGCACCAAAAATACATCCTGAGGTCTGTTTGTCTCCTTAATGGCTTAGGCGGAAAATGTAGGTACGTTACAGCTTTAACAAGGTAAGTTGTTTTCAACACTCCGTGCTAGAAAATACCCACACTGAGGGAGAGAGTCTTAATCTCCAAGCCATGAAGATTTAATGTTTTCAGAGTAATTTTACAGATATTCTGCCTGTTCATGCCCAGTAGGGCTTAGCGTTCTTGAGTCTCCACGGGCTTAACAAGCGTCCGGGCATGAACCAACTTTGTCATTTGGAGACAGAGTAAGAAATGTTGATCCGTGGTGACCAAGCAGAATGAAGATACACTTGGCCTGCCCTCTCTTCGGGGAATTTGCATACAACTGCTGCTCATCAGAGATGAATTTATAAGCCGACTTTCAGTAAAGACATAAATGGAATTGGAATGTCCCAGCCCCAATGGGGATGTGAGGTCTTGAATTTCTCTGGGAAGAGAATGAATGTGTAGAGATAGTAGTAGGTCATCTGCACATACTGCTGAGATGCTGGAGAAAGAGGTGGGGTTTATTAAAATAAAAATATAAATAGCCAGTGCACACCCAAAGTTCATGCCCCTTCTGATCAGTCTGAGGAAAGCTCTGACCTCTGTTAGTTATTGTTAAGATGGAGTTTGAGTCACAAGAGTGTCTATGATGAAACCAAAACCAAACCCACTGCTGTCGAGTTGATTCCGACTCATAGCAACCCTATACATGGTCCTTATTACACTGTATTCTGACCCGTTGTTGTTACTGTCAGGTGCCATCCAGTTGGTTCCAACTCAGAGTGACCTTACCTACAGCACAAGAAACACTGCCCAGTCCTTCGTTACCCTCACAATTGTTGCTGTGCTTGAGTCCATCGTTGTGGCCACTGTGCCAGTCCCTTTCATCGAGGGTCTTTCCCCTCTTTTCCTTACCCTTTACCAAGAATGATGTTCTTCTCTGGGACTGATCCTTCCCGATAATATGTCCAAAGGACATGAGACCAAGTCTTGTCAGGAGCATTGTGGCCGTACTTCTTCCAAGACCAGTTTGTTCATTCTTCTGGCAGTCTACAGTATGTTCAATATTCTTTTCCAACACCATAATTGAAAGACATCAGTTCTTTGTTTTGACCTGTACAGTCCTAAAAAACACAAAAAAACCCAGTTGCCATTGAATCAATTCAACTCATGGCAACCCCCTATGTGTCAGAGTAGAATTGTGCTCTGTAGGGTTTTCAATAGTGTGATCTTTTGGGATAGATCACTAGGGCTTTTTTCCTAGATGCCTCTGGGTGAATTAGAACTGACCTTTTCTTTAGTACGTAAGTGCTTAGCTTATTCTGTCACCCAGGGACTCTTGTATAACCCCTAAAGTTTGGTAATACACTGATTTTTAAAATGAAGTACTTGAAAAGTTTACAAGGATATGAACAATAAGAAAAGATGAGTAAGCTAATTTTACCTAAATTTTATGTTTTAAAATATATAATATGCATATAAGGCAAACATCATTATCACAATCCACAAGCATTCAGCAACCTATATAAATAGTATGGAAACCCTGGTGTTGTAGTGGGTTAAGTGCTACATCTGCTAACCAAAAGGTTGACACTTCAAATCCACCAGGTGTTCCTTGGAAACCCCATGGGGCAGTTCTACTCTGACCTATAGGGTCGCTGTGAGTTGGACCTAACTAGATGGCAGTGGGCTTTTTTTTTTTAAATAAATAGTATACGCCACTCAAGTAGCACAAAGAAACCTTAGTAACTCAGAAAACTGTAACTGGCTGTTGTGTGATTTCTAATGTTCTGGGTAGAAGACTCTTTTAGCCTTAAAATCAGAAGATGTTTTTTAGATGCGAGTTGCTTTAAATGGACAATCTGAAAGTATCTCCTTGGCATTAAACAGAAAATTCTGAACTCTCTCTACTGTGTTAGTTCTGAGGGCTGAGTTTGGACATAAGAGGAATCTTTTTAGGAGATTCCACTTTGTGTGTGTGTGTGTGATGTGAATTAGAATGTAGAGTGGGCTGCAATTTCTTCCATCCTTTGAGATCCTCCTGACCTGTATCTCTCATGAGGTGTGTGTCAGGGTGTTCATTAAGCAGGTTCACTCCCAGATGTGAGAATGTATACAAAAACAGTTATCTCTAATCTTACAAATGGCTGTTTGGATTTGGTCAAATTCTCTGAAGGGACTTTGGTTTCAAACAGAGCTTTAAGTAAGGAGTTTATTTTATTTTATTTTGTTAAAGTATCAGGAGGCCATCTACTTTGGCTTTTCTGCTAGCCATTTAAACCACATTATGTATTAAGATAGTGAAAGGAATTGAGTACATCTCGTTAAACAAAATATACTGTTTTCAGTGGCAGGATAAAGCCGGGAGTTAGATTTTGCCTGGGGTGCTGAGTCTTCCTGGCAAACAAAAGGCGCACATGAATGTGGGGATACATGAAAGAAACATAGAGTTCCACAGTTCCTTCTCAAAGACACGACTCCAGAGAGGCGAAGAAAGGAAAAGTCAGGAGTGAGAGGTTATCCCGATAAGTACAAAGAAGTTGCTTCCAGTCTTTCTCCTATCGTGTCTGTTGCACTTACTGGTGTGAATAATGTTGTTTTGTTTTCAGAAAGACAGTCATGAGCAAAAGAAAAAAAAAGAATGGTGAGTGATAAGCCAAGCTCAGGAAATTTGAGAATGACACGTTTGTGATAATATATGTTAATTTAGTTGGATAGATGTGAATTATTTTCATAAAGAACAAAGAGAAAGACAGACTACAGCTTAGATTCATTCTTTTAGACTTTCATATAGGCATTAGCCATGTTTCAGATGCACAAATCTCCTAGAAATGTTTTTTTCTAAAAAAATAACATTTTGTCATGGTGGCTTATTTATCAAAAATTACCATAGTTTTCTTGCTTTAGAGATAAAAACTCTAGTGGAGCCAGACTTCAAATAGATGATGTTCTGAGTACATCCAAACAAAGAAAGTGTTTCTGAAACCAAATAAAAGCATTTTTTGAATGACTCCCTCCCCCATTCAGAGTCCCTTTCAGCTCAGCGACACTGGCCCTGATAAAGTCCCGAACACCTCACAGTCTATTCAAAAGTATCAGATTCAACTGAAGGTGAAGAAAATGGGCTATCTGCAATATTCATGAGTTGGGAACTTCCCAAGTTTGGCTATTGTCTGAATGACTTTACAACTGCTTGGGGTGTGTATTACATAACAGATATTCACAGGCACCCAGTGCTTCTAATCAAGCCAAACCTTGTAAGTGAGTCCAAAGGGCCCCTCCATTCTTTCCTAATTCAGGTCCCAAGGAAAAGACTGCCCAGTCTTTTGATGTGTGCTATCCTGCTCCTCGGCTTACCAGACTGGACTGAAGACCGAGATAACACTTCTCAAGGCCCCTGAACTAAAACGGTTTGTTTTCTTAGCATCTGGGGAGTTTTGTCTCTAACTGGAGCAAAGCAGAGTTTGGTACACTAACACTCTCTGAAATAAAGAGACAGGTTCATTTTATTGGTGCAAACCAAGAGCTAAACAAGGAAGTACTTAGCAGTCCGAGTAACACTGCCTCTGTTCTGTCCAATGGGAGTGGACTTCCCAAGGTCTTGCTCCTGGATTAAAAGATTGGGGGATGAATCACACCAACTTCTAAGATTTTCTCCGCAGAGTAACTGCTATCTGGCTAGTGTCCAGCCTTTAACCGAGGTCAAGCATGAAGACCCAGAATCTTTGCAAAGAGCCTAGGAGCAATGCGGTGGTGGAAAGAGCCTCTGGACCTTGGTTCAAGTTCCAGCTTTGCCACTGACTATGACCTTCAACAAGCAACTGGATTTCTTTATTTTTTTATTTTTTTTCAGACTAGTGTTTCTATGTGAATAATGAAGGGATTGAATCTCCAGTCTAAAGTAACAGCATTTTATTATTGCCTCTGCTTGTCTTTTACCCCAAACATATCCTGGTTCAATGGAGAGTCAACTGTGAGGTCTAAGATGGACCCCAAATCAGGTGGAGAAACTTAAGAACAAAGCCTTTGGGGATAACAGGTTGTTGTTGTTTGAAGTTGCCGTCAGGTTGACTCTGACTAATGGCCACCCCATGTACGATAGAACAAACCATTTCTTGGTCCCGTACCGTCTTCTAGATGGTTGGTGAGTTTGAATGCATTGTTGCAGTTATTGTGTATTCTGGGTGCCTTCTAACCTAGGGGGCTCGTCATCTAGCCCCATACTGGGCAATGTTCTACTGTAATTCGTAAAGTTTTCATTGGCTGATTTCTGAAGTCGATTGTCAGTCCTTTCTGCTAGTCCTAGTCTGTCTGAGTCTCAAAGCTCTTTTGAAACCTGTCCACCCGAGGTGGTCCTGCTGGTATTGGAAATACTGGTGGCATAGCTGCCAGCATCACAACCGCATGGAAGCCACCATGGTGTGACAAGTTGGCAGACAGGTGGTGGGAAGGTGACAAGGAAGGTGACCAATGCCAGCATGGCTGCCTACCTTTTTCCCTGAGGTGCTCAGACACAGACTGTCTGCAGAGGACACAAAGGCCAGATCAGGTACAAAATGCCACTTTCTTCTCCTTGGGTATTGGTGCTTTCACTCTGGAAAGACCAGCCCTTAGACATACCGGAAGGCCAGGGTGCTACTGACCTTGTACAAGCAGCTGTTTCCAGGCAAGGTGCTCACCTCTCCCAGCTCTACTGAGTTGACTGACCCTCCTCAAAGTACACGGACATCTGTGCTCAGACAGCGTTATCTGAGGGGGTGACTGGTCTGCTTGCAGATTTTCATACAAGTTTTCCTCCTCAGAAGCGTATGTTTTCTGAGCAAGGGGTATTACTAGTCAATCTTGATCTCTTTGCAGAGAAACAGGGCTGAGACAGGGATGTCGGCTCTGTCATGCTAACCTGAATCTTCTTGGCTACCTGTAGACACCAGAGTGCACCCAGGCACCTGGGCAGGTGAAGAAGTAGTAGTGATGATGTCATGGGAGTGGCCAATAGCCCACTCTAACCACTTGGGAGGGGTTCTGCCTGGAGACTCACCCTCACACAGCTTTTTACATCACTTCCATGCAACTCTGTTGCCTCTTCCAGCTTCCAGTTTTGCTGAAGAAAAGGAGACTGAGAGATGAGGTGCTGGGAGGTGTTGCAACCCCCCACTGAATCTTGTTCTCTGAGTCTGGAGCTCTAATCCACCACTTTTCAGGGTGTGAGGCAGCCATGTCACCCTCACTGGACCCAGAGGGAGGGGAAATGCCTTGACATGGCTTATAAGGACCCTGGTGATGTAGTCCCTGCTGATTCCCCCCTTAAATGCAGCATGTCAGCCTTGTATAAGTGACTGACTATTCCTTGTATGCCAAAGAGTGACCAGCCCCCATATCTTTAGTATACTCTTACTTTCTATCCAAGAGGCAAATTCTGATAACTGTTTGGCAAGGATCCTTCTGAACTTTGGCCTTTGCATTTAAAACATACATACACACACATTCACTCTCTCTCATTTTACTCTGTGTTTTTCTGCAACTTGGTTATTATTATTATTTTTTAAATATCATGTCTTAGACACCTGCTCATGTGTTGGTTAAGTGGTAGAATTCTTGCCTGATGGTGTAGTGGTTAAGTGCTACAGCTGCTAACCAAAGGGTCAGCAGTTCAAATCTGCTGGGTGCTCCTTGGAAACTCTATGGGGCAGTTGTATTCTGTCCTACAGGGTCGCTATGAGTTGGCATCAACTTGATGGCAGTGGGTTTGGTTTTGGTTTCTATGTAGGAGATCTGGGTTTGATACCTAGCCAGTGCCCCTTGAGTGCAACTCCTCACCTGTTCACCAGTGGGCATTTGCTTTCTTCATAAGAAGAAAGGCCTGGCAATTTACCACTGAAAATCAGCCAGTGAAAACTCTATGGATCACAACAGTTGGATCCGTTCTGTGGGGGGTCACCATGAGTCAGAAGCTGAGTCGATAGCTGCTCGCGACAAGTTTAGTCATCTACATCACTTCCTAAAAACCACTCGCCTACTCGTGATGATCAGGTTGGTTTTTCTTGTTATGAGACAGGTGGTGAGGCTCATTCTCATTCACATGGCCCTACGCACACACGCAAGTATTTCTTTTGGACAGATACAATTGCTAAGTCAACTTCTCAGCCACACAGAGACCCTCACTCCCTGTATCCTTTGGCCCTGCAGTTGGAACTCTCCCAGAATTGCTCCTGTACTGGGGCTGGCTTTCCTTTGGAGCTGTAGTTTCTGCTAGTCACTAGTTTTGACTCTCCATAGGGTTGACCCCATCTTCCCGTTTAAGAATCCTTGGTGGCGAAGTGATTAAGTCCTTGACTGCTAACTGAAAGGTCAGCAGTTAAAACCCACTAGCTGCTTCATGGGAGAAAGATGTGGAAGTCTGCTTCTGTAAAGATTATAGCCTTGGAAACTCCACGGGGCAGTTGTACTCTTTCCTACAGGGTTGCCAGCAGTTGGAATTGACTTGGTGTCAATGGATTTAATTCTATCTTTTAAAGAAATTACTCAAAATCCATGACTGCTCTCTCTTATTTGCCAGCACTACTCTCTCTCTCTCTCTCTCTCTCTCTCACACACACACACACACCCCTATTAGGATGTTTTGTGAAGTTTGCAGTGGGAGCTTGGATAGACTGCAATTAGCCTGCTAGCTTGAGTCAGTTCCTAGATTGTGAAAGCTCTTCTACATCAGAATTTGACAACTGCTATACATGCAAAAAAAAAAAAATACGTTTGTTTTAGGCAGGAACCCGCATTTGATCAAGGGAAATGGTTCTTAAAGGGGCCCATCGCCATTGAGTTGCTACTCATAGCACCTCTACAGGACAGAGTAGAACTGCCCCACAGAATTTCCACAGAGTGCCTGGTGGGCTTGAACTGCCAACCTTTTGTGTAGCAACTATGTTGTTGATCACTGCACCATCAGGACTCCCTTAAAATACAGGACAGCATGCATCTAACTACCTGTGTGAGAACAACAGTGGGAATGATTTGAGGGGAAAATACTGCTTCCACAATTTCTGCATAAATTTAATAGAAACTCTCTCATTGCTTGTGAAGGCCTCAAAAGCCTATGCTAGACATCAACAGGTAAGTTCAGTGGAACTTGCTGCTCTGTGTCCTGTAAAAGGATGTGTTGGCATACCAATGGGGCACTCAGCTGCTTTTCAAATTTTCTTTGCAGATTTGACTCCACTTCCCCTTAGAGAGATACATGCCTGTTCACAGGACAGCTTCAAAACCAGACTACAGTGGCTGAAATTTGCCAAGTGCCACTTGAGATTCGTAAAAACACAACGGCTACCTGGATTTTATTCATTGAACCCAGAGACCCTCCTCTGCCACTCGTGCCCCCTGGCTCCCATGGCCCCTGCTGCCAGGTGCGGGTGCTGCAGATGTGAGCCCTGCTGGGCCTCACTCAACAGCCATCTGTCAGCGAGGCCTTCACTCCTCCAGGCAACAGGCTTGTTGATAAGAATATACACTTTTTGCAGTTGACAGACTTTGCTATTCAAAACACTGTAAAAAAAATGGCTATAGGAATTTAATTAGCAACTTCCATTAAGAGATTAGATGAGAACAAAGAAAGAGAAACCAAAGGAAAGGCTTTTTAATAAACCTGGAGAAGCTGTGGAATATTCATAGCATAACAAAGGAAACGGAGGATCTGCTTTGTGGATTGTGAGAGGCGACAGATGGATTGCTGTTTTCTCGTGGGCTGGTGGGCCTCTGGTTAACGAGATGTGTCACGAAGGGCGGGAATGAGTCCTCCTTCCTGGTCCCAGCAGGTGACAGGTGTGGGGTCCTATCAAGGTTGCCAGGTAGCAGGCTCCGTGTGCTTGCAGATGAAGCCATGTGGCTTTGGGGTCTGTGGCTGACCCCAAATGGGTCACCTGATTTACCGCTGAGCTGCAGGCCCGGGCTCCTCTCTGAGCTGGGCAGCTCGCACAGAGTGTATACAAGGCCACTTGGGGCGTTAGAGAATGTAAACGGATCCAAACATATCTCTTCTATGAAATCAGATCCTAGTGACAGGTGTGGAAATAGGCAGTGCTTACACATGGTCAGGGAGTTCCACGGTGGCACAAATGGGGAATGTATTCAGCAACTAACAGAAAGGTTAGAGGTTCAAATCCACCTGGAGGCACTGTGAAAGAAAGACCTGGCCATATCCTTCTGAAAAATCAGCTCCTGAAAACCCTGTGGAGCGCAGTTTGACTCTCACACACACTGGGTTGCCGTGAGTTGGAAATACACTTGGCAGTAGTGGTTACATGAGGTCAAGGGAATTGCAGAGCTCATTTTCTTCATGTCGCTTAGATCGGATGATGAAACCAGTAGTTGGTTCAAAACCATTGTTCTAACATTAATTCCTGTGACTCCTTAATGCCAAAACTCTTTGGAAAGAATGCTCAGACAGGGAACCAGTGAAAAAAGAAGCCAAGTAGAATTGTATTCTGGAGAGCAGTCTTGGAGCCCAGATAGCACCAACCGTGCCTCACCAGTAACCACTAACTGTCGTGAACAGACTTCCACGCTTTCCCACGTCCTTAGGAAAAAGATTCCCAAGTTACAAAGATGTGGCCTGAATTTCATCCGATTTTAAAGGGCTGATAAATAAATTCAGATGGGACTCCCCAGTCCCACATTAGAACTATTTGTGAAAACAGAAAGAAAAAGCCCATCATTTTCAATTTGATTCCAACTTATCCCACCTCATGGTGACCTGTAGACAGAGTAGTGATGCGCCATAGGGTTTCCAAGGCTGAAGTCTATAGGGAAGCTGACTGCTGTGCCTTTTTCTTGTGGTCGGCAGCCCAGTGCTGAAACACTGTGTCACCAACAATAAATGAAGAAATAGAAAACCAAAGCCACTGCCGTTGAGTTGATTCTGATTCATAGTGACCCTAAAGGACAGAGTAGAACTGTCCCATAGAGTTTCCAAGGGGTACCTGTTGAATTTGAACTGCCAACCTTTTGGTTAGCAGACACAGCACTTAATCACTATGATAACAGGGTTTCCACCATGTCACCAGGCCTCCTTTAATGAAAATAACTAGTTGACATAAATTAGATACAATAAGACTATCTTTTCAGTTTCCAGGTGAGGTAATGATTTCCACAAAAAATCCCCAACTATAACGATTTAGATAAAATTATGTTTGCATCAAAACTGGCCCAGGCTATCAATCTGCAAATGCACACACGTGTACATACATACTGATGTGCCTAATAAAACTGAAATGAAAGTCTTGTGACATTAACTATCCTTCACTCCAAAGTCGAAATGAAATAAAAAAATACATTAATTGATAACTGAGTCATAGCCTACATACTGCGAATGCAAGATATCTCTGTAATGGGTTCTAGTTACTAAAAGGTTAATTTCTTTTTTTCCAAGAAAAAGCTAAGGCTAATTCAAGATAATGAGATAGATGGGTGGATTTAAGCGTGGGGGGAAAAAAAAGCTAGAAAATTGCTGATGGCTTGACAAAAGAGCCCAAAGAAATTGTCATCGTTGTCTTTTGTTCTTGTGACCTCAAAGCGCCTTCTTACAGTTAGTTGTTAGCTTAAAATGAGTGAAATTAGAGAATGTGTGATTTCAGTAGTTGCTAAAAGTAGCCTGGCTTCCTTTATGTGGGTCATGAGTTTTGCTTTGAAGCCTTTGTATGTTAACACAATGATAGCACCTACCCCTTTTGGGAACTGGACTTCTTGTTGAGTTTTCCAATGCCATCACTTCTTGCTGCTCTCATCTCTAGGACCATTCTCTTCATCCACCCCAACTAGAGCTCATCTAGGATTCATAACTTGAAAGGACACAGTCTTTGTAACTAAGGTAGAGAATCACTGAATTCCCACAGAAAGAAAGGGCTAGAAAGGGTCACTGGCAATAAACAATATTTCTTGAAATTACTGGTAAAAAAAATTTAAAATGCCAGTAAATTGTCTCACAATGTGGCAGCTAAAGCTTCTTCCCAGTACCCGTCCCCAGTGCAAGGTTTCCTGTTTGTATCACTATAAAAGCCACTGTCATTGGGTTGAGTCTGACTCACAGTGACCCCATGTAGGAGACATACAAAACACATCCTTTTCTGCATCTGCTTTTTTAGGTCCATTTTTAGAGCTGGACACATTTCCATCTTTCCTTCGCATATTTGGGAAGCAACGACAGCTTTCTTGGTCAGTTCTGGTGTTCTAGAGTGTCTCTGCTGCTCTTGGGATTTCTCTGGCCATCAGGCAGGTTTAGGCCCTTGACTGTTGCGCTTTGATGCCATGAAGTTCTTCCAGACCTGGCTCTAGGCAAGAATTCGTTTATTCCTCAAGTCTTTATTCAGCACATACTATACATCAGACTCTGTTCTAGCCACTGGAAACATACTAGCAAAAATTGGCTGCCATCACAGGGCTTGTGTTTCAACGGAGAAAAACTGGCAACAGGCGGGTACTAGACAGAGGAAAGATGGAGTGTTCCTTTTGGAAGTGGTGACCCCAGTGAAGATGGAAGAGTTATGTGTGGGTCATTGAGCAGGTGCTGGAAGGTAATCCTTCCCAGAGGGTGAGGGCCATCCCTGGCTTGTATGCTTTCAGGTCCAATGAGAGGAAGGAACACCAAATATATCCAGCAGCTTCCTGACAGGAAGACCCAGTGGTTTTTTTCACCAACCAAGAAGAGCTTGCAGGATTATCACTTGAATATCTAGTTTAGTTCAAGTAGGAGTATGTTCAGGAAAACTAAACACTTCCTTAGATTTTTTTATTTTATTTTTTTCAAACAAAGATGAAACAGAACATCTTGGAAGAAGAAAGCATCTTTTGGCTCTTGATCTGGAGAAGTCAGATGTGGTTAAAGCTATTTGGAGCTGCAGAGGGCTATCTGATCTTTAGGGACCAGCCAGACAGCTTTCCCCCAGATTATCCTTGCCAGAGCCTCACAGTCCTTCCATTCTGTGGTATCTCTTTTAAACTTGTGTTTAAATAGCTATATTTAGGTGATAAGGCATTAGCCTTTCACCTCCAGAATCCTAACTGGATTCAAACTCCTGTCTTCTGGGAGATGAATTTGGTGTCTAAGCCAAGCCTAGTAGACAAAAGTCCTTATCTCCAAACTCCAAGCCTAATTCAGCCCATCGTGGCGGGACTAGAAGTCAGCTCTAGCGAAAGAAAGGCAGTGAACTGGGAGTTGAACATAAATTATTGAAATCGTTAAATCAATCCTGAATTCAAATCCCAACTATTTAAATGATAGTACCTTTCTGTTCCAATGACGAAACTGCTTTTCAGCACCGTGCTCTCTTGCTGCATTCCAGAAGGGAAGAAAAGTCACTTATCGAAGTTAAGCTTCCCCAAATGGGGTCAAAGCTGCAAAGAAGCATAAGCCTGAGCACCTTAATAAATTTAAATTTCCTTTGAATAGTTTCCTTATCTACCTCAGAAAAATACCGCACGAGTTTCCCGCATATATGCTGCAAGCGACGATGGCGAATTTTATCTCTAATATACTAGAAGATGTCTAAACATGTCAAGGAAATAAGTGCAGAGATTGTATGTTCTCAAGCAAATTTGGTTAAGTTTAGAATAACACCACCGATGTTGTCCCCAAACACTCTAACAACAACAACAAAAAAAAATAGAAATCTGGCCAAAAAGAGACTCCTTGAAGACCTGATCCCCAGCTTAGGCTGCTTGACTCTGAAAGGAACAATTACAGGAGAGAAGCCTGGACGACCCAGCCTATTATTGATGAGAAGCAGGCTATTGAGGGATACTTGGGCTCTTTGGAACAGTTTGCTTTCCAGGTATTCAGAGGCGAGGTTGATTCCCCCTGCTCAGCCGTGCTCCCACCCTCAGCCCTCCTCCTCTCTGTGTTCCATTTATCATGTTAGCGTTTTGCTCACAATGAAACGGATGACAGTTTCATTACAGAATGGCGTCACTTGTCAAACTTTGAATTCTTGATCATAAAAATATCTGTTAAGCTTTGAAGGATTGTTGGAGGACTTCCATTTTACATATATATATTTATCAGTATGGCTGTTTAGAGAAACATGTACACGGAGAGAGCAGGGGGCTGGTATGGAGAAATCAAACCTGAGCTGAAGAGGCCAGGGTTGGCTGTATCCTCCCCGTACAAACAAGCTTCTATCACAGCTCTAGACAGCAGAAATAAAAGGGAGCTTTTTGGCTCACAGCTATAAAAAAATTATCATAGTGATGAAGTTCCCCAGCCATCAACAGAGCTGTGATAACGCTGTTTGATGATGATTTTCCCATGAATGTTAAACAGCCTCCAGTGCAGCAGGAAAGGAGCTTATCTGCCCCTAATACTGATCTTTAATTCCTGCCCTTCTTGAACCAGCCATTTTCTTACGGCATTAACTGGCAAATTTACATCCCATCTTAATGCTGCTAAAGAGGACGGGAGATGAAGAGTAAATGACAGCAGTGTAATGAGGATGGCTTTTTTCTCCTTTCCCTTTAATGGCTGAAGATTTACACAATTGTCTGTAAGCTTATATAGAGAGCTTACCTGAACCTTTTCCCAGCATGGATTCAACTTACAGGAGCTTTTGTTAACTAAACACATATAAATATTTTTAAGGAGGTTTAATAGTGTGACTTCAAAAGAAAGCTGAAGGATGGGAATAGGGAAAAATTTTTTTTCTTTTTTTTGAAATGTCACAAATCTCTGAAAAGTCTTAATGATTTTGGAACAAATAAAGTTCTAAGATATAATAACATTCTATCCAGTTCCCATATACCAAAAAAGACTGCAAATCTTAAGAAATGATTAATTAAAATGAGGATTTAAAGAGGGCTGTACCACATGCCACCAAGACGCGGGGTTTCTCTGATCACATAACAGCCATCGAAATCCTACCTGTTCACTAACAGAGTGTGAAGAGATAGCAGGTAATTTCAGTAGTTAATCTGAATGTAGGGAGGTACAATAGCGAGATGTGAGAAAATCCTATTTGTGCGTCCGGATAATGAAAGTAAACCAAATAAAAATCACCAGGAACGAGGCATTTAACATCACGTGCTGGAAACCTTGAAGTTGTCTTTGACTCTTCTCTCTTTCATCCTCTTTATCCCTTCCATTACCAATACTGCTTTTCCTTCTTTTGAAATGTGTGTTGAATTCACTCCCCCTTACCTCCACCCCCGATACCCCTACCTGTGTCTCTAGCACCTCCCATTTTAAATATTGTAGATTTCTGCTATTTCCTCTGCTCCTAGCTTCTGAGGGGCTTTCTAGAGTACTTTAAAAGTAATACTTCATTATTTTCACCATGTTACCCAACTCCTTAAAACAAACAAAAAACGCAGGTCGCTACTAGTGTTTGCGTCCCCACTGATGATAACACGGGTCCTAAAAGCGTAATCCACTGCCCCGATGCCGTTGAGTTGATCCCAACTCATAGCAATCCTAGAGGACAGCTTAGGACTGCCCTGTCGTGTTTCCAAGAAGCCACTGGTGGATTCAAAGTGTCAGCCTTTTGGTTAGCAGCTGCAGCTCTTAACCACCATGCCACCCAAGTTTCCTCTCCAAGTGTGGTCCACAAAAATAAATACTTAGGCAAAAATTTAATGAAATACGTGCCAGATCTGTATACTGAAAACTGTAAGTGCCGCAAAGAGAAATTGAAGAACTAAATAAATGGAGAGAGATGCCATACTCATGGGTTAGAAAAGGGGCCAGTAGCTTCTTCTGGCAAGAGCCAGATGGTAAACATTTTTGGCTCTTCAGACCACCTAGGTTTTATCAATTATTTTTGGTTTATTTCTATAACCCTTTCAAAATAGAAAAAAACATTTTTGGCTTGAGGGTTTGTACATAGTTTGTTTACCCCTAGGCTAGAACATTTGATATTGTTAAGAGGGCAATTGTCCCCAAATTAGTCCATGGATTCTATGTAATCCCAATGAGAATCCTAACATGATTAAAAAAAAAAATTCAAAGGTTGATTTAAAAATTTAGATAGAAGAGCAAAGGACTTACAAGAGCTAAAATAATTTTGGAAAAGATACTTGGAGGACACTCTAGCAACCTCATTTCGTGACTTAGCTTAAAGCTACAGTGATCAAGAGAGTGAGGTCCCAAGTAAAAATAGACAGAAGAACATAATGGAACAGTCGGAAATAGACTGGCAGGCAACTGATTTTCATCAGTGATACCAAGATAAGCCAGTGGATTAAAAATGGCTTTTTCAACAAATAGTGCTGGAACTAGATACCTATCAGTCTATGATAAAAACAAACAGAACTCTCCATCACTACCACGTACCATATATAAAAATCAACTCAAAATTGATTATAGATCTAAATACAAGAGATAAAATGATTAACCTTCTAGAAGAAAATATAGGAGAAACCTTTTGTAACATTAGGTTAGGCCAAGGTTTCTTAAACCTGATATCTAAAACAAGTATTATCAATAAATGTAATTGTCAAAATGGCTTTCATCGAGATAAAAAAGTTGGCTCTTTAAAAGACATAATTAAAACAACAGAAAGGCAAGTCACAGGCTGGGAGAGAAATTTTGCAAAACGTGTTTGACAAATGGCTTGTATCCAGAAATATCTAAAAAAAAAAAAAAAAACTTGTAAAATTCAATAAATCAAAAACCCAAATTACAAAATGGGGAAAAAATTTTAACAGAAATTTTTCACAAAAGAAGATAGCCAACAAACATACGAAGATGAACTCAGCAGTGCTAATCACCCAAAATGCAGAAAACAATAATAAAAATCAGAAACTGCTAGACACTTCCTAAACCCGTTGCTGTCGAGTGGATTCTGACTCATAGAGACCCTATAGGACAGAACTGTCCCATAGGGTATCCAAACGGTAATCTTTACAGAAGCAAATTGCCCCATCTTTCTCCTGTGGAGGGGCTAATGTGTTACAATTGCTGACCTTTCAGTTTGTAATCAAGTGTTTCAACGCTGCACCTCCAGGGCTCTTTAGACACTTACTAGAACAGACAAAGTTGTAAAATTGCCCGTGTATTGTTCTCAGCATTTTTGAGGCTTTGGACATGTTATAGGGGGTATCCGTCCCTAGAGAAGGATCTTATGCTTGGTAAAGCAGAGGGTCAGCAAAAAAGAGAAAGACCCTCAACGAGATGGATTGACATAGTGGCTGCAACAATGGACTCAGGCATAAAAACGATTGTGGGCATGGCACAGGACTGGGCAGTGTTTCATTCTGTTGTACACAGTAAGGTCGCTATGAGTCGGAACTAGCTCGATGGCACCTAACAACACTGACAATGTGTCTTGCTGAGCAAGTGTGGCAGCTGGAGCATGTATGTATGGCTGTTCAAACTCTAAGTGTTACATCCACTTTGGAAGACAGTCAGGGTGTATTTAAATGAAATTTAACAATTCTGCCTATAGGCATTCACCCAGGAGAAATGAGAATCTACATCTACATAAGAATGGATATGTGAATATTCATAAACAGTATTATTCTTTATAACCCAAACCTAGAAGCAGCCAAGGATCTAATGTCTGGTAACTAGATAACAAATTGTGGTATAGTCATACAATAAAATACTACTTTGCAATTAAAAGGAACAATATTTTAATACATGCAACAAAATGGATAAACTGCAATAACATTACTGCATGAGAGAAGGCAAACACAAAAGCCTATGAGTTATTCCATTTATGTAAACTTCTAGAAAAGGCAAAACTCTAAGGACAGAAAGTACGTCACTGGTAGGAGGTAGAGAGTAGGTACAACAGGGTAGGAGTTTTTTAGATCAGGTGGTTCGGTCTATAGTTTTGACACGATCACTCCCTCATCTTATATTTTAAATGATGCCTTGTACAAGGACTGCCATCGTACTGCCAATGAAGTTCATGAACTCATCCTGGGAAAACTGCTATGTACCTCATTGCTGGCTGTCACTACAGTCACCTTCGAAGTACCCCCCTTGGGAAGCTATGCACTAATGTCAGTGCCTAGTCCACACTTTAAAGCAGTTTTGAAACTCTCTTTTGGGAAAGACCATTAGAGTTGTTATTATACTACCCTTGGCGTCCTGAATATCATCAAAATATCTTCCCTTCAGTATTTCTTTTATCTTCAGGTAAAGAAAAAAGTTACTGGGGCCAGATCAGATGAGTAGGGAGGGTTTTGCAATATTTGCTTACTAGCTAAAAGCTCCCTCACAGACAGCCCTATAACTCATCACCATGCCACTGTGTGTAATGGCCATTCCAGAAATAACTATGAGAATTTAGCAGTCTTCTGTTAAGCCAGATATAAAAAAAATTGAGAATTAGTAAAATAATCTCTCTATTTTATTAATCATAATTTTTAATTAAAATGTTATGTATGCTAACTCATAATGAATTTAATATTGTCATTTTAACTCAATTAAGAAATATTTTAAACATTTCCTAGTTTTATTTTCTGTATGATAAATATCAATAGGGAACTTTGGTGACATAGTGGTTAAGCGCTATGGCTAGAAAACATACGAACACAAACCCTTTGGGGTCCTCAGTAATTTGTGGGAGAATAAAGGGGTCCTGAGCAAAAAGACTTCAAGAACTTCTGGCTTATAGGATTGAATCCAAACCAAGATTCAAAGTTCTGCATTACCTCAATGTTCTTAGCCTTCAGACTTTTTCCTCACCCAGTCTCTTTACACACATCTTCTCTAGTTAGGCTAGCTCGAGTCTCACCCCAGTCCCAATTTCCAAGTCAGGTCCATGACTAGCTTTGTTCTCCACTGTAAGGCTCTCTCTAATCTACAAGCTGTGTTTTATCCTTCAGGTCCCTATTTTCTCATCTGCAGAGTGATGATCACAATGGCATCTACCTCACAGGGTGGCATAGTGGTTAAGTGCTATGGTTTCTAACCAGAAGGTTGACAGTTCAAATCTACCAGGCATTCCTTGGAAACTCTTTGGAGCAGTTCTACTCTATCTTACAGCATTGCTACGAGTTGGAAGTAACTGGATGGCAGAGGGTTTGGTTTGATTTATAAACTATAGCTAAAAGTTCTTTAAACAAAATTCTTTTTGGGTCATGTTTTACTTAGCACAGATGTGGGCATCAGTAGATGCTTAATAAATACTGAGTTCCTGATTTGTCATTTTGCAGTATGGGAGCAATGACATTGTCTTTATCATGTGCTTCCTTGACATGCTGAGATGACACGTGCAAAAAGATTTCATTTCTTTGAAGGAAAAAAAAACCTGTACGTCAAACCAGGGTTTCTCTTTTTGTGTCTCAATAGGTCCAAGGGCCATGATAATGAATCTACCCAGATATCAATTATTATTAAGCAAGTTCTCTTATTTATTTTTTTCCTTAGTACTCTGAATTCCTTTGGCATGCTGACTTTTTCATATCTAACAAAGCTGTTTTGTCAAAGAAACACTTGGGAAAATTGGCTTTATAGGCCATGTAAAGCTGACATTTTTTCTATCGACCTTGTTAAACATGTTGGCACTTAAAGCTTGTGTTGTTAAGCTTGTGCCCACAATATCTTCAGGACAGAAATGATTATTCCATCAAAAACTCTTACAGGAAGAAGACCTTTTGGAACAATTTTTTATAACTGTATTAATTTTGTTATAGATTGATTTGTGTTCTCCCAAAAATGTACATCCACTTGGTTAGGCCACGATTCCCATTACTGAATGATTGTCTACCATTTTGTGACCTGATGTAATTATCTTCTGTGTTGTAAAGTCTAACCTCTTTTAAATTAATGAGGCAGGACTCCATCAATAGGGCTGAGTCAATCACTGTTAGAAATAAAAGACAGAAGGGAGCAGAGAGGACAGCGACCTCTTACCACTAAGAATAAAGAGTGGAAGTCGAGTGTGTCCTTTGGATCTGGGGTACCTGCCCTAAGAAGCTCTTATTCCAGGGGAAGATATATGATAAAGACCTTTCCCTAAAATGATAGAGAGAAAGCCTTCCCTGGGAGTTGGCATGCTGAATTCAAGACTTCTAGTCTTCTACAGTGTAAGGGAATAAATTTCTTTTGACTAAGCCATCTACTTGGGATATTTCTGTCCAGCAGCACTAGATAACTAAGACAAATCTGTAACAAAATTTTTCAGATATGATGGTCACTGAATTTTAGTTGAAATTCTAACTTTTTTCAGTATTGATCCTAGAAGTTGTCAAGCGAAATAGTTTTATAACTTTTGCCTACATCAAAGGTAGCCTGCTGAATTGATCACAGCAATCTGATGCACTAAAGAGGAAGAAATACTAATTCATTTAAGAAACATTTATTGACAATCTACTATGTATAGCAGTTACTGGCATTATAGAAGGGGAGTCTGGTAATAGGACAGAGAACAAATGAAAAAGAAATGAGATCATTTTAGCTAATGATAAGTGTGGTGGCAGGAATGATGTAGGATGCAAGATAGAGTATGATTGGGGTTGGGATGCTATTTTGATAGAATGAGCAAAAATTATAGCTCGTTGTTTTGAGATATCCAAAATCTATGTCTAATGAAAAGGTTAACAGGTGTTATGTCTGTGAAAAGTGATTTTATTCCTTTTTTGTAATTTTCTATATTTCGCTATTGTTTTACATAAAGATGATCATTTTTCATAACCAAAGAAAAACTACCTGTACAACACAGAAGATAATTACATCAGGTCACAAAATGGTGGACAATCACGCAATAATGGGAATCATGGCCTAAAATTCAGATTGTGTTGACCTGCTGAATAAAGATACCATAACCATTGCCTGTTGCCACTGAGTTGATTCTGACTTATAAAGACCCTATTGGACAGAGCAGAACTGCCCCACAGGGTGTCTAAGGAGCAGCTGGTGGATTGGAAGTGCTGACATTTTTGTTCGCTGTGGAGCTCTTAACCACTGTGCCACCAGGGCCTCCAAAGATACCATAAAACCCCACCAAACCCACTGTCATCAGGTTCATTCTGACTCATAGCAACCCTATAGGATAGGCTAGAACTGCCACATAGAGATTCCAAGGAGCACCTGGTGGATCTGAACTGCCAACCTTTTGGTTAGAGGCCATGGCACTTTATTGCTACGCCACCAGGGATATTATAACCCCACTGCCATTCAGACTGTAGAGATCTATAAATTACAAAGAGAAAAGATGGTATTGTCTGAAAAAAACTGCTCCAGATTGAGCAGCCTTTTAAATAAGTACTATCTGTAAAGAAGAGTACTTAGCACCAGGTAAGTGTCATCTGTTGGCTAAATTAGTAAATTCATAAGTATGTTGAAATGATGCCTAATTCAAAAAAACAAACAACTTTGTAGAACTTACCATGTACAAATCTACTTTTTAAAGTACTCTTGACAACAAAATAATTAATGCAGAAGAATCTTAAATGAATACAGTCATGCATTGCTTAACATTCGTGATACATTCTATGAAATAGGCATTGTGTGACTTGTATGCTGAATGACAATGGGATTGGATATTTTTGCCTATAAGTCAAAGCACATGAGGTCAGACAATTAAGTCTGTGCGCTTACTTGTTCTAAGAGCTACACACCACACTGCTGACTATCACTATGGTCACCCTCACGAGAATCCCTTTGAGAAGCTATGCACCGATGCCAGTGCCTAGGCCACGCTTCAAAGCAATTTTGGAACTCTTTCTGGAATGGCCATTGTGCAGGATGGCATGGTGGCAAGTTTGTTGTCGGTGAGGGAGCTTTTAGTCAGTGAACAAATAACTGTACTGGAACACCCTCCCCACTCACCTGATCTGCACCCCAATGACTTTTTTCTTTCTCTGAAGATAAAGGAAATGTTGAAAGGAAGACATTTTGGTGGCATTCAGGACATCAAAGGTAATACTATGACAACTCTGACAGCCATTCCTGAAAAAGAGTTCCAAAATTGCTTTAAAGGGGGACTACTCACTTGTGTGAGTGCATAGCTTCCCAAGGGGAGAACTTCAAAATTGACTGTAGTGATATTCAGCAATGAGGTGTGTAGCACTTTTTCTAGGATGAGCTCACGAACTTAGTTGTCAGTGCTTGTACACGGTTATATGGTGTCTTAGTCATGTAGAGCTGCTATAACAGAGATGCCACAAGTGGATAGTTTTAACAAAGAGAAATTTACTCTCTCACAGTCTAGTAGGCTAAAAGTCTGAATTCAGAGGGCCAGTTCCAGGGGAAGTCTTTCTCTCTCTGCTGTTTCTGGGGGAATGTCTTTTTCTTCAATCTTTCCCTGGTTGAGGAGCTTCTCAGCACAAGGACCCCAGGTCCAGAGGATACGAGATGTTCCTAGTTCTTCCTTCTTGGCGGCATGAAGTTGCTCCCTGTGTCTGCTTGCGTCGCTCTTTTATATCTCAAAAGAAACTGACTCAAGATACAACCTAATCTTGTAGTATGGATCTTGCCTCATTAACATAACTGCTTCTAGTCTAGCCTCAGTAGCATCAAAGAGGAAGGATTTAGAACACATAGGAAAATCATATCAGATGGCAAAATGATCAGTAATCACACAGTACTGTGAATTTGACTGGGCAAATTGACATACATTTTGAGGGAAGGCAATTCAATCCATAACACTCCACACTTTGGCCACCCAAACTTCATGTTATTGGCACATGTAAAACAAATTTACTCCATCACACCATAGCAAAAGTCGTATATCAATTCCATGTCCAAGACCAAAAATTCCTCTTCATCTGTGACATCTAGAGTATAAGTTTTCTGCTTCTAAAGTACAATGGTGAAACAGGCACAAATTACGGACAAGTTGGACATTTCCATTACAAATGGGAGAAACTGAAAGGAAAGAAGGAGTAACAGGCATCAAGCAAGTCAGTAGAACATGTTGCCTTAGCTCTCAAGGTCTGAAAATAGTCCTCTGTGTACTCCGAGACCATGTAGGCAGCAGGCTTGCCTTCCAGACTCTGGGTGTTGACAGTGCTTTCTATTGTCAGCCTCTCAGCCCTGGGCTTCAGCTCTGCCTTCCAGGACCACTGGAACAGCAAATTTGCTCCCTCAAACTTGGGTGACCCCATTATCCTACTGCAGATCAGTGGCAATTGCATCTTTGAGACTCCAGAGGTCATGGCCCCTCCCTCTGAGACTGAAGCTTCCATTTCCTGGGTGGGCTCCAGCTCTGTCTCTCCCTGGTCTCAGTGGTAACAGCTCCCCTCCTTGCTTTCTGAATGATTACTAAAATTGTCTTTGAGGTTCACAATTCCACCAACAGTCTCTTCAAGCAACCTAGGCTTATACTGTAAGGCATTTTAAACCTCTTTCAGCCTCTGTCCACTCAAGTTTCAAAAAGACTTCCACATTTTATGTATCCAGTAAAGCACTACCCCACTGTCTCTGTCCTAAATTCACTAGCCTCCTAGACTACGAGAGAATAAATTTCTCTTTGTTAAAGCTATCCACTTGTGGTATTTCTGTTACAGCAGCACTAGATAACTAAGACATATGGCAATTTTGTATTTGTAAGTAGAGAAAGCCCACATTAAAATTAACAATAGAACAGTTCATGTGTAAGCAAGCAACATAGGCATTTATTATGACTTTAAAGACATACACAATATAGGTCATATATACATGTACTGTACCGTTATATGCCTGGAACCATAGGGGTGCAGTGGTTGAGAACTTGGTTGCTAATCAAAAGTTTGGTTATGGGATTTAACAAGTGCATGGTGTCATGGAAACTTTATGGGGCAGTTCTAGTCTGTCCTCCGGAGTCGCTATATGTTGACATTGACTCAATGGCAATATTTTCTTTTTTTTTTTTTTGGTGTGTGTGGGGGAAATTGTACACCTGGCAGTGTACTTGTTTTGTATACAAAAGACATAAGATACACATGTTGCGTGCAGAAAGCTGTCGCATTTGCTGCGCCTGGTTACATCCACTACGTCTTATTCTCCAGTTGGAATTTCTGAATCTTATTACAGTGTTATGGGACCAAGAATATATATGTGGTCAAACATTACCCAAATGGATGTTATGTGATGTATGACTGTACTTCTATGTGAAAGAAGGCAGTCTGGAACAGCTGTATACTGTGTGATTGCAACTATATGACATTCCAGAAAAGAAAAAACTATAGAGACAGGAAAACAATCAATAGTTGTCAGGAACTCAGTGGAAGAAAGGGAGGGGTGAATAGGTGGAGGACAGTACATCTATTCTGAGTGACACTAACAGTGGACACACGGATGCATGACATAATGCATTTGTTGAATCTCGTAGACCTGCGCATCACAAAGGTGGATCCTTATGTAAACTCTAGACTTTACTTAGCAATCATTTATCAATACTGATTCTTCAGTTGTAACAGATCTATCACACCAACGCAAGTTGTTAAAAACAGAGAAACCATGCATGGGGGAAGGAAGGGCACATGGGAACTCTCTGTACCTGCTGATTTTCTGTCACCTAAATCTGCTTTAAAAAAAAAAATGACTCCTTTTAAATTCTAAAAAAAAAAATGAATATGACATGGTCTGGGAATCCTGTTTTTGTTTACTCTTTTTTTGTTTTTGCTAAATCTAGCAAGCTGCCTCTTAGAAATCTTAGGAACCCACTGGGCTGGAAAAGCATGTATGTAATCAGGATGCCACTACTTCTCTCTGCAGCAAAAAAGAACCAACCTGTAGGTTCTAAACAGGAAGAGAAGAGATACTTTCATAAGTGTGATGAAATCCAAAGGAGAGGAATATTTAGAACTGCTTCCTCTTATTAGAGAGAAGCCTAAACAGTTATCCTCACAGGATGCTTGTTTCAGTCCATACACAGACTTCCTAATAATCCACCAGTTATTCAAGAGAGTGAAGTGTGGTTAAATTTTGACAAGGTCTCCTAAGAAGAAACACTTTCAGCGGGGCACAGTGGACTGTTTGCAAACACCACCTCATTTTTACTGTTTCTGGAGAGGATCATTCACTCAATTGCTTCCCTTTGTCATGCAGAAACAGCCAGCTGAAACTTTGGGGGAGAAGACACATATGGCCCCTTACTTAGGAAACATTATTTCTCCTCTGAGAGCCTGGAGTTAATGGAATTCCATCTGTGGACGCAGTCCCTGTCCACAGCTGCGAGCCACTTGGAAAGGGTTTCTGAGGACAGCCTTGACGGACCGCTTTGCATGGAGATCTCGTCCATGAGCGGAAGGAAGGAGAATTCTGATAACATAAGAAGGTTTCTTCCTGCTCTCACTTCTTGTCAACGTTCAGCCCAGTGAAACGTAGACTTCTAAAAAGCCCATCCTGAAGATACTCTCAGCAGGAAAAAAAAAAAATCACAGAAAACTTTAATCTGCGCCATGCAGGCAGTTTCCGCTTTTCAGCTGCCCTCCTGCTTTGCACCTGTTTGCTCAGCGCTGCTTAATATGGATCTAAACAGGAAGTCTCTAACTTACGAACGACTGGGTTCTACAAATTTACCTATTGGCTTATTAGGTGGATCTGAGAACACACCAGTTCCTTCCAGAAAAGCGTCACAAATGGCTGCCAACTTTCTAGGCAGGTCCACAAGCCAACGTTCCTGAGCTATTGTCTTAAAAAGAGGCTATTGTCTTAAAAAGAGGCACCTGATGAATGAAATCCTTGACAAGTTCAGAGTTTTCTCTGTTTCTCCTGATGTTGGTTATTAGTCAGTGGTGAATATTTTTATTTTTTTATGTAGAGGTACAATCTGTACTGAAGGCTATAGTCTTTGATTTTTATTAGTAAGTGCTTCAAGTCCTCTTTGCTTTCAACCAACAAGGTGGTGTCATCTGCGTATCACAGGTTGTTAATGAGTCTTCCTCCAATCCTGATGCCCTGTTCGTCATATGTGGTTCAGCTTCTGAGATTATTTGCTCAGCACACACGTTGAATAGGTATGGTGAAAAGATGCAACTCTGATGCACAGCTTTTCTAATTTTGAACGCTACTGTATCAGCCTTTTCTGCTGTAGTTACCACCTTTTGATCCATACATGAGATCCTCGTGAGCACAATTACACATCCTGGAATTCTCATTCTTTGCAAGGTTATTCATAATTCGTTACGATCCACACAACTGAATGCTTTTGCATAGTCAATGAAACACAGGTAAACGTCTTTCTGGTATCCTCTGCTTTCAGCCAAGATTTGCCTGACATCAGCAATGCTATCCCTGATTCCAAGAGTCCTTCAGAGTCTGGCTTGAACTTCTGGCAGTTCTCTGTTGACGTACTACAGCAGCCACTTTCGAATGATCATCAGCAAAATTTTCCTAATTATGCTGAGCTTCTCCCTCCATTGTTTACCCCACAGATGAAATCTATTTGATTCTTATGTAGCCCATCTGGTGAGGTCTCTATACAGTTACTGTTTATAAGAGAAAGAAGGAAGAGAATGTCACCTTTTTTCCTGATTCACTGCTTGTCCTAAGTAAAGTTTTCGGGAGCATCAACAAATGAAATGTCTTTTATCTCTCTTCTGCTTTCTGGAAACCCTGGTGGCGTAGTGGGTTAGTGCTACATCTGCTAACCAGAAGGTCAGCAGTTCACATCTGCCAGGTGCTACTTGGAAATTCTATGGAGCAGTTCTACTGTGTCCTATAGGGTCAGTGTAAGTCAGAATTGACTTGATCACAGTGGGTTTGGTTTGGCTTCTTCTGCTTTCTAGTGACCTACTTCTCTGACTCCAGTTACGCTCATGGCCCTCCTAACCCCTCACCTCTCTCCCTTGTAGCTCCAGCTATATATATATTTTTTAAACTTCCTCCAGTCTCCACGTTTTCAGTTATCTTACTTATCTTGCCTCCTCCTCATTTCCAATCAAACCTCATATTCCCTTTTTATAATATCTTTCCGCTGGATGTCGTGTAAAAAACAATATATTAAAATACTTTATACTAAAATGTGAATGACTAACAATTCCATAATTTTCTCTGAATTTGCGTATTTCACAGGAATGATTCTTAAAAGAAAATCAAAACTGACAGGGAAACACTTCAGGGGATGTGTGGTGGGCCCTTTGTGAGTCTGGCAGGCTGTTCCTGGGTCAGCCCCTTCTCTCAACTCGCTGTTTTCTTCCTCGTGTGAGTAGGCATTTCTTCTAAAAGCTGTGGGCTTCGTCCCAACGCCTCTCATGGTACTGGCTGCAGGGACTCCCCTGGAGAGGCTGAGGTACAGCAGGCTCTTTGCAGCCTTATACCTTGTGTGGCTGAAGTAGGTCTGTCTAGGTTCTGAGCAAAGCATTTCCCCTGAGATGTCTGGGAATGGATGGGGCCAGTGGCCAAGGGGGCCAGAGTTCTCAGAGTGTACCAAGATCAGGCCAGGAAAGCCTCAGTCAGTCATTGATGCTGATGGGTAGGTTTGCTGTTACTTGCTACCAATTCACCTCCAACTTACGGCAACGCACATGTGACAGAAGGAACTGTTGCCTGGTCCTGTGCCATGTTCACGATCACTAGCATGCCTCTATTATTATAGCTGTTGCTTAGTGGCTTCCAGCTCCAGCACTGTACCTGACAATATTTTGCTGTGATCTGTAAGGTTTTCATTGGCTCATTTTCGGAAGTAGATTGCCAGGCCTTTCTTCCGAGAATAAGACAGTATTGAAAATCAGGAATAAAGTTTGAGGCCAGGATCCTGGTAGAACTGAAACAGGTGAGAGGGATGAGAAGGAGATTATGCTCCACTGTCCCCTGTCTGCCTTTACGACCACCAGTTAGGTGGTCTTGTGGAAAGGGGACAATGATTTAAAGGTACAGGGTTGGGTGACCACTGTGTCCCAATAAGTTATGTTCCTTGGTCTGTGCCCATGGCACTGACTGCCTGAAGATGTTTTGTTCTGAATCAATACTTGGAAAATTGTGGCTGTGCACTCAGGGTTCTGACTTTAATACCCAACTGTAAGATGTCACAGAGCAACACCCGTGGTTTGTCCACAGTTCGTGCTTCCCACTCACCTGTAGCAAAGACAACATCTTTGAATTTTTTTTTTTTTAATTGTTGGTGCTAGCTCTAATCACATCAGAAAACTCAGATTTTTTCCATTGGAGCTTCTTGTAACACTGCTTGGTTCTGTGGGTTAAGCCATACTTAGGTCTCACACCAACAACAGCCAGGCTTGCTGCTACGTTAGGGACCCCTTCCCAGGTCCAGTGGGATCAAAAATGTCAACCTCTGAAGCCCATGCCTCCAGAGCGGACAAGCTTTGGATGTCTCACGAGCCCTGAGTGTGGTCTTCCTCTACTGCAGTGTGAGACAAGTCTGCCTATCTGGCCCTTCTGCCCCGACTTCTCCACCTGGCACCCAATGGAACCCTAACTCCAGCCAACAGGCTGAGGCTGGTCTGGCTCTCCTGAGGTTTACTAGCTTCCTTGCCTTGTAGCTAGCCCTCATTTCTGGATGCCTGTGCCCGATCCTCAGAATGTATTTGTCCACCGATAAGCTAGGCTACTCCAGATGCAGATGACCGTGAATTCTTCACATTGCATTTTAGTCTACCACCTGAACTAGCCAAGCTGATTCCCCACTTTTTGTGTTTGAGATAACTAACTTGAATGTTTGCCTGGTCCTACCTCTTCTAGGCTGCTTCCCCAAGCCTTTCCATGTCGTGTTACATCTCATTATGGGCCATGTTAGTTTCTCTAGCTTCCGTTTGAGATGATTCCAACCCCATAGCAGTCCAGGCCATGACTCCCACTGTACTGCTTGGTCTGACCATTCAGCATGGCTTGGTTGCTTCTGTCACAAACTACCTAAGGTGTTCTGCAGCCAACATCTCTGTTAGCAACAACAAAAAAAAACTCTACATCTCAGAATCCATTTGCTGATAGTAACGATACCCCTTTACCATTTTAGAGTTCATCACACCATATCAAATTTGACATACATACAAGCCTGTGAGTTCTGTAGGCCCACCGGTATTTGCATTTTTAGATGGGAATGCTATATGGCCATCAAGTTATATCACTGAGATAACACAAATGAGTGGCCAAGTTTGGTACTAGAACTGGATTCTCTTTTCACTAAGTCATGTTGTCAACCCTGAAACCCTGATGATACGGTATCTCAGAAGGAAGTCAAGTCTGATTCATAACTAGATTATGATCTTAATCAAGAAGCTTGGTGTGATATTCATTTGATACTTATTGAGCATCTACTATGTGCCAAGCACTCTTGCAGATGTTTAGGATTTCTCAGTGCACAAAACTGTCAAGAGTTCTCAGCCTTGTGACCGTTACGTTTGGTGATCTATATCTCAGAGGTGCTGGACTGTTGGTCGTCAGTTCTGGACAGGACTCTACTCCTAGTTTTACCCTCTATAAATAGAGATAACTTGACTCTAAGGCCTTGTCCAGCTTTGGGTCTATGATTCTATGACTTTCCAACTCATGTGGGCCCCTGATTTGTTTGCTATTTCTTCTGACAAAACAACTACAGCAAACCTGGATAATACTATTGAGAGTCATCTCAGAGAAGAGGTAAAGGCATGCCATTATCCCTTAGTGCAGAAGTTGAAGTGTCGGTGATGCAATAGGTTGTTGTGGCTAGTGGCCACTGAATTGGCCCCCCATCTGTGGAGAACTCATACACAATGGAATAACACACTGCCTGGTCCTATGTCACCTCCAAGACTAGTTATGAAGCAGAACGTCGTAAACCGTAGGGTTATCGTGGGCTGATGTTTGAAAGTAGATCACCAGGCCTTGCTCCATCCTGCATCTTAGTCTGGAAGTTCCACTGAAACGTTTCCAACATAGCAGCACATTAGCCTCCACTCACAGATGGCTGATGACTGTGTGCATGAGGTGCCTTGGCCGCGCATCAAACCTGGGTCTCCTTCTTGGCACCTCCTGCACGGAAGGTAAGAAATTCACCACTTAACTACCTACTGCCCTTGATGCAACAGTTAGGGCATCTCTTTGTTTTATTTTTTAAAAATTGTTTTCATTGTGTTTTAGGTGAAACTTTATAGTTTCAATCAGTTTTTCATACGAAAACTCACACACACTTTTTCATGTGACCCTAGCTGCTCTCCTTACATTGTAAGAGCACATTCCCCCGTCAACAAAGTATTTCCCACGTCCATTTGACCAGCTCTTCCCTCCCTCCATCTTTTCATCTTGCTGCAGATGTGAGCTGTCCAGTTTGCCTCCTGTATCTACCCAAGCCCAGAAGCACACTCTTTACCAGTATTATTTTGTGTCTTATAGACCAGTTAAATTTTTGTCTGAGAAGTTGGCTTCTGGAATGGTTTCAGTTCTGGGCTAACAGAAAGTCCAGGGGCCATGTCTTCTGGGGACTCTCCAGTTGGTCAGACCATCAAGTTTGGTCTTTTTATGGGAGTTCAAGGTCTTCACCCTACATTTCTCCCACTCCATCAGGTGGCTGGGCACCACCTAGTTCTTCTGGTCTCTTGTTGATGTAGTCTCTGGTATGTGTGGCCCCTTAGCCTGTTGGCCTCATGCTTTCTTTGTGTCTTTGATGCTCTTCTTTCTCCTTTGTTCCGGGTGGAATGAGACCAACTGATGCTTCTTAGATGGCCATTTGCTAGCCTTTAAGAGATAGGGCATCTCTTAATATTGAACACAAAAGCAGTTTTACTATGGTCCCTGATTTACAGTTTGTTTTACAAATATATATATGTACACACATATATATAAATGTACATGTATATATACACATGTATATGTATATACACATGTATATAGTATACACACATATATACTTCTTTAGTGGAAACCACTGTAGTGGAAAAACAGAAGACTTATTTTTGGGCTAAGAATAGAGCATTTGTCTGTGCCTACTGAGCTTTAGTGCAGAAAATAGTATATAGTTGATTTGATTCACAAAATAAGCCTAAAAGATCTGTTATGTGCTATAATTTATCTTGGGATTTTTTGTATGATGGAAGCATGAAAACCTGACTCTCTGTGCTGTCAAAAATGTTTTCTTTCATTCCTCTTTCTTTTCTAATCTTCCTTAAAATATTGGTGTGAATTAAACTCACCAAGGAGGAAACCAGAGAACATCTTCCATAATGTAGTTATGAAAATAAGAGCAGAGTTGTTATTACTCCCATCTGGGATGCCAGATGTTTGCGCACTGGTGTGGGGGTTGCACACATTTCTGACCCCAAATCCAAGACCCGGTTAAATGTGTTTAAAGCATTTCTGTTCCAAACATGTAAATGCAATGGAGTGGGAGCAAAACCAAAAGTATTAATACCAATAATCTGCTAAGAGTGCATGGGAATTAGTCACTGCAAAGTCACATGGTTTAACTGAAATCTGATTGTATGTGTTGTTTATAGTATGAAAGGACGCCAGAGACTTTAGATAGTGCCAGGAGAGTTTAGATTATTTGAATGAAACCCCACCTTGTCTGGCTACTGCCAGAAGCAGGAAGTCCAGCAGAGGAAGAGTTTCCTCAGAACTTTTATCTGGAAATGTCAGAGACAAAATAAAATTGCCTTTATCCATGTATCTGGAGGGTCAAGGGTAGATACACATAACAAAACTGGAAATACTCTATAATCTGTTGTAATATTTCTTTGTCATTTGTTTCAGGCCAGATAGTCTACTCATTTATCATCTGAACATGAGAGTCTCAAGGAAATGCCCTCATCTGGGACCAGTCCTGTTGCCCATCATTTCGTCCACCCATAACTGTGGGAGAGCAGAGCTCCCTTTGCAGCCTCCAATGAGAGAGGATGCGGAAATGGGATGTCAAACAGAGTACTGAGCTTCTGCTATCCACCTCTGGACTTCTAGAAATTTTTTAAAAATACGGTTAGTTCTTCAAAGTTCAGAAAAAACATATAGTAATTGTGTTGACCCACAATGGCATGAAATAGTTCTCATGACAGTTTCATGACAAGGATATAAGGAAAGAATTTCTGTGCCGTTAAGATCAGGCATCTGCTGAATTCTGTTGACACTAGCATATGATTCCAGCTTACTCTGTGGCTCTGGAATATTCTTTGCTGAAATAGTAATTTTGTGATTTTCTAAGATCAACAGGAGGAGAGATACAACTCACTAAACAAAAGCCTCAAACACTTCTAAAAATGATTGTACTTTAAGAAAAAGAGAGCAAATTAGAGAGAGTTTGTTTAATATTAGAGTTAATGCATTTCTTAATGTTTGCATTGATTGCCATAATGTATGGATGTGTGTGTACTTGCACACGGAGCCCTGGTGAGTGTAACAGTTAAGCCTTTATCTGCTAACAGAAAGATCGGTGGTTTGAACGTAGCCAGTGGCTCTGAGGGAGAAAGGTCTGGTGATCTGTTCCCATAAAGACTACAGCCTAGAAAATCCCATGAGGCAGTTCCCTCTGTTGCATGGGGTCACTATGGGTCAAAATTGACTCAACAGCACCCAACAACAACACTAGTGTGCCTTCCTTCTAAATTTAGTCTTACAGCCTATAAGTGCAATTTTTGTGATGCAAATAATTTTTATATGTACTATGTAGATTGTTATATAGATTGTTAAACCATTGGCATTGAGTTAATTCCAATTCATAGCAACCCATAGAGCAGGGTAGAACCACACCATAGAGTTTCCAAGGAGCACCTGGTGGGAGTTTCCAAGGAGCACTTGGTGGATTCAAACTTAAGATTGGCAGTTTGCATTCACCAGGTGGTCCTTGAAAACTCTATTGGGGCAGTTCTACTCTGTCCTTAGAGAGTTGCTACGAATCAGAATTTGCTTGAAGGCAACAGGTTTGGGTTATATAGATTGTGATGTGAAGAAACCATGCAATTATAAAATTTATGGAGGGTAATATATTTGTAACGTAAAGAATCATCCCTTAAGTGACCTGTTTTGAAAATTTGGTCTTTGTTGGTATTATCTTTTCTTAAAATGACTCAAATGTGTCATAAAACTTCAATTTTCCATCACACTAGAGTTTCAACTGGAATTTATATTCAATACTAGTTAAACAGGGATGGGAAGAAATGAATAAAAATAGCCTTGTTTCAGGGTGCAACCATACTAAGATAAATTCTGGTTAATTCTAGAGCCCTTCTAATCGAAAAGTTTTATAATAAAGTTTTATTAAAATGCCAACGAGTATTAAAACTTTGAAAAGATTAAATAGTTCTCTAAACCATAATAAGGTTTTTCATTTTGCCCAAATGGCACTTTTATGGAACCTCCTTATAATGTGTGTATGATGGCAAAGTAGTTCCCTGTATCAGTTTCCTCTTCTGCAATGAAGAATTTAAAACTTTGTACCTAATAACTCTAAAATTATCTGAGTATAAATAATTCCCAGCAGGTAGGAAAAAATGGGTAAATGGAAATTTAGGGTGTATGCACTCTACAGTGGATTTTGGGCCTCAAAATTTCAATTATGTATTTTCTGTATATGGATACACTGTCAGTATACAGAACACTAATGGACATTTATGTATTAATAATCAGGGGAACTTACAACCTTTCACAGGCTGTGCCCAACATTCTCTGATTTCCATCTTGGATTTGAGACATAGAGGCCTGTTTCTCACATCCTTGTGGATGGAGCCAGGAATGAGAATATGACATCCAAGTGCTTAAATGCAAAATCTGAAACACATTCTGAGGGCTGTCCTCAACAGATGTCTCAGTGAGAGCTCCTAAGTGGAGCCAGGGAAGGGAGAGAGCTAGGTCACGCTGCCAGGAGAAAATAAAAGAAAGCCCTAGCTGGAGAACCAGTACTAAAGGAAGAAAAGGCTCTTTGGACTTACTGCACAGGAGTAAGTTCTGGTCCTTTCTTTGGGGCTAAGGAACAAGTGTTTCCTCTGAGTTCACCCAGGAAGAAACAGCTGACCCCTTGGTATACATGAATGAAGAGGCATTGTGTGAAGAGAGACCTGAGGCCTTGCACTCCCAGCTGTCAGTATAGAATGTCAGACATGGAAGAATAGAAGAATCCAGGTACCAGCACCAAGGAACAGTCAGAAGCTTGATCAAAGGGAAAATGGGAGAGAAAAGTTATAAAGGTTTGTTGTTGTTGTCAGTTGCTGTAGTGTGTATTCCAACTTACGGCAAGCCCATGTGTGTACCATACAACTCCTCCATAGGGTTTTAAAAGGTTTGAACCTTTCAGAAGTGGATGAGCAGACCAAACATTAGGTGACTGGAAAAGTTACACACGTTTAAATAACACATGGGTCAAAGAAAGAGTCTCAAAAGAATTAGAAGATATTTTGAGCTAATTGAAAATGGGAACACAACTTATTAAAATACATGTACAGTGAAACCTGTGAGAGCCAGAAACCAACAGGATTGCCTTGTTTTTCCAGGTCTCCCAAATTTTCTGCCCTTGACAGAGTGCAGCCTCGTCACTTTTCCATTGCTCTCTGTTGCTGTCGTCAGGTGCCTTTGAATCACTTCTGACTCACAGAGACCCTATGCATGACAGATAAAGACACTTCTGGATCCTGTGCTATCCTCACAATCAGTGCTAGGCTTAAAGCCGTTGTTGTAGCCCCTGTGTCAATCGGTCTTATCAGTGGATTTCACCAATGCTCTGCTTTACAGCAAGGATGATACACTTCCCCAGGGAGTAATCCCTCCCTGTAACAAGTCCAGAGTATGTGAGACAGAGTCTTACCATCATTCCTCCAAGGAACATCTTGGTTGTACTTATTTCAAGATGGATTTCATTCTTCTGACATTCCATAGTATATCCAATATTATTTGCCAACATCGCAATGCAAAGACATCAATTCTTCGGTCTTCGTTATTCATCATCCAGCCTGTGCATGCATTTGAGGTGATTGCTTGGGTAGGCATACTTCAGTCTTCAGAGTGACATCTTCGCTTTTGAATACTGTAAAGAGGATTTCTGGAGCAGATTTGTCCAATGCAATGCATCTTTTGATTTCTTGACTGTGGCTTGCATGGATGTTGATTGTGAATCCAAGTAAAACGAAATCCTTGATAACTTCAATCTTTTCTCTGTTTGTCATGATGTCACTTACCGGTCTAGTTGTCTGGATTTTTGCCTTTATGCTGAGGTAGTCTTTGCTCTTCATCAGTAAGTTCTTTTCACCATTACCTGTGTAGCATAGGCAGTCAGTGAGTCTTCCTACAATCCTGATGCCCCTTTCTTCTTCATATAGTCCAGCTTCTTGGATTATTTGCTCAGTATACAGGTTGAACAAGTATAGAGACATGTTTCCTGACTTTAAACTGTTCTATCAGAATATCTGCATCTTGATCTATGTACAGGTTTCTGATGAGCACAGTTAAGTGTTCCAAAATTCTCATTCTTCACAATGCTATTCATAATTTGTTATGACCCACACAATTGAATGCCTTTGCATAGTCAACAAGACACAGGAAAACACCTTTCTGGTATTCTTTGTTTTCAGCTGGGCTCCATATGACATCAGCAGTGATATCCCTGTTTCCATGTATCGTCTGAATCCAGCTTGAATTTCTGACTGCTCACTATTGACACACTGCTGAAGCTACTTTTAAATAATTTCCAGCAACATATTATATGCATATGATATTAATGATATTGTTCAATAGTTTCCTCATTTGATCGAGTCACTTTCCTTGGAAACAGGCATAAATATCAATCTTTTCCTGTTGGTTGGCCAGGTACTGTCTTTCAAATTTCTTGCACAGATGAATGAGCACAGTGCTGTATCCATTTGCTGAAACATCTCAGTTGGTATTCCATCAGTTCCTGGAACCTTGTTTGTTGCCAATGCCTTCAGAGCAACTTGGATTTTTTCCTTCCGTACCATCAGTTTATGATCACAGGCTACCTCCTGAAACAGTTGATCAACCAGTTCGTTTTCATATAGTGACTCTGTGTATTCCTTCTATTTTCTTTTGACGCCCCCTGCACCATTTAATATTTTCTCTGTAGAATATTATAGAACATATAATATTATGTGCAGTAATATTATAATATTCAATATTACAACTTGAGCCTTGAATTGTTTCTTCAGTTCCTTCAGCTTGAGAAATCTCAAGTATATGCTTGCTTTCTGGTTTTCTAACTCCAGGTCTTTGTACGTATCATCACAATACTTCACTCTGTCTTCTTGACCCACTCTTTGAAATCTTAAGGTCAGCTGTTTTACTTCATCATTTCTTCCTTTTACTTTAGCTGCTTGACATTCAAGAGCAAGTTTCAGAGTCTGATCTGACATCCGTTTTTATTTTCTTTCTTGTCTTTTTAGTAACCTCTTGCTTTCTTCATGTATAATAACCATCATGTCATTCCACAAGTCATCTTGTCTTTGGTCATTAGTATTTAATGTGTTAAATCTACTCTTGAGACAGTTTCTAAATTTTGGCAGTATACACTAAAGTTTGCACTTTGGCTTTCATGGACTTGCTCTGATTTCTTTCAGTTTCAAGTTGAACTTGTATGTATGTAACTGATGGTCTATTCTGCAGTTTACCCTAGCCCTTGTTCTTACTGATGATAGTGAGCTTTTCCATCTTTTTCTACAGATGTAGTTGATTTGATTCCTGTACATTAACTCTGGTGAGGTCTACCTGTATAATCATTGTTTTTGTTGTTGAAAATAGTATCTGCTGTGAAGAAGTCATTGGTATTACAAAAACCTATCATGCGACCTCAGGCATTGTTTTTGCCACTGAGACCGTACTTTCCAACTACTGATCTTTCCCCCTTGTTTCCAACTGTTGCATTCCAGGAATTTTGAATACATTCTGATGTTGATCAATTTCAGACCATAGAAATTGGTAAAAATCTTCAGTGTTTTAGTCTTTGGTCTTAGTGATTGGTATATAAATTTGAATTAATAGTGGTGTTAATGGGTCTTCTTTGTAGATGCATAGATATTGTCCTATTACTGACAGTGCTGTACCTCAGGATAGATCTTGAAATGTTCTTTTTGATGATTAAATGCAATGCTATTCCTCTTGAAGCTGTCATCCGTGGTATTTTTAGTAGACCATACTATTGTCTAATTCAAAATGGCCAGTACTAGTCCACTTCAGCTCACTAATGCCTAGGTTATCAGTTTTTATACCTTTCCATCTCATTTTTATGATTTCCAATTTTCCTAGACACACACTTTTTACACTCCATTTTCTGATTATTGACAGATGTTGGAAGCTACTTTTTCTCATTTTGAGTTGTGCCACATCAGTAAATAAAGTTCCTGAAAGCGTGACTCCATCCACATCATTAAGGGCAAAACTACTTGGAGGAAGCAACTCTTCCTCAGTTGTATTTTGAGTGCCTTCCAACCTGAGGAGCTCATCTTTGCTGCTATTCATAAGGTTTTCACTGGTCCGTTCTTTTCAGAAATAGACTGCCAAGTCTTTCTTCCTAGTTTGTCTTAGTATGGAAGCCAAGCTGAAATTAACAAAATCTTTTGGTTTGCAGCTGCGTGCTTAACCATTTCATCACCAGGTTTATATGTATAAACCGAAAAGCCAAACTTATCACCGTTGAGTGGATTCTGATTCATAGCGACCATGGGTGCCATAGGTGACCCTGCTGGTATCTGAATACAAGTAGCATAGTTTCTAGCATCACGGCAACACACAAGCCCCCACAGTATGACAAACTCACAGAAGTTGGGGGATTGCTGTCTGGTAGTGGGAAATATTTGAATTTTCCTTTTCTGACAGGTTTCTACCTTATGCAGGGTTACAGTCTGCTAGACTTGACAGCACTTGGCTTTGGCAGCGCTGCTCTAACAGAAATACCACAGAGTGGATGGCTTTAACAAAGGGAAGTTTGTTCTTACACAATCCAGTAGGCTACAAGTCCAAATTCAGGATGTCCACTGCAAGGGAAGGCTTTCCCCCTTGTTGGCTCTGGAAGAAAGTCCAGTATTGTATCAGTCTTTGTCCAGGGACCATCTTGGTGCAGGAACCTCGGGTCTGAAGGACGTGCTCTTCTCCCGGTGCAGCTTTCTTGATGGTGTGAGATTACCAGTTCTCTGCTTGCTTCACTTTCCTTTTATCTCTTGTAGGATGAAAGGATTAAGGGTGGTGCAAGCCACACTCCAGGGAAGCTCCCTTTACAGTGGAGTGCAGAAGTGATCCTATGAAGGGACTTACAGTCCTGCCCTAATCCTTTAATATATAGCATAGGAAAATCACAAAATGGGGGATAGTCATAAAATATTGGGAATCCTGGCCCAGTCACATGGCTACACATATTTTTGAGGGGATGCAGCTCAATCCACGACACGCAGTTTCCAGATTTCACAAGTTTTGCTGTACTAGAAAAGAATAAAGGTGTAAGCTCAATAATACAAGCCTACAACTTTGGGAACTAAGAAAAGGAGAATAATTTAAGCCTAAAGAGAGAGAGGAAAAAAAAGGAAAGAAAAGTTAGAGCAGACATCAGTGAAATCAAAAACAGGAAAATAATAGAAAAAATCAACAAAATCAAGAGCCAGTTTTCTTGAAAGATTAATAAAATGGTGTACCTCTAGCAAAGATAACAAGACAGAGAGAGACACACAGAGAGAGAAGACACAAATTGTCAATATAAGAAATAAAATAGGGAGTAATACTGCTGATCCCTTGGACATCAAATAGATCAGGTAATATTGTGCCTATTTATGTGAACAAATTTGGTAACATATAAAACATATATTTTCTTTTAAAGACACAAAACATCAAAACTCACAAAGAAGAATAAATAATCTGATAAGGTTTATGTCTATTAAGGAAATCAAATCAATTACTAATAACCTGCCAAAAAAGAAAGCGTGCAATCCAGACGGGTTCATGGGTGAGTTGTACCCAACATTCTCCACAATTTCTTCCAGAAAACAGCAGCAGAGGGGATATTTATTTTATATATATATATATATAAAATCACAATAAAATTTTAGAAAAGCATTAATCCAAAAACTAATATAATAGTTTATATATATACATACATATATATTAGTTTATATATACGTATGTACATACATATATATATATTTGTTGTTGTATGCCAGCAAATCATCATTTTTTAAGGCTGGTATGTATGTACTGCCAGCAAATCAAATCTGACTTATAGTGATCCTATGAGGGCAGAGTATAACTTGCCTCTTATGGTTTTCTAGGCTGTTATATTTAAGGTAGCAGATCTTCAGATCTCTTTTTCCTGAGGAGCTGTTGGTGGGTTTGAACAACCATTGTTTTGGTTAGCATCTGAGCACTTAACCATTGCATCACCAGGTTTATATGCATAAGCCAAAAAACCAAACTCATCACCATTCAGTGGATTCTGATTTATAGCGACCATCCATGACGGAGTGGAACTGTCTCACAGGGTTTCCAAGAAGTGGTTGATGGAATTGAACTGCCAGCTTTTTGGTTAGTAGATGAGCTCTTAACTGTTGCATCACCACTGACTCCTATATATGTATGCATACATATATGTCAACAAAAGTTGTTCTTTAAACCATTTTTAATGTACAATTCAGTGGCATTAATATTATATTCACCACGTTGCCCAATCTTCACCACTATCTACTTGTGAAACTTTTTTATCACCCCAAACAGAAACTCATACTTGTTAAGCAGTAACTCCCGCTTCCCTCTTCCTCCAAAGCCCTGGATAACCTCTGGTCTACTTTATGTCGCTGTGAATTTGTCTATTCTAGGTATTTCACATACGTGACATTACACAACATTTATACTTTTGCATCTGGCTTACTTCAGTTAGCATAATGTTTTCAAGGTTCACTCATCATAGCGTGTAGCAGAACTTCATTTTTTAAGGCTGGTATGTATATACTGTGGAAACCCTGGTGGTGTAGTGTTAAGTGCTACAAGCTGCTAACCAAAAGATTGACAGTTGGAATCTATCCAGCATTCCTTGGGAACTCTATGGGGCAGTTCTGTTGTGAGTGGTAATAGGCTCAACAGCAACAAATTTTTTTTAATGCATATCCATATTTTATTTATCCATCATCAGCTGATGGACATTCAGATCATTTTTATCTTTTGGCTATTATAAATAATACTTCTATGAACACTGGTGTATAAACATCTGCTTCAGTTCCTGCTTTGTTAATTTTCTTGAGCTAGTTTGTAGTTACATTGGCATTTTCATGTAGTGACAATTCAACAAGCTATAGCTTCACTTTTAAAAGGATATGATTCATGCACATAAGATATTGATAAATCAGCATTGACTAGTCACAATGGATGTTATATGTGGTCCTTTCCTGGTGAGCAAGTCCATCTTCAAATAGATGATATTTATACAAGGGCTAAGAAAAACTTTATGTAAAGGCTTTTAAGAAGTTAATTCAAAAGACACTTTCCAATTCAACTGACTAGTGGTTTTTTATAACACTCCCCTAACTAACTCATCCATTTAATAAGTGTTTAAAATTGAATTACCTACAGTAATACCCAGGTGGCAAAGTTGTTAAGTGCTATAGCTGCTAATCAAAAGGTTGGCAGTTTGAATCCACCAGATGCTCCTTGGGAACTTATAGGGCAGTTGTCCTATAGAATGGATATGCATCAGAACTGACTCTACAAAAATGGGTTTATTTTAGTAGGTATTGCTGTTATAATAACTATTGTTGTTATTTTATTTTAAAAGTGATAAAACTCAAGAGTAGGGAGTTTAGAGAACTTGCAAGTAAGTAACTGGAGGAGATAGGATTCAAAGCCAAGTTTTTCTAGTTCCATGGTCTGTATATTCTTACACACATAGTAGTAAGTTAAACTGTGCAGAACTGTCTTTCACCTAGAAGTTTTGATCAAGGAAATAATAGAACAAAAAGCACCTTCACAGAACATCATTTTAATGGGGTGGATTGGCTTGGAGAAACAGCAAGTCCCAGGAAGTAAGCTAGAAGACTAATGCAGTAATATAAGGGAGTGAGAACTAGAGTCTAGACCAGAGATGTGGTATGGGAGTGTAGCAGAAGGGAGTGGATCCAAATACAGTTTATTATAGATTGAATTGTGTTCCCCTGCTAAAAGAATACCTACTGCTGTCGAGTCAGGTCTGACTCATAGCGACCCTATAGGTCAGAGTAAAACTGCCCGATAGAGTTTCCAAGGAGTGCTTGGTAGTTTCGAATTGTCAACCCTTTGGTTAATAGATGCAGCACTTAGCCACTACATCACCAGTGAGGTCCAATCCCCTGTGCCTGTGAATATGAACTTGTTTGGAAATAAGGTCTCTGAAGATGTTATTACTTAGGTTAACATGAGGTCATACTGGAGTAGGTGGGTCCTAACTCTATATGACTACCATAACCCAAACCAAACCCATTGTAGTCGCGTTGATTCCAACTCATAGCAACCCTATAGGGCAGAGTAGAACTACCCCATAGAGCTTTCAAGCCTGTAATCTTTACAGAAGCAGACTGCCACAGTGGGTTCTAATGCCAACTTTTTGGTTACCAGTCACACACTTAAACTTTGCACCACTAGGGCTCCTTCCTATATGACTAGTGTCCTCATAAATGAAAACAATATACACAGAGATAGGGAGAGAGTCAACTTTTCAATCAGCAGCCCAGGACTTAAAGGTTTCCACCACCAAGGCTCCTTCTATGTAACTATAGTTCTTATAAGTGAGAAAAGCATACACAGAGATAGGGAGACAGAGAAAGGATGCCATGTGATGAATACTTGGAGTTACCAGAAGTTAGGAGACAGACATGGAATAAATTCTTCCTCAAAGCCTCAGAAGGAATTAACACAGCCAACATGTGCTTTCCGACTACCAACCTCCAGATCTGTGAGACGATGAATAGCTGTTTTTATCAGTTACCCAGGCAGCCCTAGGAAAGCATTACTGAGTTCAAGGGAAGAGAGGACAGGAGCTAGGCAATGAAGAACACAAATAGTCCTCCTAGGACCAGGAAGGATGCAGTTGTTGCAGAGATGAGGACTTTGACATACTCAGGAGTGTGTCATCATCTACTAACCAGTCCACTTGAGTCCCCCAAAACACTGAGCTCATTTTAATTGGTGCCTGGGCACCAAAGAGTACGAAAGCTCTACAGACCTGGTGATGGTTAAGTCAGTGAATACTTAACAGGGATAGGGAAGAGGAAAAGGCAAAGAGTGAGATAGTATAAAGAATGTATTTTTCTATCATCTACCCAAGTCGATCAGTTAGCTAACGAACATTGACAGCTTTGTTATCTCTCTAGCTGTAAAGTTTTACCTTTCTCTTCACCAAGAGATCAGAGGTCAGAGGTCATAAGTCAGGTTTTTATTTTTGTCACTGTGTTTACATATGGGCTATAATATAAGACCAGTTGCTGTCAAGTCAGTTCTGACTCATGGCAAGCCCATGTGTGTCACAGCACAATTTTCTCCATAGGGTTTACAATAACTGATTTTTTTGGAAGTAGATCACCAGGCCTTTCTTCTGAGGTGCCTCTGGGTGGACTGGAACCTCCAGTGTTTCAATTTGCAGCTGAGTGCATTAACTACTTTCACCACCGAGGGACTCTGAGCTATAGTACACCTATTGTCACCTAGTTGATTCCAACTCATAGTGACCCTACAGGATAGAGTAGAACGGCTCCATAGGGTTTCTAAGGAGTAGTTGATTGATTCGAAATTGGTGACCTGGTTGGGAGTCAGGGAGAGAGACCTTAAGTTTCCACACGCGTGTGTTCACTTGCTTCCCGTGCTATTTCTGCTTCCTTCATGGCCAGGAGAGAGGTCACAGTCTTCTTCCATAGCCCCTGCTGCTGTGTTAAGCTGACAGAGGGTCTTTGCAGTGCTTGGAGACTCAGCAGTGCATCTAGAGACATAAAGACTGCTGACGCTTATACCATACTGCTTGGTTCTGACACTTCCCCCAAGAGAACTAAGCAGTGGGGTTTTTATAGAACTTGCTACATTTTTATATTCTAATAAGCCAAGGGGAAAAAAAATTCAGAGAAGCTCTATTAATTCAATGAACATTTTACATATTTATGTGCTCTATTGCCATCCCTTAGGACTGCCAGAGAAACAGAGCATATTGAATGTGAAAAGAAATATGCCTAAAAAATATACCCCAGAGGTGGTTTCCATTCCATTCACTAAGGTTTTTGTTATATAGAAACAACTGCAGGCATGCAAACTGTCATGGATTAATTTATATCCACCCCCCCCCGCAAATGTGTGCATCAGTTTAGTTGGATCATGATTCCCAGTATTGTGTTGTCCACCATTTTGTCATTTAATGGAATTTTCGTATGTGTTGTGAATTCTACCACTGTGATTTAACAAGATGATTAACAGCAGTTACATACATCACATCTATGAGTTTGTATAGGGTCTTACACTGATCTCTTTTGAAACAAAACAGATAAGTGAGCAGAGAGACACAGGGACCACTGATAGCACCAAGAAAGCAGTGCCGGAAGCACAGTGTATCCGTTAGACCTGAGGCTCACATGCAGAGATGCTTCCAGACCAAGGAAACACTGACAACGAGGACCTTCCTCCAGAACAAACACACAGAAAGACTTCTCCTAGGGCTAGATTCCTGAATTCCAACTTGTAGCCTACTGGATTGTGAGAGAATGAATTTCTATTCGATAAGGCCATCTACTTGTGGTTTTTCTGATACAGCAACACTAGACGTCTAAGACATGAATATAAAGGCTTATCAGTACATAACATAAATGAAAAATCAAACCCATTCTCATTGATTTGGTTCTGCTTCACAGTGACCCCATGTCAGAGCAGAAATGTGCTCCCTCAGTTTTCAATGAGTGTAATCCTGTGAAGGTAAATCACCAGACCTTTCTTCTGAGGTGCTACTGGGTGGCTTTGAACTGACAACATTTTGGCCAGTAGCTCTGCTTAAACCATTTGAGCCATCCTGGAATGCTACATATCACATACAGTGTTACAAAAGTGTGTCAGAAGTGAAGTGTTACTTAGCGGCAGCTGCAGGACCCAGAGCAGACAAAAGTCAGACCATAGCTTATATGCTGATGCAGGCCACGTGCCCAAGGACACTCCCTTTCCACTGATTGGCTACTCACAGTCGATCCCATCACGGAAGTGATCACACGTAACCAGTGACAATCATGGCCCAGCCAAGTTGACATATGCTCTTCATTATCACAGTATTCAACTAACAGTTTGATTCCTTTTCCCATTTTATTTTTCTAGAAGTATGTCTCTATAGAATCTGTAAAGGTCATAGCATCCAACATTATAATATTTCCACCAGAAAATTTACACAAACGCACACACACACACGTGCACACACACACATTCTTGGAACTTTTTTTAAAGGAATCCAATCAACGTATTTAAAATATCCATCTAACATAAACGCGGTATTAAAAAAACTTAGTCATCTTGACTCCATTTGAATCTTCAATCCTCTCTCTAACTACCTAACCTCTGGATATTCTCTGCCTGACTCTTAAAAGTTGATGGTGAATCACATGGGGAAGAAACTCTTAACGCTTCTGGGTTCTCACCATGACTGCAAATCCATAAATTGCCCCAGGTTGCAGCTTTGAAGGCTGTTAGCACCTAAGATTTTTATTATGAATTTGCACTTCATCTTTGATCCTGACATATCTTTCAGGCTTCCTGTCTCATTATTTACTAAACACACTTGGAAAATACCCTGTGTATCAGCGCTCCTTGTGGCTGCTGGCCTTGACTCTTACGTACTGAAAGGGGCTGTTGGCTTCCTGGAACCCTGGAAGGCACTCTCCAGTCCATGTTCCAGGGGACTGCTTTCTTAATGGACTGATCGAGGAAAGTCTCCTGGTCGGAACTCGGCTACTGATATTTTGATTGACACCAAGCATGAAAATCACATTACCCTGGTTGTAAAAAAAACCTTCACTGGCTACCTGTAAAGTACAGGATTACGTGTAAAGTCCTAGTTATTAACTTACAAGTCCTTAAATTGACTTGGTTTTGAATACCTTAGAGACATCTTGGAACCATACATCTCGGTCGTTTTCTTTGGTCTCAGTCAATTGGATTAGTTCTTTTTGGCTGAAGACATTGAGCTACAGGGCATTTTTAATGTTTGCTCTCTACTTATGGAATTTATTAACCATGGACTTCAGGCTGTCTTACTCTGTCAAGCTTTCACTTGAAATTTAAGAGGTACCTTTCCCAGATTGCTGATTTGGATAAATGCACCATAAATCGATCCACTGTTGTTTAGGTTTAGAATCATTGCTCTAACTTGGTAATTCAACTTATCTGTTCTAAGGGTTTGTTTGACGTGTCACAGTTAAGTTTTGTACTATTCTACTTAATATCTTTTTTTTTACATGCTGACTTGATCTACTGTCAAAGTGAATTGACTAATTAAATGCTTTGCATGACATATTACCTTTCCCCATCTGCTTCAGAAGAATGTCCCATGGACAATGAGATGTTATATGTAAAAGTACTTGGATTGTGAACTATCAGGCATTATATTCAATTATGTACATGTAGTTCACCTTATTTTGGTTATTAATCAATCACTCCCCTGTCCTGTTCTTAGCAATTAGTTGTTGAATGAATGAATGATGAATGGTAGACACAAAAGGAAATGCTGATGGAGCTTATGGATTTCTTTAGTAAATTTCAATCTGGTGTCTTCTGATAAGATATAAATATGTCTAAAGTTAGATAATGTCGAGTATTTAAATAACAGTCTGAGACAACAAAATAAAATATGGTACACGTTACCACAGTTAATGGCCAAATGTGTTCCACATGTAACTACAGCTCTACAATTACTGAGGAGGGTGAGGTTTCCTTAAGTGGGGTCTATGAGGAGGGGGATATGACTGTCTTAGGCATCTAGTGCTGCTATAACAGAAATACCAGAGGATGGTTTTAAAAAGAGAAATTTTTATTTTGTCACAGTCCAGTAGGCTACAAGTCCAAATTCAGGGCATCAGCTCCAGGGGAAGGCTTCCTCTGTTGGCTTTGGAGGAAGATCTCCCTCATGAATCTTCCCCTAGCCTGGGAGCTTCTGAGGTTCAGCCTCCCCAGGTCCTTTCTAAAGGATGGGCTTTGTTCCTGGCACTGCTTCTTGGTGGTACGAGGTCCCCAACTCTCTGCTGGCTTCTCTTCCCTTTATGTCCCTGCAAATTGCCTCATTCTTATAGAATCAGTCCCACCTTACCAAAATAACTACTGTCCATCCTCCCTAATTAGTATTATAAAGGCAGAATTTACAACATATAGGAATATCATACAATACTAGGAATATGTATGTTTGGGGGGGTGCAATTTATCCATAACAATGACATTGAGAAGATAGATTTGGATTGGACATAAGGCATGTATAGCACTGTGGTAGGCAAAGGAGAGGCAGGGAAGGAAGGGAGTAAGATGTAATTGATGATGGCAGGAATAGACAAAGGACTGCTTCTGTTTTTTTTTTTTTTTTTTAAGTTGGAGGAGTGGAATATAAATTAAATGAGTTTGGCCAAAAATGATTCAAAAAGGCAAGATAGTAAAGTTGGACTTTACTACATACTTTAGTTATCAAAATTAAAATCCCTACCACCCCTTTTTTTGAGTAGAAGATAATATTAACTTTCCTTAGAGACTCACAACACTTGGCTAGGGTCAGAGAGATGAGGTGGGCAAGGATGGAGACTCTTAGGAAAGTCCTTAAAGGAAGCAGAAATCAAGATTTGGTTGCTGGCAATATTTTCTTTCCTATTTCTGTCTGTTTGTGGACCAGGTGATGGAGGCAAAGGTTTGTACCCTCTGAGACTCAGCGCTAGAACTTAACTGCTTATTTGAGAATTGCTGTTCCAAATATTTAAAAATATTAAAATTTCCCATAAAGCTTTCCCATATCAGTCTATGATCCTGTTTGGAAAGAGCTATGATCTCAGTATATGGTGAGAAGGCATGCTTAGACTGATCTAACCTGACTCAGTTCAACTCAAAGCAATGACCATGGGCCTTGGTGATTTCAGTGTCATCATTGGCGAGGCTGTCAGGAAGTGGAGGAGGAAACAGAGCATAGACTGTACTGGAAAAGATACGTCTTACACTCAGGAAACATTTATCCATCAGGTGAGATACAGGCTGAGTAAGTCCCAAGATCAATACCAAGTATTGTCCATCTGTGCTCCCAGAATGCAGAGCAGGGCTGAGAAAAAAGAAAGTAAGATTCATTTACGGGAAGAAGCTCTTGGAGCTAGTTCAGAGGAGCGGGAGTCTCACTGCTCAAAGTGGACCAGCAGCATCAGCGTCACGTGGAAGACTGATTAAAAAATCCAGAACCTTGAGCCCATCTCAGACATTCTGAGCCAGGAGCTGCATGCTGACAAGACCCCAGATGACTCACGTGCACATCACAGCTCAGGAGGAATCTAGCGAAAATCTCTGATCTAGCTGTGTAAGAAGGAAAACACTAGATAAATAGAAGAAACCTATCCAAAAAAAGAAACTGAGGTCTGTAGGGTGCCCACTTGGGAGCTGTGTACCCCCTAATCTCTCCTTTGGCACATCTCTTGAACTTTAATGGCCCTTCTGCAGTGTGGCTTCCAGTGTAAGGAAAGTGTTAACTTAGTGGCCAGTCCTGTCAAAATACACCGAGGTGTGATAGAAATGTTAGAATATTTGGCCTGGTGGGCAGAGGCTTGGGAACAGGTAAGGACCGAAAACAGCTTCTCTGGCATGTCTGGTCCTATGTACAGATGCCTGCAGGTATAGACTTAAGCCGTTGTTTCATAAGTTTTTAAAAGAAGTTACACACATGCAAAAAAAAAAAAAAAAAAGGAAGAAGAAAAAGAAAAAAAAAATTATCTTTCTGTTTCTGTCATGTAAGTTCGTATTTGTCTGGTTTGAGTGTTCTTCCTGGGGCAGGTAGAGATGAGAAATTTTAATAGAATTGGCAAAACCCAAGCCACAATGCTCAGCAGAATAAGCTAAAAGTAAGCCACACTACCCTGATTTTCTTCACCTGAATAAAGTCCCTCATGCCTATGATTCATAATGTTTAAACAGAGAGAATGCTTTATACTTGCTATAGTTTTCTCCCTCCCTCCCTCCTCTTCTCCCTCTCTTCCCTTCTTTCCCTCCTTCCTTCCTCCACTTTTCCCTCTTTCTTCCTTTCTCTGTGTTCTCATTTTCTTTCTATAAGCTTTAAAACATAACGTCCTTTCCATGCAAATCAAAACCAGCTACAAGCTTGCCAAGGCCAAGACGTAATTGAAGATGGCATTTATGCCTTTGTGTCTCCTTTGTCTCCAGAGATAGCATCGCAAAGTAAAAGACTTCACCAGGTAATGTTTTCTTCATTATTCAAATCACAATTCTGAAGTGAAAAAAGATAATTAGACACACGGCACTGTCGACACATGGTTTATGAGGAGCTTCTAGTTAATTAGTTATGGTAAAAGGTTTTTATATAGTCATAATTACTTTATATTTCAGAGGAAAAGAAGCAAATATATACCTATTTTATTTTACCTGGTGACAAGTTTATCAAAGTGATCTGGTGTTTTGATGATCCTCCGACACCTTCTTCAGACTTCCCAGGATACGATGCTAAGTGTCATGAGAAGATTTTAACAGCACAACCCTTGTTAACTTTAATAGGAGTCACACATGCGAAATCCTTACAGTTTATCTTGCTAGATTCTGTAGGAACATATCATCTTCTCAGTATCCAGAACATCCTTTGTCAATGATGGAAGGCTTATGTATGGAATAATTCTGAGTATGGTCACAGTAATTTTGTTTAAAATATGAGATGAGGCACTTTATGCAAACAGTCTAATTTCTGGAGTCAGCCACTGAAACACAAAAATGGTGGCAAAAATAGTATACTGGGAAATGAGGCATTCGATAATTTATTTGTTTAAAATAATTTCAATTTATAAATGCCCTTTCTCGCTAGGTGTTTCTGCTTTGGCTATTCAAGATCTTGATCTAATTAAGTAATGAATATCATTGGTTCTCCCTTTAGTACGTAGCATTCAATAATGTCCTAGCTGAGAAGACCGCCAGATGACCTTGGCCTTATATCCACTGGGGTGCCTTGAAGTTGTTCTTCTCTAGCGATGCCTACTCTTGAAGGACAACAAGAATCAGGCAGCAACAGACCCTTGATGGCTCATCCCAAGATGTCAAATAGCTGACAAATGCTTCATATACAATCAAGTAATACACAACTGCGGGACTGAGACACAATTTTTCTCAGTGTCAGTCTAGTACTTTATGTAAAGAAATTATAAATCTGAGATATGCACTGAAGACTGCAAGTGGGCTGATTTCCATGGTCCCATGGGACATGCTAGTGCCACCTTAGCCATTGGAAGTTGCCTACTGGCCAACCCAAAGAGCCAATGGCAGCCTCGTGCTTCCTCTTTTACTGCTGTGTGCTTGCACGTCACTGCACTTACAGGATAAATAGGCAGGAGTAATAATAGCTATAATTTCCTTGGCATACGTCTTGCTATATATATTTTCATTATCATGAAATTTGTTTATTCATTTTTAAAGTGTTATTGTGCTTTAAGTGAAAGTTTACAATTCAAGTCAGTTTGTCATACAAAGATCCACACATACACTCCTGTGTAATTCTAGATGAGCTCCCCACTCTATGACAGCACGCTCCTCCTTTCCACCTTGTATTTCTCGTTTCCATTCAGCAAACTCCTGTTCCCCTCTGCCTTCTCATCTCACCCCTCGATAGGAGCTTCCCGGTTAGTCTCCTGTATCTACTTAAGCCCAAAAGCACGCTCTTTGCCAGTATCATTTGATGTCTTATAAGCCGGTTCAATCTTTATCTGAAGAGGTGGCTTCAGGAGTGGTTTCAGTTCTGGGATAACAGAGTTCAGGGGCCGTGTCTTCCAGGGATCCTCAAGTCTGTCAGACTCAGGTCTTGCCTTTTTAGCAGAGTCCGAGTTCTGCATCCCATTTTCCTCCCTCTGCATCAGTGACTCTTTGTTTCACTCTCTGTCAGGTCAGTCATTGGGGGGGGGGCTGGGCACTGTTTACTTCTGCTGGTCTCATGCTGTTTATGTGGCCCCTTCTGGCTCTTGGGCTCATAGTTTCTTTATATCTTTGAGGTTCTTTGTTCTCCTTTGCTCAAGGTGAGTTGGGACCAATTTATGCTTCTTAGGTGGACACCTCCTAGTTTTTAAGACCACAGACACCATGTACAAAAGTTGCCACAATATAATAATAATAATAGTTACCATTTCTTGAGTATTTAGTAATGCCTGCAGGAGTTCTTGGGAGACATAAATGGTTAAGCCTTCAACTACTAACGTGTTGGTGATTTGAACCCATATAGACGCATCTTGGAAGAAAGATCTGCTTCTTAAAGGTCACAGCCTTGAAAACCCTACAGAGTACAATTCTACTCTGACTCACGCTGGGCCAGCATGAGCCAGAACTCACTTGACAGCAACTGGTTTGCTCTCTTGGTTTGCACTACATCATCTTATTACATATATTTTTTTTTCTTTTCATTGTTTTTCAAGCTTTGCCTCCTCCTAGTTACTTAATCTCTCCAAGAATCAGATTCCTCGTCTATAAAGTCAGGGCATTAACATGATTAATAGAGATAGCAAGTGTAAGGAGTTTAGCACAATACTAGACACAGAGTAAATGGTTGTTAAGTATTAGCTATTGTTCTTTTTATTTTGAAACAACTCTGTGTGTTAAGTACTATTGCCACCTCCATCATACATGTTGAAACTCAGACTTAAGGAGGCTAAGTCACAGAGCTAGCATGGCGTGGAGCTAGGATTCAGAGCCAGGTCCCAAGCCCGTGCCAAAAGAAGCCTCATCAGAAACAACAGAAACAACTTTGAACCATCGTCCTTTATCTTGACTCTTCTCTTCACTCTCTGTCCTGGTGGACATACTAGAAACGTGATCTAAAACTTCTGGTCCCTGGCGTTTGCCATTCTTGGCTGACTTGTGCGTGGATCAAGAGAAGCTGAGAACCTGACCTGGGTATCCTCGCACTGCTTGCTTCAACCTGTCAAGGTTGAAATTACTCCTAAAGTAATTGCTTCTGTTTAAATGATGAACGGTGCGGAAGAGGGTCCCCAACTAGAACGCCTGCCGCATGTTTATTCTCCTAGTCCATCTGACCTGTCTTTTGTGATGAATTGTAATGTTATCACTGCTCTGTTTTTTGTTTTTTGTTTTTCTCCTTATCCCCCCTCTTTGTGATACTCCTTGCATGTTCTATGTTTCCAACTTTATTCTCCAGGATGCTAACATAGTTTTCTGGGATAAGTCAAGATGAGACCTCAATTTCTACTTCTCTGTAGGCAGAGACAAGTCAGTTTCAGCAATCAGCTCCTCTGACACCCCTTCCACATTTGCAAACTATTGTCGGTAGAGTAGATGAAAGGAATGGATCCTTAGCACAGGTTTCAAGGTTGCCAAACACAGTTCTAGGTGCACTGATACAAGACAGATTTAACTTTCTCTTTGGACAGAAACTGTGTTAACAGGCTATGCTTTTCATGATCAAACTGAAGAAAAGGACTAAAGGACTAAATGAATTATATTTTTATTTGGGGCACATAAACAGTCTGAGTAAGGCAAACCAAATAGTTTACTGGGCTGCCATTAATGTAACTCACATCCTACTCCTTTATGTCCAAAGCACATCTAAACATATGATATCTGCCCCATACCCTAACTTATAACACTGAGTTATGACCAGTACAGAAGAGCCACTTCTAATCTCATTTCCTTAAAATAATTAAGGCAACCTTACTATTTCTATGCATTTCTAATGAGAATATTTTTAGCCATGATTCTAATCACTAATAATTGCCTTCTAATCTAGGAAACAAAGACAGTTTCAGAGTGACAAAATGTAATGATTGAAAAGAATCTCTCTTGTCTCTACTTGAAGAAATAAAAGATAGAAACGTTTTAGTTTCTCCAAGGTGAATGGTTTCTAAAATGTGTAACACTTCAGGTCTGGTCAACATCTTTAGTTTATGTGCAATACCACAGTGTTCAAGATTCCTCCATAAATAATTCTGATTAAGTGCCACAATGAATTCTTGGTTAATTATGGTAACTTACACTAATGACTAATGTAATTACAAAATTGAAGATTAACCTGGAAATTTGGTAAAGTAGTGGTTCTATGAACTAACAAGAATAAATTATACAGGCAAGAGCAGAGATAGGGTTCTTTTTATTTTTGTTGGCTAGCTCGATGGCTACAATGTTCAGTACAATCTGAGAATACCTAATGTCAGTCTCTAATCCATTTAGAAAGTTGCGGAATCAGTCTTACCCTTTCTTTCTGTCTCCCATGCATCCTTCCTCTTCAGTGTTCTTTGTCTTCAAAAGTGGTTACTAACAATGGGACCACCTCTGGCCCTAAAGAACAACATAAACTGTGTCCTTCTGAAGCACTTTACCAGTCCCTGGTGCCATAGTGGTTACACGCTACATCTTACAGTCAGATGCACCGGATGCTCCTTAGAAATTCTATGGAGCAGTTCTATTCTGTCCTTAGGGTTGCTACCAGTGAGAATTGACTCAACAACAGTGGTTTTGTTTGTTTTTTTACCAAGGCACTAGGAAGGCAATACAACTACTAGACCTGCTGACTACTTAAGAGACTTAGCAAGTACCAGTAATCTTTTGCTGAACCCAAACCAGTGACTCCATAGAACACACTCAGTGTGACTGTGGCTTTGTTTACGAGGACCACCATCTTGCTAAGGTTTAAGTAGATATAGGAGAAAATATTGGAGTGGGGCCAAAATTAACAGTAAGAGCTAAGCTGTTGGAGCTGATGAAGAATACCATTCTTTAGTCATTAATAAGGAATAGGAATAACTAACTCTGATTTTATATATTGCTGTACCTTGCATACAAAATGGTATTTACAAGGGTAAAGGGGTTACATTTCCCTGTAACTTACTAGTTTTCATTTAATCAGTCATTAAATTACCATTTGTGTGTTTGTATGTGAATATTCCTCTGTGCCAAGTACTGTGTGGAATCTGAGTATACAAAGATGAAGTTGGTAACACTCTAGTGCTCAAGAGGCTCTCTCCCAAGCAGAGATGGTATTCCACATTTTCTTGGTAGAAACTTACTGTTGAGTGAACAAAAGCTTTCATCAGGAAGAAAAGAATACTAGCGAGGGTTGGAGGATTCAAGAGGATCGAGTACTTTGCAAATGCCACTCATATTAAGTGACACGTTCCAATTGATAGTGCATATGCTGACTTATGCCAGACTCATGGATAGAGGTTCTTTGAGGATTCACATACAGTGGAATAATTCATCTGAAGCAGTGATAAAAAAAGGATCATCTTCGATTTCTCTCCCTTTAGGCTCAAGAAGAGGTATTTCTTGGTGATCTCCTAGGGAAGAATCCCTTGGAATTTGAGATACCCCTTATTTTCCTCCAGAAGATTTACTGACTGAGTTACAATGAAACACATTTTGTTTTTTCAAGATAGAGTATCCATGGACCTGGGATGCTATGAAGATTGACAATCAAGCATTTCTAAAGTTCTTTAAATATCCAAAATTAAATCTGTCACATTAAAGTCAAGTATTGTTATTAATGACAAGACTTGCCATCATGCAAAGAACAAAGGAAACCTCCAAGCACTTATCATTCATGTTATGCTTTTTACTCCACTGTGTTTTTCTTTAACAGCAAAACTGATCTTGTGATAAAGTATTAGTTGTAAATCGCTCGTTTAAAATCTTATGACTGTTCATTTGAGTAAACCACGAGGTGGATTTATTTCTACTCTAATGTAAGAAACTACCAAACGAGCTATTCTTCATTTAGTATTAGCATCCAAATTGAGAGCTGTAAATCAAAGGAAGAAAATGACTCACGGTTAGAATTAACTTCAGAGAAATATTAAAGAGCTAAATGTTATTTTCAGTACATTGGGATTATTGTTTGCCACTCAACCACTTGTAGCACTCTATTGCATGATAGAAAGCTCAAAAACACATGATTAAACGTGACAGGGCACCCATTAACATTAATCTAGATTACTGGTTCCAAAAGCTACTTTTTTTCACTCTAGGGCATTTCCTACCATCTCAAGGAAAGTCATAAAATCCTTCCAGAATTCCCTAAACTAAATTAATTTTACTTCACTTTAACATTAAAAATAAATATACACCATATGGAGGATTAGGGGAAAGAAGTTACCAGGAAATCAAACTGTTGTTGTTATGCGTTGTCGAGTTGGTTGTGACTCACAGTGACCCTATGTACAACAGAATGGAACGCTGCCTGGTTCTGTGCAATTGGAAATGAGAGTTAGACAGTTTCACTGTTTTGAGCATGAATGCAGTCACTAGTATACCTAAAATAGGATGAAATTATTGAAGGTATCAGTATAAGAAGCAAAACTCTAAGGAAGCTACTAATAATTTGGGAATTACGGTTCACAAAGAAAATGTTATGTCTGACTAGTGAAGAAATGACTCTTCCAGAGACGGAGCTGACTCATAGACCATGATATTAGGAAGAGGCATGCGAGGTGGATCTGGTTTTTCATGGGACAAGGTTACCTCTGAATCTCTTCCTGAAAATGGCACACACAGAAGAGTATACCCAGAGTTAACAGGGTTTCGGGTCCCCACATGATGACCAAGAATCACAGAAGTAGTTCCCCTTATCTGGATTAGGAATACTCAATCATTCAACAGTCTACAGTACTGGCTTTCAACAAGTCAAGTGCACTGGGATTACACAAACTAATTACATTAACATGATTTAGCAAGTACTGCAAATGTCCACAAAATCTTGGGATCTCATGCGTGGAAATGAAAGGCTCTTTCTCTAGGAAGAGGGAAAGCCTTCCAGCAGACGATAACATTTGACTTGCCATTGGAGAGCAGGAGAAGGACATTTGAGGCAGAGAAAATAACAAAAGGTAGAAAGGTTTGCAAAGTCACGAAACTGGGAAGAGGGAGATGCACAGTGTGCTTGGAGCATGGAGTGTGGGATGGACATGTAGGGAATAAGAACAAAAGAACAGATGTACAGTAGGGCAGGAGGGAAGATGGAGAAGGGCAAAGGCTCTGGGAAAACAACAACAGCAACAATAACATGTGATACAAAAACCTCCAGAAGAACAATTTGGACTCGGTAATCACTTTAATCCTACAGCCAGTTGCTGTTGAGTTGGAATGACTCATGACAACCCCATAGGAGGTGAACTGTGTTCCATAGTTTTCAATGGCTCATTTTTGAGAAATAGGCCTTTTTTTCAAGGCACATCTGGGTGGACTTGAACTGCCAACCTTTTGATTAATAGCCAAGTGTGGTAACTGTTTGCACCACCAAGGGACTCTAGTCATAATTTACCCCACATTCTGAACCTTTTAGGAGATAACTTATTCAAGAGAATATCAAGGGAATGATAGAAATCAACAAGAAAACATGATTTTCTTCAGAAATGTGAGGACTGCCAATTGAGTTTGTGAACTCATCCTAGAAAAAGTGCTCCGTACCTCATTGCTGAGTATCACTGTGGTGACCTTTGAAGTACTTCCCTTGGGAAGCTATGCAGAGATGCCAGTGCCTAGTCTACCCTTCAAAGCAATTTTGGAAGTCGTTTTATGGAATGGCCATCAGAGCTGTCACTGTATTACCCTTGATGTCCTGAATGTCATCCAAATGTTTTCCTTTCAATGTTTCCTTTATCTTCAGGCAAAGAAAAAAGTCATTGTGTGCCAGATTGAGTGTTCTAATACAGTTATTTGTTTACTAGCTAAAAACTCCCTCACAGACAACTATCCAATGAAGTTTGTGAACTTGCCACTGTGCCACCATATGTAACAGCCATTCCAGAAAGAGTTCCAAAATTGCTTTGAAGGGTGGACTAGGTGCTGTCATTGGTGCATAGCTTCCCAAGGGGAGGACTTTGAAGGTGACCACAGTGTTATAGAGCAATGAGGTATGTAGCACTTAGAACAATTAAGTTCATGGACTAAATTATCCGACCTGTTCTGCTTACAATTTATTTTCTGAAACATAGATTTTATACTGATTTTACAACTTGTTACTGTTACTATTTGAAAATATTTACTAAACATCTAAGAAAGCATTTATGTCTTGGTTATTTAGAATGTCCAAATTTCTATAATTCTGTTGGAAAAATAAAATACTTCAAGTATACAAGCTCAGTGAAAACTGCAATGTATTTACAACTGAACCCTTCCAAACTGGACTAAATTTTCACCTCCTGTGTTTCCTCTAGCTATAATCTTCCAACTGGGAACTATACCTATCATGAAAATTGCTCAATTTTCAAAATAATCTATGAATTATAATAGGAGTCTTGGTAGTTAAGTGTATAGAATAACATAAAAATGCCTCCCAGCCCTTAAACAGGTGGTAGTCAGAAGCCAGAAATGACTCTTACAATGGCCTTAAAAAAAAAATACATCTAAAGTTTAGCATGTTTGATGGTGTTAGAAGGAATCAAAAAAGAGACAGAGAGGACAGGTACGAGATATAATAAGAGAAAATCTCCTTGGAGGTACAATTATTAAACGTTTGGCTGCTAACAGCAAGGTTGGTAGTTTGAATTTACCAGTGGCTGCATGGGAGAAGACATATGGCAATCTATTCCTGTAAGGATTACAGTCTAAGAAACTCTACATAGCAGTTCTACTCAGACTCGTAGGATCACTATAAGTTGAAATGGATTCAACAGTACCTAACAACACATAATAACACAACAGAGACAGCCTGATGTTGTAGTGCCAAAATCCCTGAGTTAGGATCCCAGATCCATCATTTACGAGCTGCGTGATCTTGGGCAAGTTACTTAACCTCTCCCTGCCTCAGTGGCAACAGTAGGATCAACCAAATAGCGTTATTATCAATGTGCTGAATATCTTCTCTTTGACCCTCTAAATCCGCCTCTGCCACTCTCCACAGCTGCTCTGTGCCCTGGGAAGCCAGCTCCTACAGTGACATCAGTGAGCTTCTGTCCCTGTGGCTTTCTGTTCGGTTTGCCAATGGGAGGTACCTGCAGGAGGAGAGTGAGGCTGGGATGGGATGTTGACTTCCCTTGTGTCCTCTCTGCCAGGCTGACTGAAATAGCAATCCTCACTCAGACCTAGGGGTGGCAAAAGCTCCCTGCTGCTGTTAGCCAGGGTGTTGTACAATTCCATGATGCCTTGTTTAATTTCCACTTCCATCTTTGTAAATGTTCCTTTTACTCAATTCCCTTCAATTTATCCAATTTGAGTGTACCATCTGTTTCCTGCCAGGATCCTGGCTAATAGAATGAGCTCCTCTTTGCAAAGCACTTAGAATAAATAGCTGGCACACGGTAAGCACTATACTAGCATTTGATAAGTAAATAAAAATAAATGAGATTTAGGAACCTTTTTGTAGTCAGTATTAAATGTAACTTTCTGTACCCTGCCAAGCCAAGCAAAAAAATTCAGACACAATTTCCAAATAAAATTGTTCTTTTCATTAGACTTTATTATATGAAGTCATCATTATTACATTTCTAAACGTGTCCTTAGTGTTTGGCTTAATTTTTTTGTTAAGTAAAATATTATTACAGTTGTTTTTAAATTTATATGAGCCTATGGAAGAATTTATACAGCTATATTCATTATAATTGTTGGAGATGGTTATTTTTGTTTCCTTATTTTTATCTTTACTGTCCTTTCTGTGTTTTTTATCAGCTCCTGTCATCTCCTTTAATGTTTTAAAATAATGTAGTTTTAACTGATGATCAAAATATAGAAGTATTTCGCAAAGGTTATGCCACAATTATAAACATATCTGATAAAAACAACAGGCTTGTTAACTTGATTGTAAGAAAGACAAGAAATTTGTCTTTTGTATGAAAGACAAAAGACAAGAGATTCCACCATTCCCATTACATTAAGGTTTTGAGATGTGCCCCCTTTCTTCTCAGGGATTTTCAGCTGTATCGTGTACTTAAAAAAAAAAAAAAAAAAAAAAGGTTGCTATTAAAGGACCATACTTGGTGGTCTGACAACCGTAAACATGGTTCCTAGACTGACTTCTAATCTGGAGCCGAAACCAACATTTCAGACAAAGAATGGACTGGACTTGGGGACACAGAGTAATACAGGTGGTGTGTGTACTTTATGGTTTAATATATGTATGAGGCTGTCCTACTGGTTTATTTTAGAGGTGGGAAGAGAGTGTAGAGAGGAAGGCACAAGTATTGGTTGAAGGGACACTGGAAGTAAAGAGTGGAAAAGAAGAGTGTGCTGTCACCGGGTGAGGAGTGCAGATAGAGTTGCAGAGAGACGGAGTTTTATAAGGAAAATTGACTTGGATTGTAAACTTTCACTTAATCACAATAATTTTCTTTTTTTTAAAATATGGGTTAAACCACATAGCAGTAGTATCTTCCAGCTGGAGCTCTTATATACTTGTTTCTTTTTGAAACCTGTATTGAAAATAGTTATATCACATTCATCTTAGCAGTAACATCTCCGTTCAGTAATTGCTCATTCTAGTTCAGTTCCTGATACGCTGGACTACAGCCTCATGGAAGTTGCAGAAACACCTTAATATATAAAATTAGAAAGTCTGAAACTTTGTAGACCTGAGAGTACCCTTACTTTTGCATTTACATATGAATGATAACTTGGCTAAGTGGAATATTCTATGCTCTCAAAGTCTTTTCTTCTGCAATTATTGTTTCAACACCGTCCAATAATTTCTATCATAGAGAATTGTGGAGGTGGTCTGCTTTTTACCACTTTGAAGTAAAGCAAAATTACTGACTAGAAGATCACTAAACAAAACCCCAGTTTATGTTTCTACTCTAACATTTGGAAAATTTAGCAAAACATAGTCTTGTCATCCTTGCTTCTAGGGAGCACTCCCGTTGTACATCTTCCAGAATAGATCAATTGGTTCTTCTGGCAGTCCAAGACTACAATTCAAATATGTCAATTCTTCTGTCTTCCTTATTCGTTGTCCAGCTTTTGCATGCATATGATGTGATTGAAAACACCAGTGCTTAGGTCAAATGCACTGTAGTCTTCATAGTGATATCTTTACTTTTCAACACTTTAAAGAAGTCTTTTGCAGCAGATTTGCCTAATGCAATCTTTTGGTTTCTTGACTGCTGCTTCTGTGGGCGTTGATTGTGGATCCAAGTGAAATGAAATCCTTGGCAACTTCAATTCTTTCCTCATTAATCATGATGTTACTTATTGGCTCAGTTGTGAGGATTTTTGTTTTCTTCATGTTGAGCTGCAATCTATACCAAAGGCTGTGGTCTTTGATCTTCATTGATATTTCAAGTCTTCTTCACTTTCAGCAGCAAGATTGTGTCATCCGCATAGTGCAGGTCGTTAACGAGTCTTCCTCCAAATCTGACGCCATGTTCTTCTTCATATGGTCCAGCTTCTCAGATTATTGCTTGACATCCAGATTGAATAATTACGGTATAAGGACACAACCCTGATACATACCTTTCCTGATATTAAGCCATGCAGTGTCCCCTTACTCTTTTCAATCTACTTCCTCTTGATCCATGTACAGATTCCTCATGAGCACAATAAGTGTTTTGGAATTCCCATTCTCCACAATGTTATCCATAATTTGTTATGATTCACATAGTTAAATGCCTTTAGCATAGTCAGTAAAACATAGGCAAACATCTTTCTGTGTATTCTGTGCTCTCAGACAAGATTCCTTCTGACATCAGCAGAGATATCCCTGATTCCACATCCACTTCTGAATCTGGCCTGAATTTCTGACAGTTCCCTGTCCATATACTGCTGCTGTGAATTTTGTGTAGTGAAATTTTACTTCATATTGTCTTCTGATAATTTCTGCATTTGGTTGGGTCACCTTTCTTGGGAATAAACCCGCTGCCATCTAGCCAGGTCCGACTCATAGTGATCCGAGATATCAGAGTAGAACTGACCCATGGAGTTTCCAAGGAGTGCCTGGTGGATTTGAACTCTCGAGCTTTTAGTTAGCAGATGTAACACTTAACCCACTATGCCACCCATTCTTGGGAATAGGCATAAACATAGATCTCCTCCAGTCGGTTGGCCAGGTGCCTGTCTTCCAAATTTCTTAGCATAGACAAATGATGTTTCCCAGGGCTGAATCTGTTTGTCAGAACATCTCAATTGACACTCTGTCAATTCCTGGGGCCTTGTTTTTAACCAGTGCCTTCAGTGCACCTTGGACTTTTTCCTTCGGTACCATCAGTTCTTGGTTTGTCCTACCTCTTGAAATGGTTGGATGTTGACTGTTCTTTTTTGTATCATGACTCTGTGTATTCCTTCCATCTTCTTTTGATGCTTCCTGAGTCATTTAACATTTTCCCTGTAGAATCCCTTGCTAGTGCAACTCGAGTCTTGAATTTTTTCTTCTCTTCTTTCAGCTTGTGAAATGCAGAGCATGTTCTCTTCAGGTGTCCTATCTGCCTGTTTGTACATGTTATTATAACATCTTGTTTTCTCAAGCTGCCCTGTGAAATCTATTCAGTTCTTTTGCTTCAGCATTTCTTCCATTTTGCTTCAGCTTCTCGATGTTCGAGAGCAAGTTGCAGAGTCTCTTCTGACATTCATTTTGGTGTTTTCTTTCTTTCATGTCTCTGGTGACCTCTTGCTTCCTGTATGATATCCTTAATGTCCTTTCATAATTCATCTCGTCTTTGGTAGTTGGTGTTCAGCGCTTCATGTCTGTTTTTGAGACGGCTTTTAAACTCAGGTAGAACATACTCAAGATTGTACTTTGGCTCCTGTGAACTTTGTCTAATTCTCTTCAGTTTCAGTTTGAACCTGCCTAGGAGCAGTTGCTGGCCTGTCCCACAATCAGCTTCTGATCTTGTTCTGACTGATGCTTTTGAGCTTTGCCATCAGCTCTTTCCACAGACGTAGTTGTTTTGACTCCTGTGCGTGCCATCCGGTGAGGTCCATGTGTACAGCCATTTTTTTTATACGGATGGAAAAGGTAGTTGCAATGTAGAAGTCACTGGTTTTGCAAAATTCTAGCCATGTGATCTTGGCATTGTTTGTATCATTAAGGCTGTATTTTCCAACTACTGAGATTTCTTTGTTTCCAGCTTCTGCATTCCAATCACCAGTACTTACGAATGCACTCTGATTGCATGTTTGATCAACTTTAGACTGCAGAAGCTGGTAACATCTTTAATTACTTCCCATTTGGCCTTAGCAGTTGTGCATAAACTTGAATAATAGTTGTATTAACTGGTTTTCTTTGTAGGTGTGTGGATATTATTCTATCACTGATAGCATTGTACATCAGGATAGATCTTGAAATGTTATTTCTGATGATGAATGCAACACCATTTCTCATCAAGTTTTCATCCTGGGCATAGTAGACTGTATGTTTATCCAATTCAAAAAGTCTAGTACCAGTCCATTTCAGCTCACTAACGCATAAGATATTGATGTTTATGCATTCCATTTCATTTTTGACAATTTCCAATTTTCCTGGATTTTTATCTCGTACTTTCCATGTTTTGATTATTAATGAATGTTTGTAGCTGCTGTTTCTCATGTCAAGTCATGCCACATCAGCAAATGAAGGTCTCAAAAGCTTAACTTTATCCATGTCATTAAAGTCGACTCCGACTCGACGGCACTTGGCTGGCTTGGCTACTTTGAGGAGGCAGCTCTTTGCCAGTTGTCTTTTGAGTGCCTTCTGGCACTACATTTGATAAAGTTCCACTTCTATTCATAAGATTTTCACTGGCTAATTCTTTTCAGAAGTAGATTGCTGGGTCCTTCTTCCTAGTCTGTTTTAATCTGAAAGCTCAGCTGAAACCTGTCCACTGTGGGTGACCCTGCTGGTATCTGAATACTGGTTGTATAGCTTCCAGCATCACAGCAACACACAAGCCCACACCGTACGGCAAATTGACAGACAAAAGAGGGTAAAATATATTAATGATCTAAATAAGTAGATACACTACATTCATGAATAGGAAGACTTTATGTTATAAAGATGTTCATTTTCTTCAAAATCGGTAAATTGAATGCAGTTAGGACAATTGGTTACTCATATGGAAAAAAAATAGATTTATATACTGTGGCATGCAAGATAAACTAGATATGGAATAAAGACCTTAGTATGAAAGCAAAATGTTAAGACTTCAGAGAAAAGTAGTGTTGATTTTTTGTTGTCATGTAGGTGGGGTCATAGAAGTGATGAGAGTTGGTCCTAAGCCAAGTGACTTCTGAGTGTTGTCTTCTAAAAAGAGCAAAATAGACACAGACACACCCAGGCAGGGATAAGAGGAGGAGACAGACACTATGTGAAGACCCATCTGTAACCAAATGAATTCCAAGGACTGCCAGCAGACATCAGAAAGTAGGAGAGAGACCCAAGAAAGAATCAACATAGTCATACTTTGATTTGGACTTTCAGCACCCAACACTGTAAAGAAATCGATTTCTGTTCTTTAAAGCCACTCTGATGCTTTAAAGTTTCAGTATTTTTTTGTTACAGCAGACTAGGTAACTAAGACAGTTCTTACAGCTGATTTAAAATATGTGCCTGTTAATTGCAGCCTCTGAGTTATCACCTTTGCTGTTGAGGATGGCTCAACACACGCCCAGTACCCGTGAAGTTGTAAATTACATGTGAAAGAACCTCTGAATTCTGTTATGATCTTCTGAAACATACTGAACTTTTCTAAAGCGGGTGGTTAACTGACCTCAAACTCCAAAACTCCTTCTCTTGAAATAAACAGAAGAAATGACTGTTCAGCTCTTTTGTCTGAAACCAGGCTGCTTGCATACTTAATTCTGAGATTCGTGTAGAGCTTGTGCTTGGCTATCTGCTTTGTATGATCTCTCCTTTCACCTTCTACCTACTATAACCACCTTGCCTCTGTCTTCTGGTACTTCTAGACGTAAGACTATGAATTTGTTCTCAAGGTTTAGTCACTCCTGTTTGGTATTGATTGGTTCTTGCTTTCAGGCAATGTTGTTCTACCAGATGTGGACTCCCTACCAGCACTCTGCCTGCTTGGTTGTCTCTAGTGCCTTCAGAAGGGTTACTTTTAATACTTTGTCCAGAATTTTCATGTTGTAGAGGATTACCTCTATTCTGTGGTTTTACTGACTCACTATTTATCACCTATTTCCTGGGCCCTAAAGTAGCTCTTCTGGTGACCAGAGTCTCCAAGTCTTTCCTGGAAACAACAGTTCCAAGTATCACCTTTCTAATCATAGGGCCTCAAGTCATCCAAAGGGACAAGGCAGGGTATGAAGACATATTATCAATTACATTGCTTTAGTCTGGATGTTAGTATTTTTTTCCAAAAGTCTCGTAGCCATGCACCTGAAGTCACTTATTTAATTATGCAGATCTTCACTGTTTCTAAGGTACTTGAGACTGTTTTAGGTCTTCTGTATGTACTGATGCAAAAGACATGCCTGAGCCCATTGTTGCAGCCACTGTCTCAACCCATCTTATTGAGGATATTCCTCTTTTTTGCTGATCCCTTACTTTGCCAAGCATGATGTCATTCTCCAGGGACCAATCTCTCCCAATAACCTGTTCAAAGTATGTGAGATGAAGTCTTGCCAGCCTTGCTTCTAAGGAGTATTCTTGTTGTTCTCCTTCCAAGACAGATTTGTTCATTCTTCTGGTAGTCCATAGTATATCCAGTATTTTTTTGCCAATACCATAATCTAAAGACATCAATTCTTCTTTGGTCTTTTGTATTCATTATCCAACTTTCTCATGCATACACGGCAATTGAAAGCACAATGGCTTGGGTGTAGTTCATCTTAGTCTTCAGGTGACATCTTTTCTTTTTTAATACTTAGAACAGGTCTTTTGCAGCAGATTTGCTCAACGCAGCATGTCATTTGATTTTTTGACTGCTGCTTTCATGCGTGTTGATTGTGCATCCAAGTAAATAAAACCCTTAGCAACTTTAGTCTTTTTTCTGATGTTCTACGTGGGTCTAGTTGTGAGCATTTTTGTCTTCTTTATGCCAAGGTGCAGTCCACATTGAAAGCTGTAGTCTTTGATATTCATCAATAAGTTCTTCAACTCCTCTTCATCGTCAGCAAGCAAGGCTGTGTCATCTGCACATTGCAGGTTGTTATTGAGTCTTCTTCCAATTCTGATGCTACAGTCTTCTTCATGTAGACCAGTTTCTCAGGTTATTTTTTGAACCCACAGGTTGAATAAGTATAGTAAAATGATATAACCCTGATGTACATCTTTCCTGACTGTAAACCACACGTATCTACTTATTCTTTAAAAACAACTGTCTCTTGGTCTATGTCTAGATTCTGCATCAGCACAATTAAATATTCTAGGATTCTCATTCACTGAAATGTTTTCCAGAATCTGTTATGACCCACACATTTAGATGCCTTTGCAGAGTCAATAAAACACAGGTAAACATCTTCCTCGTACTGCTTTCAGCCAAGATCCATCCGACTACAGCAATGATATCCCTCTTTCCATGTCTTCTTCTGAATTTGGCTTGAATTTCTGTCAATTGCCTGTTGAGGTACTGCTGCAGCTGCTTTTGAACGATCTTCAGCAAAATTTTGCTTGTGTGTAATGTTAATAATACTGTACAATAATTTCCACAGTCTATCGGATCACCTGCATAATTAAAATATGGACCTGTTTGTACAGGTAGATTATGAAGAGGGCCACAGACAGTAAACCATAGACACAGTCAATATTTTAGTTTGTCGGTTGCCACTAAGTTGATTCTGTATAGGGCAGAGTGGAACTGCCCCAGAGGGTTTCTAAGGAGTGCCTGGAGGATTTGAACTGCTGACCTTTTGGTTAACAGCCATAGCACTTAACCACTTTACTACCAGGGTTTCTGTGGTATGTTACCCAACCCACTGCTATTGAGTGGGGTCCGTTTCATAGCAACCCTGTAGATCAGAGTAAAACTGCCCTATAGAATTTCCAAGGAGAGCCTGGCGGATCTGAGTGGCCAACCTTTTGGTTACCAGACAAAGCTCTTAACCTGCTATGCCACCAGGGTTTCCCCATAGCATGTTAGAAGGTGGTAATTGTCTACCTCCGTCAGAATTAACTCTATTGCAATGCTGTTTTGTTTGTTCACTTGTTTTGTAATTCTCACTTAGCAGGCAGTTTCAACTCTTTGGGTTCACACTCACGGCTTTATCTCCATTTCCCTGTACTTTACTGACTCATTTGAGTTCTTCTCCCAGAATCCCTGAAGGCAAAATACCTGACCAGGAGCTGCAGGTTCCTCAGTGGGTGGGGAAAAAAAAAAGGAGGGAAAAAATAGTTGCAAAAGGAATGATGGCAAAGGAAAAAATGTTGTTCAAACAATTGTTACATTCAGCCTAAACTCACCTCTTCATGTGACCTCTCTTTTAATGTAGGTGCAAAGATAATACAATTAAGTTTTTTTTTTTTTGGTCCAGGATTGTCATACATATACATCACATGCATATATCCAGGTATTTGGATGTTTTGCGTGCATTAATATGCATGTATGTCTTTCTTATCTACATGATATACAAATTATGTGTGTACACGTTTGTTTATGTATATGTATGTATGTGTATAATACGTGTATCATCAACTATCTGCTTTTAAAATTTTTTGAAGTATTATGTTCCCTGTGTGGCACAGCAGTTAGGAGCTACGGCCACTAACCGAAAAGCTGGCAGTTTGAATTCACCAGGCACACCTTGGTAATTCTACAGGGCAGTTCTACTTTGTCCTATAGAAATCAATTTGATGGCAGCAGTTTTTTTTTAAGTGGTGGTGGTTTTTGTTTTAGGGAAAAAGAATGTATTAGGAGCAATGGTAGACACTTGACATCGCATTGCACTCACAATCACCTTATGGTGTAGGTGTGGTAATTTAGGAATGAGGGAGCAGACTTGATAAGATATTTGCAGTCAAGTGTCTTTCAGAACATCTTGTTTGGAATCCTAGTAGTTTCAGAGTTTAGATATCATCAGTATATCCACAGATGACAAATCCAAGAGCCAAATTAATAGGTCATATGCTTTGAAGCGTAAGCTAGAAAGTCATTTCACTTATTTATTTATCTAGGAGGATTTTAATTTAATGGAGGAGTTGGTTCAACAAGCATTTTTTGAATGCAGCAAGGCCTTGGGTACAGTGAAACACAGGAAGATGTGATCCACGCACTGAAGGAACTCACAGACTGGTCACTGCATTCTCTGAGATGATGCTGAGAAGTGCTGGATGAAGATGATCCAGCGATCACTGAAAAGTGGTTTGCACCTTGCCCCAGACCAACCGGTTGGGAACACTCATCTGGAGTCCACCTATAGGACACTGAATTAGCCACCCAAATGACTTCATCCTATGTCCTTCTGGCATGTTGAACAGTGCTAGTAGTTCATGTACATTAAGCATTTGCTATTCACCTGGTGCTCTGTGCTGAATGCTTTAAGCACATGGCCGAACAAATGGCATTTGCACTCACTAGTGTGACAGTGTAGGGCTCCCATGATTATTTAACCCCAAGACAGTTTTCTAGTTTTTTCTCCCCTATATGCATCCTAACTTGCATTCATACTGGCACTACCTTATGTTACATTTTTTTCAAATTGTGCTTTAGATGAAGTTTTATAAAACAAAATAGCTTTTCGTTAAATAGCACACGTATTCTTTTATGACACTGATTAACAAACACTCTCCCTTCTACTGCTTGTGTTCCCTATTACCAGTTTTTCTGTCCACTCCTACCTTCTAGTCCTTGACCCTAGATGTGCTCCTTTCATCTAGTTTTGTTTTATGAGCTTGTCTACTGTTTAGCTAAAGGGTGAAACTCAGGAGTGACTTTATTACTGAGTTAAAAAGGTGTCCAGGGACCAAACTCATCCTCCAGTCTCTGTCATGCCAGTAAATCCGGTCTTTTTTTTTTTTTTTTTTTAAGTTAGAATATTGTTCTACATTTTTCTCTAGCTCTGTCTGGGACCATCTCTTATGATTCTTGTCATAGCAGTCAGTAGTGGCAGCCAGGCACCATTTAGTTGTACTGTACTAAGTCTGACGGAGGCCACAATAGTTGTGATCCATTAGTCCTTCGGCTTTATCTTTCCCTTGCGTCTTTAGTTTTCTTCATTCTCCTTTGCTCCCAAAGGGGTGATACCAGTGGAGTATCTTAGATGGCCACTGACAAACTTTTAAGACCACAGGCTCAACTCACCAAAGTAGAATGTAGGACATTTTCTCTATAAACTGTGTTACGCCAGTTGAGTTAGATGTTCCCCGAAACCATGGTCCCCACAGCCTTCAGCCCAGTAATTCAGTTTCTTGGGAAGTTTGACTGTGTCTATGGAGGTGCCACGACCTTGCCTTATACAGATTGTGATGGCTTTCCAGGTACCATACACTGTTTTAACCTTCGTCATAGTTACCATTACCTATTGTGTATTTAGGGTTTTTCCATCTCAATTCCCCCCTCCCTCATAACAATCAAATATTGTTTCTTTTTGTGTGTAAAGCTTCTCATGAGTTTTTATAGCAGTGGTCTCATACAATATTTGTCCTTTTGTGATTGGCTTATTTCACTCAGCATGATGCTGTCATGTTGTGAGATGCTTTCCAGATCATCATTGTTCTTTATTGCGTATCTGTGCCATAATTTGTTTATCCACTCATCTGTTGACAGGCATGTAGGTTGTTTTCATCTTTTCGTTATGGTGAACAATGCTGCAATGAACAGGGGTAGTATATTTCTCTTTGTGTGATGGCTCTTGTATTTCTGGGACATATTCTTAGGTATGGGATTATTGGATCATATGGCACTTCTATTTCTGGCTTTCTAAGGAAGCACCATGCATTTTCCAAAATGTTTTTTAACATTTTGCATTTCCACCAGCAGTGCATAAGAGTTCCAGTCTCCCCAAAGCCTCTCCAACATTTCTTATTTTCTTTTTTTTTTCTTGATTTGTGCCAGTAGTGCTAGGGACAAAATAATATCTCATTTTGGCTTTGATTTGCATTTCTATAACGGCTAGTGATTGCGAGCACTTCCTCATATGTTGTCTGTTAGCCACTTGAATGTCTTTGTAGGTGAAGAATCCATTTCCTCTACCCATTTTTAAATCAGATTATTTGCCTTTTTGTTGTAGAGGTGTTGGGTTTCTCCATAGATTTTACAGACTAAATCTTTGTTGGATTTGTAATAGCCAATTCCTGTGCCTCCTGCCCACCCCGCATCCTCCTCAAAGTCTGTTGGTTTTCTTTTTACTCTTTTGGTGAAATCTTTTGATGAATGTAAGTATATATCTTTAGAAGATCCCAGTTGTGGTTTATATCCTGTTAATGAAGTGTGTTAGAGCATCTGTCATTGATCCTATGTTTTTTTCTATGGTCTTTATAGTTTTTGGTTTTACATTTAGGTCTTGCCTAAATCATTTGTCTTTCCACAATCATTTGTTAAAAAAAAGACTTATTTTTTTTCCTATATGACTGACTTTGGGCCCTTGTTAAAGATAGGTGAGCATAGGTGGATGGATTTACATCTGAGTTCTCCATTCTGCTCCATTAGTCAGTGTATCTGTCATACTAGCACCAGGCTGGTTTGACTTCCATAGCTGTGTGGTAGATTCTAAGGTTAGATAGGAGTAGTGAGAGTTCTACTTTCCTCTTCTTCAATAGTGCTTTACTTATCAGGGGACTCTTCCTTTTCAATATAAAGTTAATGATTAGTTGTTGTTGTTGTTGTTTTATCTCTTTAAAGAATGCTGTTGGTGTTTAGATCAGGATTGCATTTGTAGATCTCTTGGGGTGGAATTGTCATTTTCACAATGTTGACTCTACCTGTCCGTGAGCATGGTATGTTTTTCTGTTTATGTAGATTTTTTTCCATTTCTTGAAGTAGTGTTTGTTTTGTAGGGCTTTTTTTTTTTTTTGCTCTGGTTAGATTTATTCTTTTTTTTATTTTTTATGGGTTGGTATAAATGGTACCGTTTTCCTAAATTCTTTTTCACTATTCTCTTTTTTGTTGTATAGGAATTCAATTGGTTTTTGTATGCTTGTCTTGTATTCTGCTAATCTACTAAAGCTTTCTACTAGTTCCAGTAGTTTTCTCACGTAGTGTTTTGAGTTTTCTATGTCTAGTGTTATATCATTTGCAAATAAGGACAGTTTTACTTCTTGCTTACCAATCTAGATGCTCTTTATTTCTTTTTCTTACCTTATTGATCTAGCGAGGACTTCTATCACAGTGTTAAGTAGGAGTTGTGATAAAAGGCTTGTCTTGCTCCTTTTCTCAAGGGGAATATTTTCAACCTCTCTCCAGTGCGAATGATTTACAACATATAGGAAAATCACATCAGATGACAAATGGTGCCAACGCCAAGTGCCATTGACAAATGGTGGACAATCGTGTATTACTGAGAATCACAGCCTAGCTGAATTTATACATTTTTTAGGGGAACTGAATTCAGTCCATGATACCAACTGTAAGTATGATATGCCTTGATGATTTTCTTTTGGTGTCTATCCTACATGGGGTTCATTGACCTTGGATGGTCAGTTTTTCATCTTTTATGACGTTAGGGAAATTTTCTGTCAACAATTCTTCAATGATCTTATCTGTGTTTTCCATATTCTTCTCCTGTTTGGGAACTCTGCTCATTCACAGTTTTGCATTTGGTCATATCCCATGTCATTGTCAGAGTTCCTTCATTTTTCTTCCTGATTCTTTTTCTCAGACACAGTGATAGCCAAGTATTTGTCTTCAGTTTTGCTGATCACACTTTTCTTTTGTTTGATCTGCTCCTCAGATCTTCTCTGACACTGTCCATTTCTTATTGTTTACCTTTTGGATTTCTGATTGTTGTTTCAGTATGATTTCTAGTTGTGAATTTATTTTGGCATTTTCTTGTTGTATTATTTCCTGAATTTTTCCATTTTTTTGTGTATGCATATTTTCCATGATTTTGTCTGTCTTTTCCAAGAATCTGTTTATTTGTTTCTAATTTTTTCTGCTTTGTTCTCCAACTGTTGGATAGCTCTGAACATTAGAGATCTGAATTTCCTATCAGGCTGTTTCATTACCTTTTCTTCTATCAGAAAGTCATGTGTGTGTTTTGTTTTAGATGCCCACTGGATCCATTTTGTGTGTGTGTGTGTGTGTGTGTGTGTGTGTGTATGTTTTGATATTGTCTGTTGTCTTTGAGACGTTTAGTAGTTATTTTCTTCATTTATTCACTATAGAGTTGTTTGTTTCATCCTTGTGTTTTGGTTTGTTTGTTTTATTTGGTCGTGTCTGAGTAGATGGGCTGTGCATTCTTTGCTGTTTGCTTGTTTGTAGGCAACATAATTTTCACCTTTTTGTCCCATGGGCAAGGTTGCCTGAAGGAAAGTGACTGGGATTGGGTTATTTGTGGCACATGTTGGCTGACAGGGCAGGCCAGGGGTCAGTGCAGAACAGATTCTAGTAGGTCACGCCTGTGCAGCTTGAAGGTGTGATGTTCACTGCATGGTATGGATAGGCAGGGGGTAGGGGTTGATTGTGAAGTGTGGAGCTAAATTGAGTATCAGAAATAAGAGATGAGGAGAGACAAACAGAAGCCCTACTCCCCAGAAAACATATTGAAGGTGCCTGCCATTGTAAACCGTACTTGGCTTGGCTGGCTGGCCACTGTAGTGGAGAGATGAGAAACTGACAAAGAAAAACAAAAAGGGAAAAAAAGAAACAAAGAAGAGGCCCTAGGGATCCCACCAACATGGTGGCGTGGACTGGGGAAGCACTTCTCCAGCCACGCAGTGCTTCACAGCCTGTCAAGGGGAAGTAAAGAAGTCACAAGGAGCCTGATGTTCAAGAGAAAAGAGGCGAAGGTGATGAGATACAGGGAACAAACCAGAAATAACACTGGCAACAAAGGAAGGGCACTGAAGGTGCTGAGCAGTGTGGGAGGGCTGAATTCAAGCTGCACAGAGCCTGCATCTCCCAATCAAGCAACCATAGCCATTGGGAGGTGGCAAAGACATTGGGAAGTGGCACAGGGAGGAAAGTTTGGGGGTGGGAAAGTGTGTATCACTAGTTACCAGGTGGTCTGTCTCCTGCTCAGATGAAGCTGCTTTCCCATATTCTCAGACTTTTGATCTCCAACAGGAATCCAAGACGGCAAATCTGTACTATGTTAGCCAATAAGGGATCTCTACCGGTGTCTCTCTTCACCCTCTAGTGTCTATTTCTCATTCACTGGGTACTTCATTTGACCCCTACAGTTCCAGGGCTGATGTTTGTCTCTGTTTTACTTAGTTTTGGGGGGTCTGTGCTGTGAAGGGACAGCACGGTGTTTCTGTCTATAGTGTGTTAACTTCAACTCCCTCTATACTATGTTACTTTTCGGCTTTAATTCTCATGATCTCTTCCACCTGAATGACCTTCTCCAACTCAGTCTGTCACATTTCTGGCCATCCTTTCAGGCTAATTTTCTTTGAAAAATTTTCTTGACAGGGATCTCTCTTCTGCACACCTATAAAACTTTTTATCTCACTCAGCAACACTCAAGTCCTTAAGAAAAAAAATTTTTAAAAAGTTAGCTTCAATATTCTCAGTTCTGGTTATAATGGTGAATTACTACTCACTGTAAACAACTCAAACAATAATGACAAGGTTTTTGTGTACTCATCACACTCTTCTCATGATTTTAAATTCCTTAAGGACAAGAATCATGTTTTATTCATCATCCTATTCCCTTAGAACTTGCCCAGTTTAGAGCCATAATGCTTACCCCATGCTTTGTCCACAGTAAATCACTTGCTGTCAAGTTGACCTTGACTCATGGGAACTTCACGGACTGCCAATTAAGTTGGTGAACTCATCCTGGAAAAAGTGCTACATACCTCCCTGCTGAATATCACTATAGTCACTTGCAAAGCTATACGCTGACAACTGTGCCTAGTCCCCCCTTCAAAGCAATTTTGGAAATATTTTTCTGGAATGGCCATCAGAGCTGTCATTGGATCACCCTTCATGTCCTGAATGTCATCCAAATGTCTTCCTTTCAATATTTCCCTTATCTTCGTGTAAAGAAAAAAGTCATTGGGGGACAGATAAGACAAGCAGGGAGGGTGCTGCAATACAGTTATTGGTTTATTGGCTAAAAAGTCCCTCACAGACAACTCTACAATGAAGTTTATGAACTTGCCATCTTGCCACTGTGCACAATGGTCATTCTAGAAAGAGTTCCAAAATTACTTTGAAAGGTGGACTAGGCACTGGCATCAGTGCATAGCTTCCTAAGGGGAGTACTTCAAAGGTGACTGTAGCAGTATTCAGCAATGAAGGATGCAGCACGTAGAACAATTAAGTTCGTGGACTTAACTGTCTGACTCCATGTGTCAGAATAGAACTGTGCTCCATAGAATTTTCAGCGGTTGGCTTTCCAGACATAGACTGCTGGGTGTTTCCTCTGAGGTGCATCTGGGTAAGCTCGGACATCCAGTTGTTTGGTTAGCAGTTAAGCATTTCACCATTTTTACCACCCTGGGATTCCTTCGTCCATAGAGACAACTAAATAAATGTTTATTTGAATAAATAAATTACAATTAAGACTTTCATAGCTAAACCTAGAGCTCATTTCCGAAACTTACATGAGATTTAGGGTAAATAACGCTACCGTTGTCATTATGGTTGCAATCAAGTTGTTTCTGACTCATGTGTGCAAAGCAGAACTGCTCCATAGGGTTTTCAAGGCTGTGACCGTTGGAATCAGAGTACCATGTCTGTCTGCTTAGGTACCTCCAAGTGAGTTCAGACTTGCAACCTTTTGGCCAGTCATCAAACAGTTAACTGTTTATACCACTCAGGGTTTTACTTAATGTTACTAGTGTGTCTTCGTTTCTTGCTTTACAGTATTTCTTTTCCAGTAAATAGTAGCAAAATTATTTGGTTACTAGACTCATAAAATACCTGCCCTTTCTTGGAGTGCAGATGGAGGCCATCCCCATCGGGTCATCTGTTATGCTAGAAATCTTCTTGCCTCAATCTTCAGGCCACTTTAGAGATGAATTATTTAATTCACGTTCCGAACACTTCTGTACCTCAGGTTGTTCACCTTTCAGTGTTCCTCAGGTATCTGCAAGAATTTGCGAGTTAAAATATTCCTGGGTTATAGGGCTCAACGTCATTGAAAATTGACTGCACATTTTTATCATTAAATCATGAGCATCACAGATGACTTTCACATTTCTGCTGAAAACATGTTTCTTATTAGGCACCAGTTTTTCATTCTGTGCAATTAATGGTTCATAGCACACGAGGGAGCATTTATTAATTTTCATTTCCTTGTTTTTTTGGAGGTTATGAGGGTTAAGGGTTCTAAGTTGAAGTTACTGAAATTTTAAAAGGTGTAAATAGGTAAATATTATGGTTCGTGGAAAAGTAACACATTTTTCCCTTTAAGCATGTGATTAATATTGCTAATAAAAATGTCATCAGCCTTCTCTGCCAGGGTTATGCAGTCAGAATGACATGTTGTATGTATGTGTGTGGTTTGCTTTCGTACATAATAAAATCTTGTGAGACACTACTTAATAAAAGAAAATTACTTTAAAAATAGATTCTTGATGCTTTGCTGGACTTCCACAATAATTACAAATGAAAACTAGTGTCTTCCTACACCTTTACTAAAGATTTTGCTTGATTATTTGGAATCTTCTAGCAGCATTTGAGACACAGGAATTTTTTTACTCATGCAAAATAAATACCACTCTGGCTGAAAGCTGCATTTTTAGAAGGAGGCCTCTTTCCCATGCTTTTGTAGAAAGAGCACTTATTTTATCTTTCAAATTTTTCCCCATAAGTTGGGTTAAGTAGTTGTTTTCTTATGCTACTGTTCATTTTACACAGTATTGGTTACATACATTAAAGTGTTTAATTTTGGTGTATATCAAGCAGTGTTTTTAAAGCCTCTATTGAAATAGAATTCACATACCATACAGTTTACCCACTCAAAGGACATTATTTAGAGGTCTTAGTATATTCAAAGAGTGGTGCAACCATCACTATAATCTAACTTCAAAACACTTTTGTCACCCACAAAGGACATCCCGCGCCCATTAACGGTCACTCCCTATTTTCTTCATTCCACTTATCTGGGCATTCTGTTGCCATAGGCTAAGCAGTGTTTTTTTTAAACAAATTTTAATTATCTGAAAATGTTGATGATTTTATAACATTATTAAAACCAATATGTGATTTTAGTTTTAATACAGTATTCAGGTAAGGACATTTTATGTTTCAGCTCCTTACAGTTTTTATCTTTAAAACAGAGACTGGGTTTGCAATGATTTTTTTAGAGCCATAGTTGGTAAATACAGTCATGTTATGGTTGTCTGTGCTACCTTTATGGGAGGCGCTGTGAGAGTTGTATCACTGCACCTTCACAAATGCAAAATGTTAGGTAATAAAATGGTGGTTATTTCAGTGGGTAGCTCACAACACACTCACAAAGCAGAACATCGCAGGCAACTGTGTTGTTCTTCCTTTTAATTCTGCAGCTACTTCTCTTACAAACACACAGAGAGAGAGAGAGAGAGAGAGAGAGAGAGTGTCACAGTTATTAATAGTAGAGGATACCAGTAAGCATACTTCATGCAATGACAACCAGAAGTAATAATGTGTGTCCACTGTTGATATATTCCTCTGCACACTATAAAAATGCCAGGTGTTGTGTAGTTAGGCTTCCATCTAACTCACAGGGGGAGTTGCAAGCCATTCCCTAGAGATGAGAAGAGCTAAGACAAGAAGTAGAAATATATAGAACAATATTCTAGGTAGGCACTGGACTCTTCTGATTTTTATTGATGGCATTGTCAGAAAATACCGAGGACATTCATCTATTCACTCATTCGCTCAACACATATGTGCTGATTAACACCACGATGCAAAGGGCTGGACGTGAGACTCCGGGTCACAATGAGCACCTAAAATTCAGCTTCCGTGGGAAGTGTTGCTCAACCTCACTGCGTGAAAAGGAAGGCTGCCATTTCACAAGGGAAGAGCTTAATGAATAGTACACCTTTTCCTTTTTCTTGAAAAACTGCCTGCTATATTTTGCAGGAAAATTCAACGTAATTGGTATATTCCCATCTTTTTGAGATGAATTAGGCCTTAACTGACAGATCACCTGTTTTGTTCTAAAATTCAACGAACTCTTAGGAAAATCTTACTGCATACAATCTTTTGAATATGTCATTTGCCATTTATATTGGATGGCCTGAAGCAAAAAAAATAAAAAATAAAAAAAACCTTATAAAAAGGTATTAATGCAAGTAGATAATAGAGCTGCATTCTATAAGTCTATAGCAGCTTACAGTAATCATTAAAGCATGCAAAAGCCTTTCATCTATCACAAAATATGCAGTGCACAGAATGTCTGCTAAGGTGCATGACAAGTCAGAGTTAAATATATATTAATAAATGAATTAGCTTCATAAATAATAGTCATAATGACATTTTAGGAGACAATAAGTCTGAGGATTGTCAGAAAACGGTTGATGTATGAACTTCACGTCCCAGTGATTCTTCAAAATGAATAGGCTTTGCGCGATAGTTCAGCCCCGCGACCAGCCTATTTCCTTGAATAATTTACTTGTTGTCAATTTGTAGAGCCACATTACACATGCAAATTGTGCTGCCTGTGCAAACACCACTTGGAGATGATAAAAACAAATTTACGAAGGCTATAGAAAAAGGATTTATTTCACTTTCTCACCCAGGTCAAGCAATACATGTATCTGACGATTGTGTGTACCCAATTTTGTTGTAATTATATCAGCAAATTATTCCTTATAATCTTATTATTTTTAGCAGTCTCCTTGTGCTTGGGATAATTAGCTTTCTTCACTCAGTGTAAAAACAATTCAACTTGCCAGCCAGGCAGGGCACAGCTCCATTATCTGTTTTGGGTTTAAATTTATTCCCTATATTCTTGGACACTTTGTGTAAATTAAAAATTTCATAGTCCCTAATACTGTACACGCTGTTCATTCAGTGATGAATTAAGGCCCCTAAACCTCTCCGTTTGCTATTAGATATCTCACCCACTTTATATGTTAATCTGTGCTAATGAATTCCACAACCCCTAGCCACAGCGAGATGACTAAAATTATTACCACTTACAGCGATAGGCCTTTTTCATTTAAAGTTCAATTCAAATTGTGCCCATAAACAGTCTGCCATACAAAGATACCTCCTATAAAGAAGAGTTACTTACCTATAAGTAGAGTTCTCTGAAGGTAGCATTATCTTTGGATGCACATTCCCAGGTCATGTGCCCTCAGGTCTGTGGCATGGGGGCAGGGGAGAGAATTCATAGCTGATAGGTAAGACTTTCTTTCCTTGGGGCACTTCATTAGCTTGGTGGCCTGTATTCCTTAAGGGTCCTTGTACCACACTCCTGTCTGCAACCAATCCCGTTCCTAGCAAGGCCCTAGCGAAGTAGCTCTGTAGTCTAACTACCAGATGAGAGTGGAAGGACTTGGTACCATAAACAATTGCTGATGATCCAGAGACACATTTTCTGTGCTAAAGAAGGTAACTTGTGAAACATGTGCCTAGTAACTAAAAAAGATAACCTAGTGTTTTACACGGTGACCCTTTAGGACAGAGTAGAACTTCCTTGTAGGGTTTACCGGCAGTGCCTGGTGGATTTGAACTGCTGACCTTTTAATTAGCAGTAGCCAAACTCTTAGCCACCATACCACCGTGGTGTCCTTACACGGATTAGAAGATGTAAAATTTGTGTTTACTTTTTACACTACAGGAAAGTTAGAAAATAATGTTTTCATTGCAGAATCAGTACATCCTTTTTATAGAAGAATTAGAAAATGTGGAGAAATGGACAAAAGTAAATAAATTAATTAAAACCCCTTGTGTTCCCATTAGTAGTCCCACTGCTCAGTGATAGTCAGCACTCAAATAGATAGCATCTGTTATCTGTTTTTACAGACTGGTTTTCCACTTACATTTCCTGTTAGTATGGAAAAAAGAAAAAAATCCCCAGTCTTATCACATCCGTCTTGAACATGTTCCAACCAGAGATTGTATGACATGGATTCTGCCCCACTGTTTCCTTCAATCTCTGACTTAACCTATTTTAAGAATGTTACTTCTGCCTTTCCTTAAATCTGAGTGATTCCTTGAGTTTCAGGTACTGAGCCCTTTGCTCCTATCTCTTCTCTTTCCTCTACAGAGCCTTTGAATCCATTCTCGTCATACTTTTTACACTAATGTATTCTCTATAATTACCAGCTTCTACTCCACTCAACGGCACTTGGCTTGGCTTGGTATTTGTCGTAAATGTTACAGCAAGGCACAACGGTGGCAGGCACCATCTGAAGGCTGGGTCCTTGTGCTGGCCTGTGTCAGACCTTGTACCCTTGGAGGGTCTCATTGGTATGGATAGTGCTTCACTTTTGTCGCCTCCTCTGTGTTTGATTTTAACACCACTGTGGAATCAGGTAGCGTAGGTGCTGTTATTCTTGCTTCATAGACAAGAACATCCAAGGTCCAGGAGGTTAAATAACTTGCCTGAGAGAAAAGATTAGTATCCAGGTCTGTCTGACTCCCAGAACAAAGCACTGTCCATTTTAATTCTTGCCCTTAATTGCCCCTCATGACTTTGGAACTTAGGTCACTTGCTAGGCTTTCAGTATTTCTCTTTACAGACAGATCATTTCTAAAGGTATGTCTTTGGAAAGCTTTTTGGTAAGAAATTCTGAGCTTCCTATATTATTTTAGTTTGAGGTTCCTTAATTATTTATTTCCTTGAGAAAGCTGTTTACATAAAGCAAACAATTTGCTTCAGGGAGAGTCTCTAGTCTACTGTTCATAGTATCATCTGCTTAAAAAGTCAAAACAACTTCTCAGGGATGAGGTTTTCAACCCACAGTCAAAAAATACCCACAGATGAGTCTGAAGGACTAACACACCTAGATGCAGTATGATTAGGATATAACCTCAGCCCTTCCCCACTCTCTTTACACTTCCCTGCCAGAGGGTCACTCATAGCATTACACACTCATGCAGTTTGGATGGCAAATCACATTGACATATAGTATGGGAAGAGCATCAACTTAAAGGAAACTGTAATAAGCCATTTTAAAACTTGAAATCATTACATGAATGACAGATTTAGCAAGCTACAATTAGCTAAGTTAGTACTGGCAGAATAAAGTGGCAGCTCTTAACTCCTAATCTCACCTTAAGTGCTATATGTTCTACAGTGAATAAAAATGAAAAGAACTTTAATTCATGATTTTCTCTGGAACACAGTATGTTTGCCTGGTTCACTCATTTCCATTTATGAATCTCAAATATGAGTTTGGTTCCTAGCTAGATCAGGCCCAGAAAAAATATGAAGTAGGCAATGTTCTTTTTCCGTGTCTCAACTAAAGTTCTCCTTTCCCCTTCTCTCTCAGCCTGTCCCTTCTTCTTGGGTGCCTGGTGTCCTGCTGTCTCTTCTTCCTCTGTATAAGCCTTCACCCCCAGGAAATCAGTTCATTACTCAGTCACAATGGAGAGCATTCAGCTGATAGAGCTTAATGTGATTTCACTTCCAGGTTTATTTTCACTTTGACTGAGACAAATCCTGGCAAATGCTTAAGGGAGAGGAAGCAACAAGAAAAGAAAGAACAAATAGAAAATAAAATAAAATAGAAAAATAGAAAAAAAAACTGGCAAGATTGTAGATTTAAATATGACCGCATCTCTAATTATATTAAATGTAAATGCACCAGATACAATAATTAAAGGACAAAGATTGTCAAGGAGGACTAAAAAAAAGCAGGGCACAAGTTTGTATTATTTACAAGAAACTCATTTTCAATGTAAACGTATAGATACGTTAAGAGTCAAACTATGGATAAAGACACGCTATGCAAATACTAACCAAAAGAAAGTTGGAGTAGCAGTATTAATATCAGATAATGTAGACTTCAGAGCAAGGAACATTACCAAGGATAAAGATGACAGTTATATAATGACAGAGAGATCAATTCAGAAATAAGTCATAAAAATCCTAAATGTACACACAATGAGAAACTTAGCTTCAAAATACTAGAATCAAAAACTGATAAAAATGTTTCTCTTTATTCCTTTAAAACACACATAATGATTTAAAGCAAAGAACAACACCACTGTATTGTGGGGTTTGCAGTGTAGTCAATGCAGCAACATCAAGGATACATCGAGAGCAGTAACTGGCTATGTACAGTTCTAAGGCTTCTACATTTTACATGAATTGGCAAACGTTAACTTTACTGAGTAGACTACGAAAAGTTAAGGATAGACACTGTAACCTCTGACATGACTGCTAAAAAGTTAGGCAAAAAGGTGCAGTTAAAAAAGCCAGTACATAAGTCAAAATGAAATGCTATAAGGGTCCTAGAAGTGATCTTAGAAAGAAAAAAAGAAATTCCTTGTGGCATAGACATAGTCTCAAAACTTGGAGGGGGGTCATGGGTTGAATGGTGTCTCTCAAAAATATGTGTAGCAGTTTGGCGAGGTCATGATTACTGCAGGTATTATGTGATGTTCCTATATGTTGTAAATCCCGTGTCCGTGATGCTACTGAGGGAGAATGGGCAGTGGTTATGTTAGTGAAGACTCAGTCTATAAGACTGTGTTATGCCTGAGGCAGTCTCTTGGGATTTGAAGGAAATGCAACAAAGCAGAGATTGGTGACCTCATACCATTAGGAAAGAAGCATGCAGGGAGCTATCAAGTCCTTTGGAACTAGGGACCCTGTGATTCAGAAGCTCACAGTTCAGGGAAAAATTGATGACAAGGACCTTCCTTCAGTACAGCAGAGAAAGACTTCCCATGGAGCCGATGCCCTGAATTTGTACTTGTAGTCTAGTGGACTATGAAAGAGTAAAATCTCTCTTTTTAAAGCCACCGTCTTGTGCTATTTCTGTTATGGCACTACTGGATGTCCCATACAAAAGGTAAGATGGAAAGTCCTTGTGGCTCAGATCTGATTTATGTGAGTAGGCTGAAAACAGTTCTCTAATTCTAGACCATAGTAATGAATGGAGTGTTATTTTCTTAACTGAAATTAAAGGATAGGTTTGGCAAACTTATCTAGAGTTTTAGACAGAAAATAATATGAAAAAGAATTTCAAAGAAAAAACATAAGGGTAAAATCATATGATACAGATTATTCAGAATGGCTACTCAGCTTAGAAAATGCATGCTTTCCAGCAGTCATTTCTAAGCAGTTACATGAAATTTATAATATCAGTACTGCCAGTTAAGTTCATGAACTCATTCTAGAAAAAGTGCTACATACCTTACTGCTGAATGTCAGTACAGTCACCTTGAAAGCACTCCACCTGGGAAGCTATGCTCACACACAAGCACCTAATCAATCCTTCAAAGCAATTTTGGGACTCTTTCTAGAATGGCCAGCAGAGCTGTTGTCTGTTATGCTTGATGTCCTGAATATCATCAAAATGTCTTCCTTTTAATATTTCCTTCATCTTTGGGTAAAGAAAAAGGTCACTGGAGCCAGATCAGGCAAGTAGGCAGGGTCTTCCAGAACAGTTATTAGTTTACTGGCTAAAAACCTCCTCACAGGCAACTCTACCATTTAAGTCTGTGAACTTCTCACCATGCCACCATGCACAATGGCCATTCCAGAAAGAGTTCCAAAGTTGCTTTGAAGGGTAGACTAGGCACAGCCATCAGTGCATAGCTTCCCAAGGGGAGTACTTCAAAGGCGACTGTAGTAGTATTCAGCAGTGCACTATATAGCACTTAGAACCATTAAGTTCACCGACTTAATTGTCAGACCTCGTAGTTACTGCACTATCAGGTCACAGAAGGTATTGCCACAATGCAGTGAAATCAAACACAATAAGTAATAGTATTTGAATAAGAAATCATGTTCCTTTACTGTGAATGCTGATGAGTGAGAGAAGAACAGCCTTAGCTTAGAAGGAAGGAATGAGTGGAAAATTTAGGAAAGGTTTCGAAGGGCCATTCTGGATGCATTAGGGTGAGGTACAGATTCCTTATTTATTTCCCTCTAAACCTTACACCTTTCTTTTTCTTTCTAAGCACATTGCCACCTTGTGTCTTGCAGTCACGATTAGTGTGATGGGTAGCGGTATTCATGGCTCACAAAAAAACAATGATGGAGAACAAGACACTGACCTAAAGGTAGAAGAGAGGTTCTCAGATGATGTACTGAAAACCAAAAACCATGTTGCCACTGAGTCAATTCCAAATCATAGCAACCCTATTGAACAGAGTAGAACTGCCCCATAGAGTTTCTGAGGAGCCTCTGGTGGATTTGAACTGGTGAACTTTGATTAACCACTCTTAACAAGTATGCCGCTAGGATTCCTGGATGGTCAACTGTTCATTCTAAATATTCGAGGTAATTAAGCTCTTCTGGTCTCCACAAATACTGAATTAACGACAGTTGAAAAAGTCTTGCTCAACCTCAGCTAGATATTTACCGATATGCACATGCAAGCTGATTGAAGAAAAATGGATTGAAGAAAAATAATAAGTGTTTGAATTGTGGTATCAGTGAAGAATATTGAACATACCTTGAACTTCCAGAAGAGCAAACAAATCAGCTTGTAGAACAAATCACCCTGCATCTATAAGTACCTACTACACATCAAGCTTTGTGTCTACGAAGGAGCTTAACAGTCTATTAGTGGAGACCACCTCACGGTCAAAGCCAGTTCATTAGTAATCAACAACAGATTCTAAGAAAGAATCCATGGATGGCAGAAGTGGTGAATGTGTTCCAATGCTGACGAAAGGTTGGAGGTTTGAACTCATTCAGAGGTGCCTTGGAATAAAGCCCAGGTGATCTACTTTCAAAAAAATCAGCCACTGGAAACCCTATGGAACACATATTTCTACTGGGATACACACAGAGTTGCCTTAAGTTGGAATAGACTGGATGACAACTGGAAAAAAAAAAATCTATCTGGCTTACTTTTTCATTCCTAGGAAGCCTAGTTTTTACCTATAATGTGGACTAGACAATTTTAGTACTTAAAGGGTCAAATGTATCCTTCACAACCATTTTACATGCCTCAATTAGACTATAAGCTTTTTGATGAAACAGGCCATTTCCTGTACTTCTTTTGTACAGTGTTGAGCACTGAGGACTGAGTAAAGACCATGTAGATGTTGACAGATTAGTTGATAAACCTTGGTGGCATAATGTGCTACCAATTAGGTGCTACAGCTGCTAACTAAAAGGTTGGCAGTTTGGACCCATCAGACACTCCTTGGAAACTCTGCAGAACAGTTCTCCTCTTTCCTATAGGGTCACTACAAGTTGGAATTGACTCAAAGGCAATGAGTTCTTCTTCTTCTTTTTTTTTTTTTAAATCAGTATTTATGTAGTTTTATGCATGAGGAAAGGAAACAAATATTGAGCAATGACTGCACACTGGGCTCTGTGTGGAAAGTTTTGCACATGTGCCTTCATTTAGATTAATTGGGCCATGGGGTGTTTGGGAAGAAGGAAATATTAAGAAAACAGTCATTAAGACAGACATCAATGTAGCAAACCAGGAATGATTGAAGAGGCTGCCTTGAAGGGAGGTGATCACTGACTATGTACGAAGGAGGAAAGAGAGAGAAGAGATGTCTTACAGCCCCTCTTTTCTTTCTTTTACGTTGTAATATTTTATCATGTTTTGGTGTGAAATTACATAGTAAATTAAGATCCCCATTGAACAATTTTGATATAACCAGCAACATCATGATAAATGGAGAAAATACAGAAGTTGTCAAGCATTTCATTTCACTTGGATCTGCAATGCCCATGAAAGCAGTAGTCAAGAAGTCAAAATGACATATTGCATGAGACATATTTGCTACAAAAGACCGTTTGAAAGTGTTGAAGAGCAAAGCCCTCATTTTGAGGACCAGGTGTTTTTGACCTCCTCATATGTATGTAAACACTGGACAATTAATAAGGAAGACCAAAGACGACTTGATGGCTTTCTGTTACGGTGCTGGCAAAGAAAATTGAATACGCTATAGACTACCAGGAGAATGAACAAAGTCTGTCTTGGAAGAAGTACAGCCTGAGAGCTCCTTGGAAATGAGAATGGTGGGACTTCACCTTAGGAATTCTGGACATGTTATCTGGAGAGACTAGCCCCTGGAGAAAGACATCCTTGCTTGGTAGAGGGTCAATGAAATGGGTTGGCAGAGTGGCTGTAACAGTGGGCTCAAGCATAGTAACGATTGTCAGGATGTCACAGGACTGTTCTAGTGTATGTAGGGTCACTATGAGTTGGAATTGGCTCAAACTGCATCTAACCACCACAACAACATGCATATATACATATTACTTGGTGATATTGGTTATATTTTTTCACAATGTGTCAGCATCTCATTATTTGCAGTCTGGTTGTTCCACGCCTATTAATCTGTAGGGTCTCACACAGATGATTTTTTTTTAAAGGCGTGCAGTGCTCATGGATGATACTATTGTGTACTAATTTGTTATTTAGCTGACAGATGAACTTCAGGTGTGGTTTCACTTTACACTTCTAAGAACAGTAGTCTTGGAGGTTTGATGCCACTCTTTTCAAGAGTTCCTACCAGGTATATCATCCCCCTAGATAGGGACGATGTCTGTTTCTTGACTGAACCAAGCTGGGGTTGCTCAGGAACCTCTTAAAAAGGCAGTGTCTGATAAGCAGCATGAGCTTTGGAGTCCAGCAGAACTTCGCTACCCTAGTTCTACCCATTACCAGCTGGATGACAGTAGGCAAGCTTCTTAAATTCTTGAAACCCTACTTTACTTACCTGTAAAAAGCAACTACCTCACAGGGTTAAGGAGCTCTGGTGATGCCATGGTTGGCTGGTAACCAAAAGGTTGGAGTTTCAAACCAAGGCAGTGGTTCCATGTGAGAAAGACCTATCAATCTGCTTCCATAGAGATCAGAGCCAAGAAAAACCTTAGAGGGCAATTCTACCCTAACATATGGGGTTGCTACGAGTTGGAATAGATTTGAGGGCACCCAACAACAACAATTTCATAGGATGACCCAAAACAAAACAAAAATCGTTGTTGTGGAGTTGATTCCAACTGATAGTGACCATATAGGACAGAGTAGAACTGTCCTAAAGAATTTCCAAAGCTGTAATTTTTATAGAAGCAGGCTGCCATGTCTTTCTCCTACAGAATAGCTAGTGAGTACAAAACCCAACCTTTTAGTTAACAGTTCACTGCTTAACCACTGGTCCACCAGGACTCCTTCACAGGATTGAATAACACAACAGATACAAAGTACTTAGAACACAGGAGTGCTCAGTAAGCTTTCCCTTTCTGTTGGCTCTCCCTCTGCACATGTGCAACTCATTCAACTTGAAAGGGCTAGACATAATCCATAAAGAAAAAAATATCTATATATATATTGGCAGTGTCCTATATCACAGGAACTTCCTTTCCTCAAATGTCAACTCTTGCTGATGTTCTACTGCTAGCTGTTTAACCTATTTTTAGATTAACCTTGTATACAGAGGCTTTGGTTTTCGAATAATAATAATAAATACAGATACAGAAATGATCATTCCTTAGCCATGAAGACTCAACTTCTGAAATCCAGAACTGTTTTTAGTTGTTGTTGTTTTTTTTTTTGTTGTTACTCAGCCACTATTTCTTCTTCACAGAAAAAGAGGCATTTTTCTACAGAAGGAAATTAATTATTCCTTCTCAATTTCAGTAAGAAGCATATTTATTATATATTCAACAAAGTTGTAGTCACTCTCTGTAACTGAGAATTAAAGGATTTCATTTTGTTTGGAAAAATATTTCATTAATCGGAGATTTAGCAGCCACCTAAAAGAACTCCACAATTAATCTTTCATAACACAGATATGACTTGTGATCTGTACATTAAGAAAAACGTATTATTAAATATAAGGGAAAGCTGTTTATGAAGTATAACATTTCTTGTCAAAGAAAAACTTCTTTGTGTTTGTTTTTTAAAAAAATATGAGTGTTTAAATGAAACTTACATGTTTGAAATTAGTGCCAGATGCAACACAATTCAAGATTCAAGTCCACAATTCACTAGCTGCATCAGGTATTTCGCTATAATTTAATAAAAGGCATTCAACAATTCTGTTTCACAGAACTCTCACAGATACAAGTATTTCATTCACAAAATGCACGGTTTGGCAGGTTTCCAGGGCAGGAATTTGCTGAGGGGAAGACAAATTTATTGATTAAAATAAATCAAATAACTGACATTTCCTCCCCAAACTGGCAAAACAATAATAAAGATAAAAATCCACTATCCAGAACCAGAAGGAAAGTTTTTACACATTTATTATAGGAATCCAATAATGTTATACAGTAAGCAATCAGTTGTTTGACAATTCTCAAATTAATACTAAGAAACTTAATTTAAAAAATATATTTTAAAGGTAAGAGTTTCCCAAAACCTTGATACAAAATCTGGAGTTTGTGTTTGGAGTACTCATACTCCATCCTCTAACCCTGGTGCCATAGTGGCTAAACGCCAGGGCTGCTAACCAAAAAGGTCAGTGCTTCATATCCGCCAGGCATTCCTTGGAAACTCTCTGGAGGCAGTTCTACTCTGTTCTATAAGGTCGCTATGAGTCGGCATCGACTCAAAGGCACTGGGTTTGTTTTTTTGTTTTTGTCCCTTACAGGGTCGCTGTGAGTTGGAATCGACTTGACAGTAGTGTTTTTGTTTATCCCTTGCATATTCAGACATCCAAAAATGAACATTCTGTGATGGAACATATTTAGAAACAATCAAGATTCTGAAACATGCTAACATTTCTTTCCCGTGCCGCGATACCGTCCCTCCTCTGCGAGATTTCTTAAATAATTGTCACAACACGAGAAGAGAATGTCGGCTGCCAGAGTCAATTCCTACTCATAGCGCCCCCATAAGACAGAATAGAACTGCCCTACAGGATTTCTAAGGCTGTAATCTTTATGCAAGCAAAGCAGACTCTTACATCTTTCTCCAGAGAAGATAGGTAAGTATTCTCATTCTTACAAAAAAACGACTGTTTACGAAAATAGAGCCGCACCTCCCATCACTATTTATATCATTTAATTTTCTTCACAGCGCTTCTTCCTTGCTTATTCTCTATGCTGTCCTTGCCCCACCCCAGAGCCTGAAACAGTGCCTGGAATGGAAAAGAAGCTCAAGAAACCTTTGGCCAAGGCCGCAGAGCTGGTCAGGGAAGCAACTTGCACTCATCAGCGGACACTAAACTCGACGCCGGTGGGAGTCAGGACTGCTTTTTGCTAAATAGAGGTTGGCACGTGTCTGGCACAGAGCAGGCACTCACTAAATAAGTGCAGAAAAAAGACAACGAAAGAAGAGAGGAAAGGAGAATGAACGAATGAAAACGTTCCCAAAAGGCCTCTACAATAATTCTCCTTCCCTGTGCCCGAACTCAGTTCAATGTCTAAACCAGCACTTTCTTTTTTACTGTGAAGCACACGCGTAGAACAGGAAAGGGAGAAAGATCAAAGCCTTCAAAAACGTTCGGAGTAAAAAAAAATGTGAGAGAGAAGGATAAAAGAAAAAAGGAAGAAGAAAGCAAGAACCCGTTTCTTCATTCCGGTTTAGAAACTGAGCTAGGCGGGTTGCCAAGGCGACCCGATGGCCAGAACGGCCCCTGCCCATTGGCTGAGAGGACCCAGCCAATCAGGAGGCGGGATGTTGACACGGCCTTAAGATGGCTGCCGGGCGGCTGCTTCCGGGCCGGTGAGTGCTGCTTCTTGTGAGGCTGGTTCCGGGTTGGGTTGGCCTCGGCTCTGGCGTGATCGGTGCGAGAGGGTCCCGTTCTGGCAGGTGAGGGAGCTGCTGTTCTGCGATGCCCCGGAGCGGGCTAGAACAGCCGTCGGCCGGGGCCTACGGGAGCGTCAGTGGGGCTGGCCTCGGAAGGGGCGTCTTCCCGAGTCAGTCCGTCGGAGAGTGTCTCTGTCCTTCCGCAGCCGCGGTGCAAGGGAATGAGGAGGCTCCCAGTTCGGAGAACAGGCTCATATTTACAGAGACTGTATTCCGGAGAACAGCTGTCGTTAATGGAAATGTCAGCAGGCTAGACATCCTGCGCCAGAACTTGCGGCGCTTAGTCCTGTGCCCGGAGATTGGGGGTGTCCTCTTGTTTGGGAATCGGAGTGTGTGCAGAATTGCAGGTTGTGCAGCCTCGCAGGAAAAAGGGTACCTTATTAGAGCCACCCGCTTGCAGTGTTGAATCTTCTAAGTATTCTCACAACGGCATGCTCTTCGTTTAATTGTATGCTGTTCAGTGTAGCGTCTTCAGTCTGGGGAAGTGTTTGTCTCTTTTCTATGCCTTGACTAAGCAAGTAATTACTCTTCATAATGAAAACATAGGCACGTGTGCAAAGTCCTATTAAATAGTTTATTTGGATAATCAGACTGGTGAATTGAATCTGAAGTCAGGCCTGTTACTCGGTTGTACTTTCTGTAGCTTTTTGAGAAAACGAAGCACATCTGTTGCATTAGCATAAATAGAGCATTTGTATGAATATTGGTAATACATGCATAAAAATATTTTAACTACTACTGAGTTACACAAACTGATTATTGGATAGCATTTAACATCATCTTCAGATTGGTTTGTTTATAAGTTTGTGATCCTGATGCAGGTTGGATTACAATCAGGTCAGACAAGATTCATATTCCTGTGATTACTTCAAATTGAACACAGAATATGGGCAATAAAACAGCTTCATGTGGAAAAAATGGAATACACATTCTGAAATACCAAAAATAGGAGACATTTATTCATTGAGCTATTCAAACCGTATCTGTTAGGTTTTGTTTATGAGCAGCCACCTGGTCTTCAAGATAATATGACATCATCACTAGAACCTCTGGATGTCACTTTGATGTCTGGGATTTATTATCACATGTCATCGTACATAGCTCTCTGTACTTAAAAGCTGGGAAAGACATTCTTTGAAGCCAGATTTCAGCAGGTGTAGAATTACAGGCAAGGGTCATTCTTCAGACCTCTCAAATCTTTGCTCCAAAGAATATATTGTTCTTAAAAAACAAACAAAAAAAAACCCTCCACTCTCTAAAAGTTTATAATGTAAACCCATAGGGTACTATTTTTGTAAAATAAATGAGTATTATGCAAGTCAGTTACTTCATCTGAAAAAGAGATATAGAAGTAATTCCTGCCTGGAAGGTTGTTTTGATAGTTAATCTCAACACTGCCTGTCGTATTGTGTGTCTAGTTTGTTTCCTTTCTCTTTCTTTTGCCCAGTGTTGTAATTGGGGGTTTCCTCCCTTCCCTTTTTCCAGAGCATCAAAGAGCATCTAAAGTGCAGAGTCCCACAGAAAACCAGTCCTCTTGACTGTGGCTGCTAAGCAGACAAGAGAAACCTTATCTACTGGGGTTCTGAGGATTAATCAGTTTTGTCTGAGACCAGGCAAAGAGGAGTGGCCACAGTAAGGAGTGAGATAACTGGGCATTTGAGGTGCATGGAACATCAGATCCATAAAGAAACATGTTACAGCTCTAAGACATCTCAGGGATTGTCTAATCAAACTCTTCCTTTTATCCTTTAAGAACGGAGGCCCAGAGAAGGGAAGTGGCTTGCCGCTGTGTGCTGCTCAGGGCTAGAAACTTGTCTTCTGACTTTGAAGGCAGTGTTTCCCCTTCTGTGCCAGTGGTTCCAAACCTTTTCACAGCTAAGACTCCTTTTATTATAATCTGGTAGTTTCATTGATACTATTATTTTGGAAGATTGTGTCTACTAAACTATATTCCTTCTTTTTTCTTGTCGATAGGCTGTCCTATGACTACCAGTCAGCATCTGATGGACATGAGATGAACAATATTGCTTGACTAAGTGTAAGTACCCTTACCAAAGGATGGACCTATTGTCTTACTGGAAAAAAAGATAAATATGTTGGGCTTTTTGAATATTGACATTAGCTTACAGACCTCTATTACAAACTTTGTGAAAACCTTAGAGTAGGAATTGCTAACTGTGTGCTGTTCTTGGTGCATTGCTGGCTGCTCACATGTTCTAAATAGTGACTGGTTGACTCTCAAGGGTAAAAGAAGCCCCAGCCATTCAGACGGGGCCAATACATAAATGTTTCCAGTTTGTAGTAAATTGTGTCAGTCCAGGACTAAAGATGTATTCTGTGTAGTGCACACAAAGTGCTTTTTGTGGAATAATTGTGGGATGAAATAAATCTTAAGTCCACAGGTGGAAGGGTTATGGAATGAAGGAGAGGGTGATACTTAAAATGATAGAGGAAAAAAAAGGATTCTGAATCATTTACATCTTCCTTGGGGTCAGAATGAGTAATGAAAAATCTGGGGGATTATAAACTAAAGAATGAAGCCTTGTGAATTAATTCATGGGCTGTCACATGGACCTGGGTGTGATCTACATTATAAGTTTCTGTCTGTTTCTCTGGTGTACCCCATCCCTTAAGAATGGTTGAGTGACTGTTCATCACAGTTATTTAAAGGGAACTGGGGAGTATCTTCTTTAGCATAAAGGACTGCAATTAAAAAGGCGTGGAGCAGACAGTACTTCAGGAATATAGAGAATCCTCTTCCACAGCAGGGAAAATGGGTAACAGGAGGTGTGATGTAAGACAATCAGAAGATGTGTCAGTGACATAGATCTTGTGAGCCTCAAAGCAGAACTCGCCCAGCAGGTGCTCCGCGTGGGCTGGTTTACAGTTGAGCTGTTTTCACGGGGACATTTCCATGTTACAGGCTCCAACTGTGGCCATGGTGTTGCCAGTGGTTTAAATTATTTTTTTTAATCACAGAAGAATGGCCTATCATGTAAAAGATTTTAGGAACTGCATTAGAGAACCTAACTTATTTTGCCTCGTTTTATGGATTTGGAACCAAATTCGTATTTTTTTTAAGTTATTTTAGTTTTTCTTTTTCCTGTGGGTACACATAAAAGATGGTTGTACAAGGCAAATGTCACACTGTAGACAGTGTAAAGATGATTGTACCAGGCAAATGTCACATTGTAAACAGCGTACAGATGATTGTACCAGGCAGATGTCACACTGTAGACAGCATACAGATGATTGTACCAGGCAGATGTCACACTGTAGACAGCGTAAAGATGGTTGTACCAGGCAGATGTCACACTGTAGACAGCTTAAAGATGATTGTACCAGGCATATGTCACACTGTAGGCAGATGATTGTAGCAGGCAAATGTCACACTGCAGACAGCTTAGATACCACGTTGGCGACAGAGCTAAAAATAGATAATTTAGAGAAAGCCCAAAATGCGTCTAAAATGCTTCACTGCTGAAGGGCTGATGAGGAAAAGCTTGCCTTTCCCAGGGTGCCTGAGGCTGTTCCCTCAGGTGACGCACCTGTGGGCATCCAGCACACACAGAGATGCAAAACAGGTGTGCAGGGGGAGCAGTGGCCCTGCCCAGCTGAGAGAGATTTGGTTGCTGATAAACAGAACCTGCCATGTGTGTTGAATAGTATCACCACAGTGCCTGCATAGCACACCTGGAGCAACAGAGGGAGAAGGCAAGTCAGGAATAGAAGGAGGATATGGAATATGTGGCTAATTGCCTCCATGAGTAGCTTTGCCATGAGATCAGAGGAACTGCATGATGCCCAGCGGCTGTTACTGAACATTTGATCAGAGATGCTGTAGCAGAACCCTGATCGAAAGGGGGAAAATACAGAACAGAACACCAAATTATCATGGCCTCCAGATTTCCTGGAGCCGTAAAGGTTGGATGGACCCCTGAAAATACTGCCCTTAGATTATCTTCAAACCTTAAACCAAAACTATCCCCTTATTAAGTTTTCTTCAAGCCAATAAATAGTTTAGCTAAGCTAGTAAAAAATGTCTGTCTTGCACATTATGAAGCCTGACAATTAAGTCTGCAAACTTAATTGTTCTAAGTGCTGCATATCTCATTGCTGAATGTCACTACAGTCTCCTTTGAAGTTATGCACCAACACTACTGCCTAGCCCACGCTTCACAGCAATTTTGGAACTCTTTCTGGAATGGCCATTGTGCATGATGGCACAGTGGGTAAGTTCACCAACTTAATTGTGGAGTTGTCTATGAGGGAGTTTTTAGCCATAAACAAATAACTGTATTGGAGCACCCTCCCTACTCACCTCCTCTGGCCCCCAGTGACTTTTTTCTTTACCCAAAGATAAAGGAAATATTGAAAGGAAGACATTTTGATGACATTCAGGACATCAAGGTTAATATGACAATGGCTCTGATGGCCATTCCAGAAAAAGAGTTCCAAAATCGCTTTGAAGGGTGGACTAGGTGCTGGCATTGGTGCATAGCTTCCCAAAGGGAGTGACCCTAGTGACATTTAGCAGTGAGGTATGGAGCAGTTTTTCTAGAATGAGTACGTGAACTTAGTTGGCAGTGCTTGTATGCTCTTTTAAAAAACTACATGGGATCAAATTGACAACAGCAACTTGAAAGATTAGACCAGAGCCTTATGAGCAGTGAGTTTGTATTAATGAGGGAGGAACAGGTCAGAAAAGGGAGGTGAGAAGTGTTGACCAGCTCAAAGAATGCAGTCAGTGTCACTCAGTGGCAGACATAGAAATTGTGGAATTGCTGTTTGTTTTGCTGTGTATATTTTCCACAGCAACAGCAAAATTAAAAAAAAAAAGCCATGTGCCTAGCACACAGTGGACATGCAGATGTTTTTGAGTGAATGATAAGATGCCATGGAGAGGGAAAACAAGCGGTGGTTTCAAATGTAATCAAACCCAGTGCTGTTGACTTGGAACCCCCATTATACTAAGAAATGTAGGTGTAAAGTGAATCCTGAAATGGAGAAGGAGCCCAGAGGTGTACCATGGATAAGTTGTCCTGGAGCCACTTATTGCCCTCTTCCTCCCGGTTCTCAGAACAGTGAAAGTGTTTTTACTAATGACATAACCTTCAGTTTTTAACACTGGCATATTTCTAGATTAGAAAAAATTTTAGATGGACTATTCCCAAATAGTTGATATGGTTATTAGTCTCCTGAGGTGTCATTTAATGTTTGAAAAAACTCTGTGGCTACTTTGTGTGTCTAAATTCATGCTTTTTCCTATAGAAGAAGAGATGTGGAGTGGATTGCTACCTCCTGGACTAAATGAAAGTGATGTTGAGTTGACATCTGAAGATGAAGCCACATCAGAAAACTCTAGACTTGACTTACAGGAGGCCAAAGAAGATCAGATGATTAGAAAAACAGAAATCTTAGATTTCCCGACAGATGGGCCCCAAACGGAAACAGAGGCAGATGTAGATGCATATGAAGAGTGCCCTTCTGGAATTTCCAAACATATGTGGAATGTAGGTCTTCTCTAGCATATTTGTACCAGAGCCTGTGCATCTTTGGGAGTGCACGTGTGTGTGTGTTCGTGTGGGAATGCACACCCCGTGGTCGGAACACGTATGCTTTTGGGAGATAATAGGTGGCAAAAATTCTTCCGAAGAATACTTCCCTTCCGCTGTCCTGGGGGTTGTGGTCACACCGTTGGCCACTTGGGTAATTGCTTTTGTTTGTGCTTTGTTTTCATAACAGAAGAGAGAGGGAGAAAACTCAGCTCCTTTGCCTAACATGATGTATGAAGAGTTTCTAACTTTTATCCCTTGTTTATTGATATGAATCACTGAATGTTATTCTCAGGTGACCACAAGAGTCACTACTTTGAAATAAATGAAGGTAAAAACACAGATTGTGAGAGTCTCAGAGAATAGGATATCTAAAGAAAGACTTAACTACCTTCATTAAATTGATATCTTTGTAAGTGTTACAACATTTAATGACCAGAAAGTTTTTTATTTTAATTTATATATATATATATATATTAATTGTGATTGAAAGTGTACAGTCCAGTTTAAATTTGCTTGCCTGTCTGCAGCTCAATGTGCTCTCCTTGCCTGGTGACAACACACTCCTCCTTTCTGTTCTATACATGGTGTAACCTCTTAACAATTTCTTGCCTTCTTCTTGTCACCCTCTCCACTTCTCTCTGGTAGGAGGCCAGTAGGGTGGCGTCCTATAAATGCATAGAACCATAAAGTACACACATGATATGGTCACTCTGTGTTCTGGAGTCCAGTCCATCCCTGTGTGAAGAGGTGACCTCAGTAATGATTTACGATCAGGGGCGGCATCAAGTCTAGGGGCCATGCTCCCAGGGGAACCCCCAGGCCTTCAGACCATCAATTGCAGTCTTTTAGTGGAGCAGAAAGTTTATTTTTAAAATACATGCCTTTCTTCAAAATTTATTTTCTTCCCATCCCCCCACTTTTGATATAGAAATTTCAAGACTTGCGTCAAAAACATGTGGAACAGAAATCCTCATCCTCAGGATTCAGGAGGAAAAAAAGAAAACGCTGCAGGAAAGGTGGTTATTTTAATTCAGATTAATTGTTGGTAGTGCTGGTTTTGAAATTTGACTTAATTGAGTTCAGCTATCTTTTAAAAACAAAATTTTGAAATAACACTAGAATGCATAGGTAATAACAGTTTGCAAATTCTTTTCAGGTACATTGAAGAAAGAAGAGACATCTTGTAGGTAGGTAGGATTTATTGTAGAATTTGTACAAATGATCCATGTATCTCTCAAAGTGCTCAAATACTAAGACCTAGTTATAATATAATTGTGGTAGTCAATTAAAAACAGTAAAAATAAAACTGAGCATGTTTTGTATGTTGTCTGCTTTCTTGCAGTGAACAATCCTCAAATGAAACCCAGTGGAAGGAGCTTACTCAGTATTTTGGAGTCAATGATAGGTTTGATCCCCCCGTGAAAAAGAAAAAAATTGACAAGGTAAGATCGTTCTTATTGCATGTTATATTAGCCAGTGGGATGTGTATGTAAGTAGGTGTGCCCAAGGTATTTGTCCTCATTAGTTAATTCTGTAAAAAGCTCAAGTGCCTACTGTGTGCTAAGCTGACTGCTAGATACCAGTTTATTTATTTATGAACATGATAGAGATAAGTAATAGACTTCACAAGTAAATATGGGCTGCAAAGCCGCGAAAACCATTAAGAAGGAAAAAGAAAGGGTGTTGTGACAGATTTATAAAAGGGGCTGCACTGTGGCCTGGGTAGTCAGGAGAGGCCTTTGTTAGGAGACGCTGCTTCTCTGAGACCTGAAGGGTGAGAAGGAAGAGAACGAGGGCTCGTGCAGAGGCAGTCACGTGGGTAAAGACCCAAGGAGAGAGTCATCGTGGGACACTGGAATAGCTGAGAGAAGGCTAGCCTGACTGGCATGGAGTCAGCGGGGAGGACAGTGACCCAGGATAAGGTTGGAGAAGCAGGAAGCAAACCCTGTGGGACCTTGAAGAGCATAGTGAGGAATCTGTAGTGTGGGTCACTAAAGTGCTTTAATTCAAGGAATTGACGTAGACTAATCTAGGTTGAAAATGATGGCCCTGGCTCGAGTGTGGAGAGTGGACCATAGGGTGCTGAGAGTCGGTGACAGTGGATCAGTTAAGAGGCTCTTCTGGATGTAAGAGGCTGGTTGCTTGAACAAGAGCCATGCTGCCAAAGATGAAGAAACGTGGAGGTTTAAAGTCTGCTGTAGAAGTACCGTCAACAGTATTTGCCTTTGGATTTGTTGTGGGATGCTGGGAATGGTTTTTGGAGTAGAAAGGAAAGAGAGCCATTCAAGGTTTTGCCCTAAACAAGGACTAGTGATCCTTGGATAAGACTTAGGAGGGGAAAGGATTTTAAGTAGGGGTTATCCAGAGTTTAGTTTGAAGCAAGTAAGAAAAGACTGTAGGTCATTTGCAGCAGGAGCCGGTGGGGAGAGGTCTGGGCTTGAGAGACACATTTAGGAGTTATCAGTGCAGAGGTGATCTTGATACTCAGTAGTTGCTTGGATGAACAAATGACATTCAGCTTAGAAGAATGCTGACTGACTCCAAACCAAACCAAACCCACCGCTGGTGAGTCGATTCTGACTCATACCGACCTTACATGACAGTAGAACTGCTCCACAGAGTTTCCAAGGAGTGTCGGGTGGATTCACACTGCCAGCCTTTTGGTTAGCAGACATCTCACTGAACGAGTAGGGCACCAGGGTTTCTTGACTCACTCGAGGAGCATAAAGATTGAGTGCTGAGCTGTAGGGCTGGAGGCACAGGGCTGTTTGTTGAAACGTAGAGGAGCCCAAGTGTGGAGTGTCTTCGGTGTGGCCTTCACACATGTAGATGAATGATAACTGCCCTCATGGATTGTGCTGTGGACTGCTCTCTGTCCTTAGACACCTTTACCTGGTTAATGCGTTCTTGGGAAACATCTGATTTAAAACCCATCGTTGGTGTATTGTGTCATTCAGGGAGCACACATGAAGGAGCGGTTACATGGCATGTGCATGTGAATCTTTTGATTCCAGCTATGCAAAGAATCCTTGTCATCTAAAAATAGTCCCTAGGACATTGGGGTCTTGATGCTATGACTGCTTTCTGCCACAGCTAATTACCACTACAGAGCAATCTGAGTTTTACTGTGTTGAGCAGGTGCAGAAATGCTGTTTCTTACAAAGAAAGATCACTGGTAAAGCCCGGGCTTCATTACATCCTTCTCTGTTCTCCAGCATCGCTGCAGAAGGGACTGATCACCATTTTGACGTATAAATGCTGTGGGCTTCACCTTGTTGTTCTGGTGGCTGAGTGGAGGGAGCTGCTCTTATTCTGAAGCATCAAGGGAGGCCAGTCATGGTGACAACAGCTAGGCCATGTGTCCTCTCTAGCAGACCTGCTTTAAAATCCCAACCCTTGATTAGATCGTTCTGTGCAGGGGATGAATGGTTAACTCTTGGTGCTATTAGGAAGTGTTTTTTAAAGCTTTACTGTAGGTGGGCTTTGGTCTTCAGTTTTTTTGGAGTATTTGTTTTGTTGTCTTGAAGTTACATTGGCTTTGGACTCAGTTGTTTCTCAGTGAAGTTGAAGACATGAGATTAATTTGTTAGCCGTGTAAAAAGGAGGATTCCTGTTTTCTTTTTGGGGCAACCTTTCTTTACTAGAATGTTAACTGTTATGCTACATTTATAAAATTGTACCTTCTGGATACTGGCGGGATATGACTAACTCTTATACATTGTCTAGAATTTCTAATTTGTGTGGGGTAGCCTTAATAAAGGGTGCTAGAATTCTTTGTGCAAATGTTCAAACTTCAGAGAAAATCCTTTGAACAACTCAGTTGTAGGAAGTGGTGTTATGTTTCACATTCTCCATTAGATGTATTCTAGGAAAAAAGTCAAATACTGTTTTGAAAATGAGACCCTTGCTGTAAGTCCTTTGGTAATCACCCACCATTGATCTATTTGATATGTTTGGATTTTCTTAAATGGTAGGACTTCGTCTATATAGATGAAACCTGACTAAGAAAGTTAGGACTATCTTCTGAACAAGGAGACTGAGTATAAATCTGTGATCATAACACCCTTATGTCTGCCCAGGATTTTGCCAGCACTTAATATTCTATAAATAAAGTCAGGAAAGGAAGGATTTAGTGAGGTCGAGTTATTTCCTATTCTCTTGGGAGTTTGGTATAATTACATGCTGACAGGCTTACATTCGTTCTTTGGCTTGGGGATCATGGTTTTATATGACACCCTTTCACTCTGATGCAGAGTGCTGTGGTTCTAAAGTCTCCACCATGAATCCAGCAGAGCAGATCACCTTCAGTGAATGTTCACATGAGAGAAACGGAGGTGAAGGCTAGGAGTCAGTGTAAGTTCAGTGATAATAGCTGGCACTCCAGAAGCTGAGAGAGTCTCATGAAAATCGGGGCTGGCCATTAGTTTGTTTTTCTGGAGCAGAGGCTGATCTGTTACCCTATCTCATAGAGGCTTTTCATTCTCTGTTCACTCATCCCTAGGAAAGCTAAAACAAGCATACTTCTTAATCTTGTGTCTATCATGCAGGCTTTTTTTTCCCCCCTTACTTTGGAGCACTGCCAATTGCCATCCTTGGTTGGCCCAGCCAAGGATGTATGTATACAACACTGCTGCTGCCTGCTTCCCAGACAATACAGAGAGGCTTGTGTTTTTTAAATGTAATCTTCCCAGTGTCCAAAGCTGTGTTCACATGCTCTTTGTGTTAAATACAGCTCTAATTGTGTTTCTGGCAGCAGTTCTGGGCCTTGTAATAATTGTGTAATCACAGCGTAATTGTTTTGAATCTGTGTGGGAATTTCTTTAGAACAGATTTCACCATCATTGTCTCAGATACACAGTTGGATTTGTTTGATTAGTCGGCAGTCATTACAGGAGTTTATGTATACTTAATGGATACCTTTTGGCATGAAAAATCTACAGTATTTTTAGTAATTTTTAGAGTAATTGGGTAGCATTTTTGATTTTTGTTTGAGTTGACTTGAAACTATTACATAATTTAGCTTTTTTCAGACTTAAATTTTCATCAAAATGCTCTTTGCAAAAAAAGTGTCATATGGAACTCCAGTGCTAGAGCTGGTGAAAGGCTGGCAGCTCTGAGTGGTGGTAGGGGGCTGGGGAAGGGAGGAGGGGCAGGAGGATGTCTTGTGGCAGTCCCCCGTGTTCCCTGGTGTCCGTTACAAAGTTCTTTCTCATGATCCCTGTAGGATGGGGAGGGTCAGCATTATTCTTATAGATGAAGAAACTGAAAGGTCAGCATGATTTGCCTCCAAAATACAAAAGCAAGTAGGAAGTGAAGTGAGACTGCTAACCCAAGGGCCTTGGTTCCATATCAGAACTTTTCCGTGTTAATAGCCCAACTTACTTTTTATTTAACTTATCTTGGTAATTTAAGTGGGTATGACATATATAGGAAACTCTGGTGATGTAGTGATTAAATGCTACAGCTGCTAACCAAAAGGTCAACAGTTCAAGTTCACCAGGTGCTCCTTGGAAACTATGGGGAAGTTCTCCTCTGTTTTACAGGGTCCCGTGAGTCGGAATTGACTTGATGAGTGAGTTTGATTTTGGTTTTGTATAGCATATATATAAAGCTAACAACATTACATTCTTAGCTGATTTTTTTCTCCTCTTTATGGAGGGCTTACCTGTTGGCTTCTCTCTAGGTGTTCAGGTCTAGTGGCAGCAAGGCAGATGTCATTGGAGGATTCATTAGTACTAAGCTTTAAAAATATATTATTGGAATAAATATTTAATAACGAAATCTCTGTAGAACTGTATTGTGGTACCGTTCGCTGTTAGAAGCTTTAAAATATCCACATACACACGTATGGATGATGAGTCCATAATGTTAAGCCCCAGGACCCATGAGGCCCCCTGATGATGCAGTGGTGAGGAGCCTGGCTGCTGACCCGGAGGTTGGCAGTGTAAGCCCACCAGTCACTTCTTGGAAAGCATATTGGGCGGTTCTGTTCTGTCCTGTATGAGTTGGAATTGACTTCACAGCAAAGACTCGATGTGCCTTTGGTGTCTGCAGCAAAATCTTTGTTGCCTTATGGGACCTTGTTAGATACTGGCCTGTGATGAATTTTCCCAGCTGTGGCCAAATTGCCGTCTCTAACTTTGTTTTTTGAGGTATTTCCTAGGGTAAATTTTTACTCAGGCCAAAAGGACACTTCAGAGTAACTGTCTGTAAAAAGTGGCAGCACCTTTGTCCCCTGCCACTTGCCCGTGGTGTGGGACACCTCCTGGAAAATTCACGTGAGGACTACTCTGGGATTCAGTATCAGACTTTTAAAAAAAAGCCTTAATACTCAAGTCTTATTTCATGAGATTCCACACTGGCTCCAAGTTGAATTTCTTGGTTCTCACTTGGGTCTGAGCCCTTGACGAACCATGGTGAGGTCTAGCCACATAGAGATTAGCCTTTTCTCATAGTAATGGTATCCTGTTATTTAGGTAACAGATGACTAGATAATTTAGATAGTATGTGAATACCTAAAAACCTACTGCCATCAAGTCCATTTCGACTCACAGTGACCCTGTAGGAAGACAGAGTAGAATTGCCCCGTAGAGTTTCGAAGGAGGATTCAGACTGTGGACCTGCTGGTCGTTATCAGCCTAGCGCTTACCATTACACCATTCAGATCCACCAGGTGCTCTTGGAAACTCTCTGGGGCAGTTCTACTCTGTCCTGCAGGGTCACTGTGAGTCAGAAGTGACTTGATGACATTGAGTAATGGGTATCATGTATTGAATAGCTGTTGTATTCTAAGCGCTGTGCTAGGTGTGTTACATCCGTGAGTTTGATGCTTATCATAACTGCCAAGCATGTTGTGTTATTTGCATGTTACAGGTGAGATAACTGTAACCCCTAGAGGTGTAGGAACTCACCCAGGGTTGCTTGGCTACCAGTAAGTAGAAGAAATGGAATTTGAACCCAGTGCAGACCTCACTGGCTTGCTCTTTGTAAACTGCTGTTAACTTAAGCTGTTAATGTGATGGAAATGTTTTACATAAGAATGCTTTTTACTGATGTAAGCATTTTAAAGGAATTTGACATGTTAATCTCTTGTAAAAGCAGGAAGTCTGGGTATGCACATAGAACCAGAAATTTTTCAGAATGGAAAGGTACTGTTTTTGTTGTTTTTTTTTACTTAAATTGCCTAAAAGAAAAAAAAATTGTATCTAGTGATAAACTTTATTGATATCTTTTTAAACTTGTGAAAAGAAAATGCAGATGGAATGTTATGATTTTATTATATATGTGCCAACCCGAATACCAAACCCATTGCTATTGAGTAGATTACAACTCATGGTGACTCTATAGGACAAACAGAAGTGCCCTGTAGAATTTCTAAGAGGAAGACAGATACGTGTCATTGTTGAGTGTCAGAGCAGGAAATACTGGAGAGAGAATGCAGTGTAGCGAACAGCAGTGGGGAGCAGTTAGGGACTGGGCGTGGGAGGGTGCTGTGGGCCCGCGGGGACAGAGAGGAGGAAACATGCACAGAGCAGGTAAGCGTTGACACATGGTGGACCCAGGGAATGTCCAGAGATCAGAAAGTCCAATGTGGCCGAAGATGGGGTGGGAAAGCCTTTAGGGACCCTGTCATGAAGGACTGTGGCTGCTTGCTAAAGGAGTGAAGCAGTTTTGACCTGGTGATGACATGATACTTGTCTTAGTAAAATAGACGGCCAGTTAGGAGACATTTCCCCAGTAAAGAAGATGATGAGATCCTGGAGAAGGGCAGAAGGAAGAAATGAAAGGCTACAGCAAGAGTGAGAGATGGAGAGGCAATGAAGATCGTAGAACTGGCAGAGGTGTGTGAGGTGGTCAGCTCTGGAGGGGAAGCAGGGCGGGAAACAGCTTTTCTGTACGCCTGACCAATCGGAGACTCACCTTTATGAGGCTTCAGTGTGAAGATGACTAGCAGGTAGCTGGAGATGTAGCTCTTGCTACAGGTGAGAGGTGAGATGTTTGGAATTATTCAGGGATGTAAATCAGCGTACTGGAGCCTCAGGACTCACTAGATCGGGCAGATGAAGGTGCAGGAAGGCTAGTCACAGAACCTTGATGGCTGCTGTAGTTAGGCGGGGAAGCCCTGGTTGCCGAGTGGTTAGTGCTATGTCTGCTAACTAGGAGGTCAGCAGTTTGAACCTGCCAGGCGCTTCTTGGAAACTGTGGGGCGGTTCTGCTCTTGTCTGTAGGGTCACTATGAGTTGACATTGACTCAATGGGCGTGGATTTTTTTTTTAAGAGGAGATAAGGAGGGTTAAAGCAGTTTTAGGATGGCTTTTGGGGGCTATTTTCAACATAAAGCAAAGAAAAATCCTCAGAAGATGAATAAACAACAGCATCATACAAACCAGAACCAAACCCACTGCTGCGGCGTGGCTTTTGATTCATCGTGACCCTATGGGATAGAGTAAGACTGTCCGGTGTGATTTCCAGTGCTGTGAATCTTTATGGAAGCCAACTGTCACATCTTTCTCCTGCAGAGTGGCTGGTGGGTTTGAACCACAGACCTTTAGGTTGGCAGCTTAGTGCATTAGCCAGTGTACCACCAGGGCTTCTGATAGGATAAATGAAGAAAATATAGAAGTTGTCAAGGATTTCGTCTTATTTGGATCCATAATCACCCATGGAAATGGTGGTTGCATTGGAAAAATCTGATGCAAAAGACTTCTTGAAAGCATTAAAAAGCAAAGATGTCACTTCCAGGACTAAGGTGCAGCTGAGTCAGGCCAAAGTCTTAAGTCACTTCATGTGTACGGGAAGACTCAGCAGGGAATGAGGAAGACTGGAGAATCGATGCCTGGGAATGATGGTGCTGCCAAAGAATATTGAATGTATCATGGGCTGCCGGAAGAATTAAATAAACCTAGTCTTCGAAGATGGACCACCAGACTGTGTCTGTACCAAGTCTTCTTCCATTATATTGCCTCCAGGAATCATCTCCCTCCCCAAATCCAGCCACACCGTGTGTGTTCATATCCCGTGCATTTTTATATGTCACAAAGACCCTTCCCTTGAAATGTTCTTGAGTCTTCTTTATCTTTACCATACAAAATGGAACAACACAACTCCCTCCTCTCACACTCCTTTGTTTTTGTGTTGCTTCTTCATTTGTTTCCTGTAAAACTGTCAGTTGCCTCTGTGTCATCTCCTATGCAGTCCTCTGCTCCTTTTGGCCTGATTCTTCTGAAACTTTCTCCCTCTACGTGATTGTCACTGCAGTCAATCAGTGACATCCTAGTCTTCGTTACTCCACAATTCCCAGTCCCACAGCTGCCCTTGAAGTGGGAAGTGGGGTCATAATCACTAAAAGGGGAAGAGTTAGACTTAAAGGTATTTGGAAACATGGAAGAGACATATAATAACTTCTTAGGGAAATGAAGTTCTGAAGACAGAAGGCGGGTTCCCTGGGTAGAGGGCTGGGATAGATGGAAAGATGGAAGGAACTTGTGTTCAGGGAGGACGTTTTCAGATGGTGAAGTGCCAGAGATGGAGCTTTCAGGCTGTGTTTGATAATCACATGGTCTAGGACAGTGCTCCTCAAAGCACGGGGCTGCAGAGATAGGGAGCTGGCAGTACATCCTTTGCTGAGGCAAAGTCTTGTCCCTTCCCTACCTGTGCCCCCCAAAAGTCAGCTGGCATACCTGTCCTTAGTCATATGTTTGTGATTTGTATTCTAGTATAAGAGTCTTGTCTCTCTGTGGGCCAAAATAAACAGTTCACGGACAGGCCCTCTTTGCAGGCCATGCTTGGAGACCGACCACACTTGAACTGTGACCTGGGATGATGACAGAACAGTCCCCTCCAGGGGTTCCTCATCCCTATATCTCTCTGGCTGGGAAATCCTCCACATCAAGGCTAGGCAATAACATGTTAGTATGATCTCGTTAATTTGACAGATAACATCTGCATGAAAAACTCCGTTTCCCTGAACAAGGTCACATACATCACAAAGGGGTTAGGATTTTACCATGTTTTGGGGTGGGGCAGTCACAATTGGGTCCATGACCCATGTGATGATGGCCTTGCCTCTATCTCCTCTGTAACTTTCACCGGGTAGGTGAGGGCTTCATCTGTAAAGCAGGATGACAGTATTATGTCATGGAGTTGTCACAAGGAGTAAATGAGCTTTCTGGGAGTGATAAACTCATGGTGACACATTGTAGGCACTCCATAATTTTTAATTATTAATGTTTTTGTCATTAAGGGAAAGCATGGGCTTTGGAGTCCTAAAGGCCTGGATCTGTGGCTCCTTTGTGTTGGTTCAAGAAGTCACCTTCCCACAGATGAGCTTGCAAGGGCTCTGGGCCATCCCCTCCTGGCCAGTACCTGGGCTGGTCCCCGCCTCTGCAGGGGTCCTCGTGACGGTTCTGTGCTCCAGTGTGCATCTGGCATGGTCCTGGAATGCAGTCTTTGCTCAGATGTTGGTTTTCCTTTCTTTCAGACTTTTCATTTTTAGGTTTCTTTTCTTTCTAGTCCGGTCTTGAGAAGCGCATAGACCAGGCGGTGGAAGAGTGGAACATTGAGAAGGCTGAGGAACTCAGCAACCAGCTGGCTACTAGAGAGGTGAGCTCAACTGCTAATACTTTCTGTATCCACAACTTTTTGAAAATGAGTGTTTCTTTTTTGTGTGTGTGACTGAGTAATTTTACTATTAAACTATTTCATCCAACATTTTCGTTTCTGTCCGTTTTCTTCCCTTTTATTCTGCTGTTTGTTACCTTTGAAGTGGCAGGTTTTATTTTTGTCATTACTGCTTCTTTACTGTCACTCTGGTCTGAAACTGATGCTGGACATAATTCGGGAGTGATATTCAGCCCCAGATAGCCCCTTGGTCAGAAGCATGTTTTCCTAAAGCTGGCTTTCTTCTTCCAGTAAAACCCAAAGTCAAACCCATTGCTGTTGAGTTGATTCCAACTCCTAGTCACCCCACAAGAGAGTAGGACTGCCCCATAGGGTTTCCAGTGCTAGGTTAGTGGATTCGAACTGCTGACTTTCTTGGTTAAGAGCCAAGCTCTTAACTACTGTGCCGCTAGGGCTCCTTTTCATTGGCCTCTTTAATTCAGATTAACTCTCCCTGAGGGCAGCACTGTGTTCTAAAGTCACATCTCTCACCATGTCTTAGCCTTACACCCCAACATGCTTTCAAATTGCGTAGTCTGCCCGTCTCCATTAGCTGTAAAGAATTTTCAGCCTTTTCCCCAGTAGTTTGTACTCTAAAATAAATATTCATCGACTGTTTCTTTTCTAACTACACAAAGCCACCGTATGATTCCTACATATATCCTGGGGAATCACCCTCCCCGGTTGGGGAATCTCTGTTAACTAGTGCTAGACAATAGATTGTTGCTGCTGGTAGCCATAGAAGAAATAATTTAGCTCTCTTCCTTCCTCCCTTCCCCTCTCCCCTCCCGCAGCCCCAAGTAACCACTGACCTTTGTCCCCATGGATTTGCTCTTCTGGATAGTTGGTAAAAGTAGAACATGGAGTATTTGGTCTCTGGCGGATGGCTTACTTCACTTAGCACCGTCATTTCAGGGTTCATGCATGTGGTGGCCATGTGTCAGAAGGCCATTTCTCATAATGCCTGAGTAGTTGTGTATGTACCTCTGTTTTGTTTATCCAATCTTTTGTAGGCTTGGGGTATTTCCATCCTTTGGCTGTCGTGAATAATGTCATATCAAAAAGTATTTTTTTAAATGTATTCTTATATAATGTTGTTTTCCTTGTTCCAGCGTACACTTCTTGTGCTGTTAGTTTGACATTACTCTTTCATCTGTGAAGTGTAATGTAGCGTTCCTTAGATGTAATAGCGTTTTAGTAGTCTACTAAGGTGCTACATCTGAATGAAATGAATTTGATGGCGTGCTGCATGAGGCCACAGACTCAGTACAATTTCAGTGTTGGTTGGTACAGGGCCTTCTTCCATGTGAGTGAGATCAGGGCCCCTTACCTACAGATCAGCTTTGTCAAAAGACAGCTTTGAAATTCTGTTCTTCACAAACATATCTACTGTTTATTAGGAAATAGATTGTTATGGCACTGGAAACTTCTTCATAGAGGTGTTGTTAGAAATAGTGATTACCTTTCTTGGCCAACCTGCAGGTAGAGTTTAACCATTGGGGGAGTTGACTGTGGGAAAGCCAGATAATGGCTGGTGGAGTTGGAAGAGACTCCAGTGGCTAGGTGTGATTGGTGGCTGCAGGAATGGGGGTGCATTAGGATGTCTCATGATGGGCAAGAAGGCAGGTGAGACCTCTACTAGTGTAGATGGGGCTCTGGGGGCACCGTGGATAAGCACTTGGCACCTGACTGAAAGGTGAGCAGTTCCGGCCCATGTGCGAAAGATGTGGTAGTCTGCTTCTGTGAAGGTTCACAGGCTTAGAAACCCTGTGGGACAGTTCCACTCTGTCCTTAGGGTCGCCATGAGTCAGTGGGTTCCTAAATGATGCCCTGCGATGGGACGGTGTCATCACGTGAGTGACATTCTGCCCACCAGTGTTGTGTGTTAACTCATGCCTTCTCTACCTTGCTAGTTTTCGCTGGTGAGCTTTCCTTTTTCTTTTTCTCTCAATTGAAATATACCAGAAGTGGAGCCTGACTGGGTCCAGAAATGTGTGCTTCCTGTGAGGATAGTGTCACACAGCCATTTAAAAAATGAAAATGGTGTCATACTACCGACAAGGTATTTTCAATTTATACAGAGACAAAGAGTGATTATTTCTTGTCACTATTTATGACAAATGAGATTGCTTTGGAAATACATGGTATTTTGAGCACTTGTAAGGCTAGTCAACATTTTTTCTCAAGTGTTCTTTTTACTTCCATACAAATGTAATTCTTTGTTCTGGTGAAAATAAATTAAATTTATTTAGTGTGGGATTAAAGAATTCTGATTAAAAGAAAAACAATAATTTGAGCCCTATTCTTTTTCCTGTCTAAGTGGAAAACATCTGGAAAATGTTTGCTGTTTAGACGCAGACATTGGAAGGATACTGATGCTATGTTAATTAAGCAGCCTTGAAGAATAACTAATCAAGATTGAATTCCTGAATAAATAGTTTAGTTTGAGATTTAATTTTTCTTATTCATTCCCTTGGTGACAGTCATTCTGAATAGGGGAGAAGGGATTTTGAGCAGTGAGTAACTGAGTTTGGGGCAGAAACCCTGAATGAGTGGAAGGCACACGTGCGTGGTGGGCGTCCTTTTGGAAATCAGGTGCACTGGTTTTTAATCAGTACCGTTTTCTTTCTTCAAGAAGCAGTGACTGGGACCTGCTGATAAAGCCTTTGCTCAGAGGCACAGATCCCAGAGTTCTTAAAGCTTTTTCCAACCATAATAAGTGAAGCTAATTTTTGATGTTTAACATTTATAAGCCTGTGAAACCAGTAGGACGGCATCACTGTTGAGAAAAACGAAGCCAAAAGTAGAACCACGTCCGCAGATAGGCCTTGAAAGCAGTTCCTCGGAAATGCAGTGTGCCGGAATGGAGGCTGTCAGCGCGCTGTCTTTGTGACACAGCAAGCATGTATTTTTCCAGAGTCACGTTCCCTTAAATTAATAACGACGTTAAGGACGTCTATACTCTGGTTTGGGGCGGTGGCTCCAGTTCACGTATTTGAAGCCTAGATAGTGCTGTCGGCTTTGGGTTTGCCCTGGAGCATTGTGGTTGCTCTGGGGCTCTGTCTCCTGTTAAATGCTTTTTACTTGTTCATAATCTCAGAGGAGAGATGAAGTGGAAACTAGACTCGGGCTGTTTAATAGTGATGAAACTCTTCTAATTTTGGAAAAGAAAGAAAAGGTGAGCTGTTGAAAAATATATATAGTGTCCAAGTATGTGAGCGTACGTGTGGCTTATTAACCGCAGGCTTGAGCTGGACGTACATTCCATTCATGGATGGTGATCCTTGAAAATGCCACCCTTGGGTCTTGTGTCTTTACTAACATGTAGTCATTACAGTTCAGATCGTACCAGTTTATATGAGCCAGTAGAAGCCAGTATTTTAAAGTGAAGTCCTAAAACCTAGATTTAATTAAGGAGGCAGCAGTTAAGTTGAATCTTACATTTTGGAAAGAGAATTTTTCTCTAGGTATCTTTGGCTTCACCTGCTGTAGGTAAAAACCAACTTGGTTTGACAACGGAATGGTGCGTTTCAATCATCAAATGGGTCCCACCTGTATTAACTAGACATACTGCTCAGTTGGATTTTAGTTATGCCCGTACTGTTTTAGGGCAGAAATGCACAGGAAGAGAGGCTGCCTGTCTGTGGATTTCGTTTGAGCTTTGTATCACATATGCTGTTAAGACTGCCTTTTCTGTAAGTGCCTGAAATAGGGTGGTCTGTGGCAGCACCCTCTACACTCGATGGCTTGAAATCCCAGTACTTCATGGTGTAACATTGTAATCATTTTTTGTGACTAATAAAGAGCAGCCATATTTTTCTTTTACAATTTTCAGGTATTAATACTCACATCTGAGGTATTTTTTGTCATAATCCAGTATCCTTGCTAAGGCCCAAAGTCTTTGATTTAGAGGAATGACGTGGTAAAATGTTTCATATTTTAAAATTTTTTCAGCTTAAGAGTGAGAACCTAAGGCAGTAGCTTCAGCTTTTAGTGCTCTTGAGTATTTTCATTTAGAATCTAGTGAATGTCACAAGTATCAAGGATGAAAAAAATTACCTCATTTTAATAGTGTCTCTCACACACCTGTACGTATATATTCGCATGATGAATTAAACTGAGAACAGAATTTTGTTGTAAAATACTTAATTTTTTGCATTGCAAAGCACAGCTAAAGCTAATCAAGTTAATAGTAGTTTGTTAATATTTAAATAAAAAAAGGTAGAGATGGCTCTTTAAAACTAAAGTTGATTTTGGTTGTATTCCTTGACAGCTAAGTGAATTAAGTGCTCTCTAAATTCAGGTCATTTGTTAATTTGAAGCCTAACCTCTCAAAGCCTTTTCCTGGAAAATCTGAAGGTGTTCTCGCTGAAGAGGTATACATCATTTGAGGAAATAGTTTCTGCGTCCTTAACATTTAAAACGTAGTTCTTTCTTGGAAGTGCTTCAGATGCGCTAACATCTGCCTTAGCATTCACAGTTGTTACTATAGAGGGTCATCTTGCTCAGTTTTGAGTAGATGCAAGTTCCATGCTATCTTGATAGGAACTTGAAGACCCACTTCCCCTCCAAAAAAAAAGAACCTCCCCAAAGAATAGCAATTTCAACAGGTTTACCCATCAAAATACCATGAACATTGTCCTGTCTAAACTTTTGAACTAGAGATGTGGTCAGATTTGGTATCGTTGCAGTGATTGCTAGACCATGCTAATATCACAGCTGTAATTTTTAGGAAAGCTTGAAACCCTGGTGGTGTAGTGGGTTAAGTGCTACCACTGCTAACCACAAGGTCAGCAGTTCAGATCCAGCAGGCGCTCCTTGAATACTCTGGGGGTCAGTTCTACCCTGGCTCCTAGGGTCACCATGAGTCGGATCCGACTCGACGGCGCTTGGCTTGGCTTTGACTTGTGCATGTAACCAAAAAAGCTGAATTGAAGAAATAGTGCAGCTAATCTCGTGATTGTAAACCCTTGGTGAGGCAGAAAGCACAACTGTTTTCTTCCTGTTTGTTGTGACTACTTCTGTGGGTAGAAAGGGCTTGACAAGTTACCTTATCTCCAAGGTAAATCAGTTTGGCTGTGGAGCTGAACAGCATATCCCAATTAGCTGTTAGAAGAATTTCTCAGTAGAACCTGTGACCGCACCGAAGGATGGCTGGCATTTTTTATTTTCTCAATTAGTGTGATTTCTAGCCACTGCAAATTGCATAAACATAGTAAAAATGCACAGATTCTTATTTATGTAAAGAATTTATAATTTAGTATCTCCACGTTTGTTGGTTCCAGGGATGTGTGTGAAAAGCATGATCTAACCATAGGTTTTGTCCTGAAAGCGAAACCCCCCAAAACCAAACCTGGTGTGTTGAGTGAGTTCTGATGCATAGCGACCCTACAGCAAAATTTTTTTTTAGTTAAATGATTATTTCATACAGAGTTGTATTTCATACGGTCACTTGTCTATGAATGGTCTGGCAAGACAGATTTGATTTCTGTCAGTGTGAAATACAGTAAAATTTTACTGCTTTGCCTTCGGTTCCTTATTTGCTTATTCATTCCCTTCCTCCTTCCCTCCATCCCTCCCTTCTTTCCTTCCTCTTCTCAGCCAGGCCATAGAGTTCAGGGCCATTTGCTTTGTGGTATATTTTGGTAATAAGCAGTGGTAAAGAATACAGGACACTGGAGAGGAAAGAGTTCTGGTAGAGAAGGCTTTTTTCTGCTGGTCAGAAGCTTGATCAGCTACCTAGTGAGGATGGGAGCGCTGTACTTGGGAAGGGACCTGTGTGTCTGCTAGGGGGTCACAAGACCCACTCACCCTCATTCACCTTGGCCGTCTCTCAGAGCTTGTTTAAATTTCAGTGTTCTTCCGTGTATCACCTTATGGGTTGTGGCCAGCCAGGAGCCTTTTAAATGGTTATTTTAATTCTTGGAAGCCTTATTCTTCTGGGTTCGTGAAGCAATTCAGTTGAATGAAGATGAACAGTTAGCACAGTGTGTGGAAACGAAGCTGTGTCTCTAGAGGAAAAGGAGGTTGCATTCCCCTACATCTGGGTACCTAAAGATGTATTCATTTCAATGAAAAATGTGTACAGCCTGAAAGGTGACACATTTTAACGTCACAAAAATCAGACTTGTGCTGTGACAGGGTTTCGCTGGGTTTTTAGTTGTACTGCCTCTGACCCATTGCAGGGGATGTTTGCTTTCACCTTTGGGTGTGATTGGGTGATCACCTGGAGTGGCATTCCTCATGCTCTCTTTTAATTATGTTTATCTGTGCTTTTAACAAACCTTAGAAAAAAGATTTCAGATGTTACAAGCCTAATTAAAGAGACAGACAAAGCAGTTTATACTGTAGATTTTTTCTGCAGTTCAATTAATCAGCATGTTTTCTCTTTTAATTAAAACCATTTTAGTAAATTAAAGCCCACAGCAAAACACATATATAATTTGTTTGTAATTAGCTCTTAATTGGTGGTAGTTGAAGCTTAGCACCCTTGGTTTCTTTCTTCATGATTGCCATTTTATTAGCAGCCAGTCATTAATTAATCTTTTTCTAATTAGCTTATAAAACTGTTGATGGCACATTATTGTAAATGTGATTTTAAGTTCAAAGCTTGCTAATAAGCTTTCTTACTCAGAAGAACAGAGATAAAGAAATTGCTGAAAACAGTACTACAGTTCTTTAAAAAAAACCTCTTTCTTACGGGGACTGTGTAAAGCATCTAACAGCTTATGGTTAATTTTTTAATGCTTTTTTCCTCTATGAATGGAGTTAAGTTGCTTGAATATAAATGTCTGTATCCGGGAGTAATTTCAACAGTATAACATCTTTCCTCCCTTACTGTAATCTACATATGATTTGAACCTGTAGTCCTCATTAAAACAGGTGTTCTGTAAACTATTTCACTGTGAAATCAAAGTTAAGTATATGAATCAAAGTGTATCTTCTCACACCTCATGGACTCAATGTATGTATTGTGTATGTTGCCAGGTGGCTCCTATATAGGATATGTGATAAAATACATATGTATAGGATATGTGATAAAATACATATGCATACATATATATACATGTGTGTATATATCTTGTTGATATGTTTTTAGGACAGGTTTATGAAAACCATGTAGCTTTCAGTGATAAGAAATTGTAGATTTAAAAATAAACGGTAAGTGTATATATCCACACTTGTACCTGCACGTGTATTTATTACCAAGCATGTGCAAACCTTTGCATGCATGTTTTAAGATGACCGTGGAATCAGGTTATTTCCTAAAGCAGAGAGAAAAGGACTTGATTTAAAGTCAGTGTTCAAGGGGCTAGCTATGGCATGGCTTATTTGCTGACCCTGCAGAGAGCTTTGGCATCTCAGGTGTGACCGTGGAGAGAAAGGTCCCTGTCCCAAAGCAGCCAGCCTAAATTTACTCCAGCGCATCCCGTCTTAGGTTGTGGTCCAAGCGAAGCCTCTCCGCCGCATCGTGTCCTGTGCTGTGATGTTCCAGTGGTTCTGAGAACCTCTGTCAGCGCCTGGCTTCCTGAGCTGTGTCCCTGTGTTAGCACAAAGGTCTGAGAGTTCCAAAAAATACAGCATGACCAGTCAGTGGAAGTGCTTGTGCTTACTTGCTTTTTGAACTTCACATGTTATTTCAACTTTGGCTATTTCCTGGCTTGTTTTTCAGAAGGCATTTTATGATGCCATGCAAGAGACACTAGAAAGGGATAGCTGACAAGGAAAAAATTAAAAATTGGATAAAAAGTAAATGAATAATGTCATATTACTAAAAAGATGAGAGGCTAATTTGTGCCGACTTTTTGCTAATTTTGTTCAAGCCTCAAAATGAGGAGCTGTCACCCGTTCTGTGTCGCACTGATGGCAGTGCCAATGATCCATGAAATAAGCTGCCGCTGGCTTTGTTCTGATAAGAATGAACAAATCTGCACAATATTCGGCTCCCAGAATCTCATTTTCATACTTGCATGCAGGCTAAAAGAAATAAGCTGTTTGCAGGCTTGATTAATCAGACATTGGAGGGGTTTTTGTCTCTTTGATCTCTTTCGTCTCCTAGGTAACTTGCTTGACATTACTGTTGAGCTTGACTAAAGACAATCAGGAATTGTCGACCAAACTGATATAAAAATTAAAGACCTTAACACTTTAAGTGCTCCAGTAATGGTTCCGCTTTCCTTCAGAAAACATCTGTTTTCATTTAATTAAAGAACAAAAGCGAATGGCATAAATATTTTTCATAGAGACCTATTATTCCATAAAAAGTTAAAGTATGATAATTGGTATTTTTAAATAAGTGCCTTGAGAGTGTACAAAAGGGAGGAAAACTTCATAAATCTGTTACAAGCTAGTAATTTTGAGATGAGTAAAATACTTTATGAAATGGCGAAGAAGTTTACAGTTGTGCTAGATTAAGCTGCTTTGAGTCAGATGCTTCAAATGATTATCCGCCAACTTGACACTGGCAAGGTTTTGCAAGAAAAACTAACTTTATTTTGAAAGTTTGTCTTTTAAAAATCTGTACTCTATTACAAGGATGTGCCATTATATCTATTTTACAGCCCAATATGATTTACACACTCTAAACCTGTAAAATTGAAAGGAATTAAAAAAATGTCGCCGTGCGTTTGCTTGAGGTTATGCAGCCGCTTTTACAAATCTTCCAAGTGGCTGTAAAGATGAATGCCTCCGGGGTCCAGCCAGGGCCCTGCTTTTCCAACCAGCTAAAGCCCTTATCTTAAATCCAAGCAAAGTACCATTAATCTTTCTGAAAGACCTTTTATGGCTTTTAATATATCCCAAATTAGAACATTTTACACCCTTGGTTCCTGAAATATGGTGATAAAAAGCCTTTAGAGCTTAATTTTCCTTACTGCATGCTCTGACCAATTTGCAGTTCTTTGTGATAATGTTTAGACACCTTAATTAAAATGCAGCAAAATATTGGATGTTCTATATGGAAAATGCTGATACTTTGGCTCCAGATACAAAAAATTCTGTGTATGTTTTTTTTCGTTTTAAGAAATTTCTTTCCACATTGTGCAGCTGTAGCTATCTGATGCCCCCAAACAGTTTCTCAGTGTAAAAACCATTGACCAGGCTTTTATGATGTTTACATAGGGCATGAAGATGCATTTTTCTTTTTGACAGAAGCAACAAGGGTATTGTTGTCAGCCCGTGTTATTTGTTTGTAGTACTTAAGCACAGCACAGTGTTTCTTGTCTGTTCTCGAACTTGGATTAGCCATCTTGCCTGGGAAAAGGCATTTCTTTCGTCCGTCTCTTCCTTAGGTCTCATTACCCTATAGAGGAAGAAGAAGAAAAAAATTCCATGTTTTTCTTCACAGAAATAAGTGAAACACATTTTAGGCTTATGAAGGACACTAAAAAGGATATGACGTGTTCTTCACCAGTACAAGCTAAAAGATTTCTCCCATAAAGTGTGTAGCCCAGGCTTGTTTCATGTTTACCCATAGAGGAGCGTTCCATTTCACCTCACCCAACGTGAAAGCCAGTTAGAAAATACATCTTTTCACAGCAACAGGTTTGTCTGAAAGTGCTGCCTGTGTGCCCAGTCACCTGATAGACTTACTTAGTTCACAGAATCGATGGAGCCCTCTCATTTGAATACTTGTTTAATGTATTTGGTATCTTTACCAAGTTTATGCTGTGTCTTAAGGAACACATGCTCTAACTCTGCTTTGATGCTGAATTGGGCTTAATGCTGCTACAGAACTGAAAGCTTTTGCTTTCTTGGAGATGATGAGGCCCATTTAAATTAAATGAGTGCATGTCTAGACACCAAGTGCTCTACCTTCGTCTGTCCCCAAACCAGGAAACTCCTATTGGGGCATTTCAGTAAGTTCCAAATGCAGGCTAGAGTAGAACCTGTGAAAGCCAGAACCTGTGTCAGGTGCACAGTGTCAGAGAAGGCAAACTCGAATGTTTTCCACAATAATGAGTGATGGAAAAGTGGTAAGACTGCACTCACTGGAGGCAGAAAACTTGGAAGACCCAGAAAAACAAGGTGATTCCATTGAGTTCTGGCTCTCACAGGTTTCAGTTTGGAAAATAATTTCACCATGTGGCTGGTTAATGGTCCCACGGCAAAGATGATTCAGGCCACTTTTGTTTCTTGTGCAAAATGTAGGCTCAATTTAAACAGAAGACCAGGTAGCTGAGTGGGTCTTATTTGTGGGGAGTTGCACTGTTTATAGGGGCTGGGCAAAACTGTACCATATAACAAATCTGCATTTGAGGTATTGTGCATGAGAGTAGAATCCCCCCCAAAAACCCGTTGCTCTCAAGTCAATTCCAACTCATAGTGACCCTATAGGACAGAGTAGACTGCTCCATAGAGTTTCTAAGGAGCACCTGGTAGATTTGAACTGCCAACCTTTTGGTTAGCAAATATAGCACTTATCCAGTATGTCACCAGGAGTAGAGTTAATGGAAAAATACAGATTTCTGTGTTTTATTGTGAATTGTGGAGAGAGCTTTTGTGCATCTGAAACCCATCTATCCAGTGATGCTTTGCAGCAGGAGTGAAGGCTGATAGGTGCATTTCCTGCTCACCCAGCAGCCTGCTGTACCCCCATATCTCCCAGTTCTTGGCATTTAGATGTGGCCACGTGAGTAGTTCTGACCAGGGACCTGTGAGCAGAATGTGTCACTTCTGGTCTAAAGCATTTAAGAGCGACTGTGAGACCTTCCAGGTCACTCTTCCTCTGCCACCGGGACTCTGATAGCCACATGTCAGGAGGCTGGCATCACAGGATGGAGAAGAGCACTCCCAATCCCGAGCAGACTTCAAATGTGACAAGAAATGAAAGTTGACCAGTGAGTTGGGAGAATTATTTGATACACGCATTGCGTAGCCTATCCTGACAGGTGCTGGCTTGACTTTTTCATATTTTCAACAAATGCCAAGTTTCTCGGTGACTAGGAAGTCCATCATAATGAAGAATTGTGCCACAACATTCCACCAGAATTTCGTTTTCTCCTTACATGATGATGCTGTGGTTGGTTCTTAGCCTTTTGTGGCTGTTACTGACTTAGGTTAACTTTTCTCTGATTGAGAACTGGTGGTGGAAGACAACCGAGAGAGCAAGGCGCGTGTGGGAGCAGCCACGTGTAACTGGGGACTCTCTCTCTCTGGCCCCCCGGTCTGAGAGTGAGCACTGTGTTGTTCAGCAGTTACCCTGGGACCTAGGACAGTCGTGGCACACCAGTGCATAGATGCCTTTGATAATGTTTGTTGAATGAATGGACTCGACGGTGCTTGGCTTGGCTATGAGAAAAGACGGCAACAGCTGTAGCGCTGCTGATACTGGTTTGGAGTTGCGAAAAGACACTGAGGTTGGTTTTCTTTACCAAGTGAGTCCTCACAAGTCAGAATTCAGCCTTCTTTCTTCAGTCGCTTTCCTGTTGACGTTGGCTGGTTCAGCACCTTGGTTTAGTTATAGATCCTTCGTTGGGCTAAGAAATCAGATCTAGTTTTGCTCTGATTAATGAAGTCTAGTCAGTGCCTCATTACTAGTGTCTCGAGCCTAAGGGAAATTGTTCTCCAAGGCAGGCTGACAGAAGGTTGAGCCTGTCAACGCTCAGCGTCCTGAGTTGGCTTTTCTCCTGTCCTGGGCGGGCGCTTTTGACCGCTGATCCCGCCCTACTAGTGATGAGCAGCTCCCTGCAACCTGGCCTGTTGTATGTTGGCTGTAGAGTGGCCTCCAGGTGATTTGTTCTCCCCCACAAATCTCCTTGTCCTTTGGTACAGAGATAGGAAAGGCAGGGAGCACCAGAAGAGACTTGTGGGCTTTTTTCTTTAAACTGGGTCTTAGCAGATACTTTTGAGTGGTACGCATAGGTGGACCTTTTTGAAACAAGCCTACGCGAAGGAGAAGATAGCCTGGGCGTGGTGAGGAAACTTGCTGAGAAAGAGCTCCATAGCCAGCGAGCTGTGTAGAGCAAAGGAGAACTGTGAGATGACAGCGGAGAAGCCAAAGGGCCATGGACGTGCAGAGAGCAAAGGGGATTTGGGGTTGAGTTAACCGAGACCTCTGGGAAAGGGGTTCATTTTGAGTGGACCCGCAGGACTGGCAGACGAGCATGAAGATGAACCTGGTCAGAGCGACCAGTGAAGGCCACGGGCCGTCCTTGGGCCTGGTGCCCACCCTTTTTACCTCTTAGCCCCCGTTTAATTCCATTTTTCTCTCAGTGTATTAAAAACAGTTGCCCATCTTGGTGCATTTATGAAGGAGTAATTAGTTTTCCCATGTTTTATTAATCACATCTCTAACTGCCAATCAGAGCTCCTGATGAGCATGAGATAGCTGGTGTGACCATACCGAGCGGCTGTAATTCTAGCCCAGAGCAAAGGCACTCGATGTCTCTGTCAGTCTCTGCAGTCTTATCAGGGGTGCATTCCTGTTCTGCCTGCTAAAACGCTCCGGTGCTGCAGGGTCTTAGTCCCTGCGCTCACAGACCCTCAGGTGCCCGGGGTGGGGCTAGATTGCCATCCAGGAGACTGGGCCAGCAAGGGTGAAAGGTCTCTTATGAGGTAAGGGAAATGCGGAGCATCTCTGTGTGTTCATTGTGCTTGGGCTGTTCACAGGACCTAAGCCTAAGAATTTCTAATTTCTAGACATGGCTTTCTTACCCCCAGGTTCTTAAGTACTTGTATTGTGATTTTTGTGGTAACCTGGAAAAGTTATTTTCACTTTTCTCCCTTTGCAATTCTTAGCTTGGTGTTAAAATTGCCAAAGCCATCGCCTGCCACAACTTTGTGAAAGCCAAAAAGGAAGCTGAAAATTCACAGGCTGCTCGGAAAAAGAAGAAACTTGCATGGGGGTAAGTTTAAGATTTTTTTTGTAGTTAGTCTGGTGAGTTCATAAGGAGTTACGAAAATCCTGCTAATGTATCTTGTGAATGCGGTTTGTACGTATTTTGATTCGTTCTGTTCTTTGTCTCTGAATCTATATTGAATTATAAATATGGAGGTGTTTCTTCATCTTCTTTGATGTTTATTTTGTAATGGAGTATGTGAAAACACTTTTAATGTTGTTTTACTTTGAGCACTTACTAGACCGGCTACTTTAGCAAAAGTGATTATTTTATTTTAGAAGTAAACCAAGATTTTTATGCTCTTTATTTTAGATTTGAAGCAAAGAAGAGATGGGAAACCAAAAGCAACATGGGATATATGTGACAACATAGGATATGTGTGACAACATAGGATGTGTGTGACAACATGGACTATATGTGACAATACGGAATATATGTGACAACGGGATATAAGTGACAACAGAGGATATGTATGACAACATGGGAAATGTGTGACAGCGTGGGATATGTGTGACAGCATGCAATATGTGTGACAACATGGGATATGTGTGACAACATGGGATATGTGTCACCTGCCAGGGTTCTTCAAGCTCTTTCTAGACTCCCAAGTTCTCAGTTTATTGACAGGATTTTCCTGCTTATGATAAATAATGTCAAGAAACTGATAGAAGTAAGAAAATGGAGCCTAAAACTGGAGAGTTGTTTATCAAACCTTTTCAGTCTTTTTCTAAGGAGGGTATCCTGATAAGCAGGGCATTCTGTGAGTGGTACAAGAAATCTAAGCCTACACACAGAAAGGAGTAACAGATTATTTATTTATGTCGACCACTAGTACAAAGTCGCTTTTACCTTTTATCGTTTGGTACCACACGGCCAGTGAGCTCCTTTAACTTTCTCGTCTGTACCTGGCTTCCCTGCCCTTACTCAGGAATGTGGCTTCTAAGACTGGTGTTTGTTTATGACACATTGGTCAGAATTGCTGAGGAAGTCTCCCTTGATTCTTTTATCGCTGACTTTAATTACTTTAATGGTAGAAAAGTCACTGTGGATTCTTTCTTGGGAGGCAGTTGAGTTGAATGTCATAGTCACATGGTGAAAACAGTTGACTGATTTTTGTGTACCATCAGATAAAATAGTAAACGGCATCCTAGGCTGCAGTATTTGGAGGATGATTTAAATTCAGCTCTGCATGGAGGTGTCTTCGTAAGTGTCTGTCTGAGCCGTAGCCTTCTTGAAATGATGAAATAGTTCTCAGAGGAGAAAATGGTATAACTGTATCCAACAGAACTCAGGGACAGATCACTTTGAACCTTCTAGGAACGTGATTTGATTGTTTTTGGCTGCTTTTCCCTGTTGCCCTGTCAAAGGGTAAATAATCAGAATAAAGAAAGAACTGGCCCCATAGGGAGTGGCTTTCATTAGATGTGCATTTCAGAGTCTGTACTGGGAAGGGCTCAGAAATCACGTAACAAGCCGGCAGGCAAGACCGCAGGCGGACACTGAGGTGATGCTGTCAGGCCCTCGCCCTTTGGGCGCTGTCTCATCTGGGCTCAGGGTGAAGAGCCGCCGGTAGTGCTTTTTGGCAGTTTGCCTGCCTTCCTCAGCCTTCATCAGGGCTCTGTTTGCCAGCTGTCTAATACAGTCTCTCTCAGGGTGGATAATATAAATTCAGGAACATATAATGATGTATTATAATAGTAATAATAATTCTGTTATTTTTAGTGTTATAGTAGGAACAACCTTATACTAATTTATGGTGGCTTATTTAATGTTTCTGTGTTCTAGAATAAGTGAATAACTGTTAAAGAGAACAAAACTCCTTTCCACTTGGTTGAGAAAAGCTGGCATAGAGAAAGGAAAATTTTAGAAGTTTGTGTTTCTGCTTAGACAGTCTGTCATCAAAAGATACCTAGACTCAATTTTGTAAAATCTTACTTTTTATGATTTAATATTTCCTATTCTGTTTTGTTGATCTAACTGTGTGCTGCTTACCTGGAACATCCGATTTCAAAATCCTGTAGGTGAAGACAGACTTACATAGGAGCCTTTCTTCTGAACATTCACCGTGGGGGAAGGATCTACCACACAGCCCAGTGGTTTGTCTGAAACATTAAGCCTGTTCCCTTCAAGCAGCCGGATGCCCAGACTCCCTACCCGGGCCTCTCCCTGGGCCTCGGCCGTGGTTTTCTTTTCCCTGTTGTCACGGCCTTCGAGCACTGAGTGACCCTTCCAGGCTTCACCACTCCTCCCGTGCTGATCCTCGCAGAGTGCCCTTCTGTAGGGTCTGATGGGGAGAGCCGCTGGCAAGAAGGGCTCTGTAGCGCCAGCAGTTGCCCTCCAGAGCCCACCACAGGGTGCTCACATGGAGAGGGCCTTGTAACTCCGAAGGGGAACCATCGCTAAGTGCGCTCGTGGAGACTGGTTTGTGCAAAGCTCCACCGCAGTCTGGCCCAGCAGAGGAGGGAAGAACAGTCAGTGTTGTGGGCAGGAGGAAGGAAGGAGGAGAGCGGGAGCCCCCGGCTGCACCGGGTCGGCCGTGCTGGCACATTCTTTAGGACCAGTGTTGTTTCACTAGCTTTCACGCGAAGTAGACCCTGTATAGATGAGAGCAGTCACATGAGGCCCTTATTTTCCTAGACTGCCACTGTTGCCCGAAGAGGGTCCTCCCTCTCTAGCCACAGCGAAACAATTCTTTCTCGGTCAGTGACAACTTGAGTCCCTGAAGTTTCAACACATACTGCCACCAGAATGCGTGCATGAGATTAGTAACGGAAATGTCCGTTACTGTTAACTGAGATTAATATGTTTCAGGCCGTCGGTATGGTATTAATGTCACTGTGATTTACTGTTGGAGTCCTGTAGGCTAAAACAACTTAGTAAAGAACAGTAATTTTGAGCTTACAGCCCTGATTTTGAGAGGTTGAGCTGGTGGTGCGTTCTTGTTGGGAAAGCCCTCAGGATGTTTCTGATTCCTCAGCAGAGCATTCTTATTTCTTTCACCAAGAGGAGAGTTTGAATATATAATCTCAGGTTTGTTATAATTAGTTCTGATGACAGGGTTAAATACTTCTCCAGGAACGTAAATCAGCAGTCAAACAGGTTTCTGCAACTGATCATAAATCTCCAACTTTGTATTTTAAATACATTTCATTTTTCAGACAGATATGGGAGAGGCAGGCTGAGGACAGGAGTACATTACCTGAACTTTGAAAAATGGCATGGTACTTCATATGGAAAAGCTGTCCATTTCTGGGATTCCTTTTGTTCTAAAATGTTGTCTTTTAGATATGTTAATGAATTTATTTCTTTACGCCCATAAGGATATTTTAGATTAGATTTTTGAATTTGGAGATACAGTTTTCAGAATGCTTGAATTTTCATTTGTTGGTAAAGATACCACTTTTAGAAATGCGTATTCTGCTAATTATAAGAAATTTTTATGAGGATATTTAAGTAAGCTGTCAGTTGTGGGCTCTTTTATTAAATGGTGATAAAGACTGGGATGTTAGATAATGCTGTGTCAGGCCCCAGTGTGAAAACTTAGTGAAACCTCATTGTCAAGTTTCGAGCCCACTTGAAACAGTTCAAGTTTTTCCATCTTGGCAGAAGTCGCTTTTATTTTTAGCATCTGGCAGAGTAACAAATGGCTTTGCATGTCAATTTAATGTGTTTTCTAGCCAACTGTTTATTCATTGGCTTAAAATTTACACTCTACTAAAGTCTTCCTCCTGACTTTGATGAAACAAATAGTAATATTTGGACACAATATGTACACAAAAATCTTTTTACCGAAAACCAAATGTAGATTGGTATTTGTAGCATCAGTGCCTTCTAACATGAAATGGATCTAATGGTACTTTGAAAAGCCTAGGGCACTGTAAACCCAGGGAAATGCATTTCAAGTAATTCATTTCTATCATGAAGTGATCAGAGTGACTTTCAAGGTTTTACATTTACGTTAGTGGGAGACTTGATGCTGGAAAGCAGAATATGTGTCAGAGTAGGTTTTAATGAACTTTCAAGAGATTATTTCATCAGTGTGTATCAGTATTTCAGGAATAGATCTGTTCTTGACCTTTGTGGCATACTGAGACAGTAAGACCCATTTTCCATTTTTTAAATAGGAGGTGTTTTGAAGCTTTTAATAAAATGAGCAGAACTGAATTTAGTCTTTATTATTTTATCCTTCCACCTGCTCACCTGGAAAGATAAAAAAACGAAGTGCATCCTAAATGTGTAATTAGCTCAGAGACTTACTGGTAAAGAGCTGCTTGCCTTCAGTCAAGAACCTGACGGCACGTAACAGAACACTTGCCCCCAGGCATCTGTCAAAGGGAGTCTAGCCGTTTTGCTCTAGGGTGACTTGCATTGCTCCGTCAAAGCCATCTCTCCTCACTTCTGCCTGCTCTGGAGGTGTGTCTTCAGTTGGTTAGAACATCTTCTGATACAGTGTAGCTTCCTCCCCCAACTGCCTTTTGTGTTCTTGACCCCAAGAGTACAAACATACAGCCTTTGGGTTGGACCACTTGTTAATTGCCATGAGGTAGCCTGTATCTTTAGATGTGCTTGTAAAATCAAGAATTAGCCTAGAGATACTTAGCCTTCTTATTAGTGTTAGTAACCCTCTTTTAGATTCAAGTATAAAAGCTTAAAAACTTTTCCAACTGAGATGGCTTTTTAAAAAAATTAGAATGTAAGTGTATGCCTTTTCTATCCAGAGCAGGTTTCTGAGGTAAGGAAGCACAGAATAAAAGGGAATAGAAGGGGAAGGGAGACAGTGCCTGAGAGGTGTGTCACTGCTTGGTGCTCCTGTGACAGGCTTCCTGTGCCTCTTCACTGGCATCGTCCTAAAAGTCTTTGCCCACACCTCCTCCTGGGCCCAGGCTGGCTCCTGCTGAATTGCTGCAGGGGGCCTGCCGTGTGACAGGTATGGAATGAGGTATTCTTTCCCACCTCTAATTTCTGAAAGGTGTGTCTGTCCAGTTATTACTTGTTATTGAACTTAACGATTTAAAAACCAACGACTGCAGTACAAGCTGTAATTATTGATGTCTTCCATATTTATCTGTAAGTTCTGGCATTTGATCAAGAAGTTAATATATCACTTCATCTTTAGGCTGAACATGCCTCAGCTGTAAATGTTCTGCTGTATGATGGGTAGCACACAGTCCTGACTGCCCAGAATGAAAACTTCTCATTTGTAATGTGGGTGATACTAGAAGTAATTATGAATGCCTGAGGAATGGTAAAACAGTGAAGCTTTGAATGGCTTTGAATTCCTCCTCTACGTAGTGTCTAAGAAACATTTGCTTAATGCTTATTGATACTAATAAGATATCAAGCTCTTGTGGATACAGAGATGACTAAGACATGTTCTCTGAAGTATGCAGTCTAATAAGACATATAGGTAAACTATATTTTTGACAACTTGAATTTTAGATGGACTGTTAGAAAATCTGTGACTTTTTGTTGGCTGCACACAAAGGAAATACGTAAGCTGAACCTACAAATGCTAGTTAATGTGTGTTCTTTCTACACCCAAAAGGGACACATAGTGTTTTTTTCACTGATTTAACAGAGACAAGCAGTATTTGGGTGACTGAGTAGTGTAAGTGTCAGCCTTTACGAAAAACAGTAGAATTCATTGTGACATGAAAATAGACCAAAGTGCCTAACAGCAGTACTCTAAAAACAGCAGCTGTAATTTGAATTTGCAAAGAACCTGAGTTTGTATCACTTCAGGTGGGTTCCTGAGTGTAAGACAGTGAGAAGGACACCCATGATGCTCAGAGGCTTGTCCAGACGTTGGCTGGGGGTCCAGCTCAGTGATGGATCCACACGTGATCGTCTCGGAGACAGGGACTGGTGCCTGACTTTCCCCTTCTCTGCTCCCTGGGGAGGTGCAGGTCAGTGGAGGTCCAAGAGTCAGATGAATGCAGGTGTCTGTTTTGCACATCACTCTATCATTTTGAGTTTCAAGTTTGTTTCTTAGACTCTGTGGGCATCCCCTTTTACGTCAGAATGGTGATGTCACAGTGCCTGCCCCTACTAGGTAATACTAGCTGCTGCAACAACAAAGCCCTCCTCGCCCCCACGTATGTGATTTGTGTACAATAGAAGTTTATTTCTTGCTCTTGAGACAAAGAAGATTCTTGTCAACAGTGGTTTCTGCTCCATACCGACACTCTGAGACACAGGCTGATGGCAGCTCTACCTTCTTTCTTTCCTACCATGGTTGTCACCGTCCTGGTCACCTGGAAAAAGAGAGAAGCATAGAGAATGCTTGTGGGAAGTTCTGGACCTGACTGGCAGGGCAACACATCCCTTCTGACCACTTTGTGGCTGCTGGCACTTTCTTACCACGCCTTCTTGAAACCCACTGCCATCGAGTCGGGTCTGACTCATAGCAACCCTAGAGGTCAGAGTAGAACTGTCCCATGGAGTTTCCAAGGAGCACCTGGCGGATTTGAGCTGCTGACCTTTTGGTTAGCAGATGGAGCACTTAATGCACTACGCCTCCGGGCGCACCTTCCTGAGGAGGCTAGCAGGGGTGGACTAGCTGTGTCCCAGACTGAATAGGAAACACTTTTGTATATATGAGACCACTATTATAAGGACTCAAGGTTTAAGCACAGAAGAAAATAATCTTGGATGATTATAAAGGAGGGGAAGGAGGGAGACAAGTATTCATAGATTGGATAGATAGGAATTGGGTTAAGTGAAGAAAGTAACAGCATGTAATAAAAGGAAGTTTTTAACACTGCTGGACCAGATACCAAAGGCTAAGGGGTTTCCTAAATACATTTCAAAGGTCAGAGTAACAGAGGCTGGGTTCTAGGGACCATGGTTTCAGATGACATCTAGGTCAATTGGGCTAACTTTTTAAAGAAAATGTTCTGCATCCCATTTTGGTGAGTGCTGTCTGAGGTCCTAAAAGCTAGCAAGCTGCCTTAATATTAGTTGGTTCCAGTTCACCTGGAACAGAGGGGAACAGAGGACATCAAAGACATGAAGAAAATGTGAGCCCAGGAGACAGAGGGGCCGTGTGATCGGGAGACTGTATCAGCATGAGACCAGAACTACATGGTCCCCAGCCACCACCTATGAGTGCCCTGAGGGGCACAATGTAGAGTCCTGACATAGTGGGAGAAAAATGGGGGTGCAGATCTAGAACTGTATTGGAAAACCAGACCTGACGGTCTGACATCCTGGAGGCTCCCCTTAGGACATGGCCCCTGGACTCACTGCTAACCCAGAGCTGAAACCAGTACCAAAGCCAACTCTCCAGACCAAGATTGGACTGGACTGTAAGACATAAAGATGCTGGTGATGTGTGTGCTTCTGGGCTTAGATACATACATGAAGCTTTCAGAGCAGCTCTGTCTAGAGGCAAGATGACTGGGTGGACAGAAGGAGACAGGATGTTGTTGAATAAATAATGTGAAGTACAGGGTGGAAAGGAGGAGTGTGCTCTCATAGGGTGGGGAGAGCAGCCAGAGCTGCATAGAGGTGGGGGGGGGGTGGTTTATATGGCAAGGTGATTGTAAACTTTCACTCCAAGCGTAATAAAATATTTTTTAAAAATAAAAGAGGAAACATACTGTGGTAACAAGATAGCAGTGTCTGCACTTGGCCTCCATCACGTGGGACCCTGACCTTTTAAAGTGGTCATTGGAGGTTTTGCTGTGATAAGATCTGAGCGGCCCAAAGTGCTGCTGGCAGTATGTGTGGTCATTTTTATTTGGATTTGTTGATGGAGCTAAGTCACAATAGCCAGTCCTGTTACCAGGTAGTGGACAAAGTAGAGGTCCCCGGGAATTAGGGCTGAGTGTAAACGCTGAGAATAGGATTACCTGCTCCAGAGTCCGTGGGGCCCAAGCAAGAAGGTAGTAACCCTGCAGAGGTCGGGCAGGGCTTCTCGGCAAAAGTGATGTGTGGTGTGAAGCACAGAGAGTGGGACATCACCAGGCAGGAGGCACAGCGTGACCCACAGGGTCGCAGCAAGGTGTTCAGCGTGGTGGGAGCACATGGCTAACAGGTCAAACAGCAGGAGAGGTGACACTGGCAAGGGTGGCTGGAGCCAACCCATGTGGCTCGGTGAGACAACTTAGGGAATTTGGACAAGTTCAGTGTCAAAGGGCCATCAACACATTAAGCAAGCCAGAAAAATAAAGATTCACACTCGAGGAACAGCAGGCTAGAAGGAAGCAAAACTGAAGACATACCTGTCTGAAGGTGATTTCAACAGCAGGGTGAAGGGATGGAAACCTAGACCGATGTGGTGAGGGTTGAGAGGCGGCACGAGTACTGGAGATGTTCAGGTGGTGGTGGTGGGTCTGACGGGACTTGGTGACGATGTGGGTGAGGGAAGGAAGGTGTGGCGAGGTGTGCATGCCTGTGCGGTTAGTGATGGCGGATGAGGAAGGTGGAGGAGCAGGCTTTTGGTAAGAGCGATGCAGGTCTATTTTAGATGTCCTGTGTCAAGACCTTTGGGGACAACCTGGAAATGTTCAACGAGCAGTTGTATGATCTGAAAGTCAGAAGGTGAGTGCAGAAGACAGGCTGAGGAAAGAGGTGTAGAAAGGAGAACACCAGGTGGTTGTCTACAGCATCTCGCTGGTCCTGGAAGTGCTGGTGTGGACAAGACTGCTCAGCACACTTGCAAGTGCAAGAACAGGATAAATAAAGGACCATCCTCCGGGGTGTGTGTGCATGAGAGATCAGTGAAGGAAGATGCAGAACAAAAGACGTTAAATGAACAGTGGGAAAGAAAGGAGAATCAATCAGCAGGTAACAGGTGGCATGTCAATAAGAGCAAATGCAGAGCTATCAAGCAAGATAAAGGTGGAACAGTCACTGTTAAGAGTTGGTATCAGAGGGGCACTGGTGGTCTTGGCCAAATCAAAGATTAAAGCCGTGATTACAATTGACAGTGTCCTAGGTCGAGTCTCTAGAAGGAGCACCCAAGGTGTCTGGTGGAAATGGTTTGCTTAAGGTATATGCTGTCTTCATCAGCTAGTGCTGCATTAACAGAAATACCACAAGTGGATGGCTTTAAACAGAAATTTGTCACAGTCCATTAAGCTAAAAGTCCCAATTCAGGGTGTCAGCTCCAGGGGAAGCTTCTCTCTGGTGGCACTGGAGGAAGATCATTGTCTTCAATCTTCCTCTGGATGGGTAATTTCTGAGGTGCAGAGACCCCAGTATTTTTCAACAGATGTGCTCGACTCCTGGCAGTGCTTTATTTCTTGATTGTATGTGGTCCTCAAATCTTCCCTTCCTTCCCTCTCTTTCATGTCCCAAGAGGCTGCCCTAAGATATTACACAATCCCACACATTAAATTCTGCCCCAGCAACTCAGCTGCTGCCTGTCCTCCTTTATTAACATCACAGAAGCAGGGTTTACAGTATACACAATACTGGGAATCGTGGCCCAGCTAAATTGCAACCCACTTTTTTTGGGGGAACACAAATTTATGACATATGTACACTTCAGGAAAAACTTGTAAGCAAGAGAATGAAGCAGAACGGGGAAGAAAACAGTTGACCAGGGTACAACCTTGGCCTGGTGAGTGCTCCTTTGGAGGTGAGGGAGCCGGTCTCTCATATCCTTCGATTAGTCAGCCCGTGGATGTGGGCTACAGGGTGGTGGATGGGAGCGAGAGTGGACAGCGTGGCTTCCCTCAGTGCAGGGCAGGTCTCTAGAAAAGACGGGCGGTTGGGGCATGGGTACGTGGACTGGCATCTGCTGCAGATGGTAATGATGGTGTGTGTATATACACACTCACATGTATGCTTACCATGGCATGGGGCCCAGATTTATCCAGGGGAGCCCCTTGGGACAAGCAGTGAAGTCAGAAGGGTATAAATAACATGTACCTTGCCTGGTTGTCATGACTAAATGAGAGGTAAACATGGCCTGGAGCGCCAGATGGATGCCTACTGGATTTGAGATAAAAGCTGTGCTTAGGATTTCAAAAATGAATGTGTCCCCTTAATCATAACCCTCCCTGAGGTGGTATGAAAACTAGTGAGCTGTTCAAATACACAAAAACCCATGAGCACCTACAACTGGATACAGCTGGAACTGTACAGGAATTTGGGCACTGGAGGCACTGGAGAAGGTAAAAGTGGAACCCTCTGCTACAGTAGGACATACTGAAATAAGTCAACAAATACATATCTCTGTAGATAGTTGCATAGACATCAACATAACAGTGTCTCTCAAAATATGTTTCATGGAATCTTGACCCATGAAGAAACACAAGTCTCTGTGTTCAGATAAGAAAACCTGGGGACAGAGTGGTGAAGTGCTATGGCTGCCAACCAATAGGTTGGCAGTTCGACTCCACCAGGCATTACCTGGAAACTATGGGGCAGTTCTATTCTGTCCTGCAGGGTTCCTATGAGTCAGAATCTAATTAATGGCAGTGGTTGTTTTGTTGCTGTTGTTGCTTTCCCTTAGTATTCAGATATGAGTAAGCTTGGGTATGTGTTATCTCCACTGGGTTCCTGGCAAGCACATTAGCCCATCAGAACTCAGAGAGGTCAATAAACCTGGTGATCTGTGCTGAACCCAATCCCAGTGTATCTCAATTTTATTTAGCATACAAGATGTTTGTGAATGACAATGAAGTTCGCAAACTCATTCTAAAAAAAGTGCTACATACCTCACTGCTGAATATCACTACGGTCATCTTCAAAGTACTCCCCTTGGGAAGCTATGCGCTGACAACAGTGTCTACCCTTCAAAGCAATTTTACAAGTCTTCTTAGAATGGCCATCAGAGCTGTCGTCGTATTACCCTTGACGTCCTGAATGTCACCCAAATGTCTTCCTTTCAATATTTCCTTCATCTTCAGGTAGAGAAAAAAAGTCACTGGGGGTCAGATCAAGTAAGCAGGAAGGGTGTTCCAATATAGTTATTTGTTTACTGGCTAAAGACACCCTCACAGGCAACTAGACAATTAAGTGTGTGAACTTGCCATTTTGCCACTGTGTGCAATGGTCATTCCAGAAAGAGTTCCAAAATTGCTTTGAAGAGGGTGCTAGGTGCTGACATCAGTGCATAGCCTCCCAAGGGGAGAACTTCAGAGGTGGCTGCAGTGATATTCAGCAATGAGGCACGTAACACAGAACAATTAAGTTCGCGGACTGAATTGTTAGACCCACTTATGATCTTGTTTTTCAGCTAACATTAAAATTCATGTAATTGGTCAGGACACCTTGGGAAACACAAATATATGTGAACAAACACTGAATATCTAATTGTAAATAATGGCAGTCAAGAAATCATATGACGTTGCATTAGGCAATTCTGCGGCCAAAGACGTCTTTAAAATGTTAAAAAGCAAAAACATCCCTTTGAGGGCTAAAGTGGACTACCCAAGCCGTGGTACGTTCAGTCACCTCATACCCATGTGAAACCTGCACAATGAATAAGGAAGACCAAAAAAGACTTGATGTCTTTGAATTATGGTGTTGTTGAGGAGTATTGAATACACTGTCAACTGCTGGAAGAATGAACCAGTCTGTCTTGGAAGAAGTGCAGCCAGGATGCCACACAGAAGTGAGGACAGTGAGACTTTCTCTCAAGTACTTGGGACATGATTATCAGGAGGAACCAGGCCCTGGAGAAGGACATCATGCTTGACAAAGTGGAGGGTCAATGACAAAGAGGAAGACCCTAGATGAGATGGGTTGACAGTGGCTGCAACAGTGGACTCAGGCGTGACAAAGAATGTGGAGACAATGCAGGACTGAGTAGTCTGTCGCTCTGTTGCACATGGGCTCACTAGGAGCTGGAACCTATTCAGTGGCACCCAGCAACAACAACAACCGTAACATTTCCAACTTCATGATAATCTCTGTAACAATCCCTTTGCTCCGGAAGCTTGTCTTGGAAGGGCTTCTGTGCATTTCCCCTTTTGTGTTTCTGCTGAACCTTGTGTCTAGCTGAGGCTTTCTTTACTTGAGGCTCATTTTAAGCCCCCTACTGCCAAGTTTTCTCTGGCTTTTCCCTCCTCTCTCCCCATCCCACCTCAGGGCGTGGAAATCAAATTCTCAGAACCCATAGGTTTCTGAGCCCAAGCCAGACCTACTGAATCTCTGGGAGTAGGTTTGGGATCTGTTTTGTTTTGCTTCAGAGTTCTCAGGTGATTCTCATGCAACTAGGATGGCAAAGGATTGCAGGCCAGCGACTTACAGGGGCTGGAAAGGTATACACCGGGCTGGGTGGGCGGGTGGGTGGGCAGGCAGATGGATATATATCCGTCCAGTTAAAGATTATGCTATTTGAAGCCTGGATGTCCTTAAGAAATATTCATTAGTACTGATTGAGAATTTAAGCTTTGAAATTATTGTTGTACTGAAAATCTTCTAAATACTCTGAGAAATGTCATAGGCTCCTGTGTTAGAAGGTGCCAGACACCTTACTTTCACTCTAGCAGATTGAACAGTTAAAATGTTTACTGACAGAGAGGAATAGTGTGCAGTCACTGGACAGGGAGAGCAGTGGAAGCTGCATATAGAGGGGCATGTAAATTTACATGTGAATGTACATTTTCACTCAGTTATGTTAAAAAAAATGTTTACTGACAGTACTTTCATGGCATCTCTCTCTGAGATATGAATACACACAGTTTCATAGTTGAGGAAATCAGGGCTTTGGGTTCCTTCCAACGCCTGCTGAGAATTTGCATTTCCACTCCAGATCGACTGAAGCAGAATCTACATCTTAACATACATCTTAACAAGTTGATTCTTACGTATAGTAAGTGTTGAGAACCACTGATGTATTAATAGTTCTTAGAAGTGCTCCCTAAACAGCAGTATTAACATAGCCTGGGAACTTGTTAGAAATGCACGTTCTTAGCCCAGGTTCCAATCAAGGCCCTGGAGGAAACCAAGGTGCTGGGGTTTTAAGAGAAAGCTCTAAGGCTCTATGTCTAGCTTCAGAGGGTCGAGGTTGGGACCTAGGCCAGCCTTTCTTCTTCTCTCTGGTCCAGTAATTCTCACAGTGTGGTCTATGTACCACCTTCAAGTAAAAACACTTCCTGGAAGTGTATACTTCAGGGTCCCACAGAGACCTCATGAATCAGAAACTCTGGAGGCAAGACCCAGGAATCTGCATTCCAGCAAGCTTCTCTCTGATTTATAGTAAAGTTTAAGAATGGGCGGGGTTTTAGAGTAGGACTGCCTTCCAAAATGGGAAAGCCAGAATGAGAGGGAAAAACAAATCAATGAACTCACACAAGTTTTATCTGAAGCCCTAGAAAGGGAAGGGTACCAGGCAGAATAAATACCAGCCTAATTCCATCAATACAAATGCACTCATCCCCAAACAGATGAGCGCTCCTCAGTCAGCCGCTTTCATTTTCAAAACATAAGTACAGTCAAGAAAGGTGCCGTGTCAAAGAACTCATTTGGAATCCTGGCCTGGTACCTACTTCCTTGCCAGCAGTGCTCAAGACTAAAAAAGAAAAATTCCAAAGTCCACGCACATAAAAGTTCTGTTCCCCACGGCAGAGGGCTTAATTAAACTCCTCAGATGTTTCCATACACCTTGGAAGGCATTTTTATGAAATTTGTGTATTACCAGAAATGGCTCCAACAGTCCTCGGGGTCGAAAACCTTGTGAGTCACTCAGCCCTGTCAGGAGCAAGCTGCCTCCTTCGGAATTCCGTGTGCTGTGTCTTCTATGGCCACGGCCTTGGGGCAGTGAAGACGACTCACTGCTCTTCACCTGCCAGGATGGCACTAGAGGGTTCCCAAAGTTAAGTTTAAATAACAGAATCTGGGAGCATTGCATTTTTTTTCCCACCCATTTCCTTCCTTTACCATTTAATAAGCAGGTTGGGAGAGGTGGTTGTGTGCCAGGCACTATTGTAAGCACTGAGGGTACTGCACTGATGAACCAGAAATCCTGAGTTTCTTGGAGCGTATATTCTAGCAAAGGAGACAAATAGTAAACAAGTAAACTATACAGCATCACCAGAAAACCCAGCAACAGCCATCGCTGACAAGTTGATGACAACTCATAGTGATCCTATAAGACAAAGCAGAACTGCCCCGCAGAGTCTCCAAGGAGCAGCTGGTGGATTTGACCTGCCGACATTTTGGTTGGCAGCTTTCGCGCTTAACCATGACACCACCTGGGTTTTCAACCAGCATCACAGTGGATTCCAAACTGTGGCCCCTAGAGTAGCAGCGTCAACGTCACTTAGAAGTGGAATTCTCAGGCCTCACGTCAGACCCAAAGCAGAAGCTCTGGGGTGGCAACTGGCAACAATCTACGTTGTAACAGAACATAGACCCCCATCAAGCATCTCTGATGCACTCTGAAGTATGAGGGCCAGAGCACTCTTGTAATGGTGATGAGCTGTGGAGAAAAAGAGAGGCTCCAGAATAACACCAATATTAAAATAGTGAAGTAGTTACACCCAGGGCTCTGGAGCAACCCGGGTTTGAATTCCAGTCTGCCACTTATGGGGTGTGTAACAGAATGCAGGAAGTGTTGAACAATATCGTTAGTATCACACACTAGCAAACTTTGCTGAAGATCCTTTAAAAAAGACTGCAGTCACCCATCAACAGGGAACTGCCAGAAATTCAGGCTGGGTTTGGAAGAAGTTGCACAATGAGGAACATCACTGCCGATGCCAGATGGATCCTGGTTGAAAGCATAGAAGACCAGAAAGCTATTTACCTGTGTTTTCTTTACTTTGCAAAAGCAGCCCACCGTGCGGGTCACAATAAATAATGGATAACATTGGGAAGAATGGGAACTCCAGAACACTTAATCATGTCTATGCAGAACCTGTACGTGGATCAAAAGATAGTCATTAGAACAGAACAAGGGGATGCTGTCTGCTTTAAAACTGGAAAAGCCATTGTGCAGTAGAGTTATACACTTTCATTGTGCCTATTGAGTCTGCATGCTGGGGAAATAATCTGAGAAACTGGACTATATGAAGAAGAGCTCAGCATCAGGGCTGGAGACTCATTAACAACCTGTGATATGCAAATGACATGACCTTGAAAGTGAAGAGAACTTGAAGTACTTAGTGATGAAGGAAGGAAGACTACTGCCATCGATATGAATTACTCTTGAACATCTAGGAAAAAAAAAGTCTTTATAATTGGACCAGTAAACAACATCATAATAAATGGTTAAGAAATTGAAGTTGTCAAGCATTCATTCTTCTTGGTACTATCAATGTCCATGGCCCCCGTAGTCAAGAAATCAAACATATTGCAGTGGGAAAATAAGCCACAAAAGACTTCTTTACAGTGTTAAAAGCTATCACTTTGAGGACTAAGCCGCGGTCTTTTTAGTTACCCTGTATTGATGCGAAAGCTGGGTAATCAGTAAGGAAGACTGAAGAACCGACACATTCAAATTGTGGTGTTGGAAGAGAATATTGATTATCCCATGGACGGCCACAAAACAAACCAATCTGTTTTGGAGGAAGTACAGCCAGCATGCTCCTTAGAGGTGAGGATGACAAGACTTGAACTTGCTTCCTTTAGACATGTTATTAGGAGAGACCAATCTCAGGGGAAAGACATTATGCTTAGTAAAGCAGAGAGTCAGTGAAAATAAAGGAGCCCTTCAGTGAGACAGATGGACACAGGGACTGTATGAATGGGTTCAAACATAGAAACTATTGTGACCATGGTACAGGACCTGTCGACATTTCATTCTGTTACACATGATGTCTCTATGAGTCAGAGCCAACTCAATGGCACCTAACTACAACCGCCTTAGACTGGTTAAGAATGCTGGATTGGTTGCTTAATCTCTCCGTATTTTAAGTTTCCTTTCTGACAAGTGGAGATACTGTTATCTACTGGATAGTGTTGTGAGGATGCAAGGAATTAATGATTCTGATAGTACTTATAATAGATCCTGATATGTAGCCAGCAATATCCTTGTTCTCCATGGGTCTCTTTCAGCACATTTGCCCTTTGGTTCCTCGTCTAGAGGTCTTTGCAAAGACCTTTTTGTATAGTACGGCCTTGGAAGATTGAGACAGTATCTCTCTCAGGAGCAAACTAAAATCCAAATCCAGTTGGATTCTAACTCATAGCGACCCTACAGGATTTAGTAACCACCCCCCATAGTTTCTAAGGAGCTCCTAGTGGATTCAAACTGCCAGACTGTTGATTAGCAGCTGTACTGCTTAACCACAGTGGCACCAGGGTGGCAGCATTGCTCAAACCAGTTGCCATTCCAACTCACGGTGAATCCATGTGTGCCCAAGTGGAACCGCACCTGCAGGAGCTTCACTGGCTGTGATCTTTAAGGACTAGATGACCAGGCTGTTCATCTGAGGTTCCTGTGGTTGCACTTGAACCTCCAGCCTTGTGTTGAGCAGCCAAGTGTGTTAACTGTCTGCACTTTCCAAATGCTCCCAAATAATGGTTGTTGGTGTTATTCCTTCTGTGCTTAGCACAAGACCGGAGCATTTTCTGGCCTTTCCCTTAATCTTCAGGGAAGGCCCCGATACTGTGTCACATTCCAGGCTAAAGCTGTTTCCTAAAGCCACCCAAACTCCTACTAACTCCATCCCTCGAGTTTGCCCAAACACGTCCTCAAAGCCCAGTGTTTTAGTCAGCTAGTGCTGCTCTAGGAGAAACAACCATGAGTGGATGGCTTTAACAAAGGAAAGTTTATTCTTTCACGGTCTGGTAGGCCACAAGTCTGAATTCAGGGTGTCTGCTCCAGGGGAAGGCTTTCCCTCTTGGTGCGTATGGAGGAAAGTCCTTGTGTTGTTTCAGTCTTTGGTCAGGAATCATCTTGGTGCAGGAACCTCAGGTCTGAAGCATGTGGTCATCTCCCAGTGCTACTTTCTTGATGGTGTAAGGTTCCCAACCCTCTGCTTGCTTCCCTCTCCTTTTATCTCTTGTAGGATAAAGGGTGGTGCAAGCCAAAACTCCAGGGAAACTCCCTTTACAATGGAGCAGAAAAGTGACCTTAGGAAGGGACTTACAGCTCCACCCTAATCCTCTAACATACAGTACAGGAAAGTCACAAAACGGAGGACAGTCATAAAAGATTGGGAATCATGGCCCACCCAAATGGCTACACACATTTTTTAGGGGGGACACAGTTCAATCCATGACACCAAGCACCTGCAGGAGAGGTGGGGAAACCACTGGATTTAGTGTCAGACAGACCTCAGTTCGTATGTACAGTAAAACCTGTAAGAGCCGGAACTCCACAGGATGGCTTTGTTTTTCCAGGTCTTGCAGGTTTCCTGGCTTTCACAGGGTTCAGTCTTACCATTTTGCTCTCTGTTAGTGGAAGATATTTGAGTTTTCCTCTCTGACAGGTTTCTGCCTTACACTGTTTCTGTATTTTTCAGGTTTTATTGTGGTTTGAATTTTAATAAACCACTTTATATGGTTGTTTGCGAAGATCGTACATAGGCTTTAGTGCTATGAGTTAGTAATAGGCTATTCCTTTCCAGAAATCCTGGTGGTATAGTGGTTACGTGCTATGGCTGCTAGCCAAAAGTTGGCAGTTCAAATCTAACAGGTGCTCTTTGGAAACTGTGGGGCAGTCCTGCTCTGTCCTGTAGGATCATTACGAGTCAGAACAGAGTTAACAGCAGTGAATTTGGTTTGCTTTTTATTTGTTTATTCCTTTTTCATGTCTATGTCCCTAGGGCCTTTCCCAACTACTAGTACATAGTAGATGTTGAATAAATATTTGTTGACTGAATAAACAAACAAAAATACTACTTTAGTAACAAGTCCTTCTTTCCTTTCTCTTTTTGTTGAAGATGTTTCTGATCGAAAGTGTCCTCAGTAAATTTTTCTGAAACTGAAGCTCTTCTAAAAAGCTTGTTTCCTCACTGTTCTCTCTGCCACTGTTTTTTTTTTTTTTTTTCTTTTTTTACCCTTTTGGGGGCTACAGATCTTCTCTCTAGAGAGATATTCATGTGATCACATGGACATACACACATACATGTAATTCTGCACACAATTCCAGGGGATCATAGATCTCCTAGCACCCTCCCATGCAGGGGACCCTGCTTAGACACTTTCTTGTAGGGTATCCAGCCCACTTTGATGGCCCAGAGACCACATGCCATGTACCTGTCCCAAACCAGCAAGCTGCCATGAACAATTTACAACACAGTTGCTCTTTCATCCCCTCTAGTCAAGGCCACACAAGACAGGCTTTCAATCTATTTGTGATTAGGAGTAGCACAGGTAAAAGGAATTCAAGTATTCTGGTTTCTTGTCCTTGTGATTTATAAGACAAGCTAATGAAAATGATATTTGTAAAAAACAATAACAACAAAAAGATTCATTCATTCTTAATGATCATCCTTATAACTCTAATAATTCTAAATTTATTTTCTATAACCATACTTATCCTCCCCTCCAATCACTAGTTGTGAGAAACCCAGTGGTCAAACAATTACTAAGTTTTCTATGGCCTTAGGGAACTGAGTAGTCAAGACTCTTTGGAAAGCAAGTAATAAGGATAAGAGGAGAGCTTCTAACAGTAAATCATGTTGAGTACCTTGCTTGACCTCAAAAAATACTCAGATTTGGTAACTGATTGACAAGAAGAAAACCTCAAGGAACAAAATGGGAATGTATGAAAACTCTTAAGTAATACTGCCCAAAGGAAGAACCTGAAAAGTTCAGCCATAGATTTTCAGAGAAGATCAAAGTGTAGGCATTCGTGTATTTAAGAATCACACAGTAAGTTTTTCCCCACTGGGAAGCTGAAAAGGGTATAACTTGTTGCCGGAGACAAAGAAGAAAATGACTTGGGCCCAGAGGGAACTGTCACTCACACGTATACTGTCCAGGGGGCTATGGGAGGATTAGAGCCGCCATTTTGGTACTCTAGAGTGAAGCAGCAAAACAATGTCTAGTGGTTGCTAGGCAACAATTAGCCCATCGCTGCCCTTTTCCATTAAACATTATCTGCCTTCTTAGATTGTTTTAATTTATTTATTTTTTTAAACAGGAAAGGTAATGCAACAAAGAATACCGGTGGAACCTAGCAGTGAAAAACACTTTCAAATTTGCCAAATCAGCAAAGGTTTTTTTGTGAAGGTCAGATCACTCTTGGGTGGGATGTTGAAGGTTGTGACACTTGAATGAAACCTCTTCCCCAAACCTTTCATCACGTGACATCATGTTTTCTGATGCCAAAAATAACACTTGTAACATAACGATGATTGTGAAATATAAGGCCAGGGATTTTTATCCTGAGCCAGTTGGAATAATCTCAGTAGCCTCCCCTAACCCCTAGCTGGATCCTGTCCTTCACCAAGAACAACACCTAAAACAAGATTCTCTATTAGCAAAGAATGGGTCTCAGGGGTCATGAAATGGAGTTCTGGCTCTCAGCACCTTTATGGATGGCTAAAGGCATGTTGTTCTCAGTACCTGAGCATAGGCGTATGGAAGACACATAGGAATACCACCTCTTAAAAATCCACTTAACCTTTTTCTAATCCAAGCAGGTAGAATTTGATTACTTCTAGTTTTGACTATGAAAGCAGTAGGGCTGCTGTGAACATTTGTGTACAAATCTTTGCATGAAACATGTCCTTAGTCTTGAATCGAAATATTTTAATTTTTATGGGTCTTATTGTCTTCAGCCTCTCCCTATACCAGCACATCATATACACTGCTTCTAGAACATCCTCCCTAAGGCACAGTTCTGATCCTATCATACCTTCAATGCTGTCTCTTAGTCTGTAAATAAAAGCCAGAGCTCTTTATTGTCAAAAATGTGCACTGATCTTCCCACATCACTCATAACCTGTCCCTTGGTGACTTTTCCTCTGTTCACACTAGAACACCCACTCTCCTCGGGGGGTATTCTCCACTTTCTCATCCCTGGACCTCTCCCCTAGTCTTCCAGGAGACCCTTCCACTATCACCGTGCATCAGAACCTCCACAGCTATCACAGGGGTGGATGAAGGATCATTTCCTGCATGAGATTCAAGTTGGCCGTCCTCTGTCTCTCCTTTGGTCCTTCATCAACCTCTTTGTACCTCTGATGGAATTACAGTATCTTACATAGAGTAGGCACTCTACTTATGGAGTAAAGAAGTGAGTGCATTTCTAATTCTGTGTGTAGGACATATTCAACAAAATAGTGTGAATCCCACATTACTGGGCAATGGAATAAAACAGTTAAAGGTGCTATCCAGGTAATTTAAATGTAATTAGCATTTACAGTACTTAACCATTTTATGAAAATATTTGTAAAATGAATTACAAATGCCCCTGCCTTCTTAAACAGATCTAATTGAACATAATTAAACCTTTTAATGGGTCAGGGTAATCATCGCTTATAGATTTGTATTGCAATACAGGAGTGTCCATGGAGCCAAAGCTTTAACTCCTTTTCTGATCACAGACAGTTGTACTTTTTAATTTTTATTTCCTTTCTCCATTGGCTGTCATTTCTTCTTGCAGTGCTCCTCATTGTTGCCTTATTTTGCTCATGATTAACCAAAGTGATGGACTGCAGGATAAAGAGAAGAGGTTTGGTCTAACTGTAAAAACCCTTTGAAAAGTCATAGTCATAACACATTTTTAAAGGTCAAGGTCAAGTGGTTGTGATGAAATTGTGCCAGGCACAATTTATGCAATTGTTCATCTATGAAGCTATTTGTCAGTTTACATAGATTGCCTTCTGTCATGGATTGAATTGTGTCCCCCCAAAAATATGTGTAGCCATGTGCCTGGGTCATGATTCCCAGTATCTTGTGACTGTCATCCGTTTTGTGGTTTTCCTATGCTGTATGTTAAAGGACTAGGGTGGGACTGTAAATCCCTTCATAGGATTACCTCCCCACTCTACTGTAAAGGGAGTTTTCCTGGAGTATGGCTTGCCCCACCCTTAATCCTTTCATCCTACGAGAGATAAAAGGACAGAGAAGCAGGCAGAGAATTGGGAACCTTGTACCATCAAGAAAGCAGCACCGGGAGAAGAACACATCCTTCAGACCTGAGGTTCCTGAGCCAAGATGATCCCTGGACAAAGACTGATGCAATACCGGACTTTCCTCCTGAGCTGACAAGGGGAAAGCCTCCCCCTGGAGCAGACACCTTGAGTATGGACTCGCAGCCTATCGGACTATGTAAGAATAAACCTTCCTCTGTTAAAGCCATCCACTCTGTGGTATTTCTGGTAGAGCAGCCCTAGCTGACTAAAACACCTTCCAAAAAAAAAGAAAAGAAGGCCCCAACAGATGGGACTTGGTGGGAATCCCACGCTAGTTGGTGATGGAACTGACATCAAAACACATATTTCCCAACTCGGACACCAGTCCTCTTCCACCATAATGTGTTTTCAGGAAGGAGAAGTACATCCTTATTCGGGTGTACGCCTACTTTCAGTGTGGCTGAATTTCTGGAAGCATAACCATCAACCCAAAACGCCCACCGCCATTTGAGTTGATTCCAACTCATAGATAACCATCAAGATAATTGTTTTACTATGTAAATATTCACTAATGCTGAACTCCGAGTCTTTTTTTTTTTTTTCATGCTTTGCAAAACAAACTAGCTTCTCATTTAACAGTCAGCACACCTATGGTTTTGTGATATCGGTTAACAACCCCACTACAGGTCAACACTCCCCGTTCACAACCTCAGGTTCCCTATGACCATCTTTCCCGTCTTCTCTTGCCTTCTAGTCCTTGCCCCTCAGCTGATGTGCCCCTTTAGTCTGGTTTTGTTTAATGAGACTGTCTAATCCTTGGCTGAAGCGTGAACTTCAGGATTGGCTTCCCTGATGTCCAGGGGCCAAACTCTTGGAATTTCTCCAGTTTCTGTCATATCAGATAAGTCTAGGCTTTTTTTGTGAGTTAGAATTTTGTCCTACGTTTTTCTCACTTCTGTACAAGGCTATTGTCATCCCTGTCAGAACAGTTAGTGGTGGTAGCCAGGCACCATCTGCTTGTACTGGACTCAGTCTGGCAGAGACTGTGGTTCTTGTGGTTCATTAGTCCTGTGGACTAATCTTTCCCTTGTGTTTTCAGCTTTCTTCATTCTCCTTTGCTCCCAGAGGGAAGAGACCAGTCGGGTATCTTAGATGGTCACTCACAAGGCTTTTAAGACTCCAGATGCTACTTAGCAAAGTAGAATGTAAAACATTTTCTTTCTAAACGATTTTATGCCAAGTGAGCTGCGGACTCCTGAGACCATGGCCCCACAGCGCTCAGCCCAGCCATTCAGTTCCTTGGGAAGTTTGTCTGTGGAGCTTCCATGACCTTCCTTGCCCTCTACAAGTTGTGCTGGCTTCCCTCGTGCTCTGTACTGTCTCACCCTTCACCAAAGTTACCACTTATCTTTTGTCTATTAGTATTTTCCCATCCATACCTCTCCTTTCCCTTGTAACCATCAAAGATTGTTTCTTTGAGTGTGCAAAACTTCCCATGAGTTTTGCAGTAATGGTCTCATGTAATATTTGTCCTTTTGTGATTGATTAATTTCAGCCAGTGTAATGACTTCCAGATTCCTTGATGTTATAAGATCCTTTGCAGATTCACTGTTGTTCTTTATTGTTGCCCGCTACTCCATAGTGTGCATGGACCATAGCTAGTTTATCTATTCACGTGTCGATGGGCATCTAGGTTGTTTCAATTTTTTGCTATTGTGAACAGTGTTGCAGTGAACATGAGTGTGCATATGTCTATTGGTGTGACAACTCTTATTTCTCTAGGATATAGTCCTAGAGGGACTGCTGGATCTTACGATATTTGTATTTCTAACTTTCTCAGGAAGCTCCATATCATTTTCTGAAGTGGTTGTAACATTTTATATTCCTACTAGCAGTGCATAAGAGTTCCAGTTTCCCCACAGCCTCTCTAACATCTGTTATTTTCTGTTTTTTTTTTTTTTTAAATTCATGACAGCAATGCCAAGATGAAATTGCTCTCTCCATCTTTCTGATATACTTTCTGAGGCCATGAGATTGAGAACCACACCAGCAGTTGGCAAAGAGAGAATGGTGTGGCTCCTTGTCTGTTTTTGTCTAGTGTGGGATTGGCTACCAAAGGCAACACAGATGATGTCATCACATGGGGTGGGCTGTACCTCAAGAACTTTACCTCAGTTTTTCACATCAGTTCTCAGCTCTGGGCATGTTTTCAGATGAGAAGCGTCAACAGTGCAGTGAGACTAAACTTTGTCAAAAGGTGTTCATTGTGAGCCAGGAAGTTGCTTGCTGTTGAGTGGATTCCAATGCATGGTGACTACACGTGTGTCACAGTGGAAATGTAACCCATAGGGTTTTCAGTGGCTGATTGGCAGCCAATTGCCAGCATACAAATGCTTTCTATGAGATACTTTTAACTTTGCTGTATGTTTAAAAAATTCTCAAAAGGTCAGGAGAAAATGACCTCTTGTGGAGAAGGGTTTTGACCCTTTGCCCTTCATCTTTCTCCTCTGAGGCAGATGTGGAAACTGCTGTAGGCAGCTGGGACAATGGTGGCAGCTTTGCCACACATCAGGACCTGTAGAATAGGAAGACGAAAGAAGGCAGGTCCTTGATGAAGTCATCAAGTGGTTACTCTCTTGAGTGAAACATCTTGCTGAGTGAAGCAATTAGATCCTGGTATATTTGAGCCAGTGCTTACTGGGTATTCTAACTCCTCTCCTTGGGTACTCTAGAGAAAAGATTATGTGTCTGAGACATTTTCAAGGTAGAGTGTGAAGGAGAAGGAAACAGTTCCAGATTGCTTTTTCCTCCCTGGAGCTTTCTGCAATTGTTTAGTGAAATCCTCCCCCTGGGGTTTGGAGGCAGAGAGCCATATTCCCGGTCAGTGGACTTTTGAGAGATGTGGCCTCCTTTTCAAGAAAGAACCTGAATTCTCAGAGAGGAGTTGACAGCCTTTGCAGGCTGTTGGCTTGAGAGCCTCCTGCGATTCCTCATTCCGGAGGAGAAGGCTTTGCCAAGCTGCCGAGGAGCCATTACCATGGAGAGACATAGTTCAGGCCCCATCCGGTGCAGGACACGCTGGCCTTCACACAGGAGGCCCAGCCTGAAACAGGAAGCAAAAATGAAGCTGGGGTTAAGGGATTTCCTGAACAGGGTTTCACCGCAAAATGACTTCATGTCCCTGGTGGGAATCCCCAAACACAGGGGAAATGTCTGATTTTCAAAAGCGAATTCCCAAGGCGTGGTCAAAAGAAGTCTAATTCCTTGGGAGAAAGGAGTTAAGCTAAGAGTTCTCCTATTTCAGACACTGGCCAATTTTTGGAGGTGTTTTTATTGGGTTTCTAGCATATTTTCTGGGTCAGCAAAGCACTTCCCCTTCCTTCCCTTCCTAGGCCAGTTACTGTCCTCAGCTCTGACTGCAGCGTGTCTTCTGGTGCTGGATTCACTATAAAGAACGCTAGCCTGCTGGCCTTTGGTTGCTTATACGTGGACATTGCTGTCTGGCTTCCTGTTACAGCAGCTGCTAGTGGTCAGTGCTCCAACCCTGGAGATCAGGAGTGGTCCAGAAGGCCCTGCACACCCCTAGCTCCCCTTGTACCACCTCTCGCTCAAAGGCCAAGGAGCAAGAAAACATTTTGGAATTGAAAGGTCTTAGTCATCTACTGTTCCTTTACCAGAAATACTGTAAGTAGAAGCCTTGAACAAAGAGAACTTTATCTTCTCACAGTCCAGGAGGCTACATGCCCAAACTCAGGGTGCTAGCTCCAGGGGCAGGCGTTCTCTGTGTGTTGGCTCTGGAGGAAGGTCCCCATTGTCTATCTTACCCTGATCTAGGAGCTTCTCAGGGCAGGGAGCCCAGATCCAAAGGACACATACCCCTCCTGGTTCCTCATTGTTGGTGGCATGACGTCCATTTCCTCTCTGCTCCATTCTTTCACATTTTCAAAAAAGAAAGAGTCAAAATATAACCTAATCCTGTAGATTGAGTCCTGACCTCACTAATTTAACTGTCTTTAATCCTGCTGTATTAACATCAGAGAAATCAGGATTGACAACTCATAAAACAGTCACATCAGATCACGGAAAGGTAGACAAACGCCTGATATTGGGAATCATGGCCTAGCCAAGTTTATACACATTTTGGGGAGACACAGTTCGATCTATGACAAAAGAGCTTCTAAAATCCGATAAAATCTATTGTTAGAGTCAAAGAATGAACTTCCTTCAACTCAAGTCTCTTGAGCTAGTGATAAATTTCACACCCCCTTTGGTTGTATGTGACCCAAAAGATAGCATCATGTCAGATCTCTGATGCCAGAAACCACAGCGTCACACAAAGGCTGACTATGTGAATGCTAGCAGGATTCTAGGATACAAGACCTTCAGAGAGGCCAACGCTTTGGTCTGAGTTTATGTGAGCCACTCAGAATGGCTTTGTCTCTCAGCCACAAAGCACTCTGGTAAACCTCTGGGACATTGTTAGGTGTGGTGGGAAGATCCTGGCTGGTCCCTGTGTGACCATATAGGTAGGCCATGGAGAGACAATGGCTTGTTTTCTGGGTCGTAAGCCTGACCCCCAGCCTTGGAGAGAGTAATTCAGCCTCCAGGTATGCAAAAGAATTCTATTTGGCTGAGGTTCAAGGTGAGTGTCCCTTGAGAAAGACTTCTTACCTGGAGAAAACTTCCTAACTTACCCATTATGCGCCTTTGATGCCCCTCTTACTCCTTCAGTTTAGACCTCACTCTTCTGAGTTCAAACTCTTATATTTGATTTCCTGGTGAATGTCTCCTTTTAATGAGAAAGTCCAAGGAGTCAAAGGAGGATTTGGGTAGCATTTACTCACCCTCCACTGACCAGTTGCCACAGAATCGATTCCCACAGTTAAACTGTGCTCCTTAAGGTTTTCAATGACTGATTTTTTGGAAATAGATTCTAGGCCTTTCTTCTGAGTTTCTCTGGGCAGACACAAACCTCCAACCTTTTGGTTAGCAGATGAGTGCATTAACCATTTTACCACCTAGGGATGAGTCCTTTAGGTCTCGGATAAGATGTCCCTTCCTACAGGAAGCCTTCCCTGACTCTATACTGATTGAGTGCCTGCTCCTGGGCATCCTCATGGACCTGTACCACCTCAACCCTAAAACTTCGTGTAGCCTGCTGTCATTCCTTGCTCTGTGTCTGTCTCCCCCACTAGACTGCAAACTCCACCACGGCAGGATTCTGTTTTGTTCGTAGCTGTATGTCTAGCATGTGGTTCAGAGCAAGGTACAGAGGCAGTATTCCATAGGGTGTTTTGAAAGTACCAGTGAAAGAATTACTACACCACCCAAGCTGACATACAGGTAAGTTTGACTCCTAGGTTGACTTTGAAGGAGATTCCAAAACAGAAACTCCCAGGATGGTTTGAACAGTGGGGAACCAAGTCAGGGAGAGGGAGAAAATAAAAGTTAACGATATTCTCCCTGTATCTATTCAACAGCTAGACATAAGCACCAGGCTTAGAGCTATATGCCTATATATCTCTCCAAGGACTGTGACCTCCTGGAATGCAAGTTCTTCCTTGCTGTCAATATTTAGGACAAGTCTTGTCAACTTTCAGGTGTCTTGGGTAGATATTTGCTGATTGATTAACCAGTATTCCTGTAATTCTCCAGCCCCTGAACCAGCTTTATACATAACCAATGGTGGATAGCCCTGTATTAATGCAAAGCTATTGGAATGCTTTGACCAGCCTTCTGGTCCTTGCATGGCTGCTAATTAGATTACATGACCTTGGTCAAGTCATTTTGACTCTCTGGACCTCATTCATTCATTTCAGCTGTGCCTTTCCCATGCACCAGATGTGGAATTAGGAAGTCACTGGGGTTACAAGATAGGTGTCTCCACCCTCAAGGAGCTCTTAGTCTTGCAGGGAGCTTTCCATATAAACAGATAAGCAAGGTTAGTATTTAAAATGTGTAACAACCAGCAAGGCATGGCTGTTTGTAGTGGGCATTACAGCTGAGTATAATCGGATGACACAGGAAGATCATGGTTGTAGTGTGAATACGTGCAGGGTTCAGTGAGATTACAGGAAGAGGAACCCAAAGGCCTCGGTTCCCACATCTGTAAAGTGAGGGCTTAGATGAGAACAGAGACCAGCAGACTGTAGTCTGGCCAGAGGACCAGATTCGCTCCACTAGCTCTTTATATAAACAAAGTTTTATTGAAATACAGCCATACACAATCATTTCTATATTGTCTGGGTCTGATTTCTTGCCACGATGGCAGAGATGAGTAGTTGTGACAGAGACTGTATGGGCCACAAAACCTAAAACATGTATGCTCTGGCCCTTTATAGAAAAATTTTGACAATCCCTGGACTACATAACCTCTAATTTTCCTTCCATCATGAAACCTCCATGACTCCCTGAGTAGACAGAAAACACAATTTGCATCCGATGTGGGTTTCTTTGAAGAGCTCAGCAGAAAGCAGACAGTGAGTGCCATTCTCTGGGGCAATGACGAGTGGAGACCAGGCCTTTGGAATACAGAATGTAGGCTGGGTTCTGTCCTTCGGGAGAACTATTTTTATTCTGTACAAAAAGTTCTGCTCGTTGTGGTAATGAAACCCCTCAGGGAGTTGCTCGTGTGTACCAGTTGGTGAGCATGTACTTGCAATTAAAAACAACAAAGCTTTCAAGGAGTCACAGTCAACAAATGTGCTTGTTTGTGTAACAGCTGATCCACATGCAGTTTGAGGGGTTTAATTGGCATGATGAAACTAGCTTGGAAAGAACCAATCCTGCATGGGTTTTCTTTACAGCAGAAAGCATGAATCAATAATTTGGAACCGTGCTGGCTCCCTAAGATGTTAGTTACTGCTATGCTGGCTCTGATTCAAAACAATCTCATGTACAACAGAATGAAATGTTACCCAGCCCTGGCCCATCGTAGTGATCACTGAGACATGTACGTCCCTTGCTACCGCCCTGGTATATTCATCTTCTGGCATTATATTGGACAATGTTCTATGGTCACCCGTAGGGTTTCATTGGCAAACTTTGGAAACCAGATCACCAGGCCTTTCTTCTAGTCTGTCTTAGTCTGGAAGATCTGCAGAAAACTGTCCACCACAGGTGACCTTGATGGTATTTGAAGTATCGATAGCATAGCTTCCAGCATCATAGAGACACGCAAGCCACTACAGTATGACAAACTAATGGGCAGCTCCATAGGAACCGCTGATAATAGCTGGCTCTGGGCTGTTTCTGGACAGAGTTTTGGTGGTGGAAAATTTGGCAGTGCTAGGGCTGGGTTGCCTTTTACTCAAGGCTTGCTTGTCCCCTCCCTGTTTAGCACTCTGTCTTCTCTCAGGCCATCACTTCTCAGTCTTCTTCCTTGACTCCTTGAAGACAGGTTCCAAGTCAAGAGATCTTTCATTTTTGAACCTTAGTAGGTGATTGTATTAGTACTTCCAATTCTTCACTCCTCCGTGTATTCACACCTTTTTCCTGTGGCCTTGCAGTTCTGTCACTATCTGCATGGCAGAATGATAGAATACAGTTCTATGCTCCTTGATGTGGAGCTGGGGCATGTGACGGGGTGCCAGCTTTGAGTCTAGACATTAAGAAGAGTGGCATGTTTCTACTTGTCTTCTGGTACCTCTACCATCACCATCAGGAGACATGGCCAGGCTAGCCCACTGGTCAAAGATGTATACCAGACACAGAGAATAGAAATGCCCCAGGCAATGAGAAACAGCTGCCCCTGATGCATGAAGTAGAGTCTAGATCAGCCAAATCTTAACAAATCCACAGATGTGAGAAATAATAAATCACTTTTATTTTAAATGATTTTTGGGTGATTTGTTACACGGTGGAGCTAGCTAAAAGGAAATTCTGGCAGAAAACCAGAAAATTATTGAATGAAGGATATCAGGAAACTCCAGCTATTGCGTTTGGAAGCAAACATCAGACATGGGTAGTCTTCCTTTATTCATGGATAAGGAAGAAAGAGACGAAAAACTAAAAAAAAAGAAAAAAAGGAGAAAGAGAAGGAAGAGAAGGGAGAAAGGCGGGGTGGGGGAGAAGAGAAGGAAAAGAGAGAGAAGGAGCTTCTGCTATCCTCTCCCTGTGGAGTTAGGATGCTTACTCTCTCACGTGATTTGTGATTATGCACAGGGCATTGACAATGAAGGAAGCTTTCCTGAGCTTTGTCGTCCAGACAGAGCATCAGGTCTCCATCACCTAGACATGACTGATTGCCCCTGGGGTTACTTTTAGTCTCTAGGTGACTGATATCATGTGTCCCAAAGCCTATGTCACATTGTTGGTCATTTTTGGCATGCCCAACCTCTACCCTAAGACTATCAGGGTGTGATCACCTCCAACCCTAACTCGTATTGTTAGACTATTCTGTCTGACCCTAGCACTATCGTCCCTTTCCGCCTCTTCTACCCTGGACTAACAGTGATGCTCTTATCAGACATAATATTCTGAAGGTCTAGATATTATCTTCCAGAAACCTAGGGCAAAGGTCAGACCCTCTCTCTGAGTAAGGTCAAATTCTTTAGAACCAAAAACCAAACCCATTGCCATTGAGTCAATTCTGACTCATAGTGACCCTACAGGACAGAGTAGAACTGCCCATAAAGTTTCCAAGGGGTGGCTGGTAGATTTGAACTGCCTACTTTTGGTCACCCTGGTGGTGTAGTGGTTAAGTGCTGTGTCTGCTAACAAGAAGAGTGACAGGTGCTCCTTGGAAACTCTATGGAGCAGTTGTATTCTGTCCTATACAGTTACTATGAGTCAGAATTGACTCGACAGCACTGGGTTGGTTGTTCGGTTGGTTGGTACCTTTGGTTAACACTGAACTCTTAACCACTGTATCACCAGGGGTCCATTCTTTAGTACACCCCTATCCCCCACCCCAAGGTGTGAAGTTCAGCTTGGTAGCTCTGGCGCAGAGTTGATATACTCAAGATGTTGAGGGAGTGTACACTCAAGATGTTGGCCAGGGTTGCAGTCATCTGAAAGTTTGACTTGGGCTGGAGAATCCACTTCCAAGGTAGCTCACACACATGGCTGGCAAATGAATACTGGCCATTGGTAGGAGGCCTCTGTTCTTCCTCACATGGATCTCTCCTCTCTCTGACCTCTCCTCTCTCTGTAGGGCTGTTGGATTGCTCTCACAACATGGCAACTGACTTCCCCAAGAGTGAGTGATTTAAGAGAGTGCAAGGGGAAAGCCCTAAAAGTTTTTATCACCTACTCTTACAAGTCACCCTCCACCATTTCATCCTGTACTTCTGGTCACACAGGGCATGTAGGGGGTGACAATAGAGGAACGTAAATACCAGGAGACAAGAACCACTGGGAGCCATCTTGAAGGGTCACTGCTACATTCAGGGTCTGAGATAGGTACTCGATGAGTGGAAAGTGTTTTCCAAAAAATAAAGACTGCTAACATTTATCTCCTACTTACTATGTTCCAGGTGCTATTAAAAGTGTCTTACATGTATTAGTTAATGTAATCTTTCCAAAACCCTATGAGATAGGTACTGTTTGCAGTTGTTTTGTGTGAGTGGGAAAGGAAATATCAAAGACTGTCACAATCCAAAGTAAGTAAAGGAGGCTTGTTTGCTACTTTGCTCAGAAGAGCACATTCAGGGCCCAGAAGCTCCCACTCCACCAGAAGGATCATAACACACTGTCATGGATTGAATTGCATCCCCCCAAAAATATGTGTAGCCATGTGGCTGGGCCATGATTCCCAGTATCTTGTGACTGTCTTCTGTTTTGTGGTTTTCCTATGCTGTACGTTAAAGGATTAGGGTGGGTCTGTAAATCCCTTCATAGGATTACCTCCCTGCTCCACTGTAAAGGGAGTTTCCCTGAAGTATGGCTTGCCCCACCCTTAATCCTTTCGTCTTACAAGAGATAAAAGGACAGAGAAGCAGGCAGAGAATTGGGAACCTCGCACCATCAAGAAAGCAGCACCGGGAGAAGAGCGCGTCCCTCAGACCTGAGGTTCCTGTGCCAAGATGCTCCCTGGACAAAGACTGATGCAATACTAGTCTTTCCTACAGAGCCAACAAAGGGGAAAGCCTTCGCCTGGAGTAGACACCTTGAATATGGACTTGCAGCCTACCAGACTATGTAAGAATAAACCTTCCTCTGTTAAAGTCATTCACTCTGTGGTATTTCTGTTAGAGCAGCCCTAGCTGACTAAAACACACAAACAAGGGCCCCGGTGACACCTGGAATCCTGTTTGCCGTCACTGCTTGTCAACATCCTCAAGATACCCTGTGTGTGGATATACTTGCAGTCAAGTTACTGGAACCTGTTCACACCCTCCTGGAAAAGAACACAATGAACTTTTTGCTTTAAATAAACTCTACCAGCCAGTCAATAGACTGCTACCTGCTATCTGCCACTAGGAAGTGCAGGCCTGTGGGAAGCACCTCACTCATCTGCTGAATGTTGGGTGGTAAATTACAGATGAAAATCCAAGCTGCTCAGAGTGGCTGTGTCCATGTGTTTGACTCTGGGAGAAAGTGAAGTTGCCCTGGAACATGACAGCAAGAAGCTCTGGGGACATCCTGTGCCCACTTCTGCCACCCAGACTGGAGTTGAGCTGTGGTTGACCGGTGACAGCTTGAGACCCAATTGAGCTTCTGCCTGGAGGTCCCCTGCAAAGTTAGGCCACCTCCTCCTGGGACCTCACTCAAGTCTGGCTGTCTCAAAAGTGCCGCATCATCACCCTTTGAGGGGACCGCATCAGGGACTGTCAAAAAGAAATACAATGTATGACTCAGAGCAGAGTGGCAGGCAGAGAAGGAGCAATTGGAAGGAGACAGCCATGTGAGCAGGTTACCATCTTGGCTTCTCTGGCTTCAGAACTGTTTTTCTTTCTTTCCTTTTGGCCCAGCAACTGATTTAACATGTGGCTCACAGCTGCCTCTTGTAGGGATCTTGGATAAATGATGAGAAGACAGGTAACACCTGGGCACCTTTATACCATTTGTGTGGATAGAGAATGGGGCCAGCTGGCCTCTCCCTTCCCTTATGGAAGGCCAGTCACTTTCCAACAGAGAGAGGCAGAGAGACAGACAGAGATATAGAGATACAGAAATAGAGACAGAGGGAAATCTCTCAGAAACCAAGGGCAAAGACTAAACTACAATTTACTTAGGTAAAGTAATTTTTACCCCATACAACATCTTGGGCATTATATACAATAAAACACTAGAAGACTCTGAAAGGTAGAAAGAAGAAAACAAATTGGTTACGGTCTTCAGGACCACAAAAGCAACACAGCCGTGAGTTCCCTACACGTCTATTTCTACATACATCTTCATACGTGCCTTGCCTACTGGGTTAGTGTCTGGGGCTTCTTCGGTGGTTTATGTTTTCATTGCAGCTCTGCCATCTAAGACTGCTCTCGGTGTCTTAAGCGTCCAGGGTAACACCAAGCTTCTCCACTGCTAGCTGTCATTATCCATTCTGAAGACAGCCCTGGGCCACATGGGCTGGTAGATAGAGCACTGAATCAGGACCCTTGGTTCTAGCAGCAGTCAGCCTCTGCTGTGTGAGTCAGTTCTTTAATCTGTCAGCCCATCTATAGAGGGAGGTGAACTGCACTTTTTCTATGGGCCCCAGAGGGCAGTTGTTAGGATTCAAGAGAAGGAGGGGATTTGAAAACATTCTGGTGAAAAACGCTGCCCTAAAGATGTGAGTGCATGTTTGCTCTTGACAGTCACTTGTCTGGCACTTTATGTGATGAGAATAGACAAGGAAGGAAAAAGGTTTTGGAGCAAAACCACTATTGTAGGGTTAACTCAGGCATTTGATGGCCATCTACTTCTGGGGCCTATGAGCCTAGATTTTTAGCTGGGTATTAAAAATCAGCATGCAGGTGATTCCAATTCATGGCCATTTCTTGTGTGTCAGAGTAGAACCATCCTCCAAAGGGTTTTCAATGGCTGATTTTTCAGAAGTAGATCACCAGGCCTTTCTTCTGAGGTGTCTCTGGGTGGACTCAAAGCTTCAACCTTTTGGTTAGTAGCCCAGTGACTTAACCAGTTGTACTACCCAGGGATTCCTAGCTGGGGACTAAGCCATACAGATATGATATTATGTGGTCCCCAACTCAAAGAGTCATAGTTTACAAAACCAGCATATAGTGTGTTAAAGCAGTGTGCGGCCTCACGGCACAGCTTCTCACCTGGAGCGTCATAGGTCTTAGACCCCAGTCTAACAGGGCTGGTGCTGCTTTCCCAGCTCATGGGAGCTCAGTGGTCACAGATGAGAAAGAACGCAGAGGCTATTGTAGGAGGAAGACCACACTGGCTACGAAGCAGGTGGGCTGACCAGCTGATTCAGAGGAAAGAGATAAGAAAATCTGAATAAGGCATTTGTACACTGAAGTCTGGGGTCATTTAGTGAAGGGTCACAAAACCTTACCAATTTCAAAGACTCTGGGTTTGTTGTACTTCAGAATATAATTACTAATAAGCAATATTCACAGTGACCTCCTGAATCAAGGGCTTTGTTCTCCCTGTTCCGTCTGCCTGCAGTGCTTTTGTCTGACGTCTACCTGCCTCTCTCCCTCTTCTCCTTCAGGTCGTTACCCCAATGTCCTCAACTGGGGCAGATTAACTAGTAAGCAAAACCCAAGCCAAACCCATTGCCTGTGTGCCAGTTCTGACTCATAGTGACCCTAAAGGACAGAGTAGAACTGCCCCATAGAGTTTCTAGAGAGCATCCGGTGGATTCAATCTGCCAGTCTTTTGGTTAGCAGCCACGGCACTTAACCATTACGTCATCTACGCACAGGCTTAATTGTGCTTAGTGACTAATCTGTAGCACAGTTTCAGGCAGAACACAGGTGAAATGGTGCACTCCAGATCAGTAAATCCACATAAATAGGCCCATGAGTACTTTGCTGAGTGGGAAATCCATCCAACCTCAGCCAGATCCATTTTGTTGCCTCTGTTCTAAGGCACGCTGGTGGTGCAATGGTTAAAGTGCTTGGCTGGTAGCAGAAAGGTTAGTAGTTGAAACTCACCAGCTGCTCTGTGGGACAAAGATGGGGCAGTTGGCTTTCATACAGATTGCAGCCTAGGAAACCATATGGGGCAGCTCTACTCTGTCTCATGAGACTGGTGAATCAGAATCAACTTGAAGGTGCTCAGCAACAATAACAATTAACAGCCATGGTGCTTGGAACTGTAGACACCTCTAGTATTCTCCAGCACTTACTGCTTTCCCCCACAGTATTTGTACTTTCTCTGTCTCTCCTTGGTGGCGTAGTGGTTAAGTGCTATGTCTGCTAACCAAAAGGTCAGCAGTTCAAATCTGCCAGGTGGTCCTTGGAAATTCTATGGGGTAGTACCTGCTCTGTCCTATAGAGTCACTATGAGCTGGCATCTACTTGGTGGCAGTGGCTTTGGGTTTGGTTGCATCTCTCCCTCAGTCTATCTTATCTTTCATTTATTATGGCTTTCACTGGACTCCCCTTACCCGGACTGGAGTTCCTTGAGGGCAGGGCATTTGTCCTTTTGTTTCTTGTTGTTGTTAGGTACCACTGAGTTGCTTCTGACTCACAGCAACCCTATGCACAACAAAAAGAAAGCCTGCCTGGTCCCACACCATGCCTACAATTGTTTTGATGCTTAAGTCCGTTGTTGCAGTCATTGCTTGTTTCAGACTCACGTGGCCCCATGCATGTCAAAATAGAACTGTGTTCCATGGTGCTTTCAATGGCTGTTATTTTGGAAGTCAGCTGCCTGGAAGATCCACTTTTGGAAGTAGGCCTTATTGTTTTGAGGTGCTTCTAGGTGAACTTGAACTTCCAGCCTGTCAGTTAGCATCCTCAGTAGTCAAAGGTCTGTAACCCCCAGCAGCACTGCCTGTTGCTGTCCCGTGGGTTCTGATGGCCCCGTGTGTATATAAATGAACTCAGGAACCATCTGTTGATTGACTTCCTGTTTTGAGTTCTCCAAGAAAGGTGAAATTGTGGTTAATACCAAAACCCCACTGCAGTCGAGTCCGACTCGTAGTGACCCTATAGGTCAGAGTAGAACTGCCCCATAGAGTTTCCAAGGAGCACCTGGCAGACTGGAACTGCTGATCACATAGCACTTAACCACTATGCCACCAGGGTAGACTCTGAAAATAGAGTCCTGGATACAGAGTTGCACCCTTATCACTTTCATTCTTGGAGAGGGGGACCTGATCTTGCCTTCTGGCACCAGCACCAAGCCAGGAGCCAGCCCAAGGGAGCCACAACCCTCCCATGACCTTGGAGGACTTTGCAGAGCTAAGCATCTGAGTATCTACAGAGCATCCTCTTTACGTATGTTTTGCTATTTCCTTAGGTTTCATTGGCTGGTTCCGTATTTCTTAGAGAACTCTTTAGAAAGTCATTCGGAAGGTAATTAACTGGATCCTTATGATATGATGGACACAAAAAAGGAGAAAATACAGGAGCAGTGCAATTGACTAGTTCATGTGCATCCGCTTAAAAAAAAAACAAAGCAGAATAAAGGCCAAAGTTTCAAATTAGCAACCAAAAATGCCCGGCTTAACTGAAGTACTTTTTAGGATGACCGTTGCCATAGCAACTTGAAGCCCATCTTGGTGGTCACTTTGTGCTCAATTCCATTGAGGTTAAAAATTACCTTCATCTAGTGTATATGCTTGGTGAGCCAAGTAGAGTCTGGGTTATAGAAAATTAAAACTTTTTTTTTGACTGGTGAAATTACTTTAACTGGAGGAGCAAAAGAATCCTCTCCAATCTGAGTTTTTCCTTCTTTTTTTTTTAAAAAGCATAATTTGTCAGACATTAAAATAACAAAAGGGCTTTGAGAAAGGATTATGGCTTTCTGATGTTTCACCACTAGAATAGATTTACTTTATATCCGACTGATGTTGTAATCTGGCATTCTGAGGTAATGTTTTAGCCCTTTCTCTTCACATAAATAAAGATTTCAATGATAGCACTTCATTCCTTCTCTAGAGCATTCTTTCAGAGTTTTCCCCTCAGACTTTCAGATTTGTAAACCATTTCATGGAAACAAGGTACAAATTGGATGCAGGGGTGCTGTCGGGGGCAGGGACCTCATTACTAGGAGTTTTCATTGCTACGAGCTTAAAACTGAACGTTTCAAGTCTGCAGAGCCTGAATGTGGGGGGATGTTCCAAATCGCAGGCTTTTCTGAAACGAAGGAGGAGAAATTTCAGTTTTTGAAATGAAAGAGTTCAAAGTTCTATTCTTAAACCAAAAGGCGCCTGGCCCTGGGTTTCCTCTGAGCCCAGGGCCACCGATAAATGAATTCTGGCTTGGGGTCATTCTGGTTTCAGAAAGAAAGCCATGTCTGTGTTTACAGTCCTGGCTTGACTGCTAATACGGGTGCCTCCTTTCCCCCCTGGAACCTCAGGCTGAGGTGCCTAGCCTCTCTCCTCAGCAGCCTGTAGACTTAATGAGGATGAAATCTCTTTAAAAATTCGGATAGATGGCCCTTCCCTTGTAAAGCAACTGCAGAAACTAGCCAGGCTTTGAATATCCTTTGAGACCCAAACAACTGTATGTAAATAAAGGACTGCTATTGGCTGGCTTATTTACCAACAAGGGAATAAAAAGCCCTGGGCACCCCCTCAGCTCCCGGGCAGCTGGGGACTTCTGTCTCCAGCAACTCCATACTTATTAGCTTGATTGCCAACTTTGGTTTATTATTCACCAACTCACCCCGGGCGCGGCCCCTGGTTGCGCAGAAAAAATGGTGTTGATGTTCCTGATTTTTTTTTTTTGCCTTCTTCTCATGACTGAGCAAATGATGAGGTATTTTCTGCCCCACCAGAGCCAGCAGGGAAGAAATGCACGTTGTAATTACCCAAACAAGCAGGCCACAGAAACAGCTTCTTGGGCTAGTGGGGTCCCCAGGAGAGGTTGGGGACATAGAGGCAAGGACACACAGCCCTCCCTGCATTTGTATACAGAGTAGAAGAGGGACCCACCCACCTTGCAAAGGCGACTGATGCCCAACTTAACAGCAGAAAATGCTCTCTTCACCCAGTAAAACCCAAACTACTGAGTACTGCTTTGATCTTTTTAAGACAAAAAGTGCTGAGCATGTATAAATATTTAAAGAAAAAAATCATTGTATTTGACTAATAAAGTGAAAGTAAAAAGTCTAAACTTCTCCCTGAACCAACCAACCAACTAACAAATCAACAACAACAAAATGATTAAAAAGGTATTACTTCTGATAAGAACTTATGATTTTGAAACAAAGATACCTCGAGGGACGGGGAGGGGAGGGTGTACAGGTAGGAGGGGGGAGGAACTAGGAAACAAAACTTTTGCCATTTCTGTGATCTTAAACCTGTCATTCAGTGACAATACATACATTCACCATGTTGTGCAGCCCTCACCCTTCCTGAAGTTTTTCTTTGCCCTTAATCCCAGACAAAGATTTGGTCAGGAAGAAAATCAACCAGGCAATGATTAAAAATGCAGTGTTCACGTTTGACCTCATCAACAATCTCAAATGCTAGCACACGTCTGATTTGGGATTTGATTCCAGCATAGCCAACCTGCTCCATAATCACCAGAGAAGAGTAAATCAACTGGGCCCTCATTTTACTCTCAAAAGCATTTGTTATGAGGGCTTCTGCTTAAAAGAACTATTTTTATTAGACACTGTCTGTAGATATTCTCTAGCAATAGTAGTCTTTGCAGAAGTTGGGCAGGGAAACATAACCGTGGCGGTCCTCTTACCAGGATGGTGACTGCACTGGGCACTCTTGTCCTCTCTCTCCCTTCCTCATTTCTCTCTTTTGAGAGGGGCAGTAGGTATATTTCTCCTGTACCAAGGGTATGCAGTATGCCTTTTCCCACTAATTAATGTGAGAATAGAGAATCAAAAAGGGTATTCCTCCAAAGGGTTGTTTTCCAAGAGTGACAAATTAATCCCACTGGATATGCCTGGAGGCAGGCAAGATATCTTTTGGTTTGTTTTGCAAAATTCTGCAATTGAATGTGCGAAAGTTCCATTTTTAGTAAAGATTTTGTTGACGAATTTCATCTACTGCAGAAATTTAAAAAAAAGGTATGCCATTTCTGCGGGACGATTCTGAAAAGAAGATAGTTTGGGACAAGTAAAAACTCCTGTGCCAGCTTCTAAGGAGCACTAGTGGTGCCATGATTGAACTCTTGGCTGCTAACCAGAAGGTTGGCAGTTGCAATCTATCAGCTGTTCTGTGGCAGACAGACGTGGCAGTCAACCTTAACATCCTTGGAAACTCTATGGGGTAGTTCTCCTCTGCTCTGTAGGATTGCTATGAATTGGGATTGGCTCAACATCAATGGAGGAGCCAGGAGCAGGCCCTTTGGGGTGTTCCAAGCCCATACTATAGCCCACCAACCCAGTCTGGTGAGGAGACATCTGGCAGGACCATGCAGCCACCCTGGGGAAGGTGCAGGTAGAGCTAGTGCTTCCTAGATCCCCTGGGCACAGGATCCAGTAGACAACTCCAATCAAAATCTACTCAAAACCTGGGGGAAAATACTGTCCTGGGAGGTGCCCTCAAGGCCTTTGTCAATCTGTCCATCCATTGACTATTGAGCATCTACTATGTCCCAGGGAGTCTCCAAGCCCTGGGGCCTTGGGTTTAGTTTTGGGGAGTGAGGTCTTGTGTTTTGTCTTTCTCCCACTGCCCCCAGTACCTGGCTGAGAGCTCTGGACCCCAAATTGCTAGGGCATGTGGGAGGAGTCAGCCTCAAAACTCAGGGTAGACACTGCTTTCAACAATTTAGACATTGGGTCTCTCATCTGAACCTTCCAGTAACCTTGGTAGCTATTATCTCCTGCATTTTACAGGTGAAGACACTAAGGCTCAGAGTAGTTAAGTGATTTATTCAGATCACACAGAAAGAAAGAGCTGGAGCAAAGATTCAAACCCAGGTGGTTGTGCTCCAACTCCCAGCCTCTTCTCACCAAGTTCCCCCAATGTCTTATGGGTTCCATAGAAAGGAGAATGAAGAAAGTACTTTTAAGCTGCATTGTAACCCCAGCCAGAAGAATCTTGTGTTTCTCTTGCCCATCAAAGATCCCTCCATGAAATGGGAGACTATCACAGGTCTTTTAGGGCTTGCTTAATGGCCATCGAAATCAAGATGTTTGTTTCTTATAGTCAATACCTTTCAAACAATGATGCTCTGAAACCTGGGATTGGCCATAGTCAGGCAGACTGAATATGATGCCTCCCCAAGTCTTAACTCTTGTTTCGTTTTTTTCCTGTTTAAGAAAGGTGGCTGACTTCTGGAAATGGCTCTGCTGAGAATGGGACATTTTTATGTCTTTCTTCCAACCACATCTCTGTGCCATTGCCCTCAGCCAGGACTACCAGGTCAGAAACTGGTGCCCATGGTACATAATATCTTTTTTGTTTGTTTGGTCAGTTCTTCAAGTAATTATGCTTTGTCCAGACTGCATAGGGTAACACCGAGATGTGCCTTTTCTTTCTGAACGTTCAAGGGAAAAGGAGAGGCACTGACTTATTTTGGGCCTCACGAGGAAACGCTCAGCTGTCAGCTGAATGGTTGAGGGTTTGAACTCACTCAGACTCTGTCATGGATTGAATTGTGCTCCCTAAAAAGTGTGTGTGGCAGTTTGGCTGGGCCATGATTCCTGGTATCATGTGATGTCCCTCCATGTGGTAAATCCTGCCTCCATGATGTTAATGAGGGTGGATTGGTGGCAGTTGTGTTGGCGGGGCAGGATTCAATGTGTAAGATTGTGTTGTGTCTAGAGGCAGTCTCTTGAGCTGTAAAAAAAAAAAAGTCAGCAGAGAGAGCTGGGGACCTCACGACACCAAGAATGCACTGCCAAAAGGACTAGAGTCCCTGTATCTCACAAGTGTCCAGTCCAGAGGGAGAGTGACAAAAAGGACCTTCCTCCAGAGCCATGAGAAAAAGGCTTCTCCTGGAGCTGATGTCTTGTATTTGGACTTTTAACCAACTGGCCTATGACAAGATAAAATTTATTTATTTTTTAAAGCCATCGTTTTATGGACTTTCTGTTAAAGCACCCTAAGGTGACAAACACAGGCTCTGTGGGACAAGGACTTTGTGGTCCTTGTAAAGGTTACAGCCTAGAAAACCCTAAGGGACAGTCTACTCTGTCATCTGGAGCTGCCGTGAGTCAGAACTGACCTGATGACACCTAACAAGGTCCCTTCCTATTTGATGGTGCTCGGTTCTCTCAGCAGTTCTGGGAGGGAGGCCGGGTGATTCCTGTTTCACGGATGCATGAGGTGAGTCTTCACAGGGGTGAGAGGCTGGTACGGACAGGGCGCCAAGCAAGTGGACAGAGGACCTTGTACCCTTCCAGTCTTCCTTCACTGCATTCTCTACAAACCTGTTACAATCTTGCTGAACTGAAGCAAGTTCGTTACTCCTGTCACTGTAGCCAAAAATTCAGAGAGTGTGAGGTTCAAGGAATAATTTATTTGCAGATTTGCTAGCAATCTGGGAGACAGCGGTCCAAAAGCTGTCCTGTTTGAGTTGCATTTCCAGCAATTTTTATAGCCAGAATTCAAAGAGGTAGGTGTTTGTCACAGAACGGTAGTCAGGAGTCACAAGATTTCATTATCTTATAAGGTTTCATTACATGTTATCAAACACTGTGAATTACCCAAAATTTCATTATCTCTCTCTGAGGTCTTAATCAATTCTATTTCCTCAGAGATAGGGAGCGGAATGCAGACCTGCTAATCTGGTCTGAGGGTGGTAACTGAGGCAGAAGATGGAATGCAGCTTCATAACCTAAGTAACTTTTGTTACATTCTTACATTTACCACCGAAGACAATGAATTTGAATGACATGTCCTCGCTGAAATCTTGGTGATTATAATCTTGAAGACACTGTATACAGTCATGAAAGGGCTCCGTGGGTGCCATGAATGGTTAACACATCCCTCTGCTGACTGGAAGATTGGACATTTGAGTCTGCACAGGGGTGCCTCAGATCTACCTGGTGACTTACTTCCCCTGTATCAGTTGTTGAAAACACTATGGAATCCAGTTCTGTTCTGACACATGTGGGTTGCCAGGAGTCACGGTACAGTTAATGTCAGCTAGTGTTAGGTTTTACAGTCACAGTACTTTTCTGAAGCCCATTTTAAAAGTGAGAAATCTGAGAGATTGTAAGCAGCTGAGCAGAGGCCTGTCCTACATTTTTTTTAGTGGTAAAGCCAGGATTTATATCTGGGCCATTTTACTTCTCAGGCCATGCTCTTGACACTCACCATAAAACTATTTTTCTGTCAATTTCATTGAAATTAAAATTGGGTGAGTTAAAGAATAGCAAGATAGTGACTGAAGAAGTCACCTCTCTCTCCTAGAAATTTAGTGCCACTGGGTGAGAAGGAAGATGTTTCTAGATCATCATTTAAAGTAACGTCTAGCATCTACTTCCTGCCGATTGAAACATCACACCTTTGAGTCTTGGCAAATACTCAGTACTTCCAGGTAGCCCCAAAGATTCCCAAAACTGTTAGGGTCTTATTTCTTCAAGTCGCATAATTAGGCCTAATTCTCTTCAGTTTTTTCAGGTTTGTGGTTGAACAACGTGCAAGGAAGAGCTGACAGGGTATCAGCCAATGACAACACTTCTCCCACGGCCAGGATGTTAAAAGCTCATCTAAGACTAGACTCCAGAGCCCACTGGAAATGGAACCTATTGACATGCTGCTTTCTTCAGTGTCTTGTTCAGTGGGGGACAGTCAAATGAAGGAATCTGGGGTGGGAGTGGGCATTCGCAGGGACTCTGCCTGGGGCACTGGGCCTGAGCTGGGTTCCCAGCTGGTAGTCAGTGCCAGCTAGTCAGAGCTTGCAAGGCTGGGATGTGCCCCAGCTTTCCATCTGATGTCTCCCCTTGAAAGTCTTCTCAGAAGTCATGTGGTCCCATGATGGGCCACCTGATACACTCCAATTCTTTGTGTCCTTGTCCTTCTGGGCTGTCTAAATGCTCAGTATGATTATTAAAAGCAAAGATTCCGGAATCTGACAAACCAGGGTTCAATGTCCTAGCTAATTAATTGCTGTGAGACCTTGGACAATTCACTTTATTTCTCTGAGTCTCAGCTTCTGCACCTGTAAAATGGAGTTAATAACAGTTCTAATCTGATAATGATTATATGAGATAGTGTATATAAGGCATCCAGTCTGTGCCTAGCACTTCCTAATTGTTCAAAAACCGTAGAATGTGTTTTCTATTAGCTGTGTATTTTGAATATACAGCATCAAGGACTGTTACTGTTGTTAGCTGCCATTGGTTCTGATTCATAGCAACCCCATGCGCAACAGAAGGAAAGAAACACTGTCTGATCCTGTACTGTTCTCAGTTGTCATGCTTGAGCCCATTGTTTTGGCCACTGTGTCAATCCATCTCGTTGAAGGTCTTCCTTTTTTTAGCTACCAACCATGATGTCCTTCTCCGGAGACTAACTCCTCCTGATATGATGTCCAAAGTATGTAAGACAAGGTGTCACCATCCTTGTTTCTGAGAATCTAAGCTTAAAATAATACTGAGTCGGATCCGACTCGACGGCACTTGGTGGCTTGGATCCAAATTGCCCGCTGACCTTTGAGGTCATGTACGTACCTTTACAGTCCCAGAAAAAAAAAAACAAACAAAACCTGATCGTAAGCCTATAGTAGGACAGAAGAAGGGGAACCATCCAATAGGGTGTCCAAAGTGACTGGAGAATTTGAACTATTGACGTTTTGCTCAGCATTCTGTAGTTCACCATAGCTGTTAAGAACCAAAAACCAAACTTATTGCAGTCGAGTCAATTCCAATTCATGGTGACTCTATAAGACAGTAGAACTGCCCTGTAGGGTTTCCAAGGAGTGCCCAGTGGATTTGAACGGCTGACTTTTTGTTTAGCAGCTGTAGTACTTAACCATTATATCTCCAGGGTTTCCACCAGTCCCAGAGGTGGGACCAGTTTCTGTAGTCATTTACTTTAAAGACTCATTGATCAAAGTCACATCCTTCAAACTCTCCACAGGGATTTATGATTGACCAACATTAATCCATGGTCTTCACCATCCTGTAAAGCAGGCAAACAGGTGACACTGCCACCACTTTGCAGATGAAAAACTTCTGAATCAGAGAAGGTTCTAGCAGCTACGGTTGCTGCACACACTATTTTATAGTGTTAACATCATGGGCTGAGTTTACACAGCTAGTGAGTGTCCGAGGTTGGACATTGTGGCTCCTGGATCAGCGCTTTTTACAAATATTTCTTGAGAGTACATTTCATACTATGGATGTAGTTTATATGGATACTATGTTATATTTATAGACAGATCTGTATGCAGATACTAATTTGCTTTTGTATCACTCATATATAGAGTCACGTTTGTGACTCACAAGGAAGGACAGATGGTATCTTTCTGGAGCACTAGCTTTTGGACCAGGGGCTTGCTGTATTGAACTGAAAATTACTGCCTTCACTAGGGGCCATTAGCGTATCAGAAGTGTGTTTGTTGAGCCAGGAGAAGTAATACGTTACACTTGCTTTTATTCTTCCGTCCCCAAAGACTAATTGTTGATTTGTATTTTTAAACATTCTTTTAAGTGCTAGAGTCCCTGATGAGTTAACTGAACAGACCACTGGGATTAAGGATAGTTACGGTGGTATCCACATGGACACAGCGGCCTCATTACTGATGCTGGACACCAGAAAGAAACAGTGCAGATGACAAACGCTACCCACCTCTCCATTCCTAATGCTATCTGACACTTGTCAGAGGGTGTCCTGTAAGTGTTGTTCGATCCATTCACCCGTCCTGTGACATGTGAGCTGCATTTGCCATTTTACAACTGCAGACACGGAGGCTGGGAGTGGTGCAGCAGATGCTAAGTCGGAGCTGGTAGGTGGCTTTTGGCACTTCATCTTGAGGCCCCAGAGGCCCTGTGTGACCCTGGAGAGCATTTATTTTGTTGCTGATGGGACCCATTAATCTGGTATTGGGCATGTATGTGACACTGAATTTCTTCACCATCTGTCTGTCTGTTGGCCATGATGCATTGGGTTGTGCACTGCCATGATGCTGGAAGCTATGCCACCACAATTTCACACACTAGAAGAGCTTCCAAACTAAGCCAGACTGGCAAGAAAGGCCTGGTGATCTACTTCTGATGATCAACCAGTGCAAACTTTATGGATCGCAACAGAACAACGTCAAAAATAGTGCTGGAAAGTGGCTCCCTTGGTTGGAAGGCACTCAGTAGCTACACAGTAACTCAAATGTGGTAGTGATGATGAATATAGCATAGGACAGGGTGACATTTTGTTCTGTTATACATAAGGTCACCATGACGTGGAGACAGCTCAGTAGCAACAAACAACAACTGAATTTCTATTGTGACCTTCTGGATTGGAGGTGATGTCCAGTGATGCTACTTAAAGATCCAGCTCGACTTCAGAGGTCAGTATTTTTCTATCACTGAATGACTCAAGGAAACCCTGGTGGCATAGTGGTTAAATGCTATAGTTGCTAATCATAAGGCTGGTAGTTCGAACCTACCAAGCCCTCCTTGAAAATTCCGTGGGGCAGTTCCACTCTGTCCTGTAGTGTCATTGAGTCAGAATCAGGATGATGGCAGTGGGTGGTGGGGATGACTCAAAGAAGGCCATTATAAGCACCATGTCAGCTGCTGAAGGAGATGTTTTGGGACCACCCTTAAAATTCTCATGAGGTGTACCACTGATTCTCTGAATGGATGGAAGCGCAGTCCTGTTCCTCAAAGACAAAGCAGCAGCCCAGTGATGAGCACGTGGAGACAGCCTTTATACGATGTGGATCTGATCCCGGGGGCCCGGAACACTGCTGCTCCAGGTCGACGCTGTTAATCTTAGTCATTATCATCATAATTTTAGTTCACGAGGTATTGGGTGCTTAGTATTTCACGTGCATTTATGACTTGGAGTCTTCTGAAGGGTCTTATGAAGTTGAGCCTATTTATCAACTTTTAACAAGACTCAGTAATAGCAAGCCCTAACTAGGTAACCAGCCTATTTCCAAAGAAGGGGGACGTCTTACACACTATCATCTTTTTTTTAACATGTTATACAGTGATGAGTAATGTAACTCTTTCAGATCATCGTAATTTTAGTTCACGGGGTACTGGGTGCTTAGTATTTCATGCGCATCTTGCAGATGAAGCTATCAAGGTTAAGTGACTTCCTTGAAGTTGCAGTGGCCATGTCTTACTTATCCCTTGTGGTGCTATGCTTGAGATCCCCCTGGAGCTCAGGCCTCCTTCCTCACTTTGATTAGGTCTGCGTCATCACTTGTCCTCACAGATCCTATTGGGAGGGCACCTGAGGATCCAGCTTCCCCACATCCTGTGAATCCGGGACCAGAGCTGACCTGAGATGGACAGAGAATGAGTCAGATGGACATGTCAGGTCACCAATTGTCCCTTGTAGTTTTGGCCCCTAGAGAGGAAGCCCAAGGCTCACTCAACAGCAAGACCCTCTGCTCTGCCACCACGGCACTGGGGCAGAAGGGGACGACAGGGAAGGTGTGCTCACTTTGCGTTTAGCAAAGTAAGTTGCCTGGCTCTGTCTGAAATTTTCCTCAGCACCTCAATACCTCCTCTATTCCACTCCGGGCAATACATCGCTAATGGGGGCTGTGTGGAGCTAGGGGAATTTGGGTTTTTCTTAATATGCAATAATCATCATTACCTCTCAATTACTTAGCAAATGGAGAAGCACAGGGCTGTGTTATTTCAGAAGAGCCTCCTGAGAGCAGGGCTGGAGAGCTCCAAATGTTATCCAGAATTAGCAGGGAGAGGGTAAGAGATCAGATTTTTCATACGTACCCAGGGGAAAATGCTTACATTATGTACTGAGAATTCGGGCACCTCTTTCTCTCTCACTTTAAGCTCAGACTGAGTCAACACCCTGCTCCTTGTTTTCCTGCTAAGAGACAGCTAGTGAGAAAGGAGAGTGGGAGCTGTGATGGACAGAAGAATGGGCTGCCTGGCAGACCTACCTCCTGGTGGAAGATCAAATAGGAGCATGGCAAAGGTGGCAAAATAGAATGATAGAAGGATAAAAAAAAAAAAAGTATATTTAATAAAGTGGCAGAGAGAGGGAAGAGTTATGTCACTCATCATTGTGTACATGTAAATAAAGATGATAGCATCTAAGACGTCCCCCTTCTTTGGAGATAGGCTAGTTACCTAGTTAGGGCTTGCTATTATTGAGTCTTCTTAAAAGTTGATGAAAATGTGCTTTGTACAAGTTCAACACAGCTAGTTTTCTTGAAAATTGCACTCTTTCCCAAGGCAAATTTCAGCATCTGAAATCAGCACTGTTTCCTAGGGGAAGGTATGGGCCAAAAAAAGACCGTCCATTTGATTTTCAAGACCTGATTTTGATTTAATGCAGGATTGCAACCTTGAAAGGAGCTTTGGTTTTCTGAGCACAGGAGAACTAAAATTCAGTTTGGGTTTAACTAAAAATCCTCAACGTATAATGAGGATTAAATGTTAGGGTGCTGCCTGCCCATGAAACCTTGGATTTCCTTTTGATTGGCATCTCAGGATCCCTGGAGCAGAAGGCGCATTTTCGTTTCCAGGGGCATGGGCCTTCAGGTGTTCTGCCTCTCGGCTTTGTGTGAGTCTTTACATGGAGTCAGTGAATAGCTGTAGAATCAAGGACTAAAGAAGTCAAGTCGGGAGAAGAGATTACCCTTTCAGATCCTGGGTTACAACTAAACCAAAGGTAAGCTCTTTGTAACTTTTGATCAGAAAACAAATCCTCTTGTATTACTCCCCAGACGCGGGGAAATCGCTTCTCCCTTTGCTTTCTTTCAACTCTAGCTGCAGATGCTTCGTTTACCTGACTTTGCAGTACTTCTTACAGACCTGCCAATTGGGAAGCTTTTCTGATCCTAATTGCAGAAGAATCCTCCCTCCCCTCAAAACAAAAAGTGAGTTCAACTTTTCCATTGACAAATGTGCCAGACTATTTACCTTCTTCAATTCACTCAGTTAGGGGAGACAGTGACATTTTGAAATGTTGGCCAAGTCATGGTCGCTTCTAGGGTCTAAAGCAATACTTCTAATTATGTTTCAGAGGTAGTCATGTAAGTACTTCAGTTTTTATTTTTCCTGTTAAAAATCAAATATTACAGGCCACTGGCTCTCAATACTTTTTGAGGGGATGTCATCATTCTTATGAATCCTTTGCACACCAGCTTCATTTAACATTCAAGAAGCCTTTGCTGTTAGTTACAGAAGTAGGAGATAATGATTAGCAAATATATGTTTGTGTTATTTCAGTCAAAAATTCATGAATTGAAGGTTAAGTGACAATTTTTTCCTTTACCACCATTCTGGCCATGTACTCTGGGAACTGAAAGCAGGATTAACCTCTAATTACCCTCAATGATCTCTCAACCTCGAGACAACGTTCCTGCTCCCACGAAGTCATAGTTGCATATACGGTGTTTGTGTATTTGCTGTCCTTAACATGATGCAGTTGAGTAGAGGCTGACAATACGACAGGCAATCCGAGCTCAGGTCGCAGTTTGTTTCTTCATTTCTGTTCTTTCTTCCCGCACCCACGGAGTCAGCTGGACTTGTACTAATTAGAATTAAGGGCTGGCTAGAGCCAACAGCCTTGTGCAGAAAACACACGTTTCACGTGCAATGTGATCTGAATGCTTGCAAAGTGACATTTCATTCAACTGGGAAAAGCACTGCTGGGCCTTACAAAATGTCCCCTATACAGGACTGTGTGTGTGTGTTTATGTGCTTTAAACAAAACCATATTTTCCTCTCTTCCATCCAAATGTGAGAAGGACGCTTTGTACGGCGACTTTTGGAAACACTGGCTCTCACACTCAGCTTCCCTCTGACGGATATGGCAAAGGTTTTCTGTGTGGAGTTAGACCATTTTAGCAACGACAGACGCCTTGGAGGCCAGGCCAGTCGCACCTTTGTTCTCTGGTGAGGCTAACCGAGAGCCAGCGGGACTCAGTGACCAGCCTGTAGCCCTCTTAGTGGCGAGAGGTAGTGCTCGGTCTGGGCTCAGGGCCTGTGGACACCACACCTGAACTGTGCCGCTTCTCCACGTGGGCAAAGTTTCAAGACAGCAGCCAGTCAACCTGTTTTATACCATTTGCTACAAAGTCTCTGTGTTTTATCCATTGAAGCTATTTCAGAGGTTCACAGATACACATTACATGCACAGATGCACATTACACACACAGAATGGATGCTACAGGTATAATCTTTCTAAGGAAATGTACCCTATTTTGCATGCATATGTTTTGATTCTTAGATATGGCATGCTTTTGTATATCTTTACATTGGTCCAAAGAGGATGAAAAATTCTTTAAGGATTTTCAGGGTTTTACCTTCATGGAAAATTTTGCAATATGAAAAAAAAAAACGGTGCTGCTGCTTTATGCTCTTAAAATAGTAATTAAAAAAAAAAATCTCGGTTCTACCTTAATTTCACTCCCTGTCTGACTGGGATCCTGGAGCCAGCCATCGCCTCCTCTTGGCTTCCCGGCGTAGGCCATGAAATTATTTTATAGAGCTGCTCCCCAGGACTGTTTTGTCTCACCCGAATGAAGAAAATTCTTGGCTTTCATTAGGGAATCTATCCTCATTAATTCAGATTAAATGGTGGCAGCCAGAATAACCAGTGAGTACTTTGAACCATAGAAATTTTTGATGAGAATGTACTCTTCGTACTTCCATGGACCTTCCATAATTAAAGACGGGCCAGGGCTCTAGAAATTGTTAGGAGACCTGATTAAGTCGAATGGGTTGTGATTTCATATCCATTATTTACAGGCAGAGGACTGCTATGAAATTATGGGAAACAATTTGTACTCTCAGTGTTTTTAACATGATTCTTACACTCTTGTCTCCTTATTTGTACAGATTATTTGTATTATCCATGAAATAAAAGACATTTATAAAAAAATCTGCATTATTATCATTTCTTTATTATTAAGGTGTCTCCATATTCCCCAAGTTGAAAGGAACATAATCTGATCATTTGATTTTTAAAAAGTCTCCTTGAACACACTCTATGGCACTTGGTTTTGGCTTGGTCTTGAACACATGATATGAAAAAACACCAACCAGTCATAAGTCTTCTTCTGTGATCTATAACCCTAGTGGAAACCTTGGCAGCATGGTGGTTAAGTGCTACATTTGCTAACCCAAATGTTAGCAGTTCAAATCCGCCAGGCTTTCCTTGGAAACACTGTGCAGCAGTTCTAGTCTGTCTTATAATGTCACTGTGAGTCAGAATTGACTTGATGGCTATGGTTTTCTTTTCTTTCTTTTTTATTAAATAACCCTAGTGGCATAGTGGTTAAGAGTCTTGCTGCTAACTGAAACGTCAGCAGTTCAAATCCAGCAGGGACTCCTTGGAAACCCTATGGGCCAGTTCTACTGTGTCCTAGAGAGTTCCTGTGAGTCACCATCTACTCAATGGTAATTTTTTTTTTTAATCTGAAGTAAAGTTAGGTTGTAAAATCATTTTAGATGATCTATCTCTTACCAATGTCTTGCACAAAACATCTGAATACTAGATGAAATGTATCCCTTCCAACTATAACTTTAAATGCTGTGTGCCAGTGCTTGTCACATGGAAGGCATTCATTCACTGGCAATAAGTCTTGGATGGATGGATGGATGGATGATGGATGGATGGATGGATGGATGGATGGATGGGTGGGTGGGTGGGGCAGCATGAGGCATCCTGACACTACTAGCCATTTCTAGACTCCAAAGAAATGTGTTGTTTCCAATGACCTAAGTTAATATTCTAGTCCTAGAGGAAAAGTTTTGCAAAGAAAGATGCTACCACAATTCACTGGCTTCTAGCAGTAGCTGATTTATCTTGTGGGTATCCAATATGTGTTTCTCATCACCCTAGAACTACTTGGGTAGCAAAGTTAATATGTGTGTGTGTGTGTGTGTGTGCGTGTGTGTGTGTGTTACATAAAGCATTCTCAGTTTTATGTCCTGCTCCTCAGGTTCGTTTCCTGGCTCACAGGTCCCTGCACGTACTCTGGTATTGTGTTTCCTGGCCTTTGTACCTGCTGTCTTTCCAAACTCCAATTCTCTTACCCTTCACTTGGTGAAACTTTATTTTACTTCAGCAAAAAGGTTCCCATTCTTATTTGGTGGTCTGGATACCTCTCCCCTGTGGCTTTATCACCTGTCCCTTGTCTTTATTATTGCTTTACAAGTTTATTACTCTTACTATCTTCCGAGCAACTTGGTGGCAGAAATGATTTATTATACATTTGTGCACATGCTGTCCCCTGCCCTTTAATAAATGCTTGCAGAATGGAGCAAAGAATGAACCAAAGAGGTGGGCGTGCTGTTTGGGTCCTGGCACTTGTCTGGGTCAGCCAGAAGGGGTCACTGTTGGCACTTCCTGTGATGGCTAGCACCTAGCTGTTGGGTCTCGTTAGAGCAGTAGGCTCTCTCTCAACGTGGCAGAGCCTAATTTCAGATCCTTCTAGGAGAGAGGCAACATCTCCCCCTATGCCCTTTTCCATCCTTTTCCCCCACCCGCTCCCTTGGAAACAGAAGAGATGCTCAGATGCAGGGTGGAACCAGAGGCTCTGACTTTACTATGAAATTTTGGGGCAGGGTGTACCTCGGGCAGCGTAGATGGGGAGCCCCCAGCTTGAGCCCCTTGTAGATGGACTTACAAATCCTGCTGGAGAAATGGCTGGTCCTACTTTCCTTCTAGACTAGAGAGGATTTTCTGGAACAAGCAACGGCTTTGGAAAATGTCAGTGACAAAAACTGCAACCGGTACCAGTGGGCAGATTTTTTGAGGCATAAAAAAAAAAATCTCTGCTTCTGAATGCAGCTGGGTCAGAGGCTTCCTTGGACTTCTCTTGGTAAACCTGGAAAGAAAAATGCACCGAACTAGGCAAGGTCTTTATATGAATCTTAGCATTGCAGAACGAATGCACAGCCGTTGTCTGACAACCCACGTTCCAAGGAGACAAGTCATTACAAAGGAGTTAGTACACCATAAAAAAGGGGTACAGAATGTCTTCAGCCCCATCCTTTACAATTGCTGTTAATTTTTTTTCTTTTAAATTTTAATCCAAGGACATTTTTATACCTTCATAATAAATTAACATTTCAAAAGTACTTTAACCTGCTGAGATGGTTCATTCGGCTAATATGGGTAACACCGCGGACTCAAATAATTAGTGTAAATTGCCTTTGAATAACACAGAGCTGGGAACAACTTTAACTTGCTGGTGCTTAATGCCCTTGCTGTACAGGATGAAGAGTCCTTAATAGGGCCTGGAAAAACAACTAATACCTACAAATCAAAGGAGAAAAGCCGTTTTTGATGCATTTGTCTGAGAGTGTGAGTTTTAAACTAAATTGTTAACACTTCCTCCCTGCTGAGGGTCATGGATTAGTGAGGCTGGGAGATTCTTTGAGAACCTTTCACACTGGCCAGGGGAGGTAGGGGGTTCCCAATACAAGTGTTTTCTTAACCCTAATCCCTACCTCCCTGCCCAGGCCAGCTCTGCATTTCCTTCTAATTAGGTGAAGAATTAGGACTTGGGGAAATGCCTTGTGGGGGGATGAAGGTAAAGTGATTAGTTCACTCCAGACCATGATAGCGATTTTGAGGTGCTACTTAGTTCCTTTTGCGATAATAACTTTTCTGTTTTTCACAAAAAACTTATCTGCACAAACTTTGAACATGTATTCAGAAGCAATGATCCTCATCTTTGCACAAGTTTGGGGCAGCTGATGGACCAACTAGTTTTGCTCTCCTCTGCCTTTGGTTAATTTTCAGGTTTTTTTTTTCTTTTAATCCCATCTAGAAGCACCTCGTGCAGTTTCTAATCTGACCAAGTGTTATTGTCATTTGTGCCATCTGCACAAAATCTAATAACCTAGCCCCCAGATGTATTCACATTTAAATGATCCTCTCAGCGTAAAGGAAAGGGGGACTTGGTGCTCAGGAGCTGAGATAAAAGAATTTTGATGCATTTTCTGCATATGAATGGATACTAATGCTTTTTTTTTTTAAAAAGTAAAGATTTTGTAGATACTCTTCTTGGAAATGTAATTTTAAGTTTCAGGTTGATTCATAGGAGTTCTGAACTAGCTTCAAGCTTTGGTACTGTTACAGCTGCTTGAATTTTTTGCCATCAAGTTGATTCCAACTCATAGTGACCCTGCAGGACAGAAGCGAACTTCCCCATAGGGTTTCCAAGGCTGTCATCTGTACACAAGCAGATTGTCACATTTGCTCCCATGGAGTGGCCAGTGGGGTTCCTGGTAGCAGCTGAGTGCTTAATCACTGCACCACCAGAGCTGCTTCTGTCACGTGATGGCAGATATCCCAGGAGTCTCTAGATCTCTAATCCAGTTTCTACACATATGCCATACACATAACACGCAGGTCCAGTACCAAAAAAAGAATGTGTCTTTTTGACACTCAGAACCCCAGGCACTATTGTTCTCTGCTTCCGCAGTGTTGGCTTCCTGGTGCATGGGAACAGACCACTCTTGGGCCTTACCTAGGACATGTCTTGTGGGCTGTAAAGACAGAAGGAAAATAATCTCGAGAAGGGGACAAGTGTTAATAACGAATAACCAATCATAGTGTTCTTCTGCCTCCTTTCAAAGGATTTTTGAGGACCTAAGGCGGGGCTCCCACTGGTCACTTTTTGAAGGCCAGGGTTTAGGAGGCTTCGAGAGCCAGTGGTCTAACTGTGACCGTCTGGGACAAGTTTTCCCTGTTTCATCCCCCTTGGAAGTTCATCTTTGAGGGTCATAAATGAGCCACAGCAAAAAGGATGCACAAAATGAAACCGAAGACGCCGGCTAGGTCTCGGGACTACACTCCAAGTTAGGCTCCTACTGCCCAAGCCTCTTTCCTCTGAAAGGCGCATTACAATATTGTTAAAAAACAAAACAAAAACCTCCTTTTAGACTGAAGTAAGTTTTCCTTTTCATGCATACAGATAGCATGGCTGGTTTTTAAAGGATGGTGTCGACACTACGTAATGCCCAATTACGCTGTACAAGACAGATCACACTGCATTAGCCGGGATTGTGTTGCCTCTTGATCTTATCAGCTTTGTTTCCTAAACTACAAAAAGATCTAACGCAGTGCTGGCTCACAGTTTGGCTTAGACAATCTCCGCAGTCATCCATCTCTGTCACCAGGGAGCAGGAGGCGTTAGGCGCACAGCGGACAGAACGCAGACGCTCCGATTTCACATTTGCGCAGGCTCTTCTTGGGTTTGGCCTCCTTAACTGGGGAAGTCCTTTTGTTTGTTTGTTTTCATGAAAGAAAATCTATACCCCTCACCTGCAGAAATTTTGCACGCGTTATAAATCTATGTCATTTGCGTATTTCTAAACGCTTAGTAGCTACAGATAAAAGAGGGAACAAACGTATTAGCTGGAGTCCCTAGACACAAACAGAAAAAGCTGGTGGTTTGAGTCCAGTCAGCGCTGCCTCGTAGGAAAGCTCTAACCGTTTACTTCTGAAAGGTTCCAGTCATTGAAAACACTAAGGACTATATTTCTACTCTGAAATACATGGGGTCACCAAGAATGGGAACCGATTTGATGGCAACTGCTCTGGGTTTTCAGAAACAATACCCTAAAAACCAAACAAAAACCCCAAAGCAAAACACATTGCCATAGGACAGAATAGGACTGTGCATAGGGTTTCCAAGGAGTGGCTGGTGGATGTGAACTGCTGATCTTCTGGTTAGCAGCTTAAATCCCTAACCACTGTGCCACCAGTGCTCCGAACAGTACCCTAGCGTGTGTACTAGGTCAGGATGTCAATCAATGGGAAAGGAGGCTTGTTAGTGGGTTAACTCTGGCCAAGCCTGCCTTTGGGTTTGTCTTGGTTAAAGTCCATGCATGTAATGGGAACTGGTGGAAAAGGCAGAGCCAGTCAAGCCACTGGAATCTAACATCATCTTCTTCATCAAACCTGGGATCATTCCAAAATTTCCCATTTCTGCTTTAAAGTCTGGTTCTTTTAAACAGTGCCAGGAGCTAGCAAGGACATCTGGAGTCTGACCTACTCTCAATGGGATCAGATAGTGCCTGTACTTGGCTGTTCCCCAGCCATCCCAGGCAGCGTCATCAGGAGGTGTGAAACAGCCTGAGGTTTGGAAACAGAATCCACGATGTTCTCTGTGGTCAAGCTCTGACAGGATCAAGATGAGGTTTCCTCGTAGAAATATCTCTATGTCGAAGCAGTAAACTTGATAATTGTAAGAATACATTGAATGCAGCGGGAGAGAGGACTCATCCAGAAGATGAATGTTTCTGTTACATAATTACGAGTTCAAGGAGTTCAGCCTCTTATTGCCTGATAGTGCGTATAGAAAGTAGGAGTGATCTTCTTTAATTTGTAATTATGGAACAGAAATGTGAGGTCCAGTGGCCTTATTCTAACCCTTTCTGGCTGGAAGACATTGGTATGCAGAGTCCAGCACCGAGGCCGAGTACACTATCAGAGGAAGACATGTTTGATTATTCTTTAAAACCAACTAAGAGAAGTTAATCTCATTGAATTTCTTTTTATTCAACAAAAGAGTTGGAGGTTTCCAAGTCTAATGTGACCATAATGTTCATTAAATGGACTTCTTTACACCTTTAAATGGATTAACTGTACATCTTTGCAGTCTAATTATTATCCATGTCATTCAAAAAAAAAATTACAGATCTAACTCAGGAGGCGATAAGGCCTTTCTTTGACGAGCCTGGAGAAGACGCTCCAATAAATGGGAGTGATTTTTATCAGTGCCATTTTCTTTTTTTTTTCTTTTGTAAAGGGCACATGTTGCTCCATAAAAGTGGGAGGAGGGGATAGTACTGGACGTGCTGAGTTTTCTGCCCTGGTAGTTTTATTTTAGAGATTTAGGACCTGGCCAAGCCGGGGCTGGCTCTTTCCAGGCTCACTGTGCCAGGTACCTCATGGGTTCCTCCCACTGAAGCCTGCCCGGCTAATGGCTTCAATCCGTCCCAGACAGCACTTAATCAGATAAGCAGTCAATTATGGACAGCCCTGTTTGGTTTCAGGCCTTTAGGGCTACTCTGAGTCCCTTTATGCAGTCCTTTCTTTTTAAGTGCAGAGAAACTCTCTCTACCATGCCCCAGGAAAAGAGCTCTGTTCAAAAGAGCAGTTCTGTGGTCACATGTGTGTCCCTGGGTGACCTAATTGGTGAAGTGCTTAACTGCTACCTGAAAGGTTGATGGTTCAAATCCATCCAGAGGTGCCTTGGAAGAAAGACCTGGTGATCTCCTTTCAAAGGACCACAGCCTTTAAAGCCCCATGGAGTAGTTCTGCACACACATGGAGTTGCTATGAGTTTGAATCAACTCATATGAGAATTGGTTTGGTACTAGGGGATTTACAGGGACATTCTGACATCAACTTTTTTTGTACCTGTCCCTGTCTCCTTTTATACTGGGAGATGTTAACCTGGTCTTCTCTGTGTCATACAGATGCCACAGGCTCTGCTTGGCTCAAGTGGGTACAGAATATTCTAGGAGCTATCGAGGAGCTACAAAGATGATTCTCTTTCTGGGGGTGAGAAGTCTCAGGGGGACGTCCTGGAAGCTCACAGTGAATGATTCAGCCTTTTTCTGTTTAAAGCTGAGGAAGGCACAGATTCACGGTCATTCATTCATTTATATATTTATTGAGAAAACATGGTAGGACAGGCACTGTAAATGGCTTATCAGATGCAGCCCAAATTAGCCACCTGCAATTCCTACTGTCAGGGAGAGTACAGTCTAAGAGGAGATGGGGACGTTCTTAAATCAGAGGGGACTCCCACATGGAGGGGCTTAGAGCTGGCAGTCCAGAAGTCTTGCTTTGAGGTTGTGTTTGCTTAGCAAGCATGCACCATTTTTAGTTGAAGTGTAGCTGCGTGGAGTTGCTGTGGAGTGGTGGGAACCTGGGGTGCCACCACCAGAAACCCTCCTTGAGGCCATTTAACAACTCTCCCTTCCCTCCCTCTTAGACCTTAGTCTTCAGAGAGATGATGCAGAGCCACAAGGGGAGCTGGGAGGTGTATCTTGGAAGCATCCTGTGGGACAGTGAAGAAAGCATGCGCATTGTCGGGTAAAGCTGGGTTGGGGTCCGGTGCTAGCCCTTGTTAGCGATCCGACTAGTAAATTACTAGTGAACCTCTTTACTATGTAACCTCATTACTATGATCAGTGAGATGCACTGAAACAATGGCTACAATAAGGGGCTTGAGCATAAAAGTGGTCCTGGGTGTGGCACAGGACAGGGCCGAGTTTCATTCTGTTGTGCGCAGGGTCGCTATGAGCTGGAACTGATTCAGCAGTGCGTAACAACACCGTCATCAGACACGGGTCAGACTCTCATGACCCATGGGATATTTATTAGCTGATTTTTGGAAATAGATCCCATTTCTTCCTAGTCCATCATAGTGTGGAAGCTCCACTGAGACCTATTCAGTGTCATAGCAACACATATGCCTCCGGGGACAGACAGGTGACAGCTACATTTGAGGTACACTGATGGAGACCCAAACTCAAGTGTCTCCATGGGAGGTGAGAATTCTACCTCGGAGCCACCAATACCTGCTCCTCACCTACAAACAGGGGTGATTATAGCCAGCTTTCAATATTCTTATGAGAATTTAGAAGCAATGCATAAAGGGTCTAGCAAAGTGCCTGGCACACAGTAGGTGCTCAGTAAATCCCAGCTCCCACTGTCCTTACCAACCAGTTGCCCCTTTTATTGTCCGCCTCCCCTTCCCAACCCTGTGTCCCAGTTTTAATCCTCTGCTATGGTCAGCTGACTCGGACTAAGGTCTTAATTCATAAACAGACCTTCACAGCTGACAGCCTGTCTGTTGTGGGGGGTCTTTGCCTTTTGAAAGGAAAATTGTAACACTTCCATGAGCCCCAAGGAGCTATGGAATAATGGCCAGTCAGGCTGGTAATTGGGGCAAATGGCTCCTCCCCTGGCATGAGCAGCCCACAGTGTATGTGGGTCAGAGACAGAGGCCCTGGTTCCCCCTCATCGTCCCAAACATGAAATTCCATCTCGGGTCTCTGCCTCTTCTTTTACCAACTCTGTATTACGAGTGAGGCTGCCATGGCCTGGGGTTACACTTGCTGTCCCCAAGTCTGAGCTGCTCCAGACCTCAGAACTCAGAACTCAGATAGGACACAACTGCTCCTCATCCCTGGCCACCTGTTGGTCTCCTCCCTTCCTGGCATCCCACTGGGTAGGGTGCAGATGGGTGAGGGTGCTGCTAACAGAGATGGTTACAACGAGGCAGAAAACTCTTTTCATAAATCATTTATGATCTACATTGCATCAATATCAATTATCAGAGGTAATTGCAACTTAAAACACAAAGAGTTGAGCTACCAAGAATCAACGTCAGCTCAGGCACAGGGAGCCCCTTAGTGGGGTCTCCTGAAGGCACCCGAGGCAGGGACCACAGCAGAGCAAGCACAGGCTCCTCGCTGTGCACCAGGTGCTGTGTCCCCGCTTCCAAGCTGATGTTTGCTGAATGGGTAAATAATTATGTTTTCTCTCCTTGCTGCAAAGATTCAGTTGCATTTGCCCAAGTAACTTCAGGGAGTTTCTCTGAGTCACGTTTTGCTCTCGGAAAACATCTACAGATCCCCTGAGGGAGTCCCCGTGGAAGGAAGCTTGTCTGTGTGTGGTGTGAGATCCCCACCTCTCTACCAGCTGATGTTGTAGGTTGTTGCCCAGTTGGTTCCCAACTCAGGGTGACTCCATGTGTTATGGAGTAGGTCTGCTCTGTGGGGTTTTCTCGGCTATAACTTTCACAGAAGCCGTTCACCAGGTCCCTCTGTCTTCTCAGGGGCTGTTGAGTGGGCTTGAACATGATAATGAACCATTGTCAACACCCAAGCTCCTTGTCTTCACAATAAACCCATAAATAAAAATAAAACAAAACAGAAATGCTGCTGTCAATTTGTTTCCAACACTCAGCAACTCTATAGACAGAGTAGAGCTGCTCCATCGAGTTTCCAAGGGGCACCTGGAGGATTCAAACCGCTAACCTTTTGGTTCATAGGCGTTAACACTTCACCACTTTGCCACCGGGGTTTTCATATGGACAATAAGCTCTTTGAAATGAAGACTGTCCATCCCCAGGAGAGTAATCAACATGGGAAGCCTGTATTTTTCACTCTCTCCCTCTCTCCCTCCCTCCCTCCCTCCCCCACTCATTCCCTCACTCATTCCCTCACTCATTCCCTCACTCACTCACTCACTCACTCACTCACTCCCTCACTTGTCCTAGCATTATTTCCAAATGGGACTAGGGATTCAGTGGCATCCAATGGAATATTAAATTAGAGGAAACAAGATCTTAACTGAATAAATAGTTTGTAAATAATAAAAGGCCAGGAAAAAAAAATGTTTAGTGACAAAAGTCTGATCTCAAGATACTTAAGAATGGCATTCTAATATTTTATTATCTATGTAGATGGTTGGAAACCCTGGTGGTGTACTGGTTAAGAGCTTCAGCAAATAACCAAGAAGTCAATAGTTCAAATCCACAAGGCACTCTTTCGAACCTCTGTGGGGCAGTTCTATTGTGTCCTATAGGGTTGCGGTGACTTGGAATCAACTGCGCGGTAGTGGGTTTTGGTTCATGTAGATAGTATCTGTACTGCGAATGTGTGATTATGTAGGTAGATAATATGCACGTGCCATAGGAGATCATGTTAATAGCAAAGATCTGTATTCATCAGTCAGAAAACAAATGATTATTTCAAGATTTCTCTTTACCAAGACATTCTGTGGTGGCTCTACAACCACCATAGATTTGTGTGCTCAGTAACATAGGAAGAGGTGAACCCCCTAATTACATTTTATGTGAAGTGTGTCCTAGGGTTTTCAGGAAAAGGACAACATGCTTTTCTTTACTCATACCCAGAAACCAGCTCTGGATGCCTCCGAGGAAAAAGATCTTTGTTCAGGAAGTTACTTATTGAACAATTAACATGTGGAAACTATACCAAACAGTACGTGAAAATTGTAAGTTCAGGTTGAATTTCCAAAGGGCGTAGGCTCATTCTTTTTGCAACGAGAGGGTGACAACTCTTGCTGATGGAATAAATGGGATCATTATATTCCAGTCTCCAAGTAATTATCAGAAATGAAGCTTTGTGAATTCTTTCCTAATGGGGCCACCTGTCACCCTTCAGTCTCTTGAATATAATGGCATTTTGTTTCTGAAATCCTCTGCCTGGGTTTAGCTCTTCCAAATGTTGGGGACCTTGTACTGATTTCCCCTTGTCTCGCTATGATGAATAGATATGTTTTCAGCTGGTTATCCACCCTCCACCCAACGTGTGATTTCTGTGAGCCCAAAGTGCCTGTGGCAGGTATGGGAAGCTCTAGCAAAACCAGGTGTTCCACCATAATTGTTTGCTCACTGGCAGGCTTAACTGCTGAGCCATCCGTCGGGGCAGCTGGACAGTGACTTACTACCCCGTTTCCCCAGGCCGCTGCCCGCCTGCTGCCAGCTGCTCTGGGCTCGGGGTGGCTGCACCAGGCTGACACCCCGGGTTGCCCAGATGGCTCTGTGGGCTTTGGTTAGGGAAGCAGGCTGATGAACGACCTTGCTCAGGGCATAAGCCAGGGCAGGGGCTTCTGCAGGCAGGCGGGGTGTGTGCTGGAACCTTCTGGACAGAAAGCACAGCTTGGCTGGAAGAAAGCCAGGCAACTCACAGGCTCCGGCAGGTACAGCTGCCTGGTCAACCTCTGGCCCTGTAGCTTGCTTCCTTCTTCCTTTTACTCACTGATCCAGACGTCAGTGTTGTTTGGCTCAGGAACGCCTGGACGTGGCAGGACTTCTGCCAGGGCACTGGGTGACCGTGCCTCCCCCGTGGGTGTGGTTTGGTCTGTCTCCACAACCTGGGGGCGTGTCAGGCAGGCAGAGGTGTGTCGGGACAGGTGACCAGGTGCACATAAAACTGATTTGATTGAGTACCTTCATTAGGCCACACCTGTGTCTCCTTGCCTGCCCCTCCCGGCTCCGCCCCTCAGTTTAAAGCAAGAAAAAAACCCTAGAAATTCTCCAGTGAAGACGTGAAAAGGGTTCTTTTCGGCCTTGAGGATGGCAAGTACTGCTAGAGCCCAGATGTTTGGGCTCACAGGCGTGTGAGCAAACTGAACACTTCCCTTACTCACCTGGGAGTGACCGTCCTGGAGGTCTGCGTGAGGAGCCCAGGTGGCGCAGAGGTTAAGTGCTCGGCCACTAACTGAAAGGTTGGCAGTTTGAATCCACCTGCTGCTCTGCAAGAGGAAGACGTGGCAGTCTGCTTCTGTAAAGATTTAAACAGCACAACAACAACAAAAATAACCAAACCTACGAGTACCCTTACTTCCTACTCATAGAAACCCTATAGGACAGATAAGTGCCACATGAGGTTTCCAAGTCTGGAAATCTCCACGGAAACAGACTGCCACGTCTGTTTCCCGCACAGTCACCGGTGGGTCTGAACAATCAACCTTTCGGTTAGAAGTTGAGTGCTTAACCACTGTACCACCAGGCCTTCTTTGTGAACATTACAGCCTTGGAAATCCTATGGGGTAGCTTTCTGTCCTGTAGGGTTGCTAAGAAGCAGAACTCAGAATCAACAGAATGGCTATGTTCTGTTTTTAGGTCTGTGTGGCAGTTCCTGAGTAAGTTATAGCATTTGGCTGCTGACATTGGAAGTTAGAGACCATCCAGGGGCACCTCAAAAGAAAGGCCTGGTGATCAAATTCTGGAAAAGCAGGCAAGGAAAACCCTAGGGAGCACAGTTTTCCTCTGACACACATGGTGCCACCAGAAGTTGGAAATGAGGTGGCCACAACTGGCATTTCTACTGGTGGGTCTGTATGGATTGTGCTATAATCGTTACTAGGAAACATAACTTCACACACAGCAGCACATCTCACAACCCACTTCCTGAAAGATTCAAGTTTGCAATAAAAACCCCAAAGCCAAAGCTGATACCCTGGGGTCAATTCTAACTCCTAGCAACCCTATAGGACAGAATGGAACTGCCCACGGCTTTTCCAAGGACAGCCTGGTAGATTTGAACTACTGACCTTTTGGTTAGATACTATACGCTTTAACCACTGCACCACCAGGGTTTCAGGACCAAGGAAAGTGACTGCCAAATTCACACCTTAGATGATTTAAGTCTCATGTCCCCTTGCAAGTGATGATTCTTCAGAGAAGCATCCCCAAAGCCCAAAATGTTCCCCAGGCTTGACAAGACCCAGTAACATGAGCATGTGGGTGCTAAATGGGGCACAACCACTCTAATTTAGCAGGTTGTGTGCTTCTGACCACAACCCCCAAATTGACACCTGTGGAAATAATATTGGAACTACATTTGTAACTAATCGCATCAAAGACGTCAACTCAATTAATCTTACAATAGGATGACCCTGGAGACCACGCTCAAGCTTGGGCTGATGTGCTAGGTCAAGTTCAGGCTTGTCAATTACCTGACAAGCCTAGGGCAAAATTAACACTAAATAGAAGGTAATTTAATTAACTCCTCCTGTCCCAGAAGACCTGTCGCTGTACCCTGGGTGTCCCAGCACCTAGCGAGCAGAGGAGTGTTGCAACCCCAACGGACAGACACTTGGGTTGTGCTTCCATTGTTGTTTAAGTGGGTGATTTGCAACCAAGGAGCTTCATAAAACTCCTTTGGCTGCTAAAGCCACAGCTAAAGTTTTCCTTAAAGACATAGTGATGAACTGTGTGAAATTCATCCACAGGGGAAAACGATCTCATAAGAGTCAGGATCCTTCAAGGAATATTGTTTCTGCAGACAGAGAAAAAGGCAGAACAATGGCAAAAACAAGAGAATCTGAAAGGGTCAAAATTATCCGGGATCTGTAACAAACATAAGAAAAATATTTGGGGAACTTGTTTTGTTATGAAGACGTTTCTCAAGAATTTTTAAGGGACACAGACTCCTGGACGTCGAGTTGGTGACCACTCATGGCAACTCCCTTGTGCGTCAGAGTAGAACTGCACTCCTTAGGGTTTTGAGCGGTTGTCATCTATGGAAGTAGATTGCCAGGCCTCTCTTGTGTGTTACTGGTGGGTGAATTTAAACTGCCAGTGAGCCTTTCAATTAGTAATGGAGCACAAACAGTTTTTAACCACAAAAGACATAAACCATTGCTGCTGAGCCGGTTCTGACTCATAGCAACCCTGTAAGCCTGAGTAGAACTGCCCCGTAGAGTTTCCAGGGAGCACCTGGTGGGTTCAAACCGCTAACCTTTTGGTTAGCAGAGGTAGCACTTAACCACTACTCCACCAAGGGACACAAAGGTCCTTTTTATTTTCAAACTTCAGAATGGTTGACCTTTGACTCTCTCATACCCAGTGAATGGAACCTATTAAACTACATCTTTCATCTTCTTCCCATTTTTCTGCCTTCCAGTAGTAAGCTAACACAGGAGGCATAATGCAACAGGTACGACCTTTAAGAATGCGTGCCGGTGCTGTCAGACTTCAGGTCCAAAGTAGTCAAGCTGAAAGTTCTGAGGATGAGAGTAGGGCAGAGGGATGCAGTTTCAGGCTGCAAATGTTAGCCAGCTGAGCCCTGAAAGTGCACACGGGTGGCCACTGAGCGCCACGGAGGAGGCCCCGGTGGAGAGGCTGAGAGTTTGCAGGGGGCCAGGCTGTCGACTGGCCTGGGCTCTGTGCGGGCGGCTATGGGGCTTGGCTCTTTTCCCTATGAAGCTGATTAGATTGGCTGTCAAAACATTCCAAGGAGATGACAACTCCTTTTCTGGTGTCAATCAGAGGAGCTACCTGGGCCAGGAATTACCCGTCTAATACCATCCTGCAGACCTCGTTAAAAGGCAGATTGCTGGGATGCACTAACATCGTTAAATATGCTAATCTAGGGCAAGGAAATGAAAACTTCTGGAGAAGCCTGTCCCTGGGAGCCTCAGTCCTGGGGTCTCATCCGGACTTTCTGGGTGGGTGATTGGAGAACGTCATCAACTCACTCGGCCAGTTGTCGCATCTCTTTAGTGAAGAAGCTCGGGCGCATGATCTAAAGTTCGCAACAGTTTGCTCCCCCTTGTAACAGAGGACTCCACCCCCCTCGAGCAGAGGCAACTCAACCACAGCTGCACACTGGAAGCCCCTGGGCAGCTTTTAAACATCTCAGTGTCCAGGCCACATCCCAGGCCAGTTAAATCAAAATCTTGGGAATGGACCAAGGAATCAGTCATTTTTTAAAAAAGTTCCCTCAGTGATTCTAATCTGTAGTCAAGATTGATAACCACCAAGCTCTCATTTTTTTCTAACAGAAATAGCTATGGGGTGTCGGGGTGGCACAGTTACCAAGCTCAGCTGCTAACCTGGTTGACTATTTGCATCCACTCAGAGGCACTGCAGAAGAAAGGCCTGGTGATCTATTTCCAAAAAAAATCAGCCATTGAAAACTCTACTCTGATATACACACACACGAGGTCATCATGAGTCAGAATCAATCCCATGGCAACTGGGAGAGACACATAAACATCACTCTGCCTTCCCGTTCTCGAAAAAAGTTGGCTTTTTGTTGATGGGCAGGAATCAAGAGTTGCACAGTCTCACATTCCACTTCCTGGCAAATAGCTCAGGAAATACTGGAATCAGTGGCAGGTAACTATAGCTAACACAGGGTTGTGAACTGGTTCATTCTGTTTCAAACCCCTGCTGACAATCTGCATTTTTGACAAGTTCCCAGGCCATGTTAATACTGCTGGCTGGGGACTAACTTTGAGAAGCACTAGCAAAGCAGTAGTTCACAACATTTATTGTACATAAGAATCTTCTGGGAAGCTTGTTAAAATGTAGACTCTCATTCCTTTGATCTGGGGTGAAAACGCAAATTCTCAGCAGGGATTTGAACCAGAATGAACCTATTTGAAGCCTTGAGATATTAAGAGACGGAGAGGGCTGGCGAAGGCAGTGAGGTCTCTGAAGCATGGACCATTTGGAGGCCCACCTCAGAGCTGTGTCCCTTTGTTCCTTACACTGGCTGTCCCAGGTTCCACCAAAGAAAGCCACACAACAGTTGCCATGAAGCTGAGCCCAAGTCACGGTGACCTCATGTGTGTCAGAGTAGAAATGTACTTCACAGAGTTTTCAAAGACTGAGTTTTTGGAAGTGGATCTCCAGATCTTCCTGGACTCTGAAGCCTAGATAGTTCTAACCACCATCTGCAACTTTGCAAAGCAGCTGCCATGTGTTACCTTATCCTCTGACCTCCCTGTGGGAACTCACAGCAGCTAAGATGGGAGAGAAATCTGAGGTCCACAGAAATAGTCAACCCAAGATATGGGTTAAGATGATCTACTCTCTTAGACAAGCTGGTTTGGCTGGACTTCTGCCTTTCCTCTGCATGTCTATGACATAATTTGGATGTCAAGAAGCGGGAAGAGGCTCATGACTGCAAACCAAGTTGTGTCAACCCTGTGTGCAGGCCACACAGCACAGGGCACCGCCTCACGAGGCTCAGAGACCCGGTTGTTGCTGTCTCTGTCACTGCCACACTACATGTACACACGCTTCCCTGAGAGGCCTCTGGGGAAGGCCAGGATGGGAGATGAAGAGCTGACAGGGGTCATGGGAGAGAGTGGCATTTCCTGTTCTTCCCAGCTTTCTACTGGAGTGTGGTCCTCTGAACAGGAGTCACCCATTGGAGGCTCTGCCCAAGAAGCTGTTCTCACCAGTGGGGAGCATGACTTTAACGGGGACTTGTTGCTTATTGATCACACCCGGAATCGTCACCCATCTGACCACAGCTCCTTTGCAAACAGCAGTGACTATGACCAAGACCCATGTATGCCTGAAGTGCTCGGGCTGGGCAGCAGCAGGCCACTCAGAAAGTGACCGTCAGCATAATGGGCCCATAGTACTTGGCACACTGAGTTAAGAAAGGAATGAACGCCCCTTCTCATTGAACCTTCGAGGCAGAGTCCAGCAGACTGGCTTTGGACAGGATGGCCTGGCTGATGATCACGGAAGGCCCAGAAAAGGGGGCACAGTGGACCTGCCAAGACCACAGGGCGAATGTCTCAGGAAGAGGCTGCAGCCTTAAGGGACAGAGTGCAATATGAACCCCCTCATGGTCCTGTCCCTCCTGGTGGGCTTCCTGTCCCGGACCCTTGCCTGTGAGGCCCTGGCTTGCTAGATGCCGTGTCTCCAGCTCTTGTGTGACAGCAGCAAGGTGCTGGGGTACCTGCTGAATGAAGGAACGAGTGGCTTTAAGCGGGGAAGCTCAGATGAAGGAACACAGCCCTCGGCTTCCCTCCCGGCTGAGTCCAGCCTGGATCAGCCTCGGGCCTGCATCCTGCTGGTCCTGTTTGGCAGAGGGAATGAGGACCCCGTCTGGCCTCCAGCATTCTGAGGCTTAGTCCTTTGGCTCCACAGCAGTGAAAGGAGCCTTCACTGTCCTTCTTTCTCGGGCTGGCTTCTGGCTCCTGACCTTGTGGATGGCCGAGGCGTGTCCACGAGCTCTTCAGAAATCTTTGCAGGGAGGAGGGAAACCCAAAGGGCTCTGAGACCACGCGGTCCTCAGCATCCTTCTCCACACGTCTGCAGATGATAAGAGATAGCTGTGGAGAATCCAGGGCCTGACAGTGCCACTTCTGAGGGGACGGGGCTTCAGAACTGAGCTTAAAATGTGAGAGGCAGAGGACATGAGGGGCCTTGACTGGTCACCTGTGCCATTGTGACCAGGTGACAACAGGCCACCTTTATCCCCGGCAGGACACTCCCCAGCAGAGGAGGAGGGACAGGGAGCCCTGGAGAGGTGCCTTGGTTTTCAAACGGAAGATGTCATTTGTAAATAATCGACATCTGAGCAAGCTCTAAACAACCAGCCCTGACTTGGAGCCCATTTACTGATGCTTGAGTGACTGACATTCACAATGTTTTTGCAAAGCAACTTGCTTCATTTGTGGTCTGGCATTCATTAGGACAACACTGCCCTGGGGACCACCTGCCGCTCAGCCTCCTTCATCAGGATGTGGGACTGGGTCTGAGCACCTTCCCACCTTGGGTGCAGGCTGTCCTAGCTGTCTCCCTCCCGCTGGCCCGGTGCCTGATAGGACAGGGCATGTTTGTTTGGTTTCAAAATCCCAGAGTTTCAAAAATCACCCAGCATTTATCACTCTTCTGGGATGAGTCGGTGTGGGTCGCTGCCGGCTGGATACTTCTCCTCTCCCACCTCTTCCCCTTCCCCGCCCACTGGGGAAATCAAGAAAAACAAGATTCTACTTGTCCAGGCCCTCAGAGATGCCTCGAGATTGCTGGAATCGTCACAATAAGTGGTAGTAATAGAACCCTATACAAGACTGTAAATACAAACGGCTTCGTGGAGTGGAGAAAAATAATGAAGTAATTAGGGAAACTATTGCCAGCACCTGTGACTGACTAGGGCCGACACGTTTCTGGCTGTATTCTGTGATTGTTTACAGGGAACAATAGCAGATTCAAAAGTCAAGGAACGTGTCTCCTTACACCCAGCTTCCCCCTCTCAAGGGTCACAGCCACCCAACAAGGGTCCGGGCCTTCGGCCAGAGCTGGCCCTGACGAGGTGCTCTGCCTGTGGGAGCCCACAGAGGGACACACAAATCCATTAGAGCTAATGCCACTTTCATTAGCAATTGATGGAAGCCTAAGAGGTGCTATTTAAGTGCCAGTCCTAGGCTAAACGTGTGGCCCCAGCCAGCCAGACCCAAATCCTGAGCCCACTCTGAGTGTACGAGGAGACAGGGTACAGGGACTTTTCAACAATCCACTGTTGACTCTAACTCGACATGGAGTTTGAATGCACAGCTGGCTTTCTTACACCTGGCAGGCTGCCTGACCCCTCAGTTGGGATTTCTGCAAACAAGTGTCCACTTGCTCGTAAGAATTATAATCTGGAGGATAATAATAGTTAGCATTTATAGCATCGCTATGCATCATGCATTGTTTCAAATATGTATGTACCTTGGAAACGCTGGTGGTATAGTGGTTAAGTGCTATGGCTACTAACCAGAAGGTCTGCAGTTCAAATCTGCCAAGCACCCCTTGGAAACTCTATGAGGCAGTTCTACTCTGTCCTACAGGGTCACAATGAGTCAGAATTGACTAAGTGGCAATGGGTTTATACCAAAAAAACCAAACCCACTGCCACTGAGTTGATTCCAACTCAAAATGACCTTATAGGGCAGAGTAGAACTGCTCTTCAGAGCTTCCAAGGAGCTCCTGATGGATTCAAACTGCCAACCTTTTGATTAGCAGCTCTAATGCTTTACCACTACACCACCAGGGTTTCTAAATATGTATACACATACGTATACTTGCAGATGCAAAGCAAGTACATGGAGAAAACGGTTAATGTGCTTGGCTGCTAACCAAGAGGCTGGTAGCTCTAACATACCTATAAGTGCCTCAGGAGAAAGAACTGGAGACCTGCTACCCAAAGCCTGCACCCTTGAAATTCCTACAGAGCACAGTTCTACTCTGCCATGCATGGCATCATCATGAATTGGGACCAGCTTGACAGCAACTGGTTTGGATTTTCTTTAAAACAGAGAGAAAGTGAGAAAATCTACCAGCTGATCCTTGGAAACCTTACTCTGTCCTATAGAGTCTCTGAGTCAGAATTTGCTCAACAGCAACCAGGAATACGTATGTATTTATATATACACATATATTTAACTCATTTGCTCCTCACAGAAATCCAGTGAGGTAGATACTATCATTGTCCCCACTTTACAGATGGTAAAACTGAGGCCTGCAGGTTAAGCAACACTCTGACAGTGAGTCTGGCACAGGCAAAGAAGTAGAAAGCAAGTCATGCTTAAGAGCAAGGCAAGAAATTTTTTTTTTTTTTTCTTGCTGCATGATGTGGGAAAACCCCTCCTTTGTATAGCAGGGAAAGACGGTGGTCAGTGCAATCATGGTGAACACAGCTGGTTGTATCACAGTCTGTATCATTGTCTAGAGGGATGTGTGACATTGACAAGGAGACTTCATTTCTGAGAATACCGCAGGTACACAAGGGCAGGTCAAGATGCTTCAGCTGTGATTTTCAAACTCCACCTAGGCTTTCTTGCACCTGAAACCTCTAAGGGTCCACGGAATTTGACTGGTCACTGAAGGATTTAATTTGAAGCCAATCACACTTGTTTAGTTGCCAGCCAGGTGATTCTGTCTTGCGAGTTTAGCTCCATTTGGCAAGTAAAATCATTTCCTTCCACTGTCCAACCGACAGTTAGGGTGAGTGGAGCTGTGCAGAGGACCTTGTTGGACGACTATGGGCAAGTTAACACACCTCCCCAGACCTCAGTGTTCTCATCTGTAAAATAGAAAGAATGACTCAGCTGACTCGTAGGCTGAGTGTAAGGACTAAGTGAATTACTGTGAGTCCAGCGCTTCCTGTAGTGACCAGTTCAGCAAGTTCTCAGCCAGTGTTAACTGCTAATTATGGTCATTACATGGGCAGTGCTAGCTCAGTGACGGAGTTTTCACCTTCCATGTGGGAGATCTGGGTTCAATTCCTGGCCAATGCATCTCATGCCCCAGCCACCGCCTGTCTGGAGGTTTGCACGTTGCTTTGTTGCTGGACAGGTTTCAGCAGAGTTTCCAGATTAAGAAGAAAGGTCTGGCAATCTATTTCTGAGTATCAGCCAGTGAAAACACTATACAGCACAATAATCTAATCTGCAACAGATCACAGGGCAGCAATTTGTTTCCCTGTGAGCTGGCTGACTTGACTGCAGCTAACAATAGCAACAATTACTATTTAGTAGCTACAGAGGATTAAACTTCAGACACTGCCTACTGTTCTCTCTGCCCCTGAGGCCCTGTAGTTTGCAATCTCTTTCCTAAAGAGGACCCCCAAATGGTACAAGCTCTTCCCTAGTCAAAATTAGAGTGTCTTCCAACCTGAGGGCCTTGTCTTTCAGCATTAAGTCAGACTACACATACAAGGTCTGACAATGAAGTCACAATCTTAATTGTTTTAAGTGCTACATACCTCGCTGCTGAGTATCACGATGGTCACCTTTGAAGTACTCCCCTTGGGAAGCTAGGCACTGATGCTAGTGCCTAGTCCATTCTTCAAATCACTTTGGGAACTCTTCTTCTGGAATGGCCATTGCACAGGGTGGTGAGCTGGCAAATTTGCAAATTTAATTATACAGTTGACTCGACGGCACTTGGCTTTGGCTTGGCTATGAGGGAGTTTTTAGCCAGTAAGCAAATAACTAACTATATTGAAATACCCTCCCTACTCACCTGATCTGGCCCCCAATGACTTTTTTCTTTATTGGAAGATAAAGGAAATATTGAAAGAAGGCCATTTTGATGATATTCAGGACTTCAGGGATAACACCAAGACAGCTCTGTTGGCCATTCCAGAAAAAGAGTTCCAAAATTGCTTTCCAGGGTGGACTAGGCATTGGTGTCAGTGCCTGGCTTCCCAAGAGGAGTACTTGCAAGGTGATCCTAGTGATATTCAGCAATGAAGGCCGTAGCACTTTTTCAAGGATGAGTTCATGGACTTAATTGATAGTCTCCACGTATATATCTGTATGTAAAGTTGATCACCAAGTTCTTTCTCCTAGTCTGTCTTCATCTGGACGCTTTACTGAACCCTGAGTGACCCTGCTAGGATTTGAAATACTTGTGGTATCGCTTCCAGCATCACAGCAACCCAGAAGTACAGCAGATGAATGGTGGGTGTAAGCTTCAGGTCCCTCCAAACCTAGAACCACAACCCTTGGTTATCTAGAAAAAGAGTATTTTGGTCCAGGTAATAGCGGTGGTCCTTCCTAACTCAGAAATGTAAAACTTCTGTCACTAGACAGGAGAGTACACGCAGTGTCCTCCCCTGGGACAGGAAGGAGCCTCTTTCTAAAACAATAAGGGGCCATAGAAAGCAGCACGGGCTGGGCTCCTTAGAAGGCAACCCATTTGTGCCAGTGGTGACAGTCCCAGGCTTAAAACAAAAGTACTGCATTTCAGGAGCTCTCTCACTCCTGGGTAAGCTGGGACAGCTGGTCCCCTACTTGCTTAGGGCAGAGCTCATGTGAGTCTGTGCATCAGGGACTCTCAGTCAGCTGACTGCCTGAGCTGAGTGCTTCACCACGGTGCCACCTGGGCTCCTGGCGTTTGGTAAGTGGACCCATTGGTTTGTGAACCCAATGGCACGGAAACCAACCACCAACACTTCAGCTTACCAAGGGGAGCGCGCTGGCGTCTGGAGCGGGTTTCCTTCAGTGACGAGTGTGGTTTCCTGGGAAATCAAAGCGGAAAAATAAGGCTGTGGGAGTGACGCTGGATCCGAAAAAGTACCGATAGGGGCAGGGGGGAGGGAGGGGAGTGGTGGTGGAAGGTGATGAGCAGGGTCCCTCACATGTGGAAGGCTGCCCAGACCCCAGAGCTGGGTCTATTTGCTCCCATGGACCTGTAGCCAACGGTCTGTCCTTCCTGGAGCAGCTGCGTTGCTCCGCGGTTTTCCCTGCCTGGAAACAATGCTGGTGCCTAGCAGAATCCCCAATACCAACAGCGCAAAAAAACGGCGCCCCGGGAAGGTCGCCGGTGTCAGGCCTCAAGTCCGCAGGCTGCGGAGACTCCAATTACCCGGCGACTCTGAGATCAAACAGCCCAACTGTGCTGCAAACGAAGCGAGGGAGGTCTTCTTTTTCCTCTGTGCAACACCCTTCCAGCCAGACTCTGCAAAACTGTGTACCACACTGACGGCCCCTGAGCCCCAAACCTGGAATGGTCTTGGGTTACCCCAGCAACATCTTTAAGCAGGGACAGAGGAGAGACCCTGAGATTTGAAAGAATTTTGAAAACTCCTGGTTGCGCTGTGAAGGCTACCATGGCAATTTGATCGTTTAATCAGACTCACAAGCTCCTACTTTTCCAAGCGTAGGGAATTTTTCAAGGTTTACTTGTTTTTTGTTTTTAGGGATATTGAATGGTGTAAATACTGGGAAGGGAGGAAAAGTGTTGGCATCAGCCCTTTGCTGAGCTGTGGCATATGGCTGAGGACACCAGAGATGAAAGCAGAAAAACCAGGGAAACACCCAGGGCCAGACACTGAAATTTCGCGAATTTTCCTTTCCTCCCTCGCCTTCAGTCAGGATCTGTAGTGAGGCACCGAGCTGCCGAAAATTAGGCTGATTTCCTGTTCAACTATAACGTCAGTTACTGGGAAGTTAGTCTGGAAAATGCAATCTCTTCCAACATTTAACGAGAAGGACAGCAGAAAGATCTAGAAAATGTGTGTTTCGTAGACATCTAAGTACATAGGTAACAAATAGACCTAAGGCCACCATTCAGAATCAATGCACTGCAGTGGTGAATAGGTCCAGGATTTTTTTTAATAGGTAGTTTTACATGGCATCAAAATCAGCTTCTTCACGGTCCTACTTATTTGTGTTTTTTTTTTTTTTTAAATGAAGGCTACAGATGCCTTAAAGTGAGAAATGTTTCCCTTAAAATAAATTGTCCTTTGATAAAGACAGTAACAAATAAACGTTTGAGATGCAGCTGAAGCTTTATCACAGTTTATGGATCAGGATTATAGTTCAAAAGCCAAAGGCAAACAGCTTTCGAGGCTGAGTGTTTTGTACTGAAAGCATATATTTCTAATGGAAAGTGACCTTACAGAGAGAGGAAACGATCGTGTAGGATTTTCCGTCTTGGAACTAATATGCTAAATCGTGCATTTGATCGTCTTAAAAGAACTTATATGACTTTGAAAGCAGCATTTTCCAAGCATCAAGTCATGCTAGCGTAGAAAACTAGAAAGAAGCAACATTTTCCTATTTGTGACATTTCCTAAGCAATTTGTCTTAATTTTAGCTGCTTGCTGTCATGTATTCTCTGCTCTTAATACTCTTCCTCGGTACCCATACGCTGCTTGCTTAATATTTTGGTGACATGCCTAAACAACTTCTTATTTCATCTTGAATTGTCCTGAAGATACTTAAAGCTGTATTTAGCATAAGGAGAACTGTTAAAATCCACACTCCATTTTGGACTCATTGACATTACAAGAACAAGCCTGGGGAGATTTACATTCCACGACTCGTTCTGGATTTGTTGATTCTTTTATCAACAGCCCTAAGCTAGAAGGTTAAAAATCAGCTTATTGATAAATATCAAAGATGATATTGTCTTCCATGGCAAAATATCATGATTGTGCAAACGTGTAAGAATGAAGTTGTCTTAGGAATTAACACTCAACACTGGTCCAAATGAGACTCCGGTCACGGTATCTTCCCACGAGCAAATTGGGCCATGGCGAGTGGGTCCTCTGGGTTGTGGGTGTCGAGGTCAGGCACGGGGTTCTGCACCCAGGGAAGGTTTCTGTGGGGAAAAGGCGGTGAGCCTCAGGCCACTTACCTTGCTCTCAAGCCACTGCAGTTGCAAACGGTCTCTGTTAGCTGTTCAGTTTCACTTACGTGCATCCAGAAATAAAGTTCCCCTGATTTGTTGCCTCGTAGTTGTTCCTGAGGACACAGGGATTTTGAAAGACACTATGGCATGCTGTCCTTGGTGGTTCCTCTCAGTATGAAGCCTTACAGATGGACAAATGTACAGTGGCTGCCCGACCGGGCACTGGAATTCTGAGCAGTCGAAATTGGTTCCCGGAGCCTTTCGATGGAATGCACGCAGTTTCATGAATGGCCACTAGATGGCGCATGACAACCATTTGTGTCAGCTCCGAGCGGCGGCTTCCCAGTCCAGGAACTTTGCAAAAAACCGTTCCCTGCAGACAACATCACTGTTCGGCTGTGATTGTCATCGAGATCGTCAAGTGGAAACTTAAATGGGCCGATTTATGTTTTAGGGGAGAAATTCCACTGGAAGAGCGTATTTCACTGGAAGAAGTTAGTGGAAGAAAAAATACACTGTTGGTTCATGATTCATGATTCACACCGTTAATAAACACTGACACTAAAGCTGTGTTTAGACATAAATGTGAAATATCAGTGTTTATCTGCCCCCTTTTACCACCAATACGTCAACAAACGCTTATCGAGTGTTTACAGAGCAAGGAATGTTAATCTTGCTTTATTTTATTACCAGAAATTAAAGAATCAGAAAAGAAAGACATTAATTGCATGTCATACGATTGGACCAGTGACATAATGTTAAAAACAAACATGCCTGCTCCTGAAATTTCAGCAGTTTCACTTTTTGCTGCAGACTCAAGAGGAATGTCAGGGACATAAAATCATATGAAGCACTTTATAAATTCTCTTTGCCCTTAGAGAAGAACATGATCCTTTTTGCCTTCATAAATGTAGCTAAACCTCTACCAAGAAAGTAAATGAGTAAAATATAGAAGTTTTCAAGTGGAGTCAGTTTTCTCTTATGTGTCCTTTGTCAGCAAGAGTACGGATGAAGTATTTCATGGCATATATTTTTTAAGTCTATTTGCTGATAAGCCTTAGTAAGTCCCTCTTAAAATGTGTTTATCACAAAGTGCTCAGAAGGGCATGAGAAGATTGCTTCAAAAGTTAGTTCCATACCTGTGGAGGGAATTAAGAAATCTCTAAGATCCTTTCCACTTCTTAAGAGTGAATGAACACTTAAGGAAAAAAAGCAAAGCAAAGCAAAACAAAACAGGAACACTGGCATTCTTGCACCCTTCTCAAACTAGGTGTGATATTTCTTTTAAGGCAACCTCAAACTAAATGAAGAGAATGGCTTCATTTTTAGAATTAGTGACTGTTTGTTTGAATTGCAGAATCAGTTGCATTTCAAAATATAGACATGCCTAATGAAATGATTAAGACATACAGAACATCAAATTATAAGCAGATGGGGGTGTGGGGGGAGGGGAGGGGAGTGGACTTCAGAGAGCCAAGCCCTGGGAAGCTTACAGCTTTGGGTCTTCCTAAATAAAACAGGAGATGCTTTTTCAAACATTAGAAGAAAACAACACTTGGAAGACAAATCTTGCTTCCTCGTTCTTTTAATGTAATAGACTTTATTTTTTAGAGCAGTTTTATGCTGACAGAAAAATCATGCAGAAAGTACAGAGAAGTGATATCTTTATCCCCTCCTACCATTTCCTCTATTATTGACATTCTTGCATCAGTGTGGGACATTTGTCACTATTAATGAGCCGACATGAACGTATCATGGCTAACTGAAGTCCACAGTTCACATGAGTCTGTTAGGGCTTCCTCCTCGTGTCATACAGTCCTATCAACTATGACAAATGCATTGTGTACTGTCCAAACATATTCACCATTACAGTGTCATACAAAATTGTTTCATTGTCCTTAGAACCCTGTGCTCCCCTTTTTATCTTTCCTCTACCCCCATGCAACCAAGGTGGCACGTTCCTTTTGAACCACAATGCAAATCTCTTTTTCAATAGATCCCAGCATGCAACGGGAGCCCTGGTGGCTCAGTGGTTAAGCACTTGATGGCTCACAAAAAGTTGATGGTGCAAACCCACCGGTGACTCTGTGGGAGAAAGATGTGGCAGTCTGCTCCCATGAAGATTTACAGCCTCGGAAACCCTATGAGGCAATTCTGCTCTGTCCTTTCTGGTGGCTGTGAGTCAGAACAAACTTCATGGCAATGGATCAGCACCCAAGGAAAGCCAAGGAGTAAATTCCACATGCATTCTAAGAGTTTAGAGAAAAGTTTGCTCTCAAAGTTGTGTTGACTTTCACTATGTCACCTGGAAAAGGAACCAGGAGCCACCTGCGGGAAAATATCATAATTACCAGAAGACTTAGGAAAATTAAAGGAACCAGATAGACCCAATGGAAGTCGCGGTTTAGGGGTTTTGAGTTCTCGAGAAGAAAGACAGACATTGTCCTGCCTGTTATCCATCCCAGTAGTGGGCGAAAGAGTTCCTTCCTCCCTCTTCCCTGAAATGCATCATTTTAAATGCTCTCCATGTAGGTACAAGGTAAGTGTTTGATGAGGCAGAGTTCACAGCAGCGAAGTAGAAGTTCAGCGAGACGGAGCAGTTCACAGACGGTGCAAATTGTCTGCTAAGTGGCACTTCATGGCTCAGCAGAATCCAGGAGAGTTTTATCTGAAATTTCTATCAGGTTGTATTCAACAGTAACTGCTTCCCTGGAAACGGACAATTTTTTTTTTTTTTTTTAAATCTGTGTTGAGTCTCTGTTTCTTGGATACATGATGGCAGTTGTGGCCCATTTGAGCCACCATACCGAACAGGGCCACTGCTTGTCTCCAAGTGGGTATTAATGGATGTAGGTCTAGAGATAAAGAAAATAGCCACTCTAAGATTTTGTCTAGATTTTTAAAAGGCATCTAACTTTCGTCAGTTACATATCTTCTTTGTCTCAGATGTCTCCAAGGGACAGACCAGTACGGCTGGCGATTGTGGCTTGTGTCAGGGGTCAGGGATAGGTTTAGTGTGGGAGCCAGGGTTGCTTTTAGAACAGAAATTTGATCTTGCTTGGATAACAAGAGAAGCACCCTGTTTTAGTCACCTAGGGCTGCTCTAACTGAAATACCACAGAGTGGATGGCTTTAACAAAGGAAGGTTTATTCTTACACAGTCCGGTAGGCTTCAAGTCCATATTCAGGGTGTCCACTCCAGGGGAAGTCTTTCCGCTTGTCAGCTCTGGAGGAAAGTCCGGTATGGCATCAGTCTTTGTCCAGGGAACATTTTGGCTCAGGAACCTCAGGTCTGAAGGACGCGCTCTTCTCCTGGTGCTGCTTTCTTGATGGTACCAGGTTCCCAAATTGGCTTGCTTCTCTTTCCTTTTATCTCTTGCAGGCTGCAAGGACTAAGGGTGGGGCAAGCCATCCTCCAGGTAAACTCCCTTTACAGGAGCAAGGAGGTGATCTTATAAAGGGATTTACAGTCCCACCTTAATCCTTTAACATACAGCATAGCAAAACCACAAAATGCAGGACAGTCACAAGATACTGGGAATCATGGCCCAGCCACATGGCTACACATGTTTTTGGGGGGACACAATTTAATCCATGACACACTCCAAGCCTGAGTGTGGGCATACACACAGACAGCCCTCCCACAGGGGAACAGGGTGCTCGCCTATTTCAGGTCAGACCCCCTGCCACCCATCAAAGCTGCCCTTGTGAAGATCCACTGAATGTCCTTGTCAGCACCTGGTTCTGCTCTCAGAAGTGAGCCCCACTAGTGACGCTGATGGGTGGTTGCAGAGACTTGTTTTCCCAGCGTCCTCAGCTGAGCTGGAACCTAAGTCTCAGGAGCAGGCGATCAATCTCTCTCTGCATGGTACCTTGCTAAATGCCCTTGGAGCGGTCTCCGCCAGGAGGCTACTTCCTCATGCTCAGGAACTGAGAGACACAGTCGTCTTCCCAAATAACTTGCCCCATTTACAGGAAGGTGGGGCTCAGTGGAATGACAAGACACACATTAGCTGAGTTAGGGTCTAGTGATGCCCTTTCCACCCCTTCCCACTGACTACTATTAGCTGTTAATCTTTTCTATTAAAATTCTAAACTCCTATTGAATGTGTACATCCAATGGTCAGCCTCCTTCAGTCTTTGGAAAGAGGATAGGCCATGTATATGGAAATTTAACATTTACGTATAAAACATTTAAAATATATGTCTGCTGAAATTTTACCATTAGAAATGCCTTCTTTCGTGGTAATACGACAGTGCTCAGCATTCCTCTGTGGAAGAAGAATGTTCTTGAAAAGGTTCATACCTTGTCATTTCATCAGCTACTTGTCAGGGTGGTGGCTGGGGGTGTGCAGAGCTGGGAATGGGGTAGAGAATTGTTAGTTGGCACTTGATAAAAAGCAGGGCCTCTCAGGGATTGGTGAGGAAATGGGATGGAGTGGGCCCGGGTGGGGACAGATACGGGGAATGTCACGTTTCTGCTGGTAACAGCCAGGAGCTGAAGGCACTTGTGAGCCACTCTTTCCAACTGTACCGCGTCACTTGGGGCACAGAGAGCCATTTGCACTCCACTCGGCCCAAACTCCGGACCCCGCCCTTGAGGCTTACCTTGTGGACGGGGACAGGCACGGGACAGCAGGCATAAAGCTGGGCAGTACTACGTGAATGTCAAAAGCACTGCGCACCACACATCTGGCTCCTAGCAGACAGTCTCCACCTCCAAGGGGCCCAAGGTCCACCTGAGAGAGCTACTCACAGGCACAGACCCTGGGAGGCAACCTGGAGATGCCAATTTGCTGGATCTGAAAAGCAGGTCAAGGGATTCACATTTTTGCAAGTGTCTCAGGTGACCTTGGCACTGGAGGTCCAGGGACTTCATGCTGAGAACCAAAGACCCAGAGAAGACAGAGATCGAAGTGCACCCAGATGGCGGTGGTGGGATGGGGGCTTCCCAGAGGAGGGAGGGACATTGAGTGGACCCTGACCATTACCACAACTGAGAACATTCATCCCATCTCTTCACCTGCTTGCAAATGGGATTGCAACTGATTGAATTTGTGGTCTGTACACTCCAGAAGCATAAATAGCAGTTCTTCAGGACTGGATGGCCGGAACGGAGGGTAGAGACTAGCTACAGTCTTGTATCCTTCTTGGGAGCGGCACTTGGAAGATGCGGTAGGACTCAGATTAGTGCTGAGGTCCCTTGGGTGCAGTTCAGGGCCCCCAGCAGGTGGGTGAAACCTGAGAGGAGCCTCACTCAGCTTTGCATCTGACTGCCTGGCTGGAAACTAGCGACCTTCAAAGAAGCTTAGGTTTAGGCAAGGGCAGCTGTGGATGTATGAGTGCAGTGGGTGGGGTGCCAAGGGGAGCTGAGGAAAGCGCTGGAGAAAGAGAAAAAGAGAGAGAAAGCACTAGGGTGAAAGCAGCATCCTTGGTTTGGGCTTTATTTGCCATGCGAGCAGGCATCCTTGGAGTTGTCTTCCACGCTTGTGTTTTAATCAACACACGACTCCTGCAAAAGAGCCCTGATAATCCTGAATATCCATTCAGAGAAATTGTTACATGGCAATTCTCTCGGAAATCCATTCCTGCACTCACACTCTTAGGACCACCACAGAACCTCTGTGGCTGCCTGGGACCTGAAAAGCAAAGGACCTATGATTGGAAGGAGTCCATGTCACTCCATGAGATGCCTATCAGATGTCTCTGTGAGGTGGTTTTTTTTTTTTGAAGATGCAGTGATTTTGCAGAGTTTGGTTCAGGGATGCAGAAAAATCCAAACAAACAGAAGAAAACTACCTTGCATTTGAAAGACAGAGGAGTTAAGAGCCTCAACAGTGTCATGTCTGAGGAAGACTATGGGCCCTAGCGGCTTCGCAATAGGTGAGAAGATGTTATTGAAGGAACTACCATCAGTGGCTTAAGTTACAGAATGAAAAACATGGACTCAGATGTTAAAAAAGAAAGAAAGAAAGAAAAAGAAAAAAAGAAAAAAGAAAACGGAGGGAATGTGCAGAATAAGAGAACAAGCAAAACAAGCGAAAGAACTGCCAAAGAAAGTGGAGTTTCCATCCCTGGAGCTATTCTGAGAGAGAGCAGGGACTTCTTTATTACAGGTTGTTTAGAGTAATGAACTCCATCCCACCACGAGGCTTGGGAATGGACTCAGTGACCCAGGCAAGGTTGCTTCAAGTCCAAACAATCCCATAATTATTGACCCAGGTGGCCGAGGGTTTGTCTCTGAGGAGGAAGAGTCCATTTTCAATTGACTTTTGGGGGCTCGGTTGCCAACAGCGCTTTGTCATTATCTGGATTGTTTTCAAGTCATTTTGTACGGCGAACGCTCTGGTGGGGAGGTCCACACGGCAACCTCTCAAGCCTCTGCTGAGGACCTCAGGTGCTCAGGGCTAAAACCTTGCTGGCCAAGTGAATTTCCTTCCCATTGTCTGGTGCAGGCTTAGGGAAGGTCCCAGAGGTCTCTTGGAGAATTCTGCAGATCTCCGGAGCAAGGGAAGCTGCAAATATCCTCTGCGTTTTTTCTTGCTAGAAAGTTCCATCTGTTGGCTCCTTTGACTGGTTGATGTCGTCTCCCTCGAGGGCTCTGCTGCTCAGTCTGCCTCCATCTCATTTTTAGACACTTAAATGTGCACTTAAAGTCATTCCGGCTTCTGATCTGTGTTTTTGTTGTGTTTCCTCACCCAGTGGCTTTCCAAGATATCCTGTAGTGCTCACCCTGTCCTACCCTTCAAAAAGACAAAAAAGACTCTCTCCAGGGTTAACTCTTCAGTTGTCTTGTTGGCTTCCTGTCTCAGGGAGACTATTTTAAATAGAGTTTTAGAAAACTGGTGTCCATATTTCGTGTCTTTGGACAACAAGTCCTTCTTCATGATAGTTTAATGAAAGCAGAGCATAAGCTCTGATTTTCGCAGGCTTCACCAAGTTGAGTGAGTCCTGGCAGCAGAACGGCTAAGTGCTCAGGTGCTAACCGAGAGGTTGGTGGCTTGAACCCACCAGCTGCTCCATGGGATGAAGACGTGTCAGTCTGCACCCACAGAGATTTTAGCCTTGGGAACCCTGTGGGGTTGTTCTACTTTGTCCTACAGGGTCACTGTTAACTGGATGGCAGTGGGTTTGCTTTGGTTTACTAGTCAACTGGAGGGAGGAAACAGCCTGATATTTCTGACTCTTGACCCACCTACATAATGTAGAGGTTCCCTTGAAGCACAAGTTCCTCTGGTGGTCCCTGGAGGTGTCTTGAATACACTCTCATAAACAGGTGGTCAGCCCACCCTGCCTCCCTTCCCCGGAAAACCACTTAGGAGAGACAATCTGCCATCTTCCCTGCGAGGGTTCACAGTGACCAAATGGATTCCTCTGTCAAGAGCACTTGTTCTAGATGGTTCCAAAGTGGAAATCCCAGACTTGATAGTGTTCCCTAGGTTCCTACACAAGCTGAAGACATGGGGTGAAGTCCTGCCCAAATGTGGGTGCTATGGCTTAAACTGTGTATCTTAAAACATGTGTTGGCATCCTCATGCCTGTATCCACAAGTATATCCCTGGAGGGCAATAGGGACTTTTGTTTTGTTGAGAAGATCATGCCAGAGTGTGGTGGATTCTAAACTGAATCACTTTTGAGCTATATAAAAGAGAAAAACAGACACAGAGACACACAACAGAAAGATGTCCCATGAAGGCAGCTACACAAGGCAGATACATCTACAGGCCCAGGGACACCAAGGATTGCCAGCAGCTGCTAGAAGCTGAAATAAACACAGACCTTCATCTAGAGCCATGTCCTAAATTTAGACACCTAGCCTCTTGAACTATGAGGAAACACCTTTACAGGTTTTAAAGCCACTCACATGTGGTATTTTTTGTTGTGGCAGCCTGAAGGAACCAAGACGGTGAGGAAGACCACTCTCTCAGCCTGTCTCTTTAGGACTCAGGCACCAGCAGTAGGTCCTGGCCAAGGTATTAACAGCTGGGGCAGATATGATCTGCTCCTTCTTCCTGCCCACCACACCCCACCGCACCCCACCCCACCCCACCCCACCCCACAAGGCCCAAGCCCACTGCTGTTAAGTCAATTCTGACTCACGGCAACCCTATATATAGGGCAGAATAGAACTGCTCTATAGAGTTCCCAAGGAGTGCCTGGTGGATTTGAACTGACGACCTTTTGGTTAGCAGATGCAGCACTTAACTACTATGCCACCAGGGTTTCTGCCCACCCCTCGCCCCTCACATGCTCAGGAGCAGGTGGGAAAATCTCCGCTGTGCTAAGTTCCCAGTGGACCCTCATTGCTAGCCAATCAGGGGTGCCCAGTCAGGTCTGAAACTGGCTTTGATTCTAGCTGGCATTTTCCAAGGACCATCACATTTTTTTAAAAAAATAAGTTACACCCTTGACTAATATCTCGTAAGTCATCTTTTATAGGGAGATGATTCTGAGTACAGACAAGCTGTTATGCACAAAAATATTTATTGAAGCATCATCTAAAACAGTGAGATATCAAAAACGACCCAAAGGTCCAACCTTTGCAAAATGTTTGGACAAATTATGGAATGTCCTGTCTGTGGCATAGTACATAGCCATTAAAAATAATGTTTATAGATGTTTTATAGAAACAGGGAAAATGTTTATCACATTAGATTAAGTGAAAAAAGTATCAAAAGTACAAAATTTTATATTTAAATGATTATAATGTTATAAAAAATAGAAAGGCTGAAAGGCTTTACACATAAGCATTAATAACATTTGTTTTTAGTTACTATAATCCTGTGTGATTTACAGAATTGTTTCTGAATAAATGATCTTTTATAAAGACAGTAGCCTTTTAATAATGAAAAAAACAAGCATGTAAATAAGATCAAATCACTTACATCTCTACTTCCCATGCAGATGAAAATGTGGCCTGTATCAGCCGGTGGAGGGAACGCCATACTCAGCACCCTCTTTGGGCACTCTGCCAGCTCATGTTCCCCCCAAGTCAAGTGGATGAGACAAACTTGCTCAACAAGCCAATTGGAGTTAACAGGGTTTACTTACGAGGGAGCACCCAAACTGAAAATGACATAAGGGGTCAAGTTGACTCAGTTAACGGTTTTTAAAGCCTAGATGAGTAGGTATCTTGCCCTTTGCTTTGACTGGTTTAGAAAAATGAAACAAAAATGCACTTTGTTGCTGTCAGGTCGATTCTGACTCATAGTGACCCTATAGGACAGAGTAGAACTGCCTCATGGAGTCTCTAAGCAGCACATGGTGGTCTGGGTTTCCATTAATCGTGCTTAATTTTCCTTTTGTTTTGGGAAAGTTGGTCACCTGACTCGAAGCTGGTTTACCTGGCCTGCGAGAGTGCTGCTAACTCATTCTCATAAGGATTGCTGACTCATGAAGATAAAAATTTGCTTGAGTCTATGTAAAATTTTGTTTCTTGTAAACAGCCTTATGGCTAATTTTATTTGGCTGTTGGTCCAGGGGAGCCGATTTGAGCCTTGCCTCTCTAAACAATTTTAATTGCAAACATTGTGGTGGCCGTTAGACCAAGGTCTAAATGCCAAGACTTAGGTTCAATCTTCTGCAGTCCCTCAGTGAATTCCCCAAGTATTTATTGATCAACTGGGAAATGTCTAAGGAGCCCTGGTGGCACAGTGGTTAAACGCTCACCTGCTAACCCAGAGATCAGTGGTTTGCACCTACCAGCTGTTGCGGGAGAAGAGAAGGCTGTGACCATTGGCTTCTGTAAAGATTATAGCCTTTGAAACTCTTAACGAGGCAGTTTTACTCTGTTCTGCAGTCCTAGCTACAACTTGGGGTTTTTGGAGCATACGTCCAACAATATCTCACTGAAAAAGACCGAACATGCGTATAAATCAAGGCTCATTGACAGACGGTTTAGACTTCCAGAAGTAATTCAGCTCTGTATCTACCGTTTTAGGCTCAGTTTTGGATGCCGGCTGGACTCTGCAAATCCCTCAGTGTTTTGCCAGAGGTGCTTTGTGAGACTCCGCCAGTAGGGGGAGCTAGAGGGAGACACCACGGAGAGCTGGAACCGGGAGCTGGCTTCTTCCTGTTGGCTTCATGCGTCTGTGAATGCCTTGGGGCTTAGCCTCTCTGCTTGACCTCCTCACTGCAACTGATTTCCAATCCAGGTATGGAGTCTGGTTTGCAGTGTTCCCAATACTTGTAGAACTAGCCTCGTGGTGCCCTCTTAGACATGGAAGTCTGGGTCTCAACTCACGGAGCCTACTTCCGAGCTTCTAAATTTTAATAATACAACCTCTTGCCTTTGTTGTTCAAGCCCCAGGGGTGGTAGCTGCCTCCTAGGGTAGCTACCTCCAAGACACTTTAGAATTTCCCTTTTAACCCTTCCAGTTACCACTGTTTCACCCCACCAACAGTTCTTTGTATTAAATTATCTTCGTTCAAATGTTATTGTTGTTAAGTGCCTACTGAGTTGACTCTGACTTGCAGCCACCCTGTGGACCACAGAACCAAACACTGCTCCATTCTGCGCCGCTCTCGGTCGTTGCTATACTTAAGTCACTGTGTCAATCCATTTTGTTGAGGGTCTTCTTCTTTTTGGCTGATTCTCTGCTTTAGCAAGCATGATACACTTCTCCAGGGACTGATCTCTCCTGACAACATGTCCAAAGTATCTAAGAGGCAATAATGCCATCGTTGTTTCCAAGGAACACTCTGGTTGTACTTCTTCCAGGACAGATCTGTTTGCTCTTTTGGCAGTCCATGGTACATTTAATATTCTTCTCCAACACCACAGTTCAAAGGCATCAGTTCTTTTTCTGTCTTCCTCATTCATTGTCCAGCTTTCACATGCATGCGATGTGACTGAAAATACTGTGACTTGGTTCAGATTTACCTTAGTCTTCAAAGTGGTATCTTCGCTTTTCAGCACTTTAAAGAAATTCATTGCAGCTGGTTTTCCCAGTGCAACACATCTTTTGATTTCTTGACTGCTGCTTTCATGGGTGTTGATTGTGGATCCAAATGAAGTGAAACCCTTGACAACCTCAATCTTTTCTCTTCTTGTTGTGATGTTGCTTATTGATCCGGTTGTGAGGATTTTTGTTTTCTTGGTGCTGAGGTGTGATCCCTACTAAAAGCTGCAGTCTTTGATCCTGAAGGAACTGCTTCAGGTCCTCTTCACTTTCTGCAAACAAGTTTGTGTCATCTACATAAAGCAGGTTGTTAATGAGTCTTGCTCGAATCCTGATGCCCTGTTCTCCGTCTGTAGTCTAGATTCTTGGATATGTGCTTGCATACGGATTGAATAGGTATGGTGAAAGGACACAACTCTGAAGCACACCTTTCCTGACTTTAAACCCCTCAGTATTCCTTGCTCTATTGGAACAACTGCCTCTTGACCTAAACACATGTTACTTTTGAGCCGCAAAGTGTTCTGAAATTCCCACTCTACACAATGTTTCCCACAAGTTGTAATGATCTACACAATTGAATATCTTTTCATAGTTAATAAAACATAGGTAAACATCCTTCTGGTATTCTCCACTTTCAGTCAGGATCCATCCAACATCAGCAAAGACGTCTGTAGTTTCATGTCCTCTTCCGAATTCAGCCTGAATTTCTGGCAGTTCCCTGTCAATACACTGCTGCAGCTGCTTTTGAATGATCTTCAGCAAAAATTTTACTTCCATGTGGTATCAGTGGTATTGTTTCAGTAACTTCTGTGTTTGGTTGGATCATCTTTCTTGAAAATAAGCATAAATATGGATCTCTCCTAGTTGATTGGACAGGTAAGTGTCTTCCAATTTTCTTGGCATAGATTAGTGAGTACTTCCAGCGCTGCTTCTGTTTGTTAAAACATCTCTAATGGTATTCAAGGGCCTTGGTTTCCACCAGTACATTCAATGCAGCTTGTACTTCTTCCTTCAATGCCATGTGCCCCTGCTCATATGCCACCTCTTGAAATGGTTGAACGTCAACCAATTCTTTTTAATATAATGACTCAGTGTGTTCCTTTCTTCTTCTTTTGATGCTTCCTGCATCATTTAATATTTTCCTCATAGAATCTTTCACTATTGCAACTCAAAGCTTGAATTTTTTCTTCATTTCTTTCAGCTTTAGAAACGCAGAACATGTTCCTCCCTTTTGGTTTTCTAGCTCCACCTCTTTGCGTATATCATTATAATGCTTTACTTTGTCTTCTCAAGTCACCCTTTGAGATTGTCTGTTCAATTCTTTTACTTCATTCAATTCTTCCTTTTCCTTTAGCCACTTGTGGCTCAGGATGAAGTTTCTGAGGCTCTGCTGACATCCACTTTTGTCTTTTCTATCTTTTTTTCTTTTTTTTTAATTTAACATGACTGAGTGAAAATGTACAATCCCCTATAAATTTACATGCCCGCCTATATGCAGCTTCCACTGCTCTCCCTGTCCGGTGACAGCACACTATTCCTCTCTGCTCCATACATGTCTCATCCTCCCAACAGCCTCCTTTCCACTCCTCTCCACCCACTCTCCTTCCTCCAGCCAGAGGTCAGCAGGATGATATCCTATAGGTATAGAACCATAAAGTGCAACCAATATACGGTCACTCTGTATTGCCAAGTCCAATCCATTCCTGTCCAAAGAGTGGACCTTTGTTATAATTTATGGGTAAGGGCAGCATCAGGGCTGGAGGTCATACTCTCAGGGGAACCCCCAAACCACTGGACCATCAGTTGAGGTCTTTTAGTGGAGATCTCAGGATGCACCCCTTTTTATTCTCGTGTTGCCAGTGAGACTCAACCTAGTGAGCTCCATCGTGGCTATCACTGGTGGTGGCCAGGCACCATGTGGTTCTTCTGGTCCCAAGTTGATGAAGGCACACACTCTTGCAGGTCTCTCTGTCTTCTAGGTTGTCTTTACCGCATGTCATTTTGGTCCTCGGTGAGCATCTGCTCCTGCTGAGTTGGAACCATTTGCTGTATCCTTGGATGGTAGCTTGGCAGCTTTTAAGACCCCAGATGCCACTCACCAATGTGGGGTGCAGAGAGCTCTCTCAGCAAAACACTAGTTGTGCCAACTGGCCTCAATTTCACCTAACAGCATGGTCCCCCGCCCCCTGCCCCAGCTACTCTATCCTTGCAATATTGGGTTAAGATGGAAGGAGTACTCAAGTTATGCTGAAGTCCACTTAATGTTGTTCTTGTTTCTAATGTGTGCTATCACCGCTTTCTCCCAATCAGATTTCTAGCGACTATCTAAACTAAACCCTTCCCCCTCCCCCTCCCTCCCTCCCCTCCCTTGCAGCTGTCAAAGAGTCTTTTCTTCTATACACAAGTCTGTTTTTGAGATCTTATCGTAGAGGTCTCATACAATATTTGTCCCTTTGTTGCTGACTACTTTCACTCAACATAATGTCTTCCAGTTGAAACCAGGTTAGGAGATGTTTCCTGGAATCATCGTTATTCTTTATCATTGCGTAGTGCTCCACTGAGTATATGTACCATAGATTCCCTGTCCATTCTTCTGTTGTTGGGCATCTGGGTTGATTCCATCTTTTTGCTATCGTGGACTGTGCTACGATAAACATTCTGGTGCATGTGTCTATTGGTGTGAAAGGCCTTGATTCTGTAGGATATATTCCAAGTAGTGGAATTACTGGGTCAAATGGTATATCGATATCCATTTTTTTAAGGAAGTGCCAGATTGCTTTCCAAAGAGGCTAGACCATTTTGCAACCCCACCAACAGTGTAGGAGGGTTCCCCTTTCTCCACAGCCTTTCCAGCATTTGTTGTTTTGTGTTTTCTGGATCATGGCTCTTTTCTATCTTTTTAATGACTTCTTGCTGTCTTCATATGTGATGTCCTTGATGTCATACCACAACTTGTCTGGTCTTTGGTCATTAGTGTTCAAGATGTCAAATCTGTTCTTGAGATGGTCTCTCAACGCATGTGGGGTATACTCAAGATTGTACTTTGGCTCTCTTGAACTTGTACTGATTTTCTTCAGTTTCAACTTGAACTTGCATATAAGCAATTCATGATCTGTTCCTCAGCACCTAGCCTTGTTCTGACTGATGATATTGAGCTTTTCCATTGTCTCTCTCCATAGATGTAGTCCATTTGACCCCTGTGTTTTCCATCTGATGAGGTCTGTGTGTATAGTTACCATTTATGTTGGTGAATAAAGGTATTTGTAATGACTGAGTCATTGGAATTATAAAATTTGACTACACAGTCTCCAGCATCATTTCTATCATCAAGGCCATATTTTCCAACTACCAGTCCTTTGTTTCGAGCTATTGCATTCCAATCACCAGTCATTATCAATGCACTCTAATTAAATGTTTGATAAATTTCAGACTGCACAAGCTGGTGAAAATCTTTAGTTTTGTCATCTTTGTCTTTAGTGGTTGGTGTGCAAATTTGAATGATAACCATATTTGTATTAACTGGTTGTCATGAAAACATCTCCTGTGTTGCCAAACTGCCATATTCTTTGACTCCAGCAATAGCACCCTAATCCTTCTCTCTTTTTCCTTCTCCTACAGCATTCTACACACAGGTAATCATCATTTGATAAAAATCTGAATGTGTCACCCTTAGCTTTGAAACATGTTGGTATCCTCTTGCTCTTAGAAAAATGGAAGTCCTTCACTATATCTCCGAGGTCTTAGCTGACATGCCAGCCTCACCGCACAGCCATCTCTTTCTCATTCTCTGTTTTCTAGCACCTGACCTTCTGCTGGCTCCTGTCTCAGAGCCATTGTACATGTTAGTTCCATTGTTGAAATGTCTATTCAGTCTTTGTATCTCAGTACAATTGTCATTTCCTGGGAACGCCTTCTCTGGTTCCTCTCTTGCTGCCCTGGACATGGGAAGTGCCCCTTTGTATAGCCTGCTGTGCCTTCTTTGGAGGCACTTAGCACAGTTCTGAGTTTACAGGGCCTCATAGTATGATCGATAGATGTTGGTCTTACCCCAAGTTTGGATATTCTAGGAGATCAGAGACAGTAGCTGCCTGGCTGTACCATTGAGCTTTCAGGTCTGGATCTTTCTGATAAATATTTGTTGAATGAGTTAATTAATCACTTTGAACTGGGGACTTCTGCCCTGAAGTCATTTGTTGTCTTCATTCACTTGTCCTAAGGGATTGTTCAGTGTATTTGGATAAACAGTGTTGCCTGAATGTTCAGGGGTACTGTTGAGCGATGAAAACTGCAGGTTAGATAACTCCAGCCTGAAAGAAAAATCCGTGATAAAAGTTGATGTTTCCCTAATTTAAAAAACAAACAAAAGCTTCCCTTAGTTACATATTTTTTAATTGGAAATATAATTTTAGACTGTAGGAAAGTAGATAAATAAGTGTAAATGTTTTCTTTACTATCTAGAATAGAAAAATTAGATGTATAGTTATGGAAGTAAAACCTTTGGTGAGCAATAAAACAAGTACAACCTGCTACCTGGATCCAGTGAAGATGACTGGCTAAAAAGGTTGGCAAAGAATCTTCTCTGTTTGTTTGTTTGTTTTTAAATGAACTTTATTTTGGAATAATTTTAGATTTACAGAAAAGTTGCAAAGATAGTATGGAAAGTTCTAGAACACTCCTCACTGTGTTTCTGCTGTTGTTAACATCTTACATTACCTGGTTATGTTTGTTAAAACTAAGAAACAGTTATTGGTGCACAACTATTAACTAAACTCTAGAAGTTATTTGGATGTCACCAGTTTTTCCACTCATGCTCTTTTTTTGGTTCCAGGATATAGCGAAGAATCCCACACTGCATTTGGGAGTTGTCCTTGTTCAAAGAAGAAAGGAAGAGTTCCCAAGTTTACTGCTGATCAGGAGGAGCCAAATCTGAACTTACTGGCTGATATGACTGGAACATTCCTGTTAAAAAAGAACATGAATAAAAATAATAATGATGATAGCCATTTCCTGAATACGTACATGCATTGCCTCATTTAATCCTCATAAAACTCAATGAGGAAGGTATGATTGTCATTCTTGTTTTATAGACAGTGAGACTAAGATGCAGAGTATCTTACCTTGCTTAAGAATACATCACCTGTACAAAGCAGAGACTAGTCTCAGGCCCTGGCCAGGCTGACTTGAATGTTTAGCATCTCATTCACCGAAAGGAATTTGAATTGATGTTCAGCTGTGCAGCTACATGGGAATTCCAGGTACCTATTGCTGAACAGGAAACCTTGGTGGCACAATGGTTAAGTGTTACAGCTGTTAACCAAAAGGTTGGCAGTTCAAATCTGCCAGGTGCTCCTTGGATACTCTATGGAGCCATCCTACTCTGTCTCATAGGGAGTTGGAATTGACTCAAGAGCACTGGGTTTGGTGTTTGGTTTTATTGATATACGACAACCCCCTCCAAAATGAGTGTTGTGAAACAATGACCATTTTATAATGCTCTTGTCTTTGTGAGTCAAGGAAACGCAGGCACAGTGTGGTAGAGATGACTCATCTCTACTCAGAATGATTCAAATGGTTAGCAATGACTTGTAGGATTTACCTGGAATATTATAACATGGGCCTTGGTTCTGGTTCTTGGCTGGGTTTCTTGGTTCTTTTCTCCATCATAGGAATTTACACATGAGTGTCCAGAACGACTGTCTCACTTGTGTATCTAGCACTGGGCTTGGAAAGTAGGTCAAGGATCTCTTTCTCTACATAGCCGTTCTACAAGGCTAGCTTGGGCTTCCTCACAGCCTGGTAGTCTCAGGGCCATTAGTCTGTTTACATGGCAACTGGCTTCCTCCAGAAAGAGCAACACAAATTTATCGAGGCCAGGGACGGAAGCAGCCACAATATCACTTCTTTTTTAGTCAAAGTAGTCACAGAGACCATGTAGATTCAAGGAGAGGAAATGTAGACTCCACTTTGGATGTGGGGAGTATCAAAAAATTGTGACCACTTCAATCAATCATTATCAGATGCATCACAATGAGTCTCTTTCAGTGCTTCAGAATAATACATATATGTGTGTTTTATCCTAGATTTGATTTATATTTAGGATAAACACTTCCTAGAACTCTAATGCTATCACTGTATTGCACGAGTTGTCAGATCCTTAAAATAACTGGTATATTTATTTTCCTTCTGTCTGTCAAACAAGTGTCTTTTGTAGAAAATACTGAAAACTGTGCCTTTTAAAAGGCTTTCTTCTCTATCAGAAGAAGAATATTTTACCTGCTATAATATGTCCAGGTTCCAACCGTGAGCATATTTGTTTGGAGTCAAGGAGAAGATGGGAATTTACTGCTTCTTCACTCCCTTCAAAAATACTGCACCGTAATTCCTCTAACTCCCATGAATCATCTTTTGAAAGTCTTGAGTTATATACCGAGTCCTCATCTGGACTCAATTCTTTGAATTTCAGATTCCTTTTGTGTGATGGAGAACAAACCCTGCAGCACCAGCTCTACCTGGCTTGTGTGTGTGCAACATGCTAAAACATGGGACCCATCCTGATGAACATGTATGTACAATGATGAGATGAGATGGAACCCATTCTGACCCTGAATTACAGACAAAGTGCCCTACTCTTGGCTTTTATCGGGTACATAGAATCTCCCATGCCTGAAACATTTCTCAGGTCTGAGTTGCCACTGTCTGCCTGTGTAGTTTTGCAAGAAGCAGGGAGCATAGCAGAGCCAGTCATGGGCTTTTGCTTGGAAATACAGGGTGATGAATTTTTCTACTTAATTTGGTTGCTTGTGTGTATGTTTAAGAGGCCCAAATACAGAAATAAAACAGTCTGAGTAAAACAGTCTGAAAATACAAAACTTGATAAGAAAGAAAGTGTTTGAGAGCAAATGATTTGTTAGCAGAATGTAACACCAAGTTTATTGAGGTGCTCAATAGTGGCTTTCCAATAGACCCAAGAAAATGTACCAGTTGATCTGAGTCTTCAAGTCTGGATGCAGATGGCATGGAACATCATTTCCTCAACTGGGCAAGGGTCTGGCTCTTTTCTTTGTGGTTGGAAATTACTGTTGCCTGTTACCTATGTGTAAGGCACCTTAGCTTGAGGAACTAAATTAAAACCAAAAAACACTAGAATACTCATTTCTAGCCTGTAACAAGATTCCAACCCAATTTGGTAGGTCAGTCCTAGAGACAAGATGATGACGAGGTGCTAGGTGAATGGTGTAGACATGCCTCTGCTCCTGGGTTGGTCGGTTTGTTTTAGTTAGGTCTGAGATGTGGAAGGGGGAGAAATTCCAGAAACAAGGGGAGAAGAGAGAAGTGTGAGGGTGGTCTTCATTAGGGCATGTTTGAGGGGCCATCATAGAGGCACTACAGGATTGTTATTGGGTAGGGAGTTTGTAGAAGGGCACAGTAGAAAATGGGGCCCAAGAGGTTGTGTGTTGAGACTGGAACTTTATTTAACAAGGAATGAGAGCTCCTAAGGTCAGCTCACAGGAGGAAGAGTTCACCTTTTAGGAAGATGCCTCCTGCAACATCATACAAAATGGATGGCAAAGAAGAGATCTACACAAAGCGGTGACAGAGAATTCATTTAGAGAGAAATGTTCCCTTTTTTGTTTAAATGACAGACCCTGACATGGGAATAACTAATTTACATCCTCTTGATCTGTTTTGGAACCCTGGCAGTAAAGTGGTTAAGCGTTCAGCTGCTAACCAAAAAGGTCGACAGTTCGAATCTACCAGCTGTTCCTTGGAGATCTATGTTGTCAGAATTGACTTGAGGACTATGAGTTTGGGTTTTTCTTTTGTTTGATCTGTTTATAATTAATGTGGTCAAGTAAATGTTCACAATCTAAAGTCAGCCAAGTTTAAGATTTGTCTTCCCTGGGGATTTCCCGCCATAACTATGGAGCCATTATTCAACATCTCTGAGCATTTTCTGAGTCACTGCACCGATTTACTTTCTCTACCTCCAATTTATGATGCAGAACGGAAAATGCCATTTGTTTTATTCACACAAAAAAGAAAGTATCTCACAATTCTAAAATGCCGCGTTTACTCAAAACTATAAAATTTAGCTTTGTGTCTGTGTAAAGACGATTGAAACCCTTTGGTAAAATGGCTACTTATCCAAAGGAGGGAAACGTTCGAATTTAAATCTTAGACATGAAGAATCCATATGGTAACAAACAAATAACAGACAGCCCAGCAACAAAAAGCAACTGCAAAGTTTTCATGAAGCTAGAGACAGGGTGTATTTGTCTTAGCATTCAAAACTGGAAACATCCTTTGAGGTCAGATTTTCACAAAATTTTTAAGTTATAAGTGAGGCTATTGAACATCAGGGAGATTTCAGGGCCCGTCACCTGTCTGGTTGGTGGCCGGGAAATATGGTGCCAAATCCCCCTCCCCCTCCAACTTCTGGTGTTCTGCCGGATGCTGGCTCACCAGGTCCCTGTGTGGTGATGGGCTCTTTTGGCAATAAGTCTCATCAATTCCCTCATCTACTAATTGAGGACTGAAGTAGAAAGGTACTAAGGACCCTTGCAGGCTAGAATCCCATGAAGAACCAATTCCTAAAGTTAGTCACAAATTTCTTTATCCTCTCTGGCTCTCACTTACTTCAACTTAAAATGGACCAGTATTGGCTTTGTCCACTTTACGACATTTTGGTTAAAGTAAAGAAGATTGATCTCATGTGAAGTTTCTTTGAAAATAATGATTTTGCTTTGAACACTTCCATATTTGTTAAGTTATTCTTCAGTGAGTTGTGGATAGGTTTCATGTATGTGGTTGAGTATGAACTTGTTTTTAAGGCATGTGGTTAATATGTATACTGAAGGCTATGGTATGCTTATGCTGGCCCATAGAGGGTTAGAAGAGCATGATAATTATTCTAAATATGTTCTGTGTCAAATGTATTATTTACCAGCATAGAAGAGGTGTGTCTTCCTTACCTCTACAAGTGTGAGCCAACAGACACCACCATGTAGAAAGAATCTCTGGCAGTGCTGAAGAGGTAAGTGGGAAAAGCCCTTCTACCCAGCAAAAGCTTATAGCTGGAGAAGGAAGGGAAACAAGTGCAAAGTCATTAACATCCCAGCTTGAGTCAAATACAGGCTAATTGCTAACCCTGGCTGATAGACACCCAGGATCGACTATGTAGATCTCCCCTATGAGTAGCAACTGGTATACAAATCACTGACTAAATTTTGGTCAAGCCCAAAGTTTGGAGGTTCAAACTCACCCACACGCACCTCAGAAGACGGCTCTGGTGATCTGCTTCTGAAAGGTCACAGCCTTGGAAATCCTACGGAGCAGTTCTGCACACATGAATTGGAATCAACAATGACGAGCAACAACATGCCTATTACATTCAGCTGAGAGCTCTTGGGAGCCATTGTCCATTTACTCTTAAAATGCATGTCTTACCTCTCCCCATCTGTAGTAACACTGGCCTCTTGTACCCAGTTTTGGCCACTGTCTTAGGCTGGGTTTTCTAGGGAAGCAAAACCAGTAACCCGTGTAGGTACAAGGAAAGATTTATAATATATATATAGATAGATAGATACAAATATAAGAAACAGCTCACGTAATCACAGAAGCTGAGTGTCCCAAGCTCTGGCACAAGCCTCACGTGTTCATGGAAGCTGAGGAACCCAAGGTCAGCAAGTCAGAGACCAGAGTTACAGATCACCGGTTGTGTAAGTCAGTGGATCCCAAGCTGGTGGCAAGACGAAGCAACAGAGGCTGGTGAATCCAGGATCAGCAGGTCAGGGAGCAGGACTCTCAAGTGCCTACTGTAAGGACTGATGAGTCCAACAGCTGCTAGTTCAAGTCCCAGAACCAGACCCTGGGAGTAGAGAGCAGAAGCTCCTAGCCATGTGAGTGACCAGCCACCGTAGTGAAAGGTCGCAAGATGAGAGCCGAGGGGCAGGGAGCCACCACAAACCCCACCCTGCCACTTAATACAGCAGCCAAATACGTAGTATTCAAGTTGACATAATCCTGACTACCACAGCCACTCGGAAGAATAATCATCTATCTATTTCTCGTGTTCCAGTCTGAGCTTCTCTAGAGTGATTCTCATATGGCTCACATCATCCATATTTTAAGTCAGACCTTCCTAAACTGAGCGAAAAGTCTCTCAAGCCATTTTTTTGTCCTAACAAAGATTCACTGAACTGTAAATATAGACACTGTTAAACAGGTGTTATGTTTTATTGTGTAAAGTCTCAACAACACAAATAAATAAAATTTTTTAAAAACATTAAAATGGTGGATTTTGAGTTATATAGTGGTGCAGGAGGTTAAGTGCTATGCCTGCTAACCAAAAGGTTAGTGGTTCAAATCTGCCAGGTGCTTCTTGGAAACTCTATGGAGGCAATTTTGCTCTGTCCTATAGGGTAGCTATGTGGAATCGACTTGACAACAGTGGATTTGGTTGTTGCTGCAGTGTACCGTAATAATTTAAGTAAGCAAGTGAGAAAATTAGGAATGGAATGGGGAAGGAGTTTGCCAAACACAACAGTGTGAGGTCGATAACTAAAGTATTTGCCATAAGGTATTCCCCACTTTTTTAGAAGGAGGCAGGCAAACTTGGGGTTATAGCCCTTTAGTAGGCAAAGTTGCTATGATGAGAAGCTGGGACTCTAGGGTCAGACCACCAGGGCTTGAATCCTGGTTGATTCTACTACTTATTAGCTGTGTTATTCAGGGCAAATCATTTAACCTCTATCCACCAAATGCTTCTTGGAAGCTCTATGGGGCATTTCTACGCTGTCCTATAGGGTTGCTATGAGTTAGAATTGACTCAAAGGTAGCAAGTACTGTAAGGTGTGGTGGCACAGTACTCAATTGCTCAGTTGCTAGCCAAAGTCAGCAGTTTGAAGCTTGGGAAAAGGAATGGTGGTCTTCCCTAAAGACTACAGTCTTGGAAACCCTATGGGACAGTTCTACCCTGCCCTGTAGGGTCACTATGAATTGGAATTGCCTTCATGGCAGTGGCTTTTTGCTGTCATTGTTGTTATTTTATGCCTCAATTTCCTCACCTGTCAGACGGGAATAGTGGCTATTTGGCGGCACAGTAGTTAAGAGCTTGGCTGCTAACCAAAAGATGGGCAGCTGGAATCCACCAACTGATCGTTGGAAACCCTATGGGGTGGTTCTGCTCAATTCTATAGGGTTGCTGTGAGTCAGTGTCAGTCCCATGACAATGGCTTTTGGTTTGATGCATATAAAGCACGTGGTATAAGGTAAGTTAGCTACCCTATAGGAATTGACTTGACAACAGTGGATTAAGTGACAGTTAGCCATGAAAATATTCATTATGCCAGGGTGAGAAGGCAGAGCTATAAAGAAATGATAAAATTCTGGCATGAGAGGGGGTTGTGAAGGAGCCATGAAGGCTGGCTGGGAGCCTGGGAAATGCTTTGAGGAAGGGATGGTAGCTGGAAGGATTTGAACATGTGGAGATGAGTGGGAGGGTGCTGCGTTCAGCCAATCAGGGAAGTGTAGGGCTTTGGTGAAACAGGGACCAGACAAATTTTGCTAAAGCACAGGGAAGAAAGAAGTGTGTGGGACTGATGGGAAAGATAGGGCAGGTCCAACTGTGGACATCGGGGTCAAGACGCTAACTCAACTTGACATGTGGGATCATGCCAGCTACTCACGTTCTGTTACTGGAGTTGGCACAGATTCTCCATAGGATGCTAGTGGCAGAGGCAGAGGGCATTCCTTGGACTCCATTGGAGCTCAGACAAGCCTGTGCCCTGTATCTCCGCCAGCTCTGTCGCTGTTTCTCCTCATGTCTGTTGGTTGTCAACCTTGTTATAAATTTAGTGACTCTGCTTTGATGTACCTCAAACATTTCGTCATCTCTCCTGTTGGGTAGAACCAGAACTGCCCACTGTTTGGGCTTTGTCCAGCCTTAGATGTTTTATTCCAAACTCCTACTTTTACAACCCTGCAATCATACATCTCTCTACCCCCTCATTTCTTTATCTATAAGTATGGTTATATATGTGACTCTGTGTCTGGTCCACTGTGACCCCTGGATCACTTCCAGCCTGTCTCAGGGATCCTCAGGCCTTCTAAATCTTATTCTGGGCTAATTTGCTTCCTCCTTCTTTGCAGGGCACTGTGACGAACTCACATGGTACTGTGCAGTATCAGAGATGTGGCAGGCCACTCTCCCCCAGCCACAGTCGTAAAATTAAGAATGGTAAGACTCTCTTGATGAATTTCATTTGCCAGCTTTTAAATCCATTAAAGAAAACGCCTGTTTAAATCATTCTTTTGCAAGCATATTTGTAAATAATACATAAAAAAACACTTCATCTAATTATTCTTACCACAGCTGAATGTTAACAGATTGAAGACGAGATTTATGTTTAGACAGCATTGAGGTACTAATTTTTTGCCAACAATAAAGGCTGCAATTGACAAAAATTAAAACAGAAAATGTAGACCCACAAAAAAAATTAATTTGCACCCGGCTTAATAGTTGTGCTAAGTAAATCCGGTCTCTCCCCGGCTGCCTAAGAGAAGCCATAAAAATTTCTGAGCAGAATCTGGAGTTGAAGATTCCACGCTAATTGCTTTCCCACCCCTTTCCCTCATCCCCTTTTCGGTCATCTCCACTGCGGAGGGACATGCAGTTTCCATATCCAAGATGCTTTTAGCTCTGCTGGGGTGAGGGAGTTGGGGGAGGAGAGGAGCGGGCCAGGGAGCCACATAAATAAATGGGAATTTCTGCATGGACATGAGGATTTTCTTCTTCATTTTTAAAAAATGAGAATAAGGCACGAGTATAAATTCCAAAAAAGAGCAATTTATTTAAGTCGATCATTTTTGGCAACACAATAGAACGCACATTGGGATGAACAGTCACAAATCACTTCCCTTCCCACTGTTTACTCCACCATATGCTGTGGAGAATACAATTCACATGCCGAAGTTTCGCCTCCTTGCAATGTGAGAAAGCATATTGCCGTATCAGCAGCCTGGTCACCCAGCCAACGCTTTTAGGAGTGGTGAGGGTGGGGAGAAAGAGGAAGTAGGAAATGCAGCCCTCCTCCTGGTCAGAATATGCTGAAAAACCCATAGAATCTTGAAGCTTGTTTTGAACCCGTTGCCGTGGAGTCAGCTTCAATCCTGGTGAGCCTTTGGGTGATGGAGTATAACTGTGTGTGCCCTAGGGTTTTCAATAGCTAATTTCTTGTAAGGAGGTCACCAGGCCTTTCTACAAAGGTACCTTTGGTGGTCTTGAACCTCCAGTCTTTGGGTTGGCAACTGAGAGCATTAACTGTTGACACCATCCAGGGACTCCTTGAAGACTATTTTCTGCTCAGCACTAACAGACTGGACTGAACTCCACTGGCTACTTCCCACACTGATTTTCCTGAACTCTCAGAACTTTTAGGCAGAAGAGAATCTTAAGGGTCAACCAGGCAAGTATGTGGCATGGATATGCTATGTTCTGGAATGAGCAGTGTTCTCCAAAAGTATGTGTGGTAGATCCAAAGCCCTGTAATTGTGGACAGAATCCTTGTGGTGCGGTGATTAAGTGCTCAGCTGCTGACCAAAAGGTTGGCAGTTCAAATTCACCATTGGCTTCTTGGAAACCCTAAGGAGGCAATTCTCTTCTGTCCTACAATGTCACTATGAGTCAGAATCAACTCTGCCAATATGTCTTTTTTGTTTTTAAATTTATACTTGTGGAGGTATCCCATTTGGGAACAGGACTTTCTTTGTTATGTTACTAAGGCTAAGTGTAGGGTGTGTTTAAGCCAATCGACTTTGAGATCTGAAAAGAGCAGGTTAGGCACAGAGAGCACAGCAGAAATGGAAGGGTAGACAGATGCCACATGAAGATCACCAAGGGACTGAGGGACAGTCACTGGAAAGAGACAAGACCCGCCCCCTCATGCCCACTACTGCCCCATCCCACCCAGCACTGACACAGAGAGAAATCCTTTTCCTAGAGCTACAGCCCTGAATTTGGACTTCCAGCCTCCTCAGCTGTGAGAAAATAAATCTCTGTTTGTTAAAGCTACCCTCTTGGGTTTTGGTTCTAGCAGCGCCAGTAAACCACAACATCTTATGTGAGTCTCTTTGATCTGTTTGTCATTTTACATACAAAAATAACCCTCCTTCCCCAGCATCCATGAGCTACCTGAGTCTGAGTAACTTACTCAGTAGAAAGGTTATAGTTTCCTTCACCTGGTCCTCCATGACCGGTGGGAAAGCAGATCTTAGTTCATGGTGAAATCTGTGAAAGATAACTCTGTGGCTTTCACACGATTTTGACCTCATAGGTACTTTAAGATAACCAATCAGCTGAGCCAGACTAAAGCTGAGCGTGCCCATTCCATGCCAGCCTCCGTCCCTTGTGAACAGGACTGTTGGCTGGTCCTTGGGTCAGAGATTCCTCAATGTCACTTCCGTGTACCAGGCCCAGAGGGCCCTGGATGCAGCCAGGCCTTAGAGACACATGCTAAGTCTACTCCATGAGAGGTCAAATATTTTATTAAGCCTGCTGTTTCAGTTGTTTAAGAAAACAACAACAACAAAAAAGTGTGTTTTTCCTTATAGTATGACAATGTTTGAAACAATATTTTAAAAGTGTTTTAATCTATTACAAAATGCTAGTTACTCTAAAAGGCAACTTCATGAAACACAAGACCAGTTTGTCTTGGGAACTCTGAGAATCACAGGTAAGGAGTGAATTTGACTCCCCTGCATTGTGCATTGAAATCCCCGTCCGAATGAGACAGAACAGATGTGGACAAAAGGAGTCCAGGGCTCCCATTTAATTCCAAATGAGCTTTAAGGTTCTGCTTCCTCTTGCTGATTTGAGCCTAAGCCACCTTATTGCCTAAACTCTGCAACTTGATACTGAAAGCTTGTCAAAATTAAGTGCACGCTTTATAAGTTTACATTTTTACAGTCTAACTGTTTTTCTTTGATATTTGACAGGGACACAGGTTCCCATGTCATCTGGCCTTGAAGTATTTTTTAGAACTTTCTCCTGGACCAATTTGAGGGAGCTCAAGGTTGCAGTGAATTATGGACCCTTGAAGCAGCCTGCCCAGCAGCCGGCTCTTGGGCCCGCACTTGAGGGCTAACACCTGTTGGCTGGACAGAGCAATTAATTTTTTAAAAAATGCACTAAGCCGCCCAAAATCAAAGCTAAAGGATAAAAATATAATTTTACCCTTTGAGCTTCCAGAGCTGACCTTTGATCTCTCCCAGTGCCTGTGTGGCAGGAGGCACAGATCTTAAATTTTCTTCCGAAAGGTACAAACACAGAGGTGACTGAATTCTTTCTGTCCTCATATCAGTCTTGCATAGTTTACTCCCACCAAGACCTAACCAGTGTAGTCACTCACAACCAAGAGGCAAATCTACCCAATGTCCTTCTCTTTGAGAACAGTATCATGGGAATCTCCTAACTCGTACTGCTGTCCATCCCCTCATGAGGAGACATGTTCTTTACCAAAAAGGCAGCATCTGGATTTTCTGGCTGATGATTATAATGTGGCCTTTATTTTAGAATATGTCTGTACGCTAAATAGATAACTGTAAACATCAAAGAGCTAAGCGCCAACTGTGGGCTGAGACGGGGCCACACATACAGCCTCCCGCCTTCTGCAAGCCCCTTGGTAGCCAAGACAAGGTCACTGATCAGGGTAATTTGCAGGAAAAGTCAATTTCTCCAGTACCGAAGCAGGTGTTGTGGCCCTCTACGACAATTTACTGAATCTAAATTGAGGAAGTTGGAAAAAGCAAAGGTCATGATCTGCAGGAAGAAAGGAGGAAAGAGAATCTCTTCGACTGTATTTTTAACTCCTTTTCAACCAAGGCATACTTGCCAACCAAGACGATTAATGCTGAAAGCAAAGAAATGAAAATCAGAATCTCTCGCTTAAATCAGCATCTTATCTGATTTCTTTAGAAGGAGAGGAACTCATGTTTGCTTAAATTCAAAAGGAAATAGGCTCAGTGTACAGGACCTGAGGAGCAGCTTCTGGGAGGGATTGCTTGGAAGCAAAAATCAAACCAAGATGTCAGAACTTTCTGTCTTCTAAAAAGTCGGCATATAGCATATGCAATACTATGTATAGCACTTAGCTTACAGTGTATGTTTTTAGTATAATAGAAACCTATGACAGATGTTTCTGTTAGGTGCTGGTGAGTCGATTTCCAACCCACAGCAGTGACAGAGTAGGACTACCCTGAGGGTTTCCTAGACTATAACCAAACAGCGCATCGCATTGGGGAAATTGGCTGCAAGAGACCTCTTTAAAACATTCAAAAGCAAAGACTTCACTTTAAGGACTAAGGCACCCCTGAGACAAGTCATGGTGTTTCCAATTGCTTCATGCATGCAAAAGCTGAACTTAACAACAATCTTCCCAAGAACAGATCATCAGGTCTTTGTCCCTTGGAAGAGCTGGGTGGGTTCAAACAGCCAACTTTTAGGTTATTGGCAAAGAGTCAATAGAGGACACAGCTAAAATGGAAAATACTATCTGTAAGGAAAAAGGAACACGAGGCTTGGTAATTAGAGCAGATCAGTAAAGCTCTTCAAGCTTTCCTTTTTCATCTGTAAATCTGGTGTATGTTCCAAGAGTTAAATCAGATAGTATATATGGAAGCATTCGTCAAACTTGAAATATTACTGATCATTATTAATTCTGAGGGTATCACAGCCTGACAGTTAACAAGCATATAACTCGTGGACCATACCAGTTAGGTCGTGGTGATAGCAAGCATTCAAAGCTTAAAATAATGAGTCAGTTACGAAAAACAGTTAAGAAAATAAGCATGTAAGTAAAAAAATACTGAAGGTGGCATATGAAAGACTAACATTTAAGCAATTTCTTTGAATTTAATTTAATCCTTGACAGGAAGGAAAAATATGCAGGCGTCAAACTAACAATGTTTTCAGCACAAAAAAGTTTATTTTCAAATGTAGGTAAAAAGCAGGCACATGGATGACTTTTTAATTAATTCAAACACACTGAGAAGACAGTACATGTAAGACTTGCTTGCACATCAATTTCTCTATTAAAAAGAAAAATCCTCATTGAAACACCATCCACATAACACAGACTTTTGAGTTCCAACTAGCAGTTCAGCTTTGTCGAGCAATATTAAATGTAGAGAATTTCCACTTTGGAGTGTGATCTGAATGCTCCCATTGCAGTTCACGTCCTCTTCCTGAGCTTTTACTGCATTTCAGAGCCTCAAGTTATCATCAGTGTCATGTATACTAATCTCCCCATTTTACAGATGAGGAAACTGAGACCCAGAGAGAGAAAGCAGTTTGAGGATTCTGAGCACATTGCAAATTGAGGACTAGAACCCATCGACCATGCCTGGGGTTTTTCTAACCCCTAAATGCTAAGTGAGGTCCCTGAGTGGCGCAAATGGTTAAAATGCTATGCTGCTAACTGAAAGGCTGCGAGTTTGAGTCCAGCCAGAGGTGCCTTAGAAGAAAGGCCTGGCAACCTACTTCTGAAAAATCAGCCACTGAAAATTTTGCAGAGCAGAGTTCTACTCTGACAGAGCTGAGGTTGCCATGAATCAGAACTGATTTTATGGCCTGTGTGTGTGTGTGTGTATGTGTTTTAATCATCAAGAACTTACTGAGCAGTATATGTCCATATGATGTCAGGGGGGACTGTGGGGATGTCAACATTATCAGTAGCATTTTGACATTTAAATCTCCATGTTAAAAAAAAAAAAAGAAAATCTGTTGCTATCGAGTTCGTTCTGACTCGTAGGGACTTTGTAGGACAGAGTTGAGCTGCCCCATAGGGTTTCCAAGGAGCAGCTGGTAGATTCAAACTGCTGATCTTGTGGTTTGTAGCCACAGCTCCTAACCAATTCATCACCAGGGCTCCCCTCTGCATATGTACACACACACACAGACACACACACACACTGTATGTATATATGAGGGCTGCCAATTAAGTTTGTGAACTCATCCTAGAAAAAGCACCTAGTTCACCCTTCAAAGCAATTTTGGAACTCTTTGGGACGTGGCCATCAGAGTTGTTGCTGTATTATCCTTGATGTCCTGAATCCCATCAAAATGTCTTCCTTTCAATTTTTCCTTTAACTTTGGATAAAGTAAAAAGTCATTGGGAGCAAGAACAGGGGAGTGAGGAGGAGTTTCCAATACAGTTTTTTGTTTACTGGCTAAAATCTCCCTCACAGACAACTTGTACGATTCAGTTCACGAACTTGCCACCTTGCCACCATGTGCAATGGCCATTCCAGAAAGAGTTCCAAAATTGCTCTGAAGGGTGGACTAGGTGCAGGTTTCAGTGCATAGCTTCCCAAGGGGAGTACTTTGAAGGTGACTGTAGTGATACACATCAGTGAGGTGTGTAGCACTTAGAACAGTTAGATTCACAAACTTAACTGTTAGAACTTGTGTGGGTGTATGTGTGTGTTTAATATGTACAATAAGAATTCAGATAGCGATTGCATATGGCCTTCCTCCAAACCCATATTCTCCCCGACTCTGAGATCGTGTCTCTCTGACCATTTTAGTTTGTTTCTGAGGCCACTTTCCACACTTATGTTAGCGCCCTCTTGGGTGTAAATGGCACTTCTATGAAGTAAATAGAGTGAACAAACCTTCTTAATCTTAACCACCAGGTTTCTGAATGTCCTACACTTATTGAACTGTTTTAATATTTGGTATTGATTACTGATAATTCAGCACACAAAAACACCTACAAAAAAAGAAAAACGACATAAATGCTGATCCATACTATTATACCTGGAGCATTGCATCTGAAAATGGTCTATTTTTTGTTTGGTTCTCATTTGATGAAACAGTTAAACACTGGCTTGTCAAATTTCTAGGCAGTAGACCCTGGTTCAGCCATCAGGCTGCTGTGACCGCCTTGGCTCTTGGAGCCCGTGCTCCAGCCAGGGGCAGAGAGACCCTCCTTGCTCCGTCAGCCTCAGAGCATGGTTTTCCACTTATCTACCATCTGCATTACGCCTTCCACAATCCCAAGTCCAAGCTACAGCCTTGCTTATTTTGAAGTTTTTTTTAAAATTTTGAAAGTACAAAGACTTACAGATAAATTTTTTAATTCTGCAATTACAAAGTTATGAAGTTTGGATTTTAAAATTATAGACTGACAAATAACAGATTTGTAGAACAGTTGCAAAAATAGCACAAAATATTCCCATATACCTTTCAGCCCGATTCCTCCTCCCATCTTTTCTGGCTGCTTTTTCGTTCTCCTTTGGACCTCTTCTTCCTTTCTCTTTTTCTTCTTGAGTCATCTGAGAATCAGTTGTAGGCATAACATCCCTTTTGCCTTAAAAACTTGAATGTATAGTTCCCCAGACAAGACATTCTCTTACGTAGCCACGGAGTTGCTGTTTTGTTAGGTGATAGGCATCAGTTCCGACTCACAGCAATACCACGTACAGCAGAACAAACCACTACCTGGTCCTGTGTCACCCTCAGAGTCACTGTTATGCCTGAGTCCATGACAGCAGCCACTGCATAAATCCATTTTGTTAAGGGTCTTCCCCTTTTTTCTGACCCTCTGCTTTCTCAAGCATGCTGTCTTTCCCAAGAGACTGGTAACACGTCCAAACCACATGAGATGTAGTCTCTCTATCCTCACTTCTAAGGAGTGTTCTGGCTAGGACTTGTTCCAGGACAGATTTATTCCTTCTTCTGGCATTCATTATTCTTCACCAACACCATAATTTAAAAACATCAATTCTTCTTTGGTCTTCCTTATTCATTGTCAAGTTTGCAAATGTGTATGAGGCATTTGAAAGTACCATGGCTTGGGTTAGGCACAACTTAGTCCTCAAAGTGACATCTTTGAGGCAGATTTGCCCAAAGCAACATGCCATTTGAATTCTTGATTACTGCTTCCATGGGTGTTGATTTCGGATCTATGTAAAATGAAATCTTAACAACGTCAATATTTTCTATGTTTATCATATGTTGTTTATTGGTCCAGTTGTGAGGACTTGTGTTTCTTTGTGTTAAGGTATAATCCATACAGAAGGCTGTAGTCTTCGATCTTCCTCAGTAAGTGCTTCAAGTTCTCTTTGATTTCAGCAAGCAAGGCTGTGTCATCTGCACATTGCCGATTGTTAATAGGAGTTTCTCCAAACCTGATGCTGAGTTCTTCTTCATAAATTCCAGATTCTTGGATTATTTGCTTGGCATACAGGTTTAATAACTGTGATGAAAGGGTACAACACTGACGTACACCATTCCTGATTTGAAACCACGTAGTACCCCTTGTTCTGTCCAAACAACTGCCTCTTGGTCTGTGTAGAATTTCTATTCGTTACAATGTTGTCTGTAATTTCTTATGATCCACACAACCGAATGCCTTTACATGCCAGTAAAACACAGGTAAACATCTTTCTGATGTTCACTGCTTTCATCTAAGATCTGTCTGACATCAGCAGTGACATCCCTTGTTCCGTGTCCTCCTCTGAATTTCACTTGAATTTCTGGCAGTTCCTTTTGCATGTACTCATGCAGCCCGCTTTTGAATGATCTTCAGGAAAATTTTACTTGTGTGTGATATTAATGATATTGTTAAATAATTTCTCCTTCTGTTGGATCACCTTTCTTTGTAATAGGCATAAATATAGATCTCTTCCAGCCGGATAGCCAGGTAACTGTTTCCCAAATTTCTTGGCATAGATGAGTGAGCACTTCAACCTCTGCTTCTGTCAAACAGTTCTGCAGCTTGGACCTCTTAAGGTGTATAGTTGCTGTTTACATTGTGGAAAAATGATATTTGCAATGAAGAAGTTGTTAGTCTTGCAAAATTCTATCATGTGATATCTTTTCTCATTTCTATCACCAAGGCTCTATTTTTCAACCACTAATCTTTCATTTCCAGCTTTCCTATCCCAATACCCAGTCATTATCACTGCATCTTGATTGCATGTCTGATCAGTCTCAGACTTCAGAAGTTGGTAAAAATCTTCAATTTCTTAATGTTAATGCCTTACTCTGACCTCTCTATTTGCAATTCTGAGCCAGAAATTCCTGTTCTCATAAAAAAATGAGCTTATCTATATTAAATAAATTAATTAAACTAAATGAAGATTGAAGAAATATGCATACTTAAATTTATCAGACCTGTTAGATTACCTTCTAGCGATCCGATGTGAATCACATGATTAGGTGTTCAAAATGTGTTTTGTGCTAGAATTGTGAACTGAATGTTCATGCTTTGCAGGAGAAAATTTTATAAACATGGAAAGTTATTTACAGATATCCATCCAAAGTCCCTGGAGAACAACCCCCAGCAGACCTCTTGAAGGCGGCTCCTGCCCCAACAGCGTGTGCACTTAGGCAGGTGCTTCTTTGAGCCTCGATTCCTTTTCTGCTAAATGGGAAACACAGACTCTCACGTCCACGTTCATCACATGAATTACACGAGATAAATAAAGTATTAGGACAGGGCTGGCCCATTAGGCACCCAGTCACAGACCTACCATATTTTTATACAAATAACAAACACACACAGTGCTTTTTGCTGACTGCACAGCACTCCCCCCAACCCATATTTTAGTAAACATTGTATGTGTGGGTACTTTCTTTATGTGGGCATGTTATTTACAAAACATGCAGTAACTGATTTCATTACTTGAATAACTAACAGGAAAATACACTGTGTTGCAGACAACAGGATGAAATTTATTTTCCATTCAAATTAAAGGTATTTAGCGTATTCATTTTCCATAGCTTTCCTAATCAAGCTCAACTATTGCTAGGCCTCCTCATGAAAGAAAAGGAAATGGATTTTTTAATATCCTAGAAATATTTAGGTTAAGAGGACACATTCAAGCAAGTATGCAAAATAGAGGCACACGTCCTATTTTATTTATCTATTGCAATGGATACATTGCCTAAAATGCAGTCAGACCAGACAGTTCTATACTTTCAAACTGATTGTCAAATTCTATTTCCATTCCTTGTCCAAGAGGTCTTGAGTGGTCCCTGGGTGGTGCAAATGATGAAGTGCTCAGGTACTAACCCAAAGGGTGTCGTACAAACCCATTCAGAGTCAGTTCAGTAGAGAGACCTGGCATCATATTTCCGCAAGGTAGTTCTCATGAATACCGTATGGAGTACAGGGCTACTCTGGCACATGGGGTCGGTGGGAGCTGGATCAACTCAGTGGCAATTTTTAAAAACAAAAAACAAGAAACAAAAAATAACAAGAGTACTTAGATTAAAAAGAGCCCCAGTGGTACAATAGTTCAGTGCTGAGCTTCTAACCTTAAGTTAGTTGTTTGGATCCACCCAGCGACTCTGCAGGAAAAAAGACCTGGTAGTTTGCTCCTGGGAAGATTACTACCTAGAAAAGCCTAAGGTGCAATTCTCCGTGAGATCACTAGCAATACTCAGTTAACTCCATGGCATGTAATAACAACAAAATGGAAAACTTAAGGAGAAACTAAGAGGAGACAGAAGGCATCTTTCTCTCATTCTTTCTGTCTGTCACTCTTTTTCTTCTCTTCTTCTCATACAAGGATCCCTTCTAGCCTGGGAACGTGACCCTGAGCTGATTCGCCAGACAAATAAATACAGTAGAAGGCATCAGCGAAGGTCGCCTCACCTGCAGGCATCCGTTGGGTGAGCGCTAGCCCCGAGAGGGGTGGGGCACTCTGACCCCCGCCACCTCTCCTGGCCCTCACGCAAGGGCAGCTGTGACAGCTCTTTGCCTCCAGCCAGGTCAGCGCTGGCGTAGCAGGAACAGAGGCAGCATTGTCCCCGCGTTTCGCACGAAGCACCGTCCGCCGCACTCTGCTCTGCAGCTGCGCAGGGCCTTCCCGACGGTGTCCCGGCCCGGGGACCACCAGACAGCATCTGCCAGCCCCCGACAGCCCCCTGGCTGCCGTGAGTGAGCCTGCCTGCCTTAAAAAGGAACGTGGCTTTCTAAAGACTATTCCATGCCTTGGTAAATACAAGCATTCTCAACGTCCCTATCTGTACAAAATGCCTTTAAATGAGAAGCTGTTTGAGTTGTGGTCGGCAGTGTCACCTGGAGACAAAAGCTCCATAAAAGTGATGATGAATGTATAATAAATCCAGTTCATTGAGCCGTGAAAGTAGTCCAGGGCTGTCGTGGGCAGGAACTAATTATATGTGGAAATAATCGTTCAACCTGAGAAAGGCATTTCCTATCCATTAGAAAATACCAGAGATAATACTTTAAATAAATAAATAAATAAAAGGGTTTCCTATGTCATTGGCCAAAAGAAGGGATTATTCCTTTCTTCATAATGAATTTGTTGAAGAATCTTAAATTTGAACGCTGGCTTAGTTATAGAGGTTTGCTCTTACGGTAAAAGAAGCACTACTTGCTGACTCAATTATAAGTAATTTAGTAGATGACCAGTTCTTGGGGGGGGGAGGGAACCTTGAATGTAAAGGTTCTCCAACTATATTTCATTACTGAAAAACTCTGTGGGTTTTTTTTTTTTTTTTTTAAAGACTGTTACACAAGTTTAGGGGGAAAATTTTGGTCATTATCTCATTTATTTTCCTTATCGAGCTAATTTAATTATCATTGAGTCCCAAATATTAGCTCCAGGACTGGGCTTCTCACATCTGTTAGTAAAGATTTGATTAGGGCTACACAAATGTGCTAGATTAAACTATCTAGTTGGTGAAATTCAAGCCACCTGGATATTTTAGCAACATCAATAAGAATAATTCTCTTTTTCAAAATCAGTAAATCCAAGCTATATTAAAAAGAATTCATTAATGAGTGCCAGATAGGCAAAACAAACATTTGACAATGAATCATATTATCAAAGGTTTTGTGGGAGATCCCTCTCAGCTTATGTTTAGATGTCAAATTATATTACCAAAACTAAACAATCTGTTAAAATGATGTCTTAATGCCATAAGTCTCCTGTGCCATACGGTTCCCTTCCTGTCCTTTAAATATCTTAGCAGAAAAAGAGATATGCCCTATTACCAATGGTAATAATCAAATTGTGAGACATTTGCCACAGAATGTTAACTTGGATATGTCTAAGAGCTGTTAATATAATTTAAATCCTTTTTTTAAAAAAAAACTTATAAAGGGAAATGGTGACAAAGTTTGGTTAACGCATTGCAATTATCTCGTATCGTTAGCACACCATAGTGTTCTTAGGAAGAGCTCATCACGGATGTGGAGAGTGAAAAGACTAATACACAAATGTTAGGTGTTTTACAGAATGTATAAAGAAGTTTAGAATTGGAAAGGACCTAATAAATCATCTGGTCCAAAATTGGTCGACTTATTCTGTAAAGGGCAGACAAACCCCCACCATTAAGTTGATTCTTGTAGGACAGAATAGAACTGTCCACTGGGTTTCCAAGGCTGTAATCTTTACAGAGGAAGCCTGGTAGGGCAGTGGTTAAGAGCTTGGCTGCTAACCAAAAGGCTGGCAGGTCGAATCTGCCAAATGCATCTTGGAAATCACATAGGGCAGTTTAACCTGTCCTATAGGATTTTTTTTTTTTTAATCTTTATGGAAATAGACTGCCATATCATTCTCCTATGGAGTGGTTGGTGGATTCCAACCACCAAATTTGCAGTTGAGTGCTTATCGGCTATACCACCACCAAAACCAAACAAACAAACACAACAAACCCATTGCTATCTATGTGATTCTGACTCATATCAACTGTATAGACAGAGTAGAACTGCCCTGTCAAGTTTCCAAGGAGTGGCTGGTAGATTTGAACTGCTTACTCTCTGGTTAGCAGCTATAGCATTTAACCACTACACCACCAGGTTCCTGCTATACCACTAGGGCTCCTTTAAGGGCACATAGTAAATATCTTAGGCTTGGTGAGCTAGGCTGTTACTGTTGCAATTGCTTAACTCCACATTTGTAGCCATATTGTTGTTGTTAGGTGCGGTTGAGTTGAATTTTACTCACAGTGACCCCATGTGGAAGAGTAGAACTGCCCCATAGGATTTTCTAGGCTGTAGTATTTATGGAAGGAGCACTGGTAGTGCCGTGGTTTAACTCCTGGCTGCTATACAAAGGGTTGGTGGTTTGAATTCAGCAGCTGCTCTGGTGGAGAAAGATGTGACAGTCAGCTTCCATAAAGAACACAGCCTTGGAAACCCTATAGAGCAGTTCTACTCTGTCCTTTAGGATCACTATGACTTAGAATCAGCTTGGTAGCAATGAGTTTGTTTTGGTTAATCTTTTTTTTTTCTGTTATTGTGCTTCAGATGAAGGTTTACAGGACAAACTATCTTCTCATTAAACCGTTAATACATACACTGTTTCACGACATTGGTTAACAACCCCATAATACGTCAGCATCCTCCTTCCTTGATGTTCGGCTCTCCATTACTGTCTTTCCCACCCTGCCTGCCTTCTAGTCCTTGCCCCTGGGCTGGCATTCCCCTCTAGTCTACTTTAGACAGGACTCTTATGGGTCTGTCTAATTTTTGGCTGAAAAGTGAATTTTAGAAGTGACTTTACTACTGAGTTCAAAGGGTGTCCTGGGCCATACTCCTGGAGTTTTCTCCAGTCTCTGTGAGGCCAGTAAGTCTGGTCTTCTTGGAGGACTTAGAACATTGTTCTACATTTTTCTCCAGCTCTGTCTGGGACCCTCTCTTGTGATCCCTGCCAGAGTACTCAGTGGTGGTAGCTGGACATCTTCTAGTTGTGCTGGACTCAAGTCAGGTGGAGGCCCTGGTAGTTGTGGCCCACTAGTCTTTCGGACTAATCTTTGCCTCACATCTTCAGCTGTCTTCGTTCTCCCTTGTTTCTGAAGATTAAGGCCAGTGGAGCATCTTAGATGGCTGTTTGCAGGCTTTCGAGACCCCAGGCATTACTCACCAGAGTAGAACATACAGCATTTCTTTATAAACCATGTTATGCCAATACAGCTAGATGTCCCCTGAGACCATTTTTCCCATAGCCCTCACCCCAGTAATAAGTTCTCTCAGGACAAGTTGTGCGGGGTTCCCCAGTATGGCGCGCTGTCTTACCCTTCACCAAAGTTACCACTTATCTGTTGTCTCTTTAGTGTTTACCTCTCCCGTCCCTTGTAACTATCAAAGATTGTCTCTTTTTGTGTGTAAATCTTTTCATGAGTTTTTATAGTAGTGGTCTCATATTGTATTTATCCTTTCATGATCGATCTTTCAGTCAGCATAATGCCCTCCGGATTCATCTATGTTGTGAGCTGCCTCACAGATTTACCATTGTTCTTTATCTTTGCATAATACTCCATTGTGTTTCTGTACCATAATTTATTTATCCATTCATCTGTAGGTGGACATCTAAGTTTTTTTTGTTTTTTGTTTTTTTTTTTGCTCTTGGGAATAATGCTGCCATGAACATGGGTATGCACATATCTGTTCAAGGGACGGCTCTTATTTCTCTAGGGTATATTCCTGGAAGTGGGATTACTTGATCATACGATATTTGTATTTCTGGCTTTTTAAGGAAGTGCCATAATGTTTTCCGAAATAGTTGTACTGTTTTGCATTCCTATCAACAGTGCATAAGCATTCTAATCTCCCTGCAGCTTCTCCAACATTTGTAATTTCCAGTTTTTTGGATTCATGCCAATAATGTTGGTGTGAGAATGTATCTCATTATGGTTTTGATTTGCATTTCTCTAACTTATAGTGATTGTGAGCGTTGTCTCATGTGTCTGTTAAGCTGCTTGAGTGTCTTCTTTGATGAAGTATCTGTTCATTTCCTTGCCCATTTTTTAACTGGCTCATTTGTGTTTTTGTTACAGAGGTATTGGGTTTTCCCGTTGATTTTACAGATTAGAACTTTGTTGGATTTGTAGTAACCAAATATTTTTTTCCAGTCTGTAGCTTTTCTTTTAACTTGTTTGGTGAAGTCTTTAGATGAGTGTTAAGTGTTTTATTTTTGGAAGATCCTGGTTATCTAGCTTATCTTCTGGAGTTTGTATCGTTAACTATGGTTTGTATCTCGCTAATGCCATGTCTTAGAGTCTCTAGAGTTTACTTTCTTTTTTTTTCTTCAATCTTTATAGTTTTTGGTTTTATATTTAGGTCTTTGGTGAGTTCTAATCTTATGCACTAATTCAGTGTGGGATATGGGTCTTGTTTCTTTTTTTTTGTGTTGCAGATGGACATCCAGTTTTGCCAGCACCATTTGTTAAAAAGACTGTCTTTTTCATACTTGATGGACTTTGGACCCTTTCTAAAGATCAGGTAACCACAGGTGGATGGATTTATGTCTAGGTTCTCAATTCTATGCCATTGGTCAATTTGTCTGTAGTACCAGCACCGCTACTAGTATCAGACTATTTTGACTACCGTGGATATTTTCTTCTTCTTCTTCTTCAACAGTGCTTTACTTATCTGCGGCCTCTTACTTTTCCATATAAAGTTAATGATTAATGTTTCCATTTCTTCAAAGGACATTGTTGACATTTGGACCAGGACTACACTGTATTTGTAGGTTCCTTTGAGTAGAAGCGTTATTTTCACAATGTTGAGTCTATTTATTAGCATAGTATGTTTTTCTATTCATGTATATCTGTTGGTTTCTTGTAATAGCAGTTTGTACTTTTCTTTGTTTAAGTCTTACATTCCTGGTTAGATTTATTCCTATGTATTTTATTTTTTTTAGAAGTTATTATAAGTAGTATCATTTTCCTGATTTCCTTTTTTGATGGTCTTTTTATTGGAGTATAGAGTATAGGAACCCAAATGATTTTTGTATGTTTATCTTGTATCCTGCTTCTGTGCTGAATCTTTCCATTAGTTCCAGTAGTTTTCTCATGTAGTCTTTTGGGTCTTCTAGATATAGTATCATGTCATCCACAAGAAGGGACAGTTTTACTTCTTCATTACCAGCTTGGATGCACTTTATCCTTTTTCTTGCCTTATTTTCCTAGTTAGTTCTTCTAGCACAGTGTTAAATAGAAGTGGTGAGAAATTGCATTGTTGCCTTTTTTTCTAGTCTCAAGGGGAATGTTTTCAGCCTTTCTGCATTAAGAATGATATTTCACAACAGTCTGGTGCTGGTACAAAAAGAGACATACAGACCAATGGAACAGAGTTGAGACTGCAGAGATGCCACCATCCTCCTAAGAACAGTTGATCTTTGACAAAGCCTCAAGATTTTAAACTTTGACAAATGGTGCTAGCAAAATTGGATATCCATCGGCAATAAATTGAAACAAGACCCATATCTCATACCTTACACAAAAACCAACTCAAATTGGATAAAAGACCTATATATAAAATCTAAAATGATAAAGCTCATCCAAGATAATATAGGATCAACAATGGAAGTTTTAATACACAGTGTAGACAGACTTCAAAATCTGATAAAGCATAATCAACTTCATCAAAAGAATTAAAAGACCACCTACAGAATGGTAAAAAATATTTGGCAACTGTTTGTTAGACCGACATCTGATCTCTGTAATCTATATTGTATTAACAAAATATCAACAAGAAAAGAATAATCCAATTAAGTGATGGGCAAAGGAGATAGACAGACAGTTCTCTAAAGAGGATATCTGCGCAGCCAAAAGACATATGCAGAATTGCTCACAGTCATGAGCTATTAAAGAAATTCAAATCAAAACTACAGTGAGATACCATCTCATCCCAACAAGGTTGGCCATGATCCAAAAAACAAAAAATAGCAAATGCTGAAGAGGCTGTGGAGAAATTGGAACTCTCCTACATTACTGGTGGGATTGCAAAATGGTACAACCTCTTTGGAAAACAATCCGGCACTTCCTTAAAAAGTGGGAAATAGATACACCATTGGATCCTGTGATTCCACTGCTTGGAATTTATCTGTCAGAAACAAAGGTTGTCACATGAACAGACACATATACACGAATGTTTGTTGCAGCACAGTCCACAATAGCAAAAAGTTGGAATCAACCCCGATGCCCATCAACAGATGAATGGATAAGCAAACTATGGTACGTATACTCAATGGAACACTGCTATGATAAAAAACAGTGACAATTTTAGAAAACATCTCATAACATGATCTCATTTGGAAGAGATCATGCTGAGTGAAATCAATCAGTGGCAAAAGGACAAATTTTGTATGAGACCCCTGTTACAAGGACTTAACAAGAGAATTATCCACAGAAGAAAATGACTGTGTTGGCTACATGGGTGGGTGGGGGGCTGAGGGCTTATCATAGATAAGATAATTGATAAGTGTTAGAAATTTTGTTCTTTTACTGTAAATAATAAAAATAAAATCAAGAAACAATGATATTGGCTATGAGTTTTGTATAGAAACTCTTTTATTATGTTGAAGAATTTCCCTTCTATACCTATTTTGTTGACAATGTTTTTTATCAGTGGTGGGTATTGAACTTTGTCAAATGCTTTTCTGAGTTGATTAAGATGATCATATGATTCTTTTTCTTTTATTTATGTGGTAGGTTTCATTGATTGATGCTCAAATTGTCCTAGATTGAATTGAGTCCCCCCAAAATGTGTGTGGCCCTTTAGCTGGACTGTAACATGAGGTGTTCCTTTATGTTATAAACTCTGACCCTATGATGTTGATGAGGGGGAATAGTCAGCAGTTGTGCTGGTGGGGCAAGACTCAATGTATGGGATTGTATTGTGCCTTGGGGCAGTATATTGAGATATAAAAGAAAGGGAGCTAAGCAGAGAATTGGGGATCTCATGCCATCTAGAAAGAAAGCACTGCCAGGAGCCAAGCACATCATTTGGAAAGGACCAGATTTCCTGCACCTCAGAAGCTTCCAGTCCTGGGGAAGACTGACGACAAGGACCTTCCTCCAGAGCCAGCGGAGAAAGGCTTCCCCTGGAGCTGACACCCCAAATTTGGACTTTTCGCTTACTGGACTGTGACAAAATAAAATTTCTCTTTTTAAAGCCATCCATTTGTGATATTTCTGTTAGAAGAGTGCCAGATGACTAAGACACTAGTGTTGAACCATTCTTGCATACCTGGTACAATTCTTACTTGGTTGTTGTGTGCTATTTTTTTTTTTTATATGATACTGAATTCTTTTGTCTACAATTCCATTAAGAATTTTTGCAGCTTCCACTGCTTATAGGGGAATGTACATTTTCACCCAGTCATATTAAATTAAAAAAAAGAAAAGAAAAGAAAAAAACAAAACAACAACAACAACAAAAAGAATTTTTGTGTCTATTTTCATGAGAGCTATTGGTCTGTAATTTTCTTTTTCTTGTGATGTCTTTGCCTGGTTTTGGTATCAGGATTATGCTGGCTTCATAGAATGAATACAGAAATATCCCTTCCTTTTCTATGGTCTGAAATGTTTTAAGTAGTACTGTGTAAGCATTTCTTTGAATGTTTGGTAGAATTCTCCAGTGAAGCCATCTGGGTTGGGGCTTTTTTTATTGGGATTTTTAAAATATTATTATTATTACTTTCTTGATCTCTTGTTGTGGGTCTGTTGAGATTTTCAAAATTATTTTGTTAGTTTGGGTAGGTAGTGTGTTTCTAGAAATTTGTTTCTTCTAGGTTTTCAAATTTGCTGGAGTATAATTTTTCATAGTACTCTGTTATTATCCTTTTTGTATCAGTCTGTTGTAACCCCTCTTCCCCTGCTCCATTTTATTTCTTATTTGGGTTATTTGTGTCCTCTCCTGATTTTCTTTTGTAATTTGGTCGTCAGTGAGTTGTTGATCCTTTCAAAGAAGCAACTTTTAATTTCGTTGATTCTGTTGTTTGTCTGTTCTCCATCCCATTTATTTCTTTTCTTCTGGTGAATGTGAACTTCTTTTGGTGTTCTGTATTTATTTGAACTGTGTAACTGATTTGGTCCTTTACTTCCCTTTTAGCGTGTGCACCTATTGCTATAAATTGACCTCTGAGCACTGCCTTAACTGTGTCCCAAAGATTTTAGCATGATGTGTTTTCATTCTCATTTGATTGTATGATTTTTTTTTAATTCCATCTTTGATTTCTTCTATTACTCAGGGGTTTTTAAGCAGGGTGTTATTCGGTTTTTCCCTTTTCCTTGTTCTTAATTTTTACTTTGATGACACTGTGATTGGGGAATATAGTCAGAGAATATATCTTGATGTTTTCTATTTTGTTGAGGGTTGCTTTGTGGCCTATGATGTGGTCTATTCTGAAGAAATTTCCATGTGTGTACTTTGTAGCTATTCGGTAGAGTATTCTATGTATGTCTATGAGTTCAAGTTGGCTAATTGTGGACTTTAGGTCATTTGCATCTTTGCTGTGTTTCTTTCTAGATGTTCAACCTTTTACTGAGAGTAGTGTGTTGAATTCTACTATTATTGGGAACTTTCAGTTTCTCTTTCAGTGCTTTTAGTTTGTTTTATGTATCTTTGGAGCCTTGTTATTGAATGTGTAGATATTTATTATGGTAATGTCTTCACGATGAATTGTCTCTTTAATCATTATATAGTACCCTTCTTTATCTTTTATGGTGAATTTTGTTTTAAAGTCTGTTTTATCTGAGATTAGTGATACCACTGTTACTCTTTTCTGGTAGCTGTTTCCTTGATATATTTTTCCATTCTTTGATTTTTAATAAATTTTCATCTTTGTTTCTAAGGTGTGTCTCTTATAGACAGCAAATTGATGGATCTAGTTTTTAGATCAATTTTGTCACTCTGTTTCTTTATAAGTGCATTTAGTCAATTTACATTCAGCACAGTTATTGATAGTATAACTTTATTGCTGTCATTTTGTGATGCCTTCTTTTTTTTTTTTTTGGTAGTGCTGACATTGTTCTTGTTCCTCTTACTCTTCTGTGCTGAATTCCTTTTGTTTGTGCTTTATTTTTTCATTTCTTTTGTTCTTGTATATATTTTTTCTTTTTTATTGATACTATGTTTTTCTTCCTTGTTTTGGTAACTAGGTTTGTTAGCTTTCTTTGTGGCTGCCTTGAAATTTACCATTATCCTCCTAGATTTGACTAGCATATTATTACTTGGTATTACTTTGCCTTTATCTCTTTGTTAGAAAGTTCTATACCTATAGTGCTTATTCCCTCTTTTATTGTTTTGAGATGGTCATTTATAGATTACCTTCTCTGGTTTCCTCTTGTAAATCTTTTGGTTTTTAATAGACTTTGAGAGCTCCTTTTCTAGGTTTCTATCTAGCTGATGCAATTTTATGTCGTAGATTCAGGCTGTCATCTGGTGTTGTTTGTTCTTAAGGTGAATAAGAAAACTGTCTTTAATAATTCTGGTGAGCTTGGTTAGATTTTTACACATTTCTTTAATTTCTGTTTATCCGGAAATGTCCTAATTTTGCCATTGCATGAGGTCTGACGATTACATTCCTGAACTTGGCACCACATACTTGTATTGGCAGCACCGTACAAACAATTTGGTAAGGTTTCATAACCTTGGTATATCAGCGTCTCACAGCTGTGTTCGTATTGGTACGCGGCAATGTCTTGCTGAGTGGCATTATTATTGTTATGTGTTTTTGTGTGCCATTGCAAGAATGTCAGAGCTTGAATAAGAGCAATGAACAAACATTAAATTTATTATTAAACTTGGCAACAGTGGAAGTCATATCAGGGACATGTTAGTACAAGTTTATGGGGATAATTCCATGAAGAAAACAGCAGTGTACAAATGGATTAAATGTTTTTCTGAGGGGAGAGAAAGCATCACTGATGAAACGAGGTCAGGGTAGTCAGTAATGAGCAGAACTGGTGAAAACATTGCAAAAATTCATTGAATTCTATGTGAAAATCGTTGGCTGTCTGTGAGAAGCATAGTAAGCCAACTAAACATCAATAAAGAAACAGTAAAATCTTAACTGAACATCTTGGTATGAGAAAGGTATGTGCAAAGATGGTACCAAAGGAGTTCACCAATGAACAAAAGCAAAGGAGAGTAGAAGTTTGCCAAGACCTCTGGGAGAGACAAGATGATGTTTTGGGCCATGTTACCCCTGGTAATGAACCATGGCTGTACCAATATGACCCTGAAACAAAGCATCAAAGTGCATAATGGAAGTTAGCTAATTCTCCATAACCAAAAAAGTTCTGTCATTCCTAATCAAGAATCAAAATGATGTTGCTAACATTTCTGATATTAGAGGGATTGTTCATTATGAAATTGTACCAATTGGACCAGCAGTTAACCAAGTTTACTGTTTGGAAGTGCTGAAAAGGCTGTGTGAAAAAGTTAGGCAAAACCAACCTGAATTTTTTGCCAACAACCCATGGCTCTTGCATCATGACAATGCACCAGCTTACACAGCACTGTTTGTGAGGGAGTTTTTAGCCAGTAAACAAATAACTGTAGTGGAACATCCTCCCTACTCACCTGACCTGGTCCTCAATGACTTTTTTTTTTACCCAAAGATAAAAGAAATGTTGAAAGGAAGACATTTTGATGATATCCAGGACATCAAGGGTAATATGATGAAGGCTCTGGTGGCCATTCCAGAAAAAAAATTGCAAAATTGCTTTGAAGGGTGGACTAGGCACTGGTGTTGGTCCATAGCCTCCCAAGGTGAGTACTTTAGAGGTGACTGTAGTGGCATTCAGCAGTGAGTTATGTGATGCTTTTTCTAGGATGAGTTCATTAATGTAATTGTCAGATCTCATATTTGAACAAGAGTTTTGGCATGATATATTATTCTTGGTTGGTAATTTTTTTCTTTTAAGGTTTTATATACCTGTCATCTTATTGTCTTCTTGCCTAGTTTCTGCCAACTAACCAGAGTCTGGTCTTATTGTTTCCCTTCTTTATGTGACTTTTTGCTACTCTCAAGCTGTTCTCAGGAAACATTGTCATTGGTTTTAGCAACTGTGATTATGATATGCCTTGCTGATTTTCTTTTGAGGTCTATGCTATAAGGGGTTCACTGAGCTTCTTGGGTAGTCAGCTTTTCATCTTTCAAGATATTAGCAAGTTTTCTAACAGCAGTTCTTCAATGATTCTCTCTGTGTTTTCTCCCCCTTTCTGGAACTCCAGTCACTCACAAAATTTTGGTTTTAATTGTATCCCTCATCATTCTCAGTGTTTCTTCTTTCTTTTCTCCAATTTTTCCTAAAAAAAAGTAATACCCAAGTATTTGTCATTTGTTTCATTGTCATTGTTTCAAACGAGCTCCTCAGACCTTCCACGACACTGTCCATTTTTGAAACCTTATTGTTTATCTTTTGGATTTCTAATTGTTGCTTTTGTATGATTTCTAGTTGTGAATTTATTTTCCTGAATTCTTACATTGTTTTGTCTGATTTTTTCCACTAATTTATCTACTTTTCCTTCATTTTTGTCTGCTTTGCTTCTGCTCTTAGATAGCTCTAAATAGCAAAGTTTTGAATTCCCTCTCAGGTAGTTAGAGTGACTTTTCTTCCACTGAAAGTAATCTGATGTTTTATTTTGGTCACCTAGTGGTGCTAACCTTTTTTCTTTTTTTTTAATGTTTTGATATTGTCTTCAAGATTCTCAATAGCTGTTTTCTTTGTTTATTGATTGTAGGTTTGTTTGTTTTATCCTGCTTTTTTTGTTTTAGCTGGTTATGTCTGAGCAGGTGGACTGTGCATTCTTTGATGTTTTCTTTTCTGTAGGCACGATACTTTTCACTTCCTTGTCCAATGGGCAGGTCTCAGTCACTCAGCTGTGTTGCAACAGGACAGGTCCAACTGAACAGGAGGTGCTGAGATGTGTTGTTTGTGGCAAGAACTAGGGCTGAGAGGGTAGGGTGGGTCAGTGGAGGAAAGATTCTGGTAGACCATGCCTGTACTGCTTGAGAGTATAATGTTCAGCACTTGGTGAAGGACAAGAGGGATGGGCAGAAGCTGTGATGTGTGGAGCTAAAATGGAAACCAGAGAAAACAGAGCCAACAACAAGAAAAAAGTGCACAGGGAGCCTACTATCAATATAGAGAGACAAGAAACCAAGAAATGAAGAAAAACAAAAAGAAGAAGAAGATAAAAAAAGACAAAAATAAACATACATAATTTTTAAGAGGAAGAAATATACCCAGGAATCCCACCTGGTGAAGGGGAAGTAGCTCCCAGGCCTCAGGGCACATCCTATCTAAAAGGTGCAGAAACAGAACATAGTGCCAGGTATTTAGGAGATGGGAAAATAAGGAAAGTGAGAAAGATGAGAAGCTGAGGAATGATAAAAAGGAAAAAAGTGAAAGAAAAAGTAAGAAGGAAAGAAATATTCCTAGGTATCCCACTGGTGCAGCTGCGCAGACTAGGGAAGTGGTTCCCATCTTGCACAGTACAGTCTGGCTAGAAGGGGTACAGTTGGCCCACTATGTCAGGTACTTAGAAGACAAGAAAAAAAGATGAGTAGAGAGAAATGAGATATTGAGAGATGAAGAAAATCAAGAGAGAATAAATGAACAGTAACAAAAAAAGCCCTAGGGATCCCACCAGCGTAGCAATGAGAACCAGAGAAACAGTTCACCCGTTAAGTGGTGCTTCACAGTCTGTCAACATGAAGCAAAGATGGTGCGTGGAGTCAGGTGCTCCAGAGAAAGGAGAGGGAGAAGGTGAGAGGTGTGAGAGGTAGGGAAGAAACCAAAGCAAGTCAAAAAAGGCAGCATTGGTAACAAAGAAATGACACTGAAGGAGCTGGCTGGTAAGGGTGCGGTGAATCTGTGAGGCAAGTAGGTGGTGTCTCTGAGGCCTTAGTTAACCAGCTGGTTGGGCAGAGGTGGCGTTTGAGTTGGAGGAAGAAGGGTAGAGGATGGGAAAGCTTGCATCGCTCGTTACTGGGTGCTCTGTCCCCTGCTGGCAGCTCCGTGAAGCTGCTTTCCTGTACTCCCTGGGCTCTGATCTCTGATAGGAGTCCAGGCTGTTGGAGCCATGCTGTGTTAGCTGATAGGAGACCTCCTCTTTCATCTCTTATTTCTCTCTGTTCTCTATCAGTTTCTTCTTCCATCTGGGTGCTTTATTGAGTTCTTTATCTCACCATTTGACTCTTCAGATTCCAGGATTGACACTTGTCTCTCTAGTTTTTCAGGTCTTTGCTGTGGAAGGACAGTGTGGTGTTTCTGTCTACAGCGCTGTGTTGATCCTGCCTCCTGTTTTGGATAAGCAACACAGGAGCAGACAACCAGGTCTTTACCCCTTGTCGCTGCTGGGTGGGTTCAGCCTGCCAATCTTTTGGCTAGCAGACAAACACATAGCTGTTGTCCCACCAGGTCTTCTTTTGTAGCCACAGACGGTAGAGAATGAAGGACCTGGTTGTGTGCTGATAAAACTTTATTTGCAAAAACAAGTGATAGACTGTATTTGGCCTCTAAGCAGTAGTTTACTGACCCAGTTCAACTTTCATACTGTGACTCTCGCACATCTTACACCTCAAGTGGTAAAGTAATTCAGCCAAGTTAAACAGCCAGTGGCCGACCCAAAGCTGAGATCAGCCCCTCCAGCTCCCAGACAAGAGCTCACAAAGTGCTGCATTAATTGTAATGACACATGAGCGGGTGGCCACATCCAGATGGAAGTTCTGCCGCTGCCTCAAAGCACACTCGAATGCTTCATGCATTTGATGTCTATAGAATCGTGATGTACAGCTCATTCCTAATGTCCACAGAGAATAACTTGCTTTTTCAGAGACCTCAAGCAGAATCCCAAAGAATATTTTTTGGGAAAGGAATCCAAACAGCCTGACAGTTCACAAAGCATGCAAATACTCGCCTGCAATGCCACTCATGGCTTGCTTCATTAAAGACCATCTCAGTCCCAGAAAACTGTGTTTCTATTGAATATTTATAACAAATACGTTTGAATAAGAAGAATTTAGAGTGGAGGAAAAAAGTCTGTGTTGTGATTCCAAATTAAATCTTATTTTCATGGTTGAGAGTGTTTTGCATTCTCCAGGTTTGCACTGTATAAAGAACCAACCACCTTCTTGCAGTGCCCCTCCAAGCACCGAGTAATAAGACTTTCTAGATTAACTCTTGAGTCACTGAAATGTGTTTCTTAGTGGGGTTTTTCCATTTCTGTTCACTCATTCTTTTCATTTGGAAGAAGGGAGAAGAAATGGGTCCCTAGGAAATCTTAAATGGAGAAGAGGGTCTGTTTCTCTTCCTGAGACTGACATCATGTGGAAAGGCATTATGATTGTTATTTTGTACCTGACAGTCCAGTAAGGCATGATTGATGAAAAGGAATTGGTGTTTGAGTCAAAATGGACCATCATTAACTAACTGAACCAAATAAATGAAGCGGAGTTTCCAAGGGGCAGTGGGGCACATTCTTCTTGAAAACACGGGTCCAACGTTCAGGATGTGTTTTACCAAAGGGGGTGGGGAGAGAGCCATTACTTAATGGCTCCCAGCTTGCAAAGGTGAAATAGCCTTCACTGTGTATATAGATTTTCTATTTGGCAGTCCTGGGTTGATAGTGATTTACACATTTCTCATTGAAGAAACCAAGGTGTGTCTTCCGATGGATCACGCATTTTCTGGTCCTAGATTCATAAAAACAGCTTCTATACTAATAAATGCATATATAATTCTGTTACTGTAATTATTTTCTAGCTTCAACAGTTTAATCCAGGTTAGAAGTGAACAATAGCATTGGCTCCTTGGAGTTACATATGCAAACGAATTGTATACAAGCATAACATAAAAGTATACACATTTATATGAAAGCATCTTTTTACAACTCAGTTTCTATTTTGCTCAAGATAACAATTTTTTTGTAAATCACATTTACTTTGTATTTCCTGTTCGAATTTAAATCACTGATAGGTTATGTAAAGTACAGTTTTATAGTGCAATCAAAACTAAGTTCTTAGGTTATTAAAATATTGGAGACTATAATTCTTTGTATTTCAGATGAAAAGCTTGACACCTCCCCACCCCGAATCTACCAGATTGCTGTAGGTCAAGGATAACAAAAGCATGAATGATTCAGAAGCACACCTTTTGAACTTTCCTTAGAAAGACTTGAGCAGGACGATGGCTGAGCCTCTTAACCAGAATGTGTGCAGGTGGCCACTTCTTGGCTTGAAACATCTTGAAACAGTTTCCGTGCCTAGCAAGGAGGCTCCCAGTGTCAGAGTGCGGCTTGCTCAAGAAAGGGAACCAGAGAACGCAACTGAGCCCATTTGCATTAGTTCAAGAGCAGAACTGACTACCTCAAAGGTTAAAAGCACAGAATCTTATTACTTTCCTCAAGGTATATAATGTGACCAAAAAAACAGTGGTGGGAGGTGTTTTTCATTGTGTTTTGTTAACTAAAGGTATTTCTGGTTTTGACTTTTGTTATAGACTATTAAGGAATATAGAATGGTATATATTATTACGTACGAAAAGCAAGGATAAACAATAGCAAACTGTGGGACTAAACAAAAGTGAGTTGATCTTCACTGCTAATGGGAGAAAATTTGGGCTGGGCTACCTGAGCTATCCCTGCCTGTGTAATAGACGTGGAAGCGATTGTCTACAACTTCTTTGATATACATTTTTGCATTAGCCTCATTCCTGGCTCCTTGTTACATTCTTCCTTTTGTTTTTCTCATAATTTATGTTGTCTTGAAGTATTTCACGTATCTTTAGGAACTATTTAAAATTCCTTTTTAAAATTAGAGAGGGTTGGACATAACGTGCAAAGTTAACAACAGAAATTTGAAGAACTTATCCACTGATACCAGCCAAGCCAAGTGCCCTCGAGTCGGATCCGACTCATATCCACTGATAGGCACAAATTATTTTAAGAAAAGCTGAAGTCATTAGCCCAATAAAGGATTAGAGTTGACAATGGAAGTGAACCTGGAGTGTAATTAATGAATTCTCTAGTTGTTCTTCCTGTGTTATTTCACATACGTATTCAGGCAGCTGTCTCCAGCGTCTGTCATCTGATTGATCCCTGGGTTGGCGCCATTGATGCCTGGGTCTCCTTCAGTCTTTGCATTTACTTCCAAAAACTGAACACGCAGTTAATGTGCTTGACTGCTAACTGAAAGATTGGGGATTTGAGTCTACCCCAGAGATGCCTTGGAAGAGGGACCTGGTGATGTCGTCTTGTGAGATCAGCCACTGAAAACCCTGTGGAGCACAGTTATCTGACACACATAGGATCACCAGGAATCGAGGTTGACTCAGTAGCAACTGGTGTAAATATAGACTGTTTCCACTCACCGAAGCATCTGGGAAAAACAATCCCAGCTTCCATCTTTTTTTCCCACCTATTGTTAGTTTTCTTAAATTCATTTTTTTTTTCCTTCTCAATGAAAGAAGCAGATATGTGTTGCACACTGTTTCATCAGGTATTTCTAGAGCACCTGTTCCGGCCAAGACCCTAAGCAGAGGGCAGGGTAGGAGGCTGGACAACCCAGGAAGTTCCTGAGGTCCATGAGTCTCTCTAGGAAGCTCCTGTGAACAGTAGGTTTTGAGAACTGGTGATTTCACACGAGGCATCCTCAGAGGGTAGGGCTGGTTTTAAAATGAAAACAGCACCTCCAGACTTTTCACCCTGAAAAACGGGGACCAGCTAGAGGTCAACAGGTAAATGCACATTAATCCATGTCATGCCTAAGTGAAAAGGACAAACAAGCTCAAGGATAAACAAAGAAAGTAGATAAAGGTAGAGCCCAACAGAGCCCACTTTGTGGAGCTCAGGGATCTGCTACGTTCAGTTCAGACAGAAGCAAAAACACAGGGTCCTTCCTGGAGACAGAAATGACTGCAGTAATCAGTCAGGAGGCGGAAGACACCCAGTGATAGTGCTGTCTGTATGGAAGGGTATAACATATTCATTAAAACATAAAACTAAATGAAAAAACCTATTGCTGTTAAGTGGATTCTGACTCATGGCAATTCCATGTGTTATATAGCAGAACTGACTCTTCAGGGTTTTCTTGGCCATAATCTTTATGGAAGCAGATCACCAGGCCTTTCTTCTGCAGAGCTGCTGGGTGAGTTTGAACCACTAATTTTTCAGTTCATAGCCAAGCACGAACCTTTGATGCCACCCAGAGACCTAACGTATTCATGACCAAGTTTATTTGGCCTGGAGGACTTGGGTGACAGTTTCAAATGGGTCACATAGTCTACCTTCATGGTAAGACACATTGTTCTAGCAAGCAGTTTGGCCCCAGGGCACATCCTCCTACCTCTAGACATTCTGCCCATCTTTTCCATCCTGACTTTAATGTTGATGAATTTATGAGGGCCATAGGAAAAGCTCATGGTTTCAGACTCTCATCTGGAAAAAACCACTAGCCGCCCTCAGCCCAGCTCAACACTATGCTTCTAATTTAAGCCTAAAAATGATTTACATTCTCTTCTGTAAGTAAAACAGAGATCATTTGATGATGGTTCCTTGTGCAATTCAAAACGAAAATTATTAGATGTACGTAGGCAAGTGCCAACTTGCAAAGGCAGTTTCAGCAAGGATGCAGAATGTATCCAATACATACATATGTATTGCTAGGGATTTTCTGTTTGTTTTCATTATCTAAGGCTCATGGGGTTTGGGGTATGTGAGTGCGTGTCCATGTGGGAAGAAAGTGTCAAGTTATTAACATTTTCATCTGCAGAAATGGATTGAAACTCTGCTCACTGTGTCACAAGTAAGATCTTTTACAGGGCACTGGTTGGCAAGGCCTTCTGCAGAGCACATTGTGAATGAGAAATTGTCACACCAGAGGCAGTCACGGCAGTTCCTTGGAGACAAGGGGCAGCTTTAAAGGAGCCTGGCTCGAGTTGGAGGGCCCTCCAGGCTCCGGGGAAGGGTTTGATAACAGTTAATGGGTCACACTCTGGCTTGTCACATCCTTTGGAAAAGCTGATCTGTTTTCTAAGTCCACGAGTGACAGGATTATTGTGTAAGTACTTCTGAAACGCTTTCATCTTGACTGTTTGCCTCTGAAGCTGTGGAAGAGGCTTTGCCAGGAAAAGCAAAGACTAAAATAAAAACATGCCCAGTGCTAATGTCATAGGTTGTGTGAACACCGCACCGGGGACTTAAACACCAACGGAGAGACCTCGAGGAGGTGCTGGGAGGTGGGATGGAGGTGCATCAGAAGACGGGCACACAGCTGAAAGGACGCGGAGGACTGTAATCACTCTCCTTGCCCAGGGCAGCGCCTCAGCCTGGAGAAGTCCCCCTCCAGTCAGGAGTGTCAGAACAGCTGCAGTGACAAGCCCGTCTACCCAACATATTCTGGGCCACGGTAGCAGCCCAGCTTTGTGAGAGACACTGGGAATAAGCTGTTTCGTTGACCGAGATCGCTTGCTTCTGTCAAGAGGTCTGGGATTTTGCTAACCTTCCTCTCTCTATCAATAGGAACACAGAGTCTGCAAGTGTGGCTTATGGACACTCTGTATTAACACCATCAGGAGCAAAGGCTGAAAATGCAGATACTTACCCCACCCAGCCTCCTGAATCAGAATGCAGAGGTCTGCTCCCAGAATCTCTGTTCTTCATAAGCTCTGTGGGTGCCTCTTAAGCACAGGGAGATTGGAGGACCAATGACACCGGTGGAATAGCTATAATGAAGGATTCAAGCATGCTACCAACTGTGAAGCTGGCGCAGGACCCCACAAAGTTTTGAACTGCTGTACATGGGATTGTCACAAGTCAGAGCCAGCTCAACACATACTGACAAAAGCCACCTCCCATTGACTGCCAACTGAGTCTGACCGCACCACTGGTGAGGATCCTACTGTCTAGCCACTGAGTTTCCTTGTTGCTGTCATTAGGTGCTGCCAAGTCGATTCCAACTCATGGCAACCCCATGTCACAGAGTAGAATTGTCCCATAGGGTTTTCTAGGCTATAGTCTTTGCAGAAGCAGGTCTTCAGATCTTTCTCCAGTGGAGACAGTGGGTGAATTTAAACTGCCAATCTTTCAGTTAGCAGCTCTTCCACCAGAGACCCTTCTGAATTGCCTTACTGTTGATATGACTTGCTAAAATTCTTCCAGTAAATTGACTACTGCTTGTTACCCAGTTGGTAACAGTTCTCGTTAACTTCCAAAGACTCCTCTCTGATATCTGTGTCCTGCTTCTTCACATTTCTACATCCTCTCTGTTTCAGGCTGGGTTCTCTAGACAAACAGAAGTAGTAGAGCAAAGAAATATGTATGTAGATTTCTATCAAGGTGTATCACGATAAATGGAGAGAAGACTGAGGGTGTCAAAGATTTCATTTTACTTGGATCCACAATCAGTGCCCACGGAAACAGCAGTCAAGACATCAAAAAAATGCACTGCAATGGGCAAATCTGCTGCAAAGGACCTCTCTAAAGTGTTAAAAAGCAAAGATGTCACCTTGCAGACTAAGGTGTGCCTGACCCAAGCCATGATGTTTTCAGTCACATCATACGCATGTCAAAGCTGGACAATGAGGAAGGAAGACAGAAGAAGTGATGCCTTTAAATTGTGGTGCTGGAGAAGAATAGTGAATATCCCATGGACTGCCGAAAGAACGAACAGAGAGGTCTTGAAAGGAGTACCCCCAGAGTACTTCTTAGAGGCAAGGATGATGACCCTACATCTTACACAGTTTGGACATGTTGTCAGGAGAGATCAATCCCTGGACAAGGACACCATGTTTGGGAAAGTAGAGGGTCAGCAAAAGAGATGAAGACCCTTAGGAAGATGGAGTGATGTGGTGGTTGCAACAATGGACTTGAGCATGACAAAGATTGTAGGCATGGTGCAGCTCCACACAGTGTTCTGTTCTGTGGTACATGGTGTTGCTATGAGACAGAACTGACCCGATGGTACCCAATAACAACATATCAAGGAAATAACTCATGCGGTGGTAAAGGCTGGAACGTCCCAAGGCCCTGGGGTAGGAGAGAGGCTTCTACAGATTCACACAGCTGGAGAGGCTGGCAAGCCCATGTTTGGTGTGTCAGAGAGCAGATCTCTTGCTCACAGGCTGTGAAAAGAGATGAATTCCAAGATTAGCAGGTAAGCTCATAGTTCAAGTCCCAAGAACTGGAGGTCAAGCAAACAGGCAGAGACTGCAAGATTCAGAGTGAGCAAAGTGCTGGAAAATTTGCTAATATTTGGATGCAGGCTACGCCCACCAGGAAACTCCCTTTCAACTAGTTAGCTGCTCACAGCAGATCCCACCGTGGGCGTGATCACATATAAATACTATGAATTACGGCCCAACCCAGTTGCCTTTCAACCTTAACCATCACACTACCTAACTTTCAAATTTACCCTGTGCAAATGCCCCTTCTTCTGTAACATCTTTTAGAATCCTTTTCCTCCCATCCCAGACCAAAAGGAATAATCTTTCTGCCTCTGCCTTTCCTGTAGCCCTGTATCAATTCTCATGTCATGTATCATTAAGGACTCTACATTAGAGCCCATATTGACTTTACACTTTCTTTAGAGCAGGAGCAGACTTTTTATTATCTTTGTGGCTTCCAAAAGCATGGTCGGTTCTCAGTAAATCTTGGCAGATGAATACTGATTAGCTGGATGAATTGGGAGTAGACTATCTTCTGTCTGTCTCCTTGGCTAACTTTGTGCATGTGTTATCTACTTTCCTTACCTCCGGTGGGAGGAAAGTGAAGTGTTCCCTGTAGGCTAGAAACTTCAGAGAACTCTCCCCACCAGTAGTATACTGGTTCGTACTTTGATGGTGCATAGTCTTGTAAACAGCTAAAAGCATGATGGTTTCTAAGGGATAAAAAATAAACCAATGGCAGAGAAATGGCCAATGGCTTAATTGCATCCTTAAATGCAAAGAAATTTGGGTAAAACTGAGTTTCTCTAAATGATGGCAGTCCACTACTGGTCTAGTTGAAGGGCAGTGCAGAGGTGAAGGATGAACCCCCATTGCTCTACCTTCTCTGTGACACTGAGCAGCATCAAACAGAAGCATGGTGACACTTCAGGATTGCCACTCAGCTTTGGAAAGCTTGCACAAAAGAAAGACAGTGGCATCCATAGAGCAGACTGGGAAGAAAGAAAGAACGCACAGAGCCTTCCTTGCTTCTGATCAAGATACTACTTTTGAATCAGGCTTCATCATTGAAAAGGAGTATCTTTTTCCAGATTCTTGAAATTCTTATAGGAATATTATAGGGGCAGTGGAGAATCCAAAGTATGCCAGGCCCCTGGTGAATGGAATCTCTGTATCTGATTGAAGGGTTGCAGGGTTATCGGTAGTTTTATTTTAGCTAGCTCATGAAATCAGTTGACTTTGGGATATATTTTTGTTAAAATTTGCTTGATATTATTTGGGGACAGGCCAGAAAATCACCATGACTTTTGAACACATTGTCAAGGCTGTCTCCTCTCGTATTGCACAGTGCTTTGCATGTCACAAATGTTCCGTTTGGAAGGAAAACCTAAAAATGCTCTCATGTGCGAGTTACTATTTTAGTGGGAAAATGACTTTTTAAAAAATTGCAAACGTTATTTCCTTTGAAGGACATTTCAGCTTTGGATTAGCATTGTTGTTCATGGTCATTGTTCTGCTTGAGCGCATTTCTGTGATTATTGTCCCCATCACTGTCTACCTTATATTGTCCATCTTGGGCTCTAAATTAACCCTTTCACGAGAACTCCTTTCATTGACAGACCTGATTAGAAATTCAGGTCGATGCAAAACTTTGGGGCCAGAAAGGACATTCCTGAATTTTTTTCCTCATGTCTTCTCTTTATCACCCCTGAATCTGGTTCTCTTCTTCAGCTCAGTGAATGACTTGCCGTCACTGTGTTGCACCTGTTTCCCTCAATGTTTGTCTAACCAAACACTGAGTCTTCTTTAGTCCGTATTCTAATTCCATCTTGAATCCACTTCCTTTCGCTCTCACTATCCTAGTCAGAGTCATTACTATCTCTAGTTTAGATAACGGTCACAGCCTCCCAGTTGCTCTCTCCACTCCTTCTCTTGCCTTCCTCTCTCACTCCCAGCCATTCTCCATAGAGTGGCTGAGCTGATATTCTTAAGACACAATCTGATCATATCTTACTCTTGTGTGCAGTGGATTCTTGGCCATACCTCACCATGGCCTCTGAGGCCTATTGGCATCGGACCCCGCCCCCATTTTCATCTGTCAATCACACACACTCAATCCACTGAATCTTGCTTTAGCTATACAGTTCATCACATGGTTTCCCAACTTCCTGCTGAATCAGGGTCTTCATTCGTATTGTCCTTTCTACCAGACAAAACCTGACCCCCCAGTTTTTCCCCATCTCCTCTCCTCCACAGAAGGCTTGGCCTATTTTCAATCCTTAGTCTCACCTCAAATGTCAGTTGCTCAGAAAGAACTGCCTAAATCCAAAGATTAAATGCCTTCTGTTAGATATACTTTTTTTTTTCTTTTTAATCTGGAAAGGGTCAGAAACTAAATATTTTCAGCTTTTGGGGTAATACGGCCTCTGTAGCAACTATTGAGTTCTGCAGTGACAATGTGAGAGGAAGCATAGATCATAGGTAGAAGAATGAACATGGCTGTGTTCCAATAAAAATTTATTTGTTAAAATAAGCAGGGAGCCAGATTGGACCTATGGCTGTAACTGGCCAATTCAAGGCTTAGAGAACCCTGTTCTTTTGTTTCCTAGCATCTGTAGTGATCTGTAACTAAGTCACCGTGTGTGTATAATTATGGGTCAGTGTCTGCCTTTGATTCCTCGACTACCCTTCCGTGAGAACAGAGATCAAACCTGCTTTGTAGTGCTGTTGTTGTTGTTAGCTGTTGCTGAGTCAGGTCCCACTCACAGTAACCCTATGTACAATGAAACAAAATACTGCCAGTCCTGTATCATCCTCATAATCCTTGCTATGCTTGAGTCCATTGTTGCAGCCACTGTGTCACTCCATCTTGTCACGGGTCTCCTCCTTTTTTGCTGACCCTCTATTTTACCAAGCATGATGTCTTTCTCCAGGAACTTTTCCCTCCTGATAACGTGTCCAAAGTATCATCATTCTTGCTTCTACAGAGCACTCTGGCTGTGTTTCTTCCAAGACAGACTCTTCTGGAAGTGCACAGCATATGCAGTGTTCTGCACTAACGCAGTAATTCAAAGGCATCAATCCTTCTTGAGTCTTACTTAGTCATTGTCTGGCTTTCACATGCATATGAGGTGATTGAAAATATCATTGATTGGGTCAAGTTTAACTTAGTCCTTACACACACACACACACCCAGTGCTGTCGAGTCAGATGAACCTTAGAGAAACATTTTTGCTTTTTAACACTTTAAAGAGGTCTTTTGCAGCAGATTTGCCCAATGTCATACGTTTTTTGATTTCTTGACTGTTGCTTTCATGGACTTTGACTGTAGATTCAAGTAAAATGGAATCCCTGACAACTTCAATCTCTTCTCCATTTATCATGATGTTGTTTATTGGTCAAATTGTGGGATTGGTGTTGTTTTTACATTGGGATGCAAACGATACTGAAAGCTGTGGTCTTCGATCTTCATCAGCGAGTGTTTCAAGTCCTCTTCACTTTCAGCAAGCAGGATTGTGCCATCTGTATAATGCAGGTTGTTAATGAGTCTTTTAGCGATCAGATATCATGTTTTTCTTCGCATAGTCCAGTTTCTTAGATTATCTGCTTGATATATAGATTGAATAATTGCGTAGAAAAGATGCAGCCCCCACACACATTTTTCCTGATCTTAAAACACGCAGTATCCCTTTGTTCTGTCTCTTGGTCTACGTACATGTTCCTCATGAGCACAGTGAACTATTCTGGAATTCCCATTCTCCCTAGTATTATCCATAAATTGTTACGATCCACACAATCTAATGTCTTTGCATAGTCAATAAAGCACAGGTAAACATCTTTCTGATATTCTCTGCTTTCAGCCAAGATTCATTTGACATCAGCAACGATATCCCTCATTCCAGCCCTCTTCTGAAATTGGCTTGAATTCCTAGCATTTGCCTGTTGATGTACCTCTGCAATTGCTTTTGAATGACCTTTAGCAAAATTTTGCTTGTGGGTGACGTTAATGATATTGTTTGATTATGTCTGCATTCGGTTGGATCAGCTTTCTTTGGTAAGCACACAAATGTGAATCTCTTCCAGTTGGTTGGTCAAGTAGCTGTCTTCCAAAGTTCCTAGCCTAGATAAGAGAGCACCTTCAGCGCTGCATCCATTTGTGGAAACTTCTCAGTTGATGTCCCATCAGTTCCTTGGACCCTTGTTTTTTGCCAGTGTCTTTAGTGTAGCTTGGACGTCTTTCTTCAATTCTATCAGGTCCTGATCATACCTTCTGCAATGTTTCAATGTCGACTATTTCTTTTTGGTACAGTAACTCTGTGTATTCTTTCCGTCTACTTTTGATGCTTCTTGTGTCATTTGATGTTTTGCCTATAGAACCCTTCAAAATTGCAACTTGAGGCTTGAATGTTTTCTTCAGTTTGTTCAGCTTGAGAAATGCTGAGCATGATTTTTCTTCTTGGTTGTCAGACTCCATCACCACTGCATTTTGCAGTGTCCAACCAAAAAAACAAAAAACTGCTGTCCACTGGGTTCTCATAGCAACTGACTCATAGCAGCTCTACAGGACAGGCTAGAACTGCCCCACAGGTTTCTAAGGAGTAGTTTGTGGATTTGAACTAGCAACTGGTGGGTTAGTGGCTGAACTCTTAACCACTGGGCTGCTGGGACTCTGCAGTGTCCAGCAGGGGACAACAATAGAAGTAATACCCCACTGCTGTCAAGTCTATTCTGACTCATAACAACCCTATAAGACAGAGTAGAACTGCCCCATAGAGTTTCCAAGGAGCAGCTGGCAGATTTGAACTGTTGCCCTTTGGCTTAGCAGACTTAGCACTTAACTACTACACCACCAGAGTTTCCAGTAGTAATGATAATGATCAAACAAACAAAAAAACAGTTGCCATTGAGTCATTTACAGCTCATGGAGACCTCACCTGTGTGAGAGTAGAACTGTGATCCATCAGATTTTCAGTGGCTGATTTTTTTGGGAGTAGATTGCCAGGTCCTTTTTCTAAGGAAACTCTGGATGGACTGGAACTGCCAGCCTTTTGGTTAGCCACCGAGTGTCTGACTGTTTGAGCAATCCAGGGACACTGGGAGGCAATAAACAAACAGCAAAATAACCTACTGCTGTCCAGTTGATTCCAACTCATAGCAACCCTATGGGACAGAATGGAACTGTCCCATAGAGTTTCCGAGGAACAACTGGAGGATTTGAACTGCTGACCTTTTGGTTGGCAGTCATTAGCACTTAACCACTACATCACGAGTGTTTCCCAGGGTACAATAGGCAACCAAATAAAACAGCATGTAACTCAAGTGGAACTGGTTGGTCCAGCCAATCAGACTTTATTTCAAGTCTTTAGCTGTAGCAGTTGTGAGGAGGCTTTTCCTTCTTCCTCTGGAGGACCTGAAGCTGAGAGTATACAGAGGCTGGAGCTGCTTCGGCCTTCTTGGTATCACATAGAGCCTGAGAATGATGCTAACACTGGAGAAGTAGATCTGAGAAGTGGGGAGAACAACTGGACCATGGTTACATCATTCAGGCCCTGGATCAAGCCTTGTCTGACTTACTATTTCTACCTCTTAATTGTAAAGTTATGTGGATCAATATGAGGACTGCCAGTTGAGTTCACAAACTCATCCTAGAAAAAGTGCTACATACTTCACTGATGAATATTGCCACAGTCACCTTCTAAGTATTCCCTTGGGAAGCTATGCACTGATACCAGTGCCTAGTCTACCCTTCAAAGCAGTTTTAGAACTCTTTATCTAGTGTGGCCATCAGAGGTGTCATTAAATTACTCTTGTTGTGCTGAATGCCATCAAAATGTCTTGCTTTCACTATTGATCTTTGGAGGGAAATTAAAAAGTCATTCGGGGCCAGCTTGGGTGAGTAGGGAGGGGATTCCAATACAATTATTTGTTTATTGGTTAAAAATTCCCTCACAGACAATTATACAATTAAGTTTACGAACTTGCCCCCATGCCACCATACACCATGACCATTACAGAAAGAGTTCTAAAAGTGCTTTGAAGGGTGGACTAGGCACTGGCATCAGTGCATTCCTTCCCAAGTGGAGTACTCGAAGGTGACTGTAGTGATCTTCAGCAGTGAGGTATGTAGTACTTAGAACAATTAAATTTGAGGACTTAATTGTCAGAGCAAGTGTAGTCCTCTTTTTAATGAAGTACATCTTAGTTGCACTTTTCTGCCATGTGCGGTGGCAAAAAAATACTTATACATGGTCTGAAATTTTCTTATCTTTCCAAAGAGGACAATAGTATGTACCAGCAACAGCTGTTTCCGTAAATAGAAACCTTGTGGGAAACCCTGATGCCATAATAGGTGATATGCGTGCTAACTAAAAGGTACGCAGTTCAAATCTACCAGACATCCCTTGGAAAGTGTAAGGGCAGTTCTACTCTGTCCTATATGGTCTCTCTTTGAGTCGGGATTCACTCGGTGGCAGCGGTTGGCTTTTTTTTTCTTTTGGAATCTTATACATTGCTGGTGGGAACTTAAAATGGTACACCCACTGTGGAAAACAATTTGACAGTTTCTCAAAAAGTTAAACAGAATAATCATTCAATTCAGCAATTTCACTCTTAGGTATTTGCCCCAAAGACCTGCAAGCAGAGACTGAAACACATACTGGCAGCAACATTATTCATGAGCACCAAATGGTAGAAACAACTCAAGGATCTCTTGACAGATGTAGCAATGTATACTGTCAGAGGAACAGCATTCAGCGAGGGAAAGAATGAAGTTCTAATATGTGCTGCATTATGGATGAACCTTGAAAACATTATGCTATATGAAGTCAGATGGACACAAAGGATAGTTATTGTATAATTCTACTTATGTGGGGTGTCTAGAATAATCAGTGCCGTGGACTGAATTGCATCCCCCCACCAACATATATGTAGCAATTTGGTTTAGGCCATGATTCTTGGTATTGTGTGATGCTCCTATATGTTGTAAATCCTGCCTCTGTGGTGTTAATGAGGAAAGACGGGTGGTGGTTGTGTTAGCGAGGCAAGACTCAGTCTGTAAGAGGGTATTGTGCCTTGAAGCAATCTCTTGGGACATAAAGGAAAATGAAGCAGCAGAAAAATGGGGAATCCATGGTACCAAGAAGCAGTGCTGGGAGCAGAGTGTGTCCTTTGTTCCTTTGAATCTGGGGTCCCTGTGCCTGAGAAGCTCCTAGTCCAGGAGAAGATTGCCAACAGAGAAAGGCTTCCCCTGGAGCAGATGCCCTAAATTTGGATTTGTAGGCTACTGGACTGTGACAGAATAAAATTTCTCCTTGTTGAAGCCATCTGCTTGTGGTATTTCTGTTACAGCAGTGCTAGATGACTAAGACAGGTGCATTCATAGGGACAGAAAATAGAGTAGAGGTTCCCAGGCAAGGTCTTGTGGAACAGCAGTTGTTACTGATTGGGCACAGAGTTTCTGTTTGGGGTGATGAGAAAGTTTTGGAACTACTAGATGGTCCGGATGCTCACACAACATGAAGATACTTCATGCCACTGAACCATATACCTAAAGATAGTGAAAATGGCAAAATTTTATGATGTGTACATTTTAACACAAACAAAGATGTATATAAAACACATGAGAGTATTGAACACAGAAGTTACTGTCTGTTAAATAAGTAATTATTCTCACTAACTAATACAAATGATTTTTAAAGGGCTGCTTATAATAATATGGCTACACATACTTCTCCATTGAAAAAATTTGATTATGGAAAATCTCAGCCCAAGTGTCAGCTGCTGATCACTCAAATTGGAGCTAGCATCTTTTTTTTAAAGATAAATTTTAGATGAAAGTGTACAGAGCAAATCAGTTTCTCATTAGATAATACACCTATTATTTTGTGACATTTGTTGCCAACCCCATGACATGTCAACATTCTCCCCCTCTTGACCTTGGGGTCCCCATTACCAACTTTCCTGTCCACTCCTGCCTTCTTGTCCTTGCCCTTGCGCTTCTGTGCCCCTTTAGTCTCACTTTGTTTTATGTGCCTTCTAGTCTTTAACTGAAAGGTGAGCCTCAGGAGTGACTTCGTTACTGAGCTAAAAGGGTGCCCAAGAACCATACTCTTTGAGCAAGCATCTTAGTATTTCATAAAAAGAAAACACGATGCAAGTTACAAGACATTGTTTTACCTGTTTGAATAGATATCTTGTATAAAAAGAGGCTTGCCTGTATAAAGGTTGAAATAAAATTTATTTAATAATCAGAGTTTATCTTGACACTTTCCAAGAAAAAACTTAAAAGAAAGCTTTCTTTCCTTGAAACATTATTTCTGAATAATCAGAAAAAACAAAACAAAAGATGGACTCACTCCGCAAACATAGCTGAGGATGAGCTGCCCTGTGTCTTGGGCAGAAGCCTGTCGATCTTCATACTGAGCATGAAGAGAACAGAACTAGCTTTCCTTTGTCTTACCATCCAGAAACATGAACAACCACTGGGACGGGACTGATGCTTGCCAAGACATGAAAACTGTCGGTGACAAGGTGCATCCAACTCTAGGAACAAATGATACAAAGGTGAGAATAAAAGAAGGCCAACAAGACAAGATGCAAGAAGAAGGTATTATCAAAAATGCAAATCAGAGCGTTTCCCCCTCACGTCAACCTTCCATTGACTTGCCATCCCACTTAGAGTAGCACTCAGAGTGCTTAAAACCGTGAAACCAGTTATTACTGAGTCAATTCACACTCATGGTGACCCCATGTAAACAGAGTAGAACCAATCTAGAGGGTTCTCAAGGCTGTGATCTTTCAGAAGCCAGTCACCAGGCCTTTCGTCCGAGTCACATCTGGGGTGGGCTTGACCTGTCAACTTTTCAATTAGTAGTTGAGAATCTGACTATTTTCACCACCCAGGGACTCCTAGGCCCTTCCAGGACCTGGAAGTCCCTCTGTGAGCTAGACCCAGGGTACCTCTCCTACCTCATTTCCCATACTCCCACCCTGCAACTCTGGCCTTCTTTCCTGTGTCAAACACATTCTTGCCTCAGGACCTTTGCACTTGCTCTCTGCCTGGAAAGTTCTCCTCTTGTCTGCATAACTCCCTATTTTGTTCTTTTTGTTATAACTTTGTCCAATTTTCTGATGAAATGTTACCTCCTCAAAGAAGCCTGTCCTGTCCATAGTTTAAAATATCAACTCTCCTTCCATGTCTCTAACCCTCTTCCTGCTTGATGTCTCTTCCTAGGGACACGACTGTCTGGTACTGTTAAATATTCCTTCATTCATCTGCTCCTTGCCTGAGTTCCCACCTGAATGCGAGCTCCTGAGGACAGAGACCCTCCATTGTTTTATTTCCTTGTCACTTCAGTCAGTGTGAGGGCACCTGACATACACATTAGCAACTCAATAAATATTTATTGGTTGAATTTGTTGTAACCAATTTCTATACATCTACTTGACAATCACATTAAGTCTGGTGTTTGATTTTCTAATAATAAAAAGAAGTCTTAGTAACTACAGATGTCCCTGGAACAAGCCACCTGTCTCCAATGAGTGAGGCATAGATGACGTAGGGGACAAGGGAGCAACCTGACTCATTTATTCCAGATCACATTCTACATATAATGTAGAGACTGACACATGTTCCCTCATGGAACAGAGACATACTTTTCAAAAGGATTAACTTAGAAAGTCAGATAATCCTCCTGGGTTGAATAAATATATGTTATAGAAATTCCTGGAGCACATCCTATATAAGATCTTTCACTAAAATGGAATTAGCAATAAGAGGAGCTTTTCTGGCGGTAAATTAAAGTTGGTTTTCTTTTACAAGCTATTTTAAACTATCATAATCTATTAGGCTAGGTACCACCCCAGACACACATGTTGATTCAAACACTACATTCGGAGATACGTACACCTCCCCTACCCAAGAGAGAGCAGGAGAGGAAGGAAGATCTTGAGGGGTGCTGTCTTAGGCTGGGTTTTCTAGGGAAGCAAAATCAGTAACACGTGTAGGTACAAGGAAAGATTTATAATATATATAGATAGATAGATGTAGATATAGGAAATAGCTCAGGCAATCACAGAAGCTGAATGTCCCAAGTTCTGGCACAAGCCTCACGTGGCCACGGAAGCCGAGGAACCCAAAGTCAGCAGGTCAGAGACCAAAGTTCTAGATCACTGGTTTTGTAGGTCGGTGGATCCCAAGCTGGCGGTGAGACGGAGCAGCAGAGTCTGGCGAACCCAGGATCGGCAGGTCAGGGAGCAGGACTCTCAAGTCCCGACTGTAAGGACTGATGAATCCAATAGCTGCTAACTCAAGTCCAGGAACCAGATGCCGGAAAAAAAGAGCAGGAGCTCCTGGCTACGTGAGCAGACCAGCAGTAGTAGTAGAAGGTTGAGAGATGAGAGTCTAGGGGTGGGAAGCCACCACAAATCCCGCCCTGCCACTTAGTACAGAAGCCAAATATGGAGTATCCAGGTTGACATAATCCTGACCACCACAGGTGCTCACAAAGTTTGCCAAGAGCAGCAGATTTGGGACTTATAAAAATTGTTGTTATTTATTGCTGTTGAGTCATGGAGACCCCAGAAGTGTGGCCCAGTGATGTCCCGTCCTCATGAGTGCTGGCATTTTTGAGTCTCTTGTTGCCTTCCAACCTAAGAGACTCCTATTCCAGCACTATATAGGATGACAGTCTGTTGTAAGCTATAGGGCTTTCACTGGCTGATTGCCAGACCTTTCTTCCTAGTCTGTCTTAGCCTGGGAGCTCCCCTGAAGCCTATCACAAGTGACTCCCCTAGTATTTCAAATAGCGGTGGCATAGCTTTCAGCATCATAGCAACATGAAAGCCACCTGAATATGACCAATGTATAAAGTAGAACTTAAAACTTTCTATGATATAGTAAAATTTCTTCCTTAAGTTGTGCCTGTAACAATGGGAAACATGCTGAGAGAGCTGGGATGATTTAATAAGTCAGCCTGTCAGGTGTATCCCCAAGTCCCCAATCAACAGAAGCTGAGATTTTGATTAGGTGACAGCCCTGCACACCTTGTTAATAGTTGTCACTGGGCCAGTGACCTGAAGTGGAGCATGGCCACAGAACACACACAACACGGCGGTTTGTGTCTCTCTTACAAAGACGTTGGTCCTGCTGAGGTCGATATGGCCATCTTCCCCTCCTTTGGATACAGGTACTGTCCCTCGCCTGGGCTGAGTCACAGAACTGTGCAAATATTTTGCTTTCATATGTCATCTGTAGCAAGTGTAATACTGAGATTTAAAGGTAAATAGCTAGAGAAATTGCAGTTGTGTGATCAGACTGACATTCCTATCCTCGTAAATCAGTTCTGTCAGGTACAGCCTAAAGCAAATAGCAGTTGCATTCAGTACCCTCTTTGTACTCCTTTCAAACCCTGTATAGGAGGCTGTGATTTTGGTTAACAAACTGTTGAATAAAAACATACCTCATAGGTGTTCATCTCAGCTAAGGGGTTGAACTCTACTTCAGAACTGTATTTTCTTCTCACTAGAAGGAGTAGAGCTAAACTGGGGAAATTATCATACTTGCTGTGGTTTAGAATGAAGAGCAAAGTAAAGTGGAATTGGAATATCCAGCAGTGTTTGGTTGCTGGAAGGATCTGGCTTGTCATGTGGCTGCAGGGGTCAAGTGTGAGGCTACTTCTCCACCATGACAATGGGTAGGGGACAGGCAGGTTGCCAGGATGTGAAGGCTGAAGCCACGATGAAGATGTATTTACCCATTTATTCAGCCACTCTATCTATTGAGGTCAACTTTGTGCCAAGCTCTGTGCTAGGATTTGGAGCTATGAAGCAACCTTTACTCAGGTATTTATATGGTTATAGCGATGTATGACATGTGGGTATCCCATGGAGGTGACATAGATCATTATTCACAGAGTAAACAGCAAAAGGAGTCTCCAAGGTTCAGGTTCAGCCTGGAGCAAAGCAAGAACAAAGCTGGGCAGGTGACTTTGAGGGGCTGGCCTGGGTGGAGGTTCCTAAAGGCAGGCTAGAGGACATACTATTTGAAATTCCCACATGTACACAGAGGGAAGAGTGCACATACGTAGTCTCTCTTATTTGATCGAACATGTGGTAAGGGACACAAGAGGTAGGGGGTTGGGGAGCATGTCAAGGGTCAAATATTAGCAATGGAGTCATTACTTTGTTACATGAGTCCAGCCAGGGACAGCCACCTGTCTGAGAAAGGGATGTATTGATTAGTTTAGACCCAGGTCACATGGTTCACGCAGGAACAAAAAGTCTGGAGCTGAAAATTAAAAAGAGTTGGCTATTCAGATGGAAGTGAGGGTATGGTCACAAGAGGACGGTTGAAAGGAAGCCCAGAAGCAGGACAGCACATCTCCACTAGTCTCTGCCAGCTTGTTCAAGGTCACGCAGAGAATAAAGACAGAGTAGGATGGGATACATGGTTGAGGTGTTTCCACAATGCCTCTGTTCTGTATATACCTGTCTGAACTCATTCAGTTTATCTTCCAAACTAATGGTCCATTTATCCAAGATGAGCTAGAAGTATTATGTATTGAGTTTCTTAGGCCTTGGCATTTGTGTGGACTTGAGCTGTTTGCCAATAAGAAGGTTTCCGTGTCCTAGGAGAAGGTTCTTTGAGCATCTTTTACAGATAAATAAAAACCAGTTTTTACCCCACTCAAGAATGGACTCTGGAAGTAGTCGGGTCTCCTAAACTGAAAATGGACTTAGAATAGGCTAGGAAGGAACAATGTAGTTAACTATAACATCCCCCAAAACAAAAACAAACCAAACCCATGGCTGTTCAGTTGATTCTGACTCATAGCAAACCTAAAAGACAGAGTGGAACTGCCTTATAGAGTTTCCAAGGAGCACCTGGTGGATTTGCAGCCATAGCTCTTTTTCTTTTTTTTTAATTGTGATTGAGTGGAAGTGTACAATACAAGTCAAATTTGCATGCCTGCCTTTCTTCAGCTCCTTCTGCTCTCCTTGTCTGGTAACAGCACATTCCTCCTTTCCCTTCTATACATGTCATATCCTCTTAACAATCTCCTGTCCCCTCCTCTCCACCCTCTCCACTCCCCTCTAGTAAGAGACCAGTAGGATGACATCCTATAGATACGCATAGAACCATAAAGTGCACACATGCTATGGTCACTCTGTGCCTCTGACTGCAATCCATTCCCGTCTGAAGAGTCGACCTGAATAATGATTTATGATTGGGGCAGCAACACGTCTAGGGGCCATGCTCCCAAGGGAACCTCCAGGCCTTCAGACCATCAATTGTGGTCTTTCAGTGATGTTCTTAGGGTGCACCCCTTTTATTCTTGTGTTGGCCCTGGGAGCAGCCATAGCTCTTAACCACTATACCACCAGAGTCTCCAGCTATAACATAATTCAACTCAGTTCCATAAGGAGTGACTGAGTATTCATGTGATTAATGGCAGATGGGGCATCATAAAGGCAAGCAAGACATAGCCTTTGCCAAGGAAGACACTTGTTGATAAAGTATCAGGAAAATAGCATTGGCATCTTGGAATAAGATAGTCTACTGTCAGCAGATGGAGGGGAAAATGCCAGATACTCATTTTTCCCAACTCTCTTGAAACTAGGCCATATGGTATTTAGTCTCCATCAACCAAGTTCAGTCATCCTGGACTTTGACCTAGTGACTCAAGCAAAGTAGGGTCTTAAAGAATCTTTTATGGAAGAGGAACAAGTAGAAGATTGATTCAGCTACCCATGGTGTGTGACAGTGATGTTGAAGGTGGTGTCCTGGGTCAAGTGCTGGAAGGGGAGGTGGGGGGGATAGAGCTGGTGATACGAATGACAGCATCTTGTCTCCTGAATGAAGCACTCGTGCAGCTTAAAATCAGGCAATGTTTCTGGCTGGTAATTGTCTGTCTCATTCATTTGGAGAACTGTCCAATATATTTTTTTCTCCTAAATTTCAACTGACTTTATCTTTGTATTATTAGCTTTAATGAGGTATAAATGACATACAAAATACTGTACATAATTTGATAAAGTTAGATGTATGCCTACACCTGAGAAACTGTCACCATAATTAGGATAATGGAAGACTTCTAAAAGCTTGTTCACATCCCTTAATAATTCCTGTCAGCCATCACAGACAGCCTCTTTCCACTGATCTGCTTCCTGACACAATAGATTAATTTGCATTTTCCAGAATTTTATATAGAAGAAATCATACAACACATACTATTGTCTTGTCTGAATTTTTGACTCAACAGTATTTTGAGATTTGTCCATGTTGTTGTGTGTATCAACAGTTCATTCATTTTTATTGCTGAATAGTATTCCTTTACACATATGTGCTATGGTTTTTGTTTTTGATTTTGTTTTTTAATCCACTCGCTTGTTGGTAGATATTTGGGTTGCTTCCAGTCTAGGGCTCCTGCAAATGAACTTGCTAAGAACACTCATGTATAAACCTTCAGTGGGAATATCTTTTCCTTTTTCTTGAGTAAATCCTGAGGAGTGGGGTGGAATGAATAGTTCACATGGTAGGTGTGTATTTACTGTCTTCAGGAGTGGACGTTTTCTTATTTTCTATAGCCCTACGTGTTCTCTACTGCCCTGTACCTTTCCACCCGACTTCTTCTCTAGTTCTGCATGTGGCTGGTCTGAAGGCAAACACAGGTGCAACCTTTGGCTGAAGCATGCAGTGCTCAGAAGCTAAGATTTTAAAAGCCTGATTCCTGCCTTGTGGCTATAAAACCTGAATCCAGGATTTTGTAGCGTGTACAATGCTGTTGGATACCATCAAGTCGATTCCACTCGTAATGACCTTATTGGACACAGTGGAACTGCCCCATAGAGTTTTCTTGGCTGTCATCTTTACAGGAGTAGATCGCCAGGTCTTTCTCCCGTGGTGGCTGGGTGGATTCGAACCGCCAACCTTTCATTTTGTAGCTGAGCATTTACCTCTTGTGCCACCATGGCTCCTTTGAAGAAGGGATTTTTAAATTCCAACTTAAAATGACTATCTAGTTCTTGGACTTTTAATTACTAATTTTGTCTTTCTTTCTTTCTTTTTTTTTTTTGGATGTTTGCTTGCTAACAGAATTCATGCTTAATAGCTGTAATGCAAAAGTAACCTTTGGGAATAGTGGTGTTTTCTGCTTCCGCCTTCCCGGTTGAGAGTGGCAACATGTCGATTTCCAGAGATGAATTTGCTGTGTTGGTTATGCCGCTAAGCACTGAACGACAAGGGCCAAGCATCAGCAGTGAATAAAGAAATGTTAAAATTTCTGGGTAGCAAAACCATTTTGGTTTGTTTTCCACATAGAGAGAAGTAACTGCAGAGTCATTTTAATGATCCCATCGAGAAACGGACAAAAAAGGCTTTAAAGCTGCAACTGTTACAGAGACAGAAAGTAGCCTTAAAAAACAATAAATCCTTATCATTTAGGAAAATTACAATGAAACTATGGTTATCGTTTCTGAGTTTTGCATCCAAAAAAAAAAAAAAAACAACCCAAACTAAACTCACTGCCACTGAGTCGATTTCAACTCACTGAGACCCTGAACACGGCGCAATGGTTAAGTGCTACAGCTGCTAACTAAAAGGTCAGCAGTTCAAATCTGCCAGGTGCTCCTTAGAAACTCTGCATGGCAGTTCTACTCTGTCCATTGGGGTTGCTGTGAGTATTTGCATGCGAGAGTAATGCAAATGTAAAAAAATAAAATAGAACTGAGAACTTGAACTCCTAAGAGAGCTGTGCTTACAACTCAGGCCACTTGATAGATAGGTCTCTTTTCTCTCTTTCTCTTTAACCCTACGACTTCTACATGGGATAAAGCAGGGTTTGAAGAGTGCAGATAAGCAGCAAATGTCACACTCTCCATGTGACTTCAATATACGTGTTAGAAACAATATACGTTTATGTTGAGAAAATTGTTTTTGTTTTGTTTTCCTTTATCTGGGGCTGCAGAATTCCAAGATCAGAACCTCCTAAATAACTTCAATGATTTCTCCGTACGCATTTAAGGCATTTGGATAGGGTCATATTTTGAACATATGTATAAAACAGTATTTCATAATTGATTTATTAACATATGAGGTCATGTTTATGATTTCTTTTCGAAATATTTAAAAGCAAACTCTAACTGCATAATCCTATAAAATGTATTCATCACAAACCTGCTTCAAAAGTTCACAAAAAGGAGAAAAAAGAGCCAGCATATTGTATTTAGTTACGGTTGAAGTTTGTACTCCAAAGGATAAATGAATACGATTTGTATTTGCTATGGATAAGGCTCTGTTTCGTTCACATTTTATTACATCTCAGGAGGGAGTTGGCTAAATAAGTCCAAATGGCAGAGGTTCAGAAATCCAGGAAAAATGCAAATATCACATTTTTTTTCATGGTAGACAAGACAGGAATGATTAAGAAATCCTTTAGAAAACAGGACGTTTTCAAATGTTTTGAAAATGCCTTAGAATTTCTAAAAGCTAAATCCTTTCTCATCCCATTCATCTTTAACTATGCTGTCATTGTATGTGATCTTAAAAATATAGTGTGCATACTTTGCTTGGCTAAACTCTTTTAATTTAGGTTTCACGGATCCTTTATATTCAAATACATAACTTGTCATCATCTGCTGGTCTCGATGGTTACCATTTTCTGGTAACTAAGGCCCTATGTTAGCTCTAAGATAGGGTAGGCATTCCCCTATCTAGTGAAATACTTAGGTTATCAGAATACCCTTCCTTAATGTATAATTACTAACAAAAAGTATACTGAGCCTCACTTCTTTTATGGGACACTCTGCCAGAGGCAACTTATTAAATTTACTCTAGAGTGTGAATGACTATTATTCGATGTCTTTTTGCAAAGAGCTACGACTAGAGGGGAAAACAGAGATCTGGCTCTTCTAAGAGACTTTAGAAGGGAAAAGGTAAGATTTGGTGAGAGAAGACAGACAAAAAAAAGAAAAGGAAAGAAACTGTGGGGTATTGAAGACAAATGACCGATGCCGCAACTTTCCTGAAAAGACTTAGGGAAGAAAGGAAAGTAAAGAAAGAGATGTGGCCTGAGCACCTACTAAGTGCTAGGCTGGCACTGTCACAGATGTGGTCCTGATTCATTTAACTGTAAGCTTGAGAGGCCATCTTTTGTGCCTTTTATAGATGAAAGAACTGAAGCACAATTTTTTTTTAAAAAAAGGCGAAATCATGTCTTTCATGCAAATAGACACGTCAAAGATTTTCTTTAATTCATTAATTAATGAAACAACCGGTATGGTGTGAAATGGATGTTTAAAGGAAAATCTTCTGAACAGACAAATAAAGACAATCGGGGATGCTGACACATACACATTTACAGATGACAAAGTAGTCAATATCCATATAAAACAATAATAATCCACTGCCTTCAAGTTGATTCTGACTCATAATGCCCCTATAGGACAGAGTAGAACTGCCCCATGGGATCTCAAAGGAGCAGGTGGGGTATTCACACTGATGACCTTTCTGTTGGCAGCCTAAGGCTTAACCCTACTCTGCCAACAGAGCTCCTTGGAAACCCCGTGGGACAGTACTATTCTGTTCTATAACTGAAATCAAGCCAAGTCCATTGCCATGAAGTCAATTCCAAAACACAGTAACCCTAGAGAACAGTAGAACTTCCCCATAGATTGTCCAAGGAGTGCCTGGTGGATTTGAACTGCCAACCTTTTGGTTAGCAGTCATAATACTTAGGCAATTTACAGGCTTTCCTGTGTAGTCAGAGTCAACTTGAAGGCAATGAGTGAGTAATCAGTCTCAATTCCACTGGGGCAAGTTCAACTGAATCTGTGTGGACAAGAATCATTTGCATCACTATCAGTTTTCTACATTGCACAAACATGTAAAAGAGCTCAAAAGCAATGAAAGATACAGAAAATCCCCAGCACCTGGAGAATCTGTTTAGAGCAGGTTTTCTTAATCTCATTTTGTTGTGGAGGAGATCACGTGCACTGGAGGGTGTTCCCACAGATTTCAGTAGCAACCTTCAAGTGGCAACAACCCACAATGTCTCCAGACATTGACAAATGTCTCCTAGGGGCAAAAATCTCTGACTGAGAACCACTGGTCTACACAGTGTCCAGCATTCCTTTGAAAGGACAACAAGCAGTAAGTTCTTCATCCAGTTCCAAGTCTTTTCTAATTTTTCCGTACAGAAATAAGACTCAGAAAAGTTAAGTACCTTGGCCAAGATTGCACAGATACTAGGTGGGGGAATGGAATACAGAACTGTTTTTGACCCTAGAACATATGTCTTTCATTATAGGAATTGGTGATATTCATCTCTTTGCAGGACATGTTTCTTAAAAAGTATTGGTAGTTAAAAATAAATCACACTATCAATCTAGAATCTTTAGTTTCTCTTGTTAAAGAAAGCCCGAAAACTGTTGTTCCACAAATTATTTTTATATGTTTGCCTGGAACTTCATGGCCTAGGTTTAAGAAGTTTAAATAAGCTAGACATCTGTTTTGGAAACCCTGGTGGCATAGTGGGTTAAGTGCTATGTCTGTTAACCAAAAGGTTGGCAGTTCAAATCCTCCAGGCACTCCTTAAAAATGCTATGGGCAGTTTTACTCTGTCCTATAGAGTTGCTGTGAGTCTGAAACTACTGGACAGCAAGGGATTTAAGTATTCACCAAGGAACCCTGGTCATGCTGTGGTTAAGCACTCAATCACTAATCTACAAGTCTGTGGTTCGAACCCATCAGTGCTCCACGAGAGAGAAGACCTGGCAATCTGCTCTGTGAAGACTTCAGCCTAGGGAACCCTACGGAGCAGTTCTATTCTGCCATATAGGGTCGCTATGAGTCAGCATACAACAACAAGCATCCACTACCTCACCTAGTTACACCCAAGCCTCAAAGTCAAGTTTAATTTTCACGAACTGCAACCTATGCTCCTTACTCAGCAGTGTGAACAGCCGGCTCCCTCGCTCTGTCTTCTTCAACACCTAGGTCAGGTCACACTCCCCAGAGTTCCCCGCACCACCCCAATAATCCTATATCTGGAAGAAGACACGCAGACACACAGACACACATCTGACACCTCCATTTCTAATACAAAATCAGTGTTTTTTCTCTTGATCACCGGTGTAAATCTCCAGGTGGTGCAGTGGTTAAGTGCTCAACTGCTAACCCAAAGATCAGCAGTTCGTACCCACCATCTGCTCCTTGGGAGACAAATGTGGTAGTCTGTTTCTGTAAGATTACAGCTTTGGAAATGCTATGCGGGCACCTAGCTGCGGGAAACAGCACCTATGGCAGATGGTGTTAAGTCATCTAATGATCTTTGACCTTTGGCAAAGAATAGCTGATGGCCAATAGAAATTCCTTTTTGGGGCCCTTTCTCAAGGAGCATTCAGGACGCTGGCCCTCTGCCTGTGCAGCAGTTCTACTCTGTTCTACAGGGTCTCTATGAGATGGAACCAACTCCATGGCAATGGGTTTGGTTTTATGGAATTATTTCCCTTTTCCTGCAGGGAGGGAACTTGGTTGCCAGCAACAGTATGTTGACTTACTGTCTCAATCCTACAACCCAGGGCTGCAAACTTACTCTGTTAATACCACTATTAAACAGCAAAGGGCCTGAGTCCAGCTGAATTCCTTGCAGTTCTTTTGTGTCCTTAGAATATATCCCACTTGGGCATGCAGTCAGAAACCTATGGCCAAACTTTGGTCGATCATTTCTTTTCTCTTCTTCTATGTGGATATCAATTTCATGTGCAGGTAGATGAATTTGTTTCTGCTTATATTCAGTTTTAAGGTTCTCCCCATGTGTTCTGATTTCATTTTATTTTTGAACACACAACATGGTTGGAAAATAAAAGCTACATACACAGGGAAGTCTCATTCTCTGTCTGTGTTTCTACCCATTGCCAGTCAGTTCACGTCTGGCTGATCCTTTCTTGGGTTTGTTTTGTGGAAAAAAGACTCTTATTTCCCCTTCTGTCTTATATACAAGTAGTATGTTGTGTATATATTTTTTATCTTTTATTTCATTTTTCACTTAACCATATATCCGGGAAATGACTATCAACCTGTAGAAATTGTCTTCATTTCTTTCATTTACTTTGTTACTACTCTCTGCGTAGTGTGCCCTGGTCGGGGTCTATAGAAACCCTGGTGACGGAGTGCTTAAGTGCTACATCTGCTAACCAAAATGTTGGCAGTTCAAATCCACCAGGCACTCCTTGGAAACTCTATGGGGCAGTTCTACTCTTGCTATAAGTCGGAACAGACTTGGTGGCAGAGGGTTTGTTTTTTTGTGTGTGTGTGCATGTGTATGTGAGTGTGTCATTGTTTATTGCGTTATTCTGCTAAGCATAGGCATCTAGGTTATTTCCAATAATTTTGTTATTATAAATACTTACTTCAAGGAATAACTTTCTGCACATTTATTGGTACTCCTATATTTATGTATTCATATTTTTTAAGTATAGCTTTGCAGTAAATTCCTAGAAGTTGAATTTCTGGATCAGCAGTCAGATGTAGATGTAGTTTTTACCACTAACAATGTATGAGAAAAAGTCTGGGTGGCACAATGGTTAAGCACTAGGCTGCTAAAAGAAAGGTTGGTGGCTTGAATCTGCTAGCAGCTCTGAGGGAGTAAAGACCTGGAGGTCCATTTCCATAAGGATTATAATCTAGGAAACCCCACGGGGGCACTTCGACTCTGTCTTGTAGGGTTGCTATGAGTCAAAATTGATTCAATGTCAACACTGCATGAGACTGTATATTTTCTCAAAGCATCGTTAGGAATGTTGTCAAAATTTTATTTTTCCGGTGGTATTTGTAACAAATTGTATCTGTGACCAATTTTTCTTTTTCTTTTTTATTATGATTGAGTGAACATGTACAATCCTGTATAAATTAGTACATCCGCCTATGTACAGCTCCCACTGCTCTTCCTGCCCGGTGACAGCACACTCCTCTTCTCTGTTCTGTACATGTCTTACCCTCATAATTATCTCCTATCCCCTCCTCTCCAGCCTCTCCCCTGCCTCCAGCAAGAGGTCAGCAGGATGACATCCTATAGATGCATAGAACCATGAAGTGTACACACGCGGGACAAGGCCACTCTGTGTCGCCAAGTCCAATCCATTCCTGTCTGGACAGTTGACCTCCATTATGATTTACGGACAGGGGCAGCATCACAGCCAGGGACCATGCTCCCAGGGGAACCCCGAGGCTCCTGGACCATCAACTGCGGTCTTTTAGTGGAGATCTCAGGGAGCACCCCTTCTTGTTCTAGTGTTGCCAGTGAGACTCACCTTTGTGAGCACCAGCATGGCTACCACTGGTGGTCGCCAGGTGCCATCCGGTTTCTCTGGTTACATGTCAATGTAGTCTCTGTGACCAATTTTAACTTGCATTTTTATTAGAAGTGAGGTCAAACATCTTCTAATGCATAAGGGTCATTTACAAATACATTTGTATATATTGTGTGCATGTTTATACATCTATATATTTTTGGTGAACCCTGTTAGTCTATTTTGCCCATATTCCCATCAAATTACTATTGTTTTTTTTTTGTCTCATGATTTTTATGAGCTCTTTATTTATAGGAGGTATTAACTCTTTGTCCATGATGCATGTTACAACTATTTTATTCCAGTTGGACATTTATGTTTTGACTTTACATATGATCTTTTTTTTTAATCCAGTGTTTTCTTTGTTACAACTGGATTTGGAATCACAGTTGGAAAATCTTTCCCTATGTCTGTAATACGCAGAAACTTGGCTGTGTTTTCCTGCAGCACAGGTGTGGATTCATACTTCCCATGTAACTCTCTCATCCATTTAGAGTTTATACTTGTGTGTAGAAAGAGAGGGAAAAAAAAAGAAAAGCGATCTTCAGTTAATCTTAAAGTTGGTACCTACCTGCCTTGGAATTTCTTTTAGGTATGTTCTAGAAATCATGATTTACAAAATGCAAGTGACCTGAGAACAGAGGACATTTTAGTAACATTAGTGTGAAGAGTTTAAGGTAGGGGAGACACACTGTTGTTGATAGGCCCAGCTACTCCAGAGCATCACTGTTCAGAAACCAGCGCCTTCATCAGCATTGGTAAGGGAGGTTTTGGTGGGATCCCAGCTGAATTACCCATGGAGAGGCAGAGCTTCAACAGAGGTTTCTGCAAAAGTGGATCAAGGAATCATTTGTCAGAGATAAGCAGTAGAAATCCTTCCCTTTGGCAAAGAGGTGGAGTCCGTGGGTGGTGCAAATGGTTAAGCCCTCAACTGCTAGCCAAAAGGTTGGTGATTTGAACTCACACAGAGGTGCCTCCAAAGACATGCCTGGCAAACTGATTTTGAAAGGTCACAGATACGAAAACCTTCGAGAGCACAGTTTTGCTCTGCATACATAGGGTCAGGTCACCATGAGTCAGCATCAGCTGGGCGGCAACGACAAAACAATGTGACAAAGAGACAAAGAGAAAGAAGTCAGGGAAGGGGGAAGAACTAGGCTAACGAGTTCAGAGGAGGGGAGATTTTCCCAGGCTGACATGTGGAGCCCAAACAGAAGAAGCACCAGTGATACAAGGTCCTGGTTCATCCAAACACCCCAACTGATAAGGATCAGTGCTAGGCAGGACCATAAAGAGGGTCTTCAGGGTGATCGTAAAGCCAACCAGGAAGATGACACAGCAAGCAGCCGCAGCACAGCCCTGCCAAGCTAGTTTATAATAATCTGAGTTCTATACTCGGGATCTAAAGAGTTGGACTCACCCCAGCATTTAAAGCAATCTGTGTTCTCCAGACTTGGGGTTGGAAAGAGAGAAAAATCAGCCATCTGAGGGAGTTTTATGGATAAGCCCCCTGAGCATTCTGGAATGTATCCTACAGAACAAAACACAACTTACAAGGATTTGGAGAAATTTCTGACACAGACCATGAAATCTGGCTCGTGGAAACATCCATGAGACTAGAGTATTGCTCTAAAGAAGAATGAGCTAATTCAACTAAGTGAATTATTACTGAATAGGAGACCGAAGGAAAGTTACGGTTTTATTTTAACTAGTGGGTAATTACCGCTGCTTCGCTGTCTTCCTCTGCCCTCTGTGGCTGGACCATCTAACATGGGGATGCAGAGGTAACTTTGAGGACTTATGTTGGCTTGTGGCCCATCCAGGATGGAGGAGTCCTGATCCCGTATTTACAACCGAAAAGGACTAACACAGTCCTTTTCTTATTAGAATGACACCACCTACGAATCAAAACCAGGAAGGTCTTATAATGTTATTGTTGTTGGGTCCTGTACTGTTGCTTTCGACTCATGGTGATCCCATGTGACCAAGAAGAATTGTCCTATAATTTTCTAGGCTGTGTTTTTGAACCACCAAACTTTTGGTTAGTAGCTGAGCACTCAACTGTTGCACCACCAGTGCTCAGGTAGATGCCAAATCTCATTCTAAATATCAGAGGTGGGTCAAGGAGCAACATTAGGGCCAGGTAGCACTCTGGAAAACGGGACCCTGATTCGGTACGGTTATGGATTGAATGGAAACTGATAGCGTAGTGGTTAAGTGCTACAGCTGCTAGCCATGAGGTCAGCAGTTTGAATCCACCAGCTGCTCCTTGGAAAGCCTATGGTGCAGTTCTACTCTGTCCTGTACAGTCACTATGAGTTGGAATTGACTTGACAGCAGTGAGTTTAGATGGAATGAATTGTGTGTACCCCCCAAATTTGTATCAACTTGGCTAGGCCACGATTCCCAGTATTGTATGGTTGTCTACCACTTTATTATCTGATGTGATTTTCCCATGTGTTGTAAATCCTAACCTGAGTGATGTTAATGACGCAGGATTAGAAGCAGTTTTGTTAATGTGGTAGGACTCAATCTACAGAATTAGGTTATATATGGAGTTAATCTCTTTTGAGATATAAAAAAGAGAAGTAAGCGGATCTGACTCGACGGCACTTGGCTGGCTTGGCAAGCAAAAAGGAGGGGGACCTCTCATCACCAAAAATGAGTACACAAGAGGGGAGTGTACCCTTTGGACTTGGGGTGCCTGTGCTGAGAAGCAGCTAGACCAGGGCAAAATCACTGGTGAGTAACTTCACCCAGACCCGACACAGAGAAAAGGACTTCCCCTTGGAGTTGGCACCCTGAATTGAGACTTGCAGCCCCTAAACTATGAGGAATACATTTTTATTTGCTAAAGCCATCCACTTGTCGTACTTCCGTTATAGCAACACTGGGTAACCAAAGCAAGTATGAAAGAAAACACAGTAAACAAGTGAGTTCTTCGCTTTCCGGAGCAGAGGTGTGGAAAGCAGCTCGGCAGAGAGAAAAGAGCTAGGGCTTTGGGGGCCCAGAGAAAGGGTTTCAACATTTGGCATGCTTCTTTTTTTCTCACTCTTTTGAGTTGGGGCAACTGAATCTCTCTGAGCTTTGGGTCTCTCAGCTGTGTGGGAAAAATATTCAATTTTTCAAGGTTATTGAGACTACATGAGAGAAGTATATAAACTACAGGGCATAGCTCAGGTGCCCGGAAAATGAGAATTAGTCTAACTGTTACCACAGCATAAATCATGAAGTTATGTCAGCCCGCTGATAGAGAAGGTCCTGGTACATACAGTTTTCCTAAAAAATCCGTACTGAAAATGTAAAGCTGTTTCTATACTTTGGATCGGCCATTCTACTTTTTGTCATTCATCTGGAAGAAATAGTTGGCGTGTACGTAGAGACTTATGGATAAAGATGTTCGTTTTATGCATTAAATGATGGATTCTAAAACTGTCAATAAAAATATGGGCAGATGAAATAAATCTAGACAATGAACTTCTAGGCAGACATGTAAAAAAATACTTGTAGAACAAAAGTTTTCAAACTTCTTTAACAGGGAAAGTATAAAAAGAAATCTATGTGATCAAATCATGTATATATAGATTTTAAAGATGAGTAGATACAAAAATGGACATAAGCAGACAAATTTGTTTGAAAGTATGTATTTCTTTACTTTCATAGGTAGAAAAAAGTATTTAGAGTCATAATGACAAACTGTACTTGCATTTTTACTAACGGGTTGCCAGCTACATGTGATAGCTGAGATAGCCTTTCACTGTCTTTTCCCAGATAGTTATTTCAACTATGATTGAAATTGTCCTCTGCTGATGGCACTTGGCTTGGCTTGGGGTAAGAATGCATGTTGGGCTTCTTAGTAAACATAGCAGTAATCAGTCTTGGAAAATCTCAGTGGTCTTGTAGTAAATTGGTACATCTGCTAACCAAAATGTCAACAGTTCAAATCCACAAGGCGCTCCTTGCAAACTATGGGGCAATTCTACTCTGTCCTGTAGGGGCAGAAGCAATAGGTTTTAATCAGTCTTGCTATTTAATCCATTTTGGCAACTGCAAGACAAAGATCTCTTTTCTACCTGCAGAGACAATGCTTCCTCTTCAGGCTCTGATCAGATGGCTCAGTTTTGAATGGCCTGCTCTGTATTGCCCATCAAAAGCATGGCTCAGACTAAGGGTTCTTGACGGGAAAGCCTAAGCAATGCTCCTTCAGGTCAGTTACACTCTATCCTAATAGCAATTCCAGGTACAGGTTGTTACATGGACCTGCCTTGCTTAAACAGTCCTCTGACTCAACACTGTATCTGCACCTTCTATCCTAGGTTGGAATCAGCAGCATCAACATAATGTCATATTTGGACCTTAGAGCTATTCTTTTTTAAATGAAATTTATTACACTGATTAAGTGTTATTTTGCAGAGATAGATAGCATGAACCGAAAGATTAGTGGTTTTATCCATCTGCCGCTCCACAGGAGAAAGATGTGGCAGTCTGCTTCTGTAAACACTTGCAGCCTTGGAGAACCTATAGGGCAATTCTTCTCTGTCCTTTAGAGCTGCTATGAGTCAGAAACCATTCTACTGCAGTGGGTTTAGTCTTTGGTTATACCATAAACTCTAAGATTCCATACCAGGAAGTTGCCACTTCGAAGTACAGGTAAACTGCTTTTTGCCTCACAGTGAGAGCTGGGTGTCATGGATTTTCTTTTTTACCATGGCTCTCAGAAAGTTCAGACTGAATTTAGTGTCCAGCTAAAATATGTACCTCATTACTGTATCTGGTGTAATGATTTCACCCTTTTGTATGATTTCTGATCTCAGTCAACTTCCTTTTGGCTATTCTGATTATAATTTCTGTGACTTGAAAACACTGAGATAAAGAAGTGTCATAGGCAGATTCATGCCCAGACTTCCCAGCACAGATCTATCATACAAAGACATAAAGTTTGGTTGTTAGGCTTAGATGCTGGTTGTTTTCAGAACAATAAACCAGAAGGGATTGTCTCTTGCAGGCTATCCCAAGCTAACAAACTCACAAGAGACCAACAGCGATTGCAAACAATCATCATAATAATTGCTAATATCTACTGAATCCCTAAATTGTGTATTCAAGCAGCCAATTGGATGCTTTCTACAACAAATTTGAGATCATCAGTCTCTTGGAGACTGTGCCAAGTTAACCAAACTCACAAGAGACCAACACTGATTGCTAATGATCAAGACAACAATTGTCCGTTTTGTGAAACATATCTGCAAACGGCCAAGGCAGTCATCAAAGAACAGTTGTTACCAGTATAGTATTTGAACTTGGGTCTGAGTTCAGCACCAAGTTCTGTCATTGACTAAATGTACGGTTTTAGGCAAATTGGTTCACCTTTTTGGTACCTTTTGCTCATCTGTAAGATGGAGGCGATTCTAGGACCTGCCTCAGAGGACCACGAGAGGGGATAGACGTAGGTGTTCAGCACAGGGTAGAACATCTGGTATGTGCTGTCACATACAAGCCAGGATGAAGAGTGGATGTGCAGGTGGCAATACTGGGTCTCTTAAGGAAAACACATGCAGCAAGTCAAGCCATCATCAAAAACTTAATCCAAGTTTCTGTTCTACTTCCTATCTTGGTGAGTAGTACCTGGGGTTTTAAAAGATTTGGGGCAGCCACCCAACAGTGGATAGAGACAACAGTTAGTTTCTATTCACCTGGAACAGCAGAGGAGTAGAATCTCTGGGAATCAGAGAAGGAAATAGACTGCAGTTTCAATTGCATCCGTAGACTACCAAACCCCCCAAACCCTGGTATTGTAGTGGTTAAGTGCTATATTTGCTGAGCAAAAGGTCAGCAGTTTGAATCCTCCAAGTGCTCCTTGGAAACTCTATGGAGCAGTTCTACTCTGCTCTATAGGGTTGCTATTAGTCAGAATTGCCTTGATGGCAGTGGGTTTGGTTTGGTTTTATACATGTCTGCTGTCCACAGGGTTACTAGGACTCAGAATGAACTCAGTGGTATCGAACAACAACATATATGTCATATAGGAGCTCTAGTGGTAGTGGTTAAGGGTTTGGCTGCTACTCAAAAGGTCAGCAGTTCAAATCCACTAGCCTCTCTGTGGGAGACAGATGTAGCAGTCTGCTTCTGTAAAGCTTACAGCCTTGGAGACCCTCTGAGGACAGTTGTACTTTGTCGTATATGGTTGCTGCATGTTGGAATTGATTTGACAGCAGTGAGTTTGATGTTGGGTTGGTATAGACTACTACTTCCATTGTTAAGAGACCAGAACCAGTTGGTGTCCGGCTACCATTAGTGAACATTTTGATCAAGGAGCCAAAGATGAACTTTGATCAAAAGGAGGGAAAATGCAGCATAGACCTTCACACTATATGGAAACCAGACTTAACTGGATCCATCGAGACTGGAGGAACCCCTGAAATTAGTGCCTAGAAACAACCTTTAAACTTTGAACTGAAGCTATGTTATGAAGCCATCATTAAATGAAAGAACAGTTGAGCTCAACTAATTAAAAGTTTGCTTTGACTGTGGCACTCTTCTTCAGAATTATCACTATGACCTTAATCTGATACAAATTCATGTAGAGTGCACACGAGAAATACAGAGAAACAATATGAGTAGAGATACAGTGACATAATGCAAAATACGCAACCAATATTATTAAACTGTTCAGGTGAAAACTGGGAATTGATGTGTATTGGATTGTATGTATGACTACTAAATATAAATAAAATATTAAAAATAAATAAACAACAACAAGAACCCAAAAGCTGATCCAGGAGTGAGGATGAGGTTTAGAATCCAGGGAGGTGAAACACTGTAACAGTGTGTTCCCCATGCTCACCTAGCCACAAGCGCTCTCCCAGTCCCAGGTCAGGCTCCCAGCTCAGGGACAGCACCCTGGCCCACACTGTAGCATGCAGAGTGTGTGTTGCTTTCATTCCTCTTGCTCCTCTTTCCTTGGCTGTTGCTGAAGCACAGCCCCACCGGGTGGGCTGTCACTTCCCAGGAGCCTGTTTCTGTCCCTGCACAGATTGCCTCTTTCCAGGGAAGGAAGTTCAGGCCCGCTGGCTCCATACTTTCTCCCTGGTCAGTTCCACAAACCACGCCTTTGCCACAGCTCAAGTACTCTACCAATTTTCTAAAAGGAGAGTGTTTAACATCTTTATTCATTTTACATCCATAGAATCAACATTCCTCCTTGACTCCAGTTCTTGTGACCGTACTAGTCCTGCTCACTGCCACCGGAGGTGTGAATTTGTTTTGTTTTGTTTTGTTTTACTACAAATTGCTGCTCACCAAAGAAAGAAACAAACCAAAAACCCAAGACTGTTGCCATGGAGTGGCTTTTGACTCATGGGTGACACTGTGTATTACAGAGCAAAACTGCTTTGTGGGATTTTCTTGGCTCTAATCTTTATGGAAGTAGATAGCCAGGCCTTTCTTCTGTAGAGCAGCTGGGTGGGTTCATACCATTAACCTTGAGGTAAATAACTGAGTACAAAAGGCCCGTGCTACCCAGAGAACTAGGTTGCTTCCTAGTCCTTCTTTTTCATCCACTGGAACTAGGCAGAGTGTCATTATTTTTAAAATCCCAGTCAATGGTATTTGCAAAAACATACTGCAAAACTTTTAAATAGCTCATGTGCTGGCCAAGAGAAAACAAGCGTCTGTTTAATTTTAAAACCTACATACCTGCTTGATGGTGGGAAAAGAGAGACCAAAGAGCAGCTAGTTTAAAAATAACAATAGCAATAGCATCAACAACAACCCTCTGTGGCTAGAATTTGCAAATCCAAGAGGAAGAGCCAGACTCCAAGAAATCGGAGCTGCTTACCTTGGTGCGGAAATAAGTCATAGATTGTTTTCTCCTTCCAGTGAAATATTATTCAAATGGAGTATTTATATTCCTCCCTTCACTAAAATGCTATTGAATATGAATATGAACCTTGTGGGAATTTAAGCACTGCATTATTGTCTAGTTGACAGAATCATTTATAAAAGTGGGGATATTTTATACCCCATGAGGGCATAATTAGGGTTTATAAAGATCACTGGAAGTTGCAATAGAAATATTGTATTTTTCCTTCCCCCAGTGACTTTCCTTAGTTCTTTTATGAGAGCCTTTAAAACTCATTTAAGTCTTGCTGAAGTTCATCGTAAAGATAGATGCCAACCATTCCACAGAGGAATGTGATTTCCTTTCCCCTCCCCCTTTCGCCCCCAATTTCTTGGATCACCATAAGCAGAGTCAGTTTCAAAATCTGTCTCTTCTCTTAATAGATGTTTGAAAGGAAATTCCCTCCAACAACGAGGTGGCTGAAAATACACACAAACCTCAGGCCATCTGCGCTCAGAGAATTTCAGCTGACTTAGGCCACAGAAGAAAAAATGAACTGTTTGGTAACTCCACACGATGAAAACGCTGACAAATGGTATCTCTGTGCAGGAGACGTTAACACTCTGACTGCGAGGGTGAAGGACGGAACAGATGGCACTCTGAATGCAGAGCTCATCTACTCTATTTTCACTTGTGTTTTTCATAAACTTTATTTTAAATTTGGTGCTAGGAACAAAAAATAAAAAAAAAAAGAATTGTGTTAATGATATCATCCGGGGACAAGCTCGCATAGGCTTCTCTTTAGAACCTGAGGAATACGCTTCTAATTCAGGGCCCAAGTTCTCAGCCCCTTCCAATTTTTCAGCACTCCTGGGAGCCAATTAAGGTGCGATGACAGGGGAACCAGCATACTGGTCAGATAAGAGTTATATGAAAGCAGTGCCAGTGAAGAAATGCTGGACTATTAACCCAAAGGTTGACAGTTTGTACCTACCCAGAGGCACCTTGGAAGAAAGGCCTGGCAATCTGCTTCCAAAATATCACAGCCACGAAAACCCTATGGAGCAATTCTGCTCTGTGCCCATGGGATTGCCATGAGTTGGAAGTGACTTGAGGGCAGCTGTTGGTTTGTACTAAACTGAGACCTTGGAGGTACTTTATATCAGGACAGAAATCCAGACAGATAGTGAGGATGGTTGAACAACATGATGACGGTAGTTAGTGCCACTGAATTGTACATCTAAAAATTGTTGAAACAACAAATGCTTTGTTACATATATACAAGATTTGCCAATTAGGTTCATGAACTCATCCTACAAAAAATGCTACATACGTCATTGCTGAGTAGCACTGTGGTCACCTTCAGACTACTCCCCCGGGAAGCTGTGCACTGATGCCAGTGCCTAGTCCACTCTTTAAAGTAATTTTGGGATTCCTTTTCTGGAATGGTCATCAGAGCTGTACTACCCTTGATGTCCTGAATGTCATTAAAATGTCTTCCTTTCAATATTTACTTTATCTTCAAGTAAAGAAAAAAGTCACTGGGGACCAGATCAGGTAAACAGAGAGGGTGTTCCAATACAGTTCTTTGACTGGCTAAAAACTCCCTCACAGGCAACTACACAATTAAGTTGCAAAGCTGCAGTCATGCCACTGTGCACAATGGCCATTCCAGAAAGATTTCCAAAATTGCTTTGAAGTGTGGACTAGGCACTGGCATCAGTGCCTAGCTTTCCAAGGGCAGTACTTGCAAGGTGACAAGTAGTGATATTCAGCAATGAGGTACGTAGCAATTGAGCAATTAAAATTTGTGGACTTAATTGCAGGACCTCATATTTACCGAGATAAAAATAAATAAATACAATGCTAATAACTTCTAATAAAGGAAAGCCAAAACTCTTCTCTCTTTCTTCTGTCTGGCCTTACACTTTCTGGGTACTGTGAATAAGTGTTTATCATGTTGTCACATGTACACAGCTTAGGAGTGATGGACCCGGGCATCAGACCCCCTAGAGGTTGCGCTCAGGAATCCTGTTTTAACTGTCAGACCATGCTGCCCTCAGGGTGTGGGATGAGCTTGAGATTCCGTTGAAAAAAGCTTCCATTTGTTCAGTGGAATCTACCAGAATCCACTTGCCCATTGGTTCTCCTCAACGGACCCTGATGCTCAAGCGAGTGGTATTTGCTACAGCCAGGTACGCTGGTTCTCCCTCCTAGTTGGGTCAGATATCTCCAGAGTACAAAGCTTCCAAGGATTCTCCTCTGTCAAAGACATCTGGATTCTGTCTTGAACTCCAGGATCCCCTCCCAGCCAGAAAATTCTGAAAGTAAAGTGCAAATGAGAGTTTGGGGCTATATGGAAAAACATACCTACAATAAAGATTTATCTCATTTGTTTTTTTAAAAAACAACAGAAGGTAAGATAATTTATATTAATTAACAGAGATTAGAATTTGAATAATATGCTCATGTAGCAATTCCTAGCAGTGAGCCAATACCTGTTAAAAATCTGTTGCCGTTGAGTTGATTTGGGCTCATAGCGACTCTATAGGACACAGGAGAACTGCCTCCACTGGGTTTCCAAGGACCACCTGGTGGATTCAAACTGTTGATCATTTGGTTGGCAGTTCAATTGTTAACCTCTATACCACTAGGTGTGAGAGGGGTTAAACTAGCCAGCTGAGCCTAGAATCTGGCAGAATTGACAACCCGCTGCTCTTGGGCACACACAGTGAGCAAGTGATTCCCTGCCTTTTCTTGAATAGCTCCGGCCTGACAGCTCAGTCTACTTTACCGAAAGAGCTCCAAAGTGTCCCCAGTGTCATACTAAAAATGCCTACTTCTAGGCAGTTTCTACCCAGTTGCTCCAGCTTCTGTCCTTGGGAGTTTTACAGAAAATATCAAATTTCTGCCGGGTGACCAACTCCTCTTGGTCTGCCCAGGGCATTTCTGGTTTTTGCACTCAAAGTCCCACCACCTGGGAGGTTGTCACACACCGAGGCCCACTGAGCTGGTCAGTGTCATATTCTCTCTTCCAAGTCTTCTCAACATCTGGTGTCCCAGGTTACTGGCTCATATAGACGACTCAGAAAGGCGTCAAACCCTTGGGTTACCAGCTCCAGAAGAAACTGTGATCAACGCAGAATAAACTGAACTTTGAGGGGCTTCCCTGGCCCCCCTCCTTTGAAACTGAGTTAAAAAAATGCTGCTTGGAAAACAAGCTTTTCAAGAGCACCCTGAAGTGTTTCCACAAATTTTAGGTGTTGGACCCTAGGTGTCCCCCACTGTTTAACTTGTACCTTGTTATTATGTCATCCAGTGTACACAACTGGTAATAATTCAATTCCTATAAAAGCACAATAAGTTACAGAATTAATTTTTGAAACCAGAAATAGCCAGCTATGAAAGTCTTACAGGTAACTATTTCGTTTTATTTATTCAAAATCTGAACAGAAAAAAAAATGCTGTGTGAATCAGTGTGTTTATCGCAGTGTTACTTATGATCATGAAGAAAATTGGAAAGAATGTCGTTATGTAACAGTGCTAAACTAAAACCAAATCCACCGCCCTTGTGTTGATTCTGACTCACGGCGACCGTGCGGGACAGAGTAGAATTGCACCATAGGATGTTCTGTATTGTGAACCTTCACGGAAGCAGATTATCACATTTTTCTCCCATGGAGGGGCTGCCGGGTTCTAACCACTGAGATTTCACTTAACAGCTGAATGCTTTAACCACTGGACCACCATGAGCTCCTTATATAACAATTAAAAACCACCCACTGCCATCGAGTTAATTCCGACTCATAATGACAGTGTAGGACAGAGTAGAACCACTCCACTGAGTTTCCAAGGAGTGCCTGGCAGACTCCAACTGCCGACTTCTTGGTTGGCAGACATAGTACTTAAACCACTATGCCACCAGAGTTTCCATATAACAAATCGGGGTAAGCAAATTATGGACTAGCCACTTGATAAAATATTGTTCTGCAATTTTAAAAATATAGTTATGGTATCTATGTAGCAGCATAGAAATGGTTATGATATAATATTCATTAAATAAAGCAAAATGTGAGATTAAATCCATGCTGTGAGTACATCTTATACTGGAGTCCAGTTTCTATGAAGAGAATCTGAGAGAAATAGGTTGAACCTTGGCAAAAAGAGGGGCAGAAGTTCAGGAAACCTTTATTTTAATTAGGCTTCCGTAAATGTTATTATTCTTGAAAACTTACAAGACCTTCGTTCTCTCAAGCCTCTAGCGATTATTTTGAATTTATTTGAAAGTGTTTAAGCAGCATTTCTCTGCATTAGCGCAATAGAGAAGAATGGCTCAGTGCATACGTTTGCAGCTGTCATTCAACACTTCCCCACCTCAGTTTCCACTTCCGGAACGGAGATGGTTTGGGGACCTTGTACTGCTGTAACAGTAATACCACAAGTGGATGGAAGAGACCTTTATTTTCTCACAGAAAGCTATGTTAAAAGTCCAAATTCAGGGCATCAGCTCGTGGGCAAGGCTTTCTTTCTCTGCTGGCTCTAGAAGAAGGTCCTTGTCATCAGTAGTTCCCTGGACTGGGAGCTTCTGAGGTGCAGGGTCCCCAGGCCATTTCCAGAGGACACGCGTTCTCTGCTCCCGGCCCTGCTTTTTGGTGGTGTGAGGTAGCCAACTCTTTGCTGGCTTCCTTTTCCTTCATTTCCCAGGAGACTGCCTCAAGGCACGAAAACCATCTTTAGGTACGGACTTCTTCCTCTCTAACGCAATCACCGCCCATCTTCCCCGTTAACATCACAGAGGCAGGATTGACAACCTACAGGAACACTGTACAAAACCAGGAATCAAGACCCAGACACATTACTACACACAATTTTTGGGGGGACACAACTCAGTCTGTGACAGAGAAGTTAAGGAGTCACCTCACAGGGTCACTGCAGTGTCTCTGTGAGCATAACATGCATGCCATCCTTTAAAACCATGCCTGGCACACAATAAGAACAGGAAATTTTTATTTATGGATAATTTTAGAAGACTGGGAAAAATATGATAAAGTGTTATACCAACATTTTAAAAATGAACATGGTGACTATGTATTATTTTTGTTAGATGCCATCGAAGTGACCATGTGTGACAGAGAATTGCTCCATAGGGTTTTCTAGGCTGTTACCTTTATGGGAATGTCCTGGCGGCTCACTGGTTGAGTGTTCAGCTGCTAATCAAAAGGTCAGCAGTTTGAATCCACCAACCACTCCTTAGAATACCTATAGTGTTGCTAGGAGTCAGAATCAACTTCAAAGCTATAGGTTTTTTGTTTTTTGTTTTTAATCTTTCCTGGAGCAGATTGCCAGTTCTTTTTCCTGTGGAGTCACTAGGTGAGTTTGTACTGCCAACTTTTTGATTAACAGGTGAGTGTTTAACCAAACTTCCTTTGATGACCGTGTAGCCACCAAATGCTGCTTGTATTAACCTGACACAGCAAACTAGAAAATGAAGTCCATGCTGTGGTTGTAACTTGGATTGAAATCCATCTAAATGGGGCAGCCACTCCTCTGGTGCAGCTGTCTAGCCACTATTCTGTTCCAGCTGTCTGCTAGGCGAGAAGGCAGACCCCCTGCCCCCTAAGTGCTGCCAGATCTTTGCATTTTTTAGAGAAGCCAGAAACCTAGCTCTTCAACGTTGAATCTCTTTGTGTTTAAATATCAATAACTATTTTAAACTATGAGGGCTGTCAGTTTGTGAACTCTTCTAGAAAAAGGGCTACACACCTCATTGCTGGATATCACTGTGGTCACCTTTGGAAGTACTCCTCTTGGGGAGCTATGCACTGACGCTTCCACCCTTCAAAGCAATTTTGGAACTCTTTTTATGGAATGGCCACCAGAGTTCTCATATCACCCTTGATGTTCTGAATGTCATCAAAGTGTCTTCCTTTTAATACTTTAGGTGGAGAAAAAAGTCTTTGGGGACCAGATGAGGTGAGCAGGGAAGGTGTTCCAACACAGCTATTTGTTTACTGTCCAAAAACTCCCTCACGGACAACTACTCAATTAAGTTCGTGAACTTGCCACCATACCACCGTGCTACTGTGCACAATGGCCATTCCAGAACGAGCTCCAAAAATCACCTTGAAGAGTGACCTAGGCAATGGTATTGGTGCACAGCTTCCCAAGGGGAGTACTTGGAAGGTAACTGTAGGGATATTCAGCAATGAGGTGTACAGCACTTAGAACAACTAAGTTCATAGACTTAGTTGTCGGACCTCGTATTTTGAAACATCACTGTTCTCAAGAAGCTGAATTAGGAACACTGTTCAACATGAAGAGTCCTTGGTGGTGCAAAAGTTAACTGTGCTTGCCCGCTAAACCTGGAGGCTGGCGGTTTGAGTCCACCCAGAGACAGCTAAGAAGAAAGTCCTGCTGATCTATGACATCTGAAATCTCAGTCACTGAAAACCTAAGCAGCATAGTTCTGCTTTGACACAACAGGGTTGCTATGAGTTGGAAATGACTTAGTATCAGTTAGGTTGTGTTGCTTTGGTTTGTCTGTATTGCGTTTCTTCTGTACAGCCAGGGTGCTGTCACTGGACTGAATCAACACCTGTCTTAGCCCTGATCACTGTGCCCACATGGCACCAACAGCCATTGGGGTTTGAGTTTTGTACTCAGCTCTATGTCACACTAATGTCAGGAAAGACAGGATAAGCGTTGATCAACTGGCTAGTATCTGAAACACCAAAAGAATGAAATGGACTCAAAATAGTGTGACATGGTAACATTTCCCTGTGTTCCCTGGGACACAATTTAATCAGAAGATTAATTTTAATCAGAAGTAAAATGTGGAGTCACAACACAGGCAATAATCTGGTGAATTCTGCAAAAGCAGATGATTTTTGGTCTCTTTGGACATCAATGTCTTTTCCTTGGATGATACTGTGCAACTTACATCCTGTGACATATAAGCAGAATAGGATAAGGGGGAGTCCTGTGAATCCAGTGGTGTTGGTGGTTCGGCTATAGAATTCTGCTCTTCCCTGCAGGAGACCTGTGTTCAATTCTTGGCCAATGTACCTCATGAGTACCCACTGCCTGTTTGACAGAGGAGGCTTGTGTGCTATTGTGATACTAAAAAAGTGTCAGCAGAGCTATTGGGTGAAGTCAGACTAGGAAGAAAGATCAGGTGACCTACTTCTAAACTTCAGCCAATGAAAACCCTGTGGATCACAAGGGTCTGCTCTACAACCAATCAGGGAGCTGGAGAAGGACCAGGCAATGTTCTGTTCCATTGTGCACGAGGTCACCATGAGCTGGTAGACAACCTGACTGCTGCTAACAGCAACAACAAAAAACCCAACCCAACCCACTGCTGCTGGGTCAATTCTGACTCATAGCAACCTTGTAGGACAGAGTAGAACTGCTCAATGGAGTTTCCAAGGAGCTCCTGGAGGGTTTGGACTGTAGGCCTTTTGGTTAGCAGCTGTAGCACTTAACCACTACACCACCAGGGTTTCCTGAGCAACAACAGGGGTACATTTAAAAAGACACATGTGGTACAACTGCAGTGGAGAAAACAATCTGGCAAAAATGTTTAGAAGGCTGAAATTCAAATGCCTAAGCAAAGACAGGAAACCCTGATGGCATTGTGGTTAAATGCTACCTTTGCTAACCAAAAGGTTGGCAGTTCAGATCTACTAGGTGCTCCTTGCGTAAACTATGGAGCAGTTCTGCTCTGTCCTATAGGGTCCCTATGAATCAAGATCAGCTCGATGACTGTGAGTTTGGAGCTTTTTTGTTTGTTTGTTTAGAAGCAAACATAAAAACAGTTCTTCCGAGCAAATCTCACTCTCTTTTTATGCACCTGCTTTCTCAATTTTTCTTTTGAATTTGAATTAAAGACTTACGAGTAGTTCCTTTTCCCCGACCCGTAGTGACATGGAACCTAATGGTGTAGGCAGCATTCTTCATAGGGTAGGTGAGTGTCATTGTTGGCTTTGTACAAACGAAATCTCAATTTCCTGGCAGGCCACTCTGCAAACATTTTATCCACTGCAATGTTGAGTTGTTTTCCAAGATTAATTGTTCGCTAATGTCCCAAATTACCCTCTGTAGGTACAGGCGGTTGTTTTCTTTCTCTGGTATCGTGCTTTTATTTTGACAAGAATGTGACAGCAGACTAATTGGACCCAGGGCGTCTTCCAATGCTGGATTCTCCGGGAGTTGGTGCGTCCCATTTCTAATCAAGGGCTACACCGTGAGCGGGTAGTTAGCCAGCTTGGCCGCACATCTGCAGATATCAAATGTCTGTGAACAAGAATGAGAAGGCTTCTCTCCTTTCTGGTCAGATGGTTTCATTTAAGTCACAAAGGGTCAAAGGTCACAGCATGACCTCATCAAATTAGGCCCAACTGAGAGAGGTGTTTAGCACACCAGAAAGGAAATAATCTGAAGGACATTAAATGCAAATGAAATTGCCATCTGCAAACTTCAAAAAACACCTGACCTAAAAAAATAAATCTCCCACTTAAAGCTGAAACCTTGCCTCTTTTCCTCCCCGTGAGAGTGGACACAGAAGTTTGTCCTTCAGGCTGTCTGACCATCACTCAAACTGCCAGGCCTATTTGCACTTGATGTACCACCCCCTCCACTTTCCAAAGTTGAAAAACTTAACAATGATCTCTTGAGGAGCCAGAGGGAAGTTCAAGCAGGAATATTACAACTTTGCCTCTGGTGCCTGGCCTGTCAAATTGGTCCCAGGAACCTTTGATTTCTGAAACCAGAAGCCCGTTGCTTTGCAGGACTGCCAGGCGAGCTCATGTGATTATCAACGGTTGTCGTGAATTGCCATTGAATTGGCTCCAACTGGTGGCGCCTCACAGACAACAGAACAAAATCTCGCTGCATCCTGGGCCGTCTTCAGGGTCGCTGGTATGTTGGAGTCCGTTGTTGCAGTTTTTGTGTCAGTCTACCTTGGGAGGATTTCCCCATTTTTGCTGACTGTCTTCCAAATTTGGTGTTGTTTTCTAGAAACTGGTCTTTCAACAGCCATGGTAGATGGGAACGTTCCATGGTGTGGGGTTCAGAAACTGTGGTCCTGAGAGTGACAGAAATTGTCCTGCCTTTATATTTATTCAGAAAATAAGTCTTTATGTGCCAGAAGCTGGGACAGGCCCTGAAGAATACACTGCTAGGCCAGACAGAGAGGGCTCCTGTCTTCATGGAGCTCAGACAATTAAATGAGCATTGATTCTAAGTGTGGCCAGTGCTGGGAAAGCCAGATCACCACCAGGTCCTATAGAAACACTCAAGCATCATCCAAACAATCTTATCCCACTCAAATCCAACGCAGACAGAAGAACAAGGCAGGTGGTGGCAAGCAACACTGTCTGAACCCCTGCTCTTCTCGAGTTAGAGCGTCCTTTGGGTGAGACTGTTGCTGGCTACCTGATATGACCTATTAAAGACACGTCACCTGTCTAAGCTTCATTTCTTCATGAGATTAGAAACAAAGACGATGGCTAGCAGTGGAGAGGGTCTGCGGGTATAAGAACGTTTTACAAATACCTCCTTCTGGCAAAAAACAATGAGTTGCTTCACAAGAAGGTGAGCTCCTTCTTCCTTGACTCTAGTCCATAAAAGGATGGAAAAAAACTTTTTGGGACTACTCGATGAGGGAGGGAGAGAATATAAACGGGGAGGAGCTGAGTCTAAAAGTACTTCAAGCTCCAGCATCACAGGAGATTAAGAGAGGTTTTGTAGCTGCAAAATTCTGTAATTCCATTCATTTGAGTAAATTTACTGTGAACATTTTAGACTCATTATGATAGAAAAAAATTCATTTGCTAAAAATGTCAGGTGGCTGGTGCTTTATGGTGCCCCTGGGGCTGAATAATTTAAAGTTGACATCTTCTTTAATAGAAGTAGAAGTCCTTGAGAGACTGTGTCTAACAATTTCAAATATCCTCCAATGATTCTTACAGAATGATTCTTACAGGTGATCAAGAGATCTTTGTGATCTTCATCAAGGTCTGTGAGGTTTCTTCTGATTGCCATTGGGGTTTGTGGCTTGTAAGTAAAAGTTTAGGTCACATACAGCCATGGGAACAGTCAGACTTTCAGTTCAAGTTCAGTGTCTGCCACTTACTAATAGCTTTTTGGTCTTTGGCAAATCCCTTAAGTTTTCTGAGTCTCAGTTCACTATTTGTAAAATGACACTAATAAAAAAGAAGCTAACAAAATGCACTTGGAAGGACCCCATAAACTGCAGAGAGGTATAGAATCAGAAACACCATTGCTCTTTGTCAGTGCTGGGCCCCAGGTTTCTGGTGGATTTTGGTGGCAGAGGTTTGGTATGGAAAGAGGGACCATCTGGCACAGACACTCTTAGGCGTCTTTCTATTACCGTGTCGTCTGAAGTCTGTGTGATTGACAAGTCCTGCCTGAGAGAGAAGAAGTGGCTTGAGGTTCTGCCTCCATTTTCCCAGGACTTATACGCAAACCCTAGTGGCCTAGTGGTTAAGTGCTGTGTCTGCTCCTCCAGGCGCTCCTTGGAAACTCTATAGGGCAGTTCTATTCTATTCCATAGGGTCACCATGAGTCCGAATTGACTTGATGCCACTGTGTTTGGTTTGATTTGGTTTGATAAAGGAAGCAAGAAGAGATTTCAGCTCCTGGAGAAAAAAAAAAAGGAGAAAATAAAATCATTGTTCTGAGTAGTGTTTTGTTAGCTCGTTGACTTGGAACTGTATTCACGATATTTCAATAACTCACTGCTTGGAGCTTGCTAAGTTATCCCACAATACAGCTGGGAATGGGGAAGACAGATGCCTGTAACAACCAAGGAGCTAGTATGAGAGATGGTGGGGAGTTGAATGTGGTCCTTTTATGATTTAGTGCCCTGAGTTTTGGGTAGAGGGGAGTCAGGGCTTGGCATAGCCACTTTCTCTAAGAGCCTTGCAAGGCTTGCTGGCAACCACGCATAATGCAGGATGGGTAAAGAAGGACTGGAAGGCTTCCTGAAACAGTGGCGATGGAGGGAGGGCAGCAGAGGGAAGTAGAGGGGAGTAGAGGGGAGTAGAATGGACTGTGGACCAGGAGTCAGAACGATTTACCTGCTCATGGTTCTGCCTTTATCTGTCTGCAGAGAATGTCAGGGAAATCTTGGGGGCTGAGTTCACTCATCACATCAAAGGAAAGCCTGATGCCCTTCAAAGTCTTGATAAAACAATGCAGAGGAAAGACATAGGATCTGGCAGTGGATATTTTGGGTTTGGAGAATTAGCCCTATTGTTCGTGGGTCACATGATATTATACAAGTCACTTCCTTGGTCTTCTCATCTGTAAAAGTACACCAGTAATACCTATCTCACAGGCCTCTACAACTCACAGCTGTTGTGAGACAACTCTGACTCAGGACGACTCCGTGAGTGCCAGAATAGAGCCATGTTCTATTGGGTCTTCCATGGATGATTTTCCTAAAGCTGATCATCAGGCATTTCTTAGCTGCCTATGGGTAGACTTGAACCATCAACCTTTCAGTTAGCAGTGGAGGGTGTTGAGTGTTTGCACCACTTAGCATCCAAAGACTTGCAGAGAGGATTAAATAGGACAACGAGGATAGAAACTTTTAGTGACGTGCTATACAAATGTTGACTAATTTATGGTCCCACTGGTAAAGGGAAAAACATGAGGGAGCCTAAAATGTCCACTAAAGCATATAAATGGTTTCTCCCTCAAAAAGATGGATCGGAGATATTAATGGCTAAAACTAGCTTCCCTGGGGCTAATGTGCTACATTCCAGGATTTTTCATCACTAAGCATTTTTTAGTACATCGGTAGGTAAAAGAAGTCAGACAGAGTAAAATAGATCTTGGACATCCATTATGGTGTTTGGGCCCCCGTAGATTGGAAAGGAAAACCCACTGGTGTCGCTGGGATCCAGAACCAGTGGTGATAGAGGACAACTTCATCAGCCTGGTGCACACTAGGCAGGGAGAAGGCAGATTTCAGCGTGGGGCCCAACTGTCATTTTCTTGGGTTCAGGGATGACGACACCTCATCGATCTTGTGTCATTTCAGAAAACAGCCAATCGTCTCCATGCCTTGGGATTGGGTCAGGGAGCAGACACGCAAAGAGGCATTTGTTGGAGTGAGAGAGCAGGCAGTGCAGGTCGCAGGGGATTTATGTGTGTGAGCCCAAGAACGTTGGGTGTGGGGGTGCACATCTGGCCACAAGATGCTCTCTGGCTGCCTTTGGATGAAGAGGCTTGGTCAGAGGAGGTCATGGTAGGTTCAGGGGGATTGCCGAGGGAGGGGGCTGCAGTCAAAGCAAAGAAGCCACCCTCAGGCTGCAGGCTTCCCCTACTGGGGATGAGCAAATGAGTGGCCTTGTATTTATTGTCAAGATCACTGAAACAGTACCAGGCTCTTGGAAACTCAAAGCTGACAAGTTTCTTTTCCCCATGAATACTGGAAGTTTGGTATAAGACCAATGACAATTTAAAAGCTACCTGAGTCAGAAGAATGCTGCTCTAAAGTAATAAGCAAAGGAGAAAAGAAAAATATGTACCTAGGTGCTAAAAAAAAGTACATATCCCAAAGTGCTATCATGGAAACCCTGATGGTATAGTGATTAAGTGCCATGGCTGCTAGTCAGAAGATCAGCAGTGTGAATCCACCAGGTGCTCCCTGGAAATTCTGTGGAGCAGCTCTACTCTGTCCTATAGGGTTGCTATGAGCTGGGATTCACTCAACAGCAGTGGTTTGGTTTTATAGTTTAAAGTGCTATCAGCGCCACAAAGCATATCAACAACCAGTTCTGCAGAATTTCTATATAACTAATACTATTTGCCTAGAAAAACTTATTATTATTATTATGTTGGTGAGAGAGTTGAGTGAATTTCATAAAATTTCTTTGAATCTAGGTTATTTTCTTTTTAATTAAGAAACAGAAACTAGAACCAGAGGATGTTAATGACAAAGGCAGGAACGGAACTGATCAATTTGCAGAGCTTTCAGTAGGAAGAAAGACGCAGAGGATTGGCCTTCCAATGAAAGTGTTTACTTGTGAGAAGGTCCGTGGCCATCACTACCAGCCACAACAGCATCCTAAAGATGAACAGTGTGCTCAGCAGCAAGGCTGTTTTCTTCCCATGCACTTTCAGGTTTCAAAAAGACATCTACAGAGCCATCTTGGTCTTCCATCTGCTAGGCCCAGCATGTTGGGGACTGTTTCTTTGTTTCTTTCTTTTTAAAAATATTTTATCATGGTTTAAGTGAAAGCTTACAATCCAAGTCAATTTATCATACGAAAAGTTACACGCGCATTGCTATGTAACTCTGTCTGTTCTCCCCATGCTGTGACAGCACTCTCCTCCTTTCCCCCCTGTATTTCCCATATCTATTCAACTAGCTCCTGTGGGGCCTGGTTTTTTTACTCATTTCCTGGTGTAGAGAGTCCATGCCATGTAAGCAGTTTAACTTTGGCCTCTATTATTTGTGACATCATTTGGACTTCTTATGGGAGAGTCTTTCCACTCTTACGGAGAGCCCACGACAGAGAGAACCCTCTTATACTTCCCTTCCAAGGGCTGGATTTCATGTGAGGGTCTTGGTTCTAGTGTCTGACCCTACCTAGGTCTTGAAATCCAAGCCTCCAGTCACTCCGGCTTCAGCCTGGGTCCATGACCCTCGGGCAGTCCCTTCACAGCTGGCAAGGTTACCACAGGGGTTTTGCATTCCTTCCTGACTTCTGGCACCCAGAAATATTCCTTTCTCTTTCTTTGAATCTCACTTTTGTCTTTGATGTTTCTTATTTGTTTTGTTTTCTTTCATTTTGTCCTGAATTTCTCGGGAATTGTGGGAAAACTCCATGTTATCTCAGATTACCAAGTTGTCAGAACCAGAACCCCACAACTAGGATAACAAAATTAATTCTTCCAGAAGATTCTCAGAAAGATTTCTCATGGAACTAGCTTTCATACCATCATCAAAATGCCACGTCTCTTTGTGTCATGGGAATAACAGTGGGTTCCTGAGACTGGCAGGCCTAGTGGTGGAGGGGAAACCCTGGTTACACAATGGTTAAGTGCTGTGTCTGCTAATTAAGAGGTTAACAGCTCAAATCTGATAGGTGCTCCTTGGAAACTCTATGGGGCAGTTCTATTTTGTCCTCTGGGGTTGTCATGAGTCTGAACCAACTTGACAGCAGTGGCTTTTTTTTTTTTTTTTTTTATGGAGGAGCACAAATACTGGAGAGGAGACAGTTTGAATGATTTTTTGGTCTCTTCCTAGCCATGTGACCTGGTACAAATCACTTAACTTTATCTATTAAATGAAGACAATAAGGCGGCTTCTTACAGAGTAGAGATATTATCAAATAGGAGATGGTTGTTTCTCACTTGGTTTCACTCAGCAACAGTGCTAGGGTCTGGATCTGGATTTGGAAAATAGCTAGGTCTAGTGGTGAAGAAGTACAATGGTAAGAGTCATTCATTGTGATGGGCTTTTATTAAAACAACAACATAAACAAACCCAACTTATTGCTGTTGGTTTCAACTCATAGTAACCCTCTAGGACAGAGTGAACTGTGTCTTCAGGTTTTCAAGGAGCTCCTGGTAGACTCAAACTGCAAACCTTCTGCTTAGCACCAAATTTGTAACCACTACACCACCAGAGTTTCCACGATGTTTTATTAAAGCAGAAAAAAATAAAATGTACTCTTGGTATTTCTTTGATGGGAATGTCAAGTGTGGCTTCCCGTATTTGCAGTGGGCCTGTATAGCCCATGTCTCCTGCACCACTTCCTGTGAAGGATGCCATTAAAGGAAGTCCTTGCTCTAGTTCTATGTCAGCAGGAATGGAAATTAGTATCTGCATACGCAAATTCAACGTCGTGTATTTGCACTAAACTCTTCTTGGACATCCTCTTTGGTAAAATTGGTTAGACTGCTTGACCGGAGCATAACTCTGCTCCCCAGCCGTGAGCTGAAAACATCTGGTGTCAGAGTATGAAGTGCACTGTTAACAGAGACAAAAGTGTGGAGTCAGAGCTTGGGATGCCAGACAGAGGTGCTCTCCTCCACGCCCTGAAGAGGAAACAGGAAGTGTTTTCCTGCCCTCATTGTGCTTTTTTTTTTTCTATATGTCATCTGAGAGAAAGTGCCTTGGTTATGAAAGACTTTGGTCCAGGTGTGGGAAGTCTGGAGGTGCCTTCTTATGAATCTCTTTACTTGGAAGGAGAGATGAGCTGGAGAAGGGTCATCTTAGAGATCCACAGACTGATAGGGCTTTCATTCCAGGTGGGGTAGTAGAAACTGAAGAAAGGGTCCAGATTGCTGTATGTCTCATGTAAAATCATATTTTTAGGCACATACATTTATGAGCAACAAGCAGATAGAGGAAAGACTCCAGGACTCTCTAGAATTTCTGAGTCAGATGTGATTACCCCAGTCCTTGTCTCCCCAAATTAGAATACTCATCACTGAAGTTTCAAGCTCATGACCTTCATCAAGATACCAGGGAACATTTCTCAATTCACATCGTATAATCTATTAACTTGTTTTCTACCCATGAAAAAAAGACTTAGTTTTTTCAAGGTGAAACCAGTGCAGTTAAGATTTGAAAATCTACTTCATATGAACTTCCAAGTTTAAAACAAAAATTGAAATTTCCCACAAGAGTGACACTGGTACTTTATGGGCTAGTATAGAAACTTAACTGAGACTATCCCGAGGAGATTCACTTGGTCCTGGCTAAGGATAATGTGTAAATTTATGACGCAGTTGCTATTTTGAGGGAAAAAATATTTGTAGGGAAGGAGTTTCATCTTTGCATTTATCTAAACTGTGAATGCTTTATAATGAACATGATAATGTCTACAAAAATTAGTCATTTTTTAACAAGTAAGTAGTAAACATATCGAAGTCTTAATGAACATTTCCAGGTTTGGGGAATATAAACAATTGCTATTTTCTTCTCTGCAGTATTCTATATGCTCTCAATTTTCCAAAGCCAAACAAGTTAAAGGATAATACTGAACCAGAAACAATATAATAACAACATAATCACTGTTGTCTATAATTTTAAGCACCTTTTTAAAGGGACATTTTTTTGAATGTCATCAATTAACTAAACATACAAATATGTAAGCTTTCAAAATCTATCGTATTAAGGCCTGAGTGATAGATTTTCATCACAAAGATTTATGAAAAAATTTAAGCTCAAATAATTTATGTGTTTTAATTTAAGGCATCTGTTTTTCATTGACTAGTTAAAATACCTTCTGTACAGTGTTTAATTTTTTTTTTTACTAAGCACCATTTTCTTTAGACCATCTTTTGAGTTTGAGAAATCTTAAAAGTCCCAATACATTGAAAGTATAAATCATTATAAAAGGAAAAAAAAATCCAAATTGACAACTCCGTCCTATCACACCACATCACTGCCAAGCTACAAGGCTGGGTCCTCAGGGGAGATCATTCTTCATGTCCATAAAACTGTTCTTTTCCTGGATGACATAGGAATGAAGGAGACCAGCTCAGATTTTCAGTCATCCTTCCTTGCTTTGTGCCTCTTTGCTTGCTTGACCTCTGTAGACTAGAACCCTTCTATTGAAGACAATAACATGTAACCAAGGTGCACAAGTGCCCGTTGTGCAAGGCACCACTCCAGGTACTGGCATAAGGCACAGTGAAGCCATCAAGGAGACAAAGATTTAGTAAACAATTCATCTTATAAAGGCAACACACAGCAAGTGCTGTGGGAAAGCCACTAAGAATGCGACTCAAGCAGAGATTAATTCTAAATGTGGAAGAGGGAGTTCGGGATGAGATGTTATCTGAGCCAGGGCTTGAAGGATGGCTAGCAGGGAATGTGCATTCTGAAATGAAGGTGTATAATCAGGAAGAGGACTAAGCCGAAGACAGCAAAGAAATGTGCAGCATGCGCAGTGAATGGCAAGAAGGCTGACATGGTTGGGGAATGAGGGTCGGTCTGCAGAATCACAGTGCAAGAGAAGGTTTGAAAGAAACAGTGGGTCAGGCTATGGAGAGCCATGAATATCAAGGAGTTGGAAGGTCTTCCTTTCTTCCTTCCTCACTCCCTTTTTCTCTCCCTCCTTCCCCCCTCCTCTCCTCCCTATGTTCCTCCCTCTGTCATTTTCTTCCTTATTTGGAGAAAGGTAGGTGTTGAAGGCATTTAAACATAAACATCACAAGGTCAGCTCTGTGCTGTAGGATGCTAACTGTGGTCAGTCAATTAGAAGTTAAGTACATTAGAGACATAGACCAGTTAGGAGGATATTACAATGGTCCAGAGAAAACTCAAAAATGGCCAGTGGCAAAGGGCATGCAAGGAAAGGGAGAGATGTCTGAGGCATTGAAGACGATGGATGGATAACCTACAGATCTATTAGATGGTGGAGAGAAAGAGATTAAGGAAGACTTCCAGATATCACACGTAAGGAACTAGAAGGGTGGTTTCACGGTAAGTGAAAATGACCGAACTAATTGAGGTTATTAAAGAAAAGCTTCTAAAACCTGGAAATACATTTTTTAATGCTACATATTTTTTTCAAGACTTGTTGAAGAGCCGCCTGACGGTATCTGACCTATAGGGGAATGTAACTTTGCTTGATGCACTATTTATTATTGACTAAGGTCCAGAGGGAATAGTTATGTTAACCAGTTGTTGTTAGGTGCCGTTGAGTCAGTTCTAACTCATAGCAACCCTGTGAATGACAGAATGAAACACTGCCTGGTCTTGTGCCATGTCTGCAATCATTTTTATGTTCAAGCCCACCGTTGCAGTCACCGTGTCAATCCATTTCATCGAGGGTTTTCCTCTTTTCCGCTGACCCTCCATTCTACCGAGCACGATGTCCTTGTCCAGCGACTGATCCTTCCTGACAACATGTCCAAAGTAGGTAAGATGCAGTCTTCCCATCTTTGCGTCCAAGGAGCCCTCTGGTTGTACTTCTTCCAGAAGAGATCTATTTGTTCTTTTGGCAGTTCATGGTACATTCAACATTTTTCTCCAACACCACAATTCGAAGGCATCAATTCTTCTTCTATCTTCTTTGTTCATTGTCTAGCTTTTGCATGCATATGATGCAACTGAAAATACCATGACTTGGGTCAGGAGCATTTTAGTCTTCAAGGTGACATCTTTACTTTTGATTTAACCTGTAGACTTGGATAAATTGCAAGTGATTTAGGTTTGTGAGTGTTAGAAATACAAACAATTGCTATCCAGCAGAAAACAGAAACCTAAAGGTAATTCATCCTGATGGCACCTAGCAACAAGCGATATATTCTTTTTGATTCTCAACATTAATTATGCCTTGCTTTTTTGTTGAACAATCTTGATTCTAAAACTATACTGAACCCTTTGCCACTGAGTTTATTCTTATTTGCCTGTTATATCAATAATGCATTTAAGCTGGTAGTCTTATTTCAGCATTTTTTCTCTTCTATCCCCTTTGAATCAGCTTTATCATTCTGCTAATTCCCTCATTAATGATTTCAATAAACAGTCGACACATGTTCACTACAGACTACAGATTTTTATGAGAAATGTGTCTTTCATGTCTATATAATTACATTTTGACAAAATCTAAAGCTTGCAAAGTACTATGACTTCCCTTGCATTAGTAGGCCAAGAATATGTGAAAAACTATCCCAAATGAATATTTCAACAACCATGATGCAGAAAAATGTGTTTGGGTTGGGAAGACACCAAATCCTAAAAATGTCATTTGTCTACAATTCTTCACTTGGCTCGTTTAAAAATATTACCATTAGTACAATTGACTGTCCTTTGATAATATTGCAATGACAGTAGCTAGATCTGAAACCATATCCTTAATTACTGATTTAGGATAAATAACCAGGACAGAATTGCCTCTTCAGAGGGGGTGCACATTTTTTCTAAGGCTTTTGATATCAATCCTCAAATTGTGTTACAGTTTATATTCCAGTCAAATGATATATGTGAAGACTTGCATACCTGAACAACTGGCAACAGGAGAAATTATCTTTTGGTTCTTTAATCTCTACCAATTTCATAATAGCATAATGGTTTCAAGGTATGTCAGGTAATAGAGAGAAAATCTCAAACAGTCCAAACACATCTTTTTGAGGCTGATAACATGGGAGAGTTGGGGGAAAGAAACATAATAGATGCATAAAGAAATCAGAAAATTTTGGTGATGATGGAAAGTACCAGGCTGTCAAAATCACAGCAGTGAGTGAAAATTGAAGCTGAAGAGGACAGAAGGGGTAGAGACAGACAAGGGCTGGGATGGGACGTCAATGCTTACAGGAAGAACACAAGTGTAGGACAGGCCCTCAGCACACCCAGATCCTAAAGGATACACTTGGGAGCATGTACCCAGGAGAAATAAAGAGCTGCCAATGTTTTGAGAGAACAAGAAACATTCTACCCATAAGCCCAGGAACACTTGGCAACTATGTGGAACCATGAATGGAAAATCTAGAGTAGAACTGTCCCCTATACCAATGTTGTGTCAAAATCCTTGACAGCCACATGGTACAGGAATTCAAAGCTGAAAACTTAATTTAAAAACTGTCTTTACTGAGCAAAACCTATAGGAACATGCAGACATAAAAGTTAAGCCACCATGTGTGAATGCTTTTCCACCCTAGGTAATAAGGTTTAGATGAAAACGAGCAGTGCTAAAAATGAGCTTACAACAGAAAATTATAAACCACATGAGGACACAAACCACTACGGAGGAGAGTCAGGTCACATAATAATGGAAAATTTGTATCCCAGATGTTAATCATAATGGGATAATCTGAAATAGTCTTTAGACTATTCCAAGTGATAAAGAAGTCAAAAGGCGTAAGGTAGAAACAGACAGCTTTTGTTTTTTTAAAGACAAGGTTGATTTGAATACTAATCCAAATAGAAATTTCTATAATGAAAATACTCGATTTATAGGTAAAATAGCATGTTAGACACAGCTCTACCAAAACTCAAATTTCAGAAAATTGATAGCAGCAAAGCTAGTTATTCGACCACAATGCAGTTGAGTCATAAATCAACTGTAAAAAGAAGGCTTTAAAAACTGGAAATGAAAAAAAGAATCCCAATCTTAAATCATTCATAGATTAAAGAAGAAATCACAATGGAAATTACAAAATATTTAGATCTGAATAATAGCAGAATTTTCCATAGCAAAACATATGGGATGCAGCCTAAAGAAACACTTAGGGTGAAATGTGCAATTCTAAGCATGTTTAACTCAAAACAAGGCAGATGGGAAAGGGGAAAACAATTCCATTTAAAAGGTAAAATAAATAAATATGAACAGAATTAAAAATAAATATAGCAAAAAAAGAAAAAGAATCAAGATAATCAACAACAAAAATGCTATTTTCAATTATGTTGATATAATTGGCAAATCAGAATCAACAACAATGGGTTGGGTTTGAGACTGATTGCAAGACAGTTGAAGGGAAAGCAAAGCATAGTAAACATTAAGACTCAAAGAGAATATGTTATTTGTTGTTGCTAGTTGCTATCAAGTAAAATTTGTTGTTGGATTTACGGCCTACTCAGATGATCCAGGATGATCAGATCTTGAGATATTTAATTACAAAAACTACTAAAGAAACTTACGAGAACAAACAAGGAATAAATAAATCAAGTCAAGAAATCACATGATGTGTTGTACTGGTCAAATCTGTTGCAAAAGACTTCTTTGAAGTCCTAAAACTGGAAGATGTCACTTTGATGATTAAGATACCAAGGAACTTTCACTTACCTCGTATGCATGCTGGAAACCCTGGTGGAGTAGTGGTTAAGTGCTATGGCTGCTAACCAGAAGGTCAGCAGTTCAAATCCACCAGGTGCTCCTCCAAAATACCGTGGGACAGTTCTACTTTTGTCAGGTCACTATGAATCAGAATCAACTCAGTAGCACTGGGTTTGGTTTTTTTTTTTTTTTTTTTTTTTTTTTTGGTTTTCATATGCCTGCTAAAGCTGGACAATGAATAAGGAAGACACAAGAAGGACTGCTGTATTTGAACTGTGATGTTGGACAGTGTCATGGTTGGAATTGTGTCCCCCCGAAAATGTGTGCAGCCATGTGGCTGCGATATGGTTCCCAGTATCTTGGGACTGTCCTCCATTGTGTGGTTTTGCTAACCTATATGTTAAAGGATTAGGGTGGGGCTGTGAATTCCTGCTGTGGGGGAAGTTTCCCTGGAGTATGGCTTGCCCCACCCTTAATGCTTTTAGCTTGCAAGGAATAAAAGGAAAAAGAAACCAAGGACAATTTGAGAACCTCGCTACCATCAAGCAAGCAGTACCGGGAGCAGAGCGTGTCCTTCAGACCAGAGGTTCTTGTGTGAAGACGCTCCCTGGACAAAGACTGACGCAATACCGGACTTTCCTCCAGAGCCGACAAGGGGAAAGTCTTTCCCTGGAGCGGACACCCTGAATATGGACTTGCAACCTACCGGACTGTGTAAGAAGAAGTCTTTCTTTGTTAAAGCCATCCACTCTGTGGTATTTCTGTTAGAGCAGCCCTAGCTGCCTGAAACAGACAGGAATGTTGAATATACCATGGACTCGCAGAAAAACAAACATATCTGTCTTGGAGAAAGTACAGCCAGAATGCTCTCAGAAGTAAGGATGGTGAGACTTTGTCTTGCTTAGTTTGGGCATACCATCAAAAATAACAACAACCAAAAAACCCCATTCTGTTGCCATTCCACCGAGCATGACTCATAGAGCAGAGCTGCTCAGTGGGGTTTCCAAGGAGTGGCTGTGGATTTTAACTGCCCACCTTCTGGTTCACAGCTGAGTTCTTAACCACTGTGCAACCTGGACTCCACCTGGGCGTGCTATCAGGATAAATCAATACCAGGAGAAGGACATCATGTTTGGTAAAGTCGGTGTCAGTGGAAAAAAAGAAGGCCCTCAATGAGATGAGTGGACACAGTGGTAGTACATGGGGTCCGAATATACCTACTGTGGTGAGGGTGGTACACGTAGGACCAGACGATGTTTTGTTCTGTTAGACACAGGGTTGTTATTAGTCACAGCTGACTCAACAGTATCTAACAACAACAAATAAATAAAGCTGTCATTTACGTTAGCTTTGCACCTAGATCCCTTACTGTGCTTTCTATTACTTGTAATAGAATTTTCAGACTATTCACTTAGGGTTTTCAAGTGTATGATTGTATTGTATTTAAATAATGAAATTTGTGTTACCTTTCTACACCCATACTTATTTCTTTATCTTACTGTACTGCCTTAGCCAGAACATACAGTGACTGTCTTTGTTTTATCTCCTATTTAAATGGAAATGTCTGTAATATGGCACCACTAAGTATGATGTTTAAGAGCTCGGCAGCTAACTAAAATGTCAGGAGTTCAAATCCACTAACTATTCCTTGGAAACCCTGTGGGGAAATTCTACTCCATTCTATAAGGTCTCTATGAGTCAGAATTGACTTGATGGCAGTTTTTTATTTTTACTCTTCTAAGTCTGATGTTAGAGTCCCTGGGTGGTGTATATGGTCAAGCACTTGGCTATTAGCCAGAAGGTTGGTGGTTCAAGCTCACCCACCCAGAGATGCCTGGGAAGACAGGTTCAGCCTTGAGGTCCCAATGGAGCAGTTCTACTCCACACACATGGGGCCACCATGGGTTGGAAGTGACTCAGTGGCAACAAACAACAACAGCAAGTGTGGTATTGACTTGCTTTTAACCACAAGTTTGGTGGTTCAAGTCCACACAGAGACAATTGAGAAATGTAGTGATCTACCTCCACAAAATCAACCATTGAGAGCCCTATAGAACACAGTTCTGCTCGAATACACGTGGGGTCACCATGAGTTGAGACTTGCTGCATAGCAGGTGGTGGTGGGTTGTTTGGAAATAATTATTAAGTACAACTATCAAATTTTATCAAAAGTCTTTTTTAAAATTTGTGGTTATGGTCACATGACGTTTTCATCCTTTGATCAATTAGTAGGCTACATTACATTTACATGTTTTGTGTAGTTCCCAATATTAAAATCTATTTTGTATTCCTGGAATCAATTGTATGTGATCATTTTTAAGCATGTTGCTAAACTTTAAAGGTTTGATTTCCTGTATGCCTCAAGAATTATTGATGGAAGACTTTTTAACTTCTAAGATTTTACAAGGATTTTTGCTTTATACATTTGTTATTAGCTTTTGGTTTAATTGTGTTATGACCAGAGGGTATAGCCTATACTATTTCTACTTTCAGGAACCCATTGATGTTTTCAATCTGGGGCAAGTATAAAGTCAATATTTATAAACATTTTATAGATGCTCAAAAAAGATATACTCTCTTAGATTAAAGTTCTATATATATCTACCCTGTCAACAATATAAATACATTATTCAGATTCACAAATCATTTTTATCCATTTATATCAAGGACTATGTCACTCTATGCAAAAAACTCCCTCTACTAATACATTAAAAAACCTTGGTGGTACAATGGTTAACCACTTCTCTGCTAATTAAAAGGCTGGTGGTTCAAACCAACCCAGTAGCTCCACAGAAGAAAGGTCTGGCTATCTGCTTCCCTAAAGATTATACCCAAGAAAACCCTGTGGAGCAGTTCTACTTGGTCATATGGAGTTGCTATGATTTCAAATCAACTGCACAACACCTAACAGTAACAACACTAATACTTTTATGTTGAGTCTTCCCTATAGTTTAACCGGTTTTGTTTTATATATTGTACCTTTCACTTAAAAAAAAAAATTGTCTTCTCTTTTAATTGTTCCTTTGTATCAAATGGAAACCCTGATGGTAAAGTGGTTAAATGCTTCTGCTGCTAATCAAAAGTCCTGCAGTTCAAATCCATTGAGTGCTCCTTGGAAACTATGGGGCAGTTCTACTCTGTCCTAGAGGGCCACTATGAGTTGAAATCGACTCGATGGCAGTGGGGTTTGTTTTCTTTTAGTTTGTATTGAATGTTATTTTACAGGACTCGCTTTGTTGCTCCAGAGTGTTGACACCTGTACATTCTAGGAGAAGCTACTGACCTGCCTATGCTGAACTTGCAGAGGAGGCCTGGGACTAGGCATGGGACCACTTGTTCTCTTGCTTTTGTCTCTTTCCCACCTCCAGGCTTTTATTTCATAGTGGTTCATAACCGCTAACATGCATCAAAATTCCTTGGAGGGCTTGTTACACCCAGCTGGCTGAACCTTATCCACAGAGTTTTTGATTCATTGGTTTGATTAGGGGCTGGGAATAGACGATCATAGCAAGTCCCAAGGTGATGCTGATATTGCTGTTGGTTCATGACCAAACCTCATGGACCACTGTTATACAGGGAAGGAGCCCTGAGGTGCAGTGACCAAGCACTTAGCTGCTAACCCATACATCAGTGGTTCAAACCCATCAACCATTCAGGGGGAGAAAGATGTGTCTGCTTTTGTAAAGATTTATAGCCTTGGAAACACTCTGTGACAGTTCTACTCTGTCCTATAAGGTGCCCATAAGTCAGAATTGACTCAACAGTGGTGGTTCTGAGTTCTATGAAAAAGGACTAAAGACTCTTTAAGGAGGCTTGGCTTCACAGTGGTTAAGCACTTTGCTGCTAACTGAAGTATCTGGTTTGAACCTACCAGCTGCTCCGTGGAAGAAAGACATGGCAGTGTGCTTCAGTAAAGATTTACGCCTTGGAAATCCTATGAGGCCATTCTACTCTGTCCTATAGGGTTGTTGTCAGTTGGAATCGACTCAATGGAAATCGATATGGGATAAGAACTCGTTGAAGTAGGAAGTTAGGAATGAGGATTGTTTTGGAGAGGATTGTTGGGGTGCTGTTGGCTCTCCATCCTTACCCATGAGGAGGTGCATCTCCATCACTCAGAGGTTTGGCTTGGGACTTTCGGAGTGCCTGCTGCTTAGCAAGATCCCCGGGGGACAGAGCCAAGAGTCAGGGCTGTAGAGAAGGTGGCTTCCACTTCTAGACCGGGGCAGTGAGCAGATGACTGTGTATTCCCAGGGGCCAGATATCCACCTGCCAAAGAGGAGTTAGACTCAGATACTGGAGGAAGACCAAGGATCAGAGGAAAATGACCCCAGCAGAGGGAGACAACTGCCCAAACCAGGAATTTTATTTGAGTTCTCTGCTTACTTGAACCTTTTTGTTTTTCTTTTCTCTGGTCATTCGACAAAAATGTGTATGTGGTGTGTGTGCAGATGCATGTATGTATGTGTGTGAAAACCTGAGGTTGTTATCTGCTTAGTTATATTTCATGCACAACTTGTATTGGTTATATTCACACATAATTCAGAATTATGAATTCTAAATTATCTTAGAGATTAACAGTCATAACAGAATTGTTCCTTGAAAACACTGATCATTCACAAGCTTTACATTTCATTTTGCATCTCAGGGAGAAAGGTTCGGATTTATGTACTTCTGAAAAGTTGAGATGTCTGAAAAATTAAACTATGGCTAAGTTAGAAGGCAGAATCATAAATAATTCCATAGTGGTACCTGCCCTGGTGGCATAGTGTTAAGAGCTTGGCTACTATCCAAAAAGTCAGCAGATAGAACACACCAGCTGTTCTTTGGAAACCCTATGGGGCAATTGTAGTTTGTCTTAGAATGTCACTATGTTTAGTTGGAATTGACTCAAATAGCAATGGGTTTGGTTAGGTTTTAAGATCACCGCTTCCTCAACCCCAGGTGTCACAGGCATGTGGGGCCCCAGGGATGAAAGTTCGTAGTCAAGTTTCTAAGGTATGTATGGCCCCTTCTTTTTGAATGAACTTGAAATTGATATCCATAGAAAGATTAACAGCCCAAATTTAATTAAATCCTATATTTCAAGGCTGTGACTAACACTGTTTAACAAAAACTTAATCATTTTATTTTGTTGTTTTGGATTAGCTGTTTAAAGACAAAAGACTCGAGGTTCCAATTAGCAGCTGCCAAAAATTAATTTAAGTAAACTAATCAACTCCTAATCGACTCCTTGCTGTAAGCTACATACAGCCTTGGTGCTTAAATAATTTCTTTCCTGACAAAAGAAGGCATGAGCTTTAAACTGTCTTATAAGACAATACTAGATCAATCTGTCACCAAACTGAAAACAGCTGGCCAGTTTGGCTCTGCTCTGCCCTTGCCCAAAAGACACATGCACATTCCTCAAATAGATCAGGTGCTCAGGAAATATTTGATTTTGGTCTGTGTAGAATAAATATGACATCAAGATCCAACTTTGCTTTCAAGGAATGAATATTTTGTGAAGACCACATTTATGGGAGATAGACAGACAGATGTAGGTAACTGCCATTGAGTAGATCCCAACACATGGTGATCTTATGTACAACAGATTGAAACATTGCTTTGTCCTGTTGCATTTCTAGTATCTTTCCATCCATGAGATCAAAGTCCTCAAGAGTCATTGACTTGAGTTATAGTCACTATTCAGAGTTCAGGTAAAAATTAATGGTGCATACATTCTGATTTAAGCAAGGAAGGGCTTTATCAAAGAGGAAATAAGTTGCCTTGGGGGACAAGAACTGTGTACTTCTAATGACTGAGTTCTCATCTTTTGAGAAACCAGCCCAGAGTCTGGGAAATTTGTCCTTCCATCCTTGCTACCCCAGCACACTGGGTACTCCTCCACTGTAACTTCTGCCTCCTTTATGATATCTTACTAAGAAGTAGGCTGTTGAAATCCACCAGCCACACCTTGGAAACCCTGTGAGGCAGTTTTACTCTGTGAATGAAGCATGTTAGGTTGAAAGATATGGGCTAACATGGCTAAAATGTGAGGAAATTCAAGTAGTTTCAAGGGGCTTGGAATACAAGATTTTTGAAATCCCTTTTACAAAAATCAGTGCACTTAGCCCAAGCAGCTTCCTCTCCATACCTCCTGAAGTCCCCAGACCTTGCCATCTTGGGGGATGCAGCCAAAGCTAGAACCTGAATTTCCCACTTTGTTGAACCCGCTTATAGAGTTTTCATATCCAATCTGAGTGTAACCAATCTCATTTAGTTAGTGAAAGGAAGTTCCAAGGTGTTGTTTTCACCTTTCTTTCCTCTCCACACCTTGCGTCAGCCTTGGCCTCAGACCATCCAAAGGATGCCAGGTCTCTTGCTTAAGAGATTAAATACATTTCATTCTAGGAACATTAGGATGGATGTTGAGTTGAGAATGTTTACTTAATAACTGAGCCTTGTGTGCATTCCTTTATGAATGTTCCACAAAGAGTTAAGTCCTCAGCTACTAATTGAAAAGTTGGTGGATTGTATCTGCCCATAGGTACCCGGGAAGAAAGGTCAGATAATCGATCAGCTTTCAAAGGTCACAGTCGTGAAAATCGTATTGGGACACAGTTACACGCTACACACATGGGATCACCATGAGTCAAAATCTACTCAAATGGCTTTTGGTTTGCATAGGCAAAACCACCAGAAGAGACATTTTGTGACATGATCAGGTATCTAGTTTCCGGTGGCTGTCAAAACAGATTATCACAAACTGATAACTTAAAACACAGAAATGTATTCTTTCACCATTCCAATCACCAGAAGTCTGCAATCAAGGTTTCAGCAGGGCCCTCCTTTCTCTGAAGGCTCTAGAGGAGAATCCATTTCTCACCTCTTCTAACTTCCGGTAGCTTCAAGCATTGCTTGACTCGAGTAACTCCAATCTCTGCCTCTGTGGTTGTATTACCTCTCTCCTGCCCCACAGCTCCCTCTGTCTTTCTTTAATGAGGACACATGTGATTGCATTTTGGGGTCATCTGGGAAGTCCAGAATAAGCTCGTTCTCTCAAGATCCTTAGCTTAATCTCCGGTTTTGCTCTGTAAGACAATAATCACTCTTGTACCTTCTAAGGCAAAATATGCAAATTCCAGAGATCAGAAATTGCTTTTTTTTGGAGGTCACCATTCAGGCCACTACACCAGTGTTACAGACTGAATTTGTCCCCTGAAAACACGTATCATCTTATCTAGGCCATGATTTCCAGCATTGTGTGGTTGTCTATCATTTTCTGATCTGATGTGATTATCTTCTGTGTTGTAAATCCTAATCTCTGTGATGTTAATGGAGCCCTGTGGTACAGTGGTTAAGATTAGAAGTTTGAGGAGCAGGATCTCATACCATTAAGAAAGAAAAAGTTCACAAAAGCTAAAGTATGACCTTAAGTGTATCCCACCTCAGTTTAGAAACCATCTCAAGAACAGATTTGACACACTGAACACTAATGATCAAGACCAGACCAGTTGTGAAATGACATTAAAGGCATTATACATGAAGAAAGCAAGGAGTTATTAAAAAGAAAAGACTAAAATGAATGTCTGAAGAGACTCTGAAACTGGGTCTTAAACGTAGCATAGTTAAAGTGAAGGAAAGAAATGAGGAAGTAAAAGTGTTGAACAGAAGCATTGAAAGGGCAACTCTAGACAAAATGAAGTGTCAAAATGGGCAAAGACCTAAAATTACACAAACAAAAAGAAAGTACATGTTTGATGTTTCTCAAGCTAAAGGAACTGAAGGGAAAACTCAAGGCTTGAGTTGCAATACTGAAGGATTTTACAGCGAAAACATTAAATGACGTAGCGAGCATCAACAGAACGTGGGAGGAATATACAGACGCACCATGACAGAAAAGAATTGGCCCATGTTCAACTATTTCATAAGGTAGTACATTATGGTCAGGAACCGGTGGTACTGAGGGAAGAACTCCAAGCTGTACTGAGGGCATTAGGAGAAAACAAGGTGCTGAGAATTGACAGAATACCAATTGAGAGGTTTCAACAAATAGATGTGTGCTGGAAGTACTCATTTGCCTATGCCAAGAAATTTGGAAGATAGCTAGCTGCCCAGCTGACTGGAAGAGATCCATATTTATGCCTCTTCACAAGAAACATGATCCAGCCAAATATGGAAATTATTAAACAATGTCATTAATATCGCATACAAGAAAAATTTTGTTGAAGATTATTCAAAAGTGGCTATAGAGTATATCAACAGGCAACTGCCAGAAATTCAAGTCAGATTCAGAAGAGAACGTAGAATCAGGTGTATCATAGCTGATGTCAGATGGATCTTGGCTGAAAGAAGAGAATACCAGAAAGATGTTTACCTATGTTTTACTGACTATGTAAAAAGGCTTTGACTGTGTGGGTCATAATACATTATGGAAAACACTGAGAAGAACAGGAACTCCAGAAGAGTTAATTGTGTTTAGGTGATACCTGTACATAGATCAAGAGGCAATCGTTCGAACAGAACAAGGTAATACTGTGTGGTTTAAAGTCAGGAAATGTGTGCGTTAGGGTTGTATACTTTCAAAATGCCAATGAAATCTGTATCCTGAGAAAATAATTAGAGACACTGGATTATGTGAAAACAGAGCATCAGGATGACTCGTGAGGAAGACTCATTAACAACCTGTATTATGCAGATGTTACAACCTACTTGCTGAAAGTGAAGAGAACTTAAGGTATTTACTGATGAAGTTCCAAGACCACAGCCTTCAGTATGGATTAGCCCTCAACATTAAGAAAAGTCCTAACAACCAGACCAATAAACAGCATCATGATAAACAGAGAAAAAGTTTGAAATTGTCATGGATTTCATTCTACTTGGATCCATAACCAAAACCCATGAAAGCAGCAGTCAAGAAACAAGAAGACACATTGCACGAGGCAAATCTGCTTCAAAAAACCTCTTTAAAGTGCTGATGTCACCTTGAAAACTAAAGTTTGCCAGATCCCAGCTATGGTATTTTCAATCACTTACGCATGTGAAAACTGGAAGATGAATAAGGAAGACTTAAGAAGAGTTGATATCTTTGAATTGTGGTGTTGGTGAAGAGTATTGAATGTGCTATGGACTGTCGAAAGAACAAATAAGCCTTTTTGGAAGAAGTACAGCTACAACGCTTCTTGGAAGCCAGGATGGAGCGACTACTTCTCACATGATTTGGACATGTTATCAAAAGGCATCAGTCCCTGGAAAAAGCGCTATGCTTGGTAGAGGAGAGGGTCAGTGAAAAAGAGGAAGACCTTCAACGAGATGGACTGACACAGTGGCTGCAGCATCAACTATGTCCAAGCACAACAAAGACTGTGGGGGACAACGCAGGCCTGCGCAGTGTTTCCTTCTATGGTACGCAGGGTCGTGATGACTCGGAATTGACTCGATAGCACCTAACAACAACAGCATGTGTTTAATTAACCAAATATAGAATCCCTGCACTGCACTTGGTGGGGTGTCAGGGTGCCCTTATGGAAGGAAGCCATTTGAGACAAAGTAAAGCTGAAGTTATTTCATTTACTAGCACCCCATTTTCCTCAGCGGGGAATGAAGTGCAAATCACCAAACCTCCCACTGTGTAGTAACTGAGAGTGGGGCATGAACTAATTCCGTAGAATAAGTTTGCCCAGAGAAGCAGAGTTTATTGTTTCTATGGAAAAGAGCATGAGAGGCTCTAGAAATAGACCAATGTGGGCTTGAATTCCAGTGATTCCACTTTTAATAGTTGAGTTTCTGGTAAAGTGGCTAACATCTGAGAATGAAAATAACACCCATCTTAATGGGTACAAGATTTCCCATATAGAAAGTCTTATAGCACAAAGCACAATGGCTGGCACATGGTAGGCTTTTGATTAACAATAGTAAATACTGTCATTATGAGGATAACCAGTAAACACATTTGAAAAAGACAAACACAAGATTAGATTTGGGAAAATACTTGAAAACTCCTTTTACTGTGCTATTTTCTTTTCTTTTTTTTTTTTTAACCAAATGATAAAATGATAGAAATTTGGCTATTGCTGGGACAGAAGTCACTATCAAGCTTCATAGTTCTTAAGTACTTCTGGATTATATTTTATTCTTCCAAAGTAAAAAAGGTAATATGTTTATTTATTTTAGCAAAACTTCACTGAACTTGTATCAAGTGAAAAGAATTATGTTTGGATTATAAGTGCTAATTTCTAAATTATATTCAGGGCAAAGAAGAATTTGATCAAATAAGGGAAGTTTCCAAATATTCCTAGACATTTCAGAATGGAACAACTTTCACAAAATAGTGGAACTCATGACTTCCATTTTTGCCTGAAATGAGATCAGGCGACAGTCACTACATGCTTAATAGAACAGCCACCAAATCAGATCAGAAGCTCAGGGTAAAGCACTACGTAACATAAACCAAACCCACTGCAATCAAGTAAATTCTGCCTCATGGTAAAAAAATAAACAAACATGGTTTTCAAAGTTATGTAAAAAAATCGAAGCAGAAGGAAATTGTAAAGAAATGCATTTCTGTCAGTGGAGGCAATGTGGAGTAGCAGAGAAGGGCACAGCTTTTAAGGCCAATAAAGCTGGATTGGAATTGTGGTTCTGCCACTGAACGTTAAGTCAGGAACACATTATGTCTTCCTGAGCCTCAATTTTCTCCTCCATAATATGGGGCTATGTGCTTCATAGTACTGCTATGAAGATTAAATACATGCTCAGGATTAACTAGGCTGCAGGTAGATGTCCAGTATATAATAAGTGCTCAATAAATGCTGATTGTTCATGAAAATAAGGATTGGTAGCAGAGCTGACTTTATTCAGAGCTATCAGACCAATTGACTAATACCTTTGTCTATGTCATAAAAAAGCATCTGTCTTTATCATTTATGTTTCTAATTCATTTGAATTAGTCAATGTATAAAGCCGTCCTGGTGCCACTGTGGTTAAGCTCTTCACTGGTATTTCTGTTACAGCAACACTACAAACAAAACAAAACAAACCTGTTGCCACCGAGCCAACTTCTTCTACTCCTAGTGACTCTATAGGACAGAGAACTATCACAGTGTCTGGTGGATTTGAACTGCCAACCTTTTGGTTAGCAGCCATAGCACTTAACCACTGCACAACTTGGTTTTCCAGGGCAGTGCTACCAAAAAATAACCCACGGCCGCCAAGTCGCATCTGACTCATAGCAACACTAGAAGTCGGAGTAGAATGAATCAGTGACTGGCAGTATTAATTCTGAAGTTTCTAGAGCTGAGCAATATAAACTATATTACATATCCACATTTTGCATTTTAGAGTATTTGCTAAAAAATCTAAAACCAAACCTATTGCCAATGGGTAAGTTTTGACTCAAAGTAACTCCATAGAACAGAGTAGAATTGTCCCATAGGGTTTCGAGGAGAGGCTGGTGGATTTGAACTGCTGAGCTTTTGGTTAGCAGCCAAACTCTTAACAACAGTGCCACCAGGGCTCCAAGCATGCACTAGGTGCTCTGCTTTCAGAGTCCTGTTCTCAATGACCTCGTAGTCCAGAAGGAGAAACAGCTAGAAATAGGGCCATATTAGAGGAAAATGTGTCAATAAATGTATGCATTACACACTCTGACAATAAAAGAGAGTAATTGACAGCAAGAAGTAGTTCAGAGTTTCCGGAGATTGAATCACTACCATTCATAAAGTCACTCCAAGACACACCGAGTTTTGTGCTACCTAGAGACAATATGAAAACCCTGGGGGCATAGTGGTTAAGAGCTACAGCTGCTAACCCAACAGCAGGTGGTTCAAATTCACTGGATGCTCCTTGGGAACCACATAGAGTGATTCTTCTCTGAGTAAATAGTTACTGTGAGTCGGAATCAAATCAACGGCAGTGGATTGGGTTTGGTTTTCAGTTTTCGAGATAATTGTTCCACACATTTGTACATAATGGTTTCTTTTTTTAAAAATTGTGATTGAATGAAAATGTACATTCCCATATAAATTTGCATGCCCACCTGTATGCAGCTTCCACTGCTCTCCCTGCCCAGTGACAGCACACTCCTCCTCTCTGCTCCACACATGTCCCATCCTCCCAACAGTTTCCTTTCTTCTCCTCTCCACCCACTCCCCTTCCTCCAGTAAGAGGTCAGCAGAATGATATCGCATAGATGCATAGAACCATAAAGTGTACCCAAGATATGATCTTTCTGCGTTACCAAGTCCAATTCATCCCTGTCTGAACAGTGGACCTTCATTATGATTTATGGGCAGGGCAGCGTCAGGTCCAGGGGCCATACTCCTGGGGGAACCCCAAAACCCCTGGACCATCAACTGTGGTCTTTTAGTGGCGATCTCAGGGTGCATCCTTTTTTATTCTTGTGTTGCCAGTGAGACTCAACTTTGTGAGCTTCATTGTGGCTAGTAGTGGTAGTGGCCAGGCACCATCCAGTTCTTCCAGTCACGAGTCGATGTAGACACCCACCCATGTGGGTCTCTCTGTCCTCTGGGTTCTTTCTCCCCCATTATCATGTTGGTCCTCCGTGATCATCTGTTCTTGCTGAGCTGGGACCATTTGCTGTACCCTTAGCTGGCAGTTTGACAGCTTTTAAGACCCCTGATGCCACTCACCAATGTGGGGTGAGTGCCTCTTAGCAAACCCTAGTTTTGCAAATTGGCCTTGATTTCACCTGAGAGCATGGTCCCCCGTGCCACCCACCCACCCCCTCCTCAGCTACTCTATCCTTGCAGTATTGGGTTAAGATGGAAGGAGTACTCAAGTTGTGTTAATGACCACTTAATGTGGTTCTTCTTTCTAATGTGTGCTGGCACCTATTTCACCCAACCAAATTTCTACCAACTATCTAATCTAAACACTCCCCCCCACTCCTCTCCCTTGCAGCCATCAAAGTCTTCTCTTGTATGCATAAGTCTGTTTTTGAGTTCTTATTGTAGGGGTCTCATGCAATATTTGTCCTTTTGTCACCGACTACTTTCATTCAACATAATTTCCTTCAACTGAAATCAGGTTATGAGACGTTTCTCACAATCATCATTGTTCTTTGCTATTGCATAGTGTTCCATTAATTGTATACACCATAGTTTACCTATCCATTCCTCTGTTGTTGGGCATGTGGGTTGATTCCATCTTTTTGCTATTGTGGACTGTGCTGCAATAAACATTCGTGTGCATGTATCGGCTGGTGTGAATGGCCTTGATTCTGTAGGATATATTCCAAGCATTGGAATTACTTGGTCAAATGGTATATCTATATCCATTTTTTTAAGGGAATGCCAGATTACTGTCCAAAGGGTTGAACCATTTTGCAATCCTATGCATAATGGTTTTAAGGTGAATGAAGCCAAGCCTTGTAAACACATTTCTTTAAAACACCTTTCTCTATGCAGGCAGATGTGTGCTGTCTTTCTTAGTGCTTGTTTAAAAGCAGCAATTTTTCAAACTGATTTTCCTTACCTCCTAAACGTCTTAGAATTACCTTGGGGATGGCCTGCGCTGAGTGGGGGTGGGGATGTTGACATCCTGGTCTTTGGGTCCCCTATTCCCTCCAGAGACCCACTTGAGCCCAGAGGCTCTGTTTCTTATCTGTGTCGTATAATGAAATACACAGTAAGATTTTATTAAGAAATCCCTTTAATAAAAGTTTAAAATTTATTGGTTTAAGGAATTCACATTTCCATAGTGGAAGCCAAGAAATGGCACTGATGTGAATTTTCAAAGACGGCATTGTATAATAAGAGAAATATTACACAGGCAAACAGGAGAATTGCGTTCTAGATCAGCTCTGCTCCCGATAAACTTGGCAACTGTGGACAAGAATTCTCCCCAGGCCTCAGATTCTTCACCTGCAAAAAGCAACAGTTATTCTTAATTATCTCTGAGGCAGTGCTTAGCTGCAAGGTGCTACTATGTAACTGTATGATAATACTGATGAAATGCACAGAGAAGATGTTTGCATGGCACAAATGACCAAAGGTACATGAACCCTTGACCTCAAGGTGAGTTGGATTCTCACGGGTGTTCTGCTTTAAGAGAATGGAAGCTTCCATTTTGAATCCATATAGTAAGCTGGCATAGAAAGAGTTAAGATTTCCTAATGTTCCAAGTTCAAGTTTTGATATGCACCCTTGGCTTTTTTATTGATTCCACTGACCACGCAAATGAGAAAGAACTCCATGCTCTCAAGCTTACACATGAGCACTGAATAACAGTAGAAGATATTGACAGAACAACCTGCACTTCCCACACAAGAAAGGCAGTTTGGTGGTTTCATCACTGTTCTCAGCAACATGCCATCCAGCCCAGTTGCTATTGGCCTGGTCTGTCCATGAGAGCTAATAGAGGACGATAATCTTTCAACATGGCAAAGCCCCTCCAAAAGGGAAAACAGAACAAAACTGTTGCCGCTGAGTCCATTCTGATTCACGAGGACCCATGTGTCTCAGAGCAGAATGGTGCTCTTTAGAATCCACAGTAGCGATTTTTCTGAAGTAGATTACCAGGCCTTTCTTCTGCCTTGCCTCTGGTAAAACTTAAGCCTCCAACAATTCTGCTAGCAGCTGAATGTGTCAACTCTTGGCACCACCACGGACTCTGAACAGTGTGGGTCCACGGCCATTGAGCCAATTTTGACTCATAGTGGCTCCAAAGGTCAGAGTAGAATTGCCCCATAGAGCTTCCAAGGAGTGCCTGGTAGACTTGAACTGCTGACCTTTTGGTTAGCAAACACAGCACTTAGCCACTACACCACCAGGGTTTCTGAACAGTGTGGAAAGAAGATCTTTACTGATGCCTCCCTTCACCCTAGTGGGCTGCATGACTTCCTTAAGCAACACAACTTTGCTTGCAACTTCCCTGGCTTTAGCGTGCCAAGTGAGTATGTTTCTAATAATGAGAAATGCCAGTGCTTTCGTTTACTCACGCATTCAGTATAGAGTTACTGAACACTTACTGTGTGCCGTGTAAGTTAGGTTCTTCTTTGTTCCTGCTGCCACCCCGGCTGATGGAGTTGGCTTCTCAGTGCTGATAACCAGTCCCCCTTGTCATCTGCATTGCTCAGAAGCAGTGTATTTCCTGCAACTACAAGTCAGTGGACCTTAGCATTGCAATTTCCCTAGCCTTTCCTCTTGCTGTGTTTTATAACTCCTTGAAGTCACATTTCCCCCCGGCTATTGGAATAGGTTATCTGAGCCTGCAACCCACTGAGAAGGAAAAAATTAGAAGAGGGGTGGCATGGGGGTGGAGTTAATGGCCAGAGTTAGCTAGCCTGGCACTACCCTCATAGTCCAAGAGGCGCTATGCTATCCTTACAAGCTTGGTCAGTGAGCTGTGCCCCCCTGGGGACATGCTAGGACATCCAGTTACTGTTAAGGGCCCTCTAGGCCAAACTTCCTGGAGAAAAACCCACTCTCCATAAAACACACTCTGAGTAACACCAAAGTGCACAGTGACCCATAGCTTTCTTCTTCTGAACAAATTGTTTAAAGACCAAGATGTGTTGGGGAGATACTGGGTACTGGAGAATTAGCAGCAGGTGCTATTTATAGAGTCAGTGAGCTCCGCTGAGTTACCTCTGCCCAGGGAAAGCCGTTAATCTTTTCCAGGGAAAGAAAAAAGGAGTAATAAACTTGATAATGATTTAGTAAAGGAGGGAGAGAAGCACTGAGGCTAATACTACGGTGGATCTAAGCCAAGAGATTAGTTTCTCCCTGTGGAAAAGGACACAGACACACACACATACACACACACAGGCACGCCCCGCCCCCCACCAGCAGGTCTTACTCCCTCCTAACTCCCTAAACCCACTATTGCTACTCAGCCTCTCAAAAAAGCATTAAAATGACTTTTCTTTTTCTGAGACTGACAGACATATGTCCTTAAATAGCGCATCGAGGCAAACAACACTCTCTGGATATGCCACACTTAAAACAGAAAAGCTAAGTCATCTGAGGCTTATTAAACCTTAAAACACGGCTGCTCACTGCTGCCAGTCAGCAGAATAGATGTGAGTTCCTTCCTAGATGGTTTTCTTTACCCTCGAAAAATAGTAAGACATATTTTTAAGCATCCCTGTTTTACTGCGTTGTATCATTTTATTCATGTTCTGGGGTAAAGTCTTCTACCAGCTTATGAGAGTCTTGAGAAAAATTTTCTGTTTTCCTGCATAAAAGAGAGGCTATATCATCAGGTATATCATCATTAAAACTCCCATGCAATAAAAGGCTTTTGGCATTAAGAAATTCTCTGTTTTTCTTAAACTTCTCATGGACAGCAAACAAATTATGAAGACCAATGGATACAGAAAAGCTAACTTCTCCCCCAAGAAAAGATACATCAAAATGAATGTGATTCCAAAGGAAGAGATAGTCCTCAACTGAGTTCTTGAAAGTTCTCAGGGAGTGCCAGTTAGTGGGAAGTATTTTTATTGCAAACAATCCTGCCTTTTAAAATGTTGAGTATCCTTTCTTCCTGGACACCAACCAGAGACAATGGAAAGAAAGAGACCTGGGCATCCAGGCAGAAAACAGGCCTTGTATAGCAGCCAAAATGAATTTAGAATTCTTGTGCAATACCATGTTAAGGCAGGAGTGTTGAGTAGAAATGTGTAATGAACTCCAAGTGGCTGCCTTTCAGATCTCAAGAGCTGAAACTGACTTGACACCCAGACCCTGCTTCCCCCGCTCAAGTACTGAGGTGACTGAGGCAGCGGGAATAACAATAAGGAAGGCACAAAGACTGCCACTTCAGCAGTGGCATTCCCCAGTGGACGCAAGCCAAGTGTGCAGGGGTAACAGACCCCAGAAGCACTTTATGTATAATAATTTAGAAAATTTCATAAAGCCTAGATATCAAAAACAGGAAAGAAAAAAAAAAAACCTTAGGGGCAGCTGGCAATTGAATAAGTTCAAACCACTTTGGGAAAGTGCTTTTGATGCAAGAACACAGGCTTTTTACATTACTGTCGCAGCAGAGAGGGACAAGTGGATCACAGGACTTTAGTAAGTCAGGTTTTTCTGATTAGAAGTGAGATTATCAGTATGCTGACAAAATTGCTAGGTATAGGAGAACATCATCTTGTATGTTGTATGTGTGAATAATGTCTGTTGTCTCAATTATTGTTCACCATGACAAATCTGTCAAGTCGATAGGACAGATATTATTGTCCCCACCCCGCCAACAGGAACGCTGTAGTGTGCAGAGCTGACTGCTCTGTGTGGAAGGATGGTAATACAATCGATGCTAGAACCCAAGTCCCCTGATTTCTATTTTATGGACGATAGTTGATAACTGCCGTAGAGTTGTTCTCTCATTCATGGTGGCACCACACGAAGGGAGAAAATGTTGCCTAGTACCACTATCTCCATAATCAGCTGCAGACAGAACTATGTGATCCACTGGATTTTCACTGGCTCATTCTCTAAAGTAGATCACCAGGTCTTTTCTTCTAGTCTGTCTTAGTCTGGAAGCTCTACTGAGACCAGTTCGACAGCACAGCAAAACTTGCGCCTCCAGTGGCTGATGGGAGGTGGCCACGGATGAGGTGCACTGCAGCATAGTAAGTTCAGTATGGAACTCCAGCCTCTTGTCTTAAATCTAGATATAGTGTTACTGGGGGACAATGGACTGGAAATGGCAACAAGACAAAGATAACAACTGTTGACTGAGTGGTAAAAACAACCAAATAGCCTTGCTCCATTTCAAGATCACAGACCGCAACCCTATCTTTATTCAGCTATGTCACAAATATATACCCAGGATCAAAAGGATCTGAAGTGAGGAAAGAGGGCCAGCAAAAATTCCTTATCACAAATAAGGGATTGAGGGGAGAAACTCTAGGTAATTTTGAATTACATGTAGGCCAACGATTAATTGTCATAATAAAAGGCATCATGTTGTCCTAAGTCTCAGTAGTACCAGCTCTTTTGAACTTTTCTATTCCGTGAGAGAACAGAATACTTCACCAATAGTGCAGTCACTACTTGTTAGCACCTAGCCTTCTAGACATAATGTGATCACCACCCTACGGCTCCCCTGGTCCTTGGCGCTTTCAGAACCTGTAGGATGGAATTCAAGTAAGGCAAAATGGTCATTGTTCTTAGTTAAGTCTATTTGGAACTTTCAGTAATTACAAGGACTCAAGACCTAATGCCACAGATGACATTAGGGCCCATCTGTGTCTACTCCATGGTGCTGCTAGCATTCCGCTAGATCTTTCTTTGACCCCAAACCATCCACTGCTGTCAAGTTGGGTCTGATTTATCACAGTTCCTTTGTTTTCTGTGTAATAACCAATGCCTCTAATTTATGTATTCCCTTTTTGAAAATGCCCTTCAAAAACAGTCTTTTACTAAATAGAAACATTGGGCAAACTAATGATGGGTAGAAAGCATTCTCAGTTTTACTTCCAAACACACAGTTTAAAAATTGTTAACAAGCCATGCCTAGCTCTCGTCAGGTGGGGCTTTGTGGGGTTTTGTTATACTGACTCTTTTATCAGGCACGTGATTGAGAACAACATGCACTTCTCCTACTTTGTTCTGGGTGATGCGGAACTCTATCAGAGGAAAAGAGCTGACTCAGTGATAGACCTTGAATACGAAAATTATATGAAATTCCAGAATATCCCTACTCTGGAAAAAATCCGAATGGTGGGTCAAAAACAGCAGCCTGTTTGTATGACATCCCAAGAACCTATTTTTCAGGTGTTCTGTCTCTTCCTTAATCACACAGCTAGTTAAAGACAGTAAGCAGATTAACCCCTATAGTCACTAGTTCTAAATCCGGTACTTGACTACCACTTGATATTATATCAACAAGCCTTTGTGATAATATCAGGTGATCAACATTTTGCATTGTGACTTTCCCCTGAACTGGGGAAAAAGGAAGTCTCCTGATTGAATCACTGTGATCCATAGTCGTGTATCTAGTAGCCATCCCTGTAGATTTTGGGAAGTTGCTAGCTTGTCTATGAATATATTCCTCTTAACAACACACAGGAAGGGCCACAGTCATGGGAGTTCAACCTGAAGGAAAGAAGACAAGCTAAGAATCTGAGTTCTGTGTTCAAAGAGTAGTTAAAACCAGCGGCGCATAACTCTTTCTTGGTTTCATCTCACAGATTTTGCCATTTTACGTGTGCACATCAGCATCTGTTGCGGGGGAAATTTAGGCTCAAACAGCAAAATTACGCATGGGCATCTGACACTGCAGTGAAGATCTTCTCTAGGACAGATTTTTTTTTTTTTTTGAAGATTCCTGTGTAACCCTATTTTTTAAACTTTCCCTCCTCAACTCCCAAAACCAAACCTGTGGCTGCTGAGTCAATTCTGACTAATGGCAACCCTGTAGGACAGAGAAGAACTGCTTCGTAGGGTTGCCAAGGAGCGACAGGTGGATTCCTAGAGCTGAGTTTGGTTAGCTGCCAAGCTTTTAACCACTGTACCACTAGGGCTCCTCCCATGCTGAAGGTAGCCTGTTTATCTGAGAACCGGGGGAAAGGTCAAGGTCTGGATGGCTTTTGAATATACTTCTCTGGGCTATCACTGAGAGTCTAATGATACAAGGATGAGCATCCCTCAAAGAAGCCATAGCCACCTTCAGTGCATCTTGCCATTTTGACAGTGTACCTATAGCAATGAAGGTGAGAGGGAATCAGAGAAGCAAAATTCTCAACGCAACTTGGCTCCTGAGAAGGCAAGACATAGTTCCTTCTGGCGGGACAATGGCCCAGGTTGTTTCACTGCATTTTCCTGGACAGTTACGGCCAACTGGAGGAACAGGCATGATGGCATCCAGCCCTCCCCACCAGAATTCCTTATTATTTTCCCCCAAGCCAATAGTGAGTAGCTGTTGAGAAGGCTGATGAATCAGTAACTCAAGTAGATCAAAATCACAAAATTAAGAGTCTGAGTTCAGTTGTATCCTTTCACAGAAGGAATGTCATAATTGCCACAGCACCCAACACAGGATATTTAGGGACCTTTAAAGACAAGCAAGGTACACTCCTCCATAAACCTGGAGGAAATGATTCAGCATTTGGGTGAATACTAAAGCCTGAGTAGTTCCTTATCCCAATCCTCCAAAATATTCTAATTGTTCATTTTCCCTGTTGCAAACAAGGAAGACCATGCTGCCAGAAAACTGCTGGGATTTCCTTTTCTAACAATTGTCAGCCAGACATATCAAAACTCACACATAGCACCCCAGGGAGATGCTTGCTTCAGATTTTTCATTTGACTAACGGTCTCAGCTCCCACTGGAAACTCACCAGTAGCCCATTCTTGAAGTCAGGACTGGCCCTGCAAATAGTACTCAGTTTGGGGCAGGAGTGACACCATTCTTCTTTCTCTACATTGAGACTGCCCTGAGCTTCATGACAACCAGACTGAACAGTCTTCAAGATGTGGCACTGAGGTCTGATCCTAAAGCAAGGGGCAGCATTCCATGCCATCTCAGGATCCCTGAGCTGCTCACACCAGTGTAGCCCATGATGGCTGCAGCCCTGTGATAGCCTGCTCTGCACCCCACTTTCTGCAAGCTGCAGCCTCTGGGCAGAATCCAATGAAGCAATTTAGGCAACTGCCCCATTTGTAGGCATCTTTCAAAGGACAGAGTTGGATTCTGAATGTTCTTCTGCACATATTTATCTCCAGCTGATAAAGACGTCTCTTCCTGGCCTACGGATCTGGTGCACAGTCACCACAGTGGTCACTGAAGACTTGCATGCTGTTGCTGTGATGCTGAGAAGATTTCAGTGGAGCTTCCAGACTCAGATGAAGAAAAAAGACCTGGGGATCTACTTCCGAATGTCAGCCAGTGAAAACTCTGTGGATCACAATAGTTTAATCCACAACCAATCGTGGAGCACGAGCAGGCAGTGTTTTGCTCCATTGTGTGTAGCGTTACCAGGAGTTGGAGGCCAACTCAGCAGCAGCTAATAACAACCAAGGTAGAATTATTTCATAATTATTGATGTTGTTGTTTTTAGGTGCCATCGATTCAGTTCTGACTCATAGCAACCCTATGCACAATAGAAGATGTCACCTCGAAGACTGAGGTTGATGGTTTTTGATAGGAAACATTATTACAACAACTCTGGACCTGACCTGGGCAATTATGTTGGGCATTTATTTGAGTTTTTATGTACCACTCTGGACAATGTCAAGATCTTTGCATGCTTAACTTAAAACGCCTTTAGTTTGACTCATGCATAACGCATGCTTTTTATAAAAAGGTTTACATCTCACAACTACATTCTTTTGGGACACCAGATGCTTGTCTGCCCTAGTTGCTTTGCAGCTGTTTTGAATGAACAGCCAGAGGTAATGTTAAAGCTTAGATAGGCAAAGTCTCTGAGTATGACCCATTGTCCTATACCCAGCAAAGAGCATCATATTCATTTTTTCTGATTTTAAGAGATTATTTACTTAATTTTTTCCTTAAGCAATGTTCTATAATTGTTTTGTAACTTTCAGGCAACGTCAAAAACGCCAAAGACATTCCAATCAGTGTTATTATTACTACTTGCAGACAAGGAAACTGAGGAAGAAGGACTTTTTTATTAAAGACAGAATGACCCATCTCAGCAGTGCTGGGAGAGGTCATGTGACAATCCACCCTTGTGCTTACTAACGCTGAATTGTTACGAGCCCACCCCTGCTCCACCTGCATCAGGTTGTCTGGTGAGGCGGATAAGCACAGTGCTTACCTTGCTGACCAGAGCATCTGTAGTGAACAATTTCACATGGATTTCACCACATCCTAGATGTAAAGTTGTTCACTACAGATTAGTTAGCAAGCACAAATAAGTCCATGCTTACCATATTTACTGGGTCATCCACCTGTCTCTAGGACTGCAATTTTGAAAAGAGGCTTTGATTCTGGGGGAAGGTGCTGTGGGGTTGGGAGACACAGAGATGCAGTCAGCTTTAGAAACAGACTCTTTGATAGGCTGAAGAACTGTGAGGATGTTCATTCAGATGATCTGGTAAGCAAGCTAAGCATTGCCTAGTGCAATGATGCCAGAGCCCAGCATCCTCACAACATGGCCCGAGAAGGAAGAATTTTGGGTGCAGTCATCTCATGGAGAACTCACAGCCAGGCAATGCAACCTTTTTCATAGGAACTTCACCCTGTTCTGGGTATTTTTATCCAATGCTTTTCATCTTAACCATTTCTTTGCCATAACTGCTTTTACTGCCTTTCAGAGTTACTATCTGCCCCCAGGTAGATAGTGAGCGGCTGTTGGCAATGCTGATTAATCAGTAATCCAAGTATATCAAAATTACAAAATTGAGAGTCAGAGTTCAACTGTATCCTTTCACAGAAGGAATGGCAGTGGTTAGAAAGTCAAGAATTAACTGATGATATATATTTTTTTAATTGTGGTCTTGTACATTGAAAAGTATATGTATAGAATTGTTGTTAGGGACCATCAAATTGACTCCAACTCACAGTGAAAAGAACAAAACATTGTTCAATTCTGCAGGCTGTGTATATGTGATACAGGTGTAAAAGAATTAGCAAGTCAGTTATGAGAGAGGGTATCACTGTCTTATTAAAAATCTCCTTGCTTCTTAGCAAGTGAAATAGAAGCACAGATAAATACACAATACACAATACTTCCCACAGTGCTGGACACATATTAGGTGCTCAAACAAACAAAAAAAAAGCCAAACCTACTGTCATGGAATCAATGCTGACTCACTGCGACATAGTAGAGCTGCCCCATAGAGTTTCCAAGGAGCACCTGGTGGATTTGAACCGCCAGCCTTTTGGTGAACAGTCACGGCACTTAACCACTACACCACCAGGGTTTCTGTTAGGTGCTCAGGAGGAATGAATTTAAATGAATGGATCCCAGCATTTAGTGGGTAACTGACACCAGTTCTAGCTGACATCATCTCAAGCCCACTTTTATGCCACACCTTGAAGTCAGCTAGCTGCTGTTTGTAAATTTGCATAAAGCAAATATTTAGGAAAATGGAGCAATGAAATATACATAATAGGAAATGCAGCCTGTAACAACAATATGAAACTGAAAGCCTTGTTGCGAAAGAGGGAGATAACAAAACTTTCATTGACTCTAGAGCTGAGTTGCAAGCCATCTTTAAAGCTATACTCTGGTGAGTCTGTTTCTGAGATTCTCTGGGTTCCATGCTATTCCATGAGCATTCAGGAGCCTCTAATGACACATGAGTCATTTCAGCCACAGGAGCACTGCAGACCCACAGTGACAATTTGCCAGAGGGAAAGGGTAAAACAATTTTCTGGCCAAAGAAGTTTTGCCCCAAATGAGAAACCATCTGTGGTATTTCAGTTAGACATTTTAAAAAATTATTTGATGGTTAGCTTATACAGTGTGTAAAGTGGAAGCAGCAAAGCTCTCCATGCCCAAATATAGTAAAACTGAATTTCTTAGGGAAAACCAGGAAGAAAAAAAAAAAAATCCTCGTTTTAAATTGTCTCTTGTCAGTTGACAAATCAGTAGCATATGCGGGATGATAGATTTCTCTTTTGCAGTAGTGTTACTCAGGAGTAATTGCTTATGTCTTTAGAATAGAATCTCTGTCAGTAAAAACATAAACAGGCCAACTTCATAGGAAGTCAAAGAGGATTCTAGGGGAGCCCTTTCCAGGGACCTTCCTGCCAATATGTGGCTTATATTGACAACAGTGTTCTGGAAGCAGAAAGTAGCTCCTTGCTTTGAAAGGCTGTAACAGTTTTTCGGCAGAATAATTGGCTTTTTTTCTTTCTGTTGGGACTTCAAGTATCATAAAGTATTTTGCATGTATTGGTACAAAATGGTTTTCGAAGATCCCAGATAGGATCATTTTGGGGCCAGAGACATACCGAAATATATCTAATAGATTTACTTTTTTTTTTAATCCTTAAACTAAAAATGAAACCCACCATGGTTTGGTCAATCCCAACTCATAGCAACCCTATAGGGGCCCTATAGGCTACAATAGAATAACATGTAACAATAAAATCATCCTATTTGTCTGATGAAAAGTTTTCCCACTTTATACAACACGATGTCCTTTTCATGTTGAAAGCACCAGCCATAATCATCAACACCATTGGGAAGAAGAGACACAGGGGCATGGCTTTTGGTTTTTCAAATTGCACATTCCAAGAAATTATATATATATTTAAATTGAAGAACTTGACTACCAAGCTGCTCTCCCGCACGTCATCTCGGGCCAGGTAGCAAGAGCCCAGCATGAGGTGGAAAGAGGCTGCAATATGCGCTTATTAAAGAACTTTCCCAGCGAACCATAGAAAAGTATCATAAAGTATGGCTCATCACATCTGCATCAAGTTATGAAAAAAGTGAGGCTTGTTAACCTGCTGTTTGGAAACCAGAACACTTTTATCAGTTCATATAATTGCTAACCCCTTATTCACTGCTCAACACTGAAGAGTTCTTTACCTCCTAAGATCCCACTAATTGCTGACAGATTTGATTTCTCCCTGACAGCGGGAGTCCTGTTTCTGGCCTTTACATCAAGTAATTGCTTTATTTATCTCCCTCTGCTCTAAAAAACCGAGTTCCCCTCTCCCCTGCTTGAACCTATGTAATGGCTTCTTTCTCTGTTATTAAATCCTTGCCATTTAAATCACATTTAGCGATGTTTTGAATAACTGATTCCAATTACTCAAGCTCTTACCAAGAAGCAGCTGAAAACGCAAGTCATTACTTGCCCACAGACAAGCGGCTACACCTTGCAGCAAAGTCTCTGGTGAACTGTATTGTATTTCTCCTGGGTACAGGGCAATTTATACTCACAGGAGACTGATGTTCAGCAAATAGACAGCTGCTGGAACTCTCTTACCCTCTCATTTGTGCATAGTAGATATTAGATTTTATATTTATTTTATAAATAGCCCAGTTCCTTCAAAAAACCATTCCCTTCTCCCCATCATCGCCGGGGTAGACCACTTGGATCAACAGCAGAGATGCGCAGCTGACCGTTCTGTGACCCACCGTGAGCTTCTCTCTTCAAAGATCTAATCAAAAGCAACGGCAGGCCAAAGCAGAAGAGTGCAACGGCGGAGCGGCCACGTCCTCCAAGGGCGATGTTCATTCAGCATCATCGGGTTTTGCTTCGGCAATCCAGTTTGTTTTTCTTTGACACTGTGGAGTTGTTGTCCTTCCATTGTGCTGTGCTGTTGGGTGTTGCTGTCTTTTTGTTTTATTTTTTGAGTTTGTTTGTTTCCACTCAGGAGGATGCATCTGATAGACTGCATGCCATAACCGTACGTACAGGTAGCAAACCTAAAGAACAACTGCCTCCCTGCAGGCCTAAGGAGCTGCTTGTAGATTTGAACTGCTGACCGTGGGGTTAGCAGCCAAGCTCTTAACCACTGTGCCACCAAGACGCCCTATTCCTGTTCTTATCACCTAACTGGACCTTTGACTAGGTCTTTTTTCTCATTCATGGTGGTAAGATGACCAAAATTTGTACTTCATTCATTTTGGTAAAGCGCCCTGGTGTCTCAGTGGTTAAGTGCTATGTCTAGTAACCAAAAGGCTGGCAGTTCAAAGCTACCAGGCACGCCTTGGAAACTCTGTGGAGCAGTTCTACTCTCTCCTATAGGGTTGCTATGAGGTGTTATATTGATCCTACATTAGTGGGATTTTTCTTTTTTTTTTTTTTGGTCACTCTAACAACACTGCTTCTCATCCTTAAATTGTGTATTTTCCTGCTACATTTGTGTAATGACACACGATTTTGTTGACTATGCTATTTCACACAGGAAACTTCAGGGAAACAAGGTGTTTTAGCAGACATACCATAATTGATACATCTTCGGCTTTCTTATTTCCAATACTGAGTAACCAGTTAAGAAGATAAAGATATGTTTAATGCGTTGGGTTTAAACGATTCACCATGTAGTGCTGATGTGGCCTGGCCTCCGTGGCCATCAAGCCTGTCTAACTTAACGAGCCACAGACATAAATGGTGAGCTCATGCTTCTAATTTTAGGAACTAAGTGTATGTCTCTGTTAGGACTGGGACCTAGGAAGGTTAGCACTCATTTCAAACTTGAGATTGTTAGAGAAATTGAAAGGTTCTTGGTTTCACACTTGACATCTAAATATGAAGAATTTTGTATGCAAGCCTAGTACAGAGGTTTAATAAATATTGTTGCTATAAAAGTGAGTGCTTTGTATGACAGTTCTGCTACCTGTTGTATCAGGTTTCCTTCTGCTTTGGTGGAGCTTTTCTGTTGCCCAGTACCACTGAGTTCATTCTGACTCACAGTGACTCCACAGGACAGAGAAGAATGGCCTCATAGGGTTCACTAGGCTGCCAATCTTTAGAGAAGCAGACTGCCAGTCTTCCTCCCGGGGAGCAGCTGGTGGGCTCCGAGCACCTGCCTTTCAATTAGCAACTGAGCACTTAACTGTGATGCCACCAGGGCACCTTGGTGAAGCTGCAATAGGGGCATAAGTTAAGTTTTGTAAAAAATAGAGTGGTAATGTTCCTCCTACATTTCTGGACATTTTGGTTTTCATATCATGTTAAAGCAGATACTTTAAGAAACTTTTGGAATCGATTCTTCATCACTTGATCCTCTTCCCAAAGATGAGAAAAACTCAAGTATCTAAAAGAATTTAAACAAGGCTTCAGAATAGCAAAGTGTTTCAAAGTGCCCCACGGGGACCTGAGGGGGCAGAGGTACAGGGAAAGAGAGGTAAGCAGCAAGAGCCTGTGGGATTTTACGTTCCTCCTCTTTAAACACTGACTCTTAAATTATTGACGTTTGGTATTTGTGAAAAGCGCCACCTCCAAAAGCTCAGAAATCCCAGTCTCCTCTGTATGTGCAGCGGGACCAGAGAGCTGGCACTGCCCATCCTGGCGCTTGTATTATTAAAGTGCTTCTAACTCAAAGGCCATCACTTCATTCCCCTTATCCAGCTCTGAACCCAAGCGCTGCTGATTCATCCAGAGAGACAAAACCCTTATTACAGGTAACCACAAATAAAGTAAATAAAGCTACTTAGAAAATAAAGAAGGAAAGCACATAGTCTCTCTGAAAACAAAATATGCAAAAAGAAAAAAAATCCACAAACCAAAGGAACTCAGCACAGGAGAGTCAAAGAAGCAAAGAAAAATGTCAGCACCACAAAAAGAAAAGAAAGAGACAGACAGAAAGAATCACTATAAAAAGACAGCAATAAACTTAAACCTAAAGCTGAGATATTAAAATTAGGGAAACAGAGATCTTAGTATGTAAAATATGACAATGTTACACCATAAACAGGGACATATTAGTATATTCATAGACCTTTCAGATGGAGAAGTCAAAGAGATACAAAGAAGTTAAAAACTGGTCTAAACATACTAGGGGAGACGAGTGGGGTAGCTGCCAAACTCACACCTATCAACACTTACGCTGCATGTAAATGACTCAAATGCACCCATAAAGAGACCGACAGTGATAGAATGGATTTAAAAAATAATTTAAAAATGCCCAGGATTCATCAACATACTGTTTACAAGAGCCTTACCTTAAGAAACAAAGACGCCTGCTATTAGCACAATGGCAGACACGTAGACCAATGGAACAGAGTTGAGAACCCAGATGTAAATCCATCCACCTGTCGTCACCTGATCTTTGATGAGGACCCAAAGTCCATCAGAAGAGAAAAGGGCAGTCTTCTCAGCAGACAGTGCTAGCAAAACCAGAGATCCATCTCATTAACACTGAGCAAACTGCAGGGCATTATGCTGAGTGAAATGCGTCAATCACAGAGCGACAGGCGCTGTGTGAGTCCACTACTATGAAAATTCCAGAGAAGGTTTACACATAGAGAGAAGCAGTCTTTCATGGTGACCAGGAAAGAGAGAGTTGGGGATGGGAAAACACAAAATAAAAAACAAGAACAAAACCTTATTATGAGTAGGTATCAGCAGAAACAGCTCAACCTTTCCAGAATCTGTCGTAAATAGGCAGTTCTCTGAGTCTGCCCAGCACCCCGCTCATCTTCCACCCGCTTACCACCTGTTGGTTGAGAAGTCTCTCTACAAAGGGACTGCAAGACAACTCAGTGCTTCTCTTACAAAGGGGTCATCAAAGATAGTGCAGCTTTGGGGCTTTAGAGTCAAACCCAGAAAACTAGTTATCAGCCAGATGAGAGACAGGAAGACTTCACAGACATACTTCAATGGTAAGAAGTGAACCAGGCCTGGTACACGCACTGAGTTGTATGTAGGCAGGTCATCAGTATAATGGTTCAGGATTCTAACTCTGGATCTGCACTGTCTGGCTTTGAAATCTGCTGTTTATTACCTAAGTCACCCTGGTGGCACAATGTTTAAGTTATTGACTGTCAGCCAAAAGATTGGCAGTTCAAATCCACCAGCCACTCCAGGAGAGAAAGATGTGGCAGTCAGCATCTGTAAAGATTTATAGGCTTGGGAATCCTGTGGGACAGTTCTGTTCTGTCCCAGAGGCTGCTGTGAGTTGGAATTAACTCAGTGCTTTTTGACCTGCCTAATCTATACCTAAAAAACCCATTGTAAACAAAAGAGATGAAATTGGCCAACTATGTCCAGGGCATAGAGGTGGGCCAGGCTTCTACTGACCCGATGGCAGAATTTACTTACCAGCTAAGGTGTGTCGATGGTATAACGTGCTCAGCTACTAACTGAAAAGTTGATGGTTCAAATCCACCTAGTGGCTCCATGGGCAAAAGACCTGCCAATCTGCTTCCATAAAGATTACAGCCTAGAAAATCCTACAGGGCCATTTTCCTCTGTCACGTGAGGACATCATGAGTCAGAATGCACTCAATGGCACCTAACAATGGCAGTAATTTATCAACCATGTGATAGTGAGCAAGTTACTCAGCCTACTTGTTTCAGTGTCCTCATCTCTAATGGGGAAGATTATTAACTGTGTCTGTGTCCTGAGACGGTTGTGAAGATTATGTGAACTGAATGTGGATAACACTTGACACAACATAAAGACCGAGAAAGTACTGGATTCATTAGCCAGCCTCAGAACCCTCGTCTCCCTGTCCTCTTCATGACCAGTGTGCTCCTCCCTGTATTTGTCCAAAGTACCCAGGGTTCTCTGGTACCTGTTCTTTTTCTTTTCCTATCAAAAGTGGTTCAAGATTTTATTTACTGTCCTTACAGAGGGCAGGTGAGTCATGGTGCTGATCTTGGAGAAGGGGCACTGGACTAGGTTTCAGAAGACCAGCCTGCTCACTAATGAGTTGGATGACCTTGGGAAAGTCGTTTGCTTCAGGCCTGAGTCTCCATAGTCATAAAATGAAAGGGTTGGTTTAAGGGATCTTCACGAATCTTTCTATCTTTAACATACTGTGAAAACTTCTTGATACTTCTTGGTAACCTCTTAGGTTCTTATCAAAGTACTTATACCTTAATAGCAATCTAATAATGGGGTAAAAGAGATGTCAATGGTGACTTTTAAGTGCCAGCCAAGGGTTTTGTAGAGACAAGGACATAGGAAGGGTCTTCCTGGGGCCCCCAAATGCTGCTGTGCTGAGGGCTACCTCCCCTGTCCACATGCTAAAGATCACCGGATTGTCACTCCTTGTGCAAAGGGAAAGAGATTCGTCTACCACATCATTTTGCTCAACAATCCCAACCAGCCCATAGTGCTTTTTGACCTGCTGGATCTGTACCTAAAAACCCACCAAGAGTGAGAGAGATGAAACTGGTCAACTACATCCTGGCTATGGAGGCAGTGCCATGTCTGCTGGTTGAACAGACACAACTTGGCATTCCGATCCTACTCAGTAGAGTCCATGGAAATGGCAAAAGACAGTTTGCAAAGTAAATCCTTTCATTATTATTCCATCATGAAAAGTTTATAAATGTTTTAGCTTTTCATATGGCAATTTTTTTTTAGAATTTAAAAATTCTTTTTTATTAATTACGGTAAAAGAATAAAATTTCTAACATCTGCCAATTATCTCCTCTATGATAAACCTTCAATCCCCTACCCACCCATGTAGCCAACACAGTCATTTTCTTCTGTGGATAATTCTCTTGTTAAGTCCTTATAACAGGGATCTCATACAAAATTTGTCCTTTTGATACTGATTGATTTCACTCAGCATGATCTCTTCCAAATGAGACCATGTTATGTGATGTTTTCTAAAATTGTCATTGTTTTTTTTTATCATAACATAGTGTTCCATTGAGTATATGTACCATAGTTTGCTTATCCATTCATCTGTTGATGGACATTGGAGTTGATTCCAACTTTTTGCTATTGTGGACTGTGCTGCAGCAAATATTTGTGTACACGTGTCTGTTCATGTGACAACGTTTGTTTCTGAAGGATAAATTCCAAGCAGTGGAATTACAGAATCCAATGGTATATCTATTTCTCACTTTTTAAGGAAGTGCCGGATTGTTTTCCAAAGAGGTTGTACCGTTTTGCAATCCCACCAATAGTGTAGGAGAGTTCCAATTTCTCCACAGCCTCTCCAGCATCTGTTGTTTTGTGTTTTTTGGATGACGGCCAACCTTGGTGAGATGAGATGGTATCTCATTGTAGTTTTGATTTGAATTTCTTTAATAGCTCATGACTGTGAGCAGTTCTGCATATGTCTTTCGGCTGCCTGGATATCCTCTTCAGAGAAATCTCTATCTTCTTCTCCCATCACTTAATTGGATTATTTATCCTTTTCTTGTTGATATTTTGTAATATCTTATAGATTACAGAGATCAGACGTTGGTCTGACATATAGTTGCCAAATATTTTTTTCCATTCTGTAGGTGGCAATGTTTCTTTTTGATGCTGGATATTTCCATGGAGTAGCATCTACTTGGTCCTCTTCTTAAACATAATCCTTTTCCTAAAAGAGCCTTCATGTGAGTGTCACCTAGTTTTATGGGAGAGGAGTATGGACTGAGGAAGAGTAGCACTGAAGAAGCCAGTGGGCTTACTGTCCTTACCAAGGGCAGGGAGTCATCATGCTGATCTTGGAGAAATGGCACTGGACTAGGTTTCAGAAGACCAGGCTGCTCACTAATGAGCTGGAAGACCTTGGGGAAGTCCTTTGCTTCTGGCCTGAGTCTCTATAGTTATAAAATGAAAGGGTTGGTTTAAGGGATCTCCATAAACTTTCGATCTTTAACATTTAATGTTTTGGAGTAAATCAGTCTTCTGGCTCCTGGGATCCAGTTTTTGCTTGCTTATCTGATTCTAGACTTGGTATTCATGTAGAGGAACACTGGTGGCAATGTGGTTAAAAGTTTAGCTGCTATCCAAAAGGCTGAGAATTCAAATTCACCAGCCACTCCTTGGAAACCCATATGGGGCAGTTCTCCTCTACTGTATAGTATTTCTGTGAGTCAGGAGTCAACTCCACCTCAATGGGTATTGTTTTGTTTTGTTTATGTAGAGAGAAATGCACATACAATATTATTCAAGATATTTAAAATACTTCAAAGTGCTGTTATCAGCCTCTGCATATATGTGTATCCATATTCACCTACAATCATTCACTTCTAAACTAGCTTGACTAAGAGCATCTGTGTTTACATAGACCTAGCCTTAGCAAGAAATTTCAAGACAGTATACAAGAGGAACTTGAGCTTATTAGGGTAAAATGCCTCTGAGGTGCAAAGTTTCCTGAAACATTTTCAGCCATGTATGAGAAAAAGGGAAACCAATGTACTCTTCTATTTTTATCTGTGTAGTTCTCAAAGGAAATAATTCTGTGTAGCCTTCACCTTTGAAACCAACCCTAGGATCTTTCAGGAAAATACTTTTTTTTTTCTTCAACAATAAATATTCTCTGACTTGAAATACAGTACAATAAGCAAGTAATAATGATAATACAGGATGATTATTGACCAAAATTGTTGGGCTCTTGAGTGTTTGTCAGTTCTTTATAACCTGACAAAACCACCATGAAATTCATTTAGAGCACTTCATCCAACAGACCACATCTGTGTTCTTAATGAATAGTAATTAAAATTCACAGCAGCATACCCATTAGGTGATGGTGGGTTATTATACACACTTGCTAAAATAGGTAGACTAGAACACGTAGTCAGGCCTTCTATATCACTGTTAGCACCAAGGAGGAAATTGGGACTTAATTTCAACTTTACCATTTCTAGAAGACTAGGTACTCCTTTTGAAATGAATGTTAAGTCTGAGGGTCAAAGTTGTGACTTGATCTTTTTCCGCTGTAACATGGTGTGGTGGAAAAATACTGGCAGTAGAGTCTAGGTTCTTTCGATACTTGGTTGTGTGAGGGACTCGGAGCAAGATCTCCATCTTCTTTGGTCCTTGATTCTCTATTTACAGAAAGAGAGGTTGAATTAAATCCTGACCAAGATTGTATTTCTCTCTAGTAATCACTGAATTTGTTTGTGCCCTAATATTCTTGGCATCAGTCACTGTGACATCACCTTATACCCACTAAGCAACCTGTCCTTGGGAATCGGACTCTTTCTAATAAGAATGATATGGGAAGTTCCCTAGTTCCCCATTTCTTGCTTCAAAGCTCCACTTGTTAGAAGGTTTCAGTCCTCTTCTTCTCCTTTGTCTTCTCTGACTTGTGGCCCATGACTCTTAGCTATACAATAGATCCTCAGTTGTGCTCTCTTATCAACATCTTCTGGTTCCAATCTGCTATCCATCCACTGGCTCTCATCATTTTGCAATGGATTTTTTTTAGCTATGGTGAAACCTCATGGATCTGAACTCTTTTTATCTTTCTTATCCTTTCTTTAGTTCCCTTGGACCTTGATCCTGGTCAGACTGGCTGTGTGGCCATTCTCCAAGATGCCTATCTTCAGCAATGTGGGTCTTCTGTGAGCTCCTTTAGGGAAGTCTCTGAAAAAGAATTCATATGTAAGTGGTAGGAAAATGGGGGGAAAAGGCAGAGCAGGTAATTCAACCAAAAAAGAGGGTATGACCTTAACCCATCAGGGGGTTCTAAAAGCCCGTGTGGAGAATGTGCTCAGAGTTGTTGCTGTGATGGCTGAGGGCTCTGTGGTATTTGTATACTAATCCCCACTGTACCTGGTTGAGGAAAAGATATTCCTTCTCAGACATTTCTTGCCCTCCCATGCTTGGGCAGAACGGGTACTGCCCAACTGAGGAAGCAGCCATACAGAGAGATGCTAGTGTTCACAGTTAGGAGGCAAAAGATGTTCAAGAAAAATGATGAGAATGACTCCCACAAAACACCTCGGTTCAAATATGTTGTTGTTGGCTGCTGCGGAGTTGGCCTTTGACTTAAGGTGAGTCAATACACAATACGATCAGACTGTTACGATCCATAGGGTTTTCAGTGGAAGTAGATTGCCAGGCCTTTATTCCTACTCCATCTTAGTCTGGAAGCCCCACTGAACTCTGTACAACTTCATAGTAACACACAAGCTTCCACTGACATGTAAGTGGAGGTTATGGGTGGTGGCTGGGCATGAAGTGTATTGGCTGGGAATCAGACTTGGGTCTACAGCATGGAAGGTGAGACCACTAGCAATGAGGGCTCAGATACAACCAGTGGAATTCCATCACTTTAACAATCCAACCCTCATGTACAAGAGCTCAGTGATAAAACTCTGCCTGCAAACTCATCAGCATCAGCCAGTATCCCACCTTGGCCCCTCTGTGCTGCTTTTTTCCTTCTCTTGGTGTCTCACTTCTGCAGTCACCTTTCTTTCCTGTGACCTTGTTCTTTCAGCCACCAGTTCACCATTTTGTTTCTCAGCTGATGACAAGCCCAAGTCTCAGAGTTTTCTTCTCTAAATATCCAGTATATTGCTACTGTTCCTTCTTGGCCTCTTGCCTGAACTGTCCCAGGAGAAGTTCAGTGGTCTAGCTTTCCAGTGTATCTCCAGCTTTTCCTGGACTTGGCCTTAGAAGGCTAGGAGTGAGACTAAAGCAATCTAATGAGGTAGCACCTTCCATTTGTAATGCACTTTGGAGCTCGTGAAGGCATACTATGGGGCCTTACTGAAAGACCATAAGAGTTATTAGAGTCGGAAGCACTGGGCTTGCTTCTGATTCCCATACTCACTAACTCTGTGATGCTGTATGAGTCATTACTCCTCTTTGGGTGCTGGTTTCCTTATCTGTAAAATAAAAATAACGGAGACCCCAGTCTTCCTGGCTTCAGACGGGTTGTTATGAAGTTGAGCAGTATAATGAGCCTGAGAGAACCATCAAGAACTCTCTCTGTATGCTAGTTCTCTGCTCTTTCACAATTTCAGGGTTCCTAAGAGCCCTATGAGAAGGTCTACTGATGATGTTACATTATTTTGAGAACAAGAGAACAGAGGAGTTCTTCTAACTGGAACCCCAGAATCTGTAGCTGTCAAGTGCACACCAACATTGTAGCCTCCAAGCAAATCACACTTAAAATACATTTGTGATGTTCCACTTTTTGAGCGAAAGGGAACATGTGACAGTCACCAACCTCAAGTCTTGGAACAACTGGTACTTAGAGCATTTAGATCAAGTTTTATTTTCCCTCTTGAAATTAGCCAAGAGGTTAACAGGATTAGGCATTTGAGGTTCTAAAATGCACTAATAGGTTTGGACTTGAGAAGCCAAGAACTGTATACTTACCTGTTGCTGTCCTTTTTTACTTTTCATTTCTCCCCATGACTTTTCATTTTCTATAGAGAGGGCAGCCTGCCTTTGGAGAAAGCTCGTTTATTTCACCATTGCTCTGTGTTCCTAAGGTGAATTTTTTTAGGAGCTGTTTGGAGAACTAGGATGAGACATATCCACCGTTTATTTCCTGAAGACAATTTGCATCTCTTAAAGATGAAGAGACAGAGGTTAAACCTAAGCTGAAACTCATCATGACTTCACACCATGAGTTATATATATATATATATATATATATATATATATATAATTTCACACAAATCCGTTTTTTCAAGCTGAATATGTGATTTTTAAAGGCAAATATCTGCAGAGGAAATTGGACTGACCCAGATCTGCCTTCAGTGTTCAGTGGTGAGAGGATGCTGGGAAATGGGAAGCAATTTTGTTTTCCATGCACATCTTTTTTTTAGGAAGAAAATCATCCTGGGCTCCACATTCCTCTTTGTGCCTGCAGAAATGCTTGATTTGGTTCTGTATGAGTCAAATGAAGTGCTCTCATCATGAGAGGAGCCAGGAGAGAGAGAGAGAGAGAGAGAGACAAGAGCTTTTCATTCAAGTTATGGGTTCCAGAAAAATTTTGTGTAAAAGCATTCTATGTGACTATAGTTGCTGGCCATTCTTTTGTGAGCTATTTCTTCCACCCAACAGAAAAATAACAGGCCATGGAAAAAAGTCAGCCTATTCAAGCATAGGAAGGATAAAAAAAAAAAGATGCTTATAGAATGTTTTCTTTTCCTCCATCACATGAAGGTTCGTGTTCACCTAGGGAGAAATCTTTCTCTTCTGTTTTTGCATGCTTCCCTACATCTGTGCACCAACAGCCTAGCAGCTTTCAGAGGTGAACTGCATGACAGGAACTGTAACACTGAATTTCACGTGATGATGCACACTACATATTAAATCACATCTGTCATTCATGCTATGATTTGGCAGACGTATTTCCTAGAGGTAATTATGATTCTTAAATTACAATGTTTAAAGGTGCACACTGAACAAGAAGACAATGAAAGTGAGCCATAGATAGAAATGATGGTTAGCCTAGTGCAGCAAATGATAGACTGAAAGACTGCCAATGATCTCGGGGGAAGGAAGTTAAAACCTCAGTGAAGCCTCTTAGAGGTTGTTTGAGGCTATCATTCTGTGTAGTGATTTGGAGAAAATAACTTCTCCAGTGCCCCTGGACACAACTCACTTCAGCTCTGAAGCTTTTTGAAAATAGCTACTGGGTCAGGAGAAGCTGAAATACTAAAAAGACTTTGCAGGGACCTGATGCATCAAAGAAGGCTGGATCGCGGGGAGGAGCTCTGTGGTTTCCTGGTGGTGGTGCTGGCAGGCCAGGGCAGTTTATGAGCTCCAGGAAATGACTTGGGAAAGCTTTTTACCATCTGATGGGGTTTTCATGGACTGATTTTTGGAAGTAGAACTCCAGACCTTTCTTCCTAGTGTGTCTTAGTTTGGAATGAAACCAAAACTCTATAGATCACAACAGTATGATTCACAACCAATCGCAGGGATGGTACAGATGCAGACAGCAGTTAATTCTGTCTGTCCCCCAGTCCCCCAAGCAAGAGCATATCATCACTTTGAAAAGTCTTTAGGAACTTACACGTTGCAATTTAGTAGCACGGTTGTAAAATGAATTTTGAAAAAGATCTAGCCAATGTGTTTGGCTTTCAGGGAAACTTACCCAAGCTAAAAGGGTTAGTTAATGACTCTAAAATTGTTGTTTCTTTTCCAATAAAGCATCGCATAGACAGCTTAAAGGGCCTTGGCTAACGTCTCCCCTTTTCACATCAGCTTTGGGAGCACTTAGATCTTGGACGTTTTGTCATTCTGGTTTGAGATGTGCATGAATTGAAAACACTTAACCGAAAAGTAAATATCAAAAGATGAAAAAAAAAATACTTCTCACACATTCTGTTTTTCATAAAAGTAAATAAATAAATAAAGATTCAATAACTTTTTAAAGAAGAACAGAGTGGCCACACTACAACATTGCCAAACTTATAAACTCTGACAGCTCCACATACTGAGACGAATAGGCGAATGCCTTTCATAAGAAATAAAATACATTTTTCGTCTTCTGGACTCATTGAAGATGAAGGAAAAAAAAACAAAAAACAAAAAGACATCTGTGCCAAATTTCTTTGAAGGAACTGGATGGCTCTTGGTTTTCCTAAACAACGATGCTTACTCTTCCTACTGGGTTACTTTGGAGGTTTTTTTTGTTTTCTGTTTTTTCCTTTAAATAATTTTAATGCTATAATCACACAAAATCAAGGAAACATATAGAAAAAAATATTTGTCTACAGTAACATCTCAGGGCTAGAAATAGAGGTTTTCTCAGGTGTAGAAAGAAAGCCAGCATAAGGAATTAAATACTCAAAGGATGCTTCATTACCACAGAGTTGCATTTGGTGGCTTTGTATCATATTTGGAAAATGAGGGTAGTTGTAGTCATTTCATAGCTCTTTTGAGGATCATAGGAACCCTGGTGGTTTAGTAGTTAAGTGCTATGGCTGCTAACCAAAAGTCGGTGGTTCAAATCCACCAGTGGCAACATGGAAGCGATATGGGACAGTTCTACTGTGTCCTATAAAGTCACTATGAGTAAGAAACAACTTGAGGGCACATAAAACCAACAGCACGAAGATCATGGGCATTAATACTTATAAAAAATCCACTGCTTTTGAGGTTGGTCTGACTCATAGTGGCCCTAGAAATCAGAATAGAACTGCCCCATAGAGTTTCCGAGGAGCACCTGGAGGATTTGAACTGTCTACCTTCTAGTTTGCAGACATAGCACCTAATCCACTACTCCACCAGGGCTTAATGCTTATAGCTACACAAATACAAGGTATATTTATTGTTAAGCAATTGAACATTAGATGATAACAGCATAGAGAAACAGGTATCGGCATGAATTTTAGGGCTGTGCTCTCTGGGTTCCAATCCCAGTGCTCCTTCTCAGTGCATTGTTACCTTGCGCAAGTTTCTGGCTCTTCCTGTGCCTCAGTATTCTCATTTATGAAGTGGGAATAATAATAGGATTTGCCTCATTGGGTTGTTGTGAGAATTAAATAAATTAGGTAAGTACTTGGTGACTGATGTACAGTGAACCCTGTATAAATTATTTTGACTGTTGCTCTCATTTGTTTCGTCATTCCATTTTTTCTAACTGGCCTGTCTGGGAACATGTTGTTGTCCGAAAGCGTATCCCAGAACTCACCTTCAGTGGATTTCTAAATCAGAGATGAAAAGGGACTAGGTTACCAAGTATAAAAGGGACAGAATAAGAAGGGCATGGTGTAAATCCTAGAAAGCACAGGACTGTGTATGAGAATGTCCAGGTTGAAGGCCTGGACCTCACACATGGTCAAGCAGTGCTTTGTAACTGTTTCCTCAGGCTGAAGACAGGGAAGTGTCCTGGTGATTTAAGGGTAAGACCTGGAAGGAGATACCTTCCACACCTTTGCCTTCTTCTGAAGGATTTTAAAGCATGTTCTGAAAAACATTACAAAATAACTGATACTGAAGACATGTTAAATCAATTATCCAAAAGGAAAGTCAGTTTGAATTTGGTGTGCAGATAAGTGATGTTTCTTGCAGTTGTAGATGACACATTGAGACCTTGAAAAATCAAATAAGCAGCGTTCCCAGATAGTGTCAACTTTCTGGTCTACCACAGAGAACAAATCACTTAATCTACCAAAGTCCTGGTTCAGTAGAGGGTTTTCAGCCCATACAAAGGGTTGACTCTGTGACTACTCTGTGGATTCAGTGGTTGGGAAAGAGTAGAATTAGATCATTAAAGACATCAGTAAAACAAATGGGAATGTTGCTGCTATGGAGAGTAAAGGTCTCAAGTGTTGATTTTTAGCCAGTGGTTTTTTCCTAAACAACAGAATTCCTTACTATGCAGCTGTTTTCTTTGTGCCTGTACGTGGGCCTTCTCTCTCTTTGGAGAAAATCTTTTAAGACTCAGGGGTACCGCTCTTTTTTTTTGTTTTGTTTTAGTTGGGAGCAAAAGAAGGAGGAAAATGTTTTCCTTCAATTAAAAAAAAAACCATTGCCGTGGAGTCAGGTCCGACTCATGGTGACTCACAAACTCAACCATCATCAGAAATGTCTGGAATACTTGTTAAAAAAAGATACAGGTTTCTGCCTTCTGCACTATGGATGAGTCAGCATCTTTGGCCTGTTAGAAAAAGTTGAAAGTCACATAAAAATACAGCAGAGATGGAAATGTCTTTCACAGAAGTTTGTAATACGTGGATGCAGTACAACTGAATTACTTCATATGATCTTCTAGCCACAGTCTTTGCAATAAGGTAATGTGAATAAGGTACCTGTGGGATACCAAGGGGATTGGATAGCTCGCTAATAATGCCAATGAAGTTTGTGTCACCTGTGCAGGGATGGAGCAAATATAGTGTAGTGTTTAGAACCCTAACGAGGGGACTGGTCAGTTTTGTCATCCCACTAGGCTTAAAATGAGCCATTCCAGAGGCAAGAAAGGAGGATGCCACCCCCTCCAAGAAAGAAGAGCCAAGAGTGGAATGTGCCCTTTGGACTCAGGATCCCTGCACTGAGAGGCTCCTGGAATCAAGGGACCAAAGGAGAGAGAAAAACAGAGAGAGAGGAGAGAAGAGAACTGTAACAGTGAAGACAGTGAGAAGGGGTGACAGAGAAACAGCCACAAGACAGACCAACAAGAAATAACACAATGGGCTTCCCAGCCAACACAGTGAGAATGTAGAGTGACGTTGGGCTGAAGGAACAGGGTACTTCCAGGAACTTAGTGGAGCTAGATTTGCCAGCCTGATCCAAGGAGCTATAGCTGAGGGCCTTCTGGCCTAGGGGAGTGGCGTGCTTCCAGGCACTTACCAGCAGAGCCAAAAAAAGCTCTGTTACACTTGCCTGAGCACGGATGATCCAAAGGCCAGAATGAGACACACTTGCTGGCACAGCTGAGAAGAGGACATCCTGGTTGAGGAACTGTATCCTGAGAGTTTCTCAACCTAAGTTGTAACCTAATACTGCCTAATAAACCCCATAACTGTAAATATGATCTGTGAGTTCCCTTTGGCCAGGGCAATGAACTATCCAGCTCAGCAGAGAAGTAGAGGTCGTGTCAGAATTGGTAAAAAAAAGATTGGAGAGACAAGGCTATGTGAGACCTCTGTCTTACTGCAATCTTTCTTGTGCTGTTGATCTTGATTCTCCATCTACTTTGTGATGTTACAGGAGGTCAGGCATCTGTACCACATCACTTTTACAGTGAATTTCATGCACAAAATTAGCAGAGTCTGGTGCTATAGCTGTCTTCAAGCCTAATTTCAAAACCTAACCAAAACCAACCCAAACCCAGTGCTGCTGGCTGGATTCTGATTGTCATGGATTGAACTAAAAACGTGTGTGCCAGTTTGGCTGGACCATGATTCCCAATATTTTATGATTGTTTTCCATTTTGTGATTCTCCTATGCTCTATGTTAAAGAGGAACAAGGTGGGAATGTAAATCCCTTCCTAAGTTCACCTCCCTGCTCTACTGTAAAGAGAGTTTTTCCTAGAGTGTGGCTTGCACCGCCTTTTATCCTACAAGAGATAAAAGGAAAGGGAAACAAGCAGAGAGTTGTAATCTCACAGCATCAAGAAAATAGCACTGGGAGAAGTGTGCATCCTTCAGACTTGAGGTTCCTGGGCCAAGATACTCCCTGGACAAAGACTGATGCAACATAAGGACTTACCTCCAGAGCCACAGACAAAGAAATGTGGCCTTCCCCTGGAGCGGACACCCTGAGTTAGGACTTGTAGCCTACTGGACTGTGTGATAATAGCCTTTCCTTTGCTAAAGGCATCCACTCTTGGTATTTCTGCTGGAGCAGTACCAGATGACTAAAACAGCAACCTTTTAGCGACTCTCTGTTTTTGTCGGATACATATTTTTGTTTAATTACGTGAGTTCTGTTTTTCATAAAAACTGTGGATTGGAGTGGTTTCTGAAGAAGACCACAGTTTAGTGGTAAGCCGCCTTTTGGAATTACGCACTATATAAACAAGGGAGAGAATGTGTAGAACAAGTACTAGAAGAAGTGAAAATGGGAAAAAGTCAGCTGGAGACAGGATCTTCCCCATTTAACGGAACTGTTTTACATAACAAGAAATCCTCCATTTATTTTTAGAAGGATGTAACATACATGCCTAAATAAATAATCATAACCTGTTATTTCATGAGAAGACAGATAAGACCCACTGGAATTCCTAAGTAATACATTTTTTGGAGAGGTCCCAGAAATCACAAAGCTGACCTATATATACCAAACCATGACTATCAGAGAAGATAACTGTAAAGATCTGAAAAATGTGTAATTATACTGTACGTTATATTTGAAGTGATGTTTTTGAGAAGTAGAATATTACATGAATTAAAATGGACCTTCTCAGGTACTAACTTTTCTGTTTCGGGCAGTGAAAAACACCTGAAAATGGAAAGTGGTAAAGACTGTACAACCTGGTAATTGTCACTAATGTGTCTGAACTGTACACTTAAAAATGTTGTAAGTGGCAAAGGTGTTGGTATATATATACTTTGTTGGTTGGCTCCAACCCATAGTGGCCCCCTGAGCAAGAAAACAAAATGTTGGCTGCTCCTGTGCTGTCTTTATGACCACTGGCATGTATGGGTCCATCAGACAATATCTGTTGTGATCCACTGAGCTGTCATTGATTAATTTTTGAAAGTAGATTGCAAGGCCTTTCTTCCTAGCCTGTCTTTGAAAGCTCCTCTGAAACTTGTTCATCATCAGTGACCCTCTGGAATTTGAAATATCGGTGACATAGTTTCCAGCATCTTAGCAACATGTAAGCTACCCTAGTACAATCAACTGGCAGATGAGTGGTAAATATATATATATATATTATATATACAACATACACTTGGCTTGGCATATACAACATATGTTATATATATAATATATATTATATATGAAATAAAATATGTTTAAAGTATAAGTCCAATGTAATGATGCCTAAGGATGGTATTTTCTGGACATCCAGAAACTTTCTCTAAGTTTTTTGGCTCCTATCGTAATATTGTTTCCATCTCCTGCTCTACCTTATATCTGAGTTTTGATGAGGATTTTCCTCCTTTTTTCAATCTCTCTTCTACCCCAGCCTTTATATATTTGTCAGTGCTCTGAAGGAACTCAAGCATGGTTATCTTCAGAATTATTGATGTGCTTTTTGATATGGCCAAACTGGATATAACTGTGTCCTGTTTCTGCAAAGAAATCAGAAACCCTGGGTGATGCAATTAAGTAGAAATAATACTATTGTTTCATCCAATTTGAGAACTAAGTCATGTAAACTATAAAAAATATGTAGAAAAAATCATCTCTTTTGAGAGAAGTCTTTCTACGTCTCCTATATCTGAAATTCTGAACCTCATTTATTAGTGTCACTATCATTTAAGAAAAACAAGAGCCCCAATTTGATGGATGCAAGAGGCTGTAGGAAGACATTTACTTAAATGTATTCAAAAGCAGAGATAGATCCAGAGGTACAGTTGTGGGAATGACTATCTGTATCCTTATTGATCCTCATAGTATAAAAAGAAGAACCTAAGAATTAAACCTCACATCGCCCTAGGTTGTGTTTTCCATGTCCACTTCCCAGAGGGGAAAAGATACTGTGAGGAGAAAACATCACTGGTGGAGAAGTCAGGAGGCCTGGCTTCTAGTTTAGACTTTATGACCATTTAGTTATATAATTTTGGCAGGTAATGTAAGCTCTGTGGAATTCCATCTCTCCATTTGCAAAAGTACATTGATTGGACTAAATTATCCCTGAAGTCATCTCTGGCATTAAGGCTTTAAAATGAACATGAAAATTTTTCTTTTCACTTTGAATATGCGTGATTAAGACTCATGCTTGCCAAGTGCCAAGTGCCGTCGAGTCGGATCCGACTCATGGCATTTTCTTATTCACAATAATTACAGACAAAGACCAATTTTCACTAATAGTAGAGCTAGGAAGCCTGGTGGTGCAGTGGCTAGAGAATACTTGACTGCTATCCAAAAGGTCAGTAGTTCAAATCCCCCAGTCACTCTCTGGAAACCCTATAGGGTACTTCTGCTCTATCCTGTAGGGTTGCTGAGTTGGAATTTACTTGATGACAGCAGGCATTTTCTTTTTGTTGTTGTTTATTTATTAAGATTAAGTGAACACATGCAATCCAAATCAATTTTGCATTCCTGCCTATCTGCAACTCCATCTGCTCCCCTTACCCTGTGACAGCACACCCCTCCTTTCCACTCTTTGTTTCTAGTATCCTCTTAGCAAACACCTGCCCCTCCTCTCCACCCTCTCCACTCCCATCTAGAAAGAAACCAGTAGGACAGCCTCCTATAAATGCATAAAACCATAAAGTATACAAGCCACATGCTCCTACTGTGTCCCTGAATCCAGTTCATTCTTGTCTGAAGGGTCAACCTCAGCAATGGTTTCAGGTTAGGGCCAGCAGCAAGTCTAGGGGTCATTTCCCAGGGGACCCTCCAGGGTCTCGGACCATCAATTCTGGTCTTTTAGTAGAATTCTTGAACTGCACACCTCTTTTTCCAGTGCTGCCTCACAGACTCTGTGTCCCCCATCACAGCTGCCTTTGATGGTGGCCATGCACTATTTGGTTCTTCTGGGCTCATGCTGATACCGTCTTGCATTTATATGGGTCCTTTTGTCTCCTGGGTTCATTTTTCCTCGTGTCTTTGATGTTCTAAGTCATCATCTATTCCAGATGAGTTGGACAATTTGGTGTTCCTCAGATGGCAGCTCGCTGTATTTCAAGACCCTAGATGCCACTCACCAATGTGGGGTGCAGAAGGCTCTCTTAGCAAAAGACTAATTATTCTATTTGACCTCAATGTCCCCAGAAGGTATAATCCCCAGGTACCCAAACCTGCTACTCTATCCTTTGAAATATTGGGTTGAGCTTAGAAAACCTTTCAGTTTTTCATATAGGCCAGTGTTGCTGATCTGCCTTCTACCATGTGTTGTCACTCCCTTCACCTATTCGTTTTGTTTTTTAGTAGTAAAACCAACTGACAACAACTGGCCAAACAACCAAAAACACTTTTCAATATGATGATAAGTGTAAGTATAAAGTATAAACTTGTGTATAAGTATATACTTATATGTACAGGTACATAAGTATAAACTTGTTGCTGTTGAGTCAATTCTAACTCATAGCAACCCTATAGGATAGAGTAGAACTGCCCCCATAGAGTCTCCAAGGAGTGCCCGATGGGTTTGAAATGCTGAGCTTTTGGTTAGCAGCCATAGCATTTAAGCTCTACACCACCAGGTTTTCCAAGATATATAATTTAACTATGTGATTATATATAGATAATGGTAAATAATATGATGATATGACGATTATCACAACCCTATGCAGATGTTTATTGTTCCAGAGATAGGCCTTCAGTCTGAGGTATGGAGTGAAACAACAGAAGAAAGATATCCTTCTCTTAGCCGAAGCTAAGAAACAAGATTAGATCAAAGTAAATGATAGAGATTTTCTGAGAATTATCTTTTAAGAAAGTCCTGACAGGAAGAAGTGGAAGTCTATTTGTTTTCCCCTGAGGGTCCTTTGCAACAATTGTAGACAGCTTGCCTTGAAAAACTACTTTTATACTTCCAAAGTAGTTTATCTAACCAAGTAAAAAATATACTGAAACACTTTATCTACAGAAAGAAAATATCATGGACAGTAGAGGTAATTTTTGAGATCAAGGGTCCAGAGGGGTAGAGAGCAAATATCTCACCAGGAGGAACAGGAATGTTGGCTAATTACTCAGATTGGACTTCTGAACTGAATGGTCCACTGACTTAATTCCCAAGAGCAAAAGGAAGACCCTATTTTCTTTAGAGCCTTAGAGAAAGTAAAGAGATCCATTCTAGCCAATAAGCACATTAAAGAGCAAATGAATTTTCCTTTTGAACCAAACATACGTAAGAAATTGTATAGTGAATGTGAATAGTCTACTGCAATTTAATTTCTTCTCAATACCCTAAAAATGATGAGATGTGTTTCTGAACATTAGAAAACTGTACAAAGCTCATCCATAATCCTTGGTCTTTCCTGTTTATCCATAACCTCGACTCAACTAGGTTATTAAATGCCACAGAAAGGTTTTGATTGCAGAGTGTCAGTCATATCTAGAATTAAACTTAAGATTCACTGTCATGGATTGAATTGCTTCCCCCCAAAATGTGTCCCTGCACCTCAGAAGCTTCCTCTCCAGAGGAAGATTGACAACAAAGACCTTCCTCCTGAGCTCCAGAGAAAGATTTCCTCTGGAGCTGGTGCTCTGAATTTGGATTTTTACTCTACTTTTCTGTGAGAAAATAAAATTTCTTTTTATTAAAGCCACCCACTTGTGGTATTTCTCTTACAACAGCACTAGATGAGTAAGACAGAATTTGGTACTAGGAGTGTAGTACTACTCTAAAAGATACCTACAATATGGAAACCTTAGAACTGTGAACAGAGAGAAGACTCAGAAGGAACTGAGGGGAACGTTAACAGCAACGAAGGCAGAGATGGTGAGAAACAAGAGCAAACTGGCAATACAGAACCAGGAGACCAGCTCCAGACACCACTGAAAGGTGCAGATGAAGCCCAGGGCCAAGGGGCCTCCAATCAGAATCTGGAGAGTGTGGCCAGTACCTAGAGTCTGGAGGGCAGGGCCATTGTGTAAAATGTCTCAGAGAATGGAAGATTGTTTTCAAAGCCTTGAGGGCTAATGTGATGTGTTCTGCTAATTTGTTTGGTACATGCTGTGCCTTCTTTCCATGAAATATCTCCCATTTGTAATGGAAATGTCTCACTTGTGGCTGCCTGTTCTGCCATTGTATTTTGGAAACATAATGTGTTGTAGATTTCATGGTGGTAGAAGAGTTTTTGGATTTTGGACTTAGAGTTAAGACTTTTGCTATGATATGATGGGATGAAGGTTTTGCATGTTGCAAGGGTGTGAATTTTTGGTGCCAAAGGGTAAAATATCATGGGTTGAATTGTGTCCCTGCAAAATGTGTGTATCAATTTGGCCAGGCTATGATTCCCAGCATTTTGTGATGTTCCTATATGTTGTAAATCCTTCCTCTATGATGTTAATAAAGGAGATGGATGGTGGTTGTATTAGAGAGACAAGACTGAATCTTCAAGATTGTACAGTGCCTTGAGGTAATTACTTAGGACGTAAAGGGAAGAGACAAAAGCAGAGAGTCAGAGACTCACACCTTCAGGAGGTAAGCGTGCCAGCAGCAGAGCGTGTCCTTTGGACCTGGGGTCTCTGTGCCTCAGAAGCTCCAGGTCTGGGGGAATACTGACAACAAAGACCTTCCTCCAGAGTCAGTAGAGAAACACCTTGAGCAGATGCCCTGGATTTGGACTTTTAGCCTACTTTTCTGTGAGAAGATAAATTTCTGTTTGTTAAAACCTTCCACTTGTGATATTTCTGTAATAGCAACACTAGATGAGTAACACGTTGACAAACTCTAGTCAACACCCATTTGGACTTCCTCCACTGAGAGAAGGCAAGTGGAAAGGAAGGTGTGGTAAATCTGCACTATACACCTTTGAGGACAGTTGACTCACTGAGTTAAAGAAGGAAGTATCACGTGGGAGAAAGATCCATGGAGAGGGAAGGGTGTTTGAAAGCTCAGCAGCCTGCAACCAAGGTATCACAATAGGCAGGCAGTTACTTGCTCCCCCAACATAACCACTAAGCTCTCAAACTCAAGAATCAGCACCTAACATATAGTAGAGAGAGTTTTCCTTTTAGCAGATGATGGAGTCTGAAACATGTGCTAGATGTTTGAGAGAAATGTAGTTCTGTAGATCATGAGGGTTGACTTTGCACTTCTGAGGCATACCAAAGATGAGATAGTTCCTGAGTGGAAACAAAGAACAGACTGATTTCTCTAGGGTAGGTGGTGCATTTGACAAAGAACTTGCTATGGCTCACTGTATCAACCATCTACTGGTCTCAAAAGTAATTTAGAAGTTAAAGCAAGGATTTCCCTTTCTGCTAATAAGAAGCACTTTTATTAATGTTTAGATTATTTTTATTAGGGTTAAATAATTAGTAACCTCAGGAATTGTTGTTTGGTGCTGTCCAGTTGGTTCTGACTCATGGTGATCCTGTGTACAACTGAATAAAATACTGCCTGGTCCTGCACCATCCTTACAATCGTTGACGTGTTTGAGCCCATTGTTGCAGCCATTGTGTCCATCTATGTCATTGAAGATTTTCCTCTTTTTCATTGATTCTCTGTTTACCAAGCATGATGTCCTTTTGTAGGGACCGCTTCTTCCTAATAACATATCCAAAGTTGAGTATGTGAGATGAAGTATCACCATGCTCACTTCCAAAGAACACTCTGACTGCACTCCTTCCAAGACACTTATTCATTCTTCAGGTAGTCCACACACAGTATATTCAGTATTCTTCAGCAGCTCTATAATTCAAAGGCATCAGTTCTTCTTCTATCTTCCTTATTCACTGTCCAGTTTTTGCATGCATATGCCAAGCCAAGCCAAGTGCCGTCATGCATATGAGGTGACTGAAAATATCATGGCTTGAGTCAGGCACACTTTAATCCTCAAAGAGATGTATTTACTTTTCAAAACTTAATTTCATTTTCATATTTGAAAGATAGTTTTGCAGTATATATATTTCTTGGCTGGAAGTTCTCCTTGAAGGTTTTGAATGTGTCATGCCACTGTCTCTGTGCCAGCATTGTTTCTACTGAGAAATCTGATGAAAGCCTGCAGGGTTTCCCTCTGAATGTTAGCTTTGATTTGAGTCTTGCTGCCTTTAAGAATTTCTGCTTATGTTTCATTTTGTTAAGCTTGGTTATAATATGTCTTGGAGTCCTTCTTTTGAGATCTATATTGAGTGGTGTTTGATATATATCTTAGATATCTATATTCTCTTATTTCATAATTTCTAGGAAGTTTTCTGTCAGGAGCTCAGCAACAATACTCTCTGTGTTCTCTGGTTTCTCTCCCTGTTCAGGAACTCCAATTAATCATAAATTGTTCCTCTTAACAGAGTCCTACATGCTTCTTAGTGCCTCTTCATTTTTCTTCTTTCTTTTTTTTGAATTCTCCTCATAGATATTGGAGTCAGTAGCTCTGTCTTCCAAATCAGAATCTCTTTTCCATTTGTTCCATTCTGTTTTCTTGGCTTTGAATTGAAGTTTCTATGTCTTTGATTTTGTTCTTGATTTGTTGGATTTCAGAGTACTGGTATTCTATCAGATTGAAGAGCTTGCTTAATTTTTCGTTTTGCTCTGCTGCATTTTGTGTAAGGTCCAGGAGGGCTCTCTATATTATCCTTTTGTATTCACCTCCTGATAGTTTGACAAAAGCTTCTTCGTCTGGTAAGTTCTGAGGTGGTTTTGGAGTGGCGGGGCTTCTGATGCCATGGGTGACTTCTTGTTCATGGTTTCCTCTAGAGTCGGTTGCTTTTTGGGCTTCATGTGGGTCAGTAGAGGCTGGGAGAGATGCTGTGAGGGTGGACTGCTGTTGTTTCTTTAGGCCATCTTAAAATGAGAAGCAAAAAGTATCTGACAACTTCCGAAGTCAGTCACGTTTTCTGGTATATAAGTCCCCTCTTACCAGCTGGCAAAGTAGGCACCTCTATATTGAAGCTCAGATGTTATAAACTAGCTCAAAATACAGTAAGGCTACTGCTCTGCTGATCTCTGCTGTTGGGCCCCAGCTATAGGCAGTACTGAATAGAATTCTGCTTTTCTGCTGGAAAAGCACTCTCTTTTGGGCAAGCACTGCCTCCCAGCCCAGGAATTAGGTCCAGCTGAGGCTTCCGTATGGTTGTTCCTGCCTCCTAGCGCAACAGGATGGCCTCCTGCACAAGCTCGCCACCTGGCTGGGACCAGGCTACTTGCAGAAAGAGAGGATGAAAGTGCCAAGATGCCCATATTCCACAGCCTACATTGCTGGGTTCCAGCCTCAGGTGACACTGTGCAAAATACCGCCTCTCTGCTGGGAAGGCACACTCTCCCCAGCATGCACTGCCTCCCAGCCTAGGAAAGTCCAGCCGGGGCCTCTGCTTGGGTATCTCCATCTCTCAGTGGATCAAGATGGTGTCCCATGCAATCTCGTCATGGCATCCGTATGGCTAACATATGGTGGAGGTAGAAAGATAGGCCAAAGGAGTTGTGATGAACATAGTCCAAAGCTGGGCTCTCAGAACACGGCAATTGCACTTGCCAATTCCACCAACAGTGCGTCCAAGACCAGCAGCTAGTCAAGTCCCAGCTCCACCTGCTGGCCAATACAGAGAAAAAAAAAATCAAAAAAGTGAGTTACCTTTGGTCCATGCAAGCCTGCACTTGCTGAGAATGGGGGCAGCAAAAGAGAGGAGGTTTTGCATTCAGTGGTATGAAGTCCAAATTAACAGCCCTATGCCATGTCCTGGGGCTCACTAGGTGTCCAGAAGTCACCATTTAATTATCAGTTTGGGTCTTGGTTTCCAGAGGGATATAGGGAGATGTGTGTTTAGTCTGCCATCTTGATTCCATCGCCCTACTTTTCAAAACCTTAAGGTCTTTTGTAGCAGATTTTGCCCAATGCAATACATTGTTTGATTTCTTGACTGCTGCTTCCATGGACCCAACAAAATGGAATTTTTTACAACATCAGTCTTTTCTATGTATCGTGACATTACTTATTGGTCCAGTTGTGAGGAATTTTGTTTTCTGGTTTTTTCTTTATGAATTTTCATTTCTAATTTGTTCAGTCAACATTCATTTTATGTTTTTATTGTGATTAAGTGCAAGTATACAATCCAAATAAATTTTGTGTGCCTGCCTATCTGCAGCTTCTTCTGTTCTCCTTGCCTGGTGACAGCACATTCCTCCTTTTCATTCTATACTTGTCATGTTCTCTTAACAATCTCCTGTCCCCCCTTCTCCAATCTTTCTACTCCCTCAAATAAGAGGCCAGTAGGAGAGCATCCTGCAAATGCATAGAGCCATAAAGTACACACATCGTATGGTCACATTCTGTCCCCATGTCTAGTCCATTTTTGTTTGAAGAGTTGACCTCAGTGGAGTTTCCTGGATGGGGCAACAGCAGGTCTAGGGGCCATGCTCCCAGGGGATCACCAATGCTGCTGGACCATCAGCTATGGTCTTTTAGTAGAGTTCTTGAGCTGCACCCCTCTGTTTCTCATATTGCCACAGGAACTCAACATTGTATGCCCCATCACAGCTGTCGGTGGTGGCTGGGCACCATCTTATTCTAGTCACATGTTGGTATAATCTCTCATTCACGTGGGTTCTTTCTGTCTCTTGAGCTTTTTTTTCTCATGTATTTGTTGTTCTCAGTGATCATCTGTTCCAGATGAGTTGGGACCATTTGATGTACTTTAGATGGCAGCTTACTAGCTTTTAAGACCCCAGAGGCCACTCACCAATATGACGTGCAGAAGACTCTTTTAGCAATATGCTAGTTACGTCAGTTGGCCTCAATATCACACAGTAGCATGATCCCCAGACCCTACCCCTGCTACTCTATCCTTGAAACACTGAGTTGAAATTAGAAGAGTTTTCAGTTTATGGTGAAGTCCAGTTAAGTTGATTTACTTTCTATTGTGTCCTGTCATTGCTTTCACCTAACCAAATTTCTATCAACTATCTAATCTATGACCAACCTTCTCCCTCCCTCTCCACCCTTGTATCCATCAAAGTCTTTTCTTTTGTATATAAGTGTGTTTTTAAGTCCTTGCAGCAGGGGTCTCATACAGTATTTGTCCTTTTGTCACTGACTGGTTACACACAGCATAATGTCTTCCAATGGAAACCACGTTATGAGATGTTTCCTAGGATCATCATTGTTCTTTATTATTGCATAGTGTTCCATTGAGTGTATGTACCATAGTTTGTTTATCCACTCATCTGTTGATGGATATCTAGGTGAGATGGCATTTCATTGTAGTTTTGATTTGGATTTCCCTGATAGCTAATGATCATGAGCATTTCCTCACGTGTCTTTTGGCTGCCTGGACGTCCTCTTTGGTGAACTATCTGTCCATCTCCTTTGCCCATTGCTCAATTGAGTTATTTACCTTTTTCTCGTTGATATTTGGCAGCGCTTTATAGATTATGGAGGTCAGATGTCATTCCAACGTGTAGTTGCCAAATAGTTTTTCCCCATTCTGTAGGTGGTCTTTTAACTCTTTTGATAAAGTCTATGGGAGCAGAAGTGTTTGATTCTTAGTAGTTCCCATTTATCTGTTTTCCCTTCTGTTGATCATGCTTTGTTTGTCAGATTTTGAAATCAGTCTAAGTTATATATTAGAACTTCCACTGTTGACTCTACTTTTCCTTGCAAGATGTTTATTGTTTTAGGTTTGATATTTAGGTCTTTGATCCATTTTGAGTTAGTTTTTTTATAAGGTGTGAGATATGGGTCTTGTTTCAGATTTTTGCAGATGGATATCTGACTTTGTTAATATAATTTGTTAAAGAGACCATTTTTACCCCATTTTCAATCTTTGGGCCTTTGTCAAATATCAACTGTTCATAAGAGGATGGTGGTATCTCTGGGGTGTCAACTCTTTTCTGTTGGTCTATAAGTCTTTTTTATACCAGTACCAGGCTGTTTCGATTACTGTGGCAGTGTAATAGGTTCTAACATGGGGTAATGTGAGGCCTCCTACTGGGTTCTTCTTCTTCAGTAGTGCTTCACTTATCTGGGGTTTCTTGTCTTTCCAAACAAGGTTGATCATTTGTTTCTCCATTTCATTAAAAAAAGACACTGAAGTTTGTACTGGGATTGCATGATATATGCAGATGGCTTTGGAAGGAATAGACATTTTAGCAATGCTAAGTCTTCCTATCCATGAACAGGGTAGGTTTCTCCATTTATGTAAGTCTCTTTTTATTTCTTGCAGTAAGATCTTGTAGTTTTCTCTGTATATGTCTCTTATTCCTCTCGTTAGATTTATTCCTAGGTATTTTATCTTCTTGGGGCTAGAGTAAATCATATTGATTTGGTGATTTCTTCTTTGATGGCCTCTTTGTTGATATAAACAAATCCTAGTGATTTACTTATGTTTATCTTATATCCCGATACTTCACTGAACTCTTCTATAAGTTCCGGTAGTATGCTTATAGATTCTTTAGGATTCTCTGTATATACAATCATACCATCTGCAAATAGGGAGATTTTTACTTCTTCTTGGCTGATGCAGATGCTCTTTATTTCTTTGTCTTGTCTAATTGCTCCATCTAGAACCTCTAATACAACGTTGAATAGAAGTGGTGAGAGTGGGCATCCTTGTTTAGTTTCCGTTCTCAAGGAGAATTCTTTCAGTCTCTCTCCATACAGGATAATGTAGGCAGTTGGTTTTGCATAGTTGTCCCTTATTGCATTGAGGACTTTCCCCTCTATTCCTATTTTGCTGAGACTTTTTAGCATGAACTTGTGCTGGACTTTGTCAAATGCCTTTTCTGCATCAATTGACAAAATCAGGTGATTCTTATCCTTTATGTTATTTATGTGGTTGATCATATTAATTGTTTTTCTGATGCTGAACCAGCCTTGCATCCCTGGTATGAATCTAACTTGGTCTTGATGGATTGTTTTTTGGTTATGTTGTTGTATTCTGTTGGCAAGAATTTTGTCAAAGATTTTTGTAACTAGGTTCATGGGTGACATGGGTCTGTAATTTTTTTTTCGGTGGGATCTGTCTCTGGCTTTGGTATCAGGGGTATGCTGGCTCTATAGAATGAATTTGGGAGTATTCCATCCCTTTCTATGCTGTTAAGTAGCCTCAGTGGTATTGGAGTTAACTCTTCTCTATAAGTTTGGTAGACTTCTCTGGTGAAGCCATCTGGTGTGGAATTTATTTTTTGGTTGGTAGTTTTTTTATTGCTTTTTGAAACTCTTTCTTTGTGATAGGTTTATTAAGCTGTTCTACTTCTTCTCCTGATAATCTTGGTAGGTGATACGAAACTAGAAATTTGTCCATTTCCTCTAGGTTTTCAAATTTGTTAGAATACAGTCTTTTGTAGCATTGTTATGATACTTTTCATTTTAGTTGTATCTGTTGTGACATCTCCTATCTCATTTCTTATTTCAGTTATTTGCTTCCTCTCCTGTTTTTCTTGCTTTATCAATTTTGTTGATCTTTTAAAAAACTAACTTTTGGTTTTGTTAATTTTTTCCATTGTTCTTCTATTCTCTAATTCATTTAGTTCTGCTCAAATCTTTATTCTCTGTTTTCTTCTGATGGCTGAGGGGTTCCTCTGTTGCTCTCTTTCTAGTTATTCAAGTTGTAGGGTTAATTCTTTGGGTCTTTTCTTCATTCTGGATGTGTGCATTTATAGAGATAAATTGACCTCCGAGCGCTGCTTTTGCTGTATCCCATAGGTTCTGGTAGGACATGTTTTACTCTCATTTGATTCCATAATTTTTTTTTATTTCTTCCTTGATTTCTTCTATAACCTATGGCATTTTGAGCAAGATGTTGTTCAGTTTCCATGAGTTCAAATGTCTACCTATGTTTCTTCTGCTATTGATTTCACCTTTTATGCTTTATGATCTGTACAGATGCTTTGTAATAACTCAGTGGTTTGGATTTTGTTGAGACTTGTTTTATGTCTTAACACATGATTTATTCTAGAAAATGTTCCATGTGCACTGGAGAAAAAGGTGTATTTGTCTGTTGATGGGGAAAGTGTACTGTATATGTCGATGAGGTCTAGTTGGTTAGTTGTCACAATAAGATCTTCTATACCTTTACTGAGCTTTTTTTTTGGATGATCTGTCCATTACTGAAAGTGGAATGTTGAAGTCTCCAACTGTTATTGTGGAGTAATCTATCTCATTTTTCAGTGTTGTCAGTGTTTGACTGATGGATTTTACATTAAAGTCTATTTTATCTGAGATTAATATTGCCACTCCTGCTCTTTTTTGTATGTTGTTGGCTTGGTATTTATTTTTCCATCCTTTAATTTTCTAAAATGTGTTTCTTGTAAGCAACATATAGATGGAGCGTGTCTTTTGATCCAGGATGTCATTTACTGTCTCTTTATTGGAGCATTCAGTCCATTTACATTCAGTGTAATTATTGATAGGTATGGTTTAGTGCTGTGATTTTTATGCCTTTATTTTTGTGTTGTTGATGTTTTCTATGTTGTTCTCAAGATTCTGTTATTGGTCATTATTCTTTATGGGTTGACTTTTCATCTTTTTCAGTGTTGGTTTTGTGTTTGTTGAGACTCCTGTATTATGCTTCTTCTTCTGATATGCTGCAGTGTTATTTTGCTTTGTGGCTACCCTTAAGATCTCCCTTACTATTCTAAGTTTAAACCGGACTTTAACTTCTGCATATCTTTTTAATTTTCTCTCCATTTGAAAGGGTTATAACTGCTATAATATATCCCTCTTTATAGTATGATGATGTCATAGTTTTCATGGTATGGTTACTGGTTCTCTTCTTTTAATATTGTAGCTTTGATTGAGCTTTGTGACTTCCCTAACTGATTAGGATTCGGGATGCTGTGTCCTGCATTACCTCCTAAGTATACACTTAATGTTTTTGTTTTTCTAAGCAAAAAGCTTCTTTCAGTGTTACTTGTAGTTTGGGTCTGGTTTTTACAAAGTATCAAAGCTTCTGTTTATCTGTGAATGTCTTAATTTCATCTTCACATTTGAGGGGCAGTTTTGCAGTACATATAATTCTTGGTTGGAAGTTTTTCTGTTTCAGGGCTTTGAATGTGTCATCTGACCGCCTCCTTGCCAACACTGTTTCTGCTGAGAAGTCAGACAAGAGCCTATGGACTTCCCACTGAATGTTAACTTTGCTTTAAGCCTTGCTGCCTTTAAGAGCCTCTGTTTATATTTCATTTTACTAAGCTTGATTATAATATGTCTTGGTATCTTTCTTTGAGGGTCTATTTTTTGTGGTGTTTGATATGCATCTTGGAAGTCCATGTTATCTCCTTTCATAATTTCAGGGAAGCTTTCTGTGAGCAAGTCTACAACAATACTCTGTATTTTCAGCTGTCCTTTCCTGCTCAGGAATTCCATTTATTCATAGATTAATCCTCTTAATAGAGTCTCACATGTTTATTAATGCTTCTTAAGTTTTCTTATTTGTTTTCTCTGATTTCTCCTCATAAATGCTGGTGTCCATTTTTCTATCCTCAAGCTCACTAACTTTGGCTATCTACCCCTCAGTTCTGTTCTTTTGGCCTTGGACTGAATTGTCTATTTCTGTAATTTTATTATTGATCTGCTGGATTTCACATCATTGTGGTTCCATCAGTTCAAATACCTTGTTTAATTTTTCACTTTGTTCTGCTGCATTTTGTTTAAGCTCTAGGAGGGCTCTATATATAATTCTTCTGTACTTGACCTCCAATAGTTTCAGAAAGACTTCTTCATCTGGCAAGTTTTTTTGTTCTTTATTTTGGGAGTTTTCCAGAGCTATGGTGGACTGTTTCTCTAAATAAATAGCTATGGATTGTTGCCTACACATCATCTAGAAGCTGCTCAGTTTGTCTGGTGCTTCCTCCATATGAGCTGAGTAGTAGTTCTAAAAGGTGAGTTGGTCACCAATCACCTCTGCATACTCTAGTGACTCGCCCCAGGTGGACTCTCTGGGATAGCAGGCTCTGCTCCTGGCTGGCAAAGATGGCATCTTACATTTAGAGTCACTGGGGTGCCATCAGCTGATGCTATGATGTGGATCAGCGAAGGTTGAAGGAGATGCTACCCAGCGGCTAAGCTGTCAGTTCTTCATACGGTCTTATTTTAAAAATATATTCACCGCTAAGTCAGGAGCTGTCCAACAGCTGCCAAAATCAGTCAGGCCCTCAGGCGTGGCCGGCCTCACCTTCCAGATGACAATGAAAGCACCTCATAGGCTCTCCTCAGATGCTGGTTCAAAGTAGGGAGGGGTTATGGCCTTGCTGCTATCCTCTGCCAGGCTCCATCTGTACCTTTAGCCACCATGGTTCTAAACACAGCTTTTCCACTAGAGAAGCACTTTCTGGGCAGGCACTACTTCTCAGCTTGAAAATTAGCCCCAGCTAAGACCTCTGGTTGGGTGACTCTACCTCCCAGCTAACCAAGATGGCATCTTGCTGAAGCTGCCTTTCCTGCAAAGAAACAGAAGAACCTGTACCACAGCTCAGAAAAGAGAGGGTGGAGGGGAAGTGGTGCCCTCAGTCAGCACCTGGACTCTCAATATGCGGCTATCCCATCACAGTCTTTCTGCTGCACTATACGCTGTTTACTTAAACAGTATAATTCAGTCTATTAGCCAACTTATGCCCAGTCTCTGTCTCCTGATAAGAAGGAAGGCATCAGTATCTGCAGTCTTCCTAAACGGTGAGTCAGCAGGAGCAGGAGCTACCTCATCTTTGAGAGATGTAGTTACCCTGTTACTGGCAAGTAGTTCAATCTGATGTCCTTATGCCAGATCCTAGGGATCCCTGAATGTCCATGTTGTTCCATTCAATTATCATTCCAGGCCTTAGTTTTCAGGAAGAATTGAAGAGATGTGTGTCTAGTCTGTCATCTTGGCCCCTCTTCCAGAATTTTGTTCTCTTTATGTTGAGGTGTTATCCATACTGAAAGCTGTAGTCTTTGATCTTTATCAGTAAGTACTTTAAGTAATTTTCACTTTCAGCAAGCAATGTTGTATTGTCTACACAGTGCAGGTTGTTAATGAATCTTCCTCCAAATTGATGTCCCCATAATTCTGTCCAGAGTTCAGCTTTTTGGATTATTTTCCCAGCATACATGGTGAAAGGATAAAACTCTAAAGCATACCTTTCCTGATTTTTAAACCATACAGACTCATCTTGTTCTTTTCAAATTACTGCCTCTTGGTCTATGTACAGGTTTCACATGAGCATAGTTAAGTATCCAGAAATTTCCATTCTTCACAGTGTTATCTGTAATTTGTTATGAATCACACAATCAAATGTCTTTGCATAGTCAGTAAAACACAAGTAAACATCTTTCTGGTATTCTCTGCTTTCACCCAAGAGCCATCTGATGTCAGCAATGAAATCTAGTTCCTTGTCAATGTACAACTACAGCTACTTATAAGTGATCTTCAGCAGAATTGTACTTGTGTGTGGTATTAATGATAATGTTTGATAATTGCCACCTTCTGTTGAATCACTGTTCTTCGGAGTGGTCACACAAGTATGAATCTCTTCTAACTGATTAGTCAGGTAGCTGTCTTTCAAATTTCTTGGCATAGAAGAGTGAGCACTACCAGTGCTGTGTCCATTAGATGAAACATCTCAATTGGTTTTTTTATTAATTCCTGGAGCCTTGTTTTTCCTGAATGCCTTCAGTGCAGTTTGGACTTCTTTCTTCAGTGCCTTCAGTTCTTTATCATATGCTGCTTCCTAACACGATGAACATCCACCAGCTCTTTTTGGCACAGCGACTATATATTCTTTCCAGCACCTTTTAATACTTCTTGTGTTGTTCAATATTTTCCATGTAGAATCTTTCAAAACTGCAACTCGAGGTTTGATATTTTTCCTTTCAGTTTGAGAAATGCTGAGCACGTTCTTCCTTTTTGATTTTCTGACTTCATTTCTTTGCAAATTTCATCACAATGCTTGGTTTTTTCTTCTCGACCTGACCTTTGAAATCTGCTCAGTTCTGTTACATGATCATTCCTTCCATTTGCTTTAGCTACTTGAATTTTCAAGAGCAAGTTTTAGATTCTCTTCTAACATCCACTCTGATCCTTTTCATTTCTATCTTTTTAATAACTTTTTGCTTTCTTCACATATAATGTCTTTGATGTCATCCCACAACTCCTCTTATCTTTAATCACTACCATTCAATGCATCAAATCTATTTTTGAGACAGTCTCCCAATTCAGGTGAGCTCTACTCAAGATCATGCTTTGACTTTCATGGAGTTGTTTTAATTTTCTTCAGTTTCAACTCCAATAGCCAGCTAAACAATTCATTGTTCCACAGTTAGAGCCAGCCTTATTCTAATTAATGATATTGAGTTTTTCCATCATCTCTTTCCATACATGTAATCATTTTGATTCCTGTGTTTTCCATCCAGTGAGTTCCACTTACATAGTCACCACTTAGGTTGTTGAAAAAGATATTCGCAATGAAGATGTCATTGGTCTCAAAAAAGTGTAGCATACAATGTCCAGAGTGGTTTCTATCACTAAAGGCATATTTTCCAGCTACCAGTTTTTCTTCTTCATTTCCATTTGTGCATTTCAATCACCAGTGATTATCAACACATCTTGATTGCATGTTTTATCCATTTCAGACTGCATAACTTGGTCAAAATCTTCAATTTCCTCATCTTTGGCATTAGTAGTTGGGGCATAAATTTGAATAAGTCATATTAATTCGCCTTCCATGTAGGCATATGGATATTATACTATCTCTGAGAGCACTGTGCTTCAGGATAGATCTTGACATGTTCTTTTTGAGGATGAATGTACTGGCATTCCTCTTCAGTCTGTCCTTCATGGCATAGTGAAACAAATGATTCTCTGATTCGGAATGGTTAATGTAAGTCCATTACATCTCACTATTGCTTATGAATTGTTAGTGTAAGCAAAACAGAGAAATGAATAAGGAGCCTGTTTGGAGAAATGATATAAGTAATCTGGGTGATATAGGTGTAGGAAATGCTTTCCTCAATAGGAAGGTACTTTGTTCTTCTTGATTCCACTGCACTGCTCAAAAGTCAACAGTCTCTTAGATCACCTCCCCGTTTACGTAACTCCGTCAAGTTCCTTCCTCCCTTGAGGCCTTACACTTGTTGCTATCTCAACTGAAATGCTCATTTCCAGGTTCTTCCATATCTAGTTTCTCTCATTGCATAAAACTCCCTTCACCAGAGCCTTTCCCTGGCCACCCACCTAAAGGACTTCTACAACTTTTTGCCATCTACCCCCAAAAACCTATTTATTTCCTTCAAAACTCCATCTAAAATGCATTATTGCGTATTTACATGTCTACTGATTATCTGTCATACTAGAAGGTAAGCTCCATGAGGGAAAGGGCTTTCTTTAATCATCAGACACCCCCAGAGTCTACAACAATGCTTGGTATAGTGTAGACTCTCCATATATATTTGTTGAATGACCAGAAGACAGACTGTAATTATCTGCTTCCTTGTGTCTTCAACTGTTGTGTCCTCACTGTGCACCATAGTCTCTGACCATGGATAGGTGTTGAATGAATGAATCTTCTCTCGATCACCCCATTTGGAAGAAATCTCTCCCTCCTCTGAGCTGATACATTATATCACTTTGTATGTCACATTCTTCTACCGTTGGGCCAATCTCTTTACATATGACACTGCTCTTACTAGACCATAAGCTCTTTGACCCCAAGAGAAGGCTCTGTCACTCATCTTTATTTCTCATGCTCCATAGTTCATCATGCATTGTGGAGAGCATTCAATCAACATTTGGTGACTGAGTGACAGAAAACAAACAAGTAACTGAAAAGGATGTATCGGTAACTTGTGAACTTCAACACACTTAAATAAGATGTGGAATCATTTCGTACATGCTCCAGATCTACCACCAAATCCACCACTTGAGGCATTACAGAATCAACAAACTTTGTTTCTTCTCTCTGAGCAGTGAACACAAGTAGCAAATAGCAAAACGGTCGTGATACTCATGGGCCTGTTGGATTCCTTCTCGCCACTAACTCAATTTGGTGTAGTTAGCACATTACAAGATTTTTCGAGAGTGCTATAAATGATGTCAGACCCCATCAGAAACCACTTCAGAAAATCATTGCCTGTAGCCAGATCAAAAGGTGAACACCTGGAAATGAGAAATGTTAGAAAAACAGAATAACTCATGTTTGTGTCTACCTCTTAGAAATTTGCACATTAAGTCCAATAGGACATCCATATTTTCCTAAATTTTAAGTTACTACAATATATTTATAAATCATTTGTGCAATAATAAAACATTTTGGTACCTGAATGAAGAAGATTTATCTTGGATTCTTTCATTTCTCTTTGAAATTATTTGGTCAGTAATAATTTTTTTTAAACATATGAAGTTCACTCAAAGACAATCATATTTACACAGGTGAATAACTGTAATAAAAATAATAATGCTCATCTTTCCAACAGATAAACTTTAATAAACTTAAAATTTTAAGTTGACTTTAAAAGGCAATGTGATAGATTTTAACTGCCTTCGGCATCCTAGTTTAAGGCAAAATACGGGGTCCAAAGCAACAGATTTTTTACCTCATTGTTATTTCTTCCTATCTCAGAGAGGGGTCCCGGTGTCCAAGTGGTTAAAAGCTCAGGCTGTTTGAATCTACCAGCTATCAGCTGCTCCTTGGAAACCTTAAAGGCAGTTCTACTTTGTTTTAATGGGTCATTAAGAGTTGGAGTCAACTCTGTGGCAACAGACTTGGGTTGTGGTTTCTCAGAGAGAGCCGTGAAACACAAGCTGGGAGTCCTCACACAAATGACAGCGGTTATCATCTTTGTTAGCTGCTATCAAGTTGTTCTCAATCTTATGGACACCACTGTAATCCACAGGGTTTTCATTGGCTGATTTTTGGAGGTAGATCACAAGGCCTTTCTTCCTAGTGTTAAGCTGGAAGCACTGCTAAAACCTGTTCAGCATCATAGCAACATACAAGCCTGCAATGACAGACCAGTAGGAGCAGAGATGAAGTGCACTGGCTACAGCCAAGCTGTGGTCTTCTGTATGGAACGCAAGAATTGTATCATTGAACCACCCTGCCTCACAAGTAATAGTTAATGCACCTTGGTTTTAATCCAATCATTTATTTCTCGAGGGTTCAGTTTCTTAAACACCGGCGACTACTCTGTGTCTCACAAAATGTCAAATGCAGTTAAGTCATCTTGCTTTGGGATGCTCTTCAGCTGACCGTCAGGGTAATTTATACTAAGTCAAGAACACCCTCAGCCTGCATGCAACAGTGTGGGGTGCATTTGCAATACTTCTCCAAAGACATACCAAAGCCGGACTTTCTTAAAGTACTGTGGGAAAAGGAAATGGGATGTGGGAAAAATTAAGCCTATTTTTTTTTCTGGTCACTTTATAGCTTGAACACGGTTTATCTGAAATTTTGTGAACTTGATATGCTGTTGTGTTAATGCATCAAGGCTGCTGAGTTCAAAAAGGGATAGTTTGTTTGAAATTATGGCACCAAAATGTGTTTCCACTTTAGGATTTTACGAAACAAAATGCCTCAGGGGTTTGAAGAAGGGTACAGCAAAGAAGGAAAGAACTTTCACTTTTTAACATTCAGTTCTCAGTACTCAGAGTAATTTGGGCCCAGTACCTTATGACAATCCATCTGTCAAGCCCTTTTTGGGACTTCTCTCCATCTTAAACGGAACACTCAAAAATGTCTGGGAGGGTTTTGTTCCTCTGAAAACAGGCACCTGCTTCACTCTGAGGACATTTCTTAGAAGATTGTTACTTCCTTGCAATGTTACCGGACTAAAGCACGTTGGGAGCCATGCCTTAACACTCTTCATTCAAAATGAAAAAATACAAAGTTAATCAACTAAACAAAGAATGTGTTTCCAAATGGACAATTTTAGCTTGATAATTTTTTTCTTACTTTTTATCAAATGGCCTGAAACAGAATGTGGGAAAAAAACGTGCGTACGCGTGTGTGAGTGTGTGTGTGTGTGGTGTGGGGCTGGAATATGGGGCTGGGTGGGTAGGTGTGTTTTATAGTGATTGTCCGCCCCCCTCCCTTGGGCCTGAGTGAAATGGGAGTGCCTGAGGGCAGCTCTTCCTTCTCAGCTGCTTCTTGGCCTCCGCTTTTCCTTGGTGTTCTCAGAGGCAGTGGGGGTAGAAGGGTTAGAGCGCTGGTAGGATGTTTGAGGGGGATGCTGATGAAGTCAAGGGCCCTTTGAGAAAGCTGCTTCTGGTGAGAACATGCCCCCTCCTCTTCAGAATCCCTCCCTCACACCGTCAAGCCTCAAAAGGCTGAAAGACAACCACAAAAGTTCTTTCAGGGACTATGTTTCCTAAACTTGTCATTCATAAACTTGTCAGCCCTCAGAATTTTTGACATATTCAAGCCCTACTGCCTGTTGGTTACTTCTTTTCTTTTTCAGTTGCGATGGAGTGAAAGTGTACAATCCAATTTAAATTTGCATGCTTACTTATGTGAGCTCTACTGCTCTCCTCGCCTGGTGAGAGCCCATGCCTCCTTTCTGTTCTATACGTGTCATGTTCTCTTAACAATCTCCTGTCCCCTCTTCTCCACCCTCTCCACTCCCCTCTAGTAAGAGGCCAGTAGGACAGTGTCCTATAGATGCACAGAACCATAGAGTGCATACACAACATGGTGACTCTGTGTCACTGAGTCCAATCTATTCCTGTCCGAAAAGTTGACTTCAGTAATGATTTATGGACAGTGGCAGCATCATGTCTAGGGACTATGCTCCCAGGGGATCCCTGAGGCCTTTGGACCATCAGTTACGGTCTTTTAGTGGAGTTCTCCGGGTGCACCAAAAGCTTAGATTTATTACATTGAGAAATTTCTTTCACTACCATACATAATGTTGATGTGCTGAATATATATATATATACATATGTATACATACAGAGAGAGAGAACAAGTTACTGTCAAGTTGACTCCAACTTATACTGACCCCATGTGTGTCAGAGTAGACTTGTGCTCCATAGGATGTTCAATGGCTATTTGGAAGGAAATCACCAGGCTTTTCTTCTGAGGTGCCGCTGGGTAAATTCTAACTGCCAACCTTTTGATTTAACAGCTGATCATATATATATGATACACATATTTATAAAAATCATATGTATGTGTATGTATGTATGTATATGGTCCTCCCTGGATATCCGTGGGGGATTAGTTCCAGGATTCCCTGAAGATTCCAGAATCCGTGGATGCTCAAGTCCCTTATATAAAGTGGTGTATCTGTAAACTCATTGTCGTCAAGTAGATTCCAACTCCTAGTGATCCTATAGAACAGAGTAAAACAGCCCAATAGAATTTCCAAGGAGCACCTAGTGGATTCAAACTGCCAAGCTTTTGATCAGCAGCTGTAGCACTTAACCCCTATGCCATTAGGGTTTCCAATTTGCGTATAACCGACACTCATCCTCTCATATATTTAAATCATCTCCAGATTACTTATAATACCTAATCCAAAGGGAATGCTATGTAACTATTTGCTATACTATATTGCTCAGGGAATAATGCCAAGAACAAAAGTCTGTACGTGTTCAGCACAGACTCAACCACAGTAGGATGCACAGAGCGCAAGCAGAAAACAAAGGAGATGCCAAGCAAGCAGTGCTCAGACACTGAGTGCTGGAAAGACACTACGCTCCAAGTGAAGTTGGGAGGCTACAGCAGGGGAGGCTGACACATTGCTTCATTTGTGTGGTTTCAATGGAGTTCTCAGTTTTGCTTCTTGGAACATTTTTGCAAATATTTTTGATTCAAGATTGGTTGAATCCAGGAATGCAGAGCCAGTGGATACAGAGCACAGACTGAACACAAATGGCCCTAGTGGCGCAGTAGTTAAGTGTTCGGATGTTAACTGCCAATGTTTTCCGCTCTTCAGGAGAAAGATGTGACAGTCTGCTGCTGTAAAGGTTTACAGTCTTGGAAACACTCTGAGGTGGTTCTGCTCTGCCCTACAGGGCCGCTATGAGTCAGAATTGACTCTACAGCAGTAGATATGGTTTTTATATGGACACATGTACATGGCATATATAAATGTAAATACCCCTTTGAATTCTGGCGCTGGTGACGAATACTGAATATGCTATCTGGCGTAGTGGCTAAGTGCCCAGGCTGCTAACCAAAAGGTCATCAGTTCAAGTCTGCCAGGTGCTCCTTGGATATTCTGTGAGGCAGTTGCAGTTCTTTCTGCTCTGTCCTACAGGGTTACTAAGAGTCAGAATCCACTCAATGGCAATGGATTCTTGGTTTTTTTATAGATTGATGAAACAATAAACAAATCTGTCCTGGAATGCTTCTCAGAAGCAAGGGTGGTGAGAGTATGTCTCATACTTTGGACATGTTATCAGTAGGGATCAGTTCCTGGAGAAGGACATCATACTTAGTAGAGTGGAGGGTCAGCAAGGGGAAGACCCTCAAGTAGATGGACTGACACAGTGGCTGCAACAAAGGGCTCAATGACTGTGGGGGCATCACAGCACCAGTAGTGTTTTGTCCTGTTGTCCATAGGATCTCTATGAGTCAGAACCCACTTGATGGTACCTAACAACATTGATGAATAATTACGTGTGTGTGTATACATATGTATATATTCATTTGTTTCTAAAACAGATATTAAATATGTGACTATTCACAAAAGTCTCTGCCACCTGAGAGCATCACATTCTGGGAAGCACTGTTCTAAAGAATTCAAAAGTAGAATCACTTTAGAAAGAAGGGTGAGAAGCAGAGGCAGTGAATCCTGCATAAGCCTACGTGACCAGGGCACGTCTTACTGCTGCTGTGGTTTCTTGGTGGGGAGCCCCCTTCTCTTTTTCTGTCCTGTTTGCCCTGCTTATCCCAGCCTTCCTCCCAGCAGTCATGTCTTCAATATTACCTTGACATACTTGGAAGAGATTATACATTACAAATGTTAAAAAAAAAAAAAAAGGTAGGCTATGTTCGCATAGCCCGAGAGAAGAAACAGTCAGCTATGCCAAAAACCTTGCTTTACTGTTGAGAAAAGAAGCCTATTGTATTAGACTTCCCATTCCTCCCTGATGTTGTCTATTCATTATTTATAGCCATCCAAATGTTGGAGGCATGACATTATGTTTTTAAATTGTAGTTAAGACTTCTTTTCCAGTATAAATAAGCTGAAATAATAAGTTGTAGAAAATTTTTTACCCAATGAGAAAAATATATCTTACTAACAATGAAATGCAAGACTATATTTTATCACTTGGACAATTACTTGGCACTTTATTTCACATAATTCGAGTATGTAGAAAACTGTGGCTGACTTTCTGGATACTAACACAGACACATAAGAACGAATAGCATGTATTCTCCCTTTAGTTTTCTTAATTCAATCCAGAAAATCGCTGCACAATAAAGTAGAAATTTTTTGTTTTGACGGTTTTTGAAAGGAACATTAGACCTGAAAGATATGTTAAAAAAAAAAAAAAAGTTTAAAAAGAAAACTAATTTTAAGATGTTTTAGGAGGTCTGGTAGTCCAGCGGTTAATGTGATTAATCAAAAGGTCAGCAGTTTGAGTCCACCAACTGCTCCTTGGAAACCCTGTGGCTCACTTCTGCTCTGTCCTGTAGGGTTGCTGTGAGTTGGAGTTGACTTGACAGCAATGACTTAACAGGTTTCAGAGTTCTAAACTTAACTTTTAATTTCTGTTTAGCAGGTTCACTGACATTTTGATGATTTGATCCTTAATACTAGAGGTTTTAGTAGGATACATGGGTTCTGTTATAGACAGTCCTTAAAAGAAATTTTGCTCAAAAAAAAAAAAAACCTGACTTAGTGAAAAGACAACAGACTCCATTTGTTCTGGCCCTCAGTTTCCCCATTTTAAACTTCCTCCAAAATTTATGACTCTGAAATCATACATTTTCCAAAGAAATTAAATATTGCATTTTAATGTTGATCTGAAAACTAAAGAAGTAAACATGAGCTAAATTGTTAACAAGAAAATATGTACTCTCTAGCTTATTAATAAGTTTCATACCTAAATATTTGTGCATTTCCAATTTCCGACCCTAAAATGGGAAACTCTGGTAGGTTAAGTGCTACATCTGCTAACCAAAAGGTCAGCAGTTCAAATCCCCAGGCACTCCTTGGAAACTCTATGGGGCGGTTCTACTCTGACCTCTAAGGTTGCTATGAGTCAGACCTGACTCTACAGCAATGGGTTTTTTCGGATTTACCTTAAAATGATCTCTATCTCCAGTGATTAGGCCAGTTAAGAGTCATTTTTTTCTATTTGTAATTAAAAATAAAACAAAGATTCAGTGCCATCCCTTACTAACATTGCATGCCTTGAGGAAAACTATTAGTGAGTTAAATTATAGCCATCTCATGTCTTTTATTTCAGGGCTTGATCCCAGTCTGGGACAGGGACACATATGGCTGTGTATTTGAAATCCTTTTTTTTTTTTTTTGCAATTATGTCTCTATCTGATTTGACATAAAGTTTTAATGTTGACACAACTATTTCAGATACTCCTTAAACTCAAAAATTTAAACTCCCCAAACTCCCAAGCCTGTTGCCATTGAGTAGAACCTGACTCACAGCAACCCTATGTATATCAGAGTGAAATGATGCTCCACAGGTTTTCGATAGCTGGTTTTTTTGGAAGCACCTCACCAGGCCTTTCTTCTGAGGAGCCCCTGGGTAGACTTGAACTGCCAACATTTTGCCAAGCTGTGAATGCACTCATCATTTGTACCACTTAGGGACTCCAAACTAAAAATCTTGTCTACATAAAATATAAACTAAGTTTAAGAGGTTTACCATAAACTCAGACGGAGAGGAAAACAAGACGTTTCATTACGTAAGCTAAGAACTGGCAGATGTACTGATGAGTCCCAATCAATGTTGGAGTCTGGCATGAGTCGGGAGTGGGTTGAGGTGGGGGTGTTAAGGTAGTAGGATCCCCTTTGGGTTCAACCTGGGGTCCCTAGTTTTCTCTTTTGAGGCTATTTATAAGAGATTAAAAAAAAAACACCAAAATGAAAACAATCCTTTGCCACTGACTTGATTCAGACTCACAGTGAGTCTGTATGACAGTGTATAACTACCCCATAGGGCTTCCAAGGCTGTAATCTTGACAGAAGGCAACTTCCCCATCTTTCTCCTGCAGAGCACCTGGCAGGCTTGAACCATCAACATTTCTGTTAACAGAAGCTGTGTCCCCAGTATTTCAAATACAGCAGGATTACCCAAGGTGGACAGTTTTCAGTGATGCTTCCAGACTAAGACGGATAAGGAAGAAAGGTCTGGAGATCTGAAAACTAGCCAACGACATCCCTTTGAATCACAGCAGAGTATCACCTCCTACGCATGCAAAGACTAGGCAATGAACAAGAAAGACCAAAGAAGAATTGATACTTTTGAGTTACATTGTTGGCGAATCATACTGAATATGCCACAGATTGCCAGAAGACCAAAAAAATCTGTTTTGGAAGAAGTACAGCCAGAATGCTCCTCAGAAGCAAGGATGATGACACTTTGTCTCATGTACTTTGGGCATGTTACCAGAAAGGACCAGTCCCAAAGAAGGACGTCATGCTTGGTGAAGTAGAACGGAAGCCAAAAAGAGGAAGACCCTAAGTGAGACGGATTGGCACAGTGCCCACAGCGATGGGCTCAAGCATAACAACGATTGTGAGAATGGCGCAGGATCAAGAAGTGTTTTGTTCTGTTGTATGCAGGGTAGCTATGAGTTAGAACCACCTTGACGGCCCCTGACAACAACAGCCCGGTGCTGGAAGGTGAAGACTCCTAGGCTGGCAGGCACTCAGCGTGCATCAGCTGCTGCAGTGGACTTGAGCATCAATGGTAGTCAACTGGGCACACGACCGGGCAGTGTTTCATTCCACTGTCCATGGGGTCACCATGAACTGGAGCCGACTCAACGGCAACTAAGGGAAACAACAAAATTTAGGAAACGTGATTTTGCCTTTTCTTCATGTTTTAAGGTATTTAGAAGCCTCAAAATACTCTCAATACTCAAGCGTGGCTTTATTATTGATTTCTGAATGCGTATGTGTCAGTGACCATAGAATTCGAGGTCTCTGAGAGCTGGTATTTTTGTCTGGTTTGCTCCTCCCTGCTGTATCCTCAGTGCCTAAAGCAGTGCCTGGTACTCAGTACACAGAATATAGTGGATAAATACATGAATGACGGGAATCTTCTCAAAATGTCCGTTATCAAGAGTAGGAGAAGGGAAACTGACAGTGATATACTGATAAATGATGTACTCTTCCTAGTCATTCTATAGTTTTTCCCCAGTTGTGTTCAGTTCCTGTCTTTAAAGCCAACACAAAAGGAATTAGCAAATACTCATAAATCTGGGTTGCAGTAATAGACAGCTCAAGTAAATTTAGATGCAATAACTATTTTCTTCTACTTGACAAATGAGCTCTCTAGCTCTTCCTCACTCAAGGCTTCTATAGCAGGCCTGAGAGAATGGCTTAGAATTCAAAGAAAGCCAGGGGCTCCAGAACAACTGCTCTAAGGCATTACGACCGAATCAGTTTGAGTTCTTCAGGTTCCCAAGTATTACAGGTGGGCTGTGCTTTTATGTGTTAAAGTAAATCTGCTGAATGGTCACTGTCAGCATTTCCAACCCCAGCATTTAGGACCATGACTTCAACCTGGAGGTCAAGATCTTGCTGAGTTTCTTCAAATGATAAAGAAAGCATTTCTCACATCATTCAGAGAACACATAAGCCAGCTTTAAAAATTAAAGGAAAAATAGACTCAAGAGACAGATACTGGATAACATTACTTGGTTAAAGCAGAGTTGGGTCATGGCTCAAGCATGGGCTCTGAAGTCTGATTGCTTTGGTTTTGACCTTGACTCTACCACTTCCTAGCTGTGAGATCTTTCTGAGCTTCAGTTTCACCATCAGTAAAATGGGATAAGAAGTCTACGGTACCCACCATACAGGGCTGCTTTGGATGAAATAAGGTTATGTGTATGAAGTGCTTGGTACAGTATTGTATACATGAACTAAAAAAAAAGACAAAAAAGCCAACAAACCTAATTGCTCTTGAGTAAATTGTGACTCAGAGTGACCCTATAGGACAAAATAGAACTTCCCTATAGGGTTTCCAAAGAGTGCTTGGTGGATTTGAACCGCTGACCTTTTTGGCTAGCAGCCATAGTGCTTAACTGCTGTGCTACCATGATTTCCATTGTATAAATCAAACCAAATCCGTAGCCATCACGTTGATTCCAATTCATAGTGCCCTTACAGGACAAAGTAGAAATGCCCCATAGAGTTACCAAGGAGCACCAGGTGGATTCAAATTGCTGACCTTTTCATTACCAGACGTAGCACTTAACCACTGTGCCACCAGGGTGTTTAGCGTTCACTGTACACCCATCTCCCAAAAATATCAAGCCCATGGGCTCTCTGGTCAATTCTGACTCATAGCAACCCTGTATACAGAGTAAGTACTTAATAAGTATTTACTGATGTTGTACACTGAACTGTGTCCCCCCCCAAATAGGTGTAGCCATGTGACCATGATTCCCTGTATTCTACGATTGTCCTTCATTCTGTGATTTTGCTGTGCTGTATGTTAAAAGATTAGGGTGGGACTGTGAATCCCTCTATCACCTCTATGCTCCACTGTAAAGGGAATTTCCCTGGAGTATGGCTTGTCCCACCTTTCATCCTTTCATCCTGCAAGATATCAAAGGAAAGGGAAGCAGGCAGAGAATTGGGAACCTCACACCATAAAGCAAGCAGTACCAGGAGAAGAGCATGTCTTTCAGCCCTGAGGTTCCTATGCCAAGATGCTGCCTGGACAAAGACTGATGCAATACTGGACTTTCCTCCAGAGCCAACAAGCGGGAAAGCCTTCCCCTGAAGTGGACACTCTGAATTTGGACTGCCTACCAGACTGTGTGAGAATAAGCCTTCTTTTGTTAAAGCCATCCACTCTATGATATTTCTGTTAGAGCAGCACTAGCTGTTTAAAACAACTGGTATTATTAATTGAGAAAGAGGAGTAGTAGCAGAAAACACTCAGGACAAGAAAATCTGGAGAACTTCCCAAGTTGTTGATCCTAGAATGCAGACACACCCAACAAACCTCCAGTGCCCTCCATCTGAGAGTCTGCTTCTTAAGCACATGGCTTAGGACAATCTTCCACAGAATACTCGTTCAGAAGCTGCTTTTAAAAATTAATGAATAAATCAACGAGCAAATAAATAAAAATAGATTGGAGAGGCAGATCATTTTATGTTCCCTTTGGAAACTTAATAATTATAGTAATAGCCGATAATTAAAAGATGTTTATTTTGTGTCAAGCTCTGTTTAAGGACTTTGTATGTATCAGTTCATGTAATCCTCACAGTTGTCTAAGAGATAGGTATTATTTCCAGTTTCATTTTACAGATGAGGAAACAGACACAGGAGATTAAGTGATTTGTCCAAGAGCCAACATTTAGTGAGTGGTCCAGTCGGGAATCAAATCAGAGCAGAGCCTCTTGAATCCACATCCCTAACCACTATGGTGTATTGCCTCTGAGACTCACTCTCTTTAGCCCAGTGTTTTCCAACTTACAGGACTGTAATATTCCAAAATTCATATCTCTAGACCATTATTTGGGAAACACTTGAAATAGTTCTATCGCCCAAGCCAGCCAAGGGTTGCCATGAGAAATAGTTCTACATATGGCAAAATTTATGACTCTATAAATACAAAAAATGAGTTTTAATTGTGATTGTTCTCCAAATTTTAGGACAAATTTCATATGAATTCGGATTGAATTCTCAACTTTTATATCCCAAATAAGCTACTTACCAAACAGAGGGGGGGCAAGATATATTTCATTTCTTACAAAAACAAAACTTCATTTGATTGATATTTTAACATGCAAATCAAATAAATCCATTCAAAAAGTACACTTCTAGCAAGACACACGACAAATGAAATCATTAAGTTCACAGGGGAAGAATGTGAAGAAGTGTTTAGTACCCATTGTGATTTCAAATCATGAGGAGAGGAAAACTGGGGTTTAATTAGTCCGCTCTGCAGTTCTACATTTTCTTTGATGAAACTGAACTTTTGCTGTAAGTTGACATAACTTTTGAACAAAGGAAATAGTCTGTTGGTGGCTGTGTAGAATCACATGCATCTCCCTTCTCATAGCCCTTCCCAAGTTCAAGGTACAACGAAGGCTACATCCCCAGACTGCATAGCGGATTTCTTGAGTGGCTCAATGGATGGCTTGAATTAATAGAAACATGGGGAAATTATTCTTTAAAACCATGAATTCACAACTACAAAGCCTATTTTTGCTTTGCTATTATTAATACAATAAGAGGTTTGACTTTGACCCTAGAATCATAAACGTGGAAAACATTAACAGTATTATGCTGACATGTTCTGAGCCTCTCTTTTTGTATATTAAACTGAGGCTTGTGATAACTTAAGAGTCCCCGTGGCACCAACCAAACCTAAACAGTTCCTACAGCCCGAGATCAAGGAGGTCCAGCAACCCGGAGATTCTAGCTCCTTGATAAAAGCAGGGCTGCTTGAAACCACTGGCAATTATTAATGTCTTAAAACCGTAATGTAAGAAATTATTTTAAAAAATAAATATTAACTTTCGGAAAATCTGTCTTTTATAATGAGCTATGCACCAGGCTTTTCAAAGGACTTCAGATGCATGTTGATAAAAATGTCTTCATATTGTTAACCTAGCCTTTCTCTTTTAACCATAATGCATTAAAGAAAAAGCCAAAACTCATGCTGGCCCATCTATTCCTACTCAAGATGACCCCAGATGTCCCAGCTTAGAACTGCTTCATAGAGTTTTCTTAGCTGTCATCTTTCTGGAAGCAGAGTGCCAGCGCTTTCTTTCACAGTGCTGCTGAGGGGTTCAAATTGCTCCCCTTTTGCTTAGCAGTCAAGTACAAACTGTTTGTGCCAATCTGATGTGAGGATAGTGCATCAAACTCAAACCAAACCCATTACCATTGAGTTGGTTCTGACTCGTGGTGACCCCATGTGTAACAGACTAGAACTGTTCTCTTGGGTTTTCTTGGTTGTAACCTTTATGAGAGCAGATTGCCAGACCTTTCTTCTGCAGTGCAACTGGGCTGGTTCAAACTGCCAACTTTAGTTTACTGTTGTTGTTGTTAAGATGTCATTGAGTTAATGTCAACTCCTTGTGGCCCCTTGTGACAGAGTAGAACTGCCCCATAGAGTTTTCTAGGCTGTGGTCTTTGTGGGAGCAGATTAATAGGTCTTTCCCCCAAAGAGCTGCAGGTTGAGTTTGAACTACTAAACTCTTGGCTAGCAGCAGCAGTCAAGGGCAAACTTTTGGGGCCACCTGGGGACATTAGTGGTACATCTGTTATACTAAAATAAGTTGCCTTTTAAATGTTATAATTTTCTTAGAAGTATTTAACATCGAAGATTAGGATTTGAGCACACAGAATAAAATGGGATTTTTGTCTTTTGGAGGATCCCTGATGGTGCAGTGGTTAAAGCATTCAGTTGCCAACACAAAGCTGGAAGGTTTAAATCCATTAGCAACTCCATGGGAGGAAGATGCAGGGCAGTCTGCCTCCATAAGGATTTCAGTCTTGGAAATCCCACGCACAAGGCTGTTCTGAATAGACTCTGAAGGCAGTAGGTTCATTAGTTGGTGCCTTTGTTTGTTTGTTTGTTTTAGATTATCAGACTCTGCATACATGGAATGGCTATTGGTTAACAGCTCTGAGTTTTGCAGGGCTACTTTGTAACATTGCATAAGGAAAACAGCCTGTTGCATACAGAAGGCAGTAGAAGACATAGCTCTGTCTTTCTCTGCTTTTCAATCTGAAGAGGCCAGTGGCTATAAATCGGATTGGGATGAAACACACTCCAGAGACAGGCTTATAACAAAAAGGAGTCACTAGTAAGCAATTGCCACTAGTCATCTGATTGTGATACCTCAAAGAAGTGTTCAGTCCTAGCTGTCCTCAGGTAGGATATCATGTGCAGTCCTAACTTTCCTCCAATAGGCTGGATGCTTGGTTGGAGGACTTGAAACCTAAAAAAAAGCTTGCATAAATCTACAAACACAGAAGTAAAACCAAGCTTATTGCCATAAAGTACATTCCAACTTATAGATCCCAATTCATTGCAACACTATAGGACAGAAACCCACTGCCACTGAGTTGATTCTGACTCATAGTGACCCTATAGGACAGAGCAGAAGTGCTCCGTAGAGTTTCCAAGGACAGCCTGACAGATTCAAACCACCAACCTTTTGTTGTTGTTGCTTTTTATTGTGATTAAGTGAAAGTATACATCCAAATCAGTTTTGCATGCCCACCAATCTGCAGCTCCTTCTACTCTCCCCACGTGTTGATAGCTCGCTCCTCCTTTTCAGTCTGTATTTCTAGTGACCCCTTAACAAGCAGCTGTTCCCTCCTCTCCACCCTCTTCTCTCCCTCAAACTGCCAACCTTTTGGTTAGCAGACATAGCAATTAACCACTATGCCGTCAGAGTTTCCCTATAGAACAGAATGGAGCTACATTTATGACTATGCCCAGGAAAGGTGAGTCCACTAAATGCAGTAGTTACTGAGCAATATAGTTAATCTCACACTCAAATAAAATTTTGCTGCAGATCATTCGAAAAGCAGCTACAGCAGTATACCCTCAGGGAACTGCCAGAAATTCACTCTGGATTCGAAAGAGGATGTGGAACCAGGGATATCATTGCTGGTGTCAGGGTGATCCTGGATGAAAGCAGAGAATGCCAGAAAGAACATTATCTAAATTTTGTTGACTATGTGAAGATATTCAACTGTGCTCGTGTGGAATCTGCATATGAGTCAAGAGGCAACTGTTTGAACTGAACAAGAGACGATCGTGTGGTGTCAAGTCAGGAAAGTTGCACATCAGAATTGTAGCCTTTCACCATACCTATTCAGTTTGTATGCTGAGCAAATAATCCAAGAAGCTGAACTATATGAAGAAGAACAGGACATCAAGATTAGAGGAGGACTCATTAACAGCCTAGGATACTTCTTTGGTCTTCCTTATTCATCATCCAGTTTTCACATGCACATGAGGTGCTGAAAACACTATGGCTTGTCAGGTGCACCTTAGTCTTTGACATCTTTGCGTCTCAACATTTTAAAGAAGTCTGAAAGGTCAGCAGTTCAAGTCCACCAGGCACTCCTTGGAAACTCTATGGGGCAGTTCAACTCTGTCTATAGGGTCTCTGTGAGTTGGAATTGACTCAACAGAAGTGGGTTGGGTTTGGGGATTGCAGTCGATCTGCCCAGTGCAACACTTCTTTTGATTTCTTGACTGCTGGTCCAATGGGTGCTGATTGTGGATCTGAGTAAAATGAAATCCTTGACAGCTTCCATCTTTCCCCTCTTTATCATGATGTTGCTTAATGGTCCAGTTGTGAGTAGTTTTGCTTTCTTGATGTTGAAGTGTAATCCATACTGAAGGCTGTGGCCTTTTATCTTCACCAGAGTTTCAAGTTCTCTTCACTTTTAGCAAAGAAGGATGTGTCATCTGCATATCACAGTTTGTTAATAAATCTTCTTCTAACTGTGATGCCTGATTCTTCTTCACACAGCTCAGCTACTCAGATTGTTTGTTCACTATACAGACTAAGTAAACATGGTGAAAGGGTAGAACCTTGACACACACCTTTCTTGACTTTAAACCATTTAGCATCCCTTGTTCTGTTTGAAAGACACTCTCTTGATCTATACACAGGTTCCTCATCAGCACAATTAAGTGTTCTAAGATTCTCATTCTTTGCAAAGCTGTTCATAATGTGCTACAATGCACACAGTCAAATGCCTTTGCATAGTCAATAAAACACAGGTAAAGATCTTTTTAGTATTCTCTGCTTTCATCAAGGATCCATCTGAGATCTCCGTCATCTTCCTAATCTAAGCTGGCTTTCTGGTAGTTTCCTGCCAATGTACAGCTGCTGCTTTGAATGGTCGTCAGCAAAAAATTTTACTTGTGTGTGGTATTAATGGTACTGTTCTGTAAGTTATATGTTTGATTGAATCATCTGTCTTGGAGTTGTATGATTGAAAGCACCGTGGCATAGTCAGGTGCACCTTGGTCTTCAAGGTGACATCTTTGTTTTTCAACACTTTGAAGAGATCTTTTGCAGCAGTTTGCCCAGTGCAGTGCAGCTTTTGATTTCTTAGCTGTTGCTTCCTTGAGTGCAGTGGCTACGCATTTGTCTGCTAACCAAAAGTTTGGCAATTCAACAGTTGGCATAACTAGCCTATTGTTAAGAGAGTCTTCTGCACCCTATATTGGTGAGTGGCATCTGGAGTCTTAAAAGCTAGAAAGATGCCATCTGAGGTACACCAAATGGTCCAAACTCAGCTGGAACAGATGATCACCAAGGACAACAATGACATGAGGGAAAAAGAGACCAGAAGACAGAATAGTCACCCACATGAATGGATGACTATATCAACATGTGACCAGCAGAACCAGATGGTGCTTGGCCATCACCACTGACAGCTGTGATGGGGCTCACACGTTGAGTCCCAGTGGTAACACGAAAAAAAGGGGAGGTCTGTCCAAAGAACTCCACTAAAAGACAGCAGTTGATGGTCTGCAGGCCTGGGAGTTCCTCTGGGAGCATGGGTCCTTGACCTGACATTGCCCCTAGACATAGATCATTAGTGAGGTCAACTCTTCAGATAGGAATGGATTAAACTAGACAGAGTGACCATATCATGTGGACACTTTATGGTTCTATAGGATGTCATCCTACTGGCCTCTTACTAGAGGTGGGTGAAGAGGGTAGAGAGGAGGGGACAGGAGATTGGTAAGAGGACATGGCGTATAAGGAACGGAAAGGAGGAATGTGCTGTCACCAGGCAAGGAGAGCAGAGGGAGCTGCAGTTAGGTGGACATGCAAATTTGAATTGTATTGTAAATTGTCACTCCATCACAATTTAAAAAAAAATGTTTTTTCTTTTTTTAAAAAAAGATTGGCAACTTGAATCCACCAGCTGCTCCTGGGGACCCCTAGGGAGAAGTTCTCCTCTGTCCTGTGGAGTCACTATGAGTTGGAATTGACCTGATGACAACAGGTTTGTTTTTTCAAAACCAGAATCAGCTCTGAGCAGATAGGACAAGCTGGTCCCAAAATGTCAAAATCACACCATTACATATTTTCTATTGACTGCTATTCCAACAAGGAGCCCTGGTGGTACAGCAGGTAAACACTTGGCTGTTAACTGAAAATGTTGATGGTTCCAACCCACCAGCTGCTCCAAGAGAGAAAGGTCTGGTGATTTGCTGTCATAAAGAGTACCAAGTCACAAAACCAAACCTACTGACGTAATCAGGTCCAACTCATAGCGACTCTAGAGGTAAGAGTAGAACTGCCAAGTAGAGTTTCCAAGGAGTGCCTGGCGGATTTGAACTGCTAACCTTTTGATTAGCAGATGTAGCACTTAACCCAGTATGCCATCAGGGTTTCCTCATAAAGATTACAGCCTAGAAAGTCTTGTGTTTCGGGCAGTTGTACCCTGTCCTACAAGGAGGTGATGAGTCACAAGTGCCTTGTCAACTCTCTAAATTATAATTATTTCAGTTCTTTCTGCACTTAATTCTAAATCTTCTAGGAAAGAAAAGAGCCCTGCTTGCCAAAGGAAACCTGTTTCCATCCCACTTAATTTAGATCACTAGTGAACAGAGGCTTGGCTGGATAGGGACCGGATTCTTGGTAACCCCACAACCCCATGGTTTCTGTTAGAAGGCAATGTCTCAGCACATTATGCTGTTCAACAGTTTCTCAGTTTGAGTCTGAGTTTAGCTTTGGTTTTGCTGCAGTCTGTATACTGTAGCCATCTGGGGTGGACTTGTCAGTACAGCTCAGTGAGATGTCAAGCTCATGTGTGTTTAATATCTGAAACACTGAACACTTCTCTAAGGCTTAAAACACATGCAAAATGTTGACATTTTACTGAGCTGGTTAACTAATTGGTCAATTACGAAAAGTGCCGAAGATGGGACTGAAAGTATGTTGAAAAGAGAAAGCTGTTCCATTGTTTTTAAATCATAAGACTTTTAATAGAATTACATTTGTAATTTGAATTCTACAAGACATTTTTATTCCCTATCATCATAGTATGGTAAAACTTACAGCATTTTGATTTGGCTAAACAATGTGGCTTCAGAAACACTAGAACTAAACTAAAGCTAAGGAGTCCCGGCAGTGCAATGGTTAAGTGGTCTGCTGCTCCACTGGAGAGAAGACCTGGCAGTTTGCTCCCACAAAGATTATAGCCTAGGAAACTTTAGGGGCTGTTCTACTGTGTGCTATAGACTCGTTAGGAGTCAGAATCACCTGGAAGTCACAAAAATTGAAACTCGGTGTGGGGGGAGGAAGAAAACTTTAAGTGTTGCAAACACCTTATCATGGCTGCTAATGGCATTAGATGAAGTTAATAAAACTACATCCCCACTCCCTTGTGAACTATCTAGTCCAACATTTTGTGCTTCTGATGGTAGTAACAAATTGACTATCTATTTTGTGAATTAATGATGCTCACCTGGTGGTAATGAACGCCCGGGTGTCAGGCAAGAGTTAATACCAGCTGTGAGGTGTTATGTGTTATGGTTATGGTTATATGGTAAGGTTATGTGTTAACTTGGCAGGGCCATGATTTTCACTGGTTTGGCAGTTATGAAATGCTGTAATTCAGCAGTTCCATAATGATGTAATTTGGCAGTTATGCAATGATGTAATCATTCTCCATTCTGTGATCTGATACAGTCATCCCACATTTTCTCATAATGTCCATTTTCACACAATGCCCTGGTTTTGGGGACTTAATTTTGTTGATAAGTGAGAATTGAGTGTATTTGATTTTCAAAAAACTGTTCATTTGACAAATTTGTTCTTCTACCAAGTTGGTTTTCTCCTCTTCCTTTCTGTATGGACACATAACAAACAAGCATTCACCTACAGGATTAAGGAAACCTTGGTGTAGTGGTTAAAATGCCACAGCTGCTAATGAAGGGGTTGACCGAATCTATGAGGGTGCTCCTTTGAAACTCTATGGAGCAGTTCTACTCTGTCCTATATGGTTGTTATGAGTCAGAATCAACTCTATGGTAATGGCTTTTTCTTTTCTTTCCTTTCTTTCTTTCTTTTTTTTTTTTTTTTTAGATTTAAGAAGTAAAATGATTGCTTTCAGTAACTCCAAGATTTTACAGCACATCTGTTCTGTAGTTGAAACAAAAGGAAGAGGATCTCTCGGTCAAATAGTGTGATACATTCTCATGTGAAGATACAACCATCACGTCTGAAAAGTTTTTAAGTTTTAACTGAAGTTACAAGTGACGAATTTAATCTCAACGGAAACACTGTTTTGCGTGTCCTAGACTAACCAGAAGGATGGCTTTATTCAGTTGGACATTTTAAAACACTTAGTAAAACAGCTACTTGACGTTTAACATTCTTCCCTCTTGAAAACAAATTTATCTTTATAAGGTTTTGAAGTGATAAATACACTGAATGTAAATGAATCCTTCCCAGTGACTTCACATGGTTATCTACCCTGTGCCATTAATGTGTAATAAATAGTTGTTTTAAATATTTGCTCCTAGAGGTCTCTTCTTGAACTTATGCATAAGTTATCTAAACAGTTGGGAGAAGATTTATAGTTATGAAGAGGCCTGTATGTCAAGGAAAGTTTTATGATATGTTCCATAATAAATTAGCAATAAATGGATACAGGTGACTGTGGAATTTATGACCTCTAATGCTTTAATACTGCACTAAAGAAAAACTAATTATTAAGGTCCTAAAGGGTAATATAAGAATACCATCTACAAATTGTCAAATTAAGCCATTAGTAAGAGGCATTTGAGGTGGGGGGCTTTTTCTGCTACTTAGCCAGAGAGGTAGATAACAAATAAATTAAAGAAAATGCAAAGTCATTAAGTAGAAGAAAAGCAATAATAAGATTTCCAAGCTAAAGCTAAAAATTTCCTTTAAAGACTTTCCTGCTTAAAAATAATCATTGTTGTAGAACTTCAGGAAAGTGTTATTCTACAGCAAAACAAAACAAAACAAAACCTAACTTTATTAGATTATCATAACACTCACTGTGTAGTTTCCCCAAAATGCCCACGAAAAGGTCTGAGGACTGGAGGTCCCAGCCAGTTATCAAAATTAAAAAAAAAAAAAAAAAATCATAGTGAAGCTACTTGCAGGTTTTAGGATGGTCCTTTCAGTAAGACATTTCAATGAAAGCACGGGTTATAATGAGGCATCTGTACTTTCATCTTGAGTTTTTGGTAAGAAGAAAGAGCTCCCTCTTTTCTTCTTAATTTGAACCTCACCAGGAGGTAGATGAGTTTATTTCCTAGAGGGAAGAGGCTATTGTAAAGTCCCCCTCTAAAGTGATCTTCCTGTTCCTATTCTCTCACCCTTTTAATCCATTCTCCACACTAACTCCAGAATAGTCTTAAAAAAAAAAAAATCTGATCATATCACATTCCTACTTAAAATCCTTTGATGACGCCAACTGCTGGTCTCGACTCCTTAGCGAGTCATTTGATGTCTTTGTGACCTAGCCTCCACCTATCTTGCTAACTACAGTCCCTTCTGGAACCCTCTGCTCTAGTCAGGTAAAACACTTAGTGTCTGGGCCCTTTGTTTCCTCTGCCTGAATACCCCTTCTGCGTTTTTCTTTTCTTTCCAGAGCCAGCTCAGATGTTGTTTGTGTGTAAAAATCGCCTTGCGAGAACCAATGGGTTTCCCAGTGTTTCCATACTGTTGTTTTTTGTCTCATGCATTACAGTTAATTGTGTATTTGTCTCAGTAATCACAGACAAGGACCAAGAAGCTTTCTGCAAGCTGGATATGCACCAAGAAGATCTTACCCAGGTTGGCTCAAGAGGATGCTGTCACTGAGTGGAAAGGTAGACTAGTTCAGTGGTTTCTAAAGTACTATATAATGATTTTGGTTAAGAGTTTGGCTGCTAACCAAAAAGGTCAGAGTTTGAATCTACCAGCTGGTCCTTGGAAACCTCATGACACGGTTCTATTCTGTCCTATAGGGTCACTATGAGTCAGAATAAATATGATAGCAATGAGTTGTGTTTTTTCTTGGTTTATTGCTAAATGAGGTAATGAGTGAGTTACATGAATTATTTATAGTTGATCTATATGTTTTGGGAAGGACCAATCTTGTATTCTGATGTGTTTCCTTCAAATTATGTGTGTACATGCTAAACTCTGTTTTATGAACCCTTTTTTGTGGGTTCAAATTATTTTATGAAACAATAATAGAGGGTAATTGTTTTTACTTGGCAAAAATTTAAAAATGGCAATTCTAATTTTGTCTCATTATTTTTTTCCTTCAAATTTCAACAGTCTGTGAAATCTAAAATTCAAGAAACACTGGGTTAAATGTCTTTAGCAAAAGCCAGAAAAATCAAACCTGCTGCCACAAGAATCAATTACAACTCACAGCGATCCTATAGGACAGAGTACAACCGCCCCACAGGGTTTCCAAAGAGTGGCTAGTGCATTCGAATTGCTGATCTTTTGTTTGGTGTGAGCTCTTAACCATTAGGACCAAAACGAAACCAAACTCGTTGCCATCCAGTTGATTCTGATTCATGGTGTCTATGTAAAACAGAGTACAACTGCCCTTTGGGGTTTCCAGTAGACCACTGGTAGATTTGAACTGCCAGCCTTTTGGTTAGCACCTATAGTAATTACTATGTCATCCCAGGGTTTCCCTTAACCATTACAGCATCTTTAAATTCTAATAATTGTTCCTTAACTTACTTATTTAGTCTCCTAAGTGTCACTATGCCAGCTTTTGTTTTATTTCTTTTCTAACAGCAGCAGTGGTGCTTACAAAAACATCTCATAGAGGGAGGGCACAGTACCAAACAAACATAGAAGGTGTGCATTATTTGTGTAAAAGTATGGTAAATAATTCAACTGTCTGGTCCTTGCTACTCTTTCTCCCTATAGATGTCTGGGTATGTTTCAAATATTGGTGGCATTTAGCAAATGGTTACAAACTTGCTGTTGTTGTTATTTGCTGTCATGTTGGCTCCAACTCGCGATGACCTCATGTACAACAGGATTGGACCACTGTCATCCATTGAGTTTTCATTGGTCGATTTTCAGAAGTAGATCACCAGGTCTTTCTTCCTAGTCTGTAGTAGTCTGGACGCTCTGCTGAAATCCATTCAACCTCATAGCTATCCTTAAACCTCAACCGGCAGATGGGTAATATCTGTACATGAGGGTGCATTGGCTGGAAATCAAACCCAAGTTTCACGCATGGAAAGTGAGAATTCTGCCGTTAAACTACCACTGCCCTCAGTCACTTAACTGCTTTTAAAAGCCGCATTTATTATCTAAAGTTTCTATGGCCTGAGCGTCTGGGCTTACCTTATCTAGCTCATTTTTAAATGGTTTTACGAGGCTGCAATCAAGGTGTCACCTGGGCGACTTTTCATCTAGAGGCTTAACTGAGGAGGTATTTGTTTCCAAGTTCACTTCCACTGTGGGCAGAGATCACTTCTTTATGGCTCTATGGCTGAGACCATCAGTTCCTCGAGGCCACACACAATTGCCTGGCACACGGGTCTTCCCAAAGGACGTTCGCAACGTGGCAGCGGTAGTACGAGAGCCAGAGCTAGCAAGACAGAGTTCTATATATCGTGATGTGATCACTAGAGTGAAAATATTGCTGAAGAGCAGACACATAAAGGAGATGCTGACAGAGGATCTGAAAACATTGCCAACAAAATGCAAACACTAGAGTGTGTATTTACGGTGGTTATGTGGAATAATATATCATAGTATTTTCATCAGATGAGTCAAGTGACCCAAGATTCAGAAGGAAATTGAAAGACTTGCACAGATCTCTGCCAGTCATTAGCAGGGTGTTTACACAATTTAAAAGATCTTGAAAACACAATGAAACAAATATTAACAAATACTGATTATGAAGCAGATCACTATTGCAGAAACGTGAGAAAGAAACAAGTAAAGGACAGAAATAGTTCAGAGTCATCACTGAGTACCAGGAATCAGTTTTAGATAGCCACATACCATTACACCGTCATTGACAGACTTGAGTCTTGCATGAAGACAAGGTCACACGTGTGTGTTCTTTCAAATTGATTTTCCATCTTTAACACTATGTATATACCTGATCAAGTATCCAAGAAATCAGTGTGCAGGCTTATCTTGGTGGCTTACATATAAGCCTTTATGTGGCAATGTGACACATCATTCTTACACAGGATGTAAGTTTACAGATTCAAGAAAGATACATTTTACAGGCGGACCAAGAAGGCAAAGTAAAGTATTATGAGCATGTGTAAAGACCTGGAGTTAGCCAGCTGAAGGGGAAGAACAAGCTGAAAGAAGTGAAAAAAAAATTCAAGACTCGAGTTGCAGTAGTAAAAGATTCCATAGGGAAAATATTAAACAACACAGGAAGCATCAAAAGAAGATGGAAAGAACACACAGAGTCACTATAGCATAAAGTATTGGTCAACATTCAATCATTTCAGGAGGTAGAATATGATCAGGAACTGATGGCAATGAAGGCAATAGTGGAAAATAAATCTCCAGGAATTACGGAAATACCAATTGAGATGTTTCAACAAACAGATGCAGTATGGGATGTGCTCACTAATCTATGCGAAGAAACGTGGAAGACTACCACCTGGCCAATCAACTGGGAGAGATCCATATTTATGCCTATTCCCAAGAAAGGAGATCGAATCAAATCTAGGAATTATCAAATAATATCATTAATATCACAGGTGAGTAAAATGTTGGTGAAAATCATTCAAAAGTGGATGCAACAGTATATTGAGAGAGAACTGCCAGAAATTCAAATTGGATTCAGAAAAGGATGTGGAACTAGGGATGTTGTTGTTGATGTTAGAAGGATCCTGGTGGAAAGCGGGGAATACCAGAAAGGTATTTCCCTGTGTTTTATTGACTATGTAAAGGCATTTGATTGTGTGGATAACAACAAATTACAGGTAACATTGCAAAGAATGAGAATCTCAGAACAATTAAGTGTGCCATGAGACCTATGCCTAGATCATTAGGTGGTCATTCTAAGAAAATAAAGAGATAGCATGTGGTTTAAAATCAGGAAAGTTGTGTGTCAGGGTTGTATCCCTTCACCATGCTTATTCATCTGTAAATTGAGCAAATAATATAAGAAACTGGATTATAAGAAGATGAGCGGGCACCAGAATCAGTGTAAGATTCATTAACACCTTCAATATACAAGGACACAACCCTGCTTGCTGAAAGTGAAGAGGACTTGAAACACTGACTGATGAATATCAAAGACCATGGCCTTCAGTATGGATATCTCAAATAAAAAAAAATCCTCACAATTGAACAAATTATCAGTATCATGATAAATGCAGAAAAGACTGAAATTGTCAAGGATCTCATTCTCATGCAATCCACCATCAATTCCCACGGACGCTGCAGTCAGGAAATTAAATGACATAATATTGCATCCGGCAAATATGCTACAAAAGACTTTTTAAAAGTGTTACAAAGATGACACTTTGTAGACTAACGTGTGCCCAAACCAAGCCACATCTTATTGGTATTTGCAATCACCTCTGAGTCGGATCCGACTCGACGGCACTTGGCTGGCATGTGCATGTGAAAGTTGAAGAATGAATAAGGAAGAGTGAAGAAGAATTGGCGTCTTTGAATTATGCTATTGGTGAAGAAAACTGAATATACCGTGGACTGCCGGAATGATTGAACCTGTCTTGAAAGTATTATAGCCAAAGTCGTCCTTAGAAGACAGCATGGTGAGACCGTATCGCAGGTACTTTGGATATGTTACCAAGAGGGACTGGTCCCTGGAGAAGGATGTCACGCCTGGTAACTTAGAGAGTCAGCGGAAAAGAGGAAGACACTCAAGGAGGCGGACTGACACAGTGGCTGCAAAGATGGACTCGAACACAGAAAGGGTTGTAACGGTGGCGCGCAACTGAACAGCGTTTAGTTTTGCGGCACATGGGATTACTATGCGCTGGAACCAACCTAACAGCACCTAACAACAGCAACAACAATAACCTTGTAAAGTATTTGCTGAATTAGCAAATTTTCCAGCTTGTGGTAAATACAAAGAAGTTTCAGATCTGTGTATGTAATTGTCTAGATTCTTTTTTTTTTTTTTTCCTGTCTACCTATCTGGGAGTCCCAGGGTAGTGCAAACAGTTAGGCTCTTGGTGGTTAATCAAAAGACTGGCAGTTCAAACCCACCAGGGAGGCCTGATGATCCGCTTTCTGAAAATTCACAGCCACAAAAACCCTAGGGAGCACAGTCCTACTCTGCAATGCATGGATTGCCTTGAGTTGGAATCAACTGAACAGTAACTGGTGTCTATCTACTCTCTACCACCTGTGTGTTGGTTTGCTGTATTATGATGGCTTGCATGTTCTGTGATGCTGAAAGTTATGCTACCAGTATTTTAAATACCAGTAGAGTCATCCTTGGTGGAGTGGTTTCAGTGGAACATACAGACTAAGACTAGGAAGAAAGATCTGGCAATTTACTCCTGAAAATCAGCCCCCAAATGCCCTGTGGCTCACATCATAATGTTATTTGATAAAGGGCTGGAAGATGAGCCTCCTGGATTAGAAGGCACTCAGAACACACAGGGGTCATGACAATGAATTTCAGCATGTTAACAATCATGAAGACGGGACACAACCAGGCAATGGTTCATTCTGTTGTACATGGGTCTCCATGGGTTGGAGCTGACTTGACAGCAATTGATGACCAGTATCTATCTACCTGCCTGCTGCCTACTTACATACCTAACAACTACCTATCCCTGCTGTTTGTTTTATCTTTTTTTGATAGCTTATACTACTTTTCATGCCAGTCCTGACATTTCTACTTTTCTCTGCTTAGAAAGTTTTGTTTTGTTTTCATCCATAAAATAGCAAAAAATGGAGGGTCTATGTCAAAATAGTGTTTGAGAATTCTAGCATTATCTGAAAAACCCTCCTTGCCTCTCTCTGTAGAAGATCTCAGTAGCTCATTTTCTTAACACAATGACACACAAGTCACAATGTGTTTACAATGCAGTTCTGATTTATTTGGTCCCAGTGAAGAACTTGTTAAAGTTACCTCATGTCACCTTTTGCTGATAAGAGTGTTTGTTAACTGTAGTTGGTGTGTTTTATTACGGTTAATGCCAGCTCTGTGCCAAGTTGCCAGCCACAGTTTTTAAAAAGTTTTCTAACGTCAAAAAAGTCAAGGAAAGAGCTTAAAAATTAAACCAAAAATGGAAACCACGTGGGTGTGAGTCTTTGCGTTTGATTGGGTAAACATGCGTATAAATTATACTTAGAGCTGAAGGTACTCACAGCCCATTTATTCTTTACAGTTACTCCAAGCCACTGTAGTGTCTTGTAAAAACACACCTATGTCACATACATTCCCGAAACTCTATGAAATAAAACACATCTTTCTAGCTCCGTGAAGTTCAGAAAGTCTGGGTCTTCACTCCTATAAATGTATCATATTGCATTTACTGGCTAATAAAATCTCAAAGAACAGGATTGCCCTTCTTTTCACAACTTGATCCTTTACAAATTTACAAATGTAATGCTTTAACCTACTTGAACCCAACACTGGCTCCCTGAGGGAAGACGCTAACCAGGAGAAGGTGTCTGTTCTCGCTTAGCCTGCTCAGGCAAACAGCAGCGAGCATCAGAAGAGGGCAGCCGTGTGCCTGAGGGGTGCAGCTGCCCTCCTGCTGGAGGTTTGTGTAGCCTGAATTAGGAGGTTAATAAATCAAGGTCAAAGTAGAAGGCCAAAGGAGAGAGTGGGCACCCAGAGGTACAAAACAGGGAGGAACCTGGTGCCAGGTTAGGTCAGCAGGGAAGGGTAAGAACTCCTACCAAGCTGGAAACCAGCTGCCTGGAAATCAAATAGAGATAAAAGCTGAAGAGTAGGCGGTGTTTTTCAAAACTGAAGTATTCATTCCTTCTTAATCATTGAAAGGTTAGAGAAATTTTTTTTTCCTGCAGAGCTTCTGTATTCTGTCAATCACAGCCATCTTACCTGAAAAGGAGACCAGGACATTTGCCAGGTCTTAGGAGACACAGAGCAGGAGGGCATCTTGCAATAGAAGCCCTTGCTAGCCTGAAGCCCACCTACTGTAGTTTTAGTTTATTTTAATAAAAGGTATGGTTCAGATGCAGAAGTTTCAGAGGAGGTAAGTATATAAGAAACTATAATAACGTTATAAAGGGTAAGCTGAATGTAACCTTAGATAACAATTGATTTTTTTAAAAAAACAAACAATGAAATGTTCTGTCTGCACAGATCAAAACATTCTGAATTAGAAACAGCAAACCAGGGAGTCTGTAGGAAAGAGAAGGTAGGTTGGAGAAAATAAAGAGGAGAGAGAAGAAATGAGAGGTGACAGAAGAACAGTGAGCGTTACCTCCGAGAAGTAAGGGGATCTGTTTCATCAGCCAGATAATAAACGGGAGCCGCAGCCCCCCTGCCGAATCCCAGCCTCAGACAAAGCTCTGAACATCATTCCCATGTCAGATCGGGTGTTTCCTGTATTCTCTGGATCCTCATGTTGCGTCCATGAAGTAAACACAATGGATAATTAAGTTATTTGTAAAATAATTTTTAAAAGTTGGCTTCCATTTCAGCAACAAAAATGCAACACAGCCATTATCTGGGTAATTTCAAATCACAACCTTGGTATCTAAAATAATTCCTCGGTTTTCCATTCCACTCTGCCAGTTCCTCCTCCTTGGGTGGCACGAACAATGAAGCACTTGAATAATAGACAGAAGGTTGGCAGTTTGAACTTTCCCAGAAAAGCTTTGGGTGACAGTCCTGGCAATCTGCTTCAAAAAGGTCACAGCCTTGAAAGTGCCATGCGCAGTCCTGCTCTGCATCCATGAGGCTGCCATGAGTGGGAATCTACTTGACAGTGACTCACAACAGCAAGTCCATCCTCACCGGAGGCACAGAAGAAATAGTTGAAACATACCTCATTTGCATTGCCTATTTTAACTAGGCAGATATACCCATTGCTAGCAGTTAATAGCCATCTCTAATGGCCCCTCTGTCTCCTCAAATTAAAAAAAACAGTCCATGATTACTGTCAAAATGCTGACAGCCACTAAGCTTCAAAATGTAGCACTAAACGCACACAGTAACCACTACTGGCCCGCCTCCTGTGTGCTTTCCTCATCTTTTACTGATTCAGAATCTCACATCACTGTAAAGTCTTTCTATTTCAGCAAGTAATTGCCATCCAAATGATTATATCCCTGGTTGCCCCTAGGTGAATTTAGGATTGTCAGGAAATAAGACTGCTTACGGAAACCCTGGCGGTATAATGGTAACTGCTACAGTTGCTAACTATAAGGTTGGCAGTTCAAATCCACCAGGTACTCCTTGAAAATTCTACGGGGCAGTTCAGTATTTTCCTATTGAGTTGCTATGAGTTGGAATCCACTAGACAGCAGTGGGTTTGGTTTTGGTTTTTAAGATTCCTGGTTGCCAACATTTTCATCCAGATAAAAAAATCAAGTTACATCAAGCTGTGTGACAACCCTGAAGAAGGAAAAGAAGAGGGCAGCATGCAGGTTGCCTGTGAAGAGAAACAAGGGCATGCAAGAAAATCTTGAAAGGACACAGCTTCCAGAGAATGTGGTCAGGGAAACTGATGTGCCCTTTTGTACCCCCTTCACATGTGATGAAAAAAGAGATGGCTTTGTTACTGTACCTGTTAGTTTCAGATACTTTGGACATGCTGTCGGGAAGGATCAGTCTCTGGGAAAAGAGATAATGCTTAGTAAAGCAGAGGGTCAGCAAAAAGAGGAGTACCTTCAACAAGACGGATTGACCCAGCGGCTGCAACAATGTGCTGAGACATAAAGAAGATTGCGGGCATGGCTCAGGGCCAGGCCATGTTCTTTCTGTTCTGTTGTGCATATGAGTTCGAACCAGCTCAATGGCACCTAACGATACTGTTAGCATAGGAGTGCCTGGGTGCTGCAAATAAATGGTTAATGCTTGACTGATGGAAAGGTTTGAGATTCCAGTTTACCCAGACCTGGCAATTAGCCTCCAAAAAACCGTGTGGAACACAGTTCTAGTCTGACACACATGAGGCCATCAAAAATCAGGAAGGACTCATGGTAAATGGCTTGTTAAAATGTGCTGGGAACAATGTCCCTAGTCCCAGTGACTACTCACAGGGTAAAGGGCTGAAGCAATCATCTTTGATTAATCCACGGTGAACAAAAAAACACCTTATGATTCAGAGCTGACACCCCAGTTGATCTTTGTTTTACAAATGTTTCTGTCATCTTAGCTGTATTTTTGATGTACTTGAAATGCCATGGAATTTTTCTTAAGTGTCTGAACAGAAGAGAGAAGCTTTCCAGTAAAAAATCTGTTTGCAGTGGTAATGTGCTTGCCTGCACAGTTTGGGAATTATTTGCTTATTCTTCACAACAAATATTTGGCAGAGCAACTGTGTCTTAAATAGTAGCTAAAACTCTGGAGTGAAGATATTATTGGGTGTCACCCAAGGAATGGTAAACATTGCAATTCAATTCACTGTATGTATTGAATCGCTTCTCTGTGCTTAGCATCCTCAAAGTGCTGGAAGATACAAAAGAACTGTAAGAAGCAATTCCTGCTCTTTTCAGTGTTACAGAAGAGAAAAGACAGAAATAAAGAACTCTGCCAGAGACTATGTAATTAAATGCCAATGTGTGTCACGCCAAGGGCATATTCTTGTTTTAAGCACTAAAGGACAACAGAAATAGTGCCTCATGGAGCTCTGCTATGAAAACAGGTTTAACTCCTTTTGTTCCCTCCTGTCGTCAGAGGTGGTATGGTATAGTAGAAAAACAAGCAAACAAACAAACAAAAAACAGATCAGATTTTAAAGTCAAGCAGAATCATTTCACGTAGTCGATGGCACAGGAAATTATCTCAGCCATACCATTCTGGCATCTCCTTTTATTTGTTTTGAATCTGGGGCAGGTTTTTGACTTCTTTGAGCTTCCGGTTTCAAGTGAGAATAACAATGAACTGTAATTTATTTATTTCAAAGTCTCAACTGAGTGATGTACAAGCATGAAGTGGTTTACATATTATTTATTTCAAAATTGCCCACATCACAGACAATTTATTCTAGAAGCCACTATGGAGGCCTATACTAACTACAAATATAGTGTACCAGGTCCTGATCATGTCCATTTTCAACACTTCTTACCGAGACCCTAATGAAACTCCATGAAGAAACAGGGAATGATCTCTGCAAATTGCACTTTTTCTACTAAAATTATAAAACGTCTTGTCCCATTCCACATCAGTCTTGTTGATTTTTTTTTTTTTTTAGTCCAATCACTGCTTCTAAGATTGTTTTGGAAATGTCTACTACTCTTATTTAAGAACTGAAACACTTAAAATTGCTCAGCCCTCTGTAAAGCAGTACTGGTACTAAGTACAATTTTCTGTCCCTATATTAAACAAGGAAACGCAGGTAGCGTACTTGTTACGTGCTGTCTCTGCTGACACAAAGGTTGGCAGTTCATGTGCACCAGGTGCTCCTTGGAAACTCTCTAGAGCAGTTCTACTCTGACCTATAGGGTCACTATGAGTCAGAATTGATTGCAGTGGGTTTTATATAGACATACACACATATATATATTAAGCAATACTGAGACCAAGCAAAATAACCTAGCTGCTTCATCCAGAAAACTCTTGTTCTAGAAGATAATATTGTCAGCCAGTTCTAGAAGACAAATCTATAAAATGAACTGTTTACCTGTCAAGACCAGCCACCTGTTCCACGAGATTCACTTAAGGATCCTAACTTTGTTTTGTACTAAGTCATTATGTCATAAACCACCCAATCTCACCTAGTATCCTCCACTCCTGCCTTGTCATACCCATCTTAAAACCACGCAGCCCAAACCTGTATTGTCATTGTCTTGTGCCACCAACTTGATTCTCACTCATGACTATCACATGTGTTACAGTAGAACTGCTCCATAGGGTTGGTTGACTATAATCTTTATGAAAGTAGATTGGCAGGACATTTCTCTGGTGGAGCCCTTCAGTGGGTTCAAATCATCAGTCACTTAGTTACCAGCTGTCTTAGTCATCTAGTGCTACTGTCACTGAAATACTACAAGTAGAAGGCTTCAAGGAACAGAAACTTATTTTCTTACTGAAAAGCTGGCTATAAATCGAAATTGAGGGTTCTAGCTCCAGAGAAAGGCTTTCTCTGTTGGCTCTGGAGAAGGAGCTTGTCATCAATCCTCCGCTGGGCCAGGAGCTTCTCAATCTCACGGAATCTGAGTCCAAAGGACACGCTCTGCTCCTGGTGCTTCTTTTCTAGTGGTATGAAGTCCCCAACTCTCTTCTTGCTTCTCTGTATTCTAAGAGATTGATTCAAGGCACAGTACAATCACGTACATGGAGTCCTGCCTCACCAATGCAGCTGCTACCCATTCTCTCTCATTAACCTCATAGAGGCACAGTTTCTAACATACAAGAAAATCACACAATACTAGGACTCATGGCCCAACCAAACTGATACACACATTTTTGTGGGGACACAATTCAGTCCATGACACCAGCTAAATGTAATTTCTTTGCATCACTTAGGGACCTTCATACCCTTTTCTAATTTCCTTACTTTGAGGTACCATTATGACTCTTTTAAAGTAGTATTCTCCCTTTTGGGGTTAAGCAACAGTTTTTTCTGCTGTTTTACTTGTGACATATCCATTAACAACATCATCAACAGGATTCATAATATTATGGCCACTCTAGAGTGAAAACATACAGCTGGCATAGCTCACGAAACTAAATTTATATCCGATTGTAAATACTACTCACTTCTACCTCACTTCAGGTATGTGGCTCTATGGACTTAGAATGTGAAACTTCTCTTTAACTAGAGCTGAGGCGGGAGAGATAGAAGAAGGTCTGGCTTGAGCTTACCCTCTAATGCGTGAAGGCCTAACATCCCTGGAAAGAGGAAGGATCTTGTTGAGAAACTAGGCACCAGATGATGGCGTGGAGAGGTTCCTTGTCGGTCACTGGTGGTTTACATGATTTCATGCTGGTCCCTGGGGAGGTGGTGTACATGGCTTTCACTGGGCATATTCAAGTACCACACTAGTCTGTTGTGATGGCCTACTTACAGAGAATCACTCTCTGCATCAGTTCCTCCTTCCAAATACCCTTCTTGGCATAGTTCTTCCCACTTCTCAAAGCCATTGGGTTCTGACTGTATCCATTGTCAACACTTCTCATCAAGACCCTAGTGAAACTCAGCAAAGAAACAGGGAATGATCTCTGCAAGCTGGACGTTTTCTACTAAAATTGCAAATCTTATTGTCCCATTCCACATTAGTCTTGTTGATTTTTGGGGGGTGAGGGGGTGCAATCACCGATTCTAAGATTGTTTTGGAAGTATCTACCACTCTTATTTAAGAACAGAAACGCTTACAATTGCTCAGCCCTCCGTTAAACAGTACAGGGACTAGGTACAATTTTCTGTCCCTATATTAACCAAGAAAATCGTGATGGTTTCCCTGCCTAGTCCCACCCCCTTTATAAACTTGGTGGTCCAGCACATGGAGCCACAGGACTCACTGAGAAAGTGAGAAGGAAGCGGCCTACAAAAATGTATGGCACACAGACAGCAACCGTTACGTTTCTTTCTTCCCTGTCATATGCAATGCGTCGTGTTGGTAATACCTGTGTATGTGTTTAAGAATGATAGTATGGTAACACTCTATATAGTTAAACTTTTTAAGTATGTAAGAAATGGTTTAGACATATTCATACTTCAAAACAAAAAAAAATGTATCATGATTTCATCAAACTACAAACTAATGTGAATTTATCAGCATGTCTTTTAAAATTCTTCTCAAAAACCAATATTGTTACTAGCTGCCACTGAGTCAGCCCACAACTCCTGGTGACCCCATGTGTCACAGAATACAATGGCTTCATAGGGTTTTCTTGGCTGTGATCTTCCCAGAAGTCTTTTCTCTCACAGAGCCATCAGGTGGATTCAAAACACCAATCCCTAGGTTATGAGTCAATCATAAACCTATAAACATACATGTCTTTTAAAATTCTAGTGGAGAACTGATAAGGATCAAAATTTTGATGCCAGAATGATACTATGTTTTGCCTTTTTACAGTTGTTGTCTTTGAATAAATGATCTTTCATTCTGTGTCTTGAAAGTAGAGGCTTCATTGTTGAGGTGGCTAGACTCTTTCCAAGGTGTGAAATAATACGTGCCAACAAGAAAGGGAGAGATTTCTTTTAATAACATTTTCTGTAAGACATTTGAAAGACTATCGCTATCTGGGGGAGATCCAAAAGAGCATAGTGGGAAATATTTATAGCACATGAGTGTTATAAAAATGTAATCACGAACTAACAATACATTAAAACTGGTAGGATACAGTGTGTATTAGATCACAGAAATGAATATCAGAAATACAGACAAAATTTTTGAAAAAAAACAACCAGCAGTGAAAAATTTAGTTATAATACAAACCAGACACTCCAGAATAATTTGTGGTTTACTTAATTCTTACCGTTCATCCTACATTCTTTTGAATAAACTAAAGGAAAGCACCCGAGTAACTACCTCAGCTGGTTTTTATTTTGATTCTGAATTTTCAGTGAGATGAAAACTCTAGTCAGGGTATTAAAAAAAGAGAGAGAGATGGCATGTCGTTTTTAGAAATTCAGATTTCTTCTTCCCCAAAGTAGATACATATTAGACAGAAATGTATTATGATAAATTACTGTAATTCCAAATTGTCTCATTATTTCTGGGCAAACAATCATTGCATGTAAATTCTGGCTAGAGGAATATCACATTGCATCTTATGTGTTCTGCAATACACACTCAGAGAAAATCATTACAGTAACAAAACCAGCTGCATGTAATAGAAAGCAAATGATTTACAATGTTATGATGAGAAACTACTTTATTTCATATTATCATAAAAAGAACAGAACTGAATATTTGCATGACAAACAGAAGAATCCAAGAAATTCCAAACACAACTCAGTTGTGTTTTCTTTTAAATAAGTATTAATGCTGGAAGGTGATTTAAAAAGCCTTCTACCCTAGAGAATATTAGCAATTATAAGATGCAAAGTCATTATTAGTTCAACAATTGAAAGAAAAACATAGGCCAACATTAATGGAATATAGAAAGAAGTAATTCCAGTAATATGAGCTTCTATCATATAGTATCTATGTTACAAGAGCTTACAGTTAGTGAGTTTGTCCTAGTGATGCAGAGGTTAAAGCACTTAGCTGTTAACAAAAGGTGGATGGTTTGAACCCTCCAGCTGCTCCATGGGAGAAGGATGTGGCAGTCTGCTTCCATAAAGATTTACAGCCTTAAAAACCCTATGGGGCAGTTCTGTCATTATAGGATCACTGTAAGTTGGAATGGACTCAATGGCAGTGAGTTTCGTTCATTTAGGTTAAGAACTAGAAGGCATTCTGTGTTTCAAAATGAAACTTGACCCAGAAATTTGAACCACACAAAAAGTCATCCATGTTTGTATTCATAATTGTTGCATGTCAATCATTTGATCTGATGGCCAACAGCCTGGTCCAAGAGAATGGGCCCCAGCCCTAATAAAGAGGAAAGCACCTAGGTCTAGCCTTTCCCTCTCACCAGCCACAGTGACAGGGGGTGGAGCCAGGACCACCATGAAGTAGACTGCCACAGGCTTCTGAGTTGGGCAATGAGACTTCCTCCCAATAGCGGGAGTTAAAGCTTGAAGGTTATGGCTGAAGGTCAGTACGAGAAGAAGTCCTGGCAAGGACACAGAGCATCACAGGAGCAGGCAGGAGTTGTAAGGTCGACGAGATACAGAGTTCAAGGTCACGGTGAGCAGAAAGATGAAGAAAGAGTCTGATCAGGGAGGCCCAGCCATGGCTAAGCCCCAGTGGAATCCATGCCCTCCTGCCATCAAGGACCTCAAACTCCCCGACCTTCACGTCCAGTCTCAGGACAAGTAGCCCAAGCTTGGCACCTATGCTTAAATAGCCATGTGATTCTGTATCTCTAAGTTTGTTCTACATATATCAATATGAGGAAATCACCCTAAGCAGATTAACTAGCATAAATCTCAGGTTCCTGCAGTCAGAAGAACCTATAAATACATAAAGCCTAATAATTAGTACATAATAATATTATGTAATTACATATGCTTATTATTGTATCTATCTACAATATAGTATAATAAATGTGTTATATACTAAGAAGGATGTAGTGATTACATACATATATGTGATATAGTTTATGTACACAAAGTTATAGACTCTTATATATCACCCAACTAGAAAAAGGAACCAGGCCTTAAACACTGAAGTCGAGACTCCAAGTCTAGTAATGACAAACATGTAAGTTATTATCAAGACATTATCAACCTTACAACCACATGAGTTTGTTTTTCCAAGAAGGCACAAGGTTTGCCCTTCTGCAGTATTTTTAATTTAATACGTCTTAACAGAGACACTCTACCAAAAAACTAATTGGTCGATGTTCAAACATCCCTGGAGTTAGCATATCATCAAGAACAGATGGCACTGAAGGAAGAAGTCCCGGCTGCATTAAAGGCATTGGGTAAAAGCAAGGGTCCAGGAATTAACAGAATACCAACTGAGATGTTTCAACAAATGGATCCAACTCGATGGCTCTTGGCTGGCTTTTGCAACAAATGGATATAGTGTTGAAGGTGCTCCCTCATCTATGCTAAGAAATTTGGAAGACAACTACGTGGTCAACTGATTGGAAGAGATCTGTATTTGTGCTCATTCCAAAGAAAGGTGATCCAAAAGAATGAGGAAATTATTGAACATTATCATTAACATCACGTACAAGTAAGATTTTGCTCAAGATAATTGAAAAGAAGTTACAGCAGTACATCAACAAGGAGTTGACAGAAATTCAAGCTGAATTCAGAAGAGGAGGTGGAATGAAGGGAATCGTTGCTCAAGTCAGATGGATCTTGGCTGAAAGCAGAGAATGTCAGAAAGATGTTTAGCTGTGTTGTGCTGATAATGCAAAGACATAACCAACTGTGGATAACATCACCAGGAACAGAAATTTCATTGTGCTCATGAAGAACCTGTACATGGACCAAGAAGCAGTTGCTCAAACAAAACAAGGGGACACTGCAGGATTTAAAATCAGTAAAGATATGTACCAGGGTTATCCTTTCACCATACTTATTCAACGTGTAAATGGAGCAATACGGCATCAGGACTGGAGGAAGTCTCATTAACATCTGCGATACACAGATGTACCATCTTGTTGCTGAAAGGTCAGAGGACTTGAAGCGCTTTCTGATGAAGATCAAAGACTACAGTCTTTAGTATAGATTATATGTTAACATTAAGAAAACAAAAATCCTCACAACTGGCCAGTAGGCAACATCATAAATAGGAGAAAATATTGAAACTGTGAAGGCTTTCATCTTATTTGGTCCCACAATCAACATCCATGGAAGCAACAATCAGGAAATCAAATGGCTGTTATATCGGGCAAATCTGTAGTAAAGTATATCTTTGAAGTGTTAAAGAACTAAGATATCACCTTGAGAACTAAGGTGCACCTGACCCAAGCCATAGTGTTTTCAATTACCTCATATGCATACAAGAGGTGGACAAGGAACAAGGAAGGGCAAAGAAGAATTGATGCCTTTGAATTATGATGCTGGCAAAGAATATTGAATATATCATGGACTGCCAGAAGAATGAACAAATCTGTTCTGAAAGAAGTACAGCCAGAGTGCTCCTTAGAAGCAAGGATGGCGAGACTTCCCCTCGCATACTTTGGGCATGTTATTAGGAGGGATCAGTCCTCGGAGAAAGACAGCACGTTTACTAGAGAATGAGCTAAAAACAACATGACCCTCAAGGAGATAGATGAACACAGTGGCTGCAACAACGGGCTCAAGCATAACAATGATTTTGAGGATGGCACAGGACTGGTCGAGGTTTTTTTCTGTTGTACATATGGTTGCAATGAGTCAGAACCTGCCTGAGGGCACCTAACAGCAACAACAACACAATACATTCCTTTTGTTCTACAATATTCAGTTTGTTTGGGCCCATCACACACCTTTAACTGCTTAACATCACATGCATTAACTGCTATTAAGTTCTTACGTGTCTTTCACATATTCCTTACCTTATAAAGTTGACTTGGATTTCATGTAGCTTGACTAATAGAAAACAAGGATTTTCTTATTTGCATATATGTTGTCCTCTTTTCTTAAGCAACCACTGATAGCTAGAAGGAAAAGTCTACATATATTTTATAAATACAAGCCTAAATTCCATGATAAAATTTCAGTATTTGTGGAATTCTTTACTTCAAAACAATGATTTTCCATAAATACTGTGTTTTACTCTCCGGCAAATGTCTACCGTAGGTATAAGTGCTATGTCAGTCTTACTCTCCTGTCTGAAAGCCCAACATTTCTCCACAAGGGTCAGATTACTAGCATTTTCTTCTTTGTCTATGAAAGCAGAAGATCAGAGTCATGCCCCAGGTTCACTGTTTTTCTTCAGTGTATAGTCTTGTGTCATTAAATTGATCCCAACCCACAGTGACCCTATAGGACAGAACAGAACCACCCCCATAGGGTTTCCAAGGCTGTAAATCTTTGTGGTAACAGACTGCCCCATCTTTTTCCCATGGAGTGGCTGGTGAGTTTGAACAGCTGACCCTCTGGTTAGTAGCCAGGCTTTCAACCACTGAGTCACCAGGGCTCTTTCCCCTAATACATTTCAATCTCTCTGCAGTTTGCAGATTGCAAACACTGGCTGCTACTTGAAACACTGAATATGTCAGGAGCCGCAGAACAGATGAATTGTCTTTTGCTGGGCTCTGTGCCTCCACTCAAGCAGCTAGGTGTCGGGATTGTGTCAAGGATGCTCCGCGAATGCTTAAAACCAATTGAAGTACAAGAGCAGTTCAAAGGATTTGAAGCACTCCGTTTCCAAGTTTCCTGACATTTCCTGATGTGTGCAATGTTAGATGAGAGTCCTTCACCCACCTTACTTCATGCTTCCTGATGGGAAAGAAAAAAAATAATGATAATGTGTACAGTGACTGTAGTTTTCTTTCTTTCAAATGCAATGAGAGTGTGATGTTAAAGAATTTAGCGTAAGATGAGTAATCAGCAGAAGTTTAGTAGTGTTGTCAGTAAAATGGAAATAACATGCTGAAAATTTAAGTGGCAAATGGGCATCAGGAATCCTGATGGATCTGTGGTTTTAGTACTTAGCTGCTAACCAGAGAGGACTTTGACAGTTTGGACCTATACAGTGTCTGGCCACGAAGTCCGTCAGTTTAATTATTCTCAGTGCTATATACCTCATTGCCGAATATCACTGTGGTCACCTTCGAAGCACTCCCCTTAGAAAGCTATGCACTAACACCAGTGTCTAGTCCACTCTTCAAAGCAATTTTTGAACTCTTTCTGGAATGGATACTGCACATATATGGATACTTCACACATGGCATGGTGTGAAGTTTGCAACCTTAATTGTATAGTTGTACAGTTTTTATTGTATATTGTGTATAGACGGCACTTGGCTTTTGTATAGTTTTTAGCTAGTAAACAAATAACTGTGTTGGAACACCTCCTTGCTCACCTAATCTGGCACCCAATGACTTTTTTTCTTTACCCGAAGGTAAAGGAAATATTGGAAGACATTTTGATGACATTCAGGACACCAAGGGTAATATGATGACAGCTCTGATGGCCATTCCGGAAAAAAAGTTCCAAAATTACTTTGAAGGATGGACTAGGTGCTGGCATTGGCGCATAGCTTCCTAAGGGGAGTGCTTCAAAGGTGATCATAGTGATATTCAGCAATAGGGCATGTAGAACTTTTTCTAGGATGAGTTTGCAAACTCCATTGGCAGACTTTGTGTGTACAGTGCCACTCAAATTGAGAAAGACCTGGTGATCTGCTCACATAAAGATTATAGCCAAGAAAACTCTACAGGGCTGTACCACTCTGTCACATGAGGGCTGGCTCTGTGTTGAAATTAGCCAGTGGAGCCTAACAGCAACAACAAAAGTATTTAGAAAGCATTTTTTAGCAGAATGTTTATGTTACTAAGTAAAATAAAAGATAGCAGAATTTTGTTTCAGAATTTACAATTTTGTCCTAAAAATCCAGTATTTTAATCATGATATAATGTCTTTCCTTATCCAATGTGGTAGATGAAAAGTCCAGTATTTTGAAACATTTTTTAGCATATCGTCTGTCATGGATTGAATTGTGTCCCCCCAAAAATATGTGTAGCCATGTGGCAGGGCCATGATTCCCAGTATTCTATGACTGTCCTCCATTTTGTGGTTTTCCTATGCTGTATGTTAAAGGATTAGGGTGGGACTGTAAATTCCTTCATAGGATCACTTCCCTGCTCCACTGTAAAGGGAGTTTCCCTGGAACATGGCTTGTCCCACCCTTAATCCTTTCATCCTATGAGAGATAAAGGGAAAGAGAAGCAGACTGAGAATTGGGAACCTCACACCATCAAGCAAGCATCACCAGGAGAAGAGCATGTCCTTCAGACCTGAGGTTCCTACACCAAGATGCTCCCTGGACAAAGACTGGTACAAGATCGGATTTTCCTCCAGAGCTGACAAGAAGTGGACACCCTGAATTTGGACTTGTAGCCTACTGGACTGTGTAAGAATAAACCTTCCTTTGTTAAAGTCGTCCACTCTGGTATTTCTGTTAGAGCAGCACTAGCTGACTAAAACATCATCTATTATTTAGATTTCTATTCAGCTGCCTACAGAGACAGAAGGCATATGATTTAGTCCTTCTTATTTTTTAGCAATTCAAAAGTCTGATGACTTCTCATATCCATTGCCTTTGCTTTCAAGTCAATTCCAACTCTTAGTGACCCTATAGGACAGAGTAGAACTGCCCTATAGGGTTTCCAAGGAGCAGCTGGTAGATTTGAACTCATGACCTTTCGGATAGCGGCCAAATGCTTAACCGTGACATCAGCAAAGAACCATTATCAAATTTTAAAGGGAGGTTTGAAATATTGTTTAGGTGTTATTTTGTTTTTACATAGAAAAAAAAATGGTGTCCAATAAATTAGGTTTCACTTGAAACAAAAAAACTCAAGGTCGCCATTTGTTGACTTTCACTTGTGGGTCTGGAGAGGCAACTGCTCCAACCTCAGATCCCTAGAACTTGGTGAAGAATAGCCCAGAACCACTAGCTATCCAACCCTGGCCTTCACTCAGCTAAAAGTAGTTGCAAAGAGAAGGAAGACTGTATCTTCATCCCACCAGCAACCGACAGTTTTTGAGCACTTCTTGTGCACCAGTTCCCTCCTGTGTTTTTACCTGATCTTCTCATTTAATCCTCCTAACAGATGATATTACAGATGAGGAAACCTAAACAATTAACTTAATCTGCCCAAGACCACACTGGCAGTTAGTGTCCAAGGGGTGAGACCTTTCTCAAGATGAACATTTGACAAGTATCAAACCAAACTAAACTCTTTGTTGTCAAGTCTATTCTGACTCATGGAGACCCTGTGTGTTACTCTGTATGTTACTGAGCTCCACAGGGGTTTCTTGGCTGTAATCTTTTTTCTCCTTCCCCATTGTGGCATTTTATTATATCCTTAGAAAGAGAATCCCAGATTTTTTTCCTTCCACGTGTGTTCATCTTGTTTCCTCCCAATTGGTAATGCCAGTTGAGATTGCCAGGACAATGAAACTGAAGTGACAGGGTGGGAGCAGGCTAATTTGCAAGCTTTCTAGATCTTTGAGTTGCAAAACAAGTCTGGGGTTGATCACTCCACACTTGTTTAACCTGCTTGTGAGGATTGAAACTATTTCCCCAGCTCTGTGATCACCAATGATTTTGAATTTGCTAAGGTAACCATGGCGACCCTAGGGGCCAGGGTAGAAGTGACTTCCAGAGTATTGATCGGATCCAACTCGATGGCACTTGGCCTTGGCTTGGCAAGGCAACCATGTTTTCTCATCAGTCAAAAAACCAAAAGATGACTTTGGTGCAAGACCTGATAAGCACCTGACATTTGACTCTCTCTTCTCGGTGTTCACAGGTACCATTTTGGTGGCATGTAAATGGTGGAAAGAGTTCTTGGCTATTATCTTACAGAAGCAGATGACCAGACTTTCTTCCACGATGCCCTAGGTAGGTTCAAACTGCTTACCTTTTGATTAGTAGTCTAGAGCAAACTACCTGCAACATCAGGCACTTACTCAACGATAGGATATTTACCCTAAAGAGAGCTATGAGTGAGTATCTCTATCTGAGGAACTTTTGGAGATTGTCCTGTTTTAGAAAATGTTGCAAGTCTTTGGTTCCTAAAGTATCTACTATGTCAGATTTTCTTTTCACAAAGCTAGCTTGCTCCATGCCTTGTCAAAAACCTGTGTATTGATCAAACCAAAAACCCACTGCCAGTGAGTTGATTCTGACTGAAAGTAAGCCTACAGAACAGAGTAGAATTGCTGCCAAAGGCAGTTGCAAATTACTAATTTGTAATGAACAATTAGCCTGTTTTTCATCACAGATGTGAAAATGTTTGCTACAGATTAGTAAGTAAGCCTAAGGAAACCCCTGCGTATCTTGCTGTTTGGGTAATCCACCCTGGCCACAGATCCTTCATGAGTCTTCCAACTAAGCCCTGTAGCTATTGAGTCAATTCTCACAGTGACCCCATAGGACAGAAGAGAAGTGTCCCATAGGGTATCCCACGAGCGGCTGGTGTATTTGAACTGCTGACCTTTTGCTTAACTTAACTGCTGATCCACCAGGACTCCAGAATTCCAATTATTAGCTAATAAATCATTTGAGGCAGAGGCAGCTCAACGCTCCAGAGGGGTTTCAATGACTGATTCGCTGAAACAGACTGTCAAGCATTCTTTTGGAGGTGTGCCTCTGGGTGGATTTGAATCTCCCATCTGTGGGTTACCTGCTATGTGCCTTAACCATCTTCACCACTCAGGGATTCCATTCTAGTAACTAGAAAAGCTATACTGCAGATTGGCAATACTTTATATCATAACATTTAGTGCTGTGAAGGTGACTTAGTGCAGAATGTGCAAATGGTAAGTACCCAGTTCTGAATCCACACTGTTCTTATTATCAGATCTTTAGATGACCTTAAACATTGTTCAGGCCAGTTGAAAACTGATTAGGACAAATGATTTAAAATCTGATTCCAGAACAAGAAGAGCTGGATCTGTGCTGCAAAAAGCTCTCTGCCCTGGGCTTCATATCAGACTCATAAAAGACAACATAGTTTAAAAGTTCTTTACTTTGTACAGTAGTGCTCAAATAAGTAGAAAAGGCAGGAACACTGAGTCTTCCATTAGAGAGAGAGAGAGAAACTACCATCAAATAGTTTTGCCAGCTGCCCACCAGATTAATGCTCTCCAAATGAGTACATGTATAGTTCAGAAAATTGTATAATTCTATTTTCTTCTTGTTTGTTAAAGAGTATCTCATGTCTTAGATTTATTTTTAACTAAACATAAAAAAATACTAACAGATGTTTACCAGGGATGATAACATAATGTAACTCTGGTAAATATTTCTTTCAGTCATAATCAAAGTTCTCCATGACCTAAATTCACAGCAGTAGTAACTGTATGGTTTGAGCCTGGAGGATTCCAGGAAGAGTTACGATGATGAGATAATCAAAATCTGAAGAGAAATACATCAGTGTTTGCAAAACCTTCTGCCCAAGGCGAGCGCTTTTCAGTTACACGAGTAACCCTTTGCTGTCGAGTGAATTCCAACCCATAGCAAGCCCCGTGGGATTTCCAAGGAGCAGCTGGTGAGTTTGAACTGTCAACCTTTTGCTTAGCAGTTGAGCTCTTAATCATGTAGAGAGAAAGCGAGTGACCCTAGTGGTGCAATGGTTACATGAGTGGCTGCTAACTGAGAGGCTGGCGGTTTGAATTCACCCAGAAAGATCTACCAATCAGCTCTGGTAAAGATACAGCCTAGAAAACCTTACGGAGCAGTTGTACTTTGCCACAGAGGGTCCCAGGAGTCAAAAATCAACTCCATAGACCCTAACAACAGACACAGATTTAAACTTTGAGAATTTTGGAGTTGGGAGGGGTCTCAGAGGCCAGAAAGATCAGGGCTTGCCAGGTCCCCAGCTCATTAGCGGCAGAGCTAAGATTAGAACTCACGTCTTTTAATGCTGAGGCCTATATTTTCCATACTGTCACTCACAAACTTTCAGTATTTCACTGTTAGTTGTCAAAAAGAGGTATAATTACAAACTTCCCTGCATGTGTGCATAAGGAGACATGTCGATGTCTCTGTAGCACCGTTTAAATACTATAAAACTGGAAGCAACATAAAGTCATCTGTAAAGAGTTCAAATGTCTGACTCAACACTACACAGCAACTGAAGTCAGTGAGTTTGAGTTCCATATATTAACAGGCATTGATTTCAAGCCACAGGAAGTGCATAATGTAATAGTATGACATCATGAAAAGGAAATTAAGATATCCCTACAAAACTCTCTCATCTGCAAGTATTTTTGCTCCCTAAATTCTTACCCTCCTCAGTGAGTGTTCTTAGTTTGAAAAGAACTACAAATGCAGGAATAGGAATTGTATATTACTACCAGAGAACAGTGAGTGGCTTTTCAAAACTCCTTGCACTTACATGTAATTTCTTCCAGATCAATTTCCTCATGCAATCTATTAACAAAAATAATATTTACTTCCTTTCTGTGATCATTAATTACTTTCTTTTGGGGAGAGAGAACTCTGAGGACTTCTTAGGGGAAGATATCCTTCCTCCCCTTCCAATGAGATGGTGCTTCATTAATAAATTACTAAAAATGGGAGTCTGCTTCAGTATATTCACCAAATTCAATTAGATAATTATAATGCAATTTGCTTGTGCTGTGGACATGTTACATAGAATTACTAAATGCTTGAAGAAGCTTTAGTGGCACCTGTTAGAAAGTCTCTTATTTTACAGATGAAGAAACAGAGGCCCAAAGACAGAAAATTACTTCCCTAAAGATAAAAAAAAAAAAAAAAAAACTATCATCGAGTTGAATCGGACTCATATAGACCCTATAGGACAGAGTAGAACTGCTCCATAGAGTTTCCAAAGAGTGCCTGGTGGAATCCAATTGCTGACCTTTTGGTTAGCAGCTATAATACTTAACCACTATGCTGTAAACTATGTATGTAACTGGTATATGTAAACTATGCCTACTTAACCAGGGTTTCTGTCCTAAAGATACATAGCTGGTATTAGGCAGAAAATCAAAATAAATCAAGCCAGTTGCCATTAAGTCAATTCTGACTCACTGTAACCCTGTAGGATGGAGTAGAACTGCCCTGATGGGTGTCTTAGCCTGACTGGTAGAGTTGAACTGCCAGCCTTTGGGGTTAGCAGTCTGACCTCTTAATAAATGGAATTAAGACTCAGCCACTGGCCGGCAGTCTTCACATGATACACTGCACAGCTTCTCATGCATCACACACTGTTTCCACACTCCGCCCAGTCGGGCAGAGCATCAGTAGAGTGAGGAAAGCAAACCAAACAAAAAAAACCATCAAAAAAAGAAATCCTAACTGCCTTATTACAATTATAATTTCAAATCAATCAGCCAGATTGTTTGTTTGTTTACTGTTCAACAGATGTGGAGATCTGTCTGTTTATATATCTCCAACTTACCTCTGGGGCTTTGCTGTATATATATATATATATATATATATATGTTTTATATATAACTGAGTTGTTTGCCTCTGTGTGTTGTTGTTAATTGCTGTCAAGTCTATTCCAATTCATGGTGACTGATGTGTGCACAGTAGAGGTGCTCCTTTCAAGACCATAACCCTTCAGAAGCAGATTCTCAGGCTTGTCTTCTGGATCTGAGCTGCCAGCCTTCTGCCTCATGGTCAAGGGCTTAGTGATTAAGTTTACACCACGCAGGGACTCTGTATGTGTACATGCATGTAAAATATACCTGTGTAATCATATGTATGAGTCTGAAATCCAAATACCAGGTCCAACAACTAAGTCCACAAACTTAATTGTTCTAAGTGCTAGATGCCTCATTTCTGTGTATCACTAAGTTCACCTTCGCAGTATTTCCCTTGGGAAGCTATGCACAGATGCCAGCACCTAGTCCACTCTTCAACCTATTTTCGAACTCTTTCTGGAATGGCCATTGTGCGCAGTGGCACAGTGACAAGTTCATGAACTTAACTGTATAGCTGTCTGTGAGGAAGTTTTTAGCCAGTAAACAAATAATTGTATTGGAAAACCCTCCCTACACACCTCATCTGGCTCATGATGACTTATTTCTTTATCCAAATATAAAGGAAATATTGAAAGGAAGACATTTGGATGACATTCAGGACATTAGGGGTAATACGACAACAGCTCTGATGGCCATTTCAGAAAAAGAGTTCCAAAATTGCTTTAAAGGGTGGACTAGACCCTGGTATTGGTGCATAGCTTCCCAATGAGACTACTTCAAAGGTGACTGCAGTGATATTCAGTAATGAGTTATGTAGCACTTATTTGAGGATGAGTTAATGAACTTAACTGGCAGACCTTGTACACCTCGAAGAAAGCTTCTTTCTATATTTCGGTTTCTAAATCTCCATCTGAAACATAATTAACATCTATTATAAAACCAGACACCTAACTGTCTTGACCACTGGACCATTTGAACATAGAGAGCCTTAAAATTGTTCTTCAACAGATTTGCAAGATGTTATTCTAGAGATGCCGATATCAATAAAAACCTTTCACGATGCTCAAAATAAGTCCCCATATGGAAGTAGACTGAAAGCCATAGCTTTTAGAATATGTTTTCATTTGTGAAATGCTCCGCTACTAGGGAATAGCATTGACTATTTTTACTTTCCCTCACTTGTCGTCAGTTTGTTGTACTGTGGGGGCTTTTGTGTTACTGTGATGCTGGAAGGTATGCCACCAGTATTAAGACACCAGCAGGGTCACCCATGGTGAACTGGTTTCAGCTGAGCCTCCAAACTAAGACAACCTAGGAAGAAGGACCCAGAAGTTTACTTCTGAAAAGAATTAGGCAGTAAAAACCTTATGAATAGCGGTGAAACACTGTGAGATACAATGCCAGAAAATGAAACCCCCAGGTTGGAAGGCACTCAAAAGATGAATGGAGAAGGGCTGCCTCCTCAAAGTAGAATCTACCTTAAGGACATGATGGAGTCAACCTTTCAGGACATGGAACCAGGGATATCATTGCTGATGTCTGATGGATCTTGCCCGAAAGCAGAGAATACCAGCAAGATGTTTAACTGTTTTATAGACTATGCAAAGGCATTTGACTCTGTGGAACATAATAAATTGTGGATAACATTGTGGAGAATGGGAATTCCAGAGCACTTAAATGTACTCATGGAGACCCTCAACGTGCAGTGGTTAAGTGCTACTGCGGCTAATCAGAAGGTTTAAAGTTCAAAATCTGCCATGTGCTCCTTGGAGACTCCATGGGGCATTTCTACTCCATCTGTAGGGTCTCTACAAGTCAGAATTGACTCAGTGACAGTGGGCTAACTGTGCTCATGAGGAACCTGTCTATGGATCAAGAGGAATTCATTCAAAGAGAACACTGTATGGTTTAAAGTCAGGAAAGGTATACGTCAGGTTTGTATCCTTTCACCATACCTTTTCAAGCTATTTGCTGAGGAAGTAATCTGAGAAACTGAACCATCTGAAGAAGAACAGGGCATCTGGATTGGAGGAAGACTCATTAACAACTTGTGTTATGCAGGCGACACCACCTTGCTTGCTGACAGTGAAGAGGATTTGAAATACTTACTGATGAAGATCAAAAACCACAACCTTTGTGTGGACTGAACCTCAACATCAAGGAGCCAAAAATCCTCACAAATGTACCAGAAATCAACATTGCTATAAATGGAGAAAAGAGTGAGTTTTTTAACGATTTCATTTTGCTTAGTTCCACAATCAACACCCATGGATGCAGCAGTTGAGAAATCAAAAGACTCATTGCACTGGAAAAAATCTGCTGCAAAGAACCTCTTTAAAGTGTTGAAAAGTCAAGATATCGCCTTGAAGACTAAGGTGCACCTGACCCAAGTCATGATATTTTCAGTCCTATCATATGCATGTGAAAGCTGGACAATGAACAAGGACAATAGAAGAATAATTGAAGCTTTGAATTGTGCTATTGGAGAAGAACATTCAACGTACCACAGACTGCCAAAAGAACAAACAGATCTGTTCTGGAAGAAGAGCGTGAGGACTGACAATGAAGTTTGTGAACTCACCCTAGAAAAAGTGCTGCAGACCTCATTGCTGAATATCGCTACGGTCGCTTTCGAAGTATTCCCCTTGGGAAGCTATACACCAATGCAAGTGCCTAATCCACTTTTCTGAGCAATTCTAGAACTCTTTTTCTAGAATGGCCATTAGAGCCATCGTTGTATTGCTCCTGCTGTCCTGAATGTCATCAAAATGTCTTCCTTTCAATATTTCATTTAGAAAACAAAAATGTCACTGGGGGCCAGATCAGGTGAGTAGGGAGGGTGTTTCAATACAGTTATTTATTGGCTATAAAGTCCCTCACAGCCATACAATTAAGTTGGCAAACATGCCACTGTGCCACTGTGTGCAATGACCATTCCAGAAAGAGTTCCAAAACTTCTCTGAAGGGTAGTCCAGGCGCTGACATTGGTGCATAGCTTCCCAAGGGTGAATAGCTTCGAAGGTGACTGCAGTGATACACAGCAGTGAGTTGGGTATCGCTTAGAAAAATTAAGTTCACAGATTCATCAGACCTTGTACAACCAGAGTGGTCCTTAGAAGCACGAATAGCGACACTATATCTTACGTATTTTGGACGTCTTGTCAGGAGGGATCAATCCCTGGAGAAGGACATCACATTTGGTAAAGTTGAGAGTCAATGTAAGAGAAAAAGACCCTTTACAAGATGGATTGACACAGTGGCGGCAAATGATGGGTTTAAGTATACAAGTAATGGGGGGATGTATTTTTCTTTCCTAAGCCCTTGATTTTGGAATTGTGCCAAACATTTCCCAACATTTCATTAGTCATAAGAAAAAGACTCTCTTCAATTCTGGCATGTTGTCCTTCTACTTACAGTTCTTCCCTTTTTAAATTATTGGCCACCTACATCTTAAAACTAGTAAAAAGAATATTTAACACTCAGACAATAAATACTTCGGCAGAGCTGCTTTGATACCAGAGCTTATGTAACTATCATACTATTTTTCACTCTGAGTCAACTATGTGCCTGGCCGAAGTGACATTTTGTTCATGCTCTTAACACAAACCTGAAACCAAACTCACTGCTGTCAACTCAATTCTGACTCGTAGTGACCCCACAGGATAGGGGACAATTGCCCTGTAGGGTTCCCAAGGCTGTAAATCTTTACAAAGGTGGACTTCCATGTCTTTCTCCCGAGGTGCAGCTGGTGGGTTCAAACCACTGATCTTCTGGTTAACCGCTGAGCGCTTAAGCACTGTGCCACTAGGCCTCTCTTCTAAAACAAATAGTAAAAACAGCAACAACAATCTACTTTTTCTGTGGGAAGCATTTCACTTTTGTAAAGTAATTCCAGATTCTATCTTACTCATTTTACTTGCTCGTTTCCCTGAGGAGTGAAAATATGCTGTTTGCTTACTCTGATTTACAAACATGAGCTCGTGACTTTTGATCTTGCCAGAAAGTCACACTAAACGATTTTGACTCTGGCTAGGTTTTGGGGAACTCCAAAGAAGTGTAGCTGTTACAGGAATCCTAGTTGCTCCCAGTAATCTCAGCTCTTGAGCTCTTGGCCTATTCCACTTTCTCTGCATTGTGTCGGAGTGTGTGGCTGCAACGCTGTGAACTGCTGCTGCCAACTTCCACCCTGGAGATGGCTATGTTTCAGAGATGAGTGAAGTGATACTTGTAAACAAGTTTATAATCATTAATAAAGCTTACCAAACAATTTAAGCTCTTTGGAAACACACATCCACTGTTCTAATCAGCTGCCTATTGTTTAATTATAACCTTTAATGGAGACGTAAAAGCTTTTAGAAATGCACCTTATAAAAGTCTTAAACTTAATTAACTTTGATTTCATGATGTTTATTTTGGTTTTGTAAGTTGCAGGTGTCAAATTATTCCTCCCTGGAGGTCTTGATGAAATCCACCATTGACTGTTCCAGTGTACTCTTTAAAAATCCTTAAGACTATTTGTCTTTAAAGTTGACAGTTGCCCACTCTGGGATCCAGATGTTCTATTTGCAATACTCTGGTTCTGTTCCGTTTTCCACACATGGCCTGGAACTATCTCCCAGGGATGGAAAATTCTGCTTCTTTTCTTATGCTTCACAGTAAAACTTCATTAGAATGACTTAGAACCATGGTCTTGGACTCCTGGATGGTATCTACCTCAGGATTATTCAAGGTTTATCTCTGGTTGGGCTCCCGGAAGCTCTTGGTAGTTAATTAATTCAATGCTTCTCTTGAGAGTTCCTACTTTGTGCAGAACTTGAACCAGTTGCCACGGGTAAACAGTTCTAAAAAAAACTGAGGTTTACATTAACTGAAGGGAAATTTATAGACACTAGCAAGTGTTGCTGGACCCCTGAAAGAATGTGCTGGAATCTATGTGGTCTTTGTGGTTTGTCGTGTTATCTTTCAGACTCAGGAAAATATTTTCCTTCTAAGACATTAAATGACTGCATAATGTCACCCCCTCTAAGTTTCTTAATAATATAGTTTCCTTTGTGACATGAATATACTGGGTCCTTGTATCCCCCCCATTCTAAACGCATTTAACAGAACGAATAAAAAGCTTTTAACGTCACTCGTTTCTTAAGAGTTTTCAGTGTTGCAGCTAGGATCCTGTAAACACGGGGTCATGGAGAAAACAAGAAGTGTGTAAACTCTTTCTTGAATGGAGAAGTTTAAAACCCTGCCTGAAAATAGTGAACAGCAAACCTTATGTTTCCACAGCCACTTCCAGCTGGAAGAATATTCCCATCTATCCTTTTGCTTTACTCTCAATGTTGCTGTGTGAAGGAGAGAAGGAAGTCCACCCACCGCACACTGATGTCAAGTTGATTCTGACTCACAGAGACCCTAATAGATCAGAGTAGAGTTGCCCCTACTGGTGTAGTGGTTAAGTGCTACTGCTGTTAACCAAAAGGTTGGCAGTTCAAATCCACCAGGTGCTCCTTGGGAACCTGATGGAGCCATTTTACTCTGTCCTATAGGCTGGGAGGAAACCGTGGTGGCGTAGTGGTTAAGTGCTATGGCTGCTAACCCAAACATACGCAGTTCAAATCCACCAAATCTGCTCTGTCTTGTATGGTCATTACGAGTTGGAATTGACTTAACAGCACTGTGTTCGGTTTGTTTTGGTTATTGATTGGAAACCCTGGTAGCATAGTGGTTAAGTTTTATGTCTGCTAACCAAAAGGTCCACAGTTCGAATCTGCCAGGCACTCCTCGGAAACTCTCTGGGGCAGTCCTGCTCTGTTCTATAGGGTCACTATGAGTCCGAATCTACTCGATGGCAGTGGGTATAGGATAGCTACGAGTTGGAATTGACTTGATGACAATAGAAAGGGAAGTCAGTCATTCAATAAATTGGAGTGCCTACTGCATGCCAGGCTCTATGAAGACAGTCAGTAATACCTATGCTTAGAACTGACTTGGAATTAATTACCTGAAACATGAACAGAAGTAAATGCAATAAAGGCAGTACTTAGGTCCCCCTTACAATTGGGATGAAACCCTGGTGACATAGTAGGTTAAGTGCTACATCTGCTAACCAAAAGGTCAGCAGTTCAAATCCGACAGGTGCTCCTTGGAAATTCTATGGGGCAGTTGTACTCTGACATATAGGATCGCTATGAGTTGGACCCGACTCAAAGGCAGTTAGGTTATAATTGGGAAGGAGAGGGGCAAACGGAAATATAGAATTAGGTGTCACATTGTGCTAGGAAATATACATTGTCTCATAATACTCTTCGGAACGCTTTAACAGCATTTTTTTGGCAGTTTATTGACAAAGAAATTGAGGTGTCCATCAGGAGATTTATACAAGGGTCTTGCGTCACTGTCAGGCCGTTACCAGTACTTTCCCCACTGGACTGCGCTAATCCCCGTTTTCTTTCAACAGAGGTCCCTTCATTCCAGGCATATCGGTGGCCACTTGGCCTCAACTTTCTAGGTAAGGCACTTGTCCCCACTGTGAACTAAATGGGCTGTATGCCTTTCTCAGATGAAAAGACTCTTATTGGAGTAATTTCTGTGGTTTTGGCTTCCCAAGTTGGGGCAAGGTGTCCACCTGATCCCTGTTGTAGCCAACGGTGGGAGTGCCCAGAGGGGAAGGCCACTTTCCATGTTGGGTCTAGAGTGCATGACTGAGTCTTAGACACGATGGAGGCTTCACCTAAGTCCTGCCTTTATTGCATTTACTTGTGTTTGTGTCTCAGGTAATTAATTCCAAGTCAGTTCTAAGCATGGGTATTACTGACTGTCTTCATAGAGCCTGGCATGCAGTAGGCACTCCAATTTATTGAATGACTGACTTCCCTTTCCATTGTCATCAAGTCAATTCCGACTCGTAGCTACCCTATACCCACTGCCATTGAGTAGATTCGGACTCATAGGGACCGTATAGAACAGAGCAGGACTGCCCCAGAGAGTTCCCAAGAAAAACTAGGACCTAAGGAAATGAAACGAACTGACTAAGTCTGTGTGACAGAGCTGAGCCCGGAATCAGGTCTTCTGACTCAAGGACAGGGCCTCCCGTGATCCTTATTCCTTGTGTTAGTCTTGGAATCTTTCCTGCTTCCTTACCTCCCTTGGTCTAGGTGGGGATGTCAGCTCCAGTCCACTGAAAAGTTTCTCTTCTTTCCAGGGGTGTGGACAAGAGTATTTTCTGTTAATCACGGGGACCAGTTCCTTCCACCACCATTAATGGAACACCCACTTGTGTGCCAGGCACCGGGCATCCAGGGGACAGCAAGACCAATTCCTCGCCTTCCGAAAACTGAAATTGAGTCTCTGGCTCGTTTCGGGCGGTTCTGGGGCCTTGGGCGCCTCCTTTGGTAAGCAGTCCCCAGCTCCCTTCAGGGCCCTCCACCTGGCCTTGCACACTCCGCATCCAGCACAGCGTCCGGGTCGGGCGTCGGGGACAGCATCCACATCCGCAGCACCCAGCAAGCCGAGGGTACGCGCCACCGTCGGCGCCCTCCGTCACCACGGCAACCAGGGTGGTGCTGACCTTTGACCTCGAGGCCCCTCCCGGCCCCGCCCCTTCGCGTTCCCGAGATCAACATGGAGACGGGCAACCCGGAAGTGCCGCCACCGCCGGCGCTCGCCTGGGGCTAGGACCCGCCGGCCCCGCGAGCCCAGGCCCCGCGCCCGCCGCCTCGGCCCGGGCCCGCCCGAGTCCAGCCGGCGCCGGCGGCCGCGCCCCGCCCCGCTCTACCCCGGCGGCCGCCCCCGCCGAGAGGAGGAGCCGAGGCGCGAGGGGGAGGAGGAGGGCGAGGTCTGTGAGCCGGAGCGAGGCCGCCGGCGGTTCGTCTTATCCGGGTCAGGCGGAGGAGCCGGGCCCGGCCGCGGCGAGCGCGGGGCGGGCGGGCCGCGCGGAGGCGGCGGGGGCTGGGCCGCGGGCGTCGGGCAGGAGCTAGGAAGTCTCTTTCTCCTCAGAGGCCTTTCTGCCACCTCTGCTGCCGCTGTCGGGCCCGGGTGGCCGGGCCTCCCCGGCTGGCAGGCCCGGGAACCGCCCGCCGCTGAGGCCGGTCTCCGGGGCGGGCGGAGCCGGAAAGTGGAGAGGCGAGGTGCGGGGCAGCGCGCGGAGGCCTGGAGCGCGGCCAGGTGATGCTGGGCCCCTGCCTTTGCGGAGGAGAGGGGACCCCCCGGAGCAGCCGTGCCCCCGTGCTGCCCCAGGCTGGCGTTTTGACATCAGCCCCAAGGAAGTGGGCCAGCTCCGAGTTTGCCTAGGGTCCCTTAAGTGCCCTTAGGATGCAGTCATCAAGGCTTTAGGCTCTCCCCGGACGAGGGGTACTGCCTGTGCCCCGGAACTCTGAGCGGAGAAAAAGGGCAGAATGATGCTGTCAGAGCAAGCCCAAAAGTGGTTTCCAACCCACGTGCAGGTCACAGTGCTCCAAGCCAAAGATCTGAAGCCCAAAGGTAAAAGTGGCACCAATGACACATACACTATCATTCAGCTGGGCAAGGAGAAGTATTCCACCTCTGTAGCTGAGAAAACCCTTGAGCCAGTCTGGAAGGAAGAGGCCTCCTTTGAGCTACCTGGATTGCTAATGCAGGGGAATCCAGAGAAATACGTCCTTTTCCTCGTAGTGATGCACCGGTCCCTGGTGGGGCTGGATAAATTTTTAGGGCAGGTGGCAATCAATCTCAATGACATCTTTGAGGACAAACAAAGAAGAAAAACAGAGTAAGTTACGTAACTTAATTTGAATTTGGGGGTGCTTAAGTCTATCTCAGAAGCCTTGGTGGTGCAGTAGCTAAAGCGCTCGGCTGCCCACCAAAAAGTTGATGGTTTGAATCCATCTACTGCTCCGCGGGAGAAAGATGTGGCAGAAAGAGTTATAGCCTTGGAAACCCAGTGGAGCATTTCTCCTGTGTAGTGTAAGGTCCCTGTGAGTCAGAGTAGAGCTGATGGCAGTGGGTAGGTTTTTTAAGTCGAATTTACGGATTTTCTGTTCTTGGAAATTATTTGTATATTTGGGGCGTTGGATTTTGGGTAGAAGTAGGACTCGATTTTAAGCACCTTATTTGCATGCATGGATGTGAAGTGAAAATACCCTTTGAGGATTCAACACTTGAATGGCGTCATTAATGACCACTCTCCTCACATTTCCCTTTAAGGGAAATGTCTGTCAAATAATAAAGTGTTTTGCACTGGGTTTTAAGCAAATTAACATTGTTTCCCTGTTTATAACAATTGGTTTACAGTGTTGAGCAGTTAAAATGTCACATGTGTAAATTGTTAATGACTTTTAAACATTAAACTTTTCCATAAAATGGGACATCAGAAAACGATTTCAGGATCATAAACACAGTTGGCCTTTATTTTAACTCAGCAGCCTTTTGGTGGCATCTAAAGTTTTAAAAAAAAAGTGTTAAAAGTGTGTACAAGCATTCTAAACTAGGAATGTAATAACAGTATTTTTCTTCGAATATATAGTATATTGAAGCTAGTGAATTACTTTAGAATGAGTTTTGCGAAGCTAGTGTGTTTAGGCCATACTAAATGTTGTAAGATTGGAGACAGTGATGAAATAATGACATTTTCAGTGAAAATATGGTCTTCTGTGACTTTCAAGCTTGGGTTAGATATTTCATAATAAAAGCCATAATAAAAGTTAACACTAGAATATCACGGCTTAAAGTGAGAAACAGTGTGTTTCCAGAGATAGATACACTCACTGCTTCCTTAAACAGAATTTTTCTGGTCCAAGAGAATGTTAAGATTAGTTGAATTAATGAGAGAAAAAATAGGGTTTGAATGTAAATCTTCCGATTTCCAAAACCGCCATTGTACTTCTTTCAGTTAGTAATATATTTGCTCTTAAAATTTTTTAAAAAATATTCAAAGCTTTCTTAAAGTTCATGTTAGCTTTTGCATTTAAAATTAACTATCTCTTTTTTCTTTTCTCTTCATGTCTGCCTGCAGACTTTTCTTGATTAGAGGTTTTTGTTTTTTTTTTAAATCAAATCTTAAGATTTAATATTAACAGAGTAAAAGGGTAGAGAGATAAACAGTAGGAATTCAAGAGGAAAAAATGACAAACATTTAAATTGAGGAGATAAAAATATTTTAAGAAACAGGAGAGACAGTTTTTTTTTAAAGTGTAAAGTTGAATCTCTGACAATGACTTTAACATCAAAACTATTTGATGCCCAAAAAGTGTCATCGGAGTTTCCTCTGAGTTCATCAAATTTGAAACTTACAGTGGACAGTTACCAAATAATTTGTGTCAAATTGCCAATTTTAAGTTACACTTGGTGTGCACTATTTACGGGGTTTTAGATTTTCCAGCATATTGTAGCTTCAACTTTGTTTTTACTCTTAATGAATGATACGTTATAAGCTGTCTCTGAAACAGAAATTTTCCAAGTGAAAGCAGGCCCAAGTGTGAATCCAGAGAGTCTGAGGATTGAAGTAACCTGTTCAAGTTTCTTCTTACTTTGTGATTCTTGCCGTTGGTAATGCCATAGTTGCTGTAAATGTGGTTACGGGCTGGACGTTAATATCAGAGCCTCTGTCTACGGAAATTCTTTACTGGCCATTAAATAGAATTCAGTAGAACTTTTGGGAGAAATTGCTTTGAAATATTTTCAGCAAGGCTTGTGATGTTACTGCATCACAAGGCGGTGCTCATATGGTACAGTACCCTTAGCATTTTCATACTTTGTGGATAAACGGGGACCACATACTAGTTGAGGTATCTTTATTGGTAATAGTTCTCATTTTTTAATATATTTAATGGCTTCCTTTTTCCAGCACAGCTGTACATGTGGTACGTGAGAGACAGACGTGGATCACCGGTAGTGTATTAAAGAGATTTAATTTTCTGCACATTGCCGAACTTTGTCAGCGTAGTCCCACGTGCTCTGCGGAAAACCAGTATGAGTGATGAAGGCTACTGGCTGACTTGGAAGGCCCGTGAAAGTGCTCAGTGTGACACTTTCTACTTTTTTGACACTGAAGACAAGTACTTAGAGCCTGTCTTCGAGTTGTGTCATGATAGGCAAAGAAGTGTGGTGGCTAGAACTATTACTTGACCTTTTTGTTTCTCTTCTCAGAATGGGGGAAGAGGGTCTGTGTCAGAACCCTTTCGAGTGGGGCATGGAAAGAACTCCTGTATCTCTAACTTTAATGGGTGTCTGGATTGATTCTGGCACAAGATTTAAGGAACTAAAACAGTGTTTAATAATAGAGTGGTAAAAACGTTCTTGCTGTTATGTAATATCTATTGATTTTTTACAACAGAAGTGAGTGATGTGAGTTTATTTTTAATCCTCGTGAAAAGTAATGATGCTGAGAGTCCCTGGAGTTAGGTATGGTGCAAACACATGCCGAGTCCAGGCCTGTGGTGTCTCGGCAGTGCACCTGCATCCTGGCCTCTGACCCCTTATTGCCAGTCTTGGCCTGTCCTGACCACACAGCACCGATTGCTTGGGAACAGTTCCCATATGTGTGGTGGTTTTTGCGCATGGACCTGTGCCCACTAAAAATTGAACTGAAGCCATATACAGTTTAAATCCAGCACTCCAGAGGTGAGGGGTGTAGGGGAATCAGTCTTAATCCACTAAGCCCCAAATGCTGTGTCTTCATTTTATCCTTTTGAAGCCTGGGAAGACAAGTGCTATATCTGAAATGATTCCTAAATGTCTCATTGTAACAGGGAAGTCTTAATGAGACCTTAATGAGACCGCTGCAAAGTAATACAGCTCAAGTTATTTGTCATGCTGATATATTTACTATATTTTTGAAAATTCTTTGCAGTTTCTTCTTTTTTTGAGATGAGGAAAGATGGCAGCTATACTGTATTTACAGTTTGCATTCAAACACTGACTTTTTTTTAAAAGGGTTACTTAAGTCTCTAGAGTTATTACCAAAAAAACAAGCAAAAAACAGCAACACCCTGCCAACACAAACTATAGCTTCACTGTGTTAACAAATATGACTCAAGAAACAGTTCAGAAAATTTTTTTTAGTGCAAGACGTATTACCCTCAAGGAGATTATCATCTAGCGATAGAATATATGTGTTGCCTTCCTGTTTGGCTGTCATGTCTTCTGACTGCATACAGTGTCCTCTGATATATGGCCAGTTATGCATTTCACCCTATTAACATATGTGATTCATTGAATTAGAGAGGACTTCCTATTTCCTGCAGATGTTATTCACCAATTTTGGATTTTTTAACTTACAATTTTAGTCAGCAAAGGAACATTACGTACTCTCTGTGCCTTGTTTTCCTCATCTGTGAAATAAAGTTATTAAGTAGGTGGTTTATTTGGTCTTATTTCTCAAATATGATTAATTTTTGTTACTCTTCCCTTTTCATGGCGACCCTCGCCATGAGTGGGATCCGACTCGACGGCACTTGGCTTGGCTTGGCTTCCCTTTTACTGGATTATTAGTTTGTTTTCTCAGATTTACTGTAATTTGTTATACACATGGGAACCATACATGCTGCTTTGTGGCTAGGTTTTTATTTTTGATATTTGTTGCAAAGTGTATTCACCTGTGTTTCTTGGAGCGTGCTGATGTTACAGGATATTCCTGAGGCTCCATCCGTCAGGTACTTCTCCCTTCCCTGCTTAAAAGTGGCTGTTTCCCACAGACTTTTTGGGCACTCAGTTTTGTGTTGTTCATGGCTTGTTCCGCAGAGTTTATTGCTGTGATTTCCTATGTGTAATCCCTTTGTTTTCAGCTTTCATCATTTGCCTTAGATTAAGGATTTTCTCAGTTTAGGTTCTCAGGTTGATTTTATTATAAAATATTCTGTTAATTGAAAAAAAGCCTTTTTCCTATGTGAGTACATCTTAATTGGTTGAATTGCTCCAATTTAGCTAACCAAGGCAGTACTTTTCATGTGTGTTACTAAAGAATTTATGAGAATGGTTAATGCAGCAGACTCTCATAGAGCTAAAGTTTTATTATGAAGATGAAATGTGTTTTTAGGTACACACTTCAAGATTTTCAGTTTTAGGGAAAGGGATACCAATATCCTAGAGTCAAGGTGATTCTGTCTCATAGTGACCCCATAGGACAGAATAGAACTGACCCATGGAGTTTCCAAGGCATGGCTGGTTGATTCAAACCGCTGACCTTTTGGTTGGCAGCTGAGCTTGTAACCACAGGACCACCAGGGCTCCTCTGAAAACAGTAGGAGTCAGATGAACTTGGATGAATTTAGGAGTATCTTCCAGTTCTCAGACTCAATGCAAATACAGCTTCCCACTAGTTATATTCATTAATAATGGACATCAGTAAGGGACCTGTATTTCTGCCCATGAAGGAAGAATTAGAAATATAAAGAACCTCCCTTAGAAATCTGGTTTTTCTCACCTCATAAAAGAGCAGCAGTATCCCTTCCAGCTCTAGAGCCCAAACCATCATAAGCATTAGACTCTTACTGTGTATTTTTCGTGATGTGCTATGGTAGTCTTAAGTTCTTGATAGGGATGGATTTTCATGGATTGGTTCCCATTATTTGCTTGGTTCTCATTTAATGAGAATTACTGTTAACTAGGGCCTCATGAGCATAATTCCCAACAAACTTAAGACTTCTGTCGATTTTGAAGGTTAAGAAAGACTTTTGGAAAGATAGGTAGTGGTTCAGCTCCTGGCTGCTAACTGAGAGGTCAACAGTTGGAACTCACCAAGCATTCCATGGGAGAAAGATGGCACAGTGTCTGAAGATTACCGTCTGTGAAGACTAAACCCTATTAAGTGGTTCTGCTGTGTCGTACAGGGTGTCTGTGAGTCAGAATCAACTTGATGGCAGTTTTATCTATCCATCTATCCATCCATCTATTCATCTATTTGTCAGTTTTCGATAAGAAACTTTGAAATATTTACCTAGAGTTTGGAGATAGTGTTAGTAAAATAAAAAGAGAATATATAAAACTACCTTTGTGTAGATTAGTCAGACTAATGACTGTACACATGTATTAAAAATGTTAAGATTGGGTGATATTCTGACTCCAGGGAGCTCTGGAATGGGGCCGTGGCTGGGGCGGTAGCACATCCTGGGCCTCTGAGTGCCCAGTGCCTCTGCAGCTGCTCCTGGTTTTCATTGGCTGTAGTCATACTTCCTACATCGTGGGAGGTACTTTAAGAATTGTCATGTTAGCCTCATTCAGATGTTTCGTCTTATAACTGTGTGTTCAGTTACTCTAACTTCTCTAATTTCCTAGAGTGGTGGGGAAGAATTCACAAAGTAGTCTTTTACTTAAAAAAAAAAGTAGCAGTGGTGTAAGACTGGTGATAATACAGATGAGTATGTTTACTTTTTCTTACTCTATAAAGTGCTTCTCAAAAGAATGACATTCTGATCTATTCAGAAGTGATGGACTATGTAATTATGTAAATGTATTAATGTATAGTTTACCTTAAATATCCCAGCAGTAGGCCGTGCAGACCTAAGTTGGTAGTTGTGTCATGGAGGAGTTCTTCCTGGGACCAGGGAACCAGTAGTGGACTCTTTTGGCATGTATATCCTGTTGGTAACAATGAGAAAGAACTCATGTAGAGTTAGAAGAGAGTTCCTCTGTAGCTACGAAAATTTGTTACACTTGATTAGAATTGTATTTAAACAATAACTTGTCTGCAGCAATGAGAATTAACCTTCATTGTTAGGTAATGTGGAACTGTAAAAATTCTCTTTAGGTTTCATTTTGGAGGTTTTTTCTCCCCCCTTTGGCCATTTGCCCTGTGGAGTGACCAGTGTGACCCTGACAGCTGGGGAATGTATTGTAGATTAAAATGCTGCAAACCAAGTAAACTTCACCTTTTGTGCATCATTTAAAAATGGGCAATGTAGAATTCTTGAATAACTGAAAGTGGCAGGTTTAGATCCATTTAAAGTAATTTTATTTGATTTTTGTCACAGTAAGAATAAGAAATGAAGAAAACAGAGTCTACCAAGAAGCATTTAAACTGTTTTTCTTCCTCCTCCAGTAAACTCTTCACAAGATTTATTATTAGTCTTTGTCACTTCTTGCATTGCACTTATTTTGTGTATTTTACTCAGGAACAGGCTCTGATCATTTTCTGTGGATCTGTTAATTTTCGTGATTAGTAAACTCTGTAGTAGTTTCCAGTGTTTCAGAACTCTTTTAATGCTTTTTATGTAAGTAACATTTTTGGTGGGGCTAAAGTATTGTTTTATTAGAAATGTAATCATTTGTCATTTATATTACTTAAAGAATTTTGTATTGATCAGTGCTTTCAGCATCTTTTTCTCATTGCCTTTTAATGTTAAAAAATATTCTTAGGCCATTAGCATGCTTACTCCAGATGGAAATATATTAACTATCATTGGTAAGCATTTGTGATGAGTGATTTTCAAATTGTAAATGAAAGATTATCTGAAAGTCTTTTCAAACCTCCTTCAAACCTCCAGATGTGTTCCTGTAGTGTATCTCACATCTTGGGGACAGTGATCAAGTCTAAATTTAAACAATGAGTAAAACCAGAAATACTCCTCATAGATTCCTGGTCAGTGTTTAGATTGCTTTGCTGTATAATGGCTTTACCTGAAAAGCTTTTTTAATATAACAGAGCTCCATGTCTTCTCTTCATTACGTGTTTTTTTTTTCCTTTTTTTTAAGGTGGTTTAGATTAGAATCCAAACAAGGAAAAAGAGCCAAAAACCGGGGTGAGATAAAGGTCAATATTCAGTTTATGAGGAACAATATGACAGCAAGTATGTTTGACTTATCAATGAAGGACAAAACAAGGTCTCCTTTTGCAAAATTAAAAGATAAGATGAAAGGTAGAAAAAACGATGGGACGTTTTCTGATACATCTTCTGCAATCATTCCAAGTACTCACTTGCCTGATGCCAATACCGAATTTTCAAGTGGTGAAATCCAGATGAAATCCAAACCAAAAAAGCCTTTTCTCTTGGGTCCTCAGAGACTTTCTTCAGCACATTCAATGTCTGATTTAACTGGGTCCCACATGTCTTCTGAGAAACTGAAGTCTGCCACCGTTGGTCAAACGCATCATCTGGGACGCCAGATAGATTCCTTTGGAGCAGTTTCAGAAAGTGGTGAGTAGTGTGTTCTTTCTAATTGTATACTCAGTGGTCTGAAAGACACTTCATTTTTAAAGTTTAACTTAAAAAGTTGGGCAGTAAAAATTGTAACTTCTCAGGAATATTTTCTAAATACAGTCATTCTTCACATACTTCCTGAGCACGTACTATATCCCAAATCAGTAAGTTCATCGAGTCAGAGTTTGTCTACATTCATGTTTATATTAGTAGATGATAATAAAATGAGTCCCAGCCCCTTTTAATGGCTTGTCTTTGTTTTGTTGCTGTTCCCCCTTTCTCCAAAGCCAGAGGCATAAATGAATATTTCATTTTATCAGAAAGTACCTAGAATGTTGAGAAGAAAGAGTAAATTGAGTACTAAATGATGACCAAAAAAAAAATCCATAACCATTTATAGCATTGTCATGCCAAACCAAACCTCTGGTTTTGATACCATAGTTTTCTTGTGTAACTGTTTCTTTCTGCACTAAGTAAATTGCTAATTGTCTAACAATACACTGATTGTTACTAGGCAAGAGACTTTAGACTATGTTGTAAAGTTGTTCTCCTTGGTTATTTTGAAGGTTAATGTCTTGAAAGAGTTAACTGCTCTCCTTCTAAAGTGCACACTAAATGTGTTGCAGTATGATGTGGTGTGTCACTGATTGTGTACTAACCACCAAACTGTTTGCAGGAAGTCTCAAATCTCCACACAGGAGAACACTGAGCTTCGATACTTCCAAAACGACCCAACCTGACAGCAGTGTGGATGAAGGTGAATCATCCTTTGGAAGACAAAATGACCCATTTACAAATGTGACTGCTTCATTACCCCAGAAATTTGCAACACTGCCAAGGAAGAAAAACCCATTTGAAGAAAGCAGTGAATCATGGGATAGCAGCATGAATGTATTTTCAAAGTCAGTTGAAGTAAGAAAAGAAAATAAAAGAGAAAAAAGAGAGAAAGTTAGCCTGTTTGAAAGAGTAACTGGCAAAAAAGATAGTAGACGAGCTGATAAACTTAACAACGGGGGATTGGATAGTCCTTGTGACTTGAAATCACCTAATGCGTTTAGTGAAAATCGTCAGGACTATTTTGATTATGAATCAACTAATCCGTTTACAGCAAAATTCAGGGCTTCAAATATAATGCCGTCTTCAAGGTAAGTTTCACATGTACTATTTGCGCAAATACTAGAAAGTATCAAAAATAGCTTTTAAATCCTTGAATATTGTAAATTCCCTTTATTTTACTCGAAAAAAATCTTACTGCTGTATTGTCATTACTGATTATGGAGGCGGATTATGTTGTGTACATCTATGAACTGAACCTTTAATGAGAAGCATGAAAAATTCTTACTCCTTATCCTGGGCTACATCTATTTGTAAGGAGCCAGAATCCACTGAAACTTAGGGAGAGATGGCATGGCTTTTGATGAGGCACGGTGAGAATGAATTACCAGTGGGTGTTCATTCAAGCCAGAAATTTAGATATATTTCTACATAGTCTTTCCCAGGGATTAGTTTGGGGCTATCTGGAGAGGATTAGTGGACCAGTAGTTGCTCCTGGGCAGCTATGTAAGAAATACTGGCTTAAATTATGTATTAATTTTCATAATAGTAGTTAACTGTCCTAATTGAGTGGCTGTTTAGAAGCAGTTTTTAATTTATGAATATTAATTGGGATTTATTGACCTTATGAGTACTGTAAATACACCAGAGACCATCTCTGTGATTTATTATTGTGGAAGTAATCATTATCAGGATAAAGATAAGATCTTCTCACTGTAACTTCTCGGTTATGTATAACCAAGATGCTTTCTCTATTTGTTGATAGAAGTTAGAACTATATGCCTGTAAATATGATTATAGATTTCATACAAGTGAGCAGTAGGATAGCTAATTAAGGAAACCTAAAGCAGAGGATAAAATGAGTTTATTGAAACCTGAAGTAAAATTACTGGGAAATACGTGGCAGAATGTTTGCCATATAAAATAGAAGGCTTTTTTCTGAAAGTAGTAATGTATATCTTACAGACCTGAATGGGTATCCTGGCATAGGAGAGCTATGATCTGTATAAACCTCAGCATTTCCATCTTTGAAACAAAGAAGATAGTAAGTACTTGGTGTAGGATAGGACGAGGATGAAGTGTATCTATAAATACACAGCAAAGAACCAGGCCCCAAACAGGGACACTATAAAGGACAATTGTTGTAATGTTTTATGTGCTGATATGTCACATCCTGTTTTAATTAGAAGCACTACTTTGTGATGTTACCAATGGACAATTTGTCAACAATTACCCTGTTAGGCTGTGTTTACCCATCATTCTTTTGTGTACATCCAATGATGTGTTTAAAAATGTGCATTTAAAACTTTCAAAAGAAGATATGCATGTCTTTCCCGTTTATTAATCAATAAATGGATATTTGCTGTGGTTTTAGATAGCTTTCAGTCTTCTTTATAGACTAAACTCCAGAAAAACACATTTGTATCACCTGGTATTAGTATTTTACTGGCAAGTCCATTATTTTGATGTGCAATACTAAATTATTTCATTTTCATATTTTACATAAGAGCCTTGGTGGCACAGTGGTTAGGAGCTCAGCTGCTAATTCATCAATTCAAATCTACCAGCTGCTCCTTGGAAATCCTGTAGGACAGTTGTACTCTGCCCTGTAGGGTTGCTATGAGTCAGATTTAATTTAATGGTAGTAGGCTTTTGGTTTATCTTAAATTATTTTATTTTGGCGTTTTATGTAGTATACATCCCATAGTGCCTTAAGTCCGAGATTTTAGGTTTTTTCCTCCTTTACTGAAATTTTTTTTTTGCCAAAGGTTATTGAGAACAACTGTCTGGCCTAACTTAAGAGACTGGGTACTTTAGATCAATGAGAGTCCAAGAAAAGCAAGAAAAATTTGAAATGATAGGATTATAGTGTTTCTAAACTCTGAAGGCATATGGAAAAGTACATGTCCTCAAATCTTGAATTGTCTATTTGTGGAGAGGGACCTCCAGGGGCTTTAAAAGTGAGCATGACATGTAGAGCTGTGTCATGATATGTACACAAAAATGACTGCAAGTATGTTTTTTAAAAAAGGGTATTGTTTTTGTTTTTAGTTTTAAGACTTTTCCTCCTTAGTGTTCCTGAGATGTCACGTAATAGCACCAAAAAAGAAAAACCTCAACCTGTTGCTATTGAATGAATTCCAGCTCACAGTGACCCAGGAGGACAGAGCAGAACTGCCCTGTAAGGTTGCCAAGGCTGTAGGTCTTTATGGATGTTGCCTTCCACATCTGTGTCCCGCAGATGGACTGGTGGGTTCCAACCACTGACCTACTGGTTGGCAACAGACACATTTATAGATTCCTCGAAAGTTACTGTTCCTTGTGAGTCACAGACCATCCTTGTTTTATGGTAAATGTAAAACATTTTCAATAAAGTAGTAGGCCTAGTAGTATAAAAAGAAGGCTTGAATACAAATGGAGGAAGACAGCACAGCACAGCTCAAATTTGAAAGGAAATTTATCTTGCATGACATTTGGTTGGATATAGTCAGGGTAGTTTGTCTTTACACAATAGTGTATTCATGTTTATCTTTACAATATCACCCTCAGTTTTTATGAGGCATTTTAGATTTCTCTTGTTAAAATCCAAACCAAGTGTACTTTTGAAGCCATAGACTCGCAGAGTCGCTCAGAAGTGAGGATTCATCTTCTGGTGATGCCACTATTTAACACCTGGCCTCTAAGGTTGCTGGAGGAGGGAAGAGAGTGGCAGATCACATGAGGGTTGTTTTTACATGTCAGGCCTGGCAGTGGTGTGCATTGCTTCCACAGTTGTTTGGAAGTGGAATCTTCACTCTTTGGCAGGCACTCAGTCGTGTCTTAATTTTAAGGAGTTGAGAAGCAGGGTTTAGCTGTATACCCAGGAAGGAAATGAGCTGGATTTGGTGGCTGTACAGCATTGTGTGTGCCACTGATGCCAGTTCAGTTTTCTACTGGAAGTCTGGGAGTTGGCATGCTGTACATGTATACCATACATGTATACAGTGTATGTGTCGTACTACACATGTGTACAGTAGTTGGAATTCTCTGATAGGAATCATGTTTTGTCAGCTCATTATTAGTATTGAATTGTTTGTGTTTTAAAATTGCTGCTACTGTGTATTGTAATAAAAAATCACAAGTGCTTTAGCATCATTAGTATCAACTAATTTGTGTGGTTATTCCTGGTGTATGTAAAGTCATGCTTTCTTGCAGTAGCAGTGTATAATTTCCTGTTAGCAAATATGCCTGCATATTCATTACACCATTTTCAATTTTGTGTTTATAACCACTCTTCTTTAACTCTGGGCTATTTTTCCATTGGAAGGTAGAAATGAATGTGTTCACCAAACCCAATTTCCTTTTTCTTTTTACTGTTCATGTAAGTAGACTGGCCTTCAGATAGTCGGGGCCACGTTACCAAGCTCTTGGTTTAGTGACTTGTGAGTGGAAGAGATGTACACTTCCTAGATAGTGCTCCATACTGTCCTCTTCCTCTGTAGCCAGGATCAGAGATCAGCAGTCTGCATCTGTGCACCACATCCAGCTTGATGCTTGTGTTGGTAATTAGGTTTTATTGGAGCACAGCCACACCTGTTGGTTTATGGCTGCAGTGGTCAAGTGGAATAGTTGTGACAGACTTCATGGCATTTAAAGGCAAAAATGCTTCTTAATGGTCCCTTTACAAAAAGAGTTTGCTGACCCCCACACTAGCTGAATGGAGAGGACCTTTAAGAGGAGGACAGAGACACTGGATAAGTCCCTGAATACATGTGGAAGGTTACTGGGTCAGGAGGAGCTGATTGGACTTTGTTTGATAAATTCTCAGAATTTTAGGTTACTGAAGTTTTTGTATTTATTTCAGCACTTAGTGTTGTTTATTCAAATAAGTAGAGAAGGTAGGCCATAGTACCCTTTGTTCTGTTTGAAAAGCTTAGGTCAGCAAAGTTTTAAGAACCACTGACACAAACAAAATCTGAAAAACCAAACTCTTTCTAGCTTTCAAGGATTATTGTTTTTTGAGGTTTTTCTTACCTAGCCATCTCTTCTCTTACTATTCCTTACCTCTGTGTTATAGCTAAATTAATCTCCTTAGTATAGCTCTCTCCCTGAGGCCTTTGTAACCCTGTTACTATTTTTAGTTCAGTAGTGGAATGTACTTTTAACTTGTCTGATTATCTAAAGCCTGTCTACAAGGTAAAAACTGTGAAGTTTTTTCTTGATTAACAGTGTGACATCTGCCTTCTCTGATTTTCTGCTGCTGTAAAAGAACATAATTGCTGTGTTTGGAGGATTTAGGTTGCTGAGTTCCCTATTAAACTGTATAAACTTCTTAGCAATTCTGGATCTTTTCTTCTTGGCAATCCATAGCACTTAAAACATAGCCTCAGTGAATGTGCCTAGGTGTTCTGAAGCTCTTTTTTTTAACTACAGTTTGATCTCACCTCTGGCCGAATTAGAGTTTTTAAGGAGTAGGGCCCTGAAGTGAAAAAGAATTTAGAAAAACATCCCATGTGGTTAGGTTTATCAGTCAGATTTAGACATTGCTGGTCTGAGGTACATCACTTCAGAGGAGTTCGGTGAGTACTCATTGGTGAGCAGGAATCGAGAGCTGTGCTGGTGAGTTCCTGCTTGAGTGGGCAGCTTGGTCCCTTAGCTTCGCTTTCTGGCACTGCAAAGCAGAGGGCCTGGGAGGCGGACCAGCAGGGCTGAAACGGAGGTGTGGCGAGCAGTAGGAGGTTTGGCGGAATGGGTGAGAAACACCTACATTTTAGCAGGCTCTGAAGTCTAGGCAGAGATGTTTGACCAAAACAAAAAAAGATTTGTGGCATCTGTGGGTAATTTGTTTCCCAGGATTCAGGGAAAGCCTGTGCTGCAATAGTGGTGAATGACACTGTAAAATGATGTGTCTCTGTGTGCTGTTACTGCTGTCCACTGCTGTCCAGTCAGCTCCAAGTCGTGGTGAACTTCCGTTATGAGGGAACGAGACGTTTCCTGGCCCTGCACCGTCCTCACAAGCACTGGCGTGCGCGCTTGAGCCTGTCTGTCGTGGCAGCTGTTGTGTCAGGCCACCGAATGGAAGGGTTCCCTCCTGTCCACTGGTCCCTGCTTTGCCAGACATGACGTTCTTCTCCAGAGGCTGATCTTCCCTAATGAAACACTGCTACTAGTAAATTGAAGAAAATCGGTTTGTGGTGGACATGCTTCTGAGGACATCTTACCCAGCAGTTGTCCTCATGTTAATTTTGACTCATGGTGACCCTGAGTGTGCAGAGTTGAGCAGTGCTCCAGAGGGTTTTCAGTGCTGACTTTTTGGAATTAGATCACTAGTCTTTTCTTCCAAGATACGTTTGGGTGGATCCAAACCTCCAAGCGGAGTCCATTTAGACTCCATGAGACAAGTTCAGGATTGAAGAACTCTCCCTCATTAAGGGAATTAGTTTGTATGAAAAGAAATTGGTTGAGTACATCTTATTTTGAAAGTTTCCCCTTTTTTTGGTAATGTAGTAAATAATGCATGATGAGCTAGTGTTGTTCGATGTGAAAGGACAGATCAGAAGACAGAAAGAATTTATAGGCGGGATCTTATCCCGGAAGCAGCTGTGGTGACATGGTGATTAAAGCACTCAGTGGCAAATTGAACGGTTAGCATTCTAGACTCAGCAGCTACTGTGTGGGGAAAAGATGCAGCAGTCTGCTTCCATGAAGACTTGCAGTCTGGGAAACCCAGTGGGCCAGTTCTACTCTGTCCTGTTGGGTCTTTATGCGTCAGAATTAATTCAGCTTGTTGGGCATCTCTTTAGTAGGTGGCTTGAGGAACAGGCTTCTGTTTGTGACTTACACAAAGACAGTGCTTGCCCTTCATTGTTTTCTGCTTTACTGTGGTTGTGAATTCCATAGAGCAAACTCTTACGGAGCTCAGAGATAATGGCATGTTTTGTGATATTATGCCTGGTAGGTATTATTGATTGTATTAGAGCATATATTTCCATTTCTGTTATTTGCTGTAGAAATTAGATCCACTCTATTTTTTAGCTGATGAGCTTAGGTTAAATAGTTATTTTATGAGTAATGTTTTTTAATTTCACATGACAGCATGCCTTTGCTTTCAGGACTAGAGTGACCTTCCTTCCTTCTTTAACTAGTCAGCTCCTGTCAATAGTTGTGTTAAAACCTTTCTTAGAAGCTTCAAAAATTGATGACCTAGACTGTATATTAAATGTGTTTGTAATTTTCACAAAAGAGGCCCTAACACCATAGACCTGGAAAACATGAAACCATTATTATGAGGTTGTATAATATGCCCATTAAAAAAGAGTATAGACTTTTCATTATAGGCTTAAATTTTGATTTAGGCAAAGTTTTCGAAAACACTGATAATGTTAAGCTTTTCTTTTCATAATGATCCTTCTCGCCTTTTTTCCTCACGTCTACAATTCAGTATTTGACATTATAAACCTTAACATGCATAGGTTTATTTAATAGCATTTTTAGCTTTTGTTCAGATTTGTCTAATATTGAAGATAATTTACCTGTTATTTATGGCAGGCCGTAAGTCTTTTATGCAGCTGGAAACTTGTAGCCTCATTTATGAGACCAAAAACAAAAACTTGTGAGATGGATTTTAGAGCCATGAATCCATTAGTGCCTGGGGATTTACAGACTGTATCCAGTGAGACAGTGACAGCGAACATGAAATATGCAATGTGATTAGTTCCCAGAACGGTAACTACAACTTTTATGCTTACCTCCCCAGATACTAGTGGAAACTTTTTTACCCTTTGTCATCCTAATACTCATTATAATAGCTCTCATTAATTGGGGCATCTCCCAATGGGTTAATTTGCAGGATACCAATCATGCCATCCCTTTGCTCGCTTGCTAATGCAAATTGATATTTATAGTCTTCAAAATTGAAAACAAAAAAAGGGTCTAACAAAAAAGGTGAGACTGTATTAAGATTTGTTTTGTGCTGAGAGATTGAGATACTGATTCTGTGAGAGAGAAGAAAACAAGCTAAAAAAAAAAATCCACAAAAACTACTGTAGGCTAATAAACTGATGTGAAAATTTCTCAATTTACAGCACTTGACAGGTGCTAAAAGAAAAGCATCTTTAATTTTAATGTGTTGTTAGGGCCTCTTTAGAGAGACTGCACAAGTTATTAACAAGGTCCTCTGAGACAGGAGACGGGTAATTAACAAGACCTATGGAGATATAGTTTGGGTAATTAACGAGCTCTTAGGCACTGGACACCGGATAACACATAGCCAGCCCAATAGTTAAGAGAACAGGTTGTTATGATATGATCGAATACGAGATAAAGTATGTAAATCCTCTTGAGGTTTTTGATGGGAAAGTAGGGAGATTATGTTCCTGTTACCTCACTGCACTGATTTTTGTAAATTAGTATCTAGGTCATTTGGTTTAATTTTTATGATAGAATTTGAGAGAATTGTTTCTTTGTAAAACCAAGAAGGAAGGAAGCTTGTTACATATTAATTAATTTCCGTTAATAATGAGGAATGTTTTTGAGAGAAATACATTGGAAATACGTAAGTTGAAAGATTCTGAGCTGTTGGTGTAGACGTTCATTTTTCACCAGTAGAGTAATATCTCTTGCTCAGAATTCACCTTGCTGTCTGTATCTGCTCGTACAACTGCCAGCATCTGGGCCAGAGAAGAGACGGTCACGGCACCGGCTTGGTTTTCACGTCTGTGTCGATTCCGTAAGTCACGCTCTGGCCTGCCTTTAAGTCGGTCCCAACATCAGATGCCATTTGCATCAGATATTCTCTGTGTAAATCTGAAATCACTGGGATATGAATCCTGGTTTCTGATTCAGAACACTGGCATATTCAGCGGGCGTTTACTGTGCGTGTTCTGTGCTGTCAGGGCCACGAGTCTAAAAAAGACCCTCATGAGTCTCATTCATTTTACTGCCTGCCCAGTTCATCAGGATGATTGTTTTTCCAAATGTCAGATCTGATAATCAAATATTTTCATTTCTTTTTTGAATTTTATTATATACAGGAAAATCTGACAGGCTATTAAAATATAAATCCTACTCCTTGAAAACAGCTCATCAGAACAGGCCTCTAAGTTGTCACATTGTGTGAAGGGTTTGAATTGCATGCTGTGGTCTAAACATCACACAGGCACTGAAGAACCATGAGAGGTTTTCAGGTTGGGCTGTGAGGTTAGCACTTTAACGTTTTAGACAAACAGCTGTGAGCTAGCATGGAAAGTCTGCTGGGAGATGGGGCTGTAGGGGGAGGAGAAGGTTGAGACCAGAAAGCTGGTTAGGCATTTATAATTGTCAAGTTGAGAAGTGATGAAAGTCACTTGGCAATGAGGATGAAGAAGAAGGACACATCCCTGAGAAGTATTTTTGGGCTAAAATACACAGTACAGCACATATCCATTTTGCTTGTTGGTAGTGGGGTCCTCAGGGGAGAAGAAACAAAGATTATTCCAGTGCTGTGTCTCTAACCATTGTTTTAATTTGATGAAACACAGCATTTTAAAAACTTTTCTTTAGTACAGCAGCAATGTAGGCCTGTAGTCGTTGAGTCAAACTATAAAAAGGAGAAACACAGAACAGAATCTGAGATACTCATTTGACTTGAGACTTTCTGGAGCCACGGAGGCTGGATGAACCTCTGAAACTATTGCCCGGAGATCGTCTTTAAACCTTAAACCAAAAACATCTTTGGAAGTCTTCTTAAAGCCAAACAGTACCAAAAAAACCAAACCAAACCCAGTGCCATTGAGTCGATTCCAACTCATCACAACTCTATAGGACAGAAGAGAACTGCCCCATAAAGTTTCTGAGGAGCACCTGGCGGATTTGTTACTGCTGACCTTCTGGTTAGTAGCCGTAACACTTAACCACCACAGTAGTTATGCTTAATTAGTAAAAAATATCTGCCTTGAGCATTATGGTCTTTTGAGGACTATCTCTGTGGGATCAGATTGCTAACAGCAACTCCAAAGAGTAGATAGGAGCCTTAGAGGGCAGTGAGTTTGTTAGTGGAAAAGGAATAACTCAGAAGAGGACGTGAGAATGGCTGGTCCAGCACAAAGAATGCAGTCAGCATCACTGACTGTATATGCTGAAACTGTTGATACATGCTTTATGGGTTATATTCTCAACAACAATAAAATGAAAGAAAAAGCAGAATTTTGTTATTGATAGAGAGCTTTGAGGTTTTGTTTTTAATTAGGTGCTGTCTTGTTAATTTTGGAAACCTGGTGGCATAGTGGTTAAGAATTTGGCTGCTGAACAAAAGGTCAGCAGCACAAATCTAGCAGGTGCTCCTTGGAACCTTGTGGGGCAGGTCTGTTCTGTCCTGTAGGGTCTCTGTGAATCAGAATTGACTCAACAGCAATTTTTTTTTAATATCTTAAAAAAAATTTTTTTGTGTGTGTTTTAAGTGAAAGTTTACAATCCAAGTCAGTTTGCCGTCTAGCCCTTCCCTACCCCCCCACTGCTGTGCAGCTCTAGCTGCTGTCCCCACCCTATGACAGCATACCCCTTTCCACCATATTCATTCAGATAACTCCTGTCGTTCTGCCCCCTCTTTTCTAGCCTCTGAACAGGAACTGCTCAGACAGCCTCATGTATATATTGAAGTCCAGGATGATGCTCCTGACCATCATTACTGTGTCTTATGGTATAGTCCAGTCCTTGAAGAGTAGGCTTTGGTACTAGTTTCAGCTATGCGCCAGCAGAGTCTGGGGACCGTGTCCTCAGGGTACCCTCCAGTCTGTGAGACCATCAAGTCTGGTCTTTTAATGGCATTTCAGTTCTGCACACCCCTGCTACTTCAGAGTCTCTATGCTGTGTTTCCAATGAGAACAGTCATTGGTGGTGGCTGGGCACCATCTAGTTCTTCTAGTCTCCAATCATATGACTGCTTCTGTCTCCTAGGCTCATATTTTCATCATGTCTTTGATGTCCTTCATTCTCTGCTCATTCAGGTGGATTAGAACCAGTTGATGCCACTTAGATGGCAGCTTGCTAGCTTTTAAGACCCCAGATGTCACTCACCAAAGTGGGATGCAGAGGTTTTCTTAAAGAAAATTATGCCAGTTGACCTAAATGTCTCCTGAAATGAGTTTGGTTTTTTAAAATCTTATTTTAGTTTTAGAATAGGAATTACTGTCTTTTGAACTTTTTGAGATTAACAAATTGGTATCAAAACAGTCACAGTTTTTGAGAGTTTGGTTTTAACAGTGAAACTGCCTTGGCTACTTTGAACACAAATTTCTGTAACTTTTCATGAGTTTATGCATTTAAAGTGTTTTTACCTTAGTATTGTGTGTACTCCATAGATTTCTCTTCAATGGTTTTGGCTTCACATGCTCTTTTCCCAATCAGAGCCCTTCCGTTAATATATTTCATACATGCATGTGTGTGCACATGCACACACACACACACACACATATACATACATACATATATATAAGAAGCTTAACTTTGAAATACAGATACTGTTTCTGTATATTTGACTTATGGTGGTATTATTGCCTTGTGGTCAGCATGTTTTAAATGGTGATACAAAATAAAGCAGTTAATTGGATTATGAAATTACTTTTTTTGCATTTAACTAGTTTCTAAGACTATTAGGATTTAGATATTTGATATTTGCCTCTTTGAACTTGTATTTCGAGAAAAGAATATTGCTCTCTGATGTATTAAGTATAATAGTGTGGCATTTTGTATATTTAAAGCTGAGAAGTCTTTCTGAAAACAGTGTTAATACCACTTACATAGCAGTTACATGTGTGGGCTTGATTGTCTTGGAGTAAAACTTAATTCATGTTGCCCATTTTTGTATTTTTTTTAGTAGATATGATTACTTGAACAGACAGGGGTATAAAGCCCTTGTGCCTGATGGTATAGTGGTCAAATGCTGTGTCTGCTAACCAGTAGGTCAGCAGTTCAGATCTATGAGGCACACCGTGGAAACTATGGGGCAGTTCTGCTGTGTTCTGTAGGGTTACTGTAAGTCAGAATTGACGTAACAGCAGTGAGTGGATGGGTTTTAGCGCTCATACGGGGGGTAGGGAGGGGAAGACAGGACAGCTGACTGGAGGTCTGATCCCAGAGGTGTAAAGCAAGTCCTGAACAGTAGCTAGAGGGAGGGCTAGTTAAGAAATGACCTGCAGTCAGCAGAGTGAGCTGGGCTCATTAGAAGTACAGGTAGCCCCTGATTTATGATGAGTGATACTTATAACCCCCAAACCTTTTTTCAATGATTTGTGTATTTTTTTAATATACTTAGGTAGTAAAATAGATCTGTAAATTTATATGTTACGTTTCCAGTCCTCAAAGACAAAAAGACAGATTTATAAGGATAATAAAAGGTCATCATAATGAAAACTATTAAAAAAAAAAAACCTGAGGTACTTGACTGACATCAGAACCTGCTTATCAGGGAGTCATCAGAACAGAACTCCTGAGTCAGTTGGGGATGCCTGTCTGGGAGTTTGCTGTGGAAAGGTCAAGGAAGGAGCAGTTCAGTCTGCTGGAGCCAGAGACACCTTCCTCAAGGAGGAGGCCACTCGGCTGGATCACTGACTATGGTTTTCTGAGTTGGGGAGTGAGGATAGATAACTGTTCTAGTAAACAGCAAGGAAATACATGAAACATGCATTTTGAAGCAGTGTTTTATTAAATAGTGACTATACACTGTGACTCGATGGCACTGGGTTTTTTTTAATATACTATTGTATCCATAAGCTCTTTTCTGCCGTTTAGTAAGTGAACCATTTCTCTCCAGTTGGAGTCACAGAGCTATATTCTGTGTCTGTCTTTCCCTGCCTGGTAGCTTCCTGAAGAAGTTTGTTTGCTACTGTTAGGCTGCCAGGAAGCCAGTGAGTTAGTGTCATCAGCAGCCCTGTGTTACGTATGTAATGAACGCTTTGTTAGGGAGCATCGTATGCCAGTGGGGGTGTGCAGGCTAATCACTGTTTGCTTGTTAGAAGTGCACATTATATTTGTCTCCTATAGATTTTTCATATAAATCACACGATCTATTTTAGTATTTGATTCACATGGTGTGTTTGATCCTTGTGACCAATGATTTCACAATATAACATGAAAATGTAAAAATACAAATAATAGAATATCCTCAGGGGACTTTTATATAGGTTTTAAGAGTTAGGTGTGGTTTTGAGTATCAGGTGACCTTACTTAACCTTTCTAAGCGTCAGTTTCTTCAGCTGTAAAATTGGTTATGACAGTCTTGGTATTGTAGAGGAGATTAAATAATATTATTCACTTAAATTGTTGAGGGTTGTATTTAGCACATAGCCTGCAAATGGTAGTTTTTGCAGCAGTCTTATACAGCATCTACAGAATACATTCTAGGTGCTTTAAATAAGTTATTTTCAAATGACAGTATAGTCTGAACCAGTTTTTTTTTTTTATCTTAAAGTAGAATATTGGGGCTTATCTTTTTTTACTTTTACTGTATGTCAGTAAAGGACATACATTGGCAGAATGCAAAAATGTGATAGTTTTTTTAGTGTCTGCGAAGATACTATGTTGACTAGTTGAAATAAACTGAGCCACCTTGAAACTGAGTAAAAATATTCTCTGTATTAAACAGGAAATTAATTTTATTGCTGTGTAAGGCAAAGGTATTATAAACAAATATTTGATGCAAAGTTTTGTGTTCAGAAATGTGTGGTACACACTGATCAAGACAGTATATGGTGAATATCTAAACTCTGGCCAAACAGTGATAAATATTTCCAGATGGCCCACCAAGGTCATGTTAAGTTGTTGAAGCAGGCGGTTCAGGCTGTCGTTGTACAGGGGACAGGTGCTGCTCACTGGAAACACTTGTGCACATTTGAGAGCTCCTATGGGAGAAGACCTGCCTCGGGAGGTGCCCGCAGCCTCCAGGGCTCCCATTGGAGCCAGGAGCCGGATGGTGGTGCGCCCACGTCTTTGTCGGTGAAAGTACCCTCTTTTCTCTGTGTTTCTCACTGAGATTACAAGATTCAACTCCAGTTATCTCTGGAATCAAGATTCTTAAATGAACCTGATACAGAATACTAGTTATGTTTTCAAAGTTTTTTTCATTCTTCTGGTTTTGAAAAACACCCTTCATATGGGGGGGAAAGTAATCAGAATTTGAATTTAAAATATCCTTGAATTGTCATCAGTTTATTTTATGGACTAATGTCTCTTGCACTAGTAGAAATGGAGGGTGTCTTATAATGTCATCTTGTGCCTACAGTCTGTATGTTACTAGACAGTATATTAAGTGGTACTCTAAACTGCCAATGTTTGTTTGTTATTGAACTCAGTGATCAGAGGTGGCCATATTGGCACCTCCTTAGTTTAATGTTGCTCTCCTTTTTCATATAAGAGGTCTCTTGACATTGTGATATGAAAGTTACATAAGGCAAAGTCTCTACCTTTAGCATTACAGATAGGTAGACAGAAATTATGTAGTTAGTACCCCTAATGGGTGGTGCACTTCGTACAGATGGAGGTAAAAGTAGCTTGAGATGGAATGGGTGAGGTCAGGCCATCCAGAAGTCCTGGAAGAGGTAAAACTAGCAGAGTGTCAAAGGATGGGTCAGTCAAAAGATAGAAGAAAGAACTTTTATGAATGGAGATTAAAATGAGAAATGGCAAAGAGGTAAAAATGAGTGGTGTAGGTGCAGCTCAAGGTGTTTCCTGCCTGTAACTGTTAATATTGGGAGTAATCGTAGAGGTGGACCTTATTGCTAAGAGCTAAGCCTGCCAGAAGGAAGAATTTACTTCTAAATTCTATAGAAAGCATGAAGATTTTTCAGCATATCTGTGATGTGATGAAAATAACATTTCAAGAAAATTCAGAACAGTGGCATAGCTGCTGCAGACACAGTATGGGCCCAAACAGGAGGAAACACACACAAAATCAGAGGAAAATGTCAGCCCTTCAATTTCGTATGTATTTCTTCCTAAATCTCAGTGAGACTGTGTTTCTAGGTGTGATTTTTAAATCAGAACAAAAGCGTTTTGCAGTGAAAAGTATTTTTAAAGTATAGCTTATAGTAATAGAACTAGTATGGGAAAATTATTGTGTTAGATGTTTATAGGCACACTCTTTAAATCAGTGGTTACTTATATTTTAAGTGTTCTTGAATAGTGTATGTATTTTTTTAAATTAAGAAACATTCAGAAAAAGCTGGCTCAGCTATATTGTATAATACAATTTCCAATAAGATTATTATGTGCATCTGTTTTTCTGTGGGGGCAGAGTAAATTTCTATACAAAACACTGTATTCCTTTCTAGAAAAAGTTTTCTAATTTCATAGCCCTCTTGACACAGTGGCTGCAATGGTGAAGACAGCCTGAGGGCAGGCCGTGTTCCATTCTGTTGTACAGAGGGTCACTATGAGTGGGGACTGACACAGTGGCAGCTGACAGCAACACCTGAAATAGGTACATTCTTGGTCTCTGAGAACGTCTCAGCCTGGAATGCAGTCCGGAGACTTGAGTGGCTAGGTGGCAGGGAGCGGGTGAGTATCTACTCAGAACCACAGTAGAAACCCGACAACAGCTACAGAGAGGGACAGCACATCCTAAAGCTGTAGAAGGAAATGATTCTTTATGTATCGAGACAGATACAGCCACATCATGGAGTAAAATGCAAGAATCCACCTGAAGTTTTAAGTGAAATCTTGAACTGTGAAAGAAATTTTATGTTTGTTGCAAATTTCTTCTTCCTGTCTGTTAGGGATACTATAGAGTAAAAGTTTGAGAAGCTTAGTTTTAAAGGAATGGAGAGAGTGTGGAATCCATAGGGCTATGTTTGGAAAGTTTAGAATTCTCTGAGTAACTGTCTTTGAAATAATCATTTCTCTTTTCTACCAGAAGAAAAGAGTAAGTAAATTTGACCAAAAATTCCTGATGAGATATGCCTTGATTTCATAGGTATCTTCAGACTCTCAGGTTTGGAGATTTTCTTTAACAACGTACTCATTAGCACTTATGAAAAAAAAGCATCTAAGTCAGAGTGTGCTGCCCGTGATCTGTGCTATCACTGACCACAGTTTGTAATTGTCTGCTTGTGAGATCTGATGAGAGATATCCTCTGAGAATATTAATAAGTAAATTACTGTTAATCCCTGTAGACTTGTATATATTCAGTTCTGTTTTGTCATCCAGGTGTTTTGTGTGCGTGCCCAGTCTCAGGAGAGAAAATGTAGTATTTCAAGCTGTAATACTGTTAATTTAATGTGGTACTGAGTTCTTAGCTTTTTCTAAAAAGGAAAAAAAAAAATACTGAGTTTTACCTTGCCTCTCAAAGCCCTATTGTATAATAAATATTATTGAAGTGTGCTAGAGACAGTGTTTACTAGGGAATATCTCTTTGGACACTTCATTTTATAGGGCTTTTGAAAACAATCCTTAAAGAACATTAAAAAAAAAATAACATATCTCCTCTGTGAACTAAATAACTTCTCAGTATTTGCTAGAGTAATCTCAAATTAATCTGTATTAACGGAATACATCAATTGTGGGTATCCTGGATAAATGGACTAGTTGAATTGATTTTATTTGAACTCTACCAGTTTGAAAAATTACGGTTACTCTTACTTAAATTCTTATTGATAGTTGTAAATACTGGAATAAGTCTTCCTATCTGAAAAAGAATTGACAAACATTGCATACATCATCAGGTCTAGATATATGTAATCTTTGTTATTTAGAAGAATGAGTTCATCTGCACTTTGGGGATGATATATAGTTAATAAATACATAGTGGTGTATCAGTAATTTACTTGGTCAACAGTCAGCCCAATTTTAATAAGCACTGGTTATTCATGTATTCGGCCTATATTAATTAAACATCTGCCGTGTCCTTCTCGGCACTGTGCCCTATTTGAGGACTGGAAAGATTCATGAGACATGGTTTCTGCCTTCAGGTGGCTTACAGCAGAAAAAGGCAAGGAGAGCTAAGATAGATACACAATAATAATTCAAATAATCTTTGAAAAGCACTTTGTCATATAAAGCTTTTTTATATTTGTCACTTTTAATCTCATTTATTTGAAATGAGTAGTAATGTTTCTATTTTTTCAATTGAAACATTGTTACTAGGTGGTAACAATAAGTCCAAAAAGGTAGATTTGGTCACTTCCAGTTGCTGTTGAATACCAAGCTAAAATTTTAATCATTATCCAGGAGGAAGTTGGTTATCAAAAGCTTTTTGACACATGAGCAGTGAGATTAGACTTGGCTTTAGAAAGCCATGCCCAGCAGTGATGTGTAGGCTGGATTTGTAAGGAAGGTTGACGGAGACGTTAGGGAGGCTACTGCGGGAGGCTAAGCAGTGGTATTGTGGCCTTGTGATCAACAAGCTAGTAAGAAAAGTGAGCAGCTAAGAAACAGTATAGAAACTAGATGGGGAGACCCTGGCTACTTAACTTATGAGGGGTGCAAGCTGAAGACTGTACCAGAGGAGGAGAATTGGGTGGAGCTGATCTCAAAATTAAGATGATTGCTTTGGGACCTGTTAACGTTGAGGTACAGATGGAATGTCCAGTCTGTGGTTTTCAGCAAACATTTATAAAGTTCTTGTAAAGACACTGTGTTTCAGAAGTCATCTGCCCCAGTAGTGGTAGTTGAAGTAGTAGAAGAATATGCCATCACCAAGGTGGTAGAGAGAAAGTGGTCTGTAAACGAAACCTTAAGAAATACCTGTTGTTTCCCACCTAGGGACAAGGGGAGGAAGAGGACCAGGAAAAAGATTAATTGGAAAAGAGGAAGGGGCAGTTGAGAGGTTACCAGATAACAAAAAAGAGAAAGAGTTGAAAAGAATGAACAATCGTTGTTATCAACTGGAGCTGAGAGGTTAAAGAGAGTGAAGTTACTGCCTAAGAGGAAAATCAGTTTGTTGGGAAACTTCATAAAAGAAACAGAAAATACTGTGGTAGAGAATGCATTTCAGACTCTAGAACGTGAGCAACAGCCGGCAGAGATTACTTGGGAGGCATTAGAGGTTAAGGTAGCAAAAGGCTCAAGGAGTAATGGGTTGTAAATAGGCTTGAGAGGGAGGGCTGAGTACGTAAAAATGGTTTAGGAGATGGATTGAGATGCTGGTGGGGCCCACAAACCAGGCCCCAGAGGTCTAAGGAACAGCAGAGTTGAAAAGGTGAGAAGGCTGACCGCATGCGATTGTGATTGTATAAAATGTTAGAAGTAAAGCCCCTCTGACAGTGAGGAGCTGTCTCCCCCCTTACTGATGTTTTGTCCCTTGGAAACATGTTCAGAGAAAGTCCATTTGTGAGAACGTGTTGTGGCCATACAATGTATTACTTAATATGGCTCTTCTAGAACCAGGAGTATCATTACTGATGTCAGATGGATCTTGCTTCAAAGGAGAGAATACCAGAAGTATGTTTATCTGTGTTTTATTGACTGTGCAAAGTATTTGACTGCATGGATCATAACAAACTGTGGATAACATTGTAGAGAATGGGAATTCCAGAACACTTAATTGTGCTTACGAGGAATCTGTCCATGAATCAGGAGGCAGTCGTTCGAACAGAACAAGGGGACACTGCATGGTGTAAAGTCAGGAAAAGTGCTGTGTGTCAGGGTTGTATCCTTTCACTGTACCTATTTAATCTGTGTGCCAAGCAGATAATCTGAGAAGCTGGATTGTATAAAGAACAGAGCACTAGGACTGGAGGAGGATTCATTGGCCACCTGCGTTTTGCAGATGTTACCACCTGGCCTACTGAAAGTGAAGAGGACTTGAAATACTGATGAAGATCAAAGGCCACACAGCCTTCAGTGTGGATTGCACCTCAGTGTCAAGAAAACAGACATCCTCACAACTTGACCAGTAAGCAACATCATGATAAATGGAAAAAAGACTGAGGTTGTCAAGGAATTCGTTTTACTTAGGTCTGTAATCAACACCCACAGCAAGTGCAGTCAAGAAATCAAAAGATGTTTTTCAGTGAGCATGTATGCTACAAAGGACCTCTTTTTCAAGTGTTGAAAAACACAGTTGCTACTTTGAAGACTAAAGTGTGCCTAACTCAGACCGTAGTATTTTGAGTCACATCATATGCATGCAAAAGCTGGACAATGAATAAGGAAGACAAAAGAAGAATTGATGCCTCTGAATTGTGTTGGAGAAGAATACTGAATACACCATGTACTGCCAAAAGAACAAACAGATGTGACTTGGAAGAGGTAAACCAGGGTGCTGTTTAGAAGCAAGGGGACAAGAATACGTCTTACATGCTTTGGATATGTTAGGAGGGATCAGGCTCTGGAGAAGGACATCATGCTTGGTACAGGGTCATCAAAAAAAAGGAAGACCTTCAACAAGATAGACTGACAGAGTGGCTGTAGCAGTGACCTCACACATAACACCAGTAGTGCTAACAGCAGCCAACATCTTTGTCACTCCCATCAGGTGACTGGGTGGGACTATGCAGATGGGGAGTTTGTGGCCCACCAAAGACACTGGATAGCTTGCTAACAATGTCAGTAAGGTACATGGCACACTTAGAGAGTGGAAACATGCAAATAAGGTATATGGAACCTTTTACTGAGGGAATTGATCGGTTTTGCCATCCTGCTAAGGCTTAAAGAGAGACAAGGAGGGAAAAAGAGAGAAACTGTAATGCAGAAGACAGACGATAGTGTAGGACAGCAGGAACCGGGAGACTGGCTTGAGATGGCTCTGATGGAGCTTGCCAGCCCCTAGAGCTAAAAGCTGTGACACTTGTCCAAGGAGCTCTCCTGCCCCAGGGCCCAGCAGCAGCCAGGCCCCCCAGGTTCAGGTGGCAGAATCGTGAAGAGGCTGTCCTGTCTGAGGAACTGCCTCCTGAGTTACGTCACGTCCACATTGATCTCAGTCTCTAGGTGTACCTTTCTGCTTCCCTAGTAAACCCGTTACTATGAGTGTGCTCTGAGTTCTTTGTGGCCATTGCAGTGGATTATCTAACCTGTCAGGGCAGTGAGGACCATGGAGAGACAGTTGGAGTCAGAACTGGTAAAAAGTTTGGACAGAAGAAATATGTCTGACTTCAGTAGAAATCAGTCTTGGGCTGTTGATACTGATTTCCCTTCCCCTTCGTGAGGTAGTTAGAGGAGGTCAGACACCTCCCCAACACCGTTTTTATAGTTGTAAACTGTAAGGCAGTCTATAAGCAGGAAGCGATGTTACTCAATCCAAGGAGCCTCGTGGTGTGGTCGTTAAGTGCTCAAGGGTAACTGAAAGGTCATGGTTTGAACCCCCCAGCTGCTCTGCTGGCAAAAGGTGTGGCCATCTGCTTCCATAAGGACAACTGCCTTGGAAACCCTATATATAGGGCAGGTCTTCTGTGTCCTACAGTGTCACCAGGGGTCAGAGTTGACTCAGTGACAAGGAGGCATTATTCAGGCAAGAGTCACTTCAAGCAATATGGCATGTCCAGACCACAGGAGCAATAAGTCAGCTCTTCGCCGTTTCTCTGTGCCTATTTCCTCAACTTTAAGTAGAGATAAAAGTAGTACCTACTTTGAAGGCTTGTTCCAAGTATCAAACAAGTTAACATGGAAAGTGCCCAGAACGCTGCTAGGTACCATGGCTCATGTTCAACGAATCTCAGCCATTGTTAGGGTCAGTGTCATTCCACACCCTTGCTTTGCTAAAACATCGTGGCTCTCTCCTTTTGAATCCTTTTGATTTAGAATGCATCACAGATCTTGGGAAATGTCCCTCCTTTCTACAGCTGCCACCATGGTGAAGCCCAAGGTGCCCAAAGCCCACTCTCTTAGTCTGGTCAAACAACATCAGGAAGATTCTCCCTTTGAAAACCACTAATGTCAGAAGTTCTGTTGAGATAGTTTAAAGTGAGTTATTTCCCATATGTAAGGAGTTGGATATTGTTTGAAAATTTACCCCTGTAGTGCTTATCTTAGACTGCTCCATGCCCCCCACCAGCCGGGGAAAGGGTTGTAGAAGAAATATCTCCCGGATTTCGCAAGTAACCTGAAATCACTCGTTAAATTAAAAAAAAAAAATGGATCAAGGTGGGCCAATATGGACTTTATAATGCGGTTTGGAAAAAGATTATGGAAATGTCGGATCCGACTTGACGGCACTTGGCTAATAACATTCTAATAATAATTATTTTAAAATGCCTTTAGAAGAATGTCATGGGTTATTGTGTGACTTCTCATTGAAAGATTTAAAATCCTGCAGCTAGGAATTGGCACAGTTGAACTTGGATAGTCTCATATTAGCACATCCAGTAGTTTTAGTTTTCATTCTTTTGTGTTTTTATGTGTTCACGAGCATTTTATACTTTTTCATTGTGAATAATCTGTTCTCCTTATATGGCATTGCCCCTGAAGAAGGTATGTATGGTTTTCAAGGAGAAGAGAAAAGGAAAACAAACACACACAGTATGGTCTGTGAAATACTGTAGTGGTTACTGTAGTTTTTTTTGTTAATCACTTTCTAAAGACTGGTTTCTTTTTCTGGCCTATATATGGAAAACTCATGCATCATACAAACTGAAGGGCAATTTCAAGTTCTCACAAATTGATTTCTTACATCTTTAACTTGAGGGTGGGCTGGAAGCAGTGTCACAGGAGAAGTGCTAATAGTTCTTAGGAATATAAACTGAGCTGTACTATTTTCAAATTTTAAAATTAGAGTTAGGTGGAAAAAGTCTTTAAAATTTGTTTAAAAAGACTCAGGCATTTACCCAAAAGCTTCAGAATGTTAAGGTGGAACATTTTGTCATCTTACAACCATTTTTTCTAAAATTACTGTATCAGTTTAAAAGTTATTTTAAAATTTCTCTGCCACCCCAAACTTCGGTTTGTATTTTTAAAATTTGATTTTTTCTTTAATTCTGAAGTTTACGTTTCTGTAGACTTTTTCAGCATGATAGTGTCTAGATTTCTTTTATACCTGATGAAAAGCACCATCCTGCCTCAACCTGTCAGCAACTCAGCTGAGCAGTCAGGAGGTATTATCTGATATCTTGTCTGACACAAGGACAGCAGTCCAAAGAGAAAGATATTACAAATTGGTGCCACACTTCGATAAATAGAGACATTTTATTTTTCAGCAAGCTAATTCAGTCCAGTTCAGTTAACTCTTTTATCCCCCTTAAGGACAGATCTGAAAATACAGCTGTGAATGGCTGAGTTCATCTTGTGTTTGACACGTCAGTAAATGTGAAGAAAAAAGCAGATCATGAGGGAGGGTTTTCTGCCCTTAGAATTTGGATAATACTGAGCCCAAGAGCCTGTGCACTTAGCTCCCCATGGTGGATAGCGGCAGGGTGGGTCAGTGGTATGGTGGGGGTCAAAGGTCATGTCTCCAGGCAGGTGTCTTGGAAAGAGCTGGGACTTGGCTGCTTTGGGTACTTTTTTCCATAACAGTTGTGACCTTTGTATTGTAATCCCTCTTGAGAATTAGCAGGCATTTTTCAGGGGGTCATTTAGCTTCACTTTGGTTCCATAGGCTAAAGCCATTGGGTCCAATATTTTGTTAGTTTTGTCATTTTGATAAAGTCTTTGCTATAAATAGCTGTTCTTTGAAAGACCCTTGTTACACTAAGTGTAATATAATTCCCATGAATTTAATCATTTCTTCTGAGACCTGCACTGAAATTCATACTGTCAGTAAGATTGCTTATTCTTCAAGGATGTAATGAGATGATGGTGTTACCAAACGTGAAACATTTAAATAGTGTTTTGGAGAGAAGATGACCATTGTCCAGAGACTGCCTCTTGCTCCACAGGTCGGCTCCAAGATCCTCATCTTCCGGGTCAGAATCCTTCAAAGGCCTTCCCCTCCCCACTGCCATGTGTGCCGGGCTCCTTAGGGTCTGCAGTAACACTCCTAGGCCAGCCTGTGGGTCTCTAGGGTGCCACATCTGTCGTTTGGGTAATCTCACATCCTACATTTTCCAAGAAACAGGTCTTCAGTTGACTGACTGGTTGCTGTGATAGAACGTTTCTCTGTGTGCGCTGAACATTGAAATACCGAGAGCACTAGCCGTCAGTTTCCACCAGACCAGCTGTGCTAGGTGCTTCCCTCCCAGATGGGGTGACGCTGGCTCCCGCTAGCCTGGTGCCCTGTGTGTGAAGGGCCTCCTCAGCACTGCGGCCGTGGTCACCGAGGAGATCCCCAAGCAAAGAGTTGGGCCAGCCTGTGTCCGATGTTGGGAGGGCAGATTCTAGAGCTCAGCAGCAGTGCCAGTCACCAGCTGTGTCTCCTCACTTTAAATGCAGTGACGGCACTTACGTGTGAGGCGGCAGAGAGGAGCCAATATTGGTGAAGTGCTTAGAACTGTGCCTGGTACAGACTAACCAAAACCTACTGCTATGGAGTTGATTTGACTCAGCGTGCTGTGTACAAAATTGTTAAATAAAATAATGTGTTGCACATGTACTGTTAGTCACCATGATAAGTGTCTCATGTCTTGTTATGTCATCTAGTCTTTATACCATTCTTATGTAGTAGACGCTGCTGCTGTTCCCATTTTATAGATGAGGGAATCCAGACAGGACAAAAGGTAAAAATATGCAGTAAAAGTGAAGAGTCTTATTTGATGGCTCACAGGAAGTATGAGGCAAAACCAGGATTTGAATTCACACCGCCAGGCTCTGGGCCCCTAACCACCATGGTGCACTGTCAGAGCTGAGTGTAAATCATTTTATCCTTAAGAAGGCCTCAGTCAGGTGGAGAGAGAGATGTAGCAGAGTGTTTTTCTTGACATAGTGGGAAACCACATGCTTTGAGAAAGACACTGGGACAAGCAGAGACCGGTCTGCTGGGTGCTTTGGTTGACTACCTGGTCAGGACCAGAGATGACGGAGACCGGGGCCACTTACGGGTGCTCACTGCACTCCGGACTGAGCAGTACTCTGTGCTAGTGGCTTTTTGGGTTGTGTTTTTGTTGTTAATATCTATTTAAAACTCATTTCATTATGCTCTCTCATGTCACCCAACTCTACAAAAAAGCTAAGTTTATCAACACGAGTTCTAGCTAGAAAAGTTTAACAACCAGAACTGGAATGGCAATGGAAATCTTAAAACAAATAAAATCTTGTATATGTGGGAACTTCTCTTGAGGAGGTGAAACTGCACGTGTGTAAATGCCCTGTAGGTTTACAGCATGGGACATGTGTCTGTAGTAATAGAAATCTTCTAGATACTGTGTCCAGTGCCTACGTTTTTTATGCAGACCCTCAAAAGTTTTAAAAGTGAGTTTCTGCAGTCTGTAAAGAATTCTGATTATTTTGTGTTCACAGTGCATTTTAGTAATTCATAGATAATGGGGAAAAAAAAACTTGACAGGTTGTGTGTGTGTGTGTGTGTGTGTGTGTGTGTGTGTGTGTGTGTGTGTGTGTGTGTGTGTGTGTGTGTGTGTGTGTGTTAATAAAAAGGTTCCCGAGACACTAATGCTTTGTAGAGATTCTAATGGCTAATACTCTTAAGTGCTGGGTAAAAATTAAACTTGAATAGCAACAATGAAATACTTACTCATCTGATGGCTTTGATGTTGAGCTCCTTTCTGGTCACAGTCCCCTTCCTAATGGACAGGTTTCAAAGAAGAAACTGATTATAGCTTTCAGCTGTGATGCTTTCCTATTCTCTCCATGACAGAAATCCATTTTGTTTTAGTCCATTTGGGGTATTTAAATTTTGAGGACAGCTTAGAAATCATGTTAATGACAAATGGCTCGTACAATTCTGAATTCATTTCACTGATAGGGTAATGAATTAAAGTTATTTGTTCTAGTACCTGGGTATCATTTTAAAAAGATTGCTGTAACTCGTTTATTCTCTAATCTTTCCAACCTGAATTCCCCATTGTTTTACATCAGAAGGCCTAAAGTGAGTGAATGTGTGTGTGCAAAATGAGGAATACTTGACAACAGACAAATTCACCGGGTCAAATTGCTTATATTCAAATATGTTTAGAAATGTGTTTAGATGTGAGCTTCAGTTCTGATAATAAGGACTTTCTTGAAAGTTTAACATTATTGATACTTTAAGAATATTGAGTTAATACTGTTTTCCTTTTATACTTTGAATTAATAGTCACTCATTGTAGTCATTCAGGAATTTAGAAATTGTTACTGCAGTGTTGATTTAAAATTTTTTGTTTTCATATGATTTTTCCCTCGTTGACTGCAGGACACTTAACATGTGTGTTTCTTTTCTTCCTCAGTTTTCATGTGAATCCGACAAGCAGTGAAGATCTCAGGAAAGTACTGGTAAGTTCCTGAGACTGGTCGAGAGTTCCAGAGAACAAAGCTGGGCCTCTCTGGCACCCGCCTCTGAAACTGCCTCAGCCTTCTCAGTTCCTCTGCTGCCTAAGTAGTGAGGTTGAGAGAAAGGAAAGTAAAATGCAGCCCTTGCCACGATGTGTGATAGGTGGCTTCTACAACATATGTGAAAGTTAAAGCAGTCATTAGAGTTAGAGTTGAAGGCAGTTTTGAAAATACATATTTTGTTTGCTGACTGTTTTGAAATTATTATGGAAACTGACTTCAGGGTCAACATTATAGTTCTAAAATAGGAGCGTGTGGAGCCAACTAACATTTTTGTTGTCAGGACGAGGACTGAAGAAAGAACAAAGTGTCTTGTTAACATTCGATAGTAGGAGTAACCTCCTTGCAGGAGATCCAGTTAACCAGCAAAGTGTTTGAAAGAAACTTTAGGACATTTGTCTTCTAGTCAGGACAGCAGCTAACAAGACCAACCAGGCAACCAGCTAACTGAAATCGTTGACATGGATTTAGGTACCTTATTCCATTTTATCACTGTTAGGAATCCAGCACTGAGGCTCTCTTCAGAGTTCCGTTGTATCAGCAGTCAATTCTAAATATACTAAACCTAGGGAGTAAGTCATTACCAAAAGGTGGGCACGTGCTCTCGGTAGAGGCCAATTCTCACTGAAGAGCAGAAATAGTGCCTTTATTCCGAGAGTCTGGAAGCTGGTGGCTGCTGTTTGAACCATCTGTCCTTAATGTGTGTGATCCAGATGTTTAATAAGAATTTTTTTAAGTGATAACATGTCACGATTTTCTATGATGTGCTGTGCCTGGAAGAAACCCTGGTGTTGTTAAGGTTATTTTATAAAGCACTCTAAATGTAGTTATTTGTCTTTAAAGTTGTAGAAAGCATTAGAGAAGCAGATGACTTTGTACTCTGTTTTTGCTGTTTTATGTAAATGATTTGCAAGTTTTGATATTTCATAAATACTCAAGTCTTTTTAATATGGCAGTCTGGAGAAAAATGTCAGAATATATGAAGTCAGCCTTTGATCAGATAGTAAAATGAATTCTCTCTGGCAGTTACTTCATCTCAAACAAAATGCAACATCAAAAAATCGATTTAATGTGTAGCTATTGTTTATTAAGTAACCTTAATTATAATTTCTATGTGCTTGTAAATGTGCTTTTCCAAATCTTGTGATTTATTGCTGTACAAGCATCCTTAGAATTCTTTAAAGAAATAAAATGTGAAAATTGTTTTAGTTAAAGGATTTAAAGGTGATAAAAGAATCCTTGATGTGTGATTACTTCTCTCTGGAATACTAACGATTCTAAATGACAGTTAAAGGATTACTAGGTGTTGTTAATTTACTGCAAGAGACAATTAAGAGGAGAGAGCTCATCCTTGCGCTGATCGGTTTTGCGGAAAAGTATTTGAACAATTTTTGTGTTGAAGATTACAAGATGTTTGAAGTAATTTACATTAAGTTCTCCAATAATAGCCATCCACCAAGTAATTTTTTTCTCCTTCTGGACGTAGTATTTTGTAATTAAGTTTGTATGTCTTGTATGCTGGTGCCAACACCTGTCTGTGAAAGCGCAGTGTTTAAACAGGAGCAGTAGCCAGTTGAAAGGGCAGTGTGAGCTCTTTAAGGCCTAATTAAGAACTGAAAGGGAGATGAAGGGAGTAGGACAAAAGATGTGAAAGTAGCTGAGATGATATTCCCAGAGCAAAGTTCCTCATTAGAACAATAATGAGACGATCAGAGAATGCCAAGCCTTCAGCTTATCTCTCTCTCTCCCCTCTAGTTCCCTTGGATGTCAGTTAGTCCTCCACCAATATTTGGTTACCAGGACAACCTTTCTTTAAATCTTCAGTTATTTTGAGTCCTGGTAATTTGCTTTTGTTTAAGTTTAAGTATTGTAAAAAAATATATACATTTCCTAGTTTAAAAGGCTAGACTCTGTGTAAAGTAAAGACAGATTGCTAGGAATTCTCAAATTCTTTTCTATAACTATGTGATTTAAAATTCTGATTAGAAAATTTACTGTAATACCGTTATTCTCTTCTCTAGTCCCCCCATTTTTATGTTTTTAAATGTCTGCATGTGGAAATTTTTTAACAGAGATTGGGTAGGAATGACAAAGGATTGGCTGTGTAAGAGGAAGAGAGAAGAAAATTTTGCATTAGATTTTAAAATAAGAAAATGTCATAAAAACATGTGCCATTTACATGCTGGGGCTGTGGGATGGTATTGAGTATGCAGGAGTCCTGTTGTTGGTGGCATTTGAGTCTTTATCAGTTTGAAGATTTCCTAAGTTATGGAAGTTTTTCCAAAAATAACACTGAAAGTATCTTTTAAGGGAAAAAAATATTTTTCTGAATTTGCCTGAAAGTTTTCATCTACAAACAAAATAATTTTGTAACTGCTAAGTATTTTCATTTTCTGATATATATATATATATATGTTATTTAGAATGATATCAGTGAACAGACAATATGTATTTATTGAGTATATCAGTCAGTGTAGGAATCTTTTGTCTAAAAATAGAAGGTTTACATAGTTTTCTAATATGGGATAAGATTTTGAACTAAGCATGAAACTGTTTTTAATTATTTTATATTCTTTTCCAGAATGTAGTTTATAGTACATGTGCTCCTAAGATGTTCTCTTGGCCAGATACTTGATGCAGAAATTTTCACATAAAACACAAATGGAACAACTATTGAAAAGACCAGAAATGTATTTCTGGGAAATCTGTCTGTACGTTAGTTTAGGTGGTTGTGAGGGAAATACTAGGTAAATAGTGGGTCTGTATATTTGAGATTCGTCCTGTTATGATGCCGAACACTATTCTGAGTGAATGATTGTTTTCAGAGATTACATAAATTGTTATATTGATATGATACTATGGTATGGACTTAAAGTATTTATGTCAAAATAGGAGGTTTTTTTTTTTTTTTTTTGGCATGTCTTTTATCCTCAGTGTTTTTAAAGAAATGTTAAGGGAAAAAAATAAGCCCATTATCCAGTAGTGGTAGGGTAGTGTTGGATAGAACAGTGCAAGGAAATTTTTCAGTGTATATCATCACTTAATTAGTTTGGAGAAATCAATTCATGTCTGGATAATTTGGTTAAAATTAGAGAGACTGGAGCAGATTTGATTAATATTAGAGCAGCTGGGACAGATTATTATGTTAAACTAGGAAAAAAACATAAAACAGTCAACTAATCATTAATGAACCCCATTTAGTTTAAATTCATTAATCCTCGCAATTTTTACACAAATTCCTATTTGGGGTAAATGTTTTATTAGACCATGTTAGTTGGACTTTAGTACTTTCAAGAACACAGCTCAGAAAAATCACTTGGTAAATCATGAGATTTTAGAGTGAACAGAGATGTTGGAGAAACATCTCATCAGCTAAGGAGAGGGAGACTAAGTTGGTTTGTGTCTCCAGTCTGTACAGAATTGCTTAGGATAAAGAAGAGATTTTTACCTATTTAAAAAATATATATACATATATATTTCTCCAGTGTGTCTTGCTCTTCTGTGGAAACTTGCTTGACGTAGTAAATGATTTGTAGGGAGGGAGTTGGGAAAATTTTAATGTGCCCTGTATCTCTGAATTGCTTGTGACACTTAAGTAACTAGTAAAATCATGTTTGTGTGTGCAGATACATTTAAAAAACAAAAAAAAAAAATTAATCAGGGGAGAAGAGCCTGCAAAGTAAGCCAGCATTTCAGAATTGTCCTTTGTGGTAGAGTGGTTTATTCTCAAAAACTTTTAGGGATGAAGGTACTGTAAAGCCCCACACTGAACCCACTGCTGTCGAGTCAGTTCCAGTCAATTGTAGCAACCCTATAGGACGGAGTAGAACTGCTCCATGGAGTTCCAAAGGAGTGCCTAGTGGAAGGTACTGTGTAACTCATTATACCTGCTCCTCTTTTTCAGTGCTAAAATAGGGGTTTTTAAAGTCTTCCAAAACTGAAACTCATTTCTCTTCAGTTTTTTTGTTCATTTTATTAATCTAGTAGAGTGCTTGGTAATTCTTATTGTGATTGCAGTAGCCCTAAAACTAATCTCAGACCCTCCAGATTTATTTTACCCACTGTTGCCATTTTAATTTTCCTAGAACATAGCTTTTATCCTATTACTGTCCTGTTAGAAACCTCCAATATCTTCCCATTTCCTGTAGCAAGAAGTCTAAAGACCCTTACTAACAGCCGTCTAGTCCTTGAGGATCTATTGCCGTTTCACCAGCGTTTCACCAGCGATGCAGCCTGCTCCCTAACCTGGCCTTTTTCCATATGTGCTTCTCTGGCTGATTAACTGCTATTGACCTCTATGCATTGAACCTTCTTTCTTCCTTTGAAAAAGCAGAATCTACTGCTTGAACTGTCCAGGTCCCATTTTTGCCTTGCAAAATCTTTGAAGAATGGTACAAACTGTATCTTGCCTACAAAACCTGAGAGATTGTACAGAATCGGAGAAGTGTTTTCAATCCTGCATCTTTTCCTTTATTCTGGAGAGAAAGGTAGTATATGTACTTCAGTAACATAAGCATCATATTGATATCTGAACTCCAGCTGCTTTTGTGTCTCAGGTACTGGCAGACCTATTGCCTCAAGGAGTTTTAAAAAGTTAAACTTTCACTTTACTGATGAAAAATCCCAGACAGGTAACATAGTTTAAGTAGATCTTGAAAGTCAGTAGACGCCTTTAATTCATTACACATGCGCACGCACACACAAAGCCTCTTCTCTTTTCACTAGTTCCCACTCTCTACCCTCCGCTGAATAGATATGATTAGTCTGTAGCAGCAAAAAAACCAGTTTCTTTACTATTTCATATCTCAGTTTATTTTCTTTAGAGCCAAATGGAACTATTTTGAAAGAAAGTGATGAAATTATGTTAGTTGTTGAGTTGAGTGATAGAACTACATATTATAAAGGAATGAAAATTGTTGCCTTCGGGTGTATTGTATTTTATATAAAGAGAAATCTAAATACTACATATGTAATAAAAGATGGGATCACAGTGCCGTCTTGATTGACTTTCTGAGAAATAGTTTTTAACCGCTAGCATTGATGCTAGAATGCCTTGTAGTAAAAAGGAGTTTGGTCAGTGCCTTTTTTTTTCTTTTCTGCTGTTTTATGCTTTTGTCTAAAAAATAATTTTTGTCTTTCAAGAAGGTCATAAAATAAGTAAATAGGTGAAATGGGAGAGAAGACGAAGGTATTAACTGTATTAACCGTAAGTGTACCATGGTTGCAGTAGAAACTGAGTTTCCTGATAACCAAGGCAAAAAGGGAAGTAAGTTAGATAAATGTTAGTACTGGAAGCAGGAAATAAATCCGTTACCTGAGGAGAAAAAGCTTTTCCTGCCTCTAAAGTAAAACAAAAGTTACTTCCATGGGGTAACTTGCACCTACATGTGGACACTTAAAATATTTGTTCTTTTTTTGTAACAAACTGTATTTTTTCTAATACTTATCCCTAGTAAGTCAGGCTTTATGAAAATAAAATTGAAAACAGATACAATAGTTTTGCTCATTTTAGTGTTTTCAGTTTCCTGGGGCTAATCTACTGTCCAGCATTGTAGTTTTCAGTAGCTTTTTATGGTTCCTAGAGTTAATTCTTTGAGACCTTTAGTTTTAATCGATATTGATTATACATATTGTAGAACACTTTTTAATTGAATCTTAAGTTATATATTCAATCTCTGACATTAGGGACTTGCCCACAATATTTTTTGAAAATTGCGGCCTGAGAATTTCGAATTACAATGAGAACTCGGGTGTGTTGGCCCCATCCTCGCCTCAGAACTAGCTAGCCAACATATGAACTGCCACGTTAGTTCTAGCCAAAGACAGAGAACAAGTGGTTTGGGATTTCAAAAACAAAACTTGCCATTCTAAGTAGTGGTTAACATCTGTCCTTGGTGCTGTATCTACCGAAGTGACCATCTTGTGTCTGTTTAGGACAGCAACCCCTTCGACGCCACTGCGGGCTATCGCAGCCTGACCTATGAGGAGGTGCTGCAGGAGCTGGTGAAGCACAAGGAACTCCTGAGGAGGAAGGACACCCACATCCGGGAGCTGGAGGATTACATCGACAACCTTCTGGTCAGGGTGATGGAAGAGACGCCCAGCATTCTCCGAGTGCCGTATGAGCCCTCCAGGAAAGCGGGCAAATTCTCCAACAGCTAATCAGCCAATTGTACTGCTTTAATAATTAAAATAGAAATAAAAGAGAGTGAAAAGAGAGGAAGGAACGATACAGAGGGAAGAAGTGGAGAGGAGAAAAAAAATAGAACTTGTTTATGAAGAGAGACCAGGTCTCATTACCTGTTCTCCTGCTGGATTTGGAAAAGTTGTTTTACCTGTAAATAGTAGCAGGGCCTCTCAAAAGAGTGACCTTTGAAGTGAGTTAAATGATTTAAGCTTTGAAAGTGAAAATGGACTAGATTTGTGACACATAAGCAGTTCTTAGGATTCACTTAGGTGCTGGGCCGGCCCATGAACCTACTAGAAGCCTAGAGATATCTTCAGAAGTTCATGACTTATTCCTCAGGAAAAGATTTCTCATGGAGCAGAGTGGGTACTGTAGTTGGTTCCTCAGAAGTTCATTTGTAGACATCGATGCAGGAATACTGCTCGGTAAAAACACTACTAAAAAAACCTGTATTTTATATACATACCTGTATACATGAATATATGTCCATGTGTCTCTGTATATAAAGTACATGCATATACCTCATATATAATGTGTTTTTAGAACATTAACAAAAACTGTTGCCTCTAAGTTTGAGATATTATCTATAATTTGAAAATGTACATGTGACTTATTGGTGCAGAACAGATCCTTGTTAGTGGTGTTCGATTTGTAATGCAGAAACGGCTTCAAATCACTCTTATTGACATGAAGCTTGGTTTCCAAGTGAGCTGCTCTGTGTTATTCCAGCTTCAAATTATTGCTCTTTTACTGAAAGTAGTGGCCCATAGCCCTTTCTTAAAGAATGCCATATTTTGGGAAACAGCATTAACTTCATGACAGCATGAATTTCTTTGAATTGATTTTTTTTTATCCTCATGTCTTGGGTTTTGTTTAAGCTATAAGCAAAAGATAAGCTCATGTACCTTGCTCTGTAGAGATTTTGCATGCCACGATTAAATCACTAGCAAGGAAAATATTAGCAAATTGTATCTGAAGACAATTTTGAGGGAAAAAATGTGGATAATCGTCTGATGCCTGATAACCCAAAGCAGTGGGCAAATTCTAGGAATGCAGAATTAGGCGTGGTTTCAACTTACATAAATAATAGAACAGATGGTTGCCTTTGGGTCTTGAACCAAAATAGGGGTTGCTGCAGGAGGACTGAGTTTTCAGAGCAGAATGCCACTAGCGTGGCACTGTACGTTACTGTACTCCGTAAGAATTGATTTATCACAAAATGAAGTTTTTTTAATCTACTCCCCGAAATGTTGATTACTTCCGTGAGTTACCTATCTAATATTTGTACAAAATTAATCTGAAGTTTAAAGTGAAAAACAGTGGTATAAAAACGTTACTAATCATCTAGTGCTTATTTTTCAACCTCAGAAAAATCTAAATAGTTACCATGAAACACTGTCTGTGAGAACTGAAAATGCAGACTCTGTCTTTATGTGGAGACCTATATAATCTCTGAATCTTGTAACCCACAGCATTTTTTCTAATATTTATCCCTATTAAGCTTTATTTGTCATGCGGAAGCTACTTCAAACTTTATTCAGACTTCACTAAAAATAAAATTAAAAGCAGATGTCAAAGTTTAGCTCTTTTTAATATTTTGAATCAGATAGTACTGGGCCACACTTAATCATATAAGCTAAAATCTCTTGTTACTTTTATTTCCCGAGTTTGTTTATATTTCCTGTGAGTATAGAATTTTGAAATTCTGAAACATTTTCCCAAATACAAAACATTAAATATAATTTTCTAAAATTTCAAAATGGGGAAAGAAAACCACCTTTTGGCCAGTTTTCCCCTCTACTTACAATTAAAATTCTATAATTAATCTCAAAATCAAATGTAGAATTTTATTTTCTCGTTAGAGATTTTGGTAATTACTGTTTCTTAACATGGTACCATTCTTATTTTACATTTATTAAATATTGCAGAGTTCTTGGCATTTGTTTTTTTCTGTTAATATAATTGAGGCTTGTATACTTAAAAAAATAATAATAATACCAGAATTCATGTGTTCTTAGCATTACAACAGATGCCTGCAGATATTTTAATGTGATTTGGCCAAATTTGCTATTCATAGAGTGAACCAAGATATCAGTTTTGTATTCAGGGGTTGTTTTATATAAATAGAACTCACTGAAAGTGTGGTTCGAGTACTGCTATGCTGTTCAGTTTGCAAGAGAGACTCTTTGCCTGTACACACAAAAAAGTAAAGGATTAAAGTTATTCATAAGGAGTGACTTACCTATAGCTGAGGTGATGATTGTGTGTTTAAATATGAAAAGTATTGAAAACTGAATCCACATTTATCATTGCTTGAAAATTTTCTGTTCTGACATTTATAAATTTTCGCTCATAACCTAGAGTATAAATTATTTTTGTAATCGGTCACATAATTAACTAAAAACAAAAGTTAAAACGAATCCCAAGGAAGCCTTACAGTGTTCCTGTGTTTGGGTGGAGGTTCAAATAGAGTGGGTTTAATTTCTAGTATTATAGGAAAAGGGCCATAAAGATCACTTTTGTCTGTTTTTCCAAAATGTTACCAAGTATTCTGATGATAAATTTTGTTAAGTAGCTTAGAATTGGAAACACAGCACATGTATCATAATCATAAATAATGCACAGCACAGTAGACTTAAAAATGTTCTTTTTATGTTTAAAATAATGCATGCTCAAAAACCTTTCACCCAGAGGAGTTTTTAAAATCTCCAAACTGATATTTATTTTAAACCTGTAAGTTTAACATACTTTTGTTACGTATTTAAGATGTCCCTACTATTATTTTAAAACCAGTATTGCTTCACAGCCAGTCTCCCTTCTGGTTCTAGAATTCCACCTTCCAGTGTTGAACATACCATCTCCCACTTGGGCTTCAGGCGTCACATGTTTAATGCCAGGCCATGTCTTAGTGGTGTGTGTGTAATAATGTAGGGCCCATTCACAAAAAAATGTTTAAGTATTGCTTTTTGCTGCTGTATTCTGCACTGAGCCTAGTTTTGCCATCTCCAATGAATGTAGTGTTCTCCATAGATTATACATAACTCCATCTATTGCTTTTGGCAGTAAATCAACATTTAGTTGTAATTCTCCAGCTGTGAAAATGTTGTCCAGTATTTAAAAACGTTTCATGAATGGAAACCTAAAACTCAGCTCATTAGTGACAGACTGGCTTTCCTCACACGCTTCCTTCACCACCTCCCACACCCCCCCTTCCTACCACCCCCATAAGGGTGCTTATTCTTTAACACAGAGAATCTTAAAAAAAAAAACAAAACCTACTGTCTTTAATATACCTATAGTAATTGTTAACTAACGCTTTTACTTTATTCTGGAGCTTTTTAGAAAAAGCAACCTTAGATTTGTAAATCAAGCTGCAACTTTTTGATGTTTGTGTACTCATGTCTTAGAGATAGGCTAGGTGTCACGTGTGTGTGTGTGCGTGCGTATGTGTGTAGGTGCAATACAAAGCATGTTTATTCACTTGATCTCTTTGATGTAAGAGGCAAAAAGAACTGCAGGGCTGCTGGTCAGAAGGGTGGATGGAAGGGTCTGTCAGCGCACACTGAAAGCCCCCATTTTCACAGATTTATAACTTTAATAATCCAGATGCAGTCATTGAAGATGTTTAATATGCAATAGGTAGCACCTTAACTAATTAATCTGCATATGAAGGGTTTTCTGATGTATTTAATAAGGAGTGTAGAAGCTCTTCAAGCATTAGAGTTGATGTTTTATTTCATTTATTTTCTGTGTTAAAAAGTCCACTCTTAAAGTGGAATTGAAGTCTGTAACAAATGATGCATTTGGTCCTATTAACCTCCAAAGCTTCCAGATGGTTTGTATTTTGAAGTACAAAAAAATGCTGCAGATCTAGACATGTATATATTTAGTAGGTACTTGGAAAAATGTAAGCATTATTTATAACTGAAGAGTATTGCACTTAATGTTATTAAGTAAATGCTCTTAGTAGCTGTATACATTTTTGGAGATATAAACTCAAAAATGTAAGCATTGCATAATGTGACAGTTATGTAATTTATGTAATCTGATGCATGAATCAGAATTTTTATATAATACACAGTGATTATTGATTTATTATAGTTGATTAAAATGTTTAATCTTCAGTTGTCAAAATTTCTTATTGCAGATAAAACTGTTACCTTAACACTTCAGTACATGAATCCTTTTATTAAAAATTTAGATTGCCTCTCTGGTAGATATAGCAGGTATTCTACAAGACCTACAAACACCCTTTACTGCAAAGAGTTCTGACGAGCCCTTCAGAGAGGAGTACCTGAGAGTGAACCTTCTTTAAGGAATGAGTGAATACAGTGTATGTATCAGGCACCATGCATGCCTAACCCTGTTGCTGTCAAGTCGATTCTGACTCAGTGACTCCACAGAACAGAGTTGAGCTGACCTGCAGGGCTTCCAAGGCTAGAAATCTGAACAGAAGCAGACTACTACATCTATCTTCCATGGGAGCAGCCAGTGGGATTGAATCACCAACTCTTCAGGTACAGCTTAACCATCGCTCCTCTAGGGTACCCTACTGTGCATAAGACTGGGAAATAAACAATGGGCGGTATAGACATCCCCTCATAGCAGTGGAGCTCATGGTGTGGCTGAAAATAACATTTGCATGTTTACATATAGGCTAAGGTCTGTGCTAGTGTCTTCTGCGTATGCATTATTGCATTCACTCCTCACAGCAACCCTATAAGGTAAGAACTGTACAGACTTTCAGAGGAAATTGAAGACAACTAATGAAAAAACCATTTGTGGAACTCAAAGAGTACATAGAGAAGCAGGCTTAGCAAACTCCTAGCATTTGTCATCACATCTTATCCTCCAGTTCATGACAGAAATCACATCAGTTGTGAATGTGGCAGTCCAAGTAAACACCTGGCCACCCATGGGACTGTCTAGGGGGAAATGTAAGGGCCCAAGGGCTTGGGCTGATGTGAGTACAAGTGAGTGTGTGGATATGTATTTGCACACTGGCAACGAATTAGGCATTTGTATTCCAGATATTGAGTTGTGGTCTGTATGCAGTCTTGTGCACAGATCACATGTTGGGAACAGATTGTAGGTAGGCAGAACACCTTACTCTGTTTGCTGTTGCTGCCTGCACTTCTCCCAGTCTGTCTCTTCTAGATGGTTCTTTCTGCCTAGCCCCAGTGCATATACTTATTTTTACTTAGTCCCTTGAGACATATGTATTTGGGGTCATTGGGAAGCAGAGCACTACTGTCATTCTGTGAAAATGGCTATTTGTCACATAGATTTCATTTTAATAGAGTGTCTTTTTGAGAAATGTTTCTGCTTAGCTTTGTTAAGTAATGGGCTTCTGACTTGGATGCTGAACAGTGTACATTTTCTCCTAAATATTATGTGATAAGATCGGTATCGTATTTCTGTATTTTTATGGTTACACAAGGTTAGTGCTTATAAGCCATGTTGTCATATACATACAATTACGTGAATTGGAAGTGCTTTACTTTGTTGTACCCCACGCAGCCTAAAATGTGACTCTTAAATTTTCAATGGTTCTTTCATTTGTTAAGTGTACCTGAAAAGCCAGATTTTTTCCTGGAAAATGGAAAATCAAATTTCTCTATCAGAAGTTTTCAGTTACGATGTGTTGGAGAGGCAGGGCTAAGATTATGAGACAGATGCTTCCTGTGATCTCTAACAGCAAAGACACCAAAAAACAAATGAATTGATTATAGATGACATTCTTGGACTCCTACACATCAAGGGGAAAGTTGAGAAATTAGACTGGGTGACAGGATAGGGCAAGTAGGTCCAGAAGTACGTAGGACTGGCCAGATCAGACCCCGAGGGAATCAGCACCGCACAGGCAGACTGGTAGCAGTGAGCATGATGAGCTGAGCAGTGGCTTTCAGGAAGTCTTCAGCAGGAGAGACTGAGTGGTGGAGAGCCTACTCATGCCTCCAGATTCTGTGAAAAATGAAAACCATCCAAAGCTAAGTGGCTTGCATCTAACCTGCCCTGTACTCATCTAACCTGCCCTGTACTCATCTAAAGCTTTCTTTCAGACTAAACCTCTCTCCTTTTTCCCCAGTGCTTCCCCCTTCCTTGTCCACACTGCACCAGGATTCACATTCTGATGCACTACCTGGGCCAGAAGTAGGACTTCTTACCATGTGCCCTGAGTGATTCTTTCAGACTTGAAGGGGGAGCAGTTTAACAAAAAAGGATGGAGCCTGGGAAATCTATCGGCTCCCTTAAGCTGGGACCCCAGGGCAGAAACAATTCCTTTGCCTAGGCTCGGACATGGACAGCTGTCAGTGTCCCGACTGTCTCAACCCATGCAGCCAGATAGCTGTGCCTACACAATCATCCCTGTCCATCTAGGCCTGTAGAGGAGAACCTGCATCACACGCTTGGTGACTGACTATTTGGACATCTGCACTGCAAGAAAAGTAAATGGATCCTTGAGTTTACCTGCCTAGCAACAACAGCTCTAACCATCTGGTGACAGGATGTTAGAGCCTCAAAGTCACCAATAAACTAGCTCACACAACTAGCCTGTTTGGGCATTTCAAAACAAAACAAGAAGCCAGTACACAGTAAGCAAACTAAGTAAATACAACAACTTACTGATAGCTCAAGAGACAAGAGTCAATATCAAATCACTTAAAGAGGCAGACCATGATGACTTCAGAAGGCTCCCAAAACAAAGAATCAGAAATTCCAGATGAAGAGTCATTCTTGGAGTTATCAGAGGCAGAATACAAAAGATTAATATTTAGAACTCTTGAAGTGATTAGGAAGGAGATTAAGGAAAACAGCACAGCATAATGACAAATTGTAAAGGCTGCAAGAAAGCATAGAGATAGCCTTCAGAAATTCATCAGATTAGTAATAAAGAATTAGACAACTCTATAGAAAAGTCAAAGGAACAATTGAGGCAACAGACAGCAGAATTAGTGAGATTGAAGATAAAGCAGTTGACACCAACATACTTAAGGAAAAGTCAAATAAAAGAATTTTTTTTAAATGAAGAAACAAGAATCATGTGGGATTCTATTAAGAGAAATAATGTGTGCCTGATTAGAGTACCAGAACCAGGGAGGTGGGGACAGAAGAAGATAAAGAGAATTGTTGAGGATTTATTGACAGAAAACTTCCCTGATATCATAAACAATGAGAAGATAGCTAATCCAAGATACTCATCAAATTCTATACAAGGTAGATCTCAAAAGAAAGACACCAAGACATAGTCAGAACAGTCTGTTACTGGTAAAAAAAAAAAAAAAGAGAGAGAGAGAGAGAGATACATAGATGAATGGAACAGAATAGAGACCCCAGAAGTATCACCAGCCTCTTACATACAGTTGATATTCAACAAAGGTCTGAAGGCTGTAAACTTGGGAAAAACAGTCTCTTTAACAAATGGTGTTGGCAAAATTGGATATCCATCTGCAAAAAACTGAAACAAGACCCATATCTCACACAAAAACTACCTCAAAATGGATCAAAGACCTAAATATCAAACCTAAAGCAATAGAGATCATGCAAGAAAAAAATAGGGACAACAATGGAAGTTGTAATAATATGCCTTAGACTAAAAAGTATTACCAACAATTGCACAAATAACAGAAGAAAAAAAATAGGTAAATGGGAGATACTAAAAATCAAACTCTTATGCTCATCCAAAGACTTTATCAAGAGAGAGAAAAGACTACTTATAGAATGGGAAAAAAATATTTGGCAACTACATGTTGGATCCATGTCTGGTTTCCATAACCTACAAGGTACTGAAAATAGCAACAAGAAAAAGATAAGTAACCCAGTTCAGCAATGGGCAAAGCAGATGTTTACTGCTGCACTGTCCACACCTGGCTGTCTTCATCAAGGAAAACTTCTAGGCAGCCAAAAGACACATGAGAAAATCCTCCTGATCATTATCTATTAGAGAAATCCAAATCAAAACTACAATGATATATCATCTCACCCAGTGAGGTTAGCAGTAATCCAGAAAACACAAAAACAACAAATGCTGTAGAGGCTATGGAGAGATTGAAACTTTCCTGCAGTGCTGGTGGAAATGCAAAATGGTAACATTTATGGAAAGCAATTTGGTGTTTTCTTAGAAAGCTAGAAATAGAAATACCATATGATCTGGTAATCACACTGCTTGGAATGTATCCTACAGAAATAAAGGCAGTCAGTCACATGGACAGGTACATGCACATGAATGTTTACTGCAGCACTGTCCATAACAGCAAAAAGGTGGAATCAGTGTAGGTGCACATCAACAGATGAATGAATAAACAAACTGTGGTACATACACACAGTGGAACACTATGCAATGATAGGGAACAATGATGATTTTAGGAAACATCATAATCTGATTTCAACTAGAAGACATTATGCTGAGTGAAATCAGCTGCAAAAGGACAAGTGTTTTATGAGACTTCTACTATAAGGACTTAAAAATGGACTTAAGTACAGAAGAAAAGACTCTCTGATAGCTACCAGGGTGGAGAGAGAGGGAGAGGGATGTTCATAGATAGTTGATATAGGAGTTTGGTTAGGTGAAGGGTGTGACAGCATGCAGTAGAGGACAGATCAGCATAACTGGGCTACACCATAAAGTAAAAGATTTTCCAAACTCAATCCAGTATTTCAGAGGATAGAGTAGCAGGGACAGGGGTCTAGGCACTATGTTTTCAGGGGACATTGAGGTCAGTTAGCATAACTAGTCTTTGGCTAAGAGAGTCTTCTGCACCCCATATTGGTGAGTGGCATCTGGGGTCTAAAAAGCTAGCAAGCTGCCATCTGAGGTACACCAAATAGGCCCAACCCATCTGGAACAGATCACCACTGAGACCATCAAAGACAGGAAAAAAGCCCAGGAGACAGAAGGACCCATATGAATGGGAGACTGAGTCAGCATGAGACCACGAGAACCATCTGGTACCCAGCCACCACTAAAGGTAGCCATGATGGGGACACTATGTAGAGTTCCTGAGGCAACATGAGACAAAGAGGTGTCCAGTTCAAGAGCTCTAGTGAAAGACCAAAACTGATGGCCTGAAGGGTCTCTTGGGAGCATGGCCTCTAGACTTACTGCTGGCCCTGATCTGAAACCAGTACTGAGGTTGACTCTTCAGACAAGAATGGACTGAACTTGGGGACACAGTGTGAGCATATGGTATGCGTACTTTATGGTTTTATACATTTATAGGAGGCTGTCCTACTGATTTCTTTCTAGAAGGGAAAGAAGAGGGTGGAGAGGAGGGGACAGGTGCTTGTTAAGAGGATACCAGAAGTATAGAGTTAAAAGGAGGAATGTGCGGTCACAGGGTAAGGAGCACAGCTGGAGTTGCAGATAGGTGAGCATGCAAAATTGATTTGGATTATATACTTTTACCTAATTAAAAAAAAAGGCACCAAGATGTATTTTAACCAAGCTTGCCAAAATTAAAGATGAGAAAATTTTAATAGTGACTAGGAATAACTGAAAAACAATCTTTAAAGGAGAGTCAAAAAGATTCAGCTGAGACTACTCGGTAGAAATGGATTATGGTATTGGTCAAAAGTATGATGTGGTTCAGTTTATTATAGTATAAGCACCAATGTTTGCAAATAATATATTTTTCTTTGTAAATGAGACCAGGATCAAGATCCTTGCTATCCTAGTGTTGCTGACGTTGTTATTGCTTGGTCAAATGACAGAAAAGTGTGAGTCTAGGTTATTTATATATAGTTCCCATCGAAGTTTCTTATTTGTATGACAATCTTTCACACAGGGATTGTAAACTCAGACATCTCCAGGGCCAGGCAGGTAATGTCAGTCATGAGGCAAGCTGGGTGCAAAAGAGGGCTTCCTGGAGAGGATCTGCCAAGCCAAGTGCCGTCGAGTCGGATCCGACTCATGGCGACCCTAAAGATCCCATTTCTCCACTAACAGGGAGCAATGGCTGTTCACTCTAGCTCCTCGTTGCTGTATGGGAATGAGTGCAAGGCCAGAGTTGCTAAACCTTTCTAGAGGAACTGAAAATACAGATTTTTATGTAAAACACGATTTCTAAATGTTGGTGACTGAGTAGTTGTTTTCCTGAAAACAATGTAGGCCAAGCAGTCTGGGAACTACTAGTTAACATTTCTTCTTCAGTAAGTCACGACTTTGGATAAACTGCTAATAGTAATGATAAAAAAAAACTAAGAACGATACAGATTCAAAATAGTGTATGTACCCTGAGTGACAACCTAAGGGCCACTGCTTTTGTGTTGGAGCATTTTGTTGTCAAGTCTATTACATACCCTTTTTACGGTGGTTGTGAACGCTTTGATATTTGCGACAGCCTTTGTTTTTGGTAAAAAATGAACATAGCTAAGGTCCCAAAGATGAATTTAGTGCTTCATGTTGTATGTGTTAAGGCCAACTCACACACTCTATGTGACAACTCCCAGTATTATCAAATGGGTATCTTTCTGAGTTTGAAGGTGTGTAATATGTATTTCTATTACAATATCATAACCATTAATTCCATATTGGTCTGATTTTATACTTCAACCACTTAAAATTTCCCTCTCCTTTTTGATCCCAGCCAGATTGAGAGGTAGATGGTTTAGCATGGTATTTCTCCAAGTGTTGTCTCGAAACCAACGCCCTCAGTGTCACCTGGGAACTTGTTAGAAATGCAGATTCTCAGGCCATACTCTCGACCTCCTGAACCAGATATTCTGGCAGTTGGGCCTAGACACGTGCTGGAACAAGTCCTCCAGCTTATCTGATCTCTCTAGAGAAACTGAAAATGCAGATTTGAGCTTTAACAGGCCCTTCAGCTGATTGTTATTCACACTCAGAGTCAACTGACTACCTTTTGGTGAGCAGAAGTAACACTTAACCACAATGCCATCAGTTTTCACAGTAGAGATAGAGGTATCTATTTCAATGTGGTGTAGACAATACTTTCTTGGCTAGGGTAACTTTCCTTTCCAGCTTTGAGTTTGTTTATGAACTGGTATTTTTAATTTTTAATGAGTTGGATATTTTTGGGAAAAAATCCTGAAGTATCATGCTTTATTTAGGTACGATGTTCATAAGGTAATGTACGATGACTATCGTTGAGTCACTGATGTGATATTTTGTTTGTGTGGTAAGATATGGTATCGTGACTGAGAAGGAAGAATGCACTTGAATCTTCATGTAAAACTGCCGGGATGTTCTATTTGGTGTGATTTTGCCATTCTACATTGAGTTAATTAGGGCATCTGAACCTCACACAGCCTTTTTTCACATGAAATAAAAGATAATTCTATAGAAAAAGAAACCATATGTGACTGCAGTCACATGAAAAAGAGATCAAATAAATTTTGAATATATGCATGAAACTGTATAATAGATTTTAACATAACAAATAAAGCAGCCTTGTGACCTTAGGTGAGAGATTTTATTTAAGAACACATTGCTTTGCCAGCCTGCTAATCATTTAGTTCAATAATTTATTTGTTCCCAGGGAGCCAACATTATTTTCACAGCCGAAGTGGGCTGAGTTCTCATTTGTATTTGCGTTAAGAACTTTGGTCTTGTGGCATCAGACTAGAGTAATCCAGAATAAAATTTAAAATCTTGCTAGGCCTTGGGCCAAATGTCCGAAACACTAAATGATGAGAAAAAAAGATCATTATGCATTAGATTAAATAACAACTTAAAATAAGGGTAGCAAGAGGGAACATCCGATAAGAGAGCATCTGATTGATGTTTATTTCTCTGGAATGATAATCTGAATCCTCAACAGTATGAAATGTACTCAAAGACAGCCGAACAGTGGCAAAAGTTGTTAAACGTGGGTTATTGTGATTAGTTTTGAATCATCATGCAAATCTTCAAGACAATCTCAATGCCAAACATTAGATTAGCCTGTTATTGTTTTTCTTAGGTGCCATCAAGTCAGTTGTGACTCAGAGACCCCATGGAAAACAGAAAATAACACTGCCTGCTCTTGCACAATGTCCACATTTGTTTTTATGCTTAAGCCCATCTTTGCAGCCACTGTGTCAATATATCTCATTAAGAGTCTTCCTCTTTTTCACTAATTTTCCACTCTACCAAGCGTGATATACTTCTCCAGGGACTGATCCCTCCTGACATGTCCAAAGTATGTGTCTTAGTCAGTTGGTACTGCTCTAATAGAAATACCACAAAGTGGATGGCTTTAGCAAAGAAAAATTTATTCTTACACAGTTTAGTAGTAGGCTACAAGTCCAAATTTCAGGATGCCCACTCCAGGGGAAGGCTTTCCCTTTCTTGTTGGCTCTGGAGGAAGGTCCTTGTGTTGCATCAGTCTTTGGTCAGGGAGCACCTTGGTGTAGGAACCTCAAGTCTGAAGGATGCACTCTACTCTTGGTACTGCTTTCTTGATGGGGTGAGGTTCCCAATTCTCTGCTTGCTTCCCTCTCTTTTTATCTCCTGTGGGGTGAAAGGATAAAAGGTGGTGCAAGCCACTCTTCAGGGAAACTCCCTTAGTAATAGTGTTGCGTTTCTTAATCCTCTTTTAACATAATCATCCTATCTGTTAGCCACAGGCAGAATTTAGGATTTACAGCACAGTAAAATCACAAAATAATTGGGAATGATGGTCCAGACAAATGGCTACACACATTTTGGGGGGGACACAGTTCAATCTACAACAGTACATCAGACACAGTCTCGCCAACTTTGCTTCCAAGGAGCACTCAGGTTGTAGTTCTTCCAGAACAGATCTGTTCGTTCTTTTGGTACATTCAATATTCTTTTCCAACACCACAACTCAAAGGCATCAGTCCATCTGTCTTCCTTGTTGATTGCCCAGCTTTCACATCATATGACACAGTTGAAAATACCATGGCTTGAATCAGGAGCACTTTAGTCTTCAAAGTGACATCTTTACTTTTCAATACTTTAAGAGGTCTTTTGCAGAAGATTTTCCCAATGCAATGCATCTTTTGATTTCTTAACTGTTGCCTCCATAGGCATTGATTGGGAACAAAGTGAAATAGAATCCTTGACAACCCAAATCCTTTCTCCATTTATAATGATGTTGCTTACTGGTCCATTTATGAAGATTTTTGTTTTCTTGATGTTGAAATACAATCCATGCTGAAGGCTATGGTCTTTGACTTCATCAGTGTTTCAAATCCTCTTCGTTTCCAGGAAGTAAGGTGGTGTCATCTGCATAACACAGGTTGTTAATGAGTCTTCCTCCAATCCTGATGCCTTATTCTTCTTCATATACTTCATTTTATCAGATTATTTGTTCAGCATACAGACTGGACAGATATGGCAAAAGGATACAATCTTGACACACACCTATTTGACTTTAAACCACACAGTGTCCCCTTGTTCTGTTTGCACAACTGCCTCTTGATGCATGTACAAATTTCTTAAGAGCACAATTAATTGTTCTGGAATTCCCATTCTCTGCAATGTTAGCCACAATTTGTTATGATCCACACAGTCGAATGCCTTTACATAGTCAATGAAACACAAATAAGTATCTTTCTGATACTCTCTGTTTTCAGCCAAGATCCATCTGACATCCGCAGTGATATCCCTCGTTACATTTCCTCTTCTGAATCGGGTTTGAATTTCTGGCAGTTCCTTGTCAACACAGTGTTGCAGTTGCTTTTGAATGATCTTGAGCAAAATTTTACTTGCAAGTGATATTAATGATCTTGTTTGGTAATTTCTGTGTTCTGTTGGATTACCTTTCTTTGGAATGGGCATAAATATGGATGTCTTCCAGTCAGCTGGCCAGGTAGCTGTCCTCCAAATTTCTTGGCATAGATGAGTGAACATTTTCAGCACTGCATTTGTTCGTTGAAATATCTCCATTGATATCCCATCAATTCTTGGAGCCTTGTTTTTTGCCAATGCCTTCAGTGCAGCTTTGACTTCTTTCAGTATCATTGGTTCCTGATCATATGATACTTTTTCCAATGGCTAAACATCAACCAGTTCTTTCTGGTATAATGACTCTGTATATTCCTTCCATCTTCTTTTGATGCTCCCTGAGTCATTTAATATTTTCCCTGTAGTATCCTTCACTACTGCAATTCAAGGCTTGAGTTTTTTCTTCATTTTTTTCAGCTTGAGAAATACAGAATGTGGTGGAACCTTATGAATAGCAGCAGAACATTGTTGGATGTTGTGCTGAAAAACAAGCACCCCAAGTTAGAAGGCACTCAGAAGACAACTGGGAAAGAACTGCCACCTTAGAGTCACCTTAATGACATAGATGAACTAAAGCCTTTGGGATGTGGCACAACTCAAAATGAGAAGAAACAGCTGCAAATATGCGTTAATAATCAGAACATGTAATGTACAAAATACGAATTTAGGAAAATGAAATATAATGCATAAACATCAATATCCTAGGCATTAGTGAGCTGAAATGGACCAGTATTAGCCATTTCAAATCCAACAATCACATAGTCTACCATGCTGGGAATGAAAACTTGGAGAACAGTGTTGCATTCATTGTCAAAAAGAACATTTCAAGACCTGTACTGAGGTACAATGATGTCACTAATAGGGTAATATCCATACAGCTACAAGGAAGACCCGTTAATATGATTGTTATTCAAATTTATGGACCAACCACTAAGGCCAAAGAAGAAACTGAATAGTTTTACCAACCTCTGCAGTTTGAAATTGATGGAACACGCCGTCAGGATGCATTAATAAGTACTGGTGACTGAAGTGCAAAAGTTGGAAATAAAGAAGGATTGGTATTTGGGAAACATGGCCTTGGTGACAGAAATGATGCCAGAGATCACATGATAGAATTTTGTAAGACTAATGACTTCTTTGTTGCAAATACCTTTTATAATCAACACAAATGGTGACTGTATACATGGACCTTGCCAGATGGGATACGTCAAATACGTAGGAATCAAATAGATTGAATCAAATTGGCTACATCTGTGGAAAAAGGCAACAGAAAAGCTCCATATCAGCAGTCAGAATAAGACCAAGTGCTGACTGCAGCACAAACCATCAATTGCTCATATGCGAACTCATTTGAAATGGAAGAAAATTAGAACAAGTCCACAAGAGCCTAGCATGACCTTGAATATATCCCACCCAAGTTTAGAGACAACCTCAAGAACAGATTTCATGTGTTGAACACTAAAGACTGAAGACCAGATGAACTGTGGAATGACAGCAAAGACATCATCCATGAAGAGAGCAAGAGATCATTAAAAAGACAGGAAAGAAAGAAAAGACCAAACTGGATGTCAGAAGAGATTCTGAAGCTTGCTCTTGAGTATCAAACAGCTAAAGCAAAAGGAAGAAATGGAGAGGTAAAACAAACCAAACATTTCAAAGGGCAGATCAATAAGTCAAAATAAAGTATTGTAAAGACATATGCAAAGAGCTGGAAATGGAAAACCAAAAGGGAAGAACACATTCTGCTCTTCTCAAGCTAGAAGCTGGATATTAGGTTTCTATTAGTAGAAACCTGATATTAAGGAACTAGACAAAACATAACTGAAAGCATTGTTAATTCAGAATCCTGTTTCTCAGCTTGTAGTTGAACCTCTTGCCCTGAAATATTGCTAAATACGTTAAACCAAACCAAACCCACTGCCACTGAGTCCAACTCACGGCAACCCTGTAGGACACAGTAGAACTGCTCCATATAGAACACCTGATGGATTCAAACTGCCAACCTTTTGGTTAGTAGAGGTAGCATTTAACCACTACGCCATCAGCGCTTCCAAATACAGGTTAAAGAGTAACAAAAAAGCCAATGAGTTTAACTTCATTTCTCATTTTGATGGCAGCATGGAAGAGGGGAAAGAGTAGCAGAGAAAGCTGTGGGAGTCAATGGAGAAGGCAACTGGGAGGCCAGATTTGATGGCAAAGCAGCTGACAACCTCAGTGACCTCAGGTCGTGTACTCTCGGAGACAGGGCAGGCAGAACACCTGTTTTAAGAAAGAATTCGTTTATCGCTGATAATCACTGACTGATCCAATGGCAACATTACATGTTTTTGTTTACATTTAAGGTTTTTTCTGTTATTAATGTACTGTTATTGAACATCTTTTATGATTTATAAGCTGTAAAATATTTTAATCCTTCACTCATTTGTTTACCAAGCTATTCATTTAATGCTATATAATATGTAGCACTTGAGACCATTTGTTGGGAATATTTGAATAATACACATGCTGTGAAGATATGTACAGCAAATAAAGTGCAAAACACATGAAATATTCAGGAAGAGTTCGTGATGAAGACAATGCATGTATTTTAATTAAAAAAAAAAAAAATGTGGCCTAAAATCTAGCAGTGAATCTTTCCCCAAATGATGCTGTATCTTCCAGGCAGATTCCTGGACTGAAAGGGCAGTAAGCTGTCATTTTGACTTTTCGGTGAGTAGATTTTATGTTAAAAAAAAAGCCATTAATACTGTTATAAGCACAGTTATAACTGTGCTTATTAGTGCTCTGCAGTATTATTTTGTCTCAGGGTGGGAAGTTACTGCAGAGTGACTGCATTAGGTATATGTGAACCTTGATAAAAATATGTTTCCTGAAGCAGGCCAAGGCGGGAGGCTGTGAGTAGGAGAGCACATCTCAGGTGTCCTGGGTCACCTCTGGAAGGAGGGTTTTGGGATAACACTGGGTTTAATTTTGTGGTCTTCAAAAGTCAACTATTGGGCGCTGAGACTACTTGTTTACCTCTTTCCTACAAATTGGCAGAGAGGGTGAGGGATTAACACCATGTATGATTTCCCCAACTGCCTCTCTTTACTCCCGAGCAAGGGACTTTGGTTGAAAACTGAGCATTCCCAGGCTGCTTAGCTGTCCATAGACCTTTGGACTCTTGACCCCTCCACCTTTGGGCCATGAGTAACTCTAAAGAGCTCTACCCACTGCTGGTAGGCTTGTTTTCACTTCCGGGCTATACCACTTGATGAGTTGTTCGCAACTTAAATGCTCTAGTGCCTTCTCTAGTAATATTTCCGGCGGTAATGCACATGGGGAGAAATTTGATTCCCACCAGATCAAGGGAGTATCTAGCCATTATAAGTCTTAATCCCGGTATTCACTGTTTAGTCTTGCCTTCCCTAACAACCTTCAAGTTCTGTGTTTTGATAACTACACCAGAGCTCATTGGAATTAAAATCATTTATATTTATTTAGTGCCTGTTACTTATTGATCTGGAGTCCCTGAATGGGGCAAAGGCAAAATCCCTGAATGGAATAAAGGCTTAGGTGCTAACTGAAAGGTGGGCTGATTTACCTAGAGGTACTGTGGAAGAAAGACCTGGCAATCTACTTTTGAAAAATCAGCCACAAAAAATCCTATGGAGCACAGTTCTACCCTGAGGGTCAGAGTCAACTGGACAGCAGCTGTACATGAATTTTAGTGTGTATCTCTAAATGGTAAATATACTCGACCTTTATTATTGTCATGTCCGTATTTCTCTTTGTCTTGACTCTTTCAATTTCTATCACGTGCTTTTACAAACCACACCATATGATTTGTGGATCAGACCTTATATGAATTAATTTTTCATCTGGCATTTCATCTACCTCTTTCTTCTCCAAGCAGAGTAGCCTGTCTCACTCATCTTTGCTGACCTCCTGCAGATCCCTTTCTTGTACATTTATCTGTCCTTATTTCTAGGGCTACTGCTATTTTTTTTTTTTAAATATATGAAGAATTCATGGCAAAGAGTATGAGCTTCTAGGCACTGTAACATTGACACCTAGCACAGTGCCTGGAAATAGTTGGCACTCAGTACTTATTTGTTGAATGGATGATCACGTTATTTTTATTAAGACCGATAGGGTTGTATGGAAAATTATGAACAGTGATGTTATCACATAAAGAAAGTCCCTTTTAAATGAATAAAAATAGGGTTTTTTAACCGTTAGTGGGAATTGGATCTAGAGAAGGAAAGATTACTACAAAACCTTTTTGGTATAAGAATTGACTAAAATAAATATTCAGCCCAAATTATAGGCAGTCCACCAAAGTCTGATGAGCATGGTGAATCCATTTTTTCATTCCTTTATTTCAGTGAGAGTTTGTCATATTCTACTACAGATATTTGTTTACTTGTCTATATGCACTGCTTACCTGTGCACACATTGAACAGACTAAAGTAGTTGTCACCTTCACCTCCCACTGCTTGCAGGTCCCATGTCACATTCCAAGTCCTCAGAAGACGCATGTTAGAGAAGGAAGGCAGGGGAGGGAGTTGCTTAGTGGCTGGTTCTTTGAAATACAGAGTAAGAAGGTTCTACTTTTTTGCAGTAAGTGATTTGGATGGCAGCATGCTGAGATTTTAATTATCTGCACTTTAAAATATTGCAACTATGGTTATTATAAAACACTTTCCATAGTCCTTGATGAAGGGAGGAACTCCTGTTTTAATTGTGACTTCTATTTGTAATTACTGACAAAGAAACCTTGGTGGTCTGTGATTGAAATGATGAGTACACTGAACCATTTTGTTGGTTAAAGAGTCTTCAGAAACTCTAGACATAAAAAATAGCCTTTTAAAAATTATGACACAAAAATAAATGAGTTTGATGAGAACACTAACAAGATGGACTCTGCTGATCCAACTGCTTTACTTACTATGTACATGTCTTCCATTGACTAATCAGAAGTCTCAGTCCAGGGTGGCAGTCGATTTCACCTTGAGTGTAAATTGATCAATCAACAGTTGCTGCTGTATGGTGGAGGTTGGTGAGGACTCATTTGGGCTCTCCCAGCTGTCTATTGATCCAATCCAATATTCATTCATCAAACCGATCCAATATCCACCCTTCCTTCCACTCAACAAATACATATTGAATACCTGCTGTGTGCAAAATACTATTCTGAGCACTAATGATACAGAGTTGATCAAGATGGACAAAGAGAGAGTGCTATCACAAATTGGTGATGTCTACCAAACACTAATGATATCCATACTCCCCCCACCGTTTTTTTAGTTTTCCATGTTTCTTTTATTAAGATTCATGCAATAATGTTTGATCTTAGGAATATTTCTTCTGTCTGTCCACCTGTACTTCCTTCTATAAGCCAGTAGGTTTGTAGTTCACTGTGATTTCTCCCTTTTTTTGTTATGATTAAATGAAAGTACACAATCCAAGTCATTTTTGTATGCCCACCTCTCCATAACTGTCTCGTCTGTTCAAGACAGTGTGCTGGTGACAGCACACTCCTCCTTGTCACTGTTCTAGTGTCATCTTAATGGACACCTGTTCCCTCCTGTTTACCTTCTCTTTTCCCCTCTAGAAAGAAACTAGTAGGACAGCCTCCTATAAATGTATACAACCACTAAGTACACACACTGCATGCTCACTGTATGTCCCTGAGTCCAGTCCCTGCTTTGTCTGAAGTGTTGGCCTCAGTACTGGCTTTAGGTCTGAGCCAGCAGCAAGTCTAGGGGCCATGTTCCCAGGGTACCCTCCATGCTGTCAGACCAGTTCAGGTCTTTTAATAATGTTCTTGATCTGCACACCTCTTTTTCTTGTGTTACATCAGAGACTCTACATTGTGTCTCCTATCAAGGCTGCCTTTGGTGGTGGTTGGGCATCATCTGGTTCTTCTGATGTCATGCTAATGCAGTCTCCCATTCATATGGGCCCTTCTGTCTCTGGGGCTCAGTTTTCCTTGTGTCTTTGATGCTGTCCGTTGTCATCTGTTCCGGGTGGATTGGTGACCAACTGATGTTCCTCAGATGGTAGCTTGCTGGCTTTTAAGGCCCCCAACACCACTCACCAATATGGGGTGCAGAAGACTCTCTTAGAAAAAGTCTAGTTATGCCAGTTGACCTCGATGTCTCCAGAAAACATGGCCCCCAGACCCCTGTCTCTGCTAATCTATCCTTTGAATTGCAGGGTTGGGTTTAGAAAACCTTTTAGTTTATGGTGTAGTACAGTGATGCTGACCTGCCTTCAACTAAGTGTTGTCACACCCTTCACTGAAGTGAATGCCTGTCGAGTATCTAATCTGTGAATAAATGTCTCCTTCCTGCTCCACCCGTGTAGCCATCAAGGAGTCTTACTTTCTGTGCATAAGTCCTTTTTTAAGCCCTTGTGATAGTGGCCTCATACTTTTGCAGCTGATTTCATGCAGCATAATGTCTTCTAGTCAGTACCAGGTTATGAGGTGCTTCCTAAAATCATCATTGTTTTTTATCATTGCATAGTGTTCCATTGTGTATATATGCCATAGTTTGTTTATCCATTCATCTGTTGATGGGCACCTAGATTGATTCCGTCTTTTTGCTACTGTGGACAGTGCTGCAGTAAACGTTCATAAACACGTATCTGTTCATGCGACAGCCCCTATTTCTGTAGGATACATGCCAAGCAGTGGGATTTCTGGATCATATGATATTTCTATTTCTAGCTTAGAAAACATCAAATTGCTTTCCAAAGATGCTATATACCATTTTGAATTCCCACCAGCAGTGTAGGAAAGTTCCAATCTCTCCACAGCCTCTCCAGCATTTGTTGTTTTGTGTTTTTGGGATTATTACCAACCTCACTGGGGTGAGACGGTATCTCTTCGTAGTTTTGATTTGTGTTTCTCTAATAGCTAATGCTTGTGAGCATTTCCTCATGTGTCTTTTGGTTGCCTGGATGTCTTCCTTGGTGAAGTATCTATCCACGCCCTTTGCCCGTTTTTTAACTGGGTTATTTGTCTTTTTCTTGTTGCTCTTTTGCAGTACCTTGTAGACTATGGAAATCAGATGTCAATCCAACATGTAGTTGTCAAGTATTTTTTCCCATTCTGTAGGTAATCTTTTACCTCTCTTGATAAAGTATTAGGATGAGTGTGTTTCATTTTCAGTAGTCCCAATTTATCTGTTTGTTCTTCTGTTGTTTATGCATTGTTGGTAAGATTTTGTAGTCTGTCTAAGCCATGTATTAAAATGTCCATTGTTCTATTTTTCTTCCATAATCTTTATCATTAGGTTTGTTATTTAAGTCTTTCATCCATTTTGAGATAAGTTTTTGTGTAAGGTGTGAAATATAAGCCTTGTTTCAGCTTTTTGCAGATGGATATCCAATTTTGTCAACACCATTTTTTAAAGAACTGTTTTACCTCAATTTACAACCTTTGGGTCTTTGTTGACTATCAACTGTTCATAGGAAGATGATGATATTTCTGCATTCTCTATTCTGTTCCATTGGTCTACATACCTGCTTTTTTCCAGTACCTGGTTGTTTTGAATACTGTTGTGGTGTAATAGGTTCTAAGGTTGGGTAGTGTGAGGCCTCCCACTGTGTTCCTCCTCTTCAGTAGTATTTTACTTATCCTGAGTTTATTTCCTTTCACAACAAAGTTGGCGATTTGTGTCTCCATCTCATTAAAAAATGACACTGGAATTTGTATTGGGATTGCACTGTATATGCAGATTGTTTTGGGTAGAATAGACATTTTTGTAATGTTAAGTGTTTCTATCCATGAGCCAGGTACTTTACTTCACTTCTGTAAGTCTTTTTTGGTTTCTTGCAGAAATTTTTTGGTTATAGGTCTCTTACGCCTCTGATTATATTTATTTCTGGTATTTTATCTTCTTGGGGGCTATTGTAAATGGCATTGATTCGGTGATTTCCTCTTTGATGATCTCTTGGTGTAAAGGAATCCTAGTGATTTATTTATGTTTATCTTATATCCTGATACTTTGCTGAACTCTTCTATTAGTTACAGCAGTTTATTTATGGATTCGTCAGGGTTTTCTGTGTATACTATCATATCCTCTGCAAATAGGGACACTTTTACTTCTTCTTTACTGATGAAGATGCCTTTTATTTCTTTGTCTTGTCTGATTGCTCTGGCTAGAACCTGTAGTACTATGTTGAATAGAAGTGGCAACAGTGGGCATCCTTTTCTAGTTCCCATTCTCAGGGAGAATTCTTTCAGTCTCTCTCCATTCAGGGTGCTGCTGTCTGTTGGTTTTGCATAAATGTCTCTTACTGGGCTAAAGAATTTCCCTCCTATTCATATTTTGCTGAGGGTTTTTAACATGAATGGGTGTTCAGACTTTGTTGAATGCCTTTTCTGCTTCAGTTGATAAAATCATGTGATTCTTATCCTTTGTGTTATTTATGTGGTTGATCACATTAGTTATTTTTCTGATGTTGAACTAGCCCTGCATCCCTGGTATGAATCCTACTTTGTCATCATGAACTATTTTTCTGATATGTTGTTGAGTTCTATTGGCTAAGATTTTGAAGATTTTTGCATCTAGGATCGTGAGAGATATGAGTCTGTAATTTTCTTTTTTTGCTGGATCTTTCCCCAGTTTTGGTGTCAGGGTTATGATGGCTTCTTAGAATGAAACTGGGGATGTTCTGTCCTTTTCTATGTTGTAAAATAGCTTCAGAAGTATTAGCATTAACTCCTCTCTAAGTTTGGTAGGACTCTTTAGTGAAGCCGTCTGGGCCAGGACTTTTTTTGGTGGTAGTTTTTTTTAATTATTGTTATTATTATCACTTTTTCAATCTTTTATGATGGGTTTGTTAACTTGTTTTACTTCTCCTTGTGATGATTTTGGTAGGTGATGTGAATCTAGAAATTTCTCCATTGCCTTTAGGTTTTCAAATCTGTTGGGATACAATTTTTTATAGTATTCTCTTATGACACTTTTAATTTTTAATTTTGGTTGGGTCTGTTGTAACATCTACGGTCTCATTTCTTATTCAGGTTACTAGTTTCCCCTTCTGTTTTTCTTTTGTGAGTTTAGCCAATGGTTTATCAATTTTGTTGATGTTTTCAAGAAAACAGGTCTTGGTTTTGTTAATTCTTTCAGTTGTTTTTCTATTCTCTAATTCTTTTAGTTCTGCTGTAGTTTTTTTTTGGTCTGTTTTCTTCTGGTTCCCAAGGTGTTCTTTTGTTGTTTTCTTTCTACTTTTCAAGTTGTAGGGTTAATTCTTTGGTTTGGGCCCTTTTGTCATTCCTGGTGTTTGCACTGAATGAAATAAATTGACCTCTGAGTGCTACTTTTGTTGTATCCCATAGGCTCTGGTAGGATATGTTTTCATTCTTGTTTGATTCCATGAATGTCTTTATTGCATCCTTGATTTCTTCTATAACTCATGAATTTTTGAGCAACGTATTATTCAGTTTCCATGAATTTGAATTTATGCTTTTATTATTTTTTCTCTGCTGTTGATTTCAACTTTTATTGCTTTATGGTCTGAGGAAATGCTTTGCAGTACTTCAGTGGTTTGGATTTTGCTGAGACTTTTTTATGGTCTAATATATGGTCTATTCTGGAGAATGTTCCATGTGCACTGGAAAATAAGATGTACTTGTCTGTCGTTGAGTAAAAAGTTCTGTATGTGTCTATGAGGTTGAGTTGGTTGATTGTCACAGTAAGATTTTCTGTATGTTTGTTCAGCTTTTTTCCTGGATGATCTATTCATTAGTGAAAGTGGAATGTTGAAGTCTCCTACTATTATTATGGAGTGATCCGTCTCATTTTTCAGTGTTGTCAGCATGTGTTCAATATATTTAGATGCTCTGATATTGGGTGAATAAATATTTAATATTGTTATATCCTCTTTACGTATTGAACCTTTAAGCAATAGTGACCATCCTTGTCCACGTTGGTGGATTTAAATTTAAAATCTCTTTTGTATGAGATTAATATTGCCCCTCCTGCTCTTCTTTGCCTGTTGTTAGCTTGGTATGTATTTTTCTATTCCTTAATTTTCAGTTTGTTCATATCTTTGAGTCTAAGGTGTGTTTCTTGCAAGCAGCATATCGACTGATCTTGGTTTTTGATCCAACCTGTTATTCTCTGTCTCTTTATTGGAACATTCAATCCATTTACATTCAGTGTAGTTATTGATAGATATGTATTTAGTGCTGTCATTTTGGTTCCTTTATTTTTGTGTTGTTGACATTTTCTTTGTTCCACTTAATATTCTGTTCTTGGTCATTTTTCTTTATGGATTTTCTTTTCATCCTTTTCAGTGTTGATTTTGTGTTTGTTGAGATGTCTGTACTGTGTTTCTTGTTTTGCTATGTAGCATTGTAAGTTTTCTTTATGGCTATTCCTTTGTTCTTCGTTAATGTTCTGAGTTTAAACCAGTATTTAACTTCTTTATTTTCTCTTAACTCCCTCTCCATCTGAAAAGTCCATGAATACTGAAATATATCCCTCTTTATAGTGTAATGTTGTCATAGTTTACATTTGATATCTCCATTTCCCTAATCTTAATATTTTAGCTTTGATTGAGCTTTGTGACTTCCATAAATAGGACTTTGAATGCTGTGTACTATACTGCATCCTTGAGTGTACATCTGGTGTTATTGGTTTTCTAATAGAAAAACTTGCTTCAGTATTGCTTGTAATTTTGGTTTGGCTTTCACAACACCCCTAAGCTTCTGTTTATCTGAGAATGCTCTAATTTCACTGTCGTATTTAAGAGACAATTTTGCAGGATATATAATTCTTGGTTGGAAGTTTTTTTCCTTCAAGACTTTGTATGTGTCATACCTCTGGCTTCTTGCCAACATGGTTTCAGCTGAAAATCGGAAGTCAGTCTAAAAGACTTCCCTTTGTACATTAGTTTTGGTTTAAGCCTAGCTGCCTTTAAGACCTCTCCTTGTGTTTTATTTTATTAAGCTTGATTATAATATGTCTTGTTGCCTTTCTTTCAGGGTTTGTCTACCTTTTTTTGGAGTTCAATGAGCATCTTGCATGGCTATCTTATCTTCTTTCATGGTGTCAGGGAAGTTTTCTGTCAGTAACTCTTCAACAGTTCTCTCTGTATTTTCTGCTATCCCTCCCTGTTCTGGAACTCCAGTTACATGTTAATTATTTCTCTTGATAGAATCCCACATGATTCCTAATGATTCTTCATTTTTATTTATTCTTTCATCTGATTTCTCCTCATAAATGCTGGTGTCAGCTGCATTGTCTTCCATCTCACTGCTTCTGCATTCGTTTTCCTCAGTCCACTCTTATGGCTTTCAACTGAACTGTCTAATACTGTAATTTTATTACTGACCTGCTGAATTTCAGGTCGTCGTTGTTCTAACAGTTTATTTAGCTCATTTAATTTTTCATTTTGTTCTGCTGTCAAGAAGGGCTGTATACATATTTCTTTTGTATTCTAACTCTGATAATTTCTGGAAGCTTCTTCATCTGGGAAGTTTTCTTATTCTTTATATTGGGAGCTTTCTGGAGCCATGGTGGCCTGCTTCTTTAAATGGTTGGATGTTGATGTTGTCTTTGTGCCATCATAAAGCTGTTCGGCTTCTCCAGGGTTGCACCAGGAGAAGTTACGGCGTGGCTCAGAGAAGGGTGGGGTGAAGGGCACTGTCTTACTTGGCTGCCAGCTGCTGCTGCATTCTTTAGGTGCAGCTGTCTTAAGTACAGCTTCTCTACTGAGAAAGACATTATCCAGTCAGGTGGTGCTGCTCAACTTGGCAGCGAGCCCCAGCTGGGACCTCAGGAGTGGCAGACTCTGCCTCTTGGCTGACAGAGATGGTGATCTACTTGTGCAGACTCTCCAGAGTCATGCCAGCAGATGCTACAGTATAGTTCAGAGAACAGAGGAGGGAAGTGCACTACCACACTTGGCTGCCAGCCACTGCTGTGTTCTCTATGGGTGGCTGTCTTAAGAACAGCTTCTCTGCTGACGGAGACACTGTCCAGTGGCAGCTGGGCCCAGCCATACCCTCACGTTCATTAGACTCTGCCTCCTAGCTGACAAAAATGGTGACCTACTTGTGGAGTCTCTCCAGAGCAATGTCAGTAGACACAATGACGTGGTTCAGAGAAGGGAGGGGTAAAGGGCAGCACCACACTCAGCCACCAGCCACCACTGCATTTCTTACAAACAGCTTTTTGGCTGAGGGAAGTACCGTCCAGTCAGGTGCTGCTGTTCAGTGTGACAGCCAGCCCCCCGCTGGGCCCTCAGACATGGCTGATTCCACCTCACAGCTGACTAAGATGGCATGCTACCTGTGCTTCCTCTCCTGTGCTGCACCAGCAGAATCCAAGGCTTAGCTCCGAGAAGAGTGGGGAAGGGCACTTCTGGACCCAGCCACACACTGTCGCTGGGTTCTCTAGATGTGACTGTCTCAAGTACAGCCTCTCTGCTGTGACAGATGCTGTCCACTCAGGTGCTGCTGCCCAGCATGGCAGCCAGCCCCAGTGAGGCTCTCAGGTGCAGCAGCCCCAGTCCCAGTCTCCCAGTTGACAAAAGTGGTATCCATACCTGTAGGCCTCTCTACCGGAGTGCCAAGAGAATCAGGATGCTTTTTGCTGCCATCTCGCCTCTGACAAAGGTAGTATTCCCCTTCCTGTCACCCAGTCCAGTGTCACAACTTTCTGCGTGACGTGAGGCTCCTAAAATGTCCTCTGATCTGTTCAGCTCTTTTTCTAGGCCTTAGCTCTCAGAGGGAATTGAGGAAGTGTGTCACTTGTCTTCCATGTTGGCCCCACTTCTCTCTCCTCATTTTTAAGAAGCATTTTAAAGATCTTTAAATGATGATCTTTAAACGAAAAACTCTTGAAGTAATCACAGAAGTACCAACTGATAGAACTTGGTTGTTATCTTCTTTTTTATTTTTTTCACACACCTTTCCTGACTTCAGTTTTCATTTGATTTTTAACTTTATTTCAACTGACATTTTGAATTATATCTTTAAATTAGTAATAAAAAGTATGGAACCCTTCACAAGCTTTTGTGTCATCTTTGCACAGGAACCATGCTAACCTTTCCTGTATCTTCCTAATTTTAGTATATGTGCTGCTGAAGCAAGCACAGGAGTGCTATCTTCTTGAGAATGGAACTTCTTATCAGTTGTGCAATGCTGTTCCAAGACAATGAGTTAATGATAGATACAGCCCATAGCAATGAGCTCACTTACAATTCCTCCATGACTCTGCTTATTGCCCTATGAAGTTTAATTTTGAACAAAAGTCACTGAAACCTGACATGTTTCCAAGCAAGACTGAAAAATATATTGAAGTATCTTCAGAATAGGACCAGTTCTTAAATAAGTAAAAGGAATTGTCTTAGTTATCTAGTGCTACTATAACAGAAATACCACAAATGGATGGCTTTAACAAGTTGAAATTTATTCTCTCATAGTCTAGGACACTAGACTTCCAAATTTAGGACACTAGCTCCAGAGGACAGCTTCCTATCGGCTCTGGAGAAAGGTTCTTGTCGTCAATATTCCTCTGGTAGAGGAGCTTCTCAGTACAGGGACTCTCAGTCCAAAGGATATACTGCACTGCTGGTGCCTCTTTCTTGGTGATTTGAGGTCCCTTTATCTCTGTGCTTGCTTCTCTCTTTTATATTTCAAAAGAGATTGGCTCAATAAAAAAATCTAATCTTTTAGACTGAGTCATGCCTCAGTAACACAACTTCCTCTAATCCCATCTCCTTAATATCATAGAGATAGGATTTACAGTACACAGGAAAGTCACGTCAAATGACAAAATAGTAGACAATTACACAATACTGGGAGTCATGGCTTAGCCAAATTGATATATATGTTTTTTGGGGACACAATTCAGTCCATGACAGTAATGATGCAACTGTAATTCATTTCTGCATTGCAGAGGATTCATTATCATCCTTTGTTTGGAGTTGTAATCATACTTTTTAGAAAGGAAAGATGAAAGAAAGTTAAGAGACAAACTTTCAACATGCAAGACATGTGACTTTTGTCTGGAGAAAAATAAGTGCCAAACAGCTGAATGGATTAAACTGTGTAAGAAAGGAAACTTTTCTCAGTACCTTCTATACTGAATAAACCTAACCCCCACTTTTTCATACCCAAGATCCAATGATGCCTGGGTTAACCTGTTTATTGAGAGCAAAGTGAGTATGACTGAGAATACAGGAAAGATGTTTCCCTGTGTTTCCTTAACTAGGCAAAGGCATTTGACTGTGTGGATCATATAAATTATGAATAATATTGTGAAGAACAGAAATTCCAGAACACTTAATTGTGCTTACACAGAACCTATACATAGATCAGGATTCAGTATCTTTTAAACAGAACAGCAAAATCCTGCATGGTTTAAAATCATGAAAACTATGCATCAAGGCTGTATCCTTTCATCATACTTATACAACCTGTATATTAAGTAACTAATCTGAGAAGCTAGACCATATAAAGGAGATAGCATCAGGATGGGATGAAGACTCATTAACAACTTGGGATACACAGATGGTAAAGCCTGGCTTGCTGAAATTGAAAAGGAATGAAACACTGATGAAGATCAAAGACCACAGCCATTGGACTGCACCTTCATGTAAAACAAACATCCTCACAACTGGGCTAATAAGCAACATCAGAGTAGATGGAGAAAACACTGAAGCTGTCAACAACTTCGTTTTACGTGGAACCACAATCAGTATCCATGGAAGCTGTAGTCAAGAAATCAAGTGACCTATGTTGAATTGGGCAAATCTGCTATGAAAGACTGTTAAACAGTTAAAAAACAAAGATGTCACTTTCAGGACTAAGATGCACCTGAGCCAAGCCATGGTATTTTTGGTTGTCTCACATGTATGTGAAAGCTGGGCAGTGAATAAGGAAGGCCAAAGAATAATGGATGCATTTACATTTGAAGAATACTGAATATACTACAGAGTGCCGGGAGACCATACAAATCTGTCCTGGAAGACGTACAGCCAGAATATTCCTTAGAAGCAAGAATGGTAAGACTTCCTCTCACATATTTTGGACATGCAATCAGGAGGGACCAGTCCCTGGAAAAGGACAAAGTGAGGGGTCACTGAAGAAGGAGAAATACTTCAAGTGTACAAATTGACACCTGAATTGCTGTAGCACTGGGCCCCAGCATAGCAAGTATTGTGAGGACGGCATATGACAAGGCAGTGTTGTGGGGTCTGTTGCACTTGTTGGTAACCAACAAGAGAACAGAACGTAAGTAATTATACACCAAAGGGTGGAACGGAAATTGGAAGGAATGTGATTGTGTTGATTTGTCTTTTTGTTTCCTTGTTTCTACTTTCTTTAGCTTTATCTGGTATTCTGAAAACATTTGTGTAAGATTAAAAAAAAAAAAAAAAAAAGACCAAACCCAGTGCTATTGGGTCCATGCTGACTCATAGTGACCTGACAGGACAGAGTAAAACTGCCCCCATAGAGTTTCCAAGGAGCACCTGGAGGATTTGAAATGCTGACCTTTTGGCAAGTAGATGTAGCACTTAAGCACTGCACCCCCAGTGGTTTCATATAAGATTAGACCTAACAACAAGCCCGTGATTTAAACACAGTCCCTCTCATGTAGCAGTGGAAGACATTACAGCACTGTGAAGAGTGGTTCTTCTCTAGACAGTAATGCAGAGTGTAGTGGTGGTGTAGTGGTAAAGTGCTACATCTGCTAACCAAAAGATCAGCAGTTTGAATCTGCCAGGGACTTCTTGAAAACTCCATGAAGCAGTTCTACTCTGTTCTGTAGGGTAGTTATGAGTCAGAATTGACTCGAGAGCAGTGAGTTTGGTGTTTTTGGTATTCTAGCAACCAGATTTTTATTAAATCATATCTGACAATTTAGCTTTTTCCATGAACAGTTTAAAATACTCACATTTATTTTCCCAAAAGTGTTTGGACTTATTTTTACTGTTTTATTTTGTGCTTTCCTTTTGCTCTTTGTATGTTGTTTACTCCTCTCCACTGCTCTGTTCCTCAGTGATCCCTGTATTACGTTTTACTTTTCTCCTCTTTCTATTTTTTCCATCTACCAGACTGAAAATTGCTACACATCCTCGTTTTAGTTTTAGAGTAATTATCCTTGAATTTTTACCATGCGTATTTAACTTGTCAAAGATCTAAATTTATTGTCTTCTCGATGATGTGAGGACCTTCGAATAGTTTAATTCTGGTTATCCCCCTACCAACTATATACTGTTGGCAGCTTTAGTTCTAGCTTCTTTTTTAACCTCAAACTTTATATAAACAGTTTTTTTTTAAATTTCTTCTTGCTTCTCAGACTTTTCTTTAAGCGTTGTTTTTGCTTTTACTGAAGTCTATCCAAAATGATTTATTTTACTGAAGTTCTTAATGTGGTAAGCTTTTTAAGTTTTTGTCTTATTTGCAAAAAACACCTGTCTTTTATCATACTTCTTAAAGCTAGCCTCACTAACTAGACCTTCTGTCATGCAGCTTTCTCTCAGCCTTTTGGAAATACCATCAGTGGTGTTGAGATGTCTCCTAGTTCCTTCCTGAGTCATTCATCTTTTTCTCTTTTGTTTTTGTTGGGGAAAGTTTCATTGTGCTATCTTTGTATATGATTTGTTTTATTTATCTTGTTTTACTTTCACTAGACTTTTTGAAGATGAAGATTTGTATTTTTCAACATGCTTTTTTAAAGGATACTTTAAAAAAGGATACTTTTGTAACACACTTTTTTAGCTCTGACTCTGAATATTATATCTCCTCTTGTCATTTTCTCTAGCATCTTCTAATACAATTTTGATTAGATGTGTGCTAGCTACTAGATCTGTTCATTCTGTCTCCATAGTCTTTACTCCTTTTTTCCTGTATTTCATTTCACTGTTTCTCATGCATTATTCTGTGTAATTTCCTCTCAGCTGTATTCTACTCTACTTACTCTCTCTTTAGTTATGTTTAATATTTATTTAACCTACTCTTTGAATTTCTAACTTTAATACTACTTTTTTTCTGCTTGGACTTCTGTGCTCGTCTTTTCTCCTCTGCTCTATTTGTATACTCACCATTCAAAAAAAACTAAATGATACAAAGGAATAAATAGACATATTTGACTACATAAAATTTGTAGAATATTTGAACAACAGTAACACAAAACACTATTAATAAAACCAAAAGATAAAATAAAACAGGGGGAAATGATTACAACACAAAGGTCTAATTTTTCTATTATACATACACTCATGACAAAATGATAAACAGGCAAAAGAAACCCAAGTAGATTTCTAAAGTTTTGAAAATCAGAAAAAACTAAGACAATGCTATGTTTGACCCATCAGATTAGTTAAGCTTGTTGACACACTGAGTGTGCAAGGAGGAAGGAAACGAATCCACTCATCCATCAAGTAGAGCATACCTGAGACAAGCTCTTTTGATGGCAGTTTCACATCTAGTAGTATCTTAAGTCCATACCTCTTTTGACTCAGCAATTGTATTCTAGGAATTTGCCTTACGAATATTTGGGAACATGTATAGAAACATGCACTTGTCAAGATGATGATTGCAGCATTGTTGATAATAACAAAAAATTGAAAATAGATGACTATGTAAACTACTTCTGGTACATCCTTTTAAGGGAATACTATGCACCAAGTGAAAAGTATGGGCTAGATCTGTATAAGCTGATATTCAAGATACATTCTTAAGAGGAAAGAAAAAGGCAACAGAAAAGCATATTTTGTGTGCTCCAGGACTTCGCTTGTTAAAATATTTACGTTTGTGTATGTATTTACATAGAACATTACTGGGAGAATATGAGAGACTGATGGTTATTTCTGAAGAAAAAGAACTAAGTATTTGCATAGTACACAGATTTAAGTTTTTATAAACTCCCGTCAGATTGTTTTAATTTTTTATCATGTGCATATGCCATTTTCAGAATTAAATAGGATTAATCTTTTGGTCACTTTTAGGAATATTTGAATAATATTATTCTCTGGCTTTAGACTTCAGCCATTCTTTGTAAAATCCTGGGTCTGTGTTGGGAAATGTATGGAGCCTAAGTAAATTCTTGCCCTGCTGAGAACTGTTTCATTATCTAGCTAAGAGTAGAAGTGAGATTTCTCCATTTTTAAAACTATCAGCTTTCCCACTGCACATCTGGCTTTCAGAGCACATGGGTACCTTCCCATCCCTGTGACCCAGACTCTTTCATGAAGATCGATGCATCCTTTGCTGAGGACCCACAGTGGATGGCACTGCCTGCCGTTTCCTCAGTGTTCTTCATAAAACATATTCTGTATAAATCAGACAGCTTATGTACCAGAATTGAGTTTATTTAGCAGGTTGCTTCATTTACCTGAAATCTTGCTATCAAATTCAGTGTTCAGTACATAATTGGGCAGTTAATAAAGTTATCTGTTTTAATGATCTCATTAGGACTAAGGCACATTTACTGTAAATGTTATTGGGAGGTAACCATGATATCAACTGTAAAATGTAAAGAAATATCATGGCTTAATGCCAGTTTGATGAGCGTTTTCTGTCATGTAGGTGAGGTAGACACCTTTAAGGTAGAACTTCCTTCCAAGAAAAGCAATATATTCTTGCTATTTAGTTTAAATCTAATCATGATAAAACAATCAGACAAATTTACAATGCAATACATTCTAGCTAATTTTCTTCAAAAACTTCACCATCTTAAAAACCAAATCAAAGCAGACTTGGTCCAGATTAATGTGAAATTAAACAGACATACAATTTGATGCGTGACATACATAGTGGATTCTGGATTAGAATAAAAGTCCTCTTGAACACCATTGAGAAAATGCTATAGGAATTACATATTAAATATAATTGATGTGAATTTCCTTAGATAAGTTGGTGGTTATATAACAGAATAGCCTCATTTCTGGTTAGTACACGCTGAAGTGTTTAGGAGTGAAATGTTTTAAAGTTTGTAACCCATTCTTAAGTGGTTCAGGAGGGGAAAAAAAAAGCAAAAGTGGCAAAATGTTACTGGCTTATCAATCTAGGCGTAGGGAGTATGAGTACTGATTATACTTTCTCTTGGATTTTTTTTTCATCGAGTTTGAGAATTTCAAAATACATGGGAAGAAAAAAGAAAAACCGACTTTGAATTTCATAAGGTCACATTGTTAGTAAACAGACACTTACGGCTAAAAATAAAGAAGGAAAAAGGATTTCTTAGGTTAGGCTCACGTTTTCCCTGCCATGCCTTTGACTCTCATCTTGTTATTAGAACCAAGTGAGGGTGTAACATCCCTGCCATCCTCTTCCTGGTCCCTCAGACCTCTTTGGACTAACAGCCTGTGGCCTATCAGGCAGCACCTGCGTCCTCAGCTGCCTAGCTCCACGTCTCTGCTCTGGTTTCTTTGAGTCTCCCTGACCGGCCTCCTTCACGCTCCTTCCCGGGGGTAGTGTTTCCTTCAGTGGTCCCAGGTGGCTTGTTTTTCTTGACCTTTGCCCCTGACCCCCCTTGTCTCTCCCTTCCAGGTGTCTCTGCTTTCAGGCCTTCCCCCACCCCCTCCAGCCTTTGTCTAATTAAACTGAAGTGGTGCCACCTGGCAATGTCTTCCTTCCTGGGCCGCTCTGGGAGGGCTTTTTTTCCTTTTTCCCCTCTGGGGTTGTCATGAGTTGCTTGTCAGCATCTCTGGCCTTTCCTGCCCTCCTTTTCCATGAACTGGGCCTGTGATTTTCCCAATTGTCTGGTGCTGGGTTGGGATGCAAGTTAGTAATGGCTGTTTCAGAAACTAGGAAGCCTGGTTGAGTCTGTCATGATGCCTTTCCAGACTCAGGTTCCAAAATGAGGTGACCTGGGAGGTGTTTTTAATCACCCACATCTGTTTCCTCTGGCTAGGGCACAATCCTAGTACGGCTCACTTGTTCTCACTGACTGTGTGGCCAAAAGGGGTGCCACTACCCTGTCCTCAAAATAGAGGCCTTCCCTGCCCCTTCCCCTCACCCTTGTTTTGACCTTTTCACTTTCACACTTTGAAAGTTGATGCCAAAACTTTTCCTATCATCTCACTGGAATCCCCCCAAACACCAAATCAATTACTACCTCTTCAAAAAAAAAAAAGAAAGAAAGAATCCTGAACAGTTGAGTCCATTTTAACTATTTAAGTTCTGGACCTCCTCAAGCAAGGAGGAAAACTCAATCCTTATCTAGATTTCCCACATTTGAGCTATGACCTATATACCTAATAGAGCTGGACTATTAGTGTGGAGACTTGAGAAGTCAAAGCTGTCAAACTGAAAAAATTTTTGAACACAAGCTCGGCCATGCTTCATGCTAGAACATGGTACCTGCAACCTATTGCTGACTTTAGTTAATATTTGAACAAATTAACGCAATGCACAGAATACAGGTAACAAGGGATTATTCAGTTGTACTATCTTCTCTTGACTCTTGGGTTGTTGTTAGGTGCCATCGAGTCAGCTTTGACTCATAGCAATCCTACAGGACAATAGAACTGTCCCATAGGGTTTCCAAGGAGTGGCTGGAAGATTTGGGCTGCCAATCTTTTGATTAGCATCCAATCTCTTAACCACTGTGTCACCAGGGTGCCTAATTCTTGGGTCATCTTCCTCTAAGTTTCCAACATTTGAAGAGCACCAATTAATAAAAAGACATGCAAGGTCATAAAACCTGAGTTCTAGCGCTGACTTAGTCATTCAAGTGCTTTCTAGTTTTGCTGAAGTGACTAAATTTGTTTGCTTCTCCATTTTAGTAAAACGATAGAGTGAGTTGAGACAAGGGGTAGGTTTGACATCTCTGAAGTTTCCCCCAGCCCTGAAACTCCATGACTATGAACTACAGTGGTCTGGGGTTTGCCATTTTTTGCTAATATATTTTAGAAAATGCTTTTTTTCTTAGGAAAAAAAAATAGGAGGAGGTATTTGTTTTATACATCATTCTAACAACTCAATTTTGAGCAATCAAACTTGATCAGAACCTAGGGCTAGGACAATACAAACAGAACTGTAGGAAAATCAGAGGGACCACGGGAGAAGCCTGTAGCATTATCAGCACTGAGGTTTCTTCATCCCTGGCCTCAGTCTCCAGTAGCTCACCCACAAACTCCTTTGGATGCCCATGCCTGCACGTCTGCATTCATCACTGCAGAGCCATGCCTGGTTCCTGGTTTCATCACCTCCTGCTAAGTGTTTGATGGTGGTGCCTTTGATCTCCAGCCTTTGTCTGTCATTTTATGTACTGTGGTGGCTTGGATGTTGCTGTGATGCCAGAAGCTTACAACCTGTGATACGCAGATAACACAGCTTTGATTACTGAAAGTGAAGATGACTTGAAGCATTTACTGATGAAGTGAAAGACTACACACAGCCTTCTGTATGGATTACATCTCAACGTAAAGAAAACAAAACCCCTCATGATTGGACCAATCAGCAACATCATGATAAATGGGAAAAAGACTGAAGATGTAGAACATTTCCTTTTACTTGGATCCACAATCAACACCTATGGAAGCATCACTGAAAAACCCAAAAGATGCACCGCATTGGGCAGATCTGCTGCAAAGGACCTCTTTAAAGAGTTTATATATATATACATATATATATGTATGTATGTATGTACGTATATGTATATCTCTTTGAGGACTAAGGTGTGCCTGACTCAAGCCATAGTATTGTCAGTTGCCTCATATGCATTCAAGAGTTGGACAATGGATAAGGAAGATCACAGAATTGGTGCCTTTTAATTAATGGTGTTAGTGAAGAGTCTTGAATATGCCACGGACTGCTAGAAGTACAAATAAATCTGTCTTGGAAGAGATGCTCTTTGAAGCAAGGATGGTGAGACTGTGTCTCACATACTGTGGACATGTTTTCAGGGGGGACCAGTCCTTGGAGAAGCACATCATGCTTGATAAAGTAGACCGTCAGTGAAAGAGAGGAAATTCTCAGTGAGATGGACTGAGACAGTGGTTGAAACAATGGGCTCAAACATAGCAAGGATTGTGAGGACAGTGCAGCTCCCATTGGTGTTTCAATGATACCTAACACCACCACGACCACCTTTGATCTGAACCTGAATCCTCAGATCAAAGAATTCATTTGTTTAATATTTTCCACACTTTCAGAAAGCCTAAAACCCAAAGCCAAATAGAAGACACACTCTGACAAATATTTTTCTTTCCAGCCAATTAAGATCATTAAAGAACAGTGTCCTGATTTTATTAGTTGCCTAAGCTTAGAACTGCTGAGTTTCCCTAGCAATAGGTTGCAAAGGGAACATACAAAATCACAACAGAGAAAAGAAGGGAAATGCAAATGTATCAACAATCAAGTGATGGGATCAGGTAATTCTTCTGACAGTCACATAGTTAAAATAGAAGGCAGAGTTAAAATGCAAGCAATGCCATGGATATTAAAGTCCACTGAAGGAATACTTACCTATCGTTTTAGTCCTGGTTATGACACCAAGATTAGAGTGGGGAACTCTCGCCTAGTGAAGTATGTAGAGAGTAATAAATGTGTAATGCTGAAACCATAGTCTAGAGGGGAAGAATTCCCACTCTACAGAAGGAAGAAGCATTTGGAACAGTTTCAGCTTCTTCCTGTCCCATCCCTTACCAGGAGGTATATGGCTCACCCAATTGGTGGGCTTGAAAGGGAATTTGACATCTTTGGCTCAGAGCCAGCTGTCTACAGGATGCATGCATTTAGGGGCATCTGGTCACACAGAGAGCTTGGGGTGTGGTCTCCAATTCTAGAGGGACCTCTTGTTGGCCACAGTTGCTTGTGACTGAGAAGACCAACTCCATCTAATTCAGAAAGAAAGTTTTCTTTGAGAAAACTGATATTTTTGTCTCTGGTTTTCTGTCTCCTATGTGACTCTTAGATTGGAAAGAAGTGGGTGTTATTTGTTTTGGCCACTGTAATTCCAACAAGTCAATCACCACTTACCTGCAGTGAGCCAATCTGTATCCCAGGAATGGAGTCTATAAAGACGGCTAAGACTTGATCCTTGTCCTTGAGGCCCAGCAGCCTGGAATTATAAAACTCAGTTTCACTAATTTTAGTTGTGAACAAGATTCTCCCTCATTTTTTCTTTTTTTAAATCTTATTAGGTGTTATCATTCTGTCCTAATAATAAATAGCTTTGCATTTCTAAGTAAGTTATGGGAGAGCTATTTTGGTCCGCTTTGTATTATTGTAGGGCTTTAACAACTCACATAGAACAAATTTGATTGTGTTTATATTTAAACCTTCTTAACAAGAGAAGCAGAACGATTAGTATCCATAAAAACAGGGACAGCATTCTGAATGTGTTTAAACAAGTTTTCTCCACTGATACATAGAACTATTGCGTATCATTTTCAACTAGACTGACACACCACACACAAAAACCACCAGTTCTACTAAAGAATTTGTACAATGCTCAGGGCAAGTTACAGCTGGATCCTCTTAGAGAAATCAATCTTTTCTAGTAAACGACTCATAAGACCATTTAAATCTGGGAAGCTTTTCAGTAAATTTATTCAATTAAAAGGATCTCCAATATTTTAACAAATATTAAATGACACATAATATTCTTGCAGTGTCGGAATGGAACAGAAAACATGCCACACACCAACAGCCTCTCTGTAACGTCCTGTAGTCCGTGTGTCACTGACCTGTCTACCTTCAGGCAAGTCTCGGGCTAGATTGATGGACGCCACTTTGGAGCGCTAATGCTGACAAATTTACTTACCATTCAAGCTAATCGCTTCTCCTGCTTTAGGGGGAAAAACAAAATAAGTACCCAAGAATCTGAAGATTACATTCCGCTGTACTGAAAAGGAAGAAAGTAACAGTGGAGACTGTAGATCAGATGATTATTATATTGCTCTCACATTAAAGTGGACCAGCTTTCCATTTCCTGTGTGTTTCATCCTAAATTGGCGCTATGACTTCTTCCTTTTTAAAAGTCATTTGGAAAGGTGCACTCTACAGATTAACCTTCGAATTCCTATTTATGTCACTTCCATTTCTGAGCTCACGGAGTACCGGAGTAGAAGGTCTGTCTTCTTATGCCCATCCCAGCAGGCACATCCTAGTGGATGGACTGCTGAACCAGCAAGTGAAGGAGCAGGATCGGCAGAAAGGCCGTCCTCACTCTCCCATTTTCGCCACTTGGTGGGAAGCCAGAAGCCGGCAGTTAAAGGCCCTGGACCGCTCGTCACTGGGAAAGGAAAGATTTTGGTCTTGCCTTTTGGAGTGTAACGAGGCAACCGTAAAATGGGAAGCCTGACTTACCTTCTAGATCTGAGATGAGCACAGAGACTTTTTAAAAGTCTTCTGAGGTTTTTAAGGAAAAATGGTTCTATTGATTCAGAAAGCAGTCACTGGATTCCTTAAAGGAAACAGCACTTTCCTTTAAGCTCAGAAGAAGTAGAACGCTGGACAGTGCCAGGTATGGAAATCCAGGAAGCTGCCTGCTGAGCTGTGCACAGTAAGCTTACCCGCCTTGTTGCTAGCTGCCGCCCAGCCAGTCAGCTTGACTCCTGGGGACTCCATGTGTGACTGAAGGAAATGTTTCTCAGTCCTGGGCCATCTTTATGATTGCCGGCATCCTCAAATCCATTGTTATGGCCACTGTGTATTTTGAGCGTCTTCTAACCTAGGAGGCTCACCTTCTACTACCTTATCAGACAGTGTTCTGTTGGGATCCATAGGCTGTCACTGGCTAATGCTCCCAAGTAGGTCTCCAGCCCTCTCTTGCCATCTGGAAGATCCACTGGAACTTGTCCCCCAGAGCTTCCAACATCACAGCAACACGCAAGCCACCGCAGTAAGATTAACTGATATGTGAGTTGTGAGTATATGTCTTAGTTCTCAGCAAGCCTGTCTCTCACTGTCTGTCCCAAGTTGATATTCACACAGGCTCCTGAAGGAAGTGGTACAAGAATGTTCATTTGCAAGTGTTTTTTGGAGTGGAACCCAGAAGCAACTGGGAAGAGCACACAGGTAAATCACGGGGGTGCTATGTAGCAGTTGGAAGTACCAAAATAGATACCTACCCAGCAATATGGATTGACCTGAAAAAACGGTCCTAACAGATAACTATGCTTAGAGGTTAAGAGCTACCTCTGCTAATCAAAAGGTAGGCAGTTCAAATCTGCCAGGTGCTCCTTGGAAACTCTGTGGAGCCGTTCTACTCTGTCCTATAGAGTTGCTATGAGTTGGTATTGACTCGACAGCATAGGGTTTGGTGTTTGGTTTAACAGAAAACCATAGATTTTATGTGAAGTCTTTTATGGTGTGCATTTCTTCTATTATTTTGCAAATCCTTATCTTGATGTCATAAACATGGTTTCCTTTATTCTGAAAGTTTTAAAATTTTGCATCTCATGTGACGATTTACCTGAAGTTTATTTTGAGGTCCAGTATGAGATTATCATCGATTTTTTTTTCCCATGTGGATAGCTAATTGTCTCAGCATTGTTTATTGAGTTCTCCACCATTTCCTCGCTGGTCTCCACTGCCGTTTCTGTCGTTCATCAAGTTTCCAATTATCAGTAGGCTTGTTTGGGGGCTGTCTTGTAACACTGATCTCTTTGTTCTTTTTTCAAGAGTGATTTGGCTTTATTTTACTCTTTATATAACTTTAAACTTATATAAATAAAAAAGCTTATCAATCTCTATGATAATTTCTATTGGGCTTTTTATTGAATTTTCATTGTGATTTGGCAAAAATCATCATCTTTATGTTTCTTCCTAGGTCTTCCTGCTTGTAAGTAAGACTGTAGCTATTTATGTCATCTTTACTTTCTTTCGTAAAAACCTAAAACTTTCTTCCTTAAGGCCTTACTGATATATATAGATTTTATTTTTTATTTAATATAACTGAGTGAAAATGTACATTCCCGTATAAATTTACATGCCCACCTATATGCAGCTTCCACTGCTCTCCCTGTCCGGTGACAACACACTATTCCTCTCTGCTCCATACATGTCTCATCCTCCCAACAGCCTTCTTGCCCCTCCTCTCCACCCACTCTCCTTCCTCCAGCCAGAGGTCAGCAGGATGATATCCTATAGATGTATAGAACTATAAAGTGCATCCAATATATGGTCACTCTGCATTGCATTATATTTATATGTAGATAGCGTTTCTTGTTGCTATTTTTCATTTATTCCTCTTTGGTTAATTACTCCTTATAACACTGTCGTTGCTGTATAGAAACAAACTTGATTTTCCTGTGTGTGTCTTATACTAAAAAACCTTGCTGAATCTATTTAATGCTAAAATTTGTTGATTATTTGGGACTTTTCTATGCAGATGACCACGTCATCTTAAATTAGTGGCAATTTTGTTTCTCTTCCCTGCAATCTTTCCTCTATGTGCCCAGCTGTATTGTAGCTTGTCTCGTACAATGCTGAATAGAAGCAATGACAATGGACTTCTTGTCTTCCTTCTCTTTTACCTTTTTATTAGCACACAATTTTTCATAATACTCTCTCATTATCTCAACTGAATCTCTAGGAATTTCCTCCTTTTAAAGCCTGATTTGGTTATTACTTGCCAGAGGTTTACATATATTAACTTTTTTCCAAGAGTCAGCATTTGCTTTTGCTAAACTTTCTATTTTATCTTTGTTTTCTGTCACATTAATTTGAGGTTTTATCTTTACAGTTTCTTTTATTCTACTTCCTTTGTCTTGATGTACATTTATTTTCAGACTTTCTAAACTGCAAATTTTCATCTAAGTATTCGTTTAGCTGTATTAGACATGAAAGTGTTTTTTATTTTAGAGACTCAGTTATGACTTTAATTGACTTGTGAATTGTTTAGAAGGATATTTTCAGCTATCTAAACATTTGAGTTTCTTATTGTTATTTTGATACTGATTTATAATTTAATTGCACTGTAAGTAGAACATGATCAACTTTTTAAAGTTTTTGCAACTTGCTTTATAAATAAATATTTTAATGGCCCATACGTTTTCTAGTTGTTGAACTTAAGGTTCTTATAGTCTGTTTAATCAAGCTTCTTGACATATTGTACAAATTTTCCCTTTCTGACTTTTCATAAACCTGTCAGTTGCTGAAATTTGTTAAATAAAATAAAATAAACCTCATTCTATGGTAATGGATTTTTTTCTGCTTCTCTGATAATCCTGTCAGCTTTTCTATACTTTGAAGGTATGTTATTACATAAATACAATTTTAGAAGTATTGTGTCATCCTTCTGAACTGAGCCTTTTGTCCTTAGTGGTGACCTTCTTTTGTCTTCTACTACCTTTTTCTTTTCAAAGTAATACCAAGGTTTGTATGGGTGATATTGTAACAAAATGCTGTGTAATAAACCACCACAAATCCCTGGTGACACACAGCTGAGGACTATGCAGCGTTTAGCTGGATAGGCTTTCCTGGGCCTCAGCTGAGTTCGCAGAAGCGTCTGGGGTTCAGCTGTGGGTTGACAGGTTGATTCTGCTGATTGTGGGTGGACCTGTTCCCATATCTGAGAGTTGGTCAGCTGATTGCTCACCGAGGATAGCCTCTGCTGGGATGACCAGGCACTTGGCTTCTCTAGATGTCTCGTCCTCCAGTAAGGTAACCCAAGGACCCTATGACAGTGATAGAGGGCAAGTTATTTTGTTGGCGCCCAGATACACAGGCTGCACAAAAAGATCCGTTTGTTTGGTTGTTTGTAACTAAAAATTTATGAAAATGTTTCTGTTTAAATCACATTCAAAAAAGAAGATAGAAAGCTTTTGATCATTTTTTTCTAAACAAACTTGGCAGATCTACTGTCAAACTTAGGAGTATGCCATGTAATTCTTCCAGAATTGAAGTTTATTGATTTCTACTGTATTAACTTTTAAAATGGTATAAAGCTGATGGCAAGAAAGGGAACTGCTGATTTGAAATTAAAATTTAAGCTGATGGTGAAAGGACACCACCTCTGGCTTTAGTCATATCCTGTTAGGTCAGATATTGATTTTTTTAAAAATACATTCATGCAAGCATTCTTCTGGATATCATTTGCATGGTACAGCTTTCCCACCCTTTGACTTTCAGTCTTTCTATGTCCTAATGTTGCAGTTGTCTCTGTCTTTTAAATCAATGTGATCTGGGTATGACTCATACATCATTAATGGCATCAATTTAATGTGTACAACTCGATGAGTTTTGATAAAATGTGTCTATTTATAGGAAACCACTATCACAGTTATGGTAGAGAACATTTCTGCCACCCGAAAACTTTCCTCTGCCCGTTTACAGACATTCTACCCTGTGCCCCAACCCCCAAGCAACCCACAATCTATCTTTTGTTACCATAGATTACTTTGCTTCATCTAGAATTTCATATACATGAAATCATACAGCAGTACTCTATTGTGTCTGGCTTCTTTCACTCAACATAGTGATTCTGAGATGCGCTCAAGTTGTTGTGTGTATCAGTAACTCCTTCTGTTTAAGTTGGTCGGTTGTAATCCGTTGGGACAGCCCCAGTGGTAGAGTGGTTAAAAGTTTGACTGGTAACCAAAAGGTCAGCAGTTCAAATCCACCAGCTGCTCCTTGGCAACCATATGGGGCAGTACTACTCTGTCCTACAGGGCTGCTAAGAGTTGGAATTGACTTGATGGCAGAGGGTATACTTTTTTTTTTTAAATGGGTATTTTATTGTTTGGATGTGTCATAATTTATTTAGTCATTTGGGCTATTTCCAATATGAAGTTGTTCTCAATAAAGTGGCTGTGAGTGTTCCTATTGAAGTTTTTGTTTTCACTTTTTTGAGGGTAAATAGTTAGGAATGGAATGGCCGAGTCATATAGAAGATGTATATTGAAATTTTTAAGAAATTACCACCGTTCCAGTGTTGTTTACCATTTTATATTTCCTCCGGCAATGTATGAGTCTTGGTAGCTCCATATCCTTGCAAAACTTGATTAAAAAACATAAAAAACAAGCAAACAAAAGCCTCAGTTCTGACTTATAGAGACCCTATGGAAGAGGGTAGAACTGCCCCATAGAGTTTCCAAGGAGCGCCTGGTGGATTTGAACTGCTGACTTTTTGGTTAGCGTCCTTAGCACTTAACCACTGTGCCACCAAGGTTTCAAAAGCTTGATATAGTCAGACTTTAGTTTTAGTCTTTGCAGTGGTTATATGTTGAAATTCTGGTGGCAGAGTGGTTAAGAGCTATGGCTGCTACCAACAGGTTGGCGGTTCAAATCCACCTGGCACAACTTAGAATTGACGGGATGGCACTGGAAGTGAGCAAATGGCTATATGGCAGTATCGTGTAGTTTTACTAGCATTTATCTACTGACAACATCTTTTTCATATAATTACCAGCTACCTGTGTATCTTTTGTGAACTATTTGCTCATGATTTTAATGAGGTGTTTATCTTCTTGCTATTGAGTTTTAAGAGTTCTTTCTATATTCTAGATCCAAGTCCATTATTTGACATATGTGTAGCAAATAACTTTTCAGACCATCATTTGTCGTCTTACTTTTTAGTATTTTCTTTCAAGGGTAAAGATTTTCATTGTTGAGTTCCAATTTATTGGTTTTCCTTTTATATTTTGTACTTCTGTGTTTTATCTAAGAAAATTTGCTTACTCCATGTCACAAGGATTTTTTTCCTTTGTTTTCTTCTAGAAAACTGCAAAGTTTTAGGCTTTGCAGTTAGATCTGAGATCCATTTCAAGTTAACTTTTATGTATGATGTGACGTAAGAATCAGTATTCATGTTTTTCTACATGAGTATCTAATTGTTTGAACACTATTTTCGTGACAGACTTTTCTTTCTCCCGTTGAATTAATTGCTTTGGCTATTAATTTTTCTCAAACTCAGATGTCCATAGACATGTACAGGTCTATTTCTACGCTCTGTGTTCTGTTACATCGAACCATATTGTCAGTCTTCTTGCTGACAATAAACTGTTGTTGTTAGATACCTTCAATGATTTCTGACTCATAGAAACCCTGCTACTGTAGAATAAAACAGAATAAAACATTTCCTGGTCCTGGACCATCTTCACAGTCATTGCTGTGTTTGGACTCATCATTCCAGCCACTGTGTCAAGCATCTCATTGAGAGTCTTCCTCTCTTTCGCTGACCCTCTACTTTACTAAGCATGATGTCCATCTCCAGGGACTTGTGCCCCCGAACCACTCCAGAGTCGGTGAGACAAAGTATCACCATCCTTCTGTCTAAAGAGCATTGTGGCTGCACTTATTCCAAGATGGATTCATTCCTTCTTCTGGCAGTTCATGACTTATCAATATTCTTCACCAACACATCCTTCAAAGGCATCAATTCTTCTTCATTGCTTCTTAACCTTTGTCCAGCTTTTGCATGCTTATGAAGCAGCTAAAGGTATCGTGGCTTGGCTTGGGGTGTATGTTAGTCCTCAAAGTGTCATTTCTACTTTTCAGTACTCTAAAGAGCTTTTTTTTTACAACAGATTTGCTCACTGTAGTACATGGTTTAGTTTCTTGACTGCTACTTCTGTGGGTGTAGACTGTGGATCCAAGTAAAATAACTTTATAATGAGTCTTGAAATCAGGTACTGTGAACATTCCAATTTTTTTTTTCATTTTAAAAATCTCTCTATCATTTTAGGGTTTTTATGTTTCCATATAAAGTTTAGAATTTTAAATTTTCTTTATAAAATTTCTGTAAGAAGTACCCTAGAATTTTTATTATAATTGTGTTGGTTCTATTGATTAATTCTCGAGACTTGAGATCCCAAAGATATTGAGCATGTCCCTCCACAAACGTGATAATAACTTTCTATTTATTTGTCTTTCCTAATATGTCCCAGTAATACTTTATAGTTTTCAGCAAAGAGGTCTTGAATATCTTTTATTAGATTTATTTTATGTTCTTTGGTTCTAACTATATATGGAATTGCTTTTTAATTTCACTTTGTAATTGCTGCTGGTACATAAATTGTCATTCATTTTTATTCATTAGCATTGTATCCTGTAACTTGCTAAATTCATTAGTAGTTTTAGCAGCTATTATATAGATTCCTTGATATTTTTCTACAAAAATCATCATATCATCTGCAAATGCGAGGATTTTCTTTTTCCGCAATCTTTATACATTTTATTTAATTATTTTTATTACCTTATAATGGTCTGGGGCCAACTAATACAATACTGAATAGAAGTGGTGAGAATGGCCATCCTTACCTTGTTCCTTAAATCAGTTTGAAGAGGTTCTTAACTATTTTTAGTTTTCTGAGAATCTGTATCGTAAAGATTGTTGAATGATTTTTCTGCATCTATGGATATATTTTCATTCATTTATTGTGACCATAATGGCTTATTTTCAAAAGTTAAACCAAGTGTGCACTTTGGGGATGAATCCTAGCTGGTAACGATATATTATCATTTAAGATACTGTCTGATTCAATTTTCTAATATTTTGTTAATGATTTTGCATCAGTATTTCTATTCTTACAATATTTTTGTCAGGTTTTGATGTTAGAGTACCACTGACTTCATAAATCAAATTGGGCAATGTTTCCTTTTCTTCTTTTTTAAATTTACTTTAAATTTAAGTTTATTTAAGGTTTGTGTTATTTCTTCCTTTACTGTTTGGTAGACTTCAGTGGTGAAACCATTTGGGCAAAAGATTTTTTTTGTGTGTGTGACAATTCTGGTGATTTATTTTCTTTCCTTGATACAGTTTTCCCATATCAGTTTAGGTAAGGTGTACATTTCAAGAATTTTTTTCTATTTCATGTAAGTTTCCAAATTTGTAGCCTTAAAATTGTTCACAATATTTTCTTATTATCATTTTTCTGTCTGGAAAGACTATAGTGATAATTCTTTCATTCCTGATAATTGGTAGTTTGTGTTCTCTCTCTCTCTTTAAACATTTTAAAACATTCCAGGTAGGAGTTCAATGATTTTGCAATCTTTCCAAAGAAACAATCTTTATCTTTCTTCTCTATTCTTCCTTTCTGTTTTCTTTTGTTCTTTATTATTTTTCCTTCTATTTATTTGGCACTTGTTTTGCTCACCTTTGTCTAGCTTATTGAGATGGAGGCTTATGTCATTTGTTTTAGACTTTTCTTTATTGTAATTTAAGTATTAAAAGTATAAGTATAAAATCATAAACACCCCTCTTAGCACTGCTTAAAATTTTTCAGTTTGATATTTTTTATATTCATTTTCATTGGTTGTAAAATTTTGAGATTTTTTTCATATCTCTTCTAAGACCCATGCATCCTTTGGGAGTGTGCTGTTTAATTTCTAAATATTTGTGGTTTTCCTAGGTTTATTATTATTATTGACTGTACTTTAATTTTGTGAGGTCTGAGAACATATGCTATATGATTCCAGTCCTTATAAATTTATTGAGTCTTGGTTTATGGGCCAGCATATGCTATTAGTGAAAATGCCATGTGCACTTGAAAGGAATGTGTGCTGTGTGGTTTTTGAGTGTCGTGTTCTATAAACTTTAGAGCAAGGTGTTGGATGAGGCTGGTTAATTTGGCTGCATATTTCTGACTTTTTTGCCTTGATGCTGTAACAATTGCTGGGAGAGAAGTGGTGAAAATCTACGAGGATTATGGAATTTTCTGGTTTCTCCCTTTAATCTCATCATTTTTGCTTCATGCGTTCTGAAGCTTAACTGTTAAGATGGGAGTATGGCCATAAATGTTACATCCTCCTGAGGAACCGACCCTCTCAGCATTACAAAATGCCCCTGATTATCTCTGGAAATAAACTATTTGTCTTGAAACTGAATTCTCTAATGTTAATATAATCACTCTAATCTTCTAATGTATCCCAAACCAAACCAAACTCACTGCTGTTGAGTCAATTCTGACTCACAGGAACCCTATAAGACAGAGTAGAACTGCCACATAGAGTTTCCAAAGAACGCCTGGTAGATTTGAACTGCTGACCTCTTGTAGTTAGCAGACTTTGCTGTTAACCACTATGCCACCTGGGTTTCCCTAATGTATCTAGGGCATATATATTTTTTCTACCTCCATTTATTTTTATTTGTTTCTTTGTATTTAAAGTGAATCAGTTACAGATAGCATGTAATTGGGTTTCTTTCTTTCTTTTTTATTTAAGCCATTTTGATGCGGAGCCCTGATGACGCAGTGGTTAAAGCCCTTGGCTGCGGACCCAAAGATCAGTGGCTCAAACCCACCAGCTACTGTTTCACGGATTGAATTGTGTCCCCCAAAACACATGGATCAATTTAACCAGGCCGTGATTCCCAGTATGTGTGATTGTCCGCAGTTTTGTCATCTGGTGTGAATTTCCTGTGTGTTATAAACCCTTTCTCTCTGGTATTAATAAAATGAGATTACAAGCAGTTACGGTAATGAGCCAGGACTCAATCTACAAGATTAGAGTATGTCTTAAACCAGTCTCTTTTGAAATATCAAAGAGAGAAGTGAGTAGAAAGACAGGAGGACCTCATACTACCAAGAAAGAGCTCCTACTTTGGACCTGTGGTTCCTGCTAGGAGAAGCTCCTAGATCAGGGGAAGAATGATCACAAGAACCTTTCTCCAGAGCTGATTGAGAGAGAATGTCTTCTGAGTTAATGCTCTTAATTTGGAGTTCTAGCCTACCAGACTATGAGAGAATAAACGTCCGTTGGTTGAAACCATCCACTTGTGTCATTTCTGTTATAGCAGCACTAGATCACTAAGACACACTCTGTGGGAGAAAGCTGTGGCAATCGCTATCTGTAAAGATTATAGCTCTGGAAGCACTACTCTGTCCCATAGGATCACTCTAAGTAAGAACTGACTCAACAGCAGTGGGATTTTTTGTTTTATACATTTTGGTAACGTGTCCGTAAGTGGAGTGTTTACTGTGTTGAGATTTAATATAACTATCAGTGTAGTTGAAAACGAGGTCTGCCGTTTTCACTATTTATTTTCTAGTTGTTACCTTTTTTTGTTTACTTCTGTTTCTGCTGTTCTGACTTCTTTTGAATTATTTTAGTATTTTAAAGAATTCTCTTTTATCTACTGATTTTTAGCTATAACTATTACTTTTTTTAGTGATTTCTCTAGGAATTGCAAAACACCTTTTTTACTTTCACAGTACTTAGAGTTAACATTGCACAGTGTCATATAAAATGTGGAGATCTTGCAACCTTATCAGTCCATTACTATCTAACTGCATACTTTATGCGATCATTTTCATGTTTCTACTTATGTACATTATAAACCCCTATAATCATTGCAGTTGTTAGCTGCTATTCAAGTCAGTTCTGACTCACAGCACCCTTCAACACAATGGAACAAACCACTAACTGGTTGTGTGCCATCCTCAGAGTTATTGCTATGCATGAACCTATTGTAGGCACTATGTCAGTCTTATCTCACCGAGGGTCTTCCTCTTGTTCTTCCTCTTATGACTCTCCACTTTACCGAGCATGATGTCCTTTTCCAGGGACTGATCCCTCCTGACAACATGTCCAAAGTATGTGTGACACGGTCTCTCCATCCTTGCTTCTAGGGAGCATCCTGGTTGTACTTCTTCCAAGATCAACTCGATCATTCTTTCGGCAGTCTATGGTATATTCAGTATTCTTCATCCACGTTGCAATTCAAAGGTATTAAGTTCTTCTTCAGTCTTTCTTATTTACTGTGTGGTTTTTCACATGCATATGAGGTGATTGAAAACATCATGGCTTGGGTCAGGTGCACCTTAGTTCTTAAGATGGTATCTTTGCTTTGTAAAACTTTAAGGAGTTGTCTGGCAGCCAGTCTGCCTAATAGGATGCAGTTTTTGATTTCTTCATTACTCTTTCTGTGGGTGTTGATTGTGAATCCAAGGAATATGAAATCTTTGATGACCTCAATCTTTTCTCCATTTATCATGATGTTACTAATTGGCCCAGTAGTGAGGACATTTGTTTTCTTTATGTTGAGGTATAATTCATGTTGTAGGCTGTAATATTTTATATTTTGGTAAGTCATATGCATTGTAAAGAACTACAGAGAAAAACATCTTACTATTTCTGATGGTTTTTATTCTTTCATGAAGATCCAAGTTCCCTCTGGTATCATCACCATTTAGCTCAAAGAATTTCCTTTAGTACTACTTAGAGTACAACAATTCTGGCAATGATTTTTTTTCTCTCCTTTATCTAAAAATGTCTTTATTTCATTTTTATTCTTGAAGAATGTTTTCACTAGGTATCGAATTGAATTTTGTACTTTATTTCTTTTTGCGCCTTAATGAGGGTGTCCTACTACCTCCAGTTTTTAACAAGAGATCCATAGTCTCTTGAAGCATTAGTTTCTTGTACGAAATATGTCAGTTTCCTCTGGCTGATTTCACGGTTGTCTCTTTGTCATTGGTGTTAATCTGCTTGACTGTAATGTAACTAGGCATGCTTTTATTTTTGTTTATCCTGTTTCAGGTTTTCTGAGTGTCTAGAACCTGCCCATATACAACTTCTTCTAAATTTAGGACAATTTTGGCTATTATTTTTAAAGTATTTTTATGCCCCATTCTGTCTTTTCATCTTCTGGAATGAGATTCGTCTTCATACTGGCCCACAGATTTCTTACACTGTTAATATTTCTTTAATTTTTTTCTCTATTTTTTTTTAGATTGGGTGGTTTCTATTGATCTCTCTCTCACATTCTCAATTCTTTTATAGTCTATTTTCATCCTGTCATTAAGCCCATCCAACAAAATTTTTTATTTCAAATATATTTTTTCATTTTTAAAACTTTTATTTGGTACTTTTTCATATATTTTTTTTACATTTCTACTGAGATAGTCTATTTTTTTTAAGTCACTACAAGAGTACTTCACTTCATTGAGTATAGTTTTAACAGCTATTGTTATACTTTAGCCCAGTGATTCCAACATCTAGATCATCTCAGGTTTGGCTTCTGTAGATAATATGTCCCCTTAAAAATGGGTTGAATTTTCCTGATTTTCTGTATATCTAGTAATTTTGTACAATGTGAATATTATATGTGAAAACCTTGGATTCTTTTATATTCTTTCTAAATTTTACAGTGACAGATTGGATATTTTATGATACATCTATGTAATTAAACATCCCATTGAATTAAAAATTACTTTTAATAAAACCCTGTAATGTCTTGGGAGGAAATGTTTATCATATAATACTATGTAAAAGTAATCAGGAGACACCAAATGCTGGTGAGGATATGGAGAAACTGGGTCATTTATAATTTGCTAGTGAGAATGAGAAATAGTATGGACAGTTTAAAAATCGGTTTCATGATTTCTTCAAAAACTAAATATGTAACTTCTGTAAAACTCAGAAATTATACTCTTGAGCATTCATACCAAAGAAATGAGGACTATATTTACATAAAAACCTGTACATGCGTATTTATAGAAGCTCATTCGTAATACCTAAGCCTGGAAACAACCCAGACGCCCTTCAACAGATGAATGGTTAAACAAACTGTGGAGATGCATATATACTATGGACTACTGACGGCTCAGCCACAAAAAGGAATGAACTATTGATACACACAACAACATAGATGACTCTCCATGTAATTATGCTGACTGAAGACAGCCAATCCCAATAGGTTACAAAAATGTACCCAAAGAAAGCACCCAAAGGTGCATTCCATTCACTTTAATTCCTGCTAAGAGCATTTAATGATCTTCTATTATCAAGTAGGATCTCTAAGTGATGGTGTAGGATCAAGTAGGATCAAGTAGGATCTCTAAGTGATGGTGTAGGATATCTAAATGATGTGCCTGATCGAGTGGGCTCTGCTAGAACTCATGTCCCAAACAACATAAATGATGAAAAATGAAGGGACAACACAGACTGCAAGCAATCCAGTTCAACGGCTTTCAGCCAGTCCCCCGAGTCAGGCTACTTCTTGTAGCAGTCAATCAGGTACTGAGCTTTTTGCATCCGACTTTGGATGTGTCTTGCTGGTAGTGGAAGGCATGCCGAGTGTATTTGTAACCTTGGGTCCTTTCTGTGACAACGTGGAGGAAAATTACCTGCCCATAATGTTGAATTTTAGCTACATAATTCTTCTACAAGCTCTCTGTACTTGCCTTGTGTTTTTTATGCTTCTTCATTTCTCTAGGCCAGAACTATTGAATCAGGCTAGAGTAGGTGATGTTTCTAAAGGAAGCAGACCACTTATTGGTCCCAGGTGGCCTTGAAGCTTTTGATCCTAATACCACTATTTTTTAAGCAATGCACAGGACTTGTAAAATCAGTCATTTTATTACCGAAATACATTACACTTTTTGGTTAGAAATTGCCCTGGTTGAGAGCTGCTACCTGATTGGCTGACAATGCAGTCAACTTCTGCAGTCATTTTTCCAACCAAATGAAATATCAGGCTCTTAAAACATCTTTGCTGTGTCGCTTATGGAGAAAAAAATGATTCTTGATATATAGAGTAAGATACAGCTGAGCACACTTTGACAAGAAAATCTTTGAACAATGCCACAGTTTATTTTAGAGGACATTGAAACAGAAATTTGCCAGTTTCTAAATTATTAACAATAGTACCAATGCTTTGCAATTTAGCACTTCTTTGTGTATCTCACTATCTTGTTTGATCTTCATAATGGCCATGTGGATGGGAAAGTCAAGAATCATAGCTGCTGGTCAGATGAAGAAAATGAGGCTCATAGAATAGAAGTGATCAAGTCTCATACGGCTAGAGACAGAGATAGCTCTGGAACTGATGTCTTGAATTCCAGTGTTTTTTCTGGATTATGTGTTCCAGACTCTTTTTCAATGCCAGCCAGCTCTGACTCTGGGAGAATCACTGGAGGATTCATATGGTCTAAGAGTTCATAGACTTGTGTGAAGATAGTCAAGAAGGAGATGAAATGAAGAATAAAGGGTCATTCCATTTCTTTTCTTTACTTATTTTGCTGGCTGATGAGAAATAGGTGACACCTGAAGACCAACAGAAACTCAACCCTATCATCTTTTGTTTTACTTACAAAGAAACAACCCTTTTGGTGGCCAAGCCCACTCCATCACCATCTTTTCCAGTGGCAAGAGTTCTGTTAAGAGCCGTCCTTCTCTCTGAGTACACCTTTATGGAGCAGGCCAGAGGGAAAAGTAATTGAATTTAATAAAAGCTGTTCTCAATATAAAACCACAGGGAAATACGTTTAACTTCAAAGCCAAGACGCATGGTTCCTAAATATAATTAATTGCCTGGCTGTTTCTTCCATCAAGTCTCAATTTGACAGTAAAGAAGTAGATTCTGTGGCTTTTCTTTTTTTTAAGTAACATAAATTCTCCATTGATAGTTATGGATAGATTGATAAAACCCATCTTCAGAAATGTCATTCTTTAGATTTACAGACATTGTCACAGCTGTAACTTCTGACACCATCTGTTCAGGAGAACTAGAAATAATATTAGGTAATTTTAATAGGTGAAATCTTTGAGACCTACGTTTTCTACTCCTTCACTCCCACTCTCTCTTAGTGCTTTTTAAAAACTTGAATCCAAAAGAAAAGGAATATGTAACTTGCAAGAAAAATGCTTTTTTTCTAAGCACCCCTTGATGAGAATAGTTATGTTTTTGGAATCCTTGTTTGTACTTATGAGGGTTTAAGAGTTATGATGTTTGTTCATTGTTGTCTGAGTTCACATCAGAGGGTGAACAGACTAAGAAAGTATGTGTGCAAGAAGTCCCACCATGCTGTGAATTGAACTGTGTCCCCCAAAGACACATTGAAATTCTAGCCCCTGGCACCTGTTAGGAACCCAGGTGGCACAGTGGTTAAGAGTTGGTTTGTTAGTCAAAAGGTAGGCAGTTCGAATCCATCAGCCACTCCTTAGAAGCCCTGTTGGCCAGTTCTATTCTGTTCTCTAGGGTCACTATGAGTCAGAATTGCCATGATGGCAACATGACCTTGCTTGGAAACAGGGTCTTCGAAGATGTTACTAGTTAATGAGAGGCAATACTAGAGACAGGTACATCCTAATGCCATCTGCGTGGTGTCTTTACAAGAGACAGACAGACGGCCACATGAACATGCAGCTACAATCCAAGAAACACCTGGAGCTACCAGAGGCTGAGAGATAAGAACACTTCATCTCTCTAGAGCCTTCAAAGAGAACATTGCCCTTCTGACATCCTGAATTGGGGTGACTAGCCTCCAGACCTGTAAGATAATAAATTTCTGTTCTTATAATCCACCCAACTTGTGAGGCTTTGTTATGTCAACACTAGGAAATTTAGATCCCAGAGTAGGCTTCATGGAAGGGCTGCAAGACACTCTAAGACATGTGGATGGCCCGTTGGTCTTCTTGAGTCTGAGATCCTCCGCTGCTGCCTGGCCATTACTGTCTGCAGATGGACTCATCTTCCACTCTCCTAGGCAAGACCATATTCTTCATTCTATGGAACTACATAAGAAAAGAAGGTGGCTGAAAAAGGGAAAGGTTGTTGCAAGAATTGAAACTCAGAGCCTACCTTCTGCCCAAATTCTCTTCCATGAAACAAAAGTACAAGGCATCCATGAGTCCAAATGGGAAGTTTGCCAAAACAATGCTTCTGATCTTACAATTGCGAGTTCGTCATGACAGTTAGTTGTTCACCAAGAAGAAGCTTCAAAAGTGATGGCTTATATTTAGAAATGTCTCTCAGAAAAGTAATTGCTAGTTGAACATGAGATAGAAACAAATGCCAAAAAAGATGTATTTTAAAAACACAAACAAACATGATTTTCAGATTTCTAATGAAAGCATGGCCCCTGATCCTGATGCTGCCTCTGTCCATAAATCGTTACTGAGGTCAACTCTTTGGACAAGAATGGCTTAGACTTGCTGACACAGAGTGACCATATCGTGTGTGCACTTTATGGTTCTATGCATCTATAGGATGTCATCCTGCTGGCCTCTTACTAGAGCGGGGGGAGAAGGTGAAGAGGAGGGGACAAGAGATTGTTAGGAGGATACGACATGTACAGAATGAATAGGAGGAGTGTGCTGTCACCAGGCACAGAGAGCAGTAGGAGCTGCGAACAGGTGGGCATACAAATTTATACTGGATTGTACACTTTCACTCAATCACAATAAATTTAAAAAAATTAAAGGAAAATTTTATATGCATAAAAGTCAAATGCATGAAAATATTGAATAAGGGTTGTCCATAATGATAGAATGCTAAAGTTATATAAATGCCACAAAGAAAAGTATCCTTAGATAAATCATGATACATTTCCTAGATATAACAATGATACAATTATGAAAATGTTCACCATAGTCTGTGAGGAATGTGGAAAAGTGTTTATGATATAATACACAACAAAAACCCCAAAGTATACGCATACTATGACTCCAACTATGTAAAGAAATTCAAGGACAAAGACTAGGCTAGACATAACTGTGTACAGAAGAAAATATTTGTGCTGGGGCAGTGAAATTACAGGTGTTTGAAAAGCTTCTCCTACGTTTTATTTCATGGCATGATATGTTTTTTGTAGTTAAAACAACAGAGTAGAAAAGTTTAAGCCTCTGTTAAACTTTTATTGGCTTCTCCTCATCAAGGACTTAGCTTTAGGTTCCTTCATTGCAGCTGACCACAGATCCACAGTCCAACCACAGACTCAGTGCTCAGGAGCAGCCGCCTGTAACTGCAAAAGCGTTTCTTTCTTCATCTGCTCTGTGAGCCAGACAGACCTCTGTTCCCAGTTTTGCCTTCTCAGAATGATCCTATCACCAGCTGGCCAGGTCGGTCAGCAGGTGAATTGGGCTGCAGTTGTGTTTGATGAACAGAAAGGATATTCGAATGGCCTAAGAATATTGAACATTTCCTGACGGTTCCATTTCCATACATAGAAATTTATGGTGAGTAATAAGCAGCTTGGGAGACTCTGACTGTGTGTTTTGGCTGATCTGCATCCCCTTCCCTGAAGACCAGCTCCCCAAATAACATGTCTATAATGATACAGGGTGCCTATGGGCTGTGTGTTGCACCTCAAGATCAAGAAAACAAAAATTCTCACCATTAGACCAGTAAGCAACATCATGATAAATGGAGAAAGAAAGAGGGTGTTGAGGATTTTATTTTACTTAGTTCTACAATCATTACCAATGAAAGCAACAGTCAAGAAATCAAAAGGAATATGGCTTTGGGAAAATTTGCTGCAAAGGACCTATGTTAAAGTGTTGAAAAGTAAAGATATCACATTGAAGACTAAGGTGTGATTGACCCCAGCCATGGTGCTTGCAATCACATCATACACACGTGAAGACTGGACAGATGAAGAACTGACATCTTTGAATTATGGTGTTAGAGAAGAACATTGAATGTACCATGGGCTGCCAAAATAACAAACAGATCTGTTCTGGAAGAAGTACAGAGTGTTCCTTTGAAGCAAAGATAGTGAAGCTGTGTCTTACATTCTTTGGACATGTTGTCAAGAAGTACCAATCCCTGGAGAAGAACATCATGCTTGGCAAAGTAGATAGCCAGTGACAAACAGGAAGACCCTCAACAAGAGACTCCGACACAGTGGCTGCAACAATGAGCTTCAGCATAAAAACAATTGTGGGCACAGTACAGGACCAGGCAGTGTTCTGTTATGCTGTACATGGTGTTGTTATGAGTCAGAACTGACTCAACAGCACCTACAGCAACAACACATGGCCTGTGAGTGTGACATGCCCCCCAGAAGGCACAGAGTGATCAGACACACACCTTCTGGAACAAACTCACTGAAGCGCTTACTCTGAGTCTGAACAAAGACCTAACCCTCTGACACGGGCCCACATTACCTGGCTAGAACACATGGAGGAGGCTGAGCAGGGCTTGTCCTCTATAGAAGGGGAACAGCAAGAGCTGGCCTGTGCCCACCTCCCCTTCTATCCTTCATGCTTCCCATTCTACTCCGCTGGGCTTTGTACAGTTTATCCGACATGCCAGATACTGGTCCACATCACGTTTGCATCTTCTGTTTCTAATTCTGGGAAGACCCTTTCCCTCTTTCTTTTCTGCATGGCCTGCAGCAACTAGAATAGTGCCCGGCACATAGTAGGGATGTCATAGATGTTTGCTGAGCATAGTAGGGTTGTCATAGATGTTTGCTGAGTGAATGAGTAAGTGAAGGCCTGCATATGTGATGAACCACTGTAGTGTCCTCTAAATCAGAGTTCGTCTCTGAGGACCTGGCCCTATCATCATCCAGCAAGAAGGTGGCTGCCCACTGCTCACAGCTGCTGTGGCTTGAAGGCTGGACATGTATGCTGAGTCTAAGACACGCCATTTAGAATAGCTATCCTTAGACATCCAGACGGAGAGTTACAGAGATGGAGTAGGCCGTGGTCATCTTACCTGCTGGCCAGCAGGTGGGTGTTGAACCAAATAGTCACAGGATCCCTTGCCAATCTGGAGGAATAAAGAGGGAAATACAAAGGTAGGCTCAGCAGTTTGAAGGCAGACTTGCTGATCACAGTCAGAGACATCAACATGTTTGAACCAATGGGTGTCAAAAAGGAGATGCCTGGAAAATGCTTGAGTTGGCACAACTAGGGTTCCCATTCTGGCTTCAGCGGACACTGGAAGACACTGTGACTCTGAGACAACAAAGGGCTGGGTGCAGGGCGTGTCCCGAGAGCGTTACCCTTGACTTCCCAGTATGCAGGGAGGGTGCTGTGGGTGGAAGAGAGGAATCACCTTTTACTGATCTGATGGCTTGCCCCCGGGTTTTGCTTCAAAATCTGGCTCTCTTGCTTATAGAAGCTTTCCAAGAAAGTCTCAGTCAGCAGTTACTCACATTTTCAGAAAATTTTTTAGAAAATGTGACTTTCCTGTTACTTGTCATTGTGCTTATGTGGTTATGAGGACTGACAGGTCTGTGAACTCCTCCCAGGAGCAGTGCTACATACCTCACTGCTGAATACCACTGTGGTCACCTTCGATGAACTCACTTTGGAAGGCTATTTACCAACAGCAGTGCCTAGTTCACCCTTCAAAGATATTTTGAGACTCTTTTTCTGGAATGGCCATCAGAGTTGTCATTGTATTACCGTTGATGTCCTGAATGTCATCCAAATGTCTTCTTTTCAATATTTCCTTTAATTTCAGGTAAAGAAAAAAGTCATTGGGGGCCAGATCAGGTGAGTAGGTAGGGTGTTCCAATAGACTCATTTATTTACTGGCTAAAAACTCCCTCACAGACAGCTATCCAATTAAGTTTGCAAACTTGCCATCGTGTTTCTGTATGCAACGGCCATTCCAGAAAGAGTTCCAAAATGGTTTTGAAGGGTGGACTAGGTGCTGACATTGGTGCATCACTTCCTGAGGTGTTTACTTTGAAGGTGACCATAGTGATATTCAGCGATGAGATGTGTAGTGCTTAGAACAATTAAGTTTGTGGACTTAGTTGTCAGACCTCGTGGACTTTGAGGGAGCAATTGAATTTAACTGAACATCTCTGATCAATAAATAGCCCATGCAGCAAGAGGAATCCTGTCACCTAATTTCTCATCAGACCTGTCTTCTGAGTGCTTCTTGGTTTATTTGAGATAAACCAATACCCGAGGACTCTTTGTAAAAGGTGAAGAATCACAGTGTTCTTACCTACTACAGTGTTGCTGAATGTTACTGGTGCTTCAACTTTCATCCCTATGAACTAAGATGTAATGAACTTACATCTCTTCACCTACATATTTGTTTCCCTGGGAAACACAGGAAGCACATGCAATGGTAAACATTAAAATGTCTTATTAAGATATATATCACATACGTGAGTATATATTACATACATCTAAGAATTAAGGAGTAGTTATGAAATTAACATCTGTGAATCTGCTACCCAACTATAGAAATGGAATGTTACAATATACAGGAAGTTTCCCTATCCATCTACTGTGTGTACTTCCCTGATTGGGGATCTTATCTTGCCCTTTAGAGATTATCATTATGTGTAATTTTATGATTATCATTATTTGTAATTTTATGATGGCATACGCATACATACATAAGTGCATAACAACTAAAAGCATTATCATTAAGTTGATTCCAACTCATAGCAATTCTCTAGGACAGAGCAGACTTTCCCCTAGACGCTTTCCATGGAACAGCTGGGGGATCGAACTGTCTATCTTTTGTCTAGCTGCCAAGCTCTTAGCCACTGTGCGTATATGTATTCCCTAAAAACCTGTTTGTATTTTTATTTTTCTTGTTTTGGTCTGTGTATAAATGCAGTCATAACTTACACATTCCTCTGTGATGAACTTTTATTCATTTGATATTATGTTTCTAAGATTCAGACATGAGGTGGATGCATGTCATTACTTTTCATTGCTGTATAGTTTTCCTTTGAGTAACTATGTCAGTGTTTATTTACCAATTCTGCCACAACAGTAGCTTCTTATGTTTGCTGCACAAATAATGCTGCTGTGAGCAGTTAGTCCCTGTGCACAGGAGCACAAATTCAAGGGTTGAGTACATTTGTGGGTCATATTCATGAACACATACATGTTTAAATGGCCTCAAGACCCTACATCTATGTATTCTGTAATGAAAGTACAACAGTTGCCATCAAGTTGATTCTGACTCATGATAACCCTGTGTATGTCAGAGTGGAACTGTACTCCATAGTTTTCAGTGACTGTGATCTATCAGAAGTAGCTCACCAGGCCTCGTTTCCAAGGCACTTCTGGGTAGATTTAAATATATAACTTTTTGGTTGATACCCAAGTGTCTAACAATTTGCATCACCCAGGGACTCTCACAATGAAAGAATAGGCATTTCTAAACAGCTAGGGGAAAGTTTCAGGAGTTCCCTGCTAGTCAAGTGGGGATTAGTAGTACATTTGACACTCAGACATGCTGTACTCCTAATTTTTTCTCTGTGGCACCAGGCTGCCCATCCATTCATAAGGAAGGAGCTCTTCCAGTCTGAGTAGAGGCTGTGGAAAGTCCACCATTTCCTGAGCTTTGGAGTATGACATCTCCTTATTTGGTGACAAATACCCACAGTGCTTTGACTCACCTTTAACAGCAGGATGGAGAGAATAGACATGTACTGAATGCCTAAAGCGCGTTAAACAAAACGCCAGGATCTTTGCATTGAGTGGAGCTCTTGTGCACAGTGAAGAACTTGGCTGCTAACCAAAAGGCTGGCAGTTAGAATCCACCAGCCACTCCTTGGAAACCCTATGAGTACCATTCTACTCTGTCCTATGGGGTCATTATGAGTTAGAATCAACCCAGCAGCAATGGGTTTTGTCTGATTTGATTTTTACAAGGAGTATTTTGTTATCTCATTTAACTATCACAGCTGCCCTTTCACATAGGGAGTGTTGTCCCATTTTGCAGATGGATAGATTGAGGCTTATAGACACGGAGTTTCGCTCAAGGTTACCATCAGTAGTTGGTGAAGGTGAGATTCCAATCCTGCCTCTTCTCTGAGGAACAGTACTTGGCGTGTGGTTGGTGCTCAGTTAAATATTTGCTGTATGGATGTAGGAAGGAAGGAAGAAATGGAATGATTGGATCTTCAAGACTGAGTTATCCAATTTTAATAGCTTACTGCTGTGATTGCTGTCTTGTCACCTGGATCCCATCCATGAAGCAGAGCAGAAGGGCAGGATGGAAATAGCTAAGGTGTCTCTGTCCTGGGGAGAAACCAAGGGTCAGCACAGCTGCCTGTCTTAGACAAATCATGACAGTTTGTGACCTAAAATGAGTGACATATAATGAATCAACAGCTGGCAGGGCAGATGTTGGCCTCTGGAGGTGTAGTCACTGCACTGGCCATTCTGTGCCTGTTCAGGAGCCCCAAGACAGTAAGCCACCTTCCTGTTTTTGCCATAGGTTTTCAAAGAGACTTATAAGGAAGAATCCCTAACCCCCCCAAACGCTGGAAAGACAGTGATCTCTAGGTTTGGCTGCGGGGGCCTGATAGTTGTGGAAGTCATAAATCATGGTACTGGGCAGCCAAGGGCAGCCAAAAAAACTTAAGGACACATGATCCCAAAATGGGGACCCAGAGTCCAGGTAACTCTGTCAGAGTGTGATTCAGGGACTCACCTGAGGTCGTTGAAGCCTGGACATGAGGGCTGGATTCCAGGACCCAAGTATCCTGTCCTTTTGGTACCTGACAATTCATCTCTGTGGATTGCATGACACTCCTCAGAGTTCATCAGGCAGCCCCTGTAGCCAGTAAAGAAAGAAACAAGCAAATGAACAGACCATGAGCCATCCGATACTGTGTACTGATGATGTGATGGAAAGGGGCAGTATGTCCTCTGAGAGACGTAAGCTAATTTTAAAACATGGGTTTCTGTGCAAGCGCTCCATAATCAGCATACGTTACCGCTTGAAGGAATAAGGGTACTTAATAATATAGGTAACATACGGTCGCCATGAGTCGGATCCGACTTGACGGCACGTGGCTTGGCTACCTATATTATATAATACATAATATTATACAATAACACATATATAATCCATCATAAGTAAAATTATAAAAACTATATATTATTACATGTAATAATATAGTGTTGGCACAGTGGTTCAGGGCTGGACTACTAACAGAAAGGTTGGGAGTTGGAACCCACCCAACAGCCCTGTGGAACAAAGACCTGACGATTTGCTAATAAAAGATTCCGGTGTAGAAAACCTTACAGGCAATCTGACTTAATCACATGAGGTCACTAGGAGCCAGAATTGGTCTGATGGCACCTAACAGCGATGATATATATGTGTATGTACATTTGTGTGTGTATGCACGTGTGTACGCATATATGTATGCAAGTGTATAATAAACCATACAGGTCTTTTATTTATTTGTTTTATTGTGACTGACAGAAAGTTTACAACACAGTGCAAACCAGCATACCCTCCTGTCTGCAGCTCCCTCTGCTCTCCTTGCCCAGTGACGGCACACTCCTCCTTTCCGTTCCACACATGTCATATCCTCTTAACAATCTCCTATCCCCTCCTCTCTACCCTCTCTGTTCCCCTCTAGTAAGAGGCTAGTAGGGTCCCATCCTATAGATGCAGAGAACCATAAAGTATACACACAATATGGTCAGTCTGTGTCCCCAGGTCTCATCCATTCCTATCCAAAGAGTTGACCTCGCTAATGATCTATGATCAGGGGAGGATCTTTATGTTTAACAGTGGAATATTCTAGCTTCTAAATTTGTCACCGCCCCCGTGTTATAATGTGTTGTTCTTGTCACTTTCATATGCTGATGGACATTAAGGTATTTTCCATATTGTATTTTTATGTAAGTGCATATACTTACATAATTATATACTTCATAAACTTACATAATTTGTGTAATCATGTATTTACCATATTATACATAAATGCTTGGCCAAGCAAATGCAGTTTTTAAATTATACATATCTCTTGAATAGGCAAATCCACACACTTCAATGTATGGTAATAAATGAACGTCCCTTAGAACGGAGATCTGGGGGTGGGGGAACCAAGACTAACCCAGCTTTCACTGAAACAAAGCTGGGTGATTAAAAAAATCAGAGGTGTGGGTTTCCCCTCCCACTGTGCAACAATGCAAAATCTCCAAGGCAGCTCAGGTATTGCCTGGGTTCTCCTCACTGAGCATATCAGCCTCACAAGCCTTGTAAAGCAGCAAGCTTGTTAATCTAGAAGGCTGTACAGATGGACTAACTGAAGCTTTAGTCATTATACTTAATTGGGCGAGTGGCTCTCTGAGCTGTCTATAAACTGTGTGTTCACAGTGAGGTAATTAATAACGCCACTTCCTTTCAGGAGACGTATCATTAGCCATTATTTCTAGAAACATGACATTGATGTCTTTATTCAGAGAGGTAATTGCAGGGTTCTGAAAAGAGTATATGGTTTACCCAACAATTCCCCACAAATGACATCATCTCTGAAAAGCAAAACCCACGAAATCTGTCATTTGGAATCCATAGTTGGGATTTTGTTCCCTAGGTGGTAAAAGAAGACGCTGGGGAAAAAAAAAAATAACAACAACAAGAAAAAACTGAACTATTTGGTTGCAAAATAAGAGTGAAAGATAAGATTTGGCTTTTTTTGCAGATGTAGGTAATTTCTGTAGATGGCTGGTTCAGGGGTTGAATTTTGCATATTAGGATTACGGCAAGAGGTAAAACAAAGTAACAATAAAAGAAATTTAAAGGTTTATGGCTGCGTTCTGATAATAGTTTTCTCACTGCCTCTTATAACATGCTCGCAAATGAACTGGATACACCACTAACATTTAAAAACCCATGCATGTCCCAACCCACGTCCTAATGTTTTTAAAAGGAAGCAGGAATATGCAACACAGGACTTGACATTGTTTTTTGTATTGACTGGATGCCATACTCTTAAGCAAGAATCAAATGAGAATTTCAGAATAATTTTTGCTAAAACCTTTAGCTGACTGACCATCAACAATTCTACCTTCAGGTTTGACATTAAATTGAAAAAAAACACTAAGCCATCACATTTCACTTTTTCTCGGGACTTCATAAGGTAAAAGACTTGAGAGAAAAAAAACCTTTATTCACTTTAATTATTTTCTTGCCAGTTTCAAATCCTTGCCTGGCTTTTCAAATGACATGAGGCCATTCCAGAGAGGTGAGTCTAGCAAATCAGAACAAGGTGGGATATTTAAATTAACTGTGAGATAATCTGCTTTCAGACCTTTTTGTGCATTTTACACCACGAACCTTTGAAATGTGGACAAAATTTTCAAACCTTGATTTTTTAACACATCTTCTGTAGGACCTTATTTGCCACTGGGCACTCTGCTTTTTGGGTAGAACTCTAAATGGAAACCACAGATTCTCTAAACTTACCCTAAACCAGTGTTTCTCAAGTATATTAGAGAGCACACTAAACGTATAAGGTACTCCAAATTAATTGGTAACCGGATGTGTTTTCCACTCTTTTCAGGGAAATTGCTCACAACTGGCATACTAAGGGCACTGAGAAGGTGGAAACCGCAGTGGTGTAGTGAATTAAGGGCTGTGTCTGCTAACTAAAAGGTCGGCAGTTCAAATCTGCCAGTTGCTCTTTGGAAACTCTATGGGGCAGTTCAACTCTGACCTCTAGGGTCACTATAAATCAGACCCAACTCGATGGCAGTGGGTGTAGTGGATTAAGTGCTGTGTTTGCGGCAGTGGGTGTAGAGGGACAACTTCTATGCCTGCTGACCAAAAGGTCAGTGGTTGTCAGACCCGACTCCATGGCAGTGGTTTGGTTTTTTTTGGTTTTTGAGAAGTTGCAGTGAAGGAACCTGCTTAATTTTGTTTAACCTGGAGTTTTTTTTTTTTCTTTTTTTAAGACCTTTATTTTTAAGTGTTTATAATAAAGGTTTAAGGCAAAGAAATTTTACCTTTTTCCTACAATGCTTATTAACACCCTGTAGAATTAAAAACCATTTGTCCTCAAGCTGATTCCGCTTCATGGTAACCCCATTATGCGTTAGAAGAGAAAAGTGCTCCATAGGGCTTTAAGGGTCTGATTTCTCAGAAGTTGATCACCAGGTCTTTGATTCCAACATGCCTCCCTGGGTGAACTTGAACTCCTGACTTCTCATTTAGCGTCTGAGTGTGTTAACAGTTTGCACCACCTACAGACTTTATTACAGAATTAGCATTCTTGAAAAGCTCATAGGACGCATTGCTCTAAATGACCCCATTTTACCATCTATTTGCTGGGTTTTTCTTCTCTAAAGATGAGCAGGCGAGTCATCAGAATACGGCTTTGCTGATTAAATAAGGAAACTTTAGAACCTGGAAGGAAGTTTAAGACTTTGAAACTACTGAACATCACAGTTGTGAATTCATTTCTCATATGTAAAACACCGTATTTTTTTCACGAGTAACACACCCACATAAATAATGCTTCTACACATACAAAGCATGATCAGCCCTCTTATTAAAATAGAGAGGGGGTTGCCCTGTTGGCAAAAAACGTATAGTGTGCATGTTGTTTGTGTAAAACATGATATTTTCACTGTTAGTCAAAGTTATTGAGATAGTATCAACAAGGCTGGAATTTTTTTTTTTTAATTTATTGTGTTTTAGGTGAAAGCTACAGTGCAAATTAGTTTCTCATTTAAAAGGTAAAACACAAATTGTTTTGTGACATTGGCTGCACTCTCAGCAATGTGTTAGCACTCTCCCTCTGGCCCTGACTACTCCAGATTCTCCCTCTCCACTCATCCAGTTTTCCTGTCCTTTCCTGCCTTCTCATCTCTGCTTTTGGGTTAGGTATTGCCCATTTGGTTTCAAGTACTTGACCGAAGAAACACGTTCCTCAGGTGTGTTGTTGTTTGTTTCATGTGCCTGTCTAATCTTTAGCTGAAAGGTGGATGCTGAAAGTGGCTCAGTTGTGAGTTTGCAAGACATCCTGGGTCCATAGTTTAGGATTCCTCTGGTCTCTGTCAGACCAGTCAATCTGGTCTCTTTTTTCTTTTTCTTGTTTTAAGTGAATTTGAGTTCTGCTGTACATTTTTTCTCCTGCTCTGTTCAGGATCCTCTATTGTGATCCCTGTCAGAGCTATATGTGGTGCTAGCCAGACACTGTCTAGTCCTTCCGGGCTCAGGCTGTGGTTTATATAGTCTATTAGTCCTTTAGAATAATATTTTCCTTGTGTCTCTAGTTTTCTGAATTCTCCTTTGCTCTGAATGTGACAGGACAAGCAGATGTATTTTAGATGGCCATTCTCAGGCTTTTGAGATGCACGACACTACTCACCAAAATAGAATGTTGAACGTTTCTTTATGAGCTATTTTATGCCGGCTGATCACCAGGTCTTTGATTCCAACCTTCCCTCCACAGATTATGGTCCCAGCCCTCGGCACCAGTAACTCAGCCCTTCAAGATCTGTGGTTGTATCCAGGAAACGTCTGTGCCTTAACTTGTGCTATTTCCCCAGCGCTATATTTTGTCTTTTCCTTCATCGGAGTTAACTTTTGTCTACTATCTAGTTAGTGATTCCTCCTTCCTACACTTCTTCTCCCTCCTAACCATCAAAGATTGTTTTTTTCTGTATAAAAACCTTTTCTTGGGTTTTTATAATAGTGGTCTTATACAGTTTTTGTTCTTGTATAGTTGACTTATTTTGCTAAGCATAATGCCATCCAGATTCATTCATGTTGTGAAATGTCTCACAGAGTCACTATTGTTTTTCATCTGTGTATAGTATTCCATTGTGTGTATGTACCATAATTATTTTATCCATTCATCTATTGATGGGCATTTAGGCTGTTTCCTTTTTTTTTTTTTTTTGCCACTGTGAATAATGCTGCAATGAACATGGATATGCATATGCCTGTTCATGCAAAGGCTCTTATTTCTGTAGGATATGTTCTAGGAGTGGGATTGCTGGAGTGTATGGGATTTCTATTTCTAGCCTTTTATAGAGGTGCCATGTCATTTTCCGTTGCGACTGTACCATTTTACATTCCCACCAGAGTTCTAGTCTCCCTGCAGCCTCTCCAACATCTGTTATTTTCTAATTTTTTGATTAGTAGCAGTAATGTGACAAGACTAAATTGTAGTCGGTCCTTCAGAAGAAAGCAAAGTATTTTTCATCACACAGTTTCAAAAAAATGTATTTAAGTTCCAGAAGATATTCCATTTTTTAAAGAAATTTGCTGATATAAAACATGTCTTTTAAAATTTAATTTCAAATAAATTACGAAGTTAAAAAGGGGTGTTCAAACTTCCTAAATATTTTTAAAATAACACTAAAAAAGAAATTTAATGTCTTAGTACCAAACACGTAGATACTAGATTGGATAATTCGGCATTTTAGGGTTTGGAGATTTGGAGAGAGTATTTACGGCTTAGGGAGCCTTAAAACTGTAATCTTGTGATGAATTTGGGTAATATTATTAAAAGCTAAATCTTAAATATCTATGCTTTGCTTAATATATTAAATTTATTTGTGCAGTTGTCTGCTGTATTTTATTTTTAACCTGGTAGGAAGCATACACATTTTAATCTGAATTTAATCTAAATGCTTGAATTTATCTTCAAATGGTTTACTTAGTTAATTATGCAAACATATCTCGCTAATGCAGCAAACAACTCCATCCAAGATGTACTTTTGATGCCTAATTATCCATGAGAATGAAAAATTCTTTGATTAAGAAAGATCACTCCCATCAGGAATGAAAAACTCAATTTTCCTGTCCCAGATTCAGACCCTCACTATATATACCACCAATATATACACAGATACTATGATGACAGCATGAGAATCCCGGGCCTGGGGTAGGTGGACGAGTAGATAATAAGAAGGGTTCTCTCAAGGGCATCCTTCTGAGATTTATTAGTTTTAGAGGTATTAACATACATGGATGGATCTAATGCTTCCTTCATGTCTTGGATTGTCCTATGTGTGGAAAATACACAATGAAGGTCTTCTAAGGGGGTATTTAAGTTAAACGAACAAATTCTGGCTGCAACCAGTTAGTAGCTCTAGATGTTTTTTGTCTTTCCTTTCCAGCCTTGGCGGGTCTGATAAAATCAGAAACTTCTCTACTCTTTGGATTTTTAAGTAGGAAAGAAAGACCAGGTTTCGTCATGGATGCCTTTCCCTGGGCCCACTGAACCCGAACCAAGTGGTTGTGGGTTGCAGGAACAAGAGCGCCTTTGTCGCCTTCGTTAATCAAACCCACCAAGGCAGATGAATGGGGAGCATTTTTTTAAAGTAAAATAATTCACTAGACTCTGGATGTGTTTCTCTTTAATTAGTTTGATGAGCCCCAAGTCTGAGGCGTTGTGAGACACCTGGCATTAACCCTGTGCCACTGACCTAGGGGAGAAGTCAGAGGAGAGGCAAAGGATAGGCAGGTGGGATTCACTGAATGAGTGCCTTTTTCAGATGAAAAGAGTCATTACCACAATGACACTTCTAATTATACTGTCATTAGGATACGTCTTCATTTGGCTGTGGTGTAGAGAGCCTTACATTTGAAAGACATGATCCAGGAGACAGTGAGAGTTGGGAGGCCTGGGAAGCACTTAACCCTTTCTCTAGACACAACACAAGTCCTCAAAGACAAACACAAGTGTTGTTTATCTGCTTTTCACCCTTCCCCCCATGTAGCAAAGAAGAGGCATCAACACAGCAGTGCATGTGTTGCCATGGCAAGACTTAGACAGAGACTCTTGGTGTTCTCACCACCATCTCTGTGTCCCATTTCCAGGCTGTTGTGTTCCAAGCTCCCTAGAGCTCAGCCAGTGGACACAACACTTCCTGTGGAGTGTATCATCATTTTGTTTGCTTCCACACCACTGGGCAACAAATGTCTACATGACAGTAGTTGTGTATTCATAACAGGAAAATTGGGCCCTGCAGAATAAAGTCCCTAAGGTCGTGTGTCTGTGGAACCATGTAGGTTAGAGGTTCAAAGTATGGCTGTAAGCATTTAATGGACCTGGACTGGAAGCCCGACCACTTAATTTGCTGAATCTGTGACGTAGCATAAGTCACTTGGTATTTCTAATTTCTGATTGCTTGGTTTCTTTGTCTCTAACATGGGGATAATAATAGTGCCTTTCTCACAGAGTTGTTAGGAAGAACAAGTCAGAGGATGCTGGTACAGCACGTAATACACCCAAACTAAGTGCACTGCCTTCAGACTGATTCTGACTCATAGTGACCCTATAGGTCAGGGTTGAACTGCCCCATAGAGTTTTCAAGGAGCACCTCATGTATTGGATCTGTGTATCTCGCAGTTAGCAAATATAGCACGTAACCACTGCACCGCCAGGGTTTCTACAGCCCTTAATGGGCTTAGAAAACATTCAGCAAGTACTTAGAACATGATTGTGAAGTGATAATCTCTGTAAGTTTTCTTAAGGTGAGTCTTCTGTAATGAACAACATGATTGGCTGAGTCCCTGTGTCCCAGATTAGTTTCCTAGGGCTGTCAGTACCACAAACTAAGTGGCTTAAAACAACAGAAATTGATTCTGTCATTTCAGGGGACTAGAAGCCTGAAACCAAAGTGTCAGAAGGGTCATGTCCCCTCTGAAGGATCAGGGGAATGATTCTTTAGTTCCTTTTACTAGCAGCTGGTAGTTGTAGCCATGTTGGTGTTCCTTGGCTTGTGGCAAGTGGCTTTCTTCCATCTGTGTGTGTCTGAATCTCTGTCTTCTGATAAGCACACTGGTCGCTGGATTCAGGACCCACCTTAATCCAGTATGACATCATCTCTACTTGATTTCGTGCGCTGGGACCCTATTTCCAAATAAGATCGTATTTTCATTACCAGGCTTAGAACTTGAACATATCTTTTGGGGAGGCACAAATCAACCCGCTGCTGGTGCTTAGTAAGTTTCCATAAATTCCAGTTGCAAGGTCCATGTAGACTGGATGATGAACTAATTTCTTTATTTTCTAAACCTACTTTAAAATACAACACGCTCCTCAAAACTGCTTTAGTATAAGTACTAAACCAAAAACCAAATCAAACTCACTGCTGTTGATTTAATTCTTACTTACAGAGACCCGTAGTACAGGGTGTACCTGCCCGCATAGAGTTTCCAAGGCTGTTTTAAGTCTTTATAGAAGCAGGCTGCCATATCTTTTTCTTTCAGAGTGGCTTCAAACTGTTACCTTTTTGGTTAGCAGGCATCTCATTAACCACTGCACCACCAGGACTCCTGTAAGTACCAAATAAGATGGATTTTCCCAACAAGAATAATGTGTGCTGTGTTGGTCACATTTGGGTCATGAAATGATATCGTGAGAAAGTTCTGAATGTTTTCACTACTTTATTTTTCAGGACAATGAACAAAATGGAGTCATGGATTTTAGCATAAATAAATCAGATCCTGTTGATATCTTTTAAAAAATATTTTTTGCCCAAAAGGCCAAATATCAGAAACTCCATCAGCCTGAGGCCAGAAAAACCAGATGGCACCCAGCTACCATCAATGACCATCCTAACAGGGAACAGAACAGAGAGTCCCTGATGCAGTAGAAGAAAAGTATGGAGCTAAACTCAAATTCACATAAAAACACCAGTTTTAATGGTCTTACAGAGACTGGAGGAACCCCCCAAAGCCATGGACCCTACCACTCTGTTAACCAGAACTAAAGCCTTTCAGAAACTTACTCTTCAAAGACTAGATTAGATAAAAACATAAAATAATATTCACAAAGAGCATACTCTCTAGTTTGACAGACACAGAGGACTAAACAGGCAGCACCTGTCCGATGGCAGGATGAGAAGGCAGAAAGAAGCAGAAACTGATTTGATGGACACAGAAAACTCAGGATGAGACGAGGGAGTGTGCTATCACATGATAGTGATTGTAACTAGTGCCACGTAACAATAAGTGCATAGATTTTTATATGAGAAATTAACTAAGGTTGTAAACTTTCACCTAAAGCACCACATACAAAACATCTCTACCTCAAAGGGAGAGGTTAGTCCAAAGGACTAAAGGGCCTTAATTACTACCGTTGTCACCAGACTGAGTCTAGTACTAGATAGAGCTTGGCTACCACTACCAATGGCTCCAATTGTTATTGTGAAAAAGGGTCCCAGACAGGGCTGGAGAAGAGTGTAGAACAAAATTCGAACTTCAGAAGAATGATGAAACCCACTGGTCTGACAGCGAGTGGAGAAACCCCAAGAGTGTAGCCCACTGACACGTTCTTAACTCAGTACTGAAGACACTCCTGAGGTTCCCCCTTCACCCAAAGCATACACCAAAAAACCAAAACCTCTGCTGTTGAGTTGATTAAACAAAAGGAGTGTAAATGGGTACAGCAGCCCAGGGGCCAGGACGAGAAGGCAGATGGGGACAGGAGAGCTGATAACAGGGAGCCAACCCAAGGTAGAGAAGGGGACTATGTTGATGTGTGAGTTGGCAACCAATGTCAGCAAACAATGAGCGTATTAATTGTTTAATTAGAAACTATTTTCTCTGTAAACTTTTATCTAAAGTACAATAATAACTTTTTTTAAAAAAAGCCTCTGCTGTAGACTTCAACTGGCAATGATATTTAAAAAAAAAAAGTTGTTTCACATATTCTTCATAAATATAAATACATACAAAGAAATGTACACATAGGATGTATTTAAAATCTTGTACGTCACTGCTTTTTCTTTTAGAAGAGCAAATATGTACTTGCATGAATACAAACAACAGTCTAAAGAAACCACAATTTAAAATACTTCAAAATAAGTCAGTCTTCAGTTCACACTTAGAGGGTATGGATTTCTCCTGACACATAATGAAAAGCACATATTGGGAGACTTGATTTTACTGACAGAACCCACTGTGATCCGTTGTGGTGGATGGCATAGGCTGTCTGTCTAGAACAGGAATGCAGACGGTGATATCCTCAGAGGACATCTGTTTCCGACTCTTGTGTGCAAACCAAACCCGGTTTCTTCCTGATGAGTTGTTCTATGATGAATTTGAATAGGGATGGTATATATGTATATACACAGATATATACATGCATATATCTGTATATATACATACCAATACACACTCAGTATATTCTGTGCATACACATACATATGTCAATAAATATATTGAGTGTGTGTTTGTATACACACACATTTACATTTATATTTATATTTACATTTACATATGACTGCTATTCATTAACAGCTTCATTAAGCAGATGACACACCTTGCTTGCTGGAGGTGAAGAGAATTTGAAACACTTACTGAAGAAGCTCAAAGACCACAGCCTTCAGTATGGATTACACCTCAACATCAAGAAAACAAAACAAAACTTCTCACAAGTGGAGAAAGGACTGAAGTTGTCAAGGATTCCGTTTTACTTGGTTCCACAATCAATATCCATGGAAGCAGCAGTCAAGAAATAAAAAGACATATTGCATTGGGAAAATGTGCCACAAAGGACCTCACCTTGAAGACTAAGGTGCACCTGACTCAAACCACAGTATTTTCAGTTGCATCATATACACATGAAAACTGGACAATGAATAAGAAGACAGATGAAGAATTAATGCTTTTGAATTGTGGTGTTGGAGAAGAATGTTGAATGTACCATGGACTGCCAAAAGAACAAACAAATTTGTTCTGGAAGAAGCACAACCAGAGAGCTCTTTGGAAGCAAAGATGGTGAGACTGTGCCTGACATACCTTGGACATGTTGTAAGGAAGGAAGGATCAGTCCCTGGAGAAGGGCATCATGCTTGGTAGCATGAAGTGTCCGCAAAAAGAGGAAGACCCTTGAACACAGCAAATGGTCCCAACTCAGCAGGAACGGATGCTCACTGAGGGCCAAAATGGCATGCGGTAAAGACAACCGAGAAGACAGACAGACCCACAAGAGTGGGTGCCTACATTGACTTGGGACCGGAAGAACCGGATGGTGCCCGGCCACCACCAGTGATAGCAGTGACAGAGCTCACAGAGAGGAGCCTCATTGGCAACACAAGAATAAAAAGAGGTGCATCATGAGATCTCCACTAAAAGACCTCAATTGATGGTCCGGCGGTTTTGGGGTTCCTCTGAGAGCATGGCCCCCGGCCCTGATGCTGCCCTTTCCCATAAATTATAACAAAGGTCCACTCTTTGGACAGGAATGGATTGGACTTGGCAATGCAGAGTAACCATATATCGGAAGCAATTTATGGTTCTATACATCTATAGCATATCATCTTGCTGACCTCTGGCTGGAGGAAAGGGAGTGGACAGAGAGGAGGGGAAAGGAGACTGTTGGGAGGATGAGACATGTATGGAGCAGAGAGGAATAGTGTGCAGTCACTGGACAGGGAGAGCAGTGGAAGCTGCATATAGGGGGGCATGTATTTACATGTTAATGTACATTTTCAGTCAGTTATGTTAAATAAAAATAAAAAAAGCAACAATAAAAAAAAAGAGGAAGACCCTCAAGGAGATGGATCAACACAGTGGCTGCGATGATGGGCTTAAGCATATAAATGATTGTGGTCATGGTGCAAGACTGGGCAGGGTTTTGTTCTGTTGTGCTTAGGGTGGCCATGACTCAGAACTGCCTTGACATCACCTGACAACACAACAACATATGTATATCTGCATGTGTGTATGTACACCTATTGCCATTGAGTCAGTCCCAACTCAAAACCCATGGGGTTTTTAATGACTGTAATCTGAAGGAGGAGCCCCTGTGGCCCCACTAGCCAAATAGCACCAGATGCTCCTTGAAAACCCTATGGGGCCATTCTACTCCATACTATAGGGTTGCTGTGAGTTAGAATTGACTCGACAGCAGTGGGTTTGGTTTTCTCTTTTAATTGTATGGAAGTATATCACCAAGCCTTTCTTTTGCATTGCCTCTGAGTGCATTCGAGCGGCCAACTTTTTGGCTAGAAGTCAAGAGCAAACCTTTTCATCCCCCAGGGGGATGTACATACACGTATGTGTGTATGTATATAAAAATCCTGGTGGCATAGTAGTTAAGTGCTGTGGCTGCTAACCAGAAATTTGTTAGTTCAGATCCTCCAGGTGCTCCTTGGAAACGCTATGAAGCAGTTCTACTCTGTCTATAGGGTCGCTATGAGTTGGAACCAACATGGCAACAGAGTTGGAATGTGGTGATGTTGTCTTGTGCCCGTGAGTCCATTCTGACTCATGGCAACCCTGCGTAAGACAGAGTAGACCTGTCCCACAGGGTTTTCCTGATTGTAGCTTTTATGCAGGCAGATCTGTAGGCTTTGTCTTACCCTAGTGCTACCGGGTGGGTTCGAACCACCAACTTTTTGCTTATCAACCGAGTGCACATGGTTTTCACCACTGAGGGGCTATGTATGTTTTGTATTTGCATGTGTACCTTCAAGAAGCCCCTGTGGCACTGTGGTGAAGTGCTCAGCTACTAACTGAAGTGTCCTTGTGGGTTCAAACCCAGCAGCAGCTCCGCAGGAGAAAGATGTGCCTATCTGCTTCCATTAAGATTACCACTTAGAATCCCGATGGGGCAGGTCTTCTGTCCTGTAGGGTCATTATCGGGTCATGACAAGTCAGAATCAATGCAATGGCAATAGGTTTTATTTATGTATTTAAAAAGGTGATATAGTTACATACAAATCCCAGATAATTATTAACCATTAAAAAACAATTAAACCACTGTTGTCGTATGTTTCTAACTCGGTGATGAACTTTTCAGTAAATGAAATGAATTATTTTTAAGTCCTGCCGTCATGGCTTTAAAATCTATACATCTTGTGGGTTTGGGTATCAGGCTAAAGTCAACTGACTATGAACTGTGAAGGATAGCTAAATCCTTGAGCTGGTTAATTTCTACAACCATTGTAAAGATGACATTGTGTTGCTATGAATTTTAATTAAAATGGCAGACTTTCTTTAATCCTTTTATTAAAAAACCTCCCTACAATGCAAGGAAAAAGTTTGTGCAAGAAAGCAGCTCATTTTTAACGTGTTTGACTACCTTTTCTGCTCAGATCTTTCAAATGTAGCCCTCCACCAATCCATTTTTTCCTTAGTAAGGCCGTTTTTCACCTGTTTTGTATAAAAAGCGGAGCCTGAAATTTGCTTTCAGTGTAATTAGGGGTCTAGAATGTATAGTTGCCCTCCGAAAATTCTATCTCAGAGCTCTTTTGCAATACAAGTTAATTAACTGGATTTAGATATTTGCAAGATGATATATTTAATGGGATTACTGCTCATATAATGTTCTCAGTGACTGATTTACAATCTAAGCTCATGGAACAGAGTACTGAATTTCCAGCTCTTTGAGAGTTAATGTTGTGTTAAAGAAAAGTACAAACTGAACCTCATTGTTCATGAATAGGTGAGTTATTCCCGTGAAATGGAGCCGGGCCTTACAAGGCCTGCAGCAGGCAGATGCGTGAGCCAGAACGCGCACCCCGTCACATTCCAGCTCCTGCCCCAGGTAGCTGGATCCCCACACCTGAACTCCTGACAAGTTCAAGGCAATTGTGTGTCTCGTCAAAATATAATGGCCCATTATTCACAGTCTGTCTCCCAAGTGGGATCAATTAGATGCTTCTGCTCCCCCGGCTTAAAGATAAACACCCGTGTTTTGGTTGGTTGAGACTTAAAATGAAACCACATATAACCATTCTGGGCCACTAGGTCTAACCATTGTGAAGACTGACTGTTCTAAATCCGCCTTTCAGTGTGGTCCTTCAAAATATTTGCAATTATTTTATCAGAGTGAGTGGAAAGGAACATAATAACATGGTTGAAAGGAAGGAGAACATCAGGAGGAAAAGGTCAGCCCTCCAAAAAAAACTGGAGAAAAAAAACCCTTCATACTCAGGCCTGTCTTTCTTTCACTTGCCCATTTTTTTGTGAAGCAAATACGTTTCTACCCATCAGTTAGGTTCATTCTAATGTTATGCCTTCAGCTGTAGCACATGACATCACTAAAGAGCATAATTTAAATCTTTCTTGGTAGAAGTCTACTTTAAAAATGGCATTTTAACTAAAATGTTGAAATTTTTATCAAATGTACAAATATTAGCTCAGTCAAATAACTATTAAGAGAAAGTGGAAATTCTCCCATAGTGGGAAAGCAGTTTAACAGTAAATACACTTTCTCATTTTTGATGGAACTTACTGAAACCATTCTCTGTATTGGACCTGACAAGATAATTTCCAGGGACAGATAGATGAGAGCTGTTCCTTACTCCTGAGCCTCCTGATCCCCATTTTAATTCTCTCAAACAAACAGATGACTGTAAAAAGATGTTCTTCTCTATAATACAAACATGATGATTTCTTTCAGTTTGGTGGTTCAGTGGTAGAATTATTGCCTTCCATATGGGAAAACATGGTGACATAGTGCTATGGCTGCCAACCAAAAGGTTGGCAGTTCAAATTCATCAGGTGCTCCTTGGAAGCTCCATGGGGCAGTTCTCCTCCATCTATAGGGTCACTGTGAGTTAGAAGTGACTCCCTAGGAGTGGGTTTGGTTTAGTTTATGTGGGAGACCCAGGTTCAGTTTCTGGCCAATGTACCACCTATGCAGCCACCGTGCATCTATCTGTCAGTGGAGTCTGGTGTGTTGCTATGATGCTGAACAAGTTTCAGCAGAGCTGCCAGACAAAGATGGACCAGCAAGATAGGCTTGCTGATCCGCTTCCAACAATTAGTCAACGGAAACCCTATGAATCACAACTGTCTGAGCCTCAACCATCACAGTCATGGTGCAGGATGGTATCGTGTTTTGTTTTGTTGTACATGGGTTTGACATGGTTCAGGTTGCCATGACGACAGCTAACAACAGCAAGAACGTTTCTAAAGCATTTTGAAGGCCCTGATGGTGTAAATGGTTAACACATTTGACTACTAACCAAAAGGCTGGCAGTTCGAGTTTACCCAGAAAGTACCTCATAAGAGAGATCTGGCAAACCACTTCAGAAAAATCAGCCATGGAAAGCTCTACAAAGCTCAGTCCTGCTCTGATACACGTGGGGGTCACCATGAGTCTAAGGTGACTGAATGGCAATTGTTTCCACAGAGGTGGGCTACCAGACAAAAGAAAATGTGCAGTCTGAATATGGATATCATTATATCATAGACTTGCAGGAGAAAGAAGAGATTTGTTTCTTGGGAAATTCCTTGGAAGACAAGATGGTGAGACCATCTTACACGTTATCAGGAGGAATAGTCTGTGGAGAACGATATCATGCTTGGTAAAGTAGAGCGTCCATGAAAAAGAGGAAGTCCTTCGATGGGATGGATTGACACAATGGCTGTGACAGGAGCCTCAAGCATACCTACCATTGTGGGGGATGGTGCAGGACCAGATAACATTACATGTGGTTATGTGTGCATGGAGTCTCTGTGAGTTGGAACCAACTAAATGGCACCTAACAACACCAACAACATGGAAAAGTTGTAGACCCAGAATCAGGAAGCTGCCATCTAAGTATCATCATTGGTCCCAATCTACCCAGAGCAGAGGAGAACAAAAGACATCAAAGACATGAGGAATATATGAGCCCAAGAGACAGAGGAGCCATGTGATCGAGAGACTACATCAACATGAGAGCAGAAGAACTAAACAGTACTCAGACACCACCAATGACTACCCCGACAGGTAACACAATGTAGAGTCCCTGATGAAGTAAGAGAAGAGTGGGGTGCAGATCTAGAATACTATTGAAAGACCAGACTTGGTGGTCCAGCATCCCTGAAGTTCCCCTGAGAACACAGCCCCCGGACTATCTGCTAACCCAGAGCTGAAATTAGTGCCAAGCCAAGTGCTGTCGAGTCAGATCTGACTCACGGCAGCCCTAGGGGTCAGGGTAGAACTGACCCCCACAGTATTCAAGGAGTGCCTGATGAAGACAAATTTCCACATGAAGACTGGACTGGACTTTTAAGACACAGAGTGATGCTGGTGAAGTACGTGCTTCTTGGCTTAAATATATACATGAGACTGTAAGAGCAGCTCCGGTCCAAAGGTGAGATGGGAGGATGGAGATGGGGAGACAGGAGGTGATTGAATGAATTCGGGAAGTACAGGGTAGAAAGAAGGAGTGTGTCGTCACAGCCAGGGGAGAGCAGCTCAAGTTGCATAGCGGTGGAGGGGGGCGCTTATATGGTAAATTGACTTGGATTGTAAACTTCCACTTAAAGTCCAATTTTATATATATATATATATATATATATATATATAATGTCAAAACAAAAAAAAGTCATGACCCAGAATCATCCCCTGCAATGGCTGACAGGTCATTTGGCCTATGTTCACCTTACGGATGAGAAGGCTGTAGCCCACAGAGGAGAAGTAACTTTCTGGACAGAAAACCTGGAACCTTGATCTGATTTTGCTTCTGGGATTCCTGGGGTAGATTGTACAGGCTAGGAAATGACAGACAGTGAAGGCTGATGGAGAAGGGAGGCAGTCCTACTCTTTAACCTTCCCCTAACACACTACAAAGTCAGAGGCAGCTCGCTGCCACACACTGCTCTTCAGAACTCCCTGGTTTGCCATGAACACCTATAGATACAAGCACACCAGTAGATACAAGCACACCAGTAGATACATGGTGGTTGGGGAGTTCCCAGTTGGTCACACCCCGACAGCCCTGTATTGATTCCCAATCTGGTGCCAAGTATTTCTGACTTGTCTGTCTTGGGAACATCCCCATCCCTTCTCATGTCTCTCCCACTGCTCTTCTCCCTGCCTTTGTAATCTGCCCAGGAGCTCAGAGATTTTCTAGACCCCCGAATCTTTCTTTCCCCACTCAGAGTACACAATCACAGATTTTCTGCTTTTCATATGTCTTTCACCTTTGGAGGTTCACAGAAAGATCTATTTTCCTACCTTATTGAAATGTTCCTAAGACAAGGGAGTTGGATTCAACCTTCAACCCTTTTGACCTCATTAACCTCTAGCCTTCCTTTTGATCTCAGCTCATGTTCAAGCCTTTTCTGACCTTCATGACCAGGTCAACTCCACTATCATAGGCTTTCAGAGCATCTAGTATCTCTCCTTTGAAGTGCTCGATGTGATTGTAATTTTATATTTATTTATATACTAGTTTTAATGTCACTTTTCATTTTGAAATAGTTATACAACTCAGAAGACATTGGTAAAATCAGTACTCAGAATTCTGTGTACCTTGCTCAAGGTGGATTCAAACTGCTGCCTTTTTGTTTAGCAGCTTAGCTCTTAGCCACTACATCACTAGGGTTTCCAGCGACCCTGTAGGATAGAGTAAAACTGCCCCATAGGGTTTCCAAGGAGTGGCTGGTGGATTCAGACTGCTGCTCTTTTGATTAATAGCCTGAACTCTTCACTGGGCTCCCTGAAAGTCACTAAGTAACCAGGGAACAGAAGCTGAAAAGAGACCATCACTTTCTCCCGGAGCCAGCAAAGAGAGAAAGCCAGCATCCTAAGTTTGGACTTCCAGCCTCCTAAACCACCATATATCTGCCTCTTTGTCATACTGTGTTGGCTTGTGCTATGTTTCTGTAATACCGGAAGATTTGCCACCAAAATTTCAAATACCAGCGGCATGGCCCTTTGTGGACATGGTCCAGCAGAACTTTCAGACTCAGACAAAGAAGACGGATCTGGCGGCCTAGTTCTGAAAAAAATTGGCCAGTGAAAACCCGAGGAAGTACACGAGCATGAGGCCGGACTCGGCAGTGTTCAGTTCTGTTGTACATTCTGTGGCTGTGGGTCAGAACCAATTCCTCAGCTCCTGGTGACAGAAACAATAGCCTCTTAAGCTGTGAGAAAATAAATTCCTGCTCATTAAAATCACTCCCTGTGGCATTTCTGTTACAGTACTAAGAAACTAAGATAGAAACCGAAGGTCACAAAGATTTTCTCTTATTTTTTTCTCCCAAAAGTTTTAGATAGACAAAGTTTGACAATTAAGTTTGTGAACTCATCCTAGGAAAAGTGCTACATATCTCATTGCTGAATATTATTATGGTCACCTTTAAAGTACTTCCCTTGGGAAGCTATGCACTGATGACAGTGCCTAGTCAATCCTTCAAAGCAATGTTGGAGCTCCTTCTCTGGAATGGCCATCAGAGCTGTTGTCATATTACCTTTGGTGTCCTGAATGTCATCAAAATGTCTTCCTTTCAATACTTCCTTCATCTTCAGGTAAAGAACAAAGTTGCTGGGCACCAGATCAGGTGAGTAGAGAGTGTGTCCCAGTACAGTTATTTGTTTACTGGATAAAGACTTCCTCACATACAGTGCCGTGTGACTTGGTGCATTTTCATGATGCAAGAGCCATGAGTTGTTGGCAAAAAGTTCAGGTCATTTTGGTTTAACTTTGTCATGCGGCCTTTGCAGCACTTCCAAATAGTAAACTTGGTTAACTGTTTGTCCAGTTGGTACAAACTCGTAATAAACAACCCCTCCGATATTAAAAAGGTTAGCAACATAGTTTGGGCTCTTGTTTTGGACTAACAGAACATTTTTGGTTATGGAGCATTTGCTGACTTCCATTGCGCACTTTGACACTTCTTTTCAGGGTCATATTGGTATACCCATGTTTCATCACCACTGATAACATGGTCCAGAGCATCCTCTTTCCTGTCCAAAAAGTCTTGGCAAACTTTGACCCTCCTTTGCTTTTGTTTATCAGTGAGCTCTTTGGGGACCATTTTTGCACACACTTTTCTCGTGCCAAAATTTTCAGTTAAGATTTTCCTAGATGTTTGTCTATTGATGTTTCCTTGGTCTGCTATGTTTCTCACTGACAGCTGACGATTTTGATGCACAATTCAATGAATTTTTGTAGTGTTTTCATCATTTCTGCACTTTACTGGCCACCTTGGCCTCTCTTCATCAGTGACGTTTTCTCTCCCTTCAGTAAAACATTGAATCCATCTGTGCACTGCTGTTTTCTTCGTGGCATTATCCCCATAAATCTGGACTAACATATCCCTGGTTTCACTTCCACTCTTTTCAAGTTTAATAAAAAAACTCAGTGTTTGCTCATTGCTCTAATTCAAGCTCTGACATTCTCCTGACGGCACACAAAAAACACGCAGCAACAACAATATGATGAATGCCACTCGGCAAGATACCACTACACGTGGACATGAACACGGATGTGAGACACTCATATACCAAGGTTGTGAAACCTTACGAGTTGTTCATACAGCGCTGCCAACATAAGTACACAGTGGCAAATGTGCAAACTTAATTGTCAGACCTCAAATGATCCATTTGGAACTGATTTTATATTAGGTATGGTGTTTAGGTCGAGGTTATTTTTGTTTATTTGGTTTTGTTTTCTCTCTTTTGCCTGAAGATGTGTTATTATTCTAGCACTATTTGGACTACTCTTCTTGCACTGAATTGTTCTTGTACATTTGTCTAATGTCAATTTGCCCATCTTGTTTGGAGATCATTTGCTATTTTGATTGGTTTCTTTGTCTCCCATTAGCCTCTAAACTCCATGAGAGTGCATACCTTTCTTTTTTTCCCCCCTTTCTACACTGAACCCTCACTATCTAGCACGGGGCCTGTAGCATAGTTACGTGTTCACATATTTGTTGAATGGCTGAATAATCAACTGAGTAAATATACAGACTCACCACATGCATTATTGTGGTTATTGCTATCCCTGTAAGTCAGAGAAGGAAGGTGGCAGAGGATTGGCCCAAATCAGATCCACTGATTTATGTCTCACCATGTGTGGTGATGACTCAATCTAGTCTATATTCCATATTCCAATTTTTCAAAATAGCTATTACTTGTCTAACTTAGAGTTATGACCACATCTGACAACTTTGGGACTCATCCCTAGGCTTGGAATTCTATATGAAGCCTTTCTCAGTTCTTCACAGCCAATTCAGTGGAACAATTAACAGTGAACATTTTATTGGTTTTACAAGTTACTTACAAGCATAATGTGAAAGATACACTCTTGAAACCAATATACTCTTAGAAACAAGGTTCTAGGGAAATAGAATAAGTTGTGAACAGGAAGGCAGAGCAATGAAAGAAAATAGATGTCTGTTGTAAAACACATTACGGTGTTGTAATGTATGCAGCGTACTCACACATGCCATCTTGGAATCATCAAGATGGCCATTTCAGTTTTATTCTAGTCTCCTAAAAAAAAAACCAGAAACCCGTAAACTATAGAAACTTTCATTAAAAATCAGATTAAGAGAAAAGGGATACCGAAGTGAAAAGCTGACTAAATGGGTATCGGCGGAACAAATTTCTGTTTCCCTGGAATATTAGAATTTACATCATCATCATCTTAATTCTACTTCAAAAGCTACTCATTCATGTTACTGTGAGTTACAATAGATGATTAAAAACAAGAAAGATACAATTTTTAAAATAGTTGATGATAGAAATCAACTTGGCCATTTGCTTTCAAAGAATGACTGAGTTTTTAAAATAATAATTCCAGAGCCATTGTTAAACTGTATTGGAAGAGTGTTTGAATTTAAATGGGCTACACTAGGGTTTAAAAACCAGCTGCCACTGAGTTGATTCCAACTTATGGCATATCTGCATGTTATAAGTTCTGTTATACATTTGGTCACAGCCATGAGTCAGAACCAACTTGATAGCAAATGACAACAACAATAATGTTGTTGTTAGGTGCCACTGAGTTGGTTCCAACTCACAGTGACCTTAAATACAACAGGATGAAATGCTGTCTGGTCTTGCACCATCCTCCCAAACGTTGCTATGCTTAGTCCATTGTTGCAGCCACGGTGTCAACTCATCTTGAGAATCTTCTTTTTCACTGACTCTCTACTTTACCAAGTATTTTAGTCAGCTAGGGCTGCTCTAACAGAAATACCACAGAGTGGATTGCTTTAACAAAGGAAAGTTTTTTCTTACATAGCCCAGTACGCTACAAGTCAAAATTCAGGATGTCTGCTACAGGGGAAGGCTTTCCCCCTTGTCGGCTCTAGAGAAAAGTCTTGTATTGCATCAGTCTTTGTCCAGGGAGCATCTGGGTGCAGGAACCTCAGGTCTAAAGGACCCGGTCTCCTCCTGGTGCTGCTTTCTTGATGCTGTGAGGTTCCCAATTCTCTGCTTGCTTCTCTTTCCTTTTATCTCTTGTAGGATGAAATGATTAAGGATGGGCAAGTCATACTCCAAGGAAACTCTCTTTACAGTGGAGCAGGGAGGTGATCTTCTGAAGGGATTTACAGTCCTACCCTAATCCTTTAACATACAGCACAGCAAAATCACAAAATGAAGTACAATCATAGAATACAAGGAATCATGGCCAAGCCACATGACTACACCTATTTTGGAGGGGACACAATTCAATCCATGACACCAAGCATGATATCCTTCTCCAGCGACTGGTGTCTCCTGACAATAAGTTCAAGTACATGAGAAGAAGTCTTGCCATCTTTGCTTGTAGGGAGCTTTCTGGTTTTGCTTCTTCTAAGACAGATCTTGTCATTCTTCTGACAGTTCCTGAGGTATTCGATATTCTTCATAAGCACCCTGATTCAAAGACATCAATTCTTTGATTAAAAACACCATGGCTTGGGTCAGGCACGTCATAGTCCTCAAAGTGACTTCTTTGCTTTTTTAGCACTTTAAAGAAGTCTTTCATTGTAGATTTGCCCAACGCAATATGTCATTTGATTTCGTAACTGCTGCTTCCATGAGCCTTGATTTTGGATCAAAGTAAACTGAAATCCTTCACAACTTCAGTAGTTTCTCCATTTATCATGACGTTGCTTATTGATCCAGGTGTAAAGATTTTTGTTAATGTTGAAGTATAATCCATACCAAAGGTTGTGGTCTTTGGTCTTTATCAGTTAGTGCTTCAAGTCTCTTCATTTTCAGCAAGCAAGGTTGTATCATCTGTATATCACTTCATCTCATGAGTCTTCAGTCATGATATGAGTCTTCCTTTAATCCTGATGATTTATTCTTCATGTAGTTAGCTTCTCAGGTGATTTGCTTAGCATGTGCATTGAGTAAGCATGGAAGGATACAACCCTGACATACAACCCTCCTAATTTTAAACCACACAGTACCCTCCTGCTTCTTGTTTTATGTACAGGCTCTGTAGGAGTACAATTAGCTGTTTTGGAATTCACCTTCCTCACAATGTTAGCCATCATTTGTGATGATCCACACATTGGATAGTCAATGAAACAAATGCGAAATCTTTCTGGCATGCTCTGCATTCAGCCAAGATCGCTCTGACATCAGTGATGATATCCTTCCTTCCACATCCTCGTCTACATCAGGCTTGAATTTCCGGCAGTTTACTGTTGACGTACTGCTGGAAGCATTTTAAAATTATCTTCAACAAAATTTCACTTGCATGTGATACTAATTATACTGTTCAATAACACCCACACTCTGTAGGACCACCTTTCTCTGGAAAGAGCACAAATATGGATCTCTTCTTGTTGACTGGTCAGGTAGCTGTTTTCAAACTATCTTGGTAGAGACAAGTGGGAGCTTCCACAGTTGCATCTGTTTGTTGAAATGTCTCAGTTAGTATTCCCTCAATTTTTGTATCCTTATTTTTCACCAATGCCTTCAGTGCAGCTTGGAATTCTTGAACACTGTCAGTTCTTGTTCATTTGCTACATTTTGAAATTGTTGAACACTGACCAATTCTTTTTGGTTCAATGACTCTTGTGTATTCTTTCTACCTTTTGTTTGATACTTCATGTGTCATCCAACAGTTTGTCCACAGAATCCTTCTCTACTGCAACTTGAGGCTTAAACTTTTGATCAGTTCTTTCAGCTTGAGAAATGCCATGTGTATCCTTTTCTTTTGGATTTCTAACCCTAGGTTTCTGCATATCTCATTGTAATACTTCGTCTTGGGCTGCCCTTTGAAATATTCTGTTCAGTTGTTTCACTATTTCCTCATTAATGTGTCCTCATTGTTTTCATTCTTATTGTTCTCTCCCAATTCTCCTTTACTTTCTCGTCTTGGGAAGTGTTGGTCTAGGGAAAGTGTTTACCCTTTGGTTTCTTTTAGACAATTATTTTGAGAAGCACAAAGTTGACAAGTGCTGACATTTATTTTATGAGTCAATCTGTCATTTGGCTGAAAGGTAATCTCTGAGAGTAGTTTTAGTTCCAAATTTAAAGGGTATCCCAGAATGATAATTTCAGGAGTTCATCTGCCCTCTACCAGTCCAGTAAGCATGGCCTATTTGTTTTAGAAATTTGAGAATTGTTCTACATTTTTTCTTCCATTCTTTTTGGGACCATCTATTGAGTTCCTGGTTGGAACAGTTGATAGTGGCATCCAGGCAACACCTAATTTTTCTGGTCTCAGGGGAGGTGAGGCTGTTGTCTGTGTAGACCGCTAGTTCTGTGGGCGAGTTTCTTCTTTATGTCTTTGATTGCTTTCTCTTTTGCACAGGGTGAGTAGAGATCAATAGTTAAGATACAGAATATTTCTTATGTCAGGGAATCTTGGAAATTGCTGTAGTCTAAATACAAAAGTTCTGAATTTAGTTTATCAAAAAAGAGGGGGGAAGAGAGGTAGAGAGAGAGAGAAAGGAAGTAAAGGAAGCGAGGGAGGAAAGGAAGGAAAGAAAAGGAGAAAGGGAGGAAAGAAAAGGAAGAAAGGGAAGGAGAAGTGTTTTAGTTTCGGTACTCTAGAGGAGCAAAACCAGTGAAGTATGTATGTGTGTACATTTATGTATCAAAAGAGAAAAGACAGAGATTTAATTCCAGGAAATGTCTCATGCAGTTAAGGAGCTTGGCAAGCACCAAATCCAGGGTCAGAGGTCAGACTGCAGGCCTCTCCTGACTTACATAGTTGCAGGGGCTGATGTAGCCCAAACTGGCAGGTCAGACAGTAGGCTGAGACTTCCAGTACATATTGCAAGAACCAGAGGTCAGACGATGATGAGTCAGATGCAGGATCCTGAGTAAAAGTGAGTCATGCCAGAATATTCATTTATATATTGGAGTTAGGCCACGTTCCCAAGGAAACTACCCTTTTACCTGATTGGCTGCTCATAGCAGATCTCATCATGGAGGTGATTATTTTATATTAGATCTTGTCATGGAATTATATTATGGAGGAGCAATCAGTCCAGCACCTGCCAAACCACTGGAAATCACAGCCTAGCCATATAATGACATGTAACGTTAACCATCACAGAAGGCAAAGAGAGGGAAGAGAGAAAAAGAAAATTCTTTAGGCTTACATGTTTCTGGAAACTACATCTGTACACTAGTGTTCGAAAGCCTGGAGATAGCTTTAGTAAAAACATTCGTAAGTATTCATCTTGCTACTTTGGAATGCCAAGGTTCTACTAAAAGGACACTAGCAGCGCGCACCACTTGCTACAAGAGGCCAGCTTAACAGTACTCGTGGAAGTGGGGAGGCTACCCTCCCTGGCCTTGCTCATGCTATGATTTCAAGCAAACTCCTTATCTGAATTACAAAGGGGTGAGAACCTAAAATATTAGTTCCTGTATGATTTTTTTCCTCCAGAATCTGATACCACTGAGTCTTCCTAGAGAGATGTTGACTCACCATTATCAGAGACGGACATCCCCAGTCTTTTTAAAGGAGCAAACCACTGTGCGGCTTTTAAAAACCAGCCCATGAGAAACAAAATAACCCATTAAAATTCACCACAATACCCTGAATTCCTGTTAGTCATTTCTGAAAAGGGAAACAGGCATTGGTTACACAGTGATAAGGCCAAGATGCTTAACAGCTGGTAACTGAGATGCTCTGGAGTGAGCAAGGGAGGAAATGGGGGACCTGAACCATCTCTGACTTGAGACTAGGCCAGGACAGACATGTAATGTCCTTCCAGCAAGCACTCTGGGGTGTCCCTCTGTCACGGTCAATTTAAACAAACTCCCTAATGCCCCGGGAATTTGCATTCCGAGATTTTTTTTTTTTTTTTTTAAGTCCATCAGTGTATTCTAGAGCAACTGGTCAGGCCACTTCTGCAAATGAAAACTTTAAAAAATAATAACCAGAGGCAAGCATGCATTAACTCCTTCAGAGAAGGGGTTGAAAAGCTAACATTCAGGTTACATTAATCTGGAAACAAGTGTACTTTTGTGTCTGAGGAGGATTCTTTTCACTGCCATCAATTCAGTGCATCGATAGAGGGAGATCTTAGCTTCACTATCAGGTTGCCCTTCAGTCTCAGACCCTTCCACAGACCACGCTACTTAATTTAAACTAATCTGAAATGGAGTGAAACTGCATATCCTCTCTGATTTCTCCCAATCATCCTGAACACTCTGATTTCCCTTTTGCCTCAGTGACCTGCTCTGAGTGTCTATGGAAGAAAAGTGGCTTCCAGGTAATACAAATAGATATTCAGTTCCATTGATAGTTTGTTAGTTAGGAGTAAAAGAAACACACACACAACAACAGCAACAGCAACAACTAATAGCATTTAGCCTCTTTCTTATCAACGTGTGGTTTTATAGTATCACGGGTTTGGTATTCAGGCTGACATCCAAGCACTTTCTATCTCTGAGTCTTTTTCTCTTTTCTCCATTGCTGTGAGTTTTCTGAAGGTGCTACCAAACTTTGAGCTGCACAGCTGAAGGAGAAGAAAAATTATTTTTTGTTGCGTGTTGTTAGTTGCCATTCCGTTGGCTCTGACTCATGAAAATGTTACCTATAACAGAATGAAATGCTGCCTGGCCCTGTGCCATCTCCATGCAAGGTGTACGCTCTGGAAACTCAGAATTCTACATGAGTATCCAAGACTCTGTCTGTTTTGTTACTGTTACTGCCCTTGGAAGCAACAGTCAAGAAATCAAATTATGTATTATGTTGGGTAAATCTACTGCAAAAGATCTCTATAAAGTGTTAAAGAGCAAAAATGTCACTTTGAGGACTAAGGTATGCTTGACCCAGGCTGTGATATTTTTAATTCCATCATAAGCACGCAAATGCATAAGGAGGAGAGAGAACTGATGCCTTTCAATGATAGCACTGGCAAAGAATACTGAATATACCACGGACTACCAGAAGAACAAACGAATCTGTCTTGGGAGAAGTACTGCCAGAGTGCTCCTTGGATGCAGGGGTGGTAAGACTTCATCTCCCATACTTTGAACATGTTATCAGGAAGGACCAGTCCCTGGAGAAAGACATTATGTTTAATAAGGTAGAAAGGTCATCAAAAAAAAAAAGGAAGAGGCTTTTCAAGATGGATTGACACAGTGGTTACAACGACGGGCACATACATAGCCATGGTGTGAAGACGACTCTGGACAGGACAGTGTTCTGTTCTGCTATGCACGGAGTCACTTTGTACTCTTAGTTATTAGTGAATTTAGGAATTAAAAGTATTAGCAATAGAAGTTTTATCCTTTTACATTTATAATACTTTGAGAGCGATATGGTTTTATGTTATTACAATACTAACAAATTAACAACACCATCAACTATAATAATAGTGATTTAAGCATTTACCATCTGCCAGTGTGGACTGTTAGGGATTAAATTGTGTACTCCAAGTCCTAATCCCAAGTACCTGTGAATGTGGCCTTATTATCAGATATAATTAGCTAACGTGAGGTCTCATTGGAGTAAGGTGTCTCCTAAACTGACTGGAGTCCTTATGAAGAGAGGATAAGAGTTATAGAGACAGAAACAAAGAAAGAAGATGACTGTGTGAGGACAGAGGCAGATATTGGAGTGATGCGTCTGCAAACCAAGAAATGCCATCAATTGCCTGCTATCACCAGAACCTAGGAGAGAGGCACAGAGTGCAGTCTCCCTGAGATACTTCGGAAGAAGGTGACAAAGACGACACCCTGATTTTGGACTTGCCACCTCCAGAGCAGTAAGAGAATGCGTTTCTGTTGTTATACACCATCCCTACATGTGGTCATAGCAACCAAACAGAGCAGAGTAGAACTGCCCCATGTGGTTTCCAAGGAGCAGTGGGTAGATTTGAACTAGCAACTTTCCGGTTAGCTGCTGCATAAGTCAATATTGACTCGATGGTAATGGCCTAGTGTGTGGTAGTTTGTTGCAACAGCCACAGGAATCTAGTACAAGGGAGCAGACACATCACCTGTGTTAGTTCTAGCCCTCATGGTAGTCCAATGTGTCAGTGGTGAAGAAAGTGAGGGTTGGGAGAGCTCAGTAATCTGCCCAGGGCAAAGCAGCTAATTAGTGGCCTTCTCACTTGTGAGACACTGCCCAAGAATAAACTTGGAAGAATTCCACAAAATTTCATCAACTAGGTTTCCTTCAAGTTAATGATTCAAAATCAGGGAGCTAAAGTTAATTTTTCTCATTCTATTTTTTTGTTTTATTTTCAACAGAAAGAAACAAAGATAGAGTTTGGCGGGAATTATCTTAAGTCTGGATAAGCCCTAGTGGTGCACCGGTCAAGTGCACTCAGCTACTAACCGAAAGATCAGTAGCTCAAAGCCACCAGCTGCTCAACGGGAGACAGATGTGGCAGTCTGCTTCCTTAAAGACTGCAAAAAGCCAAACCCACTGCTGTTGAGTCGGTTCCAACTCGTAGCAACCCTAGAGGACACAGTGGGATTTCTATAGGGCACTTCTACTATATCCCCTAAGGTCGCTATGAATTAGAATCAACTTGACAGCAAAGGAGTTGGTTTTTTCTGAGTTGTGTTTTTTATGTTAAGCCCAGGTCTTAGTTTAAAACAAATATTTGCTTCCAAAATTAGTCATATTTCCAAAGTATAGTTATAAAACCAAAAAAAAACCCAAACCTACTGCCATCGAGTTGGGTTCAACTCATAGTGACCCTATAGGTCAGAGTAGAACCACCCCATAGAGTTTCCAAGGAGTGCCTGGCAGATTTGAATGGCAAACTTCCTGGTTAGCTGACATAGCACGTAACTCACTGCACCACCAGGATTTCCAAGTATGGTTATAGAAAACTTAAATTATAAAAGAAGTGATCTTTCAATTTAGGCTGTGGTACAGCTCAAAATTGTGTCTCTCCTTGCTTTTGGAAAACACATACGCTGTAAGCTAGAAATGCTCCAAGTCAACAAAACTGAAAGAGCATCTTAACCAGTTGCTTTCAAGTGAATTCCAACTCCCAGCAACCCCATGTGTTTCAGAGTGGGACTCTGACCCGCAGGGTTTTCAATAGACAATTATTTTGCAGGTAGATCACCAGGCATTTCTTCTAAGGTACCTCTGGGTGGACTTCAACCTCCAACCTTTGAGTTAGCATCCAGCCCAGAATGTCAACAATTTGGTACCACCCGGGGACTCTGAAAGGGCCCATAGCCATATCTGACCCAACCACTTCATCTCACCCAATGGGAAGCTGAGGTGCAAGGTCACCTACCTACTGAGTGAAAGCCAAAGCCAGAACCAAACCTGGTTGTCCTGTCACCCTTTGAGGATTGTTGGAACCACTCAGGAAAAGGTGCTTCCTTTCTTTTCTGCACACTCTTTGCCTGCACTTCATCACTTTGACCTAAGATGCCCTTTGTCTGACCCTCCCTTGTTGCTACTGAAGTTGAAGTGCCATTGGAAGTTTTCTCTTTTGGTAAAGTCTCTGGGTGTTACCCGACTGCCCACAGGCAGTACAATTTGTCTCCTCCATAACTGGATTTTGAAAGCACTTTGCAAGTCTTGTTGACTTAATTCCTGTGATAGCTGAGATTGGAGGTCACTGTGCGTTTCCTTCTTGCATTCCTTGAGTGAGGAAACCAAGAAGCTCAGAGGTTAAACTGTTTCCCAGGGTCACTGGGTGGCCACCCCTAGGCTGGGGAGCTCTTAAGATGTGGATTCCTTTCCCCCAGTGCTGAAGAGGTGAAACACCTGTCAGGAGGAGGAGGCTGAGGGGAGCCGGGCTCAGCCTGCTGCTGCCACTGCCCTCTGAGTCTGCCCTGCCAGCATCTCTTTGTACCTCTGGGTCCCCCAGCGTATGCTGCTGCCTCTCTATGGCAGGAAAGGAAGGGACTAGATCCTTGCTCAGAGGACATCCTGGGCTCTTGTCCACTCATTCATTTAACAAATATTCACAAAGTGTTTTCTAAGTGCCAGGCACTGTGGCAAGTGCCCACTACAACGGAAAACCAAACATGTTTATCACCCTCCTGTGTTTTCTAAAACTCTTCTCAGAATTTTGCCCGTTCATTTTTTCATTAATTCAAAACTTTCAGTTACTTACCAAACACTTCTTGGGCACCAAAATCAAGCCTGTTGCTGTTCAGTCGATTCTGACTCACGGCAACTCTGTGTGGGACAGAAGAAAATTGCCCCATGAGGTTTTCTTGACTGTGATATTTAGGGAAGTGCATCACCAAGGGCCTTCTTCCGCAGCCCCTCTGGGTGGGTTCAAACTGCCAGCCTCTAGGTTTGTCCTTGTTGTTGTGGCCGTCAAGTCAATTGCAACTCCCAGCGACCCCATCTGATAGAGTAGACCTGCTTCATGGGATTTCTATAGACTATAATGTTCACGGGATATGATTGCCAGGTGTTGGTCCTTCAGAGCGGTTGGTGGGCGTGAACCACCTTTCAGTTAACAGCCAAGCGCTTAACCATTGCACCACCAGAGGTTAGCTGACAGCAAGACATTTTGACCCCCGGGGACCTCCTTGGGCACCAAGCCCTTGCTTTTCACAGAGAATTGAAGGAAAAAGAAAATCCATTTATATTCTCACATATATGCTCCTCTGGCTCTAGGAGGTACTTTAGGCATCAGAGAAGGGCCCTCTCTCACCTTAGAACCATTCTCTACCTCCTTAGCATCTTTCTAGTAGCTTTGCACACATGCCAATTCCCTGCTCAGAATGATTTTTCTGCCACTGAATTTCATCCAGCCAACACTGAGTGCCTTTCGTATACAAGGCATTCTGGGGCAAGGCACTCTGCAGCTCAGCTCTGTTGCTCAAAGCAAGTTTGTGCAAAGCAAGTTTGTGCTGCACTCAGAGCCTTGAAGCTCTGTCCAATCACCAATTGTCAGTCTGCAAATAAGTGTTTATTGCATACCGTAGGCACTGTCGTAGGCATAGCAGGTACAACAGTGAGCAAAACAGACACAGTCCCTGTCACAGTCTCACTCACTGTCCAGAGTTAAAAGCCCAGGCATCCACAATGCTTGACATTGTCCAGTGTAACAGCCAGTGGGCAGCACTGTAAGAAGTCACCTACTCTTCGAACAGTTTTATATTCCCATTCTGAACGCAATATTGTTAAACAAAGTTTTGGAGAAAAAAACAGGTAAGAAGAAGGAAAACAATAAACTCTACTACTTCTAGTTCTTTATAGTCTCCTTTTAAATGTATTTTTGCATAGCTGTGCTCATAACACAATTTTTGTTTTTCAATACTGCTTTTCAGAGAACGTTGTAGCATGAATATTTTTCATGTGGTTACAAGGTCTTGTTGGCTATCTTTAATGACTATGTATTATTATGGGAAATCTCCTGAGGCTCTTACAGTCTAGACCAATTTCCTGTGAGCTGGCATCAACTGGATGCCACCAGATTTGGTTTTGGTTTAGTGTAGCCATTCCACAAACTGGGTGGCTTAAAACGATCTCTCACAATCTTGGAAGCCAGAGTCTGAAATCACTGCCAGTGTGTCAAAGCTAAGGTGTTAGCAGCCCTCTGTGTGCGCTGGAAGCTTAAGGGGAGAATCTGTTCCTCGCCTCTTCCAGCTGCTGGTAGCTGCAGCATTCCTCGGCTTGTTGCCTCATCATCCCAGTCTTCAAGGCCAGTGTCTTCAAATCTCTCACTGCTCCATCTTCATGTCATTTTCTCCTCTGGTGTGTGTCAAATCCTCAGCCTCCTTCTTGTAAGGACATCAGTGATGACCATAAGGTGACTGTAAAGGACCTACGCAATATTGTAGGTGAAGATGGTAGAATGGCAAGGGCTCAGTGTCTGACCTCTAAATTCACAAGGTGAGAGGAGAATTGAGATCAACAGTCTAAGGCTGATTTCTGAGAGGCAGAGGTCAGACATGCCTCTTCTCTCCGACATCTTTACCAATTCAGACACGAGTCACCCCTACTGTGGCACTCTCTACTCTTCTGGATTTGGAAATTTGTTGCAGTGGCTGCACAGAATTCCCAGAAGAATCATATACTCATGATTATGGGGTTTATTAAGGTAGTACAATTCCAGTTTAGGAACATTCAGTGTACAATTCTGCCATTAGGACATGCTCTTCTTAGCTGTGCCCATAGACTAACCTCACCCTGGCCCTTGACCTCTGCCTGCTGGGGCAAGTATTACAAAGCCCTTTTAGCTTCACTGATAAGCACCCAGAGAGACCCCGCTCTTCTACTGGGCCTCAGCCTGAAGGCACTCAACTCCACGTGCTGGGTTGCCAAACCCCGTTCCACAAAGTGTTTGGAGGTACCACACTCTACCCATAAGCCTCTTGCCCAAAGGCACTCAGTTTTCTTGCTGCATTGGCTGGGAAGCTCACAGTTGCCGTCTCTTGCGGGTCTGTTCTGTAAGTCTCTCCTGCCACTGTTTTCTGCCACTGCTTCTCACTGTCTTCAGTGATATAGCTCTTTCTCTCTCAGGTTCCTGGTTCCAGGAGATTCTCAGCTCAGTGATTTCCTGTCTAGAGTGCATATTCTGCTCCTGGTTCTTCTTCCTTGGTAGTGGGGAGATCCTCCTCTTCCCATCTCTAGGCTGGCACATGGGAAGCCTAGCAGGGTGGTAATACCGACCAGTTTCTTTAGTGACCTACAATTACCTTATTCGCACAATCACTTTAGGTGGGACTTACAAGAATGTGGCAAGAAAGGCCACACAAAAACGGTCCACCACACCACAGAAGGGTTTACACAAAGCGTAATATACTTTAAGTACTCAGTAAATGTGGGCTGTTATTACCATACACTCGCGACCCATGTGTATAAATTCCACTTTAACATTTCTGGAAATGGAATGTCTCTCATAATTAATATGGTGCTCTTAATTCTGCTTTATTCATGAGAACACTTTGCTACAGAGACGCTGAGACTTGTCGACATCACATAACCAGTGATTGTGGTAAATTAAAGACAGCCTCAAATTCTTGGCTACTTCTCCTACTAATAGAAGGAGCTTAATTTTCTCTTTGCATCTGGGCTGGCCTTAGACCTTTAGAATGCAGTGAAAGTGATATTCTGAGACTTCTGAGGCTAAATCGTATGAGATCTTGAAGCTCCTGTGTAAGACTCGTGGAAAGCTCTCTCTGGCCACTCTGAAACCCAAGTAAGAAGTCTGCCTGCCCTGAGGCCACTACGCTGAAGAGGCCACATGAAGGCCTCCAGCTGACAATCCTGAATGAGGCTAAGCTTTCAGCCATTTTCCCCAAAGCACCAGATGAGGTGGAGATACTTGGGTACTTCAAACGAGACCAGCCACCAAGTGAATCCAGAAACCTCCTCTTATCCACAGAGATGTGTTCCAAGACCCCCTGTGAGTGCCCAAAACTTGGGACACTACTGAATCTTCGATACACTATGTTTTTCCTATGCATAAAAATCCATGATAAAGTTTAATTTATAAATGATGTACAGTAAAATATTAACAACAATAATAAAACAGAACAATTACAACAATGTACTGCAGTAAAATTTATAAGAGTAGGGTCTTTCTCCCTTTCTCAAAAGATCTTGTTGCACTAGGTGATTAGCAGAGACGTAGGGTACACAGTGTGGATATGCTGAACAAAGGAACAACCCACATTCCAGGTAAGACAGAGTAGGACAACAAGAGATTTCACCACACTGCTTGGAATAGCACACAATTTAAAACTTATGAATTGTTTATTTCTGTAATTTTCCATTTAATATCTTCAGACTGCAATTCATCTCGGTAACTGAAACCATTAAAAGCAAAAACACTGATGAAGGCGGACTACCATACATCAGAAGCCCTGTGGCATAGTGGTTAAAAACCTGGCTGCTGACTAAAAGGTCAGCAGTTCAAATCTACCAGCTACTCCTTGGAGACTCTATGGGGCAGTTATACTCTGTCCTGCAGGCTCCTATGAGTTGCAACCAACTGGATGACATCTAACAACTGTATACCGAGTAACTCTGTCTACGCCTGGTGCGTAGAACCACCCAGCTGAGCCCTGCCTCAAGTCCAGACCCATAAAACCACAGGACTTGGTATAATGGCTGTTAGTTAAGCCATAAAGCCATGAAGGTTGTTACACAGCAGTAGAAAACAATACAGTGGGGGGGGGTGGGGGACTTGAGTTGGAGTTCTCTAGCTCCTGATTTCAAATTCGTGCCTTTGGGTCATGCTGGAGAAGAGATGGAAGACCAGAAGGGAGATGGGATAGTGTTCCAAGAAACGGAAAACAAACAACAAATGGCGTGGAGGGCAGAATGGGAAGAGTGGGGGAGTGGGGTGCAGGAGATGAGTTGCCTGGAGAAGCATCAGGGGTTGAAAAGACTGGCCAGGCAGTGTGAAGGCGGAGGATGCTGGACTTTACACAAGAATAGAAAAGGATGCCTGGTCAGACAGTCCCTGGCATCACTGTAGAACCTTGTGGAGGAGAGGTATAGGAGGAGTCTGTCTCAGGAAACCAGTGATGGGGCAGAGACGGAAGGAGCTAGGGGATGATACTGTAATCCAGGCACGCAGTAAGGTGATCCTGGCTTTGGGTGTGGCCATGAGGACATAAGAATGTGATGAAGAAAAGATGATACAGGATGAAAGATTGGGCAGAGGACCCGAGAGAAAGAAAGGGATCCCAGAAACAGGACGAACTCTAGGCCTTGAGACTGAAAGAATGGAGACATACAGAAAAGCGGTGATCTAGGACTAATTTATGCTCGAACCGAAATGTAAAAATAGCAGGAAACACAATGAAATCTTTGAGACAGGATAGAACCACAAAAGTAAGCCAAAGTGGAATAGAAACCACAATTGCAGTTGGTCATAAAGAAGGCATTAGCCAATGCCTTCAATTAAAAATGAACCATAAGAAGCACTTACGCTAAAGGTCCTGACATGGTATTAAAATAATTTCCCAAGCAGCGCAACCTGTCAGTTGACCTGGTGGTTTGGGTACGCTGCTGCTCAGGCCATAATGAGCACTCATATGTGCCAGGCATCTGGCTAATGGGCACCTTATTCAGTGACTAATAGAAAATAGGTTCCCACCTGATGTTTGTGGTGAAATTACTCATGAATTTCCTTACTAATTCACCATCCTATAAATTGGAATACTTTAAGTCTTCCTAAGGTTAATTGTGACTTCCCAGAGAATAACTAAAGGCATGAACTGTGGAATAGGGGAAGTGGGAACTGTGGTACGTTGCCTTTGTCTTGCAGTTAACACAAACGATGACTGTAAACTAGTTTCTTGGGTGGGTCTAGTTTGGGGTGTGTATTATACAGATGGAGTTCAGGTGGTACCATGGTAAGCCATCCCTCAGTGGCTAACTGAAAGGTCAGCAGTTCTAACGCACCTCCAAGACAGAAAAGACCCAGTGATCTGCTCCCATAGGTCACAGCCTAGGAAACCCTACGAGGCTGTGCTACCCTGTCCTGGAGGGTCACTATGGGTTGAAATCAACTTAATGGCACCCAACAACATTATACAGAAGGTGCATGAGAAAGTAACTTCCACTGTCTATAAAGGCTTTCTTTAGTCCTTTTCAATGCTCACAGTGCAATTTAGAATCTATTAAACATTTAATGAAGTGCAATAACACAGTGGTTAAAAGGTGGACAGTTTGAACCCACCAGCTGCTTTACAGGACAAAGATGTGGCAGTCTGCTTCCTTAAATGTTACATTCTTGGAAGCCCTGCAGGGTAGTTGTATCTTGTCTTGTAGGGTAGCTATGAGTTGGAATCTACTCCATGGCAATGGGTTTGGTTTGGGTCTTTGATAGCTTTAATAAGGCTCCTATTAAACATATTTTTAACTCCCTATGCACTTGAGCTGTCATAAACCAAAGAATATTACATTTCAAACTTTCCCAAGTTTCATCATTTTGTTGGACAGAGGGTGTAAATATTTATAGCTCTGCATCAGTAATCTTTAATTGGGAAGTAGTGGCATGCCGAGATTTAAGACGAGAAGATGAAGAAGTAGTGGAAACCACCTTCCAGCAACTGAAAGGAGCTGTCTGAGCAAAGTGGACTAAGTGATGAGAACAAAAGACACAGGTTAGGGCCACTGGGGAGCACAAAAGGAGGTCATTCACTTTCTCTCCATAAGAATGGTGGGTAATCATTTTTTCTAATTTAAAAGCCAATTGTCTGCATGTTGACTCCTACTTGTGGTGACCCAGTGTATATCACAGGAAAACTACTTCATAGTGTTTTCCGTGGCTGAATTTTTGGAAGTCAGTCACCAGGGCTTTCTTCCCAGGCATTTTTGGGTGGACTCCAACTGCGAGCCTTTTGGTTAACTTGCCAAGCACATTAACCATCTGCATCACCAACTAGATAATGCTTCCTTTTGCCTAGTGGTTGTATTGTACTGGACTCTAGGTGCAGACTGGCAGTACCACAGAAAACCTGTGTGGCTCCGGCTAGTCACCCTCCCTGTGACTAAGTTTTGGTGCATACGGTCATGGTGGCAAGACTCAAACGCACCATTAAGTTAGAGCACTTTAAGCACGAAGGCCATCCTGTCACTACTTCAGCTGTGATTGTTACTCTAACCAGAAACCAAATGTACTCATGGAAACCAAGACAGCCGGTTTCCAAAAAGGATAATGGTAAACAATGAAAGCATCCTGGACCCCCACCACCTTGATATGACCACCGTGCCTATCTTGGTGATTGTGTTTTCACTCTTGCTGAAGATAAACATGTCCAGAAATATAATTTTATGTAAAAATTTCCATCAGTGATCTTTTTTTGTTTGTTTACTTCTTCCTCTTCCTCTTCCTCTTCCTCCCCTCCTCATCTCTGCACCCGGGTCACCAATGCTGACAGTCTGGTGTGCATCCTTTCATACCTTTGTTCTGTGTTTTTGTCATCTACAAAAGCGTGTGAAGAAGGGTTGGCAGACAGCGGTCATTCTTTCGCTAAAATGTTGCCATAGTTTCCACACTTCTCTCTCTCTGTTTTCCTTACTTAATCGTATCAACTAGAAATTCCTCCAAGTCAACTTGTAATAGATCTCACTCACTGTAGTACCTGCATTAAAGTCCACCGTTCCACTATTCATTCAACACTCTGCCATTGATTGGCAATCAGATGGTTTCTGTGCACACATGTATGTGTGTGTGGGCACCCACATGCATATATGTTCACATACACAGTCTCATAATAAGAATCCTGGAGCTCCTATTTGTAGGGATAAACTAAAAAGCGAACTCATTGCTGTCCAGTGGACTCAGCTCAGAGACCATAAAAGACAGAGTAGAACAGCCCTGTAGCTTCCAGTGAGTGCCTGGTAGATTTGAACTGATGGCTTTTTGGTTAGCAGCTGTAGCACTTAACCACCGTGCCACCAGGATTTCCAATTCTGGAGATAATTCCTAAGAATGGGATTGTGGATTGCTGTGCAATTTTAATCTTGAGGAGGGTATGGTAGGGTGGCAATCAGTTGAGGAGCCTTAGAAAATAGTTAAAGGCAAAGACTTCATCCCCAGGAGGAACCAGATTGCCTCATCCAGATTTCCAAATCTAAAAATATCAAAATAGGCCCAGATAAACAAAACTGAAAAACCCAAACCCAATGCTATTAGGCAGATTTCAGCTTACATGGGAGAAAATAGAATTGTGCCATAGGGTTTCCAAGGACCAGCTAGCAGATTAGAATCACCGACCTTCTGGTTAGTAGCCATGGCTCTTAACCATTGTACCATCAGGGTTCCGGGACAGGTGGGGGAAGTGAATTGTATTACATCATACATCTAGTGAACAGCAGGGCTGGTCTTGAAGCAAGGGTCCCTGGCTAACTCCCTATTGCTCTTTCTCCTCTAGCTTGTGAACAAAATAGGTTATGCTTGAACTCAATCTTGAAGAATGACCACGATATAGAAGGTAGAGAGCTTCCTCAAGGCATCTCAGGCAAAGCCAATAGCATGGACAAAGGCAAGAAATGATCTGTAAAGCTGCACCCAGGTAAAGGAACCATAAGTCTAAGTTTCTAGCAAGGGGCTGAAGAGACGTGGAGCCTTAGGTAGGAGGTAGGGGCCACATTCAAGAGTTAGAACATTGTCAGACAGGCTGAGGGAAGTGTCAGATTGTAAGCTCATTTTATCACATTAGTGCTTGGGGGAGATCTCTCTAGTGGAAGGTACAGCTAAAAGGTGGAAGTGACCAGAGCAATTAGAGCTGAAAGATCAGATGGAAGGCTAGAGGTAGAGAGGTTGTGACATTCCAAGATAGAAGCAACAGGAAACGGTGACCAAGTGCGCAAGACATTGGCCACCTTAAGCACGTAGTAGGCTCTCTATAAATACTGAAAGAAGGGATTTCACATGGAAAGTTAGTGATAAATGGGGGGAGGGATATGTCAAGGATGGACACAGATGTTGAAGCATAGCCAGAATTGCTGAGCTATTTTCTGAGTCGATTGCCCTAAGAATGAGATACCACGGTGGCCCTTAGCCTCACTGCTTTGGAGCTGTGTCCCTAAATTCTAAAGGATTACCCTGATCTCTCATTGAATAAGTAGGATCTGTTACATGAGGGACTATCTTTTATAGCTCCATGCCCTTGGCAATGAACAAACATCTCAAATTCCCAAGGAGAAAGCCAACGTTCTATTATGAAATTAATTTTCCACTGACCCAGGTCCAGAAGGCTGTTTAAAAGATAAGCATTGATTGATGTGGGTAGGAACACTTCCATCGAGCTTTGCAAGGTACAAAACCTGCAAATCTGCAAGTAGAAATAGAGTCTTTCTGGAAAAAATATTAATACTGTGGCTTCACGTAACTGGATGATTACTTTTCTACACCTGGGAGGACTTTTAAATGAACAATTCCTATTTATATCTTCCCCCAAATAACAGTGGAACTCCCAGGCATCTTATAAAAGTTGGGAACAGGCCTGTGTTGCTGAGGTTGTAACTTGATTAATCATACAGAATCCACAAGCCCAGGCATATTATAATTACACAGGGATCATGTCTCAGATGATCCAGGCACCTGAAATGAGTGTATGTCCAAATCCCAGGAGGGATTCTGAAAACAAAAATGCAAGGAATGAGTCTAGAGGATGATATTGAAATCTGTGGCAGGAAGTGAATTTAAGAAAGAATTGAGAAATGAAAGATGAGAACAGAAAGTGAGGCAGGAGCCTGGGATGTGTTTCCACAGCAACAGTCAGCTAGAAGGAACAGAGAGAGAAAAGGAGAGAGAGGAGAAGGGAGAGGGGAGAGGAAAGAGAGAAAAGGGAAGAAGAGGGGAAGAGAGGGGGGAGGGGGAGGAGACAAGAAAGCAATAAAGGACAGTGCCATGGGTTGGATTATGTAGCCCCCAGAATGTGTCTACCCATTTGGCTAGGTCATTAGTCCAAGTACTGTGTGATTGTCCATCATTTGATGAGCATTTTCCCATTTGTTGTAAATTCTATCACTGTGATCTAATAAGATGGATTAGTGGCAGTAATCTTGATAAGGTCTACAAGATAGGGTAATGTCTTAAGGCAGCTTCTTGTGAGACATAAAAAAGAGAAGCCAGCAGAGAGACACAGGGACCTCATAGCACCAAGAAAACAGTACTGGGAGCAGAATGCATCCTTTGGACGTGAGGTTCCTGTGCTGAGGTGCTCCCAGACTAAGAGGAGACTGAGGCATAGCAAGGACCTTCCTCCAGAGCTGACCGAGAATGCCTTCTCCTGGAGCAGACGCTCTGAATTTGGACTTGTAGCCTACTGGACTGTGAAGAAATAAGTTTCTCTTTGTTAAAGCCATTCACGTGTGGAATTTCTGTTATAGCAGCACTAGATGACCAAGACACACAGTCACAGACTTAGTAGGTGTTAGAACTGAAGGAGGCCTTTGAGGTGTTCAGCAGAGTCTGCTTAGCTTCCTCCCCATCTCGTGAACCAGAAAACCCAGCTCTCAATCCTTTCCCAGAATCTGATTTCATTTTTTCAAGCCTTGCTTCCCTTGACCCCAGCTTGAGTCTCTCTATGCCAGTGCTAGGGACTCTGTGAAGAATACAGGTACTTGGATTCTGTCTGCATTTGCTTTTGGGGACATGTGCATCCTTTACTTAACCTCATAAACAGGCCTATGTCATCTGTGAAATATTGATAGCAACAATTCTTGCCTATAATATGTCATTGTTGGGGGCTATCAAGTCAGTTTTGACTTGGAGCAAACCTATAGGTCAGAGGAGAATATTCCCATGGGGTTTTCTGAGTGATAATCTTTATAGGAGCAGGTTGCCAGTTCTTTTTCCCAAAGTATTGCTAGGTGGCTTTGAACCACTAACCTTTAGTTAGCAGCTAAATGCTTAACTGTTGTGCCGCTGTGGCTCCCTGCCTATAATATGATATGACACGATACATGATATGATATAAGGTAGTCTAATGCAACATATATATAAGTATCCTGCCATTGGACTTAAAGGCAAGGACGTCCAGCTCTTAGTATTCGGCTTGACCCACATTATGCACTTAACAAATGACGGCCGCTGTGTTCTGTTACAGCAGCACTAGATTATTAAAACAAAATGAAAACCAAAACTCTTAATAGTATGAGGCACACAGTCTCTGAAGCCTGGATCCCTTTCTGGATTAATATGAAGATCACTGGCCATTTGTGTGGTGGGGACAGATTTGGTCTGCTCTGGTAACTTTCTGCATGATGAGCAAACCTTCTGTGCAATGAGGAAGACCTCAGAAAGGAAACAGGAAGGCTGAGTAATATGCTGGGTCCTCACCAAGCTGTTAGAGATCTGCTATTCTCTTCTGTTCCATTCGCTGATTCTACCACACACCACAGACCCAAAGGCTGGCAGCACTGTCTAGCTAGAGTCACGTGATGGTACTCCCCCACACTCCCTCACCCACGGCCTTCACCACTTCCAAGGGTCCCTGTGGGTGCAGTGCTTAAGTGCTCAACCACTACCCCAAGAGTTGGCAATTCCAACCCACCAGTCTTCTTCTCTAAAGACTATAGCCTTGGAAACCTTATGGGGTAGTTCTACTCTCTTCTATAGGGTTGTTACGAGTAATAACTGACTCAACGGCAATGATTTTTTTGTTTCATTATTTCCAAAGATGATCCTTTGTGATTATGTGCCAGCCATTATCAGAAAGGAAATGTAGGAAGCCAGACTACAAAAGGAAAAGCCATGTGGTACATTTAGGATGCATACTAGTGTACAGAATACATACTTACACATATATTTGTATGTCCTACAGATACACAGCAGTATATAGAATACATAGTGGTGTATAGGATATACAGTGTTTAGGATACATAGTGGTGTACAGAATACACAGTTTTTAGGGTATGCAGTGGTGTACAGGATACATACCATTTTGGATACACAGTGAGATACGGGAACCAAAGGTCACCAGGTAGCGCAAGTAGTTTGCACTTAACTAATAACATAAAGGTTGGCTGATGATCTGCTTCAGTCAAGATTCAAAAAACAAACAAACAAAAAAAGTCCATGGTCAGTGAGTTGACTGTGATTCATAGAGACCTTATAAGACAGGGTAGAGCTGCCCCATAGGGTGTCCAAAGAATGGCTGGTGGATTTGAACTTCTGATCTTTTTGTTAGCTGACAAGCTCTTAACCAGTGCTGACACCAAGAAAATCCTATAGTGCTGCTGCTCTGTCTGCAGGAGATCACCACAGGCAGAATCCACTCAGTGACAAGCAATGAGTTTGCTGTTTGGTTTATAGGACTCAAAGGTGGATTTTACTTTATTTTTGAGCAAGGGGAATTTAGTCGTTGAGTACAGAATAGCTATTTGCCTTCTTGATGGCATACCCTGGTATCTCCTATCTCAACACTTAAGATCTTAGCGTTGTTTGTTTTACTTTTTAGACTGTCAGCATCTAGGAAACCCTGGTGGCATACGTGTTAAGTGCTATAGCTGCTAACCAAACAGACACTTCTTGGAAGCCCCATGATGGCAGCTCTATCCTGTCCCATAGGGTCACTGTGAGTCAGAATTGGCTGGACAGCAGTTGGTTTGGTTAACACTGAGGAAAATATCAGTAAAATTTGAACAAAGTACCTGACACGTGCATTGCACAGTCTGTGCCTGGCCACATAAAGGCAGCTGCTCCTTGCAAATGCCACTGGCATTGTGTTGTTTCTACTGTGACATCAGACTCTTAAAGAACTTGAGTAAAGTGGTAAAGTCAGTCACTGTCAACGGCTTAACTCAGGACTAGAGTGAGCCTAGTTTACTGGGTGAAATTGCTCTGGGTCTTCTTAGATGGCCTCATCAGGGGCAAGTGGACGCTGTAAGAAGAGATGGGGGACAGGCATAGAGTAGAGTCATTAAGCCACCGTCTTGATGTCCTGCACTGGCCCATGCCTGGTCAGATCTCTTGGTTTCCATCTTTTCCTTGTCCCCAAGTTGGTTCACCTACTCTCTCTTCCCAGGACAGGGATTCTCCCTTATTCTTTGCCCTTGAGCTATGAACCTGGACCTCAGCATCTGGGAGGTGATGGGAGGCGGGGTAAGGTGGGAGATTCGGCCAGAGGTAGCACATCAGCCACAAGGAGCAACTTGTTAGATGCATCATAAATGTCCTACATCCCAGTTTGCTTGTCAACTCTGAGAATGGGAATTATTTTTACCCTCATTTTATAGATAAATAAGCTGAGGTAGAGAGTCTCAAGAAATGGCCTGAGGTCACTCAGCTTATAAATAGTAAAAATCCAAACTTGGGACTGGTCTTTTTATTTCTTAGACTGCACTGGTCTTGTATGGCTTTACTTTATTGTTTTATTTTTTTCTGTTTAGTACTATATAAAGATCGTCTTTAAAAAGCCTTTTTTTTTTTGTTTCTGTTTTGTCTGCATTTCATTGCTTAATCTTTTTACTATTTCATAACACACAAAAATAGCCAAAAATTCCGTAACAGCCCAGTAAGATATTAATTCTCTCATCCCAGGCATTCCTTGGCTTGTGCCTGGATCACCGCAATCTCCGCCTCTGTCTTCATGTGGCCCCCTCCCCTCTGTGGCTGTCTACATCCCCTCTCCTACAAGCACACCAGTCATGTTGGACTAGGGTGTATTCTAAAGACCTTGTGTTAACCAGTTACCTCTGCAAAGACCCTGTTTCCAAATAAGGTCACATTCTGAAGTTCCAGTAAGGACATGGATTTCAGGGGACACTATCCAACCCAGTATGAAGGCCAACCTAGAGCATACTCAGAAACAATCTATCTGCAGGTAGTTCCTGCAGGCTCAAATTTTTTGGGGGGGTAGACTGTCAAGGGTCTATTTTAGAATGAGAAAACTGGGGTGAGTAGAAGCACACTCTTGGAGCTCTGGTGGTGTAGTGATTAAGAGCTTGGCTGCTAACCAAAAGGTCAGCAGTTTGAATCCATGGACTACTCCTTGGAAACCTTATGGGCAGTTCCACTCTGTCCTATAGGATTGCTTTGAGTAGGAATCCGCTCATCGACAAGGAGGCTTTAGGAGGAGCCTCATAAGTTGATGATGCCTACATCTTCATGCGTGTGAGACTAATATGGAAGTGGTGTTTAAAACTCAGATTCCTGGGGCCCTCTCTGGAGGCTCTGATTCAGGGGCCCCAGGTTAGGCCCAGGAATCAGCAGCCATCTCAGTGGTCCAGGTGATTCCGATGAGGGAGACTGAGGGACTCCAAGTTTAAGAAATAGACTCAGGGGATTGTTTCATCTACAAATACTTGTTCCTGGAGCAGATGAACTGGCACCGGTTTTTAAAGAGACAGCTCCCTGTTTCTGCCCCCATTTTCTTATAGACAGACACAGCATAATAAAATATATGTATGAGTTATCAATGACATTAATTTAATTCTCTGAACAAATGAGGGTTTCAATAGACTTATTTTTCTAAAAATTTCTAATGAACCATGAAAATGTCAAATGGTACAAGAAAAGGAAGGAAGCAGGCGTGGAAGTGCTGAGTTTTCTTTCTTTTTTTTTTAATCTGTCACTTAGCAACAACATATGTATGGCTGACAGTTGGAGTAATCTTTGAGTTGGCAACATTAAATTGTTAGGAAGTTTAAATTTGTGTTTTATCATTGTTAGCGGTGTTTTAGCAAATCGTGTAAGGTACAATATGTGCGTTCTGCTGTTTTGGAAAGGAGACATTTTAAGTCAGAAATATTTGACTGTAAACATATTTTGCTCTGAACTCACTTTTTCCTTCTGTGTAGAATCAAAACCAAAGCTTACCTAAGTGCAGTGAGACACCGTGCTAATCACCCTATAGGATTAGGGGGGATGTTCTTCAAAAATAGTTTATGAAAGTTTTAATTACACACACAGTCATAAAAGACTCAGTAATTGCTGCATATTGATTTTAGTTTTTTTTTCGTTCTTTCTGGAAATGCTAAAACTATTTCATTTCAATATACACAGAATCAATAAACATAATTAAAATATGAGCTCATCAAAACAGTAATTAAATGTACTTAACAGCTTTGGTGGCTTTTCTCCATATGGTTACTGTGGGAGTGTGAATCTGGTGCGCTAGATAAATGTAACAAAATAAAGTGAAAGCCTCGGAAAAGATTACTGTCATATCATAATACAATGAAACCCGGCTGTGCAGCAAGGACCACTGAATCACCAAGTTGACAAAAGGAGGTTGTGTGCAATTATTATACATTTTGGGGCTGTTTTCTATTTCTAAGAGATTAACACTATCATGGGCTGCTTTCAGAGGGACAACAAAATCTTCCAGTCTGAAAGGGACCCAGGGAGCTCACCCTGAATCCTTCCTATGATGATCCCCCGGAAAATGTCTCTGGGAAGGAGTTTGGTCCCTAGCCTCTCTGACTCCAGGCTCCGCCTACCCTTGGGGAGCTGAGTCCTGTGACTATACAGCTCTAGAGTGTGTGGGTCTCAGATGATTTGGGAAGATGGTTTTCATCCTGGCTTCAATTTTTTTCTCAGCAGGCTCTATAGTGGAAAGGTAAATTACACACGACTACTACTCTCAAGGTACCACGGTCAACGCCCCCTGGACTTTGAAATGTTATTGAATCAGAAGGTGGTGATGTGAAGTTGGTCTTTGGTTAGACTGCCCCAGAAATAGATCCTGATACATGCGTTTGATTGCCAGCCAGAATGCTCCTTAGAAGAGGGGATGGCAAGACAGTCTCATGTACTTCGGACGTGTTGTCAGGAAGGACGAGTTCTTGGAGAAGGGCATCATGCTTGGTGAAGCAAAGAGTCAGCTTAAAAGAGGAAGACCCTCATTGAGACGGATTGACACAGTGGCTGCAAGAAAGAACTCAAGCATAGCAAGTATCATGAGTATGCCACAAGATTGGCTAATGTTTCATTCTGTTGTCCATTCTGTTGAGGGCACCTGACAACAACAGTAGTCTGTGTAGGGAGGGTGATGGTGGCTCAATGGTAGAATTCTCGTCTTCCATCCGGGAGACCTAGGTTCTATTCCCAGCCAGTGCACACTGTGTGTAGTCTGCACCACTCCGTCAGTTGAAGCTTGTTTTAAACAGGTTTTAGCGGACTTTTTCAGACTAAAGTAGAAATAATATATCAGAAAGAACTGTTTGACTTTCAGCCATTTCGCGTGTGATCATGAACCGATGGTACTGAAAGAAGGCATCGAGGCTGCAGAGAAGGCATTGGCTGAAAACAAGGCTCTAAGAATTTGATAGAGTATCAGCTGAGAGGCTTCGACAAACAGATGCAGCATGGCAAGTGCTCACTCATCTGTGCCAAGAAATTTGGAGAACAGCTTCTTGGCCAACTGACTGGAAAAGATCCATGTTTACAACTATTTTCAAGAAAGGTGATACAAGCAAATGCAGAAATTATTGAACGATATCATTAATATCATACGCATGCAAAAATTTGCTAGAAATCATTCAAAAGTAACTGCAACCACATACTGACAGGGAGATGCCAGAAATTGAAGGCAGATTCTGAAGAGGGCATGGAACCAGGGATATCGTTGCTGATATTGGATGGATCTTGGCTGAAAGCAGGGAATGTGAGAAAGATCTTTACCTATTTTTCATCAGCTAAGCAAAGGCATTCAACTGTGTGGATTATAACAAATTATGGATAACATTGTGGAGAGTGGGAATTCCAGAACACTTAATTGTGCTCTTGAGGAATCCGTATATGAATCAAGAGGCAGTTGTGCAAACAGAAAAAGAAGACTTTGCATGGTTTAAAGTCAGGAAAGGTGTACAAGAGGGTTGTATCCTTTAACCGTATCTTTTTGATCTTCCTGCTGAGCAAGTAATCCAAGAAGCTGGACTCTGTAAAGAATAATGAAGCGTTAGGATTGGAGGAAGAGTCATTAATAACCTGCATCATGCAGATGACACGACTCTGCTTGCTGGAAATAAGGAGGATTTGAAGCACTTAATGATAGGATCAAAGACCACACTGTCAGTATGGATTGCACCTCAACATCAAGAAACCACAAGTCCTCACAACTGGACCTGTAATTACCATAATGATAAATGGAGAAAAGATGGAGGTTGTAAAGGATTTCGTTTTACTTGGTTCCACAATCAATGCCCATGGAAGCAGCAGTCAAAAAATCAAAAGAAGCATTGCTTTGGGAAAATCTGTTGCAAAAGACCTCAGTTGTTTAAACTGTCAAGCTTGTGATAATTTTTTTGCAGCAGTTAGAGTACTCTAATACAGAGCTTAGAAAGAAAAGACTCTTTCAAGGAGGTAGGGTAATGATGGGTAGAAAAGAAATGCTAGAATGATTTCAATATACGCAGAATCAGTAAACATAATTAAAATATGCATTCATCAAAACACTAATTAAATGTACTTAACAACCTTATGTCTTGTCCCCCTGTGGTTCCTATGGGAATGACAGTGAGCACTGGGGATGACTTCATCTGACATTGCACTTGATTCAATACTACCCCAACTTCCTGTCTTTTCCCTCTCCTATTAACCTGTTATTGTTCTTGGGTGCCATTGAGTCAGTTCTGTGATCCTAGGTGACAAAGCGTAATAGGTGGTACTCTTTATTGAAGCAGATCGCCAGAACTTTCTCTCAAGGATCTGCTAAAGCAAAAAAACAAACCCATTGCTATCGAGTCAATCTCAACTCATATAGACCCTACAGGACAGAGTAGTACTGCCCCATAGGGTTTCCAAGGAATGCCTGGTGGATTTGAACTGCCAACCTTTTAGGTTAGTAGCTGTGGCCCTTAACCACTATGCCACCAGGATTTCAAACCACTGATCTTTCGGTGAGTAGCTGAGCATGTAACTGTGCACCACCAGGGCTCCTTCCCTATTTCACTATTTTGTGTAAATTATCTTGCAGCATCTTTTTTTCTCAGCAGGTTCAAATACAGTGAATGACTGGATCCATTTCCTTCATTAACTTAGGAATCTAAAACACAGCCATTCTTACACTGTGTTTTATTTTTTATTGTGCCACAGTCATGGAACATAAAATGTGAGAGCCATCTTTTCTCTAAATCCTCTGGGAGATTTCACACGGGATGTGTCTTGAACCTAATGTTTTCCATCCCTGAGCGCACTGGTTGTAGAATTCTACCGTCATATCACTGGACTTTGAACTCATAGATAAAATTTCTCTGTGGTGTATAGACAGACTGTTGCCTACTCCATTACCTCCAAGAAGGCAGTAATTAAACTTGACTCTTTAAATAATATCTCCACTGTGAAAATCAGACAACACCAAGAAGGAAAAATGTATGAAAAAATAAAATCCAAAACTCCTTGATTGTTTTGGACTTGAGATGCAGATGGGAGCCCGACTCATGCCAAAAAAATCCATTGAACAGCCCAGCTGCAGGGTAAAGGAACTTTGAAAGAGTCACACATCACAGTTCTCAGGAGGAGCTGCATCCAGGAGGGAGGGAAAAGTTTTGCAGATCAATTGATTTCTCAGTGAATCATGTGGCCAGATGAAAAGCCTAAGACCACATCTGCAGGCGTATTGTGCAAGTATTAATATTCAGGCAGCGACCATCTAGAAAGCTGTTCCCTCTGCATTTTTAGTAGTATGGTAAGTCTGGAGGAAGAATGTGCCTTTTGTGTTAAGGAGTTTGTGCCAAATTACTTTGGAGTTTTATGAGGATTAATTTTAAAAGAGCTTTGGGAAGGAAAACATTAGTCCTTAAGCAAGTGTGATATTCCAAATAGTATTCGATTAGTAAGGCTGGGGCTGACCAACCAGAATCAATGCTGTCACAGAACTCTGTTGCACCAGGTGGTAACCTCTAACATGCTGGACCACAGAGAGGTCTGGGGACTTCTGGAGGAGGGCTGGGGTGACCAGGAGTACTGGAGGAGGAGGACCCATGGGATTAAGGGAGCTGCTACTTATGGTGTGGCCATACCAGTGTTAAATAGCTAAATGTGAACTCTTACCACATAATATATAAAAATGCCAGGCACTCTTCTTACTGCTTCTAAATTGAGAAGTAGTAACATATGTTGGAGGTTCATTTATTTAATACATGTTACTTGAGCCTTCTCTGCCTTGGTGGCAAACTGGTTAAGCACTTGGCAGCTGCTAACCAACATGTTGGCAGTTCAAGTCCGTCAGCCACTCCTTGAAAACCCTATGGGGCAGTTCTCCTCTGTCCTCTGGGGTTGTTCTGGGTCAGAATTGACTCAACAGCAATGGGTTGTTGGTTTTTCAGCTGCAAATGATGAAAAATTAAATGCCGCATGCTTATGTAGAACAGAAGAAGCAGAGTTTCCACGGCAGGAAGGTTCAGGTGTAGATGCTTTGTGTGTGCATGTGTATGTGTATGTGTGTGTGTGTTTGTATTGTGTTTGTTTTCCCATTTTTTCCCTCCTTTTGCTGGTATCCTAGTTGGGTTCCCCTGAAAGCTGAGCCTGAGACAAACTTAGATAAAGATAGCTCACTTGGCAGGTGACCCAGGAAGCAAGAGGGAGGAAGAGGGACCAAGACAGAGGAGAAAAGCCAATGGAGACTGCAGTAACAAGCTGAAGCTGCTAGGAGCAACTGGAGCTTCACCCTCCTGGGACCCTCTGAGAAACTGGGTAGAGGGTGCCTCAGAAGGTTTCAAAGTAGAAGATTGGTTTCCAGACACTTACCCACAGATCACTGTCTGATTGGGTGAGAGGTGCTCCGAGGGGCATTGAAGCCTTCTATTTCTCCATTGTACTGTGTCTGGGTGACGTTTCAGGGCACATGTGACTTGGGACACTGCCACAGGCATATAAGTGTCCCCTACAATTGCTCTAAAACCAGGTGGGCTGAGGGGATGCTTTTCTCTCCTGGCTCAAGTCTTAGGCTCCACATGGCTCCATCACACTGTACCAAACATTAGCAGCCACAGTAAGAATGAAGCTTCCTGGACCGATGGGAAAGCCACCCTTTCTCTCACTGGTGTTCACAGAGTACCTTAGATTAGAATCTGAATTCTGAGCCCCTAGGTGATAGTTCTAGGGACAGGGGCTATTCAGCAACAGAATCCTCACTTTCATGAGGGAGACCCAAGTCAGATTCCAGGCCTGTGCTCCTCAAGTGCAGCTACGACATTCATCTGTCAGGGGGGACATGTGTGTTGATATGATGCTGAACAGGCTTCAGTGGAGCCTCCAGACTGAGAAGGGAGAGGAAGAAAGAAGTGGGTGCTGACTTCTGAAAATCAGCCAATGAAAACCTCCTGGTTCCAACAGCCTGACCCCATTGTGCGTGAAGTTGCCATTAGTGGACGGCTGACTCCATAACACCTAACATCATCATTTCAGAATGCCACCTAGGTTTTAAAATTAGAGCCACTCCACAAACCAAATTCTGAATTTGCTTCACTCTGTTATAAATATGGGAAGAATTCTGCAGACGTTTATTGATTGCCCACTATGTACAAAAGCATTGAGAACTCCAGTGATGAATTCCCTCAAACTGCAAACACAGCAAGTTTTAGGCTCAAGGGGATAGTGGCCGGAGTTTCTGTCTGTAATTCAGTAACTGTAAACCAGCTTGACTCCAAGTCTCCACACTTGACCTCTGAGTAGCTGCTTTGAAAAATCCTTGCTGTGCTACATTCATGTTCTCATAATATTGTATTCTAAGGTCTAAATGTCATATCTGTCAGAACATTTGTTATATATTGGAAAAGAATGAAGTGAAAATTGCTGGGGTTTACCTTGCACTGAAGCTTCATTTGTTAGTGGGGTTGCCTGCCTGGCTCCGAGGGAATATGTGCCTTTCTTGCCTGGTTCAATTTGATTGTCAACCTTATTCACAGTGAAGGTGTCTGAGGGGTGCAGCTGCCTCCTTTGGGGTCCAATCTGACTGTTGACACTAATATTGTAGTATATATCCTATAGTAACCTTTAGGTCTGTGGACAACAGCTCCTTGTGGCTGTTTCCCCCAGAGTTTCTGGTGAGTTTAGCCAATGTGGAAGGTCTGTGTGGATTATTGTGACCCATATGTATTTTTTTCTTCACAGCAAAGGCATTTTGGGAAGCCAAGGGATGGTACTGGTGGTGGTGGTCATGGTCTGGGGGAATGTTTTGCTTTGGGCTGAATGATCTCAGTAATTGTCCAAATTCCTCACTGCATTCAGTCACCTTTGGAAAACACCTGCTGGTTTTCCAGCTGATATTCCTCAGGTCTGTAAGGTTAGAATAGTTGCTTTCTGCACCTTAACTTTTTGGGCCTGATTATGTTTAACCAGTAGATTTTTATGGATGGTCCGCAGATCACAGACCATCATTGGGGATGTAAAGAATCCCTTGCATTTTACATGCTCTCAGGAGCCAATAAAAAAAGTGCAGGCTGTTTCCCCCGGGGGAAGAAGGTAAACCCAAAACCAAACCCAGTATTGTTGAGTGAATTCTCACTCATAGTGGCCCTATAGGACAGTAAAACTGCACCGTAGTGTCCAAGGAGTCCCTGGAGGATTTGAACTGCTAACATTTTGGTTAGCGGCCATAGCTCTTAAGCACTTTATCATCAGGGTTTGTGCTTCCAAAAACAAAAAACCAACTGCCTTGGACTTGATTGTAACTCATAGCCACACTACAGAAGAAAGTAGTACTGCCCCACAGAGTTTCCAAGGAGCGTCTGGTGGATTTGAACTGCCTACCTTTTGGAGAAGGTAGTGAAGGTAAAAATGCTGTGGCTGTTAACATCAGGGCATTCCTGACAACCACATGTAGAATGATAGGTCTCTTTTATTCCCAAGTCATTCAAGGTGTAAGGAACTTTCTCTAAAAACTTTCGACTTAATCTCTTGGTACTCATACCTTTCCAAATTTGTTTCTGGACTTTTATTAACTTTTGCTTCAAACACAATAGTCTAAGGCCTATGAAAACCCACTGAGAAACTTGAGTGAACACCTACTATATCTTGGAGTAGTTATAATTTATATCCTGTGAGGAATAGTTTGCCGAAAGTGCATATTTGTTTCTATTTCTGGGTTGGCTTTTTGGCTGATCCAATTCTTTATCACCATTTAGCTTATGAAACACCTACTGGTGCAATTTGACTTGACCTTTTCCATTCCTCCTGACAGTTGATAGATAGAGATGCATAAATTAAGACATAGAAGTTTCCTTTTTCAAGATCAGTGGCTTTTAACCCTTCTGGGGTTAAGTAAGCAATTGAAATATATCATCTTAACGTTTTCTCTCAAGTACTAGTGTGAAATTTATTTGTGTTATTTGTTGCTGTTACAGGCTGTTGATTCTGACTCATAGTGACCTTACAGGACAGTGTGCCTGCTGCACCGTATGGACCTCCCTTGAAGCTCCATTGGAGAACGACCTGCAGTTTACTTCCATAAAGATTATTGCTAAGAAAACCCTAGGGGGCAAGTTCTTCTCTGTCACATGGGGTCACTGTGAGTCAAAAACAATTTAGAGGCACTCAACAACAATAACAACAAGCTTTACAAGAGCAGATAGCTCTTCTGTCTCACAGAGCCACTGGGGGACTCAAATCACCCATCTTTTGGTTTGCAGCCAACTGCTTAACTACTGTAAGATGAGAGACTCTACTGGTATTCCAGATAGTATGTTTTTATAGAATCCAATGTTGTTCAACTCTTTCTCCTGTAGTTCTAGCAAATAGAATTATTGTTGTAACAACAACTGCTTTATCCTCATTCCTTGGTGGGTCTAGGGATAATATCACAGAGAGAGAGATCACTGACTGATGTTTTATAAATCCTTAGCTTACTTGTCATGAGCTAACTGGCTTTGAATCACAGTTCCTCTACCTCCCACACTGGAGTGGTAAGTAACCTCACTCCAGTTACTCAGCCTCTCTATGGCTTACTTTCCTAATCTGTAAATAGGGGTAAGAATAGTACTTACCCTACTGAATTGTTGTGAAGACTTTAAATGATAATGTTTAGAAGAAGCTGAGATCAATGCCTGGCACACAGGAGTGGCTAGATAAGTTTTAACTCGTATTGTTGCTGTCATTACTATGTGCCTCATGCTGTTCCAGGGTCTGGGGATGCAGCATAAGCAAGACACACATTTATTAATTAATTAAATAAATACATGACAAGTCCCTAATCTGGGGTCTAGGCTCTGGAGACACACTTGTGAGCCAGAAAGAAGTCTTAGTTCTTCTACTGAAATCTGGTGAGGTAGACAGAGTAAACAGTCAGCAAATAGGTAAGTGCTGAATCTAAGAAGAAAAATAAAGTAGAGCCACAGGAAGAAGAGCTAGGATGACATTTGAGAGAGGATCAGAAGGAAGCGGAGCAGCTGCCATGTGAGTAGCTACGGGAAGGGTGTTCCTGGGGGAGGCAGAGCAAGCAGACAGGGCTGCTGGTGCACAGTGGTGACAGGGAGAGGGCAGGGGCTGGGCTGAGCAGACCTAGTGATTGTAAAGATTTGGGTGCTGACTCTGAGGGATGTGGAGAGCCACAGGGGTAGGGGTGTTTGAGCAGAGGAGGAACGCCATCTACCTGGTACTTTTAAAGGGTCCCTCTGGCTACTGTTAGGAGAGGAAGGGGCGGGTGTAGAAGCCCAGAGAGCAGCAAGAAGGTGAGTGCAGCAAGCCAGGTAGAAGATAGCACTGGCCTGAACTCAGATGAGGGCTGGGTTGGTGGGAGAAACATACATATTCAGTGGTGGAGCTGATGAATTTTCAGATGTTTGATGTGGCACTCACAATCTCACACAATCTTCCAGAGATCAAACCTGTGAAAAATTAATAATCCAGACAGTGATAAGTATCATGTCAAAAACAAGACAGGAGAATGGGAAAGGAGGTAGTCAAGAGAAAACACTCCAAGGTGAAAACATTGAACCTGACTTCAGTGATAGCCAGGCCAGGTAAGAAATGATATTGACCTGGACCAGAGAGATACCGTGGCGATGGGGAAGGGTGGGATTTATTTGATCTTATATGGGTAGAGCCAACAAGATTTGCTGAACAACTGAGTGTGATGGTAGTGAGGAAAAGAGAAAAATCAAAGGTATGGTCTAAAGTTTTTTAACTGAACAAATGATGAATGGTGGTGCTATTTACAACTGGGAAAAAATTGAGGGCAGTGAGGAAATTTTGACTACAGGCAATCAGGAGTTCATTTTATACGCATTGTATTTGAAAAGCCTGTTATAACAAGTAGGATATGTATGTCTGCACTTCAGGGGAATGGAAGGGGCAGAAGAAATAAATGTGAGAATAATCAACATATTGGTCGTATTTAAAGCCAGTGGACTGGAAGAGGTCAACTTAAGATGCAGAAGAGAACCTTGGGGCCCTTCAATACGTAGAGATTGAGCAGAAAAGAAGCCAATGGAGCAGACAGGAGGGTTTGGAAAGTGGGAGAAGAGCCTGAAGAATGTGGTGCTTGTGAGTTGTAGAGAGGAAAGTAGAGAAGAAGGTCAAGAAGGAACAAGTGGTCAAATGTGCCACCTGTTTCTGAGAGGTTAAGAAAAATAGATTCAGCAAGATGGTGTTCAGTGGTGGCTTTGGTATGAGGTGGAGTGCTGGGAATGAGAAAAGCAAAGTGAGGCCATGGAGGTTAGCTGTAAAAATGAGGAACAACACAGAAAAACCATATTGTGAAAGAAATAAAATTGGTAGTAGTGGCAAAGAGAAGAAACTTATGATCGGGGCCGGTGAATGTGTATGAGAGCCTGAAGCACTGACCACACTTACACATTCATAAGGGGTGTGTGAGTTATAAACACACACATACACACATATGTAACTTCTTTCTAAAAGTGACGATAAAATTAGTGTGAACCCTAGTGGTGGAGTGATTAAGAGCTTGCCTGCTAACCAAAAGGTCAGCTGTTGGAATCCATCAGCTCTCCTTGGAAACTGTGTGGGACAATTCCATTGTGTTCCATAAGGTTGCTGTGAGTCAGAATCAGTGCCACAGTGATGAGCTTTGATGGGTTTGGGGGTGGAAATAGGCGTATTCCTGTGCAGTTGGTGATCATTAAGGTTAGTAATATATGTGAAGCAATTTAACTATTGAGAAATACCTATCGTATTCTATCTTCTTATATTGAATCGTACATGCCTTGGTAAAATTTGCCTTACCTAAATCTGTAACCTCAGTTTTCATGTAAGAATGAAATTGTCACATTTCTCAATTTGCATCTAAGTCATAGGGATAAACCTGTACTAACGTCTTCATGCATTCTTCCTCAGGTATATCCGCATTATTTAAGAAGGAAAATTTGTTTGAAAGAACTTCATACATTGTAGCCCTTCTTCTTGGGAAAGATTCAAGTGTGTCAAAGATGGTGTGTAGCAGGTGGTTAGTTGTAATCGATCTCTGGCTCTCAATGATACTTCTGGAGCACTTCTGTTGTTGACTTGTGTCTTTGTAATGCTTCTGTAAGGATGAACTGCAGGATAGTCAAGATTTGGCAGTATTTGTTTTGCTGTGTTTCTAAATTTTCAAAATCTGCTCTGAAATTATGTGAATACCTTGTAAATGGCTGCCTGAGATCAGGGCAAGTCTTTACACTTGCTGCTGAATCTCGGAGCACTTGACTCATCTGACGAAAATGCTGCAATACGTTATTCCACACAACAGACACAAAGACATTTTCTAGGATTTGTGTTTTGTTGATAATGGTTTCAGCTTCTCTTCAATGTCTCCTTTTTTGTGTATGTGCCTGGTCTTCAGTAATCTTTTTAAAGCATCTAGAATCTGCACGTAGGATTCTAGGTTTGCACTCATCACTGTAGCATATTTTTCCCACCTTGTATTAGAATGACATTTTAATACTCAGTCATTGCCTAAATAAGTTTTAAGAACAGTCTGTTAGTGAGTAGAGGTGGCAAAAAACATGTGAACCAACTGAACAACAGGAAAAAAAATCAACTGCTTCCAGATAACAATCTACTGCACTGCACTACACATCCTGCGAGATTAAGGGAAGGCGCAGCACATGTATGAAAATGGCATATTCATTACATTGTAAAATTTTCTGTTGCATGCCTTTGTCATAGGACTGGCTTCTGCACTTAGGAAAATCAATTTTGGAAACTTCACATAAATAGGGAAGTACCTGATCTACAATTTCTTTACCAGTATGACTGTTTACACTAGTAAATGTGATAAATCACTCAACAGGTGTTGTATCTGTTAGAGATATTTATCTTAAAACAGTACATAGCTGATCTTTATGAGAAAGATCAGGAGTGGAATCTACAAACTGAAATATCAAGTTAGACATATGTTATTGAAAATAGTTGATCAAATTTCACCACTTACTGATTTATAATTCTTCACAAGTGTCTTAGACATGTAATGGGTTGCCCTTTCCTGAGTTCTGTATTTTTAGATGTGACCTGCTAGAAATGGATCAAACTGAGCAACATGTTCAAATAAACTCTTAACATTTTCATTTTGTGGTGACCCAAACACTTCATTTCTTCCTCGAGAAGATAGTCCAGGTTCAGCAGTTACTACAATGACAGCAACAATGCATTGCTCAATGACTTTCCAGTACTAATTCTCATCATTAATTTGTTTCTTGTTAATGAGTTAAGCCAAAACCATGTCTTCAGTTTAAATATGACAATACACAATTTCTGTGAATTGAATGGCTTCTATGTTTACTGGTCATTTTTGAGTTGTACCCGTCACTAAATCTATCCATGCAAACCAAGAATTAAATGATTTAGGACTGAATAGTCGACAAATGAAACAATATACAGAGCCAACCTATGGAGAGCACAGTAGTCACTCCCTCTTATAATTTCCATCATTTTCTTTGCACCCTAGAAATATATTTTGACTACAAGACCTTGTTTACCATGCAGAAATTAACAACACAACACTTCAAATGGTCTTTGTGCTATTGATAGTCACTTCGTCCTCTTTTGATCCAATAGTATACATCATTAGAAGAAAAATTTCCACCAAGCAGCATATGTGTTTCTGTTATTTATAAGGTTTACCGATGAAACAATTTCAGATTCTAAAGTTACTTTCACTTCCTACACCATTTTTATTTTTTATTACAGCTACTAATGGGCGCACAATTCGGAACAAATTCTGTTGTGTTTCTATTGCTATTATAAATTCAGCGCTAGCAGTGCTAGTACAATGATTTACACCCATTAAACTCCATTGTTCAGTGGCAGAAATCTCTTCTGATTCACTATGTTTTAAAAAGGGAGCTAATTTTGGAATTGTCTTTACAGATTCACAAATTCTTTTCCTTTTATCTTCTCCAACTCATTTACGTGCTCCATTTACTTGTTGTCATTTCATTTTACCTGGATATAAACTCATGTCATTTTAAAAATCTTCATCCTACCAAAGCAAATACATCTGAATAATGAAAATAAATGTGTAAAATAAAATTTATACTTCAAATTTGGATATTTACACAAAATTTTACGGGTGAAAATTAGTGAGTAACATACTGATTCAGAATGTGTAGGATTTTTTTTCAGGTCTGATTTCATCAAAAGAAATAGTACTGCAAGGTGGTTAGAAGTCATTTCATTCATTTGTTGTACAATGTTTGTTGGCAGGCTCTCCAACAATCTCCACATGAATTTTTCATCTTGAAATGATATTTAGAAACTTAGGCACTTACTTTCTGTCGTGGATGTTTGTCCTCACAGTTCACTGGACTGCTGCTGATACCCAGTAGGGCTGAAGACAGTTGCAAAGATTGTGATACCAATGTAAGGGTGTGCCCAATCTGAAACTTTGTGCAGGACCAGATATATCACGAGTTATGTGATTACAGTGCCACTGGCACATTTATAAGTGGTCGAATGAAAGAGAACTGAATACGATGTTATACTCAATTGATGTGAAATGAAAAGGAAAACGTAGCTGTTACCTATACAAAATTTATAAAATAGTATCAGTTTCATTTCACAGTTGAAGTTGCCTTCAATTACGATGTTTATTTTTCCTTATGTCCAGTCTGCTTGGCATTTATTGATCTTTGATTTAGACAGCTGGTGCCCTGTTTTACTGAGACCCTAAGCACATGTTTACCTTGCTTATTTGGCAATCCATCCTGCTTGTAACATAGAAAAGACCAGAGCTGCCAACCTACAGAAGACCTTGGGTAGGTAGTATGGTATATAACAAGGTATCAGATGCCCCCTTTGCTCATCTTCAGGCTGATAATAGAAGTTGAAATGCTAGACAATGCTTGTGACATTAAAGACATTTTGGCATGTGGATTGTCCTAAAGAGAATAAGGATCCTATGGGACAGGGACTCAAATAGAAAAATACACATGTTGTTGCTAGGTGCTGTCCAGTTGGTTCCAACTCACAGCAACCCGATGTACAACGGAGAAACACTACCTGGTCCTGTGCCATGCCCACAATTGTTGGTATGCTTGAGCCCGTTAACGCAGTCACTGTGTCAATCTATCTTGTGAAGGTCTTCCTCTTTTTGCTGACCCTCTACTTTGCCAGCATGATGTCCTTCTCCAAAGATTGATTCTTCCTGACAACACATCCAAAGTATGTAAGACATAGTCTCACCCTCCTTGCTTCCAAGGAGAATCCTGATTGTACTTCTTCCAGAAAAGATCCATTTGTTCTTTTGGCAGTCCATAGTATGTTTAATATTGTTCTCAAGCACCACAATTCAAAGGCATCAATTCTTTTTCTGTCTACCTCATTCACTGTTCTGGAATTTCCATTCTATGCAGTGTTAGCCATAAGTTGTTATGATCCACACACTTGGAATGCCTTTCCATAGTCAATGAAACACAGGTAAATCTCTCTCTCATATTCTCTGCTTTCAACCAAAATCCATCTGACATCAGAAACGATATCCCTAGTTCCATGTCCTCTTCTGAATCTGCCTTGAATTTCTCACAATTCTCAGTGACTGTTGCAGTCACTGTTGAATATTCTTTAGCAAAGTTTTACTTACATATAATATTAATGATATTGTTTGATAATTTCCACATTGAGTTGAATCACCTTTCTTGGGAATAGGCAAAAATATGAGTCTCTTCCAGTTGTATGGCCAGATAGCTGTCTTCCAATTTTCTTGGCATAGATGACTGAGCACTACTGTTGTTGCATCTGCTTGTTGAAACATCTCAACTTAGATTCCATCAATTCCTGGAGACTTGCTTTCAACCAGTGCTTTCAGTGTAGCTTTGACAACTTTCTTCAGTACCATCCATTCCTAATCACATGCTATCTCTCGAAATGGTTGACTGTTGACCAATTCAGTTCAGTCATCTTTGGAGGGTCTTCTAACATGGGGGGCTCAGCATCTGGCACTCTATCAGACAAAGTTCCACTGCTATCCCTAAGGTTTTCACCAGCTAATTCTTTTCACAAGTAGACTGCTGGGTCCTTCTTCCTAGTCTTAGTCTGGAGACTCAGCTGAATCTGTCTACCATGTGTAAATCTACTGGTATCTGAATACCAGTGACATAGCTTCCAGCATCACAGATCTGTTTGTTCTATCATCTCAGCAACACACAGGCCACTATAGCAAAGCAAACTAAGTTCATTGTTCAGCTTTCGAATGCTAAGATGCCATTGAAAATACCATCACTTGGGTCAGGTGCATCTTAGTCTTTAAGGGGATATTTTTCCCTTTCAACATTTTAAAGAGGTGTTTTGTAGCAGATTTTCCAAGGCATTTCATCTTTTGATTTCTTGACTGCTGCTTACATGTATATTCAAATAAATGTATATTCAAATTGTATATTCAAATAAATGAAATCTTTGACAACCTCAATATTTTCTCCACTTACCACGCTGTTGCCCATTGGTCCAATTGTAAGGGGTTTTGTTTTATTTATGTTGGGTGTAATTCATATTGAAGGCAAATCTTTCATCTTCATCAGTAAGTCCTTCAAGTCCTCTTCACTTTAAGCAAGCAAGTTTGTGTCATCTGTATAACACGGGTTGTTAATGGGTCTTACTGCAGTTCTGATGCTCTGTTTGTTACATAGACCAGCTTCTTTAATTATTTGCGTGGCATGCAGATTGAATAGGTATGATGAAAGGATGCGACCCCAACTCACACCCTTCCTGACTTTAAACCATGCAATGTCCCCTTTGTTCTGTTTGCCTGACCTTGATCCATGTACACATTCTTCATGAGCACAGTTAAGTATTCTAGATTTTCTTCTTCAAAAAGTATAACTAAAAGGATAGGTGAGTGTAGTCTGTATAATTTTTAAGTAAACTTTTCATTTTGGAATAATTTTAGATTAACTGAAAAGCTGCCAGGACAGTCCAGAAAGTTCCCATCTACCACTCACCAGGCTCCATGGCATAGTGGTTAAGAGGCTGGCTGCTAACCAAAAAGTTGGCAGTCTGAATCCACCAGGTGCTCCTTAGAAACCCTGTTGGGCATAAACTAGCCTTCTTTGTTAGTGGTGTCTTTTACTGCCCGATAATTGGAAGAAGTGTTTATACTCGAGTTTACTATTTTAGCAAAGACATGTATCCCTGTTGAGTTTTCCGTTAAGTTTTTTTTTTTTCCTGAAACGTACCGTGACTCTTTCAGCTGTGAATCTAATTTTTCCCTTGTTTCATTATTATGTATCGAAAAACTTCTTTCTTGTTCTTTTGAGTTGTCTTTTCAGAGACAGCAGTTATCCTTAGATGGATTATCTTCATCTTCCATCTTCCTTCTAATTGTTTTATTCTTTGTATTTTTCCTCTGCACTCACTGCTATGATTCTATCAAGATATCCTGTATGCCACCTATGTAATTTACATTTACATTCATTCTTTTTTCTAATCTGATTTATTATTTTAGTTCTCAATTTTTTAACTAATTGCTTCTATCTCCTTTTTTTTTTCATTTTCATCCTTCTGTTATTTCAATATCTTCAGTCTGATTTTTTATGTCGCTGGAACGTCTTTTTAAAAAATCAAATTTTTCGATAGCATGAAACACCTGGAATGATTTTCTCTGTTCTTCAAGTTGTTTTCTTCTAGACTGTGTTTTTGGTCTATGTTCTGTTCCATATCGCGTGTGTGTGTGTGTGTGTGTGTGTATCTTTCTCCTAATACATTTATTTTCAGAAGGACAATGCCTGCTTGCTCACAGCATCTAGTGACCACATTATGGTGTGGGTGATTTCTTCATTATAACCTTCACAGCCTGTCTGGGGCCTTTTTGGGGTTCACCTCTGAATTTGAGCACTGAGTGCTACCTTTTGGGGTTTTTTGTTTTTGTTTTTTTCCTTCGCCTACCAAGAAACCCTGGTAGCCTAGTGGTTAAGTTCTACATCTGCTAACCAAAAAGTCAGCAGTTCAAATCTGCCAGGCACTCTTTTGAAACTCTATGAGGCAGTTCTACTCTGGCCCACAGAATTGCTAGGAGACAGAATCAACTTGACTGCGGTAGCTTTGCGGGGGGCGGGGAGTAGGGTGGATGGAATGCGAAATGCGGTAGCGCTTGTTGAGGGGATCTTAGTTCGTCTCTTTCTTCTGAGGTTCTGGTAAGTATTCTGTAGGCTATTTTAGCTTATTTCTCCATTTGACACAGTGGGAATGGTACATGTTGGCACCCCTTCCTTCTCCACTAATGCACTTGCAGGATGCAGGGGCTGGAATCCAAAGAATTTTCTCAGAATCTTCCTCACAACACTTGCTATTCCCTCAGTTTTCCTCTCTCCAAGTTCAAGGGCATTAATGAGATGACAGCTCGGCATTTCATTAACTTTCCCTTTCCTCACTGCTGGGGTGGGAGCGGGTTTAGCCCCGGAACACTGCAATCATTTGTTTTGTTCCTTGGCTACCACTTTTAGAAATGTATGATTAGAGTTTATACCTACTTCCTTCTTTAGTTGTTGTTAAGGCATTTTTAAAATATAAAACTAATTGTGGTAGTCTGAGTATTGGGGTTGGATGTTCTTTACCAATTAAGCTTCTATCTTTTGTTATTACAAACCTGCAGCCTGTAAAAGATTTGCAATGGCTTTTCATTCTGTGAGTGACCAACATTTATTTGCCCATCTTCCATTTGTTGGCAATTTAATTTCATTTTCTTCCTCTTTTCTGTAATAAGTAACACTATTATGAATATTCTTGGTGCTAAATTTTTTCACGTATACATTATTTCCCTATGATGGGTTTTGAAAAGAGGAATTACTAGATCAAAGGCTATGGGCTTTTTTGTTTTTTTAAGATTCTTGATGCAAATTGCAAATTGGCTTTCCATATTACATTTCAAGATATACTTCAAATAGCTCAAGTCAGAATTTCCAAAATGAATTTATTGCAATGGGTTTCAGGAGAAATGGAAAGCAGTCTGTCCAAGAGGTAAAGACATTTTTCATGTGAAAAGGCAAGTTATCTAAGATGAGAACATTTTGGTGCCAAAATGGTACAGAAGTTATAACCACTAAGGACTGAAATGACCGTCTCTGAGAACTGGTAAGAACAAGAAAGATCCCCAGTCAGGGAAGTGGTATGCACAACCAGAGTCACCAAGATGGAAATGTGGGGTGTCAAAAAACACTCCAAGTTTACAACATGTTAATTGGGTCTATAAAAAGTACTTAGAGATAGCACATTTTTTTAATTCCCACAAACTATCTGTTGTGCTTTCAACGTCTGCTGCAACAACAAAATTAAGTTGATTTTTACAAATTTTTCTCTTGATAAAGAAAAATCAACAAAGTATTAGCATGTTGCTTAAATACAACTGAACTCATCTTATTAGGGAAAAGTGAAGAAAGATGTGTCATATTATTAGAAATGACATGATGTATATGCAGCCATATGTTTTCAAAGGATTTTCTGTCAGTGTTAATCAAAACTCTTCCAAATTTATGAACCTACAGAGCAGCGTGTCAACCATATGGGAAATATCTTCCATTCAAAATTGAGAATTTGAATTAATAATAAACACTATTTCATGACCATAAAGAAAAACATATTAATGTTGACGCTAAGAAAATGAGGATCTTATTAAAAAATTCCTCTAGGTGTTAATTTGGGGGGGCATACTGTATAATATCTCTGTCACATTTGAATCCCTATTTTTGCTCATTTACTGGACACAGGGTAGCTGCAATCTGTTTCACGATGTTGCTAAAGTGTTCAAATCATCACTATCCTGTTTTTTTCCTCTTTGCTTTGTGTTAAACAGCTGGAAAACTTGGACTGAAAAGAAACCAAGAAAGACATACCTGTGACTGTTTCACATCTACAAATCTATTCAGAGAGATCTTTCTTTATGTCCATCCATGGTTTTTCTACAGCAAATGACTAATATCTTTAATGCCTAGCAGTCACTGCCAGCCTGTTTGCATTCTTAGGAGATATTATTTTAGCATCTCTGTTATTTGATTAAAATTGATTTCTAGAATTGAGTAGATGTTAAGCTCTTGTCACAGAAATGAATTCTTCTTAGTTGGAGGAAACATCTTTGATTCTTGCACATGGATCTTGTCTATGAACTTTCACAAGACTGGGTGGGGGTGGCCATAATTGGGAACAGACTGAATATAAGCCAGAAACGTACAGCTGTTGACCATAAACCCTTTACAATGGGCAGGGACTAGATGCCAGACCAGGGGCAGGAAGGAAGAGGATGCTAATTCACCCTTACAGTACTTTCTCCATTGTTTAGAAGATGATTTAGATAAGGCTAAGGATGATAGTGATAACGGGAAAGATGATGAAGGTAGTGTCTCATTTGAGCCATCATAATATTAAGAAAATATGCAAACAGAGATTTCCAACAACTGTGTAACAGATGTACCTAAAATGTCCCCCAAAGAGTCATCCCCTTTGAGTATAGGTAGGACCTGTGATTTGTGTATTGTCATTAGGTGCTGTTGAGATGTTGTCAATTAATAGCGACCTTAGAATTGGTGCGAGTTAACAGAGCAAAACACTGCCTGGTCCTGAGCCATCCTCTCAGTCACTGCTATATTTAGCTCATTGTCGCAGCCACTGTGTCAACACTCTCACTGATGGTCTTTCTCAGTTTTCCTGTTCTCATACTTGACAAAGTTTCTTAGTCATGTAATGCTGCTGTAACAGAAATACCACAAATAGATAGTCTTATCAAACAAAAGTTTATTCTCTCAAAGTCTAGTAGGCTGTAAGTCCAAATTCAGGGCATGAGCTCCAGGGGAAGACTTTCTCTTTCTCTGTTGCCTCTGAAGGAAAGTCCTTGTCTGCAATCTTCTCTTGGTCTAGAATCTTCCCTGTGCAGGATCCACACATCCAAAGGTCACACTCTGCTCACAGTACTGCTTTCTTGGTTGAATGAAATTCCCTACACTCTGTGCACTTCTCTTTTCTTTTTTTTAACTTTTGTAAATTAAAAGGTGCTACGGGCTAAAAAAGGTGATGGAGACCACACTGTCTTTCCATTGGATCAAGGCTGTGACCTGAGGAACGGTGTTACATCCAACCCTAGTCTTCTTTAACATAATCTAATCTTGCCTCATAAACTATAGGCAGAGATTGCAACTTACAACACCTGGGAAAACTACATCAATCACAAAATAGAGGAACACCACACAATACTGGGAATCATGGCCTAAGAAGTGGCACCAGGCTTAACGTCCTTCTCTAAGGACCAGTCCTTCCTGGTAACATATCTAAAGTATGAGAGACAAAGTCTCACCATCCTTGCTTCCAAGGAACACTCTGGCTGTACTTTTTCTAAGATAGACTTATATGTTCTTCTGGTAGTCCACAGTGTATTCAATATTCTTTGCCAGCATCATAATTGAAGGACATCAATTCTTCAGTCTTACTTATTCATTATCCAGCTTGTGCTCACATAAGACACGATTGAAAATACCATGGTTTGGGTCAAATGCACTCTAGTCCTCAAAGTGACCTCTTTGCTTTTCAAGACTTTGAAGAGGTCTTTTGCAGTAGATTTGTCCATTGCAATGTGTTGTTTGATTTCTTGACTACTCCTTCCATAGATGTTGATTACAGATCCAAGGAAAATGAAATACTTGATAACTTCAATATTTTCTCCATTTATTATGGTGTTGCTTATTAATCTAGTTGTCACGATTTTTGTTTCCTATACATTGAGGTGTAATCCATGCTGAAGACTTTAGTTTTTGATCTTCATCAATAAGTGTTTCAATTCCTCTTCACTTTCGTAAGTTGTGTTGTCTGTATATCACAGGTTGTAACTGAGATTTCCTCCAATTCTGATGCTGTACTTTTCCTCATACAGACCAGTTTCCCAGATTATTTGCTCAGCACACAGGTTGAATAAGTGTGGTGAGAGGATACAACCTTGATGTACCCCTTTCCTGGTTTTAAGCCATACACTATTATTCTCTTATTCTGCTCAAAGGATTGCCTCTTGGTTTATATGCAGTTTCCTCATGAACACAGTTAAGTGTTCTAGAATTTCCATTCTTTACAATGTAATTTTTAATTTGTTATGGTCAAAAATACTACTTATAATCAACAGAATATGGTTAAGATTAATGGAATTTGCAGATATAATTAGGGTACCTGATTAGCTGATTTTGAATTAAGCAAAAGGGACTTGGGTGGGTCTGGTTTAATTAGGTGAAAGTCTTAAAAGAGAAAGCTTCCTGCTGGCCTTGAAGTGAAGAAGTAAGGTTCCAGGATGTGAGAGGACCACGTGGCAAGTCACTACAGGGGGTATGTAGTCCCTGAAGGTGACCCCTGGATGAAAGCCAGTAAGAAAACGAGGACCTCAGTCCTGTAATAGCCAGGATCTAAATTCTATTAACAACCACGTGAGCCTGGAGGAGCACAGTGAGATCCAAAGAGGTACACAATTTAGCTAACACTTTTTGAGATTCTTAATTCAGCATTCGTTTGAGAACTTGAACAGATGACCCAGCTAAACTGTGCCTGAACTCTTAACCCATGGAAACATGGAAGCCTCCTACTGATGTCTAGGAGTGACTGATAGAACTTGAAGGTCTGGTGTTGCTCAGATCCTTCTTGATAAAATTTTTGATTCCAGACCAAACTACTTTCAATCTATTTGAAACCAATCTGAGTGGTTTCTTCCTTTTTGCCTCTACATTCTGTCCAGCATTTATTGTTGTTTATTATATATATTTTTTCTCTTTAATATTTTATCATGTTTGAAGTGAAAGTTCACAATCCAAGTCAATTTGTCATACAAAAACTTACACCCATATTGCTATATAGTTCTAGCCACTCTCCTCACCCTGTGACAGAACATTCCTCCTTTCAACCCTGTATTTCCCGTGCCCATGCAACTAGCTCTTGTCCCCCTCTGCCTTCTCATCTCACCACTGGACAGGAGCTGCCCAGTTAGCCTCATGTGTCTACTTAGACCAAGAGGTATGCTCTTCACTGGTATCATGCTGTGTCTTATATTCCAGTCCAGTCTTTCAAGTGTTGGCTTCACGAACGGTTTCAATTTGGGGACCATGTCTTTTGGGGACCCTCTAGTCTGTTGGGCCATCAAGTCTGGTCTATTTAATTGAGCTCAAGTTCTACACTGCATTTTTATCTTACTATGTCAGGGACTCTTTTTGTTGTGTTCTCTGTCAGGCCGGTCATTTTTGGTGGCCAGGCACCATCTAGTTCTTCTGGTCTCATGCTAGTCTAATCTATGGATTATACAGACCTTTCTATCTCTTACACTCATATTTTCCTTGTGTCTTTGATGACCTTCATTCTCCCCTACTCCAGGTGAACTGGGATGAAGTAATGCTACTTAGATAACCACTTGTTAGCTTTTAAGACTCAGTGTCACTCACCAAAGTGGGATGCAGAACATTTTCTTTAAAAAAATTTGTTACACCAATTGACCTAGCTGTGTCCTGAAACCATGGTCCTGAGGCCACTGCCCCTTCTACTCTGTCCCTTGAAGTGTTGGGTTATATATTATAAATCTATAATACATATGTACATATATATGTACATATATACATAATATATTATACATAATTATATATAATGTATATACATATATGTATATCTATATTTTGCCCACTAGAAGAAGTCTTTTAAGTTGGCATCCTAACACCTTCTGGCAAAAGTAGAAAACTTCTAAATACTAAAGAAAATCCTAGACCCCAGGTAATGGTGTACAGTATCTGGAAATACATTTGGGAATGTTCTATGAGCCCATCTCATTACAGATAGTTACCAGGAAGATGTTAAGCTCATTGGGTAAAGCATACTATTTTGAAATAAGTAATCAAGACACTGTGTTGGAGGAGTTATCCATTAAAAGCATTAATAACTATCCATCCAAAAAGACTGTACAAACCAGGATCAGTCAAGTTATGCTTCAGTAATGAGAAGACCTAATACCTCAGTGACTTAAAATAACAAAGGTTTATTTCTAGCTAATGCTCCAATATCATCTTAAATAGGCCAGGGTGGTTGGGGGCTTTCTTTCATGGCATCTTGGCTCACAGGCTCATTGATGGAACATTGACCATCTAGAATTTTGCCAGTCGGTGCCAGATGAAAAGGGGGAGGACAAACCATGTACTTTCAGAGGCTCTGCTAGGAAAATACATGTGTCCCATCCACTCATATTTTATCAGCCAAAGCAAGTCACGAGTCTCTGCCTAACTGTATGTGCCCATAAGGAAGAGAATCATACAATTTGGGAAAACAGCATTAATAACTACCTCAAGAGAGTATTCTCCCTGGGGCCACTGATTTCTACATGGCCACAGCAATACAGTAAGGAGTCCACAATCCACATACTGGCTGAAAGTTTTGTCTACAACTCCCTAAATTACTATACCATAGACCAATATATTTTAAAATTAGCTATAATGGGTTTGTGGTGAATTTCATATCATTAAACGTTTAGTTTTAATATATTCCTTTTTTATGCCACTTGTATTAAAATTAAGTGTCCCTAGGTGCTGCAAATGGGTTGAGCTTGACTATAAACCTAGAGACTGATGACTGGAATCCACCCAGTGGTCATGGTCTTGTGGTCTACTTCTATAAGATTATGGTCAAGAAAATCCTATGGAACGGTTCAACTGTGAAACACATGGGATCACCATAAGCTGGAGTAAACTTGGCAGTAATGGGTTTGGTTTTTTGGTTTGGTCTTAGGCTGAGTTCACTAGCAAAGCAAACCAGTAAAGCATATAAACCATTGCCGTGGACAGAATTGTACCCTTGGGCTTCCAAGGAGCAGCTGGGGGATTCCAACTACTGACCTTTTGGTTAACAGCTGTAGCTCTTAGTCACTATACCACTGGTATATACATACATATATGTATATAAAGAGAGATTTATATAAAGGAAATGGCTCATATGGATTTTAGAACCTGTAAGTCCCAAGTCTATGAAGCAGGGCAAAAATGTCTCCTGCTTCATGTAGATGAAGGGGCTGGTGAACCCAAGATCAGCAGGCCCTACAGGCTGTGAGAATCTTCAAATCCCAAGATTGGCAGGCAGTACACTGGTAGGCTGCTAACCCAAGTTCCAAGAACTAGAGACCAGACAAATTGGAGACAGCTGCAGAACCTGGAACCAGCAAAACCCCAGGAAGGTGAGCAGCAAGGGAGTAGGTGGAGGAGGACGGGGAGATGAAGGCAAAGGGGACAGGGAGCCTCGGAAGGATCTGCTCCCTCCACTCTTAGTGGATTCTGTCATGGGCGTGATCCAGTATCATATTTCAATAGGGAAGTGATCACAACATCATATAGCTGCTAAGGCACTTGAGAATCATGGCTGAACCGAGTGGACACATAATCTTAATCATCATATATGGTATTAAAATTACAACTAATATTGTATCAAAGAAGATTTTTGAACTGAAAAAATGTGTCATGGTGTTTGAGAAGAGTAGAAACCACTGAACTAAGTGGTCATTTGACTAATATAGTGAGTCAGATGAATTTCTTAGGTAGGTGTTACAGATTGAGTAGTGTCCCCTAAAAATGTGTGTCACCTTGACTGGGCCATGATTCCCAGTATCGTGTGACAGCCCACAATTTTGTCTTGTAATTTTCCTATGTGTTGTAGATAAGGCAGGATTAGAGGCAGTTATGCTAATGAGGCAGTATTCAATCTAGAAGATTAGGCTGTATCTTAAGTCAATCTCTTGTGAGATGTAAAACAAAGAAGCAAGCAAAGAGACAGGAGGACCTCATACCACCAAGAAAGTAGCGCCAGTAGCAGAGTGTGTCCTTTGGACTCATGGTCCCTGCATAGAGAAGCTCTTAGGCCAAAGGAAGACTGACAACAAGGACCTTCCTCCAGAGCTGACAGAGAGAAGAAGTTTTCCCCTACAGCCAATGTCCTGAATTCGGACTTCTAGCCCACTAGGCTGTGAGAGAATAAACTTAACATTTGTGGGAGCCATCCTCTTTCAGTATTCCTGCTATAGCATCCCTGGATAACTAAGACAGTAGGTTACTTCTTAATCTAGCATACAGGTTGCATGATGATGGTGGGATAGATGTCTCATGAAGATTGAAGGCTGGATGAGCCGTGTGTTTCACCTATGTGCCATGTATTACTGTTGCTAGTTTATTGGCCTATAGCCGAAAAGTTGGCAGTTCAAGTCCACCTGTCGCACATTGGAACCCCAATAGGAGAAGTTCTGCTCTGTCCTATAGGGTCACTATGAACTGGAATCAACTTGATGGCAACAGATTTGTTCGTCTGTTTGTGCTATATAAATTACATGTGATGGTTTCATTTGCCAGTTTCTTTAATACTTCTAGAATCTCCTTGAATATTGAGTTAGCTTTGAAACTGTAATGTAGAGACATTCCAACTCTTTATCATGAAGAAATATGTAACTTTTCTTTGTGCGTTTTAATAGAAATCAATTGTAACTAAATAGCATATCTAAATTTTTGTGGCTAATTTGGTCAAATTTCATGTGAATGAAGACGTTACTACTTTGGGAAGGTCCACCTGTAATTTATAGCTGGGAAGAGGGGCCAGGGAGAATCCTTGTTCTTAAATCTTTTGAGAAATATTCTATCATGTTATTTTCTTTCTGCTTTTGAATTCACTCTGCCTCTGGTTCTTTTCATTGGTGCTGGTTGAAAAGATGTTGAATACAACCAGTGTACTCCAAGGGGACCCGCCCCTGCACCTGTTCTTTTCTTCTAGTAAAGGCTGGCCACAAAGGAAGCAAGTATGAGGAGGAGAATTCTCAGGTCTTTCCCCTCCTTACCATTTTCTCAGTCTGGGGAATTTTCTTACACTATTGGTTATGCCATATGATATCCTGCCGAACTCCTTTACCCACGAGAATTTTCCCCAGACTTGGACCTCAGCATCCACCCGCAAAATGCTTGATGGTTCAAAAATAGGCTTCCTTGGCTACAGTTTTCTAGAAGTCTGCTCAGGATATAGAAAGAGAGAGCAATTCCATGAAGTGGGCATCTTACAATAATTTCTGCATCAGATGAAAGTGAGGAATTTTTGAAATACAACTGGACCACGGCACAAAGAAAAAATAAACTGGAAAACAACTTAAGCCTGCAGGTGCAGGTGTGTTGGCAAAAATTTCCATACAACTTGAACATGACTCCTGGTGCTGAAAGAAAAATGTTTAGACTGAGGGCTTCTGAACTAAGAAGAAGGATATTAAAGAATGTGCTGTATAACATTTTCTTTAATTTAGTTTTTATTTCTGATTGTAAAAATGGTAAAATTTGAAAAATACAGAGAGTAATAAAAATAAAATGCTTCCCTCCAGTAGTTACGTTAGCCAGAGATAATGATTAATATTTTGGTGTATATTTTTCCAGCATTTTTATATATAAAAAATCTTTTAAATTAAATTGTATTATACTGAATTCTGTTTGCAGTATGATATTTATAAAAATAAAGTCAAATTTAGTTTATTATTCAAATACTCTATTTCTTTACTGAATTTTAATATACTTGATTAGACAAGGACCAGGAGTGGTATGTTAAAAATATTTAACTCAAAAGTTAATTTATTAATCTGTTATTGCAGTTTTAAAAGGTTTGGCTCTATATAGGTTTAGTTTTTCACCTTTTAAAGTGTAAGGCAGGTATATTTTCATTGTGCATTGTAGCTTTGAAAATAGTATTAAAGGTGTTTTATGTAATATTGAAGGTTAAAAAAAAATCCTACTTCTTGTCTACCTAGTAAAGGAAGCTTATTTGAAGAAAGTAATCAGAATGTATTAAGGATTGTGACTTTTGCCAACATGTAATGATCTCTTTTGATTTGTTTAATTTTTTGGTTTGAATTGTACTTTTCCCTAGATTAATATTTCTAACACTGCTTTAGTTAATAACTACTTTCTATATTTTGGAGCCCTCATGGTGTAGTGATTAAAAGCTTGGTTGCTAACCAAAAAGTCAGCAGTTCAAACCTACCAGACATTTCTTGGAAACTCTATGGGGCAGTTTTACTCTGTCTTACAGGTTCACTTTGAATTGGAATCAACTTAACAGCAATGGAGTTTTTGTTCTGTTTTTTACTTCTATTTCTACTTTTAAACACACCATAATTTTTTTGTGGGGGGGACATGGGTCTCATAAAACGAGATAGCTGAATTTTCTTTTCAACCCCATCAGAGGTTTCACATTTCTTACAAACCATTTCAAGAATAGATTTAGCATCCTGAACACTAATGGTAAGAGACCAGACAAGTTGTGTGATGACATCATGGACATTATATATAAATAAAGAAAGATGTCAGTCAAGAACAGAAAAGAAAGACCCAAATAGATGTCAGACAAGACTCTTAAAGTTACCCTTAAATGCAGAATGCCTTAAGTGAATGGAATGAATGATGAAGTAAAAGAGCTGAACAGACTTCAAGGGCAAGCTGGAGAAGACAAAGGAAACTATTATAATGAAATATTTGAAGGACTGGAGTTAGAAAACTAAAAGGAAACAACACACTTGGCATTTCTCAAGCTGAAAGAACATATGAAAAAATTCAAGCCTAGAGTTGCAATAGTGAAGAATTCTGTGGGCAAAATACGGAATGACCCAGCCAAGCCATGAATGACCCAGGAAGCATCAAAAGAAGATGGAAAAAAAATACACAGAGTCACTGTACCAAAAAGAACAAGTTGACATTCAACTATTTCAGGAGGCAGCATGTGATCAAGAACTGATGGTACTGAAGAAGAAGTTCAAGCTGCACTGAAGGCTCTGGTGAAAAGCAAGGCTCTGTCAATTGAAAGAATATCAACTGAGCTGTTACAACAGACAAATACAATGCTGGAAGCATTCATCTGTCTGTGCCAAGAAACTTGGAAGACAGCTAGCTACCTGGTCAACCAACTGGAAGAGATTTATTTTGAAGAAAGGTGAATCAACAGAATGCAGAAATTATAAAACAGTATCATTAATAATCACTAACCCTAACCCTAATTCCGTTTCACAGCAAGGACACTTCCACAGCAGGGGTTAGGACTTCAACCTATCTTTTGGAGGGACTCCATTGAATCGATACCAGCATGAATGCATGTCTGAACATCTTTTATTTGGGGCAAGAATCTATATCTTTTATTGCATTCTGCTCTCCTCAAACTTGTAACGCATCCTTTACCTGTTTCCCTCTCCCTGGCTGAGCACATGGATAGAAGCCATCAGAAGTGAATACACACATCCCCACTCTCTAACCTGCCAAGCAACCTGGTTTTGTGCCCAGTGGTCTGAAACCAGGGAACAGAAGTAATCTCCTCCTGGGGGGCTGCAGGAAAGTTGGGTCCCTGGTGGGGAGCAGGCCCCATCAGAGTATACTGGTCAAGGGAATGTTGGGAAGAGGGTGAGAACACAGAGGATACTGAAAGTAGCTGATGGCGAGTTCTGGAGGGCAGACCAGAAGGACCTCAGGCTGGAGACGTGGGGGGAAAATGATACCAGCCAGGGCATATGTGTGATCATCAATGATGAGTTTCTAGGAGACAGAGGGAACCCTGAGAGTCTAGGCTCTTGTGGCTTATGAATAAACAAGTATGAAAGGCCAAGGGAGATCAATCAGTCCTGGAGGTTCCAGGGCAGATGACAGGGACAGACTGAGATGCTCGCCTGAGCAAAAGGCAGGGACTCAGACAGCAGGTCCAACTTCTCTCCTTCTAATACAAGTATGGAAGCTGTGTAGGTGATCTTCAAAGATGTTGTCTCTAAAATTAAAAATATAGGCCCACAACTCCACCATCTGAAAATAATTGACTTTTATTTTTGAAAAAAAAAACAAACCCTTCACAAATATACATTTTGTGAGTTACATGGCAGTATGTGTATTTTTCTAAAATATTTAACTTATTTGATGTTTCATTTAAGTACTTCCTGGTACTTCTGCATAGTTTTTAAATTATCTTTTGGATAGGTATACGAAAGCCCGCTGCTTTGACGAACCATAATTTCCTAAGCCATTCCCCAAACACTCAATTCTCGTCTTGGTCCCTTTGGGTTCATGAGGCAGAGCTGCACACCCACCGCAGAACACTCATCTTTTCAGCATGAGTGAGACACTGCTTTCATCCAGAACTACTGTCACTGTCTCTGCTGCTGCTCCTTTAGAGCCAAATGTATCCCAGGACTTGATCTGGCACTGCAGCCACGCTGTCACAGCAATGTGGCTGGGTGTGTGGGGCCTCTCTCTTCAGTTGCTCTCTTTTGTGGCAGGTGGAGGCCAGGTCCAGGTATGGACACTCTCCGCACCAGAGACAGGGTAAGTGAGGAGGGGACTGATGTGTTTGGCTTCTTTGTAAAAAGAATGTCCTCAAAGTGCTGGCTATTTCAGTCATCCAGCACTGCTATAACAGAAGTACCACAAGTGGATGGCTTTAAAAAGAGAAATCTTATTCTGTTACAGTCCAGTAGGCTTCAAGTTCAATTTCAAGGCATCAGCTCAGGGAAAGGCTTTCTCTCTGTGTTGGCTTGGGAGGAAGGTCTTAGGTGTCAGTCTTCCCCTAGACTGGGAGCTTCTAAAGCACCGGGACCCTGAGTGCTTTGAAAAAGACATGCTCGGACCTGGCACTGTTTCTTGGTGATATGAGGTCCCCAACCCTTTGCTCGCTTCCCTCTGTACATCCCAAGAGATTACCTCAAGGCCCATTACAATCTCACACATTGAGTCCTGCCCCACCAACACAACTGCCATCCATCCTCCCTCATTAACATCATAGAAATCAGGATTCACAATACATAGCAGTATCACACAATATTGGGAATCACAGCCCAGGCAAATGACTACACACATTCTTAGGAGGACCAAGATCAGAATTGTGATGTAATAGGAAACCAGATGGAGGAAATGAAAATGAGTTTGAAGGATAATTCATGAAAAATTATGGATTTGGACTCTTTCCTAAAGAGGACAAAGAACCATGAAGAACATTAGGCCATGTGAGCAGAGCTGTGCTTTAGAAAGATGACTTACAGACAGGTGGGTGGTGGAGTAGGGTGAGGCTGGGAGCAGATGGACCTGCTTGAAGGCTGTTACAATCATCCATGCAACTCGGAAGGATGACACAATTCAATCCATGACAACGGGCAAGCAGGGACATTGGCAATGCTGAGGGAAGGCTATTCCAGTGCAGGATGTAGCCAGTGGTAAAAGAGCACACAGGTTAGCTTCAGCCTGGTCAACATGTGGACAATGCCATTTATAAAAAATTAAAAAGCAATTTTAATAAAGTAGGGACTCAGGATAAACTGATTTGCTTTTTTTCTAATCAGTAGAAGAAACCATTTTTCCTTAATTTTCACTTAGCCTCATGGGAAGTCATTCGTTCTTCACTTTGGAATCCCTGATGCCCAGCAAAATACCTGGCACATACTAGTTGCTCAACAAATATTTGTTGAGTGGGTTGAATGATACAGATGGAGCTGGCTGAATCTGTCCCTACTGAGTTCCAGAGCTGTTTGCCTCCTGCTTGTGCGGCATGCCCTCATGAGGCCCCTTAAGCAGATGAAACTCTCAACCTGCCCAGGCTGGAATTCACCATCTCCCCATCTCCACCCTAGGCTCTTTCGTTTATCCTTTCCAGTTGCATGGATGATTGTAACAGCCTTCAGGCAGGTCCATCTGCTCCCAGCCTCACCCTACTCCACCACCCGCCTGTCTCTAAGTCATCTTTCTAAAGCACAGCTCTGCTTACATTAGATCTCTGGCCTAACGCTCTTCATGGTTCTTTGTCACTTTTAGGAAAGAGTCCAAATCCATAATTTTTCATGAAGGGTCCTTCGAACTCATTTTCATTTCCTCTGTCTGATTTCCTATCACATCACTATTCTGGTCCCCTACTTCCAATCCATTTTCCATGTATCCTACACACCAGTTCTGTGAAAGGCTTAATCATGCCTAAGAATACCATATCCTTTATACCTTTTCACCTGGCTAATGCTGTTCCAGAAACCTTGGTGGCATAGTAGTTAAGTGTTTTTTTCTTTTTTGGGGGGCGGGTAACACTTTTCCATTTCGCGGAATTGACTTTTATTAACCTGCGAGACAAGCAGGAAACACTCCTTCTTTGTAAACTTTCTCTATTTTATACACCTTAATTCAGCCTTAATGGTGTAGTAGTTAAGTCTATGTCTGCTAACCAAAAGGTTGGCAGTTCGAATCTGCCAGGTGCTCCTTGGAAACTCTATGGACTGGGGGGAATCTGTCCCTGGGTTTCAGAGAGGTTTAACATAAGCCATCTTCTCCTGCCATGTCCCTGGACTTCAGAGAGGCTTTAGCATTAAGCTATCCTCCCCGCCATTACCCAAAAACAGCCCACAGGAATTTGACCACAAACAAAACTTTACCCCCACACTCCTGATCAAAGCTCTTCCCCCATCAAACCTTAACCACAGACAAACCTTACCTACCCCCTTCTCCTTCTAATCAATACCTCTTCACTATCAGACCATAAATCTGCTTACCAGAATTTCTTGCCACCCTCTCTTATCTTTTAACTAAACATTCTTTCCTTATCAAACCATAAATACCCTCACCTCACACTACCTCATTGGAACTTTAAACCTATAAAAAACTTGCCCTACTGGACAGGGTTGGGCTGAACCACCTCTCAGCTCAGACCTCATTCTCTCTCTCTTTAAGTAAACTTCACTGGACCCTTGGACTAATGTGTCTCTGCCTCTGTTTTGTGCCATTTTCTCCCAAACACGGACCAGTTCTACTCTGCTCTATGAGGTTGCTACGAGTGGGAATCGACTCTATTGCCCTGGGTTGGGTTTTTTTTTTTTTCAATCCATCCTAGCTTCAGTCTCATTTAATCAACTGCTCCTCATCTGAATCCCCTTTTTGTATCACACGATGTTGTTGATAGGTGCTTCAAGTTGGCTCCAATTTGTAGCAACCCTATGTACAACAGAATAAAACACTGCTCAATCCTGTGCCAGACTCACAATTATTGCTGTTTGAGCCTGTCATTGTAGCCACTGTGTCAATCCGTCTCACTGAGGGTCTTCTTTATCACTGACCCTCTGCTTTATTACATACTATGTATATATTCTCTCTCTCTCTCTCTCTGTGTCTGTCTGACTGTCTGTCTTGTTCTCTGTCTCTCTGTAGACCAGGTGGGTAAACAAGTCATCTTAGTATAACCAGAGACTAGTTCAGTGCCTGGAACACAGCCCTGAATTTTATGGTTTTATAGAACTGAATTTTATCTCTGTCTGTCAGAGTTTTATCTGTGGCAATACTTATGGGTTATTCTTCCCCAGTGTCTGTGTTCTCTTCCTCTGAATATCTCATATTGAACTTGAAAGCAAAAGCTAGGTCTAATCTTTTCTATGTATTAGGCCCAGTATTTTACTTTCACAAGGAAGTAAACTCTTGACTCTGGGTTTGAATGGCAGATGACCTCTCTGGGAGGTGGGGCGGGGGAATGGTGCCATTGTGTGACAAAAGTTAGGAAGGCTTAATGCTGTCTGAATGCCAACCAGGCCATCTGTGTTCACAATCATACCTACAATCCCCACGCACAGGGCGATGTTGTTTTGACCTCAGCAGAAATCAGATTCTGCTCTATGTGGTGATGATGGTAGCAAACATATGGAATTGATTAAATGAATAAATAACTCTACTTAGTTTTGCATAAGAATATGTGGTACCCAGGTCAAAGATAATCCCTAATTTTTCTATGCATAATAGATTCCAAAGTGTAAACATCACCAGTAGCCTGAACCAAACTAGATGCTTTAAGTCAACAGTCAAAGGTGTGATTGTAAACTCAGAAATATTGACAGTGTTTGTGAATATCACTTCTCTAAATTAGGTGAGAGGCCACAGCTGATGTGGGTGACTAATTTAGCTGACACTTAAGGATCAGCTCTTGGTCAGCCTCAAAATTTGATCACAGTTATCTTCTTTCTTCTCCATGGTAGACAGTTCCTCTAGATTTTGCCTCCTCTCTTGATTTAGTAATGTAACACAATATCAAATATCCAACAGAAACTATTCATTCCCTGCTAAAACTGTTTGAGTCATTCCTCTCCTTTGGATCTTTAAATGTTAAAAAGAATTTGTTAAGATTCTAGAAATGTTCTGTCCAAGGGAATTTTATTTTGCAACATTTTAAGACATTCACTCAGGGCTTACTGACTTTGTGCTATCAGTGTGGTGTCCCTTCTATTTTAACCAGGCTGAACCAGGGCACCAGGACCCAGACCAGAATGGTGAAGCTGTGTGAGGTTGGGAAGATCTGAGCAGTAGTCCACAGGATTCCCTGTGGTGTATTGAACTGCATCCCTCATAAAGGTATGGCCAAACCATAACCCACAGTGCCTGCGAATGTAATATTGTTTGGAAAAAGGATTTTTTGCAGACAGAATCAAATTAAGCATTTAGGAGTGAGATCAGCCCAAAGGTGCCTGAAAGAAAGATCTAGAGATCTACTTGAGACAAATTAGCCATTGAAAACCATAGCTTTTAGTTGGAATTGACTCATCAGCCACTAGTTTTGGTAAATCCAATGACTAGTGCCCTTATAAGAGAAGGGATGTCACAGACACAGAGGGAAGGCCACGTGAAAACAGATATTGGAGTGACGTAAGCCTGAAGTCAGAGAACACTGATTATACTGGCAGCCACAAAAGTTAGAAGAGAGGCATAGACAGGTTTCTCCCTCAGAGACTCCAGACTCTACCAACACCTTGATTTGGGATTTCTGGCTCCAGGGACAATGATAAAATAACTACCCACTTCTTTAAGCCTCTAAACCTACTGCTATCAAGTCAATTCTAACAGAGTAGAACTGCCCCTGGTGGATTCGAACTGCTGACCTTTTGGTTAGCAGACGTAGCACTTAACCACTATTCCACCAGGGTTTCCTTAAGTCACTAAGCTTGTCGTAATATGGTACAATAGCCACAGGACACTAATACACTCTCCCCCCATCTGCATACACACACTCCAGACACACACATAAACACACACAGTAGTCAGAAATTGTAAGTTTCACCAGGACAAGGCATCGGTCTTGTTCACTCTGTGTCTCCAGTCCCTAGTGCTTAGTATTTAGTAGGTGCCGAAAACATATTTGTTGAAATGATTCTGTCTGTCCTCTTCTAAAACACATCAAATGCACTGTAGGTCCTTTCCTGCAGACTTAAATAATACAAACACTTACAACTGATCATCTGAAATATAAGAATAAGCGTTTGGAGATTAAGTAGATGTTTTATCTTTATTTATGCCAGTAAAGCCCTGATGGCACTGTGTTTAAGATCTTGGCTTCTAACTAAAAAGGTGGTGGTTCAAACCTGCTAGCTGCTCCACAAGAGAAAGATTCTGCTTCTGGAAACCCTATGTAAGTAATAATAAACAAACAGAAAAACTTTTGTTGTATAATAGGTCAGATACAATGTTAGGGGGTGAACTGCTTGGCTAGAATAAGACATTAATTCATTCTTGTTTCATTCAGCCAACAAATATTTCAAACATCTGTTAAGCACTGTGATAGTGTTAGGTGCTTTGCTCAAAATGGGGATCCAAGTCTGTGACAAACTGTCTGAGACTCAGGGATTCTGTAGCCTAGTTGAAGAGGAAACAGCAAATAATCAAGCAACTGAGCTAGTAGATCATGGCCAGTGTGATAAGTGCAGCAAAGGGGAATTACAACATGTAGCCTTAAAAGGTCTCTTGATCTGTTAACTCCCTCCAAACAACCTGTGAGGGCAGTGGAGCAGAGACCTTTCCTCTTTTTGTTCATCTCTGTTTTCCTAATACCTCACTCAGCTTAGAGTCCAAATAAACTACTCAAGATATACAACTATTTTATTAAATAAGTAAATAAATATTATCTTGGATCCTTTCTAGATCAAAAAGGTAGGGGACAAAACTTTTCTCTCCCTTCACTACAAAAAAGAGAAATGCATTCTTCTACCAGGATTAGGAATGGTGATTGAGACAGCATCCCAGCCAACCAAAAACCTGTAAGAAGCCAAAGAAGGTCTTTAGGGTGTGCTTTCAAGGTGAGTAAGGTAGGCAGAATCACGAGGTCTGGCTTCTTCACAGTAAAAGGAAACCACACCCAGGAAACCACCAGCATCCTTCCAGGCTATCTGCCTTGCCAGCCTCAGGCACCGGTTAAAACACATGGCTCCTGACAGAGCTGTGTAGGTCTGCAGACACAACCACTGTGGGCTACATGGTGCTTGCCGGTTAAAATAAATAATCACCAAGGCCATGTTTAGATTAGCTACAGTTTTAAAATGTTAATTTTTTCTGGTCTTGGTGATAAAAGCCAAAACATTTATGTGGGTAGTTATCCACCTGTTGCCATCCTTGTGAAGCCCCTATCAGATGTGGAGAACGATGCTCTGCCCTAGGAAAAGCACGATGGGAGGAGCTGAGGCTGCTGTCCTCAAGTTGGTAATATTGAACAAGGGATCCCAGATTATTTTTAGGGAGAAACTTTGTAGGGATATCTGTGGCTCTGTAAACAGTACTCATTTCCTCTTCTGTCCCTGGAATGTCACTCCTCCTCCATCTTCACTCCATGTGCTACTGGTAGATTTGATGCCACCCCCTTGCTCATAATTGGGCCACGTGGCTTAGTCCCAAAACAGTCAGATCAACACACTGTCTTAGCCAGGTTCAATGAGGCTTTGGATGGGGATACCATTATTAGCGTTTCATTATCTTACTGCATGGAAAGCTGAAAGAATAGAGGTGCCTAGGAGGCACTGGCAGGTACTTTATGTCCAGGTGTGGCCATGATATCAGCAGCAAGGAGATGGAACTGAGAAATGGATAAAATGGACCCTGGATCAAACCTCGCTTGAAATCAGTGTCTCGTCTCACCCCACCCATCCCTACTGTTTAGCTGAAAGAACAAAAATAATCTGTTTTTTTTCTTTTTCTTTTTTTTTTGGCTTACCAGTTTGTCACTGGCAATCAAAAGAGCCTTAACTGACACAGAGAGCCACCCTATTAAAAAAGGGTTGGCATTAAGTGCCAAAGGTCAAAAGAGTGGCCAGTACTGGTGAGAGATGGAGCGGTAACAGTGGAGGCGAAGAGAGAATAGCCTGGGCCGACTCAGGTATGCTCATGAGTCTAACAGAGCAGCTGGGGTGCATCTCAGAGGGCAGAGGTGGGAGACAGTTTCAGGTAGACTTACGTCCGTTTACTGAATGACTCAACAATGAGTTTGAAATTTGTGTGTGTGTGTGTTGAGTAATGACTTAATGAGGATGTAACTGAAGCCTAAGGACCATCAATTCTGTCAATCAGCTGTCCACACAATTAGGAGTGAGGAACAGGCAGCTGGAAAAGCAACTTGATGGTTTGTTTAACCATTCTTCTCAAGGGGCTTTTAGCACATCAAAGGATGCTTTAAATTGTGTTGCCTCTCTTTGGTCACAGAAAAGCAAACAAAGCAAAGAGACATCGCTTTGCCTAATGAGGACAAAAAGCCAGGTGAATGCATGGTGAACCTCCAAGAAAGAGGGCAGGCATCCTTCAGTAATCATCAGGGCTGCTAGGGAGGATTAAGACCTGACAATCAACTAACACGTCTGTTAAACAGTGTAACGCAGGTACTCAAGGACGGGAATATTGATTTGTGCTTTGGGCAGACTCGGCAATGGAAGCACAGCCGGTGTAGCCGTACCAGCTTCATTGGTGCGATGGTGGCAGGCAGGTACAGCATTCAGCGGGCTCACCAACTCATGGGTCAGTGGCCTCATAAACAGGCTTAAACAAAGGTGACTGGCAGCCAAATACGTGAGCTCTCAGGCCAGTTGGTTATAAGCAAGTCGTGTCATACTGCTGAATCACTCTTATTTAGAAGGTTTGCCGCCAGCCGGAAGGCCTGAGCAAGACAACCTTCCGTGCTATCCCCACAAAAGTTGTAAGGGGGCATCAAGCTGAGAAATTGCCCAGGTCAGAGTCTCTTAGTCAAATAAGTTAAAGTCTCCTCAAGCAAGAGATTCTCAACTTCGCTTCCCCAGAAGAGTACAGAGGGTGCATTTTAGGCATTTGACTGGGGCTTACGCATGTTCAGTTAAAACCAGCCTTGCAGCTTGTCCTGAGAATATTCCTAAGGGAACCTCCTATCTTCTCAATACCACTTAAAAATTGGGGGCAGGAGTGGAAAAATGAAATAAAAAGTATTTTTATTTCCTTCTAGTAGATCTGTAGGCTGATGCCACTGATGAGGTAATTATCTTTTAGCAGTGATCAATGCCAATGATCACTGTTATGAAACAGATGAGTAAACAACTCCTTTTTATACATAATGTTCATTTTATTAACATACCATTACAAATAGTGAGAAAAAGTCTTCCTCGAAGCAAGGCTGTGCATTGGTTTGTTCTGGTTTAAGTACCTGCTGAGTATTTGCATTGCCACCCGGATATACTGAATCTGAACCTGCATTTTAGCAAGATACCCAAGTGATTCTAATGTATAATAAGTTGTAAGAACCACTCCACTAATGGTTCTCAGAATTGGTCCCTAACCAGCAGCACTGGTGTTGCCTGGGGGCTTGTTAAAAATGCAAATCACAGCAGGGGTTTGAACTACAAGGAACTGGCTCAAAAGTACTGCCTTGAAGATAAAATTCCAAAAGAGAAAGAAATTATTTCAGAGAGACTGTCTAAAATTGTGTAGGGGTTTAAGGATAACTTGAGACACTAGTATTATGTGAAAAAAATCACAGAACATCTGTTAAGTATAACAACAACAAAACCAAAATAAATCGCTAGTAAAGAAAAAACTCATAATGGATTATTGTGGAACTTTGACATTTTCTAAAGGGAAACCAGAAAAAGCTCTTGCAATGGGAACATTATGGGGCAAAAGTAATAATATTATATGAATGAAGTGATGCCAACTTCTTGAGACTGCTAGCTTGGTCCTCTCATGCTTGGTATATTTGTACCAGTCCTAAGTCACCCCAGGCAGCTCCCAAAGACACTGTGGCTGTTAATCACTCACAACTTTGTTTTTTCTTATTTTCTTCATTGATTGCAATCTAAGCATTTTTTATTAGTAAGAAAAGTATGATATGATTGGTGAAAAACACACATACACACATACACATTGTCAAGTCAATTTCCTTCCATTCATTTTAATGCATGCTGCATTACATGAGATGAAAAGATTTTTGTCTAATCTGGCTAGAGATATTCAGAAATAAACAGATGAAATGCTAAAATCATAACAAATGTCCCAAATCCAGATTGGCTCAATCTGACTTGTCAAGAAGTTTTTGAATAATTTTCTAAATACAGCTAGTATGAGCAAACATCCATGTCCTCAGGAAATAAACTGCCTCTGTTCAAGTTGCATCTGAGAAATCTCATCATCGTGTGATGCACATAGAATTGCTTCTGCAAATTAATCCGATGGGAAGAAGGAGGTCTAAACTGGCATGAGCATTAAAAAGCATGGTCATCTTTTATACCCGGTAGATTTCTTTCATTTAAAAAACAAACCACCTCTTCAATAATTGGTGAACAAGCACCATGCATTTTGAAGCCAAATGTGAGGAGGTGATATCTTGCCAAGTTTAATGTAAAGACGGTATATCTACAATCTCAAAAAGTTAGTGAATCCAACAGGTAACTGCCAAAGAGCTCTAAAGGAGTCTCTCGTATTATGAAGATGAATAAAGTCATGATGGATTCAATATGCCATTGGCCTAGAACACTCTACCAGTCTCACCCCTGAGGACCTCTCCAAACTCCTCTCAAGCCACTGGTCCAGTGATCTTCTATCAGTTTCTTATATGTGTCAGTTTTTCTTTCCACTCTGTCTGGAATGTTCTTTCCCACTTCACTCTTCACATAGCTGGTTTTTCCTCATCAGGTTTCAGATTAAGTATAATTACCTATGGTGGACATCTTTTGTGTATCTCTTCTGAGTATTTTTCCCCACTTATTTTCGTAGCAAAATCCCCAAATTTGCCTTTGGAAGAATTGGCCTTCCCTATCCTTAGTCATGTTTTGGAGGAAGAGGTAGAACCTTCTCCAAGAAACATCAGGTCATCTGACCTAGCTCTGTCCACAGTGATTGGTTCAAGAATTGGAATTTGACCTATGATTGACCAATGAAGGTCTTCAGTAACCAATAAGAAAAACACACTCTCTTTCTACTGGGGCTGCTGAACTGTAGGATATTGTCTTGGAGTTTTGCTAATAGCACAAGAAAGGACTGTCTCAGTGTAGGGGATGGAAAAGAGGAGGAGCAGTAAGACACACAGAGGAGCTCCAGAAAAGACAGATCTCAGTGACGTTGACCAGCCATATCTTTATGTATTCACTTTAGCTCCCTGAGCTTAGCTTTTGCACTTGCACACTACAGTGTATGAAAGAATGAGCTCCTCAGAAAGAACATTCCTGCCCGGTGTCTAAAGGAACTGACTTCCCTCTCCTTGTTAGTCACTTGGAAGGCTGTGCTTTTTAAAAATAGTTTTAGTTACAATTTGCAATTTTTGTTTTTGTTTTGTTTGGCTTAGAGTTTATTGTCTAGCTTCTCCCATAAGATATAAATTGCATGAGGGCCTCAAATGCCAGACTAGGAGGCACATTTTATTTCATAAGCATGGTGGGATATGGCTGAGCAAGGTGATGGTCAAACCCGAACCTTGTGCCAAAAAAATGACAGCAAAAGCAACGAAAGTATTTAAAACAACGAATGGCTGGAGAGGAAGTGAAGCACTTTCGTGTCTTGAAATTCTATAGTTACTGCATCAATAAGTAGAAGACACTTCTTAACTGAGTAAGAACCAATGTCTTATGGGTTGTGAATGGACAATGGTTGGTTCATGGAAGTATTGGCTGAATCTTGGATTCTAAACCTTCTTGTGAAGACTGAATGTTGCATCGGTGGTACAATTTCCAGAAAAAGAGGCTTGGAAACTGAGGTATAATTCTCTGATGGTCCTTTTTGAGTTGTAGGTTTCCCTTAATTCAGTAGTTGGTTAAGTGATTCATTGAGAGGGTCAAGAGGCTTGGGGAGTGCCATGGAAATGGCCTTGAGCTTACCATCTTTGCATGGCATTGACTTGGAAACGTTTAGAGGAGGAACAATATCTCAGAAACTGTTTCAATTATGTAGGAGCTTGTTATAGATTGAATCATGTCCTCCCATAGACACATTGACCTTGTTTGGAATCTTTTTTAAAATTAGTAAAAGTTAAGTTATACTGAAGCAGGAATGGCCCTAGTGCTAATCCTTCTGAGTGGTGTCTTTTATGAAAAAATTTACTAGATTTTTTATTGTTGTTAAGAACATACACAGCAGAACATACCCCAATTCAACAATTTCTATTATGCACAGTTCAGTGACACTCTTTCTGTTCTTCAAGTTACATAACCATTCTCATCTTCCTTTTCAGAATTGTTCCTCTGCCATTAACATAAACTCACTGCTCCCTAAGTGTCCTATCTAATCTTTCCAGTCACTGTTATCAACTTGATCTGAGTGGTGTCTTATAAAAGGGGAGAATAGACATGGAGTCAAGGTCGCACACACACATACCCACAACACATACCAGCAACAAAGGAATGCCAGAGATTGTTATCTGTCAACAGAAGCTAGGACAGAGGCCCAGAGTAATTTCTCTCTCAGAACCCTTAGAAGGAGTCCACACAGCTGATACCCTGGTTTGGATTTCTAACCTCCAGAAGTGTGAGAAAATACATTTCTATTCATTTTATGGCATCAGGGTATAGAATTCCTGGGATAGCAAGAGAGAGGTGGAGCTCCAACAGGGTGCTGAAAGGGACTGGGTAACTCTGTACACAGAGTGCTCTACTGGAGAGTATGGTGATCTGCCTGACAATCCCTCACACCTCCAGCACCACATGGGATGGATGCCCACACCGACTAGCCTCTGTCTTTTGTGAATATTAGTTCAGGGGTGTCCCCTTGAGTAGCTGATGCAGGGTAGCTTCCCTTGAGAAGGTCCCCTGCTGGGTTCACTGCTCTGATGGTGCCATCTTGAAATTCTTGGTAATTTTTAACAAGAGGCCTGAGTTTTCATTTTATACAGGGTCCCATAGTTTATATAGCTGGTCTTGCCTGGAGGAGCTTGTGAATACAGATTTCCAAGCTCCGTCCAGCAAGTCTGATTGAGAGTGTCATGTATGAGTCTCAGAATATGCATTTCTAGAGAAATATTTACACCGAATCAACTGTAGATTCACTTAGTATACACGGGAAGATCAAAGAAGTTCTAGTAAGAAGAGCTGAGGTCTGAGAGCACAGAGATGGCAGTTCCAGCTTTTCTAATAAATGGGAACCAACAAGTTGCTGTCAAGCTAACTCTGACCCATGCCAACCCCATGTGTGTCAGAGCAGAAGTGTGCTCCACAGGGTTTTCGATGGCTGTGATCTTTAGGAGTAGATCACCAGGGATTGTTCTAAGGTGTCTCTGCATGGATTTGAACTTCCAGCCTTCTGGTTAGTAGCCAAGTGCTAAACTATTTGTACCATCCAAGGACTCCCCAGTACATGAGACAGGACCTTGTTTTCAGTTCTTCCTCAACACAGTTCTCTCCCTCTCAGCTTTATCATTTCTCTAATGATCACCTCAGTGCTGACGAAATTCTTGGATTCCTGGCTTCTCAAGGAGTCCTTTCCAAAGAAATTCAGAGATGCCAGTTCACTGTCTTCTGCTGTCCAAAACAGAGAAGGGCTAAAGTGTACCTAAACTCATGAGCTGACTAAATCTTCTGGTGACTGGGGTGGATGGCTAGTACGAGGAGTGAGTCCTTTCCTTGACCAGTCCTCAGTAGACATCACCAATCATACCTTCAGGTCACTAACCAACAGTAAGACTCATTTACACTGAGCCCAAGTGTAGCCTCAGAGACCTCTCAATCCAAAAGTTACCATCAGTGACTGGATTCACCATTTGGTGACAGTTTTCCAGGTATGTGAATTGAGGTGGGGAGAGGTGAGCTCAGGCGAAGCAAATGCAAGAGAGGGATTACTTTGGGGGTAGATGTTTTGCTGTTAGGTACTGTAGAACTGGTTCAGAATGACCCTAAAGGACGGAGTAGAACAGCCCCATGGGTTTCCTGGGCTGCACTCTTTACAGGAGCAGATTGCCAGGTCTTCTCTCCCGCAGAACAGCTGGTAAGTTCAAATCAATGAGCTTTCACTTAGCAGGTGAGTGCTTACCCGCTGTGGCACTAGGGCTCCTTCCAGGTAAAGTTGACCCATTGAAACCACTGGATGACCGTGTCACATTTTTGAGGATAGATTTACTTACCTGCTGCCTGTGCTGCAAATAAGCAGAAACCCAGCACTTTCAGGAGAATGATATTATCCCTGTCAGCCCCTTTCCCTTAGGGGAGCCAAAGCTCCCTGGTCCTAGAAGTAACTTTTGTTAACACACTTTGCTCAGCTTTACCAATGGGATAGGGACCTCTTCGAGTTTGTGGAGGGAGCCTTCTCTCTTAGCTAAACTCATTAACTATTACACTTTCAAAGGAAGCGAAGAAATTTGCGTCTGTAAGCTGGAGTAGCTACTATATCACCTCTGAGATCAGGATCTCATTAGAGTACAACAGCCCATCTTGAGGACTGTCTCACCAAACAGGCATTCCTCTGAATTTAGCTTTTGGCTCAAAAATGTCACACATACTAAAACTCACTTGAAAGTATATTAAATTCCAAGACCTTGCTGTTGGTTTGGAGGGTGGGGGCACATACAAGCTGCAGATTCTGGGGTCTAGAGCTCTGGTTCCAACCACGGCGTTATTGAGCACTTCATCAGGTCAGGAGTGATTTCCCTCAAACCAAGCTGATCCAGGTCTCTTTTAGACAATACTCTGGGGGGTGGGAGGTGAGCTGGGCTGACAGCCAGTCCAGTCTTTCCAGAGGCATCCTAGGAAAATTGCAGCTCCTGCAGTGTTTGTGTTTGAACTGGAAAAATAAACATATCCCCCATAAGCAAACAACAACCACCCAACACCCTTTGATGCTTTCTATAATGCTCTAAACGCCATCGTCATAAGGCATTGCATCAGGATGCACGTTGTATTAAAAGTGAAGCTGGAGGGGGATGAAGACACGTGTGCAGCAGAGTTTGGTAAGCTGCAGGCAGGAAGTTGGTCAAGCTGTGAAATCCATCACCTCAACAGTGTTTATCTCTAGTAGAAAGAGGAGACATTTTCCCCAAGCAGCTGCACAAAAAAAACCTATGTGATCCATACATATGCAAATGACAGAGGAAAGCCTGAGAGGAAACAGTCCCATGCAGACCAACACACAAATGAAACAGTGGTGATCTTGAGGCTGTGGATCTGGATTTGGAATGACAGCAGAGAAAACTAGCCTTTCTCACATTTCCATTTTTTTTTTCCTCCCTCCAGGAGAAGGGATTCAGGTATAAGCTATGAAGTTAAATGTTCAAAAAAATATTCTCTATGCTCTTTGGATAGACATGCCATGTCCAAACCTGCCCTTTCCACAGCATCTTGTTGAGTCTCATAGGAAATACAAAAGATGTAGATGGCTGGCTGGTTGGGTGAATGGATGAAGGCAAGGATGGGGAGAGGGAGAGAGGGAGACATGCTGGAGGGAGGCAGGGAGGCAGGGAGGGAGGAAGTGATGTGTGAGTGCCTAGGTAGGTAGGAAGGAAGGTAAGTAGGTTAGTAAGTAGGCAGATGGATGTTGTCCAGTGAATGCTGAGTCATGGTGACCTTACGTACAGTGGAACAAAATGTTGCGTGGTCTTGCGTCATCCTCACAATCACCAGCATGTTCAAATACCGGTAGGATCACCCATGGTGGTCTCTTGTGCCCACTGTGGCTACTGTGCCAATTCATCTCACCAAGGGTCTTCCTCACCCTCACTATCCCTCTGATTCACAAACATGATATCGTCTTCCAGCAACTGATCCTTTCTGATAATGTGTCCAGAACAAGCAAGTTGGGCACTGTTTTGTTGTGACCTATAAGGTTTTTGCAGGCTAATCTTCAGAAGAAAATCACCAGGCTTTTCTAACGTGTCTCCCTTAGTCTGGAAGATCTGCTGAATCCTGATCACTGTGGTTGATTCCGCTGGTATTGGAAATACTGGCTTACAGCATCACAACAACACACAAGGCACTATGACAAACTGGCAGATGAGTGGTGGACAAAAGATGTAGTGACTGCAAATTACGACATACAAAAAAGAGATGAGTCAGTGTATAGGGAGTCAGTGTGGTGAAGACAGCCTGAAAACCAAGCAGACACTTGGTTGGTAAAAAAAAAAAAAAAAAAAAAAAAAACTTCTTGTAATAAAGGCGACAATAGTCCCCTGCTAAAAGTGGCAACAGCTGGAACAAGAGAAACACACCTGGGAGACCTTGGCAGGCTTTGAGGCAGAATTTGTTGAAAGCTTGGGTTACATAGCAGGGCTGGAAGTAAGGGAAGGATGTGAGAGCAGAAGATGGGTGTCAAACGAGTTTGATGCCTAGTTGTATGTCTAGGAGGCTGGAAACCTGCTAATGTCACCTACAAAGCCAGGCTGGAAACCTGCTAATGTCACCTACACAGCCAGACTGGAAATGAGGGCCTTTGGGAATTGAAGAGGAAGGGTAGCCAGTGAGAAAACAAAGACAGAGCAGTTAAGAAGCCAGGAGAATGATGGCAACACAGGAGTTGTGGAAGGAGAGGTTTTCACAGGCAGTTGTCAGCGATGTTAAGTTCTACAGAGAGACTACAGAGAAAAGACTATGATTAGAAAGGCATTCTGTCGTCAAATACTGGTGTTTAAACTCATGCTAAGGAGCCCTGCTGACCAGTGGTGAAGCACTCAGCTACTAACTGAAAGATCAGGAGTTCGAATTCTCCAGCTGTTCCGTGTGAGAAAGATGTGGCATTTTGCCCCTGTAAAGATTACACCCTTGGAAACCCTATGGGGCGGTTCAACTTTATCCTATAAAGTTACCATGAGTTAGAACTGACTCGACAGCAATGCATGTTGTTGTGGTTTGTTTAAACTAATGCTGCTAATTGCCGGGTGCTATAGGTACAGGTGGGTATTAAGTGTACTGATACTGGTTTGTCAGTTTTCCTGTAGTTCAGTGGGCTAACCTTCTCAACAGTCTTCTGTAGACCTTGCTGCTAGAGAGCTCTTCCAGTCTATTGTGAGATTAATCTGTCACTTGACTGTCGTAGACACACATACACATTCACACCAACATTGTAGAGATTCATCGTACACAGACATTAAAAAAAAATTCTGTGTTTTCTTTTCTAGGATGTAATAATATAGCACATAACACAGCATTATCATTGGGCTTATTTAAACATCTTCATGAGATGACATTTCCAGTTAGGATGGAGAGGCTGAGGAAAAGCTGTTTCTTCTTGCTCAGCTGAGAATTGAAATATCTGAGTGTGTATTCAGAGATTTCAATCTCATAAAATCAATGGAGTTCATTGCTTGAACTGTCATGTCTGCAAGTTACAGCTGTATTTAAGAGACTTAAATATTTATCAGTATATTTATAGCATCATTTGAAAAATTGAATTCTGTGGCTGTATATCATTTGTGGGGTGAGTCCTGGCTAAGAACTTCCTACTGTATAGGAACTGCAAATAGTCCCCTATTTCTTTCTTTGCCCCGTCTCCACCCTGACTCTCATCAAGAAGTACATGCTTCTGAAGAAAAAGTCTCAAGCATATTAAATATGATATAATATCTATGAAGATAAATGTGAAGAAACACGAGAGAACTATTTTGCTCTAAAGCTATGGTGAAGTTAATAAAACAGGATTACACTTTCTCCTTCCTCTCTCAAGCAGAATGGTCCTAATGGTGAGGACTGCTCTGTGTTCATATATATTTATGTTTCCTAAGCCTTTGGTAAATATGATATTATTTCAAGTAATTTAATAGACACTAGGTAATAAAAGTAGATTAGGCACCTATTCTGTTTAGCTGCCACTGCATTTAATGCAACGATTACAGTGATTCTGTGGATCCACACCTTTGCATGTGAGAGTAGGTGTGCACTTAAGGCTAAAATATTAATTAGAAGCCTACAGCAAATAACATGGGATTATGGAAAGAGCTACCATCTCTCCCATATCTCCTAGGTGTGGCTATGAGACATTTTACATCCACGATCTCCTCTATCTCACATCTGTTTGAAGGTAGTCCTTGTCTCACTCTTTACTGATGAGTTAACCAAGGCTCCAAGAGAAGTGGCTTGCCCAAGACCCCACAGCTGGGCTGTGTCAGGGCAGAGATTCAGTTCTGGGTCTTAGTGCCAAAGGCTTTGCTCTTTCTGCTTCACTTCTCTATGTCTGTCCATTGTAAAGAATTTTCCACATGCCCATGGGCTTTTTACTACCTGCATTTAATTGTCTAACTTTTCGGATGTCTCAGATGGGAACATCCTATGAGCAGGCATGTCTCTTGATTAATAGTTTCACAACAGACTCCCTGGTGGTTGTTCAACAAGGCGCCTTCTCCTTCCGAGTGTTCTCAACACTGAGACAAGTGAAGAGACTAAATCATTATCAGGTAGGGAAAGGGCGATAGACTCTATCCTGACAGCTGCTCCAGATGTGCTTTTCTCCCTGGACGCTTCTGCAAGGTGGTAGCGGTGGCCTCTATCACAGTGGCCATCTCATTTCCTCTGCTTCTTCCAGAAGAAGTAGAATGCATCCATCTCCACCTGGTGTTTGTTTCTTCTAGTCTTGGGCAAATTTGCAAAAGTATGTAACCCAGTGCCACTGAGTCAATTCCAACTTACAGTGACACTATCAAACAGAACACAACTGCCCTATGGAGTTTCCAAGGAATGCCTGGTGGATTGAACCTGCTGAACTGGTTAGCATTTGTAGCACTTAACCTCTATACTACCAGGGTAGCCCCATACAAATGGCCAACAAACAAGAAAAGTCCTTATACTTTATTACATTTACTTAGGGATCAAGGATTCCCAACTAGACATTTTTCTCTGCATTGGTTGCTTGCCTCGGGGATGCAAATCATTGGTCACTGTGCTGATCTTGAATACAGTTACAAAGCTGTCGAGGTCTACTACTTCTCCTAAAGGTAGATGAGAAATGTTGCAAAACACTGTGGTGGTCAGGATTATGTCAACTTGGCCACTCCATATCCAGAGTAAGTATCTATTCCAGTAAGGACAAAACTTTTCCTTTCCATGATGGAAGTAGTCCAATGTAATCAACTTGCCACCAGGTTGCTGGCTGATCACCTCTAGGAACAGCGCTGTATCGAGGACTGAGTGTTGGTCTCTGCTGCTTGCAGCTTGGGCACTCAGCAGTGGCTGTAGCCAAGTCAGCCTTGGTGAGTGGAAGTCCATGTTGCTGGGCCCATGCATAATCACTGTCCCTGCCACCACGACCACTTTGTTCATGGGCCCACTGAGCAACGACAGGTGGCTGGAGAAAGAGGATGATTGGTTCCCACAGAACGTGTCATCCTATCCATTCGATTGTTAAACTCATCCTCTGCTGAGGTCACTCTTTGATGAGCATTCACATGAGACACAAATATTTTCACTTCTTTGGCCCATTCAGAGAGGTCTATCCACATACCTTTCCACCATAAATCCTTGTCCCCAATATTCCAATCATGTTCCTTCCAAGTCCCTGACCAACTGGCCAAGCCATTTGCCACAGCCCATGAATCGGTATACAGCCACACATCTGGCCATCTCTCCTTCCAAGCAAAGTTAACAACCATATGCACCACTTGAAGTTCTGCCCATTGGGAGGATTTGCTTTCACCACTGTCCTTGAGGGAGGTCCCAGAAAGGGGCTGTAGTGCTGCTGCTGTCCACTTTCCAGTGGTGCCTGCATATCGCGCAGAACCATCTGTAAACCAAGCACGAGTTTTCTCTGCCTCGGTCAGCTGGTCATAAGGAACTCCCCATCTAAGGTTAAATACCAGCACGAGACCGATAGTCAACAAGTACCGTAGGGGAAAGTTGAAAAGAACTTTGAAGAGAGAGTTCAAGGCCTATGGACAGTGTGAGGCTGGTAGCAGCCCCCGGCGTGCAGGGCCCAGGTCTTCCCAGAGTCAGGTTGCTTGGGAATTCAGCCCAAAGCAGGCGATGAACTCCATATTTGGCTGTTGCATTAAGTGGCAGGACAGAGTTTGTGGTGGCTTCCCACCCCTCGGCTCTCTTCTCTCGACCTTCCGCTACTACTGCTGGTCTGCTCACGTAGCCAGGAGCTCCTGCTCTCCTCTAGCAGCGTCTGATGTCTGGACTTGAACTAGCAGCTGCTGGACTCACCAGTCCTTACAGTCGGCTCTTGAAAGTCCTGCTCCCTGACCTGCTGGTCCTGGGTTCACCAGCCTCTGCCACTCCGTTTCGCCACCAGCTTGGGATCCACTGACCTACACAACCAGTGATCTAGAACTCTGGTCTCTGACCTGCTGACTTTGGGTTCCTCAGCTTCCGTGGCTACGTGAGGCTTGTGCCAGAACTGGGGACATTCAGCTTCTGTGATTGCGTGAGCTGTTTCCTATATCTATCTATCTATCTATATGTATTATAAATCTTTCCTTGTACGTTCACGTGTTACTGGTTTTGCTTTCCTAGAAAACCCAGCCTAAGACAAACACTTCCGTTTAAAGAGTCTGATCATTTTCAGATCACCTTCTGCACTATTTCTTAATGCTGCTCAATACTCTTCCAACAACTTTCAAGTTTGCATTTCCACAAACCTAGAGTTTCATAAAAATGTACTAAGTAACCTTAAAGCCCTTTATGAATAATTATGAGTTTTTAAGTTTTTGTGAATCTGCATATTAATTCTATCCATAAATAAAACATGAAGCAAAAATCCAGCATGTTGAGTATCAGGGGGATAGAAGAAGAGAAAGAAGGATAATTAGCAGTTTAATGTGGGAACATACTTAACCTAAAAGATTACCTCCCAAATCAGTGACACCCTGAGTATAAATAATATACAAAGATGTTTTCATTTAAATAAAAGGAGCAGGAAGATTTGTATTGAGTTTCTGTCATTTTTCTAGCTCTTTCTGCAGCAGTCCATGGTTGAACAAGCAATTGTCAGAATTTTTATTTGCTGGGGATTAGTCCTTCTCATGTGTTTCGTTCCTCTCTTCCCCAAGCCTGTGTGTCTCTATCTTACATAATTCACATTTTCATATTTGGTGTGCATTATTTGGTTATCTGCCTGTAACTATAGGTTTTTGTAGAGCTGGAGAAGCATCTGGTGTCTGAACATGCATTTTGTTATGTCTCAGACCTTACATGGGACAGGAGGAAGCAGAGCCAGTGCCACAATGCTCCCACAACATTTGTCCTGGAGTGCCTGGGTTATTGGGCTTATGTGCAGCAGCAGTGGCAGGAGGCTGGGGGTGAGAATCCATGTATATTTCCTCTAGAGCATACTGTCCCTGTGGATATCACATTCGTACCTCTAACCACCTTTCAGGTAGCAAAAACAATGACTAACCTAAGGCTTTGTGGGTACCTTGTGCCTGTCTGATCATTAAGACTAGGGTATTCAACTCTGAAACATCTTTTCCTGAGGCTCTAATGTGCACCATGTTTATAAATGTTATCAGAGAGAAGTTCAAGTTGAAGCTCCTCCATAACTTTTACTAATCACCTACCTCTGAGTTTAGTACTGGTTACAGCAGCGCAAATGTGGCTATAACCTAAGGTGGCTTCTCTCCCAGGTGTCTGAGCTTCTTCCCCCAGTAATTCTGATTGTCACAAGTACATGGGATGAAAATAGGTTTTGTATAGTTGCTAAACCGTGTCAAAGATTTTTTAACATTTTTATTATTTTTAAGAATACTCACAGCATATATACAACTCAGCTTCTACATGTACAGTTCAGAGACATTTTGACTAGATTCTTCAAGTTGTGCAATTCTGTTTCTTTTTGTAAGTTATTTCTCCTCCGTTAACATACACTTACTGCTTCCTAAGGTTTCCATCTAATCTCTTGAGTAGCTGTTTTCAGTTTGACCCTGTGTAGATGTTCTCAAAAGAGCAGTATAGCTCAAAGCAGATTTTGTTTTGTAATTGTGCTTTAAGTAAAAATTTACTATTCAAGTCAGTTTGTCATACAAAAACCTATACACACACAGTTATGTAATACTAGTTGCTCTCCCTGCAGTGGGACAGCACGTTTCTCCTCTCTTCCCTACTTGTCCCATGTCTGTTCCATCAGCTCATGTACTCCTCTGTCTCCCCATCATATCTTCTGACAGGTGCTGCCCATTTAGTCTCATATATCTGCACACTCTTGGCCAGCATAAATTTATTTCTGAGTCCAGTCTAGTCTTTGTCTGAACAGTTGGCTTCACAAATGGTTTTAGTTCTGGGCTAGCAAAGAATCGGGGGACCATGTCTCCCAGGGATCAAGTCTGGTCTTTTTAATAGAGTCTGAGTTGCGTACCCCACTTTTCACCCCACTAGATCGAGGATGCTTTGTTGTGTTCCCTGTTAGGGCAATCATTGGTGGTAGCTGGGTACCATCTAGTTCTTCTGGTCTTATGCTGATGTAATCTCTTGTTTACTTGTTCCTTTCTCTCTCTTGGGCTCATGTTTTTTGAATTAATGCCAACTTTGTTCAGGGGGGATGGTGTCTCATTATAGTTATGATTTAGATTTCTCTAATGATTAATGACCTTGAGCATTTTTTCAGGTATCTGTTAACTACCTGAATGTCTTCTTTAGTGAAATACCTGTTCATGTCCTTTGTTTTTTTAATTCTGTTATCTGCCTTTTTGTTGTTGAGGTTTTACAGTACCTTGTAGATCATGTAGATTAGATGCCAATTAGATTTGTGGTAGCCAAAAATTCTCTCCCACTCTGTAGATATTCTTTTTGCTCTTTTGGTGAAGTCTTTGGATAAACATATTTAATTTTTAAGAGTTTCCAGTTAACTATTTTCTTTTCTGGATTTTGTGCATTGTTAGTAATGTATTGTATTCTATTTATGCCATGTATTAGGGCTTCTTGCATCATTTCTATTTTTTCTACAGTAATCTTTATCATTTGAGATTTTATATTTGACCCAGTTTGGGTTGGTTTTTGTGCATGGTGTGAGGTATGGGTCTGTTTTCATTTACCAGATGGATGTCCAGTTATGCCAGTATTACTTGTTGAAGAGACTGTGTTTTCCCAGTTAATGGACTTTGTCCGTTGTCAAATGTCAGCTGTTCATAGATGGATGATTTTGTGTTTGGATTTTCAGTTCTGTTCTGCTCCATTGGTCTATGTATCTGTAGTTGTACCAGTAACAGGCTGTTCTGACTACTGTGGTGGTATAATAAAGGGTCTTCCAAAGGATGTCCTATTTTTGACAGCTTATGGTGGCTGTATTTGTAAAGCTATGACAGCTATATTTACTACTTTTTTAGTAGTCTTGACATATAGTCACAGGAGTTATACAATTCCACAACATGTAGAATTACTGAAGTTGATTATCAAAATGAGTGTTCCATTTGCCAAATCTTCCATGTCTTATGTGAAATTTGTGATGCGCATAATCATCCCACTGAAAGAACACTTTGATGTTTAATCAAAAAATTTGAGATAACATGGTCTGTTGCCAATCAGACATCACCCACCTGGGCATCAACAAATAGCATATTTCAATGAAAACATTGCCAGTGTTAGTCAGAGTGTCTGTGAGGATCCATCCCAATCAATTTCTCACTGAGCACAAGATCTGGACCTTTTTTCAACCACAATTTGGCAGATCTTGCATCTGGACTTGAAGTTTTACCCTTACAAAATTGTTTTAACTGAAAAACTGAAGCCCAATGACCATAGATTATGCTGTACATTTGTTGAATGGGCTGTGGAGCAATTGGAAGTTGACCTGCTTTTGACCAAAATATCATCTCAGTGATGAGGCCCATTTTGGAGTGAATGTTTTTGTTGACAAACAAAACAGTTGCATTTGAATGATGAGAGTCCAGTGGAGAGTCAAGAATGTCCACTTCATCCCCCAAAAGTTACCATTTGACGTGGATTTTGGTCTGGTGGAATCACTGGCTCTTGTTTTTTCCAGGATGAAGGAGGAAAGGCTGTCACTATCAATGGCAAAAGATATCAGGATATGATAACTAATAATTTGGGGCCCCATTTGGAAGACATGGTGGCAGCCATTTAATGGAAGTTCTTTTCCACATAATGTCATCAAATGTGCTTCAAAATAATAAAACAATCAAAACTGAATCATTTACACAACCTGCTTTCTTCAAGTTCAAAGACAGAATACCCTTGTTAGAAGACCCTTTAGGTTCTAAAGCTATGTAGTGTGAGGCCTTCCACTTTTTTCTTCTTTTTCAGTAATGGTTTCCTTACCTGGGCTGTTTCCCTTTCCGTATAATGTTGGTGATTTGTTTCTCCATCTCCTAAAATATGCCATTGAAATTTGGATAAGAACTGTGTTGTATTTATAGATCTCTTTGAGTAGACATTTTCGCGATGTTGAGTCTTCCTATCTATGAGCAAGGTATGTTTCTCCACTTAACTAGATCTCTTTTGGCTTCTTATAATAATGTCTTGCAAGTATTTTTTTATCAGTGAAGCTAAACTATTGTTTGGTTTTAAAAAGACTTTAGGAGATACTTTTGGCTTATGGTTTAAAGATTTCCTCAGAGCAGTGGTTTCAGGGGTTAATACAGCTTCCATGGCTCCAGTTACTCTGGGATGCATGAGAATTTTTGTTCAGAATTTTTCCCTTTTGATAGGTCTTTTATAAAATCTTTGATCAAAATGTCCATTAATGGCAGCTGGGCAGCACCGAGATCTTCTGATCTCGTGCAAAAGAGGCAGTTGTTGGTGGAGGCCACACATTTCCTCCTCCTGTTCCTGATTCTCCTTCTTCCTCTTTTGCTCCCCATTAGCACACACCAATTGTTGTAACTTGCATAATAGCTTGCAAATTTTCAAGGCACCGGTACTACACAGCGATCTATGAGTTAGAAGCAGTAAATATGTTATGGGGCAATTAACTGGCAGGTCCCGTGATACCATGACCCTAAATCTCCAAACCAAGGAATCAAATCCATGAATTTTTTAGTAGTACATAAGCAGCCTCAGCAGCTACTCTGTCTTTTGTTTATATTTTTAGATCAAACTTTTTAAAAGCTTGGGAAAGGTCTAGCCATGTAGTGATGTTGGCAATATGAACTCGATCCCCGGGTTTACTTAAAATGTTCTTTGGAAAATCTTTTACCTAAAATGTCTTTTATCTAAAGTGTCCTGATTTCCATAGAGCTGGTTCAGCCAAGTGCTGGTGAGGCGTTATTATTGGAGAGGACACTGAGGCAACCTCTTCTCAGAGGAATCTGGTGGAAATTTAAGGGTCTCCCATTAGCTAGTGCAAAGGTATGCAATTATTAATAGTCTCTTGTTGCCATAACTAAGTACTACAAGCTGGGTAGCTTGAAAAACAAGACACTAGTTCTGGAAGACAGAAGTTCAAAATCAAGGTGCTGGCAAGGTTGGTTTACTCTGGAGGGCTCTGAGGGAGAGTCGGCCACAGAGCTTACTCTTCCTTGGTGTATAGATACCTCCCTCCAACCTCTGCCACCGTCTTCACCTGGCCATCTTCTGTTTGTGTGTCTCTGTGTTTCCTCCCTTTCCAAAACGATGCCATCATACTGGATTAGGGTCCATCCTATGACAGTCTGACCTCATAATGACTGAACCAGTTGAACCTGCCAAGATTCTATTTCCAAATAAAATCACATTCCCAGGGTCCAAGAGTTAGGACTTGGACAAAACCTTGAGAAGAATGTAAACCAACCCATAAGGAGCCCTGGTAGTGTAATACTTAAGTGTTTGGCTTCTAACTGAAAGGGTAATGTTTTGAACCCATCCAGTGGCTACTTTGGAGAAAGGTTAGAAGATCTGCTCCCATAAAGATTACAGCCTAGAAAACCCACACAGCAGTTCTACTCTGTCATGCAGTGTCACTGTAAGTTTGAAATAGTTTTGACTATATCTAACAACAATCAACCAATCCATAATACTACCTCTATTTTCTCTTCTTTTTTTTTAAATGTCTCTCTTTCTCTAGCTAACTTTCTGTGTACTACTTACCCGGTTACAAGGAGTTGGAATGCTTAAAGATTTGGGGAAAAGGTAGTTGAAAATAATATATATACCAGTGACTTAAGTTTACCAACTGCACTCTAGCAATAAAACATTTTCTTGGCTCATTGCATAGCTAATATGGAATCAATACAGAAAGTAGTCCCCTTTGGGGATTTCTCACAAGAAACAAACAAAATCATGATTTAGCATTCAAATTCAAAGAGATATGCTTGTTTGTCAAAAAAAAAAAAAAAAAAGCCTGGGGTATGGCCTCATTCTGAAAAGGGTTCCCATCCCACCACTCATCCATACCTCTGAGTGTCATGGACTTGTGGTCAGTTAATCTTTTGGAGCCTCTATTAGCTTACCTGAAAAACAAGGTGCCTTGAAGAGTCATGGAGATTGGAGATGAAGCACACACTGACCTCTTTGCAGTTCTCACCACCTCTCTGAAAGGGTTTCCTGACATGACACCATTGTTTGTGCTGTATTTCCTTAATAAAAGATAAGGCCTTCTCCTCAAATGGAAGGATCACTTACTTGTTCAGTCCATGGTTTTCCTTTTATTTTTATCGTGGCAAAAATACGTACAACGGAACATACACCAATTAGATAATTTATACATGTACACGGTCTGACAATTAAGTCTGTGAACTTATTTGTTCTAAATGCTACATGCCTCATTGTTGAATATCACTACAGTCACTTTCAAAGAACTCCATTTAGAAAGCTATGCACCAGCACAGGTGCCCAGTCCACCCTTCAAAGCAATTTTGGAACTCTTTTTCTGGAATGGCCATTGTGCATGGTGGCACAGTGGCAAGTTCACGAACCTAACTGTACAGTTGTCTGTGAAAGAGATTTTAAGCCTGTAAGCAAATAGCTGTATTGGAACGCCCTCCCTACTCACCTGGCCCCCAACGATGCTTTTCTTTACTTGAAGATAAAGGAAATACTGAAAGGAAGACATTTAGTTGACATCCAGGACACCAAGAGAAAGGAAATATTGAAAGTAAGACATTCTGATAACATTTAAACCATCAACTTTTTGATTAGCAGCCCAGCTAACTTTCCTTTATCTTGATATCCTAATGTTCAGAACATCAACAGTAATACAATGACAGCTTTGATGGCCATTCCAGAAAAAGAGTTCCAAAATTGCTTCAAAGGGTGGACTAGGCACCGGCGTAGACGTATAGCTTTCCAAGGGGGTTCTTCAAAGGTGACCATAGTGATATTCAGCAGTGAAGTATGTAGCACTTTTTCTAGGATGAGTTTGCAAAGTTAATTGGCAACCCTCGTGTGATTCTGTGACACTGATAATATTCTTCTGATCCTACAACCACTCTCGCTACCATTTTACCACTATTAACATAAACTCACCACTCCCTAAGCAGACACTCCCCTTTTCCTCCTCCGTCCCACCCCCGGTAACAACTTGTAATTTTTGGTTTTAAAATATTTGCTTATTTTATAGAAGTGAGGTCACTCAAAAATGTGTCCTTTTGTGATTGACTAATTTTACTCAACATAAAATTTCCAAGGTTTATCCATGGTATGGCTTGTATCAGGACTTTATCACTTTTTTATGGTGGAGTAAGTTTTGATTATATGTTTATGCCACATTTTGTTATCCATCTGGTGATGGACAGTCCACTTGTTTCCACTTTTTGGCTCTCATGAATAGTACTGCAGTGACTACTGGTACACATGTGTCTGGTTTTGTCACTGGTTTCATGTCTCTTGGGTGTATACCTATGAGTGGAATAGCTGGACCATGTGGTAGTTGTCTGGTCAACTTTTTGAGGAACCGCTGTTTTCCACAGTGGCTATAACCATTTCATGTACCCCCAGCAATGGATGTGGGTCCTGTTTTTCTGTAACCTTGCCAGCACCTATAGTTTTTTTGTTTTTTTCATCACTGCCTTTCTCAAGAGAGAGAGGTGGTATCTTCGGGTGGTTTTGATTTACATTTCTCTAGTGGCTAACAGAAAGCCTGGGAGGGTAGTGGCTAAGAGCAGTGCTGCTAACCAAAAAGCTGACAGTTTGAATTTACTAGTCACTCCTTGGAAATCCTATGAGCCAGTTCTTCTCTGTCCGGTGACAGTGTCATTATGAGTTGGGATTGACTTGATGACAGTGGAACTGATAATGACATTGAGTAACTTCTCACATGCTTGTTGACAAGCTGAAGAGCCTCTTTGGTGAAATTTCTGTTCAAGTTCTTTTTCCAGTTTTTATTGGATTGTCTTTTTTGTTGTTAAGTTGTAGAAGAATTTCATGTATTTTAGATATTAGGCTCCTACTGGATATGTAGTTTCCCAAAACTGTCTCTCAATCTACAGATTGTCTCATCCATTTATTTTTGAAAACTTCTATGTTTCCTAAACTGTGCTTGGTATGAATTAGACAGATTCCCGTGTATGGACTCACAGGGTAGCCAAGGAAACAGAGACACATGTAAGCCATCCCGCGTCAGTGGAGGTTAAGGTTTGAGATATGAGAATGAAGCTATGAATTTTGTTTTTGGAGATTTGGGATGACTATGAGGAATAAGGAAATCCTGGTGGGATAGAGGTTAAGTGCTACAGCTGCTAACCCTTAAAAGGTCAGCAGTTTCAATCTGCCAGGTGCTCCTTGGAAATTCAATGGGGTAGTTCTACTCTGTCCTATACAGTTGCTGTGTGTTGGAAAAGACTCAACAGCAATGAGTTTGGTTTCTGCATTTTATGAGAAATAAGGCGGGGGAAGCTGAACCTGTTGTCATCAAGTTCAACTCATAATGATCTTATAGGACAGAATAGAATTGCCTCAAAGCATTTCCCAGGAGTTGCTAATGAATTTGAACTGTCAACCTTTTTGTTAGCAGCCAGACTCTTAACTACTGTGCTACCAGTGCCCCAGCTTGAAAAAGAGAAAGATTTAAATAGAGTCTGCAATCATGAGAGGGCCTCCTTAGGTGGGAAAGAGAGAAAAGTCATGGAGGTGCAAGAGTCCATGACATTCTGGAGGGGGTACTTTATGTCCCTCTGTTTTGTCTTTATTCTGTAGATATGTATGAGCCCCTGCCACATTCCAGGCCCTGCTCCACATGCTGGGAATGCAGTGAGAGGCTAGATTGTTACCCTCAGGGAGCTTACAGTCCATTGGGGTGCTAGACAATGAACAGCGATTGAAACCAGAAAAATACAGGAGTGACTGAGGACAATGTCAGTGACCTTCCAACCTGTGGAAGTGAGACTTCCCAGAGAGATAAGCAAGGATTATAGGAAGAGAACATTTTAGGAAGAAAAAAACAATGCTGCACAGATTTTAGGGTATGCAAGTTCTGGCAATTAAGTTCACTAATTCATCCTAGAAAAAATGCTACATACCTCATTGCTGAATATCACTATGATCACCCTCGAAATACTCCCCTTGGGAAGCTATGAGCCCATGCCAGTATCTAGTCTACCCTTCAAAGCAATTTTGGAACTCTTTCTGGAACAGCCATCACAACTGTCATTGTATTACACTCGATGTCCTGAATGTCATCAAAGTGTCTTCCTTTCAATATTTCCTCTATCTTCACGTAAAGAAAAAAGTCACTGGGGGCTAAACCAGGTGATTAAGTAGGGTGTTCGAATAAAGTCACTTGTTTACTGACTAAAAACTGCCTCACAGACAGTGCTGTGTGACCTGTATTGTTATGATACAAGAGCTATGAGTTGTTGGTGAACGTTCAAGTAATTTTTGCCTAACTTCTTCATGCAGGCCTATCAGCACTGCCAAATAGTCAATTTGGTTAACTGTTGGTCCAGTTGATACAGATTCATAATGAACAATCCTTCTGATATCAGAAAAGATTAACAACATCTTTTTGACTCTTGATTTGAACTGCCAAGCCAAGTGCCGTCAAGTTGGATCTGACTCATGATTTGGATTGACAGAAACTTTTTTTGTCTTGGAGCCTTGACTGGCTTTCATTGTGCCCTTTAATGGTTTGTTTCAGGGTTGTATTGGTACATGCATGTTTCATCACCAGTGATAGCACAACCCAAAGCATCATCTTGGCTCTCCAAAAAGTCTTGGCAGACTTTGATTCTCTTTTGTTTTTCTTCGTTGGTAAGCACCTTTGGGACCTTTTCTGAATGTACCTTTCTCATGCCAAGATGTTCAGCTAAGATTTTCTTGACTGTTTCTCTATAGATGTTTACCTGGTATGCCGTGCTTCTCACACTCAGCCGACAATTTTGACACACAGTTAGAAAAACGTTTGCTATGTTTTAATCAGTTCTGCTCGTTACTGGCCACTCTGATCTCTCTTCATCAGCGACACTTTCTCTCCCCTCAGAAAAATGTTGAATGCGTTTGTACACTGCCATCTTCTTCATGATGTTGTCCCCCCAAACTTGGACTAACATGTCCTTGGTTTCACTTCCACTCTTGACAAATTTAACAAAAATTTGATGTTTGTTCATTGCTCTAATTCAAGCTCTGATGTTCTCATGATGGCACACAAAAACAAGCAACAATAATAATGAACACCACTCAGCAAGACACAGCCACACATCAACATGAACACAGCTGTGAGACATTGATACACCAAGGTTATAAAACCTTACGGAGTTGTTTATACAGTGCGGCCAGTGTAAGTGCACAGTGGCAAGTTTGTGAACTTAGTTGTCAGACCTCTTATCAAAACAATGAAAAGAATAAATATACTCATGTTTTAAGACTGAGATCAAAAGAAATTTGTTACAAAGGAAGAAGAAAATATATCCCTCACTGATTTCTGAAATTCAGAAGGAATTGTTGTGTGCCATCCACTCAGTTCAAACTCAGAGAGACCAACAAGATGAAGTAGAACTGCCCCATAGGACTTCCAAGGCTATCATCTTCACAGAAGCAGACTGTCACATCTTGCTCCTGTCCAAAGGAGTTAAAAGTTTGAAATTTTGGAAAATTCACATTTTGAAAAACTCCTTGGAACTATCAAGCAACAACCAATAATTTTGATTACTGTGATTCCCTCTTTCCCACCCACTCTCCCTGGTTAGAAAGCAAGAAACTATATGTCATTAACCATGACAGTTCATAGGACAAGTAGATTAAAACTACTCATATGCACCAAGTTTCCAATTGTAGAAAATGTAAACATGCAATATGAGCCTGGATGCTGTCCAAATTGAGAAAATTGATTTTATAGAGTGATACATGTTTTTAATTTCTCAGTAAACATCTTACACTCTTTGCTTTTAAGCATGACTTCAGTGGACCAAGAAATGGCAGTGTTGGATCACTTCAACGAGTGAATTGCAATTCATTTTATTAAGTAAAAAGGAAGGTCCTTGAAGAGTTGAGCTGAGATGACAGCTGAGAATTCTGAGGACCTTACGGCGTCCCTCCACCCATGTTAAACGGATGGCAGTGGGTAAAGAAGCATGCCTCTCAACAGAACGCTTTTTTAAAGTCATGCTTTTGTTTACAAAATCCCTCATGTAATTATCAACTTGAAATCAATGGTAAAAAGCCTTTTTTGAGGACTGTTATTGACCTTGTTGCTGAAATCCTCCTTAATTGAGCCAACATTTTATTGACAGCACTCAAACCATGTTTCTACTTGCATCATAAGTAAATCTGAGATGATAAAACTTGGCTTCTGGAACCAACATTTTAAGACTATAATGAGTAGCAAAGACAAGGCTCAGGGCCAAGAAAAAGATAACTTTTTAGTAACACACTTGCCATGGTCATGTTAGAAAAATCCAAAATGCACACATAGATTAACATAATCAACAAATATTGTGCTCCTCTTGGCAGAGCGTGGAGTTGTATTTTTCCCCTTCTAAATTATAGTTTTTTTTCCAGCTAAACCTTGTGGCTAACATGGCTAACAGCTTAAGGTAATTCTGTCGCCTGTAGGACTTACATAAACGCATAGACTTTATATTATAAACTCAGCCGCAGTTTAAATTATTGGGTAAACTCTTTTCATCTCCAACACTCCCAAAATCTACAACAAAAATAGAACAGCTGCCCTGGATCTAAGGAGAGACTCTCATTACATGTTATTTGCATCTTATTATCCACCAAGGACTGGGCCAGTCATTGCCTGTCAGGCATTCTCTTTGCGTTAATTAGCAGAGAAACAAGGAGTTAATGAAGATCTTATGATCTATGATGACTCGTCTGGTGGTTTCTGGCCAATACCAACTCTGGACCACTTCAGAGTACCCTGCCTGGGATGCTCTGAGCAGGAGCTGGAGGAAGCCTCGGAGCCCTCAAGGAGTGGGTGTCCTCAGGAGCCTTTGGTGTGGTGGGCTTTGTTAGCTCAAGATTAGAAGGAGTTAATTGCTTCAAGATTGCTGGGAGATTAGGTTATTGGGTGGGATGTATCTATGTAAGCATATGTCAGTGCTAGTTAGAAGATAGGAGATGCTTATTTTAATAAACTTATGAAAAGAAGAATTAATTTGTCATTACATTGGAAATCTTATTTTATTAACCTAATTTGAAAATGTAAAGCTGTCTGAAACACTGGTTTTCACTCACTTTCCTTCTGAATATGTATGAATCACAGATTAGCCAATGTGCAACACTGTTCATTCAGGTTTGCTTCTTCCAAAGCCCCTGCCCCTCCTCCCTCTGGACTGTTTTTTTATCCTCACTTGTTTTGCCAATGGTGTCGCTGGAAGAGGAGCTGGTTGAGGTGACCTCTGGGCTTTCTGTTTCTGTGGTGGGTGCAGCGTGGCCTCTCGGATTTCCACCAGAAGCCCTGCAAAGAGAAGAGAGTGGATCTGCTTCTGTCTGTATTGCTGCCTCTTCCCTCTGAGTGTTATTTATATGCAAATGCTGTTCACATTTGGTGTTGCATACAGGGGGAAACTCCAAGGCCCCGTCTTTGAACCAAAGCTGTGGAAGGTGTTTCCTAAATGCTGAGCTTACATGTCATGGTAGAGGCAGATAGCCCAGCAAGGCAAGCTGTTTATGGACAGGGGTCAAATTATGCTCATGTACGTTTTTAGGAAAAGGCATCTTTATGAATCACTTACTATATACCGATAAGCCTTTTAATCATTTTGTTCTTATTGCCTCTTTTTGTCTTTGCAACATTCTTATGAGATGGAGACTATTAGTATTATTACTTTTCAGATAAAGAAACTGATGTAGAGTGAGATTCTGCAACCTGTCCTTGGTGACACAGTGAGAAGTATCAATGGTCCACCCTAGAGCCCTCCTTGGCACTGGTTTTCTGCATGACTTTGTGACATCACTGAGAGACCTTGGCTGTGACAGCAGGCAGTAGTGGGGGCTGTGACGGCTCAGAAGGCTCACTGTCCATCTAAATGGGACAGGGGCTGCCCCACTGGATTGTGGCTGTGAGGGGACATGGACTCACTGTCGTCAGAGCCTCTGAAATTTTCTCCCTTCCCCTGCCCCCCCCGCCAAAACGTTGACAATCTGGAACTCTAAATAAAACCTGATTTGTCAACATTTGTTAAAAAGAAAACAAAAAATACTGTGTGGGTCAAACAAATCTAGGGACAAACTATTGGTGACCTTGCAGAAGAAGATGGTAAACTCCACTGTTAAGTTCAAACCTTGCTGTGGTGGCACCTCCACCCCTAAAAATCATAAAATGAGGTGATTTTCCCTCCAAAGTGCCTGCACACAGTGGATACTTAGTAAATTAGTGAGTGGGTCAACACTTAGCTACAAGAGTCCCCAAGTGGGTGCTTGGCCCTGAAGACACACTGAAACACTGATTCATTGAGAATGGCTGTCTTGGGACTCTAACTTTCCTCACCAAGGATTCTTTTGTCAGGCAGTAACAAGATGCATCCTTATTCTGTCCTTTCTAGAGGAAAGAAAACTTGTTACAGTTATGGCAATCTCATTGCAGCAGAAGCCATGCAGACATTTGGATGTCCCCTTTTTGAGAAGCTCACTGTTTCTTCTTCTTTTCTGGCTAAAGTTAACACACATTAGACCAGAAACAGTCTTCAAAATATTCAACAACCTTGTAACCACGAAAGGCTAATGCCCATCTCAGGGTTGTTGAGACCCTGCCCCAGGGCTGCAACCGTTCCACACGGCCCAGGCCTACTATTTGGATAGTTCTATTTTTTTAATCAGCTCTGCAGAGAAGCTTCAAATGCAAACCAAAATGAAGCCCCTCGATAATAATGCTAGAGATCTCGACCATTACTGCACTTATAATAATGGCTATAATTTCAAGCACTATGTGTTGAGGATCTATATGCATCCTTGAATCTTCAAACAGCGTTGAGTATGAGTATGATTATTATTAACTCATTTTAAAATTTCAGGGAACCAGGGCACTTGCGCAAGGTGACACACCAACCATGTGATGCATTTGAGATAAAACTAGCCTGCTGTATACCTAGCCTAAGGAAGCTTATATATTTAATAATAGGAGTTGGTAACCCTTTTCTGTACAGACCAGACTGTAAACACTTTAGGGTTTTCGGGCCATATAATCTCTATTGCAACTACACTCTGGTGTTGTAGACATTACATATACAAGTGGACATCAATACGTCCCAATAAAACTTTATTTGTACAAACAAGTAGGGGGCCAAATGTGACCCACATGCTATAGTTTTGAACAAGGCTATATTATTCCTCAATGAATGAAGAAATTCCACCTGCCAAGGCCGTCACTTTCCAGTACCTTCAATCTCCCAAGCTCAGGATTAATTCTGGAGAAGATTTGATTATCACTTTCAATGCTCTTCTTCAAATGATTACACTTTTCTAAGTGGTCCCACACATTGTCTTCACTGTCATATTGGATAAACCCCAGTGCACTTGCTATTACAAAGCCTCACTGCCCAAAGTATAGTCTGTGTGAATCAGTAGCAACTGGCCAGTTAGAAACTCAGAACCTAATAACAGCTAGTTAGAAATGCAAAATTTTCAACTCAGCATCAATCCTACTGAATCAATCTGTATTTTAAGTAGATTCCAGGTGATTTGTATGCACAATGAAGTGTGAGAAGCAGTGGCATGAAGGAAATTTTAAAAATTGACCCCTCTGTGGATCATTTGAACTTGGCTTGAGGTAGAATATCTGATGGGTGATTAAAAGCGTGCTTTTAATAAGCTGCTAGTAGAAATTACATCAAGAGAATGGCCAGAACTCCGTCAATAGAACTGTTTCTGCTGGCTGAGGAAAATGATACCTGACATTGCTGATTCTATGTGCTGTATTAGCCCAGGTAGTAACTGATTACATGTCAAAATGGGGCCATTTCTCTGTCTATGTGGGGCTTTCACTGTGATTGTAACTTGTTCAGACTGGGACCCTACAAAAATATCAGATTAGTTTCAATAAAACCCTAACATTGACATCTGTTCAGTCAATGTTCATGCATCCATATAGGTAAATTGAGCCCCATATGCCAGCTGGATAATCCTTGGGGAACTGCCCCATGACGGGGCAGGCAGAGGACCTGTGGGACAGTGAGATCCTGGTAACAGATGTACCTCATTCTTCCAGCCCCAGCTTTTCAGCACCTGCCCAGGAAAGATATGGCATAGTGTTGTCCTGTCCAGTTACCCCAACTACCCATCAAACCTCAATGGTCCTAGCTCTTGAGCTTGTTTTTGAGAATGCCAGCAACAGTGATAAGTAGCTGCCCTTTGTGTGTTGGACCTGAGATGTTTGTCATGTGAAAACTGCAAAAGTGGTCTGAATTACAACTCTTGAAAAAATCGTGGTTGACTTGAATCCCCCTTGTTCATTCTTTCCTTCCTCGTTCCCTCCCTCCCTTCCTTCTTCCGTGTCTCATCTATCCTTGGTCCCTCCTTCTTTCCTTCCTTCAAGATCTGAACTTAGCAAGCATCAGCAGACACCAGTCCCTGAAGATGGACATCATGCTTGGTAAAGTAGAGGGCTAGTGAAAAGAAGGAAGACCCTCAATAGGATGGATTGACACAGTGGCCCCTACGATGTTGAGTTCAAGCATGATAACAACTGTGTGTGTACAGGACCAGGCAGTGTTTCATTGTGTAGTACACAGAGTTGCTAGGAGCTGGAACTGACTCAACAGCATCTAACAACAACACCTAGGGCAACAATCTCCCCCCTTGGTATTTTACTGAAGTTCACAAACGGTAGGCTGTTGCAGGCAACGGCAACTTACAGAGGGGGTTAAATCAAGAATAAGGATGTGTATTTGGACTAGGCACTGTTGTCTTCTCACTCTCCCAGAGCTAATGCTTCTCTGGGAGAGTGCACAGACTCCCCAAACCTATGTACCTGATGTCTTACAACTCTGTGAAAAACAGCCATTGACTAGAGTCAAAACTCCCTTTTTTCTCTTCTTCTATTTTTGTATTGGCTATATATACAAAAATTCCAATTATCTCTTCCTTCTGCAGTCAAAAGGTTAAGAGAAGCAGAATACAAGCACTCTACATTAGGAAAAAGAGAGAGTAGGAAAAGGAGAGGAAAAAGATGGATAGCTTTCTGGAGGCTCTGAGACCCGGATGTTGGCTCATCATTCACAAATGAATCTACTGCAAAGAGCAAACCTGCAACCTGAACTACCATCTTGTTTTTGTTTGTTTGTTTGTCTTGTTTTGTTTTTTCAGTTAGAAAATAGATCTCTTTGCAGTTGACATGTTCTGGTCACAGTTAATGAAATTTCTGTAAAATAACTAACTGGACCTGGACTTGGATCACAAGATTCTCTAATTTATAAACAACTGGAAAATCATCACTGGCAGCTAGGACCCAGGTGGCTGAAGGTGGGTGGGGTGTGGCTCACCACCTGAGACAGGTTAAGGGAAGAGCATCAGTTTCCAGAATATCATTTATTTCCTTCTTTCTTGACCTTCATTGAAGAGGTAGAGCCCAAAGGAGCTTATAAAAGGATGAAGATAAATGGTACATGCATTTCTTTGTACACAAACTGTCCCAGCTAACCCACACAAGGAGTCCTGCCCAAACCACAGTCCCCTCCCAAGACACATCTTGTTTTAATGCACTGTTTTTGCTAAAGTTCTGATGTGATTTTCACTTGGTTTCCAATGTCCTTGAAATCAAATTGTTGGGGAAAATTGCTATTCTACCCTCCACTATAGCCTCTTGCTAGCACAGATATATGCTGTGTGGATGAACACTCTCCGAGGACACTTGTTCTCCTTAAGAGAACTCTTTCAGTTCTTCACAGACATATTTCTAGCCCCAAACAGCTGTAGGTCATTGGATGTAAAGAGTTGGCTAAGATTGTCCCTGTTGTCATACAGATGTACAAACATTAGCTAATTTATTCAACAAGAGTTTATTAAATACCTCCTCTGTGCCAAGCAAGCACCCGGGCAGTGAAATAGTTAAGTCCCCACACACTAAGTGAGAGGTTGACAGTTTGAATTCACCCAGTAGCTCCACGAGAGAAAGAGCTAGCAACATGCTTCAGTCAAGATTACAACCCAGAAAATCCTGTGCAGGAGTTCTGTGTGTATGGAGTTTCTTTGTGTTGGAACCAACTTGATGGCTTTCAACAAGTGACAATGATGTGCCAATCACTGAAGTGTGGTCAGCAGGGTGTGCTGAGAAATACATTCTCTGTCTGCAAGAGAAGAACAGAGAGGGAAGAAAAAAGAGAAGTAGGTGTCTAAAAGCTATCTGAAAGCCTGGTAGTTCAAACTCATCCAGTTTCTCCTCAGGATGAAGCTCTGGCCGTCTTCTTCCATAAAGATGGCAACCTAGGAGCCCCTATGGTACTGTTGTCCTCTGTTGTGTGGGCTTGCCATGAGTTGAAAATCAACTTGATGGCATCTAGCAACATCAGTCACAACAGGAGGTGTCATTTTTCTGGAGGATGTGTCATTATTCTGGAGGATGGGGCATTTTGCTGGAGGATGGGGCATTTTGCTAGAGGATGGGACATTTTGCTGGAGGATGGGGTGTGGGATGATGGTAAAGGATGAATGAGAGATAACCAAGTGAGAGGGGAAGAAAGGCTCTTCAGGAGGCAAGAATAGCAAAAGCACACAGGTTGGAAACAGCCAGTGGTCCTCAGGAGATGGTAAACACTTTGGGGTTGCGGAACTATAAATGGAAATCCCAGTGGTGTAGTAGTTAAGAGCCATGGCTGCCAACCATAAGGTCAGCAGTGTGCGTCCACCAGCTTCTCCTTGGAAGAACTCTATGGAGTAGCTCCACTCTGCCCTATAAGGTGGCTATGACAATGGGTTGTTTTTTGGTTTTGTTTGTTTGTTTTTGAGCCATAAATGGCAAAGGAAGGGCTGGAGGGGATGAAGCTGGGGAAGCAGAAGAACTCAGTCTTCAGGGACCCCGCGTGCCTTGTTATCTTTACGTCCCTAGATATCTACTTGGTCTCCCGTACCACTTATGGGAATGTGGGCTTATAGCCATGATTCCTTGATAATTATCTGCCTCCTTTCTACACCAGGAACACATCAGAGCAGGATACACGCATTCCGTGTAGGAGGCAATTGCTTCCCTTTTGGTATCAGTCCCTCGTCTTATCACTGACTGTTGTTAGCCTTCTGCAGGGACTGCTCCAGTCCTCACAACTACCCTGTGAGGTAGATACTATTCCTATACCCATTTTACAGATGAATAAGTGAAGGCTTTGAGAGGCTGAGAAATTCTCATGACAAGTAGCCAGTAAGCATTAGTGACAGAATCCAGCACCCTTTGACCCAACTCTGGAGCCCAAGCTCTGTACTTTTGATTTCTCAAATCCCAACAGTCATTTCATAGACTGTCTTTTATTGTTATTAGTTGCTGTTGAGTTGACTCTGATTCATAGTGACCACATATGTATGGAGTAGAACTGTTCGATAGAGTTTTCAAGACTGTGACCTTTCAGAAACAGATTGCCAGGGCTGTCTTCCAAGGTTCCTCTGGGTAGGTTTGAACTGACAACCTCTTGGCTGTAGTTACCTAGCAACTCCTATGCTGACTTTAGTGTACTGGGTATAAGTCATACAGTTTCCTTTCTGAAATGAGACAACAATCTCACCTCCCATTGAAGCAACATGAGCGGATGGTCCAAATTGAGGGGGATGCTTATTATTCATAACAACCTTCCAACAGCATCATGAATCTGTAATGAGGATGCGGCCATCACGGAGGGATCAAGCCCAAAGCCCTGGAATGGCTATGAAATACAGTATTTTGTTTACACACTATAACCTCATTCCTCAGAAGTGAATGAAAAAGTGAGGCTTCGAATACTGCTGCAGCTGAGATTTCCACTCTCCCAGAAGCCCCCTGGCCTGAGCTGCCCATACAAGAAGCAGCACAGTGGGTGAGAAGGAAAGACCAGTGCAATCCCAAAACACTTGAGGCAAGTTTTAATAAAACCAGATTGTTGACATTTTATGAACTTAACGGCATAAAGAACATGCAATAAAAATAATTTGCATTCCCTGATTATATATGTCAGATCCCCAAATATCTTGATCATGTTATTTTGCTAAAGATATCCTGATGGTGGATCTGTGTATGATTTACATAGATGATACATTTGCGTAAATTATGTTAACAGATATAAATACAAGCTAATAAAATGCTGATACCACTTACTACTCTCGTAAAAATAAATGGTGAGGAATGACACATGATAGGCCATGTGGTTTCTCGGCAATCATCGCGCGCCCCTGATGCGTGGTTGGCATTTTACTGTCACAAGAAGGGGGAAAGTCAACCTTAAGCATTCTTGAAGGCTTGGTTCTCCCAGGGAAGCTCTAGAATCAACTTTTGGAAGGATATGATGTCCTAAGAGGTTGAAAACTCAGCCCTACATAGTTTAGGGTAGTGAGGCAGCACAGCACACAACTAGATTGCTCCAACTCAAATCCTGACTCTCCTTCTAGCTAGGGAATGAGAATGGGCAGGATAACTTAGTTTCACAAGTCCCAAACCTTGTTCCCGGGCCAGCTCAGTGATTAGTTTCCCCAAAGGAGACTACAGGGGCTACTTCTTTGGCCAGAGTCAGCTGAAGAAGATCAATGGAAATTTGGATACCTGACTCCCACAAGGTTTCTCTACAAAGACAAAAGATTTAACAGTGAGTTCTCATCAACTTCTTTGCTTACACTATCAACACAGTTAAGCCTTTGGACAAATCAACTGAACCCACTGCTGTTGCGTTGATTCTGATTCACAGTGACGCTGTAGACAGAGTAAAACTGACCCATAGACTTTCCAAGAAGCGTCTGGTAGATTTGAACTGCTGATCTTCTGGTTAGCAGACATAGCACTTAACCACTACACCACCAGGGTTTCCGAGCCTTTGGAAAGAGTTATTTTCTTTTTCTACTTAAACTAAATTGTTGTCCTTGTTAGTTGCCATCGAGTTGGCCCTGATTCCTGGTAATCCCATGCACAGTGAATAAAACGCAGGTGCTGTGTCATCACCATGAATGGTTGAGGATAGGGCCAAGAGAAGCTCAATTTTATTTATTTTCTAAACTTTAACTGGTTCTGGGAGATCAAATTATTCTGTCTCTTTCATTGTTTTTTGGAGTCAGTGGAGGAAATATTCTGTCTTTTGGTGAAATTTGTAAGTTCTCTATTATCTTAGCCTAATCCGAAGATCTACTTCTGTTTATTAGCTGTTCTCCACATCATGAAGTACCTTCTGTGGTTATAAACCAACATCTATTCTCTCCCTCTCTTTCTTTCTTGAGCTTTTCTCTCCCTCTAAGAAGGCCTGTTCCGACAGTGCCGTCATCGGTGATGAGGACAGGGATACAGTGCAGTCTTGCTGGGACCATAACCCCAGCTGTGGGGTCTGAGGGTGCCACTAAGAGGCCTTCTGCTCTGGAACAGTCACACCTGTTTTGCAATTTTGCCTCACACTGGGCCTGGCTGGGACGCCTGGAGGGCAGAGTGTGTGTTTCTGGGGTTAGAACGCTAATCACCACAATAGCAGCTCTCAGTCATTCAGCTCTTTCTATGAGTTACCCACATGCTTTCCATATGTTGTCTCAACCACCGTGTTAGGTGGCTTTGCAGGACTACATTAGTTGTGACGGGACTTTAGTAGTGGAATATAAACCAAGCTCCATACCTAGTAATGTACCCCTTACACAATGATAAAGTTCAGCTCAGAGGGCTCAGTTGTGTCCATGCACACTGGGTATTACAGTCTGGGAAGAGAGCCACACAAGTCCCGTACTCCCTACGGCCATCTTGATATCCTAAAGTCCTTTCAGTTCTGCGATCGCTGTCAGACTCAGTTACAACCCTCTTACCTGAGAATCATAATGTAGCTTCTCATTCAACTGCTCTGGATCTCAGCTCTGATGTCTATTGTGGTCTCTGCTGTTGTTGTCAGTTGTCACTGAGTTGGCTGTAACCCATGGTGACTCCATCTACAACAGACCAAAATGGTGGCTGATCTTGTGCCATCTTCGTGATCATTGTGTGTTCAGCTCCATTGGTGCAGTCACTGTGTATTATAGTTACTTCTAATCTAGAGGGTCATCTTCCAGCACTATATCAGCCAATGTTCTGTTGTGCTCTGTAGAGTTTCTATTGGCTAATTTGTACAAGTAGATCACCAGACTCTTCTTCCTAGTCTATCTTGGTCTGGAAATTCCACTGAATTGTACTTACAGCGTTACAACCGACACGCAATCCACCACAGTACAACAGACTGACAGATAATAGTTGCTTGCATTTGTAGGAGGAAAAAAGTTTAACTCCTGCCGAGAATCTTCAGAAGGTTATATTAATGATCAAACAAGATCAAGATATTATCAATCACCAACATCAATTTTGGTGATTAGTACTACCTTTCCACTGGGACAAGAGGGCTTTCAGGCTTGTGTCTGAACAATTATTCACTAGTGAGTTATACATTGGAAGAAAATAATACATTAATGAAATTAGAATTCTAATTTTGTATTTCCAGATTTAATTTCTGTCTCTTAAACTTCAGACTCAAATTTCCATCTACGGTTTGGAATGGCTTCTGTGGATGAAGTGAATGGCCTTGACAGTGAAGCACTAACTAAGGTGTCTGCTATGGTCAAAGGCAAGATCAGGACCGCTTTTCCATGTTCCTCTTTCAGACCAGGATGGAACCCAGGAGATTTCTCTAAGATGTTAACTTCTCACTGCATGCTGATTCAGTTATAGAATTCTCATCTTCCATGAGGGAGACCTGGCTTTGATTCCGTGCCAGTGCACCTCACACACAGCCAACACCTGTCTGTTGGTGGAGTCTTGCATGATATGATACCAAACAGGTCTTAGTGGAGCTTACAGAATAAGATAGACTTCAAAAATGCCTGGAGATCTACTTCTAAAAATCAGCCAATGGAAACCTTATGGGTGACAAGGGTCAATCTCCCACTGATTATGGATATGGCATAGGACCGGATGGCATTTTGATCCTTGGTGCATGAGGTTGTCATGAGTAGGGTCTAACTCAACAACAGCTAATACTAACAACAACAGCAAGAACAACAGTTACCACAGGGAGGTTGCACCCTGATGAGAAGCTATAAGTGATCACCGAAGAGGTGCTAAGTTCCCATTAAAATTCACTGCTGTAGAATTGATTCCACCTCATAGAGACCCTATAGAACAGCGCAGAACTGCTTCATAGGGTTTCCAAGGAGCTCTTGGCTGACTTGAACTGCCAGTCTTTTGCTAGCAGTCATAGTATTTAACCACTATGCAACCAAGGTTTCCAAAGTTTCCATTAGAGCAAGATTTTTGAATGAGTTGTCCATCATCCACCTACATAAAAATCTCCAGGGTACAGTGATTCCCTTAACACCTTTATGTGTCAGGTGGTCATGAAATAGATGGACAAGACATAGTCCCTGTTTTAAAAAAGAAAAATACAGACTATCAATAGAAAAAGATAAATAATCCAATTAAGTGATGGGCAAAAGAGATGGACAGACACTTCTCTAAAGAGGAGATCCAGGCAGCCAAAAAACACATGTGGACATGTTCACAATCATTAATTAATGAAATACCGTCTCACCCCAGCAAGATTAGCCATGATCCAAAAACGCAAAACAATAAATGTTGGAGAGGTTGTGAAGAGACTGGAACTCTCCTTCACTGTTGGTGGGATTGCAGAATGGTGCAACCTCTTTGGAAAGCAACTTGACATTACCTTAAAATAATGGATATAGATATACCATTTGACCCAGTAATTCCTTTGCTTGGAATATGTCCTACAAAATCAAGGCCATTCACATCAACTGCTACATGAACGTGAATGTTCACTGTAGCACAGTCCACAATAGCAAAAAGTTGGAATCAACCCAGATGCCCAATAACAGAAGAATGGTTGGGTAAACTTTGGTATATATACTCAATGGAGTACTATACACTGATAAAGAACAACGATGATAGCAGGAAACATCTCTCAATTTGGTCTCAACTAGAGGACATTTGTTGAGTGAAACTAGTGAAACAGGACAATTATTACACGAGACCCCTATGATAAAAACTCAAGACCATACTCACACATAATAGAAAAGATTCTTTGATGGCTACAGGGGTGGGGAGGGTGAGAGGGCAGAAGGGCAAGGGGCAAGGGTTTAGATTAGACAGTTGTTAGAAATTTGGTTGAGTGAAATTGGTGACAATACACATTAGTAAGAAGATCATTATTAATGGGATTTTGACACAACTTGTGTACTCCTGTCTTAACCCAGTATTGTAAGCACAGAGTATGTACACTTTCATTTTTTATTTAATAAAAAAAAGAAATAAATTTTTTAAAAAAGTTTTTCTAATACAGAAGACATGTGACTAAGTCAAGAGAAGCAAAACAGTAGATGACAAGTAAACTAGTCACATCATGCCAATTCCAATACACGATACCTCAGGTGCATCGGAGAACTGTGCTCCAGTGGGTGACATTTTTGGAAGTAGATCACCAGGCTTTTCTTCTGAGGCATATCTGGGTGCACTCAAGTCTCCAAACTTTTGGTTAACAGTTGATCATGTTAACCATTTGCCCTACCCAGACACTCCTGTGTAAGAACCCTATCATAGATTTCCCTTTGAATGTCCTGCAATTTAGCCGAACAGTTGTAACTTTAACTTGGAGCTCCAGGGCGGGGCTTCTTTCCAGCATTAACGGCTTGAGATAGAGTCCTTCAATTTATCTGACTCATACTAATGTTACAAACAGGGTCTGCACCTTCTCCAAATAGTTTAGGTGAATCGTTCAATGATACACATGAACCTTATTGGCAGGTGCTCACCTGATAGCCCAAAGGTTGGTGGTTTGAACCCACCCTGGGGCTCTGTGGGACAAAGACCTGGCCACCTGTTTCCATAAAGACTATAGCCTTGGAAACCCTGCGGGGCTCTTATGTTATGTCACGTGGGGTCGTATGAGTCAAAGTCAACTCGACAGCACCTAACAACAACAACACAGAGATAAAGAGAAAGGTAGCTGGTGGATCTGAAAGGTGGACCAAGCCAATGATCCACAGGCGGGGGCTCTCCCACCACCCCACTTCCCTGCCCAGCATTCTGGTCAGTCAGAGTGTTCCCAGAGAAAAGTCTGCTCACAGCAGAGACAGCAGCCACCAAGAGAACCGGAGCAGGATGGTGCCGATTCCCTCTTCCCTCTCTCTGTGACATCCCTCAGAAAGGCTAGCTTTTGAGCACTGAAAGAGGGGAGAAATAAGCAGAAGTAATTTATTCGGGATCTTTGAGAGGATAATAGCCAATTATTTGTTTATAACACTGGTTAAATTTTCATTAGGCAGATTAATGGAATATCATGTACTGTCAACATTGGACTGGGGGTGGTCTGTAAGAGATAAACGGGCAAACAGGAGCTGTGTCTCTCGGAGTAAATTGGTTTTTGCTTTCCTGTTTTTCATATGAAAATGGGAAAGGTGGGCAAGGTGGTGCATTTTAAAACAGGTCTTGAGATGGGCCAAACTGGTTAAATATGAAAGCAATCCTGGTAATAAATACATTATAATAACTTAGCATCATGGCCATAATTTTGATTTCATGAAAGTCTTGGATAACGTCGATTTTTAACCTGCTCTCCTAAGACTCATTTCCCCTCCCTGAACTCAAACGCTGCCTGCTGTGAGGTGAAAACGTATTACTTTGGAGGCCTGTTTTCTCTATGTAGTATGCTCAACATTTACAGTTGGTGAGTGTGAGAGGCTCCCAAGCTTTCTTGTGAGTTCAGGCATTGTCATCCAGGATGGCAGGAGTGCCTCCCTGGAGTGCTGGTGTCTGGATCAGTATCCCCTGCGTGACAGGCATGGAAGAGTTGGTTATCACTTAGGAAGTAGACTGGAAGGTTCCCATTCAACAGTGTATTTGATGCTAAGTCTGTGGTGAACATGAGGCTCTAAATGAACTGAGTTCTGAGTCCTGATGTGACTCCAGTTAAGGATCAGTAAACTGAACTTCAGAAACAAAAACTGCAAGCACAGAGACTGAAGAGACCCCAAGAGGTTGGCCCCTGGGTAACCTTTTAACTCAGTACTGACATCACTCCTGTGGTTCACCCTTCAGCCAAAGAGAAGACAGGCCTCCAAAACAAACAATAATATATATGGTTGAATCACGAATACCAGACTAAATGGGCACACCGGCCCAAGGCAAGGTTCAGAAGGCAGGAGAGGACAGGAAAACTGGACAAATGAAGAACCCAATGTCAAGAAGGGGGGTGTTGACACGTCACAGAGTTGGCAACCAAGGTCACAAAACATTATTTGTATTGATTGTTTAATGAGAAAGTAATTTGTTTTGTAAAGTTTCATCTAAAGCACACACACACACACACACACACACACACACGCAACTCTACTAGCAAATTGGAACACACACACCTCAAACATACCGAAGTTTGAAATAGATCAGTTTGATTGATATCCTGCAGTTAAAAATAACGTAATTGACAACAAAAAAATTTTAAGTTTAATTGGTACTGGAGAGTCCTTCAAGTTCCCATATATAGAACACAACTGGGAGTTTTCATTTACAGCTCAATTCTGAATTAAAAAAAGAAGTTATGACTTAAGAGGCAAGTGATAGAATGAGACTTATTTCTTACTAAAAAAAAAAGAAAGAAAGGGGGCAGAGTCTAGAAGGTGGACTAAACTCACATCTCCCTAAGTCCCTCTGGAAACCAAGAGCTGAAATAATAATTAAACAGAGCCTTCTGGACACTTAGTGAGCCCTGGGATGTGGCATAGGGCTGTTAATTTGGACTTCATACTACTGAAGGCAAAACCTCCTCTCTTTCTCTGACCCCACTCTCAGCGAGCACAGACTTGCACAGACCAAAAGTAACTCACCATTTTGATTTTGTTTTCCTCTGTCTTGGCCAGTGGGCAGAGCTGGGACTTGACTGGCTGCTGGTCTCAGACACACTGCTAGTGGGACCAGCAAGCATAATTGCCACATTCTGAGAGCCTGGCTTTGGACTTTATACACCTCGGCTCCTCTGGCCTATCTTTCTGCCTCCACCATGTGGTAGCTGTTTAGCGCTGGTGTGGGACACCATCCTGATCCACTGGGAAACAGAGAAGCCCAGGCAGAGGCCCCAGCTGGACTTGATTCCTAGGCTGGGAGGTGGAGCCTGCTGGGGGGAGAGTGTTTTTCCAGCAAGGAGGCAGTATTTTGCAGAGTGTCACCTGGGACTGGGGCCCAGGGGCAGAGGCTGGGCATTTTGGCACTCTTGGCCTCTCTTTCTGCTGGGAGTCTGGGCCCGGCCGCCTGGCAAGCCTGTGCAGGTCACCATCTTGTTTCACTGGGAGGCAAAGTCATCCATATGGAAGCCTTAAATGGACTTAATTCCTGGACTGGGAGGCAGTGCCTACCCAGAAGAGACTGCTTTTCCAGCAAAAAAGCAGAATTCTATACAGTATTGCCTATAGCTGGGGCCCAACAGCAGAGGCCAGTAGGCCACTAGCCTTTCTGTATTTTGAGCTAGTTTATAACATCTGAGGTTCAATATAGAGGTGCTTACTTTGCCACCTGGGAAGTGGGACATATACATCTGAAAACCTGACTCACTTTGGAAGTTGTCAAATACTTTTTACTTCTCATTTTAAGGCGGCCTAGAGAAACAACTGTGGTCCATCTTCACAGCATCTATCTCAGCCTCAGCTGACCCACATGAAGCCCAAAAAGTAACAAACTTTGGAGAAGACAGTAACCCGGAAATCACCCATGGCACCAGAAGGCCCCCCAAAGAAAGCACCTCAGAACTTCCCAGACAAAGGAGCTTTTCTGAAACTATCAGAAGGTGAATACAAAAGAAAGAAAGACAGAGAGGAAGGAAAGTGAAAGGAAGCTTCATGAAAGAAGGAAGGGGGGGAGGAAAAGGAATTTCGCAGTGTTGTAAAAAAATCAAATAGACAAGACCTGGTGTTGTTTTTCAAAAATGCCAAAATTGTAGCAAACATGGTTAACAAAATCTTTGTCAAAATGATAAAGCACCACTGTGGGTTTCTTCAAACCATTTTACCACGTCCACGTAGGTGGAAGAGACAGAGGACAAGAGTGACTAGTTCTATCTGGTCTTCTTTTGTTGTTGCTTCCTCTTCACTTTGTCACCACTACAGTGGTGGAGGTGGGACTAGACAAGCTGTGATGGGGCTGAACAGAGAGCTGGGGTCTGCAGCCTGCCAAGCAGGCCTGTCCTCACTTAGTCATGGATTCCAGATCAGAGAACCACAGAGAATTCTCTGTTGGTGGGTTAATGGCTCTGAAATGGTCAGAGGTGGTAGACTGGCCTGCAGATGCTACAGAGTGGCCAGGTTTCTTTCGTAGCTGCCAGTCAGAAGTGAACCAATGTTAGTATATTACTATTAACTGAAGTCCATACTTTACTGGGAAACCCTGGTGGCCTAGTGGGTTAAGTGCTACATCTGCTAACCAGAAGATCAGCAGTTCAGATCCACCAGGTGCTCCTTGGAAACTCTATGGGACAGTTCTACCCTGAGCTCTAGGGTTGCTATGTGTCAGTCCTGACTCGACAGCAGTGGGTTTTTTTACTTTATTGAGATTGTCTTAGTTTTCTTTTCCTTTTTTCTGTTCTGAGATCCTATCCAGTATACCACATTTCATTTATTCACATTTTCTTCCAAACTAAAAACTGCCATCGAGTCGATTCTGACTCATAGCAACCCTGTAGGACAGAGTAGAACTGCTCCATAGAGTTTCCAGAGAGCATCTGACAGATTCAAACTGCCAACCTTTTTGTTAGTAGTAATAGCACTTAACCACTGCACCACCAGAGTTTCCCTTAGGGTTCCCTAACCTGTGACAATCTTCAGATTTCCCTTGTTTTTGATGACCTTGAGAGTTTTGAAGAATATCAGGTGTTTTGTAGAGTGTCTTTCAATACGTAGTTGATGTTTCTCTCAGGATTAGACTGAGGTCATAGTTTGTGGAAGAAAGCGGAAGAGTCATTTTCACCACATGCTATCAGGAGCACATACTGTTGATGTGACTTGTTGCTGATGATGTTAGTCTCTGTTGCCTGGCTGAGATAGTGTTCTTCAAGCTTTTCCACTGCCAAGTTAGTGCCTCCCTCACCGTTTCCAGCTGGCACTTCTTGGGAGGAAGTTACTTTGCACACCCCACAGGTACAAGATCAGAAGTCAGGTACCACCTCCATAAAGGAGGAGTGTCTACATAAACACAAGTAGTTCCTCTGAACTCCTCCTCTGTTTATTATTAAATTATTTATTTGTATGAGCATGAACTTATGAATATTTATTTTATATTCTGAATTATGATCTAATATTATGTTGCTCAGATTGTTAAGCAGGCCCTCTGGGCTATTCAATAACTAAAACTCTTTGGGCTGAAGGGTCATGGCAGACGCACCCAATGTGGAACTTTATGCTGATTTGACTATCATTAAAGACAGTCACAGGCAAGAATGCAGTGCCCGGGTTTCCTAATTGGAATTATGGAAGATAGTCTCAGGGCTATTACATCCTTTTAGTGAAGGCAATTCACATTCTTTTAGTGGTTTATCCTGCTTACAGTGATCAAATCCTAGAGTCAGAACTTCTAATGCAAACCACTTTTACAGCTGTAATCGGATCTAAGGCAAATGTAACCACCAAGTGGCCTGAAACTCCCTGGCAATGTTCAATCAGGATATGATATCGCTTATGAAAGTGATATCTTACTATTGATACTTCTCCCAAGAGCAGCACAAATTAGACACATACCCGGGTGACGGGAGGCTGTGGAGACAGCAGGAGAGTGGGCCACTGCTGAATGGGGATTCTCAAGGACAGCACAATACACATTTCATTGTTGTCATTTAATGGAAACCCCATGAAAGTCTTCTGCTGGGTCTGGCAGAGAAGAAGTTCTAACATTTAGAGAACCACATGAAATGTGGTTCTTAAGAAAATTCAAGAACCAATAATGCTGACAGCATCTGAAAGCAGACTTCAGGGGATTCTGGGATACATGGTCACAAAGTGAAAACAGATGGATTTCTCCACTGCACCCACCAGAACAGGACCCTGTACTAAGCCTGTGCATACATGCACACACACACACACACACACAGATGCGCACACTCACACACACACAGAGTTCAAACTCAGGGGCTCACAGACCATCTCCAAAGGTGCAGAGAGACCTGAGTCTTGTCAATGATGGCCTCAGCTCCCAACAATTCAAATAACAACATAAGTAGCAGGTGTCCATCTTAGACTACAAATCTGAGTGTGCAAAGAAATGTAATTGCTACACTGACAATATTTACATTTTATGCATCTTAAATAGGAATTTTACAGTTTTGATATGTCATTAACGACCTCAGAACACCCCCTACTTCAGCTCTGCTTCCCCTCCATCCCTAGGGTTATGCTAGTTTCAGGATCTTACATAGCAAGAGGGGCATATGTATGCCATCTGCAAAGATGTCTGTTGTCTGTCTCCAGGGACTCCTTTAGGCCTGAATATACTGTTGCTTCCATGTCATGCTTGGTACATAGGAAACTTGGGCCAGATAGTTTCAGGTCCTCTCCACCTAGCAGATTCAAACTGCTAATCAACTCTGCCTGTTACTTAACATCTTCAAGCCTCAATTTCTCCACTTTTACAATGGAAGCAATAATAGCTATAATAAGTACTTACTAAATACTCAAAAAAAAAAAGAAAGAAAAGAAACCATTGCTGTCAATTCCAACTCCTAACAAGCCTCTAGGATCGATTACAACTATGTGTCTTGTATGGTTTCCAATGAGTGGCCAGTGGATTTGAACTGTCAAATTTTTGATTAACCACTGAGTTCTCTTAGCTACTGCATCACCAGGGCTCCATAATAAATATCAGCATTTCTTAAAGAAAAAAAAAAAAGAAGAAGGCTATTGTTCACAGATAAGTTTCAACGGCCAGAGGGCTCCCTGGCTCCTTAATGTTGTGGTGGTCACATCCCTCTTTTATATTCACATGGAATCTCTGGCATTTCTAGAAACAGTGATGCTCACTTATAAATCCCTAGATGCTGCTATGGGCTCAAGCTTTGTGAGGAGGGCACAGGATCAGGCAGTGTTTCATTCTGCTGCACGTTGAGTTACTGTGAGTCAGGACCAACTCAATGGGACCTGAGAACAAACAATGTGTGTGTGTGTGTGTGTAGAAGCTGCCATGTCTCACCGATCAAGCACTTAGCTGATTACCAAAAGCTTATCAGCTCAAATCCACCAGACACTCCAAAGGAAAAAGACACAGCAGCCTGGTTCTGTCAAGATGTGATGGCCTTGAAAACCCTGTGGCACAGGTCTAATCTGTCTTTTAGGGTCAATGTGTGTTAGAATTGACAGGAATACGTTTGTTTGGGGAGGAGGGTATGTAGGTGTGTACGTGTGTGAAATTTCAATAAAAATTTTGAAAATAGTTATGAGAGAATGCCATAACAACACATATGTATTATACTTTAGTCTGTTTACTTTCTAACTTTGGTTCTATATATGTTCTAAAATGTAGGGAAGTGTGTAAGTATAGAGCTCAAATCTACTCTTGTAACCAGCACCCAGAACAAGAAACAGAACATAACCAGTCTTTCAGATGTCCCCTTGTGCTTTCAGTGGCAGCAGGGAGACAATCTCCACTTCCTGGTCACTATCTACCAGTGACCACTCACCTCCAATGGTAGACACCACCTTGACCTTTCAAAGTATAGATGAATCATGCACATCTTCAGTCTGGCCTCTTGCACTCTCTATTATGCCTGTAAGACTCAACCATATTTTGTGTGTAGTTGTAGATCACTCTCATTGCAGTATAGCACTCTCGTAAAACTATATCTCACTTTATCCATTCTAGCGTTGATGGGCTATGGGATGGTTTCTGGTTTGGGATTTTTATGGGTAACACTGTCAGGAGCATTCTGGTTTAGACTTTTCATGCATGTATGTATATATTAGTTCCGTTGGATAAATGCCCAGGAATGGAATTGCCAAGTCATAGTGTATACAAAAATTCATCTTGAGAAGATACTACAGTTTTCCAAAGCAGTGTATGAAAGTCTGCTCCCACAAACATGGCGTGAGGGATCAACTGTTCTATATCCTTGCTAATACTTGATATCATCTCTGTCTTTTTCATTTTAGCCATTTCGGAGGGTGCATAGTGGTATGCCATTGAGGTACAAATCTGCAGTCTTTGATGACCCTTTAACAGTAGGTCACATCTCCTACATGCTGGTCTACTTACAGGCTCTCGATGGCTACAAACGTGTTAGCATGTGAAAGGAAAAGCCACATGGCCTGGGTGAACTTTCCTTCAGGAAATACATGGAATGACATCTTTGCTGCAGCATCAACCACATGCCTTCTCAGACTTAGCTGAATCTATGAGTCCGATGTCTAGACTTAGGTGAAATGGCCAGTTACAGCCTGGCTCTGAAATCTGGAACCTCCTGTTCTTTTATAATCAAATGCTATTCGTTGACATCCCACCTGTCTATCAGTTTGTCTTACTATGTAGGCTTGTGTGTTGCTATGATGCTTGAAGCTATGCCACCAGCAGACAGACACTGCAGGTCTGGAAGCTAGCCATTGTGTTATCAATCCACCTGCCCCTTGGGGCTTTTGGGGTTGTTTACAGCTTCATTTCTTTATTGTTTTTCTTTTTACTTATTTTCATGAAATAGAGGAAGAAAGGAAGCTAATGCCTTCTGGGCATCTACAAGCGACAACTGGAGCTTGGCTATGTACTTGGGTGAGTCTATGAGGCACTTGTTGACCCATTCATCATTATGCCGATGTCTCTGCTTGTTTGGATATCTCTGGGTGTCTGTGACTTGATAAGCTGAAACTAATTTCCTTGACAACCAAAGATTGCAAGTATATTTTTTCCATCAGCACCAGTCCTTCTGATGTCTCTAAGCATGGCCATGTAAAGAGACCTGCATAATCTGGATTCTTACACAAACTAGCTTTAGGACTTTGATGAAGCCCCTGGAACATAATTATGAATAAAGTACGGTAACATTTATGTGCTGCTGCCTGTGATGTGTCATGCACGCCTTGGGAGCTTACGTATGTTACCTCATTTAAGCCTCATGGAGTCCTTTCCTGGAGTGGCCATCAGAGCTGTCACCGTATTACCCTTGGTGTGCTGAAGGTCATCCAAATGTCTTCCTTTCAGTTATTTGTTTACTGGCTAAAAACTCCCTCACAGACAACTAGACAATTAAGTTCATGACCTTCCCTCCCTGCCACCATGCCACCATGTGCAATGGTCATTCCAGAAAAAGCTCCAAAATTGCTTTGAAGGGTGGACTAGGCACTGGTGTTGGTGCATAGCTCCCCAAAGGGAGTACTTTGAAAAAGACCATAGTGATATTCAGTAATTATCAGACCTCATATACACACAAATACATACATACATATATATATATATGTGTGTGTGTATATCTTAATCAACAAACTGAAAACCTATCCCATATATGTTTCAAACCATGAGTCTGAATCATGGAAAGCATGGAGCTGCCAGTGGTCGCAGCCTTCACAGGTGATGTCTTGGAGATGATAATCTTCAAATAGCCTCTAATCCTATAACGGCTTCCAAACCACATATTATGCCACACGTGACAACTCCATTACTAATACCTCCATTTTCATGTATGCACAGAACAGCTAGCTTTACAGCCCTTCAGTGAGATGAACACACAGCTACAATTTCAGTGCAATATGAGGAAACAGCCATTCTTATCCCTTTCCAAAGAAAACTATAATCAAACAGCCACAGCGAAAGCCAACTGTCATGCAAGCATATTTGTTAGTCAGCAGGGCAAAGGCACCTCTCGGGCCCCAACCTGGTCTCTGAAGGAAGAAATCCTGCCTGGTTCTCCATGTAGCCAAGAGGCAAATAAGGACCCACAGCACTGAAATTCCAAAATTCCAAAGCTAGAAAAGTACAGGCCTTCTGGAACAAATTCTGATCATTAGAATAAAAAATGGTGGAGAAGGTGAAAATCTACCAATCCTGACATTTTCAGAGCCAGGACTTATGTAGTTGTTCTTGAGATCCCTATAAATCACCTAGTCCAGCCAAGATGTCTCACATGCAGCCAAGCAGAGCTCAGTGTCAAATCCAGAACTCTGGACTTGCTACATCACAGTATCCTGTCAAGACAGGTTGAGAACCAGTAACTAAATGTTGAGAAGAAACAATCCTCAACCCAAAACCACCTCCTCCCAAATCTTCCTCCATCCACGAGCTCCAGGAGGGATCTTACCAGGCTTTTACCAATCTTCCTTTTTTCTGCCTGTTCTAATCAACAAATCCGACTCATGCACTTGGTGTTGGCAATCAACAAATGGGTGCTGCAACACACTCCTCCGTCAGGCTCCCAGTTTTCCAATCATGAACCCCCTTTTGTCTTCAAATGCATATTTTGTTCATCTTTTATGGCTTCTCAATGAAACCTTCCCCTTTGCCATTCTCGAGGAAACCCAACTCTTCCTTCTCCTGTAACTCTCCTCTACTTCCAGATTGGCACCTCCCATATTAACTCTATCTAATCCTTGGAAACTCCATAGGGCAGTTCTACTCTGTCCTCTAGGGTAGCTATGAGCCAGAACTGACTCGGCACCAGTGGGTTTGGTTTGGTTTGTGTTAACCTTAGAGCTCTGCCTATCTCCTGTGGCAGGTATCCAGATTCCTAAGAATAGGAGCTATCTTTTACTTGCCTTTGCAGGCACAAAATTCCTGGCACACATGGCACACTCAGTAGATACTTGTTGAGTGAATGGCTGAAAGAAGAAAAAATGAAAAAAAAAAAATAAAAGAAATAATCTCACATTCCGTTTATGTAACCTGACCTGATTCAAAGTTGTATGGAAACAACTGACTTTTTACAATGGCCATGTCTAGAATCTTCTTAAAAGAATTTCAGGTGCATAACAGCAGACATAGGACTGAGTGACTATCCTTTGGGAGTCATCCTGCTCTTCTCCCTTAGAAAAATATGGTGGCCCTCTAGCCGCAGTGAAGAACTGTGTTCTTTGCACAGAGGATGCATAAAAACAGATTTAAATGAGAGATGGATGGTCCCAGATGGATGTGGTTGGGGTGTGGAAGAACATCTTGAACTATTTTTCAAACATTTCAGTTTCGGCAAAAACCAAAACATGTTTTGCCAATCACTTTCCCTTAATTTTAAAACCCATGGATTTCAAAGGAAATTTAATCTGAATGTTTCTACTTCATTTACCCCACCTCTTCTAAATATTCTCCTTAAAAAAGTGAACTGATGCCCTGAAAGTTTAAAGGACCTTTTATAGTTTGCTGGTTTCTTTTAAACAAGGAGCCACTTAAAAACTGGGAGGGGGCACGGTCGAAGTCTAAATATTGAAGTAAAAGAAAAAAAAAAAAACGAGCACAAGTAGATTTAGGTTTGGATCTAGGAAGAGGGAAGTATGTTTCTTAGGCTGAAACAAAGAAGAAGTGGTTCAAGTTTAAAATGAGGGAGAATCGTGAAGCTGCATATTATTGCAGTTAGCACTTCCTCTGTTCACTTTGGTTCATCGTGGTGGGGTCTGGGGGTGCTATCAGTAATTCTTTAATCATTAGTGCATGCCACCTTGACATTGTCAAATAGTGATGACACTTTAAAGGGAAGGGAAATAGCAGAACTGTAAGCACACAGCCCACTCTAAGCTCTTTATAATCTGCCAATCACCGCCCCCTGACTATTACCCCATAACCCAATTCCTGGTGACACTTGGGTGGGATTTGTCAGCAATCTGCTTTCTGATGTGTTTATATAGGGCAGATGCTCCCTGCAGACCTTACCTGATATCCTTCTGTTACACCAGATCTTCCCAGTGTGTAAGTTACCAGCCAGGAATGGCCTGGGCCCCTGGGGCAAGTGTATAATTCATCGGAGTCACTCGGGAAATTTAGTGCATAGCAGAAATCCAGTCAACACCCTTGTTGCCAATACTTAATATATTGTTTGACACCACTGCGGCCAGCCGAAGAATGAGTCCATCCTTCCCAGACCACCCACACTACCAATAGCTAATAACTAACACATGGGAGACCATGGCTAATGATGTCCTTGGGTTCCGTGGTTCATTGTGTTTTTACTTCTGCTTTTCCTTCTTTGTTAGCCTTTGCTCATTCAACTAACAATCATTGATTGCCCACTGAAAGCCAGCAGTTGTGCTGGATATATGGGTGGAGAGAGAAAGGTGATGGAATTACAACGTCTGCTCTCAAGGAGCCTACAGGCTCATCAAGTTAATTGTCAACATGGTTGTTCATTTATAGAGTGTCATGGTCAGTACAATTATATATAAAGGAGGATACATACTAAGTCAGGTACTTTTTGAGGTGGGCTACATTGGAGAGAAACCCAGGCGGGGAAATCTTCTGACTCCCGTGGACTGACTTAGTGAGTTAGTCTCAGAGAACCAGTCAACATCAATGCATTAATGCAAGGAAAAGCCTCCAACAAACACATTGGAGAGTCACAGGATGGTATAAACTTGAAGTTGGACAATGAAATCCACAAATTTAATTGTTCTAAGTGCTACGTACCTCATTGCTGAATATCACTACAGTCACCTTCGAAGTACTCTCCTTGGGAAGGGGTGCACTTGACACCAGCACCTATCCACCCTTCAAAGCAATTTTGGAACTCTTTCTGGAATGGCCATTGAGCATGGTGGCATGGTGGCACAGCGGCAAGTTTGCAAACTTAGTTGCATGGTTGTCTGCGAGGGAGTTTTTAGCCAGTAAACAAATAACTGTACTGGAACACCCTCCCTACTCACCTGATCTAGCCCCCAATGGCTTTTTTCTTTACCCAAAGATAAAGGACATATTGAAAGGAAGACATTTTGAAGACATTCAGGACATCAAGGGTAGTATGATGACAGCTCTGATGGCCATTCCAGAAAAAAAGAGTTCCCAAATTGCTTTGAAGTGTGGATTAGGCCCTGGTGTTGATGCATAGCTTCCCAAGGGGAGTACTTGGAAGGTGATCATAGTGATATTCAGCAATGAGGCATGTAGCACCTTTTCTAGGATGAGTTCACGAACTTAACTGTAAGACCTCATAATTAATGAGCTCAGCTACTCACCAAAAGGTGGGATGTTCACGTCCACCCAGAGGTGCTGCAGAAGAAGCGTGGTGATCCATTGAAAACTCTTTGAAGCACAATTCTACCCTGACATATACGGGCTCTGATAAGTCAACATCAACTTCAGAACAACTGGAGAGAAAGCAAGTCAGTGCATCACATGGATTTGCTGAGAGGTGAAATGAAAGAACAGTAAGCAATTCTCACAGTTCCTTCAGCAATAACATGGGAATGTTGAGTATATGAAAAATGCCAATAAGGAAAAAACACGAATCCCTAAGTTCTACCAGAGCTGACTGAGAAGTCCTCAAACGAGAACTGATAATAGAATTTCCCCTGTGCATCTCACATCTGTCTTGAAACCAGAAGGCTATGACTTCTAAGAGCTTGCCAGTCCAAACGTAGCCACTTTCTCTTGCTTTCCAAGCAAAGATTCTGAGAACCACACGTTTTTAATTATACAAAGTAAAGGTTGATGAATGATTCATACAACTAATCTAAACTTGGGCCAGGTTAAAATAATACTGTGTAATAACTTATATTTATATAGCTCATAAGAGCACTTTTCTTTGGAGCTCAAAGTAGTTTTCAGATACTATCTCATCTCCCCTCATAACATCCTTGTTAAAGAGACCTGGGGAGGCTGTCCTGACTTTCATTCCATAGAGAAAGAAATAAGGGGCCAGAAAATTTCCAGTGTGAGTCCACAATCACATAAGATGGTACACACAAAGCCAGGAAGGCATCTGTACTTTGGAGAAAAGACGCTCCAAAAATCTTGAGATTATGGGGCAATCAGTGTAGGTTTCCTTCCCAAAAGTCAATGACCATGTTAGTAGTGAGGTGATGACAGTGATTGCTGTAGGCCATAAGTGTCCCTTTGTCTTGGTCGCTTTGGGGAGGGGTAATAAGAGGAAGGGTCGAAGTACTAAGGAAATAAGAAACGTTGTTCTGAGTCAAACTCTTGCCCATCTGCTCCAAGAGTCTTCCTGTGACCCAGGAAATGAAAGATGGCACTGAGAAGACATCAGTCTTACTTAGATCTCTTGGGCCTTGACACTTGACCCCTTGGTGTCAAGTTTATTCTGCCTCATAGCAAGCGTGTGGGACAGAATAGAACTATGTCATAGAGTTTCTAAGGCTGTATCCCTCACAGAAGCAGTCTGCTCCATCTTTCTCATAAAGAGCTGCTGGTGGACTCCAATAGCTGACCCTTCAGTTAGCAGCTGAGCGCTTAACCATGGCACCATCAGAGCTGCTTCTAAACACTTCAGTCTGTCAGTATCTGCATCTGCTCCAGGACTTTCAAGCCTTGTTAAAAAGGTGTCTTGTTCCTAGATGATGCAGTTAACGTAGTTAACACACTTGACTGCTAACTGAGAGGCTCGAGATTGGAGCCCACCCAGATGTATCTCAGAAGAAAGCTCTGGTAATCTACTTCTCAAAAATCAGCCTTTAAAACTTCTCTGGAACATGGCTTCACTCTGACACACATGCGGCTGCCGTGAACTTGAGTGGACCCAATAGCAACCTGTTGCTTGTCTCTCTGTTTATTTTTGTGCTCCAGGAAAGCTGCAAGAGCCTGAAAATTAACTTCCACCAGTAGAGTTTGTAAGTATCCAAGATTCTTGCCCTTAAAAAATAAAAATAAAAACCCACTGCCATTGAATCAACTCCAACTCATAGCAACCCTATTGACAGAGTAGAACTACCCCACAGAATTTCCAAGAAGCACCTGGTACATTTGAACTTCCAACCTTCTGCTTAGCAGCCGTAGCACTTAAGGAATATGCCACCAAGGTTTCCTTCTGGCCCTTGAGGTGGTATAGCAGAGGGAGAGGGGGTTCCTACAATCCTACTCAGAGGATCCTTATGGGATAAAGCCCCAGATATCCTCAGAGCATGCTGGCTGGATAACACACACTTCGGATGGGGCTTGTCTTAACTTTTTTACCTCACCTCACGTCCTGGAATCCCTTAGGCTCTGGGCAGATGACTTGCTCTGAATTCCTGCCTCAAAGTCTGTTTCTGGAGAAGCCGTTGGTGTGATGGGTATCCTCTCCAGCTTCATCTGTGATTTCCTGGTGAATCGCTGTGGAGCCACCACCTGTGAACCAATCCTTGACAAAGCCCTCTACCCTGGTGGCGTAGTGGTTAAGTGCTATGTCTGCTAACCAAATGGTGGGCAGTTCAAATACGTTGCATGTTCCTTTGAAAGTTTATAGGGCAATTCTACTCTGACCTATAGAGTCGCTATGAGTCAGAACTGACACAACAACAGTGAGTTTTTAGTACCACTTTCTCAGAGAGTCAATCTTCCCAAGTTCTCTGCACACTGTGGGAAGAAAAAAAGGAATTCCCACACCTGTTGCAGGACTTGAGCAGCCACGAATAGAAAAATTGTGCTCTGAAAACCTGGCTAATCACCTTCAACTCTGGATTATTATCATTTTTTTAATGTCTGATGAGGACGATGTGAGGAAGTTAGAACTGAACGGACTTCAAAAATCCACCCATCATTCTTTATTGTAGTTTTGAGGAGTTGTTTTATTCCACCTGTTGCATAGCAGCTGCACACACAGGGGACTCAGTGATGTTTCAGTTTATTTCCTCAGGTGTGTCAACCACACATGGTACCCAGAAGATGCACAGGTAGGGTGTGATTACTAGACCTCTAGTAGTTTAGTAGTTTCTAGGAGAATGTAGCCCATTTCACTCACTCATTCATTCATCAGTCAGTCACTTTGTAGTCGGTCAAACAGCTATAACCTGTTTCCAACCCTGTAGAGTAGACTTGCCCCATAGGGTTTCCAAGAAGCTGCTGGTGCATTTGAACAGTCAACCTTTTCTTAGCAACCAAGCTCTGAAACAACTGCACCACTGAGGGTCCTTCAATTAATGTTAGAGTGCTTCTTCTGTTCCAGGTATAGTGCTAAGGGGCTGATGAAACAACTAGCTACAGTCCGTGGCCTCATAGAGCTCACAGTTTTGTGAGTGAGATAGATATGAAAAGAAGTAGCACAGTCAAATAATAGAGCGTTGTGATTAGTGCCACAAGGGAATGTAACAAGGTGCCGGGAGAGGAAAAGCAGGATATACCTCTTTCAAGGTCATGCAAATATAGGGGAAGACTTAGAGAAGAAGCGAGAGTTGGGATGAAATCCTCACGGCGAACTGCCAGGGGAGGCCCCAGGAAAAGCCTACACAAAGACCCTGAGAAGGGAAAGAGTCTGAACACGTCCTCAGAGGAAGTGCCTGCTCACGATTTGGGGAATGTAACACAGGGCCCAGTAACGTAGTACTTAAATACTCAGCTGCTAACCAGAAAGTTTGTGGTTTGAACCCACCAGCTGCTCCATGGGGCAAAAATGTGGCAGTCTGGTTCCAAAAGATTACCAAAAAACCCAACCAAATCCACTGTTATTGAGTCAGGTCCAACTCATAGCAACCCCAGAGGTCAGAATAGAACTGCCCCATAGAGTTTCCAAGGAGCGCCTGGTGGGTATGAACAGCCGATCTTTGGGTTAGCAGACATAGCACTTAACCCACTACACCACCAGGGTCTCCCTATGAAGATTACAACTTTGGAAACTTGTGGGGCAGTTATACTCTGTCCTCTAGGGTTGCCATGAGTTGTAATTGACTCGATGGCAATGGGCTTTGTTGTTGTTTGTTGTTTTTTAATACAAGTTCTGGCAAGCTGGATTCAAAGAGTCCTATCTCTGTTGTTAGCTCCATGGCACTAGGCAAGAAACCTAACTTCTCTCTACCTCCTCTATAAAAAAAGGGATGGGAAGAAGAGCAATTTTTAATGCCTAGCACACTACCAGGACTCACAAACCTTTGTGCTGTTAAGATGACTCATTGGAACAAGTAGGTAAAGTAGATGCTGCACACACACCACCACACCCTTAACATCCTGATGCTTCATTATCTTGAATGCCACTACCGAATGTTCTTTAAAGCTGCATTACTCGAAAAGTCCAAGAAGCCCTGGTAGCATAATGGTTAAGCACTTGGCTACTTACCACAAGATTGACGGTTTAAACCCACCCAGCAACTCCTCAGGAGAAAGATCAGACAAATCTGGTTCTGTAAAGCATAAACCAAAAATTCTACAGGATAGTTCTACTCTGTCATGTGAGGTCACTACAAGTTGAAAATCAACTTGATGGCACCAAAGCGACAACAAAGAGTGAGCTTATGAGAAATGCAGAATCGCAGGTTCTTCTCTAGATTTCTTGAATCAGTCTGCATTTCACGAGACCCTGGTAACTCTTCTGCTGTTCAGGTTTGAGAACTGCTGCTTTGGGGGCCCTGTGGTGCCACAGCTGCTCAAGACAAAAAACACTAAAACCTCTTATCTCTTCCCATTTTGACTTTGATATCATCACTGTGGAAACCCTAGTAGCCTAGTGGGTTAAGTGCTAAGGCTGCTAACCAAGAGATCAGCTGTTCAAATCCACCAGGCGCTCCTTGGAAACTCTATTGGGCACTCTGACCTCTAGGGTTGCTATGAATCAGACCTGACTCAATGGCATTATGAAACAGATGGACCCTTTTCTTTACCAAGGGGTGGGGAGCCTAGAAGCATGCCCTCAGCTGGAGGATTTGAGCACCAAATGGCAGAGTAAGGAAGGGGAAACCAGTGGGAGAGAGAAGGATTATAGCTCTTCCTGCTAACTCCCGACTTGTACCCCGTTCCTCTCCTAATAGCTCTAAGACTGACTGTGGTGAGTCTCCCTTCTCTGGAATGTTTTGTCCCCACTGAAATAAAAATTTCTCTCCATCCAAAACTTGATGATTGACATTCCTGGATTGAGATGTAATCGTATGTTTCACTATGTAGCTAGGAAGAGTAAATGCCTCACGTTAAAAGACAACATGCCTATAACAAAGTGATCCCTCCCCCACTTCTTGAACTAGACTAAGAAAGTAGAACTTTATATATTTATTTCTTGATCTGTGTTTTATAAATAATCCACAACTTTGGGATGCTTCTCTTATTATTTACCAGATAGACAGGAAAACCCAACAGCTTATAAGCCATTTGTATTCTTTTATCTGAACATCAAGCGGGAATTTTTAGCACCCTTTCCCTCTGAAATGCACAATTTAGGTTCTGTCGCCTTTATAACTCCTTTGAACATTTCACGCACGCAGCACAAAAGATTCTGCTGTAACATTCTCTTTGAAAGCCTATTATGCTCTGTGCGAATCCTAAATCAAATCTCTTTACCCAGTAATGTAGTGCGAGAGGTTTTCAAAGTTTATTTGCAAAATAAATAAATAAGCCCACAATAATCTCAAATGAAAACAAATCAAGGATGCATTCCTAATAAATTTGCATTATGTTTGATCATTTTTGCGATAGGATTTAGGTGCTCTTAGCAGAGAGAAATTGGCTGCAAAATAATTTGCCAGTTGAACAGACTAGTCTTCGCTCTATTTTATGTGCATGTTTTAAATAATATCCATTGGCTGCTGGGCCTCTTAACTTGTGTTCAAAGGTACTCCTAGAGAACAGATTGAAGGTTTCCTATTAGGACCTCTTGAGAAAGGATTCCTTCATCTCACCAGGAAATGAACCTACGTCTCTAATGCAGGGTTAAAAAAAAAAAAGCCACTGTTGAGTCTATTCTAACTCATAGCAACCAAGTAGAACAAAGTAGAATTACTGAACAGTATTTCCAAGGCTGTAATCTTCATGGAAAGTGGCCTGACTGTCCAGTGGTTAAGGGTTCAGCTGCTAACCAACACACCAGCTGCTCTGGGGAAGAAGGATGTGAGTAGTCCATTACCGTAAAGATTTATAGCCTTGGAATGTCTGTGGCAGTCTTACTCTGTCCTATAGGGGTGCTATTAATTGTCAAATTGACTCCATGGTACTGGGTTTGGCTTTTTATTTTATTATCTTTGAGCAGACTGCCACATTGTTCTCCTGCAGAAAGGCTATTGGGTTCAAATCCACAGACGTTTCCTTAGCAGCCAAGCCCTTGACCACTGCCCTGTCAGCACTCCTCGGGTACAGATCAAGCATACTTAACACTTGCATCCCCTGACCTGAGGCTGGAGTTTCCAGGCAGGCAGAAGATGCGTGCACATGAAGGGACCAAAAGTTTGAGGGCTCCTTCTTTCATTCCACTGAAGAGAAAGGTGGGGAGCTCTGTTGAAAACTAATCTGTATGCTATCATAAGAAACCTCAAAGAAATTGATACATGGGATGTTAAGAAACATCCCAAAGTCACATTATTTTTAGAGCCACCTTCCTAGTGTTCATTCCTATAGAATAGCGGCTGCTGTATTGTGTTGGCAGCTTTGTCTAGGAGCCTGAGTCGTCAGGCGAAGGATGCCCTGACTCACTCATCTTCGTTCTCTTCATTTCCAGTGTGAAAGCATCACTCGATGGGTGTGCTCCGAATGAAAGAACCAATGGCTGCATGGGTGGGTGGGCAGATGGCAACAGAGGAAAGCCAAGATGCAACAAGGAAAGAAGGCAGGCGGCCTAAACATTGTCCTGCTTCCGTGTTCCTCCCAACGACAGCCAACTGCCGTCGAGTGGGATCCAATGCTCTGCAGCTTAGTTTGTATTTTAATTATGTTAATGGAATTTCATGACTATCACGCAATAGAATTCTAAATGTTTTACTTTGTAGTAAAAGAAGGACCAGAAAATAAGCATGTGGGCTTCTTACGGAAAACTTCAGATGCCAAAAGAATGTAGAGCGTTTGAAGTCGGAGCAAAAGACAGCATCTCAATCCTCCGTTCCTCCTTGTGTGCTGCACGTTTTTCTAGCCCAGAGGGGAGAGCTGCGAGGACTTGACACCTGTCCTTTCTGTTAGCCGAGGAAACTGCTCTGGAGCCAGCTGTGAAGTAGCCATGAGGCCAGGACAGCCCCCACTTCAGCGAATCTCCCCGAACCCGCTGATTCTCCCTCTGCATTAGTGTCCCTAACAAGGTACTGAAAAGCTTGTAGGGGGAGAGTGGGAGGGAGTAAACAACAGAAATTTATTCTTGTATTTCTGGAAATGTCCAAATCAGGGCATCGCCCGTGTTAATTCCTTCTATGGACTTTGCCAGAGAAGTTGTTTTATGCCTCTGTGTTCACTCCTGGTAGTAGCTAAAGGGCATTCCTTGAGGAGACCCATGGCATCCATGGAATCCTTCCTCTGCCTTGTCTCTCTATTATTCTCTGCTTCTAGAAGGACATTAGTCATATACAATCACGCAAGCAGTTCAGCACTCAGCTGCTAATTGAAAGGATAATGGTTCGAGTCCTCCTAAAGGTTTCTCCGAAGAAAGTCCTGGTGATCTATTTCAGCCACTGAAATCCCTGTGGAGTGCAGTTCTACTCCAACAAACACAGGAAGTCAGAAGTCAGGACTCCATCATATCTTTTTGGAGAAGACAATGCAATCCGTAACACCTTGCACACAGGACCGTGTTCTTAATGTCACTGACTATTCCACTATTAAGTGACATGGATACACAGGAGTCCTTAGCAATGCCAGGATTACTAAAAACTTTGGTACATCTTTCTAAAGAGGGACACAAGCAGTGTACTGACATTGACACGTATTAGCAGCCAGGCCAAAGCAGGCGTCTTGCTTTGCCGATTCAGCACAAAGGAGAGAATTCCAGTATTATCATAACAGGGCCATTCATGTTGCTATAGGCTATGGTCTTGTGTTCACACTTCCATAATAAACCTATTTTCAGGGGCTTATAATTCAACCGTAAAAATCTGCTCCATGCTCAACCTTGGCAGAACACAATCTCAGACTCTGAGCTCAGAATCCCTCCCTTATTTTAAAACATTTTTTAAAGATGTGTTTTGGATGGGCTTAAATTTACAGGGTGCCAAAAGTATTAGGGATTTCAGCTGCTACTTTTCTTGAGTTGATATCTAGAGGCAACAAATCCATTCCCTATGTAAAAAGAATCCTGCCTTTTTTTTTTAAAACCAGCTTTGCTTGAAAGGTTTTCAAGTTGGAGAGAAATTAAACACCTATCTGAAATGAATTAGAGAGCATTAGACAATAATTAAACTGAAATCAGGGCATCATTTATTCATCAAGTCATCACAAAGAAAAGAATCCACCCCTCGTAGATACCTTTAAAATATTTAGATATCTTAACTACCTTTGCAAGAAGGGAGAGGATGATGGGATTGTTTCTGCTCAGAGGGGTTTGTTGATGACAGTGTCAGAATTTTAAATGCTGCTGAACTCCCTAGGGGGGGTCGGGGGTAATTACACTCCAAAAGCTGACTTCTGCTTGTGCAGACGAGTGGGAGAGATGGCTGTCGGCAGGAAGATACACACCATCCTTATAGCGTGTCCTTGGCCACAAAATCCCCAGGGTCATATGGGTGACGTATTTCTCTAGCATCCTTTTATGATATTACTTTAAGGCCACTGGGCAGCTACTCAGACTTCTGAAAAGACTGGGAAGCATCACTGAAAAGGCGACAAGGTGGAGAAAGTTGTCTCTGCTGAACTCGTTCTTGGAAGAGTTGGATATGTGGATGGAGAGGGGAGACTGTCTTCAGTGTATGCTTCCCCAAATCAGAGAATGAGACAAAGATTTGGGTACACAGGTTTTTATCCGGGAGGTGATCCCAGAAAGTAGAGGGGAAGGAAAACCTATAACGTATCCCTTATGGAGTTGGTTAGTATTACGGACAATGAGGCTCATCACACCAAGATGCTTTGGGGATCCATGGAGAACTTGCCTCAAAATTGTCCATTCTGTTCTTCCAGAGAAGCGCCTTCTCTGCGTGTCTGGAGTCCTCGAGGGTTTGGAAAAGGCCCTATGACAGAAAAGATAGACCAGCTCATGACGTGGGGACTATAAACTGCCACAGAGCCTGCCCACCGCAGCTGCAGTAGATGTCAGAGACAGCCAAGGGGACATGATGGGGAGAGTGGCCAATGTGTCCTGGGCTACAGAGATTCTCCCAGTTCATTCCAGGAAACCCCTCAGTCTCAGGAAAGTGAGGATGGCTGGTCAACACAATGAAGACTGACCAACAGTGTCTACCAACGGGAGCCGAAGGTCCCTGGGGCAACACTGTCTACCAGGGAGCCTGAGGACAGTCTGTCAGCTGCAAGGCTTCCCTTTGCAAGTTGGGGCTGGCACTGAATCATGGGCATCATAAAGGTGGCATCACCAGAGGGAAGTCTGCCTTCTCTTTCTCCTGCGGCAGTCAACCTCCACAGAAATAAATGTTTCAGAGGGATCTAAAACTGTTGATTTTTGAGGACAACCAGGTTGTCGCAATACTTTTTGCCAACGTGACTCCATCAGCCCTGTTCCCATCTCTCCATGGGGCTCGGTCACTTCTCTCCTGGCCCCAGGCTCCAGCCGCGGCTCATATTAAACCCTACTGAGGTCAGTCTGTCCTCTGATCTGCCCCACCAGCTCGGTCACCTCCTTCATGAAACTTTCCAGAATGCCCCTCCAGAAGGAGTGAGCATCAGGTCCTTTGTGCTGTACCGGCCTCTGTCTAGGATTCCATCGGAGTCTTAGGATTCAGCCTTGCACTTCTCTGTTCCCAGGCTGCTGACTCTACAGGCCGGAAGTACCTTGGAGGTAGGGGCTGGTCTTTTTAGCTCTTTTCACCAGTTTCCAGCTTCAGGCACACTACATTTATCCAGTGCATGACTGAGCAAACACTATCTCCCCAGGGAGGCCTGTTCTCTTTTCAGGCCCATTTCAGATGAAAGCTGTGTTAAGATAAATGTGGATCCCGGACAGGCAGGGGGCAGGCATCTGTCCAGAGCCAGGGGATCTAAGTGAAAATTCTTGTGCACCTCCCTGGAAGGCGGCCCTGGCTGCTAGTCTTTCTCTGGGCTTCTAGAAAGCCTGTCCCATCCCCCAAACACCTCACCAGTTTTAGCAGAGATTCACCTGGGGAGGGAGGGCTAGAGGAGACCCTTGTGGAATTTTGCACACCTCCTCTATGTTCACTAGAGAAACAGAAACAGAGACTCAAGTTGCAGTATGACTTGCTTCAGCACACAGCCAGTAGAAGTCACAGAGATCCTCCCCACTTGCCCCCAGCTGCCCGCTGCTCTCCCAAAACATGATACCAAATCCCCTAGAAAGTCAAACTGCGGAGGATTTTAAATAGCGTCTGGCCTCACCACTCAACACAGCTATGGACTAGAAGCATCGTCCTTGCCCAGAGCTTTGTTATCAATGCAGACTGGGCCTTCCCCAGGCCCACTGACTCAGATTCTGCATGTTAACCATGTCCCCAGTCATGTGTAGCTATCTATGTTTGAGAAGCACTGGTCCAGGCCACATTGGAATCAGTTGCAGGGAGGGGTGTTATAAACAACTGATGTCTACAGTAGCAACCCAGGGAGTTGTAGCAGATAAATCAGATTATTTTTTTTTTCAAGGCTCCCTAGGATAATTCTAAGGTGCCCTGGTGTTCTACCAGTTAACAGTTCCACTGCTAATCTAAAGGTTCAAATCCACCAGCCCCTCCATGGAAACTCTTTGAGGGGAGTTCTACTCACTCCTATGGGTCCCCTATGAATCAACTCAATAGCAACAGGCTTGGGCTTCAGCTCTAAGGAAACCTGGTGGTGCAAATAATGAAGCACTCATTGCTGAGGAAGGGTTGTTGGCTCGAACCCAGCCTGCAGCTTTGCAGGAGAAAGACCTGGTGACCTTTCTCATAAAGATTATATCCAAGAAAACCCCATGGGGCAGTTTAGTTTGTCACGTGGGGTCACTATGAGTTGGAATGGATTTGGCGGCACCTAACCAGCACAACAGGGTGATTCTATCATTCTGCAGAGTTTGAGAACTGCCAAGTGGATCCATCACCCCTGCTGAGCGGGCTCTAGGCTTTGGTGGAACGTTGTCAGTGCAGCAACCTTGGTATCTCTGTGTTGGGACAGTTATAGCTCCTACCTTAAATAGGTGAACAGTCTTTCTCAGAGTTAGCTTAACTGCCTATGGTCTGCTGGCTGACTTCTTGGTCACGTACATTAGTCCATGTCACAGCAGGCCACTTGTTCACCAAGGAATTGCACACCCAACGCTCAGGTGTGCACAAGGCTACTTTACTTCATACCCATACAGATAGCGTTGCATTCATCAAGCTGTGTTTAAGGTCTAGGTTGTCTCTGGTTTGGGTTACCACTGTCTTCTAGAAAACAGTTCTCTATAGCTCCTGATTGTCTACAACAGCACTGTCCTTGAGGAGTGGCATGGTCCTATCGGGTCACTTGGAAACCCAAGTGGCATAGCGGGTAAGTGCTGTAGCTGCTAACCAAAAGTTCAGCAGTTCAGATCCACCAGGCACACCTTGTAAACTCTATGGGGGCAGTTCTGCCTTGTTCTATTGGGTCGCTATGAGTCGGCATTGACTCAGTGGCACTGGGTTTGGTTTTTTGGTTTCATTGGGCCACTGTGAGTTGGAATCAACTTGGTGGCAGTGGGTTTGTGTTTGTTTATAGGAACTAATTAGGAGACAGAGGTGGGTCAGGGGTAGAAGTCTTACCTTCCACGCAGGAGACCCAGGTTTGGTTCCCAACCAGTGCACCTAATATGCAGCTGCCCTCTGCCTGTGTTGCTATAATGCTGAACAAGTTTCAACAGGGCTTTCAGACTAAGACACACTAGGAAGAAAGACCTGGCAATGTACTTCTGAAAAATTAGCCATCCAAAACACTGTGGAGCACAACAACCAATCACATTTGTACATGGGATCTCAGTAAGTTGGGGGCTGATTCAACAATAGCCAATAACAACAGAGAAACTACCTAGAATAACGATGGGGCCAGCATTTTATACACAGTTTTAAATTTAGTGCGGTTTACCATCGGTGTGCTTTCAAGAATATTATTTAAATTAGGTGGATTTCTTAAGAGAAACTTTAAGTGTTTTTGTGTAGAACTTTAAATCTCCTCATTATGTCACTTCACTTCCCTGGTGTTATTAACCGTTAATATGATTATAGCCTTATGGCTTACCACGACAGTAACTCAAAGCAGAGCTTCTGTGTTGTAAAGTATACACAGTGAGATTCGGTTAGGCATGAAGGTGGGTAGAAAAATCTCCCTTCCTCTGGTTCTTTGTTTCTTCATTTAATTGTGAGCTGGCTGTCTCTCCATCTGATGTGTCTCTTCAGTTGCTGAATTGTAGGCACTCCTGGTTGTGGGATCATAGACAGAGAAGATCTTCCCTTCTGGGATGCTGAGAAAGCCTCTCAGATGATTAACAGATGAGAGCTAGAAAGTGTAGCATTTCAAAGCTGCCAAAATGTTGGGGAATATTTTACATTTCAGTGGATTCATCTGTTTCCCAGCCATTGCTTGCCTCCTCTCCAGGACATGTGCTTTTGGTTTGAGCTTTTATTGGTTTTGTTCTTTATTCCTACTCTTTCCTTTACACGGGCACATAGGAAATCATGACTGAAGTCATATTCATAAAGTGCTGCGTGGTGTGACTCAAAACAACTACACCCTTTCTTCTGAGGGAGAGACAATGCTAGGAACAGTTTAGGGCAAGTAATTGATCCCAGCACCACTGGTGTTGCTATTGATAGGTGTAGAGAAGGCAGTAGCAAGAGAACCTTGATGAAAGACCATCTCCTATTATGCTTCAGGAGGCTACAGAAGGTTTCCTGAAAGTTTATATCGTGGTAACACCTAGTAACTGCCGTAAGGACTAAGATGATAGGGTTTTTACCAAACAGCAGGTCCAAAGAGAACCTTTTCCACTCCTTCCTTCCACCCAGAAATATTTCAGGTCATGCGGAAACTCAAGTCTTGAAACACATCCATTTTTAAGCATTTGTTCCAACGGTCTCTGTAGAAAAGTCCAAATTCATTGTACATCTGTATATGGCCTCCACAGATACAGCTGGTAGAAGAAAGATGTGGAGATTTCTGTCAAGAACAAAGACTGTATAGAAAATTTGATGAGAAATCTTTGATTATGTAGGAGAAAATAAATATTATGTACACATTTCTTTATTTCTTTCTTCAGTTAATTGTGCACTGGCTGCCTCTCCATCTGATTTTTTTACTTCAGTTTGCTGAATTGTAGGAGCTCCTGGCTGTGGGATCAAAGACAGAGAAGATCTTCCCTTCTGGGATGCATACATATATATACATATACGTACAGTAATGGGTATCTTAAATGTTAATGTTAGCAAGAGACAAAGATGGAGTCTGAAGCAGCAAGGAGTACTGGCTCCTGGGAGGTGCAAATAATTAATGTGCTAGGTCACTAAAAAAATGGTTGGAAGTTCAAGTCCACCAAAATTGCTTCAGAAGAAAGGCCTGGCCATCTATTTCCTGGAAATCAACCACCCCAAACCCTAAGAAACACAGTTCTATTCTGACATACAAGGGGTTGTCATGAGTTGGATTTAGCTCAAAAACATCTGTATTTTTTTAAATGTGTTTTTAAAAATAGGTCAAGTGGGAAAAAATCCTTTCATGAATCAGAATTTTTTTTTCTGAAGAATATCGTCTTCTTTTCTATTCCAAGGCTGTCTTAATTCTTATAATGACCAATATCCTCAACTGCCAGAGACTGAGCCTCTGATATTCATTGTCCTGTACTTTTAAGGTTAGGGAAGTGATTAATACATTTTCTAAAGATTTGTCACAAAAATTCTTCCCAGCAACACCCTATATGTGACCGCTCTAGTTAGTTGGGGTTGTGTTAAGTAGTATGGACAGTAACTCAGTGTTATTTCAAAAAATGCCTGAGTTGTTGACTCCAAACAGTAGTTGTTATTTTGCACATGACTTACATATCATTCCTACAGAATCTAAATGAAATCAACTCTCCTACCCTACAACCTACCTTGAGCTCTTTGTTCTTTAACTAGGCATTGTATTTCTGTTTCTGGTCTTCTCACTTGGCTCAAAGCAAATACTGTGATTTGATGTTCTTTTGGGGGGCATTCAGCTAATACCACAGCAGTTCTGATAGTTCTTCTTTCTAAAGTTATTTGCATTTGAACTATCTAGATCTCATAAAATTATTGAAAGTGGAGCTGTGTGAGTTAAGATTATAGTGAGTCTATGCCATAAAAAAAAAATGAAGAGAACTTCAACTTACTTTATGAAACCAGAATAAAACCAACTCTGATAAAATAGGACAAAAAGAGAAAACTATGAATCCAACTTCCTTCTTGTTGCAGATGCCAACCAAATCCAGCAGCACATTAAAAAAATAATATATTGTCATTAAGTTGGATTCATTCTAGGAATGGAAAGATGAGCCAACATTAGAAAATTGAATAACATAATTGATTACATAAACAAAATAGGAAAAGCACTTTATATAATTTAATGGCAGTTCTAATACAAAATTTTAAGTAAAATAGAAATAGAAGGAAAGAATTTAATGATGTTTGCCCCAGACTTACAGCAGTCACTACATTAAGTAGCAAAATACTAAAATCATTCACACATTTGAATAAATAAGTCAGGATGATTATTATCCTCATCATTATTTGAAATAATTTAAAAGGTTTAGCTATTGTGATAAGACAAGAAAATAAAGTTGCAGTAAGTGATAAAATAAAGACATAAAGCTATCTTTATGCATACTTAATATGACTATAGACAGTTACTAATTTTTTTTACCCTAATCAGAGAATCTGGTTATGTAACTGGATATAAGACACACCAGTGAAAATCAATAACTTGAAAATTAGTGGACAAAATTTCAGAAGAAATAGAATTTGCATAATCTCAAGGTATTTCACCCAAGGTATTTATTAACAACAAAAGAAAAGATAACAACTTCATAGTAAAGAAACCTAACAGAAATTAGAAACCCAACAGAAGTCACCTTAACCAAGTGATCAAGGTAAACATCACTAGTGATAAGACATCATGAATCCCTTGCTATGAGGCACTGAGAAAGAAGCAACATCACTTCTCTTGTATTATTGCCCCCCAAAATGCATAACCCCAAACCAATCATGAGAAAACGTTTTGAACCCACTCTCTTGGGTTCATCCACATGCTTCTGCCCCATACATACCTTACTATCTTTGATCTTCTAATCTTCAAGTACCTGACCAATCAATCAAATCAGTTACCACTATCCAAGAGACCAGGTACATCTTTACCCCAGGTCACATGTTTTTTGACATTGAATTGATGACCAGGGGTACACTTCCTCAAAGCTATGCCACTGGAAAAATTTCCTCTAGCCATAATTTTCAGGGCTACCCTTAGTGATAGTGTAGTATGGTAGCAGCCCATTTTTAGTTGGCCACAAAGTATTGTGTTAATTCACTGGTATGCCCTAAAACTAAGATTTCCTTCCTCTGTCAGCTAGTCCTAGGGAACTTCACATGTGACCACATGTGTGAGCTAGAAAAGAGGCAACACAGCTTATCCCTTTACACTTCATTAGCCATTGGTCTCCTGGAACGTGTTAACTGCCTGGCACTGAAGTAGAAAGCCTGCAAGGCTCGAAGATATAGGCTGCACAGCAATATCTGCCACACTAGCAAAAATCAGTTACAAAATGGAACTGGAAAAAAAATTGTATTCTCTTTTTTAACCAAGAATAAATTTAATAAGAAAAATCATAGAAAAACCTATGGTTTTCTTAATAAGAAAAGAAAGCTACTTAAAAAACTATAAAATATTATTGAAACCTTAAAATAAACCCAAACAAACAGACAGACATATCATGTTCTTGGTAGAGAAAACCTTAGTATCATAAAAACATCAGTCCTCAAATTAACATAGAAATTCAATGCAACGTCCCAAAGCTTTTTTATTATTATTATTTTTCATTGTGGAGGGGGAAGGGTTGGTGCATAGAAGTATTTTGAAGTTTATATAGAGCAATAACTATTTGAGAATGACCAAGAGAAGTTGGAAAGATAAAAACAGCTCTGGGCATTTCCTTACAAAATAATAAAGCTCACTATAAAGTCATTACATGTCAAACAATATACCGCTGACACAGGAATAAATTAATAGATCAAGAGCAAAATAGAGAACTCAGAAATGCATTATACTGCATTTGGAAACATAATACATGGCAAAAATCGAATTGTGTCTCCAAGTGAAGAGTTTATGTAGTAAGTGAAGGTGGAGTGACTAGCTGGCCCTCTGGGTGGGTAGGTGGGGGGATGATGGTAGATCTCAACCTCACGTCATAAACGAAAATAAATTCCAGGTGAAATACTCAAAATAATATCAGTTTGGAGAGAGTATCCTACTTTTCTGCCAAGAATTAGATGCACTGGTCTCTAATCTCAAGGAGGGGAGTAATGAGATCCTCATGGCTGCAAGCTTTGATGCCCGTCATTCCGTGGCAAACTCAAGTGGCTGGGATGGTTACAGGGACAGGCACTCTGCTCCAGAACATTTTTCTCACTGAGCCTGCCCGCAGATTGGGGCCACAGGTGTGTTGAACCCAGCTCCACCTATGAGATCTGACAATTAAATTCACAAACTCATCCTATGGGGTGGAGTCAAGATGGCAGACTAAACACATGCCTCCCTAAGTCCCTCTGGAAACCAAGACCTGAACTGATAATTAAATTGAGCCTTCTGGACACCTACTGAACCCTAGGACACAGCATAGGACTGTTAATTTGGACTTCATACCACTCAACAGAAACTTCCTCTTTTTCACTGACTCCTGCTCTTGGTGAGTGCTGGCTTTCATGGACAGAAGGTAACTCACCATTTTAACTTTTTTTTCTGGCAGGTGGAGCTGGGACTTGACTAGTAGCTAATCTCAGATGCTCTGCTGGTGGGACCAGCCAGCAAAATTGCCATATTTTGAGAGCCCAACTTTGGACTCTGTGCATCTCGGCACCTTTGGCCTCTCTTTCCTCCTCCGCTATTGAGTAGCCTGTACCGAGGCAGGTGGGCAGTTTGTGTGGGACACCATCTTGTTCCACTGGGAGGCAGAGATATCCATACGGAGGCCTCAACTGGACCTAATTTCCTAGGCTAGGAGGCAGCGCCTGTCTGAAGGAGAGCACTTTTCCAGCAGAAAAGCAGTATTCTACACAGTGTTGCCTACAGCTAGAGCCCAGTAGCAGAGGCCAGCAGGACAGTAGCCTTTCTGCGTTTTAGACTAGTTTATAACACCTGGGGTTAGATATAGAGGTGCTTACTTTGCCAGCTGGGAAGAGGGACCTATAAATCTGAAAACCTGGCTGACTTTGGAAGCCATCAGATACCTTTTACCTTTCATTTTAAGACAGCCTAGAGAAACAACTGTGGTCCTTCCTCGCAGCATCTCTCCCAGCCTCTATTGACTCACATGATGCCCCAAAAGCAGTAAACTCTGGATAAAAGCATAACCAAGAAATCACCCTTCAGAAAGGCCCCAAAAGAAAGCACCAAAGAACTTCCCAGTGAAGAAACCTTTCTGAAACTATTGGAAGGTGAATACAAAAGGATTATATCAAGAGCCCTCCTAGATCTTATACAAAATGCAGCAGAGCAAAATGAAAAATTAAGCAAGCTTTTCAATCTGATGGAATGCCAGTACTCTGAAATTCAACAGATCAAGAACAAAATCAAAGAGACAGAAACTTCAATTCAAAGCCAAGAAAACAGAATGGAACAAATGGAAAATAAACTTTGACTAGGAAGACCAGAGCTACTGACTCCAGCATCCATGAGGAGAAATCACAACAAAAGAAACAAGAAAAGTGAAGAAGCATTAAGAAGTATGTGGGACTGTATTAAGAGGAACAGTCTTCGATTAATAGGAGTTCTTGTGCAGGGAGAGACATCTGAGGACACAGAGAGTATTGCTGCTGAGCTACTGACAAAAAAACTTCCCAGACATTATGAAAGAAGAGAATACAGATATCCAAGATGCATATTGAACACCACTCAATATAGATCTCAAAAGAAAGACCCCAAGACATATTATAATCAAACTTAACAAAATGAAATAGAAACAGAAACTCTTAAAGACAGCAAGACTCAAAGCAAAGCTAACGTTCAGAGGTAAACTCTGTAGGCTTTCGTCAGATTTTTCAGCAAAACAATGTTGGCACAGAGACAGTGGCATGACACATTGAAAGCCTTGAAGGAGAAGAACTTCCAACCAAGAATTATGTATCCTGCCAAACTATCTTTCAAATATGAAAATTAAATTAAGACCTTCGCAGATAAACAGAAACTCAGAGACTGTGTAAAAACCAAACCAAAGCTACGAGAAATACTGAAGGAATCTCTTGGCTTAGCAGAACAAAACCACTAACTTTATATTTTAGAAGCAAATACAGGACATATCACCCAGAAACCTACTCAGTTAGGGAAGGCTCCAAACTAAATCAAAGCTATAATGAAAGAAAAGCTATAGTGAAAGAAATGATCGAGTGATCATATCATGAAAACTATGATGTCATCATATTAAGAAGAAGGGTGTACTGCAGTTGTTACAGTCCTTCCAGATGGAGAGGAAGTTAATAAGACTGGTAGTAATTAAAATTGGGTTTATACATAGTTTACTAAGGGGGATCATAGGGGCAGCTGTAAACCACAATAAAGATGCAACATATCAAATCAAGAAACATAATACAGGAGTCTCAACAACTACAGAATCAATCCTGAAAAAGGTGAAAAATCAACTCACAAAGAAAAGGTCCCAGAAAAGGTTAATAAGAACAACAGAAAACATCAACACAAAAATAAACATATCACAAACTCATCCTAGAAAAGGTGCTGCATCTTCGTTGCTAAATATAACTACAGACACCTTCAAGATACTCCCCTTGGGAAGCTATGCATCAATGCTGTTACCTAGTCCACCCCTCGAAGCAATTTTGGATCTTTTTCCAGAATGGTTATCAAACCTATCGTCATCATGTTACCCTTGATGTCTGAAATGTCATCAGAAAGTCTTCCTTTCAATATGTCCTTTGTTTTTGGGTAAAGAAAATTCCCTGGGGGCCAGATCAGGTGAGTAGGGAAGGTGTTCCAATACAATTATTTGTTTACTGGCTAAAAAGTCCCTCACAGACAACTATACAATTAACTTTGCAAACTTGCCACCATGTGCAATGGCCATTCCAGAAAGAGTTGCAAAATTGCTTTGAAGGGTGGACAGGTGCTGTCATCACTACATAGTCTCCCAAGTGGAGTACTTCGAAGGTGACCATAGCCATATTTGGCAGTGAGGTATGTAGCACTTAGAACAATTAAGTTCATAGACTTAATTGTCAGACCTTGTACATCAGGTCCCAAGGTCGTGGGAAAGTTACTGTGCATCTCCAGATCTCAGTTTCCTCACTCATGAAAGACTCAACGAGAGTCTTTTCAGTGAAGTAACACGTAAAGGTAATGTACAGATGATAGCTTCTTGTTCAGTGTTGTTGGATGCCATCCAGTTGGTTCTGATTCACGACAACTGCCTTCTTGTGACAGATTAGAACTGCCCATCGTGTTTTAGGGGGGCAGCTATAATCCTTACAGAAGTTGCCTGGTCTTTCTTACGCAGAGCTGCTGGTTGGATTAGTCATCTAACACTTCAGTTGGCAGCCTAATGGCTAACCATTGCACCATTACAGTTCTTTGCTGCATAGAAAGCAGCCCAAAAATGTTAGCTGCCATTATATTAGAGCCCTGGTGACACAGTGCTTAAGGGCAGGCTGCTCACCGAAACTTTGGCAGTTTGAATCTGCCAGCTGCCCATTGGAAACCCCATGGGCAGTTTTCCTCTGTCCTATAGGGTCTCTATGCGTTGAATCAGTGGCTGTAGGTTCGGTTTTGGTTTTTTATTATTTTATTCTTATGATCATTAGACTTGGATTCCTTACTCTCCTCTATCAAGATGTCAGGCAAAATCAACTGGTCATTTCCAGAAACATCTCCCCACCAACACTGACTCCTTGTCTAATCATTCATCTACAGGCGCTGGTTCCTGTGGATCAACTAAACCAGTGGATCAGGGCTGCAACGGCTTCCAGTAGCACCTGCTTTCTAGTACTTACCATAGTTTCAGTATTATTATTGTTCTGCCAGCTCTGTGGCATAGTGGTTAAGTGCTATCGCTGCTAATCCAAAAGTCAGCAATTCAAGTCCACTAAGCGCTCTTTGGAAACTCTGTGAAGCAGTTCTATTCTGTCCTCTAGGGTCACTATGAGTAGAAATTGACTCAACAGCAGCGAGTTTTTTGTTTGTTTTTGGTTTGGCCAACTCTGTGGCTTTAACACACGCTGATTAATTTTCTCTTATGATTTTTTTCAAAGACTGTTATCTCAGTATTTGTGAAAATCTCACCTAACTAGGTCTGCTTGTTGCGTGCCATTTGCTAATTTTTTTCCACTAAAGCTTTTTCCCTCCACTCACTCAGAGAGGTAAGAAATAGTGCCTACCTGACCCTATCAAGTTAAGCCTAATCCCCATATTGTATTGTTCTCTTCTAATTAGACTTCCCAACAGTTTTCCCAGTTTCAAGCTGATATTCCTTTGGGAATCTGCAAGATCTAAGGAAGATTTTTCATAAAGTAATCTTAGAAAAGCAGAAATCCTGGAACATGTCCACTTTGGCCCTGTCAACATCAGCCTCTTCTAAGCTTGTGACTTCCTCCTAGCCCAATCCGAGTTGTCACTTCCTGGCTGTTTGAGGTGGTGCCTGTTCTCACAGTGACCTGGGGACTTGAGATGTTATCTCTTAGCTCTGGTAAATGGGTAATGGGCAGAGAAAGCCAACACTTATGAAATGTCGACTGTGTGATCAACCTCCACCAGAACAATTCTTAGTTATTTACACGTGTTTTGAGTAGTGGTGGAGTATTTGAACTGCCTGGATTTTTTAAAGCCGCTTCTTACATATTTATTTTATAAATTATTTTACTGTTGTTGAAAATATACTCAACACTTGAATACCTGTCAGCTCAACAGTTGTGGCACATCTGGGTCAGGACACTGACCTGATTCTTGGAGTTCTGCAACCACCTTCAACCACTTTTTCCAAATTGTTCCTCCTCTATTAATGTAAACACAGTGCCCCCTAAACTTCCTGCCTAACAATTTCTTATTTTTAAATAACTGAGGAGTCACAGCCAAGCCAAGCCAAGTGCCATCGAGTCGGATCAGACTCCTGAAGAGTCACAGGTCGTCACAGAAACGGTAAAATGGGCACCTGATACTCTTTACACAGCTCCCTCTGATGGTCAAATAAACGCACAGTTAAAGCCAGGAAATTGACATAGGCACAATGCTGTTAAACCAATAGTATGAATTAAATTGTATCCCCTCCCCACCAATGAAATATATTGTGAATCCTAACCCCTATAATCTGGTGATAAACCAAACCAAACCCACTGCCATCAAGTCAGGTCTGACTCAGAGGTCAGAGCAGAACTGGCCCATAGAGTTTCCAAGGAGTGCCTGGCAGACTTGAACTGCTGACCTTCGTTAGTAGACATAGCAATTAATGCACTATGCCACCGGAGTTAAAAGCACCTGGCAGCTAAACAAAAGATGGGCAGTTTGAACTCACTAGTAGCTCCAAGGAAGAAAGATATGGCAATTGGCTTCCAGAAAGATTTACAGCTTTGGAAACCCTATGGGAAATTTCATCTCTGTCCTATAGGATTGCTTTGAGTCAGAATGGACTTGATGGCAACTGGTTTTTGTGTCTGTGTTTATAACCCTATTTTGAAACGGACTTTCTCTGTTATGTTAACAGACTTGCTCTGTTAAGTTAACGACAGAGAAAACTATTTTGCGCAGGATGTGTCTTAAATCTGTATGTATCTTTTGAGGCATCCAAGTAGATTAAGTAGGCAAACAAGCTGAGACGGGGAGGGATGTGTGCTACGCTCTAGAACGTCTCTAAGAAACTAAGAAACAGAAACCTATGAGAGACAAGAACTTCCTCCTAGAGTGAATAAACAGTAAAAGTCTTCCCCTAGAGGCAGCACACTGAATCTGGATTTCTAACCACCTAAACAAGGACAGGAAACCCTGATGGCATCGTGGTTAAGTGCTAGGTCGTGGTTAAGTGCTAGGTCTGCTAACCAGAAGGTTGGCTGCTTGAATCCACCAGGCACTCCTTAGAAATCCTATGTCAGTTCTACTCTAGAGGGTTGCTATTTGGAATCAACTTGATGGCACTGGGTTTGGTTTTTTGGGTTTTAGAAACAATGAGAAACTAAATTTCTGCTTATTAAAGCCACTACTGGTGGTATTTCTGTTACAGCAGCACCAGGTAATTAAGACTCACTTACAGTCCTTATTCAGCTTTCACTGAACTGTCTGAATTACATTCTCACTCTGCCTCTTCCAGTGAGACTTGGGAGGACTCCTTCCATCCCGTTGTAGGAAAGAGCGTCCCAGGAACTCTCCACTACTTGTATCTTCAGAACTTTCTTGGGACCAGGAATATACCCAAACTAACCCAAATCTACTGCCACTGAGTGGATTCTGACTCATAACGACCCTGTAGGACAGCAGAGAACTGTCCCATAGGGTTTCCAAGGCTATAGATCTTTAAGGGAGCAGAAGGGCACCTCTTTCCACAGGGGAGTGCCTGGTGGGTTTGAACTTCTGATCTTTCTGTTAGTAGTTAGCTGCTTAACCACTGCACCACCAGGGTTTCCTGTCAGGTAGAATACTAGGTAAAAATCAATTGGATATTTCTGAGATAAGTAAATAAATGTATACCTAGAATAAAACCCAAGAAAATATTAAAGCTTCTCAGTAACTACAGTTCTAAAGCACCATGATCTTTCTTTTTCTCTGGGTAAGGATCATGGGGTGAGCCCCATGCAAAAGTGTGTCAAGGTGTTGACATCAGCCTATTAATACAAACAAGTAGAATTGTATCAAACACTCTGGGAGAGAAAAGAGCTAAATTGAGTGGACAGATGTGAATCTCTTCCAAGAAACTGGCCACGCTATGAGTAAAGTATTTGGGAAAGAGCACAAATGACTTCAGTGTGGTAAGTTTTTGAGGAAAATTCTATGATTTTTATATGGTCACAGATCAAATAGAAATACAGTGAAAATGCATAATTTACATAGTTTCATTAGCTCTGTTTTGATCATTGAACTATGCAACCATATTTATGCCCACTTTACAAATTAAACACCAACCCTGAGGGACAAGAGGCATGCCTCTGAATACTCTACATAAGCTTGTGTCCTAGTGACAGAACTGAAAGGCAAAAAGTCAGCCTAGGGGCAGAAAAGAACTTCTTTCCCAGGATGAATGAGAATACTGTTTCTCAGGGCAGAAACTGCCAGGGGTTCACCCAGTGTTCACTCCTCCCCTTTTCCTACTAATAGAATCATGATTTTATTAGGATCAGCCATGTGCCAAGGTATCAAGAAACTACCTTTCCCTAGCTTCTTTGTGTACAAGAGTGACCGTGTGATTCAGTTTTGTGTGTGTGTGGTATACAGGCAGATGATAATGATAGGCCTTTTGCCCTAGCCCTTTCTCTTCCACCTGTCCTGGAATGCAGACACGATGGATGGAGCTTTAGCAGCCTGTTTGTGATTACATGCATGATATCTAAGAATTTTGAATTTGTGCCCAATTCCCCCATTTACTAGTTGAGCAAATAACTTAACTTTGTTCTGTGCCTAAACTGCCTGATCTATAAAGTTTGGATGACAGTACTAGATAGCCACAGGTCAAATTATCTTCGTAAAACACAGAGCAGAATGCCTGCATACAGTGAAAGCTTAGCCAGAAAAGTGTTTCCATTCTCAATGAGCTCAATTCACAGTGAAATGCTTTTGTAGAAGTAGAAAAAATAGATGTATTACTAGTAGGAAGAATCATATCATCATTAGCAACAATTATAATAATAAAGTGGGTTGAGGGTCAATTTACAAAGGACCTAAAATGCTATTATGAGGAGGTTTGGTTTTATTCAATGAAAAATAAATGATCTATTGAGTAATCATAAGCCAGAGAATGACATGGCTATATCCAAATTATAAGAAAACTCTGGATAAGTTCAAGAAGTATGTTGGAGATGGAATTAACTATCCTTGATGCCAACTGTTAAATTGAGGGACAAAGGGTATTTAATTGGGAGGAAGGACCACTGTTTGCTCAGAAATTAACCTGACACCCTCAGTAACACTGCATAAAGAGTTAAATGGAGTGAGAGATATTTTTCTAAGTGATGTCCGGCCTGCAGGGATTGATTAAGCCAGACGTAGGGGCTCTGCCGCACCTGTCTTTGATGTCCCTTTGCGAGACACTCCGGGCTGGACCGTCATCGCCACTCTTGAAAGTGCGATTTTTCTGCATTTTTTCAGTTAAGCTCAGGCACAGTAAAGTTTTTCAAAACTCTGTAGTTGGACACTAATTTATCTCAAGGTTCAGAAACATTTTCAAATTTTAAGTACAGCAACTGCAAACGATTTAGGCATCAAATTACTTGAGTTATTGGCATTAATGAAAGAAAATATTATTTTAAAGTCATCTTTGGCTTCCAAATAAGGCACTATAATTTCCTCCCAGCTTTGAAACTGTGTCTGTGTTCTGCCTTCAAGGAAATAGCATGTATATGATCCACTATGGGAATGCTCTGTGTGAAGACAGTAAGGCATTAAAGGCACGTCCAGAGCTAAATTATGGCAGTCTCTAAGTGGTGCAAATGGTTAAACACTTAAATACTAACTGACAGGTTGGCCACTGGAACCCACCCAAGGGTGCCTCGGAAGAAAAGCCTGGCAGTCCAATTCTGAAAGGTCACAGCTTTGAAACCCTGTAGAGGACACTACTGTGCACAACACACAGAGTCACCATGAGTCTGAATCAACTCTTCAGCAATGGATACAGGTTTTGTTTAGTTAAACTACATAAGAACTATTAGTAAGTAGAAGTTTTGTTTTACTTATTTTAATATAATCATAAATCTAAAACTATTATTCCTTAAAAACGCTTTAGCTAATAAAGGATTCCTGGTGGCACAGTGGGAACCCTGTTGGCACAGTGGTTTAGACCTACAGCTGTTAACCAAAAGGTCAGCAGTGTTAATCTACCAAGCTCTCCTTGGAAATCTTATAGGGCAGCACTGTCATCTAGGGTTGCTATGAGTTGGAATTGACTCAATGGCAATGGATTTGGTTTTCTGGTTCTAGTGGCATAGTGGTTATGCATTTGACTGCTAGCCAAAAAAAGGATAGCAGTTCAAATCCACCAGCACTGTCTTGGAAACTCTATGGGGTCAGTTCTACTGTGTCCTATAGGGTTGCTGTGAGTTGGAACCAACTTAAAGGCAACAGGTTGAGTTTTTGGGGTTAGCTGATAGAAGGCATAATGAAGAGGCTGGACAGATCATCAGTACACCAGTTTGTTGCAAATTTGATGTGTTCAGATATTAGCTCATGGAACAATTGTTGAGCTGCTGGTGTGTTCCATGCTCAGTTCTCTCTCCGGTTTTGGGGGAGAATGGATTCACCACTGTCCTACTGGGTTGGTGGCAGGGTAAATGCACTGGATGACCTCTGAAACTCTTCCCCCCTGCCTCCTGAGAAGACCTGTGGTTGTAGACATCAGAAGACGGGAAAGAAAGTCAGCAAAGGTTTGCACGCAGGCCAACCCTGGCCAACTAGTAGTGGCTTTCTGGAGTTCTGTGCTAAGGATTCTGAGACTGTGGCAGAGAGAGAGGGAAAGATGACCCCAATGGCTTGTAGTATCTTCCACTAGATCAGGCATGGGGAATGACCCTAAAACTCACTGACATCAAGTCAATTCTGAAACATAGCAATCCTATAAGACAGAGTAGAACTGCCCATAGAGTTTCCAGAGCTGTCATATTTACAGAAGCAAACTGCCGCACTTTTCTCCCATGGAATAGCTGGTAGGTTCAAACCACCAATCTTTTGGTCACAGCGCTCCCTAAGATCCCGTCAAGGAGCCCTGGTGGTGCAGCGGTTAAGTGCTCAGATGCTAAGCAAATGACTGGAGATTCAAACCCACCAGATGCTCCAAAGGAGAAAGATGTGGCAGCCTGCTTCTGTAAATTACAGTCTTGGGAACTCTCTGGGGCAGTTCTACTCCATTCCATAAGGATGCTATGAATAGGAATGGACTCAGTGGTGATGGGATAGGATCCTGTTTCTCAAAGAAAGGCATCATGAAATAGAAAGACTATCAAGTCACCCACTGATGTATTTATCTGTACTTTTTTCCCAAAGAAGGCTTAGTGCAACTTACAAATGCGTGCAATACTTCCATGCAATAAAAAGTGAGGAGGAAGGATATCAGGGTGAAGGAGCCATGAGTGTGAGAAACTAGGACTATTGGTTTGGAGAAACTCCCTGCTCAGAACATGCTTTGAGACCATCACATGACTTCTATGGGCCTCTGTTTCCTCATCTTTAAAATCAGGTGGAATATACCTCTTGGTGCCTTCCAACTCTAACCCCCATGCTTTCCAAAATGTCTCCAACAACCAAGAGGATGATCACTTGTGTAATAAGCAGTATTTTTCATTGTTATTCTTGTAAGGTGCTGTCAAGCCAGTTCCAACTCGTAGCATCCCTACGTACAGCTGAATGAAGCACTGCCCAGTCCTGTGCCAGCCTCGCAGTACTTACTGTGTTTGGGCCCATTGTTGCAACCACTCTTTCAAACCATCTCACTCAGGGTTTTCCTCATTTTCACTGACCCGCTATTTTACCAAGCATGATGTCCTTCTCCAGGGACTAGTCTTTCCTGACAATATACCCTAAGTATCTGAGATGAAGTCTTGCCATCCTTGCTTCATAGAAGTGTTTGGCTGCACTTCTTTCAAGACAGATTTGCTCATTCTTCTGGCAGTCCGTGGTATATTCAGTATTCTGAGCCAACACCGTAATTCAAATGCAACCATTCTTCTTCAGTCTTCTTTATTCGTGGTCCAGCTTCTCTGTGTATATGAGGACACTGAAAATACCATGGCTCGTGCCGGGCAATCCTTAGTCCTTAAAACGACATCTTTGCTTTTTAACACTTTAAAGAGGTCTTTTATCTGAAGTAGCTTATCTTTCAACTTTCTGGCTGCTGTTTCCATGGACGTTGATTATGGATCCAAGTAAAAGAAAATCCTTAACAACTTCAATCTTGTCTTTGTTTATCATGATGTTGCTTATTGGTCCAGTGGTAAGGATTTTTGTTTTCTCTATGTTAGCATATAATCCATACTGAAGGTGGTAGTCTTTGATCTTGATCAATAAGTGCTTCAGGTCCTCTTCATTTTCCATACTGTTTTTTTATGTTCTAAGCATTGCCTCATCTAGTCCTCAAAACAACACTTGGAATTAAGTGGCTATTATCACTCCGTTTTACGGATATAGACACTCAAGATCCCGGAAAGCTGAGTAAGTTGTCCAAGGTCACAGATACAGTACGGGCAAAGAAAAGTCTGTCTCCTTTTAGAATAAGTGTTCTCATCCAACATAACCTAGTGAGATTTTAAACATATTTTGAAGTTTAAGGTGACAGGACTGGGAGAAAACACCCTAATTAAGAAGGAAAAAGAACATAAATTGGTGCAGACTCAACGGCCCTTGGCTGGCTGGCAGAGGCTGGTCATACCCAGCTCTCTACTGTTGTCATCCAACAGGGCTGGGTAACTCACCCTGCTAGTATCAATGTCTCCACAGGAAGTTCTCAGACCTGGCTTCAACAGCATAGAGAAACAAATTTGTAGTGACCATGTGAGCAGCAGGCTTTGGCTGGTGGCTTGGCCAAAGAATTTTCCTGACCTCTTCACTCTGCCTCTCAGGCCTCCAACCACTTTGCCAAATGTAGGCTTCTGGTTTACTAATAATGGCCAGGGTAATCACCAAACACAGATGAAACCCACTAGAGGGACTGAGGTTACACCCTGGAAGCCCAACAACCAGGGGGCTGAGTCAGTAGCCTCCCTGACTCTGCTTCCAGCTTGCCCTTCAGAGGGTGGTCTATCTCCAACTCTCTGTGTCCAGGAAGTCTAGACTGGTGACCCACAGCTGCTGTTCAGAGAATCATTGGGCTTTCTTCGAAGCACTTGGTAATTCTCAGAGGGAAGCTACTTGGGGCCTCACTACTCAAAGTGTGGTCCACAGATCGATAGTAACAGAGCTACCAGGAGCTGGTTAGGCAAAGAGGATCTCAGGGCTAACCCCTGGTCTACTGAATTGATCCCAGATTTTAGCAAGAGCCTCAGGAGAATTTTAAGCACATTAAAGTTTGAAAGACTCTGGAATGGATGAAGACATACACAGAACAGTGATTCTCAACTTATTCAAAAAATACTCACTTCTGCTTCCCAGCCTAGGTCAATTAAATCAGAATCCCTGGTGGTGGCACTCTGGCATATGCAGTTGTTAAAGCTTCTCAGGTGACTCTACCATGTAGCCAAGGCTGGGCACTGCTGAGCTAGTAGTGCCTGCCTACTCTCCTAAACCAAACCAGGCAATTTCTGACATCATTTGCAAATCAGCAGCCTTTCACAGCCAAAAACCCACCAATCCTCCATGAAAAGTGACAAAGAAGGACAGCATAGTGAGTTCTGCACCAGTACAGACTTAGTCCATTAAAAGGATTGGCTTTGACACGGATATTATGCCCTTATTACTTGTTTTGTTCTTGTTTTGTCTTTTCAGAAATGTTGGGAGTAGGTAAATGTCCATTACAAAGTAAAAAGTGGCCAACTGTATCTGGAACTTTGATTTCAAAAAAAAAAATCTTAAGACTCATAACTGTAGAAAACAGATGTAAGCATATCAATAAACATATATATCCCCTAGCCCTCAATTTCAAATTCCCTCAAATTCAAAAATAAAAAAATAAAAAGTCACTTCACTTAATAAGACACTACTACATCATGAATGATACAGTAATTAAGTTTTATGTATGCAAATCAGAAGACTGGCACTTCAAATCCACCAGGCACTCCTTGGAAACTCTGTGGGACAGTTCTACTCTGTCTATAGGATCGCTATGAGTCAGAATTGACTCAACAGCATTGGGTTTGGTTTATGTTATGAGTCACAACTCAGGAAGTGATTCTAGGTTTATATATGGGCATCTTGATAAAAGGTAGACAGACCATCAAGTCAGGGAAATAATGAAGTGTCCCATTATTTAATGTGATGGATTTCTTGAGCAAATGGTAATATTCATGATTAATGCACCAGCTGGCCATCTATGAAGGAGTTTCATGGACATGCCCTCTGTCAGTGGTTCTCAGATTTTGGCATGCCTCTGAGTCACCTGGAGATCTTGTTGGAACACAAATTACTGATGCCTACTCCTTCAGTCCCCCACAGGGCTGTCAGTTTGCGGTCTTGTTGGGGCTTGCATGTTGCTGTGATGCTGGAAGTTATGCCACTGGTATTCAGATTTCTAGCAGGGTAACTCCTGGTGAATGGGTTTCAGGTGAGTTTTCACACTAAGACAGACTAGAGAGGTCCAGCACTTTATTTCAGGAAAGAATTAGCCAGGAAAATTATGAATAACAGTGGAACACCTTCTGAGATAGGGCCCAAAGATGAGCCTCCCAGGTTGGAAGACACTCAAAAAGACAACTGGGGAAGAGCTGCCTCCTCAAAGTAGAGTGGACCTTAGCAACATGGATGGAATCAAGAATTAAAGACTTTCATTTGCTACTATGGTATGACTCAGCTGAGAATAAACAGCTGCAAATATCCATTAATAATTGGAATACAGGATGTACAGTATATGAATCTAGCAAAATTGGAAATCATAAAAAATGGAACCTGTAAACATGGATATCCTAGGCATCAGTAAAATGAAATGGACTTGCACTGACTGTCTTGAATTGGACAATGATATGGTCTGCTATTACAGGAATGGCAACTTGAAGATGAATAGCATTGAATTCATCATCAGCATGAACATATCAAGATCTATCCTGAAGGACAATGCTGTCAGTGACAGGATAATATCCGTAAGCTTACAAGGAAGGCTGGTTAATATGACTATTATTCAAATTTATGCACTGACCTCTAAGGTCAAAGATGAGGAAACTGAGGATTTTTACCAGCTTCTGCAGTTTGAAATTGATGACACATGCAATCGGGATACATTGATAATTACCAGTGACTGGAATACAACAGATGGATACAAAGAAAAAGGATCAGTAACTGAAAAATATGGCCAGTGATGGAAACAATGCTGGAGATCACATGGTAGTATTTTGCAAGACCAACGACTTCACTGCAAATGCCTTTTCACACCAACATAAATGGTGACTATGACTTCATTGCAAATACCTTTTTACATCAACATAAATGGTGACTATGCACATAGACCTTACCAGATGCAACACGTAGGAATCAAATCGACTACATCTGTGGAAAGAGACAACAGCAAGCTCAATATCATCAGTCAGAACAAGGCCAGGTGCTGACTATGGCACTGATCATCAATTGCTCATATGCAAGTTCAAGCTGAAACTGAAGAAAATTAGAAAATATCTACAAGGGCCAAAAGGCAACCTTGAGTATATCCTACCTAAGTTTAGAGACTATCTCAAGAACAGATTTAACGCATTGAACAATAAATACCAGATAAGTTGTGGAATGACATCATACACAAAGAAAGCAAGAGGTCATTAAAAAAAAAAAGGTAAAGACCAAAATGGATGTCAGAAGAGATACTGAATGATGAGTAGCTAAAGTAGAAGGAAGAAATGATGAAGAAAAAGTACTGAAAGGAAGATGTCAAAGGGTGACTTGAAAAACAAAGTATTATAATAACATGTACAAAGAACTGGAAATAGAAAACCAAAAGGGAAGAACATGCCTTGTATTCCTCAAGCTGAAAGAACTGAAGAAAAACTTCAAGCTTTGAGTTGCAACAGTGAAGAATTCTAGGGAGAAAATATTAGATGATATAGAAAGCATCAAAAGAAGACGGAAGGAATACACAGAGCCTTTATGCCAAAAAGAATTGGTAGACACTGACATTCAGCCATTTCAAGAGGTAGCATATGATCAGGAACAGATGGTACTGAAAGAAGAAGGTGAAGCTACCCTGAAGGCATAGGAAAAAACAAGGATTCAGGAACTGACGGAGTATCAGTTGAGATGCTTCAACAGACAGATATGGTGCTGGAAGTGCTCACTTGTCTATGCCAAGAAACCTGTAAGACAGCTAGCTGGCCAACCAGCTGGAAGAGATCCATATTTATGCCATTCCGAAGAATAGTGATCCAAGTGAATGCAGAAAAATTATTGAAAAATGTCATTAATACCACATGCAAGTAAAATTTTGCTAAAAATCATTCAAAAGCAGCTGCAGCAATGTATTGAGAGGGAACTGCCAGAAATTCAAGCTGGATTCAGAGGAGGATGTGAAACCGGGGATATCATTGCTGATGCCAGACAGCTCTTGACTGAAAGCAGAGTATTCCAGAAAGGTGTTTACCTATATTTTACTGATTATTTACTGGATCATAATGAATTATGGATAACATTGCAGGGACTGGGAATTTCAGAACACTTAACTGTGGTCATGAGGAATCAGTGGTTCAAACAAAACAATGGATTACTGCATAGTTTAAATTCAGGAAAGATGTGTGTCAGGTTGTACCTCTTCATCATAGCTTTTCAATCTGTATGCTGAGTAAATAATCTAAGAAGCTGGACTATATGAAGAAGAATTGGGTATTAGGATTGGAGACTCATTAATAATTTGCATTATATAAATGACACAATCCTGCTTGCTGAAAGTGAAGAGGACTTGAAGCTCTGTTGAAAATCAGAGACCACAGTCTTCAGTGTGGATTACAACCCAACATCAAGAAAACAAAAATTCTCACAAGTGGAACAATGAGCAGCATCATGATAAATGGAGAAAATAACAAAATTGTCAAGGATTTCATTTTACTTGGATCCACAATCAGCATCCACAGAAACAATAGTCAAAAAATCCAAAGATGCATTACACTGGTGAATCTGCTACAGAAGACTTCTTTAAAGCATTGAAAAGCAAAGATATCACCTTGAAGAATAAGGTGCGCCTGGTCCAAGCCACAGTATTTTCAATCACATCATAAACATGCAAGTGCTGGACAATGAATAAGGAAGACAGAAGAAGAATTGAAGCCTTTGAATTGTGATGTTAGTGAAGAATATTAAATATACCATGGACTGCCAAGAGAATGAACAGATCTATCTTGGAAGAAATACAACTAGAGTGCTACTTGGAAGCAAGGACAACAACACGATGTCTGACATACTTTGGACATGTTGTCAGAAAGCATCAGTCCTTGGAGAAGGACATCATGCTTGGTGAAGTAGATTGTCAGTGAAAAAAGAGGAGAGCCCTCAATGAGATAGATTTTCCAAGTGGCTGCAACAATAGGCTCAACCGCAACAACGATTGTGGGCATGGTACAGGCCTAGACAGTGTTTGGTTCTATTGTACATAGGATTGCTATGAGTTGAAACCAACTTGACAGTACCTAGCAATGACAAACCCTTTAGTATCCAAGTCAGTAAGTGTGGGGTGGTGCCTGGAAATTTGCATTTCTAATAATGTGCCACTCAAAATTCACTGTAGTTCAGTCAATTCTGAGTCATACTGACTACAGGACAGAGTACCATTATCCCATACAATATCCACCAATATAATCTCTACAGCTTGAGTCTGGCTTGAGTTTCCCACAGTTCCCTGCTAATGTACTACTTTAAGCTGTGTTCAGGACAGGACGTTGAACAAGGAATATCATTATTGATGTCAGATGGATCCTGGCTAAAAGCAGAGAATATGAAAAAAGATGTTTACCTGTGTTTTATTGACTATGCAAAGGCATCCAACTGTGTGGATCATAACAAATTATGGATTACTTCTCAGGGAATGGGAATTTCAGAACTGTTAATTGTGCCTTTGTAGAATCTGTTCACAGGGGTTCAAATAGAACAAGAAAACACTGCATAGTTTAAAAATCAAGATAGATATTGGCCAAGGTTGTATCCCTTCACCATACCTATTTAATCTATATATTGAACAAATAATCCAGGAAACTGGACTATATGAAGAAGGGCAGGGCATTAGGATTGGAGAAAGATTCATTAATAGCCTGCAATATGCTGATGACACAAACTTACTTGCTAAAAGTGAAGAGGCCTTGAAACACTGATGAAGATCAAAGACCGCAGCTTTCAGTATGGATTGCGTCTTAACATGAAGAAAACAAAAATCTTCACAACTGGACCAATAAGCAACATTGTGATAAATGGAAAATACAATGAAGTTGTTGTGGATTTCATTGTACTTGGATCCACAATCAATGCCCATGGAAGGAGCAGTCAAGAAATCAAAATACATATTGAACTGGACAAACCAGCTACAAAGACCTCTTTAAAGTGTTGAAAAGCAATGATGTCACTTTGAGGACTGTGGTGCACCTGACCCAAGCCATGGTATTTTCAGTTGTCTCTTATGCATGTGAAAGCTGGACAATGTATAAGGGCGACTGAAGAAGAATTGATGGATTTGAATTATGGTGTTGGCAAAGAATACGCAATACACAGTGGATGGCCAGAAGAGTAAATTGATCTGTCTTGGATGACATATAGCCAGAATGCTCCTTAGAAGTAAGGATAGAGAGACTTCATCTCCCTCCCTTTGGATGTGTTATCAGGACACGTTTGGACCACCCCCTGGAGACGACATCATGCCTGGTGAAGTGGAGGGTTAGCAGAAAAGAGGAAAACCCTTAAGGAGATGAACTGACACAGTGGCTTCAACAGTGGGCTCAGGGACAGCAATGATTTTTTTATTAAAAAAATTTTTTTTTATTGTGATTAAGTGAAAGTTTATAATCCAAGTCCATTGTCCATACAAAGCCTGGAGTACCTGCCTCTCTGCAACTCCATCTGCTCTCTTCACTCTGTGGCAGCACACTCTTCTTTTTCAGTCTTTACTTTCAATAACTACTCAACCAACACTTGTCGCCTTCTCTCCACTCTCTTTTCCCCTCTGAAAAGAAACCAGTAGAGCAGTCTCATATAAATATTAAGCCATGGAGTACACACACCACATGCATCACTCTGTGTCACCAAGTCCAGTCCATATTTGTCCAAAGAGTTGACCTCAGTGGACAGGCGCAGCAGGTCTAGGGGCCATGCTCCCGGTTCCTCATGACTTTGATATTCTCAGTTGTCCTCCTCTCCAGGTGGGTTGGGACCAGTTGATGTTCCTCAGATGACAGCTTGCTGGCCATTAAGACCCCAGGTGCCACTCACCAACATGGGGTACAGAAGACTCTCTTAGAAAAAGGCCAGTTACGTCAATTGACTTCGATGTCCCCTGAAAACGTGGTCCCCAGACTCACGTCCCTACTACTCTGTTGTTTGAAATGCTGGGTTCAATTTAGAAAACTTTTAAGCTTAGGAAATGGTCCAGTTAACAGGCATAGCAATGATTTTGAGGGTGGCACAAGACTGGGCAGTGTTTTGTTCCTTTTGTAGTGTGTGGAGCTGCTATTAGTTGAAGTTGACTTGATACCACCTCACAAACAAACAAAATCCAGCTCTGCAGAAGCTGATTGCCACATTTTTCTACCTTAGAACACCTAGTGGGTTTGAACTGCTAACTTGTTGGTTAGCAATAGCATGCTTACCCACTGAGCCACCAAAGCTCCCTTGAGACAATCCCACATGAAGCTGGTGGTGTTGCCAGTCTGGGCCATGCTTTAAGAACCCTGGTAGTGTAGTAGTTAAGTACTATGGCTGCTAACCAAAAGATTGGCCGTTCAAATCCTACAGGCACTCCTCAGAAACTCTACAGGGCAGTTCCACTCTGTCCTATAGGGTTGCTATGAGTTGGAATCTGCTAGACAGCAGTGAGTTTGGGGGTGTAATTTAAAAAAAAAATAAAGCTAATCAAAACACAAGTCACAGACCCAGTTCCTAGGAGGAGGAAAAGGAAAAGCGTATTCTCACTTTGTGTACACTCTGCGGAGCCTGGGTGGTCCAGCTAACACACTTGGCTGTTAACTGAAAAACTGACAGATTGAGTTAACCCAGAGGCCTTTCAGAAGAAAGTCCTGGAATCTACTTTTGAAAAATCAGCTGCTGAAAACTCTGTGGGACACAGTTTTATGTCTCAACAGCAGCTGGCTTGTTTGGTTGTTTCCTGTAGAGTATATACAGGGTCGCTGTGAGTCGGAATTGACTCGACGGCAGTGAGTTTTGTTGCAAATTCTCTATGTATGTATACGTTCGGCAGGAGTAAGCCATTTGAGGGGAATGACTTGCAGGGATCTTACAAACTGTATGGGAACCCTGGTGGCATAGTGGTCAAGTGCTACATTTGCTAACCAAAAGGTTGGCAGTTCAAATCCGCCAGGCGCTCCTTGGAAACTCTGGGGGGTGGTTCTACTCCAACTTACAGGGTCACTATGAGTTGGAATGAACTCGATGGCAGTGTGTTTGCTTTTTTTTTTTTTTTTTTTTATAAAATATATGTATTTAAAACAGCACTGTGTTAGCTGAGCTCTTCCTTGGAGCTGGGAGACAAGATGAGTGATTCCGGGGCAGAGGTCTCCGTGGAAGCCTACAGGTAAGGCTGCGGCATCCCTGCATGTCTCTCCGCTCTCCCTTCCCCCACCGGAGACTCTGATTTGTACAGGGGCTCTAATAAGATGCAATCTTCCCAAAGATTGGTTCCCTTCAGGTCTCTCTTGTAGAGTGCAGACAACAGGCCCAGTGAATTCGGAGGAAGTGGAAAACTCCTCACGCAGGCCCGCTCTGGGGGGCACCTGCAGCCCACCGGCCAGCCCACCGGCCTCCAAAGAGTTCTCGGAGAAATTAGGCTATCTTTCATTAGCTATCTATCCTGTGGCCTCCACCAGGCTGCAGGATATGAGGGCCATTTAATTAGGCCCGGCACCGCTCTCTGGTGTGAAAAGGCTCTCAAACACTTTGATTCCCCGCTGCTTCGCAGCAGGAAGTTGTTGGCGATAATTGACACAGGATTTCCTTGTTAACCAGCAGCAGACATGCCGGATTAAAGCGACAGAGATCTCGAGAAGAAAGTGAAAGAGATAAGAAGCTCGGGAAGACTTCTGCTGATTTGGCACTTGAGGATGGGAGGGGACAGCAATAACCCACTCAAGTGGCAACTCCCTGAGTGGAAGGCCGGCCCCTTATCAGACCCATTTCAGCTTGGCTGATCAAAGATTGACTCCCGGAAAATCACATAGGCCTGGGGTTTGTTAGTTTATTAAGCTGCAGGTTTGAGGAATTATCACAGGTTTAAAGATGGATTGCAGTTTATGTGCAGGGGGAGAGGACTATCAGGTTTTCATCGTCACAATTATAAAATATCGCAGCTGAAAGCTTGCTTGCAAATGGCATAATTTTCCACTGCCAACTAAACAGGGCATTGTGAGACGCCACGTAGACTTCTCCACCAGGGAGAAACGACAGGCAAATTAACTCTGGGGAGGACGGACGCTGAGAGGTCTCCCAGGGCTGCGTTCCATCCACCTGGGCAGCTGGTAAGGTCCCATTTTTGCCCTGTGCAGTTCTCTAGGTAATTATATTTAATTTCTTACTGGGGCAAAGAAAGGATGAGAGACACAGCCCGCTGAGAGAGGTCTTAAAATGCAGTTGTGATAAAGGATACCGAAATAGCCCCACACGAGTGAAAGGAACTTGGGTGCAGAGACAATTACTTGTATCACTTAATACCTTCACCTTTCAGGAGCACGTGTGGCATTCATGAAGGGCTGGGCGCTGTAACCGCATATTGTGAGACTTCCCTGCGACGGCTTATGCACAGGCTCTGGAAGAGTGGAGTTCGAAGCAGGCGGACAATTCAGCTCGCCATGGCTCGGATAAATACCTAATTACAGGTGGTCATCTCCTTGCTGGTTTTAAATAAGGACGTTTGCTGTTAAGTTTTCAAATGAATAAGTGTTCATGGCAAAAAAAAAAAAAATTAAGAAATACAATAAGTTATTAAAGACTGAATAAAAATGACTCATCATCCCCCACGTAGGATAAGCTCCTATAAAATCCTGGCCAGTTTTGTTGTTGCATGTACGTGAATATGTCATTTCTCATAACATAAGCTCATTCCTGTATTCTCCTAAAAAAACGCATTATTTGCTTAATAATAAACTGAATTTCTTTGTTTATACTGAGTATTATTTGAGGGCATGATTTTGAATGGTGGCATCGGGTATGATAACATAACTGAGATAATCTCCAGGTGTTGGACATTTAGATTATCAATCTTTTTTTTTCTATTGTAAACAAAGCTGAAATGAGCAGCCTTAAACATAAATCTTTTTTTTGCATGTTTTACGGCTTCCCTGGCAATACTAGAAGTAAAATTTTTGGCTTAAAGGCCATGGACTTGCTTAAGGGTGCTGATATCTACTCTAATGTGCAGATTTTCAGCATAGCTTGAAAATCATTTTGCTGGTGTTGAAGTCGGAATCATTTCGCAGCATCCAGCCTGGAGCCACAGCTACCGACAGCCGCTCTTTCACCAGAAAACCAGAGTTATTCTCTTTGCATCACTTGGGGTCTCTCGTTCAGATCTGACCTTTTGCCATTAAGTGCTGTGACAAACTATGGCAATAAACGGTGGCTCCGTAATCTAGTCAGTAGGGACAAACTCTAAAGACAATCATGTCAATGTTAATGACTTAAACACTGATGACGTCTTTTATCCGAGAAGTTCAAGTTCCTGCAAGAGCACCAATTCATTATGGTTCACAGTGCAAACAAAGTTGGTTGATAAAACAACAAAAACATACGGCTTCTGGACTAAGATCTTCAGCAGAAATCATCTAGTATAGCCAAGAGGGTTACATCAAGGAAGTACTTTTTTATGTTACATTTATTGCCAAAGGCTAGAGGTGTTGGCTCTCAAATCTCTGAATATCTGGAGGACAAGCAAACAAAGGTCATCCTTCTGTCTACACCCTTCTCATCAGCCAGGTTCAGGTGGGGTTTCAGATGTGAAACTCCAATTGCTACATCTTCAAGGGAGGCTGAGCTTGCAGACAGCAGAAATGACCCATTGTTTTATACACACACACATATATAGTTATATTGTTACATATTATCTATAGCATATTATATATTGAGAACCCTGGTGGCGTAGTGGGCTAAGTGGTATGTCTGCTAACTAAAAGGTCAGCAGTTCAAATCCACCAGGCTGTCCTTGGAAACTCTGTGGGGCAGTTCTGCTCTGACCTCCAGGGTAGCTATGAGTCAGACCTGACTCAGTGGCAGTGGGTTTGGTATTTTTCTATTATATATTATATTGTAGTTATATGTATTACATATAGTATATTGTTATATAGTTATACATATTGTATATTATATTGGTATATAGTTATATATAGTATATTATACATTGTATAGTTATACTGTTTTTGAATGAAAACAAGAGCTCTACCTATACAAAAGTTTCTGCAGCAGAAGTATTTTTCTATGTGTTTTGCTCATGAACAGGATGCAGAAAAGATACTTCTGATTGACCTATGGCTCTTTAAGCCAAGTGCCATCAAGAAGATGTATATGTCTCTATCAATGAGATGAAGTCCCCGGGTGGTGCCGTTAAGGTGCTCAGCTGCTAACTGAAAGTGGAGGTTGGGGTCCCCCCAGGGACACCTCAGAAGAAAAGCCTGGTGATCTACTTCTGAAAAATCAGCCACTGAGAACCCTGGGGAGCCCACTTCTTCTCTGACACCCATGGGGTCACCATAAGTTGAAATCAACTCAAAAGCAACTGGTTTTTGTTTTTTATCAAAAAGGCATTCTTTTCTGTATGCATATGTTTGAAAAGGATACTTTTTTTCTATCTATGAAAAATACATCCTATGTATCATCAATGAAACATACTCATGCAACATTGACTTATGGCTCTTAAAATATTTGTTTATCTATTATGGTTTAAAAGATTCATTGTCAACATCTTGTCTCTAATAAGAGCATATTATAGGTAACATTTAACCATTTGTTATTTTTAAGCTATGTAGACTTTTCCTCTTTGGGCAAAGTTTGAAAATAGTTGCTTACTTCTTAGAATCAGAGGCTAAAGAAAGCCCAGTGCACTGATACCGCATTCAGCCCAAACAAAGTGTACCATGTGCCACAATTTACCGTGTTCCTGCCTGGGGAAAAAAATGAATGGACATAAATTTATGTATCCCAAATTTTCTTATCCTAGTTATCTTTGGTAATTTCTAATTGTTTTGCAGTGAGGACATTCTCTACAGTGTGACCTAGTGGGTTGAAGGTATTTATAAATTCTGCTGCTAAGATGGCAATCTGACCTCAGACACTATTACCCATCCAAAGGGCTGAAGAGCAACCAGCTTCCTTGTACTCCAGTCCTGCCAGTGGGAGAGTCTTAGAAATCATTTCAGCAGCCTGTGCTGCTTTGCTGGGAGGAACATCTGGACTGTCGAGGGGAGGCAGACAAGCCGAGGAGTGTCACTAACTGAAATCAAACACAGCAGGAGCATCGCCTTCTCGAGCTGTTCCAAGTGTGGGCCTGGAGAAGAAGGGTCCCTGAGACCTCTCGTAATTCAGGGTACAGAAACCAGAGACAAGTGGATCTTGTAATCGTTTTCTTATTATCATCTTGGGAAATTTCTGGCCAATGTCTGGGAGAGAAACACAGAGCCCCTGATGCTAGTAACAGAAATGCAATTCCAGTTTTCACAGCACTGTATAGGTGAATTAAAAACCACATTTCTAGGCTGGAGCTTGAGACTGTATCTACAAAGGAGATCCACAGAGAAGCTCAGGGAATGCTTTCTCAACATCAGTGCTCCATTCTGCTTTTCAAATAAGGGAGAGTTTGCACTTCCATCTTATACACAGGAGAACACCACATCTCAAACCCTTATAACTTTCCTTTGGTACCTAACAATGGGAGATTTATTTTAAAATCATTTTCAGCAAGGAAGGGCTAAGGATTGCCTTTATTTTAAATTACAAATCTTTTATCCAAGAGAGAAAAGGCATTGTATGATATATAGAAATAGATAAACAGAGAAAAGGTATTATATTTACACACATATATAAAATACTTCTACGCAAATAACACATGCCTTCTGTGTTTGTTTGAGGAATGTACCTTTCCCCTTTGAGTTCTTTTTGTAAGTGTGCTATGATGATTATTTTTTTTTTAGTGCTACCTGTGGAAGACGATTGGCATGGTGGCACTTTTAAATGTGCCTCATGGCGGGGAGAGGCACAGCCAGCAAACAAATCCAAAGGACTCATGTGTGTAAATACACGCATCCATGTGTGTGTATATGGATGGGTGGATAGATCAATAGAAGTTCAAACTATTCACCTTTTGGTTAACAGCTGGCTGCTTAACTGTTATAAACTATTATTCATGTATATATATATTCACACACACATGGAATATTGATAGACATGAATATTTCATAAATTGTTTTTTCTAATTATTTTAAAGATTCTACAGGTGACATCCTGTGTGAAATTCATCTGTAAGGCTGCAGGCACAGTAAACCAAGCCAAGAACATGTCCTGAAAAGTGAGCTGACTTCCTTGATATCAGTGATGAAAGCAGCTTACACATTAAGGGCCAGACCCAGTATTAACTACCACATACACACGATTCCATGTGCTCAAATCACCTTCTGTTTGCAAACCGATTTCCCAAACTTGAAATCTCCACGTATTCATGTGTTTGCATATAGGTGGTTATTCAGTGTCTGCTATTTGTCACTCATGGCACCGCACGCTGAGGAGTTGAAGGTGGAAAAGACAGTGAGTGCCCACACTTGTAGAAAACACGGGGCCCCCCACAAGTGAGGACAGTGGAACATAATGGGAAAGAGGCCATGTGCAGAGTGGAAGCTTGCTGGCCCCTGGTTCAGCTAAATGTGAGTTGGAATTCTAGCTTCATCCCTTGCTGTACAGTGGCCTTGGGCAAGCTGTGTGACTTCTCACAGTCATGGTCGCCTAATCCATACAGTGGCACCCGTAATACTGATTTCAGAGCATTGTTGCCAGGACTAATGAGGCCGGCACATAGAACTGACATCTAGTACAGTATGTATTTAGTAAATGATATTCCCTTCTCTCCTTTTTTCCTCCTCTTTCCCTTCCTGTTATTATTGCCATTACTGTTAGTGCTGTAATAGCTGTGCTCCAATATTACAGAATTACAAAGAATTACAGCTCAGGCAGTTTCTTCCCCTCACTATGGCTCCTCATATATTTTAAAGGATTTTATCAGCAGTTCCTAAGGATCGGCTACAGACCGGTGCCCAGGAGTGATACAGCTTTTCTGGTCTGCAGAGGGAAACCTCAGGCTCATTCTTGGGAAGCAATTTTTTTTTCTGAGATGACATTATGTTTTTATATTTTTATGCTTAATTGTGTATATATGTGTTAAAATAGCTTTTTATTATAGAATTATGGCATTCAGGTGATACTTATCAAGGGATGTTACTAAGTTTATTTAACAAAATTGAAAATTGGCAATGTTAGGTTTTACCACCTCTTCCCACAATGTTTTTTTAAATAATTGCTTCATGAAGTCTTGGATTATGCAGAGTATCCTTTATAGCAAAAGTAAAAATTAACTTTTATCCTAAAAAAAGTATAATGGGAGGGTTGTTTGTTTTCATTTTTCTCTGGTAGATACAGGGCATTTGTGAGGCCCCTTTGAACACAGACTTTAAAAAAAAAAAAAAAGATGCATCAGCTTTTAATGTCTTAAGTGCTGGAATGGAACAGATGGATCTTCCCTGTTCTGGGTTGTCTTAAATAGCCAGAAGTCTTTGTGATAAAGACAAGCAACCATCTAATAGAGAAATAACCCCAAGACAAAGTGCTGCACTGTATGATGTTGCTTGTCTGACAACCTATAAATGGACCTTATTGATGAAGTGAACAGGACCCTCTCTGGTCATTTTCAACCAGAAACTAATAACCCCCGTCATGATATCAGGCATGCAATAACCTCAGCTAAAACTGGGTTCATCAAATAAATCACTCAGGAATTTTTCTATTTCTTTCCCTGGACACGTGGCACATCTGCTCAATGAAAGGAAGAAAGAAGCAATATTTCTTTGATCAGGATTTTTTTTTTTTTAATATTCTCGTATCTGTCTCTAGGGATGCTATCTTTTCAAGTGGGTGCAGATAGTACATCACTTTCTAATGAATGCAGAGAATTTATGAATTTAAGCTATAAAACCAAATACGAGGGATTTCAGTTCATCTCAATCTATATTTTACACTGTCATGAGAAAATAAACTGGACCACAAAGCCATATTGTGCCCAGGTCACTAAATCCCTTGCTCTCCTACGACCTTTTCAATGTGTTCCATTTGTGGCCACATGTGGGAGGGGGATGCAAACAGATGCTTGCTTTGTACGTTGGTTCCCCCAACATGTCTAAATACATGCTACACTTTTTATTTCTGCCTGGCTGTGGACACTTACGGCCTGGCTAGAGCAACACACATCAGCCTCAGCTAACGCTGTCACATGTAAACATCCTACCGGCTCTGTTAATACTTTCTGGTTATTGGGTGAATTTTGAAATTTTAAAGATGGACACGGTTCTCATCCTGTGTCCTGGGAATCTTAAAACCCTTCAGTCAGCTTCTAGGATCTTAAGAAATTATCTGGTGCTGGCTGAAAGATGACTTTTCTACTTGTAAAATGGAAAATAGTAGGAGCTGTACAACTAGGTGAGCCAAGCTCTTCTGAGTGTGGAATAAAAAGTAAAGGGAAAGGCAGAGACTCTAATCCATAGCCTGCTACCAGTATTCAAAAGAAGTATAGCCAAGAAGGAACAGGCAGGGGGTCAGGCTGTCCGCAGTTCAAATCCCAGCTCTGCCTATTGGCAGTTGTGTGGTTGGATAACTCCTTAAACCTTGAGTTCTGCCTTGGCACACATGGGATAATGGAGCTGACCTCAGAATTAAAGGAGTTAAGGGTTACAAACATGCTGCCTTCCAGGAGACTCTGACTCACAGCGACACTACAGGACACAGTAGAATGGCCCCACGGGGTTTCCACGGAGTAGCTGGTGAATTCCAACTGTGAATCTTTTGGTTAGCAGCCAAGGTCTTAACCACTGTACCAACAAGGATTAGGAGGAGACTTGATGTGTCATAGCTCCTTTCTCCTCCTGGGTGCAAGACCCAGCCTGACAGCTTGCTAGCTGTGTGCTCCTGAGCAGGTTGCTTAACCTACCTCTGCTTCCTCCTCTGTAAACTAGACGCTCTTACCAAGTGTATCTTGAAGGGTTTCTGTGAATGAAACAATGAAGGTGAAGCCTAGGACAAGGCTGAAATAAAGTAAGTGCTCCATTCTGATGTGTTCACTCTTCTTGCTGCATTTTCTTGGGCTTATATTTCTTCATTCGGAAAAAGAGGGAGTTGGACTAGATAATACTTCAATCCCTTCTAACTCTAAACAATTATGATTTGCCATGTGAGATAACCTTTGTAATAGCCACTTATCATCTATGGATTGCTATGCAGTGTTAAGATGATAGCTTTATAATTTGCTTTTCATACCGAAAGCAAAAACCAAACTCACTGCCATCCAGTCAATTCAAACTCATAATGACTCTACCATCTCTTTCTCTCAAATGAATGAATAGACATCACTTATTAAATGTTTTGTTATACATCTGGCATAGGTTTTTTTAATCAAACTTTTTAGTTTGGACTAATTTGGTGGTAATAAAAAGTTGCAAAGAGAGTACAGGGAAGTCTCATGTGTCCCTTAGCTAGTTTCGGTCTCTTCTAGTGTTACCATTCTAACCTTATATTACCATGGCACATTTGGCTAAACTAAGAAACCAACACTGGTTTACTACTATTAACCAAACTTCAGGCTTTATTTGGATCCCATCAATGTTTTGATTAGTAATTTTCCAGGTCATTTGTGACTATTTCTCAGTCTTTCCTTGTTTTGTATGACCTTGACAGTTTTGAGGGATGCTGGTCAGGTGTTTTACAGAATGTTTCTCAGGTTGGGTTTACCTATTATATTTCTGATATGTGTAACTATGGGTTCTGGGGAAAGGCTACTAGAAATGTAAGATGCCCCTTTCAGCAGTTCACGTCTGTAGGTACAACAGGATATTCATAGGATATCATGAGTGATGTTACTTGGCAAAATGCAAATGTAGTAATCCGCTGTAGGGCTCTACCCCACGTAACGCATTCCACAGTTGAAGGACGGATGTTTTAAGTTGTTTGCAGCTTTTGGCGATTATGGACAAAGCCTCTGTAAACATCCAGATGAAGGTTTTTCATGACTATAGGTTTTCATTTCACCTCAGTAAATAAGAATGGGATTGTTGACTCATATGATAAATGCGTGTTTAGTTTGATAGGCAATTGCCAAACTGCCCAAGTGACTTGACCATTGTGCCTTCAAACTACTCTGTGTGAGATTCCTTTGCCAATACCAGCATCATCAATCTCATTTTTTGTTTTTATTTTAATCATGAAAAGTGTGTAGTGGCATCTACTTTGTGGTTTTAATCTATATTTCTTTCATGAGTGATAATGGTATCTTCCCTAAGCTTATTTGCACTGTGTGTCTTCAAAAAACTATGTTGTTTTCTTACTGAGGCTTAATATAGATTCTGGGCACAAGTTCTTTATCAAATATGTGATGTGCAAATATTTTTTCCCACGGTGTGGCTTGTTTTTTCATTCTCTTAACAGTATCTTTGAAAGAGCAGAAGTTCTTGATTTTGATAAAGTCTGACTTATCACAGTTTTCTTTTATGTATCATGCTTTTGGCATTGAATCTAAGAAATATTTGCTACTCAAGACCACAGAGATTTTTATTGTATTTTTAACTTCTTTTAAATTTATGTTTTACATTTAGATCTGTGATTCATTTTAGGTCAATTTTTCTATATGGTGTGAGTCATGGATTGAGGTTTATTTTTCACCATATGGATACCAAATTGTTCCAGCACCATTCGGTGGAAAGATCATCGTTTCCTCCTTTACACCACTGTCATAAGTCACCTGACCATGCACGTGTCGGTCTGTTCCTGCATTCTGTGTTCCGTCCACTGATCTAGGACTCCATTCTTTCTTCCTTATTGTTTTTGTTCTGCTTTTATTTGACCTGGGCCCAGCTCACACGTCCATTTGGAGAGAAGGAAGCCCATCTCTAAATAAGCCAGTTTCCACCCATAAACCAGAACCCATGTATGTGATCTCCCTCCTGCCACTCTTGGCCAGAGAGGAAATCAGTCTGAGGTTTAATTAAACTGAGCAATCTTACTGCTGAAGTTCCAAGAAGACATTGATTACACACATACACACACACGCACACACACACACACATGCATACACAGTTCTTGATAATGCAGTCCCACAGTGGTGGACAGGAGGTAGGGTCTAGAGGGTCTAGCCTCTCAGGCTTGCCTTCTTTAGTCCTTTCAATACCCTGAAGGTAGAGGCCACTTGCTGTCCCCTAAATGGCAACAAGGCTGTAGATAGTCTGGGAGAGTCATGGGTCTGCCAGAGTAGAGTGGTATTTCCACATTCCTTTTGTAAACACCAGGAAGACCCATTATGCAGCACTTTGCAAAGATGCAGAGTTAAAAGCATTGCCCCCAAGGACTGCAAAACTCCTTTTTCAATCATTACTGTACTAAAAAAACTGGACCCTTTGAATGTAAAAATTCTGATCAATATAAATTCATTTAAGTCAATCTAGCTGAACTATGCATAGAAGCATTCAAGTTCTTTACACGTCTAAATTTTAAAAATGTATTTCTGTGTGTGGTTGCTGTTTTCTTCCACCAGCAAGAAGGTGCTGTTCCAGAATTTAACAAAATATACCATATTCTTTTTTTTTTTTTTTAATTTTCCCTGCCAAAAAGCCATACAGGAGAACTTCAGGTGGGCAGTCTAGCATGTAATCTCTGACCACAAAATCCAGTGGTTAAAAGCTTGCACTGTCAAGCTCCTTCTAAGGTGAAAATCTCATCTTATCCAAAGAAATAACCGGTTGGTTGGTTGTTTTCTTAAATCATTAAACATTTAACATGACATGCCAAAACCAAAAAAAAGATGCCTTTTTTCTTTTCGAGTTTAGAAGACTCCATTAAATCTCCATACCTCACAGGGGTTTGGCAGGCCTGTGAGGGCAACAGTCTCTCTGAAACATAAGCATTTTCACCAAGAACCTGATCTGACCCGGCTGAACTATAAGACACCTGTCAGGCCTGTCCCCCAACACAGTGTCGACAAAAGGGATCTGCGAAACCCAGAGAGCCTTGAAAGAACCCAACAGAACACACCTTTGTAGGGGCCCTCAGGGACTCAGAGTTAATGGCTACAAAGGGTGATTTATAATTAGCCCAGCAATAGTGCCTGAATGAGTGTTTTCCCAGTGATTGAAGTGTGTGCCTTCCCCAAGCTGGGAAGTGCCTATAATTCACGTTACACACTTTTCTCCTCTGCAGTGTAAACCTATTTTCAAGACAAAAGGAAAGGGAGTGGGAAACTCCTGTTTCTTAAAAACCTACTATGCGTTCAGCAGGATACACCTGTTATTTTAGCCTCAAGGGACCTCCAGGAGGTAAGCAGCAAATTCCCAATGAAGGAGGCTCAAAATAGAAGTTTTATTGTGTTTTTATTTTCCTTCTAGAAAAATGACTGCCTGCTGTGGTCATTGTAACTCACAGTCAGTGCAAGTTAAGTGTTTAACATTGGATGCACCCCGGAAGTCAGCACTCCAAGTCTCCACCAACTTAGGTAGCTCTATTGCGCCTTCAAATCATTTGCCTTCTGATGGATAAGAGGTATTTTTTGTTTTTGTTTTTTTTTCAATAATATTACTACCAAGATCTGGAGCCTTGGTGGCAGAAATGATTAAGAGCTACAACTGCTAACCGAAAGGTCAGCGTTTTAAACCCACCAGGTACTCCTTGGAAACCCTACGGGGCAGTTCTACTCTGCCCTTTACTGTCCCTAGTAGTCAGAACCAACTTGAAAGCACCAGGTTTGGTTTTTCTGTTTTATCAAGACCTGATCCAATAACCCTTAAAAAAAGAAAAAAATGCCATAGAGTGGATTCCAGCTCATGACATCCTTGTGTGTGTAGAGAACTTCATTCCACAGGGCTTTCAAGTCTATCACCTCGTGGAAGTAAATTGCCAGGCCTTTCTTTCTAGAAGCTTCTAGGTGGATTCAAGCTGCCAGTTAATAGTCCAGTGTTGAACCACAGAGACTCCCAATAGCCTTGTCACTGTTGCCATGTGCTGTGGAATCAGTTCCAACTCGTAGTGGCCCTGTATTAACATCCCTCAAATTTGTCAGGTAGGTTTTGGAAAGTCACCTGTGGAGAATGATGGAATCATTGTCTTTCATCCATGAGCAGTTGTCCTAGTTCATCAACACTCATGTCGTCCCAATTTAAAACCCTGCCGCTGCACCCTCTGCACTGAGAATAAATCGCAGATACTTTGCCAGGGCTCTGGGATGCTGAGACTCACCTCCTTCTGCCTCTGCCTGCCACACTGCCACCAAATTATTGCCCCTGATCTTCAGTAGGAAACCCTGCTGGTGTAGTGGTTAAGTGCTATGGCAGCTAATAGAAAGGGCAGCAGTTCAAATCTGCCAGATGCTTCTTGGAAACTCTATGGGCCAGTTCTTCTCTGTCCAAAAGATCACCATGAGTTGGAGTCAACTTGATGGCACTGGGTTTTTGGTTTTTGGTACTCTCCAGTAAGCAGAGTCCTCCTCAATTCTGTCTTAGTCATCTATTGCTGCTATAACAGAAATGCCACAGGTGGGTGGTTTCCACAAACAGATGTTATTCTCTCATAGCCTAGAAGCCTCCAAGGCCAAATTCAGGGCATCAGCTCCAAGCAAGTCATTCTCTGTCTCTGAGCTCTGGAGGAAGGTCCTTGTCATCAATCTTCCCCTGATAAAGGAGCTTCCCAGGATGCCCTCTGCTCCCCATGCCACTTGCTTGATGGTATGGAGTCCCCAACTCTCTGCTCACTTCCCTTTCATTTCTTGAAAGATAAAAGGTGGTGAAGGCCACACTCTAGGGGGACTCTGTTTACATTGGATGGGGGATGCGACCCGGGCAAGGGTGTTATCTCCCACCCTAATCCTCTTTGACATCATCTGATCTTGCCTCATGAGCCATGGACAGAAATTAGGATCTATAACACATAGGAAAGTTATATCACTCACAAAAGAGATGACAGTCACACAGTACTTGAAATCATGGCCTAAATAAGTTGACACATTTGGTGGGACAGAATTTGACCCATAGCACAAGACTTCAGTGCACCTGGTTTCTTTAAGCTCCACCCTTTCTTCCCACCATGCTTCCTGGAGTTTGGTCCTTCTTATCCTTTAAATGGAAATCTTGGTAGTATAGTGGTTAAGTGCTATGTCTGTTAACCAAAAGGTGGGCAGTTCAAATCCACCAGGTGCTCCTTGAAAATTCTATAGGGCAGTTCTACTGTGACCTATAGGGTTGCTATGAGTCAGAATCGACTTGACACTTGACAGCCATGGGTCTTGTTTTTCTGGTTTATCCTTTAAAAGCAAACCCAAGCCACTGCTGATTCTGATTCATAGAGAGGCAGCAGGACAGAGTAGAACTGCTTCATAGGGCTTCCAGGGCTGACACTTTACCAAAGCAGGCTGCTACATCTTTGTCCCACATCCCACAGAGTGGCTGGCGGGTTTGAATCAACTGGAACCACCAACCTTTCGCTTAGCAGCCCAGTGCTTAACCACACAGCCACCAAGTCTCGCTTCTCACCCTTTTAGATGCCAGCTTACAAGTTTCCCCCCTCTGAGAGTCCTTCCCAGATGTCTCCTTCCATTATTTTCTGTGGCACACCCTGCCCCTTTCCCTGGTAGTGTTAACTACTATTTGTAGTTACAGAGTTAAATGTTTGTATACTTGTTTTGGCTTGTCTCTCCTCATCAGATACAAAGCTCCATGAAGGCAGGATCTAGCTTTGTGTTAGTTCCCAGTGTCTACTCACTGGAGTCCCTAAACTGAAAGGTTGGATGTTCCAGTCCACCCAGAGGTTCCTCAGAAGAAAGGCCTGGTGATCTACTTCTGCAAAATCAGCCACTGAGAACCTCACGGAGCACAGTTTTATTCTGTCATATCTGAGCTCACCCTGCGTCAGAGTCTACTTGTTGGCAACTAGAGTTTTATATACTCATTAAGTAGGGGCCCTGGCATAGTAGACAGAAAGAAATGCTTGTTGAATGACTAAACAAAAGCACCAACAGCCAACAGGGAGCCTGCCCAGCTCTTTGCTGGTATAGCTACAGGTCATCCCAAGTCAAGTCACGTCATCTTCCTATGTCACTCCTCTGGCCACAACCCCTCACTACAATAGGAGCTCAGGGGCAGTAACTGTTGGAACCTCTCTCTGACAATGATCCTGGAGGCTCACCCCCGAGAGACACAGGCCTGTTTATTCCAATTTTCTGCTTTGAGATCTGAAGCTCTCTGTAACCAGGCACCACCCGTGCTTGTTTTGCTCCTCTCTTCTAGCAATCAGATGGTTAACTTCCCATGGGCTGAAGGTTTGCTTCTGGGTGTAACATCCAGAGCGGTGGAGGGAAGATGTCTCAGAAATTGAGGGTGCTCTTAACCAATTCAGAATGAGAAAGGGCTTCCCGGGAGAATAGGGAAAGAAAACGGAGAGCAGAAGGGTGAAGGAGGAGGAAGAGGAGGAGAACGCTGGCTACACACTCAAGGCTTTCTCTGGGTAATGGGCCATGCCGGAAACGGACAGAGATCTCATTCGTGATCCCCAGCCCCCATGAGCTGGGGAAACTGAGGCTGAGAGAAAGGAAATACAGTCACGTCATTGTGAAGTAATGAAGTTACCCAGTTACTAAGCAGCAGAGCTGAGGATCAGATTTATTTGAAGTAACTTCACTTTTATAAAACCAAATTCCTCTTGGCTCTGAAGCTGGCAGTGCCTGTCGCTCAATCTTCTGAGCTCCGCCCCTTAAACGTGGCCTTCATGGAGCGCATGCGCCCAGCTAGCCGTCCAGGGGACTGGGTCGCGGGGCAGTTACAGAGGCCCACTCAGTGGAGCTCATCGAGACTCGGGTTTTGTCTGTGGTCACCTAGCCTCCCTACCCCTGCCAGCTCCTGAATGCAGAAGTGACAACAGTAAGAAATGATGATAAGCCTTTGATTTAATGAGTGTCTGCTGGGTGCCAAGCCCTTGAAGAGTGGACAGACGTTGGCCCCATTTTACAGATGCAGAAAATGAGGCACACAGAGTTACATAGCTAGGAATCTAGGAAGGCATAGGACTTGGCAGGTCTACGCCAGAGTCTGAGCCCATAATCTCCACCTGACACTGTTTTAGGGGGCAACTATGGAAAGGAAAACCTGCTCCAATGCACGCACACACACACACACACACACACACACACACACACACACACACACACACACACACACATACACACACACACATTTTGTTGCCATCAGGTCAGTTCGGACTCATAGCAATTCTGTAGGACAGAGTAGAACGACCTCGGAGTTTCCAAGGAATAGCTGGGAGATTCAAACTGTCAACCATTCAGTTAGCAGCCCAGTTCTTAATCACTGTGCCATCGGGATTTTCCACTTGCAATAAAAGCACTTGGAATTGTGCCTGTTGCCTGGATGTCACCTTTCTCTGGACGTGGAGTCTGCTAGGTGTGGTGTCCAGGAGCTTAGGCTGCCCAGGGCACACGCAGCCCCTGGACCCCACTGCAAACCTGCTGCCCTTTGGGACTGAGCTGTGCTGCTGCCTATTCCTGAAACCTTTCCCAGAGCCCCCAGCTGGAATGCCTGCCTCCTCCTCTGATCCCTCGTACCCCAGTCTGACGCCTGGCGGAGGGCAGGGCCCTGTGGTTTTGACTGCTATGTCCCACTCACTCCCCGGCCCACAGCAGGCTCAAAGAACTCAATTTTTGCAGTAAACTGAACCAGAAGAGAGATCGAGGAATCCGGTTCAGAGAATTACCCAGTCCAGGATGATGTCAGCGGGGACCCAGCACACCAGGACATTGTTTGTTAATACTCTATACCTTAGGTCCTAGGCTGGGTGCTTCTTCCTGAGGGCTTGTCACTACTTGGTGCAGGCTCAAAGCTAGACTTAAACTCTGCTCTGTCCCTTTCTGGCTCGTTGGCGTTGGGAAGGCCACTTACCTGCTGCTTCTCAGTTTCCTCATCTGCAAACAATTATTATATCAGAGGTGCCATGGGAACCACGTAAGGCAATGCAGAAACAGCCAGAACAGTGCGTGGCCCCTGGGAGTCTGCTGTGAGTATTGGCGTGTGGAGCCCCACCAGCCACTTTTTTTTCCCAAGAAAACACAATGAGCTTGGAACCCCTGCATCAGAGAACTTGACCTGACATGTGCAGTGTCCTCTGCTTGCCTGATGTCCTCATGGCAATGACTGTCACCACCTTGCCAGCTCACAAGCCCTGTATTGTTCAGACTGAGGCCCCAGACCAGCAGTGATGGCTACCCTCGTCAAGAAAGCTGTGGGAGCTGGGCCCTGGGGTGGCCACTGAGGGACACAACTGTGGGATCAGCTCTGGGGAAATTCCCAAGAGTGAATTTGTGGCTGATGTTTTTGTGTTTGAAATCAGGGCTAAATGGCCAACCAGACTAGAGTGAGGGGGAAAGAGAAGGCTGAGCTTTGTTCCTGGATGGCTTTTGATGCTGTCTCCAATAACTTCATTGGTTAATGTCAGATACTTTAGGTAAGCAACATTGTGATAAACAGAGAAAATACTGAAGTTGTGGAGGGTTTCATTTTACTTGGACCTGTAATCAATGTTCACAGAAGTAGCAGTGAAGAAATCAAAAGACACATTGCATCAGCAAATCTGCTGCAAGGGACCTCTTTAAAATTTTAAAGAGCTAACAGGTCAATTTGAGGACAAAAGTGTAGCTGTCCCGAACAGTGGTATTTTCAGTCACATCATATGCATGTAAAAGCTGGACAATGAATAAGGAAGGCCAAAGAAAAACTGGTGTATTTGAATTCTGATGCTGGCAAAGAATATTGGATACACCGTGGACTGTCAGAAGAATGAAAAAATCTGTCTTGAAACAAGTACAGCCAGAAGGAAGGATAGTGAGACTTTAGCTCACTTTCTTCTCACATATCATCCATAGGGATCAATATGTGGAGAAGGGCATCATGCTTGGTAAAGCAGAGGGTCAGCAAAAGAGAGGAAGACCCTTAATGAGATATAATGACTCAGTGGCTCCACCAATGGGCTGAAACACCGCGACAATTGGGAGGATGGTGCAGGATCGGACAATGTTCCATTCTGTGTTACCCGTAAGGTCACCGGGAGCCAGAACCAGCGTGAGGATACCTAAACAGCAACTACCACCACAAGGAAGCATTTCCCACACCAGGGGCAGACAAAGCCGAGTCAGCAATTCATGCAGAAAGATGGGAGTGACATCACAGAGGCTGTCAGGGGTGTAGGGGACAAGACTTCAGTGACAGCTTCCAGGAAGAGGGTGCCTTTGAGGTTACAGCAGCTCCTTTTTTGCCCAGCTTTGTTGAAAGACTCACTCAGAAAGGGGATTCAAGAGGGAGTGCCAACCCCTTGATTGTCCTAGCAGCCTGGCTACAGGGTTTTGCCTGGGGGTTCAGAGCCAGATACACTATGTTGAAAATCCCTGTGCCACTGTAACTAGGTCTGTGTCCTCGAGTAAACTCCTTGCTTCTCTGAGCCTCTCAGTGCCACCATTTATAAACTCAAGGCCAAGTCAACACCTACATCCCACCACTGGAGAGCATGTCGGTGATGTACTGACAGCAAATGCACCATGAGACCCAGGTGTTGTTATCTAGAGTAACAAGCTGGCATGGAAGACCCTGAAGAGATGAAGTGTGACCCAAACAGGGGACTTCCACCATTAACCAGTGTGACACACCAAACCAGCTGAGTTCCTAGAGGTGAAATGTAGCTGAAAAGGCTGGAAGAGCCTTGCCCCTTCAGCGGTGTGGAAGAGGAAGGCTTGCAGAGGCCAGCTTGAGATGACAGAGTGGGTTAGAAGCTGAAGAGGGGCCAGAGCATGAAGCTTAGAAAGAATATTGGAGTGCAGTGGGGGGAAGCGTGGTGCGTGGAGACAGAAGAGGATGGATGAAGTGTGATAAGAAGATTATGGGCTGCTGAGAGCTGGAGTGGACAGTGAGGAGGGAGCCAGTGTTGAAGGAGAGGGTAAGAATTTTGCTGTGATAACCAGATGGATCCGAGGTAATGAAGTGCAAAGGAGAGAACAGATATGTCGGGTACCGGAGAGGGAAATCCAGGCAGCACTGCCAGTATAGCCAAACCGAGGGGCTGGAGATCCAGAGTAAGATGTCCTGCAAAGATGCTGTGTGTGCATGGATATTACATGTACATAACAGTTCTGATCACTTATGGGGCCCCAGGCTTATACACTCAGGAGTGTAAGAACATGTGCTTTGTATATAACACATATCAGAGATAATAATAAGATCCAAAAACCAAACCCACTGCCTTCGAGTCAGTTCTGACTCATAGAAACCTGATAGGTTAGAGTAGAACTGATCCTTAGAGCTTCCAGGGAGCACCCAGCAGATCTGAACCGCTGACCTTTTGATTAGCAACCGTAGCACTTAACCACTACACTAGCACGGTTTCCAATAATAGCATGATGGCAGCAATATTAACTATCATTACTTACCCCTCTGGTGTTACCTGCTCTGCTGTGAGCCTTACTGGGGTATCTCAGCTCATCTTCACATCTTTCCAGTAGAGTTGACAATGTTATGGTCCCCACTTTACAAATAGGAATATAGGCTCAGAGGGGTTAAGCCTCTTGCTCAAAGTCACACAGCAGTAAGAGGCAGTGCCAGAATTCAAGGCTCCATCTGTCCAACTCAGAAGTTGGCTGTGTCTAGCAAACATCCCAGGTGACGAGCATTTAGCCAGGAAAGCAAACTCCTCTCTTTAGTTCATATTCCCTGGAAATTAATTTCTTCATTGGGAAGTACATAGAGCCACTGAAGCAATGAAGCAAGCAGGCTGGTGAGGCTGTTGCATGCTAAGAGCACTGTACCCACAGAACTTTCCACAGACAAGGGCAGTGGTTCTGTCCACAGTAGCTCTTTTTCATCAGTAAAAGTTGAAGCCACCAATCACTTTTCAGGCTGGCATCTGCCTGCCTTGGGTGACTACTGGCATTATTATTTGAAATGCCAATCAATTTATACCTGTTAAGTATTAGGGGAGGAAACCCTGGTGATGTAGTGGCTTAAGTGCTACATCTGCTAACCAAAAGGTCAGCAGTTCAAATCCGCCAGGTGCTCCTTGGAAACTCCTTGGGGGTGGTTCTACTCTGACCTCTAGGGTCGCTATGAGTCAGAAATGACCTGATGGCAGTGGGTTAAGTATTACGGGAGCGTGTGGTTTAGCGACACAATGCTGCTTTTTCTGAAATGGCATCAAAGGAGGTCTTTACAGAGTTGATTGTGCTGTGCTCTGTGGGCTGGACAAAGAGCCAATTCTAAAGCAAATATTGTTAGGTGTCGTCAAGTTGGTTCCAACTTACAGTGACCATATGCGCAACAGAACAAGATACTGCCCAGCCTTTGTGTCAGTTGAGCTCGGTGAGGGTCTTCCTCTTTTTCGCTGAACTTCTTCTTTTCCAAGCATGATGTCCTTCAGGAACCAAGTCCTCCTGATAACATATCCAAAGTGAGATGCACTCTCGTCATCGTTGCTTCTAAGGGCATTCTGGTTGTACCTCTTCCCTCAACCGGGTGTTAGGTAACAGAGTTGGCAGGTGGTTTCAAGGGCAGCGGTCACAGACTTCTCTGAGTAAGTAGAGTGTTCTTGCCTCACAGCCTTTGCTCATCTCATTCTGACTCCTGGAACTCCTCCTCTCATTACAGCCTCCACCACAGTGATATTGCCTACTTTTTCTGGTCAGCTCCAAGGTCACTTCTCCCAAGAAGCTTTGCCTGTTTGAAGCCACCTCAGAAAATCACAGCTTTTCTACCCTAAGTCAAATCTTCTGACTGTCCCTGCTGGGGGTGGCATTTTCTTTCACAGTCTCTGACTTGAATCTCCAGTGCTGTCTAGCCAATGACAAGTCATTGGACCAAGTTCATGCTTGTTTCTCTGGGTCAGAGGTGAGTCATGGAAGAGGATGTGTCATCCCGTGCCAAAGGGCTGGATCCCATATTCATAATGACTGTGAATGTTATTATGTCACATGTTTGGCTTGAGCTCACTGTTCATTCCACAGGGGTTATCTCTGTGAATGACTAAATCGTGCCCCCTCAAAGACATGGTAAAGTCCTAACTGCAGTCCCCATGTGTATGCCCCTCTTTGGAAATTGAGTCTTTGAAGGTATTACCGAAGAGTGTGAGATCATGCTGGGTCCTTACCCATCTGGGTAATGTCCTTCTCAAAGAGAAGACTATTCTGTGACATAGGAGCTCTGTTGTACCTGCAAGTCAAGGGGCAGGTGGGACCATCTCAAGCAGAGTGCCTAGAGAGGACCCTCCCCTGGAACTTTTGGAGATACCGTGGCCCTGTCAACACCCCAAATTTGGACTCGTAAGCCACCAGGACTGTGAGACAATTAAATTCCATTCTTGTAAATCACCCAGTTAGTGGTACTTTCTCACAGCAAGGTCAGGAAGTGACTCAATCTTGTCCTGGACTCCTATCCCATTTTACAGATGTGGGGTTGGTTGCATCTTGTAGCTTGTACCCATCTCCTCTGAGCAATGGGGACAGAGGGAATGATTAACGTTTGGTAGAGCTTCTCTGGGGCTTGAAACATGGGCTTTGGGGAAACCAGGCTCATGGAGAGATAGTCAGCATAAGAAAGGCTCCTTACAGAGTTGAGCATGGACTCAACAGGTAATAAATGACACACATGGGAGTAGTATCATTACAGTTTGTTTCCTGATAGTGATTTTGGTCAGTTGTTGATCATCATTATGTATTAACCTCATGTCTTTTGATTAATGATGTATAGTATTTTGATTTTGCTGTTACATTCAAGGAACAAGGGCGGTGGATGCAAAGAGAAGACACAGGGTATGTCCTAAAGGCCATGTCTGATAAATACAATAGATTGACAAATAGTTTAAAACAAAGTATTGGGAACATTAGAGACTGGAGCTGGGCTTCATGGGCTGGAAAGACTATTTCTACACCAGGCAGCCAGGGAAAGCTTCTTGGAAGAATTGAGCTTTGAGCTGACCAGAAAAAGTAGGCAATATCACTGTGGTGGTGGCTGTAATGAGAAGAGGAATTCCAGAAATCGGAGTGAGATGAGCAAAGGCCCTGAAGCAGGAACTCCCTACTTACTCAGAGAAGTCTGTGAACTCTGCCCTTGAATGACTGTTTCTAGACTTGTTCTGCTTTTTTCATATGGACTTTTCTCAGCACTGGCTTCTGGTATAATCATGTGTTAGTCAGGATGGGCTAATTGCCTTTTAAAAAATCAACCTAAAAAATCTCAGGTCCTTAATACAGCTAGGTTTTATTTGTTGCTCATGTCAAAGTCCATAGGAGAGGGGTTGTGCTCCACACAGTCACTCAAGGATCAAACTCCTTCTGTCTGGTGGCTGCATCATCCCCCTGCTCCCAGAGTTCCATATGGATTCTGCGTCTGAATGACAGAGGAAGGAAAAGACCACATGGAATCTGCACAGGTGGCTTTAGGGGCAAGGCTTGCAAGGGGCTACTACATTTCCACTGACATTCTAGTGGCCAAAACTCAGTCACATGACCTCCCCTAGCTGCCATGGAGAAGGATAAATATAATCTTCCTATGTACCCAAAAGGGATATCAAACAGACCTCATGAACACATCTTATTGTCTTTGGCACTATTGTCTAGATCTCTAGGTTTATTGGAACCAGCAAGAAACTTGGAGATGAGAATAATAAATCCTTAAGTTCAGTTAAGTTATCCTCTGGAGTTTACAAAGTGTCTTTGCTACAACATTTTGTTTTACCCTCATGCTAAGACAGCAAATCCCTGTCAAAGGTCATGGGATGTCTTGCACCTCTACTATACATGAGCCTTGAGTAGACTCTGAGTAACAGACATCATTTCACCTAAGAAGCGTAGACAGGGCAGGTGTTAGTAGTCCAGTTAATCACCAAGATAGCTGAACCAGATGTTAACACCAGGTCTCAGGATTCTTTTTCTGTATTGATCCAATCCCATCCATTCTGTTGAGGAAAGAGACCTCTCTACCGTGGTCTCTGCCATGGAGCAGTGAGTCTCAGCTGAGGACAGTTTTGCCTACCCTCGCACGGGACATTTGACAAGATCTAGGTATATTTTTCATCATCACAACTATCAAGGGGTATGCTCCTATTGTCTGGTGGGCAGAGGCCAGGATGTTGCCAAATAACCTACAATACATAAGGCAGTTCCAATAACAAGGAAGGACATAATCCATGATGTCAGTAGTGCCAAGGCTGAGACCCTACCTCAAAGATCATTAGAGACAGCATAAGATACCAGGAACTTATGGATGGTTCACTTTCCAACTGATTTTTCAAAGAAGAGGAAAGACTAAAATACCACCAGTCAAAGTGGAGCTAGGAAAGGGTAGAGAAGCCATGTCCAGAGCCTGTAACTACTAGGACCCATCACAGCCTGGCTGTTGTAACAGAAGCTGTCAGCAGCTGCCACCAAAACTCTGTCAAACGCCCATGTACCAGGATTATAATCCCTATTGCCAAACCAAACATGTTAGCAAGCAAATCAGAACTCCTTGACAGTGTACATCCATGACCACAAGGAGTGCTAAAATACAGTGGGCAGCACGCAACAGAAAGATTGACAGGTGCACGCACGTGCTCTGGAAAGACACAGAAATAAGCATGGGAGGACAAGACAAGTTGCTCAGGATTGTCGTTTCTGAAGAGGTTGTACTTTTTGGTGGCCATGTGCTTTCCTGACTTTCTTAACATTTCTAAAATAAGTCTGTGTTTTTTAAAACTTTTTCTTTTGATGTAATTTCAAGCCTACAGTAAAGTTGGAAAAAATAATACAAGAAAGTCCTATAAACTCCGCCCAGATTTGCCAGTTGACTACATCAGTCCGCTTGACTCCTTTGCTCCTCGGTGGTTCTCTCTCCCTCTCGTTTTCACTCTGCTTCCTCCTCCCTTCGCCTGAGAGTAAGGGAGAGCCCTCATACCTCCTTACTTACAAATAGATGAGCAATCAAGGAAACACAGCATCGGTAGCCCCCTTGAACCTGGAACAGTTTCGTAGCTGACTTTCGTGTTCCTTGACTTTGACTTTTTGAAGACTATACGCTCATTAAGTTGCGGGATGTCTGTCTACATAGACTTGTCTGATGTTTCCTCAGGATTAGACTTAAACTAGGCGTTTAGGGAGGAGCACCACATAAGTGGGGTTGTGTACTTCTAAGCTTCTACCGTGTTTTTTAATAAAAATAAAGTGAAAAAGAAATTGCAGAATCTGTGAACAGAGTCCGTCTCCCCCTTGGGCCCCCTTCCCATCTCCATCAAAGACAGGAACCATGGTCATGTCTTACTCATCTTGGCAGCCTTTGCAGAAGACAGTATTACTTTTCTCCACTCTACCCAACCCCTGCATCTCATCCCGCTGACTTGGCAATCATTTCAAGAACAACTACTATGCACTCATTTTTAATGTCTCCCTTTCCTTTTCTTTATCGGCCAAACCTTTCTGCAGCTTACTCTCTCTGCTAAGGCTGGGCCTGGGCTGGGCCTCCAGTAGCAATAAAGGATTTGCTGAATTGAATGACTGCTTTTTGCCTCACCTCGGCACACGTGTGAAGCTACCCAGGGTTATTTTTCCTTTGTGGCTACACCACAACTGATGACCTCTCCCTCAGCACTTAGGATGACCAGTCAAAATGATCTGCTTCTTGTTTCCCCAGCTTGTCTCTTTGCTGCTGAGGACACACACCACATCCCAGTACACCAAGGCAGCACTTAACATGCCTTTCAAGAGTAAATGGTATTTGCATAGCCACCCAGTATGGAGGGCCAACTTTTCACTGTGAGAGACTTGATTGACAATGTCCATTCTGTGTAACTAGTGATCCTCAAGCTATATTTATAAAGTACTCAAGAGCCACTAACATGCAGTAGAAGTCCACAGCAGGTGTACACACAAACATACACACACACTTGGGAAGGGGGACTTGAGGTTACTATCAGTTCAGAGTGCATTGCTTGAGTCAGAATGGCCCATTGTGCCCCAAACTGCTAAGTCAGCACTTTAGGTACCTAGGAAATTGAACATCATATTGTGTTATTAAAGCAAAGTAATCTGATAGTAGCAGCTCCTAAGCGGTTGCCAGTGATCAGAGCCACGTGTCTTTATTTCGTAACTACCAGTTGTCCTGGTAACTTTCTTTGTTTTTAACTCTAAAACCATGAAAAGTAAATGGGAATGAGCCACTTTAAATTAAAAGTGAGAAACAATTACAGCTTGACAGTTTAATTGCATTTTTTCTCCTAGCCTAACTTTCCAAACAAGATATCACACATATCAAGTATGCAGATTGTATTTTTAGATTCTTTTGTAATTAAGAAAGTATCCCTGAAAGAGATAAAATAATTGGTGGACTAAATTGTTATTTCTTGAGGGGACTGTATTAACGGATGAATGCCAAGCCATTGCATCCATAATAATTAGTTTTTAAATCGCTGCAGATGAAGGAGACCCATCCTTGACGGGGAATTCCTTGATGGATGGTCCTATTCTTCTAGCTCTCCCTTCTGCTGTATGTAGTTGACCCAATGCATCTTGGTTGGCCAGCGTTGGATGGGCTCAGCCCCCTGTGGCCTTTGCGAGTGCTCCTGGGGGCCCTCAAGAGCTACCACTGTGAAAAGCTATGGGGAAGTGACTTTGCAATCTAAGGCCTATGAATGTGTTTGGACTCTGGTTGCTGTTAACATTTCAAAAAAGGATTCAGAATATTTAGTGGAAAGGGAGAAGCATACACTGCTAGATTAAAAACAAAAAGTAAGGTACAAATGGCACAATCCCAGCACACTGAGATGCACATACACTGAAAGGAGGCTGGAATGTTAAATCTTCTATGGCAGGAGGAAAAGTAATAAGCTTTAACTTCGTTATGTATTATCTATATTTGGTGGGAAAAAAAGTTGAACACAGCTCTCTATGGTACAGCATTCAAATAGCACATGATTGAAACCGAATTCAGGATGATGCCAAGCCAAAGCCAAGTGCCGTCGAGTCGGATCCGACTCGTCGACATTGCGTCAGTTCCAACTCCTAACTGTGCTCTGTGTGCCAGCGTAGAAGTCGCCTCTATAGGGTTTGCAGTGGTTGTTATCTTTCAGAAGTAGATCTCCAGGCCTTTCTTTAAGGTGACTCAGAATGGATTCAAAGCCCTAACTGACTGGCTAAAAGCTGAGTTCTTAGCCACTTGTGACACCCAGGACTCCAATGACTGTCATATGCATGCCCAAATTGGATGGCATTATTTGTTACAAAGCTCTTTGTATTCAAGACTGGCTTTATGAATTGTGACCTATGTTAACACATAGACCCCCGAGCTCCAAAGGGCCCTTGGCTCAATATTCTGTTGTCGCTATCTTGAAATTCCTATAACTCGTGAACAAGCAGCCTGTATTTTTGTTTTGCACAGGACCCCCTAAATGTCATAGCCAGTTCTGATTGTGCCTCCGTATCCCTGTGAGTCTCAGCTAGTTCTCCCAGAAAGCTAGGCAGATACTCACTTATTTAGTTGAGGACAACTTGTACTTGCCCTTTAATGTTCTGTAAACTCGCCCTGGCTTTCCACCTATTGAGCCAATCCCTACTCACAGCAAATTCTTTATCACAGTCTCCTTCGCTTGCTGAATGTGCTGGTCTGGAATTATTGAAAATGACTTGGAATCATTTCTTGTACTCAACCAAACACCAAACCTGTGGCTGTCAAGTTGATTCCAACTCATAGCGACCCCAGAGGACAGAGTAGAAGTGCCTCATAGGGACTCCAAGGAGCACCTGGTGGATTCGAACCACCAATCTTTTGGTTAGCAGCCAAGTACTTAACTACCATGCCACGAGGGATCCTATCACATTCAAGTAAGTCTAAACAAAACTGTATGCACCTGTTACCAGCTTACAAATTCTACTTAAAGTCACAGTCAGGAGCAAATCTCATTTGTAACCAGGGGACTGTCTGCGTTGCTGCTGTGTGCCAAGTGCTTTGTTCTAACACAAAGAGGGAAATGAGATTCAGATCCCAACTTTGGGACCCTGAGCTGAATCTTGGAAGTGGGGCAGCAGGGTATATGGACAAACAACCACAGAGTGGTACGCTTAGTGTCTAGAAGTGGAGAAAGCAAAGTGTTGCAGGAGCACCAAGAAGGGACTGTCCTCAATTCAGACAGCCTTATACTGCAGTCTCAGTCATGTGCCCCACCCTCCTCACTGTGTCCATCTAGAGACAACTAGCTCAAGGTTTATTTGCCTGTGTGTGGCCAAGTGGTCAGCGACAGACTCCAAACCAGGTCTTACATCTCCTCCTCCCCTGACATGAGGCCACTCGCAGATGTCTCCTATATTTTTTCCCCCATAATTAACACGAATACCAAGGGGACATGGAGCAGGTGTGTGGTATATTCGCACCTGAGGATTAGCAAAGGCTGCAGGTGCCTTGTGAAACAATTTTAAAGGCTCATGTTTTCAGCGTAGGCTCGTGAATCACCCAGGGTGGTAAGGACGTGAGAACCCGGACCTGCTGGTAGGACAGAGAACATGCATCCAGGGATTCCTGAAGAGGAATTAGAGTCAGCACTGGATTCAATCATTTTAGAAGCAAGAGTGCCTAGGTCTATTCCCGGGCTGCAGAGACTGCTTTTCTGAGGGTAGCAATGCTCACTCGTTTTTCTTGAAAGGTTTCATTAGCTGTTTATCTCCCACTGTTGGCCAAGTGGCTGATACAAAGATGGTCTGGGCTCAGAAATTATGCGTGAAGACAATGTTAGGCTAAAATCTGCCTTATGAGCAAACCTCAGTGGAAAGTTAGTTTTCACGGTGACCTTGTTGACAGTGGTTTCCCTACACCCACTAGTCTGGTGGATTTCATTCAGTGTCTTTAAATGTCTTCTTCATCTGGGCCAGAGAAGTTCTGCCACTTCAGTAACGTGACTATTCAAGATGCCTGTGATTTAAATACAGTTTGGAGACAGGTAAGATGTATTCTTTTCCAAACTTGCAAGCAAGGAGAACCTTTCACTTATTAAAGCTGTGATGAAAAACCATCTGCTGTCGTCTGTACTGATGAGTCTGTGAACCATCCCTGGCACGCCGGGTGCAGTGGGCTTCCCATGCTCCGCTGACAAGTTCAGCACCATTTCTGCTCATATGTCAAGCTCAGCCAGGCCTGTTAGCCTGAGTGCCTCACAGGCCATCAACAAGAGGTACCAGACTCCATTATAACGGCTCTTAGCACTCTCAGCACTCCCCACGCCATGCTGGTAGGATACCTGCATGCTCCAAAGGGGGCTGCAAATGGAATTAGAGACACAACACCACCTTGCTGCTGCCCTCCAGCTGCGCCCGGGAGACAGCAGGTCATGCTTAGCAACTGGCTCATCCTTTGATTTTCTCACAGGCCTCGTGCCGGGCCTCTTGTTCTCTGAGTAATTTCCACTTTGCTGAGATAAACTATCCCTCACCAAGCTGCAGCCAGTACCTAAGGTCCCCCCACCCCCACCCCAGTGCCAACAACTGGAGAAACTCAATGATGCCTCAGTGGTCCAGAGTACTTCTACAAAGAAGCAGGGTTCTGTCACCTTCTTTCAGCTTTTATTTTTGAGTCATGATGGTGGTACAGTGTGTGTATGTGTTTGTCTTCTCCCAGTATCTCCCAGAAAAAGAACATGGTGGACTGGAGATAGGGTTCATGGTGTTCCAGGGCCATGGAAGACAATCCACTGATCAGGGAGTCTGGGCCAGGCAGGCAGGAAAGTGTCTAAGAAGTTTCTAGAAGAGAAAAACAGAGTGATTTGAGTCATGGGCCTCGCTGACGCGAGCTGAGCAGAGAGCTGACGGGCTACACTAAGCTTCATCTGGTGCCGTTTGGACCTCGCTCGGAACCCTTCCAACTGTCCTGAGCAGGAGAGAATAGGCCCTCTGCTAATTACCCCAGAGGCCAGCTTTCTGCTCCTTTGAAGAGCTCGCTTTGATGTGATGCAATTCCGCACCAGGCCGGCTGTGCCCAGATTAAGTGCATAATGAACAATTATCCGCTGGCCTCTCAGAGCGTGGCTGAGGCAGCCGGGCGGAAACTCGGCCTTGTTCCGGGCCACCGCATCCCCCTCCGGGGCCGGGCTGACTCACTTACCCACTTCTCTCCACGCCCCTGCCAAGACTCTCCAAGTTCTTCCCATCTGTAAAATGGGGCTGAGGAGGCTCAGGGAGCCCGAGGAACCCTTCTCAAGGGGCACCACGGGCTGGACGATTCAGTTTCCTGGACACCCCATGCATTCCTGAATCTTCACAGCACAAAGACAGCCCTCGGAGATGCTCTTTAAGACGGCAGGCTCTGTGGCCATAGGTCTGCGGTTACGTCCATCCATATTCACTGTGTTGCCAGGGACAGATTGCCAATAAGCCAGGTATTCATGGCATGCTTGTCACCTACTTTTCACTTACCTCAATGATGCGGTAAAAACCCATCTGAAATTGTGCAGTGCAGTTTAGAGGTAAACACAATGAAGCCAGTAGAGACCTTGCTTACTGGCTAATCTGATATTTCCATGGGCAAAGGGTGACCCTCCAGCGCCTCGTTTTCCTCCTCTGGAGAGGCAGGATCCCACAAGAACCCACCTGAATCTGTGGGGTTGTTTTGAGGAATAATGAGATGCATATGGCCACACAGCCAGCGTCTGCTTCTAGAGGGCTCTCGGCAAACACTCACTGCAGTGTGACAATAGTGGTCACACATACAGTGAACCCCGGGGGTCGTTGTTCACACTATACGTCATGGGGTGGACCTGAGCAGGCTCACTGAACACGTAGGGGCAACCGAGGCTGAGCTGAAGGGACCAGTAGGTCTGTCTGCTTTAATGACCAGCAAAAACTAACCAAACCTGTTGACCTGGGGTCAATTCCAACTCATAGTAGCCTAAGAGGACAGAGTAGAACTATTCCATGAGGTTTCCAAGGAGTGGCTGGTGGATTGAACTGTGACCTTTTGACTGGTAGCCATAGATAGCTTTTAACCCCTGTGCCACAAAAGGCCAGCAAAGGAACTTCTGTATAACAAGCAAAAACTAGCAGTTTTGTGGACTCAGAGACCCCAACCTCTTTATGAAGCTCCTTCTGGACAAGGCCTTGGGGTGTTTGCTGGTCTTGTCCACTGTGACCCAGAGTCTTCTTCTCAAAGCACAAGGCCATTTGCTCATCCAGGAGAACTCTGACAGGGGGAGAAAGCCTTCTCTTTTCACAAGGAGGATGTAATGTGGTGTCTTCTTCTACACAGAGGCCCCTTGCCCTTCAAAGAGCCTTCTTCACCTTCTTTCCTAAAATGACTTTTGTCTACCCATAAACTTTTATTTGTACAGACGTCATAACCCTACTTTGTGAAAATGAAGAGGATTTGAAAAGCTTGCTGATGTATATCAAAGACCACAGCCTTCAGTATGGATTGCATCTCAACATCAAGAAAACAAAAATCCTCACAACTGGACCAGTAAGCAACATCATCGTAAATGGAGAAAAGATTAAGGTTGTCAATGATTTTATTTTACTTGGATCCATAATCAACACCCATAGAAGCAGCAGTGAAGAAATCAAAAGATACAGTGCACTGGGAACATCTGCTGCAAAAGATGTCTTTAAAGTGTTGAAGATTAAAGACATCACCTTGAAGACTAAAGTGTGCCTGACCCAAGCCATGGTATTTTCAATCATATCATACGCATGAGAAAGCTGGACAATGAATAAAGAAGATAGAACAGGAGTTGATGCCTTTAAATTATAGGGTCGGAGAAGAATGTTGAATGTACCATGGACAGCCAAAAGAGCAAACCGATCTGTGCTGGAAGAAGTACAACCAGAGTGCTCCTTAGAAGCAAAGACGGCAAAACTGTGTATCACATACTCTGGATGTGTCAATAGGGATTGGTCCTTGGAGAATGACAACATGCTTGGTAAAGAGTCAGGAAAAAGAGGAAGACCCTCAAAGAGATCAACAGGCACAGTGTTTGCAACGATGGGCTTAAGCATAAAAACAATTGTGGATGTGATGTAGGTCCCGGCAACGTTTTGTTCTGTTGTTGGTGAGATTGCTATGAGTCACTTTCCAGGGGGTGCTCTGAAGCTTCCCCCAAACCTCATCTGCAGAAATTCACCTCTTCCAAGCAGCGCTGCCCTCACCCACTCCTGTCTTGTGGTCTCCCTCTAAAGTCCCATAATTCCTGTGGCCCTCTCTGCCACCCTGGGCTCTGGGTTCTTGTACGTTCTTCTGGGACAACAGAGAAGTTTAAGAGGCCTTGAGCCTTAGGACCCAGAGAACACATCTTGTTCATCTCTTTCCCTGGCACACACATACGGGGAAGCTGACTTTTTTTTTTAGTTTAAACAAGTGGTTTGAGACTATTTCTTAGAGCAGGATTTGGTGGAGAGAGTCACCTGGTGTGGGAGGCACGGCCTCAAGAGTAAAGAAGCATTGAAGAGAGGCCCCTCAAGAGTTGTTTGGAAAGCTTCTGCCATCTTGCCAAGTTCTAGAATGTCATATCTGCTTCACTGTGGGGGACCCTGCGCTCTCACCTCAGCTCTTCATCCAGAGCCTCAAGTGACGCAAACTCCTGCTTCCGGTCCTTTGAACATGCTCTTCTTTCCCTTTGGCTATCTATGCCCAGTCCTTCGGAACTCAGCTCACACATACAACCCTTCCTCAGAAGAGTTGTCTCTGGCTATCTGGTCCAGAAAGTATCTCTCATCATCTCTCAGGACACATTTTCTCCTCCTTCATGCCCCTTATTGCACTTTTCCCTCAGATACGCGTTTGTGGGAGTGCCCATTCACACTCCTCTGTAATGCTTCCTGTCCCTTCGGTTTCACCAAAGCAGCGACTCTCCTCTGGATCAGCACAGCTCTCTCGGTGCCTGGTATACAGTTGGTGCTCCTCGATGAGCTGGCAAAACACTGAATCTGCCTGGATTTCTAGTATTGCTTTGGATCAAGTCTCTGATTCTGCACTTGAGCCAGTCTATGTGATGCATAAATGACAAGAAGGAAGGAATGGTTCACCTTCAGTCTGCCCAGATGAGAGAACCCCAGCTCAAAGTGAGCCTCTATCTCACTTTTCGTTCTTGACTTAACTCAGACTCATGTTCAAGCAGGATATTTACAAGGCTGATGGTCAAAGCCAGCAAACATCGCTCTGCAATAAAATGCCCGTTTTGACAATCACCTCCTTTGGAAAGAGTCACGACCCCCAGCCTCCCTCCCCAGAGAGCTGAGTGTCCAGAGTGACCTTCCCCGCACTGGAGTGGCAGTTGGTTCTGGGCAGCCACAGCCAAGGGGGGTGCGAAGAGGGGCCTCAGCAGACAAGCACTTTTCACATCTCAGGGTCTGAAATGATTGCCTTTCTCTCTCTTCCAGACGGGTGGGGAGGTGTTACGAGCTAGGGACCTCAGGCTGGGCCTGGAGATAGGATGAGGCAAGGCAGTTGCCGGGAGCAACTTAGCAGGTCCCTCCACACCCATCACAGCTGAGCTGGGATCAATCCACAGCCCATCAGCAGGTATTTAGGAAGGGCTGCTCGGCTGGCGCCCGCCTGTGCCACAGGCTGTCAGAGCAGAGGACCAGGGAGAAGCCTATTTTGCGAAGATAAATGAGCATACAGACACTGATGAAAGAAACCGACCTCGCAGACCACTGTTCACCAGATGTCTGCTGCGGGGACCAGCTGCAGACATAGCCCCCATTGGAGCCCCCCAGATGCCAGGAGAATAACCCAGGTACTTCCCATAAATCCCCAACTGAATGCCTTTTTTCTCCACATTCACAGGACCAGGAGAGGGTCTGGCACCCAGAAGGCGCAGGCATCACCACGTACAGGGCGTCATCACAGAGAAACGCTCAGTCAGGGGGTCAGACATGTCGGGGTCAGATCCCAGCTGGGTCACTTGCTGGCACATGGCCCTGGGCAAGTTCCCACTCTTTTCCCTGTGAGTTAAAAACCCACCTTAAGAGATTGTTGGGATAGTTATCAACGAAGTAACGGCATCCTCCACATATTGCCATGGTAACCCATACAGGTGAATTTCTCCAGGTGCTGAAGAGAAGTCTGTCCTGGGTGGAGATGAGAGCATGGCCTTAAATAATGTTCTCTCTCTTTTTCTCTGAGATGCTAGGATTTGTGCCCATGTTTCCTGTCCCATTCTGTCCCACATCGTAATTCACCTGAGAATTCCCTTCCCCAGCAAGTCATTTTAGCTTATTAGCTTACATAGAAAACTTACAGTGAATGGTTAGGTTGAAGATAGACCGCAGAACCCTGGCATTCAAAAACAGCTTTCAGGCCGACAGTCCTTTTACGCTTGGTCTCGCTAGACAGACAAGGAGCCCTCTCAGAGTGAAAAGCACAAGACAGCTGAAAAAGGAAGTAAATAAATACTCAGAGTCAAAACTCTCCACCCACAAGCAGGCCCAACTGTCCAGGAGCGTGTTTCTGGCTGCGGGTGTCCAGGGGCTCACACTTCTGACAGCAGGGTGCCAACACACCTAGCAGCCTGCAGACAGGAGGGTATGAAGGTGGGTCAAGTTTTTCTTTTAACAAGAGGGAATTTTATAGCAATTACCAATCCCCTAAACTCACCAGTGATGACTACCTATTCCAAGTAGTTACGTCATCACTGTTTATGTAGTTACACCCTAGGCTGTTATAGCTTACCAAACAAAAAAAACGAGATGTATGTATGTGTATGTGTGTGTTTCAGTGTGTGTGTACTTATATGCAAGTTCAGATAATTAAGTTCACAAACTCATCCTACAAAAAATGCTACACCCCTCATTGCTGAGTATCACTAGAGTCACCTTTGAAGTGCTCCCCTTAGTAAGCTGTGTAGCAACGCCAGCACCTGGTCCACCCTTCAAAGTAATCTTGAAACTGTCTTTCTGGAATGGCCATCAGAGTTGTCGTCAGATTACCCCTGAGGTCCTGAATGTCATCAAAACATCTTCCTTTCAGTATTTCCTCAACTTCAGGTAAAGAAAAAAGTCACTAGGGGTCAGATCAGGTGAGTAGAGAGGCTGTTCCAATACAGTTATTGGTTTACTCATTAAGGACTCCCTCACAGACAACTGTACAATTAAGTTCTCAAACTTGCCATTTTGTGATGGTGCACAATGGCCATTCTAGAAAAAGAGCTGCAAAATTCCTTTGAAGGGTAGACTAGGCCTCGGCATACGTGCATAGCTTCCCAAGGGGAGTACTTCAGAAGTGACCCCGTGATATTCAGCAGGGAGGTATATAGCATTTAGAACAATTAAGTTTGCAGACTTAATTGTTGGATGTCATACATACACATGTACACATTTATATATTTATATATAAATTGTTGTGATTTTCTAAATACACATTTATATACATGTATGTATCTATAAAAATCACAACAGAATAAAATAAATGGATGAGGAAATCAGGCTGAAGAGTGCTGTCACTGCTGTTTGTTGCTTCAAAATTGGCCACCAACCCATGGCAACCTGATGCACTATGGAACAAAAGGCCACCCCCACCTGGGGCATTCCCAGGTCATTTGCAGACTGGACCATCGTGATACAGAGTTCTGTTCTCGTTGACTGTTTCAGAAGTAGATCACCAGGCCTTTCTTCCCAGTCCATCTTAGTCCTTAGGAAGGAAAAGTAATCAAATTAGGTTCAGCTAACAGTTTACTCCAACAAAGACATGCCCTTAAACCCAGCACAGTTGCTGCAGGTGGTGGAACTCTGATAGTAACCTAGCTAGGGATGAGGACATGGGCTTTGTCTATACTGATCTAATGATCTTTTTTTTTATTGTGATTGAGTGAAAGCGTACAATCCAGTTTAAATTTGCATGCCCACCTATCTGCAATTCCCTCTGCTCTCCTTGCCCAATGACAGCACAGTCCTCCTACCCATTCTATATGTGTCATATCCTCGTAACAATCTCCTGTCCCCTCTTCTCCACCCTCTTCACTCCCCTCTAGTTAGATGCCGGTAAGACGACATCCTATAGATGCACAGAACCATAAAGTGCACACATGATATGGTCATTCTGTGTCCCCAAGTCCAATCCTTCCTGTCCAAAGAGTTGACCGCAGTAATGATTTATGATCAGAGACATAATTGGGCTAGGGGCCATGCTCCCAGGTGAACCCCCAGGCCTTTAGACCATCAGTTGTGGTCTTTTAGTGAAGTTCTCAGGGTGCACCCCTCTTTTTCCTCTTGTTGCCACTTGGGCTCAACACTGCGGGTCCCATCACAGCTGTCATTGTGGTGGCCAGGCACCATCTGATTCTTCTGGTCACATGTTGATGTAGTCACCCATTCACGTGGGTCTTTCTGTCTTCTGATGGCATCTTTTATTTCACCACAAAAACCCATGCCCCAAGCTAACTGGACACACTGGGGGAAGCAGATATCATGAAGCTGTCATGCTTTTACAGACGGGTCTCACCTGCATCATTGTTTTTTATGCAATTTACTCCCCAGCATGAAACCCAAACACTCTATCTTTCAAGCTAGGACTTCAGCAGTATTTATCCCTTGGAAATATCCTAGCCCAAGTAGCAGTCAGCTCCCAGGTCCACTGGGCCTGTTGAGGAACACCAAGCTAAGTACCTTGGGAAATTTTGCACATAGCTGAAGAGAGATTTGCTCCACGAAACCCAGTCATTCAGGCATTCCTAATTTGCCTGTGTGTTTGCAATCCCAGAAGCACACATCCATGGTACAGATTGGCAGTGTGCTTCTTCTAGATTCAAGAAAGAGCCTACTTTGTGAGCTGCAGAAAATGTAGCACATCCCATTGACAAGACACAGGGTGCTTGACTTTCTTTCTGTTTTCCCTTAACCTATTAATATATGAATAAGATGACTTATGATCCCAACAGATTCTTAAAGACAAGTCCACTACAGGGGACAATAGGAAATTGTCCGGCCTCATGGCTTAACAACAAACCCAGACTCAGGATCTTTACCCAGTATTTAGGGGCTCCTGGGTGACTGAAAGGTTGGCAGTTCAAATCCACCCAGAAGTAACTTAGAAAAAAGGCCTGGCAATCTACTTTTCTGAAAGGTCACAGCAGTCAAAACTCTGTGTTGCACAGTTCTACTCTGACACACATGGGGTCACCATGAGTTGGAATCAATTTGACAACACCTGGCACTGGTAGCCTTTGTTTAGGGGATTGGATAGGAACTCCAGGGTTCGTACCCTGTCTCTGGATAAACTTGGGCAACCTGAGCTTCTCTGAGCCTCAATGTGCTTACCTATAAAATTGACTTAGAAAACTCACCACATAATAATTAGTGAGAGGATTAAAGGAGATAACACATATACGCATACATATGAAGTCCTTCACTATTTCTAGCGTCAATAAATGCTCACTGCTACATATTGATCCTGATATTAGTCTGATAATGATTATGATGGTCATGCTTTAAAGAAGTCAGTCTCAACCAGGGACAGTGGCAACCCCCGGGAGACGCATGCAGTATCTGGAAACATTTCTGTTTGTCACAGCTGTGAGAGGGGATATGTCATCTAATTAGGCAGGGGTCAGGGATTCTGCAAGATGCATAGGAACCCCCTCTGGCAAGGAGTTACCCAGGCCAAAATGCCAACAGTGCCAAGGCTGAGAAACTTTGTTTTTGAGGTATAAAAGTGTCTGATTCTGATTAAATTTCTGTTTTTGAGAAATATCTAGTCTTTTATTACATCAGCTAGAGAAAAAACACGCTTGAATAAAAAAGAAGGGGAATGCCTTTACCAATTTGCTAATTGGCAATATAATTGGACTTAGTCTGCTCAAGCCTCAGTATTGCCATCTGTAAAATAGCTAGATTACACTTCCTGATTTCTAAGTGTCCTTCCGACTCTGACCCTCTTGGACTCAGTGATTCTTATTTTCGACAACCCAATTTTGTGCCAGAGGGGAACAGGCCAGACCGAACCCTGCACCACACTGGATAAACAAGAGCACAATAGAATTCCTGGTGGAAATAAATCATCTTTTCATATAAAATCTTCTGAAGACTATTTCGAGAAGAGTAATAGATCTGCCAGTCCAACACCTGCAGGGTAGGTAATAATTTACTTAGCCCACTGACTTGGGGGCAGGTCCTGTTCTTGATAAATGGCCCAATTAAGCATCTGTTAATCACAGCGTTATCTCACTGGAAGGTAGAATACCTACTTCTCTCCAGCCTTTCCTCAGTGAGATAACATCACAAATTCCCCAAACAGGCACAGGGTGTTCACAGCACAGGGAAGCCAGCTAGGGGTGCCCGAGAGGGACCATGCTCCTGCCCTGTCGCGGGCTCCGGCCCCAGGCTTGCCTGGGATGAGAATATCCCCTGAGCCTGAGCCTGGCCCTTCCCCCATCAACCTTCCTATAACCTCGGCTCCTGAACTCTTGTGTTCGTCTGAGGCCTTGATAATAAAGCAACATCTGCAAAACCTACAAGAACTTTACAGCAGTTAATTGAGTAATTGAAGCAAGATGCCGGGAGGGGTGATCTATGGGCCTGGGTTGAGGGCCGAGAAGGGAGACAACGGATTTATTGCAAAGGCCGTGGGCGGCCTTGGGCCCAGGCTCTGGTTCACAGGAAGTTTGAGGTCAGGTGGGATTAAAATATCTTTAGAAACAAATGGAATAATTTGACTGAAATATCAGGCACGCTGTGCCAGTTTATGCCAGGAGACCAGGTGTGATTTATTTACTTGGCACCCAACATACTTTTCTTGATATCTACTCCATTAGTCTAAATTTATAGATGATTGAGCAGGTGGGCAGTCCCTGTCTGTGTCTGTCTGTCTCATCCTGACCGCTACATGAGGACTGGCTCAGAGCAATTCAAGATAAGTCAAGTTATACCTTAAAGGAGCTGGAGCCCTGGAATCTACACAAGTGCTATGTTGGGACAAAGGCACTTACAATCCAGTTGTATTTGCTCTGAAATGGCTTATCATGAAAACCGCAACCAAACCCTCTGCCGTCGAGTCGATTTCAAGTCATAGAGACCCTATAGGTCAGAGTAGAAGTGTCTCATAGAGTTTCCAAGGAATACCTGGTGGGTATGAACTGCTGACCTTTTGGTTAGCAAACATCACAGGTAGCACTTAACCACTAGGCCCCCAGGGCTTCCTGGCTTGTCAGAGGGAGTATACAATTGAGCCTTGTTGACCCAACTGTTAAATGCTGGGCTGCTAACCAAAAGGTTGGTGGTTTCAACCTACCCAACTGCTCCCGAGGTGGAAGGTCTGGTCATCTGCTTCTGTAAAGATTACAGCCAAGAAAACTCTATGTGGCAGCTCTGCTTGGTCATAAGGGGTCCCTGTGAGTCAGAATGGACTCGGCAGTCCCTAACAACAGTAATCTGAATAACATCCATAAATCTCCCCACTTGAGCACAATTCACCACCTTGAAGTCATTGGGGATGATGTCATTTACTTGATAGGCTTGCAGATGCCAGGTACAAAGATTGTAGATACATAAAAGTGCCCATGTGAACCACCTGGCCTGGAACCAGCTGAGTGACGAGCCTAGGGACACGCCCCCAGCACACACGAGGATTGATTTGGGGGAAGGTTATTGTTGCTTTTGTAGTTTCTCTGCTGCTTTATTAAATCCCGAATTCCTTGCAAAACTGTACAATTTTAATAACTCAAATCCATGTGGATCATAAAGCTGTCTAAATATACCTCGCGCCCTGGGCATCAGACAGATCCACAGGTGATGATGTCACTGGACGTGATTAACCAGAACAGGTCACCCGACAAGATTTTATTACAAGTGTCATTTAGATTTCTGACAGCTTTATAAGGCTTAATGGCTTTTTATTAAATACATTGTGTTCAAGGAAGCTGAAAGTTCGGGATGCCTTGTAAATACAATGCAATGGAATTTCCTTAGCTGCTTCATGAGAGAAAGCAGAAGGTATATGGGACATCCCTCCTGGTTCCTGGTCCCAGGTCCCAAGGCTCAGGAGGCCTTGAGTTCATTACTTACTGGGGCTAAAGACAAACGGCCCCTGGTGCCACCTCATCCAGCTTTCCTAGCCAAGCAGGTCTGTCTTGCATCCACCCAGATGTTTCCATCCAAAGCTCTCCAGAGAATGGAATTCCTCGGTCCAGAGAGTGTCCTAGCCCAGTCACCCACAGCTTCTCCCAGCCTAGACATACAAGGTCTGCCAATTAAGTTAGGAGACCCATCCTAGGAAAAGTGCTACACACCTCATTACTGATATTACTTTGGCCAGCTGTTTCCCCTTGGGAAACTATGCACAGGTGCCAGCTCTCAGTCTGCCCTTCAAAGCAATTTTGGAACTCTTTTTCTGGAATGGCCATCAGAGCTGGCACTGGATTACCCTTGGTGTCCTGAATGTCATCAAAATGTCTTTCTTTCAATATTTCCTTTATCTTCAAGTAAAGAAAAAAGTCATTGGGGGCCAGATCAGATGAGTAGGGATGGTATTCCAGTATAGTTATTTGTTTCCTGGGGTTCCCACCATGAGTCAGATGCAATTCGATGGCACTTGGCTGGCTGGTTAAGAACTCCCTTATAGACAACTATACAGTTCAGTTCTCAGACGTGCTACCTTGCCACTGTATGCGATGGCCATTTCAGAAAAAGAGTTCCAGAATTGCTTTGAAGGGTGGACTAGGCACTGGCATTGGTGTATAGCTTTCCTAGGGGAGTACTTCAAAGGTAAGTGTAGTCCTACTCAGCAATGACATATGGAGCACAGAGAACAATTAAGTTCAAGGACTTAATTGTCAGAACTCACACCTCTTCCTAGGTCTGGCCTTTGTGAAAGATAACACTCTCCATGAGCCAGTTTGCTCACCTTTGTTCGTTTCTTCTCAGCAGTCCCGGGGCCTACTTGAAAGGAAGGCCAAGGAAGGATAGATATACTCATCATAACCCCCTCAGCTACTCCTCTCCGGAGGCTGGGGTCTGTGCTTCGTGCTTTCTATAAATAACCTCATCTAATTCTCACCAGGAAGTCTCTGGGTGATGGCAACACACAGTTAATGCACTCAGCTGCTAACAGAAGAGTTGGAGATTCGAGTCCTACCAGAGGCATCTCAGACGGAAGCCCTGGGCATCTAGGTCAATTGGCATTATGAAGTTTTTTAAGAAAAATTTTGCACCCTGCTTTGGTGTGTGGTGTCTGGGTCTTAACATGTAGCAAGTGGCCATCTAAGTAACATCAAATAGTCCCAATCCACCTAGAGCAGAGAAGTATGAAGGACATCAAAGACCTAAGGGAAATACAAGCCCCAGAGACCAGAAAGGGCCACGTAATCCCGAGACTACATCAGCATGAGAGCACAAGAATTAGATGGTCCCCCGCCACCACCAATGGCTGTCCTGACAGGGAACACAATGGAGAGTCCTTGACACAGTGAGAGAAAAATAGGGGTGCAGTACTCAAAGTCTATTAAGTGGGCTAGACTTCATAGTCTGACAGAGTAGAGGGACCATGGAAAACATAGTTCCCAGACTCTCTGTTAGTCCAGAACTAAAACCGTTCCCAAAGCCAGCTCTTCAGACAAAGATAGGACCGGACTATAAGACATAAAATGATACTGGCCAAGAGTGTGCTTCTTGGCTTAAGTAGATACATGAGGCCAACTAGGCAGCTCCTGTCCGGAGGTAAGATGAGAGGGCACAAGGGGACAGGTGCTAATTGAATAAACACAGAAAATACAGAGTGGAAAGGAGGAGTATGCTGTCACAGACTGGGGAGAGCAGCCGGAGTTACACAACAGTGTGTGCCTAACTTTTTGTATAACAAATTGACTTGGATTGTAAATTTTCACTTAAAGTGCAATAAAATATTAGAGAAAAAAGGACAAAGGAGAAGAAGGAAGCACTGGCAATCTATTTCCAAAAAAATTAGCCATTGAAAACCTCATGGAACTCATTTCTCCTCTGACACATGTACAGTTGCCATGAGTTGCAACCGATTCAAATGCACCTGGTATAGCTTCTCACAACAATCTTGCTAAACAAGTGCTTCTAGTCCTGGAAACCCTAGTGGCATGGGGGTTAACTACTGTATCTGCTCACTAAACGGTCGGCAGTCCAAATCTGCCAGCTACTCCTTAGAAACTCTATGGAGCAGTACTACTTTGTGCTATAAGGGCTCTGTGAGTTATAATTCACTCATCAGCAGTGGGTTTGGTTTTAGCAAGCGAGAACAGACAAGTCTAAAGGATTGAGCTGAAGAGAAGAGAAAGAGAAAGCAAGTCCTTTGTGCCTATTATTGATGGGCTTTGAGTTGCTTGTTTCTCATTCCCACAGTCTGAAGGAGGTGCTGTCACCTGCTTGAAGGAAGCCACAGCTGAAGCTCATGTGGCTTGGCCCTGGTCACTCAGCCCAGGGGAAGGACACAGCAATGTGGGAGGCACAGGAGCACAGTTCTTCATGCCAAGCCAGTTCAGTTCAACAGATGTTTAATCTCTGCTATGAGCTGCTAAGTATGACAGTAATAGCTGCCACTCGATGGGACATTTCTAAATCCTGTGCTAAGCGCTTTCCCTGCCTTGTCTCATTTCATCTTGACAATGTCCCTATATAGTGAATACTGTTCTGATCACCACATCTTATAGCTGGGGAAACTGAGGCCCTGGCACTTTCTGTTACTTGCCCAAGCTCAGATAGCCAGTCAAAGAGTGAGCCAGGATTATAACTAGGATTAGAACCCAGGAAAGCTAGGCCAAAAGCCCATGCTTGTGTGTATGGGGGGTGGGGGGGAGGGTAAATACATAAATAACAAAAAAAAAAATGACTTTTTAACTATTTTAAGTGTGCCGTTCAGTGACATAAATTACATTCATTATGTTGTACAATCACTACCATTGTGTATTTCCACAAGTTTTTTTATCACCCCCAATAGAAACTAGGAAACCCTGTGGCACAGTGGTTAAGTGCTATAGCTGTTAACCAAAAGGTTAGTTGTTCAAATCCATCAGGCACTCCTTGGGAACTCTATGAGACAATTCTACTCTGTCCTACAGGGTCACTAGGAATCATTATCGACTTGATGGCAACAAGTTTAGTTTTTTGGTTTTGATAGAAACTCTATACCCCTAAAGCAGTAATTCCCCCATCTCCCTCTTTCCATATCCCCTGATCAAAAAAGTCAAAACCCAACCACCGCCATCCAGTCAATTCTGGCTCCTAGTGACCCTGTAGGACAGAGCAGAACTGTCCCATAGATTTCCAAGGATGTAAATCTTTACAGAAGCAGACTGCCACATCTTTCTCCCATGGAATAAGTTGTGGGTTTGAATCGCTGACCTTCGTGTTAGCATCTGAGTACTTAACAGCTCATAAACTGTGGTCTGTATGTTTGCATGTCCTAGATGTTTTATATAAATGAGATCATATTACAGCTGTTCTTTCATTCAGCATTATGTTTTCCAGGTTCATCCATGGCGTAGCACGTATGCAAACTTTCTCAATGTAGCCGGCTCATATCCCGTTGTATGAATCTGCTGCATTTTGGTTATACGTTACCATGTTGATGATGGATGATGTTGGGATGTTTCAGAGCCTGTGCTTTTAATCTTGACCACTGACAAGTAAGCCCTGCCTTTGCCAGCTCCCGGGGTATCAGGGAAGCAACGCACGGCTACGGATCCGAGGATAAGCTCAGTTGCCCTCCCTCTCCTCCAAGGGCAGGGCTTTAACCACCTTGCTCTCTGCCCTTTGGGAGGCTGCAGTGTGGTGATGCTAAGTGGATACAACCAGGAATCCTTGGGAGGAATTTTGCCATAAGACCAGCAGCCAGTGGGGAATGGGAAACAGGACTGACATACCTCAGTTAGCTAGTTCTTCTAAGTTCCTTCTGGGTGCTTTGCCCTCTGCTGGGTGATGTAGGAGAGCAAAAAACAAACCCAGTCCTTTTCTCCCAGGACTCTTCCAGGACTCACTGTGGCCACCAGGACAGAAGCTGGCGATGGAAGCTGTCCAAGTCAGCCCATGGTCCAGGACCAAACAGTGTGTGTGCACATAGGACAGCTTCTGCAGCAGCACTGTCTGTGGAAATAGGACAGAGCCAGAGCTGTCCTGTGGAACTTTCTGTCATTGTTAGGCACCATCCAGTCCATCTTGGCCCACAGCAACCCTGTGCACGACACGCTGCCCCGTCCCGCACCATGCCCACAATCGTTTTTATGCTTAAGACTGTCACCCTAGCCGCTGTGTCGATCGATCTTGCTGAGGGTCTTTCTAGTTACATTTATTGTGGATAGCTGCCTTTGAAAGGCCTCTGACTCCTGGTGCCCTTATGTACAAAGAATGAAACATTGCCCAGACTTGTGCCATCTTTGTGACTGTTGTTGCATGGGTCTGCCTGATTGAAGATTTTCCCTGATTTTAGCCGGCCCTCCACAGTGCCAAACATATCCTTTTCTGGAGATTGAAACTTTTTAGTAGCTACCTTTGAAAAAGTAAAAAAGAAACAGGTAAAATCTGTGAGAACCAGAACTCCATGGGACCGCCTTGTTCTTCTGGTCTCGGAAGTTTTCTGCCTTTGACAGGCTTAACACCTTTCTGTTGGTCACTTTAATGAAAAATATCTTAGTTTATCTTCTCTGACAGGTTTTCACCTTACATGGTTCTGGCTTTCGCAGGTTTAATTGTAATACATTATTTGACCCAATATATTCCAAATACGACCAGGTCACTATGTAGTCGATATCAGACATACGAACGCAATGACTTACATCCTTTCTTTGGCAATATGTCTTCCAAGTGCGTTGTATTTTTTACCCTTTCAGAAGTTCTCCCTTAGGACTAGTCACATGTCAATGCTCAACAGCCACATGTGACTTTGATGGTTGCTGCATCAGATGGCACAGCTCTACAGGGCAAGAATGTGTCATCCCCAAGTACACCCAGTCAAATGACGTGCACAGGCTAGGTATTCAGCAAATGCCTTTGAGACAGTTTGAAGCCGGGAGATATGGTTAAGGATACAGGACCCTAGGTATGTTACTTGGCCTCTCCAAGCTTTGCGCATCTATAAAAGAAGGGAGATAATAACTACCTCTCAGGATTGCAGAGAGGATGAAATGAGATAACATACACATTTAAAAAAAAAAAAAAAAACAGTTTCCATGGAGTTGATTCTGACTCACATCAACTCCTAGTGTGTGTTAGAATAGAACTGTGTGCTCCAGAGGATTTTCACTGACTGATTTTGGGGGGGAAGTAGATTGCCAGGCCTTTCTTCCTGAGTGCCTCTGGGTTGGCTTGAGGCTCCAGCCTTTCCAGTTGCAGCCAAGCACATTAGCCATTTGCATCAGCAGGGACCTCAGCGTATGTATGGTGAGTCCTCAGTAAACACTGTCTGGAACCATTACCCTGTCTTTAGTACTGTGCAGGCAAACCTTGCCATCTCTGACCACCCCAAGCCCTACAGCTGCTTGAAAAGACTGCACGCAGACCCTCGGGTGCATAGGGGAGGCCCCCAAGTCCTCCGTATTCCATGAACCCACCAAAGTGGAAGCACATGTCAGATGTTCCAGACTGGAGCAGTCAAACCGGAAACTTCACTAATATTCCAGGAGCCACAGACAGAGAGGATCAGGGGTTAGCCAGGAAATTACTCACATTTAACATGGGGCTGGGTCTCTGGGGAACCTGCTGTGTTCCCTTGCTTGGCAGTTGTACTTCCCTGCTGAGTTTGACTCTTTCTGAAGCCAGGCTTTACCGAGAGCTCTGGGAAGACATTCAGAAGGGTTTTCTCGTATTTACATCATCCAACAGCTGGAGTGGGACGCCTCGGCTTCCCCAGGTAGTTTGCACATTGATCTGATCTTGGGGCTTGGAGGTATAATTTTCTCAAACTCCAGCCATGTATGCTGTTAGTTGCTATCGGGTCAACTCCAACTCACGGCGACTTTACGTGCAACAGAACAAAGCTTCGCCTGGTCCTCTGCCATCCTCGCGACTGCCAGCAGGTCCCAATTCTTCACTTCAGCTATTGTGCCATTCCATCTTGCCAAGGGTCTCCCTCTCCCTCACTGGCTCTGTGCTTCCCCAAATACAATGCCCTTCTCCAGTAATTGACCCCTCCTGTTGACATATCCCAAACAAGCAAGTCAGAGAATGTTCCGTTGTCATACCCACAGGGTTTTCATTGGCTAATTTTTAGAAACAGATCACCAGGCCTTTCTTCCTAGTCTGGCAGTCTGGCAGTGCCACTAAAACCTGTCCACCATGGGTGACCTTGGTGGTATTTGGAATACCTATGATGCAGCTTCCAGCATCACAGCAACGTGCAAATCACCACAACATAATAAGCTGACAAATAGGTGGTGGACCGCCATGTATGGACATACTTTAAAGGAAACAGTAATTGATAGATTCCGGAAAACTCATCTTGGGCCCCACTCTGAGATACCACAACATGAAAATCTTATTCTAAAAAGGCAAATTATCGTTGCAACAGAGAATATTTATCTGAACATCTGGTTAAAGAGTTATTTGTATATTATTGAAATAAATAGACAATTTTTTGCCTATCTAGGACTTACAGCTTCCCAATATTAGGTCTGTGGGTTGCAGTTTGGCAGTCACTGAATTGGGGAGTCCTTTGGTATCGTAGTCATTCAAGAAAGCAAACGGGGTAGCCAGGAGAGGCCTGGAGGGACAGCCTAAGCCACCAGGTCTTATGTAGCACATCACCTTTCGCCCTCAGGGAAAGGATACCTGGTTTGGCCACTAAGCCTACCACCAGCATTTGGGTGGCAACTGGAGGTTAATTCCCATGACCCCAAATCAGCCCCCTCGCGTAACAAGCCAGGACCCGCCGTCTTTTCACTTGGAGGCAAGTGGAGTTTTTGTGTTTATTGCCTTTTCCTTCCAGAATACCTGCTACCTTTGGTTGAAAATCCTAATGGTGGTGAGTTAAATTTCAAACCGGGATATTTCAAGTTAGAAATACCAGAAGTTATAAAGTAGCACTGCTCTTGTGAATAACAGAATCCAATGTGCTTAGTAACATACTTCTAAATGCCTTCTAGGATGGATCCCTTCTGTCAAGGCCTTCTCTTCTGCAATGGCAACTCTGCACCATGAGATCGGCAGTTCAAATCCGTTAGCCGCTCCTTGGAAACCCTATGGGGCAGTTCTACTTTGTCTATAAGGTCACTGTAAATTGTAGTTGACTTAATGGCAGTTGTGTTTGTGTTTTCTTGTTTTACCAAGTCTCAGTGTTCAGCTCTGGGAAACAGGGATCATGGTAATTTCCCAGAAGGCATCCAGGAAGGCAAAACATTTAAGGTGCCTATCAAGGGGTCCCACACAGAGCAGAGGTTTAACACTCTCCTTACTCCTGGAACTGAGAGTATGAAAGTCAAGCAGCTGTCCCTTCTCTCCTTTTTGCCATCCCCAGGGCAAAGCAGGCTGTGTGGACAATGCACCATCCAAAAGGATGCTAAGTGCCAACCTTTCAGAGATCATGCTGGCCGGCCCTGATTTTCACCAGCTCAGTGCCCAGCAAGGCTGCCTATTTCGTGCCCTTGTCTGGGGTCAGCACTGTGCATGAACTCCAGGGCAGCTGTCTGCCCTGCGGCTATGGGCTGTCTGCAGTGCAGACGGTCGCAAAGGAAGAGCAGCAGGCTTTGTCCATCTTGATAACTCTTAGCATCTCTGGACCCGCATTCTTCTTGGATTCATCATGCCACCCAGTGGATACAAGAAATGGTTAGATGCTGGGCTGGGTTAGGGGGCCCCTTCCTGTCCTCAGCTTTATCTGCTGGCATCACCGAGTTAATTGAAAAAGATAGATAAATGGATTCCTCTGAGTGAGCTGTGCTGTCAACAACGGGAAGATGTGCAAAAATCAGAAGCATGCCAGCCGTGCTGACAGATAGCACCTTGCTGTTAAACTGCCCAGGAAAGGGCCTTTGGGTACACAGGGGAAGGCTTGTAGAGCAGGATTGTTGATCCACAGGGTTGCTAACTTCTCAGAGAATATGCTTCTCCCAGAACCCTTGTTCCTCTCCAGGCTACTTAATCCCATTGCAGAACCAGGCCTCTCTCTAGCCTTTCCCTGTCCCTTCAGACCTTAAGAGCATGTCTCAGCCACAGCCAGACTTACCAAGCGTGCTTTAACAATTCCTGACTACCATTCATTGGTGGTATGACTCTACATCAACGATTCACTCTGTGAGCCTCAATTTTCCTATCAGTGAAAATGGGTATAATGGTACCTACTTCACAGGGATGTGAAGAATTAAAGGGGTAAACCCGTGAAATCATGTAACAGAGCCAGAACTTAGCAAGTGTTCAATTAATTAAAATAATGATAATAATAATTGATACACGAAGTTCACCTTGAACTCATTTGTTAAAAGAAATGGTAGAGGATTTCACTGGGCACAGGGAAATGCCTGTTCCTGCCTCAACACACCCCACAAAGGAAAATACTCAGATCAACACTCACATCAAACATCCTGATGCCTGACAAAAGTATCATCCTGCCCAGGTCAGCCACCACGGCTCCCTGGTGTATGCCCAGCCTGTACAACTGTTCCTGGGCCAGCTCTCACCTGACGTGTGTCTAGAATTCAAGGAAAGTTCTATTTGGTGTTTTCAGTCCCCAGTGCCATCCAACTCCAACAGTTTAATTGGATCATCTGAGACTTGTAAAAGGAGCACTCCTAATCTGTCCTCTGGGTCTCTTTTTCCCTGTGACTCTGAGTGGAGGCTCCATGGGTCCAGGCTTAGACAGATCCCATGAAGCCCCTCCATCCAGTGACCTTTTGGAAGGCCCATCACATCCCAAGGTCAGGTGCAGAGAATCTCTACGCAGACTCCCTAGCCACATGCCTGCCCATGTGAAGTTTGTTCAGCCCTAGTGTCCCATTTGAGCCTGGTGGTACAGTGGTTAAGAGCTTGCCTGCTAACCAAAGGTTGGTGGTTTAAACCTACTCCTTGGAAACCCTATGGGGCAGTTCTTCTCTATCTAATAGGGCTGTTAGGAGTTGAAAGCAACTTGACAGTGACAGGTTGAGTTTATTTTTGTTTTTTTGTAGAACCTCCTTGGTGTCATACCAGCTGCTACTGGACTTGGACCTGGGTCCGGGCTTCTCTTTTTGCTCTTTCTCTAACCCATTTTCTACACTTCAACCTCTAAAATGTGAGTCTGCTCACTTGACACTCCACCTGCCTGCCTTTTGAAGCCTGTCAGTGGCTTCCCATTGCCAGACTCTTTCAATCTGCCCACCACTGAGCTAACTCCTACCCCGGTTTCAAGTCTTAGTTTAGACATGGCCTCTTCCAGGAAGCCTTCCACACAACCCCTTCTCAGTTCTTGTCCCCACACCTGAGCACTATCCCACTGTGTGTGTTGAAATTGCCTGTTCACCTCTGTCAGTTAGTGGCTGCAAAGACTTCCTCCTCTCTGTTCCCAGTGGCCAGAACAAAGCTGAAAAGGTGAGTGAAATGAATCAGTCAGGGGTCATGCGACGATGCCATCTGAGGAAGCTGCCCAGAGCTCTTGGGACATCAGGCTGAGTGGCTCAGAGCTCCCACAAGGCCCTGGGAGAGGTAGGGGCTCTCTGGCCAGAGGCCGCAGGGGTTTTACTGTGAATGCAAATTAGGTTCTCTTACACATCAAAGGCAATGAGTACTTCAGTCCAAATTGCCAGCAGCTAGCACTATCGAAATATCAGTCCACTTGGTAATTCTGCATTAAGTGGATTAATGATTGACACTGGTTTGTAAAACCTGTCCCACCACTTCACCTTCTGCAGACTGACCATCCTGTCTTCCAGTTGACGGTAGGCTGGAGATGCCCTTATGGCTGGAGCCATGCCCTCAACATTAAAGGGCCCCTGTTCTGGAAGCCCCCCACCATTCCTACAAAATGCCTTAGAAAGGCTTAGCACCTGAGATCCCCTTTCAGAAATAAAAAACCCCAGCAGTGTGAACCCAAGGGGAAAAGCCTGGTGTAACTTTGCACCTGTAATACATGAGTCACTTGATTTAAAAAATGTTCAGAAAGCAAGTTGGTAATGCTCTGTGTGGGGTACAGCAAGGTGAGGCTGCATGCAGAGTGAGAAATACCTTCAGCTGCAGCAGCTTTTTAAATCCTGATCATGGAGGAAATATCCTGGGACTGGTGATATTTTGGAAAGTGATTTTTCCCATGTTGGTGCTTTGTTACATTGTCCCAAGAGGGCTGATATAAGGGAAGAATTTAAAGTCATCTCTCCAGCGAGCAGGGCAGGCTCCCTCATCTTTGTTCAGGTGGGCCCGGGGCCTCAGGAGAAGGAAGGCCATGGTCCTGTCATGTTACATGAGACAGGCCTGGCTAGAAGCATTCTTCATACAAATTCTTTGGCAGACTTTGAATTGTAAATGCCCTAGCAAAACACTGAGCATTTACAAAGAAAAATGTCCCTCATGGAGGCTGCTAATACTGCTGGGGCCTGCTGGTTCCCGAGTAGAGCCGCAGGTCTAGATAAGGTGCAGATTGCCCAGGCCATCCATGCCTCCCGGCACAGCTAACAGCATGCCTCCCAGTAGGCTGGCCTGGGCTAAGGATGCTCTCTGTGCCCAAGATAAGAGGATAAGGGTACCCTTGGTACAGGACTATGGTTCCTCTGTTCTTTACCTGCTGCATGGGGACAGTCACTCCTTCTCTTCAAGTGACAGTGAAGACACTGACCTAGAGCAGGTGGCTAAGTAGCTGGCGCACAGTGAGGTGCCCATCTCTGCACCCTCTCCCAGCTCTCACCGGGGGCAAGCATGTTAGTTCTCAGGGACTGTGACTCAAAAGGGCACTCGGGGTCACTCAAGGAATGCTTTTTCCCACTGTTTGTTTGTCTTAAGACTTCCTGGAAAAGCAGTGGAGAGGAGGAGTGCGGCTTCTTTGTTGTATGGGGCCCCAGGACAAGGGAGGCGGGAGGAAAGGTTGGCCATCGCTCCCTTCCCAAGGCCCTGCCCACCCGCCTGTCTGCTGGCGTTGGGTGGCGCTGGCCTGGGGAGGTGGCAAGAGTCAAAGGCCAGGTCCAGCCTCCCCGGTTGTGTCCTTTGGCCCCACTTTCCTTCGAGTTTGTTATGAAAAAGAGATCCTGAGCTGCATATGAATAAAACAATGGAATTTTTATTTCTTTTTCTCATAAATTACATAATTAAAACCTTAAAACACCTTTAATGAACAGTGACTGGGCATGTGACACTTAATAAACCCGGGCTCAGTGCGGTTTCTGCTTGACAGGCTACCAGCCGAGAACGGGCCTGGGAGTAAATGATTAAGAGGCGGAAATCTTTCCTGGGCTCTACTATTAAACACTTCAAAGGTTTCCAAAGTCAGATAAAATGAAAAGCAAATGTGTTTCACTGCCTCTCAAATACCTCAAATGTTTTAGCAGGTGCAAGCAATGAAACTTTCCACGGTGACAGCGTGTTAGGGTCCGCAAAGTGCACCCACTGAATTCTGGGAATTCTGGGCCAGCTTCATAAAAATTCATGATTTTCAATGAAGAGAGATGTTCACCCTCTGAGCCCATCTACATATGTGGCACAGAAGGAAAATATCTCAGGAGCCTCTCGGTCATGGGTCAGCTTAACCCTTTCTGTCCTGGAAAAGACCTCTGCGTGAGTGCAGGGCTGTCCTCCACAAGGGCAGCCTTCTGCTGGTACGTCCTCTGGGATGGCCTAGACCTGGCTGGTCAGGTCAAAATTAAATGCTCTTTTAGGGGCACAGGGATATTTTTTATGGATCTAGGAATGTATCGTCCCTGTGTGGTACAAATGGGTGTTTGTCAGCTAACCAAAAGACCGGCAGTTTGAATACACCCCGAGCTACCTTGGAAGAAAGGTCTGGCAATCTGCTTCTGAAAGGTCACAGACATGTGGAGCGATTCCACTCTGCAATCATGAGCAATCCACTGGACAGCCAGTGCTTTTTGTTAGGATTTGGTTTGGTTGTTTGAGGAATGTATCACAGACAAGAGCCAGCTGACTCAGCACTTAGAGGCGGTGTGACTTTGGGCAAACTACTTAACCTCTCTGTGCTCCAGTTTTCACACCTGTAAACTGGGGACCATCATAGTACCTATTTCACAGGGTTTTTGTAAAGGTGACAAGGTTGGTGTCACAGGAGCATGACTACCCAGCAGTAGAATCCTGCTAGCAATTCTTGTTATGGTACCATTAGGGAAAAAGAGTAAGAAAAGGCATTCTACAGCTTGGTTATTTGAGCTTTTCATTTACAATTCACTATAATTTGGGTTTATAAGTTAGAGTAATCTCTCACGTAGACATATAATATTTTATAGTTTACAAAGGACGTTCTGAGACGTTACCTCATCCCAACCTCTTGACCGTTGCTAGGCTGGTGAGGGATGGTCATTCACAAATGAAGAAGTACTTCCAGCTTCTCTGTGGTGCTCTTGCATAGCCACGCCGAACAAATCTCTTTAATGTCTGTGTCTCGAGGGCACGCATCTGTGAAATGGGTACAGAATCACAAGTACATGCCATGTTTAAGAGTAGCACCTCCAGCATCTAACTTCCCAGAGCCCATTGGTGTTGTTCTCATCCATATTTCTGTTTTTATTCATTGAGAAACTCAAATGCTCTTTACTTATTGTCTGAAGAAGCTTGCAAGCACTTGTTTATGAGACCGTAATTTTTATTCTTCCTCTTTCATAATGAGGAAGGTAATGAAATGGCATTCCAGAAGCCAATGAAGGGGAACCTCTGGGTTCTGTCCTCAGGGAATGACTGAGCAGTGATTGTGATCAGAGAACATTCTCCTGACTTCCCAGCAATACAGGATTACTCAGTCCCACCTGAGCAACCCCACCTACTTAGTGCACATCTCAGAAAGCCACTGAGTTAGGACCCACTGAGCAAGCCAGGTGGACATCAACCGGAGCGTCTCACTCATCAGCCCTCTAGCCCTGCCTCTTCCAGAGTCCGTCAGCTCCCAGGCAGAGCACACCTGGAGCAGAGGCAGTCTTCATCAACATCATGGTTAGTTTGTTAACTCGGATCTCACCGCTCCACTAAACCGAATCAAGCCCCACAAGATTCATCTTGGCCTCTTTTCTCTGTTCTCACCAACCACTAACAATCCATGAGTACTCTTGTAATCATTTAGTCAAAGCACTCGGCTGGTAACCAAAAATTTGGTGGTTCAAACCCACCAGCCATCCCTCAGGAGAAAGATTACAGTCTGCTTCCATAAAAATTAGAAACTCAGTGCAGGGAGGTGGGCGCAGAAACCCTGGTGGCGTAGTGGGATCAATGCTACTTCTGCTAGCCAAATGGTCAGCAGTTCAAATCCACCACGTGCTCCTTGGAAACTCTATGGGGCGGTTCTACTCTTACCTCTAGGGTCACTAGGAGTCAGACACAATTTGACAGCAGTGAGTGGTGGGTTTTCAGGGAGACAGTTTTACTCTGTCCTATAGGGTTGCTATGAGCCAAAATCGACTCAACAGCAATGGGTTTTTTGGTTTTCATCATTACATTTAAGGACATTATTTACAATAGTGGAAAAAAAAAAAACTTAAGTGGTTGGCAGTATGAAAATTTGGATCACCCATATACTGAAAAGCAAGCAGGCAAGTCCTTTCAGGGGAGTTGACAGCAACATGACCGTCTCATGTGAAGTCAAAAATATTCATCACAACACTGTATTCTACTGTGATTCTTTGTTTCCTAGAAATACATATTTTTTATAAATACTAAAGGTTATATGTGCTTTTTTTTTTTTAGAAGTCTGTGGGAATATAAACAAGTTTCTTAGCGATAGTTACTGCTCAGTAATAAGATTTCAGGGTTGATTTTTTTCAGTTTTCTTTCTTTGGTCCCTCCATATTTTCTGATGTCTCCGTTAAGAACCATGTCTTACTTTTGGTACAACATTGTTGTCACTGCTCTTGGATGCCATCGAGTCAATTCTGGCTTATGACAACCCAATAGGACGGAGTAGAACTTCCCTGTAGGGTTTCCTAAGCTGTAATCCTTATAGAAGCAGACCAGTAGGAATCACTGGGTTAGTTCAGACTTCTAGTCTTTCCGTTAACTGAAATGGCTTTGGAAATCATAGAACCTAATGGCCTTGGTTTCCAGGTGGGTAAAGTGAGGCTGAGACACGAGATACGCCCACAAAGCAAAGATCCTCTGTTCATCTGTTGGCAGAGCCAAAGCCAAAACCCAAGCCCCTACCTTGTCCTAGTTTACTCCATGACATTGTCCTGTGATGTCACTGAGATGTCAATAAATAAACTCCAAGTCTTTGCCATAGAACCGATCGTACGAGACCACATTTCCTCTCAGGGGAACTGAGTGTTCCTCAGCTGGCTTGACTGCTCCACTCCCCCAAACAACACACTCACACACACACACACACACACACACACGCATACATGCACACAAGGTGTATCAAGTTGGACCGTCATGACGGGTGGGTGACAATTGCATAGCATGACTGATGTCATTGATAATCACTAAATTGTATGACTGAAAAATGTTGGATTGACCAATACAGTGTTCTATAGAACAACCCTGTGTTCTATACAAATGTTTTCTACAGAACAACATTGTGTTCTATAGAACACAATATTGTGGTTTTAGAACATTTTTTTAAGCCAGAAAAACTAAAACATTGGGACAAATCACAGTAGGTGCACCAGAACCAGAGTTAAATGCAGAGTCACGTCAGATTTTAGTACAGTGCTCTTGTCCAAGCTCCCACGGGAGGGACAAGTATTTGGGCACTGTTCTGCTCCGATCCTGCTCCCTGCCTCCCCAGGCTCATCCCAGTTCAGCGACGTAGTTCATGAACAACACTGCCACATGAATGGGTTGAGATTCTATTGGCACATTTTAAACAAACAAAAAAAATTTTTCTTCAGTCCAAACCACCCTAAGCAGATGTGGTTTCTCCTTCTCATCCATTGTGACTCATTCAATTGTTGATGCCCAAATGGATGGTGGCAGTTCTACCCAATTACAATAATTTTTCCATCAAGAGAAGAAGAAAGAACCCATGTTCCAAGCAGTAACTTGAAGTGAAGATGAGTGTCCCTGTGAGGCCACGGCAGTGTATAGGGGAGGGACAGTAGAGCCCTGGTTTGGGCTGAGCTCCTGCCGAGACCTTTAGGGGGCAGGTTCCAGCTCACACCACCCAGCCTTTGCTAGGATGTGGTGCTGGACGGCTTCCTAAAGCACCTCCAGGTCTCAGGAAGACCCCACAGGCGCTTGTGAGCCAGACCCACTGGATGTGTTTGCGGCTAGGCAGACTCTGTCGGTGGAGGGACATCAAAGGTGGTGAAGTCAGTACAGGGCTCCTGCCTCCAACTTTGCTGTTCTTCCCCTATAGTGGCCTCAGAGAGTTTTATTTTATTTTTAATGTTGTAAAAATACCTGTCACACAACATTTGTGAATTCAACATTTGTCAGCTATACAATTTAATGATATCAGCTACACCAATCATAGTGTGCAATCTTCACCCACAAAAAAGCAACCAAACTCACTGCCATTGACTCCATTCTGGACTTAACTCACACTGACCCTATAGGACAGCAGACCTGTCCCAGAAGTTTTCCAAGGCTGTAATCTCTACAGGAGCAGATCGCTGCATTCTCTCCCAGGGAGCACTGTGGGTTCAAACTGCGAACCCTTTGGTTAGCAGTCAAGTACTTTAAGCACTTTTCCACCAAAAAACAAAACTAAACCTATTGCCATCCAGTCAATTCTGACTCAGAGGGACCCTACAGGACAGAGTAGAACTGTCCCACAGGGTTTCCAAGGAGCACCTGGTGGATTCAAACTGCCAGCCTTTTAGTTAGCAGCTGTATTGCTTAACCACGGCACCACCTGGGCTCCTTAGCTCCCGCCACCATAATCCTCCCGTCTTGCACTTCACCTGCTATCGCCTGTGTGTGAGCTGTGAAGTCCCATTGCTCTGACTCGGACTACAGAGGGTAAAAGAACCATTTTGAACCACTTATGAACAAAAAAAGAAACCCATTGCCATTGAGCCGATTCCAACTCATAGCAACCCTATACCCACTGCCATTGAGTTGGGTCCGACTCATAGCAACCTTACAGGACAGAGTAGAACTGCCCCATAGAGTTTTCAAGGAGCACCTGATAGATTTGAATTGCTGACCTTTAGGTTAGCAGATGTGGCACTTAAGCAACTACGCCATCAGAGTTTCCATAGCAACCCTATAAACAGAGTAAAACTGCCCCATAGAGTTTCCAAGGAGTGCCTGGCAGATTTGAACTGCTGACCTTTTGGTTAGCAGCTGTAGCACTTAAGCACTATGCCACCAAGGGTTTCCAAATCAGGTAAAGATAGCACAAAAAAGGAAAATTACAGATCAGTATCTCTCATGAACAAGGACAGAAAAATGAAATCATGAAAACTATACCAACAGGAGAAGCTCCAGGTTTAAGGCTCGCCTTGTATGCGTCATTTGTTTTCCCTTGCTAACTTTTTAAATCTTTTCTTCTTTTAAGCCTCAAATTATCCTAACATTTCAGAAGTTCCACTCCTGAAAGCCTGTCCCACAGAAGTAAGAGCACAACTAGCTCAAGATACAAATATACACACAAACACACGATGATGTTTATCACAGCACTGTTCTTAGTGGCCAAAAGAATTTTTTTTTTTTTTTTAATTAAGATGAATGCTTATCAAGAGAACAGTGAAATCAGTTAGGGTTCATTCCTGCAACACGTGAGTTAAAGCTTCATTATTTGATTTGGATAAACTTCCACGATACGTTGATGAGGCAGAAAAGCATGATGCAGCGAGCAACGACCAACAGGACCCCGAAACCAAATCATTGCCATTGAGTCCATTCTGGTTCACAGTGACCCTATGGGACAGGGCAAAACTGCCCCATAGCATTTCCAGGGAGCATCTGATGGATTCGAACTGCTGGCTTTTTTGATTGGCAGCCGCAGCACGTAATTACTGTACCACTAGGCTTTCCTGACCAACAGTAGGCATACATAAACTTACAGAAAAATGGAGGATTGAAACACATTCAGATCCATTGACTTGTAGAGCCATCAAGTATAGAAAGCACGATAGGTTGCAAGGAAATTTTTGTGAAGGAGAACTCCTTTTCCGTGGAAACGACAAGCGAAAATCCTAAGTGAGTCCACATGTGCAAGGAGGCGGGTAGGACATAAGCAAAGAGAAGCCTCACGACCTTCTCACATCCAGCACTCTGGGGAGGGATGGTGGTGACGGAGACAGTCAGCGTTTCCTTTCTGTGTCTTTGTCTGGTCTCAGTTAATGCTTTAAAAGCCGGTTTCTTGTACTCTGAAAAGTATCAAGTGGATCACGTTTTTAATGCTCCAATGTGTTTGTTCTCTGGCGATTTGAAGTGAAGCATCAAATGATTTTCTGTTACCCAAGGGTTGCCCAAACAGGTGGTGTCTGAGCTGTCCTGCTGTCCTTGGGAATATGGAAGGCCCGGGATGGGGGCTTCTCAGGACTCTGAGGCCAGGCAGCTGAGACCTGCCTCCAGGAACCAGGGGAAGGGCTGCAGTGGCTTGGTCAGAGGTCTGGTGAGCCTGGAAGTGGTGTCGTGGGTAGAAATGCGCTCCTAACACAGAACCAGGGAAAGCAAGATGCCCTTTGGGATTCTTTGAAGCCTAGCCGAGACCAGCTTGGCTTGTTTCCCTACTCTGACCACCTGGAACCAGTCTGCTGCCCCTGTAGGCCTTGGGGCTGAGGAAGGCCCTGTCTGAGGAGGCAGAACAGAGGCCCTGAATGGATGACAGTTCGGCTTGTGGGGATTGTGGTGTCTGCCAGTCAGCCAAGGTTATTATTCCTGTGATACATGCTGAGAAGCCAAGGAAATAGGCAAGGTGAAAGTTGATGATTAACTTTAGTTTCTGGGAAGCTTTCATGTGGAAGAAAAAGCATGAGGTAGGATTGTTCAGATTCAACCCCAACAGAGATGAGCAAACAGGCAGGGGTAAACTGTCCCACGAATGTTGTTTCAGGGAGGAAGGTTTAAGGCCTTCACAGCAATACTGTGTCGGTCCTTCCTGGTCACAAGCTAAGGGTCGGGACTTTGAGCCTTTCTCAGCCCTGTGAATTAAAATGCCAGCATCTCTACCGACCCACCCCGGCACTCGCACTGTCTCTACCCTGTGTGTTATTCTCCATGGCACACATTGTCTTCCAACATGTGCCGTGTGTAAATTGTTCAGAGTCTATACTCCTCTTGCTAAATACCAACACCAAACCCCCAACCTGCAGCCATCAAGGGGAGTCCAACTGATAGTGTCCCTATAGGAGTAATCTTTACAGAACCAGACTGCCATCTCTTTGTACTCTGGAGCCAACGATGTGTTCTAACTGCCAGCCTTTTGGTTAACAGCTGAACACTTAACTGTTCTACCACCAGGGCTCCCTAGAAATAATAAAAATACACAAAATACAACATTTGTACATTACATAAATATGTAGACAAAACTATAAATGTATATTTATATATAAATTATGTGTAAATGTATAATTATATATGCCCACTGCTGTTGAGTCGATTCCAGCTCATAGTGACCCTATAGGACAGAGTAGAGCTGCCCCATAGAGTTTCTAAGGAGCACGTGGTAGATTCGAACTGTCAACCTCACAGCAGATGTAGCACTTAACCACTATACCATCAGGGTTTCCATAATTATATATAATACATAAAATGAATAATAATAAATTCATGCAGTCATGGGTTTTGGAACCTTGATAGCATAGTGGTTACCAGCTCATCTGCTAACCAAAAGGTCAGCAGTTCGAATCCACCTTGGAAACTCTCTGGGTCCATTTTACTCTGTCTTGTAGGGCTGTTATGAGTTGGCGTCAACTTGAAAGCAGTGAGTTTGGTTTGGGGTTTGGTGTTCTTGTTACCTAGGACAGTGAGTGCTCAATAGCTACTTAATAAACAAATAGGTAAATGATGTATAAGCTAAGATTCAGAGAACTCCAAATTCAGTGAAAAACCAAAAACAAATGCTCAGCAACAAAGCCAGAAAGTATATATGGTATAGTACTTCCACTTGAAAGAATATTATACAGCCATCAAAAATGGTTTAGATGAAAAAAAATGTTTTAGATGAGAGATTATGCCTGAAGCTGTTGACAGTGATTATCTCCGCATGTGAGTTTATGGAAGGGGTGGTGCCTTTACTTTTTCCTATTCTGTAATACTAAAATGTGTACATCTTAGATAAAATAAATTTTTGTACTTTATTTATAATCAGAAAAAGAAAACACATCACCTAATTGAATATATGGAATCAACTCGATGGCAGTGGTTTTCGTTCTTCGTTTCTTTTTTGGACTGCTGAAAGAACAAACAAATCTGTCTTAGATGAAGTACAGCCAGAAAACTACTCTTTAGAAGTGAGGATGGTGAGACCGTCTCACATACTTCGGAGACATGTCAGAAGTCACCAATCCCTGGTCCCTGGCAAAGGATCTCATGCTTGCTAAGTAGAGGGTCAGCGAAAAGGAGGGAGATCCTTGTTGGGATGAACAAAGTGGTTGCAACAATGGGCTCAAGGACGGCGCAGGATCAGGCAGTGTTTTTGTTCTGTCACAGTGTGTCACCATGAGTTACAATCGACTCAGCAGTGCCTAATAACCACAGCATGGGAAAACGGTCTGAGGTATTTCCTAACAACATGGAAAGAAGATTTTGCAACTCTGTCAAGTCAAAAAAAGCAAAGAACAACTTTTATACAGAATAATTCAACGCATGTATACAGGAAAGCAAGACCAGAAAAAACCTAAACAGCAAGTATCTCATTTTTTTTTAATTCTGTTTTCTACTTTTCCTCCGTTTCCAAATTACCTGCAATACTCATATGGTCATTAAAAAAAAAAAAAAAAAAAAAAAAAACTTAAAAAAATGCAAATATGGCTTTATTTGCCTATAGGGTGCCCTGGTGGTTCAGGGGTTAAGTACTTTGTTGCTAAACAGATGAAACACTGAGCAGCCAGTGGGTTCGAACCACCAAGTCTGATTATTGGCCAAGCACTTAACCACCGTATCTCTAGAGCCACTTTCTGTAAGAATGACAGCCAAGTGGCATGTTGGTTTATGAATAAGGTGACTATGCAGAGACATACAACAGTCTGCTGTGAAGGCTCTATCTATTGTTGCTCCAAAGCCAGACCCATCTGCTTGACTGTTGAGGTTTAGGGGGGCAAGAGGAGATGCTACAAGCCCGGGTAGAGGACCATCACTGTGATGAATAAATAACCTCAACTTCAAGGCAGCCCTCCTCAGGTCTAACTTGCTCCAAAAGCAAGCCCACACTGTTCTCCATAGAAACAAACCTGGCCAGGCACGTACACACAAAAACCCTCGAAGACTTGACTGTGGTTAGTTATTAAGTCCCTCCCTCTCCGTCCTCCTCCCAGCCCTGGCCTTTTATCCCCTACAGAGTACAGCCCTCTTCCTGATTCTTTCGTCCTGCCTTTCAGCCTGTCCACTTAATGTTGCCTCCCTCTGGCCACTTTCCCGGGTCTCAGCACAGTTCTTCAAACTGGCTGTCTAAACTGAGACTCCAGAAGGAACTTGGCCAATTTAAAATGGCCCAGTAGTTTGCTCCTTGGGTCTTGCAAGGCCTCCTCCTAATGATTTATCTTCTTATTACTGGCTTAACCCTTTGGTGACTCAATTATTTTCTGCTTTGGATTTTTTGTTAATTCCATATGTTTTCATTAGCAGTAGAATGCTGGATCATTGCATGTGTCTGAATTTTTGGTGGGGGCTATGAAATTTTTTTTCTGCTCCTTCCCACAAGCCCACCCTAAGTGCTCAGTGGCACATATGAAGTATTACTGATTGTACACCAGAGTCCTCACTGGGGTCAGTTGGTATATATACATAATAAATACAAATTTTCAAAATTTCTCTTTTTCCTACCTAAAATTTAGACACTTCATATAATACCCTGTAAAAATAGTCATTTGTGGCACATGCCTGTTTCTTGAGTCATGAGGGCCACTAATCAGAAGGCAGACCAGTGTTAACATTGTCGAAGAGAAGGACAACACATAATATAGGGACATTAGCACAACAGGACCAAAGCAAGAGCATAGAGCTCTCCCAGACACAGGCAAACACTTGTATTGGCAGGCTGGCTGGGTCTGGGGCTTGGACTGTGACCTGTGGACTATAGTTTCCTGGAACATCTAAGTTAATTGGCAAAGCAAGGTATATGAAGAAAGTGTGCTACATCCCTCTTAGGTGAGCACCGTCTGACTTTTAAGAAAGCCTGTAAGCAGCCATCCAAGACACATTTGTTTGTCCCACACTACCTAGAATAAAGAAACCCTGCTGGCATAGTGGTTAACTGCTACGTTTGCTAACGATTGCTAACCAAAAGGCCGGCAGTTCAAATCCACCAGGCGCTTCTTGGAAACTATGGAACAGTTCTATTCTGTCCTACAAGGTCACTGTGAGTCAGAACTTGACAACAGTGTGTTTGGTTTGGTTTGGCTTGGTTTGCTTGTTTTGGTTTGGTTTGGTTTACCCAGAGGAAAGAAGGAAGAAGAAAACCAAAGCCACAAGGAAAATATCAGCCCAAAGGACTGAAGGAGCACTTGAACCAGAGACTCCACCAGCCTGAGACCAGAAGAAGCAGATGATGCCTGGCTGCCACCAACACCCACCCTGACAGGAATCACCACAGAGAGTCCCAAACAGGGCAGGAGAAAAATGTGAGCAGAACTCAAATTCCTATAAAAAAGAACAAATTCACTGGTCTGGCAGAGACTGGGGGAACCCCCCCCAAAATATGCTCCCAAGGGCTCTGCCAACCCAGAACCGAAATCATTGTGGAAGCCCACTTTCAGATAACAGGCCTACTGAGCTGCAGTAAGTCAGAGTCGACTCCACAGCAGAGGGGGTTCACAAAACAAAAAATACCACATGTGAGGAACGTGCTTCTTTGTTCAGTGGGCAGCTCCTGTTGAGAAGAAGGACGAGAAGACACGAAGGGACAGAACTGGATGAGTGGACACAGGGAACCTGGGTTGGAGAGGAGGAGTACACTGTCACATCATGGGGATTGCAACCAATGTCACCAAATGATATGTGTGTAAATTTTTGAATGAGAAAATCACTTGAGCTGTAAGCCTTCACCTAAGGCATAGTAATAAATAAATAACCCCCCCTGACTTGCACTACCCATGGGACAGGAGTATCCCGATAAACTCCAGAGGGTGAAAAGATTCATGGTCACGCTAGGTACCGTGGAAACCCTGGTAGCATCGCGGTTAAGTGCTACAGATGCTAACCAAGATGTCGGTGGTTTGAATCCACCAGATGCTCCTTAGAAACTCTATGAGGCAGTTATACTCTGTCCTATAAGGTTGCTGTGAGTCAGAACCAACTCAACCACCGTGGGTTTACATAGCCCACTGGGCATGAGAGAGTTTTTAAAAACAATTTTACCATCAACAGAGACTCTGGTTGGCATATATAAGGGTACACAGTGGGGGTGGGGAGTGCTGGGTGGCGAAAAGAGTATACACTCCACAACTAACTGTAAGGTTGGCAGCTTAAGTCCAGCAGAGTGACCTCGGAAGACAGGCCTGGTGATCTGCATCTGAAAATCAGCCATTGGAAACCCTGTGGAGCACAGTTCTAGTGTGACACACAGGGATTGCCGTGAGTCAGAATGGACTCAACAGCAACAGGTTTTTTGTTTTTGTTTCATTTATGGTGTATTTGTGTGTGTGTGTGTGTATGTGAGTGCACGCTTCCTGGGTTTGTGAGGCTTAAGAAAACTACTGCCAGATTTCCCCAGTGGGCTAGCATTTGGGGACTGCCTCTGTGTCCCTCACTGGCAAGGCTGGGTCTCTTTGCTTTCTGGGGTTTAAGACAGCTGCATTCAAGTTGTCCTTTCCCTCTGTCACTGCTTGATTCAGTCACTGCCTTTCACTCAGCCCCACAGAACAGCAACCCCTGGTTTTAAGCTATGTCTCCCATAGCACCACCCCGAAGGCCCAGGAGGATCAGACACACACCAGTCAATTGCAGCAGTGTTCCCACTCATCTGGACAGGGAGAGCGACCCTGGACCACCAGCAATGGATGCTGCTTCCATGAATAGACAGGTGGGCACCACTCAGCACAGAGCAACTAGCTTTAGAGTGATGCTGAACGCAGGGGCCCACGGGTACATGCGCTCACGCTACACACACATATGCGTGACTTACTGTTGCATTCAAAAACAATGTAAAACACCTTTGTGGAATTAATAGGCTATGACATTTTTTAGAATAAAATCAATTTGCAGTGGTTTCAAGATGTTAAAAAATTATCAAGGAGACATTTTCATAATTGATTTTTAAAAAATTCACTAGGGACACAAAGCGGCTTTCTTATGAACTTTTACTTTGGCTTTCAGTTGGGCTTTTTCTACAATTTAATGAGTCCTGGAAGAGGAATTCCTGTGGTCACCTAGGTTTGGGCTTCACCCTGGGACTCACCCTTTGCTTCAAGGCTTTGGGCCAGGACACTGACCCAGAATCAGTCCTAGCTGCTCCTCATAACTACTGGAGTGGGGATATTCAGGAGAGTGAAGGGGTCCAGAGTACCACTCAAGCCATCTCACCTTCCCTAGAATACACCTCTTGGGTAGCGAATGTATGTTGAAATGAGTTACCCACACCCTGATACCAACTGCTCTGTTAGATGGGTACAAGACTGTCCTAAGCTTCTAGTCCACCCCCAAGTCTCTGCATGATGATATCCATCCATCCATCCATCCGTCCGTCCATCCATCCATTGACTCACCCACCCATCCATGCATCCACACATGCATCCACCCATCCATGCATCCACACATGCATCCACCCATCCATGCATCCACCTATCCATCCATCCATTTATGCATTCATCCATCCATTGTTCATTGAGTGCCCACTATGTGCCAAGCACATTGCTAGACACTGGAAATTTCACTGCTCCTTTTTCTTCTTTCATTTGTTGCTTTTCCTGTGAAAGGACAGAACCAGGAGCCTGGTCTCAGGAGAGAATGAGCTAGGGGCTGGTGACCTCCAGGACGCACACCCATTTCTCTCTTACCCCTCATTGCTTTGGGTGCCATCAAGTTGGTTCCAAGTCACAGCAACCCAAGTGCAAGTCCTTCCCTCGTTCTTTCCTTCCTTGTAGGCATCCCTCTAGACTATACAAAACACAAAACAAAAAATCCCTTACCATCCAGTCAATTCTGACTGATAGCAACCGTATAGGGCAGAGAAGAACTCTCCCACAGAGTTTTCAAGCAGTGCCTTGTGGAGTCAACCTGCTGACCTTTCAATTCGCTGCCCAGTTCTTAACCCCTGTACCACCAGGCTCCTGCCCTAGACTGTAGCAAGCTCCATGAAATTTGAGACTACATCTGGGTTTGGTTTTGTTTTTCACTTTTTTATTTGCAGCACCAAGTACAGTGCTGCAGACAAAGTAGATTCTCAGTAAATATTTGTCAAAAGAATGGATTTTACTAGGAAGGACAAAAATTCATATCACAATCAGGAAAGAAATTCAGGGAATGCAAACTTTTCCTTATTTTGTATGATGCTTTGGGGCTCATCACACTCCTAGGTTTAAACTCACGGTAAAGGAGACCTGCTTTTTAGACTACTCTGGCTGAAGCCCCACCATCTGCTCTGACTGGTTCTAACTGGGCCACTCAATGACCAGATTAATATGATGCTCCGATTGGCCAGGCCTCAGACACGCGCACAGCCCTGGCGACTGGAATCAACTCCCAGCAAACCCTGTAAACAGAGAGCCAAGGAGGAATGGGTCTGAGTGGAAAATTAGAGGCTGTTACCAGAAGAATGAGAATGAGCTCTCAACAGGATAAAGCAAATGTTCCCATTAAGAGCCTTTGTTATTATCCTGCTTTAAACATGAGAAAACTGAGGCCCAGAGAGATTAAGCAACTTCCTAAAAGTCACACAGAGAATTGGAGAGAAATTTCCCGCGTTGCTTAATTACTGTGTCCCGAAGAGTACCCACAGCCCTACAAGAGAAGCCTGAGTCATCTGCTGCTATATCTGAAAATCACCATTTCATCTCCCCTCTTTGGCGACAAGCTTCCAAGAAGCAAGATGGATGTATACGTAGCTAAGAAGGTTTTAGTCTGAATAACCACGCCATCTGCCTTGTAGGTTAAAGAAAGCTGCCTATCCTCTCCTTGAATAGAGCCCAGTCATTCTCTCCCACCCCCTGCTTCCCTTTCTGACTCTTACTGGGGTTGGAACTGAAACATTATTGTCGTAACTATTAGTTTCAAGGAAAAATTGTAATTGCTTGTATATCCACTCACTGGTTTCAAGAGCACTTTAACCTCTAACTTTCTCAGTACAAAGAGAGGCTTGCGGTGCGGTGAATCTAACAAGACCATCATTTATCGCTGGCAGAGTTCATTAGTCAATTGTAACAGTTTAATTATTAGCATTTTAATGCATGAGCATTTAACTAGGCTGAACAACAAGCTTTGGCATACAGAACAAGACTTCTTAAATGGAGCTGAATTAACCCACACAATTGTTTGTATTGTGGTGTGTTATTAAAACAAGATAATTAAAATTCAAGAAACAAATGGATCCATCTATTTAGCCAACAAACCAGCATTTGGTTTCATGGTTTTGAAAGCATGCTTCCCCTACTGCACCCCCCACCCCAACACCCACATACGCTTTTTTAAAGCTTGAGTGTTAAATTTTAAAATCCTCTTTATTTTTCCTGCTCCAGATCGTGGGTAAAGAAGATCCACTGATTGAAATCAACAGCTTTAATAAGGAAAGAGAAGACTCAAAGGAACAAGCGCAGTAGTGGTTGCATGTAGCTACTGCAGCCTGCTACAGTTGGCTCCATGGTCCTGGATTTGGGCTGCACAGAGGGGGCCCTGGGAGGCTTCTTAAAAGTTTCTTAAGTTTCTGACATTCTATTGGCTCAGAATGGTGCCCAGAGAAGTTTTTCTTTTTAACTTTCAGATCATTCTAATGTGCACACAGGGTTGAGAACCATCGCCTAAACCAACACGAACCCAAACTGATTGTTGCTGAGTCAATTCTAACTCATAACAACTCTATAGGGACAGAGTAGAACCGCCGCCATAAGGTTTTCAACCCTGTAACCTTTACAGAAACGGACAACCACATCTCTCAGCTGGTGGGTTCAAACCCCCCACCTCTCAGCCAGCAGCTGAGCATTTTAACCACTGCACCAAGCTGCCTAGCATCTGGGTAACTAAGTGGATCCCTTAACCACGTTCATCAAACCAGAGAACTGCTGCCCATGTTTACTTCATCCGCACATGTAGCGAATAAGATTGTGGAACGTAGGTTTCTGCAAGCTTAAAATCATGCACACATTTAAGGTGGGAGTTACATTCTTTAATTATTTGTTTTAATCATATTGTTTTAATAAGAGGCTATAATATAAACAGCTGAGAAGGTTAATTAATAATGTCAAAGCTAAACGAGTATAATTAACGTCACTCAACAAAGGCCTTCACTAGCCTCAAAACATATTTTCTCTGCGGGATAAGCTTGGCCTGAGTTTTCTAAACAGTTTCTGCTTTGACTGGGAGTCAGAAACTGTTAGAGGGTATGGAAAGGGATGGAAAGAAAATCTTGTATTTTTAATTTGAGGCTAAATATTCATAGCATGGTGTCACACTGTGTTTGAGTCACCCATATAGTGGTCCCTAAGACCTGGATAAAAGGTGACATTTCTAAGCTGTGGACTGGCCTTGCCTATGACAGACAACACAATGGATCAAGTGTCACAAGGGGATCATAATAAAGCCAGCATGTGTGGGGCTGCTACCAAACACTAGGCTTCTGGTAGTAACAATGGTTGGAAGACTGTTGGAAGGTTGCACCAGCAGAGATGAGGTGAGTAACTTCCTCCCATGACCAGGGGAAAAGCAAACTTAGAATTCCAACAAATACTAAATTAGTTCTCTACTTGCAGTTCAAGCAACCTCAGAGACTACATGGGCTGGGGGTAACCTGGGCTAGACTCCTAGGCTATGGTCATATGTCACTGGACTCTCAGTCAACGGAGCACCCCTTGTTATTCTGTCTTGTACCCTCTCCTCCTCTCTGACTATTCTTTAGTCCTTTTAACCCCTCACTCTCCCTCATGAATCTTCCTTTGTTAGGATACTACAGAAGGAAGCCAGAACCATGAAAATATCCCAGCGCCCACAGGCTGAATTCTTAAGGAAGGGATTATTGGAAGGTTGAATATGGAAAGGAAGCCCTGGATACTGCAAACGGCTAACACACTCGGCTGCTAGTGAAAAGTTGGTAGTATGAGTCCACCCAGAGATGCCTCGGAAGAAAGACCTGATGATCTACTTCCCCAAAACCACCCACTGAGAACCCATGGAGCACAGTTCTATTATGACACATAGAAGGTTGTCATGAGTTGGAATTGACTTTTTTCAATCCTGGAGAGAAGACTCCCTGTGCCTTTTTGTGCTGGGAGAGCTTCTATCTCTTTCCCAGTTGTGAGTTCCACACTGTGGGCAAGTCACAGCCCCGTGTTTAACTGGCACCAAGAGGGACCAGGCTCCAGGAACCACAAGATAGGTGGGCCACAGAGGGCAGACATATCTGTTGCATTTTATTTAGTTGGATTAATTTAAATGGTTCTCGTTTGCACTGTTTCCTGAAGAGTTTAATAGCAGTGTGCAGTGTTGGATACACAAGGGAACAAGATAAAAAAATTGGATTTAGTTTAAAAAAAAAATGAGGTATAGTGTAGCACAGAGATAAAGACAACTGCTACAACACCATGCCATGTGGGATAAGGAAATGATTTCTGGGGGCAGATTTACAACTAAGGAACAACAAGAGGAGGACTGGTACCCTATCCTCTTAACGGTCCACTGAAGGGTGTTAGGGACAAGGCTTCTGTCTGTCTACTGGTCCACCTTCTTACTGTGCACTATGGATGGACAAGAGTCCCCAGCCCCCGAAAAGGTGCTGTAAGTCCAAAATCCTAACACCTGAGGGTTGAAACTCATTTGTTGTGGTAACGAGACCACATCTGTACAGGATGTCTCAAGCCAGTCACCTCTGAAACATAGAAAAAGCAGGTTGGACCCAGAGAAGCCAGCACAAACCACAAGATAAGATGCTGCACAAAGATTGCCGAGGTGCCAAGAAGCTACAGCTGAAAAGAGACAAAGACCCTCCCCCAGGGCCAGCAGAGCAAGAAGGACTTCTTTCTTGCTGGTGCCCCGAATTCAGACTTTTAGCCTCCTAAACTATGAGAAAATACATTTCTGTTTCTAAAGCCACTCACTCTGCTACAGTTGTTAGAGCAGCACTAGACAACTAAGACAGCTTATAAGCTTAAGAAGGGCCCTGTAGAATTTGGGGACAAGTAGATTGTCAGGCACCAGCAAGTCAATTCCAACCCATAGCAACCCTATGCACAAGAGAATAAAATACTGCCCGGTCATGTGTCATGTCCACAATTGTTCTTGTGCTTAAGCCATTATTGTGGCCAGTGTGTCAATCCATCTCCTGGTGCGTCTCCCTCTTTTGACTGACCCTCCAGTGATGTCCTTCTCCAGGGGTTGATCCCTCCTGGCAACATGTCCAAAGTATGTTAGACATAGTCTCACCATCCTTCCTTCCAATTAGCACTCTGAATTACTTTCAAGACAGATCTGTTTGTTCCTTTGGCCATCCATGGTATTTTCAGACGAAACATTGGTGCTAACTATGTATAAAAATTACTGGGAAGTGCCATCACCCTGCACTTGGAGACCATAGAGACCTGCAGGGCATCACAGGCCCTTCCTCTTGGGGAGTGTCTGTGATCAAGTTAAACTGGCAAAACTCTTCTCACTGGAGGTGAAAAGTAGGGGTGAGGGGAGCCCGGTCTTAGCCAGCTCACTGCTAGGTAATCCAAGATAAGCACCCAGGGACATAGTGGACAACCTCGAGCATCCTTGCACTTAAAGAGAAAGTCAAGCAGGGCCAAGAATGAAACAGAAACTACGGAGGCTGTGGAGCCTCCGTAGTTTTAAAGTTGGGAAGACAGTGATGATACATGGATCACAATATCCATGAGGCTAAACTAGGTAAAGCTCCACTCTTCTCTCTGAAACTAGAAATAATTTTCTCCCCAAATCCTCATACAAAGTTCTATGTGCAATGCAATAATTAACAACATCTTCAACTAGCTCCAATGGGGAATGCCATGAATTTTTTCTGATGATATTCCTCAAGGATATTTCCAAACGTGTGGACCTGCCTTTATCTGGGAGAGGCAATGGAAGAAGGTTGTGGGGCTGTGCTGTCCAATGTGACAGCTGCTAAGTGCTGTGAGTACCTCAACTGTATAAATTAAATAATCTGAGGTAAATAAAATGAAACATTCAGTCCATTAGTCATATGCCACACGTCTCAAATACTCAGTGGCTTCCCTTGGCTAGCGACCACTGTCTTGCTCATACAGAGGCAGATTTCCATTAGGAAGTTCTATTAGACAGTATTGCTCTAGGTCATCTCAAGAGTGAAACACACACCCATCAGACAGTTCGCTTTGAATATCATATCCCTTAGCATAGTGTTTGATACTTGATAATAAGAGGCAACGAGCTTGAGCATTTATTCCCTGACAGGTACGTATTATCCCAGGTTGCCAGTGGGGTTCAAGGATATGTGCTTTAGCCATAAGATGAGGAGAGAGAAAGTCCACTGCTACCCACCTGTGACAACTAAGGGACCCCACTAGGATCAATACCTGACAGGAGAGTCATCCCATTTCTGTTTAGAGGGGAGTAAGAAAGAATGGACAGCTGAAAAGATTCTGCTTAGAATGCCTTTAGTTCTGGGCTGTAACCCAGACTGAGAGGTGACAGAGATTCTACAGACCCAGCAGCTGGCACAACTACTAATTCCGGCTGAGAAGTCTCTTAAAGCACATGGAACCCAGCCTGCCTTGGTCATAGTTCTATTTCAGTCACGGCTCCCATAGCCTATCTACCTTTGGGCAGTGGAATGTTCTGGAGGTCTCTCTAAGGCAAACTAGTTGCAAAAAGAACCAATAAGTAGAGTTAGTATTTAGACATCACATAGGGTTTTTTGGTTTTTTTTTTTAATCCCCTGCCACCTGTATTTCCCATTTGTCAACTGTCTAGCAATGTTTGCCTAAGAAAGAATCAAAACAACAAAGCCAAGCCAAGAGCAGTTGAGTCAATTCCCACTCATAGTGACCCTACGAGACAGAGCAGAACTGCCCCATAGAGTTTCCAAGGAGCTCCTGGTGGATTTGAACTGCCAAGCTCTGGTTAGCAGGTATAGCACTTAACCACTAGCCTACTAGGTTTTCCTAAGAAAGGACAGCGGAGGGCTACTCTTTCTGTTAATCCTGGCCATGCTGCTGGGTAACTCTTCAGTACCAACAGAAGTGTGGGGCCCCAGAATAGTCCCCATAATGCCATATGCCCATTGGTTTTTGTGCTTCTGCCTCTTGAAATTGATTAGTGGGTTTACTATCTATGACTAGAAGTTAACTTTTCATTACCAGTGTTTGCAAAGATCAAAACTCACTTTGGTACCTTTCCAAAATGCCACCTGCTCTCAATAAGCTGCATTAAAGCAGCAGCAGCAAATACGGGCGCCACTGTGAGTTCTAGAACATGCACTCATCCTTCTATTTGGAGACACCCTGCGATGTCTGCTTTAGGAAGCCCAGCACTTCCCATAGACATAAGGGAGCCCACCACGAAGATCTGGCTCAGGAAACTGGAAAAGCATCCCTGTTTCAGAAAAAAGACTTGAAGCAGAAAAAGGGATGCTTCAAAACCAAATGGAAAATTTTCTTATATAAATAAGGTTTTCAGTGGGAAAAAACTTCCCTGCTCTACAGAAAGTATCCAGCTCCCAAGTGTGCTGACTTCCAAAGGTTTGCCCAGACCACAGAATCTATTTTCCTGCAGAAATGCATGGTACATGGTTTTGAGGCTTCTAGCCAGGCCCACAGCGCCATACGTAACCCACACTGTGGCTGAGCTATGCAACTAACTCAATCCCAGAAGCTACCTCAAAATGCTCCCTGTGGAATTCATTCTGCAGCTGCACATGTAGCACCCCGGAAACTCCCTCCTTCCCAGCATAGCCCCCAAAGAAGGAGTCTGAATCCTCACTGCAAACCGTACAATGATAGAGGAAAACATTTGCCGAGAGTTCAAGGTCCCAGGTCCCCCTAAGGAAGACAGAAGAAGAATTGATGCCTTTGAATTGTGGTGTTGGAGAACACTGAATGTACCATGGACTGCCAAAAGAACAAACAAATCCATTCTGGAGGAAGCACAGTTACAGTGCTCCTTAGAAGCAAAGACAGCAAGACCATGTCTTATATACTTTGGACCTGTGGTCAGGCAGGATCAATCCCTGGAGAAGGACATCATGCTTGATAAAGCAGAGGGTCAGCAGAAAAGAGGAAGACTCAACAAGACGGACTGACCCAGTGGCTACAACAAGGGGCTTAAGCATAAAAATGATTGTAGGCAGGGCACAGCACTGGGCAGTGTTTCGTTTTATTGTGTATAGGGTCGTTATCAGTCGGAACCAACTCGATGGCACCTAACTGACAATGCCAGCTCCCCTATAGGGTTGGAGAGGAATTAGGGTCCTGAGTACAGTTCATGAACTGTACTGTTGACAAACTCCTAGGACTCTGATGACTGATAAGTGGGGGTGATTTAAAAGGGGGGTTCATGATCCCTAAAAGCTATTTTCAGGACAGCATTCTACCCCTATGATTACCTGCCTTGGTGTGTATATGTGTGACACAGACATACTCCTAGCTCCCCGAACTGTGAAACAATATAATTCTATTCCTTAAAGACACCCCTGCCCCTGGAGGTATTTCCTTGCAGCAGCAACTAAGACAGAATCCGTTATGGATGTAGCATGGATTTAGTCACTGCAGAATTGTGTATGATAATAAAATACTGCAGTCTATCTAATGATAGGGAATTAATAAAATAAAAAAATGATATGCAATAAAAAATTATTATCAACCACTAGTAATTGAGATACAAGAAAATGTTAGGATACAGGAAAGTGTTTTCAATGCTATATTAGGCAAAAGAAAGCAGTTCCCAGTATTCAAGAAGATGCTAATTTAAGTTTTTAAAGCCGAATTTATGTACATACTGATTGGAGGAATAAAAGACTGAAACGATAAACAACTGGATGCCAGCTGTGGCTATTTCTGTACAACAAGCTCACGGCTGGTGTTTCATCTCTCTTGTGCCTTCAATTTTCTCAGCATTTAACAACAAACATGTATTACTCTTGAACAACAACAAGAAAAAAATTAAAGAAGCCATAAGAAGAGAACACTAGGTATAACTATATTGTAATACATCTAAATTTGTCAATAAATAAAATTCTTTTCCAGGAAAGATAGAGATATTCGCCAAAGAAAAATTCTGTGATCACAGACATAGAAAAAGCATGCCAGTCTTTCTGCTGGGACTGTGGGTGACTTTATTTGTCCTTCTGAAGTTTAGCCTTCAAACTTTCACAAATAGTATGAATCTTATAACCAAAAAAAAAAAAAAAAGCATGAAAATAAACAGGAAACCAGCGATAGTTTCCCATGCAGTTAGAACACTGAGCTTTGTGTAACAGGCAAAACATCTTGCAAGAACTCTAAAAACGCAAATACAAGATCAGCAGCTTCAACCAAGCAAGCTCAGCTCCAGCGTCTTAGTGTCATACCAGCCATTGTCACCTACAAGGTGTCCTGTCAGCTTGACAGGAGCTGAATGAGGTATATGTTACTCCTATTTCTACAGGGACAGAAACTCAACCAAAAGAAGCTGGTGACTCACGTAAGAAGTCAGCACCAACAAAAAGAGGAGGGCAGGTTCAAAATCAGGCGGATCCTCTTTCAAAGCCCATGTCTTTCCACCACATGCCTTTTTTATTTTTCTCTTACAACCAAGACCACCAAACAGTTGTTACAAACCTCTCAGCCACCGTGCAGAAGGGCTTCCTTCAGGACAGATACAATCTGTTTGGAATGCACTAACTTGATTGAAAAATACTATTGAAATCAAAGTGTTTTGCACTACTTTATTCACTACTTTTGTGGCACTCAAGGATTTTTGTGGGATTTGTTTTTCATTTTGCTCCTGTAAGCCTGCCAAGGCTTTAAAAGCAATGTTTCAATTGAACACACACACACAAAGTTTTCCTAGAAAAACTCCAAACTTGACAACATTTTCCATCCTTCTTCCATAAGGTTTGGAGAAGTTCTTCCCTCCAACTCCCCCTCCCCGCTCCTCAATTCTCATCAGGTACAAATTTAATACTCCAGCTACTGTTTAAACATCCCCCAATGTTGAAAAGAAATTAAATTTGCGGTTGCAAAGTTTTGAAACGCTCATTATATCACCAGGCACTCCACCTGAGAAGTCACAAATCATTCTTATATAAAGGCAATGAAAGCACGAGTTCCACAGTCCCCAAGCAAGCCAGGGCTGTGTCACCTTACAACATGACGAACGACTGCAGGGAGGGGTGTGTGAGGACTATAGCAGCCAGATGCCTTGAAACAACTTAAAAGCAACTCGTTTAGCCTGGCCATCCAGTCTTTGGACACCAGTGCCAGGTACTGCTGACCCTTAAGCAGCTTACAGTCCACGTTCAGCTTAGTGCAGAGATTTTTGGAACATGCATCTATTCTGCTTATTCTGACTAATCCTCTAATACTGTGGTTTCTAAGCATGTTCTCTGGAGCTCTGGGTGGCAGGGCAGGGGCAAATGTCGCAGCTGAAGGCTTGGAGGTGGCTAAGGAAGCAAAGAGAGCTGAGGATTTTCTGTCCCCAAACCCACTTCCAGCCTTAACTGCAGTACCTTAGCTCCCACCTGTTTCCTGTCCTTAGACCCCTCCTTGTTTTATTTTGGACAAAGGATAACTAGGCTTTTTAAAAAGTTTGAAAAACATGTCTGCCGTAATGCATTCAGAAAAAGAGGTACTTCCCTCTTCCTCAGGTCACTGGAAGAGCAAAAGGACTGCAGTTCACGGGTGCCCACCGAGCCCCTTGGTCCAAACTCTTCCATTCACAGTTGAGGAAACTTCGGACTAGACCAAAGAAGACATTTGCTCGGTCACAGAGATGTTCTTAGCAAGGCCATGCTAAACTTAGTATCAAGGTAGCCTGTCCATTCCAGAAGGCCAGTTACAGGCTTTCAGAAGCAAACCACATTTAAAAAACACATCTATTTAATTAAATATTGGAATCCCTGGGTGATACAAACAGTTAAGTTCTCAGCTATTAAGTAAAAAGTTAGTGGTTTCAGTCCACCCAGAGGTAACTCAGAAGAAAGCCCTGGCAACCTAATTCCAAAACATCAGTCATCGAAAACTGTGTACAGCACAGTTCTACCCTGCCACGACTCGAGGACAATGATTTACTTGGTTTCTGTGGTATTTAAATACTGCCTCTTTTCAAAGTGCAGAAATAAGCAAGAGAGATAATACTATTAAATGTTGCAGTTAATTTTCAGCTTCCTTCCACTCAAGGCAAAAAGAGAAACCCTGTTACCTAGTTCTTGTTGATAAGGAAACACCAAGAGAGATTCTTTCATGAACAAATACTTTCATGTAACCTTACAGAAGAAAAGAGTCACGTGCTTTTCTGGTGGAATCTACCAACAAGTCCTAAGATGTTAACTTTCCTATCCGCACTGATTCCTTCCATCAGTTTGTATGTCACTCTATGAACTTACCCACTGGTCACTTCCACTAACGTTATACATACATGATTGGTTTTGTAACCCGAGAAGCTGAAAATGCTCTTTCATACTTATCACATCTTTTTTCAGAGTTGCATGTTATCTTTGTATTCTGCGTAACTCATGTTTGCAAGAAAGGAGTACCAACTCCGTAAAGAAGAAAAGAACATAGTAAAAATCTTAGTTATTTTTTTTAGCACCGATGATTGACTGTGCATCTCATAAGATTATCAAACACTTGCTTTCACTCTGCTCTGGGTCAGTCACTCCCTGTTTCCAGTTCAACCACTGTGTATCTCAGCTGATCTTTGCCCAGCCAAACCAACCAACCAACCAACCAGCTGTCGTCAAGGCAATTCTGACTCATGGCAACCCCAGATGTATCAGAGTGGCACCATATGCTCCTTGGGGTTTCCAGTGACTGTTTTTTCAGATCACCAGGCCTTTCTTCGAAGGTACCTCTGGGTGCATTCAAACCTCTAACCTTTTCATTCATAGTGCAGCACTTTAACTTTGGTGCCACCAAGGCACCCTAATTCTTGCCACAACTCTTAAAAGTGTTTATCACTATGGTAGATAAGGAAAAGGAGAGAACGAGCTGGCTAGGAAGCTTGCCCTGGAGACACAGGTATTTGTTCAAATACTTGAACCACTCGCGTAAGTCAGATACTGTTCAGGCATTCCAGCTATATCAATGGCTACAGTCAAGTCCCTACCCCTAGTGGCATCAGCCTCATGGCCAGTGCAAGCAACAAGCAAGCATGTGCTGGGAGAGGCCAAACAGGGCCAAGCAAAGTAATTGACAGTGTGAGTATTGGCCATGTACCTTAGGGGGCAGTCAAGGAAGGCCTCTCTGAGGAGATGACGGTGAAACTAAAACCCAGAAGACCAGGAGACAAAGGAATTGAGGCCCAGAAGGAGCCATGGAGCCTGGATCTGCACCAGGCAGTTCAGGAGCCTTGGCCGTCTCCAATCTAGTTTCCCAAGCAGCCCTACAAGATAGGCATCACCTTCCATGGTACAGACACAGACACCACAGCTCAGAGGGGCTGTGTGACTTGATCAAGACCACATAGCAATAACACAGGAGTAAGATTTGAATCCAGCACCATCTGACCCCAAATCTATGCTCTTAAATTGGTCCCATCGATCGGTTGCTCATTGGCTATCAGCACTGGCAACTGACTTTACACTGGATTGGTTAGTTATCTAGTTAGTTGTCTCTCTCTACATGTTTACACATACTCAGTCTCATTCCAAACATTTGAGCCTCAGATTATTAGTAGTTCCTGCAATCTCCTTCAAATAGAGCCCTCCACACCAATGTAGAGTTCAAAACTCTGGCGAGAATGTGCTTGGGACAAAAACACAGACTTTCTTAGAAATTCTCAAAGACAAGGGGGCCAATCCCAGTCCTGGAGGAGCTCCAGAACCTTCCAGCTCTGCTGGGAGCCAGGGCACCTCCTCAGCTTAGGAGCCCCCATAATACAGAGTTCTCCCAGCATGCCGTCATTACACCTCCGGAAGATCCTGTTGACCTAGAAACATAAACCTTCCTTCACCAGGCCAGCAACCAACCAACCAACCAGACACCCTCCCATCCCTTGTCAACACAGCAGATGTGCCCTGCAAGCCAGCAGGAGAATGTGTACTCTGTCCATCACCACCCCGCCCTACCTCACTGCCATCATTGCGAACTTGGGTGTCATCACGAAAGTGTCCTCCACCTTCAGCCCCAGCCCTGATCTGAGCCATGCAACAGTGACATTAGTGCAGAATGGCAGAAAAAAAAAAAAAACTTTTCTAACCCAGTGGCTTATTTCCACTCCTTCTGGTTGATGAAAGCCTTTGCAATGACCTCATGAAGCACAGGGAAGACAAATAAATGGGTCACTCCCTGCATTGCCAGGTTTGCCCAAAATAGGTATGTTACATCATTGCCACATAGCACCTGGCTCTTACTCAGCCAGGTGTGCAATTTGGTTTTTCTTATGAGTAATTTCTCAGCTGAAAGAAGAGGCTGCCATGCATAAAGCCCTATGAGATCAGAATAACAGCCAGCTCATGGTCAGGGAACTATTCTCAGCCCTGTGCACATTATTAACTCATCCATTCTCATAACTTCATGAAGTAGGTATTGTTATCACCCCGACTGTACAGATAAGGTGTGATAAAGCTCAGCGCTCTCAGGTCACTGGCCTCCGGTCACCATCAAGAAGCATCAACCTGACCCTCTAACAGCTAGCTCTGCTAGGTCTGACAATGAAAAGGGACTTTCAGAGTCATGTGAGAACTTTGAGGGTTCTCAGCCTGTTACTAATACCAAAATCTTTTTTAAAAAATATATTTTATTGTGCGTCAAGTAAAAGTTTACAATCCAAGTCAATCTGTCATACAAAAACTTGCACACATACTGCTGTGTCACTCTAGCTGCTCTCCCCAGCCAGTGACAGCACACTGCTCCTTTCTACCCTGTATTTCCCATGTCCATTCTACCAGCTCCTGTCCACCTCTGCCCTCTCATCTCACCTTTGGACAGGAGCTGCTTGTTAGCCGCACGTATCCATTTAAGCCAAGAAGCACACTCTCCGCCGGTATCTTTTTTGTGTCTTATGTTGTTAGGTGCTATCGAGTCAGTTCTGACTCATAGCAGCGCCTATGAGCAACAGAACAAAACACTACCGAGTCCTGCACCACGCCCACAAGCATCTTTATGCTTAAGCCCATTATTGCACTCACTGTGTTGATTCATCTCCTTGAGGGTCTTCGTCTTGTGGTCCAAGTCCAATCTTTGTCTGAAGAGTTGGCTTTGTGCTAACAGGGTATCCAGGGACCATGCCTTGCAGGGACCCTCCAGGCTGTCAAAACACCAAGTCTGGCCTTTTAATAGAGTTTTCGTTCTACACGTCCATTTTCCCCTGCGATGTTGGGGACTTGGTGTCATAATACCAAAATCTTAATATGAAAATGAATCTTGCATCCAGCTGTCATTATGGACCAACAAGGAAACGTAGTGGAGATGACATTAGCAGGTTGTTTTCAGATTCCAGTGTCACTCCAATGCATGCAAAATGCTTGCACTACAAAAACATACATTGCAAAAAACTAGGAAACTGGTGTAGCGAGCAAATATTTGAGATAATTCACGCTGACCTCCTGGCTCTGACTGCCCCATCATCCCCAGACAGGATCTGAGGTCATCAGAACCTCAGGTGACATCAAGCCAGGTCCACTCGGCAGCCATCCATGCAACAGTCCTACTCCTTTAAGCACCCAACTGCCACTGCTCCTCCAGGCAGCCATTCTGATTTGGGGTGGTGATACCTCAAAACTCTAACTTCCTTCTTCGGTGAGAAGCTCTGGTTCCAGCTTCTTCAGTGAGAAGCTCTGGGCCCAAGACAAAGTGTGCAGTTCCAAGAAATGGCAGTTCTTGAGGTGAAGACTGGTGGTGCCTGAGCTGGACATGCAATCCTGGGTGGCACAAAGATTTAACTTGTCCAGCTGTTAACCAAATGTTGGAAATTTGAGTTCGCTCAGAGACGCCTTAGAAGAAAGGGCTAACGTGTTATCTACTTCCAAAAATTCAGTCATTGAAAATCCCACAGTGCACAGTTGTCGTCTAACATACCGGGAGATACCATGAGTCACAGTGGACCAAACAGCAACTGTTTTAATTGTTAGAAAAGCATCCCTGCTTTCTTTAAGGAGTTCTGGCTATGAGTCCAGCACTGTGCTGTTTCACATTCATTATTTCACTTAAGCCCTGTGTAGCACACCCCTATGAGACAGGGGCTATCTGGGGCTCTTTTTTCATGGGTATGAAGACAGAGGCCCCAGAAGCCTATGTAATTTTGCTCTGGATCTCGGGTCTGCCAGCAGTGGGTCTCGGTGCCTACGTCCTCAGCCACTCAGTACATCAGCGACTCCCTGCAGATCTCACTAGCTCGCACCATCTACATCCCACTGCACCCTAAGGCCACCTGGAGGCCAAGCATCTCTTCATCTTCACAGCAGAACCAACTGCTACTGGCACTCTCTGGGGACCACGACGTCGTATTGACATGGAGTCCAGCTCTTACTGATTTCACTGATTCTCATTCAACATTTCACTTACTGCTTGAATAATGCTGTTGTTACCAGCCTTTCCTTCACAGTTCAGTGTTTGCTTTCCTGAGCAAATCGGCTGAAATTAGTAAAAGTCATCTGATGTCACCAGACCACTCAAAGGTCCTGGTTTCCAATTAAATAAGGTACATGCTTATGTTCCTTATGTAAGGCACACATATCACATGAGGATGCCCAATTATAGGAATATTGATGCAGCAATAGCAGTAGGGAAGGTACTGAACCCACCTCTATGGTCATAGAATGTCATGAGATCGCTAGTGGTGGGCCATGATGGAAGCATGACCAGGTGGGGGAAGACAGTAAGGACAATTAAGTAGGCTGCTAAGTAGCTCTGTTCCATGGTTGCCAAGCACTGGCACAAGCCTGGAATCACCAAAAGAACGTTGGTGTCCCTCTGTCTTTTGATTACAAAAAAACCCTAGCCAGTTGCCATTGAATTGATTCTGATTCATAATGACCCAATGACTACCAACAACACAAACTCGTTGTTGAGTCCATTCTAACTCATGGTGACTATAGGACAGAGTAGAACTGTCCAGGAAGTGGATGGTGGATTTGAACTGCCAACCTCTTGGTTAGTAGCCGTAACTCTTAACCACTATGCCACCAGGATTTGCACCCTACAATCAGTGCCGTGTAATGACCACTAGTGGGCTGAGCATCTCAGTAAAACTTAGACTGCTCTTCTAGAAATATATTCTCAGTTCCAAATAAAACATCTTTGTCTTGGATGAAGATGAATGTCATTAGTAGGGAGACTGAGTTTTTTGGTAAGCAATTAAGTGTTTTAAAAAGGATATCATGCTTCTAGAAATTCTGTTTGAGGAAGAGGGTTTCATGAAGGTGGGAAAAGGGTGACGACTAAGAGGAAGAAGGCTAGTTTAGAAGGGTGGGAACCCAGCAGCAATAAACCAAGGCCCTGTGCAAAGTCTACATAAATAAAATATCTCTTTGCCTGTTGATTTCCACAAAACATGAATCGCCTGTGTTGGTTTTCTCCAAATTTGGAAAGTGTATTTCGGAAGCCTCAACTTAAGAGATAGACTGCATGGCTCACACAGCGTTCTCATGAGGGAGGTACAGAAGCACCCTGAAGAACTAGCCTTCCTCTTGAGTGTTCAATGAAAGCAGAAGAACACACACACATACACACGTGCACGCACGAACACACACAACCACTCTGCAGTTGAGTCAATTCTGATGCTCACCGTGACCCTATGGGACAGAGCAGAACTGCCCCACAGCTACAATCTTGACAGAAACAGACTGCCACATCTTTCTTCTGGGGAGTGGCTGTGGTGTTCAAAACACCAACCTTTTGATTAGCAGCTGAGCACTTGAGTCACTGTTCCACCAGGGTTCCTTCAAATACCTGATAGTAAGGGGTAAGGACATACTTTTCACTACCAGTTGATAAAGAAATATCAAACGTATTATGATGCGCACAGAAAACAAACAGTAGTTTTAAGTGTAAGTTCTGATTTAAAGCCCTAACTGTGGACAGCTGGAATTGCAGTCCGTGATTTACAATCTAGATACCACTTCTGACACAACCATTTCTGTGTGGCTCCAGGCACTGGTTGATTTAAGGACGGTTAATGATTCTCGAAGGCAATCCTGGGGACTACAGCTGGTTGTGAAATACAACCAAGCCACCCTCCCTGACTGGAGAAGAAATGCCTCCGTCAACCACTGCCTCATTTACCGTCCGACCCGAACCAACCGGTTGGGGCTCTGGTAGCGTTACTGAACATTTTGATCAAGGACTGTATAGATGAATTCTGACCAAAAGGTTGAAAAATGTGGGAATAGAATTTCAAATTCTTATGGAATCCAGACTTACTGGACCCACTGAGGCTGCAGGACTACCCAATAATCTAGTGTCCTGAGAAAATCTTTAACCTTGAACAGAAATGGTACCCTGAAGTCATCTGTAAACTAAACAATGCTCTGGCTAAATTTGTAAGTTGCCTTGAACAGTGCACTCTTTTAAAGAATTATATGAGGTCTGACGGCTGGGTTCGTGAACTCATCCTAGAAAAAATGCTACATACCTCATTGCTGAATATCACTATGGTCACCTTCAGAGTACTCCCCTTGGGAAGCTATACATCCATGCCAGTGCCTAGGTCATCCTTCAAAGCAATTTTGGAACTCTTTCTGGAACAGCCGTTGTGCGTGGTGGCATGGTGGCAAGTTCACAAACTTAACTGCACAGTTGTCTGTGATGGGGTTTTTAGCCAGTCGACAAATAACTATATTGCAACACCCTCCCTACTCACCTGATCTGGCCCCCAGTAACATTTTTCTCTACCCAAAGATAAAGGAAATATTGAAAGAAAGACATTGTGATGATGTTCAGGACAGCAAGAGTAATTTGACAGCTGTAATGGCCATTCCAGAAAAAGAGTTCCAAAACTGCTTTGAAGGGTGGACTAGGTGCTGGCATCAGTGCATAATAGCTTCTTAATGGGAATGCTTCAAAGATAACCATAGTGATATTCAGCAGTGAGATATGTAGCACTTAGAACAATGAAGTTCATGGTCTTAATTATTGGCCCTAGTATGTATGACATCAAATTGACAACAGTTACTCTAAAACATAGAGAAGAAGCTTAAAAATCCTTCTCTGAGCAAGGGAGAGGAAACGGAGCGAACTTAGTGAAGTTGAGTTGATTCCAACTCACAGTGACCATCTAGGACAGAGCAGATCTGCCCCATACGGTTTCCAAGGAGAGCCTGGTGAATCTAGCCTGGCAGCCTTTTGGTTAGCAATTGTCTTCAGTATCATGGTAACGTGCAAGTCGTCATAGTATGACAAAGTGACAGATAGGGATTGGGATGAACTCAAACACATCAATGACCATGAAGATGGTATAGAGCAACATAGCATTTTGTTGTGTTATATCTGAAGTCACCACAAGTCAGCATCAATGCAATGGCGACTGGCAACAGCAATACTGAGAGAAAGCTATATTTTGGATTCAGACTCAAATGACCTCCCCACATAGGTAACCTTCACACTGAGTTAAGAAAGACAGAAAGGAGCTGGACTTGCAGAAAGCAGGGGAAGATCTTTGGGGCAAGACAATCACTTGTGCAAGGGTCCTGGGGCAGGCTGGCACATCGACAAACTGGAGAAGTGGAGACAGAACAACTGGGGCTAGAGCGTGATATGAGGCATGAGACAGGAGAAGCGGGCAGGGACGAAGCCCAGTGTCCCAGGCTCTACTGTTGGTCTCTCTACTCCCTTGCCTGGCTTCACATAGCCACTCACTGCAATGGACCAGCACCTGACTCACCATCAGCACCCTTTCTACTTTACTTAGCACCCCAGGAGCACAGCCCTGAGGCTTAAAAAGAAAAGCACGCTGGCCACCCTCTGCTTTGTTCCAGGCACTTCCACAGTGCTAAAGAAAGAGACTTCATAAAAAGTGCATGGGTGATGTCTCCCCTGGTGTGCACACTCTTCCCACCCCATGGAGCCAGTCCGGGTGGCTGCACTCACACTGCCGCCGCAGTTGTTGGTAATAATTGTTGCATTAATTGGTGCTGTCCGGACCAGACAGAATGTAAAAAGATCCCACTGTGTCTAATAATTAGTGTTTTTCCCTCTCTGCAATGCCATTAACAAGAGGCTCTTCCAAGAACCAAGTAATTGGCTGGTTGGGCATCATTAGGGTATTTATAGATAAGCTTTGGTCTGGAGACATGGAGGAAAGCTGATTATGTTTATTTAGACTCTATTATCTATTGCTAATGTGTTATCCTGCATTCCCATCATCCCCATTCTCTGGTTCTAATGATCCAGGGCACATTTATAATGCTATTTCAGTGACCTGCAACACGGCTTTCTCTGCATTGCAAGAGAGAGAAGGGGACAGAGCGGGGAGGGCTGTTCACAGGTTCCTGTCGCTCGCACTCATCCACCGCGAAACTTCTCTTTCTTCCGAGAAATTTAGAGCAAGTCTCTCGGAAGTACCAGAGAGACAGTTCCTCCTAATTAAACCTCAGAGGAGGGTGAGTTTCTTGGGTTTGTGATTATCTGAAGGATTTTTGAAAATACAAATCATGTTGGAGGAAGAGCGCTTTGCAAAACAAGGGAAGGGAAAGGATGGCTTGCGTTTGGCATGGTCTCTGAGTTCTAAAAAGTGACGATGTCTCAGGAACAGGTAACTCTGGCAGGAATTCCTGGTTTACCAGAAATACAGATGCCCATACAAGCCTTTTCTGGAGGAGGATGGGAAGTGGACACGGATGCATAGGTGGCTGCTTTTCTTCCCAAACTTTTGGATCCATTTGTTCTTGCTAGAATTTTTAGACGAAATTATTTTTAAAATATAATGTCATTTGCAAAAGGAGAAATATTGTATGATTTCACTTAGACAAAATACCAAGCCTAGTCAAGTGTATAGAGACCAAAGGTTATTAGTGGTTCGCAGAGGTGGGAGGGAGGGACAGGGGAGACCAACTCCGTGCTTGGGGGACACCGAGCCTGTGTTAAGGATGAGGGACTATTTGAACACAAGTGATGAGGATGCTGACACAGCATGATGAATACAATTAATGTCTTTCAATCGTACCTCTGAAGAAAGTTGAAATGGCAAATGTTATGTTACCTACATATTTATCATGAAAAAAAATTCCAGACTGATTCATTGCAAAAGGAAAAAAAACCAAACCATATATCTCCGTGTGTGAATGCATGTGTGTGTGTGTGCACGTGTGTGTGCATGTATGTGTGCACGTGTGTATGCACGTGTGTGTGCTCTGCACATACTGCTCCTGTTCACATCTCTTGCTGGTGGATAAAAATATGAGACTGGGCATCTGGAGACTGGATTCAAGTTCAGGCTCTGTCCTGTGTCACATGGCTTGTGAAGAGAAAGGAAGACATGTAGTCTGGTGTTACAGATTAAATTATGTCCCCTAAAAATGTGTGCCCACCTAGCGAATCCATGGTGGCCAGTATTATGTGATCGTCTCTCATTTTGTCAGCTGATGTAGTTTTCCTTTATGTTGTAAATCCTACCTCTATGACATTAATGAAGTGGGATTAGCAGCAGTTATGTGAATGAGACTGAGGTTGTATCTTAAATCAATCTCTTAAACACAAAAGAGAGAAGTGAGCAGAGAGACATGGGGACCTCATTCCACCAAAGAAGAAGCCCAGGGAGCATAGCACAGCCTAGTGACCTGGGTTCTCAGTGCTGAGAAGCTCCTTGATTAGGGGGCAATTGATGATGAGGACCCTTCCCCCAGAGCCCTACAGAGACAAAAAGTCTTCCCCTAGAGCTAGTGCCCTGAATTCAGACTTCTGGCCTCCTAGATGGTAAGAGAATAAATATCTGTTTGTGAAAGCCGTCCACTTGTGGTACTTCAGTTATAGCAGCACTAGATAACCAGGACACCTGGTTATGCCTCCGTTTCCACACTTGTGAAAAGAGATAAGGCCAATTCAGACTTTATATGTTGGGCTTGGAAAGAAATGAGATGATGTCTGTAGAGGTGCTGTCTTCCCAGAACCCTGAAGGGCACTGGCCTCACGTATGTGGAAGAATCTAACAGCCTGAACCCCTAAATCCTCCACATTGATTTCTCTGTGAAGGGTGCACCCAGGCTCCTTAGCCTGAGGCTGTTTTTAGAAACGGCTCCTAGCAAATTGACCTGTGCGCTAGCATGTGATGTAACTTTGCAAATTAAGTGTGTAATACATTTAGAAAATGGTGCCCTTTTCTCCCCTGTTCCACACCACTGGGACCAAGTAATTTGTGGGCACATCTGTTACAGCTGTTGGGGAATACTCGCAGAGATATTCTTAGATCCTGGCCCAGGGTCTAAAGGTGGAGAAGCTGCCTCCTGGGACACACTGCTGCGTATGGCACTGGGTGGGTGACAGGGGCCAGGCTGGAAGTCCTATAAGCACAGCAGAATCTCAGTGAGTGGGAAGTTTAGTGAGTGAATCAGTAAGCAGAGAGGCTGGACAAGAGAAGGAGGCAAACAGGCACAAACACACACACTACACATACAACATACACACCCGCACGTGCATGCAATCACCCTGTATCACTTACCAGATACTACCTGGCCCAGGCAAGCAACTCTTGGCCACCACAATCTCATTTGCAAAGCAGAGGGACAGGCCAGCTTTTACCCATCAGCTGCGACTGTTCTGGCTGGCAGCCCTCAGGTTACGCTGGCTTGCTAGGTGCCCAACAATGTGTCAGATGCCAGACAAAGGCAGATGCAAGAATAAAGAAAAAAGGAGAATCATTTCATCTCATCTTCCTTGCTTAAAAGAATGCATCGATCTCCTTCTAAAATCTTGCCCCATTTTTCTTAGACTAAAATCCAAACTGTTTCTCAAGATTTACATAAGACTTGATGATACAGCCGTGGTACTTCTTGCTGGCAAATATTTTTGATCTCCCTCTCCTATCCTGATGCAAGATCTGGCAATCAAATTCCAAAAATCAGCCAGCGAAAGCCCTGTGGATCACAACAGTCTGCTCCGCAGCCAGTCACAGGACTCGGGCAGGGTTTCGCTCCGTTCGTCGTGCACAGGGTTGGCATAAGTCAGCAGCTGATTCAACAACTGCTACCAGCAACGACACCATCCTAAAGCAAAATTCAGAGATGATAGAACTCATCTATATTCAAGATTTGTTTTTTTAAATCAGTGTAATGCCTTAACCACATTCTAAAAGGAAAAAAAAGATAAAGGAATTTGCAGAAAAGAACATGCATTTCAACAAGTCAGTTCTCTGGCATGACTTTACTGATGGTCATACGGATGCTTGTGTTTGTCTATAAAGCTGCAGGGAATGTCACGACTCCAAATACTGAGTGACAACAAGCCTCTTGTTTTGGAGACTCAAATACCAAGAGTGATGTTGCCATAGGTGACATGATTTTTTCCAACATGGTGAATAACTCTTGGTAACGTTCCAAACAAAACACAGTGCACTCTTCCCTTAATTTGCACAGTAGTTGCATTCCTAGAAAATTGAGTGTATAATTGAAACCTTGCAAAAATGACATTCTGTTTGTATGAATAGGGAGTGGAGTCCAGGGTCAGACGATTAGAAATAGGCTTTTCATCCACATGGATATCCATAAGGAAACCAGAAATTCATGCAGGACCAGGGGCAGACCATCACTGTAGGGGACTGTAGAGGCTATGCTTGAAGTCTTACATATCTGGTGCCAGCACGCTGAGCTTGCGACACCCCCACAAATACCCAAACCTAGAGGACAATATCACTACCCTTGGGAACTGGTGATGTAGCCCCATCTTGGAAACCCTGGTGGCGTACTGGGTTAAGTGCTATGTCTGCTAACCAAAAGGTCAGCAGTTCAAATCCGCCAGGCACTCCTTGGAAAGTCTATGGGGCCATTCTACTCTGACCTCTAGGATCGCTGTCAGTCAGACCTCACTTGAGGGCAGTGGGTTACCTCCAAATGCTATCCTGTACCACACTCACTCTTGTTGATAACATTCCTGGTGGCATGTTCCCCTATTTCCCCAACATCTATCCATCTGTCTCTGACTCTATTTTTCTAAGACCCTCCAAACCCATCTAGCCCCAGACCGCTGCCCTCCCTCCCTCTAATCGCACCCACGTCCTGGCTTCTCCATTTACCCTGTGGCACCACCAAAGGCTCCTAGGCTAGAAGAGAGGTGCAGCAGCAGTGGTCTTCGGGGTCTTCAGGGGAGACTGAGCGGTGGAGCCGGAGCCATCAGAACATCAGAGTACACCTGCCAGGCGATTTTCAGTGTCTTGAGACCATGAGTGACAATTCTTTTGAGGAATTCTGTGAAGTTCTTTTTAAAAAGTGACAGTATTGCCCCTGTTTTTCCTTATTGGCTCTTTTTCCCTCGAAACTCATGGTTTCACATCTCTTGTGAACCTTATAACTGTTTGTCTTTCTCTCTTTGCACTCTCTGTTGGAAACTCAGTCCCCCACCCCGGCCCCTTCCCTGCAGGTTGTGTAGTACAGCCTCGCTTGATTGTGCTTTGCTGCCTTATTTCCTCTTTCCTTGGGTTGTATGTCAATTTTTGATGCTGATATAACACATCTATCTCTGCAGACCACCTCTATTCCTTTTAAGGTGGGGTCAGGTATCCTTTGGGTGAAAAAAGAAAACAGGTTTCAGAGTGTTCTCCCTATCTCCTCATCCTACCAAACCATGAAACTATATTATTAATATGGAGCTTAATCATTTTGAAGGTTAGTTTAATTTTAACAACCGAAGTAATTATTAGCACTTCATAAATAATAATATTTTATATCCATTAATGAGGGGTAAAAATAGATCCACTAACTTCTTAACATCATATCTATATTGTGTCATAAAAACAAACAGGAAGACATTCCATACAGTGAACTCTTGCCATGACCTTCTTTTCACAGTCTTGGCTTGTGCCCTTGTGGTGAGGCTGTGAGTGTGCGGTGCAGGGCAGTCCCACGGCACTTCTGCCAGGAACACCAAGAGAGGTTGAGGCTGTAAAAGAGAACTGCTGAAGACCACAAATGAAAACCCCAATGGGTGCTCTTAGTGGAGTGACCGAGAGCTAGGGCTTTGAGATGGACGAGCCTGTCATTCATTTCTTCATCTGTTGACCCAGCTGATACATCAGTCATTCCAGATTGTTCTAAAGTAACAATGAACAGTGAAGGGGCGGGACAAGAGCGGTTAGGTAAGAGGGCCACTCGGAGGTGGTGATATTGGAGCTGGCCACAGGAAGAGTATTAGCAGTTAGAAAACCGAACAACAAAAATGAGTGGGGTAAATTGAGATAGGGAGCCCTTTTTTTTTTTTTAAATACCTAGGGGCTGGCCTCATGCAAAGGGGAGTTGTTGAAATGTTGAACGTGGTGGGTCAATCAGTATCTTCATTTCTAAGGACCTATGTCCTTTCAGACCTATCTGAGGACCCCACTGCTCCCAGCACCTTCTCAAGGGCCCCGAAGACCAAATTCAGTGGCTTGGTATCATTTTCTGGGTTGCAGAGAGGAGGATAACTCTGTTTTGATGATCACTGATGATCTTTTTTTAGCCAACAAGCTGAAGTTCTTCTCTCCTGTGTTTGTCTTCAGATAATGCCACTCTGGGCCTGCTTAGGAAGAGAGACAAGCCCACTTGGTAAACAGCAAGGGTTCCTTGCCCATCACTTGGGTAAAGGGCAGATTTCGAACCCTGCAGAAAGTAGCTATCATGTCAGAAATTAAGGGGCTCTGATTTGAGGGTCACTGATGGCGTCTGGGCACCAGGACCACTAGTGACAGACAAGGAAGGTACAGACTTCACCTCGCCACCTTTTTAATGAGTAAAATCCTCTGGCTGCTGCCGGGCCCTCAGAGACCTGCTATTAATGAGCGATTATAATAGACTGTGCCTGCTTTATTCATGTATGGTGGCCTGGGAGAGACACTTCAATTTCCATTTTGCATCCGCTGTCCTGTTTGAGTGTCTCCTTAAGGGCAAGAAAACACTTTGCAAATTTTGTCCTTAAAGAGACATGTTCAAAGAGAGCATTCCCTCACCGCAGCCACATTCTATATGTGAGCACTTTTCAATTTTCAAAGTATATATTTAGGTTGTGTCTGTCGGATCCGACTCAACGGCACTTGGCTGGCTTGGCTATCAAAACCCAGTTGGTGCTGGTAGTCAGCCAGCTGCGGCTGCACACACGTCTCTTCCTGCCTCAAGGGATGGTGGATGGAGGAGGCTAGGATCCTGGTTTGTTCACCGGTTCAGTGGCTTCAGTCACTGAGGTGGAGATAGACGCAGGGGACAGGGGTGGCTTGTGTTTGTTCCCACCTAAAAACCTGTGTTTTCAGCCACATATGAGATCTGGGTTCAATTCCCGGCTAACGTCCCTCATGCACAGCTGCCATCTGCTGTCACTGGAGGCTTGAATGTCACTGTAATGCTGTACAGGTTTCAGGAGAGCTAGTGGACTAAGACAGACTAGGAAGAAAGTCCTGGTGAGCTACTTCAGAAAAATCAGCCAGTGAAAACCCTATGGATCAAGACTGGCTGGTCCACAACAGATCACAGGGATGTCACAGGACTGGGCAGTGTTTTGTTTTGGTTGGCGTGGCGACACCATGAGTCAGGGGCCAACTTAGCAGCAGCTAACAGCAACAGCAACAGCAACATGTGAGTTGAGATGACTAGGAAGAAGTCTGGACGGAGAGTGTGAGCTGGCTGGACTACTGAGTGCCATAGGGCCAGGAAGAAGATGTCCCTGACCCAGGACTACACAGTGGTGACGCCATAGGGCTAGGTTTAAGCTGTAATTCTCTGGGGGTCTTTCCAAAGTTAGAGGAGGGCTCCAAGTGGAGAAGAAAAGGAGGAAAGGAGAAGATAACAAGGGATTCTAGAAGAAGGTATATGATTGCTGGTCTCCATGGCACCCCTGCTGTCACATGGACCCTTGTCCACAAGGAGCTAGGGACTGAGTGTGAAGACAGTGAATTCATCGAGTGGTGATGTGGTGGGTGGTGAGGACTACTTCCAACTCTATCACAGCTGTGTGATCTTGGATAAGTTGCTTAACCTCTCTGAGCCTCCAGTGTTTACCTGTGAAATGGAGAAATTAATCCTTCTGCTTGCAAACAGTTGTGAGGACTACATGACTGATCACCTGTACAGCACCCAGTGCTTGGGTGGTGCTGTCTCTGCAGTGCCTGTGTTTGGTTCTATAGCCCCCAAATCATCAGAGAGTCCCTCTCAGACCAGGAAACCAACCTCCAACTGGTCCCGGAAGACTCACTGGCCCCGGAAGACTCATAGGCCCAATGCACCAGAAATAGGAGAGGAAAACTAGAGAAATGAAACTTATCCGTAGTTTGGAAGGGGACAGTGTGGAGGGAAAGCACTGACAGTGTGGATTACTGCAGGTCTCATCAGACTCACCATCTCTGGAACAGCCAAAGAAGAGCAAATCCCGAGCAAGCACAGTTGTTCCCCCTAGGCCAATACTTCCCAGGGCCTTTTCAGTTATCTCACAGTGTGTTGCAAACTTCTCACCAAGGCTCATCAGAGCCTTTTCTAATTCAAATGCCACTGTTCTCAATCACTAGCTTGCTGACAGAAGGTTAGGTGTCACAGAATTTCTCTGTACCAGCTGTCTGCCAGCTGCTTTCCTGAATATCCTTCAGTCCCATTCTTCCTCACTCATAAGCCCTTCAATTCTCAGAGTAGCAATGTGTCCAGTTAAAGACTGGTTCCCAGCCTCTCTTGCAGCTAGGTACGGGCAAGCCACTAAGTCCTGGCCAACAAAACACAAGGCAAACTTGTAAGGAAGAATTTCTGGAAAGGTCCTTTTAAAGGGTAAAAAACAGCTAGACAAAGCTCCTCTTGTCTTGCCTTCTTGCTCTTTTCAGTGCCTGGAATGTGGACGTGATGGCTGGCATTGCAGCAGATGTTTTGAAACACTGGGGACAAAAACCATATATGATAAATGGCAGAGCAGCACCTCAGCCCTGGTGCCTACCCAGGACTTCTCCATGAGAAGGGGAACCTTTGGCATTTAAGCCACTGTTAGTTGAGTTTTCTGTTTCCTGTAACTTAACCCCAATCCTACTATTCACCTTTAGTTACCAGAGCTTGGCAGCTGACTGAGAGAAGAACTTTGGGCCTCTGCCCCCAAAAGACACTGGGTGGTAGGGAGGAAGGAAGGAGTAGAAAGTCATGGTGCAAAATGAGGATCCAAGAGCATCTACTAGTGGTGCCCAATCCTTGGAGATGGCTCTCCTTGTTTCACCTTCTAGAGACCTTGGCTCCTGTAAGACTGAGGCCAAAATCTAGGGACGAAAGCACTGCCAGGGGGAAAGGATATAAGTCAAAATAAACCCAAGTTAAAGTTCAACTCCTGACCCTGTGTGACTTTAGGCAAGTCATTCAACTCTCAATCCTCAGTTTCTTCCTCTGTAAAATGGGACTAATGGTAGTACCTACCTCAAAAGACTGAAAAGTAATGTAAAAAAAGAGTCTGGAACTTAACCCTCAAAAACTAAACATGCTATGATCATTATTGTTCTTCACAGTTTTAGGGCATCTGGGGGCGACAGTATATGCTTTCTCTGTAGAGGCAGGAGGGAGCAGTTGTTTCTCCCAAATCTAGTGGAATCCAATTCAGTGGTCTAGGAGATCTGAGAACTGGAAAGAGGGTAGAACTGGGGGCAGAGGACCCAGCACCCATCCTGGCTTCTCTGTGTGACCTCAGGCAGGTCACCTACTCTTTGTGAGCCTTAGTTTTCCCACCCATGACCTAAGGATGTCAGACTCTATCTCTAAGGTGCCATCTAGCATCAAAGTGCAGTCATTCCAGGAAGACAGGAAGCCGGGAGAACCAGGGTGAGAACAGCCCATACAAATGCTCTTCTTCTGCTGTCAGTTCCATCCCCAGCCTCCTCACACCTGCCAGTCATTCTTAGATTTTCTGTCGTATTGTATTCCTATCTTATCAAGAAGCTGATTCCAGAAAAGACCGTGATTTCTGCAGACACTGAAGCAGGAGCCGTGAGCCAGGAATGAGAATGGACTGGAGTGAGTTGTCTGCCTCCTGCCAGGTACATCTGGTAGACAAGAGATCAAGTATGCAAACGCAATACACAGGAAAAGTATCAGTTTGCCAAAGAATCAACTAGGAACACAAACAAATCTTACTCATCTGAGAGTCTCTCACACAGACCAAAAATCAAACCTGCTGCCATCAATTCTGATTCATAACGACCCTATTGGACAGGGTAGAACTTCCCCATGAGTTTCCAAGGAGAACCTGGCAGATTCAAACTGCTGACCCCTCGGTTAGTAGCCATAGCCCTTAACTGCTATGCCACCTGGGTTTCCCCAAATAGATGATGGAAAGGAAATTAAGCTGAGTGGACATCTGCCTTGCTTGAGGCCCTGAACCACAGCCTAACATGTCACTGAAATGTATTGTCTCTGTCACAATCCCATCCAAACAGCCTATCCTCATTATGCCCATTAAATGGGGCAGTGAAGTTACATATTTTGGTTAAATTAAGGTCACTCACAAAGTGATACAAATGATGCATGTACTTTGTGGTTTAATATATATATGAAGCTGTCCTACTTGTCTCTTTTTACAGGGAAGAGGTGTGGCTGGAGAGGAGGGAACAGGTGGCAGTTGAGTGGATACTGGAAGTAAACAGTGGAGGGGATGAGGGTGTTGTCACAGGGTGAGGAGAGCAGATAGAATTGCATAGAGGTGGGTGCTCAGGGTTTTGTATGGCAAATTGACTTAGATTGCTAACTTTCACTTAATTACTATAAAAATTAAAGACAGTCAGATAAGAAATAGTTGAAGCAGGATATAATCTAGGTCCAGTCTAGGCTGTCATCCCCACACCATCACCTTGAGACCCGGAGAGAAGATGAAAGACAAACAGCACAATATGGGATAATCTCAGGCCAGGGATCGGAGCAGAATTTTGTGCTAAAACCTTCTGCCACTGTGTGATCTACTGTGTGACTCTGGAGTAGCCGTAGGCTCTCTCTTTGCCTGTGTTTACTCATGCATCAAATGTGGGCATCACGGAAATCAAAGGTCCCTCCCTGAAGACTGGCACCTCGTGCCATGATGCCCACATACCACCTTGTACTCAGTGTGCAGCAAGGCCACCAAGGAGACAGCAGGTGGCCCTCCAAACAACACCCTCCTGTCTGCCCTGCTAGGGAAGTAGCACAACCTCTTCCCAAGGAAACAGGGAGCCTCTCCTCCCCCATATAAGGCTAGGAGCCCTGACTCCCCAGATCTTCCCCTCCCTGCATCCATCTCCAGAACCCTGGTGCGTCCACAGAGTTTCCAGGCACAGGCCAACTTATTCACAGCTGTAAATGTACAAAGATTTGGGGAAAATGGGAACCTCGCTTTATGTTCACCCCAACTCTCTCCTGTTTAGAGGCTCTCCACCCAGCGGTTTCATCAGGGGGTGTGGGCCCATTGCTTGCATTCGTACTTGTCTGCGTTGGCCGCACAGAGCCAAATGATGTCACTGCTCTGTGCCACCCTAGGAGACTTTTGCAAGATATAGACGGGGCTGCTATAAAAAATTTAACAGGCCAACAGTTAGTACCCAAATTTTGGGGGATCCACAGATGAATCTGAAGCCCACGTTTGGCAAAAAGCATTTATTATCTCATAATTCCACTCACTTTTTTCCATGCTGCTGCCAGTGTCTGCAAGTAGGGGCAAAATGGCTGATGCCTGCAGATGCCACAGAGGCTAATAAAGCTTGCTGGGCTCCCAGCATGCTCTCTGCTGTCAGAAGCTGGCAATTAACTTAATAGGGTTCTCGAAATGGAGACGATCCGGGAAATGTGGCATGTGTTGACACACTCCTGCTGATCCAAGCAGCCTCCCACCATTGACTTGCAGGGTCTGTTTGCTATTTGAATTATTTAGGAGCTTGTTATGTGAATTAAAAAGCAGCACTTTGCAGCATTAAGTCTAATATTTTATGATCTTCAATTGATTAGGTGGGCTTTCAGGATTACATGGAAAGGTTAAGACAAAACACGCCTCAGACAGGCGACACTCGCCAGTCTGCCTTGCTTTTCAAAAACCCTGATGAAACCCAAAAGAAGCCTGCCTCTTTTTTCCATTTTTAGAGGGTTTTCCAGAATCTATTTTAAGAACATCAAAGATGTTCTCTACCCGGGGGATGCCAAGTGCGCTGGGTTGTCAGAGTTGACAGGAGATTGGTCCCCTATTTGTCTACCTTACTTTAGTCTTTTTCTTGGCACAATGAGACCACTGCTGACATGATGCCCTGGGGCCAGACCTGGGCCTGTTGTGGATTCTAAGCCACTCACTGAGACCCTGGATGGGCATCCACAGTTGGCCTTGGTCAAGTGTGTATGTGGCTCAGACTCCCTGCAACACAAAGGCATCTGCACTTTGTAGACCACCAAGCTCCAGAAAACCTTTCTAGGACATGAATCCCAATCCATGGCCTCCTTGCCTGGCCAGCCACCCCTACCCTCTCCCTAGGCCTATGACACCAGCTTTATGCTGGGCTTTTCCTATTACTTCCATCCCAATTTTTCCTATACTCTACAACCAGAGAGATCTTACTAAAACCCATCTCCGGCCATGAAACTCCCTGGCTCAAAGACCCTCAATGACTCTCTACTGCCTGTTAAGTACAGACTTCTGTGATATACAGATAAGTCTATAATCCTCAGCTTGGCCCCAGTCTCTCTTCCTAGCTTCAACCTCTATTGTTACAATATGAGCCAACCAAATTGAGCTACGCTTTGTTCTCAGAACACAGCCTGTGCTTTCTCACCTCTGAAACCTGGCTGACAGCATTCACTCAGCAGACACTATAAGGCCGTCTTCACCTACTAAAATTCTGCGGGTCCTAACTAATGAATAATCAAATATGCATGTAGTGCAGAGTTTACTCCTTTCTAGGCACTTTACATATTACCAACTTATTTAATTCTTATAACTTGAGAATCTTTTTTATTCCCATTTTATGGATCAAGAAATGGAGGCTCAGAGAGGTTTTGCAATTCACTGAAGCTCAGCTAGTGACTAAGTCACAGAGCTGAAATTCAAGCTGGAGAGTCAAGACTCATTGCAAATTCCATGTCCTTGGTAAAGCCACTTTCGTCCTTACCCGTGTGGTCTCTTTCTCCCCTGAGGCTTGCGGCACCCCCACGACATGGCACTGACTCACTTTGGCTAGAGACACAGGTACACGTCTGCCTGGATGCCATTGAATTGAGGACAGCTGGGGTTCCTTGTACTGACACAGAGCTTGGGGCCAAAGTTTGGCCAAAGACAGCATTAGCTGAAGCAGGCTGTCCACCTGACCTCGGAGGGGCTCCCCACCCAAAAGTCACCCCAACTAGAAGAGGACTATTACCTGGTCTTTGTTGCCTGTCCTGGTGTCAGGAGGAGGCACTGCAGGTCTTTAGCATGAATGTATAACCTCTAGAGAGTAGAGAACAAGACTTTGAATCTAAGCTGTACCTTGTCTAACTAAGAGACCCTGGGGACAAAAATCCAATCTCTTTGAGCCATGGTTTTCTCACCTGTGAAATAGAAATAACAGTAGTACTCACTTCATATGGAAATTGTCAAAATGAAATGAAACTACTCTTCTAAAGCACTTAGCATCCTTAGTTCCCATAAGGGCTCAAGAAAAGCCATCTGTGATCATCCATGGACTACCCTGCTTGCAACCGCTGTCCACCTCTCACAGCTCGGGGACCCTGGGCCTGGCATCTCTGCACCTACACTTCCTTACTAGAAACATGGGGCTATTGGAACTCACCCTAGAGGACTATGGTGAGAATTTAATGAAATAACAATAGAAGGGCCCAGAACAGAACAGATCTTCAATATATTAAAGCCATGATTATTTTTAATTAACATAAACCTCCACCAAGCCAAGGCTTTTTATTTTTTCCAGAACACCATGAAGATGGTTTCAGATCCTCTGAATTCAACAACTCTGGGCAAGATAATGATGTCTGCTGAGCCCAAACTGTGCAGCAGACATCAGGGAGAAAGGAGATGCATATAGCCTGTCCCGGCCTGGAGGAGGCAGCTGAACTCAGGCAGTCTTGACACTACCAACGGCAACTGCTGAGGCTTGTTCTAGCTTAGTCCTAAACTAGAGTCTGCAGAAATGAGCTTAAGCAAAGGCTGGAAAGATCTCAGCTATATGCACAGTCTTGCACGAATATATGCCAGTGTATACTTTGGGTTGTTGTTGTTAATTGCCATTGAGTCAGTGCTGACTCATGGTGACCCCACATGGATAGAACAGAAATGCTTTATGGGGTTTTCAAGACTGTGACATTTCAGAATCTTATCACCAGGCCTGTCTTCCCACACACCTCTGGGTGGATTCCAACTGCCGACCTTTTGACTAGCCATCAAGTGCTTAACCCTTTGCACCATCCAGGAACTCCTATGCTCTGGGTAGAAGTTCTATAAAACTTTGTCTAAGTCAAAATAGATGACTACTAGCTGCAGCAGCAAATATCTCCCCAAATCACAATGACTTATGCAATACGTCCAAGCAAGACCAATGGGGAGAAGGCAGTGAAAGGCAAGGTTCTCCAACAGGAATTTCACCATCTTCAGCACGTGGCCTGTTGACACTGACATTCAGTTGGTAGATGGAGGAGAAAAGGAACAGAAAGGATTTTGGAAGAGACTTTGGGGGCTCAGGCCTAGAAACAGCTCCCTTCACTCCTGCCCACATCCCACTAGCCAGAACTCAGTCACATGGGGCCCCTAGATGCAAAGGAGGGCGGGAAATATAGTCTTCTGTGTACAGAGGCCAGAAAGAAGACGATTAAGTTCAGAGAAAATGTATGATTCCAGTGGACTCATTTAGGGAAAAAAGAAGACAGAGGATAAAGAATCATAATAAATATCATTTGTTTTACATACACTACATATTTAATCTTCACAACTAGTAGTAGATTTTTTTATTTTATATCTGTATTACAGATAGGAAATCCTGGTGGCATAGTGGTTCAAATCCTACAGATGAAGCACTTCTACTCTGTGAAGTTTCTGTGAGCTGGAATTGACGCGACAGCAGCGGGTTTTTTACATTATAGATAAGGACGCTGAAGCTCAGAAAACAAGTCAGTTGGCCAGACTCACACAGCTAGCAAGGGGCAGAGCCAGGAGTACACCGTAGGCTGGTCTCTTGCCAACATATGGCTCTGAACGCACTTCCATTCTGTGACCTTTTGTGCATTAGCTATTTGGAGAAGATCCTTTCGAGCCTGGACGCTGGGATCTTTGTGCCAGCTCTTATTTAGTGGCTGCTTGTACTGGGCCAGACTCCGTGGGTCGTTCAGGTAGCTGATGAATTGTCTGCTCATCTGAAGTTTGCAGATTCAAGTCCACCTAGAGGCATCTTAGAAGAAAGGCCTCACAAATCAGCCACTGGAGGCGCTATGGAGCATGGTTCTACTATGACACGTGGGGGCCACCATGAGTCAGAGACAACTCAATAGCAGCTGGTTTTAATGACTGAGCAGGGTGTTTTTGATAACATCTGCCCCACTGGGGGCTCACCACCCTCTGAGCTGAGCATGTGAAAGCTGTGGTTCAGGGACAATCCCTGCCCACGGCCGGGTCAGGAGTATGGACCCAAGAGCAAGGCTATCCAGATTCAAATCCTGGCTCTGCCTCTTGGTAGATGTGTGCCCTTGGGCGAGTTGCCGGACCTCTCTCCATCCTGACCTCTCATCTCCGAAATGGGGATGGCATTATTCCCTAGCTCTTCTAGCATTGCTGTGAGGAGTTTAAAGAGCGCACGTGTGTAAAGCAGTTCGGGCAGGACCTGGGAGACACGAAGAGCCATTTGCGAGTTGCTGTTGATGCTCTGTGCAGATTACCGGTCTTCCCCCACCCTCACCTCCTTAACTTCTTCTGATATGCTGTCCTCCTGGAAAGCAGCAGCTGTGTGGGTGTCACTTTGTGTCTAGTCCATTTTGGAGACTGATTCAGAGGGACAGTGCAGCGTAGTAGTTAGGAGTTCTGGCTCAGGTTCCAAGCCCAGAGCTCATGGCCACCTGGTTGTGTGACCTCCTTGGCAAGCTTCAGTGTCCTCTTGCATAAATGGGAGGTGGCAGTAGAATCTATTACGCAGAGCAGTCCCTGGAGAAGGGCGTCAGGCCGGGTGACGTAGAGCAACACGGAAAAAGAAGAAGGCCGTCTACAAGATGGCCCGACCCAGCGGCCTCCACAGTGGCTCAAGTAGAAGAATGATTGTGAGGACGACAGAGGACTGGGCAGCGTTTTGTTCGGCTGTACAGATGGTCGGATGGGTCCAAACCAGCTGACTGGCGTCTAACAGCAACAGCATTCCACAGGTCAAGGTGAGGGTTAGGTTAAATAGCAAACCCACTTAAAGCACCGAGAACAGCTCCTGGCAGGAGGGGACCACTCAGCAAGCATTGGCTATTATTGTGTCTGTGTTTGCAGCTTCCACCAGGGCACCCAGTGGTGCTCAGCAACTGGTTTTAGATACGTGAATGGCTATTTATTTATACTTCTCTGGCTAGCCAGGGGTCCTCTCCAAATTCTCTCCCACAAATAAGGCCCTGGGATGGGAGCAGGCTACCAGGGATGGTCACCGTGTCCAAGCCTCGTTGTTTATGTGATCTCACCGGGTGAATAAATAAGAGGGAGAGGAGGAGCTGGGGCAGGACTTCCAGAAATACTCCGTCCCCAGCTCCAGCCAGAGCGTTAAAATAAAATGACCCTGGTCAGTTGACTCATCTCCCCAGCGTGAGCTGAGAACCTGAGACAGCCGCACCCGGCATCTCTGGCCTCCCTGACCCCTTCTGGTGGTCTGGCAAGCCCAGCAGGAGCCAGTCTAAAGCAGCTGGCTCCAGGAAGAAGAAACAGCATCTGTGACTAACGCTGAAGAGAGGCATCCAAAGGCACAGAAAAGCTCTGGCCAGGGGAGACTGAGGACAAGCAGCCATGTGATATACTCACAGAAAAGGTACACTGAAGGGCAAGTGACACAAAGGCGGCATTACCACACTGCGGGGAGATGGTCAACAGTGCTCCTGGAACCAGGCTGCCCAGAACCAGCAAAACCTTCCACTGGCGGAAAACAAGACCAACCACCCAGCTCCAGACTCCAGAAGACCCTTCTACCGCCTCTCAGGCCTCGTCCCCTCAACCAAGGAGCTCAGAAAGACAGGCTGCCATCCATGGTCAAAACTGGTTCATGGAGACAGAAGGTAGCGTGGAGAAAAGTCCCTGAGTGTCTAGTACCTTTCTTGGGAATCTAGATCTCTTTGAAAAATTGTTATTGTTAATTCTGAAAATATTATTTTCATACTGATGATTTCACTTATGACTGATAAAAATTGGCAGTTAGCATCCGCCATGGTTTATAAGTCAGGACACTGTGACTCAGAAAAAGGACATGACTCCACATTCAGCCATTCTATTTATCAAGCTTCTGCAGGGTCTCCATGAGTCAGAATCAACTCAGGAGCAGTAGGACTGCATATCAGACTGACCCAGGCACTGCGGCTTTACAAAGAAAATGACAAACAAGATTCCTATTCTCATGCAGCTTACATTCGGGAGAGGAGACAGGCGGTGATCACTAGGCAAATACAGAAAAACATTCAGACTGGGATACATATTAGGAAGCAAAACAAGTTTTATGACAGTGATTGTTGGTGTGATTGGATAGCCATTTTTCAGAGGTGACAGATGAGCTGAGGCCTGAAGCAGAAGCCATTCCAGAAACCAGGGAAGTGCAAAGGCCCCGAGGCAGGGATAATTTGGGGGAGACCCAGGTACAAAGCTAAGGTGGATAAACTCAGGCGCAGAGTGCCCTGCTAATAGATACTTGGTACTTACTTGTGCCAGGAACTATCGTCACACTTTAAATGCCCATGAGGACAACTCGAGGTGGGTTTCATTATTAATCTCATTTACACTTGTGGAAACTAAGGCCAGAGAGGTTAAGCAACCTGCCCAAAGTCACACAGCAAGGACAGAACAGGCTGGAGTCCATCACTGGTATTCTGGCTTCAGAGCTCACAGGAACAAATCCCCAGGCAATAGACAAAGGACATAGTTCCCTGTGGGCCTCGGGAAGGAGTTTGGAGTTTATTCCAAGCACAGTGAAATGTTGTCTGAGATAGCACCTAATGCATACCCAAAGGCCCCTTCCTGGGAGCCACGCTGCTTGCGCAAGGCTGGGATTTGGACACTAGATGTTGGCCCATCTCAGTCACAAGACCAGCTCGCTCGCCCCCTCGGGCCTCTGAGTTTCCTGTCCGACGCAGGCTTCACCGGAAAACCTCGGAAGCGAGAAGCGTTCGGCCGCGGTCCCCTCGGACCCCAGGCCCACTTTTGCACTTCAGCGGCGCCTCCTCCGGGAGTCCTCCGGGCTGTCTCAGGGAGGGGAACACGGCGGCGAGAACCCAGTTACCGGAGCGGCGACCAACGTCAACTCGGGCAGCGCCTTTCCAAAGCCCTGCGCCCTGGCGCCCACGCGCCCACGGTGCCCGCGCAAACGCCGACCCAGCGGGGACCTCAGATTCTGGGACCCTTGCGCCCAGGCGCCCGAACGTCCCATCCCCGAAGGTCGGCGACGCAGTGGCGCGGCCTGATTGGCAGGTGCCCCTTGGCCGGGTGGGGGCCGGGGGAAGGCTCTTGTGCCCAACTGCTGTTTTCACTCCTGCCATCCTTAATTCAACTGGTGACAGAGAAAGGCAGGTCTGTGGCGGCTTTCTGTCACGCACTCACTGTAATTTCCTTGAGAAGAATTAAATCACAATTACCTGCCATTTGTTTTGCATAAAACCAGCCGTGAGGCGTCTGTAATCGCCGAGGGGTTGAAAGGACAACAGCCCCATTGTTGCCCTATTAGGACAATATTTCTCAATTTGAAACTTAAAACACTCGAATTAGCAGCTTTGACGACCGTGGCCCTCAGATAGGCGAGACTGACACCCACATCGGAGACATTACAGTTAACGAGCATAATTTTCATCATTTAAGTCTAGACTGATCTCTTAAAATCGTTGCATTTTTTTTGTACAAATGTTGGAAAGGGAAACACGATCTTTTATCTGTTAGGTAGTCCCGCTAACTGATGAATTAATTGTCTAAGTACCATGAAAGGTCCCCGCACTGGAGTTAAAATCAGAGCAAACTGCAATTAACCCACTTGAGATCTGTTGAGACGCCCGAAGAAATCACCCTGTTTCTCAAAGAGCATTACTTTTGGTCACTTCTGGTCTCCTTTTTCCGTCCTGCAGATCTGGTGGTAAATATGACTGATTAGCTTTTAAATCAGGATTTTAAAGTGTGTTTAAAATATTCAGTTCTGCGAGACTGCTTCACTCTTGAGTGATGCACTCGGCACCTTTGGAACTGGGTTGTTTTGTTATTGTTTAAACAACTTTAGGAAAAGTAAGCTGATGCTTTGAGAAAGCTGAGGTTTCCTTGGACAGTGATGGACTTTCATTAAGCTGGAGGTTAAAATGAGCCCGGTTACTGATTGGGGGCTGGGGGGGGGGCCAAAAAAAAAAAACCCTGAACCGTAAGGAAAACTAACAGAAAATATGGTTGCTAACAGTGGGGAGCTGTGTACAGGAAGAAGAACATGTTACAGTTAACTTTATGAACAGAAAAATAAAGACAAGGGGTTGAAATTAAAGGTAAAGTTGGAAAATATGGAGGAATAGGAAGGTGGAAATTTGACAAATCTGAGTTGGTAAAAAGCAAGCTGGAATGCAGATTTGGTGTGGGAAAATAATTAAGATGTGTAATAAGGAGATTCTGTAACCTAGCTTTTAAAAAAGGTAAGGGAAGAAGTAGAAGTGCATTACTGTTCCCACTGGACTTTCCTAATTTTAAAAAGTGTGATTGAAATGGTATTTGTGTTTTAAGAATATATATGTATATGTATATATATTAAGAATGAGTACAGGCTACTTGCTAGTTTTTTTCCCCCCTCCCGCTTTTAATTAAAATTATTTTGTTGTCTACTTCCTGTCATTTTTTTAAATGCATGTGAAAATTTTTACAGTTAGTGACTTTTTACATTCTTTCTTTTTCTTTCTTTTCTTTTTTCTTTCCTTTTCTAGAAAAGAACAAATGCTTTGCTTCCAGCAGAAAACAAATGACTTGTGGAACAAACCAAGGACTCCACTCTGTTTCTCATGATTGCGTTTGGAACAGTAATAGGTGAAGATGTGGGCAGGAGGGGGTTCTTCAGGCGAATTAAACAAAATCTCTGATTTGTAGCCCTATTCTGATATCACCTCCTACAATATCAGCAACATATAAAGCTCCAGCCCAAGCTATGAATTCCTTCAGAGCAAATCAAATGTCTTTAAAGAATACTTCTGTTTGAAAAGGAATTAAGCTCTCCTGAAAGAATTTTAAAGGTTGTGATATTCACAGTCTGATAAAGCAGCACCTTTAATGAAATTCTAATTAGCAATTTCATGCACTTTGCTATTAGTCATATCAGATTAGTGCACATTTTCACAGTCTTTCTTTAATTAAGTACACTTATTCCAAGTTTCAAACACTTTCCTTATAAGATGAAAACTGTGCTGAAACGTTATTTAGTAAACAAAGGAAGTGTGAAAGTGTAGGTGTGCGTGTGTACAGGGGCGGACATTTCTAACTGTCTACAATTTTTTTTTTTACGTGTGGAGTTGGTGAACTCAGGTTTTCATTCCTCCATTCTTGGGTTCCTAGGGTTTCCTTGGTATTTCTAAGGGACCTATTCAAATCCTTATCCCAAATGCATATCGTGCATGATTTTGTTTAACACATCTTTTCTGCACATGTATGAATATGTGTGTACCTATACATTTTATATATACATAATTATACATATGTATAATGTGTATGTGTGTATATATATGGATTTTTTACTTTAAAGATTTTCTGTATATATTGTGTGTATTCATATATACACACTTATATGTGTGCTATATAATGTGTAAATCTGTACAAAATGTGGAGTTATTTTGTTTCAAGCCAATTTTCTGTATGCATATATGTGTGCTTATATATACAGAAAGTATATGATATATAATAGTTCATTCTTTAAATCTTCTCTGAAAGCAATGAAAAGGTTTCCACTCTATAGTATCTCACCCTATCCATCTTTGGCAGGCACCTCCTTTCCCTTGAAAACTGAAATAAGTTTAATTCTACCTTCTACAGTTCATTCAAAAGCCCCAGGAAGGAGCTGCCAGCCAGCCTTGTCAGCAGTCCATGGGGATGCAAGATGTCACGTCATCCTTCGCTGCAGACTCCACCTGTGCAGGTCAGGAGCTCGACAGTCCAGCCAGCCATTCCCAGGCAAGGCTGGACCGAACACCTTGGGGTCCGTGGCCATGCTGGTGTCACACTGGAACCCCTCAAATCACCTGTCTCTCCCGGCAGACTGCAGGATAGCTCCAATTTAGGAAGAAGATATTATCTGGGATTCAACGGGGTCTGCTCTGAAGCCTTTTGTCAAGAGGAAATTTTGTTGCCTGTTTCACACAGAGGTTGAAATTTGTAATATGTTAACTAATTGCTTGCATCTCTAGCACCTGTTGTCTTGTTGGTGTCATTCATTTATACTGTAACATTTTTGACATTTTTAGATTGTCTCTTGGGACTCCTGGGGCCTCTTTGCAATTGCCTCCATGAAGAGTGTTCGCCTAATGATCACTGACTGACATCTCAATAACCTACAAAGTCCGAATTGGATGCATCTAGGGAAGAGCTGTGTGTGTGTGCGTGTGCGTGCATGTGTGTGTGTGTGTGTGTCTGTGTGTGTTTTAATTCATGGTCCACTTTGTCAAGTCATGTGTGAGCTATAATTTAAGCTAATAATTACCAGACATGAATTCAATGAAACATTGGTTTCTACACTTAAAAAAAAGAAAGTCCTGAATTTTAATGCATTCAGAAAACGTTTGCCTAGGGCCAGGCTGGGTCCAACATGCATATGGAAGCACTTTAAAAGTGATAAATGATTTGGAATCTACCCTGTCTAATGGTATGCTTCTCAGGAAAGAAAATTAGAGCTAACAGGTGTTAGATAGAGAATGTGGGGGCATTTTAATAGAATTGTCAAAATGTTGGTACCAGATGTTGACATTAATGCACACAACTTGGAACGTAGTGCTGGGCTGCCATTTAAATGATTATTTGTTTAAATTTCAAGTCGCCAGCAGGAAATCCTGACTTCATTCAGCACCTTTTCTCTCCCCACCATCCTCTGCTCTTGCCGTGAAGATTTGCCATCCAAGTGTCTGGGCTGCCCAGCTCACATACGCATGCTTTAAATAATCCATGCCTGTCAAATTTCATTTTTTCCTTTCAGATCATACTCATCACATCGCCAATCCTCGCTGGCCTTGAAGTCAGCCTCAGTGTATTCGTGTATGAGAAAAAAATGATTTAAATACTGCCAGTTACAGGATAATTAATCTTTGAACTACTCAGGAACTTCAAATGTATATACCAAGTAATCTGCATGAACTTGTAATTACTATGTATTTATACGATATTTTCCATGTAATCACCAAGTAGTTACACAGTTATGTGAGCCTGCTAGATTGTGGCAATAGCAGAAAAGTCACCTCACCCAGGCCACTACCAGAAGCCCAGCCAGGAGCCACTGGTATCCACTGCACTGTCAATGAATCGAGGGATCCAGAAAGAATCTACCCTTTAAAGGACACTCGAACACTTGCCTGCCCGCAGAGCCCCAACTTCCCCAATTACCAGGGGATTGAGAGACTGGAAAGGTGAGCAGAGAATGGTCTTTTCCATTCAGCAGTCACACAAAGACTGTGATTGGTTTGTGAGCTGTTTATTGCTGCTGGAGTTGAAAGGCAATTGGAAAAAGAGGAAAAAAAAAAGAAATCTCTCGGCAAAATCCGCCATCAGTTCCACAAGCAGCATTCTGCGGTGACTTGGGGAAGGGCCTGGAATAAATAAATTCCAGCGTGAGTTTCAGAAGCAGACCCTGAGGCAGATATGGTTTGTCATCTTTCTGAACCCAATTAAAGCAGAAGCAAAGCCCCCATACCTCTTCCTGACCAGGGCGTCTTCTGCCAACTCACCAGAAGTAACCTCCTTCCCAAACTCTGTGTGTGCAGTGGGTGTTTGTGAGTGTGTGTGTGCGTGCTGTCTTACTGTCCTCCTAAGTCATGTGGGACCACGTGGTCCTTTTTGTTTAAAAGCAACCATTCAAATGGGAAGAACCCTTTTCCCCTCCTGTGAGGTCCCTGACCTTGCTCTTGACTAGACATCTGGGGTCTGTTTTCCTAGGAGCACAAGGTGGTGAGTAGGGCCATGGGCTTTTCTGGTGGCTGCCAGCAGCGGGGCCAGCCAGCGCAGGGTAGAGAGGCTGAAGGTATCAAATAAGGGATCCTCTACTAGACATGGGAAAGAAGAAAACAGGCAAGAATCCCAGGGGCTCTACGGAGGCTCTGAGGCTCAGCTGAGCCATGCCCAGGCCCTCATCTGCCTCCCACCCAGCTGAGACAATGTCCCCAGTTGAGTCCGGTCCACTGAGGGATTCAGCACTCCCCAAGCTCCCATTTCGTCAGAGGTTCGACTGGCCAGAACTCCAGAAGTACGGCTGCGGTAGCTGGCTAGTCAGATAGCCAACAAGCATGGAAGAACCAGTTTCTCATCTGTACCAGCCACACTGCGAGAGCTAGTAGCCACATGTGACCAGTGTTGATCAGACTGGGCAGCACACAACTAGAACACCGCCAAACTTGTATTAGGCGGTGCTCATCTGGAACTCTAGGTGATTCTCTAGTCTCTGTCCTTTTTGTCTGTCCTCCAGCATATGGGAATTCCAGGACTAAGTCACAGCCATTTTCCTGAGCGTGTCAAGAGGCTGCCTGGCCTCTTCTCATGTACTCTGTGCAGTGCTGGGGTCGGAGCCAGGGCTGAGTTGTCAGGGATTACTTGCTGAAATTCCCATTGAACAAAGAGCCCTGGGAGGTGTCTGAGTCCACAAAGACCTCAAATGGCTAGTGACCAGTTCTCCTGGCTCAGTTAGTATTGCATCACAGAGACACCAACTTCTGCTGATGTAAACCTGGGTGGCTGCTCTGCCCTCCAAGGTAGGAAGTTCCAGGCTTATTTTCTGGGGAGAAATTCTAATTATTCATTGTCCATAATCAAATCTACTGTTAGTTGCTACTGGATTGATATTATTAATCATTATTAAAAAAATGCCATTGAGTCCATTCCAACTCATAGCTACCCTATAGAACAGAGTAGAACTGCTCCTTAGAGTTTCCAGGCAGCACCTAAAGGATATGAACTGCCAACTTTTTCAGTTAGCAGACGTAGCACTGAATCACTACACCATCAGCATTTCCATTATAGATCATTGTAAGAGCTGTTTTTTCCAGAACCTGTTATATGCCGGGCTCTTTGGCTCTTAATCTTCACCACAACCCTATAAGGCAGGAAGAATCATGATCTCATTTTAATGTTGGGGAAACCAAGGCTACGAGGGATGGAGAAAGTCCTCCCAGGCTGTGCGGCTAGTCAGGAAGCAAATGTCATCCCATTTACAAGTCCCTACTCACAGACCTTCAACCTGCTGCAAGCTGTCTGTGCTCCTAACAGGCATCCAGGAAGCGGATGGAGAGTCTGACTTTCCAAACCACCCACAACTCTCATCTTCATTGGGCAATTTCCTTACCTGCTTTGTTCCTCTTGTAGCTCTTGACGGGAGTTCGAAAAATGGTGCCTATTGCCCACTTCCTCTCCCCCACACTCATGCTCTGCAATGTGACTTTGCTCCCAACTCCTTCCCTCAGGTGGCGGAATGTATATCACAGACTGTATCTGTGAATCTAGGTTGACCTTGTGACTTGCTTTAGCCAATAACATGTGACAGAAGTAACCTTGTACCAATTCCATACCTAAGCATCGAGAGACCTGGCTTACTGTTCCCTCTTCCTCTCAAAATCTTGTCACCATCTGAACAAGCCCAGGCTAGCCTGCTGCGTGATCATGTCACGCAAATGACTCAGTTGTCTCCACGGCCCAGCTGACAGCCAGCCAACTTCTGGAAGCAGGGCCACCTCGATGAGCTGTAGCCAACCGCAGATGCGTAAAGAAGTGTGTCCAGAACAAGAAGAACTGCCCAGCTGAGCACAACCAAATTTGCCAACCTGTGCAACCCTCACTGAAGAGCTGTTGTTTAAGCCACTGTGTCTGGGCGTGGTTTATTTCATAGCAAAGGAGACATGGTGGCACAGTGGTTAAGCAAGCACTCAGCTGCTAACCAAAAAGTCCGCAGCTCTAACCCACTAACCATTCCACAGATATGTCAGTGTGTTTCCTTAAGGATGATAGCCTTAGAAACTCTAGGGGACAGTTCTGCTCTGTCCTGTAAGATTGCTATGAGTCAGAATCAACTTGATGACAACTGGTTTGGCTTTTGGCTTCATTTCACAGGAGGCACTTAACTAAAACACACTTCTTTAACCAGAGATATTTTTCTCATTATTTAAGACATACTGATGTTATAACATCTCCATCTCTAACTGACTAATTATCTATAGGGGTATGTAAGAACTTCAGATGGAGACCCCAAAACCCACTCATCCGGTGAGATCCAATGAGATTTCTCCAGCCACCCCACTGTGATGAAGAAGAGACAGGCAGAGGACAGGCACAAAGCCCAACAGGGGACATGCCGTGATTTGTCTGCTTTGGGTTTTGGGTTTTGTTTTGGGTTTGGGGTTCTGGCAGAATGGGGGATCCAAAGGAAGGCAGGTCACACATGAAGCCCCACCGAAACAGATCTCTCTACTCACTGAGCAACTGACAAATGAGAATTTTTAATCAAAAGAATTCTAAATCTGTGGCCATCGAACAGGAGATAAGTTCCTACTTAGGATTCTCATTTTAGACCAAAGCACAAAACCTGTCACGTCCATGGGGATCCTTGCTGTCACTTTCTGTCCTTCCATAACCAGGCATCCAGAGGAAAATAGTCACTCCTCCCAAGTCCATCAGCAGCCAAAAGGGCTGCAGGAGACTCACCCTGTCACTTCCAGTTTTCCCATTGGGCACATGGATTCTAGGCTTTTCCAAGCCCAGGGTGGAACTCACATTGGCAATCTTGTAAGGCCTTGTGGCAGGAACTGTGTGACAGACTCTGTGACATATTCCATACAGTTAGAAGGGAGATGCTAGTGGTTGGGTCATGGCCAAGCAAGTTATTACAGAAACCTCTACAAGGCCTCAGTGAAACGTCCTTTCAGTCATGGTTCGGGCGTCATGGTTTTGCTGCACAAAGGTGACTTCCTGGGAGTTGTAAGCATTTCACACACTGCGCATATTCAACAAGTAACGTTAATCGTGTCGACTGTGCAGGCAAGTCTTCAAGGGAATGCCATAAGGAAGGAGACCAGGTCCAAGCTTGAAAGAACTCATGGTGGGAAGATGTGGGAAGGATGAAAGACACCAAAGAGTAGAAAGAAAAGGGCATCCAGCAGAGATAAATATGTACTAGCTGACATTTATGGATGCTCAGGATTTGCCAAGCTCTCTTCTAATTATAATAACATGTATTCATTCACTGAATTTTCACACCTCTCTTCTTATAAAGACATTGTTGCTTGGCCCACTTTATAAACAAGAAACTGAGGAATGGAAAGATAAAATAACATAGGCAGCCCTCTACTACCAAAAATCCAAACCCACTGCCATCAAGTCAATTCTGACTGAGAGCGACCCTATAGGGCAGAGTAGACCTGCCCTACAGAGTTTCCAAGGAGCGGCTGCCAGCCTTTTGATTAGCAGCTGTAGCACTTAACCACAGTGTCACCCAGATTCCCAGCCCTCTGCTACATACCTGAAAATATACATGAGGATTCAAAGTATGGGAGTTGAGAAGAGACTGATGTGTTAGAAACAGAGGAATTGTATTTCAATGATGTAAAACTTAGAAAATCTCTAGCTCAAATGTTCTGTTAGGCAATCCTGACTATTTAAATGTTAAAACTACTCTAAAATGATTAAAATAGTCATTAAATATAAATATAGACAAAAGCATTGCTAAAGTAATTTCTTACTCCAGATTCCTGCTCTTTTGGCTGGCTTGAAGTGTTTTTTAGGAAGCCAAAAGCTCAATTTAATCCGGGCCAGAAGCACTCACTGAGAACTAAGCATCACTCTGAGTGAGGAGACCAGTTCAGCTCTCTACACCCTCCTGAGCTGACAGCCTGCTGGGCCTGATTAGGAGAAGTAGAGCCCGGGAGCTGATGAACCTGGACTTAAACAAGGCCTTCTCCCCTTGTAGCTGTATGTCCTGGAGCTGGTCACAGAAAAACCTTCTAAGCCTGAGTTTCCTCAGCTTAGCAGGGAACTACTCATAACAGATCTGCATGCCTCTTGGGCCGTACGTAAGAATCCACGACATCGTTGTTGCAAAAGATCTCCAGGAACTGTTAAGTCCTTCACTCTGAGTGTGGCTTCTCAGAAGTCTGGTCTGTGAGTGTGACACATTGGCCCTACCTTGGAACTTGTTAGAATGTAAATTCTCAGGCCAAATCCCAGACCCACTGGATCAGACTCTCTGTGGGCCCAGAAATCTCTTCCAGCAATCCTGAGCCATGTTCAAGTTTGAGAATCACTGCCTTAAGTGATGCTGAGGCCTGGGAGAGCCCTAGGTTACAGCTGTAGTCCTGGGTTGCAGGATGGATGACAAGTTCTATGGTCCCCCACGAGCCTAGCAGTCTTCCTAAGAGATGGAGCTCAAATCATCACCAAGGAGACAGAGCTGGGAAAAGGGACACAAGGACAGAAGGAAGACAGGTAGGCAGGCTTTCTCTAGGAACTGCCTTTTGGGTAAAGCAAGAAGTAACTGGAATCAGAGGTCATGGATATGGCCCCATGATACCAGTGGCCCACAGGGTTCTAGCAGTTGGAACTGATTGTATGTCAGCAACCATGCCTGGAAACCACTGCCAGATAGAGTGCATTTTTTCTGGCCCTGGGCAGCCACCTGTCACCTGAAGACAAAATTAATTTGATGTGGCTAGGCCTTGCTAGGAAGAACAGAGCAGAACATCATCGTAACTTTTAGTGAGGCAAGCTTGGGCCACCCTGGGAGAAGCAAACTCAGTGTTAACCTGACCTGATAGGGTTCATTGCCCATTTTACAGAAGAGCAAATAAAGTGGCCGAGAGAACAACTGGCTTGCCATGGAGGTAGAAGGAAAGCTTACCCGTGCTTTGTGACACTGCTTGACCTGATGCTTCCCTCGGAGATCTGAAGAGTTGGTTGCCTGTCAGACTTCAAAGGAATTGTCCTCATTGCCTACTGGACTTCTTACATTAGGGATTCATGCCTTTGGATCTTGAGAACATTTTGGTCATCCAGCGTTCTCTCTGTGGGACTAGCTTCTTCATCCTTATCTGCAAATGCAGTTATAAGTTAGCAGTGAGCTGAGAACATGGCTGGAGATGGCAGAAAGAATACTTAGAAACAGGAAGTAACCATCTTGCCAATATGATCAAGCCCTCATCTGCGAACCAAAAGGTCAGCGGGTTGAAACTACTGATTGTTTCTTGGGAGAAAGACCTCATGATCTGCTCCTGTAAAGTTGACACTGCAGGAAACTTCATGGAGCAGTTCTACCCTGTCCGATAGGGTCAGTATGAGCTGAAATCAACTCAGCAATACACAGTAGCAACAACATCCCTGGCATTATTCAGTGGTATTAAAACAACTTCTTTGAATGTATTACATTACTGTGATAAATGAAAAACTGGTTTCCTTCACCATAATTTGTTAAAAACAACAGATAACATTCAAAGTATGAAAACATCCCTCAGCGTGATAACTCCCATCAGTTAAGGTGTTGCCAGTAGTGTGCATAGTGCATTGTGGGAAAATCTGGTCCATAGGGAGGAGCAAGTCTGAGAAAAGGACAGCAAGGAGCTCCCTGTTTCTGCCCTGAGGCTTCCCAGAGTTCAGAGGAACCCTGTGGAGTGAAGTAGACTCCAGCACAACCTTCATTAAGCCACTTCCATTCTGAGCCTCAATTTCTTCAGCTCTAAAACGGATTGACCATGATCATTTTCTCCTCCCAGGTTGCTTGGGAGGAGGATTAATTGGAACTGAGGCTCTTGATGACCCTTATAAAGAGTGACACTGGGCGGAAAATTGAGTGGTGTAGATGATTGCTCTCAGCTTTCCCCAGTGTGAGCTGCCAGCCTGAGCAGATAAAGTCGGCTGCATAAGGGAGGTCACTGTCCAAGGACACCTGGTACCACGTGTCATGACAACATGGAAACATAAATAGAACCTGACAAAACTCACATAAGACAGACCATAAAGACCAAGGAAAGCAGATAAGGAGTGCCCAGGTCATAAGGGACCACACAGTTACTTATTTTAGTTTCCAGTTTAACTCTGAGCTTCCTAGCAGCAAAAGTGAAAAGAGATGTGGTCTGAGAACTGAAGAAAGGAAAGAAGCACATTGGCTTTTTAGGTAACACAAAGCTCTTCTTTGTCTCAAATTAAAAAGTGAATTCCTTATAGTGGTTTTAAGATGGGGACACTGGACAACAGGATAAATGGTCTCTTCCACTAGAACTGTTGGTCTTGCCCCAGAAGCTCCTACAGATCTCGAGGGCATCTCCAAATCAACATCACTATCTGGTGACTTGTTTTTCACGAGTCCTCTCTGTTTATTTTGTTGCTGTCTCTTCTAGGCTTTGTCTATAAATGTGCCCAGAAGGAAGGGTGCTGATCTCTGAGTCAGATGACCTGGGGACCAGTCCCCACCTATGGGACCCACAGCAGGCAGGCAACTTCAGGCAGCATTTCTCTACCTGGCAGTGCCACCTCACACTGGACTGCCACACAGACACCAAACTTCATCTGAGAAAGAACTCTAGTGTTGTCTGAAAAGGCCGTGAGGCAATGCTTAATAGAGCAAAAAAACAAGATGCAATAGCAGATTTGTGATTTCACTATGTGAAATAAGTCCATGAAAGTATAAAAAGGACACAGGGAGAGTGGGTAGGACACAGAAGCCAGGCCAAGGGGGTTCATGTCTTGGAGCCTACCTCTTCCCCAGTATCTTTGTGATCCAGGGCAAGTCAGAACCTCTCTGGGCCTCAGTTTACTCCCCTGGGCAGTGAGGACAATCACACTAGCTGCCTGAGGCAGTTGTTTGAGTAGTGTGTTAATTAGTATAGAAACCCACCCCCGTGCAGTGGTGTCTGACTGGCACACTAAGCACTCAGTAAGTGTGTGCTTGGGGGTGAGCGGGCTTGGCCACTGAGGAAAGCCCAATAGGAAAAACCCCACAGTGTTAAATGTCACCTGGAGGTGGTTTGGGTTCCCTTCCTCACACTTTACTTTCCAAATTTTTTTTGGCACTTTACTTTTCTACTCCAGGGAAAAAATCTCTTTGTATGTAACTTTTACCCTGCACCATCAGGATCACAAGCCTTGTTCAGATACCTCCCAGGATTACCCTGAGGGTCATAGGAGATCATGAACTTGAGGTTTTCTGAACTATAATGTGCGATGCGCAGTTAGTAAATCCCCCATGTGAGCACACCAGAGCCCCGAACCTCCAGCTGTTGGCCACAGTCACCCAGCATCTAGGTCCACCCCTCACACTCTGGCCCTGGATGTAGCTTTGAAGTTTCCTCCTTCACTCAAGTGACTGCTCTTCCAAAAATCTCCCTTGAACAGAAAAATGAAAAAACGTTTCCCTCTCCTAGTCATCCAATGTTCACCAGTCTCTCAGGTTTAAAAGCTGAATAGCCCTTTAACGTCCCATTTACTGCAAAAAAAAAATCTCTTTTCTGCCTCCTTCCTGCTCACCACCATCCCTCCTCCCACCTCTACTACAACCCTACCTCTGAATGCTTTTCTTTTTAAAAAGCACACATCTCTTTTGGGGGGCCTTTATCCTATCATTTGGGGGATACCTAGAGCCAGACCCGGCCTCCAGTGCACTGATTCTAACTCCTCTCCAGAAATGAAATCACAAAACCCAACAGAACCTTCTGGGATCTTCAGCTTTGTCTTTCTTACTTCCCCTTCCCACCAGACCCACCCTACCCAATGCCACCCCTCAAAAGAAAATTTGGAGTTTTAGGCAAGATACGGCCGTATATTTATGACAGTTTAATAACTTCTTCCATTAATAACATAGACAAACTAATTTACCCAAACATGTCTGTTTTAAACTCTGGGAACAGAGGGTGGGAGGGTGAAAATCAATCTCGCCTTTGTACTCAAGCCACTGACCCGTTAAAGCTTTGAAGATCATTTCTTGGAGAAATGGTGAGGAGTTATTGAACTACAAACAGCAGCTACCTTCCCATTCCAGCTGCGTAATCAAGCATAATAAATTAGAGTTTAAAAAATGTTGACTCCTTTTTTCTTTTTTTTTTTTGGTATAACTGAAAATCCTTAATAGCACTTTGACAAATGGGCTCCCTGGCAGACACTGGGTGATTATCCCTTGCACCAGAGTTGGTCAAGCCATGTGCAAGCTTTTTGGAGAATTTCTGATGGAAGGCTGGCTGTCAGGAGAAGCTAGATCTCCCCTTCGAAGCAGAGCTTGATAAAATCACTGGGGGTGGGGAGGGGGTGAGTAAGTGTTGCTGCTGAACTGAATGACCAGGCAATCTCTGGCCCTGGCTCTGAGCAGCCACCCTGCGGAGGGACCATCCAGAAAGAGCAGCTCAGCCTGGCTCCTAGGAGGGGCCAGAAAACCTCCCTCCCGGGTCTGGTCTGCATTCCTCTCTACAAGCTGTTCTGATCCGCTGTGATAAAAATCAGTCTCCATGGGTCTTGAAAGAGTCAAAGGCCCTTCTTAATCAAATGATCAACTGTTCATTTTGAAAGCTTGACTAGTTCAATTAAGATCACAGACAGGAGACGGGCGCTCGTGTTACCCTCCTTCACGTACAGCCTGACCACTGGCTGTCCCTGGAACCCACCTTTGACCAGCCTGTTCCTGTGTCGGCCTGGGAATACAACCCTCCAGTGAAATTTGAGCCACCCTTCAAGGCCACATGCTAGTTCCACCTCTTCCCAGAAGCCTTCCCTGACCATTCCATCTGGTAGTGACCTTCCCTGAAACCTTGCAGCCATATTCTGCCTCTCTACTTGATGCCTTTCTGGACACACCGCCATCTGCTCTGTCCTTCTTACACGCAAGCCAGCTGAAAGCACCTTGAGGACCCTCACCACGTGGCCCCCAGGAATACACCCCAGATGACAGACCAAGCATGGCCTCCTTCAGCCTCTATGTGGCTGGTAGAGAGACAGTCACAACATCACAATGGTTGTTTTCCAAAAGTTCATCTGAGACTCAGCTGTCTGAAGTCTATAACTGGCTGTTCTTTTTTCTGGAGTAAGCCTTTTCAAAAATGATATCATAATGTCCTGGTGGCAGGTAGCTCCCAGGCGAGCTCACACAGTCCTATTTTGCCTGCAACTGCAATGGTATTCAATGCTGTTGGTATTGTTGTTAGGTGCCATGGAATTGGCTCTGACTCATAGCAACCCCGTGCACAACAGAAGGAAACACTGCCCGGTTCTGGGGCATGCCCACAATTGTTTTTATCCTTAAGTCAATCCATCTTGTTGAGCGAAGGTCTTCTTTTTTTTCTGCTTGACCCTCTACCCAGCAGAGTATCCAACAGGCATTCCAATGACATCACCAGTGATCACAGCACCATAATTTGCTATGAAATCATAAGTCTTAATCTACTACGAGTTCAAGAATTTTTATGGGCTAGCCTGGGAATTCATTATCTCCTGAAGAAAAATGCTCGGAGCGAAGCGTATCCCACCCCCACCCCCGCCTCCTCTCCTCCCTCCCCCGCTACAGCAGCCAGCCTTCTGCTTTCTTCTCCTGGTCAAGAAAGCCTGGTTGGGTCTAAAAAAGAGGAACTCAGGGAACTCTTGGTGGGCAGCGCTGACCCCTGGTAAATGCAAAGTGTCTTATGGGTGGGAACAGCAGGGGAGAGAGGCTGCAGTAAGTTAAGGGGTCCAGACAGGCAGTGCCTATGTCACCAATCTGTAAAGAGTCGCCCTTCCAAGCGTGGCAGGGCCCAGCCCTTCAGATGCCTTACTGCTCATGCACTCGAAGACGTTATTATTTTGGTCTGGAGTTCTATCACATATGCCCTTCTGCTCCTACAGTACCCGATCTAGGGAGCAGACTGTCCTTTCTGTCCCTGGAGCAAGGTTCTGTGGGGCTGTGCCTCTCTCCTCAGGAGTACACAATGGGATAATGCCCCAGCTCTGATCACACCCCCTACAATTCCACCCACGCTCAGCAACTGGCCTCTGTCCAATTTTTCTTTTTTGAAACACTTGAGGGTAAAGTGTTTTTAATCTTTACCGGTTAATCTGCCCTCTAACAGTTTCACTTTCAGAAGGTGTGCGCCCACTGACGATATGAACCACATCTGTCTCTTCTGATCAATGACCAATAAACTATGCTCACGTCCAGCATTTTGTCTAGAAATATCCCCACCCCAAACTCCATAGCCAAACTCTATTCAGCCTGGGCGACCCCGGAACACCTTTTAAACTAACATATTAACACCAGGGAGGTTGGCCCTGGAGGAGAGTCCAAAGGGACCTGTGTCCTGTGACTGCTGGGGAATTCTAATGGTGGAAGCCTAAGCAGGGAAGCCTTCAAAGCTGCCGTACCTTGTGGCTACACCACTTTGCAGACGCTGTCTTAGAACCCATTTAAAGCATTCAAGCATATAATCAAATTTCAGTAATGAGTTATTAATTAAGCAGGGGCAACCAATTCTCTACTAACTGCCTCATAAACAATCGACAGGAGATTTGTGAATTTTGACTTCCTGACACTATTAAACAAATCAATATTAGGTTTCAGACACGGCAATTCAGACAGTTTTCTCTGTTAGTTGGCAGCCATCTGCTTGGAATACTAATGAAAGAATTAAGAGCTGGAGATTTTGCATGTGTTCCATCAAAAAGATCCTTATCTGGGGGGAATTGGGGCCTGATTTGCATGGAAGAAGACTTTGCTTTTGTAGGTACAATTTTTCTCAATATGTCACTCATTAGTATTTATAAAAGCACTGGGCAGTGGATCAGCCACCAGGCTTCATAACAAGCAGCCAGAGCCCCACTGGAGATAGCTCAGAACAAAGCAATTCATTTATTTATACATTTTGCAAATGGGTTAATTTATAGCTAACCTAACCCGTGGAAAACTTGGGTCTAAGACTACAGCCAAGCGTCTTACTCAGCTTTTATTTTTTTTTAGATTGCTGTTTATTCCAATGTTAAAAAAAGTGCACTAAGCAATGAAGATAGAGTTTTTGCAAAATCCAAGCAACATCTGAGCACGAAAATGTGGCCATGCAAGTCACCTTCCCTTGTACCTTCCCTCTTTCTTTCCTTTCTCTTTATTTCCCTTTGGTATTCATTTAATTCAATGACAGTGCTGTTAAAAACACCATGTAGGGACAGTGACAGAGATTTGCCTCCGTAGATCTAAGGGGGAACCATAGAGCAGACCTACCAGTGCTCAGGCCCTTTTCTTCCTTATGCCCTAGACCCAAAGAGGGCATTTGTCCAAGGGTCACTCAGCGCGCGCAGCCACTCTGTGGCCTCCTGGTTCAGTTGTCCAGCTAGGGTGCCAAGTAGAAGAATGACCTGACGGAATAAGGATTAGAATTAGCACAGAGATAAGGACTCATTCCAAGTACACAGACTCAGGTTTCTTGTTTATCATATACCAATACAAAACTCATTATCAGAGTCAATTCCTACCATAGTGACCCTGTAGGACAGAGAGGAACTGCCCCATAGGGTTTCCAGAGTTATAAATCTTTATGGAAGCAGACTGTCCTGTCTTTCTCTCTGCCACCAGGGTTTCTTGTTTATCATATATTTATCTGTCAATTTATGTAGTTTTTTAATACACAGAAATCCTGGTGGCATAGTGGTTAAGAGCCTTACTGGCTAATCAAAAAAGTCAAATCCAGCAGGTACTCCTTGGGAACTCCATGGGGCACTTCTGCCCTATCCCATAGGATTACTACAATGGTAACAGGTTTTTTTTAATATATATTTATATCGATTATATTTTTTAATAGCTGAATATGTGTATGTGGTTTTCATGTAGTTGTAAGTATATATATACACACATGTATATATAATGTATATGTGTATATACTGTAAACCCTGCTGGCATAGGAGTTGAGGGCTATAGCTGCTAACTGAAAGGCCAGCAGTTCGGATCCACCAGGTGCTCCACGGAAATTCTATGGGGCATTTCTACTCTGTTCTACAGAGTCCCTGTAAGTCAGAATCGACTCAACAGCAGCAGGTTTGGTTTGGAAACCTTGGTGGCATAGTGATTAAGAGCTATGGCTGTTAACCAAAAGATCAGCTGTTCAGATCCACCCGAAGCTCCTTGGAAACTCTATGGGCAGTTCTACTCAGTTGCGCGGGCACTATGAGTTGGAGTCGACTCAGTGTTTGTTCTGTTTTGGATACGTGTGTCTGTGTAGATGTGCACACACAGGAATCTCTGGAAAGCACAAATGGTTACATACTTGACTACTAGCCAAAAGGTTGGCAGTTTGAACCTACCCAGAGGCACTTTGGAAGATGGAGTCATGACAAGTCACAGCCCTGAAAACCCTGTGAAGCAGTTTCACTCTGCACACACGGGATCCCTGTGAGTTGGAATCTACTCAACGAAGCCAATGGCAACCAACAGCAGTGACAATGTATCTCCACCTCTATCCACTTCTAGCTCTCCATCTCTATCTCTATCTTGATCTCTATCCAGAAATGCATTCTGTTGAGGGATTTTCAGTTAGGTGTTTTTCCAAAGGCATTTGGCTTTTGTTTCTGGCTAAGAGTAACAAAAGCATTGAAGAGTATTTTCAAACAGTAATCTGAAACAAAAAATGAAAATGTTTATCTGTTCTTAAAGCTGAAAGAGGTCTTCTGGAATTACTCTTTGTAACCTAGGTACTTAGATCCCCCAAGAAGCTCACTGACTGGTTTCTAGAGCCTCTAGAAATCTCCTGACATTGTCTCAGAAACTTTGCATTTCTGGGTGTTGTATATTTGCATTTTTCTAGGGAGACGGTCCACAACTTAAACCAGCTTTAATGAGCGTTGATGGAATTCTGTGGTTAAAAATAGATTTTTTTTTTGGTCTGTTTTATTGATGATAAAGCAGAGGACAAGGCAAGTGTGACAATTCTCAAGATGACTAATGAATGGTGAATAGAAGCCCACCTCCAGACACCCGGTTATATGGTCTTTCACTCTGTGGTAAACTGGAATTCTCATTTACCAATTAGGTGAGGTTAAACTGTCAGGAACAAGAAACGAAAATCTTCACTTTTAGCCAGTAAGAAGAAAGAAGGGATGGAGAGGAGAAACCTTCCTTTTTTAAAAGTTTGGTTTATGCCACAAACTGAAAAATTTTCTAAACTCAACACAACATTTCAAAGGACAGAGTAGCAGGGACAGGGATCTGGGGCCATGTTTTCAGGGAATATCAAGGTCAATTGGCATAACTAGTCTTTTGCTAAGGCAGTCTTCTGCACCCAATACTGGTGAGTGGCACCTGGGTCTTAAAAGCTAACAAGTTACCATATGAGGAATTCCAAATGGTCACAACCCATCCAGAACAGATGACAAATGACAACACCAAAGACACGAGGAAAAATTAGCCCAGGAGACAGAAAGACCCATGTGAATAGGAGACTGCATCACTATGAGACCAGAAGAACCAGACGGTGCCTGGCCACCACCAAAGGCAGCCATGATGGGGGATACAATGTAGAGTTCCTGGTGCAGCATGAGAAAAAGAGGTATGCAGTTCAAGAACTCTACTGAAAGACCAGAACTGATGGTCCAACAGCCTTGCAGGGTCCCCTGGGAATGTGTCCCCTAGACTTGCTGCTGACCCAGACCTGAAACTAGTACTGGAGTCAACTGTTCAGACAAGAATGGACTTGACTCAGCAACGCAGTGTGAGCAGGTAGTGTATGTACTTTACGGTTTTATACAATTATAGGAGGCTGCCCTGCTGTTTTCTTTCTAGATGAAAGAGAAGAGGGTGGAGAGGAGAAGACAGGTATTTATTAAGAGGATACTAGAAGTAAACAGTAAAAAGGAGTAGTATGCTATTACAGGGTGATGACAGCAGACAGAGTTCCAGATAGGCAAACATGCAAAATTGATTTGGATTGCACATTTTCACTGAATCATAGTAACATTTTTTAATTGTTCTATATATTTATTTATTTCCCATAAAAACCCTCCTGTGTCTTAAGGACAAGAACTTAGTCACACCTAGCTGCAAGGGAGGCTTGCAAATTCAGTCTTTAAGATAGGTATTCACAGGACCATAGAAGAAAAGAAGTTACACAGTGGAGGAAAGCTAATGGTCTCCACCACATAACACTGCAGAGAAGGTACCCAACACTTGTCCCCAGCACATCCCAAGAGCCAAAGCAGAATGAGCTTGGCATGACACTGACTTCAGTCTATTGCATCGAACCAGAAAGCAATGGTGGCATCAAGCTTGAAGATGATGGTAGGTCAGAGTAGAGAACATGTTGAAAAATGATCACAAAGTTAAGAATGGTAGAGATGGCTATTTGGTGTTGATGTGTACTTAAATACAGGGCCAGGAACCAGAAAAGACGAAATGGGTGGAGTATCAGACAGTGTGCATGAGTTTCAGAGACGTATACCAACACCCTGAAGCTCACAGGTATTCACATAAGTAAACAAGATTTATATAAATGGGCCAACAAGGAGCATACATTGGGTTTGGTTCTCCTTTTATCAGCCTGGTTCTCCTTTCATTATCCTTTTATCAGTCTGGCTTCCTCACCTTCAGACTTTGAGATTTCCAAGCCCGTTGACTCTGACTAACTAGGAGGTCAGCACTTGTCTGGGCCACTCTTATCTTGGACTTAGTGGGAGAAGCATACCCTGTCCTTATGTAAATTTGGGCAAAAATCCAAACTTACAAAGTGGGTAAATTACATGGAGGGTTGTCTACATTACAAAAGAAGCTTCCTTTTACAAAAATGTGTCCCTGGCTCTTTCAAAGTCTCTCTGACATATGTAGAGAATGACTTGATATTTAAAATTCAGCTGCTATACAGTAACTTGGAAATGAAGCAGCTTATTCTGTTGTGCTTCCATATCTACTGAAATATATGAGGAGCAGAAGAAAAGGGGTCCATCATGAGTTAGATATTTACTGAGCGATGGGTTCATTTGCATCTTCTCACAGTAATGGAGGTGATGCAGATATTCCTGTCTTTAACTAGCCAGCATCCCCCAAGAAGGGCCAGAGCTGAGATCTGTACAATCTGAGTATATGACCCGTTCTCTCTCTCAGCTTTAGCTTTCTGAGATTTCCTGCCCTATTTCTTTCCCGGGTTGAATTCTGTTTATCTTGTTCAAACATCATATTTTGATTTTCCATTTCAAACTAACAGTTAGAACAATACCAATTGTTAACCATCATCAAATATGCTCATTTAGGACAAGAAAATTTCCTTCACTGTTTTGCAGAATTATAAGTAGATTTTTGATTTTTTTTAAATGTCTGCATTACTTTGCAGTCAATCTCTTCTAGTGCATCAGTACTGTTAATCTGGGATAACTATAGGTAATTGAAATAATTCATAAAATGAAAAATCAAGAAAACATTCTGAAACAATCTCGGTTCCCTGTCAATCCTGTGTTCCTTGACTTTGCTGTGCAGCCTGAAAACATATTATATATTTTAAAATATATTAGCTCAGCCACAGCCATACGCCAATAGACAGCTTAAACAACACTCAAGGTTGACATTTCCGTATTCACAGGTGCTATTACATCAGCCTTTAAATATTACTTGTGGACAACAGAATGTACTTTAGTGAGTTTAAGCAGAAAGGGATTTACTAAGGAAGATTAAATGTCTCCCCGAGCCTCTACAGGAATCAGAGTTGGATGCTACAAGGATCAACACAATCAAGGTGCCACTTTTCTAGAAGAAATGCCAGCTAACAGCATAAGATCGTTGTACTGTAAAACCCACAACCTGATCAGCACCTATGATACTGAGAGATACACTCTACAAACTCTACTATTGTTATTGTTGTTAGGTGCCGTCAAGTTGGTTCTGACTGACAGTGACCCCAAGTACTACAGAACAAAGCACTACCTGGTCCTTTGCCACTCCGACAATTATTGTTACACTTAAACCCATTGCTGCAGTGATTGTGTCAATCCATCTCATTGAGTATCTTCCTCTTTTTCACTAATCTTCTACTTTAACAAACATGATGTCCTTCTCCAGGGACTGATCCCTCCTGAAATGTGACCAAAGTATGTGAGATGTAATCTTGCCATCCTTACTTTTAATGAGCATTCTGGTTGTACTTCTTCCAAGACAGACTTCTTCACTCTTCAGGCAATCAATTGTATATTCCATATTCTTCTCCAACATTATATTCAAAAGCATCAGTTCTTTAGTCTTCCTTATTCATCGTCCAGTTTTCTCATGCATAGGAGGTGATTGAAAACTCCATGACTTGGGTCAGGCAAACCTTAGTCTTCAAGGTGACATCTTTGTTTTTCAACACTTGAAAGAAATCAGACTCTATTACAGTCACCTCCAAACAGACTCCTATGCCATACCGGTTAGCACATCTGACCTTCCTGTGCACAGCTACTGACTTCTATTGGTCACTTCCCCTTCCAGATTTGGCATCGGTGTACTGCTGAGCAGAATGTAGATCATATGTAGATTCTTGGCTTCAAGGGAATCTGGGAAAGACTTTTTTTGTTGTTTGTTTTTTTAAATCTATGGCGTCCCTGGGTAACTCTGATGATTAAGTATGAGAACGCTAAACAAAGGTTGGTGCTTCAAACCCACTCCCTCTGAAGAAAGGCCTGGCTTGCGATCACAGCTTCAAAAATCCTGTGGAGAACAGTTCTGCTCCCCACAGATGAGTCACCATGAATTGGACTCGACTTAACAGCAACTGGGCTTTTGTTGTTGTCTGGTTTTGTAGCTTCTAAAATGCAGAAAGATAGACTAGAAGGTGGTTGTAATAAGTACTAAGTGAGCTAAGCCACAAAATCAGCCACAGTAATCAGGCCATGGTTTTCCTTCTATAAAAATTAGCTTTTACACTGTAACAGCATACCCACAGTATGTCTAGCACTAAGCTAGGTGCTTTACATATCTCTAATCCAATTTACTTTTTGAAAAAATCCCCTTAGCTGTATATTTACAGCCTTATCTGAAGATGAGCAAAATGAGGCTTAGAGATGCTAACAGACTTCCTCAAAATCAGACAGATAATAGTACATAGTGGGGCTGGGATCTGCTTTGTTGTATTTTGGTCCCATGAAAGAACTGTTAAGCTGAAAAGAGCACAGAACTTCTGCCGCTTATTAGTGAGTTATTGTTTGTCTTCCCTAGGCCTCAGTTTACTCGTTAGAAAAATTGAGATAGTTTCTATTCATTTTGTCATTGTTGTTAGGTGTCGTCAAGTCAGTTCTGACTCACAACAGCTCTGTGCACAGAATGAAACATTGCCCAGTCCAGCGCCATGCCTGCAATCGCTTTTATGCTTAAGCCCACTGCTGCAGCTACTGTGTCAGTCTATCTTATAGAGGGTCTTCTTTTTTGCTGACCCTCTACTTTACCAGTGGTGCTCCTTGGAAACTCTGCGGAGCAGTTCTACTCTGCCTTATAAGGTCACCACGAGTCAGATTCAACACGATGGCACTGGTCCGACTGCTTTACCAAACATGATGTCCTTCTCTAGAGACTGATCCCTCTTGACAAGATGTCGAAAGTACGTAGGATGCAGTCTCACCATCTTTGCTTCCAAGGAGCACTCCAGTTGTACTTTATTCAAAACAGATCTGTTTGTTCTGCTGGAAATCCATGGTATATTCTACTTCATAGGTGAACTCAAAATGATAAGGAGCCCTGGATGGGGCAATAGTTAACACATTCAGCTGCTAACCTAAAAGTTGTCAGTTCAAGTCCACCCAGAGGCACGTAGGAAGAAAGGCATGGCAACCTATTTCTAAAAAAATCAGCCACTGAAAACTTCACGGAATATGATTCTACTCTGACACACACATACCAAATCATCTCGAGTCAGGACCAACTCAAAAGCAGCCAACAGCAACAATAACGTAAGGATAAAATGAAGTCGTGTGTAGATCATCTAGCTTAGCATCCAGAATACAATATGCCTTAAAATAAATGTCACATGAGTAAACATGTGAAGAAATTTGGAAAAACTAGCCAAAAAGAAGAGAAAGCTGAGCTAACTCTTCATTCCCCTGCAAGCACCTTTCTTTTGCTGAGCGGGATATTAGTTACTTGATAATCTGCCTAATGTGGGAAGGTTTCACGGCCAATAGCTCAATGTTAAAATAGGATTATGGGGTGAGAGAGAGAAGCCTTAATAGAGGCAGTGGCTCAAGTTAAAAACTGGAGGCCTGTTAACACTCAGGCTTAATTAAGCTGATTCCTTGATGAATCTAGTGTGACAGGGACTGACACTGTTAACACGAAAACGCACACAACCTTCCCTCTGCCATCCGCGACGTCAAATTGTTAGAGAAATAAAGGAGTAGAGAGATTGCCAAATCTTTCTTCGTTGGTTAATCTCTGAGTTTTCATTTGTATGCTGAATTTAGGTAATAACCCACTGCCGTCAAGTCAAATCCAACTCACAGCAACCCTACAAGACACAGTAGAACTGCCCTGTAGGGTTTCCAAAGAGCGGGCTGGTGGATTCAAACTGACAACCTTTGGTTAGCAGCCATAGCTCTTAACCACTGTACCACCAGAGCTCCAAATTTAAGTAATGGGAGAAGTGAAATATTAAAATAAAAACAATCTGGAGAGATTACATTGATACACATCTAAAGAACTTAGGAAGATGGACAGAGCAAGAGAAAAACTACCTTCCAATCAGAATGAGTTCTTTTTGTGTTTTGTTTTGTTTTGTTTTTTATGGTGGAGGGTAGGAGTTATGGCTTGGAGTAGTGGATAGTGCAAAGAATCTATGGTCTGGGAGGAAAGAAAAAAGAGCATTTTCATAACTGTTGTTGAGACTATTGCCTGAATCTCCCTCATTCTTGTGGAGACGTAAATGAAGACTAGAACTCCTTTTAAATTCATTTTAGAAGATGAATTGTGCTTCTTTGAATGTCACCCTCCACAAACAGTTTGCATAGGACCCTGACTTATATTTGGGTTGCATTAACTTATAATATTTGGCCAACAAGGCAGTGGCAGTTACCTTATTTTAAGATTCCTATCTTATAGGTGTGGAGATTTCAGAGGGCTGAAAAGTAGGGAAAAAATTTGCAAGGGAGCTCTGCTTCCAGTTTTCACCAAATGCTACATGTAGAGTCAATACAGAATGTGCCTCAAACACACGCATGCACAGCAATTTGTCTAATTTTCAATTAAAATTTTTATATAAAGCATTACTACATACAAGAATTCAGAGTCAAAGATCTCTTCACCACTAAACGATTTAAAAAGAATAAAATATCTAACACCTGTAGCATATGTCCCATGTCCCAGACACTTCTCTAAGTGTCTTCTATCGATCGAGGAGTTGACACTCTCCTCCAGACAACCCTATCTGTCAACACTGTGATTGCCACCACTTCACAAATGAGAAGCTGGAAGCACAGAGAGGCCAAGAGTTCGCTGGAGGTCACACGGTCGGGGTGGTGGAGAAGCAGGATTTGAACCCAGCCTACTTGGCTTCAGAGCCCATGCTCTCAACCATCATAGTAGGCTGATTTCTGCTCCATCCATCCTTTCCGCTGCCAGAATGACATTGTTTTTACTTTTCTGTGATATTTCTTGGGTGACTTACTCCGTGTTTACGTATATAGGCAAACCTATCCAAGGTTTTTAAAACTAGTGTGTGTTATACTTTAACAGAGTAGTTCTCAAAAAATGGTTCTTGGCAGCCAACATCACCTGAAAACTTAATAAAATCCCCCAGGCCTCCTGTAAAAATCAGAAATTATAGGGGTGAGGCCCAGCAATCTGTGTTCTACAAGTTCTCCATGTATTTATCAGCCATTTCTATTTCTTCTGTGAATTGCCTATTTGTATCGATGGCATTATAATTTGCTTATATAGATGTTATGATAAATAAAACACAGAGCTATTTCCAAGTGTTGTTAAATTGAGACTATTGTTTTTACCACTGTGCTTTTCCAACTAGAAAATACCGAAAAAAAAATATTTTGAGTGTTTTCAGTTTAAATAAGTCCTTGTAGCCCTAAGACTCAGGAACTGGTGGGTTCACTGGCTCATAGGCCCCAAGCGGAGCCCATGGCCTGTTGTAGAACTCAGAGAAAGCTAAACCAGGCCCCCTGGGAGGACAGAGACTGCCTTGCCATGCTGTCACAGACCCCTCCAACAGAAGCCGTGGACAGGAAGGACCCCAAAGAACCAGCCATGCAAACACAGGTTGCCTGGGATGGTCTCTAAGTGCTAGGAAAATCTGCTTTGGAAGACCTCTCTTTCTGCTCCCTTTCAGCCTGTGTTCTGGCCAAGGAGCCAGAGGGACAGAAGCTTGACCAGCTATGCTCTTTAAAAAAACACAGCTGTGTGTACAATCTCAGATAATTCAGGAAACCTCTCTGAGCCTCAGTGTTTTCATCTGCGAAATGCAGATACCAGTATGCCTCATAGGTCTGCGGTGAGAGCCAAGCAATCATAACCAAACCAGAGATGAGCACATTAGACATCCAGTAAAGGGTTGCTACGTGACTGTGATATGTATACTTGCACTGTAATAATACTAATGTGTAAATTATTGTGTATATATACATACAAGGTCTGACAATTAAGTCTGTGAACTTAATTGTTATAAGTGCTACATACCTTATTGCGATGGTCACCTTCTAAGTGCTCCTCTTGGGAAGCTGTGCACCAATGCCAGTGCCTAGTCCACTCTGCAAAGCAATTTTGGAACTCTTTCTGGAATCACCATTGCACACAGTGGTATGGTGGCAAACTCACAGATCTAACTGTACAGCTGTCTGTGAGGGACTTTTTAGCCAGTAAACAAATAACTGTATTGGAACATCCTCCCTACTCACCTGATCTGGCCCCCAATGACTTTTTTCTTTAGCTGAAGATAAAGGAAATACGGAAAGGACCACATTTGGATGACATTTGGGCTATCAAGGGTAATATGATGACAGTTCTGATGGCCATTCCAGAAAAAGAGTTCCAAAATTGTTTTGAAGGCTGAACTAGGTGCTGGCATCACTGCATAGCTTCCAAAGGGGAGTACTTCAAAGGTGACCACAGTGATATCCAGCAATGAAGTTTGTAGCACTTTTCCTAGGATGAGTTCACAGACTTAATTATCAGACCTCATATACAGAAACACCAAACCAGCTGCCATCTTCAATTCCAACTCGTGGCAATCCTATGTGTGTTCCAGTAGAACCATCCTCCACAGGGTTTTTGATGGCTGATTTTTCAGCAGTAATCAGGTCTTTTCTCCCAGACACCTCTGAGTAGACTTGAATCATCAGCTTTTCAGGTAGGAGCCCAGCACTTCACCATCTGCACCACCTGAGAACTACTATAAAAGCAAACAAATCCATTGCCAGTGACTCAGCTCTAATTCATAGCAACCTTGTAGGACAGAGTAGAACTGCCCCACAGGGTCTCCAAGAAGCAGCCAGTGGATTTGAACTACTGATCCTTTGGTTGGCAGCCAAACTCTTAACCACTGTGCCACTAGGGCTCCAGGAATTGCTATATATGCGTGTGTATACATACACATACATATCAAAATGAAGGAGTTTTCAGCCCTAAATTTACGCATCGCTCCTGGACTGTGCCTTTTCCCGGCATGCACTTTTGCAGCCACTTCTATAGTGTAGGAAGCCCTATGGGGCAGTGCTACTCTGTCACATGGGGTCACTGTAAGTCACAATAGCCTCAATGGCACCTAACAACAAAACCTGCAGGGAGCACTAAGCAAAAACTGGGACCCCACTTAGCAACTGCCACCCCAGAAGCCTATCACTCTCCTAGCGCCCCAGCCAGGCTGAACTGGCACTCACTCCTTTGTCTTGCTGCCCCCCTTAGTCTTGCGATTGCAATTAACTTTAATGAAAGTTATACAGGAAAACTGAAGAATGTAGACATACAAACATGTCTTTAGCAGGGAAACAAGGACAGCCTTAGAAGCATGGTAATTTCCAGGTGGAAAGAAATGCGGAGCTCTCTGTCTCCTCCGGGTAAAAGAAGATTTGTGAAAACCAAAGAAAATAATTCTTGAAGCAGAGGTTTGAACTGTGCCAGGTTTGTGACACCGGGGAAGGGGCTCCTACAAAGGGACTTCTGATTCAGGCTGACAGCTTTGCTGCCACTCCCGGAGGGGAGCGGGAAGGCATTTCTTCTCGACAGGTATGAGGGCTCCACCCACCCACCACATGAGTCCAAGTGGATCTGGGGGGCACACCTGACTGCTAGTGATGGATTTCTCCCACTTTTGTTTAATTACCCTAATTCCTCACATCTGTAGAAACTGTCATAGCCTACACACCCATTATCTTCCTTTAGTCTCACAACAATCCCCTAGGGTAAGAATGATTTTGGTCCCTGCTTTACAAACTGGCAAAAATGAAACTCAGGAAGTAATTTGCCCAGTGGTGAGACTCAGGTACCTCATCACATCATGCAGGCTTTTCCATGAGCGCCCTAAGTCCTGTGGTTTCCTTCCTCGCCCTCCTCTAAACTTACTTCCAGAAGTGGCAAATAGAACTTGTCTGTGACATACAAACCAATTTAAAGATAGACTGATACACATCACAACAGCCTGCTGCCACTGAAAAACTCATATTCTCCTCTAAGGAAAACCTCTAGAGTGCCCACACTCCCTCTAAACCTATACCTGAGCTGTACCAGGAGCAGATACTGTATCTACACTTCCTTGACACCAACACCTGAGCTGTACCTGGAGCAGATATCATGTCTACACTTTCTCCAAACCAGAATTTGAGCTCCTGAGCATACACAGTGTCTACACTCCATCCAAGACAATACCTGAGCTGTACCTGGAGCAGATATCATGCCCTACAAGGACTTTTGCCATCTGAGCGACGCATACCTTGAATCAAACACTTGTAGCTGATCCCCTTTTACTTTTTTCTATAATATTTTGTCCCACCAGCCAAAACCAAAGCCAAATCCATTGCTGTCAGGTTGATGCTGTTTCATCCAACCCTACAGGGCAGAGTAGAACTGCCCCAAATAGTTTCAAACTGCTAACCTTTTGATTACGAGTCGTAACACTTAACCGGTACACCAGTGAGGTTTCTTGTCCCACCAAAGAGCAAAAACAATGGGCACCTCACTAACATTATTATAACATTACTCCTAAAATAATTCCTTCAAAATGATTAACTATAACACACATTTTTCAAATGCAACTAGCATGTGGGGTACTGGGCTTTACACTTAATTTACATCATCTGACTTAGGCCCCCACCACAGCCTGTTGTCCAGTCATTTGCTGTTAGAAGCTAATTACCCACCAAAGAATAGCCTCCCCTTCCTCTGTGGAAAGAGAGTAGTAGCTTGGCACGTGGCTGCCCAGCTAAAGACTGTATTTCCCAGGCTCCCTTGCAGCTATTCTGCCCATGTGACTTCTTTTAGATCAATGGGAAGTTATTGGTAGCAAGGTCTACAACTCTTTTTTCTGCTCCAAAGGTAAACCCCTTACTGTGATCTGTTTTTTTTTAAAAAAAAAAAAAAAACAGCAAATTGATTTTCGAATTCCCTGAAGTTTCATGATGAGTCATTTTTAAAGCACTTGCTAAAGTAAGTTATGCAGAAGTTAGGAGGTGGTGAGGCAGCCAACCATCTTTATCACAGCCCCCGTAGCTGAAAAGCACGGAGATTAGGGTGAGGCAACTGAGATATCAAAGTGTAAAATTTAAGGAGATGCTCATGCTTAGGATTATGCAACTGAGAGTGAGTACCTTCCTATGATTTGTGTCCCAGTTCCTTGCTCTTGTCCCAGCCCTGTATCTGAACATTATTCCCTGCTACACACTATGCCCAGGGTTTGCATGTGGTATCTCATCCTGTCTTCCCAAAGTCCAGTTTTTTCAATGAGGAAACTGGGGCTTGGAGGCAACTGGGAAGTGTCACTATGACAGAAATCTGGGACAACTGACAGCATCAGAACAACGAAACAGCAGGAATGGCTGGAATGGGGCGGAAGACGTGAAAGAGACACACAGAGGAGCAGCGATGTCAGGTCCATGCAGATGGTGCACTCATGCTTGTTGGTCTTGGAGCCCAGATACCCACGTGGATTTCCCATAAGCCAGCTTCCTAAGACGACCTTTTATTTGCAAATTGCTGAGAACTCAGTCCAGGAAACTTGACAGTTGTCTACTTGTATTCTGAGCACCCATGGTTTGTTCAAAGTGCCCAGTCACTGGCCTTGAATGCAACTGGTGAGTTGCATTCAATATCATGGAGCCCTAGCCACTGGGAAGGAAAGAAAAAAGACAAGAAAAAGAAACAGTGTGTTCTGTCAGAGCAGATATAACCATAGTAAGTATATCTGTCATCGCACACATCCAGCAAAGTGACTCAAGTTATAAAGATCAACAACACCAAGCGCTAGTGAAGATGTGAAGCAACTGGAACTCACACACTGCTGGTGAGAGTGTAAACTGGTACAATGACTTTAGTAAATGATTTGTCAGTGACTACTAAAGTTGGAGACAGACCAGTGCCAATACCATCAAGCTGACTCTGCTCCCAGCAATCCCGTGTGTGCCTGAGAAGACCCACACTGCATAGCGTTATTTTGGAAGTAGATCACCAGGCACCTTTGGATAGATAAGAAATTCCAACTTTTAAGTGAAGCCGCTGAGCATGTTAATTGTTTGCACCACCCACTGACTGTGGAGAGGAAATCCATACTCAACTGCACAGAGGAAACTCCATAATGAAGCTTTGAGGGGGACTTTTCATGAACTTTCAATGACACTGTAGTATTGAGGTGAGGCCTCCTCTGTTAGACACCCTCTATACCCACAGGCCCAAAGAAGAGCTTGCCTTACAGGTCCTGTTTAGAGAGAACATTGTTACTGTGTTCGGCAAGAGCTCCCAGGGCCCAGGGCCCCAGAGCCAAAATCATCAGAAATTTACTAGGCATATCAGGTAGAGAAAGTTCCACCCCTCGGAGACAGACCTGACAGGCCCATAAAGGCCATTAATACCTCTGAGCTCATGTGCTTTTGATATCACGTCTCATTTTCTGCATGAATGAGAGACGCAGCAGGTCTGTGGAGATCTTCAGTTTTAATTTACAGTAGATGAAACTTTGCTCACCTGCCATCGTGGACACAGCACGTGGCTGGTGGCCGCCTTCACCAACGCCAGCCGCCTTCTCTGGTAAACCCAAGAAGAGTGTGGTTTTCCAAGTGTCTACCTATCGATTTCATGTATACTGTAAAATTACCCTTCCCTCTTGAGAAAGAGTCCTCACAAACTAAGCTTTAGGGAACACTCCAAGCAAATGCAGAAATCAGATTAGAAGTGCTTTGGAGGAGGAAAAAAATCAGGACCTAAGTCAGGTCAACCCTAGAGACTGTCAAGTTTGTGACTGGTGACCCCGACCTTAGCTTTCCGGGCCCTCTTCCCTGCCTCAGTGACACTCTACTCTTGTTCCCTCAAGTAAGAGAGTGGAAACTTATTTAGCGCCTACAATTGCCAGGCTGTGTTCCAGTCCCTCTATCTCTGGTCTTTAACCATTATTCCCCTTTGACAGATGGGGATACTAAGTCAAACAGCCAGTGAATCTCAGAGGCAACTTCGCACCAAACCCTGTCTAGTCCTAAAGACCCTCAGGAAGGCAGCAGCCTCTGGAGTCTCCCTCCTGGCCCTGATAGCATGCATTTGCATCCTAATGCAGAAGGTTCTGGGATTTTAGCAGATCAGAAATGGCTATACTCTAGGAGGAAGGAGGCCAGGAAAGTGTCCGGAAGTTGAGTGTTAACACACACTCAGAAGCTTTTACTGGCAGGCTGCCCACTGGACTTGTCCATTCCACGGCCTTGCACATCATTTTGTACTTGTTTGGTATTCTGACCCGAAATTGTAGCAGCTTTCAGTATGAGATCTCCCTTGCTCAAATTGTATTTCACTGGGGAGAGAGTTTGGGAGGTGGTGATGATGGAGGTGACAGGAAAGCCCAAGAGTGCTGGAAGGAAGAAGAGTGCAAAGGCGCACTCACCATGAGCAAGGAGCTCTGTGTGCCTCAGGCTTTGGCTTGGCCTGGTAGAGGCTGAAGGGCTAGCCTTCATCTCCCTTTTGGTTTCGGTGGAGGGCTCATGGCACAAAGATGAGCTGCAAGCGACCCCTGTGCTGGAGGTGGCATCAGAGACGGATGCAAGGGCAGGACACACAAGAAGACCAGACTTTGTCACTCCCCTGAGAGTTGGCCGCCTCAGCCGGATTCTGGTCTCCCAGCACTCTGTCAGCGGGCCTTGCTGAACCACCTCTGCAAAGAGACGGAACCAATCACGGGGCCTTTGTTTCTCCACGTGGTGGGAGAAGTTGATGGAAAGGCCTCCGCAGGCTCCTCCAGACGCACCCTGAACATCCGGGGCTCTCCCTGGTAATAAGGGAAGATGGCAGATTGCCTCCTTGAAAATCGAAGCATGTCCTAGTACGAGCCCCGCTGACTTGGCATTATCACTCCTTGCCCCACATCTCCACAGTTTTGATGGCTTCAGATGCAGAAAGTTAGGAAAGAAAAAGGACAAATCAGCAACCACACTGAGTAGCACAAACAGATTGCACTTGACTACCGACATAAAGATCGGAGGTTCAGTCCACTCAGAGGCACCACAGAAGAAAATTCGAGCCATCTATTGACATGAGACTATAGCTATTGAAGACCCTGGGGAGCGCAGTTGTACTCTCAAACAGACGGGGTCACCATGAGTTGGAATTAATTCCATGGCAACCGCTGGTAGTTTTAGTAACTACTGATTGCTGTACACCGCAAGTCGCCTGCAGTTATCAATTCTCCCCTTCTTCCTAACAGAATTCCAATTTGTTCACAGTTGCAACAAGCCCAGCCAAAAAAAAGTTTTGTTTCCCAGCTGACCTTGCAACTACAGATCATCACATGATCCTGTTCTGGCCAATGCAACATAAGTGAAAAGTTAACAGGCAGGACTTCAAGGAAAGTTCTTTGATAAAGAGACCTATTCAGCCAAGGTTCTGTGGTCCGCCAATTAAGTGTGTGAACTTAATTGTTCCCAATGCTGAATACCTCATTGTTGAATATCACTACGGTCACAGTCAAAGTACTCCCCTTGGAAAGCTGTGCATTGATGCCAGTGCCTAGTCACTCTTCAAAGCAATATTGGAACTCTTTCCGGAATAGCCATTGAGCATGGTGGCACAGTAGCAAGTTCACGAACTTAACGGCATGGTTGTCTGTGAGGGAGTTTTTGGCCAATAAACAAATAACTATATTGGAATGCCCGTACTATTCACCTGCTCTGGCCCCCAGTGACTTTTTTCTTTACTTTAAGATAAAGGAAATATTGAAAGGAAGACATTTGGATGACGATCAGGACATCAAGGTAATATGACGGCAGCTCTCATGGCCGTTCCTGAAAAAGAGTTCCAGAATTGATTTAAAGAGTGGACTAGGCACTGGTGTCAGTGCACAGATTCCCAAGGAAAGCATTTCGAAGGTAACTGCAGTGATAATCAGCAGTGAGGTATGTTGCACTTTTTCTAGGATGAGTTCACAAACTTAATGGTCAGACCTCAATATACCTCTAATTGCTCTCCCCCTTCTCCCTGCCCCAAATACAAAAAATTGACTGAAGAAGTGGAATAGCCCTCATGAGACACAAGTTTCAAGCCTGAGAACAAAGCCCATGGAACAGAATTGTCGAGTTCAGGTCCATAGTGGGGCCAGAGAGCCTTCTTCCAGCCCTGGCTACCTCCCCCAAATTTCTTGGTATGTGAGAAAAGCAAGCACCTCACTTAAGCTAATAATTTCCAGGTTCTCGGTCTCTCAGAGCTGAAGACAACCTTAGCCAATATAGCTCTTCTACACAGTCCACATACAACCACTGCTAATTTCTAGTCCCACTGTCTTCTAATTCTTTCTCTGTGTAGAGTCAGGCTGCCTGTCTTGGCATGCTGGTTCCTTCACTTAGCAGGTAGCTTACCTGGACAAGTTACTTCACCTGGCTCTATCCTTGGTGTAAAAAAATGACAATAACTTCCTCAGAGAGTTTTATGAAGGTTTAATGAAATGATACCTACCAATGAGACATATGGCAAAGTCTAGAACTTAGTATGTGCCTAAGTTTCATTATTAATAATATTAAATTTTAAAATCCCACTTTCTTCACATGACATTATGGCCTATGCATTTTCCCTTGCTACTAAGAAGTCCTTGTAAATGTCATTTTAACAGTGCCTAGAACTTCATGTGCTCATTAACAACAGCTAGTTATTACTACCCATATCAAAATTTCGTATTGTGGTTTTATAACTTAATGTGATGCCATGGACATTCTTCCAAGACAGTCTGCCGCCATTGGTGACATCATTTTTAATGTCTGCCTAGCAGTCTTTCATCTGGCCAGAGCAGGGGTCAGCAAACTTTGTATTAAAACCTCAAACACTAACTATTTTAATCTTTGTAGACTACAAGTCTTCTACTCTGCCACTGCAGTGTGGAAACAGCTATGGGCAATAATTAAAGAAATGGATATGGGTGTCTTCCAATAAAACTTGATTTACAAAAACTGTAGGTAAGCTGGGTTTTTCCCTCTGAGAACCATAGTTTGCTGGCTCCTGGGCTAGGCTTGTTCTCAGTTTAGGGCTAGTGGGGCACAGGTGTTCAAAGTCAGGAATGCAGGTTCAAGATCTGGGAGACCCAGTAATGATGGAGGCTTGGCTGGTCTAGTCACGGCAGGTTGATTGGCACAGCAAGGCAGTACAGCATCTCGAGCAGCAGCAGGTGGCTGAAGGCAGTGGACAAGAGACTATGCCTTGTGGCACAGTGACCATATGTACCAGTTTTACACAAAGGTGGCTGGCTGCCAGATTTAAGCCCTCAAGGCCAAGCTGGGCATAAATGGGATATGTCATACTGCTGGCACTTTCATGTGGAAGGCCTGAACAAAGACAATCTTCTACACTGTCCGTATAGGGCCATTGTAAATAAGAATACAAGGAAGGTCTTGACCCTGAAGTCCTCAACCATAACTTTGATTACTTCATTTGAACAGCTTCTCTGGAGAAGAATTACACCTTTAAGGCTTTTGAGTCATATTGGCAAATTCAGCAAGCACTTCTTTTTTCTTCTTTTCTCTTTTTTTTTCCTCCTCAACCAGGCCTTATGCTTGGACCTGTACCTTGCTTGCTCCACTATGCTTTTCCAGATGTTACCTGAGCAGAAAGAGCAACAAGAGTCTGTTTCTTCCATCATTCTTCCAGCTATTCAAGGGTAAAGAGGTGACTTCTTCTGCTGATACTACTGTATGCCCTGCCCTTCAGCTTTGCCATTCTCCCTAGCCCCTACCACACATGCACACGGTGGTTTTGTGACTGCACCTCAGTGAAACGCAAGAGAAAACAGTTGAGTAGCTAAAGGAGTGAGCCTGGCATTTTCAAACTCCAAAGAGGCATGGTCCACTCTCATAGCCCAAGCCCTGAATCTCGATTGTAGGAGCCTTACATAAACAAGGTGGTGAACAAGCTCACCCCTTTCCCAGAGAATTTTTTTACTTTGTCCCACACTCCTGTGTCTCTCTTTGCCTGCTGATGGCCTGGCACCTCTTTCCATACTCCATCACCGGGAGGCCCCTGGAAAGACACTGACAGGCACCTCCAGGGCAGTCCCCACCCCCTCCCCCCTTCTGCCGTCCTCCACTTCTTCATCTGCCCCATGGTGACCCCATCTCTGCCAAAATCTAACTATGAAATTGCCTCCTACATTTCTTTTCACTTTGAATTTTTTGTGAAACCAAATGGCAGTTTCCAAAGGTGAAAAACTGTTATTTTCCCAGACAAATTCCTGTGAAGTGAAAATTGCTAGTTTTACACAGCTCTACCACAGATGGCTATTATTACTATGGGCGCTGGATTAGCACAATTTGATCAGGAACAAATAAAACCTGAGTCTTGCTCCCATCAGGCCTTAGACATTCCTATAGCCAGGCTGTCACTGACCGAGGGCAAGCAGGTGGCCTTCCCAAGGTCTCTGCTGCTGTGCCTGCTATCACCATGCCATGGTATATCCCCCTACCAAATACGGCCAAGTTCAAGATCATGTTTCTCTACCTCGAAAGGCAAGCACTCGTTGGGGAACTGGGATATCTTCTCTGCAAAACTATGAGCTCAGCCCCACAGAGAAGAGGCACACAATGTCACCCAGTGGTTTTAGACTGGGAAAAATGAATTCCATGCAATGGTGGCCTACATAGGAAGCTGTTCCACACATCCTCAACCCAAGCATCTTACCACAGTTTGATAGAATGCTGTGGTTTCTAGCATTCAAGATGGAAAGACTTTTAGGATTTATCTAGTCCAGTGGTTTTCAAATTGTATTCCATGGAGCCCTTATGGTTCCCTAAAATGACCTTAAGAACTTCTATGGGTGAGAAAGAGAGAAGGGAGAACTTCAGCTCAGCTTGGGTCAAACCAACTTGGCTTTTATCTGTTCTGTACTGGACATCCAATTAAGATTCTTGATTGACCAGTGGGTTTTTGTTTAACAAAAGGCTTTAAAATCTCTGATTTTTTTTTTCCTTTCTAATAGCCAGCCTCCAAAGAGAGATGAGGACATTTGCCTAGCGGTTACATAGCTACCAGAAGTTAGCCATCCAGTTGTGGTTCTGGGCTCCTTTGCTACTTCTTGATGTGGTGGCTCTTACCTGAAAAATCTGGATCCACCTTACACAGATTTGGGTGGCACTAAGGGTAAGTATGATGTTGGTGCAGAATTAAACTCAGTTAAAAGCTCTGGCTACTGACTGAAAGATCAGCAGTTCAGTTCTGCCAAGCGCTCCTTAGAAACTCTATGCAGCAGTTCTACTCTGTCTATACGGTATCTGTGAGTCAGAATCAATGGATCTGGTTTGGGGTTTTTATTACTCAACACCATCTTAGAAGCTTGGGTATATGGATCTGGGCTTAAATGTTGGACAGTCGGGTTCACCACTAATCCTGATGACAGACACTGCTTGGAAAGTTTTGCTTTGAAAGGGAAGAAAAAATTGCCCCTATTTAGATGTCTTTGGGTGTCTCTTTCAGGAGCCATGCACGGCCTCAAGAAGTGATCAAAGCTTTGGTGACAAACCATGGATAACTATGTTTGCAAGCTTTCCTGAGTGTCTGGCCATCAACAGCAAAGATGAAAACAAGCAAGAATCAGTTGTTTACACTTAAAAAAAAAAATGAATCTCTGAAATCACACCAGGTCTCTGATATATCTCCAAAGAAGTACCTTATGTGTGGAATCTGCTGAGAAGTTCTTGGCTTTAAAAAGCAAAGTGACTATTTCACTAAGAGAGAGTTAGGGTAGGTGGCCAGCTTTGGGATAAGAGAAAATGACACATTCCCTAGCTATACCTTTGAGCTATGTCACAGTTGGTCACCTCTGGAATTCCCAGGTCTGAGGTTGAAATCGGAGCATAAAAAGCTGGGCTGAATTGGGTTTTCTGGACTAGGGGTGTAGTGACCGAGTAAAATGTGAGGCTCCCCTTAAACCAGAGTGGGAGGCAGCTTCCCTAAAGTCCTTTTTTTAATTTTATGGTTGATGTGGTAGTTGTATGCCATCGAGTAGATTCTATATCATAAGAGATCTGCCATTAAGTTTGTGAACTTACTCTAGAAAAAGCACTACCTACCTCATTGCTGAATATCACTGTAGTCTCATTTGAAGTACTCCCCTTGGGAAGCAATTTTGGAACTCTTTCTGGAATGGCCATCAAAGCTGTTGTCGCATTATGCTTGATGTCCTGAATGTCATCAAAATGTGTTGCTTTCAATATTTCCTTTATCTTCAGGGAAAGAAAAAAGTCATTGGGGGCCAGATCAGGGGAGTAGGGAGGGTGTTCCAATACAGTTATTTGTTTACTGGCTAAAAACTCCCTGACAGACAACTACACAATTAAGTTTGCAAACTTGTCACTGTGGCCCTGTGTGGAACAGCTATACCAGAAAGAGCTCCAAAATGGCTTTGTAGGGTAGACTAGGCAAGGGCATCAGTGCACAGCTTTCCAAGGTGAGTACCTCGAAGGTGACCAGTGAGTTACGTAGCACTTAGAACAATTCAGTGACATTAGTTGCGTGTACCATGTTGTCCCTTTCCCCCTCTAAGCTTCCATTTCCTCGCCCATGAAATACGATTATTGACCCCAGTTATTTGTTAGGAGTCTTCCAGCTCTGATAACCTACAGTGCTCAAAAACCAAAAGCCACTACCATCAAGTCAATTCCAACTCATAGCAACCCTATAGGACAGAGTAGAACAGTTCCATAAAGTTTCCAAGAGAGCCTGGCAGGTTTAAACTGCCAATCATAAGGTTAGCAGACATAGCACTTGATCACTACACCACCAGAAATTCTACCAAGGGACAAAACTAGGAGAAAATCCGGGTCTCCCAGTTTTCCTACTTGCACTGGGAGGAGTTCTTTACTCCAGTATCTCTGCAACCTGATGGTACTCAGGGGGGAGACACCTTGGTCTCAAAGGAAGCAAACAGCAAGGAAAAAGACAGGAAGAGTAAGAGAATTAAAAAACAAAACAAAACAAAAAAAACCTGCTGTTCTTGTTTATCGCGTGGACCAAATTCTGGAGAGCTCCGGAGCAATTTGGATGCAGAGTAATTTGGATCTCTTGAGCTTTGCATGGCATGGAGAGCACACTGTCAACACGAAGGAAAGAAGAAAGCAATCAGAATCGTGGGCTGCGTGGCTAGCCACGTGCAGAGGCAATGAGCACTGAGTGAGTTCCCTTGCCGCCTCCCTAACGGCACTTGAAGCAAAGTCAGATGTCTCCTACCCAGAAAGTAGAAGAGGAAAATATCAATCTGTTTTGGGGGAAGTTACGAATTGCATGTGCCTGGAACACTTGATATATGACTGTAGCCTGGTGAGCAACAAGTGATTCTTGCTGTTGCATTGGATCTCAGGATGGTAATGTGCTCTCCTGACATCATCCAAATGGGGAGTGACTGAGGCTGTTTTATATCAGATGGTTGCAAACTTCAAAGGCCATTGCTACCCCCATGCCACCCCCGCCTCCTTCCCTTTCTTCCTCTGTTCTCTCCAGACCCTCCTCTCCCATCACGCAGCAAATTGTTTTGGGGCCAGAAGTGATTGTAGGACGATCAAGAATCAAGGCACTTGTGGCAGGTGGTACCACCTGTGTCTGGGCAACAGCCCCACGGGCCTCATCTGCTCCCCAGTTGTGAAGGAGGGAGGGCGCTGCCAGAGAAGAATTCCTAGCCAGCAGCTAGGGCGCCGCAGCCGGGGAGAGGCACTGCCAGGGGCTGATCCTCACCGCCCCCTAGCTGGCAAGACGGTGGAGGGCTCCCTGGAGACCAAGCAGTCGCTGTGGCAGGCCGAGTGTTCGCCTGCAGCATCTGGCCAGGCCCCCACGTTTCACAAGGAAACCCTGAGGCCCAAGAGGTGAACTGGCCTCCTGGACAACAGATACAATGAGAAATAACACACAGGCACCTCAGCATCCAGGCTGAACTCATCTCCTGTGCCAGTGCGCCTGGGCTGGACAGAGAAAAACTCAACCCACTCGACTGCTCCCCTCTTTGTGCCTTGAATTAATGCAAGCAAATATCGTTGGCTCCATGCAGGAGCCCCAAGTTCAATTCCAAGCCAGTGCACTTCATGGACCACCGCCATCTGTCTTCCAGAGGAGGCTTGTGTGTTGCTGATACCGAACATGTTTCAGTGGAGTTTCCAGACTGAGACAGACCAGAAAGGCTGGTTTTCTACTTCTAAAATTCAGCTAGTGAAAACCCTATGGACTGCAGTGGTGCTGGCCACAGCCCAGCACGGGAATGGCACAGGACCAGGCAGGGTTTTGTTGCCTTGTATGTGGGGCTACCACAAATCAGAGGCTGAGCTGAAGGCAGCTAACAACAACATTTACCCAGGCTCTACTGTGTGTCAGTCGTCACTGTCCCAAGCCCTTTATGTGAATTGACTCACTTTACCCTTACCTTAAGGTACCCTGGTGGTACAGCAGTTACACATTTATCTGCTAACTGAGAGGTTAAGCAGTTCAAACCCACCAGCTTCTCCAAAGGAGGAAGATGTGGCAATCTGCTTCCACAAAGATTACAGCCTTGGAAAGCCTACGGGCAGTTCTACTCTGTCCTACAGGGTTGCTATGAGTCAGAATCAACTCTGTGGCAACAGGCTTGGTTTGGGGTTAGCCTCACTTCAACCCAGAGGTCCTCAACCAGAGAAATTTTGTCACCCAGGGCCATTTTTCATTCTCATGCCTGAGAAAGGGGTGCTAGTGGCGTGCAGTAGTAGGTAGAGGCCAGGTACGCTGTGAAACATCCAACAATGGACAAAACGGCCCTCCACCTCCCAACAAGGAATCGTATGGAAAACATCAGTGGTACTGAGATTGGGAAATTCTGCTTTAATTCTTTGAGATATGCATTATTATTATATTGTGTTGTTGCCAAGCCAAGTGACGTCGAGTCAGGTATTGTGTTGTTGGGTGGTTATTTTGCAGATGTGGGAATAGATTAAGTGACTTACCTTGAGTCACAGCATGTAAGGGGTAAAAGGCAGAGTGCAAGCTGGCAGTGGGACACTTTGGACCCCTGCTCTAGCTTCCTCTGTCACCATGCCGGGCATGTAGGAAGCCAGTGTCATCTAAAAATATAGATCACGCCAAAGAACGTCTTGGTCCTCACCCAGATGCACTGCTCTCCTGAGAGTTAGTTTGATGCTTCTCCCCCGCATGTCCACACGTGTATTTGAATGCAGAAAGCTCTCTTATCCTAGATTTTGGTTCCGAGGGTGCTTCAATGACCCTGTTCTATGTTGAGTTTTTGCAGTTTGTTTTTACTTCCTTACCCACTGCCTTGGGATTCATTTGATGTTAGGACACATAAGTATGCATCAGTGTAAACAGCTTCCTAATATCACGTGGTTTGCCTGTCCCAGATCATTATCCCCCTTTGATGGGCACTTGAGTTGTTTCTTAGTTGTCCACTGCTGCTATAACAGAAATACCACTAGTGGATGGCTTTAGCAAAAAGAAATTTATCCTCTCACGGACAAGTAGGCTAGAAGTTCAAATTCAGGGCATCAGCTACAGGGGAAGGCTTTTTCTCTGTTGGCTCTGGAGGAAGGTCCTTGTCATCAGTCTTCCCCTAGACTAGGTGCTTCTCAGCATGGGAAATCCAGGTCCAAAAGACATGCTCTGCTCTTAAAACCAAAAAAAAAGAAAAAAACTGGACCCACTTCTGTCAAGTCAATTCCAACTCATAGTGACCCTATAGAACAGCATAGAATTGCCCTATAAAGTTTCTGGGGAGCACCTGGTGGATTTGAACTGCCAGCCTTTTGGTTAGAAGCTGTAGCACTTAGCTACTACACCACCAGGGTTCTTGCTCTGCTTCTGGAGCTGCATTTCTTGGCAGTATGAGGTTCCCCCTGTCTCTCTGCTCATTTCTCTCTTTTATATCTCAAAAGAGATTGGCTCGAGACACAATCCCATCTTTGTAGACTGAGTCTTGTCTCATTAACAAAATTGCTGTGTGTCCCACCTCAGTAACATCATAGAGATGGGATTTACAACACCTAGGAAAGCCACATCAAATGCCAAGATGGTAGTCAATCACACAACATCGGAAATCATGGCCAAGCCAAATTGATACATGTATTTTTGAGGGACACAATTCAGTTCACAACAGCTTGCTTCCAATTTGGGACTCTTTGACACATACAGTGCCATTATCAAGAGCAAGGACTCTAGAATCATACAAATCAGGATTCAAATTCAGGATTCAGCTGTAGGACCTTAGAAGAATTCCCCAACCTTTCTGAAATTTAGATTTCTTGTCTGTCAGATGGGAACCTCATTGGACTAGAAAATCTTCAATGACATTGCATGAATGGGGCTGAATGCAACCTCATACACAGGACGTGTTTAAAAATGGTAGCATTTGCCATTATTATTACCATGTGTCATTTTATCTCATTGTTATTTGTATTGTTGTTGTTAACCCTTTTAGTCTGTAGTCTGCCCAAGCCAACTTACTCAGCGGTGAGTTCAAAATCCTTTGGGAAAAAGTCAAATGATGGAAGAGCTCATGTTCAAGGTATGAAACACTTTTCTGACATTAACTGACTCAACTACAGTTTCTCCGTCAGAATCCTGGAGGGCTCAGGTAGGTTTAACGTGGACTGTCTCTCACCTCAACCAACTCAGAAATACCAGCATGGAGGGGGGGCACCCAGCCAATGAGTGCACACTCAGAAATCAAACAAAGAAAGGCAAGGAAGATTTGTGCCCACGTGAACCCTGAGCTGGACTAGATTATGATGTCATATTTGAGAACTTGTTCATGATACAGTGGGCCGTGGGCTATGAGGGTCGCAAGTAGGCAGAAACCCAAACCCCCATACCTAGAAGGAGAGCACCTTTATGAATAGGAAGGTTCAGAGGCTAAGGTTGGCCTCACAGCGACATTTTGTAAACAAGACTCCATATGGCTCCCTCTTAGGTGTTCCCCAAAATGACTCCTCTAGTCTCCTGCAAACAGAGTCACATCCCTCTTAGGGTTCTGAAGCAGGGGCTCTGGAGCAGAAGCTGTGCCAAGGAGTTCATAAAATTGTGACAATCATGAGAAGAAAAGACTCCCAACCACCAATAACTGCTATCACCATGTCCTGGATGGGAGAGCTGAGAAGGTAACAGAGGCCACATGTTATGGCCACCTCTGGTTTCCTTCTTATCTTGCTGCTCTACTCAAGAGAGTGGAACCCTACCAAGGGACGACCGATCACAACACAGCATCAACTAGAAACAGTGATCAGTACAAGGATGACACATGACACAATGAGCCAGTCAGAGTGCTTTTCCTTCATTTTTTTCCAAACTCAGAGAATAGCCTTCCTTTCTAAGATGTGTAAAGTATGTGGATGTCTCTAGCTGACAGCGTAGAAATGTCTGACAGCACAAGACCAACACAGAGTCGTCCACGCAGCAGTGGCCAGAGAATCCAGCAGCTGTCCAAATCCCAGGAAGCAATCCTCTTCATCCTTTTGGCTTTCTAAACCAATTGACTTCTTTTTTCCTTAAACCCATTTGAGTTGAGTTTCTGCCATTTGCAAATAAGAGAATTCTGAGAATACAACAATCCATTTCTGCTAAGGCAGTGCTACAGCTTGCTCTGGTTTACGTGGGTATCGGCAGCATCTCAACGATACTTAAGGCTCGTAGACTAACAGCTCTGGAAGAATCCTTGTTGAGTGTCAAACCTAGTGTCCCCAAAGGCTATCACCATTCTCCAAAGATGGGAGGCTTAGGGGGGCTCCCAGATTGGTGAGAACGTCCATGAGTGGGAGAAGACAGCACATCCTGGGGACAATAGTGACCCCATGCCAGGAACTCTCCCACACCTTGCCTAATGCACGTCTTTCTTTGTATCCCTTCTGGTTATAATAAATCGCAACTGGAAGTATAAAACAAAGTTTAAATTAAAAAAAAAGAAGAATAGGAGGCCTGCTAGACCAAAGCAAAAACCAAAGCCTTCTGTCCTTGGAGCTGGGTTTGTACAGGATTCTCTGTAAGAATGCCAGCAAACACCAGGATTACTGAGATAATATTGGAGAGAAAGACTCTCAAGCTCAGAGCTGGACTGAGGAAGGGCACAAAAGTCCAAAGAGGAACTGAATTCTAGGATAGGAAATAGATGCTAGCCAAAATGTCGCCTGAAGTCTGGGGACACTTGGTGGCAGATTTGTTTGGGATCTGGGATTCTACAGCTTAGACTTTCCATATCTTGCACTTATATACATAGGCTGTCTCCAGGACAGCAGCTGTTCCTGGTGACCTTCCAGGCTCAGTCCCCAGCCTGCAATGGGACAAGAATGATACCAGTAGCCGTATGTCTGTGTTCACATGCATGTGTAAGGGTGTCTCTCAATGAAACAGAGGAGGACGTGAGAGTCAGTAATAACTGAAGAGTGTAAGGGACCAGGAAAATGAGCCTGATGGCACTGACGTAGTAATGTACTTTTCCAGTCCTGAAAAGCAGGACGGTGGGCAAGCTTTACCCAACAATCATCTGTCTGCTGGGGGCTCTGAACTTCCCCACCCCCAGCCTTCAAAGCAGCAGCAAGCCTGTGGCTTTAAGAACTAAAAGCTGTGTTCTGACAGAAACAATCGCCCACCACAAAAGAGTGGGCCAAGTCTGAGACCCTCTGAGAGGAGGTGGCTGCATGTGAGGAGAAGGCCTAAGAAGACACAGGTGTCTGCCAGCCCACCTCAAGGAAGCCAGGCCTACCAGGAAACCAGAGTCGCTGGTTTCTAGGCTGCAGCCTGGACCCCAACATTTCACTTTGGAACAGGCTTCTCCTGAGGCAGATTTCAAATTTCAGTTGTGGTTCCTGGTTCACACTGGCACACCAAGTTGACTGAAATATTGGGTCCTTATTGGTTGTCCATCTTCTCTGCACCTCCACCAGGACCCCGCTTCCGGCCTCTTCCTCCCCAACCAAAGGATGCTCAACTCACCACGTTCGGGCGCCTGGGCCTGACAGGGTCAGTGGCCACCGCAAGGCGGGCTGCACTCAGGTTTCACAAGAAGCATCCTCGAGAGACCCCCGTGTCTGCCGAGCTCCGTGCGTGACCCACGCCCCATTCCTTCCTCCTCCCAGATGATGAAATCATAGCCTCATTCTGGACCTGTTCATGCCACAAGATAAATTGTCAAAATGTTTTGATCTAATTGGGTCTTTTTCAAGTCAGCTGAAACCCATCAAGCAGGGAGCCAGATGGAGCTGGTGATTAATGAGGGACATTTGGTTGCTTCTCGACATCCATCAAAGAGCTCCGCTGGGGTGGGAATGTTCTAATTCTCCACCAAGTGAATGGGTATGCATGAGAGGATCACTGAGGCCACATTTGTGCCTCTGGGCCTTGTTCTCCTCCAGGCCACAATGTCCCAGGCACTGGAGAGGCTGCCCTGCTCAGAGACCAGACTCAGGGACAGTCTCTGGCCCCCACGCCCTTGCCCTGTCTGGGGGCCATGTGTGACAGCTGCTTCACTCATGTTCCAGCTGATGGGAGAAACCCAGGTAAAGAGAGACGCACTTCTGCAAACCCCAGGGGTCACTCACTGTCGCTTCCTCCCGCCATCACTGTACACAGAGCCTAAGGCAGATCAGGTACACCAGAGCAGAGGCCCAGCCTGAGGATTGCTGCCTTCTCTGTTTGGACAGTACTTTGCCCTACAGTGGAGGGGCTGATGTGTTTAAAGAGAAGGTCCCTTTGCATAGGGAAAGAGCTGATTCGAGCTCTCCAGAGGCCTGGCTGTTGGTCCCTGACTTGCTATGTGACCATCTCTAAGCTTCTGTCCTTCTCTGGGCTGCTGGTGCCTCATGGGTAAAATGACAGTAGGCACCAATTCTGTGGTTCTCTAGGTGTGGCTAGACTTGTGCCCTCCATCCCAGGTGGAGAGGTGAGCAATATTGGTGCTCAAGTCCCACCTGCAGCCACTGAACCAGGGTCTCTAGGGTGGGACTATTGTTATGTCTCAAAGGTCCACGGGTGACCCTAACATGCAGCCAAGTTGTGAACTCATGAGCCAGAGGGCAGTGACATTCTCAGCCCAGCCGAGCCCCACAGACACCTGGGAGCATGGAGTTTCAGTTCTGATTTCCACTTCTAAAGATCTGGGCTCTTCAGACCAGCCATTGTCACACGGGTCACACTGCGATCCACTGCGCTGGTTTAAGTCTGTCCTCACCTCCCTTCTCCTCAACGAGCTCAATGAGTCCAAGGGCTTGCACAGTTTGCTCACTGTTGAATACCTAGCATGTAGCACTAAAGGAAAAAAAGACAAAGCATTGCCATCTAGTCAGTTCTGACTCATAGTGACCCTACCACACACAATAGGTGATCAATAAAAGATAAGCCAGTTAACAACAGTCATAAGAATGAAGGCTACTTATGATTGCATTCGAAGTTCCTTGGCATGCATGTGAAAGCCCTTTGGCAAGTGTGAGGTGAAGGAGAGGAGTGGGCGATGAGGCTGGACCTCCCATCCTGCAGAAGACCTCACAGGTAAGAACGGCCTCATATGGCCTGGTAGTCCCACTGCCGGGAGGCAACAGGTTCCCACTCAAGTTCCGGGCTAGGTCTTCTGACTACAAGCGCCACTCTGCAGGTGACCTATTCAGTGCGGTGGCTGCATCTCCCCAGCTCTGTCAGTGAAACTGCTGCCGGGTCAGCTGGAGCGTTCCAACCCTCATTCGCTGCTGCACATCTCCCTGGTACAGCGGTTTGGGTTAAAATTTCACACTTGCCCTGAAGTGGTTCCCAAGACCCAGGATTTGTTTTTCCTGATGAGTCTTCACTTTGATCAATGAGAGTCAGCCAAGCGGAATTTACTGTGTAATTTACTTGAGGTAGCTGGGAAGTTGTCTCTCTTCTAAGCAGTCGTGGGTCTCTCCTTCCTCTGACTTGAACCTACCCTGAGTGGAGCCATTCTGCTCTCTCAACACACAGCCCTCAGATGAGGAGAAGTTGGAGAGTCTGTGAAAAGGACTTTGGAATCAGCAGATCCAGCTTCACGTCCTGCCACTGCCCACACCCTGCCTATGTGCTCTTTCCTTGGGCAAATCGTGTTAACTCTCACATACCCTCAGTTTCCACATCTATAAAACAATATCATCTCCCCTTCTTCCTCATGGTTGTTTTTTTAAAAAAAGATCCACTTCCGTCGAGTCGATTCCATCTCATAGGACCCTGTAAGACAGAGTAAAACTGCCCTGTAGAGTTTCTAAGTAGCGTCTGGTAGATTTGAACTGTCAGCCTTTGGGTTAGTAGTTGTAGCACTTAACCATTGTGTCACTGGGGTTTCCCAGGTTTATTAAGAGGTTCAAAAAATAAAATAAGAAAGCCCTTTGTCTCTAGAAAGTCTATTTCCTCGTGTAAATGGCTGTTGTTATTCTGTGACCTCATCAAGGGGCGGTAGAATGGGTGCCCCTGTCCACCCTCCCTGACCTCGCTAAAGTCCCTTTCCATCACTGAAACTCCTTTAGTACAGGGTTTCTCAACCTCAACGCTGTTGACATTTTAGGCTGGATAAATCTTTGTTGCAAGGGGCTGCCCTGAGCATTGTGGGATATTTAGCAGCGTCTCTCGCCTCTACCCACTAGATGCCAATATCACTCCCCAGAACTGTAGCCATCGAAGATGTCCCAGACATCACACAGTCATCCCTGGTGGACAAACGGCCCCTGTGTGAAAAGCCCTGCTCTCATAGAACACACCATCTTTCTGCCCTTGGAGATGAAAAAGACTGAAAATATGGAGTGCTGATAATAATATTACATTATTATGATTATGATGGCACTGTATCAGCAAGTTACTATTAGGGTCTAATCTACGCATCACAGTAATCTATGAGATAAACCAGTTGCTGCAACACAGACCCCCACACGTATCAGAAAACCACCACTCCCCATAGGATTTTCAACAGCTGATTTTTCAGGAATAGATCACCAGGCCTTTCTTCCGAAGTGCCTCTGGGGGAATTTGACTCACTAACCTTTGGTTTAACAGTGAGTGCATCAACGGTTTGTACCACCCAGATTTTATTAAATTCGTTTTATAGGCTTCTGACTATTTATTGTCTTCCAGTCAAGTCCAGAGCACTTTCATTGGGTTTTCAGGGAGGAACTCCTGTAGACAATATTTTAACACAACGACATCTCTTTAGGACTGAAGTGTCAAACAGCGGGTCAGTGCATGGGTGGGAAGAACAAGGTAAAGGTTACAATCATGTCAATGTTATGCCTGTCATTCTTGCATCAGAAAGTCTGGGATTCGAAATTCAGTTTACCATGTGTCCTCAGTTCTCTTGACTGGTGTTTTCTAAACCTCCGTTTACACATCTGTAAAGTGGAAATGAAAATCTACCTTGAAGGTTGTTGGAAGAATTAAAGTGAAACTGTGAATATAAAGTACCCACCCACACAGCTGTCAATCAATTCTGACTCAGCAATTTTATAAGACAGAATAGAACTGCCTTGTAGAGTTTCCAAGGGGCACCTGGGGGATTTGAACCACAGCGCACAGCACTTAACCACTATGCTCAGGGCAGGTAGTAAAATAAAAGGAACAAAGAGAGAGCCAGAGGGGAACAGCACAAAATTCCTTAAAAAAAAAAAAAGACCTGTCTCAGTGTTCCAATTTTATTGAGCCCTGTTTCAATCGGAGAGCAATTCTCCCTTGATTTATGTGTCTGATAATAAAAAAGGTGTCAATTACATGACTTTTACTGTCATTGATTAGTTCCGTGTTGCTGGAAACTAGTATGTCAAAAAGATAAACCAACACCATATAATTTCCACATGGCATTGCTGCATTCCTTCCCAGTTCTCCTCGGTGCTCTCAGCCTTAACACAAAATCTAACCAACCCCTCTGGGGCCTGGTAACATCCCACCCTCATGCCAGAATCAGGGCAAAAGGCTGCCAGCCTCCGAATTGCAGACTTCCTGCACGCCAAGCCTTAATGCTTTTATCCCTGCTTTGCCTTCTTTCCCTCCCACAAATATACTTGGGGCTATTTTGGAAAGATTTTGCCGCAACGGCCTCTGAGTGCTAATGAGTGTGACTTCAGAAGAGAATTTTCCATTAGTAGGTAAGAAAAACAAGAAAAGGCAAATCACCTTGAAATCTAATATAAGTGGTATTGGATCCTTATCTCCTAAAAATGTCTCATGTGCTGAAATACAATTCTACATCATGCCCAAGTTCAAAACTAAAAGTGCTTTTGGATTAGATGCTTCACTCAACATTTATGTCTCAAGCACTATGAGCCAGGCCCAGGGCTGGGAAATTCTAAGAACACAGGAGGCAAAGGACATGGCTGCTACCCTCCCAGGACAGATAATGGAATATGGACAAAGAAGGAAAAGCGATGGGGATTCTTGAGGAAATCAGGAAGGCTTCCTGGCAGGAAAGAGATGATTGAGAAGGACTCTGAAGTAAAAGAAGATAGGATATTCCACTACCTGGATTCAAGTCCCATCACTACCATTCAGCATGTTACCTAACTTCTCATTGCCTCCTTTTCCTCTTTGTAAGGTGGGAATAAAAATAGTACCAAACTTGTGGGGTGTCCTGTGTATTAATAACAGAATTAGCACAACCCTAGTACCGGGCCTGCCACATAATAAGTGCTCAGTTAAAAACTAGCTTTCACTATCTGTGAAATGATAGCTGGTGGTGCTAATGGTTTGCTATCAGCTGCTAGCCTCTAGGTTGGTGGCTGGAATGTCCCCAGTGATTCCATAGAAGAACAAGGCATACTAGAAAAAGGCCTGGCAAACTGCTTCCATAAAGATTTACAGCCAAGAAAACTCCCTGGAGCAGTTCCACTCTGTAGCCCCTGGGGTCCCCACCAGTCAGAATCAATTGAGCGGGCAACAAGTTTCTTATTATCTGTTAAATGGGATGAATAATAGGGCTTATTTTGCTGCAAGGAGAAAGAGGAAATCATTTGGGTAAAGCACTAAGGACCAGGCCTGGTCCCGATAATGCCGTTTATTATTATGGTTGTTGCTATTGTTGGCAGCGGGGCAAGGGGTGGGAGAAGCGCCGGGCAGGCAGGGCAAAGCATTAATTAGCTCCCCCTCCTCTCCTTCCAGGTCCTAGGCCCTCCGTTTGGCCCCAAGCCCTGGACTGCCAAGTGTCCTCTCCAGCTCCCCAGCCACGAATCTCCCCGGAAGCCGGAGCAAAGGGGAAGCGGGCTTCCCCCAGCTCCTCTGTTCTCCGTCCAATGTGTCACTTTTCTGCCTGGCTTCACACATTGTAAAAGGCAGCCGAGTGCAGATTGCTCAGTGTCCACACGTCAGGGTCCTCCTGACCCGCCGTTCGCCCGCTGATGGAGCCGAAGCCCATTATTGTAATGGATTTGCTGCTGGGAAGAAGAGGAGGTCACCCACCTAATAAATCCCAGCCCTGGTGGATCATGGCCATCAGGCTATCCTCCACGTATTGGTTTTGACTCTAACGGATTTGTTTCGTGATTTCTGAAAGACAGACAAGCTCTAATGAGTGCCTTGAAAATATACGGCAAGATAGCACCGAGATGGAAGAAACACAGGCGACTTTTTTTGGAGGCATCATTTGTGTGTGTGTGTGTGTGTGTGTGTTTCTTAGTCTACCTTCTGAAAGCGTTGTAATGCTGTCGTGCTGTTAAGTTATAAAAAAAGAAAAAAGCTCCGCTAATGAAATGCATAGAAAAGTAAAAACATGTCATACAAATTAAACACCGTTGGGGATTTTGAAAAACTTGTTTGAAGGGCTAATTAAGAAGCTATTAGAAATAATTAATAATAATCTGCTTTTCCCCAAATTGTTTCGGTTTGGAAGTATAAGTGATGGCCATTTTTACTGGCTTCTTTAAAACACACATGCTTAGGGAGTGGGGGCTTTATTTACCTGGAAATATTTTCTAAACTTCTTGTGATTTTTCTGCATGTAATCTCATTTGGGCCTTTCCTTCCTGTGTTTGCTTTTCTCTCTCTCTCTCTTTCTCTTTCTTTCTTTCTTTTTGTTTTTTTTCCAAGCAGCAGATAGCTCTGTAACTGCAGCAAATGCACCATCACAGAGAAATTCTAAAGTCGCACTGGGAAAAAAATTATTGTGAGTTACAGGAAATTAAAAAATTCCTGCAATACCAACCCACTTCTCAAAGTCAGTCTGTGGTATCCCAGAATCCACCCGACTCTGAAGTCAGGCCAGCATGATTTTTGAAGAGTAATTTCCAGCCTTATAAAGGGTCACAGCGTGGATTGAAGCCATATTTGCTTCTGTGTTTTGTAAATTTCGAACTCATTACTAAACCTTTGTCTCTTCTACCATGCGTCTGGTTCTTGCCTCACCCTCATCAATCTAAACCTTAAAAATCTAATGAAAAATGCCGAAACACATTTTGCATGTGAAAATGTGCTAAGACGCAAATTGTTAAGAACTTGAGGAACTGGCTTGCAAAGATGGGTATGATAGGCGTGCCGCTGTTCTCCAGATCAGCCCTTTGCTCAGTCCCAACAAACCCCAGGAATAAAGAGAAACCAACAAGGATTTCTCACTCTTCTCCAAGCCCTAGTGTCCCCTCATCTTTGTGATGAAGCCACAGATGGTATCTGTTCTACTTGATTCCAAACTGTTCATGCCCTCTGTGCCAGGCTTGATCGAGGACCAGTGTGTGACATCTTCCTTCTAGAAGATCTTCATAAAAAGTCTCTGTGCACTGAGGGAATAATGACAGTTTCCCTCTGTTTGTGCTAAGATTAGCTTTGCTCACATGGTCCCTTACTTTATAATGGACAGACAAACCCCATCACTGTGTTCTGTGATTTTCTCCAACGTCCAGAGGAGATTAAATGGCAAATGATCTTGCTCTCTAATGTTGACTTTGGTCATCATCATTAAGAAGTTGATGAAAACTGTGGGACCTTCTCCCGAACATTCTCTCTGTTATCCTAAAGAGTTTACACTGAGATCCTTCGGTGCAGGTAGGTATCACACCTGAGCTCTCTTCCCCTAAGTAGATAGGAGTTAGTTTGGAGAATTAGAAAACACATGATCTTTGGAGACAGGCCCACTTATGTTTGTAATCTAGCTCTGCCATTTTCCAGCTGTGTGGCCTTGGGCAGATCACTTAACCTCCCTGGGCCTTGGTTTCCTCACGTGCCAAATGGAGATAATAATCCCCGCTTTCAAGGACTGTGATGTGGACGGGCACAAACGTAGGGGAAGGGCCTGGAGCCGATGCTGCCACACCTTCAAGCCCGGGAAGCAGAGGCTGCTGTCGTGTCCAGATGCTTTGCTGGGCTCTGCTTTGGGAAGGGGCAAAGGTTCCACGGAGGTGGCCGCTGGGGCATCACTGCCAAATGCTGCCCTCTGCACTCCGGCCTCAGGGACAGTGCAGTTCTGTTCTTTAACACCCAGGCTGACACCTCCTAATGAAATGTAAATGAGGGTTCTAACGAGCCTGGCATTTGCTTTGGGAGGAAGGTGTGAGCAGGCAGTCACAGACAGGGCAGCTGCTGGGGTCAGCCATCGCATCTGAAACGAGGCTGGTGTGAGGAGACATGCCCGGCAGGCTCCACCGAGGCCGGGCTCGGCTGAGGATCAGCAGTGAAACTCCCTTTCTCTCCGCAAGCCGCGTTCAGCCTTCCTTTGGTCCATGGGTCCCTCCAGGCCTTCCCGTTGGTCACTGTGACAGCTGAATAGCCTGGAGGCCTGGCCAGCAAGTGGAGACATCCCAGCTCTAGGGGTCACCTCCTGCCTGCCTTAGGCCAACAGGTGGGACTACCCACAAAGAACTCATGGAAAGCCTCAAAGATGTGAGAGAACTCCCGGAGAAACAGTCGCAAAGTGTTCAACCAGTGACCCTAGTGTAGGGGGCAATCTCAAAGCTCAACACAAGAGCTCACGTGCAGAAGGAGCATGGAGGGAGGGGGTTGTTGCCCTAGCCCTGCTTCTAAACTAGCTATGTGGCATTCAGCAAGAGGCTAGCGCCTTCTACCTCAGTTTCTCCATCTGTAAAACTTGAAGGTGTAACAGAGTGACATCTTAGATTTCACTCCCTATCAAGCTTTCAGTGTTGACTTCAGTGTTGACCTGGAGGGGCTCAGCCTTTCCTACTGTAATGTACATTCACTTCAGTTCCTTCAGCCCTGCTTCCTGGACTCCCCCAAATACCCTAAACAGGAACCCGGGTCTTCTGAGGCCACTGGTTGACTCACACTCACCGGGTTCATAATAAACAGAATTAGTACCTGTGTGCTTCAAAGTGGGCTTTTCAGAGCCAGGGAGCCTTCCTGACCCTGCAGGAGGCAGGAAGCTCAGAAGTACAGCTGCTCCTGACAGCTTCCACCCGAGCTCTCCCGGTGCCCAGCCATCAGGAGAGCAGGGTAGGGTCTGTGCCTCCAAAGCCTAGCATCTCTCTGTGTCCACAATCTTTCCTGGACAGATTTTCCCAGAAGCCACGGCAGGGTGCCTGTAGCAAGAAGGGCAGCAGTCTGAAGGTCAGGGAAGTAGTCAGAAAGGTTGCCCAGGACCCAGATGAAAATTTGGAACCTCTGCAGAGAACTATGATCACCCAGCTTTTGTGGGATCCCACAAGGCTGTTGTCAAGTTTGCTCGCCTCCACGTGGGACCTATAGCTAGGGTGTAAGAGTGTAAGGACCAAGCCTGTCCAGGCCAGCTCATCTGGCCCCACTCAATCCCACTTGTCAGCTCAGCCTGCCTTCTGGGGTCCTTAGAACAGTCTAGGGCTGGAGGAGCACTGTGCTACCATGGAAAGGAGACCCCAATACAGGCCGGGGCAGGGGTGGGGAACTGTGAACTCTGAAAACACATTTAGTCCTGTATTTGTGGGTTCATTTAGGGTCAGAAGGAGTGGGACTAACTTGATTGCATTTTGTGAGGGAGAGTATCTGCTATTGGAGCGGCACCCTTGAATTTGGAGATTACCAGAAATTGCCTAGCAATGAAAAAGGAACATTGAAGAGGTACTGACATATTTGAATTATGGTGTTAGCAAAGAACACCACAGAACGCCATGGATACCAAGAACACCACGGACTGCCAGGAGAATGAACAAATCTGTCTCCAAGGAAGTACAGCCAGAATTCTCCTTAAAAACAAAGATGGCAAGACTGCATCTCACGAACTTTGGACATGTTATTAGGAGGGACCAGTCCCTGGAGAAGGACACCATGTTCGGTACAGAGAGGGTCAGCAAAAATGAGAAGGGACCTCAGTGAGACGGACTAACACAGTGGCTGCAATACTGGGCTCAGACACACCCACTAGTTGTGAGGATAGTGCCCAGGGTGTTTAGTTGTGTCTTACACGAGGTGTCTGTAAGTCAGACCCAAGTTGGTGGCATTTAACGCCAATTGCTTCAACCAGCTGTTTATACTTACATGTGCCTCTCTCTGTAAGGGTCGGACTAAAACTAGTTTGGCTGTTTCCACAGCACTTCCTACAGAATAGTTGTCAGTGCATGTTTTTGAATGAATGAGTGAGTGAATGACTTAGTCACGCAGCGGATAACCTCACCCAGCCAGCCTGGGGTCAGCAATAGCTCAGGGGACTTGTGCCTTCTCCCCAGCCTGGTACACCCTAACCGGGATGGAGTCTAGAATAGCAAAGTTCACCGGTTTTGCCCCTTTCCACTCCCAGTTTCCCCCAGTCTCTTCCCAGGTCCCTGTTTGGCTGTCCTAGCCTCCCAGGTCCCTCCACCTGCCGCAGCCTGGGAGCCAGCAAGCCAGGGCCTGGCCCAGATGAAGGGCCCAGGCAGCTCCGTCTGGGTCTTGCTCCTGCCTGGGCTTGTGGATGCTCAGACTCATCTCCCTCTGCTCGCAGCCTCTGCAGGCCACACTCGGCTCACCTCTGTCCTCACTCAGGCCTCACGTGTCACTTCCTTCCCGTGCCCCAGGCCACACGGCCTGCATCCAACCAGCCTTCAGCACATGATCCACAAACGTGCTCATTTTGATCTTCCCCGGCACCTCTGAACTGCTGCGGAGGAGATGATGGGAAGGGTTCCCCGGGGAGCCCTTCTGGCCTAATGCATCACACGTGCTGAGAGAGGCCAGACCTACGGACGTTTGCAGCTCAGCTCCCAGGCCTCCTGGGACTCCAATGCCTTGCACCTTGTCGAGCCAGGAAGACAGGGTGGGAGAATGGGTAGGGGGAACCCACAGGCCCAGCCTCCCAGCTGCCCCAAGGCTGGGGAATTGTTCTTGGCAAGTTCCTGGCAGATAGGAATCTTACTATCTCTTACCTGTCCTCAAGCCCAGGTGAGCAGAGATGTTCCAAGTGTTCTAGCCCAGATGAGGAAATGCAAAGCCCTCAGCCACTCAGTGAAATTGGAAACAGTAGTCTTAGCAGTCCACACCTCTAGTCCCTCCCCCTCAGCCAGGTGCCCAGCAAAGCTGTCTCACTGGCAGTTCTCAGCCACTGTCAGGAGTTCTGCTGTGTTCAGGTAGTGCAGAGCTGTATGGACAAATAAGCATCTACTATGTATCAGGCCTGGAAACCCTGGGGGCATAGTAGTTAAGTGTTACAGCTGCTAACCAAAAGGTCAGCAGTTTGAATCTGCCAGGCACTCCTTGGAAATTCCTTGACGCAGTTCTACTGTGTCCTATAGGGTCTCTGTGTGGTGGCCAAGAGTCAGAATCATTATATATGAAGCCCTGGAAGTTGTAGGGGTCTGACAGGGCAAGTTAACTCTTGGGGGGATGCAGTGGGTAAAATGGAAAAAGATGATAAGCTGTGTGACCTTTGCCCAGTTACCTAACCTCTCTGAGCCTCCGTAGTCCACATAACAAATGAGGGGGTGTATGTGGAGCACCAATGTGGTGCTTGGCACATGGAAAATGTACATAAGAAATGGTGACTCCATTCTAGCTCTCTACAGGTCTATCTTCTGTCTTGTTACCATCTCAGTCATCATCTTGAACTGCCCCAGACTTATCTGGAACTTACCAAGGGAGAAGGAAAGACCTTAGGTCTCTAAGGAGTCTGGGTAGACCTTTGAGTCTCCTAGGCCCACCTGTTAAAAATGGCCCTCAGAGACAAGCCTTAAACCTTAATCCAAAAATATTCCCTGAAGTCTTCTTCAAAGCAAACCAGACCCAAAAAACACTGCCGTCAAGTCAATTCTGACCCATAGTGACCATATAGGGCAGAGTTGAACTGCCCCATAGAATTTCCAAGGAGAATCTGAAAGATCAGAACTGCCAGCCTTTTGGTTAGCAGACATAGCACTTAACCACTACACCACCAGGGTTTCCAGCCAAATAGTAGTTAAACTTAACTAGGAAAGAGTATCTACTGTGAGCACTGTGTTCCTATAAAGCACGATCGATCCAGGATTGAAATGACTCAGCAGGTTAGATAGGAAGCTTAGGAAGTGGTGAGTTTGTGTCACTGAGAGAGGAACAACTCCAAAAATGTACATGAGAAGGATTGTGTAACTTGTAGAATGGGATCAGTGTCGCTGCGTTCTACGTGTGGAAACTGTTGAAGGTGTATGTTTTGCTGTGTGTATGTTCGACAACACAAATAAATGCATTGCCGATAAATGATGCTCAGAGCCCAGTAACCAGGGGATCCCCATTCCTAAGCCCCTGAGCACTTCACATCCCTACCTGACCCCATCCACCCAGCTCACTGGAGTTCTTGGCCCACTCACTTCTCCGGCTTCTGGCAAAATGGCCCTGCACGCCATCAGCCAGTTGGCAGAGGTCCTTTGAGGGACTGTGGAGCTGCCCTCTTTCTTTCTTTTCAGGGGCCAGGACCCCATCCAGGCCCAATAGGCCCAGTGGCAGGGACAGGGATTGGGGGCAGGCCCAGGGTCATGTGAGAGGACCAGACAGCTGCCTCCCTAACCCTAGAACCCAATGGGGAGGGTGAAGCAGGGTTCTCGCTGGTCTCTCTGCAACGTGGCCTGCTTCGTAGAGACCAGGACCAGTTTCTCCCTGAGGTAGCTGGAACATCCCAGAAAGTGAATGCTGGCCTATTTACGACATTTCCAGACCCCTCGGCAGAAGTAGGATGGGAGAGTATGGCACATCCTGAGGCGGTGGACTTGGACTCACATTCCGGCATGTAGCGGACGAACTCCGGCACAGGTGAGCCCACCTCCTTGGGGCTCAGCCTCTTCATTTGTGAAATAAGGGTCATGACACCCACTTCCTGGTACTGATAAGATTCAGTGATGAAATGTAAGTGGGGAGACTTTGTCAATGGGGACATATTACATCAATGTGCAAGATACAGGTACACCAAAGGGAGTCTCAGCTGTGACTTCTCCCCCAGGCCCCTGACTTCTACAAACATTTGTGCTCTGATGCTGTCCCAAGGATGTCCCTCAGGACCTTTATAACCCACTTGCTCAGAGCCGACCTCACCATCTGCCTCCCACCTGCTCCTCTCCTGTGCCCCTAGTCTGGCACGATGCTCTCCGCAGAACCCCCAAACCATGGCCTGATGCTAGTCTCCCTCCTCAGCCACTTCTTGTCCAGCTTCCAACTAGTTATTACATTTTGTTCTTGGCCCTCAGTCTCCTGCTCAGTTACCAAATAGGTCCTTCCTCACCAGCCCGGGGTCCCATTCAGTCCAGTTTCCTAGCACATCTCCCCGGACTGTTGCCAAGGCTCCTAACTGGACTCCCAGCCTCTGGCAGGGCCCCCTCCAGGCTGGCTTTCACTGACCCGAATGGTGGACACATTCTTAAGTCATAAATGACAATGCTAACAGCCGGCTGTTTTGAACGCTTACTCTGCATTCAGCTTTGTTCCCAGTGCTTTGCCTGTAGGAACTTATCTCGGCCTCCCAACAGCTGGGTTTGAGAAGTACTATTACATCATCACCATTTTGCAGATGAGAAAACTGAGGCACAAGCTGGCTAAGCAACAGGCTGAGACCACATACCAGTTAACAGCAGAGCTAGGGTATGATCCCAGGCAGTCTGGTTCCAGACTACATTCCATTAAATTTTGTGCAGACTTCTCTACTTACAGCCGTCATGGTTTTCTTCCTAGTCATCCACAGGATTAGCTGGCATCAAAACACAGTCCTTCAAAACCTAAAACACCCAGGGCCAACCACTCCAACAATGCTCTCATCGTGTCCCCACACCCAGGGCTCCAGCCACAGCAAACAACATGAAGACCAAAGCACAGCAGCTACTTTTATGCCTCCGGGTCTTTGCACATGCTCTTCCCTCTGTCTCAAACACTTTTCCTACTCCTCTATTTCTTCTTTAAGACCCAGCTCCAGGAAGCCTTTCTTGACTTCCTAACCTCACCTCTCTCCTGGGCTCCCACAGACACCCTGTGGTGACCCCCAGAGTGGCACTTGCTATATTCTGTTGCAATTGTCCCTTCTTCTGTCTCCCCTATTCAGCCATGAGTCACAGGAGCAAAAATTGTCTTTTTTAATAGTCATGTTGCTTGTACCTTACACAGGGAGAAAAATGGGTGAGCAGGAAACCTTTCTTATTTTTAAATGTAGCAAAAAAAATTTTGAATCCAAGGGATTTGAAAAAGTGGAGGTGGGTCTGAGCTCATTTGTTGTGTATTAGAACTCGTGCTGTATCACTTGCTAAACCAAAGCCAAACCCAGAGCCATCAAGTCAATTCGAACTCATAAGGACCCTGTAGGACAGAGTAGAACTGCCTCATAGAGCTTCCAGGGAGCAGCTGGAGGATTGGGACTGCCGTCCTTCTGGTTAGCAGCTGTAGCACTTAACCACTATGCTACCAGGGTTTCTGTTTCACATACTAACTGCAATACTGGGAAGGGTACTCAACCTCTCCAACCATCTTACTTCCTGTGTAATATTGGGAAATCGTTCAACCTTTCCCACCCTCAGCTTCTTCATCTGTAAAATGATAGGGAGTGCACACCTCCTTCAAAGAGTGGACTTCTTTCAACTGGATGAATTCTCAGATGGGACCAGTCCCTGGAGAAGGACGTTATTCTTGGTAAAGTGGAGGATCAGCAGAAAAGAGGAAAACCCTCAACAAGATGGATTGACACAAGGGCTGTGACAATTGTGAGGACGGTCAGGCCCAGGCAGGGTTGGGTTCTGTTGTACATACAACCACAACACTGTGATGATGATGTCACACCTAGGCATGCTGTCCTCTTCCCTGTGTCACCCACAGCACTGCTGAACCCATCTTCTCTAAGACCTCCGATGATTTCTAGACACAGGAACAATTAGCTAGTAGTAAGGAATGCACAGGTTTACAGGAAGCAAGGTACACACGGGTGTCCTTGTGCTTGCTTAGTGATCTGTAGCACAGCTTCACAGGGCTTTCTCCACTTCTTTGATTGAGGTGGTAGAAAAAGGAAGGAGAGAAAGAAGAAAGGGAAGAAGGGAGGAAGGGAGGGAGGGAGACAAGAAGAGAGGGAGGGAGGAAGGAAGGATGGAGAAAGAGAGAAACAGGTGAAATTGTGCACTTACAAACCAGGAAGTAAGCACAAGTAAGCCTGTGTCCCTTGGTCATCGGGAAATTCATCCCTGCCTAAACAGAACTCTTAGGAGGCTCTTTCCTTCCTGCCCTTCATACAGTCAAAGATGCCTGAGCCCTAAGGACTAGAAGGCAAAGGGGACAGGAAAAAAGATAATGGAAAACCCAAGATTGAGAAGGGGGGACAGGAAAAAAGGTAATAGAAAACCCAAGACTGAGAAGAGAGAGAGTCAACACGTTGTGGGGTTGTTAACCAATGTCATCAAATAATACGCATACTAACCATTTAATAAGAAACTAGTTTCTTCTGTAAATGTTCATCTATAGTATAATAAAATAAATAAACACACCTCAGCCCTTCCCTGCAACAGGATCTTTGCATGTGCTATCCCCCCAAATGTAATATTCCTGCCTCCAGTGTTGTCATGATTAGTTCCTTCTTATTCTTTACGTCCTGTGATGGTTAATGTTACATGTCAGCTTGGCTGGGTTGTGCTTCTCAGGGACTTGTCTGTCAGACGCTGTGTAATCCCCATCTATGTTGTTACCTGATATGAGCAGTCAGGGGCTCAAAAGGGGCGTTTCCTTGGAGCTGGGGCCTGCCTCCAGTATAAACAAGGAGGTCTGGCAAAAATTCACCCTCTCTCTCTCCATCCTGCAGGCTTCTCATCCCCTGATCTCTGGTTCTTGGAATGTGAGTCAGCAGAAGTCTCCCACCTGCCACCTGATCAGTAAGATTTCGGCTTGTCAGCCCTTGCAACCATATGAGCTTGTTGTAGAAGCCGTTGGCTTGTTGTCTGACCCACAGATTTCAGCCTTCTCAGGCCCAATAACCACACGAGTCATTTCCTTGAAGTAAATCTCAATATATTTATATATACGAGGACTGCCAATTAAGTTTGAGAGCTCATCCTAGAAAAAGTGCTACATACCTCATTGCTGAATATCGCTATGGTCACCTTCGAAGCACTCCTCTTGGGAAACTCTGCACTGATGCCAGTGCGTAGTTCATCTTCAAAGCAATTTTGGAGCTCTTTCTGGAATGGCCATCAGAGCTGTCATTGTGTTACCCTTGATGTCCTGAAAGTCATCAAAATGCCTTGCTTTCAATATTTCCTTTATTTTCAGGTAAAGAAAAAGGTCATTGAGGGCCACGTCAGGTGAGTAGGGAGGGTGCTCCTGTACAGTTATTTGTTTACCAGCTAAAAAACTCCTTCACAAGTTTGCAAACTTGCCACCATGTGCAATGACCATTCCAGAAAGAGTTCCAAAATTGCTTTGAAGGGTAGACTAGGCAACGACATCAGTGTGTAGCTTCCCAAGGGGTGTACTTCGAAGGTGACCATGGTGATATTCAACACTGAGTTCGTGGACTTATGTTGTCAGACCTCAAATACTTCACTAGATTTGTTCTTCTAGGAAAGCTAGATTAAGACACGCCCAGACATGGATGTTACCTCTTCCGAGAGCCCTCTTAACCACTCTGTCTGAACAGATGTCCCTCTCAATCCCTGTTGTTTCTTTCGCAGCACTCACAAACATGCTGGTAGTTTACACCTTGGTCATCTGTTCCATGGTGGCCTCCTGCATTAGAAGAGAAGCCCTGGATGCTATGGCACATCTATCACATCGCTGCTGTGCCCACGGCACCTGGGAGAGCCACACTGCCTGATGCTTAGTGGGGACTTCAGTGCCTACGTAGTGAGTAAATGTTCAATAAAGAAACTACTCTTCCATTTAGCAAGAGCAATGTGTAGAAATTTGCAGCCCAAACCCCATCCCTGGCAGATGGCAGGGAGACCCCTCCCTTTCCCCAAAGGCTCCGCGAGGCCACACCTGGCTGCCTGAAGCCTGTGGTGCTCCAAACCAGCTCTCCAGAGACAAATTGGAGGAAGTTCAGAGGAGCGGGCCAGGCGGGATTAAGTGGAGGGAGAAGGTGATTTATAAAGAAAGATAAAAGGGCCCAGATTCGCAACGCTGGGCTGCAGGATTAATTCAATAACGGCCTCCAAATGTTGGCAAGGTGTGTGCACCAAGAGAGCAAGGATGACTCCTCGCAAAGGTGCAGAGGCGGTCACCAGGAGAGAGGCGAGAAAATTGCAGCTGACTTGAAATCCAGGGGTCCAGCAGCAACCAATGGCCAAAGCAAGGAGGCTCACAGCATCAGGGGAGAGGCCGAGGCTCCGACAATCAGCAAATCACCACTGAGCAGCTCCAGGAGTTTAAGAAGGGGCAGTAGCGGTTTAGCGGTAGAATTCTTGCCCTCTATGCGGGAGACCCGGGTTGGATTCCTGGCCAACCTACCTCAGGCAAAGCCACCACCCACCACATTCTGTCAGTGAAGGTTCGGGTGTTACTGCAACGCTCGACAGGTTTCAGTGGTGCGTCCAGACTGAGACAGAACAGGAAGAGCAGCCTGGCAATCTACTCCCCAAAGCCAGCCAATAAAAATCCTGTCGATGACACCGTTTCAATTTATAACCAATCATAGGGCTGGAGAAAGACCAGACAGGATTTCACTCAATTGTGCATGAGGTCAAGCATCCAGCTCAACAACAGTGATAACGGAGGTTTAAGCAGCAGAAAGCAGGAGGTCATTTTGAAAAGGCACAGGAGAAAACCTATTGCTTCACTCAAACTCATTTGCCAAACATCTGAGAAGGAAGCAGCCTCAGTGATCTTTTGGACCAGGAATCAGCAGACTATGGTCTACAGGCAGAATCTGGTCCCTTGTCTCATTTTATAAATAAAGTTTTATTAGTACACAGCCACACCTGCTTGCTTACACATTGTCTATGACTACTTTTGCCTGCAACTTCATACAGTCTCATAGTCATAAAATATATACTATCTGCTGATTCACAGATGCAGTTTGAAGTCCTCTTTCAGGCCACAGATTCTTAAACTTAGATAATGCACACATCCTTTTGAAAATGAAAAAAATGTCCCCAGGGCCCCAGTTTTGCTTTAAATTATTTTTATTATAGTCTTACTTGAGTACATGCTACATGAAATTAGATGTAAGCATCTGAAGCTTCTAAAATACATTTACGGATTAGATGCCAACAAAATGACAAAATCATTAAAATTAACAACACTAAAACAATACCAGTAATGCTGTTTTTTGCTAAAAGGCATTGCCGCTCACAGCGTGGTTCCTGGACTGCTAGAGTGTGGATTTGTTTGCATTTGCAAAGCTGGTATTAACTCAGTGCTGGGTGATGACTCAATTCTCCCACGGAGTTTCTCTCATCTTGTTATTGCAAAAACTTTCACTCACACAGAAAGTCATGACATCATGGGCCTTCAGTGGATACCAAGTCTCACTAAACCACACCTGCTCTTTCTCTTATTCATCTAGTACTGTCAAGTCAATTCTGACTCACAGCAACCCTGTAGGACGGAGTAGAACTGCCCCATAGAGTTTCCAAGGAGAACCCATTATGGATTTGAACTGCTAAACTTTTAGTTAGCAGATGTAGCACGGAGCCACTATACCACGAAAATTAAAGAGCTTAGCTCTGATTGGCCGAACATTCTGGAGAACGTAGTAAGAGCTCAGACGTTAAACCCTTACTGGCAATCCCAGGTCTAATGTGAGCAGGCTTGTAATACAGAAAATATTCACATCCATTTTTGGAGTCATCAGTAAAATAAAAAAACATTTTCAAAAAAGCTCTTAGAAGACTGAGAATCCACTGGTTTGAAGATTCCAGTTTGAATGACACAGATCTAGCTCACCCTTAGCCCTTTCCAAATGGGGAAACTGAGTCTCACAGACAACTGACTTGTCAAGGTCAATCTGAGGTTAAGGCTGGAACCTGATTTGCATGTGTGTGCCGACTGTCAGTCCAGAGCTCTTCTTTTCAGCCCAGTGGTGGGCCCATGAGACCTCAAGGACGGTTGGCCAGAACTGCCGTCTGGGTAGAAGGACTTGCTCGCAGGAAGCTAGCAGGCAAAGCCATAAGCTAGAGCCACAGATGTGAGTGGCTTTCTCCAAAGCTGGGCGACCTGGCAGCCCTGACCATGGTGACCTTGAGTAGGGGCTGGACTCTCCAGACACTGTCAGCAACAGCTGAAGCCAGGACCCTGGAGGCGTAAATGGGTTCTCACGGGCAGGACAGTGTGTCGGAGCTGGCACCACAACTTTAGAGTTGTCGCAAAGCAGTGGAGACCCCTGCAGCAGCCAAGGCTTCTTACCCCAAAGAGGGTCCAAGTCTTGGATCCACCTGGACTCAGGGAGGACCACGCCATCTGAGCTCCAAAGTGAAGCTAAGTCTTCACTGTGTTGAAGAACTGTTCACATAAAGGGATCATATGGCAGTCACCCGGGCAGCTGGAGGCCAGCAGGTTCCCAGAACTGTGGCACGAATTCAGTCCTTTGAAGAATCCAGCTCCTGGGGGGCCAGGCCTGGAGAGAGATGTGTGAACTGTTCAGTGCAGCCACAAGCCTGCAGGGAACGGGGCTGGGGGACAGCCTCTATTCTCCAGGCCGGCCTTCCTCTGCACCAGGGAGGACTGCTCACCGGTCGGTAGAAGAAGCCTTGAGCAAACCCACAAGGGCAGTTTCTCAGAATGGAAAAATTTTGCATGCATTCGTATCTCCCTTATTTAAAGGTCCCTAATTGGCTACTTCTGACTTAATGAGGAACTTGTAGCCAAGTACTTAATCATGTGAGCCTCAGTTTCCACATCTATAAAACAAGATCATCTCCCCTTCTTCCTCATGGTTATTTTTTTTAAAAAAAGACCCACTTCCATCAAGTCAATTCCATCTCATAGGACCCGGTAAGACAGAGTAGAACTGCCCACTCATAGTGACTCTGTACAGCAGAACTGCCAAATAGTAAATACTCTATGCTTTGCAGATTACATATATTTTCTGTGTCATATTCTTTATACAGTTTCTATTTCACATTCTTTCTGGTTTGTTCTTGTTTACAACCCTTTAACAATACAAAAACCACTTTTGGCTTACCCCCTGTGCAAATACAGGATGCACGCTGGCTTTGGCCCTTGGAAAGTAGTTTGCTGAGCCTTGTTCTAGGATCGCACTGACTTGAGGTAAACCCTGCAAGATCACCTTGGCCTGTCCCATGGAACTACCAGCACCCAAGGAACCTACGACTAACATTCTCATACACTTGTGTATGTGTGTGCACACACAAACACACAGCTGCTCCCCCCACACATACATGTGCTCTTCATGTGTGCACCACACATACATGTGCTGTCATACGTGTGCCTAACACATGTTGTTAGGTGCTGTCACGTCAGTTCCCACTCACAGTGACTCTGTACAGCAGAACGAAATACTGCCTGGTTCTGTGCCGTGCCCACAATCACTGTTCTGCTTAAGCCCATGGTTGCAGCCGCCCTGTCAATCTATCTTGTTGAAGGTCTTCCTCTTTTTCATCGACCTTTACTGAGCATGATGTCCGTCTCCAGTGATAGAACCCTCCTGACTATATGTTCAAAGTATGTGAGACCCAGTCTCTCCATCTTTGCTTCTAAGGAGCACTTTCGTTGTACTTCTTCCAAGACAGATCTGTTCGGTTTTTCAGCAGTCCATGGTATATTCAATATTTTTCTCCAACGCCATAATTCAGAGCCATCGAGTCTTTTTTCTGTCTTCCTTATTCGTTGTTCAGCTTTTGCGTTCATGCGATGTGACTGAAAATACTACGGCTTAGGTCAAACACACTTTAGTCTTCAAGATGACATCTTTACTTTTCAATACTTTAAAGAGGTCTGTTGTAGCACATTTTCCCAATCCAATGTGCCTTTTCATTTCTCAGCTCTTGCTTTTACGGGCATTGATTGTGGAATGAAGTAAAATGAAATCCTTGACAACCTGAATCTTCTCTCTATTTGTCATGATGCTGCTTATTGGTCCAGTTGGGAGGATTTTTGTGTTCTTGATGTTGAGGTACAATCCATGCTGAAGGCTGTAGTCTTTGATCTTCTTCAGTAAGTGTTTCAAGTCCTCTTCACTTTGAGAGAGCATCCTCTCATACACACACACACACACACACACATACACTCAGTGTTTCCATGACAATGTGTTCTTCGGAAATAATTTCCAAGTTTGCCAAATGTGCACATGTCAGGAAGTTGGTTCAGTCAGTACACACCCTGCAAAGCTACCAGCCACATTTAGAGCTGAGAAGCAAGTGAGCAACTCTTCTTGTGGATGTGTAAGCCTCAAAAGGAGATCAGAGCAGGAAGGTCCTTGCCCAAAATCCTGTCTGATGGTTTCCAAACTCTCCCCCAGCGTGATTTCACTGCTGTAACTTAAAATCACCACCAAATTCTACCAGAAGTCAGTTGCCATTGAGCCAGCTCTGGACTCATGGTGGCGGTGTGCGCTTCAGAGCAGAAGTATAAAGTAGAAACAAAAAGCAAAGTTTGGAGCAGAGCAAAGCATCTCAGTGACATAAGAGCCCACCTCTACCTCTGCCTCTGCCATGCAGAAGCCATTCTGACAGGTAAATAAGATCCCAGCCATTAGTCCTGATGCCCTCGGGTCTGGAGAGAAGCCAACCAAGTGGGAATTTACAGCTTTTCCCTCCTGGAAATGCTGCTGGGGAGAAGCAGAAAAACTGGGGACATGAGTAAGGCCCTGTCTCTCCTTGTCAGAAGTGATGATCCTGGGATACATGGTGATTTGAGGAAACATTCCAAAGCCAAGGATACCTCTATGAAAATGATGTACACAACCCAAATGGGTGCAGTGAGCTCAAGAGAGACTTAGCAACTGTCAGAAGTGGGACTTGCATGTAGACATTGCTTTATTGGACTTATTTAGGGCAAAAATTTGGTGACAGCTTGAAACATCAGTCCTCAAAATGCAGAAAAAGATACAAACACGTGCACACACATACACAAAGTTGTATCCAGATCTGTATAGAAACTTTATTTATAATCACCAAAAACTAGAAAGAGCTCAAATGTCCTGCAACAGGCCAATAGGTAAGCAGATTGTGGTACATTCATAAAACAGGATAATACTCGAAACAAATCTCTTTTTTGGTAACTACACACTATCAACTCATGCAATAACATAGATGAAACTCGAAGACATTCTGCTAAGTGAAAAAGTCAGAACTCAAAAAGCTGCACTCGGCAGGACTCCATTTGTATGACGTTCTGGAAGAGGCTAAACTATAGGAACAGGAAACAGATCAGGGGTCACCAGGGCCTGGGGCTAAGGAGAAAAGACCAACTTCAAAGAAGTAGGAGAGAAGTTTTAGGGGTGATGGAAATCGTTTATAAATTGACTGTGGTGGCAGTTATACAGCTGCATACCTTTGTCAAAATTCTCCAAACTATACCTTACAGATTTTTTTAGTATGATAAATTTTACTGCATGAAAACCATACCTTAATAAACTTGATTTAACAAACATACAGAAGGATAAAAAAAAAAAAAAATCCTAGAGTACAGTGGAAGGAAAGTCAAGAGCCCAACTGCACTCCATTAGGGCAAAATGAGCATCTGTGAAGAACTGCTCAACCTTGAACCAAGTGAAAAGAAATGACCTAGCCCTTTGGTAGCTAGGAGTGTCCAACCTGGAGAGAGGGGACTATTCAACAAACAGGATACACGGGATCTCTTGTGTTTACTTCTAATCTGCAGAGCATGATTCTCCGAGGGTTTCACCATTGTCCACTACAGATTAGTAAGTAAACACAGGTAAACCCACGCATACCTAGTGTCATGGATTGAATTGTGTTCCCCAGAACATCTGTGTAACAATTTGCTTGGGCCATGATTCCTGGCATTGTGTGATGTGTTTCCTGTTGTAAATCCTACCTGTATGTCATTAATGAGGGTGGATGGGCTGCAGTTGAGTTGTTGGGGCAGAACTTAATGTATGGGATTGTATTGTGGCTTGGGGCGGCCTCTTCCAACATAAAAGAAAAAGAGGCAAGCTGAGATTTGGGGACCTCATACTACGAAACTGAGTGCATCCTTTGGAAAGGAGTAGGATTTCCACACCTCAGAAGTTTCTAGTCCAGAGGAAGATTGATGACGAGGACCTTCCTCGAGTGCCAACACAGAAAGCCTTCCCCTGGAGCTAACACCCTGATTTTGAACTTTTAGCTGACTGGATTGGGACAAATAAAATTTCTCTTTTTAAAGCCATCCACTTGTGGTATTTTTGTTAAAGCATCACTAGATAACTAAAATACCTAGCTTACTGTAAGCCAATGTGTATCCATGCTCACTGGTCATCAACCCGCCCTGACCAATGGGTGGACATTCCTACTGAAGAGAAAAAGAAGCATAGCATAAAAAAGGTAACATAAATTTACCACGGAGGAAACATTAAAAAAGGGATGGAAGAAAACTATTCCCAAGTGCATCAGCTAAAGAAAAATGCAATAAGAATATGAATTCAATTTTTGAAAAGAGTTCAGTCTACCAGCTGGACTAAAATTAAAAATGACAACATCAAATATTGCCAACAATATAGAGCAACTGGAACTTTCAAACATTGGTGGTGGTAGTATAAGATACAACACTTATGTTGTTGGAGGCCATCAAATGGGTCTGACTCAGTGACTCTTTGTACAATCAAATGAAACACTGTTGACCCTGTACCATCCTCACAACCATCACCCAGCCTGAGTCCATTGTTACAGCCGTTGTGTCAATCCATCACACAGAGGATCATTTTCACTGACCCTCCACTCTACAAAGCATAATGTCCTTCCCCAGGGACTCGTCCCTCCTGATAACATGTCCAAAGTGTGTGAGGTGAAATCTCACCATCCTTGCTTCTAATGAACATTCTGGCTGTAATTTTTCCAAATAGATTTGCTGATTCTTCTGGCAGTCCATGGTGTATTCAGTATTTTTCACCAACACCATTACTTCAAAGACACCACTTCTTCAGTCCTCCTTATTCATTGTCCAGCTTTCACATGTACCTGAGGTGACTGAAGATACCAGGGCTTGGGTCAGGCACACCTTAGTTCTTAAAGTGACATCTTTGATTGAAAGAGATCTTCTGCAACAAATTTGCTCAATGCAATGTATCACCTGATTTCTTGACTTCTGCTTCCATGGCTATTGATTGTGAATTCAAGTAAAATGAAATCTTTGACAACTTCAGTATGTTCTCCATTTATTATGAAGCTGCTTATTGGTTCAGTTGTGAGAATTTTTGTTTTCTTTATGTGGAGATGCAATCCATACTGAAGGCTGTAGTATTTAATCTTCATCAGTATGTGCTTCAAGTTCTCTTTACTTTTAGCAAGCAAAGTTGTGATACCTGCATACTGCAGTTTGTTAATGAGTCTTCCTGCAATCTTCACTCCCCATTCTTCTTCATATAGTCCAGTTTCTCTGATTATTTGTTCAGCGTACAGTCTGAATATCTACAGCAAAAGGATACAACTCTGGCACACACCTGTCTTGACTTTACACCACATAATATTTCTCTGTTTTGTTCAAGCTAGTACCTCTTGATCTAGATACAGGTTCCTCATGAGCACAATTAAGCACTCTGGAATCCCCATTCTCCACAATGTTATCCACATTTTGTCATGATCCACATAGTTGAATGCCTTTGTCTGGTAAATAAAACACAGGCAAGCATCTTTCTGATATTCTCTACTTTCAGCCAGAGTCCATTTGACATCAACAATGATATCCCTTGTTTCACATCCACTTGTGAATCTGTCTTGAATTTCTAGCAGTTCCCTGTGGATCTACTACTTCAACTGTGTTTGAATAATGTTCAGCAAAAATTTACTTGTGTGTGATATTAATGATTTAGGCCCATAATTTCGGCATTCTTTTCAATCACCTTTCTTTGGAATGGATACACATATGGATCTCTTCCCGTTGGTTGGCCAGGTAGCTATCCTCCAAATTTCTTGGCATAGATGAGTGAGCACTTCCAGTGCTGCATCTGTTTGCTGAAACATCTCAATCAGTATTCTGTATATTTCTGGAGTCTTGTTTTTCACCAATGCCTTCAGTGCAGCTTAGAGTTCTTCCTTTGGTACTATTAGTTCCTGATAACATGCTGTCTCCTGAAATTGTTAAACATCAATCATTTCTTTTTGGTATATTGAATCTGTGTATTCTGTCTGCCTTTTTTTGATGTTTCTGTCATTGTTTGATATTTTCCCCATGGAATCCCTCAATATCGCAACTCTGGGCTTGAATTTTTTTCTTCAGTGCTTTCAGCTTGAGGCATGCTGATAAACTCTTTTGGTTTTCTATCTTCAGGTTTTTACTCGTGTTTTTATAACATTTTATTTTTGACCTTTTATTTTCTTCATGTATGATATTGTTGATGTCATCCCACAACTCAAAGAGTGTTCAGTCATTAGTGTCCAATGTATCAAATCTCATCTTGAAATGGCTCCAAATTCTGGTAGCAAGTACTTAAGGTTGTATTTTGTCTGTCATGGACTTGTTTTAATTTTCTTCACCTTCAACTTAAACTTGCATTGATGGTCTGTTTCAGTCAGCCCCTGAACTTATTCTAACCAAAGATATTGAAATTTTACATTTTCTGTTTCCACGGATATAGTATATTTGATTCCTATGTATCCCATCTGGCATGGTTCACTTGTATAATCACCATTTTTGTTGTTGATAAGTAGATTGTGTGCATGTGTGTATGTATAGACACACATGTGTGTATACACACATATATAAATATAGAAGAGTAAATAGATGTATGGAATTCCACTCATGAGAAAGAAATTATGTATTGTATTATTTCTAACATAAAGCCTTAAAGTTTATTTTACTTGAATTTAAAAGCAAAAAAGAAGCTAAAGTGTAGCAAAAAGAATTGCTGAACTTGAAATAAATTGTTTTTTTTCCCACCACAAGAGATACTGTTTTCTAAAAGATCTATCTAGGATTAAGAAAAAAGGTTATGAAACAACATTGGAGTTGGAATAATCATATTTTTCTAACTGCATGTTTCAATTTTAGATACTGTCATTTGCTTCCCTGCCGTAAATGATGAGGACCTTAATGTGTTCATACTTCCTCCCACTCCTCTCCCCTCCCCATAACTTGATTTTTATTAGTTATATTAAAAGTTACATATTATACATACAAGAGTGTTCACAGTCCGCATAATGTCTTAGTCTTAATTCTATACTTAAATAGATTCTATTGGCACTGGCAGCCATTTTCCCACATCTTCTCCATCTCTGAATTCTGGATTTTGATTTGCCTCTTAACTGGCTAAATTTCATTGCCAAGTGGTTTTGTAAGACGATACTGTATTTTCTGACGTCTTTTGAGCTTGAGAATGTCTGTTTGTTGCCTTTTATCTGACCTTCCCCGTGACTGAGAATTGTATTAATCCTTACTCCATCATCTTCTGACTTGGAATGCTGTTCTAGCAAAGTCTAAGGACTCTCCTGCATGGTCATTTGTTTTTTCTGTCTGGGTTCTTGATGAATTTCTGTACTTATTTCTTCAAGTTAAATTACTCAACCATGATAGAGCGTGGTATTGAATATTATGAATTTTTTTTCTCAGATATCGTGCCAATCTTTCTTTATTTCATGTAGTATTGTATCATATTGTCCAGTACTTTTCTATTCTATGTTTTGATTTTTCTACTTCAAGGAAACTAATTATCCTTATGCAGCACTTTATTTTGCTTTGTTTTTTTCTTTTTTCTTTTGTCTTTTTCATCTATGTTCTTGTAATTTTCCATACATTTCCTCTGTGTCACTATCTTGCTGTCCATGCTTAGCTATGCTATTTTTACTGACTTTAAGTGATTTATTTCTAAACATTATTGTTTGGTCCACAATTTATTTTCTTCAGTTTGTGATCTCCTTTTCCTCTTATCGTGTACTGTTGTCCTTTCCCTTATCATTTTATTATAAAAAGTTTCAAAGTTACATAAAATTTGAAAGAATTGATAGTGAACACCAATAGACCCACCAACCATATTCTACAATTAACATTTTATTCCACTTGCTTTGTCACTTATCTGCTCTTCCATTTGCCTTATTGGCCAAGATCAGCTAAGACAAGCACAAAACAGCTGAGCCCAGCCCAAATTACAGCCCTATAAAATCATTACCCAGATAAATGGCTATTGTTTTAAGCCACTAAGTTTGGGATGTTTTGATATGCAGCAAAATTTAACTTTTTGTAGTATCCCAGAATGAGTCAAGAGACTACCCCTAACTTGCTGTGAGACCTTTAGTCACTGAATCTTTCTAGTGCCTAGTTTCTTGCACTACAAAATAAGGATAATCAATTAAATGATCTTTAAAGGCTTCTTCTAGTTATATCTTATTCTGTGATTCTAAATCTTGTTAATCAATACTCACAAATGTGATAAAATTCTACCTGTGAAGCAAGCTGAACTGTAATTGAATGTCTGTGGTTTCCTTGTCTCAAGGGCAAGTTCTGAAAACCAGCTACCTGACACGTAAGGCAAAACATAAAATGCTTCTCCTTAGAACTTTGTGGTAACCTTACTGGATTTGAGTCTAAAACATGCAGTTGGGAAAAGCTGTCCAGAAAGAGACTGTAACTGATCCTGGAGTGTGAAGAAAGGAAATTATGGTCGACCTCTAAGTCCAGAAAGAGCTCTGTGTAGGGATAGAAGATGTTTGGAAAGTGCAAGAGCAGAGCTGGCACTAGATTTTCTGTAAAACGCCAAGATTTTAACAGGAAGAAAAACCTTAATGGACCCAAGAATTTGCTGAACCCCCGAATGCGTATTTTTACTGTCTAGAGACTGACCCAACAACTTTTTTTTCAAAGCCACTTAGACATACAATTGAAATTGAGACAATAGACACATACTTCTTTAAGTGATTGAACTGGATCATATGGACATCTACATGCTCTCTGAACAGAAATGGTATTTCATTCCGCTATGTCTCTTCAACAGGAACTATATATGATGGAGAGTATATACTAGCCAAGAATGATTTTGTTTTTCTCATTCAGAATCAGCACTAAGGAGAACCCAGAGATTGATGTTGTTAGGACATTTGGGAGTGAGTTTTGAGGGCCAGGGATATTTTCAGAAACAAATCAGTAACACAGCATTCACAAACCAGGCTGCCTAAACCCCTAGGGTTGTATTTGAGAGCATACAAGCCCACAGAATCCACACAACATGATGTTTTCCAGTGACTTAATCACTATGAGTCAGAATCAACTGGACCGTGATGAATTTGATTTTGTTTGTATGGTTGGTTTTGGATTTTTACTTAAAGGATTTTTTTTTGTTTTTGAAAGGAGATATTATTTATTGTTACATAAAAGCAAGCTTGGGTACATTTTAAAATCAAATGCAAAATTCACTTCAATTTTTTCAATAAACATTAAAGAAATGCCCTGCTTCCGGCATGTCTTTTCAGGGATATATAACCATTCTCCTTTGCCACTGGTGTACCTAAGTGACTATGTACGAGAAACCTGGTATTAGGGCATTTCCAGGAGCTAACATATCCCAAACACAAGCCACTTTCTAAAGACAGCGTTTTCCTGAGTAAACTCATAAGAGCAAGGCATTTTCTTCCAGAGACAGTCTGCTGCCAAATATTGTTTCCTTATTACACACCTTCCCAGGCCTGAGGAGTCATTTTCCTAGACGTAGGCCTGAATCTCCTGAAAAACATGCCAGGAGTGAATCGCCTTATTAGGTACAATCACACAAACACATAACAACAGCTACAACTTTCCTAGGTTAGAACAGAGCAGAACTCCGGGGGGAAAAAAGATCTTCACATGGAGGCCTCCAGCAGCAGCACCACCCTCTCTCAAGCCCTATTTCACCTGAGCTCCTCAAAGCAGGTTCTCACTCACTCTCATACACACATCTGGGGGAGAACCTCTCCTGTCTACAACTCTGCCTCCCCTGTAGAGCAGTGACCTGGCTCCTGCATTCATCTTCTTGTTGTCATTGTTACTACTTGCCTCTGAGTGGGCTCAGACTCATGACAACTGTACATGTAACAGAACAAAACATTGCCAAGTCCTGTACCATCTTCATATTCGTTGATGTGTTTGATTCCATTGTTGTGGCTACTGTATCTGTCCATTTCATTGAATATTGAATCCATGGTCTGCCAAAAGAATGAACAAATCTATCCCAGAAGAAATATGGCAGAATTCTCCATAGAAGCAAAGATGGCTAGGCTTCAACTTAGTTACTTTGAGTGTGTCATCGAGAACAAACAATTGCTGAAAGAAAGGGTCATTCTGTTTGATAAAGTCGGTGGTCAGCGAAAACAAGGAAATTCATCCATGAGACGAATGTATCCTCCTAAACGCTATCAAATAAGAAAATTTTTCAACAAGGCAGCAGAATCAATGCTACCAAAATATAAGTTTCTGATCTTAAGCATCTCAGATAATTGATGCTGGAAAAATTTTATGAGTTGAGCCGACTGTCCTGAGCTTCCTCTCCCCTGGTTCTTCACCAGTTTGTTTATTTATTCAGCAAACTGTTTAACAAGTTGTAACTAGATAAGGCTATGCTAGACGTTTGCAATTCAGAGTGCCCTCCCTTGTATAGATCACGTCTAGTGGTGGAGACAGTATTAAATAAATAAGTCTACAAATATTATGCACTGGAGCACATCATACTCTTGTGTGTTTTTTAGCCAAGGTTGACATTTACAGGGTTTCATAAGAAACCCAAAATTATCATAATAATTTCAGAAATATTCATTGGTGATAACCACTTATACAATTTGTTTCATTCCAACAACCCACTTAACACCAGCATCTATCACACTGCAAAGACTTGTCATCCTTTTTGATGGATCTCTTCTCATTTTTGGTTCTCTGAAACTATGATGCAATTGCAATGCAAACGGACTGCAAAGTGAAATTGAAGACCTTACCGAAGCTGTCAGACTTTATGAGGTCAATGAGAGTGATGCTAAAGAACTGCTTGAACCCCAGGCAAAGCCAATGACAAATGATGTGCTGGCAGTTAGATCAGGTAACAACACAAAGAGAGGAATTTGACAGGGATGATGAACTGATGGACACTTCCAAACAGAATGATTGGACCACCAAATGGCTAAAAGAAGCCCTTGGGAAAACTCGGAGTCCTAAATTCTTTCATAATAAATGTCCTTCTATAAGCTTGTGTAACACCCAAAAAAACAAACTCACTGCCATCAAGTCAATGGTAATCCTACAGGACAGAGTAGAACTGCCCCATAGGGTTTCCAAGGAGTGCTTGGAGGATTTGAACTGCTAATCTTTTGATTAACAGCTGTAGTACTTAACTGCTGTGCCACCAGGATTTTCTATGTTTGTGTAGCAAAAATGAAAATATACACACACAAAGCATAGGCAGTCATCATACCTCCATGTGATTTTGTTGGAAGAATCACATTTCTCAAAGTTATGAACACACGATTAATTCTTTGTTCATATTACATTTCTATGTGCGGACAGAATTGTAATCTAAAATTGAGTAAGGAAAGATAAAAATGAATTTATTGGCACAATTTCTAGTTTTATTAATACCTCCTATTTCCCAAGAAATACTGATTACCATTTTAAGTGGACTTGGTCTAAAGTGACCTTTCCAGGTAAGATAGGCACAGATGTCCAGCCTTCATATCAACAGACTGGTGTAAGTTCTTTGAAGGAATGTATAGGGGGTTGCGAGACCCCCCCCCGGGAACTTAGATAGTCTAGGGAAGTGACATTGCAGCTAAGACTTGAATGGAAGATTGAAGGAAAGAAGGTCCCCAGGAGTGGGTTTAGAGTTAGGATGTGACAACTGAAGAACTAAAAGAAAGTCAACACGTCTGGAGGCAGAGACAAGGGCTAGGATGAGTTTGAAGTTATAGTCTGGGAGCAAGACGTTGCCCTTCATCACATCAGCACTGAGAAGGTATTTCAGGATTCTGAGCAGGAAAGTGACAGATTTGTGACTTAAAGAAGCCCTGGCTGGCACTATATAACACCTTCTATTCTACTTTTTGTCACTGGGAAAAGCCTCTTTGGATTTCTTGTTCCCTCCTAGAACCAAAACCCAGTTCAGAATTCCCAGGCCAAACCCAAGCCTCCCAACTTTGTGTACTTGTTAAGGAATACTACTTCACTGCAGATTTATAAGGCAATGATGAGGAAACCCACTGAGTCCCAGGGATCCAACTGACAGCTTGAGATTGACAGTCTCCATGCCAAGATTCCTCTTTCAACAATGATAAAGTAACAGAGACTACACTTATCCTCCCACCTCAAACAACTAAAAAAACAAACAGCATGGTGGTGGGATGTTTTCAGACACTGGACACCAGGCAGCACAAGGCAGTGATCTCAGAAAGAAGGGAACAAAATGAGCTCTACAATTGTCCCAGCTTATACCCTGGGGAGAGTTTCCAGATTTTCCAAACAGAGTCGAGCAGTCTCCCTGAGTTAAAGAGATCCAATTAAGAACTCCAAGGGGCCATGGAAGCTAGAACTTTTAGGACAGAGTACCTAGGATAAGGGCAGAAAGGAGAAAGCTTCAAAGGAAATGCTCTTAGTGATCCACTTCCCTTGAATCTTCAGCTGAGTACTAATCAATGTGTGTGTGACAGAGAACACTACTAGAGAACAGAGGGGGGCTGTAAGGGTGAGGAATACCAGAAAGTACTAGGCAAAACAATATCTGGAGCTCACCCTTGGCTAGGAAACATTTGTGTTCCCACCAGCCAGAGTGAGAAAACTTCATAATACATGCGGCATCAGGGAGAGGGCTCACCTGGGTATTGTCTCAACGAGACAGATTAGTCCTGAACTAAAGACCACTCTGGCCCCACCTACCAAAGCTTAAAAACAAGCCCTCAAAAGGTCAAATCATTTCTTAATAGTTTAACTGTGTCATAGACAAGATTGAGAACATTTAAGGGAATGCAAAACATGTTAAGCACCCAACAAGGTAAAATTCACAATGTCTGGCATGCAATCAAAAATCATCAGGCGTGTAAAGAAATAAGAAAATATACTTGATCATAAGGAGAAAAATCAATCAATAAAATAGGCCTAAAAATGGCACAGATGATAGAACTAACAGATGACATCCCTAGCTCCATCTTCTGAAGAGTTCTATGATGATTATCACTGTTGCCAGAGCTATGCGGAGAAGTAATATGACAGCTACCAAATCAAAACACTGAGATGCCGACAAGGTAAGAATGACCTGCGTACCATCATAGAGGAGCCTTCTGTCACAGGGAGTTCATATCTCACCCCAGGGCTCCTAAAGCTCAGAGCCTCTTCTCAACAGAGACTGATGACTGTGTTCCAACTTTTAAACTCTTGAAGTGGAACTTGTCTCGTTATTCGGTCATCTGAATGAAGAAACTTCCTGGAGTGTCTGGGAAGGCATTAGAAAATCAATCTATTCAGCAGCCTTTAAAATATAGCACTCAGTCAAGCGCATTATCAGGCACTAAATCAGCATTACTTTTTTATTAGAAAGGTAGTCCATTCTTGTTGAAGCCTACTTCCTTATTCAAATCTGTGCTTCTTTGACTGCTATCTCTTCCATCATCCATATCTGCTGTTGAAATCATAAGGAAAAATTAAGTTATTTGGGAGGCACGGATTCTGTGATAACTGAAGAATAGTCTCCATTGCAGCAATTACATTATTGTTGGGCTGTGTTAGCATGTAAATGCCTTTCTCAAGTCAAGTGTAAGAACACACACTGGGAGCCAGCAATTTTAAAAACTGAAAAATCTCTTTACATGTTCAAAATGACTAGTCTTGGGAGTAACCTTCCCATAATAGGAGCACAGCTAATTTCTAACATCCTCTGACTGCAAAGTGGAAACCCAAATCCTCAGCCTCCACTTCACCTAGGGCCTTGTATTCCTCTCCTTTTCTCTATTCAATGTTTTTAAAGATTATCACAAAGTAATGTGCTCGTACTGTAGTAAGGGAGTTGATGCAGATGGGTATAAGGAAATGTTAAGAATCCCCTCAATTCCAAATGGCAACCGTTATCAACAGCCTGGTGAGCATCCCCCAGGCACACACAGAAGTGAGTTCTACCCTGGATATACATAGTTTGGATTTGGTTTGATTTGGTTTTTGCTAAAACGGGATCTCACTTTAGGTCTTTCTCTGGAGTTTTAACATTGAATATGTCACTGATCTCGTCAACACTCTTGACTTATTTGTCTGATTCTGTTTACATGGGCTTTTAAGTTGTTTTCCATTCCAAATATTCCTAGAGAAAAACATCTGTGTGTGTGTGTGTCTGTGTGTGTCCAGCAAGCAGAAAATCCAGGGGTCAAACTGCTTTCTCTAGATTCATCAGAGAAGTATGGCAGGGGACAAAGGTACATGCATATTTATTTCTAATAGGCAGTGTCAGATCGCTTTCCTTAAAAAAATAAGGATTACAACAATACTACACCATGAGAAATGTATGAACCTGCCTGAATTCTTTCAACCTGTGCTCTGAATTTTGAGAGGCTTCTTTAACCTCTCTGAGCCCAAAACAGAGGCCAAGAACAAGAACCAGTGAGTGGCCCCTGGTGGACACCTAGTAGTTGGTAGCTGTTGCTCTGAGGAGTATATTATATTTAATCTACAATATGTAACATTAGCTGAGTGAAAGTTTTAAATTACAGGCAATATCATGTTGAGGTAAAATGAACTGCCTATATTTGAGGAATGCAGAAAAATAGAACTGCCAGCAAAACAGCCTTTATAATGTTACACACAAACACACACACCAAAAAAAAAAAAAAAAAGGCTTGTTTTGAAGCCTTATATTAGCACAACTCTGACACCAGCTATTTACGTTCTTGGATGACTTTCTCCCATCTTAAACCCATCTTAAATTTTTCTCTGTCTGCCAATTAGGAAAACACCCTGAAAAGATCACTTCAGGAAGCCAGTCTGTGGTTGAGATGGTCCTGCAGGGACCAGGAATTACAATTTTTTTGTTCCAGGTGGGCTGTTTTCCAGTTATTTATGCTGGTAAAGACTCAAGACCCCTGTTAAACCACCCAAGCCTTTGAAGTAGCAGCAAGACGGAGCCCTGTCCCTGTCCCTGTCCCTGTCTCTGCCTCGTCCCAGTGTGATCTCAGGAAACAATTTAACTTTGCAGAGCCTCAGTGTCCTTGTTTGTAAACTGGAGCTACCACGTTCTTCCCCAGCTGTATTGATAAGAATGTTTTCATGGAACAATCCTGTCTCAATTTCCTGACACTATTGTAACACCGACACCACAACTGAGTGGCTTAAAGGTCAGAAATTTCTTTTCCCGGAGGCTACAAGTTCAAGTCAGGGTCTCATTTGTGTCACTTTCCTCCTTGCCGGAAGCCCTGGGTGTTCTTCGGTTTCTGGGAATTCCTTAGTTTGCAGGGACCATCATATGGCCTCTCTCTTTCCCCATGTGTGTCTCGGTGTCCATTCTGCTCCTTTTACAACTTACGGATGATCAGATTTAGAACACACCCTACTCGGGTATGATCTAATAACAAAGAAAATTCAATTTCCAAACAGCGTCCTATTTACAGACATGAAACAGCTGCCATGGAGTTAACTCTGACTCTTGGCAACCCCCTGGGTGTCAGAGCAGAACGGATCTTCTTAGGGTTCTCAATAGCCACTGTTGGGGAGCATTAGATCACCAGGCCTTTCTTCCAAAGCATCTCTGGGTGGAAGACTTAACCCTCAGCCTCTCAGTAGCTGAGTGACATACCTGTTTGCACCATCCAGAGAATCCTTCTTTACCAGTATAAACCAAACCCAGACCAAACCTGTTGCCTTCAAGTCAACTCCAGCTCTTGGAAACTCCATGTGTTAGGAACCAGGATACCAATACACATTGAGGGTGGATGCAATTTAATCTGCAACAGCTCCCTGTGGAAATCATCTACAGGTGAGGCTGATGAGACCCGCCACCAAGCTTCAGGAAACCAGATGTGGGATGTGTGGCCAGCTGTGCAGGCTCAGAAGAGAAAGGCCACGGCTGTATTGGCACCTTCACAGGGATGCTGTTAGACGGAGCTGACTGAGGTCAGGGTGGTTTTCTATCTGTCACTCAGCATCTCCAGCTTTGTTTTTTTATTTTTCATTTTGCTTTCTCTTCTCAAACGTGAATGTGGAGAACAGAAAGAGATCAGTACGCACAGCAAAGTTCTGTTAATCTGGTTGGTTTTCAGCCAGATGGGCCTCTTGGGGGCCAACCCCAGAGCCAAGAAAACTCAGGAGACTCTGCTTGCTGGGATGGTCCTCCCTCTCTCTCTCTTCACTGGGGTTCCCAGGCTGTGCCCAGTACCTGAGGTACAGCCATGTCAGAAAGTTTGATGTCCCCTACCCCTCCTGCTTCCCAGCAGGTGACCTGAATACACAGGGCCACCCTGTACAACCTGATATCCAGAAATGCACCATCAAATCATGTATTGGCATCCCTTTCCCTTCCCTGCGCAGGCCCCCAGTGCACCGTCAGGCCTCGGAAAGCCAAGAGCCATCATTCTGTTGTGCTCTTGTTGTAGTTTCTAAAGAAATAAGAGACTTGCCTTTTTGTTAATACACAACAGCCTTGACCATTTTCTTCTGTTTTTAGGATGCCTGGAATGGCCTACAGGTCCAAGGGGAAAGGGCTGCTGAGCAAAGGGAGACTGGAAAACAGTCTCTCTCCAAGAGGCCAGTTCCATCTTGCTCACCTGGGGACACTTGTTCTTCACACTGGAAGCTCAGCCTCCGAAAAGTCAGAAAATTCCAGAACCCTTCTGGGTTAGCCCAGGCTTTGTCTGCTAATCAAAATTCTGTCATTACCTAAGAAGAGCATTACCATTCCCAAAGCAAAAAGAAAGAGAAAAAGTCTCTAATACTTCTCCTTAGCAGCTGATGATATAAAACAGGGTGCCATTTGAGACCTAGGACAAGGCCCATCTCTGGGGAGAGAATGGTGTTAACTTCTAATAGCTTTTCAATAATAGCCAAGCATCCACAGTCCCCTATAAAAAAGGGGGGGGGCACAGTTTAAAAAATTAATAGAGTTGAATGTGCTTCCTACTGAGGAAAATGCCAGATTAATAAGTGCATTAAGGGCTGCTTTGGATTGGAAATAATTATGGATGATGACAAGGAACAGAGGGGACACGGGTGGCACTCACAGGAATGCATTTTAAAAAGCAGTTTAAACAGCCTTCAGATGTTGGTATTATCCTGCATGACCAAATTAAGAGCAAATGAGAAAAGTTTATCTGGCATTTTGGAGTACTGGGAAGGCTTAATGTTATAAATTATACAGTATGCGGATAGGAAATGGTGAGCAAATTCGTGTCAACCGTTATTGGCAGTTTAAATACCAAATGCTTTAGAAAGCATTCAATATTTTAATTTGAAATTAAAAGTACAAGCTACAACATTCCCCCACTACCAAAAACAAAAATGAAAAGACTTTTGCAGTTATTCATTTGCCAGTCTGATCATCAGAAATTGCCTTGATCAGAAATTAATCTCCATCGTGTCCAACTGGAGCTATCAGCATTGCATAAATGTGATTGGCCTGAGCCAGAGAATTGATTTAGAAGTCCTAAAACAGAAAGTGTCAAAATGCTCTTCCAATATCTTAATCAGCTGCTGCAGTAACACGTGGTAGTCACAGCCCACCATGGGGCTTATCAATATCTAATCCAGTCTCACATCAAGTCTCCAAGCTATATGCAGGGAGAGCTGGTTAGAGACACAAAGCAGAATCTGGCTGGGTCAGGATCGGCCATGACCAAGCAGATGCCAGTTCTGTGGTGAGTGGCAGCAATTCATGTCCATGGAGGCAACTTTCCTCAGAATTCCAAAAACTAATCCATAAACCTTATCTCTGCTGATGACTGTATCCATTGTCATTGCTTTCCTGGAAGGCAATTTGATAACATTTAATAAAAGCCTTTGAAAAACAAAATTCATACCAAATAATCTAATGGCTAATATCATGCCCTGGAAGGTTGCTCAGACAAAGCATAAAGATGTTCATCGTATTGTTATTAACAATAGCAAAAACAAATATTAAGTAACCTAACTGCTCACTAATGGGGTATATAGTGTGTTCATACTGCATGGCACATGTGTGAAAGGAAATACAATGCAGTTATTGTAAATGATTTTTGTTGATTCCTAGTTTCTCGTTAGGGATGGAACCAGCTAGAAAGAGCATCATTTACACCCTTACAAGAAGGGGAAAAATGGACAAGCTTCAAGATTACCATGACTCTTGAAACCGTCAGCAAGCTGAGATCATAGGACAACTGACTAACCTCACATCTGGAGAGTCAGAGGTACCTGGAGGGAGACACAAGATATGCACTCTTGCTTAACCGGGGTAGATGCAGCCAGACACCTTAGGAAAATCGAGCAGGAGGTAAAAGAAACATGTGAGAAAATAAAGGCCAAGATTTTTTTCAAGTTCAATGACAGATACAACACCAGTGATGCAAAAAGGTCAGAGAACACCAACAAAATAAATACAAAACATAACAGAAAATGAACCTCCTAAGCAGATCAAGTTTCAGTGGCTAAGGTTTTTTTTGCAAACAGCACATATTTAATCATTGCTTTTTGAACATTTAACCTGACAGTCTTTGTCCTTTAATTGGTATATTTTGATCATTTCCATTTAATGTGATTATTCACACATCTGTATTAAAATCCTCCACCCTTAGCTTTTTTTATTATCATCTCTTCCTTTTATTTTTTTTTTTCTTTTACTGCCTTCTCTTGGGTAAATTGAGCATCTTTTAAGAAATCTGTTTTTCACTCCCTTATGGATTTATATTTATATTTCTTTATATTGTTTTAGTAGTTATCCAAATGTTCATGTGTCTCTTTAATTAGAGAGTGTACCTTGAAATGGAACTATACCACTTCATGTATAGAACTTTAAGAGGCCTGATAGTGCAAAGATTAAGGGCTCAGCTGTTAACTGAAAAAAGACTCCTAGCTTACCGTGAAAAAACAAAAAATAATAATTACATCACACTTCCTGTTAGGAGCCATGCAAGCCAAATGATGAAGTGACATCTTTAAAATGCTAAGAAGGATAAACTACCAACCCAGAATTCTACACCTAGGACAAATATCTTGCATGAAAGAAAAACACAGGCTTTGTCAGATAATTAAAAATGGATACAATTCTTTGCTATTGGACCTATACTGCAAGAAACTTTTAAGGAATTTCTTCAGGCAGAAGGTGTACAATATAAGACAGGAACTCAAATCTAAGCAAAGAAATTAAGAGCACCGGAAATGGAAAAATGCCAGTTAAGGAAAATTTATTTTTTATTAATCTGAATTGTTCTAAAAGATAACTGTCTAAATCCCAAAGAGTAATAATGTCATCTGTGTTTATAACATATATAAAAGTAAAATGTATGACAACAATGTTGTTGTGTGCTTTGGAGCTGATGACTCATAGCAACCCTACAGGACAGAGTAGAACAGCCCCATAGGGTTTCCCAGGCTGTAATCTTTCTGGGAGCAAATCATCAAGTCTTTTCTCCCAGTGGCAATGATAGCACAAAGAATTAGAGAAGGAGTTGGTAATGTAGTTATAAAGTCTGTATGTTGTTGTTCTTTTTGGGTGTAGTCAAGTCAATTACAACTCATAGCAACTTTACCTGAACAGCCCCATGGGATTTTCTCGGCTGTGTAGTCTTTACAGAAGCAGAACACCAGCTCTTACTTGGACAGAGGTACTAGGGGAGTTAGAACAGCTAAGCTTTCAGTTAACAACTGAGCCCTTAATCTTTGCACTACCAGGGCTCTTAAAGTTCTATACATGAAGTGGTATAGTTCCATTTCAAGGTATACTCTCTAATTAAAGAGACACATGAACTCTTGGATAGCTACTAAAACAATATAAAGAAATATAAATAAGAATACAAAGAAATATAAATAATAAATCCATAAGGGAGTGAAAAATAGATTTCTTAAAAGACGCTCAATTTACCCAAGAGAAGGCAATAAAAGAAAAAAAATAAAAGGAAGAGCTGGTAATAAAAAGAAGCTAAGGGTGGAGGATTTTAATACAAATGTATGAATGATCACATTAAATGGAAATGATCAAAATATGCCAATTAAAGGACAAAGACTGTCAGGTTAAATGTTCAAAAAGCAATAATTAAATATGTGCTGTTTGCAAAAAAAAACATTTTAAATATAATGATTTAAGTAGGTTAAAAAGACAAAGATGAGGGAAAAAAGGCCACACAAACGGCAACCAAAGTAAGCTGGAGTACTTACATTAATGTCACACAAAGCAGATTTCAAAAGAAGAAAAACCAGAAGTGATATTACATAAAGATAAAACAAACCAGTTCCCATCAAATCAACTTTGACTTACAGAGCCCGCATGTGTTTCAGAGTAGAACCATGCTCCATAGGGTTTTCAGTGGTTGTGAACTTTCAGAAGCAGATTGCCAGGTCTTTCTTCTGACGTGTCCTGGGTAGGTTCCAACTTCCAGCTTTTTAGTTTGTAGCCAAGTACTTAATCATGTGAGCCTTCCAGGTGGAGGGATAATGATAAAGGTGGGGGGGCCAGTTTATTCTCCAAGAAGATATAACAATCCTAAACATGCATGCACCTAAAATAGAGCTTTTAAACACATGAAACAATAACTGGGAGAACCAAAAAAAGAGAAATCAATAAGCTCATAATTTTACTTAGTGGTATCAATGTGTCTCTCTCAGTAAGTAATAGATAAAAAGTAGGCATAAAACCAGTAAGAATATGTAAGACCTGAACAATACTACCAAACAAATTGACATAATTACAAATGTAAATTTCCATGTGCCCTTAAAAACTTATATTCTGATGTCACTGGCTGGAGTGTTCTGTAATTGTTAATTATGCACTATACAATGCAATAGGACAAGAAAAAGAATAAAACGGATACATATTTAAAAAGAAAAAACAAGTGTCTCTCTGCATAAACAATATGATGGTCTAGAAAATGGTGAAGACTACACTGAAAGACTCCTGGAACAAAAAAGGGAGTTTAACAATGCCACAGGGTAAAGAGTCCATATTCAAAAAGTAATTACATTTCTATATACTGAGAATGAAAAATTGCAATTCAGAAATTTTTTTAAAAGGCTATAATAGCACTAAAAAATTAAATATTTAAATATAAGTCAAAAAATGGGCAGAATCTGTATCCTGACAATTACAAGGCACCAGTGAAGGGAATAAAAGAAGATCTACGAGAATAGAAACAGAAAACTCATTCATGGATTGGCAGACTTGGGATGATCAAGATGTCAGTTCTCCCCAAATTTGCCTATAGATTTAACACAATCTAATCAATGTGCCAAGCAAGATTTTTTACAGCTATCAACAAGCTATTTCTAAAACTTGTATGGCAATGTAAAGAAGCTAGAATAGTTGAAACAATTCTGATTTTTAAAAAAAGTTGGGGAACTCACTACTATTATAAAACCTAACTATACTTACTGAGTAATCAACACAGTACTACATTAGCAAAGGACAGGCACATACACCCGAAGAACGTAACAGAGTCTGGAAATGGATTCATAAGACAGCCAACTAATCTTTCACAAAAGTACAAAGGAAAATTCAAAATCTACAAAGAATAATACTTTCAGTAAATAGTGTTGGGAAAAAAATGGTCATCCATATGCACATACACAAAAAACAAAAAAACCTAAATCCACCTTATACAAAAATTAATTCAGATTTAATTATAGACCTAAATACAACCATTACACTACAAAATCTGAATATGAAAACATAGGACAAAATCTTCTGTGACCTATAATTAACAAATATTTCTTAGATGCAGCACCAAAAGCATAATCCATTAGAGAAAAAAATAGAACTTTGTCAAAATTTTAAACTTTTATTGTACAAATAATACTGTTAAGAAAATGAAAAGATGGATTACAAGTTAAGAGAAAATATTTGCAAATCATATTTCTAACAAATATGTAGACTGTCAAAACTCAACACAGGAAAACAAGCAACCTAATTAAAAATGGACAAATAGTATAAACAAAAACCTCACCAAAGAAGACATAGAAATGACAAATAGCATATGAAGATACTCAAGATTACTAGTCACTACAGAAATGCAAATTGAAACCACAATGGTATCACACTACACATCTATTAGAATGGCTATAATTTGTAAAAATGGTAAACTGAAAACACCTAGTGTTGACAAGGATACAGGGCAACTAGAACACTCTTACGTTGCTGGTGGAAATTCAGAATGGTTCAGCCACTGTGGAAAACAGGTGACTTCTTACAAAGTTAAACACAGGTTGAACACATGACCAAAAAAATTCCAATCCTTGGTACTTACAAAGAAAAGTGAAAATCTGTCTTCACCCAAAAACCTGTACACAATATTTAAAATAACATTTAAAGCAGTATTATTTATAATTTCTGAGAACTGGAAATAGCCCATACTAGCACTTTAGCTAGTAAATTTAATTTAGAGGGGGAAAAAAGAGGTGTATCAGTACAATGGAATACTATTTGATGACAGAAAGAAGCCAGCTATTGATTCCCACAACTTGATGAATTTGAAATGCATTTTTCTAAGTGAAGGAAGTCAGGTTTCAAAGGATACATGTTCTGGGATTCCGTTTACATAACATTCTAGAAAGGCAAAGCTATAGGGATGGAAAACATGTCAGTGCTTGCCAGGGAAAGGGGGGTGAGGAAAGAGGTTATCTATAAAAAGGGGTGAGGAACCGTTCCTCACAGTACTGGTTCATGAATTTGTCACAGCTCATAAAACTGTATACCACCAAGTGTGAAGCTTACCACGTTGCCTTAAAACGTCCCTGGGTGGTCCCCATGGTTTCTGCTCAACTTCTAGCCTTTAGAAAGAGCCTTGGTGGCTCAGTGGTTGTGTGCTTGGCTGCTCATCTAAAGGATGGTGGTTAGAATCCACCCAACAGCTCTGTAGGAGGACCACCTGCTCCCTTGAAGATTCCAAAAGCAAACAAAATCCACCACCCTCGTGTCTATTCCGACTCCTGGCAACCCTACAGGACAGAGTAGAACTACTCCTCAGAGTTTCCAAAGAGCACCTGGCAGATTAGAACTGCCAACCTTTGCAGTTAGTAGACTGAGCACTTAAACACTACACCATCAGGATTCCAAATCCTATGGAACAGCTCTACTCTATCACATTAGGTCACTGTGGGTCAGAATGGACCTGACGGCAAGTAACAGCAGAAACAACACTAGCCTTAACATGAGTAGTTTGAACCCCCATAGCAGCCCACGGAAGAAAGTTCTGGCAATCTGCTTCTCTAAAGCTTTCAGCTAAGAAAAAACTCTAATGAGAAGTTCTGTGACACATGGAGTCACCAAAAGTCAGCATCAGATTTGGTTTGGTCTAACTTTAAAACATTAGGATGTTGAGGAAACCCAAAATGGAAAAATTAAGTGAAATAAATGAGCCTTGTTGTATTACCAGTGAATCACATAACCTGACAGAAGAGTTAGGGGAAGAAAAGGGCTAATCTGAATTATTTTGGAAAATGGTATGTCAGCTGCTATTTTAAAGCTAGAGACCAAAGAAGTATACATAAATAATGTATTCTGGTTAGCGAGTTTGACTCTCACAAGGATATAGGTTAGCTTTTCTAAAACTACTATGTGAGTAGAGCACCGCTGAACAACTAATGTGTTATAGATAATGACAGCCAGCTTTCTCATTTCTGGTAAAAAGTTGTAAACAAGGAAAAGGGAAAGGTTAGAATGAACCCTGTGATATTAGACTACAATCAAAAGTATCAGTATAAATTTGTGTGATTTTTTTGAAGAAATTCATACAACTGTATATGTATACATACATTAGTATACATACATGTATTTCTAAATTTTGTCTGCTGAAAGAGCTGAGAATGATTGAAATCCCAGTAGCAAGGAGAACATCTAGCCAGATTTTGGTTTCTAGATACCATCCTCCAGGAAAAGTCCCAGGATTTCTTGAAGAAGTTGTTGATTCCAAGACCAGTAAGGGAAAATAGACTACGAGATTGCAGCATCTTGAGGTACCAGAAGGCAGAAAGTGCTGAAAAAAAAAGATGAGGTGGCAGGTGCTGAAAAGTCATAGGAGCCAGTGTAAAAGACGTCACAAAGGCCAAAGCTAGAACAACTTAAGCAACAGCTTAAAGGTAGTGTTGGACTGCAGTCCACAGAATACAGTAGTTTTAGCCACAAAAATCATTGAAATATAAAGTAGAAGATGATAGACACAGAGCTAGATGGATGGATGGATAGATAGATGGATGGATGAGGGGAGGACAGACTGATGAATGGGTGGCTGAATGGATGGATAGCTGGGTATGGGGTTGGATCAACTGACAGAGGGAGGGAGGGAGGAAGGAAGGAAGGGAGGAAGGGAGGGATGGAGGGATGGAGGGATGGAGGGATGGAGGGTGGGAAGGCGGGAGGGCGGGAGGGAGGGAGGGAGGGAGGGCGGCGGGAGGGCGGGAGGGAGGGAGGGAAGGAGGGCGGGAGGGGTGGATGGAGGGAGGGGTGGATGGAGGGAGGGAGGGAGGGAGAGAGGAATGGAGGGAGGGAGGGATGGAGGGATGGAGGGATGGAGGGATGGAGGGATGGAGGGATGGGTAGGTAATGTCACCAGGCAAAAACTCCAAGTTCTTGCTCACGACTCATACTGGCCAATAAACAAGAGACAAGACGGGAGAACAAGAAAGCCACCTTTATGTCATTGTACAAGGAAGAGGAGTCAAGTCAGAGCTGCTGCTGCCAAGACTGCTTGCTAAGGGTGGGCAAGTAAGTTACTTTAAAAGGGATTTACAAGTAGGGAGTTCATACAAGTTAATGCCAGCAACACTCTCAGTCGTACTACTTAGGCACAATGGGGGTTACATAAGCAAAAGCAACCTCCAAATGGAAAACTGAAGGGGGAGTAAGCATAGCAAATGAAACAGGATTTTTTAATACTTTACTGTCTCAGTAAAATAGAAACTCTTTATTAGATGAATTCCAATTAACAAATAGAAAAGGAATGGGGAAAATTGAAAACTAGAATGCCACAATAATTGTTGCAACCAAGATTTGTCAATAGATTCTAAACTTAGCAGGTGAAAGTCTGAGCAGAAACAGGGTTCTTTGCATGACCTCAAAGTATCCCTCCAAGATATTTATTATTCACTGAGTGTTATTCACTACAAAGGTAAAAATAGTAACTTACATTGAAGCAACCCAGCAGGCATCACCTTAACCAAGGATCAAGGTCAACATCACCACTAATAAGACCTTTCAACACCATGTAGTCACTGAAGGACACACTAAGAAGGACGCACTGGTGGTATCCTTACCAAAATTGCATGAGCTCAGTCAAATCAGGAGAAAATACCATACAAACCCAAACTAAGGGACATTCTGTGAAATGGCTCTTTAAAACTTTACAAGTCATGAAAAACAAAGAAAGATTTGTTTCAGAGACCAAGATGGCATGATAACTAAAAGACTGGTCCAACCAAATTGTCTGGAGTTTAGTTCATATTCATTTCTTAATTTTGATCAATTATTTATGAAAAGGATATGTGTAAGTATATGTTCAGACCTAAAAAGAACATCAGATCCTTCAGTCAAAACTTTGTACAGCCCAAGTTCTCATCAGCATCAAAGCACGGCTTTTTCAGAGGTTGATGTATCATTTACCGTAACCACTCTCTCTGGGAAACAACTGCCTGTTTGGATTTACAATCAATTTCATTTTAGTCTCAATATTCCAAGATTTCACAAGAGAAAGCTGATGGTGGAGATGAAAATACGGCTTCCCCAGGAGGGCAGGAGAGGCCAAAAGGAGGCCAAATGCCACAGTCAGGGTCAATCTCTCATTACATGGCTCCCAACACAGAGGACACAAGCGCTGGCCCCTCAGAATTTCAAACCCAACTTCTTAGAGATTTAGTTTTCTTTTGAAACAATTTCTGGCAGCTTTTGATCTCCTAAACTGAAGGAAAAAAAAAAATCAAAGAACTCTGTTTCTCTGGAGTATTATTAGCAAAAGAGTTTCTGGATGCTGCCAAGTAGGAAAGAAATGTAATAGCATCTCAGTTTTATTCATCTTCAAAGCAAACTAAACACAGTTTTAAATAAAGAGAATCACGGTACCCTACAGATATTTGAAGGGATAGAATAAACCTCTTTGCACAAGAAAAGATGACATAACATTTATCTTGAAGGATGTTCCCTGCGTTTCTGTTTGTTTAACGCCTACAAGTGGGCTGTCAAATGGGGTCTGTACTTTACATCCAAAGTAAAAACATTTCACCATTTAGGGAACTCACAAACTCAGCAATTTGCATCAGTGATGGACACTGTCTCCTTTATTCAGTCGAGGTGTCTATACTACCTGTCCCCAAAAGTCCAGGGTGTTACAGACTTCAGGGTTTCCCGAGGAGCAAATATTCAGCCAATGTCCAAAAATAAAGCAGTATCTTCATGCTCCTGTAACACAGACTTGTTCATCGCTGCCCAGTAAAGGCCATGTTTTCATCTAGTTGCAGTATATCTGGCAAGGCACATGGGTGTGGAGAAGAGCATGACCCCCACCACTGTGTCAACTCCAACCCACAGTGACCTTACAGTGACACAATAGGAAAGAGTAGAACTGCCCTAGGGTTTCCAAAGCTGCTATCTTTGTGGAAGCCAACTGCTACTTCTTTCTGTTCTTGGGAAACTGGTGGGCTCAAACCACCAATCTCAATTAGCAGCCAAGCACTTAACCAACTGCACCATCAAGACTCCTTGATGGGCCTGATGGAGGAGTGTATTCAAGTGTTCATTCAAACACTGTCTATCTCTACTGTGGAGCAGCTATGAGCCAGATGGTTTTCTAAGCTCTGGGGACATTGCAGTGCCTGGAAAACAAACCAGTATATCTTCTCATTGCTGACTCTGACAAGTACTGAAAAGAAATTGACGAGATGATACGATGACAAATTTTAAGAGGGAGGTGCTGATTTGGAGACCTGCCTGAGGCAGAGACTCTGGGCTGAAAGGTACCAGCTCTTTAAAGAGCTAGAGGGAAGGTGGCTCCAAGCAGCTGGAACAATAAGTGCAAAGATGCTTAGGCTTCATAACAGGCCCTCCCATAACCCCACCAAAAAAATAAAATAAAATAACCATTACCATCTTGTCAATTTCAATTCAATGCAACCTTGTAGGACAAAGCAGGACTTCTTCATGAAGTTTTCAAGGAGCAGCTAGTAGATTCAAACTGCAAAACTTTTGGTTAGCCAGCCACAGCACTTAAATACTATGCCACTGGAGTTTTCCATAATGCTTAGCACTTAGCTTCCCCAAATATGCCTACAGGGTCTTATTAAAGGTATTCTCCACCTGAGAGTCACCCTTGAGCTGATCAGGCCTTAGTGCTGGGCCCGGACAGGGAATGTCAGTGTTCAGGGACCAGCCCTCAGCCAATGCCCGGTGGGAGCAGATAAATATACCCCAGCTTCCTCACCCTTCAGAATGAGACACCCGTGTCATCAAAAGGAACAGGTTCTAAATGTCCACAGGTCCAGTGGCATATTCCCTGTACTGGGTATGTGACCTTCGTTACAGCACAGAACACATTTGCTCCCTCTGCAAACGTTTGCTGAGACCAGACATGCTAAGAATCCGAGAGAGGAGGCAGATTTTTGAATCCTAGCCCCTGAGAAGCCTGTGCTCCTCAGTGTAACCCAGATCTGGAGGCAGCAGGCAAGATACAGCATCATGCTAGCTGCAGTAACTCCGAGGTGACTCAGGTGCCAGGCTGCACGGGGGTGACGAAATCAAGGCTTCACCAAGGACACGACACTGGAGCTGAGTCGTACAGGGTGAGTTGGGTTACTCCAAACTGACAAGGGCCAGAGGGAACAGCCTGGGCATCAGTCTAAATGCAAGCCAGAACCTCCAGTGCGGAGAAAATTGAACCTGGTGCCCCAGGTTTAAAATTCAGGTCGATGGAGAGGTGGAGTCTGTGGAGCAGGGGAGGTGGAGAAGAGCCAGCGCTGAAGGGCCCTGGGAGCCTCACCTCTCAGGTTTTCTCTTGCAGTGGTGGAGTCAGTGAATGGGACTCAGCAATGGGCACAAGCCTGAAAGTGGAGAGGCCAGGACAAAGCAACAGTGCAGTGATTAGATGGCAGCATAGAAGGGAAACTGAGAAAGAGGGATAGGTTGGACACAGTAGAGGGGAGAAGAGAGGAAGGATCTCAGGGTGTCTCCCAAGAAGCTGAACGACAGTGGGAGGCATGTGGGGAGTTTGGTGGATGTGCCGGGAACCGAGAGTGGAAACACAAGAGCAGGTTAGAAATGAACAGCACAGAGCACTTTATTCAGTTGTTTCAAAAACATCAGTGTCAAAATCTGTAGTTTGAATTAAATGTTAAGACTAACAACAAACTTAGTCTGAATTAAATGTTAAGAATAACAACAAACACAAACAAAGCTGTGGTAACGGAGAAGAGCTGGGAGAACTGCTGAGGGAGGTTGGCCCTCCCTAGGATTGCAGTTAAAGGCACTTTGACTCAGGTCCCAGCCCCCCTTTTTCAGCTGAGGCTCAGAGATGGGGTGTTTCCTGCCCAGGACGCACAGCGGGGAAGGCCCCTGAAGTCAGCTCAGAGCTCCTGAGGCCCAGCTCCTCCTGGCATCTGCAGCAGGCCAAGGCGTAAGAGGACTTAACGTTCTTGGCTTGCATTCCTGTCCAGCTGTCCTTTTGGCTTAGGATCTCCTGGATTCCATGAGAGGCCTCACCAATAGCAGCCACATGGCCCTGAATCTGCCTGTTTTGACCCAAGCCCCTGGATCTTGTGCACTCCCTCGTCCCCGCTGGGAAGGGCACGTGTCCGTGATGCACTTGTCTTCTGCTGGCAGAGGAATCACTTCCTCTCTAACGCTCGTTCTCAGCACACACGCTCAGGATCCAGGGACCCCAGGTCCACTGTTGCAGAGTCTGTCAGCGGGCTGGAGGACCAAGCACAAAACCCACCCAGTTTGGCACTGAGACCTATATTCAAGTCACAGACCTATATTACAAGCCAGCCGTGTGGACTTCGGAAAGTCACCTGGCTTCTCTGGGCCACCAACTCCCTTCTCTGCAAATATAAGGTCATGGTTACTAATCTGCCTACATCAGAGAGTTGTAAGAACTGAGGGACATGAGTACATGTGGCATCCTGTGGCATCCTGAAGATCTCTACGGGAATGCAGTGAGAAGTGTTATTCTCAGCCGTCACTTTACCTGCCGTGAGTTGCTATAACTCCTGTCCATTACTATCACTGGGGATGTGGATGGTTCAGTGGTAAGACTCTCACCTTTCATGTAGGAGACCTGGGTTCAATTCCCTGTGAATGTACCTCACATGCAGCTGTCACCTATCCCTCAGAGGCTGGTGGATTGCTATGATGTTGAACAGGCTTTGGGATGCTTGTGAACATACTAGGAAGAAAAGCTGATGATCTACTTCTAAAACTTAGCCAATGAACATCTTACGAATCCCAACAGTCTGACCCACAACCAGTTATATGGATGGCCGAGAGCAGGCGGTGGTTTGTTTTATTGTGCACAGGACACCAAGAGCTGAAGGCTGACTCATGGCACTGAACAACAACCACTGGCTATCATCACCAGGGGCCTCCTGTCGACCAATCTGAGAAACAGGATAGAGCCACCAGGAAGAGGGATAAAGGGACAAGGCCTAGCTAGAGACTTTGCCTCGAGTTTGTCCCATCAGATCCTGAGTCACAGCCTATTTATTCTTACGTTAGGTACAATCAGAAGAAACTTGTTGATCTGCTTCCCCTCTCCTAGTACATGAGAAGTCACAAGTGGAGACAGTTGGGAGAATGAGGAGGGACAGCTTACTAACAAGGATGAGACCGACACTATGAACAGTAGGTGGGGAAGTCTGGGAATTCCCTGATGCTTCCAAAGGCACCCTGAGTGGCAGAGAAAAAAAGAAGAAAGAAAATTTTAAAATGGAAACAAAGCATTAAGTTAATCACAGAATACTCTGGTTAAGAAGCTGTGGCTTTGAAAACACTTGTGTCTTTCTGAATTTACAGTTTGATTTGTAAAACATATATTCTAAGAAAACAGACCATTGGTGACAGTGCTGGGTTCAGTATCAAAGCTGCAAACAGTCCAGACAGCCCTCAAGGCAGGAGGGACACGACTAGCATCTTCAATCTTAAACCACCATCTGAAGGGTTGTTGTGTTTACATGTCACCAAGCCATGGTTTTCCTTTAGGCAAAGCAAAACTATACTACAGTAAAAAGAACATTAGCATCATTTGCCATAAATGCAAAGTCTGACAACTAACTCTGCGAACTTCATTCATCTAAGTGCTACATACCTTATTGCTAGATATCACTCCAGTCACTTCAAAGTAGTCCCCTTGGGTAGCTGGGCACCAGTGTCAGTGCCAGGTCTACCCTTCAGAGCAATTTCGGGTGGTGGTATGATGGCAAGTTCGTGAACTTAATTGTCTAGTTGTCTATGAGGGAGTTTTTAGCCAGTAAACAAATAACTATTGGAACAGCCTCCCTACTCGCCTGATCTGGCCCCCAAGGACATTTTTCTTCACCAGAAGATAAAGGAAGTATTGAAAGACTAGACACTTTGATAACATTCAGGATTTGGAGGGTAATGCAGTGACAGTTTTAATGACCATTCTGGAAGAAGAGTTCCAAAACTTCTTTGAAGAGTGGACTAGGCACTGGCATCATTGCATAGCCTCCTAAGGGGAGTGCTAAGCAGGTGACCCTAGTGACATTTAGCAGTGAGGTATGTAGCATTTATTCTAGAATGAATTTGCAAACTTAAATGACAGTCCTCGTAGAAAGTAAAGCTCTGCTAGTAACCATGATGGACTACCAACTACCTGTCTATCTGTCACATTGTGGTGGCTTGGCTATTGTTTTGCAACTCAAGAATCATAAAAAAATACTAACAGCATCAGCATGGTGGACAGATCTCAGCAGAACTTGCAGACTAACAGACTAGGAAGGAAGGTCTGGAGATGTATTTCTGCAAAGTAGCCAATGGAAACCTCATGGATCCCAGACAATTATGAAGACGGCATTAAACCCAGTGATGTTTCTTTCTATTGTACATACAGACATCTTGAGTCACAGCTGACTCAACAACAAGTAACAAGAACCACAGCTACAATGGAAACAAACAGGGCTATTAAAATCTAGCTAATCAGTTTACTGGTTAAGATTATGAGCCTGAGGGCTACTAAGTTAGAAAATAAGAAAGAAAAAAGGAGAGACGAAGAAGGGAAAAGAGAAAGACAGAAAACCATAACAGAAGGAGGGGAGCTGTTAGAAGGGCTCTAGAGGGGGTGCGATGTTTAAGTACTTGGTTGCTAACTGAAAGGTCGGCAGTCTGAACCCACTAAGCTGCTCCTTGGGAGAAACATGCAGCAGTCTGCTTCCGTAAAGATGAAGCATCATGCCACCGGGCCATGAAGATTTACAGTCTTGGGAACCTTATGGAGTAGTTCTGCTCTGTCTTAAAGGGACACTGTGAGTCAGAATCCACACAAAGTCAGTGGGTTTGCCTTGGGGGGTGTTAGAGGAGTCCTGGGAGCCCTGGTGGTGCAACAGTTAAGCACTCAGCTGCTAAACAAAGGGTTGGAGATTTGAACCCACCAATGGCTGTGTAGGAGAAAGACCTGGTGACCTGCTCCCATGAAGATTCTAGCCTAGAAAACTTTTCAGGGCTGTTTCACTCTGTCTTACGGAGTCATTATGAGTTGGAACAGACAAGCAAGAAGCAACAACAGAGGAGCATTAAAACACAGGCAAAGTTTTTCCCCTTGATGCAACCAAACCAAAACCAAACCCACTGCTGTCAAGTCTGTTCCAACTACAGCGACCCTATAAGACGGAGTAGAACTGCTCCACAGGGTTTCGGAGGAGTGCCTGATGGATTCAAACTGCCGACCTTTTGGTTAGCAGACATAACACTTAACCACTACATGGGTTTCCATGATATAGCCAGAATGGTTAAAATATAGTTGACGTCACCCTGAGTGAAATTAGTCAGTCACAAAAGAACAAGTATTGGGAGAGACCACTATCATAAGGACTCAATAAAAGGTTTAAACACAGGAGAAAACATTCTTTGATCATTATGAAAGTGGTGAGGGAGGGGCGGGGTACTCACTAATTTGATAATGGATAAGAGTTATTTTAGGTGAAGTGACAGACAACACTTGGTAGAGGAGAAGCCAGCACAGCTGGACTAAACTGAAAGCTAAGCAGTTTTATGAACACAGACATTTCAAAGGGATAGAGTAACAGCAATCTGGGTTTGGCGACCATGGTTTCAGAGCTATCTAGGCCAACTGGCATAACAAAGTTTATTAAGATTATGTTCTGCATCCCACTTTGGTAAGCAGCATTTGGGATCTTAAAAGCTAGCAGGCAGCCATCTAAGAAACATCAATCAATCTTAACTCAGCTGGCACAAAGGAGAATGAAGAACATCCAAGGCATAAGGAAAATATGAGCCCAAGACACAGAAAGGGTTACATAAACCAGAGACTCCATGAACATGAGACCAGAAGAACTAGATGGTGCCTGGCCACCACCAGTGACTACACTCCAGGGAACTCAACAAAAAGACAAGGAAATCTAGAAAAAAGACCAGACTTTATAATCTGATAGACTGGAGGGTCCTCAGAAGACATGAGCCTCAGGCTCTCTGTTAGCACGTAACTGATACCATTCCAGAAGCCGACTCCTCAGACAAAGATTGAACTCATCTATATGAAGTAACAATCCTGGTGAAGAGTGTGCTTTACTTAAGAAGACACAGGAGACAGCTAGGCAGCTCCCATCCAGGAGCGAGATGAGAGGACAGAAGGGGAAAGGAGCTCGTTAAACGGACATGGGGTAGAAGGGAGAAGTATTTGTTTGTCACAGTGTGAGGAGAGCAACAAGGATCATATAACAATGTGTAACATTTTGTATAAGAAAATGACTTGAGTTACAAATTTTCACTTAAAACACGATTTTAAAAAAACTAAATTAAACATACAGAAATGAAATTGGATTTACTATCTTACTGTATACTCAGCTAATACTATTTGGGGATTACTCAAGAAAACAAAATTTAAGAAACACAACAACCAAACGAAATGTGTTCTCCCTGTTTGGTTCTAGACTCTACCAAAACCACTGCAAAACAACCAGTTTGGAGACCGTCAGGGGAAAACGGTGAGAGGCCAGATACTCCCAGGGCATTCGGGTCCATTTGGTTAGCACAGTACCGGCACACTGACTACGGAAGAAAATATCTTTTTTCTTTTTGAGACACATACTGAAAGACACAGGAGTACATGAATGTCATGAGGTCTGGATGTGCTTTATTTCCGCAAAAGAAAAAGAAAATAGAACAAAATATGAGAGATAAACAAAACAAATGCGTCAACATTTTTGTTCATTGTGGAATCTCAGTGATGGGTATTAGAGATGTCAGGATACTATTCTCTCTGCCATTTGTTTGAAAAATCGCATAATAAACAAGTACCATTAAAAAAAGAAGAAAAAATCCTAAGGGGCGGGGAGAAAACCCTGGTGGGGGCATTAATTAAGTGCTAAGGCGACTAACCGAAAGGTCGGCGGTTCAAATCTGCCACGTCTTCCTTGGAAACTCTCTGGGGCAGTTCTACTCTGTCTTATAGGGTCGCTGTGAGTCAGCATCAATTCAACAGCAGTGAATCTGTTTTATTTTTAGTGGTCAGGGAGAGTACTTGCTTGCCCAGCATCAAGGCTCATAAATCCTATGTTGTTTTGAGAAGCTCGAGAAGCCTCATCTGGGAATCAAACACCGGTTTCTGAACACTTGAATGGATGTTTTACACCTGGCGACCCTGGCTGTTTTGAATTCTCATAACTCAGACTCTATAAAAATAATTATAGAAATCTATATGTAATGGCAGGGAAAGGTATCCAAGACAGATTGCTGAGTGGGCAAACCTGCCATAGAAGAGCAAGCCTGCTCTGATCTCTCTGATGTGAAGCTGTAAAGGAAAACCTGGGAGACTACACCCTGACATTGAGTCCTGGTTAAGCACTGTGGCTGCTAACCAAGAGGTCAGCGGTTCAAATCCTCCAGGCACTCCTTGGAAACCCTATGGGGCAGTTCTGTACTACCGTATTGAGTCACTGAGTCAGAATCACTTGACAGCAGTGGCTTTGACTTTTGATTCAGTGTAGGCTGAGAGACAATTGGAGACTGGCCCAGGAAACATTAAGAGGGCTGATCTCGCCTGGGAGGTTCTTGCTTTGTGCTTTCATCTCTGTGAACATCTGCATTACGTAAAATGACATGTTTACAATAAAGAGATATCATTTTTATAAGCAAGTACAAAGGCTATTTGAGAAGACAAAGGAGAAATCAGAAAAAAATATTTCCATTGATATAATGAAATTATTTAAACATGTGTAGATGTTTGGAGCCCTACTGGTGCTTTGGCTCTGTGTTTGACTGCTAATCAAACAGTGGGCTTCGAATCCACCAGCCGCGGAAACACTATGGGGCAGTTCTGCTCTGCTCTGTAGGGTAGCTGTGAGTTGCAATCAACTCAGCGTGAGTGGGTTTGGTTGGGTTTTCGGCATATGGCTGCTTGGGAGGAAATTAACCCTCCAGTGTCATGACTGCTCCTGGTGCACACTGGCTGTCAATGTCTAGTAGAGAGATTGGACCTGGCCTCCTGTAAGCCGATCCCAACAGGGGGCCGGTGTTTGGGGGAGGGGTGGGTTTCTTCACTGCACCCCTTTGCTTGGGCTGTGCCCCCTACTTGCCCCACCCTCTCCACTCTCCTGTGCCTCCCTGACTCCATCTATCACAGCTCAGCTCCCAGACGGCTGCTCACAGACCCCAGCCCACCTCTCCTCTTGGGCACACAAGATCCAGACTTTTCCTGGGGTGGCACTGCCCAGTGAGAACACTCATCTTCAGTGTAGGCAGGCCTTCAGACTGATTCATTCCAGTTCAACCACTTGCTGAGATTTTTTTTCCTCTTCACTCCAGATACACTGAATGAGAGTCTACATTTTAACAAGATACTCAGTGAGTCTTATGTATCCCACAAGTGGTTCTTACATACACAGTGTAGATTCTGATTCTGTATATCTCAGCAGGGGGTTGAACTGGAACGACCTGGTTCAAAACCCTGAATGTAGGTATCAGTCTCCCATCCAGACCTTTGAGAGTTGTAGAGCAGAGGCCTCATCCTAGGCCTGACTTGTAAAGAACACAGCAGAAGTAGAAAGCAGCACAGACCTGGCTTCACTCCCTCGCTCTTGCCAATTGGGTAATGAGGCAAATCATTAAACCTCCCTAAGCCTCAGTTTTCACAGCTGTGATATGGGAATAAAAGGAAGTCATGGCTATAACCCTCTCTAGAAAATTAAAAATCACTGCTGATAATACATAAGGCATTCAATTAAAAAACAGGTATCGCTGTTTTTGGTACTATATAAATGTTGGAAAGGATGAAGTCGAGGATTTTACTATCTTTCAAAAACTCACTGGCATATATTAATTGTAAGAGTTTCAAACAATGTCCTAAGAAAATAATAAGAAATGTGTTCAAAAATGCATGAAGAAGGACATTCACTGTGTGTAGCAATGAACATGGGAAACAATCTCCTGGGATTTGTCCTGCAGCTGTCAAAGCTGATTAAACAGACTGAGGGATATAGGCAGTGCTGAGGACGTAGTGTCACATTTAAAATCTAACCACAGAACCGTGGAACTCATCAGTATAAAAAAGGTGTGTATTTGGTGGGGTGCATATGTGTGTACGTATTATATAAATATATACAACACATACATGTCACACATATAGAGAGAGGTAGCCAAAAAAAAATAAATTAAACAAAAAATCGATCTAAATAATGTCTCTGAATAAAAGAATTACAGGTGATCTGTTTCCTTTTTTTGTTTATCTGAACTTTCTATGTTTTTTCTAAAAGTGGCCTATGTTACTTGTGTGAATGTTTATTTCTTAAATAACTAGCAGAATGAAAGTTAATGATCAAAGCCTGTTACCAGCCCCACTGTCTAGGGGGACAGGAGCATGGCCTCCCAAGGTCACAGGCCTCCCCCCTGGGGACACTCAGTGTCTGTGTGGAAGAGCCAGCTGTGGTTTTCATACACACCAAATGGACACGGTGGGTGAACAATTAGCCAGCTCTGGACAGAGAAGTGGCCTCCCCGGAGACGTACACAGGAACTGTGGCCTTGGGAAGAAATAGAAACATTTTCAAACTAATTCCCAGAAGTGGAGGTCAATTAGAAAACTTAACACCTTGGCACGGTCCTCTCCTCTGGCATATAACTCTGTAGCTGGTTCTGAGGGTCCCAGTAGGGAGATAGGCTGATGGGAAGACACAAGATTGGAAAGCCTGTCTCACTCCTGGCACCAACCTCTGACTCCAGTCCCCTCCTCAGTTTCTCACTATGCTCACTGGGCTCTTCCCCAACCTGTACCTCAACTTAGTCCCCACTTCTCTCCAAAAAATGCAGTCACTCTAAGCATCCTTGAGATAGACAATCATATTAAATTCCAATCTTTGCAGCGTAAGACCTCAGCTATCATTGCACACTCTCACTTTCCAGCTAGAGAAACTGAAGTTTAAAGAGCTAAACCAATGCATCCAAAAATCTCCCAGCTGATAGGTATAGAAGCCAAGATTAGAATTCAGATACTTTGACTCCTAGGCCAGAGTGACACTGTCCTCTGCCATTCCAATTCCTCCCATTAACTGAGGGATGGTCAAGTGTCCTGCTTAAAGACGTGGTCTCTATGGCAGAAGGGCTAAATTCTGTTTCCTGCCCTGACACTTACCACCTGGGTGGCCTCATGAGCCTCAGGCTACTTACGAGGAAAACATGGATAATAATATTTTATGTAACAATTCAATGAACTTAGGCACATTTAGAGCAGAGTCTGGCTGTTTTGATGATTACTTTTGTATAGCCAATTAGTTATATCTATGGGAAGAAGTTGGAAAGGACAGAGAGAGACTTAGTGATTCAGTAGTGAAAGCAAGAATCTCCTTGGAAGGCAAGAGCCCAGCACCTCCAGCTTCCCCAGGACCACAGGGAGCCTCAGGACAGCCACTGTTCATCTAAGAAGTATTTACTGAGCCAACAGAACAGAGTTCAGAAATTCATGCTCACATACCTGATTACCTGGTTTACAACAACAGTGTGTCGATGAAGGGGGTACCACCATGAAAACATCTTAGTCATAACCAGGCACTCAGAAACTGCCCAGGACTGAGACACTAAGCATGAGGGCTGGGAACCATCGTCTCAGGGAACATCTAGGTCAATTGGCACAACACAGTCCATAAAGGAAGTGTTCTGTATCCTACTTTGGTAAGTAGTAGTTAGGGTTTTAAAAGCCTGTGAGCAACCATCTAGGTTACAGCTACTGGTCTTTTCCTGTATGGATGAAAGAAGAGTGAACAAAATCAAAGATGCAAGGAAACAATTAGTCCAAAGGACTAATAGACCAGATGAGCCTCAATCTTCGCTAACCTGAGACCAGAGTTGGATGGTGCCCAGCTACCACTACCAACTGCTCTGAACAGGATCACAACAGTAGGTACAAAATAGAGTGGGGAAAAATTGTACAGCAAAAAATCAAATTCACAAAAAACACCAGACTTATTAGTCTGCCAGAGACTGGTGGAATCCTGAAGACTATGGCCCTTAGACCTCTTTCTAGATTAGAACTGAAGCTACTCCCAAAGATCACCTCTCAGCTACGTGAATGACATGCCTGTAAAGTTAGCAAAAACATGCTCCTCAGAGCAATTAGCTATGCAAAAAGATCAGCATTTGCCCAAAAGCAAAGTTAAGAAGGCAAGAAGGAGCAGGAAAACCACAGGCACTGAAACAGGAAACCCAAGGTGCAAACACAGAAAGCAGTGACACGCTGTGGGGACTGCAACTGATGTCCGGAAAAATTGTGTATGAATGGCTGAATGGAAAACTAATTTGCTCTGTAAACTTTCACTAAAACCACATACTACTGGGCCAGACTAAGTGCCTACTTGAAGAAGCAGCATGTTGTAACCCCAACCTCACATCATACACAAAAATTGGTCCTAGATGGAAGGTAAGCCTACACATCAAGGTTAAATGATGAAATGTTTAGAAGATAATGTAGAAGACTATCCTCATAATCTTAAAAACAAAAACAAGGAAACAAAAAAATATTGCCATAAGGTCAACTCCAATTCATAGCAACTCTATAGGACAAAGTAGAATGGCCCCATAGACCTCCCAGGGAGCATCTGTTGGGTTTGAATTACAGACCTCTTGGCTAGCAGCTGTAACTCTCAACAAGTATGCCACTAGTGTTTCCCTGACCCTAACCCTCCTAACCTTAGAAGACACAAATGCTTATTAACGAGACACCAGCAAGCAACCATTATAAAGAGAATGATTGATAAATTGGACTTAACTAAAATTAAGAACTTCTGTTCAACATAAGACACCAAAGAAAGTAAAAAGGGACACCTGAGACTCATACCCAGAGTATATAAGAACTTCTAGAAATAAATAACAAAAGATCAACAACTCAACAGAAAAATGGGCAAAAGACTTAAACAAGCATTTCTCTAAAAAGGATATCCAGATGGCTAGAACACATATGAAAAAGTGTTCAACATAATTAATCATGGAAATGCATATTAAAATCACAGTGATACATCATTACACAGTCACTAGTGCAGTCTTAAAAAAAAATCTTGGCAAGGATGTGGAGCAACTGGAACTCTCCCACATGGATGACTGGAATATAAATCGGTACAATAACATCAGAAAACATTTGGCAGGATTTTTTAAAGTTGAACCTATGCATAACCTTATAGCCAAGGAATTCTATTTGTCACTACCTAACAAGTACACACGTGTTCCAAAATATAAGGGTCACTACAACATTATTCATAATAGCCTCCAACTGGAAATAATCTAAATATACATTGACAGTAGAGTGGATACATACATTGAGGTTCATTCATACAATGAAATATACAATAATGAGGATGATTTATGTAAAACTACACACTGTGACACAGAAAACTCTCACACACATAATGTTAAATAAAAGAAGCCAGATACAAGAGAGTACATACAGCCCAGCTAGTCAAATAAAAGTTCAAAATAGGCAAAACCAATCTATAAAGTTACAAGTCAGGATAGTAATGTTTATTGTTGTGAGTTAATGACTAGGAGAGGGCACAAGGGAGACTTGTGTAGGATGCTGAGATGGTCTGCATCTGGCTTTGGGTGATGGGTACACAGGTCCATTCTCTGAAAAATTCATCACAATTGTGATCTGTATATATTTCCCTACGAATGTTACACTCCAATTTAAAATGTTTATGTAAGAGACAATAGATCCACATCAACTAGAGACTCCTTCAGCCTGGGATCAGAAGAAGGAGATGGTGCCCAGCCACCACTAGTGGACACCCTGACATGTAACACAATAAAGAGTCCCTGACAAAGTGAGAGCAAAGTGTGAAACACAACTCCAATTCACATAAAAACACCTGACTTAATAGTCTGACAGAGACTCTAGAAATGCCCTGACTATCACCAGATGGTCTATTAATCCAGACCTAATGCCATTCCTGAAGTCCACTCTTCATACAAAGGTTAGACTGGACTATGAAAACAAAAACACTCTTGAGGAGTGTCCTTCTTAGTTGAGTCATAAACTCAAGACCACATGGGCAGCTCCTGTCACAAGGCAAGACGAAAGGTGGGAATGACGGGAAGTGGCTGAAGGGACACAAGAAACCTGAGGTGGAAGGGAGAGTGTGCTGTCATGTTGAAGGGACTGCAGTTAGTGTCACATGACAATGTGCGCACAAATTTTGGGAGGAGAAAACATCCTGAGACGTAAAGTTTCACCTAAAGCCAAGTGAAAGTAAAAATTAAATTAAGTATGTAAAAGAGTTACTTAAAAAGACATTTAAGGCTTCACCTACATGAGGTCAAACAGTCAACAATTCACCAATTACTTAAAAAACAAAGATGAGAATGTAAGAGGGCATGGAGATGCATTGTCAGGTGACCTGGCTACTATACCCTGGGATGCCCAGAGCAGCGGCCCACAAAGCCCATCTGGCCATCTATGGGAGCCAGTCACAAACACACAGTTCTGGACTTTCTCACCAGCCTCCTCAGTGTCAGCTTCAGGGGAGCCTCTTGGTGTCCCTTGCTGCCCTCCTCTTTCTGCCTTTCTCATGGTTCGCTTCTCCGCCCTCCCCACACAGCCCAGTTCTCCACGGCCAATCTAGGCTTCAGCCCACGGTATCTTGTCACCACCCCAGAGGCAGGTAGAGGCCCTTCATGTTCCTCGTTAAGGCACAGCTCTAAGACCAGTGTTCTCTCAACGTCCTCTCAGGGCCCATGTTGGAAGCCCTATTCCAAGTCCCCTCATCCCTCCCAACCTGAGAACAAGAGGAACCGAGAAGAAGGATCGTAACTCTCAGGCCTACCACTACTAGTTGCCATGGGGCCACCTCCAACTCACGGCGACCTCTCGTGTGCCAGAGTAGAACTACACTCCATAACGTTCTCAGTGGTGGAATTTGGAGGAATAGATCACTAGACCTTTCTTCCAGGATCCCTCTAGGGTTTCAGGTAGCAGTTGATGGTGTTAACTGTTGGCACCACCCAAGGACTTCAAAACCAGCTGCTGCTGGGTCGGTTCTGACTCATGGAGATGTTATTCTATTCCAAGGTCCCTTTTCCCTCCAAAGGTGAGGATGGGGAGGAGACAGCCAGAGGGTTCAGGATCCCAGGCCCTGCCACCATCATAGTGAGGAAGAATTTGTGCCTGGAGCTCTGAGGTTGTTCACACGAAGGACTCAAAATAGATGGAGAATGAGGGGGACACAGAGGGGACTAAGTGGGCGTCTAAAACCACCTTCTAACTAGGAAGCCCATAATGAGTGGACATGGAAATGGAGTGTTTCCTTGAGGCATGTGAGGGGGTCAGATGCAGCTTGAGATGCCAGATGCCCTGCATCTGGACCTGAATACACAGAGAAAAGGAGCTAGAGTAGTTCTGGAATGATACACTGCAGACTCACCCCAAAGAATGGCCTGGCCCTCCATCCCCAGGCAGAAAACTCCAGTGCAAAGAGAAACTACAGGAGGCTGGAAGGCCAAGAGAGTGGATCAGCAGAGGAAGGAGTTGGATATTGTGAGAAGAGAGGGGGGCAGAAGATTTGCCTTGAGAAAGGCTTCCTTTCTCCAAAGAAGCGGGATTCTGTTTGTTACCTGGCAGCCCCCACGGGCCAAGAATCTACTCCACATCTTGGCATGACACCCAAGGGAGTCCTGACAAAAGTATGTGGAACCTGTAAAAACAAGGAGACTAAGCAGAGGCATCTAATGGTAGTTGTGAGAGTGTGTCTGTGTATCTTCATGTCTTGCTATTGTCTCTCATTAGTACTGAAATGGTAATTAAGATTAAAGAGGGAGATACGGAGGCAGATGACACAGAAAGCCTGGGGTGGTGTGGCCCCAGAAGCAGCAGCAGTGAGCAGCTCTGCTCACCGTAAGAGTATAGTCCTTCATTGAGGGGCTTTTGGGATACCACCAGGTGCCATGGAACAGAATCTGACTCACAGCAACCCCATGGGTATCAGAGCAGAACTGTGTTCTCCAGGATTTTCAGTGGCTGAATTTTTGGAAGTAGGTCACCAAGTCTTTCTTCCAAGTGTCTGGGTAGACTCGAACCGGCAGCCTTTGTATTAGTGGTTGAGCACTGAAGAGTTTGCACCACCCGGGAACTTCACCTTTGGAATGGCGAGACCGCTAACTCTTGAGATGAGTGGGGGCTTCTATTGCTGCCTGTCTCTTCAGTTTGTGTCTGGGCTACGATGATATGGTACTCCCAGTCAGGGAAGTAGAATGGTACATATGTATACCTGGTATATATATATATATATATCCTGCCACATTCCAGGATAGCAACCTCGGGCAAATTACTCAAGACCTCCATGCCTCAGTACCCTTCTCTGTGAAATGGGCTGAAAGCACCTACTGTCCTCTACATCGTACAGGGCCGTTACTGTAGGGTTGACTCTTGGCTCACAGCAATCACACGTCTGATGGGACAAAAGGCTGCCCAGCCCTGCACCATCCCCATCATCAGCTGTAGATCAGACCATTGAGATACATGGGGATTTTACTGGTTGATTTTCCTGATATAGATCCCCAGGTCTCTTGCAACTCCATCTTGGTCTATAAGCTCTGCCAAAACCTGCTCAGCATCATCCTGTGCGGCCTCCACTGACAGACAGGGGCAGCTGGGCACCAGGAACGCTGAGCAGGACTAGAACCCAGGCCTCCTACATGAAAGACTAGAAGTCTACCACTGAACCCCTACTACCCGCCTACCTGGTACAGTAGCCAAACCAAACCCACCGCCATCAAGTCAATTCTGACTCACAGCAACCCTGTAGGAAGGTGTAGAGCTGCCCCATGTGTTTCCAAGGAGCACCTGGTGGATTCGAACTACCTACCTTTGGGTTAGCAGCTGTTTCCCTTAACCACTGCGCCATCAGTTAGTGCAGCTGAAGCAGGATGAAGCAGTCGAGCAACTAAAACCAACAGCACATGTATGTTGTGCCTTAACTCCACACCAAGCACCAATCTGTTTCACACCCATCACTTCAGTTCCTCTTTGCCACACTTCTTTTCCAGATGAGATCAGGCAATGTGCCCAAAGTCACACAGCTGTAGACAGGATTTGAACTTGAACTTGGTCTCCAGAGAGCCGCTCTGAACCCTACTCCTATTGCCTCTCTCCCTATGTAGGAGCTGTTATTTAATTATGAATCACATCTGCATTTCCATCACTTTGCATCATTTTCAACCTCCATGACGGAGAGCTGGATGGGAAGCCCAGCTCCCTGGACACTAGCAGAGAGACGGATGCAAGAACGCGGCTCTCTGCTCTTCTGGAGGAGACGATCTCTGATGGGGCCGATGGCTTAAGGAGCCCACTCCCAGTCCTCCTTGATTAACTTCTCCACTCGCTCCAGCAGGTCTGATTCAGCCTCACCCCGTGACGGATTGTGAGTTAGCTGAGGTTAAGTCATCCTATCCACACCCTTTGCCTGAGGTTAGAAACTTGGGGCTCCTTTCTGATATAGATTTGTCATGTCTGGCTTCTCTGGAGGAATTAATAAAGTTTTGTCATTGATATTACTGTAACCATCGTAAAATAAATAACTCATGTGTACACGTATGCACATGCACTCACTCGTGGATGCGTGCCAGGATTCTGGTCTTTGTTTTAGTCATGTCTCAGCTGAACCATCGCAATTTGCTCTTGGCTAGTCCTTCTTCATCTATCATATCCTACGTCCTGTGCAAAATTTGGCCTTGGCGCTTGGTGTCAACTCTTCCTAAGCCTGTCGGGTACATCTGCAATGCTAATTATACCACTGCCTTGCTCACTTGTCAGGGTCAGGGGCCCACCATTGGTGTCACAGTTTAAAGGACTTCTCATTTCAGTCCTTTGGGGATAAGGCTTCACCGACCCCAATAGTCTCCATACTCTGATCTTGCTAAATCACTGGTAATGTTATCTGGCCCCTCTGTGCAGTTTTTTCCATAATCAAGTCTTCAAACCACTTACCTCCCACCTTCCCCAGAGAAACATCAGCAGGCTCGCTCTCCACTCACTGGAGGTACGCTCTGTGTTTTCAAAGTCCCTTGGCCCGTCTGTTGTTTCAGCAATAGCTGAAGCTTGAAAGCAAGATCCATGGCTGAAAATATTGTTTAACAAAGCGATAAATAATATCATCTTACATCATTCCCCTGATCCCACACCTCACACAGGCAAAGTCCTCCACAGACTAGGGATCATATCTCCACAATACAACCCAAGAAAGGGCAAGGTGATTTTTGCGATGACTTTGTTTTACCCAAGAGCTTTGACTTTTCCCTTTACGTAGCCTACATTTTCTTCAATACATTTAGCCCTTACTCCTGCCTGTTTTTTGTTTCTGGTGGTTAAACAGCTAATAAGAAGAGATGCAGGGGACGGAAGGACCTGGTGTTTCCCTCTCGAGATGCAAGCCTATGACTGTCCTGTTCCACCTACCTGTTTCCTCCATCTCCATAGATAGCTGCATCATTTGCCTTTAACTGGACATAAAGTATTGTTTAAACTCCTGTGCGTTATAGTTAAATTTCATCTGGTGTTAAAGGAATAACTGCATCAGTCTACCAGTCTGTAAAATGGGGCCAGCCGTGCCACTCAGATTGCTGTGAAGCATCACTGAGCTAACCCAGTGGGAGCACCCGGTGCCATGCACCCAGGATCACAGGAGGTGCTCAGGCTGTGGCTCCTTAGAGCCAGCCTCGTTAGCAGGATTGCTGACACACTGAGCTCTCATCTGAGCAGATGGAGGATTAGTTCCAGCTCCAGTTTCATAGTCCCAACTCTAGGTAAATTCATGCTGGTGATGTTACCTGTAAGGTGAGGCAGAGGCAGAAAACCATAGCTGAATGGCCACTGGGCTCTATTTCACACCACCAGCATCTGTTGAGCTCTGCCTTGGGTGTTTCCCCAATGTGTCTGTTATGGGTAGAATTGTGTCTCCCTGAAGGGCAGGCTGAACTCCTAACTCCCATGGTCTTGTTTGGAAATCGAGTCTCTGAGGATGCTCTCAGTTAGGGGCATTTGGTGGGTCAGAGGTAGAATTCTCACCTTCCATGTGGGAGAGCTGAGTCCCGTTGCCAGCCGACACACATGTGCACAGCCCTCTCCTGCCTGCCAGCAGAGGCTCACCAGACAGACTGAGGGAAGAAGAACTGCTGATCTCCTTCCACAAATCAGCCTATGAATGACAACAGTCACTGTACATGAGACCACCAAGACTCAGGACCAAGCAGAAGCAGCTAGCAGGAACAACCAGTTAAGCCAACGTGAAGTCACACTGGAGTAGGAGGCACCCTAATCCAATCTGGGTAGTGCCATTATAAAGGAGAGAAAAAGACACAAATAGAGAAGAGATGGCCAGGTGAAGATGCCTTCACACACCAAAGCATGCCCATGGCCACCAGAAGCTGAAACCCTGGGGGCGCAATGAATAAAAGCTGGAACTGCTAACCAAAAGGTGGCAGTTCAAATCCACCAGCCATTCCTTGGAAACTTTGTCGGGTGGTTCTGCTCTGGCCTTTAGGGTGGCTCTGAGTTAAAATCCACTCAAGAACAGCGGCTTTGGTTTAGTACCAGAAGCTGGGAGAGGTAAGAAAGGAACATCTCCTAGAGCTCTGGAGGGAATATAGCCCTGCCAATACCCTGAATTAGGACCCTGAGCCTCTAGGGCTGCAAGGCAATGCACTTCTGTTCTTTGCAAGCCATCCAGTTTGTGGCATTTTGTTACAGCAGCCTTCAGAAACCAATACAGTGTCTCACCCTCTCCAGCTCTTTTAGGTGGAGAAAGAACTATCCCCATTCTGTAGGTGGAAAAACTGAGACAGGAGGGCCTTAAGTGTAAGAGACTTGGCCAAGGCATACATTAGAAACTTGGCGTTCTACCATATTGGTGAGTGGTGTCTGGGGTCTTAAAAGCTAGCACAAGATACCATCTAAGATACACTAAATTGTCCCAGATCATCCGGAACAGATGATCACTGAGAACAACAAAAACACAAAGAAAAAAGAGCTCAGGAGACAGAAGGATCCATGTGAATGGGAGACTGTATCAACACGTGGCCAGAAGAACCAGATGGTGCCCGGCCACCACCAAAGACAGCTGTGAGGGGGCACACAATGTTGAGTCCCTATGGCAACACGAGAAAAAGAGGGGTGCAGCTCAAGTACTCTACTAAAAGATGACAATTGATGATGGTCTGATGGCGTGGGGATCCCCTGGGAGCACGACCCCTAGACCTGCTGTCGCCTCTGTCCAGAAAACACTACTGAGGTCAAATCTTTGGACAAAAATGGACCGGACTTGGGGACACAATATGACCATAACATGTGAGTACTTTATGACTCTGTGCATTTATAGGATGCTGTCTCTTTGTAGATGGGAGAGAAGAGGGTGGAGATGAGGGCACAGGAGCTTGTTGAGAGGACATGACAAGCATAGAATGAAAAGGAGGAGTGTGCTGTCACAAGGCAAAGAGAGCAGAAGGAGCTGCAGATAGGCAGGCATGCAAAATTGATCTGGATTGTATACTTTCACTTAACCAAAATTTTTAAAAAAAGAAACTTGGGATTTTAATCTTTAACTCAAAGCCATGGCTTATGGGGGGAGGTTTATAGCAGGCTCTTGCAGTGTGGTCTGAAATTTTGGCTTGAGAGACATGAAACACAGAATCAGCCAGCGGTTCTTTCCTCTGACTGTTGTTTGCAAAGACCAAACGTTCTCCAAGACACAGGCTGTGCCTGATAACGTCAAAATGACAAAGTGAAATGTAGAAAATGAAGTCAAACCAGTTACTTGCATTTATAAAGATTTTTTTAAAAAAAGAAGCCAGTCTGAATTCTACCTCTTATGTCATTCATCTACCGAGTCTCATCTACTTATACCTATAGACATGTGAACTACAGCTGAACAGTGCTAACCAACCCTTAAAAATAGCACCCCGCCCGGAACAGAAATGTGATCTGAGGAGTCCCTGAGTCCAGGCAAGTCCTACAAGAGCCACCATTTCTCACAAGACTGAAAGTAATTTTTCAGCCAAAGCGATTTTGCATTGAGGCAGAAGTCCTTCTCTGACCATCTCCACCTCGACCTGTTTGAACCCCTTTCAGGGCTTCTTGCTGATGAACAAGATCCCCAGGAACTCAGACAGCCCACAGCAAAGAGGTGTGGGAGGGTTAAAGTTCAACCTGCCAGAACTCAAGAAAGTGAACCAGCCCATGCAGAAGTCATCGCCTTGCCTGTCCTGCATGGGCTTTCCCCTCAGTTTTGTGGTTGCTCTTACATGTGAAACGAAATGAGGGCCTGTAGATAAGCACCACAGTGGGACAAGGAGCACATTTCTTTCCCCTTCTCCAAATCAAGACCCTTGCCCAGCTCTCCAGGGCTACACTTGCCTCTGGCACTTGAGACAGACAAATGTTATTTCCGCTTCAACCCCTTTTGAGTTCGCTGTATCACCACACACATGGCCAGGACCCTGCAAATATGAATAAATGTGGGTGTCTGGGTTTCAACTGCTGGGGCTCTCAGTACTTTATTTATTTCTTCTCTTTTCTTTTTTTAATGAAATGCAGCTCAAGTGGATTGTCATCATAGCCAAGCGTCATAAGCAAGTCCTCCAGTGAACGCGGTGTTTTCCAAGCCCAGACTTCTGTTCCACCCCTAAAACTCAGGCTATCACCACCACCTCTCAAATTGGCAAATGCTCTAACCAGGTCCAGTGGGCAAAATCCTTTAATGATTCTTTATTCCTCTGACCTGTCGATAAAACAGCCTAATAAATAAATAGACTAATTGGGCTTTGCAAAGAGCCTTTCTCCGACAATACTTACCGTGGCATAATAAAAGCCCATTATAAGCTTCAGCTTTGTGGAAACTCTGACAGTAAATAAGAGATTATTTGCAAATTTAAACACACTGAACAGGTTGGCACCCTTTCAGGTAGCAGCAGCTTTCGGCTGGGCGCCAAGCTATGAGAGAGGGAAACGGTTACACTCGCCCGCTTCCTGACTCTGGAGCCTGCAGTATGTCCTGGGGCCACCGGTACCAAACCCGTGGCTGTCAAGTCAATCCCGACTCACAGTGACCCTCTAGCACGGAGTAGAATCACCCCATTGGGTTTCCAAGGCTGTAATCTAGGGGAGGGTCAGCGAAAAAGAGGAAGATCCTGAGCAAGATGGATTGACAAAGGGGCTGCAACGAAGAGCTTAAGCATAAAAACGATTGCGGGCATGGCACAGTGTTTCCTTCTGTTGTCCACAGGGTCACTGTTGTCCACAGGGTCACAGCTGGCTCGATGGCACCTGACAACAACAATCCATGGGCGCAGACTGCTGCATCTTTGTCCTGAAGAACCACTCGCTGTTGGTTTCGAGCTGCTGACCCTTTGGTTAACAGTCGAGCACTTTAAGTACTTCACCACCAGGGATCTGATCTAGAAACAGACGTTGGGATGTTTTTCCCCGATCCTGGAGAATTTGCAGATATTCTGGCACATAGGAGATGGTGGACAAAGCTTGACGATGACAGCCAGCACTTCATGAGCGCTTCCTGTAAGCCGTGCTTTTTCACTCCTTTTAGTCTCGTAAGTAACCAGAAGCCTCACTTAGCAGATGGGGAAACTGAGACTAGGGCCAACTAGGTCAACAAGGTCAACTTGGCCGTTTGCCCAAGGCTACCCAGCAAAGCCAAGATCTTGCCCTGTGAGTCCAAGCCTATGCATTCAATATCACCCCATAACAAAATATTGGATCCATTACATGCTGTGTGCATTTCACATTACTTAGTCTGATCTCACTATAACCTTATAAAATAGGTTATAGATTTGCTGACAAAACTCTGAGAAGTTTTAACTTGCACAAGGTCACCTGGATGATAACTGGGGAGGATTTAAATGACCGGAGGCCCCTGGTGGCACAGTGGTTAAGAAACCCAACTGCCAACCAAAAGGTTGGCGGTTCAAATCCACCCCTTGGAAACCCCATGGGGCAGCCCTACTCTGTCTTACAAGGGCACTATGAGTTAGAATTGATACAATGGCAATGGCTTTTTGGTGAACCAATGTTATCTAACTCTAGCTATCCCTTAAAACACGAATCAACACATTTTTTTTTTTTCTGGAAAGGTCCAGATAACAGGTTATTTTAGGCTTGGATAGTAAATTATGTCAATCTCTGTCACAACTGCCCATCGTGCCGGGGACAATACATTAGACAAATGGACGTGGCTGTTTCCAACAAAACTTGATTTACAGAAACAGACAGCTGACAAAACTTGACCATAATCTGTAGACCCGCCTCTCAAAGACTGCAGCAGGTGGGCCACATGTATCATCAGGGATTAGGAATGCTGGGCATAGGACAAAGAGCACAGAGACCAAGGTGTGGCCTACGCTTCTCCAATCTGATCTCCCATTATTCTCCCCGTTGCTCTCTCTACTTCAGGCATGCAACTCTTCAGCACACCTGGAATGTCACTGCCTCAGGGCCTTTGTACCTGCTGTTTTCTCTGGCTAGAGCAGCTGTCTTTCCAGATCTCTTTATTGGCTAGATCCCTCACCCCCATTGTTTCCTCTGTTCTCAAGTTCTCAGTGAGGCCTTCGCCGACCACCCCATTGAGAACTGCAACCCACACCTAGGCCTGTGTTTCTTCTCTTCCTCCCTGCTTTCTTTCTCACATAATAACATCAGAGGCTGGGCACTTTTGCCTATTTTAATCACTGCTGTATATCCTGGGTAGTATAAACTGTTAACACACTCAGGTGCCAATCGTAAGGCTGGAAGTTCAGGTCCACCCAGAGGCGCCTCAGAGGAAAGACTGGGCAGTCTGCTTCTAGAAATCAGCCACTGAAAACCCCATGGAGCACAGTTCTAATCTGACACGTAGGGGTCACCATGACTAGGTAGCAAATGTTCTTTTTGTATACACCCTCAACTCCTAGAATAAGACTAGGTAGGCACAGTGGAGATACAATTCATATTTGTTGAATGACTTCATAAATTAGGGAGTGGCCAGAGCCCATCCGTACAATAACACAGCATGGCACCAGCAAAGCTGTCCTGGGGTGCAGACATGTGGCTATGATGACTTCTGGACTTGACAGGTCCTTGTCTGGTTGGAGTCTGCAGCCCCAGGCCCTCTCAGCCATTCATCAGAGTCTCCCCTGACCATACGAAGCCTAGCAGTGGGGGCAGGAGACAACTGGAGAGAGATTTCCAAGATGGGCCATCGCCTTGAAATCTCTCAGCCATACCTCCTCCATGCTGACCTCTGTCCATCTGACAGAGTATGAAATGTTCCCAAAGCCCTTTAACTCTGGTTTCCTCTGGGCACAATACTTACATTTCTGGAGATGAAGCATTCTTTAGACACTGGCAAGAAGTAATAAATGAGTCAGGAGGCAAATGAGGAGATGGTTCCCAGGCACCCTCACCAGCCCTATCTCCCCACTAGGGGTAGAGGGCAAAGCCATTTGGGGTTGTAACCTGACACTTTGTTTTACGCATGAACTAATTTTCCATTTAGGCACCTTCAAGCTGGGAAACATCCCAGAGGTGGACTAACCTTTAACATTAGATATAATTAAAGATTATCCGTGTCACATGACTAGCGATGTGCTAGCAAGCACAGATGATAAATCCACCCTCAGTGTGAGTCTTTTTCCATTAAGGAGTCCCCCACAGGGCAGCACAGGCCTCCAGACCCGGCAGCAGGCCATAAAAGTGGAACAGGGAACATGGGGAATGCCTGGACACCCCCATCTGCTGCCTCTAAGCACTGAGCATGCAATCTAGAGCCAATCGGGGCATCTTGTGTCTCCTTCACCCTGATATGGTCACTGGCCTTGGAGAGCAAAATTGGGCACCACTGGCAGAGCATTCTTGGTCTGACCAGAACCGTGCCTAGCACTTTGCATATGGCTTCTCTCTGATTTGTCACAGTAACCCTGGGATCCCCATTTATGCTAAAACAGAGATTCATAGGCTCAGCGATTTTCGCAGGTTCTCCAGCTTGTAAGTGACACTACCAGAATTTGAACTGGTTCCAAAGGTCACATGCTCAATCCAAACACCACGAAACTGCCTAAGTTGCCTTTCTGGACCCAGTGTAGAGTTTGGGTGCACGTACACAGCATAGGAGGAGATTTTGTTGGGTTTCCCATTTAATCCTAAAAAGAACGATCATCTCTTTCCATCATTCCTGGGGTCACAGTGTAAAATTGTTAAACTACCAAGGGGCATGAGTGCCAGATTTAGGGACACCCTGTCCTGCCACAACCCAGAGCTAACATAGGAGAGGCTATCCATGGATGTAGAGGAAGCCTGGCAGAAACCACACCAGCAGCACTGCCCTTCCTCTAAGGAAACTCAGCTGAGGTGGACCTGCCCCTGTCCTTCAGCCTGGTGGAGGTGCTAGGAGCTGGAGACCGTATACAGGGCAGAGAGTCATGGAGCTTAGGAAGTCGAGAGTCTGCTCATCTCTGAGCTGTGTGTCCTACATAGCACACCGGCCTCCCTGAGCCAAGCTTTGCCCAAGGACCAGAAGACGTTACTGGTGATGTAGAAGTCTTCAGTTACTTAGACATCTGAGTAAGTTTCAGGCAGAGAATTAAATTGCCCTGGGAGGGTAGGATACTTCCCTTCTTGGGCTGTAACAATAGGTACCTTTTCTTTTCTATTCACTCAAAAAACACTCTCTGAGCACCTACTATACACCAAGCACTCTGGAAGGTACTCAGACACATTTGTGAAGACGCTAACTGCTACTTCTCAAGTAGCAGCCAATATCACAGCCAAGAAGACAGAGAGATGCTGCGACTTACCTAAGGTATGCAGATCAGCCTGTGTGTGGACCAAGAGGCAGTTGGTAGAACAGAACACGGAAACAGACACTACCTGGTTTAAAATCAGGAATAGTGGGCACCAGGGTTGTGTCTTCTCACTATGCTTATTCAGTCTGCATTCTGAGTAAATAATCTAAGCTGGACTAAATTAAAAAGAAGGCAGCATCAGGATTAGAGTAAGACTCATTAAAATCCTGTGACACACAGATGACATAATCTTGCTCACAGAAAATGAAGACTGAAAGCACTTACTAACAACAATCAAAGGCTAAGCCTTCAGTATGCATTACACCTCAACATAAAATACAAATCCTTGCAACTAGATCGATAAGCAACATCATGATAAATGGAGAAAAGATTCAAGTTTTCGAGGATTTCATTTTATTTGGATTCACAATCAATACCCATGGAAGCAGCAGCCAAGGAATCAAATGACACATTGCATTGGGCAAATGTGCTACAAAAGACCTCTTTAAAGTGTTGAAAAGCAAAGATGTCACTTTGAGTACTTTATAAAGTATGCCTGAATCAAACCACATGTTTTCAATCACCTCACATGCACAGAAAGCTGAACAATGAGTGGGGAAGAGGGAAGAAGAACAGATGCCTTTGAATTACGGTGCTGGCCAAAAATATTGACTACGCCATGGACTACAAGAGAAATAAACAAGTCTGTCTCGGAAGAAGTACAGCCAGAGTGTTCCTTGGAAGTGAGAATGGTGAGATTTTGTCTCTCATTCTTTGAACATGTTATCAGGAGGGACTGGTGCCTGGAAAAAGACACCATGTTTGGTAAAGCAGAAGATCAGCCAAAAAGAGGAAGACACTCAATGAGATGGATTGACACAATGGTTGCAACAATGAGCTCCAGAATAACAATGATTGTGAAGGCGACTCAAGACCAGGCAATGTTTCTTTCTGTTTTTTATATAGTGTCAGTATGAGTCGGAACAAACTCAACAGCACCTAACAACAGCCAGGAACTCAAGGTCTCCTCGCTTGTTTCTTAGCTAATGATGTAGCCGGAATTCTAAAGCAGATCCTGTTTATATTCAAATCCTGTATCCTTTCCCAAACCTGTATCCTGGAAGAAAGGATGCAAGAATCTCATCAGTCAACTAGTTCGTCAACCCTGGGGTGAGGCTTATCAAGTAGCAGGAAGCACTGCCTGCCCTGCTTGCCTCCAGCCTCAGGACTTTCACCCACTCCCACTACAAGCCAATGCCCAGATGGGAACGACTCCTCCCTCCCAGCAGAGCAGAGTCCCTTCCTTGTTCTGCTAGAATTGGTTCATGTTATGCTCCTAAAGGCAAAGTAAAGCGTTGGCTTGGTTCAAATCCCTTTAATGGTCCAACCAAAAAGCAACAAGAGTCCCAACCCATCTAAGAAAGACACCCAACACTCCCATCAGTCTTCCACGCTTTTCTTCATTATCATGGCACTCAGCTCAGTCACTGACTTGCTGGGTGACTCTGGGCAAGCTTCCAGGCCCTCATCACCTCCATATGAGTGCTAAAGGGGTGAACCCCATAATCCCAAGATCCTTTCCAGCACTGGTGTTCCCTGAAGAAGGGAGTCACCACGTCGTATTCCTTCCAGCAACTCCACGCCAGCCCTTTCCTCTTTGAGAGTCCATTTTCCTAGACCCAGGCACGGAGCCTAGCTGGCCCTGCCCCCTATGCTTCTGCACTAGCCCGGAAACCAGAGCTGCCTGTGTGCATTCTCTGTCACTGCCACCAAGCATGTTGAGGAGTGGGATGCAGCCTCCCTGGTAGCCCAGTGCCCTGGACTCTTTGCCACCCCTGGGCACACTTCCCCCACCCTGCCCCAGGAGACAGTTCCCGAGTTGTTTTATGAGCAAGGCTGGGGAAATCTATTAATGAGAATGATAATTGTTACCTTCGGGCACCCAAGACTGATTTACAACGGTTAATGCCTCAGATTCCAAAGACATAAATTTCAGCTTTTCCACCATTTTGTCTGGAGCAAAACAAAACAGAAGGTGATTACATATCCAGGGTTACAGATGTTTGGCTGCCCAGAACATTTTTCTGCCATACAGGAGGGGCCAGGTTGAAGGAGTTGGTTAATTTAATTGACAATCTAGCATTTATCGGAGACTTACTGAACTGCGTGCATCTACGAGGGTGCACAGTCAGTGAACGTCTACATATATGTCACAGGGGCGCAGAAGGGAAGACAGCACAGGGAAGCCAACAAGCCAGGTTCGGTCAACCCTGGCAAGCTGGCAAGACTTTCAAAGCAGTCCAGTTACCCTCAGAGGCCATCTGGGGGTCTAGAAGGGACAGCTCAGCTGTCTTTCAGGGAGTTCACTGGAAAAACCAGATTTCACAGATCATGGCAGGTCACCCCTTTGCAGTCTGATTGGTTCTGTCAGAGGCAAGAATGCTGACCCCATTTTTCTTCCAAATGGGGAGCTGGGGGAGTTGGGAACTCAAAAAAGAGTTTAATTTGGGAGATTCATCCAGTCAAGGGTTCCACAAACTCCTGTAAAGGCTACAAAGCTGCTGTAATTTATTCCCAAAAGGAAAGAGAAAAAACAGCTACAGCATTTCCAAAGACCCAGCAGAAAAACACAATCCCCACTCCCCGCTTACCTGCTATAGAAAATTCATCTTTCTGTGTGGACTTGCAGAGACCTCCAGCCCAGGCATGTAAATAGCCTTAGCATTACAGTCAAGGTCACCAGCACCAGGTAGGTAAGGTTCCAGATGGCCCTGGTGGCCTGGCCCCGGGCCCTCCCTTCTGGTTGCCCCATCAGAGAGGGGGACACAAGGTAGGACTGCCTGAGAACTCTATCTAGTTTCATTACAATTCCAACCATCCCAGGGATTCCAGTCATTCAACAAATGTTTCTGTGCATTCACTATGTGCAAGGCACAAATAGACTGAGAAGGATGTCTTGGCCCCTCCTTAGGCCATTTTCAAGTGAGAGTTCAAAAGCAGCTCATCCCACTCTCCTGTACAATCTTTATGGCTTTCAAAGCCTTTGCACATCCCTATAGTCCATTCTTCACCCCCACTTTACAGAGGAAGAATATAATTTCAGGGAAGCAAAGCAATGTGCCCAAGGTCACCCAGCAAAAAATAAAAGGAAAGTTGGGACTTGAGATCATGTTTCATATTTGTTGAAAAGGGACAACCAAAATTTAAAAAAAATAGTACATTACCATTGAGTCAGTTCTAACTCATGTCAACTCTGTATGTTTCAGAGCAGAACTGTATATACCCCACAGGGTTTTCAATGACAGATATTTTGAAAGTAGATTGCCAGGCCTTTCTTCTGAGGCATCTCTGGGTAGACTTGAACCTCAATCTCTTGGATAACAGCTGAGCACATTAACTCTTTGCACCACCCAGGGACTCTACAAAAGGGACTAAGAGGCCAGTTAAGCCACTGCCCTGTGAGGGTTAAGTTAATCAAGCTCAAATACATCTGTACAGTTTGGGTCCAAGTTTCTCTTCATTCTTGAAAGGTGCTTTTGAAAAAGAAGAAGAATCTGTATTCGGCCCCATGTGTGTTGTAGAAGAAACCCCTTTGCTCTGCCCTGCATCAGAAGCCCTTATAAGAATGAAACAGGAGCCGCTATTGGATTTCATTTTTCATTTTCACCTATCACTGTCAGCTATAATGTCTGGGCTGGGAAAGGTGATGAAGTACAGACACCGGCTTTAGGAATGGGGAAACTGAGCCCCAGAGATGGCCCCGAGTACCTTTTCCTGTCGCTGTGATGCTTTTGACTGTGAAAAGAAGGTCAGCGCAGAGTAGAAGATCCAAACAACTTCAGAGCTCTTGTCTTTTCTCTCTCTTCTTTTCCCTCTCAGTCCAGGGTAGAAGGTCAGAAGGAAGCACCCAGCCCCAGAACAGCCTCTTGCCCCAGAGAAAGAATATTTAGGGGCCTCTACTCAGCACTATGGGATGAGGGGCATCTTCACACCACAGTGTCCTGCTTCCTGTGCATACCTAAGCAGAGGCCTTTAACAGGAAGGAGATGAAGCCAGGAAATGGGATTGAGCAGAGAGGCTGGGAGCAAGTTAATGATGTGATCTGGGATTTCTGCTTCAGCTCCTCTGATGTGAGATTTAGAGGTGTCTCCAAACTAAGTCGATGTGATCTTTCTATCCTCTCATGCCCTGAAAGCTCAGAGACAGCAAATACTGAGCATATGTCTACGGCACCTATATCCCATCCCTGTGGCCCTCCTGCCAACCAACTGCAATCATCTTATCCACTGACTCTGAGCAGCCAACACCAATCTAGTGGAGTTGACTTGAAAAAAGAAATTTACTTACCATGCTAGGTATGGAAACTCTCCTTTAATCTTAGGTAGGGCTAATATACTTCCCTTTCAGAGATGAACCAGCATCCCCTCTACCTAGTTTTGATAAAACTTTCAATCAGTGGGGCCCGACTTGCCTCCTCCACAGTGACCAGTCAGAGCACTCCATGTTCAAACTATAGCATGTGTTTGGGGAAGGCATGTGCCTCAAGCCAGCCAGTCAGAAGCTTTTCCAGAAATTAGTATGGATAAGAGAGAAAAGGGCAGGACCCTGCTGTCTGGGACCATTGTCCATGAGGAAGTTCTAAATCTAGAGCTTGCACTGAGAACTGGGAATTTTGGAAAAGACAGAGAAAAGATACAGGGAAAGAAAAACAGGTCCTGGTGACTGTGTGTGAACCCTGGATCTGATTGACCTGAGCCACATCTACAACTAAAGCTTTCCAGATATGTAGTGTAGGTCAATAAGTGCCATAGCCTTTTGTTAGGAAATTGCTTAAGTCAGCACTGCCTCACAATCTGCCTGTGTTGAAGTTAATTTCTTATACCTTCAAGCTTGGGAAATGTCCCAGATAGACTAGCCTCTAACCTTACAGATTGGAGCTGATGGGCCTGCTCTGTTCACCTTCCTGTTCTGTAAATACAACATTCCTCCTTGCATCCTATAAGTCTTTCACAACTTGCCTCTCCCAGGTCGTAGGGGAAAGTTCAGATGGCTCCATGCAGACCCTTTACAGCTTACTCCCCCAGCCCCAGGTTCTGAAAAGCTTGTGAGTGGTCATCCAAGGTACAACAACTGGTATCTATTCATCTGAAACAGTGCAGGGTAGAGGAGACCCAAGAAACAGAGACAGAGAGACAAATGGTCTGCAGATCTATTTGCTTCCCTATATTGCCATGAAGTCAGAAGAATGGGATGGTGCCACTCTGTCATGCCTAAATATTTTGATCAAAGACCCAATAGATGAATCCCATCAGAAACAGTAAAAAGGTAGAACAAGATTTCAAATTCTTATAGAAACCAAAATAACTGAACCAGCTGGGAGCAGGGCATGTCTGCCTCTATAGCCCTGAGATAATCCTTTAGCCTTTGGACTGAAACTATCTCATGAAGTCATCTTTAAACTATACAACAATTTTAACTCAACTAACTAGAGCATGTTCACCTCAATCAGTACACTCATTTAAAGAATTATTTATATGAAATCAAATTGACGGCAGAAACTGTAAAATCCGGAGGAGACATTTAGGAGACAGAGATGCTAATCAACAGTGGTGAGACAACATGGATTATTAAACATCATAACATCATGAAACAATTGTACCCAGTGTCACTGAACTGCCCATATAGAAAATGTTAAATGGGTGATGTTTTATTGTATATATTTTGGGGAAAAAAAATTGAATTTTTTAAAAAGAGCTGGTCCCAGGTACTCCTCAGAGTACCATCAAGTAGAAACAGAAAACATCAGCCAAGATGTGGCCAAGTCTTAGGTTCAAAGAAAAATTTCATTGTTGGGCAAGAAAAGAATATGGTAAAATAAATAGGCAAGTGGAGCCCTGGAGACCCATTGGTTAAATGGTCAGCTTCTAATCAAACAGACAGAAGTTTGAATCCACAAGCCGCATCTTTGAAACCCTACAAGGCAGTTTTTCTCCATCCTATAGGGTCACTATGATCAGAACCAACTCTTCCCATCATTAGTAAACAAGCAAGGGACTAAGCCCCAAATAGATGCACCTACATTGCTATAAGCTCAGGGAAACACTTTTCCCCCAAATCAAAATCCCCTAAACTTCTGAGGAAACCCTGGTGGTGTAGTGATTAAGTGTTATAGCTGCTAATCAAAAGGTCAGCAGTTCGACTCTACTAGATAAAGACCAGTATTGAAGGTATACAACCCTGGAGGGTTCACTGAAAACATGGCCCTTGGACTTGCTGCTAACCCAGACCTGAAATCAGTACTGAGGCCAACACTTCAGACAAAGAGGGGTCCGGACTTGGGGATAGAGTGATACATGTGGTATGTGTACTTTATGTTTTAAAACATCTATGAGGCTGTCGTACTTGTTTCTTCTTAGAGGGGAGAGGACAGGGTAAAGAGGAGGGAACAAATGTTGGCTGAGTGGATACTGGAAGTAAAGAATGAGAAAGAAGAGCGTGCTATCACAGGGTGAGGAGAGCAGACAGACATGCAGAGAAGCAGGTACTTAGGGTTTTGTATGGCAAATTGATTTGGATTGTAAATTTCCACTTAATCACAATAACAAAAGAAAAAAGAAAAAAAGGTCAACAGTTCAAATCCACCAGGTCCCCCTGGAAACTCTACAGGGCAGTTCTACTCTGTCCTGTAGGATCTCTATGAGTTATAATCCACTCAACAGTGTGAGTTTGGTTTTTCTGTCTTAGACTTCTGAAGTCATGGAAACAATTTAATTCTCTGCCAGGAATTCCCCACTGGTCTTTGAGAAGACTTCAGTGCTCTACCCTATCTCTATCCTTAGCAAAGGAAAGAGACCCTACAACCCATTCATCCTCCTGTTTCTCCACCAGGTAGATTCCAAGAATTCCCAGGTCTCAACCCTGTGTGTGGCTCACCTCCAAAAGACATCAGATGGTCAGTAACTCGTCCTCCTTGGACTCCAGACAGTCCATTCATCTCCTTTCTCTGAGATTGCTCCATTCCAGAGTAATTGAAGACAAGTCCACTGTGTTTTCAGCTGATTGTTTTCGGCATCAGCCCACCTCATTAACACCACCACGATGAGGAGAGCACTTGGCACACTTGCGGCCACCACATACAGTTATCTGCTAATTGGATGGAACGCTAGTAAGTTCCTTTTCCAAAGACTGACAACTAAGTTTGCAAACTCGCCTTAGAAAAAGTGCTACCTACCTCAGTGGTGAATATCACTATGGTCGCCTTCAAATTATTCCCCTTCGGAGGCCATGCATTGACGCCAGCACATAGTCCACCCTTCGAAGCGATTTTGGAACCCTTTTTCTGGAATGACCATCACAGCTGTCATCGTAATACCGTTGAAGTCCGGAATGTCATCAAAATGTCTTCCTTTCCGTATTTCCTTTATCTTCAGGTAAAGAAAAAAGTCCTTGGGGGCCAGATCAGGTGAGAGGGAGGGTGTTGTAATACAGTTATTCATTTACTGGCTGAAAACTGCTTCATAGACAGCTGTACAATTATGTTCACAAACTTGCCACCATGCCATTGTGTGACGTGACCATTCCAGAAAGAGTTCCAAAATTGCATTGAAGGGTGGACTAGGCACTGGCGTAAGTGCATAGCTTCCCAAGGAGAGTACTTCAAAGGTGACCATACTGATATTCAGCAACGAGGTATGTAGCATTTAGAACAGTTGAGTTCACAGACTTAATTGTCAGACCTTGTGAGGCACTGCTTTGGCAAAACCATTGTCTTAAATACTTGGCATTGTGAACCAACAAAATTACTGTTTGGTGGTGCAGTGGTTAAGCCCGTGGCTGATAGCAGCAATGCTGTTGGTTCAAACCCACCCAGTCACTCTGTAGGAAGAAAGACCCAGTGATCTTTATAGAAAACTTTACGGGACAGTTCTACTCTGCCACACAGAGTCACTGTAAGTCATAATCAACTAGAGGGCATACAGTCACAACAATTACAGAGAAAAGAAAATACCTCCCGGGTTACAGAAAATATCACTGGTCAGGAAAAGGGAAAAGGAAATTCAAGGGCAGGCAAGGCAACGAGTTCAAAGACCCTTGGGGAAGTAATGACCTCAGAAAGGGCACCTGGCTGGCAAGATGCTCATGGAGCCCAGAGTCCCTTCAGTCCAAGTGGTTCCTGTAGGATTCTCATAGAAATTCAGGGCTAGCTAAAGGGACAGGGTAAAGTGAGAGGTAGGAATCCCAAGACCAGAGACTAATCTGAAACCAAATAGGACCGTGGAGAAGCACTGAGAGAAGAAGAACATTCCAGAAAGGTTGTACTCACTATGTGCCAAGCTCTGTGCTCAGTATAGGCTGCCCTCATCAGCTTGGTTAACCACTCCACAACTTAAACATTGGCACTACTGCTGCCACCATTTTACAGATGTGAAGACAGTTGTTCAGAGAAGTTTCATTCTTGCTCTGTTGGCTTTCAGGAGGCTTCTCTCCTCGTTGCCTTGGCATTCATTCTCTCTGAGGACCAGGCCATTATTTTTAACCTGGGATTGCTAAGGGCCTCAAAGGTTAGAAGCTCTGCTCTTTTAATTACTCATTCACCAGACAAAAGTCATCTTAATGAGGAAGAGTCTCTCAAAGAAAATGCAGCCACAGCAGCTGGGTCACGTTGTCCCCCTGCATTACCGTGACAGGCTTACTCAGCTTTCCAGAATTCCTCTTGCATGTTTTCCTGCCCTCCTTCTTCCTCTGTTGTTGTTGCTTGGTACCATTGACTCAATGCCAACTCATACCACCACCAGGTGACAGAGTAGAGCCTACCCATAGGGCTTTCCTGGTTACAGGTCTGACTATTAAGTTCACAAACTCAGCCTAGGAAAAGTGCTACATACCTCCTTGCTGAAAACCACTATGGTCACCTTCAAAGTACTACCCTTGGGAAGCTACGCACGGATGCCAGCACCTTTCAAAGCAATTTTGGAACTCTTTTTCTGGAATGACCATCAGAGCTGTCATCGTATTACCCTTGATGTCCTGAACTTCACCACAATGTCTTCCTTTCAATATTTCCTCTATGTTCAGGTGAAGAAAAAAGTCACTGGGGGCCAAATCAGGTGAGTCAGGTGGGTGTTCCAACACAGTTATTTGTCCACTAATTAAAAACTCCCTCGCAGACAACTGTACAATTACGTTCTCAAACTTGACACCATGCTGCCGTGCACAATGGCCATGCCAGAAAGAGTTCCAAAATTTCTTCGAAGGTTGTGCTGACATGACAGCAGCGACTAACTTCCCAAGGGGAGTACTTGAAAGGTGATCGTAGTGGCAACCAGCAGTGAGGTACATTACACTGTGTGCAGTTAAGGTCACGTATCTGTAGGACCTCGTAGTCTTTACACACGCAGCTGACCAGGTGTTTCTCCCAAGGAGCCACTGACTGTGCTCAAAGCACCAAACTTTAGGTCAGGAGCCAAGCATTAAATATTGCACCAACAGGGCCTAAATCCATTGCTGTGGAGTCAGTTCCTACTCGGTCCTATAGGTGTGAGTCAGAAGCAACTCAACAGCAGTGGGTTTGGGTTATGTGTAACCGGGAGGTAGTGTTTTCCTGTTACTTATTATACACCAGCTCCTGTTCTAAGTACTTTATCTCATTTAATCTTCACATCAAGCTTATGAGATAGATACTATCTTAAAGAAAAATCCATTGTCATCCATGCTAACTCACAGCTACCCTCTAGGACAGAGTAGAACTGTCTCATAAGGTTTCCAGGGAGCTGGTGAATTTGAACTGCTGACATCTGGCTTAGCAATCTTAACCACTGCACCGAAGACGGCCCTATGACCCCATAATTCATCTCTGTTCCTCACATCTGAACAACCCAATCTCTCCCAACAAGACTCTGGGTCTGCCTCCCCACCCCACATCTGTCCTCTGCTTCCTAACGGATCCTTTGTCACTTGTACTCAGAAACCTTCAGCGGCTCCCCCATCCCCCACAGTGGACAAAACCCCTTAGGCTGGCCTTCAGGGCCCATTCAGTGTGGCCCCAGCCTCCTGTCCAATCGTGTTCCCTCCACAATCCAGTACCTCTGAGCCAGCTATTGCTCACACCCCCTGCCCTCCTGGAAACCAGAGCCTCAGCCATCTTGCCTGAAACCCAAGCTGACCACAGGGGTGGGAGGCTGTAGGCCCTGGAAAGAGAGGTAGTTGGTAGGGACACTGACAGGTGCCGGAAGAATAGCCGTGATTTCCAAACACTGCCACACCTCACCCCACACCTCCTGTAGTTCTTAGGAACCACCCGCCCAGAAAGCAGGGCACTGACTCTTGGACCCACTGTTTTGTTGAGCAACAAACGTATATTACTTCACACAGTTTCTGAGAGTCGGGTGTCCAGGAACAACTTAGCTGGTATCTTACAGGGTGGTAGTCAAGAAGACAGCTGGGGCTGCAGTATTTTGAAGACTCCCTTGGGCTGGCAGACCCACTTGCAAGGTCTCTTACCCAACTGTTGGCAGGAGGCCTCAGTCCCTTACTCACCAGGTGGGCCTCTCCGGAGGGCTGTTCAGACATGGCAGCTGTTTCCCCCAAGAGTGATCCAAGAGAGGTCCAGCAGGAAGCCTCAGTGCCTTTTTTTGTAAGTGTGATAAAATATATACAACACAACATTTGCCATGTTAACCATCTTCACTGTACAATTCAGTGTCTTAGGCCCACTTTTGGAACTTTCTGAAAAGTCAGGGAGCCAGTCGTGAGAAAGACAGAAGAGAGAGGCACAGTGGGAGCTACCTCCTGGCTCTCCTCTCATAGGGTTATGCCAGGGACCACTAGGCTTTGACGGTGGTATCCCCACAAGAAGGGAAGTTTGATAAATCCTGAAAACACACACACACATACACTGACTTCCACTTCCCCTCCGCATTCTCCCCAGAACCCATGCTTCTGTGGTTACTCCAAGCCCCAGTCTGGAAGGGCACTCCCAATATCCCCAGAGCAGTTTGGGGTTCTGTCAAAGGCCTTCCTGGCCAGACTCACAGCAAAGATGAGGCAGGCAGTGGAAGTGACTGGTACCTCCATGAAGAAATGAGGCCCCACCCAAGGCACCAAGAGGTAGACTCACCCTGAGCCCCCCAGAGGGACCTTCCCTGTATGTCCTCGTCCTCCCTCCTCCCATGTTTCCATGAGCACCCAGATGGACATTTCCAACCCCATGACTCCACCCTACTCCCTACCCATGAGGCCTATAGTGCTGATTTTGGGTCACAGGCATGTTGAGTGAGCATAGCATGTTGGCCAGAGAAAGGAAAGTCCTGGGCTGCAAGAACTGGAGGGAGAGGGTGCACGCTAACACAGGAGCACCGCTCCTAAGCATTTTTAAGGGAAGAGGCAAACTCAGGCCACATATAAAGAGCCAGCTGTGGGTCCAGCATTCCCTCCCAGGGCAGCACTATGAGCTCCACTTCCCCACCCAACCACATTTCCTCCAAGGCACGTCCTTCACTACCCTGCCTTCTGGCCATACCAACCCAGTGGCAGCACACACCAAGCCCTCGGTCCTCCAGACCAACAGCCTTGACCACGTCAACCTAACCCTCTTCCCAAGCCCCTTCCCATTTCTGCATGTACGTGAAGACTCAGTCTACCCACCACAGCCTGCTGCACGACTTCTTATCCTGTCTCACCTCGCAGAGAGCTCTCCTTTGCACAAAGAGCCCAAAACTGTCAGGAAAATTCTCCTTCTCAGTAGAGGAACTCTCTCACCTGTTCGTAAAAGGTGACACACAAGCTTTGTCTGTGATGAAGAAAAATAGGAGATAATCTAAACTGTCCATCAATATGGGACTGCTCAATAAAGTGGAGAATATCTGTTTCCTATAGCAGTTAAAAGAAATGAACCAGGTATATGAGGACTGCCAAGGACGTTCATGAACTCACCCTAGAAAAATTGCTACATATCTCTTTGCTGAATATCACTAGGGTCACCTTGAAAGTACTAGTCTTGGGAAGCTATGGAAGCAATACACCAATGCCAGTGACTAGTCCACCTTTCAAAGCAATTTTGAAACTCTTTTTCTAGAATAGTCATCAGAGCTGTCATTGTATTACCCTTGATGTCTTGAATGTCATCAAAATGTCTCCTTTTCAATATTTCCTTTATCTTCAGGTAAAGAAAAAAGTCACTGGGAGCCAGAGCAGGTGAGTAGGGAGGGTGTTCCAATACAGTTATTTGTTGACTGACTAAAAACTTCCTCACAGACAACTATACAATTATGTTTGCAAACTTACCACCATGCCACTGTGCACAATGGTGATTCCAGAAAGAGTTCCAAAATTGCTTTGAAGGGTGGACTATGTGCTGGAATCGGCACATAGCTTCCCAAGAGGAGTACTTCGAAGGTGACTGTGGGGAGATTCAGCACTTAGAACAAGGAAGTTTATGGATTTAGCTGTCAGACCTCATACATGCAGGTCTATAGTACAGTAATTCGAGTGTTAAGCATAGATCAACTTAAATGTATATGTAAGCATAGTATAAACAATCTGAAAGAATATACATCAGACTTGTAGCCATGATTACGTCTGGGTGTTACGGGGAGTGAGCAGGGGAGCGGGCCTGGGGTGAAGGTCACAGGATTTTATCTTAATCTTTTAATGTTATAATTTTTAAGGGATGTATATTTACTGAGTAACTGATCTTTCTTTTTTTTAATGTTCTCTAGAGACTCCCAATACTCCCTTCAACCAGGAAAGCTCAGCTTTTATTTGTCTTACTTGGTTATTATATAGAGTCTTACTTGGGGAAAAAAAGAACTTACACTGATATTGGAAAGTACTTACTTCAGGTTTTTCTCAACGTGACTCCTCACAGAGCTCATGCCGCATTGTGTCTAGTTCATGGTCATGACAAGCCCTCTCCCACCAGCCTGGAAGCCCATAAAGTCAGGGGTCATGCTACATGTCATTCTAACCATGCCTCACAGTTTTGCATCTCACCCCCTCACTATCAAGTGAGAGAGATCCAGCCTCTGGGAAACTCTATGGGGGTGGAAGTGGATACGTCTCACCCACAACCACAATACCTCCCCTAGCCAGGAAGGGATCCAGAAAAATCTTCTGATCCAAACTCATAGTGAGCCCAAGAACCATGGAGTCCACCCCATTCACAAGAAGAGCAATCAATCGCAGGGCCAAAGTTAAACAGGAAAGGTCAACAAACCTAGAGCTCCATGGACAGCAGGACGGAATATGCCAGGGCTGGCCAGTAATCAGCTCTGGGAGATTTATATTGAGCCCTTTGGCCTCGGGGGAAGGAGAGGGAGGTAGGAGAGGGCTAAGCAGTGAAGAAAAAGGACCACTGCCTCCTAGCACAGACCCACAGGGTACAATATGGAGCCTTGTACACCAGAGGCATTCAGCTACTGTTAGGTGAAGTTCAGTTGACCTACCAGAAGGCCAGACTAGCAGTGAGAGTAAACACAGCCAGAAACCCTGTCATTCTTTGTTCCTGGCCTACTGTTGCAACAAACAGAGAAGAGCACCCAATTTCCCTTTGATTGACATCTCTGGCATCTCAGCATTGTTCAAGTCCACAGTCTTAGTGTGTACAACACTCTTCCTTTTATCATGGTTGCTGCCAGAAGCTCCCATGTTGCTGAGGTGGCAGTGGCCGCAGGAAAGATTCTCTACTAAGAAAGCTGAAAAAAGAAAGAATAGAACCACCTCCCCACTTGACGGATGTGAATATAAAATTCTCTGCTGTCAAGTCGACCCCGTAGGACAGAGTAGAACTTGCCCCAGAGAGTTTCCAAGGAGTGTCTGGTGGATTTGAACTGCTGACTTTTTGGTTAGTGGCTGTAATGCCTTAACCACTAAACCACCAGGATTTTCCCATGCATGCACGGGGTATTATTCATAATCCACATAGATATGGTCATCATGACAGTCTCTTCCCTTCCCCCACCTGCTCCATGTTCAGCCCCACAGAGATTTCAAGGTCTTCCACCAGCTGTGTTTTCTGAACACAGGCCTCAGAGACTTCCAAGTCCCTTGGGGGAGACCACTATTCAACCACCTTAGAATATAGATCATTAAAATTGTGTACGTGATGAAGGGTCGCCAGGGAGCCAAAAGATGCTACAATTTGTGTTTGAACACTGCAATGGACTGAGAAGGATACAGAAGCTGTAACGAAGACGAGCTCAACTGCATAATTTAATTGTCTTTTTTTATTGTTGTGGTGGTGGTTCTTGTTTCATTTTGTTGTTTAACTTAGGAGTATTTTATTTGCAACACAGGGCTGGTTGGTTAGAAGGAAAAGTTTCCTTCCCACCTACTGGGACCACCAAGGAAGAGTGGAGGCAATTAGATGTTTGTGCCTGGGTTCTGAAGGCAGGTGCATCAGTAACTACGAAGAAAATTTAATTGAGCCCCAAACTTTTTGTTGATGCTTCCATTTTTTACATTTCCACAGCACATTTTAGAGTCTGTGGCATATTTGCTCATTGAGCTCGTCAAGTGAGAAACTTACCAGTTACAGTCTGTAGCCCTCCAGACTTTTCCAAATCCAAACTAATCAATCTCCTCAACTTTTACTGCTCATGGAGTTGGGTACCAGAGCAGAGAAGTAATCCATCCAAGATCTCACAGCAAGCCAAAGTGGCAAGGCCTCTTTCTTCCTTCCCCTTTCCCCCCAGTACTTTCCACAGTACCATACTGGAATATTTGAAGTTCGTTTCAAAGCTGTCTTGCCCTATTTCCTCATTTTCCGTATGCAGAAGTTTGATCCCAGACAGAAAACAACGGTCACCACACCATTGCTTCTGCCGCCATTTTCTCAAGTGTATCAAAACTGCTCACTTCAAAGCACAGGCTAACGATGATCCCAAATAATTTTTAATTAAAGATCATCATTTAAAATGTATAATTTTGTAAGTCTTAATGGCGATTAACTACATTAGGGATTTTGGTGACACACATCACAATTAAGTGTTTTCAGTGTTGCACCAATTAAGGGTTAACAGGCTGCAAATACCTACTTTGCACATTTTTGCTTAATGAATGCGTAGTGGGAAACTATTCTCATTAGGTTAATTTGTCAACACAATCAAGTTATACCGTCAGGATTTTTTTTCTTGGAGGGTACAAATTTCAGTGTCTTTGTATCATGGTGCTCACTTGGATTTCATAAAGGGCTAGTGGAATAAAACAATTTTTTGTGAAAAGGAAGGAAGTTGATAGAAGATTTTCAGGTCTCAGTCTTAATTCTCGCCTTCTAGACATAGGCATGTTTATGTCGTTTTATCGAGCTCTCTGGGGCTTTCTGCCTGTATTTCCCTAGTAGGTTGTCATGCCAGAGAGTAAAACACGCATCTGTGTACTCGTGGAGGGAGGGCTTGAGCCCCTAAGATGGGCATGATGGCCTCAGGGAAAACACTTCTCCTCCTGGCACTTGCTTAGCTTGAGAGGGCTGAGTTGTTTCTCTCACAAATCTGAAAAAATACCCAGCCTCCCTCCAAAAGACTTCTTCTTCCTTCTGATAAGATTAGCTATCATCTAGGCAAAGGAAAAAAACATCATTTCTCACTAGAAGGCTGTCTACACACTAATTAGTTTCTTTAGTGGAAGAATAAACAATCTTACTGGCAAGCCTTTTGAAACACAAGAAATATTCTTCTCTATTCAGATTCTTGGGTATTGTGTCTCCATGGTCTTACTGGTGTCAGAAGTAAGTGCTCCAGCTGTTCTCGATCGCAAGGGGATTGGAAACAATCTATGTGTCCAGTAATAAGGGATTGTGCAGTCAAGCCATGTAAAAAACAGAACATAAAACAAACAAAAAATCAGGGGCGGAGTCAAGATGGCCGACTAAGCACATGTCTCCTTACATCGCTCTGGAAACCAAGACCTGAATTGACAATCAAACAGAACCTTCTGATCACCTAATCAGCCTCAGGACACGGCACAGAGCAGTTAATTGGGACTTCATACCACTCAGCGAAAAACCTCCTCTCTTTCGCTGACTCCCGCTCCTGGCTAGCCCCGGCTCTCACGGACGGAAGGTAAACGCACCATTTTGACTTTTTTTTTCCTCTGTCTCGGCTGGCGGGCAGAGCTGGGCCTTGCCTGGCGGCTGGACTCAGACGCGCTGCTGGGGGGATAGGCAGGCGAAATTCCCATACTCTGAGAGCCAGGCTCGGGACTCTGTTAATCTAGACACTTTGAGCCTTTCGTTTTGTAGCTGCCTCAGTGGGGTTTGCGCGGAGCTTAGCAGTCAGTATGTGGGACGCCATGTTGGTACCGAGATTTTAGCGGGACCTCATTCTTAGCCTGGGAGCCAGCGCCTGCAAATGGGACAGCGCTTCTCCGTCAGAAAAGTAGTGATTTTGCACAGTGCTGTCTACGTTGGGGGCCCTGCAACAGAAGCAGAGGAGTCGCTGCCTCTCGGCACCATCAGCCCCTCTGTCTGCTGCCTGTGTGGAGGACGCCATCTTGGGTACGGTGGCCGCGGCTCGACCTAATTCTTAGCTTGGGAGCCAGAGCCTGCCCACAAGAGAGCACTTTTCTATCACAAAACCAGTACTCAACGCAGTGTTGGACAAGGCTAGGCCCTGTCAGCAGAGGCCACCAGGGCAGTAGCAGGGCTGTATTCTGAACTAGTTTGTTATCATCTGGGGTTGGATATAGTGGCGCTTACTTCATCAGATGAGAAGAGGGACCTCTACACCTGAAAACTTAACTGACTTGTGAACCAGTCAGATACCTTTTGCTTTACATTTGAAGACAGCCTAGAGAAACATTTGCAATCCATCCTCACAGTACCTTTTCCAGCCTCTATATACTCACATGGGACCCAAAAAGCAACAGACAATTGTGGCATACAAGCAATCACTCATGGCTTCAGAAGGCTCCCAAACAAAGCAACCAAGGAGTTTTCCAGATGAAGAAACTTTTATGAAAGCATCAGGAAGTGAATACAAATTGATTATATACAGAGCCCTTCTAGACCTTATACAAAATGCAACAGAACAAAATGAAAAATTAAGCAAGTTGTTTGACCTGATGGAACACCAGTACTCTGAAATCCAACAGATCAAGAAGAAAATCAAAGACATAGAAACTTCCATGAAAAGCCAAGAAAACAGAATGGAACAAATGGAAAAAAGAATTTCTGACTTTGAAGACAGAGCTACTGATGCCAGTGTCTATGAACAGAAATCAGAAAAAAGAAGCAAGAAAAATGAAGAAACATTAAGAAGCATGTGGGACTCTATTAAGAGGAACAACCTTCGATTAATCGGAGTCCCTGAACAGGGTGAGACATCTGAGAACACAGAGAGTATTGTTGCTGAGCTGCTGAAAGAAAACTTCCCGGAAATCATGAAGGAAGAGAATATAGACATCTCAGATGCATATCGTACGCCACCCAATATAGATCTCAAAAGAAAGACTCCAAGAAATATTATAATCAAGCTTAACAAAATGAAACATAAGGAGCAACTCTTAAAGGCAGCAAGACTCAAGGCAAAGCTAACATTCAGAGGGAAACCCTGTAGGCTCTCGTCAGATTTCTCAGCAGAAACCATGCTGGCACGGAGACAGTGGCACGACACATTCAAAGTCTTGAAGGAGAAGAACTTCCAACCAAGAATTATATATCCTGCAAAACTATCTTTCAAATACGAAAATGAAATTAAGACATTCCCAGATAAACAGAAACTCAGAGACTTTGTAAAAACCAAACCCAAACTACAAGAAATACTGAAAGAAGTTCTTGGCTTTGGCTTAGAAGAACGAAACCACTAACTATATATTTTAGAACGACACACTACTCAATACTCATTTAGGGAAGGCTCCAAAGTAAATCACAGCTTTGATTTGGAAAGAAGCAATCCAGTGATCATCATGAAAACTATGGTGTCATCATAATAAAAGAGGGATGTACTACAGTCGTTATAGTCCTTCCAGATGGAGAGGAAGATGACAAGACTGGTAGTAATTAAAATTGGGTTTATAAATAGTTTATTAAGGGGGTTCATAGGGGCAGCTGTAAAGCACAACAAAGATATATTATACCATTTCAAGAAATCTAACACACGAGTCTCAACAACTATAAAACCAGCCCTGAAAAAGGTGAAAAATCAACTCACAAAAAAGAGTGTCTCAGAACAGACTAATAAGAACAAGAGAGAAAACATCAACATAAAAACAAACATATCACAATGGCAGCAGTGAACACATACCTATCAATAATTACATTGAATGTGAATGGACTGAATGCTCCAGTAAAGAGACACCAAGTGTCATCTTGGATCAAAAGACACGACCCATCCATATGTTGTCTACAAGAAACTCACTTGAGACCTAAAGACAGGAACAAACTGAAAATTAAAGGATGGAAGAATATATATCAAGCTAACAATGAACAAAGAAGAGCAGGGGTGGCAATTCTAATCTCAGACAAAATCAATTTTAATGTCAAATCCACCATCGTGGACAAAGATGGACACTACTTATTGCTGAAAGGTTCAGTACACAAGCAAGACTTAACTATATTAAACATTTATCCACCTAATGTCAGAGCACCTAAATATGTCGAAGAAACACTGACTACACTCAGAAGAGAGTTAGATGACTCCACAATAATAGTGGGAGACTTTAACACTCCACTCTCATTACTAGACAGATCATCTAGAAAAAAGCTCAGTAAAGATACAGAAGACCTCATTGACACCATTAACCAACTAAACCTCATTGATATATACAGAACTTTCCACCTATCAGCAGACAACTACACCTTCTTCTCCAGTGCACATGGAACATTCTCCAGAATTGACCACATGATAGGCCACAATGCAATGCTCAACAAAATCCATACCGTTGAATTACTGCAAAGCATCTTCTCAGATCATAAAGCCATCAAAGTTGAAATCAATAGCAGAAAAAACAGAGATAGAAAGTGGAACTCTTGGAAACTGAACAACATCTTGCTCAAAAAAACATGGGTTATAGAGGAAATCAGGGATGAATTAAAGAAATTCATGGATTCCAATGACAACGAAAACACTTCCTACCAGAACCTATGGGATACAGCCAAAGCAGTGCTCAGAGGTCTGTTTATCTCCATAAATGCACACATCTGGAAGGAAGAAAGAAACCAAATCAAGGAACTAACTCTACAGCTTGAACAAGTAGAAAGAGAACAACAGAGGAACCCCTCGGTCACCGGAAGAAAGGAGATCATAAAGATTAGAGCAGAGCTAAATGAATTAGAGAATAGAATAACAATTGAAAAAATTGAAAAGACCAAAAGCTGGTTTTTTGAAAAGATCAACAAAATTGATAAACCACTGGCTAAACTTACTAAAGAAAAGCAGGAAAGGAAACAAATAACCCAAATTAGAAATGAGAAGGGAGTTGTCACCAAAGATACAACAGAAATCAAAAATATCATAACAGAATACTATGAAAGACTGTACTCTAACAAATTTGAAAACCTAGGGGAAATGGAAAAATTCCTTGACTCATACCACCTACCTAAATTTTCACAACGTGAAGCAGAACAACTTAATAAACCTATCACAAAGGAAGAGATTGAAAAGGTCATCAAAACACTGCCAACCAAAAAAAAGTCTGAGCCCAGATGGCTTCACTGCAGAATTCTACCAAGCATTTAGAGAAGAGTTATCCCCAATACTACTGAAACTATTTCACAATATAGAAAGGGATGGAGTACTCCCAAACTCATTCTATGAAGCCAGCATAACCCTGATACCTAAGCCAGGGAAAGATCCAACAAAGACAGAGAACTACAGACCGATATCACTCATGAACCTAGATGCAAAAATCTTCAACAAAATTCTTGCCAACAGAATACAACAACATATCACGAAAATAATCCATCACGACCAAGTGGGATTCATACCAGGGATGCAAGGCTGGTTCAACATCAGAAAAACAATCAATGTGATTAACCACATAAGTAACATAAAAGACAAGGATCACCTAATTTTGTCCATTGATGCAGAAAAGGCATTTGATAAAATCCAACACCCATTCATGCTAAAAACTCTTAGCAAAATGGGCATAGACGGCAAATCCCTCAACACAGTAAGGGCCATTTATACAAAGCCAATTGCCCACATCATCCTGAATGGAGAGAGACTGACTTTCCCTTGAGATCAAGGATGCCCACTCTCACCTCTTCTATTCAACATTGTGCTAGAAGTTCTAGCCAGAGCAATTAGACAAGACCAAGAAATAAAGGGCATCTGCATCGGCAAAGAGGAAGTTAAAATCTCCCTGTTCGCAGATGATATGATTGTATATGCAGAGAACCCCAAGGAATCTATAAGTAAGCTACTCAAACTGATAGAAGAGTTCAGCAAAGTCTCAGGATACAAGATAAACATAAGTAAATCAGTAGGATTCCTTTATACCATCAACGAGACTGTTAAGGAGGAAATTATGAAATCAATACCATTTACGATAGCCCCTAAGAAGATAAGGTACCTAGGAATTAATCTAACCAGAGAAACAACAGACCTTTACAAAGAGAACTACAAGCCCTTACTAGAAGAAACTAAGAGAGACTTAGATAAATGGAAAAAACCTACCCTGCTCATGGATAGGAAGACTTAACATTGTGAAAATGTCTATTTTACCCAAAGCAATTTATTTATATAATGCAATCCCAATACAAGTTCCAGCATCATTTTTTAATGAGATGGAGAAACAAATCACCCATTTTGTTTGGAAAGGGAAGAAGCCCCGGATAAGTAAGGTACTACTAAAGAAGAAGAACACATTGGGAGGCCTCTCATTACCCGACCTTAGAACATACTACACTGCCACAGTGGTCAAAACAGCCTGGTACTGGTACAAGAACAGACAGATGGATCAATGGAACAGAATTGAGACCCCAGAGATGACACCATCTGCCTATGAACAGTTGATATTCGACAAAGGCCCTAAGACATTAAACTGGGGTAAAAACAGTCTCTTCAACAAGTGGTGCTGGCAAAATTGGTTATCCATCTGCAAGAAACTGAATCAAGATCCATATCTTACACCTTATACAAAAACCAACTCCAACTGGATAAAAGACCTAAATATCAAACCTAAAACGATAAAGCTCATCCAAGAAAAGGTAGGAACAACAATGGAAGTTTTAATACACAATGAGAACAGACTCCAATATCTGTCAAACAAACCTCAATCAACAGAAGAGAAAGTAGATAAATGGGAACTATTAAGAATCAAACACTTTGGCTCATCCAAAGACTTTATTAATAGAATTAAAAGAACACCCACAGAATGGGAAAAAATATTTGGCAACTCTATGTCAGACCGATGCCTGATCTCCATAATCTATAGGATACTACAAAATATCAAGAAGAAGAAGAAGATAAACCATCCAATTAAGCGATGGGCAAAGGAGATGGACAGACACTTCACTAAAGAGGAGATCCAGGCAGCCGAAAAACACATGCGGACATGTTCACGATCTTTAGTTATTAAAGAAATTCAAATCAAGACAACAATGAGATACCATCTGTCATGGTTTGAATTGTGTCCCCCCAAAAATGTGTGCAGCCTTGTGGCTGGGATATGGTTCCCAGTATCTTGGAAATGTCCTCCATTGTGTGGTTTTGCTAACCTGCACATTAAAGGATTAGGGTGGGGCTGTGAATTCCTGCTATGGGGGAAGTTTCCCTGGAGTATGGCTTGCCCCACCCTTAATGCTTTTAGCTTGCAAGGAATAAAAGGAAAAAGAACCAAGGACAATTTGAGAACCTCGCTACCATCAAGCAAGCAGCACCGGGAGCAGAGCGCATCATTCAGACCAGAGGTTCTTGCGTTAGGACACTCCCTGGACAATGACTGATGCAATACTGGACTTTCCTCCAGAGCCGTCAAGGGGAAAGTCTTTCCCTGGAGCGGACACCCTGAATATGGACTTGCAACCTACCGGACTGTGTAAGAATAAATCTTTCTTTGTTAAAGCCATCCACTCTGTGGTATTTCTGTTAGAGCAGCCCTAGCTGTCTAAAACACCATCTCACCCCAACAAGATTGGCCATGATCCAGAAAACACAAAACAACAAATGCTGGAGAGGCTGTGGAGAAAGTGGAACCCTCCTACACTGTTGGTGGGGTTGCAAAATGGTCCAGCCTCTTTGGAAGGCAATCTGGTGCTTCCTTAAAAAAATGGATATTGATATACCATTTGACCCAGTAATTCCACTACTTGGAATATATCCTACAGATTCAAGGCCTTTCACACCAACAGACACATGCACCAGAATGTTTATCGCAGCACAGTCCACAATAGCAAAAAGATGGAATCAACCCAGATGCCCAACAATAGAAGAATGGATAGGTAAACTGTGGTACATATACTCAATGGAGCACTACACAATGATAAAGAATAACGATGATTCCAGGAAACATCTCCTAACCTGGTTTCAACTGGAAGACATTATGTTGAGTTAAAGTAGTCAGCGACAAAGGGACAAATACTGTATGAGACCTCTACGATAAGATCTCAAGAACAGACTTGTGTATAGAAGAAAAGACTCTTTGACAGCTGCAAGGGAGGGGAGGGAGGGAGGGCGAGGGGGGGAGGGTTTAGTTTAGATAGTTACTAGCAATCTAGTTGGGAGAAAGCGGTGACAGCACACATTAGAAACAAGAACAACATTAAGTGGACTTCAGCATAACTTGAGTACTCCTTCCATCTTAACTCAATATTGCAAGGATAGAGTAGCTGGGGCAGGGGGCGGGGGACCATGCTCTTAGGCGAATTCCAGGCCAATTGGCACAACTAGCGTTTTGCTAAGAGAGCTCTCTGCACCCCACATTTGTGAGTGGCGTCTGGGGTCTTAAAAGCTGCCAAGCTGCCATCCGAGGACACAGCAAATGGTCCCAACTCAGCAGGAACGGATGCTCACCGAGGGCCAAAATGGCATGCGGTAAAGACAACCGAGAAGACAGAGAGACCCACAAGAGTGGGTGCCTACATCGACTTGGGACCGGAAGAACCAGATGGTGCCCGGCCACCACCAGTGATAGCCACGACGGAGCTCACAGAGAGAGCCTCACTGGAAACACAAGAATAAAAAGGGGTGCATCATGAGATCTCCACTAAAAGACCTCAATTGATGGTCCAGCGGTTTTGGGATTACTCTGAGAGCATGGCCCCCTTCCCTGATGCTGCCCTCTCCCATAAATTATAACAAAGGTCCACTCTTTGGACAGGAATGGATTGGACTTAGCAAGGCAGAGTGACCATATATTGGAAGCACTTTATGGTTCTATACATCTATAAGATATCATCTTGCTGACCTCTGGCTGGAGGAAGGGGAGTGGATGGAGAGGAGGGGAAAGGAGACTGTTGGGAGGATGAGACAGGTATGGAGCAGAGAGGAATAGTGTGCTGTCACCAGACAGGGAGAGCAGTGGAAGCTGCATATAGGGGGGCATGTAAATTTACATGTGAATGTACATTTTCACTCAGTTATGTTAAATAAAAATAAAAATTAAAATAAATCAGTTGCTCATGGGGTTCCCCTGGGAGCACAGCCCCTAGTCCAATGCTGCCCCTGATCATAAATCAATACTGAGGTCAATTCTTTGGATGGGAATGGATTGGACTAAGGGACACAAAATGACCATATTGTATGTGCACTTTACAGTTCTGTGCATCTATAGGACGTTGTCCTACTGGCCTTTTACTAGAGGGGACTGGAGAGAGTGGAGAGGAGGGGACAGGAGATTGTTAAGAGGATACGACATGTATTGAATGGAAAGGAGAAGTGTTCTGGCAAGGAGAGCAAAAGGACCTGCAGATAGGTGGACCTGCAAATTTAAACTGGATTTTACACTTTCACTCAATCACACACACACAAAAAAAAAAAAAAAATTAAAACTTTTTAAAAAAGAAAAGCAGTTACTATTGAGTCAAAGCTGATTCATGGAGAGCCCATATGTTTCATAGCATAGCTGTGCTCCCCTGAGTTTTTGTGGCTGTGACCTTTCTTCTGTGGCACTTTTGAGTGGATTTGGACTGCCAGCCTTTAGTGAGAAAGCAAGCACTTAACCACTTGTACTACCTCAGAACTCCTGAACAGAACTAAAGGGGTCTTTTAAAATGATGGCAAGACATAGATCTAGGTTTATTGACATAAAATTACGTCTGTGTTATGTTAATTGGCAAAAATACTTCACCAAGTACCATGTACAAGATGGCAAAATTTAAAATTATAATATTTGTACAAAATTTAAAATTACAAAATTGTAAAATACGTTTATGTACACTAGGATAAGTCTGGAAGAACATACTCAGGTATGACAGTAGGAGTGAATTCTCAAGGTAGACACAGGTGATTTTTACCTTCTTCCTTTTCTTTGCCTTGTATTTCTGATTCTTTATGATGAGTATACATGACCTTGATGACCTAACAAAGCTATTTTTCACTGGGACAGAAGTGAATGAGGGAAATCCAGTGGCCTGGGAGTCAAGGTATATGGAGGAACGTAAGAACTTTAAGACGCCTAAAGGCATAAAAAGAAACACAGCCAAAGAAGAAATTAATCTGCAGGATGAGTTGTCTACATGAACCAAGGCCTCATCTACCCTGAGATCAGAAGAACTAGATGTTGCCTGGCTACCACTACTGACCCTTCTAATCAGGGCCTTAGAATGGGAGCAAAATGCGGAAAAGAACTTTAAATTCCTTTAAAAAAAAAAAAAAAACTGGCCTACTGGAGTGACTGAGACCACAGGGCTCCCCGAGACACCTGCCCTTAGATGCTCTTCAAACTTTAAAATGAAACTAATTCCTGAGGTCACCTCATAGACAAATAACAGATTGATTCCAAAAGAGCGACTACCAGCTGTGAGCATGGTGCTGCTTTACAAAATCACCTGTATGAGACCAGACAGTTAACAATTACTTTAAAACTAAGAAGAAAACATAAGGGGAAGGGGAAACTAGATTAATGGGAATGGAAATGGAACAACCAGAACGAGAGGAATGAGAATTAGCGCATCGTGAAGAAAGTAACCCGTGTCACTGAACAATTTGTGTAGAAATTATTGAATGGGAACCTAAAGTGCTGTGCAAACCTTCTCCAAAAACATAGCAAAATACTGCTAAAAAAGAAAAAAGAAGTAGAAACGTGAAATCTCAGTGACCTGAATCTTCCAGCAAAATATTGTCTTAAAAAAAAGTAGAAATGCGGAATCTCAGTGACCTGAATTTTTCATCCTCAAAAGTGATGTTTATCAAGTTTGACAGCTTTGGGGGACAGGCAATGAGGAGGGGGTGAGTAGTCCAAGGTTGTGCTTGCATTTAACTTAACTGAGTAAAAGCCCACTGTCGTTGAGTCAATTCTGACTCACAGGAATCCTATAGGACAGGGTAGAACGGCCCTGTAGGGTTTCCAAGGAGTGACTGGTGGATTTGAACTGCCAAACTTTCAGTGAGCAGCCAGCCTCCTAACCACTGTGCCACCAGGGCTCTGCTTCAACTGAGTAGCCTTGTGAAAATGTGGTCGGCACACAACAAAGCGGAGAATGACATACCAGGAAGTTCAAAGCCCATTTAGTCTTGTATTTGTCACTGCCTCCATCCACAGGCACGAGTAGTGAGTACTTACCCTGGACAAATCTCCTCCTTTGGGGTTGCTGTTGCAAGATGAAACAGACAGGCCGTGCCCCCAAAGACTCCACAGTCTCACTATTTGTGTTAAGGGAGCTACCGGGGAGAGAGGTGAGTGTGGGGAGCCCGGAGCAGGATGGAGTAGACTGGGATGATGGTGGAAGACGCCCTAGAAAAGGAGTTCAAGAGTGAGACCTGGGAAGTGTAGAGTAGGGACAGGGTGACATGCCCCGCCCTCTGCTAAGGACACAGCCCGCCACAGTTCCAGCTGCCTCTATAGACAGTGCCCCTGCTGTGTCACACTGTGCTGAGCTGAAGCTGAGGCATGGCAACGCTGTCGCATGGCAACACTGTCCCACACCAGGGCCAGGGGGAACAGCAGTGGGCTTTCCCGAGCTCTAGAAGCAGAAATATGGGCCTGGATCTGAGCTCACACAGACCTGCCCAGGAAATCACCGTCTTACACAAAGCCTGCTCCCAGCTGTCTTAACTATAAGTCTCTCTCCTGTATAAAAGCAAAGGGCAAAAAAATAAAAATAAAAAATGTTGATTATTTGGACTTTGCAGTTTGGATTCTGAGTAAACTGGTGGCCATGATGTGTGTCCTGTGACTGTGTGGGGCCTCACGTCGTCTGAGTGCCTGCTGGCACATAGAAGCCAATCCTTCACTTCTTTTGCTCATAGTCTAGAAAAGCAGATGCTGGTAGCTGACTGTCCACCCAGACCAGGCAGCCGCTGAGTCATCGGACCAGGCGACCGCTGAGTCATCAGCATCTGGCCTGTTGGCAGACTTCTGTTTGTTTTGCCATACCTCCCTCGTTGTCTGTTCGCTGCCCTTCCCTTCTCTGCCCCTGCAGCCTGACACCTTCAATTGACATTTCCCTGGTCTTTTGGTTGGTTGGTTTTGCCCAATAAACAGCCCAGTTTAGATCACGAGGCAGAAGAGAGAGGGGGCGGGTGTTTCTCCCTGGCTTCAGCACAAACACAGCTTTCTCAGCACAGCACTTCTGGTGATGACTACGTCCCCCAAGAACACCCCTTCTATAGGGCCTCCAGCTGTCCCTGGGCTCCAAGAAACCTATTTTCTCTTGCTCCTTCAGGGTGGCATCAGCTTCCCTCTGTGACTGGTCCCTACCTACCTCGACAGCCAGCTCAGACCTCAAAAGCATTCCTCCAACAGTCATTCTGTTTGTTCTACATAGACGATAATGTGCTGGATCCCAATGTAGAATGTACTTCTTACCATCCATTGCAATCAAAAACATTTTAGAATCACTGACTTAGAGGAACTTCTAAAGCAAGGTGGTTTGGGTCAGAACGGGGATGGCTCAGTGGGGAAGCCAGGCAAAGAATTTAGGGACAAAGAGCATCCAGCTAAGAATCAGGACTAGTTCTTCCTGCCAAAATGTGAGCTCTCAACTCCATGATCTACATGCTCTGGCCAGTGTGCGCCACCCAGTATTCTGTTTAGCCAAGTTTGGGGAGCTAATTTATTTGCATATTCTAAGACTGGCATCTATGAACACTATTTATATATTTAATCTAAGAAAATACTGAAATGACAACTCCAGCTTGCTTCTGTAAGTGAATACTCCCTTCTGGGGCCACTTAGACTGAGGACAGAGTTTCTCCGACATCAAGGTAGCCTCTTGAACTTTGTGCCAAAATATTACGTTGCATGTGTCCCCTTTGCTTCCCCAATTACGAGTCACTGCCTTCCCCTGAAGATTTTTTATCACTAATTCACCATCAAGCTTCCTTGCCAAGCAAAAGCTATCCTCAGCTGTCCTTCAGAGAGAGGGGCTGGTCTGAGAGTGGTGAAAGGAGTGAGGATAGATCCTACCAGGTCCTTGTTGAGTCCCTGAGTCCATGTCCCACAGGCCACAGGTGAAAAACACTCCTGGGGGAAAAAGAGCCCCTGCCGGAAGACCCTCACTGTGAGTGGGTGGAGTGACAAGTCCTGATGATTGCCCTGTGCATAATGAGGTCTTCCTGGTGGCTGGCACTCTCTGCAAGATTTCCCCCAGGACCCTGTAGAGTCTCCAGTCACAGTGACAGCGTGGCTCCCTCTCATTGACGGCACACAGTGTAGTTCCCTAGTGCTTTGCTTACAAGAGTTGGAAGATGGAGCCCAGGGTTGAGAATATTGTCTTAGTAGTCCGGTGCTGCTCTAACGGAAATACTGTGAGTGGACAGCTTTGATAAAGAAAAGTTTATTATTACACAATCCAGTAGGCTGGAAGTCTGAATTCAGAGTGTCTGCTCCAAGGGCAAGCTTTCTCTCTTTGTTGGCTCTGGAGGAAGGTCCTTGTATTGCATCAGCTTTTCTTTGGTCTGACAGCATCTTGCCACAGGAACCTCAGGTCCAGAGGACTAGCTCTGCTCTTGGTGCTGCTTTCTTGACAGCATGAAATCCCCAACTGTCTGCTTGCTTCCCTTTCCTTTTGTCTCTTGTAGGATAAAATGCAGTGCAAGCCACACTCCAGGGAAACTCCCTTTACACTGGAGCAAGAAAGCAGCCTTAGGAACTGTGTTACAGTCCCATTCTGATCCTCCTTAACATAATCTAGTCTATTAACTACAGGCAGAGATTAAAATTTTCAGCACAAGAAAATCACAAAACGAGGACAATCATGCAATACTGGGAGTCGTGGCCCAGCTAAATTGTTACACACATTTTGGGGGAACAAAATTAAATCCATGACAATGATAGCTACTTGTTTCATAAGGAAGAGGGCAACACACCTGCTGGTCTGACCTGATCTTCTCCCTTTTTCCATTGTTCCCGAGCCAAGTCAAGTGCCATCAAGTCAGATCTGACTTACAGCGACCCAGTCTGCACCCAACCAGACACCTGAAGCTACCATCTCTTAGCTACAGGGCCCTGGCCCACCTTTCACTTCTCTAAAGAGCTGTGGTCCCATCCATAAAACCAGGACAATCATACTACTGCAAAGCGCTATTCAAAAACCTCAGTTGGTGTCCAGTCAAGTCCAGCTCACAGCAGGTAGCCCTGAGTGTTGCACAGCAGACAGAAACCTACAGAGTTTTCAAGGCTCCGACCTTTACAGAAGCAAATACCAGGCACCTGTTGGTGGATTCAAACCACCATCTCTTCAGTTAGTAAGCCAAGGTCTGAACTTGGCACCATAAATAAAGCATTACATGCAGAACACTCAACACCTAATAGACACTCAATAAAGTTTTGTTACAAAGAGTTTAAAAGGCACTGGAGCTAAACCACCAATATTCAAATCCCAGCTCTGTCATTTACTAGCCCTGTGATTTGAACAAGCTACTCAAACTTACTGAGGTACCACTTTTTCATCTGTAAAATGGGTGAAATAAAACTACTTAGCTCCCATGGTGGCTTTGAGAAAAAAATTGATTAGCTGAGACAAGGAGTAAGAGAAATTATATAAAATGGAATAATGTTCATAAATATTTTCTTGGGATTTTTTTTTCATCTTTATTTGGTAATAATTTTAAACTTACAAAAAGTTGCAGTAGTACAAAGAAACCACATAAATGTTCATATTTGAACATCTTTACCATTCCTTCATTTTCTCTCTCACATATACACGCATTTTCTTCCTGAAACTTTGGGAGTAAAGTATAGGCCTAATGTCCTTTTATATCTAAATATCTCAGTGCACATGTCCTCAAAATAAGGATATTTCTCCTACACAACTGCAGTACAGTTATCAAAATCAGGAAACAACACTGATAAAATGGCATTATTTAGTCTGTAAACTTCACTCAGCTTTCACCAACTGTCCCACTCAGTGTCAGTGTCCTTTTCCTAGTCTGGAATACAAGCCATGATGACACATTCCATTTACTTGTCCATTTTTAGTCTCCCGGAACCTGAAAGAGGCATCAGTCTTCACTGCCTTTCATGGCCTTACCTCACTTAGAGTATAGGCAGGTAGTTTGAGGAATACCCCTCAATCTGAGTTTGTCTTACATTTCCTCGCAATTCAATTCAGCTTCAACCTGGTGACATAAAAGTGCTACGTCTAGAAACCAAAAGGTTGACAGTTCAAATCCACCAGGTGCTTCTTGGAAACTTTATGGGGTAATTTACTCTGTCCTACAGGGTCACTATGAATTATAATTGACTCAACTGCCATGGGTTTGCTATGTGTTTGGGGCCAGAAAACCACAGAACGGATGCCACGTCCTCCTATCAGGAGGCAAGTAATGTTGATTTGTCCCTACTACTGTAGTATTGACTTTGATCCTTAGTCAGTGTGGTGTTGGCAGGTTTCTCTACTATATAGTTAACACTTTTGCCTCTGTAATTAATGATAGTTTGTGAAGAGATACTCAAAGACTACATAAATATCCTGCTTCTCATCATAATTTATCCAGTAATTTTGGTATCCATTGGCGATTCTCGTCTGGCAATAATTACTGCCTTATTGGTATTGCTAGGTGCCTTCAAGACTGTTCCAACTCATAGGGACTCCATATGTAACAGAACAAAACACTGGTCTTGCATGGTCCTCCCAACCACGGCTGTGTTTCAGCCCACGGTTGCAGCCACTGTGTCAATCCATCTCACTGAGAATCTCCCTGTTTTTTGCTGACCTTCTATAGCATAATGTCCTTCTCCAAGGACTGTTCCCTCCTGATAACATGTCCAGAGTAAGCGAGTCAAAGTCTCACTACCCAGGTATACTTCTGCCAAGCCAGATTGTTTCATTCTTCTAGCAGTCTGGCCTATTTAATATTCTTCAACACCATAATTCAAATGCATCAGATCTTCTTCAGTTTTCCTTACTCATTGTTCAGCTTTTGCATGCATGTAAGGAGACTGAAAATACCATGCCTTTGCCCAAGCACACCTGAGTTCTCAAAGTGACATCTTTGATTTCAGTACTTTAAAGAAGCCTTTTGTAGAAGATCTTCCCAGTGCAATGTGTCATTTGATTTCTTGACTGTTGTATCCATGGGCATTGATTGTGGATCCGATTAAAATGAAATCCTTGACAATGTCAATGTTTTTTCAGTTTACCGTGATTTCATTTATTGGTACAGTTGTGAGAATTTTATATATATATAGAGAGAGAGAGGTGTAATCCATACTGAAGGCTGTAGTCTTTGATCTTCATCAGCAATTGCTTCCAGTCCTCTTCACTTTTAGCAAGCAAGGTTGCCTCATCTGCGTATTGCCAGCTGTTAATGAGTCTTCCTCCAAACTTGATGCTGCCTTCTTTTTCATATAGTCCACCTTCTTGAATTACTTGCTGGACATATGGATTGAACAGATAAGGAGAAAGGATACAATCCTGATATGCACCTTTCTTTGTTTTAAACCGTGCAGAAGCCCCTTGTTCTGTTTAAAGAACGCCTCTTTGTCTACGTACAGGCCCGTCACGCGCACAATTAAGTATTACAAATACCTCTTCTTCACAAAGTTACCCATAATGTATTATGAGCCACACCATCTAATATCTTTGTGTAAACTATGAGACACAAGTAAACATCCTTCTGGTACTCTCTGCTTTCAGCCAGGCTCCATCTGACATCAGCAGTGATATCCGTGGTTCCATGTCCTCTTCTGAATCGGGCCTGAATTTCTGGAAGTTGCCTGTATAGCTACTCCTGCAACCATATTTTAATGATCTTAAACCTAATTTTATTTATGTGTGATACTAACATTGTTTGATAATTTCTGCATTCCGTTGGATCATCCTTCTTCAGGATCTCTTCCAGTCAGTTGGCCAGGTAGCTGTCTTCCAAATTTCTTGGTATAAATGAGTGAATGCTTCCAACACTGCATTCACTTGTGGAAACATTTCAGTTGGTATTCTATTAATTATTACTATAGTGATTGCCAAGTGGTAATCTTCAATTGTACCATTCTTACTACATCTATTAGTTGCAATCTTGGAATCTACCATGGTGAAATATTCTCCTTACCATCTATTTGTTTATTTCATGAGTATGGAATCATGGATTCTTATTTTCTCTGAGCCCATAACTTGTCAATGGTAGTGTTTTCAGTGACTGCTATAACCCAAGTTCCATGAGAACATGAGTTCACTCTTTTTTGCCATGAAAAATACTTATTATTAATTACAATGCTGGTCTGTGTTTATTAAGCATTTGTCATGTATCAGGCACACGCCAAACATCTTTCTTGAATGATCTCATTTAATTCTCGCCACAGCCCTAAAAGGCAGATTTTGCTATTTAAAATGATGGAACTGATGTTTTGGAGGGTTAGGGTGCCAAAGTCACACAGTATCCTTGGAAACTCTATGAGGCAGTTCGATTCTGACTTACAGGGTCACTATGAGTCAGAATTGACTCGGCCATGGGTTAGGTAGCGGAATCAACTGCTTTTCTAGAGAATTGCTTTTCAACTCTCAGCTGCTGTCCACGAGAAAAGTTCAAGAAACATTGGACTGATGCTGTGTTTTGGCCCAATTCCCCAGTCTAGGCAGGAATCCAGGAAGTCTCCCTCTGACCCTCAGCCTCAAGGACCTCAAAAGGTCTTCATGGCCCCCGCCCCAGGTGTGGTGTCCATTTCAGTTCCAAACCCCAGGGGTGTCCCTGGCACCCTAGAATGTAAAGGCTCTGGGGACTCTGTGATCCTCTCCTCTAGCCCCCTCCTCAGACAGATGAGGAAAATGAACTGAGGGAGAAGTCATATCTTGCCTGGAGTCCCACGGTGACAGCCAAGGGGCCAGTGACACAGCTGAAGCCACAGCAAAGGATGGAGGCCACACTCATCCCAAAAGCATCTCTGCCATGACCCGAGGCCACAAGACTGAACCAGACACGACTTTCCAGTTGCCCACATACCCCTACGCCCGTCTCTTCTGGTCATCCAAATTCACCACCTGCAAAGCAGACCAACACTTGCCCACCTTTCTGACCTGCCTGCACCCCACCACCTCCAGCCACTGGATCAGGGCAGAGTGCAGACCTATTCCCAGCCACATCTGACTACAGGACACCAGTTCCACCTAAATTAGGACCAAGAAGCTTTTAATGCAAGAAAACCCAAGAATAACTTTCCCCTGTCAGCTCCTGGCTTTATTTCAGGGTTCAGAACCAAGAAGTATGTGATAATAACAAGCTTTAACCTCAGGAGACTGAGAGTCAGGGAAAGCATTGTTCCACCAGAAAACTGCCAAGCAAGGATCCAGATGCCCCTTAGTTTGGGGAAGAGAACACTGAGTTTTGGTCCCATGTGGTGCGCACTTCCACCGTGAGCAGAGAAAGATCCTTCCCAACAAAGACGTCTCTACCTCTGTAGACCTGGGGGTGGGAGGTGATGGAAAAGCACACCAGATTCGTACCCACAAATACAAGTGTCTACTCTGCCCCTTTGTCTAATTATGATCCAGTGTCTCCACACCCCCTGGGAACTGGAGACTTGTTTGTTCAAGCTGACGTATCTATTATTACTTTTTAGGTAGTTGGGAGAATCATTTGCAGGATTCATTAACAAGTATCACCTTATGGATTACTAAATAGCAGCTCTGCTTTAGCTAATGAGCCCCAGTAGTGTAATACTTTACATATTTTATGGTGAGACAGTTAAGAAACACCTTGCTTTTATAGCAGACCTTAAAATATATCATTTGGAATACAAAGAAGTGGCAGAGGTAATGGCATGTATCTTACCCTTGTGATTAGGGCTAGGGAAGCATAAATTTCTCTTTTCCCAACCTCTCATTACACAGACACATCCATACCTGATCTACAGAGATACAACTGGTTTTCAGAGCTTTCTTGATCAATCTTCCAGTTTCTTAATTACAAAGCACATAAATAATATATACTGTGATTTACATGCAGAGAAAAATAAAAGTGGAAGAAAAATCAGGCTTGGTTTTGTCTTACAAACAAGGAGAGATGAAAAATGCATATATTGAATGTCTACCTTTGCTGGTCATTCATATCTGCTCCTTCATTTCATTTTTGTGAAATTCTGCAAGGTAGATATTTGTATCCCCATTACACAGAGGAAAAACTGAGAAGTAATGGCTTGCTCAGGGTCACATAGCTTATAAGTGGCTGCACCAGGATTCCAAAGACTGCTATCCTTCCAGGGCTTTATATCAACAATGGGGGCAGAATCTCCATCCCCACTAGCTTTTTGGTAGGTTTTTTTTTTTTTTGATGCCCTTTGTTTTCCCATGAGCGTGAAGGTTACCTCTATTCAGCTCTGTTCTCTTGCATTGTCCTGACTCTTGAATAAAAGAACAGACAGCTTCCTCTCTGTACCTAGTACATCTCTTTGGCAAAACCCCCTTCCCTGTCCAGAGCTCTTATTCACTCCACCCTAATTAGCTGATGAGAAAGGCATCAACAACTAACAAAGAGTTTATGCATTCAGTTCTCATACAAATACGGCCTCTACTGCCCTGCAACTCCAAGAGTGAGGAAGGGGAGAATTCAAAGTTCCGTCCTCCACCCAATGACAAGGAGGCTTTAGTGATAACAGCTTTGACCAGAAACCACTCACCACCCACCCAGACCTTAGGGTTATGGCTCACATCCCTTCCAAGCACATCACACTTCTTAGGTCTGCAGAAGGGGCAGGTATGTGTGAGCAGCTACTCTGAGACTGAACCATTGCCACCTGTAAGCCTCCAGGTAGCCAGTGCACCCAGGAATTCATGACTTACTAAGACTACGAGAAGGAAGGCGGGTCCTTCTCTTTTGCCTTCAAAATGTGAGGCTCCAGCCACTAGCTGATGCTCATGGCTGCTTTCCTGAGTGGGAACACTGTCGCCAGAGCTGGTCCTCATCCCATTTACCCTAATGGTTCTCTAGGGACTGTAGCCAGCTCTCCACACTTCAGGCCACCTGCCAACAGGGAGATTCTTACTGTGGATAGGGCCAATGGGGACAACCTTCCCATCTGTGTTTAAAAGTCATATTCAAACAACTCAAATTTCACTTGTAGGGGACTGATTAAATAAATAAATAATTTTCTTAACTATATATTTAGAAATTTGGAGCCCTGGTGGTGAAGTGATTAAGAGCTTGAATCAGCAGTTCAAATCCACCAATGGCTCCTTGGAAATTCTATGAGACAACTCTATTCTGTCCTACATGGTCACTATGAGTCAAAGTAGACTCAGTCACAATGGGTTTAGTTTTCGGTTGGTTGGTTGGTTGGTTGGTTGGTTGGTTGGTTGGTTGGTTGGTTGGTTGGTTGGTTGGTTGGTTGGTTGGTTGGTTGGTTGGTTGGTTGGTTGGTTGGTTGGTTGGTTGGTTGGTTGGTTGGTTGGTTGGTTGGTTGGTTGGTTGGTTGGTTGGTTGGTTGGTTGGTTGGTTGGTTGGTTGGTTGGTTGGTTGGTTGGTTGGTTGGTTGGTTGGTTGGTTGGTTGGTTGGTTGGTTGGTTGGTTGGTTGGTTGGTTGGTTGGTTGGTTGGTTGGTTGGTTGGTTGGTTGGTTGGTTGGTTGGTTGGTTGGTTGGTTGGTTGGTTGGTTGGTTGGTTGGTTGGTTGGTTGGTTGGTTGGTTGGTTGGTTGGTTGGTTGGTTGGTTGGTTGGTTGGTTGGTTGGTTGGTTGGTTGGTTGGTTGGTTGGTTGGTTGGTTGGTTGGTTGGTTGGTTGGTTGGTTGGTTGGTTGGTTGGTTGGTTGGTTGGTTGGTTGGTTGGTTGGTTGGTTGGTTGGTTGGTTTGGATTTGTAAATTAAGTATTTACATATGTTATAGTTTTTTGTTATATATTTTATATCTTCTTTATTATACACATATAAATGGTCCACTATACAATGGAAGAGGGACCATGATGGTGCAATATTAACCACTTGACTGCTAACCAGAGGTTGGCAGTTTGAACTACCCTTACTCTACGGAAGAAAGACCTGGCAATCTGCTCCCACCAAGATTATAGCCAAGGAACCCCTATGTGGCAGTTCTACTCTATCATGTGGGGTAACTATGTCAGAATCAATTCAAGGGCACCCAACAATATACAGTGGAATACTGTGTAGCTGTTAAATAAATATGCAAACAACTAAGCAAACAAGATCTCTCTGAATGGAAACTGAAAGATCCTCAAGACATATTTAAAGTAGAAAAAAACTGATTTATTACCTTTTGGGTAAAAACAGAGAAAACAAGATTCCATATTCACAGTTCCTTGTGTATACTTTTTAATCCCCTAAGTACATGCAAAACACCAAGTACAGTAGTTGTCTACTGGAATAAGGAGGGCCAAGCAGCTCAGGGATAAATTGGTAAAATTCATTTAGAATTTAGTATTTAGAATGTTGACTCATATAATGTTGTTGTTGTGTACAGTTCATTGGATTCCAGCGCATAGTGACCCCATGTAACAGAGCAGAACTGCCCTGTGGGGTTTTCTATGCTATAATCTTTATATACAGCCATGGTGGTGGGGTGGTTAAGAGCTTGGCCACTAACCTAAAGCATCAGTAGTTCGAATCCACCAGACTGGAAATGCTATGGAAGGTTCTGCTCTATCCTGTAAGGTCAATGGTAATGGATGCAGTTTATTTATTTATTCATTATCAATTTTTTTCCTTAGATTTTTGAATCTTTATGGGAGCAGACCCCAGGGCTTTCCTTCCTTATTAGTATTCAAATATATATATTTTACAACTCACAAATACCCAGAAAGGGCAGAGCAGAAACCAAACCAAAGGTGTGATTCCCCAGCCAGCCATCTTCAGGCTCAGTGCAACTACCGTAGACAGATCCCTAGTGAATGTTTCCTGAGGTTGCCACAGAGAAATCAGTTCCACCATGGCAGGGCTGCTGAAAAATAAATTAAAGCCATTTCTTCTACTGAACTTGATGGTGATTTATTGACCTAGATTGGAAAGTGGAAAAGGCAAGGCTGTGACCAGTAAACTCCCATTTAAGGCTGTCTTCAGCTGACTGCTAACAACTCTCATCTCCATAAAAACCAAGGAGGCACCCCTAGGCACCTCCAACTTTCTCCAGCTATGAATTTCTTCATATGCCAGATCAGAAAGCGTTGACCTCAAGATTTGAATTCACTCAGAAGTTCTGTAGGATAAAGGGCTACTGATCTGCATGTGTACAGTTTATAGCTTAAAAAACTCTTTGAGGCAGTTCTACTCTGTCATATAGGGTTGCTAAGAGTCAGAAATTGATTCAATACACCTAACTACAACAATGTAGTGAGTCTCCTAGATTTACTTCTAAGTGTGATGAGGAATTCACCACGACCAAGTGAGATTCATACCAGGGATGCAGGGATGGTTCAACATTAGAAAAACAATGAATGTAATCAACCACATAAATAAAACAAAAGACAAGAATCACTTGAGTTTCTCAGTTGATGCAGAAAAGGCATTTGACAAAGTTGAACAGCCATTCATGTTTAAAAAAAAAAAACTTCAGCAAAATAGAAATAGAAGGAAAATTCCTCAACACGATAAGAGACATCTATGTAAAGCAAACAGCCAACATCATCCCTAGTGGAGAGAGACTAAAAAAATTTCCCCTGAGAATGGGAACCAGACATAGATGCCCACCACCATCACTCTTGTTCTACATTGTCCAGGAGGTCCTAGCTGGAGCAACTAGGCAAGATAAAGAAATAAAATGTACCCACACGATAAGGAAGAAGTAAAAGTATCTCTATTTGAGAATGATACGATCTTATACACAGAAAACCCTAAATAATCCCCCCAAAACCACTGGAACTAATAGAAGAGTTCAGCAAGATATCAGAACACAAGATAAATATACATAAATTAGTTGGACTCCTTTACACCAACAAAGAGACTATCACAGAGGAAATCGCCAAATCATTACCATTTACAACAGCCCCCAAGAAGATAAAATATCTGGGAATAAACCTAACTAGAGATGTAAAAGACCTGTACAAAGGAAATTGCAAGGCTCTACCAGAAGAAACCAAAGAAGATCTAAGTAGAAAAACCTAACTAATTCATAGTTAGGAAGACTTAACATTGTGGAAATGTCTACTCTATCCAGCCACGCCAAGCCAAGTGCCATCAAGTAGGATCCGACTCATGACTATCCAAGATGGTCTATAAATACAATGAAATCCCAATATAAATTTCAACTGCAGTTTTTAATGAGATGGAGAAACAAGTCACCAGCTTTGTATGGAAAAGGAAGAAGCCCCAGAAAGGAAGAATATACAAACACCAGAAGACAAAATGGATAACTGGGAACTCCTAAAAATCAAACACTTATATTCATCCAAAGACTTCACCAAAATAGTAAAAAAAAAAAAAAAAAAAATACCTACAGAGTGGGAAATAATTTTTGGCTACCACAAATCCAGTCAGCATCTAATCTACATAATCTATGAGGTACTGCAAAACCATAACAAGAAAAAGACAAATAATCCAATTAAAAAATGGGCAAAGGATGTGAACAGGCACTTCACCACTTCATCCAAGACACTAACAGATACACAAGGAAATGCTCATGATTGTTAGCCATCAGAGAAATCCATATCAAAACCACAGTGAGATATCATCTCACCCCAATAAGGTTGGCATTAATCCAAACAACACAAAATAATAAATGTTAGAGAAGTCATAGAGAGATTGAAACTCTTTTACATGGCTGGTGGGAAAGAAATAATACAACCACTTTGAGAATCGATTTGGTACTTCCCTAAAAAACAAGAAATAGAAATACCACATATACAGCAATCTCACTTCTCGGAATACATCCTAGAGAAATAAGTGCTGTGACATGAACAGATACATGCACAACAATGTTTACTGCAGCACTGTCCACAAAAGCAACAAGATGGAATCTGGGTGCCCATCAGTAGACAAATGGATAAACAAACTGTGGTATATTCACACAATGGAATACTATGTAGTGATAAAGAACGATGATTGTAGGAAACATCTCATAATATGAACTCATCTGGAAGACATTATGCTGAGTGAAATTAGCCAGATACAAAAGGAACAATATTGTATAATACCACTATTATAAGGACATAAGGAAAGGTCTACACACAGAAAAAAATAATCTTGGATGGTTGCAAGGGTGGGGAGGGAGGGAGCCAGAATTCATAGATTTGATGGATAAGAATTGGGTTAAGTGAAGGGAGTGACAGCACACAGCAGAAAGGAGGTTAGCACCTCTGGACTATGCCAAAAGCTAAAAGGTTTTCTAAACACAACCCAATATTTTGAAGGACAGAGGACATCTAAGCCAATTGGCATTATTTTTTTTTTGTTAAGCAAGAGTTTTGCTACCACTTCAGTGAGTGGCATCTGGGTCTTAAAAGCTGGCAAGCAGCTATCTAAGTAGCATCAGTTGGTCTCAGCCCACCTGAAGCAGAGAAGAACAAAGGAAATCAAAGACAAGAAGGAAATATAAGACCAGCAGACAGAAGGTACCATGTGATTCAGAGACTGAAACACCATGAGACCAAAAGAATTAGACGGTACCTGGCCATTAATGAGGCCCCGACAGGGAACACAATGTAAATAAAGTCCCTGATGTCGTGGGAGAAAAATGGGTGTGCAGAACTAGAACTGTTTTAAAAGAGACGACATTTGATGGTCTGTCCCCTGAGAACATGGCTCCCAGACTCTCTGTTAGTGCAGAGCCGAAACCAGGACCAAAGCCAACTCTTTAGACAAGAATTAGACCGGACCATATGTCACAGAGTGATATTGGTGAAGAATGTGCTTCTTGACTTAATTATACACATGAGGTTGCCTGAGCAGCTCCTCTCTAGGGCCGAGATGAGAGGACAGAAGGGGACAAGATTTGGTTGAATGGATATGGGAAACACAGGGTGGAAAGGAAGAGAGTCTTGTCACAGGGCAGGGGGTGGGGAGCAGTTAGAGTTGCATAGTGGTGTGCGTTATGAGTTTTATTTGGCAAATTGATTCGGATTATAAACTTTTACTTAAATCACATCAAAATATTTTTAAAAAGAGAAAGAGAAGCAAGCAGAGAGACATGGAAACACCATACTACCCAAAAACAAGAGCCAGAATAGTGTATCCTTTGGACCCACAGTGCCTGTACTGAGAAGCTTCTCAACCAGAGAAGACTGATGACAAGGACCTTCCCCTAGAGCTGACAAAGACAGATAAATGACAAAGCCTTCCCCCTGTAGCCAGCACCCTGAATTTGGAATTCTAGCCTCCTAAACTGTGAGACTAAATTACTCTCTGCTAAATCCGTCCACTTGTGTTGTCTGTGTTACAGCAGCACTAGATGACAGAAACCATAGGAGTGACTGACAGGATGAGATGGAGATAAATTTTTATCTTCCCACTGAAGAGAAATCCCTGAGGTCAGAGGGTTGCATTTGTCAGAGTAGAAGAGTCCGTTATCTCTACTTTGACACTTACCATTTCTGTCTTCAATGTCGCCAGCATCTCACCATCAGCACTGAAATTGTGGCTGTTGGCTGAGAACCCAGTCTGACAGGGATACATGTCCAAGACATATTTTTATCATCAAACCACTTCTAGAAGTTAGAGCAGTCAAGCACTCTTGAGGCAAAACTTCCTCAGGAACTCTGATTTTAACCACCCAGGCCAGGAAAATGCACCATTCTTCTTATCTCACTGACCACCTGCATTGATTCATTACCTTCTCCTAACACACATAAGGATACCCCATTCATTAGCACATGGGGCTCCCCCAGGTCCCAGAAATTGAAGTACAGAGGATGTGAGATGACAAGAAGTTTCTTTATCAAGCACCTGCTACGTGGTAGGTGCTGAGCCAAGGCTGCAGTGATGTAGCAAGAGAAGGCGTGGTCCTTGGCATCATCAAGCACGTGCTCAGTCAAGGGAAAACCACCACGAAGGGGAGGCAGCCCTTGGTTCAGACGAGGAGTCATGCAAGAGTTCTGCAGAAGAAGAAGCCCGTCTGGACTGGGTGAGCAGAGACGGTGCCTCCTGAGACCATGAGTGTTTGATATATAATGGAATCAGAAATGAGAAAGATGAGGCAATGTGTCTGTTGAGGATGGTAGGACTCAAAACGTTAAAGCACATTTCTGAGCTCTGGTCCCAGGTTCCGTCTGCGCTGTCATAATGCCACCCCTCACATATAATTTTCCAGAGGTATCTTCCCTCATCTTTTCTTTATTCCTCATTCCCCTCTGCTCCTGATCCTTGGTAATTATGAATCCTCTTTCATCCACATGGATCCAAATATCGCATGTAAGTGGGATCGTATTTATCCTTTTCTGTCTGAGTTATGTCACTCAGCATAATGCTTTCAAGTTCATCCACACTGTAGCATGTGCCAGACTTGCCTTTATCTTTATAGCTGGATAATACTCCATGTGATGGATAAACCACACTTACCCATTCTCCTGTTGATGGAAATTTGGGGTGTGTCCCTCTTCTGACTATTGTGAGTAACTCACTTAAGACTTCTCCAAAACTGCATCGATGAAGATGGATTAGAATGAATTCCACAATGAATTTCAAAACTTAGACACTAACTCAGCTTTACCACTTTGTAGTCCTATGGCACCCACCCAGTTCCTCTGCTAGAGGTTGAGTTTCTTTATAGAATGGATGTGAAAATTACAGAGCACAAGAATTGTAAGAGACCTTGGGAGTGATCTAGTCCAATCCCTCCGCAGTGGAAGAGATGCAGCCCATACTTGAATACTTCCAAGTATGCAAACTCACCACTCCCTGGGTAAGCATTTACTGTCTTTGGACAGCTCTATTAGAAAGTCTTTTCTTACAGTGAGCTGAAATTTATTTCCCTGCTTATTCTACCTGTGGATATCTTATCTACCCTTTTGGGACAGAAGTAACCTGCTGGCTTATCCTATGGAAATAGGATAAATCTTTGCACATCTCTAGACTCAATTCATGGAGCCCTGAAACCTTGTGTTACACATCCCGAGTCTCTTCTGCCACTTGTCACTTGACCTAGTTTCAAGGTCCTTCAAGAACTTGACCTCACTTCTCTGGGCATACTTCTGCTTCTTTTCATGTCTCGCAAAGCCAAGGATGAAAGACAGTGGGGCATTCTTGCCAAAAAGGATAATTTTTTTTCAAAATATGGTGCTAGAATAAATGAATTTCCAAACAAAAAATAAATTAATCTTTATCCATAGTTCACAGTATGCCCCAAAATAAACTCAGAATGGATCATGAACCTAAAGATAAAATCTAAAATTCTAGCATTTTTGAAGAAAATATAGGATAAAATCTTTGTGAGCTACAGGACACACACACACATACACGCAAAACTAATAATAATCATTTTTTATAAAAGATAAAGTTCATTTCATCAAAATTAAAACCTCTGCTCTGCTCTTCAAAAGACACTATTAACGAAAAAGCACACATAAGCAGCAGACTATAAGAAAACATATGCAGCACATATAATTTACATTCAGAATAATATTTTAAAATTTTTCACAACTCAATAAGAAGACAACCCAATGAAAATGTCACAGACAAAATATTTGAATGCTCTTTTTACAAAAAAAATATGGTGCTGCTGTTGTTTGCCATCAAGCTGGCACCAACTCATAGTGACTCTACATATAACACAATGAAATTTTAAGTTTTGGCCATTCCTGCAAAATTTCATAAACCATTGGTATGTGGGAGTCCAATGTTGAAGCTATTATGTCAATCCATCTCATTGATGGTTTCCCTCTTTCACTGACCCTCTGCTTTACTGAGGATGTCTTTACAAAAGATGTGCAGATGGATAATAAACATGAGCAAAGGTGTTCAGCATCATTTAGTCATCAGGGAAATGCAAATTAAAAGTATAATGAGCTATCAACACATACCCATACCACCCTACTACTCATTGTTACTGAGTCAATTCTGACTCACAGCAGCCCTGTAGAACAGAACAGAACCAGCCCATGGGTTTCCAAGGAGCAGTTGGCAGATTCAACTGCTGACCTTTTGGTTAGCACCCGTAGCTCCTACCCACTGTACCATCAGGGCTCCACAAACCCACTAGAATTGCTAAAATTAAAATTTTTTAAAATCGCAGGAAAGCCCTGTTTAAGGAGTTTGGCTCATTGAGAAATACCTGTCTTGGGGATCAGGGCATTAATCAGATGGTCAAGAGGAACCTGTCCAGCTCAGCCGCATTGTGATGCCAGTGTAAGGATTTCCTGAGACTGACAAGCATTTGCTGAATACAACCTTGATGTGAGAATTCGAGACGTTTTAAAATTCAGTTATCAAGAACGTAATTCTATCTACTATGAGTTATTTGCAGGGAATTCTGTACTGCCGTTCCATGCTCGCTCACCAAGCCTGAGAATAGCCGAGTGAGGGATACAGCGTGGAGGTTAAGAGCAAAGCACTCAATGGCATACCTGGTTGCCAGCTTTAATTCCACCACTGAGTAGCTGGGACCTTGGGTCATTATCCAATGTCTGAGTCTCAGTTTCTTCACCCATAAAATGGGCATAGACCATCTACCTCACAGAATTGTCGGAAATGATTCCATCAAAGAACGATCACTTGGTACACGATAAGTTATCAGTAAACAGCTCATGTTACTATTACTGCAAATCTCATCAGATTGTCTCATAACCTTAAGATAGTCTGTTTATGTGCACTGGTCCTGTCTTAGTCATCTGGCGCTGCTCTGAGAGAAATACCACAAGTGGATGGCTTTAATAAAGAAAAGTTTATTCTCACACAGCCCGTTAGGCAGGAAGTACAAATTTAGGGTGCCAATTTCGGGTCTGAATTCAGGGAAGTCCGAATCCAGGGAAGCACACTCTGTGTCTCTCAGCTCTGAAGGAAGGTCCATGTATCCTATTGGTCTTTCTTTGGTCTGAGAGCACGTCAGCTCAAGAACCTCAGGTGCGAAGGACACACCCTGCTCTCGCTGCTGCTTTCTTGAAGATATGAGGTCCCCAGTTCTCTGCTGGCTTCCTTTTCCTTTCATGTCTTGTAGGATAAAAGGATGAATGGTGGTGCAAGCCACACTCCAGGGAAACTCCCTTAGTAAGGGTGTTACAGTCCCACCCTAATCCTTTTATAACATAATCCTATCTATTCACCACAGGCGGAGATTAGGATTTATGGCATAGGAAGCCCACAGAGGAGGGCCATCAACAGTTCCGGGAATCGCGGCCCAGTCAAATTGCTATGCACAATTTGGGGGGTACACAATTCAATCCTTCATGGTCCCCAGCCACCCTAGAATTGGTGCCAGCCCTGGGTCTGTTTGCTCTTGTATTCACCCTGTTCCCTTGCCCTGCTCTATGTAGCAGTAGGGATGACCCTACAGTCTCCTAATTTGGCCAGTGGCAGCACCAGCAGGAGTCTGAAGGGCAGGAGAAAGAAAGAAGCTAGGACATTTCTCCTCCTCCTTTTCAGCCTCCTGCGTCCTCCGTAGCTCCAGCTCCCTGCTGATCCCAGCTTGCCCTGGTTCCCGTACCTGTCTCCCGCCTTTATCCCTCCAGCTGTGTGTGGGAGTAGCTTCCTGCCCTACTCATCTCTGGCTTACCTCACTGAACCCTGCTTGATTTCAGGGCTCCCGCATCACCTGCATAACAAACGCCCTGTATTACATCCCCTTTGTTGAAAACACCTCCCATAGATTGAATTGTGTCCCCAAAACCTGTATGTGGCAATTTGGATAGGACATGATTCCTAGTATTCTATGATGTTCCTGTAAACTGTAAATCCTGCCTCTGTGATGTTAATAAGGGAGGACGGGCAGCAGTTGTGTTAGTGAGGCAGGACTCAGCCTACAAGACTGCCCTGTGCCTTGAGCCAATATCCTGACATATAACAGGAAGCTTTATATGAGCGAGGGAGCTCAAACTATCAGGAAAGAGAAGCAGTGGCAGGAGCAGTGCTCTTGTCCTTTGGACAAGTGCCTCATAAGCTCCCGGTTTCAGGGAAGACTGGCAATAAAGCCATTCCTCCAGAGCCAAGAGAGAAGGATTTGCCCTGGAACTGATTCCCTGACTGTGACAGAACAAAATTTCTCTTTGTTAAAGCCATTCACTCACTGTATTTCTGTTACAGCAGCACTAGATGACTAAAATAACACCTGACCCGGTTTCTGTTTTTCCTGATTGCCTCTCCCTGTACAGATGGTTGGAAACTCTGGTGATGTAGCGATTAAGAGCTTCAGCTGCTAATCAAAACGTCGGCAGTTCAAATCTACCAGGTGCATCTTGGAAACTCTATGGTGCTGTTCTGCTGTGTCCTATAGGGTCATTATGAGTTTGAGTGGACTCCGCCGCAGCGAGTTTGGTTTGGGAGTTTGGTACAGGGGGTTGATTACCTGGTATGTGGGACCCTTGGGGTTTGCAGACTATTAATTGTCGTTGCTAAGGCTCTTGTCCAGAGTCCACTACCAGTACCAGTTCTCTACGGATTGTTTTGCTAAGGAAGCTTTGCAGCTCTCCAATTTCTTAGCACAACACCTGCTGCTAATTACTTATTACCCAAGGGGATGGCATCTCTGTTCTCAAGGGTTTATGGCCAGGTGCCTGACTCTGTGTTGTTGGTATTTTTTTTTTTTCTTGAGTTTATTTCTGGCATAGGAATGGCAGGAAAGGTTGAGTATTTTTATCTTTTTTATTTTGTTCCAGAGTATAACTTTCTGCCTGTGAATTTTTTTGTCTTCATCACTGGGCAGAATGTATGCGCCATGCCCCCTTGAATGGAACTCATAAAATACCTCTCCACCTCCACCCACCCTACCCCTCGCCTGTCATGCACAGCAGCTCAAGCTGGTTGCATTGATTTAGCAGTTTCACACACAAACATCAGACTGGATGTGCGTGGCCCTGAGTACTACGGAGAACACACAGGTAAAGGTGCCGCCTACCAAAACCAGCGGCATAATTTGCAGGACCACAGATGGTGAAGTGCTTGACTACTAACCCTAATGGTTGATGGTTCGAGTCCACCGAGAAGCAGCTTGGAATTAAAGCCTTAGTATCTAGTTCCAAAAGGTCACAGGCTTGCAAACTCCCTGGAGCTCTTCTACTCTACACACATGAGGCCCCTATGAGCCCACTGTGAGTCACCTTGACTGAGGCTAACAGCAACAAAGCGTGGAATGAAAAGGTGAGAACCCTTGCTCAAAAACTGTCCAGAACCTGATAGTTGAGCATGCAATCCAGCACTGGGTCCTTGTGAGACCTCCGGAGACCACACAGGTGGCCCAAGGGAAATCCCCAGCCACCGTCCCTCATGAGCGGCCACCCGCTGTCTGGCAGTGGAGACTTTCCTGTTGCTATGATGCTAAACAGGTTTCATCTGGGCTTCAAGACTACGACGAAGTAGAAAGAAAGGTCTGGCGATCCACTGGTACGTCAGGCTCAGAGGCATCATGGCTAAGGCCTTCTCTCACCCAGGGTAGGACACCTACTCAGCTCGGGTCAGCTTTAGCCAGCTTGATCTGGTGTAGGCAGGAGGGACATGGTAGCTTTCTCTGTGTCTCCCAATCTTGTGCTTATCGCCCCCCAGTTCCCAGTCATAACCAGAAAATCCTTTTCTGCACTGCTTGCTAAAAATACAGATTCCCAGGTCCTCACCAGAAACCCTAATGGCATAGTGGTGAAGTGCTACGGCTGCTAATCAAAAGGTTGGCAGTATGAATCCGCCAGATGCTCCTTGGAAACTCTATAGTGCAGTTCTGCTGTGTCCTACAGGGCCACCATGAGTCAGAATGGACTCGATGCCAATAGCCTTTCCACCTCTCGTTCCCAAAGAACGAGAAGGGCTGTGTCTACTCCAGCATCACTGCGTCATCGTCCGGTACTTAACACAGTTCAAGTACATGGTGCCTGCTCATGAACAGGAGAGGGGATGGATAAACAGAAACCTGTCTGCTTAACAAACACTTATATCACACTAATTAACCACATGCCACACAATGCTCACAGTGCATCACAAGCATTAACTCACTTCATCATCGGAATAGCCCTGAGGGGCAAGTATCCTGATTAACCTCATACTGCAGATGGTGACACTGAGGCTTACACAGTTGTTAAGGCTGGCTCCAGGTCTACGCTCCTAGTCCCTGTCCCTGTGGTGAAGCCTCCATACTAAGAACATTGGTGTCACCTGGCAGTATGTCAAAAGGTAGATTCCCAAGCCCCTGACAAGAAGTCAGCACCCTGTTTTTAACAAGTTCTCCAGGTAGTTCAGATACCCACTCTCAGTCAAGAAGCACTGGTCTACACCTTCTGCCTCTCAAACGTAGCCAGTCAAAAACTTGCCTGTGGTCTGGTTAAAATTGTAGGTCCTTAGGCCTCACCCCGAGAACTAATGAATCAGATTTAGGTAGGGGGCTGAGGGGGAGGTTGTTCCTGAGGATCTAAATTCAAAAACCAAGGCTATTGTCGTCGAGTCCATTCTGACTCATGGTGGCCCTGTAGGACAGAGTAGAACTGCCCTATAGAGTTTCCAAGGAGCATCTGGCGGATTCATACCACCAACCTTTAGATTAGCAGCCACAGCACTTCTCCACTATGCCACTAGGGTTTCTGGTGAGGACCCGGGAATCTGTATTTTTAGTGAGCAGTACAGAAAAGATTTTTCATCAGGCAAGGTTTGTGACCACTCCTCTAAGCTGCTCCCTTTTTCACCCTGTACTGGAAGAAAACAGAGATTTTACAAAGAGGATGAGTGTGTGTTGGAGGGGGCTGGGAGTCTGTGTTCAGTAGGCTTAGCTTCCTGAAAGTGGAGTCAGAGTTACTGTTCCATCCCAGAGTTGAGAGGACAGCATATCAGAAGCAAAGTCACAGGTATAAATCTCCTTGAGTGAGAAGCAGACACCTAGTATGTATGTCCCAACTTCCTAATCAGAAGGCAGATTCAGTCTCCTGCAGGAATGTGAATGCTACCTCCATCGGATTCTTGCAGATCAACCTCAGAAGTCCAATGCTGCAGGCGAAGATTTGGTTTTATTGCTGTCTTTCAGGGCATCCTGTATCTCCTCACCAGGGATTTCCTGTAATAAATACCTTTGTCATCTTGACTAAAGAAGCTGTTGACCTAAAACACCTTGGGCTGAAATATCACCTTTGCCTACCTCTGCTCGGCTACGTGGGCTGCTGCAGGGTTTGGGAGAGGTTGAGAAGGGGACACAAGCATCATGGAAGGGGTGAATCACCTGTGAAAAGTGCTAACCCCACACTCAGACCTCCTGGGTTTTACCTATTACTGAAAATCAAAAAGGGGATAATGGAGGGTGGGGGAGGGCACGGGAATTGAGGATTAGATGGTAGAATTTTTAAGGCTGATTTCTAAATTAAAAGGTGAACCCTAGGAAAAGGCCAGGCATGTGGTTTCAAGTTTCCATTTCCAGTATAGTCTAGAATATTCCTAATAATCAATCTGCCCCAAACAGGGCAAAGTGTACTAGATTGGGATGTAGACAATAAGACCTCCTCTACCAACCCCAAGGATCCCTGGTAGCACAGTGGATAAGTACTTGGCTGCTGATGGAGAGCTCAGCAGTTTGAATCCACCAGTCATTCAGAGAGATAAAGATATGGCAACCCGCTTTCAAGAACATTCTAGCCTTAGAAACCCTATGGGGCAGTTTTACTCTGTCCTGTAGGGTCACCATGAGTCAGAACTGACTCGAAGGCAACTGAGTGTGCCTTTTGGTATTCTGCCAACCTCAGTGAGATGGATCACAGCAGCCACCGCACTGGACTCAAGCACGGCAACTGTTGTGAAGACATCACGGGAAGAGCCGCCGTTTCATTCCATCACTCATCGGGTCACCGTGAGACACAGCTGATTCCTCCAACCCTGCTTTTCGGACTCCTCTGCAGGTTTTCTTCCTAAAATCATTCCCTGCCAAACCTGCTGCTTGCTAATCTCTGTCTGAGAACCTGTTTCCAGGGGTCCCAGCTCAGAGCAGCACCCAGGCTTGTGTGTGCCCCCATCCGTACCCAGCGCCCACCCCCATCACACAGGAAAGAAGGTGAGCTCTTATCCTCCAAGGGTACTGTTCATTCTCAGATTCCAGATTCTAGCACACTTGCAGATGACTTTGTCCCTCCACCTCTCTGCTCTCCAGGGCTTCAGTAAGGGCTCCCCTGAAAAGGCCAGATGTGGGGGAGCTAGCTCTCCCTCTCTCAAGGGGCCCGTCTCTCTTTTCACAATCTTTATCCTCAGGGCCTGTCTCAGGTTGAGTTCCAGAAGCAGATCTTGATGGAGATGAGGATTCACTTACAAGTGATTTATTAAGGAAGTACTCCCAGGAGGGACCAGAGGGGGGAGTGGGTGACACAGAGCAGGCAAGGGAGGGAAACCAGGCAACAGTGCAATTTCAGGTGACGCGCCAGCGCCAGCCTGACCCCATGGGAAGCTCTGGAGTGCGAATTGTACTTCCTGCCTTCAGACAAAGGAGCTGGACTTCCCCATTCCCACTCCAGGTCATCCTTGGCTGCAGACCACCCTTAGGACACTAGCTCACAGCACTTCCAGCTCTCTGCCTAGTCAAAGCGGCTCTGGTAACACAAAGGTAGTCTCTTTCCACACATTATCTTGGTCTTCTCTATGGTCCTATGAGATGCAGACACCTGCATCCAAGGTCACATTGCCAGGGAGGAACAGTAGGCAGCTTTGAAGCCTAGTCTTTCTGCCTGCAGGGCCCACACTCTTATCTGTGATGGCCCTTTCCTTGACATCCTGGAAAACTCCCTGAGCCTCAGTTTCTCCACACAGGCAAATGTCACAGTTAGACTAGATGCCTGCTGAGGTCTCTTTTAACTCAGACAATCTAAGCTGCAAGTGTTCTGATGGGGTCACCACTGATGGTACTGGGGAGAGTAGCAGAAAAATGTAGAACAGAACTCAAATTCTTAAAAAAAAGATTTAGAAAAAAAAACCAGCAAACTGAAAGAGAACATCAGAGAGCCCCCCATGTCTCTCTCCCTGAGACACACTATCTCCTTCAGATCTCCTTTTAGCAAAATAGCATACGGGCACACAAAAACTAAAGATATTACCCATAGATTGGTTATTAAAAACTATATGTGTGAAGCAAAAAGTCTTACTCAAAAGGAAAGATGAGAAGATAAGGAGTATCTTAGTTGTCTGGCATTGCTGTAACAGAAACAGCGTGAGTGGATGGCTTTAAGAAAGCAAAGTTGATCCTTACACAGTCCAATAGGCTGGAAGTCTGAATTCAGAGTGTTCACTCCACGGAAAGGCTTTCCCACTCTGTCAGCTGTGGAGGAAGGTCCTTGTGTTGCATCAATCTTTCTTTGGTCTGAGAGCATTTTAGTGTAGGAACCTCAGGTCCAAAGGATGCACCCTGCTCTTGGTACTGCTTTCTTGATGGTATGCAGGCTCCCATCCTCTGCTTGCTTCCCTTTCCTTTTCTCTCTCGTAGGATAAAAAGTGTACAAGCCACACTCCAGGGAAACTCTGTTTACATTGGAGCAGGGAGGTAATTTAGGAAGGGTGTTAGAATCCCATCCTAATCCCATTTAACATAATCCAGTCTATTAGTCACCAGCAGAGATTAGGATTTACAGCATCAGAAACTCACAAAACTGAGGGCAATCACACAATACTGAGAATCATGGCCCAGCCAAAATACACATTTGGGGGGAGACACAATTCAATTCATGACAGGGGGCAGAGAAACTAGAGAACTGGAAATGGAACCAACAGAACACAAGAAAACAGAACATTGACACATTCTGATAAAGGTTACTGAGGTCACTGAACAATGTGTGCAAAAGTGTCAGATGAGGACCTAACTTACTGCGTAAACTATCACCAAAAACTCACTATTTTTTTTTTTTTTTTTTTTGGTAAACCTACCAGTGACAGCTCTTGGAAGCCAAGAGAATCTGGTGAACAGTCTGGCAGAAGAAAAGGTAAAAAGGGACCCAAGAGGATTTGGGCTGAGCTGCCCCATGATGGCGCCACCACTGAAACTCAACTCAGGGACAGAAACTGGAGAAGACCTGAGGGCTGCCAGGAGAGGAACACCACGCTTGGCCTGGCTCCCAGCCCCACCCTTTGCTGCGTGGTCTGGAGCAAGCCTCAGCACCTCTCTGAACCTCAGCTTCGCCATTTGTGAAATCAGGACCCTAAAGCAAAGGAACCATCACGACCTCTCAGGGCTGTCGTGTGGCTGAAACAGAACAATACAGGTGGAGTGGTTTGTCAACTATGGTACAGATTCTTGTCCTAGTACTTATCCTGCTGTCGTCACCAACGTAATCAAGGCTTATTCCCAAATTCAACTTGGAATTTCCTCCTTTCTCCCCCTGTACTATCCGGACACTGACTTCATCTACTCTGTCCTTGAAGACTTCTATGTCTACACTACACTGCCTGTTAAAGCTAAAAGCCCTAATTTAAAAGAGCCAGACAAAATGCTCTAGGGGTAACTTGCTGGTTCTAACCAGATAGGTAGGTTGACCCAAAACTCAAACCCCAGAGTCGTGGTCTGGGCCTGGCCTTCTCAGAAGGGCTGACCTGAAGGCAGGCTGGCCATTGAGCTCACCGCAGAGGTTCCTCAAATCCTAATCACCAGCCCCAGAGCCAGGTGGGGCAAGCTTTGTCCACTGCTGTGCGAAAGGAAACTACACACATTTGACCCAGAAGCTGCCTCAGAGAATCTAAAGCCTTGGCCTTGGCCCCGCCCACACAGTCATAGTGGGGAGTCTTTCCACCGTTCCTGGGGTCCTGCGTGCAACCTGACTCGGGTTGGTGAGTAGAAAGCCAAAGCTGCTTAGACCTTGTAAGAGGAAGACTCCACGGATCCCCCAGAGCAAGTGAAGGGGAAGGTTGAGAAATTGCTGACTTGTGTTTTATTGCAGCCACATTTCTGTCCACCATCTGAGCTGGAAGTACCCTCCTGGCCTGAGAGTCAAGAGGTTTGGCCTGAGGTCCTGGCTTTGCTGAGAACTACTTGGACAAGCCACTTAACCTCCTGGTTTCTCAGTTTCCTCACCTGCCACGGGGGGAGTAACAATGCTTGTCCAAAAAGTTGTGAAGACCCAGACGGAAGGAGGGGTAACCTCTACACAACAGCATCTCTAAGCATCTGGAGGTAGCATGAGCTCAGTAGGGGTCACACACTGAGGACAAAATGCATTGCACACATCCTCTCATTGAGTTCCCAGGGGAAGTCAGATCACTTTTGCAGATGAAGAAACTGAGGCCATCTGGTCCTGAAACTCACGTTCTCTCTGCCTTAGAGGAGAGCCTCCCACGAGCTCAGGAAATCAGCAGGCCAAGTTTCCATGAGTCTCCCATTCAGCAAGGGTACCATCACCAGCAGGTGCCAGGCTGGGCACGGCGTGATGACAGATAGTGACAGACTGTTGCCCACAGGACACTTTACCTATCCTACTGAAATTCTACCTCCCCTGGAGACTCATCTCCAGAGTCTCCATCTAGCCAGCAACTCCAGGCTAAAAGCCAAAGGTGGAATAGAGATGCTCCTGAAGGTCCCCACCCTGCTGACCTTTCACTTTTGTTGGCCAGCTCAACAGGGTAGAGAAGCTGCCTTGCTGGGAGCCACTGGACTACCCTGCCAACCAGGACATCTGGGCTGAATAATGAGAACAGGAATAACAGCATACATGGAGCCCTTCATCTGTGCCGGGCACTTTAGATAAATTGTCTTGGTCCTCTCTGCACTCCCATGAGATAAGAATATTCATTGTCCAAGGTCACATAGGCAATGAGGGAAACAGAGAAGATTTAAAGTCTCTTCTTTCTGCCTCCAGACCCATGCACACTCATATCCAAATGGCTCTTCCTGACATTCGGGGTGACTCAGGGCACGTCACCCAACTTCTCCACATGAAAATTGTCAGAGGTGGACTAGATACTCATGAATTCTCTTTCAACTCTGTCAAGCAAAGTCCTGGGCTATGACATGGAATGAGTAGGATAGCCCACAGCCGGACTCCCGGACCCAGGAAAGACACCCTCCCAGAGCAGGGGCATAGAGTCCTGCTGGGCCAAACCTCAGCCCTGGCAGCAGGTTAAGCTCAGAGGGGCAGCTTCTCCCTGGAAGCCAAAGGTCTCATCAATGCAAAGGTAAAGCCCCTCCCTCCATGAGCTCCCTGCAAGCTGTAAGTGACTCACGTGTTAATGGGCTCAGAATGTCAAGTTCACTCAGTCAGGAGGCCTTGGAACAAAGTGATGAAATGTCCCACACTGAAAGGAGGTTTGCTTCTCTTGCCTTTCCCTATTGCTGCAGTCACATTTGTCACAGCGACACATGAAAATAAAAACCAGATGGAATCTCCATCCACCAGTTTCTTCTCCTCGGAGCCTAGGAGGTCTGAGACCAGGTGAAGGGCTGAGGTTGGCCCTCTCAGTCAGATCTCCATCAAGCCATGGCCACTTGTTCTCCAGTTCCTCCACCCAGGAGCATCTGAGCAGCTCATATTCTTACACAGCCTGCTGCAAGCACAGGGTGCTGAACAGGGAACACCAGGCCGGGAGCATGGCAGGACCTGAGACTAAGCTTCACTTCCTCCAGGAAGCCCTCCCTGACCACCACCACAAACTCCTCCAGTCTTGGTTCACTTGAAGACCAAGCTGCATGGCTCCATACTTCCTGTCAACACGCCCAGGTCACTAAACATGCCTTGTGTGGCTTGCCAAAACCATGATAATTCCTTCGGGACAAGAAATACTTGAAACTTGCCATGAGGCCCCACTAGCCACTAACACAGAGCCTGGTCCACCGAAGTACAGCATCATTTGATAAACATTAATATAGCAGAAGAGCCCTGGGTGGTGCAGTGGTGCTGGCGCTCTCACTTTACAGGTGAGAAGCAGAGAGCCATGACATGCCCAAGGAAAGGGATGGGGCTGGAGTTTGCACCCACTCTTGCCAGCTCTGTGGCTCAGTGGTTAATAGCTGAATCCAAGTCAGCAGTCCAAATCCACCAGCTGCACCTTGGAAACCCTACGGGACAGTTCTCCTTCCCTGTCCTTTAATGTCTGTATGAGTCAGAATCCACCAAACAGCCATGAGTTCGGTGGGATTATTTTGTTTTTTGCTGTAGCCTACCAAGCCCTGCCCTATACTACTTCCTGTGTCTAAGACTGAAGGCAAGCCACACCCAGAGGTGCCCAGGGGAAGAAATGTCCCTCTCTGTCCACACCCATGTTGCAAGAGGTCAAGGAAGATAGAGGGGATCTGGGCTCCGGAAAACAGGGGGTGCCAAACACGCGGGGTCCCTTAACACAGTGATGCCTGGTAACTGCAGCTCCTACCCACAACTTGCACAAGCTTGATGCCAGGGTGCTAGGAGAGGCAGTCCAGCTGGGGCTCAGCTAAGGAAGGGCCAGTGGCCTCTTCGTAATTGTGCAGCAAACATTCTAGAGGCCAGCGTATACACGGGCCACTAGAGCCCCATTTTCCATTTTAACTGGTCTTTCTAGATTTCTCTTTGCTGAATCTGGGAGCCCTGCTCTGGGGTCCAGGTGTTCTGAGACTGCCAAGCACACCATATCCTGGGCAAGGGAGTGGACTTCTGCAGGGGCCACAGAAGCAGCTCTGTACATGTGCGTGCATGTGTGTGAGTATATGCGTCCATATGAGGGGTGTGTGAGCATGCATACATGTATTGGTACACATGAACTTGAGTATATATGTGCGTGTGTGAGTATGCACTATGTGTGTGTCCTCACATCTACTGGGAGCACATTCTAGGCCTACCCAGGTGAGTGCTTGTTTGGGGCATGGAATGAGTCATCCCCACCTTCTGGTTCTGGACAAAGGCATGGAGGATAAGGAAAGACTCATGAGGAATCCGGGAAAAAAAAGACACCCAATAGCCTTTCTTATTGGAATTTCTCCTTTTCTCCTAGAATTCATGAGGTAGCATCTCAGAGCTGCCCAGCTGTCCTGGGGCCATTCTATGTGATGTCCAAAGACAAGTCAGGCTGAGAGGGCCCTTCAGTCCAACTGTTACCATAGGTTAGAAAACTGCAGCTCAGGGAAGGAAGGGACTTACCCAAGGTCACACAGCCATCAGAGAAAGAGCTGGAACCAGAAACCAGGTCCCCTGGCTCTAGTCCAGGGCCATCCCCGGGCCTTAACTAAAGCTCCCAATAGGCAGAGGCAGGAGAAGGCCAGCCTCTTGAGAATTAAGCGCAGCCACGTGCTCCCAAAGCACCGAAGTAATTACAATGGCGGCCTGCGTTTATGGGGTCCTGTTGTTGCTGTTAGGTGCCCTCGAGTAGGTTCTGACTCATAGTGACTCTATGAACAACAGAACGAAACGCTGCCCAGTCGTGCACCACGTCCACAACCATTCTTATGCTTACGCCCGTTGTGTCAATCCATCTGCTTGAGGGTCTTCCTCTTTTTCACTGACCCTCTAACAAGCGGGATGTCCTTCTCTAGGGACTGATCCTTCCTGACAACACGTCCTAAGTGTGTAAGATGCCATCTTGCTGTCTTGCCGTCTTTGCTTCCAAGGAGCACTCTGGTTGTACTTCTTCCAGAACAGATCTGTTTGTTCTTTTGGTGGTCTGTGGTACATTCAACATTCTTCTCCAACACCACAGTTCAAAGGCATCAATTCTTCTGCCTTCTTTGTTCATGGTCCAGCTTTTGCATGCATAGGATGCAATTGAAAGTACCATGGCTTGGGTCAGGTGCATTTCAGCCTTCAAGGTGACATCTTTACTCTTGAATGCTTTAAAGAGGTCCTTTGCAGCAGACTTTATAGAACCCCTACTGTACGCTAAAAAAAAAAAAAAAACCAAACCCACTGCCTTTGAATTGATTCCAACTCATAGCTGATTTCTGACTCACAGTGACATGACAGTGTCCCCTAAGCCATCAGGGTTACCTACGGCATGCTAGGCTCATTTAATTTACACAGCCCTATATTACACGTCTTATTATTAGCCTCAGGTGTGGAGGAAGACTTGGAAGCTGTGAAACCCGCTGGAGTTGGAAAGTTAGTGACCCCCTTAACCAGCCATGCAACTAGAATACAGAGGAAGTGGTGTCCTCATTCTGCAGCCAGTCCTGCAGATGGCTGGCATTAGTGAAGGGCCATTAGACCCACCAGGACTCTATCACTAGGGTGTCTCTCTTCCCAAGTCAAGGTCAGCTTATCTCTCAGCCACTCCTCCTTGCTCCCAATTCATTCACTGAAGCTAAGATTTTAAATTCACTGTGCTAAAAGATTTTCTAAGACCAAGGTCCTGAACATGGGAAGTGATCAGATCCCTGCCTTGTAAACACTGCCCCCGGGGACCAGACACTTACCCTTCTTACCTGCTGAATAACTCTTTCCCCACTCGCAGCCCTCCCAGCTCAGCTCAGCTCAGCACCTCACTTAGCAGCCATTTGTCCCTGAGCCTCAGCACCACACAGGTGTATTGTGCGCTTGCTTGCTTTTGGGAGAGTAAGTAGTTTTTTGGTTGGTGGCCAGTTAAGGGGACTGGATACTTGGATACGGGTAGAGCCACGTACACAGCCCCCTCCCCTGGGGAGTGCCCCCAGCATGTTACCTGCCGCTCCTGAAACCCAATGCCTGAGCCATGGGGCGGCCAGGTGTGCCCCAAGACAAGGTTGTCTTTCCTCTCCTGGGCGAGGCCTCCTTCTGGCAGGGAGGGGCTCTGCTACCTGCTGCCAGCAGCCTGCCTGCCCCTGGGGTGGGGACTTCACCTCCCAGGATCCTCAGGCAGGGTTTGCGTGCTTCCCCACCCTCTCCTTAGAGGACTCGGACCTGAATACATACCCTTGCCACCTGCCCTCTCTTGTCTCCTGGTCTTCCTGGGCTGGAGTGGCCCTCCCCCTTCCAGCCTCACCACCCACGGAACCCTGCTCCTCAGTGGTTCCCCAACCACTGTAGCCCCTGTGAGCTCTCCCTCCTCCCCAGGATGTGCTCCCACCGGTCAAGTTTGTCATTCCTCTATGCAGGCTGCATAGAGTGGTCTGTCATTTACCAGCTGTGTCACTTTGGCCAAGACATATCACCACACTGAGCTCAGCTCCCGCATCTATAAAATGGGACAATGCGAGGACCCAGCACCAGCTGCTGAGAGGATTAAGTGACCTAACACACGGCAAGTGCAGAGCCGGGCACACACAGCATTCCAGAACCATCACACCCTAAACTGAAAATCCAAACCAGCTCATCACGACCCTGTGTGTTACAAACTAGAACAGCTCCCTAGGGTTTCCTTGGTTGTAATCTTTCCAGAAGCAGATCACCAGGTTTTTCTTCCTCAGTGTCACTGTGTGGGTTCAAACTGTCACCCCTAGATTAATAGTCAAGTGTGAACTATGGGAGCACACTTGGGGGCCACAGACCTGGGCCTGCCTAGTTAGTTTTCAGTGTCCCCGACTCAGCCCCAAAGTCTCCAGGCCCCCAGAAAGCCCACAGGACAGGCAGCCCCAGCACTGTCAAAGATACCCTCCTCCACCCTCAGCACAGGTGCCGACAACACTGTTTAGGAAACCAGATAGGTTGGCTCTCTTGAAACGCAGGAGGAGGTCAAGAGCCACATTTCGTAACTTTCAAAAGGAACTGTTTGGGATAATTAATCAACACATCACCAACACCAAGGGATTGTTTTATATCAGAAGACATATAATTAAAGAAACAATAGCAGGCTTGTTGTGTTTTTTTCTTTTTTGCTAAAGAACGCTAATTATGTTTAGCACCCTGACACACACAGAGGTTTTCTCCCAATACTTAGAAATCAAATAGAAGTTGGCTGTAAGGTACATTTGCCTGGGCTCAGAACAGAGAGGACTGCAGGAGCAGAAAGAGCCTCCAATAGGCCTCTGAATTAGCTCCTCAGCCTTCGGATTGCCGCACCAGTTAGGAAAGCTACTTGCAATTGCTAAATCACACTCAGAATTGCTTAATTACACCTTCCCATCGGGACCTAATTTGCTTAGGGTGCAACTGAGCTACGGTGGGTGTCATTACCTGTCAGGGACACTACTTAGCAATGCAGCTGTAGCCAGAGGAAACACGGCAGTTGGATGCCCTCTGCTCAAAGTGGCTTCAGTCTCTCCACTGTGGTTTCTAGGGCTTCTACCCTGAAATCCAGGATAAAAGAAGTCAGGCTTTGACCCACCTGCAACCTAGGTGCCAGGAACCTTATAAAGGTCTACTGGGAGGCATGCAGAAAGCATTCAGGAGACCGTCCTGAGCTGCCTTCCCTGTGGAGGTGGTCTGGGATGTGAGGACAGCTGGCCAGGCTCTGCCTCAGCCATCCTGCATGCCCTGGCCTGGTTGCTCAGCTCCAGCCTTGCTCCAATGGGTATCCATGCTGGGGTCCAGCAGAGAGAGGTAGCGAAAGCCACAGGGATGGGCCTGACCAGGCACCCAAGTGGGGCAGAGGCACAACCACAGTTCCTGATGCCTGAGACAAGGGAGCAAAACCCTTCTCCCAAGAGCCTCTCAGTCTTGCTCCATGTAAGTTGTGTGACCAGACTGGCAATGTCAAGATTCATGACCCCCCCAGAGGAAGAGAACAGCATACACCTTTCTCTCCAACACACCACCCACACACAGAGAGAGAAAGAGAGATCTTCCTGGAAAGGAAACCCTCACTCTCTCAAGAAGGCCTTGGTTTCCGAGGATCTTACCTTCCTCACAGAGTGTGGCACGTCAGAGTTTGCTGAAGCCTGACCCAGGATGCCTCCTCAGGCACACCCCAGGAGATGTACATATCTTGGAGGGTAACATAGAGGCCCATAATTGTGTCATTGTCTCCTGATGACACCAGAAAGTCTCCTAGTCACAACAAGGAGATTTAGTGGAGGTGTGCAAGATTAGAGAGGAAGGGTTTCTGGCTTAAAAGCTAGATATCAGACAGATATGGGTTCGTGTCTTATTTCCACCACTTCCAACCTAGGGTACCTTGAAACCATCACTTCCCCCCAGAAGCCTCAGTATCTTCATCTGTCAAATGGGTCTTGATAACAGAATCCATCTAATGAGGTTGTTAGTACTGAGTAATATAATGTATATACAGTACTCAGCTCAGACACAGACAGCACCAAAGCTCGGGGCTTAGAGAAGAAGAGAACTCTCAATCAGATTCCCTTGTAATCAAATTCTGTCTCAGATGTTGTCCAGCAATGTGTCTTGGAGAAAAAAATCTTTAACTGCTCTGTTTCCTTATCTGCCAGACAGGGAGGGTTGTGTGCAATGTACTCTGCAGTACTCATAGAATTCAGGACAATGCTTGGGAAGCACATGGCATACAATAGCTAGATATTAGATAATGCTGTCCTATTCATACACGTTCATTTCTTTCTACTAGTTCAAAGGTGCCCAAAAATGTTGGCTTTTTTCCCCATGCCTTCACTCCTCCCATCCCCTAAAGAACTGAATTTTGGGTTCTACTAAACACTTGCTGCTTTTGAAGGTGTTTCTGCAAATTCAGGGGCACGTCTTGGTAAATAAGACTCACAGGACCCCACAGGTGTTCCTGCCATGTACGTGGATTCACATGAGCTGGGCTGGGGCAGCTGGGTAGGGGGGATGGAGCAAAAACACAAGGCCTCACCAGGCTTTCCTCATCTGCCAGAGCCTACTTCCCGGGGCCCAGAGTTGGGGTGCTTGGTTTGTGTGGAACTGACAAGTATCTTCCATTTGAGGAATATAGTCACCAAGTTCTGAGCCCAGACGAGGCTGCCTGCGCCATGGGTCACCACGTGGAGTCATTCCTAAATCATACATCATCACCTCATGGAGACGTTGAATTACTAAAGAAGCATTGTTAGTTATTTTGAGGGTGATAACACTATTGCCAATAAGCTTCCAAAAAGGAACATTTTTAAGGACACACTCTAAAACTTTCCTAAAATGTTTACTATTGAAAAAATGAGATGTCCTTATGGTGAGGTGATTTAAGCATTCAGATGCTAAAAGGTAGGTTGGCAGTTCAAATCTACCAGCTTCTCCTTGGAAACCCTATGGAGCAGTTCTACTCTGTCCTATAAGGTTACTATGAGTTGGAATCGACTTGACGGCAATGGGTGATATAAGTGAAAAGGTGTGTATGGTCTGGGATTTGCTTCCAAATACCTTGGGTTGGGGAGGGCCTGGGAAGAATCTGTGGAACAAGATTGGCCTTGGGTTGATGGTTGTTGCCTAAATTTGAATTTTCTATAATGATTAAGGGGCAGTCTTGAATTTTTTTCATGATTGGAAGTTTTTATTCTTTTCCTGCTTATTGGGTAATACTCATGGGAGACAATGGTTCCAACCATTATCCAGGCACCAGAGGAAACTCTAAGGAGGTCAGGCTTGTTTCTCCAGACTTCACAGAAACTCCTAACATGGATAGCTGTTTCAGGAGAAACAGGACAGCTTTGGGAGGTAGTGAACCAAGACCATGTGGCCATCAGTAGAACCTTCTGGACAGTTCCTGCTCTGCAGTGAAGCTGGGCTGGCCAACTCAATGGCTTTGCCCATCTCTTGGTTGCCAGAAAAGCCAAAGTCATGGTGGGCTACAACAACAGAAGGGGTTAGGAGAAGGGATGCGAGAGTCATATTCTGGTTAGAGGAAGCCCCATGGAAGTTGGTGCTTCATCCCGGGAGCCCCACACAAAGAGGAACAAAGCATTTAAGAGGTGCAGGCTTGCATCTAGGAAGGAACAGGCCGCTGCTAAAGGAGATGTAGATCTTACCACGACATTCAAAAAAGACTGTGGAATCCACTTTTCCCAGCCCCTTTTCCATTCTCTTAGAAATATTATGAGCCCTGGTGTCGCAATGCTCAAGAGCTCAGCTGCTAATCAAAAAGGCTAATGTTCAAATCCAACAGCTGCTGTCTCCTTGGAAGCCCTATGGGGCAGTTCTCCTTTGTCCTACAGGGTCACTGTAAGTCAGAATCAACACCACAGCAAGTGGTACAGAAAGATGATAAATTCAGACAAATGTACACACTCTACATGTGCTTCTTGGACACAAATGATGTCCCATGTTTGCTCTTCTTGTTTTTTACAATTAGCATTCATGCGTCTCAGAGATCCTCCTGTTTTAGAACATAAATCTATGCCTCATTCTTTTCAAAGGCTGCATAATATCCCATCCTGGGGTAGATTATTCTATCAATCCCTTATGGATGGATCTTAGATAGCTTTCAATATTTCCACAGCGAACAATACTTAAAATTAGTCTCATATGCATGTCACTTCATGTACGAATGAGTATACCTGGAAATAAATTTCTGCAAGTAAAAAGAAATTAAGATTAGGGAGGGAAAAGAGGAAGGGAAAGAGGAAAGGAGGGAGGGAGGGAGGGAGGGAGGGAGGGAGGGAGGGAGGGAGGGAGGGAGGGAGGGAGGGAGGGAGGGATTCCTACAGAACAGGCAGACTGGGGTCAGGGGAAGTCACTCCACTCTCCTGGGCGTAGCTGCCTGGCCAGCTCCACGTCCACACAGAGACGTGGATGAAAACCACAATCACATACCCTGTTGTAAAGGCATCAGAGTGGGGTGGAGCTATGTTGGATTTCTCCACAGACAGCTCCTTCTTCTGAGTGGGAAAAACAGTCAGGGGACTAAGAAGGAGAAGACACTGGCCTTCTCCTTCCTCAGGTGGCCTCCGTCACCCCACATGGTACAGAGACTCCCTCAGACATGCTCAGCCACTCCCTCAGCCCCCTGTCATACCTGTTCTCACCCACACTCTGACATATATGAACTCACTCATACACACACACACACACACACACACACACACACACGCATACACTTGCAGGCATAACCCACAAATGCACTCACGCCAACATTTATGCACTCCCTAACATTCGTTCAAACAAATGCATTCTCAACTGCTCAGGCATACTGGCAAGTATAAACATACCTGTGGTTAGTGGTGCTTTCCAGGATGTTCAGGAACTTTCTGCACTGCAAATGTGCAGCTACTGTATTCAGACTCTTCATGCTGGAAACGGAGCAGGGGCAGGCTCCACTTAGGTGAACACCGATGAAGAAGGGACTGCTCAGAGTTAAGTCGATCCTCTATAACAGAGGCAACTTCAAAAATATCACACCCAAACATCACCCACAGCACTTCACAGAAACCCTGTGGCTTAGTGGTTAAGTGCTATGGCTGCTAACCAAAAAGGTCAGCAGTTTAAATCCACCAAGCACTCCTTGGAAAATCTACGGAGCAGTTGCACTCTGTCCTACAGCATCACAATGAGTCAGAATCAACCTGATGACCATGGATTTGGTTTTTGGCTTGGTGCACTTCATAAGCAGTAGGCAAGAGGATGGGCCAGAGCAGACACTGAAATCCAGCTCCCCTTCACTCTCCAACCAAAAGGCAAGTGTCTTCCCCGAAGAAGGAAAGCCTTTTTTAAATTGCACAGAGATATACTCTGGGCTGCAGCAGCCCTGTCCCCATGGCCATGTGCTCATTTACATGCATATGTGAGTGACCCACATGCCCTGAAAGCATTTTCAGGTACAGTCACACATACACTTACAGTTACCAGCACGCATGGCCCAACTTGGGCACAGAACTCTTTCCACACCCAGGAACCCTGGCTCAGATTTTTACACTCATCCTTGCTTTGAGCTGATGATGTTGTCCTTGACCTCCCTCCAAAACCCCACACCCCACAGGCAGGGCCTCAGAAGTGCCTCAGCCCCCAGCGCACCTACCACAAGACCCAAATCCAGTGACCAGGCAGTTTCCCCAGCATCTGAGTCCACTATCTCCCTTCTACTTGCCCCTTCTAGGGCAGCCACAGTTAAGGACCTAGGCACTGTGGGGCCTGCTGGGTGGCCAGGAATCTAGCCAGCCCACCTCTTGGATCTGTGCTATGCAGGGGTAACAGGAAAGTGGGGCTCTACCTCCAGAAGTCTGGATGTCCACCTTAGAACACTTAGCGCAGCCCCATGGGGGAGGAGCTGCACTCGGACCCGTGACGTGGGAATAAGCCCTAAGTTTTCAGGGTCAACCACCCAGCCCCTAGGGGTGCCTTTGTCCTATTGGGACACGCAGGGGAAATGACACCAACTGGAACACCGTCACTCTACCTACACCACTAGCTAGGGACTCCCACAACTTTCTTACCTTTCATGGGCCTCCCTACAAGAAACAGGCTCTCCAACCTGTAAGGTCCTGGATCAGGTCCCAGGAGTCTCCACCATTGCCCAGTTACCGAGAGCTGAGATTCGGGGATGATGGGACAGCTGAGGCCGCTTCCTTCTCCCCGCTATGCAGGCCCAGGCAGGCCAGGGTTCAACACTGGGAACATAAGCTCATCTGGGCTGTTGACAGACCCAGGCCCTTCGCTGAGCCTCTAGTTCTTGGACCAGCTTACCCTCGTGGTTCAAGGGTGGGAGGGAGAGGGGCGCCCACATTCTCTGGGGAGCCGAGAGAAGCCCTTCGTAGTGACCCCGTTTCGGAATGAAATTGAGCTGTCGTTTTCATCTTCTTCCCAAATGTCAGCAGCGTTGGATCAGATTAGGAGCTAATCTAGCCAAAATTCATTTCCCCGAACAAGAGAGGTGGCTTCTGGTGAGGTGGAGGGTTGTTGTTGATTCCGGGGCCTCCCACCTCCTCTCCCTGTTTACTAGGGTGCTGTGGACGTGAAAGTAGAAGGCGGAACAGACCCCACGAGAGAATCAAATCCAGAGAGGAGATCGGGCCGTGGCCGCTCAGCCGCAGCACGCAGCCCACGGGGACTGGGGCAGAGCCTGAGCTCGCTCTCTGGCCCTGGCGATGCAGGGGCGTTTGTTGTCCCAGCGATCTGGTGGCGCCTGTCCCGAGGCGTCCTTTCCCAGCTGGAGAGGGACGGAAACAAGGGCCAGAGTGGGCTGCACCTGAATATAGGCTGTGAGAGGGCTTCGGTGCTGCCTAGCACCATGCCCTCCTAGGAAACTAAGTTCTCTCCCCAAACCCCACGCCCCCCCAGTTCCTAACTCTGCGGGCCAGGGTGGGCAAAAGTTAGAGGAAAGGCAAGAGCGACCTAAAGAGAGAGAGAGAAAGGGGAAAGAAATGCCCCCAAGGAGCTGGTCAGTACCTTGCAGGAGGCCTCTTTGGATAAGTGACCAGAACTCAGCCTATGCCCTGAATGAGTAATTACCCCCAAGTGAAAATTCCCCGTCTAATTCGATATTTGCTACCTTGCAGAAGCTATAGCCTTCGTAAATAATATACAAAGTAAGAAACCTAATCCCGCCTGCTAGAATGTTTAATTCATCATTATGCGAGCTAATTGGAAGGTGATTATATGGTAATTGCTCATTAGTGGTGTATATTTATCGCTGTACCTTATGTCAAGGCCATGGGAATTGTGTAGAGTCTGTTCTCTCATTTCAAGGATCAGTTTCAGAAGCAGGAGCGAAGCAGGCAAGATCAAGTTCTTCCTGACGTCAGGTTCCAGCCAAGGACTATGTCGACCGGCGCTATATATAGGGAGGGTCTGCAGCCGGCTGTGGGCAGGGGCAGTCTGGAACCAGGCTGAGGCCAGGGAGCCAGGCACTGGGCAGGCGCCACTGCCTACCCAAGCAGGCCCTCCTGGAGAGAGGAGGGGTTGACAGCTCCAAGACCATTTTCCCAACGTCACCCTATCCCATCCTGGGCACCTGAGGGTCCCCTTTAGGTTGCTTCTCAGCGTCTGGGCCCAGGCCTGGAGAGGAGTCCTTACTGCTGCTGTCTCTCAGGCTCCTCGATCGGGGTGAAAGAGGAGAAGTAGGTGTGGGCTAGGGAGGTGAGCCTAGAGGCTTGCTTTGAATGGGAGAAAGTGAAGTTTGATTTGGAGAAGTAAGTGCAATTTGGAGGGATAGAAACCTCAGTTGACTCCCACATCCCTTCCAGAGCAAAAAATACTCTCAATTTCTCCACCCAGCCAATCAGGTTGCCCGCCCACGAGAGTGCTGGGTTGGTGCCTGGGAGGGGCACCTCCAGGCAGGCGGTGGAGCCAAGGCAATGCACAAGAGGCTAGAAGGCAGGATGTGCGCCGATAGCAAGGCCAGCGCCGGGGTTAGAAACTTGGGAGACAGGATAGGCGAAGGCGCGGTGTGCGGTGGATGGTGGTGGGAGCCAGGACAAGGCCTCCGACCTCCAGCAGCTCGGAGCAGCGGGCCCTGTGCTTGCAGATCTGCCGCCCGCGGGCATGTGCGCACGTGGCGGAGAGCTGTGGCGCGCTCTGGCGCCCCCTCCAAGAAGCGAGACGCTCCTTCGCCCTACGCGGCCGCCAGCCTGGGGCGCCAGACCTGTCTGTGCCCAGCACCCAGCTTCCAGTCCCGGGCCCCTCTTGGGCCCCCGGCTGGACAACAGACACCAATGAACAAAAGACCAATTAGAGCCAGGAGGCGGCTGATGAATGGATCTTTCGCTTTCAAGCGTGGCACCGCCTCTGCTTCCCTGGTGCTCAGGGTCGCGCCCGGAGAAGCCGCCTCCCCGAGCCGGGTCATGGTTGGGGTCAGCGGGTTCTCAAAACTCCCACTTGCTCCTCTCCCCGGGGCTGTTTCGGGAGGTGTACTAGGCGGCCGAGTCGCAGGCCTGGGAGAGGACTGCCGGCGAGGGGCGACCGAGGCTTGGCGACCCTGCGCTGAAGGCCGTGGCCTCATCCGTCCGGGCCGCGACTGCTCACAGGCGGTACCGATGTAACTTAAGATCTGACCGCTGGAGGAGTAAAAGCCGGCCCAGAAAAAAACCTCAGTTACGAAAGCGCCCAGTTTGTCAACAAACTCCGTAGGTGGGAGGGGGTGAGCGCGGACAAGCCTGCCATTGGCCCCGCGAGGCTGCGGGAGCAATACCTGAACCCAAGCCTCCTAGCTAGGCATACATGCCTAGATGCCGAGACACACCAGTGCTGCCGTGGTTCCAGTTATGGACACTGAACACGTGGGAAACCCTGCCCAAACAGGGGGTAGCATTCCCAAGAACTGTGCGCGCTCGAGCACGCGCACGCACACATACACACACACACACACACACACACACACACACACACACGGCGACCATCCCATCCTATGAGGTCCACAGCTACAGCCACACACTGTGCCACAACATCGTAGCACATAAAGTCTGTAAGGAGACTGTATAGCCACACCTTAGTACGCACCACTAATTCATAACTCATTCCACCGGTCTAAGTCCCACAGGCCTCTGTAGCCTCTAGAATCTACGCACCATGACTTAGGATCCGATTGAGACACACAGCTGCATCTCTGCAATCCACACAAACACAACTGCATCACAGACCTAGCTCACACACTCAACCTGCACAAACACGCAGCCACAATCCCCCACCTTGACTCACAAGCACACCCCCTACAGAAGTCTCCACATTGCCCACGTTCTCGCGGTCCAGCCCAGACACCCCCTCAAAACACACACACACACAAACACACCGCAGAGCGTGGCCCCAGGCCAGGCCTCGGAGCCGCCAAGAGACCCTCCCCAGGCGGCCTGAGCGACCGGGACTTTGTTTCCTACGACTCAAGGCGGAGATGGGGAGGAGCCGAGGTTTCCAGAGCCTCGCGCAGGCCCAGGCACCCTTTCTGGCCGACCCGCTTGGGACAGCCCCCCGCTGGCCACAATCCGCCCCTCTCACAAAAGCCGCCCGGCAGGTTTCGGGCCCCGGCCAACGCGCCCGCTCCGGCTCGGCTGGGCTGCCAGGGCCAGGGGCAGAAGCAGCCGGGAGCTAAGAGGCAACGATTTGGAGAAGGGGCGAGGCCCAGTAGCTACGGGCACCTTGGACTAAATGCCCTCTCCTCCAGCCTACCCAGCTGTGGTTGCGCAGAGGAAATGGACTTCAGTGAGAAGCGCGCAGGAGCTCACGTGTACCTTGCGGGAGAGCGTAGCCTGGTTTTACCAAGCAATGTATGTTCAATTTGATCCTCTCAGGGAAACGCAAACTGAGAGTTTAGACCTCTTATCTCCTGAACATCCACTCCCGCACAAGACTTGTCATAGCGGAACTCACAGGGAAGGCCCACAAGTGATTCACACGGAGAATTGTACGCGACCTCCCCATTTCGGGTCACAGAAAGGACAGAGCGCATGCGGAGCTCTGCGTACCCGGAGGACAGCAGAAGCTAGCCCTGGAGGCACACAGACCCCTGCCCAACGGCATCCAGGACTAGCACCCATGTCACATGAGGAGCGTACAGACCTGGGGCACGCGGTTGCGTACTCCCTGCCCAGAGGGTCACAGGCCCAGAGCGAGCGCACAGCCAAGGGGACGCCGTCGCTAAGCACACGCGCCCCGCACACCCTGCCCCGCGCCCCGCGCCCATATAGTCATCGTGGAATGGCATCTCGCAAATATTTATATTCCTCGGCGCCACGGCAGCCCGCGTCCACATTAGACGCTCTAATCCTGCCACTTTAAATAGATGAATTAATAAAGCAAACGAGCGGCTAATAAGCTGACGGTCCTGCCTTTTTGAGGCGGGGGTAGGGGGGAAGGACTCGAAAGTGCGCCAAATTTGTTTGCAGTGGATCAAGGCGAGCCGCCTCTGCTTCACTTTCTTTATCTTAATTCCGACTTGAAAAGATATAATTATCTAGTTTGAACAGAGCTGCTATCAAATCCTTCTTTGGGCCGGGAAGGGGGGCGTTGGAGTGGATTGCGGCTCTCTGAGCCGCTCGGTGCAGCCGGAGATAGCGCGTAATGAAGATATGGAGGCCTGAGATACAAAGGGCATTAACCTCATTAGCATGAAACCTTTTCTTCTTACCATTGTGGGACCCTTTCAGCCGCCTAATCCCCCCTATTTTCAAAGCTTGGTTTGTAATAAAGCTTTTAGGTTTTTTTTCCCCCCAAAGCTAATAGTATTTTCTGATGATTTTATTGCTCTTGCACTGCATAGGACGTTTACCCTCGTCCCCCCAAAAAACTGCTTTTTCTCATGCTTAGAATAATAATAATAAAGTATATGGTTCCTGCGGAAACAAGCCTTTTGTCAAAATGGTCAGTTTGGTGGGATTTTTTGAAAAGGACAGTCTGAGCTTTAAGGGAACTGGAATCACGCATTCCAGATTTTGGGAAGTGGGAAGTGAATGGAAGGAAAAGGACTCTATAGTTGTTCCGATGTAAGGAATGCAGTGCCAGCGGTATCAGTGGAGTGACTGCAAGGTGTTCAGGACAGCCAGCGGTCTGTAAGCGACCTGCTGACGATGTGGTTCCGAGCCCCCACGCAAATTCTAGTGGCCACCTGTCCCTGTTGTGTGGGGCAAGCCTGGACTTCCCTTGGCCACCGATCTCCTTGCGCCATCTCTCTGTGGACCAAGTTTCCCCACAAAGACACCTTTGGGAGAAGGGTCTACTAAAAACGTAACAAGAGCAGCCGGGGCTCTCCAGAGAAACAGAGGCAGAGAAATAAGGAAGACCGAGAGAAATAAGAAAGAATTCTACTTTAGAAGAGAGGAGGCAAGGAAAGAAGAAAGAAAGAAAAATTTCCATAGTGCCCTACAGTCCGCACACACACGTGCATGGAATGTCTAATCTTAACTTTTCAAGGCAGGATGTTAACAAAGCTTGTATTTTTGCCCTGCATTGTAACTTGGCCTTATCACAGTGTAAAGGGTGGGGAGATTGTCCTAAATTATGTCCAGGCAGCCCCCCTGGATCTGTGGATTAAGAGATTAAAGGAGACCACTGGGCAAGGCCTCCTCTTTCCCCTTCATATTCCTGGTATGATAATTGCTTAAACTGATTTGCACTTTCACAAAAGCTCACAGGACGCTTTGTAGCTGGAACAGAACAGACGAGGTTTCTCTATCAATGGAAATGAAACTGATTAATGCAGCCTATCAGGATAAGAAGCAAATGGAGCGTGCAAAAACAACCTCGTACCCCACAAGGGGGAAGACGGGGGAAGCTAAGTTTCCTCCAAGACTGGTTACAACTTTTTTCTTTAATGTTAAGAGTTGAAGGTTTCTCAGAAGGCTTGCCTTATAAGGCTGCTCAGGCCCTGGGACTCGCCTCCTCACCTTCAGCAGATTGGGGCCAGAGAGAGGAGAGACTGGAAGGGAGGGAGGCAGGGGCAAAGGGAAGGAAAAGAGGAAGGGAGGGAGGAAAGGAGAAAAGGAGGTACGGAGGAAAGGAGGGAGAGAGGGAGGCAGAAAGCAAGGGAGGGAGAGGCAGAAAGAAAGAAAGAAAGAGAAAGAAAGAAAGGAAGAAAGGGCACTTGTATTTTGGGGATTTTAAGTCAGAAATGCACTTTAGAAGTTCCAGGATGCTGAATCTGTCTGCTAAGTATTTTCCACAACCTGGAGGAATATAATTTAATATACACCTATATTTCCATAATTTAAATCACCATAACCAGAGGTTAAGAGACAAAGTAAACATTTTTTAACCTGAAATCCAAACTAAACCCCCTCAGTAGGACATGCAGTGGCCAAAGGTCTAGCTTTAAAATGCTTCTTCCATCTTTTTTCTGAAAGCCATTTTCCTAATCCTCTCCCTTTGCTACTTCCATCTCTCTTTAAAATGCCCAAGAATCCATCAGTCTGTCCCTTTTGTTGGGGAGTGGTGTGTGGGTTTCTTGAGCCTAGTTGGGGGAAGACCACACTCAGAAATATAGAAATAGTTTTTTTTTAAAAAAAAAATCTTTCAATTTCCCAAGATGACTGCTCTGCGGGCATATTGATAAATCTTTATTGACAAAATATTGACATTGACATACTTCTTGGAAGTATATAGTGTGTTAGAATTCTAACAAATTAACACAAAACACAAAAATATTTACATTCTGGTATAGAAGACATTAAGGAAGCATTTGCCACTCTCTTTAGTAGGTCTATGCTCTTGGAAAAGAAACTCAGTGCTCGAAAACTTGTCGCCGTGTCCTTGGCCACACTTTAAGATCATTCCCACTAACTACAGTCCTTCAGTTTTTGCAGTAGATAGGTTCTACATTTCGAACTGGCCTCTGCGGTGAATGGCTGAACTTGGCCACCTGCTCCAACCACTGAAGGGAGAAGTTTACTTCGTGGTTTTAAGCCTCAAGATGTTAGGAAAGGGAATGTCCACGAAATATAATTAATTTAGTTGTTTTCTTTTTTCCCAGCACAAGTCCTGACTCCACTGTGGGACCCTCCCCACCAACCCCAGCCGCGCCTGCTCCCTGTTTCTCTGCCAGAGGACCACTATCGCTGAGCCTACCTCACTTAGCTTTCACGATCACTTTGACGTCAGAAGGTATCAAAAAGTGTTCACACACTGCACATTTCTCTGAAAAAAAAATCAAAATGAAAAGCACACAGAACCTGTCTTTCAAAAGAAAAGGAAATTACAATTCATTTTCTGTCTTTAGACACCATTCGCCCAGGGACTGCTACATGCAATTCAAGTTTCTGAAACACGTGTGGGGATGGGGCTGCACATGAAATTTCCATTGTTATTATTGATTCTTTTTAGAGACTGGGGGGAAAAAAACACTGCGAAGTGCAAAATAAAAAGTCCTGTGCCTGGCTGGTTTGGCTTTGATCATCATTGCCATCGTGTTTTTTTCTTATGTGTACTGCGATAAATGGAATACCTGCCAATCGTCTGGTCTTGCTGGTTTGTGCTTTCACTGACAGCTCCCCTGCTCTGAGCGTGTTCGACTTTGCCACACTTGAACCTCTCTCTCTTGCTCCCTCTCTCTCTCTCTGTCACTCACTCACTCAGCTGCCTCTTTAGACGAGGGTGGCATGTTGATGAAGGAGCCTCCGACGTCCTCTGCCACCGCGGTGCAGCTCGGATCGGGACTCTGCGCCCTGGCTGCCCCCAGTCTGCGCCGAACGCCGACGCTTCCTCCTCCCTTTCCCGATGAATGTGTGTGTGCGGTTTGTTCTATTTTGTTTTGTAGATTTTTTTCCTTCTTCCCCTTCTTGCCCTGCCTCCAGTTTGCTCCTTTTTTGTCCGTTTCTGTGGGGTTCGGCTTGTGTTCTTAATCATCTGAGGTCACGTCTATCTCTTCGGGACTGGCCTGCTTGGTGGCGATTCTCCATCGGTTAATATGGTGCGTCCCTTTTTTCTTTTGTTGCGAATCCGAGCCTTCTTCCTCTAGTTTCTGCCTTTTGAACTTCGTCCTTCGGTTCTGAAACCATACTTTTACCTGGCGGTGAGAATCAGGGGCCCATTAGTTCTTCTGCTGCACATGGTACCAACCACTTGACCCCTTTTGCCCAGCCCAGACCTAGAGCCCAGGCTGCCAGAGTCCAGCCCAACCGCTGCACAGCCTAAGGGCCAGCCTCCTCCCAGGCTTCCCTGACGAGCAAGGCCCCCAGTCCCCGAGTGTCCAGCGCATAGGAAGCTGGGCTCCTGCTGCCTGCAGTTCTGAGCCTCCCGGAGGCTGTTTCACCCCGGGGGCGGGGGCTCAGCCCAGAGTATGCAACACCCCTGCCTGCCTTACCCCTGCTTGAGCACCCAGTCCCACTGACAGTAAAAGCCTTGGAAAGCATGGAAACTCCCTATAAAAATAAGAAGTAAGGAAAAATAAAAAGAAATATCTCACACTCCTGCAACGGATGCAAGAAAGGCCTTCTTCCGAGGGCTGCTGCAGCTCAGGGCAGAGCCCAAAGAGCTTCCTATTTCAGGTGTCTTTGGGTGCCATGACCTACATAGAATGCCTCTGCTGCAACACTCTGCCTTGGGCAGGCAGTCTGGTAGGCCTGCACTGCCTGCTCCTTGCCTGGACTCTCACAGGTGAGCAGGAAGAGGTGGGGAGCCCTAGGAAGCAAACTAGGAACAGGAGGAGCAGAGACCGCAGAACCAACCCAGCTCTACCACTCCAGCCAGGAAAACACGCTCACTACTGAAAGCTCTGAAAGACCACGGGAAACAGAAATAAGAAAGGCTGGGAAAGAGAAGATCAAAAACCAGGGGGAGTGGTCCCTCTTTCTCCTTCTACCCAGTCTTAGGACAAGCCTGGGACAAGCCCCAGCCCAGGTCACATCACTCCAACCAGGGCTGCCTGGTGGCCTGTCCTCCCCAGAGCAGCTGCAGGAGGTCAAGGATGCAGTGGGCCCCAGTGTGATCCCGTCAACTCCTGGGGAAGTAGGACAGCAGATCCCTATCCAAGCGACCCAACGGCCACACTGCCTAAGCATCCCACCAGTGGAGTACGGATGGGGGCCACAGTGGGGACTCCACCCTCTCTGGCCTTCGACCACCTCCCATCATGACAGCAGCAGCCCAGGCCAGGCCCAAAGTCCCAGACCTCAGAGGCCGACTCCATACCCTCCTTTGAGACGGCCAGCCCGAGTCTGGCTCCTTCTTCCTGCATGCCTCAGTCCCCCAAAGCGCCCCACGGCAAAGGCAGAGCCGAGCGCGAACAAGGCTGAGTTTAATTTGCTTTGAGTTTGCTAATTGAGGGGGAGGACGGTTCATTTCTCCCCGGCGCTCGCCCAAGGCGCGCGTCGGTGCGCTCGGGGCTTGACACGCACACAAAGGCTTAAGGCAGCGTGGGCAGCGAGGCGGACAAAGACCACCGCCGCCTGGGCAGTACGGGCAAACTCAGCCGGCCGCGCCTGGTGCAGGGCTGCGCACACACCCGCCAGGCCCTCCACGGTTTTGTCCGGGAGGTGGGGGACCTTTTAAAACAAAAGCCTCGACCTCTTTGCGCCTCCCAGAAAAAGTGTTACAACTTAATCGGCCGAACACATTACTGTTTACTGGGAACTCTGACCCCGCCCTGCAGCTCTGCGTACAGTAGCGCCTACTGTAGCCTTGCGCCCCCTCCCCGCCCGGGGGCTGGCCTGAGCCAGGCCCGCCTCGGGACCCCGCTGCGGTGGAAGGCCTGTCCCCTGGGGCTGTCTCTGTCAGCAATCTCCCAGCCTTGTTGCTCTGGTTTCGGGGCGCACCCAAGACTCCTGGCCTCCGACGTCTGATTCTCCGATCCCTTTAGAGGAGTAACTAGTACTGTCTTTAGGACTCTGAGAGCCCGCTGTCACTCAAAGCTCGCTCTTAACTCGCTTCTTGCCCGCCCCAGCCCCTCGTCCTTCAACGGCGGGACATCCCACTGCCTTGTCCCTCTTCCTGGGCCCAGTCGGGAGACAGTCCGTCCCTGGGCCAGGCAAGGGCCCCTGCGACTACCACTAGAAGTGCAGAGATGTCTTCCCTTAGAAACTCAGGGATGCCTACCCGGGCGGAAGGACCGCTTAGCTGTCCAGGGAATCGGCTCTTAACGCCCCTTGCTGTAGTCCAGCAAACACAGACGCCTCAAAACCCACATACCCTGAGCCGGGCGTGCAGCCACCAGGCCCTTTGTGTAAGGTCCTCTGGGAACCTCAAACTCGTTATGGGTGCCGGCTGTAGAGGTCAGAGATCTGGGGCCCAGGAACAGCCCACACGGATAAGGTCGTTGCTCTGGGCCGCACTCACCTGAGTTTCCGTGAGGCTGAGGCTGTGCGCTAGCTGCTTTCTCTCGGCGCCCACCACGTAGTGGTTCTTCTCGAAGGCGTGTTCCAGCCTCAGAAGCTGGGATGGAGAGAAGGCGGTTCGGATTCGCTTCGGCTTTCTGGCCAGCGCGTTGTGCAAAAGGAAGCTCTCCGGGCTAGTGTCGTTCCCTGCAGGGACGTGGGGGATAGCGGAAGTCCAGTTGGAGGGAGCGCCCCAGCTCCTGCAGCGTGCTTCTCCCGAACCGGGCTAGCCGGCGACCTCTCTCCCGGCCTCCGCGTGAGCTGCGCCACCCGAACCGGGGGGCTCCCGCCTCCCGTGGCGCCCTGAAGGGGATGCCCTGGGCAACTGCTAGCCTCCGCCCGCAGGGCCGCCTGTGCGCACCCACCCTGCAGCTGCCCGGAGAGTCCCACGGCCCCTGACCTTGGCGGGCTCCGCAGGCATCCTTGGTGCCATCGGCCTTGGAGCACGGAGCACGAAGCCCGGGGCAGGGGAGGGAGTGGCAGGGCCTGGCCGGGGCATAGGCGCCCACAACCCAAAGAGAAAGCTTTCTCTTCAGTCTTAACTTCTCAGAGAACTTTGACCTCTGGGTGAAACCCCAGGGTAAGAAGGTGGCGAACTGCTTTCCAGACTTTACTTGGGAGACTTATTAAAAAATCATTCAGAGTCTTGTTTCCACCTCTGGGATAGTGCTGAAGCCCCGCGTGTCGCTGCCTCCGGGCCCGCACGAAGATCGTGCCTCTGGGTGCACCCGGGTTTTGCAGCAGCTGCCTCGCCGCACTCGGCTCCCCGGCTCCCCGGCTCCACAGAACAAGAGACAGACGCTAGCGGCGCGATCGAAATCCGGGGTTACGGAAGGGCCACGGGCACTGAACGGCGCCTGTTGCCCCTGGCCTGGTGAGGAGTACAAGAGCGAGGCTGCCATGGAATGCGGAAAGAGCCACCTAAACTTTTCGAGCCAAGCTCCAGGGTTTCGGGCTTACTCATTAGGGGAAGAAATTGATCAATCAAAATCCCAAACAAAGAGAAACAATCCCCAGGCCAGGCAGAAATACAGGCGAATCGGCCAAAATAAAGGAGAGAAGAATTTTGTTGTTGTTTTGTTAATTATGGGGGTGGCGTCTACCGGATTCTAGGTTTGGGAAGAAAAGTGAAGGGTTAATGAATGGACCAGCGGCTGAGTATTGATCCGTCAGAACTGGATCTTTTCCCCATTCCGATTGCCAAACTAATTACTCGCCGCTTTCTCCGGCGTTTTACCTGTCTTCCAACCCCCACCCGGGGGAAAACAAACAAGCAAATAATCATTTTTAAGGCAAGAATCAAAAACTCCCAAACAGATCCTCCCCGCCCTGCTTGTCTCCTGACTGGGTTCGTTTCTTTTAAAGGAAAGAAAAACAAAAACCAGACCGAACCTGCCTTCCCGCCCGGGCAACTCAGAGCCCCAGTTAAGCAGGTCGCTGCGAGAGCCCCGAGCCCGGGAGATGCGTAACCGCGCGGCCCTACCCTGCTGCAAAAGCAGGGTGAATAAACAACCCTCTAGACTATACTCCGGAGTCATGAGGGTCTTCTCGCCGTCCAAAGAGGGTTGGAGACTGAGGAGCCGCTGGACTGGGCAAATGGGGGGCCGAGTGCGTGACGAACAGGTCTGCGCAGTCGAGAGTGAACCTGGCCGCTGGGCCGAGGCTGAGCCTGGAAGCTGACCCCTCGGAGCAGGGTTGCCCGGAACATCGCGGAGCCGACAGAAAGCCTAGGAGTCCCACGCGCTCTGGCCTCCTCAGCCGCAGGCAAGCACAGCAGGCTACTTCTCCTGCTCCGCCTGTGCACACTCAGGGACAGCTTCGCCATCCGCGACCCTCCCCAAAGGGCCCGGCGCCGTCAGACCAGCCCGGCAGACCGGTCGCAGCTTCTGAGACTGGGGACCACAGTGCGCTCAGTCCTCGATCGCTGAGCCTTCTCCAGGCTAGGCGGGCTCCACCCAGGCCTCACCAGGCACCCACCCCAACAGGCCAGGCCGGTGCAGGCTGAGGATGTAAGGCCCCGCGACGTGGCACGTACCTTGGAAGCGGTGGCCCAGATACCGGTAGCGGTGGATAAGCCACGGGTAGAAGGTGGACGGGTCCCGCTGCTGCGAGGCGAAGAGGGGGTGTGGCGAGTGCGAGGAGGGCAGGGGGTGGGCGGCCAGCGCGTGCGGTGGCGGCACCGGGTGCACCGGCACCGCGGGGTTGGGCGGGTGCGACACCGCCTCGGCGAACACCAAGTCCGGGTTGGAGTAGACGCCCCTGCCGGCGGCCGCAGCAGCGGCGGCAGCAGAGTGGAAACCGTTGAGGAACGGGTTGATGGGGCTGGAGTTGGCGTAGCTGAGCGCCGCTGGGCGGATGGGGTCTTCCGAGCGCGAGGCGGGCAGGGGACTGTCCTTGGCTACCAACGATTCGATGGTGAAACAGCGCTTGGGCGCCGGCTGGAACATTCTGCGCCAAGGAGCGGGTGCCCGGGGCTCCCGGCTCCCGGCGACTGCGGCGCGCTGCCTCCGCCGCCCGCTGCCCGCGGCGAGCACCGACGAGAATGGGGGGCTTGTTTGTTTGGGGTGGGGGGGGGAGGAAAGGAAGAAAGGGAAGGAAAGGAAAAAGGAGAGGAGGGGGGAGGGGAGGGAGAGGCGACGCCGAGGGTCCCGAGAATCTTGCACCGAACGCGCCCAATCTGAAGAGAGGGGGAGAAATCCTTCCAGAAGAATTTGCAGGCGTGGATTGGGGTATTTTTTTCTTTTCTTTCTTTCCTTTTTTTTTTTTTTTTTTTTTTTTTTGGCGAGATGGCGTGGGGGATCGGAGTTAGAGAGTCAGGGAGGGGAGGGGGGAAAGTTTCTCGGGAGAGGCAAAAAAAAAGTTTTCTCTCCTCTGCAAAAGGCGGGCAGGGCGCCCTAAGTCCAAGGACAATCCATGGAAGTGTTCGCTTCTTCACAAGTTGTGCAAACGATTTGTTAGTTCATGAGCCTAATTAGTGCGGGGATCACATAAACAGCTTCCTCCGATGCCTGGTAAATGGCTTGATGATTGGTCGCTATTACTCGCCCCGAGGTGGAAGGGGGGAGACTCTTTAAAGTGCGTCAGAGGGCGGTGAGCGCCTGGGAACCCGGAGGCCTGGATCCGCGCCGAGAGCGGAACGGAGTCGGCGCCCCGCCTGGGCTGCTGCGCCCGCCTTCCAGCGCGCTAGTCCCGCGCTCGACTCGGGGCTCCGCGGCGCCCGCTCGGCTTTTCCTCCTCCTCCTCGCCTCCTCCTCTTCCTCCGGTTTTTCCTCCTCCTCCTCCTCTTCCTCTTTCTCCTCCTCCTCCTCCTCTGCTTTCCCCACCTCCTCCCGCTCAGCCGCTGCCTCCTCCTACTCCACCACCACTCCCTCCGGGGCACCCAGGTCCCTGCAGAGTCCCCGACCGGCGCTGCCTCCGCAGCGGCCCCCTGAATCCAGAGCTGCCGCACCCGAGCTAGCAAAACAGACAGACGCACAACGATTCCTGGCGCCCGCAGCGCTCTGCCTCTGCTGTCCCCCGCGGCCTTGTGTCGGGAGTGCTGGGATCGCCCTGGAAGACCGCGAGGGTAAGCGGGCTGGCTGGGGAGAGGGCTGAGAGCGGTTCGGTTATGCCCACCATCCTCCCCAGCGCAACTCCCAGCGGTTTCCTAGGTGAGAAAGGACCCTGGAGGGCAGGGGGAGTCCAGGTCCTCCCGCGCCTCCAACCACGCAGAGCTGTGAGGTCTCAGGTCGTGGCATTTGCGACCCTCGGCCCATTCGTTTTCAAGTTGAGACGCGAGTCTCCAACCCCGCCTGGGCGACGAGCTCTCTCTACAGGCGCCCGTTCTCTCCCCAAAATCCGGTGAGGGAGGGTGCTTTCCTCTCCCCCAAACAGTTCTGGACTATCTGGGACGAGGGTCCAAGGTCTCCAAGGCCCAAGGTCAGGGGAGCTGCTGCTGTCACGGTGCTATTATTATTTCCGTTAGTGTTGCTGTCATTGTTACTAGTATTACTGCTGCTCTCGTTATTATTATTGCTATTTCTATTATTATTCTGCCATCTGTCGTCCCTGGGGCGGGTTGCTGTGCAAACCTGCGGCTCAAAACCAGGGACTGTGGATAGCGTCTCCGGTCCTAGCCCGTGTCCGCATTTTCGAGCTCGCCTACGGTTTTGGGATGATTTTAGGGCCCAGTTCCCTCGTCCCCATTGGCTCGAGCAGCGGCATAATTATGGTCACATCCCCCAGGCTGCTGGCGCTGCTCTCTGTTTATTGGTGGTTAAAGATCTATCATCTATTCATCAGCCGCCTCTTTTTTCCTCTTTTTTTTTTTTTTTTTTTTTTTGCCAATTACATTCTTCTAAAGTGAAGTACCGCCAGGTATTTTGCACGTTTACAATTAATGATAAAAAAAAAAAAAAAATTGGCGTCCTTCAAATCTGTTACTCCGAGGCCCCTGTCGTTTCTCCTAAGGACGCAGAAATGCCTGCGTTTGGTGACTAGGTTGCCCTGAGAACCGGGAGAAGTCGAACGGCAGGAGAGAGAAGAGTGAAGTCGACCAGAACGTGGTTGCAAGGCCACCAGATATTTCAGCCCAGGGTCCCGGGCACTCTTGCTTGTCATCACCTTCAGCCCTGCACTTGTGTCCCCAAGGCCTTCCCCTGGCTTCAGCTCCTGTATATTTATTTTGTCATTTTCTTGACTTCTCTACCGTGGGTATGGTGTTGGGGGAGAAGACCAAAAAGCCGCTTTCAGAAAATCTCAGAGTTGGAAACTACTTTCTGGGGTTGTCCCCCCTATCGGGACAGATTAGTAGGAGGTCAGTGGGAATTGTCCCTGCTGCCACCTCCTCCCTGCCTCCACCTCCTCGATCTTCCCAGGGTGTGGGCACACACCACTGAGACGGAGTCTCAGCGTCATCTTCGCTGCCTAAAGAGACTTGCACTTTGAACCCCCACAAAGCAGCTGTGGGCAGAGGTCATGGTGGTTCCCCCTCAGAGAGGCCCGACTTTGTGTGCCACCCTTCTCCCAGACCCCAGAATTCTGAGCTTTAGAGCTACCCTCATGGGGTGAGGGGTGCATTCTAAGCCACGCTTCCCTCTGGCCTGAACCATCCGCCCTCAAAACACTGATTCCAGCTTGGATACCCACCTCTGAATTAAGCTGTCTGGGCAGAAGCTCTACCGGTGTCAGCGGCTGTCTGAGAGCATTGCAAAGGTTGACCATCTCTGGGCTGCGGAACTCTGGGTCAACCTTAGGGTTTCCGAGCATGGAAGAAAGCTTCAACTTTAGTCGGCTGTGGATCCCAGCTCTAGGCGTCCCCTTCTCTCAGTGAGCATTTGGGGAGTACAGGAGGGTCGAAGTACAGCCTTGCCCTCAGAGGGCCACACCTCAGAGGGTCAAACCTGATGTTGACAGCCCAGCCCACGTTGACTGGCTAGTAATAGCAGTTACTGCACAATTGACATCAGTGATCTTGGCTTAGGGGTGCAAGAGTGGATGACCTGAGAGCAAGGTGGGGCAAGGATGAGGCTGAAGAGGGTGCATGTTGTGTAAGGGGTGGTTCCTTTTCTTTAAACTTTTCTGCCGAACTTTAAGAAGCTTAAAATACCTACTTAACCCTATCCCTCTTTCGGACAGGATCCGTTCCCTGACAGCACCAGCAGGGAGCGGCATGCTGGAGATCGGACCTCTCAGCCTCTACCGCAGTAGGGGGACTTTTGGCCAGGGCCTAGGGCACAGGCTGCTCGGAGCCTGTTGCTGTTCAACAGGCGTCTTCTGCAGGCCGCCAGCCTCTGGTTGGCCAGCCGGTGGGCGAAGGTCGAGGGCGCAGCAGGGCCCTGACCCACCCTCCACGTAGGAGCGGGGGCACCGGGTCCCTTGACCTGGCGCGCTACAAACGAACCCCAGGCTGTGCTCCACCCCCACATGGGGGAAGGGGGCTTCTCCACAGTCCCGGGTGACACAAACCCTGGAGCCTTGTAATCTATGCTGCTTCATGCGCCCAGGCCAGAGGAGCTGGGAAGGTTCGCATCCCAGCCCCGACGTGCCGGGAATTAACAAGGAGAGTGATTCATTAACCAGACTAGCGGGTGGAGGCCAGTGTGTCGCTCACTGATCATTCGGATCACACTGAGTCCCAGAGCCCCTTAAACCTCCGGACGTCCTTACACGCCACGGCTGCTGCCTCTTTACTGGTGGGTTCAGCCAGGCTAGGGCAACGTCTGGGTCTTTGTTCCTTAGGGGCCTCTAAATGAGTGGTGCTTGGCTAAGTCCAGGCAGGGGCAGCCGGAGGTGGAGGGGATGTTCCTTGGGCATCCCCCCTACCCGGTGCACCTCACATCACTGCGAGATGGGCACTGTCTACTCGGTAACCTGCATTCTGCAGGCAGCCAGACCTGCAGACACAGGGTGGAGGTTCCAATCCCGGATCTGACGTGTCTTAGCCCAGTGACCTTGGTTAACCGCCTGGCAATCTCTCCGGACTTCCATTTTGTCTTCTATAAAAAGATGCCCAAGGCAACAGCGCTGGCTCCCCAGGGCTGATAGGGTGAGGGGCAGAGGGACAGTGCTGCATCTCCACTATGACAACGTGAACAGGATTGTATGCTTTGGTCAGTCAAAACTCAGAACCTACACTGCAGAGGATGAATTCTATTGTACTAAATTATCCCTTAATAAACCTGATTCCTCACTCCTGAAAAAGAATCAGATTTGGGCTCACAGCTCAACTCCTGTGACCTTGGGCAGTTTTTATCTAATCTCTCTGTGCCTGTGTTTTGCTCTTCTGTGAAATGGGATACGTGGTAGTCCCTAGCCTTTGGAGTTGTCATAAGGATTCAGTGAGAAGAACCTGGCAAAAGGCTTAGATGGTGCCTGGTACATAAGGAGCTGCAATCGAAGTTAGCTCTTCTTGTTTGTTCTTGCAGCTGCTGTTATCTCTTTAACCGCCTGGACGGCTTGTTGCTGGGCTCCAGAACGGAACAACAAAGGTTCAGACACAACCTTTTGCTGGTCACACCCTCCGGCCTTCCTTGCCCAGTTTGAAGCATCAGGAGACAGAAAAGCCATGATCCTCAGGCTCTCCCACAAAGCCTGCCAGTTTCCCTAGGGAGGTGCTGGGGTGAGGGATGCTTGGATTTCTGGCTGTAGGAGGCATCAAAAACACAGGATTTCTGGAGATCCTGGAAAATTCATGTGCTCCGAGTTTCCTGTTCAGTCCCCTACACTTTGGAGGAGCAAAGGGTGTGCTGGCTCAGTGCAACATCTGTGCGGAGTTCCGAGTGGGTGCACAGTCCCCTGTAAAGTGCTAGGGTGCTGTCTGGGCTCACTACCTTTGTGACCTTTACCTCCCCGAGCCTCCGTGTTCTCACCTGGGAAAACAGCAACGTCTTAGGAGTTACCGACAGCAGTAAGTGTCCTAGTGTTTGGCTCACTGTGGGCGTTCAGCAAATGCTCTTTAGGAAGCCAGGGCCCTGCGCGGCTCAGCCCACGCTATGTGGACCTTCTGCGTGAGCCGGGCCGGTGAGCAAGCACCGGGCGCCAGCCGTGCAGTGCGGGAAGCGCGCCGTCGGGGAAGGGTGAGCGCTTGGCTTGCCAGTGACCCGCGGAAGGCGACCCCTGATAGGGAGGCTTCGAGGACCGGTTACAGATGCCTCCAACCTACTGGGATTTCCAGTTACCCGTATCCTCCGAACGAGTAGGGAGGCAGTGGGAAATGAAAAGTAAGATTAATACCATAAAAAAAATTTTTTTAATTGTTATTACGGCAAACCCCTTTTTGGCTTCCTCCCCAGAGGCGGGTCAGCAGCCCAGATCCGCGTGTGCGCAGCGGCGCCTAGTGGCGAGGGCCCGGCGGCCGCCTGGTTTCTCCGCTGTGGCTGTGGGAGTCCCGGGAGGCCTGGGTGGTGCCCCTCTCTCAAGAATCACCACGATCCCTGCTCTGGCGAGAGCAGGGGCCCTACGGAGGCGCTAGTCACCGAGGAGAAAAGGCGACTTTGAAACACATCCCTCCTCCTCCCTCCACCAACCCAGCTCTTGGGCCCAGAGTTCACCACCCACGCCAGGAATCCGGCTTTCTTCTGAGTCTGGGCCGCCTTCCGAGAAGAGCAGATTCGACTCTAAGACGACGAGGTGGCCCTGGTCACTCGGCCTGAGTGATTCAGCTCCCGCACAAATGCTCCCAAACCCCACGCCTGAGATCCCGGACAACCCTGGTCCCTGCAGCGGTTCTGAGGACCAGCCGCGGCAGCCCGAGCGCGCGCCCTGCCCGGGGTGAGCTCCGAGGGACTGAGGTGCCACCCTCCCCGCTTTGCGCCCTCTCGCGGCCGGTCCAGGACAGGAGGTCAAGGCGGTCACTGCAGGAGGTGACCTCGCGTTTCTCCCAGATAACCATCCCAGGGCGATGGGAAGTTGTAGAACTACACAGGGTGCCCTGGAAACCCGTGTGGTGTGACGGCGGAACCCAGCGGAGCCCTCGACAGAGGGGTGACCTGGAGCGCTGAGCCTTCGCAGGCGGGTCTGACCTTCGGTGGCCAGACCCAGCAGGCTGCAGGAGACAGGAGCTGTTCTGCGATTGTCGGTAAGAGCTGTGAGTGTCTGCGTCTCCTGAGACCCATCCGCTTGAGATGCAACCTTTCAGAGCCAGGGACGCCGCAGCTACGTGTGTACCTCACACCGAAGGGGATGCCGGTAGGATCTTTCTGCCTTCATCCTGAAGAAGTGGTCAATGTCTCTTCATAACCAGCTGTCCATTTGCCTCGATATTGAAAATAAACCAAAATCAAAGAAATGCCAGTTTGTTTCTCCTGGCATAGTCTAAAGCCAGGGGAGGACAGATGGACACACAGCCAGAGATGTGTCACCAGGGAGACTGGAGTCTCTTGCTCAGGCTGCTCCCCCCGACGAGGCAGGGGCAGGGGCAGCAGCACGGGTTGGGATGGGATAACTCTGTCTTTTCCTGCCCACTCCTGGCCGCGTATGTGTGAGGGTGTTGCAGACCATCCCCACCAGCCCGAAGGTTGTGGCTCTATTGGGTCACAGGAGCTTGTGTGGCAGCCTCTGCATACAACCTCAGGTGGGCTGAGGTGGCCTCAGCCACCTTACTGGGTAGGAGGGCGGGGTACACTCTTCCATTTCCCCTGCTGCCTCACGCAGGCACTATTTTGTTGGAGATGGGGGCCTCCACCTTCTAACCTCTGTGGCTTCTGGAAACACTGATGAACTCAGGAATCTCTCTCTTGGGAACTTAATCATCTCTTTCATCAGTAGTTTTCCATTTTCTGAACTCTTAGGACCTGGCGGGGGCTTACAAAAGGGATTTCAGTCACTTGGAAATAGAGGCTTCTTGTCCTAGAATCCTAGCGAAGATGCAAAGAGAACTCGAAGATGTTAACAGTTCCTTCCGCTTGCAAGGGATCGTTGCCTTAAATATACCCATGATCTCAGTGAACCTCACAAGCTGGTGAGACAGAATACGGGAGTCCTGGTATCTGCTTCCCAGATGAGAAGACTGAGGCTCCAAGAAATTACACAAGTTGTTCAAGGTCATGCATCATCCCTCCCCCCACCACGGGTGCAGAAGTTGCTGCTGCGCAGGAAGCCCTGGGACCCAAGCTCCTCCCCACCCAGTGAGGCCAGATGCCTGCACTGAGGTCAAAGGGAAAAGGCAGCCAAGAGCACTCCCAAATGGATGGGAATGTCCAAACTGTCAGTCACTGCAAGGCTTGTTGGGGCCACCCCAAATAGCATAATTCTCGTGCTTGCCTGTGCCCACTGCCACCATTGTCCCCCCGGCCACTTTTTCCAGCTTCAGAACTCGGTGCCCTTTTTCTCCTTACTTGACTCCCTAAAGCCTTTTTCGGATTCAAACTCTGGGTGTAGGGGACACAGAGCCTTCCTGGGGTTGCCTCAGCCGGCGATTTCCAAGGGATCAGCCAGGCTGGCCCTGTGTCCTCAACCCCCCCACCCCACATCACTCCTCACACCTTCGGAGGTGGCCCCTGAGCAGCGCCTGAAACGACTTGTGGAGAGAGCTCCCCGGACAAGGAAGTGCCCAAGGGCCCTCTCCCGGTGTCCACCCAGCGTCCTCCGACTCCGTAGGCAGGGAGTCCATGCGGTCTTCGGGATTCCAAAGAAGCCCCTGAAGAGAGAGTCTGACCCTCTCAGGGCCCCGAGCAGCTGCAGTGTAGCCTTGGCCCGGGAGGCCCACAGTGTGGCCACTGTGAGGACCAGGAGACCACTCACTAGGACTGGCTCCCCAGGGTGAGGGAGAAGAACCCGCTGTCCTCAAATCCAGAACCCCTCGCGCCCTGCCCTCCAAGAGGTTGGACATACTAGGCTATTTGCATTCTCTCCGCGTCCAGGCTCGGGGTGTGCGCTGTGGGCCCCACTTTTCCCGCTGCAATAGCAGAGCCTGAAGGCGTCTCCTGGCCCTTGCAGGAGGCCTCAGCCAGTTTGGGGTCTCCAGGCCTCGACTCTGGGCCTGGCGTGCCCCCAACCCCGGTGTTATGCAGACAGGCAGGACCGAGGCTGCCCCCGCTTAGCCCAGCCGATAGCGGCTCACAGGGTTTGCTGCGCGACCAAGGGTGGCATCGCTGCGGCGCGGGCAGGGACTTCGTTGGTTCAATATTAGCTTTTCATTCCAGTCTATTGTGCCCATCTGCGATAATATTGACTCTGAGGTGAGAGCCCACTGACGACAGGGCTCGTCTGACACTCCGCAGCCGGGCGCGCCAGGAAAGAGAAGCGGCCGCGGACAGTTAACGGGACTGCAAACAAAAGCTGCAGCCGGGCCACCGCTCAGTCTCCGATGCCCAGGTCACATCGCTCCTGCGGCGTGTGCCCGGCCTCTGGCTGGGAAGTAGGGGTCAGGAGAGGGTGTAGGGCTGAGCTTTCCCTGAAGAGGGGCACAGCCCTCATTCAGCGCACAACTCTCATCTTGAAAACAATTGTTTTTGAGGTTCTGCTTCTAGGTAACTCCACAGGAAAACTAATTCTCTCTCTCTCCCTCTGTCTCTCTCACCCACAGAGAGAAAGAGAGAGAAACAGAGAGAGTTTTAAGTTGCCAGTAAGCCAACATCAGTTGCAAAGATGTTTGTCCCTTTTAAATGGTGTAACTCTTTAGAGTAACTTTTCTGTCGGTGTTTCTGGGGTTTCCCCAGCGAGAGAAGTAAACACGGGGAACAACTACCATTAAACTGCAGGACTTGCCAGTGAGCCGGTTACTATCAAATTTCTAACTGATCACTTTGCTTTGCACCGAACCGTCTTTCAGCCCATCGCCCCGGGTCCCTGCTGCCTTTCTAACCTCAGCTTTAAAGGGCCTCTGCGGCGTTCAGCTGATGCAGATACACACTCGTTCCCCTGTTTAGATTGCTTCCGTGCTTGCGATGGAAAATGGCACCTGAAGTTGTGTTCTGTGTCTGAGACCGAACATTGCGCTTCCACTCTGAGAACCAAATGTCAACCATCAGGGATCGCTGGGAACTTGGGCAGTGCGTCCTCAGGACTCATTTAGGAACTGCTGGCCCCTATTGGAGTCTGACGTGTGTGCAGGACAACCAGTTTCCTCCCATACCTCAATAACAAGTGGTCTTTAGAATCAATCCCTTGGTCAGTTCCCGAAGGTGCAAGGGCACACGGGGAGCTGGGAGGGAGTAGGTAACTGGTAACAGAGGTGGCCTCCAATAGAGGCTAGGGAGCCCTAGCAAGTTGGTTATTTCAGCAGAGAGCATTGTGAGAGAAGTGTGTGTGTGCGTATATGAGCACCTACAATATACAGGGTCCATTTATATTATGATATTTAATAAGTAGTATATACTATATGGCTTTATGTTCTGACATTTTATTGTTATTCTATACAAATTATTTAGCACTGTAGTATGTTTCATTATACATTATATATTGTATGTTGTGTACGGTTCTGTATATATATATATACACATATTTTTATATATGCAAATGTGTTTGGGGAAGCCTTTAATCTCCCCACAAATACACACTGTGATCATTTTAACACAGCTCTAATCAAAACCACTTTGAGACCGGTTATGTCTTTGTAACAAACACCCTAGAGTCTAATTTCAGTTCCAGGAAAAGGGACAAACAGGAGCAACTCTTCACCTCGAGGGATGGCGGGTCCCATCTAGAAAGTGATTTTCCAATTGTCCACTTGGAGCAAAGGAGCCTATGTTCCAGACAGGGCGGCAGCTTTCTTGTCCCGCCAGCGTGGTTGTGATGGTTTTGGCTTCCAGAGGGGCTGTTTAGAGGTTCCCTGTTCCTCAAACTGATGTCGTGAATTAATAAATTTGGGGAGCACAACTCACTCTCAGCTGAGGCATCTGAGACAGCTGAGGAGGCCTTTCACCCCCGGGTCTTGGGCTTCAGATGAGGGTCCTGGGCTCCAGAAGAGACACCGATGGCAGCATGGACCTCAGATGCAGAGTAGCACCCTGCTCTTCCGCAGTCCTCCCGCCTGCCTCTCGGACCTGTGGCAGCGCTTGGCCTGCTCACAGATCAGACGGTCCCAATGAGTCAGCTTTTGCTAACGAGTAAGAGCTAAAATAAGCAGACAGTCAGGAGCTCCCCCAGGAGAGCAAGGGGCCAAGTGGGCCAGTTGAAAATAAAGTCAGAATTTCAGATGTCTGCCTGTTATCACCTCTTTAAAACCCCAGGACCACACAAGGGATCCTTGGGGCAGGGGGAAACAACAGGTACACGGTATCAAGAGAAATAGCCCAGCTCTGTACCCAGGTAGACAGGAGGCTGGTACTTGGGAGGCCTGGGAGGCCTGGGAGGCAGCAAGGAGGTGGGGGTGAGTGGTGGAGTGAGGAAGCCCCATGGGAGGGAAGAAAGAGGACAGAAATTGCCACCATAGTGAGCTGCTTATTTCTTAAAGTAACCCCCCCCCCAGATAGCCACACGGTCACACCTTACAGTCAAAGCTGGGACACTTGGCCCCAACTGGTCCCGGGGTTTGGGGCTCCTCTATTTTCTGCAATGTGGGGACTCAGAAAGGTCTAGAAGCACTTCTCTGATCTGATCAAGTCCCTGGCCTTGGAGAAAAATGTTTATGGATATCAAGTGCTGGCTTTGTCCTTCCTGCCTCTTGCCAGAGAGACTGCCAGCTATCCAAGGAGATAGGTTAGGGAAGGAGAGAGAGGAGAGTCTTCATACTGCTAAAAATAAACTGCTCCTCACACTCCCGGCTTGGAGAGCAGGGAGGTGTCTGAGCACACTCAGAATGCCAAGCTGTCCAGATGAGGAGTGGAGCCCTGTGCCAGAGGGTGGGTGTGGGTCTTCCCAGATGGGCGCCGTCACATCTGCTCAGTCAGCGGCATTTGCTCTGTCCAGGTGATCCATTTCGCCCATGCTGAAGGATTCTTGGAGGTGGAAAACTCTACTCTCGTGGTATGGCCATCAAAGTCCCACTATTCTACTCCTTTCTTGAGCCCCCATAATCCTGGTTTAAGAGGCCCAAGTGTACTGGGAACATGTCAGTCTCAGCTTGTCTGTCTCCAGGGCATCTGGCATGAGAGACAGATCATTTCAGTCATAGATGGTGCCTGTTCCATATGCTGTGCTCAGTGCCTGTTACAAGGAGTTCATTCCATCCTTCCAGCGACCCACTGAAGTGGTTGAATGGAATTAAAGTTTATTCCCTTTTCCAGATGAGAACACTGAGGCCTTGAGATGCTGAGGGATTCACTCAAGGTCACGTGTCTAGTAAATGAGTCTGGATTCCACTTCAGAGCTGTCAGACTCCAACAGCTTCTCTCCTTTCCTTCACACTTTTTTTTTTTCCATGCAAACGTCCTCTTTTACATAGTGAGGAAGTCAAGGCCCATGAAAGGAAGAAAGAGACAACACTTTATACTCTTCCATCACAAAAAAAAGTCAGTGACTATAGGATGCAGCCTATACCATATCCATCTACAGAACATTAATTCCATGTCACCTGTTGGGTGGAGATTGTGCCACCACCAGGTTAGAGAGGCAGAAATGGCTCCTCCGCCAAAAACCCATTGCTGTCAAGTCAATTCCAAGTCAAAGAGACCCTATAGGATGGAGTAGAGATGCCCTGCTTTCCAAGGCTGTAAATCTTTAAGACAGCAAGCTGCCACATCTTTCTCCTGGTGAATTCCAACCGCTGATCTTTTCAATAACAGCTGAGCACTTACTTAATGACTGTGTCACTAGGGGCCCTTAAAACAGTGGCTCAGCGAGATTAAATACCTTGCCCAGCCACCCAGCCAGGCCACGGCAGAGCCCTGGCACTAGCCTGAGCCAGCCCATTCCCAACCTCCCGACTTTGCAGATACCACATATGGGACCATTTAACCAACAGAGTTAGGCCTTGCTAATTACTAGTGCTTTCTTTTTCGTGTTTTCATTTTTCTTACAATATTATTTGGGGATCCAGAACTTTCTTGTGTATGCCTCTCCTCTACTCATTCTTCTTCCAGGCATGCACTCATCTGTATTCTAGGGCCATCGAAGAAACAGGTCAAAGACGTGCGCCGTGTCTGTGGTCACATGATAGTCAGACACAAGACTGTGTAGATTTGGTTTTAAAAAAGGCTTCAATTGTATACTTTGTTTTATTACTGAATGCCTTACATGTATCTATAAAACAGATGAGCAATGCGTTATGCAAGGGGAAGCCTGTGTGTAGGAAGAATCCTTTGATCAAATGGTTCCATTTCCAAAGAAATGACCATGAACCCATGCGGGAGATGACTGAGAGGACAGGGAGTTGACCTTGTGTGGATGCACTAAGTCCCCACTACCAAGGTTATGAAGGAATGGTGTCCTTGCTGAGTTGTCAGATTGCCAGGGTTCCCTGACACTCATTACTTCTGAAGCTTGCTTGTTTCCTTCCCAGAAGCCGTGCCCCCAGGAAAGAGCTTTTTTTTTTCCTTCTTATTATAAGATTCTCTCTTTCTTCTCTCTCTTTATGTGTATGTGTATATTAGACAAGGATGGGTAAAAAAAAACAATCATCCAGATATTCACTATAAAGATATCACTGCCATCAATGTTTTGGGATATTAATTTTGACATCTTAGCAAATCAAAGAAATTAGGTTATGTCTTAAAATTTAAAAAATTACCTTCAAGTTGGATCCAACTCATAATGACCCTAGAGGTCAGAGTAGAACTGCCCCATAGACTTTCCAAAGGATGCTTGGAGAATTTGAACTGCTGACCTTTTGGTTAGCGGAGGAAGCACTTAACTAACTAACTGGCCACCAGGGTTGCCTGAGCAGTGGAGAGGAAAAACTATCAATTCCAACACACAAGGAAAAGACCAATTCCCCCATTGGCCACCAGATGGCAGAGCTGGCTTAGGATGGCTTGGTTGCAGTCTTAAAGGAAGGGTGGGTTAGGAGCCACTGTACCCTTAAAAGTATGGCTGGTACCCTTTCCATCAAGTTGATTTTCGCTCACAGCAACCCTATAGGACAGAGCAGAAATGCCCCATAGGGTTTTCAAGGAGTAATTGATGGATTTGAATTGTTGACCTTTTGGTTAACAGCCAAACTCTTAACCACTGTGCAACCAGGGCTCCCAGGGCTACTTAAAATCAGGTATTGATACTATTGGGGTGTCATTCATTCAATACACACCGAACACTTGCCATTTATAAGGAAATTGCAGTTGACTAAGATTCACAGGGCTAACAGTTTACAGTAAATCATGATCCTTGCCCTCACGGTTTAGCTGAGAAACTAGACAAGTAACTATGGTTTAGGGTGGTATGTGCACAGATATGAAATCTCTTATAGTTTTTTTGGTTTGTTTTGTTTTTTCTTCCTGATGTTCAGGAAAAAGCTACTGAAGCTTACATATAAACAACTGTGAGGCAAGGAGGCATTTCCTGTACATCTTCCCAAAACACTCTTGTGAATAGAGCAAGACAGCTACCCCAAGAGGGTGTTTAGGAAAAACAGTAAGGTAGTTCAGTAATTGGTAGGCAGTAAAATACAGCAGGCAAGTGCTGGTGATGGACCTTAAGCCATAGGGAAGAAGAAGCTACTGCATATGGGACAGGAACGGGAACAATCATCTAGTCTTTATCCTGGTGGCACGGTGGTTAAGTGCTATGGCTGCTATCTGCCAAGTGCTCCTTGGAAACTATGGGGCAGTTTTACTCTGTTTAGAGGGTTGCTATGCGTTGGAATCAACTTGACGGTGGTGGGTGGCGGTGGTGGCACTATAAGTAAAGTAATTTACATATATTACCACATGTAGTTGTCATAAAACCCTTTGAGAGGAAGTATGTGTATCACAGTTTTGTAGATAAAAATACTTGAGACTCATGTATTTTATATCAACCCTCCAAAGACACACTTAGCCTGAGATAGAGTGGGAACTTGAACCCTTGTCTGTATAACTGTAAGCACTGACTTCTTATTGTTGTTAGGGGCCGTCAAATCAATTCTGACTCATAGCAACCCTGTGCACAGCAGAACGAAATACTGCCTGGTCTTGTGCCATGTCCACAATTTTTTTTATGCTTAAGCCCATCATTGCAGCCACTGTGTTAATCTGTCTCATTAGTAGTCTTCCTCTTTGTTACTGGCCCCCCACTCTGCCAAGCATGATGTCCTTCTGCAGGGACTGATCCCTCCTGACAGCATGTCCAAAGTGTGTAAGATATGGTCTTCCCATCTTTGCTTCCAGAGAGCACGCTGGTTGTACTTCTTCCAGGACAGATCTGTTGGTTCTTTTGGTGGTCCCTGGTACATTCAGTATTCTTCTCCAACACCACAATTCAAAGGCATCAATTCTTCTTCTGTCTTCCTTATTCATTGTCCAAGTTTCACATGCACTAACTTAGGGGCCACATTTCTCAGTAATTTGGAATATTAACAATGCAGGAGGAAACCCTGGTGGAGCAACAGTTAGGCACTTGGCTACTAACCAGAAAGCTGTTGGTTCAAACTACCCAGCTGCTCCATGGAAGAAAGAGCAGGCCATCCTCTTCTGTAAAGATTACAGCTGAGAAAATTCTATGGGGCAGTTCTGCTTTGTCACATGTTGTCCCTATGAGTTGAAACAGATTTGACTGCACCCAACAATAACAACAGTGCAAGACACAGCGGTTCTGACGATGGAACATGATTAAGGAGAGACAATCCTTTCAAATTAAAAGCTTGTTACGGTGGTTTTGGGGCATTGGCTATGCCCTCTTCTTGCTGGTTGATCATTCCTTCAGTAACTATGCATCGTACACTTACAACGAACCAGGAGAGATACCACACAAACAAATAAACTCATTGCTGTCAAGTTGATTCCTACTCATAGCAACCCTATAAGACAGGGTTGAGCTGCCCCATAGAGTTTCCAAGAAGTTCCTGGTGGTTTTGAACTACGAGCCTTTTGGTTAGCAGCCAAGCTCTTAACAAATGAACCATCAGGGTTTCTCCAACAGATATAACCCACTGCTGCTGAGTCACCTGCAACCCACAGCGTAAAACCGACACAATCTCTGCCTTCATGGACGTGACATTCCTCAATATGATGGCCTGCTGACATCAGCCACGAGAGAGGCAGAGAGCTTAAGGTTGAACAAAACTATATATACTCACTGTTTGTAATATTAAAAAATTGGAAACAACCTAAATGCCGCTTACTGGGGGATTGCTTTAAAAAGAATTGTGATTTTTGCATATTACAGAAAACCATGGAGTTATGAAAGAGAGGGATGTCGTTATCTGTATGTGGAACCATGTAATGATCTCCAAGACATAAGGAGGAAAAAGAATTCCAAAACAATGCATATTAGGATCCCCTTTCGAATCTGACTCGACGGCACTTGACTTGGCTTAGTGCTTAAAATAAATACTACTTGTTTGTTTTCATACACAAATTAGTAGTCACACACTGATAAATAGTTACACGTGTACACTTAGATATAAACACAAAGGAAAGTTCTGGAAAGACACACACCAGGCTAACAACAGTGTTGCTGCAAGACAGATGTGGGTGGAGCACAGGCACAGTATTGCTGACTCTTTCTTGTTGTCTTTCTGACAATGAGAACGTATTTGTGGGCTCCCTGTTTAGTTAAACAAGGATACACACACATGAGAGTGCAGTTTAGGTTACAACAATATGATTATGGATGACAATCATTGTCCTTTTTTTATCTTCTTTAGCATTGTTTTAATATGTCTATAGAGAGATAGAGACACATAGATGAGACGATGCCAAAACATAAAAGGTGGGATGGAAACATGATGTTCTGGCTCAGAAATCCTGCCTCTCCCCACCCCACCTGCAATTTATAGTAAAATCTTTTTTAAGAGCATCATGGGATGTTGGATAAAAATCCTTGATCTCCCAGTTCCGAGGTACGTGTAATTATTTCACAGTGAAGTAGCCTCAAGGATCTTTGTGATGGATATGACTTCATTAGGAGAGCATCAAGCCTCTCCCAGCAATAACTAAGCTTCATCAGGAGCCCATGTGGGGTTCTGGTATGTAAAAGGTGGCTTCCCAGCCCCAGCCAAGTGCTCTGGCCTCAGCTCTGACTCATCTCTGAAACACCAGCTCATACACCCTGCCCAGATCTCCCATGGTCTCTTCGTGAACTTGGGCTGTTTCTGAGCCAGCAATGGAGGGGGTGAACCAACACCCTCTACAGTTCCTCTCAGTCCTGAGCTTCTGATTCTTCTTATGGCAAGTTGTTGCAGGAGGAGACCACCATCCGCGCTTTAGTTCACTTGTGAAGCACTGTGCCAGGCACTGAGGATACACAGAAAATCGAGAGGTGGAGGCCCTGGTTGAGATTGCTGTTCACATCAGGCTCCAAGTATTAGGGAATTCAGACTGAGTGAAGCTGCTCGAAAAGTGGACTCAGAACAGAAGGATGGGGATCGTCTTCTAGATCTCCTGATGGAAGCCGGCCACTGTTCTCCATCCCTTTTGCTCTGTAAATGAAGCTGGTTAAGCTCCAGCAGCAGCAGGCAGCTTCAGGTCCATAGAGAACAACTCACATGGTGTTATATCAGGAAAAAGTCTCAGAGCAGGGACAGGCATGCCCGAACATCAGGGTGAGCCCAAAGAGAACTGGAGCTGGGATGCGGGGTCCTTACAACCTTCTTCTCCGGAGCACTTACTGTGTGGCAGGTGCTGTGCTTGTGGGCCTTACAGACCAGGGCATTTGCAATTCACAGCCTTACCTGGACAGTAAAATACCCTCAGGGAGAGAACTCTCAGATCTGTGTCCTTCTCTGGCGTTCTCAGAGAATTAGTTCAGCTGGTCTTTAGTCCCCAAGGAACAGCAATCGACTGCAAGCAACATGGAGAAACTATCCTAGACTGTGGCAGAAAACCCCACAGTGTCCTTGCCTAGGCCAGTCTGGAGCCAAGTGAACTGGCTCTGTGGTCTGGGGGTGGACGGGTGTTTGCCCAGAAGAAGTAGGGGAACAGAGAGGCCAGAGTGCAGAATTAGCACCAAGCAGACCCAAACTCTCTTTTTTTCTCCATGGCTTATAGCTGTGTGACCAGACAGATAGCTCAACCTCAGTTTCTTCTATAAAATGGGAATAATTATTATACTTCATCTTCTTCACTTGGAGGATGATTCTGGGGATTAAACGAGGTGATGGGTTGAAAAGTAAATTGTAAAGCCCTCCAAAATGTAAGCAGATGCGGTGGCCAGACACTTGGAAGCGATGCCATCTTCCAGCTTCCCACCTTTGTGATCCCCTGTCTTCTCCCTCCTTCCCTACTCTTCCCCCTGCCCCGCCCCTACTGCCCCCAAGAGCCCTGGGGTGGTATTTCCATAACAGCTGTGTGAGCATTCCCACTGCACAGAGTGTGGGTGCAGTCATGGCCCACTCACCTCTTGGGGGCTGGAAGGGTCCCTCCAGAGCCAGTGGGTACAACTACAAAGCTACAAAGCGAGTGGGCAAATTCGCACCCCCTGGGCAGCCCCTGGAGCTGGGCTGGGGATGCTCTTCATTACTGAGACAGGCCCCACCCTGAAACCTATTAAACCAACACCTCGGATGCAGCCCCGCCCAGCCTCAGGGCTTGGGGGAAGAAGTGCTTCTCAACTCCAGAAGTGGTGTTTGCGGGACATTTTTGGGCTCCTTTGGGGAAAGAGGCCCCAGGGAGGTTCAAATGGTTAAGCATCCCACTATTAACTAAAAGGCTGGTGATTCAAACCCACCCAAAGGTGCCTTGGAAGAAAGTCCTGGCAACCTGCTTCTGAAAGATCAAAACCTTGAAAAGCCTGTGGAGTAGTTCTAGACTGCATGTGTGGGGTTGGCATGAATTGAATCAACTGGTTTGAAAGACAGGCTATTCCTTGGTCCAGGGGCTCCTGAGCAGGAAGAAAGGACTCCTTGGGGGTGATGCCCAGGTGTCCCACCTCCTTCTAGCTTCTCAAGCTGTCTAAGCTTGGGCAAGTTACTCCACCTCTCTGGGCAGACTTGTCAGACCAGTGATGTCTTCATTACACAAGTGATACACGGTTGTAAAAATTTTAAATATAACAGAAGGGGAAAAGATAAAAGCCGTAATGTCTCCCTCCTCCTCACGTCACTGATCGTCTGCTATAAAAATTCTTCTAAATGTACAGATATATTCGTCTGCTTTGCACACAGCATCAGATAGACTGCTACACCCGCTCTGCTCCTGTAACAGTGGACCGTGGACTCTTCCTCCATCAATATACGGAGCTGCCTTGTACGTTCAGCCAGCTGCATCTCTCTCCAACATCCATTGAAGCATTTTGTGAATGTTGCCACAGGGAGAATTCTCTGAAATTGCTGGATTTGAAGAATTTCTCAGTACAGTGAATATGATCATTCCTCTTAAAACTTTGATAGTGATGACTGGAAATATTATCGTTCTAATTATAAATGGACTATTAGTGATGTTGAACACAGCTCTGTATGTTTAAGGGCCATTTGTATCTTTTCTCCTGTAAAGAGTTTGTTTGTACCCTCTTAAGTTTTCTATCAAGATCTTTTACTTGTCTCGGTGCAGCATTTTACATATGAAAGCCCTTCATCTGTTGATTGTTCTGCAAGTTGCATTTTTTTCCCCTACTTGCCAGTTCTGTACGGTGTGTGTTCCCATACCAAAGATTTAAATATTTATGCAAGCAAAAGTGTTGCTTTCTTTATGACTTCTGTGGTTTCTTCCTTTTCCAGAAGGTCCTTCCTTGTCTTCACAATTATGAAATGACTATTCTTTAGTCTCTCTTACAGTGTCTAAATAATTTTTTTTTAAATGTGTCATCTTGAATCCATTTGGATTTTTTTTCTGTGACTTGCCCACCTACAGATGGTTGACCCATTATTCCAACCCCATTTATGAAATAACCTGTTCTTTCCCTAGTAACTGAAAATACAATGCACCAAACTCCCATATGTATTGTATTCCATAGCCTATTTTATTCTTTTAATCTACTTGATATTCTTGTAACATCACATGGCTTAATTGCTGTGGCTTTGTAATATCTTTTAAATCCAAGAGGGTAAACCTCCTCTTATTTTCTGTCTTTTACAAAAATTATCTGTTCTCATGCATTTATCATTCTAGATAATAGTTAGAATTAATTCATCAGTTTTAAAATTAGAAATTCAATTGAATGGCCTATGATTTCTAACTTAATTTAGGGGAAAATTGAAATCTTTACAATATTTAGTCTCCCAAATCAGAAACACAGTATGTTTACCTAATTTATATTTTCTTTTATGTGTTTCAATATTTGTTTGAAACAGGGCTTCCATCTGGTTCATTCAGGTTCCAACCCCTGCTGAGAATTTGCGTTTCTAACAAGTTCCAGGGCAATGCTAATGCTGCTGGTTAGGGATCATTTCTGAGAACCAGAGTAGATCAGTGATTCTCAAAATTTATTATACCTAAGAGTCACCTGGGGATCGTGTTAAAAATGTAGATTTGGATTCAGTATATCTGGGGGGTAGAAATGCAAATTCTCAGTAGGGGTTTGAATGAGAGTAAACTGGTTCCGGGTATCGGCTTAAAAACAGGTCTCTGGTATTGACTGTATGGATGAGTCATGTGGCATTTTCAGTTTTGCAAGTGATTTCTGTTTTTGTTTGTTTTCCTTTCTATAGTAAGTGGGATAATTTTTCATTTTCTATTTTAACCTGTTATTGTTCTTAATTTCTATTTAACAGCTACATTCTGCTCTGTCATGAGGAGCCCTGGTGGTGCAGTAGTTACACCTGCTCGTCAGTTCAAATCCACCAGCCACTCCTTGGAAAGCCTATAAGGTTGTTCTACTCTGTCCTACAGGGTCGCTGTGGTTTTACTCATAATTAAACTAAAGCGTGTCTATTGTAGAAAGTGAAAAAGCCACTCAACATTTTGGTGAATATCTCTCAAGTCATTGAAAAAAATACATATTATCATAACCAATATAACATTATACATACATTTACTCAAGTAAATAGGCATATTTGTAGTTTTTAAAAGAGCATCTTAATGTACGTCATACTTTATCACCCACTTTTCCCGCTTAATAGAATATTATGAACTTTTTGGCCACAGTATTCTTCTTTATTATCACTTTAATGACTGCATTAAGTGTGTAAATTGATTTAAACAATCTTCCGACTTCAGACATTTAGACTGAGTCTGTTGCTTAATGTTGTAAATACTTTTTATAGTGAACTTATTATTCAGCTAAATCTGTTCAGGATTAGTTCTTTAGAATACATTTCTAGAGGTGGAATTTCTGGGTCCAGAGCTTTGCAGAATTCTATGGCTTTTGCTGTACATCAACAACTTACCCACCAGACAGCTTGTGTGAACTGACTCATTTTAAATACATGTATGTATTTTTTACATCCCACTTTTTTCAATAACGCTGTAACATCGGCATTTCTTCAGTTCTGAAACTCACTGGCAGCATCATTTTAAAGGCCACAGAAAAGTTTGTCAGCCCCCAACCTTCTGGTAGACCTTTGGCTGTCCGCTTTTGTTCCCTGTGATAAGCCTAAGACTTCTGATTGTATTTGCTGATTGCGTTCCACCATCTCAGGTGGAAAGAAAAGGGTTAACTCAGCCTCTGTCCTTTGTGCCCCCAGCAGAAATGTCACCAGGGAGCTCCTTGGTGCCTAATCATTCTTAGAGATTGCTATCTCCGAGGAGCAAAAGACCCATTTATGCCTGAAACAAAAAATGTAATCTCCCTGTCATTTACTATCAGGGAAAAGGTGTTTTGTCCCTCCCACTGCCTCATCAGGTGCTCTCTTGGCAAGTGACTTGCCCAATTCAGAAACCCTTCCAGCAAGGGAGAAATTGTTCTCCATGGTGAAGGACAGCAAACACATCTGCATTGACAAGTTGCAACTTATATCCTTCTATGGTGTTTCTGTTCTTTTGAAAATGTTAATAAAAACTTAATGTGGAAAAAAAAAGCAACTTTTTCCAAATATGTGTACCAATGGGCCCGAGGCAACTCATACTTTCTTATGAAATAAAGTAGGTCACTCACATCAATCATGTTGTCTTAGTGCATTTTTTCCAAATTAGGAATTCTCAATCCATCACACCACGTTATGGCATCCCTTTTCCAAACATTTCCTTCTAATACACTCTTTAACATGATAAGCAAATCTAATAGAATACATTAGTGTCACTTTTCAGTGACAGAGTGTTTCCTTCTGTTGCAGTCTGCGATGAGTTCAGGGGAACGTTTTTACTAGCTGACCTTGTAACAGCATTTGCTCCTTGAAACTGTGACAATGGCCCTAAGCTGCCGAGATGACACTTGGGTGTTAGCTTTGAAAACATCACAAGACTCCTATTTCACCTGTCCACATGTTGTATAGGTAGGAATGTAAAAGACATATATGTCCAAAAACAAAACAATAAATCCAGATCTCGTACTTAAGGGGAGTGTTTAAATTCAGCCTGTCGGTTCACTGTATTTCATACGCACACACACCATCCTATATAAATCAAAAGCTTGCACTGGGCTTTGTTTTAAAACCACATTGCTCACAGAACAATCCCAAACCTCCTGGATCATGCAGAAAAGAAGATCCTTGGCTTGATACATGTGAGATTCTTGAAAACTGGTTACCACCTTTCTGCAAGTGAGTTTGTATCCCGTGGAAGACGTGGGCTGTATTGGCAACCCACTGGAGAGAGATAGGTTTGCATGCTCAGACATTTGACATTTACCTGGCCAAAATAAGGTATTTCTTTACATTTGGATTCCTGATTCTCAGACTCACATGTTTAGGGTTAGCTCTTAAATTTCTTGATGGATTTTGTTGTTGATGTTATTTGGACAAAGTTTTGGAATAAAATGTTTTGGGAAAGTTGAGCACGGGAGAGGTTTGTAGAAGGCCCAGGAATGCTGCCTTGTCAAGCTTTTGGCCACCCAACAAGAAAATATCTGAATGGAAAAGGTGAAGGTCAGCCTGTTTGCTGGATGCTTGATCTGCTGGACCCATCATCTGGGCATGTGGGCTTGGGCAGACTCTGGTTTAGATCGTCTACTCTGTGAGCCATGCTGCTTTGCCTCGTGTCTTGGGGAGCAGGACAGCAAAGCAGTGGTCTCTGATTGGCTGTGGCTTCCTGATGCTGCATCACAGAGCTGAAGGCTTGAGGCTGTGTGTGCCCAAGAAATATCGTTCACTCATTTCTGAACGAAAGTGACCGTACCAGGGGCAGTGGAGAGCACGAAACCAAAGCACACAGCTCCTGTCCTCAAAGAGCTCGAAGTCAGGTTTGATATCAGGTAGAACGTGATATGAGGACAGAAAAAAAAAAGGAATAAAATGTCCAATGGGTCCAGAGGAGGACAAGGTCACTGCCAGGTAGGGGGTAGGTGTGACAGAAGATTTGAGACAGTGAGCTTGGAACCAGGCTCCTGATTAGGAATAGGCTTTGGATATGCACAGCTGGGAGGGCAGTCCAGGAAGAGGGCACAGCCAGTCAAAATGCAGATGTGGGAGGTGTGCAGGGACTGGGACGTCTCAACTAGCAATTCAGGACTGTTGGACGCAGGCTACATAAGGACGTGGGAGAACAAATGATGGAAGGGAAAGGGAAATAAGTGTGGAAGGAGCCTTGGATGCCAAACCAAGGGACAGAATCTCCAGGAAACGCTCCCCTGCTACATCTCCAAATTCTTCTGATTCTATCGACACGTTTGCGTGAAACATGAAGACAATTAACAAAACAAAATCATTGCCAAGTCCATTCCAACTCATGGCAATCCTATGTGCATCAGAACAGAACTAAGCTCCATAGGGTTTTCATGGCTGTGACCTCTCAGAAGCAGATTGTCAGGTCTTTATTCTGAGGCACCACTGGGTGGATTCAAAACACCAAACTTTTGGTGAGTAGCTATGTCCTTAACCGCTTGCACCACCCAAGGACATCTTATGAAGATAATCAGGGTGACAGTATACATGTTGGTGCATTAGAACCTCTGCTTCTCCCCCCACCGTCCACTCCCCCCATGTTTATCTGTGCTGCACTTCTACACAGAGGCAAATGTCATAGCAAATTAAAGGATTTTCCAGTGCTGCAATTTGGAGCACTGTCCTGGAAATTTTTTGCTAGACAAAAAAGCATTGCCTGGAGAAGGGCAGGATTCTCCTGAGTTTTGATGCTTTCCATCAGTTTATTTGAGTTTGTAGAAGCGACCACTCTCCATCCGACTCGTGGCCCCAGAGTGGGCTATGCAATTCCAGACTCAGTGTACTTCGGTAGTTTTAACAGTTCATTCAACAGGTATTTCTTGAGTAACTACTCTGTGCTGGCCTGGGTGCTGGGGACACCACTGTGAATGACATACACAGGGTCCCAGTCCTCAGAGCGTTTCCTTTCTGGTGGGGAAAGCGAAAGAGTTAACAAGGCAATTTCCGAGAGCTTTAGGGGGAACAGAGCCAGGCCAGAATCACATGGCCAAGAGTGACTGGAGGCAAGAGAAAGACAGCCACATCAGAGACAGCGCTTTGTGGTCTGAGGATGAACATCAAGGAGCTACGTGCTGGGGACAAGCACGCCATGCAAGTGCAAATAGGTGATGAATTAGGAAAAGCCACCAGAGAGGGCGAGAGTGAAAGCAGGTGGCGCTGGAGAGGTGCAGAGGCCGATTGGAATTTGAAGGGCAGTGAGACTCTCCTCTGGGGTTTTTGGCAGGGGACAGACACAGCTAAGGATGCTGGGGTCCCAACTCCAGAGCCACCATGAGTTGTCACGTGCTGTGGCCTCACCTTTGCTAACTTCCCTGCCAAGTCAGGAACGAGTGCTCACAGTACCTTGGCTTTTATTTTCATAGCGATCTTTGTGCCCAAACCACCGTAGCATTTTTAATAACAAACTGGCAGCAAGTCAGACATCTGTACTTGGGGGGAAAAAAAAAACTCAAGCCAAGTATTTCTAAATGTTTTATATTTACTTGTAACATTAGAATAAGCATGAGGTTGCTTTTTGCATAATCGGAACCATTCTTATTAGAGTCTTGACAGATCTGGTTCTTCATGGGCTTGGGTGGTGGTTTTCATTACGGCAGTGACATTGATCTGACGAGAGTGAATCTCTCCTTGAACGTTGTGGAAAAAGAGGGAAAGAACTTGAGAGAACCCAGGGCAAGCTAAGAAAACAAGGATGCTAGAAAGATAGCCATCAGCTTGGGGCTAAGGTGTTATGGAAGAGCTTCGGAGTCCAGCTGAGTGACCCTGGACCAGCACTTAACCTCTCCGAGCTTCTGTCCGCTCATAGGCTAAATGAGGATGATAATAAAACTATGTTGACGTTTATCTGGTGTTTTTGCTTGTTGGTTTTGTTTTGGGTTTTTATAGGTTTTCTTTCTTTTGAACATTTTATTGTACTTTAGGTGAAAGTTTCCATAGCAAATCTGTTTTCCGATCAATGGTTATTACACTAGTCATCCTGGGATGTTGGTTACAGTCCCTGCAGGGGTTCAGCCCTCTCCTCATTTCCTCCTTGGGTTCCCTGTTTCCGTTGCCATTTATCCAGTTTCCCTGACCCTCCCTGCCTTCTCATCTTTGCTTCTGGGAAAATGTTGCCCTTTTGGTTTCATGTAATTATTGTTCTAAGAAGCACATTGTTCGCGGGTGTTATTTGTGTTGAGGTTTTAACCAAATAGCACGTGAGGGCTGACAGTTAAGTTCACAAACTAATCCTAGGAAAAGTGATACATACCTCACTGCTGAATATCGCTAGTGTCAGCTTCGAAGTACTCCCGCTGGGAAGCTCTGCACTGATGCAGCCCTTAGTTCACCCTTGAAAGCAATTTTGGAACTCTTTTTCTGGAATGACCATTAGAGCTGTTGCTGTTTTATCGTTGATGTCCTAAATGTCATCCAAATGTCTTCCTTTCAATATTTCCTTTATCTGTGGGTAAAAAAGAAAGTCATTGGGGGCCAGATTGGGTGGAAGATGTTCCAATACAGTTATTTGTCTACTGGCTAAAAACTCCCTCAGAGACAACTATACAATTACGTTTGCCAACTTGCCACCTTGTCACTGTGCACGATGGCCATTCCAGAAAGAGTTCCAAAATTGCTTTGAGGGCTGGACTAGTTACTGACATCAGTGCATAGCTTCTCATGGGGAATACTTCAAAGGTGACTGCAGTGATATTCAGCAATGAGGTGTGTAGCACTTAGAATGATTAAGTTTGCAGACTTAATTGTCAGAACTTGTAAGCCAAAGAATCCTGGTACAAGGTTGTTTTCTGGTTGCCTTCCTCCAAAATCAGTATTTCCCAGATGCAGACACTACCCTTATCCATCTTTTTCTAAAGTAGTGTTGCAAGATTTTACAGGTTAAGAACATTGACACCTGGTGGAACCTGAAATTCAGAAAAACAAGACATAATTGTTCAGGAGAAGTGCATCTCATGTGCTATTTGGGACACACTTATACTGAACAACTATTGCTTGTTTGTGTGAGACTTGGGTCCCTGTTGTTGTTGTAGGTGCTGTTGAGTCGGCTCTGACCTGTAGCGACCCTGTGCACAGCAGAAGGAAACACTGCCCAGTCTTGTCCCACATCCACAATCATTTTTATGCTTAAGTCCATTGTTGCAGCCACTGTATCAATCCATCTCATCAAAGTCTTCCTCATTTTGCTGACCCTCCACTCTACCAAGCAGGATGTCCTTTTCCAGGGACCAGTCCTTCCTGACAACATGTCCAAAATATGTAAGACACAGTTTTGCTCCAAGGAGCACTCTGGTTGTACTTTCAGAAGAGACCTGTTTGTTCTTTTGGCGGTCCACATTCTTCTCCAACACCACAATTCCAAGACATCAATTCTTCTTCCGTCTTCTTTGGTCATGGTCCAGCTTTTGCACGCATAATGATGCAGTTGAAAATACCATGGCTTGGGTGAGGTGCACTTTAGTCTTCAAGGTGGCATCTTTACTTCTCAATACTTTAAAGAGATCCTTCGCAGCAGATTTTCCCAGTGTAATGTATCTTTTCATTTCTTGATCATTGCTTCCATGGGTGTTGATTGTGGAACTTGAGTCACTGGGTAGTGAAAATGGGTTGTTCTTGACCACTAACCAGAAGGTAGGCTGTTCGAACTCACCCAGTGGCACCACAGAAGAAAGGCCTGGCGGTCTGCTTCCATCAAGATCACAGCCAAAAAAAAAAAAAAAACCTATGGAGCTCAGGTCTACTATGTAATACGTGGGGTCACCACTGAGTCAGAACCAACCTGACAGCAACAAATTTGGTTTGAATTTTACCTAAAATTTAAATTTCACTGAGTGTCCAGCATTTTTCTGACAATCTTCTCTACAGCTTTAGTGGCTTTCAGAGCATAAAGAGAGAGCCTTTGGGAGACCAGTCCAGGCCTTGTACGCTGATGGAACAGCTTCATCAGGGAGAGCTATGTGTCCATATAAAGACTGTGCCTCTCTTGCTCACTAGACCCGTAGAGCCTAGAACAGGATTTGGCACACAATAAGTGCCCAATAAAGATGCACTGAATGAGCAGTTGAAAGACCATAAGCCTTTGTTATCAATCAACTAGATTTGATAAGCATATGTATTTTAAACGCACTTTATAGATCAAGCAGCTCCCTTACCTGAAGTCAGAGAGAAGACTAACAGCCACCCACCACCGCATACCCAGCTCCCCACTGCAGAATCAAACTGGTATGGCAAAGAGGAGTATGTTTCAAGATCTTGCTTTCTCTCTGAGCCACCTGCAGCCAAAACGGGGGACGGCCAGACCTATGCAAGTTACATCTCAACCCCAACTATGTCTGCCCCCAAATGCCAGGGCCTACGAGAGGATGTCACACCAGCCTATTTCATATTTTATTAAAAAGGAAGATGAAACTTTGACATTCAGCCTCCTCCTCTTTCCCTGCTTTCTTCTGGCCAATGGGAGACATCTGGGCAAGGGGCTGGGGAGTGGATGGGATTCCAAGCTGGGAGAAGCCCCAGGTGGAAGATAAAATGAGGTGTGGCTCCTCTGAACTTCCCTGGTTGGCCAAGTGTCTACATTTCCCGGCAAGTTGTGAGCAAGGAGGATTTCCCTAGGAATCCAGGCCAGACTTGTAAAGAAATGATCACAACATCACGAAAAGACGCCAGGCAGTAAATTCCTAGCTAGTTCATTTTCTGCAACTTCTGAATGTGTTTTGAATTTTCTCTAAAGTAAAGGTTAAGATATTTAAACTGGGCTCCACCTGATCCTAGGGCTTGATTTGTATGCTTAATTAGTTCCCGAACATATGGTTCAGAGCTTCTTAGAAAAACAGGGTAATGACTCGAGGTACATTAGGGTATTAGATGGAACGTTGTTAAAGGGACATTCAGACCCATCTCAAAGGCCTCAACCTGCCCTTGATCTGTGCTGGAAGCCTTTGTGACATCTGTTTCAAAGAGATATCAAAAAAACTTTCCAGTGGCCTCATGATAAAACAAAAATCCATACGGAGATATCTATCAGTCATTAAAATACTCAGGATTCAGCTTCACTGGAGGACTGTGTGGTCCTAGAATGTTACAGTGTGTAGAGGTTGTTGAGGAACGGCTCACGAGGACAGAGATGCAGATCTCAGAACTGCTGAGAGCAATGCCTGGAGTCTATACAGAGAGAAAGCATATGCATCACAAGTGTCCCCAGGGCCCTTTGTCCTGTCATGTGTGTCAATCCCTGATCATAAATCAGGTGCTTCGGAGCGGGAACACAGTTCAGCCCACCAGGAGTCACTCCCCCCGATGTCATGCAACCCTGCTCTTCTCCCACCCCCCCTCATGAAGGCAATCTTGGTGGCTTCTCTCCAGTGTTGTTGCTGTTAGCAAAAAACACACCTGACTCGTAGTGGTCCCATCCACCCACCCATCCACCCACCCATGCATCCATCCATCCACCCACCCATGCATCCATCCATGCATCCATCCATGCATCCATGCATCCATCCACCCACCCATCCACCCACCCACTCACCCACCCATCCACCCATCCATCCATCCATCTGCTCACCTATCCATCCATCTTCCCTCTCTTTCATCCAACTTTCCTTCCATCCATCCATCAATCCTTCCATTTACCCATTCTTTCATCCATCCACCCACCCATCCACCCTCCCATCCTCTTATCAAGTACTCAGCAAGCACTATTGTGTAGGGGGAGCATGAGGGGCTATGGAGGAAGTAGCACTGACTCAGGGATAGGTGCTGCCCTCCAGGACCTCACAGTTTAAGGAGCTAATAGGGAGACAGAGACCAAGGAGCATTAAATGATGTAAACGCAGGTATTCGAAAGAGCTGGAAGCAATGCGAGAGAGGAAATATGAGCAGGAAGATACCACTTCAGGCAGAGTAATCAGAGCAGACTTCACAGAGGACAAAGCATTTTCACTGGGCCTTGGAAGAAGTACCCATCTAAGCAACGGTAACTGGGAGAGAGAAGGTATTCCAAGTAGAGCAAATGGCTTGAAAAAGGACCAAGAAACAGGAAAGTGTAGCACATGGTGCATGCTACAAATAGCATTCCCATCTATGACCTCATGTGATCCTCAAGCAGCGTTGCGACATTGATAAAGCAAAATATAATTATGTCCATTTTATAGATAAGAAAATCAAGGTTCATAGAGGGTATATGCATATCTCAAGTTTTCACAGATCAGATAGAGAGGAGTCCAGATTCCAACAGAGGCTTGGACTTGTCAAAGCATAAGGCTGAAAAGTAGGGCAAAGATCAGATTCTAGAAAGTCTTATCCTAAGGGTTAAGGAGGTAGCTCTTTCCCCTGCAGTCTCTGGGAGCCATCGAGGGCTTTGAGCAGAGATGGAAGGTCCATCTAGCAGCTTGGGCAAGAGAAGCTAGAGTAGACAGGGACTGGGGCAGGAAGCTGAGAGAAGAAGCAGTGGCAGTCGCCCAGAGGCTGCTATAGCCAGCCCAAATCAGAGGACATAGAATGTGTGGAATCACGAATGTAGAAGAGAGGAGTTAGACTCCCACCATGCAGACGGCAGAAAGGGGGTCTAAGGACCGCCAAATCAGGGCTTCAAAAGGCCTTGCTCTGATTCTTCCCCACGGCAGCTGAGACTTGAGCATCAACGACAGCTCTGGTCTAGAGCAATCACAACAAGCCAGCCGCTAATGAAAGTATATTCAGGGGCAGATCATCCAACAGGCCAGGTAAGCACGGTACTTACTTTGCTTACCAGATCATCTGTAGTGAACAATTACACATTTTTTCACCGCAACAAAGATTCTGCTTCTAGATATGGCTGGCATCTGTCTCTCTCCCAACCCCATAGCACCTGCCTACAAAATCAAAGCCTCTTTTAATATTTACAATCCCTGACAAGGGTGGATGACCCAGTCAGCGATATAAGCGTGGGTTTACTTGTGCTTACTAACCTGTAGTGCACACTTTCACACGGGGTTCACCACACTGCTTGTGGAGTCATCCACCCCATGTATATTGCTTTGTTTAAACCTCACGACAACTATATGAAGTGATAACTCTTACTACTTCCATTTTACAGATGAGCAAACTGAGGCACAGGGTGCGTAAGAACCTTGACCAAGGTTACTCAGGTCGGAGATGGCTTAAACTGGAAATGTGAACCAGAAACTCAGGTGGTGCAGTGGTTAAGTGCTACGTCCGCTAATCAAAAAGTCAGGAGTTCAAATCCTCCAGGCACTCCTTGGGAACTCTATGGGGCAGTTCTACTCTGTCTACAGGATTGCTGTGAGTTGGAATCAACTCGGCAGCAGTGGGGTTTGGGGAGATGTGAACCAAGAGTTTCCCACACAGAGCCTAGACTCCTGATCCCTGCTCACATTTCTTCTGTTGAATACTGCTTAAATGGCTGCGGGGGAGGGGGCGGCACTCCCAGCTGCCCAGTTGGCGAAGCCTCCCAGACCTGACCCAAAGTTACCTTTTGCTTCCTCATTACCTCTCTTCCCACCCCCTGAGCCCAGAGGGGTTCTGCTGCCACAGCCCAGCAGGCAGGAGGCCAGATCCGGCTGTGATACAGGGAGAGAGGAATCCTGGGGCATCGCAGCAGGAGGCTTCAGAGCAGGCCAAGCCAACGATCAAAGCCCGTTGGGGGCAGCAGAGCAACGAGGAACAGAGCTGAGTGTGGGTGAGGCTGGTCCCACATAATCGCTGCGGCTGCTGCAGCGATGCAGTGGGACCACTTTGAAGGTCCAGGATACTCCCCCTACCAGACGGGCCAGACTTGCCTCTTTCTGGGGCTCCCCATGGCAGATGCTGGGGTCTGAGACGTTCTCTGTGAATAAACACTAGTTCAGTGTCCTAGCTTGGCCCTCTGTGAGCGCTCCCCCTGGGAATCCCCTAAGCTCCACTTCCCATCAGCCTCATCCCCCACTTCCTGTCAGCCTCATCCATCACGGGGACTGCACCCTAGCCATGCTCCCTGGCCATGCTGTTTGCCTTTCCTGGAGTGGTGTCTGAAAGCCTGATGGCTAGGTCTGTTACTCTCTGTGTGGCTCTGGGCACAACACCATGCATGTCACAGAGACTCCAAAAGTTCTGGGGTTCTACTGATGGGGAGAAACACCCTGAGGATGGCCCCAGTTCCAGCCAAGAAGGGACTTAACCCAGTTACTGAGAGTGGCCCGTGATACACCGTATGGAAGAGCACTGTGCAGGGAGTCCAGGCCCAGGCTGTTCTCCGGGCTTTGCCGCTTACACACTGTGTGACCCAAGACAGGTCGCATCACCTGTTTCCCCATCTGCCACTAAAGATTAGCTGCTGCTCTTGTTAGCCGCCATCATGTTGGCTCTTGTCCAACGCTGTGTCATGCCCATGATCGGTGACAGATGGACTGCTGCGATCCATCGGGTGTTTACTGGAAGGCTTTTGAAAGTAGATTGCCAGACCTCTCTTCCTAGTCCATCTTAGACTAGAACCTCCCCCAAAGCTGTTCAGCAACGTGGCAACATGCCAGCCTGATGACAGGTGGCGGCTGCAAGGTAAGGTGGACGGGCTGGTCATCGAACCCAGGTCTCCTGCATGGATAGTAAAGTTTCTACTGCTGAGTGGCTGGTCCTAAAGTTTCTACAAAGCTCTGACCTGCCAGGCCAAGGACTATGATGTTCTTCGTCCTTCACCTTGCTCCTTGAAAGGTAAGCAAATGTGTGGCTCCTTGTCTTTGCCGGCTGGTCAGGCCTTAGCTCTGTCCTCGTCTGTCTGGTCCCCCAGGCCACAGCTGCCCCATTGCCACTCCCAGGCAGTCTCCAGCAGAGCACCCTGCTGCTTGTCTCCAGCTGACTTTTCCCACTTAATCATCTCCAGACCAGTAGCTTGCCTGACCTTCCCTCTGCTTCTCCATTTCCTGTCTCCCAGAGCTCAGTGCACTTCATGGCTTAGAGTAAGGGCTCAACTATTATTTGCTGAGTAAATGAGTGAATCATGAACATGTTTCTGTGTTTTTAGGGTCTTGCAAAATTGTATCTGTAATGGCAATGTCATGCAAGTTCTGACAATGAAGTTCACGAACTCATCCTAGAAAAAGCACCACATGCCTCATTGCTGAATATCACTATGGTCACCTTTGCAGTACTCCCCCTGGGAAGCTATGCCCTGATGCCAGCACTTAGTCCACACTTCAAAACAATTTTGGAATTCTTTTTCTCGAATGACCAAACAGAGAAGTTTCACAACTTGACTAGGATCCCGCAGCCTGGCCCCTGAGTATGCTTATAATTCCCAGGGCACATATTCCCCCATTTTACCAGGGTCTTCACACCTCAGCCCATTTGTTTACTCCTAAACGGAATAAAGGTTATGCTGAGGGTCTTGCCACCCCATAATCAACCCCCCCCAACTTGGCTCCTTCTCTTGCCTGTTAATTGCACCCTCCTCCTTAGTCAGAAACATTCCAAAAAACCACTTCCATCAGACAAACACGTGTATTCAACAAATGATGTTTGGTCAACAAACCCTTCAAACGGTGTTATTTGGACCCTGTAAAAACCTCATTATTGGAGACCTCACTAATTCAATATTTGTGATCTTTCAAGAAGCTGTGCTGCGCTAGAGGGTGGCTCAGTTAGCAAACTTTTCTTCAGGAAAAGAGCAAATTCACAGTGTACACAGGATTGGCAAAGGCATGTTTAAACAACGTGTTTCCAAATCTTCTCAAAAACCGCAGAAACACTCAGGAGCTACCCAACAGCTGAGTTGCCAGTTATCCGCAAATCTTAGTCTTTAGGTGGCTCCTCTGATTGGCTGGTATTCAATCTCATATTCTCAGTACCAGACACACCAGACCGCCTCCCTTCAAAGTATGAAGTCTGACAATCAAGTTTGTGAACTCATAGCAGAAAAAGGGCTATATACCACGTTGCCAAATATCACTGAGGTCATTCTTTGAAGCACTGCCCTTGGGAAGCTATGTACCGACGCCAGTGCCTAGTCCACCCTTCAAACAATTTTGGAACTCTTTTTCGGGAATGGCCATCAGAGCTGTTGTCATATTACCTTTGATGTCCTGAATGTCATCGAAATGTCTTCATTTCAATATTTCTATTGTCTTCAGGTAAAGAAAAAAGTCACTGGGTGGGCGCCAGGCAAGTGAGTAAGGAGGGTGTTCCAATACAGTCATTTGCTTACTGGCTAAAAACTCCATCATAGACAACTCTACAGTCAAGTCTGCAAACTTGCTACCATGCCACTGTGTGCCACAGCCATTCCAGAAAGAGCACCGAAATTGCTTTGAAGGGTGGACTAGGCACTGGCATCAGTGCATAGCTTCCCACGGTAAGGACTTCGAAAGTGACCACAGGGATGTTCAGCAGTGAGGTATGCAGAACGTAGAACAATTAAATTTGCAAACTTTATTGTTGGACCTGGTATATGGCAATTCACCCTTGCCCTCTGATTCTCTGACCTTGTTCTGGGACTCTGTGTCACTTCTGCTACAGAAAGGCTTCTGTTTTGCCCATCAGACGGTCAGCAGAACAGAGTAGTAAGCTCCAGAATCCATCCTGGGCCACTCTAAGCTGAGAAACAGTTCAACTCAGTTCCCCAGAAGGTACTGGCAGGAAATGGACTCCGAGGGAATTTCTGAAGTTCCCGAGACTCTCTTTTCCTCTCACAAAACCCTGTTATTCTTTCCACAGAGAGACTTCATCAGCTGAAGCCTGAGAACTAGGGTGACAGGCGTGCAGCTGAGACAAGCCCTCAATACCTTAAGCCTATTGAGTCCTGGTGCCTTTGATCTGGGCACTTCCTGTGGCCAGCCAAGTGAGGCGGGGGGGAGGGGACACTGTCTGTCCCAGCGTTTCCACAGTGAAATCTTCCACTGCCTTCTAGAAGCTTAGACCCTGGATTGTAAAATGTGGGCTCAGGCTGTCCCTCCATTCCCAGTTCAGGGGTTAATAATTTTTAAGTTGTTGTTGGTGTCATTGAGTTGATTCTGACCCATGGTAACCACATGTGTGGAGAGTAGAACTGCTTTGCAGAGTTTTCAGGGCTGTGACCGTTTGGATGGCCAAGCTGACCTTCTGAGGTACTTCTGGCTGGGTTTGAAATGTCAACATTCTGGCTAACAGTCTAGCACTGCACAATATGCGCCAGCCAGGAACTCCTATGTTCAAGTAGAGAGATTTCAATCTTCTCCAGCCTTTCAGGCCGTGTCTTTTATCCTGTTTACCTGCAGAGAAGCTTCAGTAACATTCTACAGGGAGGGAAATGGGTGGGTGGGTGGGTGGGTGGGTGGATGGATGGATGGATGGATGGGTGGATGGATGGGTGGATGGATGGGTGGATGGATGGATGGGTGGATGGGTGGGTGGATGGGTGGGTGGGTGGGTGGATGGGTGGGTGGATGGATGGATGGATGGATGGATGGATGGATGGATGGATGGATGGATGGATGGATGGATGGATGGATGGATGGATGGATGGATGGATGGATGGATGGATGGATGGATGGATGGATGGATGGGTGGGTGGGTGGGTGGATGGGTGGATGGATGGATGGATGGGTGGATGGATGGGTGGGTGGATGGGTGGGTGGATGGATGGATGGATGGGTGGGTGGATGGGTGGGTGGGTGGATGGGTGGGTGGGTGGATGGGTGGGTGGGTGGATGGGTGGGTGGATGGGTGGGTGGGTGGATGGGTGGGTGGATGGGTGGGTGGATGGGTGGATGGGTGGATGGGTGGATGGATGGATGGATGGATGGATGGATGGATGGATGGATGGATGGATGGATGGGTGGATGGATGGATGGGTGGGTGGGTGGGTGGGTGGGTGGGTGGGTGGGTGGATGGGTGGGTGGGTGGATGGGTGGATGGGTGGATGGGTGGATGGGTGGATGGGTGGATGGGTGGATGGGTGGATGGGTGGATGGATGGCAGATGGATGGATAGAGGGAAGAGGGAGAAGGAACGAGGGGAGAGAGATCCAGCAGTATACTGAAGTTCATGGCCCAAGGTACTTGGCTTTGACCAGCCACAATGGTGTGGTTGCAAGGCAGAGAAGCCGGACAACTGCTGCTTGTAACTGGCTTTGTAAACTGGCATTGTAATCAACTCCTCTCTCAATCTCTGTTTCTCCACCTACAAAATGGAACATTCAGCTCAAAGCAATGGCAAACCTCTTTCAATTTGTTCTAATCCTGATTAATTAGTACAGGCTGTCTGGAGCATTGTGTTGAAAAGCGTGTGGATGCTGAGAAGGAGAAAGGGTTGGGATCAATTAGTAATGCCTGCTATGAGCAAAGGAAGGGGAGTAGTGGCACATTTAGTTGCTGTGTAATTGCCACTCCTGACATTGATCTCCGAAGGTCTCTTTGGTACAGGTGTAGTATGTTCTTGCCTGCCCTAGTCTCTTTTCCTTCTGTGAGGACCTATTTCAAGGGTGTTCCTACTTACTAGAAATTGACAGCAATCTGCAGACAGCTGCTTTGTAGCTTAGGCCATGCAAATTAGAAAAAAAAAAAAAACAAGGCTAGCTCTCCTTGAGACTAAATAGAAAGATAGATGGATAGCTAGGTAGACGGACAGACACACAACAGAATGGAACGTTATCTGATCTCACATTGTCCTCACAAGCATATCGGAACCCGTCGCTGCAGTTATTGTGTCCATCCATTTCACTGAAAGTCTCCTGCCTCACTGGCTACAGGCTAGAAAGAAGCCTTTAAGGGAGTCTTTCTCTGTCAGCTCCGAACTGAAACACAAGGCATGAAATACACCGTAGACAACCTCTTCCAAGACTACCTGTCATCAGATGAACTCAAATATGACTTCTATGGGCCTTGTTTGGGGCTAGAAGTCCAAGAAACCCAGCTACCATCTGGAAAAGAATTCTGAACCAAGGCCAGTTGGGAACGGGGTGGTCTCTCTGTGTGTCAGGTGGAGATGACAATCGTCCCTCCTTCAAGGGGTCCTCGTGAGGATGCAACAAGACTATGCTGGTAAGTTCTCAGCCCAGTGCCTACTGCCAGTAATCAATGCCCACTGAAAAAGGGACCCACTCTTCTCTAGGAGGACTCTTTGGTGGCACTGAGTCTGAGTACATAAAATTTATTGTGAAACCAGCCCTCCCAAGGGCAACACAGGAGCCTGCTGTCTCATCCCAGAGGGCCAGCAGCTCCTGGGACCAGTAATGTGATCAGCTATTTTTCACTCCTGAAAGGTCTGCCCATGGGTGGGTGCATGTGTAAGTGTGAATGCACATTTCAGAGAAGGGGAAAAAAATCCATATTCTCCCTCTTCTGACCGAATTAATCAAATAAATCTTCTGCAAGGGCGGTTAAATGAGTCACAGATGGCTCTGTCCTTTTGCAGGTTGCACAGTGCACCCGTTACAGTTCTTTTAATTTATCAGAGGAAAAGAGATGCCCTCCTGTGCCCCTTCCTTGCAATAATAATCAGAACCAGTCTATTTTCCAAGGGTCTGAGATGCATTTTCAAAATCCGTGTGTCAATAGAAGGAGCAGAGGGAAGAGTCTTTGGCCAAGTTTCAGCCTCTAGCCAGGCAAAGGTGCCTTGGCTATGGGGAACGTTTATAAAACCACATTTAATAAAAGAGAGTGTTATATTAAGTATGTTTGCGAGTCTGTTTAAGCATATGGTTTCCATATTAGGCATCAAGATGGCACACACATGCCTTACCTTCTCTCTAACCTTTCACGGAGACATCCTTTCTAGGGGGTGGTGGGATGGGAGGGCTTTTTCTGGATCTGAGTGTGGCTTGTTTTGCTTTGCTTTCTCACAACTGCCACTGACATGGAAAAGCACTAAGGAATGTGGAGAAAATACATGAAGATTCTCTGCCTTTACTATTTATGCAATTAGTCCAAAAAATTTGCTTTGCTGACTTTTTTCAGTGTTCTCCCTGTCTCCTCTAAGGGCTGGGCCTGGCTGACTTTAAAGCATGAATCTGTTTCAGCTGCGGTGAATTTGAGCTTCTGGGTTTTCAATGTCTACTCTTTAGTTAAGCTAGGGTTCGGAGCTGGCCACTTAGCTTTGCGTCCATGTCGACACTTATGTATCAGCAAGCCACCCAACTCAGGACTTGCCTGCCCAGAAAATCTTTCTGCCACTTGGGCAGAACATTGGGAATCTTTTCTTTTTTGTTTATTTGAGAGGCAGTTGGCTGTGGCCTCACAGGTGTGGAATCTTGGAAAGACAGCTAGAAGAGGCCTCCACAACCCATCACCCTATGAGTCCCCAAGCCTCTTGTAGCTCTCAAGCAATCCTCAGATTCTGAGACAGTCCCAGAAGCACAAATGGCAAGCTGGTAAGGGGAGCCTGGTGGGGACATCTGTAGCTTGGCCGCTTGGCCCACCCCCCACACCAGTCCAAACAGATTTGCCTGATCCAGTTATAAATCTACTGGTACCATTTCTTTTTCGTCACTTGCCTAATCCTGCGCCCTTCGTTTCATGTGCTGTAATTATTAACATCTGCTTTCGGAGCCTGGCCCGCGTGGAGTTTGCAAAGGCTGTTTTCAGGCCAGAACAATGGTGACAGCTGTTTCATTTAGCCTCGGGCTAGCACTTCCTGTTCAGTCTACATCTGCCCTCTGTGTCCAATTTCGGTTGCGGGGTTTTGTGTTTTGTTTTCTACTTTTTTTTTTTCCCCTCCCTTCATCTGACCTTGCTATGTGTTTAAGAAGAATTTCTAACTTCACACTCCAGCTAGGATTTGTAGCACAGATGCTTTTTAGATTGGCGACAGCCAGAGAGAGATAGGGGAAAGCACGATTGTCTCCAGCGGCTAATGGGGTGGAGGGCAGAGGCCCAGAGGAGGATGACCTGGGACTGCAGAGCCAGGCTCTAATGAAATTCCTGGGGCTCAAAGTTGAAGACTGGGGTGAACTTTGCAGAACTTAAACACAAGAAAGATAGGCTTAGCTTATCTGTTCCCTGGTCCGCTCTTATCTGCATGGCTTATTGGGTAAGTGGGTCACCCAAACATCTCACTGGGGGAACTGTGTGCCAGTGGACAGCCACCAACACCAGAGAGAAGGGACCCTTCCCTTTGGCGACCGAGCAAACTAGTCAGGTGGTGCGACCTCCAGAGGCCCAGGATTCCCTCTGAGTGTCTAGTTGTTGAAGTTGCTCATTGCTGTTGGGTTGATTCTGACTCATGACGACTCCATTTGTGCCACAGCAGAAAGACATTCTACAGGGATTTTTAAGGCTGTCACCTTTCAGGGGAACAGATTCCCAGTCCCTCCAAGGCACCTCTGGGTGGATTCAGCTAGCACTTAAAATTATTTGTGCCACCCAGGGAGCCTGAGTGTTGAGTGGCAGCAGAAATCCATTCTAATTTGCATGTGCAGGGCCCAATGGGGACAAGAAGAGCAGCAGTAAAAGAATAAAGGAGTCAGGGCCATAGTACACGGACCCTGACCGAAGAAAAATGTGGGGCACAACCTCAAATTCCTAAACAAACAAACCAAGAAAGAAGCTAGAGCTACTGGACCAGTTGAGACCACTGCCCTAAGATACTCCTTAAACCTTGAACTAAAACTAACCTCTGTGGTCACCTTGGAACTAAATAACAACTTGACTCTCAAAATATTGAGCATCATCCATAAGGAAAAACTAGTGGTGTAGTGGTTAAGTGTTACGGCTGCTAATCAGAAGGTCAGGGGTTCAAATCTGCCAGGCTTTCCTTGGAAACTCTATGGAGCAGTCCCACTTAGTCCTGTAGGGTCTCTATGAGTCAGAATCGACTCGATGGCACTGGGTTTGGTTTTTCTGATTTGGATCATTCATAAGTATTGTGCTCCTTTAAACAATCACCTCTATGAGACCGAAAGGTTGACAAAGACTTTAAAAGAAAGATGAGGAGGTAAGGGAGCAGGGAAACACAGATGGCTGGGAACAGTACAACCAGAATAGAAATCAGGTGAATGTTCCTACAAGAACGTAACAGCATCGCTGAGCAACTGGTATGGAAATTACTGGACAAGAATCTAGACTGCTCAGTAAACCTTCACAAGAAATACAACAAAATATTCTTTAAAAAGAATAAAGGAGTCTAACTTCAGTTGATTGGCCAGGGCTGCATGAGCACACACGACTTTGTGCATCTGCAGGACTGAGGCTGGAGAACACACCCGCTCCTCCCTTTCCTCCTTCCCGCCCCACCAATCCCAGTTTCATCTGATCTAAGCTCGGCGTCTGCATCTAGGCTGGCATACAGATGTTGAGTTATCATCTAAAACCACCACAAGAGCAGGGGTGGAGACCTCAAGATTCGTAAAAGCCACTCCAGGCTCTGTGAGATATTCATCACCAAATAGTGCAAAAAGCCATCTCCCACATGGCTAACAACTTGCAGGAAAGGGAAAGTGCCCACGATGTGTAAAGCTGCTCAGAGCAAGGAATGGTGGGGACTGTGTTATTCAAATTGGGACATCCATGGTCTGCGTCCCTGCCTTTCATTGCCTCTCTCGGCACCAGGAGTCACACAGACCTTGGAAATTCGCTGCCTCTTCCCATGCTTAACAGACCAGGAAGCTAAGCATCCCAGAGAGGACGTGACTGTCACCCATGGAGCTGACTTCGATCAATAGAGAAGCAAATGAAGATAAGTCTATGTTGGTGCTAGGAAAAAACATACCTCTCAAAGGCACAGACAAGAGTGGTTTGTGCCATCTCAGCAACGCAGTGTCTATCCCAGACCCTCTCAGCCATTCCAATGGGCTCAGATGAAAACAGCTGTAGACGGGACAGAAAGGCAGGAAGGACAGCTCCCAGTCTGTGGCCACCAGTGCCTTGGCCCACCCCAGTGGAGAGCTGAACCCCAGAAGCCCCTCAGAGATGAATTAGTGCTGCCATGACACCCTGGGGAGATCATAGAGGCTCAGAGGAGGTGGCTGAGGGCCCCCTACTTTTGCAGAGTTCAACAGGCAGAGGGAAATTGCAGGCGCAAAAAGGTCACAACCAAGAGGGTGTTGTTGGCCTGCCCCACTCCAGGTGGCCAGGTATACCCCAGGGTGACCCCAAACCTGAGATGATCCACTGTCATGGATTGAATTGTGTCCCCCAAAATATATATATATCAATTTGTCTAGGCTATGATTCCAGTATTGTGTGATTCTCCACCATTTTGTCATCTGATAGGATTTTTCCAATGTGCTCTAAATCCTGCCTCCACGATGTTTATGACACAGGCTTAGTGACAGTTGGGTCAATGAGGCGGGGTTCACCCTGAAAGACTGGGTTGTACCTTCTACCACTGTCTTCTGGGATGGGAGAAAGAGAAGTGAGAAAGGAGACATGGGAACCTCATACTGCTGAGAAGCAACAGTCAGAAGATTAGCACATCCCTTGGACCCGGGTCCCTGTGCTGAGAAGTAACCAGCCCAGGGGAAGACTGATGACAAGACCTTCCTCCAGAGCCCACAGAGAAAGAAAGGCTCTTTCTGTAATTGATGTCCTGGACTTCTTACCTCCCAGACTTTGAGAGAATAAACATCTATTTTTTGCAGCTAACCACTTGTGGTACTTCTGTTACAGCAGGGCCAGGTGACTGAGACACCCACCAACTCCTAACACTGGAACCTGGAAGTGTCTAAGGGGCCCGACCCGGGCAGGCATCAGAGTCACAAAGGACTTTCCTTCCACTACAGCCCCCAAAGAGCAGTAGTCACAGCCTTGGGGACACTGATGGCTCAAGTAAGGTTGGGGTCAGTATCCCTCCAACTTCGGGGACAGCCAGTTTTCAGCACCCCGCTCTTCCTGCCCCACCAACCCCAGCCCTGCCATCTTCCCACTTCCCCTTCCTTCTCTTTCTCACTCACTCCTTTTCTTCTTAAAGTTAATTGCAACTTTTTTCTCTGTGCCCTGATCTACATAAGCCATTTCTCATTAGAAAAAGATTTAGCTGAAGCCAAAGCGAGTTGGAGAAGGAATCCCTAATCAACAGAGAAAAGACTTGGGTGTAATTGCTCTCTCCTGCCAGTCTCATCGCCCTCCCTCCTCTGGTCTTACTCTGCTTGTCAACCTGAAAAGGAAGTCTTAGTCCAACGTCTTGGTGTCTTTAAATGTCTGCTGTTCCTGAAGTGGACAGATGGAGCCATGTCAGGTTTCCTCTGGGGTAGGAGTATCTGTACGGAAAGCTCTGGTTGTCAGGGTGTATGCACAAAATGCTGTAGTTGCTTCGGGGTATGCACACGTGTGTCCGAAGCAGTTTGTGTAGGGTGAAGCTCTTTATTTGGTGTGTGGGCATGTGCATGTGTGCGTGCGTGTATGTGTGTGCGTGAAGGCGTGTGTAAGTGCTTTGGTTGTTAATGAATGCATGAGCAGGTATGTCAACTCTTGTCGGGGTGTGTATGTTGGGATGTGTGAAGAGTTGTTTGGTTGTTGCTCTATGGGTATGAAGCACTTTGGTTATTGTGTGTGTGTGTGAAGTCCTTTTTTATTATTGGTGCATATGTACGTGGTTGGAGGGGTATGAAATGCTTTGGTTTTGGGGGTGTTTGTGGATGCAAAGTACTTTGGGGGCTGGGATGTGAGTGGTAGTGTGTGACTGTGAAGTGTTTTACTCACCAGGGTGTATGTGTGTGTGTGAGTGTGTGCGTGTGTGCGCGCACACACATGTGAAGGGCTTTATTTGTCGAGTGCCTCTGTCTTCACATTCCTGAATAGCCCCTTGGGTGCCTTCCTCTCACCCCAGCTGGGACAGATACTTCCATGGTGGTACATGGACCTGATGCTAGGAGCAACCCCCACCCCAACCCCCACCACCAGGTACTGGCCCCAGGCCCCACACCCTCCCCCAATGGACTAGCTCTTCCCTAAAACTCTGAAGTTTTCTGCGTTGACCATGCACTCCTTTTGTAACTGGTAGGGGGAAGGGAAGACTTTATCTTTCATTGAAAGAGTAATAAAAGCTCAAAAGAAAAAAAAAAAACAGGCAGTAATGCACATTCCAGGAGCCCTACTGGTACAGTGGTCAAATCGCTCAGCTGGTAACTGAAGTTCAAACTGGCAGTCCCATTCACAGTTCAAATGTACCAGCTGCTCCTTGGTAGAAAGATGTGGTAACCTGCTTCAGTAATGCTTTGCCTTGGAAACCCTACTGAGCAGTTCTGCTCCGTCCTATAGGGTTGCTGTGCACCAGAATTGACTTGATGGCAATGAGGTTTTGGTGAGCACACACCTGGCCCCACAAGAACATTGCAAAGGGGTTAGGTAAGAACGTCACCTTCTCTTGCAGGTGTCTGCCTTGGTATCCCCAGGTCTCCGGGTCCCCTCCCCAGAGGCAACCCTGGGCAGTGACTTTTGCACCATTCCAAACGTTGTATGTTGTGTTAAACTGTCGTCGAGTCGGGTCCAACTCTTAGTGACCCTAGAAGTCAGAGTAGAACTGCCCCACAGAGTTTCCAAGGAGCACCTGCCGGATTGAACTGCCGACCTCTGAGTTAGCAGATGTGACACTTAACCCACTATGCCACCAGGGTTTCCAATTAGCTGTAACTCATAGTGATCCCATGTGTGACAGAACTAAACCCTGCCCGGTCCCCTGCCATCATCCCATGAAGCCCATGTTGTAGCCACTGTGTCAGTCCATCTCCTTGAGGGTCTTCGTCTTTTTCACTTACCCACTACTTTACCAAGCCTAATGTTGCTCTCCAACGGCTGATCCCTCCTGATGACAACTTCAAAGTATGCATGTGTTCATGTGTGTACATACATGTTTCCTGTTTTTTATGTTACATGTATATGCTCTCCTGCATTGGCTCTTTTCACTTAACAATATATCTCAGAGACTGTTCTCGATCCGCAGAGATGTACATCCATGTTGTGTTTTTAACCCATAAAATTCGTTAATTGAGACAAATGATAAGGTACCTCTGTCTGGGTGAGGAAACCCTGGTGGTCTAGTGGTTAAGCGCCACATCTGCTAACTAAGAGGTCCGCAGTTCAAACCTGCCAGACTCTCTTTGGAAACTCTATGCGGCAGTTCCACTCTGTCCTATACAGTCACTATGAGTCACAATTGACTCGATGGCACTGGATTTTTTCTGTTGTTGTTATCCAGATGAGGCCTAAGTTCTGAAGAGCCGGCTCTCTCCCCAACAAACTTAGTAATAGTAGCATGGCATGGTGCCAGGCCTTATGTCTGTGACCTCATTTAATCTTGAGAAAATCTCAGACAGGAGTTACTAGCCATTGACTGATGAAGAAACGGATGCTGAGGTCAGGCATACAGTAAGTGGCAGAGCTGGGATTTGGACCCAGGCTGCCTGGCTGCTGAGCTCCAGTTTTCAAACACAGCCTTTGGGAGAAAAAGAAGGCCCCGCTGGGCAGCTGGGAGCAAAGGGATAATTGGTGGGTCCTCGCCTTTCTGAGACCTGCTTGAGAACTCTGGATGAGTTCTCTAAGGAGGTAACATTTGCCAAGTGATGTATATACTTGATAGCTTTGCCCCAGCCCAGGCTGACAGGTCCCTTCTTCTCTTTTTCCAGCCCATAGCGCTGGCCCTTGGCCTTCTCCACAAACCCCAGTGACCAAGGCAATCAGAAGAGCCCAGCCCTGGCCTTCTGAGGGTGAGGTCTGGTTTGAGCCTTTTTATGCTTCTCTGCACATAATCCATGCACAATTATACCTCTTACACCTAATAATTATCAAACGCAAGTAATGGCCACTGGGGTGTGGCCACCTAATAACGAGGTGCTTCTGTCCAGGTCAAGAAGTTGAGCTTGGCCAAGGCCACGGTGGGGGAAGTTCTACCTTGGAAAGAAGGGCCAGTGTCCAGGTCCCAAGCTAGCCAGAGCCCTGAGCTCCAGGGTCCCTCAGAGAGGACATTGTGTCTTCAACTCTGCCACCACCTCACCCTCCTCTTTGCTCTCCTTTCCTGTTAGAGCTCTGTCTTTGCTGGGTAGTTGTTACAAAATTACAAACTCTCCCACCACCCCAAGAACAAGCTCACTGTGGGGGCAACTCGTGGTGACCCTGTGTGTGCAGTAGAGCTGTGTTCCACAGGGTTTTCAATGCCTGACTTCTTGGGAGTAGGTTGCCCGTTCTTTCTTCCAAGGTACCTCTGAGTAGACTCCAATCTCCAGTCCTTCTGTTGGCAGCCAAGCACATGAGCTGTTTGCACCACCCACAGACTCCAGCCTAGAATATAATACGTATATGTAATACAAAATATAATACATAACACAACATACGTAATACAACATAGTGACCCGAGAAGACAGTAGATCTGCCACGTAGGGTTTCCAAGGAGCAACTGGTGGATTCCAAGACCTGATCTTTGGTTAGTAGTCTTAGCTTTTAAACCACTGCACCACCAATGCCCATCAATACTCAATACTCACTGTACCCAGTGACGTCGAGTTGATTCCCACTCATAATAACCATATAAAATGGAGTGGAACTGCTCCATGGAGTTTCTAAGGAGCACCCAGTGGATTCAACTGCTGAGGCACTTAACCACTGTGCCACCAGAGTTCCCCAATACTCAGTACACACAGCACACACACACACACACATATCTATTATATATGTGCATGCATGCATGCATGTATGTATATACATTCATAATATAGCACGAATATAATGTTCATATTTTATGTATATCATTGGATCTCCATTCTACCGAACAGCGAGCCAGTTCAAAGGATGGGCATCAGCTCACAAGCTGCAAAAGCTAAAATTCAAAATCCAGAGAACCAGCCTGATTGACCAACAATCTCAGCCGGCTAGTCTAGTGTTTGATAAAGTTCCTAAAACACGAGATTTATTATTTTAACACGACTCAGTGCCAAAGTGTTCAGTGACAGCCAGGATTGATGCAAATCTGGAAGCTGAGGAAAGACAAAATTCAAGCCTGTGACTCAAGGATGAGGGCAACCTGCAACACTGGCTGTGAATATTAGGGTGCAGGATAATTCTCAGGGCTCGGGCAGGCTATAGGATTCTCCTCATGAACTCAGGCAGTTCCCCCCTCTCTGACCCTCAGGCTCTCTGTGGACTGAGGGGGCTGTACTAACTGTTCTCTGAGGGCCATCAGGATCCATGACACCTTTCAGCTGCCTCCTCTCTCCCAAAGGTTTGAGGCTGGGCAACTTTGGGGCAGTGACTCAACCTCTCTTGTGCCATCTATAAAATGGGGATGAGGAGGGTGTGGACTTCAGAGAGTTGCCCTGAGGATTACCGAGCTAGTGGAGGTGATACCTTCAGCCCATGACTGGCCACAGGAAGTCCTCCATCAATGCTGGCCTTTGTGATCATCTTAGCCATAACTTTGCTGACTGTCTCGCTTGTGTTGTTCTGGGTCAGTAGACTCAGTTCACAAGCAGAATCTGCTTGGAGTCTTCCTCTAACCTGACACATTTAAGTACTGAACTTGATCTGAGGCAGGTTCCTTTGGGCCTTGGCTGCAGAGGGGTTCATTACCACTGCAACTCAATTCCTTGATGGAATGGGTAACAGAAGCACCCCAGGAAGAGGACAGCTTGGTGGCAGGGGGGCGGAGTGGGGGTAGACGACAGTACTGCCAAGGAAGACTTAATGTTCCTGTTCCAGTGGGTTGGGAGGGAAAGGAGCACGCCTCAGGTTGTGTGTTGGGGATGACCCATTCCCTGGGTAGTGGAGGTCTGATGGCGTTTTTCATCCTTCAGACCAGCGATGCTGATCCGTAGTCTTCTCTACCGCTTTCCCACATCAGGAAAACTCCGACTTCATTTTTCTCAACAGCGTTTTCATTTCTGATCCCTGAATTGCAAGTAGACAGGTTCCTTTATTAGATAAAGTCTTGATTGACTCACACCCAGCCCGCTGGCCATGGAGCAAGCAAATCTGCCTCAGGAGTAACCGAAACAAGATTCTGTTTCCCAAGTTGCGATCTTGACTTAATCGGGAGGAGGAACCCAGAGACTTCAGTGTTCATCGGCTGCCATCTGCTGGGTGATCCCGGTGTGACATGATCTCCTCTGTCTCAGGGCTGCACACCAGCATGATGAAGTTCGTTCAGTCAGTCAAGAAACATTTGTTGAAGGTGCGCTTGGCACAGCTCTACGCGCTTGGCATTCATCAGTGAACAAAAGAGACAAATATCCCTGACCTCCTGGAGTTTGCAACGTTTCAAGAGGTGACATACAATAATAGACAATAAAGAGAAGAAAGGACAACAACCAAAAAAAACCCAAACCTACTGCCATTGAGTCATTTCTGACTCATAGTAACCCTATAGGACACAGTAAAACTGCTCCATAGAGTTTCCAAGGAGCACCTGGTGGAGTCAAACTGCTGACCTTTTGGTTATCAGACATAACACCTAACCACTACACTACCAGGGTTTCCTAATAAGGAATAAAAAAAAAAAAAAAAAACCCGCTGCCGTTGAGTAGATTCTGACCAATAGCAACTCTGTAGCTCACAGTAGAACTGCCCCATAGAGTTTCCAAAGACTCCCTGACTGATTGGAACTGCCAACCTTTTGGTTAGTAGATACAGTACTTCACTACTATGTTACCAGGGTTTCCATGTAAGGAAGAAGAAGAATAAAACAACTTATTGCCATGGAGTCGATTCTGAATCATAGAGAACCTACAGACAGAGTAGAACTGCTCCATAGAGTTTCCAAGGAGCACTTAGTGGATTTGAACTGCCAACCTACCAGTCATCAGCTGTGACATTTAACTACTACACCACCAAGGAACAGCATATGCTAAACCAAACCCCACTGCCATCTAGCTGATTCCGACTCCTGACAGCCTCATGTGTTGCAGAGTACAGCTATTCCACAGGGCTTTACAGCTTTAATTTTTATGGAAGATGATTGCCAGGCCTTTCTTCCATGGTGTAATGGGTGAGTCTGAACCACCAAGCTTGAGGTTACTACTAGAGCATTAATGAATGAGTGCATGGAAACAAAAAATTTAGGGATAACGTAATACATAGGATCAGAAGTGTTGGGCAGAGGGCAGAGGAGTGTAAATTACCTTTGTAAGTAGCTTCTGGGAAGGCCTTATTGAAAAAGTGACTTTTGAATAAAGACTTCTGAATAAAGAAGAAAACGGTGAATTCGTTCTGGAAGAAGCATAGCTGGTGGAGGAGACAGGAGTGCCAAGACCCTTGGGGTGGGGATATGCTCGTGCACCCAGGGAATTCCTAGGGGCCAGTGTGAGAGTGGGTTACCAAAGCAGAGGAGGAGGGGCCAGAGGGCTTTTACCTCAGAGATGCTTTTCCAAAGAAAGGGAGAAAGAGGCAAAGGCTCCAGCCCCATAATGTGAAGACATCTGGAAAATGCTGTCAAAAACAGGCTACTCTGGTAGTTCACATCATTCCCTCAGTAAACATGTAAAGAAGATTAAATAAAATCAAGTAAAGTCATGTGTGCTGAAGGTGGAATGGCAGAGGGCGTGCGAGTGTGGTATTGAGTGAGTGGTTATATGTTGTATGTTTGTGTGTCCATGCGTGTACATGGCACGTGAGTATATATAGTGTCCCTCCCGATAACATGTCCAAACTAAATGAGATGAAGTCTCCCATCCTTGCTTCTAAGGAGTAGTCCAGTTCTCCTTGTTCTAAGACAGCTGTGTCCGCTCTTCTGGCAGTCCACGGCATAGTCAATATTCTATGCCGACATTGTGGTTCAAAAGTGTCAATTCTTCTTTGGTCTTCCTTATTCACTGTTCACACACGTGTATGGTGTGTGCATGTATATATGTGTGTGCATGATGTGAAGGATGTGAACGTGTGTATGGGTCTATGTTTATGAATATAGGTGTGTGTAAGTGTGTGTCTAATACTGCACAAACACTCATTCAGTAATTGGATGCTTTGCTCTTCAAATAATTTTGGTGCTCCCCCAAAACAATTTGACCCCCAAGCATGCTGTCTAATTACTTGTTATTAGTAGGTGAGCTTTCTGCCAGAGCCCCTCACTTTCCTTCCTCACCCCATCTCTGCCCCAAGCCCTGGAAGTGGGAAGGCTCCAGCCTTCTGGCATACTCAGATACAGCAGCTCTGCTTGCTCTTCCCTCAGTTTTGCAAGTCACCTGGATTTTGCTCCTTCTGCAACTTCTGCTCCACACCATCCTTCTGGGGAGTGGAGCTAGTCCTCCTCCAGTCTCCCACAGAGGGTGCAGAGTTGGATAAAACCTGCCACTGCTCTTTCCAGAAGGTTGCTATCTATTTCCTGGGACACTAAAACCTGACTCGATGGTCCAGTGAAAGGCAACAGGGAGCATGCGCATTTTGAAGGCAGACAGCCCAAACCCGTCACCATTGAGGTGATCTGACCCTTAACGATCCTGTAGTGTGGTTGAATCCTGCCTCTGCCACTTCTCAGCTCGGGGGCCTGGGACAGTTCCTTAAGGCCTCTCAGCTTCTGCTCTAATGGGGAAGGTCAATATGCATCATGCAGAGGAGTCATGAGAACTAGAGACATCCATGATTCATTCCTGATATTTACTGAGCACCTACTATGTGCAGGGGTTGTTCTGGGGGCACAATAATGAACCTTTATGGAGTATATATTCTAGTAGAATATAATGTTAACTGGCATAAGACATAGAAGTATCAAAAGTAGGCATGTAGGTTTCTAAAAGCACGTATCTCATATGCTCCCAGTTGTGAAAATTGTATGTATATCTGTGTGTCTATGTGTGTGTGTGTCTCTGTGTCTATAAAATGCCTGTCAGTTTGTCCTGCTATGGTGACTTGCATGTTTCCGTGATGCTAGAAGCTCTACCACTTGAATTTCAGAAACCAGCAGGGTCGCTATGATGGTTAAGGTTGTGTGTCAACTTGGCTGGGTGATAATTCTCAGTGTTTTGACAGTAGTAACATAGTTTGGCAGGTGTATGATGTTGTGATCACTTCTGTGGTGAGATTCCATATAATATGGTCACCTCCATGATAGAATCTGCTGTCAGTAGCCAATCATTCGAAAGAGTATTTCTTTGGGCAGGTGGCCTGAGTCAAATATAAGTGGACATTCTGGCAAGGCTCATAGGTTTTTGCTCACTCTGAATTCTGCAGTTATCTTCTGCTTATCTGACCTCTAGTTCTTGGGACTTTAGTTAGCAGCTTACTTGTGGTCTTGGGATTTATTGATCTTTGTAGCCTATGAGCAACAGCCCTACTCTCTGACCTTTCGATCAAGGTAAATCAGGAGAAGTCTCTACCCTGACCTACATACTTAGGACTCTCCAGCCACTACAACTGTATAAGTCATTTCCTTGATATAAATCTCATCCTCCGTCACTCTCATTTTACATATAAAAACATAGAGACAGAGAAAGAGAAAAAGATAGAGATAGTGATAGAGATACATACTTCATTGGTTTTGCTTCTCTAGAGAATCCAGCCTAAGGCAATCAACCATGGTGGGCAAGTGTCATGGATGGAACTATGTCTCCCCCAAATATATGTGTTGATTTGACTTGGCTAGGAGTCCCAGTATGGTACCATTCCACCCATGTGTTGTGAATCCTCCCTCTGTGATATTGATGATGGAGAATGGGCTGCAGTTGTGTTAGTGAGGTGGACTCAAGCTACATGCTTGTGGAATATAAGGGAGAGAAGTGAGCAGAGGAAGTTAGGAACTTCACACCACCAAGAAGGCAGTATCAAGAGCAGAGCATGTCCTTTGGACCTGAGGTTCCAGTGCCGAGATGCTATCCTTGAATTTGGACTTAGCCTACCAGACTGCGATAACTTCTCGTATTGAATAGACTTGCAGCTCATAAATGGATTTGTGGCTTTTCTGACTGTGATGGTAAAGTTTCTCCTTGTGAAGCCTGTCACCTGTGATATCTTCTGTTGGAGCAGTACCAGAGAACTAACACAGCAGGTTTCAGAGGAGCTGCCAGACTAAGGCAGACTAGGAGAAAGGACCTTTCTGTCTACTTCTGAAAACAAATGGTCATGAGAAACTTTGGAATGGCAGCAGAACACTGTTAAATATAACATTAGAAGATGAGTTGCTCAGGTTGGAAGGCACTCAAAATACAACCATGGAAGAGCTGCCTTCTTAAAGTGGTGTCAACCCTATTGATCTGGGTACAGTAAAGCTTTCGGGACCTTCATTTGCTGATGTGGCAGACTGAAGATGAGAAGAAACAGCTGCGATCATCCATTAACAATGGGAATGTTGAATGTACAAAGTATAAGTCTAGGAAAGTTGGGAGCTGTCAAAAATGAAATAGAATGCATAAAGATCAATATCCTAATAAGCATTAGTGAGCTGAAATGGACTGCGGTGAGTCATTTTCATCAGACAATCACATAGTCTACTATGCCAGGAACAGCAACTTGAAGAAGAATGGTGTCGCATTCATCATCAAAAAAGAATATTTCAAGATTTATCCCAAAGTACAACACTGTTAGTGATAGGACAATATCTGTATGCCTACAAAGAACACTAATATGACTATTATTCAGATTTACATACCAACTCCTAATGTCAAAGATGAGGAAACTGAACATTTTTACTAACTTCTGCAGTCTGAAATTGATCAAACATGCAGTCTAAATGCATGATGACTGGTGATTGCAACGTGAAAGTTAGAAACAAAAAAGAAGGATCGATAGTGAGGAAATATGGCTTTGATGATAAAATAAATAAATAAATAATGCCGGAGATCCATGATATGATTTTTCAAGACCAATGACTTATTCACTGTAAATATCTTTTTTCAACAACACAAATGGTAACTACACATGTAGAATCACCAGATGGAAAACACAGGAATTGAATCGACTACATCTGTGGAAAGAGATGACAGAGAAGTTCAATATCACCAGTCAGAACAAGGCCAGGGGCTAATCGCAAAACAGACCATCAATTCCTCCTATAAAAGTTTAAGTTGAAGCTGAAGAAAATTAAGGTAAGACCAAGAGAACCAAAATACATCCTTAAGAATATTCCCCCTGAATTTGGAGACCATCTCAAGAAGGTATTTGACACATTGAACCCCAATGAACAAAGACTAGACAATCCCTGGGATGACATCAAGGAGATCATATATAAAGAAAGCAAGAGGTCATTAAAAAGACAGGAAAAAAGAAAAGGCCAAAACGGATGTCACAAGACCCTGAAACTTAACTCTTAAACATAGAACAGCTAAGCGAATGGAAAAAATGATGAAGTCAAAGTGACGAACAGAAAATTTCAAAGGATGTGTACAGAAGACAAAGTAAAGTGTTATAATGAAATAGGTAAAGATCTGGAGTTAGAAAATCCAACAGAAAACCATACTCAGCATCTCTCAAGCCAAAAGAGCTGAAGGAAAAAAACTCAAGCCTTAAGTTACAATACTGAAAGGTACTATGGAGAAAATACTGAACTACCCAGGAGTTGAAAGGAATACACAGTCACTTTACCAAAAGAAGTGGTCAATGTTCAACCACTTTAGGAGGCACCATACAACCAAGAACAAATGGTGTTGAAAGAAGTCCAAACTGCACTGAAGGCATTGGTGAAAAACAATCCTTCAGGAACTGACAGAATACCAATTGAGATGTCTCAGCGGATGAATGCAGTGCTAAACCTGCTTACTTGTCTATGCTAAGAAGTTTGGAAGACAGCTACTGGTCAGCCAACTAGAAGTGATCCGTATTTATGCTCATTCCAAAGAATGATGACCCAGCAGAATGTGGAAATTATTGAATGATACTCTTAATATCACACAAAAGTAAAATTTGGGTGAAGATAATGCAAATACAGTTGCAGCAGCACACAGAAGGGGGACTGCCAGAAATTTAAGCTAGATTCAGAAGGGGAGGTGACACGAGGTGTATCATTACTAGTGTCAGATGGATCTTGGCTAAAAGCACAGAATGCCAGAAAGATGTTTACCTGTGTTTCAGTGGTTATGCAAAGGCATTTAACTGTGTGGACCATAACAAGTTACAAGTAATATAGCAAAGAACAGGGATTCTAAAACACTTAATTGTGCTCATGTAGACCGAGAAGTTGTTTGAACAGAACAAGAGGATATTGGTGGTCTAAAATCAGGAGAGGTATACATCAGGGTTGTATCTTTTCACCATACTTACTCAACCTATATGCTGAGCAAGTATGCAGAGAAACTGGACTGTATGAAGAATAACATGGCTTTAGGATTCGAGGAAGACTCTTTAACAACCTGCAATTTGCTCGCTGAAAGCAAAGAGGACTTGAAGCACTTACTGATGAAGATGAAAGACTACACTGTTTAGTATAGATTGCACCTCAACATGAATAACAAACATCCTCACACCTCAACCAATGAACAACATCATGAGAAGTAGATAAAATATTGGAAAAAGTCATCAAGGGTTTTATTTTACTTAGATCCATGGTCAACACCCATGGAAGCAAAAGTCATGAAGTCAGATGACATATTGCACTGAGCAGATCTGCTGCAAAAGACCTATTTCAGGTGTTAAAAAGCAAAGATGTCATCTTGAGGACTAAGGTGCACCTGACCCAAGCCATGGTATTTCCAATTGCCTCTTACACGTTTTGAAATCTGAACAATAAACAAGGAAGACTGAAAAAAATTAATTCTCTTGAATTATGGTGTTGGTAAACAATACTGAGTGCACCATGCATGGACTGTCAGAAGAATGAAAAAATCTTTCTTGGAGGAACTATAGCCAGAATTCTCCTTAGAAGCCTGGGTGATGAGATTTCACCTCACATGAATTTGGACATGTTGTCAGGAGGGACCAGGACCTGGAGAAGGACATCATGCTTGGTCAAACAGATGATCAGTGAAAAAGAGGAAGACCCTCAATGAGATGAATTGGCACAGGCAATCTGTATATACCCAAACCTATGTACACATACACACACAGTTTATTTTCACTGTTCATGGTAGTTACATCAAACCAATGGTGTTTGACCTCAACTAGAAACTTGCATTTCAGAACAATCAAAATTTTCTGCTGCTCTTTACAAGTCCATCTCCATGAATGACTGTGAAAAGCTAGAATTACATATTTTAAGGTTATAAATAAATTGTAACGAGTAGGTGAACTAGCAAAGACGGAACCCATAAATAATGAGGACACACTAACAAAGAATGTGCTTAAATAAAGTGAGGAGTTTTGCCTAGAGATTGGTAGTAGAGATACTATATAATACAATACATGCTTATTTAAAAAATAAAAAGCATGCTGTATAAATATATTTTGGACATGTATCTCAATAGTAATACTATTGAAATGTTGCAGAAAGATGCACACTAACAGCATAAGGATAATATTCCCTCTGGGGAGAGAGGGAAGAGAATCAGATATGGAAGGAGATTTTTAGCTATATCCATACATTTTATGCCTATATAAGGAAAAATCCTGAAGCACACATGAAAAATAATAATTTCAATTGAATTTTCAGACACATTAATTCATTACTAAATACAACACACTCAACTACTAACTGGGAGATTGAAGGGTTGTTTTCACCTAGAGGCACCTTGGCAGAAAAGCCTGAAGATCATCTTCCAAAAGATCAGCCATTGAAAGCCCTCTGGAGTACAGCTCTACTGTATCACACATGGCGTCACCAGGAGTCTGAATCCACTCAGTGGCAACTGATTTTTATCTCTGTGTCTCAGATAAGTAAACTGAGGCTCTACGCATTATCAAATCACAGGAAACCTATAACTGAAATCTGACATGTGCATTACATTAGGTACTGAGTCAATTTCTGACTTCCTATGACCCCACGTGACAGAGTGTAACTGCCCCATGGGATGTAATCTTGACACGAGCAGATCCCAGGGAGTACCAGGGTGGGTTTCAACCACCAGCCTTTCAGTTAGAAGCTAAGCACTTCAACACTTTGGCATCCACGGTCCTTGTAATTAAAACTAACTCAATCTAAATTAAGCTCACTTCATTCCATTATCTACCTCCCTAATGTATGCTTACACATTGCTGGATTCAATTTGCTGGTATTTTGTTGAGGATTTTTGCATCTAAATTTCATGAGCGACATAGGTTTGCAGCTTTCTTGCACTGTTTTTATCCGATTTTGGTATCAAGGTAATACTAACTTGGTGAACAGGGAAGTGTTTCCTCCTCTCCTGGTTCTGGAAAAGATGGTACAAAGTTGGTGTTGATTCTTTAAATGCTTGGAAGAGTGAAACTATCTGGGACTAGACCTTTCTTTTCTGGAAGATTTTCGAATTACAAATTCAACTTTTTCAACAGTTGTAGGACTACTCAGTTTGTCCTTTTCATCTTGGATGAATTTTTGTAGTTTGTGGTATTTGAGAAGTTGTCCCATTTCCATCAAACCATCAAATTTACAAGCTTAAAGGTTGTTCACGGTAACTACTTACTACCTTTTCGCTAGACACAGAATCCATAACGGTATTGCTTGCTTTATTCCTAATATTGGTGATATTCACTTTCTCTATTTTTATCTTCATCACTGTCACTAAAGATTTACCAGTTTTATTGTTTCATTGGTTTTTCTCTTTTCTTCTCCTGTTTTCAGTTTCATGGATTTCTTCTCCAATGTTTAATATTTCCTTTCTTATGCTTGCTTCAGGTTTAGTTTTGTTCTTATTTTTCTAATTTCTCGAAATGGCAATTTAGATTATAGCTTTGAGACTTCATCTCTACTCTTATATAAGCATTTGCTTCTATAAATTTGCCTCTCAACACTGCTTTAGCTGAGTCTCACATATTTTAATGCTGTATTTTCATTTCCATTCAATTCTATGCATTGTTTAGACTTCCTTTGAGATTTTCTCCTTGACTCATGAATTATTTAGAAGGATGTTGCTTAATTTCCAACTGTTGGAGATTTTCCCATTGTCTTTCCATCCACTGAATTTTAATAACTGTCTGTGATATTATAGTGTCCCTGTGAGAGCAGGTCCTGTTCATTTTTTCTACTGCTAAATCACTAAGGCTGAGAACAGCACATAGTAAGTGCTCAATAAATAGGAATGAATGAATGGTTGAAATACTTAACTTGGAAATCAATAAAGAGAAAACTGAAGATTTAAATCAGGGAAGGAGATATCACAATGTCAACAGTGATTATGGCTGGGTAGGAAAGTGATCACCTTTATTTTTCCTTTTATGAGGAATGACAGTTAAGTTTGTCAAATCATCTTAGAAAAAGTGCTGCATATTTCAGTGTTGAATGTCACTACAGTCACCTTCGAAGTACTCCCTTTGAGAACAGATATGTACTGAAACGAGCACCTAATCTTCCCTTTAAATCAATTTTGGAAATCTTTCTAGAGTGACATGACAGCTGTTGTCATATTATCCCTGATGCCCTGAAGGTCATTCGGATTTTTTCCTTTCAATATTTCCTTTATCTTTAGGTAAAGAAAAAAGCCATTGGAGTATAGATCAGGTGAGTCAGGAGGGTGTTCCAGTACAGTTATTTTCTTATTGGCTAAAAACTCCTTCATAGACCACTATACAATTAAGTTTGCAAACTTGCCACCATGCCACTGTGTGCAACAAGCATTCCAGAAAGAGTTCCACACTTGCTTTGAAGGGTGGACGAGGCACTGGTGCACAGCTTCCCAAAGTGAGTACTGAAAGGTGATCATAGTGATGTTCAGCAACAAGGTTTGTAGCACTTGGAACAATTAAGTTTGTGGACTTAATTGTCGGACCTCATATACTTTGTATTTTCCAAATTATCTGCAGTGAGCATGTGCTACTTTTACAAGCAGGAAACAGACCTATTAATTCAGGACCTGCTACTTCTGGTTATTTCTGCTTGCTCCCCGGGGAGTCAGAATCTGAATTGCCTAAGAAGCTGAAGATAAAAGCTCGGGCCACAGAGAGACCTTCAAAGAGGACCCAGAGGTGAACTGGCCCAGATACCATGGGCAAAACAGGTAAGGACCTTGCCGCTGCTGCAGTGACTTCATTTCTTCTCTAGATCACGTGCATTTTGAGTCACTAGGGTCAGTGTCATCCTTCTTTCGTCATCGTCCTGAGAACCCTCAAGATCTTGTGAATCAGCATTCAACCCCAGAGGCCTGGCCCACTGTTGTCAATAAAGCATCCATCTGCCTGAGTCCAGTTATCCTAGCTGCAGCGACAATTTGCTTTGAGCAGGAGGCACTGGTGTTTGCTTTCAGGGTTCGTGGTGTCCAAAACATTGCTAAGAAATACAGCAGAACAAAGAGGAAACACAGTAGGGGTTTTGTTTGTTTTTAATATAACCGTTGTTTATACCTTTAGTCACCCTTTCTTCGTGTTTTTCCCAAGGCAGTTTCTTTGGAAGCCAAGTAGATGATACAATTTGACGGTGAACCCAGCTGGCCAATGTAGCTACCCAAACAGTTCTTAGCTGGGGAATATTTCCAAAAACAGGAGAACAAGCCTTTCTACTTTTAGAAATAATGCTAAGAATTTGGTTTAAAATTTTTATATTTTCATGCAACAAAGACATGGCTTAGATCCAGAAGTCTGTTTGTTTTTGTCCTACCCTCTTCTACTCTTCAGGGAAGGTGAAGACATGCTTTTGGTTTGCTGTGAGGTCCAGAGAGTTCCTGGGACCCTGGGTTTGCAAACACGGACCTGATGCCAGGGACCCACTCTTGGGGATTGCCTCACAAACAACTGGGCTGGGGGTGTGGCAGCAGCTCTGTCCTCCTTGGAACTGGGCCAGAGAAGGCATCAGAATAAACAGGCATATCGATCCACACTGATCCCCTGGAGCTTTAGAGAACAGCCAAGAACATGAAAGTCTGGAAAACAATGTCACAATCTAATGGGAGAAAACAGAGTCCACGTCCTAGAAACAATGCGTGTCGAACAACATGGGCTATGCCGAAACCAGCCAGAAGTAGACTCCTGGAGTGGAAACCAGCCTTCCAAGTTAAAAAATCATTTGATTGATGTAATTCTTGGGGGCCGGATTTTTTTTTGTACTGTTGCTGTGGTTAACTTTTTGTACTGAACACATCAAAGGTGTAGATCCATGTGTCCATTTAACATTTATTAAGCAGCTACAGTTTACCTAAGTTAAAAAACATCCATAACTGCACCACGGCTGCCTGGCGGGGACCACCCTTCTTACTTTGGGGACATTAGTGCTATTTTCCAGATATTTCTGGCTCTCTGCTAAGCATGTGATGACTGCACTTCGGTGGATGGCAAGAGGTCATGTTGATTCCTTTCTAGTGAAGGTATGAGTCTTGCTTTGGCCAATGCAATGTGTGTGGAAGCGACACTTGGGAAGAAACTTGAGGCCACTGTGCAGTTCTTGCCATCTTCTTCCCTCTGCTGTGGTAAACAGAGATGCATGTGATGAGACAAAGCCCCACCTGGGTAACTATGACCCAAAGTAACTATGTCACGTGGAACACCCCATACTGACCTGCACTGGGCAGGTAGCACGATCAAGAGAAGGCATTTACTATGTAAAGTTACTAAGATTTGGGGTTGGTTACTGCACCATAGTGGGGTTCTGGTGGCACTGTGGTTAAGAATTTAGCTGCTAATCAAAACAAGAAGTAAGTAGTTCAAACCCACCAGCTGTCCCTCATGAAGGAAAACGGGGTATTTTGCATCCATAAAGATGACTGCCTTAGAAGCCCCCTGGAGCAGTTCTACCCTGTCCTATGGGGTCACTGGTGGTGTGTTAGTGAAATGATACAGTTGCTGACCAAGAGGCCGCCAGTTCAGATCCACCAGATGCTCTTCAGGAACTCCATGGGGCAATTCTACTCTGACATATGAGTTGGAATTCACTGAACAATAGGTTTATTTTTTTGATAGGGTCACTATGAGTCAGAAGTGACAACAGTGAGCTCGTTTTCCTGTTTTTCTACAACATAACCTGGCCTATTTTCGCTGACATGTAGGGGAGGGACCCAGGGCCCTGGGGGAATCTGATGTAAGATGCAATCTTTGCCCCAAAGAGCTTATAAGCTGATTTTCAGATAATGTATCTAGGCACTGCGTAATGACAACAACACAGTAGTGGACTGCTCAAGAGCACAATGACAAGATGTTTGTGTGGAGTGTAGATGCAGCTTTAAAAAGGAACTAATCAGGAGGGGTCGAGGCTGAGTGGCCTCATGTTCCAGCATCTCCTGATGTGGACCCCCCTGGGTCCCCTCCTCACTCCTAAGCCCTGGCTCTCTGCCCTGCAAGACCCACTCACTGTACTGTATCCATAATCTCCCGTCCCTTGTGGTTTCCAGTTGGGTTTGGTCAATGAAAGGTCATTAGGGATTAAATTGTGCCCCCTCCCCAGTAACCCCCCATCAAATTGTGTTGAATTCCTGGTCCTTTTATCTGTAGAGGTGATCCTGTTTGGAAATAGGCTTTTCTTTTGTTGTTTGTTACGCTATGTTATATGGACCAGTGTGGCCTGGGTTGTAAATCTAATCACTTGTGAGTTATAAACTGACCAGAATAGACCCTGAGATACACATGAGGGAAGAAGCTACCTCACAAGGATTGTTTACAAACCAAGGAACCAAGAAACGCCCAGAGTATCAGCAAGGAAAGTGTCACGGATTGAATTGTGTCTCCCCCAAAATATGTGTTGCCATGTGGCTGGGCCGTGATTCCCAACATTTCATGATTGTCTCCATTTTGTGATTTTCCTACACTGTGTGTTAAAGGATCAGGCTGGGACTGTAAATCCCTTCATAGGATCATCTCCCTGCTTCATGAAAAGGGAGTTTCCCTGGAGTATGGCTTGCAACACTCTTAATCTTTTACCCTATATCGTACAAGAGATAAAAGGAAACGGAAGCAAGCAGAGAACTGGGAGTCTCTCACCATCAAGAAAGCAGCACTGGGAGAACAGCACTTCTTTCAGACCTATGGTTCCTGCACCAAGATGCTTGCTGGACAAAGACTGATGCAATACCAGACTTTCTTCCAGAGCCGACAAGGGGGCAAGCTTTCCCCTGGAGCCAACATCCTGAACTTGGACTACCAGACTGTGTAAGAAGAAACTTTCCTTTGTTAAAGCCATCCACTCTGTGGTATTTCTGTTAGAGCTGCACTAGCTGACTAAAACAGAAGGAATCCACAAGGCCACGCAGCCAAGACCTTTTAACCTCCAGAACTATAAGAAAATAAATTTCTATTCTTTGAAGTCACCTACTTGTGGTATTGCTGTTACAGCAGCACATGGGGACCCAGGTGGTGGCCTTGGCAGAAGGCTGGGTGGGAAAGGTGAGGGATTCTAGAGAAGGTGTTCCTCCAGCTCCTTCTTGCAGGGTCATCTCAGGATGGCTGCATCCTTGGCTGAAGGTTGCAGCTCCTTTCAAGGTGACTCTCTCCACTTGACGGACTCCTTCCAGATTCTTCCCTTGCCCCATCTTTCCCAGGATGGGACAGCCCCACAGTTACCAGCCCCAGTGGACTGCACCATCTCTTTAGGTTTCCCTGCACTCTGCTCACCCCTTTATAAACAGTAGTTTTGTTTTGTTTTGTTTTGTTTTGTTTTTTAAACCCTCCTAAAATCCTCCTAATCTGAATGTGTCATCTGTTTCCCAATAGATCTTGCTTTAGGGAGAAAGCAGTGTAGGGAGGAAATGATCAGGCTCTGCCTAATTATAGGGTCAGCTGGTTAAAGAAGCAGGGGGTTGTTAACAGATGATCAGTTCTTCAACAAGAAGTGAATGATCGAGGGGCCCTGCTTCCCCCTCAAGCTGGAAGATTCTGCTGTCCAGTAGAAAAGGGTTGGACATAAAGCATCAGCCTCTTTGCACCTATGGAGAATGAGTGGGCTTTCAGAGTGATCTTTGTCACCCAAAGCCCTTTGCATGTGCTGGGGGCACAGAGGCCAAGAAGAAAGTCATGTCACCTTCAAGAAGCCTCCCTAGTCCCACCTTCTTTGGCAAAGTTGACACTGGACTTCAACTACCATCTTCAGATTGAACCTGAGGTCAGAAGCTGAGTTTTTTATTTAAATTCTAACCTTCTTTTTGCGGTCCCAGCTGAGTTCCCAGGCGAGGCTATTTCTGCTTGGTGAATCACGCCAGAAATAAGTAGCAGAACAGTGGACGATTCTGCCTTTGCTGAGCAAGACTTCTGGGCCCTTCTGAACTACTATAAAGCCAAAGCAGGTATAAGCCACTCAGCTGAGCAGCCTGGGGAGTTTGGTGGTAATGACCCAAGCCTTAGCCTAATGACTAAGTGAGCCGCATGAGTTGCTAGGTCACAGCCCCACCAGCTGGGAGGTTTCTTTTGTCCTGCCTTGGGATTCCTATCACGAATGGGCTGAGCTTATTTATTCATTAGTTGATCAGTTTACCACGTACTAACCAAAGGAGTCTTTGAAAATCGGATTTATGTAAGTTCTTGGCAAAATCCTCTATCTGCCCCGTTCCTGCAGCCCTGTTCCCCACTCCTTAGCTGCATATATCCCATGTAGGGAAGGTATAGCCAGGAAGAGGCTGGTACCTGGAGGTACATCATTTCCCAAAGCATCTGGAGTGAGCAGACACATAGCTGCAGCTGCTAGGGCTAGATGTGGGGGAGTGGCCGGTTCAGGCACGTCAGGATGTAAAGTTGGAGGAAGCAGAGACAGCAATTTGGAAGATTTAGGGTTTGGGGGTTGTTGTTAGATTTTACTGTGCTGCCACTGACATGTAGTTTGTGTTCCCTCCAGATCAGGTCAGAGATGGCAGAAAGGAACCAGGCATTTCTGAGTGCCAGATTTGCCCAGCTGGAAAGATGCAGAGGAGGCAGCAGGAATTGCTTTAAAGTCCAAGATGCTGTTTGCTCCTCGGGTGCCAGAAGGCGCACTCCAGGGCCTGGGGCAATACCCACCAGAAGCAACAGAGAAGTGATAAAACTCACAGCCATATAACTTGCATCATAACAATGCCCTTGAATTACAAGCATATTTTCCAAAGACAAAAATACACATTCAAACCACAAAACACCATATTAATCGTGAAGAGAGGCAGAGTTGTTGACTGATGAAAGCAGTTCAGGAAAGGAGACGGGAGATAAGACAGCGAGAAACAGCAAGAGTTCAGGAAACGCCTGGGGAACCCTTGTCCTGACTGCACAGACTCCGGGGTGTACCTTTGGAGTGGGGGAGAAATGACACCTAAACTCTGACTTTCTCCTGTTCTTGCTAACCAACACGGAGTCAGCCCCAAGTGATGGGGGCCCTAAGCACAATGCAACAAAATGTTGTCCAGTCCTGGGGCACCTCTGTGATCACTTGCCGACTGGACTATGTACCATTTAGTGCCACAGGTTGGCATTCGTTGATTTTTCAGAACTAGATCTCCAGGCCTTTCTTCCTAGTCCCCTTAGTCTGGAAGACCCACTAAAACTTGTCCAGCATCATAGCAACAGGCAAACCTCCACTGACCGAGGAGTGACGGCTGCACACAAAGTGCCCTCACAAGGAATCGAACCCAGGTCCCCCTCACAGAAGGCGAGAGTCCTACCACTGAATCACTGATATCTCATGATTGCTTTCTAGAGCCCACCAGACTGTAGTTTCTCTGTGACAGGTGTTTGAGAGCAGGTGTCTCAAGCTTTAAGAACACCCACAGGAATCCCGTGGGGACACTGCTGAAATGCAGATCCCAATTCTAAGGGTTCTAGCTAGCTCCCAGGTAAAATTCACTTTGCTGGACCACACTTAAACGACCACCCACTGCTGTTGAGTCAATTCTGACTCACAGTGACCCCACAGGACAAGGCAGAACTGCCCCATGGGGTTTCCAAGGCTGTCATCGTTATGGAGCAGACAACCGTGTCTTTTCTCTCGCAGAGCGTAGGATGGGTCCAACACAGAGACTTTTCGATTAGCAGCCAAGTATGCCACCACTATGCCACCAGTGTGCCACCAGGGCTGCTTCTTTACAGTAACTAGCAAGGATATAAGGTTATTTCCTCTGCTTAGTAAGACTTCTGCTTCCCTTCAAACTAATATTTAAAACAAACAAACAACAACAACAAAAAATTGCCATCGAGTCAATTCTGACTCGTAGCGACCTTACGGAGCAGAGTGGAACTCCCTTATAGAGCTTCCAATGGGCATCTGGTGGATTCAAACTGCCTACCTCTTGGGTAGCAGCCATAGCTCCTAACCGTTATGCTATCAGAGTTTTCAATACGTAACAAAAGCCAATATAAATTATCCAACCGAGCAGGCCGGGAAGTTTGTGACAATGACGGCAGTCTTAGCCAAGTGACCAACAGGCTGTACCTGGAGCTCCATCTTCAAACAGCCCCAGCCCTACCCCTTGGAAGTGCCACCCAACTACCAGTACTAATAGCGTCAGATAAGGGGCCTTCTGCTGGGCTGTGCTTGTTTTCAGAAACTGTAACCAACCTGGAGTTAGGACCAGCCTTACTCTCATTAGCCACCACTGAATCAGTTCCGACTCACAGCAACCCCCTGTGTCCACAGGGCGTCTTAGTTGTAATCTTAAAGGAAGATTGCCAGGTCTTTCTTCCACAGTACTGCCAACTGGGCTTGAATCATCAACATTCAGGTTAACAGACAAATACCAGCTCTTTGTACCCCCTGAGGACTTGAAGTGCAGTCTTAAGGAGGCAGGATGTAAATACCCAAGGAGGCCAGACATGTTCAGGACCACTGAGTTCCTCAGGCACTATGTACTGTAGAAATTCCAGAGAGGATAGATTATGTAAACTTGAGTGGGTAGGGAAGGCTTCCTGGATGAGGTGAGACTCTGATAGGCCTGGAAGGACAGCTGGGAATTTGAGATACACAAAATAACCCTGCCACCAGTTGTTGACATTAATAATATCTGAGGAATCCTGGTAGTACAGTGGTTAAACAGTCGGTTGCCATCCAAAATGTCGGGATTTGAACACACCAGCCCCTCTGTAGAAGAAAGATTCGGGAGTCTCCTTCTGTAAAGATTACAGCCTTGGAAACACTACAGTACTTCTACTCTGTCCTATAGGGGCTTTATGTGTTGTAACCAACTAGGTAAAACCCATTGCCATTGAGTCAATTCTGACTCATAGGGACCCTATAGAACAGAGCAGAACTGCCTCATAGAGTTTCCAAAGAACACCTGGTGGGTTTTATGGGAGCATTCCCTCCCACCAACACCTGCAATCCACCACTTGCAAAGCTGTTAAAAACGACATATCTGAGGAAAAGACTGCTGGGTGAGAGGTGGATTCCCCCGGGTGTGGGTATGGCCGACCCTGACCCTCCTCTGCCGGGCGCCCCAATGGAGCAGCTGTGGCCAGCAGGGGGCGCTGAGGAGGAAAACTTGGCTGGTCCCCGCCTGCCTCCCGGGTCCGGAGGGATGCTTCCGGTCAACTAGCTGGCTCCCCCACCGCGTACCTGCCCCGGCATCAGGGGGAAACGATGTGTGTCTGTAGGGCCTGCACTGAAGGGCCGTAGATCAATGCAAAGGGTAGTAAACAAGAGAGACATGGCACGTGGTGGTCTGCTGGTGGCTAGAGCTGCAGGAGCCGGTGTCAGCTCTGGGTCCTTTCCAGCCCCTGGCCTGGCAGCTCAGCTGTGAACTGAGTGAGGACACGTGCTTTCCCCTCCTTGGGGGGGTGCCTGGGCTCAGACCAGCCCCCCCTGCACTGCGGGACCTCCCAGTGAGGGGCATCTCCTCTCAACCGCCTCTCCATTAACCGTGAAGGAGGTGAGATGATTCCCCCTTACAGAGGAAGAGTCCTTGAGTGGCACAATTAGTGGTCAGCGCTCCCAGCTTTAACCAAAAGGGTGGAGGTTTGAGTCTACTCAGAGGCACCTCAGAAGAAAGATCTGACAATCTACTGCTGTAAAATCAGCCGTGGAAAACCCTGTGGATCACACAGCTCCACTCTGACACACATGGGGTCTCCACGGGTCGACTGGTTTGGTTTGATTTGCGCTCAGACAAGAACACAGCATGACCCCCTCACAGGCGGCGTGGTCTTACCAGCATCTCCGTAGTGAGAGAACACCCTCCCTGCTCTCCCTGCTTCTCCTGCCTCTTGTGATAATCTGATGAGAGAAGAGAGGTGACAGAGCCTCTTAACCCTCAAAGAGCCGCGGCTCTGGACATCAATATTGGTGTCTGGTGGCAGTGCTGGGCGGAACCCCAACACTGTCAGTGGGGTAGACCCACGGACGAGGAGAAGTCCTCATACTGGACACCTGGCTTCTGCTCCTGGGGAAATGCCTTAAACAGAGTGGCTAGCTGCCTCTCAACAGTGGCACCACAGTTTTGTGACCAGATAGCCTACCTACCTGGCTGGCAGTGGAGGCTTTCACCGGAAGGCTGAGAACGCCTCTCTAGCTCCTTGCCTGGTGACAACACATCTCTGCCTGCTCACTGCACCAGGCACGACCTCTCCTGAGATGCTCCTCCATAATGCACCCCTTCGATGATCACCTGGGTCTATGGACCCATGTCACAATCCACCAAGGCCACTATCTACATTGGCACTTGTAATTGTTTTGCTGAGAATGTGTCTGTCTCATCCACCTAGCTTTGAACTTGATGATGCTAAGAAGCATGACCCATCTCTGTATCCCAGCACACACCCTGGGACCTGCCTGATGCGTGGTGGGTGCTCAAGGTTTATTGAAGGAATTGCATCTAATCTTTAAAATGAAGGTGTGCTGCCTAGGTCAGTTTGGGACTCTATAATAAAGCAAGAATTGAGCTTACCCCAGTATGTTCTGCAGAACACAAGGTCTGTAAGACACTTCACACACACACAGGTGCACAATCTCATACGTTTTAGAAAGACTACATATTACAGCCTCTTTTAGGGATGAACAGTGTCTATCTGTCCACGAAAAGCTGCAAGAAACCGCAGTGAAGAGACCTGTTTAGCTTTATTAAGTCAAGAATTAGCCAAATTTATTAGATTATATACAGCAGAGGATGCAGAGCATTTGATGTTCTTCATTGCCCCCTTCTTCCTTAAGCAACCAAACCAAACCAATTGTGGTCAAGCCAACTCCAACTCACTGCAACCCTACGTGCTTCTGGGTAGGACTGCACTGCATGGGCTGCGGCCTTTGAGCATACGGTCTCCCAGAATAAAAACTGCTTTTCCCAGCTCTCCTTGCAGCAGGGTGCAGCTCTACGGAGCTGAGAGACATAGGGAAGGAAGGACCTCACACACTGTAAAAATGTGAACATGATAAAAACAACTGAAGCAAATCAAAAGGGTGTACAATCAACAGTAAGTCTTCCTCCCAGGACCTCAGCCTCCCGCTACCTTCCTAGAGGCACCCACTGTCCCCAGTGTCCTGTGATCCTTTCTGAGATGGTTCCATGTATATTCATAAGCACATGCATACTCATACATAGAAGTTTTTTTTTTTAATCTAGCTTGAAGCAAGTTATAAGACTACTCTGTACCTCCCTTCTGTTGTTTATTCATTTTGTTTTTTTTTTTAATCTACCATGCACTGGAGATCCATCTGTATCAACCCACCTCATTCTAGCTCCTACATTGTGGGTGTTCTGTTCCTGTCTTAGTCATCTAGTGCTGCTATAACAGAAATACCACAAGTAGATGGCTTTAACAGAGATTTATGTCCTCAAAGTAAATTAGACTAACAGTCCAAGTTCAGGGCAATAGTGCCAAGGGAAGACTTTTTCTGTTAACTACAGAGGAAGGTCCTTGTTGTCAACCGTCTCCCGAACTGGGAGCTTCTGAGGTGTAGAGACCCTGGTCTGAAAGACTCACTCTGCTCCCAGGACTGCTATCTTTAGCCCTATGGAGTCCCCAACTCTGCTTGCTTCCCTTTCTTTTATAACCCAAGGACAATGCGATCTTACACATGGAGTCCTTCCCCACCCGGCACAGCTTCTGCACATCCTCCTTCATTAACATTATAGAGGCAGGATTTACAACACGTAGAAACATCACGCAATATCAGGAATCATAACCTAGCCCAATTGCTACACACATTTTTGGAGGGTAACAGAATTCAATCCACGACAGTGCCTATTAAGTATACATTATCCAGTCCCCTAATAACCCCCAAACCTGTTGCCATTGAGTCAGATCCGACACATAGCAACCCTAGAAGTCAGAGAAGAATTGCCTCCCTAGAATTTCCAAGGAGCACCTGGTGGATTTGAACTGCTGACCTTTTGGTTAGCAGATATAGCACTTAACCCACTACGAGGGTTTCCTAGTCCCCTAACAGTGGATGAAAATCCTGGTGACATAGAGGTAAACATTGTGACAGCTAAAATGTCACCAGTTCAAGTCTACCAGAACTCCTCGAAACTCTATGGGGTACTTTTATTCTGTCCTCACAGCGGTTAAGTGCTATGACTGTTAACCAAAGGTCGGCTGTTCAAAGCCTCCAGGCACTCCTGGGAAACTCTATGGGGCAGTTCTACTCGGCCCTATTGCGTCTCTATGAGTTGGGATTGACAGCAATGGGTTTGGTTTCTTTGGTTTGGTTATACAGTTGCAAAGAGTCTGAATTGACTCAGTGGCAGTGAGAGAGGGAGAGAAACTTTCAAGAAGATACCACTTAAATTCCAGAAGGCCTGGGAGTGGGACTTATGAGCCTGTGAATGAGTGGATGTAAACTGCTGAAAACTCCTAGAAGGCATGACATCAGACCCTCGCAAAGGATGGATCTGGCCCTCTGAATGTGACCCTTGGACCCATGCCCAAGCCCACTGCTTTCCTCCTTGAGAGGAGAATGCACCTGTGGAAGTAGCCTTTGTTATGCTGTTTAGATAAGAAGGCACCAGTTTGCTTTGTGAGGAACTTCCCATACTCTATTCAAATCAATGCCCGCTTTGCTACATGTGTACCTGTTCTGTTCACTAAATAAAAATGAGCTGCCTGATGCCTAAATTAGGGTTGGGGTGTCAGAGATACTAACTTCCCTCCCCCCACCGCCATAGAAGTCCTGAGATAAGCTCAGTTTCTAAGGAGAAGGTAAAACTCCAGATGCCTCTCTCTGGCACCAAACCAGGGTGCTCCCTCCTCCTCCCATAGAAAACCTTGATACACCCAGTTTCTAAGGGGAGGGTAGCTTCATTCCATGTAACTTAAGGCTAACTGCTCACCTAGAGCCTCTGTGAGTATACTGGGTCAATAGGAATGCAATATGGAAATCTGTATACCTATAACTACCAATTAGGAGAATATATGGAAATTCCTTTGTCTGCTTTCTTGGGAAAACATATAAATAGATAACGTCTGATAATGGAACGGGGTGCATGGCTATTTTTTGGACCTGAGTCTATCTGCTGCACTGCCAGCTAATAAACGCCTCTTCCTCTACAAATAAAATGGTGTTCAAGGTGCTTTCTGCTCTGCAGGGTAAACTTATCTTTTTTCCTGCTACAGCAGAGGGTTGTTTTTGTTGTAATGGGGAATATTTAGTCTCATGCCTTTTACTCCTACAAACAGCACCCTGAAAAGAACTCTTTGCCCACAAACAGGATTGTAGTAGTTAAACACCCAGAAGTAGAATTGTTGGGTCTAGGGTACGTGTGTTTTAGCTTGTGTTTGGTAATGTCAAAACACATCACTACTGACTAGATTCTGACTCAGAGACCATATAGGACTGAGTAGAACTATCTCAGAGAGTTTCCCGGGAACACTTGGTGGATTCAAACTGCCACCTTTGGGCTCGTAGCCATAGCTGCTAACCACTGTGCAACCAGGTTTCCCTCAACTGTGCCTAAGTCTTCTTCAGAAAGGTCACATCTCCCTAAGGATGTAGTGAAAGGAAAATCTGTTTTTCTACCTGCTGGCCCAGTGTGTAACCCAACTTGGATCCTCTGCCCCTAATTAAATCTTCTGTGCTCTGGTGTCTGCCACCCCTTCCTCCCTCCCTGGAATCTGGCTTCTACCTGCTCTCTGGCTCCTGAAATCCTGTCTTTGGGGACTGCTTTGTCCTGAAGCTGCCACCTTCGAAGGCTGACCCACAGGATACCCAGTCACAGTTGATGTTACTTGAGTTACTGGCTGACCTTACTTCATTCTCTCACTGTGAAATGCTGTCATCCCAAAATAAAAGGGTCTGTGAAGTTCTGTGAAATAGCCCCATGCCCAGCTATATGCCCTTGAGAATGTGTCTGATGAAAGAGTGGGAAGGATTTTCTATGGCCCTCTATGCCCTCCATCTGTGTATACTTTCCACTTGCCATCCCCAAGTCACTGGTCTTAGAATGAAATGGCATCCGAGTTATAATTTGACCTTTGGCCTTCAACTCCTAGTCTCCTGCTGGAGAAAGGGCCCTCTTTACTCAGCATCTTCTTCACCTTTGTCACTCGTCATCTCTAGGAATGACTCACACCCATGGAGAGGGCACCATAGTGGGAGAAAGGACTTCTGGGTGTGAGCCTCGGCTCTGGCTTTGACTGCCTTTCCCCGTCCTGCCTCTGTCTGACTGGTTCTCGTTAGCTTTTCAATGGTTATTGAGGCCCTGTTGTAAGCCAGGAGTCCCCGGGTGGTACTAACAGTTAATGTATTTGACTGCTAACCAAAATATTAGCATCTGGAGTCCACCAGAGGCACCCCAAAAGAAAGCTCACCATCTGCTTCTAAAAAAAGCCAGCAACTGAAAGCCTATGGAGTATGATTCTATTCTGACACTTAATGAAGTCACCATGAGTTAGAATCCACTCAACAGTGACTGGTACTGGAATTCATTTGGTAAGCCAGCACTGTGGACAGTAAGGCCAAGCATCCTCAGGAGGGCTGCAGACATAGCTGGGGACATGAACACAGAGAGAGAATGACGACTAACACACAACAGATGAGCCCAGCAAACCTTCGCAACAAGCTTTTGCCTTAGGAGCCAAGGCCACACGATGAATGACACATAGTCCTTGTCCTCAAAATGGTCACCATCTCACAGTTGAACCTTAGCCAAAAATTAGCTGCATGCTTCTAGGAGCTTTGTTTCCTGTGTAATCCTCACGCAGCCTCACGCAGGTGGGCCTGTTATTCCCATGTCACAGATGAGGAAACTGAGGGTCCAAAAGGCAACTGTGCCCAAGGACTGAGATATTGCCACTTGGGGTCAAAGCCCTCTAACAGGAGCTTGCACAGGCCACCTTGGGAGCCCCACACTAACTCTCCAAGCCATAAGTATTGTGGTGAGGAATGAACAGCATCTGAGCCGCATCTTGAAGGACTCAGAGATTCCAAAGCAGGTGTGATATAATAAAAAGTGATTCTGTAGCGGTCACAGCATGTATCCTAGAGCCCAATGCGGGGACACTGGATGTTCAGTAAGTGACTGTGACATCTAAGAGGCTTTCATGGGAGCAGTGGAAGTTGTGTTATCACAGGCTGTAGGAGCAAGGTCATAAAGAGTGCTGAATAACACCCTAAAGAATGTAACTTCTCCTGGAGGCAATAGGGAGCCGCTGAAGGTTGCTAAGCAAGGGAGACAGCAGATAAAAAGATCACAGGCTGGTACAAGAGAGCAGTGCTGTCGGTGTCCTCGGTGACAGGGGAGACGAGCGTGGGTGGGCAGGATACTCTGAAGGAAAGGCGAACACCCCAATGACAGTCGCATGTTGACACAGAAGGCAGTTGTTGAATAAAGCCATGCGTGGGGATCACGAAACTTGCAGCATTTGAGACTCAGCCCAGATTGTGCCTGCACCCACCTCAGAAAAGGAAACCAAAAAAGAAACAGCTAAGAAAGCATCACATCTATTAAAATAGCCGAGCTCCTGTCTCTCTCAGCTCTTTGATTCTGACTTTCTCACCAGACCTCAGTGCTCCAGAAATCTGTACCACCTCAGAGAGTAAGCCTGTCTCCCTGTCTCTTGAGCTTTCTCCACCTTTGTCTGTCCCACTCAGCTTCCTGTCTGACCCCAGGGCCCATTTTCTGACCAGAGTTTGGGGAACTCCGAGTAGGGGAGCCCCTTCTTCTCTCTGGGTTTGGGTTCCACCAAGAAGCCAACCCCAAAGCTTGCAAGCAACCATCCAAGTCACGACCCAAACCAGACCGAACCCACTGCCATCAAGTCAATTCTAACCCACAGCAACCCTACAGGATGGAGCAGAACTGCCCCACACTGTTGCCAAGGAGCCACTGGCAGATTTGAACTCCGACCTTTCAGTCAGCAGCAGTAATTCTTAACCGCTATGCCAGCGTTTCCCAAGGCATGACAATTGGTCTCTATTGACTTGGCACAAAAGATGAAAAAGGAGAGAGTCAGGGATAGGAGGAGGGAATGAATAGATGGCTAATTGTCTCTCCATGGGCAACTGCCTGCTTGCCATGAGACCAGAAGGAATGAATGGTGTTGGCCTGCAATTATTGAACGTGTTGATTTCTTCATTTAGTTTTTCCTCAGTGCGTTTCTTTTAGTGAGTATGGAAGCTTACTAAGCAGATTAGTTTCTCATTAAACAATGAATACACATATTATTTTGTGACACTGGTCGCCAACCCTGAGAGGCATCAACAGTCTCCCTTTTTAGATCTCAGGTTCTCTGTTTCCATTAGTTCAGCTTTCCTGTCCCCTATTGCCTTCCTGTCCTTCCCCCTGAGCTGCTATGTCCATTTAGTCTTGTTTTGTTTTACGGGACTGTCTAATCCTTGAAGTGTGAACCTCGAGAGTGACTTCAGATTTCTGTGGTCTCCGTCAGATCAATAACTCTGGTCTGTATGTGTGTGTGTGAGTGTGTCTCTCTGTGTGTGTGTGTGTGTGTGTGTTTGAATTTTGTTCTACAAGTTCTGACAGTTAAGTTTGCCAAGTCCTCCTAGGTAAAGTGCTACATACCACGTTGCTGAATATCACAGTGGTCACCTTCGAAGTCCTCCCCTTGGGAAGCTATGCACTGATGCGAGCACATAGTCCACTACCGTTCAAAGCAATTTTGGAACTCTTTTTCTGGAATGGCCACCGGAGCTGTCATCATATTACACTTGATGTGCTGAACGTCATCAAAATTTCTTCCTTTCAATATTTCCTTTATAATCTGGTAAAGAAAAAAGTCATTGGGGGCCAAATCAGGCAAGTAGGAAGTGTGTTCCAATACAGTTATTTGGTGACTGGCTAAATACTCCCTCACAGACAACTATACAATTAAGTTTGCAAACTTGTCACTGTGCCACTGTGCACAATGGGCATTCCAGAAAGCGTTCCAAAGTTGCTTTGATGGGTATACTAGGCGCTGGCCATCAGTGCCTAGCTTCCTGAAGGGGGTACTTCAAAGGTGACCATAGTGATATTCAGGAGGGAAGTATGTAGTACTTAGAACAACTAAGTTCATAGACAGAATTGTCGGACCTCACACATTCCACTGCACCCCACTCCCACCCTGCTCTGTCTTGGACCCTCTATTGTGATCTCTGTCAGAGTGGTTGGTGGCGGTATAGTTATGCTCGACTCAGTCTGGTGGAGGCTGTGGTAGTTGTGGTTTATTAATCCTTTTGACTAATCTGCTGCTGAACATTTGGATCAAAGATTCTGTAGAAGAATCCTGATCAAAACAGAAAAAATGCAGAATAGAACTTCAAATTATCATGGACTCCAGACTTCCTAGAGCTACAGAAGCTGGATAAATCCCTGAAACCACTGTCCTGGGATAATCTTTAAAAGTTAAACCCAAAATTATTCCCCGAAGTCTTCTTAAAACCAAACTACAGTTCAGCTTAACTAGTAAAAAAAATCTGCCTTGAACATTTGGTGCTTTTAAGAACTGTGTATACGGGGTCAAAGTTACAACAGTAACTTGAGAGATGAGATAGGAATCTTAGAGGGGACAGTGAATTTCTGTTAATGGGGGAGGAACAACTCAGAAAAGGATGGTGAGAATGGTTGCCCATCTCAAAGAAGATAATTAGCACCCCTGGATTGCACATGTAGGAATGGTTGAATTGGTGTATGTTTGGTTGTGTCTATTTTCAACAACAACAACAAAATAAAACTGAAGCACGCAAAAAGAACCCAACCCAAACTCAGTGTCATTTTCCTACTGAAGAAACCATTAACTTCTCTTTGGCTGGGCTTTTCATCGTGGTTGGCTTTCATCAGCTTCCCAAGTGGACAATAAATTCTCCCCAGTGCAAAGGTGCCACTTTTTTGCACAGTCATCGTTGGTTTAATATTTTTTATTGCAAACGACAAAGCCTAGATCTGGAGGCAGGCGTTGCCTGAGGAAACGGCCACCCAGGGGCCTGGGGTTAAACCCTCAGGGCGGGCTGAGGAAACCTGAGGAGCATCACTAGCCTTTGCCCCACAGCCTGGCCCAGACTGCAGAGACTGGAGCCCCCCAGCCTCGGCCTTCCAGTCCAAGGCCTCGGTTCACCTGGTGGGGGACCCCCTAAAAGCCATCTCTTCCCTCCAGCTTCACCTCCCCCTGAAACTTCCCGTCTCAGCTTCTGATCCACCTCCTCTGAGGACTACTACTAGGATACGTATCTTTCATGAGTTTGGGTTTTTTGGTCTGCTTTTTCTGTTTGTGAAAACATGCTTGCCTACAGGCTTTCCACCCCCAACCCCAGAAAAAACTGGAACACATATTATCATTCCTAAGCTTACTTTTGGAATTTAACGTTATATCCTAGCCATTGTTCCAACTCCTGAGGTAGAGATCTATCTGACTTTTCTTTTTCAGCAGCTGTGTTTCATCCCACTGTGTGGCTGTCTTATGATTTTACCAACAACTCTCCTGTTGATGGACATTCAGATTGCTTCTAGGTTTTTTTTTTTTTTTTTTCTTGCTATTGTTATAAATGGCAACCTGGTAGTTTCGTGGTTAAGTGCTACAGCAGCTAATTAAAAGGTTGGCAGTTCAAATCCACCAGATGTTCTTTGGCAGCTGTGTGGGGGCAGTTTGACTCTGTCCTATAGAGTCGCTATGAATTGGAGTTGACTCTATGGTGGTGGCTTTGGGTTTTGGTTTCATTATCATAAACAGCCCTGTAATAATTACTATACCTCTCTCCTGTAGTCCAGGGGTCTGAGTTCTGTAGGACACAGCCCCATGAGGGAGACTGATGGCTGAGGCAGAGGGAATGTGTATTTAAATTGCAGTAGACACTTTCTCAAAAAGACCTCACACTTCACACTACTTTAGAATAAATCTTCAACTCCAAAACCAGAGGGTGATAATTTCTCAGGGAAAGTCTTTTTTTAAGTTGCACTTCACTTTTAGGTAAAACATGTGAAATTATTTTATAAACTCAGAAACACATACAGCTCAGTTGTTATCTGGTGCTGACTTGCGCCTTAAATTCCAAGTAAGAGTGTTCCCAACCTCCATTCTATAGATTTCCCTAAATCCAACAGCCGATCCAAGGTTTCTGGAAGTTTTAGCATGTGGAGGGAAGGAGTTTGCAGTCTGATCCCTTGATCTAGGCAGCCCCGAAACCCTTGCGTTGGGAATCATTTTGTAATACAATTCCACCCATTACTACCTTCTCCGGGTGGAACAAGCTAGTTCAGATTGATCAGCATTCTTCCAAACCTTTCGTCTCATTTCTGGACTTGGGCATTTGAAACTCAAATGCCAAGTATTTAACCCTGACTCTCAGCACTGTGCAGTAATAAGCCTCCCTCGAGATAACACTCCAGCTGCCCAGACCGGGGCAGGTGTCGGGCCACCAGAAAGACCTAGAGCGAACGTTGTAATGACCGAGACTGCTCGTATTCTCTCGGCGGTGACACCGTCCCAAAACAGCTGGCATCTTCTGGTGAATATTTGGGTAAGGATCTTGGAGTGGAGGGGGTTTGGGGGTGGGAGAAACACCCAAGGGTGCTGCTGGAGAGCCACAACTAATCACTTGGCTTTCTCATCCTGAAAAGAGTGTGAGAGCTGAGGGTAGAGGTAGAAAGAAGGTGTTTTTAAGTGGCTGTAGATTCAAAGGAAGAGAAAAGGTGAAGCAAGAAGGAAGAACTGTGTGGAAAGAACAGATGTCTCAAGAGCATTCCCATGGCATTTTGCTTATCATGCCATCGTTCACCTGGGTTACTGTAAGAGTGTCCTCACTGGTCTGCTTATTCACACTCTGTGCCCCACCAATGCTGTACCCACACACTGACAGACAGACTTTTCTGAATGCAAATCGGATTCTCCCCTTTCTACCAAAAGCCTTCAGTGCCTTCCCATTGCTCTCAGAATACAGTCCAAACTTTCCAAAACGCCGTGGGATCCATCACAATACGGCATCTGGACCCCCTTTGTCTTCCTTCTGCATCTCTCACTCTGCTGTCTGCAAGCTGAGCTCTGCCACCCCACACCGCCAACTCCTTGGTCCACCCCATCCCTCGCAGGCCTTTATGTAATCATCACACACCTGCTGAACCCTCTGCTTCCTCTTCGTCACACCCACCCTGAGAAGAAGAGCCTTGACACTAATGTTTTGAGGTGAGGAGTGTTCAAGTCACATGTGGGGCACACCAAGATTTGAAAGCAGAGAAGCCAGGCTGTAAAGCTAAGTGTGTCTAGAGTCTCTGTCCTTTCAAGCACACTGCTGCCACCAGAGCCAGTAAAGGCAAAGGTGGTGTTGCAGAGGTAGCATGATAAACCTTTATAGGACAAGAACGTCTCAGTTCGAGGGACTGCGTCACTTAAGAGGACATCAGGGCCAGGGAGCTTCACTGATGGAAAGGAATCAAGCAAGACCTACAAGAGAAGATCTCACACCTTTTGGTCTCTGCACTCTTTTGTACTCTTAAAGCCCTATAGGGTTTTCTGGCTCTGATCTTTATAGGAGCAAACTCACTAGGTCTTTCTCTCACGGCACGGCTGGGTGAGTTCAAACCACCAGCCATCCCATTAGCAGCTGAGTGCTTAACTGTTGTGCCACCAGAGCTCCTTAAAGCTTTGTTACTGTTTGCTGTCAAGTCAATTCTGACTTACAGTATGACAGAGTAGAATTTCCTCATAGAGCTTCCTAGGCTGTAACCTTTACAGGAACAGGTTGCCAAGTTTTTTCTCCCTCAGAGTGCTGATGGGTTCAAATTCCAGACCTTTCAGTTAGCAGCCAGCCAAGTGCTTAACCACTGTGCTACCAAGGTTGGTAAGGACCCCCTAGGAAACTCTGATGACACAGTGGTTAAGTGCTAGGGCTGCTAATCCAAAGGTTGGCAGGTTGAATCTAGCAGACACTCCTTGGAAACTTTATGGGGCAGTTCTACTCTGTCCTATAAGGTCACTATGAGTCAGCATCAACTTGATGGGAACAGGTTTTGGGGTAAGGACTCCTAACTAGCTTCTCCTAACTAGCTTCTTGTGGGTTATGTGTATTCCACATTCAAAATTAAAACTGGGGTAGATTGAAAACACAAGAATACACAAGTTCACATTCCATCAGTCATCAGAGAATGACATCGTCGTACTTCAGAAGACTCTGGAAAATTCCACCATAGGCTCAGGAGAGAATAAAAGGGGAAAAAGGCAAATCATGCCATAATATTGCCATGAGAATGGTTTGACCTTGCAGATCCCCTGAAAGAGTCTAGGAGCTCCCAAGGGTGTCCTGACAATACTTCGAGAATTGCTGGCTTTTTCTAGAATTCAGGCAGGGTCTGTAGTGGGCCTTTTGGAGATGATAAAAAAGGAAGGGGCAGGGGCGTCCTTGTGCAGTCTGGAAAGATCTCTGCTGTGAGGCGTTACAAAACGCTGCTGTGGTGAAGAGTGAAGGGTGGCCCCAGAGACCCGGCCATGCCCATCTGAGCTGGGCACAGTGAGCCCTGCAACTTAGTTAGCAACAGGGCCCAAAGCTGCCCACCACTCAACAGCATCCTGGGGCGATACCTTCCAGGCCTCCTCCAGGGATGGGACAGCAGAAGGACAGGCGCTCTGTGTTACTCCTGTAGACAAAACCTGAAGGAGCAATTCTTGGAAAGTGGCTTTGTGGCCGCCAAGCTGGGAAAGTCAAAGCTTTGCCCTGTACCACTCCCACAAATCCCAGCCGAGTGACAGCCAGTTTTAAATAAGGCTTATTTAACAACAATAACAAATCAGCTTATTTTCAGTGTGAAATGAATTGTGTTCAGACTTAATCCCCTGTGGTCAGTCGGCACTCCACAGCTATGCCAGCTGTCCTGGTCCCCACAGCCCGCCTTAGTGAAGGTTACGTCCCCTTTTTAATGACAAGAAGCAAGAATCCAGTAATGCATTCAGTGCAGTGAAGACTTAATCCCAAATATCATTTTTACTCAGATGAAGACAGTTCACCCACTGCAGATGGAATTCGACAAACACTGTCTCTGAATTGAGGTCATCCGTTTACTTAATTGTAACACTGCTGCGGCTCGCGCAAGCTTCTGACCAAGTGCCCCGGGGAGGACTCTCTGATAGGTTTTATTCATGGGATTTCCTGGTCCCCTTCCTGGTAAGTGAAGCCAGGACTGAGGGGCAATTGGCAGCTTACTCCCACTGATGAATACCCAGAACATGCCAGCATTTACGGGTCGGCAGAGGCCAAGTAAAACAGAGGGTCATCGAGAAGGAAGAAGGCCCTCAACAAGACGGATTGACACAGTGGCTGCAACAGTAGACTGAAGCACAACAGTAGCTTTGTGCACGGCGCAGAATCAGGCGGTGTTTCAGTCTGCTCTACACGGAGTCGCTGTGAGTCAGGACCAACCTGATGGCACCTAGTGACGACGGCAACAGAGGACAAAGGCCCAGAGCATCGGATGACAGTGGAGGAGACCTTCACGTGGGAGGGCTCCTGGAACTCGTGGGAGGAAGAGCAGAGGGCTGTGGACCTTGATGGAGGACTCCTGGACTACCAGTTTATGTAGGGTGCTCAGAGAAAAAGGGGCAGAAGTTATCTTAGTCAGGAAGGAGAAAGTAGTCTTCCCTTAGAGGCATCGGACAGCTGAAAACTGGGTGCCCGTCTCACACTTGGTAGTGTCCAGGGCTGAGGGCTTTCTTTTCCTGAGGCCCTTAGCAGTGGGGACTACGACATGAAGAGAAGCTAACTTGTAGGACTGAAAGGACCTTTAGAAGAGCAAACCTTTGGACAGTAGTCTCCATTCTCAACCCTATGACCGCAAACGGCCTGTTCCCAATGCTGGGCCTTTCCAGACAAAAGCCCTATTTAGACACAGGTGCCTCCCTTCCTGATGACATCTCTACAACTTTATCAGTGAAGGCTGAGTCTCCAGACTACCAGCAATGAGAGGAACGAACACTCTGCAAGGAGGAGTGACAGGACTGAGGAGCCAGGGAAACTGCCCTGGGCTTGCTGGACCAGCCAGCACCTTGCGAGTGTCTCAGTTAGCCAATGAGAAAACCAAGAGAGGTTAGGAGGCCCCACTATAAAGGACTATAATGAATTATGATATCATAATCAGCATAACTGAGTGCCAATAGCAAACCCAACCCTGGGCTTTATGGCCCGAATTTTTCTACTCTTTGGAAGAGCACCAAAAGGTGAGGACCATTATTCTTCCCAGTTTATAGATGAAGAAACTGAGGCACAAGGAAGTGAACTGTTGACTATTTACTGGGAGGTGAGATTTGAATTCAAACAGTTTTTGCAGAACTAACTATTGAGCTATCTGCCCTGATGAGTGAGTTCCCCACATATGGGGTCCCCCACATTTGGGTTGTACACTGAGGACATCCAAGGAGCTGGATGAAAGCTGTGGCCATACCAAGGGTATGCCTGAGTGCAGGGGAAACAGGCTTCAGGGGGCTACTGAAGTGTGGGCAAGCCTGCCATTCGGGATCTGTCTGCTCCTACACTTCAGCACCATGGCCACCGGCAGCCCTGGGAAGAGGGCGACCGAAAAGTGGGGGAAGAGCTAGGCAGTGACACAAAGCAAGGCTAAGAGGGAGGAGGCAGCTAGGAGAATAAAGGACAGGGAGGCCATACTGCAAGGGGACGCTGACATGCGGGAAAGATGGAGAAGAAGTTGTTTAATATCTGAGGGTTCCTCAGCCCCCTGCACTCTTCCCAGGCTCCCGCATTACATCTCTGACACCCTTGCTGGCAGGGCCCTGTGTCCTCTTACCATGCAGCAGCCAGTTCATCAGCCCAATGGCCTCTCTGATCCAGACTGCTGCAGCCACACTTCTTAAGCCAGTCCCTGGCTTTTCTTTTTCCCTGAGGGAAAGAACTAAATCGGCCCTATGAGCCCAGCACTAGCTCTGAATTTTAATTTTGGACTTAATTCCATGTGGGTTCAGCCCGGAGCGATTTGAGGGTGGATTAGCAGCCTTGACATCCAGCCTCTAGTCTTGGCCTGAACCAGCACCCGGAGAGTTAGCTACTGTGGTCTTCTCCCTATGGATTGGGTAAGGCTTCTGGAGATTGACCCCCCTGCCCTGGGCTGGTTCATTGTCTTTTCGAGAACACTCTACCCAGCCAGGAGCAACACTCAGCAGCAACCAGTAAGGAAGAACACAGCAGAAGTATGAGGTTTTAACACCAAGGTCACAGCTTCCTGGGGTGGGAGGACTTCCTCCTTGGCCTGTGCTGGGGGTTAGGATACACCAAAGCCAAGAGCACAAAGAAGTGTGAGGCACTGCGACTCAATGTGGAAAACAAGAAGACCCTAAGTATAAAACTCATCAGTGCTGTGCTAGAGAAGGAAGGCCTCACTGGGTCTGGGCAAAGGCTTGACTGGTTTGCAGGTGTCCCAGCCAGAGAAGGGTCTCAGCTGGTGGAGCTGAGTGACTGGTGACTTGGAGAGTGTCCCTGTGAGGAGCAAATTGCCATGTGATGCTTAAAATATATACAACCTGGAGCATTGTATAACCTAACATACAAATCAGATGCTTCAAAAAATACTACCTCTTATTCTCTAACACAACTGTTTATGCTAACACTGTTAGGGATAAACATTGTAACACGAACCATTCATCAAATCCTTCTGGCAATTACCAGTCATTTGTGGGTGAATTTTGTCTTTGATTGGGTGACCATTAGCTCAGAGGCCTTATCTGAACTGTGTTTTGCATAGAGAACGGCCCAAAGCCCCTCCAACGCGCTTCCCATGAGACAGCCAGTCACTAGATTAGGCTGGAGTACCCAATAAACAAGGTCGTATGGGCCCAATTGTGCCTTCCCACCAACCTACAGTGCAGGTTCACCTGTCCCCCATCACGTCGAAGATGCACTGACACCCACGTGTAATTGATCACCACAGGTTAGCAAGTAAATACCTTGTTCAGTACAGACTGGCACACACCATGGTTACTGGTTAATCTGCAGCAGGAGCTGCAGAATGGTGCTTCTGCTTGTAAGTGGCTGGGAGCACATGTCATACATGCCAGTGTGTCTGTGTGGTCTGGATGCCGAGAGGCTTGGCCACCATGGCTGCCTGCCACCACACCACCTGCTCTGCTCACTCACCATGGCTGGGCTGCTCTGGAGGGGTGGGCACTCACCCTTGATGCCTCTGTCCACTCAGCACCACCCTCAGCCTGGACCCTCCTCCAGGCAGTGTCATTCAGTAGCATGTGATCCGTGTCAGCACAGGTGGCGGTGGTAGGTGGGCACCATCTAGTTCTTCTGAGCTCAGGCTGGCAGAGGTTGTGGTTCACGTGGTCCTTTAGTTTTTTGGGTTAATATTTTCCAGTGTCTTTGGTCTTTTTCATTCTCCTTTGCTTCAGATGGGATGGAACCAAAAGACATATTTTAGATGGCCACTCACCAGCTTTTAAGACCCCAGTCACTACTCACCAAATAGGTTGTAGAACATTTTTTTAAAATGAAGTATGTTAAGTCAGCTGACCTAGATGTCCGCCAAGACTATGGTCCCCTGCCCTCAGCTCTAGCACCTCAGTCTCTCAAGGTATTTAGATGTATCTAGGAAGTTTCTACGATGTTCTCTTGGTCAGACTGTGCTGACTTCCCCTATGTTGCATGAGGATTGCCAATTAAGTTCATGAACTCATTCTAGAAAATGAGTGCTAAATATCACTATGTTGTTCTAAGCGCTACATACCTATCTCATTGTTAAGTATCACTATGGTCACCTTCAACGTATACCCCTTGGGAAGCTATGCACCAACACCAACACCTAGCGCACCCTTCAAAGCAATTTTGGAACTCTTTTTCTGGAAGGGACATCAGAGCTGTCACTATATGACCCTTGATGTCCTGAGTGTCATCCAAATGTCTTCCTTTCAATATTTCCTTTGTCTTCTGGTAAAGAAAAAAGTCACTGGGGGCCAGATCAGGTGAATAGGGAGGGTGTTCCAGTATAGTTGTTTACTGGCTAAAAACTCTGTCACAGACAACTATACAATTAAGTTCATGAACTTGCCACTGTGCCACCATGAAATTGGCATTCCAGAAAGAGTTGTAAAATCGCTTTGAAGTGTAGGCTAGATGCTGGCATCAGTGCACAGCTTCCCAAAGCGAGTACTTCAAAGATGACCGTAGAGATACTCAACAGTTAGGTATGTAGCACTTAGAACAATTAAGTTCATGGGATTAATTATTGGACTCCGTGTGGTGTCTTTCCCTTCACCAAAGTTGTCGCTGGTCTGCTATCTAGTTGATGTTTCCCTCTGTCTCTTCCCAACTTTGTAGCCATCACTGATGGCTTTTTTTTTTCCTGTGTATAAACATTTTCTTGAATTTTTGTAATACTGGTCTTGTACAATATTAGTCCTTTTGTGACTGACTTATTTCACTTAGCACAATGTCCTCCAGAGTCACCTATGTTATGAGCTATTTCATGGATTCATCATTGTTCCTTATCACAGCGTAGTATTCCATTGTGTGTATGTACCATGATTATCCAATCATCTATTGGTGGGCATCTAGGTTGTTTTCAGCTTTTTGTTATCATGAATAATGGTGCAATGAACATGGGTGTGCATATGTCTATTCTTAGGAAAATTCTTATTTCTCTAGGATTTATTCCTATAAGATGGTGTGCTGGATCATGTAGCATTTCTATTTCTAGCTTTTTAAGGAGGTGTCATATTATTTTCCATAGTACTTGTGCCATTTTACAATCCCACTGGCAGTGTATAAGAGTGCCAATCTCCCACAACGTTGTCAGCATTTATTGTTTTCTCAATTTTTGATCAATGTCAATCTTGAAGGGTTCGGATAGTATCTCATCGAAGTTTTGATTTTCATCTCTCTAGTGGCTAACGAATGCAAGCATCTTTTCATCTCTTTGTTGGCTGCCGGAATGTCCTCTTTGGTGAAGTGTCTGAAGGTTTCAGACTTTTGAGATGACTGTCACATCTTTCTCATACAAAGTGGTTGTGCCATCAAAACACTACCCTCTCAGTCTTCATGTATCTGTTAGCCACCTGATCGTCTTTGATAAACTGTCTGTTCATATCCTTTACTTTTTTTTTAGTTGGATGATTTGTCCTTTGAAGAAGTGTTGAAATCTTTTGTAGATTTTAGAGATTAAACTCTTACTACACATGCCATAGCCAGATTATTTTTCCCAGGCTGTAGGTTCTATTTTTACCCTTTTGGCCAAGTTTTTTGATGAACTTGTAATTTTTAGGAGTTCCGTGCTATCTAGTCTGTTATCTGTTGTTTGTACATTGTTGGTTATGGTTTTAATTTTTTTTATAGAATGGATTAGGGCCCCTAGTGTTGTCTCTATTTTTACTTCCATGATTTTTATTGTTTTAAGTTTTATTATTTAGGTATTTGATCCATTTTGAGTTAGTTTTTGTATATGGTGTGAAGTACGGATCCTGTTTTATTTTTTACACAGAAACATACAGTTGTGCCAGCACTATTGGTTAAAAGGTCTCTCTTTTTCCCATTTAACTTCGGGCCTTTGTCAAATATCAGCTGCTCACATATGGCTAGGTTTATGTCTGGGTTCTCAATTCTATCCCATTCATCTATGTGTCTATTGTATTAGTACAAGCCTATTTTAACTACTTTGACTGTATGGTAGCTTCTAAGATCAGGTAGCAGGAAATCTCCCACTTTGTTCTTCTTCAGTCATGCCTTACTTATCTCAGGACCTCTTCTCTTTCCGTGTAAAGTTGGTCATTAGTTTCTCCATCCTGTCAAATAGTGCAACTGGAATTTCAATTAGAACTGCATTGTGTTAGTAGATTGCTTTGGGTAGTATTGACATTTTCACAATGTTGAGTATTCCTATTCATGAACAGAGCATGTTGTTCCACTTACGTATGTCTCTTTTGGTTTCTTTCAGTAGTGTTTGACAGTTTCTTTGGGTGAGTCTTTTACATACCTGGTTAGATTTATTCCAAAGCAGTTTATCTCCTTGGGGGCTAATGACTTCACCTTAAATACTTTACTTGCAAAGATCCTACTTCCAAATAAGTTCTCTTTCACAGGTACCAAGGTTTAGGACTTGATCATGTCTTTTGGGAGGATACCATCCAACTCATAGCAAGGCCTTACCAATATGTCCTCACTGAGTTACAGCCTTCAGTTAGAGGGAATGAGGGGTCACAAGGAGGCAAATGAAGATAGAAGTAGACCAAAGCAGAGAGGCTTCCCTAGTGGCTAGAGAGAAGCAGCAGGGTGAGCAGTCCCAGAAAATTAGCAGGAAGGCTCTAGTGCCCACTAAGGACATGAGAAATGATCTAGGAAGATAAGGTACCAGGTTTGACCCTTTATCCACACTGACTCCGCTTGCATTGCCGTATTCCACACGGAACTGAACAGACAGACCCACTATGAACACCCAGGCTCTGTGTGCTTAAACACCCAGTGGTAAGAATGTAAGATAGAGTACTAGGAATACGGAATCCTGGGTGGCACAAACAATTAGCCACTCAGCTACTAATCAAAAGTTTGGTGATTCAAAAGCACCACAGAAGAAAGACCTGACAATCTTATTCTGAAAGGTCATAGCCATGAAAACCCTGTGAAATGCAGGTCGACTATGCACACACGGGTTCTCTGTTCATTGAAAGTGACTCCATAGCAACAGGCTTGGATTGTTTCTTACTGGGCATGTATACAATGCACTCACACCATTCCAGGCTCTACGGAAGGCATTTCACAACAGGTTTCTTTAAATTTCACAAAGAGCTCTTTAAAGTACATGTTATTATCTCACATGTCACATAAAGACAGTGAAGCTCACAGGCCTTGAATGTGATCATTTGCTCACCTAACAGATGAACATTCCAGGCACTGTATTAGGCAGTGGGTCATAATACACCAATCCTAACAGACATGGGCTCTGCCTTCACACCGTTTACAATTTGGTGAGCAAGGCTGACTTTCAAGAAATAAACTCACAAATAAACATATAGTTACAACAACAATAACCACAGCACAAACCAGTTGTCACTGAGTTGACTCCTGCTTACAGTGACACGCACATGTCAGATGTCTCTCGGAGCATAACTGTGTTCCGTTGGGTTTTCACTGGCTGATTTTTCAGAAGTAGATTGCCAGATCTTTCTTCTGAGGTGCTTCTGGGTGAATTAAAACCTTCAATTTTTTGGTTAACAGCCAAGTGTGTAAGTGAGAAGGGGCCCAAGGACTCTGTAGAAGGAGTAGAAACCAAAACCAAACCCATTGTCATCAATTTGATTGTGACTCATGGCAATGTTAGGTGCCACAGAGTAGAATTGCTCTATAGGGTTTCCTTGGCTGTAATCTTTATGAAGCAGATTGCCAGAGCTTTCTTCCATGGCAGGGTTGAGTGGGTTCAAATGGTTAACCTCTAGTAGACAAGCGCAAGACGTTTGTGCCACCCAGGGAACATTTGTGTAAAGGGTTATCATTGTTGTTGGTGGGTGCCCTCAACCCAAGTCTACTTTGACTCACAGAGGCCCCAGCTGACAGAGCAGGTAGGGTTTTACAGGCTGTAATCTTTTTAGGAGCAGATCATCTGGTCTTTACTCCCACACAGTCCCTGGGTGCGTTTGAACTGCCAACCTTGTGGTTAGTAGCTGAGCGCTTAACTGTTGCATGAAGAACCCTAAAGGAGCTGAGAGAAGAACTGATCTAACTTTACTTAATTTGCTGCTGAATCTTCCTTCAGTTATTTATTTCATAATAACATTCATCAACCAGGAACAGTGTTCCCATGTGCTGGGGGCCTTGGACAGCAGGAGAGGCTGTGCTGTAGTTACGGCTTCTCCTTCTCCTCAGGGCTCTCTGCACACAGCTGGACAGAGGTGCTATGCCCCCTCCACCAGCTCCAGCCCAGAGTGCCTGATGGACTGCAGGCCTGTGTCAAGAAGCTACTGGCTTTAACAGATGCTTGTGGAGAGAGAATGCGAGTAGAAAGCCAAGAGAACAGGAATCCAGGGTTAAACGGCCTTGGCTCCAGATCTGGGCTTCCATCTATGGCTTGTGACCTGAAATCAAGGAAGGAGCTTGCAGCAGGAAGTTTGACTGCCAGAAAATGCACCACTTGCCTCTCTGGTTGTCACTCCTCAGGCTCAGCTCGTCAGGAAGGTGTGGGGGACAACAGGCTCCAATGCCTTGGCTGTCTCCGGCAGCAGCAGGCATCTGCTTCCTACATCCTCAAAACTCAGGAGTGGTGACTTTATTAAAAGGGCACTGTCTGGGTCACTGAGATCCAGCCTGACCCCAGCCTTGTTGCCTTCCACGTCACTGAACTTGGCTCTGAGGCCAGTTCTGCTGAGGGCAGGATAGGCCGTTCCCATCTTAAGCATCTGGGTCATGACTTTGCTATGTGTTGGTTTCTGGACTGGTCGACTCAAGCAGTGACTAAGCTTGGAAGTCATAAAACCGAGCAATAAATCTGTCAGGGAGGCTTTTCGCCTGCTGGGATGCCAGCCCGGTGACTTCTGCAGCTGGGCACAGCCTCTTGTTTCCAGCTCCTGCAAGTGCCCCAGGCAGCCTGCCTGAAGGGTGCCGAAATCGTACAGCTTCCAGTGTCCCTTCTGACAGCCAGGATCTGACTTAACCTCCAATGGAGGTGCGGCACTGAGCCGGGACAGGCAGATGGGCCAAGAGCAGGGTGACTGAATGACCAAGGTTTGGTCACTCTTTGAAGCCCTTTCTAAATCTATGGGAGGGAAACACTGGGACTTGATGAAGAGAGGTGTCTCTGTGGGCCAGCCACACTGCCCAGGGATTGCCTGACTCAGGTCATTGCAACACCTTGAATTTCCTGGGGGTCTCTTCCACACACCCAAACCATGGAGACTCATGAGTTACAGAGTAGGACCAAACTGCAGCATTTCCCTGTGGTAGTGACAGCCAGGCCTTTCTTCTTAGGCACTGATGGGTGAGTTCCAACCACCAACCTCTAAGCTGGTAACAAAGTACAAACTATGTGCCACCCAGGGACATTCTTCACACACAAAAGGCCAAGTCACCGGCAGTCTGAAGAGCCTGGTCCTGTCTCAGTTCAGCCACGTGACTGAGCCTCGTCTCCTGTTCCTCAGCTATTTTTTTCAGCTATAAAATGAGAAGGGTGAAACCACCCACTTGCCTGCTCCATAGGCATTTGATATTCAGAGAGTCTGAGGGAAGGCAGATGGCCAGTTCACAATGAAGAACCACAAATTCTTGAGTTCAGTTCAACAGGCTTTTACCCAGTGCTAGCTTTGTGCCGGCCAGTGTGCTGGGCATCAGGTGAGCAGAGGTGACACAGTGCCTGCCCTCTTTGGTGCCCACAGCTCGCTGAATGCTAGGAGGACACTCAAAGGCATCCTGACAGCAATACTGACAGCCTTCATGATAAGAGTTTCCACTCACGGAACATTTACTGTGGCCCAGGCTTGAAATGAAGTCCTTCAAGTTCATTTAATCCATGAATACCTATACAGGTAGGGACTGCTGTTTCCGTTTTGCAGAAGAAAAACCTGAGGCTCAGGAGAGTGAGGCATTTGCCCAAAGTCATTTGACTAAAAAGTGGCAGGTCATCTATTTTGAAATCTCTGCCCTGCAGGTGTTGATCACTTTTTTTGTGACTTTGTAGCTTGCACACATTTTAGGTAAGACGTACTTTCCCCGTCTTCTGCTGCAGGACTGGAGAGTTGAATGTTTTATTATATCTGTAAACCTCTGGTGGTAGAGTGGTTAAGTGCTGTGTCTGCCAACCAAAAGGCTGGTAGTTCAAATCTGCTAGGCACTCCTTGGGAGGCAGTTCTACTCTGTCTATAGGGTCACTATGAGTCAGAATTGACTCAGTGGCACTGGGTTTAGTTTGGTGAGTGTACAAAGGGAATATTTGTGAGAGTATCTTCTTTGCTGCTGCCTGTCCTTGGTCCTCTGACAATATCAGTTGTAAGGGGTACACCTCTATGGTTGCTCTCGCCAGCTTGCATCCAACCAGATGAACTTAGGCAAGTCATGACCCTCTTTTCTCTGCCACTCACTCTCTGTGAGATGAAAGATTTGGATGAGATGGGTCCGCAAAGGATCGTCCCTGCTCTACACGTCTGTGATATTAGTTGCCTCTAGACGCGCATCTATCTCCTACTTGGACAAGGAGGCGGTGGACTTGCAATACTTGTTTCTGGCTCATCTTCAAACTGACTTTGTGACTTTGGGAGAGTCACATGACCCATCTGGACTTCAATTTTTCTATTGGTGAACTGGGACAGACCGCATTGTTCCTATGACAAGCCCCACCCCCCCAACACATACAGGTTTGTAGTATGGATCAAATGAGAGCGAGGCTATGAAAGTGGCTTGAAATTGTTACACTGTTGTTGGATGCCATCGAGCCAACCCATAATGACCTCATGTGACAGAGCAGAATTGCCCCCAGAGAGTTTTCTAGGTTGTAGTCTTTACAGGAGCAGATGGACAGTTCTTTCCCCTCGGAGATGCTAGCTGAATTCCAACTTTTTGATGTACAGCTGAGTGCATAACATTTGCATCAACAGGTTTCCTGTTACAGCAACGTGGGGGTGTTATTTCTACCACTAATTATTGCTGAGTGGGGGTGGATGGAACCACAGAAGGTGCTGGGGAGGACAGCAGGGAGCCCGCCTGCAAACCTTTGCATCCCCCTTTCATCAGGAGGCTAACCTCAGGACACTTACTGGAAGCTGTTACTGCTATATAAATAGTTGTTTTAATTATTCAAATAGCTGACAACCATTGGACAATTCTTTTGTACCAGGCACTCAGCCAAACCTTATCTATTATTGCAGCAATCCCAGGTCAACTCCAACAAACCCTGGTAATTGAAACATTCTTTTTTTAACTCAAAATAGTTTCAAATCGCCTGTGGGAGGTGTCAAGGTTAAGAACATGAGTCACACAAACAAGGTTCAAATCCATTCCAGTCTATCACCTGCTAACACAACTTTAGGCATCACAACTCTTCAGCCTCAGCTTACCCATCTGAAAAACGAGGCTATTACTTGAGCATTGTGACCATGTAATTGGTAGTGTTCATGCTAGGCTCAGGACATGGGGGCTCGGGGAGGGGCAGACACAGGCTGACAGGGCTGGTCACCAGGCTGGGGGTGAGTGGAGTCAGGTGACACAGTGTCCAGGAGCCAGCCAGACCTCAACCATGCTGCCCTGGCTCAGCAACCACCAGGAGACAGGTGGGATGGACCAGAGTCTCCACTACCCCAGGACACGCACAGTACAGGTAAGGAAGTCCTTCTTCCTGAAAGCGCTCTCAGTCCATTGTCCTCTGTCTCCACTTCCTTCCTGCTTACTTCTCTCTTCCTCTTTCCTCTTCCTCTGCTTCCTCTTTTCCTTCTCTTCCCCTTCCCCCTCCCCACTTCCTCCTCTTTGTCTCTCTCTTCTTTCCTAACTCCTGACTAGGAGAGATGGTTTTAGGTCTCCAGCTAAAGCCTGCCTCAGCTATGGCCAGTCAAGCCGCCCTGTGGCTTGAGGAAGGCAGTGGAGGAAGGCAGTGACCCAAGGGCCTCAGGCAAGGGAGGGATCAGCCTGGTTCCTGATGGTCAAAGCCAGGGAAGCCCCTGCTTCTGGGCAGCACCGTCCATGTCATTTCTCCTCTCGGAGGCCCTGGGTGCTACAGGGTAAAGCCCTGGAAGCCCACTGTGACACTGTTAGGGACACTAGCTTTTCTGCTGGTTGAAAGTGGGTCTTGTAAGAAAACCTCAAAGCTAAGCAGGAGGCAAGGGAGAAGAATTTGTTTTTTGTTTTCTTTTCTTTTCTCTTCACCCAGAAGAGGGAGGAGCTTCCACCAACAGCAGTTCCCCAGCAGACTCAGTATCAGATTTTCCCAGAGACTTGTTAACATCCAGATTCCGGGGCCCTAGCCCTGAGATGCTGATTCAGTAAGCCTGAGGGTGGGCCTCAGAATCTGCATTTAACAAGTTCTCCAGATCGTTCCTGTTTGGCACCTGCCATAAGGCTCCAAGAAGGAATTTGGAGTGTAGACATGGAGTTAATAGAACAGACAAATCCTAGAATGAAAATTGATCTCATTACATGTTTTTTTTGCTTGTAATTATTTTGGTCTCTTTTGCCTAATGGAGCGGAAACAATAGTAAACAGAGTCATGGAGTGAGGGCACTGGGGACACTTTCCCCAGTTTTAGCACGTGGTAGGGCTCAGAGTTCAAAGGGGAAGCAAGTGGCTCCTTCCAACTCATCTACCGCAATGAGCCCAAGCATCAGTCACAGGCCAGTCTCTGCCCCGCCACACATCCCTCTACTGCCCCCTAGCCTTCTGGATGACTTATTTCCAGACCCCAGGCCTAAGAAAGCCTGGGTCAGTTTCCCAGGAGCCTTGGCCTGTCTAGCCAGGAAGTGACCCTGATTCCAGAAGCACCTTGCTTCTCCTCTGCTCAGGTTGGACTCCTTTCTCTTCAGCTGGTATCCAGAGGTGGCTGTCACAACATCAGCCCAGTCTTTCACTTTCTTGAAAACAAACCAATCAGCCAACCGATCCAAGCCAAGCCTCCTCCACCCACTGTGGACCCCTGGACAAGTCCTCTACTCTGCTAGCCTTCTCTATAAAATCAGGAGGAGAGTGACACCTACTTTGAAGTGCTTTCAAGGAGATGAAATGAAAAGATACTGCATCACGAGGTGGATGGCTTCTAGAAAGACTTTTCCTTGCCCTCTTTCCTGCCTTCTCTGGTCCTTAATGCCTCCTGGGTCCTCAAGGAAGAGGCTATCCTTGACTCTGTAGCAGGGCTGTTTTTAGTCAGCTAGAGCTGCTCTAATAGAAATACCACAGAGTGGATGGCTTCAACAAAGGAATGTTTATTCTTACATAGTCTGGTAGGCTACAAGTCCGTAGTCCGCGTGTCCACTCCAGGGCAAGGCTTTCCCCCTTGTCAGCTCTGGAGAAAAGTGAGGCATTGCATCAGTCTTTGTTCAGGGAGGATCTTGGCGCAGGAACCTCAGGTCTCAACGACGCGCTTTTCTCCTGGCACTGTCTGCTTGGGTGTGAGGTTCCCAATTCTCTGCCTGCTTCCCTTTTCTTTTATCTCTTGCAGGATGAAAGGATTAAGGGTGGGGCAAGCCATACTCCAGGGAAACTCCCTTTACAGTGGAATGGGGAGGTGATCTTATAAAAGGATTTACAGCCCCACCCTAATCCTTTAACATACAATGCAGGAAAATCACAAAAAGAATACAGGGAATCATGGCCCGGCCACGTGGCTACACATATTTTTGGGGGGACACCTTTCAATCCACGACAAGGGCCAACCTCTTGTCACTCTCTGGGAGCTTGTTCAACTCCTTAGGGGGCTCTGGGACCATCATAGGTAGGCTGTTTTTTTACCTGTTGGAATTAGAAGATTGTGATGGTAGGAAGAGGAAGACTCACCTTCCCTTGGCTTTGGCCCCCATAGTGGAAACACTCTTCTACAACACAGAGTATCTTAGCTATGGTTCTAATCATGTGTCTGGGTCCAACATCATTTCTTTAGTCAGCAAACATCTTGATGGGACTCCACAGACATGAGGAATTTTGAGAGAAACCCTTTCCTTAAGGAGTTCTCCAAGATCTGAGAGGCATGTCCTCCTATCTGTGAAACAAAGGGCTGCAGGCATATCCAGGGATGTCTTCATGGGGAGCCATTAGGGACCGTACATGGGAGTAAGCTTACCTGCCTGCAGACAAGAGGAGGCAGACAGGGAAGCTTTTGCCTGAGGGGACCTCATGTTAAGAGTTGAGGAATGGGTTTTGAGTTTGGCAGGCAGAGGAAAGAGTGACAACAAAGGAATGGAGGCATGAAACACATTTTACAAACCACAGGCATTCAGTGTGGTAGTGTTACTGTAAAACACCAACCTGTGCTGCCTGCCACAAAGCCAGTACTGAGACAGGAGTAAGGTGGGTGATCAAGAGGTTTATTTTGTATCAATATACAACAGACAGGGGAATTGAATCCTCAAAGCCTGTCTGCCTTCTTCAGTCTGGCTGAGGGATTTTAGGCAGACATGTAGGTATAGTTGATAGTAATCTTGGAAGAATGTGAGCAACTCATACAGGGACTCTGGAGATGGGTGTCCAGAGCCCAGAGGGTGTCTTCTTGGAGACAGATGTCAAGAACACAAAGGGGTTCCATCTGGACTTCTCCATGGTGGGTTATCTGGGCAGAGGGTCAGTGACTGGAGCTTCTACCAGTTTGATGATCCAGAGAGAACATAAAACAAACTAGCTGCAAAGATTTTATTGTACCTCATGCCTTGGCGGTTCAGTCTGCATCTATATATAAGCAGATGTGTTGGCTCTCTGCTTGCTCTGGATCCTGCAGCTGCCTCTTGTTCATCTGATCTCTGGCTCTTGGGACTTGAGCTATCTGCTTATCTACAGATCTTGTAGAGTTCACAGCCTGAGAGCAAGAGCCCTGCTCTCTGACCTATTGATCTTGGGTTCATCAGCCCCTGCAACTGCTTAAATCCAGAGAAGCCTCCATCCTGAATCACAGATTCAAGATGTTCCAGTCTCCACAATCAAGTGAGCCATTTTGTTCATATAAATCTCTCTCTATATATGAATATTTTACATACTTTACTGGTTTTGCTCTTTAGAGAATCCAGCCTAAGACATGGGTTGAATTGTGTCCTCCAAAAATACATGTTGAAATCCTAACCCCTATACCTGTGGAGAGGAACCCTGGTGGTGCAGTGGTTAAGTGCTCGGCTGCTAACTGAAATGCTGGCATCTTAAACCCACCAGTTGCTCCAGGAGGAGGAAGATGTGGTAGTCTGCTTCCATAAAGATTTACAGCCTTAGTACCCTATGGGGCAGTTCTACTGTGTCCCATACAGTCAATATGAGTCTGAATCACTGAGTGGCAACAGTTTTTTTTTTTTTAATTTTATACCTGTGGACATTATCCTGTTTGGGGATAGAGTTTTTTCATATTGTATTAAAGAGGCAGATCAGTCACTGACGCAAGCAAGTAAGAGAAACGCCATGCCACATGAAGTTCACCAAGAAACCAAGAGACAAAAGCTGAAAAGGGACAAGGACCTTCCCCCAGAGCTGAGGGAGAGAGAAAGCCTTCCCCTGGAGCCTGTGTCTTGAATTCAGATTTCATGGCTTCTAAACTGAGAAAATAAATTTCTGTTTGTTAAAGCCACCCACTTGTGGTATTTTTGTTATAACAGCCCTAGGAAACTAAGGTACCCACGAAGGGACCCTACCTGGTATCAATTAATGCAGGATCTCTATGGATGAGACTGGGGCACAGATGTGTCTTTAAGTTCCCCAGGTGATTCTAATGTCCAGTCAGAGTTAAAAACCAAACGAGTCATAGCAACAATTCCATTCTCTTTGCCAGTGATTGGCTTAAGGATAGACATATGACATGATTGTGGCCAATGAGATATAAGAAGTTTGCTCCATTTTCTTCAAATTGGACCTGAAGCAAAGCTGTGCCTTCTTCTAACTTTCTAGCTGTTGGACATCATTATGTGAGGGTGAGGGCTGCAGCTATGCAGCCGTCTTGTGACCATGAGGAAGAATCCTATAAGGGCCAGTATGCTGAAGATGGCAGAGCAAAACAATGAATGGTTGAGAACCTGGGTTTTAGCCTTACCACTGAAGCTTTGCATGTGATAAGTGAGCTAAATTAATTGATCCTGGAGCCACTTCATCTCTGGACTCCTGATTATGTGAGAAAGTAGATGTTCTTTATTCATTAAATCACTGGTTGGATCTTAGTACTCAGCTCTTAGTATCTTAGGGGGACACAGAAAGATAGAAATCTCTATAAGGCTGCCTATTTGTTCTAATTGTCCTTTAAACGATCAAAAGGTAATCACATTCTAATCTTTCTGTAATGAATGCCCACACCTTCTTTCTCTAGAGTCTAACGTGAATCTGGCTTCTTTAGAACTCCAAGAGGAAGGACAGATCATGATTAAGCCCTTGGGCACTCACATAGAGGTCAACAAGGATAATTTCGGGGGTACTCCACCACTAATTAGCTTTGTGATTTTAGTAGTTATTTAAACTCTCTGAAGTCTTGGTTTGCTCATCTCTCATTTGAGGATAATTTTATCTATTTCCTAGTAAAGTTTGGTTTTATTATATGACTTAATGAGATAATCTGTGCAAGGCCTATAATAATGTGCTTGGTATCTAGATGTGTCTAAGTCTGACATGGGGTCATATATTTGAATGTACTAGAAAATTCCCACTTTTTCAATAAAGGCAATTCAGTAGCAAAACTAAATGCCTTTCTATGTTTATAATTGTAGAAGACAAGAAAAAGCTATCATTAAAAAAAAACAAAAAACAGCCAAACTCATTACCATTGAATCAGTTCCAACTCAGCAACCCTGTAGAACTGCCCCATAACAACTCCAATGCTGTAATCTTTATGGAAGCAGACTGCCACATCTTTCTACCAGGGAACAGCTGGTAGGTTTGAACTGCTGACCTTTCAGTTAGTAGCCAAGAGTTTAACAGCTATGTCATCAAAACTCCAGGCCTTCATCCAGCACTCTCAATTTGTGTTTGAAGTCATGTGGTCTTCATGCCTCTTAAAGGAAACAGAGCTAGAGTGTGGCCTTTTATATCCTCTATCAAAACAGAGATGTCCCCCCACATACAGTGACCTTTGCACAGCACAGACACACATATCGCCACAGGCTGTCCGCTGCTGCAGCCCTGAGCACTCGTAAACCAGTTTCTTGGCAAGCAACTCACGAGGCTCAAGCTGTCCCCCAGTCATCCTGTCTAGTCATGAGTCTCTGTGATGTCTATCACCGTGGCACTCAGGAGTGTTTGCAGCAGCCACCTGTTTTTGAGAATCACAAACGTGGAAAGAAAATGGCTTCCTTGACCCTGGAGCCTCTCCTAGCAAGGCAAGGCTGATACAAGGAGGACCAGTCAACGTGAGAGGGTACTCTGGAACACTCTAATCCCAGGACTCAGTTACAACTTAAGGGAGATCCTAGGCCAAGCCCCTCAATAGCAGAAGCATTTCCCCCACCCAGAGCAGCTTATTTATCTGGGGAAAGCATCCATATAGAAGACACCAGAGCCTGAAGACATCTGTCTGACCTCCCTGGAGTTCCAGCCTTTAATTTGGCTTTGCCAGCTGCCGTGTACTCATCATACCGTTAACCAGGCCTGCCTCTGAGGGATAGGATTAGAAGTGAGGAGGCCAGTACTTTCATGTTTTACTTTCTATCTAGTTGAATTTATTACAAAAAAAAAAAAAAAAACATGGTCTTTGAAATACTTTTTCCCTTCTAGTAAGGATGGAGACTGGCGGGGACAGGGAGGCCGGAGTAGGTGGATGAATGGAGAGGCCCTCCCACATTTTCAGGGAGAACTTCCTGTTGACATAACAGAGGCCAGGGTGGCACAGGATGGGGAAGAAGTGGTGCCCAATCTTTGTATATTTTCTCCCTCCCTCTGGCTCCAAACACTGGGTTTGGCACCTACAGCCTGGTTCTCTCAAGACTTCTTCACTCAGTCCACAAAGCTCACTCCTAACAGCAGAGTTAATCAGGGGCAGAGTCTGGGTGCCCCCCAAATTACCAAAATGTGGTTTACTTTTCCACATATCTTGAGCTCTTGCCATGATACTTTTTCTGCCAATGTCTTTTCAAAAGATTTAATACACAATACTTAGATTAAAAGAGAAAAGTATGAAGAATACCCCAATTAACACTTGTTGCCCACCAGCCAGTCTAAGAAACAAGCATTTGTCAGTCTTGTCCAAAGCTGCTTAGACCCCCTTCTTTCAAATGACTTGCATTTGGTGTCCAGCATACATATCAGTTGGGATTATTCAGCTATAAATAATAGGAAACTCATGCAGTTGTTTAACTGAAAGAGAAGCTAACTCTATTCTGTGAAAGGGGGTTTGGAGGAAAGGAGTTCAGGTATACTGTGGAAACTTCATGATGCTTCAGGGGCAGCCATCACAGATGATACCATCTGGCATGCCATTCCCATCCGTCTTGCTCCATAATAAAAAATCCACATGTGGATGGCTTCAACAAACAGAAATTCATCCTCTCCTAGTTTGGTAGGCTAGACGCCTGAATTCCAAGAGTCAGCTCTAGGAGAAGGTTGTCTCTCTTGGCTGTGGAGGAAGGTCCTTGTCGTCAACCTTCTCCTGATCTAGCGGCTCCTCAGCACAGAGACACCAAGTCCAAAGGATACAATCTGCTCCTGGCGCTACTTTCCTTGTGGTACTATGTTCTTTGGCTTTTATTCCACTCAGCTCTGAACACAGTTAAAAATCAGGAGTCTTCTCACTAGTATACGGAGTTAAGAAAAGTTTAAACACAGAAGAAAATAGTCATTAATGGTTACAAGGGTGGGGAGGGAAGGAGAGAAGTATTCACTAACTGAATAATTGATAAGAAGTTAGGTGAAGGGAGGGATAACACATAGTAGAGAAGAAGTCAGCACAACTAGACTAAAAAAAGCTAAGAAGTCCTAAATACAACCAAGTACTTTGAAGAACAGGATAGCAGAGACCATGGTTTCAGGGAATATCCAGGTCAACCAGCATAACAAAGGATTTGAATAACATGCTCTGCACCCCACTTTGGTAAGGGGTGTCAGGGGTCTTAAAAGCTAGTGGCCATCTGAGTAGCCTCAGTTGGTTCCAAACCACCTGGAGCAGAAGAGAATGAAGGACATCAAAGATATAAGTAAAAATATGAGTCTAAGAGACAGAAAGGACCACATAAGGCAGAGACTGCATCAGCATGAGACCAGAAGAAGTAGATGGTGCCCATCCACCACCAATGACTGCCCTAAGAGGGAATATAACACGGAGTCCCTGGCTTTGTGGGAGAAAAACAAGTGTACAGAACTTGAACTCTATTAAAAAGACCAGACTTGATGTTCTAACAGACTGGGGGTGCCCCAGAAGACATGGCCACCCAGACTCTTTGTTAGCCCAGAACTGAAAACCATTCCAGAATCCAACTCCTCAGACAAAGATTAGACTAGACTGTAAGACATAAAATGATACTGGCCAAGAATGTGATTCTTCGTGTAAGTAGACACATAAGGCTAATTAGACAGCTTCTGTCCAGAGAGGAGATTAGAGGGTAGACAGGGACAGGAGCTCGTTGAATGGATACAGGAAATACAGGGTAGAAAGGAGGAGTGTGCTGTCCCAGGGTGGGGAGAGCAGCTAGAGTCACCTAACAGTGTGTAAGTTTTTGCATGACAAGTTGACTTGCATTGTGAATTTTCGCTTAAAGCACACGTGCATGCACGCGCACACACACACACACACACACACACACACACACACACACACACACACACACACAATCAAGAGTCTTCTAAGGAAGAAAGGGAAACTGAAATTGGGAGACATTTAGTGGCATCTGACCATCGCAGTCAGAATGTTGACCGAAAAACCACACCCGTTGCCAACTCATTGTGACCCTATAGACAGATTAGAACTGCCCCATAGGTTTTCCAAAGAGTGGCTGGTGGATTCCAGCTTCTGACCTTTTGATTAGCAGCTGAGCTCTTAACCACTGTGCCACCAAGTGCTTCTGGATGCCCACACACCCCAAAACCAAACTGGCTGCCATTGAGTCGATTCTGACTCCTAATGACCTTGCAGGACAGAGTAGAACTGCTCCATAGAGTTTCCAAGGAGCCCCTGGTGTAACTGAACTGCCAAGCTTTTGGTTAACAGCTATAGCACTTATCCACTATGCTGCCAGAGTTTCCGAATGCCTACATAGCATCTCAAATTGTTGAAGAAGCCAGGTTGTATATTTTACATAATTTTTTCCGTATATTTATTACACTTTAATAAATGTACACAAAGAACAAAGTTCAAAGAATTTCCACAAGTAGATCAAGATATAAGGTGTTACCAACACCCCAGAAATACCTGGATACCAAAATAATGATGATTGTTTAATTACGTAATAAAATCCTGGTCCAGCAGCTGCTTGAACTGGAGTGGCACATGGAAATTTAGTGTGTAACTCTCTTTCGCCTCAGAGGAACATTGTCTGTATCTGCCTTTGGTGAATGTCTTAGTTTCCTAGGGACAGTGGAGAAAATACCATAAAATGTGTGGTTTTAGAGAACAGAAATTTATTTTCTCACCATCAGGAGATCGAAACTCAACATTCAGTGTGTGTCTCTAAGAAAAGGTCCTCTTCATCAGTTTCTAGTAGCTGCCAGCAAGCTTGGTGGACCTGGGCTCACGGCTTCACCTGTTCCTGTCATCACACAGCCTTTGCATGCTCTTGTGTAGAACCCCAGGAGGGTAGCTCTTCTATGTCCTATAGGAGTGGTCTGAGTTGGAAGTGACTCGACAGCAACTGGTTTGGATTTCTTGGGGTACGTCTCTGTGTTTATTTTGCTTCTTTAAGAAGACAGCACCCAGAAGTAATTAGAGTTATGTCCCAATTCTACCTTAGTATGACCTCATTGACATAACAAAAGAAAACCCCTGTCTTAGTTACCTAGTGCTGCTCTAACAGAAATACCACAAGGAGATGCCTTTGACAAAGAGAAAGTTATTCTTTCATAGTCTAGGAGGCTGTAGGTCCAAACTGATGGTGTCAGCTGTAGGGGAAGGCATTCCCTCTATTTTGATTTGGAGGGAAGGTCTTTGTCATCTGACTTCTCCTGGTCTAAGAGCTTCTCAGTGCAGGGACTCTGGTCCAAAGGACATACTCTGCTCCCAGTGCTTTCTTTTTTGGTCCTTCCCCCTTCTGCTCAAGTCTTTCTTCTATATCTCAAAAGAGAATGGCTTGAGACACAACCTAATCCTGTAGGCTCAGGCCTGTCTCATCATCCTGACTACTACGTCTCATCCTGCCTCATTAATGTCATAGAGGTTAGGATTTACAACACACAGCATAATTACATCAGATCACAAATGGAGACCAACTGCACAATATTGTAAATTATGGCCTACTGAGGCTGACATACATTTTAGGGGGAAATAATTCAATCTATAATAAGCCCTATTTCCAAATGGGGTCATATTTACATGTACAGACGTTAGGACTTCACCATGTATTTTGGCAGGACAGAACTCAATCCACAAGGAACCATGACAACCAGCATGGAGATATGTTCATGAATTTGGGCTTAAGCCATCCTGGAAACAGAGAGGACATTTATTATGTATCTAAGTTGCACCTGACCCAAGCCAAACTATTTTCTATCACCTCATATGCATGTGAAAGCTGGACAACGAATAAAGACTGAGGAAAACCCGATGTATTTGAATTACAATACTGGTGAAGAATGTTGAATCTATCATGGACTGCCAGAAGAATGAACAAATCTACCTCGTTAGAAATACAGCCAGAATGCTCTTGAAGCAAAGGTAGTGAGACTTTGTCTTGCTTACTTTGGACTTGTTCTAAGGAGGGACCAGTCTCTGCAGAAGGACCTCATACTTGGCAAAGTAGCGGGTCAGTGAGAAAGAAAGACCTTCAATCAGATGGATTGACGCAGTGGCTGCAACACTGGAATCCAGCTTGACGGTGACGGTGAGGACAGCGCAGGACTGGGCAGGGTTTCACCCTGTTGTGCACAGGGGTTGGTATGAGTCAAAAATGACTTGACAGCAGCTAAGCACAACGAGGTCTGACCACCAAGTCCGCGAACTTCATTGTTCTGAGTGCTACACACCTCATTGCTGAGTATCACTGTGGTCAACTTCGAAGTACTCCCCTTGGGAAGCTATACACTGACACCAGCACCTAGTCCTTCCTTCAAAGCCAGTCTGGAACTCTTTCTGGAATGGCCATTGTGCTTTGTGGCAAGTTTGTGAACTTAACTCGGTGACAGAGTTTTTAGCTAGTAAACAAATAACTGTATTGGAACACCTTCCCTACTTACCTGATCTGGCCCCTGATGACTTTTATTTGCCTGAAGATAAAGGAAATATTGAAAGGAAGACAATTTTGATGACATTCAGGATATCAAGGATAATAAGACAAGAGTTCTGATGGCCATTCCAGAAAAAGAGTTCCAAAATTGCTTTGAAAGGTGGACTAGGTGCTGATGTGGGTGCATAGCTTCCCAAGTGGAGTGCTTCGAAGGTGACCATAGTGCTATTCAGCAATGAGATATGTATCACTTTTTCTAGGTTAAGTTAGCAAACTCAAATGTCAGACCTTGTATAAAGCCCTGTCTTCACCTAGTTGGCTCCTGTCTTACGTGTAATATCACCCCTCAGAAGAGGATTCCCTGGCCACTGAGTCTAATCTAATTGATTCCGTTTACAGTCCAAAAAAGATTGGTTGAAAACATATCCTATGCTGATCAGGCCTCACCAACCTAACAGAAAAAAACTCGCTTCTCAAATGAGATCACATCCACGGGTATATTGCTGCTGTTAGGTGCTATGGAAACAATTTGAACTTACAGAGACCTCATATGACAGAGTAGAACTGCCCCCTAGGGTTTTGTTGGCTGTAAATCCATAAAAATGGAAGCACACCAACAGATCTTTCTCCCGTAGAGGCTCTGGGCAGGATTGAACCACCAACCTTTTAGTTCACAATCAAGTACTGAATCATTTGTGCCACCAAAGGTCTCTATCCACAGGTACAGGGATTTTTAACAAACCAAATCCGCTGCCATCAAGTGAATTCCAACTCACGGAGACCCCATAGGTCAAAATAGAACTCCCTTGTAGAGTTTATTTTGGGGTAATACAATTCAATCTGTAACACTATTGTTACGGTACACAAGAGAAAAATGCTGCCACAGTATTCTTTAAATATAAAGGTCATTCTCCCTGGGAGACTAAGAGGCCTCCCCTGAGCTCTATCCAGGACAAAATTCCCCTCTAAAGGCTGCATTTCTGATCTTGTCTCTGCCTCTTAAGTGCCCTGAAGGCAGGCAGAGAGGCCTCTTCCTTGTCCACTCTGCAGTCCCAACAAGGAGCTGATGACAGGCATGAGTGCTGAAGAAATAATTGTTTGATAGACCCAATGGCTTGTTATATTGCCTGGATGTGAGTCATGACCCCCTTGGACTCTGGTGACCACAACCCTCCCCTAAATTTCTGTAACACTCGGGGCTGTGGATGTGTCTTACTTTCTTGTTACCTTCTTCCTCCCTTTCTGACCCTTTTTATACTGTGCCAGTCCTTATATATTTAGCTTTTTTAATCTTGGTTCATAAATCATTCCTGCAAGTCTAAGTCTCTGAAAATTTTTCGGCTGAACTCCCTCCAAACTGTATCTAAAATACTTAGCTCCTGGAACTGCATCGTGTCCAGTGCAGTCCATCACCACTGCTTTCATTACTAGGAGAGAGGCGATAAGGAAACTGCAGAGAAAGAGAAAAAGGCAGGGCACTCTATGTGGAAGGCTTTGGTTGCTTTTTTTTCATTTAAAGATACTGAAGCAACTTTTAAAGGCCTGGGATGAAATGTGTTTCACCATAGTGGTGAAATCTGAGCTTTAAGGGTCTGTTTGGGTTCTGGCATCTGAGTACCTGCATTAAAGTCCTGGCATCATTGCTTATTTCCTATGCGATCTTGGCCAGCTTAAATCTTTTTGCCTCGACATTTCCAACTGTAAAATGGGAATGATGAATCTTCACCTTGCTGGGACAGTTATGAGAATTAAATGAGATAATGCTACTAATACTCTTGGCTTGGTTCCTGGTACTCAGTCAGCAGTCAATACATGTCAGTGGTAGTGGTGGCTGTTTTTCCTGGGGCCTGTCCTGTATCCATTCTCTTCTTTATTACTAACAGAAACCTGGTTTTACGCTAGGTGCCAAAATAATCAAAAGCAACCGTTATAACTTTTTTCTAACTTCCCACGTAGCTAGGAGTAGTTACTTCATAGTTCTTGACAAGGAGACAACTGCTGGAGTCAGGATTATGTTTCAGGAAATCTTTTTAAGAGGAGCTGACTGACTAGGCATGTGTCTGATTGCCCTTCTCTTCTTTTTCTCTTTTGTGATTTAGAATGCTGATGTAATGTCTGGAGCCCCAGCAGCCATATTTTGATCATGAGCCAAATTTGAAGATGGCAGTGGTGTGCTTAGGATGATCACACAGGGAGATGAAAGGAGCCTTGGTCTTTTCTTCTAGATGGTGCTGTGAAGCTGACATACCAGCCTCTGACCACCTGCTTTCATTTTTTTAAATGAATTAGTCAATAAATAATGCCCCAATCTAATTGAACCACTTGTAATAGATTGAATTGTGTCTCCCCAAAAATATATGTAGCCATTTGCTTGAGCCATGATTCCCTGTATTCTATGATTGTCCTTCTTTTTGTGATTTTGCTGTGCTGTATGTTAAGGATTAGGATGGGACTGTAAATCCCTTCAGAAAATCACCTCCCAGCTCCACTGTAAAGGGAATTTCCCTGGAGTATGGCTTGTCCCACCCTTAATTCTTTTGGCTTAGAAGAGAGAAAAGGAAAGGGAAGCAGGCAGACAACTGGGAACCTCACACCATCAAGAAAGTGGCACTGGGAAAAGAGCGTGTCCTTGAGACCTGAGTTTCCTGCACCAAGATGCTCCCTGGACAAAGACTGTTACAATACCTGACTTTCCTCCACAGCTGACAAGGGGGAAAACCTCCCCCTGGAGCAGACAGCCTGAATTTGAACTTGTAGCCTACCAGACTATGTAAGAATAAACGTTCCTTTGTTAAAGCCATCCACTCTGTGGTATGGCTTTAAGATAGTGGTTAGAGCAGCACTGGCTGACTAAAACACCACTATCTCCTGGATCTTGATTACCAGCAACCACACACATGCCCTGACTGCTACAAGCATTCAAAAACCAAAGATATCACCCTGAAGACTAAGGGGCACCTGACCCAAGCCATGGTATTTTCAATCATATCATATGCTTGCAAAGTTGGACAGAGAATAAGGAAGACAGAAGAAGAACTGATGCCTTCGAATTGTGGTGTTGGAGAAGAATAGTGAACATAACCTGTCCTGCCAAAAGAACAAACAGATCTGTTCTGGAAGAGGTACAACCACAGCGCTCCTTGGAAGCAAAGATGGCAAGACTGTGTCTTACATACTTTGCACATGTTGTCAGGAGGGATCTGTCCTTGGAGAAGGACATCACGCTAGGCAAAGCAGAGGGCCAGCTCAAAAGAGGAAGGATGTCCAGGAGACGGAATGACTCAGTGGCTGCAACAATGGGCTTAAGAATAAAAATGATGGTAGGCACGGTGCAGAATCGGGCAGTGTTACGTTCTGTCATTCACAGGGTCATGACGAGTTGGAGCTGACTTGACAGCCACTAACAACAGCGGCATTAGGCTCTTCTTGGATAACGAGCAACTCCCCAGTTAGAGCTGAAAGGAAACCTGAAGTAGTTCCCAAACTGTATACTCTAAAAGCCAAGGGATTCCATGAAACCCCCTCTTGGTCCGAATATTGGGGATGGGAAGGGCTCTAAGGCCAAGCTGTCTCTCCCTACTCCACTTTTCGCCAACTTTGTGTTACTGTGTTGTAAGGGGAGAGGAGGACCAGTTAGCTTTTGTTTAAAGAACAGATTCCAGGGCAAAAAATGAAAGGTTTGGAAACCGCTACTCTTGGTCCAACACCCGTATTTCACAGATGAGTGATCTGAGGCCCCGAAAAAGTGAGGCCACTTGCCCAGTCAGGCTCAGCCTGGCAGAGCCAAGAGGAGAACCCAAGCTTCCCGCTCTTTCCAGGGGCCCTGCCAAGTCCTGGAAGGGCCACACACAAAAAAAGCAGAACCAAAGGGCTTGCAATCACTGAAGAAGCCGCAACCCACCAGGCCTTTGCCTGGCTGCCCACTCTAGGTGGAACTGGAAGGCCCCTACAGTGAAAACTAATGAGGCTACGAATGCCTTTTCTGGGTCCTGGGCGGCCAATTTGTTCTCTTGCTGAGAGAAAGTTGGATGGGTTTCCTGTTCTCTCTCTCAGCAACTCAACTGTTTATTTCTTTGCTTTTTAAAAGGCATATACACTAGATGTCTGCAGGAAAGAGGGGGAAATGATGGTGTGAAAGCCTCAATACATGGCGTTCTTTGTCCCAGTTCTCCTCCTTCTTCTGTGCAAAATGTTTGCCTAATCAATGGAAGATCAATGGCTGCTAAGCTGCGGCTGTAAACACTACCTTGTTCAAGGTCAATGGAAGAACAGCCCAGTGTTCTGCAGCAGGACAAATGGGGGAGAGGCACAGGCAGTGTATTTATCATGGAGCCTTTGGTAACTATTTAGAGCCTCTGTCTTCGGGGATTTGCCATATTTGGTTACAGGTGGTCAACTCTGTAGAAAATAAATTTCCACTGGAGTGGAATAACCACTGTCTCAGTCATCTAGTGCTGCTATAACAGAAATACCACAGGAAGATGGCTTTTTTGCTCACAGAAAAGCAGGCTGAAAGTCCAAATTCAGGGAATCAGCTTCAGGGGAAATCTTCCTCTGCTGGATCTGGAGGAAGTGTCTTTGCTGTCAACCTTCTCCTGAACTGGGAGCTTCTGAGGCACAAAAACTGTAGGTTCTTTCCAAAGGCGTTCCCAGCACTGCTTTCTTGGTAGTACTAGCCCAAACTAAATCCACTGTGGTCAAGTTGATCCTCACTCATAGCCACCCTATAGGACAGGGTAGAACTTCCCCATAGAGGTCCCAAGGAGCACTTGGTAGAATCAAACTACCAACCTCTTGGTTAAGAGCCGCAGCACTTAACCACTAGGCCACCAGGGTTCCTCCCCCAATCTCTCTGTTAGTTTCTTTATTTGTGTACCTCAAGAGACTGCCTCAAGGTACAATATAATCTTACACGCTGAGTCCTGTTCCATCAGCACGACTGCAGTCCATTCTCCTTCTTTAATATCACAGAGGTAGGATTCATTATACGGAGGAACATCACACAATACCAGGAATCATTGCCCAGCCAAACTGCTACACACATTTTTGAGAGGATGCAATTCAGTCCATGACAACCACCAATTGAAAATACCTCATTCCAGACTTGAACTAGAAATTCTTTTCTCATCCCTCCACTCTTGTCTTCCATTCCATCCATCTCTTCATTTGTCCATCCGCATCCATCCATTCATCCACCCCTCCCACTCTTGCATCCCTCCATTAATCCACCTGTTAATTCAACAAATAATTATTGAGCACTTATTAGTGTGACTGGCCCTGGCCAGAAGGCAAAGCTGTGGTGGAGAGGGTAGGCAAGGTTCCACTTGGAGCTTACTTGTGGGGGAACAGGGCAAGACTGAAAACAGACTTGTAGCCAAGGAGACAAACAGTGGAGTCTGTGGCAAGAATGTTACTCAGCAGGAGAAGCAACCCAAAAGAGGTCACCCTGTACCCTTTCCAGGTAACAGCCTGAAAAATGCAGACCCACCCCCCAGGGCTCTGACTTAGAGTGAAGATTAAGGGGCTTATCACAGCGTTTGCTTGTTAGTGCCAGGCCCAACGCTAAGTGCTTTTCTTGGATTCTTAGGCATTAACTGTCCTTGGAAACATGGCTTCCTTCCCCAGCAGCCTGCCTATTGGAAGAAGGACATCACAAACTCAGAGAAGCCCAGATATTAGGGTACACTTAGCAGCCCTTCTTTAGCAAATGGTAGGTGAGACTCGGGGCTATTCAAAGACATCATTTAGGAATTCCAAAGGTATCAGGACAGCTGTACAATCCAAAAGAAAGACAGTAGCACAATGTGGAATTCAGGAGATGGAAAAATGGGCATCTCTGAGAGCTCAGGGATGAATCACAGAATAGAAATCTTGTTAAAATGCAGATTGTGATTCAATGCATCTGGGGTGGCATGCAAACTCTCAGTGGAACTGGAATGAATCGGTTCAAAGCCCTACCTGAAACTCCCCCTTTAATTACAGCCTGGAAAGCATGCTCCTTGGGGGCTGTGGGGACACAGCCATGCTCCACCCCCTCTCCATGGACAGCCGTTGCTAATGAGTTTTGGCTTCAGAATCATCCTTAACATCACGCTCTAGGTAGCCACTGCCGCTTGCGCAGAGCTGGTGTATTAGGTGACATCTGTTTAGTCCAGAGCTGACGTAAGGTATTGCTGATCCTCCTTGAAACCATAAACATGTTGAGATTAGGCAAGACCTTAAAATGGTTGCAGTCATGACCAGGTCGATTAGTTCAACAGTGTTTCTAGTCCAGGTTCCTGGTAGCAAACAACAGAAACCAGCTCTGGCTCGCTAATGAGTCCATGCTGAATCCCTACTGAAGCGACACTGGGCTGCTCACAAAATCACACAAACAGCTGGCGAAGACCCACGGAGGTTAAACGGTGAGAACACAGGCAAATTCACGCCAGGGGAAAACTTGAGATATCACTGTTAACACCACCACCACTGTATATTTCCCACCTCGGCCACTGCATCTGCAACTCAGAGTTGCTGGCTTCAGTAACCCTTACCTCGTGAGCCCACCCATCTGGGTCGCTTCTGTGGAGGTTCAAAGCCTTCCGGGGGTCTGTTGGCTGAGACAGGTTATGTGCTGCCCTCTGGTGGCCAGAGAACAGAGACACAGCCTTGTGCCCTACTCCAGCTTCCTGAGTGAGCTGGGGTCCCAGGCTCCCATCTTAACCTGCCCTGTGGGAGAATCCTCCCACACAGTAAGTGGGTTCACATGTTACATCCCCTTAAAAGGGTATTATCTGCGTTCAGATAATTTACTCTGGACTGTTTCTGCTAGAAAAGACTTTTGAGACCGCTAGTTCAAAAGGATTGATTCAGAAGCTCGAAGGGCTGGCTAGCATCCTAATGCGGCTAGAACACAGGCCTCCCAGCTCTCCTTCCAGTGCGCTTTCTACTTCATCACCGCGTCCCGCAGCTTGCAACCTGCTTGCTCCACGTAGGATCCGGATAAAGAGAAGGTAGGTGTTGCTATGGCAACCAAAGTCACAGCTTTTCCAAGAGTAACTGGAGTTCTTGAGATTTATACTTTTCCACAATGGACTGATAATGGCTCTGCGTGATTTGATTTTGATACTTTTGTAAGCATCACTTGCAGATAAATATGATCACAATTCAGAAAACTTTGGGCCAGATTCTGTATTCTCGTAGGTTATTTCTGAAAATATTCTTGTCCAGAGTTCTGTTTGAACCACAAAATCAGGCTTTCTGGACAACAAGGCAACAAGGGGGTTGTAGTGCCTGGGTTGGGGGTCGGGGGTTGGGCATGAGGAAAAACAGGGAGAAACCTGAGCTGACAGGAAGGAGCTGGAACTTCTAGAGACTTTTTCAGTCTTTTCATCCTACTGACTCAACAGCCCTGTATTTGGCTGGACAGAGCAATTAACAGCTACACAAGCTTCTAATGAGTCATTATCTTGAGGCTTAAGCTGCCCACAGAGTTTCCCAAGGGAATTTATTCCTGGAAGCTAACTCCTCAGAAGTGGGCTCCCCTGGGTGCACCTCCTTCAAGATGATTGGTTTTGGCCAACTGGTTGGAAACAGGGTATTTTGGGTCCACAGCCACGACCTGTAATTTGTGAAGACAGACCAGGATTACAGCTCAGCCCAAACGCGAGCACTCATGATTGTGCTTGCCCAGCAGAGACACAGCTACAGGAAACACTGCCTGTGGCAAGCACTGAAAAGCCCTGTCCAACCACCTACCCTAACACTGATGCAAAGAGCCAAGTCAAGCTCCTTCATCTCTTATTTAACACACCATGGCGCTGCCCAAAAATTACAAGTGTACCTCCCTTGCTTTTACTGATGCTGTGCCCAGAGTCGTTTTTTTCCCCCGTTTCTTCTCTTTGTACACTCAGCAGAGCAAGTTCACACGGTCTGCCGTGACCCATGGAGGCTCTCAAACTTGAAAGGATTAGTTTTAACTTGCTGAATGATCTCTCACAACTGTTGGTGGAAGTTGCAATGGTTAATAGAAACTTCCCCAGAAGCATCCCCCACCTCCTTCGGGGGGAGGCGTCCAGGGTTAGTGTCATACTGCTGTATCTTAGAGCCACTGCTGTACTAAAGACACTTCCCCGCTGGGGTAGGTCAGAGGTTATCATTTTAATTTTATGCAAAGGTTCATAAAGAAATTAAAAGGGGAAAGTTAAAGGTCAAAAAAGTGTTTTGCACTTAGCTGGCTACTTACCTTTTCAATGCTTTTCCTTCTTTTCTGAAGATACAGGTTTTCATCTGATGCCATGTTCTGCCACCAGTCATCCGTCAGTTGATCCTACTGGGGTGGTTTGTGTATTGCTGTGATGCTGGAAGCTTCAGCACTGGTATTTCAAATACCATGGTGGATGGATTTCAGTGGTGCTTCCAGACTAAAGAGAACAGGAGGAAAGGCCTGGAGGTCTACCTCTAAATATTTAACCTGTGAAAACCATATAAATAGCATCAGAGCATTATCTGATGTAGTGCCAGAAGATGAGCCACTCAGGTTAGAAGAAAAAAACAACAAAACCTACTGCTGTCGCGTTGGGTCTGACTCATAGCGACCTTATAGGTCAGGGCAGAGCTTCCCCATAGAGTTGCCAAGGAGCACCTGGAGGATTTGAACTGCTGACCTTTTGGTTAGCAGACACAGCACTTAACCCACTATGCCACCAGGGTTTCCCCTCAAGTTGGAAGGCACTCAAAATATAATTCGGGAAGAACTGCCTCCCCGAAATAGCTCCAAACCAAAAACCAACTAACTAAAGCCCTGTTGCTGTTGAGTCCATTCTGATGCATAGTAACCCTGTAAAACCAGAAAAAAACCAAACCCAGTGCCATCTAGTCAGGTCCAACTCATAGTGACCTTAGAGGTCAGAGTAGAACTGCCCCATAGAATTACCAAGGAGTGCCTGGCAGATTTGAACTGCTGACCTTTTGGTTATCAGATATAGCTGTTAACCCACCACACCACCAGGGTTGGACAGAGTAAAATGCTCTATAGGGTTTCCAAGGAGTGGCTGCTGGATTTGAACTGTGGATATTTTGGTTAGCAGCCAAACACTTGACCACTGTGCCACCGGGGCTACCCTCAAAGTAGTCAGTCTTGATGTCGATGGGGTAACGTTTTCCAGACCTTCATTTGCTGATGCAGCATGACTTTAAAACGAGAAGACACAGCTGCTAACATCCATTAATAATCAGACCTGGAATGAGTGAAGTGTGAGTCCATGCAAGTGAAGTGTGAATCCATGCGAGTGAAGTGTGAATCCATGCGAGTGAAGTGTGAGTCCATGCAAGTTGAAAGTTCTCAACAATGAAATGGAAGGAGTGAAGAAAGCTACTCTTGCCATAAGTGAGCTGAAATTGACAGGTATTGGTCATTTTTCATCAGGTGGTCATGTGGTCTCTATGCCAGGAATGACAAAATGAAGTAGAATGGCAAGGAATACATGTCTATTATCTAGAAAGTGATTCCCCCTGCTTCTCCCTCTCATCCCTGGTACCCATCAAAGAACTTTATTTTCTAAGTGTGTACCTGTTCTTCACTTTTTATAACAGCAAGACAATGCAATATTTGCCTTTGTATGATTGGCTTATTTCACTGAGCTTCATCTCCTCCAGATTCATGTCATGTTTCACAGACTCTTCATGGTTATTTATAGTTGTTTGGTATTCTGTTGTATGGATTACCACAATTTGTTTACCTATTCATATGTTGATGGGCACTTAGGTTGTTCCCACCTTATTGCTATTGTCAATGATGCTGCAATGAACATAGGTATGTCACTGCCCTCACAGCTCTAGGATATGTCCTAGAGTGTGACTGCTGGATGACAGGAAGTATCTTAAGTGTGACTGCTGGATGACAAAGTATTTCTGTTTTTCAGCTTACTGAAGTGCCATTTTCCATGGCGATGGTATGTATTATTTTACAATCCCACCAGCAATATGAGTTCCAATCCATGTACTACCTTGCCAGAATTTTGCTTTTAAATCGCTCCTATTTTTGCAAAGGTGAGATAGTATCTAATGATTGACAGCATATTTTCATGGTTTTCTTGGACACTTGAATGTCCTCTTTGGTGAAGTGTCTGTTCATAGCCTTTACCCATTTTTTTTTTTTTTTGTATTGTCTTTTTGTTGTTGAGTTGTTAAAGCTTGCTATATATTTTGGAGATTAGATCCTTTTCAGATATGTCACTGCCACAGATTTTTTTTTCCAGTCTGTAGACTCAATTTTTACTCTCTTGGCAAAATCTTTTTGATAAACATCAAGTATTTAATATAGGAGATCCCAGTTATCCAATTTATCTTCTTCCTTTTATGTATTTTTCCCTTTGTTTGATAGTCTCTTTATGCCAAAAATTAGGTTCCCTAGTTTTGACCCTATGTAGTCTTCTAGAAACATTAAAATTTTAGCTTTAACATCTAGGTCTTTGATCCATTTTGGGTTAGTCTTTTTGCCTGGTATAAGGTATGGATATTGATTCATTTTTCCGCATGCAGGTATTCGGTTTTCTCTTACTATTTGTTAAAGAGACTTTTTCTTCCCCCATTGAATGAATTTCACCATTTGTCAAAGATCAGCTGCCCATGGATGGATAGATTTACGTCTGTGTTCTCAAATCTATTTTATGGGTCTACATGTCTGTTATTGAACCAGTACTAGGCTGTTTGAACTACTGTAACTGTGTATAAGTTTTGAGATCTGGAAATGTGAGGCCCCCTACTGTACTCTTTTTCAATGCCGCTTTAGGTATTTCAGGGTGCCTTGGAAACCCTGGTGGTATAATGGTTAACTGCTATGGCTGCTAACCAAAAGGTCAGCAGTTCAAATCTAGCAAGTGCTCCTTGGAAATTCTATGGGGGCAGTTCTACTCGGTCCTGCAGGGTCACTATGAGTTAGAAATCACTTGACAGCAGAGTGGTTTTTTTTTTTTTTGGTTTTGCTTTTTTATTGTTTTTGTTTTGTCCTTTGCATACAAAATTGGAGATTATGTTGTTGTTGTTGTTACATGCCGTCCAGTCAGTTCCAACTCAGTGATCCTGTGAGCAGCAGAATGAAACACTGTCCAGTCTTGTAGCATGTTCACAACCGTTTTTGTGCTCAAGCCCATTGTTGCAGCCACTGTGTCAACCCATCTCCTTGAGGGTCTTCCTCTTTTTCACTGACCCTCCACTCCACCAAGCACGATGTCTTTCTCCAGGGACTGATCCCTCCTGACAGCATGTGCGATGCATGTGAGATGCAGTCTCATCATCTTTGTGTCCAAGGAGCACTCTGGATGCACTCCTTCCGGAACAGATGTTTGTTCTTTCATCAGTCCGTGGTACATTCAATATTCTTCTCCAAAACCACAATTCAAATGTGTCAATTCTTCTTCTGTCTTCTTTCTAAAAAAAATAATAATAATAATACAATGTTTTTTTCTAAATTATGTCTTCAATTTCTTCTTTTGTTGTGAGTGTGTTCACATTTTCTATCTCTATTCGCATTGATTTGGAGCCTTTGAGGCCCAGTGTTGAAGAGTTTCACTACCAACCAAATGCTCAGCAGTTCAAAATCACCAGCCTATCCTTGGAAACCCTATGAGGCAGTGCTACTCTGTCTTGTAGGGTTGCTATGCATCAGAATTAACTTGATGGCAACAGACATTTGTAGGTAGTATGCTTCTAGAAAATTGTCTGTTAATTCTAGGTTTTCAAATTTGTGGGAGTACAGCTTTTCATAATATTCTATGATGATATTTTTTATCTCAGGTGGTTCTGTTGTAATGTCGCTCATCTCATTTCTTATTTTGGTTATTTCCATTTTCTCATTTTTTTTTTCTTTTGTCACTTTGTCCAATGAGTCATCAATTTCATTGATCTTCTCAAAGAACTTGCTTTTAGTCTGGTTGATTCTTTCTATTGAATTCTTGCTGTGAATTTTGCTGAGAGTTTTTGGGTGGTGTAGGGTCGCCATGAGTCAGATCCGACTCAACGGCACTTGGCAGTGTGTAAGTGCCACAGCTGCTAACATAAGTTTGAATTTACCAGGCACTCTGTGGAAACTCTATGGGGCAGTTCTACTCAGTAGTACAGGGTTGCCATGAGTCAGAACCAACTCATTGGCAACAGGTTTGGTGTTTTGATTTGGATATTCATGAAAGATAGTTGTAATTTTTTTTTATTTCATTATTTTTTGTCCTGATGTACATCATTTCTTTTCTTCTGTTGACTATGGACTTCTTTTGCTGCTCTTTTTCTATCTGTTCAAATCGTAGGATTAAATGATTGCTTTTGGCTCATCTTTTTGATGTGTACAGTTATTGCCTTAAATTCTCCACTGAGCACTGCTTTTTCTGTGTCCCAAAGGTTTTGTTATGTTGTGTTTTCCTTCTTGTTTGATTATAAGCATTTTTAAATATCATTTTTAATTTTTCCTACTCACCAATAATTTTTATGTAATATATTATTCACTTGTCATGCACTTAATTTTTTCCTTGTTCTTTCCATAATTGATTTCTGGTTTTACAGAGGTATGATTAGAGAAGATACTTCATATTATTTCAGAGTTCTTAATTTATTAAGACTTGCTGTTCAGCCTGAGAGATGGTCTATTCTAGAGAATGACTCATGTATGATGGAGAAAACTGTGTACTGTGCTATGGTTGGTGGGTATGTTCTGTATGTGTCTGTGAAGTTCAGTAAGTTGATTATATTATCTAGCTCTTCCATATCTTTGTTGAGTTGTTCTCTAGTTGTTTTGTTTATCATTAAAAATAGTGTGGTTTAAAGTTTCTTGCTACTACTGGAAAATCGTATATTTCTGTTTTCAATTCTGTTCGAGTTTGTTGTGTGCATCTTTGACACTCTGCCATAAGGGACATAAGTATTTATTATGGTCATGTCCTCTTGCGAATTGACTCTAATTATTACAGAATGCTTTTCTTTGTCTCTTACAATGGATTTTTAACTTGAAGGCTGTTTTATCAGAAACTACTATTGCCATTGCCATTCCTGCTCTCCTTTCATTACTGTTTGCTGCTTGATATGTTTCCTTCTATCTTTTGATTTTTAAATGATTCATGTCTTTGTGTTTAAAGTGTGTCTCTTGTAGGCAATATATTGTTGGGTCACTTTTTTTTAAAGCCATTCTGCCACTCTCTGTCTCTTGACTGGTGTATTTAGCTTTTATATTTAGTGTGATTATGAAAAAGTATGAATATATAGCTGACATTTTGTGTTTTTCTGTGGCATTAATTGTTTCTTTGTTCTACTTAATTTTCTGTGCTAAGTTCTTTTTGTTTATGGATTTTCTTTTTGTATCCTTTGTTGTTGATTTCGTATTTTCTGAGTTTTTTAGTTTCTTCTTTATTTTGGTGAGAAAATTTATTTTCTTTGTGGTTACTCTGAAACTTACCTCTATCTTCCTAAGTTTAAATCAACCTGTTATGTCCTGATAATATCTTGACTTCCTCTCCTTATGGAAGTTCTATAATTGTACCATTTATTCCCTTTTCTGGTTTGGAAATTGTTGTTGTTTACAGCTAAAAAAAAACCTTTGGTTCTCTGTGTTCAGTTTCACTTTATTTTACTTCTGAGAATTCTTTATCTGGATTGGTATCTGGGTGATACTATCATGTGTCTTAATCTCAGATTGTTGTCTGATTTTGTGCTGGTTCTCTGTGTGAAGAACTCCCATTAATGTTTCTTGTAAGATTGGCCTGGTTTTTACAAATTCTCTTTCTACTTATTTGGGAATGTCCTATTTTCACCATCATATTTGAAAGATAGTTTTGCTGAATATACATTCTTGGTTGGCAGTTCTTTTCATGTTTTATATGTGTCATCTCATTGCCTTCTTGTCTGCATGGTTTCTACTGAGAAATCAGTGCTTAGTCTTATTGGTACCCCTTTATAGGCGATATTTGATTTTTCATGAGGTGTTCTTATAATTTTCTTTGTCTTTGGTTTTAGAAAGTTTGATTGTGACATGTTTGGTGACTTTCTTTTGGGGTCGATCTTGTATGGTGTTCATTGAGTTCTCAGGCGGAAACCTTTGTGTCTTTCATGATTCTAGAAAAGTTTTCTGCTAATAAATCTTCAAAACTTCTCTTTGAACTTTTTCTCCTCCTCTTCTGGAATTTCTATTATGTGTAAATTATTCCTCTCGATAGTTTCCCACATAAGTCTTAGGCTTTTTCCATTCTTTTTTCTGACTTTCTCAACCAAGTTAATATCAAGGGATTTATTCTCTATTTCACTGATTCTTTCTTCTGATGTTTTATTTCTGATATTTTATTGTTAATCTTCTGGATTTCTAGTTTTGAGGGTTTTTTTATGGTTTCTCACCATCTATTTTGTCATTTTCTTCTTGTATTGTTTTCCTAAATCCTTCTAGGATTCTGTCTGGGTCTTCCTGGATATCTTGAGGATCATATGTCCAAGTCTTTTGAATTCCTTATCACTTCTATTATTTTCTATTTTCCTCAGGAAGTTTTTATGTCCCTTCATTTTGCTCACTTGTTTTACTACCTTATCCTGTTTCTTCATATGATTTATTACTGCCTGTTTCTGAGGCATGAAGGTGTTTATTTCTGTGTTACCATATTGATTGCATGTAGCCCTGATGGTTAAGAGTAGTTAAGAGTTCGGCTGCTAACCAAAGTGTCAGTGGTTCAGGTCCACTAAACACTCCTTAGAAACAAAGTGGGACAGTTCTAATATGTCCTGTGGGTTGCTATGGGTCAGAATTGACTCAATGGCAATGGTTTTTTTTTTTTAATTGACTATATGTGTGGTTTGTTTTGATGTATCTGGAGCTTGCTTTCATCACTTTCTCTTTAGAGTATTTCTTTGTATTATTTTAATTGTTGTTTTGTGATTCTAGTCTATATGTAACTTTGGTGTCTGCTGACTTGGTGTGATTTCCTCTCATTAGTAGGTGTGGTGAGTCACACCCACAATACAAGTCCTCTGTGGTTAGGCTCATATGTTTTCACTTACTGAACTGAGTGAATGTAGGAGAACAGGCTTTTTTCCTGATATGGGATGACAAGTGTTGGGTGATCAGGGTCCCTCCACAGCCCTTGTGGGACTCCAGTGTCATTCTGGGTTAGTGTTAGCAGTTAGGGTGTTTTCCAGAGGTCCAGGCAGGTTGTCTCCATATCTGCTGTGAGGGAGTAGAGTGTAGGCCCACTATATATGCACGCATTGTCACCTTAGGTGGTAGGGTACCCAGCAGTTTCAGTGAAAGAGTAGACAGCCTGCAGGAACTGTTTGGATGTAGGATATGTGGCATTGCAACCTGGCAGATGGTGGAAAAGCACATCAAGACCTCCTGGTCATTGCTTGGCAGAGAAACAGATGGCACCCATCAGGAAGTGATTGGCATTGCTAATGAGGTGATGCCTCTGTCCAGCTGCTCACCAGGGCATAAGTGTGGGGAACATTCTCACCAGTTGCTGGCTGGGCACTGTTTGCATGTATAACCAGTTGCTGGGTGGTTGGGACAATTGTGCACAGGTGACTGGTCACTGGGTGGGTAGGATGTAAACTTGCAATACCAATTGACTTCCCACACTTTCTCTCCTTAGATCTAGTTCATGTTCTTACTTACTTTGCTCTTGTTTTGTCTGCACAGTATCTCTGTTTCCTTCTGATAATTCTGGGAAGTTGCCTTCCTGTGTTCCTTACCAGAAATGCTGTTTACTTTGCCTCAAGATGGCCACATTGTGCTATGCCAGTTAGTTGGACCCCTACAGTCTGCTAAGTCTCTTTGTTCACTGTTTTCATTCAATTTCTCCTTCCTGCTAGCACTCGATCTAGTTTTTCATTCTTCTGTTTGCTGTTCTGAGTTTCCAGATTGTCATTTATATCTATTTCACTTGATTTCTTGATTCTTGGCTGTAAGAGTATGCCATGGTGAGTGGACTAAGCCGTCATCTGGGGCTGTCTCCCACAACTCTTTTTCACTGATGCTGGACAGGATCTCAGCATCCTTCTCAATTCAACAGTCCAGACATCCACTACTAACAGATTAAACTTGATATGGAAGTTAAAACCTACTTGCTGTCCTTGTTCCTGCTTAACTTCCTATTGTTAAACCATTTCACAAGAGCCCAGGCTTTGAGATTCTTAAAACACACATGCAAATTTATTCTTCTTTTTTATTTTCCTTTTCAAACAAGAAAATAAAGAAGAACATACTGGGAGGCCTCTCACTACATGACTTAAAACCTATTACACTGCCACAGTAGTCAAAACAGCCTGGTATTGGTACAAAAGGAGACATATAGACCAATGGAACAAAGTAGAGACCCCAGAGATGCCACCTTCCTCCTATGAACAGCTGATATTTGAGAAAGATCCTAGGATTTCGTACTGAGGTAAGAACAGTCTCTTTAACAAATGGTGTGGGCATAATTGGATATCCATCTACAAAAAATTGAAACAAGATCCCTTATCTCATACCTTATACAAAAATCAACTCAAATTGGATAAAAAACCTAAATATAAAAGCTAAAACAATAAAGCTCATCCAAGATAAGATAGGGTCAACAATGGATGTTTTAATACGTGATATAGACAGACTTCAAAATCTGACAAACAAAACACATTCATCAGAAGAGAAAATAGATAAATGGGAATTAATAAGAATCAAACACTTCTGCTCATCCAAAGACTTCATCAAAAGAATTAAAAGACCACCTACAGAACAGGAAAAAATATTTGGCAACTCTATGTCAGACCGACACCTGATCTCCATAATCCATAAGGTTCTATAAAATATCAATAACAATAATACAAATTGTCCAATTAAGCAATGGGTAAAGGAGATGAACAGACACTTCTCTAAAGAGGAGATCCGGGCAACCAAAAAACACATGCGGACACGTTCACGATCATTTAATTATTAAAGAAATTCAAATCAAAGCGACAATGAGATATCGTCTCACCCCAACAAGATTGACCATGATTCAAAAAACACAAAACAATAAATGTTGGAGAGGCTGTGAAGAGATTGGAACTCTCCTTCACTGTTGGTGGGATTGCAGAATGGTGCAACCTCTTTGGAAAGCAATTTGGCATTACCTTAAAATAATGGATATAGATATACCATTTGACCCAGTAATTCCTCTGCTGGGAATATATCCTACAAAATCAAGGCCATTCACACCAACTGATACATGCACACGAATGTTCATTGCAGCACAGTCCTCAATAGCAAAAAATTGTAATCAACCCAGATGTCCAACAACAGAAGAATGGACGGGTAAACTTTGGTACATATACTCAGTGGAGTACTATACATTGATAAAGAACAACGATGATAGCAGGAAACATCTCTCAATTTGGTCTCAACTGGAGGACATTATGTTGAGTGAAACTAGTCAGCGACAGAAGGACAATTATTATGTGAGACCCCTACAATAAAAACTTAAAAGCATACTCATACATAATAGAAAAGACTTTTTGACAGCTATAGGGGTGGGGAGGGTGGGAGGGCGGGAGGGCAAAGGGCGAGGGTTTAGATTAGATAGTTGTTAGAAATTTGGCTGGGTGAAATTGGTGACAATACACGTTAGTAAGAAGATCAATATTAATGGGACTTCGACACAATTTGTGTACTTCTCCTCTCTTAACCCAGTATTGTAAGCACAGAGTATGTACACTTTCATTTTTTATTTAACTAAAAATAAATAAATAAGGAATCAGGATTACCTAGAGAGTTCAGGAAGTTGTTAAGGCACAGACAAAAATACAGAGCACCAGTCACCAGGAACAAGCGAGATAAGGTCAAAGTGGCCAGAGTAAGGTGGCAGGAAACTGACAGATTTTGTATCAAGGGCAACTTTGCTTACTCTGGGTGCTACTATTAGTTCCAGGGATGTGGCAGGACTTGGCCTATAACTGAGAGTGATGTGGTGCCACTGTCGAGAATATAGGACCCCACACAACTATGATGTGGAAACTCGGGTCCCACTCTTCTAGTATGCCAGCCAGCGCTCTAGCTCAGGTAGTCCCATGCTCAACTGTGTGCATGAAGTCTGTTCCCTTCCTGCTTCCAGACAAACCAGTGGGTAGGCATGGCCATTGGAGCTCTACCCAACACCCTCAGGAGAAGGACAGTGTGTCTACCACTGCTGCGGCCTGGAGAAGGACTCTATTGGGTACCTGACTGTGCTGCTGGAGACTGCCAGCATTGCTCTGTGCTCCTTTAATTGTCTCCCAACCAAGGCCTGGAGGAGTCTACTGAGTGGAAGGTCAATAAAAAAGTTGGCAGTTCTCCTCTTGGCAGTCTCCTCTCTGCACCCTTGATTTCGTGGGCCTGCTTCAGGATCAGTCCTTCTGCAGTGCCTCACTGTCAGTTGCCCTAGTTCCTGCTCATCTGGTCCTGGAAGCTTAGCTGGGCAGCAAGGGAAGGTGTGGAACTGAAGAGAAACCAGCTTTGCTTTGGTGAGTTCCACCTGATGCCTTGCCCCTTGCCATGCAATGACTTTTGTGTGTGGCCTTTCTAGTCATGGGCTTGTAACTCCCATCCAGATGATTGTGTGATAGGATAATTGTGGCCTACCAAGGGGATTGATCAGCTTTGCCTTAAAGATAGTCAATTCCACACCAGAGGGAGGAATCTACCACAAAAGAAGGAGATCAGCAGCAGAGACTCTAGCAGCAGGAGGTGGTGTGCTGGCTTTCCTGCCCCAGGAAATGAGAGAGCTGAGCACCTTTAGGCAGAGACTGAAGGCCAGGGAGAGAAGTCCTTGTGAGCACAACTGGGAAGAGTCTATCCTGATGGAATAACTATTTCTTGAGTGTTCCTGAGCCTGAATTGTAACCATTATTTCTCTAATAAATCCATAATTGTGAAAAAAAGAAAAAGAAAGTTTAAACCCTGAGGAAGATGAAATGGCAGACATTGTCATCCTTCAAAATTGGATTGATAATGGAAACAGAAACTGATTATGGTAGTGAGCCCTGCCATTATGAATTATTTTAAAAGAAAACAACTGCATACAAGAATGCCAAGTGCCGTCGCATACAAGAATAGTCATGTGATATCTCATAAAGCAGAGACTCTGTCTACCTTGACATATTTTCCTCCCAGAAAACTTCATTTCAAGGTGAGGCAAGCCAAAACTTGCCTACAGGAATGAGTGGAAGCCACACTACTGACCCCATCTGTTTCCAGGCTCACCACCCCCACAGATTCCCGTGACAACCATCCTTCCAGCCACTCAGCTTTTCAGAGAATTTGGAAAACACATTTTTACCATTGAACTACAACCCTCAAGGAAAGATGGGGAAACACTCAGAGCAACCTCTAGCCCTAAAATAACTTTCTGTGATCCGATCACTGAAAGACGTAAGGCTAACAGTAGCTCAGGCCTTTGGCAGGGTGTGCTGCCCTGAAAACTGCTTCTCTTCCTTTCTGAACCTCCAGGTTCTACTGCTGTCCTCAAGCAAGGACACAATGGACTGAAAAAAAGAACTGGTGGTGGACATTAATGAGGCCAGCTATATGGTGAAAACCCTGTGCTGTTTAGAATAAGGAGCCTAGGTTCAAATCTCAGGGATGCTGGCTGTTATTAGGTACTCTCATCCTTGGAATCTCTGAACTGATGTCCTCATCTGTGACGTGGGGCACTAGCAAGAATGTCCTGGTGGCAGCTGGGCAGAGCAATGGCAGGGATGGATATAAGATAGAAAACCCGCTCCTCGTAGATTCTCCAGGAGCCACCTGCAGAATACAGATGTCATGAATTGAATTATGTCCTCCCAAAAATGTGTGTAGCAATTTGGCTAGGCCATGGTTTCAGTATCGTATGATTTTCCTATAGATCCTGCCTCCGTGCCTCCGTGATGTTAATGACAGAGGATGGGCAGCAGTTGTATCGGTGAGGCAGAACTCAGTGTATAAGATCGTGTTGTGCCTTGAGGCAATCTCCTGGGATATAAAGGAAAGGGAAGCAAGGAGAGAGCTGGGGACATCATACCACCCCAAAGGAAGTGCCAAGGGCTTCGGGTCCTTGCGCCTGAGAAACTCCCGGACCAGAGGAAGATTGACAGCAAGGACCTTCCTCCAGAGCCGACAGAAAAAAACCTTCTCCGGAGACAGTGTTTTGAGCTTGGATTTTTAGCCTACTTTTCTGTGAAGAAATAATTTTCTCTTTGTTAAAGTCTTCCACTTGTAGTATTTCTGTTACAGCACCGTTAGGTGACTAAGGCACTAGAACAACTGGGCAGTTGGCTTTCCAGCTTTCATAAATATGGAAAATTCCAGTCTATGGAGCTAACCTTTTCTTCAGGACAGAGATTGGGCCCAAGTGATTGGGATAATTGCTTCAGGCAGCCATGCTACATATTGTTTGCTTAGATACAACCCAAGCAAAGTAGAAATAACTAGCGATTCCATGGCTGTGCTCCATGCCAGTTTTAAACTAAGGGTTTTATAAACAATCCTATGAAATAGGTGTGAGTTATTATTTTTCGAACGCTATATGCCAGCTTGCCCAGCTAGCAAGTGGCAGACCTGGAGTTCACATCCACAGAGTCTGGCTCTCGAACCTTTAACTACATCCTCCAGTGCCTCTCCAGAAGATGACAGTGACTGGAAATAAGTTGGGCCAAATAATTCTGTCAGAAACAGCCTCTCTCCCTTTCTTTCATCTCACACTTTGGAAGCAGAATTTTCAGCATATAGAGCAGTGAAAATAGATGAAACAGAGACATAGATTAAAAAATATATATATTCCTGACAAACATTATGTTGAGTGAAAAAGGCAGGATGATATATTATGACGCCATGTACAAAGTTTTGAAACATGCAAAAGATGATATATTGCCTAGAGATTCATACATATGTAGTCACAGCACAAAGACCTGCCTGAAAATAATACGAAGACTGTCAATTAAATTTGTAAACTCATCCTAGAAAAAGTGCTACATACCTCATTACTGAATATCACTACAGTCACCTTTGAAGTCCTCCCCTTGGGCATTTATGCACGGATACCAGCACCTAGTCCACCCTTCAAAGCAATTTTGGAACTCTTTCAGGAATGGCCATCACAGCTGTCATCATATTACCCTTACTGTCCTGAATGTCATCAAAATGTCTTTTAATATTTCCTTTATCTTTGGGTAAAGGAAAAAAAGTCATTGGGGGCCATATCAGGTGAGTAGGTAGGGTGTTCCAATACAGTTATTTGTTTACTGGCTAAAAACTCCCTCAGAGACAGCTAGACAATGAAGTTCACAAACTTGCCACCTTGCCACCATGTACAATGGGCATTCCAGAAACAGTTCTAAAATTGCTTTGAAAGGTGCACTAGGTGCTGGCATTGGTGTCTAACTTCATAAGTGGAGTACTTCAAAGGTGATCGCAGTGATGTTCAACAATGAGGTATGTAGCACTCAGATCAATTTAGTTTGTGGACTTAATTATCAGACCTTGTACAACTGTACGTGTATGAGCTGTAGATCTCAAACTGTTTTTTTAAAGAAGAAGGTAGAAGGAGAATGTGGGTGGAATGATAGATGGGTGAGAGAACTGTGAGTGGGTGAGTGGGGGTCTGAGTGATACATGTATGTGTGTGGTGTTGGTGTATGTATGGTGGTGTGTGTGTAGTATGATCTGGTGTATGCGTGTGTGATGTAGGTGTGTGGGGTGTGGTGCATGTGGTGGTGAATGTGGAACAGCGTGGGGTGTATGTGTATGCAGTGTGGTGTGTGGGCAGTAGAGAATGTATGTGGTGTGTTGTATGTGGTGTGTGGCATGTATGTATTGTCTGATGTTGTGTAGTGTATGTGGTGTGTAGTGTGTGCAGTGTGTAGCATATAGTGTGTGCGTGTCATGTGTGTATGGTGTGATATGGGGTGCGTGTGTGTGTGTGTGCACGCGTGTGTGTGATGAAGTAAAAACAGCAAGGTGGCAGCGGGTCTACAGTCAGATAAGCAAGGAACAAAGTGTGTCCTGGAAGATCTGGGCAAAAGAGAGCCATTTCCCGTCCTTGAATAACGAGGTATTAAGATGACATAGGGTTTTCATCTGACAAATCAATGAAGAAAGGATGGTGGATATGGGGTGGGGTGTGGCTAAGAGAACAGCTGGAGGTAATCCAGGCATGTGGGCTGGGATGATGCCTTTGTTACAGCAAGCTAATACTTGGTTTAAAGCACAGACACACACCACACGTGTTCATACACACACACACACACACACACAAACCACGCCATGGTGTTAAACACCCTTTTATGTCTTTCTCAACTTGTTGGGCCCATCCCTATGACTCTCCTGAGTCCACCTGTCTCACACACTTAACACTCAACCACATCAATAGCCACCATAATGACTCTGCCTGTAAAGTCCTTTTTGCAAGGTTTGAAGAGCTTCCTTTGAGATGGTGATGAATTTAGAAGAGTGTCCAGCCTCCCTCATAAATCTCATCACTTAGCTCAAGGGCACTTTCTCCTCTCATACACCAAAGCTTACACCAAAGCTGTAATTTGGGCAGGGATTTTTGTTGGGTAAAGATAAAAGTCATCACTCCCTACCCCTAGATCTCATCTGCCCTGTGGGAATTCACTGCATCACTCCCATCCACTGTTGAGGAGGAGCTGAGACTCAGCCTACCCAGCTCAGAGGGAAGGAGGTCAGCCAAACCACACTGCTCAGGCCACGCCCCAAAGCCAAGTCTCCTCGGAAACACAGAGCGTTAGAGCTGGGATGGACACAAAAAGTATCCCAACTCCAGTCTGCTGCTTGACAGCTGAGAAAACGGAAGCTTTCACCTGTTCCTATCTGGATGGTCCAAGGAGCTTCTTCTCTTTTTGAACTTCGCTGCGTGAACCACTAGCTGAAGTCCAAGGAAACCTGCCGCATCCAGTCTGGCTTTCTTCTCGGACACGTGGAGGACAGGTTTGTTCCACTCCCTAGGAGGGTGGGCAAGTGCTTCTGTAGAAGCTTTTCTTCTGGGTTCATTCCTTTCTTTCTAATAACCCTAAGGTGTCCCAAAAAGATTGGTAGTTAGGTGGTAACAGAGTGACTGTAACGCATGCAGACCTTATGTAAAACACAAAGAAACATTATTCAGTCCTGTGCCAGACTCACACCTGCTGACATGTTCAAGTCCGTCACTGTAGCTGTTGCGCTGATCCATCTCACCAAGGTCTCCCTTGCCCTTGATGGTCCCCTGCTTCACCAAACACAAGGCTCTTCTCTAGCGACAGATCCCTTCTGATGATGTGTGCAAAGCCAGCCAGCTGGACACTGTTCTGCTCTGATCCATAGAGGTGTCAGTAGTTAACTTTGGAAAGCAGACCACCAAGTCTTTCTTCCTAGTGTCTCTTAAATCTGGAAACTCTGCTGAAACTTATCAACCTTGGACGACCCTGTTGGTATTTGGCATGGCTCCCGGTATCACAGCAACACAGTGATTGGTTAACATGCTTGGGTACTAACTGAAGGGTTAGAGATTTGAATCCACTCAGAGGTGCCCAGGAGGAAAGACCTGGTGATCTACTTCCAAAAAACAGCCATTGAAAATCTTGTGGAGCTAAGTTCTACTCTGACATGTATGGGGTTGCCATGAATTAGAGCTGACTCCGTGGCACCTGGTTTCCCATGGAGTCATCATGAAAGCCTCATGCTCAACCAGCAACTGGTGACCCTTGGGCTCAAATGTCAGCCAAACACTTCAGCAAATCAGTCTATGCTGAAAACTGAAGGCCAGGTCCCTAGTTTTGTATAGCTGGAATACTAGTGGCCCAGGTGTCACTAGCCTGGGAAGGTGGTCACAAGAACCTTTATACCACGGGTCATTGTTGCAAGCCACCTTCTGCTTGGCTACAGAAAGTTATGCAAACCAGACATAAACCCCTGCCGTTTCTGTTTCCAGCATCTAGATAACGATAGAAAATTCATACATACATGCATACATACATATAGAAGAGATATGTATTGTTAAAATACACACAGCAAAACTCAGACTCTCTGCCGTCAAGTCAGTTCTGACTCACAGCGACCCTATAGGTCAGAGTGGAACTGCCCCATAGAGTTTCCAAGGAGAGCCTGGTGGATATGGACTGCTGACCTTAACCACTACGCCACCAGTGTTTCCACACCCAGTAAGACATGCATCAGTTCAACAATTTTTACGTGTATAACACAGTGACACTGATTACATGCTTCACTGTGCAGCCATCCTCACCCTCCTTTTCTGATTTGTTCCTTCCCTACTGACATAAACTCATTGTTCTTGAAACTTCCAACAGCAGCCTATTTCTAGTTGCTCTAGTCAAGTTGACCGCATATAGAAAGTTCTTTAAAATAGCACAGTGCTTATAGCAGATATATTTTTATAGTAAGCTATAATGTTATTTGGTTTAAAGAAGGCATCAGGAGATATTTTTGGTTTAAAGTTTCAGGTTTAAAGATTATCTCAGGACAATAGATTCTGGGTTCATCCAGCCTCGGTGGCTTCAGAAAGTCTGAATTCCATGAGAATTTGAATTCTCTTCTGCATTTTTCCTCCTTTTGATCAGGATTCCTCTGTAGAATTTTTGATGAAAAATTCATTAGTGGTACCTAGCTACCATCCAGTTCTTTTAGGGGCTCAGGTTATGGTATCATGGGACTGTACCAGTTAACTGGCCTAATGTCACTGTTAACACTTTGACTTCCTAGTTCAGTGAGTACTGTTTAGAGTCTTACAAGCTTGAAAGTGGCTATCCAAGGTGCAATAATTGGACTCCACTTATCTGGAACAACAGAGGATGAAAAATCAGAAATAGGAGGCAGAAACGAGACATGTGGTTGATTGCCAACAAACATGTTTTGAATAAATATATTTTTCTTACATTTCTAAAATCCACAAAGGTACCCAAGTATGCCCACAAATAAGTCCTGGTCACTGTCCTGGAATCCAAGACTACGTGGTCCCATATCTTGCTACCCCTCTAATGTACTTCTCTGAGGCTGGAACTGTCCCCAGCAAAGGTAGACATCTATGTCACAGGTCTAGTGAAATAAAGGGAAAAAAAAACAAAAACAAAGAAAAACCCACTCATGCCCAGTCTGGAGAAGACCCAGTCAGGTTTATGGACCCCAAAACACCGCATACCCACCCCATGACTTCCTCTTCAGGCGTGCCATGAGCGTAGCTACATCCACTCTCTGATATGTAGTCCTTCTTGCTAGTTATCTTTTTATGAGGGAAAGGCCTCTGACAACATCAGTACCAGACTGAGAGGCCTAGGGCAGAGGAAGAGGAATGGAGAGGCTAGAATCACCTGCCAGTTTGGGAGCATTTAGTTAGTCAGGGAGTATAGCTGCACAGAGAAAGGCAGGAGTGTCCCAGAAGTACGAGTTAGCAATTAGGCAGGTTCAGAACTGTGCTTGGACGGGCTGTGGAATTTGTGTTTCTACTGCAAAATGGCTGCCAGAGGCGATCTGGGCCACTTCCCAAGATGCAGTGGGGAACACGCCCTGGGTTTCATCCTCCCTCAGTTCCGACACAGACGTCTGGACAAAGCCCAGTGGGGCTATGGAAAGAACACTTGAGACAGTCAGAAAGGGCTCATACTTGGACCCTGCCCCACTTGACTTTCCCTTGGCCCAAAGATTGTGCGATCTTGGATGGGTCACATAGACCTGGGCAAAAGTGAAAACAGGCAATATAACAGCAGTTAAGAGCATGAAAACATTTAGTCCAAGATCTACCACCCAACGCCAACCAATGCCACTCTACCACCTAAAACCACTATGTCCAGTCCATGAACCTGTCCTTCTGTCCCCTTCTCTCCCTTCCTTTCAATTAAGTCGTGGACCTGGATCACTTTTTTGTGTCTATTTTTATTCAAGTTACACATGGCTGGCTATACATTCATCTAGTTTAAAGAATCAAGTAGTTGTACACAGCTTGTCTCTTAATTTCACCCAACTGAAAGGTAAGCACTTAAACTCTGAATTATAATATGTCTAATACATCTGGAATGGCACTATCCTCAGAAGCAGAATTAATCATCCAACAGAGATGTTCTGAGCCTATGTTTGGAAGTCTAGTTCTTCTCTTCCTTCTATACTGGGCTCAAAACAGCTAGATGGAGCAATTCAGAGGCAGAATCCAACAGCAGCCTATCAGAGGTGGGACCAGAGACACCTAACTCTCTTAATTTAAATACATAACCACTACACCGTTTGGTTTCAATCCATACACCCTCCCACTGAAGGAATGGTTCTGCCTGGCCTGGTAAGAGGTTTGATTATCAGACACAGATCAGTACTGACATCCAGTGGCCACAGAGAATTATCTGCCCAAAGTTTCTGTTGCTCTCTTTCCCAAAAGAATGGGTACTCATTCACCGAGAAGCCAACGAATCTAGGCCAAGGCCTTGCCTTTTAGTAAGACTGCCAAGAGCCATTCTAATGTCCACCCTGGAGTCAGAGGGAGGAGTGGGCCATCACTGGCAACGTGGTAAGAGAACAAAGAATAAAATATGAATGACTGTGTGCTTTTCTAGAAAACACACTGGACTCTGAGGTAGAAAACTGGATTCAAGAGCTGGTGCTGCTTCCGTGTTGCCTTAAGAAGTCCCTCAAACTTTCTGTGCCTTAGTTTCTTCTTCTTTGGTGTGAGGTAAATACTACCTGCTCAGCGTGCCTCACAGGATATTGGTAGAAGTAAAATGGGAATGTATGGAAAGGGATTTTCTAAAATGTAAAATGCTGTACAGTGGGTTGCTAGGATGATGATGACTTATAGGCTCAGACAAAGCAAGGCTGGCAAGGAAGGCATACGAGGACTGCCAATTAAGTTCACAAACTCATGCTAGAAAAACGTGCTGCATACCTCATTGCTGAATATCACTATGGTCACCTTTGAAGTATCCCCCTTGGGAAGCTATGTACCGATGCCAGTGCTAGTCCATCCTTCAAGCAATTTTGGAACTCTTTTTCTAGAATGACCATCAGAACTGTTATTGTATTGCTCTAGATGTCCTGAATGTCATCAAAATGTCTTCCTCTCAATAGTTCCCTTATCTTTGGGTAAAGAAAAAAGTCATTGGGGGCCAGACCAGGTGAGTTGGGAGGGTGTTCCAATACAGTTATTTGTTTACTGGCTAAAAACTTCCTCACAGTTATGTTTGTGAACTTGCTACCGTGCCACTGTGCACAACAGCCATTCCAGAAGGAGTTCCAAAATTGCTTGGAAGGGTGGACTAGCTGCTGGTGCCAGTGAATAGCTTCCGAAGGGGAGGACTTTGAAGGGGACTGTAGTGATGTTCAGCAGTTGTCGGACCTCACATGACTAAGGGCTTTCCAAGATTACAACAAACACTTCTAATTTCAGTTTTACTCAAGTCTCGAGACTCAGCCTTGGACTGCCAGTATGACCTCAATGAAGAAGGATTATCTTTAATTTCCACTGGACTCAAGTCTCTGAAATAAACACTGGTGAGTAACTTCAAGAGCCATCTAATTTCAAAACTTATGTATCATATAGGTTTTAGAAAACAGAATTATAACCCCCAAGAAACCATGAGTCAACACTGATTTTGAATGAAAGGGAGTCATGGTTAATAGCAAGGACACCTGGTGGTACAGTGGTTAATGTGCTCAGGGACTAAATGAAAGGTCAGTGGTTTGAACCTATCAGCCCCGCTGCAGGAGAAAAATGGGGCAGTCTGCTTCCCAAATGAGGACAGCCTTGGAGACCCTATAGATAGCCAACCTTCTACTCTGTCTTGCAGGATCTCTGCGAGTAGGAATAGACTCAGCGACAATGGGTTTGTTTTTCTTGGTATGGATATTTATCATCAGTTGTATTAGTACATTACAACCTTTATTTCCTTATATATATTTTTTCCTATTTATATTAGACGTAGGATTTTGCCTAGGAGAAGTAGTCTTGTAAAGAGGTTCCAAATAAAATTAACGGGATGACCAGAGATGGACAAACAGCACAGGACAGGAAAGAAAATGTAGAGAGGTAATTTTGGAGACTCAAAAACTACATTCCTGACTGTTTCAATTTATGTCATCAGATTTTATAAATTACTAGAATGGAATTTTAAGACATTTAGTCTGATATATTAGGTGCTGTCCAGCTGTGGTTCTTATTCACAGTGATTCTATGTACAGAGAAACAAAACACTCTCCAGTCCTACAATGCCCTCAAATTACTGCTAAATTTGAGCCCATGGTTGCAGCCACTGTGTCAATCCATTTGGTTTAGGGTCATCTTCTTTTTCCCTGAACCTCTTCTTTACCGAGCAAGATGTCCTTCTTCATGGACTGGTACCTCCTGAAAACATGTCCTAAGTACCTGAGATGAAATCTCACCATCCTTGCTACCATGGAACATTCTGGCCGTACTCCTCCCAAGAGAGATTTGTTCACCCTTTTGGCAGTCTATGGTATAGTCAGCAACGCAGTAATTCAAAGGTATCAGTTCCTCCTCTTCAGGCTTCTTTATCATTGCCCAGGTTTTACATGCATATGAGGTGATTTAAAACGTCACAGCTTGGGTTAGACACCTCTTAGTCTGTAAAGTGATATCTTTGTCTTTTAATAGCTTTCAAGAGGTCTTTTGCAGTAGATTTGCCCAGTGCAATCAGTAGTTTGATATCTTCACTGATGCTTCTATTGTGAACCCAAGTAAAATGAAATCCTTGACAACTTCAGTCTCTTGTCTGTTCATCATGGTGTTGTTCATTGGTTCAGTTGTGAGGACTTCTGTTTGCTTTATGTTGAGGTGTAATCCATACTGAAGGCAGGGAGCCTGAAAAAAAAGTGAAGTTTCTAGTCACATTGTTAAATATGGCTTAAAAGGGAGCAGCTGACTCTTCTACCACCAGGAAGCTACTGCTGAACTAGAAAGCTTCCACTCCTGCAGCCAGCTCCAGCTCCATACCATAACAGCCTGAAACTAAACCAGCAAATGTATGCCCTATACCCTGTCCCCACAAAAATGTTCCTTGGAAGCAAGGATGGTGAGATTTCATCTAAGGTACTTAGGACATGTTTTCAAGAAGGACCAGTCCATGGAGAAGGACTGTCAGTGTCAGAGATCAGACACTGAAACCTCTGGTTACTGTCCCAATAAAGTCCAAAGAGCACTATCTATTTCACATAACAGTATCATAACCCAAACCTAGCTGCAAGGGAGTCTGAGAAATGCAATTTTATCTCTAGCCTTTGTAGCATAGAAAAATGCCAAAGAGTGCAGTGAATGGTGAGTATCAATTCACCATGCCTAACATCATGCCTTATTTTTATTTTGAAGAGTTATTATCCTTTTTTAAATTATAAAAGTAATTCATGCTCATTGTCAAAGATAACGAATAATAGGTGAAGTAAGAAATAAAGTCCCCCACCCAGTTCCATTCTCCAAAGGAAATTGCTATCATCAGTGTGAAGTGTAACCCTTCAAGATTTTTGCACATTTTTGGTTCCAATCTTGCAGAGTGGACAAATAGAGGGTGCAAAGCTGTACTTAAGTATTGCTATACAATTTGTATTTACGACTTGAACGTATGACAATTAAGCCTGCAGACTTAATTGTTCTAAGTGCTACATACCTCATTGCTGAACATTACTATGGTCACCTTTGAAGTACTCCCCTTGGGAAGCTGTGTACCCATACTAGTGCCTAGTTCACTCTTCAAAACAATTTTGGAACTGTTTCTGGAATGACCATTGTACACAGTGTCGTGGTGGCAAGTTTGTGAACTTAACTTGTTGTCTGTGAGTGAGTTTTTAGCCAGTAAAAAAGTAACTGTATTGGAACACCCTCCCTTACTCACCTGGTCTGGCCCCAGTGACTTTTTTGTTTACCAAAAGATAAAGGAAATACTGAAAGAAAAACATTTTGATGGCATTCAGGACATCAAGGCTAATACGATGACAGCTCTGATAGCCATTCCAGAAAAAGAGTTCCAAAATTGTTTTGAAAGGTAGACTAGGCATTGGCATAGGTGCATATCTTCCCAAGGAGAGTACTTCGAAGGCGACCATAGTGATATTCAGCAATGAGGTACGTAGCACTTTTTCTAAGATGAGTTCACAAACTTAACTGGCAATCCTTGTATATGCTATGCACCTTACCAAGAAGACATGTGATTCTAACTCATTTTTCAAAATAGCTGCCTAGTGTTTCATCAGAGAGGTACCTTACCAATGGACATTTGGGTTGCTTCTAATTATTCCTGTTATACATAATGTAAAAGGAACAGCTGTTCAGGCACTCAGGAAGGTCAGATTCAGAGAAGTGGATTATTTTAAAGCTGTATCTTCTCATTCAGTACATGGTCAGGGGAGTTAAGATAGCTAGTGTGAGTTTAAAGACTCAAAAAAATTAGCCTAAACCCCAAAGCCTTTGATATAGCAGACAGTACACCATCTCTATCCCCAAAGGTCCTACCCTCTGCCTAGGATGGACTGACCTGTACACAGCTGGTCAGTGATCAGAGCCTGAGATGCAGGCCTAGGGAGCTGTAGTACAAAGGACTAGGAGAGTGGGAGAAGGGAATGTGGCTTTGGTCCCAATGGGCAGCACCATCTGGGGGTATCAGATAGATAGGGTTAAGTACCTCATCTGCCACATGGAATGAGGAACGCTGTGTCACACATCCTTGGTTTGGTCCCCAGGTAGCCACACAGGACACATGGCACCAGCTGTTGCAGATAGCCCCAAACTGTGCTTCCTCTGAAGCTGTTTTTAAAACCTTCACTAAAGCTTATCTCTTCACTAACTGCGCTGACCCGGGATCTCAGCCAACAAAGCCTGAGCCAAGACTGACCGTGGCCACAGCAGGAGGGGTTTCACCAGATGTATATGAGTTATTTCTACCACCTCCCATCCCTATCACCAATACTATTTTGACTTCCTGTTAGAGAAATCGCCTTCCTTCATTCTCTGCTGTGGAATGTGGGTAGCATTATCTGCCTCTCCACCTCACCTCTGCAAAGTATTTCCTCTCCCAGTGGCTCAGGATGGGCTTCTGACCCAGCCTGACACATCAAAGAACAGCAAATCTCTGTACAAAATCTATGGGGAGGAGAAAAATGTTCTCTCTCCCTGAAGGTCTGAAACTGAGGCATGTTGTTACCATGAGGGGCAGCCCACAGCCAGTGAGGGTCATTCTGTGGAACCTGAGGAAATCTAGAATGGTGATTAAAAAAAAATTCTTCAAGGACACTATCTGAGCCTGGGCAACGCAACACCTGAAGGCAGACTTCTCTGTGGACTTGTAAACTATAGCAGTTACATATTAAACTATTTTATTGCCTAAAACTGTTTAAGGAGTTTTCAGTCCTTTCCACCATAAAGAAGTCTCATGATGCAGAGACAGACCCTTCTTTGCATGTCATCCCAGGGGGCATTTCTCTTATACAGACTGCAGTTGCCAACTGCCAAAGTGTGGGCACACTCATGGCAAATGAGCTTCTGCCCAGTCCGACTCGATCACCACAGTCAGCCCCAGGGTGAACCTTTGAGATCCACAGGGTTTTCACAGGCTGATTTTCAGAAGTAGATCACCGGGCCTCTCCCTTTGTCTTAATCTGGAAGCTTCACTGAAAACTGTTTCAGCACATCACAGCAACATACAAGCCTCCACCACAGATGGTGACTGTGTGTTGGGAATCGAACCCAGCTCTTCCAAATCAAAGACGAGAATTCCACTATGGAAAAGACTCCACCCCTTGCAGTTGCCACAGAAACGAGTTTTTGCTGGCCTCTCAGCAAATGAGCGCACTTTGGATGTGCGACCTTGAAAGTTAACTCTAATGAGCTCACACAGAAAGAGACTCATACAAGCAAAATTAGGGTCTCTAACATTTATCAGGCCCTCTCACCCTCTCCTCAGCATCTCTCACCTTTCTGGCTTCATTCTTCCAACCTGTTTCCACCGGACGACCAGAACGTGGCTACTGCCATGAGCTCTGCACTCCCCTGCATGGTCACTAAGGCCCACAGAGGGAAAAACTCCACCCCTCCAGCGGCTGGTATAAAAATCCAGAGAATGACTCTGATTGGCCCAACTTGGGTCACATGCACATCCTTGAGCCAATCACCATGGCTGGAGGCGAGGGGTACCATGGTTGGCCCTGTTTCCGTTTTATTGTCTACTGCAGGAGAGGAAGCAAGTTTTTAGCGTGTGACCCCATTCAATGGAATGAAGAAGACACAGTTCTTTAAAAGATGGGGTGCAAAGCCAAGAGATGGAGTAAGAGGTACCAACAAGTCATGATAATAAACCTACTCAGCACATCCCGGAGCAGTTGTGCAGATCACTTGATAATGGGTTCAAAGCAGCGCCTGTAAAACAGCTTTGTGTAAAACCTGCTGTACAACATGTACCATCATCAGTGGACGGGGAGTCACCGGCAAAGCCAAGAGCCCAAGAGATAGGGTCAGTCAACCCTGGGACTTCAGGACAGGTGGAATTGGTTTGCAAACCCTGATGGCGCAGTGGTTAAGTTTTGTATCTGCTAAACAAAAGGTCAGTAGTTTGACTCTACCAGACATTCCTTGGAAACTCTGAACAGTTGTACTCTGACTTGTAGTGTCACAGTGAGTCAGAATCAACTTGACGGCAGGGGGTTTGGGTGGGTTTTTTTGTTTGGCATTGGTTTGTAACTAACTTTGTGACCTAGAGGGAGTCACACATGTCTCCCAGGTCAGTCCTCTTAAGGATGGAATTATGTCATGTGCCTAACACAAGGTCTCAGGCTTTGGGGGCCTTCCTCCCGGCATTTAAAACTGTTGTGGAAGAAAGAAGGGAAAAAAGGCCCAATTATGGAAGTCTTTTCTGAAGATGCCAGGAGCGGGGAACTCCAACATATCAGGCTCCAGACCCAATTGTCCAGAAAAAGACTACTGCCAAGTCAGCCTTAGCCTGGATGTTTGTCAAGATATTATCCATAGCAAGGAAATGCCAAGGAAAGGGAGTGACGGAAGGGCGAACTTGGGGTGGGCATTTTTCGCTATTTAAACCATTGTTCAATTAATACGTTTAAAAAAAAGATTTAACCAACATTGTGCCTGAATATCTGAGCATGGGGAGCTCCTGGGTCATCCACACCGACCTGACATTGGCTATGTGCTCTGTCACCCACATGCTGGGCGTCTGACCTGATGAGACAGACTTGTATTTGTTGTAGTGAACACCACGTGTCCCAGATTTCCTCAGGCTGTCCCAGTTTCAAACAGCATGTCCCACCTTCTTCTCAAGTGCCCACCCTGCTCACTCTCCATTGCACTTTAATGTCTCCACAGGGCTTGTCTCATTCAGAATTTTCTTAGTTAACTTATTTCCTGGTTCATGTGTCTATTTTCTGCCATGCCCATTAGCATGTCAGCTGTATGAGAACAGCTTTCACCTCTCCTGCTTGTACCGTATCCCTAAGTCTTCCTACAGACAGGTCTAGGTACTCCTGTCCTGGGGAAGTCTAGAGCCTCCCTCCTGCAATCACAGATACTGGTGTGGAGAAGGGCTGTATGACCCAGAGACTACATCAGCCTGAGAGCTGAAGAACGAGACGGTGCCCGGCCACCACCGGTGACTGCTTTGACAAGGCACACAACGTAGACTCCCTGACCTAGTGTGAGAAAAATGGGGGTGCAGAACTAGAACTCTGTTAGAAGATCAGATGTGATGATCCAACATCCTGGAGGGTTCCCTGAGAACATGGCCCCTGGTCTTGCTGTTGGCCCAGAGCTGAAACCAGTACCGAAGACAACTCTTTGGACAAAAGCTGGACTGGACTAGAACACACGAGGCAGTTGGAATAGCTTGTGTGTAGAACTGACACGGGAGGGTAGAGAGGAAGGAACAGGAGCGGGTTAAATGAATATGGCAAATACAGGGTGGGAAGTCAGAGTGTGCTGTGACAAGTTTGGGAGAGCAGCCAGAGGTGCACAGAGGGGCGTGTATGTGGTTTTATATGGCAAATTGACTTGGATTGAGAAAGTGAAAAACTACTGGTGTGGAGACAGGAACTGAACATAAAAGGCTCCAGCATGCCTCCGTGCCCTGCCCTTTGCTCTGTGGGAAAAAGCCTGTGAAAGTGAACAGAGCAATCAGCGCTTCCTGCCAGCAGGGCCAACATTCTTCCCAGTTACTGCTGGTGCTTAAACTGGAAATAGATGAAGGAAATCCAGAGTTGCCAATGAACAGTTCCTCAAGGCTCAGAAGACCTTTGGAGCCACCAAAGAAAACTGAAATGAGCCCGTTGCCTGGGTGGCAGGAATTCTGGGTAAGTAATGGACCCAGGGAAACGCTGGTGGCATAGTGGTTAAGTGCTACATCTGCTAACCTAAAGGTCAGCAGTTCAGATCTGCCAGGTGCTCCTTGGAAACTCTATGGGGCAGTGCTACTCTGTTCTACAGGGTCACTATGGGTCAGAGTGAACTCAATGGCACTGAGTTTGGGTTTGTTTTTTTTTTTTTTGGAATGGACCCAGGGTTTCCTGTCTCTAAAGATTGCCTGTATTTCCCCAAAGTAATGACTGAAACACCTCTATTAGTCCTTTCATACTTTGGTCTGTGGTGCTAAGCTGGGTTTAAAAGTATATAGTAATAGGTGGGTGGCGTTTACCTGCCACTTAGGACTACTGGAGCCCTGGTGGTCCAGTGGTTAAGAGCTCAGCTGCTAACTGAAAGGAGGGCAGTTCAGATCCATGAGGCACTCCTTGGAAATCCTATGGGACTGTTCTAGTCTGTGCTATAGGGTAGCTATGAGTTGGAATCAATTTACAGCAATAAGTTTCTTTGTTTTATTTATAGGATAGATAGGGCAAGGTAGAGATTGTATCAGTGCAGGCCTCCCAAGAGGCAGGAAGGAAGTGATGGTGGAGTTGGGACTCGAGAGAGGAGGAGTAATTAGCCAATTAAAATGGTGGAAGGAGGAAAGCAAAGATGAGAGGATATGGGCATGGGATATTCTGGAAAATTCTCAGCCTAAGTGTAGGATGAGCCGTCAAGGGTAAGCTCACAAAGGCCCTGAATGTCATCAGAGGAGATCAGACTACATTCCCTCAATTTCCCAACTGCTCCTCAACCAAGCAACCATTGATCTGTTTTCAGTGAAGGTAACTGATAACCCCCCAAAAGAGATGGGCTTGCAAGTCGCGCAGGTGCTAGTCTAGGCCTGTGCCTCTCTGCCCTCCCCAGAAGCAGCTGCCACCCCAGAGGACTGCTGGCTCAGCCATTCCCTGACTGCAGTCAGCTGCCCGGCAGAGGTGAAAGATAAGACCTGGGAAGGGCAACTCATAGAAGGCCCATGAAAGATGGGCTCAGTGGGGAGATGGCCGTTTGGAGGCTGGCTGTGGTTCAACAGCCCCCACTTAGAGCTGCTGGTGGCAGGCAGAGATTAGAAAGGAGAGGCCTCTGTTCAGCCCAGAAGGCACTGCACCTGCCCAGAGAAGCTTAAGGGAGGAATGAGACTCCAGAAGGTCTAGTATACCTGGACTGGAGGGAGCCCTTCTTGTCAGGGAAGAGGGGGGCCGATGCCATCAGAGCTGCGAGCTGGAGGCAGCCCAGAGCACAATTTGGCTCTTCCTTTGCTCCTGGGAGATTTGGGGATACTGTGAAAAACAAGCACAAAATCTACAGGAGCTTGTCGGAATGGCTGTGCGCCCATACCCCTCTCTTCCCAACCCCTCCCTTTAGTAAAAGGCAACTTCCCTGATTAATTTCTGGTTGCCTGTCATGGTTCCTGACTTGTCGTCAATCTTAAGGTGTGCCAGGAGACTTTCTACTTACTTGGAATTGCTTGCCTAGGCCTGCTGAGTTGGCAATCCTATTAGCAGGATTTTGTTTTCATCATGTTTCTGAAATGAAATAAAATAATAGTAATAAAAAAAAAAAGACCCTGTCTCTAGAGAGTTTTTGTGGCTCCACTTCCCTGAATGCCATCAGGACCCAGTAGCTCAGGGGGCTCCTTCGTGGGCCCAAGGGGGTTCTCTTCTTTTGGTGCTGAGGAGGAGCCAGAAGAGGTGTGTGGCTGGACAGGCACAAGTAGGAAAAATTTCCCTTTTGCCTTTAGGGAGGTGTCCCTGTATGGTACAGACAGGGAAGCTGTCAGCTGAGTGAAAAGTTCATGGTTTGCACTTAACCAGAGATACCTCAGAAGACAGGCCTGGCAATCTGCTTTTGGAAGATCACAGCCACTGAAAACCCTATGGGGCACAGTTCTACTCTGAAACATATGGCGTCATCGTGAGCTGGAATTGCCTCAACAGCAACGAGTACCTTTAAGGAAGATAGATTGGGATGAGAGTGGAGGGAGAGATTCCCGATGGCCACAGTGAAGAAATTAGGCTACTGAAATTATAACCAAGACACCCAGGTGCAGGGCACAGGAGTTCGAGGCTGAGAGATGGGTTCTGGCCCCCCGTTTCGGCCTTGCTCCCTGGTGACCTTGAACAAGTAATTCAAGCTGTCTCTGAGTCTCACTTTCCTCATTTGCAAAGTAGAGAAAACAATTCCTTTCTCACAGGGTGGCCATGAGGATTAAGTGTAATCTCATATGTGTAATTCCTTGGCACAGTGCCTGGTGTGGGGATAGCATCCCATAAATACTTCAGCCATTACTTTTGGACCATTGCATTGTACAGTGCTATGTGTTAGAGCTTGGCTTTTGCTGGTGGAGGGAGAGGAGGGGACCTTTCACTGGGTCTTTCAGAGAAAATCAGGCTTTGAGGGGCTGAAGCATACAAATTGTTCTAAGTGCTACATAAGTCACTGCTGAATATTACTGTCCTGGATTGGACTGTGTCCCTCCAAAAATCCATGTAGCCATGTGGTTGGGCCATGGTTCCCAATATTTTGTGATTGTCCTCTATTTTGTGATTTTCCTGTGCTGTATGTTAAAGGATTAGAGTGGGACTGTAAATCCCTTCATAGGATTACCTCCCTGCTCCACTTTAAAGGAGTAGAATATGGCTTGCCCCACCCTTAATCCTTTCGTCCTGCAAGAGGTAAAAGGAAAGAGAAGCAGGCTGAGAATCAGCAACTCCACACCATCAAGAAAGATGCTGCCCTTACCCATAAATCATAATGAAGGTCCACTCTTTGGACCCGAATGGATTGAACTTGGTGATGCAGAGTGACCATATATTGGATGCACTTTATGGTTCTATGCATCTACATGATATCATCCTGCTGACCTCTGGCTGGAGGAAGGAGAGTGGGTGGAGAGGAGGGAAAAGGAGACTGTTGGGAGGATGAGACATGTATGGAGCAGAGACGAATAGTGTGCTGTCACCAGACAGGGAGAGCAGTGGAAGCTGCATATAGTTGGGCATGTAAATTTATACGAGAATGTACATTTTCACTCAGTCATAATAAAAAATAAATAAATAAAAGGAAAAGAAAGAAAGCAGCACCGGAAGAAGAGCATGTCCTTCAGACGTGAGGTTCCTGTGCCAAGATACTCCCTGGACAAAGACTGATGCAATACTAGACTTCCCTCCAGAGCCAACAAGAGGGAAAGCCTTCCTCTGGAGTGGATATCCTGAATTTGGACTTGTAGCCTACCGGACTGTGTTACGAATAAACCCTTCGTTTGTTAAAGCCATCCACTCTGTGCTATTTCTGTTAGAGCAGCACTAGCTGACTAAAACAGTCACTATGGTCACCTTCAAAGTATTTGTCTTGGGAAGCTATGCACCCACACTAACATCTAGTCTACCCTTCAAAGCAATTTTGGAACTCTTTCTGGAATGGCCATTGTGCATGGTGGCAGGGTGGCAAATTCAAGAACTTAATCATGTGCTTATTTGTGTGGGCGTTTTTAGCCAGTAAACAAATAACCATGTTGGAACACCCTCCCTGCTCACCTGATCTGAACCCCCGAGGAATTGTTTCCACAAAGATAAAAGAACTATTAAAAGGAAGACATTTTGATGACATTCAGGACATCAAGGGTAATATGGCTACAGTTCTGATGGCCACTCCAGGAAAAGAGTCCTGCAATTGCTTTGAAGGGTCGACTTAGGTGCTGGCATCAGTGCGTAGCTTCCAAGGGGAGTACTTTGAACGTGACTGTAGTGATATTCAGCAATGAAGTCTGTAGCACTTTTTCTAGGATGAGTTTGTGAACTTAATTGGCAGCCCTTGTATGACTAATGATTTCAGAGGGCAGTAAGCTCTCCTGAAACTGATCCAAGCAGGTAATTTGTTGCTGAGAAGCAGGAGCGCAGAAGTACCCTAAGACCGCTAGCTGGGAAGAATGTGGACTCTTGTCTGGGTTGCAGACCTCAGTCTTGCACATGCCATGCTCCACATGAATAGCCTTTGTGTTCCAATTTGTAATAAATCTATTATTTGCCAGTCTTCTTTATGGCTACCTTCGTCTTCCTCTTGAGAGTGGGCTTTGTGCAAAATGAAGCCTCCTGATTCATGCTGCAGAGAGACAAGTGTGAGCTCCTCTGGGAAATGTGAGAAGTTTAAAGCAGTTTTCACAGGACAAGAACAACAACAAAAAGATATCCTCTTCCAAACTGTCACTGGTATAGCAGTCATGGTATAATGCTGTGATGGAATATTACACAGCCAGTTAAAAGCTTAAGCTGAGAAGGATCTGTGAAGAAGGCAAGCTACAAATTTGGACATACTGTATGATTTAGGTTATGTACAAAAATGCATTAAAACATTGTCTTAGTCATCTAGTGCTGCTATAACAGAAATACCACAAGTGGATGGCTTTAGCAAAGAGAAATTTATTTTCTCACAGAAAAGTAGGCTTAAAGTCCAAATTCAGAATGTTAGCTCTAAGGGAAGGTTTTCTCTATTCTGTCAGGAGGAGGGTCCTTGCCACCAGTCTTCCCCTGGACTGGGAGCTTCCGAGGAGCAGGAACCCCGAGTCCAGAGGACATGCCTTGCTCCTGATGCTTCTCTCCTAGGGCTGTGAGGTCCTCAGCTCTCCACCGCCTTCCCTTCCCTTTATATCCCAAGAGATTGCCTCAAGGCACAGTATAATCCCATAGATTGAGTACTGCTTCCCTAACACAGTCACCACCTACCTTCCCTCATTAACATCTCAGAGACAGGATTTACAATCGACAACTGCGGGACCCAAGGCCCCCTCCCAGGCCCTGGGATACTAACCTTCTGGGGAATTACATAGCCCAAATCGATTTTCTTAGGCACCCACATGCTAGAGATAGAAAAGACCCATGTGGCCAGTGGTTTTCCAAAGAGACTCTTACACAGAAGTTCAATACCTAAGACAGACTACAAAAGAGCCAGACAGTTTATTGGGAGGAGAGGTGAAGGAAGAGGTGCTGGAACCCCCACTATGTCCCCTTAAACCCCAACCTCCAACTCCTCCACTTCCCAGCCCATGAGAATCTACTTCTGATCCTTGTTCCCATCGAGAAAACACTGTGTGAAAAGCTTGCACTGTTCAGCAGCCCTGCTGCGTGGACAGCAGAAAAGATGGTGGCGTGGGTTCTATTTTTAAGTAACTGGGGAAAATGCTTTTCCTGAAAAGTCACTTCCATGTAAATAGCTGCATCCAGCTCTGTTTTAGAAGTAAGCACTAATGATGTTTGTACCAAACTGATTTGTCATCTGGGAAAGATGGGAAGGACTGGTTGGCGAATACGTTCAAGTATCTGACTTATCTAACTACTAAACACATCCCAAAATCCATGAGCTTGAATAAAATCACGATTATGACCAGTGGGTTCAGGCTTACAAGAAATTGTTTGTCCTGGTAGGTTCCATCCTGGGCTTGCGGGGTGTGGGGTGGGGGAGGATAGGGCACCTTTAAATTTGCTACGACCAAATTGGAAACCCCTGTGGCACAGCGGTTAAGTGCTGCCACTGCTCACTGAAAGGTCAGCAGTTCAAATCCACCAGGTGCTCCTTGGAAACCCCATGGGACAGTTCCACTCTGTCCTAGAGGCTCTCTAGGAGTCAGGATGGACCCGCTGGCAACAGGGCTTTTTGTTTTTGTTTTTTTAAAGTGGCTCCTGGAAGAGCAGATTGTTTGGGGGTTTTGTTTCATTTTTGTATGAGTTTGCAAATTATGGAAACCCTGCTGGCATAATGGTCAAGTGCTATGTCCACAGTTCGGATCTTCCAGGTGCTACTTGGAAACTCTATGGGGGCAGTTCTGCTCTGTTCTATAGTGTCACTGTGAGTTGGAATTGACTTGATGGCAGTAGGTTTGGCTTTTGGTTTGGTTTTGCACATTATTGTAACTTATTTGCAAATGTAATCTAAAATATTAGAGAGGTGCATCCTGTCAACATCTTGGTTATTTAGCTCATCTCATCGCCTTTCTGAGGTCTGGCTTCTGGTGGTTGGGAAGCTCTCAGCACCTTGAAATGCATCTGCCTGCCGCCCTCTGCCTGTGTAGCCATAGGGCTGGCCGAGGGGCTCCTTGCTGCTTGGTGGTGCAGTGTTTAAGAACTCAGCTGTTAATCAAAAACCCTTTGGGACAGTTCTGCTCTGTCCTATAGGGTCACTGTGAATCATAATCCACTCTACAGCAACAGGTTTGGTTTTTGGTTTGGGTCTTTAAAGACAGGCAATCAGAGGCAGCATGCATTCCAACCCACCCAAAGCAGCCAGTAAAATGCTGGAGTACCTGCCAAGGTGTGAGTGTGTGTATGTACGTGTGACTGTGTGTGTGTGTGTGTGTGCGCGCACGCACATGTGGAGGGGACCTGGGAGTACTCAAAGGATGTCTGGGAGTGCACTGTCACGCTTCTTCAACATGACATGCTGTGGGGCAAAGCTTCTGGGCTTGCCTGTCCCCAGAAATAGCAAGCCACTCTGCTCCAGAAGCTGTTCCTAGGTCAACAGCAGAGAAAAAAGGGGCTACAGCACAAGCTCTAGAGAAAGACCACCTGCTCCACCAGTGACTTCTGCGTCATTTGGGGCCATCATTCCGCCTCCTTGAGGTTCTGTGCTCATCTGTAAATGGGGTTAATCACAGAAGTCTGTCAAGAAGACTTTATATCATCACAGTGGCATTGCGAATGATGTAAGAGAAGGTTCAGAGACATATATATGACGTGTACGGAGATGATGACATGGGATCTTCAGTTAGCATTAAAATCATTTGGCAAAAATAAAATGGAGATGATTCATTACATAAAGCTTGAGAACAAGCAAAACTAATATAGGGTGATAGAAACAAAGACATTCGTTGCCTTTGGAAAAGGGCACCAAGGAAATTTCTGGAGTGCTGGCATTGTTCAATGTCGTCTTTTAAATGATGGTAACATGGGCTTAAATATTCATCAAAAGTCATCAACCTGAAAATGGTTTGGAAAAAAAATAATTGTTCTGTGCATTAGTGTGTGTGTGTGCGCGTGTGTAAACAGAATGACAAAGCAAATGGGGTGGAATGAAAGTCGGTGAAGGGTATATAGGAATTCTTTATACTGTTTTTGCAGCTTTTCTGTAAGTATGAAACTACAGCAAAATAAAAGCTTAAATTTCATTAAACTGTGTACCTAACATTGTGTATTTTTATCATATGAACTTGTAAGAACCATGCAACCAAATGAGTTGCTGCTCTGGATTGAATTGTGTCCCACAAAAATGTGAGTTAGCTTGAGTAAGCTGTGATTCCCAGAATTGTGTAGCTGTGATCTGATGTGAATACCCTATGTGTTGTAAATTATAACCTCTATAACATTAATGGGAGTCCTGCTGGTGCAGTGGTTAAGAGCTTGGTGCTAACCAAAAGGCTGGCCTGTTCAAATCCACCAGCCACTCTACGTAGACACTCTATGGGGCAGTTCTGCTCTGTCCTATGGGGTTACTGTGAGTCAGAATCAGCTTGATGGCAGTGAGTTGGTTTGGGTTTGGTTGTAAATCCTAACCTCTATAATGTTAATAAGGCAGGATCAGAGGCAGTTTTGTTAACAATGCAGGACTCAATCAACAGGATTAGGTTGTATCTTGAGTCAATCTCTTTTGAGATACAGGGTGGAGAATCCAACATAGAGGAGAGGGGCCTCATGCCACCAAAAAAGACCTGCCAGTAATGGATCATGTCCCTTGGACCTGGGGTACCTTTGGTGAGAAGCTCCTAGGCCTTGGGAAGATTGATGACAAGGACCTTCTCCCAGAACTGACAGAGACAGAAAGGCTTACCTAGGAGCTGGGGCCCTAAATTCGGACTCCTAGGCTCCGAGACTGTAAGAAAAAAAGTTTCTCTTTGTTAAAGCCATCCACTTGGGGTCTTGCCGTTACAGCAACGCTGATGACTGAGACAGTAGACACTGAGTCAGTTCCAACTCATGGTGACCCTAGGTGTTTCAGAAGAGAACTCCTCCATGGGGTTTTCAACGCCTGTGATCTTTTGGAAATAGATTGCCAGGCTTTTCCTCCAAGGCCCCTCTGCAGGAAGACGTACCACCAGCCTTTCTCCTGTAGTCCAGCAGGTAATGGTTTGTGCCCTCAGGTGGCCGCATACATGGTACACCTCAAAGTAACAATATTTTAAAAAAGGAAGAGAACACATACGATAAATGTTGAATCAGAATAAGTATACGAAAATTCGTTATATTATTCTTCCCACATTTGTGTATGTTTGACAATGTTTATAAGGTAAAATTAATTTTAAAAATTAAAAGCAATAAAAATTATCTGTCAGGCTCCTAGCCCAGTGCCTCATACTGTTAGCTCCTGCTCTGAGAATGGCCCCTCCAGGTCTGCTCTGTTGGGTAGACACAGAATTACACACAAGTCAGGGACTGATGCTGGCAGCACACGTGGCTGAAAAGTGTGCTGCAAACCGTTTTTCCTGACCTTGAACTAAATGAGGGTGAAGCCAATACTCGGTCCAATTCGGGGATACCTGTTCTTTGCAAACACCCACTTCGTTGAATCCCTTTCTCCTGGGATAGCTTTTGCCTCAGAAGCTGACCTCAGCACAGCCACAGCAAGGCCACGAGGAAAAGCCGTGAAGGCAAAGAAAGAGATATCTAAACACCACTTACACCAACCAGGAAGCACTCTGCATCTAATTTCACTTTGCAAGGTAAACATTTGCCTTGGCTGAGATAAGAGAAAGAGTGAGGGCTGGTGACCTTTGATGTGAATCAAACATATCTCTCAAGGAAGTCTCAATTTTTATGAAGAGGATAGCAGCCCCTTGTTCCCAAGAGCTGAGCAGGAACAAGACTCCAGTAGGATGGAGACCTGGGTTCTCATCCCAGCCCATCCTGACATCCCTGTGACCTTGGGCAAGTTACCTTCTGTTTCCTGGGTCTCTCTTCTCCAGTGATAAGGGAGAGTTCCAGTGAGGAAACCCTTTGGTTGACTTCAGCATTGGGATTTTAAAAGAGATTGGTCAAGTTACAACTTAATCCTGTAGGCTGGAGTTCTTCCTCATTAACATGACTGCCTCTAATCCTACCTTATTAACATCAGAGATGTTAGAATTTACAACACATGGGAAAATTGCATCAGATCACAAATTGGTGGCCAACCACACAATAACGGGAATCATGGCCTTGCCAAGTTGACGTGTACTTTCAGGGGACACAACAATCTATAGCATCTCTGCTCACTGCACACAGCCCCTCCCAGCCTGGCCTTCACTACCATGCTTCTGTCTATCCGTATCTCTTTGTCTCTTTTCTTTGGTCCTCTGCCTCAAGATTCCTAAAAGAACCAGTCAGACACGTGTCTGTTTATAAATCACCAACCAGCCCACCCAACCCACTGCCATTGAGTCAATTCCTAACTCATAGCAACCCCGTAGGACTTTCAAGGCCACACATCGCTGTGGAGGAAGACGGCCACATCTTTCTGTGGCAGAGCCTCTAGTGGTTTCAAACCATTGACCTTTTGATTGGCAGTCAATCACTTTAACCACTGTGTCACCAGGGCTCCGTGTTTATAGAGCCCAGAGGCAGGGATGTCAAACCTCTGCACTGGTGGCTTTTTGCTTTCTCCAAAACTAGTTGCTTCTGAGTAATATATGCTGGATTGGTGGATAATGTTTAAAGTCGGTGAGTCTTAGATTAGCATCACAAAAGTCAATTAACAAGGCAATTTCTTCCCTTGATTTATATTTATCTATTATTAATGAAGTACAAGATCTCCTGATGTGGTAAATTAGCCCAGGTAACTGGGGAGCACAGTACAAACATTTTTTTCCCCGTTAGTGGCCCCAAACATTTATCTCATACAGAGAAAACTAGATCGAAGCCCAAGGAGGGCTCCCTGTCCCTGCAGCCAAGGAAGCACACCAGGACAGCTCTGATAAATGTTGATGTTTGTTTATCAAAATGCCACACACCATCCTGGCAGGCTGCCACCCCGCTCCCACCCTGTGCAGTCTTAACTGGCAAGACTCCTTACGCAAGAGAAGATACAGGAACCTCAACTGCCTTTGCGTAAGGACTCTCAGCCTTTGTTTCCTGATTACAATAAAAAACAAAGGAGAACCAGCTGTGCTGACCTCCCATGGTTGGCACCAGTCAAGCAACCTACCTCCTTCTCTCTTTGATCAAGGGACAAGGACATAGTTCTACATACTAAGAGAATGGTAATTGCATGATGTCTACTTCATGAAATAACTCCCTTAGGGAAGTGTGACTGCTATCCCAAAGTGTTACTTTGTTACAAAGTCAGAGTCATTAAGAAATAAATCCTGATACATATACATAGCAGAGCATTAACATGGAGACTCCCATAGCTACCCATTCCAGAACCTCAACTGAGCATCTGCTACTTACAAAGTCTGTCAGACTTAGCTCATTGCCAAAGAGTCGATTAATGTGTGCAGAGCAGAACTGTGCTCTATATTCAAGTCTTTGAAGTCCTAGACAATTGCTAGGCTTTTCCACCAAGGTACCTCTGGTGGGGGTGGGGGGGGGGGTTGAACCACCACTACCCAAGGACTTCGCATGTACAAGAAATGAGAACAATACCCTTAACTTAATTCCACACAGCTATTTCTAAGCAGCATTTGAGGGTCACCTTCACAGTGCTGGGAGAATGACGAAGAGTATAAATGAATGAAGTCTGTGCACTCATCCCTTTAATAAATGTTTATTGGATGCTTAGCACATAGATGTCTGGCACTGTGGTAGGAATAGAACAGAAACTGCAAAAGATGCAGTCCCTCTAAGGAGCCCAGCAACTAGTGCAGAATACAAACAGATAGGTAAATTATTATAAAGTAGGTCATGACAGAGAGGTGTACCTCAAGGTCCTTGGACATTCGGTAAGGAGTGGTGTTCACCAAGAATAACCAGGAATGCATCGTGGGGAGAAGGTAGGTGTCCTCTATGTGTATTCTCTACTTCCCTCCACATTGATCCCTGCTTTGGGGGCAATATACTTCCTCCTCTAGGGAATGTCACCAGAAGAACTGACAGATTTCACAAGGGCAACCTCAGATGGGCAGATCTGGATGAGAAGACCTCAGGTACGCAGACCTTAACAGACAGCTTCCTATGGGCACATCTGAGATGGGCGAATCTCAGTAGGAAGACCTCCAGATGGGTAAACCCTGATGGTAAAACGTGAGATGGGCAGACCTCAATGGACATCTCCCCGTACCCAAACAATTCCCCCTTTTCTTATGAAGAACAAGAAAAATTAAAATGAAATAGCTGCTGTTTTCAGAATTAATTTTCAACAAAATCTTCTCTCTAACTCAAGGAGTGTGAGGCTCCTTTAGAATGAATACTCCTCGAGTTACATGGTAGATGAAGAGGTCACAGAGTAGGCCCTGGGGCTACTTTACAGTCATCTACAAGATTGGGGCCTTACACGGGGTCAGAGACCTGGTAGCAAACCTCAGGCAGCTTTTGCCATCTGCAAATGGCAAAAAAGATGAGTGTAACTTTGCCCAGCACCTCAGTCCTTGAGGATTCTGTGTTTCGGTATGTATATGTGTCTCTAGTTTAACAGTTTATGAGTTGTTAGGAGTTTCCAATTGGTTATTTTTTACTCAGTCAGCTTCTGATAATTTGCATTTCCACCCCAAGATACACTGAGTGAGAATCTACAGCTTAACAAGATCTCCAGGTGATTCTTATGTATATATCTTGTTAAAATGTAGATTCTGATTCAGTGCAGCTGGGTGGAAATGAAAATTCTTGCAGAGGGTTGAACCTAAAGTAACTAGTTTAAAGCCCTGGTTTCTATCTGGATGGAATAAACAATTGCATGCAATGTCCCCTTTTCACAGAACATTTCCCCTACCACCCCATCAATTCGCCTAGTTAACCTACTCACACTTGGGATCTCAAGGGCACATACATTCTACAGAGAGGCCTTCCCTAAACCTTCAGGCTAATTGCCATGTCCAGAGTCCTTTTTATAGTCTGTAATTATGCATTCATTTCTTTGATCTCTGCCTCTTCCACACCAGTAAGTACCATGTGGGAAGCACTTGTTAGCTGCCCCCAGGTTGGCCCCCAATTCACGGCAACTTCATACACAGAAGGAAACACTGTCTGGTTCTGTGCCATCTTGATGATTGGTTGGAATCACGCTGTCATTTATACAGTTTTTACTGATCGATTTTCTAAAATAGATAACCAGGGCTCTCTTCCTAGACTGTCTTAGTCTGGAAATTTCTCTGAAACCTGTTCAGCATCATCGCAGTACTGAGGAGTGTGGCTCTACATGAAGCGTACCTGGTTAGGAATCAAACCCCAGTCTCTAACACAGAAGGCAGGAATTATACCACTGAACCACAGGTCTAGCTTACTCACACTGTAACCCCAGCTCTGTCTCAGTACCCAGTACTTAGGATGCACTCAGCACATTCTCATTGATAGCTGAATAAACAGCAAGGAATGGGACTCTTCCCAGGCCTATTTCTCCTGTTGCGCTATGTCCTGAGCCTAGCCTAGAGTTGGTTCTGTTTGGTATGAGGTTTTCCCTTGCCAATCAAAAGCATTATAGTCAAAGGCAAAGTCTAACCTCCAAACAGCTAAAATACCACTTGGCAAAAGCAGTATAAAAAAGTAATAAACCAGAATATTTTTAATTAAAGCATAAGCCCCAAACAAGCCAAATATTTTACCCATAGAAGTACACAGTTGTTGTTTCAGGGAGAAGGCTGTAATAGATAAAAATCAATAATGTTTTTGTTCCAGTAGATTAACTTTATGTTTAGAATAAGAAGAGAATCTAAATGGATGAGTTTTTCATGTCCCCTTCCCCCACCAGTAATATGATGTGGGAGAGACTGTCCTCAGAAAGGATAGTCTGAGGAGGCAGAAAGTTAGGAGGTTAAGGACACAGTCTAATGCAGATAGAAAGATTTGAAATGAAGGTTAGAGTCTCTCCGACCTGTCAACTTGGTAGAGGGATGGTTGTCTGCCTCTTAGAAACTATTCTCGGCATTCAAGTAGAAACCTTCAAAGATATCTACCAACAGCCTTTATTACTCCCAGAGAAAGACCCTTGCTTATGATGACTCATTCCCTGCCCCAAGCAAGAGTTCTTCCTAGAATTGGAACCAGACCACAGAACTGCTGGTTGATCTGAAAGTGGCAGTAGATCAGGTTTAAGATGCCCGGTTTGGTCATTTGCTCAAAGTACCAGAGAAAGCCAACCTGCACATAGAGAAGAATGAAAGAGCAGAGATCAGGGAGCCATGAAGTGAGATAGCCACCCTATTCTCAAATTTCTGCATCCTGGTCCAGATCTTTGTTCCCATCAGCTTGTATCCTCCCAGAAATTTGTCTTCACCCAGTTCTGTTGCCCAAATTAGTCGGAGTTCATTACTTTTTCTTGCTCCCCATGGAGCCCTAAAGCTTACAAATATCCCTGAATTGCCTTCCAAAGTGTGAGCAACCAGTGAATGCTCAGTCTGTAACACAAACTCTGTATAGATTCTGAAGGATGGGCACGTGAATAAGGCAGTTTGTTTTCTTCATGGAAAAGATGTTTCATGGCGTTTTGTTTTTTGAATGTTCTGGGCGGAAGTCCAAAACCCTGATGGCATTGGGGTTAAGTGCTATGGCTGCTAACCAAAAGGTCACAGTTGGAATGCACCAGGCACTCTTTGGAGACTCTATGGGGCAGTTCTGCTCTGTCCTGTGTGGTGGTTATGAGTTGGAACCAATTCTTCTGCAATGGGTTTTTTTGTCTGGAGATGAAGTGAAATCTTGGTCTATCATCTCTGAAGACGCTGTCTTCCCTAGTCTCTTAGAGATTTGTGTCAGTGACAGTAATTATAATAAAATGGCTACCATGATGATGCTTGTGCCCTTACTGTGTGCCAGGCATTGTATTTGGCACTTAACACATTGAATCTTCACTACTGTCTTGTGAGAACAGAATTATTTCTCCCAGGAGTCATGCCCAAGTTGATCTGGTACCAAGTTAGTACTTTTCACCCCTAGGATGACCTTTCTGGAGATCGGGCACATTTGAGGGCTGGGGTATGAGAAAAAGGTAGAAGACCTAAGGTGGGCAGTACCCACCATATGCCAGATACAGCATTTGGTTCTTTTCATCTGTTACCTCATTTGGTCTTTATAGGTCATCTGCAGAGAGACAGAGGGCAGACGTCAGTGGAAGGTAGATGACACTAGCCAGGGACACCTATGACACACCTGCTACTCCCGCAGACTCCACGGCTCAGGCTCTTCCTCCCATCCCCTCACCTGGAGTTTCCCCAAACAGAGCTTTGTTACTCATTTTTGCTGCTTTAACAAAAAATAGCAAAAATAGCTCTCTTCTAAAATGTTTCTGTTTTAACCCTTTGTCTATGATAATAGCAGAATTAACAGTTAGGGATGCTGTAATAAGAAAAAAAAAGTTTCTCATTAAATGGAAGGAAAGGCAATCTTGATTTCACAAACTAAATGCAATTTGTTCAAGCTTCATGGATGACCTCTGAAACAAGAAGAAGCGGGTTAGCGGGTTAGCGGAGGGCTGTGCAGGACTGTTTTCAGAGATTAAAAGCATAGGAAGCTCAGGAGAGACACAGAGAAGAGTTTTGAAGTAGAACGCTCCTGACTTACGTGTCAGCTTTTGTTCATTGAATTAATAAATGAATCAAGTGTCAAATTTTGCAGTAGAAAATTGACCTTGGTCAAAGACAATTTGGTTCCTCTTTAAGACAAGGATCCACCCTCTCCCCTACAAACCTTTGAGGTAACTGAAGAACACGGAAGAAGAAGAGTTTGCCTAGCACAACAATTTTATGGAAAGGACCTCACGCTCCCCAGTCTGGGGGAAGTCTTCTTTTTAAAACATAAATAAATAAAATGTAAGTGAAAGCTTGCAACCCAAGCCAATTTGTCCTACAAAAGCTTACACACACATAGCTGTTCCCCCTAGCCTATGGCAGCACACTTTTCCTTTCTACCTTGTATTTCCTGTGTCCATTCAACCAACTCCAGTCTCCTGCTTCTCTCTTATCTTCCAGACACGAGCTGTCCAGTTAGCCTTATGTATCTGCTTTAGCCGAGAAGCACACTCTTGGCCACTGTCATTTTATGTCTTATACTCCAGTCCAATCTTTGTCTGAAGAGTTGCCTTCTGGAATAGTTTCAGTTCTGAGCTAACAGAGTCTGGGCACCATGTATTCTAGGGACCTTCTAATCTGTCAGACCATCAAGCCCAGTCTTATTAATCAAGTTCAAGTTCTACATCCTATTTTTCTCCCGTTGCAACAGGGAGAAGGACATGACGCTTAGCAGAGTGAAGGGTCAGTGAAGAAGAGGAAGACCCTTGATGAGATGGATTGACACAGTGGCTATAGCAATGGGTTTAAGCATAAAAATGATTGTGGACACAGCGCAACACAGGACAGTGTTTCGTTCTGTTGTACATAGGGTTGTTATGAGTCAGAACCAACTCAGTGACACCTAACAACAACAACAACGTCGGAGAATCTATATTGGGGCACTCTTGATTACGCTCATTGTGATGAGAATGACTGCAAAAAGGTACATGGTCTAAAATTGGCAGGATCGATGTCCCTATGCCAGCTCTTGGACTGTCTTCAGGTCCAAGATATTTTGGTTAGAACCAGGAAGTGAGATGGAGAAGATAAAAATATCTAAAACACCCGGGCATCTTCCATCTATTGATCTAAAGGTTATTAGAGGTTATAATAAGGCCAAAGTGTGGTTTGAGCAAAGTAGCTTTTGTGCAAATGAGAAAAGAATTTCCCAAGGGTTAGATGACAGCGTAAGTTGCCTATATAGAATTCCAGGAAAAAGAGGAGTTTTGGTAACCATGAGTTTATTTTATCAATGCAATCAAGCATTTGAGAAAATCCAAGTACTCAAATGGATATCTTTTATAATGTATGAACCCAGACATGGCTCTAGGAAATCAATACATGTCAGTGAATCCAATCATGGCCAAAGTTCCTGTTTGTACAAGACTAATATGTCCATAGACATGTCTTCTGGGGTGACTTGTAAAATTCCAATGGGCTTATAAAGAAAAATATGGTTAAACAGACAGAGTCTCTGCCCTCAGTGGACATGGTCTAGTTGGGGTAGGGGACATATTATCAAATTAAAGTACTCTAGAGTGATGGAGACAAGGATAAAATTATGTACTCAACACAGTGAGGCCCAAAGGAAGAAATGGTCAGAATCCCTGAGGAAAAGGACAGAGGGTCTTTGAGAACATAGGGGGATCCTGCTGGTATAGTGGTTAAGTGCTACATTTGCTAAACTAAATGCTGACAGTTGGAATCCGCCAGGCACTCCTTGGAAACTCTATGGGGCAGTTCTACTCTGTTCTATAGGGTCACTGAGTCCCAATCGACTTGATGGCAGTGGGTTGGGTTTTTATGGTCCAGAAGGGAACCAAGGGCACTCCAGGCTGAGAGAACTGCTTGTGCAGAGATATAAAATCTCCATGTTCTGATAACTGCTAATGGTTAATCATGATGAGTCTAGGTGCAGGGAGGGAGGACATGAAAGACAAAGGTGGAGAAATATAGGTAGAGATCAGATCTTTCACTCATTGATTCAAATAATATTGTGCAATACTTGATATGTACCAGGCTGCATCCCTGACCTCAAGGAGTTTACTTTCTGACAGGAGGAGAGAGAGAAGAAACAAGTAAAAAATATAATTCAATATGGCAAATGAGTGCTATGAAGGAAATAATAAACAAGGAGAAAAGACACGGTCATGGTGGTGGGGAGTAGTTTAGAAAGCATGGTCTAGAAAGGCTATTCTGAGATGATGGCTTTCGAAGATTTGAAAGCTAACAAGTCCAGAGATGAGAAATGAGGACTGAAATATGAAGGTCCCCCTTATTTAGGGAAATTCAGATCAAAACCACAAGAAGATACCACTTTACACCCACTAAAACCCCTTGCTCTTGGGTACATTCTAACTCACAGTGACCCTATAAGACAGAGTAGAACTAAATGCTGACTAAACTAAATGCTGACAGTTGCTCCAAAGGGTTTCCAAGGCTGTAATCTTTAGGGAGCCAGACTGCCACATAGTTCTCCCACAGAGTGGCTGGTGGGTGTGAGCAGCTGGCCCTTGGGTTAGCAGTCAAGTGCTTTAACCACCGTGTCACACCAGAAATAAGAAAGATATAGCAATTATGGTGAAGATGTGAATACAATGAAGGTGAATACGGTGGATATGGTGAAGATGGAATCCTCACAGACAAGTAGTGAGAGTGTAAGTGGTGTACTCTCTTTGGTAAGCAGCCTGGCAGCTTCTCAAAAGGTTAAACATAAAATTACCACATAATCCAGAAATTCTGCTCTTAGGTATGTACTAAGAGAAGTGGAAACATACATCTACACAAAAACTGGTACATGAATGTTCATAGCAGTACTATTGCCCATATCCCCAAAGTGGAAATAATCTAAATACTCATGAATGGATAAATGTAATACAGTATATTCATATGACGGAATTTTCTTCAGCCACAAAAAAGAATGGGTTTCTAATATAAGCTACAACTCGGATGAATTTTGAAAATACTTGCTAAATGAAAGACATCAGCAACAAAGATAGCATAGTGTATGTTCCCATTTATGCAAATGTTGGGGTTAGACAAATACCTAGAGACAAAGTAGGTTAGTCATAGCCCGGGGTGAGGGTGGGAGGAAGCGAGGAGTGATTGTTAAAGGGTGCAGTGCTTCTTTTGGGGGTGTTGAAAGTATTTTAAAAATAGGTTGTGGAGATGGTGAAACAACTATGAGAATACATGACAAACTAGTGAACTGTATTGCTTTAAAAAAATGGGCAAATTTAAAATTATGCATAACACAGTTCAATAAAGCTGTAAAATGCATTAATCATAAAGATATGGACAAGAGATAAAGCTCCTCTTCATATCTTTATAGCACTACTTGTTTCCGGGTCTCAGAACTCAAGATCCTGTTGGCACGTGTTCAACTTGCAGTGACCTTGTCCATCTCGTGAGTCTTCAAAAGTTAAGATGAAGCATCTCCACATTTGGGTGGGTAGAGGTGCCCCAAAGTTCAAAGTTTACCCCCCAGGTTCTAGGGGGTCACATTCCAGGTTCTAAGGATCACTTCCAAGATGCTAAGGAGTCACTTCCAAGGTCCTAGAGAGTCACCTGCAGGCATCAAGGGAGTCACATTCCAGGATCCAGGGTGTTACCACCCAGGTTGCTGGGAGTTTCACCCAACAGGAAAGGTGGGTCAGCAAGTGTTATTCTACATTTTGTAATCTAACACTTGAACACACACCTTTTAGCTATTTAAAATAATAATACTAATAATAAAAACTCACTGGTGTGGAGTTGATTCAGACTCAATGGCAGCCCTATGGACAGAGTAGAACAGCCCCACAGAGTTTCCAAGGAGCCCCTGGCGTATTCAAATTGCCAGTCTTTTGGTTTACACCAAACCCACTGCCATCGAGTTGATTCCAACTAATAGTGACCCTATAGGGCAAGAGAGTCCAAGGGGCACCTGGAGGATTTGATCTGCCAACCTTTCAGCTAGCAGCTGTATAGCACTGATCCACTACACCACCAGGGTTTTGACCTCTTGGTTAGCACAGTGTTAATAAGACTTGGAAACTCTGGTGGCTAAGTGGTTAAGTGCTTTAGCTGCTAACTGAAAGGTCGGCAGTTAGAATCCACCAGGTGCTCCTTGGAAACCATTCAGCAGTTCTACTCTGTAGATAGGGTTGCCATGAGTCAATAACAGTGGGTTTTTGGTTGGTAAATGTCTGTCACTTGGTTCCTTTGGATGTGGGTAGAAGGGAACCATGTGCTATGAGATAAGAAGCTGGATACCAAAGAACTGGCTTGGATTACTGCTTCTGCCATTGAGTAGCTAGCCAAGCCAAGTGCCGTCGAGTCGGATCCGAATTAAGCAGCTAGGGGACTTCTGTAAGCCACATAGGCTTTCTGAGCCTCTATTTTCTTCTCTGTAAAATTGGGGTTCTGTACTTACCTCAGGTTTTATGTCAGGGCTTAGCTTACTGTAGATGTTGTCCTGGGCCTTCCAGTTCATTTAGACTCATAGCGATCCTGTAGGACAGAGTAGAACTGCCTCATATGGTTTTCTAGGCTGTAATCTTAATCGGGAAACCCTGGTAGTATAGTGGTTAAGTGCCTTGTCCGTCGACCTTTTGGTTTAAATCTGCCTAATAATCCTTGGAAACTCTACGGGGCAATTCTACTCTGACCTATAGGGTCACTATGAGTTGGAATCAACTTGATGGCAGTGGCCATGGCTGTTAGCTAATCCTAATCAAGGCAGCAGATCACCTGGTCTTTTTTCTCCAGCAGAGCCTCTAGTGGGTTTGAACTGTTAACCTCTTGGTTAGTCATCTTGTAATTAACTACTGTGCCGCCAGTTCTCTTTGCCCATTGTAGAGTACCCTATATACCGTACTTTTGGTTTTGAAAGATTTTAACCAAGCATTTGTGAGCAGTGGTTCTTGGTAATTTTTTTATCTGACTTTAAAAAAAAATGTTACCATATATTAAAGAATCTTATCCTTCTTCCCTATTATGTTTTATTTTGATGTGTTTATTATTCAGTTACTTGTCAAAGTACTTTCCTGAAATGCTGCCATCCGAAAATTAAGAATTGAAACACTTAAGATAGCTGAGTTTTCTCTTGCTTAACAAATGTGGTTCTACTGTTGCCTGGTGAGGGTATAGTGTGAGCAGTCAGGATGAGATAGCTACTGCTGAACTCCTGTGTTTTGGTGACTCTGCAAAGGCATTTGACTGTGTAGATCATAACAAATTATGGATAATATCACAAAGAATGGGAATTCCAAAACACTCAATTGTACTCATGAGGAGTCAGTCATTCAAATAGAACAAGGAGAAGCAATTTTCCTGTGTTGAAAACTTTAACCTCTACCTACGGTTAATGAGGCAAGATTGGGTTATATTGAAGAGGGTTAAGGTGGGATGTAATACCCCTGCTGAGGTCACATCCCTGATCCAACTTAAAGGGAGATTGCCTAGGTTATTGGCCTGTATCATCTTTCATCTTACAAGAGATAAAAATAAAGAGAAGTGAGCAGAGAGTTGGGGCATCAAGCAAGAAGCACTGGGAGCATATCTCATCCCTTGACCTGGGGTCTCTTTGCTAAGAAGCTTCTTGACTAGGGGAAGACTAATGACAAGGACCTTCCTGAAGAGTCGACAGAGAAAGAAACACTTGCCCTGGAGCTGATTCCCTGAACTCAGACTTCTATCCTACTAGATTGTGAAAAACTAAACTTCTGTTTGTTTAAGCTAGCCACCTGTGGTTATTTACATTATAGTAGCACTAGATAACTAAGACAGCAACATACAGGACAGAGGGAAACTACTACATAGAATTTCCAAGGCTGTAATCTTTACAGAAGCAGACTGCCATATCTTTGCTATTGCAGGACAGCTGGTATATTCAGGCCACTGACCTTCTGGTTAGTGGCCACACATTTAACTGCTGTGCCACCAGGGCCCCTTCATTAGACACCAGGAAAATGCAAATTAAAATACAGTGAAACATCACTTTACATCCACTAGTATGGATAGAATCAGAAAGACATACAAAGACGGTGAGAATGTGGAAACATTGAAACACTCACACACTACTGACTGAAATGTAAAATGGTACAGTCACTTTAGATAACAGTATGGCCGAGCCTCAAAAAGCTAACCCTAGAGTCATCATATAGCCCAGATGTTCTACTTCTGGCTGGAAGAGAAATGAAAACATGTGTCCACACAAAAACTTGTACACAAATGTTTATAGTGTCTTACCCATCAACCCAACTGTCCATCAATTGATAAAAGGATAACTAATTGTGGTTTATCCATACAATGGAATATTATTCAGCAATAAAAACAGAATGAAATACTGATACATGTACAACACAGATGAACCTTGAAAACATTATGTTAAATGAAAGAAGCTAGTCACAAAAACCATGCATTGCACACACACAGACACAGACACCCACACAAAAAAACCTGTCACCATTATGTGAATTCCTGCTCACAGTGACCCTACAAGACAGAGCAGAACTGCCCTATACAGTTTCTAAAGAGTACCAAGTAAATTTGAACTGCTGACTGTCTGGTTATTGGCTGTAGCTCTTAAACACAATGACACCAGGTTTTCCACATATGATACAGAATAAGCAAACCCAGAGAGATAAAAAGTAGACTAGTGATTGTTTAAGGGGTACAGTTGGGGGAAGGGTGACAAAAAATGTTCTAAAATTGATGGAGGTGATAGTTGCACAGCTCTGTGAATAAACAGAAAAATACCTTAAATGTGTGAATTATATGGTATATAAATTTTAGCTCAATAAAGCTGTTATTTTAACAAGCAAAAAAGAGAATGTCAAGGTCTTGATCTCTTTGAATCCAGGAAGTTCTTTGGTTCTTTATTATATTTGCCTATTGGCTTGGCTTTGGCTATTCCCTAAGTTCTCCCTTTCCCCCCAAAAAACTCCTGTGCCTTTTTTTTCTTTTCTCAGAAGGATGGAAACCAACTTGACTATTTACTACTTTAAATATCTTTACAGATCTTTACAGGGATCTTTACAGATGGCATAGACTGCAATCAAGTCAACTACATCTGTGGAAAGAGGCATGGAAAACTCAATACTATCAGTCAAAACAAGGCCAGGTGCTGATAGCCACACAGATCATCAAGTGATCAATTGCTTACATGCAAGTTCAAACTGAAACTGAAGAAAATTAGAACAGTCCATGAGAACCAAAATACAATCTTCAGTGTATCCCATCTGAGTTTACAGACCACCTCAAGAACAGATTCGATCCGTTGCATGCTGATGAATGAAGACCAGATGAGTTGTGGAATGACATCAAAGACATCATACATGAAGAAAGCAAGAGGTTATTACAAAGACAGGAAAGAAAGAAAAGACCAAATTGGATGTGAGAATAGACTCTGACACTTGCTCTTGGACACTGAGTAGCTAAAGCTGAATAAAATGATGATGAATAAAAGAACCGAAGATTTCAAAGGGCAGCTTGAGAAAACAAAGTAGAATATTTGATGGAATATCGACTAAGATACTTCAACAAACAGATGCAGCCCTGGAAATGCTCACTTGTCTATGTCAAGAAATTTGGCCAACCAACTGGAAGAAATCCATATTTATGTGTATTCCTAAGAATAGGCATAAATGTGATCCAATGAATGCAGAAATTATCAAACAAAATCATTAATATCACACACAAGTAAAACTGCTAAAGATGATTCAAAAGCAGCTATGATAGTATATTGGCAGGGAACTGCCAGCAATTCAAGTGAAATTCAGGAGATTACACGGAAGGAGATCAATCATTACTGATGTCATGTGGATCTTGGCTGAAATCAGAGAATACCAGAAAGATGTTTACCTATGCAAAGGCATTCTACTGTGTGGATCATAACAAATTATGGATAACATTGCAGAGAATGGGAATTCTAAAACACTTATTTGTGGTTATGAGGAATCTGTATATGAATCAAGAGACAGTCATTTGAACAGAACAAGGGGACACTGCATAGTTTAAAGTCAGGAAAAGCGTGTGTGTGTGTGTGTGTGTGTGTGTGTGTGTGTGTGCCCTCTCACCATACCTATTCATTCTCTATCCTGAGCAAATAATGTGAGAAGCTGGACTGTGTGAAGAAGAACAGGGCATCAGGATTGGAGGAAGACTCATTAACAATCTGCCTTATGCAGATGACACAACTTTGCTTGCTGGAAGTAAAGAAGATCTGAAATACTTACTGACGAAGATCAAAGACCACAATCTTCAGTATGCATCGTATCTCAGGATCATGAAAACGGAAGTCCTAACAACTGCCCCAGTAAGCAACATCATGATAAATGGAGGAAAGATGGAGGTTGTCACGGATTTCATTTTACTTGGTTCCACAATCAACACCCAAGGAAGCAGCAGTCAAGAAATGAAAAGACACATTGCACTGGGGGAAATCTGCTGCAAAAGACCTCTTTAAAGTGTTGAAAGGTAAAGATATCACCCTGAAGACTAAGGGTGAGCATGACCCAAGTCCTGGTACTTTCAATCACATCATATGCATGTGAGAGCTGGACAATGAATAAGAGAGACAGAAGACTTGATGCCTTTGAATTGTGGTAGTGGAGAAGAATATTGAATCTACCATGGACTGCCAAAAGAACAAACAAAACTGTCTTGGAAGACGTACGGCCAGAATGCTCCTTAGACGCAAGGATGGTGAGACTATGTCTTACGCATTTTAGACATGTTGCAAGAGGGATCAGTCACTGGAGAAGGACATCAGCTTTGGTAAATTTAAAAAAGAGGAAGACTTTCAACAAGATGGATTGACACAATGACTACAACAATGAGCTTATGCATAAAAATGATTGTGGGCATGGTGTAGGACTGGGCAGTGTTCTATTCTGTTGTGCTTAGGGTCGCTATGAGTCAGAACCAACCCGATAGCACCTAACAACGTGGGGTGGGGGTTAGAAGTTAGGTTATAGCAGATCAAGGAGTGAATGGGAAGCAATTGAGCAATCAGGGAAATTAACTACTCTTTTGCTTGGCTTTCATAGGCTTGACTTTCTAGGTAAGAGAAAAGGTAGAAATTATAGGGAGTAATGCAGGATGTTCTATGGGTTTGGTTTGGTTTTTATCTTGTAAGTTTCAGCATTGAAAATCTTACTCCCAGATTCCCCCTTCATTCCCCCAGCAAACTAGGACTGCTGGTCACCTTCACTGGCAGTTTCTTCTTAGAAACTTTGCTTCAGAATAACTTCACATCATCATCTCTAGACACAGAAGTGGCAGGTAACTTTAAAATGACAGATTCTCTTAGTAACAGGCAAAAAAAAAAAGGGGGGGGGATGTTTAAAGTTTTCCCTCCTTTGGTAATCTTTATACTGTTGTCAAGGAAGCCAAAGGACAGAAGAATTTCAAGAAAGAGACAATGATCCATACTGCCAGGTGCCACTCAGAGCTCTGGTAAGACAGAACCAAAAGAATTCTTATTAACTGTGGCAACAACATGGAAGCCGTAGTGGCATAGTGGTTAAATACCACAACTGTTAACCAAAAGGTCAGCAGTTCAAATCCACCAAGCACCCCTGCGAAACTCTGTGGGGCTGTTCTACTCTGTCCTATAGGGTCATTATGAGTTAGCATTGACCCAGTGGCAGTAGGGGTTTGGGTAGGTGGTAACAAGGCTACTGGACTTCTAGCGAGAACAGGTTTGTGGTTGGGGGGGTGGGGGTTAGAAGTTAGGTTACAGCAGATCAAGGAGTGAATGGGAAGCCATTGAGCAATCAGGGAAATTAACTACTCTTTTTAGTAGGCTTGACTCTCTAGGTAAGAGAAAAGGTAGAAATTATAGGGAGTAATGCAGGATGTTCTATGGGTTTGGTTTGGTTTTTATCTTGTAAGAAGAGACAGACTGGAATTAGCTTAGAAATGGTACTGCCATGCAGCCGAGCTATGGTGAGGGAGGCAAGGAGCTGGAGAGAGGCCAGAAGGGCCCTAAAGTGGAGGCCACGTCACAGGCGAGATGGGAGACTTGAAACAGGTAATGTTTTGATGACACTGTTATGGGAAATAGGAAATGCCTGCTAGAGTGACAGAGAAAAATTTCTGGGTCTTCTTGAGGGCCCACATGCCAATGCAAACTGTGATAGATGCAGACAGGAAAGGGTACATAGATTTACCTAGGGTTGAAGTTTTACAGATGGAAATGAGAGAAAGAAAGGAGGCCAAGCTCTTGCTAAAACAATACAAAATCTCTGGAAACATTCTGATGACTTAAAGCAGAATCTGAAGTTGCCCTGACACTGAAGCCCTCTTGCCCCACTTCTCCTTTCCGGAACCATATTCATACCACCCACCACTTTCCACTATCCTGGTCACCTCATCTTCCCAAACTCTGTTGGATTTCCAATTTCTGGGCTTTTGTCTCCTTCTGATTAGACCTGGAAGCCCTGATGAGACAAGGGTTAAGTGCTTGGCTGACCACTGAAAGATCAAAGGTTCCAAATCATCAGTCACTCTGTGGGAGCAGCGACGTGCCAGTCTCCTTCGGTTAAGATTACAACCCTGGAAACCTTATGCGGCAGTTCTACTCTGTTGTATGAGGTTGCTGTGATGGGAATCCACTTGATACAACAGGTTTGGTTTCAGTTTGGTTCTGATCAGAACGCTCTCCTGATCATAGGAGCCTAATGCAAATTTCATTTGCCCCCAAGAAGTCTCCTATCTCCCCCAGCAGAATTAATCCCTAGTCCCCTACGCTCTAGAATCACCTACCACAGCTCCCCAATTCTCTTTCCTTTCTTAGGGAAGTTGCCCAACCTACCAGCAACTCAGAGAGAACAAGTCTTCTTCCCTGTGACCCCCTCCCTCGTCATGAATGACTATAGTGGAACCAATTAGAATGTCTCTTCCAGCACCTGAACAAGCAGGCCACTTTGGGACCAGAAGACACAGGAACATACAGACTTGTGTGTGGAGCTAGTGTCTTCCAAAGGTGTCTGCCTGCTGCCTGCTGAGGCTGGGGGAGGCGTAGGAGCCAAGAGTCTTGTAGAAGAGGATGGCACAGGCCAGCAGAGAGATGCTCAATGCAGGGATAACAGACTGGGGAGCAGGGCAAGAGGCAGAGTTTCAGGGAGAGAAACTATATTGCTACTCCCCAGTTTCTGTGAGAGACTCTGTTGAACATCTTGCAACTCAACTGTTCCTGAAGATGCCCCAGTATCCTTAATATAAATCCAACTTCACTTAAACTAGCCCCAGGAAATTTCTATTCCTTGTTACCACACATCCCTGCCTCTGAACTGGAAGGTTCTGTTCCCACAGTACGCCACATGTGCTGGAGCTCTTACTTTTATCATTGGAGTTACTCATGTGCGTGTGTCTGATTTTACCTGGGCTGGGCACCTCCGAAGGTAGGGACTGGTGTTCTTCACTCAATGTCCCCTGAGCCTGGCTCATGCTAGATGCTAAACAATAGATGCTGAATTTGAATTTTGACTGTTCACATGATGGCAGATGATTTGTTAGGGGAACACTCTAAGCCTCTCTATGCTTTTCTCCATGTTTTGCTGTATTTGTCTGTTTTTATATAAGCACTTGGCTACTTGGCTTATATAATTTTATTAAAGTGGTTTTCATGCCACTCACACACTCTGCACATTCACATGCTTAGGTTTTCTTTTCCTACTTAGTGATCACCAGCCAGGAAGGATTTAGAATTTAGCAGCACAAGTGGCCCCTGCTGCTCTCTGGTTGGTGACAATGTAGTCTTACCCACAACCCATTTCCAGTATCCAGCTGCCTTTACCCTGGAAATGGATACTTCCTGTGAAGTCTGTTGGGGCAGCTTAATTTCAATGATGTCATTTAAAGCACATTAAAAAGTCAGCAGGCAGGCAAAGTGCACTGTCTTCCTTCAGAAACCTACGCAAAAGCATAGATTTTCAGAGCTGGGACCAGTGGTTCTTAGATTCTCAAATTTCTATGGACTGCGTAACATTTAAAAATATGTTCAGAAGGTTGGCAGCCTTCCTGGGAAGGTTATTAAAAACAACAATACTCTTCTATTAAGAAGGCACACTAATGCCAGAAATTATCAAGAGTATTGCCTTCTGATTTGAATATTAATTAAATCTGGTCACCATGAGTCGGGTATGACTCGACGGCACTTGGCTTGGCTGGCTTCATGAAAAACTCATGACATTTTTATTTTTAAATGGGGATAAGGCACATAAAGTGCTTAACATTGTGTCAGGCACACAGTAAATTTTTGATAAATACTATTATTATAGGTATTCAATAAATGTTAGCCAATTGAGCATAAGGGAAAAATAATTTCATATTGACAACATATTTGTTGTGTGGACTGAAAAGATTTGGGAGCTAAGCTGAAGAGTGGGAAAGACAGAGGAGAGGAAAGAGGGAGGAGTCTTCAAGATGGGACAGAGACTGAGGACTCACTCCCACAAAGATCACAGCTCGACCGGTGGAGAAGGGAGGTGACTGGAAAGTATGTGAAGATCCAGGATGGGTCAAGTGCAGTCTGATGCTTCTGTATCTCAATGTTGTGAACACCCCTCCTTCATTCTCCGCCCACCTCCCACCCTCAGTTTCTGTAACATCTAAATGCAGAGACGCATCATTGTGACAAATACGTTTTGAGTGGAAGTAGAAGAAGAATATACTTGCCCTATTTGGGTCCAAAACAAACAAACCAAAAAAAACCAAACCCACTGTCCTCGAATCTATTCTGACTCACAGCAACCCTACAGGACAGAGTAGAACTTGCTCCATACAGTTTCCAAGGAGCGTGTGGCAGATCCCATTGCCCACCTTTTGGTTAGCAGACATAGCATTTAGCTACTACACCACAATGGTTTTATCTACATGGGTAGATAGATGGGTTTTATCTACATGGCTTTTTACAGCATAAAACCAAGACAGCAACCTGGAAGCAGAAGCCAGAGGCGACTAGGATGACTGAAGCAGTCTGGAATTCCCAGAAATCCTAGTACAGCTTTGGCTTTCCACGGCATGTGGAATTTAGCACTGGAGCCTGGTTCCTCATCGGACTTCTGTCTTATGTTTTATAGACAATGGAGCCAGTCTGGTCTCACAGCTGGGTATAATGTCCTGGCAAGACGGGCTGGTTCCAAAGTTCTGCACCTGCCCCGGCTGGGGCAGAGCTCAGTTTTTATCCTGGAATCACCAAGAGTCAGGAGAATCACTGAGTTGGAGATCTTCCAGGACTCGAAAGGAGTCCTGCTGTGGTCCTGTGGCCAGAAAGAAATCAGCTGGATTTCTAAGTCAGAACATCTGACACTGTAGCATGAGGTCCATAGCTGCTAACCGGAAGGTCCGTATTTTGAATCCATTAGCTGCTCCTTGGAAATCCTACAGGGCAGTTGTACTCAGTCCTCAGGGTCACTAAGAATCAGAATTGACTCTGTGGCTACAGGTTTGGTTTCAGAAGGACTAGGGTTGGAAGCACTTAAGTACATATTTATGATGTAACAACAAAGGAGACAGAGGGTCGGAGCGGTAACAGTGTTGCCAGGCAACTTGGCTTCATAAACTCTTGACTTTGGTCAAGCAGTTACCCTGTGCAAAATTCCCTGAATTCTTCCCTAAACATCCCTATCTCTGCAGGCTCTGCTATGCACCACGGAACGGGTGAACTCCATTTCAGCCCCAGCATTCTTAGCACTACCAACAAAGTAGTAACCAACAGCTTAGGGCTCATTGTTATACAAGCCAGACTCCACTGTGTGATTCCAGGCAACTGTCTTAGCCTCTGGGCTCCAGTGTTCACATCTGTAAAATGGGTAAGAACAAACAAAAAACCAAACTCACTGCAGTAAAATTGATTCTGATTCATAATGACTCTATAGGACAGAGTAGAACTGCCCCAGAGGGCTTCCAAGGAATGCCTGGAGGATTTGAACTTTCAGCCTTGTGGTTACCAGCCTTAGCTCTTCATCACTAGGCCCCTAGGGTTTCTTCAAAATGGGTAAGAGGCTAACTAACACACAGGGGATTAGCACAGTGCTACCGTTTAACAATAAACCACTGTTCATCTTCCAATCATCTGGCAGTCATTCCTAGTCCCCGTACTTTTACTTGCCAGTTTACTTGTTTTATTTAAATCCCAACTGTCCAGCTAGGTGTTAAAATAATTCGCATCTTACGCCTTTTATTGTCCCTCCTCCTTCTCACCACCCACCCTCCAGAACGCAGAGGCTCCGCTGGTAAGTAATGATCAGTGATGGCTGTTTCCAAAGCAGTCCTCTGTTTTTTCGGCTTGGGACGTCTCCAGATGCTATGCGGCTCTGTCCTGCAGCGAAAGTCGCCGCCAGCCCGACACCCAAGAGCGTGCTGGGCAGAATCACACTGCAGCAGAGCTAACCGACCACAGCTAGCGAAAGGACATGGGCACATCAGAAAATAACGGGACGATGGGGAACAATAATGTCCCAAGCCAACCGCACCGGGCCTCATCTAACCTGTGGCCCCAGTCATCCTCCTTGACACCATTGTGGCTCTAAAAGCGACAGCCACGTGGATCCCCGCACGCACCACCTGAGAACTGAGTATTAGCGTTGGGGGCGGGGCTGGAAGGGCGCCCAAGAGGTGAAAAGGACCCACGTGCGCGCGCCCGGCCCTCGGCTGCCAGGGGGACGCCGCCGGGTGCGAGCCCGCACCTGACGTCACGGGCAGCTTGTCCAATGAGCGGAGCGCGTCGTGAGGTGCTGCTCCTCCCCCATCCCGACCGGGCTGGCGCCGCCGCCGCCGCCGCCGCCGCAGCCGCCGGCACCACCACGCCAGCATCCTCCAGGAGCGCCTGAGGAGGCGCCGGCCGCGGCGGGCTGAGGCGCCGCACCGCGCCGGCCGGAGCAGCCAGACAAGGCCCAGGGAGGCGCTCTCCCCGACTCTGCCGCCCGATGTCCTCAAGATGGAGGCAGCGGGGGCGGCGGCGTGAAGAAAGCGGCGCTATCGGCGCGGGAGCTGGGGCCCCGGCGGCCCGGGCGGAGGCGGTGGCGGGATGGGGCTGCTGCTTATGATCCTGGCTTCGGCGGTGCTGGGCTCCTTCCTCACGCTTCTCACTCAGTTCCTGCTGCTTTACCGCAAACACCCCGAGCCGCCGCCGGACGAGGCCGCGCGCGCGGGCGATGGCTTCCGCTACCTCAAGCCCGTGCCGGGCCTGCCCCTGAGGGAGTACCTTTATGGCGGCGACGGCGGGGCTGAGGAGCCCGCGGGCGGGCCCCCCGAGGGCGGCTCGACCCCGGCCCCAGAGACCCCCGCCCCGCCGACGCGGGAGACCTGCTATTTCCTCAACGCCACCATCCTGTTCCTGTTCCGGGAGCTGCGGGACACGGCGCTGGCCCGCCGCTGGGTCACCAAGAAGATCAAGGTGGAGTTCGAGGAGCTGCTGCAGACCAAGACGGCCGGGCGCCTGCTGGAGGGACTGAGCCTGCGGGACGTGTTCCTGGGCGAGACTGTGCCCTTTATCAAGACCATCCGGCTCCTGCGGCCCGTCGTGCCCTCGGCCACCGGGGAGCCGGACGGCCCCGACGGCGAGGCGCTGCCCGCCGCCTCGCCGGAGGAGCTAGCCTTTGAGGCGGAGGTGGAGTACCACGGGGGCTTCCACCTGGCCATCGACGTGGACCTGGTCTTTGGCAAGTCCGCCTATCTGTTCGTCAAGCTGTCCCGCGTGGTGGGACGGCTGCGCTTCGTTCTCACGCGCATGCCCTTCACCCACTGGTTCTTCTCCTTCGTGGAGGACCCGCTCATCGACTTCGAGGTGCGCTCCCAGTTCGAAGGGCGGCCGATGCCCCAGCTCACCTCCATCATCGTCAACCAGCTCAAGAAGATCATCAAGCGCAAGCACACGCTCCCGAGTTACAAGATCAGGTGAGGGGGCCGCCTGGATTGGGAGGGCCTCGCCCCCGGAGGGAGGCCTGGGAGGGATGCCGATGCTGCCTGCATCGAGCCCCTGCTTTTCCAGAATCCTCCCAAGTTGGGACAGGGCTCTAGCTCCAGACAAGTGTTGGGAATTGTCCTGCTCTGGATTCTGAGACGTGGCAACCGTGTGTGCAACTGTGCAGAGTAGAGGTGCTCTCCATGGGGTTTGTCAGTTGGTGATCTTTCATAGGCAGATCGCCAGGCCTTACTTCCGAGGCACCTCGGAGTGGGTTTGAAACTCTGACCATTTAATTAGCAGTCGAACTCTTAGAAACAAGTAGCAGACATTATGTACTTAGAAATGGCATTGTATGAGCTAAAGAGCTCTTTATGTGCTTTTGGGCACTCCAGGTGCTGTCACTGTGGATAGAATCCAGCCCCTTGTCACACTGAAAATGGATGAAATGTGCACCCCAAAACCGAGGAGTCAGCTCTAATCCTAACCTAACCGTCGCTGTCTGGTCCATTCGGACTCAGAGCAACCCTATAGGACAGAGTAGATTGAGTTTCTAAGGAGCACCTGGTGGATTTGAACTACCTGCCTTTTGGTGAGCAGATATAGCTCTTAACCACCGGGCCACCAGGGTTTGCAGTCTACTTTGGGACTGTTGAAAGTTTGTACATGGGTTTGTTGCGCTGAGGGCACCCTGTTAGTGGTTTGGCAGCGTCTCCTCGGCCACACTGACAGTTGGTTCCTGGGCACGGTACGGCCGTGAAGCGTGCTCATTGCCCGGCTCTGTTAGGTGTTGTGACCGCCGACCACTGTTGCTGTGCTGCTGGGGCAACTTTCGGGGCGCTGGTAGTAGCTATCATAAGGGAGTCCTTTTCCACCCATTGTCGTCGGGTCTGTACCTGTAAAAGGAGTGGGCGCCTGTCGGTGCTGTACTTCTGTAGCTCTGTTGTCGTAATGCCATCTGCCCATTCTGGGTGGCTTCTGTAGCACAGACCCAGACTTTGCCCCTGATGTCTTCCATCACATTTCTCACACAGTCCCTGAAATCACCCTGCAGCTATATCTTGACGATCTGTAGTAATTTTAACTGTTTAAAGTGCGATTGGTTTAGTTTTATGTAGTGTTCTGATCACTGCACTGTTTTGATTAGTGTACTTTTTTTTTTTAATATCTTAGAAGAAGTGGAAGGGGAGAAGTAATTTTGCAGGGCTAGAAGCTTCATCCACTCTGGTCTGGGAAATGCTGTCTGTCCATTGGTGCTGTCTGGCAGTTGGAGTGAGGGGTGATCGTGCGTGGTCCTAAATGGCTGTGTCTTCTAAAGCAGCTGAATTTTTACTCAGCCCTGTTTTAGTTTTGTATTCATTAAAATATTTGACCATTTTGGATTTTGTCTTTTGTTAGAAAATTATGTCAGCTTTGTCTTTGTCCTGCCTAATGTCCTTTGATTTACGTTGCATGTAGGTCTCTAATTTTCTGCCACACCTCAAGCCTCAGTGACCCAGACAGTCCAGAAATATTTTATGTTTGAGTTTGGAATGGATTATGATTTGTGTATGCGGCATACTTACCTTACTAATTATGTTTTGCCCAGGCTTATAGTACAAAGTGACAGCTTAAAACTGTTGAGTGACTGGAGAAATTTACTTTATAATGGGAATATTTGCCTATATTTGCAGAGGTTGGTGAACTGTGTTTGATTTCCTGTTCTGTGGGATAGAACATACTTTATGAAACCTGCTCTGTAAGCTCTGGAATATAAGTGACTGAATTATAAATGAGCTCTAGTGTTTAAGCAGTGTGATGTTTATTTATAGCAGCATGTTGCTAAGACAGTCATGAGAAAAAGTTGTTACAGATCCTGATACTGTATCACAACTTTTACGCTTTTGCTTTCTGGGTAGTTTTCAGGTTATAAAATTTGACTATGTTGTTATTATTCTTGGTGTTAATTGCAAAATAGCCAGTGGCAAGAGTGTCATTTTTTCCCCTAAGTTTTATTTAACCTTGTTGAATATATACACAGAGAAATACATACGGATTCAACAGTTCATGCATGTACAATTTAGTGACATTGATGACATTCTTCAAGTTGTGCATACATCCTCACCTTCCTTTTCTGAGTTGTTTCTCAGTTTATGGGGCCACAAGGTTTCCTGTCTGTTAAGTTGCTCTTGTCACTTTGATCCCATATAGTTGGTTCTTAAAAGGCCATAATGCTGAAGCCAGACCTTTTTTTCACTAGTTAGCTAAACTGTTTCTTTCTTAAGATTACTTCAGGGGATATTTTTGGTTTAAGGCTTAAAGATGATCTCACAAGGGTTCGTCTACCTTCCATAGCTCCAGAAAATCTAGTGTCTGTAAGAATCTGAATTTCCGTTCTGCATCATCCGTCTTTTGATCAGTAGTCTTTCATGGACTCTGATCAAAGTGTTCACAACGGTAGGTGGATATCCACTACCCACTTGGAAGCCGTTAGCTGCATATTCCATTTACTCCTCCTACTCCCTATTTTCCTTCTTTGGCTCTTGCATCAGGTGAATAGGGACTAGCTGTTGTTCCTTGGATGGCTGCTCTTAAGACCCCAGACACTGTGCACCCAACTAGGAGGTACAACAGAAGCACTAAGCATGTTATTAGGCCAGTTAACTGGGATGGCCCATGAAACAATGACCCTAAAGGAAACTAAATGCCTTCAAGTATTTGATTGTACATGAGCCACCTCAGCAGCTACTGTTTTTTTTTTTTTTTTGGTCATTGCTGTAAATATCTATCCATAAGTTTGGCAGTTCAACTTTTCCTAGTATATAACTCACAGCCAGCCAAGCAGTTAACAGTAATTAAATGTGTAACTCTGCCCTTAAATCAGTATGATTTTTTCATCACTGATAACCCCATTTTCCTTCTCCCTCTCAACCTTGGTAACTACTAATAAGCTTTGATCGCTATACATTTTCTTTTTCTTGTCTTTTTATATATGTGAGATCATACAGTATTTTCCTTTTGTGATTGGCTTATTTCACTCAGCATACTGTATGTCTCCATCTGTACTGTAGCATATATGAAGCCTTCATTTCCTTGTAGGATAATAGTCCATTGTATGTGTGAGGTCAGTGCAAACTCATCTGAGAAAAAGTGCTGCATGCCTCAGTGCTGAATATCATTACATTCAGCTTTGAAGTACTCCTCTTGGGAAACTATGCATTTATGTCAGCATCTAGTCCACTCTTTAAAGCAATTTTTCTGGAATGGCCATCAGCTGTCATATTACCCTTGATGTTCTGAATGTCATCTAAATGTCTTTCCTTTCACTATTCCCTTTATCTTCGGGTAAAGAAAAAAGTCATTGGGGATCAGATCAGGTGAGTAAGGAGGGTGTTCCAATACAGTTGTTTGTTTACTGGCTAGAAACTCCCTCACAGACAACTGTACAGTTAAGTTGACAAACCTGCCACCATGCCACCATACGTAATGGCCATTCCAGAACGAATTCCAAAATTGTTTTGATGGGTGAACTAGGCACTGGTGTGGGTGCATAGCTTCCACAGGCAGGGAGAGTACTTCAAACGTGACCGTCGTACTCTGCAGGGAGGTGTGTAGCACATAGAACAATTAAGTTCTCAGGCTTAATTGTGGGACCTCTCCTGTGTACCACATTGTGTCCCCATTCATCTGTGAATGCACTATTAGGTTGTCTTCCCCTGTTTCAGCTGTTGTGAGTAGAGCTGTGAACCCTGATGTACAGGTCTCTTTTTGAGTCTGCTGTTGAGTCTTTTGGGTATATACTGAGGAATGGAGTTGCTAAGTCATATAGTAGTTCTGTTTTAAGTTTTCTGAGGTACTGCCACAGTTTTCCATAACATCTGTACCACTTTGTGTTTCCACCAACATTGGATAAAGGTTCCTGATTCCCCACATCTTCACTATCATTTGTTATTTTCTGTTTTTTTTTTTTTAATCTTAATCACCACAGTGGTAGTGAAATGGTATCTCATCATTTCCTGGTTGCCGGCAGTCAAGTACTAAGTCAGTTAACCACAAGGTCAGCGGTTCAGATCTGCCAGGCGCTCCTCGGAAACTGTGAGGCAGTCCTGCTCTGTCTTATAGGGTCACTATGAGTGAGAATCAACTCGATGGCATTGGCCCTTTTTTTTAAATGGCTGTTGGCAGTGAGTGGGGTGATAATGAGCATCTTTTCATGTGTTTGGTGGCCATTTGAATGTTTCTTTGGTGAAATGTCTATTCAAGTCCTTTGCCTGTGTTGTAATTGCACTGTCTCTTTGCTGTTGTCAAAGTTTTTATTATCTTATTATTGGGTGTATTGTTGAGGTTGCATATTATTTTGAGTTACTCTCTAATAAAATAATTTTAACATTTTAATTTGAAAGAAATTATCGCTAAGAGTTATGGAGCGTCTTAGAAGTTTATTTGAAGGAGCTGTATCATCTGTGAAAACCCTAGTCAGTAGCTTGTCTTTTCACTTTAAAGTCTTTTGATGAATAAAAGTTGTAAATTTTTATGCGGTCCCATTTATTTTGTGTTTTGCTGTTTGTGCTGTTGTTATTTATTAGATAACTCATTATTGAAACCTAGCTCTGCTTGTTCCTCTAAGAATTTTATGATCTTACTTCTCGTGTTTAGGTCTTTAATCCGTTTTGAATTTATTTTTGTCTGTGGTGTGAAGAATGGATCTTGTTTCCATTTTTCTGCATACGGAAAACCAAGTAGCCCAGCACCATTTATTGAAGAGACACTTCTTTTCTCATTGCTTGAACTTTAAACACTCTTGTTAAAAATTAGTTGACCATAGATGTGTGGGTTTATTTCTAGAATCAGAATTCGTAGACATTGGTCTCTATGTCTAGGTTGCATCTCTCTCTCTCGTTTTTTTATTTGATTATGATTAAGTGAAAGTATATCATCCAGATCGGTTTTGCATGCCCACATATCTGCAGCTCCTTCTGTTCTCCCCAGCTGGTGACACCACACTCCTGTTCACTCTGTGTATCTGATGTCCTCTAAACAAGCACACATCTTCTCTTCCATCTAGAGACAAGTAGGACAGCCTCCTATAAATGCATAGAAACATAAAGTACTCACACCGTGTGGTCCCACTGTGTCCCTGAATCCAGTTCATTCTTGTCTGAAGAATTGACCTCATAACTGGTTTCTGGGCAGGGACAGCAGCAGGTCCAGGGGCCATGTTCCCATGGGACCCTCCAGGCTGTTGTACCATTAATTCACATCTTCTAGTAGAGTTCTTGGGCTGCACACATCTTTTTCTCACATTGCCTTGAGAGCTCTATGGTGTGTCCTCCCTCATGGCTGACTTGGGTGGTTGCTGGGCACCCTCTGGTTCTTCTGGTCTCATGTTAATACAGTCTTCTATTCATATAGGTCCTTCTGTCTCCTGGCCTTTCTTTTCCTCCTGGCTTCGTTGTTCTCGGTGATCATCTGTTCCGGATAGGTTGAGACCATTTGGTGTACTTCAGATGGCAACTTGCTAGCTTTTTAAGACCCAGACGCCACTCACCAATACGAGTATCTTTTTAAGATTTATGTTTTAATTAATCAGAAAGAAATTATGAATAAGGGTTATGGAGCCATTCAGTAGTGTATTTGAGGGAGCTTTATCATCTGTAGCCAGCTGCTACAGTTGCTAACCAGAAGGTGAGCAGTTCAGATCTGCCAGGTACTACTTGGAAACTCTGTGGGGTGGTTCCACTGTGTCCTGTAGGGTTGCTATGAGTTGTAAACAACTTCATAGCAGCAGATTTGGTTTTGTATCATTGAAGATCATTGCCATTTATAGTATGGCAAAACTACTTTTCATTTATTACATCCCAAGAAATTTTAAAAAAGGGTAGCATGAATTCAGTTATACTTCAGTTCTAAGCTTAAGCATTAAATGATCACCACTAGAAATGCACACACCTATGTGCGCTACATTAGCATCTCACTGGTTATTCAGTAAATACTGCATGGAACGTATCACTCAATCATAGAATGTATCACTCAATCTGCAGATGTTTATTGTACACCTACTGTGTGACTATCATTGTTCTAAATGCTGGGGCTTCAGTGTTGAACAGAGTAGACAGCTCAACCCTGTGGATCTACTGTCGAGTCGATTCTTACTCATGGCCAGCCAGCCAAGTGCCGTCGAGTCGAATCCGACTCAGCAACCCTGTAAGTCAAGAGTAAAACTCCCCCTTGGAGTTTCCAAGGAGCACCTGGTGTATATGAACTGCCAGCTTTTTGGTTAGCACACATAGCACTTAAGTACTACACCACCAGGTTTTCCACTTAAGAGTCAAGTGAGCTAGAATTACTATGCTTTGTAAGTTAAGCTAGAGAGTGGTTGATGGGGTTGAAGTTATTAGAATGCCATATCAAAGGAAATAATAGAAGTATGAAATTGAAAAGGGCAGCCTCAAGAGAGGTTGCGTTCTCTTACCTGTGTAGCTCTTCTGCCAGAAGAATTTTAAACGGGTGATGTTGTGGAGCTGATTCACATTTCAGGTAGAAATCTACGTATAACATGTATGCCAAGCCAAGCCGAGTGCCATCAAGTGGGATATAACACGTATGACACTCTCATAATAAGAAGTAGTTAGCGTTAAATTTTTTTTCACAAACCAGGATTTGGAGCTAAGGGCAGTTAAGTAACTCGCTTACTGTCAGCTAGGTGCTGAGGCCCAGATGATAAAGCTGAGTTGCTTTCTTTTTTTTAAACTACACCATCTTTTCTTTAATAGATTTTTTTAAAAGGCATCACTGTAATGTAGATATGTGATATCTTTCCAAATTAACCAAGAATTCTGAGAAGGATTGGAAATCTTTAATAGATTTTTTTTAAAAGGCATCACTGTAATGTAGATATGTGATATCTTTCCAAATTAACCAAGAATTCTGAGAAGAGAAGGATTGGAAATCTTATTGTTTTTTCCTTAGATTGGAAATTTTAAGCGAGATCCTTTTTAACATTAAATCATAAGATTAGATCTTTGAGTGCTGCCCCACATAGCGTTTCTTTTTAATCCGGCAGATTTTGTTTCCAAATAGAAGGTTGTGCTAGTTTATCCTTTCTAGCTGTCTAATCTGCTTAGTCTGCAGCTGTAAAGATTTATAGCCTCAGAAGCCTATGTGACAGTTCTCTTCTGTCCTGTAGGTTGCTGTGAGTCAGAATCAACTTGATAGTGAATCTACTTCATACAGCTAAAGCAGCAGAGAAAATTGTATTGAGCCTTAGGATCCATTGGCACTTTCAGTTATTGCATAGCTGAAATATTGGGCAATTAGATTGTTGTTGCTTCTCCCTTCCATTTACTTTTTCCTCTTCTGTACTGCTAAAGTGAAGTTCCTGATACTCACCTAAGCCATGCTAAGTAGCTCAAGTGCTTGCTTTCTACAGTATGTGAAGCATACTAACATGCTCATTACTGGCTGCCCTGATGTCTCTTCATCAGTGGTGCGTTCTCTCCCTACAGAAAAATGTTTTAATGCCATTTGTACACTGTGGTTTTCTTCATGGCATTATCTCCATAAACTTGGACTAACATGTCCCCGATTTCACTTCCACTCTTGCCAAATTTAACAAGAAATTTAATGTTTGTTGCTCTAATTCTAGCTCTGATACTCTCGTGATGGCACATGAAAACATGCACCAGCAATAGTGCATGCCACTCAGCAAGACATTGCCACATCTGTACGAACACAGCTGTGAGACACTCATACACCAAGCTTATGAAATCTTACCAAGTTGTCAGTATAGTGCTGCCAATGTAAGCACATGGTGGCAAGTTTAAAACTTAATTGTCAGACCTTGTGTTTTGAAAAATTGAATTACAATGTGAAGCATATGTAATTACATATTAAATTGTATTTATATTTAAATGTCATAAGTGAGTATGGAACAAGTAAATATTTCGGGAAAACTTTAGTTTTCCAGTCTGTGGAGTATCTACTGAACTACTCTCTTTCTCTCTCTTTTTTTTTTTGGTATTTTATTGTGCTTTAAATGAAAGTTTACAATACAAGTCAATTTGTCATACAAAAACTTGCACATATGCTGCTGTGTAACTCTAGCCGCTCTGCTAACCCTGTGACAGCACACTCCTCCTTTCCACCCTGGATTTTGCCGAACTACTTTTGTTCTAACCAATTGTTTTGTTCTTTAGTTTTGGAAAGCATTCCAGTAAGTATTAGTGAAGACTTTTCAAATATTCTTAGTGACTGGGAAATGAGGAAAACTATTGTCTCCACTAAAGGAGGGGTCGAGGCTATATTTAGTTAGGCAGAACCTTTTAATATATTTTTAGCTAGATTGCCTCTCGCTATACCACTTGTTTCAGAGAACTAAGTTAAAGTTGGATTGAAAGCCTCATACTTTATAATGTGGTTTGTAAATTCTCTCCTTTGTCTTCTGAGATGAGGTAGAAAACCATTTATTCTTAATGTTAGAGGTTTTTTTTTTAATGTACTGATTTTCTGTAGTACAGATGTTATTATCCTTGTTGTCTCAGACTTCCAAAGTAAATTCATTGAAAGCTGACAAGATCATTTGTAAAATTAAATTTACTATATTCATTCATTTACTTGCTCGTTCATGCTTACTTTTGTCTCTATGCTTTGTAGGTTACTTACTTAGGTTGGAAACGGAACTAGTGTTTGATATATCAGGAGAATGGAGACAGTGGCAGTAGTGTAATATTCTTGCAGTCCTGGAGTAATGATGTAAATTATGTAGGATTTTTTTCTTTGTGTATTATTGTGCTTTTCTTGCACTATTGTTCAGATGAAATCTGCTTCTACGTCTTTATGAAATTGCAAGATTCTATTAAAAATAGTAATTTCCATAAGTACTTGTTGAAGACTAGTATACCTAGTGTTATTGGTGGGCATGGTGAAGGTGATAAAAATGAGTATAATATTGTTCATACTTCCACGAAGTTAGTCTTTCTGCAGAAAATAAAGAACAATTAAATCTGGTTATGATACCATAGATTTACAGTACATGAATATCTTTGAATATCTTTAAGACCTTGAGATTTGTATTTCTGCAGGAGCAAACAGTTGGTAACTATAGTGTTATATACTAGCCTGCAATCATAATTTTCTTAATACAGGTGACTAGGTATACTGCAGTTTAGGGCTTATTTTCCTTCTTATAAGCTGGATTTTGTTTAGCTACTCTGAATTGTTTTGATTGAAAATAAGGTGGTAATAAGTTAAATGCTCCCCTTATAATTGATTTACACTTTCGGGGGAGAACATAAATTACGAGGATACCATTAGAATCTAATCAGAATGTACAGGTATTGACTATCTTGGAAAGCCTCAGTTTGTTCCTCGGAAGAGGCAGAGCAGGTCAGAATAAAGCCGACTGTATTGGAGGAATGTGACTGATGAAGCACTTTACTGCTGAATGATAAATACTGCTGATGATCTGTCAGATGAGACCGGCATGGGGCAGTAAAACACGACCACCTGTCTCGTGCCAGGCGGTGGAGTGGGTGCTTCGGTACACATGCCACCTCACTTCATAGTTACAGCTCCTGGGTGGGACAGAGGTTGGTATCTCATGTTTACAGATGTGAAAAATTGAGATTTGGGGAAGTGGAGGTTATAGGGCCAGTATAAGTCAGAACTGATACTGTGGCAGTGCGTGGGTATGGATTGTGACTTTCTCAGGGTTATACAAAACAGTCCTGGATTTCCAAAGCCCATGCTGTGTTATTTCTGCAGAGATAAACAAGCTATTACTCTAAACAAGAGGTTTGCAGACTACTCGTGTTAGGCCTACAAATTTTAATTTTAATTTTTTTTTTCTTTTTTACTTAACAAGACTGAGTGAAAATGTACCTTCCCATATAAATTTACATGCCCACCTATATGCAGCTTCCACTGCTCTCCCTGTCCGGTGACAGCACACTATGCCTCTCTGCTCCATACATGTCTCATCCTCCCAACAGCCTCCTTTCCCGTCCTCTCCACCCACTCTCCTCCCTCCAGCCAGAGGTCAGCAGGATGATACCCTATAGATGTATAGAACCATAAAGTGCAACCAATATATGGTCACTCTGCATTGCCAACTCCAGTCCATTCCTGTCCAAAGAGTGGACTTTGTTACAATTGATGGGTAAGGGCAGCATCAGGCCTGGGGACCATGCTCTCAGGGGAACCCCAGAACTGCTGGACCATCAATTGAGGTCTTTTAGTGGAGATCTCAGGATGCACCCCTTTTTATTCTTGTGTTGCCAGTGAGACTCAACCTAGTGAGCTCCATCGTGTCTATCACTGGTGGTGGCCGGGCACCATCCGGTTCTTCCGGTCCCAAGTCGATGAAGGCACCCACTCTTGTGGGTCTCTCTGTCTTCTAGGTTGTCTTTACCCCATATCATTTTGGTCCTCGGTGAGCATCCATTCCTGCTGAGTTGGGACCATTTGCTGTGTCCTCGGATGGCAGCTTGGCGGCTTTTAAGACCCCAGACGCCACTTACCAATATGGGGTGAAGAGAGCTCTCTTAGCAGAACGCTAGTTGTGCCAATTGGCCTCAATTTGACCTAAGAGCATGATCCCCTGCCCCCTGCCCCAGCTACTCTATCCTTGCAGTATTGGGTTAAGATGGAAGGAGTACTCAAGTTATGCTGAAGTCCACTTAATGTTGTTCTTGTTTCTAATGTGTGCTATCACCGCTTTTTCCCAACCAGATTTCTAGCAACTGTCTAAACTAAACCCTCACCCTCTCACCCTCTCTGCCTCCCTTCCCTTGAATCTTTTCTTCCACAAGTCTGTTTTTGAGATCTTATTGTAGAGGTCTCATACAGTATTTGTCCCTTGGTCGCTGACTACTTTGACTCAACATAATGTCTTCCAGTTGAAACCAGGTTAGGAGATGTTTCCTGGAATCATCGTTATTCTTTATCGTTGCGTAGTGCTCCATTGAGTATATGTACCATAGTTTACCTATCCATTCTTCTGTTGTTGGGCATCTGGGTTGATTCCATCTTTTTGCTATCGTGGACTGTGCTGCGATAAACATTCTGGTGCATGTGTCCGTTGGTGTGAAAGGCCTTGATTCTGTAGGATATATTCCAAGTAGTGGAATTACTGGGTCAAATGGTATGTCAATACCCATTTTTTTAAGGAAGCGCCAGATTGCTTTCCAAAGAGCCTGGACCATTTTACAACCCCAACAGTGTAGGAGGGTTCCACTTTCTCCACAGCCTCTTCAGCATTTGTTGTTTTGTGTTTTCTGGATCATGGCCAATCTTGTTGGGGTGAGATGGTATCTCATTGTCGTCTTGATTTGAATTTCTTTAATAACTAAAGATCGTGAACATGTCCGCATGTGTTTTTTGGCTGCCTGGATCTCTTTAGTGAAATGTCTGTCCATCTCCTTTGCCCATCACTTAATTGGATGGTTTATCTTCTTCTTACTGATATTTTGTAGTATCTTATAGATTATGGAGATCAGGCGTCGATCTGACATAGAGTTGCCAACTATTTTTTCCCATTCTGTGGGTGTTCTTTTAATTCTATTAATAAAGTCTTTGGATGAGCAAAAGTGTTTGATTCTTAATAGTTCCCATTTATCTATTTCCTCTTCTGTTGATTGTGGTTTCGTTGACAGATTTTGAAGTCTGTCCTCATTGTGTATTAAAACTTCCATTGTTGTTCCTACCTTTTCTTGGATGAGCTTTGTTGTTTTAGGTTTGATATTTAGGTCTTTTATCCAGTTGGAGTTGGTTTTTGTGTAAGCTGTAAGATACGGATCTTGATTCAGTTTATTGCAGATAGATAGCCAATTTTGCCAGCACCATTTGTTGAAGATACTGTTTTTCCCCCAGTTTAATGTCTTAGGGCCTTTGTCAAATATCAACTGTTCATAGGCAGATGGTGTCATCTCTAGGGTCTCAGTTCTGTTTCACTGATCCATCTGTCTGTTCTTGTACCAGTACCAGGCTGTTTTGACCACTGTGGCTGTGTAGTATGTTCTAAGGTCGGGTAATGATAGGCCTCCCAGTTTGTTCTTCTTTAGTAGTACCTTACTTATCCGGGGCTTCTTCCCTTTCCAAAAAAAATTGGTGATTTGTTTCTCCATCTTATTAAAAAATGACGCTGGAACTTGTATTGGGATTGCATTATATAAATAAATTGCTTTGGATAAAGTAGACATTTTCACAATGTTAAGTCTTCCTATCCATGAGCAGGGTAGGTTTTTCCATTTATCTAAGTCTCTCTTAGTTTCTTGTAGTAAGGGCTTGTAGTTCTCTTTGTAAAGATCTGTTGTTTCTCTCGTTAGATTAATTCCTAGGTACCTTATCTTCTTAGGGGCTATCGTAAATGGTATTGATTTGATAATTTCTTCCTTAACAGTGTCTTTGTTGGTATAAAGGAATCCTACTGATTTACTTATGTTTATCTTGTATCCTGAGACTTTCCTGAACTCTTCTATCAGTTTGAGTAGCTTACTTATAGATTCCTTGGGGTTCTCTGCATATACAATCATACCATCTGCAAACAGGGAGATTTTAACTTCCTCTTTGCCGATGCAGATGCCCTTTATTTCTTAGTCTTGTCTAATTGCTCTGGCTGGAACTTCTAGCACAATGTTGAATAGAAGAGGTGAGAGTGGGCATCCTTGTCTAGTTCCTGATCTCAAGGGAAAGTCTTTCAGTCTCTCTCCATTCAGGATGATGTGGGCAATTGGCTTTGTATAAATGGCCCTTATTGTGTTGAGGGATTTGCCGTCTATGCCCATTTTGCTAAGAGTTTTTAGCATGAATGGGTGTTGGACTTTTTCAAATGCCTTTCAGCATCAATGAACAAAATCAGGTGATACTTGTCTTTTGTGTTATTTATGTGGTTAATCACATTGATTGTTTTTCTGATGTTGAACCAGCCTTGCATCCCTGGTATGAATCCCACTTGGTCGTGATGGATTATTTTTGTGATATGTTGTTGTATGCTGTTGGCAAGAATTTTGTTGAAGATTTTTGCATCTAGATTGATGAGTGATATCAGTCTGTAGTTCTCTTTCTTTGTTGGGTCTTTCCCTGGCTTAGATATCAGGGTTATGCTGGCTTCATAGAATGAGTTTGGGGGTACTTCATCCCTTTCTATACTGTGAAGTAGTCTCAGTAGTATTGGAGATAACTCTTCTCTAAATGCTTGGCAGAATTCTGCAGTGAAGCCATCTAGGCCTGGACTTTTGTTGGTTGGCAGTGTTTTGATGACCTTTTCAGTCTCTTCCTTTGTGATGGGTGTATTAAGTTGTTCTTCTTCACATTGTGATAATTTGGGTAGGTGGTATGAGTTAAGGAATTGGTCCATTTCCCCTAGGTTTTCAAATTTGTTACAGTTTTTCATAGTATTCTGTTATGATATTTTTGATTTCTGTTGCATCTGTGGTGACAACTCCCCTCTCATTTCTAATTGGGTTATTTGTTTCCTGTCCTGCTTTTCTTTAGTAAGTTTAGCCAGTGGTTTGTCAATTTTGTAGATTTTTTCAAGAAACCAGCTTTTGGTCTTTTCAATTTTTTCAGTTGTTTTTCTGTTCTCTGATTCATTTAGCTCTGCTCTAATCTTTATGATCTCGTTTCTTCTGGTGCCCAAGGGATTCCTCTGTTGTTCTCTTTCTACTTGTTCAAGCTGTAGGGTTACTTCCTTGATTTGGTTTCTTTCTTCCTTCCAGATGTGTGCATTTATGGAGATAAACAGACCTCTGAGCACTGCTTTGGCTGTATCCCATAGGTTCTGGTAGGAAGTGTTTTCGTTCTCATTGGAATCCATGAATTTCTTTATTTTGTCCTTGATTTCCTCTATAACCCATGTTTTTTTGAGCAAGATGTTGTTCTGTTTCCAAGAGTTCCACTTTCTATCTCTGTTTTTTCTGCTATTGATTTCAACTTTGATGGCTTTATGATCTGAGAAGATGCTTTGCAGTAATTCAGTGGTATGGATTTTGTTGAGCATTGCATTATGGCCCATCACATGGTCAATTCTGGAGAATGTTCCATGTGCACTGGAGAAGAAGGGGTAGTTGTCTGCTGGTGGGTGGAAAGTTCTGTATATATAATCAATAAAGTTTAGTTGGTTAATTGTGGCAATGAGGTCTTCTGTACCTTTACTGAGTTTTTTTCTAGATAATCTGTCAAGTATTGAGAGTGGAGTGTTGAAGTCTCTCAGTATTATGGTGGAGTCTTCTAACTCTCTTTTGAGTGTAGTCAGTGTTTCTTTGATGTATTTAGGTGCTCTGATATTAGGTGCATAAATATTTAATATAGTTAAGCCTTGCTTGTGTACTGAACCTTTCAGCAATAAATAGTGTCTATCTTTGTCCACGATGGTGGATTTGACATTAAAATTGACTTTGTCTGAGATTAGAATTGCCACCCCTGCTCTTCTTTGTTCATTGTTAGGTTGATATATATTCTTCCAACCTTTAATTTTCAGTTTGTTCCTATCTTTAGGTCTCAGGTGAGTTTCCTGTAGACAACATATGGATGGGTCATGTCTTTTGATCCAAGATGTCACTCGATGTCTCTTTACTGGAGCATTCAGTCCATTCACATTCAGTGTAATTATTGATAGGTGTGTGTTCAGTGCTGCCATTGTGATGTGTTTATTTTTATGTTGATGTTTTCTCTGTTGTTCTTATTAGTCTGTTCTGGGACATTCTTTTTTGTGAGTTGATTTTTCACCTTTTTCAGAGCTGGTTTTGTAGCTGTTGACTCGTGTGTTACATTTCTTGAAATGATATGATACATCTTTGTTGTGCTTTACAGCTGCCCCTATGAACCCCCTTAATAAACTATATATAAACCCAATTTTAATTACTACCAGTCTTGTCATCTTCCTCTCCATCTGGAAGGACTATAACAACTGTAGTACATCCCTCTTTTTATTGTGATGACACCATAGTTTTCATGATGATCACTGGATTGCTTCTTTCCGTATCAAAGCTGTGATTGACTTTGGAGCCTTCCCTAAAAGAGTATTGAGTAGTGTGTCGTTCTAAAATAATAAGTTAGTGGTTTCGTTCTTCTAAGCCAGAACCAAGAACTTCTTTCAGTATTTCTTGTAGTTTTGGTTTGATTTTTACAAAGCCTCTGAGTTTCTGTTTATCTGGGAATGTCTTAATTTCATTGTCGTATTTGAAAGATAGTTTTGCAGGATATACAATTCTTTTTTGGAAGTTCTTCTCCTTCATGGCTTTGAATGTGTCATGCTACTGTCTCCGTGCCAGCATGCTTTCTGCTGAGAAATCTGAAGAGAGCCTACAGGGTTTCCCTCTGAATGTTAGCTTTGCTTTGAGTCTTGCTGCCTTTAAGAGTTGCTGGTTATGTTTCATTTTGTTGAGCTTGATTATAATATGTCTTGGAGTCTTCCTTTTGAGATCTATATTAGGTGGCATACAATATGCATCTGAGATGTCTGTGTTCTCTTCCTTCATGATTTCTGGGAAGTTTTCTTTCAGGAGCTCAGTAACGATACTTTCTGTGTTCTCAGTTGTCTCACCCTGTTCAGGGACTCCAATTAATCGAAGGTTGTTCCTCTTAATAGAGTCCCACATGCTTCTTAATGTTTCTTCATTTTTCTTGTTTCTTTTTTCTGATTTCTGCTCATAGATGCTGGTCTCAGTAGCTCTGTCTTCCAAGTCAGAAATTCTTTTTTCTATTTGTTCCATTCTGTTTTCTTGGCTTTGCATGGAAGTTTCTATGTCTTTGATTTTGTTCTTGGTCTGTTGGATTTCAGGGTCCTGGTGTTCCATCAGATCAAACATCTTACTTAATTTTTCATTTTGTTCTGCTGCATTTTGTGTAAGGTCTAGAAGGGCTCTGTATATAATCATTTTGTATTCACTTTCTGATGCTTTCATAAAAGTTTCTTCATCTGGAAAACTCCTTGGTTGCTTCGTTTGGGAGCCTTCTGAAGCCATGGGTGATTTCTTGTATGCCACAATTGTCTGTTGCTTCTTGGGTCCCATGTGAGTATGTAGAGGCTGGAAGAGATACTGTGAGGATGGATTGCAAATGTTTCTCTAGACTGTCTTAAAAATGTAAAGCAAAAGGTAGCTGACCACTTCACAAGTCAGTTAAGTTTTCAGGTGTAGAGGTCCCTCTTCTCCTCTGATAAAGTAAGCGCCACTATATCCAACCGCAGATGATAACAAACTAGTTCAGAATACAGCAATGCTACTGCCCTGGTGGCCTCTGCTGACAGGGCCTAGCCTTAGCCAACACTGTGTCGAGTACTGGTTTTGTGATAGAAAAGCACTGTCCTGTGGGCAGGCTCTGGCTCCCAAGCTAAGAATTAGGTCCAGCTGTGGCCACCATATCCAACATGGCATCCTCCACACAGGCAGCAGACAGAGGGGCTAAAGGTGCCAAGAGGTAGTGATTCCTCTGCTTCTGTTGCAGGGCCCCAACGTAGGCAGCACTGTGTAAATTATTGCTTTTCTGTCGGAGAAGTGCTGTCTTGTTTGCAGGCGCTGGCTCCCAGGCTAAGAATTAAGTCCCGCTAAAATCTCAGTACCAACATGGCATGCGACACGCTGACTGCGAAACTCCACACAAACGCCGCTGAGGCAGATATAAAATGAAAGGCTCAAAGTGGCTAGATTAACAGAGTCCTAAGCCTGGCTCTCAGAATATGGGAATTTCGCCCGCCTATCCCCCCAGCAGTGCGTCTGAGTCTAGCTGCTAAGCAAGACCCAGCTTCGCCCCCTGGCCAAGACAGAGAAAAAAAAAGTCAAAATGGTGCGTTTACCTTCGCTAGCCAGGAGCTGGAGTCAGTGAAAGAGAGGAGGTTTTTCGCTGAGTGGTATGAAGTTGCAATTAACAGCCCTGTGCCGTGTCCTGAGGCTGATTAGGTGATCAGAAGGCTCCGTTTGATTATCAATTCAGGTCTTGGTTTCCAGAGGGATATAAGGAGACGTGGGCTTAGTCCGCCATCTTGACCTAATTTTAAATTTTTAGAGTTTTTTAACAAAAAATAAAAAGAAAAGGAAATAGAATACACAATAGATCAAATATACTCTGAGATCCCCAAATACTATCTGGCTCTTTATAAAAAAAGAGAAAGTTTGCCAACTCATGCTCTAGACTTTTATTTTTATTATTTAAAAAAATAATATACAGAAGCCCTGGTTTCACAGTGGTTAAGTGCTCGGCTGTTAATTGGAAGACTGAACCTACCAGCTGTTAAAAAAATATGAGCAGTCAACTGTTCTACAAATTACAGTTTTGGAAACCCAGTAGCACAGTTCCACACTGTCCTGTAAGGTCGCACTGAGTTGTGATCAGCTCAACTGGGTTTAGGTATTTTATATGCATATACATGGAAGGAATACTTTTAAACCTTTTTAGCGGGTCTGATGCTTAAGGAACCCCCCTCTATCAGTTTGTCGTGCTGTGGAGGCTTATGTGTTGCTGTATTGCTGGAAACTATGCCACCAGTATTCATATACCAGCAGAGTCACCCATGGTGGACAGGTTTCAGCTGAGCTTGCAGACTAAGACAGACAAGGAAGAAAGACCTGGTGTTCTGCTTCTGAAAAGAATTAGGTGGTCAAAACCTTAGGAATACCTATGGAACACTGTCCAGTACAGTGCTGAAAGATGAGCCCTGAAAGTAGAGTTGACGTCAGCGACATGGATGGAGTCAGACTTTGGGATCCTTCATTTGCTAATGTGGTACAACTCTAAAATTGAAGACTATGTGAAGTATGAACCTAGGAAAATTGGAAATCATCAAAAATGAAATGAAATACATCAAGAGGTAGAGTCTAGGCGTTAGTGAGCTGAAATGGATTGGTACTGGTTATTTTGAGTTGGACAGTCGTATACTAGAAACAGCTTGAGGAGTGGTGTTACATTCGTCATCAGAAAGAGCATGTCAGGATCTATACTGAGGTATAACACTGTCAGTGGTAGGATAATATCCAGATGCCTTTAAGGAAACAAGTTGACGTAACTATTATTAAAATGTGTGCACCAACCAAAAAGCCAAAGATGAAAAAATTGAGGATTTTTACCAACTTGTACAGTCTGAAATTGATCAAACATGCAGTCAAAATGCACTGATAATTACTGGTGATTAAAATGCAAACATTTGAAACAAGGAAGGATCAGTAGTTGGAAAAAGGGCCTTAGTAATAGAAATGATGCCAGAGATCCCATGATTTAATTTTGCAAGACCAACAACTTCTTCATTGCAAATACCATTTTTCACAACATGAGTGTTGACTGTGAACATGGACCGTGCCAGATGGAGTACAAAGGAGTCAAATCGACTACATCTGTGAAAAGACATGATGGAAAAGTTCAGTATCAGTCAGAACAAGACCAGTGGCTGACTGCAGGTCAGACTGTCAGTTTCTCATATGCAAGTTCAAGTTGAAACCGAAGAAAACTAGAACAAGTCCATGAGAGCCAAAGTACAACCTTGAGTATAACTCACCTGAATTTAGAGACCATCTCAGGAAAAGATTTGCTGCATGGGAGCTGTAATGACAGACGAGCAGGCAGTTTATGGAAGGACATCATGCATGAAGAAAGGAAGAGGTCGTTGAAAAGACAAGGAGAGAAAAGAAGAGACCTAAGTGGTATCAGAAAAAACTGAAACTTGGTCTTGAATGATGAGTAGCTAAAGCAAAAGGAAAAAATGATGAAGTAAAAACACTGAATAGAAGGTTTCACAAGGGTGGCTTGAGAAGACAAAGGTAAAGTATGATGACTTCTGCAAACATCTGAAGATAGAAAACCAAAAGGGAAGAACGCATTTAGCATTTCCCAGGCTGAAAGAACTGAAGAAAGAATGCAGTCCTTGAGTTGCAATACTGAAAGATTCTGTAGGGAAAATTATAAATGATGCAGAAAGCATCAAAAGAAAATAGAATACACAGAGTCACTATGCCAAACAGAGTTGGTGACCATTCAGCCATTTCTGGAGATAACATACTATAAGGAACCTACACTACTGAAGGAAGGGGTCCAAGCTCTGTTGAAGGCACTGGCAAAAAACAAGGCTCCAGGAATTGATGGTATGCCAACTGAGATGTTTCAGCAAAAGGATGCAGGGCTGGTGATGCTCACTGGCCTGTGCCAAGGTATTTGGAATACAGCTACCTGGTCAACCATCTAGAAGAGATCCACGTTTGTGCCTGCTCCCAAGAAAGGTCATCCAACCGAGTGCAGAAATTATCGAACAATATCATTAATTTCACATGCAAGCAAAATTTTGCTGAAAAGATTGTTCAGAAGCAGCTGCAACAGTATGATAACAAGGAACCGGCATAAATTCAGGCTGGATTCAAAAGAAGACATGGAGCCAGGTACGTCATTGCTGATGTCAGAGATGTCTTAGCCAAAGGCGGAGAACACCAGAAAGATACTTACTTGTATTTTATTGACTGTGCAGAGGCGTTAGACTGTGTGGGTTGTGACAGATTATGAATAACATTGCAGAGAATGGGAAATCCAGAATACTTGTGTTCTGAAGGAATCTGTACGTCATCAAACAGAACAAGGAGACACTGCATGGATTAAAGTCAGGAAAGGTGTGCGTCAGGGTTACTCATTCAATCTGTATCTTCATAGTCAGAGAAGCTGGACTGTATGAAGCAGAATGAGTCATCAGGGTTAGAGGGAGACTCCCTAACAACCTGAGACATATGGGTAATTACACATACCCTTGCTTGCTTGAGGTGAAGAGGACTTGAAACACTGATGAAGATCAACAAGTGCAACTTTCAGTATAGATTGCACTTCAGCATAAAACAGAAATCCTCACAACTAGACCGATAAGCAACAGATGGAAAGCTAACTCAGTTTTTGTCATAAAGATAACAGATAACGAAAACTAACATGCTAGAATAAATATTAAACATTTCGTAATTTACTTGCCTTCTTATAATATATAAGGGATTTGTATGACTCATGTTTGCTAAAGCTGGAAGAAAGAAAACTTTCTCTCAAGAAAGTGTAACCATGTTTCTTTTTCCTTTTTATCTTGTTGAGATTTTTATAGCAGAGACATTCTGAATCCACAGTTCTGTAAGAAACTGGACATTTCAAGTTAAAGTATCTACCAGTGAATACTTTGTTTAAAAGTTAAGTACCTACTCAGAGTTTTTTCCTGTCATGTTCTCTGTTTCTTCAGAACAGTATCACCAGGAAACAAGTGCTGTTGAATCACTTTGTTCCTTCCTCAGAGTCATAGGCCCAAATGACATTTTTTTGACTTAGCATCAGAGCATGTGACATTTCACTGGAAGGCCATAAAGCTTACTACCTGGCCATTAGCAGAAGTTTTACAGAGTAGTTTCAAAATCTTTCTTGCTCAACTGCTAAGATGGACATAAAACTCCATATTTACTATATAGTTATACTTACAATAAAATGAGGTATGAGGGTTAACTGTTTCCCTTCAGAAGGTGAAAACTGCAGGTGAAAAATACAGATTACTCTTTCCCCCCTGTGGCTGTTGAGTCAATTCTGACTTACAGCGACCGTTTAGGACAGAGGGAAACTACCCAGTAGTGTTTCTAAGGAGCAGCTGGTGGATTAGAACTGATGACCTTTTGGTTAACAGCCAAGCTCTTAACCACTGCCCCATTGGGGCTTCTCAGAATGCTAACTCTAGAGATTATTTTGTTCTTTTAGTATGAGCTACAGATGAGTACTTAGGTGGTCTATTTCAGTAAATAAAGTTTGTGAATAAAGTGGACCTCACTTCATGTTATCAGCATTACCACTTAGCAAGGGAACTTAGACAAAGGCTTTACTTTTTAGTCCCAGTTTGTATATCTGGACAGTGAAAATAGAGATAATGCTATCTTATTGGAGATAATAAATATCACATATATGATAGCTGACAAATAAATGTATCTTTCCTTTAGGAGTAGCTAAATAAATACAGACATTTATTGATTATCCTATATGTCAGACATTTGCTGGATAATCTTTTCCCTTCCAATGAGTGATGAACTCATTGTAAAGATTTAAGCAATATGCAACAATAAGACAAACATTTACTCCTCTGTCTTTGAGATTTCATTCCCTGTAGGAATTTAGTCTTTGAGAACTGTGCTCAAACACATATAAAACAAAACAAACATACCATAAAAAACAAACCCATAGCCTTCAAGTCAGTTCCAACTCAAAGGGACCCTGAGGGAAAATAGAACTGCCCCATAGAGTTTTCAAGGAGTGCCTAGGGCAGCTTTGAACTGCTGATCTTTGGGTTAGCATATGTAACCATAATCAGGGTTTCCATAATCTTTACAGGATGCTTGTTATCCCTTCGTCTGAAATATTTTTCCCACAGACACTCAAGGAGCCAGCTCACCACTTTCTTCAGGTCCCTGCTTAAATATCGCCTTTTGATTATTCTTTATTGTTAAAGAAAAAAAAAGAGATTATTAAAGAAATTCAAATCAAGACTACAGTGAGATACCATCTCACCCCAGCAAGGTTGGCCATGATCCAGAAAACACAAAGCAACAAATGCTGGAGAGGCTGTGGAGAAAGTGGAACCCTGCTACACTGTTGGTGGGGTTGCAAAATGGTCCAGCCTCTTTGGAAAGCAATCTGGCGCTTCCTTGAAAAAATGGATATTGACATACCATTTGACCCAGTAATTCCACTACTTGGAATATATCCTACAGAATCAAAGCCTTTCACACCAACGGACACATGGACCAGAATGTTTATGGCAGCACAATCCACGATAGCAAAAAGATGGAATCAACTCAGATGCCCAACAACAGAAGAATGGATAGGTAAACTATGATATACATACTCAATGGAGCACTGTGCAATGATAAAGAATAACGATGATTCCAGGAAACATCTCCTAACCTGGTTTCAACTGGAAGACATTATGCTGAGTGAAAGTAGTCAGCGACAAAAGGACAAATGTTGTATGAGACTCCTATGATAAGATCTCAAAACAGACTTATGTATAGAAGAAAAGACTCTTTGACGGCTGCAAGGGAGGGGAGGGAAGAAGGGTGAGGGGGGGAGGGTTTGGATTAGATAGTTGCTAGAAATCTGGTTGGGTGAAATCGGTTGTAACACACATTAGAAACAAGAGCATAACTTGAATACTCCTTCCATCTTAACCCAATATTGCAAGGAGAAAGTAGCTGGGGTAGAGGGGCAGGGGACCATGCTCTTAGGCGAAATCAATGCCAGTTGGCACAACTAGCATTTTGCTAAGAGGTCTCTCTGTACCCCACATTGGTGAGTGGTGTCTGGGATCTCAAAAGCTGTCAGGCTGCCATCCAAGGGCACAGCAAATGGTCCCAACTCAGCAGGAACGGGTGCTCACCGAGGACAAAAATGACATGGGGTAAAAACAACCCAGAAGACAGAAAGACCCACATGAGTGGGTGCCTACATAGACTTGGGACCGGAAGAATCAGATGGTGCCCAGCCACCACCAGTGGTAGCCATGATGGCGCTCACTAAATTGAGTCTCACTGGCAACACAAGAATAAAAAGGGGTGCACCCTGAGATCTCCACTATAAGACCTGAATTGATGGTCCAGCAGTTTCGGGGTTCCCCTGGGATCATGGCCCCTGCCCCTGATGCTGCCCTTGCCCATAAATCACACGGTCCACTCTTTGGACCTGAATGGATTGGACTTAGCGACGCAGACTGACCGTATATTGGATGCATTTTATGGTTCTGTGCATCTATAGGATATCATCCTGCTGACCTCTGGCTGGAGGAAGGAGAGTGGATGGAGAGGAGGGGAAAGGAGACTGTTGGGAGGATGAGACATGTATGGAGCAGAGAAGAATAGTGTGCTGTCACCGGACAGGGAGAGCAGTGGAAGCTTCATATAGGTGGGCATGTAAATTTATACGGGAATGTACATTTTCACTCAGTCATTGTCTTAGACTGGGTTTTCTAGGGAAGCAAAACCAGTAACACTTGTAGGTACAAAGAAAGATTTAAATATATATAGATAGATAGATACAGATATAGGAACCAGCTCACGTAATCACAGAAGCTGAATGTCCCAAGTTCTGGCACAAGCCTCACGTGGCCACAGAAGCTGAGGAACCCAAAGTCAGCAGGCCAGAGACCAGAGTTCTAGATCACCGGTTGTGTAGGTCAGTGAATCCCAAGCTGGTGGCGAGATGAAGCGACAGAGGCTGGCAAAACCAGGATCAGCAGGTCAGGGAGCAGGAGCGGCAGAGGCTGGCGAACCCAGGATCGGCAGGTCAGGGAGCAGGACTCTCAAGTGCCGACTGTAAGGACCGATGAGTCCAACAGCTGCTAGTTCAAGTCCCGGAACCAGACGCTGGAATAAGAGAGCAGGAGTGCCTGGCTACGTGAGCGGCCAGCAGCCGTAGTGAAGGTCGGGAGATGAGATCCGAGGGGCAGGGAGCCACTACAAACCCCACCCTGCCACTTAATACAGCAGCCAAACATGGAGTAGCCAAGTTGATATAATCCTGACCACCATAATCATATGAAAAAAAAAAAGGTTAGTTCTTTAAATATTGTTTTTTGCACAAACTTTTTTTGAACATACACAGAAAACTGACTAAATCCTGAACATACAGCTTGATGAATTTTTGCTAAGTCATCTTGGCCTGGTAACTGAAATGCTGGGAGTGTGAATGTTGTCTTTCTAAATGCCTTCATTTGTTAATGGCTGAAGGTTGTCATAAACCAGTTAGGCTGATGACATGTAACCAGTACTGTTTGTAAAGTCGGTAGTGAAGAGGACCACTTCCTCCCCTGATGTCTGTACATGGGCACACACTGATGAACCGTGCTAATTGAAGTCTCCAGCAGTTTGCCACATTGACCTCAAGGTCTGTCCTGGCACCGTATGGCTGATGTCTCCCCATTCCGTCACACAACAAAAGATTAAACATAGATGTGTTTCCAGATTCCCCCTGACACTCCAGAAACCTTGTTTTTTAACTTCACATTCTTAGGAAAAGTCAGTATTGACCAACTACAGGTTATACTTTCCTTAGACTGATAGAGAATTAACACAGTTCAGATATAATTTTCACTGATCTAGCGCACAATGATCAGTTTTTGTGAAATAAGCGGAATACCTTAGAACACATTTTTCTATCTTCTGTAATCAGTGCATTATGTATTTATGCCCCTGAATTCCAGTGTTGAGAGAGAGTGGAGCTGAGGATATGGTGGGTGGAGTACTGAAATGTCAGAACTTCACTTTGCGTAACTTTATAAAAATTCCCCAGTATCCAGCGTAATGAGTTCTTGTTGATACACACTTTAAAACACTGACTAACACAGTGAAAATGTTTTCATTGTGTTTATTCTTCAGGGTCAAGCACCCTGCTGGGTACTTGGGTAGTTGATCAAGTGTGTGCGCAGTGTTTAAGCTCTGGGCTGCTAATCAGAAGGTTGGCAGTTAGAATCTGCCAGCCACTCCACAGAAGAAAGATTGGCAGTCAGCTTCTGTAAATATTACAACCTTGCTTACTCAAAATAAATGAACTTCTTATCAGGACAGAGTTAGGACTTCATCTAGACTCAGTAATTCAGAGATTCATGCCAGTCCACACGGCTTTTGAATCAGCTCTATGGTAATCATTGGAGCCTTGGGGATACCCTTCTATTAAGCTTTCTCTTAAAAGTAACTCAGCCTTCTTCCTTAAACTGTAGCATCAGAAGATGAGGGATGTCTGTTTTATTTCTGCAATTCCTGTTGATTTGGTATATCATTGGACAAGTCATGCAGCTTAGTTTTGAGAACGAGATAAAAATCTCAAGTTTTTAAAGCTCTTAGAGAAAATGTATCACTGTAAAGTAGCGTTATTGTTTCTGCAGCTGTGCCTGGCGAGGATGAGGGAGTGGAAAAGAGGTGTGATACAGGGGTTTCTTTCAAATATACAGGTATAAGTTGTTCTAAAAATATTTTTATGTAATTTTAAACTCCAACTTTAGATAGGTAGTTTATGAACTACAAGAAGCAGAAATACAGATGGTAAAGCCATTTAAAATCAAAACATCTTTTGTTGTTTTAATAATTATATTTGAAGAAAGAAAAATGACAAAGCTGAACTATTAGAATCTGAATGCATTTAACAACTGTCTCCTTGCTTGTTTTGTCCAGATCTTTTGCTCTTATTTCATATTTGGAATGGAGATGATTTGTCTGTTTGATACATCTAGTTGACTAAAGAAGATTATGGTAGGATGTATTTCATTGTTCGTGTCTTGATCAAAGAAACGAGGTGATAATTTGCCTTTAAGATGTTTTCTGTCTTCCTCCTTCCTCCCCATCTGCTAGATTTTAGAAAATAATTAATTTATGCAGAAAATTTTGACATCTTTGTCTAGGACGTAAGCACAGCAAAGAGAGTTCTTGTGTAAGAGGGAAAGTATGAAACAGTGCTGCCTTCAGTTTAGTTTTTCAGTCTAATAATGAGAAACATTTATGGTTATGACAGTAGCAAGTCAGAATTTAAGAACACATGCTGTGACTAATTAATTTTTATTGTCTAGCTTAGTAGTTGCCAAAGTTTGAGGTACCTGTGGGTTTCCAGGACCCTCACAGGAGGCCTACCAAGTCAACACTGTGCCACTGTTTTCATAATAATACAAAGATACTTGTTGTCTTTTTCAGTCTTACTCTCTCTGAAGGGTACAGTAGAGTTTTCTGGAAGTTTCATGACATACCATGACATCGTCACCGTGAGAACTGATGGAATACGAACTTGTATATTCTTATGTTTAAAAGTTTTAGCACTTTCAAATTCTACTATAAACACCAGTAAAAATGATCCACATAAACAATAGCTATTTGGGGTCCTCAGTAGTATTTAGAAGTATAAAGGGGTACTGAGATCCAAATGTCTGAGAAGTTGATGCATTTTTTACCACATGCAAAGGAACTGTCATTGCCTTCCTTTCTAAGCTACCCCTAATGAATATTACATACATGGATATTTTCAGTTAATACATAATATTATTTGTACACCTTGATGTTGTAAGGAGCACAGGATTGCACTTCTTTTGCACTTTTGACTATACCACTGACTGTGTGATCACAGATAAGCCATTAGAACATCCTTAAATATAAAATAAAGCTTATAACACCATACATTGTATGAATAATGAGAATCAAGGATGTTATGAAAGTATTGTGTAACTTACTGAAAGTGCAAGGGACTTTTTTTATTAGGGACATGTGTAATAAAAGTGGTAGGAAGAATTAATTTGGTTCCCTGGTGACTGTTTCAGTTAATACCTTATGTCTCTGGTGCATAAGATAACGGTTAACATTGACTCACCCTTGAGTTTGAATTTATTATGAGGGACCGGCAGCCTCTATTATTGCTGTTTTGTTCAGTGCATATGTAAAATCACTTCAGAAAATTGTGAGGCATTTTAGATCCTCATTATTCTGCGTGTGGCTTATAAGTGCATTGGGAACGTAGATGAAAGAGAGCATTTCATGTTAAATAGGATGAGCAAGGGAAAAATATTTTTTCTAATGGTATCTGTTATCGTTGTTCTGTATTGCTGTTTTGTAAATGTCCAGGAGTACTTTTTTCTCCTTAGGAGTTGTTGTTCTTGTCACTGAGTCAGCGCTGGACTCAGTGGAAGCCCCATGCACAACAGAGCAGAACACTGCCTGGTCCTGCACCATTCCCATGATAAGTTGTGGTTTGGACATTTGTGAACCACAGTGTTTTCACTGGTTGATTTTTGGAAGTAAATCACCAGGCCTTTCTTCTAGGTTCTACAGTCTCTGCTGAAACCTCTTCAGCATCCTAGCAACATGCAGGCATCCACTGCAGGCTGGTGGTGACTGTGCATGATATGCAGTGGCTGGGGATCACTACATAAATTAAAACTATTTTCCTCAGTGTAGACTTTGTCAGTGCACATCAAGGAATTACATAGATAGAATAATTCTCTGTGGCTTTCTTTAAGTCAGCTTCTTAATATATTAGTTTAATGTAAGCCTTAGTTATAAAACTTAATGCTTCAGAGGTAGAAAGATTTGATAGCTAAAATAGGGGCTCTTTGTTAATAATGCTTCCTTGTGCTTACAAGTTGATGTCATCTCAAAGGAGGCAATTTTTAAAATATAAGCTGGTAGAAGGACTTAAAATCTTGGCCACATGGAATCTGAGGCCAGAGGAAGACAAGCAACCAAGAGCTTCGACATCATAAAAGGTGAATGCTGCGCTTTGGAAGTGGTTCCACGTGGAAGGAAAGGAATGTGCTATCTGGCCTGTCTGTAGGAAGCCTGCCTTGGTATAGATAAATAAGATCAGTGGGAAACATTTCTAAAGCACCTCACGGTGGCAGATACTGTACGTGACTTGTCTCACGTAATCCTTACAATAACCCTATAAGTGCTGTTTCTGTCTTTTACAGATGAAGAAATGGAAGCTCTCAAAGGTGAAGTAACTTGCCAAAGTTCTCAAAAGTTATTGTTGAGAGCTAAAACTCAAAACCAGGTAGTGACTCTGAAGCTTGTTTAAACACTATGCCACCTCCATCAACAAACTGAGAAAAATAATAGAAGACCTGAGAGGAGAAAATCACAGTAAAGACAAGATCAGAGATGGTGGCTATAAAAAATGATTATAACATACATTAGTGGAGATTAATGGTAATTTGTAAAGCCATCAGTCATCTGTCATTTAGACATCGTGTAGTGGCCTTTATGGTGCTGTGATGTTGAATGCTATACCACTAGTATTTTAAATTCTGGCAAAGTCACCTGTGATGGATAGGTTTCAATGGAGATTACAAACTAAGAATAGAGCAGACCAGGAAGAAAGGCCTGGAGATCTATTTCCAAAAGTTAACGAGTGGAAACTCTGTAAAGCACAACAGAGGAAGAGGAGCCCTTAGGTTAGAAGGGATTCAGAATACATAGGGGCCATGACAGTGGACTTGAGCATTGGTCGTGAAGATGGTGAGGACTGGACACAGTTTTGTTCTGTTGCACATGCGGTTGCCATGGGTCAGAGCTGACTCAATGGCAGCTAATAGCAACAGCCAAACAAAATAAATTCTAACGATAATTCCTTCATGGCTGTATATATCCAGATAGTAGTGTTGAACTTTTCCTGATTCTGTCAGCTTTATTAAGCATAGATTTTGGCTTGTTTTTCATAGCAGTGGTTTTCCACGGAGGAACCCTGGTTGTGCAGAGGTTAAGTGCTTGCCTGCTAACCCGATGGTCTGTGGTGTGAACCCACAGTTGCTCCACAAGAGTGAGGTGTAGCAGTCTGTGTCCATACAGATCCCAGCCTTGGAAACCTCATGAGGCAGTTCACTGTCCTTAGGGTTACTGTGAGTCAGAATCAAGTCCATGGCAACAGGCTTGGTTTTTCATTTGATATAGTTTCAGATACTTTAAATTTTCTAAATGTTTAAACATTTTGTGGTACTTTGAACAAGGCTGACAAGAGCTTGTGCATCTTCCCCATGAACAGAAATCTCAATAATAACTCCTTTGACTCAGAAAGCTGTCAGATTTGTTTTTAATTTTTTTCTCCTTTTGTTCTTCCTTGATTCTTTTTTCTTCACGTTTCCTAGTTAAGATACCTGCTTCAGTGATAGGGTGTATGTTATTTCAGTCATTTACACCAGTGTACCTCATTTTGTATAAGATGTTAAGTCTGAGAACAACATTACTTTCACCAAAAAATAGAGAGCGTTTGTTAATTCTGTACATTTAGGAATAAAGTATAACTTTATAGATCAGTTTAATTTGACTTCACCATAACCTGAAAACTCTTCTAATCTCAACCCAGTGTTGCAAGGATAGACTAGCAGGGGTGGGGACCATGTTCTCAGGGGTTATTGAGGCTAGTTGGCATAACTGGCCTATTGCAATGAGTCTTCTGCAACCCATGTTGGTGAGTCGCAGCTAGAGTCTTAAAAGCTAGCAAGCCAGCATCGGAAGTATACCAGATGGTCCCAACTCATCTGAAACAGATGGTCACCGAGAACACCAAAGACACGAAGATAAGAGAGCCCAGGAGACAGAAGGACTCATGTAAATGGGAGACTGTATCAACATGTGAACAGAAGAACCAGGCCACCACCAAAGACAGCTGTGATGGGCACACAATGTTGAGTTCTTGTAGCAACATGAGAAAAGGAAGGGTAGAACTCTACTAAAAGACCACATTTGATGGTCCAGTGGCCTGGGGGATCCCCTGGGAACATGGCCGTATACCTTCTGCTATCCCTGTCCAGAAGACACTACTGAGGTTAACTCTTCAGACAAAAACGAACTGGTCTCAGGGACACAGTATGACCATGTGGTATGTGTACTTTCTTGCTCTATGCATTTGTAAGATGATGTCCTACTAGTCTCTTCTAGATGGGATAGGACAGGGTGGAGAGGAGGGAACAGGAGATTGTCAAGAGGATACGACAAGTATAGAATGAAAAGGAGGAGTGTACTGTCACCGGGCAAGGAGACCAGAAGGAGCTGCAGATAGGAGCTGCAAATTTAATTTGGATTGTATACTTACATTTAATCCAATAAAAAAGAGAAAGTATAACTTTGTTTCTAAAAGAATACTGGCTTAAATTTTAGTTTATGTGGGTTTTTCGACTCTAATCTGTAGCTAGGTCCCTATTTTGAATAAAGAGGAATGAGACCTGCATACTGTCCTGTCTACGGTGTAAGATTCCTTCAGTGGTCTTAGAAAAAAGACATGCATATAATTGCTTAAAAATTAATTGTTATAGAGCAGACCAGGATGTTACACTGCCAGAGGAACCAAGGAAATATTTACGGAATTTACTTTAGAAACTTCTGAAGATTTTACAAAAAAAATGCTGATATTGTGATATAAAGCTATGTCAAGCTGTGTTTCTTATCATTAAATAGGTTTTTTATTTCGATGTTGTATACATCTTCGTGTGTGTGTGTGTGTGTGTGTGTGTGTGTGTGTGTGTGTGTGTATCTGTCCATCTGTCCATTTATCATGAATTTACATCCCAGACAGTTTTTTGATTATAGAAATTTAAGCTCAATATTTGCTGAGTGTTTACTGGCATAGGGCTAAGCACTTTTCGTTCTCTATGTAATTTTTTTAACATCACTGAAACCAAAACCAAACCAAACCCATGGCTATCAAGTCAATTCCAACTGCTAGCAACCCCGTAGAACAGAGTAGAACTGTTCCATAGAGTTTCCAGGGAGCGCTTGGTGGATTCAAACTGCTGACCTTTTGGTTAGCAGCTATAGCACTTAATCACTACACCACCAGGGGTTGTAACATCACTGAAGTAGGTATTATTATTTATTTTCCTTTGTAGATGGGGAAACCCTGGTAGCCCAGTGGTGAAATGCTGTGTCTGCTAACCAAAAAGTTGACAGTTTAACTCCTCCAGGCACTGTTTGGAAACTCTATGGAGCAGTTGTACTCTGTCCCGTAGGGACACTGTGAGTCGGAATCGACTCAGTGGTGCTGGGTTTGGTTGGGGGTTTTTTTGGTTTTGTATATGAGGAAACAGACTTACAGAGAGTTTGCTGGAGGTCATATTGCTAGGAAATGGTAGAACAAGATTCCAGTCCAAGCTGTTTGACTCCCGAATCTGCACTTTTAATGACTGTTCTTACATGCTCGCTGTCCAGTTGGTTCAGACTCATGGTGACCCTGTGTGCAACAGAAGGCGACCCTGCCTGCCCCTGTGCCACCTTCAGTCACTGTTTTGTCCGAGTCTGTTGTTGCAGCTACTGTGTCAGTCCATCTCTTTTAGGGTCTTCTTTTTTGCTTACCCTCTCCCCTTCTCCAGGAACTAATCCCCACTGACAACATGTCTAAAATATGTGAGATGTATTCGCGCCATCCTTGCTTCTAAGGAGCATTCTGGTTGTACTTCCTTCAAGACGCAGCTGTTCATTCTTTTGACAGTTCATGGTATATCCAGTATTCTTCACCAGCACCGTGATTCACAGGTGGCAGTTGGTCTTCTTATTGCCCAACTTTCATAAACAGCATGACTTGAGTCAAGTGCACCTTAGTCTTCACGTGACGTCTTTGCTTGTTAACACTTGAAAGAGGTCTTTCGCAGCAGATTTGCCAAGTGCAGTGCATTGTTTGATTTCTTGCTTTGTCGTTGGATGTTGATTGTGAATCCAAGTAAAATGAAATCCTTGGCAACTTGAGTCTTTTCTCTGTTTATCTTGTTGCTTATTTTATCAGTTGTGGGGGGTTTTCTTTTCTTTGTGTTGAGGTATAATCCATACTGACAGCTGTGTTCTTTGATCTTCATCAGTAGGTGCTTCGCATCCTCTTCACTTTCAGCAAGCAGGATTGTGTCATCTGCATAATGTAGGTTATTAATAAGTCTTCTTCCAGTTCTGATGTTCCGTGTTCTTCCTATCCTCCAGCTTCTCCTGTTCTTTGCCCTGCATGAACTTCATCCTACCTATACTGGTCACTATGCTATGCAGTACTACAGTATACTGTACTATTCTATACAGTACCACACCATACCATACTCTGTTCTGCTTCCTATAATACAGATTTTTTTGTCTTCAGACAACTCATAGTTTAGTTGGGAGAAAGGGACTGTGTGAGGAAAGCTAGAGAGACAGACAGATATATAAACAGAATGACTAGTGACATAGTAGAAATATATTATTAAGTGCTTTTAGGACACAGATGAGCAAGTAATCACTCGAAGGTAGAGCAGCCAGGAGATTGACTCCATTGGACAACAACTGGATTTAATCAATGTATATATCCATACCTTTCTGAAGGGACTCTAAATTGGTTTAACTTTGTTGGAGGACAGTTTTAAGTTGCATGTTCTCATTGAGCCAGTAATCCTGCTTCTAAAATTTTTTTCTGTAGAAATATTCTTACATGCATATGCTAAGAATTTAATGAGTTAGTAGTATGTGTGAGGCTCTTAGAACAAAGCCTGGCACATAAATGCTAGCATAGATGTATACCAGTCATGAAGATGGGACGGGACTGGGTAACATTTCATTCTTTTATGCTTAAGGCCACTGTAAGTTTCAGCTGACTCCATGGCAACTTACAACCACCACAAAACTCATCGCTGTCTAGTCCACCCTACTGGTAACAACATGTGTGAGTACAGCGGAGCTCCATAAGGTTTTCTTAGCTATGATGTTTATGGAAGCAGATCACCAGGCCTTTCTTATGCAGTGTGGGTTGTAGCTACCACCCTCTCCGCAGCTGAGAGCAAACAATTGTACCACCCAGGGACCTTAACAGTAGCAATAAATATGTAAAGAAATAGAAGTCAGGCTATCTTACTTCCAGTGATAGGTCTACTAATAATTAGTCGTGTGGGCAAATCATTTCACTTCCCAGGGCCTTTGTTTCCTTACAGAAATGAGAAGCTTGATCTGAATAATGTCTAAGGTTCCCCTTTTATCTCTCCTACTCAATGATTAATTGATAAAAATAGTATCATTGTTATAGAGAAAAGCTGCTAAAAAAATGGAATAATGTGCTTTCTTAAAGCCTCAGAGTGCTGCTGCTGCTTCTTTTTTATTATGATTGAATGAAAATGTACATTCCCATATAAATTTACATGCCCAGCTATATGCAGCTCCCGCTGCTCTCCCTGCCCGGCAACAGCACACTCCTCCTCTGTGCTCCATATGTGTCTTATCCTCCCAACAATCTCCCATCCCCTCTCCGCTACCCACTCCCCTTCCTCCTGTAAGAGGTCAACAGGATGACATCTTATAGATGCATAGAACCATAAAATGCAGAGTGCTTCTTAAAAAACCCAAAGTTCTTGCCACAGAGTCAGTTCTGACTCACAGCAACCCTTTGGGACAGAATGATACTGCCCATAGGGTCTGAAAGAAGCACTTGGTGAATTCAAACAGCCAGCCTTTTGATTAGCAGCTGTAGCTCTTAACTACTGTGCCACCAAGGTTTCACAGAGTGCTTCATACAGGCTATAAACTGAGGCCTGAGTATATGGTTGTGGTGAACAGAACCAGAACCAAAAACCAAACCCACTGCATTCGATTCGATTCCGACTCAGCAACCCCGTGGGACAGAATAGAAGTGCCCCGTAGAGTTTTCAAGAAGCACCCCGTGGCTTTGAACTGCCAACCTTTTGGTTGACAAGAGTAGTGCTTCACCGCTATGCCACCAGAGTTGCTGTGAATAGAACACATGGTCCTAAGTGTGGAACAGAGTCTTAGACTGTGTTGGAAGGCACTTCAGAGGCGATATGGTTGAATCTTCCTTCTAAAGAGTTGTATTTACGTTTTAGCAGATAACATGTCCACATAGGAATTAATCTTAATTTCATCCTTTCATATGTAACAGAAAAAGCAGATAGTATCCCTTCTTCTATTGAGCCAAAAAAATTAAAGCTCAAGGAGATGAAAAACTTGGCAGAAATCATGCACTTTATAAGTGAAATTGTAACCATGTATCTGTATAACACTTCTGTATTTTATATTTTTTTCACAACACCTTCCCACCTTGACAAATCTTCATCTAACCACCCCCTGAATATTTTTCCAGACCAAAGTCTTGCTGTGTGTTGACGCAGCTTACATCCTTTTTTGATTTGCTCTAATTGTTGGATTTTTTTTTTTCTTTTACCGAACCGAGAGCAATAGCAGATTTATTGCTTGGTCAAAGTCACACAAGCCAATGCTAAAATCAAGAATAGATCTAGGCCATGGAATATTTCTGAGTTCCTTGTAAACCCTTTTTCTGTGAAGATCCACAGTGTTTGCAAACAGTTTTACTGCTGCCATGTGATGGGAATGTCACCAGCTGGCATTCAGGGTGCTTGTGAGACAATTGTGAAGAAACATCTTAGTCAGAGCAAAAACATATTTCAGAAGTTACAGAACATTTTCTCAGATCTACATATGAGAAAAAAGGCTTGGCTTCTCGCCTAGGTGAGAATTTAAAACATTTTTTAAATGTTTTCCAATTTTATTGAAGTAATGCACATAACTAAAATTAATTTTTTTCTTTTAAACTTTTACTAAGATATAACCTGTTACCCAAAAAGTACATTAATTGTAAAAATTTAGCAGACTGAAGTTTGGCAGTGTGAACACACCTATGTACCCAGTATTGAGAACAGGCAGTAGAGTATTTCCAGCCACCAAGAGCCCCTCCTCTGCCACCTTCCAGAGGGCAGTGATGTTTTAGTAGTTGGATTCTCATCTTCCATGCAGGGTACCTAGGTTCGATTCAGGCTAGTGCATCTTGTAGATAGCCACCAGCTGTCTGTCTTGCATATCGTGAAGATGCCAACCAGGTTTCAGTGGCACTTCTAGACTGAGACAAACCAGGTAGAAAGAACTGGGGAACTGTCTGAAAGTCAGCTGGTGAAAATTGGGTCCCCACCACCTGATGATCAGGCAGTGTTCTGTGCCATCATACGTGGGGTCAGCGTGAGTCAGGGGCATCTTGACGGCAGCTAACAACAGCAACAACATGCCACCTTACGTCACAGCCCTCTTCTTCTCTGCCTTAGAGTAACTACTATCCTAACTTCTAACACCATTGGGATTTTTTGTTGGTTTTTGTTTTGCCTGTTTTTGAACTAAATTGAATCATATAGTATGCGCTTGGCTTTGGCTAGTATGCACTCACATTTTGATCCAGTTCCTTTGGCTCAACAATACTTTTGAGAAATTATTGGTAGTTTGTTAGTATTTGCTAAGTGGTGTTCCGCTCTGTGACTGTACCTGTTATTGATGGACAGTTGGAGAGTGCTGCTATGAATATTCTCAGACGTGTCTTTTTCAAGCATTTCTATTTGATGTGTCTGAGAGTAGGATTGCTAGGTCATGAGGCGTACATCTGTGAAGATTTAATAGATGTTGCCAAGTTGTTTTCAAAGCAGTTGTAATAGTCTGCATCTCCAGATTCACGTCTTGGCATTATCTGCCTTTTTTTCTGTAGTTAACTCATATAATTTAAAGATTAAACTACAGAAGGACTTGTGATGAAAAGCAGTATTGGCTCCGCCCTCTGCTCCCTTAAGTCCCACCCTGCACACAGCTAACCGTTTGTAGCTGTGGCTGCTTGTAACAGCTCTTAATAAGCAGTGGTTAAAATCACAAACGTGTGGTCAGAAAGCATATTTTCATATTGCTGTCCATTTAAATTTATTGAGGTTTGTTTTTGGCTTGGCACATTGTCTTCCTCAGAGACAATGTCATGGAGTGTAGACTCTGTTGTTCAGTGGAACACTGTGTAGCTGTCTTTTGGGTCTCCTTGGTTTTTAGTGTTGTACTCCTCCCTTTCAGAGTTGATCTTCCCAGTTTTTGAAAGTGGGGCATGGAAATCTGCAGCTGTTATTGTTGAGCTCTTTTGCCCTTCATTTCTGTCAGTTTTGCTTTGCATATCATGGTGCTCTGTTATTAGGGGAATGTATGTATGTAATTGTTGTATCTTCCTAATCAATTGAGCCTTCTGTCATTATGTCTCTTTATCTCTAGTAGTGTCTTTTGTTTTGGGTCAGTTTTGTCTGATACTAGTATAGCCACTCCAGGTTTCTTGTGGTAGCTGTTTACATGATAATTGTTTTACAACCTTTTACATTCAATCTGTTTATGTCTTTAAATCTAAAGTGTTCCACCTTTACATGTGAATTTGTTTTAATCCGGTCTTACAATCTCTTTTGGATGGAATTATTAATCCACTTCACTCTGTTTCCTATCTCTCATGTCTTTTTTCCCCTCCATTCCTCCTTTACTGCTTTCTTTTGCATTAAGTGAATATCTTCTAGTTCAGCATTTTAATGATTTTTTATGATCACTGGGACAAAGTCAAGTTTTAGTTGTGATTTCAAGGCGTACATGCACAGCAGTTTAAAGGCCTGGAAGATCCTGAGAAATAAAATTAATGTGTGGTTTTGTATGATCTAGGACCTGGAGCTGGATATGGAAAGAGGGTGGGTAGGCTCTGAAGAGAAGAACCTTCAGTTGGTACAAAGGTGAAGGAGGAATAAGTGTTCTGTTTTCTGAGGCCAGGAGAAAACTAATTTCCTAGGTTGGAAGGTTTATATTAAGGGAAATAAGATTGGCAGTATTGTGGTGTACCATGAATGTGAAACCAAGATCATTTTTATTTCTTTTTTATTTAACATGACTGAGTGAAAGTGAACATTACACTATAAATTTACATGCCCACCTATATGCAGCTTCCACTGCTCTCCCTGTCCGGTGACAGCACATTATTCCTCTCTGCTCCATACATGTCTCATCCTCCCAACAGCCTCCTTTCCCCTCCTCTCCACTCACTCTCCTTCCTCCAGCCAGAGGTCAGCAGGATGATAACCCTATAGATGTATAGAACCATAAAGTGCAACCAATATATGGTCACTCTGCATTGCCAACTCCAGTCCATTCCTGTCCAAAGAGTGGACCTTTGTTATAATTTATGGGTAAGGGCAGCATCAGGCCCGGGGGCCATGCTCTCAGGGGAACCCCAAAACCGCTGGACCATCAATTGAGGTCTTTTAGCGGAAATCTCAGGGTGTACCCCTTTTTATTCTTGTGTTGCCAGTGAGACTCAACTTAGTGAGCTCCATCGTGGCTATCACTGGTAGTGGCCGGGCACCATCCGGTTCTTCCGGTCCCAAGTTGATGAAGGCACGCACTCTTGTGGGTCTCTCTGTCTTCTAGGTTATCTTTACCGCATGTCATTTTGGTCCTCAGTGAGCTTCCGTTCTTGCTGAGTTGGGACCATTTGCTGTGTCCTCGGATGGCAGTTTGGTGGCTTTTAAGACCCCAGACGCCGCTCACCAATGTGGGGTGCAGAGAGCTCTCTTAGCAAAATGCTAGTTGTGCCAATTGGCCTGGAATTCGCCTAAGAGCATGGTCCCCCACCCCCTGCCCCAGCTACTCTGTCCTTGCAGTATTGGGTTAAGATGGAAGGAGTACTCAAGTTCTGCTGAAGTCCACTTAATGTTGTTCTTTTTTCTAATGTGTGCTATCACCGCTTTCTCCCAACCAGATTTCTAGCACCTGTCTAAACTAAACCCTCCCCCCCTCACCCTCCCTCCTCTCCCTTGCAGCTGTCAAAGAGTCTTTTCTTCTATACACAAGTCTGTTTTTGAGATCTTATCATAGAGGTCTCATACAGTATTTGTCCCTTGGTCGCTGACTACTTTCACTCAACATAATGTCTTCCAGTTGAAACCAGGTTAGGAGATGTTTCCTGGAATCATCATTATTCTGTATCATTGCATAGTGCTCCATTGAGTATTTGTACCGTAGTTTACTTATCCATTCTTCTGTTGTTGGGCATCTGGGTTGATTCCATCTTTTTGCTATCGTGTACTGTGCTGCGATAAACATTCTGGTGCATGTGTCCGTTGGTGTGAAAGGCCTTGATTCTGTAGGATATATTCCAAGTAGTGGAATTACTGGGTCAAATGGTATATCAATATCCATTTTTTTAAGGAAGCACCAGATTGCTTCCAAGATCATTTTTTAATAAATTATTTTTTGTCATTGATATAAACAGCAGAACATTCACCCATTCAGTGGTTTCTACATGTACTGTACTGTAACTTTGATTACATTCTTTAAGTTGTACAGCCATTCTCATCCACTCTTCCAAATTGTTCCTACACTTTTTAACATATACTTATTAGTTTCTCATTAAACCTTTTGGAAACCAAGACCCTTTTGACTGCCTTTTCTGTGGTCACCAGGAAGCCAGGAAAACTTAAGCAGGGAAACACCATGAAAAGGAGCTTTTCGTGCGTAGCAGTTTGTGAGGGGAATCAGAAACTATAGATCCCAAGCCAAATTTTGTCCCTTTTTCTTGGTCCTTTAATGGAGGAGTGTGAATTGTGTTTCAGATTAAAGGCTTTTTCTTAAACTGACAGTTTACAACTCAAGATAAGCTTGTCCATAAAAACAAGGATGTGAACAATGAGCGTATATATGGTGGCGCAGTGGGTAAGAGCCCGGCTGCTGACCAAGAGGTCAGCAGTTCAGATCCACCAGCTGCTCTTTGCAAACCCTGTGTGGCAGTCCTGTTCTCTCCCGAGGGATTACTGTGAGTCAGAATCGGCTGGATGGCAAGGTTTAGTTTTAATTGGTTTGGTTTGAAGGGTTAGGTAGTTTGGGCTTTGGGGAGCCAAATAGACTAGCTTTAGTTCTGGTTTTGCCACTCACTATGTAAAACTGGACCAATTTTGTACCTTTCTAAGCCTCACATTCTTCTTTTGTGGAGAGGGTAGCTAATAATACCACCCTTTCGTTTCTGAGTTGTGAATGTTAAATAAGAGAATGCATATAAAGTCCTTATTAGTACACTGCCTGGTAAATAGTAAACACGTGATGAATAATTTTGCTGCTGTTAATTGTTGTTGATGTCATTATTATGTGCTAATCAATTATCTACAGAATTATTTATTATATATTTATGTATATTTTTATATTTTCCCTATCTGCCAGAAAAGATTGTCCTCAACCAAGCTTCAGGTCCTTCCAGTTGCCTCTAAATTTTCCTTTTTCTTTGTTCTAAGGCTCTGCTTTGTCAGCTTAAAAACCCAAACACAAACTCATTGGCCATCAAGTCAATTGCAATACCTAGCAACCCTACAGGACAGAGTAAAACTGCCCCATAGGGTTTCCACGGAGTGCCTAGTGGATGTGAACTGCCGACCTTCTGGTTAGCAGCTGAGGTCTTAACCTCTGGGCAACTAGGGCATGGCAAAAGACCAAGAAGGCACCATTTGCTTCTTGTTATGGGGGAGCATGGTAAGTTTTGTTTTTGAAGGACATGTGTAGTACTCGGTGTTTGTTCTGTTTCTTTATTATACCTTAAACTGCGGTGTTTGTTATTCAGAAATTGAGACTTTTCCTTACTTTTGTCAGGTTTAAGCCGTTTTTTCCATTCCAAACCTTGCAAGGATTCCAAGAAGATGAAGACGAGCATATCCACATACAACAGTGGGCACTCACTGAAGGGCGCCTTAAAGTTACATTGCTGGAATGTAGCAGGTATGTTCTTTGTCATTATTATTTTATGTGGAAGAAAGTGCAGTGAAAGAAATGTACCTAGGCAGTATTTGGAATCTCTGGTGGTATAGTGGTTAAGTGCTATGCCTGCTCACAGTCAGCTGTTCAAATCTACCTGGCACTGCTTGGAAACTGGGGCAGTTCTACTCTGTCCTGTAGGGTAGCTATGAATTGGAACCGACTCAGTGGCAGTGGGTTTGGTTTAAGCAGTATTTGTGTTTATTCTCCTTTTGTGTTAATTTAATTTCATAAAAGGAGTACTTTTTAGCTGAGAAAAACAAAAGCCATATTTTAGAAAACACTGGAGGAGAAAAGTATTCTGTAGTCATTCTCAAACTTTGTAGATGCATAATGCCCTCTGGATGTGTTTTTAGTTTACCTCCTGTTGGAGAGCTGTTTATAGTGTAATAAATTTGAGAATTGTTTGCAATAATTAGAAATACCCCAAAAAGTCAACACACCAAAGTTGGAAATCCTTGTGGGTTCTTAGCAAATGAGAGCTGGAAGGAATCTGAGAAGTAATCTTGCCCGGCAGCTTTGTTCCTTGATTTTGCCAACACCGTGGTGCAGGGTGTGCCCATCTTACTTGAGTTTCGCCCAGCCCTGCTCCGTCTGCATGATTGTTGCTGGTTGGGGTCTATTGTTGCAGCTGTTGTCAAAACCCCACTGAGTGTTTCCCTTGTTCCTGTTGGCCCCTCTGCTTTCCCAGCCATGATGTCCTTTTCTGGCAACTGGTCTTTCCCGATAATGTGTCCAAAGTGACCAAGTCAGAGTCTCAGCATCCTTGCTCCTGAGGAGCATTAAGGTTGTGTTTTTCTAAGGTTGATTTGTTTGTTTTTTTGGCATTCCATGGAATATTGAATATTCAGTATTCTTCACCAGCACCACAGTTCAAACATCAGTTGTACTACTGTCTTGCTTTTTCGTTGTCCAACTTTCACATGCATTTGAGATGATTGAAAAGACCATGGCTTGAGTCAGATGTACCTTAGTTATCAAAGTGACATCTTTTGCTTTAAAACTTTTCAGAAATCTTTTGCAGCAGATTTTTCCAGTCCAAGATGTCACTTCATTTCTTAACTGCTGCTTCTGTAGACACTGTTGATGTGTATTCACATTTTCTCCTGCTTGAATGAGACCTGTTCAAACATTGCCAAGTAGTTGTGTCGTAGGGATCATTTACTTTGTTACAGCTTAAGCTTAATATTACCATAAATGTTCGTTTCTTAGGTGTTTTAGAAATTGACCATGAATTGAGTACAAAGTGTGTAACTGGGGCAGTTTTTTCTAAAATCTGTGAAGTGGAACTTCGTCACCCATAGACAACCTGTGTGAGGTTCTGTGTGAGCTACTTGCCTTTTTAAAGTGTTCATTTTGAAATAATAAAATGGTTCTATATGAGTAATCTTTTTTGAACTGTTTATTTTAAATTAATTTCAGACAGAAAAGTCTATTCTCACACAGACTTTTCTGTAAGTCTGAAATAAATTGATTAATTAATTCTGTAAGTCTGAAGTTAATTTTTATTAAACCTAACTGTTACAAGGCTTCTGAAACACTGGTGGTGTAGTCGGTAAATGCTACGTCTGCTAACCAAAAGGTCACCAGTTCAAATCCTCCAGACATTTCTTGGAAACTCTATGGGGCAGTTCTGCTCTGACCTGTAGGGTCACTATGAGTCGGACTCGACTCAACAGTAGTGGGTTTTTTGTGGGGGATTACAAGGCTTTGTGAGTGAATTTTGCCAATGAGGAAACAAACTAGAAACATTCATAGAAAACACTTTATTGAAAATGTTAGTGTTGTACAGCTGAAAGCTTTATTCGTGGCAAGGCAGCATGAAATAGATGTAAAATGGTTTTTTGAGTTAAAAAACTACCTTCATACCCCAGCCCTGTACCCTTCCAGTTTCATGTCCTTGAGCAAGTTACACATCTTGGGATAGAAGTGCTACTTTGCTGGTAGCTGTGATCAGAGATCGGTAAATATATAGCACTGGGCCTTGTACCACAAAGTACCTTCAGTGAACATAGCTTCATTGGTGTGCTTTCATATAACCATTACAAAAAAAAAATGTTCACAGAAACCATGTTCACTTTTTCATATTTGATTGTAGCAGTAGGAGTTTTAATTTTATTAATTTGAAAGATGTCTTGCTATAATGGGAAGTTCTTATCTGATTATCTGAAATAAGGTTTTGAATTCTTCAAGCAACAGATTGAGGGGGTAAGACAATTTTGTTTGTAAAAATTGGTCCTAACAGTTCACATTTGTTAAGTGTTACAAAAATGTAATTATTTTAAGTAGTTGAATGGTTATTTGAATTCACTAAAGCTGTTTTTTTTAAACTACAGATGAACGCAGTTGTATTTGTAGTACTGCTACTAGGAAGCTAAATTATTTTACGTTAGTGTCATAATCATGTTGTCAAAGTTATTATTTTGTAACTTATAATTACGTAGCCCATCCTTTATCTTAAAAAAATAAAGAATTGAAGGTCTTTTGTGAAGAAAACATATACGGGCAGATAAATAAAAGAATAGATAAAGATAAACTGTGTAGAGAAGATACAGTAAAGTTCCTGACAGCCAGAGCAAGACAGGAAACTGATGGATGACTTAACACTTATTTTCTGATAAACTGTGCATGTTATTCAGGAGAAAAAAATTCAGACACCAAATTCTAAGATGTCATGTGGCTCTTCACGTAAAAGTAAATCTGTTAGTGACAAAATATTTTAAGGAATATTTTATTTGGAAATAATTTCAAACTTTCAAAAAAGTTGCAGAAGTAGAGCAAACAAGCCTATGTCCCCATAACCCAGACTGACCTGTTGCTACTGTCTTATTACCTGCAAATACTTGAGTGTATGTTTTCTAAGAATAAGGATATTCTCTTACATAACAGTAGTTATCACCTTCAGGAAATATAATGTTACATAAAACTTGCACTTTACCTGCTATGTATATTCAGTCAAACACTACTGAATTGTTCATTTTGATCACTTGGTCAAAATGTTTAGCTTTCTCTACTGTGTAATTCCTATTTCTTTTCCCCTGGCAACCATAACTAATCTGTTAGAAGACTTTAATACCAAACAAATACCATGTTCCTCAACAAACTCCTACAGTGAAGATTCAGTATCCGTAGATGATTCTTGCCTGAACTGATCTTTATTATGATAATTACAAAATAATGATTGTCTGATTCCAGCACTTTTCCAAGTTACCAGTCAGCAGTTGATAGTCAGTTGTTTCTGCGCTCACTCCTTATTCCCCTGTTTATCTGTTATCTGCATGGATAACTCAGAGGTGCCTATTCTTCCAGTGGTTAACAGTTTCTCAGAAGTAGAGTGGTACAGCGGTTAAGTGCTTGGCTGCTAACGGTGGTGCAAACCCACTGGCTGTGCCACAGGGGAAAGGCCTGGAGATGGGCACTTGTGAAGATTACGGCCTGGGAACCTGTCATACAGTGTCGCTGTGAGTCGGACTTGATGAGATGGCACACAACAATAACCAGAGTGTTCCATACTCTGTGTAATTATTTTGGTGCCTTAATTGCCCTAAAATTGGCTCATGGGGGCTCCTCCAAGCTGACTCTGTGTACTTGTGACATGAATTTTTTTGTTTAACGTTGGTAGTTGTGTTACTTGGCAAAGGAGTTCATATAATCTTGATGAAGTGTGTCCCTAGCAAACCATTATCAGCTTTTTGTCACTTTAGGTTCTTTTATGTTTTCTAGAATTTTGTTTAAATGGAATATACATTGTTTTGTAGCCTACCTTCCTTTATTCCACATAACGATTTTGAAATGCGTCCATGTGTTGCTTGAAAAGATTATAGAATTCATTTTGTTTTATTGCTGAATAGTATTCAGTTGGATAGATGCACTACATTTTGATTATCCATGTATGTCTTAATGATTATTTGGAGTTGTTCCTAGTTCTTGGCTAATGTGAATAAAACTGGTATGAATATTTATTTGTAAGTCTTATGTTTTCATTTCTGTTACTTAAATAACCTGAGTTGAATGGCTGTATCACATGGAAGGTGTGCCTGTTTTTATAAGAAACTGCCAGACAATTCTCCAAAGTGGTTGTAGCGTTTACGCTCCACATGGTGGCATAAGAGAGTTCCAGTTGCTCTACATCCTCGTAACACTTGGTAGTGTTTTAAGTTTTTTAAGTTTTAGCCCTTGTAATCTAGGTAGAAAGGTATCTTTATTGTTGTTTTTAAATTGAGATGTGATTTACATATGTTAAAATTCACCGTTTAAAGTATTCAATTAATTGGTTATATAACCACAAAGATACACAACCATCACCACAGTGTACCATCAAAACATTTTTGTCACCTCAGAAATTCTGTACCCTTGGCAGTCATTCCATTTTCCTTTCTGCCCAGCCTCTGACAATCATTAATTTCTGCCTCCATGGATTTAAACTATTCTAGATAATTCCTACAAATGGAATTATAAAAATATGTGATCTTTTGTGTCTGACTTACTGGACTAAGCATAATGCTTTCAAGATTCAACCATGTTGTAGCATGTCTCAGTACTCTATTTCTTTCTAGGGCCAAATAATATTCCATTATAGGGATGTATGGCACATTTGTGGTGTTTCCAGTTTTCAATTATTATGACTAATGCTGCTGTGAACATTCATGTAAAAATATGAATGTATGTTTGTGGTTTTCGTATTTATACAAGAACTGCCAATTAAGTTTGCCAACTCATCCTAAAAAGGGCTGCATATCTCATTGCTGAATATCACTACAGTCACCTTCAAAATACTCACCTTGGGAAGCTATGCACCAGTGTCAGTGCCTAGTCCACCCTTCAAAGCAGTTTTGGAACTCTTATTTCTGGAATGGCCATCAAAGCTGTCATTGTATTACCCTTGATGTCCTGAGTGTCATCAAAATGTCTTCTTTTCACTATTTCTTTTATCTTCAAGTGAAGAAAAAAGTCACTAGGGGCCAGATCAGGTGAAATAGGGAGGGAGTTCCAATACAGTTATTTGTTTACTGGCTAAAAAACTCCCTGACAGGTGACTATACAGTTCAGAAACTTGCCACCATACCACTGTGTGCAATTGCCATTCCAGAAAGAGTTGCAAAATTGCTTTGAAGGGTAGACTAGGCCCTGGCATCAGTGCATAGCTTGCTGAGGAGAGTATTTCAAAGGGGCCCATAGTTAAATTCAGCAGTGAGGTATGTAGCATTTAAAAGAATTAAGTATGCAATTAAGTTGGCAGACTTAATTGTGAGACCTCGTATACCTAGGAGTGGAACTGCAGAATCTTATAGGGTTGCTGTGAGTCAGAATCTACTCGACAGCACTGGGTTGTTGCTTTGGGGTTTCATAGGGTCTCTATGAATTAGAATTAACTTGTTGGGAATGGGTTCTACTGTTCAAGAAACTCTTGAACTGTTCTGTACAGTGACTGTGCTGTTTACATTTCCCACCAGTGGTGTATGAAAATTTCAGCCCTACACATTCTTGACAATGCTTGTTTTTATCAGTCTCTGTTATCATAGTCACTTCAGTGGTTGTGAATGTTTACTCATTGTGGTTTGCTTTTGATTTCCCTGATAATGATGTTGAACCTCTTTTTAAGTGCTTATTGGCCATTGATCTGTCTTTGGAGAAATTTGTATTCAGATCCATTGTCCACTTTTTAACTTATTTGTCTTTTTATGACTGAGTGCCAGGAGTTATCTGTGTACTCAGAGTACAAGCTCCTGATCAGATATGTAATTTGCAAACTTCTTCTGTCATTCTGTAGGCTGTCTTTTCATTTTCTTGGTTGTGTCCTTTGAAGACCAAAAGTTTTAATTTTGATTATACCTAATTTATTTTTTTTCTTTTGATGCTTATGCCTTTAGTTTTGTATCTCTTAGCCATTGTCTAATCCAAGGTAGCAGAGATTTACTCCTGCATTTTCTTGTAGGAGTTTTGTAGCCTCAGTAGTTAAAATTAGGTCTGTGATCCATTTTGAATACATTTTTGTGGATGGCTCATTCCTTTTTTTAAATTTTAAATTAAAAAAGTTCTATGATACATGTAGAATAGCTCATGATTTCAGGAAAGAGTTTCTAAGAATTCAGCTTTCCTGTTCCCACATCTCAAACAGGTTAATGTTTGTCAGGAATTGGGAAATAAATGGGTGGTGAATGGCCGTCTCTGCGTGATAGGAAAAGCCCTAAAATAGAGTGCACTTTTGAACAGATGGTGGCAGCAGAGATTTGTTGAATGAAAGTTCTCATTTTTCTAAACTTAGTATTTTATAGTTTTGCATCTTTTTAAAGTATTTGACCTCTGATTTTTGATCATAGGTCATTAAGCGTAAGTTTAATGTACTTTTTGAGAAACTTGAATAATTATTTAAGTTTAGTGAGGTTTTTTTTTTTCTCCCATCTGTTCATTCAGGCTTCTCAGTTTGTGAGGTACAGACATGAATTCTGTGAGGAAACCTTGTCCAGCCGTAGGACACAGTTTTCTCCTTGTCTCTAATGTGCTTTACCCACTTTCTTTCATTGTCTCACTCCTCCGCTGTGGTCCTCCTGTAGAGAGAAGCTAATAGGGTAACTAACGGTCAAAATGTTGGTTGTTCTTAAAGCTTTTCTCAAGCTTACTCCTGAAATGAACGGGTAAGTTTATTTTCTGCTTTTGAAGACAAGTAATATGGAAGTTGGCTACATGGTTAAGGATGATCTTTTCTTTAATAATAAGAGTGCTTTTATGTCATCTCAGGACTGGACCTGAGATTTCCTGTTTAGATGTGGTTATTAAACAGTAAGACTGGGTGATACCATAGTTCCTTGACAGTTGCTTTCAAGATAATAGAAGTAAACATTGAGTACTTACTGTTTGCTAAACATACTAAATGTCTTGCATGCATTGTCTTTGATTCTTACAACTGTAAGAGGTGTGAACTGATTTTGCCCAGAATTTTCCGGAGACAGATGAGTGTGGACACGTTAATTAATTTGCCTTAGATCCCATTAGTAGGTGGAAAAGTTTGGATTCAGACGCTATTCATTTGACCAGAAGTTGTGTGCACTTAAACACAGTGCCGCTCTGCCAATTCTGAATTAGTTCTCTTTAGTTATGATGTGAACATCAGAGTATGAACTGATACGATCTCTATGTAGATGATATATTGTTACCCAAAAGACCTTCCAGTAGAATACTAGACTAGAAAAGGGGATAACTTTTTAAAATGTCCTCTTGCCATATGTGTGTGAATCTGTATGTATTCATAAGGAGTTGTTTTGTACTGTTCAGTGTGTGTGTTTTTTAACTTTTATAGAGATGATTCATTCCATGTGAATCTCTGCAGCTTCTGTAAAATTTAACAATCTGATTTCAACATGTGTAGTTGTTGCTGCTGTGTATAAATATCTGGTCTGTGTATTTACGTCACAAGTAGAGAATGTTGTTAGTTACTGTCCAGTGGGTTGTAACTAAGATTTCTGTCTGTTTGACTTAGCTGCTGCAAAACTTAAGTGTGTCCTGGAATCACACCTCGTTTTAGCTTTACTTTACTTTACCACTAGAGGGTGTACCAAGAGTTCCATGTAGTTTTTTTTTTTTTTTGCTAGCCAAAACTGTGATAGTAATGGCCTAATATTCTCATAGATGTTATGATCAGGGAGAAACATTTTAATGTATACAACCAGTATAATAGGCCCTCTGCTTCATTTCTGTCTTGCAGGTTACTCATTTTTGGATCCTATGACAGAGAGGCAAATATTCACTGCACACTCGAGTTGAGCAGTGGTGTGTGGGAAGAAAAACAAAGGAGTTCTATTAAGACGGTAAAATGAATTTGCATAGATTTACATTTCTAAAAAGTCATTCTTTAAGCATGTTTCAATTAAAATTTCTGTGGTCCTGTATATTGTGATCATGTACATATAGCTATGGACAGCTCTTATTTGCCTTGGTGCAATATAACATTGGTAATAAAACGAGTGTCACATAAAACTATAGTACTTAGAGTGCCTGTATAAAAAGCATACTCTCATTAGTTTTCCTTCCAGACTGTCACATTGTTTCATGGTTTATGAAATTAGAAGAGAATAATACTAAACACTTTATAAAGCATATAAATTCAGAGCATTCATTTGTTCAGCAGAATTTTTTTTTGAGCACTTACTTTGTGGTAAGCATTGTTTTAGAAGCTGCAGAAACAGTTCAAGACAAGAAAAGAGCCTTTTCTTTTGGAACTAACAAGAGATAGAGGTATGGTGTGGGGGCTGAAAGAGGAGGAGATTAGCTATATATTACAGGATAGAAGTAAGGGAGTAAACCAGAGACAGGAACCAGGTGATTTCTGGAGATGGAGAGGTACTGTGAAGACAGTGGAGCCCTGGGCGCACAGTGGTTAAGAGCTCAGCTACTAGCCAGAAGATCGTCAGTTCAAATCTACCAGCTGCTCCTTGGAAACCCTGTGGGGCAGTTCAGCTGTGTTGCCTAGGGCTGGTGTGAGTCAGAATGGACAGCAACTTGTCTGTTGGGTATGAAGAAAACAAGAGTGGTGAGATGTGACCAAGGGGACACTTTAGATCTAGTGATGGAAGGATTGACAGTGGAGCAGGGTTGCCAGAGAAAATACAGTTAAATTTGAATTTCAGATAATCATTATTTATGAATTTTGTTTTGTTTTTTAATTTTTTGTTGTGATTAAGTGAAAGTTTATAATCTAAGCCAGTTTGCCCTGCAAAACCCTGAGCACCTGCCTGTGTGCAGCTCTGTCTGCTCTCTTCACTCTGTGACAGCACACTCAGCCCCTCTGCTCTTTACTTCCAGTGTCCACACAACATAGCTGTCATCTCCTCCCCACTCTAAAAAGGAGACCAGTCGGACAGCCTCATAGGTGTTTGTACACTAAATCATAAAGCATACACCATCTGCATCAGTCTCTGTCCTTTGGTCCTGACCAATCTTTGGCAGATAAGTAATCATTTTTTAGAATAAGAACATCCCAGATATTACAGAGGACATATTAAAATAATTTTTTTTTTATCAAAGATTCAAATTTAAGTATGTGTTCTGTGTTTCCGTTTGCTGAATCTAGAAACTGTGCACTGGAACTGAAGAGGAGCAGGCCACGTGGAGAGTTTGAGGGAGTGAGGGAGCGGGAGGCACTTGAGGCAGAGGGCGCAGCCCACAGGGAAGCCGGATGAGCTGGAGGAGTGCCTGTGTGGTGGGCTTGAGCAGGAGGCCCTTGGGGGCAGATCCTGGGGAGCCAGGGAAAGGGTCCTGCTTCATTTTGTGGACCATGATAAGGAGTGTGAATGTTACTGTTTGTGAGGGGAAAATTTCAGGGTGAGGAGTGATCCAGTCTTGTGTATATTTTGTAAGAAATTTTCTGTATGTAGGAAAAGTAAGCCTGAAAGAGGCGTCAGGTGTCTGTTAATGGAGTTGTTATTACCTGGGTTGTTACCAAGGAAATGGAAAAGAGAAGACAGACTTGAAAACGATTTGGTATATGAAGGAGTTAGTGCTGGGGTTTCTTTTTATGATCTCTCTCTCTCTCTCAACAGTGTATTGCCACCTAAATTCTGAGAAAGTAAAATGTGAAGTTTTTTTTTTAATGTTACTGTGATTGAAAGTGTACAATCCAAAATAGGAAGATTTTTCAAATATTTTAACTGTTATAATTTTTTTTTAAAAGTGCGTTAGCATGTTTTAGTTGGATGTGTTGGGCTCTGAATTTTTTTTTCCTCTCTCTGCATTCTTAAATGAATAAAAATTATCACTGCTTTTAGTTGTTTCCAGAGATAAATTGGTGTTTTCTGAATATTCTGCGTAACAGTTTTAGTAATAATTGTGCTTCCTGGAATTTGTTCCAACCTAATAGTAGTCTGTTAAAGATTTTAGTGTTATTTTTCAAAGCATTATCTATAGGATTTCCTTAGGAAGCCCGTGAAGTTTCACAGATGGAATAGAATTCCAGAATTTTAAGGCAAAGAAGAAAAAAGTCTATACCCTAAAGAAACATACATCATTTTTTGTTTTTTAATTCATTTGTTAAGCATATGCTTTGAAATGTTACTGTTGCGGTAGTGATAAAACTCTAAGATTCCTTCTTGAAAATTCCAAACCCCTCTGCAGTTAGATATTATGTCAGTGATTTTTTGCAGGGGTAAATTATAATTGTGTTCTTTAGCAACACCTTAAAACTTTTTTAAAGTAGCCCTTTGTACTCCTTAGTTTGAAAGTATTACAGGTGTATTTAATATCTTGAATTTTGAACTGTTTGTGTAACCTTTAACTCTGGGTAATAGTGTAGCCAATCCTTTGATTATTATTTGTTGCTAGTATGTAGGGAAGCTGTTTCTTTGTTATGTCTTAATAGTACTGGTGAATAGGTATTTTAGAACTGTAATTGAGTTTTTGTAGTAAAAATTTAATTTTTGACATTTCTGCAATATGTTGTTGGTAGCATTTTTTAAAAATAAACACAATCCTCAATTTTTAAAATAAGCCCATGAACTTATCTCCATATATGCTTGAACAGCATGAGTTTTAATAGTTACGTAGTATTTTGTGGAAATTCTTTTGACTTTCAGATTGCTTCTGGTTTCTTTTTATGGTAACTGTTGTGAACATCCTTCATAAAAATTCCAGTATGAGTTTCTTTTGGAGGAAAAGGAGTAACTTTGATCAGGGAAGTAGGGAAAAGTAAAACTGGAAAGGGAATTTGGGCTGACTCAGAGGTTTTGAATTTTTGAAAGTCATAGGGAGCTATTGAATTTTGAGCATAGAAATGATAGACAAAATAGTATTTTTAGAAAGTGTCGAGAGTCTGTGCTCGTGTTTGTTCAGGCTCCAGCTTTCTTTTCGCTTGCACTTCAGGCAGGTTTTCAGAGGAATAAAATAACAAATCTTAGAATTTTTTTCTGAAATATATAACTGTGAAAAAGCGTTTTATCCAGGTAGATGTTTGGCGTCACTTTGCCATGGTCATGACCTGCCATTGCTGTTGGCATTTTCAGTTGCCTTTATTGCATTTGTAAAGATATGAGATTAGACAGGTTTAATATTTTATAGCAAAGGTTGAGAAGATTTTAATCTTGTCTTTCTTTCTTTAAGATATTAGCGTGTGTCATAGTTTTGGAGAAAGAATTCTGGTTTACTAATTACATCTCATGTTAAAAATGTCAACAGTGGTTAGTTTCCCCGAGATTAAATTACCTGTCTGAATTCAGCAAATTTAGGAAAGAGAATTAGAGTGTTCTTGGAGACAATGTAAACCACTGGAAAATAGGATTGATTATATTGGACATGTTACACATTGGGTAGAAAATAGAGTGTCTTTAAAAGATAAATATGCTCAAACATTTGGTAAGTGTAGAAGTTGGTTTTATATGAACATAGTCTTTGGGTTCAAATCAGCATTTTAAATATTGAAATACATTCAGTGAAGTTAAGTACTAGTTTGAAAGAATATGCAGAATGAAAGAAATTTAAATCTTTACATATTTTAAAGGTGCCTTTGAATTTTAAAGCATTGTAATGTACCTTATGCTGGTAATAGAAGATCAGTAATAAAAAGAAAGCTCTAGATTTGTAGTACTTGTAAAAACATTGAGGGGATAGAATGCTTGGAAACCATTTGTTGTATTAGCAGAATCCAGCTAGTAATGGTTTAAGCAAGCAAAAGGTTTACTTGTCTTGTGTGATAAATCCAGGTTTAGCACAGTGGTTCAACAAGCTCTTACGAGCTGCTTCCTCCATTATTATCCTTGGCATAGGATTTTAGTCTTCATGGCTGCAAGAAGTCTGATGTACCCTAGGTATCAGCCTACCAAGAAAGAGTAAGAGGTCTAAAGCAAGGCCACAGGTGCATGTCAGCTCGATTTGTCCTTTTAAAGGTTTTCCTGGAAGCTCTTCCCAGGTTTCCCACTGTATCTCACTGACCAGAACTGGGTCACATGGCCTCCCCTAGCAGCAAGGGAATATGGGAAACAGTTTTTATTAGGGGGCCTTTGTAGAAGCAGAAGGCTAAGTAAAAGGGGTTGTGAATGCCTTTTATTTGGCCGATTAACCAGTCTTGCCACACACACACACACAGACACACACACACAAAGCCTTGACTCTATTTCATGGCCCCCCCTTTTTTTTTAAACAGAATTTTTCTTCTAACTTAAATTGGGTAACAAGGTAAAATCGAAAAAAAGAACGTATAACCTACATAAAGCCTACTATAGAAATGTCTTGTTGGACATTCAGGGAACATTTGGAGCAAAAGCCGATGTGCAGAGGCGTACCCTCCTTGGTTCATAGGATAAGTAAGGTATTCATAGTTTCTTTAAAAATAATATATAAGGAAAGATTCCTCATAAGAATTTCCTGATATGTGACAGCTTAGGTGCAGAAACTTAGATTTTAGGCCTAAAAAGTGGAGGATCGTTGAAGGAATGACAGTTATGAACAATATCTTCACCTATACTAATGAGTGCAGTTTATGATTCGTTTGAGTCCAATTCAGTGTTCAGATTTAGCAATGATATTTTGTTTTCCTTTCACTAAGGAACAAATTTAAAGAATTTTCTAATTAAAAATGCGTTTTAGGCTATGAGATATCAGTAGCAAATCATGAAAATAGCTCTACACCTATAGAATTTATTGTGTTTGTCCATAAAATTGATCTGATGTGTATTAAAACATGTGTAATCATTATGTGCATGGCAAGGCAGAGAGATCACACATATGTCACATAATCACCTACTGTTTTAAAGAGAGAGATCCTGAGTCTTTCCTAAAATTTGAGCTTCCTTGCTATTGAATATGATGGCAATGGATTCTTTCAGTTCCACACAAAATAGATTATCAGTAAATATTCCTTGCCCTTTTTTTTTCTCTGTCTCAGTATTCCTCCCTTGTGTCTTCTGTCTTTAGCCACACCATTACTTGATTGTTTGGATTGGTCTGTTCTTTATGCAGCCTGCAATGTCTGAGGCCCTTTGAGGAGAAGAGAAGGTATCATGAGAATGGGCTTGTGGAGCCTTTGAACCTGGAAGTTCTGGGACAGAGGAAAGGGCAGTTGGGGAGCAGTACAAGCAGCCACCAGTTCTGTCTAGCTCTTTTCCCTCTTCTCCATTCTTAATAAAAAGGTGAAAGAAATTATAACTTTAGAAACAAGCTTCATGTACAGTTCTAATGCTGAGTCTCCTCCTTCCTCCCACATGTGGCCCTCCTGGGCCTGGCAGCAGTTGCCTTCATAAGAGACCAGACCTTTCCTTCTGCACTCAGCCAACCAAATCCACTGCCATCAACTAGATTCCAGCTCATTAGCGACCCTGTAGGTCAGAGTAGAATGGTTCCAGCGAGTTTCCAAAGAGTGCCTGGCAGATGGGAACTGCTGATCTTTCAATTAGCAAGCAGCACTTACCAGCGTTCCCTGTACTCTCAAAGATAGCTTAAAAGTCTAGATCACTGGTAAGTTAGTACATTGGTGTAAATATGTCACTATTAAAGTGGAAGTAAAAGTATAGGTTTCTTACTGTTTTTAAATAGAGAAGGAATCATGAAAGATTTTGTGTGTACAGCAGCATGTGGGCAGAAGATGGAACCATCATTTATTTGGTATAAGTAAAAGCCTTGAAAGTATCTCATGGCTTACATAGTACAACACACAGGTACCAGAGGGAACTGTGGGTAATGGTATTAGAAGATGCCATGATACTGCAGATCTACCTGAAAAGCAGGAAGTGGTGCATCTCTGAAGAGCATTCAGGTAGCAGTGGGGAAGAATTTATAAGTGCTGTTGTGGAACTCTTACACAGAATAAATGTTTTCCTTTCAAAAGATGACCTACAGACAGATCTGTCAGCTTATGATTAGCAGCTGCTCTAAGAAGAGCTTTAGATAGGGTTGGTACTCCCTGAAGTTCCAAAGTCACAAGAAATCACCTCCTGGATTCTTAACTTCATCTCTCTGACTTGAGTGGCGCTTTTCTTTCTTTCCACTGCTGCTTTCTTATCAAAGCCTCATTTAAAAGAAAATACTTAATACTGAAAGGTAATTTGATGTCGCTATACACATGCTTACAATTAAAGATACATTAGAGGAGATGATGCTTACGCTGTAAGCACTGCTGTCAGGATCGAAAAGAGACAAGCAAAGCAGACATCTAATGTATACAGTACTTGAGAGCCTATGGAATGCTCTTCGCTTGTGGGTTCAATGCTTAAATGCCACTAAATTCCACTTCCTGTAACAAAAACTGGACTATAAAATCGTATTGTAATTTGGAGAAAGTTTGGGGTAGTGACAAATGCATTTTAGAGCAGAATCAAGGAAAGATCTCAAACTGGGGGGGTAGAGAGATGAGACTAGAATGGAAGAGCCTTCAGGGGAAGACCAGCTGTGTTCACTTGCCCCAAACTGAGCCTCATTCAGAGGCCTCCGGGTTATTAACGGAGTCAGTGAGTTTCCTTTAGTGATGGAGTAAAGGTTAGGACAGTGTAATACAGGAAACACCCAGTAGAGGGAAACTTGAGAGAAAGTATAATACATAGGGAAATCATTCCTGTCTAATATGAGGATGTGAAATAAACACATAGAAGAAGAGGAAAGAGTAAATGCAGTTTTGACTTACATAAATGTTTTAATGAAGATCCATATCAAAGATTCCCAAAACACTAATTACTAGGAGAATGTTTTATCACAGGTAGATGGTGTGTAAAGATAAGAAACAGGATCAGAAATTAATGAAATATTTTACATTTTTTGTTCACACAGAGTCTTCCAAATCTGGTATGTCTTTTACAATTAGACCATGTCTCAGTTCAGCCTAGCCACAGCTTAAGGGGCCGGTAGCCTCACAGTGAATGGCTGTTGGACAGAACAGACCTAGAAGAGGGAGTGTATAATATCATCTTCACTTTCACATGTGACACTGAGTCTTACTGAGACATGCCAGGTTCTCCTAAAAGAAACTTCTTCCACACTCTTCATGAGAATAAATATCACATAATGAATATTTTTAGACATTTCTTTTTAAAATGCATAGTTTCTACAGAGGGAATTCATTCTTACATTTCCAGTTTCTGCAATAAAAGAAATTTGTAACAGAGCTGGATAAGGTGGAGAGAGAGAACTAAAACTAGCCTGGTAGTGAGCCAGCCAAGCCAGCCAAGTAATGAGAGTCATACGAAGATATAGGTGGGTGAGAAATGAATGTTCTTCAGCTGAAAAGACATAGGTTGATGGATGATTAACGGAAGCATATAAATGCAGAAAGAAACAGTGGGACAGTCGACAAATTGAGCAGGGAACTAAGTCTGTGGGACTATAAAGATAAATCTTATGTGTGTGGTCAAGGGGCAAATACTGAAAGAAACCAGACCCACTCCTGGGGAGTCAATTCCAGCTCACAGTGAGTCTGTAGGACAGAGTAGAACTGCCCATAGAATTTCCAAAGAGCACCTGGTGAATTTGAACTGCCAGCCTTTTCATTAGCAGACATAGCACTTAACCACTACACCACAAGGATTTGCAGTGCTGAAAGAAGGATACTTAAAGGGTCTTTGATAATGCTGCCTGCTACACACGTGTTGGTAGGCCTCATGGGGGCATGGATATACTGTATGTTCTTTTTATGTATCCTGTACCTGGTAGGGTCTCTGGGTGGCACAAATGTTAACACTCAACTGCTAACCTAGAGGTGGCAGTTCAGACCCACCTAGTAGCACTGCAGAAGAAAGACCAGGTGGGTGATATGCTTACTCAATGGTCATAGCCTAGAAAACCCTACAGACTAGCTCCACAGTGTAACACAAGTGGTTGTCATGAGTCAGAATTGACTAGAAGGCAGAGTTTTGTCTTTCGGTTTGGCATGTGGCCCTAGTTCAGTGAATGTCCTTGGAGGGGCAGAGGAAGGTAAGTGATCTTTTTGAAAGACAAGTTGATACTGTCAGTTGTCTGCTTAAATCCCTTAATGAATTCTTACCGCTCCTAGGATAAGGACACATTCCTTGCTGTGGCCTGCATAGCCTTCTGTGGCTTGGTCCCTGTCTGCTTCTCAAGCCTCCTGTCCCCTCCTTCTTTCCCACTGTAACCATGCTGGCTTCATACTCACCAACTTCGTGTCTTCCAGACAGTCTTTGTATGTGTACACCCTGGCCCAGAATATTTCTGTATATACATAACCAGTTCTTCAGGTCTCTGCACGTGCCACATCTTAGCCTTTTTGCCCTCAGCTACATCGCTGCACATACATCCCAAGGCAGCAGTGTGAGCCAGTGTTCGTGTGGGTTCGGCAGTATAAAGCACTAGTGGGAGATGTGCGTGGACCAGGAAAGCCGGGTGTTCTCGTGCCTTTTTGACCTCGAGCAGCATGTCTGGCTGTGGCTGTTTCCCCTCCGTGGTTCCATGGTTCTCCCAGGACAGGCACACTGTCATTCCAGCTTCTGCTTGATGCCCCAGGCTTTGGCGTCTCTCCCCCCGGTTACCCCCACTGCCCCCTGTTACCCCAGCCTAAGGATGATAGTGGCTTCTTGCTGTTGACTCCGTGTGCCCCGTGTCGTTCTCAGTTTTTCCATCACCGTGTAGCCATTCTGCTGTTTTCTAGTTTCCTTTTATTAAATACTCAGAGGGGTTTTGTTTCCTTATCAGACCCTGACTGACATACTGGTTAATCATTGTTTCCTGAGGGAAACCTTCCCTGACTAGCATGAAACTCCTTGGCAATGCTTAATCATAGTTGCAATTTTACATTTATTTGTGTGGTGATTTGATGAGTATCGTCTCCACTGATACCTGCCACTGCAGTAGGTACTGTGTGTTTTTGCTTACAACACTTGGTACTTAGTGGGGATTCAGTAAATGTTTTGGGCAAGGGTGGAGCTGTCTGCCCTTGAGTCTCTGCCCTCCGTCCTTTGTCTGTATGACTTCGGGCTTCATTGTGACTGAGTCACTAGTTTCCTTTCTCCTCCAGGGCTGTTTCAGGTGGATGTTTTAACCAAATAAAAGTGTGTAGGTTAAAGAAATTGACAAAACAAGATTTACTATTTAATAATCTTCTGTGAGATATCTGGTTTTTAAAGTGAGCATTTTAGTTTATGAATATGGTACATAATATAAATATTTTATTTCTGACATTAAAAATAGCACAAAGAACTTCTTACTGTATGTATAGTTCATTGTAACCTAAATAAAATTATTGTGAGTGCTCTGAGATCTTACCAGCTACACTTAACGTTTTAATTTTCAAGAATTTTAGAAGCCTTGCTGAATGATGTTGTGAGAACCCATGCTACAGAGTTCAGGTCTGTCCACATACTGTTGAATGTACATGAAAAGAGTCTAAAAGAGCTCTGAGACAGACCAGTTTATGAATACATTTAGCTAGATACCTTAAGAGTTGGCATTTGGGTATGCTTGTTTAAGCCCTGATGCCTTGCAGGCTGTTTTTGGGTGTTCCTGTTTAACCATTTGCCATTTACAAGCTTAATCTTATCAAAAGCGAGAGAAAGATTAAAGCAAATAAAGCTTTTTGGAAAATGTCAGTTCTTATGAAAACTCTGGTTTGACAATATTTGCTAATGCAGTAGGGTCTCAGTGAAATTTTAACCGTATATAATGTTCTATAATTTCACTTCTTAAATAAGTGATGTTGAGCTTCCATAGTAAGTCCTACACAGCATTTCAGATCTTTAAAGTTCATCTTGATTAAAAATGAAGACTATAGTTTTCTGTCTTAGGTTTGCCTCAGGTTTCAGTTTCTAACTATGATCATGAAATGGCAGGAAAAGAGTAGAAATTTATTAACCACAAGAGTGGCGGTTCCTGCCCACCAGAAGCACCTTGGGAGAAAGAACTGGTGATCACCTTCTGAAAGGTCACAGCCTTGAAAACCCTGTGGAGCACAGTTCTACTCTGCAACACGTGGGGTCACCATGAGTAGGAATTAACTCCGGGACAGTGGTTTGGCTTGTTTTTGTTGTTGTTAGGAAGTAGTAGTTCATGGTGTTAAACTGAGATTGCTGGCACTCACCCCATTTTTTAATTTCATTATGAGTGTGAAGTATGTCATGCTCAGCAAAATAGACAGAAATGAGGGAATGTCTCAGTGAGACAGATGGACATGGTGGCCGAAACAGTGAGCTCACACATAACCAGCAGTCATTGAGGTTGCCCGGGACCGGTCAGCAGTCCTTTCTGTTTTATTTAAGGTCACCATCCATCAGAGATGAGACTCAACAGCTAACAACCTCAGTCATTTACTAACTTAAAGTTGTTAAAAATGAATAGGTTAAAAGTAAACCTAGGTTGAAATTTTTTGTCTTTATCCATGGATGGTGGTTATGAGCTATGGCTGCTAACCTAAAAAAGATCCGCAGTTCAAACCCACCAGGCGCTCCTTGGACACCCTGTAGTACAGTTCTACTCTGTTCAGTAGGGTTGCTAGGAGTCAGATTTGACTCGACAGCAGTGGGTTTGCTTTTTGGGGTTATTGCCCATGTAGGGCAAATGGAAGGGAATGGCAACAGCAGTGCTTACTAATTCCTGTATCCTGTTACATCAGTCTTACTGGGTTTCCATAAGGTGCTGTATATTTCTCCACATAAGTATTGAACATGAATAGAGTTTAAAGTGGGTTTGGGGACAGCTCTGTTTCCCATTTGTAAGTATGTTGATTTACATTGATAGTGGATCATACTAGACAAATAGAGTGCTATATTTGAAGCTGTTTATATATAAACAGTATGCTCTATTCTGGAAGAGATAAGAATGTTTTATTAATCTCTGTAAATAAGAGGACTTCTAGGTAATTTATTATATTTCCTTAAAGGTTACCTAGTTACTCTTCAAGTATGAACAGATGGTTTATTTTCTAAGTGAGTGATGTGTGAATTATCTTTTGTAAATTGATTAATGTACCTTCCTGAGAATATTGTCAGAAGTCTAAGTAGGAAGCTGTGGAACATAAGGAGGGAGGTAACAGGAAGCAATGTTAATTTTTGTGATGCTAATACTCATTTGTGAAATTCAAGGAAGCTTGCGTCTTTACAAGTCGGTTCTCACCTACCTTCGTCCGTTTAACCATGCTTTCCCAGTTCCCAAGTCCATTGCTGGAGCTTTTCTGGAAGGGGGACGGGAACACAATGGAATCTTTGTAGAACTATTTATGTCTGTGCATACATTTTATTTTCATTTTCCCCATTAAAAGGACCATTTATTGTCTTTTAATTTAATTTTTTAAAAATTAGCAGTTTGTTACATGATCAGTCCACAAATCCAAACAGCTTTGAAAGGAATAGATCAGAGTTTCTGATCAAGATGTCATTGCAGATGTTTGCTTTGAGGCTGATTTCTCCTGTCACCCACCTCTCACTTTAAACACCTAACAATGAGGAAAAAAAAAGTTAAAAGTGTGTGTTCAGCCTAGCAGCATTATAACTATCTGTAGATAAGGAACAGAACAGATACACACACTGGTCAGCAGGGCTGAAGCAGCTCTGAGTCTGGGAACAGGCAGGCGTTTACTGGGAGTTTGATGCTGTAGGGTAGTTAGAACAAGGCTTACTTCTTGCGGTTTGGATTCACTGTAAAAGCAGGGATACATATGCATACATACATATACACCATGTGTATAGAAAATGTTGCATACATATTCTTTTTCTCTGGAGAACCTTGGTGACTAAAATATACATTCTCAAAATAACAGGCTTATATTCTTCAGAAATATCAGGGTTGTGATGAAAGGTGAAGGGCTTGGAAACTATTCTGGATTAAATGAAACTCAGGAGACAAGATAATTGATGTAACCTGTAATCTTGAGTTGGATCTTGAAATGGGAACTTTTTTTACCCTATAAAGAACATTACTGGGACAGTTGACAAAATTTTAATGTGATCTGCAGATTAGATGACATAGTATTGTATCTGATAATTTTCTGACTTTGATCATTGTACTTTGAGTATGTAACAGGACAGCCTTGTTAGGAAATACACACTTAAGCATTTATGAGTAAAGAGACATCGTGTCTGCAGTGTATTTTCAGATGGTTCAGAAAAAAAGCTGGAGAGTGACAAACAAGTGTGGCAAACCATTAATAATTGGGAGTTCTGGGTGCAAGATGAGTGGAAGTTCTTTGTACCAGTCTTAACATTTTTTCTGTAAGTTTGAAATTATTTCAAGATAAAATGTTATTTTAAAAGTATCTATCTCTGAGGCTGTTGCACTTCCTCGGTGAGGTGTTAATTCACTCTCAGAAGTGTAGTGATGAGGTATGAAGTGTAGTGATGAGGTATGAAGTTGAAGGTTGCTTGGGGAGTTCAGAACGTGGGCTCTTTCTGGCTCAAAGGAAGGTAAAGAGGCAGGAGTGTCCCACAACAACCTCAGCCTTGTACATACTTTTCAAATATTTTTATTTCACTGGAATGGTTAATAAAATGTAAATTATTCTTAAAATCAAAACATTAATGGAGATTTCAATAATATTAAGAGGGAAAGAGAGAAGACACCTGGATGTATTGCAAGATAATCAGGTGGAATGATTTTCCTAACAGCGTTTTGAACCTGAGCAGATCATTGTTTTCATTCCTTTGGTCTCTTAAGTCCATTTTATTGGTATAATGGAGTTTACTTTCTCAGCATATCTTTAGGTATTTGTTATCTCTTAGATGAGGCAACCGAAGGATAGAATTCTCATTTACTTTCTGGTTAAAGACCAGCATGCTGGGTGACCAACTTGACTTCTCTTTTGAAGATCGAGAAGCCTCACTTCTATTTTCACCCAGCAAGAAGTCTTCCTAATCCACCTGAGGATGGACTGTGGAAAGCTCTGGGTTGTGCTGGACATTCATTCCTGTAGCCTCAGTTACTCTGACGGTCACCTCATGTGGTAAATGTGTTTTCACCTTTTCACAGTTGAGACTCCAGAGGTTCCGTCACTTATGCTGAGTCACAGCACTGATGAGCATTAGAGCTAGAATTCAGACACCACTTCACATACAAAGCCACACCCAGGCCAAACGGCAAGTTTTCTTCAAAAACAAATTTTGAATCTGGCTTGTTCCTGAGGGGGGATTGAGTCTAGTATGTTTTCGACTCTCCATTGTGAGTTGGTTATTGAACATGCACGTGTGATACTGAGAAGGAAAATGTTTACATACAGAAATACTTTCTAGCCATATAATTTAGACTCACTGCATTACTGTTCCAACTTGCCCCTTTAAGAGTTGTTCCCCTCCCCCTTTTTAATGGTTTCTGTCATCATTTGGGACAGGGATATGAAAGTGGTCATGTGCAGTAGTGTTTCTCCTTAGCTGACAACGTTGTCTTTCATTGATTGGACTTAGGAGTTTAAGAACTATTTTGATTTATACCTTTATGACTTGCTTAAACTGGAATGACGGGTCTTTGAAAAGTTTCACATGAGTTCGTATTGATTTTTATGCCAAAGATAAAAATAAGAGATTTGTGCTGTGTATTTCCATTTTCTTTCTAGAACCTAGAAGTTGCTTTATTAACTCTTCAAAATGGTAATTTCATGAAGTACACTTTATAAACAAAAGTTGAATTATAGTACTCTAGTACTAACTAAATCACTTTCGTTCAGAATTTAGTCAAATGTCACACATATTACCTTAGACACAGTAGCCACAATGGCCTCAAACAGACTAAGGACCATAAAGATAGCTCAGGACCAGTTCTGTTAGACCTGAGGTGAGTCAGAGGTGACACCGTGGCAGCTGACGTCAGCTTTCCAGTCCCCTTATCGCATTAATTAGCATATTTAAATTCTTCTTATACCTCTGTTGCCACTTATTAACCTCTTTTTGGGCGTGAAGTTAGTGGTGGAATTGATACCATACTTTCCTCTTTTGCAGGGTCTTTTAGTCAGGTGAACCCAGATTCTCTCCTGCCTCACGTGGACTAAACCTGTCCGAGAGCTGTCCCAATGAACTTTGTTCAGTTCTTCAAGTAACACTGTTAGCTCTCATATCTACTGCTTTCTTGGTCAGATGTCTTCCCTCCACTCCTTAGCAGCCCTGGCAGGCTCCTGCCCATCCTTCAGGTGTAAATTACATGTATCATTTTAGGGATACTTTTTCCCGCTCTCAGTTAAGTGGCTCCTATTAAATCACCAAACCAAGGACTGGACTGAATGAATGAGTGGTACTGAAGAAGAATAAGCTTCTTGACTTAAATGTATATCTGAGGCTGCCTCAGCCACAGTTGTCCACAAATGAGATAAGAAGTGGGGGAGTCGAGGGGACAGAAGTTGGCTGAATGGACACAAGAAGTACAGGGTGGATGGGAAAGTGTTGTCACAGGATGGTTGGGGAAAGGAGCAGTTAGAGTTGCATGGTGGTGTGTGTTCGGGGTTTTATGTGACAGGTTGATTAGATTGTAAACTTGCACTTAAAGCACAACAATTTTTTTCTTTTTTTTTAAAGTCACCAAACCAAAACAAATCCATTGCTGTAAAGTTGATTGCAACTCATAGTGACCCTCTAGGACAGAGTGGAAGTGCCACATAGATTTCCAAGGCTGAAATCTTTGTGGAAGCAGACTGCCATGTCTTCTGTGGAGTGACGGGTAGGTTTGGACTGCCAGCTTTCCAGTTAGCAACTGAGCACTTTAACCCCTGACCCGCCAGCATGCCCCGGTTACGTCTCACAGTATTGCAGTCCCTGGTTCCTGCCTCTCTGTCCTGTTGCCCTGAGGCCAGGGGAGCTTGTCAGTGGTGCTCTGCTGGGCATCCTGGACTTAGGGCACGGGCCTGAGCATTTGAATAAGTGAGTTAGTGTCTTGGTTTCAGTTACATTTCATCCTCCGTGGCTTCTCTGTATGTTAAATGTGTATCTCTTAGGTCAGCATTAATGACTTTTCTGAAAATGTTCCACTGTTTTGCTTGGAGGGGGACTGGGTTATAGAACACCCCTGTTTTCTGACACTGTTGTGTGTCAGACGCTGTCATGTGTGTATTTTTCTGTCGTTTTGCAGTTAGAATTCTGGTAGAATTGGCACTGGTTTCCATTGGAAGCCAGAAGGACTAGGAATGGTGGTTTGCATGTAAAATCTGCTGTGAGGAGTTGAGCTTTGTACTGGCCTGGTGTGCACACGTGCCTAGGTTGTCATCTCTCAGGTCCTCCATGCTGGCCTGGAGGACATACGTGTGCCCTGATTTGTCGTATCTCACTCGGGTCCTTTTACTTGGTCTCCCTTCCCAGCCCTTCTGCTCTACAAACAAAGCTGGGGAGTGCTCTTCACGGTGTGCTCTTCATGCTGTGGTCTTCACGGTGTGGTCTTCACGCTGTGCTCTTCAGAAGCGTATTTGAAGAAAAAATACTCAAAAGCCTGCTCACAGCCAGTTGGAGGTCTTCCATCTAATGATCCCTTCACTCTTTTCTTGTGTTTTTAATTTTCCACTCGATGTCACAAGCTCATGTTAAAGAGAACATTTTGTAAAATAAAAGAGCTATATTGTGTTATTAAAATGCATCCTCTTCCTATCTGTTGTAGAAAGTTATGTGTGTGTGTGTGAGGAAGAGATTAAGAAATCAATGTTATTTTTTCTCCCTACTTGAAAACAAGACAGCCCAGCTGAATCTGAGCAAGGCTAAAAGGCTGGCAAGGGTGAGAGCTCTTAAGAGCTGGCTTGGTGCTTTTAATAAATTGCTCCCCTCTTCCCCTCCCATGAAAGATGCACATACAGTTAGAATTTTTTAACCTGTGTTTGACGTTGTTGCTAAAGTTAAATGCAGGCTGTCCCGAGTCATCATCTGTTAAGCTCTGCCGTTCTGTTCATGTAATTGCTGCATGTGTCAGAAATTCTCCAGAATTTGATAAAATTTTTTTAATGTCATAAAAACTGTTTCTACTCCAGCAGAAATGTGCTTCTTTGTTTCAGCAAAATGCAGACCAGTTGATAAAGGCATAAGCCACAGAGAAGGCATTTTATGTCATACCTTTATAATTTATTTGTAGCTTTCTACAGTAGAAAGTACAGCACTTCAGGTTTAAATGAGATAATTGCAGAGGCTGTCTGTCTGCCTGGTCAGCTAGAACCTGTTTGAGAGAAACAGAAACCCACCAAGGCTAGCTTATGCTGAAAAAGGGATACTTACTCAGTAGGGTTGCTGTAAGTCACAGTTGACTGGACAGCAGTGGGTTTGGATTTTTGGCTTTATTCTGACATCCAGGTCTTAGTAACAGACCAGAGGCACCTGAACCACTACTTGGCCTGTCTTCTGCTGCTGGCTGTTTGTGTGCTTGAGTCATCACTCTGCAGACCACTTTTCTCTGCTTCCCAGTCCATGAGAAAGTACTCAGGTGCTCATCACTACAGTATGTTTATTACATTCAGAGGCTTCCTAAGTGTGGTTTCCACACATCTAGGAAAATGCTGGAAACCCTGGTGGCATAGGTTAATTGCTGCGTCTGCTAACCGAAAGGTCAGCAGTTAAATCTGCCAGGTACTTCTTGGGAACTCTGAGGCTGTTCTGCTCATACCTCTAGGGTCGCTATGAGTTGGACCTGACTTAATGGCAGTGGGTTAGTGGGTTTAGGAAAACTCTCTGATGGACCCAGCTTGGTTAGATAGATGCCCTGGACCCTCTAACAAGGCAGAGCAGGCAAGTCATTTATGCAGAGCTGTTCTCGTGGTTAACCATGTGGGAGACTGGAGAGTTTAGATAGTCCCATACACCTGAGAGAGGATCTAGTAGTAGTAATGTCTGTTTTACTGAGCATAGAAACCAACTTGAACCTGTAGCTGTCGAGTTGATTCCAACTTCTAGCAACCCTGTAGGACCGAGTAGAACTGTCCCGTAGGGTTTCCGTGCTTGTGACCTTCATGGGGGCAGGCTGTCACTGCTGTGTCCCCCGTAGCGGCTGATGGGCTGGTACTGCCGACCCTCGGCTCACAGAGGAGCACTCAGACACTGCCACCAGGGCTCCTGGGCGGGGTGTGTAAGAGGTGCTGAGTGAGAGCTACTGATGCTACTCCTGTCTGTTACGCAGTCATGCCACCGAGTACGTGGTCATGGCCAGTAGATGTTAATAGGTGTTTGTAAACTCCATGTACATTTATTACAATATTGAGCTGCCAGAATTCTTGTTAGCAGGCAGCACTTAACCACTCACTGCGCCACCAGGGTTCCCTAATATGCTGTAGGGCTATAGGATCGCTGTGAGTCAGACTCGACTCAGTGGCAGTGGATGGATTTTTGTTTATTAAATAATTAAAATGTATAGGATTCTGTGATATATTCTAGGACACAGTCTATGAAATGCTGCTGCTTTTTCCTGGTAACATGTGTCCTTTCAAGATAGAGTAGTTGTATGAAATCCTAACTGGTTTTAATTTCCTGACATGCCCTGTACTCCTGACTGTGCACCAGGATGCTGGCCTCTCCTGCCCACCCATCCCACTGCCCCAGCACCGATACTGCATGTTCTGTGCTTCGAGACATAATCCAGATGTTATCCTCTGCTGCAGAACTTTCCCCAGACCACCCACCTGGACACAGTGCTCCTTTCTCCTGGATTCCCATCACACATTAGCCACAGTTGCATGTTGCACTGTAGTTTTAGATACTCTCTTAAAAAAAAATACTAACCAATATGTAGATATTAGCCACTGTGCTTCTAGGGTCCTGGTTATCTGAGCTGTCTAAGGATCTTTGCGTTTATCTAGCACATACTAACGTAGCCACAGATTGGTACTTGGAGGGTTGGGTGTATTACTACAGACACATTTCATGAGTGTAAGCAGGTGACTGCTTCAGAAGGGAGAAGGGTTTTGACCACATCTGGTGTTACCTCCTCTGGGGCACAAGTCATGATCCTCTGTTGGGACAGTGAGGGACCAAGCTGTGTTGTTTCTGTCAGAAACAGGAAGCAAACATTGACCGTCTCCAGAGATTTTTGATTGAGAAGTCTGTTAACTTTTTATCATTGTAGCTTATCTTTTGGAAAAGAAGAACACTCAGATTTTGGTGGAACTTAAAAGCAACCCTTAGAAAGAAACCCTGGTGGTGTGGTTAAGTGCTACAGCTGCTAACCAAAAAGTTGGCAGTTGGAATCCACCAGGTGCTCTTTAAGGGCCAGTTCTGTTCTGTCCTTTGGGGTCACCTTGAGTAGGATCAACTCAACAGCAAGTGGGTGGGTTCGTAAAAGCAACCAGTTGGCTTCCTACAGAAAAAGCAGAATGTTGACGTGACTGTTAGAAATTTGAGCTGGGTGCCTCCCACTCGTGATTTGTAGTCATTATCACAGGCATTGTGCCTCTACCTTCAGCCTCTTTTCTCATTTTTACTAAAGGTGTTGTTATCAGCACTCCAGAGGACAATGCAGTATTGATCCTTGCTCTGTTTCTTCACCCTGCTCCTACTTGGCTGTAAGAGGCATAACTTGACTCTCCCTGCAGTTCCTCTTTCTGCTCCCTGTCCTTTTTCTCTCACCCAGACGTAAGACTGATGTGTGTCTTTTGTCCTCTGTATAGAGGAAACTTGCTAATATGAAGACAAGCTTCTAACTTTATGGAAAAGTAGATCTTCACTGGTGCCGGTATAATTTCTACTCTTCGAAAGGACAGGTTGTGATTTGAGCCCATCGCTTCTAGTGGGTTTGACACTGGTTGTTTCTCCCTTACTAAGTGTTGACATTTCAGTCACCATCTTTGTGTTTTTATTAAGACAGTTTTAAAAGATCACAAAACCCCAAATCCAGTGCTGTCAAGTTGATTCCGACTCCTAGCAACCCTATAGATCCCATAATTGTAAAATTAGTTTCTCAGCCTTGATCCTATAAAATAAATTAATATTTGATAATATAATTAAAAGAAGCAAAGATAAACTGTATGCCTTGGAGAGGGGAATACAACTAAGCCTATATTTTATTTGCTGTTAAACTAAAAACTAATTCAGATAAACCTTTAAGTTTTTATCAAATACTGCATGTGGGTAAAAAAAAAGAAAATCATATGTACAGCAGAACCTGCAATGAAGGGCAGCAGCAGCAGCTCACCCACCAAGCTCCCTACCTTTACGTTCTGACAACCGTTTTTAAACTCTTTTTAAAAGTGTCTGTGTTTTTTATTGCTCTGGGAGTTACCTTTTCTTCTCCAGATAGTATGCATACATCATCACATCTTAGTATGTCAAATTTTAGTCAGCTTTTGACTTACTCTTGCAACATGAGGATGTAGCCCATTTCCCCCTCTCCCAAATGACAGTAGAGTTATATCACAGTTTGTAATGACTTTTCAACTTTGTCCTTCCTTTCCAATCTTTAAACCCTCTTTAAAAAAAAAAAAAAGCATAATTACACTGACTATACCCTCCAGTACAGTGTTGAACTGGAGTGTTAGGAGCAGACATCCATAGTCTTGTTCCAGATCTTAGGTAGAAAATATTGAGTCTGTTGCCTTTGAGTATTATACTCAGTGTAGATGTTTATAGATGACCTGTAATCAAGCTTCGGGAGTTCACTTGTATTACTCGTTGGCCAAACGCAGTTAGTAGTCACGAGTGGGTTTTGGATTTCGTTAAATGCTTTTTTTTTTAATTGTTAGAATATTTATATAGCTTTTCTCCTTTGTTTTTTGATAATATGGGGAGTTACTTTGACTGATCCCTGGCTTTCAAGCCAGCGGTGGAAGCCTGGGATCAATTCTACTTAGTTATGATGTATTACCCTTTTTATATATTGTGGAATCAAATTTTCTAAAAATTTGTTAGGAAATTTTGCATCTGTATTCATTAGAGATACTGGCAATTTGGAATTAGTCAACATGGGCATTAAATGTAATTTAAGAAATGTTCTCTGTTTTCTAAAACATTCTGAGTAAGGTTGCTACTATTCCTACTACTCCTTACTTAAGAATTTAGCAATGATGTTACAGATTTGATGTATCTAACTGACAGAATTTCAAGATGTCTGTTTCTTTTGGGATCGGTTTTAACATGTGTATCTTTTAATGGACTTTTTCCTGTTCATCTAGGTTATCAGATTGAGTGGCACAAAGTTGTTCATAATACTGTCTTGGGCTTTTAAATCTGCAGCATCTATAGTGATGTTCCCCCCTTTTATTTTTGATACTGATAAGTAGTCGTTAGGGGTTTTGTTGTTGGTTTGTTTTAATTCACAGATGAGATAAATCTGGGACAAGTATTTCTGATAAATTGTGTGACACAGTAGTTCAGAAAACAGTGATCTTGAATTAGTACAGAGGAGCTCATTAGCAAGGTAATACTCTTGATGAAACATAAACTCTCTTGTCCTTGCTGGAACTGAAAACTGAGCTAAATAGTGTCCTGTTGTATACTATTAAAAATGTAGATGCATACATAAATAGGAAAAAACATATAATGTAGTATATTTTATGTTATTCTTGTTTTAAAATAGTAGTTTTACCCCAGTAGTGATGTCAGTTTGGTTCCAAAAGTCAGGTGTTGTCTGATGGTCATGTGAACACTGTCTTATGCTAAAATACCTATTTTTATATGATAGTTATTTTCAATGGTTTGTTGTGTCAGGTTTTTAATTAAAAGGTATTATTTTACTCTGAAACTCTTTATTCACTGTTAGAATTTTATTAAGAGGACAAGAGTTTCAGGAGAGGCTGAAACTAATTCCAGGACTACATATTATATTTTTACTCAAATAACTGTGCACCTTCTGCATGTGTTTCCCACCCATGTCCCTGCCACACCAACCGCACCCTCATAAGGAATGCCTTGCCAGTCCTCTTCCACATGTTCCAGTTTAAAAACAGCATAGCACTCTGGCGAAAAAATTTGTAAGGGCAGGGCATGGCCAACAAGCAGACAGAGAAGGTGCACCTTATTTGCCTAAAAATAGGATAAGTCATCAGTGTGACCTCAGAAAGAAACAGGGCAAACTTTTAACGAGAAAAGAATGAATTAGTGTCTTAAGTTCCATGTAAGTGTGAAATGAGTACAATTTACTCTAATAATCAGTAGTAAAAGTAGGAGAGAAAGAGGTAATTCGGTACTTGGCCTTATTAATTATTCCTGCTGAAAACCTCATCTTTTTCCATTTAGGATATGTACTTCAAGAGTCATTTCAAATAAAAACTAAGGATAAAAATACAATTTATAGGAAGAAATATAATTAAAGTGAACTATATTAACATGTATACTAGCCTCAATCACTTCTCCACCCCCTGTCCCCACCCTCCACTCCATTTTTCAGAGCAAAGAGTAAGTCACAGGAAAACACAGTCCCAGTCCAGGTGTTAATTTACAGCACTTGGATGCATACAGATTATTTACCCATTTGCTACCCTCAGCTTTCAGCAATTATAAAAATTTATACTCTGAATTTTGGCTTGTGCACACTGTATATTAGATGTCTGTGTGTTCATGAATTTCTGATGTATTTTTTTAGGGCTTTGTTAACTGAAAAACACCTTAAATGTCGTGAGGTGATTATTTACTCTCATCTGTTAGAAGGCGAGATTAGGACCGATCTTTTTGGAGGTGTAAAATCACAGATGGGGAGTCTGAGGGTGGGGCAGACAGTTACAGTCCACTCCCAGCCAACAGTTGGGTGGTTAGAACCCTAAGGAGCCACAGAAGACAGTCCTGGCCATCTGTTTCTGAAATGTCACAGTCTCAAAGACCCTGTGGAGCAGTAGGTTACTGTGCATCTGAATTGACTGAATGGCAGCAGACAACAAATACAGATGTTTTTGGAGGGATCATTTGTTTTTATTTTTGTAAACTTATGAGTAATCAAAAGCTTGCTCACGTTGCCGATTTGTTGAGCATACTTAAAGAACAGCTTCCAATAAGTACTCTTACTAGACAACATCAGTAGGTAGGAAAATTGAATTTCTCAATCTTAAGTGTGATTTGTACCTGCAAGCAGTACAGACAGGGGCGTGTCTGCAGGTTAGCAAGGTGTGTGGTGAAGTCCTTTCAAGCTGTCCGTGAAGATCAGGACTGGACTGGGAACCAGAGGGCACTGCAGTAAGACTGTAACTGGGCCCGAGGGCTGGTTGGGTTCTCATGACCTGAAAGGATGTGGCATGCTTGCCTCCTCTGAATTTTTATCAATAACTTGAATGAATGAGGACAAGTATCATTTGAAAAAAAAAATTATGAGGCTATAAATATGGGACACATATTCCTGATAAATTGAATGACAAATTAGAAAGCAAAATGATCTTGATGAGTTAGTACAGAAGGTCTCATTCACTGGAGTACACTTACTAAGATATAAATGTAAACTCTCTTGTTCCTGCCAAAGATGAAAATTTAACAAACAGAACACTATTAAAATTATGAGATGTGAGTTTCCAAAGCACACTTAATTAACTAGGCGGTTATTCACAGTCTGTCTGAAAAAGGCAAGATTTAGAATTGTATTCACAATGGGATTTCAATTTTGTCTTAAAATATATTTTTAAAAACAAAGTAGTAACCACAGTAACTGGATAGTGTGATTTGGGGTGGTTTTCTTTTTTTCTTGCCTTTCTGTTGATTTCCAGATTTTCTCTTGTGACCACAGATCTTTAAAAAAGCACACTGATGATAAAAGTGTTTAAATTTTCCTGAAAACTATGTGTGCAGTCTGAGAATGTGTTTATTTACATTATTACAATAAAGCTTTCCTCCCTCCTTCATCCACCAGCTCAATAGTCATGTTGACGCGGAGGTTAGTATCAGCTGTGGTGTCCTCCGTTTCTCCCATCTTGCTCCACTACTGTGAATCCACTGAATCTGTTTGTTGCCTCTTTATCACAGGTTGAATTAGTAAAGGGGAATTTGCAGAGTGTTGGACTCACGCTTCGTCTTGTCCAGTCAAGCGATGGGTATGCTGGCCATGTCATAATTGAAACCGTGGCCCCAAACTCACCTGCTGCGCTTGCAGATCTCCAGAGAGGAGATCGACTCATTGCTATTGGAGGTAATCAGGCTGACACATGGTACTTGGATTTGTGGAAAACTAGAAAGTAGGCGTTTAAGCCCTAGAACTACAAGATAAAAATTCAGTTTTTATTTTTTGTGTCGTTTTTTGGGGTTTTGTTTTAAATGACAAGATGGTAATACCAGATAGATATACCAGTCGATCCAAGAAACAAAAATGTTTTCAGATCGGAAAGCAAGTCTTAATCTTCAGATCTAATGTTTTTTTAATAAATATTTATTGGGGTGAAGGATGGAGTACATTTGATAGCAGACATTATAGAAAAGTTGGAATATAAAAGAACTTGCGTACTTCCTTGTGGGCGTTTTCAGTGTACACCCCCTGCCCTGACTCCAGGAGACAAGATTGAAAGCCTCCTGTGTGTTTTTTGTAATCACCTTTGTTTCTTTGTCATCAGTTTTTCCTCACTAGTATTTTTTTAAATGTTAATAGCTGCAATTGATTTATTTATATAGACGTACAATAATTTTGACAGGGAGACAATGTTAACGTTATTTAAGCCAGGAAAGAAGGGGAAGCAATTACTTAACAACTTGGCATCCCTTCTGGGTTTTCATGTCATCATTTGGTTAGAAAGGGTGAACCCTTGTGGAATATCAGCACATTCAGGATTGGAGAATCCATACACTGTGTCTCTAAAGCTGAGTAAAATAGTTTTAAGGTTTTCCTGTTACTTTTTCTTTAGTTAGACAATAATGAGGTCGTAACAGCTGTATTTAGCAAATTTGAGGTGTTTTTATTGTGGTGGTTTATATGTTTTCCCTTTGAAAAATCTTCCTGCAGGTGTGAAGATCACGTCCACGCTCCAGGTGCTGAAGCTGATCAAGCAGGCTGGGGACCGAGTCCTGGTGTATTACGAACGGCCTGTTGGCCAGAGCAGTCAGGGGGCACTGGTGCAGGAGCACTGTGGACAGCTGGAGGAAGGCCTGCTGTCAGGTCCGTGCCAGCCCAGTTACGAAGACGAGGTGCCTGGCCTTTCAGGGGATGCTGAAAACAGAGACCTGGACTCTGAATTTGAAGACTTGGCAAGTGACGTCAGAGCACAGAGTGAGTGCAGAGACGAGGCACAGCCACTGAGTCACAGCCCCAAACGTCCCCCCGCAGCACTTTCTGTCAAACCCCTTGGAACTGTATCACCAGTTTTAAACCGTAAGTTAGTTGTAGGGAGTAACCCACCACTACCAAAACTTCCATCCAAAGAAGGAAATAAGCCCTTAGCCCTAAAAGCTTCTGAGACAACAGACCCAGCACAAGTGTCAAAACCTACCCAGGGATCTACTTTCAAACCCCCTGTGCCACCACGACCACAAGTAAAAGTTCCTTTGCCTTCTGTTGACACCCCAAGTCAGGTAGAGCCAGACGCGCTTGGTGACAAGCCTGAGAAGCCGCAGCCCCCTCCTCCCACTGATAAAGCTGTTGAGAAGCCGACAAAGACTATGGATCACATGGAAGATCCTGGTGCATCTAAGCCGTCCTCAGCAAAGCAAGAGGTGGCTAAAGATTTTACTGCAGAAAGTCCCTGCCCTCCTAAGGACAATTCAGATGACCCTCAGACATGGGAATCATCAGAAATTCCTTATCGTAATAAGCTAGGAAAATGGACAAGAACCAGAGCAACCTGTTTGTTTGACATAGAAGCCTGCCACAGGTACTTGAACATTGCACTGTGGTGCAGGGATCCTTTCAAGTTGGGGGGCCTCATCTGTCTGGGGCACGCTAGTTTAAAACTTGAAGAGGTGGCTTTGGGATGCTTAGCTACATCCAACATGGAGTACCTTTCAAAATTCAGATTGGAGGCCCCTTCGCCTAAGGCGATGGTCAGTAGAACTGCCCTACGCAGTCTGAGTATGCAAAAGGGATTCAATGACAAATTTTGCTATGGTGACATTACCATTCACTTCAAATATTTGAAAGAAGGAGAACCAGATCACCATATAGCTACTAACTTAGAGAAAGACAAAGAGCTTCATTTGGTAGAAGAGGTATCTGCCCAGCCCAGAGAGGAGCATCTCGTTGGACAGACAGGTTTACAAGAAAATAAACACAGTTTCCAGGATACTCAGTTCCAGAACCCAACGTGGTGTGATTACTGTAAGAAAAAAGTTTGGACTAAAGCAGCTTCTCAGTGTTTGTTTTGTGCTTACGTTTGCCATAAAAAATGTCAAGAAAAGTGTCTAGCTGAGACTCCTCTTTGTGGGTCAAGTGACAGGCGAGTGGACCGGACCCTGAAAAACCTCCGGCTGGAAGGACCGGAGACCCTCTTGGGCTTGCCTCCTCGAGTTGATGCCGATGCTGTCAAGTCAGTCAATAAAACGACGGGTTTGACAAGGCACATTATCAATACTAGCTCTCGTTTGTTAAATTTGCGTCAGGTCTCCAAAACTCGCCTTGCTGAACCAGGCACTGACCTAGCAGAGCCTTCACCAAAACATACCCCCAACACGTCAGACAATGAAGGCAGTGACACAGAGGGGTGCGGCCCGAACAGTCCTTCCAAACGGGCAAACAGCACAGGAACCAAGTTAGTGAGAAAGGAGGGCGGTCTGGATGACAGTGTCTTCATTGCAGTTAAAGAAATTGGACGTGATCTGTATAGGGGCTTGCCTACAGAGGAAAGGATCCAGAAATTGGAGTTCATGTTAGATAAACTACAAAATGAAATTGATCAGGAGTTGGAACATAATAATTCCCTTCTGAGAGAAGAAAAAGAGACAACTGATACAAGGAAAAAATCACTTCTTTCTGCCGCTTTGGCAAAATCGGGTGAAAGGCTGCAAGCCCTAACGCTTCTTATGATCCACTACAGAGCAGGTATTGAAGATATTGAATCTCTGGAAAGCCTGTCTTTAGACCAGCACTCCAAAAAAATCATCAAGTACACAGATGATACGGAAGAAGACCTTGACAATGAAATAACCCAACTAATAGACTCTCAGCCTTTCAGCAGCATGTCAGATGACTTGTTTGGCCCATCTGAATCTGTGTAAGAGGCAGTTTGTGTAAGCTTTGAAGGGGATTGGGGAAGACGACACCTAAAATACCACAGATACAACCACATTTAAACTCGCACGTGTTTTGATCTGCTTCGCAGTAGTGTGCTTGTATAAGAACAAAAGTGAAAGAGATGGTTTCCCCTCAAAACATGACTAGCTTACTAAAACAGATTGCTTCAGAATGTATTTATAGCTATGCTTTTTGGATTTATACTGGGAATTTATTTTTACTAATTTATTTTTAACTTTTTCTAATTATGTAAGCTAACTTTTCATGTTTATGTATATGTGATGTCGCATTGCATTATTTTCCTTCCTCTTTGTTTTTGAATGAGTGGTAAATAGGATACAGGCAGTCCCTGGGTTACGAACACCCAGTTTACATACAACTTGTAGGTACGAACCAGGCGCCGTGAAGCCTATTACATCAAAAATTTCAGGTACATACAGTGGTCCATAATAACAAACAGATGCTACTTTGCGATGCACATGAAAACATTATTACTGTGTTATGTTAAAGATGTTTGGGTATATTTAGAAGTATTAATGTTTCTTATGCATAGAAAGGTATACCATATACTCTATGCTAAGACAAACATTAGACTGAGTTCAGATGCAGAGCATACCTGACTGTTCCAACGTAAATGCAAATTGGACTTTAAGACAAATTTAGGAACAGAACTCATTCGCAATGCAGAGAATGCCTGTACTCTCCCAGTTCTTGAAATCTTCTCACTTCCATCCCAGCTCTAAGGACATATTTGCTGCATGCCCAAATTGAACAGCAATCATTGAGGGAACAGATTCTGTATTTTTCTTTTATGTTGTTAGAAAGTTTGTCATCTCTACTTGCTTGGGACTTTTGTTATTTGGGGTGCTTTTTGTTTTGTTTTTGCCAAATGTACTATGAAAGCAGGTACTGCAGTTTTAATCTGTTATGCTGATTTAGTAAAAAAAAGAAAAAAAAGAAAAAATTGACATACGTTGCTTGCTTTCTACACTTTTGTGAAATTTTTTTTCCTAAAGCTTCTGTGCAGTTGAATTACAGTAAGAATATAGCAATTCATTTGAAGAACTTGCATTGAAAAACAAAATGTAATGGGTAATATAGAATGCAGTTGATCGAGAATTTCCTAGTGAGATTACCAAGATTTAATTACTGAAAAACAGTGACCAGTAGGATTTTGAGATATAGTCTTTCTAAATGTTGATGCTTTCCTTTCAAGTAGAAGTTCTAAACACTTTAAATTATTTCTTGTCTTCAGTTCTCCCGTAGGAAATAAAGCATGTACAAGGATACTAAAGCTTCAGAGGACTGTTCTTTAAAAGGCTAATTTGTTAACTGGTTTTGTTTCAGATACATTTTCATATAGCAGTGTGTAGGGAGGAGAGGAATCATGCAGAATGGGGTTTATGGCTTCATCTGATATTTCATGTTCAGGTTTGAAGGAATTACAGTCACCCTGGATACTTGGTGTAGTTCCCATATGTTCACTTCTTAAAAAAGAAAGGTCAATGAATAGAAATAGGCAGTATAAATAACATAAGGATAAGAGCCAGTTCTCTGAGAATGAAGATCTGCTCTGATACTGAATCCGTCTGCGGATCCTAGTAGCATGTGACTGATGAGGAACGTGGCAGTGTGACCTGATGGTGTACTCGAACAGTTTGCTCCTTTTATATACCTATTATATATGTGTATATGCATATATTTTTCCCTTTTGTAAGTAATTACTATGATAATTGATATACAGTGAAACTGACATGGATTTAAAACTAGATGGAATGGCTTTTATTACCCACAAGAAAAGGCATAGTCTAATATTAAAGATTTTGGCCCAGGCTTGCTGCGCAGTACAGCCTACGAGGGTTTACAGTCACGCTCTTCTATTAATGAGCTATGGACAAAGCAAGAAGGGACTTGGTGCTGCCGTTTCCCCATCTCTAAGATGGAATAATAATACTAACACACAGGATTGTTGTGAGGAGAAAGACAGTGTTAACTGCAGAAATGCTTTGGAAAGTAAAAAAGAAAAATTATATGAGTGATAAAATTTTTTGGAGGGTAGAAAATTTGTTTCACTTTTAAAATGAGTAGCCATCTGTCATTCCTGTTGTTATTAGTATGGGCAATATAAGGAGACCACCTTTCTTGGCCAGGTCTCTAGCCAAAAAACATATGTACCCCTTTTTTTAATTTAAGCATGCTTTGTATTTAAAAGAACGCTACTATAGAAGCCTTCACACCATTCTCTGCAAGCTAAAGTGTTGGTGTTCCATACTGTATGCTTGAAACAGTCTGCCCAATGCGATAACCAAATTTCAAGTTACCATACGAAAGAACTTACCATTGCACCTGGAAGGCGGAGTGTCTGTGAGTGGCTGGTGTCTATGGATCACAGAGTGGGAGTTTTACTGACATCCAGGAATAATGCTGACACTGTTGCATTTGGTAGGGCTATAGAAATAATGCAAATCTTTGGTTTCCTGGGAATCGCTTCATGCTTTAAAAGTATTTAACTATGTAGAACCACAATTACGGAAAGCTCAGTAATGCTGCTAATGATGTTTGTAAAATACACATGTAATGTAGTGCAATATTTTTATATATACTGGAGAGAGGTGATTAGAGGTATCATGGTTGCACTTTTATAGTGCCAGGAGAGAACACTGAAATAGCGTAAGTATAGTAAGGTAAGAGGTTTCAATGAAAAAATTGTAATATATTACATTCCTGATGTAATCTTGCTGCCATGCTATGTTATCAATAGCTTTAAAGAAAAATAAAGACTACCACAGAAAACAAGAATATCTTCATTTCGATGACATCTAGACAAAGGTGATGGCTGTTGCATACCTACGAAAATACCTTGTGACATAATGTAGCCATGCACATAAGCTGAACAGTACACTTTGGCTAAACAAAATTGGTGTCTTGCAAACTGCCTAAAAATTTTTTCTTTTTACTGTTCTTCAACTTGTGGAATAATTGGATTTACAGATTTTTCTCTATAGTGATTGCTGTCAGGTACCACCAGTTGGTGCCAGCTCATAACGACCCCGTATAACAAAGAACGACACTGCCCAGTCCCATGTCATCCTCACGGTCACTGCTGTGTTTGGGCCCTTTGTTGTTGCCACTGTGTCAGTCGGTCTTATTGCAGGGTCTTCTTTTTTGCTCACCTGCTTGATCAGGCATCATGTCCTTCCCCAGGGACTGGCCCCTCCTGCTGACACATCCAGAGTGTTCGAGATGAAGTCTCGCCATCCTCACTGCTGAGGTGTATCCTGGCTCTTCTTCTGAGATGGATGGGTTTATTCTGGCTGTTCAGTGGTCTTTGCCAATGCTATAATTCAAAGTCTTGAATTCTTTGGTTTTCCTTATTCATTATCCAGCTTTCACATGCATATAAAGTGATTGAAAGTAAGACTTGGGTGAGGCACCCCTTAGTCCTCTAGGTGGGATATTTTTGCTTTTTTAACATTTTAAAGAGGCCTTTTCCAGCAGATTTGCCCAGTCCAGTGCAGCATTTGATTTCTTGACTGCTACTTTTGTGGATATTCATCACGGATCCAAGTAAAACTAAATCTTCTGACAACTTTGATATTTATCATGATCCTGCTTATTGGTTCAGTTGTGAAGGATGACTTTAGTTTTCTCGTGTTGAGGTGTTACCTGTACTGAAGGCTTTAGTCTTTAATCTTCATTACTGAAAAGTCCTCATCGTTTTCAGTGAGAAGGGCTGTGAAATAGGCTGTATCACAGATTGTCGCTGTGTCTTCCTCCAAGCCTGATGCCTCAAGGATACAACCCTGACACCTTTCCGCTTTTAAACCATGCAGTATTACATTACTGAATAACTACCTCTTGGTCTATGTACAGGTTCTCCATGAGCAAGCATATTTAGGTGTTCTGGAATTCCCATTTTCTGCATTATGTATAACTTGTTATGATCCACACAGTTGAATACCTTAGCACAGTCAAGAAAACACAGGTAAACAAATGTCTTTCTGGTATTTTCTGGCTTCTGCCAAGGTCTGTGTTACGTCAGCAGTCACATCCCGCCTTCCACATCCTCTGGTGCCCAACTTGAATTTCTGGCAACTCCCTGTTGATGTATTCGTGCAGTCATTCTGAATTATTTTCTTTAAAGTCTTTGTGTGGAGTATTAATGATACTGTTCAGTAATTTCCTCTTCCTGTTGGATCACCTTTCTTTGGAATGGGCACAGATACGGATCTCTACAGTTGGTTGGCCTGATAGCTGTCTTCCAAACGGCTTGGCACAGATAAGCACAGGCTTCCACTGCTGCATGTGTTTGTTGAAACTTCTCCAGTGCCATTCCATCAATTCCTGTAGCTGTGTTTTTCGCCAGTGCCTTCAGTGTAGCTTAGACTTCTTAAGTACTGTCGCTTCTTGATCATATGCTTCTACCTGAAATGGATTAATGTCAACTAATTCTTTCAGGTCCAGTGGCTGTGTGTGTATGCCTGCCATCTTCTTTTGATGTTTTCTGTGTCATTTACTATTTTGCCCTTAGAAGCCTTCAGTATTGCAACCTGAAGCTTAATTTTTTTTCTTCAGTTTTTTCAACTTGAGAAATGCCAAATGTATTCTTCCTTTTTGGTTTTCTATCTCCATGTCGTTGCAGTCTTTGCACATTTCATTCTCTTCTCGAACCACCCTGTGAAATCTTGTCAGCTCTTGGTCCTCTGGTTCACTTGAGCAGGTTTCATAGTCTCTCTCGACACTGCTTTGTGTTTTTCCTATTCTTTTGTTTATTGTGATCAGACTATTCTAAAATGCGTTTTCTCCATTGGTATTTAGATGAATGATTGGGTTGGACAGTCACACAGCAACATTATAGCATGGTTTTGTAATCAGTGGTAGTCTACATTTGTTAATGTCATGCTTTATATTCTTGAATAACAGCTTGCTGAAATACTGTCTAGCTATTTTGTGATCCTCAAAGGAGAAACCACAAGCTAATATTTTTGGAGTTGCTGTCAGTTTCCAAATTTAAGAGAATATCTGGATTTTTCTAAGGGCAATTTGAAAATACTGTGAAGCTCGCAAAAGTTGATACCTATGTAAGGTGGAAAGCTGTCAGAGAAGGAAAACAGGATATTTTAAAGAGCAACGGAGAAGTGGTAAGACTGCACCCTGTCACATACAGAAAACTTGGGAGACCCAGAAAAACGAGGCAGTGCCATGAAATTCTGGCTTTTGTCTCTTAGGTGGCTCAGTGATTAAGAGTTGGCTGCTGATCAAAATTAAGCAGTTGAAATCCACCAGCTGCTCCTCAGAAACTCAGGCAGTCTACTCTATCCTGTAGGGTTGCTGTGAATCAAAAGCAACTTAAGGGCATCAGGTTTTGGTTTGTTTTTAAAAAGTAAAATAGTAAAAATAGAAACACTAAGTCCTCAAAATAGAGTAAAAATCATCCCAATTTTGAAATTACATTTCTTTTTTTTTTTTTAATTTTTTATTTAATATAACTGAGTGAAAATGTACATTCCCGTATAAATTTACATAGCCACCTATATGCAGCTTCCATTGCTCTCCCTGCCCGGTGACAGCACACTATTCCTCTCTGCTCCATACATGTCTCGTTCTCCCAACGGTCTCTTTTTTTCCCTCCTCTCCACCCACTCTCCTTCCTCCAGCCAGAGGTCACCAGGATGACATCCTATAGATGTATAGAACCATAAAGTGCATCCAGTATATGGTCACTGCATCGCCAAGTCCAATCCATTCCTGTCCGAAGCGTGGACCTCCGTTACGATTTATGGTCAAGGGCTGCATCAGGGCGAGGGGCCATGCTCCCAGGGGAACCCTGAAACCACTGGACCATCAATTGAGGTCTTTTAGTGGGGATCTCAGGGTGCACCCCTTTGTATTCTTGTGTTGCCAGTGAGACTCAACTTGGTGAGCTCCATCGCGCCTATCACTGGTGGTGGCCAGGCACCATCCGGTTCTTCCGGTCCCAAGTCGATGTAGGCACCCACTGATGTCTCTGTCTTCTGGGTTGTTTCTCCCCCATGTGATTTTAGTCCTTGATGAGCATCCGTTCTTCCTGAGTTGGGACCATTTACTGTGCCCTCGGATGGCAGCTTGGCAGCTTTTAAGACCCCAGATGCCACTCACCAACGTGGGGTGCAGAGAGCCCTCTTAGCAAAACACTAGTTGTGCCAGTTGGCCTCGCTTTCGCCTAAGAGCATGGTCCCCTGCCCCCTGCCCCAGCTACTCTATCCTTGTAATATTGGGTTAAGATGGAAGGAGTACTCATTTTTAAGTCAATACTGTTCTTGTTTCTAATGTGTGCTATCACCGATTTCACCCAAGCAGATACCTAGCAACTATCTAATCTAAACCATCCCCCCTCTCTCCCCTCCCTTGCAGCTGTCAAAGAGTCTTCTATACACAAGTCTGTTTTTGAGATCTTATTGTAGAGGTCTCATACAATATTTGTCCTTTTGTCGCTGACTACTTTCACTCAACATAATGTCTTCCAGTTGAAACCAGGTCATGAGATATTTCCTGAAGTCATCGTTGTTCTTTATCATCGCGTAGTGCTCCATTGAGTATATATCATAGTTTACCTATCCATTCTTCTGTTGTTGGGCATCTGGGTTGATTCCATCTTTTTGCTATCGTGGACTGTGCTGCGATAAACATTCTGGTGCATGTGTCCGTTGGTGTGAAAGACCTTGATTCTGTAGGATATATTCCAAGTAGTGGAATAACTGGGTCAAATGGTATATGAATATACCATTTTTTTAAGGAAGCACCAGATTGCTTTCCAAAGAGGCTGGACCATTTTGCAACCCCACCAACAGTGTAGGAGGGTTCCACTTTCTCCACAGCCTCTCCAGCATTTGTTGTTTTGTGTTTCTTGGATCATGCCTAACCTTGTTGGGGTGAGATGGTATCTCATTGTCGTCTTGATTTGAACTTCTTTAATAACTAAAGATCGTGAACATGTCCGCATGTGTTTTTTGGCTGCCTGGATCTCTTCTTTAGTGAAATGTCTGTCCATCTCCTTTGCCCATCGCTTAATTGGATGGTTTATCTTCTTCTTGTTGATATTTTGTAGTATCTTATAGATTATGGAAATCAGGCATCGGTCTGACATAGAGTTTCCAAATATTTTTTCCCATTCTGTGGGTGTTCTTTTAATTCTATTAATAAAGTCTTCAGATGAGCAAAACTGTTTAATTCTTAAGAGATCCCATTTATCTATTTTCTCTTCTGACGATTGTGGTTTGTTTGACAGATTTTGGAGTCGGTCTATATTGTGTATTAAAACTTCCATTGTTGTTTCTACCTTTTCTTGGATGAGCTTTATTGTTTTAGGTTTGATATTTAGGTCTTTTATCCAGTTGGAAGTGGTTTTTGTATAAGGTGTAAGATACGGACCTTGTTTCAGTTTCTTGCAGATGGATATCCAATTTTGCCAGCACCATTTGTTGAAGATACAGTTTTTACCCCAGTTTAATGTCTTAGGGCCTTTGTCAAATATCAGCTGTTCATAGGCAGATGGTGTCATCTCTGGGGTCTCAGTTCTGTTCCATTGATCGATCTGTCTGTTCTTGTACCAGTACCAGGCTGTTTTGACCACTGTGGCTGTGTAGTATGTTTTAAGGTCAGGTAATGATAGGCCTCCCAGTGTGTTCTTCTTTAGTAGTACCTTACTTATCTGGGGCTTCTTCCCTTTCCAAACAAAATTGGTGATTTGTTTCTCCATCTCATTAAAAAATGATGCTAGAACTTGTATTGGAATTGCATTATATAAATAAATTGCTTTGGGTAAAATAGACATTTTCACAATGTTAAGTCTTCCTATCCATCAGCAGGGTAGGTTTTTCCATTTATCTAAGTCTCTCTTAGTTTCTTGTAGTAAGGGCTTGTAGTTCTCTTTGTAAAGGTCTGTTGTTTCTCTGGTTAGATTAATTCCTAGGTACCTTATCTTCTTAGGGGCTATCGTAAATGGTATTGATTTGATAATTTGTTCCTTAACAATCTCGTTGTTGGTATAAAGGAATCCTACTGATTTACTTATGTTTATCTTGTATCCTGAGACTTTGCTGAACTCTTCTATCAGTTTGAGTAGCTTACTTATAGATTCCTTGGGGTTCTCTGCATATACAATCATATCATCTGCAAACAGGGAGATTTTAACTTCTAACTTCCTCTTTGCCGATGCAGATGCCCTTTATTTCTTGGTCTTGTCTGATTGCTCTGGCTAGAACTTCTAGCACAATGTTGAATAGAAGAGGTGAGAGTGGGCATCCTTGTCTAGTTCCTGATCTCAAGGGAAAGTCAGTCTCTCTCCATTCAGGATGATGTGGGCAATTGGCTTTGTATAAATGGCCCTTACTGTGTTGAGGGATTTGCCGTCTATGCCCATTTTGCTAAGAGATTTTAGCATGAATGGGTGTTGGACTTTATCAAATGCCTTTTCTGCATCAATGGACAAAATCAGATGATCCTTGTCTTTTGTGTTATTTATGTGGTTAATCACATTGATTGTTTTTCTGATGTTGAACCAGCCTCGCATCCCTGGTATGAATCCCACTTGGTCGTGATGGATTATTTTTGTGATATGTTGTTGTATTCTATTGGCAAGAATTTTGTTGAAGATTTTTGCATCTAGGTTCATGAGTGATATCGGTCTGTAGTTCTCTTTCTTTGTTGGGTTTTTCCCTGGCTTAGATATCAGGGTTATGCTGGCTTCATAGAATGAGTTTGGGAGTACTCCATCCCTTTCTATACTGTGAAATAGTCTCAGTAGTATTGGAGATAACTCTTCTCTAAATGCTTGGTAGAATTCTGCAGTGAAGCCATCTAGGCCCAGACTTTTTTTGGTTGGCAGTGTTTTGATGACCTTTTCAATCTCTTCCTTTGTGATGGGTTTATTAAGTTGTTCTTCTTCACGTTGTGATAATTTGGGTAGGTGGTATGAGTTAAGGAATTGGTCCATTTCCCATAGGTTTTCAAACTTGTTACAGTACAGTTTTTCATAGTATTCTGTTATGATATATTTGATTTCTGTTGCATCTGTGGTGACAACTCCCCTCTCATTTCTAATTGGGTTATTTGTTTCCTGCTTTTCTTTAGTAAGTTTAGCCAGTGGTTTCTCAATTTTGTTGTTTTTTTCAAGAAACCAGCTTTTGGTCTTTTCAATTTTTTCAGTTGTTTTTCTGTTCTCTAATTCATTTAGCTCTGCTCTAATCTTTATGATCTCGTTTCTTCTGGTGCCCAAGGGATTCCTCTGTTGTTCTCTTTCAACTTGTTCAAGCTGTAGAGTTACTTCCTTGATTTGATTTCTTTCTCCTTCCAGATGTGTGCATTTATGGAGATAAACAGACCTCTGAGCACTGCTTTGGCTGTATCCCATAGGTTCTGGTAGGAAGTGTTTTCGTTGTCATTGGAATCCATGAATTTCTTTATTTTGTCCTTGATTTCCTCTATAACCCATTTTTTTTGAGCAAGATGTTGTTCTGTTTCCAAGAGTTCCACTTTCTATCTCTGTTTTTTCTGCTATTGATTTCAACTTTGATGGCTTTATGATCTGAGAAGATGCTTTGCAGTAATTCAGTGGTATGGATTTTGTTGAGCATTGCATTATGGCCTATCACATGGTCAATTCTGGAGAATGTTCCATATGCACTGGAGAAGGTGTAGTTGTCTGCTGATGGGTGGAAAGTTCTATATATATAATCAGTGAAGTTTAGTTGGTTAATTGTGGCAATGAGGTCTTCTGTATCTTTACTGAGTTTTTTTCTAGATGATCTGTCTAGTATTGAGAGTGGAGTGTTGAAGTCTCTCAGTATTATGGTGGAGTCTTCTAACTCTCTTGAGTGTAGTCAGTGTTTCTTTGATGTATTTAGGTGCTCTGATATTAGGTGCATAAATATTTAATATAGTTAAGCCTTGCTTGTGTACTGAACCTTTCAGCAATAAATAGTGTCCATCTTTGTCCACGATGGTGGATTTGACATTAAAATTGATTTTGTCTGAGATTAGAATTGCCACCCCTGCTCTTCTTTGTTCATTGTTAGGTTGATATATATTCTTCCAACCTTTAATTTTCAGTTTGTTCCTATCTTTAGGTCTCAGGTGAGTTTCCTGTAGACAACATATGGATGGGTCATGTCTTTTGATCCAAGATGTCACTCGATGTCTCTTTACTGGAGCATTCAGTCCATTCACATTCAGTGTAATTATTGATAGGTGTGTGTTCAGTGCTGCCATTGTGATGTGTTTATTTTTATGTTGATGTTTTCTCTGTTGTTCTTATTAGTCTGTTCTGGGACGTTCTTTTTTGTGAGTTGATTTTTCACCTTTTTCAGAGCTGGTTTTGTGGTTGTTGAGACTCTTGTGGTACATTTCTTGAAATGATACAATACATCTTTGTTGTGCTTTACAGCTGCCCCTATGATCCCCCTTAATAAACTATATATAAACCCAATTTTAATTACTACCAGTCTTGTCATCTTCCTCTCCATCTGGAAGGACTATAACAACTGTAGTACATCCCTCTTTTTAATATGGTGACACCATAGTTTTCATGATGATCACTGGATTGTTTCTTTCCATATCAAAGCTGTGATTGGCTTTGGAGCCTTCCCTAACTGAGTAGAGTAGTAAAGTTGTAGTAAAGTTGTTCTAAAATATAAAGTTAGTGGTTTTGTTCTTCTAAGCCAGAGCCAAGAACTTCTTTCAATATTTCTTGTAGTTTTGGTTTGGTTTTTACAAAGTCTCTGAGTTTCTGTTTATCTGGGAATGTCTTAATTTCATTTTCGTATTTGAAAGATAGTTTTGCAGGATATATAATTCTTGGTTGGAAGTTCTTTTCCTTCAAGGCTTTGAATGTGTCATGCCACTGTCTCCGTGCCAGCATGGTTTCTCCTGAGAAATCTGAAGAGAGCCTACAGGGTTTCCCTCTGAATGTTAGCTTTGCTTTGAGTCTTGCTGCCTTTAAGAGTTGCTGCTTATGTTTCATTTTGCTAAGCTTGATTATAATATGTCTTGGAGTTTCTTTTGAGATCTGTATTGGGTGGCATATGATATGCATCTGAGATGCATATCGAAGGTTGTTCCTCTTAATAGAGTCCCACATGCTTCTTAATGTTTCTTCAATTTTCTTGCTTCTTTTTTCTGATTTCTGCTCATAGATGCTGGCCTCAGTAGCTCTTTCTTCCAAGTCAGAAATTCTTTTTTCTATTTGTTCCATTCTGTTTTCTTGGCTTTGCATGGAAGTTTCTATGTCTTTGATTTTGTTCTTGATCTGTTGGATTTCAGAGTACTGATGTTACATCAGATCGAACATCTTACTTAATTTTTCATTTTGTTCTGCTGCATTTTGTATAAGGTCTAGAAGGGCTCTGTATATAATCATTTTGTATTCACTTTCTGATGCTTTCATAAAAGTTTCTTCATCTGGAAAACTCCTTGGTTGCTTTGTTTGGTAGCCTTCTGAAGCCATGGGTGATTTCTTGTATGCCACAAGTGTCTGTTGCTTTTTGGGACCCATGTGAGTATGTAGAGGCTGGAACAGGTATTGTGAGGATGGACTGCAGATGTTTCTCTGGGCTGTCTTCAGTCCGTGAGAGCCAGGGTAGCCAGGCGCGGGAGTCAGCGTAAGAGAGGAAGTTTTTTGCTCAGTAGCATGAAAACCAAAGTAACAGCCCTGTGCCGTGTCCTGGGGCTGATTAGGTGACCAGAAGGCTCCGTTTGATTATCAATTCAGGTCTTGGATTCCAGAGGGATATAAGGAGACGTGTGCTTAGTCTGCCAGCTTGATTCCACCTCCCTGAAATTATATTTCTAAAGACACGTAACAGTTTTTCCTTTATAAAGGGGTCTCTAATCTCTTAGTGAACCATCAGTCTCCGTTGAAGTCTGATTAAAGCTAAGGACTCACCCCTGAAAAGTATGCACGTGCACACCATTCAGAATGTCCTCCAATTTCAAGAGTTACGGAAATGCCCTGGGCCCAAATGCCGGATACTGCAGTTTTTCCGTCAGATGCAGTTATTCGTAGACATTCAGACAGCAGTATTACAACTTCACAGTAAAGGTCTTTCCAGACTGTCACAGTGTGGCCAGTTACATATTTTAAAATAAATTGTGCCAAAAAAAATAAGGTTCAGACTAACCAGGAGTACGTTTTACTCGATGCCTACAAGCAGCACAGATTAATTTTTCTCTAAATAGCCGCAGTCAAAATGATAACTTCTTAGGTGTCTCAATGTTTCGTCTATAAAGGAATACAAACAGGCACAGTACAATGTTCAGAATCTTTATTTAACTAGCTAAAACATTATTTAGACAGACTTAGCAATGAAAAGAAAGAACTGATGATTCATTGTACCTCATGAAGGTTTTTGTTACAGGTAGTCCCAGACCTAACGACATATTCAAGTTACAGGGAACCCTACTTAGGACCCCGCTCTTTTTCTGTGGGAGTTGCACATCTTATTAGTAGTATACCGTACGTACAGTGTTGCAGCACGTAATCGCTGCTGTTGGCCGTTTCAGATGTACACTTAGCAAATACTCAAAGATCACATTTAAAAGATACTGACAATAAATGGCAGTGGGAAAAAGTCAACATCGGAACCAACGTAATGACAGTCATCAGGACAGAACCCTGCTTCCAGTAGGGGACTACCTGTATTTGTGTTACCAGGTAGGAACCGAAACCATCTCTGTTCAAAAATAAATGTTGAGAGCACTGCATACTCTTTGTTCTGATTCATAAATAATTCAAAAAACAGTTCTCACATTCTTTCTAACTCAAAATGTTAGTCACAAAGATCCTACAATTTCTCTCTGTTTAACCCCTGAGATACTGTGATCTCTTTTACTCCCCAAACAATCCTGGAAAATACCATTTTTTATGTTATTCCTAGGAGTGTACAGCAGACCTGCCTTTGCAAGTCATTCTTGAAGAGACTGAAGCCTTGAAGGTATCAATAAAGTAGGAATAAATTGTTTCTGGCGCTGGCAGGAGACCCACACACCCTCTAACAGAATGGATTTAGAAGATGTGCTTTTTCTAATTTCCTACTAAAGTAGAGACTAATCCTGCCTTCTTAGTTTAGCCATGTCAGAGTGCCTCCACAGCCAACTTCCCAAAGAGCATACTTGTGTAAGGTGCCCAGTGCAAATAACAGGAATGCGGCTTGCTTTAAATACACTGCACTGGAGAACCAGACTGAATCATAAGAGCTTCATAAAGCAAACAGAAGTGAAGTGTTAGCCACTTTCCTAGGGAATAAGAAACAGTCCTAAGGTCAAAGAGTGTTTTCTCCTTTTTATCCAAGTAAATAGTAACACAATTTTAGCTTAACAAAAGACTAGCACTAGGTCATTTGGGGTTATGGCTACAGAAATGCAGAATTAACCAGCATTACCTGGACATTGAGCACGATATCCACACTCCAATCATGCCTCGTACAAAGCGATGTAAAGCACACATTTACTAACAAGATTTGCTGTTACACTCAACAGGGGCATCAATGTCAGCCTGCTTAGGAAAACCACATTACATACAACACAAGATGGTTTGCTAACAGGCATTTTCAGATGTTTGGGTTTCGTTTTCTGCCTGTGTCTTAACCACTCATGTACTTTCACCTAATTTCATAACATATATTTGAACAATTCCATTTCTTCATTTAAAATTTATTTTCACATTGATGTGAACAACTTTTGGAAGTCTAGAAAACGTTTCAGACAACCTCAGATTAAAAGCTCTCTAGAAAACACTTAGCTGACCTCCAAGAGGTCAAAGATAATTATAGTCTGATTTTTTTCATGTCATAGCAGCTATTACCCTTTTGTATTTCTAAAACGTGAACTAAATGTTGATTATCTTTCCGTGCTTAAACAACCTTAACAACATGCGAACACAGCTATACCCTTGACTGTCTTTTATCCAACAAAACAATCACGCATACACCGTACAGGAAGAGCCTCTGTGTTCACAGACATCTGGGTGCTTTTCTCTGCTTTCAGAGCATTTACAATTTTTCCCTTCACAGGGCATGTGAACCACAGGACATGTAAACATAATTTATAACCAATTGTTTACAGGTAAGTAATTACACAGAAAGCTAATGCCAGCTAAGATTTATGGGTAAGTCCGAAAGATGACTGACTCAAGTTTCATGGCCTCCGCATTTGAGATAGCTAGCTCTTAACTCATAAACATATGGATAATAATTGTAAGTTCAGTCACTCAGCACTCATTTCGAGTGACTCTGATGTATGCTGTCTTACTTGATCCTCTTTTTCAGACTTCCTCCTAGCCTCTCACTGTTGGAAGAGTCTCCAAAATAATGTGTGCTTTAGTTGTAAACACTCATTGCCAATATTCAGAAAAAATAGAGGATTTTTTTTCTTTGCCAAGTGTTTGTGAATGTAAGTTAAAAATTTATTTGGATTTGGATTCAAATATTTATAGATTTACACTCTACCTATTTCATCAAAATATACTGTATGATATTTAATAAAACCAACTACATAAAATAAAGTTTTCAACACGATTTGTACAAACCCCTAGAAAAGCTGCTTTTTCTTTATAAGGCTGTTGGCAAGCGATCACAGCCATGGAAGAAGGGAGATGGTAACCTTTGGTGGTTTTACTGTTTCACAAGAGACGACGGTGTGGCTAGAACAGGCTGGATATGTCATTCCACTGGAAACACTGTTTTGTACTATGAAATACTTTGATGACTTTGGAGGCTGTCAGTCACTGTCAGATTCTTCATCGTCACCTATCGGATATGACTGGATATTATTCTGGGTGTACATTTTTGTTTTAATGGAGCAGTTGTGATCCATGAGAATAGCCTAAAAGAGAGCAAAGTAGAAGTGTATTAATTTGTGTTTCATAGAGAAGATGATTTTAGCCTACTCTTTTTTTGAGGATTATCAGTTTGAAAGCTGTGTATAATACCACCTGCTACTAACCAGTTATCTGCAGCAACTGCCTAGTGCCTGGCCTGGAAGATTTGCGGCTGGACACTCAGCCAAAATTGCAGGCAACAGGTGATAGCAGAAGCTGCCTCTGGGGTCTTACCATCATACCCATCAACAGCCACACGTCAATTCTGGGGATCCTATACACTGTGAAGCAAGGTGTTATGCAGGCTAGGTTTAGGAAGAGCCAGAATCTTGGGACTGGGGTGAGGAGAGCCTGGAGGTCACCCTGTCCGAGTATTGTTTATAGACTTCATTGTGGCAGCACAGTTGGTTAGCGATGCCATGCTCGCTCCTTAATGGGAGCATTCTCAGGTGTCAGCAGTGTACCTGGGGCTCAACTAAGACCTGTCTCCAGATTGACAGATCCAGTTCTGACACCAACTGACTCCAGGCTGCCCTCAATGCTTTCTGAAGACCGTCACCACGGCCTGTTAGATTTCTCTAGGCCAAACATCTCTCAAAGTTCTGACCCATTCATAATATGATTTGCAGACTGCCTTTCCCAAATCCTGGCTGGGCTCTAGCTCAAACGTATGATTTTTTAAAAAATCCATTCCCCTCAGATGATCACCAAGGACCAAAATGCCATGGGGGAAAGAGAAGCTAGAAGACAGAGAGACCCACGTGAGTGGGTGACTACACTGACATGTGACCAGAAGAAGCAGATGGTGCCAAGCTACCATCAGTGATAGCTGTGATGGGGCTCACAAAGTTGAGTCTCACTGGCAACACGAGAATAAAAAGAGGTACACCCTGAGATCTCCATTAAAAGACCGCAATTGATGGTCCAGGCGCTTCAGGGTTCCCCTGGGAGCACAGGCCCTGGCCCTGATGCTGCCCCTGTCCATAAATGGAGGTCAACTCTTCGAACAGGAATGGATTGGACTTGGTGACATAGAGTGACCGTGTGTACACTTTATGGTTCTATGCATCTATAGGATGTCATCCTGCTGACCTCTTACTGGAGGCAAGGGAGAGGGTGAAGAGGAGGGGATAGGAGATTGTTAGGAGAATATGACATGTATGGAATGCAGATGAGGAGTGTGCTGTCACTGGGCAGGGAAAGCAGAGGGAGCTGCACATACGCGGGCATGCAAATTTATACGGAATTATACATTTTCACTCAATCATAATTAAAAAAGTTTTTTTTTTTTAAATCCATTCCCATTTTGGTGAACATAAAAATGTCATCCCTCCTTCACTGTAATTGAAAACAGTATGACTAATGACAAAGCAAAGCTTTGGTTTCCCACTGCATCCTCAGTTGACAGCCCTTGTAATCAGTATCTTCCTGCAGGTGTACCAGACTAAGCACCAAAAAAATAAATAAATAAAATAAACCCACTGTCATCGAGTTGATTCTGACTCAGTGACCCTACAGGACAGAGCAGAACCGCCCTATAGTTTCCAAGGACTGCCTGTTGGATTTGAACTGCTGACCTTTTGTTAAGCAGACACAGATGGCCCTTGAGTACCATGCCACCAGGGTTTCCAAAGCAAGCATGGTGTCTGATAATTCAGCTGATGTTAAATGGGCCCTGACATTCTGACTATTTAAGATGCAATGCCCCAGCCTCACAATAACCTTGGGTAGTAGGGTGAAGAAATAGGCTCAGAGAGGAAAAATTTGACTGAGGGCTCTATAGCCAGAATGTGCCAGAATGTAAGCCCAGGCACCCCAATAGTCAGAGGCAGCTGAGGGCAGACAGTGAGTACTGTGTGTGAGTTCTTTTTCCATTAGGAATGTCTTATGAAGTGTTCCTCTTTCATGAGAACTAACCTGGTTTTCCCCAATATCTTCTTGTGCAATTAAACAACGTTAATGGAAACGTTTACCTGCATTAAAATGTATCTTATCCTGGGCTGGAAACCCTGGTGGAATAGCAGTTCAGAGCTACATCTGCTAACCATAAGGCTGACAGTTCAGATCTGCCAGGCGCTCCTTGAAACTCTGTGAAGCAGTTCTACTCTGTCCTATAGGGTCGCTATGAGTCCGAATTGACTTGACTGCAGTGGGCTGTGATTTTAGCTTGGCCACTGCAACATATCCTCTGGTGTTTGTAAGCAGTTATTCCCTGTTCTCACCCCACAGACTTGATAACTTTCTATGACTCCGCTCAGTGTTTCATCCATTTACCGCTGCCCGGGAAATTCTAAAATGGCCTGCCCATGTGAATGATAAGGTAAGCGCTCCCTTCACTCTCTAAGTTAGGCTGCCAACCCAAATTGTCAGCTGCCCACTCAAGTCAGGGCAGTGAGAAATTAGTTGGAAAGCTCAGGGATAGAATGCAGGGCATTGAATGCCAGGCAAGGGGATGGGACACTCGAGGAGTGCACTCCACTTATTCACAACTGCTTTCTATCTCTTGGTTCATCCACCACCGGCCTTGAATTCACATGCAGGTAAACTTCCTGAGGAGTCCCAGAGTCTGGTGCGGGGCACACAACAGACTCTGTCAAAAGCTGGTAGAAGGAAGATACTTAGTCAGACCAGTGAGCCGGCAACACACGGACTTAATGATCAGAATTTATCAGTTCAACTTAGTGATCAGAATTTATCAGTTCAACTTAATGATCAGAATTTATCAGTTCAGCCAAATGCTGTCAACACAGCCCACTTATTTTTGCTAAAGACATTTTCTTCCTTGAAATCCTGTTCTCTGTCCCCGTGTCTCATAGGTTATAAGGTTGAGTAGTCAGGATTGTAGCTTTTAAAACCTAGCCTGCAAGCTTCTGAACATCTTTGGAAATATCTACAGTGCAATAATATATTTCTCAAGTCATATAGGATTAAATAAGGCAGATGGCATGAAATATTTTGAAGGTGACATGAAAAGAGAGGCATGAAGTGGTGAATGACAGGTACAAGGAGTGGCCATGGAGCAGCCAGTCCATCTAGACCAAAATCTGAGCACTGCTGTGGAGAGAAAGATGGACTCAGCTCACAGATGAAGAGAAGAAATGGGGAGAGGCTAAAGTCCGAATTAAGAGCAAGCCCAGTTACTCATAGCTGAGCCTTGTTGTTGGGTTGATTTGTTGTCCCATAATGAGAAAGCGACGACAAGTTTGCACCTACTCTGTAAATGCCTTGCAAAGGGGTAGATCTCTCTGTGTGCCTTATGAGAGGCAGAGCGTATTCAGTCTCATTCCCTCTGGATGCGAGCTACAGGGCAGAGAGAAGGCAGGGGAGCCACCCAGGGAAAGAAAGCTGCCATCCTTAAACCAACTGTGCAAAGCACAGTTGCAAAGCAATCAGAAACGTCAAGAACAAGACTTAAGAAACATACTCTATCTCTAAAAAATAATCCTTCCACCTGGAAAAAAAAAGAATCCATCTCAGAATGCAGCTATTATCCCCAGCTGAGTATATGAGGCATTACGGACGACCATATGTAATTGTTGAAAACCTTGGTGGTATACTAGTGAAGTGCTACAGCTGATAATCCAAGCAGTCAGCAGTTCGAATCTACCAGATGCTCCTGGGAAACCCTATGGGGCAGTTCTACTCTGTCCTATAGTGTTGCTATGTGTCAGAACTGATTTGATAGCAGTGAGTTTGGGCTCTATGCAACTGTCCTATAACTGGAACACAATTTTTCCTCAAATGGAAATGTTGAAATTTCTTATACTTGCCTACAGACTTGGAAAACAGTTAATAAGAGTTGTGTCCCACCCCCTTCCATGATACTGTTTATTTAAGAAAAAGAAATCCATAAACTGAAATGGAAGAAAAATTCTAGAGCTTACACATTAGTTCATAATTCTGTGACTGCAGATGATGAAAAGTAGCATTAGATCTTTCAATACAAAATTACCTAAATTCAACCGCTCATTGTTGGAAGGCTCCCTAACGAGCCAGTTGTTTGCTCAGGGCTGTGTTCCTTACCCCAGCTCTCTCCTTCCCTGCATTTAGGAACAGCGAACCCCACACACCACAGCCTGTCCAGAGCAGAGTTTCCTCAATGCACAGTAAGGGATTTCTTCTCCTTCCCCACACCGCCGGCCTGCCTCACTCCCCCTCATCATTAGGGGCTCTCGGCCTCCACCCCGTTTCCTCCTGCTCTGCTCGTACAATGAGTCGGCCGCAGCTGCACGTCTGCTACCCTCCCATAGCACTGTTATGCCAGTCAAATGGCATCTGACGTGATCCCTTCCATTACGGGCATCAATTACAGGCAGAGAGAAGGACATGTTGTCAAGTTTTTAACGATTCATCTTGCTAAGAGCTTGTTAAGGATTTTGACATTTTGCTATGAAAGCAGCTTTCTTGAAACCTGTAGTTCTCACTGCTTTGCCTTTCAGGATTGTCTCTCCCATTTCCTTCAGCATTTTTTTTTCTAATGAGCTAACACACTGGTTTAAATGTGGGAAGAAAAGGGGCCTTGAAAGCTGCCTTCAGACTCTTCTTTTGTGGGACACAGAGATGCAGCCGGCTAGTAACCCCCTGCTCACCCTTTGACCTCATTCACTTCCTCTGAAACCTCAGCTAAGACTCCACGCTGCTGTCCACCAACAGACAACACGGTGGCCACTGACATCAGCGCCCTGGCTGGGACACCCCCTGAGCTGTTCTTGGGCCCATATGGCGTCAGGAAGCTGTCACCTCATAGAGAGAAGGAAGGGAGGAAACTGGTACCAGCAGGGTGACAGGGTGGCTTAGAGCATGAGGTCAACACAAAGAAGACGTGTGGATGATGCCGCAAACGGCAGCATGAACCTTGTCCACATGCTAGCTCGGGGTATGCGCTCTCCTGAGAGTCTTTCCTTTAATCCTCTTTGCAACACTTAAGACAGGGGTTGTCATTTCCTCCAGCTGACAGAGGAAGAGGGACTTGAGAGTCACACAGCCCCTAAGTGCTGGGGTCAGTCGAGTGAGGACCTCTGACGCCATGCCAACCCTTCGCTATCGGCAAGAATCTCAGACTGTCTTCTGGGTGTGGGGAGCATGTGCAGGGAATTATCTTTCAGTTAAAAAGGGTTGAGATTAGCCTTCACTTAGCCTTAATCAAACTGATACCAAACCAAAAAATGAAACCCACTGCTGTCAAGTTGATTCCCACTCATAGCAACCCTACTGGACAGAGTAGAACCACTCCATAGGGTTTCCAAGGATGCCTCACCAAACTGATACAGGGGCAGCAAAATGACATTATTTCAGTTGTTGCACTGAGAGCCGCTTGACCCCTGGTTGGGTAAGATACTGTTTGCCCTGCAGTCAGCCAAACAAAGATGGATCAGGAACCTACATAACCCTAGTGGAGGCTGGAAGATACGAGAATCACCTCGAGGATATCTAATAAGGTGTTGTGGTTGTTCAAAGCTCAGATGCAGCTACGCAAGCCTGGAAATGATGAGGCTGATCTGACTGCGAAGAGGTGAAGAGCAGGACAATGAAACAGGAGAGAAGAAAGGGCTGGCTTCCATCAGATTATTTCTGCTCTTCTTGTAGCCAAATGGGTCATGACTATTTCAAAATTATCTGGGTAGATTCACCATCATCAATAGCACAAAACCAGTGACTGGTGCTGGATATTTTTAAAACACGTTTAAAATGAATGCAAAAAAAATGCCTTAGAAAACACAGGCTGCACATAGCCAGTGAAAATTGTAACAGAGAAGTTCAGCAAATGCCACAGCATCATGGTTCCCTCAGCTGGACCATCAGAAAGAACTTCTAAGGTACTCCAGAGAGAACACCATGAACCTCATGTCTACTCAAAGACAAAAACACCATCTCCCTTGCCTCGTTCATCTCACTCCTTCTCACTCTAAGACACTCTTCCTTCAGCTGCCCGAGTAGCTGTCTCCTGCTGAGGTTTCCAAGACAAGCAGTCCCTCCTCCTAGTATGGACTATTACCAAAAACACTGACCTGCTCTTTCTGGGTCAGTTCAACAGCTTAGAAAAGCTAAAACGAATTCTGCGCTTCAAAATTAAAATTTAGAGTCAATAAATGTGAACCTGTGCAAAAGTGGGATGTTTCATACCTGACATTCTATCTCACCTATTAGTATTATTTGGGCCACAAGGTGATGAATTAAAAGGTTCTATATGGAAACCTCAATGGTGTAGTGGTTAAGTACTGTGGCTGCTGACCAAAAGGTCATCAGTTCGAATCCACCATGTGTTCCTTGGAAGCACTATGGGGCAGTTCTACTCTGTCATATAGGGTTGCTATGAGTAGGAATCAACTCAACAGCAGTGAGTTTGGTTTGGGTTTTACATGCTTACATGTATGCCCAAAGATACATAAGTTTTCCTCAAGCATTTCCTAAAACCATCCCCAGAATCTTACAAATGTGGTAAGGACAAAGACACCAACTATTCATGCTGTAAGTGTTGTCAGGAAAGGGTACCACAGTGGTTAACCCAAGAGGGAGAGTAAGGGGCAGGAAAAGGGTGGCCAAGATTTTCAAGAACATAGAAAACTAAATTAAATGACTCCATGTTTTGATTTGGTTGACAAAAAGCTGCCCCAACTGCCAATTAAATATAAAAATAACATCACTCTTCAAAGTTATAAATATATTACCTAATATAATGAAAGCTGTAACTGCTTGTTTGGTACATACTGTAAAAAAGAAACTTTTATTATGTTTGGAACATACTTTAGAATGAAACCACGAGGAAGCTATCCAGAAGACCGGGCTAAAATGATCAAGAGGAAATGTATCACTGCATCTTAAATTTTTCTTACCATTTTTTCTTCCTTGGCAGGTGGACTCCGAAGAAAAAAGCAGAGGGGAGCAAAAAGAATATCAATTATTCCAATAATTGTCATGAGCCATGGAAATCCAATTGCCTTGGCAATAGCCCCACCAGCGGAAGGACCTGGGAAGAAGCAGAGAATCAGATAAATCTCTCTCTGAATGTCTTGTAGACAGAAAGACACAAGTACTTGTTAACAGGCATTAGCTGTCAGGCACTGAGGAGAAATTCCTTTGAAAAGCCAGCGTCCTTACCTATGGCATATCCCATACAAAAGGCAACGTCCGCAATGGCATAGACACTCCCATAGACGGACACGTGCCGCAGGTCCACCAGGTGACCCATGATGGGCATCATGGACGAGTCCACCATTCCTGGGGGCAGTCAGGAAACACAGTTCATAGAAAACAGACGCAACCCTCACATGAGCTGAGAGACATGGGACTGTGTCCTGAACTCGCTATCCTGCCAGCTCTTCTCTTCTGTCACTGCTACCTGCAAGTCCTGAGGCCAGACTCTTGACGGCCTCTGGCTGAGAATGGACTCCTGTTAGCCCAGCCTCTCCTGGTCCCTGCCTGGCCTCACTGCGCCCCGCTGGCGCATCCTCTGGTAACTCACCTTGCCATTCCTCAGATGGAGGGGGGTTGCTGGTTTCTGGCTGTGTGGCCCCTGAGCCTACTTCCTCCTTGGGCTTCCCTGACTCCTGACTGTCCACCTACCTTCTGATTCACTTGCACCTTGCTCTCCGAGAGGGGGCACACTGATGCTCCTCACCCACGTCCCTCCCCGTCCCCACTGTGGCCTCATATTGATGGGACTGACAAAGGTGGAAAATACCAGGGAGAGCTGCAGGTACCAAGTTTGAGGAACCGGAGAATCCTCTGGCCCTACCCAGGGAATGAAAGCCAGAAGAGGCTTGCTTATTATATTAGCTCGGAAACAAAAATGAAAAGCCAGGGTTAGAATCTCTGGCCTACTGAATAGCTGGGACAGGCAGCATAAAGAAAGAACACCTGTTTTAGAGTTCTGGGTGCAAACTGTGGTTGGGCGACCATGCATGTCTAACCTTTCTGAATTCTGGTTTCCTCATCTGTACCAGGGGGACAGTGACGACTGGTTAACGAGATGCTAGCTGTGGACACACTGGGGAGTCCTCTAAGTTGCTTCCCTCAGCCCCACAGGTATCAGAAGCAGGCTGACAGTGAAATACCTTTCATTCAACTAGCATTTGCTGATGGAATAATCTCTGCTAAGTGCTGGGGACGTCGGTGGACAAAACTGACATGAGAGCTAGGTACTGAGCACAGAGTTAAAAAATTCACTACCATGGTGATCAGCACTATAGACGCGCTGTGCAAGGGTACATACGAATTCACATTTACACACACATCTATGTGCACACGTGCACATGGTGCATATTACACATTTCTACATATACACATAAACGTGTGTATTTATACACACACCCACATGCACACAAATGTGTGTGTGTGTGTGTGCACACATCCCTACAAATACACATATAGGGTTGCTGTGAGTCAGATTTACTTGACAGCAGTATACACACACCCCCACACATGTAGACACACATATATATGTGTACACACATACACACACAGTAGGGACTAGGGGGGTCAGGAGAGCCTCTGTTCCTGTGTTCTCCTGCACCACTCAAAGGTGAATTCTCACCCTCATCCTGTTGACAGATTTAGCCAGTTAGTTTTACCACGATCAACCTGTATATTATGCATTAGGAAAAAAAAGAAAAAACAAACCTGTTGTTGAGTCAGTCACGACTCACAGAGAGCCTACAGAACTGCCCCATAGGGTTTCCAAGGACCACCTGGTAGGTTTGAACTGCCGGCTTTTTAATTAGTAGCCATAGATCTTAACCACTATGCCACCAGGGTTTCATAAATGAAAAAGACATACTATTAATCCAAAATGTTAACAAGATTTTCCCTAATAGATACGTTATTGTTCCTCTCATTTTAAAGATTCTCTTGGCCTGTGAAAATTTCCACAGCACAGGCAGGCAGGCATCAGTGTATTTGTCTGTGTTTTCTTCCAAACTAGAAAAAATACACATGCAGTCTTGGTCCCTTAACTTCATATGAGAAAGTCTCTTGGCAGAGACAGGCACAAACAAAAGAATTCTGAGCAAGGGATTCTCTCTCTCGTTTGCCCAGCTCACCATGGAGCATCAGTCTCGTTCTGTCAACACCAGGCTTTCGAGGAACCTGGTTCTCAAGGGGGAAATGTACTATTCCATGGAAGCATATAACCTCATGTGGACCATAAATGGAGTTTACTTGAGTTAAACTGCCCACAGTCGCCTCTCAAGTTTCTAGAAATTTCTGATTGAGTAACTATAGTCTGCCAGAGGAAAAGAAAATCATTCCTAGCAATGGAGGGAACAGAGTTTCAAATTTAGCTGCAAGGTTCATGCAACTTACCAATTGCAAAACCCACTCCAAAGTTGGGAGCTATGAGTCCATAAATGTTTTTTGCAAAAGGAATCTGTAAGAAGAAATAAATATCATGCTAAAATAAGTTCCTAATATTCAACTTTTACTCATATGGAGATTGTTAAGAATATTGTCTTCCCTGGGCTTAGACTGTCTCTTCCCTTCTAAAGGAAACAGGAGGAGAAAAGAGATGGATGGATTTGGGGGAGAACTGGACCCTCCAAAGCTTTAAGAATAAAAAGGAGTCTTATGACTACCATACACACACATACACACATCTATTCCATAAGTCAAAGATCAGCCTAGTCTATGCTCAATTTCTGACAAGATCAAGAAGGCATTTGGAATAGACATCACCCATCGCTTTGTTCTAGAAAAGCATCTTGCTATTGTTACAGGCTAGTTGCCTTCAAGTGTTTAAGGATTACAAAGTTCCAGGAATTTTTTTAAAAAGAAGTTAAAAGTTTAATATCTAATAAAACATTCTAAATATATTCTAACCAATGTACACTGACAATATACTCCTTGGAGAACACTGCCCCCAATTTTTTAAGATGAAAATTTGGAAAAGAAATGAAAGATAAAGATATTATAAAACTAAATAGTGACAGATTTCCAACGGCTGTAACATGTCGATTGGTGGCTCTTGCCCAAGGTGAGTGTTTTATCCACAGATAGTTTCTACTTTTTCCCTGGCATCTTTTACTCACACATAAAATGCTGATTCCGACAATTAACATTCCCAGAAGAGCACAAAGCCACCTATCAAAAGAAAAACATCATCAATAAGGGATTGTTCCATTCCCTCCCCCCACCCCAGTCCAAAGTTTCAGGGAAAACCAAAGCCAATGACTTGTAGTAGCTAATGCTGGAACACTGTGGACTTTTTAAAAGTAACTGCATGATTAGGATCCTTAGTGGTACAGTGGTGAAGTGCCAGGCTGCCAATCTGAAAACGGTGGCAGTTCAAGCCCACCCAATGGCTCCATGGGAGAAAGAGTGGGCAGTCTGTTCCCATAAAGGTTAGTGCCCAGGAAACCCTGCGGGTCAGTTCTACTCTGTCACGTGGGGATGCTAGCAGTTGCAACCCACTCGACAGCACCTAACAACAACTACTATGTTGTCATAGCAGAGTGAGTGGTTTTCATTTCATCTTACCTCCCCATTTTGTGTGCGAGTATCCCAAAAATATTAGTTCCAATGAGATAAGAGATACTAGCTGGCAAGAAAGCAACGCCTGTAAATTTATGAAAAGGACACCTTATCAGTACAGTATCAGTCAAACACTGGAAAAACTAATAATTGCAGACTCCACAATGTTGATTAGAGCAGAGGAAATGAAGCCTGCGGACCTGCCCCGGAGCAGCTAATATCCGGCGGCTGGCAGAGCAGGCTAGAACTCTTTCGGCTCACGTATCTGCACAAAGCCACTGAGACACTCCAGAAATGAAAACCATTTCTTTATCGACTGCTCTGTCTCACCCCCACCTCCATCTGGTCACACGATCTACACAGAAACCCAAATAGACAGTAGCAGAGGGGCTGAGCTTGGCCACTGAGGGCTCAGGTGAGGGTACCAATGGTGCCATCTTTGCCCTTTTTTTTGCCCATCTTTTCCCTTTATCATTGGTGGTGACAGAAGTAATACACAGTCATTAAAGAAAACGAGCAAACATAAAGCCAAAAGAAAAAGTTCAAATGATCTCCAATCCCATCCCCTAGGAAGTCACAGTTCTCATTCTCTTCTCTCTGTGTCTACCTGGGTGCACCTGGGGTTTTGTGCTTCTCAATAAAATGAGATTATACTAAACCTATTTTTCTATACCCTGCTTCTTTCAGTTAGATTTATGAACTTCTTTCCCTGTTTAAAAATAATAAACATCTATGCGGTCTTTCTTGGAGACAGTGGTACTTGGCCGACATCCTCCGACTGGAGGTCTCATGCAGAAGAGGGGGCCTGTGTCCCTAACCCCACCCTCAGGTACAAAGCTGATTTCCTGCTCATGGGAGCAGCAGATGCCTTCAAAGTAGCTTTTCATCAAATAGGTCTACTCGAATCAGACCAGGCTTGGCTGCCGGTGGATTTGCCCCTGCCAGCTCTAACCTGTCTGTGTCATCACCTGGATGACAGGACCATCGCTGTACTAAAGACTGCTTTTCAAACTCTTAGTACTTTTAGTATTACTTCTTGAAATCAGATACACCAGATTAGATTCTGAGTTCTGCCTGTGAATGGAAAAAGGTGTTCTGTCCTCAAGCTTATGACTGTTTTCAGTCAGTGTATCTGGATAAGATAAACAACGTCCTTCAGTTAAAATAAAATAAAATAAAATAACAGTGGTCAAACCAAGCACTGCCATATGACCCAGCCATTGCACAGCTAGCAAATACAAAAGACCTGAAGGCAGGGACTCAAACAGACACCAGCATCCACTGTGACATTACTCACAAGAGCCAAAAGGTGGAAACAACCTGTGTCCATCAACGATGAATGGAGAAAGAAAATGCAGAATATGAATGCAATAGTATATAAGGTATAGGAAGTGAAGTTCTGATACCCATGACATGGGCGAGTCTTGAATACATGCTGGGTGACATAAATAGACACAGAAGGACAAATAGGGTGTGATCCTGCTCATATCAAATGTCTAGAATAGGTAAGTGCATGGAGACCACTGTTGATTAGTGGTTACAGGAGACTAGGCAGAGGGAAGTATGGGAAACGACTGCCTAAGGGACGCTGCATTTCTGTTGGGGTGACAGAAAACTTTTGGAAATGAGTAATAGTAATGGTTGCACAACTTAACAAACAAAACTACTGTCACTCAATTGTACACTTAAAAATGGTCACTGAATTGTGCACTTAAAAGTGGTCACGATGGTAACTTTTTTTGCTATGTGTTTTAGCACAATTTTTTTTTTTTTTAACCCAGAAAATGGTCAGAGGTTGTCCATCACACACAAAACTCCCAAGGCATGGGGCCCGTCTTGTACAGGCAGCCACCAGCACGCCTCCGACCCAGGGCGGCTGTCTCCCAAAGGACTAGCCTGTCATCAAGCCGCTGTCATCACTCCTGTCAGCCATCAAGCCCTGAGAAAGGCTGAGCCTTCCATCAAAGCAGGGGTGCCAGAAATGACTACTTCCATAAGCCAAATCCCAAACCAAATCATTCTAGACTTGGTAATTCTGGGAAATAATAATAATAAAGAGCAAGTGAATCTCGTGTTCCAGGAAACCACTCTCATCACGTTCAGCCAGATGCGGCTGTCCAATAAATGCTGGGTATTACGTAATCTAATTGAGCAAACGTTTACTTGGCAGCCAGGTGCCCGGTGCAGTGCTGGAGCCACCGCAGAGACAACAACCGTGTGTAGCTCTTGTCACACCACAAGTGTCTTCAAAGGACAGAATCAGAGGATATGCAAACTGTGACATGGCCAGTGTTAAGGACATACCAAAGGTACACACATGGTGCTCTGGGAACCTACAGTCTGCAACTGGCAAAGTTCCCCCAAACAGAGGGCATTTAAAGCCAGCCTGGAAGGTGTAGGGAGCCATGCTGGCATAGTAATTAAGAACTCAGCTGCCAACCAAAGGTTAGCAGTTGAAATCTACCAGTTGCTTCTTGGGCCTATGGGGCAGTCCTACTGTGTCCTACAGGGTTGTTATGAGTGGAAATCAACTCAGTGGGAACAGACTTTTTTTTTGGAACATGTCGGGCCGGACTGCCGACAGCGGTAAAGAACTGTGTTAACCCAGATGTAGAACTGTATCAAGATGACCTTTGTCACAGGATGTCTAAACCAAGGGCCACCAACATAAGCCAGGCAGGCATGTCAATGAATGAAGCTATCACAGTAAAAGAAAACACAGGGTGCAGATACCACCGTAGGGTATGACTGACACAGCATCCACTCACAGACACCGAAAGAAAAATGCCACAGGGACCCAAAGGACAGCTGCCATTCTCTCCTAGGAGATTATGGTCTGATGCCTCTGGAAAAGCTGGAACTCTGGACTGCTGGGTAAACTGCTTGACTTTAATGTAAGCCCAGGCAGGTCAACCCTCAGCAGCTAACTGAAACCTACTTGTGGCCTGCCGCAAGTTCAGGCCTAAGCTTCGCAGAACCCAACCAGATGCCATGCTTCCTGAAAGATCCTGACTCCAGGAGCAAACCACACATGTGTCCCTGAAGCCACACTTCAGGACAGGGGGCAGACAAGCTCCAGAGGAAGACACCGACTTGGGAAGACTACTGACCCCTTCCTGACTGCCATGGGGGCCGAGCATGCCTGGGGTACCTGGGAGCATTGTGCTCCTTCCTTTCCATAGATAGTGAACGCTTCTGAGTAGCAAAATCCATCTCATGAACCTCAGCAGAAAGCCCTGCATTAACAGGCATGAAACAGGGGATATATTTCAGTTCGAGCCCTCTTAGCTGTGCAGCCTTGACTGGGTCACTTGAACCTCTTTGAGCCCCCAGACAGCAATGGGTTTCAACATAGACACCTCACAGGGTGGTTTTGGAGATCAGATGAAAATTGTACAAGACCTTTGACAAATAGCCCTCACCATCTGATTTCTACACCGTCCCTCATGCAAACCCCTCCCTAATCTGCTTTCCACACTGGCCTCCCGGCTTTTCCCCAAACCACAGAAGGTTCCTTTGTGCAGTGACCACAGCATCTGTCTCTCTCCCCACAGCCTCACTCAGCAGCCAGCACACAGGAGTGGCCCAGGGCATGCTTGACTGTTAACTGGATGGGATCACTCTCCTCTTCCATCCAGAGGAAAGATCCTGTTGGAAGACCTTCACTGCTCAGAGTTGAGCATGTCAGGGAGCTCCCTGTCCTGTGAAGGCAGGCGCCACTTTCATCAGCACCATGGCCCGGGGTAGCAAGCTACAGTAAAGCCTGGAGCTCAAAGTCCTCTTTGTAGCAATCATCACTTGGTTGACATCTAAACTGGGGACAGGGCCACATGTTCTTTGGACCTCAGGCTCCAGATGGTGCCTTTGTGCTCTTGATATCTGTGGTGACATCTGTTCAGCATCTTTAGTCTTACCAGGCCCTCCAACATGTCACACAGCTTACAACCTGTTAAGAACACAAAGAAACCTCAGAGGGTACTTCAGGCAGCCCCCCAGCTGATGCAGAGATGCTCATTCCACAGTTCGGGGGATAGCCATGGAGACACGGGGCTGGGAGCCTACCACTCTTCCAGATGGTCTTTTCACAGTCAACTTTAATGACAGAGCGGGCTTTCTGACAGCAAACTTTCTGCTGAAACTTATGTCCACTGGCCCTGATTTGCAAAATGTCACAAAAAGGAAGATTGCTAAATTGGGCTACTGGCATTTTAAACATTCTTAGTGACAATTAATACTATCAATAAGGCCAAAAGACACACAACAAAGTAGAGGAAATGGTTGCAAAATCTTTGGTACAGGAGTAAAATCTTAATATGCAAAGATCACTGAATCAATAAAGATCCAACAACTCCACAGGAAAAAAAAGGTAAAGGATATTCATAATTAAATTACAGTAAAAGAAAGACACATGGCTAATAAATGTACGAAAAGATGTGATTTCCCAAGTGAAAAAGCCAAGCAACCTCCTCCTTTGCTGGCCACCAGCATGAGAAGAACAAGAGGCCACTCCACTCGTGGGTTTGCTTGCCAAGGAAACGCTGACAGGACATTTGGGGTTGTGAGGCTTCTCCCTGTACTTCGAGGACCTAAGACTTCAGTTGTCAGGGACAGCGCATGTGACCCAGGCCATCGGGTAAAGAGAGAATGCTGTAAAATGATTTTCTATGCTACCCACTGTAAGAGGTCTCCCTACAAATGACAGTTTGGGGTCTGCTCACCAGGGCCCTCTGGAGTGTGGATGGGTTGCTGTCTTCACCTTTCCTGAATATTATCACCCCAAACACAATGTTCTAGTGAAACAATCCCTATTCGTAGGTGATATGATTATGTAGACATAGAGACTCAAAGACTCCACAAGAAAATTACTGGAGCTAATGCAAAGATTTAGCAGAGTAGCATGATACAATACCAACACATAAATATCAGCTGGATTCCTATCTACCAACCAACATAACTTCAAAAATAAGATTAAGAAAATAGTACCAGTTATAACAGCCCCTAAATCTAACCAGGGACACAAAAGACCTATACAAAGAAAACTACAAAGCACTATTGCAAGAAACCAAGAGATCTACATAAATGGAAAATACTACCATGCTCATGGATAGGTATACTCACCATAGTGAAAATGTCAATTCTACCCAAAGCCATCTCCACATATAATGCAATCCCAATCCAAATACCAACAGCATTCTTTAATGAGATGGAAAAACCAATCACCAACTATATATGGAAAGAGGCCTTGCATAAGGAAAACACCAAAGAAAAGGGAAAAAGAAGAGACATGATCTTAGAATCTATTACACAGCAACATAGTCAAAAGAGCCTGGTACTCTTACAACGACAGACACACAGATCAAAGGAACAGAAGTAAGAACCCAGATGTAAATCCATCCACCTGTGGTCAGTTGATGTTTGACAAATTCCATTAAACAGGGAAAAGATGGCCTGTCTAAGAAATGGTTCTGGCAAAACCGAATGCTCATCTATAACAAACGAAAACAGGGCCCAGATCTCACACCATAGACAAAAAGTAACTCAGAATGGATCAAAAACCTAAATATAAAACCTAAAATGATAATGATCATGGAAGAAAAAATAAGGACAATGCAAGGGGCTCTAACACATGGCACAAATAGAAACCATAACTAACAATGCACAAACACCAGAAGATAAACTAAATAATTGGGAGCTCCTAGAAATCGCAAAAAAAGTAAAAAGAGAAAATAAAATAAAAAGTAAAAATGTCCACAAGAGTCTGATCTTTAAAATCTATAGAATACTTCAATGTCTCACCAACAAAAAGACAAATAATTTAAAAATAGGCAAAGGATATGAACAGATGCTTCACCAAAGATGTTCATGAAGAAATGCTCATTAGCCATAAAAAAGAAACAAACCTAATTCACTGCCATTGAGTTGGTACAACACACAGTGACCCAATAGGTTGGAGTAGAAATGCCCCACAGAGTTTCCAAGTAGCACCTGGTAGGTTTGAACTGCTGACCTTTCAGATAACAGACATAGCACTTAACCGACAATACCACCAGGGTAGAAATGCAAATCAAGACTACAGTGAGCTATCATCTCACCCCAACATTACTTTCACAAATCAAAAACCGAGAAAATAACAAATGTTGGCAAGGTGGCAGGGAGACTGGAACTCTTACACGCTGCTGGTGGGAATATGAAATAGTACAACCACTAACAAAAACAGTATAGTACCGCCTCCTTAGAAAGGCTGAAAATAGAAACACCAGATGATCCTGTAATCCCACTCCTGGGACCACATTCTAGGGAAACAAGAGACGTCACATGAAGAGACGCACATGCATGCCCATTTCTACTGCAGCATCAGTCACAATAGAAAAGGATAGAAACATCCTAAGTGCCCATCAACAGATGAGTGGATAAACACATTACGGTACTTAGACACAACAGAATACTACGCAATGCTAACAGTGATGAAGCTGTGGAACATCTCACAACACGGATGACCTGCAGCAGGCATTATGCTGGCTGAAATAAGTCAATCACAGAAAGACAAATATTGTATGAGGCCACTATTATAAAAACTGAAGAAAAGGTTTATACAGTGAAAACAATGTATTTTTTGGATGGTTACAAGGGAGAGGAGGAGTAGAGACGGTATATCACTAAATAGATGGTAGATAAATGTTAACTTTGGTGAAGGGAACCACAGTACACAATATACAAGAAGTCAGTACAAGTTACCCAGGGCAAAGTCATGGAAGATACCTAGACACACCCAAATACTCTGAGGGGCTGAGTTACTAGGGGTGACAGCTGGGGACCATGGCATAGGTCCATGGCTAGGTCCACTGGCATAATGTAGTTCACAAGACTCTTCCACAATCTACTGTGATGAGTTGCGTCTGGGCCATTAAAAGCTTGCTAGCAGCCATCTAAAAGACAGCTACGATCTCACCATGCTGAGAGTGAAGGAGAATGGTGACAGGCCAAAGACACAAGGCCAAGATTAGCTCAAAGGACAATGAACCAGAGCCTGAGCCCAGAAGAACTAGACAGTGCCCAGCCACCCCACTGACAGCCCCAGACAGAGAGCGAGAACAGTTGAAACAAAATTCATATTCATTAAAAAAAAAGGTCAGACTCACTGGTCCGACAGACACTGAAGGAACCATAAAGAAGGCAGCTCCTGGACACCCAGCTAACTTGGTCCCAAAGCCACTTCCCAAATCCAACTTACACAAAGGTTAAACAAGCTTCTAAAACCAACTGTAGCATACTTGAGGAATGTGCTTCTGCGTTCGGTCAAGTGTACAAGACCAAACGGACAGCTCCTACCCCAAACCAAAGACAAGTAGGTAGGAAGGCACAGGAAAACTGGACAAGGTCAAACAGTGAACCCAGAGAACAAAGGGAAAGGGGCACAGTGCTGACACACTGCAGGGACTGTGACCAATGCCACAAAACAACTTGTGGATAGATTTCATGAGAAACTGTTTGTGCTATGAACTTTCACCTAAAGCACAATTAAAAACACATACATACATCACCGGACAGGGAGAGCAGTGAAAGCTGCATATAGGGGGGCATGTAAATTTATATGTGAATGTACATTTTCACTCAGTTATGTTAAATAAAAATAAAAATTAAAAAAAAACAAAACACATACATACATACACATAAGAGTTCAGCGAGAACAGTCACGTGGCCCCTCCGCAGCAATAACCCTGTTTTGCTTTGACTTCAAATATTGGGATCTTTAGAAATGCTTATGGAAACATACAGCCAGGACAGCTTCCCCTTCCTCCCTGGCCTGCAGAGAGGTTACGCAAGACTCCTAAACAGTGACAAGCTGAGCCGCAGGAGCAGGCGAGCCTGGGAGAAGGGCCGGGCTGCCTCTCGGGTGTTGGGTCCCCCACACTGTGTCACCCACGCACCCCTTGTCACCAGCACCAGAGCAGCTTGCGGGCCCCTAGAGCATTGACCAAAAGCTGCTGAGGCCTAACCAAGCAAGGTGAGGTGCCTCCCTTCAGGCTACAGCTGACACAGGACACAGGTACAGAAATGTAATTCTTCTGATAAGAAAAAGCCCATCTCTGAGGCAGGCGGAAGGACACATCACTGGTGGAAATGTACTGAGCTGTCCCCAGCAAGCATCTGACACAGAAGATAAGCTCCAGCAGATTATCTCCGCTGACATCTAGGCAGCCCACGCACTCTGCTCGCTAGCCCGGATGACCCAGGGCTTTCTGATTGGCCCGAGAGACTCTGCAAAGAAGGCCCCGAGGCTCTGTCTGGGAGGAAGACAGCAAACCAGCTCCCAGTGCTCTCTGCAGAGGCCAGAACACATCCAATTAGGACCGTAAGTCATTTAAGTGCGGACGTGCATCTCAGCCCAACAGCACACCCGAATGAAAGCAGTGAGCTCCGCTCAGCAGCGTGCTACCTACCTGGACCCAGGTCACCTCTGGAATACCCAGAGACCCAAGACCAGACATACCACAAGGGCCACACTGAATGAAAATCTGGAAGAACAGCTTCTGCAAACACTGACGGTAAGTATTAGCAACAACACAGGAAGACTGTTCATCTTTTGCAAAGCATCTGTTTACCAATTAGAAAACAGTCCATCCTTCCTGCTAGCTCTCTTTTTTGAGAGCTTTGAAAGTCACTTTCCTCTTAACTGCTGGGATGTTCAGAGCTCTATTTTCTGCCTTCCAGAGTCAAGCTCCAAGAACTTTCCATCCCCACTGAACAACTCCTGTTTGGAGCTTGTGTTTTGTTGTGTGCTATAATTCACCTGCCATACAAGTTACACTTTTTAAAAGTCTGGCTGTGGTTTTCAGAATCTTCACAAGGTTGTGTAACCATCACCACTAATTCCAGGACATTTTCATCACCCCCGAAAAGATACCTCCTTAGGGGTTGCCCCCCATGCCACCCCAAGGACTTGCTTTAAGGATGAGTAGTTTGATTAAAGAACACACGGGCTCAGTGCAGAGCCCAGAGGGAGCAAAGCTCAACTCAGGCCAGTAACAGTGAGGCAGGAGGCACCATGAAAAGCCCGAACCAGGAGGGTGGCCGTGTCCTGCAGACACCACAGCAGAGGCTAGAGGCCGGAGGGTGAATGAGATTGACTGAGGAAAGGCTGGGTACATTAATGTTGGTGGCTGTTACAGATTTAACTGTGTCCCCCAACAATGTGTGGCAATTTGGCTAGGCTATGGTTCTCAATATTGTACGATTTTCTGGAAAAAATGGTTTACACACAGTAAAAAGTACAATTTTTGATGGTTACAAGGAAAGGGAGGGATGGAGAAGGGAGTATCACTAACTAGGCAGTAGACAAATGTTAACTTTGGTAAAGGGAAAGACAACCCACAATATACAGGAAGTCAGCACAACTTGGCCAAGGTAATGTCATGGAAGTTTCCTAGACACACTCAAGCACCTGGAGGAACTGACATTTTGTGATCTGATGTGATTGTCCTATGTTTAGTGAATCTTAACCTCTGAGTCAAGATTAAGGTAGTTAATGAGGGGAATACAATCTACAGGATTAGATAGTTTGAGTCAATCTCTTTTGGATATAAAAGAGAGAATCAAGCTTGGTAAAAAAAACGTCATGTCACCAAGGAAGAAACACTGGGAGGAGACGGCATCCTTCAGACCCAGGGACCCTACAGTGAGAAGCTCCTGGACCAGGGGAAGACTGACGATAAGGAATCTCCCCCAGAACAGACAGAGAAAGCCTTCCCTGGGAGGTGGCACCCTGAATTCAGACTTCCAGCCTCCTAGAGAATAAATTTCTGTTTGTTAAAGCCATCCACTTGGGATATTTGTGTTACAGCAGCACTCAGTATCCAAGATAATGGCTAAATTCTGGACTAAGAGTCTTAATCTGAAGATATCAGTAGGTATACTGAATTTCTGAAAGACAATCTTTAGGAAGGACAATAAATGAATGAGGTAGGGGTATGACTACTCCTTCCAGATATTAAGCAATATTCTATGTTCACCATAATTAAGGATGAGGGTGCTGACACAGACACGACAAGCCGGTCAGGGCACAGAAGAGAAAATCCAGAAACACAAGAATATGAGGACTGCCAATTAAGTTCACAAACTCATCTTAGAGAAAGTGCTACGTACCTCATTGCTGAATGTCACTACGATCACTTTCGAAGTACTCTCCTTGGGAAGTTACGCACCAATGTCAGTGTCTGGTCTACCCTTCAAAGCAGTTTTAGAACTGTTTTTCTGGAATAGCCATGCGAGCTTTCATCATATTACCCTTGATGTCCTGAATGTCATCAAAATGTCTTCCCTTCTGTCATGGATTGAATTGTGTCCCCCCAAAAATACATGTAGCCATGTGGGCTGGGCTATGATTCCTTGTCTTCTACGATTGTCCTCCATTTTGTGATTTCACTGTGCTATATGTTAAAGGATTAGGGTGGAACCCTAAATCCCTTTATAAGATCACCTCCATGCTCCACTGTAAAGGGAGGTTTCCTGGAGTATGGCTTGCCCCACCCTTAATCCTTTTGTCCTACAAGAGATAAAAGGAAAGGGAAGCAGGCAGAGAACTGGTAACCTTACACCATCAAGAAAGCAGCACCAGAGAAAGAGTGCAGCCTTCAGACCTGAGGTTCCTGCTCCAAGACGCTCCCTGGACAAAGACTGATGCAATATCGGACTTTCCTCCAGAGCCAACAAGGGTGAAAGCCTTCCCCTGGTGAGGACATCCTGAACTTGTACCTGAAGCCTACTGGACTGTGTAAGAATTAACCCTTCCTTTGTTAAAGCCATCCACTCTGTGGCATTTCTGTTTGAGCAGCACTAGCTGACTAAACACCTTCAATATTTCCTTTATCTTAGCCAAGACAGCCAAGTGTCATCAAGTAGATCCAGTACTCAGTACTCAGGTAGGGTATCCCGACACAGTTATTTGTTTACTGGCTAAAAACTCTTCACAGAGAACTATACAATTAACTTCACAAAACTGAGACCTTCTCACTGTGTACAATGGCCATTCCAGAGAGAGTTCCAAAACTGCTTTGGATTGGACTAGGTGCTGGCATTGGGGCATAGCTTGCCAAGGGAAGTATTTCAAAGGTGACTGTAGTGATATTCAGCAACACGAATGTAGCTCTTAGAACAATTAAGTTCATGGACTTAATCATCAGGCCTTGTAGATCCAAGAACATATGGTAATTTCATATGTGATGGAGGCTGCATTTCAAGTCAGTGGTAAATAAAGATGGTCTCCTGGAAAAATGACCTTCCAAGGAATGACTGGCTGGACATAAAGGAAAAAAATACAACAACGAGACTGTTAACGAAGAAATCATCAAATCAATACCATTTACTATAGCCCCTAAGAAGATAAAGTACCTAGGAATTAAACTAACCAGAGAAATAACAGACCTTTACAAAGAAAACTACAAGCCCTTACTACAAGAAACTAAGAGAGACTTAGATAAATGGAAAAACTTACCCTGCTCATGAATAGGAAGACTTAACATTGTGAAAATGTCTATTTTACCCAAAGCAATTTATTTATATAATGCAATCCCAATACAAGTTCCAGCATCATTTTTTAATGAGATGGAGAAATAAATTACCAATTTTGTTTGGAAAGGGAAGAAGCCCTGGATAAGTAAGGTACTACTAAAGAAAAAGAATGCACTGGGAGGCCTCTCATTACCCAACCTTAGAACATACTATACTGCCACAGTGGTCAAAACAGCCTGGTACTGGTACAAGAACAGACAGACTGATCAACGGAACAGAACTGAGACCCCAGAGATGACACCATCTGCCTATGAACAGTTGATATTCAACAAAGGCCTGATAAACTGAAACAAGATCCATATCTTACATCTCATACAAAAACCAACTCTAACTGGATAAAAGACCTAAATATCAAACCTAAAACAATAAAGTTCATCCAAGAAAAGGTAGGAACAACAATGAAAGTCTTAATACACTATGTAGACAGACTTCAAAATCTGTCAAAGAAACCACAATCAACAGAAGAGAAAATAGATAAATGGGAGCTATTAAGAATCAAACACTTTTGCTCATCCAAAGACTTTATTAACAGAATTAAAAGGCCACCTACAGAATGGGAAAAAATATTTGACAACTAAGATACTACAAAATATCAATAAGAAGAAGAGAAATCATCCAATGAAGCAATGGGCAAAGGAGATAGACAGACATCTCTCTAAAGAGGAGATGCAGGCAGCCAAAAAACACATGCAGACATGTTCACAGTCTTTCGTTATTAAAGAAATTCAAATCAAGACTACAATGAGATACCATCTCACCCCAACAAGGTTGGCCATGATCCAAAAAACACAAAACAACAAATACTGGAGATGCTGTGGAGAAAGCGAAACTCTTCTACACTGTTGGTGGGGTTGCAAAATGGTCCAGCCTCCTTGGAAAGCAATCTGGCACTTCCTTAAAAAAATGGATATAGATATACCATTTGACCCAGAAATTCCCCTACTTGGAATATATCCTTCAGAATCAAGGCCTTTCACACCAACGGACACATGCACAGAATGTTTATAGCAGTACAGTCCACAATAGCAAAAAGATGGAATCAACTCAGATGCCCAGCAACAGAGGAATGAATAGGTAAACTATGGTATATATACTCAATGGAGCACTACGCAATGAAAAAGAATAACAATGATTCCAGGAAACATCTCCTAACCTGGTTTCAGCTGGAAGACATTATGTTGAGTGAAAGTAGTCAGCGACAAAAGGACAAATATTGTATGCAACCCCTACGATAAGATCTCAAAAACAGACTTATGTATAGAATAAAAGATTCTTTGATGGCTGCAAGGGAGTGGAGGGAGGGAGGGCAAGGATGGGAAGGTTTAGATTAGATAGTTGGTAGAAATTCCGTTGGGTGAAATCGGTGATAGCACACATTAGAAACAAGAACAATATTAAGTAGACTTCAGCATAACTTGAATATTTCCATCTTAATCCAATATTGCAAGGATAGAGTAGCTGGGGCAGAGGGCAGGGGACCATGCTCTTAGGTGAAACTGAGGCCAGTTGGCACAACTAGCATCTTGCTAGGAGGGCTCTCTGCATGCCACATCGGTGAGTGGCATCTGGGGTCTTAAAAGTTGCCAAACTGCCATCCGAGGGCACAGCAAATTGTCCCAACTCAGCAGGAATGGATGCTCACCGAGGACCAAAATGACATGTGGTAAAGACAACCCAGAAGATAGACAACCCACATGAGTGGGTGCCTACATAGACTTGGGACCAGAAGAACTGGATGCCCAGCCACCACCAGTGATAGCCGTGATGGAGCTCACTAAGTTGAATCTCATTGGCAACACAAGAATAAAAAGGGGTGCATCCTGAGATCTCCACTAAAACACCACAATTGATGGTCCAGAGGCTTCAGGGTTCCCCTGGGAGCATGGCCCCTGGCCCTGATGCTGCCCTTGCCCACAAATCATAATGAAGGTCCACTCTTTGGACACAAATGGATTAGACTTGGCGATGCACAGTAGCCATATATTGGATGCACTTTATGGTTCCATGCATCTATAGGATATCATCCTGCTGACCTCTGGCTGGAGTAAGGGTGGAAAGAAGGGGAAAGGAGGTTGCTGGGAGAATGAGACATATATGGAGCAGAGAGGAATAGTGTGCTGTCACTGGGCAGGGAGAGCAGTGGAAGCTGCATATAGGTGGGCATGTAAATTTATATGGGAATGTACATTTTCACTCAGTCATAATAAAAAAGGAAAAAAATAACACTAAATTCCACACGGACTTGAGATTTTAATGTTTACAAAAAGTTATAAATTTCTTAAGAGAAAACATGGGTGATTAAAAACAAAATCTTGGTAGAGAAAAGGTCTTTCTGGGTTTGACCTGAGATGACAATGTCATAAAGAGGAAGATGGCTAAATTGGATGACTGACATTCTAAATGTTCTGAGTGGCAGATGATACCCTGAATAAGGTCAAAAGGCAAACAACTAAGTGGGGAAAATGTTTGCAAAATATTTGGTAACGAAGTAATCTCTTAATACGCAAAGAACATAAACTCAATAAGCTGAGGACAAAGTACATGCATGGTAAATTCACAGTAAATACATGTGGCTGATAAACATACAAAAAGAAGGAGTTTCCCAAGGAAAAAGGCCAATCAAGGAAGTGCCCAGCACAATGGAGAACACCCGATTGTGAACTACCATGGTGAAGGCCCATCTAGAAGGGAAGAGATGGTCTCTGAGCTTCTAGAAAGAAAAGAAGTGAGAGGAATACTGGCCTCCTTAGCAGCAACCTCAGACGCTAAAGAGCAGTAGAGCAGTGACTGCAGACTTTTAAAGGAAACTGATTTCCAACCATGGATTATACATTCAAATTGCTTAAATCAGTCAGTCAAGAGCAAGATGAGGATGAATACCTATTCAGCCATGAGCCTCGTCTAGAAAGCTGCTGGAGGATGTGCTCCATCATCATGAGGGAGTAAACAAAGAAAGGGGAATAGAGGAGAGGAAGATACAGGGAGTAGAAGGCAGACAGAGAAGATGCCAGGATGGCAGGGAAAAAAAGTCCCAGGATAGCCTGAGGAGCAACGAGTCTAGACTGGAGTTGGACAACAGAGCGATCGAGGACAGATATGCATAAACAAGCCTAAAAAAGAGAAAGTATGGTTTTCTGATGTGCTTGACCAACTCAGAGGACTTTTCATCTCTGCCAGAGAGTTTATACATGCTATAAATAAATGCTACATAGAAAATTAAGAAAACGAAAAGTCAAGGCAATTACTAACCCCAGGAAAAACAGAAGTCTCTTTAAAAAAATGGCATTAATCATAGCTCTACATAACTCAGCTTTGAACAATATTTCCATAGTTATAAGTCAGTACTGAATGCTCATCTAACCAAAAACTCTTACACAATTATGTCAGGAGGACAAAAAGTGAGAAAATATGTGGGCTGGTTGCTCAATTTTTTTCAGATGAATAAAGACAATATTAAATTATTATCTATTTTATTAGGTCACCAGTGAAAATAAAAAAAGAATGTGTAGTATTTAGAGACGTAGAGGAAAACAGTAGAAGAAACAGCTAAAAGAGGTCAAAGTGGCCAAATCTGAGGAAGGGGCTGAAGCAAGGGGAGGCATGGGGCCCTTCTTCATGACTTTCAAAATTATGTACATGTGTAACTCTGAGAAATTTAACACAGAAACACAACTACAGTATTTCATGAAGGAAAAACAATCTGTCACACAGTAATGCGAATGACAACATTCAATTTGGGTTAGGATTTTAAGCATTTCATATCTATGTTGATAAACAAAGAACCATCTGGGAAGAGACACACAGAACTGTTAACAATAGATATCACAGACTGTGGGTTGCGGGGAAAGACGGATGGATGTGGGACTTAGATTTTTACTTCCTCGGTTTGTGTATTTTTAAAAATAATAAATGCATTCCTTTTCTAACTTAAAAAGGTTGAAAACTTGATACTTTTAGAAGGTGATTTGTTGTTTGCCTCTTTCCCAGCAACGACACTGTGGTCCAGTTGTATTTGGTCGAATTAGTCAGGCAGAATAGGTCAGAAACGTAGGGAGATGCTGACTGTCTTTGTCCTCTCTCATTTCTGCCCCAGCCTCATACCTCTACATTAACTCTGCATCCACCAGGGATGATACACAAACTGGAGCCAAAGCAGACACTGAAGCTCACTGCTGCTGTAGGCACTGACCCCACCGGGTGTCCAACCCAAGCAACCATTGTATCATCCTGGTACCACAGCTCAATAGGACTACACTGACAGGACCCTCCCTGTGGGCAAAAGTCCCAGAATCAGAAGAGCCCCCACCCCAGTCCTTACCCAGCTGCCACTTGGGGGAACACATGGTCTCCATCATCCAGATGGGCAGGGCTGGCTCCAGCATGGCAATCCCCATGTTTGCAAAGCAGATGGATCCTTGAAGGAAGATCAGTGCATGTCACCTTGGGTTGTGAATCTCCCCTGCTGTTTCCAAACACAGGTAAACCCCATGTGCCCACAGCCCAAAGAGCCAGCTCAGACTCCCAGAGCTACTTCTGCTACTTTGTAAGGCAAGACATGAATGACAAGTCAAGGGGACAGTCAAAGAGGCTTGTTGATGATGGTGACGGTTTTAAACTGGAATCCCAGAGTCATCAAGTTTGGAACTGCAGGGGCCTTATAGATCATTTGGTTTCATACTCTCAGTTCATTCACGAGGAAAACCGAAAACCCCAAATCTATTGTTTCCGACTCATACTGACCCTACAGGAACAGCTGATGGATTTGAACTGTCAACCTTTTAGTTAGTAGCTAATCTCTTAACTACAGCACCAGTGAAGGGCTCCAGTGAAGGGAAAGAAAAAAAAGAAAACTGCTGCTGTCGAGTTTTTTCCAACTCATAGCAACCCACAGGACGGAGTAGAACTAACTGCCCAGTAGAGTTTTCAAGGAGCACCTGGCAGATTTGAACCGCTGACTTTTCAGTTAGCAGCTATAGCACTTAACCACTACGCTGCCAAGGTTTCCACCAATGAAGTAAAAAGGTCTTCTAATCTACTGAAGTAACCTGATTGAGGCCACACAGTAGCCCAGACAGCACCCAGCCCACATACAGATTCAGGCATCCTGAGACTCTTCCATCTGCCTCTGAACTTAACGATGAACATGAAAGTGTAATGATGCAGTGGGCGCCAGAGGATCCAAGAACGATCCCATGCATTCTGTGCAGTCGTGGTGTTGAAGGGTTTGTTTTTTTCCTCAACAATCAACTACACAGACATAGGGCCTCTGTGTTAATAGTCATTATCACTCTGTGGATCAGAAGCCTTTGTAAATGTGGAACCACCTGGAAAAAGACACAGAGAACTGCCCCTCATCATGTGGGAGCTGCGCCCGTGGGAACCTCTAATTTGCTAGAATCTTCATTCAGAGAACATTGTGCAATCATGACTAAGGTGCCCACCTAATGAAGGAAGTCTTTTTCATTCTTCATGACATTTAAAGTGGAGCACAGAAACGAGGCTGAAATGACTGGGCTCTCCCACCCACCATGCCTTCTACTCCCTCCCCCGGTCACAGCCTGACATTTAGAGTTGGATGGATTTTTCTATTTTTTTCCATGAGCCAGGGCTAACAGAAACCCAACTGCTGTGATGTGATTGCTGACGTATGGCGACCCCATGTGTGTCAGAGAAGAACTGTGCACCAGTGGGTTTTCAATGGCTGATTTTTCAAAAGTAGACCACCGGTCTTTCTTTTAAGGTTCCTCTCCATGGACAAGAACCCCTAAGCTTTTGGTTAGCAGCAAATCTCGTTAACTGCTTATACTACCCAGGTGCTCCTAAGGGTTGACAGCGAGGTTCCACAAAAACCAGAAGGTGAGAGACCCAGGCTACACTGATCTGCCTGCATGACTTGCCCCAGGGAATGGCTGTCACATCTTAGAGCCCCTGGGCTCTGGAATGCTCCTGTGTCTTGCTGGGGGCACAGAGAATTCCCACGGGGTGAAGAGGTCAGCAGCCCGTGTTCACAAGCCTTTGGCCAACAAGCAAGATGAGCAGTATCTTAACCAGGAGTTACGTGCATTCTGCCCTGCTTGGCTGCTAACCACAAAGATTAGCACTTCACATCCACCAGGTGCTACCTGGAAGCTTTATGGGGCAGTTCTACTCTTCCAGTTGTTGGCAACAAGTTTCGTTTTGGTTTTGCCCTGACCACCTGGGCAGCAGGGTGACATAAAACCAGGCTGTGGGCTTGAAAAGGGCTGAATTCAAATGTCCTGAGGCTGTGCCCCAGCCCAGTTCACCTGTGCACCACCAGCCTGCCCAGTGTCTATGAACCCTCTATTCAGATTTAGACAAATCTAACACTCACTGGGAAACTGTGGTAGTATAGTGGTTAACTGCTACATCTGCTAACCAAAAAGTTGGCAGTTCAAATCCAGCAGGCGCTCCTTGGAAATCTATGGAATAGTTCTACTCTGCCTTATTCAGTTACTGTGAATCAGAATCGACTCAACAGCAGTGGGTTGGATTTGATTTTAACCCTCACTGGGGAGAAACAAGGTGGGTCTGATGCCATACTCAGGGCCACTCTCTCCTGCTCTGACCTCAAGGCCACCACCTGGGGTCCAGGCAACTAAGTCAACCTCAAGCCTAGCAGGGGATACCAGGCATGGGGAATGGCCACCGCCCCTGGGATGGTCTTGGGGGGATAGTCTCTTGGATGGATTCAACCCATTATCCTTCCCAAGAGCCACAGAATGCTAGGGCGTCTTTTTAGCCCATCTTGGCCAAGGAAACCCTAGTGGTGTAGTGGTTAACTGCTAACCAAGAGGTCAGCAATTCAAACCTACCAGGTCCTCCTTGGAACTCCTGTGGAATAATTCTACTCTATCCCATAAGGTCACTATGATGTGGAATCGACTTGATGGCAGTGGGTTTGGTCTTGGTTTAGGCCGAGAACCCAAAAGCATGGCCTTCTTTAAGCAAAGAGCTTTCTTCTGGGCAGGCCTCTTTCGTTCTGTCTCTCCCCACAGGAAAAAAGGGCCCCCCTGGGCCTCTGGTGCTCTGCTCTTCACCTCTATGTGTGCACATCAAGGTAAATTAGACTGCCTACCTAAGATGCCTGCCAGGAGGCCATGGCTCCCTCCAGAGATACAAAGCCAAACAAGGTTGGCCTTTGACAAACAGAGCAAGGAAGATTTGGCCCCAAACAAACCTCTGTGGCAGGGCATGCCCATGACTACAAATGTCACCCAAAGGCATCTCTGCAAAGCTTGACATACACACTTTGATTTGCCCCAAATGAAAAACACAAGAGAAGCCTGGCTGAGAGTCAGAAATTAACGAAGGAAGAGGACCAATGTTTGTGACTCTGCCTTCTACATGTGACTACAGCCCAATGTTGGAGCAACAGTATGAAGGCTGCTCCTTCCCCCCAGCACACAGCCAGCCACACCGTGCCCATGACTGAGAAGAGCACTGGGCCCACCTGCAGCAATAAGGATGTACGGGTCCCTCAGCAGGGTGGTGATGGGAGTCCCCTTCTGACTCTACCAAGCAGAAAACAGGGTTAATGAAGGGCAGCGGTCACTGGGGGGCCTCATCCCCAGCTGCTTACCTCTGGCTGCACTCGGGACGGCTGGAGCACGAAGACCTGAATAGCTACAGGAAGAAAAAAGACAATCCTCTTCTCAGAAAGCAGGTGCGGCCCAAGCATGCCTGTCACATGTGCCACAGCCACGGCCACGGCCAAGATGCCACATGAACTCACTTACCTCCATTCAAGAGCACCAAGGTGGCCAGCACTAGGAATGGCGCCGTCTTCCCCACAAATTCATAGAGCACGCTCCCGAAGGTGGGGCCCACTGTCAGGAAGAAAAAGGGAGTCGATACCAGCCTCCTAGACTGACTCCAGACCATCGGCACCAGAATCACCACCTCACTTCCTGTGTTTCTAGACCAACTTTGTTCCAAAGGTAATTTGGGGCAGTCCTCTTACATTCTGTTTAGTGTGTATTAAGTTGCTCTGGAAACTTCTTCCACGGGGCTTTTACCCCTGAGAAATGGGCAAGAGGCTATAAGGGTCACCCTGAAAGTAAAGGTCAGAGAGAAACAAGATTTGGGGTGCAGGACTGCATGGTTCATATAAGGAAACAAAAATATCATTTCTTACCGGTTGTTGTGTGCCTTTGAGTTAATTGTGACTCATAATGCCTTTATATGGCAGAGCAGAATTGCCCCATAGAGTTTCTGAGGCTGAACTCCTTATGGGAGTGCGTCACTAGGTCCTTTCTCCTGTGGAGCAGGTGACAGGTCTGATGTGCCAAACATTTGAATAGTAACTGAGTGTTTAACCATTGTGCCGCCTGAAGAAAAGACTCATTGCCATCAAGTCAATTCCAACTCATAACGAGCCTGTGGGACAGAGCAGAACTGTCCCATATGAGTGTAATCTTTACGGAAGCAGACTGTCACACCTTTGTCCCTCAGCATGGCTGGTGAGTTTGAACCACTGATCTTACCATTAGCAGCTGAGGGCTTAACCACTGAGCCACCAGAGCACCTACTGTGCCACAAGGGTCCGTGTACGTCAGAGCACACAGGAAGTGCAGGCTCCACAATACAGGCCGGGAGCACAAAAGACAAAGGGAAAGAAAGGACTGGAATCTCCTCTCATGGAAGATACTTGTCCCCTCATCTGGGAGGCCACAGTGCCAGGTAGATACTGACAGGCAGAAGGTCCTCCCTTATCCGAACTCGCAGGATGTTAGAGATGATGCGGCCTCGGCAGCCTCTGCTGTTGAACCCTCTTTGTTTTACACCTGCGCCCAGGGAGGTTTGGGGTTCACTGGAGGTCACTCAGCCCAGGTTTTCCCAGACTAGGACGCTTTTCACCCTTTCTCATAAAAGCCTCCAGTAGCAAACAGAGGAGAGGGCTGGGGCATCTGTCCATGTGAGGGCGGACTCAGCCGCGCTGTGGTGGCTAGGGGCACTGGGTCCGATTCAGGCAGGCGCCTCCCGCAGCCCCCGGCACGCTGGCTTTACCCACCTAAGACCCCCATGGCCAGGCCTCCCAGGGCGATCCCCATGGCGTTGCCTCTCTCTTGGTCATCGGTGTAGACGCTGGCGAGCATGCCCATCCCTAAACAGGAAAAGAAAGTGTCGAGCGAGCTCCAGGGACTCCAAAGAACAATCTGAGACCCCTTCCCAAATCTGTCAAAGTAACCAAAACATAAGACCGAGCAGATTCCTAGAGGGTGTGGGTACTTACCCCCACAGTGCACCTCCCGCCACCCACAACATCCAGTGCACACCTTACTGCCCACAACATTTTGATTCCTGAATTGTTCAGGCTAATTTTGTAAGGCAACACTCGTGGCCCCCGCAGCAGAGTGAAGCCCCCGATCGCTCACTTGCTCAGGGATCCCCAGACCTACCAGCCACAGAGGAGCAGGAGGACCCAACGCCCTGCAGGGACCTGGCAAGCAGGAGCAGCGCATAGCTGCGGGAGAAGGCAAACACTGTGGAGGATAGGGCACCCTGTCAAGGCCACCCCAGCACGCTTCTGGCAAACCACTTCCCACAGGGTAACTTCTGGAGCTGCCCCAAATTGACCAGGTGGTTTCAACCTCAACCTCACTGGGCTCCTGCTCTGCAAAGACCTCCCTGCAGCCATTCCTTTCTACAGTTTTTACCACTGCCATACAGTTGATTTCAACTCATAGCGACCCTACAGGACAGAGTAGGACTGCCCCATAGAGTTTCCAAGGAGTGTCTGGCGGATGTGACCTGCTGGACTTTGGGTTAGCAGCTGTAGCACTTAACCACTACACCACCAGGGTATCTGTCTGCAGTTTTTTTTTTACCCAATATAAAAACATCACAAAGTGTTTTTTGAATTCCCCAATCCGAGTTGCCAGAACCCATATGGACCCATGCCCAGGAGGCAAACAGCAGACACTTACTAATTGTCGAGACAAACATGATGCAGAATCCTGCAAACATTGGTATCGGGTAGCCGATTCTGCAAAACAGAACCACGAGGATAGTCTGGTCATCACTGGGTATTTTGAAGCTTGATATTGATTCTTTCCTGCTTACCCTTAGGATTAGTCAGCTAAGTGTTTAGTCAACTTTTCTAAAAATTCATATACTTGGTGCTTCCTATGTGACCTTTCATTGTTTGACTGCCTTGGAACATAAATACATTTATGGATTGCCACTCAGAACAGACGTTTCTCTAGAATAAATGTTAACACAGTATTGGCAAGTCACCCAGAACACATCCAAAATACATGGTCCCTGTTGCAGTCACTTTTTAGATTATTATTATAGTCTTTGCTAGAGCTTTCCCAAAGGGACCACTGCAATCAAATGGTTCCGGTAAAAGGCATCAGGGGGTTCCACGGGCAGCAGAGATGGTTGCATGGTGCCTACGAGGCATTAGGAAGCAAGAATGTTTTAAAATCTGCCTTCACATCAATCACAACCAGGCCAACTTAGAAAGAGAGGCCTCCTTTTCTATGCAAAAATGCAACGGTCTCACGGTTCCATAGACCACTGTTCATGAGGCGTGGTGGAAAGACCTGGCCTTCTGCACTGCATACCTGGATGGAAACCTGATCCCACTTCATAGACACAAGCATGCTCTCAGTCCCGTGGAGAAACCTCACCCATCTCCCAGGACTGAAACCAAAAACCAAACCCAGTAGATTCTAACTCATAGTGACCCTTTAAAACAGAGAAGAACTGCCCCACAGAATTTCCAAGGAGTGCCTGGTGGATATGAACTGCTAACCTTTTGGTCAGCAGACACAGTACTTATCAATTATGCTGCCACTGTTTCCCCCAAGACTGAAGTGAGTATAAATTGAGATACGGACCCAAACCTCCCTACTGCGGTGCCTGGGACACACTACAGAACCAGGGGCCATCAAATCAATTCCAAGTCATGTGACCCTGTGGTGTCAAACAATGCCTTTTTTAGAAATAATTCACCAGGCCTTTCTTCCAAGCTGCCTCCAACCTTTCAGTGAAGAGTCAAGGACATTAACTGTTTTGCACCTCCCAGGGACTCCAAGACATGGCAGATGCTTCAGAAGTGTTTTCTCCCTCATTCTCTCCCTCCTCTCCTCTTTGATTCTTCTAGTTTTAGTGGATGACTGTTCCTGCAGTACAGGTGAGTGGAGGGTGTGGCAGTCTGGCCCCTTGCCCTGAGTAGCCAACCCTGTCCAAGCTCTTGTCCTCCAACAGCCTCTTCAGCCCACAACAACCCCAAGCATCCCAGACCTTGTCACCCTCCAGCCCTAGACCCTCAAGACCCTGGAGAGAAACCAGGGAAGCTGAGAAAGCGCAAAGGCTGAGGTACCTGGGGTCCCTGTCACTCAGCCTGGAAAGCTAGGCTCTAGTAAAAGTCATACTAACAGCACTTCTGTGTAAAGATCACACTCAGTTCTCTAAGCTCATGCACTCACCAGTTCAGTGATTTAGTAAGGGCAGACAATCATCTCCCCATTTTAAAGATGAGAAAACTGAGGTACTTGGCAAGCACCAATGAGCTAACTTCACTGGGGCCATTTCCTTCAGTCTGGGGCTTACTTATCCTTGCAAACTTGCCCACACCTCCAGGCAGCCAAAGTGCACCCAGCCATAATATGGTTTTAAACAGGACCTTTTCGAAAGCTGTTCTTGTCACACTATTTTCTAAAAATCACTCCACGAGGAGCCAGAAACCAAATACCAAAATACACAAATAGCATCTCCAAACTATGGCAGATATCCAGCCAGGGCCCCTCCCCGAAATCCATGCAGATTCCTCCCTGCAGGCTGAGACAAGCTTGCACTTGACAAAGGTCACCTCGAAGTGAGTCAGGCAAACTAAGGAAGATACTAGCTTCTGAGGTGCAATTTTAATGCAGCAGCTTCTTGGTCTCAACCATCCCTGAGCTGACTGTTCTGTGCTACTTCTTATTCATGTGTGTGAAAGCAGGGAACCCTGTGGTTCCACTTTGCACTGCTGGAAACTTCCAGGAGACTCAGAGATGAGAACGTTTGGGTGCTTTATTTTTCTGAGCTACTATGGCATGTTGGGAGCCTGTGGTTAACAGCTGTGATTAAGAGTTCGGCTGCTGTGACGGGGCTCACAATGTTGAGTCCTAGTAGCAACACGAAAAAAGGGGGTGCACACTAAGAATTCCACTAAAAGATCACAATTGATGGCTGAAGGCCTGGGAGTTCCCCTGGGAGCATGGTCCCTGGACCTGATGCTGCCCCTGATCATAGATCATTACTGAGGTCAACTCTTCAGATGGGAATGGAATGGATTTGGGGACACAGAGTGACCATATCGTGTGTGCACATTATAGTTCAATGCATCTATAGAATGTCGTCCTACTGGCCTATTACTAGAGGGGAGTGGAGAGAGTGGGGAGGTGGGGACAAGTGATTGTCGAGAGGATAGGACAAGTTTACAACAGAAAGGTGGTGTGTGCTGTCACCAGGTAACGAGAGTAGAGGGAGCTGCAGATACGTGGGCATGCAAATTTGAATTGTACTGTAAACTTTCACTCAATCACAAATAAAATAAAAAGAGTTCGGCTGCTAACCAAGCTGTCAGCTGTTTGAATCCATCAGTCACTACTTGGAAAACATACAGGGCAATTCTGCTCTATTCTATAGGATTGCTGAGTTGGAAATGACTTGGCAACAGTGGTTTTGGTTTTTCTGTTTTGATGGCCTGTGTCTCATAAAAGAACAGGAACATTAGTTTATGTTGCCTTGGGGAAAAGACAAGGCCCTCAATCCTTTCAGCATCAGACTTGGAAAATGTAGTTGATGAAAAGCTAACACGTGTTCAAGTTGTTGGACTTACAGCTTACCTCCTCTGTCACTAATTCCTTGTTCTGATCACTCATTAATGATCTAACACGAGTCCTCCTGGCTCCAGGGGCACCCCTGGATCCTGTAGCAAATGAAACATCTGTTTCCCTCACAGACTGCAGGCAGAAGCCCCAGTTAGTTTCAGGACAACAGTCACTGAACTGTGACAGTTTCTGTCTGCCAGCAACGTTACACTCAGTCTGTAGACTGGCCACTGTTGGAGAATGTGACCCAGCACCATGCAAGAGGGCTGGAAGCCACTGAGAACACTTCTTACAAAAAGACTCCAGAATTCTCCTTGGCTCTAAGGAGGGACTTGGCCTAAAAGATTACACACAATTCTTCAAAGTCCATGAAGTAGCTGGTTTTAGTTCTCTTTTTCAGACGATGAGATGATGCCACTCAGGCTCAGGGACGTTAACAAACTGGTCCAGAATTCAGGGCCATAGGCACATCTTGAGTATGTGAGATCTGAGGTCCTGCTAGACTATATTCTGATGGGAGAAGCCAGTGGGTCCCGGGCGCAGACTTCGCAGACTTTCCCAGAAGGTAAGTGAAACGGAAGGTCAGTTCCATTTAATAGCAGACGGTTCCATGTCCACATGGCTGTACACTTAAAAGATTGTCATTTCCCAAGGAAAAGGACTGTGTTTTATTTAAAAGCACGGTAGCTACTGCCTCTTAATTCCTTTGGGATTTTAACAAAGTATGGATGGAATAACCAAATGGCAAAGCCAGAAGGAAACTCAAAGACGGGCCAGCCCAACCCCTCATCTTACAGGAGAAGGCAAGGTTTGGAGATGGAGTGGCTCATACAGCGTCACAGAGAAGCTCCCTGCTGTGAAGACCATTGGGCTTCACTGCTTCCTCCTGCCACTGAAACACATATGTGACTCGCACTCTCCACACCAGCAGAGCTGCCAGTTCCCACAGAACTCAGCCCCAAGGCAAGGGCCACCAGAAGCTCCTGGGTCTCCACCCTTAAACTCTCTTGACTCCTCACCCCCTCCACCTTAAGCAAGCTCTCCAGTGCCTCAGGGTCAGCGAGTGATGGGCAGAATGCCAAGCCCTTTCTCCTTCCCTCCACTGTCTCCTAAATCGACAGAAACTCAAATGAAACGGCATTAGTCATAAACGGATACTCACCCTCTTGTTTCAATTCAATGCCATCTCAATTAAAGTCCTGTTGTTAATCAGAGCTAGATCTCCTGAGGCAAACCTCTAACCCAATGTTCCATTAGCGTCACCTCCTGAGTCATTCTGGCCCACAGCCTTCCTCTATAGGACATCAGGGACCTGTTATCAATTTCAGTAGGACTAAAACAGATACATTAAATCTCTAACAAAATGTGTAAGACAATAAAAGTTAGGTCGATTATACAGTGAAACCCGTGAAAGCCGGAACCTGCCAGCACTGCCTTGACTTTCCAGGTTCTGAAAGTTCTCCAGCTTTGATGACGTGCAGTATCACCACTATTCTGTTTCTATCAGTGGAAAATACTTGCGATTTCCTTCTCTGACAGATTTTCACCTTACATGAGTTTCAGCTTTCACAGGTTTTACTGTGTATACTCGATGGGTAGTGAAAGAACATCGTATGTCCTTAAATTGTCACTGGCAATCACTACTTTTTCTGTAATGCTGATAACTGTTTCTCTGACGCAGAGACAAAGGCGAGCTCATCCTCAGGCTTGCTAAGGCTGCAGCCCCACTGGCCACGTTAAATAAAAGCCGGGGTGACGAGTAAGGAGGGACACGGCTGGCGAGTGCAAGACCACTAACCAAACGTCGGCCACCGGCCACTCCGCTGGGGCAAAGACCAGGCGATCAGCTCCCTTAAAGACTGCAGCCCAGAGACCCTACGAGGCTGTTCTACTTGGTCACAAAGGGTCAGTGGGATTCAGATCAACCTGACAGCACACAACGACAACAGAGAAGCAAGAGACAACAGCGCCGCTTCAGCTTCCTCAAATTCTGCCCTACTGCGGGCAGCACAGTAACCGAGCATCAGTAAACAAAATGGTGTTTCAAATTCGCGAGGACATAAAAGGAATTTTACTGTTGATTGTTTAGTAAATAAAACAAAATCTGCTGTCTGCCTCATCTTTTTAGTTATGAGAAGTATACAGGGCCATGGCGATGTCACAGGGCTGCGAGTAACCCCTGTCCCCTGACACAAAGCCCAAGGGGACCCTCTGCTCCCAGAAGAAACGTCCTAACTCTACTGTCCAAGTCCTCTGATTTCTGATGAGAAGACTCTCCTGTCCAGCCTGCCATGCAAGCGACGTCTAGGATGGGTAATCCCTTTCCAGTACAGCTGGTTTCCCTGTCCACAGAGGAACTGAAAAGGTCACTGCTTATTTCTGCAGAGCCCACTGCAGACTACAACCGGCTAATGCTAAGGGAAAAAAAGAACCGCAGTCGATTTCCTACCGCCTGCATGCCCGGTGGCTTCCTCCTTGTCATTCAGATGTTAGCTAAGATTTGGGGGGGGGGGGGAGACTGGCTTTCAAATATACTAGGTAACTATGGAAATAAATTAAGCCACAGACGCTGGCTTGATAAAAAGCAGACCACTGAGACAGTGACAAGCTCGAGAGAAAGCTGAGGCAGCCGGCCCCACGGCTGGGAGTTAACTCTTTCCTAAACCAGCTGGGTTGTAGAGTATCTTTAGGCTCTAAAGACACAACTATGGTTTAAACCTTGGACTAAACAAGTGAAGAACATGATACCACACTCTTAACCTGACTCATAAAAAAGAGAAAAGAAATTTAAAGATGTTTTCACAAGGCTAGTCGACCTAAAATATTCTTTTTATGTACACATGTAGAAAATTCACTTCCTAGGTCAAAGGGTAACAGGTGTTGCCAAAGTAATTCCCACTCCTATCTTTTCCACGCAGCTGCAGTTATGAAATGAAGCGTTAATCCGGAATTACAAAATAAGTCACATGAACTTTGACATCAGCCAAGGGGCCCTCAGGGTTTGGAAAAAGTGTGACTGGATACGTGACCAGAAGGTACACCAAAGCAAACAGTCTCGGCTCTCCATCTAAGCAAATACGTTTCAGTAAAAAGACGCCACCTGAAGAGAATTACCAGCCAAATGAATGCTTAAACTCTTCCCCAGAACTGTTATTGTGTGTTTTTAGTGTTTTGCATGAGATCTTATCTAATATTTAAAAGCTAATATTTGTGTCATACTATCACAAAAGCCACTCATGTGACAGCACCATGACCATGATTTATAGGTGTCCAAATTGGATGCGAGGTGTCTCACTCCAGAGTTTGGCTCATTTAAGGTTAGCATGTCTCCAACCAGCTTGGCTCTAGGTACGCAGTCACCCCAGACACCTTTGGGGTACAAGGCCCCGAATGAGCATTCCTTTGTCACACTGCCTGAAGCAATGTGAGATGATGGGAAGTTGGACCAGGTGGACAAAGAGCCTATTTTTCTACAGAGGTGGAGGAGAGGATCCACGTCCAAAGACCCAGGCTGAATTTTTTTTTCCACTCCTGCCCACTGATTAGAAAGCACAACCAACGTACACTCACTGCTTGGGCCATTAACTAGTTCAGCCAGATATAAGCAAGGAGAGTCCGGGCGGATGCAAGAAATACAGATTTGACCTGTGTTATTTATTTGTAAATAGTAGAGTACAAGCTATGTAACAGTACTAAATGCCATTCCTGTTGAGTCAGTTCTGACTCACAGCAACCCTACAGGACAGAATAGAACTGTCCCACGGAGTTTCCAAGGAGCAACGGGTGATGGCCGTTCTTTTGACGAGCAGCCATAGCACCTAACCTCAGTGCCACCAGGGTTTGCACATAACAGTAAGCAAGCAGAAAGAAGAGGAAGGCACAGTGTGAGACCCAGCAGGGGAGTCAGGACACAGGACTAGCACAGTCACTGCAGGGCAAAGGCTTCTTCCTCGCTTGGCTGCAAACTCATTTTTCTATGAGACACTAAGACAAGCTCCAAAGCTCCTGTTTAATCTACAACACATACAAAGTCCAACAATTAAGTTCACAAATTTAGTTGTTCTAAGTGCCACATACCTCATTGCTGAATATCACTAGAGTCACCTTCTCCCCTTGGAAAGCTATGCACCAGTGCCAGCACCTAGTATGCCCTTTAAAGCAATTTTAGAACTCTTTCTGGAATGGCCATTGTGCAATGGTGGCACAGTCCAATTTCACAAACTTAATTTCATAGTTGTCTGTGAGGGAGTTTTAACCAGTAAACAAATAATTGTATTGGAACACCCTCCCTACTCACCTGATCTGGCCCAGTGACTTTTTTCTTTACATAAAGATAAAGGAAATATTGAAAGGAAGACATTTTGATGACATTCGGGACATCAAAAGTAATACAATGACAGCTCTGATAGCTATTCCAGAAAAAGAGTTCCCAAGCTGCTTTGAAAGGTGGACTAAGCGTTGACATCAGTGCATAGCTTCCCAAGGGGAGTACTTCGAAGGTGACCATAGTGATATTCAGCAATGACGTGTGTAGCACTTTTTCTAGCATGAGTTTGCAAACTTAATTGGCAGTCTTAGTATTACATTAACCAGTTTCAAAATGCCATTTTAACAAGCTTGCTTACAACACTAGAACATGAATTGGATGCGATATTATTCCTCGGTTTATGCTGTTGGTAACTGAGAGTGTGACAGGCACGGACTATGCCATCTAAAGACTGTTTGCAATGGCTCACTAGGGAGGACTCTGGAAAGGCAAGAGGGACCCTTCTCTGCCACTGTTTCCACAGAACTGTGGGGGGAAGTAGAGCACATCCAACAATCAGAAGAGCTGAAAATTCCCACATTCATTTCTACCTGGCTCGGAAAATCTTAAAAAGTTACCAATCAGTTGTAGGGGCCACAGAGTACCTTGCCATAAATAAAAGAGCCGTGGAAGAGACAGGCATCTTGAAATTGACTGGGGGAACCAGCTGGGAATTAAATTTTTGGCCCAGGTAATTTTCCAAGTGGATACTCTCCAGAAGTACAGACTAAACTTCCCAGGTCCCAAAGCAAAACGAGTTTTCTCCTAGAACACAGTTTTTGGGAGCCCCAAACAAGAGCCTTGGGTGGCTGATCTGTCCAAGCATCCAGGCTATTTAACAGGAGGAAGGTCTCACTCATTTGAAAGGAGCTGCTTCACAGTGGTACAAGCAAAGCATGACACACAAGAAGGAGCTTTTCTTAAAGCTTTTCATTTGCCATTTGCCCTTGGAAGACTGGAATACTCCCACCATTTCAGCCAAGTTTCTCAGTATTACCCTGTAAGCTAGTAAGTCTGGGCTCAAGCAATTGACAAGGTATTATGATGGTAATGTCCTCAATTTTCCAGAGGCGTATTTGAGCAGTTCACTTTCTCAGAATACGAAACCCAGAGGCCTTTTCTGTAATTATACCAGACGCTCTTCAAGGAGGGCTCCACATCTTGAAAAAGAAAACAACTCGCACCGAGGGCTGTTTGGTTTTCCTGCTGAAGAAGCTGGAGCTGCCGAGGGCTGCACTGATCGTCGGCTTCGTGGTGGGCTCACAGCGTTGTCGCTGGGCTCATGTGCTTAGCCCGTTTTGTGCTGTGGCCTCAAGAGCCTGGTCTGCACCGAGAGGAGGGCCAGGCCTGGTTTGGGATGGTTACAATAGTTCCGATGGCACTACCCTGCTCAGAAAAATCAAACTGCAGAAGTGTCTAACGCGCTCCTATCTGAACGCAGAAGAGCCAGCAGTGACCTCTGCCTTCCGAAGGACCAAGTCCTATGCTGGGCCCCTCAGAGCTCTGCCACCACCCCAGGCCCCCAAGGCCAGCTTCGTGGGTGCACTACCTGGGTAGTCCCATCTTGAAATTCTTAATACCTGAACAAGGGGGCCTACTCTTCATTTCTCACTGGGGCCCACAATTGACGGTGCCAGTTCTGTTCTGCTATACCATCCCCATGCCAAAGCCGGGGTTAATACAAAGACCCCCTGTTCCCTAGCCTGCTCAGGATGCTGGGCTGAGCCACTCAAAATAGCACTTGGCTCACTTGGTTCTTCAACTTGGCTTTGGAACCTCTCGTGGTGCCCACCAACCCCCATAACAGAACCCTACTCCTCTCTCTGTCCAACCTGGGGCCCCCTATCATCTCACCCGGAAACCCTCCCGTGGTTAAGTGTTATAGCTGCTAATCCAAAGGCTGGCAGTCTGAATCCACCAGGTGCTCCCTGGAAACTACGGGGCAGTTCTACTTTGTTCTGTAGGGTTGCCATGAGTCAGAATTGGCTTGACGCAGAAGTGGGTATAGTCTAGTGCAGCCCAGTCTTCCAGGCCCACCCCCTGGACTCTCACACTTCCTTCTTTACTGTTTTCTCTGTTTACACATCTGGGGCTGCCCTGTTGACACGGCAGGCCCACCGCCTCCCACTCACAGCCACCAGCTCCCTCTCTCTGATCTGATGTCTTCCAGGACTGCCTCCTCCCCTCATTGTAAGCCCCTTGGAATGAAATCTTCCATCCTGTCCTGTGCTTTGAATTCCCACGTGCCAGGCAGAGCTGGACCATTTCAGCCATAGAAGGACAAACACTGGCCAGATGGTTAACAATACCAGGAAAGTGAATAATTATTTTAAAGATACAGCATACTCAGATTAATATACAGCTGGCTTGGGAAGTCTGAAGGGTACACACAATGGCCTCAGTTCTCCCGCATCAGACACAGGAGACTGGCAGAAGAAGAACCACCACCCTCAGCATCAAGTAAGAGGTTCATCTATGTACGGATACTGTCCATCTTTTCCACCATTCCCCATCTAGCCCCCTAAGGGAGGCTTTACCACATGAGCCCTACCGAAAACCACCCAGCTTTCTACAGGGACATCCACAACCAGAAGAGGAAGAGAAGACCAAGTCATATGGCGCATAAAATCCAACGACAGCCGTAGAGTTCTTGCTCTCCAAGGATATTTTGACAACTGCACTTAGGAAACTGGGCATTTAGACAAAACCAAGTTCTCCCTCTTGGCGAGGTTCTCTTTATTAGTCTTCTTTAATATTTTCTTACTTTTCAAGTACCAAAGGGAGGAATGAAAAGGCAGAACAAACCAGGAAATCATTATAAACTAAAGACAAAGACACTAGGAGGAGGGGACTGGTTTTTTGCCCTACTCATCTGCCACTAAGTCTCCAGATTCTGATAAAGCCAGGAACAACAGACTCCTGGGAGGCAATGAGCATGGAATGATATAAATATCAACCTCTTGGACTACACCTACCTGTTGGTCAGCAGTCCTATGAAAGGGTTGGTGATGAGCTGGACCGTGGCTTTAGAGGCAAAGAGCAGGCCAACCTGTACGTTTTCATTCAGGAGGTCTTTGTCTTCCCTGGGGCAGTCAGAAGGGGCGGTGGACGTGTTGGTCACCACGTGCTGAGTGGTGGTCTTATGGAGCTGCCCCAGCTGAGGACTTCCAGTGGTGTTGCCGGTGACCATGGTGGAATTGTCATAATAGGAGAAGATGTTCTGGAAGCTGCCCGTGGTAGAGGCCACGAGCCCTGGCTTGGCAGTCTGGATTTCTGTAGCATTTTTCTCATGTTTAATGCTGTACAAGTAGCTGGGGATGATGGGGACTGGGAACAAGAGCAGAATAGGAAGTGGTAATCACACTGACAGCCTCCCCAGGACTAGAGCCAGCAAAGCACAGTGCCAAACAAGGTCCAGAAAGGAGTGTGTGCAGCCCAGAAAAGGGACCTCTGGGCTGGCTGCCAGTACTGATGTACCAACAATTTCACATTGCTTAGTTCACCAAGGAAGCCCTAGTGGGTAAGTGCTATGTGCTATGTCTGCTAACCAAAGGGTTGGCAGTTCAATCTGCCAGGTGTTCCTTCAAAACTCTATGGGGTTCTACTCTGTTCACTAGGAGCCAGAATCAACTTGACGATTGGTTTCAGTTTTCAAGAGGAATATTCTAGAAAGGCACGGTGTGGTCAGAGGCAAAATCAGTTCTGACCTGAGGTCAACCTGCACTTCTTAGAAAGAGAGGCTCCAAAGAGACTTAAATGAATGAATCGAGGAAACAGAAACAGAAATTTCATTATGTGTCTTAGGAAAATAATAACTTGCAGGAAGCAATAATTTGGAAATTCTGCAACAGGCTCTTCCATCATTCCATTGTGTGAGTGGGAATCTGTATTTTCCATACCACCTGGCAGGTTTAAGGATTCCTAAGACTTTCAAAAAGGAATAGTAATATGTGTTTAATGTAAACCGAAGTTCTGTGACAACAGAAGGGTCAGGACAAAGGAGAGGTGAGGCCACTGTCACTGACTGAGCAAAGATACTGTACAGCTCTGGACACGCCTCTCAGTGGAAACCTATTTGCTGTTCTGAAGACGTGCCCTAAACAATCCCACAGATGAAAAGAAGAGGAATAATTCTTGGGGTACAGACTCATTTAGAGTCCACGTGAGAAATGATTGTTTTATTCATTTAAAAATTGGGATATTTCTAAGGAAAAGAATATCAAGCACATACTTTTCTATTCAGGGAGTTCACGAAGACCTGCATTGCAATTATGTAGTTTTTCAAAAATCCGTGATAGGAAAAAGATTGAAACCAAGATTTTTCACATTGATCCTGAAATAGGTCCTAAAACATTTCCATCTGAAGTCATTCACCAATAGAATGTATTTAAATGTCACTTTTCTGAAGGGAAGGATGCTGGTTTGCACCTTTGTTAGGCTGAATTAAACCTCCTTTGGGGTAGCACAATAATTTATATAACATTACTTTGAACTTTGGAATTGCTCCTCCTTAGCAGAAATCTTTTTCATAACGGTAAAGTGGGCAAGAGGAAGCGGGGGAAGTATCTAGAGGAAACAGACATTCTGGGTCTTATCGGATGTCACATTTTGGCCTGACCACCAGGAAACGAAGCCACCAAGTGGCTTCTACAAGCTCAGCGCCGCAGACTTTGGGGACCATTTCTATAACTCCCGTTCAACTTGGACAGCCGGCGCAGAGCTCCCCGAGAGCGCTCGGCTGAGGGGAGCGAAGGGAGCGCCCGGCGATGGGGGTGGCCGGCCCGTACGTACCCACGACGGTGAGCAGCATGTTGTCCAGCAGCAGCGCGAGGTACACAATGAACAGGATGAACTTCTGCGAGTGGCGGCTGTCCTGCAGCCAGCGGAGCACCGCCAGCTCGCTCAGGGCCATGGCTCCGGGGCCGGCTGCAGATGCGGCGCGCGGTGAGGGGCGCGCCGGGCCTGGGGACACCCTTCCGCTCGCCCCCAATACCCAGCCCTCACCAGGTGCGGGAGGGACGGTTAGGAAAAGCGCGCCCGGGCGCCGCACAGTCGGCTCACCTGTCCTGCGAGAGTCCCCAGAGCGCCGTCGGGGACCGAACCTGGGGCCCACGGGGCGCTGCCCGGGTTCGCCACCCCCGAGGGTCCTCCTTCTCCGCCTGATTCTTCAGAGCTCTGGAAAGCGCTGCGGGACCCCGCGGACTGCACACCCGGAAGCCCTGCGCTCTGAGCTTGGGGGACCCTCCCTGCCCCCCCCCGGGCCCCTCTCAGCCCCGCCCGCCCGGCGGCGCTCTTCCTCCGGCTCTGGTCCCGCGGGCTCTGGTCCCGCCGGCAGGGAGCGGGGTCCAGGTTACCTGGGGTCGCCTGCCTCCGCAGCAGCTAGAGTCCTGGACACTCGCACCACCGCCTGACCGTGTGACTCCGGACCTCGGTCTCCGCCCCGAGCGCCCAGCCGCTGCCGCTCTGTTTACGGGGTCCAGCCCTGACGTCACCGTGGGAGAGGAGCGGGGCTGGGGCGCCTGGGTCTCCGCCCGCTCCGTGCCGTCGCCGAGCGGGGCGGGAGGGGTGGCACCGCCCCTTACCGTCGCCTGTGCAGCTGTGTGCCTCCATCCTTCTCGTCCAGATCCGGCGCCGCTCCCCTGCTGTGCACTTGGGTCCCCGAGGCTGCTCCTTCCTGCGACAATGGGACTGTAGATCCTCTCTGGTCGCCTTGCATGGGAACCTGGTCCTGGGGTGAGGCGACAGGGAGCCAGAGGGAAGGGTACAGTCCCAGGACAGGACAAGGAGTCAAGGGTCCTGGGTCAAGGGTTCAGCGGTGGAAATGAAAAGTCAGGGACCTGGTCTACTCTGGCCCCAGGTCCCGGCTATTTGGGGCCAGTCTTCTGGCCTTGAGGACTTGGCACAGGGTGAGTGTGCCAGGGCAAGGAGAGAGGATGCTGAGAGCCAAAGACAACCTCTCCTTCCTGGGGCAGCAGTCCTTCATGAGGGGCCTCTATCCCCTACAGGCCTCTACCCTTTCTGGTGTCTGATGCAGGGTGCTACTACGGGGACTTCGGGCCAAGGGGCATCAGACACCCTCAAGTTGGTGAGGTAGAAATGGGAAAGGAGAAACTGCTCAGCATCACTGCACAGTGGGAGCCAGGAATGGTGAGGACCCAGAATCCTAGAGGCTAGTTCTCAGAAAGTGGAAGCAATGGACCTGAGGCTGTAGGCCCACCAGAAGCACCTTGCTCTGGGACAGGGACACTGGAGGTTAAGTGAGTGCAAGAGCTCAGGAGAGGATTGCCCAGGCCCTGTGTGCTGTACAACCCAGGTTGAATCCTCTCCGCCCAACCCTGCATACTAGAGCTGGTTCGAGGGAGGGAGCCTGGTTCAAGAGACGCCTTTATGAGAGGCAGTGAACCACCTGTATGTGGCTGACCCAGATCCATGATCCCTGCAAGAAAGGCCTGGTGATCTCCTTCCAAAAAATCAGCCACTGAAAACCTTATGGAGCACTATTGTTCTCTAACACAGACAGGGTCGCCATGAGTGGTATCTGTCTCCTTAGAAACTGTTTATTTTCAGTTTATAAACAAAAGAGAAACAAACAGATGTCCTCTGACACAGCCGGAATTTGGGGGATCCTTCCGGGGAGTCCAAGAAACACAGGCTGCTTTCTTGGAAAGGTGCTTAGAATAAAGGCTGCCCTGTCACAGCCCCTCCACAGGGCAGAGTCTGATCTTGTTTTATTAATGTTGGCTTGTTTGCAGGCAGGAACTGATCACTCAGAGCAGCGGCACCTGTGCAGGGGCCTCCCGTCTCCAGCCTTCTCGGGCTTCCTCTGGCAGCCCCTCGTGCTTCCCACTGCTGCCCTTCATGTGTGGGGAAGAGATGGTTGAGTAAATAAGTAGGTCAGTAACCCAGAGACTCCTGATGTCCCACGGTGTGTGCCACTTAAATACTGAACAAGAGCAAGAGAAGGAAAATCACTTAGGAGGAGACAGCAGATGGCAGGGGCTGTTGAAGACTGTAAGGGCTTTCACATTCATGGAGTGGCCCCTGAGAACCTTTAGAACACAGGGCCTCCTGCTGGAGTCTCAGAAGCCAGAGACAAAAGCTCTGCTCCAGAAGAGGCATCATGATCACAGGCTCATGTTGGGTGATTCCATTTCCTTGCTCAGTAACCTTGTGCCTTAGTTTACCCATCTCTGAAATGAGAGTACAAACTGGACCAACTGCAGGATTGTTGTGAGGGGAAAAGGGGAGTGCACCAGCACTGTTTAGCACAGTGCCCAGCACAGAGGGGGCACTCACTTAGTCTTGGCCATTGATTCTTCAATGACTATTTATGGAGAGCCCGCCATGGGCCAGGCTCTGAGCTAGATACTAGGGAGACAGTAATGACCCAAAAAGACAAAATTCCTGTCCTCACAGTGCTTCCGTTCCAGTAGTGATGCTCTAAGAGTGGACACAGGAAGCCACACCAGAGGCGAGCCCAGCCAACTGGAGGAAGGTGGTACCAGGAAACTCCCAGCTCCCCATTGCTGCTATGCTTCTGGAACAAAGGGGCCTGCCATGTTCTCACCCGGCCTAACAGAATTTTTAAAAAAATATGTATGTACTTGACATCTAAAAAAAAATTTACCATAAATTTAAATAGTTTGGAAGTATATTGTTTATAATGACCTCTAAATATAAAATTATTATATTGCTTATTTAAGCAATGCCAAGCCAAGTGCCGTCAATGAAATGTGATGAAAATGCAACACCATCATACTCTTTAAAAATAAGACCAAGTTATTGTTTTTAACTCTGTCCTATAGGGTTGCTATGAGTCAGAATAAATTCAGAACAAGGAGTTTGGTTTGGGTTTTTTTTTTTTTTTTTTTTGCTTGTTTGTTTTTAAATATGCTTTTAAAAGGAGCCTGGTAGCCCAATTACTAAGTGCTCGGCTGCAAATTGAAAGGCTGGTGAATTGAACTCATGCAGTGGCTCTGTAGGACAAAACCCTGGTGATCTGCTCCAAGGAAACCCTATGCACTGTAGGGTCTCTATGAGTCAGAATCAACTTGACAGCACACGACAGCCAGCAAAGCAACACAACATGCTTTTGACAGTTTACAGTTGCCGGGAGCCAGCCTTGGCATGGTCTGGGATCACAGAGGGATGGGTGGCGTCGGCAAAGAAGGAAATGAGACTGAGACAACCAGGAATCTGGGGATCGGTAGCCTGTCAGGGTCTACCTTTCTTTATTTTTTATATAATCAGTGAGGTGATGTGATTTCACCCTGGTCTTTGGCCACATACACTGTTGGTTAGTAAGGAATTGATATCTCGTGGTCTCTTTTCATGTTAATCATTAGGGCCCTCTCTGTTGGCTAGCAAAGAACCTATTCATGTTAATCATTAGGGCCTTTTAGGTAATGGCCCAAGACAAATATATTGTGATTATAATCAACAGTGAAAATAAAGCTATACCTTGAGCTCAATCAGCTCTATCCTCAAGGTCAAAGGTGCAGGAAGAAGGGATAGACTCATCTTAAAAGTTAATCTGATTGTCTCTATTTGTTCCTTCTTTGCTCTTTTTTATCTCTTCCTGTGGGGACAGTAAGCACCCACTGTCCCCCACTCTAAGCCTTTCTTAAGCTGTTCTAAGAAGGGTATTTGTTTAGTATTTGTCTATTTGCCATGCCAAATATAATAAACTTGGAAACCTATCTGTCTTCCAGATGTAGGGAGTGGGATGTCTATCTCCAAGGGCTGTGTAGGGGGTTGTCCCTGGGGAGCTTCCCAGGGCCTTCCTGCAATCTTGTATTTCACATGTGGAGCGGGAAGTGCAGTTGGAGGAAGCCAGTGGAGCCGGGCCGGCCTCAGTATTCCTGGGCTGGGCATGCTGTGTCAGAATTCATTAAGCCAAGTGGGTTGTAAAACCCTTCTTCTTTGATCCTTGTGCCGGGAGATAAGAGGGTATTTTTGAGGAAGGTTTAATTAGGATGCAAAATATCATCAGGGAGCCAAAAAAGCCAAGTGCCATTGAATCGGATGAGAGCATGGTCAAAAAAAATATGCCAAGTGTGAAATGCATCTGCCCGCCATCACATAGGCATGAGACTTTGCTTATAGAGGCTTCTGTGGGTGGCGGGCCTCAGCATACAGTCTTTCTACATCACCTTATCTGTCATGTGAACTGCAGCATACATCTGAATACACTCAAATCACAAAGCCAAACTCATTGCCATCTAGTCGATTCCAACTCACAGTGACCCTGTATGACAGAGCAGGGCTGTCCCATAGGCTTTCCAAGGTCGTAAATCTTTCATGAAGCCGACTGCCACATCTTTCTTCCATGGAGCCACTAGTGGTTTCAAACCACTGACCTTTGGGTGAGCAACCAAGCGCTTGAACCACTACACCACCAGAGCTCCCTATGACTACGGTAAACCATATCCATTGCCGCGGAGTCGATTCTGACTTATAGCGACCCTATAGGACAGAGTAGAATTCCCCTGTAGAGTTTCCAAGGAGTGCCTGGTGGACTTGAGCTGCTGGCATTTTGGTTAGCAGTCATAACACTTAACCACTACACCATCAGGTTTTGCATTAAATTTTCAAGATTTCATTAAAAAAAATTCAAGATTTCTCTTCATCATAAGGCTCTGAGTTTAAATGCTTTTTTTAAGGATTGTGTTGTTATAACAATTATCTATAATACACAAAGGTCCAAACATCATACATATAATAGGGATTCTGAGAAACAGTTTTTAGACGTGAAAAAGGAAATCATGTTAGACATGCATTTCTTAAAGAAGGAGATGGATGGGAAGGTTTTTAGAGCCTTGATAAAAAGAAATTTCTCGGACATAAGTGTTGTCTCTTTGTTTCCCACTCGGGACCTTTTTACAGCTAGGACAACATAACACAGCCACCTAATCCCTATGTCATCACATCTAGCACACAGTAGGTATTCATGTCCTTAAAGGGCCACTTATTTTTGGAAAATTGAATGCACAGAATGCATGGACAGCTTAGGCGGAAAAATCATTTGATGTCCTCTTCCCCTCTTCTCCCAAGAACTTGGAACAAATTAGTACCCAAGTTTCAAAGGGTGTTAAGCTGTGACACACAAATAATGGCTAAAAGCATAGATGAACAGAGTGACCCAGAGGTGACACAGTGGCACCTAGGTATAAAAAAAAAAAAAGAAAAAACCATATAGAGAAGGAGGCTGACCTCTAACTTCACAAGGGGAGGGAGACTCAAGATCAACAGCCCAACGTCCATTCCTTTGAGGTGGACGTCATGCATACCTCCTCTCTCTGCCCTATCTCCGTCATCTCTTTTCCCACTTTTGACACCAACTATCCTTCCCATTGGCTTTGATAATTCCCTGCAGTGGCCATTGCAACAAACCCCATATTCACAATTATGGGGTTTATTAGGGAGGTCAAAGGTTACAATTCAGGTTCAGGAACCCTCAGGGCCACAGTTCTTCCACCAAGACAGCCTCTTTTGTTTCACCGTGCTCACAGCAGTGCTTCTCTCTGTCTGAGACCACTGCCCTGCTCAGGCAGGTGTTACAAAGCTCAATAAGTGCCAAGTGTTACAAAGTAGTACTAAATCACCAGAGGCCCCCAAGCACTCAGCTTTCCTGGTGTGGGCTGGGAAGCTCCCTGCTCCTAGAGGGTCTTCTGCGAGTTTCTCTGCCCCTGCTTCTCTTCAGCGTTACAGCTCACTCTCACTTGGTCTCTGGGTTCCAGCAATTCTCGGCTCAGGGGTCCCAGATCTAACAGATGCCTCAGCATCTGGCTGCTCTTCCCTGGTGGTGGTGGCACTCTCTCTTTTCTCCTCTGGATGGCTCATCTCAAGTGCAACAAGATGGCAAAACTGACCAGTTACTGTATCTGCACAGCCACCCATCACTTGGGTGGAAGTTGCAAGATCATGGCTAGAAAAGCCACACAAAAGCAATGCATCCCAATGCACTAGGCTAGCAAAACCCACTCTACTATTTAACCCATGTACAGAGAATGGAGGCCATGTATGCAGTAAAGATCCAGGCACAGGAGGGACACAGGCTGTTTGCTAAAGGTGAAGCCCAAATGGCTACTGATTACATGAAGAAGCACTCAACTCACTAGTCACCAGATAAATGCCAATTCAAATGACAAAGACAGTCACACTTCCATTGGACTAGCAACAATTGTGAAGTAGGGTAATGACATGGTGGGGAGCGAATCAAAGAAATGGGGACTGTTTCCTCTGAGCTGGGGTGGTGGCTGGCATGGCCTTTCTGGAGAGCAACCAGAAAGTGTTGGTGGGATTCAGTAAGCCCACACCCTGCAGTCTAGTAAACTCTCTACTGATTTGTGTTGCAGAGAATCCTTGCTCAGGTCCTAAGGGAATATGGGCAGGGTTAACTGTGGTGCTGTGGAGGCACCCTAGGTTTCCATCACTGGGAAATAAGCAGGTAAAACATACAGGATGCCCACTGGGGAATACCACGCAGGCCTTAGAAGGAACACACTGGGTTACATATATGTCTGTGGGCAAAGTTTACAAAGTCTTGAGAAGAAGAGACAGAGATGGGCAAGTTCTACAGCATAATCTAATATTCGTGCATTAAAAGCAGACAGAGCTTCACTATACGTCACGAAGGCTTCATTCTTGTTCACAGAGTCACGTCAAGTACATGCGAGTTGAAGGCTTCACAGGAAGGGCTCAGAGTGGGGACCTAGGGGGACCAGGAAGTCAGCATAAACCAGGAGAGGGCTTTTTTGAGCACTGCTAACTATGGTATGTTCAGAACAAGGCTCAAACAACTGCCTCTAGGTCTGTGTGCAGGTTCTGCATGAGCACAATGAAGTGTCCTGGAGTCCCCTGTCTTCCCTATGTTATCCATAATTTGTTATGATCCACGTGGTCGGTTGTCCCACATAGTCAGTAAAACACAGGTATACAGCTTTTCCCATTCTCTGCTTCAGCTGAGATCCATCTGACATCCTCAGTGGAATCCATTTTTCCAGTCTTTCTTCTGATTCTGGCTTTAATTTCTGGCAGCTTCCTGTCTACGTAGTGGTGCAATTGCTTATGAATGACCTTCAGCAGAAATTTGCTTGCCTATGATATTAATGATATTGTTTGATAATTTCCACATTCTTTTGGATCATCTTCCTCTAAAATGGGTACAGATATGGATTGCTTCCGGTCGGTTAGCCAGGCAGCTGTCTTCCAGATCTCTTTCGGTTTCCTAGGTGATTGAGCACCATCAGCTCTGCACACACGTGCTGAACACCTCCGTTGGTATTCTGTCAGTCCCTGCAGTGGCCAGTGCCTTCGGTGCAGCTTGGACTTCATCCTTCCATACCATCGATTCTTGATCACGTGCTACCTCCTGAAATGACTGAACATTAACCAGTTTTTTTTTTTTTGGTACAGTGACTATGCGTTCCTTCCATCTTCCTTTGATGTTGCCTGTGTAGATGAATGTTTTGCCCATAGAATCATTCAATATTGCAACCAGAGTCTTAAATCTTTTCTTTGCCATATTTCATTGTAAGACTTTGTCTTCCCAAGCCACCCTGTGAAATCTTCCATTGACCTGTTTTATGTCATCGTTTCTTGCATTCTATTTAACTCTCTTTCTGTTCAAGGGCAAGTTTCAGAATCTCTTTTGACATCCATTTAGGTCGTATCTTTCTTATCTTTTGAATGACTAGTGCCCTTTTGCTTTCTTCATGTATCATGTCCTTGATGTCATCCCACACCTTGCCTGGTCTTCGGTCATTGGTAGTTAGCATGTCCCATCTACTCTTGACCGAGTCTCTCAACTCAGGTGGGATATCCTCAGGGTTGTATTTTGGCTCTCAGGGACTTGTTTCAGTTTTCTTCAGCTCCAACTGGGACTGGCATATGAGCAATTGGTGGTCTGTTGTGCAGTCAGCCCCTCTTCTGGCTGCTGATGTTGAGATTCTCCGTTGTCTCTTCCCACAGATGCAGTCAGTTTGACTCCTGCGTCTTCCATCTGGTGAGGTCCACGTTTATAGCTGCCATTTATGTTGTTGTAAAAAGGTATTTGAAATGAATTAACTCGTTAGTCTCACAAAATTTTATCATTTGATCTCCAGCATCATTTCTATTACCAAGATCATATATTCCAACAATTGATTCTTCTTGTTTCCAACTTTTGTATTCTAGTCCTCAGTAATTACTGATGAATCTTGATTGCATGCTTTATCAATTTCAGGCTGCAGAAGTTGTTTTAAAAACACCTTTGGTCTTCGTTGCTGATGCAAAAATTTGAAGAGTAGTTGTATTAACTGTTCTTGCTGGTGGACATATGGATATTATCCTGTCACTGACAGTGTTGTAGTTCAGAATAGATCTTGAAATGTTCTTTTTGGAAATGAATGTAATACCATTCCTCTTCAATTTATTGTTCCTGGCATAGTAGACCACATAATTGTCTGATTCAAAATGACAGGACCAGTCCATTTCAGCTCACTGTTGCCTGCAATGCCAATCTTTACATTTTCCATTCCATTTATATAGCCTCCTAATTTTCTTGATCCATACTTCATATGCTGCACATTCTGATTATTAATGGATATTTGCAGCTATTTGTTCTCATGCTGAGTCATGCCACATCATGAGATGAAGATCCCCAAAGCTTGACTCCATTCACGTAATTAAAGTCGACTCTACTTTGAGGAGGCAGCTCTTCCCCTGTCGTATTTTGAGAGCCTTCCCACCTGAGAGACTCATCTTCCAGCACTATACCAGCTATGCTCCACTGCTAGTCATAAATTTTTCACTGTCCAGTCACTTTTTGTAAGTAGACCACCAGGTCCTTCCTGATCAGTTTTATTCTTGAAAGTCCTCTGACACCTGTCTGCCATGGGTGACCCTGCTGATACCTGAAATACCAGTGGCAAAGCACTTCCATCATTGCAGTAACATACAAGCCATCATGGTATAACAAGCTGGCAGACAAATGGTGATAGAAAATGGTACCAGATGAAAAGTGGAATCTTCAGAAAAAAAATGAAGGGCATCTACAAAATAGCCAACTAAGTAGGAAAGACTTTTTTTTTACACCTTTTCCTCTTAATTTCTACATAAAACTTTGTTTAAAATTCAAATTGCAACATTGTCTTGAAGGAGTTTGTGACATGTAGTTTATTACTTATAACAATTGTAACTTAAAGGATAGAGAGGATATGGGCCTGTGCGCAGTGGCCAGAGTCCTCTGTTTTACCTGAAGCGGTATGTTATTAACTGCAAGTGAGCTGTGAAAAGTTAAGAATGTATGTTGTAATCCTTAGGACAACCATTGCAAAATAATACAAAAAAGAAGAGCTAAAAAGAAAAAATCAAATTAAATGTTCAAATAATTTATAAAGGAGAAATAGATGAACAAAAAACAGAGACAAGTAGTTCAGTGCTTAAGAGCTCGGCTGCTAACTAAAAGGTTGGCAGTTTGAAAACCCTACGAGGGCAGTTCTCCTCTGTCCTACAGGGTCTCTATGAGTTGGAATCGCCTCAACATTGTAAGTTTGGTTTTGGATATATCAATAATTATATTAAATATTAATGGACACTTCAGTTAAAAGACAGAAACTGGCAGAATGAATAAAAAATGTTCAATTCCTAACTCTATGTTTCTATAAAAGACATCCATTAAATGTAATGATACGTGTATGTTGGCAGGAAAGGCAGGAAAAGGTGTCATTAAACTGTCAGCACACGAAAGCCGAAATGGTTGTGTTGATAACCAATCTCAAAACAAAGTTTTAAACAGAGGTAAAGAAGGAGCTTCCATAATGATAAAAGGGGTCGATTCAGCAGAAAAATATGACAATCATATTGTGTATGCACCCGACAAGGCCAACTGAAAAACCTAACTGGTTGCCGTTGAGTGCATTCCAATGTGTTTTAGAGCAGCGCTTTGTGTAGGGTTTTCAAGGTCAGCGATCATTACAGAAGCAGATCACCAGGCCCTTCTCCTAAGGTCTCTCTGGGTTGACCTGAGCTGCCAACCTCTCACTTTGGGAGCCAAGCATTTAACCATCTGGGCCACTCACAGACTCCACTTGAGAACGGAGCTTCAAATTTATGAAACAAAAGCACAGAACATTCAAAAGAGAAGCAGACAGTTCCACAATCGTAGTTGGAGAATAGAGCGGCCTTTCTAAACAACTGACAGAATATCTAGACCAAAATACCACCAGACAGAGAAGACCAGAACAGAACTGCGACCACCAATCAGTGTTTATGCACCACTACACTGGGCAGAAGTAGACTTTATGTTCTTTTCATATGCTCATGGCAAGTCTTAGCCAGATTGCCACTCACCATTCAGTTAGAGAGTTTTTCCTACCCACTTCTTTCTTCTAATTGTTTAACAAACATAAATAAAGAGAGAACAATTTAAACAAACAAACAAAAAAGCAAACAGTATTCCCTTCTCATGCTTTTCAGAGCTCTTCTGCATCTTTACTGCAAAAGAGTCCTTTCTCTGTAGATTTAACCAAATGGACTGTTGTGGTTTTAAGAGGTAATGGCAAAGCCAATGTCAATTTACTTGAAGGATGCCTTGCTGACCGCCAATGGAATTAAGATATAGATGCTGTAACTGAATAATTCAATCATTGGATTAACTGGCCTCATACCGTTATCTGAACCATGCGGGTCTCCAGGTTTGGCCACTTTAATAGAATCACTACTCTTTCTGAGGACATTTGCTGTAATTGGAGGCTGCAGAGGAACTGGCAAGCTGTGATTAGCTTTATGTGACCTCAGTCCACCTGAACTGCGCAGTCACCCCCAATAGCTGCCTTACGTCCACCCTCCTCACCAGCTGGAGGGAGCCCGAGAATACCACTCTTTGCTTAAATCTCCTCATGGATAACATCAGAAGTCTTCCACATGGCCCAGCAGCTCTCTCCAACTTCCTGGACCACATTCTCTCTTCTCTGATCCAAACTCAGGTTCCCTTTGATTATCTAGGCTGTTGCCTGGTTCAGATGTCATTGTATTCCCCCTGGGTCTTAGCACTCTAGCCTGAGAACCCTTGGCTTGGGAGGTCTGTCTAGGTGGGTCCCACAGCCTCCTTCCCTCTCTCCTCTTACAATACTCTCTCTGCCTCCCCCTTCCCACCACTGTGGGCTTCTTAGAGGAAGGGTTCTTTGCCCCACTGCCTTGCACACTCAATTCCTTCTACCTTCTGCTCTTTTACTCACTGTTTTTCTGGTTATCTCTTTCTCATTCCTCTTCTTCCATCTGTTCTCCATACAGACTGTCCTCTTTCCAACTGATCTCCTTCCTACCCCAGGGCTTTTGCTTGGCAAGTGTTTCTGCCTGGAATGCTCTTTCCTCTCTCCCCTTATATCTATTTAATTCACCCTTAGTCTTTATATCTCTGGTCAAGTTTTATTCTAACAGAGGTCTCCGCTGGGTCCCAGTGCACTTGTCCCCCTAGTCTATATTGACAGGTCCCTAAACCTCTCATTCCTGGAACTTCTCACTTATGATCACTTTGTACAGTTTGACTGGGATTGATGCCTGGCTTATCCATCCCTCCTGCATCTCCAGAGCTCCACACTGTACTGGCACAGAGTAATAGACACAAAACAAAACCCATTGCTGTCAAATCTATTCCAACTCATAGTAACCGTATCGTACAGAGGAGAACTGCCCCTATAGGGTTTCCAAAGAGTGGTTGGTGGATTTGAGCTGCTGGCTTTTTGGTCAGCAGCCTGAGCTCTTAAGAGTACAATAAATGCTGGTGGCTGACTTAAGTTCTCTGGTCACTTGAGCAGTAAGGCCAACAGAAAGGAACTCAGTTATCAGTTCTCTCCATGGAACCTCACCCTAACTGCCTGTCTCCTTGAGGGCCCAGGGGTACTGTACTCTGTCTGGCCCCCACACCTTTGCAGAAGGAATGTCATCTGCTTGGAGTGCCCACCCCACCCCTTCCTTATCCAGGCCCTCTCCTCCTCCTGCGTGGTTTGACTTGTAAGCCCTCTTTCACACCATCCCATCTCATCTAGTTTGTGATGCAACAAGAGATGGCTGTCTCTGCCCCCAAAGAATTGACTCATTTATGCCCCTCTGCTTTCCTAGACTCGTAGGGTTGCTGTGAGTCAGAAATGACTTGACGGCGGTAGGTTCAGGGTTTTTTTATTTCCTTTCCTAGAGGTTGCCTGCAGCAACATCCCCCACCCCCATCTATGCTCCTAAGTTCCCTCCTGACTCGAGTCTCTGCTCGGGCAGATCTCCCACCTCAACTCTCCTTCCTGCCCTTGGCCAGAGAGCCTAGCCAGAGCAAAATGTTCAGTTGTCATCACGTGGGCACCTCCATACCGTCAAAGCTGGAGACCCACGCCCACGGCACCGGCTTCCTCCAGCTCTGTCAAAAGGCCCCGCTTCTCTCCTCAGCCCCTTGCTGTCCACCCCCTCCTCCCAGCCCTGAGTCCACCTTCTCGTGCCCAGCAGCCTCCCAGCCGCCGTCCCCAGAACCAGGTGCCACCTCCGAACCATCAGTGACTCAGCAGCCCCTCCCCTGCTCAAGGGCCTAAGGCAGCTCCCTAATACTTCGGGTGTAACCCCTTTGGCCTGGCCTTACAGTTGTCTGTGATCTTGTTCCAAATCCCACCCTCTGCTCTGATGTCACTGACTCCTCACCGCTCCAGAGACAGTCACCATTCACGTTGTGTTCCTCATCCTTCTCCTCAACCCAGAACCCAACTCCAAATCTCTCTCTGCCACGGAAGTCAAGACTTGGATCACTGCTGTGGTCCTTCTTGGGGTTCTGCCCCTGAGAACACGTGATGCCCTCATAGTCTGCTTCCCACTGAAGCCTTTGCTAGCTTGCATCGGTCCTTATCAGTGCACGTGGGGCAACTCTTCTCCCTTCCCATCGCCCTCACCAACTGGACTGTCAACTCCTTGAAGGCAAATGGAGCTGTTTCCTTTTACTACTGTCCCCAAGGATGGCTTGCCCAGTATCACTCTGAGAGAAAATCCACAGACCTAGCATCAGATGGGAGTGAGGAACCCCCGGGTTAGAGCTGACTCTGGCCCAGTCAGCTGGGCCTCAGTTTCCTTTTCTGTGCAGACGGTGGATACACTGTGTAGACATGCGCTATCCAAGACGGTAGCTACTTGCTCCATGTGGCTGTGGAGCACTCAAAATGCAGCTACGCCTAATCATGTGCTGCAAGTTTTAAATACACACTGAACTTCAAAGTTTTAGAGAAAAATGTAAAATATTTCATTAACAATTTCATGTTATTTGCATAGTATATTGAAATGATATATTTTACATAAATTAGGTTAAATAAAATGCAGCCCATTACCGTCAAGTCAATTCTACAGCAGCCCTACGGGACAAAATAGACTCGCTGCATGGTGGTTTCCAAGGCTGTTTACGGAAGCCAACTGCCACATCTTTGTCTCAAGAAACCACTGGCAAGTTCGAACCACCGACCTTTTGGTGAGCTTAACCACTGCGCCACTGGGGAGGAAAAAACCAACAACACTGCTATTGAGTTGATTCTGACTCATAGTGACCCTATAGGACAGAGTAAATCTGCTTCATAGAGTTTCCGAGCACTGCCTGGTGTATTCAAACCATCAACCTTTTGGTTAGGAGCCACAGCACTTAAGCACTATACCACCAAGGTTTCTACCACACCACTAGGGCTCCTTAAATACGGTATTAAAAATAATTTTATCTGCCTTCTTACTTTTTTTAACGTGGCTGTCAGAAAGCTTTAAATTACCTCTGAGGCTCCCGTTTCTGCTTTCCGTTGTATTTCTGTTGGATGGTGCTAGGACAAACGTCAGAGCTGGAAGGGACCTGGAGGTTACTGAGTCCATGGTCTGTCTTTCACACACAGGAAACCAGGCCTAGAGAAGGAGGGCACCTTTTTCCGGACCACACACATGTGGACTTCTGCCTCCTAGACCTTCGTGGCTCAAGGGCAGGGGACGGCTGGCACTGCCAGTGCCAACGAGTGGCCCTCCACAGCAGAGGACTCTGGGAGAGACTGTCAACTCAGGGCACAGCTTGGCAGAGCCTCCCACACCTCCTACCCAGAGCTGTCTTCAGCCACTTACTATGCCGACTACACACCCAGACATCCGCCTTGCAGGGCCTTTAGTGCATAATCGATACCCCAATAGGGCAGGCTGCAAAGACCCAAACCTAATTATTTTGTTCAGAAACTCGTCTCTAACTAAAAGGCATCTGAGCAATCACTGCCACCAGCGCAGGGTGCGGAGAGAAATCCAGTCATTAGGCTCCAATTGGATTGCTATTGACTGTCGTCTTGTTTAGAAGATGTTGTCTCCTTACAAACCACCGTTTGGACGCCAAAGCCAAAGAGCCCAAGCCCAGAGCACAGAGCTCTCTCTCCTAGGGGTCTTTTTAGACAGCTCTGGCCCACCGTTTCACACAGGTCACCCAAGCTGCTCTTGACAGGGTGACTTTCTGGGTGTCCCTTGTCAAATCCCAGATTTTGCAACCTCACCTTCTCCGAGGAGAGCAGAAGATGAGTTTTTTCTTTAAGACGGCAGCAGGGAGGGCCTGCGTGCCTTCCGCGACCCTAGGCATTTGCCAAACCCCCACATGGAGGAAGATACTTACAGGCAAAAACAGTCTGTGAAAATTAGTTCAGATGTTTGCATGTCAGCTTATTCGTATGACTGCAGTACTGCAGCAGGAAAAGCCTGGAAACTTGCAGAACGTCTGAGTGAAGTGAAGGGGCCTTTGAAAGTAAGTAATGTTCACACTTATAGTCCATACCAAGCTGCCATTTAAGATGGCTCAGCATCTACCATGCAGAAATCTTCAAGACATTATTCTGCAGTGAAGCCCAAACTCACAGGATAGTGCGTCTAGGATGATTCACCATAGTCAAACAAACACATTAATTAAAAAGGCTATGTGCACACAGGAGCCCTGGTGGGGTATTGGTTTCATGCTACAGCTGCTAACCAAAAGGTCGGTGGTTTGAATCAACCAGGCATTTCTTGGAGACTCTGGGGCAGTTCTACTCTGCCCTGTGGGGTCACCAAGAGTTGAAATCAACTTGACAGTGTTGGGTTTGGGTTTTGGTTCACATGTACACACTACAGGGAAATGGAGATCCTCTACTACCCATCAAGTTGTTGACAGTAATTATTTCTAGGAGTCTAAGAAGGGTGATAGCGGCAAGCCTCAGTGAAGATTTTGACTTTCCACTTAGAATTGCATGCCTTTCCGTATTTTTTGAAGTTTTATACACCGCAAAATTCTAGAGCTTTTTTTCTTAGTGTTTTACCATGAGATATACCTTCAGAAGAGCACAAAACTTGCATATGTCATGTAAAAAATAATTGCCAGTAAGGTGCAGCTACGGTGGAACACAATTTGGTGGTCCCTCGAAGTTAAAACATGGAGTTACCACTTGACCCTGTGTCTTGGTCACAGTACTGCTATATCAGAAAAGTCGCTGGCTTTGACAAGAAGAAGCTTATTCTCTCATAGCCTCGTAGGCTAGAAGTCCAAATTCAGGCCGCTGGTTCCAGGAGAAGTTCTCTGTTGGCTCTGGAGGTAGTATCAGTCTTCCCTTGACCTGGAGGCATCTCAGTGCAGGAACCTCAGACCCAAAGGATGCCCTCTGCTTCTGGGTCTGCTTTCTTGGTGGCACGAGGTTCCCGTGTCTCTCTGCTCACATCTCTCTTTTATATCTCAAAATAGATTGGCTTAAGATACTATTTAATCTTGTAGACCTCACTATTATAACTGCTGCTAATCCATCTTAGTAAACCATAGTGATAGAATTTACAACACATAGGAAAATGTTGTCAAATGAAAAACTAATGGTCATGATACTGGGAATCACGGCCCAGCCAAACTGATAATTTGTGGGAGATGTATTTCATCCAGCAATTCTACTCCTAGGCATGTACCCAAAAGACTTGGAAACCAGGGACTCAGACAGCTAACTGTTACAGTGAACAATCATTATAAACATTCCTTTTCATGTTTATCAATTATCACCTTCAGGAAGATTCTTAGACTGGCCTGGGTCAAAGAGCAGTAAAACTTCCTCTGTGGGTAGAGTCCACTTCAACAACTCATTTCCTTGAATTCTTCTGGCTGGGATGGGTGGTTGGGAGCTGGGGGACAAACAGGGCTCAACCCAAAGTCCAGGCTTCAGGAGGACTGGGGTGGACTCAACAGATGGAAAGGGTGGACTGTTGGACCTCAGAGCCTGAGTGAAATGGGGCTGCTTCCTTAGGTGCAGGCCACCTTTAAGGCCAAGGGCATCAATGCCTGACCACCCCAAATGGGCCTTGTAGAGAGCCCAAATCAGGTGTCCAGACCCTCAGAAATCCATCTCTGTGTGGCTATCATGGGTTTCCCCGGAGTGACTATTCTGGAGAGGTGGACCATTTATAGAACCCCTAAAATGCTACACAAAAAAGCCATGTAGGTGTGTCACCCACGGAAACAAACCTTTCTCTTGCCCTTCAAGGACTTTGCTGTCAGCATCACAGGACACTTGATCCAGAGTGGCTCTGGATGAGAACCACTGACGGGGTGATCTACCAGCAAAGAAGCTCTCTCTCCAAACTTTTCTCAGCAGCGCCCACTTGCGGTTCTCTCCATAGGCTGCACTGGCTGGATTAGAAGGTAAAGTGGACGGTGAATTGTGTGCCTACCAACTAGACCTTGCAGACACCTCTGCTCTGAGAACGCCTAGAGCAGCTGGGAGAGGACAGACCGCAAGTCATCACTGAGCAGTGTGTGGACAGGGCGGCAGGAGGTGGTGAGAGTGAGCTCAGAGGAGGGGGCCCTCCTGAAGGCTGCTGTCTCCAGGAGGAGCTCCGGAAGGAAAGGACCAGGAGCAGGGCCTTAAATTCAGGTGGGATTGGAGAGGCAGAAACAGGCAGATGCTAGGTGTGAAGCCATCGTTCTATCATTGTTCAGTGCATTGAGTCAGCCCCGTGCACAGTGGAGGAGACTTCTGCTTCTGTGCCTTCCCCACAACCAGTTGTTGATTGGGGGACCATTTGGGGTTGCCATGAGTCTGAATCACCTAGTTTGCGATGGCAGTGGTGGTTCACTGGTAGAATTCTCACCTTCCATGTGGAAGACCTGAGTTGAATTCCTGACCAAGGCACCTCAGGCACAGCTGTCCCCATCTGATGGTGGAGACTTCCACCTCTCTGTCAGGGGATGCTTGCTTGTTGCTTCGATGCTGAACAGACTTGAGCAGCACTTCCAGCCTAAGATGAGCTAAGAAGAAAAGCCTGGCAATACACTTAAGGAAATCAGCCCATGAGAACTACAGGGATCACAATGGCTCAACCCACCCTTGTTCTACCCTGTGAGAAAGGTAACAAAAGGGTGAATCTAGAGAAAGACCTCACACCTTTCACCAAGGAAAGAAAGAAAGAGAAAGGGAAGGAAGGAGGGAAGGAGGGAGAGAGAAAGGGAGGGAAGGAGAAGAAGGGATGGGGAGGGAGAGGGGGAGTTTCTAAAATATGCAGATGCTGTAACCCCCATTTAACAGGTGGATGGTCAACTCTCTTCAGAATAGTTATTCCAACAAAGCCTGTGCCAGCCACACAGAGATTGGTTTTTGAAGGGCTGGACACCCCATTTAGGCTCTCTGTAAGACGGAGGTGGAGGTGGAGAGGAGGAGGGGGGAGGAGGGGAAGGGAGGGGAGGAAAGGGGAAGAAAGGGCAAGGGAAAGGAGAAACGGAAGAACCCCCTGGGCTGTTGCAACCCCCTTATTGCACACTGGGGAAACTGAGGCAGTGTTCTAGAGAGAGCAGAGACCCATCTGTCTTACACCACACTGAATCCCCAGTGCCTACCTCCGTGTTCAGTCACTATCTGTTGGGTAAGTGGCATAAAAGAAGTCGCCAGCCAAGCCGATGCCAGCCTTCGCACAGCCATCTCTGCCTTCCTACAAATGCAACGGCCTTTTGAAGAGACTAATGAGGGGTATGAACCTTGAAGAGGGTCCCTTAATTGCTTCTGTTTTGAGTTTCTAGCATTTAAAAGGGTTTTCTTTCTCTGATCTAAATGGCAAGAACAAAGACAGAACAGTAAAGGAACTCGAAGGATTAAAAGGGGTCCACAATCTGCATCCAGGCTGAGGCATCCTTTGTTGTCCTGTATCTAAGTCAACTTCAAAGTTCACTGCAGAACAGAGAGGCCCTTCGGTCCCCAATCTCCATGGCAACAGCCGAGCTGTCCAGGCTGTTCCCACCCTGGCCAGCCCACTGCCAGCTACATGAGCCTCCCAGGGAGCTGGGTGGTGTGGAAGACACAGGGGCCGCAGTGGGTGGGGAGTTTGAGAACCTGGCTCAGTCTGAGTGCCTGTGGTCCATAGGGTAGAGGCTGAGGGGTTCTAGGTCACACCTTGATGGGATGTATCTTCACCCAGCAAATGCACAATGAAGACTCACTATGTGCCTCACCTCACAGGACACCCCTTAAGGGCTCTCCCTAGCTAGTGCTTGGCATGCAGGAGTCAGTCAGCTAAGTCTGTGAATGAAAGAACGAATGACCCAGTAAGCAGAGTCACCCAGGAACTTCAAAAATATGCAGATGCTGGAATGTCCACAGGTATGCTAAAGACTGGGGTTTCTTAAACACACCCACAGTCCCGTCATCAAGAGTGGGAGAAAGAAGAAAGGGAATCATCTGACTTGATCCACAGGAGGGCTACAGCCCCCACCACTGAAACGGAGAGGACAAAGGCACACCAGAGCCCACATTCCACCTTCACTGTCCATGGAAACAGGTCACCTGCCACCTCACATCCATCAAAGCAGCAGCTACTCTTTTGGTCACAAGGTGCCACCCCCAAACCATGATGGTCAACAGGACCACATGCCAACCCCATCTGCTCTGGACAGCAACCCAGAAGGAGGCAGCCACTTGTCAGAGGTCATGCAGCAGGAAGTCAGGACCCCTCTGTCCCCAACAATCTTCCCAAAGAAGTACATACTTCCTTTCCTACTACCCTCCTGTTGAGCTTGCCTGTCCCAAGTCCTCTCCCTAAGGCAGACAGAGGTTCTCAACCCACCTTGGAGAGAAGGACCCGGCTACTTGGGAAAAAATAGCAAACCCACAGCACCCACAACCCGGGTGTTCTTAGGCATCACTCCCAGAGCTTCAATGCAGCAGTTGCACATAGGCTGGGCATCTGCACGTCCTGGAAGCTCCCAGGCAACTCTGTGGGCCAGTCAAGCTTGTGACCGACAATGTCTCGAGGCCCCATTCTCCACCCGGAGGCTGGGGGGCCTGTGAGAGGGGAACTTATTGATGGGACACCACCCGTCAAGGGGTAGAATTTCAGGCACTGATTAACTGAGCAGGACTTGTGACTTGAAGGGCCCACTCCCCTCTGGGGCTTCTGAGGCCTCCAAGTAGCACTTTTCCAACACCTATAGGGGGCAGGGTGCTGAGAACCAGTTCTTCGGGCAGCTGTTATTGTTTCATGCTTTCATTGCCTCACTCTGCATTAGGCCCTGGGAGGCAAATGGATGACAGGCTGTAGTCCCACTGCCCTTCTTTATAGGGCCCCATGTACATGCCCAGACCATGGAGCAACTCAGGGGAGCCTGTCTGGGAGGTGTTCTGTGTTCTGGGAGGTGACAACTGTCTGCTTTGTCCCCACCAAGGGGCCTTGGGACTGGCTTTGGCTTGTTTGCAGACCCTACAGCAGCTGGTCTGAGAGCATGTGGGCCAGCCTGAGGCTCAGAGAGGTTAAGGTACTTGCCCAAGGCCACACAGCCTGTAAATAAATGGCAAGCTCTTTGACACCTGAGGTCTCCCCACCCAGGCGAGCTATAGACTCTCAGGATACATCTGCTAAGCTTTAGGCTAAGGGTCCTGTGGGTGTGCTGTGTTGTGGGCAGATTCCAGAGATTCCACCCCACTCTTCCCAGAAGTGCCCCACCCTAAACAGGGAGCCTGCTCACATCTTTCCAGCCCAACCTCAGAGCCCCAAGGTGTGGAGATGGACACTGGTAAATGTCACCTGCCCGCGTGGTGGGGGTGGAGGGGCAGTAAGGAAGCACTGGAGACGACTTAGCACATCCCCCATCTACTGAAGAGAAGTACGAGCTCAGAGGGGTCGAGCCACTTGTCCTGGGTCACACAGCAAAGCCAGATCTCAGGCTGACTTTCTCTGGCTCCACAACCTCTCTACCTCTGGGGTCTCTGTGAGCAGCGGTGAGGGGACCAGCAAATCTGGTGGGCATCTATTGGCGTGACTCCCCTACCAGATCGCAGCTTCCTTCCTTCCAGGTGACACGGGCAGGGGACAGGAGGGGTGAGAGTGAGAATAGCGGAGTTGGAAAGGAATAAAGGCAAGGGACAACTGCCCCCCATCCAGCGGCCGCAGCATGGTCAAGAGTCCCGAGGTGTCCCTTCCCCCGGGGCGAAGAGGCCAGGCAGAGAGATGCGTACGCGCGCCACCTGCCGGCCCCGGAGTGCCGGGCTCGTGCGGTCTGGCGGCGCCACCTGGTGGCTACTCTGGGAAGCGCAGTACGTCGGATCCGCAACGTCGCCGCCCACCTCCGCCGGGCTGAGCGCCGGGGGTCGCGCAGGTGGCAGCTGCTTACTCAGGCCCAGTCACTACGTAGCACCTGCATACCGGCCGCTCGTTCCCGCAGTCCCCGGGATCTTGGGCACTGGGCTTCTGGGAGCAGCCTACCTTCATCCACGCCCTCCCGCTAGGTTTTTGGCTGTTTTTTCTTGGGCAAATGCCTGTGAATCTGTTTCTTCTGTGCAAAAGGGGAGGGGACCTGCTGACGATGCCTCGTGTCTGACTAGTGCTGAGTGCAGTGAACAACGCCAGCATGTCCGCCGAAGGCTTTGGTCCAGGTACAACTAGCAGGTGAGCTATGCGTGGAGGTCAGGAAAGGTAACCACCAAAACACACCCTTGCCTCCCGAGTCCAGGAGTGTCTGGGGGCAATTATCAGCCTCCCTAACCCCCAAGGCAACTCTAACCAAGTCAGACCCCTTCTTGGGTTCCACCACGCAGTCCCTCCCATAGAACCTGGTCCTGTTGGCGGGCTTGAGAATGAACCCCAATATCAGGTCAGGGCAGGTAAGGATACAGTGGCTTCTGATCAGCAAGTGAACCCAAGCTATAGAAAAACTCATTCTCAGCTCTTACTGGGACAGGGTCTAGCTCTCAGTCGCCTTCCCTACACTGCCCTCCCCAAGGGCTACCTGCACAGGTGGCTAGCAGGGAGGCAGTGAGAATCAAATCTTCTGAACCAAACATCAGAATCACCTGCAGGGACCGTTAGAACAGATTGCCGTGTCCAGTCTCCGCAATTCTGATTCAGCAGATCTGGGGTGCAGCCTAAGCAGGCTTCCAGAAGACGCACTGCTGCTGGCCCACTAAGAACCACTGAGGTGGAGTCAGACTAGACCCGGTGTGAATCCCAGCTCCATCATTTCTGAGCAGCAAAGCCACTGGCTTGTCACCTGGTGTCTGCTCTGCTCTGGGTCCTTCTGCATTTGGCTTGTCATCATCTGACCCCTGGTTCTCGGAACTCGAGGCAGCACCTTGCTATCTGACCTGTGCTTCCTGTGCTTCTTGGATTCGTCATCTCCTGCCACTACGTGGGTCAGGGGGAGCCTCTAGCCTGACACCTGACCAGCCCCTCCAACATTGTCAGCCATTTCCTTGATATAAATACCTCTCTCTCGACACACGCACGCATGCACGTGCACACACACACACACACACACACAGTGTCAAGTTCACCAATTTCACTTTATACTCATCTGTGAGGGAATTTTTAGCCAGTAAACAAATAACTGTGTTGGAACACTCTCCTTACTCACCTGATCTGGTCCCCAATAGCTTTTTTCTTTTCCCAAAGATAAAGGATATATTGAAAGGAAGACATTTTGATGATATTCAGGACATCAAGGGTAATGCGATGACAGCTCTGATGGCCAGTCCAGAAAGACTTCCAAACTTGTTTTGAAGGTTGGACTAGGCACTGGCACGGATGCGTAGCTTCCCAAGGGGAGTACTTCCCACAGTGATACTCAGCATTGAGGTATGGAGCACTTTCTCTAGGATGAGTTTGAGAACCTAATTGGCCAGCCAAGCCAAGTGCCGTCGATTATATATATACGTGCACACACGTACACACACACATGTATGAATTTCACTAGTTTTGCTTCACTCAAGGATCCAGCCTAAGACATTTGGCTCATCTGTGAAACAGGGACAACGGGCCCTCTCGGCGCAGCCACTGCGTTAGAGTGCATGGTTGTAAAGTGGTCAGGTCAGGGCCAAGTGCTCGTTGCTCTCTGGGGCATTTTTGGGCACCTAAGCTTTGCACAGAGCCCTCCCATACGTGGGAGGTAGCAACGGGGGGGGGGGGGAAGAGAAAGGCACCCCGTTTAATCAGGCAGCTCAGAGCACCCAGTGACAGTCCTTTACCAGAGGGAGGGGCACACAGTTCGTGGGGTGGAGCATGGGGGAGGCGAGGGAACTACTTCCAAGGGTCAGTGGACACCACCTAAGGGAGGTGACATCTAAGGTACGTCTTCAACCATCCTAGAAGGTAGAAGGGCATTTCGGGCTAGGAAGGCAGCTAGTGCCACGGTTCCCAACCCTAGTGGCATAGTGGAGTCACCTTGGAACTTTGACAAATCCTTGTGCTCAGGTGAGAAACCCTGGTGACACAGTATGTAACAGCTATGGCTGCTAACCAGAAGGCCGGCAGTTTGAAGCCACCAGATGCTCCTTGAAAACCCCATGGGGCAGTCCAGCTGTCTCACAGTGTCACCAGGGGCTGGAATTGACTCAACAGCCACACTTTGTTTTCTGTGCTCAGGTGGCCTCCCAGACCAGCTAAGTCCAAATCTGGGAGGATGGTAAGAGACACTTGAAATCTTTGACACTCTCGAGGTATCAGCAGGTGGCAAAGACTGCGACAAAGCTGTGGAGGCATGAACGCCCAGTCGTGCGCAGAGAGAAGGGTGTAGGGAGCCCCAGGTGGCTGGAGACAGCAAAAAATGAGGCTGGAAGACAAGCTGAGCCATTTCCATAGAGCTAAGGAAGCTGACTGGCAAATGATCATGACCTTTGACTTGCATAATGGGCGCTGTGGCTGCTAGCTGTCTATCTACTGATTTCTGAGTGGTGGCCCCTGACAAACTCCATATTTGCATTTGAGGTCAGAGTTCAACAAGACCACCGTTAATGCAGCTACCTCTGTATTCTTGATTTATCTCTGGACACCCTGTACCTGTGGTATCAAACCCCAGACCAAACCCTCTGCCACCCAGTCACGGCGGCCCCCGTGTGTCACTGGTAGAACTGCTCCACAAGGTTTTCTCGGCTGCAGTCTTCTTGGATGCAGATCAGCAGGACTTTCTTCCGCGGTGCTGCTGGAGGGTTGAAATCTCTGAGCTTTAGGTTAGTAGCTGAGAGCCAACTGTTTGTGCCACATCTGTCCTGGAGCCTGCCAAACAGCCAGCACTCAATGACTGTTTGTTGAACTGAACTTTAAAGAGCCCTTCAGCACGATCACGTGCTCACACTGAGGTGGTCACTCCTGACTGCGTTTGGCTTCCAGGGGCTCGGCTGTACCCCCGTGGCTTCAGGGATGCCAAGAAATTCCGTGAGGGTCCCAGCACCTGTGGCTGCTTCATGTCTTTCACTGACTTTTGCACACACTGTGTCAGGTGTTTCCTGAGGACAGTTTGAAGGGCTGAAGGGGCAGAAGACCTGTTGGTGAAGATGGGAAAAGATCCACACATGGAGAACTGAGACCCCTCTGAAAAAGAAAGCAGGCCCTTTGCCCTTATCAGAATTTAAAGTGGAACAGTGATGCTTCAAAAGACAGAGGCTTCATTCCTTGTCAGACGGGAACCCTTCAATATTTTTTCTTAGTTTTTGCAGTTTTTGAGAGCAAAGTTTGCTATTTACACAGGACTAATTTTGTTAATCACAGGACACAGATGAAGTTTTGCAAGTCTCTCACAGAAGTAGGATCTAATCATGAGATATTCCTAATAACCAAGGAGGGAAATAACAAGAGACTCTTGGGCTACCCCATGCACCTACCAACCAGTTCACACATGAACCTATGAGCATCCTTTCCCAGGCTGCAGTCTCAAGAGCACTCTAAGGCAAGGATCTGAGTGCAAGTGGGTTACCTAGGGAGAGATCTCTGGAAGTCTTGACAGAGGAGTAGAGAAGTGATGGGGAGATGAACGGACCTATCCAGGGTTTGCCAGGTGACTGACGTTGTTACCCACGAGGATTCAGAGAGACGGTGCTGAACAAGACCAAGATGAATTCTGTGAGTGCGGCCAGGAACCTGGGACATTTAATCACCAACTCCCACCCATCACTGGATGGAGGCTGCTCCCAGGTGTGTTAACTTCTTGGCACAGCTGGCCTGTCCTGCACAGACCCACGTTTTACTGGCTGAAGAAAGTCTTTGAGTAAAAGGAGTTGGAGTGTCAGGGTGCAGGGGTGGGGCACCCACAGCACCCACGACACAGCCTGCCCACGCACTGCCGCTGCATTCACGGACAGCTCAGGAGTGTGTCTGCCCAGTGAGTGCCAGCCCCTTCCTGTACCAGTGCACTCAGCTAGGGGTCAGCATGTTCACATGGCAACTCATTCAGGGGTGCCAACCATACGCCAGCTGGTGAGAGATGTGGTCTACACAGAGTCTGGCAATCAGGAGAGACTGCAGGCCCCTGTGAGTGCACGTGGCAGTGCCATGCAGCAGCCTGGTGTAGGGTGGGCAGTGGGGCTGATTCCACATGCATTCATGCAGCTGAGGGAACAGGGTGCCCTCAGGTCACCTCTTCGGTCCTCTGCCAAGGACGCTGTGGATCAAGGGTCTGGAAATGAGTTGCTCCTTATTCCGAAGCCAAACAACTTCTGTGCCGTCTCAGTTTTGAGCCCTTCCACAGGATGGGCTGCAGACACTTGGAAGGACAGGATGGGCACAGGTAAGAGGGCAGTAAGGACAGTGTCACAGTCACATCCACAGCCTCCACCGTGGCTTTGAAGAAGCCACCCTGGTCCTCTCAGGGATGTCTGGGCCTCTCAGTTCCCTTGTCTCTACATAAGAAGCATTTAATATGTGCAACAGTGTACACCTAGGATTCCATCAGCAGCTTCCAAACCAAACCCACTGCTATTGAGTCAATTCTGACTCACAGTGACTCTATAGGACTGTGTAGAACTGTCTCATAGATTTTCCAAGGAAGGCCTAGTGGATTCGAACTGCCAAGCATTTGGTTTGCAGCCATAGCACTTAACCATCACACCACTAGGGTTTCTGGAAGCAGCTTAGTAAGAGTTTAACAAGTGTGATTTTTTCCAGCATCACAAGAGAATCAATGATATCCATGTTTCACCTAGATGAGGTGGCGCTTTTTAAAAAATAAAAGAGAAATTAACTGGACTTGGGGGGTGGTGACGCTTTTCTGTTTTTTTCTTTCAGCCTCCAAATGTCCAATAGGAAAGGGCATCGGCCAGACGTCTGCAGGGCTTCATAACCCAAATACCTGCATGTGTCATCACTGCTTATTGCTGTCAAGTTGATTTACAATCATGGTGACTCCAAGAGTCCTCACCCAGGCTTTGTCTCTAAAACCCAAAGTATGACAGGCCACAGTGCCACCAATTCTACCCATGCTGTCCCAAACCTGCTTGCCCAGTGTCTGTGCCAGGAGACACAGCGGCCCTTCCCTTTCTAACAGGGTGGTGGGACTTCCCTCCTGCAAAGAACAATGTGAGGTTTTTGTACATGTCAATCAACCTGCTTTGCACCAACTTGAAGGCGATACACACCATCTCCATCCCAATGATGATGTACACAGAGGAGAACACGAAGACGTCTGGGTGCTCCAAAGCGATATCCCCAAACCCGATGGTGGTCAGTGTTACAAAACAGAAGTAGAAGGCATTCTTGAAGTCCAGCTCCTGCTCCCAGATGGGGAGAAGGGCAGCGGCACAGGAAATGTAGGCAAAAACCACCAGGGCAATGAGGGCGAGGGGCACGTCCAGCCTCTCCACCTGCTGTCCAATCTCATCCAGGTTGCTGATGATGGAGCAGGAGAGTCTCCCCGACACCAGCTCAGGGCACGAGCTGCTCCTCTCCATGCCTAGTGGGGGCAGCTGCAGACTATTCTCTTTCTCTCTCGAGAGAAGTCGCTCAAACAGTTCCATTTTGTGATTCTGAGCTGCAGGGTCCTGGCCAGGTTTGAGGCTCTGCAGCTCTTCGGCACTGATGATAACGACCTTTGGGACAGCTTCGTCCCCAGGCTTGGCATCAGCTCTTCTCTTACAGAGCAGTCGGGGACACCACTTGGGGAGATGAGAGATCGGGAGAGGGAGTTTCCAGAACCTATTGTAAGACGTAGATAAGATGGCTGGGAGGAAGTCACCTGTGTCCGTGAGGACCAGGAACATGAGGGGGATGCCCAAGAGGGCATAGAGCATGCACAGGTACTTGCCCAGCCTGGTGGGGGGTAGATGTGGCCATAACCTGGAAAAGAAGACAGAGCTGGGACTGTCGTCCGCCCTACACCCAGTCCTCCCCACCTCTCACCCATACAAACACCTTTGCCATGTCCCCTCCTTGGCAGGACGTTCTGCACAATGCATTTTGCAAATATTCACCTTAAGGTATTCATCCACCTATCTGGCATTAGACTGCTCGCGGGGATGGGGCGAAACGCTGCTTCTCTTTCCCAGACTCTTGATCCACAAAGTCCTTGGGGGTGAGCTGAGTGTCCTGCATTTCACCACGGCCATTTCTAAGCATTTGCTAGAGGGTGCACGTGGCTTATGTGGAAGGACAGGAGGGGCACCGGGGAGAGGGCAGTGACAGTGGTTTCACATCATGCCTACAGCCACCTTCATCCTCCACAGAAGACACGGCCTCTTGGGCTGCCATCCTTGGCCTCCCTGCAATGTCCAGGCCTCTCTGTTTCTGTGTAATGGCCATTCACTATGTGTCAACGGTGTACACAGCAGTGAGCTTAGTACTGGGGATGACAGAAAGATGATGAGTGAGGTGCAGCTGCTGCCCTCGGTCATCTGTGGTTTAGTAGATGAGATGAACAAGTTCATAAATGACAATAAAGTGGTATGATACCTGCATCTAAAATCTGACAGATATTGGTTCGAATCCCAGCTCTCCCTTGCTCACGTTGCTTCTCTGTAAAATGGGGATGGCAGTGTCTACTTGGGGGAGCCCATGAGCCCAGTGCTGGGTGCTTAGTGGGTGACTGGGAAATGCAGGGGCCTGTTGCTGGAGAGATGATAATAGCTGCCTTTTGAGCAGTTATGGTGGGCTGGACATCAACTGTCCTTCACAAGTAGGTACTGTCATCATCATTCACAGATAAAGAAACAAACAGAGAAATGAAGTGACTTGGCCATGAACTTGAATGTACTTTTGATCTGCAGCACAGCTGGGTTGCAAACCCACAGGGCTGCCCCAGGCCAAGGCTCTCAATCTTCCCTGGTCAGAATTATCCCCGAGGGTGATATCCCCTGGTGAGAACCTGTCAGTCAAGGGAAAGGAGGGCTGGGCTAAGGCGCCCCCCTTCAAGAGCCCTGCCTACCCTTTGCCTCCCCCATGCCGCATCAACACAGGGACAGGGGCAAGGAAAAAGCCAAAAGATGGTTGCCCTCTCGGGGTGGGGGTGGGGGGGCAGCTCCAACACCTTCAACAAGCAGAGTAAAATAAAGGCTTTTGTGTTTAATGCTTATGTTTAATTTTTGATGTCACAGCCTAAGCCCCACTGCTCTGATGCTCGTAACCACTATACCACCCGCGTTTCTGAGCCACCCTAGTAGTAGTCTTCCAACTTAACTTAACTGACTGGGCGTGTCCTGCCCCCTTAATCATCCTTTATGACATCAAAAGGAAACCCTGGTGTGCGGTGGTTAAGTGCTGCATCTGCTAACAAGAAGGTTGGCAGTTCAAGACCACCAGGCCCCTTGGAAACGCTATGGGGCAGTTCTACTCTGTCTGATAGAGTCGCTGTGAGTTGGGAGTGACTTGATGGCACTGGGTTTGGTTTGGGTTTTTGGACTAGGATGGATAAACTCCAGCCTCCTCAAGGATGCAGCTCCCAGTGGCAGACTGTGGCCCCAGGCTCTGCCATCCAGGAACATCCAGGTGCCCAGACTGCCCATTCTCACCACTGTCCTGGGGTGGGGGTCCATGGCCCTTAAAGGGTCTCGTGTGTTTGTTTTGTCCAGAAGATTCCTGCTCCTGCCATCCCTATGGCAGACCCCGTCAACTCTGTTCAAACAGGACCTCCTCAGGGTATCTTCCCTGACCCCCCCATTTCAAACTGCAGGCTTTGCCAGCGCCCACCCTCATCTTTTCCCTTCTTTACTGCTCTCCGTGACATTTATGCATTTGCTCCTTGTCAGTCTCTCCCAACACATAAACTCCATTGAGGCTGGTGTCCTGTCTGTTTTATTCATCGCTGGACCCCTGGTACCTAGAACAGTGCTTGGCACATCAATAAATACATGTTGAATGAATGAATAGGAGCTTCCAATCCAGAGGGAAGCAAAGCCTTGAGCCTGGCTATCCACCACCATGTGGGATGCAGCAAAGTCCCCAACAGATGCCAGCACTGGGGCTCAGGAGAGAGCCACCACAGTGGCTGGGTTTTCTATCTAAACCCCAGCTTTGTCCGTGGGGCAGGACAACTTGCTAAGAGAGCGAGTTTTCACTGCCTGTATTTCCCTTTCCCTACCCCCAAAGGAAACCCTGATGGCTTAGTGGTTAAATGTCATTGAGAGAGGAAAGCCTGAAGAACTGCAGCCTCTCCTAAAATACCAGAAGCCTGATGGCTTCAAACCTGAAGAAGTTATAGCCTTGTTAAAAGCACCAGGAGCCTGGAAGCCTGGCACGAGAGAAACCCCCCCACAAGTGCTTCCTGAGAGCAATTCGACTCCAGAGCAAGGAGAGCCCCAACCCCACAACTTAAGAATTTGCTTATCTTTAGCTTTGTAACCATGTTAACACCAGTTAGAAGGTAAAATGATAATTTGTAAAACTGCTATGCCAATGAAATTGCAATATGAAAATTCATTGGTTTGCTTCTTTGAGAAAACATATAAATAGGTATGTTTGATAACAGAATGGGGTACGCAGCTATTTTTCAGACTTGAGTCTGACCTCCCCACCACCAGTGAGTAAATCCTCTTCCTCTTAAGAGACAAAATGGTGTTTAAGGTGTTTTCTGCTCTGTGGGCCAAACTTGTCTTTTTTCTGCAACACTATGTCTGCTAACCCAAAGGTTGACAGTTCAAATCTTCCAGGCACTCCTTGGAAACTCTATGGGGCAGTTCTACTCTGTCCTCTAGGGTCGCTATGAGTCCGACTGACTTGACAGCAGTGGGTTTGGTTTTTGGTTTTATCCTTCAAAGGGCATAAGGGTTGCAGATGAGGACAGCCTCCCAACCAGACTTCAACAAAAGCCCAGAACCCCAGAGGAGATCATGGGGCACTGAAGGGAGAAGGAAGTGGATAGGAGACAGAAGTGGGCCACAGATAGGATGACCAACAGGCTAGAGCTTCTTGTGGGTTTCCTGGGATGTAGTACTTTCAGAACTAAAACCGGGACCATCCCAGGTAAATAGGGACAGTTGGTCACCTTCACCATGAAGGAGAGGAGAGGTTCTCTGAAGCTGGGAAGAAGAGGGAGAAGGATACTGGGAGCCCATCCTAGACCTTCAGTGAGGTTGAGGCAGGCAGGACCATAGAGCCCAAACCTTCTAAGAGACACCTGCTCTGGCTTACCCTCCTCCCTCCAGCAGAATAAGCTGCACTTTCTTCTGAAATTGTCCTTGACATGATAACCACAGAAACAGGCCACACCAGAACCAAATACACTGCCACTGAACTGATTCTGACTCACAGCGACCCTATAGGCCAGAGTAGAACTGCCCCACAGAGTTTCCAGGGAGGACCTAGCGGATTCAAACTGCCAACCTTCTGGTAAGCAGCTGCAGCACTTAACCACTATGCCACCAGGGTTTCTGAGCACACCATAGATGGCCATAATCCACCTCTGGGTGGAGAGTTACTGTACTAATGAAAGCAAATCCACTCCTTACTCCATCCTTGGGGATCAAACCCCTGTCTAAAGAAAACGCAGTCATCACCAAGCTCTGAGCACTTGTAGGAAGGTCAGTCCTGAATATTCATGAAGAATTTGCATTTCCTCCTCTGCTCTAAGTAAAAGCCCACCTTCCCCACCTGCCAGCAGTCTTGGAGGCAGCAGCCCTGCTTGCTGTGCAAGGAAATAATAAAAGGCCACGAGTTGGATCCGACTCGACTGCACTTGGCTTGGCTTGGCTTCTGATCTCCCACCTCGGCTTCTTTTTGATTGGCTGAAACAAGTTACACCAGGCAAAACCTGAGGTTTTCACCCAGCAACAAGGTTGAAGGAGCCCAAGCCCTGAGCACCGGCAAAGACCCCCATGGCCAAGTTTGGCATGGGATCCCCACAGCCATGAAGGCCCATAGACAATGAGCTGACCACTTTCCAGAGACTGCATAAGTCCTCTAGTTCCCAAGCACCCCTAGGAAAGTCAGAGAGGCTCCCAGTAGTAACCCCCCAGCTTCTGGGATTGGATTGATTTTAATTTAAAGGGAAGAATGTATACATTTGTGGCCTTTGCACAGCCCAGCCCCCAGTGCTGGCATTCAATGTCACTACCTACCTGTAGTGGACAGGGACTGGAGGCACAGAGAAGTCAAGTGACTTGCCCAGGGTCACAAAGTCCACAGTGGACCAAGTCTTCACCCCTTGACTGAAGGCCTGCCCTGAAGCACACACCCAAGCCAATCTTCTCCTCGGCACAAGTGGATGGGTGTGGGTGCGGGGGGCTGTGTTGAGGGTTATGTACAGCAGGTCTTTGTGGCTGCCTCTCGGTGAGACATGTTTACCATCTAGAAGATGCAGCTTCTGTTCCAAAAAATGTACCAAGGTGTCAAGTCTCAGAGAGCACACAGTCCCTGCCAAGGAACCATCTTAACTCACTCAACTCCCGAATGCTGAAATGCATAATAGAAAATCCTATCACTTGGGATAATGCATTGATACAGATCAGCATGATCAGTCCACTCCACTTCACCTGTGAGTATCTAACAACCTGGCACACACTCCCTAACACAAATAGGAGCAACCTGGGATTGGTCCACCTCACACCTGCCAGGGAGCTCTTTCTCAGCATCAGGTCCACCTAAATTTCAGGCAACCCCGAACACACAGGAAATTGTACTACCTTCAGACACTATTACTAATTACAAGCAGTACAGAGCATTCCCCAGCATCCTCCTGGAGTTGTAATGACTGGGCAGTGTGCTGCTCTGATCAGCTCCCATGACGAGCAGTCGAGTTGCTTTCTTGGGATTTAAATCAAGCCTTAAGGTAACATGTTTCCATTAGATGAGTGGTTCACAGCCTGGGCTCCCATTAAAATCACCTGAAGGGCTCTGAAATCTACTCATGCCTGGGAATCATGCCCAGAGATTCTCACTTAATTGGTTTGGGGTAGGGACGAGGCCTGGGAGCTTGTCAGAGATACCCACCCAGGCGATCTGAACACGCAGCAGGCTGAGAACCTTCTATGAGATCAATGTTTCCTTGTATTTTCATATGCTCCAGAACCACCTGGAGACTCTGGGTGTGCTCTGGTGCTGGACTCCACACCCACACTTTGATTCCTTCAGTCTAGAATGGGGCTTGGGCTGAATCTCCATTTCTAACAAGTTCTCAGGTGATGCTGATGCTGCTGGTCCAAGGACCACACTGTGACAAGCACTGCATTAGTTCCATGGTCTCTACAGTGGGCAGTGTCCTCTCAAGGGACATTTGGCAGTGTCTGGAGACATTTGCTAAACCCTGCTGCTGTAGTGGTTAAGCACTGGATCTGCTAACTGAAAGGTTGGTGGTTCAAAGCCACCAGATCCTCCTTGGAAACTCTAGGGAGCTATTGTACTCTGTCCTGTAGTGTTGTCACGAATCAGAATCGAATCCACGGCTGTCAGTTTGGTTTTTCGGTTTGGAGACATTTGTTAGAATTGGAGAACAGCACAGCCCTCCACAGCCAAGAAGTATCTGCTTTCAAATGCAGATAGGGCCAAGGTTGAGACCCTGCCTTCAGTCCTTCCCAGAAGTTCTTAAGGCAAAAAGAGAAACTAACCCCCAAGCTGTCAGTTTGCCACCAGGATCTTCCTTGTAGTTTCTGCTCCCCTTCAACTCCTGACCTGTTGAGGTGTTCCCCCGAGCTGTTGGCCTCCCCCGGAAAGGTCAGCCTGGAAGCCTGTTCTCAGCTCTGCTCCTGTCTGGCCAGCAGTGGCTCCGTCTCAGAGCCTTAGTAACCTCACCTGCCAAATGGGACAACCATGGCATGGTGAGTACATGATGTGCTCAGGGTATTCTGGGAGCAGACAGTAGGGACAGTTGTGAGCATCTTTTTAAGGCCCCTTGGAGGGGCTGACAGGCATGCTGAGTCTTACAAGAAGAGCAGGAGCTAGGAAGGTGGTGTAAGATGACAAGGGGAAGACAGTATTCCAGGCCACAAGGACAACATGACCAAAGGCCCAGAGCCAAACAAATGCCAGACACTGTAAGCTGGTTGAGTTGGAAGTGAGGAGAGGCAACAGAGAGAAGTTAGGAGACGTGCAAGTTGGTCCAAAGAGTTGAGCTTATTTACTAAAAAGACTAGACTTGGTAGCCCAACAGACAGAAGGGTCCCCAGAAGACATGGTCCCTGGATTCTCTATCAATCCACAATTGACACCATTCCTGACGCCAACTCTTCAGATAAAGATTAGACTGGACTGTAAGACATAAAATGACACTGGTGAAGAGTGGCCTACTCTGCTTAAGTAGATATACGAGGCTTCCTGAGCGGCTCCTGTCCAGAGGTGAGATGAGAGGGTGGAGGGGGCCAGGAAGTGGTAGAATGGACAGAGGAAATACAGGGTAGAAGGGAGGCGTGTGCTGTCACAGTGTGGGCAGAGCACCTAGAGTTACACAGCAGTGTGTGTGTGTAAGTTTTTGCATGACAAATTGATTTGGATTACAAATTTTCACTTAAAGCACGATAACATACTTCTTAAAAAAGAAAAGAAAGAAACACAGTTGGGTTTATCCTGAAAACAGTGGGGGCTGTCCAAAGGACTTAAAGCAAGGGATAGATTTAGTAGCTCAGCATTCTAGAAATATTCCAGGGGCAGCTGGGTGCCCCTGACAGCTGCCGTCTTACCCAGGGGCACCCAGACGGTTCAGCCCTGTCTGCTCTGTTCACTACCAGGCCACCACGTCCAGTTGGCAGTTTGTGCTTTGCACATGCTCACTCAACCAGAGGGCAGGAAAGGGCTGGGATCTAGCCCAAGTCTCGCTCACGGAGACCAACGGTCAGGCGTGGAGCTGCACCTAATGGGAAGAAGGAATCCCTTTCATAACTCCCAGTGAGTTGCCCTCTGACTGCTGGCAGCCTGCTCACTGCTGCATCTGCCGCGCTAGGTCAGTGCGTGGCCACAGAAAGAAGGCCATGGCAGAGCAGGTGCCATTCGGGGACCAGACAAGTGCACATCCCAGCATCCGCACCCAGAGTTCCCAGCCTCCTGCCTCCTTCCTGCTGGTCTCCTTCAGGCAAACTGTGATTTGGGGGCAAAAGGAGGCCATGGGGCAGTCCTGCCCTTGCCCTTGCCCTTCCCCTTGCCCTTGCCCTTGCCCCATGCACTTACCCACAGTGGTCAACACTGTGCAGCAGAAAAACAGCGAGCTCAGGAAGGATCAATCTGATAACCTGGGCAGCCAATGAGGCTTCACCTTCTGCAGCAGCCCCAGGAGACTCTGCTTGCTGCCTTCCTCAACTTGAGAAAGAGACAACCAGAGTGAGTTAAGTGTGCACCCCACCCTTCAAGACAGTCCTACACAGGCAAAGGGGACAGCATCTTCCAGAGTGAGTGACCAGCAGCCCTGGTCCTGTGCCCCCACTCACACCAAAGCTTGGTTCTTAGAGCCCATCTGCAAAATCTTTCTACAGAAGAGGACCTGCTTTTGGTTCCTTCAGCCCCATGAAAAGAGTGCTCAACTGACTGCCCACGGGGCTGGGTGTCCATGGCCATGGATCGGCCGTGCAGCCTTGTGGGGCTTTCTTTACTCACCAAACTTCTGCTTCTTTCACCTTTCAAAAGAATAACTTCTGCTCTGTGTCCCTCATGCGGTGCTTGAGAACTGAAATCCAAAAAGCTTTTACTGAGCTGTCATTTGAATGCCAACTGTCCCTACTCCTGCTGGCCATTAAGCTTGATGGAATTCAGTCATCACACTTAGACCCGCGGGCACCAGCTGCCTGAGGATGTCTCTTCAAAGGCTGCAAAGTCTTGCCTTCTAAGGCATCCCTCCCAGGGCCAACGAGCAGGACTGGGGCCCTGATTTCTCCGGCAAGTTCCCAACGGTTCTGTTGCGCTGGGTGGTCAGTGGACTTTTGGGTACCAGAAGTCAACGCAACTGTCTCTGCCATCGCCTAAAGAGGATATGGTACTGAACTTGGCACACAGCAGGAGGTCACTACTGATTTGAATGGCACCAACCCAGAAGCCCTGATCTAACTCTGACCCTGACTGGGTCCTGTAGCCATGCGGAAGAGACTGCTTTCTCAGCCTCAGTTTCCTCATCAGGCAGGCAGTATGACAAAGTGGTTAAAAGCTAGCTCTATTGTCTATTTTGTGACCTTGGGCTGGTTACTTAAGCTCCCCATGCCTCCGTTTACTGATTTGTAAAATGGGGACAACAATTCATATCCACCTCATAGAGCTGTTGTGAGGATTAAGCGAGATGGTGCATGCAAAGTACCCGGCCCAGGGTCTGCACTTAGCTTCACTTACTGAGCATTATAATCTTCAACAAAAATTACACAAAATGGGGATTCAACCAGCTCTGTGGTTCCCATACCATGCTGTATATCAGAATATTCTTGGAAACTTTTAAAAACAAGAGGCGCAGCCCAGGCCCAAAGATGGGATTTAGTGGGTGTCATGGATTGAATTGTGTTCCCCCAAAAAACCTGCATGGCAGTTTGGCTGAGCTTTGCTTCCCGGTATTGTGTGACATTCCTTTGTGCTGTAAACCCTGCCTCTGTGATGTTAATGAGGGAGGACGCAAGGCCATTGTGTTGGTGGGGCTGCACTCAAAGTATGGGACTGTACTGGGCCTTGGGGCAGCCTCTGAGATAGGAAGCAGTTAGCAGAGAGATTTGGGGACCTCCTACTACCAATAAAGCAGTGCCAGGAGCTGAGTGTGTCCTTTGGAAAGGACTGGGGTCCCTGTGCCTCAGAGTCGCCAGTCTAGAGGAAGAATGATGATGACTACCTTCCTCCAGAGCCAGCAGAAAGAGCCTTCCCCTGGAGCTGATGCCCTGAATTTGGACTTTTAGTGAGCTGGATGGTGATGGAATAAAATTTCTCTTTTTGAAGCCACTCATTTGCAGTGTTTCTGTTAAAGCAACACTAGATGACTAACACAGTGAGTCTGGGGCACAGGCTGGGAACGTGTATTTTAAACAAACACCTTAGACGATTCTGACATGTGGCCTGGCTTTGATAGCTCCAAACTCGCTGTCAGTCTGGGACCCTGTGATGGCTGGGAGTGCCCAAGCTGGTGGTGACGACATCTCCCAGGTGAGCCAAGCAGGCACGTGCTCATCTGCCCCAGGTGCAGGAAGAAGGAGTAGGACCCACGGAAAGGAGACTGTCCCTTGACCAGGCTCTAGTCAGCCCCAGCTGAAATGGCCTGTTTACAAAGCAAGGTCCAGACTCTAGAAAGAGCCATCAGCAGTCACACAGAGGGTCTGCCACCCAGAGGTCTTGCCTCCCTGAAGGCCTGCCACCCTCAGTGCCCATCACTCTGGTCACCTGCCACACTGAGGCTCCACCCTGCCGAGGTCTGCCACACAGAGGGCCCATTTTCCCGAAAAACAGCCCCGCTGAGAGGCCTGCCTTCCTGAGTGCTGCCACACTGAGGGGTTTGCCTTCCTGAGGTCCCACACACTGAGGGCCTGCCACAATGGGGTCCCACACAATGAGCACCAGCCTTCCTAAAGGCCCATCATACTAAAGGCCAACAATACGGAGGATCTGCCATGTACCCCACAGCGCACCCACCATACACAGCCAGGGAAGGGGGCTTTCTGGATCCTCTTCCCCCCTGACGTGTTGAACACACATTTGCAAGTTTACCTTGGGGACCAGCGCAGGGTGGTACCAAGGACTAAATGCAAAGTACACTACAAATGAATGCCATCAGCATGTATACAAAGCACCCTCCGCGGTCCGAAAAGGCTACGCTCGGGATCTCATCTGCTTCCCCACGGGGTCTGTGGCTGGCAGGGCTGAGGCTGTGAGCCCCCTTCTCCCCCACAAGCTGAGACCCAAAGAGCGCAAGAGCGCAGCCCCAAATCACAGAGCCGGCTCCTCAAATTCTTCTCATCCACCTTCTTCCATCCCCCATCTGGCAACAGAAAAAGCTTTAGAAATAAGAAGTGGGAGAGTAAGGAGGGCCGGCTGCTTGTCCTGGGGGTCCAAGCCCGGCTTGGACTCCGCAAATCAAATCATGTGGTGGATCTGCCATACTGAGGACCTGTGTAGGAATCTAGACCCACAACAGCCCTCCATCGTGCCACCCCACCCAACCCTGGCAATCCATGCTCTCCCCAAGCCTGCTGAGCTGGGTGGGGCTGGAAACTGAGGCAAAAAGGAAGGGAAGTTGGCCCATCCAGAGCACAAGGGTGTGCTCGGTGCTCTACCTACATTCTCTTAACCCCTCTGCACAGCAACCGTCAGAGGTTCTTATCCTCCCATTTTACAGAGGAGAAAACTGAGGCTCAGAGAGGTAATGCCACTTGCCCAAGGTTACTAAGAAGTCAGGAAGCCCAGTCTCCTACAAGGCAGACTTTTGCTGCGGGTGGGGGTTGGGGGTTTGCAGGTTGGGGTTGGGGTGTGGAGGTGTAGTGAGGAGGAGGGCCTCCGCCCACTGGGAAAAGGCCTGCCCTGTCCAGGTGTGCCACTTACCTGTTTTGTTGCATTTCAAGATGTAGCAGAGCTTCTCTAAGAACTCCTCAAACTCCCTGTCCTCTACGCTGGGGTCATGGCTGCCCTCAATGACAGAGAAGAGGGCAGCCCCCACTAGCGCGTAGGTCACCAGGAAGCAGAGGAAACAGAGACAGGAGGACATTTTCCCCAAAGCCCCGGGGCAGCGCTTCCCAGGCTGGTCCTTGCTCGAAGCTTCCATCCGCGCAGGATCACCGGCAAGGGCAGGAGGAGCTGGCGAAGAAGGGGGAGCACCAGGCCCCACCAGGAGGAGGAGGAAGAGGAGGAGAAAGAGAAGGCGCAAGAGAAGGCAGAGGAGGGGGAAGTCTGGAGAACGGCCCAGCTCCAGCGCTAAGTGCATGGTGTGCGACTTCCCCAAGGACCAGGAAGCAGCCGGCAGCTCAGCACTCATCAAGCTGAGCAGATGGCGCCCAAGTCAGCGCCCCAAATTGCTATTGATCCTGCAGGCCAACACGCCCGCAGCGCCTGGCGCCTCCTGGCAGGGACTTAGTGAGGACAGATGAGGGGTTACTTTGGGTTTCCTGTGCCCTCTGGGAGCCCCTAATGCGCAGGTGGGACTCTCTCAGGTCGTGAGCCCAGCAACTACACCTCGACTTGTGCTTTTTAGTCACACGACTGTCGCCTAGGGGCTGTCTGAGGTGTCCCTTGGTCTGGCGTCCCTGCTGTGCTAGGCAGGTGGTAATTAGAGAGAGTGCAGACAGGTCCCCGCAGGTTGGACGAGGGTCTGTGTGAAGCCTTTAAACAATCCCCAGCCCCTCGCAGAGCTCAGATGGGCGGGGTTGGCGCACCACGTGACTTTGGGCCAGCCCACCTGACCCGCCTCAGCCAATGGGACCTCGGCAGGGCGGAAGGAACCAGGGACGTGCAATGTGCTTCCGCATTGGGACTTGCGATCCGGTAGCCGCCTGTCCTGAGGGAAACAGGTGCCGCGTGGCGAATTTGGAGGTGCACACACCCACCATTCAGTATCCTTTCAAGATGGGACACCCTCCACAGCTTCCAAGAGCCTTTAGCTTCTTCCAAGCCTGGTCTCGGCTTTCAGGCCCTGGTCTTGGTGAAGACCCTGCACGGTGACTGAGCCGGGCGCTGGGGACACGCTTGGAAGAAGGTGGCAAAGTGCCGCCGAGTACAGCCCCCGGTGCTACCTGGATTTTGAAGCCACGGCATCTGATCGTCTCCCTCCTCCACTCTGTCCTAAATCCCTTTTGCCACCTGCTGCCTTTTCCACGGGTCTCAGTGGCTCACCTAACAACACGACCCGTATCTTGATGCCTGAGGGGGCTGAGCTCTCTGGTCACCATACCCTTTGCAAGGTGGAATTGTTAATATTTGTCTCTAAACAGACACAATTCAGCAAGAAGTGCCGAGAGGCCCCCAGGTGGGTCACCTGAGTTCCAGACGTATTCCTGTCTTACTCCATCATGTGAAAACAACCTTACCTCCTTCTGTTGGCCTGGGTGAGTACCCTAACAAGGCTGGCACCCGTTTTCTGGTTTGTTGGTTCTTGAACACCAGGACCGTAAAAGGCCCAAACAGCAGTCATAACATGTAGTTAGTGGTCCTCTTGCTGGGCTTCCTGTGACTGTGGCCCTTTTAGGGACCAGGCCTTTAACCTTACAGAACTGAAGAGTTGTGTGGATGGAAGACGGGGAAGGCATGAGGCCATGTAATTCTCAGTTTTACACCCTTAAGTCTTGAATAAACTTGGGTCTTCACCCGCCCTACAGCTGTTTCCAGATTTCTAGGTAGGGTAGAGGGAAAGAGGACAGGTGTCCCAGTGGTTAAGCACCTTCAGATGTTGGTGGTTTGAACTAACCCAGCTGTTCTGTGAGAGAAGGTCCTGGCATTCTGCTCCCTTAATGAAGAGTGCAGCCTAGAAAACCTTGTGGGGCAGATGTGCTGTCAGGTTGGATCAGTATGAGTTGAGATTCAGCTCCTAAACAACAGATGGGGTAGGTAGGGAGAGTCAGGCAGAGGATAGAAATGGAAGACATGTTTATTACCATTACATCTTTTAAAGTTAAAATTTTATTTTGAGATAACTGTCAATGCAGTTGTAAGAAATAATTCATAGAGAAGTTCTGTATCCTTTACCCAGTTTCCCCCAGTGATAATAACTTTCAAAACCATAGTACAGTGTTGCAGTTGGTGTGTGGACATTAATACAGTCAAGATTTGGAACAGCTCCATCACCACAAGGATTTCTCTGTTATAGCCATGTATGCCACCCATTGTCCCCTCTGTCTAAAAGCCACTCATGCAGATTTTATTTCTATAATTTCTGTAATGTTCAAGAATGTCATATAAATTGATCATATAGCATGAAACCTTTTTCACTTGGCTTTTTTTCTCTCTGAGTTTTATCCAAATTGTCACGTATGTAAATAGTTTGTTCCTTTACACTGCTGAATGATATTCCATGGTATAGATCTATCACAGTTTGTTTAACTGTTCATCCACTGAAGGATATCTGGAATGTTTGCTACTGCGAACATCCGTGTACAAGTTTTAGGAGGTAAACATAAGTTGTAATTGCTTTAGAATAAATGTTGAAGACTATGATTGCTGATCATATAATAGTTACCAGTTGAGCTTTCTAAGAAGTCTCTTAACCCATTTTCTGGAATGGCTGTACCATTTTAGATTCTTACTGGCAATGTCTGAGTACTCCAGCTTCTGCACATCCTTATCAACATTTGATGTTATCGTGATTTCATTTTAGCCATTCTAATAGATATGTAATGATGCCTCATTGTGGCTTTCATTTTCATTTTCCTAGTGGTTAATGAGGAGCCCAGGTGATGCAGTGGTTAAAAACTTGGCTTCTAACCAAAAGGTTGGCAATTCAGATCCATCAGCTGCCCTTAAAATGCTATATGACAGTCATACTCTGTCCTGTAGGATCACTATGAGTTGAAATCGGCTCAACAGCCAAGAGGCTTTTTTTTTTTAAAGTTGTTAATGATGTTAAATATCTTTCCATGTACTTGTTTGCCGTCTGTATATCCTCCTGCTGCACATCTGTGAGCTAGTCCTACTGGAAGAGTGCGTGTTGCCATGAAGCTGTGTCACTGGTATTTAAATACTAGCAGAGTCACCCTGTGTAGAATGTTTCAGCTGAGCTTCTAGACTAAAACGGACTGGGAAGAAGGACTTGGTGGTCTACTTTTGAAAAGAATTAGCTAGTGAAATCCTTATGAATAGCAGTGGAACACTGTCTGATAAAGTGCCAGAAGATGAGTCCTTCAGGTGGGAAGGCACTCAAAAAATAAATGGGGAAGAGCTTCCGCCTCAGAGTAGAGTTGACTTTGCTGACATGGATGGAGCCCTGCTTTTGAGACCTTTACTTGCTGAAGTTACATTACTCAGAATGACAAGAAACAAGTGCAAGCATCCATTAAAAATTGGAACATGGAATGTAGAAATATGAATCTAGGAAACTTTCAAATAGAAATGAAATGGAATGCACAAACATTGATGTCCTAGGCATTAGTGAGGTGGAATCGACAGGTGTTCACTATTTTGAATTCGATAGTTCTATGTTCTACTGTGCTGGGAATGAGAACTTGGGGAGGAATGGCATGGTGTTCATCATCCAGAAGAACATTTCATGATCTATCCTGAACTACGATTATGTCAGTGATAGGAAAATATCCATATGCCTACAAGGGAGACCAGTTTCTATGACTGTTATTCAAATTTACCCACTAATCACTAAGGCCAAACGTGAAGAAATTGAAGATTCTAATTAACTTCTGCAGTCTGAAATTGATTGAAAATGCAATTAGGACGCTATGATAACTATTGGTGATTGCAGTGTGAAAGTTGGAAACAAAGAAAGATTGGTAATGAATAAGTATGGCCTTGGTGATAGAAAGAAAGCTGGAGATTGCCTGATAGAATTTTGCAAGACCAATGACTTCTTCACTGCAGATACTTTTTTAGCAACATAAACAGTGATTGTACACATGGACCTTGCCAAATGGAGTACACAGGAATCAAATTGGCTACATTTTTGGAAAGAGACAATGAAAAAGCTTAGTATCATCAGTCAGAACAAGGCAAGGGGCTGACTTCAAAGCACACTTAATTGCTCATATGCAAGTTCAAGTTGAAGCTGAAGAAAATTCACACAAGTACATGAGAGCCTAAGTATGACCTTGAGTATATCCCACCTGAATTTAGAGACCATCTCTATAGATTTGATGCATTAAACATTAATGACTAAAAATCAGATGAGTTGTAGGATGACATGAAGGACATCACATTTGAAGAAAGCAAGAGGTTATTAGAAAGACAGGGAAGAAAGAAAAGGTCAAAATGAATGTCAGAAGAGTCTCTGAAACTTGCTGTTGAACAGCATAGCTCAAGCAAAAGGAGGAAATGCTGAAGTAAAAGAGCTGAACCAATTATTTCAAAGGGTGGCTTGAGAAGACAATGTAAAGTATTATAATGACATGTTCAAAGACCTGCAGTTAGAAAACTAAAAGGTAAGAGCATGCTTGGTATTTCTCAAACTGAAAGAACTCAAGAAAAAAATTAAGCCTTGAGTCACAATGTTGAAGAATTATACAGGGGAAATATTAAATGACACAGGAAGCATCAAAAGAAAATGGAAGGAATACACAGAGTCACTATACCAGAAACACTGGGTTCACATTCAGCCATTTCAGGAGGTAGCTTATGATCAAGAACTTACGGTACTGAAGGAAGTGGTCCAAGTGGCACTGAAGACACTGGCAAAAAAGAAGTCTCCAGGAATTGATGGAATACCAACTGAAATGTTCTGACAAACAGAATGCTGGAAGTACTCACTCACCTATGACGAGAAATTCAGAAGACATATACCTGGCCAACCAACGGCAAATGATCTATATTTATGCCTAGTCCCAAGAAAGGTGATCCAACTGAATGCGGAAGTTATCAAACAACATCATTATCACATGCAAGTAAAATTATTCTGAAGATCACTCAAAAGCAGTTACAGCAGTATATTTAGAGAACTGCCAGAAATTCAAACCAAATTCAAAAGATGTAGAACCAGGGATATCGTTGCTGATACCAGATGGATCCTGGCTGAAAACAGAGAATATCAGAAAAGTGTTTACCTGTTTTATTGACTCTGCAGAGGCATTTGACTGTGTGGATCATAGTAAATTACAGATAGCATTGCAAATAATGGGAATTCCAGGACACTTAACTGTGCCCATGAGGAAACTATACATAAATCAAGAGGCAGTTGTTCAAGCAGAACAAGGGGATACTGCGTGGTTTCAAGTCAGGAAAGGTGTGCCTGAAGGTTGTATCCTTTCGTCATGCTTATTGTCATAGATTGAATGTGTTCCCTAAAAAATCTGTAACAGTTTGGCTGTGCCATAATTCCTGGTATTGTGTGATGTTCCTCCGTGTTGGAATTCCTGCCTCGGTGATGTTAATTAGTTTGGATGGACAGCAGTTGTATAGGTAGAACAAGATTTAATGTGTAAGTTTGTCTTGTGCCTTGAGGTAATCTCTTGAGCTATACAGGGAAAAATCTGGCAGAGAGATCTGGGAACCTCATGCCATCAAGAAAGCAGCACTGGGAGTAGAACACGTCCTTCAGACCTGATGTTCTTGTACCAAGATGCCCCCTAACCAAAAACTGATAAAACATACAGACCTTCCTCCAGAGCTGACAGAAGGAAAGCCTTCCCCTGGAGCAGACACCTTGAATTCTGACTCGAAACCTACTGGACTCTGTTAGAATAAACTTTGATTTGTTAAAGGCATACACTCTGAGGTATTTCTGTTAGAGCAGCACTAGCTGACTGAAACACCTATTCAGTTTGTGTCAAGGAATCTGAGTTTGAGCAAGTAATCTGAGAAGCTGGGCTACATGAAGAAGAACAGAGCATCAGGATTAGAGGAAGTCTCATTAATAACCTGCCACATGTGGATGACACAACGTTGCTTCCAGAAAATGAAGAGGACTTGAAACAGTGACTGATGAAGATCAAAAATCACAATCTTCGGTATGGATTATACTTTAACATCAGGAAAAAAACAAAAATCCTTACAACTAGACCAACAAGCAACATCATAATAAACGGGGAAAAGGTGGAAGTTGTTGAGGATTTCATTTTGCTTGGATCCATGTTCAACACCCATGGCAGCAGCAGTCAGGAAATCAAAAGACGTGCTTCACTGGGCAAATTTACTGCAGAAGACCTCTTTAAAGTGTTGAAAAGCAGAGATGTCACCTTGAAGACTATTGTGCACTTGACGCAAACCATGATGTTTTTAGTCACATCGTATGCATGTGCAAACTGGACAGTGAGTCAGGAAGACTGAAGAATTGAGGTCTTTGAATTGTGGTATTGGGGAAGAATATGGAATATACCCTGGACTGCTGAAAGAACAAACAGATCTGTCTTGGAACAGGTACAATCAGAGTGCTCGTTAGAAGCAAAGATGATGAGACTGCATCTTACATAATTTGCACATGTTGTCAGGAGAGATCTATCCCTGGAGGAGAACACCGTGCTTCGTAAAGTACAGGGTCAGTGAAAAAGAGGAAGACCCTCAACGAGATGAATTTACACAGTAACGGTGGCAGCAATGAGCTCAAGTGTGATAACTGCTATGAAGACAGTACAGGACCAAGCAGTGTTTCTTTCTGTTGCTGTGTACCTACCTGAGGGCAGCTAACAACATATACCCTCCTTTGTAAAACATTTGCTCATGTCTTGCCTGTTTTCTAATTGGATTGTTTGGGTTTTTGCTACTGAGTTTCGATTTTTGAGAGCTCTTTATAAATTCTAGATACTACTTCTTTGTCAGATACGTAGTTTGAAAATATTTTCTCTTCTAGTCTATAGCTTGTCTTTTTACCCTCTTAACAGGAAGCTTTCTTAGAGCAATAGCTTTTAATTTTGATACAGTCCAGTTTACCAATTTCTTTCATTACAGTTTGTACTCTTGGTGTCCAATCTAAACTCTTTGCCTAGCCCTAGAACCTAAAGATGTTCTCCCTTTTTTTTTCTTGAGTATTTTCTATTATTACATTTAGCATGTAAGTCCCCGACACTTTGTGTTACTTTTTGAATAAAGAGTAAGTTTTAGGTCAAGGTTCTTTTTTTTTTTTGCCTGTAGATGTCCAATTCCTTTACTATCATTCATTGAAAACGTTGTCTTCCCTCCAGTGAATTGCCTTTATATCTTCATGAAGGCTCTTTTGAGCATACTTACATGGGTCTTTTTTTGGATTCTTGTTATGGATTGAATTGTGTCCCCTTAAAACATGTGTCAACTTGGTTATACTGTGATTCCCACTATTTTGTGTCTGTCTTCCACTTTGTGATCTGACATAGTTTTTGTATGTATTGTAAATCCTAATCTGTAAAGTCTATAGTTAATGAGGCAAAATTAGGTTATGTTACAGAGGAATAGGGTGGGATATAATACCCTTACTCAGGTCACATCCCTGATCCAGTATAAGAGGAGTTTCCCTAAAGTGTGGCTGCATCACCTTTTATCTTACACAATATAGAAAGAAGCACCAGAGTGAAGCTCATTCTTCGGACTGTGGGTCCTTACCCTGAGAAGCTGCTAGACCCAGGGAATGTTGATAACATGGATCTTCTCCAGAGCCGACAGAGAGAGAAAGCCTTCCACTAGAGCTGGCACCCTAAATTTGGATTTCTAGCCTCCTAAACCATGAGAGAATAAACCTCTGTCTATTAAAGTCATCTGCTTGTGGTATTTCTGCTGTAGTAGCACTAGGTAACTAACAGTTCTCTACTCCGTTGTTTTGTGTGTTTATTTCTTCATCGCATTCTGGTAGCACAAACAAGGCTGGTGGCATAAACCCTGGTGGCACAAAGGTTAAGCACTTGGCTGCTGAATGAAAAGTCCTTTGTTCAAACTCGTTGGTGGTGCCATAGGAGAAAAAAAAACATGGCAATCTGCTCCTACCAAGATGATAGCCTTGCGAACCCTGTGAGGAAGTTCTGCTGTGTCATACAGGATCACTGTGAGTTGGAATCAATGACACACAGCAACATGGAGAACATGGCTAGTATTTACAATAACAGTAATTGTTAGTTTGTAACCTAAATTATTAAAATAGTATTAGGCTTCTCAGGCTATCTACAGAGCCTCTTGTAATCATATTATGGCAGAACTCATACCTCCTTACTTTTGTCTTAGGACAAGTCTTAGGCAGCACAGCCCAGAGCCTTACAGTGAGTGCTGGCCACTGTGATGGCTGAAGTAACAAGTGAACAATAGTTTATTGGGACTTCAGCTGTGCTAGGGTCTTGTGCTAGGAAAGTGAAGACAACCTTGTAAGATGGGTGTTATCACAGGCATTTTACACAGGAGGAAATTGAGGCTAAGAGCCGGTAAGTGACTTGCCCATGGTTGTGTGGCTAGGAAATAGCAGAGCCTGGCCTTGGAACCAGGGTTCTGTCTTTGCTTTTCCACCACAGCAGCCTTCTAGGGTTTTAGTTTCTTAGTTGGTTTGGGTTGGTTTTAGACAGAAGTGCAGTAATCTCTGTTCACAGCCAAAGTGGCAGGGCTATTCAGATTTCCATCTCGGAGGAGCCTGCCCATTGCAGCTTGGTCTTCCTCTCAAATGATGGAGGCAGGGAGACAGAAGCATCACCTTGAACTAAAAACACTACGTGCCTGGTGACCAACCACTGTCATGACAGAACCCTCTTTCCTGAGAAGCATGTGGAAGCCATGAGGCCGTAAAGCACGCCCAGTGCTGGCCCTGAGGGGTGGGCCTGAGGGTAGCTGCCGCCAAACAGGAGGCAGGGTCTCAAAACTCAAATAGGATCAGAGAACTTTCGAACTTCTCCCCAGTAAACACAGGGAGGATTCTTAAGGATAAGCCAAAGCCTGGGCCTAGAGAAGGAAACAGTTTGTCAATTGATTCAATTTGGGGCCTGTATCTTATTTCTTCAAGGGGCATTAAAATGCCACAATTAGATATAAGGCAAACAGACTGGAAGAACAAAGTTTCCCAACCAACTTCTTAGTACAAAAGGATCTCTCAGACAGCTGAGTCAGACCAAGGTTGGGGAGGAGGGTCTTGTACAGCCTGAATGAGTGGAATGTTGGGAGGATAGATGGAAATAGCATTTCTGGGTAATCTTCCTGGTATATGGCTATGTTGCTTACTGGGCATGTGACCCTGGGCAAGTTAGTTAACCTCTCTGAAGGTCAATTTTGTTAAACTGTAATAATCTCTTGTGGTGTTATTATAAGTTTGAAAGTTAGGTCAGACATGTAAAATACTTAGCCCAGTCCTTCATGTATGATCACTCAAGCATTTTGTCAGCTGTTAAGGGGTTAAGATCTCATATCTGGGTGGCTAACAAATAGATGAGGAAATGCTTGTGATCATCAGCCGTTGAAAAAATTCAAATCAAAATTACAGTGGTATCGTACCCCAACAAGGCTGGCATCCACTCAAAAAACACAAAATAATAAATATTGGAGGTTGTAGAGAGACTGGAACTCTTCTACACCGCTGGTGGGAGTGTAAAATGATATAACCACTTTGGAAATTGGTTTGGCACTTTCATAAAAAGCTACAAATATTGTATGGTCTAGCAGTCCCACTTCATGGACTGTGCCTCAGAGAAAAAGGCTGTCACATGAATAGACACACGCACACCAAATATTTATTGCAGCATTGTCTACAGTAGCAGAAAGATGGAATCAACTGAGGTGCCTATCAACAGATGAGTGGATAAACTATGATATACATACAATGGAATGCTGTGCAGTGATGAAGAACAGTGTTATTAGGAAACAACTCAACATGGGATCGTCTGGAAGATATTATGTTGAGTGAAATTAGTTGCAAAAGGACAAATAATGTTTGAAATCACTATTACAAAGACTCAAGAAAAGGTTTAAGCACAGAAGAAAATAATCTTTGATGCTTGTAGGGGTAGAGAGGGAAGGAGGGGGTATTCATAGGTCAGATAGTAGATAAGAATTGGGTTAGGTGAAGGGAGTGACAGCATGCACTAAAACGGAGGTTCACACAGCTGGACTATACCAAAAGCTAAGAGGTTTCCTAAAAGCAACCCAACATTTTGAAGGACACAGTAACAGAGATGGGGATTTGGGGACCATGGTTTTGGGGACATCTAGGTCAATTGGCATAACTGAGTATTTTTTTAAGAAAATGCTTTGTATCCCGTTTTGGTGAGTAGTGACTGGGATCTTAAAAGCTAGCAAGTTACCATCTAAGTAGCATCAGTTGTTCACAGTCCACCTGGAGCAAAGGAGAATGAAGGACATCAATGACATGAGGAAAATATGAGCCCAGCAGACAGAAGGGGGCATCAGTATAAGACCAGAAGAAGTAGATGGTGCCCAGCCACCACCAATGACTGCTCTGATAGGGAACACAACGTAGACTCCTTGAAGTAGCTGGAGAAAAATGGGTGTACAGAACTAGAACTCTATTAAAAGATCAGATTTGATGGCCAGACAGACTGGAGGACATGGCCCTGGGGCTCTCTGTTAGCCCATATCCAAAGCCAGTTCCAAAGCCAACTCTTCAGACAAAGATTAGACTTGACTGTAAGAGTGATATTGGCAAAGTGTGTACTTCTTGACTTACATGTGAGGTCCACAACCGTAATGGTTCTAAGTGCTGCATACTGCAATGCTGAATGTCAGTACAGTCACCTTTGAAGTGTTCCCCTTGGGAAACTATGTACCGATGTCAGTGCCTAGTCCACCCTTCAAAGCAATTTTGAAACTCTTTCTGGAATGGCCGTTGTGCATGATGGCATGGTGGCAAGTTTTCAAACTTAGTTGTATAATTGCCTGTGAAGGAGTTTTTAACCAATAAACAAATAACTGTATTGGAACACCCTCCTCACTCACCAGATCTGACCCCCCAGTGACATTTTTCTTGACCCAAGGACAAAGGAAATACTGAAGGGAAAACATTATGATGACTTTCAGGACATCAAGGGTAATACAACAGCTCTGATGGCCATTCCAGAAAAAGGGTTTGAAAATTTCTTTGAAGGGCAGACTAGGCCCTGGCATTGGTGCATAGCTTCCCAAGGGGAGCACTCAGAAGGTAACTGGTGATATTCAGCAATGAGGTATGTAGCACTTTTTCTAGGATGAGTTCATGAACTTATTTAGTAGTCCTCATATATACATGATGCTGTCTGAGCAGCTCATGTCCAGAGGAGAGAGGGTAGAGGGGGACAGGAGTTGGTTGAATGAATACAGGAGGTACAGGATGGAGAGTAGGAGTGTGCTGTCACAGGGTGGGGAGAGGAGCTAGAGTTGGATAATGGTGTGGGCATGGGATTTTATATGGCAAATTGAATTAGATTGTGAACTTTCACTTAAAGCACAACTTTTTTTTAAGGGTGGTTGTCATCTTAGCCATGGACCACATCTGCTTCCTTCTAGATCAGTATTTCTCATTCTTCACTACTCATCACAGTTACCTAAGAAAGCTTCAGGGTCTGTTAGAGCCAAGTGTCCTTTGCTCAGTCACTGAGACATTAGTCAATACTAGTAACTTAAGGTGCTGTGGCCCAAGCCCTGATATTTGTGTATGCGAAAGTTGAACAGTGAATAAGAAGACTGAAAGCAATTGATGCCTTTGAATTATGGTGTTGGTGAAGAATATTGGACTGCCAGAAGAATGAACAAATCTGTCTTGGAAGAAGTACAGTCAGAGTGCTCCTTAGAAGTGACGGTGGTTAAGACTTCCTGTCATGTACTTTGGACATGTTATCAAGAGGGACCACTCCCTGGGGAAAGGCATCTTGTTTGGTAGAGTCAGCAAGAGAGGAAGACTCTGAACAAGATGGACTATTGCGGTGGTTGCAACAATGGGTTCATCAGACTTAGCAATAATTTTGAGGATGGCACAGAACTGGACATAGTTTTGTTCTGTTGTGCATAGCATCGCTGTGAGTTGGAACCAACTGGATTACACCTGTCAACAACAACAAAAACCTAACAAGCCAGTTCACCAAATACAGAAGAGGAGTGGCTTTGAAGTGACTTAGACCTGGGTTGAAAGCCTAGCTCTAGCACTCACTGTTGTCGTTCACTGCTCCTGAGTTGCTTACTGACTCATGATGACATTATGGACAGTAGAACAAACCACTGGCCTGTCCTTTGCCAATCCATAATCAGTTGCTGATCGAACCATTGTGATCCGTAAGGTGGTGGTGTTTTTTTTCTTTATTGTGCTTTAGGTGAAAATGGACAACTGAAGCTTATTTCTCATACAAAAATTTGTATACATATAGTTACATGACCCTAGTTACATGATCCCTATAATGTGACAGCACACTCTCTTTCTCCACTCCAGATTCTCATGTTCACTCAACCAGCTCCTATCCCTTTCTGTCTTCTCATGTCACCTCCAGACAGGAGCTGCCCATTTAGTCTTATGTATCTACTTGAACTAAGAAGCACACTCTTCATGAGTACCATCTTATGTCCTACAGTCCAGTCTGATCTTTGTCTGAAGAGTTGACTTCAGGAATGATTTTAGTTCTGGGTTAACAGAGAGTCTTCTGGGGTTCCTCTAGTTTCACTCATACCATTGTTGTTATTCTTAGGTGTTATGAAATTGATTCCAACTCACAACAACCGTAATGTACAACAGAACCAAACACTACCCAATCCTGTGACATGCCCACAATTGTTTTGCAGCTGCTGTGTGAATCCATCTCTTTGAGCATCTTTTTCACTGACCCTCAGTTTTACCAAGCATAATGTCCTTCTCCAGAGATAGATCCTTCCTGAAAACATGTCTGAAGTATGTAAAACATAGTCTCGTCGTCCTTGCTTCTAAGGAGTACTGCAGTTGTATTTCTTCCAAAACAGATATGTTTGTTCTTTTGGCGGTCCTCCGTAAATTCAGTGTTCTTCTCCAACACCACAATTCAGGGACATCAGTTCTTCTTCAGTCTTTCTTCTTCATTGTCCAGCTTTCACATGCATATGATACAGTTGAAAATACCATGGCTTGGGTCAGGTGCACCTGTTTCTTCAAGGTGACATCTTTGCTTTTCAACACTTTAAAGAGGTCTTTGCAGCAGAATTGCCCAAGGCAGTGCCCATCTTTTGACTTCTTTACGTTGTGGTCTAATCTGTACTGAAGGCTGTAGTCTTTGATTTTTTTCAGTAAGTGCTTCAATTCCTCTTCGCTTTCATAAGCAAGGTTGTGTCATCTGTATAATGCAGGTTGTTAATGAGTCTTCCTCCAGTCTTGATGCCCTGTTCTTCACATAATCCAGCTTCTCAGATTGCTCGTTCAGGATAGAAACTGAGTAAGCACAGTGAAAGGATGCAACCCTGATGCAGTCCTTTCTTGACCTTATGCCGTGTAGTGTTCCCTTGTTCTGTTTGAACAACTTCTTCCTGATCCATGTACAGATTCTTCATGGGCACAATTACATCTTTTAGAATTTCCTTTCTTCTTGATATTATCTGTAATCTGTTGTGAACCACACAGTCAAATGCCTTCGCATAATCAATGAAACACAGGTGAATTTCTTTCTGGTATTCTCTGCTTTCAGCCAAGATCCATCTGACACCAGCAATGATATCGCTGGGTCCACAGCCTCTTCTAAATCTGGCCTGAATTTCTGGCAGTTCCCTGTCGGTATAGTGCTATAACCACTTTTGAACGATCTTCAGTAAAATTCCACTTAGGTGTGATATTAATGATAGTGTTTGATAAATTCTGCATTCAATCAGATTACCTTTCTTGAGAATAGGCATAAATATGGGTTTCTTCCAGTTATTTGGCTAGGTATGTGTCTTCCAAATTTCTTGACCTAGATGAGTGAGTATGCCCAGTGCTGTGTCTGTTTGTTGAAACATCTTGATAGTCATTCTGTAGAGCCTTGTTTTTCGCCAGTGCAGCTTGAACATCTTCCTTCAGTACCATCAGTTCCAAATCATAGACTGCCTCTTGAAATAGTTGACTGTCAATCAGTTCTTTTTGGTATAATGGCTCTGTGTTTTCCTGTCATCTTCTTTTGATGTTTCCTGCGTCATTTAATGGAATCCCTGGTGGCATAATGACTGAGTGCTACAGCTGCTAATCAAAAGGTTGGCAGTTTGAATTCACTAGGTGTATCTTGGAAGGTCTGTGGGGTAGTGCCACTCTGCCCTATAGGGTTGCTATGCGTCATTTAATATTTTCACCACAGAATCCTTCACTATTGCAAATTGAGGCTGAAATTTTTCTTCAGTTCTTCCAACTTGGGAGATGCTTATTGTGTTCTTCCGTTTTGGTTTTCTGTCTCCAGCCTTTTCTCTACACATGACATTATAGTACTTTATTTTGTCTTCTTGAGCCAACCTTTGAAGTCTTTTGGTAAGTTCTTTTACTTCATCATTTCTTTATTTTGCTTTAGCTATTCAGTCTTAAAGAGCAAGTTTCAGAGTTTCTTCTGACATTGATTTTGGTCTTTCTTTCTTGTCTTTTGAATGGCTTCTTGCTATCTTCGCATATGATGTACTTGATGGTGTTCCACAACTCATCTGCTCTCTGGTCATTAGTGTTCAGTGCATCAAGTTTCTTCTGGCGATAGTGTCTGCACTCAGGTAGCATATACTCAAGGTTGTATACTCAAGTATATACTCAAGTCCATCTCATGGACCTGTTCTAATTTTCTTCAATTTCACTTTGAACTTGCATGTGAATAATTGGTGGTCTGTTCGACAGCCAGTCCTGGCCCTGTTCTGACTGATGATATTAAGCTTTTCTGTCACCCGTTTCCGCGGATGTAGTCAATTTGGTTCCTGTGTATTCCGTCTGGCAGAGTTCATGTGTACAGTCATTGTTTGTGCTGATACAAAAAGGCATTTACAATGAGGAAGTCATTACTCTTGCAAAATTCTATCATGTGATATCTGGCATTGTTTCTATCATCAAGGCGATAATTTCCAGCAATCCTTCTTTGTTTCACGCTTTAATCACCGGTAATTACTAATGCATCTTGATTGCATGTTTGATCAATTTCATACTCCAAAAGCTGATAAAAATTCTTCATTTTCTTCATCTTTGGCCTTAGTAGTTGGGTGTGTAAATTTGCGTAATAGTCATAGTAAGTGGTCTTCCTTGTGGGTGTATGGGTATTATCCTATCACTGACAGCATAGTACTTCAAGATGCTGTTGTTAGATGCTGTTGAGTCAATTCAACCTCACAGCAACCTCATAGCAAACCTATGCTTAACAGAACAGAACACAGCCTGATCCTGTGCCACGCCCACAATCATTTTTGTGCTTAACCCCATCATTACAGTCACTGTGTCAATCCATCTTATTGAGGGTCTTCCCCTTTTTCACTGACCCTCCACTCTACCAAGTGTGATGTCCCTCTTCAGGGATTGATGCTTCCTCACAACATGTCCCAAGTATGTGAGATGCGTTCTCACTGTCTTTACTTCCAAGGAAATCTCTGGTTGAACTTCTTCCAGAACAGTTCTGTTTGTTCTTTTGGCAGTCCTTGGTACATTTAATATTTTTCAACATCACAATTCAAAGGCATCAGTTCTTTTTCTGTCTTCCTTATTCGTTGTCCAGCTTTCGCATAATATGATGCAATTGAAAATACCATGGCTTAGGTCAGGCACATCTTAGCCTTCAACATGACATCTTTACTTTTCAATACTTTAAAGAGGTCCTTAGCAGCAGATTTTCCCAGTGCCAATGTGTCTCTTGATTTGTTTACTGCTGCTTCTGCAGACCTTGATTGTGGAACCAAGTAAAATGAAATCCTTGACAACCTCAATCTGTTCTCCATTTATCATGATATTGCTTACCGGTCCAATTGTGAAGATTTTTGTTTTCTTGAATTTGAGGTGCAATTCATACCAAACACTGCGGACTTGATCTTCATCAGTGTTTCAAATCCTCTTCCATTCCAGCAAGTAGAGTCATGTCATCTGCATAAGGCAGGTTGTTAATAAGTCTTCCTCCAAACCTGATACCTTATTCTTCTTCATGTAGCCCAGAGCTTCTCAGATTATTTGCTCAGCATACAGATTGAAAAGATATGGTAAAAGGATACAACACTGATACACACCTTTCCTGACTTGTTCTGTTTGTGCAGCTGCCTCTTGATCCATATACAGATTCTTCATGAACCCAATTAAGTATTCGGGAATTCCCATTCTCCATGATGTTAGCCATACTTTGTTATGATTTGCATGGTTGAATGAGTTGTTGGTGAAAAGTTCAGGTTGCTTTCATCTAACTGTCTCACACAGCCCTTTCAGTACTTCTGAATAGTAAACTTAGTTAACTGTTTGTCCAGTTGGCACATATTCATAATATCTAATATCGAAAAAGGTTGGCAACATTGCCGTGATTCTTAATTTGGACTGATGGAATTTTTTTTGGTCATGGAGAATTGACTGACTTCTGTTGTGCATTTTGATGCTTTGTTTCAGAGTCATACTGGTATACCCATGTTTCATCACCAGTGATAACAGGACCAAAAGCATCATCTTGCCTCTCCAAAAGGTCTTAGCAAACTTCAGCTCTCCTTTGCTTTCTTTCATCACTGAGCTCCTTCAGGACCATTGTTTGTACACACCTTTTTCATGCCAAAATTTTCAGTTAAGATTTTCCTAACTGTGTCTCTATTGATATTTACATGGTCTGCTATTCTTCGTACAGTCAGCTGATGATTTTGACACACAATCCGATGAACTTTTGCAATTTTTTTGTCAGTTCTGCTTCTTACTGGCTGCCCTGACCTCTCTACATCAGTGATGCTTTCATTCACCACAGAAAAAACATTTAATCCATTTGTACACTGCTATTTTCTTCATGACATTATCCCCATAAACTTGGACTAACATGTTCCTAATTTCACTTTCACTCTTGCCAAGTTAAACAGGAAGTTTAATCTTTGTCCGTTGCTCTAATTCAAGCTCTTGACATTCTCACGATGGTACACAAAAACATGAAACAACAAAAATGAATGCCGCTTGGCAAGACACTGTGACACATCAGTGTGGACACAGCTGTGAGACACTGATGTACCAAGGTTATGATACCTTACTGAGTTGTTTGTACAGTGCTGCCAACAAGCACACAGTGACAAGTTCACAGACTTGTCAGACCTCATAATGCCTTCCAGATTCCTCTATGTTAAAAGATGTTTCACAGATTCATCATTGTTCTTTATCATTGTATATTATTCCATTGAGTGAATAGGCTATAATTTATTTCTGTATTCATCGACTGATAGGCAGTCCTGCTCTTTTTGATTGTTGTTTGCTTGCACTGCACTGGGTTCGAGTTTTTATTCATGTCTTTGTGTCTAAGATGTGTTTCTTGTAGGCAGCATATAGACAGACCATGTTGCTTTATCCATTCTGCCACTTTCTATGTTTTTATTGGTGCATTTACTCCATTTACATTCAGCTTAATTATTGATAGGTAGGAGTGTAGTGCTGTCGTTTTGATGTATTTTTATGTGTAAGCTGTTGACCGTGTCTTTGTTCAACTTAATTTTCTGTGCTAAGTGGTTTTCTTTTTATTGTTTTTGATTTTGTGTTGCTAAATCTGTATGTTTTTTCTCTTTATTTTGGGGTATAGAATTTTTGGTTTCCTTTGTGTTTGCCTTAATGTTTACTTCTATTTTTGTAAGTCTAATAGAGTCTTTTATTGCTTGAGATTGCCTTGACTTCCTCTCCATGTGAAAGTTCTATGGCTGCATTGTTTAGTCCCTCTTTTTTGATATCACTGTCTTTTACATATCAGTGTCTTTATTTCCGTATTTTTAATGTTGATATATTTTTGTGACTTCCCAGTTTGATTGGTATCTTGTTGTTCTGTCCTGTGTTTTAGTCTTTGGGTTATTATCTGATGTTACTGATTTTCTAACTAGAGGATTTCCTTTGGTATTTAATAGTTTTATTTAATTTATTTATTTACAAAATTCTCTTTATCTTCTGTTTATCTGGTGATGCCCTAGTTTTGCTATCATATTTGAGATGTGATGGTTATATAATTCTTAGCTGACAGTTTTAGCTTCAAGGCTTTATGTGTGACATCTCATTGCCTTCTTGCCTGCATGGTTTCTGCTGAGAAATAAGAGCTTAGTATTACTGACCCTTCTTTGTAGATGACTTCTTGTTTATCACTAGTTACTCTTAAAATTGTCTCTTCTCTTTGGTTTTGTAAGTTTGATTATATGTCTTGCTGACTGTCTTTTGGAATCTACCCTGTGTGGGGTTTGATGAGTTTTTAGGATAAATATCATCTCATTTTTCGTGATATAAGGGAAGTTTTATACCAACAAATTGTCAACAACTGTCTTTGTATCTTCTGTCACTCCCCTCGTCCTTGTATTCTATTCATTGCTAAGTTGTTCTTCTTGATAGGTTCCCACATAATTCTTGGGGTTTCTTCATTTTTTAAAATTCTCTTATTATCTGATTTTTCTTCAAGTCAGTCAGTGTCGGCTGCTTTGTCTTTGTCTCACTAATTTTGACTTCTCTTGTCTCAGTTCTGTTCCTGTGACTTTTGTACTGAGTTGTCTAATTCTCAGATTTCATTTTTAGTCTTTTGGAATTCTGTTGCTGTCTCTCTGGATTCTTGGAGCCTGTTAAAATTGTCATTTATCCTCTTGTATATCCTTCTTAAGTTCCTCTATTGCTTTGTTTATGTCTTCCTTGGCTTGGTCTGCATTTTCCATGATCTCTTGAATTCTATTTCCAGTAATTCCAAAAAATTCTCTTCCTCTGGAAGGTTTCTTGGTTCTTTATTTTGATCCCTTGCTGAAGCCATCATGGGCTGCCTCTTCACATGATTTGATATAGACTGTTGTTTCTGAGCCATTAATAAGCTATTGCATTTAGTTTACGTTTGCTTACTATATCCCAACTTCTTGTTTGTTTTGATAAACCCAAATAGGCTGGTCATGTGTGCTGCTTTGAATGTTGGCATCTTTGAAGCTCTTGCATCCTGTCATCAGGTAGTTTAGAGCTGTTATTAGCATGTGAGCCTAGGAGTCCGTTTACTTTTCTTGTGCGGATTCAGCTCAGGTGTCCAGGTCATTGGTAACCAAGTGTGTGGTGCAGGCTCTCATTTGCAGACCTAGATGGGCAACAGTGATTGGAGTAAGTACCAGTGTCTGGCTTTAATAGGGGTCATGTGCAAAGCAAAGCAGGCAGCTGAGCTGCCCACTGAGTGTCTGGGTGAAAGACATGGCCTTGTTCCCTAGAGTGCATAGGTGGGTGCGTTTTGCAGCCAGACTTTAGGTACCCAATGCTTTGGCTGTATGGACTGGGAAGTATCACCTGTTCTTGGACCCCTGTCGTGGATGGCTAGGTAGAATGGTTGGAGCTGCTAGTTCCCAGGATCCTGATGTGGGTAGGTAAGAACTCTGCTTAATGGGCAGGGCAGTGTCGGATGTCACAAATCAGCCACTCCCTCTTATAGCTGTTGCAGTTGAAAATAGACCAGATATATACCCTGTTGTACTGTGCTAATGAGAGCCTGTGCTGTTGAAATGGACCCACACAGGTCTATTAAGGGGCAAAGGCATTCAGAGTCTGTGGACCGCTTAAGTCTGTGCCTACACAAAGAGACTGTGTCTGCCATGAGTTCTTGGTTTAGGGGACCTTGACTTAGGGAACCTAGAAGATTACTTCAAGCCTTCTCCAAAGCCAAGAAAATGGTTTGGGAAACTTCTAGCCCAGGGAACACAACAATTGCTGAAGCTGGACTGGGACCCCAAGCAGAGCAGGGTGGGAGCAGGTGAATGGGAAAGAGGTGTTTGTAGAGGTGGGTAAGGGTTTTTTTGACCTGTGTGACAGCTTACATGCTTGTATTTGTCTTTTGCTGATTCAGAGCTACTTCTCCCTGGTTCCAGAGGCTTGTGGAGATTCCTTCACTCAGGTTTTCCCAGTATGAAAAGTGTGTCTCAGGCACTACTGCTTGCCGCAGCCTGCATGCATCAGCCTACCCAGCCTGCAGGTCGGGTCTGGCAAATCCTCACTGCTTCTGAACTGTCTCTCCCTCCCCCTACCACTCAGTCTGACTCCTTATCTTTGAGGTTTAGGGCTCCTATATTGTCATATGTAGTTAATTCACTTGTTTTTTGGGATCTTTGCTGTAAAGGGGACCACAGGAATCATCTGATGGATCCAAATCATTGGCCCTGCCTCCAGATCCATAGAGTCTATTGGTCAATTTTCAGAAGTCGATTTCCAGTCCTTTGTAGTCTGTCTTCACCTGGGAGCTCCACTAAAACCTGTTTATTACCACAGCAACATGTCTTCTACCATTGCCAGACAGGTGATGTCTGTGCTTCAGGATACTGGCTGGGAATCAAATCTGGGTCTCCCACGCAGAAGGCAGAACATTGACCACCGAGTTGCAACTGCCTCTATACTTTGTGCTACAAGACCCATTTCTGTCGAGTAAATTCCAACTCACAGTGACCCTATAGGACACAGTAGGTTTGCCCTGTAGAGTTTCCAAAGCTGTCAATCTTTACAAAAAAAATGAGACAGTCACATCTTTCTCCCATTGAGTATTACCAGTTGCCATTGAGTTGATTTTGATTCATGGTGGCCCTCTGTGTGTCAGCATAGAACTGCATTTGCATCAGAGTAGAACTGTGCTCCATAGGGTTTTCCGTGGCTGATTTTTTGCAATTAGATAACCAGGTCTTTTGAGGTGCCCCTGGGTAGACTTGAACCTTCATCTGGCAGCTGGCAGCTGAGCATGTTATCCATTTGGGCCACTCAGGGACTCCAGCCTGCTGGAAGGTCCTCTGTATTAGAAGGGAAACACAGTCACAGTGATATCTGCACAATTTAGACTCCCTCTTTTCTGAGATCTGAATTTCTAATAGCAAGGCCCAGCCATTCAGGAGGTAAACAGAGGTTGAAATGGTGAAAAAGCTAAAAAAGCCTGCACACTGTTTTAGAGAGCTCCCCAGCCAGTTACACACTTCTGAGAGTCTTCCTTCAAGTGAATAATTTATGCTCCTTATCGCTTCGTGTTCCTAAGGAGGGCAGGTTAAAAGGGCCAGGAATGTCCAGCCAAGTCTAAACCCGGCTTCCCTAAAGGCATCACCATCAGGCCCGAAGCTTGGCTGCCCAGGTACTGGGTCCTGGAGGGTCTCCAACTAAAAACATCCCACAGTGCAAACTCTTGCATTAAGATCATTAATCTTTACCTGCTGACAGAGGTCAACTCTTCAGACAAAAATGGACCTGACTCGGGGACACAATGTGACCATATGGTGCGTGTACTTTACGGTTCTGTGCATTTACGGGAGGCTGCCGTACTGGTCTCTCTCTTTACATGGAAGAGAAGACGGTGGAGGCAAGGGGGCAGGGGCTTGTTAAGAGGATACGACAAGTGTAAAATGAAAAGGAGGAATGTGCTGTCGTGGGGCAAGGAGAGCAGAAGGAGTTGCAGATAGGCAGGCACATGAAATTGATTTGGATTATATCACAATAAGAAAGAAAAATAAGTTGATTAATCTTTGATAAGATGTAAATATGATGAGGGGCCTGGTTGCACAGTGGTTAAGAGCTACAACTGCTAACTAGAAGGTCAGCCACTTGGATTTAGCCGCTGCCTCGATTCAGTCATGGACTAAATTGTGTCCACCCCAAAATGCATGTAACAATTTGGCTGGGCCAAGGTTCCCCATACTTTGTGATTGTCCTCCAATTTGTGATTTTTCTATGCTGAAAATCCTAAGCTCTGCCTCTGGTTAACAGACTGGATTATGTTAAAGACATTTAGGGTGGGACTGTAACACTCTTCCTAAGGTCACCTCCCTGCTCCAACATAAAGAGAGTTCCTGGAGTGTGGTTTGTACACTTTTTATCCTAAAAGAGATGAAAAGAAAGGGAAGCAAGCAGAGAGTTTGGGGACTTCATACTATCAAGAAAGCAGCACCAGGAGCAGAGTGCATCCTTTGGGCCTAAGGTTCCTGTGCCGAGACTCTTTTAGACTAAAGACTGGCTCAACACAAGGAATTCCTCTAGAGCTGACAGAGAGTGCGCTCCCCTGCAGCCAGCACCCTGTGTTCAGACTTGAAGCCTAGTGAACTGTGTACGAGTCAACTTTTCTTTGCTAAAACCATCCACTTGTGGTATTTCTGTTAGAGCACTACAAGATGACTAAGACACCCAACGGGGCAGTTCCGCTGTGTGCTACAGGGTCTTTACATGTCACAGTCAACTTGATGCCAACAGATTTTAAATATGACCTAGAACGATAAATTTTCTTAAATAACCTCCAGCCCCTTAATGGAGATAGTGGATCCTGTGTGATATAATTGTTCCCAGCTCTTCTCTCTTGCCCATAACACCATGAGACAACCATACCCTCCGCCAAGTGACTTTACAGTGCCTCCCTGCAGAGCAGGTGCAGTGCTTCCTCTCCAGTGCTGATAGGTTTGGCTGTGGGACTTGCTTTGGCCAATGGCATGTTACCAGGTGCGATTTGAGAAGAAGCTTTCACGGAGCTGGCATAGATTGCTTTGGCTTCCCATGAGAAAACCGCTCCCTAGAAGTGCTGGGCCCAGATGACTGGAGCAGACCAGACCTGAGCCTGGAGCAAAGCTTCAACAGCCAGCGTGCACACCTGCAGCAGATTCTGGAGGGAAACTGAGAACGTGTTAGGGACCGTCAGAACGTAGTGACATGGTGGTCTGAAGACACACATGTTTAATACTCCTCAGTGCTGCTTGGGCTCACTGTCACTTCCCTTTTAATGAGTCCACTCTAGGGTAGGAGCATTCCTAGAGGACTCAGAAACTTGAGAAGTTTCCCTTGTGAGTCCATTTGTGAGCAAATGAAGGCAACTTGACTGTAAATTCACTTCAAGATTGCCACTGAATCACTGAGTGTCTTGAGAGTAGGGGTGAGGCATTAATGGCTGAGCAGCCAAGGCAGCTGATCTGCTTACAGGAAGGTGTTTATCCCAGGGATGAATAAAGTTTGGGGGGGGGGTGCATTATTGAAACTCTTTGTAAATCTGCATTTACAAAGCCTGAGCTGCTGAAAGCTGGTAGCTAACTTCCTGAACACCATCCTGCAGACTTAAGTGAGCTACCGCCAGGGGGCAGTGTGTCCAGGCAATGGCCTTATAAATTGAGGAACAAACCAGTAGGAATACTGAGTTGCAGATTCTTGAGTTTTTGTTACTGAAGCAGTACCAGATAGCCCCAGACCACTTTGCATACCATCGGCCATTTGAAAAATACGTGCATTAAAGAGAATATTGGATCTGGAAGGGGAACTTTAGAAAAAATCACATTCAGTGTCTTAGTTTATGGGTGTCAAAATGAGGTCCCAAAAAGTTTACTGATGAACCCGGGGCTGCAGAGCCAGGCCGGGAACCCCAGTCTAGCGTTTCCAAGCCTGCTGCGTTCTGCGCCGCACTCCCTGCTCTGTCAAGCTCTCTTAAGTGTTCAGTGCAAGTCATGTCTTCGTGTTGACAAGAGCACTTTCTCCTCAGGCTGCTCTCCCTTCTGACCTGAGTGCTGCCTTCAGAGTCCCACCCTGGCTGCTCCCAAGCCTAAAGCATTAGCAGAAAATCTCTGCGCGTGGAATCAGAGCTGGCAGTGCGAGAGCAGCAGCTGGAGAGAAGCATCCACGCGGGGCTGATGAGCCGTCAGAGGTGCCACCACCTGTCAAAACATGTGCGAACACACACACACAAGTCCGGTGGAGCTGCTGATGTAGGTGGTCAGTCTGCATCAGCCTCCAAGGCGCACTGCGGACCTGCAGTGCTGGAGACAAGGGGGCATGCTTCAGGGATGACAAAGATGCCATTCTAGCATGCGAGCAGCTGCCCATCTGATTGGCACTCAAGCCTATCTAAGTAGGGATGGAGAAAGATACAAGTCCAGAGCAGCACTGGGCAGTTCCCAGAGTCGTCTGCAGAAATCCCTCTCCCCACAGCACTGGCCCGATGGAGCTAGACGTCTTAGAGGGGGACAGCTGACTGTTGGCCCGCTGCCGACAGGGTGGAGCATGTCTGCTTTGTGGCATCTTACTGAACACCGAGGAGGCCTGTGTCTCTAATGGCCACAAAATCCAAATGGCCACCAGAGGGAGCTCGAAGAATAAGTCTGTTTTTTCCTTCTGGGGCTCATGAAGCAGGAAAAAAACTGCTGTTCTCTACTTCTGGCTGATCCAAAGATCAGTGGAAAACTCCTGACATTTTTCTTCTTAGTTATGCTTTAGGTGACAGTTTACAGTCAAGTCAGTTACTCAGTACAAAAGTTTATACATATATTGCTGTGACCCCAGTTACAGTCCCCATGATGTGAAAGAAAGCACATTCCCCCTTTCCGTCCTGGGTTTCCTGCTTTCCTTCAGCCGGCTGCTGTCACTTTCTGCCTTCTCATCCTGCCTCTAGACAGGACACTAGTAACATTGTAACTTTAGTTCTGATTTGCGAAAAGTGCAACAGTGGAATGATACTGGCTATGCAGATTTACAGAATCCCCACTCTCCACCATGGGTTTCCTGGGAACATTTCGGATTCAGATTATCCCCAAGGCAGAGGCCCTGACTGTGTGTGTGTGTAGTGCTTTCTCCAGGGCGCTGAACCCCCAGCTCTCCTCCCTGCCGGGGCTCACGGCCGGGAGGGGGTGCGGTGCAGCCGGCTGCCCAGGCTCTGCCAACTGGAACTGAACCAAGACTCATCTCCAGAGGGCAGACTTGTGGCCCCACTCCCTCAGGTTTCCTTCTCATCTCCAAACCACACTCAGTCATTGTGCCAGAGTGAAAATGTGATGATGGCACAGATGTGACACACGGTACATATATATACAGGCATTAAAATTCAAGTAGAAATGAGTTCCCATTACTTGATTCCTTGTACCCCTTTTTGCTGTGGAAACTTACCTCAATTTGGGATGGAGATGGGGACAGTGTAGCATTCTGCTGTTTTGATGAGGTGACAAGATTGGCCCCAGGAGGACACGGTAGCCATACCCAGAAGATGACAAACCCCACTTGAGATGACTTGTAGATTAGAATGGTTGTAAATCAAAAGAGATTTTCATCCACATTGCTGTGTGAGGATAATATCACAGCTCCATTCTACCTTGTTCCTGGGAATATTTTGTTCCTGCAGAAATTTTCTTTTTATGCCTTTGGAGACAGAGTTATAAGGAGGGGTACTGCCTGGGGCCTGTGGGCCTTTGGTTTTTATGTAGAATCCAGTGGCTGACCCAGTGTGGGAGGCAGAGGGAACTGGCCTTGGCTTTCAGGGTCTGTTGGGACTACTGTTGAGGATTCTAGATTTGAAGGAGGCCAGCTGACTGTTCTCAGGAAGTGGCAATGTCAGCATCGCCAGATGCACTGTTTCTGCACATAACAGATACACCAGGACAAGCATCAGAATAATGAAGCACTAGAGAAATGTGTACCCACTCAGTAATGGCAGCTTTCCCAGGACAGACTTCCCTTGGGAGGCTGACATGGCACATGTCACTAGTGGCACCTTCTGAACTCACCTGGCTGGTCAACACACCCAGCAGAACCCATGGAGAGATGTGCCATTCCATACCTTATTTTCTGTCCCCAGGACTCAGGTAACATTCGTGATTCGTACCTGAGGTGGCCAGGTGGCACCCTCTGGGAGGCCTCAGTTCAGAGGTCCACAAATGAGGAGGGTAGTGGCATTCACTCACATTGTATTATGCCTGCGAGACAGATGAGGAGACGGGCTTGCCAGGAAACAGACTTGGGAAGCAAGGACCGTATTCTAAACCTGCAGAACTGAGAGTCGCAAGATCAAGCACTTGTATTCAACATGTGGCCATGCTTGCACTTGGGGACTCTTGAAATATCCACCTTAGACTGGATTCTTGAAACCACCTGGCCCAGCTCTGCCAATGGAAGGCTGATACTTTTAAGTGGAGTTCTGGGTCCCATTTCACATCTGTGGTGGGTACTTTTGTTTTTGCCATGCAGCATACCCAACCTTCTTCCTGCTGATAAATTGTCTTCAGAGGAATTACTGTCCCTCCTGTTCTGTAGGCCTGTTTTACCCCTGTGGCAGGGATGGACGTGTGGCTCAGGCCTGGCTGTTTAGGGTGTTGCTGTTCCGTTGGCCACAGTGATTGGTTGAAGCGTGAACATGTGACCCAGTTAAAAGCATTGATAGTTGTGCTGCGATTGTTGAGAGAAGGACATACACTTCCACAGTACTTGAACCTGGGCAGATATAGAGCTGGTATATCTGACAGCAATCTTATCACCATGAGGAGTCTGAAAGATAGTAGCAATATGATGATATCGTTGGTTACCGGACACAGGCAGGTCTTAAACCAGTATTCCCCTGGACATCTTGTCCTATGATTCAATAAAAGCTATTTTTGGCATGAGCCAGTTTGAGTCAGCTCAGAGAGTCCTGTTGAGTGGAACATCGTGTCCACCAGAACCAGTCATCTCGTTAAAAAGCACTCTTCCCATTTCTTGCCAGTGGGCTTTGTCCTGGCCTCTGTCCTCTTATCAGGCCTCATGGAAACTCACTGTGGATTCTGTCAGCTCATCCCTGGTGAGACAAATTGATTCACTACTTGGATATCCAGTAAGGTGTCTGGCTAATTTCTGCTGGGCATTATGCTCATTCCATGTCTAATGCCTTTGTTTGTATAAAGATACATTGTGTGTTCTTCATACCAAGGCCCTTCATAGTCTCGATAATGTCTTAAAATGAAGGGGATGGGTCAAATGATCTCCCCACAATCCACTCTACAGCTTTCACCTGCCATTACCCATTTATACATTTTTCCAGTAAGTAGAGAAAAAGATCCTTATCAAGAAGCATGGCCTGTGATGAGAACACTTAGGCATCCGGGAAAGAGTGTAAAGTTTCAGGAAGATGCAGATTCTGCTTTTCTACTAACTTTTGACCCGAGAAATGTCCCAGTTTGGGAGGATAAGAGTGTCGAGACAGGACTCATACAGGGCATTTCTTTCTTTGTCTCAGGCTTCAGGTCTGTCAGCATCATCCAAAAGGCAGCAGAAGTGGGGATATTTCAGGGGAAACTTCTGCCCGTCTGAGGTTCCCAGCAGATTGTGTTTGGAGAGCCAAGAAGCTTGGCCGTGGGTAATTTGTTTCTTAAATAGCTCTGTTAGTTGGTCCACATTGTGTTTTTCATTCCGCCACAGCTGAAGGTGGCATTTCTTTTGTTTATAGTATTAGTGTTATATTATTGGTGATCTCGTTGTTCGTGTTTGTGACATGTTTACCTCGGTAGGACAGTTATTGTAAGAGGCAAGTTGGGGGCCAATCTACCCACCAAACCCGCAGAACTAAAGAAAAAGACTCCAGTCTCCCCTGCAGGGTGCATATTACTCCTCTCTTGGATTGTTAAATTCTAATTACAGGCTGTTGATCCCACTTAGAACCATTTATAAGCCTAAACACTATTCTACAGCATCCTTTGCCAATAGGTGTGTTGCATTTTTGTTGTTGTGTAAAACATAACATTTGCGCATCTGGGAGACCAGAAGAGGTTACAGCTACCAAGAAAGGCAGATGGAAAATAGGCTAAATGTGACTCCAAACTGCAGTAGGGCAAATAAAAAAAAAAATGCCCTTCACCTTAGTGGATCTTTATTAGGAATGTCTGAAACCCAAAGACTGTCGATCTCAGCTCAAAGGTCACTGCCTCAGGGAAGTTATCCCTGACTGCCCAATCCATGTTCATGAGGAAGCAGGTCCCCTCACATGGTCATTTCACATGGGGTTTATTTGTTTGGGTCTTTCCCCTAGAGGGAAGGCTGCAGCAGAGCCCTGTAGGGTTTACCATTGCCTAGCATGATGCTTGACACATAGTAGGCATTTAATGAATGTGTGACGTAACATGTGAACTATATCGTTTGCGAGTATTCAGTCTTGCTGAGGAAGATAAAAATAAATGGAATGAATTAAACTCATGGGAAATGTTAAGTATAAATAGGAGGTAAGTCAGCAAATTATGAGGTGTAATACAGGATGTGTTAAGTATAGATGATGAATAAGAGGCAGCTTGCAAAAAATAGGCAGAATTTACATGAGTAACCTATGTGACCTATGTCAGTAACCTATGTGACATGTTAAAGATGGATGGAATGAAAGGAACATAGGATAGAATGGGAGACCCTGGTGGCATAATGGTGAAGTGCTGCATCTGCTAACCAAAAGACTGGCAGTTCAAATCCACCAAGTGCTCTTTGGAAACTCTATGGGGCAGTTCTGGTCTGACCTCTAGGGTCACTATGAGTTGAACCTGACTTGACAGCAGTGGGTTTGTTTTGGGGTATGATAGAACAAGGGAGCATTGATAGCTTAGTGCTAGACTTCCCATTTTCCATGTAGAAGACCTGGGTTTGATTTCAGGCCAGTGCCCCCACATGTAGCCACCACCCATCTGTCAGTGGAGGCTTGTGTGTTATGAAGCCAAATGGATTTCAGTGGAGCTTCCAGACTAAGACAGAGTAGGAAGAAAGGCCTGGCAATCTACTTCCAAAACTCAGCCAGTGAAAACGCTGCAGATCACAGTGGTCCAATCCACAGTAATCATGGGGATGGCACAGGACTGGGCAGCGTTTGTTCTGCTGTGCGTGGGGTTGCTATGACGTGGAGGCCGACTCAGCAGCAGCTAACAGCAACAGGGTAGCACAAGGGTGCTATTTACAGATTAAAACTAAAAACACTGTCGTCGAGTCAATTCAGACCAATAGCAACGCTACAGGACAGGGTAGAACTGCCTCATAGGATTTCTAAGGAGCAGCTGGTGGATTTGAACTGCTGACTTTTTGGTTATCAGCCAAGCTCTTAACAACTGCACCACCAGGTAAATAGAGGTAAAAGGCCAAGTTACACAGTATGATCAATCTCAGGGCTGAAAGCCATGTTATTCCATAAATCAGCCATCGTTATGAGCCCATTCTGGCCCATTGTGCTCTGTCCAAGAAGCACAGATGAGCCATGACTCACCACCAGGCTCGTGGATGAGCTAGTGCTACAGCCAGGTGAACTCGCCCAAGGCTGTCCATCTAACAACTGGTGTCTCTTTGGCCTCAGGCACCTTCCATCTGCCCCCTGATTCACCCGTGATTCTGGCCTTTCCTGTAACCACATTCAGGTAAGGTTAATGTGGGGTTGGGGCCGGGCATGTGAACATTGCATAGCACACAATTTAGGTCATGGTCTTCCCACCTGTTTGTCTATTGTATATTTGTGGTATACACAGTAGGTCCACCTCTCTGTCTTCTTGCTTCTTACTGTACATTTTAATTTTATTTAATAATCTGTGTAATTCAGGCCTCTTAATTTGGTCTGTGAGCCTTTGTATTTCATCACCTTTAGAACAGCTTGCCTGGTAGTACATTTGGAGGCTAATTGCCTATACAACATATTGGAGTAATGCATGCAGGAATTATCTACTATGACTGCTGTAAGCTGGGTTCTCTAGAGAAACAAAACCAGTGAAGCATGTATATATGTATCTGTAGAGGGAGAGAAAGAGAGATTTATTATTAGGAAAATGGCTCATGAGTTTGTAGAAACTAGCGAGTCCCAAGTCTGTGGGCCAGGTGTTGGCTGGAAATTTCTCTTGATTCATGTAGCCACAGAGGCTGACAAACCCAAGATAAGCAGGTCAGATGGCAGGCTGCTGGCTCATGGGTTATGACAGCTGAGGAGTTCAAGATCAGCAGGTAGGACAGCAGGCTGCAGGCTCACAGGCTCTGGAGGCCAACAAATCCCAAGACTGGCAGGCAGAACTGCAAGCCACTAGCTAGAGTTCTGAGAATTGGAGGCCAGATGATGATGGGTCAGATGCAGGATTCAGAGCAAGCAAAAGCTAGAACGTTCATATATACTGGATGTAGACCATCCCCCTGAGGAATCTCCCCTTACCACTGACTGGCTGATTACATCCGATCACATCATGGAGATGATTACATTATAGCACAAAGTGGAGAATATCTGTGTCCTCACATAACTGCCAGATCGTTGAGAATCATGACCCAGCCAAGGTGACACACATTCATAACCATCACAACGACTGAAGGTAGCTGCTAATTAGAACAATTGCTAGGGTTTCTAAATCTAGCCTCAAAAACAGTTGTTCAGTAATTATACACAGTGCTGAGTGCTGAGGACATAATAATGAAAACAGTCATGATCTCTGCCCTCATGGAGCTTACAGCTTGCAACCTGGTAATCATATGTGAAGTTTCAACAGAGATAAGCCCTGTGAAGGGAAAGTGAGAGCATACACTAGGAAATGTCACCCATTTGGAGATGGTAACAGTTAACTAGGCAAGGAGAAAGGGCGCAGACGTCCAGGCAGAGGAGACAGCCTGTGCAAAGACCAGATGGTGGGACGGATCTCATCAACCATTGTTCATGCAGACAGCATGGACCACACCAGCTGGGCCCCGTGTTGGCGTACAGGGGTACAAGTGAGACAGACCAACCCTGCTAAAGACTAACACGAGAAGATAGTTGGACCGGAGATGGTTCTTAGAGGACCCTGGTGTCATAATGCCAGCCCCTTAACTTACTTCCACTAATTCAGCCTTCCACCACACCTAATGGTTATTTGTGAGATTGCCCCTCCTAGGATTACAAGTTGACCTCACAGTGTCCCAGACTGCAGTCTTATCCTTGAGCTATTTGAAACCTCTGATGTTCCAACTCAAACCCATTTTTCAAATCTTTGTTAACTAAGATTTCACTGAACTACAGTTTTAGGAGAAATCATCATATGTCAGTTATCTAGTGCTGCTATGTGTGATGTCTAACAATTAAGTCTGTGGACTTAATTGTTGTACGTGCTACATACTCACTGCTGAATATGGTCACCTGAAAAGTGCTCCCCTTGGGAAGATAGGCATCAACACCAGAGCCTAGTCTACCCTTCAAAGCAATTTTGGAACTCTTTCTGGAATGGCCATTGAGCACAGTGGCAAGTTTGCAAACTTAATTGTATAGTTGTATAGACAACTATACAGTTAAATAACTGTTAGAACACCCTCCCTTCTCATCTGATCTGGTCCCCAGTGACTTCTTTCTTTACCCAAAGATGAAAGAAATGTTGAAAGGAATACATTTTGATGACATTCAGAACATCAAGGGTAATACAACGAGAACTCTGATGGCCATTCCAGAAAAAGTTTCCAGGTTGATTTAAAGGGCAGACAGGTGCTGGTGTCAGTGCATAGCTTCCCAAGGGGAGCACTGGGAAGGTGACCGTAGTGGTAATCAGCAGGGAGGACCGTAGCACTTACTCTGGAATGAGTTAGCAAACTTAGTTGTCAGACCTCAAATAACAGAAATACCATAGGTAGTGGCTTTAACAGAGAAATCTATTTTCTAACAGTCTAAGAAGACTAGAAGTCAGAATTCATGGTACCAGCTCAAGGGGAAGCCTATCTCTCTGTTGACTCTGGAAGAAGTTGTTCATTACCAGTTTTCCCCTGGTCTAGGAGCTTTTCAGAGTGGGGACCCCAGGGTCCAAAGGATGTGCTCTGGTAGCTGGCTCTTCTTTCTTTGTGGTATAAGGTCCGTCTCTTCTCTGCACAACTCTCTGCTTTTCTTTCTGGTAAGGTAAAAGGTGATGCAGACCACATTCCGGGGGAATCCCCAACTCCCCTTTACTGGAGCTGGGCTGTCACCTAAATAAGGGTGTCAAATCCCATCCTGATTCTCTTTAACTTCTTTTCTCATTAACCCCAGGAAGAGATTAGGATTTACAACATGTAGGAAAATTAGATTACAAAGGAGAGGATAATTCCACAATACTGGGAATCATGGCCTACCCAATTTGACATATATTTTGGGGGGACACTATTCAGCCCATGACAAATCAAGATAACATCATTCCCTGGCCTATGCCGCACTCTTTAAATGCATTTTCTTTCTTCTTTTTTTTTTTCTTTAATGTTTATAATAAGTTTAAAAGGAGAGAAAACTGACAGGAAAGTGGCCCCAAGGTATTCAACTAGTAAGTGACAAAGTCAAGATTCAAATTCAGGTCCATCCAGCCCTGGAGCTGAAACCCACTAATTAATTATTGTTTAAAATTTTGTTCCAACTGACTGCATGTTCCCTGATGCTTAGGAATGTAGGTTTGGGGGGCGTGTTCTGGCATTGTGGTTGTGTTGATGGTTTTGTGGTTTGGGCAATGTGGCAGTCTTTGGGAAATGCTGGAACTGTTTGTGGATCAAATGCCATGATGTTTGGGGTTTGCCTCACACAGTCTGGGGGACAGAGAACGAAGGAGCTGGCCAGACTGGCCATGAGTTCATTATCTGGAGGCTGGTGATAGGTGCGTAGGGGTTTGTAACACTGCTCTCTTTTCTGGTGTTTATGTTTAGATTTTCTGTCAGATATTATCCCAAATGAGTAAACTCTGGGGTATATTCTAGGGTCCTGTCCTTCATGTCTGTATCCCATATGCTTCAGAAGAGCACTAAGATCCCCTGGAGACTTGAATTGCCTGAGTCTGGCTTTCAGTTCCCCGACTTGCTAACTGCAGCTGAAACCAGTTGCTGCCCTATGGGTGTCAGAGCACAACTCTGCTGCTTTAGGTGTTTTTGTTTCAGAAGTAGATTGCCAGGCCTTTCTTCCAGGGCCCTTCTGGGAGGGCTTACCACCAACCTGTTAGTCAGCAGCCAAGCACATTAACTATTTGAACCACCCAGAGACAGTCTCTCAGGCCTCAGTCTCCCACCTGTAAATATGAATGCGAAGCAGGGTGGCATTTGTCAGTGCTTTCTTCTTCTGTATGGTTAGATGGTTCCACTGCACGGGTGTGGCACGTTTTGTTACTCACTGGTCACCTGGTGAGCGTTTGGGTTGGTTCCACCTTTTGGCTGTTACCAGATACTGCTGCTGTAAACATTTGTATACAAGTAAGAAGATACTAATAGTGGGATGGGGAGGGAGTAAGGTAATAGTAACCCCTTCATAGAGTCTCTGCAAGACTTAAATAAGGTGACGTGAGCAGGTACTGAACTCAGTGGCCTGTATCAGCCTAGAACCCAGTGCCATCGGGTTAAGTGATGCTGGTTTCTTGCTTCGTCACTGGGCCTGGGAAGTGGTCTCAGCTGCGTGATTCAGACAACTCACCTCGTCCTTTTGTGTTTACCCAGTAGGGTTTTTTGAGGGAGAAAATGCCCCTTGACACACAGACGTGGACAGATGGCATCAGGGACACAGGTGTGCCAGCTCCGAAGGCTGTGCATAGTGGCCTTTCCCATTCATAAGATAGGGCCGGAGTGGGGGGTGCAGGCTGTGTTCGAGGATAGGGGAGTGTCTGTAAAAATCGAGATGTACACAGTTCTCTCGCTCGCCATGAACGTGGATGAATTCTTCGAGTTCGTTTGGCTTCGCTTTGTTTCTTTTCTCAACAAGGGTGCTTGCCTCAGAGTGTCCTGGTTTCGAACAGAAACCAGGAAAAAAGGATTCGCTGGCACGGATGGTCTCCAATTAGGGATAGCCAGACGGCGCCAAGAAAAGTAGCTGGCTTGGGGCGGCCGTGCAGTGCCGGCCAGCCAGGGAAAGCCTTGAGTGACCTTCGGGTGGTCTCTGGGAAAGAGCGGAGCTGGGAGTGCGGGAGGGGAGGGAGGAGGGCGCTCAGGGGACCGGGGTGCCTGAGCACTGAGCCTGGGAGAGGCAGCGCGCGCGGCCTCCTGCCACCAGGGGGCGCCCAGCGCGATTCCCTGGTGGACCGGGGTGCTCTGCAGGGGGGTGCAAAGGGGAACGCGATGGGTAAAGGGTGGGGTGGGGGGTGGGCCGCGGTTAGGGCAGAGAGTGAGCCCCAGGATTGGCCTGGGGCACAGGCCGGGCGCCAGCACCCAGTTGGTGCTCAGTAAGTATTCACCGACCAATGCGTGCAGACGGCGCAAAGGAGCAGCCGGTTCCGGAACCCTAACTCCAAGTCCACTCTTTCGGGTCTTGGTAACTGCTGGCCTCTCCGGTGAGGTGCCCTGTTCCGGGAGCCGGCAAGTTACACGCAATGTGCCACGCGCTGGCCCTTGCGAGTTTCACATTAGTGGGGGAATGCGGGAGCCCCCGCACAGTGTTGGGGAGCCGGCGACCACCACCTTCCCGGAACCCAGCAGTCGTTAGCGACTTAAGTGGTGCCTCCCTGGACCGTGAGCCGGGTGGGCAGAGGAGGGCTTTCTTCCCGACCTTGGCCTGGGCGCCTGGTCTGTGGGGCCAGGGGCAATCAGTCCAACCTGAGGCGCATCAGGCCGTAGAGGAGAACACAGTTGGGGGACGGGGGTGAGGGGTGAGTGGGGAAGAGGGATGCAGCACTTAGTACCGTGCCTGGCAGAGGTTAAGTCTGAGTTCCTGAGAGCTGTTATTGGGCCCAGAGTTACTACTGCTTTTCGGCCAGATGCAATCAGGTGAGGACGTCTTGGTTCCTAGATAGAGACAAGTGTGCAGAGCCACTGAGCGTGCAGAAGACCTGGGCTCTAGCAGGAGAGAACCGGGGCTTTGGGGCCTCCTGGGTGCTGCCTTCTGGGCTAAGGACACTGTTGTGGCTCCTCCACTTTCCAAAAACTGGAGGCCTAAAGCCCCAGCGCAGTGCTATGGGCACTTTTATTTCGGGGCACTTCCTGCAACCAAGTCCGCCAACCATCCATGGCGACGCTGAATGACCACATGCCTGCACTGTACAGACAACACCTCAGTTGATATTCATGGCATCTCTGAAAACCAAACAGGGAAATTGGTGCAGAGAGATGAAGTAACTCCAAGTCACAAAGCCAGTGGGTGGCCACGCTAGAACCACGAGCACCCGCGCCTTCCCTGCGTGAGGAAACACCTTGGCCAGCCCTTGGAGCCCAGCCCCAAAGCCTAGGCTGAATGGTCCAGTTGGGATTGAAAGGCAGGTGTGTCCTGGGACACGGATCATCTGTCCACATTGGCATCCGGGGTGCCCTGGGCGGTTTGGAGAAGGGCGAGTGTTCCTCCAGATGTCTTCCGGAACCCTGTGCCCCTTGGGGAGCCGAAGGGTCTGGTGGAAAGCGGTGGGCTGGACCGGGGTGCTCTGGGCCCCACTCCGGCTACGTCTGGCGGATCTGGTCCTGGAATGCGGACCTCCGGCCAGTGTTTCTTCATTTTTCAGACATTCTTGGGCTGGGTCGTCTGGGGGAGTTCCAGGCACCTCACCACCAGGAGGTGGGGGGAGGGACCAAGTGGTCATTAAAGGAGCATTCCCAAATCCAAAAGAGACTCTCTGGACACAGGCCTCTTCCTCGAGCCGGGCCTGTAGTCCGGGGCTGCACGTCTTCTGGCCCCCTATCCACAGCTGGGACGTGGGTGGGGAGTCAGGAGAGCGCGCGCACGCCCACCTCGGGCAGCCTGGCCCTGGGCCCTTTTTGGGCAGGTGGTTGCTTGAGGGTAAGACAGCCTCCAGGACTGCTTCCCTGACAGGGCCTGTGCCAGAAAAGGAGAGAAGGTCGCCAGGGAGCGGAGGAAGGGGACATTTTGTTGCCGCCGCAGAGCAGGGCAGTTTCGGCGCCGGGGGCCAGGGGGCAGTGCTGTGCAGCGAAGGCGGCTGAGGCTGAGCCCACCGCCAGCGCCCTGGCCCCACCGCCCTGGCCCCACCGCGCCCTCCTTCCCTCACGTGCGCCGGCGAGTTCCTCCCAGTGCGCCCCTGACCCCGCAGCCCCCTCGCAGTAACACGCTGAAGGGGGCGCCGTGCTTTCCCTCCGCGCGCCGCGCTCAGTGCCGGTGTCCTGAGAAACTGGGCTCACTAAAGACAGCTGCCGTCTGGTTGATTTTCGACCACTGGCTTGGTCCTAGAGAAGCGTAAGCTGGGGTGACGGGGTGCCCCGTCGGGTTTTGGCAGGCCGTGTGCGTCAGGGAGGGGTTATGCCGACGATGGGATTTGAGGCGATTTTCTGAGCTTGGGCGGGAACTCGTGAATGCACAGATGCCACCTGGTACCTGGGTCCTGGCTCGGAAGGAAGGTCAGTCCCCTATGTTTTGCGCGGCAAATGTGGCCCCAGGCCCATCCCACCCTTGGGATTAGTGCTGTGTTCCTTCTAGCCCAGAGGAGGCGGCTTCTGGGTTTTAAATTCGCAGAAGCAGAAAGCAGACGGGACCTAGTGACACTCATGGGGCTCTTCCCGCGGGACCGCGACTGCCCTCCCTGCCCCGCCCCGGGGGAGAGGCCTGGGCCCAGGGTGTGTGAACCCCGACATCGTAAACCAGGCATGATTCTCCTGGGTTCCGCCTGCTTTTGCTGGCGTTTTTGTTTTTCCGCTTGCTCTTTTTTCTAATAGCCTCTTTGAAATAAATAAGAAGGCAGCTGCATGTCAGTGTTTGAATGCAAGTGGCTGTTTATTCTTTGAAGAATTCACACTTTAAAATTGCTTTCTGTGAGCCCAGAACTTATAAGCCACCGTTATGTAATTCGAAACCATCAATAGCTCCTCTTTAAAGGTTGCCTTTATTGTAGGAAGTCAAGGTAATGATTTTGTCGCTGTCTAATTTCATCCCAACGTACAGCGTTGTTTTTATAGCCTTTCAAAGGTAAGTGAAAGGCCTCAATCTGGGGCCTTTTCTGTGGCCAGATAACAGTTTAACCTGGTTTTCTAACCCTGTCACAACTATTGGGCCATTAACAGAATTTCTGCAGAGGCATCAGCAAACCTGTAAATAGATCATTTTTAAAAACTTGGGCAATTCAGTGCCCCTCAGACAAAAACAAAACATAGGTTCAACTGTGTATGCCCCTCACTTCCAAGAAGAGGTTGTTATAAATGACTTCTCAAAAGTTGTGTCTTGCTTATTATTATTATGACTATTATTGTCATAACCTTAGGGGAAGGGAAACAAGCCTTTGACACTGGGTAAAGACCAGCAGGCTGTGTCCCCGACAGGGACTCAGTGTTACTGTGGGAAATGCCCTCCATTACTCCGGGGCAGCCAGGTACTGCTGCCGACCTTGTTTGACCTGGAGGCAGCCAAAGAGAAAAGTCCGATTTCATTGCAAGGAGACCAGAGAAGAAAATCCTCAATGTGGTCGCGGCTGGGAGGACCGCTGGAGACACAGAAAATGAAGGCACCTGGACACCAACATAGGGTGCCCATCCATGACTTTTTGCCCCTTGTACGACTGTAAATGGTTACTCATTTTTTAAATAGAAGCAAAAAGACAAACTAGACAATTTGATACTTTTATTTTTTTAACCTAGTTTTAGGCCCAGGCCTACTGGATGCAATTTCTCCTTGATGCCCCCGTGTTTCTCTGATGCTACGGAAAACTCTGCCTGCCAGCCCATGGCCGGATGGCCCGCGTTCCCCGGTCGTTGAGGGCTATCCTTTTGTGGAAAGCCAAGGAGGAAAGATGAGAATCCATGGAACTTTCCAGAGGTCCAGTTCGGCACCCAGCACCCACCCCCTCGAGGTGTTGAAGGAGACGACACTCGGGGGCCTGGCTTGCCACCGAGATTTGCCTCAGGAGTAATGACCACCTGGTGCGGTTTTGGCCTACCCGCCCCTTTTTGCATGGGGTTCAGGACGTTTAGGGCCCGATCCAGGAAGAAAACACTAGAAAGCGTTCCTCGGCTCAGCGGGGGTCCGGGCCCCTGCTGGCCGCGGCTGTAGGCTAAGGGACTGTCGGGGCCCACGTCCTGGTGGGGCCTTGTGCGCTCTGTCGGCACGCGGGAAGTAAAGGCACATACACTGCCTCTCTTTGGGTTCGGCTCTGGGGTCCCAAGTACCAGTCGGTGCCGGACCCCCAGAGCGCGGAGACCTGGGGTTGCAGAGAATTTCGCCCGAGTCACAGGGGCAGTGGGCGGAGTGAGCACCTTTCTCACGCAGCCCGCAAGGCGCAGACTCCAGGCGCGCAGAGTCCCTCCAACCTCTAGCCGGGTCAGCCGGGCGCTCAGTCAGGCCCCAGGTGGCGCTTTCTCCTCCCGCCTGCGACGGAAAGCGTCCGCTCAGGCCGGTGACCTGGTCCAGAGCTCAGTCTCGCCCGTGAGCATCATTCTAGGCGCCTGAGCGCAGCATCCTTGCAACTCTTCCCTCCGTGCGCCTACGTGGGCTCAGGTTGTCGGGTGGGCAAGGAACCCAGTTCGGCCCGCGGGGCTCCCGGCTGAGGGTTGGTGGCACTGCCAAACCAGCACGGCCTCCTCGGCGGCACAACCCCGGAAGCGTCCTGACCTCTTGCCACTCCCGTCTGGCTGTACTCCCCTTCTCTGGCATTTCCTTTTCCTCTCCGGGTTTCCACCCCCTGCGTATCTCTTACTCCTGTCTTCTTCACCAACTCTTTCCTCCTCGACTTGTCCCCCACCCCCTTTCTTCTTCAGTCTGTCACTGAGCCTCTTCCCCTCCCCGCCACCCCATTACCCCGTAAAGCTAATAATCCAAAAGTGTGGGCACTCCCCAGCCTCGTGAGCCTGTCTAGTCATTTCCAGTAGGTAAACAGACACGGAGCAGGTTGGGATCTGCTTCCTTAGAGAAGCCAGAAAGCTTTCAGAAATTGTAAGACTATGACAGCTGGCAGTTCCCTTGGTGCCTCGGAAGCTGGCTGAGACCATCTTCCTGCGTCCTCCGCCTACAGGGGATGTCAGCCCATTGCACAGATGGATGCCCTGGAGCCGGGAGGTAACCCCGCAGGTTGTCAGTTTACTTCCAGGTTGTGGATTTCCGCTGTTGGAACTTGATCTGTACCTCCTTTCCTGCCTTCTCTCATTTCTTGACGTGTTCTTGCATGGTTTAAGCAAAAGGAAGAGAAGGCAAAGATAGTCAGTCCCACACCTTCCAATAGAGTGAAACAGCAGCCTGGAATTACAGCCAGGTACCTAGCAAAAATGAAACTGTGTTTCCGGAAATCTGTAACCATAGCTATGTGTAATTGGAGACATTCATGAAAAAGAATACTGCACAAGTGACAGTGATTTTACAATCGCTGCCATATTTTTAATATTTTTCAAAATTGTTTAGAGAACTTTCCCTGAATCCAAGGATGAATGTTTCAACTTGGAAAATTTGGTGAGGCCTGGGTCGTCGGTGGGTAACAACGATCATAAAGTGCTTTTAAAGTGTCTATAAAAGTGATTGAAATTTGTTGCTTTTGTTTTTTATAATAGTCTCTGAAAACTTGTCACCCTTACCAAATAGAATTTCTAGAAATTTAAAAATTATTCTGATTAATAACTTCTTAGAGAAATTTCACATTAAAAATAATGTTTCTGGGACTCAAACAAAAAAGCAGGAAGAGTTATAATCCAGCCTTCCTAACCACCAAACTTCCTGCCAGAGGCTCTGAGCTGGACATTTACCTGTGTGCCCAGCCCTTTACCCTGGTGAAGTAGAGGAAAAACTGAGGTTCCTAGAGAAGTATGCTTTATAGTAAGTCCGGACATGAGACAGATGTCAGGCATCCCTCGGTATTCCTCCCCGTCCAGCTGGTCAGGATTTGGGGTATGGAATCTGCATAAATCCAGCAGAAATTCTGGGCATGTTGAGAAAATACAGGAGAAGCAAAAACCCCTGGCCAGATGCATGGAGCCTGAAGGTAAAAATCAAAGCAGTCTCTTGTTTTGTGTGAAATGCCCAGCTACTGAGGAAGACGAGGGATTGAGATGAGAGCCTCCCAGAGTGTCCCTGCACCTTCATATTCACAGACAATCATCCCTTCTCTGCTGCTGGTTTTGTCTGGTCGGCTCTGAGAACCTGGGGATTTACCAGGGAACTGTTTGCTTTCCCTTTTCCTCAGGTTTTTAGTAACAAATTGAACCGAGTCTACCGACTGTGGTTTCTTATACTTTGATTTTATTCTTTAGTAATTTGTATGTTCAGATGAAAGCCTGTTTCTGTTCCTACAGAATTTTTGAGTTTTTTTTCTTTATTCCTGTTTGCATACTCGCTCCTTGTTTGCTGTTCATCCCGTCAACCTCTTAAGGTATCAAGAACAGTGGATTACTTTCCTGACCACATTTCCAAAGTGCCTACAAAATTAACTGATGCTTTTTGTCACTTGCTCTTAGAGTAGCCCTTAACCAGGGAGCTCTCATCCACCCAGAAAAGTGAGGGGCAAAAAGGAGATAATCATGACAGGTAACTGAAGGTGAAGACATATTTTGTCTCATTATGGAGTTTTGTCAAATGAATGATTGTAAGTGAGAAATGTCAGGTTAATTACTGTCAGAAGAATGGAAACTGCCACTCTCCAGTATCCAGGCCAGGATCCTTTTCTACTAGTGACGTCAGAAGGCTCTCGTAGTGCCCAGGCACACCATCCAAAAGTTATGAGTGGAGCCCCCAGATACTTGTCTCCTATTCACCGATAGTGTGCCCCACCTTTGGAGGGAAACCTGACCTTAGAGGAATGGAAAAGTTGGAGGGACACCGTGACCGCTGATATGAAATCAGTCTCTCACTGAAACACATCAAGGGAATCCAGGCAGCACAAGTTCGTTATTTCCACACCCTGTGTCAGCCCCAAGAAGGGAGAGTTTGGAAAGGGAGGGAGCCGGGCAGTTATCAGGAAATGAAATGCCTGCCCAGAGAATTCTAAGCAAGTCAATCACCCGTCCAGGCAGGAGTTTTAAAAATATCCACTTCCCATTTGTTTTACCCAGCTCAAAAATGTTTCCCAAGGAAAAAAAAAAATAGGCTTGTAAAAAGTCTCATTAACAGCAAAGATGAATTGGATATAGACTTTTGAATGCCAGGCAGTTTTAATGGAGATTGTAGGAGTTTGTGGCATGAAAGACTGCTGGCAGCTTGCATTCGGACGATTTTCCATCTGGGTGGTAGGGAGTTTGAGCTGTGTGTTCTACAAAAGCTTCAGCTGGCTGAAAGACGACTTTGGCCTTGAATTTTTATTTGTTTTTGTTTTTAAATGAAAGGGTATTTGTTATTTTCCAAAATGTGGGATTTTAAATCATTTTTTCACTTTTGGACCTAGTTTATTTTTTGTTTCATGATACACATTAAAAAGTCTCCACATATAACATTTTACAAGAAAGAAATGAAAAAAATGTTTAAAAAGCAGAGTATTGGCCTCCAGTGTCAAATGAACAGATGGATTGTTGGTTTCATTCCTTGGGCTCCCCTGGTGGATATTTATAATGTCAGAATTTCCTCTTCAACCTGCGCCAAACTTCACCACTGCAAAGTCTCTTAGTCTGCTCAGCAGTCATTAAATGGGTGGGGGTGGGGTAGAGTCTGGGGACAGGGAAATCTCAGCTGGGACACATGCAGTGATTGTGTTTTTATGGAAAGCTTGCTTTGTGGAGCAGCTGGGGAAATGCAGAATGGTCCCCTAGCCCATCTCTGAAGCCAGCAGTTCATGAACCCTTCCACCTTAGCTACACCTTGGCCTAGAGTACAGGGGCAGATTATCCAACAGGCATGGTAAGCACAGTGCTTGCCTTGCTTACCAGATCTTCTGGAGTGAACAATTTCCTGTTTTTTCAGCTTAAAGATTCTGCTTCTAGGTATGGCTGGTATCCATCTCTCTCCCAACCCCACAGCACCTTCTTACAGAATCAAAGCCTCTTTTCAAATTTACAATGCCTGACTAGGGTGGGTAGGGCGTGGTGACCCTGTAAGGGAGGTAAGTACGGGCTTGCTTGTGCTTACTAACCTGTAATAACCAATTTCACATGCGTTTCACCACCTCACAGGTAAGCCCCAGGCTTATCTTGCTTACAGGGATCATCTGCCCAGGCTAAAGCACTTCCAAATGCAAAATTTTTATAACAGAATGGAAGCTGCTGGGAGGGGCTTGGTTCTAGGATCAACAGGATTTGCTTTAAAAAAACAAAAACAAAACAAAGCAGGTAGCGGTTCCACCCCTTGTTTGTTTTTGCCCAGCGCCTCGGTTTTGCCTCCTCATTTCCCCACCGCAGGAGACCATTACCCGGGAGGACCGTTCCATTCCATTGTCACCGTCTCCTACGGAACTAAAACAATGCTCCATTTGGCCTCCCAGGCGAGGGGGATTTGTTCTCCTCTTCCTGCAGCCCAGCTTCCGACAGCGTTTCTGACCCAGTCATTGGATACCCTGCAGGGATACCTGGCAGAAATTTTTTTTTTTAAATCTACTGTCTTGTGTTTTGTAATTTCATTCTCTGAGAAAGAGCCGAGAAACTCGATTCTCAATCAAGAGAAACTGCACCATGGCTGAGGGAAAATGTTTTTTTTTTTTTTTTTTTTTTTTCCCAGCTGCATGAGCTCTGTAATTTCAATCAGCCAGATAGGATTTATTTATAGTTGTCTTTTTTTTTTTTTTTTGGAATGGCATAACTTCAGGAGGTTTTGCAACATCATGTTGCTGAATATCAAACCTTCAAATGTTAGGAATCCCCAAATCTAGATCTTTCCCGTTGGGCCATGATCTTCCCTTTCTCCCTACTTTGGTTGAAATATATACATAACATGTTGAGATTTCTGCATCCACGACAAATGATGAGCAATAATTCTGGAGCTATTTTTTCATAACTGAGATGTTCCATAAAAGTAGACCTAGCCTGCGGGAACTGAAACCTCCTAATCTGCCTAGGCATCTCCCCTCCCCCTACACACAGGCAACACACATCTCAGAAGCTCGAAGTTCTGAGTGTTCCACCTCTGAAAATATCATGTATCTTGAGGCAGTGGTACTACCAGCGGAAAATCTTGTTTGTTGCAAGCTAAGGACACTTAAGAATTTGTTTTGCCCTTGGACTTGAGACAAGCTAATTGTAATCATCACTGGAGTAGTTGCCATCACTTCATTACTCTTGTTTAAGGTTAGTAGCCTGGGCAGCCCAGCGTAACAGCTGTATATAGTGAAAGTTTAAATGGCCAGGACTGGCTGCCTGAGGAGATTAAATCAGATGCTAAAGAAGCCAAGGTCATATGCTGATTATCGTAGCTCTGAGATGGTAATAAACAACTCCAGACTCCACGGGTCTCTTGGCTACATCAGTGCAGACTCATCCTTAGTGGAGAAACAGTGCAGAGGCCACGGCCTATTGGAGAGCCGAGAGGCACTGGTGGAAATGAGGTGGTCAGAGTGTCTGGAGACAGACAGACCTGTGCTTGGGTCTCAGCTCTCTCGTTTGTTCTTTGGATGACTTGAGTAAGTTACTCACCACACTGAGCTTCTGCTGCCTTGTGTGTACAAATACAGGAAATAAAAAAATAACAGTGCTCCGTTTCTTGTTGTTAGGTGCCAGAGAGTTGATTCTCGTAGGGACCCTGTGCAAAACAGAACACCACCCAGTCCTGTGCCATGCCCACGATCATTTTTATGCTTAAGCCCATTATTGCAGCCACTGTGTGAACCCATCTCATCAAGTGTCTTCCTCTTTGTCACTGACCCTCCCCTCTGCCAAGCATGAGGTCCTTCTCCAGGAACCGATCCCTCCTGGCACTGTGTCCAGAGACGTTACCTGTTAGAATGGATGAGTAACAAGGCGCATGTGAGGCAGTCAGCCCCAAACGTTAGAGATCGCCACCTTCATTTGGGTGTAAAATGAACAAGGCTACCCATCAAAGACACTTACCCTACCCCTCCCTGTCCTGTCCCTCTCACTAGGAAAAATGTCCCCTGTTAAGATACTGCTGTTAACATGCTTACTCCTAGACCACAGGAGACATCTTGTCATGTGCAAGAGAAGCTTCATTCATTGCTGTGTTAGGATATGAAGTTGTGGACACTTTCTGCAAATCACAGTAGCTTTCACAATCATGATGATTCTGTTTTTTTCTTGATGAAAAACACAGAAATGCCAGGATAGTCTTTTAAGTCTCAGTTTTACACCTGAGAACTTGGAGGCAAGGACAGAGTCTTGAAGTGTTCCAGGTAAGTCTGATCAGCAGACTCAGATAATGAAGACCAGTATGGCTTGTTTTATTTTTCCATAAAGATACCAGACTTGTGACAAAGTTGGTCGTCTTCCTAAGGGCTCCCTGAGCTCTTCACGTAGAGGCCAGCTGTGTGAGTTGATTGGTGGCTTGTGAGAAGTTCTCATTTCCCTCCTGTTGACTTGAGACCTGGAGATGTCTGTGAACCTAGCAAATACCCTCCAGTTTCGTGGGAGGTAATTTTGTAAGGTTATGTCAGTCTTGAATGCCCCTTGTCTGAAGTTCCTTCATCCTAAGTTCACTGCTTTTGAAATGTTACGCTACTCCCCTAGTTGGCTTGTAATAAGCTCCCATCACGTTACTAGATGTGTGCTTGTTTGTTAACATTTGCAGAAATTGTAGGATTATACCAAAAAGTGGACTTAATGACCTTTGGGGTTTCTTATAACTGTCCTGGAAATTTCCTTATTTTGCCATTTCAAAGACTAGGGGCTTGATTTGTAACAGCAAGATCGTGCCTAACACATTCTGTCATGGGCTCCAGTTGATGAGAGTCTTTCTTGACTACTCTTTGGGCATAATGGGGCCTGTTCCTGTCCTTAGAGCGAGTTCCTGCATCTGTTATCATGCATTACCTGTGGCTGTAGAAGTCTTACCACTATGTGGGGTTTTTCCCTTCTCACTGTTACTTTCACCAAAGCCTGAACCTGGTGAGTGAACCACAATGGCCACTGTGTGCTTGCAAGAGTTTAGAGTCTGGCTGTGCACATGTATATGCACACACAAGAGTGACTGGCAGTACAAAGCCAGTCGTGAAATGTGATGAGAGAGTGGCCAGGATGATAGGTGTTATGGTATATCCCACCCTGAATCTCACTTTCGTCACTGGAACAATGAGCCAATCTTTCTCACAGGACTCCAGTGAAAAGCAGAAGAGATGGCATGTCTTAAAGCTTACCATTAACTGCAGATAAACTACACCAAAAAAGTGAGAGACACTGTTAAGTCATAAAATGCAGAGAAATACTAGAATCATTATTAAACCTTAAAGGGACAGTTGAAGAACTTTCCAGAATAGTCAAACCAATAGAAATAGAAAGTAAACTAGAAGTTACCAGGGACTGGTGGAGGATGATGGGAAGGTATTGCTTAAGGGGTACAGGGTTTCTTTTTGGGGTGATGAAAATGTTCTGGAGATAGATGGGGGTTGATGGTTGCACAACACTGTAAATGTTCTTAATGCCATTGAATTATACACTAAAATAGTACATTTTATGTTATGCATGTTTTCCACTGAGGTGGAAGAAGGACAGTAGCAATGATAAACACCAAATTTAGTAGCATGGTTTTTCCTGGGAGTCCTCATGATGCAGTGGCTAACAGCTCAGATGCTAACCAAAAAGTCAGAGCTGGAATCTACCAGCTGTTCCTTGGAAACTCTGGGGCAGTTCTGTTCCTTCCTATATGGTTGTTAGGAGTAAAATCAATGTGTAGTAGCACTAGTAAGTTTTCTCTGGCAGTAGGAGGGGAGGAGGGGATGCAATGTGTGAAATCAACGGGTGGTACTAGGAGCAAATTTTCTCTGGGGGAGGGGACGCAAGGGCCTTCAGTTGGGTTGCTGTGCTCTGTGTCTTATGTTGAGTGGTGGTCGTAGGAATGTTCAGCATCTCACTTTCATAAATTCTGGCATATACTAAATACATACACTTGTTATTTTTGTGTGCCACTGAGTCCGTTTCAGTTCAGCCGTCCTGTGGGATAGGTAGAACTGCCACAGATCATCCTGGGCTGTAGTCTTGATGGGAGCAGGTCACTAAGTCTTTCCCTATATACATCTAAAGCTCTGTGTGTGTGTGTGTGTGTGTGTGTGCCTGCACACACAAATGCTTATAAAATTTTAGATCATTTAAATAATTTCATTTTACAGATTAGGAAGCTGAGGCCTAGAGAAGGAAGTGTTTGCCTAGAATAAACCAGCCTTTTATTAACTAAACTAGTACTGTGTTTTCATTGTCTCCCTTCCCCATACACACAGCGTTTATTAATCTCTGTCCATTGTACATCTTATGGTCACCCTCAGGTCACCTCCACAGTCCTGAGCTGGCAAGTCCTGCTGATTCTACCTTCTAACTGTGTCCCCAGACCATCCACTTCTCACGTTGCCACTGCCATCAGCCTGCTTGCTCGGAGAGTGGGGAGGTGTAGGGCTGTACAGTACTGCGTTCTGGGGTTTCAGTCTGAGTGGTTCAAGCTGACAAAAGTGCTGTGTGCATTTGCATGGAAAGCAGTAGACACTATCACACCTCATGCACGCTTCACAAGGCACTTGTGTGACTAAATGCAAGGGCACTCTGAGAGTGTATTAAGGGTTCTTTGTATATGCATGTATGGGTGTGAGTGTGCATACACATTTCTGCACATGCTCTTAGAGCACTCCTCTTATCTCCCTTAGAGTCTTCTCTGAATCACTCCTCTCACTTTCTGTAGAGTTAGAGACTGTTGTGGACCTATCTTACCCTCCATGCCTCTGTGATAGATGGAAATCCCTTGGTAGTCAGAGCTGAGTGTGAGTCCTTTTCCAAGCCACCAAAGAGCCTGGAGTCCTACGGGGGACACAGAGTCTGTGCTCTGCTGAACAGATGTTGGATAAATCTTCATGCAGGGTAAGCCAGTCCCATTGCTTTGTTGTTGCCTTTCTGCTTTTGTGCCTTTTCTCACATGCCCCTGGATGGGAGGCACCCCCTTCTCTCCTGTGCCCATCCTGTAATTCTTGCAGTGAGCCCCATGTCATCAAATAAGCTATGTTCCACACTCTAGCTCTCATCTAGTCACTGCATCGTTTCTCTTGAATTCCTTCCACACTTGCAGGCCGGGCCACAGCATTCAGCCCTCAGGGATAGCTGGACTCACTGGACATTTTAGTGGGAGATTGAAAGTATCCAGCACGTCTCCACTATTTTCCTCTGCATCCAAGAAGGATGTGCCAACTCCCTTAGAGTAGGGCCAGCACATTGCCTGGCAGGTAGCTACTCAGTAAGTATGTGCAGAGTGAAGGGGTAAGGAGCCTTGTTGGGGAAATTACTGCCAGTGGGTTGTTGAGTTTGTGTCTGGGTGAGTTAAAACTTTTGGAAAGGGATAGTGATGGTGCTTAATGCAACATGTCATCATAAAAGTGGTTATAATAGCACAAGTTTATACATTAAAGAAAAAAAAAGGCTTGTCACTCCTTTTACACACCTCCAAGTCATCCTTCACACTGCTAAGGAAGTCCCTTTAAAAGTATGAATCATAATACATACTATAATATGGATGAACCTTGGAAGCCTCATGCCGAGTGACAACAGCAAGACACAGAAGGATGGGTATTGTATGACTCCACTTACATGCGATGGACACCTAGAACCAGCAAATTCAGGGAGAGAAAGAGGAGACTAGAGGGCACTAGGAGCCAGATGGAAAGGGGAATGGGAGATTGGTGGTCATGGGGTACTGAGTTTCAAGGGAGTGGTGAAAAATTTTGGAAATAGTGGTGATGATTGCACAACATTGTGGAGATAATTCATGCCACTGAACTAACTGTACACTTTAAAATGGTTAAAATGGCAAGTTTTATGTTATATATATTTTACTACAGTAGCTTAAAAATAAAAGCATAAATCAGATTGCATACATTCAAATAGTTGCCCATTTTCCTTAGAATCAGAACTCCTTCCCACAGCCCACAAAGCCATCTTTCATCTGGTCCCACCCTCTCTCCCAATTTCTCTTCTTTCCCTTCTGGACTCAGACATCTCAGCTTTCCTTCTGTTCTCTGACACACTGTATATTAGAGGCCTTATTGCACTGGGTAAATCTGCTGCCAAAGACCCCTTTAAAGTGTTAAAAAGCAAAGATGTGATCTTGAGGACTAAGGTGCACCTGACACAAGCTGTGATATTTCCAGTCACCTCATGCATGACAAAACTGGGTGATGAATAAGGAAGAAAAAGAATCAATGCCTTTGAACTATAGTGTTCATGAAGAATACTGCACATAACATAGAATGGAAAAGAAATAACAATCCCACATTGTCTTGAAAGAAGTACAGCCAGAATACTACTTAGAAGCAAGGATGGTGAGAAGGATGCTGAGACTTTGCCTCATGTACTTTTGATGTTAGTAGAAGGGATCTGGAGAAAGACATCATGCTTGGTAGAGGGCAGAAAAAAAGAGGAAGACTCTCAACAAGAGAAGCAAGGATTGTGAAGATGGTACAGGAACAGACAGTGTTTCAGACTTGTGTGTAGAGTCGCTATGAGTCACAACCAACTTGATGGCACCTAACAACAACAGCAGGGCTTTTGCCCTGATCTTTCTCCTGCTTCAGAAGTTGTTTCCCAGGTTCTGCACATGGCTTACCAAGATGGCGCTAGTCACACAATTCCTATTTCCTCATAGCACTGACAATCGTCTGAAATTATCTAAGTGATTGATGTGTTTATATGTTTTCTGTTTGTGCCTCCCCGAGAGCAAGGCCCTTGTCTTCCTGCTTGCAGTTGTGTCTTGCAGTTAGTAGTCAGTAAATGATTGAGTGGAAAGAAGTGGCATGACACCATCACTGGCGGGTGGCCTTCGATAAGTCACCTAACTTCTGTGTGCTTCAGTTTCCTCACCTGTAGAATGGAACTAGTTGTAGGCTCTGCCTGTTAGAGAGTTGTGGGGAAGATTACATGAGTTGATAGGTGGAAGGAGTCCCTGAGTGACACAAATGTTGAGCACTCAGTTGCTAACGAAACAGTGACACACATGAGGAATACGTTTCTTATTTCATTCGAATACATGAGACCAAATGGGCTAATGCTGCCCAAAGCAGAAGGCAGGGAGGGACAGGAACTGCAAATGGGCACAGAGAACCCAGGATGGAAAGGAGGAGCATGCTGGTACATTGGCGGGGGGGTTGCAAACAGTGTCACAAAACTGTGTAAATATTGGAGTGAGAAATTAACTCGAGTTGTAAACTTTCACCCAAAGTACAATAAAATTTTAATTAAAAAAAATTAGACTTAGAACCCTGTGGGACTGTTCCACACTGTCCTGTAGAGTCATTGTGAATCAGTATAGACTTGACAATGGGTTTGGTCTTTTTATTTTGGACTAAACAAGCAGAATAGCAAAAAGTTGATGCTTTGAGTCTATGAGAAGCCCCTTCCAAAAGGTCACAGCTGCTGAAAGCCCTACAGAGCACAGCTCTGCTTTGACACACTCATGGGGCCACTGTGAGTCAGAACTGACTTGATGGCAACTGGTTTTTTATATAACTGTTAGGCTCTTAGGACACTATATTAGTATTAACTATTAGTTTAGCACAGTCAGCCAAAGACAGTGTATGACAGAAGCACCATAAAATTTAAAAGTTTCTGGAGTAGGACATCTAGGAAGAAAGTGTCATCTGGGGAAGGAGTTGGCTTGGCAAAGCCCTAGACAGGTAGGTCGACAGGTACAAGGGGGCAGAAGGGGAGGAGGAATAGATGTTCTGGGGGAAAAGCCTTGGAGGTGGGACTGTGTGATGTGTTCAGGGGCAACACAGAGGGTCTGTAGAAGAGAGAGTCTCATTTTTACTTACAAGGAGTCTGTAGAGGAGAGAGTCTCGTTTTTACTTATGAGAGATGGTTGTTGTTTTTTGTGTGTTTCACAGTAGCTGCAAATCCATTCCCTTCATCAGCTTTCTCAGGTTTGCCATCAGGCAGTATTTGCTTGCCCATTCATCAGCCTCTCCCACTCCTTGATTTCTGTTCTTTCTCTGTCTGTCAGAACACTCTGGCCTCTTGTCACCTTGCCACATATACATGAGAGTGAATGCCCGGACACAGGAGCCTTGTGTCTCTTCATTGTTTCAGCAGCAGTGTTATACAGTCCCAGTTCTCCTTTTATGTCCTCACCCTCTTTGGGGCATACATTGTGAAGAGAATTTTAACTGGAACGTTGGGCTACTACTGTCAAGTAGATCAATCTGTGTAGACAGCTGGAATCATTTTTTTTATTTTGTTTGATTGTTTTAATCCTCTACTGCAGAGCTGAAACATGGTTGGGATCTGAACTTTCTGGTCACTCATTGCCTTCACCTTTCATCTTGCCTCTTCTCCCAAAGCTGAAGAATGTGCCTTTACATCTACGGACATAGCAACCTGTTCTCTCACTGTTCCCTATCCCTGTGAGGCAGACACCAGTCCACAGCCTCTGCCACAGCTCTCTGGGTGCAGGAAAAGGAATGCAGGCCTTGAGTAGAAAATGCGTGCTGGTATCCTGACTCGGCTGCTTCCTTCAGCCCTGTCATTCTGGGTTCCCTTGGCTTCGGCTTCCTCGTCTGTGAAACAACACAGGACAGTGGGGAGGATTGATGGGAAAGCTCTTGCCAACCCATAGCTCGTTGGGTGGATGTGTTTCTCACTGTTTTTCTCACCTGACTATCACTTGTTCTGTTGCATTCCCTGGACTATGGTGGCTGCATCTGTGGACTGGGAGGAAGAAAGGAAAGGGCTCGGTCTGCCTCAGGGCATCTCCCCCGCAAAGGGCTTGCCTGTGGTCACTTGGGGATCTGAACACACTACTGATGGCACACAACCAAATGGAGATTTTCCAGAACAGGGAGCCCTGGGAACCCAGATACTGACCCTAGGCTCACCCTCTCTGTTGTTTCCGTGGAGAAGTGGCTGCCTGTACTCCCAGCTTCTTGTGCATGCCAAATCCACAGACATGTCTGGAGCCCTGTTCTCTACAACAGTATCTTAGACCCTTTGACACTAAGTGAGAAGTGATGTGGCCAGCCTGGCGAGGGCCTGGAAAGGACAAGCCCTTATGAAGGGCAGTTGCTTCTCCCCTCCAGCTGGTTATGGACATGGAAAAAGGATTCTAGTGCAACCAGGCATCTGATTTTCTTTTCTTTTTTTTTTTTTAAGAGAAAACTCTGAACCTGTTTTTGAGTAAAATACCCTTAACTTCAAAACAAATTGTTTTTGGACCAAACACAACACAAAACCAGAGATTTAGCTTAGCTGAAGTACTGGTACTTTTCAGCCCCTCGTTTAAACTAATCCACGTTGCCATGTTGGTGGGTGCTCAGTGGTACTTTTGTCTGATTTCTTGGGGTTTTTTACTGGGGCCTTGGCACACAGGCACAACAGTCATAGTAGATAGCGTGGATGATTTAGGGAAAGATATTTTTGGTCACAGCACATGGGAAGTCACTCAACTCAGTCATTAGACCAGGCTTCATAAAGCTCAGAAACAAGTCCATCACTTGGATAGTCTACAGGCTACATCAGAGCAGACAGTCTCTGCCTGAGGGCTCAGCTCCATGTATGAGCATAAAATCAGTCCTGCCTCCTCCTTCACCACCACCAACAAAGTGAAGGCCAGATAGCCTCAAGTCTTGCCTGGGATCACTCAGCTTTTTAATGACCAATTGAAGTAGCAAGCAGTCCAGCCTCCCAACTCTTGGTTCTAATCTCCTTTTCCTACATGCTTCCACTTCCAGCCGTAAAATAATCATCCTTTCTGCAGCCCCAAACACCTTCTCTTAAGAAGTTGTCTTCCTCCAAGTTACTGAAATTTCAAGCCATGAAGAGAGAAAGGGAGGTCAAATGAGTGACCAGTGCTGTGGTTTACTGTACGCTGTTGAGGTCAACACGGGGACTAGCAGAATGAATTTCAGCATTGCCTATGAGGAAAACTGAAACTCACCCTCATGTGCATTTTCAGCACATTGCCTCCTGCTTTCTTCCCCAGAGAGTAAGAATGGCTTCCTTTTCCTTTTAGAAAGACACGATAAAAATGTAAAAGCAGGGAAGTGATTTGTTCAGATTAAAGAATACAAGCAGAAGAAGGTGCTGCGGTTTCTCAAAACTTTGAGCATTTTGAAGCATCTGTGTATTGGGTAGCAAACAACCAGTTATGTGAACAGTAGGCTATGTGTCTGGCTTGGCAGCAAATACTGGCATCTATCTGGTCAGTACAGGGCACGGGGAGAGTGTCTGCCCCCGCAATGCTTTTCAGGGTCCCATCTGTAATGTCGGTAGACAGAACTTGCTTGGCCCATGAGGCCCATGAGGTAGGCGTCTGCCTCCTTCCAGCTTGACTCGACCCAGCAGCCAGACAAACCCATGAGGAACCTCGGTGAGCATGAACTGCAGGTGCTGACTGTCCAGGCTGCAGAGTGACAGCGTCGGTGAAGTGTGTAGCAGGGTCTACACCAGGGGCAGCGTGAACACAGTGATACAACATCTCCCTTAACAACTTCTGCCGCACTTAGATATTAATCCCTCATAAAAGCCATTTATGGTCTGGTGTGCTTCTCTTCACAAACATTACACCTTAGTTTTATTAGCTTTTTCAGATAATTCAAACAGATTAAAGAGGCTCAATTTTCCCTTCTGGAAGTCATGCTGATTTAATTAGTTAATGTTTGTAAAGCACTTCAAAGAGGCAAAGTGCCGTGTAAGTACTAAGTAGCTTCAGGAGTTACTCAGCCCGCTTTACTGAACATCTCCAGTTCCCGAGTGTCACCCTCCTACCACACTGGGTGTCTGTGTGAGTTTCATTCACTCATCACTTCATTCCCTGGAGTTTCTGCTGCCTTTCCAGCCACACTGGGCTCTAGATCACAGCTGCCTGCCTCTGTTGTCACTGAGAGTCTTGGCACGTTCTTGGCACAAATGTTTCTCCCAAATAGCTAGCAGTCTTCTCATCTTCTTTACCTGCTTCTGCAGATCTCAGTGAGTCCCCACCATGTGCCAGACACTCCCTTCCCCTTGGTCCCCTTCCCTTACCTGAGTGAATAGGTTTTTCTGAGTGACCATAGGTGAGTCATTTCATCTCGGCTTTTCTGTATCTCTTGGTCCATGCAGCAAGGGGGCAGAGACAGAACACCTGGATGAAGGATGCTCACGGTCAGTTTACCTGTTCTTGAGTCAAATACCTCACCATGGCTGACTTTAAAAGAGGGAATAAAGGAGAGTTGATGTTGCTTGCCCCACTAGCAGGTGAGTACCTGTCAAAATGATAGTGACTTCTGCTTTATTGTAAAGGACTACAGTGTGACAAAGGGGTAACTTTCCTGGGTTGGTTTTATTTAGAAATGTTTCTCATGTAGGAAGGCATACGTAAGAGCATGCATGTGCATGTGTAGGTGTATTTGTAGGCATATGTATATACATATTTCTGTATGCTGCATATATATTATATATAACTGTAATAATGTAGTATATAATTGTATATGATATTTAATTGTATTTGTATATGATATATTATTTAATATATTTTATGCAATATATATTAAAGAGGAAAGCACATAGGTGGCGTAGTTACAGAGACTTTCTAAACATATCCAAACAACTCAGAGGATAATTTAGTCAACTGGCATAGCATGGTGCATACTCAATGGCACTTGCCTTGGTTTGGTGAGTAATGTCTGGGGTCTTAAAAGCTTGAGAGAGGCCATCTAAAACACAAATATTGGTCTCTAGTTGTTTGGAACAAATGAGAATGAAGAAAACAAAAGACTCAAAGAGAACACTAATCTATAGGACTCGTAACCCACACATTCCATGCCCCCTTTCAACCAAGATGAGAAAAGAACTAGGTGGTGCCTGACTACCGCTACCAACAGTTCCGACCAGGGACACAACAGAAGACCCCAGATAGAGTAGGAGAAAAATGTAGAAGAAAGCAAAAAGAAACAAAGAAAGAGAGAGAAAGAAAGAAAGAAGAAAGAGGCCAGACTTGCTGGACCAATAATGAACTACAGGAACCCCTGAGACTCACCTCAAAATCCCCTTTCAACTTGGCACTGAAGCTGCTTCTGGAGGTCATGTTTCAGCTAAATAGATTGCCTTATAAAATAAATAATACTACCCTTGAGTAATGTGTTCTGTTAAACAATGAACTGTATGAGACCCAATAGCCAGCATTCACCCAAAAGGCAAGACGAGAAGGCCGGGAGAGGAAGGAAAGCCAGATCAATGGAAACAGAGCAAACAGAAAGGATGTAATGAGAATGCTGACACAGTGTGAGAATGGTTAACTGATGTCTCCGACCAATCGCTGTAGAGATAGTGATGCGGAAGCCTAATTTGCTGTGTAGACTTTCACGGAAACACACAATATTCAAAAAAAATGTTTCTCAAATTCTTTTTGTGTTTCTCTGCCTTCTTAACCAAAATACAGTTTAAACTTTGAAGGGTTAGCTCCCTGAATATCCGCTGTGACACGGCATTCTATTGTGTTCACGTCCTTAAGGATACTTGAGGTTGTAGAGTTACTTGTGTCCAGGCAAAGTGACCCCAGACTGTGATGCTTTCTGAGTTAGTGGGTTTGTTTTCTCTCCCTCTCCACGCTTGCTGTTAGTGGACATTCTCACTGTCACAGATGTTCTGCCTCCCATCATGCCCTCCCTCCCTGCTTGTAGCCTCTCATTTTCTGCAGGCTGGGAAAAGAGAGTAAGCCTTGTTAGAATTGTGCCTCAAATCAGGGAAAACAAGCTTTGAATGAGGGACTGAGAAGGTCTCCTATGAGCAAAGAACTCAAATTGCAATTTGCAGACTCTGATACACTGATTTTAACAACTTAGTGGCCTTGTCTGCTTCCTTCTTCAGGTATGGTTCTCTTCTGGAGGGTGAGCTTTATGGAATAAGTGACTTCTGGGCAAGCATTCCTACACATTGAAATAAAAGCACTTCACAGCTTTGATCCAGGGAGTTCATAGAGACTTTACATGAAGAAAGTGTCAGCACCTAGTTGTTGAATAAATGGCTCTGGCAGCTTTTCAGGCAGTAAGAAATTTTAGAAAATGACAGGTTTAAAGATGCTTTGAAACATAAATGTACTCCTGTTAGAAAGATACAAATTTATAAGCCAGGTTTCCTAGAAAATCACAAAGTTCTTTGTGACTCAGAAAATCTTGTATAAAACCAACCTTTGTTTTCTTCTTTCAGAATGCTCAACCAGAAAATTTCGAACAGCCAAACTGCCACCTGTGGTCATTCCCCATTACTATCCCTAAGTCTTAGTGTATCTCCAGACCAAAAACAAACAAACAAAAAAAACCCAAACCCAGTGCTATCCAGTTAATTCTGACTCACAGTGACCCTACAGGACAGAACAGAACTGCCCCATAGAGTTTTCAAGGAGCACCTGATGGATTTGAACTGCTGTAGCACTTAACTACTGCACTAGCATCTGCAGTGTCCTAAAATTGGGAACAGAAAATGTTCATTTGCCTCCTTATTTTATAAAAAGAGAAGGAAACTTAGAGCTCTCTGCCCACCTCCCAGTGAGGTGCTGAAATTCATTTGTCATGGAAAGGATGAAGATCTTAGCAGAGACCACCTTCCCTGGACTTCCAATTCTAGCATGCTTTTTTCCTCTGTGATCTTAAGAGTGACAAGTTATGTCATTCACTAGTTCATCCTACACTGGCTAACTTCTGAAGTAGGGAAAGAACAATAAGGAGACTTTGGAGTTTTTCTTCAGAATCTGGTTGTTGCATAGGAGGCACTGTGTAGCACAATGGTTAAGATCATGGATTTTGATACTGTGCAGTTCAAGGTTTAGAGCTGGGCTCTGCTACTGTGTGTGGTACCACTTCAGATCACGGACATGTTCCTTAGCTTCTCGGAGCCTCAGTTTCTCATCCATCGTACGATGCTTCAATTATCTGCTGTTGTGTAACCGACACAAGCTTAGTAGTGCTAAGTAGTAGTAACTATGTGTTCTCTCAAGATGATGCTTCTAGGGGATGGCTCAGTGTCAGTGGCTCATACCTGCTCCACAGGATGGTGTGGGACTGATGCTCGCTGTGTGCCAAGTATTGTTCTAAGGACTTACTTGATAATAACCCCCTAACAGTCCTCTAAGGACTACCACCACCAGTCATGGTCAAGTTGATTCAGAGTAATGGAGACCCCGTGTGTGTCACTGCAGAACTAGGATTCTCATTGGCTGGTATTTTGCAAATAGATCACTAGGCCTTTCTTCTGAGGCACCTTTAGACTCCAAGAACCAACCTTTTGGTTAGCAGTTGAGTCCATTACATTTGTACTACCTGGGGACTATACTAGGGATTAGGACTAACCCTATTTTTACATGTAGACTTCAGAGGCACAGAGAGGGGAAGTAACCTGCCTCCCAGTAGTGGGGCTAGGATGTGAATGTGGAAATCAGGCAGTGCAACTTCAGAACCTGGGTTTGTTTGGTGTGTTGAATAAGGAGCCTAGAGAATTAGTGGGTTATATCACCGGAGGCCCTTGTGTTGTAGTGGGTAAGTGCTATGGCTCCTAATCAAAAGGTTGGCTGTTCAAATCCACCAGGTGCTCTTTGGAAACTATGAGGCAGTTCTGCTGTGTCCTGTAGAGTCACTGTGAGTCAGAGTCAACTTGATGGCGATGGGTTTGAGGTTTTTCTTTTTCTTTTTTTTTTGGTTTACCATTCTAAGGACGCTTCCAGCCCTAAAACTGTACAGTGTTTTTGCATACAAAATACATAAAAGAATTGAACTTAGTTTCTTGATACAAAATGCAAGATCAAGAAATGGAGTCCAATGGGATTGTTTGTTTGAACTCTGGATTTCTCTCTGCACTTTGGCTAACATGCCATCTTAAGCAAAAATGAGGAAGAGACATCTGGATGAATGGCTGCTTTTTCACCACTTGTCAGTACATTCAGTAGTGGTCTCACTTCACTTCTCCAGTGCCCCAGTTACCTTCTGTGAAATGGGGATAATAGCAATTAAATGAGAGCAAATTGATCACCATTTGACTGGAGATGAAAAGTCTCTACATAAGTGCTAAATATTCTTGTTTTTAATTAATCATTATTATCAAGTGCTCTGGTTTCTTGTTACAGAAACTTTCTGGTTGCGTCATTGCTTCTGATGTCTTTTTGTTTCCCAATGACATCTCCAGCATTAAGATATGCTGTCAGCACACCACTTGTAATCTAGAGGATCTCTGATATTCTGACAGCAGGTTTCCTCTCCTCCTTTCTGAAATTAAAAACAAAACAAAGCAAAGCTGGCACCATCTCTGAGTCTGCCTTCTGTTGCAATGATGGGGGACCAGTGTGTGGAGGCACGAATATGAACTGCATCTTCGAGGTTCTGACTGTGATCTAGTGAATTCAGATGGCATCACCGATTCCATTGCCAGAGAGGGCATTTATCTCCTTCGGGTTCCAGACAGCCTGGATGGAAGAGGAGTTGAGTTTTGAGTCAGGAGGCCAGGATGGTTAGCACAGATACCTCCAATAGCCAGTTGCCTAATCTATAACAAATGACTTTGTCTTCCCAGGCTCATGTTCCTCATCTGTCAAGTTGGATGAAGGTTCTAGAATAGATGATCTCTGAAAACCCTTGCAGCTCTCCAGTGGTATTCTGAGTCTATCTATACAGGCAGACAGCGATGCAGGGGCAGGAAGGGAGCTGATGGGGGAGGCAGATGTTGTCAGGAGAATAAAATACTCTCACCTGGAGCAGCCTCGTGTCTCCTGTGTGTTACTCAGCACAGGCTTCTCAAATTATCCAAGTAATCAACTGAGCTGTCCCCTGTCTTTGCCTGTGGACACACAGCTTTAGTTTTTCTGGGAGCAGCAGCTGCTTTTCTGAAATTTCCATCCCAAGGCTCCACTGTGTTCTCGTAGAAACCTGTCATGGTTTTTCTGGATGGATGCCCACAGAATTTTAATCCAGTCACAGAAAAAAAAAAAAAAGTGCTATGCATAACAAACAAAAAGCAAAACCAGGGTTATGGCTTGACTGTTCCTAACTGGTTTTGGTTGTTTCAAGGGCTCAGAACATAGGAGGTCATCAATCAACAGCACTGCTCGTGCAGCCTGTGGGGGACCGTGAGTACAGGGTGATCCGTTTCCTTAGTTAACGGCTTTGTCCTTGAAGCTGGCCGAGGGGAGACCTGTATACATTAAGGGACAGTCGTAGGTTCTTCCCTGGTTGGACCTCCAGGCTCTTAGTAAATGTCTGTTTGATTAACTTACATGTTTTCCCCAAATGCCACATTTTTCACTTCTTTTCTAATAAGAATTTGCATTCTTGGTAAATAGGAAAGGTCCCTGTCCCCAGGAAGCTTAATGGCTTTCCACAACCTTAAGATGTGCAATTTTCCAAAGTTAACCTGTGGAAGGACCCCCCTAGGGAGCCTGACAGAAAAACAGATTGTAGACACTGCTCTCAAGTGCTCATTCAAGAGGCCTGAGACCCAGAAATCCCTTGGTGACATCACCGGTAAAGCGCATGGCTCTCACTGAATGGGTGGTGGTTTGAATCTACCCAGAGGCATCTGGGAAGAAAGATCTGCTTTTGAAAAATCAGTCACTCAAAACCCTGCAGAGCATACTTCTACTCTGACACATACGGGGTCCAGTCAAGGGCAAACAAGACCCAGGACACTGTATTTTATGCACCTCAGATCAGTTTGACGTAAGAGGGTGGTAAACGTCTAAGAAATACAGCTAGAAAAAAGCAGTGTTATTGGAAACTGGAAACTCTGGTGGCATAGTGGTTAGGTACTACTGCTGCTAACCAAAGGGTCAGCAGTTCGGATTCACCAGGCACTGCCTGTCAAGTCTGTGGAGCAGATCTCCTCCATCCTGTAGGGTCGGAATCAACTCAGTGGCACTGAGTTTAGTTTTTGGGTTTACCAGAAACTAGAATTTCATATTTCCATTTCTGTTTCATGTCTTGGGGTTCCTATGACTCATGTGAGTATTTCCTCAAAAAAAGAATAAAATTGATTAAAACTGATGCCCGAAGGTCAGGATTCTCGGTGCTAACATTAAGGCTAGTCCTGTGTCTCTCCTGAAATCAGGCTGAGCTAGTTGGAGTTGGGAAGAAGGACAAAAGGGTGAGAATAGTTTGAACTCTGAGTTCATATTCTGCACCTTCTGGGCTGTGTGGCTCAATCTAGCTGTTGAACCTCTCTGAGCCTGTCTGTAAAGCTCCGATATTAACTATCTTCTTTGTTGGAGGGACTGAGAACATTACAGTTAACACTAGAGCAAGTGTGCAAAAGATAGTCCCAGTTTACAACAGTATTGATGACTGTTATGTGATGAAGAGACAGGATGGCCTCCAAATCCGTCTCTGGGACTTGGTCACAATTCAGCAGTACTTAGTGGTGCCAGGTAAATCACCACCTAGAACGTTCCAGGGCTACTGCTGTTGGCCCGGCACGTCCTTTATACGGGTGGAATTTTGCTCCCTAAAAACGGGAAATTGTTGGGTCATTTTTATTTTTAAAAAGACTTCTCCTAGGGTCGCCATGAGTCGGATCCGACTCGACAGCACTTGGCTTGGCTTCTCTCTCGGCTTTTAACCGGGCTCAGTGGTTGTCACCGTGGGTTTGGCAGACCACAGAGGCCTTAGAGAAAAGGCAGCAGTCACAGGCCCAGATAGTAGGGCCGGGGCACTGAAGTCACCCCAAAGTGCGTTCTGGGACTCTTCACCTCCTGCGGATGTCCTGAAAGGTCAATGGGGCCTCACATCCTCCTATGCATTGTATCCGGCGTGCGGGGGTGGGGTGGGGTGGGGTGGGGTGGGGTGGGTGGGGGCCTAGACAGCCCCGCCGCCTCCAAGCGACAGCTCACGCAGAACCCATCCTCGCCCCGTAGCAGCAACTGTGGCAGAGCCCTGCAGGGAAACAAAGGCCCTCACCCACCCACCGCTGGGTCCCCCATCGGAGGGAGTGTAGTGCCAGGGACTGGAGCAGGCGAAGCAGTACCAGCAGCACTTCCAGACTCCCACCCACGTGGGCGCACAGTCTTGAGGCCTCGGGCGCCAGAGTCCGGGGTCTGCAAGGTGCAGGAAGTGACCGAAGAGGTGGCGGGATTGTGTCTAAGCTCCACGTGTGTTTTTGAATCCGCCCAGGCCACAATCGCGGCAGAGGGGACCGGAACCGCTGCCCAGCTAGAGAGCCCAATCCCACCCCCACTCTCTGCCGTAAAATAAAAGCCGGAGGTCCGCCTCCAGAGCCCGAGACGCCCCCCTGGAGCTGGGCTGAGTGGGGTTTGCCAGAGGTTGGTCGGGGGGACGAGGGTCCCTCTCGAGCTGCCTACACGTCCCCCCCCCATCCCAGGCAGTTCGATGGCGTCCAGGGGGCCGACGGGGAGGCAGGGGAGGTGGCAGCTGGAGGAAGGGCAGGGCGGGGCGCCTCTGGTCGAAGTTGGAGCCCTCCAGGCAGCCCCACACGCTCGCGCCCCCCTCCCCTGCCTCTCCGCTCGCCTTAGCCCCCTCCCCTCCCCCGCCGGCCTCCACCCCCATTCTTGGAATTGTGTGGAAAAATTCTCAGCCAAACCTCCCACCTCTTCTCTTCGCCCTACTCCTTTAAAAAAACCCCTTTCCTCCCGGCCCCTGCACTCTTTGTGAATGAGGGCAGGGACACGGCCCTTCCCCCGCCCAGGAGCCACGCCAGCCCGCCGCACTCAGAGGACTGTTTGTTAATAGTCCAATTAGATAATTGCCATCTTTCACTCCTTTTGCTCCGCGTTTCCCATAAAGGAATGAATGGGGAGAGCGGCGTGGAGAGGGCTTCTGCCCCGGCAAGGTGACGAGAAGGGCTCCAGCATGCTCCTTGCACAAGGCCATGCGCTTGAATTGAATCATTGTAGCCTAATCAATGCTTTTATTGGATTACTGGCTGTTGCTTTTCTCAAAGATATTGTAGCAGAGACAATGAAATAGCTAGGGGAAAACTTTTTTTTTTTTTGAAGCAGATCTCACAGTTGAGATTTTCTCGGGGCGCTCTCTCTCTCCGTCTCTCTCCTGCTGGACTCTGAGCACAAAGCTGCCCTTTGAATGGGCTGCTCAGGGCCGGCTGCTGGAGGTGCAGGCATGAAAAATCCTGCGGGAATTAACGGAAGCGAGGTGGTCGTTTAAGATGGCTGGCAGCATCGAGGTGTGTTAAGAGTTCTTGGGGCGCAGGCGGCTCTTTAGAGTGTGGGGGAGACACTTTGGGTGAAAACTTTTTCTCCTCCCCCTTCTTCCTCCCTCCCCCCAAGAGGCAAGTGTTTTCTTCTGCTACAGAGCGTCTAAGGTGGTGGTGGTGTTCGTCTCCCCCTCCCCTCATTCTGCTCTGTGTTGGTGAGTGTGGAGAAGACCCCTCCAGCCAGTGTGAGCAGGGGGGTCAAAGGCAAAGGGGAAGTTAATAGTGCCTGCTAATGGTGCTAACAATTCAGGATGAATCTCGTCAAAAGTTTTTCTGGAAGTGTGGGTCTTTGATTGTGTGTTTCCTGAAAGCAAGACCAATCATTTCCGTTTATTCACTGGCTAAACCCCTACTTGATTGGGGACAAGGACAGAAACCATCCATTACGATCTGATATATTATCCAAACAATTTAGTGTATTCATGAGGTAACCGAAACGTGGGGGCTGCGAAATTACTCGTAATCAATTGCAACAGCGAGTGCGCGTCCCCCCGGGTGTCGGACAACTACAACTCGCCGTCTCAGGAACAGGCGGGCGCGGCAGCATTTGGGAGTTGCGCTGCTCGCTACCTGATCGCCAGGCTGGGGACACTGGACGTGCTCAGAGGACGCGGGCGCTGACGAGGCAGCCTCGCGCTCTCCATCAGGATCCTGGACCAGACTGGCCGCCTCTCGGCCAGCGCGCCACTCTCCTGTCGCCGCTGACCCTCCCGGGCCGCCGCAGCCGCCCCGCGGGGACATTCATTCTTGCCGCTCGCCTCTCGTCAGGCCGGCGTGGGAGCTGCGTTGTAGGGGTCTGTCCCTATTTTTTTCCCCCCTCCTTTCTCTTTTTCTCTTTTTTTTTTTTGCCCCCTCCTTTTTGTTCTTGCCTCTTCTATGTTCGGGAAACCAGACAAAATGGACGTTCGGTGCCACTCGGACACCGAGGCTGCCCGGGTCTCGAAGAACGCGCAAAAGGAGAGCCGAGAGAGCAAGGGCGCCGAGGGGAACCTCCCCGCCGCCTTCCTCAAGGAGCCGCAGGGCGCCTTTTCGGCGTCGGGCGCCGCGGAAGATTGTAACAAAAGTAAATCCAATTCCGCCGCTGACCCGGATTACTGCCGCCGGATTCTGGTCCGAGGTAGGGATGGGCAGGGCTGCGGGCGCGTTCTTGGAGACCACTCCGGGGCCCGAGCTGCGCACTGCCGCCACCCTGGGCCGGCGGGGAGGGTGTCGGCGGGGACTTCGGAGAAAGTTGCTGCCCCTCCCCGCCTTGGGGCCCGCCGGCCGCCGGGGACCGGCGCGTGGGGCACGCCGGCGCGCGTCCTCCAGGGGCCTCAGCCCTCCGAATCCCAGGGCCCCGCCGGCCAGGCTGCGGGGGAGGCGGGGGACTGCGCGGGCGGAAGCGGGCCCCAGGCTGCGGCCTCCGACCTGGGAAGGGAGTAGCAACTTAAGAGGGACGTGTGCGCGCTCTGCGGGCCGGAGGACCTGCCAGGACCCTGTCCCCGGTTCCGGAGCCCGGGAAGGCTGAACGCACCCGGGAGGGCGCGGGGCCGGAGAAGGTGCGCTGCCGGCGCCACGCTCCGGGCCTGGCCTCCGGGAGAGGCAGCCACGCCGGGTTGCTGGGCCTGGACTGCGACCTCGGCGCTGGTCTCGGTCCGACTCCGCGGAGCTGCGCGCTGGGCTCCTGCAGCCGCAAGAAGGCCAGCCCCGACCCGGCGCCGCCCCCGTCCGCTGCTCGCTGGGTCCTCGGGCCGCGACTCGGTCACTCCTCTTTTCGCTGCTCGGGCGCGAGAGCGAAAACACTCCCCAGAGCCAGCGGGATCAGAGTCTGCCCGTGGAGCACGCTAAGGCTCCAGGGGACCCGAACTGTGCAGCCGAGGCCCCCATTCCGGAAGGAACTTAAGGTTGTTCGGAATTGATTTTTTTTTTTTTTTTTTTTTTTGTCCCCTGCCCCGGGAGCTCTAACAAGATAACGTCTGGTCCCCTCTTCCCTTAACGGTATTGAGGTGACCTCCTCGCACTGAAGTCACACGCTAGCAATGTCTTGGCTGCCTGGTTGTGGCCGGTACCCCCTGCCCCTCTGGACCACAAACTACGAGAAGCGTGTCCCCAAAGCCAGCTGAAGGGATCAAGGACGGTTCTGGCGCCTGACGTCTCCCCTTCCCCAGATGCCAAGGGGTCCATCCGAGAGATCATCCTGCCCAAGGGCCTGGACCTGGACCGACCCAAGAGGACACGCACGTCCTTCACAGCCGAGCAGCTCTACCGGCTGGAGATGGAGTTCCAGCGCTGCCAGTACGTGGTGGGCCGCGAGAGGACCGAGCTCGCCCGCCAGCTCAACCTCTCTGAGACCCAGGTACCTGGAGGCCAGGCCTCTTCCCACGTCACCATCCCCGGCCTTTCCTCCTTGATGTCTGGCCTGGCTTGGGCACAGCCTCCCAGGACTAACAGAGGAGACAGGGAGGATGGGGGAGAAAGACCTGAGGCTTTGTCCTCCTTCACAAACCCTCACATCCCCTTCATCCTCAAATCTTCCACCTCCACCTGGCCCAGGAGGCCCCCAATCCAGTCTTTTAAAAAAATTCTTTTTGGACCCCAGAATTTAGAATCCCCTGCTTGTTTCTGCTTTATACAGAACTGATTTTTGTCCCTGTTTTGAGCACCCAGTTTTGGCCATACTTCCAGGTACCACCCCCTTACAGAATAGGTAGGCCCATTCTGCAGGCAGTAGGGCTGGGCCACAATCCCTGGGTCCAGTGGTGTGGGTGAGCTTATAAGAATTATAAAGGCGCACGCCTCCCAGAGATACATCTGTGCAAACCAGACCGCGCTGCCCCTTAATGAGGCTTTCCCTCGTCCTTGGCTGTGCCCAGCCCCATTCTGAGTTCTGAGCTCCACTATGAACACCTGGGTAATGGGGGTGGGGGCTTGGGGGAAGATGTCCTTGTCTTCTGTGCCAGTGATGGGTGAGCTACAGGACAGGTGGTAGATCTACGGTTCCAGGAACTGACACTTGTCAACTGTGGTTTTAAGTCTCATCCTTTACTTTGTAAAGCTGTGGGGGCCCTGGGCCCAGGGGCACTTCAGGGCCTACATCTTTGGCCTGTGAAGGTCTGGGGCCTGGCCTGGGTGTGCTACCAGCTGGGCCTAGGTGAGGTAGCCAGTCTTTCTTAAGATCATCTGCACTTCCAATGCCCTGCCCTGAAGCCCGATAGGGACACTTTAGGTCTCAGATTTGGGGCAAAAGCTGAGGATGGAATAGACAGTTATGTACTTTGTGAGTTTAAGTTGGCATGGTAGTATTTTAACTCTCTCTGCTGCTCTCCTTCTGGGTTTACAAAAGTCTAGACAGGCTAGCCTTTCCCTACAGCTGCCGAATCCTGATTTGGACCACCAGCTAGGTCTGAGGATGGCAGAGAGACAAGAGAAAGTGGAAAGGGAGGAGAACTTAGTGGGGAGAACTGAATCCACCTCAGTCTCCTGGCTTTCTCCCACAGTTCCTGAGTTAAGGGAGGCCTGTGTTGGGGAGTAGAAGGGTTATAAATTATGAGTATCACCCTGACCCGACTGGCAATGAGGACCAGTGGCGGAAAGCGTGGCCTGCAAAGTCTGTCCCACCCCAGTTGTTCCTTCCATGGCCATTTTTCCTGGTTGCGGTTGAATCTGACCCCAGCAAGCAGGAAACAGCCTCTAGTAGCCTTCAACAGGAGTAGCATTTTGGGGTCAAACTTGGACTTTAGGGCTGGGGTCCTGGATCTGGTAAGGCCTAGAAACACTTCTTCTCCACCCCCACTTCCTGCTTCTCAGACAGCATCCCCCAGGCCTTACACCCTGTCTTAGACACAAGGGTTGTTAACAAGGCAGTGCTGATCTTGCTATCTTTGTGTCCCACGCTGGGGGTGATCCTGTGAAAACCCTCTGATCTTCCTTTGAGTTAGACCTGGTCATTTTTGTTACTTTGTTATTGTAACAGGCTGCCTGGGACTGCCTAGAAGGCCAGCCCAGTGAAGCTCTGTCCCCTTCCTGGTGGCCTGGTTACCCCAGTAGCTCCCCCGACCTCATCCCCTTGTCTACGGGGTGGGTCTGATGCTGAGGCTGGGAAAGGGACCTTGGAACTCTGGGCCCTGCGCCCTAGAAGCCCAGTGTCCCTGACTGTCATCTCCCTTTGCCTTCTCTCCCCTATCCTACTTGTGCCTGGATGCGCAGGTGAAGGTTTGGTTCCAGAACCGTCGTACCAAGCAGAAGAAGGATCAGGGCAAGGACTCGGAGCTGCGCTCAGTGGTGTCAGAGACAGCCGCCACATGCAGCGTGCTGCGGCTGCTGGAGCAGGGCCGCCTGCTGTCGCCGCCCGGCCTGCCCGCGCTGCTGCCGCCCTGCGCCACGGGCGCGCTCGGCTCAGCACTGCGCGGACCCAGCCTGCCAGCCCTGGGCGCGGGCGCTGCTGCGGGCTCAGCCGCCGCCGCCACCGCCCCGGGTCCCACGGGCACCGAGTCCCCGCACCCGCCGGCCGTGGGCGGCGCGCCGGGGCCCGGGCCCACAGGGCCGGGAGGACTGCACGCCGGTGCACCGGCCGCCGGCCACGGCCTTTTCAGCCTGCCCGTGCCCTCGCTGCTCGGTTCCGTCGCCAGCCACCTGTCGTCTGCCCCGTTGACAATGGCCGGCTCTCTGGCTGGGAATTTGCAAGAACTCTCCGCCAGATACTTGAGCTCTTCGGCCTTCGAGCCGTACTCCCGGACCAACAATAAAGAAGGGGCCGAGAAAAAAGCGCTGGACTGATTTGAAGTGTTTCCCTGTATTTATATTTATAGTATCTATTGTGGTGATATTTATGGACTGGCGTCTTAGGCGCCCTGGGCTCTTTTGCTGCTCTCTGCGCTCCTACGAGGCTTCTGACAGCTCTCCTCCCCCACCACGCTCGCTACGATTTCAACTCATTTGGGCTAATTTTTTTTTTTTTTTTTTTACCTTCCTTACATGGTTTTTTTTCGTCCCAAACTTCCTTCTAAATCCAGAAGAGATCCAAAGAATTGGGAGAGGTGCCCGAGTTAGCCAAACCACTGACCTGACCAATGCCCGCCAGGTCGCAGAGGGAAAAGACTAGCTCTGTGTCCGTTGCCCAGGACCCCTGCTCTCCACCAGGCCTGCTGCTGTCGCCGCTGCTGCTAATTGTTCCTGTTATTGGAAAGAGGGACGCTGCACGCAGAAACCAGGGGATGAAAAGGCTTGTAGGTTTCTTTAGACCAAAAAAAATGAGGATGTTCCTCTCACCAGAGAAACCAGGGCACGGGGAGCCCCTGGGCCCCACTTTGTAGACCTTTTAGGAGAACTGGTGCGCTCACAGCTGGGCCGTCGAACACATCCCGTCTAGTTTTCTCCTTTTTAGAGAAACTCCGGTGACAACCACCCTGACCCCAAGAAACAGTAAGCCTAATATGGTAGGCGACAGTGATAATACATTTGATCTTATTAGCAATAAGCTAAGAGTAGTGACTATCAAGTAAAACCCGGTGAAGTGGAAACCGTTTTTGAATCTCAGTAATGGAGTTTGCGAGGTGTAAGAAGATCCAGGAGAGAGGATACACTGCAAAACAATTTGGAGAAATTAAAATTCTGAGTATTGTGACTTGAAACAGGAATTTCAAAGGGAAAAGCAAAGCAAAGGCCAACGTCACTAACGCAAGAAAATCCACGGTTTCTCCGAGGCTGTTTGGGGCAGGCAGCGCGCAGCCTCAGGCTCTCGCAGGAGAAGCGTGCGGCTCCCGGCTGGCTCTCCGAGCTGGCACTCCTTCCCACCCATTGCTAGAAGCGTGTCTGGGGCTAGCTCGCTGAGTTTGGAGGCAAATCAGTGCCCGTGGCCTCTTCTACCCCATTCTCGGATTCACAAAATCTTTCAAGTGCCCGAGAAGCTCGAGGATTTTGGAGCAGCGCTTTGCTGCATCTGAAGGCCCGTTGCAGTCGCTGACACCTGGGCAGTCCGGCCTCCTCTGTCCATAGTTCCCGGATCCCCATCAGCTCCCTCGTGGCTGATAAGAAAGGTGTTTTCCCCTTCACGCAAAAATCCCAGGGTTTCAATGGAAACCTGGACGGAGACGTCAGCGCAGCCGCCCATTACTCTAGCAGCGACTGTCCCCCGCAGCCACGGCCACCGCATTTTAACCAAAATCGCACACCAACACCGAGAGGTGCTGTAGTGTCTGGGATGTATTCCTCCAGCGGAAACAAATGCAGAGCATTAAAATATATATATAGTAATTTTATTGTAAATTATTTACGTCAGAATTTCGATTTTTTTTTTTTTTAGGCAAATAGTAAAGAAAATAATGAATGATTCAAATGCGGGTAGGTGTTCCTGAAACCTGACTACTAACTCTGTTCTGAATGTTTTGGGTATTTGAATGTTTTGTATTTATGTGGTGAGAGTGAAATACATCTATATATCTATGATGATAAATGAGGCGTATTTTGTCTTATATTTAAAGGAGAAAATAGCAAAAACAGGAGGAGGAGGAAGAAGGGACACCCCACAAAAGACCAGGAGGCGCGAGGGGACTCCTGGGTGGAGGGCGGCCACCGTGGCAGTGCAGGTCCCAGCGACATGCACCGTAAGCGCGCAGGTGAGGTTTGGGCGGACTTGACTTGGCCCACTCCTCTGCCTGTCCTCCGTGTCCCTCTGTTTGACCCTATGGCATAGGCCCCTCGGCACCTCCCTTTCAACCCCTCATCCTCTTCGTGTCTCTCGGTTTATTTAGAAGCCATCCTCGGATACCCTAAAATTCTAGTCTCCTAGTGCTCCCAGGTTCTAGCACTTTCCAGCTACTTCTCCTTGCTACCCCCAGACCCCAGTACACCTGCGGTGGTGACTCCTATAAATGTTGCCAACAGGAATCTGGGCAAGCTAAGAGGGTTGGGGAGCGGACTTCACGATGCACTCCCCAAAGTTTGGGATAAACGGCCAGCAAGCTCTAGGACTGGGCCTGCAAAGCAGCCAGGTCCCCTCCCTTGTGGCACTGACAGTCCTCTAAGAGCTGCGAGGACCCACAGCTCCTCTGGGATACCTGCGCGCACCAGGCCATGTAGGTTCCTTGTGTGCTCTCCTAAATGGCCAGGTTGGGGCATCCAAAACCAGGTGGGGCAAGTGTTTCTGGGCTGAGTACAGATTGGGGCACCAGGCCACGGAGCTTTGGGGTGCCAGCAGTGGGCTCTGCATTTGACCTGGACTGGAGCAGCTGCAGCTCCTGGACAGCCTACTTTTGTCTCCCAAAGTGGCTGCTCACCCCTCAGCCGGCTACCTTGGCCTTCCCACACTCCTTGCTCTACTCCCAGCCAGGAGCTCTCTCTGCTCTCTGATTCTGCCCTTTTCTCTTTTGCTCCTGGCCCAAGGTGCCCTTCCCTCCCAGGAGGCTCTCTTTTCTTGGTGGGCTCTCTTTTCCTCCCGAGTCTTCTCCCTCCTTCACTGCCACTGCTGATGCTGCTTCTGTCTGTCTTCCCTTCCACAGCCTCTTGGCCTTTTGGGATTCCTGTCTCTGCCCAGGTGGCCACCAGGCGGAGGTGGTGGGTGGCAGTGGTTGAGATTTTTCTGACCCAGAGATTGGGGGGTCAACAACAGGGACAGAAGGTGGCATAATTTTATTGAATGAAAGAAAGCACAAAACCCAGTGTCAGAGTCCTGGACACGCTCAGCCCTGTGTGCCAGGAGTCTCAGCCTGGGGAACCACCAAATGAGTCGAGTTTCTTTTTTGCTCGCTTACCTAAGTAGAGGAAGCAGTAGCCACCCATCAACTCTGCTTCCTCTTGCCTTGCAAGCTTTGGGAAAAGTTCTGAGCCCTTGACCTGCCACTTAGGGACTGTGGCTATTCTTGGAGAGCCTCTTCTTCACTGAGAGTCACAATTTTAATTAAGAAAAAACAAAATTACAGACAGTTCATTTCATTCCAGTGCCAGTCTTCACGTCCATGCTTTCTTCCCATCCATGCTTCCTTCCCTAGGGGCCTCCAGCAAACTGACTTGATCCCCACAGGTACCCGCACAAAGCAAGGGCCAAGTTGGCTCAGAACAGAAAAGAGAAGGAAAGGGTTCTAACCAAAGCCTTGTGAGTTTGGTGGACAGGTGGGCAGAGGTGGGGAAGATGCCAGAGGTCAGGTGGCGGCAGCAGTGGGACGTGCACTCAAATCCGTACTGGCAGCTGGCCTAATCCTGAGCCAAAAGTTCACTGTAAGTTGCCCATAATGGCCCATTGTAGTTTACAAACATAATTTCACACATACTGGCTCTTGGGATTGATGGTGTGGTCCAGTTTTAAAAGATCTGCACATGGGATTGGACAGTTCAAATGACTTGCTGGAGGGCATACACAGCTAGTCAGAACCACAGGGTTGGAAGCTCCTGCTAGGACCACGGTCTGCTGCTTTTCCTCTCTTCTTCCGGCTTTTTTCCTCCTCCCTCTTTCCCTCCCTCCCTGCCTCCCTTTCCTTCCTGCCTCTTCCTCCCTCCCTGCATCCCTTCCCTCTCCCCCCTCCCTTCTTCCCTCCCTGCCTCTCTCCCTCCCCCTCCCTCCTTCCTGTCTTCCCCTTCTCGCCTCTCTCCCTCCCCCCTCCTTTCTGCCTACCCCCTCCCTGCCTTTCTCTCCTTCCCTCCCTCCTTCCCTCCCTCTTTGCCTTCCTCCTTCCATTTCCTTCCTCTCTCTTTCTCTCCTCCCTTCTTCCTGTTTGTTCTTCTTCCTCTCCTCTTCCTCCTTCCTCTGGCACCCATAGCATCTGGCTGATAGCACCCTGAACTCCTTAGCATATTTTCATCCACAGCTACCCCCTCCTCTTTTTAGCCAGCTTTCCGCTGCATTATCTGCTGAAGATCTATTTGGTGTTTTCATCAGAGAAAAAGAGGCCTGTTTCTTCCTTCTGTCTCTTCTCCTTCCTGCCAGCACCCCAACTCTTTCCCTCTGGAAGGACGTCTTTAAACTTCTCCCCTTCTTTGGCCTTGCACTTCCTTAAAATGTTAAGAAAAATTGATATGTAACATCTATACACAGTAAGTATCCTACGGTAAAGTACACAAAGCTTACGTAGACAAGTCAATAAACTGTCTCTCTCTGGGCACACCAAAAGGTCGGCAGTTCAAATCTGACAGGTCCTTGAAAACTATGGGACAGTTCTGCTCTGATCTGTAGGGTCGCTATGAGTTGGAATCGACTCAGCAGCAATGGCAGTGCAGCACAGTGCTTTCTCTCTCTCTAATTATTCAAGGGGAATTCTTTCAACTTCTCTCCTTATGCCACATGATGACACTGTCTTTCTCTTGCTTTTAAAAGAAGTAGGGTCATACTGGTGTGCGTTTACACAGAAAGCCTTTCCAGGAAGTCTCTCTAAGGTTTCTGGAGAGATTAGGAATAATGTAGCTCTGCCAGCTTCCTCAAGTCCTGCATTTAAGTGACACAGAACTTAAAACTCACTAGGTCAGAGTGTGTGACATAGAGCTGAAGACTACCTGCTTTTAGAATCACCTGGGGACCGATTTATAGGCTGACTCCTAGGCTTTGGCCCCAGTCTGATGAATCAGAAACTCGGGATGGGGATAAGGAATTTACATTTTTAACCAGTTCTCCAAGTGATTCTTAACACTACCATTTGAGAATCACTGTTCTAAGTGGCAAACTCCCAAAACGCAGCAGCCTCAAGCGTCTGGCCCAGGGCCTGGCATTTGGTAGGAATACAATGAATGTTTGTTAAACAAATTAATCCACATTGTCTAACACAGTTTAGAGTTTTTTGGACCACACTGTACTACTGTAACTTAATACCATTTCTATGTTTGGAAATCTTTACCTTTCAGGGTGTTGTTACCGGAGTAGGTTTCATTTTAAACAGAGCTGAGGAGGAAAAAGGGATCAGATTTGGTGGTTTCTCAGGTCTCGGGAAGGATGTCTTTACAAACCCAGCTGGGTCCACCCTTCCCGACAGGCAGCTCTGCTTCAAACCTAGAGGTTTGGAAGGGACAAGAGGACAGCAGTCCAGATTTGTAGATAGGCACACTGAGGGAAGACGCTTCTCCTGTCCAACCCACCCCACAACTGGTGTGTAGGCCTCTGGCTCTGTACTTTAGGGTCTTTTGGTTGGAACACAAGACTTCTGTTGGAGGGACATCAGAGCTAGGCTACAACCTAGAGAAACTGGCATGGAACTGATGTGGAAGCTGAAAATTACTTGGATATTCTCTGATTTATTCTTTTATTTCTGGAAGCACATTGACTTAACCTCTTGTCCTGAGAACAGAAAACAAATGTAGTGCTTTAGTGGTCGTGGTTCGTAGCCCCCCTTTAAACCACACCATCAGCACCACCACCGCCTATGTAGGTGTGTGTGTGCTTACATATGTAACATACATAAAGCTTTCTAGTATAAAAGCTTTTTCATGTATAACTTCATATGAAAATATTTTAATATAAAGAGTTTGTGTTATATATATGTAACAATTAAAAAAAAAACCCTAGGGTTTCCAAGGAGTGCTTGGTGAATTTGAACTGCCAATCTTGTGGGTAGCAGTCATAGCTCTTTACTACACCACTAGGGTTTCCACATACTAATAACCCAAAAAACTTCTGCCATCAAGTCATCTCCGACTCACAGTGACCTGATATATGGTAAATTCATACAGCAAATATCCCAACTGATCTATCAATCCATCATTTATCCCTTGATATCTTGCAAGATCCAGGATTCTGGTTTGCTGTGTAAGAAAAACTAATTCAGCTTAGTGTTTCCAGTTATGACTTCTGGAATCAGACATATTTGAGTTCAAATCCTGGCTCCACTACTTAATAGCAGTGTAATCTTGGACTACTTGCCTGAACACTGTAAGCCTATTTCCATGTATATCAAATGAAGAAAATAATGGTGTCCACCTCGTAGAATTGTCATGAGTATTCAATTAGGTAAAGCATATAAAGCCTCTAGTAACAGTCTAGTGTAAGGTAAGTACTCCAGTATAAGCTATTTATTATAAGCTTGTGCCTCTGTAGTAGATGACGATCTTGAACTCTTGATAGATGTTGGTTTCCTCAGCTGCAGAATGAAGGAATTGCTCTAATGCCCTTTCCTGAAAAAGGAATTGTGACTGAGACGTTCATGATGGAATGTATTCTCCTTAGCCTTTAGGTTGGAAACCATAGCCATCAGTAAGTGCAGCATTTTTATTAAAAATAAGAAATTATTGCTATAATGACTTGACAGAATGTGGCAAGGAGGAACTGGTGATCCAGTTTTGAAGTTCTTTCATTACCAAAGAGCACGGATTGAGGGAAACCTAGGTATTGACTGAAACTCACTTGCTTCCCTTGTAGAATTCTCACCACCCTGGAAAATCTCTCACTGGTCTCTGGCTGTTTCCATCCAGGAGGTGGGGTTGGCAATACATTTTAATTTGGAGTAAATCCACATTGCTTTTGTCTTGCCTCCACCACTGCCCCACAACCAAGGCGTATGGCTTTGGTCCTGCACTGGAAGATGTAGTCTCACAGTGTATAAGCCATCCCTCCAAATGCATCAGTTAGAAAAGCTATCCCACCCATAAGTCTCAGCATAAACATTAGGGTTCTTTTTTGCCTCCTATAAATCTTGGCCAACAGTCCTTTAGACCCACCTGCTTATTGAAATAAGACCTAGCCTGAGTTGGACACTTTCTGGCTTCTTGTAATTGACATCAAGGACCTGAGGTATTAAAGACTGAAGGAAAAGTGAGTGAGGGGCAGAGAAGACGGGAATGAGCAAGGTTTGGGATTGGATGCAGCCTAGCTGGTATTCTAAAGAGAAGCAGGCCACAGAGGACAGGCAGCAAAGGGAGAAGGGTTTCAGTCTTGGCAACAATGGCCGTTGAGGAGAAGAGAACATTATTCAATACTAGAACATTTACAGAGCATCTCTTGTGAACTAGGTACTTGCTGTTCAGATACAAATAAAAAAGCAAAACAATGGAGAGAGACAGCTAACAGGCAATCAACACACTTACCTGTGAAATTCTTTAATGGGAAGTGTTCACAAGGTATAGTGGAAGCCTGGAGAAGGGAGTGATAAGTTCCGTTAGGGTTTTTGTGTTTGGGAAGACTTCACAGAGGAGGCTATGTCCCCGTAGGATCTTGGAGGTTCCACAGGAGTTGGGAGAGTGGAGAAATAGGAAGATGCTTTTTGGCTTGGCTTGTAGGCACTTGGCTTGGCTTGGCTGTAGGCAGCAAGATTAGCTTGGTGGATAGAGTGACATACTGCCTCCTAGATCCTCTTCCAGATTGAAGAATTCATTCTCCCAGCTGTTGAACTCTTGCTGGCAGTCCTCAGCTGTCAGTCACCTTTGTGAATTGCCTTGGTGCCATCTTGCCCAAGGGCATGCTCTGGTTCCTGGGGTGGCCTACACTGACTGATGGATATGGGACTAGGAAAGCCTGGTCATTGCACCCCACCTTTGGCCTTTTGAAAGGTCAATCTCATCTTCCAAAGATTCTATAGAGTCAGTTGACATTTCTGTTGAGTCTCCAATGCAGCTTGATTTCTTCTTCTGCCCAGTAGTTTCCTTCCATTTCCTTCCATTGTTGTTGAACTTGGAGAACTCCCTAATAAGCCTCTCACATACCACTCTCCCTGCTTCTTGCGGAAACACACTTGCATCACATGTTATGGGAAAGAGCACACCAAATGGGAAAGAAGAAGAAGCACTGAGGACCGAGAACAGAGGATGCCTTAGGTCACAGGGTGGGAGAGGAGGCAGGCAGGACCAGTTTACTATGTTAATGCCATTTGGACTTGATCATCGAGGTCTCTGAAGGGATCATGGAATCACTGATGGTCTGCATTGTGAAAGATCTCTCTGGAAGTTTGGAGAGAATCCCAGAGAATGTGGCATGGGAATAAGAGCAGAAGGATTCTGAAGCAGAGACCAGTTAGGGGTTACTTCAGTGGGGGTGGAAACTGGTGGTGAGGTAGCTTAGTGGACAAGTAAGGATAACGGTGGCAGTGGTGGGACACCATTCAGTGTGCTGCCAGCAGAAATGAAGACGAGAAGAGGGGTTCAAGGCATTTTGCTCTGATAAATCAAGAGATGTTAGCAACTGACTAAGGTGACTGGTGGTGGCATTGATTTTATGGTTGTGTCCCTGTGAAACCATGGAACCGTTTTCCTGATGCCAGAGAGGGAAATAGATGTAGAGTCTGAGGGCAAGAAGGAACTATGAGGTACTAGATGCCAAGTTGTCTCCACTCCAGGGCTTCTCTGCAGAGGCCTGAACAGGAAGGTAGGCATGCCTAAGGACAGGAAGCAGAGCTGGTACACTCCGCAGGAGATGGGAGAGCTCAGGGTGCACTGGCAGGTCGAGGACTGTGGCATGAGGTCTTGAAGGGCTTGGAGCTCCTTAAGGCTGACTAAGCTGCTCATCTGCTCAGCCAGGACCAGACCCTCACGCTGCCCACCCCTCACCAGGCTGGTGATGGGTTTGTGTGTGGTACCTGCCGCTGTTGCTACGAACAAAGTGGGAAGTTGGGTGCAGCCTGATGCTCTGAAAGTTGCTTCTCAGCCTTAGCTGAGAAGGGCCAGGCAATCACTTGCTCAGGCCAATCAGAAATGAGGACTTGATGTCACTCCAACTTTTGATCTGATGTGATCATCCTCTGTTTTCATCTAACACCAATTTCAGATGACAGCCTGGCCTTTGGAACTTAACCATGTGGATGTGTGAGGAGGGAGTATCTTACTTTTTAAACAGATGCATATCATAGTGCATGGGTATGAGCTCAATAAATGTTAATGTCCCTTTTCCCTTTTATGTCAACCTTATGTTTCGGCACTAAGTATCAGATACTGACTTCATTTTCATCTGGGCAAAATTCTGTAACTGAAATTCTGCTGAAAACTCATTGAGATAGTGGATGTAAGTGTGTGGCATAGAATAGGAAAGGAGAATGAAGGGAACATACTTCGAATAGTTTGGTGTCTCTAGATCACATTCATACACTTGCACACACACACATTTTGATACACTTTTTGTTTTACTTTCATGTAAAGAAGTCCATACCATGCGTATTGTTATGTGGCTTCTTTGTTTCACTTAACCTTGGGTCTTGAGAATCCTTTTGTATCACTGCTCAAGGGCTACCCATTTTGTTAAACTCTGTGCGCTGCTTCGCAGCATGGGTGTATCGTCATTTATTTAGTCCTTCATTTATTGATGGAAATTTGCTTCCCCCACCTTCACAAACACAAGTCTGAGAATATTCTTGCACCTTTCTGTGTATTTACCAATATTTCTAAAAGTAGCACTACTGGGTGAAAGGATATGTATGTTTTAAATTTCAGTAGGCATTGCCAAAGATTGAGTGAACGTGTTTCCACTTACAGTTTCTGAATGTTAAAAAAAAAATGAAAACAAAAAACCAAACCCACTGCTTTCAAGTTTATTCTGACTCGTAGCAACCCTGCTGCTCCATAGAGTTTCCAAGGAGCACCTGGCAGATCTGAACTGCCAACCTTTTGGTTATCACATGTAGCATTTAACCACTGTTGAGTGCTAGGTTGGTTAATTTGATGCCTCATGCTAGATGAGGGAGCCCTGCTTTTGCAGTGGTTAAGCACTCCACAGCTAACCAAATGGTCAGCCATTCAAACTCACCACCTACTCCATTGCAGAGAGACATGGCAGTCTACTTCCATAAAGGTTTACAGCTTTGGAAACCCCATGGGGCAGTTGTACTATGCAGTCAGTGTGAGTTGGATTTGCCTCAACAGCAACAGGTTAGTTTCATTTTGGTTTGGTTTGGTTAGTATGAGATAGAATCAGTTTGAGGCTGTTCAGTATGTAAACTTCTTGAATACTCGATGTGGAAAATGCGTGCATGGTGTTGAAAATTCATGCAATAACTTGAAGTTATTGCAAATGAAGTTTGTTCCTTTTCTGGATCAATTACTCATCTGGGAAATAATTTAGGATCTAGTTTAAAAACTATTTTTAATGATTAAAAAATCAGTTTTTAAAGGCTTATCATGGAAAAAGAGTGCCCCCTGTTCTCCTTCTCTAGGGTAAAACACCATAAATTCTTTCAGCTATTTTTCTTTGCTTCTTAATTCCCTCCATTCATCTCATTTACACCTCCCTAGTAAATTTCCCCAAATCTTTTCATTTTAGTTTTAGCATTTCTGGGAGGGCTGTATCAACATTTAGGATTTAAATTTTTATGACAGTATAAACACTAGTCACACAGTTGACCTGTGTACTATATGTATTATAAATACGTTTGTTTTCTGTACAACTTTTGGTTTTCCCTGGAGTTAATGTTTTATTACTTTTTGTTTAATTAGCTTTCTGGCTACTAATGACTGATTTATTTCAAGCTCTGCCATGAGTGTAAGTGTCCTCCTAATAAGCTCATACACATCAGATAACACCTCAGATATTCTCTCAGTTACACCTTTTTGGAGATGTCTGTCCTGCTCTAATCAGGACCACTGGCTCTTTAGACCTATGACACAGCTGTTCTGTCCCTGGGACGGAAGCTCTGTTTGCTGGATTTGGTGTCTTCCTCTTTGATGGTTTGTAGTCTAGTTGTAGTAGAGGACTTCGTCCACTAGTGGCTTGAGGAATGGTTGCTGTTGTTGTGGCTGGTTATGTTGACTCCAACTCAGAATGACCCTGTAGGGAAGTAGAACTGCCCCACAGGGTTTCCAGATCTGCAACCTTTCCACGAGCAGACTGCCACATCTTTCTCTCATGGAACAGTTGGTGGGTTCAAATCACCAAACTTTGAGTCAGAAGCCAAGCACTTAACCATGATGTCACCAGAACTCCTTGAGAAATGGTACATGAAGGTAAATTTTTTGGGGGGTGGGAAGAGTTTGCTTGTTTGAAAGGGCCTGTGTTCTGTCCTCACACTTATAGGCGAGTTTACTTGAGCATGGCCTTCTAGGTTGAACATATTTTTTCTTCAGAGGTTTGAAGACAATGCTTTACATGTATTCTATCTTCCAGTGTTTCTGTGAAGTCTGACACTATTCTGATTTGTTATCTTTTGCATGTGGGTCTTATTTCTCTCTGGAATATTTTAGGATCTTTTCTTTGTCCTTGGTATTCTGAAATTTCAAAATAGTGTGGGTCTTTTCAATTTGGAAACTCCTGTGCTTCATTGTGACATTATTTTGGATTATTCTTTCCTGGAACTCCTATTATTTGGATGTTGGAGCACTTGGATCAAGCCTCTAGTTTCTTAAGTTCCTATCACTTGGTGTTTGGAATGAATTAATATGTATAAAACACTTTGGACAATGTCTAGATAACTTTATCTTCTAATATACCTACTGAGATTTTAGTTTTGGTTATGACATTTTTAGTTTGCAAGAGCTGTGTTTGATTTTCTAAATCTGTGCTCTCCACTATGGTGTCCACTAGTCACATGTGGCTGTTTGAATTAAAAGTCAGTTTCTTAGTTGCATTAGCAACATTTCAAGTGCTCTATAGCCAAGTGTGCCTAATGGCTACCATACTGAACAGTGCAGATATAGGACATTTCCATCACAATACAATCTATTAGGAAGCAACCCTAAATGTTCTTTTTGAAAAAAAATTATTGTATCCTGTAGTTGGTGGCATAGAGACTAAATAGCTACAACTGTTAACCAAAGAGTTTGAATCCACCAGGAGCTCCTTGGAAACTCTGTAGGGCAGTTCTACTCTGTCCTTACGGTTGCTATGAGTTGTAATCAACTCTATGGCAATGGAATTTTTGTTGTTGTTGTTTCAAGGACATTCTTTCTCAGCTCTCTGAGGATACTAATGGCAATTCATTTGCAGTTCCCTGTAAACTCTCATATTATGTTAGATTTTTTCATTTTTAATATTAGGGTATAGAAAACCTCACTGAAAGCTTTCTACTATGGGGCTGTTCCTTAGTGAGCTTTATTGTATGTGATCTGGTAGAGATGTTTTGTTAAGAACTGCTGCATGTCAGTACTTTTAGGTCCTTTCTTTTTTGTGATATTATTTAGAGAAGAATCTTCTAGTCTCCAGACTGATAGGTATGGATCTGACACTGCCCCAGCAGCTAAGTTTGAGAAGAGGGGTAGGAGCCTCACTGAACAGCAGGTAGACTTTCATGTATGAGGTCTGATCAATTAAGTCCACAAACTTGCTACCGTGCACTTAAGTTGCCAGCACTGTACAAACAACTCGGTGAGGTTTCATAGCCTTCGTATATCAGTGTCTCACAGCTCTGTTTGTGTTGACATGTGGCAGTGTCTTCCTGAGTGGCATTCATTACTATTGTTGTGTGTTTCTGTGTGCCATTGCAAGAATGTCGAAGCTTGAATTAGAGCAGTGAACAAACATTAAATTTCTTGTTAAACTTGGCAAGAGTGCAAGTGAAATTGGACATGTTAGTCCAAATTTATGGGGATAATGACATGAAGAAAACAGCAGTGTGCAAATGGATTAAATGTCTTTCAGAGGGGAGAGAAAATGTCACTGATGAAGAGAGGTCAGGGTGGCCAGTCACAAGCAGAACTGATAAAAACACTGCAAAAATTCATCAAATGTACATCAAAATCATCAGCTGACTGTGAGAAGCATAGCAGACCAAGTAAACATCAGTAAAGAAACAAACAAAAAACACTGCCATCAAGTCGAGTTCAACTCGTAATGACCCTATAGAACAGAGTAGAATGCCCCCCAAAGAGTTTCTAAGGAGTGCCTGGAAACTTGAACTGCTGACCTTTTGGTTAGTAGCTGTAACCCTTAATCACTGTGCCACCAGAGTTTCTGATAGAGAAACAGGAAAGTCTTAACTGAAAATCTTGGCAGGAAAAAGGTGTGTGCAAAAATGTTCCCTAAGGAACTTGTGGATGAGCAAAAGCAAAGGAGAGTTGAAGTTTACCAAGACCTTTTAGAGAGGCAAAAGCAAAGGAGAGTTGAAGTTTACCAAGACCTTTTAGAGAGGCAAGATGATGTTTTGGGCCATGTTATCACTGATGATGAAACGTAGGTGTACCCATATGACCCTGAAACAAAGCATCAAAGAGTACAATGAAAGTCACCCAATTTCCCATGATCAAAAAAGTTCTGTCAGTCCAAATCAAGAGTCACAATGATGTTGCTCACCTTCTTTGATATCAGAGGGGATTGTTCATTATGAATTGGTACCAACTGGACAGTTAACTAAGTTTACTGCTTGGAAGTGGCGAAAAGACTGCATGAAAAAATTAGATGAAAATGACCTAAACTTTTCGCCATGTTATGGCTCTTGCATCACAGTAATGTACCGGCTTGCACGGCACTCTCTATGAGGGAGTTTAGGCACTAAACAAATAACTGTACTGGAACACCGTCCCTGCTCTCCTGATCTGGCCACCAGTGACTTTTTTCTTTACTCAAAGATAAAGGAAACATTGAAAGGAAGATGTTTTGATGACATTCAGGACATCAAGGGTAACAGGGCAACAGCTCTGATGGCCATTCCAGAAAAAGTTCAAAATTGCCTTGGAGGGTGGACTAGGCTGTAGCATCAGTGCGTAGTTTCCCAAGGGGAGTACTTTGAAGGTGACTGTAGTGATATGAGGTATGTAGCACTTTTTCCAGGATAAGTTCACAAATATAATTATGAGATCTTATATTCCTTTTTGCCTTTAATTGTACTTTGTCTTCCCGTCCAGAGTCCTTCTGGTTCACTGTGTCTAAAAGGCAAACCTCTAGTTTGCCAAGGTAGGGAATGGACAATCCCTGGCCAATCAGGGTGGCTGATAGGACAAATCTCAGAGCCCAACTACTTTTTGAAAAAATTTGTATGTGATGCAATTTCCCCATTTAAACTGTAGAGGCCAATGAGTTTTAGTATCACCAAGAACAACTCTAGAACATTTTCATCACTTCCAAAAGAAACCTTATGTCCATTAATAGTCCCTTGCCATATTTCTTAATTCCCACAGTCCTAGGCGACCCCCAGGTACGTTCTACCTCTGTGGATTTGCCTGTTCTGGATACCTGATATAAATGAATCGTACAACATGTGGTCCTTTGTGACTGGATTCTTTCACTTAGCATGTTTTTCAAGATTCACCCGTGTCAGCCACTTCCTAAACAGACTTTTAATCAGTTTCCTTGGGTACAATTTCCAAGTCTTTTGAAGAGTCTTAGACAAATCAGGTTGCTTTTCTGCTTTCTCCACTGTCAAATTGGGTTTCAGCTTTCTTGGGTCAGCTAAGTCAATTAACACTCCAGCCTTCCCTTTTAAATTTCTATAATTTTCTTGCTTTTATCTCCTCTTCTGTTTTCTTTGTTCTTGTAGATTTATGTCTTTATATTAAAAGACTTCCTTTAGTACACAGACAGAGTGTTCAGTCAATCATCTTTAACCTGTAGCCATTCAGGACCAGTTTCCCTTGTTCTTTCTCACTTGGGATCTGTTTTTTTCTCAAGTGGATGTGGAAAAGGAGGATAAGGGGGAATAGTGGGTTCCAAGGTGTTATTGATTAAAACGAGATCTTTTCTGATGGTAAGCAACAGAAACTGACTTGGTTAGCATAAGCAGAAGAGAATTTATTGGAAAGGTAACGTTGGCTGGAATCGGGTAATTCATAACTCTACAGTTAGGACACTGTGATTATGATCTAAGAACCAACATTCTCCTGGATCAGGTGACTGTTTCTCAAAGGGGAGAGATATTGGATGACTGGGAGAAATTCTTCCCCAAGGATGAGAACACATTTTATAAGGACGTTCTCCTACAAAACTACCATGCCTTGATTACATCTAAGAAAATTAATAATTTTGTAATGTTGCCTGATAAAACTTTCTTCAATTTTCCCAATGTCTTAGTCTTTTTTTTCTTTAAATCTAGAGTCAATTCTTGATCTATGCATCAGTTTTGTCTTTTTTAATCTGGAACACTGCTCTAGTTTGTTTTTTTCACTGCAATGTTAACTTTTGGGAAGTCCAGACCAGGTGCCTTATGGAATGAAATACATTGTGGATTTGTTGGATTGTTTCCTCATGGTGTTTAACTTGTTTGTATATCTCCAGTATTTGCTGTGAACTAGAAGTTATACAGGTTTGGCTAAAATACCTCATAGGAGATCCTGTGTTGCATGAAGTCATGTGATCTGAGGAAGAGAATAATTTCATTTTACAGTCATCACCCATGCTGGGAGTTCCGAGTAGATAGCTTGTACTAAGTTTAGTAAAGAGGGAAATATAAAGAAACATTATTTTAACATACTGTCTGGCACATCCTAGATGCTCCATACATATTCGTTGGCTGCTGACATGTGTGAAAAGATCATAGGCATCCTAAAGCAGGGAATAAAAACTAAAACTAAACCCACTGCTGCGAAATCAGTTCCGACTCATGGTGACTCTAGAGGTCAGAGTAGAACTGTCCCTTAGAGTTTCCAAGGGGTGCCTGGCGGATTTGAACTGCTGACCTTTTGGTTAGCAGATGTAGCACTTAGGAAATCCACCAGGATTTCCAAAGCAGTGAACGGTAATGGTCGAATGAGTAGCCAAATGGAACAGAAATTTAATTAAGTTTAACAAATATTTGACTTTTGTTGAACAGAACTGCTGCTCTTTGCTCTGGCCTAGGTACTGTAGGCACTGGGCTGAGTGCTGGGAATATAGTGATCAAGAAAACCTCAGTCTTTGTCTTTGATGAGTAAATGTCCCAGTATCTGGAGGCTGGTGAATAAATTTAGATAAAGGGGAAGATGTGGTGTAAGTACCCAACAATATGATTTGGAGACAGGTTAAATGAGGCCCAAATAATTCAAGTCATCAGATAAGACATTTTTTTATGTTTAAGACATTGTTTTTTAAATACATAGATATTTGGAAGAATAACTGTTTGACTTTGAGGATGCTGCTTTAACTTATATTTCTTTATTTGTAAAATAATAACAGAAACTCGTGTTTACTGAGCACTTATCAGATGGTAGACTCCATTCTAATATACAAGTTCTGACAATTACGTTTGTAAACTCATCCTAGGAAAAGTACTACATACCTCGTTGCTGAAGATCACAGTAGTCACTTTCGAAGTACATCCTTGGGAAGCTGTGCACCGACACCAGCACCTAGTTCACCCTTCAAAGCAATTTTGGAACTCTTTTTCTGGAATGGCCATCAGCACTGTCATCATATTTCCTTTGATGTCGTGAATGGCATCCAGATGTCTTCGTGTCAATATTTCGTTTATCTTTGGGTAAAGCCAAAGTCCTTGGAGGCCAGATCAAGTGAGTGGGTGGGGCATTCCAATACAGTTATTTGTTTACTGGCTGAAAACTTCCTCAGAGACAACTATATAATTAAGTTCGCCAACTTGCCACTGTGCCACCATGTGCAATGGCCATTTCGGAAAGAGTTCCAAAATTGCTTTGAAGGGTGTACTAGGTACTGGCATCGGTGCATAGTTTCCCAAGGGGGGTACTTCAAAGGTGACCACAGTGACATGCAGCAATGAGGTACGTAGCAGTGAAAACAATTAGGTTCACTGACTTGTCAGGTCTTGTGTGTGTGTGTGTGTGTATGTGTAGTCTCCCTTTGATCTTCATAACACCCCTGTTATGATGGATTTGGGTCTGCGAAAAATACGTTGTAAATTCTAACCTCTGTGCCTGTGGTTATAGTCCCATTTGAAAACGGATTATGTTTGTTATGTTAATGAGGCAGGATTAGTATAGGGCACATCTGGAGTCAAGCAGAGACAGGGCAAGAGAGATGTCAAGCTACATGAAGATTATGCAGGAGCATAAGTTCAAGACAAGTACCTTTCCCCAGAGGAGAGAAAAAGAGAATACCTTCCCCTATAGCTGGCACCCTTATTTGGAGTTCTAGCCTAATTCACCAGGGGCAAACCTGGTCGTATAGTAGTTTAAGTAGTATGCCTGTTAACCGAAAGGTCGACAGTTCCCTCTGCTTCGCACTCCTTGGAAACTCTATTGGACAGTTCTACTCTGACCTATACGGTCACTATGAGTTGGAATCAACTCGATGGCAGTGGGTTTTAATTCACCAGGGGACATCTTGGTGGCACATTAGTTAAGTGCTGTGGCTGCTAACGTAAAGGTCAACCGTTGAAATCTATCAGGCGTTCCTTGGCAGTCCTATTCCTCCCTATGGGTTCACTGTGAGTTGGAATCAACTCAACCGCAATGGGTTTGGTTTTGGGGTTTTAGCCTCCTAAAACTGTGAGAAATAAGTTTCTGTTTGTTAAATCATCTACTGGTGGTATTTCTGTTATAGCAGCATTAGATAAATAAGACAATCTCTTTAAGCCAGTTTCTATCTCTACAAATGAGGACTCTGAGGTTCATATAGATAATAAATGGTGCCACCAGAGTCAAACTCAAGAAAATGGTAGAGATTATACTTTTAGCTTTCCATATATTCAGTTGCCCGCAGGGTTGCTGAGAGGATTGAATGAAAGAATGGATTCACTTATTTAGTGCTTGGCATGTACTAAGAGCTCAGTAAAGTGAAACACCATCATTACTTGACTTAAGAAGTCTTTTGTGAAATGCTTAAAAACATAGCAGATCGTTAAAAGTTTGTTAGCTGTGGAGCAAAGCACAATTTAAGTGCTGATTTCTGGAAGGTGAATATCACGTTGCTGAGTAGGACGGGATGCAGATGGAGATACTGGGGACAGAGATGTCGGGGCTCTGGCAATAGTCCAGTTGAGCGTAAGGATGGAGAAGAGGATTTTAAGACAGCTTTGAGAGTCTCATGTAACATTTATGGAACACTTGAAGTGTACAGATAACTGTTGGTTATTGTGAGAGAGAAAGAAAATTAATATTCTCTGAGCACCTATGAGAGGTGCTATTATCTTCTTTTTTTCTTTAACTAGTATTTGTTGGGTACTTTCTATGGACCAGACACTTGTGTGTAGTTATTTCTCATTCTCGCAATAGGACTGCAGGCCAGGTGCTATTGGCTCCCTTTTTCTGAATGACGCTCAAAGGGAAGATACTAGCTCCTAGTTATGTAATAGCAGAGAAAGAGAGCTTCAGGGTTCCATCCCAGACCTGTCTGACTTTGGAGCCCACAATGGACCAAGAATCCTGGTGTGAATATTAGGAGTTTCATGAATTTTCTGAAATTGGACGTGCAGCAGTTTTGTGAGGAGGTAGTTGTTTAGCAGATTCTCAGAGGGATCTGTTACTTCTTTTAACAAAGGAGTTAAGAAACGTTGTCCTAGTCTTTCTCTTTCCAAGTTGGACCACACTAGCAACTAACAAGGTTAATCTGATTCATAGTGACCTTATAGGGCAGAGCAGAACTGCCCCATACAGTTTTCCTGGAGCACCTAGTAGATTTGAACTGCCAATCGTTGGATTAACGTAGCACTTAACCACTGTACCACCAGCATTTCCAGCGTTGGAAGGACCCTTAGAAATCAAGATCTGCCTTCATTTCAAAATTGGACAAACAGGTATAGAAAGGGGAAGGGATTTGTTACGGAATGACTCAGGTGGCAGCCTCAGCACTAAAACCCGGTCTGTCACCTCCCAGGCCACCACACCTCACCTGTGGATTTTTCCCAGGGGGGCCGGAGAAGCCTTGGGCAGCTGGAAAGAATTCCAGTGTGCTGGACCAGATCCCTGTTTTAGATGGTCTTGGCAAGGATTCAATTAGGCCCCTCTGGAGGGAGGTGTGTTAACTCTTCAAGGACCAGGTACTAAATTAGTACTCTTTGGTAAATTGCCACTTTATAGGGTACCATTAGTCAGCGACTGCACTGAAGGAGGCTCTCAAGTGTGGGAGAGCAACCCAGCCATCCAAGGGCCTGCCTCTGGCCTAGGGGATCGTTTTCTCCCCGGGTAGAGGAAGCCCTGCCTGGGCCATGACAAATCAGCCCTCCTCACAAGGGGCTATGATGGGAGAGGGGTGAGCTGGACAAGCTGATTTCTGGACAGCAGAGGCTTTGTCTGGATGTAGGAGTGGCTTTCATAGAAGAAAGTGCAGCTGGTATTCACATCCCCTTCTGTTTCTGTCTTCTCGAAGGCTTTGCAAGTTGCCCCGACCTTTCTCTGAACTGAAAGCACAGGCCCTTTTCTCATTTTCTTCCTACACTCATTCTCCCCACCTCCTAGTCTGCTGGCTCGTATTTAGAAAACCCTGGTACCACAGTGGCTGCTAACCGAAAGGTCAGTGGTTCAAATCCACCAGGCACTCCTCGGAAACTCTATGGGCAGTTCCACCCTGTCCTTTAGGGTTGCTATCAGTTGGCCTTGACTTCACAGCAGTGGTTTGGGTTTGGGGTTCTAGGACCAGTACTTGTTGATTAAATGAGATTCTACTTGAGTAGATCCACCGCTTACAAGTTATATTGTTCTGACAGAAATAACCTCCCTGAACAAAAATGCATATGGTTACCTGGTCAAGTGGGAAACGGAGGAAGGTGGCCGTAACAACCATGGCAGGCCTCTTGGGCCCTGGGGAAAGGAAGAGTAAGAATGTGACCCTTTTGGCAAGCTCAGAGGGTGACTGACGTTACTGATCTGGTCTGCTTCATAGAGGTCGCTCAGAGTCCTGAGACCCACTTGTGAAACAAAGGCCCTCCTATGCTTTTGTGGGTACCAGGTGCATCCCTGATTTTCGGCCTTCCTTGGTGACACTCAGGGACTTGCACAATTTTGGCTCCTATGACACAGTGACCCTTCAGCTTTTCCCTCTCTGTGACAGAACTCCATCTGCTCTGGCACCATTTAAGATGGGTGGTATTTGAGGTTGATTCCTGTCCAGAGAGAATTGGGAGAGGAAGGTGTAGGGTTTCTCAAAGAATAGTCCCTCCCGTTTCAGACAAGTTTTTGTTACTTTGATTTGTGCAGAAAATGATTATTGACTCCAGATAAAGGCTCTGCATTCTCAGAGCCAATCATGATAAATCTGTCAGGAATTAATGCCTGTCTGACATCAGACCAATTGCCTAGGAATCATGATACTTATAAGAAACAGTCATCTCTTTATCTGAATGAAAACAAAGCATTCCAAGGCAGATTAAAAATACATTATTGTAATTTTTAGAGGAAAGGACTTCTTTAAAGAGAATTGTCAACGGTCGAACCTGGTTGATAAATCATGCATGTAACTACGTAATTAACTTTCAGAGACCTGCAATTAGAGTTCTTCGTCTAGTTACCCGCAGTGATTCACTCCTGCTAATATGCTAAGGAAGAGGGGAGTCAGGTAGGTGAATTTTAATTTGGGCTCTTCTCTAATTTGGATCAAAAAGCAATGGGAATAGGCCCAGGCTGGGAGGCAGGAGAACTGGATTCTGTTTGTCCCAGTTCTACTTCTCCTCTACTGTGTGGCTTTAGCCAAGTCAGCAGGCCTATCTGAGCCTTTGTTTCCTCAACTATGAAACAGGAATAATGACACCTACTTAAAAGAGTTGTTATGAAGCCTAACACAATGATGGGTGTGATGATGCTTTGTAAATTTGAAAGTGCACTGAGGTTGTAATGCCTGCTTTCTTTTCTCCTCCTAGCAGGCCAGGCCCTCTGTCGGTGATGGGAGGAAAAGGCTTTCCGGTACAATGTCAGCCTTTGTGTCAGGCATTAGTCCAGGACTGGCTTTGTCTGTGATTGACGGGAGATCCCCCTTCTGATGACCAGGAGTTTATTATTAAGAAAATTGCTGTGTGCTTAAGGGTGCTGGGACTCGATTTGTGCCTTCCCTGCCACCGAAGGTCACCAGAGATGCCTCCAGTGCTGTTGCATCAGCTTTGCTGGTTCATGTTTGCTCCAGTTGGGACCAAGTGGGGGTCATGGGGGAGTTGTGACAAGAATACTGGGAGCTTTTGGGATTCAGTTCTGAGCATCAGTGTGGGGCCGTCTGATAAGGACTAGGGTAGGAGCTCAAACAGAATAGCAGAATCAGAAGGTCCTTTTGAGATGATTTCATCCAGGGGTGCTCAAAGTGTGGTTGAGTGACAGCATCAGCATCACCAGGGAACTTTCTAGAAATGCAAATTCTTGGACCCCACCCCAAGTCTGCTAAATTAAGAACTCTGGCTGAGGCTCAGCAATTTGTGGGTTTTTTTTTATATCTATATATTTTATTTTTGGTGTTGTTGACAGTACATGCAGCAGAACACACACCTAATCCAACACTTTCCACATGTATAATGCAGTGACACTGATTACATTTTTTTAGTTGTACAATCATTCTTACCCTTGTTGTCTGAGTTATTCCTCGCCCGTTATATACACTCGCTGCCTTCTGAATTTCCTATCTAATCTTTCAAATTGCTATTGTCAGTTTGATTCCAGATAGATAGATATGGAAAAAGCACAATGCCCAAGGCATTCTAAGCTAAATTATTGTTTGATTTGAAAAAGACTTCAGGGAATATTTTTGGTGTAAAGTTTAAGTAGTTTTGGGGGTTCATCTAGCCTTCATGGTTCCAGAAGTCAGGATTTCAGGAAAATGTGAAATTCTGTTCTACATCTGATAAGGATTCTTCTGTAGCATCTTTGATCAACCTGGTTGGTAATTGTAATTGGGTACCATCTAGTTCTTCTGGTTTCATGGAGAAATTTGTTTTGATAAGTACTCCAGGTGATTCTGATGTACTGTAAAGTTTGAGAACCGCTGTTAGTTCAGTTTGCTTATTGTAACAGGTGAGGAAACTGAGATTAAGAGAGGCTAACTTATCTACCATCTCATGGCTGGTAAAGAAGGCAGCACAGTATAATCATTAGGAGCATGGGCTTAGGAATCAGACCTACCCAGGTTTGTATTCCAGCTTTACTACCTCAGTTTTCTCACCTGTGAAATGGGAATGATATTAGTAGCTACCTCATAGGCTTGTTGTACATATTAAATAAGATATTTGTAACATGTTGAATATTGTGCCTGAAGCGTTAAATAGTGAATACTAGGTCTGACAATTAAGTTGGCAAACTTGCCACCATGCACTTACGTTGGCAGCGCAGTATAAACAACTAACTAAGGTTTCATAACCTTAGTATATCGGTGTCTCACTGCTGGGTTTGTGTCGATGTGTGGCAGTGTCTTGCTGACAGACATTCGTTATTGTTGTTGCATGGTTTTGAGTGCCTTCATGAGAATGTCAGAGCTTGAATTAGAGAAATGAACAAATATTAAATTTCTCACTAAACTTGACAAGTGTAGAAGTGAAATCAGGAGCACATTAGTCTTAAGTTTATGGGGATGATGCTGTGAACTCAGCGATGGTGTACAAGTGGATTCAACGTTTTTCTTGGGGGAGAGAAAGTGTCAATGATGAAGAGAGGTCAGGGCAGCCAGTCATGAGCAGAACTGATGAAAACGTCGCAAGAAATTCATTGAACTGTGCATCAAAATCGTCAGCTGACTGTAAGAAGCATAGCATACCAAGTAACTGTTGATAGAGAAACAGGAAAATCTTGGCATGAGAAAGGTGTGTGCAAAACTGGTCCCAAAGGAGCTCACGGATGAGCAAAAGCAAAGGAGAGCTGAAGTTTGCCAAGACCTTTTGGAGAGGCAAGAGGATGTTTTGGGCCGTGTTATCACTGGTAATGAAACATAGGTGTACCAATACGCCCCTGAAACAAAGCATCAATGTGCACAGTGGAAATCAGCTAGTTCCCCATGACTAAAAAAGTTCTGTTAGTCCAAGTCAAGAGTCAAAACAATGTTGCTAACCTTTTTTGATATCAGAGGGATTGTTCATTATGAATTTGTACCAACTGGACAAACAGTTAACCAAGTTTACTCTTTGAAAGTGCTGAAAAGACTGCATGGAAAAGTTAGACAGAATCTACCTGAACTTTTCGCCAACAACTCAGGGCTCTTGCGTCACAACAATGCACCAGTTCACACGGCACTGTCTGTGAAGGAGTTTTTAGCTGTAAATATAACCATGTTGGAATACTCTCCCTACTCACCCAATCTGGGCCCCAATAACTTTTTTCTTTACCCAAAGGTAAAGGGAGTGTTGAAAGGTAAACATTTTGATGACATTTAGGACATCAAGGGTAATAGGATGACAGCTCTGATGGCCGTTCCAGAAAATGAGTTCTAAAATTGCATTGAAGGGTAGACTAGGCAGTGGTGCTGTTGTTTAGCCTCCCAAGGATTGTACTTCTAAAGTGACAGTAGTGATAGTTAGCAATGAGGTGTGTAGCACTTTTTCTAGGATGAGTTTGTGAACTTAGTTATCAGGTCTCGTGTGTGGTGGCTACTGCTGTATTGCTCCTGATACCTGCAGAACTGAGGCTAGAACAAAATCAGACTTCTTGACTGCTGCTTTTTGCACTGGTTCGTAAATATCTGAGTTTCATAGTACTGACCACCCATATGGTTGTGAATGCAGTTGCTGGGGTTTGTTTGACTGTTACTGAAGAGGGTGTTCCATGTGTTAGGTGGAGGTGGTGAAGGAGAGTCAAGGTAGTCCTTAGGGATCTGAATGGACTTTAACAGCATTGTCACTGAAATACTCTCTCAAGAGGTAGGAGAGATGGTCCACAGAAGAGAAATCAGTCGTGACTATCACAATAGATATTTTGACTATAAATGTCAGTGGACTCCAGTATAACTCAGGTGAATTCTATTTGTGTGATTAAGTTTCTCAATCTGTAAGATAAAAATAATGTGACTTTTCTATTGATCAATTGACAGAGGAGATACTCAGAAGAAACATTCTTTTGTGTATTAACAAATAGCTTCATTTATTTTTTAAATTATAAATGTAATGGAAACCCTAGTGGTGTAGTGGTTAAGAGCCTGAATTCACCAGATGCCCCTTGGAAGCCCAATGAGGCAATACTACTCTGACCCTTAGGGTCGCTATGAATCATAGTCAACTGGATGATAGCGGGTTTGGGTTTGTTGGTTTGGGGTGAATCAGGAAGCACCAGGTAACCAAGTAAATTGCAATTGTTATTCTTACTATTTTTCTGGACATTTTATTATACTTTAGGGGAAAGTTTACATATTAAATTAGTTTCCTATTCACTAATTCATATACAAATTTTTCTGTGACATTGATTGCAGTTCCTGTAATGTGTCAGTGCTCTCCCCATTTCCACACTGGGATCCCCGTTCCTTTCATCTGGTTCCCTGCCCCTTTTTGTCTTCTCATCTTTGCTTTTAGGCAACTATTATCCTTTTGATCTCACATGGTTGATTGTTCTATGCAGCACAATCTCTGTGGGTGATACTATTTCATAGGCTTGATAATTATGTGGCTGACAGGTGATCTCTGGGAGTGGCTTCAGTTCCATGTTAGAAGGATGTTTTAGAGTTACAGTCTCGATGATTCTTCTGTTCTCTACCAGACCAGTAAGTCCAGTCTTTGTTATGAATTTGAATTTTGTTCTGCATTTTTCTCCTTCTCCAAATGTACTTCCTACTGTGTTCCTGGTCAGAGCAGTCAGTAGTGGTAGTCAGGCACCATCTAGTACTTCTGCTCTCAGATTAGTGGAGGCTGTGGTTCGTGTGGGCCATTAGACCTTCAGACTAATTGCTTCCTTGAGTCTTTGGTTTTCTTCACTCTTCTTTGCTTCCGACTGAAAGAGACCGACAGTATCTTAGATGTCCACTCACAAGCTTTTAAGAGACCAGATAGGAGTTCTGTTATGCCAGTTAACCTAGATGTCTCTCAAAACTACAGTCCTAAACCTCAATCCCAGTATCTCAGCCCCACATATTTGGTTATCTCTAAGAAGTTTCTGTAACAGTGTCCCCTGCATGTTCTATTTTATATATGTGAATGTGCATACAGTAAATATAAATATGCGTGTAGAAATACCCACAGCCATACCTGTTTATGCACATGAGTGTACCTGCATTACCTCCCACACCTCCTTAGCATACCTACCTACCTGTGTATTCACTTATAAATTATTATTTGTTATTAATTTTGTGGCAGAATTGTGTATGCTTCAGTATTTATTGTGCCAAACCTGTTGCTGTTGAGTCAATTTCAGCTCTTTGAGACCCTGTAGAACAGAGCAGAACTGCCTCATAGGGTTTCCAGTGAGTGGCTGGTGGATTAGAACTGCAGACTTTTTCATCAGCAGGCAAGCTCTTGAACCACTACGCCAGCAGAACTCCATTGTTTACTGCTCTTTATTCGTGTGGGGTGCTGTCTTTATAGATACGCCAGTGCGCATGCCTCAGACTAGCAATATCAACATCTCTAGTGATGGGAATGTGGCTTTAGTGCTTTTGAAGGCTACCCAGGTGACTGTGATGTGCAGTTAGGTTGAAAGCTTGCTGTAAGGCAGACCAGTGGTTTTCAGAGTTTAGTGTCCATCAATATCACCGAGAAGTCTGGTATAAATACAGATTACTGAGCCCCACCAACACTTTCTCATTCAGTCGATTTGCAGTGGGACCTGAGAATTTTGCGTTTCTATCAAGTTCCCTGGTGATGCTGATGCTATTGGTGCAGGGACTACTTTTAGAATCTCTAGGGAGATTATGTGTACACCGTTTTACAGGTGAGGAAAATGAGACCGACTAAATTGTCTCAGGCTGTACAGCTGGAGGAGCCCTGGAGGCACAGCAGTTAAGAGCTTGGCTGCTAACCAAAAAGTGCGCAGTTCAAATCGACCAGGTGCTCCTTGGAAACCCTATGGGGCACTTCTGCTCCATGAGTAGGAATCATCTGGGTAATGGGTTCATTTTTTTTATACAGCTAGAAATTTTTAGAGCTAGAATATGAACCCAGATTAACACAAGGTCTAGACTTTTCTCACTTCTCCACTTTTCTCTGGTGTTACTCAGCTGTCTTCTAACTGAATAAATTGTATTTGTGGTAATACATAATATTCAACTTCTGGTGTCTTACCATTTATGACTGGTGGTAAGCGGATAGTGTCCTATCTTAGAATCCCAGATGGAAAGGAGAAATGTGCTATTACATTATAGGGATAGCAACTAGGGTCACATAAATTGTGGCATGAGACTCTAACTTGAGCTATCAGGTTTCACCTAAAGCACGATAGCAATAATATAAGAGTTCCTTAACTAACTTTGGAAATAGAATAGCAATCAGAAGCACAAGTTGATACTGACCTAGGTTCAACCTACTCTTAAAAATTGGCAAATGTTGGACAACTCAAGGTAGAAAAATTATCTACAGAAAGCCTTCCCGGGGTTGCTGAGGACAGGCATCTTTGATCTTTCCCTTAAATTTGGAAAAGACTTCCAATAAGCTAGTCACTGCGAAGTTGTGGGTTAGAGTTCCAAGCCCCCAACTGCTGTCCTCTGTCTCACTTTTCCCCTTGTTCTTTAGTTTGTCTGGTCCATGGGTTTCCTGAAGACTTAGTCAGGTAGAGTTATACCTGTGTCATAGCTCCTGACCAGTGTGTTCTGACTAGTTTTTAGCCTCTGGTTTTCATCATAGTATTATAGTATTTCAACTTAAATTAGTATGTAAGTCTGGAATAAATAGGAACTTGTACACACTTCCCAAACACTGAGTTGGTCATTGTGTGGTAGCTGTGGAGCTGATGTGATGGCTTTTGTTGACAGTGAGATGACAGACCTGTGTTATAGTTTGCTTCCTCTTCCTCCGTGTTCTGTATTCTGTTCTGTTCTGGAATGTGTGAGTGGATCATTGTGGCTTTAGGAGCAGAGTTATGGAAACTGCCACACCAGCTGCAGCTGTAGGGAAAGCTTGCTAGGAGAATAATGTGGAGAATATCATGTTCTTTAGAGTCACACCACGCCGTGTGACCTTGGTCAAGTTACTGCATCTGGCTGCTATTGTTTTCTCATCTGCCAAATGAGTATGATAATATCCAACTTCTTGGAATTAACATGAGGATCGACTGGCAACATCCATGTAAAGGAGCTTGGGAATTTACCTGACACACAGTAAATGCTCAACAGCTTACCAGTGTTAGAGTCATCCTCATTATTAGTGTTCTGGGTAGATAACTCAAGGCTGGGAAAGTGTGTGCTGGTTTTCAGCTACTATCTTTAAGATGCCCTCATTGCTAATATTTGTTGAGAATCAACCACGTGCCACACATTGCTCTAAGCACTTTGTGTGCATGAGGTCTGACAATTACATTCACGTCCTAGAAAAAGTGCTGCATGCTTCGTTGCTGTATATCACTATGGTCACCTTTGAACTACTCTGCCTGTATGGTCACCTTTGAACTACTCTGCCTGGGAAACTACACATTGATGCTAGCACCTAATTCACCCTTCAAAGCAATTTTGGAGCTCTTGTTCCGGAATGGCCATCAGAGCTATCATACCATTACCCTTGATGTCCTGAGTGTCATTAAAATGCCTTCCTTTCAATATTTCCTTTATCTTTAGGTAAAGAAAACAGTCATTGGGGCCAGACCAGGTGAGTAGGTTAGGTGTTCCAGTACAGTTATTTGTTTACTGGCTAAAAAATCCCTTTCAGACAGTGCCGTGTGAGCTGGTGTATTGTTGTGATACAGGAGCCACGAGTTGCTGCTGAAAAGTTCAGGTCATTGTCCTCTAACTTTTTCACACAGTCTTTTCAGCACTTCCAAACAGCAAACTTGGTTAACTGTTTGTCCAGTTGGTACAAATTCATAATGAACAATCCCTCCGATATAAAAAGAGTTTAGCAGTATTGTTTTAACTCTTGATTTGGACTGATGGAATGTTTTTGGTTGTGAATTGGCTGACTTCCATTGTGCAGTTTGACACTTTGTTTTGGGGTTGTATTGGTACACCCATGTTTCATCACCAGTGATAACATGACCCAAAACACTGTCTTGTCTCTCTAAAAGATCTTGACAAGCTTTGACTCTCCTTTGCTTTTGTTCTTTGGTGAGTTCTTTTGGGAGCATTTTTGCACACAACTTTCTCATGCCAGGATTTTCAGTTAAGATTTTCCTAACTGTTTCTCCGCAGACGTTCACTTGGTCTTCACACTGTCAGCTGACGATTTTGCAATGTTTTCAATTTGACAAATTTTTGCAATGTTTTTGTCAGTTCTGCTTGTTACTGATCACTATGGTCTCTTTTTGTCAGTGACGCTTTCCTCAGAAAAATGTTTAATATATTTGTACATTGTCATTTTCTTTATGGCACTATCCCCATAAATTTGGACTAATATGTCCCTGATTTTACTTCTAATCTTGCAAAATTTAACAAGAAATTTAATGTTTATTTGTTGCTGTAATCCAAGCTCCGACGTTCTCCCAACACACAAAAACACATGACAATTACAAATGACATTCAGCAAGACACTGCCACATGTTGACGTGAACACAGCTGTGAAACACTGATATACCAAGGTTATGAAACCTTACCAAGTTGTTTGTACAGTGCTGCCAACGTAAGCACATCGTGGCAAGTTCTTGAAACTAATTGTCAGAGCTTGTATTAACTTATTTGATTTTTTAAAAAATCTTACAACATGGGGATCTGATTTTTCTCTGTTTTGCAGATGAGGAAATTGAAATAGAGAGCTTAAATCACTGGTTTTATCTTAAAGTGCCCACTGTCTTGTGAGATGTTAGATAAGCAAGGGGAGAGTACCCAGTAAGCATGGTAGGCACATGCATACTGACTGTTCAAAGATGTGATGAAACCCCTGTGCAATTGTTCACTACAGATTAGCAAGCGCACACAAGTGAGTCCGTGCTTAGCTTACTTTCTGGTCATACATCCTGGAAATGGATTGTAAATTCAAAAAGAGGCTTTCGTTCTATGCCAGCCAAGTGCTGAAGGTGCTATAGGGTTGGGAGAAAGATGGATGCCAGCCACACCTAGATGCAGAATCCCTGATGTGGTGAAAAAATGTGAAATCATTCACTACAAGTGATCTGGTAATCCAGGTAAGCACTTTGCTTCCCTTGGCTATTGGGTAATCCATCTCTGGTGGCATAATGGTTAAGTGCTACATCTGCTAACCCAAAGGTCAGCAGTTTGAATCCACCAGCCATTCCTTGGAAACCCTATGGAGCAGTTCTACTCTGTCCTATAGGGTCGCTATGAGTCAGAATTAATTTGAAGTCAATGGATTTGTTTTTTTTTTTTTTGTGGGTAAGGATAACATTCTAGAAAGAAAAACACAATGTGATTTTTGAAAGGTAGCTGGGAAGTTTTCTTTTTATTTGGCTTTGAATGTCAACCTTGTTGGTGGTGACAGTATCATCAAGTCGGCTAAGGAGTCCAAGCTGTAGCCTATACTGTTTTTTTCTTTTGTTTCTACTCACAGATGTCTCCACAGTTGTTGATCCCCAAAAGTTGAGCCTGGCATCATCCACCTATGAGTGGCTGATATTTGATTAAGGTCCAGAGCCCATTAGCTGGGGGAAAAGATAGTCTCTTTAACAAGCGATGTTGGCAAAACTGGCTATACATCTGCAAAAAAGTGAAACAAGACCCAGATCTTATACCATGCACAAACACAAACTCAAAATGGATCAAAGATGAAAATATAAAATCTGAAACCATAAAAGTCATGGTAGAGGAAACAGTGACATTAGAAGCCCAAACCCATGACATAAACATGATACAAAATATTGCTAACAATGCACAAACACCAGAAGAAAAACTTGATAACTGGGAGCTCCTAAAAATCAAACACACCCATCAGAACGCTTTACCAGAAGAACAAAATGACAACCTAGAGACTGGGAAAAATTTTTCACCGTGACAAGTGTTATCGGCATCTAATCTTCAAAATCTGTAAGACACCATAAAACCTCAATAACAAAAAGACAAGTAACCCAATTTAAAGAATATGGGCAAAGGATATGAGCAGGCACTTCACCAAAGAAGATACTCAGCCATTAGAGAAATGCAAATCAAAACTACAATGAGAAGCCATCTCACCCCAGCAACGCCAGCATTAATCCCCAAAACACAAAATAATAAATGTTGCATAGACTATGAAGAGATTGGAACACTTATCCACTGCTAGTCAGAATGTAAAATGGTCTAACCACTTTGGAAGTCAATTTGGCACTTTATTAAAAAGCTAGGAAAGGAAGTACTATAGGGTCCAGCAATGCCACTCCTTGGAATATGTCCTAGAGAAATAAGAGCACTCACATGAATAGATACATACATGCTCATGGTCAGTGCAGCATTGTTTACAACAGCAAAAAGATGGAAACCGTCTAGGTGCTCATCAATGGATGAATAGATAAGCAAATTATAATATATTCACACAATGGAATACTATGCAACAATAAACAATTGTGAATCCATGAACCATCTCATAAGATCGATGAATCTGGAAGACGTTAGCTAAGTGAAATTGGTCAGTTGCAAAACTACAAATACTGTATAGGACTACTCTTATAAGAATTCAGGAAAAGGCTTAAACATGGAAGAAAACATTTTTTGATGGTTACGAGAGTGGGGAGGGAAGGAGAGGGATCTTTGTCAATAGGTAGTAGACAAGAATTATTTTAGGTGAAAGAAGCGCAACACACTTAGATAAGGGGAAGCCTTATGAAACTAGCCTAACATGAAAGCTAAGAAGTTTCCTGAACATAACCAAATACTTTGAGGCACAGAGTAGCAGGGTCAGGGTTCTGAAGACCATCATTCCAGGGGGTATGTAGGTCAACTGGCATAACAAAGTTTATTATGAAGATGTTCTGCATCCCACTTTGGTGAGAGGTATCAGGGGTCTTACAAGCTAGCAAGCAGCCATATAAGATGCATCTATTGGTTCTAACATACCTGGAACAAAGGAAAATGAAGAATATCAAAGACATAAAGATAATTTGAGCCAACAGTCAGAAAGGCCCACGTACGCTAGGGACTCCATCAGCTGGAGACCAGAAGAACTAGATGGTGCCCAGCTACCACTAAGGACCACCCTTGCAGGGAATACAACAGAGAATCCCTGACACAGCACGAAAAAAGTGGGGTGCAGAATTCAAATTCTGGTTAAAAGAGCAGACTTGATGGCCTGATTGAGACTGGAGGGACCTCAGAAGACATGGTCTTGGGCTTTCTATTAGCCCGGGTCTAAAACCATTCCTGAAACTAACTCCTCAGACAAAGATTAGGCTGGAGCATAAGGAATAATATGGTACTGGTGAAGAGTGTGCTTTTTGGCTTGATTAGATGCATGAAACTAACTAGGTAGCTCCTGTCCAGAGGCAAGATGAGAAGGCAGAGGGGGACAGCAGGTGGTGGAATGGATACAGCAAATGCAGGGTGGAGAGGAAAAATGAGTTGTCATATTGTAGGGAGAGCAACTAGGGTCACATAACAATGTGTGTATAAGTTTTTGTGCTTTTTCACCTGACTTGAATGATAAACTTTCAGTTAAAGCACAGTGGGGGAAAAAAAGTTGTGCCTGGCAAGATTGCACAAAAGATGGAGTCTTAGGGATAGCACTGGTTCTACAGGCCTTCAGTGATGTGTAGAAGGGACAGTGAGGAGATTAGCCAACCAGTTTCTAATCCAGCTCACATAATTCCCATGGATATCAGACATTAACAGGCTTTCACTTTAAAGGCTACCAATAACAACAGGTTATTATGATAATGGTTACGAATTGATCAATAATTAATATTACAATAATTGGTGCTGAGGTTTTCCGTCAATTCCACAATTGCCGCACTGAAATTTCTCAACAACCTTATGAAATGCGTATTATTGCCTCCACTTTATAGATAAGAAAACCGAGGCTCAGTGTGGCCACACAGCTAGTCAGGAATGGGAGTCAAACTCAGGTTTATCTGGCACCAGATGCACTACTGAGCCCATAATTTTGTGTCTCCTCATTGTTAAATCCCAGCCTGTGTTCTTTCAGTGTCTCCTGTATTCTGAATTCAGCACAGTCCCAGGCTGTGTTAGAGATGATTTTCCCTGTCCTTCAAGGTCTGGTTCAAATACCACCTCTCTCATAACGTCCTTCCTCCATCCCCGGCGAGGACTCATTTTTCAGCCACCTTAGTCTGACTTTGTACAAGTCCTAGATGCTGTGCTTCACGTCTTAGTTATCTGGGTACAGGGGTGTTTGCCCCCAATTAGGCTGTTCCTCAGCAGTGCACCTGAGTAAGAATAGGTTCTTAACACAGAATCACTTTCATTCCAGGACAGCAGTGGTCACTCTTGAAACCCACAAATTACTAAGGAAAAATTTATGTGTCCAAAAAAAGGTCTGAGTGTTCTATTAGGTTCTGTTTCTTTCTGGGGGGGAAAAAATGAAATGAATGATTCATTTTTTTATAAGCATTCTTCCAAAATGACCTCAAAGAGGCAGGTACTGGTGAATTCAGTGGCATGAAGCTTGCTTCGGTTCTGGTGTGCAGGGCACCTGGTCTCTTTGCCTTTTAATCAAATAATAGAAATGATGGAAAGAGTAAGATGCCCGGCCGGTAGTTATTCTGAGTCCATTCTTGCAATTGCTGCTGAAGGGATTTATGTAGGTAAGTCCCATTAATGTTAATGGAAGTTACATGTGTAATTCTCCTTTTTTCATCACTGAGAGAATAGAGCTTTGTGTTCCTTGGGTAATTACGGTACCAGCACTGTGTGTTTTCCAGTTAACTTTTTCACCTGCCTTTCCTGCCTGGACTCTAAAGAAAGGAACTGAATTCTTCTGCTCAAAAAGGAGGATGCCAAAATATCTGAGAGGTGAAAGAAACGTAACCAGATCCACTAGTTGGAGGGGGATGGAAAAGCCAGAAAACACCAGGACAGGAAGCTGGGCGGTGAGCTCCTGCTAATTTTCAGATCCCAGGAAGCATGTCGTGGTCTGGGCTTTCTAACAATGGCAGGGCTTTTCACTGGCAGCCCATTTCCTCAGGTATTTGAAGAAAGAGTTGAATAAAGCTCTAAACATTTTGACTGAATTAATTTCAGCGTGTAGGATTTGAGTAGCCATGCCCGAGTCTCTGCAGAGCCTGACAAAGAATTGCTCTGGGTCTCTGCCCAAGACTTTTAATAAAATACGAAAGGTCTTGGTGTCTGAGATTTGGCCTACAGGAATCAGAAGGGACAGCTGTCCTACAGTCCCATTAGAAACGTGGGCCCTGGGGGTGTTCCGCTGGCACACCAGGTGCTGTCATGAGAGCCTACAGCCGGCTGGCCACCTGTTCTGCGGGACGCAGTGGAGCTTATTCATTCACTGCAGAGAAGAAAGTCAGCAACGTAGTCTTGCTCTAGGAGCCCCTTGGTAGTGCTAACAGTCAAGCACTTGGCCACTAACCAAGAGGTTAGTGGTTTGGGTCCACCCGGAGATGTCTTGGAAGAAAGACCTGGAGATCTGCTTCTGAAAGGTCGCAGCCATGAAAACCCTACAGAGATCAGTTCCACTCTGAGACATACTGGGTCGCCATGAGTCGGAGTCAACTCAACAACTGGTTACTCTTGCTTTGCAGACAGGTCCTTTTTTTCTTTTTCATAGAGGAAGGGGAAAATGGTTCAGCTTCCCTGATGCTTTTACTTATACTGTTTAAAAATAGTGGTTTACTTGTACCTGGAAGTAGAGGAAAGGTGTACTTGGATACATAGATAATTTCAGATTTTGTGGCAACTGTGGATCTCGTGTTGGAAGGGACATTTTGTCACCTAATTCAGACATGTTCTGTCATTTGAATTCTTTGCAGGCAGTCCTAAAGCATCCAGTGATAGGGACCCTACTGTTGTGTTTAGCTTGGTGCCAGAGACACGGTTGAGTAAATTATGTGAATTAACCCATCAGAACAGGCTGTGCTGTCTTTAGGCAGCTCTGCGTTAGAAAGTTCTGTCTCGTGGTGAGATAAAAACGTGTCTTCTTTTACTCCTTGAGCCCTGGTCTGTTCTTTCACCCACTGACCCCTCCCTTGTCCTCTGGGAACATGCAGAATAAGTCAACTCTCTCTGCTATTTGAAAATTCTTTACTGTTTTATCAGAATTAAGAATTGAGATGTATGGTTGGCCTAATTTTCATTTCTTGGGCTAGGGCTCTGTCTGTGTATTTTCCAGTTGTTCTCTTACCCCATTAAATAACTGAACCGCACTTCTTCAGCATGGCTAATTTCCTGAGACTTGTGATAGAAGACCTTTTGTCTGTCACCTTGTCCTTTAAATTGTTACTTGACCTATTACTGACCAAGATTGTCCATCTAGCTGCCCATCCCTGAGGCCCCCTTCAGATGAACTGGTTAGAGATAGGACAAGACTTACAGTATTATGAGAGCTACTTTCTTCAAGAAAAGTCCACTATAATGAAAAGAAAGTCAACCAAGATTCAGGAGACCTGAACATACACTAAAAGATTTTCTAAATTCAACCCAACATTTCAAAGGATAGAGTAACAGGGACAGGGGTCTGGGGACCAGATTCTCAGGGGACATCGAAGTCAATTAGCGTAACTAGTCTTTTGCTAAGAGAATCTTCTGCACCCCATATTGGTGAGTGGCATCAGGGGTCTTAAAAGCCAGCAAGCTGCCAGCCACTGCCACCTGAGGAACATCAGTTGATCCCAATCCACCTGGAAAAGATGATGACTAAGAACATCAGAGACACGAGGAAAAATGAGCCCAGGAAACAAAAGGACCCATAAAATTAGGAGACTATATCAGCATGAGACCAGAAGAAGCAAATGGCCACCAAGAAAGATAGCTTTGATAGGGGACACAATGTAAAGTCCCTGATGCCACACAAGAAAAAGAGGGATGCAGCTCAAGAACTCTGCTCAAAGACCAGAATTGAAGATCACACAGCCTGGAGGGTCCCCTGGGAACATGTCCCCTAGACTCGCTGCTGATCTAGACCTGGAACCAGTACTGAGGTCAACACTTCAGACTAAGAATGGACTGGACTCAGGGACACAGAGTGAGCATGTGATATGTGTGCTTCATGGTTTCATACATTTATGGGAGGCTGTCCTGCTGGTTTCTTTCTAGAGGGGAGAGGAGAGGGTGGAGGTGAGAGGGCAGGTGTTTCTTAAAAGGATACTGGAAGTAAAGAGTGAATAGGAGACTTCTAACTCCAAGCTACCTTACCTGACAGAGTAGAATTGTCCCATAGAGCTTCCAAGGCGGTTGTCTTTACAGGAAGGTGTCCTGGTGGTGCCTTGCTGAAAGTGCTCAGCTGCTCACCGAAAGATGGGTGGTCCTCACCCACTAGCTGTTCAGTGGGAGAAAGATGTGACAGTCGGCTTCTGTAAAGATTACTGCCTTTGAAACCCTGTGGGACTGTTCTACTCTGCCCATAGACAGGGTCGTCATGAATCAGAGTTGACTCTGCAGAAATAGGAGGGTCCCCCAGCACCAATTTTTCCTGCAGAGTAGCTAGTGGGTTTAAACCACAATGGTTGGCAGCCAAGCATTTAATCACTCCACAACCAGGGCTCTTTGAAAATCTTTACCGAGACCTAAAGGGTGCCCCGTGACGTGTGACACCTACCAGTGAGGCTAGATATACAGGGATGGCTGCTGTTATCAGTAGGGCACTTAACAATATTTCTTAAAAACTTAGTTCACTCAACTTAAAATGACTGCTTTCAGTAAAGGAAAATATTTATTGATTGCTTACTTCAGAAATTGGCAGAGTTTTTCTGTAAAGGGCCAGATAATAAATATGTCATGCTTTGTGGCCCATACACACTTGCAATGATTTAACTTTACAGTTTCAACTCCATTGCTATTAACATGAGAGCAGACAATCCGTAAATAATGAGTGCGGCACTATGCCAGTAAAAATTTATTTATTGTAAAACAGGTAGTGGTCTAGATTTGCCCTGCTTGTTGTTGTTGATGAGCACGGTTGACCTAGTGTGTGCCACATGCTTAAAAATAGTTGCAGGTTTTTATAACAATCTGATAGGCAGTGAGTTTTTCACTTTATAGGCTCAGAGAAGTGAAGGCCCTGGGGTCACTCAGCTTGCACCATAAATTGAAATGTGTGTAGCCATTTGTCTGGGCCATGATTCCCAATATTTTATGATTCCCCTCCCCCCCCCATTTTGTGATTTTCTTATGCTGTGTGTTAGAGGATTAGGGTAGGATTGTAGATCACTTCATAAGGTTACCTCCGTGCTCCATTGTAAAGGGAGTTTCCCTGGAGTGTGGCTTGCACCACCTTTTATCCTTTTACCCTACAAGAGATCAAAGGAAAAGGAGCAAGCAGAGAGTTAGGAACCTCATACTATCAAGCAAACAGTACCAGGAGTACAACGTGTCCTTCAGACTGGAGGTTCCTGCACCAAGATGCATTCTGACCAAAGACTGATACGATGCAAGGACCTTTCTCCAGAGCTGACAAAGAGGAGAAGCCCTCGCCGGGGCAGGTACCCTTAATTCGGACTTGTAGCCTACTAGACTGTGTAAGAATACACTTTTCTTTGTTAAAGCCATCCACTGATTGTATCTCCGTTAGAATAGCACTAGATGACTAAAACAGCTCGTAAAGGAAAGAATTGGGGTTCTAGAGGAGGTTTCACAGTTAGAGAAAGGAAACAGTCAATGACGTTTAATTCAACAAATATTTCTTGAGTGCCTGTTATGTGATTATATTAGTGCTAGACATTTCAAATGATTGGCATCTTCATGTGAGGAGCCCTGGTAGTGCAGTGGTTAAGAGCTGGCCTGCTAACTGAAAGTTCTAGAGCTGGCCCGCTAACTGAAAGTTCTGCAGCTCAAATCTACCAGCCACTCCTTGGTTCTGCTCTGTCTCCTGTGGTCGACAGGAGGCAGAATTAAGTCAACAGCAACACGTTCAGCATCTGCCTATTTCACTTCTTTCTGATTACCTAGAAGACTTTTTTTCTAGTAAGACTTTCATGTAACTCAGGAGACATCATGGTGAACAGAATAAGAATCTTGGAATCAGACATGACTCAAATTTTAACCACATGACTTAGCAATTCCAAACTTGGGAAAGCTATTTCAGCTCTGTTCTGAATATCCTGAGAGCAATGACAAATGAAGTGATATTGCCAGAGGCTAAGGCTTCCCTTAAGTAATTTTCAAAGGACGTTTTACATTGGAAGGAATACTACACTTTGGTTTTGTATTACTTAGATTCTTCCTACTAGATACTGTTAAGGTCTTTATCTAGATTTTCAGACTTTTAAGGATGAAACCCTCGTGGTGCAGTGGTCTGCTAACCAAAAGGTTGACAGTTCAAATCTGCTAGTCGCTCCTTGGAAACTCTATAGCGCAGTTCTACTCTGTTCTGTAGGGTTGCTATCAGTCGGAATCAACTTGACGGCAGTGGGTTTGGGGTTAAGGATAACGTGACAAAGAAGGCAGCCCTTCTTTTGTTTGTCTCTAAGAAGTTGGCTTGAGTGATGGAGCTGTAATTGACTGTCTTCATCAGCAGGCAGAAGATCATAAGGGAGATTCGAGGAAAGTAGATATTGAGTTCAAACTACACAAAAACTCTTCTTTCTCTTTTATCTGCCAAGAGACAAAGGAATCATTCGGGACAGTGACTTGTAAGGTTACGCTGTGATCATGAGGGATGCTCATCATCAGAATGGGATTTGTCAGGGTCAATGGTTGTCACAGGTGGTGAACATTTAGAAGGACATGAGGTGCTACAACCAGATCCCTCATGGAATGGCTCCTTGGTTTCATGAGGCATCCCAGTTTATTAGTCTAAAAATGTGTTTAGGGCTTCAGTTCTCCATCCTAGTTTGTGGCATAATGACTGGGTCTCAAACGTTGGCAAGTGACCATCTGAAGCACAGCAGTGGGTCTCTATTCACATGCAGCAACAGACAAACGAGGAGAGTAAGGAATAGGAACTAGATGGTGCCTGGCTCCCATTACCGAACATTTTGATCAATGATGTTATAGAAGACTCCTCATCCAAAGGGGGAAAATGGAAAAATGGAATTTAAAATTCTTCTGGACTTCAGAATTCCTGGAGCCAAGGAGGGTGGATGAATCCCTAAAACTATTGCCCTCAGATGATCTTCAAACCTTAAGCCAAAAATACCCCTTGAAAGTCTTCTGAAAATCAAACAGTACTTTAGCTTAACTAGTAAAAAATACCTACCTTGAGCATTATGCTCCTTTGAGATCTATCTGTATGGGATCAGACCGACAACAGCAACGTGAAAGATTAGGAACCTTAGGGGACTGTGAGTATGACGTTAATGGAAAAGAAGCAACTCGGAAAAGGAGTGAGAATGGTCGCACATCTTGACAACGTAATCCATGTCACTGAACTGTACAGGTAGAAATGGTTGACTCAGTATATTGTGCTTTCAGTGAAAGTTCTCTATCCAGTTTGTCATACAAAAACTTAACACACTTTGCTATGTAGCAGCGCACTCCTCCTTTCCATTTTCTATTTCCTGTGTCCATGCCACCAGCTCCTGTCTCCCTCTGCTCTCTCATCTCACCTCTGGGCAAGAGCTGCCCCCTTAGTCTCATGTATCTATGTAAGCCAAGAAGTACACTCTTCACCAATATCATTTTATGTCTTATAGTCCAGCCCAAACTTTGTCTGAAGAGTTGGCTTCGGGAGTGGCCATGTCTTTGGGACTCTCAAGTCTGTCAGACCATCAAGTCTGGTGTCTGTAAGAGAGTTCAGGTTCTGCTCCCCAATTTTCTCTTACTGTGTCAGGGACTCTTTGTAGTGTCACCTGTCAGGGCACTCACTGGTGGCAGCCAGCACCATCTAATTCTTCTGGCTTCGTGCTGATGTAGTCTCTGGATTATATGGCTCTTTCTGTCTCTTGGGCTCGTATTTTCCTTGTGTGTTTGATGTCCTTCATTCTCCTCTGCTCTAGGTAGGTTGGGATCACTTGATGCCGGTTTTCTTTCTTTTTTTAAAAAAAAAAAATCTAAAAAAAGAAAAATGGGATAGGAGGGGTTTGGTAGCCTATAAAGAAAAAGCTTATGACTGTAGTAGGCCTGAGGTTACTCTAGGGATTGTCTTTAGTGTCTAAGTATATCACATAGAGTCTATCTTGATGACTGGAATCTCTTATTCAATAAGCTGCATCATCTCACGTTTCAGACATTTCTTTATACGCACATCAGAAATGCCTTCTGCCCATGGTATGACCGTTCACTGCCAGAGAAACTTGTCATGTGCTGTCTGGGACTCTTTGCTAGCCTTGAGGACTTTTCACTCCACTTTCCATGAAGCACCTTGCAGATGTTCTCACTGGAGGCACCTCCCAGACTCTCTTGTGCTCTCCTGGCTCTGATGTGCTAATGGAAACGCATGCATGCGCGTGTGCGCGCACACACGCACACAAATACACACACACCGTCCAAAACAAAGAAAGCCAACCTTAAAAAAAAAAAAATCAGTGTAAGAGATTAAAATATAAACCAGGTCCTGCTTGAACATTTGGCACAATCTTAATGACCTCTACCCTTTGTATTTCTCTGTTTTTATCAGATGAAAATCAAACTTCTTTGATCCGTGAAGATGATCTTTGAACTCTGTTGAAACTTTAAAACTCCACAGTGGTCCAGCAAGCATTTCATTTGCATAATTTACCACCCAAGGAGTAAAAGTATGTTCTCTAACTTGGCACGCAGTATATAGTATGTTACAGTGTTAAGAGAAGATTGTTTACTTGGCATGCAGTGTGGTGAACGACAAGTTTGCCTTAAGAATCACTACCCTTTCTCTCTACCGTATCTCCCAGGAACTGTAGGTTGTACTACAAATTTAAATGTAATTATTGAGATAGACATCAGTCCTCTCAGCCAGTTAAGACCGTACACACTAGCAGAGCTTGTGGGGACTGAACGGGGTGGAAGTCTGATTCGCATAAGCATGTCCTTTTGGGAAATAGGATGGAGAAAATAAATGTCTCAGCTAGTCGGGTTTAGTCTTTGGCTTTCAGAGAGCTGGTTTATTAGCTGAAGGAATAGAACGGAGCATTTGAGAATCTAAATTTCCTTCTTCCTCCCTTCTGGGGCTGCCTTCTCTCTCTTTGTGTGTGTGTGTGTGTGTGTGTGTGTGTGTGTGTGTGTGTGTGTGTGTAGCTTGGGTGTTTGTAAGACTTACTTCACTGGTATTAATGCTTTGTAAGGTTTCTCTAGTATCTTCAGGGTAGTGTTCCTCTTTTTTAATTCCTGAAATTAAAATGTGTTGGAATGCTTGGCTGCTTTTCACTCCTTCCTCAATGGACCCTTAAGTTTTTCACACCAAGGTGTCCTTCAGGGTGCCAGGTCAGGCTACCAAAACAGCTTCTAGGAGGGGATTAGGACCAATTAACATCTCTGTACACAAAGGCCACTGGCAGCTGAACAGGCAGGCTGGTGGCCGCTGCAGAGCTGCATTTTAAATAGGGGCCTTCTGTACTTGAGTTCAAGTAGGAAGAGGTGGAGAAAGTTTTTATTTATAATTGAAAAATGCTGGTTTTGGATCAAGTCTAGTGAAAAGAAAAGTAGAGTTCAGAAGTATCTTGCAAATACCATTTGGTCTATATTGTATGTGATTTCTGTCAAGCACACTGTGACAATATAGCCAGTTTCTCAGCCTGTATTGAGATGAAGTGATGTTTCTTTACCTAACAGTTTTGTCCTTCCATTCCTCTTCTGTGTTTAAAAAAAAACTTCAGCTGGATCCCAATGCACGAAAAGGAGCCGCTCTAAAGGATACATGGTCTTAAAAGCTGGTAGCCTTTTTGTAAGAAATTTATTATATGGATTCCTATACCACAAAATCTTTGTTTAGGGCAAAATAAAGTGTCTTTCAGTTTCAGAGGAATTGCATTATTTTAGTTTTTTCATTTTTAGGTCCAGTAACCAAATCCTTAAACTTAGTATTTTTCATTAGTTTTCATGTTTGAGGATATGTATCATTTTGTGTCCAGAAAGACCGGAATCCATAAAGACGCGAGAGTTAAAAGAAAGATTTTGTGAGCCACATAACGGAAAGACTGTTAAACAGACATCTGGTTGGAATCTCTTCGTTTTTGAGAGTGATGTCATAAAAACCTGTTTCTACACTTAATGAGACAGTTCTTAAATACATTTTTTAAAGTTTGGGTCAAAGGAGGCATGTTTTCAGTTCCTTTAATATCACACCTTCCCAGCTTCTTTCACTTCAAGGCAGTCAGCTTTCTCTGTGAAGGAAAATGCTAGAACATAAAATGCAGCTTTCAAAATCCCACCCAAAAGGCTACAGTGGGAATCCCTGCAGAAAAACTGAAACCTAAAAAAATAAAATTAATCTATGGCAAGTCGAACAAATGATGGTGATCACCAGTGGACTGAATCCAGGGAAAAGGAGGCAGGATTCCTATTCCCTGTCCTGTTGTGTATTTCTGTTTTACACAAGGAACCGATGAAGAGATAATAGTATGAATTTCTCTTCCAATGACTTGGATGGAAAATGTTTTTTAAAAAGTCAGTCTCCTGAGTCCTTGTCTAAATTATGGTCATTTTCAGTTTCCTGGGTTTTTTACATAACTCTAGAATCTTCTTAGTGTGATATTTTTGAAGCAAACCTTAATACAGTCTTAATGTGTGGCTTCCCCCCTGGGTTTTAGTTTCAGATACTGTATTGTGAGTCTTCAGAGGTGTTGAGTCCCCCTAATGTTAAATGGTAATTGCCAGAAGTATAGGTGGGGATGGAAACATTGTTATATTTTGTTCATTTTTCACACTTGAGCAGTTATCCCTTTTTCTCTCTTGCTGTATGCTTATTAGAGTATGAAATGCAGGTGTGTGGGAAATGGCTAGCGGACAGTGACAGGTTATTTTGTTGGTCACTGCCTAATTAGTAGCATAGTGGATGCACCCTGCTAAGCTTTAGTGTGAGGCTGCAAAGCTGGTCTGTTCTAATTTCCTCACGGCTTTGATATTCACCAAGAGATTGACGGTTTACACAAAAAGCCAAGGCCCGAAGGAGGCCCGTGGAAACAATGAGCCTTCTTGCTTGTAGACACCACAGATGTGAGAGAAAGCTGGCAAAAAACAATTGGCTGACACTGTCTAATTGTCTCCGATGTCAGCGTCATTAATGTTTTCCCATGTAAAACGGAGAAGGCCAAGGTTGTATCCTCCCTTTATTTTGAGTCACATGATTATGTAACTTACCAAGATTCAGATTGTTAATTGTGTCTGTGCAATAAAGAAACTGAAGCTACCTTGGATTTAATGAGTATGCACTTAATTAATTTGGACGGCTTTTATCTTTATTACCTTTTGAGTAATCTTGATCAGAATTGATACCATTTTTCAGCAATGGAAATCACAATTCATTTAATGAACATGTACACATTTACTATTTCTTTCTGAATTCATGCTGGAGCAGTGATTAAGAAAGTTTGCGTACCTTCTGGGAGGCTTCTTCTCAGTGCGTTTAGCAATCCAAACCCACTAAGTTGGGTCTGACTCATAGCGACCCTAGAGGCTGGAGTAGAACTACCCCATAGAGTTTCCAAGGAGCACCTGGTGGACTTGAACTGACTACCTTTTGGTTAGCAAACATAGCACTTAACCCGCTATGCCACCAGGGTTAGCAATAGTTAGATCAAATGCTTCTTTAGGGATGTCTTCAGAGCTCTGTAAAGTAGACAATGGATCCAAATATTCTAAAGAAGTGCACAGTAATAGTCAAAAAGGGACAAAATTATAAGGCTGCCCCTCTGAAACTCCAAGAAGATTTCTTTCCTGAGGAGGGGTAGACGGGGGCAGGTGGAACCCTAGGAAGAAATGACACACTGAATTGAAAAAGACTTTTTTTTTGGCAAGGTAAGGCTAGTTGTTTCCTGCAGTGCTAGTAATACGTCAATCCAAACTGAAGTCTAGTACTTGCTGTTGGAATGAGCAAATATTATCACATTTTGCATCGTGCAGCCACATCTGAAACACTAAAATAAGTCAGAGTGGACAGTGTAGTCTCTGCTGCTTTGGATTTTTTCTAGGACTTCGCTGAGCAGCATGTGTTTTCCCTCTGAACAAGATAGTGCCTGGAGTAGAGGCTGTGAAAGAGAGCTGTGAACAGGGAAGAATTACTCTGTGATTTGCACTTTGATTATGCAGCCTTTGATTATGGGAATCTCAGATGCTGAGTTCTACATTGACTTAAAATATATCAAACATCATTTCCTCCAAAAATCTCTTTGAAGAAGGAACCTCCTAAAAACTAACTTTTCTGGAGACGCCTTGTATTTTCCACTGAACCTTACGTTTATCAAGATGTGCTACTTAAGGACCCAACCATTCTTGACAAGAAGCATTGGTATTTGAACTTGGAGTCATGCATAGAAAACTTTATCATCAGAGTATCTGGCTTCCTGCATGGCTTCCGCACCTCCACGAGAGTGCGTGAGAAGTGCAGTCTGCGTAGCGGGTGCCCAGTACATGAGGGTGGGGGCAATACATTGTCCGCATTGGCTTCTTAGGGGATATGAGAACGCAGCTGACGACCAAAGAGAAGCCAGTGTGGGAAAGTGCACAGCCTCTGGGGTTAGGGGGACCTGTGCTTCAGTCTGGCTCTACTGCGTACCAGCTGTGTGAGTCTGACATGATCTTTCCAAGCCTCTATTTCTTTATATATGAGGACTTCCAAATAAGTTCATGAACTCATCCTAGAAAAACTGCTATATACCTCATTGCTGAATATCATTATGGTCACCTTCAAACTACTCCCATTGGGAAGCTATGCACTGATGCCAGTGCCCAGTCCACCCTTCGAAGCAATTTTGGAACTCTTTTTCTGGAATGGCCATCACAGCTGTCTTTCCATCACCCTTGATGTCCTGAATGTCATCAAATTGTCTTCCTTTCAATGTTTCTTTTCTCTGCAGGTAAAGAAAAAAGTCACTGGGGCCAGATCAGCTGAGTAGGTACGGCGTTCCAATACAGGCGTTTGTTTACTGGCTAAAAACTCCCTCACAGACAACTATGCAATTAAATTCACAAACTTGCCACTGTGCCACCATGTGCAACGGCCGTTCCAGAAAGAGTTCCACAATTGCTCTGAAGGGTGGACTAGGCACTGGCATCGGTGCATAGCTTCCCAAGGGGAGGACTGTGAAGGTGACTGTAGTGGTACTCAGTGATGAAGTGTGTGGCACTTAGAACAATCGGGTTCATGTACTTAATTGCCAGATCTCATATATGTATTAAAAGCAATAATAAAAAAATCTTTCAGGGGGTGGTGTGAGATTTAAAGATAATGATTATAAAGTGCTCAGCAAGGGTCTCCTATAGTAGCTGTACTCTATAAATGGTAAACCAAGAACCAAACCAAGCCTGTGGCTCTCGAGTCTGCTCGGACTCACAGTGACCCTGTAGACTGTAAATGGTGGTGACTGTTATTATTATAGCAGAACATTTCATGCTTTAGAGCACGTCTGTCTCAGGCTCTGCCTCCTCCATTTCCTGATTGTGTATAACTGAGCATCTTACCTAACCTGCCTAAGCTTAGTTCCTCATCTATATTCTGTAAATATAAATAGTATCCATCTTGTAGTGTTGTTGTGAGGAAGATGTGAACTGATGATGATGGTGATAGTGATGATAAAAATAATAGATATAATTAATATTACTGACATTTATTGAGGATGTGTGAGGGATTAGCTAACCGCTAATTAGCTAACCCCAGTGAAATCATTTATCAATGAACTATTTCTTATCTATGAGGTTAAAAAATATATTTCCTATGAACCCACACCCCTGCGTATCTCCACCTCGCTTTTTCTCTTACTAGGTTTTGCAAAAACAGCAACAATGTGAAAGGTTATCCTTGAATAAGTTCAAGCTTCTCCAGATTATAGTAATCGTTGATGCTGGCGTGTAAGCTGTCTGCCTGGGTCCTGTCTCTCAGCAGCCCTGAACCATCTGGGGACGATATCTCGTGATCTGTGGATCCTTCCACACTGGGTACAGCCAGATGGACCAACGGAAGGCTCTCCTTTCCCTTTTGTTTTTATTGGCTTAATTGGTCCACAAAGGGGATAAAGTTTCACAGTTTTTAAATACTGTGCCTGTATCGGTGTGTGTTGGTTTATTGTAAGAATGCAGGGGCATTTTTTTCCAATAGGTTGGTCAAACTCTGATTTTTTGAAAATTCTGGATGTAGGATTTTGGAGTTTGGGCATCTAAAGAATCATAGTCTTTCATTTGCGACACCATGAGAGTTTCAGGTAGGTCTAGTGGGATTGTCTAAACTAGTGTCTGGGTGCTTCACAGGAGTCAGTGCTATAAACTACTATACCCTTATCTTCCCACTGGGTTATTGAAGCTGAAGATTTCAAATCAATTCAGCAAACAATTTTTCAAGGTCATTTGGCATAAACCACTGTGCTAGATGGTGGTGTGTGGTGTTGAATCAGTGTCGACTCACAGTGATCTTATATGACAAAGTAGCTCCTCAGGGTGTCCTAAGCTATGATCTTTACAGGAACAGATTGCTAGATCTTTCTCTCCCCCAGAGCTGCTGCTGCTGTTGTTAGGTGCCATCGAGTCAGTTCCAACCGATAGCGACCCTATGAACAAAAGAATGAAACACTGCCCAGGCTTGTGCCATGTCTACAATCGTTTTCATGCTTAAGCCCATTGTTGTGGCCATTGTGTCAATCCATCACATTGAGAGTCTTCCTCTTTTTCACTCATCCTTCTCTCTACCAAGCATGATGTCCTTCCCCAGGGACTGATCCTTCCTGAAAACATGTCCAAAGTATGTAAGATGCAGTCGTGCCATCTTTGCTTCCAAGAAGCCCTCTGGTTGTACTTATTCCAGAACAGATCTGTTTGTTCTTTTGGTGGTCCAGGGTACATTCAACATTCTTCTCCAACCCCACAATTCAAAGGCATCAATTCTTCTTCTGTCTTCTTTGTTTTGTGATCCAGCTTTCACATGCATATGATGAGATTGAAAATACAATGGCTTGAGTCAGGCACATTTTAGTCTTCAAGGTGACACCTTTAAGGTGACTTTTTTTTTTAATTATGATTGAACGAAAATGTACATTCCCATGTAAATTGCATGCCCTCCTATATGAAGCTCCCACTGCTCTCCCTGCCTGGTGACAGCACACTCTTTCTCTCTGCTCCATACTGTCTTATCCTCCCAACAATCTCCTATCCCCTCCTTTCCACCTACTCCCCTTGATCCAGTAAGAGGTCAGCAGGACAACATCCTATAGATGTGTAGAACCATAAACTACACACATGATGTGGTCACTCTGTGTTGCCAAGTCCAATCCATTCCTGTCCAAGAGTTGACCTCCATTATGATTTATGGATGGGGCAGCATCAGGGCCAAGGGCCATGCTCCCAGGGTAACCCCAAGGCCCGTGGACCATCAATTGCAGTCTTTTAATGGAGCTCTCAGAGTGCACCCCTTTTTATTCTTGTGTTGCCAGTGAGACTGAACTCTGTGAGCTCCATCACAGCTTTCACTGGTGGTGGCTGGGCACCAACTGGTTCTTCCAGTCACAAATAGATGTAGTCACCCACTCACGTGGGTCTCACTGTCTTCTGGGTTCTCTTTCCCCGACGTTGTTTTGGTCCTTGGTGATCATCCATTCATGCTAAGTTGGGACCATTTGCTGTACGCTTAGATGACAGCTTTTAAGACCCCAGATGCCACTCACTTTAAGGTGATATTTTTAAAACTTAAATAATGTAATGTCTATAAGCAGTAATCATTCAATAAATGGTAGCTATCAAGGAGACAGAGTCTCTGCACTGAAAGGAGGAGACAGATCTGGAGAAGAGGAGGCAGGGGACAGGAGGAGGCTCAGGGAAGACTTCCTGGAGAGGATGGTCCTTGATTTGGTCTGGATGGAGGAGGCAGCACGTTTAAGGTGAATCAGGACAAGATGATGCTTTCCATGTGAGGGGACAACAGGAGCAAACACAGTGATAACAGCCTGCAGGGAACTGAGTGTTATCAGGAATGCAAAGCCCTTGGCGTGTACTTACCCCTCAGGAGATGCTGCTCAGAAGCCTGATGTGTCAGGTTCCTACTCCCTCTTCGACGGTGAGGTTGTCCAAAGAAGGCCAGCTCTTACTTAACTGTATCATCTGTTTTTGAAGGAGAAGGCCATTTATGGGGAATATCATGTCTACCATTTAAAGAAAAGTTAGATGTGTTTCTAGAACTTTCCTTAGTGACATGTCACCTTGTCCTAATTATTCAACCTGTCTTAGAGTTTTTGTTATTAAAATCTAAAATTTATACAATAACAATATCAACCTCATCTGGGATATTTCAGGGTGAAATGTCATGTAAAGTGCATGGAACAGTCCTTGGTATAAAGAAACAGTTCATAAATGGTAAGATTGATGCTGTGTTGACTATTCTTGGGACATTTCTATTTTAGATAGAATGTTCAGAAGAAGGCTGTATTTAATTGAGAGAAATGGTGAAAATTTTCTTGGCATGCTATTACTTAAAATTTGGGAAGTCAGTGAGAGGAGTAGAGAAAGGTGAACCAGTTCTTCCAATTGTCTTGTCCAGAGAAGAATTTAGTGCTGTGGAGGAGCCCTACTGTGGAGCAATGGTTAAGCCCTCAGCTGCTGAACCCTCTATCTTGTGCAGGGGCTTTAGTGGAGTAGTGGTTAAACCCTTGGCTGCTAACCAAAGAAGATTGGCAGTTCGAACCCACCAGCTTCTCCGTAGGAGAAAGATGTGGCAGTCTTCTTCTGTGAAGATCATAGTCTTCAAAGTCCTATGGGGCAGTTCTACTCGGCCATATATGGCCCCTATGAGTTAGTATCGACTCCATGGCAATGAGTTTGGGTACATGCCATAGTATCAAAAGGTTAAACCAAAGCCAAGCCAAGTGCCGTCGAGTAAACACAGATCCGAATATTACAATTCTGAGACAGCCAGGGTGTTAGAAGATTTTTAAGGGAAAAATCCTGGGAACAAACTTACCCCATGAAGCAAAGCTTTTCCCTTTTTTATTCCCTCTCTCTCCCTCTTCTCTATTGATCACGCTCCCCACCACATACACCTTTTGTGCATAGTAGGGTGTTTGACAAAGTATTGGGCTTGGTTGGGTTTTAAATCTATGTCTATGTGCGCTTGTGCAGAGCACAGCTTGTACAACTGCTTGTACATCATGTTAAAAAAAAAGAACCCAAACTTTTGCTGTTGAGTGATTTCCAACCATAGCGACTCTGTAGGGTTTACAGGGAGCTGCTGGTGAACTAGAACTGCTGAACTTTTGTTAGCAGCTACAGCTCTAAACCGCTTCACCACGAGTACTTCACACGGCCATATTACCCACAGCCATATTAGGTGGCCCTTATTCCCTTCTGAATTCTTAACTCCTGTGTGAGCTTACTTAATGGTGATTATTTTGTTACTTATGTCAAAACCTAAATGTGAAAAACTACATCAAAAATTAGCTTAACTGAATATGTTTATCCTGAGTTTGAATTGGGCAATGTTAACCAAACCCAAGGTATCGGGAAGGTGGTCTGAAGAGGGGAGAATGAAAGCAGGTTATATAGGTGTTGGGTTCTGAGTCTCCCGAAAATCATTATAATTCTCCAAAGGAGCCCAACACCTAAGGCAAAATGATTTCTGCTAAGCTGCTCACTAGGCTATTAGACTTGCATGTGACTTTAGGAAAAGAGTTTCTTAAAGGCCCAAGGTGCAAAAGGACACCTAAGGGCAGATGGCTTAGATGGCTCAGCCCAACTTCATGAACCCAGAAATCTGCATTCCAGGAGAATTCAAATGGTTTCTCATTTCTCTTTTCAAATCCATTGCTATGGAGTCAATTCTGACTCATACTGACCCCATAGGATAGATGAGAATGGCTGCATAGTGTCTCCAAGGCTGTAAGTCTTTACTGCAATGGACTGCTGCCTCTTCCTCCCACAGAGCGGTTAGTGGATTTGAACTGCCAACCTTTTGGTTACCCACCTATTGCTTAACCATTGTCCACCAGGGCTTCCTCACTTCTTTTTAAAATCTGTTGCCGTTTAGTGGATACTGACACATAGGTCAGAGAAGAACTGCCCCTTGGGATTTCTAAGAAGTACTCTGCCACCAGGACAGTCACTTCTCTTTAGAACATGCAAAGTTCTTGAAGCATTACTGTGTCCTTTCCTCACCTCTAGTCTCTAATTTTTTTTAATAATATTTTTGTATTGGTTTGATTTACATACAGTAAGTGGTCAATTTTAAATGTACTGTTCTGAGTTTTAAAAAAGTGTATACACCATGTGAACATCACCATGATCAAGATTAGAACATTTCCATCACCTTTCTAAATTCACTTGTGCCCCTTTTAGTCACTCCTCTCCCACCCCTAGCCCAAGTCACCACTGAAGTTTCTGCCCACTATGCTTTTTCCATACCTAGAATTTCATGTGATTTGAATAATATAGTATTTAGACTCCTGTGTTTGGTTTCTTTCATGTAGCATAATGTTTCTGAGATTCACCCATGTGGTTTTGTGTATCAATAGTTTGTTCCTTTATATCGTTGAATAGTATTCTTTTGTAAATATAAATTGTTGTTAGCTGCCTCTGAGTTGGTTCTGACTCAGAGCAACCTTGCGTACAAGAGAACAAAACACTGCCTAGTCCTGTGCCATCCTCACAGTCTCTTTGATTTTGTTCTTGATCTGTTGGATTTCTGAGTACTGGTGTTCTATCAGGTGGAACAGCTTGCTTAATTTTTTGTATTGCTCTGTTGCATTTTGTATAAGGTCTAGGAGGGCTCTCTGTATAATTCTTTTGTAATCACCTTCCGATAGTTTCATTTTGACTCTGCCCACACCATCCTCACAATCATTGCCATGTTTGAGCCCAGTGTTGGAGCCACAGTGTCAGTCTATCTCATTGAGGGTCTTCCTTTCTTTCGCTGACCTCTACTTTACCAACCATGATGTTCTTCTCCAGGGACTGATCCTTCCTGATAATATGTCCAAAGTACTGAACACGAAGCATTGCCATTCTTTTAAGGAACATTCTGGTTGCACTTCGTATTCTTATAGCTCTATTTATTTGTTTAATATGTATTCCCCCCCCCCCCCCAAATTTTGGCTGTTACAAATAAAACTTCTGCCTGTAGTGGTATACCAGTCTTTGTATGGACAGATAATTAAGAGTGAGATACCTGGGTCATGTGACCTCACCAAACTGCTCTCCAAAGGGGGTGTTACCATTTGCCTTCCTTCCAGCTATATATGAGCACTCCAGTTGCTCCACATCCTTGTCTTGTGTTGATATCATCAGTCTTCTTAATTTTAGCCATTCTAGTGGATGTGTAGTAGAATCTCACTGCATGCTTAATTTGTATTTCCTTAATGATTACAACATTGAACGTTTCTTCAAATATTTGTTAGACATTCTTTGCTCTTTCATGGACTGTAAATTATTTGTCCATTTTGGGGGTCAAGTTTCCTTATTGAGTTTCAAGAGTTTCTTATATATTCTCCATAGAAGTCATTTATTAGACATTTTCTTCCAGTCTGTGGCTCATTTTCTTAAGTGTCTTTTGAAGAGAAAATCTTTTTATTTTTTATGAATTTTGGTTTACTAATTCTTTTTATGCCTTGTGCATTTTGTACTCCCCTGAAAGTTTTTTTTTTGTCTATCACAAACTTTGTCTATCATTTCTTTTTATAGCTTTATCAGTTTAACTCTTAAATTTAGGTCTATGGCCCATTTTGAGTTAATTTTGTTGTATGGTGTGAGGTAAATGTTGAGGTTAATTTTTTTTTAAGCCATACTAGTTCCTGATTTTGAAAAGACTGTCTTTTCTCCATTTAATTACTTTGACACCTTTGCTGAAAATCAATTGATATATATGTATGGACCTACTTCTGGACTCTTTTCCATTAATTTGTGTTTGTCTTTCTTTAAACTAGTACTACACTGTTTTGATTGCTGTAGCTTTATGTTGTTTTGAAGTCAAGTAGCATAAGTCACATAAATTTTAGGACTCTCAGGTCTTTGGGTGTAAGAAGGAAGTCTCATCTTTTAGTGTCACCCACAGTGTCTACCTCAGTATCTGCTGGATACTTTTCTGTATTTGCTGACGACTTAGTTAATAGGAGCTATCTGAATCATTAGGGTTCAACTCACTGACTCCTAGAATCTTAGAGCTGAAAGAAGACTTACAAAGAACACTAAAATGAAGATTAAGCTCAAACATTCCCTTAAATAGATGGGAAAGCTGAGGCCGAAGGAGATTGAATGACTTATCAGAGGGCACACAGTAAGAGGCAGTTAGGGCCAGAATTCAGATCTCTTAATCACTTGTCCCTAAACAAGCTATTGGGCTTATATGGATTGGTGGGTCTGTAGAGCCCTTTTGTATGTGTGTGTGATTAAGTGAAAGTATACAATCCAAATCAATTTTGCATGTCCTCCTATCTGCAACTCCGTTTGTTCTCCTCACCCTGTGACAGCACATTCCTCCTTTTTCACTCTTCTAATAGCCTCTTAATGAACACCTGTCCCGTTCTCTCCACACTCTCTTATCTAGAAAGAAACCAACAAGATAGCCTCCTATAAATGTATAAAACAGTAAGGTGTACACATCACATGCTCACATTGTGTCCCTGAGTCCAGTCTGTTTGTCTCTGAAGAGCTGACCTCAGTATTGGTTTCAGGTCTGGGCCAGCAGCAAGTCTAGAGGCCACGTTCCCAGGGAACCCTCCAGGCTGCCAGACAATCAGTTCTGGTCTTTTAGTAGAGTTCTTGAACTGTACATCTCTTTTTCTCATGCTGCATCAGGGACTCTACATGGTTACCTAGGGTGGTGGCTGGGCACCATCTGGTTTATCTGGTCTCATGCTGATGCAGTCTCCCATTCATATGGGTCCTTCTGTCTCTGGTGCTCATTTTTCCTCCTGTTTTCGATATTCTTGGTAGTCATCTGTTCTAGGTGATTGGAAACATTTGGTGTTCCTCAAATGGCATCTTGCTGGCTTTTAAAACACCAGATGTCACTCACCAATGTGGGGTGCAGAAGATTCTCTTAGCAAAAGGCCAGTTATGCCAGTTGGCCTTGATACTCCCTGAAAAGATGATCCCCAGACCCTGTCCCTGCTATTCTATCCTTTGAAATGTGGGGTTGAGTTTACAAAACCTTTCAGTTTATGGAGTAGCCCAGTTATGCTGATCTGCCCTGTACTGTGTGCTGTTACTCCCTTCACCTAAAAAACTCCTATCAACTATCTAATCTATGAACAACCCTCTCCCTCCCTCCTCACCCTTGTAGCCATCAGTCTTTTCTTTTGTACATAAGTCTGTTTTTAAGTCCTTATAGCAGAGATCTCATATAATCCTCATCCTTTTGCAGCTGACTGATTTCACTCAGCGTAAGGTCTTCAAGTTGAAAGCAGGTTATGAGATGCTTCCTAAAATCATCATTGTTCTTTGCCACTGCAGAGTGTTCCACTATGTATATGTGCCACACTTAGTTTATCCATTTGTCTGTTGATAGGCACCTAAGTTGATTCCATCTTTTTGCTATTGTGAACAGTGCTGGAGTAAGCATTGGTGTATATATATCCATTTGTGTGACCACCTTTATTTCTGTAGGGTATATTCCAAGCAGTGGGACTGCTGGGTCATATGATATTTCTATTTCTAACTTTTTAAGAAGGCCCCAAATTGCTTTCCAAAGAGGCTGTACCATTTTACATTCCCACCAGCAGTATAGGAGAGTTCCAGTCTCTCTGCAGCCTCTCCAGCATTTGTTGTTTTGTGTTTTTTGGATTATTGCTAACTTCATTGGGGTGAGATATCTCGTTGTAGTTTTTATTTGGATTTCTGTAACAGCTAATGATTGTGAGCATTTCCTCACGTCTCATTTGGCTGCATGGATGTATTCTTTGGTGAACTGTCTGTCCATCTCCTTTGCCCATTGTTTAATTCGGTCATTTACCTTTTTCTTGTTGATGTTCTGCAATACCTTATAGATTATGGAAATCAAATGTTGATCTGATACATAGTTTCTAGATATTTTTCTGTAAATAGTCTTTTAACTCCCTTGATAAAGTCTTTTGATGAGCATAAGTGTTTGTTTTTCAGTAGTTCCCATTTATCTATTTTCTCTTCTGTCATTTGCACATTGTTGGTTAGATTTACAGTCTGCCTAGGCCATGTATTAGGATTTCCACTGTTGTCTCAATTTTTTTCTCACATGATCTTTATTGTTTCAGGTTTGATATTTAGGTCTTTGATCCATTTTGAGCTAGTTTTTGTGTAAGATGTGAGATATGGGTCTTATTTCAGTTTTTTGCAGATGGATATTCAGTTCTGTCAACACCAGTTGTTCAAGAGACTCTTTTTGCCCCAGTTTACAAACTTTGGGCCTTTGTCGAGTATCAGTTCCTCGTAGGAGGATGGTGATATTTCTGGGGTCTCTATTCTGTTCCATTGGTCTGTGTGTCTCTTTTTGTACGAGTACTAGGCATGTAGAGCCCTTTGTATATGCCAGAGATACAACTTTATTTTGCCTTTACCATCAGGTCCCTTCATTAATGTGGCAGGCTGTAGATATACAGAGAGGACTGGGACATGGTGCTTAAATGTGAAGAGTTTGTGGTCTGTTAGGAGCTACTTTTGCATGCTGCATTAAGGGTGCCCTCAGACAAGTCCCCTGATGTGTGTGTGGTCCAGGAAACATGTCTAAAAGGAGACCTAGGTGTCTATGCTACTGGGGCAGACCTAAGGCAAGTTAGTGCCTGACTGGATTTCATCAAAGACTCTTTCCAGAAGCACAAACAGCAATGCCAAGGAGACAATTCTTGCAAAGCAAATAACCAGCTCGTTACAGGTCCTGCCATCTGCACACCTGTGTGGAAGACTTGCTGAGTGCAGACACTTTGACTTTTTAATGGATGACCGTGAAATTGACAAATTATGGGGCGGAAATTGCATCTCGGAAAGCTTGTGGTTCATCGTTCTCCCGGGAATGACTCAGCTCCTCCTATCCCTCAAGCTGTAATTCCAGTTTCTTTTTCTAATGGACACATTGGTATTTTTGTGCTTATTTCTCATCTATGTCCTGTGGAAGATTTCCTTAAGGGGAAATAAAGACGTTAGGAAGTATAAATTGAAAAGAAGCTTTTACGTGCATCAACTTTACCGATATTAAGATGTAGCCCTATGGTGGAACATTTCTCCAGTTTAGTCAGCTATGAATAAACTGCTACTGTTTTGCTATGACAAAGGGAATTTTTCATTCTTTTAAAATACTTTTTATCCATAATTGTTAAACAAAAACTAATGTTGATTATACTTGAAAGCATCAAAACATGCTTACATTTCCTTTACCAAAGAAAACATTTTCTAAAATTTTAAGACTTCAAATAAATAAAATCCGATGAATAGTATAATGAATGTGTATGAACCCACCACTTAGCTCAAGAAGTCGAAATTACCAGGAATTTGTAGCTGCCTACGTGTTCTTCCTCATCCTACTTTCCTGCCTCTTTTATTTGCAGGTAATCACCATCCTATATTTTGTGTTTCTCACTCTCATGCTCAATTTTTTGTAACACACATTTGCCTAAACAATGTATTGTTTAGTTTTATATGTTTTTGAACTTTATAGAGTCGTACTTCATATAATCTTCTGAGGTTTACTTTTTTCCCATTCTGAAGTCATATTTTTAGTATTGTTTTACTATATCACATGATGTATGGTTATACTGTCAGCGATTATTTGTGTTGTTCCCAGATTCTTTGCTACTACAAGTAGAGCTGCTATGAATATTCTTGAACATGTTTCCTAATACACATACATATGCGGTACTTTCAGCTGTGTATGTAGAAGTAGAATTGCTGAGTTATAAGGTGTTCAGCTTTACAAACTATTGTCAGATTACTTTCCAAAGTGGTTGTGGAAGGAGGGTGATTTGAGATTGGACAGAATGCTTTAACGCCAAATGTGGACAGTTGTGTCTCATAACACTGGTGAGATGAGCCAGCCAGGAGATGCTAGAGGTGTGTATGTTTTGTGTATTCCTGTGTAGCTAGGTTTAGCTGAGTAGAATTTTCTGTGATTATCCAGTAATTACTAGGATGAAATTGTGTATAAGCAAATGCAAAATTCTTGTTATGCTCACATCATTCCTTAATATGTCGCTTGTGCTGGAAAAACCTTGTGTTTGCATAGCCAGCATCATAGCAGAATGGACTGTGCTTGCCAGCACTTAGTAATGTCTTCTTTTGCCAACCAGCTGAGTATAAAAGGGGTATTTCATTGTCATCTTGACTTGCATTTCTCTGATTCTGGTAAAATCAAGTATCCCTTCCATTTGTTTATCGGCCGCTTGTGTTTCTTCATCACTGCTTTATGTATTACTGTCCTTTACCCATTCTTCACTTGCTTTGTTTGTCTTCATCTTTTGTTTTCTGTATTCATGACACTAATTGGTTGCAATTAAGTATGTTGCAAAAATTTTTTGCTTTTGTAGTTTATCTTTTTATTTTCTTCAAGCTGCTCTTTTTTATGTCTAATTTTATTGTGATGATATATATATATGTGTATATATACATGTATATATGTGAGGTCTGACAATTAAGTTCGTAAACTCATCCCAGAAAAAGTGCTACATACCTCATTGTTGAGTATCACTATGGTCACCTGTGAAGGACTCCCCTTGGGAAGCTGTGCACTGACATCAGCACATAGTCTACCCTTCGAAGCGGTTCGGGAACCCTTTTTCTGGAATGACCATCAGAGCTGTTGTCCTATTATCCTTGATGTCCTGAATGTCATCAAAATGTCTTTCTTTCATTTTTTTTCGGGTAAATAAAAAAGTCACTGGGGGCCGTATCAGGTGAGTAGGGAGGGTGTTCCAATAAAGTTATTTGTTTACTGGTTACTGAGTACTAGATATCACCCTTCAAAGCAACTGTGCAAGTGCCCTTCACAGACAACTATGCAAGTAAGTTCACAAACTTGCCATTGTGCCACCCTGGGCAATGGGCATTCCATAAAGAGTTCCAAAATTGCTTTGAGGGTGCTTACATTAGTGCATAGCTTCCCAAGGGAAGTACCTCAAAGGCGACTGTAGTAATGATCAGCAATGAGGTATGTAGCACTTAGAACAATTAAGTTCTTAGACTTGTCAGACCTCATATAACAAGACATTTGCCATCCTAACCATTTTTAGTTGTGCTGTTCTCAGACACTAGTTATATTCACCATGTTGTACATCCATCATAACTATCCATTTCCGAATGTTCTTCATCGTCCTCAACAGAAACTTAGCATTCCGGAAGCACTCATTCTCCGTTACTCCCTCCCATCAGTCCCTGGTAACCACTAATAGACTTTTGTCTCCATACACTTGCATCTTCTAGATATTTCATGTAAATGGGAGGGAACATGAAATATTTGTCCTTTTCTTGTCTGACTTACTTCACACAGCATAATTTTTCCAGGTTCTTCCATGTCATAGCATGTATAGGAATTTTGTTTCTCTTTATGGCTGAATAATATTACGTTATATCTGTATACCATATTTTGTTTATCCATTCATCAGTTGATGTATACTTGAGTTGTTCCCACCTCTGGACCTTTGAGAATATTACTGCAATGAGCACTCATGTATACTTAACTGTTTGAATCTCTGCTTTCACGTCTCTTGGGTATATACCTAGGAGTGGAGTTGCTAGATCATTTGGTAGTTCTGTTCAATTTTTTGAGGAAGAGCAATAATATTTTCCACAGTGGCTACATCATTTTGCATTCCAACCAGCAACTCACAAGGCTTCCATTTTCTTCACATTCTTAGCAATACTGTTTTTTTTTTTGTTTGTTTGTTTTATTCATCTGATAATAGCTATCTTAGTGGCTATTATAGCCTTATTGTAGTTTTGATTCTGATGAGTGACCAATGAGGTTAAAACATCTTTTCAAGTGATTATTGACCATCTGTATATCTTCTTTGTAGAAGAATCCAAGTCCTTTACCCATTAAAAATTTTTTTTAATGTTGTTGAGTTGTAGGAGTCTTTATATGTTCTCCATATAACTCTGATCAAATATATCATTCCCGTACGTTTTCTCCCATTCTGTTGACTGACTCTTCATTTTGTTGATAAAGTCCTTTGGTGCACAGCAATTCTTAGTTTTGGTGAAGCCCAGTTTGTCTATTTCTTCCGTTTCTGCTCCTGCTTTTGGTGTCACATCTAAGAATCCATCACTGTAAACTAAGTCCTGAGGCTTTACCTCTGTTTTTTTTTCTAAAAGCTTTAGTTCTTACATTTTAGGTTCAAGCTGTCTTTTGATAAATAGAAATTCCTAGTGTTATTGTGGTCAAATTTATTAATTGTTTCTTTTTTTGTTAACACAGTTTTAGATGAAGAAATTCTTTCCTCTTTGTCTTAACCTGGGTTCTCTAAAGAAATGGAGTCTATATGCATATGTATGAGATATGACAATCAAATCCATGAACTTAATTGTTCTAAGTACTACATATCATCCTTCAAAGCAGTTTTGGAACTCTTTCTTGAATGGCCATTGTGCATGGTGGCAAGTTCATGAACTTAATTGTATAGTTGTTTGTGAGGGAGTTTTTAGCCAGTAAACAATTGTGTTGAAACACCCTTCCTACTAACCTGATCTGGCCCCCCCTGATGACTTTTTTCTTTGTCTGAAGATAAAGGACATATTGAAAGGGAGGCATTTAGATGACATTCAGGACATCAAAGGTACAGTGACAACTCCTATGATCATTCCAGAAAAAGAGCTCCAATATTGCATTGAAGGGTGGACTAGGCACTGGCATCAGTGCTTTGCTTCCCAAGGAGGGGTACTTCGAAGGTTACTGTAGTGATCTTCAGCAATGAGATGTGTAGCACCTTTCTCTAGCATGAGTTTGTGAACTTAATTGGCAGTCCTCATATATACATACATATATATATGTGTATGTATATATATATGTATATATATACATATATATGGAGAGACAGAGGGAGAGAGGTGTTGAGGAATTGACTCACACGGTTGTGGGGCCTGGTAAGTCCAGAATCCATAAAGTGACTGGCTGGAAATTCCAGAAGTCTTACATCCCAAATTGCTATGTCAGTTAGGTGGAGGAGAGAGGGGAATTCTTGCAGGATGTTGATTCATAGTCTGGTGACAGACTCCCTTAGATGGGTATCTTAGATTTTCTAAGACTATTTGTTTAAAAAGATCATCTTTTTCTTACTGAATTGTCTTGGGCTTCTTCATCAAAAATCAATTGTCCATGTAGGCATGGGTCTAGACTGTCTGGACCGTCTGCTATCTCCCATTTATCTGTTCATCTACTTTTCTTTTTGCCCTGATATACTGTTTAGGTTCTTATAGCTTTATAATGAGTCTTTATATCAGATAGTTAAGTCCTCCAACTTTGTTTTTGTGCCTTCAAAATTGCTTTGACTATTTTGAACCTTTTACTTTCCATATAAATTTTAGAATCAGTCTGTCAGTTAAAAGAAATAAAAATCTGTTGGGATTTTGATAGTGATTTTGTTCAATCTCAACAACAGTTAGTCTTCCAAATCCATGAACACAGTATATTCCTCTATTTATTTAGTAAATAAAAGGTGTAAAGTTTAGAAAGGAAACAATGAAACTCATTTTTATGAATAATGTAATTGCATTGGTAGAAAATTCAAAAGATGTGGAAAACTACTCAAATTAGTGGCATTAGTAAGTTCGCTGAATACAAGATCAATACACAAAAAACCCAGTTGTATTTCTATATACTAGCAACAAACATAAGATGAAATATAAAAGTAATACCATTAACAACCACATTAAAAAAAAATCAAATACCTAGGAATACATCTGATGGAAGAGTTTTCTAACAGAAAACTATGAACTATACTGAAAGAAATTAAAGAAGCCTAAATAAGTGGAGAACATGTAGTGTTCATTGATTAAGAGATTTAATATTGTCAAGTGTCAGTTCTGCCTAAATTGATCTATAGATTAATAGTTCCATTCAAATCTCTGTGGGTGATTTGTTGAAATTGACAACTGCTGCTAACATTTACATAAAAATCCAACAACCTAGAGTAGCCAAAAAGTATAAAGAGAACAAATTGAAGAACTTAAGCTACCAGATATCAAGACTTCTTATAAAGCTACAGTTGTTAAAACAGTATGGCACTGATGCAAGATAAAATAAATAGGTTAAAAAGAATCAATCAAAAGAACCACCTGTATGTGGACTCTTAATTTATAATGAAAGTGCCACTGTAGAGCAGAGAGGGAAGGGTGATCTTTTCAATGAATGATGTTGGGTCAACTGAATATCTATATGAGAAAGAAAAAAAAAAAGAATCTTCAATTCTATGCCCTAAAATATGTAATAATTAGTTGTAGATGTATCATAGGTCTGAATGTGAGAAATGAAACAATAAATTTGTAGAAGGAAACATAGGAAAATAGCATCGTAACCTTAGAATATGAAAAGATTTCATAAATAGGGCATAGAAAGCACTAGTTAGAAGAGATAAAATGGGCTTTATTAAAATTAAGAACTTTGAGATTCGTATATCTAATAAAAGACTCTGGAATCTAGAACATACACAGAAAAACTCCAATTGTATTTCTATATAGTAGCAACAAGCAGAAAAAGCTACAAACTATACTGAAAGAAATTAAAGAAGGCCTAAATAAATACAGAATATATAGCGTTCATTGATTAGGAAATTTAATATTAGTATCTTAGGAATCAATATAAAAGATCGATCGATTTAAAAAATAGACAAACCAGCATTTCCCGAAAAAGAATATCCAAATGACCAATAAGCATATAAAAAGGAGCTCAACATCTTCAGTCATCATAAGAATGCAAATTAAAACACAACAAGGTGCTGCTGCAAAACCATCAGAATGGATAAAACACCCAAGTGGCACAATGCCAAATGCTCACAGGCTGGGAAGCTAGTGGAACTCATACAGTGCTTGTGATGTGTAAATTGGTACAACCCCTTTGAAAAGTGTTTGGCAGTAGCCATTGACCCTAAAAGTATCCACCTTGTGATCCAGCAATTCTGCTACACACCATGGTAAGCAGACATCAAAAATCACACAAGATTGTTTATAGCAGCTTGATTTAACATAGCCAAAAGCAAGAAATAATGCAATGCCTATCAACTGGAGAAGTTAAAAAATGTAGTCTATGGGTACAATGGAATATTACACAGAAATGAGAATATGAACCATAGCTACACACAGAAATATGGATGAGTCTTTCAGAAATAATGTTGAGCAAAATCAAAACACAAGAATACATGCTGCACGACCACGTTTATTTGAAAACAGCAAATACTGTTTCTGCATGTTTTGAGGTAATCATGTGGTTTTTCTCATTAACCCTGTAAAGTGAGAAATCCAACTCACTGCTGTCGAGTCAGCTCTGACTCATATTAACCCTATAGTTCTGTTAAGTAGTATGCAATGTTGAGTTTTACAGTGTTAAACCACTTACATTTCATGAATAGATTGCATTTGGTTATGATGTCTTTTTCTTTTCTATATAATTGGATTCAATCTGCTAATGTCTTGTTTAAGGTTTTTAGTTCTGTGTTCATGTGGAAAGTCAGCCTGTAATTTTCTTGTGCTGTAATCTCCTTGTCAGGTTTTTAAAATAATTGAGATGATGCTAGCTTTATGTAACTGGAATATATTCCTTGTTTTTCTGCTATTTGGAAGAGTTTGAATGATAGTGGTATAATGTCTTAAATATTTCAAAGAATTCTGTAGTGAAGCCATCTGCACATCTCCATCTAGTATTTTCTTTATTACAGATCCTTAGGTATATAATTTTTGTGTTTTCAGTTTTTAAGAAATTTGTTTCATCTACCAAATTTCATGATATAAAGTTGTACATAATATTTTCTAATTTCCTTTTTAATGTTTTCAGTATTTGACTTCTACCCTTCTTTTAATCTTAATATTAGTTATGTTTTATTTGTAATATTCTTGTTAGTTTATCACTTATTAATCTTTTAAAACAAATGATTTTTGATGTTACTAATTTTCTCTATCATGTTTGTTCTCTTTTAGTTAATTTTTGTTCTTTGTTATTACTGTTTTTCTTATTTGAGTTTAATTTGATGTTCGTTTTCTAGTTTCTAATAGTTGCATTTAAAGCTATAGAGTTTTCTCTGTGCTGGTTTAAGTGCAATTCTCCTATTCGATATGTGATGTTTTTGTTATTTTTCAGTTCAAAATGTTTTCTTATTTCCGTTGTGATTTCTTTTTTGACCCATAGGTCGTATAAAACTGTGTTGCGTAATACACAAATATTTGAAAATTTTCGGGTTATCTTTCTGTTATTGACATGTAGTTTAATTCCACTGTTATCAGGGAACGTTCAATATGTGATTCGAATCTTTTGAAAACAAATTTAGACCTGTTTTATGGTCTAGCATATTTTCTCTTTTGGAAAACAGTCTATAACTTTGTTGATTTAAAAAAAGAAATTTGCTTGAAGAAGCCTGTAAAATTTCACACAATAACTGTGAGTCTGTCTATTTCTTCTCGGACTTTTATGTATGATGAAGCCAGGTTATTGGGCACATAGAAATTTAGGACTGTCTTATCTTCTTGTTGAATCGGCATTTTATTGTTATATTGTCTTTCTTTGTCTCAGTTAATATGTCTTGCCTTAAAGTTGTCTTCATCTGATGTTGTCGTTAGGTACCATCAAATCAGTTTCAACTTACAGTGCCCCTGCATGTAACAGGATGAAACATCACCTGGTCCTGAGCAATCTTCGCAGTCATTGCTATGTTTGAGCCCGTTGTGGCCCTCACTGTGTCAATCAGTCCCCTTGAAGATTGTGTTAATCATCTAGTGCTCCGATAACAGAAATAGCACAAGTGGATGGCTTTACAAAGAGAAGTTTATTCTGTCGCACTCCATTAGGCTAGAAGTCCGAGTTCAGGTCACCTGCTTCAGGCAAAGGCTTTCTGTCTCCGATTTGGCTCTAGAAGATCTCTGTTTTCAGCCTTAGTCTGGGAGCACCTTAGTGCAGGAACCTGAGGTCCAAAGGGTGCACTGTACTCCAGGTGCTGCTTTCTTGGTGGCATGAGAGCTCTCTACTTGCTTCTCTTCCCTGTTTCACATCTCAAAAAAGACTGGCTTGAGACATCATCTAAACTTGTAGATTTCATCAACGTAACTGTCACTAATCCATTTTATAAGATTTATAACATAGGGAAATTATGTCAGATGACAAAATGATAGACAATCACGCAGTACTGGGAATCATGGCCTAACCAAGTTGACAGATATTTTGGGGGGACACAATTTGATTTATGACACAGGTAGTCCTGTTTTTTTTTCGCTGACTCTCTACTTTACCAAGCATGGTGTCCTTCTCCTGGGACTGATCCCTCTTGATAAGATCCAAAGTATGTGAGACAGAGTCTTGTCAGCCTTGCTTCCAAGGAGCATTCGACTGTACTTCTTCCAAGCTATTTGATGTTGATATAGCGAAACCAGCTTCCTCTTTTTTAGTGTTTTCCCTGGTATATGTTCTCTATCCTTTCAAACTTGCTATGTACTTAATTTAAAATATGTCTCTTGTAATCTCATATAGTTACTGTTTAAAAAAACTATATACTCTGAAATTATTATTTTTTAATTAAAGTGTTTAGCTTATTGGGAATGAATGCAATTATTGATATATTTGGGTTCAAATGTGCCATCTTGCTTTTCATATTTGTTCTTTGTTCCCTGTTCCCTTGTTTTCCTTTTTAAATTGCCTTTAAAATTACTTAAAAGGCAATTTTAAAATTTTGAATTTGCCTTTTGAGTAGCTTTATTATTCTATTTTCATTTCTTTTTTAGTTTGTTATTTGTGCATACTTTTATTATTCTTTTTGTGTTGTTATTATAGATATGATGTCATATATCCTAGATTTATCACAGTCTACCTTCATTTGGTTTATTTGCCACTTTCTAAACAATGTAAGGAAATCTTGGTGGCATAGTGGGACGTCTTCTAGTAGTTTAAGTCCATTTACCCTTCCTGCTTTTGTTATTATTGGTGGCATGTATTTTAGCATGAAAATATTATAATCTTCTAGTACATTGTTGTTGTTTTAAATCATCAATATTCCTTTTATGCATACTTTCAATTCTCTGATATGTAAAGATCTTGGGAGTCACAACTTCTTACAACAAGAGAAAAACTGAACAAACTGAAAACCAGCAATTTGTCTTAGATCCATCAGAGAATTGAGGTAACAGGACAAATTACTGCTCTATACACTCAAGAGACAGGCAGATACAGAGAATTAGAGCTTACCAGCAGCAGAAGCAGCCACTGGGGAACATTTCAACTGTCATTGGCTGAATGCTGAAGAATGAGTGTGGGCTAGATTGAGAGATAAAAAAATAATGTGGAAGATATTAATCCAACTATATAAATACTAAATTTAAATGCAAATGGTCTGAACACACCAATTAAAAGACAGAGACTGTGTGAGTGGCTGGAAAAACAAGACTCAACACTTGGAAGACTGTAAGAAAGCACTTTAAATATAAAGACATAGTTAGATGAAAAGTAGATTTGTGGAGACCATACTAACATGAATCAAAGGAAAGCTATAATAGCTGTATTAATTTTAGACCGACTTCAGAGCAAGGAAAATTATCATGGATAAAAAGGAGCATTAAACACAGTGATAAAGAAGTCCCTTCTCCAAGAAGACGTAACTGTGTTTAGTGTGTATGCATCTAACCACAGAGGCTCAACATATGCTAGGCAAAAACTTATGAAATTACAAAGGGAAATAGAAAAGTACACTATCAGAGTTGGAGATTTCAACATCCCTCTATCAGTAATTAACAGATCCAGTAGGCAGAAAATTAGTAAGGATAAAATTAAACTGAATACCATCATCAGTCAACTAGATCTAATTGAAATTTACAGACTACTTCATCTAACAATGGCAGAATATACATCCTTCTTAAATTTGTAATATTCAGCAAGATCAACCACATTCTGGGTCATAAAACACACCTTAACAGACATAAAGCACGGATAGTCTGTAGACTAAGCTCTCAGACCACAGTAGATTCAAACTAGAAATCAATAACAAAAAGATACTTGGAAAATCCTAAAATACTTCTTTCTTTTGTTTTTGAATTTTACTTTAAATGAAGCCTTATGGAACAAACTTGCTTCTCATTAAACAGTATATATATTGTTTTATGACACTGGTTAACTACTCCACAAGATGTCCATGCTCTGCCTTCTCAACGTTTGTTTCCCTATTTTCGGTTTCCTATTCTCTCCTGCCTTCAAGTCCTTGCTCTTGGGGTGGAATGCCCTTTTAGTCTCATTTTGATTTATGGGCCTGTCTAATCTTTACCTTAAAGGGTGAATTTTAGAACTAGCTTCGTTGCTGAGCTAAAAGGGTGTCTGGAGGCCATGCTCTTGGAGTCTCTCCAGTCTGTCAGGCCAGTAAATCTCATCTTTTTTCGTGAGCTAGAATTTTGTTCTGCATTTTACTCTAGCTCTGTCTTGGACCCTCTTTTGTGATCTCTGTCAGAGCAATCAATAGTAGTGATAGTCAGACACCATCTAGTTGTACTAGATGCAGTCTGGTGGAGGCTGAGGTCCATTAGTCCTTTGGACTAATCTTGGAAAGTCCTGAAACATTTGGAGATTAAACAGCACATGTCTAAACAACACACAGGTCGTAGATGCCTCAAAAGAAATTAAAAAATATTATGAAATAAATGAACATGGAAATACAACTTATCAAAATTTTTGGGATGCAGGAAAATATGAGCCCAGGAGGCAGAGAGGGTCCATATGATTGGGAGAGTACATCAGCATGAGACCAGAAGAACTAGACAGTGTCCAGCTACCACCAAAGACTACCCTGACAGGGAACACAATGTAGAGTTCCCAACAAAGCACGAGAAAAAGGGGAGTGCAGCTACAGAACCCTATTAAAAGACCAGACTTGATAGTCCTGTATTATGGAGGATGCTTTGAGAACATGGCCCCTGGACTTGCTGCTAGCATAGAGTTGAAACCAGTACTGAAGCCAACTCTTCAGACAAAGATTGGACTGGACTACAGGACATAGAGTGATGCAGGTGGTGTGTGTAGTTCTTGGCTTAGTATATATATGAGGCTATCCAACTGGTTCATCTTTAGAGGGGAGCTGGGATGGTGGAGAGGTGAAGACAAGGTTGGCTGAGTAGATACTGGAAGCCTAATCCTGCTTCTCTGAGTGATCAAGGGGACATAATTGGTTCCTAAATGTGGGGCTCCAACCGTTTTACTTTGCACAAAGAATTTACCTCTGTGGAATCTTATTTGATTTTCACTTTGGCATTTCCAACTACAGTTAGCATTTAAGTGGACACAACCCAGGTCTCTTGTTGATTGTTTCTAACCTTTGCCCCAACAGACTAGGGATTGCGATGATTTCTCACTGTTGCTAGTCCTAGGTTGGTTCACTGTATTGTATTCTTCCCTTGATTTAGCTTGCACCTTTGTTAGCAGTTCTTTGTTACCCGCTCTTCAGTTATTGCTTTTGAGTGAGCCATATTTTACTGGCTGGGACATTTAGCAAGAGATATTGTTAATGTGGCACTTCTGACATCTTTTGATATTCTAATGTGTCTCATGAGTTTTCAAGAAGAGTCCTATGTATTGTGTTGACCATTTCATGACTATGTTTCTTGGAGCTTTATCTTTAGAAATATTATTACATGAATGTTGTTGTTATTAGGTGCTCTCAAGTTGGTTCTGACTCATAGAGACCTGATGTACAAGAGGACAAAACCCTGCCTGGTCTTGGGCCATGAGCACAATTGTTTTCATGCTCAAACCCATTGTTGAAGCCACTGTGTCAATCCATCACATGTAGTGGATTTACAAAGTGTACAAATATATATAGACAGAGATTTATATTAAAGAAATGGCTCATGTGAATGGAGATTGGAATGTTCCAAGTCAATGGGGTCAGGATGGAGGCTTCTCCTATGCACATAGCCTCAGAGGCTGGCAAAATTAAGATTGGCAGGTAAGATGACTGGTAAGCTACTAGCTCAAGTTCCGATAACTGGAGGTCAGGCAAACAGGAACCAGTTGCAGGATGTAGAGTGATCAAAAGCCCATGCGTCTTGCCAGAAAGTCCACCTATGCGTTCAAGGCAGGCTATACACCCAAAGAAACTCTCTTTCAACTGGTCAGCTATTCACAACAGGTTCCATTGTAGAGATGATCACATTATATCAAATCTCAACATGGAATTTCTACAGTATCATACAACTGCCAAGCTAAAGCATCACTGTGAAATCACTGAGAATCATGGCCCAACCAACTTGACACATCAAGTTAATGCATCACACTCACTGAATGGAGTTAGCACCCTTGTCAGGTATCATTTGACCATAGATCTGGGGGTGTATTATTGGACTTTTGTTTCTATTCCGTTGGTCTGTGTGTCTATTGTTATGCTAGTACCAGGTGTTTCAATTACCATATCTGTATATCCAAAAAGGAAACACTAGTGGCGTAGTAGAAACCCTGATGACCTAGTGGTTAAGTGCTAAATCTGCTAACCAAAAGGTTAACACTTTGAATCCACCAGGTACTCCTTGGAAACTCTATAGAGCAGTTCTACTCTATCCTATAGGGTCGCTATGAGTTGGAATTGACTCAACAGCACTGGATTTGGGTTTTTTTTCTTTTTTTTTGTTTTAGTGGCATAGTGGTTAAGAGTGCTACATTTGCTAAGCAAAATGTCAGCAGTTCAAACTCATCAGCTGCTCCTTGGAAACTCTATAGGGCAGTTCTACTCTGTCCTATAGGATTGCCGTGAGTCAGAATCAACTTTACAGCAGTGGGTTGTTTTTTTTTTTTCCTCTGTATACAACTCAACATGCTAACTTTCGTTAGTAAAAAATAAATTCCTCTTACATTAGTGTCATTTAGCAGAGTTAACTTTTTATGTGTTCTTAGTATAGGACGCAAACTACTTGAACCTTACTCTCTGGGCATCTTTCCCCACATCACCCAACCCCTAGGCCATGTGAAGGTAGTGATAACAGTAAATAAACCTGGTGCTTCCTCTGAAGTGGAACTTTGTCTATCTAAATCATCATTTTAAAGGTTTCCGTGATGGTTCTGTAGTGCCTGATTGCTCCAAATATCTAGTTATTCTTTCTAACCTGAGGCCAGACTTACCAGTGAAAAGCCCGTTGTTCTCAAGTGCGTGTATAGGATTGCTCTCCACATGCATACCTCTGACAAGGTCAGCAATCAAATGCCATCTGAATCTTTCCATCTTTGCTCTGTGCTGTCTTCAGTCAGAATGTAGACTCTTCAGAGTCTAACTTCCTTTAACACCTCTGTCTGATCAGCTGTTGGGAAAATCCTTCTGAAACTCACGATTCACTTTGCCAGTTAATGAAACCTGCTGCTGGATGTGAGGCACTTTTGTGTTTGTAACTACAGATTTTTTTCTTAAACTCTAAGAGCTTCTTGTGCCAGAGAAGCTTAGGATTTAATATGGAAGTGTAAAATGAGAAGTACTGAGTTTCGAGTGTACTAAAGAAAATCTTCCAGTTTTTCTTGCACTGAAATAAAGCAATAAAGTCAGCACACTAAAAAAGACGTCAGTGAAAATTTATATGTCTTTAATAATAATAACAGTCTACTAACCAAAAGGTAGGCATTTCAAATCTGCCAGGCAGTCCTTGGAAACTCTGTGGGGAAGTTCTACTCTGACCTTTAGGGTTGCTAGGAGTTGGAACTGGCTCAGTGGCAGTGGGTTTTGGGTTAATAATAATGGGTAGTGTGCAATTAATTTCCATTTTCCACTCTCTTTTTCTCCAGGAACCTGTAAATCAGTTTCATTTTAATGATTCTAATGTGCAGACACAGAGGCTTCTATATGACCTTAGGCAAATTAGTAAGGGGTGTTTACTTTCTCCTGTCCTCTCCCCCAAACTTAGTGCTTTCTCAAACTTTATGAATTAAGACTACTGCTGACTTTTTCCTTGACGGTCCAGCTTTGAGTGAGAGATACAGTATAAGTTTGGATACTAGAAATGGTGAAATCTTTCAGTGACCTCCATCTATCCCATACAGTGTAGCTGAGTAGGTACAGTAATTTGACACTACCTATGAAATTAGGGTATGCATACATTTATTTCTGCACTTTTTTTTTCTGGTAACCTTCTGGAAACAGAGAGTTTCTGTTCCAAGGAGCACCTAGTGGATTCAAACTGCTGCCTTTTTGGCTAGCAGCCACAGCTCTTAACTACTATGCTACCAAGGCTTCTGATACGCATTTTAACTTGTGTGGGTATTCTCAGATGGTGGGAGTGGGAATGGAACGGAGAGGTAAACGAATGATGGATGTGATGTGGAGGTCTTTGTAATGAACTCCTAGAAAAGAGACATGAAGCCCTTCTCCCCCGAGAAAAACACTCAGATATTAAATCAGCGCTTTAGTGGACAGCTAAGACCAGAACTGTCTGTCTAGTCCATTCACGTCTTTTTAGCCTTACTGTGGCATTCGTAAATGAGACAGCCGTTGCTTCCTCCTGTAACTTGTTTCTCTGCTTTCATTCCTGGGCCGTTTGGTACGTTTTCACACAGTGCCCAAAGTCTTCTTTCTGAAACACAGATCACCCTATCAATCCCTTGCTTAAAACCTTTGATCCTCTGCATCTTCACTCAGGACCTGATGTATACAGGCTTAGGTGGCTCCTGTGTCTACCTGATCTCTGGCTATTCCTCCTTTTCATAATTCATTTTTAAAAATCTGTTGTCATTGAGTTGATTCTGACTTAGGGCGACTCTGTGGCTGAGTAGAAACACGCCTAGGTTTTCCGAGGCTGCAATTTTTGTGGAAGCAAATTGCTGTGTCTTTCTCCTTCTGAGCGGCTGTTGGGTTTGAAGTGCTGACTTTCCGGTTAGCAGCTGGAGTGCTTAATCACTAATCCTTCAGGGCTGCTTGGTGGCAGTAATATACTTAGTATTATCACAGTTGCTCCTGCCTTCCTGTGAGTCACCTTTTTCCAGCAAATTTCTATTCTTCCTTCGTATGTCAAATCCGACTCGACGGCTCTTGGCTTGGCTTCGTATCTCATTGAGTGATGACTGACTCCACTGTTGTCCCTAACTGTCACCCGTATACCATTTGAATTTAGATTTAAATTTAACTCAATTCTCCAGAATAAAGCTGTGTTTCCCCCATCACAACGCTGGTCACACAGTGTCACAGTTGTCTCTAGTTACTAGTTTGTAACCTTGACTAGACTGGAAATGCCATGAGGGCCCAGCCATGGTCACTGTTGTAATCTTCAGTGCTTAGTGGAATGCCTGACACAAGGGAAGTGCCTGGTATTTATTTGGTACATAATTGAACAAAGGAGGGAGCTGTGATTTATGTGAAGGGTTGAACCAAAGCCTTTACCGTCAATGTGTGAGTTTTTCTCAGATTCATCCTGGGATTACTGTAGGACCCAGGAAACAGCGCTGCAGGTGGGAATGGGCAGCCCTGCCTGGTTAAGCCTGACACTGCAGGCGGGGAGAGCCCTGTGTGGGGGGCTAGGCTTAAGAAATAGCCTCCCTCAGACTTTGAGTATCAGTAATGAAACAAAGCAGATTTCTAGACCTTGTGCTCAGTCTCTGGAAGAAGATGACTCTAAGGCATTTCTATCCAGCAGAGAAAAACCAAACCCCAGACTAAACCCATCGCTGCTGAGTCAATTCCTACTCATAATGACCTGACAGGACAGAGCAGAACTGGTTTACAGGGTTTCCAAAGAGTCTCTGGTCGATTTGAACTGCTGACCTTTTGGTCGGCAGCCAAACTCTTAACCACTGCACCACCAGGGCTCTGAGAAAATAGAAGTGCAAAGTGGTAGTGCAGCTCCCATTTTTCACTAGTAAAACTCATTTACTAAGATATGTAAAACTCACTAATTATGCCTATGTTGTATTATTTTAGGCAACACAAAAGGGCATTTTCTTTACAAGGTCTTGTGTTTTTTCAACCCCAAATTCTCAGGAGGTGTTGAGGAACTGAGCCCTATGTTTGGGTAGGGAGGATGGCTATATTTCTTAATTCCTCAGGCCTACGTAGCTTTTGTAGTGACCAAGACCACGCCAAGCCGTGACACATGTTGTCTGCCCATCCTCTCTCCAGACACAGGAGGGCAGTGCAAAAACAGGTTGGTGTTCCCTGGGCTCTTAGTTGTTTCCCACGGTGTCCTTGTAAAAAACATTGCCTGTACTGTTGACTGCAGCACTTCCTGTTCCTAGTCTCTGTTCCCTGTTTTCCTACTGTCCGAGCAGAAGTGGCATGTGTTACCATAAATGAAGTCTTTCCAGTTCCTGAAAACAATACTGAGCTAAATTTATACACATCAAAACTACCGAAAAGAGGAACTAGGTTTGTGACAACGTCACTGAAATACAGTAATGTGTAACTTTTGGGGAGTTGTGGATTCTGAGAATCTCATGGAAGTTATGGATCTTCTCCCTGGAGAGATGCATACACACAGAATTTCATAGCCAATTTCAAGAGGTTCATGAACTACAAGTTAAGGACTTCCACTAGAATACTAGAGGACTCTCCTAAGTTCAGAAGAGTAGACACAGAGGTGAGAAATATTAGAGTTGCTGACACCTATGAATTTGTTAGTAAATGTGAAATAAGTTTCCAAAGGAATATAGCAGGTGCACACACTGTAACACAGTTTGATTAGGTGCTTTGACAGGTGCTTTATTAATTTATGGCACTGTGTCAGCACAAAGCCCGTGAGGGATTGCAGGGTCGTTTGATATTTGCTGAGAGTGGTCTGGGACCATTGTCTTTCTACTCAAAATATGTGGATGTGCAATTAGAAAATAAGAACTAGGTAGTTAGCTAAAAGGAGGAACACTGTACTGCTAAACTAATTCATAGTCTTTTGCTCATAGCCAGTCCCAAGGCCTTGTGCAAGGAACCCAGTGGTACAACAGTTAAGCACTCGACTGTTAACTGAAAGGTTGGTGATTTGCACTCACCCAGCAGCTTTGCAGTACAAAAGATGTGGAGTTCTCCTTCCATACAGACTACAGCCTGGGAAACTCTAAGGGACAGTTCTAGCTGTCCTACAGCGTCACAGTGAGTCAAAATCAACCCAGTGGCAAACAGTAACAGGGCCTTGTGCATCTGAATCACCTGGAACTACTTGCTTTTTTTTAAAAAAAAATATATAGCACTGCCCCTCCACCTAACTAATGCTACCTCTTACTCCTGCCCCCATTCCAGAAATTGTGACATATTCTGCAATGACTAGAGTGACCTGGTGCTGTGGGCAGCCAGAGTTCTATTTGTAGAGGAGGCTCAGTAGAAAGGACAATGCCTAGGACATATCACTGCTTATGGTTACCCCAAGAGTCACAACCTCTGGGTTATTCAGGTGCAGAAGCCATTACTCTAGTAGGGGAAGACAGGACCTCTAGGTGTTCACCAAAAGGAGCTAAGATTAGGGGATACAAATTGGTGTCCAGGAGGAATGATGGAGCTGTCTTCCAGCAGGTAAACTCAAAGTGCATGCTCAGCTCCTAGGGAAAGGGACTCAATGTTTAAAGCAAGTCCAGTGAGGTGGCAGGACTGCTGAGAGCATGGCTTTCCCTTGACATTGCTCTTGAGAGTTCCGGATGTTGAGGTTATGAATCAAACACAGAAGTAGAGCTGCTTTTCTCCTCCTCACCTGTGAACTCTCTTCTCCCTTTTAACTGGTGTGACATGTCCAAACCACACTGTAATGCGGTGGTGAAGAGGCTCAGCTACTCACTAGCCATATGTGAACATTGCAGGTCATCCAGCCTCTCAGCTTCGCTTCTAGGAAGTAGAGACAGAAGTATGAGCTCCACTGGGCTGCTGAGAGAAGTGAGTGAGATACTGCAGACAAGGGACTGAGTCTGGTGCCTGCAACTTAGTAAGCAGCCAATACCTGTTCACTTTTGTTATTTGGGCTTCTGCTTTTCCCTACAGGGCTTCTGATACCTCCAAAAGTCAGAATTTGTGCTGTTGTACCCTTGTGTTTAACACAGTTAAAAACTATGCCTGCTAACCAAAAAGCTGGCAGTTCAAATCTACCAGGCACTCCTTGGAAAGCCTATGGAGCAGTTCTACACAGTTCTATAGGATTATGAATTGCAATCAGTTTGATGGCAACAGGTTTGTAGTAAAAGTCTAGGTTACCTTAAAGAGACTGTTCGTGAAATTACGGATGTCAAAGACAATTCTAATGAGAACTCAGAAGGAAGTGAGGAGAGCTGTCGTCACACTGGAGATGGTTCAGACAGTGAGAAGCAGCAACAGACAACCCGCAGCAGCAGCAGCAGAACAGGGAGACCAGTTTGAGAGAACCCTGGAGCTGACCCACTGAGCCAAAGTTTACTGGTAAAGTAGGGTTACTTCTAGGTGCTTTTTGGTAGAACTAAAGAGCTTTGGAACACTTGCCCAAGCAGAGCAGACACTGGCAGTGAAGCTGCATGGGTAGAGATGCCAAGTAATCAAGAAGCATAAACTGAAGAGACAAGGAACACAGGCAGCAGAGGGACCTCCCTTTCAAAGGATGAGGCCAATGATATTCAAAGGATAGCAATAATTGTGGGGATGATGCAGGACCAGGCAGTGTTTTGTTTTGTTGTACACAGGGTTGCTATGAGTTGGAACCAACTTGAAGGTACCCACCACCCCCACCAACAGTAACATTGGCTTACCGTAGGACCTAATCCATAATAGGTTTTTAATAATTTGTGTTTTGAACTACTAACAACCCATTAACTGAAATCTTTTCCTGATTCTGTTACTTGATAAAATCGTTGGTGTATCTGAACCGAAGTTTTCTTCATTTATTGTGGCCATATGCCTTGGTCATCTAGGCTGCTGTAACAGAAATACCACAGGTAGTTGGCTTTAAAACGAGAAATTTATTTCCTCACAGTAAAATAGGCTAAGCGTACAAATTGAGGGCATCAGCTCCAGGGAAGGCTTTCTCTGTTGGCTTTGGGGAGACTGTCATCAATCTCCCCCTAGGCTAGGAACTTCTGAGGCATAGAGACCCTGGGTCCAAAGGATGCACTCTTCTCCCAGCACTGCTTCTTGGTGGTATGAGGTCCCTAACTCTCTGCTTCCTTCTCTTTATATCCTAAAAGATTGCCTCAAGGCACAAAACAATCTTACAGATTGAGTCCTACTCTACCAACACAACTGCATGCCCATCTCTTCTCATTAATATCATAGAGGCTGGATTTAAAATACATAGGAAAATCACATATTACTGGGAATCGTGGTCTAGCCAAAGTGATGTACACATTTTTAGGGAGACATAATTCAACCTATGACACTGTGTGTCATGGATTGAATTGTGTCTCCCCCAGAAATATGTATAACCATGTAGCTGGGCCATGATTCCCAGTATCTTGTGACTGTCCTCCATTTCGTGGTTTTCCTATGCTGTATGTTGAAGGATTAGGGTAGGACTGTAAATCCCTTTATAAGATCACCTCCCTGCTCCACTGTCAAGGGAGTTTCCCTGGAGTATGGCCTGCCCCACCCTTAATCCTTTCATCCTACATGAGATAAAAGGGAAAGGAAGCAGGCTGAGAACTGGGAACCTCACACCATCAAGCAAGCAGCACCGTCAGAAGAGCCCATCCTTCAGACCTGAGGTTCCTGCACAAAGACGCCACCTGACTAAAGACTGATGCAACACAAGGACTTTCCTCCAGAGTCAGCAGAGCGAAAGCCTTTCCCTGGAGCAGACACCCTGTATTTGGACTTGTAGCCTACCGGACTATGTAAGAATAAATGTTCCTTTGTTAAAGCCATCCACTCTGTGGTATTTCTGTTAGAGCAGCCCTAGCTGACTAAAAACACTATGATGGGCTAAGGTAAGAAATATTGGCTTGACACTGATAACCCAAACCAAACCCGTTGCCACTGAGTTGATTCCAACCCATAGTAATCCTACAGAACAGAGTAGAATTGCCCCACAGAGTTTCTAAGGAGTTCCTCATGGATTCAAACTGCTGACCTTCTGGTTAACAGTCATAGCACTTAACCACTATACTGTCAGGGTTTCCTAGGTAAGTATTAATTGCAAACTTCCTTTTTCTATCAAGAACAAGGTCTTAGTAATTTTGCAGAAGAACCGTTCTCAGAAAGAGTCTGCACCGAATTTGAGCTAACTGATTGTTATGTTTCACAAGATTGGCCTAATGCAGTATAAGAAGCTCTTTCTTTAATGAACTTTAGCCCATGTTCTTACATTTGCTATGCCATTATACAGCAGTAGGATTTACTGCCAGACTCAAGGCCTCAGGACAACTCTAATAATTTGTGGCAGCATAGAAGACCTTTATCAAAGTCAGTGGCTACCTGTGTCATAATTGAAGTCCCAAAGCCCATCCCTACAGAGGCCAAGATTCTCATGATAGAAATTGCTTCTTCAGTTCATCAGCAGATATGGAAGTGTTATGACATGGATTTTAGAGACTGAACAAAGGTCAGTTCTGTCTTTGTCACTTATTAGCTATGTGAACTTGCATCAGTTTCTTAGTTTCTGTTTCCCCCAGTTCTCATCCGCATGAAGGGCACAGGCAATATTCACGGTGCTGGGTTGTTGTACAGCTAAGGGAGGTAATACTGGAAGAGGGTTTAGGATAGTTCTGGCCCATAGCAGATTTCATTCCCTTCACTCTCTAATCACCATTTATAGTTCCATGAAACAGAGCATCTCCTGCCTTTCTCTTCTTTTGACAGTGTATCTGTACAAGAGGTCCTGAACTCTTTTTTAAATCTGACTCAGTAGTGTTTTGTCAATGCCAAATGTCAAACATTAACAAACTTAGCAATAATCGATAGTAAGAGAGCACAGCAAAGTATTTTTAAAAGATAATTTAAACCTCCAGTTTGCTTAAGTCTTGTAGAATGCCGTTTCAATAAACTGCATTTTTATTCATGTAAGATGATTGCTGTCTTGTTAAAGAAAGTGGGAGAATACAAATGAAGCATGTTTTTAAAGGAAAGCAAAACTGTGTTTTAGTTATGGCTTCTCAGAACCTGTTTTGCAGGGTGCGGAAAAAAATCCCCAAGCCCGTTCTGGAGACTTATTAAAGTAGTAGTACTTAATGGGCTTTGGCTTTGGCACAGTTTCCTGCTGGTGTGCTGGGGAAGACAACACTCCCCGCCTCCCAGCCTGAGTTTAATGCCCCTGAGTGCCTGGATCTCCCTCCACTTCACCCCCATTAAAGCCTCCTCGTAGGAAAGTAAAGAAAGGGCATGACACTCCGTTCTAGCATATCTGAGATAGAGAGCTGAGAACCGAGAAGGAAACCCTACTTTTAAGCAGATCTTTCTCTCGCACCCCGACTCAGGGAGCTGCAGCTACACAGATGGGATTTCAAGGATGCCAGTAGCCCATTTCCTCCACCCAAAGAGCATCTGGCTCTCCCTGCTCCCTGCTCCCCAGAAGCCGCTGCCTTTCTCTCTTCTATTAGAGACAGCTCAGAAAAATTCCAGTGCCTCTTGGGAAGGAGGCCACAGAGACAAAAACTTATGATAATAAAGAAATACCTGAAATTAATTACATTTTTGGAAGTAACTGTGTTGGGCGTGGGAAGGTGGGGTGGACAGAGCCGAGAGAATGTGAAGAGAAAGGAAGAGGGGGAGAGAAGACGAGGTAGCCAGGGGCCGGAAGGGGCTGAAAGAAGGTCTCCACTGGTTGTGGTTTTAAAGCAGAATCTGCAATGTTGAAATTTTTCAGTTTTAGCTCCAGGCTATGATTTAAAAAGGAAAAAATCTCACACACACACTCACATGCACAACAGATGGGACACACAAATTGCACCTCACGTATCCACTTAGTGTGGTTTGTGGCCATTCAACCAATATGCTTGATATTGACTTCGGGGTCCATTATGGGCAATAGCCTGGTGATTTATTTATTTATTTGACAGTTGGATTTTTTTAAGACTTTCTCACCGCTTTTAGTCTTTTTTTTTTTTTTTGACTCATCTTCATTAAGGATTTTAAAAGCAAAGGTCTTTGCTTACATTGAAAGTCCCACTTTTTCTAGCATCATATTTTCTTGCTAATGGGTTTCTGAATACCATTTTCATTATTTAATTTTTATAGAACTCCACTTCCCTTCTGATTGCATCTGCCTTTGTAAAGTGTACAATATGTTTGCTACATATTGCTAGGCTTAAAATATTTTTCCTGTTTACTGTTAATAAAAAATTGTTGCTGATTCACTTGCTTTGTAGAATAAATCTCTAACTTCATCCATCCCCAAGAGAAAAATGGTATGTGTTGTCTGCTGATTCTACTCCACCAGCTATTTCGCTCTGATCTCTCTTTTCCTCTACATTCATAAGGCTATAATATACATATATTTTGATTATAGAGAGGAAATGATCATTAAGATAAGGCTGCTTCGACTTTATGCATTTAATAGTAATCATTTGCCTACTTAGTAGTAACTAACGTGGATGACACTGGACAGTTGACCAAGGACTTTCAGTTACATTATCTTGTTTGAATTCTGAAGGGTTGTCCTAATTATTATCCCATTTAGAAAGGGAGAAACTAAGCCTCAGTGAAACTGTGACCTATACAAGTTCATGATCAGTGAGATATTAAGGGCATCTCTTCTTTCCTTTGGTTAGGCTTAAGTCTTCATCTTATAAACCAAAATCTCTTTCTCAGTCCCACATTCCCACTTAGCTACAAACCTCTTCTCCCACTCATTACCAGCTTGCTGAAATCTGAAGTTGGTGTCCTGCGCTGTACTGGACCAACCTGTCCCTTATAAAGGTCATCTTCTGCTGGTTGAATGTAGTAAATACTTTTCATCCCCCCTTTTACTTGATGGATTCCTACCTTCTTCAACTCATCCCTTTGTGGCTTCTGAGTCATCAGCCTTTCCTGGTTTTCTCCAGCCTTTCCTGCAGAATCTTCACAAACTCTTCAAGTCCTTTTCGTGTGCTTTTTCCTTAAATATTGAGATTCCTCAGTATGCCACCTTCCACTCACCTCTCTTTCCTTTTTCTTCTTCTTTTATTAAATGCTGTACATTTTTCCAGAGTAATATTATCCATATGTCACTGACTCCTGTAGGTAGATGGTCTTTTTTTTTCCCCTGCAAACAACTATAGATGTTTCAAGCCTAAACAGAAATAGAGATACTAGTCTCATAAATGCCACTCTACCCTCCACCCAGCTGCAACAACCAACATTTAAACATCTCCTTTCATCTATCCTTCCCTAGCAGGCATTTTGTTTATAAATACTTCGATATACTTCTCTAATAATAAGGATTTCTAAAAATCACAACCAGCGTGCCACTTTGACACTTAAGCAACATTAACAGTAACTACTTAATATCACCTAATACTTCCTGACTTTCTCTGGTTGTCTCACAGATGTCTTTCTGTAGTTGCTTCGTTGGGTGACAGCTTCAAACAAGGAGTTAATGATTCTTAAATGGCCCCCCCCCATTCTGGCTCCTGCCAGGGCAGCATCTCTCAGAGCTCCAAATCCGAGGATGGAGCTGTCTTCTGATAACTCCATATGCAGATTTCAACGGTGCTTTGGATCCTTTTTGTCTCCTATTTAACTCCCTTTGGACCCAGAAGCTGACAGTTGGCTTTGCACTTTTTCTCTCAATGAGTGGCACCACTCGCCTACCCAATCATTCGTGCCAGAAACCCGGGATTCATTTTTCATATCTCCATCTCATTCCCCTCCTGTATCCAGTACAAGCCCCCAAACCAAGCTCACTGCTGTTGAGTCGATTTCAACTCGTAGCGACCCTGTAAACCCAGCCCCCCAAACCCACTGCTGTTGAGTCAGTTCTGACTCATGGCAACCCTGTAGAGCAGAGTAGAACTGCTTCGTAGTGTTTCCAAGGAGTGCTTGGTGTGTTTGAACTGAAGATCTTTTGGTTAGCAGATGTGTCACTTGACCACTGTGCCACCAGGGTTTCCAGAAACCCTACAGGATGAGCAGAAATGTCCCATAGCATTTCTAAGGAGCACCTGGCAGATTCAAACTGCTGACCCTTTGGTTAGCAGATGTAATACTTAACCACTACACCACCAGGGTTTCTTCCATATCCAGTAAGTTAACAAATGCTGCCAACTTGGTAACTTACTAAGTATCAGTTAAATATATTTCTAGTCCATCTTTCTATCTCCATTGTCATTAACTTAGTTCATGTCACCACTTCTTTCCTGGATTGTTGCACTGGCCTTCTAAATGGTGTCCCATTTCTAGTTCTACCTCCTCCGAATAGTATTTTCCTTACAGACAGGGATCTATCTAAAGTGCAAAGAGAAGGTCAGTTGCTGTGTCTTGGATGGTCATTTATAAACTTTTAAGACCTTGAGCCCTACTTAATGAACTGTGTAATAGAACCACTGCCCTGAAACAGAAAAACCAAACTTGCTGTTGTCAAGTCGATTTTGACTCATAGTGACCCTGGAGACAGGGTAGAACTGCCCTATAGAGTTTTCAAGGAGTTCCTGGTGGATTTGAATCGCTGACCTTTTGGTTAGCAGCCATGGCACTTAATCACTACACCACCAGAGTTCAGAAACTCTAAAAACTGTGTTAGGACAGTTGATTAGGCAGTCCCACGAAGCCATGATCCTAAGCCTTTGGACCAAGAGAACTAATCTCATGAGGTGTTTGGGTATATCCAAGCAGCTTCAGAAACTTTGCATCCTCTCTCTATACTTTTGGGGGGGTGGGGTTGTTGGGAGGTAGTTGTTCCTACTGTTGTAAAATTCGTATACAGCATTTGCAAGTTAACCCTTTTTTCTGGTATAAATTTACTGATAACAGTTAAGTTTGTGAAGTTGTGTAACTGATAGGCTTCATTGATGCCAATATTCCCATCATCATAGACAGAAGTTTACTACTTTCCAAAACTGATTCCCCTTCTCTCTCCTTTCTTCTGTCCCTGGTAACCACTAATAATCATTGGTCCCTATACATTTACTCATTGACCTTTTATTTAAGTGAGGCCATACAGTATTGGGCCTTTTGTGGTTGACTTATTTCACTCAGCATAAGGTCGTCAGGGTTAATCACACTGCTGCATGCATCAGGACTTTGTTCTTCTTTATGCCTGAGTAGTGTTCCATTGTATGTATATACAACATTTTGTTTATCCATTCGTTCATCGGTAGGCACTTAGGTTGTTTCCACCTTCTTGCTGTTGTGAATAAATGCTACTATGAACATAGATGTACATGTGTCTGTTCATGTCACTGATTGTAGGTCCCTGGGGTATATATCTGGAAACCCTGGTGGCATAGTGGTTAAGTGCTGTGACTGTTAACCAAAAGGTCAGCAGTTCAAATCCACCAAGCACTCCCTGAAAACTCTATGGGGCAGTTCTACTCTGTCCTATAGGGTCAGTATGAGTCAGAATTGACTCCATGGTAACTGGTTTGGGTGGGGTGTATATCTAGGAGTGGACTTGCTGGGTTATATGGTAGTTCTATCTTTAATTTTTTTCAGGAGTAGCCAGAGTCTTTTCACAGTGGTTATGCCAGTTTACATTCTTGTCAGCAACAGATGAGAGTTCTGATCTCCCTACAGCCTCACCAATATGTGTGATTTTTTTCTTTCATTCTTTTTTTTTTTTTTTAATAATTGCCATTCTAACAGAGATGAGGTGGTATCACATTGTAGCTTTGATCACATCTCTTTCAGGATAGTTTGATAAAGGTTAACTTACAAGGTCTGACAAGTCCATGAACTTGATTGTTCTAAGTGCTTCGTATCTCATGGCTGAATATCACTATGTTCACCTTTGAAGTACTCACCTTGGGAAGCTATGCACCAATGCCAACACAGAGTCCACCTTTCAAAACAATTTTGGAACTCTTTCTGGAATGACCGTTGCACATGGTGGCATGATGGCAGGTTTGCAAACTTAATTGTATAGTTGTCTGTGAGGGAGTTTTTAGCCAGTAAACAAATAACTATTGGAATACTCTACCTACTCACCTGATCTGGCCCCATTGATGTTTTTCTTTACCTGACGATAAAGGAAATATTGAAAGGAAGACATTTGGATGACATTCAGGACATCAATGGTAATACAATAACAGCTCTGATGGCCATTCCAAAAGAAGAGTCCCAAAATTGCTTTGAAGGATGGACTAGGCACTGGTGTCAGTGCATAGTTTCCCAAGGGGAGTACTTGGAAGGTGATAATAGTGATATTCAGCAATGAGTTATGTAGCACTTTTCCTAGGATGAATTCACAAACTTAATTGTCAGACCTCGTACAAGGTCCCTGACATTCACCTTGTTGGCGCCTTGTCATTTAGACTTAAGTATAATATCATCTCTCAGAAGAAGACTGCCTGATCACTCGCCCTAATAGAGTCTCATGGTTACTATCACATGTCCCAATTTTAATTCTCTGCATAGCACTCACTCTTTCTCTTTTTTCCCCCAGCCACCCTCCAAGGAAGATAATGGCTTTGTCTATCTTGTTCACTGCTTGTACAACCAAAAATACCTAAACCTGTTGTCGTTGTGTCAATTCCTATAGGACCGAGTAGAACTGCCTCATAGGATGGCCAAGGAGCTGCTGATGGATTAAAATTGCCAACCTCTTGGCTAGCAACCATAGTTCTTAACCACTGCACCACCAGGACTCCTCATTGCTGTGTAGTACCCAACCCAAACGCACTGCCATCAAGTTGAGTCCAACTCATAGTGACACTATAGGACAGAATAGAACTGCTCCATCGAGTTTCCAAGGAGCACCTGGTGGATATGATCGGCCAACCTTTTGGTAAGCAGTCATAGCAGTTAACCATTGCACTACCTGGGCTCCTCACTAGTGTATAGTAGACCCTATATAAATATTTGTTAAATTGATAGACACCATTTTTAAGCCTCGAATTCAGTGACATTAATCACATTCACCACGTTGTAAAACCATCACCACCACAAAAGGATGACTTCACCACCCTTTTGATTAATTTTAATTTATCATTTTTTTAATGGATACTTTTGAGGTCACATCTAAGAAATCTTTGCCTAATCCAAGATCTTGTATAGTTTCTCCTGTGTTTTGTCTACAGGTTTTACAGTTTTGGGTTTTACATTTGGGCCTGTGATCCATTTTGAGTTAATTTTTTAAATATACTGAGAAAGATGGTTCCAAGTTCTTTCTGTTTTTGCATATGAATATCCAATTTTTCCAGCATCATTTATTGAAAAGGCTTTCCTTTCTCCATGACATCGCCTTTCTTGAAAATCAAGTTTTCATGTGTGTACGGGTTTATTTCTGAACTCTGCTCTGTTCCTTGGTTCTTTTTGCCTGCCTTTTTGCCAATGCTATGCTATTTTGATTCCTGTAGCTTGAAAACAGGCAACATCAGCCCTTCAACTATGTTCTTTTCTTGGCTATTCTAGGTCTTATGCATGTCCACATGAATTTATTATTTTCTTCAGAAAACATGCACTGAGATTTTGATTGGTATTATATTGAATCGATAGGCCAGCTTGGGGAGAAGTGACATTTTAACAACGTTGAGTCTTCCAACTCGTGAACAGGGTATACCTCTTAATTTTCCTTTCTTTTTTTTTTTTTTTAGCTGCCATCAAGTGGGCTCTGACCCCCCAGTAACCTTCTGTATGACAGAATGAAACATTCCCCAGTCTAGTGGAACCACCTTACAGCATATACTGGACAATATTCTGTTGTGGCCTGTATAATTTTCACTGGCTAATTCTCGAAAGTAGGTTGGTAGGTCTTTCGTTTTAGCCTGTCTTTGGAAGTTTCACCAAAACCTGTCCACCACGGATGACCCAGGGGGTATTTGAAATACCGGTGGCATGGTATCCTTGCAACATGCAAGCCACCACAGTATGACAAACTATCGGACAGCTGGTGGTCAATTTATTTAGGTTTTCTTTAATTGCTCTGAGCTATATTCTGTAGTTCCCCATTTATAGGTCATTCATCTCTTTTGTCAACTTACCCTACGTAATTTTTGGTGCTGTTGTAAATGGTGTTTTTAAATCTCATTTTTTGATTATTTGTTTCTAGTAGTATAAATACAGTGGATTTTTGTGTATTTATCTTAGGTCCTACTCCCTTGGTTAACACACTGTTTCTAATAGGTGTTTCGTAGATCCCATCAAATTTCCATATTTGGGTTTAAAACATACAATGAATCAGAGATGACTTTGTTACACTCAGTGAAAATAGGCTACAAGTGTGTTTGGGGTTGTTAAACTGATCCCTGTAAGTGAAATGGGGCAGTTGAACGCCTACTTATTAGATTCTTACTGTTCTGACTGCAACTCAGGGGGAAATAAATAAAATGGAAACCTTTCATTCTGGCAGGACTTGGGGAGAGAGAAGCCTTGAGAAGTTTCTGTGGGGTAAAGTTACAAAAAACTTAGGAGTAAGCCCGGGGCTGCTATGCTTGCTGTTAGAAGCATCTTGGCCCAGCAGTGCCTTTGCACCTGCATCCACCTTCCTGGCTTTTCCCAGAAGGAGCCTCAAAAGATGTTTAGCAGGTAAGTCCCAGTTAGGAAGAGTCAGAGTTAATAACATCGCATCACTAACAACCAGCTAGGTCCAGGGAGATTTTTGCCTGAGACCTGAAATGGAAGGAGGAGTAAGAGAGCAGATAATACACAGTTGCTAACAATTTGTTTTGGGGTCTCAACATGCAGTAAACAGGCTTCCTTCCTTTCCCTCCTTCCCTGCCTGCCTCTCCCTCTCCCTCTTTTGTTCCCTCCTTCCTTCCCTCCCTCCCTTTGTCCCCCCTCCCTCCCCTGTCCTTCTTTCCCTTTCTCCTCTCTCTCTCTCATTCTTTCTTTTGTTCAGTTTGTGCCAGTGGCCTTTATGTTTGTTTTATGCTGAAAATACATCACAACCCTGTCTTCCCCAGTTGGGTCAGATTTGGGTCCCTGCAGGCAAGGCAAACTACAAATTGTCCTCTGCCTCTGAAAACTGATGCTCATCTTTTTCTCTAACCTGCCTAATTTACATCACAAAGCTGTTTTAAAGATCAAAGGAGAAAATTCTATGGAAGTGACTTATTTACCATTTTCTAAGTGTGAATGTTTCTCAGTATGAATAAGGAAGACTGAAAAACTGATGCCTTTGAATAATTGTCTTGGTAAAGAACACTGAATGTACACCATGGGCTGACAGAAGAACCAACACAGACATCTGTCTTGGAAGAAGTACAGCCAGAATGCTCCTGAAGAAGGTGAGTGGTGAGACTACATCAGATAGACTTTGGATGTGTCATCAGGAGACATCAGTCCCTGGAGAAGGACACCATGCTTGGTAAGGTAGAAGGTCGGTGAAAAAGAAGAAGACCCTGAACAAGGTGAACTGACAGAGTGTCTGTGACAGTGGGCTCAAATTCAGCAGTCATTGTGAGGATGGAGCAGGACTGATGCAGTGTTCTGTTCTGTTGTACCCAGGTTCACTATGAGTTGAAACCAACTCGATGGCATTGAAGAAGAACAACAGCACATAGTATGACAAAAGCTTGCTTATTACTGTTAACTAGCAAATTCTTTGGCAACATCTACTGTTTTTATATGAACTAGGGATAAAAAGGGCCCCGGTTGCTCAGTGGTTAGGAGCTCAGAATGCTAATCCAAAGATCAGCAATTTGAATCTATCAGCTGCTCCTTGGAAATCCTATGGGCAATTCTACTGTGTCCTGTAGGATTGCTATGAGTCACAATAGATTTGACAGCAGTGGATTTGGTTTGGTTTAGGAATAAACAGAATGGATCTGGTCTCTGCTTTTGTGGCCCTTAATGTTGAATTGGGGAGACAAATATTAAGCAAATAAGTACATAAAGATTATAGGAAATGTAATTGTGATAAATGTTATGAAGGAAAGAGTGCTTGGAAGCTATGTAAGTTAAGATCATGTTTGGAAAACAAAAATATAAGCATTTCAACAGGAGGAATTTACTACAGCAAATTGATTACACATGGATTAAAGAATTGACCCAGCAATGAGTGTTCAGTGAGATAAAACTAAATCAGTACTGCAGGAAGCACTGTCCACCTTAGGACTGGTGGCATTGTCAGAACCCAGCAGGGAGGAACCTTGTGGTGGGTGATGGGACCATGGAAGAGAGGCTCTGGAGTCTAAGCTAGAATCAGCAAAGAACATGCTACTTCTCAAGCTGCTGTCAGCAGTTGGGGGATGGGGTGGGTGGTCTTCCTCCCTTCTCCTGCCTTCTGCTCTCCTGCCAATGCTGCCTGTTAGTAGAGCTATAGAGTCATTACGAACTAGAACCAACTCGACAGCAACATATTTTTGGTTTTTAATGGCAAACTAGCTGACACCCCACTGCCGTCGAGTTGGATCTGACTCATAGTGGCCCAATAGGCCAGAGTAGACCTGCCCTGTAGTGTTTCCAAGGGGCACCTGGTGGATTTGAATTGCTGACCTTTTGGTTAGCAGACATAGCACTTAATCCACTTCACCACCAGGGTTTCCTCGAGCTAGCTGACAAGAGAGGCAAATATAATTTATAGACTCTTATCCGACTCGACGGCACTTGGCTTGACTTGGCTAACCACCACATTATAGAGAGGGGTAGAGAAGCGTGGGTGAGAGACTGGAGCAGTGGTTAAAGCACTGGGACCTACCTACAGTAGGTTCAGTTAGGTACTGTTCTAATGGCCCTTCAAATGTGCCAGCTGCTCTGTGGGAGAAAAATGTGGCAGTCTGCTTCTGTAAAGACTTACAGCCTTAGAAGCTCTAGGGGGCAGTTCTCTTTTGTCCTGTAGGGTCAGTATGAGTCAGAGCTGGCTCTACAGCAGTGGATTTGGTTTATTTACTGGTTTTATTGAAGTTGGTATGAGGCTAAAGAGGGGGTGGTAAGAATTCCTGAATCACAGAAGGATGGAGAGCAGGTTAGTGATGGCTTCCTTCTTGGGGTTCACCAGTTCATTGCCCTTTATGGATGGCATTACCTAGTGAATTCCCCAGGTCCTTAGCATAAAGCAACTAGAAGTTCAAGTGTCTGTAAGTGTGTGGCATTTGCTGCGTTCCGCCACATTTTAATGTTTCAGGTAGTCTTTACAAACCTATAAGCAGTGTATTGTTACCCTCATCTCCATTTTATAGTAGAGGTAATAAGGTTGAGAGAGGAGGTAAGCTATTAAGAGGCAATGCTGAGGTCTGAATCAGGGCTTTCTGACCCAGAGTTTGTGCTCCTACCGCTACGTCAGAGTCAGTATCCAGTTAGCATTCTGGGAGAAGTCTGTCACCATAAACTTCTATAGGTGAGTTAATTAGCTGATGCCCAGTTCATTCTTATGTGTAGGACAATTCCGTGTGAGGATTCTGTGTTAACTGAGCAGGAGACACAGCAATCAGGACCTATAGGGTTCTGAAATTTTTATACTAAAGATACTAAAAACTTATGGTCAAGAAAGGCTTTTGATATAGATACACCATTTGACCCAGTAATTCCACTACTTGGAATATATCCTACAGAATCAAGGCCGTTCACACCAACGGATACATGCACAGGAATGTTTATTGCAGCACAGTCCTCGATAGCAATAAGATGGAATCAACCCAGATGCCCAACAACAGAGGAATGGATAGGTAAACTATGGTATATATACTCAATGGAGCACCATGCAATGATAAAAAATAATGATGATTCTAGGAAACATCTCATAACCTGGTTTCAACTGGAAGACATTATGTTGAGTGAAAGTAGTCAGAGACAAAAGAACAAATATTGTATGAGACCCCTATGATAAGATCTCAAAAACTGACTTATATGTATAGAAGAAAAGACTCTTTGATGGCTGCAAGGGAGGGGAGGGGGGGTGAGTCGGGGAGGGTTTAGATTAGATAGTTGGTAGAAATTTAGTTGAGTGAAATCGGTGATAGTACACATTAGAAGCAACAACAATATTAAGTAGACTTCAACATAACTTGAATACTCCTTCCATCTTAACCCAATATTGCAAGGACAGAGTAGCTGGGGCAGGGGGCAGGGGACCATGCTCTTAGGTGAAATCAAGGCCAATTGGTACAACTAGCATTTTCCTAAGAGGGCTCTCTGCACCCCACATTGGAGAGTGGCATCTGGGGTCTTAAAAGCTGCCAAGCTGCCATCCGAGTGTGCAGCAAATGGTCCCAACTCAGCAGGAATGGATACTCACTGAGGACCAAGATGACATGGGGTAAAGACAACCTAGAAGATAGAGAGATCCACATGAGTGAGTGCCTACATAGACTTGGGACCAGAAGAACCAGATGGTGCCTGACCACCACCAGTGATAGCCGCGATGGAGCTCACTAGGTTGAGTCTCACTGGCAACACAAGAATAAAAAGGGGTGCATCCCGAGATCTCCACTAAAAGACCTCAATTGATGGTCCAGCAGCTTCGGGGTTCCCCTGGGAGCATGGCCCCTGGCCCTGATGCTGCCCTTGCCCATAAATTGTAACAAAGGTCCACTCTTCAGACACAAATGGATTGGACTTGGCGGTGCAGAGTGACCATGTATTGGATGCACTTTATGGTTCTATGCATCTAGGATATCATCCTGCTGACCTCTGGCTGGAGTAAGGGGAGTGGGTGGAGAGGAGGGCAAAGAAGACTGTTGGGAAGATGAGGCATGCATGGAGCAGAGAGGAATAGTGTGCTGTCACAAGGCAGGGAGAGCAGTGGAAGCTGCATATAGGTGGGCATGTAAATTTATATGGGAATGTACATTTTCACTCAGTCATAATAAAAACACACAAACAAAAAAGGTTTTCTACAATAGGATAAATGTTCTCACTTTTTCCAAGAAGTAATATGCCTTTTCCCAGCAGAAAAGATTTATTCCCATCCTGCTGAGTCTCCTGTGTTTTATTTTTAATTGGATTATTTTGTCAAGAACAAAAAGTGAAGTGATAGACTAGCATGAAATATTATGTGGATAATTTGATGAAACCACGGTGATTGAAAGTGGAAACAATTTTGTAGTGAGAGCTGAAATTCCTTTTTAGTACTCACTGACCCCTTTTTTGTGATTAGTAGCAATACAAAAGCTAAGTGATGTTTGGAGATCTTTTAAACCTGAAGTAAACCCGTGCAGTACTGTTAAGTTCTACCTACAACTCAGTTCAGAGAGAGAAAGTGCTGCCTTAAAACAGCCTGGGATGTGTTCTGTAGAAGTAGGCTAGTTGGTACATGCTGACTGTTAGGTTTCTCAGAAGCTTAAGTGGAGTGATTTCCACTTTCTGCAGAAAACCTATTGAAAACATAACGGTTACCTAGACATACACTAAAGTTTCATGTGATATAGTAATAGTAGGTTCATCTTAAATATGCTTGCCAAGCCAGCCAGGTGCCGTCGAGTCGGATCTGACTCATGGCGACCTTAGAGGCCAAGGTAGAACCGACCCCCAGAGTATTCAAGGAGCACCTGGTGGATTTGAACTGCCAACCTTGTGGTTAGTAGTGGTTAAATATGTTTACTAATGGTATATTAGCATAATATGAGCAATGCCAGCAGAACTTGACCATTTTTTTGTGTGTGTGTGATTAGGTGAAAGTATATAATTCAAATCAATTTTGTATGCCTGCCTAACTGCAGTTCCATCTGCTCTCCTCACCCAGTGATAGCACACTCCTCCTTTTCACTCCATATTTCTAGCATCCTCTTAGTGGTCACCTGTCCCCTCCTCTTCTCCTTCTTTTTTCCATCTAGAAAGAAACTGGTAGGACAGTCTCCCCTAAATGTATAGAACCATAAAGTACACACATCATGTGGCCACACTGTGTCCCTGACTCCAGATCTTGACCATTTTGCTGAAAAACATGTTGTTTCCTCCAGACTGAATTGCTATGCTCATCTGGCACTATTCATTTATTTTAATTAGAGGCTGAGATCTCTATAACAGAATCATCCAGGTGGAGATGTTCTGTTCTAGGCACCAGATCACATTTGGATTTCATGAGAGCTGCTCCCACTCCTAAGGTTCCATTTCTCCCTCAATTCTCACTTAAAAGCAACCGTGGAAGCTTTCTGTAACATTAATTCCTGAAAGACCTATGAGGGTATGTAACAAACAAAGCCGTATTAAAAAAAAAAAACAACAAACCCCAAACCAATCCCAAACCAAACCTGCTACTTTTTATTCCGACTCTTAGCAACCCTATAGGACAGAACAGAATTGTTGCACAGTGTTTCCAAGGAGTCTCTGGAGGATTTGAACTGCTGAGCTTTCGGTTAGCAGCCATAGCCCTTAACCACTATCCCACCAGTATTCCCGTAGCAGTATAGTCGTCATGAAAATAGCATCATCTGGTTGAAATTTAATTCTTTTTATATTCCATATTATGTACTCAAAATGAAGTTCTTGTGCGTTGTACACAATTTTGGGCACGTTGTCTTGATTGATTTACTGTAGGCAGCTGCTATATAGGTAGCGCCTGGATTACTGACAAGTTCCATTCCTAAATCTGTCTTTAAGGCAAATTATACTTATATCTTACATCAGTTAGTCAAATGTTTGTTTTTGTATATATACATTTAATGTACATACCTTTCTGTGCTGAAAAAATGGGAAACACTTCCAGATATTCGAAAACACTTTTAACATAATAATACAGTAATATTAATAATGTTTTGATGCGTGTCAAAAGTAGCGCCTGTTTGTCATTATGAACCATTGTATGTACCTTGAATTTTTAATGCAATAGGGTTTACAGGGTTGGTTTGTAACTCTGAGGAGGATGTTTCTAATGGATCATATAGATTAACATACAGATAAACAAGGTTGGAAACACATTATATATCAGTTATTCTCCCTGTTTATTAATGCTTTGAAGTTACCTGGGTTCTATGTTTAATGCCACTACTCATGCCTGTCTGTAAATGGAAAAGTCATTATTTATTTATTGGCCAAAGGACCGGGGAGATGTCCTCAAACTGTTTGGCTTCAGGCTTCCTGTTCCTAAAAATTACTGAGGCCCCAAAGAACATCTTTCAGGTGTGTCATTTCTGTTAACATTTACTGTATTAGAATTTAAAACTGAAAAAATTTAAAATATGTATGAATTTATTTAAAAATAGCAATGATAAACTCATTTCATTAATGTATTATTTTTTAAAAACTATGTTTTTAATAAAACTTTATTTTGAGAGAATTATGAGCTCATATGCAGTTTTGAAGAATAATGCTGAGAAATCCATGTACCCTTTACCCAGCTTCCTCCAATGGCACAATTTTGCAAAACGGTAGTAGATATCATAACCAGGGTATTGACATTGATGTGGTTAGTAAACATATGGAACATTCTGTCACTGTAAGGATCTCTCTATTACTCTTTTATAGGTAATTACTAATATATTCTCCATTTCTATAATTTTGTCATCCCTAGATTGGCTTCTTTTTTTTTTTTTTCACTCAACATAAGTCCCTAGAGATTCATCCAAGTCATCACACTTATTAAGAACACCCTCCTTTTCACTTCTGAGTAGTATTGCACAGTATGGCTGCACTGCAGTGTGTTTAACCTTTCTCTTGTTGAAGACATTTGGGTTGTTTCAAGTTTGGGGCTATTACAAATCAGCTACTATGAACATTTGTATACAGATATATCTGTGAACAAAAGTTTTCATTTCTCCAGAATAAGTACCCGTGAGTGCAACTGCCGGGTCATATGATTATTGGCATGTTTGGTTTCAAAAGAGACTATGAAAACTTTTCCAGAGTGATTGTGCTGTATGACATTCACACTAGCAATATACGAGTAGTTCAGTTTCTCTGCATCCTTGCCAGTATTTAGAGTTGTCATTTTTAGTTTTAGTCATCATGGTAGGTGGATACTGATATTTCACTGTTGTTTTGATTTGCGTTTCTCTAACAGCTAGTGATGTTGACTATCTTTTTGTGTGCTTATCTGTTCGTTTTGGAAAGGACTGTCTGTAATAGATGGCCATTTGATGTACTGAGGAAGTTTCCTGTCTCCTTGTTGAATGTTTGTTTGTTTGTTTGTTTTTATCGTGGAAGGGCATTGGATTTTGTTAAATGCTTTTCTGCATCTATCGAGATGATCATGTGTTGTTTTATCCTTCAGTCTATTAATGTGTAAACCTATGGGGCAGTTATAAATTGAAATTGACTCAGTGACAATGGAATTTTTTTTTTTTACGTTGACCCATTTTTCTATGTTAAACTGCCCTGGCATGCTGGGAATAAATCCCACTTAGTATAATCTTGTTGTATTCAATTGCTAGTCCTTTGATGAGGATTTTCGCATATGCATTCATAGGGATTATGTTAAGAATACACATAACGTGCAACTACTGTTCAATAGTTTTATTATCTTGAGATAACTTTTTCTTGTTTTGGTGTCAGGGTAATACTGATCTAATAGAATGAGTGAGGAGGACTTTCCTCCTCTTCTATTGTTGTTAGAAGGATTTAGGAAAGATTGATTAATTTTCTTTAAATATTTGGTAAACTTCATCAGTGAAGACAACTTTTTTATTTGTTGAGAGCTGTGTGATTGCTAATTTGATCTCTTGTTACAGGTCTACTCAGATTTTATACTTCTTTGATTGGTTTTTGTACTTTATGTGTTTCCAGGAATTTGTCCAATTCATCTAGGTTATTTAATTTGCTGACTTACAGTTGTTCATACTTCCCATTTAATTACACAGAATATTAAAAAAATATCAAGAATCAAGATGTAGTAGAACTAATCATTTTTATGTCGAGGACATTCTTATGTGAAAATGGCCTTTTGTTAATTGCAAGTGCACAGCTATAAAGGATACAATGAATACTACAGTACTTTGGGAATTTGGATAGTTTGACCAACAGGGTAGTTTGCCTGGACTTGGAACTTTGGTGGTGCAGTGGTTAAAGCACTCATCTGCTAAGACAGTCAGTGGTTTGAACCCACCATCCACTCTGCAAGAGAAAGCTTTGGCAGTTCGCTTCTATAAAAATTTACAGCCTCAGAAACCCTATGAGGCAGTTCTGCTCTGTCCTAGGGGATTGCTATGAGTTGCAATTGATTAAATGGCAATGGGTTGGGTTTGGTTTGCCTTGATTTGGACTCAAGAGCCAGCAGTGTTACCTAACATTGATTCTGCACCGTTAGCGTGAGTGCCCACGTGGTTGAAAAGAGGCAAGTCATGGCTTAGTGTTATTCTGAAAATAGTTTTGATCTTACAGAGCTCCTGAACAGGTCTCAGGGATCCCCAGGGTTGCTAAGGTTTGTGAATCTCACTCTGAGAACCACTGGGGTAGAGCAATGTTCATAGAATCTTTGTCCCTTCTTCTTTGCTTTCTCTCCCTCTTCAACAAATATTTTATGGCATTAGAGAACTCACATCGGAAGAGGGTATAAATTTCATGCAGCCCGTTCTCAGGCCCCATCCAGTGCTTGGATACCTTCTACAACATCTCCACAAAACGTCCATTCTTGAACACTTTCTGAGATAGTCATCTTACTACCTATCAGAGTGTCCTATTTCATCTATGAATACTTTTGATGTCATGAAGCACTTACAGTGAACTTACCTTTCTATTAAATGTTCATGTATTTATAGTTCCATACATGTTGCACCGTATAAAAGAAATTTAAAAGCATCTATTATATCATAGAGTCTTCAGTACCTAGGCTAAACCAACAGAAACCAAAACTATAGCTGTTAAGTAGACTTCTGACCCATAGGCACTCCAAGGAGTGCCTGGTGGATTTGAACTGCTGACCTGTTAGTTAGCAGCTGTAGTACTTAACAGCTATGCCAATGCCCGTAATTTTCTCATCTGTGGCTTATCTCTTTTATCCATACTGCTCTTAGGTTATAGAGCTGAAATCAAAAAGCAAACTCACTGCCTTTGACTCAATTCTGACTCATAGTGACCCGATCGGACAGAGTAACACTACCTGATAGGATTTCCAAGGGAAACTTGGTCATTTAAAACTGCCACCCTTTCAGTCAGCAGTTGGAGCACTTAACCAGTGTACCATCAGGATTTCCATGCCACTAGGGTTTCCTGTGGAGCCTAGAACATAGAATTCTGGATGGGTCTGGCCGATGAAGAAGATAAGGAAATTACCTGTTACTTCATTTGTTCATTTAGTTGCTTGTTCATTCATTCCTCAAACATTTACTAGGTTTCTACACCAGGCAGTGAGCTAGGGTAGGCATGTAGGGAAGAATTAAAACTGACATATTTCTTCCGTCATGGCTCTGTCTGCAGAGAACACAGAGTAAAACAAATAATTTCAAGAGTTGCTCACTAGCTTCTTATTTTAGAAACTCAACTGCCACGAACCGCAAACTAGGTTAAAATGGCATTCGTTCTCTTGCCGGAACGGTTTCTGCCACTTTGTGTTTAGAGCTCTCTACTTGCAGAGAACTTGGGCTGATATTCACCTGGTCTGCACTCTATGGGATGTGCCAGTTGTTTAAAGCTGACTTCTTTCATGATTTGTTAAGGCTGATCTTAAATATTTTTGAATATCATTCCTGGCCTGTAGTATGGCTGCAACTATCTCTCTCTGTTCTTTTCCATTGGTCACTCATTTGAGAAGTGCTCAGAGCCAATAATAGAGTAGCACCTTACATTTTGGTGGAAATAGTCAGCTTTTCGAGAGTACTATTAATTTGGTCTTTGGACCTTCATCCATACCCTGGTAAGACATAAACTGCATTTGATAGATGACGAAGTTGACCCTCATAGAGGCTGAATGCCTTGCCCAGGTGGGAAAATGAAGAACAGATGCAGGTTTCTAGACACCTATTAAGATCTTTGGGAACCCTGGTGGTGTAGTGGTTAAGTGATACATCTGCTAACCTAAAGGTAGGCAGTTCCAAGCCACCAGGTCCTCTTTGGAACTCTATGGGGCAGTTCTACTCTGTCCTATGAGGTCACAATGAGTCAGAATCGACTTGACACCAGCGTTTTTTTTTTGTTTTGTTTTTTACTAAGGCCTTTACTCTTGCCTCTGTCTGACTGCCTCTTCATAGCTGACCATTAAACATGTTTTAAAGAGGGCAAAGTCCAATTGCATAATAGGTCTACCTGTCTGAAGCATGATTATTAGTGCTAATGGCGGGGTATTACCCGATATGTATGTGTTAGGTTTACAGTAAAGAGTGTCTACTTTTTTTATTAACTGTCCTTTTAGATGTATTAGTGACTGTCACACCTGAATTATAACAAAGAAGTACTAGAGAAATTCAATGTGGGCGGCAAAATTCTTTGAAGAGTAACTAGTTATAATTGGGGAGTCTGCACACATTTCAGAGATGCACATTGACTATGCAGTATGGTTAATTGCACTGTAATTACAGGATTTTAGAATGCCATGCTAAGTGTTTAATCCTTTTCAGGTTTGCCCTCCAGTCGGCCGTCTGCCTTCATTTTCCGGATTGATGCAGTCGGCTGCAGAGAAGGGGGTAGGTAGCAAGACTGTGCCGATGTGTCTAATTAACTGGGCAAGTTGTGAAATGCATCTTTCCTATCTGGATTTTATATTTAATCATAGTTATGTTCTCTTTATGAATGGGTGTTGATTAGTTAGGTGTCAGCCTAGGTAAACAATAAGAGCTTATATTTACCCAGATAAATTATGCTGGAGTCATTATTTGGATCTGATTGAGTTGATAGGGATATTTACATTACCTCAGCACACAGACCCACTTCATCTTATTCTTAATGTTAATTACATACTCAGAGTTGCTGCCATGTCTCTCTCTCTTTTTTTAAAATTATTATTAGGGTCTGTTTATAAACGTGGTGATTGTTTGGTTCTCTCTTCCACCAGACTACACTTCTAGCACAACTGCAAAATGCATCTCCATCCACTCCTGAAGCCCTGATCTTCCATAGTTTGTCTATATTGGTTTTGATGACATCTAGTGCAGGGAACGCAATCTCAGTTCAGTTTCAGAGAGGTACTTCATTCTATGTAGTGGAGCTGCCTTTCATACTGTGTTTCTGCCTTTATGTATTTGCATATGCTTTTTTCAGTGTCAAGAGTATTCTTTCCCTGTATATCCCCTGCAAACTCCTATTGACTTTTCAAGACCAGGCATGAAATTTCACTGCTTAGGAAAGCTAATTCTGTGAAGAGAGTTCCTCTTCATCTCCTTTGCTTCATTACTACATCTGAACATTCTTAACATCACAAGCTCATCATGTTGTATTGTAATTCTTTTTTGAAATGTCTGCTTTCATTAACAGACTGGTTTGCTTGACAGCGAAGGCCGCATTGTATTCACCTTTCCTTCATTCAAGTAAAATAACATCCTGTATATAAAACCAAGTGAACCAAACCCGTTGTTGTCAAGTCAATTCCGACCCTTAAGGACCTTATAGGACAGAGTAGGACTGCTCCACAGGGTTTGATGTCTGGATTGGATGAATAAGGCATTGCTTAAAATCATTTTATAGAGATAAAACTTGTATGTCATAGAATTCACCCTTTAAAAGTGTTTAATGAACTGATTTTAAAATATATCCACAAAGTTATGTAACTATCAGCACCTTATAGTTCCAAAAAGAAAATCCGGAATCATTAGTCAGTCACATACTGTTTTAGTCAGCGAAGGCTGCTCTAACAGAAATACCACAAAGTGGATGGCTTTAACAAAGGAAGGTTTATTCTTACACAGTTCGGTAGGCTACGAGTCCAAATTCAGGATGTCTGCTCCAGGGGAAGGCTTTCCCCTTGCCGGCTCCGGAGGAAAATCCCGTATTGCATCACTCTTTGTTCAGGGAGCGTCTTGGCACAGGAACCTCAGGTCTGAAGGACGTGCTTTTCTGGCGGTGCTGCTTGCTTGATGGTGTGAGGTTCCCAATTCTCCGCCGGCTTCTCTTTCCTTTTATCTCTTGCAGGATGAAAGGATTAAAGGTGGGGCAGGCCATACTCCAGGGAAACTCCCTTTACAGTGGAGCAGAGAGGTGATCTTATAAAGTGATTTACAGCCCCACTCTAATCCTTTAACATACAGCATAGGAAAACCACAAAACAAGATACTGGGAATCATGGCCCAGCCACATGGCTACACATATTTTTGGGGACACAATTCAGTCCATGACTCTTACCCTGCCCCTTTCTCCCCCGGGTTCCAACAGCCACTAATCTACTTAGTTTTCCTATGAATTTGTTTATTCTGGGTACTTCCTATAATGTGAATCATGGAATATATGATCTTTGAACTTAGCTTTTCTTCATTTGGCGTAATATTTTCAAGATTACCCATGTTGTAACATATATCCAGTACTTCACTGCTTTTTATGACTGAATAATATCCCACTGCATACAGTATTTTGTTATTCATTCATCAAGTGATGAACATTTGCACTGTTTCTACTTTTTCACTGGTTGCTATGACCACTTACATACAAACTCGTGCAGACAGATGTTTCCACTTTTCTGAAGGATTCATTTAGAAGTGGAGTTTCTAGTCATATGTTAACTGTATGTTTACTTTTTTTGAGGAATTGCCAAATTGCTTTCCACGGTTACTGTACCATTTCACAATCCCAAACGCAGGTTAGTAAGTCTTTCAGTTTCTCCATGTTCTCAGCAATACTTGTTATTTGGTATCTTTTTTATTACAGCCATTCTGAGTGGGTGTCAAATTACATCTCACTATGACCAGAAAGCCAAGTGCCTTCGAGTCAGATCTGATCTGCGAATCCCTGGTGACTATAGTGCTGAGCATCTTTTCACGTGCTTACTAGTCATTTGTTTACCTTCTTTGGAGAAATGTCTCTTCAAATTCTCTGCCTATTTTCCAGTTGGGCTGTTTGTTTTTTGTTTCTTGTTGAGTATTAAGAGTTTTGTATGTTCTAAATACCAGATTCTTCTCAAATATATGATTTGCCAATATTTTCTGCCATTCTTTGGGTTGTCTTTTCACTCTGTCTCTTTTTTAATTTTGTTTCATTGTTGAGAATATACGGTTCAAAACATACATCAGTTCAACCATTTTTATACATACAGTTCAGTGACAATGATTATATTCTTCAAGCTCAGAAACTGTTCTCACCCCCCTTTCTCTGAGTTGTTCCTCCCTAGTTGATATAAACTCATTGCTCCCAAAGGTAATCTTTCAAGATTGTGTTGTCACTTTGATCCCATAGAGATAGTTTTTAAAAGCACATAAAACTCAAGGCAGGCATTTTTCACTAGTTAAGGTTCCTATCTGATCTTTTAAGTTGCTGTTATCACTTTGATCCCATGTAGATAGTTCTTAAAAGAAAGTTCTTATAAGACTCAAAGCAGATATTTCCTTTTTTCCTCCCTCCCTTCCTCCCTCCTTCCTTTCCTCCCTCCCTTCTTCCTTTTTTTCTCCAGTTAAGGTAAACTATTTTTCGATTTTAAGAAGTCTTCATTTCAGGATATGTATATGTATATGTATATATGTATACATATAATTGTGCTTTAGATGAAATTTTACAGAACAAACTAGCTTCTCACTGAACAATTAGTATACATGTTGTTTTGTGACGTTGGTTGATAACCCAATGACATGTCAGTACTCACCCCTTCTTGAACCTGGGCTCCCCGTTACCAGTTTTTCTGTCCCCTCTCACCTTCTCATCCCTGCTCGTGGGCTGGTGTGCTCACTTAGTCTTGTTCTGTTTTATGGGCCTGCCTAATCTTTGCCTGAAGGGTGAAACTCAGGAGTGAATTCAGTACTGAGCTGAAAGTGTGTCCGGGGTCATACTCTCAGAGTTTCTCCTGTCTCTGTCAGACTAGTAAGTTTTTTTGTTTTTTGTTTTTTGTTTCTGTGAATTAGAATTTTGTTCTGCATTTTTCTTTGGCCCTGTCCAGGACCCTCTGTACTGATATCTGTCAGAGCAGTCAGTGGTGGTAGCCAGGTACCATCTAGTTAGTACTTGGACTAATCTTTCTGAAGGATATTTTTGCTACAAATTTTAAAGATTATCTCAGGACAGTAGTTTCAGGGGTTCCTATAGCTCCCATGGCTCCAGAAAGTCTAGAGTCCATGAGGATTTGAAATTCTGTTCTGTGTTTTCCACCTTTCTGATCACGATTCTTTGGTCAAAATGTTCAGTAATGGTAGTTGGATACCATGCTGTTCTTTTGGTCTCATGGCAAAGGTGGCAGTTGTTTACGGTCTGCTTGTGCATGACTAAAAACCCATGAGATTTGGTTCCTTGATTAGGAGGTTTAGGACCATGGCTTCCTGAGACATCCTGGTTAATGGGCCTTGTCATATGTTTGCTTCTTCTGTCCCATCTCCTAGTTCATTGCCTGGTGCCTGGGATCTTAGCAGCTTGCAAATAGCCCTGGGAGGAACAAAAATTGTCTCCATTCATTTGGAGCAACAGAGGAAGGAGAGTCAGGGACAGATGGAAGATATTAAATACGTGGCCTCTGCACTCTTTTGATAGTATTCTTTGAAACCCAAAATTTTAAAATTTTGATGAAGCTTGATTTACCTATTTTTTTTTAAAAAAATGTATCACTTGTGCTTTTGATGTCATATCTGAGAACCTGTTGCCTAACCCACACTGATGATGATTCATAAATGCCTGTATTTACCCTAGTGGCATAGTGGTTAAGTGCTACAGTGGCTAATTGAAAGGTCAGCAGTTCAAATCCTCCAGGCACTAGTTGGGAACTCTATGGGTCAGTTGTGCCATAGAGTTGCTGTGAGTCAGAAGCAACTTGACAGCAGTGGGTTTGGCTTTTTTGGTTTATATTTTCATCTAAGAATTTTATAGTTTAGCTACTTGATGCATTTTGACTTAATTTTTGTGCATGGTGTGAAATTAGGGTCCAAATTCATTCCTTTACATATGAATATCCAATTGTCCTGGCATGATTTGGTGGGAAAGCTACTCTTTTTTCCATTGAATTTTCCTGATACCTTTGTCAAAAATCAATCAGCCGTAAATGTAAAGATTTATTTTTGGATGTTTAATTCTATTTTGGTGATTTACGTGTCTATCCTTATGCTAGTACTACACGAATCTGATTCTGTAGCTTTGTATTAAGTTTTGAAATTGGGACATGTGAGTCCTCCAACTTTTTCTATTAATATGATATATTGTATTGGTTAATTTTTGTATGTTGAAACAGTTTTGCATTCCTGAGATAAATCCTACTTGGTCATGGCACATAACCTGTTTTACATGCTGTTAGATTTGGTTTGCTAGTAATTTTTGAGGAATTTTATATCTATAGGGACATTGGTATGTTGTTTTTCTTTCTTGTGAAGTCTTTGGTTTTGCTATCACTGTAATAGCAGTCTCATAGAATGACTTGAGAAGTATTCTCTTTTGTGTTTTGGAAAAGTTTGTGAAGGATTGGTATTAATTATTCTTCGTGTGTTTGGTAGACTTCACTAGCGAAGCTATCTGCTATTGGGCTTTTACCTGTTGAGAGATTTGTGATTACTAATTTAGAAGTCGTTTCTCTACCGTTCCTGCTAATATCATTCCAAATTATTCTTAATGACTAAAAGTCCTTAATGTATAAAAATTCTTAATGTGATGCCTAACTTAAAAATAGTATGAATTTCAATTTCTTATGACTTTTCCGTACAAAAAATTAGTTGGGATAGTTGGTTGAGACTAACTCTCCATCAAAAATAGATTTTCTATAATTTTGGATGTAAGTAAGTAGATTCTGGAACCCTTGGTGATGTAGTGAGTAAAGTGCTACATCTGCTAACTGGAACGTCGACAGTCCAAGTCCACCAGGTGCTCCATGGAAACTCTATGAGGCAGTTCTACCTAACCTCTAGGATCACTGTGAGTCAGACCCAACTCAATGGCAGTGTTTTTTGTTTGTTTGTTTGTTTAACGTGGATTCTGGTAATCTTTATTTAAAAATGAATAGCTTGTTAATGTGTATGAACTCTACTCTGAATGCATATATATGTATACTAAGAAGCATGAAAGTCAAATTTTTAAATTGCATGATTATTTCAGAAGCATTCTTTCTTTTTTTAGCACTTTAATATGGCCAAACTGGGACTTTCATTAAAAATCTTATGAACAACGATGAGATTTTTTTGCATCTCATTGCTAGATATTACAGATAAAAACATTTTGACCATTATTTTCACTTCTACGAAATTGTTTTGGCATATTGTGCCCAGCTTCTTAAGAGTTACTGAAGATATATTTTTCAATTCTTATGCCTTGTATTTGTGTAGGTTAGAAAAATAATCCAAGCTGCAATGCTTTTGACACTGTTATTTGGGTTCTTACAATCCTCCCATGAAATTACTTCAAATTAATACAGAAAATACTCAATAAAAACATTAGGAATGGATGTTGTACATCATGTATTTGTTGCCTTTTGAGAAAGGAATCCAGCAAAAAATGCATATCTTATTCAGCTACAAATTACCTCAAAGTGGTTTATGGCATATTTTACTCAGTTTCAAGGTCCATTTTTAATAGGTGGTAACTTGTGTCAAAACCATATAAAGTAAATCAGAAATGTGCTTATCTCCCTCTTTCCAATTCTGAAAGGCAATAAAAGAAATATGTAGAAAAAAGAGAATCGATTTATGATGTTCTTAATTTTAAAATAGTCCTTTCAATTACTTTCTCTTATTGAGAGTCTTGGACTTTATACAAGTTAAGTGTTTGTCTTCATTGAAGCAACGTTAATCAATGGAATCAGGAAGAAGAGTTACATAGGTGCTATTGATCAAGAATCTAATGGGGAAATGCATCCCCATGAGAGCCGTGCTTGGGCTGGTCATATTGGATTTTCTTCACTGGGATAAAAGGAGACAACTACCTTAATTCCTAGAGAAGTGAATCAAATGAGCAAATCAAATGATTTAGCTATGAAGGTGACTAATAATAATGTTACTTTGTAACTTTGCTTATTGGGTCGGAGGGGAGCAGAAAGAGGGTAAGTAGAACCTCCAACTTTAGTGTAGTAGAGTGTATCTTTTTTTTTGGTATTACCACAGGCAATGCATTGGAGTGGATGATGAAGAGGTCGATTTGCTTCTGAGCCTGTCTCTCTGATTGCACAGGAAGACCTACTTTCCAAAGAATGTCTTTGGTTTTGCAGCTTGTGAGCTGCCATTCTTGGCAAAGTTGGTCTGTAAGAATCAAAGGAAAATGGCAAGTGATGATGCTATTAACATGCTTGGTCGAGTAGAGGGTCAGTGAAAAAGAGGAAGACCCTCAATGAGATGGACTGACACAGTGGCTGCAGCAACGGGCTTAAGCATAAAAATGATTGTGGGCATGGTACAAGACCGGGCAGTGTTTCCTTCTGTTGTGCATAGGGCCACTGTGAGTTGAAATAAACTCAATGGCACCTGACAACGATGCTGTTAAAAAGTCAAAATTCAGTGTTTCTCTCCTTCACTCCTTTTTTCTCCCCCTCTGTTTCTTCTTTTTTTATTCCCTTTTCTTCTGATAATACATACATTCAGAATCTTTAATGAAGCAAGTAGCATAGGGCAGGAAACCTAGGTTTCAGTCTGGGTTCTGCCACCCAGTAGCTAAGTAAATGTGAATATGTTATTGAATCTTAGTAGGTGTTACTTTTCTGTCATGTAAAAATGAGAATGTTGGACTAAATGATATTCGTTCTTTCAGTATTATCATTGTGGTGAATACATGAGTAAAAAGAAATGGTAAATTTTAGATGATTTATCATATTGGTTATCCTTACAAAAAAACATCATAACTTCATGTATGTGAATTTTTTAAAACAACGTTGTAGCACTCAAATCTACAATAATAGCACTGTTGAAATTTTTCTTATGGTATGTGCTATTTGTAGAGAAATGTGACAACCAGGACCACTTCAATTTTCACACTTGAAAATCAGTGTTTAGGGAAGAAAAGCATTTGCCTAACTGATAAGGGACTCTGATTCTTCAACACAAGTGGTTAGAGTACAAATCAGTGAGCCTTTTTCTCTCTTGAACCCCAGGCCTATATATATAGTTTCCTCATAGGAAGTAATGTCTATTGCTGAAACAAATGGACCACAGACAAAACAAAAGACATCTGTTGAAGGGTTTAAACAGTTTCAAAAGGTAGAGAATGGACTCTGTGATGCTACAGACTGATTCATCAATGGATAGAGTCATTTATTTATTCATCTAGTTTTTCTCCAGCTGTTAATATTGATTTTAGTAACAATGAGCAGCTGAAAATTTGAGAAGAGTGACATTGAAAAACAAACAAACAAACATGAAAACCTCACATATTTCTGTTGTATTTCATCTGGCATTTCAGTGGGTATGCTTAAGTTGGAAAAATATCTTATTGGAGACCTACTGGAGTATAATGGTAGGCCGAGTACTGAGCATCATAAAATAACTCTTAGAAAAACAGTGCTAGTATCTAATGAACTTGCTTGTAGAAACATGGAATACAAAATATTTAGAAATTGTTGCCAGTGATCTTTCAGGTGAGTCAAACTCTTCAGAACTAGGTAAGCACTGAAAAAGTAAGGAAAAGAAAACTAAGTTGTTTAAAACATTGAATTTATTGTATATTTAATTTTTTTTTAAGTGATTGCCCTGGAGTTTGCAGTATACATTTACAACTAAGCTAAAAACCAAAACCAAACCCACTGGTGTTGAGTCAATTCCAACTCACAGTAACCTTATAGGACAGAGTAGAGCTGCTCTATAGAGTTTCTGCAGAGCACTTGGCAGATTTGAACTGCTAACATTTTAGTTAGCAGCCATAGCACTTAACTACTATACTCATCAGGGTTTCTAGGGCAACTTTCAAATAATGCTGTGTATTTTTCACTCCTCTCCCCCCTAAAAACCCACTACCGTCAAGTAGATTCCAACTCATAGCAAGCCTATAGACAGAGTAGAACTGCCCCATAGAGTTTCCAAGGAGAGCCTGGTAGATTCAGAGTGCTGACCTTTTGGTCAGCAGATGTAACACTTAACCACTATGCCACCAGGGTTTCTACAGATAGTGCAGGTATACTGCGAGGTCTGATAGTTAAGTTCGTGAACTCATCCTAGAAAAAGCACTAAATACCTCATTGCTGAATATCACTACGGTCACCTTCAAAGTGCTCCCCTGGGGAGCTATGCACCAATGCTAGCACCTAGCCTACTCTACAAAGCAGTTTTGGAACTCTTTCTGTAATGGCCATCAGAGCTGTCATTGTATTCCCCCTTGATGTCCTGAATGTCATAAAAATGCCTTCCTTACAATATTTCCTTTATCTTCAGGGAAAGAAAATAGTCATTGGAAGCCAGATCAGGGGAGGAGGGAGGGTATTCCAATACACTTATTTGTTTACTGGCTAAAATCTCCCTCACAGACAGTGCTGTGTGAGGGGTGCACTGTCATGATGCAAGAGCGATCCACTGTTGGCAAAAAGTGCAGGTCACTTTCATCTACCTTTTTCAAGCAGCCTTTTCAGCACTTTCAAGTAGTAAACTTGGCTGTTTGTCCAGCTGGTACAAATTCATAATGATCAATCCCTCTAATATCAAAAAAGTTTAGCAACATCGTCGTGACTCTTGATTTGGACTAATGGAAATTTTTTAGCTGTGGAGAATTGGCTGACTTCCATTGTACACTTTGGCACTTTGTTTCAGGGTTGTACTGGTACACCCATGTTTCATCACCCATGGTAACATGGCTCAAAACATTGTTGACTCTCTTTTGTTTTTGTTCCTCAGTGAGCTCCTTCAAGACCATTTTTGCACATATCTTTCTCATGCCAAGATTTTCTGTTAAGATTTTCCTGTCTATTGGTGTTTACTTGGTCTGCTATGCTTCTCACAGTCAGTCGACAATTTTGATGTACAATTCAATGGATTATCCAGATGTTTTTGACAGTTCTGCTCATTATTGTGCACCCTGGCCTCTCTTCATCGTTGATGCTTTCTCTCCGCTTGGAGAAACGTTCAATCCATTTGTACATGGCTGTTTTCTTCATGGCATTGTCCTCATAAACTTGAACTAACATGTCCCTGATTTCACTTCCACTGTTGCCACATTTAACAAGAAATTTGATGTTTGTTCATTGCTCTCATTCAAGCTCCAACATTCTCATGATGGCACACAAAAGCATGCAATGTTGCTCCATCAAGACACTGCCACACATTGACACAAACATAGCTGTGAGACACTGATCTACCATACTTATGAAACCTTACCTAGTTGTTTGTAATGGTGCTGCCAATGCAAGCACATGGTGGGACGTTCATGCACTACTTGCTAGACCTCTTATAATAGAATATTCCCAATTCCTCCCTTCTTTCCCTTATTACAGAAACCCTGATGATGTAGTGGTTAAGTGCTATGGCTACTAACCCAAAGGTCAGCAGTTCAAATACACCAGGTGCTCCTTGGAAACCCTATGGGGCAGTTCTACTCTGTCTATAGAGTTGCTGTGAATCCAGATCAAGTTGATGACAATGGATTTGGCTTCATTTTTTTGCCCCGTTACTTGGGACTTACTTGCTGTCACGTATATTACTAATACATAAGCTATAATCACATTGTTGCTGTTATTATTTTGAGTAACTGCTATCTTTTAAATCAATTAAAAATAAGAAATAGAAAAGTTTTTGTCCTATATATTATTTTTCTGAAAAGTAGTTATTTTAACATTTCTTGCAAGGCAGGTCTGCCAGCAACAGATTCTTTCAATTTTTGTTTATTTGAGAAAGTCTTAACTTCTCTTTCTCTTGAAGGATAATGTCACGGGATACAGAATTTTAGGTTAGCGGTTGTTTTATTCTTACACTTCAAGTATTTCACTCATTTGTAAATACTTCACTCTTCTTGTCCGCATGGTTTCTGAGAAGCCTGATGGATTCTTATCTTGTTCCTGTATAGGTAAAGTGTTTTATTTCTCTATTCTTTTGAGATTTTTCTCATAGTGCCTTTGTGCTGCTGTTGCAAAAACACCACAGTTGGTGGCTTTAAGGAACAAACATTTATTTTTTCACAGTTCTGGAGGCTGAAAATCCAGATCAGACTTTTCACCATGTTGACTCCCTCTGTGGACCTCTCTCCTGCTTTCTGGAGGCAGCCAGCCATCTTTGGCATTCTTTTGTTGCCTACAGGTGGCATTTACCTCTGTTATCACATGACACTTATGTTTCCTTGGTATATAACTGTCTTTTTCTATGACTCCGCTCACAGACAATTAGGACTGGAACCTACTCTACTCCAGTATTGCCTTGCTTGAGCCAATGAATAGCAAAAGAAAAATTCTGTTATATTCACAAGTATAAGTGTTAGAACTTAAATATAACTTTTAGTGGGGGGACACAACATAATCCATGACACTCTACCTTTCTGGTCCCTCCCAGATTCTTGTCTTTCTGTTGTAAAAACTGCAAAAGCCAGAACCCATTCCAGTATTCACTGTAGGTCCAAAATCTTATCTTCTGAATCATCTAAATCAAGTGTGGGTGAAACTCTGGGTATTTACATGCTGAGGAAACTTTCTCTTCATCTGTGGGACTGTGACACCTAGAATACAAGTTATCTTCTTCCAAAGTGCAGTAAGATAGGCATAAAAGGAAGAAATTCCAAAAGAAGAATCAGAGAGAAAGAAACGATCTTGGTACCAAGCAAATCTAAAACCCAGTAGAACAAATGACATGAGATTTCACCATCTGAAAATAATCATTCATTCTTCTGGACTATATGAATACTAGCCCTGACTTCTGAACTCTGGGCAGGGGCTTGGCAGCCCTAGGTGGCAGTCCTGCCCTTCAGCCTTAGGCAGTCTTGTTCTCCTGGTCCACTGGTCTAGCATTTCCATTGTCCAGAACTGAGGTGGCAATCTCCTTTTTAAAACCTAGGGGGTGGTAAAACCCTTTGAAAAACAGAAAATTGTCACCTTGCCCCACATGCACCTTTCAGCAAAATGTGATCATCTTTTCTTTTTTTAGGAGTACAATAGATGTTTGCAGGCAAGTGGTTCTGTTTCGTACCTATAGATCTCCAGGAATCAGACAGCTTGCCTTCATTTAGTCCTATCTCTGTCTCCTTACGCTGACATTGCTTCTGATGAGATAGTTCATCAGATCCATAGATCATGCACTCAGTCTCTCTTTGTAAATAGCTATCTATGCACATCCTTGGTGTCCTTCCCAGTGTGTTCTTTCTTAATTTTTACTACATAATTTTTCATGTCATCAAGTTCTGGCTTCTTTTTGCACAGTTCACTTCTTAATCTATCTCTTTGCTCTTGTATTTCACTATAAGCACCAAGGAAAAGCAATGCACAAAGATTTTGCTTAAAAAACTCCTGGCTGGATATCAAAGTTCACCATCTACAAATTCTGCTTTTCTACAAAATATTTGAAAATAATTTAGGTAAGTTCTTTGGTACTTTCTAACAAGAATCACCTTTATTCCAGTTCTCAGTAACATGTTCATATTACCTTCTAAAGTTTTACAAGAAGCACATTTGATGTCCTCATTTCAGGCTGAAAGAACTGAAGAAAAAATTCAAGCCTTGAATTGCAATAGTGAAGTATTCTACAGGGAAAATCTTAAATGCCCAAACGAAACCAAAACCCAAACCAGGAGCATCAAAATAATAATAATATTAATAAAAGGTGGAAGGAATACATAGAGTCATTACATCCAAAAGAATTGGTCGACATTCAACCATTCCAAGAGCATATGATGAGGAACTGATGGTACTGAAGGAAGAAGTTGAAGCTGCATTGAAGTCGTTGACAAAAAACAAGGCTCTGGAAATTGATGGGATATGAACTGAGATGTTTCAACAAACAGATGCAGTATTGGAAGTGCTCACTTGTCTAGGCCAATAAATTTAGAGGACAGCTACCGGGCCAACTGACCAGAAGACATCCATATTTATGCCTAGTCCCAAGAAAGGTGATCCAACCAAATGCAGAAATTATCAAACATTATCATTAATATCACACCCAAGTAAAATTTTGCAAAAGATCATTCAAAAGCTGCAGCAGCAATACACTGACAGAGAACTGCCAGAAATTCATACTGGATTCAGAAGAGGATGTGGAACCAGGGACGTCATTGTTGATGTCAGATAAATCTTGGCTAAACACAGAGAATGCCAGAAAGATGTTTACTTATGTTTTATTGGCTATAGAAAGGCATCCAACTATGTGTACCATAAGAAATTATGGACAATATCTTGGAGACTGGGAATTCCAAAACACTTAATTGTGTTCATGAGGAATCTGTACATGGGTCAAGAGACAGTCATTTGAACAAAACAAATGGACACTGCATGATTAAAAGTCAGGAAGCATGTGCCACAGTTGTATCCTTTTACCATAAGCCTTCAATTTGTATGCTGAGCAAATAATCTGAGAAGCTGGTCTGTCTGAAGAAGAATAAGGGATCAGGATGGGGGGAAGACTCGTTAACAACCTGCATTATGCAGAGAGCATAGCCCTGCTTGCTCAAGTGAGGAGGATTTGAAACACTTTCTGATGAAGATCAAAGACCATAGCCTTCAGTATGGATTGCACCTCAACATCAAGAAAACATAAATCCTCTCAAGTGGACCGATAGACAACATCATGATAAACGGAGAAAAGATTGAGATTGTCGAGGATTTTGTTTCACTCAGTTCCACAATCAACACTCATGGGAGCAGCGGTCAAGAAAACAAAAGACTCATTGTATTTGGCAAATATGCTGCAAAAGACTTCTTTAAAATTTTGGAAAGCAAAGAAGTCACTTTGAAGATTAAGGTGTGCCTGACCCAAGCCATGGTATTTTCAACTGTATTAGGGGCATTGGAAAGCTGGATGATGAATAAGGGAGGCAGATAAATAATTTATGCCTTTGAATTTTAGTGTTGGAGAGGAATGTTGAATATACCACGGATTGCCAAAAGAATGAAGAGATCTGTCTTGGAAGAAGTACGATGAGTGTGCTCTTTAGAAGCATGAATGGTGAGACTACATCCTACTTAATTTGGACTTGTCAGGAAGGACCAGTCCCTGGAGAACGGCATCATTCTTGGTAAAGTAGAAGGTCAGTGATAAAGAGGAAGTCTCTCAGTGAGATGGACTGACACAGTAGCTGCAACAATGGGCTCGAGTTTACAAATGATTGTGAGCTTGGCATAGGACTGGACAGTGTTTAGTTCTGTTGTATATAGATTCACAATGAACTTGAGGTCACCCAACAATACTGTTGGTGTTGTTAGGTGCCATCAAGCTGGTTCTGACCCGTAGTGACCCTATGTGCAACAGAACGAAACACTGCCTAGTCTTGTGCCATGTCCATAATGCTTTTTATGGCCAAGCCCATTGTTGCAGCCAGTGTCAATCCATGTTGTCAAGGGTCTTCGTCTTTTTAGCTGACCCTCCACTCTACCGAGTGTGATGTCCTTCACCAGAGACTGATCCCTCCTTACTGTCCGAAGTATGTAAGATGCTGTCTCGCCATCTTCGTTTCCAACGGGCGCTGTGATTGCACTACTTCCGGAACAGAGCTGTTTGTGCTTTTGGCAGTCCATGGTATGTTTAACATTCTTCTCCAACGTAACAATTCAAGGGCATAAATTCTTCTTCTATTTTCCTTGGTCATTGTCTGGTTTTTGCATGCTTATGATGCAATTGAAAATATCATGGCTTGGATCAGGTGCACCTTATTCTTCAAGGTGACATCTTTACTTTTCAATACTTTAAAGAGGTCCTTGGCAGCAGATCTTCCCAAGGCAAAGTGTCTTCTGATTTCTTGACTGTTGCTTCCATGGTGTTGATTGTGGAACCAAGTAAAATGAATCCTTGACAACCTCAATCCTTTCTCCATTTATGATGACATTGCTTACTGGTCAATTGTGAGGATTTTTGTTTTTCCTGAGGTTGAGGTGTAATCCATACTGAAGACTGTGGGTTTTGATCTTCACTGGTAAATTTTTGAAACCTTCTTCACTTCCAGCAAGTAAGGTGATGTCATCTACGCAACACAGGTTGTTAACGAGTCATCCTCCAAAACTGATGCCTTGTTCTTCTTCATATAATTCAGTTTCCCAGATTATTTGCTTGGCATACAGATTGGAAAGCCGTGATGAAAAGATGCGTAGCTATCTGGGTGTGCCGTGATGCCCAGTGTTGTGCTTATTTTCCATTTTGTGATTTTGCTGTAGTTAATAGATCTCTACCTGTAGTTAATAGATAGGATTATGTTAAAAGAGGATTAGGGTGAAACTGCAACATCTTTACTAACAGAGTTTCCCTGAAATATGGCTTGCATCGCCTTTCATCTTACAAGATAAAGAAGGAAAGAGAAGCAAGCAGAGAGTTGGAGACCTCCCACCACCAAGACACTAGCACCGAGAATAAAGTGCATCCTTCTGACCTGAGGCTCCTGTGCTGAGATGCTCCCTGACCAAAGATTGGTGCAAAACAAGGGCCTCCTCCAGGGCTGACAAAGAGAGAAAGCCTTCCCCTGGAGGAGATACCTTAAATTCGTACTTGTAGCTTACTGGACTGTGTAAGAATAAGTTTTTTTTTTTTCTTTTTTAAAGCCTTGCACTTGTAGTATTTCTGTTAGAGCAGTACCAAATGACTAAGACACCTCTGAATCAGGGTGTTGAGGAGGAATATCGACTATACCATGGACTGCTGGAAGAACCAAAAACTCTGTCTCAGAAGAAGTACAGCCAGAATGCTCCTTTGAAGCAATGACGGTGAGACTTCCTCCTGTGTACTTCGGACATGTTACCAGGAAACACCAGCCCTGGAGAAGGATGTAATGCTGGGTAAAGTAGGTCCAGAAAACAAGGAAGACCGTCAGTGACGTGGATTACACAGTGGCTGTAACAGTGTGCTCAAACAGAGTGATGATTGTGAAGACAGCACAGGAGCAGGTAGAGTTTCATTCCATTGTACGTTGCGTTGCTATGAGTCAGGAGCAGCTCCATGGTACTTAATTATGTACAAATATTTGCAACTGGTATTGATTTTTAATTTTAGATTCCAGTTGCTCATTGTTGGTATATGGGGAAGTGACTGACTTTTTTTTATATTGATGGACCTTGTGGTTTGTAACTTTACTAAACTCAAATATTCATTCTAGGATAATCTTTCTTGGGCCAGGGGCAGGGTGATTTTCCCAATGGACAATCAAGCTATCTGTGAATAGAGAATCTTTTATTTCTTACTTTCTAATATAGTACCTTTTATTTATTTGTTTATGCCTGTTGTAATGGCTAAGTCTTCTAATACACCGTTAGAGTGATAAGAAGTCCTTACTTTGTTCTTTGTCTTGAGGGTTGGGCAGAATTCTGTCTCTCACCACTAGGTATGATGTTAGCTATTGGCTTACTGTGAATGTCCTTTATTAGGTTAAAACAGTTTCCTTCTATTTTTTTTTTTAATGAGTGCCTGTTGAATTTTGATGAATGTTTTTCCCACATGTATTAGATGATGAGGGTTTTTTTTTTCTATTTTGTTTATTGTTCTATGAATGATTGGTTGACTGATTTTTGTATCCTGAACCAGCTTTGTATTCTTGTATGAACCACATTTGGTTGTGATGTGTTAGCCTTGTTATTTATTGCTGGAGTCTGTGGTAGTATTTTTGAGGCTTTTTATATCTTTGCTCATTACAGATGTTGGCATGTGGTTTTCTCATACATTATTGGTTATGGTGTTAGGATAATGCTGTTCTCACGAAGTTTGTTACTTTCCTTTCGTTTTCTATTTGCTAGAAGAGACTGTGTAGCACCGGCTTCATTTCTCGCTTATATCTTCAGTAGAATTCCCCAGTGAAAACATTTGCCCTTAGTCTGGGGTCTTAGAAGCTTACCAGTAGCTGTCAAAGATGCAGCTGTTGGTCCTGTTCCACTTTGAGCAAAGGAAAATGAAGAAAACCAAAAACATGAGAAAATATTAGTTCAAGAGATTAAAAGACAATGTAAAGCAGATTCCACCAGCCTGAGACCAGAAGAACTAGATGGTACCCAGCTACCAACAATAAGCATCCTGACAAGAGAAGGTCCTGGGTGGAGTGACAGAAAGGTGTGGAGCAGAACACAAATTCATGTAAAAAGACCAAACTTACTGATCTGACAAAGGCTGGTGGAACCCTTGAAATTATAGCTCCTGGATGCTCTGTTAACTGAGAATTGAAACCATTCCCCAAGCTCATTGTCAGGTAAAGATTAGACAGGACTATAAAACCTGGTTGTACAGTGGTTAGTGCTGCTGCTGCTGCTAATCAAAAAGTCAGCAGTTCAAATCCACCAGATGCTCTTTGGAAACTCTATGGGGCAGTTCTACTCTGACCAACAGGGTTGCTATGAGTCAGAATTGACTCGACAGCCGTGGTTATGAAACAAAAAATAACATGTGTGAGAAATATGCTTCTTGGTTCAGTCCGATACACGAGACCAAAAGGATGGCTTCTGTTCTGAGATGGGGTGAGCCAGCAGGAAGGGATGGGAACTGATTAAATGGACATAGGGAACCTGAGGTGGAAAGAGAGAATGTGTTGTCACATTTAATGTCTCAAAACAATATGTGTGTAAATTCTGGTATGAGAGATTAACTTGAGCCATAAATTTTCAGCTAAATCTCAATTAAAAAAAAGAAAACAATGAAACAACAACAACAAAAACATTTGGGCCTAGTACTATATTTTGGAAGGTTTTACAAATTACCATTTGAATTGCTTTGATAGATATAGGACTATTAAGGTTATGTGTATCACCTTAAGTGAATTTTGGTAACTTGTGTCTGTTGAGGAATAGGTCCATAGAAGGTGTCAAATTAATAAGACAGAGTTGCTTGTCCCCCGGAGCCCTGATGTCACAGTGATTAAGCATTTGACTGCTAACAAACAGGTTGGCAGTTTGAATCCAGCAGCTCCTTAAAAACCCTGTGGGCTCGTTTCTGTCCTATAGGGTCGTTGTGAGTCAGAACTGACTTGACGGTAAGGAGTTGAGTTTTTGGGGGTTGCTTATAGTATTCTTTTATTATTCCTTTACTATGTAAGGGCTCCTTAGTGATATTTACTTTTCCATTTCTGATTTTGGTAACTTAGGTCTTCTTTCGTCTTGGCTAGCATGGCTACAGCTTTATTGGTTTCATTGATCTACTCAGCTTTTATATGATAATTAATGTTACAGTAAATAACTCTGCACATAAGCCCTTTCTTAGGACAGATTCTCCAATATGAAATTAGTGGATCAAACGGAATGAATCTTCTCTTTTTCCATTTTATTCCAATTTTATTTATTTATATACTTCAAAAGATTACAGAATTAAAGTAATTTTACTATAATTTCCTGAAAGCACAAACATTAAGGGCAAAATTCCTTTGGACCACTATACTCTCCTATTTTCCTCCTACTCTGCCATCCATCAGGCACCTTCAGTGCTCCTCCACTTTTCATTTCTATACGCAGGTGTAACCCTGAGTGTGGTACATATCCATCTAAATTATTAAAAAATCTTTCTCTATGTTATACACACACACATTTTAAAGGCTTTTAATTACATATTATTTGGAGGTTAATAATAAAAATGTGATGCCTGCAACATAAATCCCCACATGAATTATTAAACAGAACAAAAACTAATTCTATCACTTCTATCCTTTCCACCAATATTCCTATCATATAAATAATCCATAGTGTAACAGGAGATCTGAATCCCCATAAGTGACTCTAATAGCCATCCTAATAATTCATTCCATGCCCTCAGAATAATACCATATTGTATTTCCAAAGGCTATTTTGATTTCAAGTGGGGTAACCTGGATGAATTTCAAGGGGCTGCAGATTGAGTATGGGAACAGAGTACTCAGTCTGATTATAGATTTGATAGTTATGTCACTCTTGAACCCCCAAGCCAAGTGTTACCTAATTGTTGTATAATCGGAGTAGATAATTAAGCCAGCCACTTAACAACTGGAACTTGATGAACTAATCCAGATGTGTAATGGGCACTCTACTTCTGTTTGGTTGAGGGTGAGAAAATATGTCAGATTATTTAGTTTTGAAGGAAGCTTCTTCACACTGTCCAACAGTGAGGGTGACTGATGAGGCTTAACAGGTGTCCAGGCTGCTGGGCAAAAGCCCAATTGCCACAATTTGGCACCCATCTCTTGATTTTTCAGGAAAGAAATTCTTTCTCTTCTCACATAATACCTGCCAGCAGCATCCACCATTCATTATTTTCACATAATTAAATCTGAACTGTCTCATCTTTCTTCCTTTTAAATTGTACTTTAGGTGATTTACAGAACAAACCAGCTTCTCATTAAACAGTTAGTATACATACTGTTTCATGACATTGGTTACCAACCCCAAGACATGTCCACTGTCTTCCCTTCTCAACCTTGGGCACCCTATTACCAGCTTTTCCATCCTGCCTTTTCCATCCTGCCTTTCCATCCTTGCCCCCGGGCTGGTGGGCTTCTTTAGGTTTGTTTTATTTTATGGGCCTGCTTAATCTTTGGCTAAGGGTAAACCTCAGGAGTGATTCATTACTCAGCTAAAAGCGTGTCCAGGGGCCATACTCTGGTGTTTGAATTTTAAAATCTTTTTTTGGACCTTCTTACTGGACTCTGAGCATGAAGGTGTAATCCTGGGGTAAAGGACATTTGGTTATCTCCTAGAGATTCTCACTATAGCAGATCTGCTAAACCACCTTATGAAAAACTAGGGTAATGTTTTAGTCAGCTAGGGCTGCTCTAACAGAAATACCACAGAGTGGATGGCTTTAACAAAGGAAGGTTTATTCTTACACAGTCTGGTAGGCTGCAAGTCCTGTTCAGGGTGTCCACTCCAGGGGAAGGTTTTCCCCTTGTCAGCTCTGGAGGAAAGTCCCATGTTGCATCAGTCTTTGTCCAGGGAGCATCTTGGCAGAGGAACCTCAGGTCTGAAGGACGCACTCTTCTCCCAGTGCTGCTTTCTTGATGGTGTGAGGTTCCCAATTCTCTGCCTGCTTCTCTATCTTTTTATCTCTCTTAAGATGAAAGGATTAAGGGTGGGGCAAGCCATACTCCAGTGCAGCAGGGAGGTGATCCTATGGAGGGATTTACAGCCCCACTCTAACCTTTAACATACAGCATAGGAAAACCACAAAATGGAGGACAGTCACAAGACACTGGAATCATGGCCCAGCCACATGGTTACACATATTTTTGGGGGGGACACAAGTCAATCCATGACAGGTAAGGATTGAATAATAAAATCTCAGACCAAGATTATTTTTTAATTTTCAAAATTTTATTTCACTCTATTTAAAAATATTGTGTTGCCCTTCTGGATGATTCTACCGCTAAATCACCCATGGTAACGTATCATATTAACCTTTCAGAAGAAGAGAAAAAAGTGTTAATGTTTCTTCAAAGTTTGCTTTGAGATAGTAAGAGGTATCAGATAGTATTTACAGCATGCACCTATATACCAGCTTTTCTCCCCTCATCTATCATGGGGAGATTGGTGACGGGAATAGAGTTGAGCATGTACCTTAAATAGCAAGAATGAGGACAGGCACTGAGCTGGGGCAGCGCCCACACTCAGAGCTTAACCTGTGGCCATCGAGTTGATTCCAACTCATAGCAACCTTATAGGACAGAGTAGAACTGCCCGATGAATTTAGAAGGAGTGCTTGGTGGGTTGGAACTGTTGATCTTTTGCTAACTAGCCACAGCACTTAGCCACTAGATAACCAGGGTTTCTTAGAGGTAGTAAAAGAGCCAAGACATCAGTAAGCATGATCCAGGTTGAGTTTTTCTTGGATGGTTAATGATCAGCGTAAAACAGTCATGTGTATTTTAGTGAATAAATAGTATCCACAATCCCTTTCTTACAGCTCCATAATCATTAAAAAACACCCCAAAAGCCAAACCAACCCCACAGCCACCCAGTGGATTCCGACTCACAGCGACTGTATAGACACACCCTATAGACGGAGTAGAACTGCCCCACAGGCTTTCCAAGGAGGGCGGGGCAGACTTGAACTATTGACCTTCTGGTTAGCAGCAGTAGCACTTAACCACTATGCCACCAGGGTTTCCAGCAACGACCAAAAACACATCTACTGTATGTCAAGTTCTGAATTTGACGTTTTGTGTGTTTTCCTCCACCTATACAGCCCTTCGATACTTCTTGGAGACCAAGTATTATTATATTCTCATTCTTTAAATGAAGTTTAAAGGCATTCAGAGACTTTGACAAAGATCAGCCAGAACATGGGGTGGGGGGGGAAGACCCTCTTTTGAAATCATACAGACCTGCCGCCCCTGGTCACCCAGAGCTGGGTGCAGAAGACTTATAAAGTGGGGCACATGCTGGTCTTCCCCGGCCAGGCTCTGCTGCCTGGTCTCTGGGTGACCCTGGTGGACCTGGCCGCAGTGACAGCTTCCCGAGAGGGAACGTCCTCTCACGGAGAAGCAGATAACTCCGTGGGCTCTCCAGGCTGGCTATCTGCAGATCGCAGGGCGGCAGGGCCGGTGTTCAGACCACCTCTCAGTCCTGGTGTGGAGATGCCCGCCGAGGTTCTCAGAACTGTTAACCTACTACCACGCCCTCCTTCCCTCAGTGTGACCCACTTGCTGGGTGGGCCAGCCTGATTCAGTCCTTGCTTTTCGGGGTGCAAAAGGTTTGCCCTTTAGTCCGCCCGTGCGAGCACCTAGGTTTCCCACTACGCCCCCAGAGCGCACTGTTGGAGAACGGCTCAGGAGAAAGGCTCAGCCTAGGTGTTGACCGCCCATCGTGTGCCATTGTATCTCTGCGGTTTGGGGTGAGCGGCTCTCAGACAGCTTTCAAAGTGGGGTTCCCTGAGATACAGCAAATCCGAGGCCGTTTTCTCATGAACGCGCGTCTTTGTGTTGGGGTGGGGGTAGCGGAGACAGAGGTGCAGGAGCCACAGCGACCAAACGCAGGCCTCCAGGCACCCCGAGCCTGCTGCTCTGCAAAGGCACCTCCTCCGCGGAGGGTGCAGCCACGGGAGCCGAGGACGAGGAGCGCCCTGCGGCCTTGCGCCCCCTCCCCCGGCCCTCGGCCACGCTTCTCCCGGCCACAGCTGTCCGTGCGTCTGTCCGCCCCGCCCCGTCCGCACGCCCGCACGCCCACACGCCCGCACGCCGGCAGGTGCGGCGGCGGCGGCGGCGGCAGAAGGTGCGCGGGGGTGATCTCACAGGCGCGCTCCGCGCCGGGAGGAGGAGGAGCGGGAGCCAAGCCGACTTCCGGGTAGCGGAGCCGCACGCCACCGGCATCTTGCTTTTCCTTCCCCCGCCCCCGCGCGCCCCTCTCGGCTCGCCCCTCTCCTTCTTTGCCCGGCCCCACCCGCCAAAATGAACAGCTCGGACGAGGAGAAGCAGCTGCAGCTCATCACCAGTCTGAAGGAGCAAGGTAGGAGCGCGCCAGGTGCGGGCGGCGCTGCCCAGGGGCGGGCACGGTCCTGGGCGCTGGGTCCGGGCAGGTGGAGCGGGCGAGGGCTTTGGGGTCACCGCGGTCACCCCAGTTGCTCCCCACGCGTAGAGAAGCGTCCTCAGTGCCTGGCGCGCGTTGGAGACCCCAGGGCCCAGGGTGAATGCGGGCTCCCGATTGCGTCCGGCCCCGCAGTGCGGAGCGCTGCGCCCGGCTGCGTTAGCTAGCGATCGGGGGTGGTGGGGAAGGGACAACGATTCGGCGCGGACGGGGTCCCCTGGCACCACCTTCCACGCGGGAGAAGCGGGTGGGTCAGGGTGTTTGGGGGACTCAGGAGCCCGGCTGGCGCTGCTCCCCAGCCTCGGCCCCACCCTGCGCGTTCGTTGGCGCTAAGAGGCCTGCGGCGCAGCTTCGCCGCCTTTCCAGCCTTCCATTCCGGTTCCTCTAGTTCTTATTTCCCTACCAGCTGGGATTTTCAGGCCATGACGTGTTCTGTCACTTCCCGTATTTAGCGACTCATTAGTCAGTGAGTCTACACCCCGCGTGTTTTGGGCTCCCCGAACTAACAGGGTGGCGGTGGGCTGCCGGAAAGCCAGGCCCGGGCCATGTATTTCCACAGTTCTCCGTGTGGGGCTTATCCCTCAATAAGAAGCCTTTGCGGTCAGTCGTTTTCATCAGTCACCGCACTTCTGAACAAAGCCTGATCCGCAAGCAAATGTGTCCTTAAGGCGTTGTTTTAAATCCACTAATCAAAGGGGGGCCCGAAAATACGCGTCAAGGAGAAGCCCAGCCTTGCACATTTAGGAAGTGAGAGTTGGCAGGACCTTTCGGGTTTCAGGATGACTCCTGCCTTGGCCATATAGTGGAAGAAGCCCCGCTCTGTGACTACGCCTGGGGTCTAGCTCCAGTTCTCACTTCTCTTGCCTTACCTCACCAGCTCTGTGAACTGGAGTCTCTTCCCTTCCGTGGGTCTTGTGGGTAGTCAGACCCTTGTAGGGCTAGAGAGAGGGTTAAGCCGGATGTTGCAGCGAGGTCCTGTCCAGCGCTATAACCTGTTGCTGTTTGAAACCACAGACATGCCTTTGGTGATGGTCAGCCTCCTGGAATCCGTTCTCCTGGAGGACCATCTCAGTTTACTGTTCACTGGGTGACCTTGAGGGGGAAATACCGCACCTCGGGGACTGAGCCTCTGTTTCCTCATTTATCAAATAGGCACAGCACATTGTCTGCAGTATCTGAGGTCTGGAAAGTACGGAGACATGCTAATGTCTTTGCCCTTCCCAGTACCTCCGCCTCCCATCCTGAGGTCATAAAGTCACAGATATCAGTGAGTGACATCTAGTGAGTCGGGGACTCTGGCATTTCTCAAGTGTTTTAGTGAGGGGCTGGATACTGTTAGTGTTTTAATTTAACTCTCCGTCTTCCCAATAACACTCTTGATTTATTTTCTAGAATCGTAGAGCTTTTGTTTTTGATAGGATCTGTCAAAAGATTCCAGAGCTTTGAATGGTTTTCATTAGTTTTCAAATAATGAAAAGTTTCCTCTCCTTTTAATCTGTATATAAGGGTAGATTAACAATACACATGGTCCACAAATTGTTTTTATTGTATTTTGGTGTATGAGCTCTTCCCTGTGTTGAATCAAGGGCTGAAAAAAAGAATTCTCAACTTTCTAGCTCTTTTTTTTTTCCTTTGTGGTGCCCTATTGGAAGACATATCCATGACATTGATCCTTTTGCCAGCCAGCCTTTTAGGCAGTGTATTTTCTTGATGAAGGGTATGCCAAAGGTAATAGAAGAGTTAGAGTTTAAACCTGTGTTTTTTTTGAAAAGTACACATTCTTTGAGAATACTGAGCCTAGATCCATAAGTGAGGAGATTTTTTTCAGCTCCCAGTGTGGCTTTTATACATCTTTAAGCTAGGGCATTTGTTTCTCTTTAGATCATGCTCTGTGAAACTTATCCCAAGAGTGTTGGGTTACTGTTTGACATGTTGAACCAACTGGAAAGCTAGAGATTTGAAGTGGAAACCCAGACAAGGTGTTTGAGTATACTTAACCAATGTTATGGTTAATTTTGTGAACTGACGGTCTGTGTGCCTCATTTTTGAAAATAGACAATATTTTCTGGTACTTGTTAACACTGTGAGTGATAATTCTACCACTCCTACGTCATATGAATAAGAAGAACCATCATGGATTAAATACTCTCCCTTTTTAACACTGGGTAAATACTCATTCCTTCAACAAATACTTCCTAAGTACATATCATGTATGGGACCCCTTCAGTGCTAGCCACTGAAGTTACGTAGGATAAACCAGACAGACACAGTCCTTGCTCTCAACAAGTGTACCATCTGATGGACAAAACCAAACCAAGCCTACTGCCATCGAGTCGATTCCTACTCATAGCGACGACATAAAACAGAGCATAACTGCCCCATAGAGTTTCCAAAGAGCACCTGGCAGATTCAAGCTAACAACCTTTCGCTTAGCAGACAAATGTTGCGCACTTAACCACTACGCCACCAGGGTTTGCATTCTGGTGAAGAAGACAGTCATTAATCAACTTAGATGCAAACAAGTGCACAGTTATACAATGTTCTAAACAAGTATTTTTTTCTCGAGGATGGATTCTTAGAATTGTTGGCTTAGAGGGCTTGTACACATAAAGTTTGGCAGATGTTGCTAAAGTGTCCCTCCAGATGGCTGTGTGAGTTCACATTCCTGCTGTCCCCATCTACTGGTCAGCATCAACTAATAGCTGTCTGTATTAATTTTGATAGCCTGTCAAGTTCTTCGTTATTGTCATTCTAGTGAGCAAAAATGATATCTTTGAAAAATACTACATTGCTCTATTTGTTAGTAAGGTTTAAAATACTTTTTTCATGCTTAGTAGACATTTAGCTTTCATTGTATGGTTACATCTTGAGTAAGTTTTGCAAACCTGGAGCTGCTATGAGTTGGATTCTACTCGATGGCAATGGGTTTGGGTTTTTGGTTTGGCGGCATAGTGGTTAAGAGCTACAGCTGCTAACCAGAAGGTCAGCATTTTGAGTCCACCAGATGCTCCTGGGAAACTCTGTGGGGCAATTCTGCCCTGTCATACAGGGTTGTTGTAAGTCGGAGTCCCCTCAGTGGCAGTGGGAGTAAGTGGGAGGGTGAGTTCGAAGTCTAAAATTTGAACTCATTCCCCAGGGGGCATTCACAAAGGAGGTTCCTATGTGTTCTGAATGGCAGGGCTGATAGCAGCCTTCGCTCATGTGAAGACTTCAGTGGCGTGGTGAATACGGTTGCTTTTGAGAAAAGTTGTAAAATGTCATGACGGCATCTGTCATAATAGTAACAGTCTCTAATTTATACTTACCATTCCTTAGACTCTATGTCTTGTAAATCACACCCACTTCTGAATTACTTTAAAACATTGTGTGTTCCCTTCTACTGAATAGTGTAATTAGCTATATTATGTCCTTCTAGAAAGTTATATTATGTCCCTTTAAAAAAAAAAAAACAAAACTAGCTAGTGTGCAGTTGCTCGTGTTTACGCAGATGTTGAGGTAATGAGGTAGTTCTTTTGTTTTTGGAGGGGCTTTATTTTATGAGACTGATTGACATCTTCATTGCATGGAGACATGACAGCTTTGGATCCTGTTTCTGGTACATGGTTCCTAGCTACTGAGGTAGATAGTTCCCTTATGAAACATCCTGCAGTTTGCTCCCCCTCCAGAATTTTTGTTGAAAGTGATAGACTGACTTTAGCATTTGCTGAAGGTACATAATTTTCTGTGTAGTAATTCATTCAACCCACATGCTTTGAATATTCATAGCCAGGCACAGTGCTAGACGTCAGAGATAAGGAGATGAGATCCTAGTCTAGAGACTGCCGCAGGCATGTCAATCTTGAGTGTCTGAACTAGTTTGTTCTGCTTCCTGGGCTAGGGAAGGGCAGGGTGCCTTGGTTAGAAGGCAGACGTGTGGATTGGAATAGTTGCCCCGAGCAGAATGGGGTGCCACAACCAGCAGACGGGAAGCCTAGCGTGTTGGACAAGCACAAACAGCATGTCCCGTTAAACTGAGCAGCAGAGAAATATCATGGAATTTGTTATTTGGAAAGTGTTAATGCGTGTTATTTTTTTCTAATTTTTTTACATTGTTGTGGTGATTTAGCTATGAAGTGACATCAAGGGCTTGAAGGATATTTGAGAGCAATAGTCTTGGGGCATCCTGCAGTCTCAACTAGTTCAGTAGGTCTGGTTTTATGTTGTTTGGAATTTGAGGTTCTGTTTCACATTTTTCTCCCATTCTGTCGGGGTCCATGTACTGGGGCTCTGGTTAGTCAGTTGTGCGGAGTACCGCCTAGTTCCTCTGCCCTGAGCGTACATGATTGATGGAGTTTTGAAGAGAGGGAGTGCCGCTGAACAATAAGTACACTCTTCCATAGGACCAAACAAAACAACACCCAGAAGTTACAGGCTAATTTTGGGCTTACACTATTTAAAATGAATTTCCTAGTTGGTTTAAAAGCAAGTTAATCCCCTTTCATCTTTAGAATTAGTGTCATTTTCTCCAAGATTATTGAGATCGTGTTCAGGGTTTGATGGAAATTTAGTAAGCTTGGTCTTAGAACTGAGTTAATATGTGAAAGATGCTTCCAGTATTCCTTCAGTTTCTGGGCTAGAAAGTAGAACATTAGTTTTTATTTGTTTATTCTTTGTTAGATCAGTATTTTGACAAAAGAGACTGTGGCTGTTGCCCTTCACAACAATCAAATCAGTCTGGAAAAGCAGAACCCTTGTCTGCTGTAGATCTATACAGAATCAGTCAGCAGAGAGCAGTTTGGAACTAGGTAGGTGATGTAGCTTTCAAGTAGAATCTGGCTTTATGCTGATATTTTTCGAAGTGTGCTTAAATCTCCAGGGTGCTTGTTAAAATTGCACTTTTCCCCTGAAGGTGGGGAAGTACTGTTGAAGAGAGAACCAGCTGGACAGCCTCCAGGAGATGGAGCAGAATTGTGTCTTCCAGGCAGAATTTCACCATTTCCCAAATACTTGTAATGAGTAGATGAATCTTACATTTACTTAGAAAAAGCTTAATTTTGTAGTAAACACATACTCATATTTAAAACTAAAAGACTATAAAGTGAAAAGTACAAATACTCATCCCTCTGACCCAGTGTTTCTCAGGTTTTATTTCAGTATCACCTCCAAGGGGCCTTTGCAGGCATTGTCTTAGTTACCTAGTGCTGCTATAACAGAAATACCCTAAGTGAATGATGTTTTTTAAATAAATTTAATAAAGAGTTTAATAAAGAGAAATTTATTCTCTCACAGGCTAAGAGGATGAAAGTGTGAATTCAGAGTGCTACCTCCTAAGTCCTTCTCCTCAGTCTTCCCCTGGTCTATCATGCTTCTCAGCACAGGGTGATGAGATGCTTTCTGCTTCCTTCTCTCTTTCATATTTCAAAAGAACTTGACTTAAGACCCAAACTGATTTTGTAGATCGAATCTTGCCTCATCAACATCAGAGAGAAAGAATTTACAACACACAGGAAAATCCCATCAGATGACAAAATAGTGAAGAACAATCCCACAGTACTGGAAATAATGGCCTCACTAAGTTAATGTGCATTTTGGGGGACACAGTTCAGTCCATAATGGACAGTTTCCCTGATCGCTCCCTTCTGTGTAATTAATTTTTTTTTTATTGTGGTTAAGTGAAAGTTTATAGTCCAAGTCAATTTGCCATATAAACCCCTCAACACATGCCTCTGTGCAACTCTGTCTATTCCCCTTACGCTGTGAGAGCACACTCCTCCTTTCCACTCTTGTACTTCTGATTTCCACTCAACCAACCCTTGGCCCCTCTTCTTCACCCTCCCCTGTATCCTCCAGAGATGAACCAGTTGGACAGCCTCATGGATTTATTAAACCGTAAAGTGCCCATACTACCTGCATCACTCTATGCCCCATAGTTCAGTCCAGTCTTTGAAGAGTTGGCTTGAGTTCTGGTTTCAGCTCTGGGCTGATAGCAAGTCCAGGGGCCATGTTCTCAGGGAATCCTCCAGGATGTCAGACCATCAAGTCGATCTTTTAATAGAATTCTAGACCTGTACTCCCCTTTTTTTCCTGCTTCATCAGGGACTCTACATTGTGTTCTCTGCCAGGGCAGTCTTTGATGGTGGCTGGGCACCATCTAGTTCTTCTGGTCTCATGCTGATATAGTCTCCTAATCACATGGACCCTTCTGTGTCCTGGGCTCATATTGTCCTCATGTCTTTGATGTTCTTGGTTTTCATCTGTTCCAGGTGGGTTGGTACCAATTCCATGTAATTTTAATACCAGTGATACACTGTGTATCTATTTATGTACTGTGGCCTTTAGGAGAACCACAAATCATTGTAACATCTAAGTTTTTTTCCCCCTTTGAGGATACAGTGTGTGCTGTAACCTCATATGCACTCTGCAGAATTATTCACTGTTAATGTTTTGTTGTATCTCCTTCCAGAACTTGTATGTATATAAATATATTTTTTCATTTATATATTATAGAAATTTTCACACCAGCACATACAGAGCTGAATCATTAAAACTGATGAGATAGCATTCCACTGTGCAGACAGACCTACAACAATTTTTTGAGGTTCTCTAGGTGGACATTTATCTTTCTTTTGTCATCGTTGTTGTTATTACTAAAAACTGTTGCTGGCTGTATATTAGAGTTGGAAACGTTAGTATGAATTCACATTTAGCTTAATATAGATACAGATGGTGACACACAGAAAATATTTATGGACATGTGTACATACTGGTTAGTGTGCACACCTTAATTTCCTTGTCCTGTTGGCTGAGAGGTACAGTCTCACTAGTAGCAATGAGCACACTTAATACCAGATCTTGGTTTCTATGTACCATCCTTCTTGAAGATATGGCTGATTCTAGGACTACAGCAGGAAATGTACAAGGTGAACATAGAGCATCTTGTAGTGCCAGAAGGTAAGGAAGTGCCGAAAAAAACAAATGAACAAACCCACAGTGATGGGAGCACATTAAAAGGACACAGGACCCAATGGCCAAAGCTAAGTCCATTTTAGCAACAAATTTTTGGATTGTAGCTCAAAGTATAATTATTTCTGAGTCCATGTTGATAGAAATAAATAAATAAGGAAAAGGTAAATTTCCTGCAGAAAAATTTCAGATAACTTACGTGAGTATTCTGCCCTCAAGGAGGTGACACCTAATTTCCCACCCTCTAAGTGTGGGTTGGGGTCTGGAAGCCCTGATGGTGTAGTGGTGAAGCGCTACAGCTGCTAACCTAAAAGCAGGCCGTTCGAATCCACCAGGTGCTCCTTGGAGACTATGGGACAGTTCTGCTGGGTCCTTTAGGGTTTCTGTGAGTCAGAATTGACTTGACAGCAGTGGGCTTAGTGTTTTTTTAAGTGTGGACTGTGTACAGTGACTTCGTTCCAAAGAGTACAGTGTGGAAGTGGGAGAGAGTTAACTTGATGCATGAGAAATCGAACACACACCACCTCGGCCAGGTGATCACAGCCAGTATTGACAGTGATAGCTCCTGCTAATAGTGTGTACCCTTGGGATAAGGTGATGAAGATGGCACTTCAACTCTCTGGTCCTCTTCCCCAAAGTCCGTCACCTCAGTCTGATTATGGGGGGAGGGGGAAAGAATCCAAACTGAGGGATAGTCTGCCAAATTACCCATTGTAGTAGAGTTGATTCCAATCCCCATTGACCCTATAGGATAGAGTAGAGCTGCCCCATGGGGTTTCCAAGGCTGTAATCTTTCTCCCACGGAATGGCTGGTGGGATCAAATCATCGACTTTTCACTTGGCAGTGGGACAGTCAACCACAGTGCCACCAGGGCTCCTTGTTCTATGGAATGCCTGAGCAATAGTCCTTAAAACCATGAAGGCCATCAACAAATGAGGAAACTCAGGGAAACTGTCACAGCTGAGGGTTGCCCAAGGAAACATACTTGCTGGATATAATGTGTCTTGGGTGGGATCCTGCAGTGGAAGAAAGGAGATTAGGTAAAAATTAGGCAAGTCTGCAGTGTGGCCTTCAATTAGTAAGAACATGCCAGTGTTGTCTTGTTGATGATAACAAATGCGTCACACTCATGAGAGATGCCGGTGGCAACCAGATATGGGGTACATGGGAAACTTTTGTACTTTGCAACTGTGCTGTAAAATCTAGTATCTTAAATTTACGTTTAATAATAATAATGTAATAGATCAACACATATCTGTAGGTGCAGCTCTAGGAAAAGTTCTCCAAGTTGTCATAGTTGCATCCAAACACAACTCACGTTATAGATTTTATTCTATAAAGCTGTTGCATCATGAGACTTCGCTTTAAAATGTAGTAGAAAGAAAACTTTGGTTTTTCTCTGCTTGCCTTGCTGACTAAACATTTGGAACACCACAACACCAGTTCTGAAATTTTTGTATGGTACCACAAACAGTAATATGTTAGGGTTTTTTAGTGAAAGTTGGTTCTGTCTCACGTCTCTGTGGCACAAGTCAGTTTTTATGCTTCTGTTACATGCACATTATAGAGTCACTCCATTTCTTTTCTGCGCTGTTCACTAAATTGCAATCATTAATATAGTTTGTTGAGAATACGTTTAGACCATCATTAATTCATTAATACTGGACAACATTTTCCATAAACAATGAGTGAATTCCAGGTTTGCCACAGTTTCTTTTCAGATGTGACTTCGGTCGTCTTTGGTTTTTGATCAGCGGTGTTTCCCCTGGCTTTTCTAATGCTGTAATTAACAAGTGAGGTATAAATGACCCTCCTCTTTTACTTCAGGCTTTAAGAGCTGGACCTGTTGCAAAGTGTGTCGAAGGGAATAATGCCCTAATGGAACCCGTCTTTTATGACTGATGTCCTCGTTCTCCATTAGTAAGAGGTGTTTAAAGGCTCCATAAGTCTCAAAGATGCAGACTCACTGGATGAGAAGCTACATTAGAAGCTCTCACGAGGCCCCATGTTTCCAGGGGTGTTTGATGGCTATTTAAAGCTTCATTTTTATTCACTATCCTGATGTAACATGATGTAAAAGACTCTTTAATGTGGGCGTGGTGGTTTGTTGTCTTGGATGGTTTGCTCATGTGAAGACCCAGTTCTGTTCTTCCCTCTTTCTTAATTTGACGTGTGTTTATCCAGTGCCTGCTTTATGTCTGGCATTGTGCAGATCTGTCTGGGCATGTGGCTAGGTGAATGAAGGTAGAAGCCTTGCTCAAGTCTTGTGTCTTAACAGATGACACACATAGTAGGTGCTCAGTAACACTTTTTGTATGAGTGACTTTGTCAATCAATAGACTAGTCCTACCATCACCATTTCTGCCTGGTGACGCAGTAGTTAAACACTCAGCTTCTTACTGAAAGGTTGTGCTTCACACTCACTCAGCTGCTCCATGGGAGGAAGGCTTGGAGACCAATTCCTATAAAGACTGTAGACTAGAAAATCCTATGGGGACATTTATGCACTATCACGTGGGATCTTTATGAGTTGAAATCTATTCAGTAGCACCTAGCAACAACAGTGGAAACCCTGGTGGTATAGTGGTTAAGTGCTGTGGCTGCTAACCAAAAAGTTGGCAGTTCAAATTCACCAGGGGCTCCTTGGAAACTCCATGGGGAAGTTGTACTCTGTTCTATAGGGTTGCTATGTGTCAGAATCTTAACGCGTGGTAGCAAGCTAATGACAGCAATGCCATTTATGTCTTCATTTGTAAAATGGGGTTGTTAATATTTGGCTGAATTGCTTACCTCGGAGAATGACTTGATTTATTTCTTTATTCAACACAAACACTCTATGCTTACGATGTTCTGCTGGACGTAAGACAAATGGCAGTGAAGTGAATGGGAAAGAAGATAAGAAAACAGACTTTGGTGTAGGTAATTTATAATGCTACATGTAGATACTCCAATAAAAGCATATGAATAGTGTACTCTGTGGTACCTTAGGAATGTCAGTGCTGACTTTACCTGAGGATTATGGGGGCAGGCTTCTTAGAAGAGGGTACAGTGAAATTGCGTTGAAAAGGAAAAAGGAAGTAGAGAAAACTATGCAGGAGGACCTTGGAGGCAGAGAGAAAAATATTTGCAATGGCTTTTCAGTATGGCAGATTTTGGAGGGTTCAGGGAAGCACTGGGGGATGCTGGGTATGGTGGGTGAGTCATAGTCCTTGAGGCTGAGTGGGGGAGATGGTACCATGGATTGAATTGTGTCCCCCACAAAATATCTGTCCACTTGGTTAAGGTTATGATTTCCAGTATTGTATGATTGTCTGCCATTGTGTCAGCTGATACATTTCCCCATGCATTGTAAATCTTATCCCTGTGATGTAATGAGATAGATTAGCAAGTTATGTTGACGAGATCTGCAAAATTAGACAGTGTCTTAACCCAGTTTCTTTAGAAATATAAAAGAGAATAATCAGCAGAGAAATGAGGGACCCCATTCCACCAAGAATGCAGCACTGGGAACAGTACTTTGGACCTGAGGTTTTTGCACAGAGAGCCTACCAGACCAAGGGAAAATTAATGAAAAGGAACTTCCTCCATAGTTGGCAGAAAGATGAAAGCCTTCCCTTGGAGCTGGTGCACTGAGTTTGGACTTCTAGCCTTCCTGACAGGATAAATTCTGTGAAAGCCTTCCACTTGCGGTATTTCTGTTGTAGCAGCACTCATGACTGAGACAGATGGGTAGGTTGTGTTTCCAGGTTATGAAGCTGAGGCTCTTGAAGATTTTTAAACTAATTGTAACAACCACGTAAAGAATGAGTTTGGAGTTAGGGGAAGTCAAGAGGGTAGATAGAGGCTTTGTTGTCACAGATCTGAATTTGGGCAGAGCGACAGGCTGCGGTACAGATTGCAAAGACATTTTATAGAGATCTGAGCGGTTTAATCCTTTGGAGGAGGGGGACACCAGAATCCGGAGCAGTCCTGAGTGTCCTTGCTTGGGGTCTGGGTAGATTATAACACGAGTGGACAGAGATCCTCAGGTTAGGAGGTAGGAGGTTTGGGTGAAAGTGGAGTTGATGAGTTCAGTTTCTGGCAGAGTGAGTGTGAAGTGCCCACCGGGCGTCTGCACAGAGCCATCTGGAACAGCGCTGTCCAGTAGAACTTGCGGCTTTGGTGGAAGTGTTCTGTGTCTGTAGTCACCAGCGGCCGTGGCTTTTGAGCACTTATAATAAGGGTGTGTAACTGAAGAAATGAATTTTGACTGTTTCCAGGCAGTCTCTAGGCACTGGTTCCTTTCATTTATTTGGTGAAGATAGCGGTACCTAGGGTTTCTGATTTCCCTGTCTGCCATCTTTCAGTCCATGTGGAACAGAAGTAAGCTTGAGACTGGGGGCATCAGGGTGGAGCCCAAACCACAGCATCGCATGCACGCGATTTCATGAGCTTTGCTCCACTGGTAATAATAACCACAGCTAACGTGTTGAACCGTTACATGCCTGCACACTTTTATACATATTAATTCACTTTCTCCTAGTATAAACGCTGTGAGGGGTGTATTATTAATATTCCTGTTTTCCAGATAAGGAACCTGGGAGATTAACTAACTTGCCCCACAGAGGAGAACTGCCCCACACAGTTTGTAAGGAGCAGCTCGGGGATTTGAACTGCTGATCTTCCGGTCTGCAGCCATAGCTCTTAACCACTCTTAGGCTGTGTTTTTAAATTACTGTGCCGTGTGGCCAGACAGTGCAGGGAAATATCCATACTTGTAAACCTGAGAGGTGAAGTCTTCTCAAGGTGTGGATATCTGTCATGTGACAGAAAATTGCACACATTTGTCTTTTTCTTTTGCAGTAGTTGATAACTGGCTTGGAGGGTCTCTTGTCAAATCATCTGAGCTGTGCAAGTTCTTTTTTTTTAACTGTAAGCCAGTTCTGAAGCAGCAAGAATTCTTTCTCTGTGACCTTTTTGCCTGTTGCCATGGTCAGTTCCAACTCGTGGCAGCCCTGTGAGTCTGTGACCTCTTCAGCATTGCTCCGTGTGAACAAACGAATGAACAAACTCGAACTTGTTGCTGCTGAGTCAATTCTGGGTCATAGCAGTCCTGTAGGACCAAGTAGAACTGCCCACCCCGAAGTAGCTAATTTAAATACGTTGCGGCAGTTTTTGCCAAATTTGCTGAAAATAGCGTCATAGACAAGGTCTGACAGTTAAGTTTGTGAACTCATCTTAGACAAAGTGCTACATACCTCATTGCTGAATATCACTACAGTCACTTTCAAAGTACTCCCCTTGGGAAGCTATGCATTGATGCCAGTGACCAGTCCACCCTTCAAAGCAGTTTGGGAACTCTTTTTCTAGAATGGCCATCAGAGCTGTCATTGTATTGCCCTCAATGTCCTGAATGTCATCCAGATGTCTTCCTTTCAATATTTCCTTTATCTTCAGGTAAAGAAAAAAGTCCTTGGGGGCCAGATCAGGAGAACAGGGGGGCGTGTTCTAATTGAGTTTTGTTTACTGGCTAAAAACTTCCCCACAGAACAACTGTACAGTTAAGTTTGTAATCTTGCCACCTTGTCACTGTGTGCAATGACTATTTTAGAAAGAGTTCCAAAGCTTTGAAGAGTGGACTAGGTGCTGGCATCAGTGCATAGCTTCCCAAGGGTGTAATTTGAAGGTGAACATAGTGATATTCAGTGATGAGTTATATAGCACCTAATTAAGTTTGCAGATATAATTATCAGAGCTTGCATGTATTTACTATGATATATATGTATACAGACACGTATATATATGTATATTTAAAAGGATGTTTAGGGCAATGAGACTGATTTTTTTCATTTCAAAGAAATAAAAATTTAAGTAAATCTTCTACTTCCTTTCTTTCCTTTTATGCCCGACCTCTAAATAGCTCCTTCCGGCTACTAAGAAGTTGAATTCTTCCCATACTTTTTGTCTTTCCTTTCCCTGTACCTGGCTTTATTTATTTAAGTTGCATATAGTTACAAGAAAGCATATTCTCTGTGGGTTCCATTAGGATGTGGAAGGTAAAGGGTTCTTAGTTAATGCTTTTTATAAAGACCTAGTAATTGGGAGTCAACAGTATTGAATCTGGATTCTATTGGCAGTATAATGGAAGAATAGTATTAGTGTGTGTGTATGTTTTAAAAAGCCTTCAAAACTGCTGTGATATATTTTAAATAGAAAAAAATCTTAATGTCAGTATGAAATCATGGTTTTATAAGCGTTTATTGTTTGTTTTTTGTATCTGTAAAGTAGGTCACCCAGAATAGAGTGTGAAATCACTCAGTTTATTGTTTGTCTTTCGATAACATGTTTATATATTTATTTTGGGACGTAACATCAAGTATCATAATAACTGCTCAGATCGTACCAAGGCAGGTTTCTAGGACCTCTTCGTTCTTGCTTTCTGTGAAAGGGGAGGGGGAAATTTTGGTAAATGTTTTTGTTGTTGTTCAACCGACAAATGATCTCTCCCTTACTTACTGGTTGGGGTAGGGGCTGGGGGTGGGCAAGTGATGAGCTGTGTGCACAGGGCTTTATCTGCTGTCAGTGGAATCTTTTCCATTGAAGATGCAATTATTTTCAAAAGGACTATATCTTTACATATGTATATACTCAGCTGTTTTATGAGCTGTCTGATCTTAAAGAAAAGAATTCCTTTGGGGTATGGCTTCATGAAATTATCTATTCTTATTTAAATGGTCATGGGGTGCTAATAAAATTTCTAGGCACTGGTGATAGAATTCCACAAATGCTTGTTAATTTGAACTGGATTTTAAGATTTGAGTCCTACCATGACAGTCACTCTTCTCAATCCTTTGAATAACATATTAGAGGAAACCAAACATGTGCTTCATCCTGTAATTGTCTCCTTCTGGGGTATTCTCTGTTCCCTTGGTTAGAGTCATGAATTTCTAGAGTATATGTATATATATAGATATATACATACATATGTATATGTACATATATATGTAAGTATATATACATATGTATGCATTATATGTATATATATGTATGTATATATATAGTGTGTGTGTATATATACATACATACATATGTATGTGTGCGTGTGTGTGTGCATGTGTGTGTATATATATATGTATATATACATACCCTGGTGACCTAGTGGTTGTTACGTCTGCTGTCCAAAACTCTGGCAGTTCAAATCCCCCCAGACACTTCTTGAAAATCCAGTGTCATGACTCATTGGCTTTCTGGGGCCAGTCACGGTGCCGCCGGTTCAGGCGGTGGGCAGCATTCCTGCTAGGCTTACCTGGGATGGTCTGTTCCATCAGTAACCCTAGATTGTTCGTTTCCCTCCCATCTAATTTATGGAAAACTTCCGTTTTGCAAGCTTGAGGAGTTTTAAAAATGGTGCTTTATCTCAAAGATGCATGTGGGGGTTTCGGTTGCTTTGCTTTCCTTTCTAATAGAGATTTTTAAGTAGCAAACTGCTAGGTTTTTTCCCCTGCATAGTTGAAAATGTCTCAAAACAATTCACATATACACCCACCTTAGTGGAATGAGTCTGATGGGTGACTTCATGGTTTGGTGACTGATAATCTGGAGGTGCCCAAAGGCAGTTGTTCTTATTCCAAAGCTCAGGGCATCAACTTGTTGCTCTGTACCTAAAGCAGGTGTGTGATGGTGGGGTGGATATGGAAGCCTCCTTTATCTTCTCAGGACTGGTTTTCAAAATAAACATTTCAGTGTCAGCACCACAGGCCCATAGTGCTGGAAGGAACTTCTGGGAAAATGCATCCGTCTCCTTGCAGAGGATCAAATGCTGAGCATTAAAGAGAAGCGACATGTCATAGATGACTTATCCTGAGTCCTTGGTCTTCCTAATGACCTAGGAAGAGCTGGAATTCCGCTTAGGAGGCTCACATCTGCTCTGATCTCTTCTTCCTCACTCTTAAAAACAGAAGCCCTTCCCCTATAACCTCTTTTCTGTGCCACCCCCAGTCTAGTCACTAGACAGTAAGGGTTGGTTGGGTTCTCAGACTTTGCCACAGTAAACTCTGGGTAGTGTTTTAATGTTGCTTTCCTTTTTTCTTTTAGCAATCGGTGAATATGAAGATCTTAGAGCAGAGAACCAGAAAACAAAGGAAAAGGTTGGTACTTTTATCCTTTTTTTTTTCCATTTCTTATATGCAATTAAAGCCTGATCTGCATGGTACATTGCTCGGTCATCAATTCCAGTAAAGTACGAATGGGAGTCTTTCTTTTCCCCCTTTTTTCTTGCCTGTGTGGTTCAAGCTAATGTCATCTCCAGGTTCTAGAGGGCCCAGAATAGGCTGCAGGGCACAGTGGGTGCAGCTCTGAGAGCTGAACTCTGTAGCTCAGTGCAGCGAGACACCAGGCCAAGCAGTGCAAGTCCCCAAGAGTTGTATGGTTTTTTCCTAACGGTTAGATTTGGTGCTCTGATGATGGAACTGGAGGTCTGAGACATTTAGCTGTAGGGCTTTAGACACTTGGGATTCTAAAGAGCTCTTTGTGTTGAGTCATCGGTGTTTAGCCTAGATCCCTCGGTAAGTCTTTTGTGTATTTGTTCCTTCTGTCTCTATAAGTAATACAGTGATAGCATTTTCAAGGACTCTGGCACTTTTGTTTTCAGCTGCTAGATAGTGGCTTCTCCTTACCTTTACAAATTGTATTGTTTTTTTGTCCCTGAAAAATGTCATGTAAGTTTAGTGAGTGTTGGTGTGTTTATGTATGTGTGTGTATTAGTATGTTACTTCCTGAAAATTTTGGGAGGGGACAGTTGGAAGGACTATAATCAGAGGGATACTGAGTTGGAAAAAGGAGTCCCTGGGTGGTGCAGATAGTAAGCACTACTCACTGAAAGGTTCGTAGTTTGAATCCATACAAGGTGGCCTGGAAGGAAGCCCTGGCTGTAGACTTCTGAAAGAGCTCAGCTGCTGAAAACCCCACAGAGGACAGTTCTGCTGTGAAACACACGGTGTCCCCGTGAGTCAGAATTGACTCAGTGACACCTGGTGTAATTTTTTGTATTAAGATGGAAAAGAATGTTGTTAGGTGGTGTTGAGTCAATTCTGACTCATGGTGGTCCTATGAGACAGATTAGAACTGCCCCATGGGGTTTTCTGGGCTGTGGTATGCACAGCAGCCAATGTACCAGCTCTTTCTCCTGTGGGTCTGCTGGGTGGGGTCAAACCTCCAACCTTTGGGTCAGCAGCTGAACACTAACCATTGCACAACCAGGGTTTCTTTCTTGGATTGAACAGGGAGTGAAGAGCAGGGGTACTGTTTTTAGATCTAGGCAAGACCAGCTAAGTAACTCCACGATTACTTTTATAATTGTCTGACAGACCAAATATTTCAAAACATGACATCCATGATGGAAAGCTCATAAAAACAAGTCTTTAAACAAAAAAGCAAACCTGTTAGTGTTGAGTTGATTCCAACTGAAAGCAACCCTCTAGGACTGTAGAACTGCCCCATAAGGTTTCCGGAGCTGTTGTCTTTACTGAGACGGCCATGTCTTTCTCCTGTGGAGCTGATGGTAGGCTTGAACCACTCACCTTTTAGTTAATCATTGAGTGGCTAACTGTTGTGCTGCCAGGGCTGCCAGTGGTTATGGAAGAAGAAGGTGGTCGTTACTGCAATAGACTGTGAAGCCTGGTCTTTAAAATTTCAGAGTAAGAGCTATAAAGGAAATTGTCTGTGACCTAAATATTTGTGAAGCTGCTGACATATTTGTTGTGTTTATTTGATTTTTAGAAATCGTATTTCGCTTTTTCACTCATACTCACTTGCCCCTGAAATAGGTGGCTGTTATGGCTGGTGATATTTGTGGTAACTGTTCTAATTCAAAGCAGAGTGTGATGGATGTCAGGATCACTGTTTTTCTTCTAGTTTATAAGGCTTCTTTGCTGTATCGTAAATAAATCCTTGGCCTCCTGTGAAATCTTAAGTGTCCTCTCTTCCCTTCATCAGGTGATGCAGGGAATGGCGGACCAGGGTGATGGGAATATCCATGGTAGAATGTGGCTGAAGCATACATCTAGAATGTCATACAAAGTAGTTGGACATTTCTAGCTCCGTAACCACCAAAAGTCACTTACATCCTGAGGATGTGAACAGGTTGGGAGGTTGTGGTTGGATCCCAGCTCCTTTAATGTCCCGTCATTTAAGTACAAATAATAGGCAATGCTTATTAGGCCAGATAGCTTGGGCCTCTTTCCCTAAAATATTCTATCACCTTCCAGCTCTTAGAAGAAGGAGGCTGAGAAGTTATTAGCCAGTTGAGTCTCTTCTGTCACTGTTCTTTGCCTAAGAGGGAAAGAGCAAAGCAAGTTGGAGCGGTTAATTCAAGAAAACTCTGACCCAGCCTAGGAGAAGGGAGGAGAGAAAACAAACAAGTGTGTCTTTATATGATGGGGAAAGAAGGATATACAAGAAAAGGAATTACATAAGAAGAGTACAGTTTTTTGTTTTCCCTTCTTTTTCTGTACTACCTTACATACTGAGCAGTGCCCTGTACATAGTAACACCCATTATTGGTGGGGGTGATGGTCACTTAGCTGAGAGCTTCTTTCTGTAGTGACTTTTTAAGTGATTCATCTGTTTTAAAAATGGAATTACAGGTAAATGCATTTGGTAAAAGAAAGATATTAAATTGCTTCAGCCCATAAACTGTTTACATGTTTCTCTATGTGGAGTATGGCCTGATGCTTTTTTTAACGGTAACTGTGAACAGAAATGGGAAGAAATAAAAGCAGTGTGGATTGGGTAAAACCGAGTTATTTATTTATTTATTTAAGTTGATGGCATTCTGTTTATCTTCTGTTAAAAGACCAGCAGACTTATTCCTGCAGGCATTTTCCTCCAGAAGTGGGCTGTGTTGCAGAGGAGGGAGACATTTATAAGAAGAGCCTTTCGTATGATAAAGAGGGGGTCTTACTTTCCTTCCAAGGGGGTCCGTGGAGGGCCTTGTTTATCCCTGGCAAAGTGCTTTCTTGCACCTGGCAGGGGGAGCTGTGTCCAGTGTACATCACTGTGTGTGCCTTAGGTTCCTTGTCCCGTGGTGGCAAGACAGTTCAGGGGTAAAAATGTAAAGTAACATTCCTTTTGTCACAGTTAGTTGAATGTGGGGAAATTTTATACAAATGAAGGAAGCAAAAAGTACACTGCAGGTTATTTTTCCTTTCCACGTGCCCACATGAAGTCAGTCTTCTTTGTTGCCAGACTGTTGGAGCTTATCAGTGGGAGAGCCAGTAGGATGGTTTTCTGCCCTGTTTGGAATCTTGTCTGTTGAGACCAGTGGTCAGCTTGTTGCCCTTTGGGGAGGACAGTTGCATAGCAAGTTGTTTATTAAGAAGCGACCTTGGGTCATATGCTGTCGCTTGTCCCCCTCGTCTAATGCTCCAAACAGCCCTGGGCCACCCATATTTCACAAATAAGGGGAAGGGTACATAGAGCCTGAAAGACTTTCCCCAGGTTGCATGGAGAGTGACAGGGTGTAGAGTCACCTATGGATCTTTTGACCACAAATTATTCTTTTGGAAGAAATAGGTTCGTGGGAGCTTATCAGCTCTCCTTTTCCCCTACAAAGGCATAGGCTTTATTCTTAATTCTTTTTTGTTAGCTCATGTATTTTTCACGAAAGACTGGCAGTTCAGTCTTGCCAGCTCTTCCTTCTGTAAGTATATAAAGTTTGGAAAACCTATGAGACACTTTTGCTCTGTTCCGTAAGGTCATTGTGAGTCCGACTCAGCTTGACAGCATCAGTTAAGAGGGGCATACTTTTCTGAATTGTTTATCTTTACTGTCCATTAGATTGTATTCAAGAACTGTAAGTTAAAATATAAAATCTGTCGTAAAAGTTGATATACATCTATTGTTGATAAAACCAAGCCCACTGCCATTGAGTCAGTGGTGACTCATAGTGACCCTGTAAGAGACAGTAGAACTGTTCCATAGTTTCCAAGGAGTATATGGGCAGCATTGAACTGCCAAGCTTTTGCTTAGCAGCTGTGACACTTAACTACTATGCCGTTAGGGTTTCCATATTGTTTATACACGTGTGTGTGTGTGTGTGTGTGTGTGTGTGTGTGTGTGTGTTGTTGTATGCCACCAAGTTGATTTTAGCTCATAGCGACCCTATAGAGCACAGTAGAATCACCCTATAAGGTTTCCTAGGCTTTTGGTTAGCCGCTGACTAGTTAACCATTCTACTTCCAGGGCTCCTTATATATCCTTATATAGCTGCATCTATCTGTAGGTTCACCTGAGTGAAATTCAACTCCACAACCTTCTTTTTTTGTTGTCTCACACACACACGTACACATAAGGAAACCCTGAGGGTGTAGTGTTTAAATGCTACAGCTTACTAATCAAAAGGTTGGTGGTTGAAATCCACCAGGCGCTCCTGAGGCAATTCTGTTGTGTCGTATGGGGTTGCTGTGAGTCAGAATTCACTTGATGGCAATGGGTTTAGTTTTTTTCTTGTATGTGTGTGTCTGTACACATGTATACGTATATATAATGCATTCTAGGGCTTGACGGTGTATTTTGGGGTATAGTGTGGGCCATTTTTTAAATTGAGCTTTTCCTTTGCATTTCTCCCTTTTTAACAAAAAAGAAGTGTCAACTGTTTTATGACTTTGAAAATGGAATCAGAGTCTCTTTAAGTTTATAAGGAAAATAATGTTGAAGGGAAAACTTTTTTGTTGAAGTCCTTCTGAGTACCAGGAGTATAAAGAAAAATACACAAACATTCTACTCTGGAGAAAGGCCCGTCTGATGAGGGACACAGGCGAGTTAACAAATGGCTGTGACATGTGAGCAAGTGCCTAGAGCTGAGGGTGGCAGGGAAAGGACAAAGAGACAGGGTTCCCACTCTTTTCCATGTGGCAAACTCTTCAGCCATCAGTGCCAGGCTTTGGTGTCACTGGTCACTGGTTTCCTAGTCTTCTGTGACTCTTTCACAAACAGGATTCTTTGCTTTTTTTTTTAATAGCAGAGAGGGAGAGATGTAGCAGTCTGCTTTTGTAAGGACTAGAGCCTTGGAAAGCCTATGGGATAGTTCTACTGTGTCCTTCAGGGTTGAGTCAGAATTAACAGCAGCAGAATCAGATTGATTTGGTATCTTTTGAATAAAAACATCTGCTCATCGCTTAATGCACGTTATCACATTTTAAGTCAAAGTTTATTATTATCAAAATATTGAATAGATGATAAATAAGTAGTATACATGGCATTAAAACATAAATAAATGCTAGCTTTTTGTTTTCCTCCGTAACATCAGAATAAATGGGAATTATGAAAAGAGTGTTACTTTCTGTTGTTACGTAGTTTTTGCCTGCTTGCTAAATAGTATTGTCAACAGTATCTTACAGACTGTAAGACTCTGTCACACTGGAGTCACAAGCCTTCTGAGTTGCTGCCTTTGTGGTATGGAAAAATAGAAGACTACCTATGTTGAAATCAGCCAAATATGTTCTGCCTCTGAGGGCATTCTCTTAGGACACACCCAGACCTTTGTCATAATTGTTTGGGGGTTGTTTCCCTGTATGGGGAGAAAAGACTCATTGAACACTGAGTGGGATGGCTTCCACATTTCTCTGAGCAGCAGGGTGTGTGTGGGGTGTGTGTGGATGTAGTATGCATTAAACACAGAAGGAAATCTGTATAACAGAAGAGCGTCTGCCTTCAAGTAATAAGTATTTATGTTGAATATTATGTTCTGAGATGGAGTTTTGAAGTGAATCATTGTTTAAGTAGCTGATTAGAAGTCATTTGGGTGAGCGGCTGTAACAGTACATCAATCACACAGCTCCATCAGGTTGCCAGGAACGATGAATGGAAAGGGAACAAGGCAGACCCTTTGCAAGACTTGTGTTTCAAGAAGCAAGATATATGATATTGTTTGCATCTTGGCTCATTTTCCCTGTTGTTGAAATGTCTTCCTCTCATGTAATTTTCAGAGGTGAAGGTCCCCAAAGTATTTGATTTAAAAGAAATTAATAAAGAAGCCACTTTGAAGAGCAAGATACGCATCCATTATGCTAACTGTTCATGCATAATACATCCAGATACATGCCGTTTCTTTGAGACAGAGAATGGCAAGTGGTTGTGCCAGAGAAAAAGTAATTACTTAGCAGTTTGAAAGTGAAAATGAGTCTCTTATTAACAGCAATCTATCCAGAAACAAAGAGCAAGGATCTCTGTTCTGATGACATGTGTGCCCATCTAACACACAATACTTAGAATTTGGAGAATGCTGCAAGACAGCATTGGCGGGTAGCGTCTGCTACTTGACTGTCTGCAAAAATGGAAGGGAAAGAACTTGGAATTGGAAGAAAGACGAGCACCATAAAGAGAAAAGAGTGAAAGGGATTCCGTTGCAGTGGGAATCACTTAATTGATTGTATTCTTTAAGGCTAAATGTGTAGAAGTCCAGAAAGCACTGTTGAGTTCCAGCCATACTCATCCAGGTAGAAACATAGAACTATCAATTATTATTAAAAATGATTTGTTGGTTCTCTCATTGCATCACCCAGGATTCTGAGGCAGGCAGACTCGCACAGTTCTGATGCCATACAGGTTTCAATTTTTAAAATCCTAGAAACCAACCAAAACCCGCTGTTGTCGAGTCGAGTCTGACTCATAGCGACCCTAAAGGTCAGAGCAGAACTGTCCCATACAGTTTCCAAGGAGCACCTGGCAGATTTGAACTGCCGACCTTTTGGTTAGCAGACATAGCTCTTAAGCTACTACACCACCAGGTTTTCTGTAAAATACTGTAGGTGGATGTAAAAGGGATATGGAGCACTTAGAGAAGAGTGACAGTGGGGTGGGATTGAGCCCTCCTCAGACTCAGCATGGCAGCCTGTGCTCTAAGCTTTGAGAATGCCCTATGGAATAACCAGTGTTCTTATAACTGCTTCTTTCATTATTGATCTTCCTTCATAGATCATAAGTGTGTGAGCATGTTGCCTATTACGTTTCTCACTGTTTGACCTCCATTGCCCACCCTGGTGCCTGGCAGGTGTAAGTGCTCTGTGAATTTTTTGTCTAGTGCTGAAAGAAGGGAAAAAGAGGCACGAGGCATTAATGAAAAGCCGTGATAACAGGAGACGCTTGTTCAGAGGCAGTTCTGCCACCTGTAAGGCACTTGGCTGTAGATTCTCTTCTGTCTCAGTGGTGTCTGTATATAGTGTGTGTACACTTCTTGGGTCCCAAACTGGCCTTGAGAAGGCTGTCAACTTGCCCTTGTATCTGTGCCTAGGGAGATAAAAAGCGTTGTGTATACTAGTGAAAGTTAGACACAATTCAGAAGGGTAGTATTTTTTTCTTTTTTGGAGTGTGTGTATGTGTGTGTATTTCACCCTGCGAAATAATAAGATGTCTTGGTTTCTGCGTCAGTTATTTATACTTCTGCTAAGCTGTGCTGAGCAGACATTTTTGTGTTAGCACTCGTTGGATGCTACGTGGGCCAAAAGAACGGAGTTACCCATCTTTAGAGGAGGGAAGGAGGAAGATGCCATTCAGAGTGGAAAAGTTTCCCTCTGCACATCTATCAGCCAGGGCTTTGGTAAGCTGGTTTAGGTTCCGAAGCCAGGTACCTGCCTGAATGAAGCTCAAGGCAGAGATCTGGAAAGTAGCCAGGGCTTCCAGTATTAAGGGATTTCAAAACCAACAAGGCCATCGTGCAGTTAATTCACCACTTCTCCAGAGCCAAAACAGAGACTCTGGGGTAGACGCAGTACTGTCCGGCTTGCTTCCACCAGCCAGCGTGTGCAATGCTGGGTCCCACTCCAGCCTTGAGCCACAAAGAATCACTGGGCATCATAATTAAGCAATGTGAACCCAGCACATCTGTTGCTATCACAAGGTCCTCATGAGCAATTGTGACACAAAAAGAAGCCCTTTCTACAAATGGTGCAGCTGTGTGGGCAGAGGAGAGGAAGGGGAGGGCGGCTAAGCGGTTTCTGTGGGGCACAAAGATAAGACGTTCTTCCAGAAGGGCCCAGAATCCTCACTGACATTTCTTCTTGCTCTTGGCAGAATGAGAACAAGGTCACAAGATGTTTTCCTGGGTTGACCTAAAATAATAAAATAAGTGGGTGTTTGCAGTCCTGCTTCATAAGTATGTACGTCCTTCGCATTTTGCTCCACTCTGGTTTGAAATGAGTAAGCCCTGTAGGCAGCAGGTGTTGGTCTCGTCCCCCAGCCCACACGCTTTTCCGTCTCCATAGCAGATGGTCAATTCTGTGACTGCCAGTTCTGTCATAATGCGGGTGCAGAAAATAGAAAGCAGAGCCCCGTGGAGACCCTGGTAGAACACAGCTGGGTTTGCGAGGCAGTCCGTGAGTCTCCTGGTGATGACTGTGGCATTCGCCTGAGAGTGTGGAGCTGGGCTGCAGAAACTGGTTACCTATGTGTTGTGATGAGCTGAAGCCCGCCCGCCTGGGCCTTCTGGGCAGAGAGCAGGGCCTTCAAGTCTGTCTTCCGGGCGACTGGAGAAGACTACCAAGCGTTGTCATGAGCTGACGATGATGACCAGCATGTGGTGGCAGCATTGGTGGCACATGTGTAATGTCAACTGGTGGCCTTTTGCAGATCTGAATAGAGATCGATTTGAACCAAGCATCTCTGTTGAATGTCCTTGTCATGTATGGTCTCAGCAAACCTCTGGCTGTCTGAAATAAGGGAGAATTGAATTATCCTCGAATCGCTCCAGGTGATACTTGGAGAAGAAGATAGAAGGACACAGGTAGCGACAGGTAGCATTAAGTCAGGAGCAATGCTGCCAACTCTTAGATGAACATGGATTTTCATAGGGCATCTTACACCTTCATAAATGCCAGATTACAAAACATGGAGTTGATTTGAAAGTGGAACACCAGATAGAGTTCATAAGTAGTCAGTCATGAGTGGGGAGTTTCAGTCTAGGCAGAAGACGTGTGTTAGGCTCTTCCTTGGGCCCGAGGCTCTCCTGTGCATGGCCTGGGATGAGGTGGGGCTGGTAGGGATTGTGGGAAGTATAAAACTCACAGAAGCCAGGTTCCAGGAAACAAGAGGAACCACCTTGAAATAACTGGCTGGCATTGTCAGGGGAACCAAGTCAAACTGGGTGAGGGAAAGTTCTCTGAAAGGTTGTTTGTGAATCCAGAGCATTGGTGTTTAGAATTGTAAACACCAAAAATCAAACAAAAAATACTAAAGGCAATTTATCTGATAAGTTGGAACTGGTGACTACTGGATAGGATTATATTTTCAGAGAGTGGATTCCCACCAGAAAACTAGTATACCTCCTCCTTTAGGGAATGACCCTTGGTCCAGCCTGATCCAGGCCGGAGTCATTGAGCAGCTTGGCCGGTTTAGCTCTGTGCACTGGTTTCCTGCATTCTGGCCAGAACAGATTTGCCCATGTGAATGGATATAGGGTTTTTCAGGGTTCTGTGGTTATTTAGGCGCAAGGGGGAAAAACAAGGAACTACTTCCTTCTAATTTTTAGATATATTCTGAAAGCCTAGCAAAGGGCAGAGAATAATATAACAAACACCACACAGAGTTAGCTTACTTTTTAAAAATTAATTATTTTGTTTATCACCTAACAAAAGAAATATTTAATACTATTTACCAATTAAGTCAATTGTTTATTTACTTGTATATTTTATTATGATTCAGTGAAAGTATACAGTCCAAATCAATTCCACATGGTCATCTATGTGCACCAGTATCCTCAATGAGCACCTGTCCCCTCCTTCCCACCCTCTTCTCTCCTGTCTAGAGAGAAACCAGTAGGACAACCTTCTGTAAATATATAAAATCATAGAGTACACACGCCATAGGCTCACACCGTGTCTCTGAGTCCAGTCTGTTCTTGTCTGAAGTGCTGACCTCTGTACTGGTTTCAGGTCAGAGCCAGCAGCAAGTCTAGGGGCCATGTTCCCAGGGGACCCTCCAGGCTGTCCAACCATCAATTCTGGTCTTTTAGAAGAGTTCATGAGCTGCAAATCTCTTTTTCTCATGTTGCCTTAAGGACTCGTATTGTGTCCTCCATCGTGGCTGCCTTTAGTGGTGGCCAGGCACCATCTAGTTCTTGTGGTCTCGTGCTGATGCAGTCTCCCATTCCTGTGGGTTCCTCTGTCTCTTGGACTCATTTTTTCTCCTGTCTTTGATGTTCTCAGTCGTCATCTGTTCCAGATGGGTTGGGACTGTTTGGTGTACCTCAGATGGCAGCTTGCTAACTTTTAAGATCCTAGATGCCACTCACCATTGTAGGGTGCAGAAGACTCTCTTAGCTAAAGACTAGCTATGCCAATTGACCTTGGTGTTCCCTGAAAACGTGGTTGCCAGACCCCCATCCTTGCTACTCTATCCTTTGAAATATTGGGTTGAGTTTAGGAAACCTTTCATTTTATGGTGTGCTATGGTTATGCTTATCTGCTGTCTACTGCATGCTGTCACTCCCTTCTCACCTCACCAAATTCCTGAAGACTGTGTAATCTCTGAACATCCCTCTCCCTCCTTCGCCTCCCTTGTGGCTGTCAAAGAGTCTTCTGTACTTAAATCCGTTTTTAAGTCCTTAGAGCAGAGGACTTATACAATCCTTGTCCTTTTCCGTCTGACTGATTTCATTCAGTATAATATCTTCTAGCTGAAATCAGGTTGTGAGATGCTTCCTGAAATCATCATTGTTCTTTATTGTTGCCTAGTGTTCCCTTGTGTATATGTACCATAGTTTGTTTATCCATTCATCGGTTGATGGGCACCTAGGTTGATTCCTTCTTTTTGCTATTGTGGACAGTGCTGTAATAACCATTTGTGTGCGTGTATCTGTTCATGTGACTGCCTTTACTTCTGTAGTATATATTCCGAGCAGTGGGATTGCTGAATCATATGGTATTTCTATTTCTAATTAGCTGATTTTTTTTTTAATTAGAAGCAAAATCTACAGATAAAATCCCCTGTGTTGCCCATCTTCAGTCCCATTTCCTTCCCTGTCGCCTGAGATGATTGTGAATTTTGTATGTATCTTTCTGTGTCATCTGTTTATATTTTATACATGCCATACATATCACGAAAGGGACATGGTATAAACCCAAGAAATGTTTTTTGTGCTTATCATTTGATATATATTCTGTAACTCCTTTTATTCAGCATTCTGGTTTTCTGGATTCGTGATGATACATGTAGTTTTAGTTCATTGGTTTTCACTGCCCTGTAGTATAACATATACCGACGGCCCTTGGCTTGACTGTACCACGGTGATACATATAGCTTTAGTTTGTTTTCATTGCCCTGTAGTATAATATATGAATATGCCATGATTTCTAATTCTTTCATTGCGGAGCCTTTTTTTAGAGTTCATCTTGTCCATGTTACTGGAGATTCTCCGGGCATACACCTAAAAGTAGAATTACTGAGTCATAGAAGATATTTGTTTTCAAATTTGATAGAAATTTATTTCTGAAATAGGTCTGCTAAGTTAGACTTCTACTATTAATCTGTGGGAGTTTTCAGTTCCTGGCGTCAGATATTTGCCAGTCTGATAGGTGAGACTACCTCACTGCTTTAATAAGGATTTCTCCAATTACCAAAGCAGAAAAAGAAACCAAACCGGTTGTCATGGAGTCAATTCTGACTCATGGCAACCCAATAAGAAAGAGTAGAACTGCCCCATAGAGTATCCAAGGAGCGCCTGGTGGATTTGAACTGCTGAACTTTTGTTTAGCAGATGTAGCTGTTAACCACTATGCCACCAGGCTTTTTCCCCAATTATTAGTGGCATCTTAATTCCGTTAAGCCATGGAAATTTGAAATCAAGAATATCCAAAGGGATGCAATGCCAGTACATTGATCTGGCATACTTAGGAGTCCAATTCAAAGTTAGGCTTAATTCATATGGTACTCTTAAGATTGAGGATACTCCCAAGAAATGAAATTTTCACTCTAAGAGCTAAAATTATTCTTCAGTTTTAAGTATTCTGGATGAAAAATTCTCTAAAATATATTATACTTCCCTATTTTGTGATATTCAAGGTATATTGAATTTAGCCCTCATAAAGAGCATTTGATTTTGTTGCAGTTCATTAATACATCCAGGGCCTGTTAAATTGAGAGGTATTTGTCTATACTAAATAGATGCCCCAAAAGGTCCTTATGCAGTAATGGTTGTTTCTGCCTCTTACCTAATTTTCTCAGGGGCTTCTCCCACCTGTTAACAGTTAGTTTATGTAAATGATACAGGCTTATTGTAGAATATTTTGCCCTTTCATTTGCTACCTTCTTCTATTCAGAATGCTATGAACACAAGGATGGTTGTCGGTGACAGATGACACAGGACGTGTGGCAGCAGCTTGCCTCCGTCCAGTGCTCTTTCTGTTGGCCTCAAGGTGCAAAAGCACCCTGAATAGTTGGAAATAGTTGGGACTCTGACCTGCAGCTGAGTGAGATGTTCATGGTGTTAACAAAACACCTGTTTTAAAAGAGTCACACACACTCTCCAAAGAATAAATACATTTTAACTGAAGGATGTTGAACCAGTCTGTTACTGAGGAGATGATGAACACTGAGGTGGCCGATTATTTCAGAAGGTCTTAGAAAATGCACTAGGCATAAATGTATGTGCTGGCCAAGCTGTGGGACTGTTTTGTAATGTTTTTAAAGTTTTCAGTTTTGTTTCCTTTTCAGGAAATTACTGTTGTTTATTTCTTGCCTTTCCAGACTTAAAATTTATGGTACAAACTTAACATTTTATTTTATTTTTTTCTCATTCCAGTGTGACAAAATTAGGCAAGAACGAGATGAAGCTGTTAAAAAACTGGAGGAATTTCAGAAAAGTATGTAAGCATTTCAGTGGAATTAATGTAACACATGTTCTGGAATTCTGTGGGTACACATGTGCCCTGTGTTTATTTACCAGTGCATCGGGCATCCAGTGCACATAGCAAGAGCGGTCTTCCTCTTTGTCCATAAAATGCTGTGGCATTACTGTGATTTTTTTAAAGAAATAAAATGAGCATTGTTTTATGTGTGTTATTATTACCGAGGAAGGTTTTCACTTGTTATAAAATTTTCTTGACTATGTAGAAAAGTTAGAGAACAAAAAATCCTGTTTACTTCAATTCCTTGGAAAAAAACAAAGTGAGCATTTTATAATATATCCTTCTTGGTCTTTTCTCTGAGTGACATATGTGTATCTAAGGAACACCGGTGCTGCACTGGTTAAAGCGCTTGGCCACTAACTAAAAGGCTGGTGATTCGAACCCACCAAGCAGTTCCATGAGTAACAGTCTGCTTCCATAAGGGTTCACAGCGTTGGAAGCCCTGTGGGGCAGTTCTACTCTGTCCTGTAGTGTTGCCATGACTTGATATCAACTCAGCAGCAGTGGATTTATTTGTGTCTACAAAAATATGCATTCAGCTTATAACCTGCTTTTTTCAGTCAACAGTATATGGTGGTCATCTTTGCCTATTGGTGAGGATGGACATCAGTGTTAATCACCACCCATGGCATTTCCTTATAGGATAGTGCTGTCCTTTCCTTACATACTCTTTCACTGACAGGTGGATTATTTCTGATTTTTAGCTACTGTAAATAATGCCACAGCAGGTGTTCTTGTCTGTGTCATCTTTACAGTGGTCTGAGGAGTTCCTTAGGTTAATGCATAGAAGTGGAATTACGGGTTCAGAGACCTTTAATGTTGTTTAGAGTTGGAATGTTTGAGACTGCCTTTTCGCTGAAGAAAATCATGTTCCCATGAAAGCTGTAAGTGGCTAACTTCCTGAAATCATGGCTGAATTTTTGCTATGTGATTTTTTCTTTTTTAATGTAGTACAGATCTTTTTTTTTTTTTTTAATGTGGTATATATGTATTATTACTTTACCCTTCAAGATAGAACACAACTGATAACTCTCAGAAAGATCAAATGGACAAGTGTCATGGGAAAAAAGCCAGGCCTTAGTGGGAGAGCACCCTCTCTCAGAGGCAAGACCTTTGTCCATCATTCTGTGGATACTATAGCAGTCAGACAATTGGATTGTATCATAAACTGTTGACTACATAACTGCATGACAAAACATTTTATTTTTGTTGAAGGAAAGACAGCCATAAAAAACTGCAGCATCGTAGTAAAATTTCAATAGACCAGTTTATTTTTTAGCATCTGACTATACAAAGAAAGGCTAAAGGGAGTAGTGTTGGTACCACCTATCTTTGGAGGTCAGTGTGATAGAAATCCCTCTTATTTGTGAATGTATGAATTGTAGTCGTGTAGGGCTTTCTAAACCTCCTTCATGCAGAATTAATGGAACGTTCTTTACACTTGAGCTGACACCGAGTCGTCTCTGAAAGAGTTATACCATTGCCCCTGCTACCAGTTAATGTGCTTGAATTATTGATAGCAGATTGGTCTCCTTTCTATGGTGGGACTGGCTCATGTTCTTATGCTTAGCCTTATCATCACGCGTTTTGGTCCAGGTAGGTAGCTGGGATTTTACCTCTCGCATTATGCAAAAATGGAAGCAACTGCTCCCCAAATGAACTGACCTTCAGAGTAATGTATCAGCTCTGCTTTTATCATTTCTATTCTCCTTTTCTGTGTCTCTTGTAAATACCTCTGATGGCTTAAAAAAAAACATTTTTTTCCTTATGACTGCTAAATAAAGCCTAGAAGAATCAGTTGAAGGGTTTGTACAACCTCAATTGTCGTAGTCACTATTTTCCGTTACCAACTTTATTGATGTTTCCGTGGCAGGAGAGCAGAGTGCTGACCCTTTACTCAGTCTCAAAAGAACAGAAAATAGGGAATAAGGTGATTTTTGAAATACTTGTTCAAAAACTATCTATGTTAAACAGTACATAGACTGCAACAAAAGTTACAGTTTCAGATTTGGGAGGGAATGAAGCAGTATCTCCAGAGAAGCACGTCATCTGGCGTGAATCCACGTGCCCGTGAACAAGTCTGTGCATTACTAAAACTGGGATTAAGGGCCCTGCCTCATAGGATATTCAAGGATTAAATGAGATAATCCATGTACAGAGTGCTTGCCCCAGTGCGTGGCACAGGAAGTGCTCTGTAAATGTTAGATGCTGTTTGGTAAATGTTCTCTGCTGCTTTCTCCATCTCATCTGCTGGACCAACCCATGGCTGCCTGTCCTTCAGTGCTAAGAGTTCCTGTCATTTCCCCTTAGTGAGTTTGTACTCTCCATCTTTAAGTGGATGGCAGCCTCCACATTTGGACAGTTCCACATTTGGACAGTTCCACATTTGGACAGTTCCACATTTGGACAGTTCCGGAGGACAGAGTACTCTTGTGCTGACGTGAGATCTGTCTCCTGTCCTTTTTGTCTGTTGGTCCTGGCTCTTGATGGGTAGGAAGAACAGCAGAATGAGGCTCCAGGAGAAGCTGTATTAGGGCACAGGGCCTTCATCTCTGGCTCTGACAGTGTTAGACCCCATTCCCATGCTGTTCTTGATGTTCACCCCACTGTTTTTGAACCTTTCTCCTGGTCTTTCTGCACAAAGAACATCACCCGACGGCAAAGCCACATTCTCTAGAAAGACAGATCCCTGTAAAGAACAAATCAAGTCGTTTCATGTCTTTCAGGCCAAAGCCTTTGTTTTTTTTTGAAGGCGTGCCAGTTTTCCTGTATGCATGCCAGCTTTCGTGGCTGTTTTCTCTACCACATAAAACCTTTCTAGGTAGTCTGATGTTGATGAAGAACTTGTGGTATGCTTCCCACTATGCTGTGAAGACAACCTGCATCCATATGTTGCTGGATGTTGGCTAGATGGAGAGGAGTTTGGCTCAAGAAGCAGAGTCATTGAGAGTGTCACGCTTAAATAGGATGAATTAGAAGGGAACACAGAAAACTGGAGTTACCTAGAAATGGGTTCGGTGTGGTATCACCCCGTAGAATCTGTGATTTGGTGTGTGTTACTTCACTTCTCTGAACCTCAGTTTTCTGAAATATAAAATTGCTGTAGTAATACCTAGCCTATGGAATTGCAAGGATTAGGGAGATAACATGGAAAAGATCTAGCAGAAGGCTGGACACAGGTAGACTCAATAAATGTGACGATCGTGACTGGCTAAGCAGTGCTGTGCCGCATTCTTATGAACGGGTGTTACTAGATGAACTCAGGCAGTCATTCAGTCAAGCACGAAAATCAGTGCTAATTTTGTGCATATCCTGTGCTAGGTGCAAGAGAACCAGACAGTAAGTAAAATAAAAGCCATGCTCTAATGCTTGCAATTACCGGAAGACAGAAATAAGCAAAAACAAGTATCCTCCAATAAGGTAGGAAACCCTGGTGGCATAGTGATTAAGAGCTATGACTGCTAACGAAAAGGTTCAAATCTATGAAATGCTTCTTGGAAACTCATTAGTGCAGTTCTCTGCTGTCCTGTAGAGTTACTATGATTTGGAACTAGGGTTACTATGATTTGGAATCAACTTGACAGCAGTGGGTTGGGTTATAAGAATGTAAATAAGGAATATCACTGAACAGCATGCATAGAAATTGTTAAATGAAAACCCAATTTCCTGTGTCAGTTTGCACCAAAAACACAATAAAATTTTTTTTTTTTTTTTTTTAAATAAAACAACAGTTATAGGGTATGCACTGTGATGGTAAGTATGTGGGAAGATTTGGGGTTGTAGAAGAATAGAGAGAAGCATTGTTAAATCATTTAGACTGAGAAGCAGTCGTTAACGTTGTTGAGGTTATAGTTCGCTGAGTTCGTGGGGTCACCAAAAAAGCTTTTCACTATGAAAGACTTCAAACTTACACAGCAGTGAGAAATTAGTAAAGTGAACTGCTGTGTGCTCCTCATCAAGCTTTAGCAATCCTCAATTCATGGTCAGTCTTTCCTCTGTCCACCTACACAGCAACTCTCAGTGACAACTTCCACCCCCAGATTATTTTGAAACTAATTTTGTACTGTTTTATCTGTAAATATTTCAATGTGTATTTCTAAAAGAAAGGAATTTCTTTTTCCGTTGTGTTTTTAATTGTAACTACAGTATTGGAATCACTTGTTTGAGGCTTGTCCCTTTTCTCTCTTAAGCCTCTTCGTATCCACACAAGGTCCCTGGGTGACGTAAGCAGGTTGCAGTTGGCTGCTAACCTGATAGTTGGCAGGTTGCCCCCCAGCTGCAATGTGGGAAAAAAGGCCTGGTGATTTGCCTCCATGGACATGACTGCCAAGAAAAACCAATTCAAGCAGTTCTACTCTGTACCACCTGGGGTCACCATGAGTTGAAATCTACTTAACGGCAATGAGTTTGGGGGACTTTAGTCATCCAATTATGGATGACCAAATACAGATCCATATTCTAGGACTACTGGGCAGACACCCTAAAGTTGAGGTCCATAGGGGACTAAAAATTAAAAAAAAAACAACTTGTATCCTTGGAAAGGTGCACATGAGTCCGTATATGAAAAAATCTTTCTGTTTTGGGTCATGTGACTTGATGTTTGGTTTTGGAAGTGGAGTCATGCTTTATAAAGATATAAATGTCTTTTGAAACATATTCTTCTGAGTCTAGAAAGCCATTAAGTAGGTATCTACACACTACCAGTTGAGCATTGAGATAATTTCTTAAAACAGTAATGAAAGCACAATTTTTACTTTCTACTGTTTCTCCGTTTGAGGGAGAAATACACCACATTGGCCTTGGAGGAAGTGAGGGCAGTGCAGCCTAGCAGAGCTGATCACGTTGAATTACACAGCAGCTTTTTACAAAATGTTTAGAAATTAAATGTTGTTCTTGTTTCCCTTTTTGCCAGGCCCAAACCCTGCTACCTTGGAATGATTTTTTTCTTATTCTTCCATGAGCAAGAATGTTATTGAATAAAAAGTCAAATTCCCCTGAAAAATGCAGAGTGTTTATGTTTGTGTGACGGTGGTGGAAATACCGGATTGTGGCAGAAGATGTCAAGTAGTTAAGGCTAAAAATTCAGACTGATATTTGATGTTGTAAAAATTGTATAGGTTTCTTTTCTCTTCCCTTCACATTTTTGAAGAACCTACCTTGTAAACATAGTGATAAAATGCCAGGAATATTAGGATTTTAAGGAAATAATAGAGCCTATTATTTAAACTACAATATAAAAGGCAATTATATTGATGAAGAGCTACATGGGCTTTGTGTGTGAGAATAAACTTGGCCTGTGTTCAGCTTCTATTTGTTCTTCTGGCATAAACACATATTGTGTGTGATTCCAGTTTAATGGGGACCCGTTTGTATGCCAAGCAGCTGCATTTTAGGGCCTATTGCGTGATTTCATAGCTCTCTGAAAATTGGTTCTATTCAGAACAAGAGATAGAAGAGGACGAGGGGGGCGGCCAGGGAGGGGGAGCTTCAACACACAATCATTTCTTTTCATTTGGAGCCAGAAAGGTTGATGACAACATGACCATTGTGTTATAATGATAAGACCACTAAGGCATCTGTACCTCTCATCAAGGCTTTCACACAACGGCAGATACAATTTAATTCACTGCTCTGTCAGCAGTGCTGATACCATTATGCCGTCTGTCTCCACAGTTATAATCACTGTCCTCCGAGAAACGCAGTTGAAATGATCTTGAGCAGTCAAAGAAACTCTCAATTAAGGCTGCCACTTCCAATGTGTCAGATTGTGTCTTATGCACTTGGTACAATTTTCACTTCCAATCCTGTTTATTTACAATGTCTACCAGTAATTACGCTTAACGTGTCATTTAGTGAGGGGGGCCCCTGCCAAGCCGATTGTTGGGTGCTGCTGTACCATTGAGTGGGAGTTTCTCGAAGCCAATGCCATCAGCAGCTTTTAGGGCCTGATGGGATGCGATAGTAATGTTGATAATGCAAGTATCGTGCTCATCAAGTCATAATTAGATGCCACTCAAATGTGCCACTTGTAATAACAGTGTTGATTCATGTTTTTCTCGGTGACTGCAACTACTAATTAGTTAAGTGGTTTTTGGTTGGCCTGCATTTGCTGCAGATTATTATTACCCCTGAAAAAATGTCAAGGTTAGAGATGTTTCTGGCCATTTAGTGAAGCTTTATGAATTTGAATATTAACATAATAAGAACTTTGGACAGACTTACGAAGTAATATATTTTTGTATTTAATTCAGAGAGAATTTTTTTTTCCCTTGAGTTTAATCATAATTGCAGGTTAATTAAGCTTAAATGAAGCAAAACTAATCTCACTTTGTGTTATGTGAGTCCAGAGCTTTTTACCTAACTTTGTTGGTTTTCACATTGGGGTGTCTTTTAATTTTTTTTTTTTTTTTAAGCCAAACAGATGTCAGTAAGCATACATGTCTGTAGTTAGCTTTGCACTTCTGAGTATTTTCATTTAACTAGAAACATGGATAGGAACAGTTGGTAGTTTTCTTACTTGAATTTCAAGACATAATTCAAATTCTAAATAACTTGGTACTCTTAAATCTCAATTTATATAAGCCAGGTACCAGAAATCTAAAACGTGCTAATTTTTCAAGCATTGGTAAAATCTCAAGTGAATTTTTATGTTTCTTCTAACCGTCCTGACAATCCGTGATGCAAGAAGCAATACCTTAGCATCTGCTTTCGTCATCGTATAGGACTTCCATCTTCACGCTGTACCTCACTGCCCTGGAGTTTATTACTAGGAGGTACCCTCGCTAATAAAGAGTGCTATTGGAATTGTGGCTATAAGCTGCAGCATTGTTAGGACAGTGTGAGATCCGTTTAAGGTTTGTTTTTCTTTTGCTAGATCTGTGTGTCATGTGCTGCTAAGAAAAGGAAACTGTGTTTGCCACTTTTTATTTGTGAGCTGTTCTTTGGTTTAAATTAGCAGATATGCCTGTAGAGATGTATATGGCTACAGAGATAATAGAAACCAAAAAATTATGTATTTTTTCTGTCCACTCAATTTCAGCCCGTAGCCACCCTATTATAGAACAGAAGAGACCTGCCCCCATAGGGTCTCCAAGGCTATCAATCTTAAAGGAGGCTGACTGCCACTGCTTTCTCCTGAGATGCTGGTGGGTTCGAACTGCCGACTTTTTGGTTATCCGCAGAATGCTTTTAGGCAGTGTGCCACTAGGGCTCCTGAGACACTTAGAAAACCTCTCCTAAAAATCTGGCTTCAAATCTGTGTAACCACAGCAGAGGTGCTTTCATTGTCTCCTTTTTTCTTTGTGTATTCAAATATTAGCTAACATTTTATCAGGAACCTCTTAAAAAGAACTCCTTTTACGCCACAGTGGAAGGTCTGGCCAGCTAAAGAATTGAAGTATTCTTAATCATGGGACATGATGCGTGGGCTTCTGGAATAGCTGACTAATCCCTGAATGCTGAGATTTTTCCCTCCCCCTTCATTCCTAGTTTCTCACATGGTCATAGAGGAAGTTAACTTTATGCAGAACCATCTGGAAATAGAGAAGACTTGTCGAGAAAGCGCTGAAGCCTTGGCAACAAAGGTGAGACTCTTTCAGGTGCAAGGGCTTTGCCTATGTTGCTGGATGTTAGCTTGCTTTTCTATCGGGGGCGTCTGGGTTCTGTTCTTTTTCTCATGCTCAAATCTGTCATCTGCTCTCAGGAATGGGGAAGACCAGTATAAGCTCCTGGAATCTGGACTGTCATTCTGTAAACATCAGCCTTAGGACAAAGGTTATTTTGATGGTGAAAAGAGCATCTGTCTGTGTGTATTTTGGCCCTTGTCCTTTTGGCCTGGGAAAAATTACCTGGATTTTTCAGGTATCTGTGCATTTGCTGTAAATGGTAAGCAAGTCTCAAACTAGTCTGGCATGGCATGAAACAGTGATGAGTGTTTCCTGTTGGAATCTGATGAAAAAATCAGCCGTAAGCCTTCGTTTCAGGTGATTATTTGTGAAGGCAAAGCGAGGGTGGACTAGAGGTGACCTCCAGCGCTCCACTGATTGCTTCTCGCTGATGAATTTACCAAGTGTGTAATTTTCTGTATTCTGCTTCATCAGAAGTACATTATTATTAAAGAATTCTTTTTTTTCTTTTATCTCTGTCTTACGTATTTTGGGTTGGGTAAAATGCATCTGAACCACTTCATCAGAAAATGGATTACAGCAATTTCCAACCAAATTTCATTAGTAACATGGTTGTGTTTCTTGTCTCCTTCTCTCCCATCTCGTGTCTCCAAAGTATGTCTTTGGATGTGAGTGAAATCCTACTAACATTAAATATATAAATAAACAAATCTGTTTAATTGTGTGCATTAGCGGTGTTCTCGCTAGAGGTATTTGCTTAATTGTCTGCATAATGATACGACGTTAGAATTCATAAGCTACTCAGTCAGAATCTAGCCAAGAAAATAAATATGTAACTTCTGCTGCTTATCTGAAGAGTGTCTTAGTAACACAAGCCGTTACTGTAAAAACAGTGGCCGTGTGGGTACTCTTGTATCCTTTTCACTCTGCAAAACATCAGAGCAGCTCACTGGGCCGTGGTACTGGGTGAAATCTCTTCCATTTCTCGAATCATTCCTTTCACTAATTGGAGTCTTCTAGCTGGTCTCAATTTTCCAGTGTGTATGAATGGTCTCTGGCTGTCTTCTCTCTTACTGGCAGGTGGTGGTACAGCCAACATGGGAACACTGGCTACCCTGTCAGATGTGATGGAATTTATGAGAAGAGCCATGGTTTGGGAGGCAGTCTGTGCATGTTTTGGTACTGGTTTTATCATTCGGGGCATCTGTGACTTGGACCAATTTGTTTCTCCTCTCTAGGGTGCTGTTGTGTCATCTTAAGTGACAGGAGGGACCAGAGTTAGGACCAGGGTGGAAGTGGGGTGAGGTTTTTTTTTTTTTTCACAGTGTGTCTTTGGTCATTGGTCTGTACATGGCCCCCTTTTAAGAACTGTGTTTATTCCCCTCCCCCTTTGCTTTCACTAACAAGTGATACCAGGCAGCAGAGTTCCGGGCTGTCATTGTCTTACTCTCAAGGTCAGGGTGGACTCAGATTAGCTTCTTAGAAAAACCCCAGATGCCCTGTCTCTAGGGTTGTGTGGCCCAGTCATGTGTGTGTTGACAAATCTGAGTGATGACTGTTACATTTCGCCCTGGTGACAAGCCACTAGGGCTGTTTACAGTTTCGCCTTTATGATGATCCTCTGGCTCACACTGCTCACCACCTCTTCTTTAAGATACCCTTTTGAAAATGAACATCTAGTTTGTTTCTGAGAGTGTTGATTTGGACTCTTGGGCCCTGAACTGAAAAAACAAACAAACCTGCTCAATCAAACACAGTACATGTGCTTGTTGGATGCAGAAGCCACTGGACCTTTGAGTGAAATATTTGGATACTTCATTATATGTATGATCAATAAATGATGATAGCCGGTCCTGATTTAGGTATCAATTGGCATTTTAAAGGTTTGTTCCATATTTTAAGCAGTGATGTTTGTATAAATTCTATGTTTCTATACCTTTGTCATCAAATTAATGACAAATGGAATATTTAAGTCTTAGGATTTAGTTTGACCTATAATTAAAAAAAGTATGGATACTTTGCATCACTAAGATGTGATGGTGAAAGTGACAGATGTAGACCAACTGTTTGTCATGTGGTCCAAAGCCACTTAACTTGCTTATTTTGTATCTTTAAATATTCATTAAAATGCACCCAATATAAAAAAGTCATTTGCATTTGAATGTAGTGGAAGGTTCCATTAGCACGGGGTTATAACAGATTTATTTTTGCCTTGTGACTAAAGACAGAAGGATTCTAAAAAAGCAAGAGGCATACTCTTAACCTGTAACTCTGAAAAATAACTGCAGTGAAATTGCTTAGGCAAATTGCTTAGCCCAAATTTGTGCCTGCAGAACCCTCATAAATAGTAGCTGTGTCAGACTTCATGTATCTATATATTTCTTCTTTCAAAATAGGGACATGGTGTTTAGAGATTTATGAAAATTTCTGGCTGACTTTTTCTTGAGCTAGTTAACTTTGTGGTATGGTGGTTAAATGCTGCCGGGAGCTGCAATTGCTAACCAGATGGTGGACAGGCCATTCAGCTCCATCCCCTGCTCCTTGTGGAAACCCTGTTGGACAGTTCTGCTTAGTCCTGTAGGGTCACTCTGAGTCAGAATTAACTTGTTGGCAATGAATTAAGTAACGATGTTGTTGAACAGTTGTAGCGTAGCAGTGAGCCTCTGGGTAGTACAGATGGTTACTATGCTTACCTGCTAACTGAAAGGTTGGAAGTCCGAGTTCATTCAGAGGTGTCTCAGAAGAAAGTCCTGGCAGTCTACTTCCCAAAAGTCCCAGCTATTGAGAACCCCATGGAGCAGAGTTCTCAGGTGAGGTGCTATGCATTGCAGTTGACTCTGTGGCTGGTTTATTGTAGCCAGATAGCAGCTGGTAGATCTGGGTCCCTGACTTAATGGAGACATTAAACTCTTTTGAGAACCCAAACCAAGAAAATCCATTGCCACTGAGTCAGTTCCAGCTCGCAGTAACCCTATAGGACAGAGTAGAACTGCCTCATAAGTTTCCCACGAGCACCTGGCAGATTTGAACTGCTGACCTTTTGGTTAGCAGCCCTAGCACTTAACCACTACCTGTTTTGAGGACCAAGCCAAACAAACCAAACCCACTGGACTTAACGGCCAGGCTTTTGAGGACAGAACTGTTAAATTGTTACCTCTTTGGTTATCAGGTCTTATCGTGATGGCTCTCTGCAAAGTAATGTATTAAGCATCAGATGGCAAAAATTAGTGTTTTTACTTTTTCTTATCGTGGGGAAAATAAAAATGCATAGATAAATGCCTTGGTTGAAGAAAACTAGCTCATAAATGATTTCCAAAGGGAGGTTGCTAATAAGAAACACAATTTAATCCTCCTTTGTTAACTATTAGCGGCTAAGCATACTGAGTGTTTACTTTCTATGCGTCACTGTGTTAAGCACTTTGTGTGTAATATCTCACTTAATCTTCATATTACCCTATGAATAGAGACTGTTTTTATCTCCGGTTTGCTGATGAGAAAACTGAGCCGTTGAAAGATTTAGTTCTGAAGGCAGAGACAGTTGGATGGCAGAGCTAGATTCTTCGTTGCGTCAGCCCTGTAGACTTTGCACTAAAGTACTGCTTTGCCTGCCATTGACAGTTCTTAGTCTTGATGTGCTTTGGAATCACTGGGAAGCTCTGAAAAAAGCGCTGGACTGACCACTGGAAACCCTGGTGGTATTGTGGTGAAGAGCTATGGCTGCTAACCAAGAGGTTGGCAGTTTGAATCCAGCTGGCACCCCTTGGAAACCATGTGGGGTACTTCTCTGTCCCATAGCGTCACTATGGCTGGGAATAGACTTGACAGCAGTGGGTTTGGATTTGGAGACTTGACCACCAGAGATTTTGATCTGGTTGGGGCCTGAGAGCTGGAAGTTATAAAAAGCTTCCTTGAGACTCTGATGGGCGGTGTTGAGAACTGTTAGTTTAAATATTAGAGGGTAGGGTGGTCCATTGTTTTGAGTTTTTTCACTTTGTTCTCAGTTTGGTATTTTTCTCCTAACATTCAGAAAAGGTGCCATAGTTGGAGAGTTGACAAGGAGGCTCCTTGTGCCTCTGGTGCTGTGTTGTGACATTGAGGACTTGAGGCAAAGATCCACAGTGGTGTGGACTTGACTCTTCCACTGTGAGGAAGGGGGGCTCTGGGAAAGTCATGGGCCTCATCCATTGCTTGTTGACTCTCTTCATGGAATTTGACGTCCTGGAAACTGGAGCCATGGGCTCGGGATGAGGGGTAAAGGACGAGGTCCAATTCCCTGAGGACAGTTCCATAGGTCCTCCTGGAAGAGTCCACAGAAAGGTTCGTAGTCGTTTTCAGGAGGTTCTTCTGATTTCCTAGAGAGGTCAAGGGACTTTCTTATGCTCCAGACCATGCCTCTTGGGATATAAGTAGAACCTGAAAAGGCTGGAACCAGGCTAAAGCAGAAACCTGTCAGAGAAGGAAAATGCAAGTATTTCCCACTAAAATAGCATGAGAAGATTGCAGCCTGTCAAAGGCAGAAAATTTGCAAGACCCGGAAAAACAAGGCAGTACCATCAAAGTCCAGCTGTCTCGGGTTTCGCTCTGCTTTGGTTTCATGTTATTAAAGTAAGAGTCAGATTACCCAGATTGACGAGGGCTGGGCTTCCCCTGTGGGAAACCCCAAGCAGAAGCTGAAACTCATTGCTGTTGAATCAGTTCTGACTCATAGTAACTGTAAAGCACAGAGTAGAACTAACTACCCCGTAGAGTTTCCAAGGAGTGGTTGGTGGACTTGAACTGGTCGAGTTTAGGTTGGCAGTGGAACTCTTAACTACAGCCCAGCCAGGGCTCCTGAGAAATGCCACGGGGCTCTAATTAGGAGCACAAATGAAGGAACAAAGCTGAAAGCCAGAGAAGTGCCTTCCTTCTTATTCTGGTGTAGGAGTTACAGTGGCAAAGGGTAGTTAGTTCTCTTACTAGTTATGTTTCTGTTTATTACTAAATCTAGAGTTTGTCTTGATGGCCTGTGGCCCTTAGTAAAGGGAATGTGTTCGCATTTATTTTTCACAAGGGAAACTGATCTAGTAAATACTTTCATGTATTCAAGTAAGAAAACCTTTTCCTTTTCAGTGTAAGCAAAACCACGCTTCCATTCCATGGACGCTGGACAGTTTTGTCTTTGTGCTCTGTACCTACTAATGTTCATATGCACATTGGCACACACGTAAACTCATCAGCTAAAGGAGGCGATAATAATTGAGTAACTGAAGGGAAGGGCCATCTCATTTTTATATCGGTGAACAGTAAATAATGAAATAGAATTCCTTTGGTTTATACTATGACTTAGAACTCGTTATACAGATAGTAAGGAGCCCCGGTGGCTCAGTGGTTACACACTCAGCTGTTCTCCGAAAGGCTGGCTGTTAGAACCCACCAGCTGCTCTGTGGGAGAAAGATTACGGCAGTCTGCTTCTGTAAAGATAACAGCCTTGGAAACCCCGTGGGATAGTTCTGCTCTGTCCTACAGGGTCACTGTGAGTCAAAATCGACTCAGTGGCAGTTTTGGGTTTTACACAGATAATAGAAACACATATTGACCTTCCTTCTTGCATGTATTAGAACTCTTGTGTGCAGGTAGTAGAAACACCTCTTGAAGTAGCTTAAGCAAGAAAAGTACGAAGGTGGTCATTTGTTAGAGAGGGACATTGCAGTCCCGTAGAATTCCCTAGCTAAGAACAGCCCAGGGATGGACTGGAACCCTAGTAAACTCTTTCTCCATTGCTTTTCTCTGCCCCCCTATACCTCGGCTTCGTTCTTGGCTGTGCTACAGTCTGCCTTCCTCAGTCAATCCAGTGGCAGAGTGTGACTGCCGTCTACTTCTGTCAGTGGAGTGTGATTGCCATCAGTTTCTGTCCATCCAAATGCAGAAGGAGATGCATCCTCCAAATTCCTAGAGAAAGGATCTGATTGGCCGAGCCTGGGTCACATGCCTAATCCCTGGACTAATTAACTGTGGCCATAGGAATGGGGTATACTTAGGGGTACGCGGTTGTTTGCCTGGAAATCATACGTAACCACGAAGAGGAGTGGCGTGTCCAGAAGAAAGGGGGTGGTGGGCGGACGGACGTTTCAAAGGTATTCACAGCCTACCATCAACCCAACATCTGCTTAAAACACATGCCTTAATTAAGACTGCTAATGACTGTGAACAAAGTGAAATTTGATTTCGTCTATCCCAGTGTGCTTCATCTTAATTCCTTTTGTATTTCTTATCACTTATAACTCGTATTTTCACATGCTGTTGGCTGTACTCCCGGCATCAGGTCTTAACTTCAAATAATAAGTTTCATATTAAAAAGTGTAAATAGAACCTTATTTAATGAATCTGCTAATTGTTATTTCCTGCTGTGAGTATTGATGGATATGTAAGATAAAAATACACTTAATTTGCCTATTGTTTAAAAATCCAAGACACTCATTTGACTGCTGTTAAAATAACCATTTTTTATCATCTGTCTTAGCTAAATAAAGAAAATAAAACACTGAAAAGGATCAGCATGTTATATATGGCCAAGCTGGGACCAGATGTGATAACCGAAGAGATCAACATTGATGATGATTCTACTACAGACACAGATGGTGCTGGTGACAGTTGTGTCTCAGTGCAATGTCAGAAGCAAATCAAAGGTGGGACTTTTTTTGTGAAACTATACAGTCCAAATCAGTTTTGCGTGTCTACCTATCTGCAGCTCCGTCTGCTTTCCCTACATGGTGACAGCACACTCCTCCTTTTCACTCTATGTATTTAGCTTCTGTCCCCCAACCTCCACCCTTTTCTGTCCTGTCTAGAAAGACATCAGTAGGACATCCTTCTATAAATGCGTAGAACCATAAAGTATGCACACCATGTGATCACAGTGTCACCGAGTCCAGTCCATTCTTGTCTGAAGAGTTAACCTTATTTACCTGGTTTCTGGTCAGGGACAGTAACAGTTCTAGGGTCCATGTTCCCAAGGGATCCTCCAGGCTGTTGGACCATAAATTCTGGTCTTTTAGTAGAGTTCTGGGGCTGTACACTTCTGGACTCTACATTGTGTCCCCCATCATGGCTGTCTTTGGGGATGGCTGGGCACCATCTGGTTCTTCTGGCCTCAGGTTGATACAGCCTTCCATTCATATGGGTCCTTTTGTCTACTGGGCTCTTCTTTCCTTGTATCTGTGTTGGTCTTGGCGATCATTGTTCTAATGAGGTGGGACCATTTGGTGTGCCTCAGATGGCAGCTTGCTAGCTTTTAAGACCCTGGATGCCACTCACCAATATGGGTCGCAGAAGACTTTCTTAGCAACAGACCTAGTTATACCATTTGGCCTTGGTGACCCTTGAATACATGGTTCTCAGACCTCAGTTCCTGCTGTTCTATCCTTCAAAGGTGGGCCTCTTGGCCTAATTCCTGTGCATATTTTTGGCTCCTGGTAGGTCAGTGCTTCTTAACCTAAGTGGCACATTGGAATCATATAGAAATTTTAAACAATACTGATATCTGCTCCTACCCCCAGAAATTCTGATTTAATTGGCCTAAAGTGTAGCTTGGTTGAGAATCCTTGCAGGAGGTTATAGTATCTGTGCTTTATCAATTACTTTCTTGTTTAAGTTAACATCCTTTTGAAAGCTTGGTCTTGACAGAAACAGCTGTTTAGCTTAGAAATTTCTTAAGAATTTGGGCTATGGCTTAAGGTGTTTTTGTTAAATGAAGGATGCATGAATAAAAATATATTTAGTGAACATCTCCTGTTCTTCTGATCGATTCTGTGTTGGAATCTTTGGAGAAAGATTCTTCCCCAGTATGTCCTGAAGAGCTTCCCGTCTAATTCAGGTCCGAGTTAGGAGGAACATGCTGCAGGAAACAACTGCGCTGGCCGGCAAATAGTGCTGTGAGGCAAGATCATGTGATACATCTGTTGAATGCTCATTAATTTTATTCATGCATATACACATATACCCTTTGTTTATGTTAAAGGTGGAAGAGAGCAGTTTGGGCCCAATAACTATTGAAACATTTTGACTTCATGCCTATGGCCAAGGCAGTATTCCTTGTTGGACAGATCAGATTTCATTTGGAAGAATAAAGAAGAACAGATGTTGCAAACACCATCTTTAACTAACCCTCTGCCCTCTTAGACCTGTTGCCATGGAGTTGATTCCAACTCTTAGCCACCCTAAGGACACAACAGAACTGCCTCATAGAGTTTCCAGGGAGCACTGGGTAGATTTGAACTGCTGACCTTTTGGTTAGCGGATGTAGCATTTAACCCACTATACCACCAGGGTTTCCTTGAGCAGTATGGCCTCTTGTTTTTCCTTAAGATTAGCTAGCCAATGGAGAAGGTGATTTAGGAATAAATCTCTGGGAACTTCCAGCTGGGTTCCTGTTCAAAGTTGGATTTAATTTATAAATAGCCACATAGCAGGTTTCTTCTTGCCTCCAGAGAAGGGTAAGAAATTAAAAGCAGTTAAAAGCTGAGTGGCAAAACAGTAGGCCTGGGTGTAAACTGAAGTACTTGGTGTTAATGCATGGTTTTTTTAATGTTTGAATGGTGGAAGTAACTTTCATCTAACATCAGAAGCTTTTCCACTTACAGTTGCTAATATTTTTATTCTAGTAGCACATTTTTCATTAAATCCCAATAATAAAAATTTTAAATAAATTAAGAAACAAAACACCCTCAATTCTGGAGAGAAAATTACTAGTGTTAACCCCTTCTTTCAAATAGGTTGTATTTTAAGTCAGTTCAAATAATGTTTAAGGGCTATAAATTGGCAGCAAATCAGGGTATTTTTTTTTTCTTCAAATAAAAATCTGCACATTATTAACTGCCCAATTGTTTGTTTATATAGCATTGTGACAGGAGCCCATGGCCATTATGAAATCATAAAGAAATTAGCACAGTGCTTTAATTCGTATTGCTGAAACCTTAAAAGAAAGTCTACTTCCAAAATGCCAGATGGTTTTCTAGAATATGGGTTTGATAGAATACAAAAGAAACAAGACCTATACTTTTAATGTGATGAGATTATCTGATAGAAAATTGCTGCTAACTTAACCATAGCTAATGATGAGAGGTCCTGGTCCTGCTTTTTCATTGTTGAATCATCTTGACCGTGAACTGACATTTTCGTTTCTTCTGATCAAATTACTTTCTTCTTTTAAAGATAAATTTACATCTGTTTTGCTTCCCCCTCTACTTTTTCTTTAAAATACAGAACTTCAAGACCAAATTGTATCTGTTCAGGAGGAAAAGAAGACATTAGCCATTGAACTAGAAAATCTCAAGAGCAAACTTGTAGAAGTCATGGAAGAAGTATGTATCTTGGAACTGAAGGCAAGACCTTTGGTGTTCTTAAGCAATTTGGAGACTGGCTAAGTTAAAAACTTTCTGTTGGAAGGCATACCATATCTGACATGAGAACTGTGTGCCAATTTTGATCTTCTCTTTAGCCCCTGTGTTGTAGATTACAGCAAGTATAGAGAATGAGATCCTCAGCATGTGTGTATTTGCTGTCTAGACTAATAAATGGGACAGTCCAATAGCACTGAAGTGTTCTTTTGACCTCATTTTTTATGATGTAAGGCCAGTTTGTGAGAAGAATAGCTGTTGTTTCCCGTCACAGACTTCATGGCTGGTGGTGAAGAAAAAAGCATTTTACTTCTCCAGTCGATGGCTGGCTCAGTGGGAAGGGTCGTTCACCTGTGCACCGTCAACACAGGCAGGTAGAACAGGTGGTAAAATGCATTCAAGTGAATATTTCGGGAATCATTTTTCATTTTGAAACTGTCTTAAGGAACCAGCACACATTCTTGCCTTACTTTGAACAAGGCTTCAAGTAACCTCCAACTTTGCAATCTTAATTTAACTTGGGTCTCTTACTACGGTGATCTCTGTTTGGATTTTTCCCTTTACAGTAGTAGTCATTGGCACTAGGTTGTTAGAACAGCCGTGTTTAGGGACTGATACCAATGCCAATGGGAATAGGAAAGTAAGTCCTCTGCCGAATGTACATCTTTAACAGCTGCCTTAGAAGAACTTTAATAAAAGGCTGCAGCAGGGAAACCAGTTTCACCTTTCAATTGTAACTTCGTGTTGAAAGCTGAACAACAATTTGAGTATCTCCTGTTAACCATTTGTCATATTTTACAATCCGAGGTGTTTTTTCTCCCCTTGCATTCTTATATTTTTAGGTAAATAAGGTTAAACAAGAAAAAGCTGTTTTAAATTCAGAAGTTCTTGAACAGAGGAAATTCTTAGAAAAATGCAATAGAGGTATGTTTCCAATCTTTTTTCTTTAACACATAGGTCATTTGTTTTGTTCGTGTATGTTTTGTATTGTTTTTAGACCTCTACCTAGATCTCGTCACAAGCATCTCCTCTTACAGTGTTTTCTGAATATCTGGCTGCAGGTGCTCCTCATTCTGTTGTTTTGTCAGTCATCTTAGAGTAGAGGGACGCTGACAAGTGCTTTCATTTGAGGGGTGTGGAGCTGACTGATTTTGAAACTTTGAAATGAAGTCCTGCTTGTGTCCTGCTTGTAGCCTGTGACCACGCACGGCTGTATTGACTGTCTGCTCAGCGTTTATGTGTTCAGTGCATCTTCTAGTCTGTCTCAGTTCAGAAGAGGTTAGGGTGTTGTACATAAATACATGCAACATGGTATCAAATTTTAAGAGGATGTGGAAAATAAGACAAGGCAAAGTGGGATTGTGGATTGATGCACAGTACATTCTTGCTCTGAAGTCTCCGAAGTCTTGCACATTGCCACCTGTGTGTCTGAGATCTGACTCTGAGCTGCCTGGGGGCCAGTGCAGTGAGGGTTTCTTGATTACATAGATGAATCACTGGTCAGGAGAAGCAGACTTGGTGCCAGAGTGAAAGGGAAATTTCCCCCACTGCTGCTCCCAAAGAAAACAGTCATGTAGACATTCATGACCTTGTCATTCTTGTCATGAAACATCACTGAGTCTCAGGGCTGTTGCTTAGAACCCTCAGGATAGATGCCCAAGCACAAAAGCAATTCTAAGAAAAGGAACTTACTGTGCTTTTTCTTCTTCTTCTTTTTTTTCCTCAACCACTGAAGAATGACTTGGGGTTTAATAACAGTCTCTCTCTCCTAGTTCAGAACTACAACCTTAAAAGGACATTCTTTGGATTCCAGTGCTGTCTGCATTGTTAGAGATAGCAGCTCTCACCCTTTTTCTCATGTAGGAACTGGAATTCTTTAAAAAATGAAAATAAAGGACTTTGTGTTGAAGCATGGAAGAGAAGCTAGATTGTAACATTTCTTCAGCTCTTTCTTCCTTTAAGGAAGTAGAACTGGTGGAGGAGGATTACTCATTTTGATGAGCCATGCTTGAAATAGAGGGGGCTACAAAGATTAATCACATGGACCGTGCCTTTAGAGAGCCTCCTGTCTTGTAGAGAGTGTGGTTACAGAAATAAATACATGAGTCAGTTATCTTTTCCAGGGATTCACAAAGTCATAGTTGTCTTTGTTTTCTTTATGAAATTTCTTTTTTGAAGAAATAGGGTTGAAAATCATTCAGTGTAATCCACCTCCCAAACCACCACTTACGGTGGCTTTATTTGCCTAAGACTGTTAGTCTTCCATCTGAGGAGGCAGCAGCTTTTCAGAGGACAGAGTTTGAAATTCTATGTCATTATGCAGCAAACCCATCCTTAGTCAGTTAGGATTGAAGTGCCCTGGTGGGACAGCATGGGAAAACAGCCATTAAGAGAGGCTTTTTAAAGATTTTATTGATGTGACTCACCTCTGGTGTGAGATGCCTCTCTAGAAGCTGATGGGGAGACTAGTGTGATCCCTGTCTGTGTGGTACATAATTTCTACCTGCTTCATCACTCCCTCTGGCCTGTGTGTGTTGTCATTGCACAAAACAGAGCAGAGAATGGCCAGAGTTGCAGAGGATTCATACTGCTCTTATTCAACTGGACTGACTTCTTGAAGGTTTCTGTACACAGTGATTCTTCAGCTCAGACTGTGGACCTGAGTGGATCCATGGGGCTGTTGCTCTTCTTCGGGAACAGGCAGAACATGTAAAAATATGTCTTTGTCTCTTTTACTCAGTTAATAATCTTTTTAGGGGTGAGAAATTTAGAAGATTTGTGCTGTTGCTGCTGTTGTTGTGAGATGCCACTGTGTCTGTTCTGACTCACAGCTACCCTGTAGGACAGAGAAGAACAGCTCCATAGGGTTTCGGGGAGCTGCTGGTGGATTTGAACTGCTGGCCTTTCAGTTAGCAGCCAAGCACTTAACCACTGTGCCACCAGAAGATTTATATAGGAAAAGTAAAAAATAAATCTCTACCGTAACAATCTAAAGACAAGCACTGTTAATGTTAGTGTCTGTTCTTCCCTTTCTTAAAAAATATCTGCATATATACATTAGTTTTTTTTACTAAGTCTGTTTATAGTGTATGTGGAAGACAAAGAGAAAGAAAAAATATTTTTCTACCTGCTGGTGACTTTCAGGTATCTGACCGTCAGGTATCCATCCTTGAATGCCTTGAATTTTTATCCTTTCCTCGCTTTTCAAACACAGTTTCTTATAATATATGTTTATCCCCAAATGGCACATTGTTTAATGTTACATATTTTTGAACTTTGTATAAATGAGATCAGCTTGCATATATTCTTGTGCACCTTAGTTTTTACATTTGTGAGGTTCATCCACGTTGAGGGTGTAACAGTGGTATGTTGATTTTCACTGCTGTATAATATTCCATTGGGTGACTACACCAGAATTCCTTTCTCTGTTTTTCTGTTGGTGGATGTTTGAGTTGTTATCTAGTTTTATGCTATTCAAAGTTATGATGGTGTGAAAATTCTTGCATGGGTCACCTGGGCTACCTGTGTAAGAGTTTCACTAAGATGTGTGCCTAGATATACAATTTTATGTGCAGTGTTTCTCCATAATGCCAAACTACTTCACAGGTAGACTTCTCAGTTTATGTGGCTATTCACAGTGTATGTGTTCCCATTGTTCAGTATCCTCCGATGCTTGATAGAGCCATACGTTTTGCCAGTTGTGTCTTTGGTGGGTGAAAAAACTATCTCTTTGTGTTTTATTCTCTGTTCCCTGATTATTAGTGAAGGTGACCATCTTTTCATATATATGTTGACCTATCATGTGTTTACCTCTTCTGTGAAATGTCTCCTGTTTTTTGTATGTAGTTTTTAAAAAACAAAAATGGACTCATTTTGCTCTGATTTTTGCAACTTAAGTAAGTTTTTAATGTATCATGAATATTTCTCCATCCACTAAATGTGGGTCTGCAACATAATTTGAACTGAAGCATACTGTTCCTTGTATGTTAACATAATTTACTGATCCTTCAACATTAAACTGCCTGCATTATTGCACTGTTTTCAACAATAATGCAGAAAGCGTCCTTGTCACTAAACCTCTGTATAGGTCTAAGATTTGTCACGTAAGGACGTGCATTCCTGGGAATGGGATTGTTGAGTCAAGGGGTATGAATAGTTCAGGGTTTTGAGTCATATTCCCCAGTTGTCCTCTAAGAGGATTCTACCACTTTGTATTCCAGCCAGCAAGGGATGAAGGTAGGAAGAATCTTCAAAATGTTGTTTTTCATGTGTACCCCTGGTACTTTGTGTGACATATGGTCTGTTTTCTTTTCCTCATCTCTGAAGTATCCATGCTGGCAGTAGAAGAATATGAGGAAATGCAGGTAAACCTGGAATTAGAAAAGAACCTCCGAAAGAAAGCAGAGTCATTTGCGCAAGAGGTGGGCATCTTGCAGAGATCCTGGGTTTTGCCTCCTTTTTTAAGTACTTTGCTGATGATATATCAAAATATAATTTGAAGTTGGATTAGAATATATCATTTTGAGTTAAGCTGTGCTAAGGAAGCAATTACAGAATACTCAGTTTGAATTAGGCTGCTTTAGGAAGGCAGCTAAGGAACAGTATTGGGTACACTGCACTTGGCATCAGGAAACCTGAGTTCAGATTTTATCCATGTTAGTTACTAGCTGTATGACCATAGTGAAGTCCTTTGGTCTCTTACGGCCTAACTTTTCCGTTTTACTTTTCCATTGTAAAATGGGCTGTAAGACCAACCTGACTAAATGGATTTCAGAATCACGTGGTGCAAATTTTAAAACATGTTTTGCAAACTGGAAAATGCTATCTAAGAGAAAAGAATTATATTTAGGGATACCCATAACTTGCAGTGAAATCTCCACTTCTGTCCAGATGCTTGTGAGTTTCAAATAGCCTGAGGAATCTGCAGCACCTCTCTATATGCTCTTTCAGGTGGGAGTGTATCACCGTATCAGTGTTTCTGTCCAGCTTCTGTACAGTGCTGTCATTATGTGAGGTGATTCTCCATTAGCTGTGAGACATTGCCACACTGTGTATCCATTAGCTCTGCCTCTCACTAGTGTCATGATTGTCCTGTCATGGTAGAGAGAAGTGTTGGGCTACTCCTGTTACAGCTTATCTTTGCTGGCATGCAGGCGTGGGTGTTCCATGGTTTGGGGGCTAGTTTCCCGGGAAATAATGAGGTGGCAGTGGGCCGAACAGTAACATCTTATGGGTTGCACTGACTTGTGGAGATCTCACTCTGTATTATTAGTTTTGTATGTGTACATGGAGTGTTAGGAGGAACATAGCTGAGGAAATGACACAGTGGTAGGTGGAGCTGTCCAAGGTGCTGAAGGAAGAGACAAAGCGTGGGGTTATGGAAATGACCTTTGAAAATCAGATTATGGTTTTGTGCAAGGGTTTCTCTGTGCTTCAGTGTGCGTGTGCTAACAATGAACTCTATGAAAGGTTTTGTCCAAGCAGATCTGGAAATTCTCTGATTCCTTTTGTTCAGAGAGTTTAATGAAAGGTGAGTAAATGTTATCCTCCTATTACTTGCAAGAAAGCAAAAAAGATTTGGAGTGTCAGAGCCCTCTGGAAGAAGCAGCAGCAACATAGAATAATGGAGCTAAGTAAACAGTTGGGAGGAGGTGGTGGAGATAATGCTGCAATGTGTTCATCGCGACACTGAAAAGGTTGCGTGACTTGGACCTGAAGGCCAGGGTCTTTCTTGGAGAAACATTTTCAGTTTTCTATTGGACATGTGTAGAGTGATGTTGGAATACAAAGCAGCTTGAAGAAAATCTTGAAGGCCATGGCAACAGAGGAGATAGATGGGAGAAGCAAAACTCCATTAAGTATGTGAAAATGAAGAGTTACTCTGTCACTCACCTGGGGTGGCCTTCAGCCTTAGAGACAGCTGGAAACAATGATGCTGATGGGTTAATCAGAAGGAGGAGGAGAGAGAAGACAGAGGGAGGAAGGAAAGCAAGAGGCACTTGTGTTACCGATCGTGTCTGTGTTGGCAGTGGCACACGGTATCTACAGTCGATCAGTATGATAATGAGAAGAATTTTTTTTTCCACACTAGATTGAAACTAGTGTATTTTTCCTTTTTCATGTTTAAAAATTCTCAGATTGCTAGCAGATACACTGCCCAGTGGCCCAGGACTTAGTTTAGGAAAAAGGATACTTCTTTGGGGCATTCTTCTCTTCTGTGCATTCAGCAGACATCGGAGGGAGCGTCTGCTGTATGCCAGGCGCTGGTGGTGCAGTGGTTAAGAGTTGTCGTTGCTAACCAGAAGGTCGGCAGTTCGAATCCACTAGGTGCTCCTCGGAAACCCTCCCTGTGGGGCACTTCTGCTCTGTCCCATGGGGTTGCTGTGAGTCAGAACTGACTCGACAGCAGTGGGTGTGGTGTATTTTGTTTGGTGCTGATGCCAGGAGTCCAGTAGTGGGAAAAGCAAACATGCTACGTGGCCTTTTAGAGCTTAGAATCTAGAGCCTTAGAAATAATTTTTTTTCCTCGTTAACTTATTTTAGGGTTTTAATTATAAAAAGAATATATATTGTTATGGAGTTGATTCTGACTGACAGTTACACTATGTAACACAATAGGATGGCCGCTAGTGTTTCCTAGGGTGTCATCTTTGCTGAAGTACTTGATTGGCTGGATCCTTTCTCCTTAGAGTCACCAGGTGGCTTCACACTACCTGCTCTTACCAGTGCTTAAGTATTGGGCTACCGAGGCTCTTTAGGTATAAAAATACACAAACAGTTCTTCATTGTGTGAAACAAAACTTCCCCTCAACTCCAATCCCACTTGTTCGTTTTAAAGAAATACATGATCCCCCTCATCAAGAAAAAAACAAGCAGTGTCTTCACAGCTTTGCTAAGGTCTTGTATTTCTATGACAAAATTTAAATTTTTAATGACTTTTCTGTATTGAATATGTTTTTGTTGCTATTGAGTATAGGGTTTTCTTTTTAAGGTACTGATGCCTTGTTTAGCTTGTATCCGTATACATATGAGAATGTTAGATCATTCATTCTTTTTTCCTCAAACAATTCAGATGATATTTCAGTGCTGTTTTGGAAAGAATGAGTTACGTGTTTAACTTCATGATTATAAATGATAATAGTAGAATAAACTATAAATATAATAAATAAATACAATAAACTGTTATAACTCTTGATGATTATAAATTATAAGGTCTTCTTTGAAAAGATTTATGATTTTTTCCTGAAATTCTGATACCTGTTTGATGCAGAAATGAAGAAACCAACTGTATAACACCAATCAGCAAGTTATTACCGTAACTAAAAATCAAATTCATGAGTGCTTGGTAGCTTTGAATTCTGTTGAAATATATCTCTAGAAAAAGAATTACATAGAACTATTTTAGTATCATAGAATTTAACAAAGATAGGCTAAATGAGTAATTTTTTTTTCAAGTTATTTACAGCAATTTCTTTGTTTTTTAAAATCTTATTATGGTACTATTCAGGTGTTTGAATCTACCAGCTGCTCCTTGGAACCCATTGGGGCAGTTCTGCCCAGCGAAGTAGGGTCACTAGAGTTGGAATCGACTCAGTGCAATAGGTTATTCGGGGACTTACTTTTGCAAAAGAAATTCATGTTGCCCCTCTCCCCAAGAGTTGATGTATTTATCCCACAGTAACAAACATGAGGTAATTTATAATTATGTAAAATTAAACATACTTTCTTGAGTGCTGTGTGGAAAAATAACATGAACTCTTTCTCTCAGAGACCACCCAGGCACAGAGGAGTGCAGTGAGACTGATAAAGCCATCTCTCCTGTTGACTTGGTATCACTTGGCCTGCTCTTCTCTGCTGGTGACTTCACCCTGTCTGTCCTGCTGACCCCCACTCTCTGCTTTTTCTCTGTCTGTACCTGCCCATCAATCATGATTGGTGAATGGCTTTACTTGCTGGAAAGTTAGGGGACCCTGGAAAGTTAGGGGACCCAAATCCAGCTGCTCTCTGCAGGCCTGTCATGTTGCCTGCTTGAAGTTCTTCCTAAGATACCTACAGGGGAATCACAGATTGATGAGTTTTTAATGTTTGATAAAGGAGGTACTGTAGTAACTAGAATGGCACATTAGTTAGATCATTGGCTTAAAATTTAAGATACTGTGATCCCAGGTGTAGTGGTTAAGTGCAACATCTGCCAGCAGAAAGGAAGCAGTAATAACACTGAAGTGTAGGACTCAATTATCATATATTTATACTTTGTACTTACATGTATTGATACTATGTTATCATGTATTTATACTTTGTTGAACATGAAATTGTCATGTATTTATATTTTGTTACTAGGGTAAACTGAAGATTTCATAAAAGTTATGAAGTTTTAGGGCTTACTACATCTAAAACTTAGACAATTTAGACATTATGACTTTTTAATCAAAGTTTTGTGATGTTCCCTTTTGCTGAAGTTACAGTTGGGTAGCTCTATGGAATTGTTGGGTTTATACTTCTTCATAATTAACTTGCAGATGTTCATTGAACAAAACAAACTCAAGAGGCAAAGCCACCTTCTGCTGCAGAGCTCTGCTCCTGACCAGCAGCTTTTGAAAGCTTTAGATGAAAATGCAAAGCTCACTCAGCTCCTTGAAGAAGAGAGAATTCAGCATCAGCAGAAGGTACTGTACATGTTCTTGTGGCATCTGAAAGATGCATATATATTGAATCCAGTCACAAAGAGTTCCTTATTTTGCCTTAGCTACTAATTCCTTCCAGTGATCTTTCAGGAAAAAAATCTGGCAAATGAACCTGATTTAATGCCCAACTAAAATTTGTTGTGCATGATTAGGCTTTGTAATGATCTTTAAGCTGTTTAAAGGATCAGAAGTAGTAAGGGAAAGAGGGATGGCTCAGAAAAAGTGTGGGTAATGCATAGCCTAGAAATCCATGAGTTGATTGTGGTGGGGGTGGGAGGCAGCTGCAGGCACTGTGTCTTAGCCATCTAGCTCTGCTTTTAACACAAATACCCACAAGTGGATGGTTTTAAAAAGAAAAAAAGAATTCACAGTCTGGTAGTTTAGAAGTCTAAATTCATGATGTCAGTTCCCGGGAACGGCCTTCTGTGCTATCTGAGGAGGAAGGTTCTTGTAATCAGTCTTTTCTTGGACTGGGAGCTTCTGAGGTTCAGGGACTCTGATCCTTTTCAAGTGATATGCTCAGCTCCCAGCACTGCTTCCTTGGTGGCATAAGGTCCCCTAATCTCTCTGTATATCTCAAGAGGCTGCTTCAAGGCCCCAAACAGCCATATGCTTTGAGTCCTGCCGCATCACCACCACCACAACCTGTTCTCCATCCTTAACATCCTAAAGGGCAGGATTTGCGGCATAAAGGAAGATCACACAACACTTGGAATCATGGCCCAGCCAAATGCCTACACACGTTTTCGGGAATATAATTCAGTACACTAGAAGAGTGTATTTGTCTGAAAAAGCTTAGTTCAGGGCATAGGTGTTACTCAGAGAGGGAGTAAAAGGAAAATCTATGTTTAGCGGTAATTGCCTGGGAAAATTTCAGATTTTGTAAATGTATACAAAGACTTTCTAAGTGGGTGTTTCAGTTTGTATGAGTGGAGCTATTCCAGCTGACACAGCCTACCTGGATGCAGGGCCGAAAGGGATAGGCGTTGTAGTGGGTGGGAGAAGAGGCGAAGCAAAGAGGTGGAACCGAGGCTTTCAAATTAAAGAAACCACTTAGGAACAATGACATCAGTATTTCCACTACTTATAGCACATTAGCTTCTGAAGGAAAGGCTGTTAGCAGCTATTGCCAATAGCTGTCCAAGTGTCTTTCAGCAACAATATCAGCATTTAAGTTTTGGACACTGAAGTTTGTTTACCAGGCTGTTAGTGAGGTAGACTTGATTTTTTTCTCCCTTAGTAAGAAATGCTGGTGTAAGTGTCGAGTACCAGCAGTTGAATAGGCAGGGAACCGGTCACAGGGAGTGGTAGCCTCTGAATGAAGAGCAGAGGGGGATGAAAGGACCCCCTTCCAGCACTACCACCACGTGCAGGAATCCCTGGTAGCCTAGTGGTACAGAGCTATAGCTGCTCCTCAAAGACCAGCAGTTGGAATCTATGAGCTGCAACTTGGAAACGCTGTGGGGACCACTTGCAGTTAAGTCACTTAGTAAATAATGTGTGCCTGTAATCTACAGAATTAAGCAAAGATGTAGGACTAAATTACTGTGTGTCTGCCTTGTTGGGAGGAGTCCTGGTAGTACAGTGGTGAACATACTGTGCTGCTGACCGTAAGGTTAGCAGTGTGAATCCACCAGCGGCTCCGTGGGAGAAAGATGTGGCAGTGTGCTCTGGTGAAGATTCATAGTGTTGGCAACCCTGTTGAGCAATTCTACTGTCCTGTAGGGTTGCCATGAGTGGGGATCGCCGGCAGTGTGGTGTGGTTTCTACTTTTCTGGAGCATGGGCAGAGGTGCTGAAAATTGTTCACAGAAAGTTGAGAGAGAAATACAGCAATCACTGCTTCTAAAACTGTCATGCTATATAATTATTCTGGATACTGTTTCATTTGTGTGGTTTAAAATGTTTCTTCCCTGTCTGTAAACTCCCTTGCAGCTTCAACAGTCTTTTAAACATAGCTGTTGTGTATTGTTCCCATGATTTTAAAAATGCCATGCGCTGCCTATAAAAAAAAGTGTAAAAAAATATTAGAGAAACTTAAAGAAGAAAGTTACAATAACCCAGGAATCTCAAATTTTGTCATATCCAAAGTATATAAATATGTTATGAATACATATATACATATACATATATGTATATACAGACAGAGATAAAGTGGAATGATGCCAAGCATACTAATCTGATTTTTCACTTGATAATGTATTTTCCCACGTCACTGTGTAGTGAGCTATGTGATTTAAAATGGTTTCGTAGTATTTCATTTAATGGGCATACCATAATTTATCCAGTCAGCAGAATTTATATTGAATCAAGTAGCTGACAATTATTTGAAGTGCCATCTGTATCCTAGAGTTTGCATGGCTTTTAATATAGACTGTTAACTTCTGTGCTCTGAGGCACCAAATGAGAGGGAAACCTTCTTTCCCTTTCATGTCTCTGACAAAGGAAAAAGCACCAGCACTTGAACGCTTCTTTGTAACTCGTAGGTCAAAGAGCTAGAAGAAAGACTAGAAAACGAAACCCTCCACAAGGAGATCCATAACCTCAAACAGCAGCTGGAACTTCTAGAAGAAGACAAAAAGGAATTGGAATTGAAGTATCAGAATTCCGAGGAGAAGGCCAGGAATCTAAAGCATTCTGGTAAAAGCACCGAGTAGGCTCCTACTGTGTGTTGTTACAGAGGCCCTGGTGGCGCAGTGAGTTAAGCGCTACAGCTCTTAACCAAAAGGTCGGCAGTTCCCATCCTCCAGGCACTCCTCGGAAACTCTGTGGGGCAGTGCTGCTCTGTTCTGTAGGGTCATTGTGAGTCGGAATTGACTCGATGACATCGGGTTTGGTGTTTTTGTGTGGTGTCTTGTTACTAAACTGTGACACTCTCATGCCCAGTTCAAAACCTGGCCGATGGTTAACCCAGGATATTGGTAAGTGCTGTTGAGAACTACCAAGATCTGTTTTTACATTGTTTTGTTTGTAACTGTTGTAATCTTCGTAGAGTGACCACTGTGTATCAGATGATTCACCAACATTTAGGCTTCTTTTTGAACTCAGAGCCTTTGCTAGCCTTGAATACCGAACTGAGAGAGAGCAATACTGCGGACATGAGAAGGCCAAAACCTTCAGCACTTTCCGGTTCTCTGGAGAGCAGTGTTCCCTAAGTGCTTTATTTCATTCGTTTTAGGGTGCATTTTAAAAAAGAAGGAAACTTTTTAGGTGTCACCTACCTTCATCCTGGGTGTCTTAATTATACACATGAAATACTACTTTCAGTCTCACACCTAACAATAAAGGGAGCAGCAATATATATATTAAATGGAAAAACTTTTAAAATGACAGGCGATACTTAAATCAAAGGATTTATTCATTCAGTTCTGGAAGGCTTACCAGGAATCTGTGAGTTAGATTACCACATAGGCATAAGTAATGTAATAAGTTTCTGTTGGAAGGCAGGTAATTTAAGGAGGCAGGCCGTTCCTTTATAATAGCTTCAATGTTCACTTTGGGTATTTTTGGTTAATTTTGTACTAGAATTTTAAAATCTATCCAGGAGAACCATGTAAGGCTTTTTTCCTCTTAAAAACATTCAGTGCTTTGTAATCCACAATGAGAATTGACTGGAATTTATTTTTTTTTAAATTGATTTAAAATCAAGAAATAGTCCATTGTTTTTAGTGAATAGTGAATGGCAAATAGCAGGATAGCCTGTAGGCAAAGCTGTCTTTCTTATGCGTGGAGGAGGGTAGACACTAGAGCTGTCTGAGATTCAGCTCTGCACGTGTTGATTTAGTACCTGCTGTCTGTGCTGCCCTGGGATCTTATAAGAAATACAGAAGAAAAGAAACCATACTGTCTGTCACATTCCCTGTGGAGAGATGGACCCCCTACCTGTGGAAGTAACTGGAGGATTCTTGGTGTCCAGAGCATAGCCTACACTGCCTGTTTTAAAGTGAGGAGGGTCAAAGCCAGTGGAGAGAAGAGTGTGAGGTCATCCGAGATGGAACAGGTCTGGGGCTCGCTCCTCCTAGAGGTTCTGAAGGCTTCAGGAGCTAAAAATGACACAGAGCGCTTCGCTCCTGTGGTCCATTGGCCCACATTATAGTTGTTTGCATCTGTGATGTAAATTTAAACTAAGCAGCCAGTGTGTCTCAAATAGCACCAAGGATTGGGCCTTTCTCACTGTTGGTACTTACGGAATGTCTGTTGGATTAATAACGTGAATGAAGGACTCAAGTGCATAAATGACATTTCCGGAATATTCTTTAAAAGTGCCACAGGCTTCTGAGTTACAGATGCTTGGAAGCCTGAGTAAATTTAAAGGAATGAATAAATACAGTAAGAACGCTAACATCAAGGACTTTAGCATTTACAGTTTGTAGAGGAAACTAAGGCGGGGAGGGAGGTATGCAGCTATTAAAGTTCATTCTTAAATGTTATCTGTAAAGTTAATTCTTGATCTGTATGCTTTTAAAGTCAAGTATGAACAGTTCTTAGTGTTTGAGCCATGTACTGTATGTTGCAAATATTTCTTCCATTTACTCGGCTGTTATGCCCTCCCACTCACCCAGCCATTGTCTTAAATTTGCTTTTTTTTTTTTTACTTTTCTATAGTTGTTTCTGTAGCAGATGGTATTTCTTTCTTTTAACAGATGGAAGACCTCTTGCATTAGCAATGATAGGCTAGGTGAGGAATTCTACAGTTTCGTACTGAAATTTCTAACTTTGTCTTAATAGAAGGTAGTTGATGTGAAGAGAGAGTATGCTTTCTTTTTCCCCCTGTACTTGTAAAGATGTTCAGTTGCTTGTTTGAGCTCTTTCTGAATGCTTGCTCTCTGTACAGTTGATGAGCTCCAGAAACGGGTGAACCAGTCTGAGAACTCCGTGCCTCCGCCGCCACCTCCCCCACCGCCACTTCCCCCGCCACCTCCCAATCCCATCCGGTAAGCATGTCTGCGAAGACTCTTCTGCCTCAGATGACATTCCACAGCAGAGAACCTGGAGTTTATGTCAGTGATGTCCTATTTTTTTTTTTTTAAATGTGGGCTCACCGAGTATTATTCAACCAAAGCAGACTCCATGCTGCCAAGTCGATTCTGACTCATAGCGACCCCATGGGACAGAGTAGAACTGCCTGATGGGGTCTATGGGGACCAACTGGTGGATTCGAACTGACAGCCAGTTGGTTAGCTGCCGCTGGTTGCTTCACCACTACACCAGGGCTCTGTTGTATCATTAGAAGGCTGATAAAAAATATGACAGGTGTCACTTAGTGTTTCCCTGTTTCCCTCAGGGAACTTCCGTAAGGTTGATGAATACAGCGATAAACATAGACAATGAATGCTTCCTTCTGGTTATAAATTCTTATAGCCTTCAGTGTTATTCTGCTGTAAATTTTTAGATTCCATGTAGATTTTCTGAACCCAGGAGCTGGACAATTTTTTCATCTCACGTACTGTACTTTCAGAGCCTTAGTTCACGGTGTTAGGATTTACTTTAACTGTTAGACCGAGGAGTTTTGAGCTTCTCTGGAACATTTTTACCTTTTTCTTTTAATAATTTGAATTTGAAAAATTCCAGTTTGCTTAGTTGTTTTTAAAATAAAAGTACTAAACTGCTAATTATCATGAACTGTGTTTAACTGAAAATACTGGTGATTTCTTTTATGCCTAACTTCGTATTTAAACCTTTAATAATGGCTAAGAGCAGAACCTTCCATAGCAGCAGGAATGGTGTTTAAATTCTTGCGACACAGAATAATATATGCTGACAGGAAGTGAACTTTTTCCAGAACGCCAAGGTGACTGGGTGCTGTTGAGTGCCTTACTTCCGTGTAACACATACTGGGCAGAGATCTAGGGTCAAAATTCCTGCCGCCTTTGCCCTTCTGCGTTCCACTGTCCACAGCTCCTTAAGACAGCCCATGTGTCCTGGTGACAAGTTACCTCCTCGTGTCCTGATGCCAGCTGCTTCTGCATAATTTATTCTTGAACAGATGGCATTTAAACTTCAGCTAGACTTTTACCTTTCATTAACTCATGTGATTTGTTTAATCCTTTCACACAGCGAGGCATTTATTCCTACCTTGCACCTTTGCTGACCCGTCTGGATAGAATGTGTAACATGGCCCTCCCACACAACTATGAAAATGGGACTTTGCCTTTTAAAGAGATTCTCATTAGTTTTCCTTACTGGGTAGGATATGACATAATCTACTTTAAGCCATTGAAGTAGTTAAGACAAAATCATTTTTACACGTGATCGATCCAAGACTGAATTGAAAGAATTCCAGGTATTTTAAATTCCCTCTCTCCTGGGTAGCCAAGTCTGTAGGAGATAGTCTGAATTTGACATTTAAAATGGGAAATTCATCGCTTTGATCTTTCTGCCAAGGTCTAGAATTTTGAACTGATAAGAAAGGTCACGTCTGTCTGTGATGAGGGAAAACTATTAAAAAGAGATTATGGGCTTGCTGTTGGCCTTTCATTTTTCGTTTCTGAAGCCTTCAGAACCTCTAGAATTAAAAGTTAAGTATAATCTAAATGGAAGTTTTTCCCCAAAAAAGCACTTTGCAGTTAAACCGAGAAATGAATGCAGGATTCAGGACTATGTATATCCAAAGCATGGACTCTTTTGTAAGGCTCCTGAAAGGACAATTTCATTGAATACTGTGAATGATTTTTATTTGAAGGTGAATTTAAATAATATAGGACATAAATTTTCAGTAAAAAGACATTTGGGGGTCAGTAAGGAGTGCTTTCTTCTCTAAGAATATACTTGCGTTATGTATTGCATTTCAATAGACTTTAAACCCACTAATCAGGAGTTTCCAATTTTATTACTGAGTAATTTATTTTATCCTGATGTAAATCATGGATAGAAATGAAAGAGAAAAAAAAAAGATGAGAACTTGTGGCTTTATTGCCTTTCCCTGGTTTCCACTCATTTGATTGAGAGGACAGGTGGGAGAGCACCTGGAGGCTCCTTTGGTCCTTGGTCCTTTTGTATGAGTGGTACACAGAGGACAGGTTCTGGGCAGGTGTGGCTACCAGGGAGAAGGAGGACTACTTCTCAAAGGACTTCAAGATGAAAATTGTCTACTGGCTGGTTCCGTCATGGAGTGGCGCATGCTTGAAGCTTTTATCCGTTTGGTTGAATGTGCCTGTAAATTGGGGCACTGAGGCCAGAGGTTGGGGTCATTGGCCTCAGATGTCTTGTCCTGGTTTCTCATCTGTCCTCTGAGGTCTGCTCCGGTAGTTCTCGTGTTATTATAAGCTCCATTTTGACAGATGGTTCTTTTATAATATTACAGATGATTTCTATTCCAGACACAGAATCAATCTTCAGCTTGTGCTTGGACTCAGAACATTTTAAATTAATATTTTCTTGTATTTCTGTGGGTTACATTGATGGACATATATTCTTACTTCATAAATATAAATATATAAATATCCTGAGCGGTACAAATAACATCCTGGTTTTTAATCTTGGGACACTTGGGTGGTGTGGTGGTTAAGAGCTAAGTCTGCTAACCAAAAGTTCAGATCCGCTAGGTGGTCCTTGGAAACTCTATGGGGCAGTTCTTCTCTGTCCTGTAGGGTTACCATGAGTCAGAATTGACTTGATGGCAATGAGTTTGGGGATTTTGTGTGTGTGTGATCTTTATGTACTATAATGCATACTCTCAGTTTCCTCTCAGAAACTGTGTGAGGGTAAGGAGAGGCCTCTGATGCAATGAGTTGTTGTGCCATGGAGTCCATTCTGACTCATAGCAACCCAGTGTGACAGAGTAGAACCACGGGATTTCCTAGGCTGTAATCTTTATGACAGCAAATCACTAGGTCTTTTTTCCCAAGGAGTCTCAGGACGGGCTCCAACCAGCAACTTTGGAGTGAGTAGCATAGCTCATAATGATTGCACCACCAGGGTTCAGAAGCCACTCTGTAGTGGAGTGGTAACAAGTAGATGTTGAATACTGCTGGCGTTCAGTTGTTTGAAAGGAAAAAATAAGCAAATACAATTCTTGTTCTTCGTTACTTCTAGAATAAGATGCACCTATTTTAAAGATTTGTGTAAGTGGGAATTTCTAACTTTTGTGGCAAGAATTCCGTTTGGAGGCATTAGGTGCTCAGAGAAGGTAAACTAGATGAAGCCAAAAGCTCAGTAACTGGTTGTTTGCTGGTTGATAAGGCCTGGGAACGTCACATGATACAGAGGATGAGGTTTATTTTTACTGCATTTTGTCAGAGGTTGACCAGTGTGTTTGGGAAACCAGTATGTTTGGGAATTTTAAGAAACAGCAGTTGGAAAAAGGATTAATAATACAACTAAAGACATAGAGGTGAGAAGAGAAAAAAATCTAAAGATTATAGTGAGTAAAAACTTCAGCTTGTTATGTCCTCAGAGCAAGTATTTCTCTGCATGTCTGTTTGTCCCTTTTCTAAAGACAACGTCCTGCCTTGCGTGTCCTCCAAGTATTTGTCTTTTATGGCTAGCGTCCCAACTTGCCTTTTTCAGGAATGTACTTCCTCAAATCCAGTTCACCGCACTAAGGAAGACATTTACAGTGGAGTTGAAAGGACTCAATGATTCTTATTTTTATTTTTGGGACTTTTTGTGGGAGGTACCATCCATGTAATCACCATCTGAGGCAAGAAATAGGACAGTACTGGCACCTTGTCTATTTTTTTGTTTTTACCCTAGTTTAACTATCAAGCAAGCAAGCAGTCTCTTTCTCTCTTTATATGTATGCATATACATTTATATAGGATGCGTATACAGATACATGCCCAAATGTATATGCATGTATGTCTGTTTTTGATCTTCACATAATTGAGATCTTACTGTATTCATTGGTGTCATGCTCTTTTCACTCAGCATTATTTTGTAAGATTCATCAATGTTGTTTTCTAAAATTAAAGTTGATGTTCATTGCTATACAAACCACTTTATGGATGGCCTAGCATTCGTTTATTCACTGTGGTGCTCATGGACATTTTGGGTTGTTTCCAGGGCCGTAGCAGCTGTGGAAATTCTACGTGAACATTTGTGGCCATGAATTCTGATACACAGTGCTCATATTTCTGTAATATGTTGAAGTACAATTGCTGACTCTTAGTGTATGTGTTTCAGCTCTGCTAGATAATGCCAGGCAGCTCTGCAAAGCGGCAGTACCAATGTAAGGATACTGGTGGTGAGGGGGTCAAGACTTGGCTGTGAACCAGAGACCAACATTTCAAATCCCCCAGCCACTCTGCGAGAGAAAGATGTGGCAGTCTGCTCCCGTAAAGACTGCACCCAGCAAATCTTGTAGGATAGTCCTATATGGTGGTCTTGAGTCAAAATAGACCCAATGGCAACGGGGGAGTAGCAGTGTGTACCAGTCACGCCAGCTTATCCCTGTGACTCCACAGTGGCACCAGCATTTTGATATTGTCAGAATGTACTTTCTGTTTAAGGTATTTCGGTGCGGCAAGCACCTCTGTGTACATGTGTTGGTAAGTCAGACATCCTCTTTTAGGATGTATGTGTTATAAGACTGGTGTCACTTTTCTGATAGGTTGTCTGTGTTTTCTCATTGATTTATATGGTTTCTTTATATATTCTGTAGCTTGTCTTTTTATTCATTGTGGCATCTTAATATGTGGGGGGTTTACAATTTTAATGTCAGTTTTTTCATTTGGGTTTTATCTGGGTTTTTAAGACACGGAGCAGAGAAACAGTGGTCTAAGTATGCATAACTCATCGCTAAGAAATTAGTTCATGCAGATTCAGGTTTTTTTATTTCACAATTCTTTTTTACTCTTTTTTATTTGCACAGTTCTTTTTTAGTGTGAAACCTCTCCTGATTCTTTCAGCTTTTCTTCTGCCTCAGGCGTGTTACATTGATAACTGTTGGTTATTTGAGAATTTTAGATACAGATATTGAGGTTTTATCCTGTATGTGTTCTGTATGAGGCTTTGTTCTGTTCTTATTTTGTAAATGTGTGTGCATCAAATTCATGATTGTAGCAGTTCCCTCCCTCCAGTATTTAGTTTAGTTTTACACAGAAAGGAGTAACTCATGTTTCCCCTCCTTAATGTGATTTCCATCAAAAATGAACTCTAGGATACTTAAATTCTAGTTATGCATTCCAAGGCACTTTGGAGAACACTTGGATTTTCACTGGTTATTTAGAATCTGTGCCTTTTATTTCTTGGATCATGAGAACCCAGTGATTTCCTGTACTTTTTTTCTCTTTCTCCCAAAGATCCCTCATGTCCATGATCCGGAAACGGTCCCACCCCAGCGGCAGCGGTGCCAAGAAGGAAAAGGCAGCCCAGCCAGAAACAAGTAAGCACCCCTCTGCTTGGTTTACCTTCAGCCAGTGACGCTGCGTCATTTTTTTAGCACTAAACACATAAGAGGGATTGACTTCTTTGATTATGAACAGAATATTAGGGGAAAAGTGTGCGCTTAACAGCTATAAATGGGAACCAAAGGTAGTCCCGTAGCTTCTGTCTAGAGAAGATAAACGCAGACCTACCACTGTCATGTGAGGTGGACTGAGAGACAAGTTTTAATAAGGAGACAAGTTGCTGTAGGAGTGTAAGGGAAGGAGAGTGAGTAATTCTCTGACAGCACAGTGGTTAAAAGCTTGACTGCTGACCACAAGGTTGGTAATTGGAGTCTACCAGCTGCTCTTTACAAACCCCATGGGACAGTTCTGCTCTGTTCTATAGGATCACTGTGAGTCAGAATCCACTGAACAGCAGTGGCTTTCTTAGAGTTAGTAGCAAATGAGACTACCGGTTAGCTACTATGTGTCAAGCTTTATGCTTAGTACTGGAAGTATAAGATAGATTCTATAGTGGTGAGGGAGACAGGGGGTAAACAAGCGAGTGTCTAAATATATAAATGTTTAAGTACGATTTTTGATGAGTATGATAGAAAATGAATACGAGGTTCTAACACCTTATGGAGGTGCACCACCTGTGTCTAAAAGTGAAGTTTCAGCTGAGCATTTGTAGACTGAAAATGTCTGGGGGCAGGTGTTCAGGGTAAAAGCAGTTGGGATGGGGGACAGAAAATTCGAAGGCCTGAAGTGGGGAAATTACTTATTCTGTTATAGAAACTGAAAGATTATGGAATGTAGCTAGAACTCAATGGTTGCAAGAGAAGAGGTCTGATAGATAGGCAGGGGCTGGGCGTGGAGAGCCTCATAAGCCATCCTCGAGTTGGTGGACTTTCCTCTCTGGTGGTGGTATTGTTAGGTGCTGTTGAGTCAGTTCTGACTTATAGCGACCCTAGGTACAATAGAACAAAACACTGCCCAGTACTGCCACCATGCCCACGGTTGTTTTTCTGCGTAAGCCCGTCGTTGCAGCCACTGTGTCATTCTGTCCCACAAAGGGTCGTCTTCTTTGTCTCTGCCCCTCTATTTTACCAAGCATGATGTCATTCTACAGGGGCTGAACCCTCCTGACAAAATGTCCAAAGTATGTAAAATGCAGTCTTGCCATCTTTGTTTCCAAGGAGCACTCTGGATGTATTTCATCCAGAACAGATCTGTTTGTTCTTTTGGAAGTCCATGGTACAGTCAGTATTCTTCTCCAGCACCCCAATTCAGAGGGGTCAATTCATTTTCTGTCTTCTTTATTCGTTACTCTGGCATGCGTAAGATGTGAGTGAGAACACCATGGCTTGGCTCAGGCACATCTTAGTCTTCAAGGTGATATCTTTACTTTTCAGGGCTTTAAAATGGTCTTTTCTTAAGCAGCTTTGCCCAGTGCAGTACATCTTTTGATTTCTCAGGAGTTTATGCTGAGGACTGGAGGTCCTAAAAAATCAGTAGCATGCCATGATGAGAATACTGTGACTGCTCCGGGTACAGAAGAGACTAAAGGGTGAGGGTGGGTAGAAGGAGGCTGTCATAGAAGGAGACTGTTGCAGTCCTTCTGAAGAAAGTTGGTGGATACTTACATGACGGGTTAGCAGTAGAAACAAAAAACAAAAAGAAGTGGATACATTGGGAAACTATTTAAGGACGTAAAATGGACTAGACTGTGGGATTTGTTAAGAGGATAATCTGAAGAGTTGGGATGGGGGAAATGTCAGCTCACAGAGCCCAAAGTAGCTTGACTTGTAGCGCCAGTGAGGGCAGAGGCATTAGTGCCGGGGCCAGGTCTTAGTCCTTTGTGCTGAGAGCTGTAGAACCCAAATCCAACTCAAGTGTTTGCTCAGCACCTGCTGGGTACAGAGTATCATGGATTTGCCTGGTTCAAGCTCAGGCTAGTGAAAGCTTCCTGGCCCCTCTTTCTGCCTCCAGGTGTCTTGGTCTTGTCCAGCCACTTCCACGTTACTGACAGTTTGGCTGTCTGAGGTCAGAGGTCTAATCATATTGTTGTGTATCTTGCGATGTTTTGATGCTCCTTACTGCATCAGAATAGTCCCCATCCTATAGGTCACATAGAAAGCTGTCTGCTTGGACTTTGGCTCCACTTCTCATGACATCTGTCCCACGCCTCGTGACTGGGCATCATCTCTAAGGCCTCTGTGCATCTGCTGCTGTTTACTGCCATTCCTCTGCTGGCCTTCTACACTTCCTCCAGTCAGAGCTTTGTGGTCAGGCAAGGTGCTGATCCCTGTCCCCCATGCAGATTCCAGGCGAAGTACCTGTGAAAACCACACTCCTCTCCTCTTCCTTCTCCTACTTGCTAGTATTTACTAGTAATGGAAATGAACGACCTCTTGCGTTGCTGTAGCGTTTGCTTCTACTGCTGCTACAGTGTTCTTTCACTGTCTTCTCGCCCTATTTCCACGTCTCTCCCCATGAACTAATTGCAAGTTCTTTGAGCGTTGACTCAGTGCTGTAGCTTCTGTCAGAAATCCTGGTGGTGTAGTGGTTAGGAGCTATGGGTGCTAACCAGAAGGCTGGCTGTTTGAATCCACTAGGTGTTCCTTGGAAATCCTATGGGGCAGTTGCACTCTATCCTATAAATTGACTTGATGGCGGTGGGTTTTCTCCTGGGTGGCCTCTGTCAGCTTTCACATATACGGAATGCACTTTGAACTTGGTGTTTTCTTCCTTAGGCAGGAACTTCCGAGCACTGTTACAGACAGAGCTGCCTGATTTCCCCTGTAGTTTCTGTGCCTTCTTAGGCAGCCTTTTGTTGTGTTTTCTCAGCAGTGGTGGTGCTGAAAGGCAGACTCTGCTTTGCACCAGGCATTACCAGACTCAGAAGCAGTCCTGCCCTTGGTGATTTGCAGGCAGCTTGGCTCCTGGTTTACTGTGAGCTTCCCCTATACTGTAATTTAAATGGAGCTTGTTTCATTCTTATTTTGGAGCCATCAGTGTGTCTTAGAGGGTCAGGAGGGCTGTGAGAAGGAAGTGACTTTCCCTGGAAGTAGATTTCATTATCCGTGTGTAAACCTCAACAGTGCAGTGAAATAATAATAATGATAATAAAATTATCTTAGAACTTCTCAGTATGCAATATTGGGAATCATCACATTTCCTTACCAAAAGGGTACTTCGTTTACAGTTCATGAAATTGGCTGTCTTTCTTTCTGATCTCCTTGGGCTGTATTGGGTTGTTATTTGGGGGAATCTAAATAGAGACACTGACATGGAAGTACAGTTCTCTGTCGCTTGGGGAACTTTAGACAGTAGCCCTGAAACCATACTCTCTGCGCCGTTACCTGCTAGAGCAGCATCACTGTCTGGAAGGCAGTTATTTCTAGTGTCTCGTTCATAGTTCACACTGAAAAATAGTTGAATGAGTAAACCAACCACGAATAAAGTCCATGATGAATTTGTAAACCAACCTATGATTAAATCCGTGGTGAAGGAGCAAACCAACCCAGGATCAAACCGTGGTGAACTCATGCTGAGTGTTGCACACTGGCCTCATCCGTGACTCTTGACAAGCTTGCATTTATGACATAGGGACCCATCTCGCTGTCCAGTGTTTGCATCTCTTTATGCTGACATCTTATGATGGCTCTTCATACACAGTTGGCATGCTTTTTAGAGTATCTGAGGAGAAAATTTTGTTGCTGGATTATAGTTCATGGGACGCTTGATCGTGGAGAAGGTCTGTGGGATACTTTAGAAGTAGTTTCAAGGTCTGAATGTGAGAAATCCTTCTGACTTTGAAGTTTGTAGCTCTAATCTTCTTGCCAATATGTTTGTGGGCCAGCTGTGGGCCTCAGAGGTATGCCAGCTGTTCACTGCACATTTAAGCCGTGGCTTGGTTGATATTTTCTTAACTTCCGTGACTCATTTTGTTTATCTCTAGAATGGAGACAAGAGTTGTGCCAATTTCATAGGCTGTGAGAACTAATGAGTTCCACAGTGTGAAAAGTGTTTACAGTAGTATCCAGCACATAGAAAATACTCAAAATGCTAACTTAAAAATACACAGGAAATGTACCTGTCACCCCGTGGAAGGTGGAGAGGACCCTCTTTCTGCAGGTTCTTGTGATTGTTGTGATGAAGGGAATTTCTTGAACTTCACGGCGTTAGATCGCTTCAGATTTGTTCTGCAATAATGTGGAAACCCTGGTGGCATAGTGGGTTAGGTGCTGTGTCTGTCAGAAGTTCAAATCCTCCAGGTGCTCCTTGGAAACTCTATGAGGCAGTTCTGCTCTGACCTATAGGGTTGCTGTGAGTCAGACCCGACTCGACAGCAGTGGGTTGGTTTGTTCCTGTAGCCTTAGAGACCTGATACATCATGGTGAAGTAAGATTTTTTTTTTAAAGGCCTTTGTAAGAATATTAAACTCTGTGGGGAAGTTCTGCTCTGTCTGTGGGGTCACTATGTGTCATAATCAACTCAATGGCAGAGGGTTTGGTTTTTGTGTTATAAGACTAGTAATGAAAGAGACTAAATTCCTGTGGAATTGAAAAATTCATTGCAGTTTCTTCTAGGTAACAACCAAAGGCTTTTGTGGAGCAGTGAGGTGATGGTTTTGTCTGTGGGTCTCTTTTATTTTTTTTTTTATTTCAAGGAACTCACTTATTTTTCAAGTGGGTCTTAAAATTTAAGCCTCATTTAATTACATGTAGCTTTCTGATCCAAGGCTGACCTCGAAGCACTAACTGAAAGAACATTTGATTTTATTTTCCCGTGGCGGTTCAGTAACATTAGACCCGTTGTCTTCATTTGTCCCTTGGCTTTAATCTCCAGTATCCTGCATATTTCCATTGTCCCCCTGATTACATGCCTTTGTGAGACAATTACTAACTGCGTGACTGTAGAAGGAATTACAAAACATACCATGAGCTCTCTGTAGGCGATTCTTGCCAATTTATTAGAACTGCTTAATAGTTTGGAAGTTCCTATAGATTGCTTTTTGCTAGTTCAAAAACAGGGTCGGAGAGAGAGAGAAAGATTGTGTAGCTAACATCGCCCTTGTATTATTCCTGAGTAGGGAATTTGATAAGAGCGATTTCATTTCCTTAAAACCAATTAAGCTTTTACATTTGAAAAAGCCTGAGAAATTAAAGCCTGGTTTATAATCTGCCCACAATACAGATAGTGGCACTTCTCTGAATTATCACTAGGATTCTGGCAAGCCAATATAAAAAACTACTTTAAATTCCTGCTACGTTAGATGCTGTAGCAGATTTGCATGGTGTTGACCATAATTCTCCATCTGTCTGCCTTAATTAGTTTTTGTATGGTGCATTTAATTGGGTTTCAGTCATTCCTTACAGAGTGCTAATCTGTTTGTAGGCAGCGTCCCTATTGCGATTCTGTGCTTCTCACTCAGAATCACAGCTTTTCTGAAAAAAATCACATGGTTTTTACAGATATATTTTAAATTCCCATGAATAAACCTCATACTCATACTAGACACTTAAAGGGCAGAGCTGGGCTTTGTTGCTCCCAGTTATGGATACGGTCATGAGAAGTCCTTCATGGTACACACAAGCATTCAGATAGTATGGAATGAATGAATGAGTGAGTGAATGAATGAATTTCTCCCCACAGTAATTTTCATGTGTGCCCCTTTGTTGATGTTTCTGAGTCATCAGCAGAAGCCGTCCAAGAACATACTATGTGGTTGATTAGCCCACATTTTTGTCTTTCATTTACTAGGGGATCAATTCTTTCTTTGGTGTCCGTGTTTACCATGTCCCCTGGCAAGAGATACTTTTCTTTGAGTCCAGAAAATGTTCATGTATTGAAAAGTGTTAATTCCCAGTGTTTCAGTGGCTTGTGAAGCAGTATTTGAAGTCAGGATGCTATCAGACAGTGTAGATTGGACAGTAAAGGGAACAGCAGGGTTACCATCACTGTGGGGCTCCAGAGGTGAGGATAACAGAACTTTCTTGAATCTCTTAGTTGCTCTTGCTAGGCTCTTGTGTAAGGTGACTGACTGGCCAGGAATAGAGTGAAGTTGGCCATGTAGCACAAAAAGAATGTATGGTTTAAGCCAGAATCGACTCGATGGCAGTAGGTTTGTTTTTGTTTTTGTTTTTGTTTTTTTTGGTTTTTAACCAAAGATTGATAATACTGCTAATTAGCTTGGGGATATAATTGTGTTTTTACCTCCTTTTAGAAACCAACCTTTTGGGGCTTAGTCAGTCCTGCTCAAATAGTGAAAATACTAATAACCAGCTAGAGAAAAAACTTTGAAAGAAGTCATTTAGTAGACAATTGTTGAGTGCCTGCCGTATGCCGGGTAACGTGGAGTCTGTAAGGATAACAGTTGGAAGAGCCTTGTGAGATATTTAAACTTAAATACAGTGGTTGGAGGTAAACTGGATGGAGATAAACACAAGATCTAAGGGTCTCTGAGTGGCACAAGTGATCTGCACTCAACTAACCTAAAGGAAGCCCTGGTGGCCTAGTGGCTAAGCACTGTGGCTGCTAACCAGGGGGTCAGCCAGGTACTCCTTGGAAACTGTGGGACAGTTCTGTCCTGTAGAGTTGCTGTGAGTCAGAACTGACTGAATGGCAGTGGGTTTACTAACCTCAAGGCTGGCAATCTGAGCCCACCCAGCAGCACCAGGGCAGAAAGGCCTGGTGCTCCACTTCTGTAGATGTTACAGCTGAGAAAACCCTGCGGAACAGTTCTTGTCTCTAGCGCTTGGGTCACCGTGAGTTGAAACTGACTCAACAGCAGTGGGGTAGTTAGTTCAACACGACATCTGGGACTGCACTAGAGGTAAGTTCTGTAAAATGCTCCTTTGCTTTCAGTTTAAGCTGGTCTGTAAGAGAGACGGTTTTCACTGTTCCTGTCGCAGGGTCCAGGCTCCTCTTGGTTGTATTCACCTGATTCATGTGCCTCTCATCATCCTTATTGTTTTTGAAGCCAAATAACACAAAGGTTGGGTAGTTAAAAAAATTTTTTTTTCAGATTTACTTAATTGCAGTCATTTCTAGATGAATGCTTTGTCTTCCCACTGATAATTTAAAAAGACTTGGAAAGGTTTGCTTAGATGTTTCCTTTCCATGGAATTCCTAAACAAAAGAAGGCAATTTAAAAATGGATTTTACTTGTTTGCTGCATATCTTTTGACTATGGATTTTTTTCCCACAAGGGAAAGGCCTCTCTGATCTTTTTTCAAATAGGCTTTCTGATGGTTATTCCTTCTGTGGGCTGACTGTTAGACATAGTGCACACTGCAAGTTACAAAAACCTCTTTACGGCAAAGAGGAGTGATTTGGGGAGACTAGGGACAAAGTTGAGTTCTTAAAGACGTAAAATCTATATACATCCTGACAAATAGAACAACATCCATTTTAATGGTGTTCTAGCATGGATGGAGACAGCATTGACTTCCATGCCATGAATTTGATCTTAATTTTTATAACACATTTTCTGGTCAGATATTTTATTTTTAAAAATTGTTGCTACTTAGCAGCTATGCTAACCTTAGCACATGGTTAGTGATCTCTGACTGTCTCAGAAGAATGAGTGAGATTAATTCCATGGTGCTGTGTTTCTGAGTCACCAAGTGTAGGATGTAGCTGAGATTTCTTTTGTAATAAATGATTTATGTGTGTGTTCTCTGAACAGCTGAAGAAGTCACAGATCTGAAGAGGCAAGCTGTTGAAGAAATGATGGATAGAATCAAAAAGGGGGTACATCTTAGACCCGTCAATCAGGCAGCCAGACCGAAGGCAAAGGTACGGAATAGTTAGATGCCTCTGTCCTTGCTGTTTCTGTTTTAAATGTCAGTGTGAAATTTGATGAAAGCTGCGTCAGAACTGATTGTCCAGAGTTTCGTCTTGTAGGTCATTTCAAGGAGAACATTATAGCTGCACTCAGACATCACCTAAAGTAGGCTGCAGTGAGCACTCTCAGGGCTCTGTCGTGGTTCCCAGAGTCTGTCGAGTCTTTCATTCCCTTTTGTATGCATGTCCTATTTAAATAGAACCAATATTTGAGTTTGTGACATTTTTCTTGAAATATATTTTTTCTTTTTTTGCTCTAAATAGGGATCCAGAAGCCCGTTCTCCTTCTCTCCTTCTCCATCGTTTCTCTCTCTCTTTTTTATTTTAGGCCAAACTTTTGTGGTTCTTTCTTTTTCTCATGACTGTCTCATTTCTTCTATAATGGCTTGAGTGGCCCTAAGTATGCTACGTGCTCAACTGTAGATTCTTCTGGGCTTCTCTCAAGTTGCCACTTGGTCATAGTGGGGAAAGACAGCCAGACAGGCAGGTGTGTCTGCCGTCTGGGCCTGCAGGAAGTTGGGATTAGAAAGTGGGAAAGACTCTTTCTCTGTTGCCAGAGCCGACTTGTATCTAATGAAACAGAAGCTTTGGGAGAGCACTCTTGTGCCAGTGATGGGAGAGCAGTTTCCTAAGTGAGGCCCAAACAGGAAGATGGGAAGAGAGGCCGAATATGTGGAACCAGCTGGCACAGCTGCTTCAGAGCTGGTGTCTGGTGGGACACTGCTGGTGGCACTGGGGCCCTTGTGGCCCCTTCCGTGGGGCTTTTTCTCCCCAGGTATGGCCACAGCAGCCCTGACTTACAGGGTAGTTGTCAGGATCAAATAGAAGAAAAGACGTGAAAGCACTTTATAATGCAGCGTCTAAACAGGACCTTTGCAAAGAGTCCATTTTTATGACTCCTGTGTCATAGCTATTAGGGAAAGAATAAGCAAAACCAAATTATTATGGAGAAAAATATAGTGTCATAAAGAAATGTGAAATTAGTTTCAGGAGAAAACCTGTTGAAAAACTCTTAAATCATGAGCAATCCATCTTCCATACTTGCTTGAGTTTTCAGACTGTCACTCTGTCCTTTCTCTCTTTGTCCCATGACTCTTGCAGCGGTTATGTATTCTTTCATGTCAGTTCACAATCTGGAAGGCAGCTGAACCAGGATCAGTGGACAGCTGGGTTTTTCACTGGTAATCTTTAAACTCTGTAGATGTCGTGCCGAGCAACCTAGTTGATAACCCTGAAAGCAGAAGGTCACTGCGTGCTCGCATCCCGACTTCGTCCCCCGCGACTGTCAGCGCTTTCCTGAAATGGCACACAGTAGAAGAATTACTGTTCAGGCTTCTAAGGGCTGCCTTCTGAGGGCAGTTTGGCATGGCAGCACTTTTGAGAATGCCTTTTGGCCGGCCACTTGCTCAAAAGCCACAGCTTGTCACCTGAATAGTCTACCTATGTCAAGCCTGTCTTGAAAATACCAGTGTAACTGCATTTTTTCCCTGAATTCCTGGATGTTGGTGGTGGCACGGGGGGTGGTGTCTGTGAGACTCCTAGAGCTTGTGACCAGCACCGACGGCATGCATTGTTTACGGAAAACTGACACTGTAAAAGGTTCCTGCCTTAGTCTAGTTTACACATGAGCAGCGGATCTCTCTCTCTGTCCACATTTGTTTTTAAAATTGAAATGCGATCTTCTTTGTTTATTATTTATTGAGAAGGAAGGATTATGGGTTGCTGTTGACTACCTCTCATTTCTTGATGGGAGGAATAGCCTTTCATTTCAAAAATGAGAGGCTTGGGAAGTTCCTTTCCCTGTGCCTTCCAGCGTTCATGCTCATCTCTGTCCTTTGTGAAAGGCAGTAGTGGTACAGGGGAGGTCAGAGGTCATTCTAGATCTTCTCCTTCGTGAGGGCCTCATGCCAGATTTTCCTCACTTTAGCTGAGGGATCCACTCAGACTGTTAGGTATTATGGGGCAGTCTGGCCAGTATGGCCCAAAACTTCATTTCACAGTACTTTGTTCCGGGGCCAGAGGAGAACTGTCTTGTAGTCGAGACACCTGACTCTACGGCCACCTTCCTCCGGGCCTGACTGTCCTCGTCAGTAAGATGGAGCAATGGGACTGCACCCCTCCTGAAGCCTTTTCCTCTCCTGCCGGCAGACCGTGCTAACGTTCTCCTGTACGCAAGGTCCTTGGCTAGTCCCGGCTCTGACTGCCGTTGCGAGGTTCCTGGAGTGAGCCGTGCCTGTCCTCTGTCAGCTGGCCTTCGCCCGAAGCTCATGCAGCTGAGAGAGGTTTCCTGCTTGTTGCTTGCTTTTTGCTCTCTGCTGCCTCCTTTTCCTCGCTTGCTGGCTCAAGTCTGGCAGTGCAGGTGGAGAAAAGTTTATTTTAAGAAGTTGCGAATCATCTGGAATTGAATCTTTGAGATCTGATGTGTTTTCAGATCTTTTCTATCCAAGATGATAACCAAGGAGTAACAGAATGACACTTGGAAGACAGTATAGCCTGTGTGCTATTGCTTTGAACATAACTGCTAATTTTTGGTTTAACTGCCTCTTGGGAGCACTAACATGGCTAATGTTTTTCCTAACCAGAAGACGTAGACCTAAATCAAAAGAAGAATAGCCAATACCTACCACCAGTGTAGACTACCAGCACCTTGCCATGTAGCAATCTTTATTTAATGTTGCAACATTGGATTATTCACTAATTTTTCTTTTTCTCTTTAAAATTGTAGCCAGAATCTTCCAAAGGCTCTGAAAGTGCAGTGAATGAACTGAAAGGAATACTGGTAAGAACATATCTCAGCTTCCTGCTTAGCTCCTAGGGAAATCAATGGGAAATGTTTGATCATGTTTCTATGAGTCGTTGTTTTGGGCGTCTTTGATTTCCGTTGACAGTGAGCCTCATTTTCTTCAACAGTCAACTTGATTGCATGTATGGACCTCATCACACATGTTAATGGTGTGTCGGTTAACACTCGGCTGTCTTCCGCTCAAAGACTTAACTGTCATCAGTTTTGGAGAGGGGCTGTGTGTTCACCAAAACTGTTGTTCCCCGTTTTCCCTTTCAGTCCTGGTGTAATAGCTGAAGATAAAGCCTCTGACTACATGTGAGAAACAGTTCATGTTTATTCAAAACAGAATAGAGCCCTCGGAATGGACAGGAGGGGAGGTCTTGGTACCTTGCATGTAAATCCGAGCACCTGCCAGATATTGGAGTCTCTGGGGTGCAGTCTCCTTCTTCTCACAGTTTAAAAGAATTCTGTGGCAATAAGCTGTGGGACAAAAGTGAGAGCTGTTCTCTCTGTGTTCCCAATGTCATTTCCTAGAGGTCCCTCACACACATCCGAGGACACGCAAAGCATCGTCACGGCTCCTATTTCTGCTTTTGAAAGTGGGAGCTTTTGCCAGCAGAAAAAAATGGCCCCTGCCCTGTCCCACAGTTGCTGTCAGGGACAAGCGCCTCACTTAGAAAACGTCTCCGCTACCCTGAGCTCTGTTCTGGTCTCGTAGTCCCGGCACCAGTTATTATGCACAATAAGTCGGTACACATAAGGGCGGGGCTGGGGACTGAGCATGCTTGTGTTTGCTGTTGCTCTGCTAATTATGCATGGCATGTAGACATCCTCATAATTGTAGTAAACAAAATTATTTTCATCAAGTGTGTCTTTAAACAGTAGACTTAACTCAGAATGGCTTAATCAGTTTGCTGTAGTCGTAGGTGGGTGGGATTAGCGCTGAAGAGAGGCGTATCACTGGCTAACAGTGGCGGTCTACCTACAGAATGAAGTATTCAAGCTGTGGAGAAGGTCACATGGTTCTCATCTAGTGGGTTCTTGAATTGGAAGGCTTCGTCGTCCAGCACTGTGTTAAGAGCTCTGTCTCCTCGGATCCTTCTGTCATCTATATGTTATAATGATAATTCCTGTTCAGAAAGATGCCCCAGGAGCCCTGTGAGGGCCTAGATACGGTTTGAGATCACCTATCAACGAGAAAATCATACAGAGCTTGAACTTCTAAAAACTTAGATTTATATGAGAAATTGGATGTCTATGTGAGATCTGTATGATAATATTTAGTTACCGGTTTCTGTCCTGTAGTGCTGGATGCCAGCAAGTTGTTAGAATTATAGCATCCTTCTGAACAATCATATTCACAGTAATTTTAACTTCAAGGAGAGAAATCTGTAAAATGGATGTTTGTTAGGTAATTCACAAATTACAAGTTATTAGGAAACATCTTGCTCTCCTATAAAATGCCCCCTCTTGCTCGTGCTAGATTTATTGTTAAAATGCTCTGCCTTCTTTGGCATTGATGCATTATTCTGAAATTGTTCATCCTTTGCATTAATTTTTTTTTTAAATTCATGCTCATGATCTCTCTCCTGGTTTTGTTTTTTTTTTTGCCTAGTGGCACATAGAAGTTTCCAGTGAGGCCACACTGATAACTTCTAGTAACCTGAAGCCAAAAACACCATAGAGATGTAGGATAGAAAGGAATACCCTCGTTCAGCCTGCCGAACAGGTGAGGCTTGTTCGTGCCTCTTGCTGGAGATCAGACTAAGGATTGTCAAAGTTCGTACTCAGTAGGGTGCATACCAACTTCACAGTGGTGGCATGTGACAGACAAACATGGAAGTAAGAATGTGAAAAGCCCACAGGTTGAGTCCTGAGTGCCTGGCCATGGAACCAAGGAACACAGTGTTCTGTTACGCTGTAGAGCCGAAACCAGGGAAAAACTCACTGTGGGAGAGTTGCTGTTGAGCTAGAACATGACTTGAATTGTAAACCACATCCGTGACCGTGGAAATTTGACCCACCTCTGGGAGTTAGCCCGTGGATAGAAAACCAGTCCCTGGTCTGGAGGAAGATAGAAAACTTCACTCTATTTTGAATGATAAAGTTTTCAGGCTAATTTTTAAAGTCTCCCTGTGGACTGAGCTCATTCTTCTTAGCCTGTTGTCACTTAATTTTTCAAGATGTGTATTTTGTAAATAAAATACACAGTGTTGTCATAGGCGTGCCAGGAGTTTGAGGCCTAGGAGACCATCTGGGTCACCCCTGTTGTTGAAAAGCCACTCTCCGTGGAAATGGTGATGTCTCAAGAACACATCAAGACAAATTAATGCAAAATTCTTTTTCCAAATTCTGTTGACTAAATCAGAGACTCAAAAGCAGCTTTTGTAGTGTAGTAAAAATATACGTGACACACAGTTGCCAGTTCAGCATTTTTTTATGTGCAATTTCCTGGTGTCAGTTGTATTCACGGTGCTGTGTCATAATCACACACAGTTGTTGCCCTGAACGAAAAACCAAACCCACTTGCATCGAGTCAGTTCTTAACTCAGAGGGACCCTAGGGAGCAGTTTTACTCTGTCCTATAGGGTCACTGTGAGTTGGAGTCAACTCGACAGTGGTGGTGTTGTTGCCGACGGCAGCCTTTCAAACAAATTCTAGCATGAGTGTTTTTTTAGCATCTTCAGTTTTTCAAAGTACTCAGAAATTATTGACTAGTTAATTTTTCCGCTTGATGGATTAGTCATTATTATAAACATGTAACTGACTCAGAGGCTAAGACTGGTAAATAATCGAAATGGTTTAAAGTAGAAAAAGAGTACTGGTGTGAGCATAAGAAGACCTCATCTCTTGATCCAGCCCTGTGACGAACTTGTAGGGCATGGTCAGGCTCTGAGGCTTGAGTTCTCTCGTCTGTAAAGCAAAGGAATTGTGTGTACCCTATGGTTTCTGAGGTAATTTTTTTAATTCTTAAATTCTATGATTCTAATGTAAGTAAGCAATGAAGATAATGTTGATGCTTTTTGTTAGCTGGGGTCCTTCATCGTTTCAGTTGAGAATCATGTGGAAAGCTTTATTTCCCAGTTCCCTCTGGAATTAAGGTGTCCTTATGTATTAACTGAGTCAGCCACACCAGTCAGTAAGTGAAGAAAGAAGTCTGGGATTCAGAGATTGGGACATGTTATCAGGTGCGATGAGAGGGCAGCCCACCAGTGAGGAATTTGGGGAAATGATGCTGTTCTCCACGTGAAAAATAGGGAATATTGTGAAAGATAAATTTATTAATTAAAGATACCCTTGGAAGGTATATGTGTAGATATGTATATATGTGTGTACACACACATATACCATTTTCTTGAATTGATGATACAGCCATTGAGAAAATATTCAGATTGTCCTTGACAGTCACACAGTTATTAGTTATTCTAATAGTAATAGTCATACGGTTATCAAAATAGTTGTTAACAAGTGATACATATGGTATGTTTTAAAAAATTATGAACACCAATGATTTGAGACTAGTTCTAATAGATTTTTTAAATGTGTCTTAAGTGGCTTTAGTTCTGTTTTGTGTCCCTTGTGAGGTACAATCATCCCTTACTAAGTGACTGTTCCAGGACCAGACACAGATCTACATTATTAACCATTAAATCAAGTCATGTCAATTTTCAGTTATAAAATAAGCTGTTAGAGTGTTACATGTGATCTGATTTTTCCTTTGAAATTTGTCTTAGGGATTTTTGCAATAAATGGAAAGCAAAAAAGAGCTGTTTTCCAGGGAAAAAAATATTGTAGGCTTAGTTAAAATCTGAGACATACCTATGTATTGTACACATCAGTTTTGGCCAGCCAGCTGATGGCAAAAGAGCACAATCTCCTAACCTCATTAGCAGTTTCTCCCTTGACAACAGGTTGCTTTTCTATGATTTTACCCAGTGAGGGGCAGGAAAAAGCCTTTCTAACCAAAATGACATAATAACCTGTATCATTTGAGATTTGTAACCACCTGATTCTCCAAGGAACTCTTTTTTGTTTTATATGCTAAAGAACAAACATGGGTTGCCATTTGTAGGCAGTAGGATTCTTAGAATCTTTCAGAAGGTTGGCAGGTAGAAGGCAAACCTTTCACAGCTTTGCAAATTATAAAGGCTGGCCTGTTTGTTAGCCTTGGACAAAAGCTGCGTTCTGACTCCAGCATGAAGTCTGGCAAGTTATACCAGACTCGAGGTTTCTGACTTGCTCTGATCAAAAGATTGTGGTTCTCCAAGGTTTGTTTTTTTTTTTAATGCCCGTGGCACAGTTGGGAAAGACCATTTCCAAGAAATGGTAGACTTGTATTTCTTAGGAAAGACAACTGGACCACTTGGGATGGTATGATGCCAGTCCTTATGCCGGGTCTTACGCCTGACTGTGAAGAAGGACATAACCCAGATTCTGTACAGACGCTTGGCTGGTCATGGAGCTGGAAAACCACAGCTGTCCCTTCACAGCAGACTTCCAAGAAGGGCAGGGCAGTGAGCCATCGCAAGGGTCTTCCTCTGTCTTCTTGAAAGCCGATATCCATTTCTTCGGAAGCACAGCTTGGTGGCATCTCTTGTTTCCTTCAGTGTATTCTGGGCCTGGGAGACATTCATTGGCTCCTGTGTTTAAAAAAGTGAAAACAAACCCCATTGCTGTCCAGTTGATTCTGGCTCACAATGACCCCATAAAACAGAGTAGATGGCATCTTGCTCCTTAGGGCAGCTGGTGGGTTCGAACCACTGCCTTCTCAGTGAGCAGCCAGGTGCTTAGCTTCTGTGCCCTCCAGAGGTCCTGTTCTCTGCTAAACCTGTCGAGTCAATTCTGACTCATGGTGACCCTACAGGACAGAGTCGAACTGCCCCACAGGGTTTCCAAGGAGCAGCTGGTGGATTCGAACTGCCCACCCTCTGGTTAGCAGCTGAACTGTTAGCCACTCTACCACCAGGCCACCTCTCCTCACCTAACCTAGTGCCATCGAGCCAATTCCAACTCATAGCGACCCTCAGTTAGGAAGGGGGAATTCAGAAGCTCACCTCTTCTTTGCCTCCCTGTATGACTGTAACATTTCTTCTCTCACACTGAAGTCAGTGTGCACTCAATGTACCATTTCTTTGGGTGAGCCACCAAAGAACATTTTGTGTCCCTGGCAGCCGTGACAGCACTGTCACCAGGTGTGCAGCGATGGGCACACTGTCTGAAGAAGCAGCCTGACATTGTTCAGGCCACAAGGATTTGGGTTCAGTAGTACATGGTGGCCATATCAAGATTTTCTTCTAAGGTGAGTTCCCTGTAACATTCTCTTCTCTGTGGGAGCAGCGCACATAAGAATCTTAACCATCAAAGGCACAAGAACCTTCGCAGCAGTGAATTCCACATCATTAGCTCATCAAGAGATGTTCTCATACTGTTCTTTGGATATAAAAGTAATTTATATCATCATTTATAGGTTCTTCTTAAATGATCCAGCGCTTCGTGTTTCCAAAGATATGCACGTTAATACATATGTCAGTTTTGTTTTAGTTCTTCATTCCATTCAAATTCTGGTAATGTTTTGGTGGTTTAACTTTTTTTTTTTAAAATATTCTTTTGTATATTGTATGAAGACATTAACCTTTCTGTTTTTGTTTTGTTTTCACTTTAGGGGACACTTAACAAATCCACTAGCTCAAGAAGCTTAAAATCTCTTGACACTGAAAACAGTGAAACTGAGTTAGAAAGGATTTTGCGTCGCAGAAAGGTGACAGCAGAAGCAGATAGCAGTAGTAAGCTGGTTTCAATTCTCTGCAGCCTTCTTCTTCTTCTTCTCTGAAACCTCTTCCTTCAAGTCCATTTTTAACATGCAACTATCTTTTTTAATGTGAGTGAGAAGTATGGGATGACCAGCCATCCTTACGGATATCTCGTAAGAACTCAAAAGTATTCTGATTCATTGGCATGCTTCTTTACTTATTTATTTGTGGATGATGAGGCTTTTATAGATCTGGTTTGCTTCTTGCAAGATGCATTTGTGGAAGGACACTCAGTACAAGCTTTGGCAACAGTACAGCATTGGAGGGCAGGCTCTGGAACCAGACAGCTTCCGTTTGAATCCAGGCTGCACCATTTACCAGCTGCAAATGACCGCCTCTCTGTGCCTGTTTCTTCACCTATAAAGTGAGGCTGATAAAAGCATCTACCTCGTACGATTACTGTAAGGATTAAATAAGTCAGTGGGTGGAAAGTATTTAGTACCATGCCTGGCACAAAGTAAGCACCCAAAAATGGTAATAAATTATTAGAGGTTGATAGGAATAGTTACCGTCAGTTATAGATGCAGAGTAATCAGCTTTACTTTTCAAATCCATTGAGTTTATTGTTGTCATAAGCCTACTTCAGAAGTGACTTTGTATGGTTTTATTTTGTTTTAATGACTTAATCACAGACATTCATAGAAATCTTTATGATGTTTCTGGCTAGGTAGGAAGCCTACTTTGAAATTTTAAAATTTAAATTAGTCAACAGCCATCGCTAATGGGATGAGTCTTTCAGAGCTAGTTTTCATAAACTCTGCCTTTCATTCTTTAGCCATCTCTAGTCAGTCCACCTCAGCAGCTGAAATCTGCCTTGTGTCAGGTCCATGGGTTTGGGCTTTTGATACTCAGGCTCTAGTTTTCAAGTAGGGATTTCTTCAAACAATCGAGTTGATAATATCCGTGAATCAACAACAGCCTAAGACCAGCCAGACTCTTTTATCACTGAAAGATGTAGCCTTCATTTTCACATAATTCAGATGTTTAGTTTTTATTTGGGTCTGGAAATTCTGTTATTGAAATCCTAGTAGGATTTTCCCCTTTTAGAAAAGAAATCATCCCCCAGGAAAATTGAGGGGTGCCATGCAGTGCCAGAGATACTTTTTCCTCAGGATTGCTTTATATGCATTTACTGACCCTCCATATGAACTGTTTGTTTTGTGGTTGAATCAGTGCTGGAGTTATCTTTCTGTCATTTCTTCCTTAAGAAGATGCCTGCCCCTGTAGGTGTCATCATTATTTGGGACTTTGTGGATGCTGTTTTAATGCAGTGTCATTTATAGTATGTCTTTTGCCAGTGACTTTTTTTTCCCCCTCCAAAAGCATTCATACTCAGAAACTTGTTGAAAAAGCTGCACCGTTCAGTGTTTCATTGTTAGATTTCAAGGGGAGAAAGAAGAAAATGTTTTCCTTGTGAAAATCTGAATATTTCAAAGAGTAGGTAAAAGTGGGCACACATTTATAGGAATGGTAAGAGCCTTTCGTTTTATTTATTATATTCCACCAGTATGCAAATATGCAGTCTGTCACTTGAAGAAACTTAGAATAAAAGATAATAAATTCAGTAGAACCACTAGAATGCGAATAGAGAAAGAACAAATGTATAATTGGTGGAGTAGAGGGGAAATAACACTAAGAATAAGAAGAGTGACTTGAGCAGACGTGTTCTTTTGAGCTTCCTAGTAACCAAGGCAAAAAGAGAAAAAAGTGATAGTGAAAATGCCTGGAAAACAAAGTAAGGAAAAAGCTGATGGCATACAGATTACAGAGAGAAGAGAGTTTGTTAGGTGTGCGTATCAGTTATTCTTGAGTCTCTGAGGCTTTTCTTCCACACACAAAGGCTTATGGGAAAGCCTAAAGGTGAGGTCATAAGCAAAACAAGAAGCATTTTAAGGGTGACAAAGAGAGCAGCCTGCAGCCTGAGGTTTGTAGCACTCCGATCTCAGATTAGTGGGCCCAGGAGCATCTTCTTCCTTAGAATTCTTGTGGATCTAGCCCACCTTCCCTCGTTACACCTAGCCTTGGGCCAACCCCACTGACAGACACATCTTGGAAAACCTTGAGCAGCTTAAACAGGATACAGTAATAATAATCCTAAGCATTATACCTTTTTTTTTGGCATTTGTTTTTATATGTAAGAAAGATACGAGGTCTGGCTCAGCTCATCCTCTCTCCCTCCTTTTTAATGTGGCATCCGTTTCTGAACAAGTGGCAGCTGTTGATGTGTTCAGAAACAGACCAACAAGGACGACTTATTTCAGGCTATCTAGTTGGAAACCCTGGTGGTGCAGTGGTTAAGTGCTACATCCGCTAACCAAAAAGTTGGTGGTTCAAATCCTCCAGGTGCTCCTTGGAAACTCTGGGGCAGTTCTGCTTTGCCCTGTATGGTTGCTATAAGTTGGGATTGACTTGACGGCTGTGGGTTTGGTTTTGGTCTTTAGTGTTGGTGTCAGTGATTATCCAAGGGCAGAATGGAGCTGATCTGAAGCATAGGTAGCAGTTAACCAACACCCCGCTGGAGTTTCTGCCCAGATGGTCTAGATGAAATGCATCAAGAAGAAAACAGACACTGGTGCTTTCTGGAGTGGGTCTTTCCGCTAGATCAGAGGGGAACTGTATCTTCCAGTGGAGTCAGGCTGAAGGAGATACCTCACAGATGAGAGGGATAATTTTTCAGCAGGTCATAGGTAGGTTCTTTACATTGGAACTTCATTTTGGAGTAGACATATCAATGCTGTACAGTACATGAGCGCATTCATATTTAAATGTAACAGTAAAATCAAGTGCTTCATTTTTAATGATCTGGGATTAGTTAACATATTGGATTGTACTTGCTAGAACTTTCTGCCTTGGAAGATAATCGGACATTTCTTAAGGATAAAGCAACTTCTGTGTAGTGTCTGGCACATTTCAAGATTGTCTTCTAGTTTCCTTTTTGAGACATGTCCATTTTATTTGGACATTTGTGGCTGATTTCATAAATTTCTTTGTTTTAAAAAGTATTCCTATTGAAGTTTCAAGAAAAACGTACTAGAATCTTGCTTTGAGAAAAACCTGCTCAGAACAGAATCTCTCTACATAATGACAGGGGGAAAAAGAAGTCTTGATGATACTTAGACTCAGTGCCCAGAATTTTTATATTGGTATGCTAATAATTTCAGTAACAAGCTCTATTGTGGTTTTTCAATCCTGTCCCAAAGAGCAGAAAAATCCAAAAGGTAAACAGCCAAACTCTTTGCTGCTTTATTTTTATAATTCTGTACCTGCATTTTAAGAGGAAATAAATCCACTTACTTCTCATTCACATTAAAATGTTCATAAAAGCTATTAAATGCTCAAGAAGCCTTTCCTGAACCTTTGTAGGGGGCCTGTTGACGTCTTTCCATCTTCTCTTGAAAATGAGAAGCTGAGTTTGGGGAAGAATTAACTCTTGAGAGGCCATATGGTTCAAGTTGGCTGTCAGAAAGCCATACTGAGTTTTCATCATTCCCATTTTACTAAGGAGTCTGGTAGGTGACAGAAGCATGGCCTGGGGGTGTTGCAGTTTTCTTAAAGATACATACACAACTCCTCAGCATGGTTCCAGCACGTTCAAAAGCCGCAGTGCCACCGAAGCAGAGCCCATGTCCAATACAAATGCTTCTCAGCATGTTCTTGAAATCTTAACAAACTTCGCCTTTTCACTTCCTGAGGGACTTTTCATCTAATCTGTTTTTCAGTACCATATTAATAAGCATCACACAGAATTATTAAACTTGAGGTATGTGTTTGGTTTTAAGGTCCAACCGGGATATTAGCCACCTCAGAGTCCAAATCCATGCCGGTGTTGGGTTCTGTATCCAGTGTAACAAAAACAGCCTTGAACAAGAAAACTCTGGAGGCAGAATTCAACAGCCCGTCCCCCCCAACACCTGAGCCAGGTGAAGGGCCCCGTAAATTGGAAGAATGCACAAGTTCCGAGGTTACGTTTCCGTAAGTAACATTGCCTCCTTATTAAGTAGTTTGTAGAAGAATTTGTGATGACTGACTTGTGTGTTAAACTTTGCTTTGTATCACTTCCGAGAGAGATTGGTTTGATTAGCCAGTTAATAGCTCTTCTTCCTTCAGTTGATGAGCCAACTTTTGATTTAATCTGAGTCTCCTTCAGATTCAAAGCAGAAACTATCTGTAAGGAGAATTCCTTCCCCTAAACTGGCCTGGTAATTAGGTTCTTTTTCTACACAAAGCATTGACCTGGGCGATGTTTATTTCACATCAGAAGGTAGTTAATCATTCTTTTAAGGTCAGGAGTGTAGATCATCCCTCTTCGTGGTCCAGGAATACCCCAAGATGCAACTAGGTCTTTCAGAGGCCACTTTAAAAGGGTACATTTTTACAGCATCACTTTCTGGTCCTCACTTAAAAATGTGCCTTCCTTGAGCTTGAACCTGAGGAAGAAAGCATCTCAGTCCGTGGAGAGTTACCTGTGTTGGCTTGAATTATCCAGCTGTCACTTGGATTGCCAGAGTTACCCGTGCTCTTGACGGTGTTTCAGACAGCTCTGGGGGAAGACCAGTTTGTTTTATAACAATGGCGAGCTCTTTTTGAAATCAGTCTACCGTTTGCTTTAGTTCCCTTGCCAAGATGTCGGCTGGTTTGTCACTTGAAGAAAAGGAAGAGGTGAGACAAATCAGATCAGCCGACTATTGTAATCATGGTTAATTAAACCTCTGATTTCCTGTTCTATCAGGAGAGGGAACCCCCCCCCTTTCTTTTTGTAGCTCATGCTTTCTAGCTGAAAGGGTAAAACCTGGACAAACGAAGTGGAAATTCAATTTGGATCTATTTTTGTCAACTGGTATTTTCTCCCCGACTTAGATTTGTCTCATTGGTACTATTAAGCTTTTTTTTTGTTGTTCCTCTTTGGGAATGAATAGTCTTCTTTGCTGATTTACCGTTTTGTCTAATTTCATTGTGTTTTAAGCACATTCTCTCCTGTGGTCATGCATTTGCTTCCTTTTGACTAGAGCCATTTGAATAGTTCTAACAGAAAGATGATCTATATTCATTTTTCATCTTTCCTATTAAATTTGTTTAACACCTAATTTGACATCAACAGTCTGCCAGCATTTGAACCAATATCGAGACACAAAAGCAATCTGACAGAGACAAGTTTGATTCTGAGAAATGCTTCAGTATGTGTGTATAGATTTTTTTATTCCCCTTACCATTTTACACGGATAATCTTAATCAGAAAATACTGCAACTCCTTTCTCCTTTTGTCTGCCTTTTATTCTCCAAAAGTAAGTGGAAATTACATTTCCAAGAAAGGAAATGAAATAATTGCAGGCCCAAGGTCTGGAAAATGTGTGTTGAATTGACGGTGAAAGGATCCCTGTGTCGGCAGACACAGTTGTTAGATGCCATAAAGGCCAATGTGAAGCTCAATTTATTTCTCATCTTGCTTGTTCAATGGCTGCTTAAGAGACACATTTCAATTTAATTTATCTACTTAAAGCACTAATACAAATACTGTGTGCTGCCGTATTAACTTTTCAACTTTGCAACCTAATGCATGATTACTCAGTTCTTGACGTCCTTCAGTGGGAGTAAACTAATGCCGTGTATTTTCATACTGACAGGCATTTAGCAGATAAGAGTGCCTTTTGGAAAAAATCTGTTGCTGGAGTACAATTAGGCTATCTAAATGAGTCTGAGAATTTGGGGTGTGTGTACGTATAATTACTCACTTCCCAGATAGGCGGAATTCATTCATTCGTGTTTAAACGTAGCCTTTGAATGACTAAAGGAAGCTGTAATGCAGTTATGGGAAAGCTTTGAAAGTCAAAAGTCATGTTATTGGAAAACTTATTTTGGAAGCTTGCCTAGCTGCTACGAGTGGCAGGATCCTTTTCCAGAATGTTTCTGACTGGTCTTGACTAATGGGTTCACCCTGCTCCTGGAACCCAAAGGTGAATGCAGTAGTGAGGTTGTCTTCCCTGGGACACCTGAATTGTCAGTGCCCTTGAATGGCAGGTCAGCAATTGAAAAGTGAAATGTTTCCTTGGCTTTTTAAAGCTGTCTTTGTGCTCTAATTGTCACACCTTTAGTAGACCCGTTGTAACACCGCCACTGTGTTTCAGGCAAGCATCACTGTCAGCATCACTAATAAGGGGTCAAGGTCAGGGGAGGACTCCAGTCACGACAGCCTCTTGTACACAAACACACACACACACTAATCACAACAGCTTCTGATACACACACCAGCCATAACAGACTCTAATACACAAAATTTTTGCCCTGACACACAAACGCACCACTGACCACTCTGACTTCTCTTCTCACTCTTCTCACTTGGTCTTCTTGGCCAGGTAACTTGCCACCTTAGACCCTTTGCTTTTCGTGGCATCTTTGCGTAGTGTGCCCACCCCTGCCACCATGGCTTCATGGCTCCCTCTTGTCCTTCATTTCTTTGCTCCACATCATCTCAGTAAGGCCTACCCTGACCACCTTACTTAAAATTGCCACCGTCCCTCCCCTAAACCTCACTGCATTTTCCCCACAGCAGGTACCATTGTCTAGCACCCTCTAGGCTCTATATTGTGTCTGCTGTTCATCGTCTGCCTCCTCTACAAGATTGAAGCTCCCCATGGGCAGGGACTTGTTCAAAACCTGGAACTGTGCTTAGCATATGATTGGTTCTCTGTAAATAACTTGTTGAGTAAGCTAACCCATTATTCATATCCATAAAACAGTAGAACCTCAGTTACATAGACTATTCAGTTAACCACCCTTCCCACTTATTCAGCAGTCATGCATGCACACTGCTAGATTGTTGGAGGTTTTAGTTTGCTAGTGGTTTGGTTTGCCTGTATGTTTTTTAAACAGCGTCTTGAAGTTTCGGGGTCATGGACATTCATCCCAGTCTTTCATCTGCATGGCTGTACCTACGGAAAGTAAAGTTAGCAGAGACAACAGGACACTTCCTTGTAAAAGAAACATTCAGCTGTGCGTACTTGATTGGCCTCAGATGGGGAGGAAAGTTAGCTAACCTACTGAGAAAGATTTTAAATGAAAAAGTTGACTAGGAGAGATACTGTCTGTATAAGGTCTTCACTTAACCAGAAAATTAAGTAACACCAAGCTAGCCTTGTAAAGTTTTTCGCCCCTCTTTTAATAAATTCCTAAAATCAGTATATGTGTATATTGCAAATAACTGAGTAACTCCTGCTTGACAAATTACAGAGTCAGCGATCTACTGATTTATTTCTTAGGGACCTTTGAGAAGGCAGGAGAGCTGAGGTATTTGTAATACTTAATTGCAAGGTTCAATTAAAATTACCATTCTTGTTGCCAGCCTAAGCAAAGCAAGGTGTTTATTTAAGAAGAAGGAAGAACGAGAGATGCTAATCAGAGCTTGAGGAAGCCTGTTGGTTTCTCCTTCTGGTTTAATAATAGTCTCAATAATTTGTATCCTGCTAATTATTTTTAACAGACACACTCGGCTTAATCATAGTAACTTAACTTCAGTAATTGTGACTGGTTCTAACTCAGACAGGAGTTGTGCTGGGACTCTTCCTTTATGCTCTTAGGGATGATGAGCTGGCCATGCAGATGAATGGTAAACCAGGTTTTGTTTTCATGCTCTTTCCTCTTGGTCTAGATTCATCTGACAGTGTTAAAATGTGAGGAAAAACTCTGCTTCATACTAATCGATAAGTAGCATGGTCAGCATAAAATAGAGAAACTTCTAAATCATAGACATTTTAGAAGATTCTGTTTTATTTCAGACAGCTACAGTTCCTGGAAATTGACTAATTCAGTGCTTCACAGGATCAGAAAAACAAGCAGTGTGTGTATTTTCATCAGTAAGAACCTGTAGACAGGAATGGGGAATAACAAGGCAACATAGTGGGAACAGGTTTCCAAAGTGCTGCCTACCTCATTGCTGAATGTCACTACGGTCACCTTTGAAGTGCTCCCCTTGGGATGCTGTGTACCAACACCAGTGCTTAGCCCACCCTTCAAAGCAATTTCTTTATTATTGTGATTGCGTGCACGTGTACAAGCCAGTTTAATTTTGCATGCCCGCCTGTCTGCAGCACCTTCTGCTCTCCTTGCCAGGTGACAGCACACTCCGCCTTTCCATTCTGTAGATGTCATATCCTCTTAACAATCACCTGTCCTTTTCACTTCCCCACCCCCAGTAAGAGGGCCAGTAGGATGACATCTTTTTAGATGCATACAACCATAAAGTGCACACACAATATGGTCACTTTGTTTCCCTGAGTCCAATCCATTCCTGTCTGAAGAGTTGAACTCAGTTATGATTTATGATCAGGGGCAGTATCAGGTCTGGTGGCCACGCTCCCAGGGGAACCCGTAGGCCTTTGGACCACCTTCAAAGCAATTTTGGAACTCTTTTTCTGGAGTGGCCATCAGAGCGGTTATTATGTACCCTTGATGTCCTGAATGTCATCCAAACGTCTTCAGTATTTCATTTATCTTCAGGTAAAGAAAAAAGTCACTGTGTGCCAGACCAGGTGAGTAGGTAGGTTGTCCTGATACAGTTGTTTGTATACTGGCTAAAAACTCCCTCACAGACAATGCTGTGTGAGCTGGTGCATTGTCATGATGCAAGAGCAATGAGTTGTTGGCAAACAGTTAGAATACTTTTGTCTAACTTTTTTACACAGCCTTTTCAGCACTTCCAAATAGTAAACTTGGTTAACTGTCTGTCCAGTTAGTGCCAATTCATGGTGAACAGTCACTCTGATGTTAAAAAAAGGTTAGCAGCATTGTTTTAACTCTTGATTTGGATCGATGGAACTTTTTACTAATGGAGAATTGGCTGACTTCTATTGTGTGCTTTGATGCTTTGTTTCAGGGTCGTATTGGTACACCCGTGTTACATCACCCATGATAACATGGCCCCAAACGTTATCTTGCCTCTCCAAAAGGTCTTGGCAAACTTTGATTCTCCTGTGCTTCTGTTCCTCAGTGAGCTCCTTCGGGACCATTTTTGTACACTTCTTTTCCATGCCAAGATGTTCAGTAAAGATTTTCCTGTTTCTCTCTCTGTGTTTACTTGGTCTGCTATACTTCTCACAGTCAGTACTTCTCACACAATTCAATGAAGTTTTGCAATGTTTTTGTCAGTTCTGCTTGTTATTGGCAGTCCTGACCTCTCTTCATCAGTGACACTTTCTCTCCCCCCAGAAAAACATTTAATCCACTTGTACACTGACATTTTCTTCATGGCCTTATCCTCATAGACTTGGACTAACATCTCTGATGTCACTTCTATTCTTGCTAAGTTTAACAAGAGATTTAATGTTTGTTGCTCTAATGCAAGCTCCAGCATTCTCACAGTGGCACAGAAAAACATGCAACAAAAATAATGAATGCCACTCCTCAAGATACTGCCACATGTTGACACGAACACAGCTGTGAGGCACTGATAGACCAAGGTTATGAAACCTTACTGAGTAGTTTGTACCGTGCTGGCAATGTAAGTGCACAACAGCAAGTCTGTGAACTTAATTGTCAGACCTCATAGTCACAGAGTGACAAGGATTATTTACAGAACTGCTCTACCGTCAGATAGATTAATGTTCAGATCTTGGATCTACAACTTCTATCCATATGGCTTGGGCAAGTTATTTAATCCAGGACTTTGTTTCCTCACATGTAGAATTTGAGTCATCATGTAAATGAGGTAACATATCAAAAGTATCACAGTAAATTCCTCTCCTGTGTTAAAATTATCATGCTGGGACATTAATGGATAGTTGAGGACAGAAGTCAGGGTCAAAAGTTAAGACACAGAACATCTGAGATGTTGACCAGGTCAGGTCACCTTGGGTAGCTCATTTAATCTGTTTTGTTTTGTTTTTGTTTGTATTGAAGTTTTTCTAAGATACAATTAAGGCATTTAGATTAGATGCTCTCTAGAGTCCTTTTCTGCTGTAGAATCCCTGGCTTTCTAACACGTTTCCTTGGTAAAGGTGTTTAGAGTTAGGATAAAGTATGGCGAGGTACGTACCTGTTTTCTACCTACAGCATGTCTCTCAAGAGAAATTTACTGTAAAACATACAGACACTCAAACCAAAAACCAAACTCACTTGTTGTCGAGTTGATTCCAACTCATAGCGACCCTATAGGACAGAGCAGAACTACCCCATAGAGTTTCCAGGGAGCCGTGGTGGATTTGAATTGCCAGACTTTTGATTAGCAACCCTAGTACTTAACCACTATACCAGCAGGAGCTCGGATACATGCATTCAAAAATGTAATTTTTTAAAAACCATAAACACAAGTGCAAACAAAATAATTGTAATCTTTTAGTCATACTCTGAAGGGTCAAGCTACTTGTTCTAACTCTGTCATGTTGCCCCAGGTGCTTGTTTAGTTTTGGATTAGAGTAACATGACCATGAGGAAAGGAAACCGGCCGTCCTTTCTGTCTGTGTGGGCATAGAGGAAGTTAGTGGCTAGTAAGACTGCCTTCATAGTCACCCTTCTGGTCCTGTAAGACAATTAGGGTCAGTACGTATTTTGATCCAAAAAACTATATGGCCCATCATACTCAGCACTGTGTATTCGACATATGTTTCCCAGTGATTTTGGCTTCTGAAGGTAGATTTCGTTTTTGGAAATAGCCATTACTTTGCCACCATTTACCGATATTTTTTAAAAATGTGACATGGAATACTTGACACACCTCCCAGCCGCAACATAGAGCAGAGTGCCCTCCAGTAGAGGTCAGGAGGAGCTGGTCCTTGCCTGACCTTTCTGCTTTCCTTCCAGTTAGGTTGACCTGTCCTCAATTTATGCATTCAGAGGTGTTAACAGGAAACTAGGAAATGAGTATTACAGACACAGACATGTACGTTGAATAATAAATAAGAAAAACGAGTACGCGTATGTGTAGGTGAAGCTGTCTTCCACGTTAGTCCTAAGCCAGGTACCTGGACCGCATTAGCCCTGTTGCCAACACACTGAAGTCTGGCGGTTTTAATTGATGTTTCATCCCAAGTAAATTGTGAAAACATTTTGGGAGGAAAAATCTGTGACATTCCTTTGTGTGCATCTTTCTCTTTTATTCGTTAATATTTTAGATTACTCTTCATTGGCAGGTTTTCATGTTAAGATAATATGCATCTGAGGGGAAGAGTGCTTAAAACTGAAGTCGGCAGGTTGTGTATGTTGGATTTGTAAATGCAGGCTGCAAATAGTAGAACAGGTAGGTCTCCCCCTGGGACACTGAGGATTTTGAAATTTGTTCCTGTGGTACTTTGTTGTTTTTAGGGTGTTACATTAACATTTATTAACCCAAGTAGTCTTGAATGTTAATTTTATTTAATTGTTTACAACTCTTTAAAGGGAACATTATCCCTATTTCACAGGTGAGAAAACTGAGGCTCAGTGAGGTAAACAGTTTGCCCCAAATTACACTCCTGATGAACAGTTGAGCCAGATTTTGTTTGAACCCTTGTAGTTCTAGATCCAAAGCCTACACTTTTTGAACTGTAGGATATTGTGTTGTTAAGTTACTAAGAAGTTAAAAGAACAAGAGTGAAGTAAATGAACAGACAATATCTCGTATAGGAAGCAATGATTTTGTAGTTGTGTTGGCACTGTGATACTCAAATTGTGTGTCTCTGAACCTACATACTGTGGGCAGTGTCCTCTCTTCATTTACCGTCCTCTTCGCATGGCTAACCTAAGCAGTTAAAGGGTCTCTTGTCAAGGGAAGACAATGCTTCCCCAGTAAAACATCAAGAATTCTGAAAAGGATGACCAGTCTGAATCAACAGAAGTTCTTACAGAATATTCAGAACAAATAATTTCAACGTTTTACATGCCAAATATTCAGTAAAAAGGGCATGCTTCATAAATCTTAGAAATCAGCATACTAAGTACACCAGCTTGAGCTACTTTCAGGCTTCTGCCCCAATTTTATATGTGAGTTTTTTATGATGGTGGCCATTTCAAACATGATGAAGAACAGCTTACTCCAGAAGTTAAACACCTTGAAACTATCTGACTAACCGTTGGACTAGAAAGGTGCTATGCTAAATGATAATACAATATTAAGGTGAATCACTATCTGTGGATCCACTTTTAAAAACACATACACTACAGCCCAAAATAAACTGAATTATCACATCTACTTGACTCTGCGGGAGCTTTGTGAGAAGACCCCATCTCTGGTCAACCCCATCAGCTCCTAGGAGACTGGATTGAAGCATTCGCAGGTCACCGTGTATTGGAACATCTGTTTTAGAGAGTCAGGAGAAGTGAGTCGTGGAGTGCCACAGAGGAGGAGGTGACCAGATCTGAAGGTATTTCTGCATCCCAGTCAGGCAGTTTCCCAAGACTGTCTTACATTCTTGCTACATTCCTTCTCTTCTCTGAATTGTCTCATCTAGAAATGGCTCTGCTGGTCTGTGTTTGCTCAGTCATGTTCATTTTCCTGTCACTTACTGTCAGAAGGGTGAATATCATTCCAACTGTTCCAATTAAACAAAGCAGTCGTCTTCAAAGATGGCTTTTCATTTCATCTAGTGACTTTTATGAAGTCATGGTTCCAAAGGGAAAACTCAGTTGAAAGGGATCTCAGGTTCCATTGTATCAGTGTGGTTCACAGTAGTTTCCTAGTTGTGTCTCCATCTTCATTTTTGAAGATTCCTTTAAGCTTCTGTGGCCACAGAGTATTCCAGAAATTACTTCTCTAGTGTACCATGTTTCTTTTAAGCCCACACTGCCTCCCGAACTGTAAGCTTTATCAAGCAATTTTAAAGTTCCTTTTTAACCAGCCAGAGAGGCTGTTAATTTGTATTTGTATTTTGGAGGTCAAAACAGGTCCCGTGCTGCCTTAGAGAAATTTTTTAAAAACCCCCCCTAGCGATTACTGGACTTTGACTTCAACAGGAAGAAAATGTCCATTTCCCAGGCAAAACCATTTTTACTTCAGTTTGCATTTAATTTCTGGACCCATGGTGTCTCTTAATATATGTAACTTTTGGCCTCACTCAGGTTTATTTTTGTAAGAGTTCCTGTTGTTGGAGCCATAAACTGCATACCAAAGAGTAGTTGATAAAACGTAAATTTTATCTCTCTTGGTTAGTGTGAATCAATTGAACATTTCTATGAAAGGAAAAAAAATTGCTTTTCATGTTTTGAATTAAAAGGAAGTTTGGTTTTTATCATTGTTTGACCTCTAATTGGTCTCTCTAGTTTGATTTCATTATTTTGAATGTGAAACTAATGTAGAAAAATGGGATTGGTAAGTACTGAGTGGTTTTACCTGGGCTAATGAAGCTGATGTTTTGGGATATGTCACCAAGTAGAAATTGAGATTCTCAGCTTTCAGGGGATCTTGGCATAAGATTATTCTCTCAAGCATTGCTCTCAACTGGAAATTAATTTGGCTGACTGTCACCTTTCCGTAAGAGAAGTTTGGGTCACGATTTTGTTCAAACAGAGACCAGGGAAGTTCTTTCAACCTTGGTGGTAGAAGGGGTGGATTTTTTTCTGTGTTATTCCCACCTTCACTGTTTTCCTCATCTCCTCTTTCTTTCTTTCCGTGTATGTGTGTGTGGGTGCACCTTCCCTATACTTACTCTGAGAGGAGACTCCCAGCTTGCCAAATGAACTGTATGGAAGTTACCGCGTCTTACACAATTAAAGGATTTGCCCTGCTCCCAGCTGTAATCTTAGCACGGCTGAATTGTGTCCTGTAGCTGCAGGAAACAGCTGTGCCTCAGCAAAACACGGCCACAAAGGTTGTCCGTGTGCGCCCTGTACATGGACAATTAAGTTTTAACAACAAAATTAGCAGAACAACTGGATGTTCTGGAAGTTGAGATGCCCTCACTTAGTCCCCCCCAAGGAGTTACCCTGTGGAGGGCCCGGAAGAGCAGCCTGTCTGTATTGTCTTACGAGTGTCCCCAGTTGTGGCACAGAGAGCACCTTCTCCCAGAGGCATTATTGAGGGTGCACTGCCCCTAGTGCGAAAAGGACTGTTAAAAGCGAGAGTCATTCTCAACTCTCGTGAAGAATTAATTGCCTTCTAACAGTTGCTTCCAACCCTATGATTTTAAGAGACTTTGCATAAACTATATCACTTCTGGATAGAGAACAAACTTGCTTGTGGTGCCTTCTTTTTTGTTGTTTTGTTTTAACAGTCTTTCAGTATTTGGCAGTGTTTGTTTATTTTATTATTTGTGAGTAGGAAGTAGAGGCAAGTTTGGTGGTTGATTCAAATAGAAGTGGTCAGTTGGGGTGTAAATACAACTTCGGATCTAAGGGTAAACTGACCCAACTTCTGGAACGTGATACACACATTTCCTTAGAGTTAAACTTTGTCATATAACTGCATGAAAAATAGCAAGGAGGATTCTTTGTGACTTACATCTTAAAAGACAATTTAAAGTGTATGACATAGTAAATTTAAAGAACCAAGTTAAAATATGTGTATGTATTAAAATATTGTCCTGAAAACTTAGAGTGAACATGTGAGCAGTTTCAAGCATGTCAGCTTTTTCTGAGGAGCCAATGTGATATGTGGTCGATTTTTTGGGAGGCTTCATGTGGTCTTAAAATAACATCTTTTAAATAACACTGAGCTTTTAATGGATGAGATCTGAATGGATTTTCCGTGGTCAGTTGAGTTGAGCAGAAGAACCAAAAGCTAATAGAATAGCCTAGGAAAAGATGCCTCATACATTTTGCAATCTTTGCTGTGCTGAAATCACTTGCAGTCTGTGCAGTGTCAGTGTGGATTTTTCTGAGGATAAATCCAGCTTCCTGAGTCTCCCTGTGCCTGTGTAGTTTGCAATATGTAAATATCTGCATTCTGGCCAACACTTGAAGAATAAAAGATTGCTGTGAGGCTACGTGTCATGGATGTCATCGTGGACTAAGATGCCTGGGCTGCAGGCACCCAAGTCAAGGAAATAGTGCTGATTGTGGACACAGAGAGCTTTGCCCTGCCATTGTTCCATCTGTTAAAAAGGAATTCTTGTTAAATCTTAAGGGCCAAATTGGTATCTAGAGGCCAGTGACAAATTTTCAACCATGGGTGGTATTCTGTTGTTTAACAGCATTGTTTTTTGTAATTAGAAATGCTGTTTTGCCCTCAAATAGAAGAAAACCCCAACTGTACAACTAATTTATTTGCTGAGCTAAATTGGAGCTTCAAACAGTATACAAAGCCAGAGGAAATGAACTGTGTTCCTCTTCTGTTTAAAATAATTAGAGTTAGTAGTCATATGGAAACTTTCACTTCACATTTAAAATTTAATCTTTGGAAATTTGGTGCAAGTGTGTGAAAAGCTCCTGAAAAATACTTTTCCAAGAGAAACAGTAAAAACCACCTTTGCTGTAATGCAGACACTGTTCCTGTGTTGTACAAACTGTGTAAAGGGCCTGAAGGGAGGCAAAAAAAAAAAAAAAAAAACCAAACAAGTCAGACCTTATTCTTCCACTGAAGAAAATAGAAGACTGACTTCCTTCTTGGAGTTTTCCCAGGAAGCTACTTTATACAGACAAATTTAAATCTTTGCGCTTTCTGTCCTTGAAGGTGGTAAATATGATTGCGGCTTTATCCATTTTTATTGTAAATGAAACAGAGTTCAGACCGTCAGGCTGTGCGTCACTTGTTGGACGGCTGCCACCGGCTAATGCGGACGCCCCACTGGGAGACCAGAGAAGAACTATACTTTGATTCACCAGATTGTGTTAAATAGTCCAGCTGTTGCGATTTGAAAGATAGTTACCTCAGAAGTGAAATAGAAATGAACTTGGCATTTATGCCTCCAACCATTTTTATACTGTTTGGCAATCAGCTTTTCAGAGGTAGCATTTTATAAAATAACTCTCACCGCTTAAAAGTTTCATTCACTGTAGTGTTCAAAATGTCCCACCTTTATATTATCAGTAAAATTAAGCTTGAGCAATATGCAGAATTTGCATGAAATAAGCATTTCCCCCTTCATTTCATGAGCTTTGATTGTATTCCATTGAGCTCAGAACCGCGGTCTATTAGGGCTCTTTTGAGCATTAGTTAATTTGAATTGCAGCCGAAATGTTAGCTAGAATGTTGTTGAATATAATTGGAACACGGAAAGTTGATTTTGAAAGGAATTTCACTGAATGCAAACAATGATGTGCTTTTTAAAAATTAGAATGTGGTCATTTTCATCTCTTGTCGTGTAGTCTGAGAAATCACTGAGTTCCTCCTATAAAGTTCGGTTCTGGCCCAGGCATTTGCAATTGTTCTGATTCTTCTGGTACCAGTAGGGCTGCCTGAGCCCCACATCTTGAGTCTGCTGCTTTGGGAAAAGGCACTCTTTCTATAACCCATCTTGAATGTGGGCATCAGGCTCTGCAGAATGGTATAACTTGGAATATGGTCTCCTGGCTTTTAGTCGTGTCTTGAAATAGCCTTTGAGCACGTGGTCTGAAATCATTACCCATGAAAAATACCCATATGAGTGGACCACAAGTGACCACCGGTATCACATACAGCCAGGCACTGTGTTGTGGTGGGAACACCCTATTGGATAGGACACCAGGAGTCCAGGGTTTCAGACCTGGGTTTGCTGCCAACAAGCTGTGTGCTCTTGTTCAAAATGCTTGGACAAGCTCCCAGCTGTGGTTCCCTTCAGCCTGAACGTCTGGTTGTTTTAGTCCTGATTTATGTCACCTGTACAGTTTATTTGAAGATTTTCATGGCATACAGGAGAAGAACTGACAGTACTTTTCTTGAATACTGAATTTTAATTCCCTATTTGTGGTCACTGTCCTTAGATGTTGAATTATAGTGGGTTTTTTTTTTAATTGCAAGTGCAAGTTTACAGTCCAGAACAAACTGCCGTATAAAACCCTGAGTACCTGCCTCTCTGCAACTCTGTCTGCTCTCCTTACCCTGTGACCACACTCTTCTTTTCCGCTCTTTACTTCCAGTGTCCACTCAGCCAACACTTACTCTGTCCACTTCATCCTTTCCTCTGCCCTCTGAAAAAGAAACCAGTAGGACAGCCTTCTGTATAGATATTAAGCCATAAAGTACACACACCAGCTGCAGCACTGTGTTGTCCGGTCCAGTCCACTCTTTGTCTGAAGTGTTGGCTTCAGTACTGGTTTCGGCTCTGGGCAGGAGCAAGACGAGGGGCCATGTTCCCAGGGGATGGAACTTGCTGACCTTGGAACGAGATAGCCAGGTGACCCACACATGCTTAGGTGGATTGGCTGGCATGGGAATTACGGGCTCAGACCCAAGATGATGAGCTGGACTGGCTTTGAACTACAACAGTTTTCTCAGGCTGCAACTTCATTTCCCTGATTGCCGCTACTCAGGTGTTTTCCAGGTTGGGGTTGGCCATAAGGGAAATTGGCATGTGACTGAGAAGGTGGACGTGAAGTAGTGGCTTGCTTTCTTCTTTTCCTAATGCTCTGAAGGTTGGTGTAGGGCAGGCGTGGTACCACCATGCACTTTGTGGCTGATCAGTTGACTCTGCTTGTTGACATATGGTGGCCCCTGGGCCTGCTCCCTCAGCTTCTTCAGGTCCTGTGCCAGGTACCTATGCACCTCCACGGCAGAGGGCTGCAGCCTGTCCTGTAGACCATCTTCCTCATCAGAACTGGAGGTCACGAGACATAGATGCATCTCTAGTTTGTCCTTGGTCTCTCCCACTTCATGTCCACTCTCCTTCCCAGCTGCTGGAACTGCTGAGTTCAGGCCCAGCATCAGACGCAGACTGCCTGATAAGCTCCTTGCATTGCCCGAGGTCTCCTTGCTGTAATAACTCCTTACATCCCTGAGAGTGTTTTGCTTTTCTCATCAACCCCCTGATGCACATAGTCTTCTGGGTGTTTTCTGGGCCTGAGAATGCCCATCTGTAAGGAGTGCTGGGGAAGCTACACTCATATCATGAGCAAGGCAGGCTAAGAGGATGGCATTTGGAAAAAGCTGGTTTTTACATAGCATCCAACTTCCGGCTGGGCTGTTGGGGACCAGTGAGAGAGACTGATGCTCACAACAGGATCAGACACCTAGAGGGAGGGGTTCTTTGGCTGGGGTAGGTGGACAGTGTCATGGTGTTTTCCAGTGATGGGACATTGCCATATTCAGACACAAATAAAAGAATCTGTCCTAACGGTAGCATAGCTTCCTTTCTGAGCATTTGGGCATCTCTTTGTTCTTACCACCTCCCAGACAATGTGTTGATGATGATAACCAAGCTTCACAGTATCTGTAAGCCAGTAGCAAGATGGAGTAATATGGTACGGGTCAGAAAGGGGTAAAGATGCAGTCATTGGGTTTGAGTTAGTTGTACCTGTGCCTGGTCGGTGTACAGACCACATTCTCATAATCATTGACTGTTTGTTCACTTGCTACCATTGTTTAAGAAAAGGCTTCAGACATGCTCACACCCAAGCTTTCCTTTCTCCCCGTTCTTTCTTAGACTTCCACAATCTATTCATACCCACTCCTTTGTTTACTCCACAAACAGTAGGATCTGGGCTGAGCGGTATGGACAGAACCGAACAGTGCCTGCCTTGCAGATGTGAACTTCCTAGGTAAAGACACAGACATTAAGGAGCTCTTGGCACATGCATTTAATTACAGTTGTGCTAAGTCAGCAAGGGAGAAGGACCTCCGGGGGTCAGACAGTGTCTCACCAGAGGATGTGGTGTGGAGGTCCCGGAACAGCAGAAACCAATTCCTGGTGGGTGCTGGTACGGCAGTGGGCAGACACTGGCCAGTGGTGCCCCGGGGCACACCCTGCCATCTAGAATTAGGACCGGTGGGTCGCCGGTGAGTGTTTAACATCTGGCCCTCCAGACACACAGCCTCAGTCTGAGCTGTGGCTAAGACAAGTCTGACTAGCTGCAGCCCTGCTCACGCTAGCTGCCTTAACCTGCAGCAGTCGAGCCGGCGGCCCAGTACCCTCAGATGGTGGCCTCTGTCATGCCTTTTGAGAGGACTAGGTGCTGATAACCTCACTTCCTGATGCATGGTGAGAGAAGAGTGTTTCAGGGACATCCCTGTCTCCACAGCAAAATCCTTACTTGTTCAGCTGAAGAAGCCACAGCTTCCTGCATCAGAAGAGAAGGGAAAAGAAACATCTCCATACAAAATCTGTCAAAAATCTGATTCTCCTTTTCAATAAAAGTGTGTGATAACTTAGCATTTGAGCTTCTCCTCGGGATTCTCCCACCTGCCCTGGCCCTCTCCTGCACCTCCCCAGCTCTGCCCGGATCTCTCCTAGTCAGTAAAGGCAGCAGCTGGCACACCTCGTCGCTGTCCGTCAGTGGTCAGGGTGAGTCACTTCCCTTTGTCGAGGCAGTTGCCTCCGAGCTAATCTGCAGCCAGATGAACTGGGGACACAGGAAAGGGGGTTAACTGGCTCCTGGGTGCTTATGGGGGGCGTGGCAGGTGGCAGGAGGCTGAGGCGGACAGAGGGGTGCTCAGTGTGTCCCTCAGCTTTGCACTTCCGGAGAGGAGCATGTAATTAAGGAGGTAGGTGGCTTTTTGCTTTTTAACACTTCCGTAGTTAATTGCTCTTTCTTCTTTCTCCTCTCCTTGTGCTGCTAATACGTAATTGGATAACTGCTGCTGCTTTTTTTCAAACGGCTGGCATCTCAAAGAGAACTTTGTACATTTTGGTTGAACTTAGCACATGTTGGTTTTTACGTTTGCTTGAGTCCAGGAATATGAAAGATAAATATTTTCTCTCTTTGCTTTTTTGTATAACCATTCATTCTGTAGGCCTCGCAGTAACACCGGATGCAAGACAAAAGACGTGGACACTGAGAAACAAACTGGACCCATTGTAGTTTTAGATCCTATTTCCACATATGCATCCCAAACCAAAGATCAGGTGGCTGAAAAAGATCCAGCTCAACCCCAGGAGGACGAAGGTGAAACTAAGCCAGAGTGCAAAGAAGACAGCCTTGAAAAACTCAGAGAGACAGACAGCTCCAGCTGCTGAGCCGTAAACCTGGAGGCCGACATGTCCCGAAGTCCTTTGCAATAAGCACAAGATTAGTCTGGGCATGTTGGGAAGGGCTACAGACAGCGCTGGTTTTGTAACTCTCTTCAGAATCTAGGTTCTTTTTAAACGTCACTTTGTAAGGATGTAGTTCAGCTATAAACAGGAGTAAGCTATGTAGCAAAAAACACTCGCAGTGGTTTTTGGTTTTGTTCTTTCTAGGGATAAGATATTTCCTAGTTAATATATTAAGTATGGCTTCTTTTAAAAGGGTTACAAAAAACCCAGGTGTTGGTATCTTTTTAGGCAATGTGCATACCACTCATCAGATGTAATACTGAATGTTTTTGGTAATTGTAGATAACTGGGCAAACGGAACCAAGAGTGACTTCAAGGTCCTCAAAGAAGTTTCTGTTTTAGGTCTGATCCACTTTTCATGCGAAATTGCAGTCACATGGGACTTGGTGGGCATTGTGGCATAAAAGCAATTTTCTTGGGGAATACCGAGATAAAACTCAAGAGCTGGCATCCAATTAGCGGCCCTGTGATCAATGTGAATTACACACGTTGTCACTATGGGACGACAAAAGGTGCTGCTTACTGGTCTTGCCTCAGGCCTCCCAAGACTTTGGTGGGTATACTCTGGTGGCCTGAAGCAGAACTGAGGGGAAAGCTGATGTCCTGTCCTTGAACTCAGTACAGTGCAGTATTACCTTGGTAAGCCACGTGCCCTGTGCTGTGAGTTAATTGTGTTTTCTCATGTGGCACAAGTACCATATTTTACCCTAGTTCTTAATGTACAGCGAAGACAAGCGACAAGCACAGTTTCCTTACTTCGCTGCTGTTCTGCATTACACAGGGGTTTTCGTGTTTATTTAAAAAGAAATTAAGTGGTAGTTAGTCTCTAAAAATACAATGTTTCAGGCTACCACGGTGAATAAATAGAAATGTAATCAGGGATTTTTTTCTTTTTTCTTTTCACTTATGCAGCTTTTCAGAGTTGATTGTTTCAAAATTGGTGTTTATTTAAAATACGTGGTAATGTACTTGAATGCATTTTTTTTATGATGATGATTCAGTAATGGTAATTTTACTATTAAAGAAAGTGAAAGGTTTAGTTTCGTTCGCATGGCTCAGCATGTGGCTGTCAGGTGTTCCTCACCTACGGGCAAAAGAAAACGATGGTAATAATCTCAGTTGTCGTATTTTATTTCTGCACGTGTGCTCAAGCGTAGGTTTGAAGAGGTGGGTAGGCAGGTAAATGTACTTCCTAAACTTGGAGATAATTATCTTTCTGTAGGTTGGTTTGTTCTGCTTGATGACTATTTCCATATTCTGCCAGTGATGATTTTACACTCACTTATCTGTTCACCCCCAGGGAATTACGATGTAATGTTTTTCAGCTGTCATTTTTTTCTGAGTAACACTGATGTCTGTTACTCTAACGAGACTCCGCATCGATTCATTCAGCCGAGTTCTGTTTTGCTGTGATTTGAACTGTTCTCACCACAACCTATTAAAAAGCACCAACAGTTTCTTGCAGAGGGTCAGTTGTGGTTATTGACATTTTTGGTTTGCTTCGTCAAGCTTGATATTATTTAATTAAGGGTCATTGTGGGAGAGTCCGTAAGTCTAGTAAATGATTTATTGGAGGGAGTCTGTTCCCTGGGTCTTTATACGGTGTCCCATGTGTCTGTCATCAGTCTGCTGGCACACACCTTAGCTACCAAGGAATAGAAAGCTACATACATTTCTCCACACACATCAACAGAATGCTAAGCATTATTTCTAGGATGAGCAGTTAATCATTTGGTGAGATGTGGTAGCTGAGCCAAGCAACAAATAATGCCTAGTGACTGTGTTTTGAAAACATTCTTTCTCTTCTCTAAGGAGCTTATTGCCCTTCACTGTCATCACAAAAGGGTTTTAAATGAATTGGATGTCAAGGTATTCTGTGGAGGCTGTGTACTTACCCATTTCACCCCACTTTTGAGGATACTTTTGCCCCTGATAGGGCGCCACCAGCAGCTAGTCCCATACGAGAAGGCTCCTGGCGCTTCTCTCCTCAGCCTCAATTGCGCAGTGAATTACATGTCTTACACTATTTTAAGGTTGAAAGGAGCTGCCATCTTTATGTTTTTGTTTCCTCTAGAAGATTGTTTCTTCTTTTGTTTCGGAAATAAGAATCAGGTGTCATTACTGAGTTCACTAATGTGGATGCAGGACTGGCCAGGGTGAAGGATAGAGACACTTTGTGCTCCTGCACAAAAGGAAGTCATCACCTCCCAGCCCTTTTGTAAGGGTAAGAAGTGAAGTAAAATTCTAGCATCCCTTTGTATGTGGACTAGCCTGAAATAACTTAGTCTCCACAGTGAGGGAGCAGGCTGGTCAGCCCTGTGGGAATTCTCGTAGGCTAGGTCAGCAGGGCTGTACCCATCCAGCTTACTTTGGCCTGAGGAGAAAGGATGGATATCCCGGCTTGACCAAAAACTATTTGCCATTGAGTTGATTGCAATTATGTGACAGTACAGGTAGTCCCCAACGTAGGACATACTGCAGTGACAATGAACCACATTCACGACAGTCTTTTGGGGGTTTTATGGACAGCTTATTGTTACTCAGACAGGTTCTCCTGCTATCTGAAAGGACAGCATAAACTGACATGGCATAAAATGGGGAGGTAATCACTTAATTTTTATGGGGAAAATTTTTTGAGTGTTCCCAGATCCCGCAAATACGCTACCAAATCATGCCAAATAACACATAAAAACCTTTATAAAGAGCTCTTGTAGCCTTTGCTGATACCTTAGGCTGCATCTTGCTAACAGATGCACAGCAAAAGTGGAGATAAAGCCCAGATGCTCACAGACACAGGGCAAGGCTACGGTGGCTTGATGCTGAGAGGCCAAGTGTTGCTTCCGGGGAAGGGGCTTGGCGATGCCACTCGCACTCGCTGAGAGACACACTGTCGCTTAACAGTGACTCTCTGCCAAGCAAACACTGTGTGCTGTTTCCGTTTGTCACCCTTTTTTCATAAGTGAAAGTAATCTGTGGAAACATGTACTGCCTACAGTAGGGCTTTCATAAAAGCCAAGTAGCATCAAGCACTCTTTAGAAAAGCGGGGGATACCTATATACACGACATATAGTGCTGTAGTACATAATATGTTCCCTGGCAGATGTTTGAAACATTGCCTTTATAAAGGATACTGGTAATGGAAAAAACCCAAACCTGGAGTTAGTTCTGATTCATAGCTAGCACACAGGACAGAGCATAACTGCTCCAAGAGGTTTCCAAGGAGCACCTGGTGGATCTGAACTGCTGACCTTTTAGTTAGCAACCCTAGCTCTTAACACCCCTATGCCACCAGCATCTCCACTGTTAAGACAATAACAGTGATAACTTAAAAAAATAAATAAAAGATATTTTGAGTTAAGCCAGAACTGAGTTAGGACAGGGTTCTGTTCCAGCCTCGTCATATGTCAGGGACTGTCTGTAAAAAGTAAAAAAAAGTAAAAAGTAAAAAAAAAAAGATCTGTAAACAGATCTTTCCAGACCATTTTTAGGTCGAGTTTCAGGAAAAGGGTAGTGTATAGCACAGAGTCTTAAAGACAAGATCTAGGTGTTTTCCCTAAAGGTGCAGTATACATGCTAAGACATTTCAGTCACGGGATGACTAGCTTCCACACCAGTAAGCTGTGACGAGGAGATAACCATCGTCATTACCAGTGCCGGAAGGATTTCAGGTGGTCCTTGCTGAAGGATGCTCTTGGTTTGCGTTGTCTTCTAGCACTAACATGTCCACATCCCACCGTCATTTTAAAAAATCAGGTATGACTAGTTTCTTCCATCTCTGTTACAGATAATATTTTTCCTCTTTATATGTATATGTAGATAGCTATAGAAAGCTATAATTTGCAACAGTGCTTAGCGCTTGAAGAAACTTAAAATGCTCCCCTACCCACTGGAAGCCTGATCCTCAGTGAGGCCAAGGGGCGCAGGCTGTGCTCAGTGTGCAAATCGGCGCGCATACCTGGCTGAGGGGATAAACCGTCTGATGGATTAATTTAGTTAACTGGTTGTTGATTTGGTTGCACATTTTTGCTGTTTTTCTCCCCTGTCCCATCTGATTATAATTCACAGCACATTTCCGGGGCTTATTCACATATCCCCTGTGTGTGTGTGTCTTTGAGGACACATGTGAGAACTGCGTAAACGGCCACTCATGTCCCTCCTGTTTCAGATGAGGTACCTGCCCTGCCAGGTCCCTCATAGCCCACGGTCTGTTGCTAAGCATCAGGAGAGGGAAGTGGTGACTGCACTGTGACACACTTCTCCTAGCAGCAAGGGAACCAGTCAGTTCTCCTGCCTCGTGCTCCGAGCAGGTCAACCACTGAGCCAGCTGGGAGGCTGTGACAAAAGACAGCCACGTGTGCATGTGACTGCCTGAGGCTGGTGACAGTCCTGTGTCAGTGCTTTCTAGCAGAGAGGAAGAGACACGTCAGGACAGGCACCTGGGCCAGACACAGCCCTGCTGAGTCAGCTGGCTTCTGTTGTGGGGGTGTTCTCGTGTGTCATGTGCGAGGTGTCTGAACTGAGTTGGGAGTCTGTAAGAGAGGTCACGGCCCCTTTCCTAGGCGGTGACCCTCAAAACTAGACAGTCAAGTTAGCAGACTAACAAAACCCCTGTGGAGATACAAGGGCTCCAAACAGGGTTCTCAGGTGTAACTTCAGACAAATGGACCATATAAGTATTTTACTGAAGAGTGAAATGGAGAAGAACACAAGTTGCTGACATTGTCGGGCTCCGTCAGCATGGAGATGTGCCTCACACCTGCCAGTCTAACACTGCTGATGGTGTGTCCCTGCACTGGCGGGACTCTAGCCCCAAGATGCACCTGCGGTGGATGCTGCCTCTCCCACTTCAGTGGGGAACACGGGCTCCGGGGGCTCAGGCTGATCACCAGCTGCGGCAGCCACCTCCAGTGACTCAGATTCCTCGTTCAAGTCAAACAAGTTGTGTTCTTCATTAAAACCTGTTTTTGAAAAAATAAACAATAAAGTTACTTGTCAACTCCAGTGGTGCCGATTTTAAGATGATGTTTGTTAGATGATTTTAACTGTCCAGACATGTCACACAGCAAAGCCACCCTCGATGGTGAGATCGCAATCAGAAAGGCCTCCAGAACCACTTAAAACTGGGCCTGCTATGGGTCTTCTGTTTACATTATACCCTAATCTAACATTCTGGACCACTTTAATGTGCAGTGGACTTTGGGGCAAAGTCTTGGCAGGAAGGATAAGAGAAGGGAGACGATCTAGGGAAAGGCCAGTATTATACAGGAATACAAACCACTGCCACCCAGCTACTCCCAGGTAAAGGACTGCAGACTTGAACTGTTGTAGCCAGGTCCTCACAGGTAAGCGACCTTATTTCACCAAGATTCCCCAAAGTGGGAGGAAAGAGATTTGCTTTTCATTTTTTGATCCCCTTCACATTTGCTGATCACTGCCAATGTCAGGAATTGTAGTTAAATCTGCAAGCCCAGTCTGGAATGCTGAGGGGACTGGGCCTGTGGTCACTAGTGGTCTTTCTCATGCCCAAAGTAACTGCTTCCTTGTCGTGAAGTCTGGCTGGAAATGTGGTAGGTGGCTGAGGGACCTGAGGCCTCCCCACAAATCAGGATGACATATGACAGAGCCAGCCGATAGCTGGGACAAGACACTTTAACCTGTTTGAAAAAAGAAAAAAAACCAAGCCCTTGTATCAAGCGCGCGCACACACACACAGACAACACAAGGCAACTTCTGACTGCCCTTACTTGAATCTAAACAGAAATAGTCTTCCAGTTTTTGTGTTCTGTGAATCTTAGTGTGTGTGGTCAAACTCACAACTAATGTTGCAAGGTAAGTTTATAATCATTTCAGCTGGTCCCTTTAACCCAGTCTGCATGCAAAGGACTTCCTATAAAAGGCAGTCACCGTCAGTAACACAAGAAATAAAAATGCGTATGTGTGGTGTTTCTCTCCAGTGAGTCAGTCCACAGTGCCCTTCTTAGGCACATTTAGAGGGGTCTGCTGTCATAAATGATTGGTTCCTGTCTGTGGAGACTTGCCTTTCTAATTAAAATTAGCATGCCACCTCTCCCTTTAACGTGAAATGAGAGAATGTATCAGCAAACATCTGCCTTCAGCTTTCCTGTACTGTGCAGAGGAACCTTCAGTATAATTTGGACCGTAACAAAAAGTAGGCTTGGAGATTCCAATCAATTAATTCTATTGAAAAGCATCATGCAGCCTATTCACCAAGAAGGGCCGGGGTTTTAAACACTCAGGTAAACAGATAATCCATTAAGACAACAATGTACACTCTGGCAAATGCCATCTTAGTTTTGTCAGCATGTGTTGGTCCCCTTTGGATTCCCCTGCCCTCCCGCCGAGGGAATTCAATGCCCAGTCTTCCAATCTTTGTGCCCTCATTCATGGCTAAGTGGAAACAAAGCAGGAAAGCAGCCATACCCAGTGTTCCGTTCCCGACAAGCTCTTCCTCTATAGTAAAAAGGCGGTTGTATTTAGTCACTCGTTCGCCGCGAGAAAGACCTCCCAACTTGATAAACCGGACACCCAGTCCCACAGCCTGAAGAAGGGAAAAACAACTCGGTTTAAATGGAAGGGTCACGTTTTGCTAAACTGCACACAATTCCTTAGGAACCTTTTTTTTTTTTTTTTAATAGTTTAAAGTAGCCTGCCTACAAGCTGAGTGTCAAAAGATGAAGAAACAGTGTTGACTATACGTTAGACACTTTATGAGTCACGTAAGTATGCTGATTTTCTCCAAGAACAGGCTGGCCTTTCTCACTTCATTTTAGGATGTGAGATTCCATCCACACCTCAGCCATTTAAGTGCCCTCCTCGTCTTTCCTGGACTTCAATCTTGCTGCTTTTTAAAAGTTCAAAGATTAGCTCTTTGCAAAAGGTAGCTGTCTGGGAGGAAGCCAGTCACTTTCATAAAAGGTTATATGGCTTGCTCCACCAGAGACCGCATTTTCCTGAAATGCCAATTCATGATAAAAGCAGTGTTTTGGCAGTTCCACAACTTACCAGCTTTCAGCACTTACCAAATCGACGAGGCTGTCATCAGACGACTCTCCTTCTGTGCTGCCAAAGACAGCAATGTGCTTCGTACCTGTTGGCAAGGAAGTGTGTTCTTGTTAGCCAGTGTGGAAACAATTACCCTGTACCTGAACCTCTGGGATTAAGATTCAAAACTGGCCAGAGATTTACACATTTCCTGTTAAAGAATCAAACAGTTTGATCACCTAAGAATTCTAACCCCAAAGTCTGCTTTTTCATTGTTTACTCTCTTTCCCATAGCTTAGAGTTACTATATACTAGGTAAATGCCATGTTTCATCATATTTAAGGTATCATAAATTGTAAAATGCATCATTTTATTGCCACATGGGGGGAAATGGTGAAATTCGATTGAAACATTTGTAAAACCAAAGCTGTAAGGTGGGATTCAGTTTCATCTGTGTTCAACTCAAAAATGTCACCTTTGAGTTGAAATACAGTAAGTATGAGGGTGTTGAATGGGAAGTTCCTGTGTAAAGAGTGGCTTTCACACTTCAGGAGATCTTGGTGGCATAGTGGTTAAATGTGACAGCTGCTAACCAAAATGTTAGTAGTTTGCATCCATCAGGCATTCCTTGGAAACTCTGATGGGCAGTTCTACTCTGTCCCTACAGGGTCACTAGGAGCCACAGTCGACTTGATAGCACTGCAGAATTTTACTCAAAGGAACCTGCCACTCTGAATGTTTACTTACTGCCTGAGCCGTGTTGATGGTATTTAATCAAGCGTTTGAGGATCTCCAAACCTTTGAAGAATCTACAAAGGGTGCAAGCCAGAGATCTCCCTACAGTGATGGTGTTTGGTTCAAAGACAGGAGCGACAGCAGCAATCTGAGCTGGAAGCCACCACTGCGGCCTCCCACCTAACCACCAGCAGGTGGGCTGAGCCCTTGGCGAGGGCACCCACTAGCCAGAGGGACTTTAGGCATTTCAGTCTGGCTCTGGCAGCAGCCCAGAGCCCTGGCTGTCCGTCTGGCTCCAGTCCTGCTCCAGGTCTGAGATGAACCTTCTGCCTCATTTCTGACCCCCACTCCTATTTATGTTGCTGGTACTGCCATAAGTGAACAAGACTCCCATGAACTCATGAGGCTTTGCAGTTTAGTGGCAGAGAGCAGGCATTAAATCATTGTACAGGTAATTGTAGTGAGTACCCTAAAGAGAAATGATAGGATGCTTTGGGAAAGGACCAGAGCAGTACCTGAAGAAGTTTCATTTAAGCCAAGACATGAAGGGTACGTATAGGCCATATAGAAAGTGAAGGACAAAGCCCTCTGGGCTGATGGGACAGCAGGTTCAAAGACCTTGAGGGGGAGTAAAGAATTTGAAGCTTTTAAGGAATTAAAAAAAGGCCATTGTGGGCAAGTGGAATCACTGTAGGGCCATGGGGCACTTGACCTTCCCTTGCCAAGCCTCACTTCCACATCGTAAAATGGAAACGCTTATGTTTCCCTCATAGAATTGCTCTAACCATCAACTCCAGTTGGAAAATTCTGGCCCACTGGAAGTAAATACGAGTTCTCTCCTTTGGCATCCCAGACCCACAAGCACTGGAGTACCACTTTTCCTCTGGTTCCCATTCCCTGGTGCCTGGCATTCTGCTCCCAGATCCCAGGTTGATGGCTGAGGCTCTGCTTCCAGAAGTTTCTCTGATGCTACATTGCCTCATTAACCTGCATGCCTGTTAGTGGTCAGTCTGTCCCCACCCCAGGTCACTGGACCAACAGGAAACCACCTGCTGCTTCTGTTGGGAATCTTCCTATCTTCTTATCCTCTTTTCTACTGAAGCATGACTGCTTCCTGGACCTAGTTCCAAATTCTGGTCCTTCTTAGACTTCCCCAAGTCATTGCCAGTTAAGATGGTCCCTGATGTCTCAGTAGATTACAACTAGCTAAATGTATTTTCTATCAAATAGTGAGCACATCCTTACTGCATCCTTGGGCTGTGTCTCCACTGAAGGCAGAGCTGTGGTCCCTGTTCTTAAGATGCTGGAAGACGAATTGAGAGCAAAAAGTCATGGTAAGTAAAAAGGGACTTGATGGTACTACAACAGTGTGACACAGGCTGAGCACCTCTGTCCCTGCTGCTCTGACGCTGTTCACAAAGCCTTGCCCTTTTGGGTGGTCACCTGTGTTCCTTACTTTGAATAATGCATTGTACCTGGGGACACAGCTGAGGCAAGTGGGCACAAAGGGGTTCTACAGACCATGAGTTCAAGCCTGAGCCATGTTTTTTAGCAGTAAAGGTCTGGGCTATCCCTCTGTGTTTCTCTGAAGTTTTTCTGTAGCCCAAACTTGGTGTCCCAACAAAACTGGTAAACATGATGAAGGCTATGTGCTTTCAGAGGGCTTGGTCCTACTGCTGGGAACAGAAGACTCTCCCCCTGTGTAGCTGGCAGGGCAGTGGCCTTAGCTGCCCAGTTGTGGTAACTCTCAGAAGGGGATGACACCATGGACTGAGGCTGTTACCAGAACTCTGTGAGGGAAACAGAAAGCTGCATTTTGGTTTTTTTTGCACCAAGTCTCTCACAACTAGGTGGAATTTTTGTCTTCCAAGATTTATTTGATGCTTTTTATTGACTTTGAAATACTGCTTATGTTTGCTGTCCTGTAAAACCACGCTCAGTTCACTGCGGGGCTTGCATGTCCATGCCTGTACTCACTATCAATGAGACTGGTTATTTCCACCAAATCAGACATGGTCGTTTGGTTCGTGTGTTTTATGATCAGCCCGCTGGCTCTGGGGTTGCTGATACTTCCATCCTCTAGAAGCCTTGAGATGCTTTTGGAGGCAGTTCCTGCAATTATGTAACACCTGGAACCAAGAGCATCATGGATGCTGTCCCACTGTTCTGAGTCCTGGGTAAATATTTAAGAGTTGATTGTTACAATGTATTGAACATAATCTCAAAACAACAGGAATTATATAGCACATGGTCAAGTCATATACTTCCCTGAGAGATACACAAACACAAACCTCATTTTTTGTTTTTTTCCCCCATCTCTGGCTGAACTGCCACCTGCCACCACAGCCACACAAAATAAGCTTCATGGACAGGAACTTAAAAGTGATTTACATTTAAGTGTAAAGGTCTAGAGCATCAAATGTTAAGAGACACAAAGTGCTATTGCCAATATTGACCCTGGACTTCCTGATACAGGCTCTTCCCACCCACTCTGTTAACCACGATGCTTCTAAAGACCCTGGTAGATGATTTTATGATTATTTCTGAGAAACAGGCAACTAGAAGAAAAGAGCCTTTTTCTCAACATCTTTATTTTTAATGGGGAGACCGCCACATTTATTGCATATTATTTAAAAAGGAAACAGTATACAAAGCCATCCCAGCCATTCCAACAGATTCCAACCTCTTCCAGTCAAATCATGCAGGTCTATCTATCACATGATAAAAGTTGTAGTCAAAGACTCAGGACACAGTCATCCAAAGGCTGCCCTGGCAAGGGGACAGCTTAGCCCAGCCACTGTCCTTTACCGGTGCTGGTGTCTAGGCTGTGAAAGGAAAGATGTGCAGGCTGGGAGTGAGAGCCCCTGGGACTCCAAATGAGATCCATCACTCCTGTTGTCCCCGATTTTAAACAGCTCTAAGAGGGTGTCATGTGTTGAACTATTCCCCCCTCAAACGTACCAGTTTGGCTAGGTAATGATTTCCAGTATTGTGTAGCTGTCCTCCATATGGTGATTGTAAAATTATGTTAAAAGAAGATTCCCGTGGGACCGTAACACCCTTATGAAGGTCACCTCCCTGATAAATGTAAAGGGAGTTTCCCTGGGGTGTGGCTCACACCACCTCTTATCTTTCAAGAAATGAAAGGGAGGCAAGTAGAAAGTTGGGGACCTCATGCCACCAAGAAAGCAGCGCTGTGAACTACATCCTTGGGGCCTGAGGTTCCCATGCTGAGATGCTCCCAGACCAAGGGAACGCTAATGACAAAGACCTTCCTCCGGAGTTGACAGAGACAGCCAGCCTTCCCCTGGCACCAGCACCCTGAATTTGGACTTTTAGCCTAATGGACTGTGAGAGAATAAACTTCTCTTTGTTAAAGCCATCCACTGTGTGACATCTGTGTTATAGTAGCGCTGGGTGACTAAGACAGAAGGTCAAGGATTACTAAGCATGTTTGTTCATTGTATCTCATAGTTCTCAAATTCATAAAATCAGGACTTTAGAGTTTAAGTGGTGGAATAGACTGAACTGTGTCCCAAAAGTAGCTATTGGATTCCTAACCCCAAGCCCATGGATGTAACCCTGTTTGGAAAGCAGTGCTTGTGAGGCTAATGAGGCCAGATCAGGATACGGTGTGCCCTAACCCTAATCACTCCTGAGTTATAACAACAACAGATGAGATGCAGAAGCAAGGATACACCTGAGAAGACAGATGTCACATAAGCATCCTCCACAAGCCAGGACACCAACACTGGGTGACTTACAGGACCCCACATGGCAGAGACCCTGGTAAGGATTCACAACCCCAAAGACTGTGAGAAAACACATTTCTCTAAAGTCACCCCCTTGTGATGTCTGTGTTAGAACAGCAGTAGGAGCATAAGACACGTGTGTTAGGAAGACAGCTGGTCTCCTACTTCATATAGGACACCCTGGTCAGACGCATTACTTTGAATACATCAGAAAAACCTCAGTATCTCCAACTCTGGCAAACAGTGCTTTGTTGCTCCTCTGCATAGGCAGTAGCTGGGTTTAGGTTAGAAAATATTTGGCCTAGCATGAGGCATGTTTCCATGAGCATGTGAAAATGACACATGACTCACCTACTGAAGCACCAGCCAGAGCAGCAGGCTTGGCTTCTGTCACTTACGTTGCTTGTAAGTACGCAGCTACTCCTAATGTGCCTGGGAATGGCTCGTTTCATTCTGAAGACACACACACACACACACACACACACACACACACACACACACACACACACACACACACTCCTATGTAACTGTGCTTCTGCTGCTCATTTGCTTATCAAGCGCCTTTAGTCATAAATGCGGAAATAAAGCAACTCAGCTCCAGCCCAAATTACAAGACAGTTTGAATGATAGGTCACAAAGAAGGAGATTGTATTGTTCTGTGCTTTTTAACAAAATTTGAGGTGAGTCCTGCTTACCTCCTTCCTGAAAGGATCGATTAAGGCAATAATTGAAGGGTATTTGTTGATCAGATCCACGTACAGGTCAACCATCTCGGCAGCACTTTTTAACGTTCCCACCATCACTTCATACTTCCCTCTAGTCTGGGCGGAAAATACCAAAATAAAGGATGTATGATGAATTCTTCAAAGATGCGATTCAAGTTCAGATAATCTTAAAAGTTCGTAAGAGGATTCTTTCCAGGGCACATTTGCCTGCTGCATTTCCTTGAAACACCTGTTAAATACTAATCTGTGTGAGTCCAAGTCACCACTTAAAGTGAATTAGCTGCTCTGGGTCAGCGTCTCCTCCCAATACCCACAAAGCTCTTCCCACTGGCTCCAGATGAAGCCTTCTGCACAAAGAACCAGTGGGTGCAGCGTGGGCAGGGAATCATTCTGACTGGGGTTTATGATCCAGTGCCAGACACCTGGCTGCCTGAGTAGGTGACAATAACATCAATTCATGAAACTGCAAACAGAAAAGCGATGCACATCTGCCCACTCACTGAAACCTGCTGCCGTTCAGCTCGCCGTGAGTGAGCAAGGAACCTGTTTCCTCTGCTGTCAATAAACACGAAACCAGGTCTAGGCTTCTGAAATACTAAAACCAATACAAATGCAAAGGACTTGTGTGAAGGCATTTCTTTCTCATAGTATGTGACTTTGAACACAATATTGTCTTGAAAGAGGACTTTGAGTTCACTCTGTTCATTTAGATAAGGAAAGTCCCTACATCATTAAGTATAGAAATAAATGTGGCGGAAGGATCTAAGGTGGTCTTTCTGCAAAACAAAGCAGCTTGCCTTCCCAGTCTGCATTTAGGGATGGCACCTGGGGCCTTTAGGTACTGGGAGGTGGGATGGGGTGGACCCGAGGGGATGTTGGTTTGCTGCTGCTGCTGCTAAGAGAATGGATTCCGGTGGCATTAGGCAGTTCCTAAGAAGTCTGTCACTGAAGGGACTTCATACTTTTTTCACATTAAAAAGCAGCAAGAACTTTTAGTTTCCATAATGCAAAGCTTAAAGGTCCTGCCTTATCAGCAAGGAAGTGTGGATGACTTTGACCTAACATTATTGTAAGAATGGCCTGATATCAAGCTAATACATTTTACTGAAGATAAGCAATAAATACTCATTCTAGCTAGCATTAGCAGTCAGTATATTCCTAGTTCTTAGTATACACTGTGGATGAAAACATGCAATTATTTTTCGTAACGGTATGCCTAGGAAACAATCATTATGTGGAAAAAAATATGAAATTACTTAAAACATTCTTTTATGTGCTTAGTCTCTTTAAAAAAATAAAAGAATCTGTAGAAATCATCTGAAACTTACAATTCTTACATATTGCTCAAAATCTCCCCTGTAGTTAAAGTAAGAATCACATATTAAAGCAGAATCCTATTTGACCACATACCCCCAAATTTGACATGGATTACCAAGTTGCTGTAAATGTATATCAATATTCTGGGCATTTGTGTGCTTAAAAATGGGACATATGAGACATGTATAAATGGGAGTATAAGACAGGCAACTTCTTGTAATATCCCTAACGCACCGGCTTGCCAGGCCCATCACCCCGATGGCAGTGAGGGGGACAACCGTTGGCAATGGGCCCATTTGGTGCGCGCCTGGAGTTTCCCACTCTCTGTCTCTCTCTCCTAACTTCCTTTAGGCGGCATGGGTCCCCTGATGAAGATAAAAACTTGCCCTCCTAACCCAGGCTGTGAATACCTCTTTGATGTATTTCATTTTCTCCATCAATGTCTGTAACTTGGAAATACTTTACTATCTGTGCGGCATACACTTGGAGAGCTACATGTCTAAAGAAGCCTCGTGAGTCACAGTTAGAAGTGATCAACCTTCCACACTTGACAGATGGAGCCTTCACCAGCCAAACGACTCTACTCAGGGAACTAGACCAGTTTGTCAAATTATTTTTCAGTAGCAGTCGTGATTACAAAGTGACCCACCCATTCTGTTACAGAATTTTTATCTCTGTGTTTTATTAAGAAACTCTGTTTTTAATGTTTCAAATGATACGGCTGTATTACTCTTTGGTCATTGGTAATTGGGCTATCTCAACTCCGTACATGCCTCCTCACATGATATTAATAAATTCACAAGATAACAGGATCTGCTCCAGAAAGCATCAGAGTGCTAATTTTATAAAGGACCTTTACAAGTTGTAAAAGTCCTGGATTGGAAACTTACATAGTCCATCAACTCATGTGCAGCACAGTTGATGGCTAGATGCAGGTGTGTTCCCAGTTCCAGCCCCAGGTTTGCACAGATCCCTTGTATTAGGAGGATGGGCTGCTCTATGGTGTCAAAGTTAATGGTCAGACAGCCAAGATGGGACATCTTCCCAGTGATCTGCTGCTGCAAGAAGAAGAGAGAACGATCTGTAAAAACAGCGTGACGAGGGTCTTGGGATTCTTGTGGATAGGAGTCATCTACAGTGACACAGCTCTTCAAAGATGAGGCCCGCTGATCTGTCATTAGCTCTGGGTCCCATGCATCTCCACGTGGCTTTGGGCACATGATTCCTGTGCAGTACCTGGGAGTGGTCTTGTCACTCCAGAGGTTTTCATGTTTGGCCTTGGAGCACACTGGCCTCCCTCCACTGCACTTACACAGTTAATCAGCTCTGCCATGGTCCCTGGGGGCTAACCGGAAGCACAGCCATGTGGCTGGTGAATCTCGAGGCTATCCCTATAAACGCCCATCCTCTGTCCCCGTCTGTCTTCTTACTCCATTCCCTGTCCCAGACTTGTTCTTCGCTGTGTTCTGTTTTCCTTTATAAGGACATGACTGCTAAAATCTAAAACCTTCAGGAAAGGGTGAATCATTACAAAGATTAAAGACTTCTGCTCAAAGCACGCAGTACCAAGAATGGAGAATCTGTGGAGCCAAACAACCTCACGGAAAGGCCACATGCCTCTAACACCAGGTCAACTTTGATGTGCCCTTGCCATAAACTGCTACTAAGCAATTATAAGTTGCAGCAACATCAGTGAGTCTGAAGGCTTCAAGGCATGATCAAACTCAAGAGTAAACACAATCCCAAGAATAAACATCCCATTTTTACTAGTGAGAGCCTTAGTTAATTCCATGAACCATCCAATATTTTTATTGTCACCGAGTGGAACCTTTCATTCAGCAAACAGAGGAATAGCTGGGGAAAATTTCCGTGTATCGGTTGACGCATTTTATTCTAGAGTGTTCTAAGCTATGAGAGCATCACTTCTTGCTGCTTACTGAATGTCAGGTGCTCTTCTAAGTGCATAAAGGAGAGAGAATGATGCGTGGGAGAGAGATGCATGGGAGAACAATGCATAAAGGAGACAGAACAATGCAAGGAGATTCACTCCCTACACCAACCCCATGAAGTAGGTACTGCTACTGTCTTCATTTAACTGAGAGTTAGGTAGGTAACCTGAATCAGAATTTAGTCCAGGCACTGTGGCTCCAGAGTGTATACCTACAAAATTCTGGCTTGAGTACTTGAGAATCTGTATCTAACCTGTTCCTAACAGAAAAAGTTAAGCTGACTGAGAAGGGGCTAATCTAAGTTTCTCAGATCATGGAAGACAACCTGGTTGGAATGAAAGGAACGGCCGTGAGACTTGGTTACTTGTTCACCGCCCTCTGTCTCTCTTGCAAAGCCAAGTGTTCTCACTCCAGCACCTACAAGTGTCAAGTATTTTACTTAACGCTGCACTTACGTATTTCTCTTCTCCTAATTTTTAGAAGGAACTTAATTTTTTTTTAAATCTTTGCCAACTGCTTCCTTTAATAGCCCCTCTTACTGATGATGTCAACAGACTCCAAAGTCCCTGCCATCTGTCTCTGACTGCAGGCTTCAGAGAGCAACTGCTGCAGATGTCAGCAGCCTGCCCTTATCTGCATTACCTGCGGGGTTCTCACTGGCTGTTCTGATGATATACATTACTGAAAGTTTAAGCATGTGATAGGTGACTATGTCAGCACACCTACAACACACAAAGTGATCAGCTGACCCAGCCCAGTAGTCTAAGGCTCCAGTTTTCACAGGGTGGACTTTTTGCCTGGCTTTCTTGACATTATCTAGATTCCAGCAATGGTCCACCTAAAATGTGCCAGATCAAAAGTCACCTTTTTGTGTGTGTTTTTTTCTTTCTCTAACAGTAGCAAAACGGCAGTGGATTCAAACCACTGACCTTCTGGTTAGCAGCCTGATCTGTTAAACCCTGTGTCACCAGGCTACAAACAGTAAAATGAAGATCTAATATAACCTATGTGCCTTTGAGTTAGTTATTAGAGAAATTCAACTTTCCAAACACATCACTTCATTTCCAGGCCTATTACTCAGAGGTGCTTCTTCCAGCCCTCACCAGGCCACCCTGCAAGGAGATGTAGGGATAGAATAAGATTCTGGCTCTGGGGCTGCCTGGGTAGTGCTTATAAGTATCGCTGTGTAATTTTCATTTGCATCAGCCCTGTCTTGGAGTAAAATGACTATGGGAGTGGAATGGAGGCTGGGAATATAGAGATAAATCTTGTCACAAAGAAGGGTGATAAATACATATACTTACTTGAGCCCTTTTGCCTCCATTATGCCCTTTTTTGGTCTCTGGTTTCGGAGGAGGGAGCTGTGAAGACAGAAGACAAAAAACACGTCACTTAGGATCTGCAGGGATGTCCCTGGCTGCTTCCGAAACTCTGGGCTGTCTGCTGCCCTGGGGCCTGGCCAGCCACACTGTGGGGTCACGTTTTCATGCACACATACTCCCAGACAATGGCACCTATTTACTACTTTTGTAAGTCTTAAATTATTTCTCAATTCAGACACAGCTACCCTTTACGTCATCCTTCTTTCCCTCTCACATATACGGGAATGTGCGTAATATATGAGGACGGACAATTAAGTTTGTGAAACCATCCTCGACAAAGTGCTACATAACTCATTGCTGAATATCATTATGGTTACCTTCAAAGCACTCCCTCTGGGAAACTATGCACCGACACCAGTGCCTGGTCGACCCTTCAAAGCAATTTTGGAACTCTTTCTGGAAGGGTGGTCACAATTGTTATCATTACTACCCTTCATGTACTGAATGTCCTCAAAATGGCTCATAATTCCTTTATCTGGAAGTAAACAAAAAAGTTACTGGGAGCCAGATCAGGTGTGTAGCGAGGGTGTTCCAATATAGTCATTTGTTTACTGGCTAAAAACTCCCTCACAGATAACTAGACAATTAAGTTTGCAAACTTGCTACCATGCCACTGTGCACAATGGCCATTCCAGAAAGAGTTTCAAAATTGCTTTGAAGAGTGGACTAGGCACCGGTATCAGTGCATAGCTTCCCGAGGGGAGCACTTCAAAGGTGACTACAGTGACACTCAGCAAGGAAGTATGTAGCACATAGAACAATTAAGTTCATGGACTTAATTGTGAGACCTTGTAGAGAGAGAGAGAGACACACACATATAATCATGACTTTCTACTCATTAAAAAAACTTCACTGCCATTGTGTTGATTCCGACTCCTAGCAACCCTATAAGACACAGTAGAACTACCCTATACAGTTTCCTAGTCTGTCTTTACAGAAGCAGATGGTGTATCTTTCTCCTCGGAGTAGCTGGTGGATTCAAACTGCTGCCTTTTGGTTGGCAGCTGAGCACCTCAGCACTGCCCCACTGAAGCTTCCTTGCTCCTCATTGCTTGCTCCCACAGTATTACCCCTTCAAGGTGGAGGGAGCTTGCTGTCTGCAGCACTCTACCAGGCACCAAGGATGCAAAGTTTCTTTTGTGCCCTAAGAAGTAATCCCATTGTAGTATTTACTTTTGTTGGCCTAAAGAACACTTTCTCCTGCCAGGCAGACTTGACTTTTGGACCTAGCCAAAGGTCCTTAGCGCTGGTACGTCTGGTGGGTGTGATGTCACTGAGGCGAAAGGCAAAGGTCCTTCTTAAAGAGGAACTGCCACAGGGTTTGGAGTTTCCCTTAGCAAGCTATTGAAGCATCTAGTCTTCTGTAGGATGCATTTGAATGTCTAGGGCTCTGGAAACTGGGGCACGCTGGTCCCTGAATCAGCATGGTTCACACTCAGGTCTCTGCAAGTACAGTTATTTTGCTTCTTGCCACTGTGGAGTGATTTAGACTGTCCATTTCCTGGTAAAACTAACACTCAGGAAGCAAACCACTGAGTCCAGAAGTAGAACTGCAGTGGTGACTAAGACCCCAGGTGGGCACCGCTTCAAGGACCTTGAGTTTAGGGAGACAGACAGGTAGTGCATGACCAGGTGGGAGGGGAGTGTGGAAGAGTCATGGTGGGGACTCTGAAGGACAGACACCTGGATGAAGTGTAGACCTCTGGGTAAAGAGAAGCATATGCGTAAAGGCCGAGAGCCAGGCATCATGGGCTTCTAGAACAGAAAGCCCAAACAGAGTGATGTGTCTAAGGCTGGAGGGGGATCACGCAGGAGTTAAGGAGTGGATAACCGCTCAAGACTTTGGACTTGAACTTACGGACAAAGCAGTGGGAAGTCATGTGGCACTACCAGGTGAAGAGCTGAGCTGCACGGTTCCTCCGTCAGCTGAGAATGGTAAACACTGAGGAATGTTGTTATTACATTACTACTACTTTTCTCCTGTCTTCCCAACCAGATTTTAAACTGCCTGAGGGCAGGAACTGTCTTTTCAACTCTGTAGCATCTACTGTAGGGCCTTGCAACAGCAGTAAATAACTGAGAAAAACAAGCTGTAACATTTTTCTCTGGCACGTAGTTAAGGACGTAGTTGTTCAATATGATAAAGAGCCCAAATCTCCAGCCTTTATAATCAGACAAGATGCAATTTATTCTTGAATGACTGTTCTCAGTCTAGGTGTGTTTAAAAATAGCTTAAATCCAAATTAAACAAATACAGCCTTTCATTAGCAAGAATTAGTCATCTACAGGCTTCTGGCAAAAAGTCAGTTACACTGAAATCTGGCGTGAAGTAACTTGCTGATTTATGCAAGCAGTCACATGATATCATCAGGAACAATCATTTTATTGCCAAAACAAAGCAGAGTGACTGCAGGAAACTCTGATCCCCATCCTAGCGTCTCCCAGTTTGAAGATGAAAGCTGGATTTTAGCTAAGGCTTTCTGCAAACCTGCTTTGGGTTGACTTATCCATGAGAAAATGTCCTATTTCTTCAGCAATATTTTTTTTCCTTGAAAAATAAAATGAGATTTAATGGAATAACTAAAGTTGGGAACAATCTGGTATCAGTATAATCACCCGGAAAGAGTAAACATCTCTGTACCCAGTTAGGGTTATATCACAAGGCACCATGCCATTGGTGAGATCAACTCAGGTTCTCTCTGCACACTGCTTCCAGTCCTTCCAAGGTGGGAATCTGTATTTCACCACTGCCCTAACTGAAGCACTGAGCCCAAACTGTTTCATTTCAAAGGCCTTGTTCCTTCCTCTGTGTTTCATGTTGTTAGCACTAAAACTTTACAGAAACTCATAACATTAACGGATTAGTGACATTTTTGCATGCCTTTTCATTGAGCATTACAGCTTTTCATTCAAACAAGAATGAGCTAGTGGGAGCTGTTACTAAAGACCCTACTGCAGATCTCAAACATGCAACACCAGCTATAGGAATCTGATCCTTGCTTCACACCACTCACATAAATGCCAAATGAATTTGAGATAGAAATATTTTTTAAAAAGTCTCAACGTGTGAAAAGCATTCCATAATTTGGGAGCAGACTACCACATGATTAATATCACAGACTCTGAGGCTCGACTTTCTGGGTTTCAAGCCCAGCTCTACTACTTAAGGGGCAAAGGGTAAGTTAGTTAACGTCTCTAGGCCTCAATTTAAACCTTAATCCATAAAGTGGAGATAATAATACTATCTGTCTATGGAGTTGTGGGAAACCCTGGTGTCCTAGTGGTTCAGAGCTACAGCTGCTAAGCAAGATGTCGGCTGTCTGCATCCACGAGGTGCTCCTTGGAAACTATGGGGCAGTTCTAGTCTGTCCTACAGGGTTGCTATGAGTCAGAATCAACTCAACAACAGGTCTTACACAGTTGGGAGGACTGGATGAGTTAAAATACTGAAGCATTTACAACGGTGCCTAAACCAAACCAAACTCATTGCTATGGAGTCCATTTCAACTCACAGTGACCCAGGCAGGGTTTTCAAGGGTATAAATCTTTATGGAAGCAGACTGCCACATCTTTCTCCTGTAGAGCCACTGGGGGTTTCAAACTGCTGACCTTTCGGTTAGCAGTTGAATGCTGTAACTGCTGCGCCACCACAGCTCCTTGGAATGGTGTCTAGTAAGCTTAAACAATATTTGTCACTTATTAGTATTATAGGAGGTGAATGTGCTGTATTAAACAAGGAACAAAAAGTAGAAGCTTTAAAGCAAGGTTTTTCAACCTCAGCACTATTAACATTGGAAAACTATGTGTTGCCGGAGCTGTCCTGGGTACTGCAGGACATCTAGCAAAATCCCCAGCCTCTATCCACCTCATTCATGCCAGGAGAAACCCTCCCTCCAAGTTGTGACAACCAAAAATGTCTCTAGATATTGCCAAATATCTCCTGGGGAAAAATCACTCCTTGCTGAGAATGATTGTCTTAAAAGATCACACTGACACATCTTACTACATTAAAACTTAAAAAAAAAGTATGGTGCCATAAAGTCAAAGGCAAGCCGCACAACTGACAAAAATGTATACAATATATTAAAAAGGATTATATAAGATTATATCCCTTATCATATAAAGTCCTAGATCAGGAGTGGAGGAGTACTCATTATGAATGTGCGTCATACAGAGGACACTACCTTCCTAGCTCAAAGTGAAGAGGACCTGAACCACCTACTGATGAAGGTTAAAGATTACATGCTTCCTTACAGATTACATCTCAACATAAAGAAAACACTAATCCTCACAAACGGACCAGTTAGCAGCTGACTGGAAGAGATCCATATTTATGTCCATTACAAAGAAAGGGGATCTAACCGGATGTGGAAATTACCAAACAGTATCACTAATACTATACTCACATAACTGAGTAAAATTTTGCTCAATATCACTGAAAAGCAACTATTAACAAGGAACTGCCAGAAATTTAAGCTGGATTCAGAAGAGAATGTGGAACCAGGGATATCACTGCTGATGTCAGATGGATCTTGGCTGAAACCAGAGAATACCAGAAAGATGTTTACCTGTGTTTCATTAACTATACAAAAGCATGTGACTGTACAGATCTAAGAAATTACGGCTAACATTCCATAAAATGGGAATTCCACAACACCTAATTGGGTTCTTAAAGGAATCTGTATATGGATCAAGAGGCAGTCATATGAACAGAACAAGGGGACGTTGCACGGTTTAAAGTCAGGAAAGGCATGTGTCAGGGCTGTATCCTTTCACCATGCCTTTTCAACCTACATGCTGAGCAAATAACCCAAGAACCTGGATTATACAAAGAAGAATGAGACATCAGGATTGGAGAATAACTCATTAACAGCCTGCATCACACCAATGACACCACCTTACTTGCTGGTAGTGAAGATATTTGAAGCACTTACTGATGAAGATCAAGGACCACAGCCTTCAGTATGGATTGCACCTCAACATCAGGAAAACGAGAATCTTCACAAATGGACCAGTAAGTAACATAATCACAAATGGAGAATGAATTGAGGTTGTCGAGGATTTAATTTTACTTGGGTCCACAAACAGCACCCATGGGAGTTGCAACAGAGAAATCAAAAGATGCACTGCATTGGGAAAATCTGCTGAAAACGATCTCTCTAAAGTATTGAAAAGTAAAAGCATCACCTTGAAGACTAAAAGGCGCCTGGCCCAAGCCATGGTAATTTCAATTGCATCATGTGCATGTGAAAGCTGTACAGTGAACAAAGAAAACAGGAGAAGAACTGATGCCTCTGAATTGCGGTGCTACAGAAGAGTGCTGAATGTACCACAAACTGCCAAAAGAACAAACAGATCTGTTCTACATGATGCATAACCAGAGTGCTCCTTGGAAGCAAAGATGGCAAGACTGCTTCTTATGTACTTTGGTCATGTTGTCAGGAGAGATCAGTCCCTGGAGAAGGACATTATGCTCAGTAGAGTGGAGGGTCAGTGAAAAAGAGGAAGACTCTCGATGAGATGGATTAACACAGTAGCCACAACAACGGGCTTAAGCATAAAAACGATTGTGGACATGGCGCAAGACTGGGCAGCATTTCATTCCGTTGTTCACAGGGTCACTATGAGTCAGAACCAACTCAACAACACCTAACAACAACAAGGTGTGACTTTAGCACAGAGCCAGCTGTCTGAGAATTTAAATTAGGTTCTTAATTATCATTAGAAACTAGCCAGTGATGGAATGTATAATGTTGGCTCCTATGGGAAAACTAAGGCAGATAAATATATTTTCCATATCTGTATAAACAATATTGACTTAATTCCAAGATCAACTACAGACTGTATACTAGAAGATACATAAGTTTGTGTTGGTAACTAGCTACCATGAATCTCAACATACCATTTCAATCGTTCTGTTTACATGTTTCTGAATTTCCAGAAGCATCTCCACACCCTGAAAGTAGAACAACCATCATCTTCCATAAGTGAAGTCTAGAAATTTCAGATATGAAAACTTACATCATACATGGCTACTTCAAGCTCAGAATATTGGTAGGTCTCTGAGAAGGCATGCTGTTTAATAGACAACATAGTCTCCAAAATTGTATGTTCATCTTTAGCCCCCAATTCTCATTCAGATGAAAGTGAATGAGGGAGGCTCTTCTTCCTCAGTAACCTCTCCATTCTTCAGAACTGACTCATTCAGTTGGTTAGAGCACGTTAACCTCATCATCTCATGATCTCTTGGCTGAACCTGGACAACCTTTCAATACATGTCACTGGTCACCAAGGGAATGTGTTTGTAATTGGTACAAAGCCATTGCCACTTAAAAAGTTGAAAAGTATTTTCTGATAATGATGGAGTCTGCATACTAAGATGAAGAATGGCAGGCACATCATGCCCTGGTACCCAGACAATGCACCAGGTATTTACCAAAGGAAAGACCTAGGTCCTCGAGTTCTCACCTAACAGACCGAGTAGCTAGGAACCCACCAGATTCCATTTATTCCAATATATTCCAATTCTCCGGCCTTCCTGCATGACCAAGGCCTGCAGAGTGATTCACCCACGTCTTCTCCATGAGTCACCAGCATGAGCAACTGCTCTAATGAGTCAGAAATCTGAGATGGTCTAAATGTGCTCTCTTTGGCTTGAAGTCTTGACTTTGTTCCCATTTATCTGATTTCTTAAAACATTTTTCCTCACTTTCTACTTAATTCTCTCTCCCTTGATGTCATAAGCTTTGGTGTCATAAGCCTTAGACACATACACTAAAAACTAACTGGTGGAATATGTGTGTGTTTATACATACATATATATATGTGTGTGTGTTTAAATAGAAACAGCCATTAAGATAATATAAGGTACTTGTCTGGTGCTTAATCCAGGATGGGGGATACAAATCACTTCTTTCATTAAATTCAGCTTCCCAGGAGATGATTTCCCGCAGCTTAACAGAGACACCATCAGCAAAGGTACAGTTAGCTTTTCTGGCTGTTCCTGAAATAAAGGAAAATCAAAGAAAAACAAGAAACATGATTTATTCATATTCAGATACTAATGTGCACATGATACTAATAGCACATGATAGATACTAACCTGATTGTGCTTCAGTAATGCAATATTTAAGTATAGAGGATTACTGCCCAGTATGGCACTGGTTTTTGCAACAGCTAGTGACACAGCTCCTATGGCCATGCTGCCACAGAGAACAGGTTCAGCAGGTTCTTCGGGTAAAATAGGTTTCTCTGGGAGAGTATCCCTCCTTCCTGGGTGGAAACATACTGATAAAAGACTGCTTCTTAAGAAGTTTGCCTATAATAAAACTGTATTTTAATGTCTTAATTAAGAAAGCAACAGCCCAGCAGAAATAAAAATGAGAATAAAAAATGAGGTTGGAAGAGCCTATTCTCTACCTCAATGTCCAAGCGTTCTGTTTGACTTCATTTACTACCCCTAATGCCCAAATAATCCTTAGGCATGGATTTTTACCTTTCTAAGAAAGTCTAGGCCATTCAATATTAACTCCTTCATCAGTCCTGTAGGGCAGACATTCTTCTTCCACATGCCCATCTAAGTAAACTGGGGCTTGGAGGATGAGAGACGCACCCAATATCTAACAGTAAGTAGACAAAGATAGGATGTGGATATCTTTGAATTCCAAATCCTCTATTTGACTATATTCCACCATATTGTTGTTGTTGTGTGCTGCTGAATTGGTTCTAACTCATGCTCCTCTAAGTACAACTGAAGAAAACGCTGCCCAGTCCTGCACATTCTCACAATTGTTATGCTTGAGCCTGCTGTTGCAGCCACTGTGTCGATGCATCTCACTGCGGGTCTTCCTCTTTTTTTTCTGACCCTCTACTTTTTCAAGTATGATATCTTTCTCCAGGGACTGGTTCCTCCTGATAATGTTCAAAGACCATGAGACAAAGCTGCACTATCACTGCTTCAAAAAGCATTGTGGCTGTACTTCTTCCAAGATAGGTTTGTTATTTAGGCAGTCCATGACATGTTCAATATTCCTTGTCAGGATGGTAGTTCGAAGGGATCAGTTCTTCGGTTTTCCATACTGTCTAGCTTTCAACATGCATGTGAGATTACTGGTGTTATCTTAGTCCTGAGATTGACCCAGTGCAAGATGCTGTTTGACTAGTGCTTCCATGGGTGTTGACTGCGGATCCCAGTAAAATGAAATCCTTGGCAACTTCAGTATTTTCTCCATTCATCATGATGTTGCTTATTGTTCTAGTTGTGAGAATTTCTGTTTCATGTTGAGGGGCACTCCACACAGAACACTGTAGTCTTTGATCTTCACCAGTAGGTGCCATCAGACCTCTTCACTTTCATCAAAGAAGATTGTGTCATCTGCATACAGTAGGTTGTTAATGAGTCTTACTCCAATCTTCATGTCATGCTCTTCTACACACAGTCTAGTGTCTCAGATTATTTGCACAGCATACAGATCGAATAAGTATGGTGAAAGGACACTACCTCGACACACTCCCTTCCTGATTTTACACCACACAGTATTCCTTTGCTGTGTTTGAATGACTACCTCCTGGTCTGGTACAGCTTCTCCATGAGCACAGTGAAATGTTCTGGAATTACCAGTCTGTGCAACTTTATTCATAACAATCCACACATCTTACTGTCTTTGCATAGTCAATAAAACATACGCAAACATCTTTCGGGAGCCCTGGTGGTGCCATGCTTGAACAGTCGTTTGCTAACCAAAATATCTGCAATTGCAATTTAGATCCACCAGGTGCTCCCTGGAAACCTTACAGAGCAGTTCTACTCTGTCCTATAGGGTCATGATGATTTCTAATTGATCTCACGACAACGGGTTTTTTTTTGTGTTTTTTTTTTTTTTTGGTTTAAACATATTTATGGTATTCTCTGCTTTCAGTCAACATCTGTCTAACATCAGCAATAATATCCCTTATTCTACAACCCCTTCTGAATTCAGTTTGAATTTTTGGCAGTTCCCTGTTGATGTACTTCTACAAATACTTTCGCATGATCTTCAGCAAAATTTGGCTAGTGTCTGAAATTAATTACATTGCTCCATAGTTTCTGCATTCTGTTGAATCATCTTTCTTTGGAATGGGCATAAATATGGATCTCTTCCAATTAGTTTGCCAGGTAGCTCCTTCAGCACGAGCTCCTCTGGCACTGCAATACATATTTAAACATCTCAAGTGGTATTCTATTTCGTGAGCTTTGTTTGCCAATGCCTTCATTGCAGCTTGACTTCTTCCTTCAATACCATCAGTTCTTGATCATATGCTACCTCCTGAAATGGTTGAACATTGACCAAGTCCTTCTGGTACAGTGGCTCTGTGTATTCATTCTATCTTCTTTTGATGCTTCCTACTTCATTCAATATTTTCCTCATAGAATCATTCAATAATCCTTCTTGAGGCCAGAATTTTTTCATCTTTTTCCAGCTTGAGAAATGCCAAGCCTCATCTTCCTTTTTGGTTTTCTAACACATGGTCTCTGCACACTTTATTATAATACTTTACTCTGTCTTATCAAGATGCCCTTTGAAATTGTCTTTTACTTCATCATTCTTTCCCTTACTTTAGCTACTCTACATCAAACAGCAAGTTCCAGATGACATTCATTTTGATCTTTTCTTTCTTCCTTGTCTTTTTAATGACCTTTTGCTTTCTTCATGTATGATATTCTTGATATCATTTCACAACTCACCTGATTACTGGCCACTTGTGTTCAATGCATCAGATATATTCTTGAGATGGTCTCTAATTTCAGATAGGATATACTCAAGGTTGTATTTGACTTTCATGGACTTGCTCTAATTTTCTTAAACTTCAACTTGATCTTTCACATGAGCAGTTGATGGTCTGTTCTGTAGTTGGTTCCTGGCCTTCTTCTAATTGATGACGCTGAGTTTCTCTATCATTTCTTCCCACAGATATAGCTGATTTGATTCCTGCATACTCCATCTGCTGAATTACATGTGTACAGTCATCGTTTGTGTTGCTGAAAAATATTCCATCCTAACTACTGCGTATCCAGCTTTCTGTTGAACATCTCTTCATCAGTGTGCCTTACTCTCTGCCCTTCTCCCCAGCCCCAAAGCAGCGCCTAGTTCTGTGCTGTTGCTGACTTTAGGAACGCCTCCAAGATCTAACTAGCCACCCAGAATCCTCGCGCATGTTTCACTCTATTGAGTTCTCAGCTGCTGTGTTCATTATAAAATCTCCAGTGTCCCTACCATCTCCTACTTCCCTGGTTCAAGTCCCCATGGAGATAAGACATATAAACACCTAGCACACAATAAATGTTTAACAATTTACCATCCCCCTCCTGCCTCTTTCTTTAAGTTCCAGGTCCTATCAGAATAAAAGGAAGAACCAAATGAACTCCCATTGATGGCCATTACCTATTACTCAGTACTGGCCACCTGGCCCTCCCAAGGAAAAACAGGCTAACATAACTCTTCTGCCTTGAGTAATTCTCTTCCTCTCTGTGCACCTCAGCATCCAAATCTAGTGAAACAAGGAACTTTGTCTTGACAATATTTTGGTCACTAGTTTTGATGCTCTCCTACTCACTGGAACCCACATTTATTGAGTAGTTTATTTGTGCCTGGCACAATGCTAGATATCAGCAATGTCCAGGTGACCAAGTTATGATTCATGCCCTTAAGGGGCAGGCTTTAGTTGGGTAGACAGACAGTCACTGTTACTACCCTAGCAGCAGCTCTAGAATTAATATCCCAGCCAGAGAGCTGAGGTTAGCAATCTGTTGCAGGAGTGGGTACAAGGGGAACAATTACTTAGATTATTTGCTCTAAAATAGCAAGGTTTCTAACAAAAACTTTGTTAATCAAGACTGATAGAATGTTGGTTATCCATTATCAAAGGATATCATATGGAACGGCTACTGGATGAACTAATGGAAATTTGGGAGTAGGGGAGGTTGTTTAGAGGTCTCCAAGGAAAAACACTCCCTCACACTGCCACTATTCAGTGCAATGTAGTAAGTGTTCACCTCTGGGTGAGAAATCTTTTTATGTAATAAAACTGGAGGGGGGATGGGGAGAAAACCCACTCATCCAGCACTGCATCTTCCAACAAGGAAATGGCACGGAGGGTGGATGGCACCAGGCTGGGGGCCCAACATAAACCAGTAACAAAAAGACTGACTCAGGAAGGCAGTCCAAGTTTCAGCCTTTCTTCCTCTTGCATTTGCCACTAAAGGTCCTGCAAGACGACACGCCACCGACCTTGCTTTTGTCCTTTCTTTTTTGCAGGAGCCGGGGGAAGTGGTGGCGGTGCTACAGGCAAAGGTATATGCACTGTTGAGTCTTCCTCTGTATTTTCCAATTCCTTTCTCTCCTGCTCTTCTTGCACTTTGTTTGCAAAGAATGTCCTTAATGGAAGGAAAATATAACTTTAGAATGGTTTGCTTAAGAACAAATCAACTTCAATTTCCAAGACAAAAAAATAATGATGCTGTTATACAACTGTGTTCATGAGCAGACATAAACTTATGAGACTGCATGTTCTCGCTTTAAAGTATTTGAGTCTGGTTTGCATTCTGAAAATAATCCTTGAAGTTGTAATTTGATCAAAGGCGACTGGATTTTCTTCTAATAAATGACCATCAAAAGACAAATTATGGTTAAGAGCAGTCAGTGAAATGTAGTGCTATGTGCACTTTATGACTTCCTTTTCATTTTTCGTTTAAAGGAATAGTTAAAAGCTTTGGGAAATCCCACTTAAGATACACCACATAAATGTTCAACCCACGCTCCCCATAATAAAGAGAACAGGTTAAAAGCTTTCACAAACAAAAACAAGCAAACAAACTACAAAGATATGGGAATTAGATCTGCATCAGACTTACTGCCAGCCAATCCAGTAATTAGTAACGCTACTGCTAACTGGGCAATGTCTTCAAAGTAACGAGGAAAACTGACTTCAACTGAGAGGCCTATACTGGTCAAACCTCAACCACATGGGTAGAGTACTAACATTTCCACACATGTAAGAGCTCAAAAATTATATCCTACATACCCTTTCTCATTCTTACTTTTAAAGGATGTGATCCTGGAAATCAAGAAGGGAAGATATAGAACATGGGAAACAGGAGATCAGGGAGAGAAGTCTTTATGGCATCTCTGTAGTTGTCCAAGAAAGGAACTAATCCAGATGGGAGATTTGGAGAGGCCAAACTCCAGGAGACAAAAGGGAATGTAACAGACTTGTTGATTGGTTTGACTGGCAGCTTAGAAAAACTTAAGAATATGATAATAGCGAGTACGAGCAAAAACAAACAAAAGGAACACTATTTCAGAACCAAGAAAACAAAATCTTCTCTGAAAAGTTCTTTGCAACAGTCATGCTCTACCTCAGAGGCAAACAAAGTATGGTATACACAGTTGAGAAAGTGGGGAAACTTAGGGAAGGGAATCCATCTGATCTTTGTTTGGCTTACAGGGCTGTGGCCTGAGACTGCACAAAAGGAAAAGAAATTCTAATAGCTTACTTGGTGGAGCACTGAACAGTACTCAATAGCCCTAGTAATGTAAACCCTCCATGGTTTTCAATTTTTAGAACAAATATTTGGACAAAGCCTAGAAGGCTTGGTAGTGCTCTAGCACAGAATATAAGCAGGAGCAACAGCTACCTCATGAAAGGATGTGAGCAGCTCAGAAAGTGGGAATATGAAGGGTGCGGAGGAGGACGGGGCATTATTTCAATTATTAACTTGATTCTTTTCCTGAGAAACTTCTCACTGAATCATAGGAAAGCTTTTGGCAAGAAAAGAAAAGAAAGTGTAGTCATATACAGCAAGAGTTTAATAACAGGTTTTCAGAAGAAAAAAAAAGATTGTAAATTTTGGGGTTTCTTGAATTGATTTCACTTTACCCAGTTAATACCACAGACCTGTAATCTTGGCATGTGAAATGAAAACTGACATGAATGTACATTTCACAGTGGAAGCGATACCTCAGTAAGTGATCCACTTCGGTCTGGTTGGAAGGTTCGATGCCCTGAAGCTCCATGGTGATGGTCTCGTTGACCCACTGCACAGCAGTGCTGACGGCATCCTTCCTTTCCAGCTCTTCCGCTTCCAGGAGCTCAGGCGAAACATTCTCACGTACTTCAAAGTGAGATGAGATCACCACAGAACATATGTTCTGAAAACAATACATGTCGACATAGTCCCTAGCTCTCACAGAAAACAGGAAATTCAATTAATCCAGCTTTTAATGTGCACCCTATTTTATTATCCGTTTCAAGAGGAGAATGAGAATATATAATTTTCTTTGAAATATTTCTATAGCTGTTGAAACACTGTGGAATCTAACTTCAAGTAACATTTCAGATTATCACCTCATGAGAATGCTCTTCTAAAAACTCTGTGTGGAACTTCATTTTTATCACTACCTCCTCAATAAATAGCTAACAGAATACTAACGGATTTAATCATGATTATTCTCCTCAGAGAGACTGCAGCAAAAAATTATTTTTAATAATAAATATCCAAGCTACATATAAAAACTACTATGGGCAATAAAACCTATTAAACTATTTATGTAGATCAGTCTATGTAGCTATAAATCCATGTAAACTTATAAATATATGAATCTATAAATCTACATGTAAATACAGAAACAATTGCATTGATAATGTCAGAATTTGAAACTGTGTTTGCCTCACTTCCTTTCTCTGTCTTTTGGGTCACCTTCAGGTACCAGTCATGTCGGTACTAAAATTACATGTAACGATAATGAAGCCATCATGGTTGGTGATAGATTCTTGCTTTCCGTACATGACTACTATCAATAGTATTAATATATATTTCACAAACACTGGATTTCAAAACAGATCATTTTCTACAATTTAGGCAAGGTGTTGCTGTGAGTGGCCTTTTAGGTGTTTCCACTCATGGTGACAATTTAAACAAGAGTTGCTAACGAATACAGTGCAGCCAGGCCATATTGAGGAACACATTTAAGCTTTCTCACACCTTGGAGGAAACGCTGGTGGTGCAGTGGTTAAGTGCTACATCTGCTAATCAGAAGGTCAGCAGTTCGAATCTGCCAGGTGTTCCTTGGAAACTCCATGGAGCAGTTCTGTCTTATTGGGTCAGTATGAGTTGGAAATGACTTGATGGCAGTAGGTTTGTTTGTTTTTTTGGTTTCATACCTTTGGAAAATTTTGAATGGTGCAGAATATTTCCACCTGTAGGGTTGGAAGGCCCAATCCATCCAGAACGTTTTTCCCCACTACTCTGCATATCGTGGGAGGCTTTGCAAGTTTAGAAAAGCAGTTTGCCTTCAAAACAAAAACCAAAAAAAAATCACAATGCTACATCTAATTTATCTTCCAAAGGTCACTCACATTTACTCTTGTTCATTTTTACCAAGTTTCTGAGTGTCATTCCTGGTACGAGGGTCAGCCTGGCAGCTGTGGGAACTGCCCTTCCACAATGCACCCACATTTGGACTCAGTTCAATGCTGAGTCTCCGATACATGGAACAATCTACTACTTTGCAGAAACTTGAGTCTTTTTCAAATTTAATTGGTTTACGTTACTCTTTACCAAGCCTTCTTAATAGCAAACCCAATTCCCTAACCCATCCCTCTGTCCAAGATGCAAAAGTCAGTTGCTCTCTAGAACATGATCATACATTCAAACTTACAAAACCTAAAGTGGAATGCTTTTTATTCCTCCTAGCAAGGCATCTGGCACTATAATGGTGAAGACTTAGGGAGCAGCTGTATTTCACTTACTGCCAGTCCAGGCATAATCCTGCTTTCATTGTTAGATGCTGTCGAGCTGGTTCCATTTTGTAGCAACCCTACGCACAACAGAATGAAACACTTCCCAGTCATGCGCCACATCCACCATCATTTTCATGCTTAAGCCTATCGTTGCAGCCAATGTATCAGTCCATCTCATCGAAGGTCTTCCTCTTTTGTGGTGACCCTCCACTCTACCACCCATGATGTCCTTCTCCAGGGACTGATCCCTCCTAACAACATGTCCAAAGTATGTAAGGCACAGTCTCGCCATCTTTGCTTCCAAGGAGCATTCTGGTTGTACTTCTTCCAGAACAGATCTGTTTGTTCTTTTGCCTGTCCATGGTACATTCAATATTCTTCTTCTACACCACAATTCAAAGGCATCAATCCTAGGTGTTCAAAAACATTGTTGGGGACATTACTAATAGCAGTTTCATTAATGTGTAAAAGTAGACGCCATTCGGAAATAACCCAAGAAAGAAACTGAAGAGAAAATGGAGCCAAAGTAGAAAGCCCATTCAAGGAGCCTGAATAAAGATTCAAGGTGGTGTGTCTAAACAGAGGAGCATGAGCTAGGAGAGAAGGGCAAGTGAAGAAACTTCCATCTCACCTTCCTTAGGTAGTAAATACTACCAGAGAGTATTGGGCTCTTGGTTTTCATTTATTACACTAGGTATCTGATCTGTCAGTTCAAAAATCCAATGACCTCCACTTAGCTAACTGGTCATCTAACACTCATCAGCAATGTGCTAGCTCAGCGAGGGCACCCAAGTAGAACCAAAGCAGCCAATTTTCCCATGTATGGATTTTAAGGATGGTTTGCACGTTAGAGTACCCGAATGAGTTTAGACAGAATTGGAGGCAGGAAAAATGCTATCTAGCTTCCACTTTGTGTATCATGGGGAGTTCAGTTCAACCACTACAGAAAACCTACCCAGATATGGTTTAGGTGGACACAGGAACTAACATTTTTTGAGTGCCATGTTGGCATAGGGGAGCCCTGGTTTTGGTTTGTAACAGATCATCCCAAAACTTAATGGCCAAAACCATTTATTTGCTCATGACTGCAATCCAGGCTGGGCTTAGCATACTGGGTTAAGTGCTACATCTGTTAACCGAAAGGTTGGCAGTTCAAATCCACCAGGCACTCCTTGGAAACTCTATGGGGCAGTTCTAGTCTGATCTCTAGGGGCATTATGAGTCAGATCTGACTTGACAGCAATGGGTTTGGTTTTTTTTTTTAACGTTGGCATATTGTTTTGGTGTGATGTCTGGTAACCAGAAGGTGGGCAGTTCAAATCTGCCAGGTGCTCCTTGGAAACTATAAATCAGTTCTATTCTGTCTAATAGGGTTGCTATGAGATGGAAACGACTTGACAGTTGTGGGTTTTGGGTTTTTTTTTTGTGATATGTACTTTAAAACAGTGATTGTATCCAGTTTATCACTGCATCACATACTACAGTGCCTGTCTCATAAAGGATTCCATAAATCTTGTATAATCAATGACAGACACACCCCTGGGCACTTTGTATACAATCTGTCATTAAGTTCGCAGAACAACTCTGTAAAATAAATGGTATCACCACCATTCCACAGATGAGCAAACTGAGTTCCACAGAAGTGAACTAAGACTATGCAGGCAATGTTTTAGTTATCTATTTGTAGGAACCCCTGGTGGCATAGTGATTAAGTGCTGTGTCTGCTAACGACAAGGTGGGCAGTTCGAATCCACCAGGAGCTCCTCAGAAACTCTCTGGAGCAGTTCTACTCTGTTCAATAGGGTTGCTATGAGTCAGAATTGACTTGATGGCAGCAGGCTTGGTTTTGGTTTTGGTATGTAACAGACCATCCCAAAACTTAATGGCCAAAACCATTTATTTGCTCATGACTGCAATCCAGGCTGGGCTTAGCTGGGTAATTCTGCTGCTGCTTGTATCAGGGGTCTCCCATGCAGATGTAGTCATCTAGAGGCTTGAATATGCCAGAATATCCAAGTTGGCTTCACTCATCTGTCTCAGTGCCTCAGCTGCGATGCTTGGGGGGCATGCTTATCTGTCTTTCCCACATCCGGGGGGGGGGGGTCTCTAATCTTCCGGGGTTGGTTCCTCTCTACACAATCTCTTGTTCTCCAGCAGAGTAATGAGACTTTCTCAGAGCATGAAGACTAGCTTCCAGAACTGGGTGTTCAAGAGGGCAACTGCAATAAGCCAGCACATGCCAAGTCTGTTTGAATCTTGCTTGCCAAGGTCCTGTTGATCACAGTAAGTCATCTGGCCAAGTCGAGAGTCAGTGAAATAGGAGTTTTTTTTTTTTTTTAAGAGCATTCCTACTGGAGGCAGGGTTCCTCGGACACCATTAACAGAGTTTACCACAGCTGGTAAGCCGCAGAGCCAAGAATTAAACCCAGATCTGTTTGATTAACAAATCAAACACTTCTTTCAACCCTAAGTTTTAAGGTGAAAGAATAAAGAGTATTGCTATCGCCTATAAGGATCTTCCCCACAGTCGAATTCCTTTAACAGGTAAAAGAAAAGAAACGCATGTGAGCCGAACGTTGAGAGATGGGTAGTATTTCTAAAGCCTGAATGGGGGCAAGTCTTGAGCGCAGGTACTTTAGATGGAAGGAAACAGAGGCAAGAAGGAAACCTCAGCCTTTATCAGGGAATGGTGAGGGCCCAGTGTGGGGGAACAAGAGAGAGAGTGAGGCACACTCCTGTTAGCTGAGGAGAGGCCGATCACAATGAACTGCACACTAACGTATTTGGTCATCCTCAGCATCCGAGGGAGAAGTCACAGGTTTCTGGGCAAGAGAACGATGGTCAGACTTGAATATTGAGAACACTGCTCTGGCAGCCCTGTGCGAACGGAATTAACCTTAGAATAGTCCAAAGGGGCTGAAGGTTTTGAAGTCAAGCCGTGCTGCGCTAAGAGCTGTGTTTAAAAGGACAAACGGCAGCCATGCCTAGCGAGGCCCTGAGCTTTTGCCAGAGTTACAAATCTGCCTCCTTAGCTGCGCCGTAGAATTCCTTTTCCTCTGGCTGGTTCCTTTCCACTACTTTCTCTCTTGAACATTTTCAGGCCTCCAAGTCTCCCCTCTGAGTCACCCCTTCACAAGACACCCCTTCACGGAGCGAGGGCCCACTCTCCCCAGCTCGCGGCAGCGGCGGTGCGCATGCGCGATCTTGCAGCGCGTGCGCACTGAGTTGTCGCAGCGCAGGGCGAAGGCCAGAGGGACTGGGGGGAAGAGGGTGTCTGTCCCAGGTCCCTACCAGGTGCCCGTAGACATCGTCAGGCTGGAGGTAGAAGGTGGAGTTTAGGAGCTCCTCCAGCCTGCGCGGAACGTCGTTCTGCTGGTAGTACTTCATCGCCTGCTGCCTCAGCTTCTGCAGCTCCCTAGTGGTCCCACATCTGCGGCCGCCGCCTTCTTCCCCCATGGTAGGAGATTTAAGGCTACTGCGGGGTTAGCCTCGGGGCCCGCGAGCGTCCTCCTTGTCGCTAGGCAACGCAACGAGATCCCGAACCCAGATCTCGCGATGCATCAAGGCCTAGGTTCTCCTGCGGTTAAAGCTTCTCCCTCTTGCCGAAGCGGGAGTATCTCCTTACTTTTTTGCCAAGCTCTCTCCTTAGAGGGCTTGGGCACGGGGCCAGGGTTACCCCCTCGGTTCTAGAGGTCAGCGCTCTTCCGGTGTCGTTTTTCAGTACCGTTCCCCGACTGTTTTCTAGGCGAGGAAGCACCTGTCTCATGAAGCTGTTGGTCGTTTTCAGAGCGCTTCCATGGGCTCGCGTCTCGACCTGCCTGCGAAGGCGTAGCGTTAGCCCCGACTTGCAGCTGGGGACTGGAACCTGGCGCCGGGTTCCCCTTGGCCCTGGTCTTCGGGCCATCCGCCTTCCCCACCTTCTCGCGGTCAGGGAGCCTGTCCGGGTGCGAGGGCGGCCAGTGCCCAGAGCGCCACTTCTTTGCGGGAGGGATGCACGAACTCAGGGGATGCTTCGTAAGCTGTGGAGGCCCAAGGAACTCTTCCATCCAGTGAATAGCGTTAACTACGTGCCTTGAGCTGAGCAGTGTGCTAGGCTGGGCGTACGGTGTAGTCCAGGAGAGAAACAACTACGGGCCCATCCGTGGATGATGGACATGGGTGAAATCAAGGGAAGGAATAACCAGTGTGGGCTGAAGGTCTTTAGGGGTAGACCTTAAAGGTTGGTTAGGGCTTGGAAAAGCCTAGGAATGGGGGGATGATACAGGCAAGATTTGGGAAGGAGGGGTGTCGTTGGGTACTGTTCCCTCTCGGAGTCCTTCATAGCTGCTGTGTTAATTGAAACTGCGTAGTCCGATTTCACTGCATGCCAGGTGGTACATGGAGTTCTCAAACTTCTTAGTGTGCACCCTCTGCTATTGATTCTTCTGCTGCAGTTACAGACCCAGAGGGACAGGGCATTCTTATTCTACCCTTTCCTGTTTCAGTTCATGATCTGAGCAGATCTGAAGAAATGAGTACTTTGCTTATCTGGAATACAGGTTACCTACTCTTCTTGCATCACAAGTCACTTAGGCTAGCATGAAAAAGTAAGCGAGAAAGCATTTTTAAAAGGGTAGTTATTTTTAGTAGCTGCAAGATATGAATGTAGTTGTGTACTAATACGTGATTCCAGCGATACTGTTTGTTACATGAAACCAGCCACGCACGTCCCTCTGAACACCTCGTGTTTTCTCGGAATGTCTCATAACGGTCGGTATGTCGCACTTTCTGTGGTGTTTCAGTCACCATGGATGTGCCTTATCCTTTCTGCTAGGTGGAAATACGTAGAAGGAGGGAGCTGAGTCTGAGTCATCCACTGCAGAGCCTGGGCACAGAGAGAGAGAGAGAGAGAGAGAGGATATTCCCTGCTGAATAGATGTTGAATGACCTTTATATGGAATAAGCCAGTACCATTGTAGGCTGTTGTCTTTCCTCCTATGCTCCTGGATGGGAGGCAACCCCTTCTGTCCTGTGCCTATCCTCTAATGCCTGTGTTGAGCCCCACGTCTTCAGATAAAACACGTTTCACAGTCCAGCTGTCACCTTGGGACCCCTTTCTTTCTCCTGAACTCCTCCCAAGGGCTGCAGTGTTGAACCCTTGAGGAAATCTTGACTCATTTGGCATTTGAATGGAAGATTAGAAGTGTTTTGCCTGAAACCACCATGTCTTGGATGTCTTCCTTCTACAACCCATTGATCTGTAAACTCAGAGGACAGGGACTTTGTCTTGTTCACTTCTGTGTCCCCAACATCCGTATTTTACCTGAGAAAATAGATGTTCAATAAATATTTGTTGAAAGAATGAATGGGCTTTTTTTCATGTAACAGATGTTCAGTAAGTATGTGACCCAAAATCATATATTTTTTCAGTTGGGTAAATAATAGGTACGCCATTCCGCCTAGAGCAAAGGGTTTGTTTTCAGGAACAATGAGAAATAAAGATGGGAAAGTAGCCCGAGACAAGATCAAGTACAGAACTTGAATACCACTCTTTAAGAGTGGGAAGCAACCACATATTTCTGAAGATTTAAAAACAAAAAGCAAACCCGGTGCTGTCAAGTCGATGCAAACTCTTAGCGACCCTGTAGGCAGAGTAGAGCTGCCCCACAGAGTTTCCACGGGATGCCTGGCAGATTTGAACTGCTGACCTTTTGGTTAGCAGATGTAGCACTTAACCACTATACCACCATATGAAAAAAAGAAAAACCCCAAGGCTGTCAAGTTGGGTCCGCCTCATAGCAACCCTAGAGATCAGAGTAGAATGGCACCATAGAGTTTCCAAAGAGCACCTGGTGGCTTTGAATTGCAGACCTTTTGGTTAGTAGGCGTAGTACTTAACCCACTATGCCGCCAGGGTTTCCACACTACCACATACTGGACCAAAAACCAAATCCAGTGCCATTGAGTGAATTCCAGCTCATAGTGACCCTAGAGTTCAGAGTAGAACTGCCCCATAGAGTTTCCTAGGAGCACCTGGTGGATTTGAACAGCTGAACTTTTGGTTTGCAAATGTAACACTTATTATCCATATGCCACCAGGGTTTCCCAGACACCACCATATAGATGGTGGAAGTTGTGCTTCAGGAAGTTAACAACAGTGGATGGTGTTGATGGGAGTAGTGTTAGTTGCAGAGAAAGCGAAAGACTTATGTAGAAATAATGGAGATGTGAAGGCCTAACCTCTAATGGTAGCAATGGGAGGAGATGGATGAGAGAGACAATAGAAAGTAAGGGTGAAAAGGACTTTAACTGGATGCCAAGCCAAGTGCCGTCGAGTCATAGGGGGTTACAAAACCAAAGACGACTGTTGAGGGTAACTCATAGGGTTCTCTTGCGGTTAATAGAAACAAGTGAGTTCTTTGTGGTTAAGGAAGGGAACTGATTCATTGGGTTTGGAATGTGTCAAATTGAGATGTATGGTATCCCAGAGAAAAGGCAAGATGGAAGATTCAGATACAAACCATCTATATAGAATTTAAAGTTGAAATAAGAATAGATAATCCTCTGGAGGGAAAAGGTGAACTAAGGACTGAAATACTGGGGGAAGTGATATATTTAGGGCATAAAAGGAGAGCAAGAGGCAAAAACAGGAAACAAAGGAAGAGGTCTTGCAGAAAAATGAATGAATCCAAGTCATGGAGGCTGGGGCAGATAGTTTTGGGAATGTTGGATACATGTGTTTATGTGTGTGTACACACAGAAAAAAGCCTGAGAGGATCCATATCAGCATGTTAATTGTGTTGCCTGTGGGTGATGGTATCATGGAGTATTTGTTCTATTTATATATCAACAGTGTCTGGTTTCCCTAAAGTGAATATAGTATTTGTTTGATGTTTACAAATCCCGCAGAACATATTTGAGAGATGTTAGGTCAAATATTCTAGGAGGATTGAAGACCAAAAAGAGATCGTGAGGTTGTCGATACTCTTTCCTTACAGAATCAGTCTGTTTTCTCAAATGAAAATAAAACTACCCATCTCTATCTATCTCTGCCAGTCACCCAACAAGAAGTATTTACGGAATGCCTACCATGTGTCAAGCACTGTTCTAGGCACTAAGGAAATAGCAGTGAATAAAATAAATAGCGGTTCTTCTTGATGTTTCCATTCTGGTAAGATAACATCCTGGTGTCCATCAGGACAGTAAACTGGCATAACAGACATGAAGACATTTTGAAAAGTTGGTATGCTTTGGGTTGGGTTTATTAACAACCTATTAGTGTTGATAGAGCCATAGAAAATAATATTTCACTTTTCTTATTTTTCACAGATATTAGAAGTACTAGGATCTGGCCGTCAAATATGTTCATTCATATGTATATTTTGTGCATATTTGACATTTTGCTGTATTGTGTTGGTGAATGCATTTCCATTTCACATTGAAACTAAATGTCCAGGGGCGCTTGCACAGCATCTAGGCTTGAAGGGGTTGAATATGGTGCCAACCCTGAAGGTATCAAACCATGGACTTGGGGACAGGAGTCAAGGGAAGGAAAGGGAATGAAGAGGCTTAGCAGATACAGAAAGTTCCTGGAACATATCCAGAGATCGAGGCTAGTACTAAACTTTCCACTGTAAAGAGAGGAAAGGGTATCAGAGAAGGCATACGGCTGTGACTGTCAACTTTGTATGAATTAGGTGCCCACATTGGAAGGGATGTCTCCAAGATCTCCTGGGACCTCATCAGTGAAGTGAGAGGGTTGGGCTGGATCAGTATTTCCCAACCTTGTTTAGTACAAAGACTGTTTCTTTTAACAACAAAACCTGACACCTCTCTTATGTAATAGTAGTTACATAAAAATCAAGCCAATTATGTCAAGTTAGCTCCAGCTCTTGGCTACCACTCATATGTCACAGTAGAACTGTGGGCTCCATAGGATTTTCAGTAGCTGATTTTCTGGAAGTAAGTCATCAGATCTTTCTTTTGAGTCACTTGAGTGAGCTTGAAGCTCCAGCTTTTCAATTAACTACACCGCCAGGGACTCCAGAGTTAAATGTAGTGACTGTAAGTTCAGTAGTACTTTTAAAAGCATTTGTATTTTATTATTAGAAACTAGGGATGGAAAAGAACACACACATGTGCAAGCCTTTATTTGGTGTCCAGTAAATTACATTGGGATTGTAATTGTCAGTAAATTACGTTTGGATTGTAATTCCCCTGCCCGGAGTCTACAGGTTTCCAGAGGTCCTTGGTTGGTAACCATTAAATGGGGTCTCTCTATCTTAGCTCTCTTCTACTTCGCAGCTCTGTTTCAAGATAGAGTTTCAGGACAAATTAGTCTCTTCCTACCTGCTGATTGAAGATCCTTCATAGAGGAAATAAACCGCTCTTCAGTCTGCATTTCAAGAAGAATGTCTAAGCTATGCCAGACATTTCCTAAATGAATGAGGACAAAGAAAAATGTATTTGTTCATTTTTCCTTAATCCTGTCCAGGATCTTTATTTACATTGGGAGTCATTTGTCATGACTTTAATGTTCCAAAGTGATTATTCTGGTGGTATTTAGGGGTTGCCATCAAGTGCTTGTTAATTCTTCTCCCCTGTATTTGACATCTGTGTTGAATATCATTTTTCATATAGAACGAGGGAGTGTGATTGCAGATGCGTTTCATCAAAGAGTTGTAGAAGCTGGAGACAGAGTAGATAGAAATGTTGCCTTTTGCTCTTTTGCAGAGTGAAAGTAGTAATGTCAGCCCTCCTTGCCCAGTTCTCATGACCTCAGAAATATGTCAAGCCAATTGCAAATATAAATGGCTGTAAAAAAAAAAAGAGAGAGAGAGTTGATTTGATTAGTAGAAGAAAGTTTGGGGATTTTGTAATCTGATGTATTTTTTTACTCATGTCTCAGCAGTAGCCATTACCACTGTGCTACTGACAGCAAAACCACGACAAAACGCACACCGCCAGCTACCACAGTCTGAGCACTTTTATGTGTCAGGGGCTTTACTTACATCACCCCACTGAATCTGCAAAACAACTTCAAATGGTAAGTGACTGGCCCAAAGTTATGCAATTAATGAAACAGTGGAGATGGAATTTGAACCCGGGTCTGGCTACTCCAGTGTGCATTCCCTGGTGCCCCCCACCCCCCCTCAAATCTAAAACTTTCTGAGTCAGGGTCTGCTGTCTTCTGTCAGCTAGATGCTTGTCCACCATTCCTAGAGGGGCCAGAAAAAGGCATGGGGAAAAGAGTGGTTAACTGCTTGGCTGCTAACTGAAAGGCAGACAGTTCAAACCCAGCAGCTGCTCCTTGGGAAGAAGATGTGGCAGTCTGCTTCCCTAAACAACTACAGCCTTGAAAACCCCATGGGGCAGTTCTGCTCTGTCCTCTAGGGTCACTACAAGCTGGGAATCAGCAACAGATTTGGACAGCAATAGATTTGGTTGGGGGTTTTTAAGTGGTATTTATCTCTTGATCACCAGTTCTCAGTCTGGGCCACATGGTAGAAGCACTGGGGGCTTCCGCTGGATTCTACCAGAATCCAAGGGTCATTATTAGCACTTAAGTGCCACTTTGTTCATTTCTGCTAGAATCTAAGTGTCGTCAGAACTTAGGTACCGTTTCCTTCACTGCTGTAGTGTTGAACATACTGATGCTTGGGTCCTCTCCCAAATCTACAAGGTCAGAATCTCCAGGAGCAGGGTGGGGGAGGGGAGTGGGGGTAGGCGGGTGGGAGAGGGGGGCCCCAATACAGGTATTTGATATATATGATGATAGTGTGCCACCAGTGTTGAGCACACCACTGCTCTAAAAGACGTTTATGTGGATCTGATCTGAAAGATGCTGTAGTTGAGGCTTCATCCATAAATGGCTTGATCATGCATGCAGCCAAGAAGGCCTAGAAATATTAAGAGTCAGCATCAGGTGGCTTGGGTTTAAGTCCTGATTCTTCTAGTTCCCAGCTGTGAGTTCTTGTACAAGTAATTTCACCTTCCTGAGCCCGTTTCTTCATCTACAAATATTTTCTATCTCGTAGGATTGGTATGCAGTTAGATGTCTAAAGCTGCATAAAATTTCTCGCCACAGCATCTGACACATGGTAAACAATGGGACAATGAAGTTAGGGAAAAGGAAAATGAGGCAATTTTAGCAGTTTTGTGGTATTTGTGTGAAAACCTTTTCTTTAGCTTTGTACAAGAACTCAGACCGAATTCAGTTAAATGACAATGAAAAGGAGTCTCCTTTAAAAACTGGCATCGGTGACCTTTGGAGGTGATTAAGCCTTTTAGTGATCTGTTTTATTTTAGCCTTTAACATTTGTGTGAAAATTATAAATTGATTTGATATTTCTCTCTTGTATCCCAAATAAGGCAAAAAGCTAGAGCCCTAGTCCTAATATGAGTGTTCAGGGCTTCCATCCTGTCAAAGTCTATTTTAGATGCAGTTCTCTGGTCATTTGTTCACAGACCTTTGCCATTGAAGGCCATAAGATACTATAGGAGATGCTACTGCTGGCAGTTTAATTGGTATTTTTCAGAGTGTAGACACACAATTTCTGTATAGGCAGAATGGGAACTGCAGACATTCCAATTATCCAGTAAGTTCAGACAGTAAAGTGAAAAGGAACAAAACCAGGCAAAAACAAACAAAACCAAAAAAAGCTGATCAAGCAAAACATTTTGCCATTTTTAAGTAGATAATTTATGTACTTTCTAGAAGGAGATACAATTTAAGGGTATTTTTTGTGGGGGGGACATAACTATGGGCTAATAAAGTACAGCGAATGCATATAAAATATCCTACAAAGGCTAGTTTTTCTAATCTGTTCTTTTCTTACTGTGAAAGTAGCAAGTAAGTACAATTGCTATCATTATGAGTGAAGAAAACGTCAAACATACTTTTCCCACATAGGGGGCGGTGAAGAAGAAAGAGGGGGCAAATTCCAGTGTGAAGGACTGGTGAGGTGTTTGATCAAGTTATGGTGAAAGTGTTTTTTTCCGTTAAACTGTGGCAAATATTGATTGGGTTTGTTTCCCAGCTCTGAGCCTTCTGTGGCTGCCTGTTTTGTTGTTGCAGTGTGCATTCAGGTTAATAAATTGTTTGATTTTTGCGATTAAGCTGAAGAACCTGGTTGAAGGGGATTTTCTCTTTCCTGAAAATGTACTTTAAGTTAATCTGCTTAAGAGCAATTATCTATTTCTTACTAGCAAAATCAAAAGACTCTCTGTATCCTTGTAATATGATTTCTATAGGTCTGGTCATGAATCTTATGATTGCGTTAAACCTTTAAAAAATTATTGGGAAGATTTCTAAAATTCGTTGGTCAAAATTTAGGATCTGACTCTTCACATTTACTGTTGACAAATATGGGTTTTGTAGTTGTTTGTGGTTGGTGTGTGTGTATGTGTGTGTGTGTGTGTGTGTGTGTGTGTGTGTATGTGTGTGTGTGTGTGTGTGTGTGTGTGGTTATTTCTTTTTATCCCCCAAATTGCCTTATAGAAATGCTACCGATTTTGCCTTGGGAAGGAGTTTGAGGGTTCTAGTCTATGGAGTGTTAAACAAACAAACAAAAAAACACAAAAAAACTAGTCACAGAAGCAGAATGAGAATTATTTCTTAGAGGATTCTGATCTGGGAGGGTAAATTCTTATGACTTTTTGGCAAATAAGAGTGTTTTAGGCAAACTTACCACTATTGATTTGTCATCTAAACTATCATCATCAGAGCCCTACATACTTCCAAAAAGTATATAAGGAGACATGTGAATGAATGATTTTTCCAATTATTTCTTATAAGCCTGTTAGAAAACTAATTGTCTTTTTAAAGATAATTATTCATCTGCAAAAGCTGATTAATGTAAATGAATGTCTTACATCACTATAAAATGTTAAATTTGTGTAAATTTTTAGAAAACACACGGAACTGTGTTCTGTGTCAGCAAGAGATAGTGTATAACTGACCTGCTTTGAATTAAATAATGCAGTTATTGTATTTTGTGATTGTACACTGAACACATTTGATATGTATTACAGACACAAAAATAACACAAAAATAACAATGGTCTCTTTTCTCAGAAAGAGAATGTTTGCACGAATGCTTGCATGAGAAAAGTAGCAAGGATGAAAGACAGAGAGATATTATTTCTAAACTGGAAGAGCATTCCATATTTATTAGTGAACCTCATCTTTACCTGGGGCTGTGATCAGCCTAATTGTATTTTCAGTGCTCTAGTGGAGGGTTAGGAAGGGAGAGGGAGATGCAAGAGAAACTAACATAGTTGTGTATCAGACAAGAATCACGAGTCGAGGAATTAGGATAGTTCTGTGTGAATACATTTACTTGAAATAAATAACTGAGGCAAAGGTGAGATTTGGAATCTGAGTGCCCGGGTGGCTGCCCTGGTCCCCGCCCTGGTCCCCAGTTCGGCTTGTAGTACGTAGAGACCCTGCCGAGGGAAGCCCTGTTAGTATGGCACACTCCCCTCCCTTTTACTGCCCTGGTTGGATCTAGCAAAGCTGCCCGGAGGAGCTGCACTTCATCTGACTGCTACGTGCTAGATTCTTGTAAAAAATTTGAGTTGATTTATGAAAAACTGATTGATTTAAAATATCCCTGAGCTATCCTAGGTAATCCTCCTTCTCAAAGTTCACGGCCAAATATTTGCACCTCAAGTCCTCTCTAAGACTTCACAGGAATCCCCGAATAGAGCAGATGGTAAAACAAACTCACAAGACTGGGAATTTTCCTAGAAAAGAGTGATCTGGGGTCACCTTAGGTAACTGTGCCTTCTCAGGAACGTTTCTACCTGGAAAAAGTATTCAAGTTTCTGATGGAGGGAATTACCAGTGAGTTTCTTTTTGATGTATTCTTACCCTGTGCCAACATCTGTAGCATTTTTTATAAACGTGTGGCTCTGACCTTAACTTTGCTTGCCTAATCCCCAATACGTGCTTTTTCATAGGCCGTCTAACAGGATATAAAGGAAAAATAAAGTTCCTGTGCTGATTTTTAGAACACACAAAGACCATGTTTTTTAGAGTAAGAACAGAAGGGTCATAACCATAATTTTGATTTTAAAGAATGATATTGAAAGTAAATAAAATGTCTGTTTATCAATTTGTAACCTTTAGAATAAATATTCTTCTGTGCATCATTTATTAATATACTGAAAATATATTCTTAGTTAAGACCATGGCAAGAAAAATGTTATGTTCAATTGATTTTGTGCCTGTAACTTTCTTATAAGCCTGTGGTTAGAAAATTGTCTCTTTTAAGATCATTATTAAACTGAAAAAGCAGAAGTTACAATGAGAATGAAGAATTTAAAGTTACTTTAAAAATTTTTTTAGGTTTGCAGTAACAGCCTCCGTGTAATATTGGTTGTATCAGCATGAAGAGAATCACTTTTTTTTTTTTTTAAACTAAAAATAACTAGATTTGACTGTGAATCACTGGGGACTACTTTGAACTTCTCACACTCTCTTGCTAGACCTAGTGTTAAGGAAAAAAAAACACTCTCCTTCACCAAACAAGACCCTGAATGATGGATCAGAACTTGTCAGACATACGTGTGCACCCTGTAAGGTTAATGGCTCAGCTGTCTGGCCGTCATGTACATAGATTATAATGTTTCTGATAAACCTGCCTTGCTCCCCAAATTTAGATCTTAAGATTGTATATCCTGTGCCATCCTCTCTCATCTATTTTTGGCGAAATGTGTAGACAGATTTTAGATATGTTTATGGTAGGCATCTGTAAGCAGCTCTTTAGAATCCATCATACTTGGGTCGATGACTGTAGTGTATCTGTTTCACCCGAAATCAGCTGTAACTCTAGAAAGATGTCATTGGAGGGAAGGGACCGTGCTCTTGTATCAGAGAAAACAGAGTGTGGGAAACCACCGTTGGATGTGTTGTCCTTTCTGACTTCTGAAAGAAAGGAAGTTTTGCAGCATGTAATTCTAAGAAAGTTGCAGGGAACGAAAAATTAACACAAGACTGTCCAAAGGGGGTGGGGGGTAGGTGGCGGGGTGGTGAGGCTTGTGTTCTCCCAGTCTCCATCAGGTTCGGCTTAGTCGTAGAAACTGTAGCTGCAGTGTTCCTGGAGAACCATCCCGAGCATTCTGCACAGATGCAACATTGTAAACTTTTCTTCCCTTAGCCGATATACTTGCATATTAACTCAGGAGCTGTAAAGCGAAGTTCAGGTTGATGTTATTTGTTTCCTAATATATTGGATACAAACATTTCAACAGGTTCTTTAAAGAATCTCACATTTTGGGGTGTTAAATTTTGGTGGATAAGGTACATGTTGGTAATAAATGTAAACACATGACATTCTAAGTAAAGTACTCAGATGGAAGTGTCTGTGTCTGTCACTATGTATTTGAATGGACAAAACTGAATCATGAAGGATGTTTGCTGTGACTCAGAACAGTGACATTTAAGTCTGGGATATAATTCTGGTCACCCTGTACATTTCAGCAGTTAGGTGTGCATGGACACTGCACCATTTTAAAGTGTATCCATTTATTTTTGAATGCACACCTACCATTTTTATAAACTATTTAATGTGATGTTCAAATAAACTTTAAACCAGAGATTGATTTATGTGCCTGGCAAAATCAGGTGGTTTAAAATGTGCTACGAAGATCCACACGAGGAATACACTGGAAAGGCTGACTTTGTTGGCTCTGAGCTTTGGAATTCTTTTCAGACCTCTTGCATTATGTGCCAATAAACCAAAGAGGAAAATGCCCATGTAAAACCAGTCCATGTAGAGCCAGTGCACATAAAACCACTTGTGTAGCTTCTGTCAGATTTGACATTTATTCCACTGACGATGTATGTTTGGCTTGTTTTTCTTCTCCTCAAATGCTCTTTTTCACGCCCCCTCACTACCAGAAATGTGTTAGCACTGCCCATGCACACTCTCACTCGGCGTTCATGCAGAGACTTGCAGCCCTGAGGATCATCAGCAGCGGGCTAGCCACCCCCGGACTCCCCAGCAGTGAGTCACCTTTCCTGTGCCCTTGCCTGCGTGCTCCTGCCCCTTCCTCTGCTCCTTAAGACTGAAAGTTTCCTCAGTTTGAAAGTCCAGGCTCTCCTAGGCTTAGCTGCAGAGACTTTACTCAGCCCACTTTTGTTCTGGCTTGTCCACCCATCCCAAAGGCAGTACTATTAACAACCATGTGATACTTACCCTTGTTCTGCCTGTTTCTCATTATGTGGAGCTTTTTGTTTGTTTAAGCTGAGGAAATCATATAATGTTAGAGCCGGGAAGAACTTCTGGAGACATCTAGTTCCACATATGCATTTAAGGAAAAACCAAAGAAAACAAAACCAACCTCTTAAAAAACTTCCATTATAAACAGATACGAAAAAGATGGAAAAAGTAGATAATGGCTATCAACATCACTCTTGGTATCCAGGGGTCAGTTTGTTTGATGTGTTTACGTTTCAAGGATTTTTTTTTCTTCTGGCATTCTTGTCACTATGTAACTAGATAAAGGAAAAATACCTTCTGTATGCAACATACATTTGTATAACATATATAATTGCCTTAACTGCAATATTGTATATATTCTGACAATATTAAAAGGTTTGAAAATCTGAAATTTCTAAATTCCAAAAGGAATTAAAAATGCTCCAGCAACATATAGTTATGGAAATTACACTGTGGCCTCGTGCAGGGTTTAGATACAAAAAAGTTCAGTGGCTGTCTTCAGATGTGTCATTTTAAGCGGTCTTTTTATAGCTCAGTTCTCTGTATGTACCCTTGTTTGTCAGCAGGAAGATGGTTTTGCCTTTTTTAAAAAGGGCACTGATAAGCACGTGTACTACGCTGACTCTGCCCACGACAAAAAATACCCACAGCTCCTCCCGGTGGAGGGTGGTTCACCTGAAGCTTTGTTCCCCAATCAGTGAGGCTGCAGTGTCTCCTTTAGGCACAGCTGCTTCCCACCAATTAAATGGGAAGAAAGCCTTTTTCATGCAGATACGAATTTAGGCGTTCGCTTGTCAAGGAAATGAAACCCTCACCAGCAGCTGTTTACTCCCCCGGCAGGTTCATGCCTAAGACAGGGTGGTCTTCCCCCACCCCTTGTGCAGGTGAGTTACTCTCTCAGGTTGGTATGGAAGTGACTCTTTAATAAAGCTGTTTATGAAAACTCTTTTAAGTGTGTGGTCCCCTTCCCAGAGATGTGTCATTGCTGCCGCCAAGTGTCAGGTCTGAAAAATTAGCAAACCCTGAACAATTAGAGCATCAATTCCTCGTTCGAAAGCCAAAGCCCTTGCTACCTCTGAAAAAAGATAATGTCGTCTTGCCAGAGAGAAATGAACACCCCAACCAACGATGCCTCACGTAGGTGTCCCTTTGAATTCTCGCCTGCTGAGAAAAGAGTTGGCATGGGTGATTCAGAGTGTGATTGCTTTCTCAGAATACGTGTGTCTAATTTTTAGGGTGGAGGAAGTTTTATACTTGGTTAGTTTCCAAAAATCTTACTGTCCAAACCACGGTAACAGGACAGTAACAGCAAGACAATATAATAACCAAAATCATGTCACACGAGAGGATGCGAACTGCTCTTAAATGTCCATTAGTCACACCCAAAACCTGTAACTTGAGGAACACACGCGTACTTGGGGATAGATCCACGCCAAGATTGTTCTCCTCAGCAAACCCATTCTTGAACGGGGCTAAGAGCTTTTCAATTGCTGTGACATTTTCAGCCAGGGAGGTAGTGCTGGTGGCAGAGCAGTGTTCTACAGGCAATTACTTGATCTGATCAATGGAGCAATTCCCCTTCCAGAAAGGAACCAAAGCGATCCAGTTAAATCATTAAAGAGAGAAAGCGAGAGCGGCAGAAAGGATTCATCTCATTAGCAGGTGCCGGTGCTGCTGGGCTCCGCGGCAGCGCACAATGTCACTGGCCCTTTAAGACAATGCCTGGCCTCCCCCTGCTCTTACCAGCCCCTCCCGTCTAGCTGTTGACAGGTCTGAGCCTCCCTAGCAGCCCATTGTGGGCACAGTAGGAGGCACCTGCAGAAAATGTGCCAAAACCAGGCAGGGAGCGAGAGCTTTTCAATAAGCCCCGCAGCTGGAGAGGAGAGGCTACGCTAAACAACGGGCTTGGACCAGGCATGTGATGAGAACAGGGGTCAAAACCAGGCACCTCTTATTGGCTTTCTGAGCACTGTGCCGTTCAATTTGCTGGCATCTTCTAGCTGGCTTTTCTCTATTTGCTTACTATGCTGAGGTATTTAGCCTAAAAGCACTAAAGAGTCCATCACGAAGAGTAGGTTTCTCCCTGTCACTTACTGTTATTAAGGACGTTTTCCAGTATTTTCACCCTCCCTCTGCCCTAAACGAAAGATTGTTTTCTTCTACTCCTCTCTCATTGCTAGTTACCGGCATTTCCCTGCAATATGCCGCTCGGTTGGTTTTACACATCTTTTTTGATTCCAGGCAAGTAAAGAGCTCCAAATTTAGGATGTGTTGTGCTGCCTGAGCCAAGAGCACCTTCCAACGGCTGTACACTCACATCTGGAAGCAGCACGGTTTTTCAGCTCCCTGAAGTGTTTATTGTGCATCTACTGTATACACACCAATGTTCTCAGTGCTTCTGGAAAATCTGGAGATAACCAGGACATGTGTCTCCGCTCTCACATTGTCTAGGGTCCAGTGGAATGGCTTGGTAGCTCCCATAATTACAGGCTTTATATATAAAGTAACTATACATTTTTAGGAATTTGTTTTGCACCTATGCACTTTTAAATGTCAACAGCCCTTTTGAGAATAGCAGGAACAGAGTAGTACCACAGGTAGGGTCTTAAAGTGTGCTGATGGGGTGCACTTTGTCCTGTGTGCCTTGGGAAGCAAGAGGAACCTGGTCTCTATTTTCCCCCTCCAAGACCAATGACAGATGAGAAAGTGGCACAGTCTGTCAATGTTGGTAGCTCCTCCTATGTATACAGGATGCTCTAAGGTGTCCCTGGCATCACCATCTATTTTTTTTCTCATTCGGAGTAGTCAGGCCTTATCTTTGACGTGTGAGTGAAAGCCTCAGACCAAGGGCTAGGCTTCTTGCCCAAGGGCACACACAAGTGGGTGAGACATAGGAAGGCCCACGGGACGCCCAGCTCCTATGTTGACCACCTAAAGCTTTGCTTCTATCCCACCCTGCACTGACGCCTCCCACTGTCACCCAGCACAAGTACCTGGCTTACGAGCAGCATGGAAACTGACCAAGTGCCGCATGCGCAGTGAGACTCTTTGCTTTCTCCTTGCAGATGGAGAGTGTTGGTGTGTACGGATTCTGTGGATGTAAAGCGAGGAGCAAACTGAAGTGTGATTCAAGGTGGGAAATACCCACTGCAGGTAGGAAGCAGATGGACCTGTGCAAGCGTCAAACGGGCTTCTGAAACTGTTAGCTCCAGGTCCGTCATCCCTTTAGAGGGAGGCTGGGCACTTTTAAAACGGGCAGCCCAGGAGACCCACGGGGGATGAGGCAGTGCACCCATAGACACTGACTAAACCACTGCCAAGAATCTGCTTGTTCAAGGTGGCAACAAGTGACAAGTGACGTGCGGCAAAGAGTGTATTTTATTCTTGAGTCAGGGCGTTGATATCCACCTGCCCAAAGCCTGGAATGGCCACGCTCCACATCCAGGAGGGCAGATTGTGGAGTGGGGCCTGGCCTAGGATGCTGAGCTCACACCTGTTCCTGGCTCTGCTCTGCTCTGGGTGGCCCTGGGAGCTTTTGCGGGCAGTGGAGGGGGAGTGGGGGGGGGGGTGCGGCCCACAAAGGCAGGAAGAGCTGGTCTCTAGGCCCCTCTAAGCTTGTTTATGCCTTAATGTGTCTCCCTTCTCAGAGGGCCCGGAGTCTTCCTCGTCTTCCTCTGCCCCTCCCTCCAACTTTGGAGAAAACAAGTGGACTATTCATGTGAAAAGAGAAAGAGTGAGCCGGGAGGGGGGAGATACCACCGACCAACGCCATTGAAAGCCTCTGGCTGTTCATTTACATTCACACTTTTAAAAAATGTTAACTAATGATGTTAAATGGTTTGCCAAAGGTCCTGGCAGGTCAGTTGTACAAGTGTCATTTCAGCCTAATTAGGGCTCTTGTGGCTGCCCGGGGCCTCCCAGTGCAACTGGTGACAAGCCGAGAGCTGACAGCTTCAATTGGTCCCAATCGGAAGGTTGGGCCGGTGGTGTTTTCCAACTCGGCCAGGTGTTTGCTGAATGGGGGAGGGGACTGGGCCAGATCCAAGCTCTTCTACGATCCTTTTTCTTTCACCCCTCCCCCACAAGTCCTTCCCCTCTGCCTGTCTTGTCTTGTGTCAAGGTCAAGAATGGGCTTTGCTAAATCAGCGATTTGGGTTATCTCTGGGAGGTCATTAGAAATTCCAGCCCAGACTTTTCAAGTGGCTTCAGACTCCAAGATGCTGGACTTTTGTCTTTTTTCCTCCCGAAAAATCTGGGAGTAGGAAAAGAAAAGAAATGTTTTAGAGAGAAAACAGTAGTAGGAAGAAAACTGCTTAGCCATCCAAGACAGTCATCATAACATAGTTGAAGAGACAACAGCAAAAGCATCCAGACAAATGTGCAACAGTTTTTGTTTTTAAGGAAGAAAAAGCAGTAATGAAATCCTATACCGACCATCTATATAGTACCTGTCACATAGTAAGTGCTCACTAAATATTGTTTGATTTAATTACTCAGGAGAAAAATTATTATCCTAGAAACAGAGTGATTGGTGAGATCCTGCCAGTTTTCTTTCTTATTTTAACTGTTTCCACAATGCTCTTTAAAAATCTTTCGGTTGCCCACAGAGTACATGCTAGGTTGGAATGCTGCATGATGACACAAGATGATCTCAGATAGAGAGAGAGAGAGAAAGAGAGAGACCCACTGCCACTGAGTCAGTTCTGAGTCACAGCTACCTCACAGGGTTTCTAAGACTGTAAATCTCTGTGGAAGCCGACTGCCACATCTTTCTCCCACAGAGCGACTGGTGGTTTTGAGCTGCTGACCTTTGAGTTAGCGTTGATCACTTTAACCGCCACATCAGGAAGCCTGTGTACACACATCATCAGGAAATGTGTTCCCAGCTCCTCAGGTTGGAATGGACTAGCTGCAGTCTCAGGAGGAGTGGGGCCTAGCCTAGCATACCGGTATATACGTAAACCTATTGCTGTACTGTCAGTTCCAACATTCCAACTCATAGAGATCTTATAGGACAGAGTGGAACTGTGCTGTAGTTTCAAGGGGATACCTGCTGACCTTTTGGTTAGCAGCTGAACTCTTAACCACTATGCCACCAGGGTTTCGCAGTGTCTATGTCTATGTCTATATCTTTATCTCCGTATCATCTATAGATGAGGTTACCTTTTCTCTTCTTTCTCTGTCACCTCTCTCACGCACACTCTCACTAGCACAAGTCTAGTGGCATAGGGGTTAAGTGCTACATCTGCTAACCAAAATGTCAGCAGTTCTAATCTACCAGGAGCTCTTTGTTAACTCCGTGGGGCAGTTCTACTCTGATCTATAGGCTCGCTGTCAGTTGGAATCGACTTGGAAGCAGTGGCTTTTTGGCTTGGCAAGCACAAGCAGATACCATGGGCGCCCAGCACCGCCAGGCTTTGGGAACTGTCACATGAAGAGGCAGTTTAGCAGTGTCTTAGTCACCTGGTACTGCTCCAACAGAAAATACCATGAGTGGAAGGCTTCACAAGGAGAAACTTTATTGCCAGAGTCCAGTAAGCGATAAACCCATTCATGAGATTCAAGTCCATTCAATATGACACATCATCACAATCCAGTAAGCCAAGAGTCCAAATTCAAGGAGAGCATCTCGGCACAGGAACCTCAGGTCCAAAGGATGTGCTCTGCTCTTTGTCATGCTTTCTTGGTGGTGTGAGGTTCCCAACTTCCCCTGCTCATTTCTCTCCCTTATGTCCTAGAAGCTTATAACTTGAGTCCTGCCTTGCTAACACAACTGCAGCACATTCTCCATCATCAATATCGCAGAGGCAGGATTCACAACACGTGGGAGGAATGGCACCATATTGGCACTCCTAGCTAAGTGAAATCAGTACGTATATTTTGGGGGGGACACAATTCAGTCCATGACAGGCGGCAATGACAGGAAATCAGGTTCCAGATTTGGGATTCAATGCACTGGCGTGTCCTGTGGGGATAAAGACACACACTCCCTCCCTCTTTGTGCCTGGGTTGGACATCCCAGCATCTGAGCACACACCCACACACTTACATGGACACAGTGGGCTGGCAGGTCGGTTAGAGCAGGAAGGTGATGCCAGTAATACACAGGCCTTTGGGAGCAACAGTGTACTCAGATTGAGGGGAAAAGGGACCCGGATGAAAGCAGTGTTGGTTTTATGAACATCCAAGTCCTCATTCAAAGATCATAATTCTGAGAAAGAGGAGAGGGAGTCTAAAGTGTTGGGTCTAAAACATTGAGTCTTCAGCTTCCTTTCCTTGCATGAGGGCTGCTTTTCCTTCTGTTACCTTTTTTCTCTGTGATATGGGCCAATGAAAATCAGGGCCAGATAAATGGACTGTTCATGTCTCTTGGTTTTATCAAAGGAGTGTTAGGAAGAGTACATGTGACGCAAATGCAAGCCAACCTAGGACAGCAGCTGGCACATCTCAGGTGCCCAGTTGCGGCTGATTCCCTCCCTGCTAGGAGTTCCTCCTGGTTGGATACCAGGTACTGTTCAATGGTGTCCTGTTCCTTTCTCAGTTGGATGGAAGCTGAGTTGTATGAGTGAAGACGCGCATCTGAGGCTTTTGAGTCTCTAGAGCCTCGCATGGAGGGTACTCAGTATATATAGTGTCTGACAGTTAAGTCTGTGAACTCAACTGTGGTAAGTGCTACTACATACCTCGCTGCTGAATATCACTGTGGTCACCTTTAAAGTCCTCCCCTTGGGAAGCTATGCACCAAAGCCAGTGCCTAGTCTACCCTTCAAAGCAATTTTGGAACTATTTCTGAAATGGCCAGTGTGCATGGTGGCATGATGGCAAGTTCGCAGACTTAATTGTATAGTTATCTATGGGGTGTTTTTAGCCAATAGACAAATAACTGTATTGGAACACCCTCCCTACTCACCTGATCTGGCCCCCAGTGACTTTTTCATTACTTGAAGATAAAGGAAATATTGGAAGGAAGACATTTTGGTGACATTCAGGACATTAAGGTAATACGATGGCAGTTCTAATGGCCATTCCAGAAAAAGAGTTCTAAAATTGCTTTGAAGGGTGGACTAGGTGCTACCTTCAGTGCATAGATTCCCAAGGGGAATACTTCGAAGGTGACCAAAGTGATATTCAGCAGTTAGGTATGTAGCACTTTTTCTAGGTTGAGTTTGTGAACTTAATTGGCAGTCCTCGTATTTGAACATAGAGAACTGGTAAAATTGACTAGATGGCTGACCTCAGAAATGAAGAATGATGAGTGAACAAGTGGATCCAGAGACATTTAACCAAGGTGCCCCTGGGTGGCACAAATGGTTAAGTGTCCAACTGCTAACCAAGAGATTGGTTTGTTTGAACCTACCAGGGGAGGGAGTCATGGCAGAAAGGCCTGGCCATCTCTTTGCAAAAGGTCACAGCCTTGAAAACCCTTTGGATGGGGCATAGTAGCCACATGAGGGAATCTGGTTGGGTTTTCTGGTTTGCTTTCAAACAGGCTAGTTGAGTGTCTCATACTTTCTTCTCCAGGGACCTCCTTTGTCGCTAACCAGTGCCGTCGAGTTGAACCTGACTCACAGTGATGTTACGGAACAGAGTAGAACTGCTCTATAGAGCTTCCAAGGCAACACCTGGCAGATTTGAACCGCCACCCTTTTGGTTAGCAGATACAGCACTTAACCACTATGCCACCAGCGTTTCTCCTTTGTCACCAAATTCCCTTAAAGATCCCCTCAGCCTTTTTGTCCTGTACGTGCCCATTCCTTTCCCACCGTAGCACGTATTCTTTTTTCCTCTTCTTCAGTGGTAGTCTTTGTCTTTGTCCCTGCCTCCTGTAGACTCTTGTCTACTCAGGCTGCTTTCACTTGGAGGTCTTATTTCACATCTGGTTCCAGTTCTCACCCCAGGTAGGCTCTGCCTTGCACAGCAGCCTCCATCTCTGAGTCCCAATGTGCAAAGCTGCGGTCACTGTATTTGAACCTGACTCAAGAATACTGAGAAGTGGCGACTTCAAGGCTCTCTCTGTGGTTGGGAAGATGAGTATTTAAAAATCACTCTGGAAGATGTTAGTGGTAAGGTAAATTCTGCATTAACTAAGTCAGCAGGGAAAAATAAGCCTATTCTTAGAAGTATAATGAACACAGAATTTTTTTTCAGTTTAAAAAGAAATTTTTTTTTTAATTGTGATTTAGTGAAAGTTTACAATCCAGATCAATTTTGCAATTCTCTGCAATTCTCTCTGCTCTCCTTACCCTGGGACAACACACTCTTCTTTTTACCTTTTTACTTCCAGTATCCCCTCAAGCAGCACTTGTCCCCTCCTCTTCACTCTCTCCTCTAAAAATAAACTAGGACAGCATCATATATATGTGAAACTGTGAAGTGTGCACACCGCATGCATCACTCTGTGTCCCCAGGTCCAGCCTGTTCTTTGTCCAGAGTGTTAGCTTCATTACTGGTTTCAGGCCTGGGCTACTAGCAGCAAGTCTAGGGGCTGTATTCCCAGGGGACCCTCTGTCTGCTGGGAGGTCAGTTCTGAACACAGAACTTTTAAAGACTGGTGAACAGAGAGGAGAGCATCTGAATTACAACGAACTCTGTTTCCCGGGTCCATGTAAACCAGTGGTCTTCATGATCACTGGCCATCACACTAGTGACTTTGGAAAGGTTAACTTATGCTATGCCTTTCTAAATGACATGCCTGATTTAATTATTCCCTTGTGTAAGGTTTTTCCTGGGTCTCTTGGGACCCTGGCATCCCTTGCTCTGAGCTGCTGGTTAATGGGAGGTTTCATGCCTCAGAGCCTTTGAACAAACAAACCTTTTCTTATTCTTGGAATGCCCTTTCTCTCTCCTGTTATCCTGACAAACAACTATGACTAAAGATTCCGCTCCATGCTACCTTTTCTATGTCCCCGTCCATCTCCTGATACTTCCAGTGTTAGGTTGACCCTGCTGTCTTTTGCAGGCACCTGCAGAACCTGATATTCTTCTTCTCTGTAATAATAAAAAAAAGCCATTGCTGTCGAGCTGGGTCTGACTCTTAGTGACCCTAGAGGTCAGAATAGAACTGCCCCGTAGAGTTTCTGAGGAGCACCAGGTGGATTTGAACTGCCAACCTCTTGGTTAGCAGGTGTAGTACTTAATCCACTACAGCACCGGGGTTCCTCTTTGTCATAATAGTAATAGTAAACCCAAGTTCCCTTTCCTTGAGAGGATCTGAATTGTTGTCACTCATTACATCATTTAGACTTTGTCACCGTGAAAAGAAAGATGGAGAAACCATGGCAGATACTTATTGATGAGGACGCTGAGGCTTCAGCTTGCATGTTTAATGTCACACAACTAGAAAGTGGTGGAATGGGGATCTGTCACCAGCCAGGGGGACTCACACACAAGTTACTGATCACCCTTGACCTGGAACCTGCAAACCATGCTGCCACTGTACTGACAGATACTGTGGGTTGGGTTGGGTTGGGTTGAGTTCCGTTTGTCTCTTCTGTAGATGGTGAGCTCTTTGAGGTTATTGACACTGTCTTATGTAACTTTGTGCTATACCGCTTAGCATAGGGAGCCCTGGTGATGCAGTGGTTAAGCACTCAGGCTTGCTAACCAAAAGGTTGGCAGTTCAGATCCACCGGCCAATCCTTGGAAACCCTATAGGGTGGTTCTGCTCTGCCCTGTAGCATCAGTGGATGTTGGAATTGACTCAAAGGCAACTAGTTTTGTTTTTTGTGTGTTTTATGTTTATTTTTATTTTTGATTTCATTTAATACAGTTGAGTTGCACTGTGTGCATAGAAATACATTATTGTGTGCCATTATTGGGTCAATTCCAGCTTATAGCAGCCTAGTATGACAGTGTGGTGACTGGTGGCATAGTGGTCAAGCATCCGGGGCAGTTCTTCAGAAGTTCAGTGGTTCAAACCCACCAGCCATTCCACAGGAGGAAGAGGTAGCAGTCTGCTTCGATAAAGCCTTGGTAATCCAGTGGGGGTAGTTCTATTCTGTCATACAACTGAACTACCAATCCGTTGGCGTGGAGTCTGTCCAGACACGGAGCAACCCTACACTAGTTCTTTAAGAAAGGAGCTCCAAGCTGAAGGAGGCAAGGATCGGGCATGTCCACTTTGCTGGGGTCAGCTGTGCCTAGTGATGTTCGCAGTGTCTGTTGACACCAAGCAGGAGGCACCCAGTCACTGAGTAATTCCTGTCCAGGAAAACTTCCCAGGACAGTTTGTTTTTCACAGGGCGCTACCAAGCCATGTGGCTGAGATTTTCTACTTGTTTGTAGAAGCCTTCAACAAACACCCCTAGTGAAACACGCCATATTTGGAAATGGACTTGGCTTCTTTCATGCGCGTTCCTACATGCGTATTCCAACTCTTCATTTTATTTCCTTTTGCCTTTATAACCCCTTGTTGTATTTCCAAAGGGACTTTCAGACTTATGTATTATAATACAAATGGAACCTGTGAGAAACAGGATGAAATAGGATGAAATCAAGAGTACCGTTAGTTCACCAGTGTGCGCTCTGGAGTCTTGTTGAATTTCAAAGCCTGGACCACAAGCATGTCTCTAAGCTTCCTGGCAGTGAAAACAAACAAACAAAAGAGATATATGCTCATCTGCCAGTGGTAGCCTGCTTCTGTCAAGATTGCTGTTGTCACTGTTGTGTGCCATCCAGCTCAACGCACACCTATAGGACAGAGTAGAACTACCTTCTAGGGTTTCCTAGGCTGAAGTCTTTATGGAAACAGATCACCAGATCTTCTCTCCCTTGGAGACTCTAGTGGGTTCTAACCACTGACCTTTTGGTTTGTTTAACCAAACACTATGGCGCACTTCTACTCTGTCCTGTAGGGTCACTGTGAGTTAGAATCGAATAGACAGCCATGAGTGTTTTAAGTCCGAAGTGAAGCTTCATTTGGATGGAAGAGGTAATTCTGAGCCCTTTGTGATGTCTTATCCATCACTTTTTCCCTCATCCTAGCTCCACACTATAACTGCAGGTTAGGGAAAAACAAAAGTCACCTCCACATGTCACCCGTTCTGCTGTACTGCTCTGCTTCTGCATGCTCCAGAAGGAACGGGGTTCTGCCACCCTGGCCCCCGCAGGGTTGACGTGAGGCGGTAACTCCAGCAACGTGGCAGCAGAGGCGGTGAGCCCGGCGCTGGCAGTGTTGGTGACACTTGCGTGGTGGCAGTGGCACCAGCACTGGCGGTGGCGGTGGCACCAGCACTGGCGGCGTCTATTCCAGCAGGAGATGGCATGGCTCCTTTGAAGTGGATTCAGCAGCATTGCCGCAGCTGTGGGGGCCACCAACTTCAGCAAGTGGAAGTCTCTGCAGCAGTGGGGCGTCCCCCTGCAACGGCTCTGTGGTGACAGAAGCCTGGACAGTGAGAGAGAGAGGCCTCATCCAAGGAAGCCTTCAAGGCTCCCCTTGAGGAAAACTTCTCCAGTAGCTGATGGGAGTAGGAGCCAGGGAACAACTTTGAATCCTATTAAAATGATCCATTTTCAGCTTTGCAGAGGGAGACCCAGGGAGATACAAGGGATCTAAGGTTGTTAACACTTGGGAGGTAAGAACCGTCCCACCAGCTAAGAGAAACTCAATTTTTCCTGGTGTGAAAATTGGAGCACACATTCATTCATTCACTGAGTGATTCATTCAACAAATATCTGTGAACACCATTGCTGGGATCTGGAGTTACACTGCATGGAAGCTGAATTTGGCTTTGCTTTTCACTAGCCTGTGATACTGAGCAAGTTACATAATCTTGCTAGACTTTAGGTTTTCCATTTTTAATACAAAACGTAAATAATATTTAGCATGTATTTTTTTTTTTTTTTGAAAATTGAATGTGAAGTATTTAGCATGGTATCTGGAACAAATTAAACATCCAGTAAATGTGAGCTGATTAAAGTTGAGAACCTCCCTGAGATGCCCAGGTGCACAGGATCCCTGCCCTCAATTTTCAAAGACAAAACTACACTCATGAAAACTTGGTTAATACTCCAGATCAACAAGAAATGTAACTAGGTAGTGTATCATTAAGTGCCCAATGAATGGATGGGAAAAAGTGCTGTGAGTTCTTCGGAGGAAGAAATAAATTTAGCTTACATTAACTGAAGTGTGCTTTCTAGATGAACAGAAACTATAGGTAAACCTCGAGGAGTAAGTACACGTTGGCGCATGCCTGTATTTTACTTTTCTAGATAGTAATTTCTGAGTTCCAAACACTTTTACACACATTTTTCTATTTGACTTTTTCTTTGTGATAGGAAGAATGGATAGTTGAAGAACCTCAGAATTAGAATGGGGCTTAAAAATGATCTGGTTGAATATGAAGAAATATTCAAATGCACATTCTCATTCCAAAGGGTATTTCGTCTTTGGGGAAATGATCTTAAGGAACTGAGCAGATGAGCATACAGTATATAAGGATGTTCATTGTTGTGTGATCTGTAATACCATGCTAAATGTCGCCGGATGAAGTTTTGGTTAATTATTGTTTGTCCATATGGTGAAAAGCTACATAACCCAAGTCCAGAATATTAACTATGCTTCTCTGTTGGTGCAAACCCTGCTGGCGTAGTGGCTAAGTGCTACAGCTGCTAGCCAAAAGGTGGGCAGTTCAAATCTCATTGGCAGTGGGTTTGGTTTGGTTTTGGTTCTTTCTTGGGAGAGAATTGACAGAGGATTTAATTCCTTTTATTATCTCTTTATTTTAGATTTTTTCCAGGATGCATGAATTATTTATGAGATTTTACGATATAAATGAAAACCAGAATCTCCTCTGCCCACCTCTGTTTTGATACTCTAATCTGCCTCTTGACACTTGTGTCTACTGTATGCTTCAACAGTCCCAGTGATGGATGGGGCAGTGGCCTTAGTGTCCCTCAAGACAGCTGACTGCATCTCTGGGCAGCTCTGACTCTCAGAAAGTCTTTCCTTCAGCTGTCTGCTTGCAGTTGCCAACAGTTGTGCTTCGTTCATCCATTCGTTCAACAAATACTTTTTAAGCACTTTCTTTCTTAGGAGCCTTGGTGGCACAGTGGTTGAGAGCTCCACTGCTAACCCAAAAGTCAGGAGTTCAAATCCACCAGTTACTCCTTGGGAAACTCTACAGGGCACTTCTACTGTGTCCCATAGGGTTGCTATGTGTCGGCATTGACTTGACAGAAACATTATTTATTTATTTGTCTATAGGGTTGCTATGAGTTGGAATTGACTTGGGGGTAATGGGTTTTTTTTTTTTTTTTTTTTTTTAAATGCTAGACAGGATGCCTGGGTAGTATAAGTGGTTCATGGGATCAGCTGTGAGCCAGAAGGACAGAGGTTTGAGCTTACTCAGAGATGCTACAGAAGAAGGGCCGGGTGATCTACTTCTTAAAAAAACAGCCATCGGAAGCCCTGTGGGTACAGTTCTACACTCACAGACACAGAGTGCTGTAAGCTGGAACTGACTCAATGACAACTCATTTTTTTAATTTTAAAACATTTTCCTTATTTTTGACTTTTATGGAAACAGATTTTAATGTTTACCCTCCCTGATTGAACAGCACTCTAATTTGTGGATCTCACACAGCCACGTTCCTTGTTCTAACATTTCTCATCTCTGACAGTTAAAATTTTTCTTCTGGGACATCAAGCCATTATGTTGATGTATTTTGGGGACATGCTGTGGCATTTGCCATAGTTAATCTGTGTCCTCTGTTATGACACACTGAGCAGCTGAGCAGAGGACACAACCACTGGGTGACATGGACTGGCTTTGGGGAAGCCCCTGGTCTACTTTGCCAGGCTAAGGCAGAGTCCTAAAGGTGTCTAGAGGGGCAGACAGGGTGAAAGGATTCAGACTGTGATTGAGCTTATATGCCTGGTGTGGTCAGGAGGTATCCCTCCAATGCCAGGTGTAGTCAGGTGAATGGTATCCCCCCCAAAAGCTGTGCCCATCTGGAATCTCAACACGGGACCTTATCTGGGGAAGAAGCTTTGCAGGTATAATGTAGGAATCTCTGTGAGGTGCGACCATCCTAGGTTGGGATGGGTTCTAAAACCAATGATGGGTATCGTTATGAGAGAGAGAGAAGCAGAAAACACACAGCAGGACATGTAAAGATGCAAGCGTAGATTTGAGTGATACATCTACAAGCCGAGAAATGCCAAGGACTGCAGGCAACCACCAGAAACTGAGAGAGAGTCACGGAACAGATTCTCCCTCGATCAGAGCCTCCAGAGGGAACCAGCCCAGCCAACTCCTTGATTTTGAACTTCTGACCTCCAAAACTCTGAGAGAATAAATTTCTGTTGTTTTAAGCTGCCCAGTTTGTGATAATTTGATATAGCAGCTGAGGACTCCAAGATATTGCTTGAAGGAGTTTAGACTTTCTTCTGAGGCTGGGAGACAGCTGGGCAAGACTTTAAGGAGAGGACTGATCTTGTTCTTATTTGCAGAAATCCGCTGAAGTGTGGGGTCTGGGGGGAAGGCAGGGAGACCACACAGGAGACTGATGCAGAGATGAGATGAGAGATGCTGGGGGTGTAGGCCAGGTAGAAACAATAGAAGGAGTCCTGGTGTTCCAGCGGTTAAGAACTGGGCACCTAGCCCAACGTTCAGCAGTTTGAACCCACCAGCTGCTCTGTAGAAGAAAGATGTAGCACTCTGCTTCTGTAAAGATTGCAGCCTTGGAAACCCTATGGGGCAGGTCTACTCGGTCCTGTGGGGTCAGTCTGAGTCACAGTTGACTTGACAGCAACAAGACAAGGGACCACAGAGAGGCAGAGGAAGATGGAGACCATGAATGTCGTGGTGGAAGTAGGATCACCAGTACTTGGTACCGAACTGGATGTGGGGTGAAGCCCAAGATCACTGCCAAGTTTCTGACCTGGACAACCAAGTCAGTGATGATGCTTTCAATTCCCACACATCCCAAGAAAAGCAGAGGGACAGACTTGCACCATCTTCATATCTTGCAGATAATTTTGAATGACCTACATTTTTCAGGTAGAAATGCTTCGGGGGTGGAGGCATTAGCCTGAAATATACAGACAGTGGTTTCAACTTTCTCCTTCCCACCACTCTGCTGGCAGTTTTACATTTTGCTGGGAACAGTGGAGCATGGAGAAGCTTAGACAGAAAATCATTGTGTGTGGCTTTGAGAATGCCCAGCTCCCCCACTGGATTTCCTCTGCTGAGCTGTGGAAAGAGTGACTAGAAGACAAACCTGTCCCTGAATTCCTTACGCAGCTTCACGAGTATCTCTGCTCAAATCACCCAGATGGTTATGGTGGAGGGGAGCCCTCAGGAGGCAGCACCTTGCTTTCAATCGTGTTTTTAATTCCATTGTCTTAAGCAAGCTGACTTTGTAGCCAGGGTTCATTCACAACAGACAAAGCTTCTGTTAGGGAAAATAAAAAAAGATCTCAGAATTTTTTGGACAGTTGGGAAAAATCACAAGCCAGTTGCAGAGGAGGTTTCAATTCCAGATCCCCAGGCAAAAATCTCAGATGGGGGTTCTCCCTTTGTTAATGGTAAAAAAGAAAAAAAAAAAATAATATGAAATACACAGTTCTGGATGGTGTGGAGAATAGTCAGCAGTATGGATGATTGGCTCCTGCCTAACTTCGGAATACAGTTGAGAATTAGCAGTTCAGATGATTCTGGCAAACTGTGGATTTCGTTTCTCAACAGTCAACGAACAGCTCGGTCTCCATAAAGGAGGGAAGATATTACGCATGGAGGCCATGGCTTGAGTTGCTGAAATGATGTTTCTATTCTGTTTTCTTCAAGTGACTGGATTTTTGCCCCTTCATCAGCCAGTTAGGGAATCATTTTAAAACAGTCCAAAGATTAGTTTCCTTTGTAGAAAAATAAACAAAACAGATGGGCAAATACATAGGCATTTTGTAACTTACGGCATGAAAAGGAGGCTTTTCAACCATGGTGCTGAAAATCTCAGTTGAGGACCCCAGTCAGTTTTAAACCTCCTGGTGGCAGGGTGGGTTAAGTGCATCAGCTGCTAATCAAAAGGTAAGCAGTTCAAATCTGCCAACTGCTCCTTGGAAACTCTATGGGGCAGTACTGGTCTGACCTCTAGGGTCCTTATGAGTTGGACCTGACTTGATGGCAATGGATGAATTTTTGGTGTTTCTCCTCGGAAAGACTTGTCCTGTTGGTGTTAGTTGCTGTCAAGTTGATTGTGACTCATGGTGACACCATATTTGCAGAGTAGACTGCTCCCACAGAGTTTTTAAGGCTGTGACGTCTAGAAGCAGATCACCAGGGCCATCTTCTGAAGTGCATCTGGATCAGTTGGAACCACCAGCCTTTTGATTAGCAGTCCAGCCCTTTACCATTTGCACCACCCAGCTATCTAAAAGACTTACATGACCCCCTAAAAGAAAAGGAAATCCGTATTTTGAAAACCTCGTGAACAACAGATAATTCCTGGAGTTCATAGCAGCTGAGGTCTCTCAAATGAGACATCAGAGCTGTTTTGCTCAGGCAAGATGCACCTTTTCTGCTTTCAGTACCTACAGGTCACTCCAGCCTGTGTTAATCAGTTGAGGTCAGGAGACAGAGGGCCTCCTTGTGTTCCTCCAGTGAAATAATCTGGTGCTGTGAGTTTAGGGGGTGGGGGACTTGGTGCTATTGAAAACCCAGGTGCTTCTGAGAAGGTTGAAAGTGCATTGATCCAACTGTAATTTGGGACATTGTTGAGTCTGGCACCTGGCCAGTGTTTTCTGCTCTGGAAGCAGAGGTGTCAGGACCCAGCCAGGCGTCCTTGGCTTCTGGAGATGGCAGCCAAGCAAGGAGAACAATGATTTCAGGGATGGCACACTCATTCCTCTGTCAGGGGACAGATGATCCAAATGCTTCACAGAGAATGGATGATTTGGAGCTGGGAAGGACATCAGAGGACTCCCTAGCTGAATAAACCAGTGACTTCAAACACAAACACGAGGTGGTGTCGTCAGGTAACCTGGATTCACATTTTGGATAAGCCACTTAATAAGTCTGCCTCCAGGACAAGTTATTTCTCTAAACCTCAGCTTTCTGTTTCTTAAAACGAAGAAACAGTATTCACCCGATAGGACTGTTAACAAGGATTAATTGAGAAGACACAAGCTCTGCACAGTTGCCTGGACCAGGGTAATCACTCAGTTGTTATTTGCCATCAGGTTGGTCCCCAACTTACAGAGACCCCACACTCACTGAAATGAAACACTGTCCAGTCCAGCACCATCACCGTGACCAGTTGCAGATAGGACCACTGTAATCCTTATGATTTTCATTAGCTGATATTTGGATCTAGATCACCAGACCTTTCTTCCTAATTCTTAGCGTAGAAAGCACCACTGAAACCCCTTCAGCATCACCACAGCACACAAGCCTCCACTGATGTGGTCGGTGGCTGCTCATGAGGTGTGCTGGCAGGCATTAGACCCAGGTCTCCTGCATGGGAGGAGAGGGTTCTGCTAATGCCTCGCAAAAGCTGAGTATGTATTTGTTAATATAAAAGATCTAACTCCTTCATTTTAGAGGTGTGGAAGCTGCGAGCCAGAGCAGAAACAGGAACCCGGTGAAGATACAGGTGCAATGCCTAGAAAGATTGTCCCCTAGCAACTGCTGCTCTGGTTTTGAGCACAGTCCACCGCTGTTGGTGAGCAGAGGGTAGGATCACCCGGCCCTGGGAGGTTAGAATTTGCAACCGGAGTTTGCTCTACATGTCAGAAGTGACCAGTCCAGAAGAAGGTGGCAGGGTTTTCATTCTGTCCTCCGTTATCTTGGACAATCCACTCAACTTCTGTGATTCTTGTTTATTTGTTTGTTTTGTTTTAAGTTTATGTTTTGGCTCTGAAGCAGAGGAGATCAACTGCTCTGAGTGGATTCACAGGTCACCTGAAGCTGGAAGGGGATGGTCCTCATTTAGACTGCCTCCAGCCGCTGGCCTGCTCGTAGCTGGGGACACACCTATACGCTTATCCCCACACATCTGTCATTTTCTGTTCTTTCTGACATTTTCCCTCTCTGCTTTGGTCTGAGTCTTTTCTACTAACATGTCTTCAAGTTCCCTGATCTCTTCTGTGCCATCAAACCTGCTGTTACAATAATCTGTTGACTTTATTTTTAGTTATTAGATTTTCCAGTTCTGAAATTTTCATTTAATTCCTTTTAAAAAATATTTCATGAGTTATTGGATGAAATTCTCTGTTAAAAAAAATCTATTTCCCTTATTAGTTCTATTTTCTTGAACATACTAATTATAGCTAATTTAAAGTCTTTGTCAGCTAATTTCAATATCTGAATAACCTGAGGGTCTGTTTCTATTGCTTTTTTTTTTTCCTTCTCTTGGATATCGGGTGTTTAGTTCCATTAATAGGCGTGTCTGGTAATTTTCTTTTAATGAATGAAGGATATTATGAATTTAAAAAGTGAAGGGGCTCTGAATGGATCCATTCCTGTGTGGTCCCTATAATCCCATCAGAACGTAGCTCTGTCCCTACCTTGAGTTTGCCCTGTTAATAGGTCATAGCCCTTCATGTCCTCCGACTGAGAGCCTAGGGTATTCACCAGAGCGCCTCCTCTTTGGCAGGTCCTGGCTTTAATCCTGATGTCCTTAGCATCACAAGACTGCTGAAAACCACACTCTGCTTTTCAAAGTCTTTCTGCTTAGCTTCTTAGCCTCCTACCCCACAAAGCTTCAGAATTTGGCAGATGGCTCAAGGGATAAACCAGCAGCATGTCACATCTTATGTGTCCTGTCTTTTAAGAGTAATTCCAGCCCCCTCAAATTTCTAGGTTTTGTGGCTCTCCATCCACGAGACTGTCCTGCAGCCCTCCTTGTTTCTCGGCCTCTTTGAGGTGGCCCAGACCTGAGGTCTTTTGCCAGATCCTCAACCTCTTGTCTGTCCCTCAGAATCAGCACATTTCCTCTGGTGCAAAGTGATGGTGGAGTGTTGGCTCAGCTGGCTATCCAGTTTCCCCTTCACTGAGGCTATTGTCCCCTGAAGTCCTGGCTCCCTTAGTAGCTCTCAGATGCTTTCTAACAAGTCACTGTTTTATCTCAGCTGTTCTTGTCAATTGCAGCAGGAGTGATAATTTTTGCTGAGCACAGAAGCAGAAGCTGCTCCCGTCTGTCTTGTGGGCTAGAGAACAAAAGCCGTTTTCCTGATGATCACAGAGATCCTGCTCTCTTAGACTCTTTCACTCAGGCAAATGGCAAGTGTACAAAATGGGTTTATGCCACAAGTGGAGGGCTTATGGGAAAAGGGCCACTTCTCCCAGATGAATATATTGACAAGCCTTGTCTCATTTTCATTCAGACTCTGGTTTTATGGCCAGGTCAGGAAGAAAACAGCCCCTCTGTGTTCTGGCTTAACCTGGGTGCATAGGGAGAACCACTGGTCAGCAGGAAGAGGGACACGAGGATGGCGCAGTGAATGGAAATCAGACCCCATGAGGAACTACCCTAAGAGCTAACTAACCCTTGCTGATTACCTACTTAGGGCCAGCCTCTTTGCTGATCAATTTACATGCTTTATGCCACTTAAACAAGTTAGTAATAACTCAGTTATTACAATTATGCCCATTTTACATGTGAGGAAAGTGAGGTTTAGAGGTCATGCTGAAGTGGCAGAGGCAATTTGATTTCCTCCTAACCATGCTTAACAATGCTGCCACATGGCTTTGTAATAGACATAAATATGTTCAGCCTAGACCAAGAGGCAGGGGATGGGAGGGGAAGTGGATGCCTGTCTTCAGCTATCTAAAGGGAAGAGGAATCCGACTTGGGCTCAACATAAAGGGAGCTCAGAACTGTCATGGCTGTAATATGAGGGAAGTAGTGAGCCTCCCCTGGGTCTCTGAGGTCCAGGTGGAGACTGGAATAGGGCACTCAGGCACAGTGGGCCGAGGTCCCTTCCAGTTGGAGTCTGAGTGCAGGTAACTGAAGCAGCCCTGCAGATGGGACCTGAGGGCCGGGAGAACTAGCCTTCATACCTTGTGGGAACTGGCCTTACCCCCAGACTCTCCGGTCCTGCCTCGGTGTCCATTTTTTACCAGGCTTTAGCCATACCAGCATTTCTGTTTCTAGAACCAGCTAAATGCTTTCTCATTCCAGGGCCTTTGCACAAGCTGTGGCCTTTGCACAAGCTGTGGACTTTGCCTTAATGCTCTCCTTCCTGTTTACATGGCCAGTCCTTTCTTACCGTGTAACTCCTGCTGAAATGCCACCTCCTCCAGGAGGCCTTCCCTGACCTCTTCTCCCCCAGTTAATGTCAGTTGTATCCCCGTGTTTGTTTCTCTCATTGCACTCGCTACAGTCCATACCCAAGTTATCTTCCTTCTGTAGATTTCTGTTTTGGGGTGGGGTAGAAAGTGAATTGCATGGTAGCAGGGCCTTGCTCATCTTTTTCGTTAATAGATCCGTGTTCTCCAGCATGATGTTAAATACTTGTTGAATTGAATGACTGAGTGACCTTGACTAAGTTACTGTGGGTCTCAGTTTTTTAATCTGTTCAGTGGGAGCAACTGTGGTGGAAATTCTATCAGCTCGGTGATTCTCGAACTTGACAGGCATCAGAATCACCTGGAGAGGTTGTCAACACCCACATTACTAGACGTCGACCTCTGAGTTGCTGATTTGAGAGATTTGGAGCAGGGACAGGAAACTTGCCTTTCTAAAACAAGTTCTAGGTGATTTTGATGCCGCACTTAGAAAACCACTGGGTTAGAACATCTGAAGTTCCCTTCCAGCCCCATCTCTGATTTTTCTAAATTGAAGTAAGAAATATGAAAAGGACCGAGCTTATAAAAGCAGTCTCTATGTGCAAGAGATGTCTTGAAACATTGGAACTGTACCTTCCAAAATCAGAGAGGTGGTGGAAGGAAAAGAAAAGGGGGGAAACTGTTCTCTGAATCAGGAGGGATTAACAGCAACTGATGGCGTTTGTAATGGCAAAAGGTCAGTTAAATGGAAATGCTTGCTACCAGGGCGCAGCACCAAGCCCCAGCCCCAGGAACAATGCTGGAAAATGAAGCTGAGCGGCAGCCACCGGGTTTCGAGAGCGCTTCCCGCCAGCTTCACATTTAATCTCTAACTCTGAGAGTAAAACCAGAAAATCACAATGAACAAGAGAAGTTTCGAGTCCCAAGGAGGGGGAAAAGAAAACAAAAGAAGAAACACCCTGTGATGATAAAACACCTCGTGACCTTGGAGATCTGCCTTCCTTCAGCCGGAGGTTTCGTTTGTTAAGTGCTCCTTGGAACCGACCTTTCTTCCCAGTCTGCACTTGATGGTGTTCAGGTGCTTGCCACCTGTCTTGCCCTCGCTGCCTTCTGCAGAGCAATCCAGGTCTCTACTGAGGGATGGACTGTAGGAGTCCTGGTGTAGTCATAGCGACCCTACATGAGTCAGAAATGACTTCATGGCAGTGGGTTTGGTTTTTGGTTTTCTGGTGGCATAGTGGCCAAGAGGAACAGCTGCTGTGACCAAAAGGTTGGCAGTTTGAATCCACCACCACTCCTTGGAAACCCCACGGCGCAGTTCTACTCTGTCCCATAGGGTTGCAATGAGTTGGAATCGTCTCAGCAGCAACAGAGTCTGGTTGGCAGTGGTTGGGTAGTAGAATTCTCCCTTGCATGTGGGAGACCCGTGTTCGATTCCTGGCCAAAACACCTGCACCTCTGCTGTCATCTGGTTGTCACTGAAGGCCTGCATGTTTCTATGACACTGAATGGGTTTTAGTGGAGCTTTCAGGCTAAGAGGGACTCGAGAAAGGCCTGGCGATCTGGTTCTGAAAAGCAGCCAATGAAAAACCTATGGAACTTGAGGCTCTCTGTCCTGGAAACCACCTTTAAGCCTTGAACCGAAACTGTCCCATGAAGTTGTCTTTCAACTAAGCAGTAGTCTAGCTCATGTAACATAGAATGTTTGCCTTAGACATTGGGCTCAAATAAATGTCTTTCTGAGGTTAAATGGACAACAGGAATACTGAAATACAGATGAGGACTTTAAGGGACAGAGAGACTTAGTCATCTGTGGTGAGTGAGCCTGAAGCAGGTAACCGTTGTCAATAAACTGTGCATGGGAAAGCATGCTGAATGGGTGTGTTTTGTTGTGAATGTTTTTACCAAGATAGCTAGATAGATGTAAAACAAAACAAAAAGTCCCCTGTGGGTCACAGTGGTCCAGTCCTATTGTGCGTGTCTTGCCATGGGTCTAAGGCCGCCTTGAGGGCCGTTAACAACAACTGCTGTTAGACTCTAAAGTACTGGTTCCTGCCACGAAAGATTTTAGGTAACTGCTCATTTTATCTCCAAAAGTTCACCTTTTTCTGGGGCTCTTCCAGTTCTGCTTCTGCCCACAAGGAAGCATCATTTGGGGAGAAAACCAAAAACGAAACCTCCTGCCGTTGAGTCAATTCCCACTCATGGCGACCCTATAGAGTGTCTGTATCTCTCTTTACTAGTCCTTTCTTCAAGGGAGGAAACCCTGGTGGTATAGTGGTGAAGTGCTATGTCTGCTAGCCAAAAGGTCGGCAGTTCAGATCTGCCAGGCACTCCTTGGAAACTCTATGGGGCAATTCTGTCCTACAGGGTCACTATGAGTTGGAATCGACTCAACCAGTAGGTTTTGTGGGGTTTTTTTTTTTGGCTGTTTAAGGGGACAGAGGGCCCCCACAGCAGCAGCACTGGCAGGGGCAGCCCTAGGAAGGCGCCAGAAAGCAAAAAGCCCTTAAAGCAGCCACAGCTGGCTGTAGAGCAAGTGTTTTAACTACAAATCCTCCCAAAACTTAGAATTGAGATGGTTTGTCATTACTGAGCTAAAAGAGTATCTGGGGACCATACTCTTGGGATGTCTTCAGTCACGGTGGCAGCTTGCCCACTAATTCTGACTGATAATGGTGTGGCCTCCTAGTGAGTTGCTGGGAAAGATCCCAGGACTGGGACTCAGTCTGAGAGAGTATCGTGATTGATTAGTGATGTCTGCTATGGCAGTGAAGAAGGGGGCATTAGCAGCTTGAGGACCATGGATGGCTGTCCCTGGCCTACAACTTGGTCTGGGAAAGAGCCTGGGAGTGGAGCTTAAAGGCTGCACTGTGAGCCTTGCTCTGATCCAGACTTACTGTGTAGCAGTCATAGAGGCAGTTGACCTCAGTGAGTGTCAGTTCTGTCATTGGCAAAGTGGCACAGCAACACCCACCACCCTGCGTCACTGAGAAATTGCGAGGATCCACTGACTTCCTGGGAAGATGATACCTGAAGGAGCAAGTGTGACGTGGGCAAACACAGATGTGTTCTTACTTGCACAGACCACATAGTCAGGTCCTAGCTGGGTCATGCAGGGCACTGTCAGTCTAAGTACCTTGAGGATAGTTTGGCTAAGTGACTGTGGGTGAAGGTGTGAGCAGCATATCAGGTGGGACCCAGCGTGAATAGTGGTAGGAGTGATGCCAACCCTCGGCCTGATGGGCTGAGAGGAGGGAGCTGTTACTGGGACCCAGAAGTGGAGCTGTGACCTGTGGGTGGATGGACAAGACCAGCCCAGTGACCCTGTGGAAGAGAGCAGGAGTTTCATCTTCACTCCCTCGCTCCCTCCTCCATCACTGCACTAGCTGGGCCCAGCCCAAGGCCAGAGGAGACCTCGTGTTGTCCATCTGATCAGCCTTCCCCGTGGAGAAGAGTGAAAGCACATGGCCTTTGCGGTTTGCCAGCTGTGGCTGCTGCTCGGGGAGACTCTTCCCGTGCGCCTCCAGCCTTGGGTGGCTTCAGGAGTTACTTACTTGGCTGGTGTCTGCATCACCCCAACTCTGCCTCTGTCTTCACATGGCCGTCTTCCCTATGTCTGTGTGTCTGTCCTTCATGTGTGTCTCCTCTCTTTTATAAAGACACTTTTCATGGGATTTAGGGCCCATGTGGGTTATCCGGACTCATCTCATCATCTCAAGGTCCTTAACACAGTTACATCTGCAAAGACCTATTTTCCAAATAAGTCCAGGGACTTCACGTGGGCGTAACTTGCAGGGTTACTATTCGGCTCACCTTACCCCCGTCCCACATCTGACCCTTGCTACTGAGATGTCATCTGAGATGGTGCCTCTCAGAACAAGGGCCACTTCTGGCTGTATGGTTAGAACCCCTCTGTGGGTCTTAGACAAGGATCCTTAAATTGGGGGCACAGGGCTGGGGGTGGGGGTGCACATTTCACTTTGTTTCACGGACTGATTAACATCATGAGCTTCAGCCGATTGTCAAGCTTCCTGAGAGCCCCCCGATTTGACATCTGTGAACTGAAGCAGCCAGCCGAAGTGAGGTCTAGCTTCTGCCTGTAGAACCCCAGTATTCTGGGACCAGGTCCAAGGGAAGGAGCCCTGGTGGTGGCCCAGATGGTTAGATGCTTGACTGCTGACTGAAAGGTTGCTAGTTCTAACTCACCCAACAGCTCTGTGGGAGAAAAGGCCTGGTGATCTGTTCCTGTGAAGAGTAAAAACCCCCCTGCCATCCGGTCAATTCTGACTCATCGTGACTCCATAGGGAAGAACAGAACTGCCCCATGGGGTTTCCAAAGAAGCGGCTGGTGACTTGGCACTGCTGACCTTTTGGGTAGCAGCTGAGCTCTTAATCGCTGAGTCACCATGGCTTTCCATGAAGATTACAGCCTAGGAAACCCTGTGGGGGCAGTTCTAGTCTCATAGATGAGGTCATGATTAGTCAGGAGTGACTCAGTTACACACAACAACAACAACAACACTACAGTGAAGTGTGTATCTTCCTGGTGACTTTGTGGCCACCTCTTCTGGTACATGGTACACTTGCAGTCACCTGGGATCCAGTTCAGAGCCTCATACACATCTTCAAACTCTATAGGCTACCCCTCAGTCTGTCACAAAGGGTGGTGGCCTGAGTCTCCTGCCCGGGACCAAAGGCCCGCAGCCTGGGCCCTCACAGGTCCGACGTGGCGCGGATGCACTGATGTCTTGAGTTCAGCTCAGCTTTCAGCCAAGTGATTCTCGAGTCTTTTCGCATGGCTGTGTGTCATGGCAACACCGTGACACCTTTCCTAATTGTGTTTTAACTGAAAGACTTGATTTGATTATGGAAGCCTACACTACCATTGAAAGCCTTATTAAAACACATATTAAACCCAAAAGACTGCCACATTTCGCTGTGTAATTATGTAAACAGTCACATAAGTGGTGTAGTTCACAGTCAGCAGGAATTTGTTTTCAATGGCACTGTGGCAAACTTGCATAGCTGCACCCTGATAGGTGAATTCCTGCCCCCCCAGGACAAGCATATGTTGGTGTCTCCCCTGACATCAGCCAGGCCAGCTTTTCATTTCCTTCTTTTGTGTATATTTTCCTTGAAATAAGTTGTGATTTTAAGGAACCTTTCTGCGTTCTGAGGTGCACATGAATTTCCTCCCATCACTGTTCAGAAGGTAAAATGTGCGGTGTCTCTAAAATGTTTAGATTTCACCTCAGCAAAAATGATCCTGACATTAAAAAAAAAAAAAAAATCTCAACTGTAGTTTTAAAATAGGAAGAGAACTACCTTAAAATTTCCTGCAGTTTTAATGAAAGTGTTCGGTGAAATTTACCGAGGATAAAAGAGTAATTTGCCTCCAACCCACTCTTCCTGCCTTCCCAGCGTACCTGGGCTGCTTACCTATCTTTTTTGAACTTCAAAGTAAATGAAGCATTGATCAGAGCTGTCGCTGAAGCATGACTTCTTGTCCATCACCGGTTCAGCCCTGGCCTATTAGAAAGAAACAAGCTCCACAATCACGATTTCCTCCCAGCACCAAGAAAATCGGAGCTGCGAATGGTCTGGTGAATTATGTGTTTCCAGTGGTTTTGAAGGGAAGCGTTTACTGAGGGAGAAAATTGTTTTAATCTTATAACAACCAAGGAGGAGAGTTTGTAAAAACACAGAACACCTACACATGTACTTGATTTTGTTGCGTAGGAACACACTGGAACATTGCTTTCCACGGTAGCAGCCGATGTCTCAGCTCCGGGAGCTTGCTGAGCTGAGCTGAGCCCTGCGGGGGCCAGCGGGCCCAGAGTAGGGGCAGGGAGGGAGGCTGGCGGGCCCAGGGTGGTGGCAGAGAGGGAGGCAAAGGGGCAGTCCGGGTAGTGAGACCATGGTGGCCAGCCGGGAGTCCCTAGGGCTCGAGGAAGATGTATTCCACACCGGGAGGAAGGCTCTCCAAGCCCTTCCTGAAATGCAGGACCTAGACGGCACCCCAAGATTTGCTTCCCCAGGGTCCAGTCCCTCAAACTATACAAGGGAGGAGTCTGGTGGCCACTTTTTCCATCACCAGTACAAGTACCAGTTGCCATTGAGTTGATCCGAACTCAAGGTGATCTCATGTGTTTTGGCATGGAACCGCACCCCATAGGGATTTCAAGGCTGCGATCCTTCCTCCGTAGATGGCTGAGCCTTTCTTCTCAGGTGCCTTTGGGTGGATTTGAACCAGCAAACTGTCGGTTACCTTTAGGTAGCCGACTGCACTAGTCCTAGACTCCTCCCTTTGCCCAAGGTGGCTGTTAATAACTTCATGGAAATCCATTAACCCATAGGGATCCTCTATGGTGGTCTAAATGCCATGGCTGACAATGAAAAGGTTGACAGTTCGAATCCACCCGGTGCTCCAGGGAAACTCTATGGGGCAGTTCTACTCTGTCCTATAAGATTGCTATGAGTTGGAATTGACTTAACAGGAATGGGTTTGGGTTTTTGGTTTAATGGACTGAAACATACCGATGGTTTGTGTTCTGCCGGTGGTACCAAAGGTAAGCAGTAAGGAGGATTTAGGATTTAGAGCTGCCCCATAGAGTCTCCAGTCTTTACAGAAGCAGACGGCCACATCTTTCTCCCATGGGGTAGCTGGTGGGTTTGAACCCCAACCTTTCAGTTAGCACCCATGTGCTTACCCACGGTGCCACCAGGGCGCTCCAGCCTAAATCCTCCTTACTGTTGCGTTCGGTATCACTGGCAGGACACAACCCATGGTATGTTTCAGTCCATGAAACCAAAAACCCAAACCCATTCCTGTCAAGTCAATTCTAACTCATAGTGACCTTATAGCACAGAGTAGAGCTGCCCTGTAGAGTTTGCAAAGACCGCCTGGTGGATTTGAGCTGCCAGTTTTTTGGTTGTTAGCCATAGCGTTTAACCACTAGACTGAGTTTCCTTTCAGTCCATTAAAAAATGAACAAACAAACTGCCGTCGGGTCGATTCTGACTCGTAGTGACCCTACAGGACAGAGTAGAGCTGCTTCATAGGGTTTCCAGGGAGCACCTGGCAGATCTGAACTGCCAGCCTCTTTGCTGGCAGATGTAGCTCTTAACCACTATGCCATCTGGGTTTCCTTTCAGTCCATAGTAGCCCAAAAGCAACAAAGAAATGCAGATCTTCAGGAAATCAACCTAGAATTTGCTGGGAGACAAACATAAATAAAAGACAAATGCCTGAGTCCCGTTGCTGGCTGGAGGTAGTGAGGGAGGGAACAGACAGGTGTAACAAGGCTGACTGTAGAGCACCCCTTTCTCTGTATGTAAACGTGCAGGAAGTAGCTGCAGAAGAGTGGGGAGGGGTCGAGGGGAGAGGGTGAAGGAGTGTGATGAGGCTGTGTCTTAGTCTTCCGGTAACACTCTAACAGGAAAACGAGTGGATGGTTTTAACAAAGAGAAATTGATTTTGTCACAGTCTAGTAGACTACAAATCCAAATTCAGGGCATCAGCTCCAAGGGAAGGCTTTCTCTGTTGGTTCTGGAGGAAGGTCCTTGTTGTCAGTTTTGACCTGGACCGGGAACTTCTGAGGCGCTGGGACTCTGAGCCTCTTTCAAAGGATGTGCTCTGTTTCCGGCACTGCATGTTGGCCATATGAGGAACCCAACTCTGCTTGCTTCCCTTTTATCTCTTGTAGAATAAAAGGTGGTGCAAGCCACACTCCAGGAGAACCCCCTTAAAAAGGGCGTTATGAGGGGCTTTCATGTTTTTCTCTGTGTACCTGCAAGAATTGTTTACCCGGGGATCTCAAAGTGGCTTTGTTGGTGTTGCTGTCCTTAGCTGCTGTCAAGTTGACTGCAGCTCATGATGACCCCCTGCTCAACAGAATGAAATGTTACCTGATCTGGTGCCATCGTCGCTATCGCTGGTGGGCTTGAGCCCATTGTTGCAGCCACCAAGCATTTTGAATGCCTTCCAACCTAGGGGACTCACATTTCAGCACTCTATAGGACAATATCCTATTTTAATCCATCGAGTTCTCATTGGCTGATTTTTGAAGTAGATCACCAGGCCTTTCTTCCTAGTCTGTCTTGACCTGGAAGCTCGGGTGAGCCCTGTCTTGTCTTCTTGTGTGAGTTTCAAATAGGGATGAAGGCAGGGAGGGATGATAGAGGGTGCAGACAGGATGTGTAATTGTCACCAGTTAGAGGTGAGTTTGAGGACAGCAGTATCGTCTTGAGATTAAGAAGAAACTTCTGGATTTGGGCAGAACAATCAGAAATGACCTCATTGGATAAAGTAGGTTGCAAATGAATCAGATTCACTTGGTAAAAGCAGAGGAGAAGGCAAAATTGATATTTATATCCTTCATCCAGTCCACATTCTTCAGTGTCCTTTTGGAGTTTTTTTTTTTTTCCCCCCCAAAGATGTGACTTGTTTAAAAGGGAAACAGCTGGTTTCTGAAATACTGTTCACATGCTGATCATTCTCAAGAAGCACAGAGTGAAAATTGGTGTAGGAATTTAGCTAGGCCATGATTCTTGGTATTATACGACGTTCCTGTAGGTTGTAAATCCTGCCTCTATGACGTTAATGAGAGTGGATGGGCTGCAGTTGGGTTGGTGGGACAGGACTCAAAGTGTACCGTTGTTTTGTGCCTTGAGGCAGTCTTTGAGATGTAAAGGAAAGCAACCAGCAGAGAGAGTTGGGGACCTCCTATTATCAAGAAGCAATGCCACAAGCTAAGCTGTCCTTTGGAAGGGACCAGGGTCCCAGCACCTGAGAGGCTTCCAGTCCAGGGTAAGACTGACAACAAAGACCTTCCTCCAGAGCTGGCAGAGAAAGTCTGTTCCGGCAGCTGACACCCTGAATTTGGACTTTTACTCTACTGGACTGTGACAATTTTTTTATTTTTTAAAAGCCATCCACTTGTGTTATTTCTGTTATAGCTGCACCAGCTGACTAAGACAATATCCAAGAAGAGATGTCACCCAGCACAGAAAGCAGGTGACTGAAGGTATAGCCCAGAGTTGCTTGCAGGTTATGTTTTCTGAAACCTTTCTGACCCGACTCAACGGCAATGGCTTTAGGTCCCAAGAGGAATGTAAATGATGCTGTTAGTGATTGTTACTGGGCTTTGTGAAAGTCCATGGGCTAAGCTCCTTTGCTGCATGTGGGTGTTAGATGCCAGCACACAAAGGCTGGGCCTCAGACTTGGTCTCTGGGGTCTTCCTCCCACCTTGGGTCTATTGCTAGGTCAGGCTCTGTGTCACCAGCTGGGGCAGTGCCTGGCCCATGGTGGCTCTCCAGCCCCTCTCAATCCCAGAACATCATGCCCTGTTTGCAGAACACCTTTATGGCCCCAACTCTCATGGTGCCAAGGTGTTTAGGTGAGGACCCAAGTCTCTGGTTCTGCTTCCCAGTTATGCCCGCCTCACTTTTTATTGGGTCTCCTGCTCCTTCCCAATACCAGCCCTGCTTTGCTCATCAAATTGCCCACATTGACCTGGAGCTCCCTCCACATCACCCCTTTGTCTCCACCAGCTGCCACCCAGGCTCAAGCACCTCCATACAGCCTGCCCGTTGCCAGCCACTCCTCCTTCCACCTTCCGTGGCTATTACTGTTGGTGCCACTTGTCAGGCATCTACCCTTGCCTACTTTCCATCATATGTGGAGTGCTCACTGGGGTGTATCCCCTATGCCCACCAATACTTGGCACTGCTTGACACCTAGGAATGCAAGACTGCGTTTCCCTGCCCACTGAAGTTGGACGTGGCTATGTGATGAGTTTGGTCAGTGAAGCATGAATGAAAGTCATGTGTGTCACCTCCAGGCCAGTGCACTCCATTCCTAGTGCTTGATTCTTCTGATCTTTTCTTCCTGCCATGGTGAATCCTGAAGCCTAGTGTTGACAGTGGCAGAGCCTCCATCAGCCTTGGTCCTAGGGAATTATGACGAGGAGACCTTTGGGTCCCAGCCCTGCCAACCCACACTGGTCATGTAGGTGAACAAGAAATAAACATTTGCTGTTTTAAGCCCACTGAGACCTAGGAGTTGTTTGTCATATCAGCACAACCTGTCCTGTGCAGACTAGTTTATTTGCTACATGCTAGGCCATCCAGGAAGCAGTTTCCAAAAGAACTTAATCAAGCCAGTTACTGTCAAAGCAGTTCTGGCATATGGTGTGACTGTGGTGTCAAAGTAAAACTGTGCTCCACACGATATTTAATGGCTGAATTTTCCAAAGTAATTTCCAGGACTTTCTTCCAAGGCACCTGAGTGGACTCAAACCGACAAACTTTCAAGTAGCAGCTGAATGTGTTAACCTTTGCAACAACACTGAAGGACTCCAACTTCTTTCTTAACCAATTATTAAAACCAGGAAATGATACTGATGTAATACTGTTAGTTATTCTATAGGCCCTATTCAAATTTTTTCATCACTTTTTTGAATGCACTCTTCTTTCTGGTAAACAATTCCATAAAGTCTGATCATATGTATAGACTGGCCACAAAACTTTTTAATTTAATACATATTAGATTTTTTTTACAAGAAATAAGCTTTCTTTGTATTTTTTCTGTGCAGTTTATTTCTGTAGCTGCTGTACCCTTCTCATGAGTCCCTCTGTGAAGGTGGAGATGCGTGAATTTCGATTCAGTCTAGTCTGTTGTTTTTCAGTGTAAGGTGACCAGATGCTAGGAATTGGTTCTTCAACTTTCTCTTGAGCTCCCATGGGCCAGGTACTCTCACCGTGGACTTCCTCCCAACCTCTGCACACAGTAGGCTTTTAATGCTCATTAAATATCAAAACCCTCAAATGGGCTTCCCATCTGTAGCATGATTGATTATTTTAGACCTGAAGACCCTGGATAAGTCAGCCATGAACACCTTATGCAGACTTAATCTTTGAGAGGTAATAACATATCATTTCTTTGTTTTTTTTTTTTTTTTTTTAAATAGAGACAACAATTCATGTAAGTGCTTTTGCTTCGAAGGTCTTTATACTGAGTCCACTCACTTCTCCAGCCACTATGAACATGTTTGTTCCTGATGAAAGGAACTCAGCATTAGACTGGAAATACAATATGTAGAAATCAATTTAGTGTCAACCACATCAAGTCTTCCTAAAATTGCAGGTTTTACAGAACTGTAAAACATGGCTTGTTTTATTTGGTGGAATTTAACCGTGGTTCATATTTCTCTGAAACAGATAAAAAGACAGAGCGTCAGAGCAAATTGGAGGCGGGCAGTGTCCCGGGTGCAGAGGCATGGTGTTTGCAGCGGCTGTGCCCCTTTGAGCCCTCAGTTGCAGTTCTGATACTTTATGAATGAAATGAGAATTTTTCAAGGTTGCATATTTTGAGAGCACTGTTTGGTTTCTATACCCAAATGAGGACTTCACGAGGGCTTCTGTTTGAATGGCACAGATATGCGACCTGCTGTGTGATGGGCATTGCTGACCCCACGCAGCCCAAGGCCACCGGGCCAGGTGCTGGGCATCCTGTAAGTGACTGTCTCCTCCAGCTAGGACATCGACCCAGGAGGTGGAGTGCAAGGCATCCTGGAGTTCCGGGTATAGGCTGGGTCTCCAAAGATAGAGGGATAGAATGAGGGGCTGCCTGGGAGGGTGGAGGGGTGAGTTGCAAAGCTGGGCAGTACTGGGCAGCTGTCTGGTACCTAGTGCCTGGGTACCTAGTACCTAGGTTCCCAGTACTGCTGTAACATAGCTTCTGAAAGTGGATGGCTTTCAAGAACAGAAGTTTATTTTCTTAAAAGGTCTGGAGGCTGGAAGTCCAAATCCAACTCTTGACCATGTCAGTTCCTTCCTTGCTGGTAGCCCCGTGTATTCCTTGGTTACTTGGCATTTCTTGGCTTTTAGGCAGTCCTCAAATGTTGTCTTAGTCCTTCTGGTGCTGCTTTAACAGAAATGCCATAGGTACCAAAACAAAAAACAAAAAACACCCAAATCCACTGCTGTCGAGTCAATACTGACTCATAGCAACTTCATAAGACAGAGTAGAACGGCCTCACAGTTTCCAAGGAGCGCCTGGAAGATTTGAACAGCTAACCTTTTGGTTAGCAGATGTAGCACTTAACCACTATGCCACCAGGGTGTCCATAGCACATGTAGATAGCTTTGAAAAGAGAAATTTGATTTTTGTCACAGTCCAGTGGGTTAAAAGTCCAGATTCAGGGTGTCATCTCCAGGGGAAGGCTTGTTCTGCTGGCCCTAAGGGATACCTTTCAGTCTTTGTCATCATTCTTTCCCTGGAATAGAGGCTTCTGAGGTGTAGGGACCCCAAGTCCTTTCCAAACAGTGTGCTCTGCTCCTGGCACTGCTCTCTTGGTGGCATGAGATCCCCAAATCTCCTCTTGTCTCCCTTTCTTTTACATCCCACGAGGCTGTAACAATACAACACGATACACTGAGTCCTGCCCCACCAACTCACTTGCCGCTCCTCCTCCCGCTGTAGCATCACAGAGGCAGGGTTTGCAGGATGTGGGGAACTTCACACAACGCTGGGAATCATGGCCCAATCCCACCACCACACGCACATCTATACACCTTCTTGGAGGACACAAATTCAATCCATGACACATGGCAACTGTTTCCCCTTAGTGTGTATCTCTGTCTTCTCTGCTCTTTTTATGACTCCAAAGTTGTTAGCTATAGAACCCACCCACTAGGGTATAATTTCATTGATAGAAACGAGAAAACTGTGTTTTCAAACAGGGATAGGATTAAGACTCCAACATATATTATGAAAGACGTCATTTAATCCATAACAGCAGGTCATGGTCCCTGTCACCCAAAGGCCAGCCTCAGTTTCCAAGAGGGATCTCCAGGGTTCCATGCTGAGCCAAGCCCTCTGCTTGACAGACAGGGGCCAGTGAGCAGGATCTAGGAGCTGGAGAGGCCCATGGGACTTATCCAGTCTAACCCTTTTGCGATGGTGATGTGTCACTTGATGGCACCCCCTTTGAGTCTCTGTGAGTTGCCAGTGACAGAGCAGGCTGGAGTGGGAGTTGTCAGCTCTCAGAGCTAGGGATGGAGGGTGGGAGGGCTGGGACCACTAGATACAGCTTTGTTTACCTCCAAGGTCACCTTGTTGCCGGAGTAATGGACTTGGCTGGTGATGAATCCAGACTCACCTGTGGTTCCAACCTGGCACTCTCTATGAGAAAACAACTCAGTTGTCCTGGTTATCAGCTTTCTGGCCTCTCATTTTTGGGGGTGAAGTTGAATTTCTTCTTCATCCTCTTTCGTTGTGGGTACTGAGAAAGAGAGATGGAATTGGTGTTGGAAAAAGTGAGATTCCTAATTGATGTTCTGGATAAAACCCAAACCATACTACGCCACAGAAACAAAAAGCTGTCACCCAACCACATATCCACCCACCCACTGGAAGTGCCACACAGGCAGAGATTTTGGTCTGTAATGTTCACTGCTGTATTTTCAGCACCTGGAACAGTGCCTGGCCCATAAACCAAAAACTGATTGCCATGGACTCAATTCCAACTCATAGCCACCCTATAGTACAGAGTAGAATGGCCCCGTAGAGTTTCCAAGGAGCATCGGGTGGATTCGAACCTTTGGCCAACTCTTTGGTTAGTAGCCGTAGCTCCTAACCACTTGGCATCCAGGGCTTCCTCCTTGCCTATAGTGCTCAAGAAGTATTTCCAGATGAGAGGAAGTTGGTCATTCTTCAAACCCTTGCCAAGGGCCTGCTCCATGTCAGACTCCTGGAAGCAGTGGTCAAATGTCAGCCTTTGCCCTCAGGGAGCTTGTAGTCTGGAAGTGACATAGACCAGCAACAAGGTCACCACTGGGTGAGGGCATCTGCAGTGCAGGGGTGGCCCAGGAGGGCCACCTTTGGAGAACAGAGGAGCACAGTTTTAAGATTTTCGAAAGCTAAGTGGTTTAATATGTTCTTGACCAGGAGCTTCTTGTGCCCTTTCTGTTGGATTAGGCTTTGTAGGAAGAGAAACCTCAGGGGTGTGTGTGTGTGTGTTTGCTGAAATCACCCAATGTTATAGGAAGCTAGACTTTAAACCCTTATCACCTGCCTCTAAATGGAATGTGTAGCCTGCAGATTGCACCCTGCAGTCGGTGTCTAGTAGAGGAAGTGAGTGACAGACGCCCCTGTTTTCAGGACAAAGCCCTGAACAGACCGGAAGGCGGCCAGGGGAAGCTGCAGACAATGCCACAGGCTGTACCCATGGACCTCTGCAGGGAAAGATGGGTGGTCTCCTGGACTTGTGTGTCAGGACAAAGCCAGTCCAGTAGGTCCTCAGGAGGGAAACATGTCCCAAATCTGGAACAATGAAATGCCTTTGACACATTGTAGGGAGGCAAGGTGAGTGTGGGGAAGAAGATGAGGATGGATGAGGGCTGGGGGGCTCCTGATTCAGCATGGGAGAGGAGCAGTCAGCCCACCAAGGTTGGGTGTGGGGCTCAGTGAGTGCTAGGAGCAGTAGGCACCTCTCACCAACTGTCTGTCTGTCTGTCTGTCCCTCCCTGACCATGGCACAGGTTAACAGAAGATCACAGAGGGTCAGCCTGGGCAGTGTGTGGTCAGAAACTCCAGCTAAAGTAAATAGTGGTATGGTTTAAGATCATTTCAGAGGCTGTTTAGCTTTTATTCTAAGACAGTAATTGGAGAAACGATATGGACTTGGATGCAGTTCAAAGGGGTTGGTTTGTTTGTTGTGGGTTTAAATTTTCCTCTTGAGTGCAGTCTGTAGTTGAACTGAAACACTGATTTGAATTCAGTTGCACTTGGGGTTTACCCAGTTACTGTGGGGTTATAAAGCTGCACTGGATCCCCGATCACTCTGGTCTGTGGTTTTGCAGAGATGAGTCAGGACCTGGGGGAATGGGCAGGTCAGTCCCCAAATCCACTTCCCATCCCACCCTCTACTGCAGCCTAAATGGCTCCACTTTTGTGTGTTTTTTATACTCAGTTTCCATGGAAAACATCTGGCTTATCAGCAGAGTTCTCCTAAAGCTCCCTGGAAAATCGCTGATCTGGGCTGTGATCACAAATGAGAAAATAAGGTTAGGAGAGGCCAAGTGCGGGACACTGCTGGCCAGTGGCTAGTATGGGACCTCCTTGTCGGGGTTTGCCTGGGGTTTCCGTGGTTTAGGAAACCGTGGTGGTATAGTGGTTAATTGCCACGGCTACTGACCAAAAGATCAGCAGTTCAAATCAACCAAGTACTCTGTGAGGCAGTTCTAATCTGTCTCACAGGGTCACTGTGAGTTGGAATTCACTGGATGGGAGCTGGTCTGGTTTTAGACTTTTTTCCCTGGAACTCCTACAGTGCCAGGCAAACTGGATGGCCCATCCCCCTATTGGCTGGCCTTGCCTGCCACCCACTGGCCATATATCATCCTCTATGGGCATCCAGACCATTGCAGTGGCCCCCAGCCTGGACATCGCACCTCTACCATCACCCCTCCTGTCCTCCACACTGCAGACCGGAGACCCCATCATGTCTTTCCTCTGCTGAGAGCCCCTGATGGCCCACCACCACTGCATCACGGTCTGAGTCTTCAGCTTGGCTTGCAAGGCCCTGCGTGGTCTGGTCCTGGACTCTGTTCCCCGAATCTCTGAGCCTTTTGGTCAGACTCAAGATTCTACCACTGTGTCTTTGCCCAGATGGTGCCCACAGCTGGGCATGTCCTTCTGTCTGGACTATGTCTTCGCTGGCTCAGGCCTGTGGTCCCCAGGCCTTCTGGGGAGAACCACTCATGTTCACACTTGCAGGGAGTTGATGGATCCCTCTTCCTTTGTGTTTGTGGCCACCCCTGTCCTAACAGCCACTGCCTTGTTCACATCTGTCTTCCCACTACAGCCCTGGAGCGAGCAGAGGACCCCAGTTGGTAGCACATACCTGACAAACCATTGGGTGAACCCCAAGTGTCTGGTCCCTGGTCCGTTGGTCTTCCTGCCACCCCAGTCAGACTGTAAGCTCCCTGAGATCAGGGACGGTGGCCCACAACCTCAGCCAGGCCTTGTCAGCCCGATACACCAGCCACAGAAGTGGTAGGATTTAACAGACAAGTTTGGTTATGTTTGTAAGGTCTCGCTGGTTCCAGTGACCCCAGCCACTCTGCTTATCAAATGCTGAGAAACTTGTGGTTGCTGAGTTCTAGGGCTCCAAAGAGAAAGCTGAAGCTCCCCCTGGTGGCTGCAGAAAGTCAGTGCTGTCATCCACCTGCCATTCACGGCATGGGTGGTGGGTTCCACTTCCATGGGGTTTCCTTGGAAGATCTTAGGAATAGTCCCAAAGAACAGGAAAGTCTTCATGGAAAACAGAAGCTGTGCAATGGAGAAGGGTCCACGTGCTTCTGCTAAATCATCTTTGGGAGAGGGAGGGGAAAAAAAGCAGTGGAGTTTGAGATTGAGATGGACAGATTGGAAGTTTCCTGGTGTGAAAAGACCCCAAAGACCTGGAGGTCTCGCTGTGGTTAAGTCATAAAGGCTGGCCGCCCTCTCACAGGGCCATATGGACTGGTCTGCCACTGTGTTCCCCACACCGGGCTGAGGGTCTCAGTAGAAGGCTGTGCCACGGGACTGGGTGCCTCGCCCCCAAATATCTACTTTATGGGTCAGCAAGAATGCTGAAAAGGCCACAACAGGGATTCCTCTTTCAGTGTTAAGCTCCTCACATTTAAATGAAGCTTTTGGAGAAGTCCCGTTCTCCCCTCTGAGTTTGTCAGCATCAGCATTGGGGCCACTTGGCCTTTCTGGGACGACGAGGCAGGAGCGGGGCCAGAGTGCAGGCGGGGCCAGAGTGCAGGCTGGGCCAATACGGAGCCAAAGTCCCGAAGCACAAGCTCACCCTGGGAGACAGGGTTCACATGGGGGGAGGGGCACAGGGAACAGCCTCTCCTACTCTTACTTTTGCCCTGGCATACAAGATCGGACAATGAAGTTCACGGACTCATCCTAGAAAAAGTGGTACATACCTCATAGCTGCCTATCACTACAGTCACCTTTGAAGTACTCCGCTTGGGAAGCTATGCACCAACTCCCGCGCCTAGTCCACCCTTGAATTTATGAAATTAATTGTCAGATTTCCTGTCTGGCCTATTTCTGCTCTTCCTTTTCCTATTCCTCTTTTTATTTTTTTAAATATAAGAAATTAAGGGTATACATATATATTGCCTTCTTTTGCTCTGCTCATAAGGCTTGATATGGAGCATTTTCTTCATTGTTCAGTTGTAAATATTTTCTTAATCTCATTATTATTGTTCTGATCAAAGAGTCTTTTTAGAAGTGTTTTCTTTTTTATTCCAAGTGCATGTATTTTAAAAATAATTAGCTTTTTCCTACTGATTTGTGATTTAAATGAATTTTGGTAAGAGTGTGATCTGTATGTTTTCAGTCCTTTTCCATTTGTTCTGACTGGCTTTATGACCCAATATGTAGTAATTTTGCTAATTTCTTTGCTCATTTTGTGTATCTTTCCCCACGCTGTCACTTCCTAAAGTTTTCACCGTGACTCTTATAAACATCAAGTAGTTAGATTCTTAGAAATTTTGTTTGACCTTCTTTATCTTTTACTAGGAGTATCAGGTTCCTTTATATTTATTGTAATTATCAATGTAGTAGAATTTGTACCTACCACCTCATGTTATGCTTTCTGTTTTTTTTCTTTTCCTGTTCTTTCTTGCCTTCGTTTAGGTTTTTCTTTTCTTTCTACTCTGCTTTCTTTCTTTCTTAGCTTGGAAGTTACATACTCTATTTTTATTTTTTGATGGTTACCCTAGAAATTACAGCATGCCCACGAGATTTATCAAACTCTACCCTGGCCCCTAGGGTCACCATGAGTCGAATCCGACTGCACAGCACTTGGCTGGCTTGGCAAAGCTAATCAGTACCTTTAATTCTGTATAATATAGGTATCTCAGATACCTTAATTTCACACCCCTGTTCTGACTTTCATCTGTTGTTGTTGTGTATTTTAATTCTGTTTTGTTTTTCTTTTTTTTTTAATTTTTATTTAACATAACTGAGTGAAAATGTACATTCACGTATAAATTTACATGCCCCCCTATATGCAGCTTCCACTGCTCTCCCTGTCCGGTGACTGCACACTATTCCTCTCTGCTCCATACATGTCTCATCCTCCCAACAGTCTCCTTTCCCCTCGTCTCCGTCCACTCCCCTTCCTCCAGCCAGAGGTCAGCAGGATGATTGTTTTGTTTTTCTTTAACTCCATCAGATGTTGTTTTCTATGATCAATGTTCATTTAAATTTCTGTGCTTTTTACCCCTTCTTACATCTTACACATTCAAACTAGAATCACCTCCTTCTGTGTGCAATGTATCCATCCTTTAGAATTTCCTTTAGTGAGGTTTGCTGGTGGCAAATTCTTCCAAGTTTTGTCGCTTTGGAAATGCCTGTATTCACCATATTCTTGAAATATATTTTAAGTGGGCATGGAATTCTAGGTTGGTAGTTACTTATATGTCATTTCATTCTTCTGCCGTCTGTTCTTAGTGACGAGCCATCAGTCATTAGTATAATTACTGTTCCATTGAAGGTCATCTGTCTTTTCTCCCTGACTGTATTTAAAATCTTCTCATTGTCTCTGATCTTCAGTGTTTCACCATGATGTGTCAACACGTGGATTTCTTTTATTTTTCCTCCTGTAGTTTTATCTGGCTTTTTAAATCTAGGAGCCTTTCAGTTCTGGAAAGTTCTTAGCTGTTCCCTTGTTCTGTTTCTCTTCTGTACCATTAACTCTCTTCTCCTTCTAAAGACTCTTATACTCTTTGTGTCTTAACATTGTTTCATATTTTCCAACTCTTATCTCTCAATAATAATTTATTCAGTATAGTTATCTAATGATTGATTCTCTTTTCAGGTAATTTTAACTTCACCTCATGTCCTTCTTTATAGTTTCTTGTTCCCTACACATACTTTCAAGTTCATCATTTAGTGAGTTGTTTTATAGCCTATGTCTGATAATTCCAGACAAAAAGGAACCACTGTCCAATCCCGTTAAGCAGAAAACAAAGGCAGCCCCCATGTCATGTCTCTCGTCACACCACGTGCTTCCAGAGACAACTCTGAAAAGGCCTCGTTTCCTAGGGAAGATAGTCTTCCATCAAATGAAGTCCATTTAGGGCAAGGATTCTGATTGATTTTGCATACTCCATGTTCCTATTCATGTCTCTGTGATGTGGAGAAAGGAAGAGCACTGTTTCAATTTCAGATAGACCAGCTAAAAGGAGAGGGGCTGCTCCAAAGTCTTCCTGGGCACATAGGAGCCTTCTTAAGATTTCATAATAGGCAGTAGTGGCTTCAAACAACTCACTTAACAAAGGAGGAGATGAAATGAGGAAATAACTTGCCCAGGACCTCCTGCGTACAGTAGTTGCAGAACAGAGTTTGGGTTTGGAGTTGCCCCCACTCACTGGTTTAGACAGTTAACGTATGTGGGTGTACATGGCTTCCTATGGATTCAAATCACCCAGGTACGATTCATGGGCATAGTGCCTGAGAGATAAAAATGTTCAATAAGTATTGATGTCCCTTGTGATGGTTATTGTCACAGTCATCATTTCATTTCCAGAAGATACTAATCTGCTGAGTTGACATTTCCTAGATGCCAAAGTCTGAGTCTTTTCAAGCACAAGGTCACCTGAGCAGGAAGAATCTGCATCTTCTGCCTGACGGTTGGAAATCCTGGTGGTAGAGTGGTTAAGTGCTATGTCTGCTCACTAAAAGGTCAACAGTTCAGATCCACTGGGTGCTCCTTGGAAACTCAAGGAGGCAGTTCTCCTCTGACCTCTAGGGTCACTACGAGTTGGAATTGACTCAGCCGCAGTGGGTTGGGTTGGGGTTTGGGACCAACTATAGACTAGCTAAGAGCCATGCCTGTCACGTGATAGATGCTCAGGAAACACATGCATAGGCGTAAAGCCTGTTTGCAGAGACAGAAGATTCAGCAGGCAGTGAAATCGCATGCCTGAGGAATACACAAAGTTCTTCTAAGAAAGAGGAGAGGTGAACCCCTGGGGACTCCTGTGGGGGTTGGAGGTGGGAGGTAATGAATAGGAGGTGCCACCTTTTTCTCAACAATTCTGTTACATCTTAGGGGAAACGGGGCTGGGAAGGGCTCTATGATGACAGCCTGAATTGGGTAAAATTTAAGGATAAGGAATTACTAATTAGTAATAAGGTAGAATACTTGCATGCATGAAATGAATAATATGTAGCTAAAAAATAATGATATAGCATTAGGCATTTGAGACGTGTGGACTCTAAGCAATTAACCTCTATTCTTCTTCTGAATTGTAGTTGCACTAATTGGCTCCTTCCTTCTGACGGGGCAATATTAACCTTTCTGTTTTTCTCTAAAGGAGCAAGTGCGTTGGGTAGATGTGCTGCTCTGGCTTGGAAGAAAGGTATTTTTTTTTTTCCCTCAATAATAACCTATTTGCATTTCCCCTCAAACTGTTGCACTGAAAAGGTTCTGTCAGATTTTCCTGATAAAGCTCCAGAGAGATGGAAAAGACAGTTTAAACACCTGGCCTCATTCTGGAGCTGTTGCAAGAAACCATAGATCTGGGCTACTTGGTCTTCGGACATCCCTCGTCCTTTCCAGCAGGACCTACTTACTGAGGGCCCCGTGTGCTAGCCCTGTGCGGAATGCTGGGGACACAGGGCAAGCAAAGCAGTCTCCTGCTCTCACACGGTGCTAACGTGGTGAGGGGAAAACAGCAAAGTCAAGCAAACGTAAGAGGTAGCTAACCGAAATCTCAGCACTGTGCAGAAAGAGGAAAACAGGACCAGGAGAGTGAGCGTGGGAGGGAGAGGTGCTCTTGAAGGCAGCATGGTCGCGAGGGTTCTCTGTGGATGCGACGGTAGGGCTGAAATCTGAAGGTGAAGGAAAGAACCTTCTCACTGTTTGTTGTTGCTAGGTGCCACTGACTTGGATCTCACAGCCGCCATTTGTACCACAGATGGAAATGTCACCTGTCCCCCACCATCCCATGATAGTAGGTATGTTTCAGCTTGCTGTTGCCGCCACTGTGCCCCTTCTTCTCACTGAGGGTCTTCTTCTTCTTCACTGACCTGCTTTAGCAAACATGATGTGTTTCTCCAGGGACTGGTCCCCCTGGTAACATGTGCAAAGTAAACCAGGTGAAGTCTTTGCCATCTTTGCTTCTCAGGAGAATTCTGGCTGTACTTCCTGCAAGACAGATTTGTTCATTCTTTCGGCAGTCCATGGTATATTCAGTATTATTTGGAAACATAATTCAGAAGTATGAATTCTTCTTTGCTTCTTAACATTTTAAAGAGGTCTTGCACAGCAGGCTTCCCCAGTGCAATACATCATTTGATGTCTTGACTACGGCTTCCACGGGCATTGAATATTGATCCCAGTAAAAGGGGGTGTGGTATTACAGGCAGAAGGAAGAGCAAGTGCAAAGGCCCTGAGGCTTGAGTGTGCTTGGATTGTCAGAGGAAGGTGGAAAGAGGAAGAGTAGATGAGATTGGAAAGATTGCCAGGGATCATGTTGTGAAGGACCTTGTGTTGATTTCAGTGTAGAAAAGAAGTTACTGGAGGAGTGTGAACAGGGTCTGATGGGAGAAGCCTCCATTTTTCAGGGTTGTGGGGAGAACAGGTGGCAGGGAGCAAGGGTGGCAACAGCCGTGAATGGAGGCAAAGACATATAGAGGGACATCTGAGTGTAAAGGATCCAGCAACCTGACCCACAGTCCAGGAACTAGAGCGTCCAGAGACAGCACAGCACGGCAGAGGGAATGCCCTCCCTGCCTAGAAACAGACACTGACCAAAAAACCAAATCAAGGGGCCATCAGGTCACTTCTGACTCATGGTGAGGCCACGTGTGTTAGAGTAGAACTGTACTCCATAGGATTTTCAGTTAGTGATATTTTGGGAAATAGATCACCAGGCCTTTCTTCTAAGGTGCTTCAGGTGAATTTGAACCACTACCCTTTAGGTTAGCAGCTTCCAAAAACTAAACTCTCTGCTCTCTAATCGATTCTAACTCAGTGACCCCATAGGACATAATAGAACTGCTCTACGGAATTTCCTGGCGGATTTGAGCTGCTGACCTTTTGGTTAGCAACTGTAGCACTTAACCACTATGCCACCTGGGGTTCTAACAAGGTTAGCAGCTTAGAAAATGTGACTGGGAAGACGGAGGAGGCACAACCATCTTCTGTTTGCATTACCTGGGCACTCCAGAAAAAGATACTATGCTCTCTGTCACCCACAGCGGGCAGAGGGCAGTCATGTTAAATTCACTCCGCCCTGTACTGACAGTTCACATCATTGGTAATACACATGTAACAATACAGACCCAGCAATCCCACTGCTTGAATTTACTCAAAGAAGATCATCAGACAAGTGTATGATGACTCAGGTTCAAGATGTTCACTGGAAGTTTGTCACTCGTAGAAAACTTAGGAACCGTTCATCCATAGTGGATTATTTAAATAAGCCACGGTACATTTGGATCTCAGAATAATAAGCCTATCATTCAAAATGATAATATTTTTAAAATCACACAACACAGAAGAGGAAAAGTGAAAGCTAAAATTTCCAGTCGCCTTCCTTCTTCCCAATCATATTTTCTTAGCATTTTCTTGAGTGTTCATCAAGATTTTCCTCTCATGTACTCACATGTGAAAACCCTGGTGGCAGCATGGTTAAGTGCTGTGGCTGCTAGCTAAAAGGTCGGCAGTTCAAATCTGCCAGGCCCTCCTTGAAAACTCTATGGGGCAGTTCTACTCTGTTTACAGGGTTGCTACAGGTCAGAATCAAGCTGAGGGCAACGAGTTTTTTAGAGTCATAAATGATCTTCTAAAGCTAAACTAGGATAATTCTGTACCTGTTTTGTGGTGTAATTTTGACATTCCATCATACCAGTACACCAAGTTAGTAGCTGCATAACATTCCATGGGATGGAGATACCATTAATTCATTCAACCAATTTATGAATTATTTTTCTTTTATATATTCATCTTTGCCTATTATCTGTAGGTATATTCACAAGTGTAATTTTGGCAGAGTCCTGGTGGTGCAGTGGTTAAGTACTTGGCCGATGATTAAAAGGTCTGCAGTTCCAAACTATCACGGGCAAAAGAAGTGGCAGTCTGCTTCCGTAAAGACGACAGACTTGGAAACACGGTGGGGCAGTTCTGCTCTGCCCTACAGGGTCGCTGTGAAAGGGACCTGACTTGCTGAGAGTGGGATGGATGACTTACAATTTAAAACGTGAAAAAGAGATGATGAAACTTTTTTGTGTGTGCAGATATTAACAATATGTCATCGAGAGAAAAAGAGAAATGTTTCAGAATAGAGTATTTTCAGTGACCCCATTAATGTAAATTCCCACATTTCTGGGTGTGTATATATTTATAGAGCATCTGGAAGGATGCTCACAAGAAGGCTGGCAGGAGTTCTCTGTCACAGCCCAGTAGCTGCACGTGTCCGTTTTTCTTGGACTGTCCAGCATTACTGTTACTTCTTCTTCTTTTTTTTTTTGGTACAATAAAATACGTATTTTTGTAATTTGATTAAAAAACTAAGCTATTCTTATTCTTCAGGAAAAGCTAATTGGGAGATGATTCTCCCCACACGTTTAAAATTTAAATTTAGCATTTGGTTTTGTACTTTTCTTAGAAGTGAGTACTTTTCACTTGAGAATTAAATTGTGCTTTCTGCTTCTCCAGTGGCAAACACGTATGCAGCACTCTTGTGGACCAGGGCGCAATTCACCAGTTTTACCACCAGAGGACAGTGTTTGCAGGGCACCTTAGGCACAGCCACCAGCAGCTGTCACCAGGGTCTAGAATTTTGCAGGATGCGTTTTCATCTGCTAGGCTAGAGCTGAGATGGGGTGTACCCATTGGCATCTGTGGTGTGCCGTGGCACAGACATGTTTTCTACGTTTGCCTCTGGTGTACCTTCTAAACGTCTACTTTAACTCTGCCTGCATTGCATGGAGCTACCACTAGGTAAGAATTCACTAGCAGGACCCAGATCTTTCTGCTTCTCTCCTCTCCTCGTCCCTGCCCACTGTTGCTGCCACAACCCTCTTCCCTGCTCAGTTAGGTCACTGTACTCCACTTCGGCCCTGGGCACAGCTGCCCCTTATATCGAGGGCCAGTCCTGGCCTGGGGGATTTAGGGAGCTCACCTACACTGGAGCTGGCTTGGAGCTCTGCGGCCCCATAGTGACCAGGACCTCACATGTGCGAAATATCTGCCTAGTCTTTTTCCCTCCTTCACCTTCTTTCTCCGTTACTACTTCTCGTTTTATTTTTCAGAAAAGCAATACATATTAGTGGTAAGAATTCAAGTAATACAGAAGGAGAAATGAGTGAAGTCTCTTACCTTTGCTCCTTGTCGGTTCTCTAAAGTGGTAACTGCTCAGAAGTTTGAGAAATGTGTGTCCTTCCAGAGATGACGACCCTTGCCTGTGTGGAAGCACCAACCCCAGCACCCTGCTCCTGGTGCATTTTGGGAATTTCCCTGTGTGAGCCCATGGGCAGCTGTTGTGCATCTTACTGGCTGCCGAGTACTCCTTGGTGTGGATGTACCCGCTGGACCGAGCTGTCCGTGATTCAGGTTGCTCCCTATTCTTTGCTGTCAGGAGATGGGCAGTGAGTATTCTGTGCACACAGCTTCCGGTCCAGGGTGAGATCTAAATTCTTGGTGGGGATTGCTGGTCAGAGGGTGAGGCCCTCTTAGCCTGGACATTGGATGCCAGAATGCCCTCTAAAGAACATCTGCCCAGTTGGTACCCAGAACTTGGGAAGTGCAATCCCAGCCTATGCTGATGGAAGGGGCTGTCTTTTGCAGATCTGACCAGTAACTGGTTCTCAGCTCTCCAGTCAAAATGACTGGCAGAGCTTTTTAAAAAATACATCCACCTGAGCCAAACCGACGGTCAGTATCAAATGGGCATTGCCCTGTGTATGTTTGTGTGGCCAGGGGCATTGTGCCTGGATGTGCCACCTCAAAAAGCATCCCCAGCAGATTCTAATGGGCAGGCAGGGACAAGGACCACTGAGAGAGGTGGGAAATCTGTTACTGATTTAAATGTACCTTTCTTTAATTTTGGAAGCCCTGGTGATGTAGTGGTTAAGTGCTATGGCTGCTGACCAAAAGGTCAGCAGTCCACGTCCACCAGACACTGCTTAAAACTCTAAGGGGCTTTTCCACTCTCACTTAGAGGGTTGCTAGGAGTCAGAATCAACTTGATGGCAGTGGGTTTTTTCTTCAGTTTTAAGTGGATGGACTTTTTCATGAATACTAGCTTACTCAGACCTTTCTTGGATCAGAGATCCCTTGGACAGTCTAACCAAAGGGCCAGATCTTCTCTTCCGAAAGTGCACACACAGGTTGGCTGTCAAATCAAGCTGTTGGCAGATTCTGGAGCTCCCCAGCAACCCTCCCCAGAGCCCAGGAGCTCCAGCCTCGAAGCTGTGTGCTCTCGTACTCCCTCTCTCTCTGCCTCCTTTGCTGGCCCTTTCCCTTGTGGCCCACCTGGCCAGGGCTGGCTCCAGTCCTGGCTTTGGGCCACACCTTCTCCAGGGTGTCCTCCATCCTTTCTCCAGGGTGTCCTCCATCCACCTGCAAGCTAACCTGAGATGCTCCGTGTAGGACGTCACTAATGCTAACCATTTAGGTGCATTCACAGGACTCACATCCTGCTCCCAAAAGCTCACAGCCTGAGGTAGGCCGTGTAAGCGGCCAGTTGCAGTGTGGTACCACGAGGGCTATGACAACAGAGGTGATATGGTGCAGAGGAAGGGCCTCAACTCAGGTGGAGGACAGACTGGCAGGCGGGGAGATGAGTCTGAGGCCAGGGATGAGCGTGGTTCTTGGAGGACAGGAGGCAGCGGGTGCCAAGGCCCGGGTTGTGGGTGAGCCCGGCCAGTGCAGAGAGCTGCCACAAGTTTGGGGTTTTGTTGGAGCCCAGGGTTCAAGGCTGGGCGAGGGAGTGGAGACGGGGGAGAGAGGTGGGAGTTAGGTCAAAAAGCCCTCTTGAGCTGGGCGAAGGGCTTGGGGTTCTGTGGGGGCCACAGAGGTAAGATTTAAGTAGGGCTATGGCTTCATGAGGTAATTTTAGACCAGAGACTCTGGCAGGGGTCTGGCAGGGAGGTGGGGTGGAAGCATCAGACAGCGGTGGTGATGGGGAGGAAGGCTGACCCGGGGGACCATCAGGGTGCTGGGGGTAGGGCTCTGTGGTTGCAGGAGAGGGATGCTTCCATCTGGCTTTGAGCCTGGGTGACTGATGGTGACTGATAGGTGATCAGGAACATTGCTTGGGAAGGCTCAGAGGGGGAGGTCATGAGAAGGTTCAGTGGGCAGGTGGACGTGTGTGCGTGTTTGTGTTTGTATGTGTGTGTGTGTGTGAGAGAGATCAGAACCAGTATGACACAGGCAGATTGCAGAGCAAAGCACGCATGCCCAAGGCTGTAGGTGAGCAGGGCTTTGAGGAGTCAGCCTGCTGGTACCTCCACTGGGGAGACTAACAGGAAGCAACCAGAGGGGCAAGTGGGATGTGGATGAGGGGGCAGCAGCCTGGCACTGAGGGCAAGGAAGAGTGAGACAAGACAGCTTCTCTGTTACTCTGTACCCTGATGCCAGGCTCTGCCATCTGCTAAGATAGCCCTTGACACCAGGCTCTGCCACCTGCTGAGATAGCCCTTGGCACTCACGGGTCCCTCCTGTGCCCATGCACCCTGCACCTTTCCAAACTGATCTGGATGCTAGGTCGCCCCTCCCACTGAACCACTGGGCTCTACCCTGCTGTAGTGATAGGACCTCTCCTTGGCGTGACATCAGTTCCACCACGGTTCCAGCGGCATCAGCTGTCACAGAGGGAGACTCCATGCACATGGCTTTAATGTCATTTCAACACAAAGACCCCAGGGAAGGTCTCACTGGCCCAGCTTGATGAGGTGCTCACTCCTCGGCCTATCAGTTGTAGCAAGGCTCCGTTTTAAGAGCATGGTAACCCCAAAGCAGCCTTGTGGATGGAGAGTGTAAGGGGACAGTTCTGGTTAAAAAGGTGGTAGAGGGACACTCTCATAGGTGTCAATGAGACAGCTGGCCTAACTTTCCAAACTTCCTCCCTCCCTCCCTCCCTCTACCCATCCTTTTCTCTCTCTTCCCTCCTTCCTCCTCTTCTACCCCTCCTCCTTCTTCCCTCCACCCTTCCCTCCTTCTTCTTTCCTCCCCCTCACCTCAGCAACCCTCTACTGGACATCTACAGTGTCCAGGCGCTGCTGTGGGTGCTGGGCATGCAGAAAGGAACAAGCTGCTATACAGTTTACCTTCTTGCAGGAAGAGAAAAGCAATAAACCCTAAGTCAGAAGAATTTCTAATGCATCAGGTCATGAGAAATGCTCATCAGAACGAGGAACTAGAAACTGGTGGCTCATTTGCATGGAGTGGACAGAGAGAGCCTCCCTGAGGGGCGTGCTCATCACACTGCCACCGGACCCTCTAGGACAAGTCACCCGGAACTCTGCCGGCATCCTGGCACCATGACTGGAAGTCAGACACACTCAGTGATTTTGCTGAGACAAACACCATGAATGCACTGCAAGCCTAAGTGGCATGTTACTGATTCTTGTCCATCTCCCTGTGTGAGTTTCAATGACCCAGTCCTTCTTCCACTGCCCTGCTCAGCACCATCATGAATTTTATATAATTCATTCTCCTGCCTTTTTTAAAACACAGTTTTAAGTACACATATGAGCCCTGTCTAGTTAATATGTTCAGTTTTGCTTGGATCCAACTTGAAGGAAATGGTATCATCCAGCAGGTATTATTCTGTGACTTGCCTTTTGTTTTTGCTCAGTGTTTCAGTCCTTCGAGATGCTTCAGGTTGCTGCATGGACCTGAAACTGATCACTTTTTACTGCTCTATAATATCCCATCAGATGTCTGCACCAGAAGGTATTTATCTATCCTCTGGTCCAAGGGTGTTGTGTTTCTGTCTTCGTCACCTAGTGCTTCTATAACATAAACATCTCAAGTGAGTGGCTTTAGCAGCTGATCGTCCCATAGGCTACAAGTCTCAATTCAGGGGTGTCGCTTCCAGGGACAGGCTATCTCTCTCCATTGGTTCTGGAAGAAGGTCCTTATTATCATCAGACTCCCCTGGTCTGGGACCATCTGAGTGCAGGAACCTCAGGTCCAAAGGACACACTCTGTTCCCAGTGCTGCTTTCTTAGTGGCATGAGGCCCCTATTTCTTTGCTCCCTTCTCTCTTTTCTATCTCTAAAGACACTGGTTGCAGACACTGTCTAATTTTGCAGGTCTAGTCAATATAACTACTGCTAATCCTTCTTGTGGAAACCCTGGTGGTGCAGTGGTTTGGGGCCATGCTAACCAAAATGTCAGCACTTCGAATCCCCCAGGTGCTCCTTGGAAACTCCATGGGGTTGTTCCACTCTGTCCTATAGGGTCACTGTGAGTCGGAATTGACTTGACAGCAGTGTGTTTGGTCTTTGGTTTAATCCATCTCGTCACATCATGGTGCTGGGATTTACAAGACGTAGGGAAACCCCATCAGATGACAGAAGGGTAGACAGGCACACAATACTGGGACCCATGACCTAGCCAAGTTGACAGATACTGGGGGTGGGGGGAGAAGACAGCAGTCAACCCCTGATGGTTTCTTTCTGGATTTAGGCTATTCAGAGCAATGCTGCTCTTAGCCTTCTCATGACTGCTGCCTGGTACACAGGTGCTAGAGTCAAAGTTCACCTGCCTGAGACTTTTTAGAGATTGCCGAAATTCCAAAGTGGTCAAACTAGTTACCCTCTTGCCCTCGGTGTGTATAAAGGTTCCTATTCCCCATCCCTGTCTTCCCCAATCCTTGGGATCCACTGGTTTTTAAATCTTTGCCAATCTAGTGGCTGCCGCCTTGCATCTTGTTACGGCTTCATTTTGCATTTTCTGGTCCCGGCTGCAGTCAGGACCAGATGTCTCTTTGCCAGTCCTGCAGCCTCTGTTGTGAAGCCTCTGGCCACCACTGCTGCCCATTTTTCTAGGCCATTGCTTGTCCTTTTCTTATTGATCTGTAGGATTTCTTCCTCCTCCTTCACTCCAGTCGTTTGTCAGTGTAGGCATAACAGAATGCCAGCCTCTCAGCTTGGGACTTTCTTTTTATTCTCTTTATTTTGTCTTTTGATGAGAGTGTTTTCTTGAATAATATAGTAGAATCAATTCATTTAAGGAGCCCTGGTGGCACGATGGTTAAGAGCTTGACTAGCTAATTTGGAGGCTGGTGGTTTGAATCCACCTAGCAGCTCTGCAGGAGAAAGACCTGGCAATTGGCTACCATAAAGATTACAGCCTTGAGAACTCTATGGCCATTCTGCTTTGTCACACAGAGCCACTATGTGTCCGAATCGACCGCACAGCACCCAATCACATTAATATTTTTAAAAATGGTTTGCACATTTGGGACCACATTTAATCAGATTCAGCGAGCTCAGAGGACCACGACCCCGGAAAGCTGCTTGCTCCACACTTACCCTGCACTGTACAGAAGGCTGGGTGTGTGCATGTGTTTGCGTGCACGTGTGTGTGTGTGGCCAGCAGAGATTGATTAGGAGCTACAAGAGGCAGAAGAGAAGGACAGGAGAGGCAGAGTGCTCTGAATGTGGTCCTTTTAACAACAATTAAGCCATCATCACGGATGGATGGAGGAAGGCACTTCCTGAGACCGAGAACTGGCAGCAGGAGCAGCCACTCCTGGCCTCACCCAGGGACCCACCACCTCGTGGCTCCTTCCAGTCCCCTGCTTCCTCCTCCCTCCCAGGCAGCCTTCACTGAGACATTTCATAGCAACAAGCATCTTCTTCCCAGAACAGAAAATGATAAAGAACCAGGAGAGGATGTGAAATCACTCAGGGGAGACTGAGCGGCGTTCACAGCAACAGCAGCAATAAACACTGTTAATAGTAATAATGATCATTGATGGGGACACAGAGGCACTGACTGGGTAGTGGAAACAGCAGCTACCAGGCAGTCTAGGAGAAGGCCTTACTGGGGCTAGAACTCATAGTCGGTGAACTTGAAAGGGAAAAGTTTTACCTTTATTTTGGCTAACCTCTAGCTGAAATTTAGCATTTCTTTCAATTACAATCCAAGGCAACAAACCAATGTTAGCAGTACCTGTGACCCGCCACAATAGAAATCAGACATTTTTTATAGTGCGCTCTTCCTGCTGTAGAAATCTTGAAATATTTGCCTCAAGATTATGGGTGATCTTCTAGAGCTTGACATATAAAGTGTTTGTGAAGAAGCACATATATTACCACATCATGGTTTTTAAAGGTATTTTAAAAGCATTTTGATGATGGCATTGCCAGATACAAGTGAGGCAGTCAGTTAAGATCTCGGTTACCAGCTCAGAGGCTGGCAGTTGGAATTCACTTAGAGATGGACCTCAGAGGAAAGGCCTGGGAATCTGCTTCTGAAAGGTCACAACCCCGGAAACCCTGCAGAATGGTTCTGAACAGGCAGCAGCTGAGAATAGCAGCTTTGCCAAATAATTGAGTTCTTTCGTAATCCCTGATGATTTATTTTGCACCTCTGAACCGTGTAGTTTCAGACAAGCCAGGGGTATAGTGGGGGAAACAGGGGACTGTCCCATTACCTTTTGCAGTCACATGGGGTTGGGGGTGGTGACTGTGTTCCTAGTTGCTCAGTGTTGGGCAGGCTCCAAGGACAGCACAGGTCTCTCAGTTTCAGGTGAGTACAAGTCTGTGTTGAAACAGTTTTCTCCGAGCATGAGCACTAACATCAGTACCACGCTTCTCTAATCCATGGTGTGTTAGCTCAGCTGTCCTCTCTCTGTAGACTGTAAACTCCCTGGGGGCAGCCTAACCCCAATCATGTCACTTGGTTTGGCCGCCCAAATCTGCTTCCCGTCTCCGCTGAGGTGCACTTTTAGCACTGGCAGGTGACCATAAGCTCCCCGAGCCATTGTGACACATGGTGGTCGGTGATGTTGCCAAGAGTAGTGGCTGCTGGGGAAGGCACCTGAATGGCTTTGAGACCTGTCTGCTCCATGGGGGGTGGTGGGTAAGATTTGTGGTTTTCAACAAGGATATTTATTTTGTTGTCTAACTTTGGGAAATGGAGAGTTTGGCGAAGAAACAGGCAACCATGGCTATTGTCATAGATAGTATTTTAAAATATTTCTTTTATTACAATTCAGATTGCATTGGCCACTTGTCAGGGTAGCTGTCCATTTCCGAGCTGTCCTTGGGAAGTGCCTGAGAAGGCAGGAAATGGAGAATGCAGGCTACAGTGGGGAGAGTGACCCTAGCTGCACAACAGTGATTTAACAACCGGAGGTGATGGGGCTGGGGACAAAAGGTGTGAGTCTGCTGCTCTGAGTTTTGCCAGCCTGGCCAACATCTCCTGCCACTCGGGTAGCAGGGACACTTGGTGAGACCCATGGGAGCAGTGTCCACCCAGAGCCTCCCCTAGCACCAGTTTGTCCTTCGTATGACTTAGTTGATGCTTCAGGAATAAATCAGACTAAGAGCAACCTTGAACTGAGTCCAGCTTGTCAATAACTCCCGTTCTTGAACCCAGACCAGATTCCTAATATAGTCATTAAACCGTTTATGTGACTGATGCCTTTTATCCCTAAATGCTTACACTCGCGTCACCCTTCTAAAGGTAACTGTAGAAAAATAAATGTCCCTGCCTATCGCATGTAATGTCACTAAGTAAAATGACACCCAGCCTGTGTAGTCCCAGTGTTTAGAGTTGTGAACATGGTGCCCATAGAAAACAATTTAAAAAAATAAATGGAAGTATTTTCAGTTGCCCTTAAATTTTGATACCCAGGCAGCCATCGAATCAATGGGTGTTAAGTGTTTCAGGGAACAGTTAGGTTTGTGCTAACAGTAAACTAACCACTCCACTGTGACTATATAATTAGACTTTTGTTGTTTCTGTCTGTTTGACAACACAAGAGTCTTGAAAACAAGGTTTTATTGGGAGAAAAAGGATTTTCTGAACTCCAAAGATTCCCTCAAACCGTGAAGTCAATCTTACTGAATTTGACTGTAGGGTTTTGCTCTAAGCCTGTTGTTGTCAGGTGCCACTGAGTTGGCGCCGTGTGGTGGAGACCTCGGCTGCACAGAATCAAACGGTGCCTGGTCCTGCACCGTCCTCACTGCCACTCATGGTCAGTTTGTCATGCTGTGGTAGCTTGTGTGTTGTTGTGATGCTGGAAGCTGTACCATAGGTATTTCAAACACCAGCAGAGTCACCCATGATGGACAGGTGGCAGCTGAGATTCCAGGCTAGAAAAAAGGGGACCTGGTGGTCTACTTCTGAAAAAAAAAAACAAAAAAAGACAGGCCAGTGAGTGCCTTACAAGCAGCAGAACACTGTCTGATGGAGTGCCAGAAGATGAGACCCTCGGGTGGAAAGGGACTCAAGCGATGACTCAGGAGGAGATGCCACCCGAGAGCAAAATCGACTTCAGTGGTAGGGATGGTGTCATGCTTCCAGCACCTTGATTTGCAGACGTGGCTTGACTCAAAATGTGAAGAACCAGCCACAAACATCTCCCTAAACCCTAAGAAGGAATTCAGGATGCAGTGTAAGTGAAGCTCCCGGGAGACAGGAAGATGAAGGAGATGCACCCTGCCCTGCCTGGGAGAGTTTGGGAGGAGATAAGACCAGCCAGAGGAGGTGATCAAGATCTGGGGTAGCAAGACCACAGACGCTATGATGGCAGTCCCAAGGCTGAGGGTTGTGGCCCCAGAAGTAGGTGGGTTCAAGTGGGTGAACCCAACACAGAGTTCTGCTTGCCTGTGGCCTGTGGGTCTCAAACTGAAACCACCCAGAGATTCCTGGGTGTCTCCCAAGGAGCACCAAGATGCTGAGATGACAGATGGGTAAGCAGAGGCCAGGAGCAGGTGACCGGGCCATGGAGATCAGTAGCCTGGAAGCCAGAGGCCGTGGCTGGTAGTGGTGGGAACTGGTGGACACTTGCCTTAGTTACCTAGAGCTAAAGTAACAGAAATACTATAAGCGAGTGTCTTTAAAGAATATAAACTCATTTTCTGACAGTTGAGGAGGCTAGATATACAGCCTCAGGGCTGGCTCTAAGGGGAAGTCTCTTTTGGTCTATTTTAGCTTCCCGTCCTCATCCCACACTGCCTTGGAGTAGACTCATGGTGACAATATATGGCAGAATGCGACATAGGGTTTCCAAGGCTCTTCTCTCTATGGAAGTAGACAGCTATACCTTCTCTTGAGTAGTGGCTGGTGAGTTCAAACCATAGACTTTTTGACTAGTAGCCGGGTGCTTAACTACTGTGCAAAGGGAGTTCTTTAGTTCATCTTCTAGTGGCTGTGGGCACTCCTTGGGAGTTCCTAGACTGATGGATGCATCTGCCTTGTGTGTCTGTCTTCCTGCCGTGTCGTTGCCCCTGGGCATCTCTGAATCTGGTCTGCTCTTTATAGCTCAGAAGTGATTCGGCTTAGGGTCCCCAGCCCACTCTGGTCAGCCGTCATCAACATAGCCATAGTTATCCTATGTCTAAGCAGAGTCTCATTAATAGGCACAGGGGATAGGATTTCAATACACATCTGGGGGGCACAATGTAATCCAGAACACTACCTGAAGGCCACATAGGGCATCAGTTAGGAAGGGCAGAGACAAGTGGGATGGGACCCGGAGGACAACAGTTGGACCTGAAGTCCCTCACCCACCGTCGCAGATGCTGCATTATTGCCCTTTACGGCTGCCAGCTGCTGTCTGGTGTGAGAAGGATGGGAATAAGGCCAGGGCTCAAGCCCTCCCATCCTCCACCTTGTCTGGCCTCCACCTTGTCCGGCCTCCTCAGCCCATGGGAGCAGTGGGCAGAAATGTCACAGTGAACCTGCTTGTCTTCTTCTGTGAACGTCTCTCTGCACAGTATGTCAGTGGGGTGGCGGCCACCCCTCTGTGAAGCATAATCAGTGAGGCCTCCGAACTGCAGACAGGGGTCATCTCTAGATTTGTCTGAGTCTGGGTGGGCTCTGACTGCCGTCTGTACACACGGGAATGCTCACTGTCCTTCATGGCCCCTTTCCGGGAGCAGCCCCTCGAACACCCGCTGTTGGCTCACACTGCCCCCAGCACACACAGTGCACAAGGCAAACAGAGGCAGTTCTCCCCTTTACATTCTCTCCATAGAGACTCATGACTGACTGTAAGGATGCATCCTCTGAAAAGCTGTCAGGACATTCAGGATTTGGTGTCCTGAGCAAGTTCAGAGAATGCTGGGGACAGGGAAGGCTGTGCCAGCTAAGAAGGAGCTGCTTGCTTACAAGGGTGTAGGTGGCTCTGGGCTCCTGGGTACTGCGGGGACAAGCACAGAGGGAGGAGGGTCGTGTGTACTGAGGGGATTTCAGGTTAACCCCTCAGCCAGGTGGGCTCTTGGAAAATGGGACCCTTATTTCTTGGGGCAGCCTCCCCTCTGGGGGTGGGTCGCAGTGGGGTGCATGCCTCTCTCCGCATCCTGCTTCTTGCTACCTTTCTTCTGCCACCTGCCACCCACCGTGCTGCCTCTGGGTCCTGCTTCCTGCCTCCCACTGTGCGTCTCTTCTCTTGAGAGTGTTGGGCTCAACCATTCAGCATCCTTCGCTGAGTATCTATCTCACCAGTTCACCAGCCCAAAGCGGACATCTGATAGGTCCACCTGAGGGCTGTCCACGCATGGCCTGCCTGTCTTTCAAGCCTCTGCCAGTCACCTCACAGGCTCAGGGGGTGGCTTCTGGTCGTGAACCTACCAAGTCGTCATCTTCCTGCCTGTGTTGACAGTTCTGCAGGAAACGTTTCATCTGAGGACTTGCTTTTAACTTCATAGGGAGTGCTTGTAGAGATCCACATAAACTAAACCCTTGTAATTAAGGCAAGAGTCCCTGCTCTGGGCTTGCTAACTGTGCAACCACGGGCAAGACACTGGCCTCTCTGAGCCTCAGTTTGCTCATCTGGAAATGGGAATCCTTCCCACACCTCTCCTGTTAGGCTCTTACGAGGACTGGCTAGGGCTAGTTGAATGCCTGGAAGAAGGACATATTACACAAGAGACTCCCCGCTGACTCAACTCTCTCGGAATGAGACAGGGAGGAAGTCTGAGCTTGACTCCACCAAGAGGCAGAGGAATGGCCCGCATAGCTTGGAACTCTGTTGCTACCTCGTCCCTAGCATTCTCCCTAGAGGCTGGCATATTCCAAAGAGTGCTGGTGACAGAAGGAATTTTTAGCCAAGGGGCTGAGATCTACACTTGCCATGATATTTTCCCTCAGTCTGTGTTAAAAAAGCAAGCAAACAAAAGTAATGCCACCCACCCCCTGCCCCCAAACCCAAATTTCTGAGATAACCAGATCTTTGCAGAGCCAACCGGTTTCTGCAGTGTTTTGTTTCTTTCCCTCCCGTTGTCTTTGAAGTGCTTCTCAGTATCTCCAGGAGAGCTGATGGCGGAATCAATAGCTGTTTGCCTCTAATTTATTGAGCTCTATTGCCTAAACCTAATTAGCATGTTTCTGAGCCATGAAGATCTTTGAGCCCTGCACTCTGATGGGAGAATCGATCTTACAGCTTCCCCAGTAAATGGTGAGGAGGCAGGGAAGGGATAAATCTGACCCCCAGCCTAGCTCCCAGTAGAATTAACCACCTGACAGGTAGACTCAGCTCCCAGTGGAAAGTTCCTAGTGACATGGCCACCCCAAGCCTTAGTCCTCCTGATGGGAGCCCACAAGGGTCTACATCAGAGACTGACTTCATCTCTGGGTAGCCTAATGACTTTATTAAGTGGTTGGCTGCTAACTGAAAGGTCAGCAGTTTGAACCCATCAGTGGCACAGTGAAAGAAAGGACCTGGCAATCTGCCTCCATAAAGCTTACCATCAAAAAAACCCTATGGGGCAGTTCTTCTCTGTCATGCGGGGTCAACATGAGTCAGAATCGACTCGACAGCATACAGCAAGTGTCTTTTACTATGGCTGGATAAAGGCATTGATGGTAATGCTGACACAGGGAGGGAAGAGAAAGTGTTGTTTCAGACGAGACCCTAAGACCACCCTCAGGCCTGCTGGCCTGTGAAGAGGAAGGCCTCTGGGCCCTGCTTGCCTCTACGCTTGGGCCAGACCAATGGCCTGCCCCCTGCTCAGCAGACGAAGCAGGAAGGACATGGAGTGTCTACAGGAAGAGGAAGGCAGTGGGAGGGGACAGGGCTGGTCAGTGAGTAGAGCCCAGCAGTGGCAGGGCCAAGGGGCTTCTAAGGACAGAGGTGTTTGAGGGTCTGATTTATGCCTGGCCGTGCAAGGCATCAACCCTACCTCCCCTGTCTCTGCCATCACGACCAGTTGCCATGGATTTGCTCTGAATTATGACTCAAGGTGACCTCGTGTGTGTTAGAGTAGCACTGTGCTCTATACCTTACACAGTGGGAGTATTTGGAGTGGGGAGGAATCTGGCAACACCAGCATGTGAGGGAGAGAAGAGATAGACAGGCAGACAGACAGAATGAGACAGAATGAGCACATGTAGGCAGCAGAGCACAGTGCAGACCAGGAGGGGCGGTGCAAGTGGGACTCGACGTCTGAGATGACCTGGAAGAGCTTGCCTGGGAATCTAGGAAGCACTAAGGTTGAAGTCAGGGGGACTCCAGGGGACTGCTTTTTTAAAAAAAAAGAAAAGAAAAGAAATAGAGAGATGTAATTTATGTAACGTAAAATTCACTATGTCAAAATGTATGATTCAGTAGATTTTAGTATAATTACTGTGTTGTACAGCTACTGCTGCTGTCTAATTCCAGTACATTCCATCAGCAGAAAGAGAAAGCCCACCCTACTGGCCGTGACTGCCCACTCTCCACTCCCAGTTCCTCTCTAGCCCTTGGCAATCTCTAATCTATATCTGTCTCTGTGGATTTGCCTCTTCTGGACATTGCATGTGTCTATGGAGTCACACAGTATGTATCTGGCTTCCTTTACTTAGCACAATAATGTTTTTGAAGTCCATCGACATTATAGCATGCGTTGGTACTTCATTCCTTTTTATGACTGAGTAATATTCCACCACATGTGGAGAGACCACATGTTGTTCATCCATTCATCAATTGATGGACTACTAGGTTGTTTCGACCTTTTGACTCTTAGGAGGAATGTTGCCACAAAGACTCAGGTACAAGTTTCTATGGGGACATGTATTTTCAGTTCTATTAGGTAGCTACTTATAAGTGCAACTGCTGATTCCATAACCTTTCTAGGAGCCCTGGTGTCCAAATGGTTAGTGCTTGGCTGCTAACTGAAAGGTCAATGTTTCAGACCCAGGAGTGGGTCTCCTGGAGAAAAGGCCTGGTAATCTGGTCCTGTAAAGATTTACAGCTTAGGAAACCTTGTGGGGCAGTTCTCTTCTGTCCTGTGGGTCACTATGAGTCAGAATCCATCAGATGACATGCAATAGTAATGGTGAGTCTATGCTGAATTTATTCAGGAACTGCCAAACTGTTTTCTTGGGCTGATTTTGTAGCTCTGTGGGTGGGATACTGGCTTGCAAAATGTTAATAGAGATACTTGCTCCTTGTTGAAAGGGGAGCAGTTAGTGCCTGCACTAAGGAGGGGAGAAGGTAGTAGGAATGAGGCCAGCATCAGTGCCCAGCTTTCCTGTATTGCATCTTGACTCTTTTTTTTAAAATTTATTGTGCTTTAAGTGAGAGTTTATAACTCAAGTCAATTTGCCACACAAACCCTGACCCCCATTGCTATGGAATTCTAGTTGCTCTCCCCACCCTGTGACAGCATACTCCTCTTTTCCACTCTATACTCCGCATATCCCTTCTACCAATCCCTGTCCCCCTCCAAACTCTTTTCTCACCTCTGGGTGGGAACAAGAAGCACACTGTTTACCAGCATCGCTTTGTGTCTTACAGTGTAGTCCAATCTTTATGAGAAGAGTTGGCTGAGTTGGCTTTAGGACTGGTTTCAGCTGTGGGCTAACAGACTTCCGGGGTCCTGCCAGTCTGTGAGACCATCGAGTCTGGCCTTTTAGAGTTCTAGTTCTGTAGCCCCATTTTTCTCCTGTCACATCATTGTGTTCCATGTCAGGCCAGGCATTGGCTGTGACTGGGCACCATCTAGTTCTTCTGGTCTCATGCTGATGAAGTCTCCAGGTCACATGACCCCTTCCGTCTCTTGGGCTCATGTTTTCCTCATGTCTTTGATGTCCTTCATTCTCCTCTGCTCCGGGTCGGTTGGGATCAACTGATGCTACTTGGATGGCTGCTTGCTAGCTTTCAAGATTCCAGACACCACTCACCAAAGTTGTACCTTCAATCTTGAGTCTTGGGCTGGGAACAGCCCTTAGGGGTGCAGGGTGACAGGAAGAGCCATGCCTGCTGGGAGAACCAGAAGCTCCAAGGCCTGGGGCCCAAGGACTGAAGCTGTATACTAGGCAGCGGAGAACAGAATTCTGCCTGGCTTTAGGATCGATCCTTGTTGCTGCCTGAATTTCTGAGGCTGGTTTTCTAAACTGACTCCTGTGTCTTCTGCAGCAGCCCAACTTGCTGCTAGCTGTGCACCATTTGGTAATACTGCCCTCCCTCCTTCTTCTGGGTTTCTGAAGACAGATAAAATAAACACAGTTCCCATCCCAGGCTGTCTGCTGCAGACATGTGGGACTGGCCTAGCAGCTGAGCTTGGTGGGGTGGGGCAGGCTAGGGTGAGGAGTGTTGGGGAGGCTCTCTGGGCCACAGGCCCTGAAACTGCAGCTCACGGAGGAGGTAGGGTCCCTCTGTCCTGTCTGCGCTGGCCTTGGGTGGAGCTCTGCCTAAGCAGGATGCTGGATTGCATTGCCAACAACTCTGGTAGGTGAGGGTGCTCACTCACTGCCTGGAACAAAGGGAGGAGTCAGAGGGGCAGCCTTTGGGGATGCCTGCCCCTTCCAGCTCCTAGTCCCAGCCCCTGTCCTCTGGTGGTCTTTTAGCTCTCCCCTCAGATCCTGTGTCTCTTGGGTTGGCCATCCCTCCAGGTCAGTCAGGAAGGGAGGCAGCAGGGTGGAGCAGACTCATCAGAACCTCCTCCAGCCTCCTGGGGACCACAGCCCTTGAACCCTCAGTCCTTCTCAGGGTCAAGAGTGAGTAGGGGCAAGTCGCAGCAGGCCTTCCCTCTGCTGGCTCCTGAGGAACGGCATCCCTCCGCTCCCCAGCTTCCCCAGGTCGGGGCTGCTGTCAGCCTCACGGATCTTTCTGGAGATTATGCATGGATACAAACCGAGCAGTTCACTGGGAAGTTGCCTCTGCCAACGTTTACTTTCTCTTTTTCCATCCTGGCATTTTATCTGAAAGAGTCTCTCTCAGTGAACAAAGTTGTTTGTTTATGAAATTACAAGGCCAGAATAGGTGAGAGATAATTTGAACTGCAGATACTTGGATGGCATTACTTGCTCTAAGCAAGAGTGACTTTGGAGAGAAATATGGTTAAAAGATTGAGATACCCATGAGCCAGTCAAGCTAAGTGAATCATGGGAGGAAAAGAGAGTCGGGGCTCATTTTTGATGCCACTTGCCAGGCATTTAAAGCCACTGAGCGAAGCTCTGGGGTCCCCGGGAGGTGCAGATGGTAAATTCACACTTGGCTGCTAACAAAAGGGTTGGTGATTCAAGTTTGCCCAGAGGTGCCTCGGAGGTAAGGCCTGGTGATCTACTTCTGAAACAGCAGTCATTGCAAACCCAGTAGAGCACAACTACTCTCTGACACGTGTGGGGTTGCCCTGAGTCAGAACTGACTGGATGGCAGCTGTTTTTATTTTTATTTTTTAAATTGCTTTTCATGGGGGGAGCAGAGGACTTTGTTCCGAGTGCCCTGGGATGGGCCTTGTATGAAGATACAGAGCAGCAAGTCCTACTTCCCAGTGATCAGCTGCTGGAACCTGGGCTGGGGCACCCAGGAAGCTTCCGGGGCCAGGGCAGAGTGACATCTGTCTGGTCGCTTTCTGGGGCCAGTGCAGAATCAAGTCCACTTGGGAGCACATTTTAGCTCTTCTCCAGGCCAGCGGCCTCTTTGCTCCCAGGTAGGATGTCCCATCCTGGTTTGCCCTGGATTGAGGGAATACTGGGATGTAAGACTCAGGTTTTGCACAAGTGACAGTCCTGAGGGAATCAGTAGGTTTCAGTGATAAAGAAATGCCCCACTTGCCTGGCAGCAGTATCAGAGGATGTCTGGCGGGTCCTACAGGACTCAGCCTGGCATCGGGCACTCCCTGAGGTTAAGTCCTCTATATCCGTCCGTTCCAGAGTTCCTAGTGAAGGTGCAGGCCAGAGAGGCCACTGCTGATCCTCCTGCAACTCAATGGTCCTTTTAGACTCTTGTCAATAGTCTAGATGTTACTCATGCTCCTTCTTTCCCCCACAAAAACTCACTGTTCCCCCCTGGCTTCCAGCCACTGGCTTTAATAATTCATGATTATTTTCGACAAAAATAAAGCTTTAGTCTATGCTGTCTATAAATCTGATTGTCTTGGGAAACCTCAGATGATCTTTTCCAATTGAACTGAATCTCATAACCCAGAAAATCTCCCTGTTCAGAACACACTCCATACATGAGGGAAAGAAAAATGAGCCCTTTGTATGTCTGCCTGGAAATGGTCCCCCATTGGGTTGGGGCCAGCTCTGTCTTTGCCTAGGGCCAAGACCCCAAATGGAGGATTCCCCAGCCCCACCCCAGAATCTTCCATGAGATTCTGGGAAGCTGGGGCCCTGTGTGGATGGAGAGACAGGGCCACATCACGTTGGGCAGGCACATGTAGGTTTTATACTACACCAAAAAAACAAACCCACTGCTGCTGAGTCGCTTCTGACTCACAGCAACCCTGGAGGTCAGAGTAGAACTGCTCCGTAGAGTTTCCAAGGAGTGTCTAGTGGATTTCGATTGCTGACCTTTTGTTTAGCAGACACAGCACAGAGCACATAGCACATGACCACTACACCACCAGGATTTCTAAATGTGGCATGGACATAGGAGAGAGATCAACAGAACAACAGTGAGTGGTTCTCCCTGGGTGGCCTGTCCACAGGATAGTTTATTTTTTTGTCATACTTATTGTTATTTTGGTGTTTTCAAACAATCATGTTTTACTGGCTTAATAAGAACTCAACTGAAATTTAAAATATTGGCTAAAAGGTCGTTGGTATTTGGGGCCCAGCAGTGCCATAAGAAAGGAAGGAAGGGAAGGCTAGAGGAAGAGAAGGAGAAAGGAAGAAGAAAGAAAGAAGGGAGGGGGGTGGGAGGAAGGAAGGATGAAGAAAAAAGGGAGGAAGCAGAGAAGAAAGAAAGGAGAGAAAAAGGAAGGGAGGGAGGGTGGGAGGAAGGAAGAGGTATTCAGAAACAGTGAGTTTCCACCATCATGAGTTCAACTTTAATCACTAGTTGATGGCACCACCTGACTGCCAACAGTACTCCCCTTCCCTGCCACCTCTGTCACTGTCAACAGTACAACTTGACTGTGTATCTGCCATGTGTCCTGAACTGTGCTGGAGATGACCATAGTGCAGCAACTCTTCTTCTGATGGTGGTAGCTGAGTCTCAGGGACTAAAACTCAAACCAAATCCATGCCTGTCAAGTAAATTCTAATTCATAGTGACCCTTTAGGACAGAGTAGAACTGCCCCCATAGGGTTTCCAAGCAGCGCCTTTTGGTTAGCAGCCAAGCTCTTAACCACTGCACCACCATGGCAGCTCTGTCACAGGGACAGATGTGTGCCAATCACAGCTGAGTATAGAGACAGAGAGGCAAGGCTGGCTTTGTCCTTAGCGAGGGCAAGGGGAGCAATTCCAGGGAAAGGCTGCCCAGTTGAGTTCTGAAAGAGGAAGAGTGATGTTTGCAGGGAGAAGTAGGCCACAGGGGGAGGACTTCCTAGGCATGAGGAATTGGGGTGCTAGGAGATGGAGAGGGTTGTGGGCTAGGCCAGTCTCAGCTCAGGACGGCTATGCCAAAGAGTGTGGGCATTATAACTTCATCTGTAAGTGAGGAGGAGGAAGAGGAAGATTTACAACAAGGGCAAGCCATGATCAGATTTGTATTTTAGAAAAAATTCCTCTTTGGCAGTGGTGAAAGAATGAGGTTGGAGGGGTGAAGTGAGACAAGGAACGAGGGGACTGTGGGACAGAGGGATTTGACAAGAGATGCTAGGCTGATTGGAGGAGGTGCCAGGAGCAGAAGAAGAGCAATTCTACAGGCCCTGGTGACCACAGGCGGGACCGTGGGGCAGGGGGAGGGACCAGTTGCTCTGCTGCATGGCTGGCTCTGTGAGGGCAAAGGCCACACCGGTTCAGATTGGTGGTCCCAGAGCCTAGTGCAGTGTCTGCCCTCTATGACGGGCTCCATACATATGTGTCTGGAATTCATAAACAGGTAGGCTGCTACACAAACCAATCTTAACGCAATGTCAGATTCAAAGAAATGCCCTTGCCACATTCCAAAGAATTGAAAGCAATTTCAAACCTTACAGCTGTCTCTGAAGAAGGTACCAAGAGGGATTTCATTCCTATTATCCAGCAAAACCTTTACAATTCCTTGTTGCGATGTCCCCTGTTCCCCAAATACACGTACAGTCGTGGGGGCTGCTGCCAGTGTCTCTCCCTTCTCCTTCCAGATTTGCAGGGTTTTTTTTCTTAGTGCCTGTTCTTTTCCTTTTCTTCCACCTTCACCTTTTATATCAAGGTTATTATTATTTTTTTCTTTCTGTTTTCAGCTTCCATAAGAATTACAAGTCTCTTTCCCACATGCAGCCAGCTAGCTTCTCTGACTTCTGCAGTTGTGTGTGTGTGTGTGTGTGCATATGTGTGTGTGCACTTGTATTTCATCCTTGATCTCCACTTATACTACAGAAACCCAAGAACCAAGTATGCACACTGAGACCTCCTTTTAGAAACAGGAAGAGAATGGACAATAACACACATGAATAATTTAATATGATTTATTGAACTGTCATGTGTTGAATCAATAAATTTACGTTTCTAGCAGATACTGGGAATATTGATCCCTTCTATTCTTGTGGAGCTTAACAAAATAGAAAGTATTTCCACAGATACTATTCTGTATAATCATCCACCAACCCCGGCAATGCTGTTAGTATTTCTGTTTTAACAATGAGAAGAGGTGACGTAGCATTAGATTTGATAATTCTTTTGAGTACATAGCTGGTGACTAAACCAAACCTATTGTTGCCATGTTAATTCTGACCCATAGTGACTATAGAAGACAGAGTACAACTGCCCCATCTGGTTTTCGAGGAGCACCTGGTGGATCTGAACTGCTGACCTTTTGATTAACAGCCGTAGCGCTTAACCACTATGCCATGAGGGTTTCCAGCTGGTGACTAGTGACCTGTTATTAGGACCCCTGACTGCAGTGAGATGTGTGTGTGTGTGTGTGTGTGTGTGATAGGTGAAAATTCACAGTGCAAACTCCTTTCTCATTCAAAAACATATACACAAATTGTTTTGTGACATTGGTTGCAATCTCTGCAACGTGTCAACACTTTTCAGCTTTCTGTTTCCACTCTGGGTTCTCCACATCCACTTGTCCATTTTTTCTGTCTCTTCCTGCCTTTTTTGTCTTTGCTTTTGGGGGGTGTTGCTCTTTCAGATCTTGTAGACTTGACTGAACTAAGAAGCATTTTCCTCACCCGTGTCACTGTTTGTCTTATAGATCTGTTTAATCTTTGGTTGAAAGGTGGACTTCAGAAGTGTTTTCAGTTCTGAATTAGCAGAGCATTGGGAGTTCCTTCAGTGTGACAGACCAGTAAGTCTTGTCTTTCTCCATGAATCTGAATTTTGTTTCATATTTTTCTCCTGCTCTGTCTGGAACTCTTCTATTGTGATGCCCGTCAGAGTGGTCAGTAGTGGTAGCTGGGCACCATCTAGTTCTTCTGGGCTCAGGCTGGTGGAGGCTGTGGTTCATGGCATCCATTAGTCCTATGGCCTAATATTTTCCTTGTGTAGTTTTGGTTTTCTTCATTCCCCTTGGCTTTGAATGTGATGGGACCAATAGTTTTTAAGACCTCAGGTACTACTCTCCAAAGTGAGAAGGAGAACATTTTCTTTAAGAACTACATTATGGCAGTGGACTTGGATGTTCCCCTGAGACCGTGGTCCACAGCCCTCAGCCCCAGTAACTTAGCAAGTACCTCAAAGTGTTTAGATGTGTCTAGGAAGCTTCTATGACTTTGTCTTGTTCAAGTTGTGCTAACTTCCCCTGTTTTGCGTGTTGTCATTCCCCACACCAAAGTTAACATTGTCTACCTATCTAGTTAGTGATTTCCACTCCCCACCTTTTCTTTCCCTGGTAATCATCAATGATTGTCTTCCATGCATAATTCTTTTCTTGGGTTTTTATAACAGTGGTCTCTTCCAGTATTTGTACTTTCAAGATTGACATATTTCATTCAGCACAAGGCCCTCCAGATTCATCTATGTTGTGAGATATTTTGCAATTCATCATTGTTCTTTATCATTGCATAGTATTCCATTGTGTGTAGTGTCATAAGTTATTTACCTGTTCATCTGTTGATGGGCACTAGGGTTGCAGTAGGCTGGTGGTGCTGTAGATAAGGTGACATGTGTGGCCCTGGCGAGAAGGGGTAGCGGTGGTACATAAAGCAGAAGGATGAGGAGTGGGAAAGCGTGTATCTCTGGTTACTGGGTGCTCCGTCTCCTTTGGGAGCTCTATAAAGCTGCCTTCCTGTACTCCCTGTCCAGGGTCATTGCTTGCTGTGTTCTAAGTTGATGACACTGTGTCATGTTAGTGGGTGTGGGATCTCTACCTGGTATCTCTCTTTTCCTTTAGTTTCTTCTTCCATTTGGTGTTTAATCGAGTTCTTTATCCCTCCATTTGATGTTTAGAGTTCCAGGATTGATGTTTGTACGGGTTTGACTTAATGTTTGGGTCTTTGATGCAGAGGGATGGTGTGCTGCATCTGTGTGGGGTGGCCTGTTGGCTCCACCTCAAGATTTCTTAAATTGGATGGTACATTCATGTAGAACGCTTTTGTTTGTTTGCTTTTATTTATTTGTTTTTTTTGCCAATCTCTAGTGGGGGAATAATTTAAATGTCTTAACTCACTGATAAGAGCTGTTGAGTGTCTTATCCAAGGCCATATAACTAATTAGAGAATTGCTGGGAATCAAAAGCAGATTCTGAATTTTAAATCTTCCAAACTGGGCAAGCTGCCAGAGGGTGCTGCCAGCCCAAGAGGGTGGATCATGGAGCTCTCAGCCCTCTTGAATCCAATGGGATAGTTGGGGTTCTTTAGCTGCATGCAACAGAGACTGACTGAGTCTGGCTGCTTAGTGTATAAAAAAGAATGTGCTGGAAGGATTTGGAGTAGTTCATAGAAGCATGAGGTCAACCAGGGGACTCAAGAAGGCCTTGGAGAGGACACAGACTGAGGGTCTCAAGAAGAGAATTCCTCAAAGCAAAAATAGGTGCTGCCACAGCAGAAGAGGACTGAATCCTGGCCAGTCTACCTCTCAGAGCTGTCTGGCACTCCATAGACCACATACTGGATGCTGTAGAAGCCACTATAGGTGTCTACTGAACATCGGTTTCCTCTTATTTCTTATTGGAAGAGCCTTGACTTTATTCATCCTCAAAGAAAGTGATCCTGGCCCAGTTCAGAGGTAAACTCAAATCCATCTAAACCAGTTAAGATAATCTGCTGTCCTTGTGAGTGATTGGTTCAGACTTCAGAATGGGTCATGTGACACAGTTCTGTCCAATGAGAAGTGAGAACAGGCCTGCTGAGGGGCCTTTGGGAAGAAAGACTCACAGGAAGATATACTGTGTTCTTCTTCTGTATGTTTAGTGGCTGACAGGTCACTTGGAATTGCAGTAGCCCTCCTGAGGTCAACAGTAGAACTAGGCAGACCAGAGAAGGGGAGACAAACCTACCTCTAAAATTGCTTGTTATTCAGTCAGAGGTTTTTCTTTCTTACAACTGGAGGTATTTTCACTGCTAGAAGGGCATACTTATTCCACATTACTCCAGAGGATGGAAGTAAGACAAAGGTGACATTACAGGGAAGACATCTCAACTGTGAGAGAAAGACCTTTCTGGCATCACTATGAGATGGAGGCTTGGACTGCCTCTTCAGGTAGTGAATTCGCCATCAAAGGAAGCATTCAAACAAGTTGGCTATTTGGTTCTGTGGTCAGGAAGAAGGATGTAGAATTGGATTAGGCCTGAAACCCGAAGGATTTCCCAAGATCAGCCTTCTCTTTTCTCAATTCATCTATCTTCTTTATTTTCTAGCCTTTCAAATACAGATCCTCTGATTCTTTGAAAAACCTGAGCAAGCTACACGTGTTGCTATCTATCCTTAGAGCCTTTGACAAACATTTTATAAATACACTCTTTCTTCTCTAAAACACACATAGACACATGCATGTACACAGACACACTTAACAATTAACACCCCCCCAAATTATCTAAAGTTAAGACTTCTAACTGGAAAATAGGAACCACTTCCCCTGGCCCCCAACAATATCCCAATAACCACTGACTTCTCTGCATTGCAAAGCTGGACTTGAGCCCTGGACTTGAAGTGAGCACATCGGAGTTTGATTGTGGCCATGGGCTGTGTCTCTCTGGGTGGTCTTGAGCAAATCATTTGCTCTCTCTGAACCTCAGTGTGAGATCACCCCAGCAAAGTTGCCATTCCAGGGCCTGGCATGTACTAAGTGGTGTGGAAACAGCAGCAGCCAGAGGTCACAACAGGGTATTGCCTTCAAGAAGGCTCAGACACACACATAGTGCAAGGGGACCAAGTATGGGGCAGAGGTAAACCAAGTCAGCAGCAGTTTCGCCAAAGAGAGGGACACTGGCACTGAAGTTTTAAGGGTGATGTAGAGATTTTCTGAGACATTGAAATCCGTGTACTGAGGTCATTCTTCTCTGAATGGTGTTAGGCATCTTAGTATTGAAATATTTCTGACCACATTTTTTTCTTTTTAAAAATATTTTATTAAATATTAAAAATTCACAATCCAAGTTAATCTTACATACACATTGCTATGTAACTCTAGCTGCTCTCCGAACCCTGAAACAGCACGCTTCTCCTTTGTATTCTATATTTCCCATATCCATTCACCTGGCTCCTGTCCCCCTCTGCCTTCTTGTCTCACCTCTAGACAGGAGCTTCCCTGTTAGCCTCATGTAGCTACTTTAGCCAAGAAGCACACTCTTTGCCAGTGTCATTTTATGTCTTCTAGTCCAGTCCAATCTTGATCTGAAGAGTTGGCTTCAGGAATGGTTTCAGTTTGGGGCTAACAGAGAGGTGGGGCCATGTCTTCCAGGGCCTCTCCAGTCTGTCGGACTGTCAAGTCTGGTCTTTTTAATAGAGTTCAAGTTCTACACATCCAGTTTTCTCCCCTTACAGCAGAATCTCTGTGTTATATTTCCTGTTAGGTAAGCCATCGGTGATAGCCGGGCACCATCTAGTTCTTCTGTTCTCATGCTGATGTACTCTCAGGATAATGTGGCCCTTTCTGTCTCCTGGGCTCATATTTCCCTTATGTCTGACCAACTTTTCTGTTTCTAAATCACCTACCCTGCTTCTGCTGATTCAGTTTTAAAAGTTATTTGATTTTATTCTGATTGTTTTTAAAAAATCATATTATCTGTTGAACATGTCTGTAGAGGGTGGACTGTAAAGAAGAAAACAACAAAAATCACCCCTAAGCCTTTTATGCAGAGAGATTATCACTATTTGGATGTTAGTAGATTTCCTTCCAGTTTTTAAAAAAATGTATATAACTACTGGGAGTGCTGGTGATGCAGCGGTTAAGTGTTTGCCTGGTAACCGAAAGGTTGATGTTCGAACCCAGTGGCCCTTCATCCGGAGAAAGATGTGGCTGTCTTCTTCTGTAACCATTCAGCCCATTGCTGCCCAGTCGATTCTGCCTTATAGCAACGCTATAGGGCAGAGTAGAACTCCCCCACAGAGCTTCCCAGGAGCACCTGGTAGATTCTGAACTGCTTTTGGCTAGCATCTGTAGCTCTTGCCTACTCCACTACCAAGGTTTCCATTGTAAAGATTTACAGCTCTGAAAATCCTATTGAGCAGTTCTCTTCTGTCTGAGTCACTACAAGTTGGAATTGACTTAGCTGCAGTGTTGTTGTTGTTGTTTTCTGGATATAGCTATTCATACTTAGTGGGATAGATAAATAAGTCCATGTGGTTTGTATTTATCTGCATACATGGCTGTGTTAATAGGATTTATCAGTCTGTAATCAATGGTCACTGATAGTTATTGAACACTTCCTATTTGCCAGCCACTGTTTCATGTACTATATGTAGTAACTCATTTCATCTTCAAAATATCCTATGAAGTAGGTACAGTCATCATCCCCATTTTGCAGATGCAAAAGCTGAGATACGAAGAAGTACCAAAGTCACAAAGTCGAAATCAAACTCAGCCTATGCTTTTAACCATGACCTGCACAACCTCTCTTTGTTCTTGCCTGAAAAACATTCTGTCTCTTACTGGGATTTGAATTTGTAGAATCTCATCCAGTCTGTGTGCACACAGCAAATCTGCCGCTGGAGAGCCTCGCTGTCACTCCTTGGCAGTGAGAGGGAAGGACAAAGAGAATAAGAGAGGGACCCAGCTGTGGTCCTAAAAACCCATTACCATCAGGTTACCTCTGACTCACAGTGAACTCGTGTAGGTCAGAATATAGCTGTGCTCCACACGGTTTTCAATGCTGATTTTCCAAAAGCAGATCACCAGGCCTTTCTTCATCTTGTTCTGGGTAGACTTGAACCTCCAACTTCTTGGCTAGCAGCGGAGTGCATTAATTGTTTGCCCCACCCAGGGACTCAGGGTTCCAGCAGCTGCATGTACCCCTCAACATGGTTTGCAAAGTCTAAACATTTGTCTGATCCCCAAGGAGCGCACAGCTCAAAGCAGGCTCAGAGCTGGCCACTAGCCCTTGGGAGGGGGCTAGTGGGCTCAGGGAAGGGCAACCATTCTGAGCTCACTCTCTTAGGGCCCTCAGAAGGCCTTTGTGTGGGGAGTGACATTTCCTGCCTCCAATGCAAAATTCCTCGGCCCCAGCACAGAGCTCAATGTGTTTGCTCTAATGAAGTATTTGCTGCAGTCTGTTTGCTGTCTGATCTCACACGCACACGGGTTGCTTTGTTTTGAGAGCCACAGTTTTGAGAAACAGAAGCCAATTTAGGAACCAAATGAAGAGACACGAGCTGAGCAGTGGTGAAGGGAGGACAGAGCACCCCACCGTTGCTGGGAGGGGAGGTGTTGGTCTCAGGCACAGTCTGGAGAAAGAGAGAGACAGAAGAGAAAGTATGAGGTCTCTAAAGAAATGGAAACTCAACTTTTTTAAGTTCAAAATTTTGAATTTTGTTTTCTTTTAATTTTTCCTTCTTCTCCAACTCAAGCACTTTACCAGGACTCTGGACAAAACAGAAAGGCAGAAAGTGACAACCCTTTTGGGGTATAAAATAAACAATACTCTCTTAACGTTGGCCAGGGTCCTGTGGCTTTCTGCCCTCACAGTGACCTAGGCGGTCAGGACAGTGTTAACAGAGGCTCCCCATTTTAGAGGCTAAGACCCTCTGGGCACCCGCCTCGTAGGGGAGGAGATGGGGCTGAGTTCTTGTCCACCTACCACTCTGCGCGTTGGGAAGACCTTTCGTGGAGCAGTTTGGGGCCATTACCAGGCAGTATAGACACTAGTGGCTAAACTGCATGTCACAGATCCTGCAGGGTGGAGGAGGGAATGCCTGGCCACTGGACTTGCCATGTTGCCTAAGAAGGTGCACCCTGTCCTAGGCACGAGGCCTGCTCACTGATGAAAGGGAAATGAAGTAAGAGAAGTCAAGTGCTTAGCCTAGTGCTTGGCATAAAAAGAGCAAACACAAAAGAGAACCGACTATTAATACTGTTGTTATTAAACTCTTTGTCATGGCCCTTCTGTACCGCTGAGTGTCTGGTCTCCATCACTGGATACTTACGTACAGCTCTCTCTGAGCCAGGCCTTCTACACACAATACCTCCTTCCATGTTCATGACAGTCCTGAGAGGGCACTGTTAAAATGATCCCATTTCACAGATGAGGAAAGTAAGGCTTAATTAAGATCACAGACTTACAACTTGCTGCTGTTGTGCTGATCCCAGCTCATGGTGACCCCATGTGTGGTGAGGTAGAATCATGCTCCACAGGGTTTCCAGTGGCTGATTTTTCAGAAGCAGATTTTTGGGTCTTGCTTCAGAACTGTCAACCTTTCAGTTAATGGCCAAGTGGGTTCAGTGTTTGCACCATGCTGGGACTCCAAGATCACAAATGAAGAAGAGGCAAAGCTGGGATCCCATCCCTGTGCTCTATCCTGTACTTCCACCACAGGCGGGGTGAAGCTGGAAGAGGAAGTCTGAGTTTCACCTACATTATAGAGAGGAAAGGACCCAGTACCAGTGATGAGCCTGAGGCCACACAGTGAGTGTGTGGCCACGCCTGGTCTTAGAGCAGGAGTCCCGAGACCAGGTCTACTCTTCCAGCCTGATTGGAGCAGGCATTTTAGCTAGCCAAGTGCCTGCCGTGTGCCAGGTGCTCTGTTGGGGTCCTGTTGGCCCTTATACCCCCAGGAGAGGGTATCGGAGAGGGGCTGGGTTTGGACCCAGGTTTGCCCTGAGCCTGAAGCCCTCGCTTGGCAAGCCCAGCTGCTATGATGCCCTGCAGGTTCATAGGATGTGAGCCAGCATGCTAGTGTGCCAGCGCCCAGCTAGGGCACAACAGGGCGTCTTTGTCCCTGCTCTACTGACAACCAGATTGTTCTTCTCACATGAGGCCAGGGTCCCTTGGCCAGCTGAATGGGAAGGCTGAGGAGTTTCATAATTTATTTAATTTTCCAAGATTTGTAGCCTTTCTGAGGGAAAGCCTGGCTCTCCAATGTGTAGGCACTTTTACGCAGCTTCTGCCTATCTCAGGCAAGCTGGGCGCCGTTGCTGAGAGCTGGGTATGGGTCAATAGCCAATGATAATGGCGAACATTGATGGAGAGCTTCGTTTGTTGTGAAAACTGGTTCAGCACGATCTAATTCCATCTTCCAACCACTCTAGGATGGGAGGGTTTGTCAGCATTGGTCAAGATGAATCAAAATTGACTGGATGTCAATAGGTTTCTTTTTTTCCTAAGTGAATCACAGAGGGTAAGTGACTTACTCAAGGCCACACAGCTAGGAAGGGACAGGGCTGAGATTCCAACCCAAGTCTAATCTAAGTTCCTTAACCACTCCTCTTCACGTGGGGCAAGGCCTGCCTTAAATTCTGGTTGTGTCTGTTGATTTCTCTCCTTCCTGCCAAGGCTGGGCATCCCTCTGGGCTAGATAGATTTGTGTCTTGCCACAGTCAGGGACACACAAATATCTGATGGAATGAGAAAATGAATGAGAGGATGAATGAACGAATGGCCAGGTGTCTTGGCTGATGGGGTGCACATGCTTTGGGGAACTCTGCAGCTTTAATGGTGGCTTCAGGTTTAAAGGAAACAGGACATGGATCTACACCACTGACTTGGCTTTGAGGACCTGCTTTCACCTCTGCCTCTCTTTGCAGGCCATTTGGTGGTTAAGCCTGTGGCCCCGGATGACTCCCAGCTGTCCCTTTGAGTTCCAGGACCTCAAGCAAGTGACTTAATCTCACCATCCTCAACTTCTGCACATGAAATAACATCAGTTTGTATTTCTTGGAGGGAAGGCTATGAGAATTAAATGAATAGGTGTCCCTGGATGGTGCAAGTGGTTAAATATTCAATTACTGGCCAAAAGATTTGGCAGTTCGAACCCACCTAGAGGCACTTTGAAAGTCAGACTTAGCAGTCGGCCTCCCAAAGGTCACAGCCTTGAAAACCCAATGAAGCAGTTGTATTCTGTACACATGGCCACTGTCGTGGGTCAAAATCCACTCTAAGGTAACTAACAACAATTTACACATTGAATGTAAATGAGTTATTGAGATTTCTTCCCAGAAGAGTCCATTTTACCTAAAAGTTTTCCCTTTTCTTTTTAAAATAATTTGGGGGATGGATACCTGCTGGTTTATTATACAATCTTCTCTTTTGTGGATGCTTGACATTTTCCCCAATAAAACATTAGGAAAGGAAGTCATAGATATTTCAGAGGTTAAATTTGGTCTAGAAAACAAACATGCATGTATTGTGGAATAGAAAGCAAAATGTATATGCAATTTTAAAAGGAAACCCAGATTTGAGAGACATGAGTGACTTCAGGCAGCCCCTCAGCATCATGCCCTCAGACCAATGTCACCCAGGATCTCCCAGCACCTTCAGTCATCTCATCTTAGACATGTTATAAGAAGTTGTGAAAGGTGCCCTTTCCCTCCCAGTGCTGGGTGGTGACTCATTTGAGACAAAGTGACATGAGGGCACTTTGTAAAGTGCCTTCCAACTTCATCATTGATTCATTCATTCAACACATCTTTCTTGAGGGCCTACCTGTACCAGGTGCTGGGCCAGGTACTGGGCACACTGCCGCATACAAGTTCTCCATGGGGTAACAGGATAGCCATGGGTGCTCTGCAAAGATCAGACATCTAGGGTGCTCCTTCTGACTCTGTCACTTATGTCTTGGGTAGCCACTATGGGCCTCAGTTTCCTTGTCTGTGAAATGGGGACAATAATAGTGTGGTTCCTGCATTGCTATGAAGATGGAGTGGAATCAGTGTGAAACGTTTAGAGTAACATCTAACACATGGCAAGGGTTTAATAAATGTTCATTATCATTGCCAACACGGAGGTTACAGCCCAGTGGGGGAGGCTGACAACAAGCGAATCAGCAAACTGAGTATAAAGTATGTAAGTGATGCAGGGGATATGATATGATACGACATGATACGATGCAGAGTAACAGGTGGGGACAGGAAGGTCTCTCTGAGGAGGTGACCTTTAAGGTGAGCCCGACGGATGGTAGATGGCAGAGGTGGAGGTAGGGGCATGAGCTGGGTGTGTTACAGAACCAAAGCAGGTCAGTGTAGTATCAGGTAGTGAGCATGGTTGGGCCGGTTGTGGTCTGGGCTGGAGGGGCTAAGAGAAGTTGCTTTTCTCTGTAACACGAGACCTTTCAGCTCTGAGTCTCTGGTTCCTCAAGGCCCTGTGAGCACTCTTTTGGCCCCGCAGTCATCTCAGTTTTCCTTCTCCAAGCCGTGTTGCACTTTGCTCTGTCTTTCTTGAGCTGTGGCTTCCAGAAAGACCCAGTTTTGCAGGAACCAGGACCTCTGCGGGGCCAAGGGTGGTGCAGGCCAGAAAATGTTGCCCGGTAAGGAGCAGAGACTTTCCCTCGGCTGCTTGAAACACGTCTGAGAAATATTTGGATAACCCTCCATTACCTGAGTAGGCATTTCTAAAGTTTACATTGCAGGCCTGAGTGATTGCGGTATTTTGAGAAGTCGTTTCCTCTGGCTGGTGGATTTCTCCCCGGAAAGAGCCGTGATGCAGCCCGTATTGTCTACAGAAAGTGGGTTTTGGAATGTTAATGGGGAGGCTGAGTCCCAGCAGATGGGCTGGAAAGCCAGGCAGGAGAGGATGTGTAAACGCACTACGGAGATTTGGCTTGAGGATTCAATTTTTCAAGGCACTGAAGATCAGAGGTCAAGGAGGACAGCATGTGCCTGGACTTTCCCTGTTTCCCTGAAAGGTTTTATGTAGTCTTAGCTAGTCTAAATCTTGGTCCTGTTATAAAGAAGCTGTTTTTAGGATATTCAGTCTAGAGACAGCACTCTGGTGACATAATGTGAGGTCTGAAACATGTTTTGCTAGAAGTCTCCTTAATAAAAGCTCAGGTTTGGACTAGGACCAGTGATTCTCAAACTCAAAAACAATTTTTTTTTTTAATAAATGAACAAAAAAATCCACTCACCCCCATATCTTCTATGTATCTGCACCAGCCAAGAAAAATATGTCAAGCTCTGCTCTGTAATTTAGAGTCCTGGTGGCGCAGTGGTTGCGGGCTCACGCTGTTAACCAGAAGATCAGCAGTTTGAATCTACGAGCCACTCCCTGGAAACCCTATGGGCAGTTCTACTCTGACCTCTACGATCACTATGGGTGGGACCTGACTCAATGGCCATGGGTTTATAGGGTCACTGTGAGTCAGAATTGACTCGACAGCAACAGGTTTGGTTTTTTCCTTATTAATACTTTTTTGCAATTTATAATACACCAAGAATAGATATTTCCCTGGTCTGACTATGTAAGTTATAATAGGGATGATAAGATAAGAAGTCATATTTGGCATTGTACAAAAACTGTCAATTAAGTTTGTGAACTCATCCTGGAAAAAGTGCTATACACCTCATTGCTGAATATCATTACCATTACCTTCAAAGTCCTCCCACTGGGAAGCTGTGCACGGACGCCAGCGCCTAGTCCACCCTTCAAAACAATTTTGGAACACTTTTTCTGGAATGGCCATCAGAGCTGTTGTTATAGTACTTTCGATGTCCTGAATGTCATCAAAATGTCTTCTTTCAATATTTCCTTTATCTTTGGGTAAAGAAGAAAGTCACTGGGGGCCAGATCAGGGGAATAGAGAGGATGTTCCAATACAGTTATTTGTGTACTGGCTAAAAGTTCCCTTACAGACAACTGTACAATGAAGTTTGTGAACTTGCCACTGTGCCACCATGCACAATGGTCATTCCAGAAAGAGTTCCAAAATTGCTTTGAAAGGTGGACTAGGCACTGGTATCAGTGCATAGCTTCCCAAGAGGAGTCCTCTGGAGATGACTCTAATGATATTCAGCAAGGAGGTATGTAGCACTTAGAACAATTAAGTTCATGGACTTACCCGTCAGACTTCGTATGTAGCCCAGCCCTATGCTTAGTTATGAAGAACTGAGATAATAAAGTTTCCCACATGTTATCTCAGCCAGTTATCCTACATAAAATTATTGACTCCATTTGACAGGGAGAGAAACAGGACCAAGAGAAGTGTCCTCAGGCCAGGGAGTGGCTGATCCTGGATTGGTACCCTGGCTGGGCTGATTCCTTACCTCCTCCTGTTATATTTCCCTGTACCTGGAAATCTCCACCCCCCCAGACTCACCGCCCACAGCAGCCGAGCCATCAACAGATGTTCTGCAGTTTCATCCTGAGAGCCAAGGGCAGAAGGGCTCAGCTGCCCCCTCCTCGGTGTGTCCAGCCCTTTTCATAGCTGGTGGCTGGTGTGGGTGGCAAGATATCCTGGCTGCCTGGTAAAGTTAACTGGGCCAGGCTCTGAGCTGTGGCTTTGATTAGGAATTGAGTTGGAGGGACTGTTTGGGGGCTGAATAATAAAGACTGAGTCTGTGGGCAAGGAAGTGTCTGCTGAGCACAGCATTTCAGGGAGGATGAGGAGGGTGCGGTCTGGAGCTGAGAGGGCTGTTGTCCTTCCACATGTCACTTTCTGCACCAGCCACTGTGTTCGGGTTTGGGGACTAGAAGTATGAACATGACTAGCCTACCTTTGGGAGCTTCAGCTATAGAGAGAGTTGGTTAACCTGAAAGCTTCTTAGCTAGGTGACCTTGGGTGGCCCTTCTGGGCCTCAAATGTGTCACCTGTACAATGGGTTAACAATAATGCTGTTCTCAGAGCTGTTAGAAGTGCTATGATAGGAGTATATGGGGGGAAGTTTAAGGCACCAGAGGACAGAAGAGGGGCCTCATTTCATCTTGGTGGGGGGCAGGTGACATCCTGGAGGAAGTGACATGTAAGCTGAGATCTTCAGGCGGATAGGTTGATTTGGTGAAATCAGTGAAGAACGGGTTTCTGGTGGTGGCACCAGCCCTCTGGGGACCCATGGGCAGATCCATAAGGCCCAAGTGGCCACTGTGCGGGGACGGGAAAGTGGTGAGACTGGGCTTTGGGATGCGCTTCTACTGGGGACCTGGGCATCCAAGTGAGATCTGTGATTTGTCCTGGCAGGGTGGGGACGTCTTCACTATGCTTCATCACAGACCACAGCCTGGGCCCCTGATGACCCAAAGGGTAGAGAAAAGACGGTATGGAGGATGCTGGGGCAGAGTCCACAGGGAGCACCAGAGGAGGAGGGTTTGGAGGGGAGGTGGCACGAACTTAGCGCAGAGCAGCCTCCCACAGGCGTGAAACCCTTTGTCATCAAGCCAATTCCAACTCATAGCGACCCTACAGGCAGAGTGGAACTGCCCAGTAGAGTTTCCAAGCAGCACCTGTTGGATTTGAACTGTTGACCTTTTGGTTAGCAGATGTAGTACTTAACCACTATGCCTCTGGGGTTTCCCCACAAACCTGGGCATGTCCTAAATAGCTGGAAAGGTAGTGAGGCCTGTCAGCCCCCAAGAGCCACCTTAAGGTCCATGTGGTGGCAGCTTGTCCTGCCAGGTGGGCAACGCCTCTTGGATTCTGTGTCTCTGACTGATTCAATTGGTCCGGCATCAAACAACTACCTGGTGCCAGGTGCCGTCCTGAACACTGGGATGCAGAAGTGAGTCACGGTCTGTATTCGTCCTTTCCAGTGGGGCAAAGACAGTCATTTTACATAGAGTGGTCTGGGAAAGTGGTATTTCCTGAAGGCCTTGAAGCAAGCTGCATGATTCTGTTGGGGAATGTGTCCCAGGCAGAGTGACCAACAACAGCAAAAATCCAGAAGGGGGATCCCATTTAGCACTTGCACATTAGTGAAGTGGACATGGGTTTCAACTCTGGCCATGGGACAGCAGAAGGATTCGAGGTCACCAAGGCATCTGGAGGCCAATACCTGTAGGGCCTGGGAGCAGAAGAGTGACACAATCTCACACGGGCTGCTGTGTGGGGACAGGGAGGATGGTGGTAGGTGGCAGGGAATCCGAGCCCTGCTGCTAATGGCTGAGGAAGCTCCAGAAAGTGTCCCAGTCTTCCTGAGCCTCCATTTTCCTTCCTGTAAAATGGGGAGGAAGCATTGGTGCTTCAGTGCTAGAATTTTCACCTTTTATGTGAGAGATGCAGGTTTGATTCCCAGCCAGTGCACCTCAAGCACAGCGACCACCTGCCTGTCAGTGGAGGCTGTGTGTTGTTACAGTGCTGATTAGGTTTCTGTGGGACATCTAGACTAACACAGACTGTGAGAGAAGGCCTGGAGATCTGCTTCTGGAAGTCAGCCAGTGAAAACCCTACAGACGGCCGTGGTCTAGTCTGCGGCTGATCAAGGGGGTAGTTCACCTCTTTGTGCCTGGGGTCTCCACGAGCTAGGAACTGACTCAGGGACAGCTAGCAACAACAAAATGCAGACAGCTGCTGAGAGGTAGGTGAGCCCTGGCTGGCCGGCATGTGGACAGTGGCGATGTTCCTTAACAACCGTGACCATTATGAGACTGGGCAAACCCAAGGCTGAGTGCGTACTGCTTTTATGCTTTCCTGAAAATCAAAACTGCTCTCTGCCTCCAGCGCTGAGCCTGCATGTCACCTCCCATCTCCTCATGCACCCTGCTCTTCCTGTGACCAGGGGTTCACTGCTAGGGCAGAAGTCCCCCCAGGCCTTCCCACAGCAGAAGGCAGATAGGTGGAGCCAGGCTCTTCCTACTGCTTTTGACGAGTGGGTACCAAGTCCAATGTCTTGTCACAGGAGGTTGGGTCCCTGATGGGGAGGGGCCATGGGGACATGAAGTGGGAAGAAGAGGCACCCAAACAAGAATGGGGGGCAGGGAAGGCTTCCTGGAGTTGGGGGGCCATGCTGGGGATAGGAGTAGTTCTCCAGGCCACTGCTGGTTGGGGGCACATGGAGATGTGTGACTTCTTTGTGCTGGAGATCCCTGAATAAGAGAGTGGGTAGGAGGGATTGGAGGAAGTGAGTAGGGGGGGGAGTGGAACTGGAGAGGTTGACAGGGACAAACACACGGGACACAGGACAGGAGGAGGCTGTTAGAGACAGTTCAGCAGGGAGTGAATTTGGCGGTCTGGCCAGGATACCGTGGCCACACACGGTGAGGAGACTTTGGAACTAGACTGCGTGACTTGGGTGGACACAAGAGAAGCGAAAGCTGAAGTCCAGTCAGTGGTGCTGCCTGGGCTGAGATCTGGCACCCTGGAGGGACAGCAAGAGAGGATGAGCTGGGCTTTGGCTGAGGGGCCTGGAATGGGCCCCGGGTGACTGCGGAGCCCTGGAGCACGCTCTAGCCCTGGACATGGAGGTTGGCATCCAACAGGGAGGCAGAGGACCCCCAGGAGTGCTGAGCTGTCTGGGCAGCAAAACTTCCAAAAAAACCTCCCTGCTGTCAAGTCAGTTCCTACTCATAGTGACCCCACAGGACAAAGCAGAACTGCTCCATACAGTCTCCAAGGAGCACCTGGTGGATTTCAACTGCTGATCTTTTGGTTAGCAGCTATATCCTTTAACCACTACGCTACTAGGGTTTCTGTGTAAAAGGAGGAGAAAAACAGTCACCTGTAGGGCTGTAGATAGAGCGTGGGAGGGGGCGTCCCTGGGCTGGTGACCCAGATTTGGGCCCTGAAAAATGCCCAGATGGGCAGGGAGAGGAGGGAACCAAAGGGGGAGCCCAACAGGGAGACAGAAGCAGCTGTCACATGGCAGAGGAGAGGGCTTGGGGTCACTCCGTTGTCAGAGGTGTTGAAAGTCACACTAAAGAGCTAGAAGGTTTTCCTGCAGATGGAGGGGGCCTGGCATTGTTTGGAGTCTGAGTGGTAGGTCAATGGGAACCATGTTTTGTAGAAAGCTCTTCCTGGTGTGTTTCCATGTGATGCTGGTGCTCAGTGACAGAGTGTCCATCACTATTCACTCTCATGTCCCAATCCATGTGGCCGTACCCACTATTAAAAAGATGCCAGTGACTTAGTAAGAGTGAATGCCTTGGTGACATAGTGGTTAAGTTCTATATCTGCTAACCAAAAGGTTGCTAGTTTGAATCCGCTAGGTGCTCCTTGGGAACTCTATGGAGCAGTTCTATTCTGTCCCATAGGGTCACTATGAGTTGGTACCGACTCGATGACGGTGGGTGGTGGTGATGTTGGCTGCTTACTGTGTGCCAGCACACAATATAAGCACATTACATGCACCATTTCCTGTGATCCTCCCCAGCCGTACCAGGTGGGTCCTTCTGTAATGTCCATTTCACAGATGAGGACATGGTGTCTCAGAGAGGTTACGTAACTTGCCTGTGGTCTTCCACACAGGTACCGTGCAGTTGGGATTTTTAATGCAGGCAGGCAGAAAGCAAGGTTCTTCCTTTTAACTTGCCACCCCACCAGCTCCTTCTGGCTGTCCTCTGCCCACCCACTCCTCCCTTAGGGGACCTCTGGGAGGGAGATAAGACCCTTTGAAAGTGTGAAGGGTAGCTGATGGTTACCACCTGGGTGGGGATCTCAGCTTGAGATCATTTTTTAAGTCTTCTAAGCCTCAGTTTCCTTATCTGTAAAATGTGTCCCCCCTTCCCCGCCCCTAGTCCCCACCTTATAGAGTTGTGCAGAGAATGAGAAAATGAGAGAAGGCACTTACGCAGCTAGCATAGGCACACGGGAAGGACCCAGCAATCGTCTTTTAGCTTCTTAACGCAGGCCTGGTTGCCGAGATGAGATAGGGGACAGAGCGGACCCAGGAGCCGGAACAGGTGCCTCGGCGCGTGTGTGGCAGAGCCGCAGGACAGGTCGGATCAGTCAGTCACAGCCGAAGTCTTACATTATTAATGTTATTCTCAGACTTGTAACGAGGTGCCCAGGCAGGAACCCATATATGGAAGGTGCGACGCAGCCTCCGAGGCAAGCGCCTTCCTGGGCCACGAGTTGCCATGGAGTCCCGCTGGCTGCCTGGGGGCGGACGACCACCGCGGAGCTCAGAATGAGCCCCACGCAGCCCTCCTGGTCCTCGGTCTGCAGCCTGGCTCCTGTCGCCTTTGCGCCGGCCTTTGGCCATTTCCTCTAGGACCTGCGAGGGGGAGGGGAGAAATGAAAGAGTGAGGACCCGAGGGGCTCCTCTGGAGAGCGGGGTGTGCGTGCTTGCGGAAAGGCGTCAGGCCCTAATACGCGGTGTCTCCCAAAGAGGGGGTGCGCTGGGGGCCAGGGGGGCGCCCTTCCTGCGCGCGGCCGCGTCGGGCCACAGGGAGAGCCGCAGGGCTGGACGGCGCCACCACCTCGCGCGGCCGGCAGGGGCGAACGCTGGGTCTCCAAGCCCGAGCGGGAGGGCTGGCCTCTGCGGGGCGGGGCGCGGGGCGCGGGGCGCGGGGCGGACCCGGGAGGAGTCGGGGAGGAGCCGGGGCTGCGGCGCGGCCGCGTCAGAGAGCTACTCCAGCTGCCCGCGGCTCCCACCGGCCTGCGCGCCGCAGAGGACGCGAACCAGGACCTCCCGGGCGCTGCGCCGGGTTCACCAGCCAGGATTAGCGACCATGGCGGACAAGGAGGCCGGCGGCAGCGACGCGGGGCCGCGAGGTGAGCTCGGCGCGCAGGTCCTGCGGCTGCGGGCGAGGGAAGGAGAGGGACGCGGCGTGCTCAGCCCGGTTCCCTGCACCCCCGCGGTCCCACAGGCGTGGGAACGGGGCGCCCCGCTGCATGCTGCCCTCGCGGGCGGGACCGGGAGCCGGGTGGTCACGTGCCCCGCTCCCTGCCTGATTGCGGACACTGCGGCGGGAGCCGCAGCCCCCACCCGGGCACTCTAGCGGTCCCTGCCGCGGGGTGGCGCCTCCTGAGGGACCGGCTTCGAGCCAGGTGAAACCTGCCCCCAAACCCATCGCCCCGCGCTCTGTGCTGGGGCCCCAGCTCTGGCCGGTTAATGGGATGGCCGCGGGGTGGCCCCGATATCCCTAGCGGTTCTTTTCCGTGACTCAGCGAGGCGGGGGTGGGAGCCCGAGCAGAGCGGCAATTTGGACCTGTCCCCTTGCCCCACCCCAGCCCGGATGCACGCGTCGGGGATGGAGGTTGCAGCTCCAGGCGGCACTGCAGCTCAACAGCTCCTCCCTGCCCGACCCGCGGGATGCCCTGGACTGGACAGGGGCGAAGCGTTGGCGACTGCACTATCCGCTCCCTGCTCTGTGAACCCACGCATGCCTTAAGCACAGTAGCCGGGTCGCGCGTTTTTTGGGGAGAGTGGTTAGAGCTTGGACAGTGGAGAGAGGCCGGAGAGAACCGGGAACGGGGAAGAGGAGAAGCGGACCTCGGCGGGCAGAGGAGTAAATCAAGTCTTCGCCTGCGGAGGGGACCGGCTGGCGGAGATGCCCAGATTCCAGTCTTTCTGCGCTTCGTTAAGAGGGAAAGTTGGACGCACGGAAGGGCCGGCCGCGCGTCCCTGACCCTCTGGCTGTCGGCAGGAGCAGTCTCCAGAGGGGAGCGCGACCCTGCAGCTAACTATTCAGAAGCGACAGGCACACAGCCTAGCAAGGATGAAATTAAAATACCCGGGACGTAAGGACAATCCAGCCGGGCCCTGAGCGCTCGGCTCTGTAAGGAAACTGAGTCCAGCAGCAGCAGCACAGCCGAGGTCACATTGCCCTCCTGGTCCTGCTATCTGTGGCTGAGGCCCCTGTTCCAAGCCGCACCTGCCCCCTCTCCAGCCCATTGTTCCTGCGGATCTGGGAGGGGCCTCCCCACTGCAGTGGTGGGGGAGTGGGGCGGGGTGGGTGTGGTGGGGCGTCCTGCCAGGGCTTGCTCCTGGGAGGGGTGGTGGAGAGCCAGAACCCACACCCTGAATCTTCCCCACTGCCTTGCCCTTCCCCGGTTGGCCAGTGCAGGCAAGGGGATGCCTGTCTTTGTCTGAACATCCCTCAGCGACTGGATTGACTCTATTCTTGCACCTTTAAGCTGAAAAATCATTAGAGGTGTACAGGGGCGTCTCGGAGTTGCTAAAGCCAAGAGTTAGTGAGCTAGGTCCTTGCCTCTCGCTCTGGGATACACGGTGGGCGCTGGATCAAACTGAGATTGCCTGAAGATTTATGGAACAGGAAGATGAGTGAGATGTGTACCCCAATCCCTTTTTCTGTCTTGCAAAATAGAACTCAGTCCCCCAACCCTATACAGGCATAGGCACACATATTGATCCTCTGTGTGGCTGCCTCTTCTCAGGGCTGGGACAGAGACCCAGGATGGGTAAACACCTGCAGGTGTGGGGGGCCACCTGCCATGGCTTGCCTGTGTGTATTCTAGAGTGGTTCTGGGTTTGCAACATAGGAGTTCAAGGCAGCCTGAGAGGCACATGGACCGAGGACACCCAGTGCCCTAGGGTCTGAGTTCTCACCCACTTTGAAGAGCAGGCTGTCCCAGGTAACTCGCCCCACCTCTTTGGGCTCCCATCCCTTTATCTGTAAAACGGGGAGCAAAGCCTGTGCACGTGCCATCCAACACATCTGTTTCTAAAGTTTCCTCACCATGTATCCTGTACTGGGCATTGAACATGCATTTTTTCACTGCCAACCTGCTTGCCACATTGCTCTTTTACTGGATGGGGAGTGTATACTGAGGCCCCTGGAGGCTTAAATGACCTCTCCAAGGTCATACCTCCAAGGCAGTGTTGATTTGGACCTGGGCCATGTGATTCCAGAGTTCCCACCTGGGCCATGTGATTCCAGAGTTCCCACCTTCCCTGCCATCCTGTGTAGCCCATGTGGGTGCAGATTCCATGCATGCTGCACGGTGGGATTGGACTGCTGTGATCCACAGCATTTTCATTGGCTGATTTTGCAGAAGTAGATTGCCAGGCCCTTCTTCCTACTCTGTCTGAATCTGGAGGCTCTGCTGAACCTGTTCAACATCGTAGCAATGTGCAATCCTACACTGACGGACAGGCAGTGGCCGTGTTGATATGCTAGGGATTGAACCTGGAAATCCTGCTTAGAAGGCAAGATTCTGCCTCTGAGCCACCACTGCCACCTACTAGGGACATAAAAATTGATGTCCTTCAGAGGATTAGGTCGAGATAACTCTTCATGCTAGAAAGACTATATGAAGAAAAAGCAGCATCAGGATTGGAGGAAGACTCATTAACAGCCTCAGATATGCAGATGACGCTGCCTTGTTTGCTGAAAATGAAAAGGACTTGAAACATACTGATGAAGATCAAAGACCACAGCCTTCAGTATGGATTACACCTCAGTGTGAAGAGAACAGAAATCCTCAGAACTGGACCAATAAACAGCATCATGATTAGTGGAGAAAAGATGACAGTTGTCAAGAATTTCATTTTACTTGGATCCACAATCCATGCCCTTGGAAAAAGCAGTCAAGGAATCAAATGATATCTTGTCGAACTGGGCAATTCTTCTGTAAAAGACCTCTGTACAGTGTTAAAAAGTAAAGATGTCGCTTTAAGAATTAAAGTGTGCCTGACCCAAGCCTTGGAGTTTTCAGTCACCTCATAAGCGTGTGAAAGCCCGGCAATGAATAAAGCAGACCACTGCAGAAGAGTCCATGCCTTTGAATTATGATGTTGGCCAAGAATATTGAATTTACTATGGACTCAGAAAAGGGAGCAAATCTGTCTTGGAAGAAGTACGACCAGAATACTGTTTAGAAGCAAGGGTGGTGAGACTTCATCTCCCATACTTTGGACGGAGCAGTCCCTGGGGAAGGGCATCGCACTTGGTAAAGGAGAGGGTGAGCTAAAAGAGGGGAAGACCGTCAATGAGATGGATCGACACAGTGGCTGCAACAATAGGCTCAAGTGTAACAGTGTTTTGTTCTGTTGTGCACAGGGTCACTGTGAGTTGGAGCTGACTTGACAAATACCTGACAACAAGAACCCTCTTCAGGCAGAAAAAAGAGATAACATAATGCTGGCCACGGGCATCGAACTGTGTTGCGATTTGGAGGAGAGAGAATCATGGGTGGTGGAGTGTGCTGGGAAGGCTGTCCACAAAATCTCTTGGGACAAATCAAGCAGGGTATGGTGGAGAGTGGGTGGAGATGCTGTGAAGCAAGAATAGTAGCCTCCAGAGTTGCTGAGGCTGGGCAGAGGGTACATGGTGGTTCATTACGCTATTCTGTGTATGTGTTTGTGAATGTCCTTAATAGAAAGTTTGAACTAATCAATTACCCTACAGAATCTGAAGGGCCAGCTCACCATCCCTGGTGGGTTGGGACAGCAGAGGCTGTGACTTCCAACCCCTCCCTCCTTGTGTGACTTAAGTTGGTTGATGCCTGGAGCCCAGTGAAGGATGAGATGACTGGAGTTCATGGGGAAGGCACAGTGCCTCAGGGTGGGCCTGTGCTGGTGGTGACCACTTCAGGGCTAGGCATGGGAGTAACAACCTAAGTAATTTTCTTCCTAGTTGAGAGTTGGAAGAGAAGAGCCTTGGGCAAGGGTTTTTACCTGGGTTGAGCATGCCTCTGGGGGTGCTGGACTGGCCTTGGGAGGTGGGATCCTTATTATCCTGGCAACCAATAGCAGTGAAAGGAAAAATGTAAAATGCTGACGTTTACTGAGGGCTTAGTTTATGCTGGGGGTATTGAGTTATCTCATTTAACCCTGAGCACATACACTGTTGAATGAGCAACTAGATGAGGGGTGACTGTTCACCCATTTCCCTAAGGGGAAGGTTGGTGGGCCCAGGGTTGCACAGCTGGAAAGGGGATGAGCGAGGTTAGAACCTCAGCTTGGAGGGCAGGTGGCCAGAATGTACAGCTCCTCTTAGCACATGCCTGGCGTGTCCTAGGCCCTTAGGGAATCATGTTGAGCGTCTGAAAGAATGAATGTGTGACAACATTGTGTGGCTGCCCCACTTCCTGTGGTCACCGAATTATGCACACAAGCAGAAGTGTGCAGACTGTGGCCTCCTTACACTAGTTAAGGTGGAGGTGACACTCTGGGTATTGCTGGTGGGGACTCTGACTGTGGGGCCTCACTTTCTGCCATCACGGGCTGTGTCCCCTAACATGATGATATCCACTGGCTCCCAAACACAATGTCTTGTGTTTCCCAGAGCCCTGTAATCTCCTTTTGGCTCTCTATATATGTAATTCTTCTTGACTGGAACATTCCTTTTCAGCAAACTCCTGCTCATCCTTCAAAACTCAGTTGAGACATCCTCAGGAAGCCCTCTTTGGCTGACTCATCTGGATCATTCCCACCTGTGGTCCCAACCTTGGGTACTTAACCATGGGTAGTCCCAACTGATTACTGGGTGGCTTGGATATGCCAGTTTTATATGCTTATATCCTTTTATGCCTCCAGCATCCCTGTGGGGTTGGCATTATGACTGACCTCATTTTACAAATAAGGCAACCAAGACCTTTGAGAAATTCGGTAACTTTACCCCCATCACTCAGCTAGTGAAGGCTGGGATTGGGATATGAGCCAAGCGTGGAGTCTAAAAGCTTGTACACTTTCCCTTAATGCCTAGCCTTCCCACACATTGTCATATTCCTAAGTAAGGGTGCAACAGAGCCACAGTGGTGCAGTGGTTAAGGGCTTGGAAGCTCACTGAAAAGCCAGCCATTTGAATTCATCAGCGACTCCAAGGAGAAAGATGTGGCAGTCTGCTGCCATAAAGATGACAGCCTTGGAAACCCTATGGGACAATTCTATTGAGCCCTGTAAGGTCATTATGAGTTATAATTGACTAGATGACAACAGGTTAGTAAGAGCACATAGTAGGTGCTCAACAAACATCCTACTGTGTGTTGGGTGACTATCAGTCAGCAAGACATGAGGGAACATTGCAGAAGGGAATGGCACCTGCGTTCTGCCCACTCCCAGTGCCTCTTGTGGAAAGGAGAATGCTCAGGAGTGGGCTGGAGAAGGCGCGCGGGCTGGGACAGTCCTTGAAGAGATGCTGCTTTGATTCCAACAAGGCTTTGAGTGACAGCTTTTTCTTGTGGGGGCGAAATGCTCTCTCATCTCATAAATAGGTCTCTTTGCTAAGGGAGAAAGCGTCTTTATTATTGCTGTGCATAATTAGAGTGGCAGGAAGGAATAAGGGGCTTTTAATGAATGAGGAGCATGTGGCAGGGAGTGAGCACCACCCACCCATGACACCGTGGGCCTGGGCATCACCAAGAGCAGGGTGACCTGAGGAGATGGCCAGTGGGGCTCAGGCAGAGCTTAGAAATGACCCTCCCCAGACCCCCCAGAAGTGGGTTCTGCAGATCCTTGCTGTGTTCCTTCTGTTGCAAATCACACCCAGTCCTGCTTTTCTCTGACTTGTGCTATAACTGAGGCTCGTGGGTAGAGGAGAAAGTAGCTTTGTAGCCCAGAGATTGGTGTGAACTCTCACTAAACTTTTTCTCCCTCATCTGTGAAAGGGGCACGTGGTGCATAGGAGCTCTGCTGCTCCCGGTCTGCTGTGGGGAAGCATGGATGTAACGGGGGGCAGGAGGGGATTTTGTACTTTATCAAGCACATAGCCAGTAAGAAAAGAGAGGTGGCCTTTCTGTCTCCCCGACCAAGATGCCCACTGGGATGGCTGCTTCCTTGTGTGATGTGGTCCCAGGTCAAGCTGGGCTGCTTTCTCTGGAGACTTTAGAAAGAGGGCTGATTCTGCTCTAATTTCTCTGAGACTTGGGCTACATCAGGAAAAATTTCAGGTCCTGATTCTTTGAGACCTTCAGTCACTCCACTGAAGCAAGACCCTTGGAAGTTTCCAGCAAACATGAGATCAGTCCTCCAGAGGTAGTGTCTGACACTCTGGAACTACCCTCTCTGTCACTGGATGTCCCTCTCAGGTTAGTCACTACAGTGGTTCTCAACTCTGCCTGTCCATTATAATCACCTGTAGAGCTTTGAATATTCCCAGATCCATTATATCAGAACCTCTGGGGTGGGACTAGGAATCAGGGTTTTGAACTCCCCAATTCCAGTGAATGTAGAGGCAAGGGTGACAAGACTCACATACTTCAGATGTGTTTTTAGGAGGGATAACATCAAGAGGGACCAATCCCTGGAGAAGGATGTCATACTTGGTGGAAGGTCAGTGGAAACAAGGAAGACCCTCAACAAGATGGTCAGCGCAGTTGGCCTCAACAATGGGTCTGAGCGTATCAACAGTTGTGAATGTGGTACAGGACTTGGAAGTGTTTCATTCTGTTGTATATAGGATCGCTATGAGTAGGAACCATCTCAATGGCACCTAACAACAATGGAAACTACAGTACATAGCCAAGTTTGAAAACTAGTGAGTTGCTCTACCTTTGGGTTTTAGAATAGGGTCCTCAGCACATGGTGGGAGGCCGCTGTGTCTCTCTGGTGCTGGGTGACCTTGAATCAGCAGATTTTTATTTGTATTATGATAAAGTGAAAGTATACAACTGAGGTCAATTTTGCATGCCTGCCTCTCTGCAACTCTGTCTCCTTTCCTCACCCTATGACAACACACTCTTGCTTTTCACTGTTTACTTCCAGTATCCACTTAACTAACACCTGTCCCCTTGTCTTTACCCTCTCCTCTCCTCTCTAGAAAGAAATCAGTAGGACCAAACCAAAGACCAAAACCACTGCTGTTGAGTCGGGTCAAGATTCATAGCGACCCTAGAGGTCAGAGTAGAACTGACCCATAGAGTTTCCAAGGAGTGCCTGGTGAATTTGAACTACCGACTTTTTGGTTAGCAGATGTAACACTTAACCCACTACACCACCAGGGTTTCCACCAACGACAGCCTCCTATATCTGTGTAAAACCCTGAAGTATACACAACATATGCTCGCTCTGTGTCCTCGAGTGCAGTCCACTCTTTGTCTGTAATGTTGACCTCAGTACTGGTTTCAGGTCAGGGCCAGCAGCAGGTCTAGGGGCTGTGTTCCCAGGAGACCCTCCAAACTATTGGATCATCAATTCAGGTCTTTTAATAGAGTTCTGGATGTGCACACCTCTTTTTCTCGAGCTATGTCAAGCAAATTTTTCTTAAGTACCAACTCTTCCAAAGGCAGTAAGCTAAATACTTCATCTAAATCATCTCATTTAGTCTTTACAAACACCCCAAAAGGTGAGTGATTACACCCAAGGGGAAACAGACTCAGAGAAGGTAAGTTTGTTTCCCCAGAATGATTGATGCAGCTTGTAAGGAAAGCTGCTAGAAGATAGTGCAGGGCTCTCAGACATAGGTGATCTTATCCCCAGGGAATGCTTCCCCAACTTCAACCACTTGAAGTTCACCTTTCTGATCCCACCGTGTCTAGGGATCACCCAAAATCATGACTTTCTTATTATTTTGAAAATTAACCCACTATTTTTAAAAGGCATTTACATCAATTTTAAGGGTACTACTTGCATCAGTTCCATAAATTGAAAACCTTTGTCACAGAGCGCCAACAGAAGGTAACCACAGCAGAAACGCTTAGAAATCCAATGAGGTCATTGCTCTCTAGGTACGTCTGTTGCCTGCAGAGGGCTTTGTACTGAGGCTGCACTTGCTAGAAAGGGAGAAATGCAATTTTTAGAGGTGTCTTAGTTACCTAATGCTGTGGTAACAGAATTACCATAAATGGCTCACTTTAAAGAACAGATTTTATTTTTCTTCACAGTTCAGTGGCTAGAAGCCTGATTTCTCACCAGCCTGATGGGAAGGCTCTCTCTCTGTTGGCTCTAGAGGAAGTGCCTTGTCTCTCAGTTTCTTTATCTCCAGTGTATCTTGGTTCCTTGGTGACCTTCGTGTGACACTTGTCTCCTCCCTTTTGTGCTTCCTTCTGTGTGCTATTTCTGATTATCTTAGAAATGAGGAGGCTTAGGTTACACCCTGCATCTGTATGGCCTCATTAACGTTACAGTGAAAACCCTCTTCCCAATTGCTTATGTCCCCAGAAATGTAGTTGTTGTTGTTCGGAGCCATCCAGTTAGTTCTGACTCATAGTGACCCTATAGTCAAAGTAGAACTTGCCCATAGGGTTTCCAAGGAGCACCTGGTGGATTCAAACTGCTGACCTCTTGGTTAGCAACGGTAGCGCTTCACCACTATGCCACCAGGGATTCTGTCCACAGGAATAGGGGTGATGATTTCTAATTTGTATTTTGGGGAACACGGTTCAGTGCATAAAAGGGAGTTAAAGATACACAAGGAGCAACAGGAGACTTCCCTTTGATGGAATTAGGTTTGAAAGGGTCTTGAGCAAGAAGGAAATGACTTTAGGAATCAGTGCTTGCGTGCGTGCCTGTGTGCGTCCGTGCGTGCGTGCATGTGTGTGTAGAGGGGTCACTGTGGATTTCGTGATGTCCTTCCAAAATGTGTGTCAACTTGGCTGCACCATGATTCCGAGTATTGTGTGACTGTCCACCATTTTGTCATCTGATGTGATTTTCCTGTGTTGAAAATCCTACCTCTATGATGTTAATGAGGCAGGATTAGAGGCAGTTATGTCAATGAGATAGAACTCTGTCTACAAGATTGGGTTGTGTCTTAAGCCAGTCTCTTTTGAGATATAAAAGAAAGAAGTGAGCAGAGAAACATGGGGACCTCTCACCACCGAGAAACAAGAGCCAGGAAAAGAGCACATCCTTTGGACCCGCAGTGCCTGTGCTGAGAAGCTCATTGACTGGGGAAGACTGATGAAAAGACCTTCCTGCAGAGCCAAGAGAGAGAAAAAGCCTTCTATCAGAGTTGGCACCCCGAGTGAAAACTTCTAGCCCCCTAAATTCCAAGAGAATAAATACCTCTTTACAAAGCCATCTACTTGCGTTATTTCTGTCATAGCAGCACTGGGCAATTAAGACAAGGGGCTTGTTGTAATTCCTGTTCCCAGATCTACTTAGATGCTCCAGAGAAATGGGCCCAGGGATGTGCATTGTAAGCCCGCCGATGAGTCTTACTCAGATGTGATATGTGGCTACCTTGTCTGTGTACCATCATGGTCAGCTCAAGTCCCCTGAAGGGAATAAGACCTTCTCTGTATAGGGTCCTGCACTAAGGGTGCTGCTTTGGAGTGGCCTGATGGGGAAGAAGGAATGTTCCAGCAGGATTGTGCAGGGCCTGGCTTCATCACTGACCAGCCATGGAATTCTGAGCAAGTTACCTCATACCCACCTTAGTTTTCTCATCTGCAAAGTGGGAGTAATTATAGTACCCCTCTCACAGAAGATTTTAGTTATTTCTGTAGGCCATGCTGGAAACCCTGGTGGTATAGTGGTTAAGTGCTATGTCTGCTAACCAAAAGGCCAGCAGTTCGAATCCATCAGGTACTCCTTGGAAACTCTAGGGGGAAGTTCTACTCTGTCCTATGGGGTCTCTGTGAGTTGATTTGATGGCAGGGGGTTTGGTTTTGGTTTTGGTTTTGGGTGTAGCACATGCTAACTGCTGAGTTTACTGCCCACTGATAATAAATGCTTAGAGTTGTTTGTTATTATTATTTATGATTGTTAGTCCTTTGGTCTGACTCACACACATAGCAAGCCTATAGGACAGAGTAGAACTACTTCATAGAGTGTCCAAGAAATACCTGGTGGGTTCGAACTGCTGGCTTTTTAAAAAATTTTTTTATTTAATATGACTGAGTGAAAATGTACTTTCCCATATAAATTTACATGCCCACCTATATGCAGCTTCCACTGCTCTCCCTGTCCGGTGACAGCACACTATTCCTCTCTGCTCCATACATGTCTCATCCTCCCAACAGCCTCCTTTCCGCTCCTGTCCACCCACTCTCCTTCCTCCAGCAAAGTGCATCCAATATATGGTCACTCTGCATTGCCAAGTCCAACCCATTCGTGTCCAAAGAGTGGGCCTTCGTTGTGATTTATGGGCAAGGGCAGCATCAGAGCCAGGGGCCATGCTCTCAGGGGAACCCCGAAACTGCTGGACCATCAATTGAGGTCTTTCAGTGGAGGTCTCAGGATGCACCCCTTTTTATTCTTGTGTTGCCAGTGAGACTCAACTTAGTGAGCTCCATCGCGGCTATCACTGGTGGTGGCCGGGCACCATCCGGTTCTTCCGGTCCCAAGTCGATGTAGGCACCAACTCATGTGAGTCTCTCTATCTTCTGGGCTGTCTTTACCCCATGTCATTTTGGTCCTTGGTGAGCATCCGTTCCTGCTGAGTTGGGACCGTTTGCTGTGTCCTCAGATGGCAGCGAACTGCTGGCTTTTTGATTAGCAGACATAGCACTTAGCTACTATGCCACCAGGGTTTCCAGGGTTGCTATAGGGTCGCTATGAGTTGGAATTGACTCAGTAGCACTGGGTTTGGCTTTTTTTTAAATTTAATTTTGTAGTCTTTTGGATGCAGTTACCAAGGACTGCATTTCACCCAGGAAGCATAGAAGGAGAAGGAGTGACCTGATTCCACAGCTAGGAAGGGGCAGAACCCAGCCTGACCCTCCGGCCACAAAGTTTCCTGTCTGGCAGACCCAGAGTCCTTGGTTTCTCATGTCATCTGTTTGGCTCCATACAACCCTTTGGCAAGACTCTAAGCCCCTTGCTGGATCTCCTGCCTGAGACAACTCTGGGCTTTACAGTCTCTTTGTATCCCTGGACTCTGTAGGGAGCTGGAGGCCATAGAATTGAGACACTATAGGACTCTGCTCACAGCTAGACCCCAGCTCCATACTTAGACAGACTCTGCCCTGCTGGACTGACCTCAAAATCTGCAGATCTGCCAAGACCAGCCCTCCTTATCTATCCTGGAGCATGGATTGCGGGCAGTGAACTGTGGCAGCTGCTTCTTCTGGGGATCCCCGAGCTGCAGACAGTGGGCCTTGGTTTCAGTCCCCTCATCTTTAGGGTGTCTGGGTTTACTGGGACAGTTCCAATTTATGTCTCTGTCTCAGTGAATTATTATTAATGGGGGCTTTCACTTTCTCAGTATCCGGGGATGAGAGAGAAATTATCCGGTTGCCCTGCTTTGTCCACTTCTCAGGCATTTGGACTTCAGGTGGGATAAGAAGGCAGTGGAGTGTGTGGTTTAGCCGAGGCTTTGGGCTCAGACACATCTGGATTTAATGTGATGGAGCCTCATTTTTCTGTGAAGGGCAGTTGATCATCCTACCCTGGGTAGCACAGATGGTTAGATGCTTGGCTAGCAACCAAAAGGCTGGCAGCTTGAACTTATCCAAAGACTCCTTGGAAAACAGGCCTGCTTCTGGAAGGCCATCACCTTAAAGGCCCTGCAGAGCACAGTTCTCCACTGGTACACCTGGCCTCGTCGTAAGCTGCAAGTGACTCAATGACAGCCAACGGCCACACTTCTGGGGGACTGTGAGAAATAAGAGCACCCACATAAAGCAGTTGACGTGGGCATGATATAGAATGGTGCTCAGTCAATGCTGGTCATTGTATGATTCTCACTGCACTGGGGAGATGGAATGGTGAAACACTGGATCTGGAGCCAGCCTACCTCAGTTCAAATCCAGGCTGTGTCACTTACCCTGTGTGTGACCTGGGTGAGTGACCTAAGCTCTTCAAATCTCCATTTTGTCATTTGTAAAGTACAGATTGTAAGAATGTCTGCTTCCTATGACTTTTGTAGGGATGGAATGAGATTGTATGGGAAAAGTGCTTGAAATAGGGCCAGACACAAAGTAGATGCTGAAAGAATGGTATCTCTGGGTGGTGCTAATGGTTTGCTTTCAGCTACTAAGCAAAGGTTTGATGGTTTGAACCCAACCAATAGCAGTGTGGAAGAAAAGCCTGGTGATCTCCTTTCATAAAGCTTGTGGGCAAGAGCGATGGGGCTCACAATGTTGAGTCCCCGTGGCAACATAAAAGGAGTGCACCCTAAGAACTCCACTAAAAGACCACAGTTGATGGCCAAAGGCCTGAAAGTTCCCCTAAGAGTGTGGCACCTAGACCTGATGCTGCCCCTGGTCATAGATCATTGCTGAAGTCAACTCTTCAGATAGGAATGGAATGGACAAAGGGGACACAGAGTGACCATATCATGTGTGCACTTGATGACTCTATGCATCGATGGGATGTTATCCTACTGGCTTATTACTAGAGGGTATAGAGAGGGCGGAGAGGAGGGGACAGGAGATTGTTAAGAGGATATGACGGTATGGAATGGAAAGGAGGAGTGTGCTGTCACTGGGGCAAGAGAGCAGATGGAGATGCAGATAGGTAGGCATGAGAATTTGAATTGTATTGTAAACTTTCTCTCAATCACCATGAAACAAACAAGCAAAAGACTGTAGGCAAGAAAACCCTGCAGGGCAGCTCTGTTCTGTAACATGTGGGGTTGCTATGGTTTGGAAATAACTTGATAGTCACTGATTTGATTTTTGATTATTATTAGTGCTCTTTTTATTAGGAGTAACAGCCTGCATATTGTACTCTTATAGGCAGGAGGAATTGTCTAGCGTAGTAGTTTCCTACTGCTTCTATAACAAGCCGGCCAAGTGTCGTTGAGACTCATGGCGACCACAAATCACTGCAAATTTAGTAGCTAAAACAGCATCAATTTATTACCTGACAACTTTGGAGGTTGGTAGTCCAAAACAGGTATTATGGGCTAAAGGCAAAGTGTTGGCAGAGCTGTGTTCTTTCTGGAAGCTTCTGGGGGGAATACACGTCCCTATTTGCACCAGTTTGTGGAGTCCATGTGTGTTCTTTGATTGTGGCTCCTTCCTTCATCTTCAAAGTACATCACTCCAGCTGTTGCTCCCATTGTCACACCTCCTCTGTGACTGCGGCTCTTGGGTGTCCCTCTGAAAAAGACCTTGTGGTCATACTGGGTCTATCCCAGACAATCCAGGATCATCTCCCCATCTCAAGATAATGATTTGATCACATCTGTGGAGTCCCTTTTGGCAGGTACAGTAACATAGTCACAGGTTCTGAGGATCAGCTTATGGGTGTCTTTAGACTCTTGCCAAGATTTGGGAGTTTTAGTGAGAAAGCCTTCTGTCTCCCTCAGGAGCTATTTGACAGAAATAGTTCCTCTTGGTGTTTTACAAATTAAAAAAAAAAAAAAAATTCTTGTAGTTATCATATGATGCCTTCCTGGTGCTTGGGTTGTTGGCCAGCTCTTGACTGCTACTCAGCCCAGAAGGGTTCTTGGAGACATGTCCCTTTCAGGGCTGTCTTAGCACCTTCTCAGGAACCTATGGAGGCATTGAGATCAGACCTGAATAAAAGGACGGTTGGCTCCCAAAGAGGCCCAAATGATTAAATGATCAAAAGATTGGTGAAATGTCTACAAACCATCACACTGTGTTTGCTATTGCTGTGTAACAAAGCACCCCAAAATTTCATAGCTTAAGACAGCCATATCATTTGCTCATCTTTCTCTGGGCAGGTCTCAGCTGGGCAGGTCTTTGTTGTGCTTGCCTGGGGTCAGTGACTGTATACATCTATTGCTCAGCTGGATTGGGTAGTCTAAGATGACCACACACATGGGTTCCTATCCCTGGGCCCCATTTGGGTGACAGGAGATGTAGTGGGTGCTTTGGCTCAAGCCTGCCAACTCTGAGGCCTCTATTTGTCACCATGGTTTCCTTAGTCTAGATGCTAAATTCCTGGGGTCATTTCCTTCCTCTCATTTCTTTTCCTCATTGTCCTTGGAAGGCTGTCTCTACCAGTTAGGACAGGAAGCTGTTTAGAGCATAAATGTCACCGTCATGTTCCCAAAGCTGAGATGAAAGTTGTTGTGAGGAAACATAGCTGTAGATGGCGTTTTCAGCTATATAGGATCCTAGTTTTCAATTATCTGGACTGGGTTTACCCTTTCGTTTTACAGATGGGCAAACTGAGGTCAGTGAGGAGAAGAGACCGCCCCCAAAACTATGGTAAAGTCAGGATGAGGGCCAGATCTGCAGAGTTCCTTTCCATGCTTTCCAGCTGTGCCCAGAGGTGGCTCAGAATCCTTGGCCACACAGCATGCGGCACTCCCCAGCAGTCGCGAAGGCACGCAAATAGAAACCACTTTGTCGTCGGTTAAAAACTTGTCCCTCCCTGCAGGATTAGATTTTTTTTTAAGTGTGCTTGTAGAAGTCATGCTTAAGGCAAAGGAATGAGGTGCCAGATCAAATCTACCTCAGTGATCAAACTCTAGGGACAGCCCTGCCTTCTGCTTTCCTGCATGTTCCCAGCAATGACCTCGGTGGTTGGCCATCTTCTGTGCCCTGGCACAGCACTGCGTGGCAGGGCTGACATCAAGCTCACGCTTGTCTGCAGTTCCCGGGGAGTCAGGGCTAGTGAGGTGTTTGACCCACGGGGAGGGTGCAGGGCCCTGCTTGCCACAATGCTGGTCTGTGTAGGTGTGAAAGGCCCAGGGGCTTAGGGCCTGGTCCACAGAAGGCCTTTATAGAAGGCCCTGGTGTATCTGGTTGGAAGATACAGGAAGGGTTGCTGCAGCTGCCCTGAGCTACAGTGCCTGGCGCTCCACCCAGAAGGAATCCCTCTTCATGCAGACTGGACTTGCTGCCGCGTTCCTTTGGGTTAAACATTACTTCTTCAGCGGCCCTCTTTTAAAATATAATCCCTACACCAAAGGCAAAACCCTTAGGTGGTGGTAGTGTGTGTCCTCGGGGTGATTCTGACTCACACTGACACTACAGGACGGGGTAGAACTGTCCCATGAGTTTCTTTGTCTGTTATCGTTGAGGGAGCAGATGGCCAGGTCTTGTCTCCCACAGAGTGACTGGTGGGTTTGAACTTGCGACACTTCATTTAGCATCTGAGTCCTTAACCACTGCACCTCGAGAGCTCATTAGCCCTTAAGGGAGGGCAAATAGACTTGAATTTTATGAGATGTGTCTGACCAGCTGGGAGGGAGTTACCTGGAGCGCCATGTTGAGAAGGATTCTGAGGCCACTTTGGCCTCAGTTAGAAAGAAGAAGACAGCGGGTAGTGCTGTGTTTCCCTGAGAACAGCCTCTGGGCTAGTACCAGCCTCTGGGCAAGGCAGCCACCATTGGTCTGTGAGGAAACCACATCAGTGATGGTGTAGGTGGTTTTCATGAAGTTAAATTTACTCCTCTGAAAGAAAGAACTTGTGATTGTCATCGACTGAGTTGTGTTGCTCCCAAAATTTGTGTAGCAGTTTAGGTAGGCTGTGATTCCTGGTGTTGTGTGATGTTCTCCATGCTGTCAGTCTGTCCCTGTGATGTCAATGAGGGTAGATCAGTGGCAGTTGGGTTGGTGGGAAGGGTCTCGGTGTGTAAGACTGTTTTGTGCCTTGAGGCAGTCTCTCGAGATATAAAGGGAATAAGCTAGCAGAGAGATTTGGGGACCTCACACCATCAAGAAACTGTGCCAGAAGCTGAGCACATCCCCAGGGACTGGGGTCCCTGTACCTCAGAAGATTCCAGTCCAAGAGAAGATTGGCAATGATGACCTTATGCTCCCTCAAGGGGGGTTTATTCCAGCTGGTGGAGCTGTGGTGGACTAATGTCCCAAATGGCCGAGCTCCTGAATCAGCTTTGTCTCTGTTCTTTTATAAGACCCATGAGATGGTAGACAAAGGAATTATCGTACTGTCTTCTTCTTGGCATTAGCAGGTTTACGGAAGCGGAAGCAAGCGTTAGTCTCAGGTTTCTACGAAGTGAAGTTTTTGTTTTTTTCTTTTTTTTTATTATGATTGAATGAAAATGTACATTCCCATATAAATTTGCAGGCTCAGCTATATGCAGCTCCCACTGCTCTCCCTGCCCAGTGACAGCACACTCTTCCTCTCTGCTCCATACATGTCGTATCCTCCAAACAGTCTCCTATCCCCTCCGCTCCACCCACTCCCCTTCCTGCAGTAAGGGGTCAGCAGGATGATATCCTATCGATGCATAGAACCATTAAGTGCCCAGAAAATATGGTTGCTCTGAGTCGCCACATCCAATCCATTGCTGTCCAGAGAGTTCAACTTCATTATGATTTATGGACAGGGGCAGCATCAGGGCCAGGGGCCATTCTCCCAGGGGAACCCTAAGGCCCCTGGACCATCAGTTGTGGTCTTTTAGTGGAGATCTCAGGGTACACCCCTGTTTATTCTTGTGTTGCCTGTGAGACTCAACTTTGCGAGCTCTATCGCAGCTATCGTTGGTGGTGGCCGGGCACCATCGGACTCTTCCGGTCACGAGTCGCTGTAGACACCCACTTGCATGGGTCTGTCTCAAAGTGAAGTTTTTATAAATTCCTACAGGTTGGGTCACCATGGAGGGAGGGATTTCGCTGGGAATGTCCTTGGTGTCTGTGAGAGACCTCTGGTATTCCAAATTAGAATGTAACTTTTCAGACTTTTCTTTCTTAAAATCAAACCAAACTGGTGTTGTCATCCAGTCAATGCCAAATCATGGTGACCTCATGAGCTGCAGAGTAGAACTGTGCTCCATAGGTGTTTTCCTAAATTTTATTTTATTTTTTGTTGTTGGCATTGAGAAAATACACAGGAAAACATACACTAATTCAGCAGCTCCTACATGTACAATTTAGTGACATTGGTGACATTCATCAAGTTGTACAACTATCTCACCCTCCTTTTCAAGTTATTTCTCCTCCAGTAACATAAACTCATTGCCCCTTAAGCTTCCTATCTAATCTCACCAGTTTCTGTTGTCACTTTGATCCTACATAGATAGTTCTTAAAAGAGCATAATGCTCAAGGCAGACCCTTTATTTAAAAAAAAAAAAAATGTTCTTTAGATGAAGCTCTACAGAACAAACTAGGCACTCTTTAAACAGTTAGTACACATATTGTTTTATGACATCGGTTAACAACCCCACAATATGTCAACACTCTCCCTTCTTGACCAGTTTTCCTGTCCCCTCCTGCCTTTCAGTCCTTGGCTCTCAGACGGTGTTCCTGTTTAGTCTTGTTTTGTTTTATGGGCTTGTCTCAGCCTTGGCTAAAGAGTGGGCTTCAGGAATGACTTCATCACTGAGCTAAAAGGGTTCCTGGGGCCCATGTTTTCAGGGTTTCTTCAGCTTCTGTCAAGCCAGTCAGTCTGATTTTTTTTTGACTTAGGATTTTCTCCTACATTTTTCTCCATCCCTCTCTGGGATCCTCTCTTCTGATCCGTGTCAGAGCAGTCAGTAGTGGTCACTGGACACCATCTAGTTGTATTGGACTCAGACTGATGGAGGCCATGGAAATCATGGTCCATTAGTTGTTTGGACTAGTCTTTCCTTTGTGCCTCTCATTTTCTTTGTTCTACCTTGCTCCCAAAGGGGTGAGACCAATGGAATATCTTAGATGGCCTCTTCTAGGCTTTTAAGACCCTAGACTCTACTCACTAAAGTACAACATGTAACATTTTCTTTATAAACTATGTTATATCAGTTGAACTAGGTGTTCCCTGAGACCATGGTCCCCGGATCTCCCATCCTAGTAATTTGGTCCCTCAGAGAGCTGTGAGGTATCTGTGGAGCTTCCATGATATCTCAAGGCAGACCTTTTTTAACTAGTTAATGTAAACTATTGATTGATTTTAAAATGACCTTGGGGGGATAGTTTTGCTTTAAGGTTTAAAGATTATCTGAGGATAGTAATTCAGGGATTCATCTACCCTCTGTTGCTCCAAAAAGTCTAGAGTCCATGACAATTTGAATTCTATTTTGCATTTCCCCTGCTTTTTATCAAGATTTTTCCATGCAATCTTTCATCAAAATGTTCAACACCATAGGATTTTCAAGGCTGTGAACTTTTGGAAGCAGATTGCCAGGCCTTTCTTCCTAGGTACCTCTGAGTGAGTTCAAATTGTCAGTTTTTTGGTTAGCAGTCAGGCACTTAAGCATTTGTGCCACTCAGGGGCCCTGCCTCCAGGTGTCAGCAACCTTGTGTAGTCTCCACCAATGTCATCTGGGCTTGACCGTGTGACTTTTATTGGCCAATAGGACATCAGCAAACATGATGCCAGCAGAGGCTCATGCATTGGAACCTGCCTGCTTGTTATACTGCTGTGTAGAAAATCCAAGCTATCCTGCTGCAGAGACCACATAGAGGAGAACTGAAGCTTCCCAGCCCATAGCCACAAGCAAGCACCAGGCATGCATGAGGCTGTCTGGGACCATCTAGCCCAGTTGAGACCCCAGGCGACTAAAGCTGAAATTGCAAGCCATTAGTTCTTGGAGTTGAAAGAAATAATAATAATAAAGCAGTCATTAACTGATACAGTCCTGTTTTGTGAACTGAATTGAATGTAATAGTGTATGGTAGTTTTAAAAAATTAGTTGTAATGTCTCTTCTTTGTAAAATAAAACTTGGTAACGTAATGTCAGGCCCACAATTTTGGGGGGAAATTTTGTAGTGCGGTAAGCTTAGGGCTCTAGGAATCACTGAGTTAGTGCTTTCTCTGGGAGAATTGCTGTCCATCTTTGAGGCTTTATCAGTCGTCAGTGTGACTTAGATAATTCGAGTGAGAAATGATAGTGCTGGAGATGAAGGTGGGGTCTCCAGTGTCCTGTAAGCCAACCTCTTCATTTACACATGAAGAAAAAATTCCTAGACAGTGGCAATGACCTTAAGAGCACACAGTGACCTAGTGGCAGAGCAGTCATGATGTTTTTTTAAAGCAAGCTAAGACTCCTCCTGCCTGAGTTGGGTTACCAGCGGTGGGGAGGAGGCTAAGGATAGGACCCAGACTGGGCTTGATGGCTTAAGGGTGGAGCCCAGAGGAGACTGTGGGAAGCAGGGGATTGTCTGCCCAGGGGCACCCAGCTTTAGGGAGTCACTCAAAAGGTGCGCACCGCAGTGTCAATGACCTCCTGCTATGGGGGCTTCTGGGTCCTGCAGATCTGTCTCAGGAGAGGCTTCTGGGAATGTGTGCATGTTGTACATGTGTGCACATACTTATGTATGTGAGGAGAGAGGGCAAGCAGGGGACAGAGATGGAGGACAAGAAGGGACAGAGACAGAGACAGAAAGAGGAAAGGGGAGACTGAGAGAGGCCAAATCCTTCCCATAGGGGTTCATATAGTTAATTTAAACGTGAACCCATGAGGACATTGTTAGCCAGGATCACTGCTCCTGTCCAACAGTACAGTCCTGGAGCCTTTGGAAAACATTCACTTCTGAGATCCCTAAAATGTCGCATGCTGGGGGACAGAGCCTGACATTGTTGGAATGGAAGACCAACCAGCAGGATGGAGTTTAACAAGAAGCAATAAAAATGTTGGAGTCCTAGGTGGTACAAATAGTCAACCTACTTGGCTACTAACTGAGAGTGCACCCACTGGTGCCCAGAAAGAAAGGCCTGGTGATCTACTGCTAAAATATCAGGCATTGGAAACCCTATAAAGCACAGTTCTATTTTGACACACATGGGCTTGCCACGAGTCACAATCAACTGGACAGCAACTGGTTACTGGTTAAGAGACATGCCAGAAGTCACCTAGTCCTGCTTTGCCTGGTTCTTGTGTCTAAGCCTTGTATGTTGACTGAGTATTCATATCTAAAATATGACTCTCTCACTGACTTACATGATTAAAATAGAGATACAGTCCTGCAGAATAAGACCTTGCAACAAACTACAATCACGCTGGAGAAGGCAACTGGGGTTCTTTTAAAATCTTCCTTCCCTCCACCCCCTCCCCCCCCATTTCAGTGTGTCTGTGTGTGGCAGGGGAGGAACCACTTTCTAATGAAATATTAGCAAGGAGCCTGGAAAGAAGACGCAAAACATAACACAGGTGCCAAAAATACAGCCATCGTGGTGGTGAGATCACCTGCTTCTCCTGTGACTCACTGAGGAGTCGTCAGGGTTTCTGTGCTTTCTTTCTTTGAAATCTGTGCCCCAAGATAGCAGCCCCCATTCCCACCCCAACAAAGCTCCTCCCTCCTCATCCGACTCTCCAGGGCTGGGCTCTCGCTACTGGTCTCTCCCTCAGAAAGAATCTGTGAAGCTGCTTCCGTGTGTGAATGTACTAATTCATGATGCACCACCCCCCCCATCCCGCTGTGGGCCCAGAGCGGGCTAGGGCCATATGGTTGTAGCTGCTCCGGGCGTGTTCCCAAATACAGCAACTGAACACCGGGACTCTGACTTGATAGAAATGGCTGGATCAAGGATGCAGCTAGTTGGAAGGAAGGGTTGGAGTCAGTGATGGAGCTTAGTGTGAAGCCTGGGGCCTGAGCAGAGCATCCCTTGTCCTATCGGGCAGTGAGGTTTCTTGTCTCAGCATTGACAGTAGACTACTTCAGTGCAAGGACATTTGGGCTGTTGAGTATCGGAGGCAGAAGCAGTGGCCAAAGAGAGTGGCTCCTGGGGCCCGGAGGAGGCTGAGAGAGGGGTCGGGGCATCTGAGAGGTCCTTCCAGGCTAGCTAGCCCCTGAGCTTAACACTTTGGGAGGCAATGTGGTAGATATCAGGGGACAAGCTCCAGTCCTGGGTTAGAGTCTCAATTCTGCTGGGTTCTGCATACGAGACCTGGAAACCCGTCTGAGCTTGTGCTTCTTGTCTACGACATGGGGCTGAGAAATGAAAGCTACTTTCAGGGTCATTGGGGAAGTTTTGTGGGGCAGTGAGTTTGTCCTAGGGATTCAGGAGCCAGGATGGTTGTTGGGAGGGGATGAAGGCTGAGGGGGCTTATGCAGGATACGGGAGCTTGTAGTACAACTTGGGCAGGACCAGCTCTGTGGCACCGGGAGCAGTCGATTCTGGTGTCTTCAGAAGCAACCAGCATGTGTGCTGCTAATGTCTTGGCTTCAGAGAGGTAGAGTTTCAGTTGGGAGACACCTGGATGGCCTCTGGGTCTATGGATAGTCGCTGGGCCTGGCCACACAGAGAAGCGTACATCTCTCCATCTGTGCCTGTTTGTAGGGCAGACATGAGGATCAACCCCTCTTCTCTGAAGGAGAACAGGGACTTTTTTTGCCTGCAGACAGGGGCATGAGGCAGACCCAGGGGATGGCAGATGGCTTCCCAGATGTCAGAGAATGAAGTGCAGCTGGTGCCAGGGGTTGTGTGGGGGGCAGAGGGTGGGGAGAAAGGGGAAGGGGCTAACAGAGATGTCTGAGTGATTGACGAGTCGGATCTGTTATGCGGGTCCAGAGAGAGCCGTGGAAGAATGCTTGAGGCTGGGAGTGCGGGGGTAAAGTTGGTGGTTGCCATGGTGATGCAGGGTGGCAGCCTGGAGGCTGAGATGAGCTGGGAGGGCACCAGGTCCTCTGGGAAGCTGTGCCTTTGCGCATGCTGTTCCCTCTGCCTGGTATTCCTCCCCATCTTACTCACTCGGAGGACTTGCCCTTCAGCATGCCAGGCAAGCTTCCCCTCGGGGAGCCTCTCCTTAGGGGCTATCGGTCTGCCTAATCCTGCTGTGGCACTTACAAAGGTGTCCAAGAAAGAGCTTGTGTGCAAAATAGAGTGGAAAAATATGGTGAAATATACATGTAATGTAAAACTTGCAATTTTTTAAGCGTGCAGTTCAGTGACATTCATTGCATCCCCATTTCTGTGTGTCCTCCACCACTGTCTACTTCCACAGCAGACACTCTGTTCTCATAAAGGAAAACTCCCCATCCCCTCTCCCAAAGCCAAAGCCATCCAGTCGATTCGGACTCACAGCAGACCCTCTAGGATGGAGTAGAACTGTCTCATACAATTTCCAAGGAGCCCCTGATGGAGTCCAACTGCTCAGGTTTTAGTTGACAGCCAAGCTCTTAACCACTGTGCCACCTGGGCCCTGGTAATTTCTTAAAATAGAATTTTAATTACCATATTTAAATTCTGACTCCTCTGTGTTTTCTGGCCTGAGAAGACATGATGGAATTTTCATGAATTAAGTAGACACGGGGTGCATGTCCACAGCAGGGCAGACAAGAGCAAAGGCAGCCTGATGGTGACAGAGCAGAGATGGGGGACGGACACAGGGTTATGGGATTGTTTCCCGTGAGCTCCCTTCCTCCTACTGATTACCTCTCAGGTAATGCAGAAGTGGTAGTGTTCAGCTGTCTCTTTCCCTCTGCATGTTGACCTATGGGACCGTTCTTGCTTGCTAACCTAGAATGCCCTCAGAGTTGTGTCCACACTGCTCAGGGCCTGCCCAGACTAGGCCCAAGATCTATGGAGGGAAAGAGAGGCAGAGAGGCAGGGAGGCGGAGTGGGGAGAGGGAACCTCTGTGGGTGTCCCTGTGACCGGCTCCCACTCTTCCAAATCCGTGGCATTCCTGTGGACATCTGTCCGAGGTCACTGCCCTGGGCGTAGTCATTCCAGACTCTGTGGGTGTGCGAGGGGCCAGGCCAGAGCAGCCAGCTCTGTGGAGGAGATGGCTGGGATTAATTGAGTTCCAGACAGAGCAGTTAAAGATAACAGTGCAATCAGAGGATTTGTCCTTGCATACGGTTAGGTTTCATGTTCCCTGGTGGGGACACGCCTGCGGGAAGCTGGAACAGGCCTGTGGGGGGCAGTGATGAAAACCTAGAGACAGACCACCCTGGGCTTAGCCCCAAGGCCTTCTCCCTGAGCCCAGGCTTGGGCAGTGTTCATCCCCACAGGGACGGGAGGGTGCAGAGTCCCACGCCCTGGACCTTCACCTTTGCCTCTCAAGCACTGCAGGGGCTGGGGTGTTCAGGCTGGGACAAGGGGGCCTGGGAGGCCATGTGTCTAGAAGCCAGCTGATGCCTCAGTGACCTGCGTGCACCAGGGGCACGGGCCCCATGAGTCTGAATGTTTTGGCAGCTGGGGCTCCCTGTGTGGGGCCCCTAAGCATAGTAAGGACAACATTTCCAGGCTTCAAGTAAGTATGAAGCTTGAAGTCCCCACCTCAGCTGAGGGAAGGATTGGGAGGGATTCACACTGGCAGTGCAGGGTGGGGGAGGCTAGGGATTGGAAGGGGCTTGTTATTCATTCCATTTTGCTACTGCAGTTATTCAGATCAAGTTTTTGTTGTCATTTTTACTGAATTTGATTTGTTTTAAATCTACATTCAAGGGCATCTCAAAATGTGATGGTCACTGTTTGCCTTACCTGAACACTATCTGGATTGGTATTTTAGTCAACTAGAGCTGCTGTAACAGAGATACCACAAGTGGATGGCTTTCAAAAGAGAAATTTTATTTTGTCACATTTCGGTAGGCTAAAAGTCCAAATTCAGGATGTCAGCTCCAGGGGTAGGCTTTCTCTGCTGGCACTGGAGGAAGGTGCTTGTCAGCAGTGTTCTCCTGGACTGGAAGCCTCTGAGGCTCAGGGACCCCAGTCCTTCCTAAAGGATGCGCTCAGCTCCCATTGCTAGTTCTTGGTGGTAGGAAGTCCCCTAATCTCTCTGCTAGCTTCTTTCCTTTCTGTCTCAGGAGGCTGCCTCAAGGCTCAAAACCATCTTGTAGACTGAGTCCTGCTCCACCAACAGAACTGCTGCCCATCCACCCTCATTAACATCACGGGGGCAGGCTTTACAACGTGGAGGACATCACCCAAGAGCAGGAACCATGGTCTAGCTAGAATTGCTATATGTTTTGAGGGAACACAATTCAGTGCATGCCATTCCACCTTTAGTTCTCTAAAAAAATCACATCCTTGCAACATGTAAAATGTATTCGCCTCATTACAGTAAAAGCCTCAAGTCTAAGTCCCAAATCTGGAAATTTCTCTTCAGCGGTGAAACCTAGAACACAAGTTATCTGCTTCCAAAATACAACAGCACAACAGGCAGGCACAAGTTAGACATTTCCATTACAAATAGGAGAAAGAAGGCAAAACGGGCAACACGCAAGTCAGCAAAACAGATTACAGTAGCCCTCAGAGCTTTGAAATAATCTTCCATTTTCTGAGACATTTTACACAATGGTCCTTTCCAAACTCTAGGTTTCATCAGTCACTGTCTCCAGATTATGAGTGGAAGCCTCAGCTCTGTGCCTTCCAGTCCCAATGGGACCACAACTCTAATCCCCTTGGCTTTAAAGTCTAAAAAGGGGGGAAGGGGACTGTGTGTAAAAGTGGACCCTTAAGTGGACCATGTGACCCTCTGGGTGATGCTTTGGATGACACCCCATTGCTCTGTGGGGAAGCCTGGGAGAGGGGCTAGTCCCTGGGAAGTTACTTTAGGGCCTTTGTCCCTTGGGGAAAGATTAATCAGATCTCCTCGAGGGGACAATGATCATTCTGTTTTCTTTCTTTCTTTTTCTAAATTCCCCTTTTTGCTCTGGAGAACTGGTGGTGCAGTGGTTGAAGCAATCAACTACTAACCAAATGTTAGTTGGAAATCATCAGTGGCTCTGTGGGAGAAAGATGTAACAGTCTGCCTTCATAGAGATTTATAGCCTTGGAAACCCTATAGGGTCATCTGAGTCAGATTTTACTCAATGGCAGTGGGCTTGGTTTTGTTTACTGCTCTGAAAGTTAGCTATTAAACATCAGCTTCTTTCATAAGTCTTGAAATTGCGCCATGCATACTTCTCTTACCAAAATCTAAAGTTAATTAGTATCTTAACCCGGGTTATTCATTATTTCTTTTTTAAAAACTTGCTATTTAGAAGTAATGGTAGAGTCTTGTGGAGTTGAAAAATAGTACAGAGACATCCCAGGTACCGTTGGAACCATTTCACCCAATGGAGACATTTTATAGTTACGGTACAATATCCAAACCAGCAAGTGGATGTTGGTACACATGTGCAGATTTCTGTGTCATTTAATTACACATGTAGATTTGTAGAGTGACCATAACAACCAAGACACAGAACTATTCCATCATTCCGTTGGATCAGTCTCCCTTGTGCTCCTCCTGTGTAGTCAGACCTTCTCCCGTCTGTCTCTCACCTGGCAACCACTAATCTGTTCTCTATTCTCCTAATGTTATCAGTTTGAGAATGTTATACAAATGTAATCAGATAGCACACACCCATTTGAGATTGCCATTTTCCTTTTTCCACTCAGCATGATATCCTTGAGATCCATACAAGTTGCCGTGTGTATCAATTGTTTATTTCTTTTTGTTGCTGAGGAGTAGTCTGTTGATGTGTGGCCTTTTGATTAACCACTGACCTATTGAAGGGCATTTCGGCTGTTTCCAGCTGTTGCCTATTAAGAGTAAAACTGCTGTGAACATCTGTATACAGGTTTTTAAGTGGACATATGTTTTCATTTCTCTGGGGTAAATGCCCAGGACTGAGATTGTTGGGTTATATGATAATTGTATGTTTAGTTTTTAAAGAAAGTGGCAAACTATTTTACAATGTGACTGTACTAATTTGCATTCCCACCAGCAATTATGAGGGATCTGGTTTCTCCACATCCTTGCCAGCATTCAGTGTTCTTAGTCTTTTGTTTTTTAGCCATTTTAATATGTGTGTAGTGATATCTCATTGTAGTTTTAGTTAGTATTTCCCTATTGGCCAGTTATTCACTGTTTATATATTTTTTAAACAAAATGTTTCTTCATGTCTGTTACCAATTTGCCATCTGGAATTGTTCCCCCCTCCAATGTTGAGTTTTGAGAGTTCTTTATACATTCTAGGTGCTGATCTGTTGTTAGATAATGTGGTTCACAACTACTTTCTCCAGGTGTGTCTAATCTGCTGTTTAACTTATTCATCGAAGTTTCACTTTTCAAAAAGCAGAAAACCAAACCCAGTGCCATCCAGTCGATGCTGACTCATTTCAGTGGTTATTTATTTCTAAAAGTTCAGTTTGATTATGTTTCTCATCTGCTAGATCTTTCTTGTGGCTTGTTATTTTTTGGTCCTTTTAAAATATCTTTTGTTTCTTTAGACATTTCATACACACTTATTGATATTCTGTATCGGATAACTACAGCTTCTGAAGTCCTGGTGCAAGTATGTAATCTATTGTTGGCTGTTTCTTCCGAGCCCTCACTCATGATGGCTTATTTCCTAGTGCGCTTAATTATCTATGATTTCTACGTATTTGTTTGATCATATTCTGTTGGACTCCCAAGAACTGGAGATGGTGTTCTACAGAGGGGTTTTCCTTTGCTCTTCTGCCCAGAGTGACGACTGAAATAGGATTTAGCAACGTTTGAAGTTTCCTGGTTAATGAGCAACTCAGATTCAGGCCTCCAGTTTTGCTGCTGGTCTGAGGCGTAATCTCCTGAGAAGGCGATTTCTATCATTTGCTTTCTATTCCCTTCCCCAATTTCTGCTAAGTTTCAAAAGAATCGTGTATGTGGGATTTGCTTACTTCCTGCAAGCCTACTGATAATGCATTCAAAAGCTGATTTGCTTTACTTAATTTCCTTTTTCAAAGACACTAAATGTTTTGTGAGATGAAGTCTCGCTCACTGTCCTTGCTTCTAAGGGGGCATTCTGGCTGTGCTTCTTCCAAGACAAATTTGTTCATCTTCTGACTGATCTCTGGAGAAGGGCATCATGCTGGGTAAAGCAGAGGTCCAAACCCCCAACAGATGGATGGAGACCATGGCTACAAAATGGGCTGAAACAGCAAGAGTTGTGAGGCTGGCATAGGACTGGGCAACGTTTTGCTCAGTTTGTATATATAAGGTCCCTATGAGTTAGAACTGAATTGCCAGCACCTAGCAACAACTTCACAACAGATGTTTATTTACTCGGCGAAGGCCCAGCTGAGGACCGTGGCTACTGGACTATTGGAATCAGAGCCCTCATGCAGTTTTCTTTAAGATGCATTCTTTGGGCCCCATTCATCCCAAGGTCTGTGTAAGCCACAGCAGGGGGCGCAGAAATGAACAGCAGGAGCAAGTATCTGCCTGCCAGAAGCTTACAGTCTGGTGGTAGTGGGAGGAGTTAAAAAGCCAAAACTAAGGCCACTGTCATCTAGCTGTTTCTGATTCTTAGCGACCCTATAGGCCAGAGAAATGCCCTATAGCATTTCTTAGGCTATACATCTTTACTGAAACAGACTGCTGCATCTGTCTCCTGCAAGAGTGGCTGGTAGGGTCAAACAGCTGACCTTTCAGTTAGCATCAATTGCTTAACCACTGCACCACCAGGGTTCCTTGGAGGAAGGGTAAGTGGTACATAATAGAGTAATAGAGAGACTGGAGCTGTGGGGTGAGACATGGCAAAGACCGAGAAAGCTGTAGAGAGATGCTATGGAACATTCAAAGGTGCGGACAGTGATATTCACAGAATGAAAGAGATAAGAAAAGGCTTTGTGAGCAAGGGACATTTAGGATAGGCTGTGAGAGCAGTAAGCAGTGGTGGCATGGGAGCCACAAGGGAAGAACCACATGATGAAGGTGAAGAAGAAGCAATAAGGTGTTTCCACAAGAGTGAGCAGTGCCCAGCCTGGCTTCCTGGAGCTGCTGTGGCCAGGAGCATGGTGGTGGGTGGTGAAGCTGGAGGCATCTTCTGGAGGGTTTGGGTTGGGATGAGGTTTTGTTCTGCTCAATAAATATTCACTGACTGTTGGGTAAGGTGGTGCCATGGAAGGTTTCTGAGCTGGGGCATGTCATGGTGAGAGCTGAGCTCTGAAGTTAGCAGTGAACGGGGTAGCCAGTGGAAGAGATACAAAGGGGTGGAAGAACCAAGGAGTCAGCCACTCCTTGGGAAGCTATTGGGTGGTTGGATAGGAGGAGACAGGGCCTGGTGGGAGTGGGAGAGTGGTGGGGAGAGGCAGAGCAAAGAGGAGGGGGCACCATTGCTGGCTTTGTGCCCATCTAGGGCCCAGAGTCCAGGAGACCGAAGCTTGGGGTGATATTAATCCCCACGGGGTCCCCACGGTGGAGTGGGGCTGGTGGAAGAGGATGGAGATTCTGTTTGGAAATGTTGAGTCTGAGAGGCTAATGGAGTACACAAGTGTGGCTGTGCCATGAAGAGAGAGGGAGGCTCAGGAAGGGGTGGGAACAGCATCAGGGACCGGGTGGAGGGAACCCTGAGTATGGTGCCGTGGAAGGACCTGGTGCATTTGAGTCAAACACGCCTGGATTACCATCCACAAGATATCATGCTGGAAACTGTGTCCTTTGGTTGGAAAGGTGAAATGGCGGGTGTCAGCAGCACCTGGCCTGGGCCTGGGATGTAGTAGACACTCAGTAAATGCAGTGGTTCACACTTTGACTTAAGCTAATCAGCTGGGTTGAGTTGTTAAGGAAAGTAACAGACTTAAAGACCAACTCAAACTAGTCGCTTTTGAGTCCGTTCTCATTCCCGGCCAACTCCTTGTGTGTCAGAGTAGAACTGTGCCCGGGGGCACAATGGCTAATACTGCAGAAGTAGACCCCCCAGGCTTTTGTAAATCTGTGCTCTGGGGGGACTTGAACTACCAACCTTTTGGTTAGCCAGCCGAGCCTGCTAATTTTTGTGTCAACCAGGGACTCAAAATTAACAGCAAAATGTTGAAAATCCACCGCCGAAGATTTCATGTTAAAAAGTAAGGAGTATTTAGGGATTTTCAGCTTAAAACAAAAAAAACACTGGAAAGGACTTTTCTCTGCTTCCTGAAAACCTGGAGGTCTTTGTGCCCCATGCCAGGAACACACTGCTCGCTGGTGCTGCGGCTGCCTGTTCTGGGAGTCGTTTAGCATCCTGACCTCCTGGGCAGCTCCCATGCACCGTCTCCCATCACCCTGAACTCCAGGAGGTGGTCCTAGCTTGTCTTCTCTAAGGAGTTTTTCGATCCTGTTTTGGCATTTGCCCTTCTCCTTCCTTTGTCCTCTAGAAACAAGTTTTTTGGGTGGGTTCCTGAACACCCCCTGGCACCAGGGCCAGCATCAGATTACCCAGTAAGCAAAGTAAGTGCGGGTTTCCTTGGGCTTACTTACTAATCTGCAGTGAACAATTTCACTTTTTTTTTTGTGCCACATCAAGGATTCTGCTTCTGGGTATGACTGGGATCTATCTCACTCACAACCCCACAGCACCGACCTATAGAATCAAATCGTATTTTCAAGTTTACAATCCCCGAGAGGGACAGATGGCCCAGTAAGCACAAGTAAGCCTGTGCTTACCTTGCTTACAGGATTGCTGACCCAGGGCACTGGCATATGCAAAGAGCTTCACAGAAGAATGAGTACTTCAAGGCCATGCACTTGCCCTCCGGACAAAAACAGACCAAGGACTCCTGCGGAGGCTGTTTATGGTTATAGGTTATTTGGTATTTTCTCTTGCCATGTTTTCCAAAATGCCTGGAAACTGCTTATCTCTGGGGAAATACCCCCCACCGCCCCAACAGCAAGGCCTCGATCCACAACTCGCCTGTCAACATGCCAGGCCCTTGGGAGTCATCTGGTTAGTCAGTTCTTTATAGCATCTGGGGGAAAGTGGAATACAGCTGGTAACAGAGCAGACCCCTGTTGGGGTCCACATTCCTGGATTGTCAAAGAGCAGGGTGTCAGGGGAGAAGCCAGCGCCAGCCCTGTCAGAGAGTCGGCAGTCCCCAGGGAATTGCTGCAGGCTCTGCCAGACAGGGTAGTTGGAGTGTGCTGGAGGGAGTGGGGGACAGGGAAGGGAGCAGATGTGTGGGCTGGGGGGACAAGGCTGACTGTCCTGTGCTCTAGAGTTTCCTACGAGGCTGTTTCCACAGAGAGTTTCCAATGCCCTTTGTTGTGAATTGCCAGTGGCAGACCCTCAAGGGTAGCCACTCACTGATTCTGACTCCTAGTGACCCTGGGGGTGGGAGAGAAGAGCTGAGCTCCGTAGGGTTTTCTGACTGTAATCTTTGCAGAAGATCACCAGGCCTTGCTTCCACATCACCATTGCATGGGTTCGAACTTCCAAACTTTGGGCTAGTAGCCAGCCACACAATGTGCCACTCAGGACCTTAGGGGAGTCCCAGAGACCTTGGATTTCTGGGTTGGAATGTGGCAGAAGGAGTTCAGGCTTTCAAGACAGGCACAGCTGTGCAGTTTCTGGAAGATGTTTAACCTCTCTGGGCCTTAGTTTCCTCTGCTGTTAATGGGTTAATAGCTGCCTATTTCTTGTCTCATCGGGTAGTTTGTCGGGATAAAATGAGACTGTTTAGGGAGCACTTGCTGAGACCTCTGCCTGCTTCTTATTGTCCTCACTAATCTTGGGGACATGAGAGACGTTACTATCCCCACTTCATACCTGCAGAACACTGAGCCACAAAGTTTTGTCACTTATTTAAGGTTGCATAGCTGTGGATCAATTTCAGCTAAAAAATGAAAAAGAAGTTGACTTTATCTTTTTTTAAAGACAAAGAAGATTATGAGCCAGAACAGAAAGTCCAAAGGTCCAGCAGGCCCCAAGGCAGCAGAGCAGGCAGCCCAGTGATCCCCTGGGTGCCAACAGAGGTTCTTGCCACCCTTCCTTTTGGCTGTTCTTTATGGAGGCCATGTCCTCAAGAAGATGACAAGATGGGCTCGTCCTCTTCATGGCCCAGGGCCCTTGGCTTAGGGTCTGGACATGTGTTTCCCAGAAGCCACCAGCAGCCTTCCCTCATGTGCCATAGGCCAGGGCTGTGGACACAAATCCATTCTCATGGCAGGGAAGGGGCAGGGCTTACTATGACTGGCTTAGACTAATCGGGATCTCCTTTGGGTTTGGGGAAGGGCCACCCTCCCCAGCCCTGTAAAATTGGGGTTCAGGGAGAGATGGATTTTGGATGAGCAATTAGCAGTGTCCACCAAGGCCAGAAAGTAGCTAAACTGGGATTTGAAGCAGTTCCCTGGGTCCAGTACTCCTAGACTTGACCAAGTGTGAAGAGGCTGTCAGTGTATTGCAGGTGCTTGGTAAATCTCGGCTGAAATGCATTGATCCATAAAGTCCAGCTCCTTTCTGAGCCTGTCTTCCTGTATACCGCAGATAAATGGTTGCCTGGCCTCTGCTTGAACTCCCATAGTGATGGGGAACTCAGGATCGCTCCAGACATTACCCACCCTTTTCCGTCTATTAAGCACCATAGCTACCTTTTATGGTACTTTTGTGTGACTTAGAGAAAGACACGACTTAGGGTGCAAAAATTCGGAAAAGGCACTGATTATGGACAGATGTAGCCCTTCGGTTCAGAACATCAGAAGGAACTTTTGTGTTAAGAAATTGGTGTCCTTCCCAGGATGAAAGCAGCCCTGCATTGCAGAGGGAAACCTCTGCAGGGCCCAGGTGGCGCAGCTGTTCTGTCAAGCCTGTCTTTAAGGGCCATCTCTTCCATTTGGAACTCAGTGGAGGTGCTCTGAATGTCTCCAAGCCTCAGCCTGGAGACAGCCCTCTGACAGTGGGGGTAGGGAGCTGGTGCTCCAGGCCCCCAACCTTGGGGGCTGTAAGGGGTCACGGTGCCCCTTCCTGCCTGGAGGAGGCACATGTCCCTCTTCAGGAGGGTTCAGCTGAGGTGGGGTGACTAAGTGGCCCCGTCTCCCCACCCTCGCCTGTCCCGCCTCTGCCTCTCCTTTCCCCAGGGACAGATGGAAGTGGTTGCGAGGTGACAGAGTCCGTGAGGCCAGCTGGCCCAGGATGGCGTTGACCCTCCGGTCGCCTCGGTCCTGTGAGCACCAGCTGAGCCGAGCTCGGCCTCTGAAAACTGAATCGGACTTGGTGAGACAGATTGGAGTTGTCTAAAATCAGGGACTGTTGGTGAGACAGATTGGAGCCGTCTAAAACCAGAGACTTCCTGGGGCCAGGCAAGCAGGGAGCTTTCTGTTGGAGTGGATGAGAGAATCTACCATTTACTGGTCAGTTTTAAAATGTGAAGCTGAGCTTTCTTTCAGAGGACAGGCGGGCATGAAATGCTGGCCGGAGCTTAGTGGAGCGTGAGGAGGCCACGTGGCTTCGCAAGTCCTCCTCAGTCATCCTGACAGTCCCCGAGGTGAGCCTCGGAGGGAAGTCAGGTGGTGTCTCTCTCAGCCGTGGCAGTGACGGGCCAGCCTCCAAGCTTCCCATCATGATGAGTTTTCCTGAAGGCTCCATTTGCCAAGTTCCTGTCTGGTTAGCAAACCCGGGAAGCAAAATGCAGAGGAAATGTGTCTGCTGACCGTGCATGTGGAAAGACCTCTGGCTAGTGGTGTAAGCACATGGCCTCTTCTCAACAGCCAGGCCACTGCCGCTGAGTCGAGTCTGACTCCCAGTGACCCTATAGTTCTCAACAGCAGTTGGACCACTTTAATAATGACAACAATGATAATAATAAATAACACACCTGTCATTTATTGAGGCCCTGGTAGGGCAGTGGTTGGGAGCTGCCGTGAGCTACAGCTGCTAACCAAAATGTAGGCAGTTCAAATCCACCACCTGCTCCCTGGGAACCCTATGGGGCAGTTCTATTTTGTCCTAATAGGGTCACTGTGAGTCAGAATCGACTGAACAGTGGTGGGTTTGGTGTCGTGATGATTATGTGATAGAGGCCCTGAGCAGGCCAGTCCTACTGCACAGAGGGGGAAGGTGGACCTGGGAGAGGTTACCCCACTTCCCTGCTTCCCTGGTTCATAGGCAGCCAAACTTCTGTGTCCCCTGCTACCACACCCATCTGTGTCATCACCAGGAGCCATTTGATTTTAGAGGTCAGTGGTATCACTAGGGTTGGTGTCACCTAGAGCTGTAACTCATGGTGTCACCGCCCCCCCCAAGACCGTACAGAATTCTCGTCATTATTAGATGCCGTCATGTTGGTTCCACCTCAGATCAACCCACTGTGGAACAGAATGAAACACTGCCCGGTCCTGCGCCATGCTCACCGGTCCGTTAGGCTTCAGCCCACTGTTGCAGCCACTGTGTCAGTCCATCTCATGAAGGGTCTTCTGTTTTGCTGACCCTCTAGTTTACCTAGCATGATGTCCTGCTTCAGGGACTGATCCCTCCTGAAGATATGTCTACAATATGTAAGACATCGTCTTACCATCTTCACTTCTAAGGAACACTCTGCTTTTACTTCCCGTGTTATCATTGTTATTATTTTTACAGGTTATTTATCTTTTATTCCCCAATGCTACACCAGCCCCTAGTGCCCTTTAATCTGCTGTCTGTCTCTGAGAACATGCCTATTCTAGATATTTCATATCAGTGGGATCATACAATATTCCCCTATTTGTGTCTGGCTTCAGATGAAAATTTAAGATTAAGGTTTTATGTGATAGACTTTCATAAATGAATTAGAAAAAAATTTTTAAAGAATAAATAAGTGATAGAGTTCTTGCTTACAATGGATATAGTATGGCTGAAAGCAGTATGTACTCTCATAGGGAAAGTTTGCTCATTGCCAGCCAATTACTTTGTGAAATTATTAGCTGCTACTGAGACCCACCATTTGTGTTACTGGAAACCCTGGTGCTGTAGTGGTTCGGTGCTCCAGCTGCTAACCAAAAGGTTGACAGTTTACATCCAGTGAGTGTACCTTGGAAACTCTGTGGGGTAGTTCTGCTCTGTCCTACAGGGTCGCTATGGGTTAGAATCGACTGGACAGCAACAGTTTTATTTGTGGTACCAGCATGTTTCCAGTTTTTTCCATCCCTTCCCCGTTCCCTCCAGTAATCATCAAAGATTGTTTCTCTCTATGTGTCAACCTTTTCATGAGTTTTCATAGTAGTGGTCTCACACAACAGCTGTCCCCTGTAACAGACTCATTTCAGTCAGCATGATGCCCTCCAGTTTGCTGCGTGTTATGAGATGACATTTAGTGTTGCCAGCACCACCTGCTTTTTAAAAAAGGGTATCTTTTCCCATTTAATAGACTTTGGGCCCTTGTCGAAGGTCAAGTGACTGTACCAAATCAAACCAAACCATTAGGACAGAGTAGAACTGCTCCATAGAGTTTCTGAGGAGCACTTGGTAGATTGGAACTGCTAACCTTTCGTTTAGCAGATGTAGCACTTAACCACTACAAGACCACAGTTTCCCAGGTGACCATAGGTGGATGGATTTGCATCTGGGTTCTCAACTGTGTTCCATTGGTCGGCATATCTGTCATTGTACAAGTACCAGGCGTCTTTGTTTCTAAGATGTGTCTCTTTTAAATGGCATATTGATGGATCTTGTTTTGTTTTGTTTTTCCAAACACATTGTGTCATTCTCTGTCTCTTATGGGTTCATTTAAGTAATTTACATTCAGTGTCTTTGATTTGTTGTTAGATGTGAGTTTATTGTTGTTAATCTGTAGTGCTTTTTTAAATTTTTCTTTTTTTTTTTTGTGGTGTGCTGACGTTTTCTTTGTTCCTGTTACACCCTGTGCTGAATTCCTTTAGCTTATGGATTTCTTTTTCACTTCTTTTTTTTCTGTAGATTTTGTTTTTATTGAGATTTTATGTTTTCATTTCTTATTTTGATGAGTAGGTTTATTAACTTTCTTTGTATTTATCCTGAAATTTATCCTTGTCTTCCTAGGTTTGACCCAGTCTGTTACTACTTGGTAGCAGCTTGCCTTTTACTACATTAGGAAATTCTATGTCTATCCCATTTATTCCCTCTCCTATTGTTCTGATTTTGCTGTTTACAGATTAACTGCCCCAGTTCCCTGTTGTAATTCTTTTTGTTTTGATAGCCCTTGAAAGTTCATTTCCTATGTTGGTATCTGGCTGGGACAATCCTGTGACCTAGATTAAGGTTATGGTCTGTAGCATTTGTTCTCAGATTGAAGGATGATCGTTGATAATTCTTGTAAATTTGGTTTGTTTTTTGCATATTCTCCTAAATTCTGTTTATCTAGAAATTTCCTAATTTCACCATTGTGTTCAAACAAGAGTTTTTCAGGGTATGTTATTCTTAGGTGACAGTTTTTTTCTTTCAAAGTTTTATGTGTACTATCCATTGCCTTCTTGTCTGCATGGTTTCTGCTGCATAATCAGAGCTTAGTCTTACTGTTTCTCCTCTGTATGTGCCTTTTTGTTTTTCTTGCAGACACTTGGTTTGGCTGAGGTGCTCTCAGGGATTTTCCTCTGTCTTTGGTTTTAGTGAAAGTAATTGTGACATGCCTTGATGATTTTCTTTTAGAGGCCATCCAGCATGATGTTTGTTAGGCTTCTTGAATGGTCAGCGTTTCATCTTTCATGACATTAGGAAAATTTCTATCAGCAATTTTTCAGTGATCCTCTCTATGTTTTTTTCCCCTGTTCTGTAACTCTACTCACTGTCAAAATTGTGCTTTTGATTGTATCCCTCATACTTCTAAGGGTTTCTTCATTTTTCTTTGTTCTTTTTTTTCTGATTTTTTCTCAGAGAGTATCCAAGTGTTTATCTTCAGTTTCTCTGATTCTGTCTTACGTTATTCCATATCTGCTCCTCAGCCCTTCTGTGACACTGTCCGTTTCTGAAATCTTTTGTGAATCTTTTGGATTTCCAATTGTTGTTTTTGTATGATTTCTAATTTTGGATTTATTTTGGCATTTTGTTCCTGTATTATTTTCATAAATTCTTCCATTAACTTATCTGTGTTTTCCATGAATATGTCTATGCTTTCCTCATTTTTGTCTGCTTTTTGCTGCAACTCTTGGATAGCTCTGACTATTAGAGATCTGAATTCCCTATCAGGTAATTCTGGTGCTTTTTCTTCCACTGGAAAGTCATACGGTGTTTTATTTTGGATGCCTGCTGAAACTGCTGCAACTTTCCTGTCTTTTTTTTTCTTTCTTCTTTTTTTTTAATGTGTTTTGATATTGTCTGTTGTCTTTGGGCCGTTCAGTTGTTAATTTTCTTTGTTTATTGATTGCAGATCTGTTTGTTTCATCTTGCTGTTTTATTTTGTTTGGGTATGTCAGAGCAGGTATGCTGTGCATTCTTTGTTGTTGGCCTGACTGTGGTCATGATGTTTTTCACCACCTTGTCCAATGGACAGGGCCAATGGCTCAGTGGTAGTGCAGCAGGGGCAGGTGCAGCCGATAATCTGTGTACTCCTGGGAGCTCCTGAAGGTATGTTCATGTACTCCCCATCTACTGATCACCAGTATGGGTTTGGCAAATCCAAGCTGCATGGGTGTTGTTCTTCCTGGCTGGCTGAGCCACTGCAGCTAGCCAGGAGATATTGGAAGGAGAGCAGTGGGAAGACAATTAGAGATGGGAAAGCATGTCTTGATGGTCACCAGGAGTTGTGTCTTCTGTTGAGATTTTCATGAGTCTGCTCTCCCTTGTTCCTTCTTTGCTGATCTCCAACAGGTATTCGAGATGGCAAATCTGTGCTGGGTTAGCTGATAGGAAATTTTCTCTCCTATCTCTTCTCACTCTCTGTTTTCTGTCAGTTTCTTATTCCGTTTGGAGTTTTGCTTTAGATCTTTATCTCTTCATATGACCATTTGCCTCAGATTATGTTTCTCTCTGTTTTATTTAGTGTTGTGGGAGGTGTTGCACTGGAGGAACAGCATGATGCTTCTTTATGTGGCACCACGTTGGTCAGAAGTTATTGGCTGTATTTCTTCCAAGACATATTTGTCTTTAAGCAGCCTGTGGTATATTCAATATTCTTCTCTAATACCACAATTCAAAGGCATCAGTTCTGCTTTGGTCTTTCTTATTCACTGTCCAGTTTTCTTGTTCATAGAAGTGATTGAAAACACTATGGCTTAGGTCAGGTGAACCATAGTCCTCGAAGTGAATATCTTTGTTTTTCAACACTCTAGAGAAGTCTTTTGCAGCAGATTTCCCCAGTGCAATGCATCTTTCAACTTCTTGACTGCTGCCTCCATGGGTCTTGATTGTGGATCAACGTAAAACGAAATCCTTGACAACTTCAGTTTCTCTCCATTTATCATGATGATGTTAATTGGTCAGCTGTGAGAGTTTTTATTTTCTTGATGTTGAGGTATAATGAAGGCTATGGTTTTTGATCTTCATCACTAAGTGCTTCCAGTTGTGTTCACTTTAAGCTAGCAAGGTTGTGTTATCTGCATAAGGCAAGTTGTTTACAAGTCTTCCTCCAATCTTTATGTCCTGTTCTTCTTTATATACAGAATCCTTAGTAGTGTTTAGTATCAATTTTAATCACAAAATAAGTGATATAGTTGTAAATTGCTTAAATTGAATATTTCTTAGATTGTATGAATGCTAACGACATGAAATCTTTCTACATTGAATTACAGCGTTGTCAGTAGCAACATTGTTAGTAACTGATGTTTCTTCCCTTTAATTACTACTCCATTGTCAAAACAGTTATTGGTAGAGGTACCTAAGTAATAATTACCACAATATTGTAGCTAAAGCACTAGAAAATTTGGCAAAATCAGTGACTATAGAAACCTGGGCAGCAACAAAAACAGCAACATGTAGTTGTAGCTTGTGCAGGTGAAGTCACATGATTCAAAGCGTAATCGGGTAATAATGACAGCTGTGACTGGAGCACATGAGAAGGTTCAAACAGTAAATTAGCCTGGAGTTTTAGTCTTGTAGGTGTATTGATCCATGTAAACTGGGCCTGGAAACCCTCGTGGTGTAGTGGTTAACAGACACAGCAGCTAACCAAAAGGCTGGCAGTTCAAATCCACCAGGCACTCCTTGGAAATTATATGGGTCAGCTCTGCTCTGTCCCACTGGATTGCTTTAGTTAGAATCAACTCTGTGGCAATTTTTTTTTTTAAGATGGGCTTATGAAAAATGTGTTTGCTGTTATAACTAACTGCAGGGATTTTTTTTTTAAATAAAAGAACAATAAATTCCTGCTGAAACACTGCACAAAATTTTCTCAGACAGTCATTTTGGTATTACTCCCTCTGACACTGTCACCCAGTGACAGGGGTCACCCCCCCAGCACCCACCTAGTGATGCGACTGCTGTAGCTCTACTGAGAATATCAGCCAAGGAGCTAGCTGCCCAAAGCTGCTCAGATGCTCAGGAGACGCACCTCTTGGCCACACAGCACTGGCTGGCTATCTGGACTGGTTCCTTGGCCCACCACAAAACACAAGGCCTATAAGACAGAGTCTGTATCCCTGACCAGCAGAAGAATGCCCTCCTTTCTGGCTAGCCCAGAGCTTGTTCAGAGGACCACAGGGTGATGTCTGACATCAGTATCTTGGCTCACCACTTCTCACTGGGGAGGGAAGCATGTTGGGAAGAGACCCAGGTCTTTATTGCAGCTTCTTACCCCTCCTACATGGCGTGAGATCCCAGTATGCCTCAGGGACAAAGCAAAAATGGGTGGATCCTGGTCCTTAAAGCAAACTACCTCTCTGCAGGGCTGGGCTCCTGGTCTTCTCAGATGGGGAACAGCCCAGCAGCATGTAAAGAAGAACCCTCTACCCCCGCTGAGGCCCCCGGTACTCCAGGGGTTGCACATGTATGTAGAATGGGGTGATCACCTGGAGGGCTAGGTCTCTGAGGCTGATGAAACCAGTTCCTCAGTGGAAGCCGCTGAGCAGGGGCTGGATGTTTGCTCTGCATCTGTAGTACGTGCTGTGGTTCAGATTCCTGCAGGGGCTGGTTAGGGCTAGAACAACCGCCTCAGCTCTGGGGAAGCCAACTGGATGTGTTTTCCTCCCTGCCCATACCTGAGGCCCAGATCTGAAGCCCTTCCAAGCCTTCAGTTTTGCCAGTGGTTTTGTTCTCATGAACTAATAGGAGCCCTGGTAGCTCAGTAGTTAAGAACTACAACTGCTAACCAAAAGGTCAGCAGTTCAAATCCACCAGCTGCGCCTATGGAGCACTTCTACTGTGTCCTATAGGGTCACTAATGAACTAATTAAGGAAGCCCTGGGTGGCACAAACAGGTTGCTGGGGTGCCAGCAATGTGCTGGACTTTGACCTGTAGGGGTGAGAATACAAAGCCCTAACACCACTGAGTAATACGAGCAGACCTCGGTCTTGACGCGATGGCCCCAGCTACAGGAAATTGTGGCCTGGAGGGGGCAGGCTTGAGGTGGGGGAGGTTGCAGGGTGCCTGCTGAGTGGGAGGATCCGTACCAGAACTATGGTGTGGTGTGTGCAGAGGGGGTGAATTGAAGGATGCTGTGGAATAGGAATGACGAGGCTTGGGAATGGAATGAGAAGTGAGGAAAAAGTTAGGAAAACCCCCCTTTTGTGAGGGCAGAGGAACCATGCTGGGTGCCTGTGGAGAAAGGCAGGTCTGGGCAATCTGAGAGTTGATCCCGTGTAACGCAGCGTGTGTATTGCTAATACCTTGACTCCGAGTGGTCAGTGCCTCTGTTGGGTAAGACCTGGGTGCTGCTCCATGTCTGAGGATAGTCACTGGGATCGACACGTACAGAAACATACGTCCATTGAGCAATCCGTTGATCAGCCAGTTGATGGATCCATCCATCCATTCTTCTATCCATATGTCCATTCGTCTCTCCGTCCATCCTGTCACCCACCTACTGATCCGTTTATCCACTTACCCATCCATCTGTTCATCTACCCATTCATCCCTATGTTTGTCTGTCCATTCACCAAATGTATATTGGGTGCCTGTGATATAGTATGAGCTGAGGAATCAGAGAGAAACTAAGACAGGGCCTTGCCCCAGTGAGTCCAGAGTTCATAGGAAAGATATCTAGAGAGACAAAAGAAGAATCTTTTTGTCTGTCTGTTTAATATTTTATTGTGTTTTAAGTGAAAGTTTGCAATCCAAGTCAATTTGTCACACAAAAGCTTGCACTCACACTGCTAGGCAACTCTAGCTGCTCTCCCCACCCTGTGACAGCACACTCCTCCTTTCCATCCGGTACTTCTCGTGTCCATTTAACCAGCTCCTGACCCTCTCCACCTTATTATCTCACCTCTGGACAGGAGCTGCCCCGTGAGTCTCATGTGTCTACTTGAGCTAAGAAGCACACTCTTCACCAGTATCGTTTGATCGTTTATAGTCTAGTCCAATCTTTATCTGAAGGACTGAGTTTGGGAATGGTTTCAGCCCTGGACTAACAGAGAGTCCAGGGACCATATCTTCTGAGGACTCTCCAGTCTGCTGGATCATCATGTGTGGTATTTTTAATAGAATTCTAGTTCTGCACACCCGTATTTTCCTCCTGACAGTGTCATGGACTCTATGGTGTTTTCCCTGTCAGGGCAGTCATTGGTGGCGGCTAGGCAAGATCTAATTCTTCTGGTTTCATGCTGATATAGTCTCTGGATTATATGACCCTTTCTGTCTCCTGGACTCATATTTTCCTTGTGTCTTCCATTCTCCTCTGCCCTAGGTGGATTGGGACCAATCAATGCTACTTAGATGGCCACTTGCTGGCTTTTAAGACCCCAGATACCACTCACCATAGTGGGTTGCAAGACATTTTCTTAAAAGAACTTTGTTATGCCAACTGACCTAGATGTCCCCTGAAACCATGGTCCCCAGACCCTTGCCACAGGTACTCTGTCCTTCAAGGTGTTGAGTTATATTTAGGAAACCACTCAGCTTTTGGTTTAGTCCAGCTGTGCTGACCTCCCTTTTAGTGGATGATGTCTCTCCCTTGACCTAACCCAGTACCTGTCTGCTATCATATCAATGAATACTCTATTACCTCCCTCCCCACCCTTGTATAACTATCAAAGATTGTTTTCTTCTGTGTTTAAAACTTTTCTTGAGTGCTTATGATAGTGGTCTCATACAATATACGTCCTTTTGCAACTAACTGATGTCCCCAGCATAATGTCTTCCAGATGACTCCGTGTTATGAGATGTTTCCCCAGATCACCGTTGTTCTTTATCATTGCATAGTATTCCGTTGTGTGAGTATACCATAGTTTGTTTATCCATTCATTTCTTGAAGAAGACTCTTAATTTCACATGCAAGGTGCTATGGTGGAGCCCCCCAAAATGCTGGGTGTTGATGGACAGGGACTGTGAGTTTGCTTAGTGTGATTCATGAAAATTAGTAGGAAGAGTGATTGGTCTAGAAAGCATTTCCTCACCTCATCCACTGGCTGGCTGCATGGACACACAGAGACACAGGATGAGGGGGCCATGAACCTGTGTGTGGACCTGCGGCCAAGAGGGACAACATGAACTGTCCTCTGGGTAGTTCAGCAGCACCTGCCTGGGCATCTCATCTCCTGAACCATCCTGGGAGGCAGAAGGGGTAAGGGAAAGATGCTGCCCATGTCCAGGTAGGTACCTATGCTTAGTGCTGTGGTTTTTGTAATGTAGGAATGCTCTCTTCCTCAATTATTATTTAGCATTTGGAGAGCAGTTATTTCACACTCTGTGTTCTTTGTTGTGAGAAGGTCTCCTGGTTCATACCAATAAAATTCCCTTTTCTCTGGACATCAACCACGGTGATTAAAAAAAAAAAAAATCCCATAAATTATTTACTGAAATGGAAGTTCAGCTCCCAGCAATAACGCATTAGTTCAGCTAGCCGTGAAGCCTGTTATAAGGTCATAAAAGATTTTTTATTTGCCTTCTTAAAAGCTCTTTGCCGGCAACCTACACATGACCTTGAGCTGATCAATTTTCAAAGATAACACTGCAGGGGTTGTGCGTAGAGAGAGGAGAAAGCCAAAGCCAAGTGCCATCGAGTCAGATCCAACTCACAGGAGGAGATAACATTTTTTTTTCCAAACAGCCTGACTTTAGGCAATTTGCAGGGAATCCCTGTCATCTCCAAGTCAGCAGAAGAAAGGAAATGAAAATACATATTGCATATTTTTAAATCACAAAGACCAGACCTGAAAAATTCTTTTGAATCTCAGCATTTATCTAGTAGATATATAAATCTGAAAGCTAGTGAGCATGAAGGTCTATTGGGAGAAGCTGAGGAGTTATCCTTGTTGAGATCAACCTGTCGCAGTTCACAAGAGCAGGGAGGAGGAGCCCTGGAATAAAGTCCACAGCCAGTTGATGCTGTCTTCAGCTTTTAAATCTGTTGTATTTATGGAGCCAAGGTTGATTTTATGCATCTCAGAAAATTTGCAATTCTGCTCACGGCCATTTGCTGACTAACGTCTTCAACAGGAAAGAGCAACATGCGAGTTCATGAATAATGACTCCCTTAGAGATTCTCTCATCAAGAGTATTTTTTATTTTAAGAATGCCAACTTTGATTAAAGCCGTTAGAGCTGGGCAAATAAAAATGTGAAGCTCACATGTCTTGCATTTTATAGCAGGAAGGCAGAGGACACATAATTCTTAGCAGGCAATGAGCATTAAACTAATAAATTCCACTAGCCCTTCCTTAAATACTTGCCTTGGGTCTTTAAGAAAATTCTCTGGCAGGAGACTTGCTGGTTAATACTTTTATTTATCTATGCAGTCTGCTTTGCTTCAAAAATTGTCTTACAAAATCAGTTAATTGAAGGATGTGTTTGGGGGATCCAGGTGTAAGAGTGGACCTATGAACACTCTTATCAATTTATTTTTATGTTCACTATACAAACTAACTATATAAGGGGGTGTTGGTGGTCCAGTGGTAGGATTTGTCTTTCCATGCCAGAGACCAAGGTTCGATTCTTGCCCAATGCAACTCAAGCATAGTTACCACCTGTTTTAGTTATCTACTGCTGCTTTACCAGAGACACCACAAGTGGATGGCTTTAAAAAGAGAAATTTTATTTCACTGCAGTCCAGTAGGCTAAAAGTCTGAATCAGGGTGTCAGCTCCAGGGGAAAACTTTCTCCGCTGGCTCTGGAGGAAGGTTTTTGTTGTGAGTCTTACCCTGGACTGGAAGCTTCTGCAGTGCAGGGACCCTGGTCCTTTCCAAAGAATGAGCTTAGTTTCTGACACTGCTTCTTGGTGATCCGAGGTCCCCAGCCCTCTCTGGTAGCTTCTTTCCATTGTATCTCAAGAGAGTGCCTCAAGACACAAAACAAGCTTATACACAGAGTCCTGCTCACCAACACAATTGCTGCCCACCCACCTTTGTTAGCATCACAGAGTCAGGATTGGCAACTCGGAGAACATCACAGAATACTGGGAATCTTGACCCGGCCAAATTCCCGCACATGTCTTTTGGAGAACACAGTTCAATCCATGATACTGCCTTGTCTGTCACTGGTGGCTTCTGTGTTGCCATGATGGTGAACAGGTTTTAGTGGCGATTCCAGATCAAGACAGATGAAGCAGGTAGGCCTAGTGATCTACTGAAAGTCAGCCGATGAAAACTCTGGGGGTTGCCTTGGTTTAAGTAGACACATGGGCAGCTTCTGTCCAGAAGCAAGATGAGAGAGTGGAGGGGGACAGGAGGTAGCTGAATGGATGCAAGAAAATACGTGAGGGTGCATGTGTAAGTTTGTTTTGTGACAAACTGACTTGGATTGTAAATTTTCTCTTAAAGCGCAATAAAATATTTTTTAAAAGAAAACCGTATGGACTATGTTGATCTGATCCATTGGTTGTGGCCTCTGGAGTCGATATGAGTCACGGCCAAGTTGGTGGCAGCCAACAACAACTAACTATAAACTGAAAAGGACTGTCTGCTCATTATGTATATAAGATAGAGGGATATGTAATTATCTAAAGCTGGTAACAAAGATCTTCCTCTAATTTGATGCCAGTTTCCTCTCTATATAGTCCAGCTTCTGAGATTATTAGAGGAAGACTCATCAACAACCCGCAACATGGAAATGACACAGTCTTGCTTGTGGAAAGTGAGAAGGACTTGAAATACTTAGGCATGGAAATCAAAGACTGTAGCCTGCAGTATGGATTACACCTCAACATCAAGAAACTAGAAATTCCTACAACTGGACCAATATGCAACATCATCATAAATGAAGGAAACATTGACATTTCAAGGATTTACTTGGGTCCACAATCAATGCCCGTGGAAGCAACAGTCAAGAAATCAGACAACATATTGCATTGGGCAAATCTGCCGTGAAAGACCTGTTGGAAGTGTTGAAAAGCAAAGATGTCACTTTAAGGACTAAGGTGTGCCTGACACAAGCCGTCACATTTTCAGTTGCCACTTATGCATACAAAGGCTCAACAGTCACTAGCCAAGTGCCAAACCAGGTGCCGTCGAGTCGGATCCAACTCATGGTGACCCTAGAGGCCAGAGTAGAACTGCTCTCTTGAGTATTCAGGGAGTGCCTGGTGGATTTGAACTGCCGACCTTGAGGTTAGCAGTGGTGGCACTCAAACCACTGTACCACCAGGGATTCCCCGCCAGTCACTAAGAAAGAATTAATGCCCTAAAATATAGTGTTGACAAAAATATTGAATATACCAGGGGTTACCAGAAAAATGAGCAAATTTGTCTTCGAAGAAAGGACATGACTCACTTCACGTGCTTTGGAGGCATTGTAAGGAAAGATCAGCCCCTTGAGAAGAACGTTATACCTGGTAAAGCAGAGAGTCAAGGAAAAATGAGGCAGACCCACAATGAGGTGGATTGACATGGTGGCTGTGGCAGTAGGCTCCACCAACAATGACGTCAGGGTGGCAGAAGACCAGGCAGTGCTTCCTTCTGTTGTGCACTGGGACTTTATGAGTCAGAACTGACTCGATGGTCCCTACCACCAGCAGCCATAACCAAGGAGACGGAACAGTCTCTGTTTGCTCACTAGACAGCTTCAGCATCTCTTCATCCTCTGCTTAACTCTATACCTTTCGGTTGTCTTTGTGACTGATAGTTGGTATTTTTGAAATGTTGAATAGTTTTCTGAGTCTGTGATGTGAAATCATTGAATCCTCTTGTGCTTCTAGATTTCAGGGTAACTTGGGGTTGCTATTGGTAAGGATCGACTGGATGGCAAGGGTTTTTTTTTTTTTTTTTTTTTTTTTTAGGGCTTAAAATGGAAGATGCTTTAAACCAAAAAATACCACAAATGAGCAAACAAAACATTCAAACCCACTGCTGTTGAGTTGGGTCTGACTCACAGTGACCCTATAGACAGAGTAGAGCTGTCCCCATAGAGTTTCCGAGGAGCATCTGGTGGATTTGAACTGCTGATCTTTTGGTTAGCAGCTGTAGCACTTAACCCACTATACCACCAAAGTTTCCAGAAGATGCTTTGGGTGGTCTTTCATCTTGTTGGAACAGCAGCAAAGGTAATTCTTAAAATTCTCAGAACCCTCTGCTCTGCCCTGGAGCTACTAAAAGCATTTTGCTCTTAATCTCTCTTTTACCAGTCTCCGCTTCCTACTTCCACAGATGGGTTTGAATTTTCTTCTTGTTGACTTCCCTTTTCTCCTCCAACCCCGCACTGTTAGCCTTTTGGCTTTGCCTTTTCTCTTTTATTCCCTGTGTGCCAAAGCCAACCTGTTTGTATTGAGCTGTACCATCACATAGGAGGACCTAAGTCACAGGGAAGATGTTATTGTATTGGTTTTACAGAAGCAGTGTAATCAGGGCCACGGTTAATGCCGTTTGGAATTTCTTGCTGAGGGCAATGGCCAAGGTGTAATTGGTAGCCAGCACACACAGTGTATTCCTTGTACATATTTATATCCAATGTATCAACTCTCTCTACCATTTACTACTGGAAAAAGTCAAATAGATCATCAAAAATCAATAGGTTAATAAATGCTATTCCATTGGCCCATTTATTTTCGTTCTTAGTTGTTTATGCATGGAACAAATGATCCCTGGTGTTGTTGGGATTCTTAACAAACCAGAACTAAGCTTCCCACACACCTAAGGGGTAAAGTACACTTTTCCATATTCTTTTCCCCAAGAATTTTTGAGCACTACTTGGATGTCCTAAATAAGTAAAGAAACATTAGCTTCAGAACCTATCCAAGACCATGGGTTTATATATTCCTGTACTGAATTGATGGACAGTAACTTGTCTTGTGCTTTAGATTATGTGGAGATACTACTAGAGGTAGGTGTGTGGGACATTCGTGTATCTGAGCTAGACAAATGTCACTCCTCCATATCTTGCATGCCAGTCAGTTAAAGCATTGCACAATGTAGCTGACTTTTAATTTTGGCTGGAGAAAGTCCATGCAGTTCAGCTGCTTCTAGGCCTGGGTGAGCAAGTCAGATGATTTATGTGCTACTGTACCATATGCAGTGGGGGCAGGGGTAAGAGAGATTCTTGGTTTTTGCCCTATGTACCCTGGAGTTCCCTGGGGGCCTAAGCCATGTGCTCAGTGTGTGGCCTGACACGTGCTCTGTTGCAAGTCAGTGGGACAGCCCAGAGATATGCTCTGAGCAGGGCTGAGTGATGGGATAATTAGAACCAAGCAGACAGCGGGGTGGATGGTTTGTCTGCAGATAATAGCTTGTTCGCTAATTGCCATTGCCAGATTTCCTGGGCAATTAGACATTTGGTTTCTTCCAAGACCTTCTGTGCGTTTGTGGACACATGGCTGCAGGCCTTCCAGGTAGCAGGTGGAGAGAGGATACTCTCAGCACTGCTGGATGGCATCTCTCTGCAGGCTGCCCCAGGTGCCTTGGGCTGGGGAGGCCTCTGGTCAACAGGTAGAAGGACCATCCGGACCTTCTACCAACAGGTAGAAGTACCTTCCATAGGGGGCGCTCTTTTGCTGGAAGTTTAGCCAAGAGACGTGACGGTATACTTTAGCAAGCTGGTCCAGAAGCCAGTCTTCATTCTTGTTGGCTGCTGTTGAGTCAATTCTGACTCACGATGACCCCACATGTACATATTGGAACTGCATTCCATAGAGTTTTCAACGTTGGGACGTTTTGAAAGCAAATCACAGGAGATCTGACTTCCGGGTGGGTTTGAACCACTAACCTTTCTGTTAGTAGTCCCGTGCCTAACCATGTGCTACCCAGGGACTGCTGGAGTAAAGCTGATTTTTTCTGAGTTCTCTTTTCAAGAGCACTGGGCCATGATGGGAATAGGAGTTGGGTAGAACGCCCACTTGCAGGTAAGCAAGCTGATGTTGCCTCTGAAATGACCACAGGCTGGAATTGAGCTTCACTAAGAGAGTTATCAGCTGGCAGAGATGGAGGTAGCTGCTGGATTAAAGGCTTTGCACCCCTCTTTCATGGATCTTTTCATTCCATCAGTTTGTTGAGTACCCAGTGTAATGATGCTGTTTCTACCAAGCAGGGGGAAAAAGAAATATCAGTAAGGACCTGGCATTGACCTCAGTGATTTGGGAAATGCAACCATCTAGAAGGAGACACACCTTTTTGTGCCACTTCAAACCTCTGGATTTCTTTGGCTATTAGTATTGTTTTAGCAAATTGTTGTTACTGTATGCCAGCAAGCTGATTCTGACTCATAGTGAACCTACAGGGCAGAGTAGAACTTCCCCGGAGGGGTTCTTTTGGCTGTAATCTTTATGGGGTCAGACTGCTGCATCTTTCTCTCCCTGAGGCAAGTGCTTTAACCCTTATACCACTGGCGCTCTTTCTTAAGCAAATTACTCATTTTTTTTTTCAAGCCAGGGATTAGGATGTGCACTAGTTGAGAGAGTTTGCAGAACACCCCACTGAATACCTGATGTGTATAGGGCCTGGTGTTTGTGGGTACCCTGTGTCTTGTCATCTAAATGGAGCAGGTTTGCAGGGCACCCTGCACAGGGCTTGGTGTTTGTAGACACCCCGTATCTGGCAGTGGTCTCTGCAGTGAGACAGAGAAGTTCTGCCCCCAGCTCTGCCAGCTCTATCTGTCCTGGGCGGTGACAGGGAGAGGCACTTGTGACTCAGCTTCCCAGCCCTGGCCAGGAAAAGTGTGACCTCTCCTTGGGTGCTGGTCCCTGAGGGAAGGCACTTCATTCTGGCAGCATTCCAGAACAAATATCTGTGGCTGAGTAATTGCAAGGGCAGCAGGGCACTCAATGAAATGATGCTCCTTCCGCTGGCGATCAGCCCTGCTCCCGTTTGACCTTGTGTCTCTTCAGGGCTCTGTCTATGGGGCCCAGAAATGCTAACTTAGCTGTGGTTTTGCTAGGTTTTTCTCACTGAATGTCAGAAAGCTTCAGTATCACTAAAGAGATGAGTTCATCGGACTCCTGTGGAGCCTTCATGCGAGAGGAGGGTGGGGGTGATGGATTCACCAACCAGGGAAGCTCTTTTTGGGATTTGAGCTCACATCCTACTTTTCTAGAATTGTTGTTGTTGTCAGCCGCTGTCAGGTCAGCCCCCAACGCATGGCAATCTCTGGCCCAATGGAATAAAACACTGCCTAGTCTGTACTCCGCACTATCCTTTTATCCTTTATGGACCGAATCTTTGGGATCCACAGGGTTTTCACTAGCTGATGTTTTAAAGTAGGTTGCCAGGCCTTTCTTCCTAGTCTATCTTAGTCTGGAAGCTTGGCTGTAACCTGTTCAGCATCATAGCAACATGCAGCCTCCCCACTGACAGGCAGGTGATGGCTGTCTGTGAGGTGCATTGATCGGGAATCGAACCAGGGTCTCCTTCATGGAAGGGAGAAGTCTACCTCTCAACCACTAATGGGGTTATGAAGCTTTTGGAGGTCCTTAGGGAGTGCCTTCCTAGAAAACATACACAAAAACGTGCATACACTCATAGGTGGCCACCAGTTCCTCTGGTCCGTCATGGTGCCCGGGGAAGCACTAACTGGACAGACAGACAGACAGCTCCACCAGGCGCACACTTCCTGCCTAGCGGGGCTGCATGGCATACACTGGGAGAAAAGGAGTGTCTTGTCTGGTCTGATTTTAAATACTAGTTACAAGGGCTAATGGAGCAGATCCCTGCCTTTATGGTGAGGTATGGCCATGCCTACCTGCTGAGCTGGCTTTCTCATGCAAAGCTCCGTGGCTCCTGTTCCCACTCGTGGGTCAGTGTGTGTCGCTTCTAAGAACTGTACTGGTCTTTGCTTTCAGAAACGGCTCCCACGTCTGCATATTCATCTCCAGCTCGAAGTCTGGGGGACACGGGAATAACGCCTCTGTCCCCTTCTCATATCGTGGTAAGCAAAGTGTATGTGTGTGGTGGTGGGAGGGGGTTGTGCTCACCACTTTTGCTTCTGGGTTGTCATGTTCATGGGCAGAGATTAAACTGGTATGAGCATGTGAGCCCAGACAGGTCCTTGTCCTACCTGGACCTAGAAGGGTTGACCTCGTTAATCACTAACAGTAACCACACAGTTCATGTTTGTAGGAACTGCTGTTACTCCCTTTTTACAGATGCAGAAACTGAGGCTTCGAGAGAGCTGATTTATCCCAACATAGTGAAAGTCTAGCAAAATCAGGGCTGGATTCCAAAGGCTAATAATGAAGCATCCTTCTGATGTGACACTCAGATAACCAAAGCTGTGCTGACACTATTTATGGTAAATACAGATGAAGTAGGAGCCCCAGTGGTATACTGGTAAAGAGTTCAGCAGCTAACCAAAAGGTCAGTAGTTCAAATCTACCAGCTGCTGCTTAGAAACCCTGTGGCCCAGTTCTTCTCTGTCCTGCGGGGTCCCTAGGAGCGGAGAGCTTGGTTTTGGTTTTAGGTGAGGTTTAGAACCAGCGAGCTAGGGTCCTGGAATGTTCCTGATGATATATGGAGAAGTTCATGTTGGCAGCTGCTGATGGTCATTACCAACTGTGAGCCGTTGGTGAAGGGTGGGATGGGTCACCTATGCCTGTGTCACTAGGTAGACACTTGGGTCTCTAAGTATGTGAGGGAAAGGCCTTGGTGCTTTGTAGGCTGGCTCTGCAGGGCCACTGTGACCCAGCATCCATGGAGTTTCTGCAGCTGTCTATCCAGGGGTGATATGGGGTGCTGGTGGGAACAGCCTTTCAAAGGGTCTCCACTGGGAGTGAAGCAGCCTTCTCACCTGTGAACCAGTGAGACTGCCCCATTCTGAGGGTGTCTTGGACACCTGCAGCCCAGTGTCCTGTCCAAAGCTGCTGCCTACGTAATAGTTTCTGCCACAGTTTGCCTGGGAGGCCAGTGCATGGTTTCATCAGCCCTGAGAGGAACTGGAACCCCGCTGCTGCTCCCCCTCTACCATCCACTCCAGAAGCAGGCAGATACCATGAGGCATTGAGTCACCCAGCCTCCCACCCAGCCAGCCACAGGACAAGTACTCAGAGGGTAGGGCAGCTTTTCCCAAGAGACTCAGATCCCTAAGGAAGGCCCTGGTGAGAACTTTGGAATCACTGCTAGGAGAAGGTGTCCCTGGTGTCCCTGATTTCCTCAGCACTGTCCCCAGTTTAGCCCTGAAAGCCCTTCATCCAGAAACTGTCCTAGTCTCAGGTAAATTGGGAAGGTAAGTGACCTGTCACCAGGTTTCCGGGTGCTCACTGGAAGAACTGGAGGGCTCACCCTGAGGTGCATAGGGGTGGCGCCAGGGTAAGGAGAGGCCGTGAGCAGGGTTCTTAACCCTGCTTTGCACCTCACCTCCAAACCAAAACAAATCCATTGCCACTGAGTTGATTGTGACTCATAGTGACCCCACAGGACAGAGAAGAACTGCTTTACCCAGGGCAGGCCAAATCCAAAGTTGATCAGTTTTATAATGTGGAGTTCCATAGGTGTTTTAAAAGTCTACGCTGCTTAAAAGAAAAGGTTTGGAAGCCTGGACTGGAAAAGGACTGGAAGCCTGACTGACTGGACAGGTGCGCAAAAGCCTCTGGGTCCAGAGAGGCACTGGTCTTGGCAGAACTGGGCTGGTCGCTAGGCTGGTGTGCCGGGCCCTGTTCCCTGGGCTCTCCCTCGCACACAGAGCAAGTGCCAGTACATGTGCAGGTACAGGACAAGTCCGGGTCCAGGTCCAGTGCAGGTACAGAGAGCACAGGGAAAGCACTCCGGGTGGTGGCCGAGGGTCCGCCTGGAAGCTCAGGGAGGGGGGAGGGTGAAGACTGGGTTCGTAGGGAACGCTGGGCTTCTGGCTGTGTGGGCAGGATGTCATCAGACATGCCAGGTGCAGGTGGTAAAGGGAGGTGGGCCAGGTGAAGGCAGGTGGCCTTGTCCCGTTCACGTGGCCCTCTGCCCGGGCTGGTTGCTGCCAGCAGGCCAGGCTCAGCCTCCCTCCCGTCTGCCACTCTTGTGTCTCACTCTTTGTCTCTGTAGAACGACGCTGACCCCAATGTCTCTGAGCAGCAGACATTTCTCGTGGTGGTCGCCATCGACTTTGGGACTACGTCCAGTGGCTACGCCTACAGCGTCACCAAGGAGCCAGAATGCATCCATGTGATGAGGTGATGCTGTGAATGCGGGTGGGGAGGTGACACCTAGGAGTTTACTGCGGGGTGGGCGAGGCATCAGTCAGGGGGTACACAGTGGGAGGGCCCCCGGGCTCCGTCCAGCTCACACAAATATACTGTGCTACTTTGGAGAAGGCTCTGGCTCTGCAAGTCTGTGAAAGGATGATTTAGCTCTGATTTAGCCTGGGCTGGGGCCTGGGCAATGGTAGGCTTGAAGCCTGCCCTCTCAGCTGCCCAGTGATTCCAGTGTGTAGCTGGGATGAGGGGCTCTGACCTAGAGTGTTTGCGATGGAGGTGACGGAGACCTGGGCTCAGCCACTTACCTGTGATCTTAGACAACTGCTGAGCCTGCAAAAACCCCATTTCCTCATCTCTGTCCTGAGGATGATGACAGGACCTGCTTCTCAGGGTGCTTGTGCAAATAAATTGAGATTTCCTAACAAGTGCTTATTGGTTGTGTGCTAATTGATTGTGGTGAAGGGTGACCCCGTATGCGTCAGCTAAGAACTGTGCTCCGGAAGGTTTCCTTGTTTTTTACTTGTGGAATTGTTATTTTATTGGTTGTTTTGAGGCTCAGTGCACGGAGACACTATGAACAATTTGTACAGGTTTTTTTTCTTTTTTAGGTTTTTAAAATAATGCTTTCAGTGAAAGTTTACGGCTCAAGTGACTTTCTCATACAAAAAACTTGCACACCCGTTTTATGTGGACTTAGCTACAATCCCTATAATGTGGTAGCATGCTCACCCAGGTTTCCCCTACCTGTAACTGAGTCCTGTCCCTTTCTGCCTTCTCAACTCACCTCTGGACAGGAGCGGCCCATTTAGTCTTGCGCATCTACTTGAACTATGAGCACATTCTTCAGGAGTATTATTTTATGTTTTATATTGTCTAAAGAATTGGCTTCAGGAATGCTTTTAGTTTATGGTCAGCAGAGTCTGGGGCTATGTCTTTTGGGGTTCCTCGAGTCTCAGTCAGACTTTTAAGTCTGGTTCTTTCATGTGAATCTGCAGCTGGTGCCACAGTTTTCTCCTCTTTTGTCAGGGCCTCTCTGTTGGATTCCCTGTCAGGGTGGTTGCTGGTGGTAGTCGGGCACCATCTAGTTTTTCTGGTCTCAGGCTGATTGAGTCTCTGGTTTATATGGCCCTTTTCTCTCGGGCTAATATTTTCCTTGTATCTTTGGTGTTCTTCCCTTTCTTGTGCTCCCCATGTGTTGAGGCCAGTTGACGCTGATGTGTCTTAAGGCCACTCATGACCCCAGACACCACTCACCAAAGTGAGATGCAGAACATTTTCTTAATAAGCTTTGTTATGCCAGTTGACCGAGATATACCCTGGAACTGTAATCCCCAGACCCCTGCCCCTGCTACTCTGTCGTTGGCTATTTTTGGTTGTATTCAGGAAATGTCTTAGCTTTTGGTTGAGTTCACTTGACTTCCCCTTATATTGTACTTTTCCCTTCACCTAACATATATACACAATTCCCAGTGTACATACAAAAAAATCTCAAAAGCCATATCATTATAATTTTTTTCTAGATTCCAGTGACTTTCCAGCTTTAAATTTGGCAGCAGTTTTCCTTAGGAGGCTGTGAAGTACCAATTATCCTCAGTGGCTGATACACAGTTACATCATAAGCTCCACTGATTCACAGTTTAGTATCACAGACACCACACACCCAGTGTGCAATCTTTCACAGCTTGTAACCAAGTTCCTGAGCATCCTGGACCACCACGAACACCGATGCTACAGAGTGCGTGGATCTGACAGGGAGCGCCATGGTGTGAGAACTGTTTTCTTTAAGAAACAATTTCTCCTAAATACAACACCAAAATAGAAGTAATTTAAAATGTTCAAGACATATAAATATATGACAGTGACTCCCAATTGTAATCAGGTGTGCTTTGTATTATGGAATATAAAACTGTCCATCCCCCAACCTATGGAATGTTCCCTCGACACTCAAGACAGTCAAACCTCTGACCATACAACACCTCACTACTTTCTGGCTGTACTAAAAAATAAATAACCAGAAAATGGTCCCACTTCTTACAACAAAGCATTTATACTTCATGAAGGGAAACCGTGGGGGCATAGTGGGTTAAATGCTGTGTCTGCTAACCAAAAGATCAACAGTTCAAATCCAACAGGTGCTTCTTGGAAACTGCGGGGCAGGTCTATCAGTCTTATAGGGTCACTGTGAGTCGGAACTGACTCTACATCAGTGGGTTTGTTTTTTGGCTAAAGGGAATGAGATGGGGTTTCCTCCTCCTTAAAAATGCTTCTAGAGCTACTAAAAAGTTGCATTTACAAAATAGTTGATAGAAATATCTCTCTGGAGCATGTAAGAAGGGAGATACAGGGAGCACTGATAAGATGTGGTTGGCAAGTGCTGATCGGACTTGGTTGCTTCCTCTCCTGCGTCTTCAGAGGCTAGACGCTGCTGTTTTCTTGTTGTTTCATTTTCTGCTGGTAAAGCTTTAGTGTCTTTGTTAGCCACTTTAGTGTATTTTCCTTTTGCTCTCCTTTTTCTCTTGTCCTTTCTCGCTGCCTTTTTGAGCTTTGTTTCCACTTTTGCAAGTTTAGCGGACAACCTCACCATCTCCTTCCTCTTGGGCTTCTCCTTTGCCATCCTTTGGCCAAGCTGACATTCCGCTTGTGCATCTTGGTGGCAGGGAGGTTGTATGCCAGCTTCTTGCTGGCCATGCTGAGCCAAGAGCCTTCTTGAAGCTGTGCTGCCTGTCCACTGCCACTGCGCCCATGGCCAGAGCTACTGGGACCCAAGGGGAGGCAGGTTTTCAGTGACTGATGTTGTTTTTCCAAAAACAGATCGCCAGGCCTTTCTTTCAAGGTCCCTCTTCACAGACGTGAAGCTCTGACCTTTTGGTTAGCAGCTACAAGCATTAGCTGTTTGCACTGCTCAGGGATGCCCATCAAGTTCTTACACATAGTAAAATGTGAGTAGAAAGCTACGTTCATGGGCACTGAGTCAATTTCAACTTATAGTGACCCTATAGGACAGGGTGGAACCGCCCCATACAATTTCCAAGGCTGTAAAGCTTTAGAAAAGCAGACTGCTACACCTTTTTTCCACGGAGCAGCTGGTAGATTCAAACTTCCAACTTTTTGGGTAACAGCTGAGAGTTTTAACCACTGTGCCACTGAGGATCTGTAAGTAATTAGAGAGGTGAGACTTTAGTAGTGTAAGTAGGGAAGGTGAGCATGTTTCCTGAATGCCAGTAACTGGAACCAGAAATCACCATGCATAATAAAAGAACAGTGTTGGCTATGTTGTCCCGGGTGAACACAAAAGGCAAAGTTGCCCGGGGTCTCCTGGGATGCAGTCTGTGCTCCACACTGACCCTCCCTCCAGCACACTAGCTGCACCCCCACCCCAACAGCCACCCCGTCCACTGCAAGCAAGTGTCCATGAAGGCATCTGGTCTACCCCGCCACCAGTTAGTGTCTCCCCTAGAAGGCCCATGACCTTTCTACCAAGTCTGCTGCCCCTCAAACCTTTGGAAGTCAAAGATTTATCACCCTTATTTTCCGTTTCAAGGAAAGGCTCTGAAAATGTATTGTAATTGACTTTGCAATTTCTTTAACCAAATAATTGTGTAATTGAGTTACAGCTCCCAGATTAAGACCTGAGATATTCTAACAAAGTGCTGTGTAAAACACAAATTGCCCTAAAATGATCCCTGCTGCAATCTTGGTGTAAGTCCCGCCTCTCCTCTTGAAAACCAGATGAGGTTCAGCCTGAGCCCTTTGTCATAGACGCCCCAGAGACCCTTGTGTGCTTTCTTAGCAGGATATAATGAAAAGTCAATTCCATTAGTGAACCTGGTGACACATAGCCCTTGCCTGTTCAGTTGCCACAAGGCTGCAAAGGTCTGTTCTGCTGTCACTGACCCACAGGACGGAAAATCTGAATGGGAAGGATCATAGCATTAAAAACTAGAGGCAGTGTTTATTGGCTCCTAGGTAGTTGTTTTCAGAAATGTTTCCACAGGCTAGTCCTGCAAGGAAGATAGGAGAAAGAGAAAGTAGCTTTGAGCTTGCTTTGGAAGGGAGCCTTCAAGTGTCGTTCTAGCTCAGGGCTGCTAGGGATGTGATCTTAATTATTGCACAGATTTTGGAGAGAAGTTATCCCTGAATTTTATTTCATCCAGAACACAGTGATGTAACCATGACAGACTCATACTGACAAAGTTATAGTCCTAGTTGTCTAGTGCTGCTTTAACAGAAATACCACCAGTGGGTAGTTTTAACAAAGAGAAATTTATCTCCTCACAAAGAAAGTGGTCTATGAGTCCAAATTCAGGGCATCAGCTGCAGGGAAAGGCTTTCTTTGTTGGCTCTGGAGAAATATCCTTGTCAGTCTTTCCCTGGACTGGGAGCTTCTGCGGCGCAGGGACCCTGGCTCCAAAGAAGGCATGTGCTCTGCTCCCAGCACGGTTTCTTTCCTGCTGGTTTGGGGTGCCAGCTCTCTGCTTGCTTCCGCTTCCCTTTATAGCCCAAGAGATGGCCTCAAGGCACAATACGCTCTTACAGATTAAGTCTTGCCTCACTTACACAACAACTGTTCATCCTTCCTCCTCAACATCGCAGAGGCCGGATTTACAACATCCAGGAATGTCAGGCAGCATCAGGAAACATGGCCTAGCCAAACTGCTGCATGCATTTGGAGGGGTGGGCACATTCAATCCATGACAATTATGCATGAGAATGTTTCATTTTTTGAGAAAAACTCTTGAGTGAGAAAGCTAACTTGTCATCAGAAACGAAGGCATCAGTACAGGCAGGGAATAAACATGAGTCCCTGCTAACAGCAACAAAAAAGTCCGTCACTGTGGGGGCCTAGTGGGGAAGTGCGACGTCTGCTAAGCGAAAGGACAGCAGCTCAAATCTGCCAGGCACTCCTTTAGAGACTCTGAAACAGTTCTACCCTGTCCTATAGGGTCACTATGAGTCAGAAATGAGTTGATTTTAGTGGATTTATTAAGTAAAGAAAGGTCGGGTGTGGATGGTGGCCCGGCGGTTACGAGCTCAGACCCAGTGGCTCCGTGGAATTTTTGGCAGCTTGCTTCCTTAAAGACCACAGCCCGGCAAACCTGATGGATGGAGTCGCTATGAGTTGACATTGATTCAGTGGCACTTAAAACAACAGCTGTGTGTAGTTAGTTTATTATCCCTGTCTTAAAAAGGATTCCCTTCCAGCCTCAAAACAGTATTTCAGCACATGTAGGGCAGATATAACATGACAATTTGGAAAAATAAGACAGCAAGCAACACTTTTCATTTTATTAAAGAGCTAATTTTTTAAAAAACCTCATGTGGCCTGACTTTCGGGATGGTACAAATGGTTAACGTGCTTGCCTGCTAAACCAGAGGTTGGAGGTTCAAGTCTACCCAGCAGCAACTCGGAAGAAAGACCTGGCAGTGTACTTCCAGTAAATCAGCCATGGGGGTGGGACCCTACAGAGCACAGCTCTGCTCTGATACGCACGGGGTCACTGTGTGTCAGGACCCATGTGACACAGCTGGTTTTCTTTATTGCTATAATCATAATCAGAATAAAAATACCTAGTATTTAGTAGGCGGCAGCTGCTGTGTGAGCATTTTACCTGTAGTATGCAGGCAGGTACTATTAATATTCCCATTTTACAGATGAGTATAATGAGGACCATGCCATGCCCACCATGCCCCTGCACATCACCTCTTGGCTCTGCTCCACCTCTTGTTGCTTCTCCAGCCTTTCCTCTCCCTCCCCTGGCTCTGTGCCCAGCTTGGCCACTCTCACCTCCACTCAGACGATGGCAGAGCGCTGTTACCAGCTCCTGGCTCCCAGCCTTGCTCCCTTAGTCCAGTTCCCATGCTGTTGCCGGTTTGCTCTTGGGAGCAGCAGTTCTGACTCTGCCATGCTTCTGCTCCAAAGCTTTTACTGGCTCCCCATTGCTCACTGATTAGCTCTCTGAGTGTTCAGGGTTCTCCCAGCCTGGTTTCCCAGATCCCTTCCTGTCTCCCTTTCATACTCTTCCTCTAACCCGTTCACTAGGAGTTCCCAGCTGTGGCCCTGTTCTCACCTGACCCCTGGAACGACTTCCCTTGAATCCTGTTACAGCTCTTGCAGACCCTTCCTTCCTCCAGATCCTGTTTCCTGTTGTCTGTCACTCCTTCAAGTGTCAACGGTCCCACATTCTTCCTACATTCTTCATTTTCCCCCACCAGCTGGCCCCATTGCCATCTCTCTGGCCCTTGTGACATTTCCCTGGGCCTCTCACTTTCCGTCTTGTAAGGCAGATATTTAAGCCCTACCTTGTCTCAAAGAGAATTTCAGCTGTAAGTTCCCTGTGAGTCAGATTTGACTCGACGGGAATGGGTTTTTTTTTTTTTGGTTTATGTGTCAGCTGGAGCCCCGGCAGTGCAGCAATTAAGAGCTTGGCTGCTAACCAAAAGGTTGGCAGTTCGAATCCACCAGCTGTTCCTTGGAAACCCTATAAGGGCAGTTCTATTCTGTCTTCTAGGGTTGCTGTGAGTTGGTACTGATGTGACAGCATCAAAGTTTAGGTTGTCTTTTTTTTTTTTGATATGTGACTGCTATTGAGTGCCTACAAACGAAATAAATAGGGAAATAGATCACCTGCTAGGTAGCAGGAGTCCCTGGCTAGTGTGAGGTTAGCAAGCCCATCCACCAACCAAAAAGCTGGAGGTTTGAGTCTAGCCAGAGGCGCCTTGGGAGAAAGCCCTGGTGACGGACTTCTGAAAAACAGTTGTTGCTGTCCTTGCAGAGCACAGTTGTACTCTGACACACGTGAGGTTGCCGTGAGTCACAACTGAACCCAGAGGCAAGGATCTTCAATCTGTGTGTCACCAGCGCCTGGCACACAGCAGATGCTCAGTCAGTGTCGAGTGAGAGGAGAAAGGCAGACTTTTGTTACTGAGTGACAACTTGGGGATTTGTCCCTTTCATTTTTATTCTTCACTGTAGATGAGTCTTGAGTCCCTCACTCAGCCGGCTGGGCCAGACTGTACCCGTAGTGGCTCCTGTGAGCACCCAGAACTATAACAGTCATGCACACAGTAGGCACTCAGTTCAGTGCTGCCTGGGCAACAGGGGTCTCGTAACCTCCCCGCTTTCCTTGGTGGCAGGCGATGGGAAGGAGGCGATCCTGGGGTGTCCAACCAGAAGACCCCGACCACCATCCTGTTGACTCCGGAGAGGAAATTCCACAGCTTCGGCTACGCCGCCAGGGACTTCTACCATGACCTGGACCCCAACGAGGCCAAGCAGTGGCTGTACCTGGAGAAGTTCAAGATGAAGCTGCATACCACCGGGGTGAGCGAGCCTCAGCCCTGTTCCCAAGTTCCCTCACTAGGGAGCCAAGGGTCCCCCAGCCTTGAGGGAGCTTCCACCCTGGGGCTGGCTACTCAGGTTTCTCCCAAGCAGAAATTAATGTCCATGTACTCTGATGTTAGAAACAACCAGGAGTGCACACGCTTTGTGGAGACACAGCACTTCCTGGTGTACCTCTGAGCCGGGAGATACTCAGCCTGCTGGACAACCTGCTTGACTTGAAAGCTGACCAGTCAGCGTGGATACTGGCTGTGGCATGAGAACAGGGTGTTGGGGCAGTCTTGTGCCAGAATTGCTCTTTCATTTGCTGGATTGTTGGGACGGGGTCCTTGGGATACAGAAGTAACAGCCGTTACTGCATCACTCTCTGTGCAAGAAAGAGTGTAACTCTGGACATGAAGTGCCCGGTAATTGAAAGTCACCTCCCAAAGTAAGTCAGCAGCTTCAGATAAAATGCAAATAAGCAGCTTCAGAGAAAAGGAGGCACATGAGATAGAATTTTTTTCAATGTAAATACGAGGACTGCCAATTCAGTTTGTGAACTCATCCTAGAAAAAGTGCAATATGCCTCCTTGCTGAACATCACCACAGTCCCAGTACTCCCGTTGGGAAGCTGTGCACTGGCACGAGTGCCTAGTGGGCCCCTGGAAGCAACTTTGGAGCTCTTTTTTGGAATAGCCATCAGAGCTGTCATCATATTACCTTTGATGTCCTGAATGTCATCAAAATGTCTACCTTCCAATATTTCCTGTATCTTTGGGTAAAGAAAAGAATCATTGGGGAGCAGATCTGGTGAGTGAGGAGGGTGTTCCAATACAGTTATTTGTTTACTGGCTAAAAACCCCCTCAGGGACAACTAGGCCATTAAGTTTGCAGACTTGCCACCATGGCACCCTGCACAATGGCCGTTCCCGAAAGAGCTCAAATTTGCTTTGAAGGGTGGACTAGGTGCTGACGTCAGTACATAGCTTCCTAAGGAGAGTACTTAGAAGTAGTGATATTCAGCAATGAGGTATGTAGCCCTTAGAACAATTAAGTTTGTGGACTTAATTGTCGGACCTGAAGCTTTATCCCATAAACTTTCCTTAACTCTTGGTACTTAAAATAAAAGTGTGGCTATGATGTTTAAAACTGTGGTCCCTGGCACCTGACAGCTTGGGTTTAAGTCCTGCCTCTGCTCCCTTTATGGTACCAAATCCAAGTTACTCAGTCTCTCCATGCCTTGGTTTTCCTTGTCTGTAAAATGGGGTAACAATAGTGTTTTCCTGGTAGTAACGTGGTAAGCTCTAGTGAGGTCCTGCCGCAGGGTTATTGCTTTCATGTGTCTGCTGTTATGTGCTGTAGATGACAAAAAACATTTTAATGGGAAGCTCAGTCATCAGCACTGCATTCTGGGACTCTCTGTGATTGCTGGTATGGCCGGTTAACTCTGCAATGCAGACCGCTTTCTGCTGGCTTGGGGTCACTCCCATCTCCCCTGGTGGTATTCAGTGCCAACTCTCAGTGCAGTACAGGCTTCGCCTCCAAGCAGGGTGCTTCCTGGTGCTGAGGCCCCCTTATGAGCCTGGGTACCCCCCAGCCCCATCTCACAGCAGGAGTGGGAGGCGGCTGGGCAGAAGGCGTGAGCCTGTGTGCATATGTCAGGAGGATGAGTTTAGTAACTCAATACCACTTCACGGTCCAGAGGCAGAGCTTAATTACCTGGCCTGGGTCAATCTGGAGTCCCTACTGACCCTTTTCCTGGCAGTAATGAGCCTCTTGGTTCCCGGAGACTTGGGGGCTTCCTCTCCTGTTGTGCTTCCACTCTCTGCCCCTAGCCATCATCTGGGAACTGTCCTCATCACTTTTTAATGACCTCTGGGTTCTCACAGAGCACCCGCCTTCCAAGGACCGAGCTCAGCAGCTGCTCTAGCTTCTGGCAGATAAGCGGGAGGCAAGGATGTTGGACTCCCAGGGGACTGGGCTGCGGAAGCCTTAAAATAGGAACACTTGCATTTTGGTTCTTTGGTTGGCAGCTTGTTGGGAGATGAAGGCTTTGTATCTGTTCAGCATCATACATGGCAGTGAGGTGTCTAATTTGGGCCTTAATTAGGGGCTTCCCAAGGGTGACCGTGTGTGACTGTCTGTGGAAACAGTATGTAAATCGCATCCAAGGTGCTGCCTGCTGCCTTTTTTCTTTTCTTAGTGCTGTTGTTAACCCTGGTGATGTATTGGTTAAGTGCTGCTTCTGCTGACCAAAAGGTGGGCAGTTCAAATCCACCAGGCCATCCTTGGAAACTCTGTGGGGCAGTTCTCCTCTGACCTACAGGGTCAACTTGATAGCAGTGGGTTTTTTGGGTGGGTCATCAACCCAAAGCCTCTGTTTTTGGAAGATGTGGGAGAGAAAGAGAGGGATAAAGGGGGATAGTGGAGGTAGGGGGCGTGGGGCAGTTTCCTCCATGATAAGGGGGCATGGGGCAGCCCCTGTTAGGGGGAATACACCATCCTAGTCTGCTCTTCAAGCATCAGGGAACCCGCGATGGCCTGGGGATACCCAAGACCTCGAGTAGAAGAAGGTGGGTGTCCCCTGCATTTTCTTCTCACACTCTTGTTCCCCTCCCCTCACCAGGACCTCACCATGGAGACGGACCTGACAGCAGCAAATGGCAAGAAAGTCAAGGCCCTGGAAATCTTTGCTTACGCCCTGCAGTACTTTAAGGAGCAGGCGCTGAAGGTAGGACGGAGGGCAACCGGCTTTGCGTGGTAGGTCGTGTGCATGTGGGTCGTCGTGGGTCTGAGTCAGCTCAGCGGCAGCCAGGGTTTTAGCTGGTTGACATCCTTTGTAAGAGGGCTGGCTGGTGTTTGAGGCACAAGAAGATTCACAGAGGAGTTATTGAATGTGTGATCAGAATAGAGTACAATAAGAATATGTCAGAAATCATAGTAAAGGAAGCAGTTTAATTGTTTTTGAAGAAACGCAAGTGAAAGTACTTGGCATAATGAAAGACAAAAGAGAAACAAACTCCTTGCCATCTGGTCAATTTCGACACGCAGTGATGCTCGCTGTAGGGCAGGGTAGAGCTACTCTGTAGGATTTCCAAAGCTGTAGTCTTTATGGAAGCAGACTGCTACATCTTTCTCCTGCGGAGCAGCTGCGGGGTTCGAACCAGTGACTTTTTGGTTAGCAGTCGACCACTTGTCACGTTCCTTTCTCTTTGAAGCTGCTTTCTGCCTACTGGTGATGACACAGCCTGTCTAAACACCTCTCCAACAGCCAGCTGGAAGAAGAGCCTCATTCATGTTTCCTGTTTCCAGAGCTTTAAATAGCCTGGGCGGTAATGGCACCAGTCATGGAGCTGGTCCCCAAACCTGCTGCAAAACCCACTGCAGATCTCTGAGGAAATAAAACCTGCTAAAAAAGAATGTTGGCTTCATGTGGACCCAAAGTAGAGAGGTTTTTAAAACACCCTTTTGAGAAAGTTTGCCGATCAAAGAGGAAGCTAGTTCCGTGAGAGGGTGAGTCAGACCCAAGACAGCTGTGTGAAACAGTGGCAAGGTGAGATGCCCATCAGAAAAACCCAAACAAACGTTTGACCAGCCTATGAATCTTCTGAGTAACTGTCATCGGTCTTACCACCATCATTGATCTTGGCAACAATCTTACAAGCTAGGTATTATTATTGTTATTATCCCCATTGTACTGATAAGGAAACTGAGGTCTGAGAAATTGTCACTTGCCCAAAGTCGCATGATTAGGAGGTAGCCAAAGTCACATAACTAGCAGGTGACCAAAGTTCCAGGACTAGGAGGTAGTCAAAGTCCCATGACTAAGAGGTGACCAAAGTCACAGGAGTAGGAGCTGTCCGTAGTGATTTTTTTTTGCTTGCCTCAGTGACAGAAGGGGTGCTGGGGTGGCTTGCTTGTTGAACATTCATAACACAGACTGCTACTCTGTGATGCTGGGAAGTTCAGGATGCTTTGGAGCTCACAGCACGGACACGACCGGAGGCATGTCCACTGGGACCCGCTGTGTCCTCTTGACCTGCTGCCTTGTCCTTGGCTTCAGGAGCTGAGTGACCAGGTGGGTTCTGACTTTGAGAACTCTGATGTCAGATGGGTCATCACGGTGCCGGCCATCTGGAAGCAGCCCGCCAAGCAGTTCATGAGACAAGCTGCCTACCAAGTGAGTGAGGTTGGGGTACGCGGGGGCCTAAGTGGGAAGAAAGGGGGCGGAGGGGCCTGAGAAGTCACCTGTGGGGCCTGAGAGCACTGGCCTTTGCTTCTGCTTTAGCCTCGTGTCCAGTGGTCTGCCAGCATCCGCGGGCCTCCTGAGGAGCAGTGAGGGGAACCCATAGCCAGGGAGACGAGGAGCCTGGCGAGTGCTGCTGTTTTGTCCGGGGGATGTCGGGGCTGGCCAGAGGAGGACAGCTGGGCTTGGTTTTCCTTCTGGCTTTACACGTTGTCCAGATCATGTTTGCATTATAGAGTCTTGGAGGCCAGGATTTCAAAATGGACTTCTGAGCCCTTTTCCCATGGCACATGGAAGCCAGGATATGAAAGAAGAGGCTTGGGAAACAGGACTGGGTGAATAAGACAGGAATAAAGTCAAGTTCACTGGCCACGGACCAGGCAGATCAGCTTGGAGGCTGTAAGTGGCACCTTTGCAGCTGGAAATAAAGGAAATGAGCTTGTCCTCTGTAGGTTTCCCTGTGGGAGTGGCCCAGAGGGACACGAATGGTCACCACAGAGGCCTGGGTGATGGCAGACCCCTGATGAGGGCAATGATATGGCCAAGGAATGAGCGTCATCATGGTATTTGCTAGCCATGGAGACAGAACACTCCAGTGTCAATGGGTGCTGGGGGCATTCTTGGCCCCACAGCCTCAGTTGTCCCCATTGCAGACAACGTCACACATGATGGGGCTTCCAGGAAAAGGATGACTCTGTGACAGTCATGGCCAGTGTGTTCTAATGCCAGCACAGTGTTGGCACCTGTTGTACTTAATCCCCTGGGTGACCATGACCCCTGCACTGGGGCCTGGTCCGCTGTGTGTGCTGGGGAAAGTCACCAGGGTCGTACGTGCCCCTCCTGCCTGGCCCAGCCTCAGGAGACAGCTGGCTTACCTCTTCTGGAAGAATACTCTGACGAGGAGCCCTGGTGGATCAGTGGTTAAAGCCTCCACTAGTAACCGAAATGGTAGGCAGTTCAAAATCACCCAGTGGCTGCTCAGGACAAAGACCTAGCCATCTGCTCCCCCAAAGAGGACAGCCTAGCAAACCTCATGGAGCAGTTCTACTCTGTGACATGGGTACTCTGACACAAGGGGTCATTTTGAATTGGTAATGGAAGGTGACTAACAGCCCCATTAGAAACCGTGGTGCCACAGTGGTTAAGTACTAGGGCTACTAACCCTAAATTTGGCAGGTCAGATCTACCAGGTGCTCCTTGGAAACTCAATGGAGCAGTTCTACTCTGTCCTGTAGGGTCGCTATGAGTCAGAAGTGACTCGATGGCACTGGGTTTGGGTTTTAACAACCCCATCAATAACATAACTGATATTGAATTTGTGGCCACCTGTCTGAAGCTCTTCCTTTCAAAACACGTCCAAAGCATGGTAAAAGGTGTATGTGAACCTCAGCATCCAGACTTAGCACTAATTTACACCACAAGCTGACTTTAATGTGCGCACAGTCAAGGCAGGTATTATGGATAGCATTGTGCCCCCTCTAGTCCCTATACCTGTGGAAGTTGTCCCACTTGGAAATACGGTTTTCTTTCTAGGGTCGCCATGGGTCGGATCTGACTCGACAGCACTTGGCTTGGCTTGGCTTGGCTTGGCTTCTTATGTCAATGAGGCCGTATCAGTGCAGGCATGTCTTACCCCTGATCACTCTTGAGATGTAAAAAGTGCCAGTTAGACACAGAAACAGGCGGGCACACATAGGGGAACGGCAGTAGCCACTTGGAGATTGCCCAGGAACTGAGGCACACCTGGGGCTAGAAAGACTCAAAGACAAGGAGTTTCCTCAGGGTGGATGGACAGAGAGAGCCTTCCTCTAGAGCCAGAGACCTTAATTTGGACTTCCAGCCTCCCAAACGGTGAGAAAATTAATTTGTGTTTGTCATAGGCACCCTCTTGTGACATTTCTGTGACAGCAGCACTAAAGAACTTAGGGAGCCCTGGTGGTGCAGTGGTTAAGAGCTCAGCTACTAATCCAGATATTGCCAGTTCAAATCTGCCACCTGCTCCTTGGAAACTCTATTGGGGCAGTTCTACTGTGTCCTTTAGGGTTACTGTGAGTAGGAATCAATGTGACATCAATGAGTTTGGGGTTTAGGGAACTAAGAACTAATTAGTTTAGGGAACTAGTGGGTCTAGAGTTTAGGGAGCTTGGAGAAGGCAAGCATCCCTCCCCTCACTCTCTCCCTTTCCCTTCTGCCTGCCCGCCCCCAGGCCCTCTCTGCTTCCCTCCTTCCTCTGCTGGGCGTGAGAATCTGGCCGAGTGTATGTAGCCACCAAAAATAGATTTGCTTTCATAGGGATGATGGAAGAGTGTGGATGTTCCAGAAGGAAGCATGTTCTTCAAAAAGGGTAAAAATGCCTTTAGCTGTCCATGGAAGCCCGAGGTTGGAGAGAGCTTCTTCATGGTCTCAACCTGCAGGCAGGGGTCAGGCTGGGAAGTAATGTTACCTGTTTACAAGGATGACATAGCCAGTGTGCTGGGGTACTCCCAGGAAGACCCTCAAGATTTGCTGCCTGGACCTGCATTTTCCGGCCTCCAAGGAGACCTCAACAAACCCGTGACTGTAAAAAGGTCGATTCTTACTTTTAGCTTAGAAAAGAACCAGGTGCCGTGGGTGCTGTATTTGTCAGGATGCTGGAACTCTAGGCTGACTCTTTTAAGGACAGCCATCTAAGCGAGTGGGGGTCAGGTAGGTTGCGGCCCCTTGCGCTGTGACCCCGAGGAGAAAACCAAGCAGAGACGGCACTGTACCCTTGGAATTCGAGGGAACCAAAATGGCACCTGGAGACCGAAGCAGGTGGCAGCTCTTTGTCTGGGACAGAGGTGTCCAGCATGCCTGGAAATGAGGGATTTCCCTGCTGAAGGCCAGAGACAGAGTGTGGATAATAAGGATGGTCATCTGCATGCTGGTAGCCTTTGTCTGGTGTGATGTTTTAATTTCTGACTCTATTTCTGATTTGATACTTGTGTTCAGTTTACAGTCACCAGATGAATTTAAAGACGACAGAACTCATGCCATCATTCATTCATTCAGTCATTCACTTATCCATTGCATCTATTCTGGGCTTTCTATCTTTTCGCCCTCCATGCGGGAGACCGGGCTTTGATTCTCAGCCATTGTGCGTCATGGGCAGCCACCACCCATCTGTCACTGGACTCTTGTAGGTTGTTCTGATATTCAACAGGTTTCAGCTGAGCCTCCAGACTAAGATGAAGTAGGAAGAAAGGCCTGGCAATCTTCTCCTGAAAATCAGCCAGTACAGATACTGTCGATCACAAACACCCATTCCGCAACTGATCACAGGGATGGTGGAGGACTGCACAGTGTTCTGTTCCAGTGTGCTTGGGATCGCCACGTGTCTGGGCTGTGTGGACAGTGGCTACCAGCAGCATGTGCCTTCTGTTCCCCAGCCAGGCACTGCGGTGGGGACTGAATTCATAGCCATGATCGAGACCCTGCTCTCAGGTTGTTCCCAGCCGAATGGTTCATTGAAGCCTCTGTTACTTTCAGGTGGGAGTCAGGCAGCATGTTAAGGGGCATTTCTGCTTTACCAGCTTCTCTGTGGTCTCTTCAACCCATCTTCTGGAAGAGTCCCCTGGGCCAAAAGGAAATGAAGCTTGTTACTCTGTGGCCAAAATTAGCATCTCCTCTCTCCCACTGGAGCCGTGGTGGTGCGGTAGTTAAAGTGCTTGGCTGCTAACCAAAAGGTCGGTGCTTCCAACTCCCCATCTGGGGAGTTTCTTCCCCCATCATGGGAAGAAAGATGTGACAGTCTGCTTCCATAAAGATTAAAACGAAAACAAAACAAAAAACCAAACCAACTGCCATCAAGTCAATGATTCTGACTCATAGCAACCCTATAGGTTAGAGTAGAACTGCCCCATAGAGTTCCCAAGGAACACCTGTTGGGTTTGAATTGCCGACCTTTGGGTTAGCAGACATAACACTTAACCTCTATGCCACCAGCATTTGCCCATAAAGATTACAGCCCAGGAAACCCTATGGACAGCTCTGCTGTGTCCTATAGGGTTTCTATGAGGTGGAATTGACTGGGCTATGTAGAGTTTTTTAGTAGGCTCCTTCCAAAACCAAAAGCACCTTTTGACATCAAGTTGATTCTGAATCATAGTGACTCTATAGGGTAGGTTAGAACAGTCCTATAGAGTTTGTAAGGAGCACCTGGCTTACCCTATTACACAAAGTAAGAAAGATATATAACTGGCAAAAAACATAGTTGTTGAGCTGGCCAGCTTCCAGGCACTCTCCCACCTGGGCAGGTGATATTTAATCAATCAGGTGTCTGTTTCCCTCTGTGAAGAGGGAGATTGCCCATCAACCCTTCTAACCCAACTGTATCTCATCAGACTGTCTTCAAGTAGGAGAGCCCAGAGAATAGGGTGGCAGGGGATGGTTCTCTGGGACAGCTGGGGGACTTCTTGTATCCACCCTGCTTGCGCATGAAAAGGAGGCTGTCCTTCTAGTCACATACCAGCTGAGGGTCAGGCCTTCACCTGCTCAATGAGAACAAAGAGGCCTGGATGCAGAGCGAGAGATGAGGCTCTGGGAATCCTCTGCTGTAGAAAGAAGCCTGTGTACAGTGGATGGGTGATGGGCCTCCTGTGGACACTGGGACTCCCTGCCCATGGGGGCTGAGAACACAGTCTGCACTGACCGGCCCCCTTCTGAGACCCCCCAGATCCTCTGGTGGCAGGTGGTTGTTAAAGAAGTGGATTCTGTCTTTTTCTCTTAGAATGCACAGATTTGGCGTAGTGTCAGATCCTGAAAGAGTAGTCAGTCTCAAGACGACAGTAGAAGAATTTCTCTTCTGAGGCCTTCAGAAGAGAGCTGGATTTATAGTGTGAGGAGACTTCCCCAGAGCCTTGGGGAGGGGGGGATCATGGATGGGAACTAGTCCAGTTTATTTCTAGAGGCATTTTGCCTAAAATGTGTCATGTACTAGATTCCAGAAACCTGGTAAAGAAATTATGTTCCCATATGTAGGATGATCTCATCTAACACAGAGACGCAGCCTGCATTGGCCTGCTCTTCTGAAGAGACTGCAGTGAAAAATCATCTCACCGAGGAGAAGAAACCCAGGGCTCGGCTGTTGCAGCCCTGTCGTTGCTTGACTCCATGCCAGCTGAGCACTTAACCTGTCTGGTCCTTTCACTCAGCTGCAGGCACAGTCCCATGGTGGATTTTCCTGGCTGACTGCAGAGCTGGGGAGCTGAGTTGTCTGTGCAGACACCCACACCTCTGCCTCCCTAGAGGGCAGCTTTCCCACCTGCTCCTTCCGGTGGAGCTTGTGGCCATGAAGGAGGGACCTAAAAGCTGCTACGGAGATGCTCAGCTGCCCCAGATCCTCGGAGGAGGCCAAATACTCTCTCAGTTTGCACTTTTCCTTCGGAGAATTTCCAGGTCACGGTTGCAGAAGAATGCTGATGTTCAACAGAGAGTGGGCAGGACAATGCCAGGAAGAAGACTAGCTCGGGGATAGCAGAGTCCATAGGAGGTGCAGATGGTTAAACGGTTTGGATGTTGATGGAATCCACCCGGAGGTGCCTCGGAAGAAAGACCTGGCGATATATGTCTGAAAGATCACAGTCCTTTTATCCCAGTCTGTGGATTGCTGTTCTGATCTGACACACATGGAGTTTCTACGAGTCGGGATCGACTCCATGGCAACTGGTTTGGTGTTCTGCAAGGCGGATGGTCGATTTATTCACTCAACAGCTGCTTCCTGGTCACCTGTTATGCACCGTGGATTGCCTGTAGAAGACTCACCACCTTGCAGGAGAGCCTAGACTAGTTGGCAGCCACCCACGATTTGGGACTATGTTGAGCACTGTGCGTTGGCTCATGTCCCCAGCAGAAGCCGTGGGATACCAGCTCCAAAGGGAGATCAGAGAAGCAGAGATGGTTCTCTGCTCCAGTGGACCCTGGCTTGTTCTGGGGCAAACAGACCTACTGTCCCCAGCTGCCAGGCAGGGGTGAGAGCTCCCGCAGAGAATATCTGCAAGTGTTTATGCGGAAAGCAAGCTCACACTTCCTGCAGGACCCTCCTGCACGGAGGGAGATAATGCCATCCAGCTTTTCCGGAGTTTGGGGGATTCTGTTGTATTTCCTTTCCTTGGAGTCCACCCGCAATTCTGGGACTCCCCCTTTCCTGTACCCCATCGCTTGTCTAGAACCAGCCACCTCCCTCTTGCCTCTCCCTGTCAGCTCTCCCCTGTGGCCTCTGTGGGGCAATTTGCCAGGGGGGACACATCCCTCTCCGTTGCTGGAGACTCTTGGGGGCTGGCTGGCTCCAGGGAGTACGGCTACTTTGTCAGACTTTCTGAGACACTACCTGGACCCATGGTGACCTCCTCCCTGCACTCTGTTTTGGGGTCCTCTTTTCTTCTGTTCCCTTATCTGTGGGTACCTCAGGGAACACCCCATGGAAATGGGTCAAAGCTTGTGCTCTGGAGTTGAGCCTGCCTAGCTGGGGAAGGACAGATAAAAGGCTTCCTTGGGCAGATGTACACAGGGCCAGATTTGGGTCAGTCCTCAGATGGTGGGATTGTCTCATGGGGGCCGATCTGGCTGGATGTGTCAGTCATACCCCAGGACCACTCAAAGGTCCTCAAGTTCTGTCATTTTCCTCAAGCCTCTTTGCTTGGCGGACTTCAGGGTATGATTTTTCATATTAATGCTTCATATCTGATCCAGAATTCCTGCTAGGATTTCGGAAAAGGTGTGCGGGGGCCAGTGATGTTCCTTTGCTTCTCTTCTTTCTGCCTTCCTGTCCCCTTACCACTGCTGGGCTCACTGCTCTTGACCACATGAGAGCCTTGCTATGGCAAATCGACTTGTAGACCCATTCCCAGTGGGACAGGAGGACAGTCATCTGGCTTTGGAGTCTGCAGAGTCTTGGCTCTTCTTCCTTTGTCCCAAGTCCCTGGGCTCCCTATGTAGATTTTTTCAGCCACCAAAGACTGGTTTGCTACAACTGGGTCAGATCCTTCAGCTCACTGTCACTAGAAGCAGGTCACCTGCTCTCAGTCTTGGGATGGTTTGCAAGAGTTTGGGGACCTTCAAGCTCAGTTCCTCCCACTCTTTGAGCACTGACCCCCACCTGCACCCCCACAGTCTGTGTTATTTTTGCCTTCTCCTCTTGTGCTTCTTAGTTCTGGGCCATCCATGGTTGTCAAGTGGATACCAACATGGGGCAACACCATGTGTGCAGAGTAGCACTGCTCCACAAACTTTTTACTCTTTGAGTTTGTGGAAGCAGATCACCAGGCCTTTTTTCCAAGGGGCTCTGGGTGGGTTCAAAACACTATCCCTTCAGTTAGTAGTTGTCATGGATTGAACTGTCTCCTCAGAATACCATGTCTGATAATTAAGTTCGTGAACTCATCCTAGAAAACGTGCTACGTACCTCCTTGCTGAATGTCACTATGGTCACCTTCGAAGTACTTCCCTTGGGAAGCTATGCACTGATGCCAGAGCCTAGTCCGTGCTTCCAAGCAATTTTGGAACTCTTTTTCTGGAATGGCCATCATAGCTGTCATCGTATTACCCTTGACGTCATCAAAATATCTTCCTTTCAATATTTCCTTTACCTTTGGGTAAAGAAAAAAGTCACTAGGGGCCAGATCTGGTGAGTAGGGACGGCGTTCCAATACAGTTATTTGTTTGCTGGCTAAAAACTCCCTCTCAGACAACTATATAATTAAGTTTGCAACCTTGCCACCTTTCCATTGTGTGTAATGACCATTCCAGAAAGAGTTCCCAAGTTGCTTTAAAGGGTAGAGACTAGGCACTGGCACTGGTGCATAGTTTACCAAGGGGAGTGCTTCAAAGGAGACTGTAGTGATATTCAGCAAAGGGGTACATAGCACTTAGAACAATTAAGTTCACAGACTTAATTTTTGGAACTTGTATATCAACTTGGCAAGGCCATGATTCCCCGTATTACATGGTTGTCCTCTCTTTTGTCATTTTGCTATGTGTCATAAATCCTAATTTCAGTTTGTAGTTAATGAGGCAAGATTAGGTTATGTTCAAGTGGAGTAGGGTGGAATATGACACTCTCACTCATGTCGCAGCCTTGATCCAATGCAGGGGGAGTTTCCCTGACGTGTGTGTGGCCTGTATCATCTTTTTATCTTGCAAGAGATAAAAGGAGAGAGAAGCAAGCAGGAAAAGAGGGACCTACTACCACCAAGCAAGAAGTACCGGGAGCGGAGTACATCTTTGGGACCCAGGGTTCCTGTCCTGAGAAGCTCCTAGACCTGGGGAAGCTTAATGACCAGAGACCTTTCCCCAGAGCTGACAAAGCAAGCCTCTGGGAGGGGGCCTCCTGACTTCAGATCTCTGGTCTTCTAAACTGTGAGAGAATAAACTTCAGTCTGTTAAAACCATCCACTGGTGTTCTTTCTGCTATAGCAGCAGCAGTGGAGAAGTAAGACATTGGTCAAGTACTCATCTGCACCATCCAGGGCCTCTGCTCTGGGCCAAGCAAGCCCCAGTGTAAACAGCTCTGTGACACAGAGAACGTTGCATGTCCTCAGAGTGCCCTACATTCTCTTCAGCCCACCCTAAGGTGTTGAAGGTCCCTGGCTTGGGGCCCAGCACTCTGACAATCCCTGAATCTTGACTTTTAAGCTCTACAGAGGCCTGTGGAGGGAATCCCCCCAAAACGCAGAGTCCAAGCGTCCCTTCTAAGGCCCACTGGTCTCGGGGTTGGCTGGTTACCCGTGGCCCCAACCTCATCTCCTGTCTTCCAGGCGGGCCTGGCCTCCCCTGAGAACTCGGAGCAGCTGATCATCGCCCTGGAGCCCGAGGCAGCCTCCATCTACTGCCGGAAACTGCGGCTGCACCAGATGATTGAGCTGAGCGGCAAGACCGCGGTCAATGGGTACAGCGCCAGTGACACAGTAGGAGCTGGGTTTGCACAGGGTACCTCGTGCTCTCTCTCTCCCCCCTCCCTCCTGCTCTCCCATCCCGTCTTGCCCCCTAGATGGTCCTCCACCTTAGATTATGAAAAAGGCACTTAGTGCTGGAAGAAGGATTTTTGTTACCCTGGAAGGAGGCTGGCTTTAAGCACCGCTGTACTCAGCCCCCGCTGCCTGACCCTCCTGCAAACTGAGCTGTGGTCATCAGCATTCAGCATCCAGCCTTGTGCTTTAGGAGAGTGGGGGGCTTCTCTCCGAGACCCCGAGAGTGGCCTGAGAGCATTTCTGGGCCTTGCATTGTTCTCCTAGGCTCTTAATCTTGTCTTTGATTGTCAGTCTAATCCCGCTTACCTGTTATTAATTGCTCCATTCAGACCGATGACTTACGGCTGACTCACTCACCTAGGCTTTCGTTTCATGTGTGATAAGCCTGTGTGTGCCTTAGTCGGTAAGCCGCTGAGAGTCTGAAATGTGGATGAAAAAAGTGACGGATGAGCTGAGCTGTCTTCTTCCGGCCTGGGCGGCTCAGCCCCGGAAAGGAGCTCTTCCTCTTTCCTTGACACCTGCTAACTGTCAAACTGGGACTGTTGTGCGGGGTTCTCCTCTGATACCTATGGGGTTGTCATGAGCTGGAATCCACTTGATGGCAGCTGGTTTAATTGTGTCAGCTGTCGCTTGTCTCAGCCCCCCAGAACTGCTGTCTCTGGCCTCTAGAGCTCTGTGGGTCTTTCCAGGGCCACAGAGTTTGCAGACACACAGGGTCAGGCGTGTGGCCATCAGTGGGAGATGAGCGCTAACAGGTAGCGCCCTCTGGGGGTGGCTCTGTGTGTTGCAGCTCTGAGCTGGGTTCCATTCCCAGAGGAGGGCTTTGAAGGCGGAAACCCACCCTGCATCCATGGCCACCCCTGTCCTGCCCTGGCAGACCTCAGGCCCAGGAGGACAGGGAAGACCATAGGGACTGTCACAACATTGCTCCTGCAACCTTGCTCCTGACTTTCCCTTGGTCCCCACACCCAAAGCCTGTTGCCTTGTGCAGCCCCCGAGGCCCTGGATGGGGATCTCCCCCTTAGCAGCTGTCATCCCTGCCCATGTGGTGGTGGGCTTCTCCAGCACCCCAGCCACTCACAGATGTATCCTGTGTGGCTCTGCCCAAACGCCCACCTCTCTCCACTGTGAACTCAAGATTTAGGAGACTGTTACCCTCAGGCCCAAGGCTGTCCCCTGTCCCCAGGCCTCTGCCTTGCCTTGCTAGGATACCTGCATTATAAGCCCCTTTCCATCAGGTTTCACTGAAATGAATGGAAACCAATTTCTGATTCAATCCAAGGGCTCCATTTACCTTTTCTTAGCCATTGTGGGCCTCTTCCAAGACACCCCAAAGCCAGCCTTAAAACTATTGCCGAGGAATTGATTCCAACTCATAGTAACCCTATACGACAACGTGGAACCGCCCCATAGAGTTTTCAAGGAGCACTTGGTAGATGGAAACTGCTGACCCTTTGTTTAGCAGTGGTAGCACTTAACCACTAGGCCACCAGGGTTGCCAACCCAGCCTTCCTGTTAAGCAAATCAAATGTGTTGTGATTTGAATACTCAGAATGACTATTTACATTTCCTCTTTCTCATTCTTATGGGAACTAAGAGGAATGACTGGCCTTTGTATCTTACCTGCTGGTTCTCACACAGTTGTTGCTGAACAGAGATTCACACCAGTTTTAACAAATGCTCCTTAGTGCTTCTGAAGCAGAATGCTCACATTTCAGGGAAACAGTGTGGTTTGGAATCCTTGCCTCCCCAGAAAGCTCAGGTTTGGCTTTCCCTCCCTTTAAAGTCTCCTTTCTCCCTGCCACTGCTCTGTGTCTGTGTCCTGTGGCTTGTGGAATTCAGTGCTGTGCCCTTGTGTGGAGACGGTCTTTCTGGTTTTTCAAACCCTCCCGTTATCAGCCACCATCCTCAGAGAGTGCAGCAAGGCCCAGAATCTGATCTCAGCCCCGCTTTACAGCTAGAATACCTCCCCTCGGGGCTGCAACAAGGGGGTGGGTGCCTCAGAGAGCACTGTGTCAGGAGCACCAGAGATGTTCAAGGCCTGAGACTCTAGCCCTTTCTTCTGGACTCTGCTGAAGAGATACGGAGCAGACTCCCACCTCTTCCTCGCCTTCCCCCCTGGTGGCCACAGAGACAGCAGTCTGTATTATTTCACCGAGAGAATTTAATGAGGTCAGTATAGGGTACATTTTCCACAATATTGGATTTAATTTGCCCGAAACACAGGGCAATTTTTTTCTTTGAAAGCTAGAGCATGTTTTACTAGCCTTGCTTGGCCGTTTTTTATGAATGCCATTTTGTTGGGCATCTGGACTGTCTTAGGAAACTAAACACTGACTATAAGGCCTGTAAAATAAATTCATGCAGAACTGCTGCCGGGAGTGAGACAGAAACCCCCAGCTTGAGCCTCCCTCCCAGACTCCAGCACTCTTTGATCAGGGGGCAGCGTCTTCACCATGAACTAGGGCCCAGAGAACCGCCCAGATGGGTCTTTGCCACTCTGATCCCGAGAGACGTTGTTGCACCAACCCGGTGCTCATCGCAGAAAAGGCCAGAGGGCAAGGCTGCTGTGCTGTTCCAGAGGGATGTGAGGCGTGCCCCCAAGTCAGCAGCACCAGGGATTCCCCAAACTCTTCAGACCCCATTGCTGCTGACTGAGCCCCTTCTGACTCGCAGTGGCCCTGTGGGACAGAGTAGAACTGCCCCATCGAGTTTCCAAGGAGTGTCTGGCGCATTTGAACTGCTGACCTCTTGGTGAGCAGCTGTAGCTTTTACCCATGACACCACGAGGGTCTCCAGCAACCCTCTGGTAGCTATCTGTCATTTGCTAAAGCACCTATGAGATGCTTTGCCTCCCTTATCACCTGCTATGTGCAAAAGTGACACTGGGTCCCTCCCTCACTTGTGAGGAACTTAGGCCCAGTGTCATCATCCCCATTTTATAGACATGGAGACTGAGACTCAGAGGGATTAAGTGATTTGCCCAAACTGCCTGGCCCCACTTTGCCCATGCTTTCTCACAGTACCTTCCCCATTTCGTAACTTCCCATTGTTCCCGTTTTTTCAAACTTCGCTGCAAACTGTTAATCTTGAAATTGTTCAATGTCCACGGGCTACTGTCAGGTGGCAGGACTGTGGTGGAAGCCACCAGTCCCTTAACCTCTCCAGAACCGGTTTCCTCATCTGACCATAAGGACAATGATTTAGGCCCTGTCTGCTTCAGGGGACTGCTGGGAGGGCTGTGAGAGATAAAATACACGAATGAGAAGTGTCACAGCACAAACTACCCCAGCCACAGCCAGGGCAGTGGAATCAAGCAGAGGCTGTCCCCGCAGCGCTGGGCTTCACCACGTTCAGCTGCGTCTGCTTGGGGCCGAGGCGCCACCTTGCGGCTGACTCGCAGGTTGGCTTCAGTAGCATCAGAAAATGACTTGTCAGCTTCATCCAGGATCCAGATTAGGAAAATATACCCCACATTCCTTGCAGCAGACAAACTTCCTCAATGCAGAATTGTTTAACTAAGGGCACTGCAAGCTGCTTGGCAGACAGCTTCCTGCCTGGGGCAGCCAAACCAGGACATAAGCCAATTTTATTGACCATTCCCATAAAACTGTCGTTGGAGGAAAGGCATGGTATGTCTATCAGAATAAGCTGCCAAGCCGGTGACTTAGTCGAGGGCTGGTGGAAAGATCAGCTTTCCCTTGGAAGAGCTGGCTTTGCAGGTCCTGATGCTGTATTTGCAAAGTCATTTCCATCAGGTATCACTGAATGTTCTATCCCTAAGGCTCCTCGTGCTGTACCGTCTTCACTGATCACAGCTGACCATCTGCTCTTTCATACCTTCGTACTCATTGCCCTTTCTTTCTGTCGGCCACTAGCTAAGGAACACGTACGGCGTAACCGGCAGAGTCGGACCTTTTTGGTGGAGAATGTCATAGGAGAAATCTGGTCTGAACTGGAGGAAGGTAGCGTCCTTGAATGTCCTTTGCTCTTGCTGGATTTTTTTAAAAAAAATTTTATTTTTTGTGATGCTGGCAAAAATGCAATCCCAGTTGTTCCTTTTGCACTTTGGGAAAACATTCAAAATCAGTTGGTTTTAAAGACTCCCAGAGAGCTCTTTTCAGAGCTGTAGTCGGCATGCTGTAAGATCATGTAGACTTCATTGCAGAGGTAGAATTGGAACTTGCCAGTTCTAGGGAAGTCTTGTGTTAAATAGCAAGTCATTTGATGGCACTCTTAACACAGCAGGGATTTACCCATGGTACACGTGACAGGTATGCAGCACTGTGTCATGAATGCTTTAGTTTTGAAGATTTGGTTATCTGCGTTTTTGTTTTGTTGTTGTTTTTATTCACACTCAATTATCACTCCTGGGCTGCTATTGCTGCTTTCTTTTTAACCAGAAATAACTAACTCTCTGTGCTGCTAATTAGCAAAGCCATTGTCCTAATGAGAAATGTTGATGGTGCTTAGCTCAGTATTCCAAGTTATCCACTTACCAGTGTGTTTCAGGATGGGGTTGATCAAGACATCTATGTAAAATATGGCTGTTTGCTTTTGTACCAGGTGACAAGTACGTGGTTGTGGACAGTGGAGGTGGCACTGTGGACCTGACAGTCCATCAGATACGATTACCGGAGGGACATCTTAAGGAGCTGTATAAAGCAACAGGTGAACTCTTGTATGGCTAATTTTCTCACGGCAGGGGTGTTTCTGGGCAGTTGCAATTCGCCCATTTCTGATTACTGTCAATGCTGCCAGCATGGGGGCTGTAGAATACTAAAACCTGTTTGAAATTGAAATACAAAGTGCAGTTAAAATGTTCTTTAAAACACAAAGCATCATGATGGATTTTGGCAGAAAGGGAGCCTGTTTTAAATCCTGGCCAGGAGAGTTGGTCTCTGAAAGTCCTGGAAGCCTGTGATTGTAACCTGATGCCGACTGTGATTTAGCTGCTAAAGCTGGCTTTCCAGGGAGGTCTCAGGACCCCTGATCTGGAGCAGGACTGCCAAGCCAAAGAGCCCGGTTTTCCCTTGCTAGGGAGGAGGGTAATGAGGAGTGAGGACATCACAGGGAGGGGGTGAGGCTACAGATTTTTGTGTCCTTTGGAGCTCATGGATGGCAGTACCAGGATGCTCACAGCTAGTCAAATGTGTCCATTTTATTTAAAGTGGAATTGATTTTAAGCGGCTTGTTGTCAAGTGATTTCTGTACAGAAAAAAATAAAAATTTCTCCCCATGGAATAAGAACAGCCTAAGTGCTTTGAAGTGTAAGTGAAAACGTCTAGTTACAGTCAGCCCCCAAGGTGGGTTTAAGTTGCTTTTGTTTTGTATTTCCCAGAAGAGCCTGGGCAGACCTCCGAGTTGAGATTCAGCTTCTTGAGGGTTTTGACATCGTCATTTCCCATTTTGTCTGGACTCAGGTGGACCCTACGGATCCTTAGGAGTCGATTTTGAATTTGAAAAGCTTCTGTGTAAAATATTTGGAGAGGATTTTATTGAACAATTCAAAATCAAGCGCCCTGCGGCCTGGGTTGACTTAATGATTGCGTTTGAGTCTCGCAAGAGGGCAGCTGCCCCCGACAGAACTAACCCACTGAATATCACCCTGCCCTTCTCCTTCATTGACTATTACAAGAAGTTCCGTGGGCACAGTGTGGAGCACGCCCTGAGGAAGAGCAAGTGAGTGGGTGTATTGCTGGGATGTCCTTGGGATGGATCGCGCTGGCTGGAAGGAGGGAGGGAGGCAGGGACTCTGCAGCCAGATGGCCCAGGTTCCAATCCTGTATATTCACTGTGTGACCTTGAATGAGGGACTCAACTTTTTTCTTCCTCAGTTTTTTCATCCGGGAAATGGGAATAATAATTCCACTCATCTTGAAAGATGGTTATAAGGCTGGAATGAGTTCATGTACGTTACTGTTCTCTACATATGTGTTACCTGTTGTTATCTACTAAAAAATAGAATCTGTGTGACAGCAGGGAGGTTTGTCTGTTTGGTCCCAGCATCTGGAATAGAAACAGATGTGTAGTAAGGACTGTCACATGACAGCTACCTGGGGATTTGGGCGAGGTGTACCCAGTGCACATTCGTGGCTTTACATAGTTACACAACGGACATGTCCTGTGAGGCTTTAATGTGCTCAGATCCAGCTATCTGTGATCATCCAAAAGAAAACACTTTATACTGACCACCTCCATCCCAGGGAAATAACCAAAAGGTCAGTGGTTTGAAGCCACCAACTGCTCTATGTGAGAAAGATGTGGCAGTTTGCTTCTGCAGAGACTACAGCCCTGGAAGCCCTATGGGGAAGTTCTACTCTGACCTACAAAATGGACTTGATAGCAGTGGGTTTGCTTTTTGAATTTCAGGGGCAGGTCAACTATAGCTGCAAAGGAAGATAGAAGAGGTAATGTCTTTGCTTTGGAGCTTCCAAGCATCCAAGTCCTGGCAGTTTACAGGATTTTCAAGGGTTATTTGCAGACTCTTAGAGGTGTGTGTTCTTCCAGGACTCATGTCTGTACAGATAAGCCGGGCTATTATTTAGCTACTCACTGTGTGTTCCTCTTTGTGCCATGCTCTGCAGTGTGGACTTTGTGAAGTGGTCCTCCCAGGGGATGCTGAGGATGAGTCCAGATGCCATGAACGCCCTCTTCAAGCCCACCATTGACAGCATCATTGAGCATCTCCGTGAGTATTTGCCAGGGCTTGGCCACTCCGTGGATAGAGGCAGGAATGGGGATTGCTTTTTTTTCCCCACATCATCAACCAGGGTCCGAGAAGTCAGGTTGGCAGATGGTCCTGGGCCAGAGCCCCCAGCTGGGCAGGGCCTGGGCTTGGCCAAGGGAGCCTGCTGGGTGGAGGCTCGGGGTCCACTCTCTCAGATACCACAGAGCACCAGACAGCATGCCCTTACCTGGGCTTTCAGATGGGCCTCAAAAGTCAGAGAGCTGGGAGCTTAAAGTAATAGGATTCTGGAGCAACAGAGTCTAGAGGAGGAATGTGCTTTGCTTTTACCAGGACAAATTAGGAATCCTAGGGTCGCCATGAGTCAGATGCGACTCGATGGCACTTGGCAAAACCTTGGTGGTGTGGTGATAAGTACTTCATTTGCTAACCAAAAGGTCGGCATTTCAAATCCACCAGGCATTCCTTGGAAACTCTATGGGGAAGTTCTACTCTGACCCATAGAGTGGCTATAGAATTGACTTGATGAAAGTGAGTTTGCTTGTTTGTTTTTTTTTGAGTTAACAGTTACTGTGAAGAAGGACCTGTTCTATGAACCAAAGGAGGACCCCAGGCACCAGGGCTATGCAGTTACCCTGCTACCTCTGTGGTCCTCACTTGGCGATGCACAGTGGACTCACGTAGGGATCATTATCAGTATCCAGACCCCCACCCACTTCCCATGACTCACCAAATTAGAACCCCTGGGGGTAGGAAGGCACAGTAATGAAACCCTGAGATTTACGTTTATAGCAGCCTAGCTTCACTAATGCCATAGAACCACTGAGGGTATTCATCTGTGCGTAGTAAATGACTGCTTAAAATTGTGACCATATTAAAAGCAGGTGTCCACCTAACAGCAGCTTGGACTCCTATTCTTGAGCGTATTAGTCCCCAAACTCTTTTCACCTCCTAGGAGAAGCAGGAAGGCTAGCAGGGGACTGCAGCTGGGCAATCCCCTTCCTCCAAGTTGGTTAGTTGTTAGTTGTCACTGAGTCACCGCCAACTCACGGTGACCTCAGGCACCACACAGCCACCTGCTGCCCAGCCCGTACTGTGGTTAGTTTGTTCAAGCCCCCTGTTGCAGCCTCTGTGTATTTCCAGAGTCTCCACTGATAAGCTCGGCTTTGTTAGGTGCTTGTGAAATAGTTGGCCTTGAGGGCAGTCCATTGTTAAGGAGAACAAGTGCTATTTCAGAATGGTTGCTTTTTTCCTTCTGCTGCCAGAGGAGGCCCAAGGGGACTTTTCTCTAAGCTTTGGGGTGAGAACCTGATATGGCTTTGGGACACAAAAATCTACTGCCATCAAGACCCTATAGGACAGAGTAGAACTACCTCATAGAATTTCCAAGAAGCACCTGGTGGATTTGAACTGTTAGCTTTTTGGTTAGCAGGCCCACCATTCAACTGCCATGCCACCTGGGTTTCCTTAGAGGTAAGGTCGGTGAAAATGGGGGATCCCCTAAGGCTGGGCCTCAAGAGCTTCTTGTTTCTCAAGCTTGCCCATGCTGAATCTCTAACGACTAGTCAATTAACTAAACCAGCTGCTGTTGGGACTCTTCTGCAACATGGCAACCCCATGTACAGCTGTGCTCCACTGGGGTTTCATTGGCTGTTTTTTTGTTTATTTGTCCCATCAGTAGATCTCCAGGCCTTTTCTTCCAAAGCACCTTTGGGTAGGCTCCAACCTCCAGCCTTAGGGTTAGCAGCCTGGCCAGGGTGTTAAGCTTTTGCACAGCCGAGAGATTCCCGTTAGCCAACTGCCCTTTAAGCATTCCTCTGGATTGGGGGCCCTGCCACTCCTAGTAAGTGGTGACTCTGTATCAGCCTGCCTCTCCTGTTTTCATGATGGCGGTTTCCCTGTGACATTAATTCCCTGCTGCTTGGAGAAGCCTTGTTAATCTTTAGCTTTTCAGTTCTTCCGGTTGTGGGGACAGGAGTGATGACTTCCTCTCTCTTCACACGGCGGTAGGAAGCTGGAAGTCAGCCTCCTTCTCTAACAGACTGGCTCTGCAGAAATTCTGGTCCCGCTCTCAGACGAAGCTGGTCCCCGCACTGAGCCCAAGAGGTCGCGTTGCTCCCCACGGGCTCCGGCCGTCCAGTCTTTCAGCCTGCTGGCCCTTGCTGACAAGCCGTTTTCCCTTCCTCTTCCCGCTCAGGTGACCTGTTCCAGAAGCCTGAGGTGTCCACCGTCAAGTTCCTCTTCCTGGTGGGTGGCTTTGCGGAGGCTCCCCTCCTGCAGCAGGCCGTGCAGAACGCCTTTGGCGACAAGTGCCGGATCATCATCCCCCAGGACGTGGGCCTCACCATCCTCAAGGGCGCCGTCCTCTTCGGCCTGGACCCGGCTGTCATCAAGGTGCGCCGGTCCCCGCTCACCTACGGAGTGGGCGTGCTGAACCGCTACGTGGAGGGCAAGCACCCACCCGACAAGCTGTTGGTGAAGGACGGCACCCGCTGGTGCACCGACGTCTTTGACAAGTTCATCTCCGCCGACCAGTCGGTGGCCCTGGGTGAGCTGGTCAAGCGGAGCTACACGCCGGCCAAGCCGTCCCAGCTTGTCATTGTCATCAACATCTACAGCTCCGAGCTTGACGACGTCAGCTTTATCACTGACCCCGGAGTGAAGAAGTGTGGCACGCTCCGCCTGGATCTTACCGGCACCAGCGGAGTGGCGGTGCCCCCGCGGAGGGAGATCCAGACACTCATGCAGTTTGGGGACACTGAGATCAAGGCCACGGCCATCGACATAGCCACCTCCAAGAGTGTCAAAGTTGGGATCGACTTCCTAAATTACTAACTGGCCCTCCCTGCCTCTTGCTCACCTGGACTCAGCTCACCTATACCTGCAGACCTCGGTCCTCACTGTTCTATCCTGACCTTGACCCTTGACATGACCCACCTGATTTCTGCAGCCAAGATGAGAACACCCAGGGCTGGAAGTGACTGGCAGTTTTGGAGGATAACACTGGTGTAGGAAAAACGGCCACACTGAGATTGAGGTTTGGGAGGAGGGAACTCCTCGGCCCTAGGATTGCTGTCCGTCTTCGTAGGTCTACACGTCGAGAAACGGCCCCTGACCAGGAAATCAGTAGGTTCTGCAGCAGTGGTTCAGCCTGCTTTGAACAGATCCCAGGGAAGAAGAATTCAGGATGCCCTACTGTGTTCTTGCTGGAGCTGAAATGAGACCTTCCAGCCACAAGGAGATTCTTCATCCCTTTGATACTTTTCTTTTTACAGTTTTTGGATGGCAGCCCGTGCAAGAGGCCACCCATCTGCAGCTCATTTCTTTCCATTGTCATGTGATGAAAAGTGGTGATTGAGTGAGAAAGCTGGAGTGTTTTTAGCTGGTGGGAGAAGGTTGCCTACACTGGACACGATTTTAGGTTCTCATGTCATTTATATTCCAAATGGATTCAACGAAGAAGAACCTGTTGGACTGTGGCCTTGGCTAATACACTACAGTTTGTGGGAGTAGGAGAGCTGGTACCTTAGCTTCTCAGCTTTGGTGGAAGTGGGACTGCTGACATGCTCCAAACCATACCTTCGCTGTGATATAACTCCCCGAATGCAAATCCTGGCTGCTGAGTCCCTAATGAATTCTAGTTAATCTGGGTAGGAACTCTGCCTGAGAACATGGGCTTGCAGTTTCCTAGTTCATGTTACGAAGCCCCAGAGTCTGGAATGGTCCCTTGCTCTGAAGGCATACATTTCTTAGACCAACACCCTCACTCCTCTAAGAGTTATGACCAATAGTTTCCACATTTTGCAAGGGATACCCTGGTGAGGCATGAAGTATTTCATGCAAATCTTCAGTTCTTAAAGTCTCTCCAAAAAAGAAATTGTAGATCTATACTTGGTCTATACTTGATGCATGAAAAAGCCACCTTTTTTTTTTCTTCTTCTTCTTTTCTTTTCCTAAAGCCAGTCAGAATAGCATCAGAATTTCCTGGGTGCTTGTTAAAAACAGATTCCTGGATCCTAATCGTGTTACTGACTGAAGCAGAACCTTGGAGACTGGGACCCAGAATCTGTGTTTTATTTCAGTTTACAGTTGAAAATTGGGAGTCACTGAATTTAGTTACGGTGGGAAACTGAAGCATAGATTATAGCCTGCATTCCTAGTCTTCCCATTTGGTTCCTCCAGGGAATCTAACACACACTTTGAAGAGTGGCAACCCCCACACATTGACCTATTGGCAAATGGAGTTTTACTCCTCTGCCTGGCTTGGACACTGGCACTTTTAACCCTTGCAGGAAGGGAATGGAGAGCAGAGACCTACCAATGGAAAACAGCGTTGAGGGCGATTAGTGTTAGATTACGGAATGATCTCTTGCAGCTGGTGATGGCATGCATGTATAATGGCCAGTAGAAGCTACTTGATAGTGCCCCCCCCAAGCAACCTCCAGGGCATGAGTCCTACTTTGCCCACCTCTTACCCCCCTGAGCAGAGGAGAATGACTGAAAGAAAGGAATTCTAGAATCAGGACTGAATAAAGGATCAATGGATGGGTGTGCATTCCATCCTTCACCACTGTTCAAAGCCAGTCTCCTCTCACATCCCAGAGCCAACTGATGAAAAAGAAATCAAGGATCTGACTCACAGTAGTCCATCTGATCTGTTCAAAGCGGTCTTTTCCACCTGCTGGCATTCATTCTGGTTTTAAATCGCTGGCATCATAATGAATGGAGAATGAGCAAGCTAACTTAGAGTGCAAATGGTATTCACAAACCCATAGTCATAGTTGGTATGCAGATTTTTAAACAGCATTTACCATTTCATTTGAATATATCTTCTTTTTCACGTTGCTTGCTGCAGAATTCCCTACTAGGATGTGAAACACCAACAAACCACACAACTAAAGAAGGTTCATCACATAATTTGGTAGTGGGATTTCACATCCGGGCCCAAAGATGGGGTTGCTAGTGTTCTCTTTCTTGCTTCCTGCTCTGCTTCAAAGGCTCAATGTTCTGGGTCTTTCCTGGGTGTTGCCAGCCATACTCGACAAATAGGACTTTTCAATTCAGTTCTGAGTAATATAATTTTATGTATATACAACATTAGAAGACTGTACAGAATCTTTATTTCTACAATGTGCTTGTATGTATATAAAAAAGAAAAATATTCTTTGATTTTGTTGATTATCTTGCTGCTCTTCATTTTTTCATCGTGCTCACTAATCACACACTTGTACTCACATCAAGTGATGGACTGTGTACACAAGACTGAGTAACAGAGGTGCCTGGGGTCAGACAACTCTTTCAACAAATGACCACCTGGACCAACCACTTCATCAGACCCTTCTTTGTGAATATCCTTCTGAAAGGTTCGCAGTGTATCTCTAAAGGAACATCATAAGGTGCCCATTCTCCTGTCCAGCCTTTGAGAGCAGAACGTTCTGGTGCGATAAACAGTGTGACTGTGCAGAAGAACCTCCACAAACTCTTTGCGTTCCTGTAGGGGAGCCCACCTCTCCTTGGGCAGCGAAGTCTTCACTCCAAGAGCAAAGTGTGGTCCACTGTGTGGGGGGCTTTCAGTGTGCCGGGGCCAAAGGAAGGACTGAGTGTGTGTGTAATGTAGTCAAGCCCCTCATTTTTGACTGATGTAAGGCCTTCCCTACCTTGCATTCAGCATGTCTCCTTATCTGTTCCTCCAAAATGAGCGTGAGTGGACTCGTTGGTGTTGGCAAACAGCTGATCAAGTAGGCGGTAATTTTACTGGACTCTCTTCTGGCTCAAATGATACAACCCTAATAGTCAAAACACCTGAAAGGAAACCCTCAAGTGTATCCCCTGTCCTCCCACTGAACTATTCTAGAATAAGAGCACTGGATAAGTCCACTTGGACACACTTTCTCATCTTAAAGAGTTTAGAAGGCCTGTGTCTTGATGGTTGAAGGACTACTCAGTTGTCCCTGGCATATTATCTGATGTGTCTCTTGGAAGAAGAGCTTCAAGGATTTCCTTTGTAACTGCCTTCTCTGTACACATCAGGTGTTAATAAATGCTGTCTGACAGACAAGTTACACTGATAGGAAAGACGAAGGGACATAGAAGTGTTTTTGCGAGTAATGGTTTGGATGAGTTCAGATCAGAGAGCCTGCCCTCCCCTTGGAATGTGATTTAGATCAAGTTTAGCTTTTAGAGTCCAGGTCTGGTCCATTGCCAGGGTAGCAAAGAATCGCATGCACCAATGTGAACAGGAGTCAAAATGCAATATTAGCTAAAGATCGAATTTTACACAGCAGAGCTGTAACAGCTGTGATCAAGCTGCATAATTATGCCGGGAAATGACTTAAGTGAATGACCAGCATATAAACATTGTTGGCCGCAATGTCACATCTCTCATCTGCTTGAACTACAGAACTCTGTTCTCAAATATCAGCCATTGGGTCTTGTTCACTGTAAGAGAAATTCATACTTCACAAAAATTTGCAGCAATTCACAACTGGACAGGATTGTATCTACACACTCTGTTTTCACGACGTCTAATAAAGCAAAAGTCTGGATCTCACGTGGCCTAGATTTTGTGTGTATGTGTATGTGTGTGTCTATTCTGGGTGTGTAAATGGGATGAGAGACAGCCTCCCTGCAACCTGCTTGGGTGGAGAATGGTTTTCAGGTCCTTTCCTGTGTGCTATACTTCACTACAGTCATTCCAAAAAGATTGGCCCCTTTGTTGGGGGTAGTGGAAACAATGTTTTGTTTGTATCCTTGGAACTCCTTAGCCCTCCAAGTTAGAAGCTGGTCTCACTGGAGAGGAGGCAGGTAAGTTGGGATGGCCACTGCAGACTGTATTGCACCCAAAGCAAGGTCAAAATACAGAAGGCTGGGGGCTTCTGGCATCCTAGCAACCGTGCCAACTGGGCTGTGGCTCAAACCCAGTGCTGTTGAGCTGATGCTGACTCACAGCGACCCTATAGGACAGAGTAGAACTGCCCCATAGGGTTTCCAAGTTGCTGCTGGTAGATTCTAGCTGCTGACCTTCAGGTTAGCGGGTAGGCGAGTACTTCACCACCGTGCCACTTGGATTTATTCCAGGCTCACTCTGCTTCACCCTCTAGAGGTGGCTCTAGAAGCTTCTGGATGGCCTTGAGAGAGTTCTAAGTGGCTTCTTCCTGAATGGCTGGCATGAAGTTCAGCCGCCAGGAGGGTGAGGTGGCGGAGGCTCAGAGGGACAGCAAACACCACTGGGAAATAGCGCCCCCTTGAGGCCATCCACTCTGGCCCTCTCCCTCTGTCGTGGGAGCAGTAGGGGACTGCGGGTCTCTAAGGGCCGTCCTGTCCCTCTACATGTTTTAAAAGGAGCCCTGGATGTTGCAGAGGCTAAGGGCTTGGCTGCTAACCAAAAAGTTTGTGGTTCAAACTCACACAATCGCTCAGATGGAGAAAGACTGGGCCATTCTGCTCCTGTCACGATTACAGCCTGGAATAGTAGGGGCCCTTCTACTCTCAGAAATACACCTGACGGCACTTAGCTCCGGTTCACGCTGTCTATAGCTTGGCGGGTCTCAGTGCAGTGAGCTGACCCTCAGGCCCCCCTCCTGATGGGGAGGGGAGACTCAGACTTCTGGCTACCCCCTGTGTTTCAGAGTAGAACTGCCCCTCACATGGTTGTCACTGGGTGAGAGAATTGGAAGTGCTCACTAGTCAAGCGGTTGACCGTTGGTGCCCTCGGGGACTCCAGGCCCCGTTGGCGCCTTAAAATGATAGGACTCTGGTTAGAAGGAAGTGAGCTGCGTGACTCCATCTCCCCGGGCATCCCTTCCTCAATTTGGGTGCATTTCACCTTTTCTGCCTTTGCAGGCCCTTTACCTGCCCCTTAACCCAAACCCACTGCTGTGGAGTCAGTTCTGACTCAAAGCGATCATACAGGACAGAGTAGAACTGCTCCAAAGGGTTGCCAAGGAGCACCGGACAGATTGGGACTGTCAGCTTTAGCACTTAACCACTACGCCACCCGGGTTGCCTGCCCCTTAAACCCAAATCAAAAACCTTTGGTGTCTGTCAATTCTGACTTCATGGGGACCCTATAAGACAGAGTAGAACTGTCCCACAGAATTTCCAAGGAGCATCTGGCAGATTTGAACTGCCAACTTTATGGTTAGCAGAAGTAGCATTTAACCACTGCACCACAGGGTTACTACCCATTCTGGACATCCAGCCTTTCCTATTAGGAGACAAAAACTGGGGGAAGGGGGTTGCTGAGCCCAGGGAAGCCCCCAGGAACACAACGCAGCTCTGTTCTCCCTCCCTGGCCGCCTCTTGTCCTCAGGCCGCACACTGTCCTGATGTCCAGGCCTACGCTAGGAGGCCTGCTCTGGCCACCTTTTGTGACATCTGGGCCAGTTGCCTGGGTTTCCATGTCAGTTAAAATGGTGGCTTTGACCTTGATTCTCTAGGCTCCCCCTTCTCCCCAATACACAATCCAAGAAGGTACCCCCGTGGAAGAAGAACAATTGCACTGGAGGTTAAATACGTGTGGGCCAGGTCTCCGAGGGAGGCGACCCTCATTCTGAGTAGGTGGTCTAAGGCTCCGTCCCAACCCTCTCCAGATTCAGGGCACACGGGTTCTGTGCGTCTGAGGCTCTGGGAGGCGGGGTTCGGCCTCGCCCCTCCCCCAGCAGTGAGCGCACAAAGGCCTGGAGGTCCAGTTGGCGGCCCAGGGGCTTAGAAGGTGTTGGAGACTCCGGGGCCATCGTCCTGCTGGCCCAGGTGAGTCAGGAGCGTTGGAGGTGTCAGGGGGCTCAGTAGGAGTGTAGGAGGGGTCTGTGTCCTTGTCTTCTGACCCCTCACCAGCTCCCGACCTGGGGGCACTTTTTCTCCAAGCTCATCCCTGGCCACCTTCTCCAGGCAGCCCTCCTGGGTGTGGTCCGCATCCACCTAGCACTAGGCACTGCAACCCATCCCAGCATCCCAGAATCCTGCCCCTCAGAGTTTAGAGGTCATCTTGCCAGACACTCTTATCATCTTCGCGATCCAGTGGATTCTCACCGCTAGCGACAGACCAGAACTGTCTTTCCAACGCCGTAATCATTACGGGAAGCAGACTGCCACATGTTGCTCCCCCAGAGAAAACCCATCACTGGACTAGTGGGTGTGCACTGCTGACCTTCCCTTTAGCTTCCGAGCGCTGAACCACTGCACCACCAGGGCACCTTTCAGACCCTCTTAGATTTGTGAATTCTCAAAGGAGTTGCTTAGCAACTCTGTGCTGGCTTCTTCTCATCTATAAAAGTGGAGAGTCGGAGAAGAAAAAGAGCCTCAGAGTGTTGGATTGACACAGGGACAGTAACAGCGGGCTCAAGCGGATGGCGCGGACCGGGCAGCAGTCCGTTCGTTTGTCCTAGGGTTGCTAGGAGTCCGAACCGACTCCATAGGCCCCAAACAACAATAGCATAAAGTGGGGCCTGGAACAGAAACTAGCCCTTAGGGCAGCTGTGAAGACGAAGCCCGATTGCCGGGTTTCTCCTCCAGCAGCGTCCCACTAAGACTGTGGGGAGGACTGCAAGAGTCAACACAGGTACAGCCTTTAAACCATCTCGGTAGGCTGGTGGTCGGTAAGTGTCTGTGGAACCAGACCAGCTTGTCTGGTTCCGAGGAGCCCTGGTGGTCCAGCAGTTAAGCACCTGGCTACAGGTCACTGGTTCAAACCCGGCCCCCACTCTGTGAGAGGAAAATGTGGCTAAGCTGCTTCTTGTGAAGATGACAGAGAGCCTTGGGAACCCTATAGGCCAGCTCTGCTCCGTCCTATGGGATCACTATGAATCCAAAGGGACTTAGTGGCAATGGCATGGTTCGGGGTCTGTATCTAGAACCATTGTCCCCTGTCTGCCAGGCACGTGATGCCAGCAGTGGGATGTGCACCAGGGAGCATCCTGTCCTCACTGCTCCCAGCCTGGTGGGGACTCAACGACTTTAAAAAGCCCCTGCTTTGCCAGCCAACCTGGGTCCTTCACCTTCCCCTTTATCCCTGAGGCCTCTCTGGTCACTGGGCATCACTTGAGAGGTGAACTGATTTGGCAGGAAGGGCCACAGCAGCACTCACAGATGCCAGATGTGGCCTGGCACATATGGGGGGACATGGGTGGGTCCTGAGGAAGGAAGAGATGTCACCTGGGAGATAGCGTCACATAAATGGGTGCTGGAATGGGTCCTAGAATGGACCCATCAATGCCCTCTGCTCACCTGCCTTGGGCTTCTTGCTGGTCTTTTGAGACTTTCTTGGCCCTTCACCCAGAGTTTATGTCAACTAGGGTTTCTTAACCATGCCACTGTTGAGAGTTCGGGTGGATAAATCTTTTGGGCTTTGTAGAATGGTCAGCAGCAACCTCCACCTATTCATTGCATGCCAGCAGCAGCCTTCCCCCAGCTGCAAAAGCAAAAACTGTCTCCAGATATTGCCATGAAACTCAAGTGGTGTAGTGGTTAAGTGCTATGTCTGCTAACCAAAAGGTTGGTAGTTGGAATCTACCAGGGGCCCCTTGGAAACTCTATGGAACAGTTCTACTCTGTCCTACAGGGTAGCTATGGGTTGGAATCCATTAGATGACAGTGGATTTGGTATGGTTTGAGACACTGCCAGGTGTCTCTGGGGTGGGTACAGGAGACAAATCCTTTCCCTGTTGAGAACCTTCCAGCCTGATGCCACCAGGATAAAAAAGGACCTGGTCTTTCCTCCCCACCGAAGCTCCTGAGTCTTGCTAATCTTTATTGTCCCAGTCTCCGTCAGTGGCTCCCGGCCATAGTGTGTGTGCATCTCGGACTGTATCATGGATCGGGGGCTGAACGGATGGGTGAAAAGAGGCCTCTAGGGAAAGAGAGATAGCTGATAGGTGACAATCTGTATACGTGTTACCTGAATTAACAGCAAAGCCAGGGCTCTTGGCATCTGTCACGGTTTCCATAACTGAAGCCTACCACATCTTCCAGCTTGGTGTAAGCCTATGGTATTGCCTGTTGGTGCCAATATCTTGGCAAGGTAACTCTTTTCCCCACTCTGCCTTGAGCCCCTAGGGTTCTCACATCTGTGCGGTAAGAACTTGAGTTGGGGACAATTGATGAGACACTTTCCTTCCCCCTGTCTCCCCCCCTTCTCTTCATTAACACAGAACAAAACCATGGAGACTCCCAAGACCTTCATGAGAAACTTGCCGATCACCCCAGGCTATTGTGGTAAGTGAAGACATGACCTGCAGGCGTGCTGGGTAGGAGAACCATGATCCTGGCCACTGTCCCCACCTTGGCTCGCTATCCTCATCTGTCCAGCTAACTGGGCAGTGTTCTAACTTTTAAGACATATATTGAGATCACTCCGTGACTGAAGATTGCTGGTAGCTGTGTCATGGATTGAATTGTATCCTCCACCAAGATCTCTGTCATCCTGGCTAGGCCACGATCGCCAGCGTTGTTTGATTGTCCACCAATTTTTCATCTGATGTGATTTTCTTGTGTATTGTAAACACTGCTTTTATGACGTTGATAAGGTAGGATTAGCAGCAGCTACATTAATGAGCCAAGACTCAATCTACAAGATTAGGTTGTATCTTAAATCAATCTGTTTGGAGACCTAAAAGAGAGAAGCAATCAGAGAGACGGAGGAATCTCATATCACCGAGAAACAAGAGCCAGGAGAGTAGTATCTCCTTTGGAGCTGGGGTCTCTGTGCTGAGAGTCTCCTAGGTCAGGGGAAGACTGATGACAATGACCTTCTCCCAGAGCCAACAGAGAGAAAAAGCCTTCCCCTGGAGCTAAACCCCTAAACTCTGTGAGAGTAGATTCCTGTTAGTTAAAGCCATCCACCTGTGGTGCTTTTATTAGAGCCAGTCACTAAGATAATTGAGACCAGATACCTAAGACTGCTGGATTTTGATAAACAGAGGAGTTTAACTGAGGTAGGAGCTCTCAGGGCACAGCCTAGTATACAGGCAGCACTTAATTAATGCCTGCTGAAAGAATCTGAGTGAACTGTCATGAAATAGATACAGTAAGTTCAGGCCCAATCCTTCTTCCTAAGTTGGGCTTTCTCAAGTCTTTCACAAGGTTGACTCGTGTGGTCTCCTTCCTTCCTGTGTCTCCTTAAAGGGAGGTGGCCAACTGTCCTGGTTTAGCTAGGACTAGAAGTTACTTGTACTGGGAATCCCTTGGTACTTGGAAAATCAGGACAGCTGGTCACCCTACCTAAAGGCTCCTCCTCTCCATACTTTTGGGGTACTCAGAATTTATATCCTTGTGAATGATAACCCCAGTGGTCCCCCTGGACCCTCAACTGTCGTGTACCACGTTCCCAGGGGGGTAGTACGTGGGGCAGTCCTGAGGATGCCCAGTTTCACCCTGTTCCTCCTGGCTGGAAAGGAGCACAGGCTTTGAATTCTGACCAACTGGGCTCCCAGTCTGTGCTTGGTCACTACCTGTGTGACCATAGGTAAGTGACTTCTTTTTCTGCATCTCTTTTCTCTCTTTTTCAATAAAATGGCATATATGGATTTCTTAGTCCTGCCGTAACAAATGACCAGAAACTGGATGGCTTATGTTTCAAAACAAATTTATTCTGTCATGGTTCTGGAAGTCAGAAGTCTGAAATGAAGGTCTGCCTCATTCTGGAGGCTCTGAGATAGAATCTGTCGATGTCTGTCTCCTAGCCTCTGATGACAGCCAACTCTCCTTGGTGTGTGGCTGTGTGGTTTTAATTTCTGTCTTTCTCTCCACCGGGATGTGCCCATGCCTTCTCTCTGTGTCTTTGACTGTGTCTCAAGTCTCCCTCTCCTTTCTCTTATACGGACACCAGCCACTAGATTGGGGCTCACCCTAAACCCAAGATAATCTCAGGATCCTTAATTGAATAACATCTTAACAAAAAAAAGTAAGAAACAACAACAAATACAACCCACTCCTACTGAGTCAATACTGACTCATAGTGACCTTACAGGATGGAGGAGAACTGCTCCATTGGGTTTCCACGGAGCACCTGGGAGATTCGAACTGACCTTTCACCCAGCAGCTGTGGCTCTTAGCCACTATGCCATTAAGGTTTCTGGATTACATTTACAAAGACCTTATTTCCTAATAAGGTCACGTTTGGAAATAAGGTCGTACAGCACCAGGGGTTAGGACTTGGACATACCTTTGGGCAGATGCAGCTCAGCTTATCATTTGGAGAAATGATCAGTTCTTCATGAGATGGTTATAGGACTGACAGGAGCCAGCCTATACAGTCGGTAAAAGTCCTGGCCCTTAGCAAGACTCAGTAAGGCAGTTGGAGTCCGTATATGTGTGTGCATATACAGCATTAAATCTGCAGGCAGATTAAAGTAGGCCCAGGGGCAAAAAAAAAGCACTGTGGGAGGGCCCCCAGGTTTTTACTTTCTGCCCCCCTCCTCCTGTGACATTAATCCAAAACCAGTTGTCATCAGGTTGATTCTGACTCAGGGCAACCCCGTGTGTGTCAGAGAACAGCTGTGGTGGTGCATAGGTAGAATTTTTTGAAAGTAGATTGCTGGGTCTTTCTTTTAAGGCACTGCTGGGTGGACTCAAATGTCCACCCTTTCAACTTCCAACCCTTTAGTTAGCAGCCCAGTATGTCATAATCATTGGCAGCACTCAGACTCCTTGATGACGTTACCCATTGCCTTTGAGTCAATTCCAACTCATAGCCACCCTAGAGGACAAAGCAGAACTGCCCCAGAGGAATTCCAAGGAATGGCTTGTGCATTCAACCTGCTGACTTGTTGGTTAGCAGCTGGACATTTAACCACTGCACCAGCATGACTCCCTTAGGACATTAAACCAAAACCCAAACCAAAGTCCCCTCCGTCAAGTAGATTCCAAGTCACAGCACCCCTATAGGACAGAGTAGAGCTGCCCCGTAGAATTTCCAAGGAGCATGTGCCGGATTTGAACTGCTGACCTTTTGGTTAGCAGCCATAGCCTGTGACCATCATGCCACCAGGGTTTCCCTCATGACATTAAGGATCTTTGATTTGCCCAAAGGTAGCGGAGACTACCAACACATCAAGATCAGTCCTGCAATTAGATGCTTCCAGAGGTGGGGCTGTTGCCCAGTGTGGGGGTTGGGGTTGCTGTGTTTAGCAAGCCCAAGTTTTTCTTTACCCAAGACAAAGACCAAAGTGAGCAGTATTTATTATTATTCAATACTAAGAGATAATGATTATGATTTTGGCAGCTTAAAAACCAAGTTTTTAACCAGTCTTTTCTTATCTGTTCTTCTTAAAAAAAGGTTTTATTGTGACAATATTATAGCACTTGGGATTCAGCGTCCAGTTTAAATAAATAGTTGTGTTTTACCCATGCTAATTGTAATGATTATATGTTATTTTGCTTCAGGAAATGGCAAAAAATTGTTCTAGGGGTGGGTCTTGCAGATAATGAATTTACCTTTTTGTGTAATCGGTCTGTTTGCTTTTAATAAGCCCACAATTTCCTGATGGTCCGACAAGAAAGATCCAAAATGGCATTTGGGAAGTGTCAAGGAAAATAAGCTTTCTCTCTAAAAAGATGAATAATTTCAATTACTCCTCAGGCTATCATTTGGGCCCATTAAATGCTTTCACCATTTGCTGTTCCTGCTGACATGGGGGTTTGGCTAGCAAGGAGTATTTCTGTCACTGCCTTTGAGGAAATGGGCCTCCCCGCATCCCCCCAAGGTCATTTCTGGTGGCCTCGGGTAGCCCAGCCGTAGTACAAACAACAGCATTGCATGGAGTAATGGCCTTTGGGCAAGTGCAATGCCATTAGCCCAGGCAGAGCAGCCAAGTGGTGGGGCGCAGAGGAAGGCTTGAGTCAGTTCCCAGGCGGGGGTCTTGCTAAGGAAGGGCGGTGATTCTGTCGGCTCTTGCAGGCTTTGTGCCGTACCTTAGCTGCCAGGGCACCCCCAGCGAGGACAGCATGCACCAGTGTCTGCAAGCCTTCCAGGAGAAGACTCAGAGATACAAGGAGCAGCAGGAGGAACTTCGCTGCATAGTGGCTGCGACCCCGAGACTGAAGCCCGTCTGCTCCGATGAGACGCTCCGTCAGGCCCTGCACCAGTACTACCGGAAGTACCACCCCATGAGTCTAAGTACTGTACCCTGAAACCAGCCCCTTCCCCCCAGACCCAAGTGCCCATCCTGGCCAGCCCTCTGAGCTACCACAGATAAAACCCACCGCTTTTGAGCTGGCTTCCACTCGTGGCCACCCCATGTGAGTCGGAACAGAATTGTGCTCCATAGCGTTTTCACTGGCTGGTTTTTTGAAAGCGTGTCACGAGCCCTTTCTCCCAGGCGCCTCTGAGTGGACTCGAACTTCCAGTCTTTTGATTAGCAGTGAGTGGGTTAACCATTTGTTGCATCTAGAGACTCCTTAAAAAATTAGGAAAAAACTCCTTTGCCATCAAGTTGATTTCGACTCACAGTGACCGATCACTAAATCCAGCACATTTCCAAGTCCTCAGGAGTTAGTGTGAAGTGTCAAAGGCTCAGTTGATAAAAATGGGAAATACTTCCCAGGATAGGGGACACAGTGGAGTCTTGGTTAGGTAAGAGGTGCTGGTCTGCCAACCAGGAGTCCCTGGGCAAGTGACCCAAACTTACTGACATCAGCCTCCCTATCAGCAGGTCCCATTTTTCAGTTGCTTTCTCTGTGCCAGACACCATTGCTTCGTCAAGTATCTGTAACAACCTTATCAGGTCAACACTGTTATTCCCATTTTACAGATGGGAGAAATAAGGCTCCAAGAGGTAAGGTCCCTGAGGCTGGTGCTTGGGCTATGATGGCAGATCTGGGATGGAATCCAGTTTCTAGGTTGGGGATCTGGCACTGAATAACAATCCCAATAACGATAGCAAATAATAATATGATTATATAATATTAATAGTCACAAAGCAACTACCTATGCTAGCTACCATTCATAAAACAGTGATTTGACCTAGATGATTTTTAAGATCTAAAAATCCATAGGCAAAATCATGCTGATTGCTGCTGCTATTGTTAGTACTTTGTTTGAAATGGAGGTGTTTGAGAATACATGATAGTTTAAATGTTTCCTATGCTTTAAGAATTTCCAAACTGTTAGAAATAACATTGACACAAGAGTTCGGAATTTAGCCCACTGTGCAACTACTTGCTGTGTGACCTGCGGCAGGTTGCTTTCCCTCTCTGGACTCCAGTTTCTTCATCCAGGACAGGAAAGAATGGACTAGATACATCCTAGGGTGCCTTCCAGCTCTGATGTTCTGAGACTAGGTGTCCTACTTTGATACTTAGAACAACTGGAGGAAGAGATGGTTGGGTAATAGCTCATCTCACAAATATAAAACTGAGTCTCAGAAAGGGGAGATGACTTACCTAAGGTCACACAGCCAGCAGAGCTAGACTCCAGACCCAAAGCCAAGTTCCCGGTGCTTCCTCTTAACCTTATATAAATGGTTACAAATGGGCATTTGAAGCTTTTTGGTTAATCTGAGAAGAAAGCAGGATTTGTTCAGGAGCAGGGGACTTGGAAACCAGAGGTCTGGGTTTGAATCCTGACTGTGCCACTTTCTGGCTCTGTGACTTTGGCCAAATCTTAACTGCTCTAAGGTCTCAGTCTCCTTGTCTAAAAACTGGGGTAAAAATGGGACCAACCTGTTATGGTTAGTGAGAGAATTCAGTGAGATGATATGTGTAAAGCCTTTACCAAGGTGCACAGAGTCAATGAACCAGTGGTAGCTGCCCTTAATACATCCGTGTTTGTGAGGATTCACCATGAGCTCAGAGTTGGGGTGCCAGCCAATTTGGGAATGCTACCTGGCAGGCAACTTCCCAAAGTCCTCAAGAAGCACTGTGTCTTTTTACAGAATGCAAATATATCAAGAAACCCCTTGAGGAACCGCCAATCCCTGGCTGGGGGGGCTACCTGCCCAGAGCCAGAGTCACTGAACTTGGCTGTGCCACACGGTACACCGTCATGGCCAGAAACTGCTACAGGGACTTCCTGGACATCGTGGAGCGGGCCAAGAACGCACACCTGAAACCGTATGAGGAGTGAGTCTGGGCTCAGGTTGTAAGTACAGGTGACAAGAACGGGGAAGAGCAGAACCTGGTGTTTCCCAAATGCCTCCAGTCCGAGGCTGGGACTGTTTCTATATCTGATGTGTTTTATAGAAGGTGCCTTCTTCTCAGCTGTCACCTTCCGCTGTCCATCCACAGCCTAGCATCCCCCAGCAGCCCTGCCTTTGGTCTTTGCTGGGCTGCAGGCAGGGGCTGGGAATGAAAAACAGCGGTCAGAAAAACAGGACTCAGAAAGCATCCCAGGGCTCAAGGTTGGCTTCCGTAGCCTCAGCTTTCTCTTCTGTAAAATGGGGATGATAATCCTTACCTCTAGGGCAGCTGTAAGACTGAGAAATAAACATAACATGCTCTCATAGGACCTGCATCAATTATAGTTCTTCTGGTTATGATGAATGCAAAGGAATAACGTGGTGACTTTCCTTTTGTCATTAGAATCTACGGAGTCAGCTCCCCACAACCTCCTCTAGCCCCTCCTCCAAAACGTTTGCAGCGTGATGGGCTGCTGCCAAGATACCCGGATTTTTCTCTTCCGAGTAAGGAAGAATTCTTATAATAGATATGCAAAATAGATGAATATAATGAAATTGTATCTGCAGTGGCCGCTTTGCTTCTCTGGCCACTTTCCTGCAACTCCTGCTGATGGTTTTAACCTTTTCCAGGTGACAGCTGTCCTGCCGTTATAGGGCCCCTGAGAGGGGACTCTGTACCTCCGGTGGGGTGTGGCTGTGGCCAGGTGAACGCCTCAGGCAATGGGAAGATTCACCTAGAGCCACTGACCTCAGCCAGCAAGTATGCAGAAAACTAGAAGAGGCAAGGCTTCAGAGTCCGGTGAACCCCAAGGTGGGCTCGGAAGCCTGCTGTTCTCACGTCAGGATCAGCCACCTACCCACACCCCAGTAGGCAACAGGGAAGTGTAATCTCTCAAGAGTCCCTTCATCTACCTCCTGCACCTTGAGCGGTGGGCAATGAATTGCATTTGTGATGCAGACTATAGAAAAGCAAGTTCATTATAGAATGAACTCTGACCTTCATTGTAGTGTGAATAAAGAGAATACTCCGCAGCATCCTAAAGGTTTCTGCAGGGTCGTTTTTCGGGGGGCTGGGTAGCTTCTGGGGAGGGAGTTTCTGTAGACTTTCTGAGCCAGGGTCAGGCCCATCTCTCCCTGACTTCCCATACTGCCTGGCTGCACCTGGCTCATCACTAAAGCCCTAGCCCAGTCCTCCAACTGGTCAGTCCCTGTCAGTCAGGGTCGCAGTTCCCTAGTGCTGTTATCACAGAAATACCCTAGAGGGGTGGTTTTAAAAAGCAGAGCTTTATTTTCTCGCACTTCAGAAGGCTGAAGTCCAAGTTCAGGGGAAGACTTTCTCTGCTGGTTCTGGGGGAAGGTCTCTGTCTCCTGTATTCTTCGGCTCCTTGGAGATCTTCACTTGGCCACGGTCTTTTCTGAGATCATGCTCGCTTGCTCTGTGTCTCTGCTAAATGATTAGATTTAGGGTCCACTCTATACTGAGAAGCCTCATTAACAACAGCAGAGAAAACCTTATCTACAGGGGGATTATATCCACTGGTATTTTGTTGCTATGTGCAGTTGACCTCTGGCTTCATAGCAGCTCCACGTGACAGAGCAGAACAGCCCCATGGGATTTTTATGGCTGTGATCTTTGCAGAAGTGGACAGCCAGGTCTTTTACCAAAGAGTTGCTGCAGCGGGAGTTCAAACTGTCAGCCTTTCAGTTTGGAGCTGAGAAGAATTCTGACACATATTTTGGGGGACACAATTCAATCCATAATGTTTACCTGGGGTCCTGGCATGACAGATCCTCAACCCTGGTTTTTCAGAATCTGGTTCCCAGGATTGCTGAGCTGGCAGACACTGCTAACCTCCTGTTGTCACTGGCAGCCGTTGGCAGGCATTCTTTCTGATGCTACTGCCCAGCCACCAGGCCTCGGAAGAAATCAAGAGCAGCTCCTCCAGGCAGTGAGGCACAAAACCACGCAGGACTCAAAGATGCACTGAACGGCTTCTAGCTGTCCCTGTGGCTTCCCGAGTCCACAAGCTTCCACTGGCAGAAAGTAGGAGGTTTAGGGAATGTTGATGAGAAAAACTTACATCTTTGCTTGTACCAACCTCCAAGTGAAATTCAGTGTTACCCTCAACTGCAAATACAAGCCATGAATCACAGCAACACCTTATCCCAACAGCAATCAAGGTTCTTTTTGCGTCAAATGACATTTGTTGCAAACATCTTGATAGAATGACAATACTTGTCCCTACTTTATAATTACAGCAGTTACTGGAGCATCTGTATTTACTTCCAGTATTGTTACTTAGTATATGAATTAAGAACACGTATAATTATCATCACAATTTTGTTTTTATCATTTTAATAATATATTTCAATGTAATGAATCGGTTTCCTTTGTCATCCTATGTTTTTAAGAAACATTACAGATAGTTCCTGAATTACAATGAGTTCCATTCTGGCAACTAAATCATAAGTTGTTCTGACGTAAGTTGAATACCTCAGTCTTTTTTATTATTATTATTGTCATAGCCTAATATACAGCCATGTTTTGAACAGTAAATCCTAATATTGAACATCTGAGAATGGTGATGTCAGAGAATTATGCACTGAAAGGTTGTATGTACCACGTATTGCTAGCAGTACGATACAACACAGTAAAAGAAAAAAACTTGATAGTTTGAAGTGTGGTTTGTTGTAGCTAGAGCGCGTCCTAAGTTGGAAACTACCTGCGTTCCGAAAAGAGGTTCATAACCTTCACCAAACAGCCAGAGAGGTCCGTGACAGAAGCTTGTGCAGGCAAACAACCACAGTGTGTGCAAAGGGTGATTATCACACAAAACAGTTAAAAAGTCCAAACCCCAAAGGACTCCTTAAAAATGAAATCCATTATACTTCAGTCAATTCTAGTTCATAGGGAGCCTACTGGACAGAGTAGAACTGTCTCACAGGGTTTCTAAGGAGTGCCTGGAAGAGTCAAACCACTCACCTTTTGGTTAGCAGCTGTAGCTCTCAGGCACCACCCCACCAGGGTTGCCACATACATGTGTATATATTGTTGTTAGGGGCCACCTGGTCAGTTCTGACTTAGATCGACCTTCTGTACAGCAATGTGAAACATTGCCTGGTCCTGTGCCGTGCCCCAAATTGCTGTCTTGTGTCACGGATTGAATTGTGTTCCCTAAAAATTCTGTAGTGGTTTGGGCCATAACTCCTGGTATTGTAGGATGTTCCTCTGTGGTCAGCAGTTGTGTCGGTAGAGCAAGATTCAGTATGTGAGTTTGTGTTGTGCCTCGAGACAGTCTCTTCAGATATAAGGAAGAGAAGCTGGGGGAGACATTTGGGGACCTGATACCACCAAGAAAGCAGAGTAGGGAGCTGAGCGTGTCCTTCGTAGAGGACTGAGGTCGCTGTGGCTTTGAAGCTTCCACTCCACGGGAGGATTGACAAGGACCTTCCTCCAGTGCCAGCAGAGAAAGCCTTCCCCTGGAGTTAATACCCTGAGTGTGGACTTTTAGCTTACTGGACTGTGACCAGGTAAAGCTTTTTAAAGCCACCCACTCATGGTATTTGTGTCAGAGCAGCACTAGCTGACTAAACAGCATCTTTAAGCCCGTTGTACAGCCACTGTCTCGTTGTCTCATTGAGGTTCTTCCTCTTGTTTGCTAACCTTCCACTTCACCAAGCATGCTGCCCTTGTCCAAGAACCGAACCCTTCTTGTAACATGTTCAAAGTATATAAGAGGCAGTGTTCCCATCCTTGCTTCTGAGGAGTGCTCTGGACCTACTTCTTCCAGGTCTGTTCATGCTTTTAGCAGACCATGGTATATTTCACATTCTTCTTCAACACCACAATTCAAGGGTATCTGTTCTTCTTCTGTCTTCCTCATTCATGGTCCAGCTTTCACATGCATGTGAGGCCATTGAAAATGCCATGGCTGGGTTACGTGAAGAACACAGCATAGGAATGGAGGAAGACTTACTCACAACCTTAGTTGTGCAGGTGACACAACCTTGGTTTCTGGAAGTGAAGAGGATTTGAAACACTGATGGCAATCACAGACCACAGACTTCAGTGTGGATAAACACGCACATGTACATACATCTAAAACCAAACCAAACCACACCTATTGTTGAGTTGATTCCAACTCATGGTAAACCCAAGTACTGCAGAGTAGAACTGTGCCGCACAGGGTTTTCTTGGCTGTAATTTTTATAGAAGCAGATCGCCAGGTCTTTATTCCGTGGGGTTGCTGGGTGGGTTAGAACTGCCAATGACTGGGAGAACAGTAGAGTACCAATTATTTGTGCCACCTAGGGATCTGTGTATATACACATTTATACTTTCTTTTTAAAAGAAAAAAAAAGGTAGAGGAAACTTAACCTGTAGTGCCAGTGGTGGCTATGTGAATTACGGTGGTACAGTATTTTTTCTTTACTTGATTGTGCTTTTTAAAAATTTACCCAGATATTACTTTCATAATTGTGAACAAGTGTTGCTTCTTAAATCTTTATGTGAATCGATTAAAAGATACATTACTCTTTTTGCAAATATATCTTTAAAAAAGAAAAACACTGCACCTGAATAGAAGGCAGCTGGGATGCTCTTCACAGGGCTTGGGAAATGCTCAGTGAGGAGTTTGGGGCTTTATCTGGCTTTCTTGAAACCCTGAACAGTGATTTTCCAGCACCAGGGAGACAAACTAGGTCGCTTGCATCTTACCAGAGATGAGGGACATGAAAGGCACGTCTGCCTGGTCCCCTTTCCCAAACCGGCAGATTTTGCAAATGAGTTTCCCAGACTCAAGATTATTGAGACCTTTGCCCGTGAAATTCAGGGGTTGCTGTGGCTGAACTGACTCCTTGCAAGTGGCTTCATCTTGCTCTTTTCATGGGAGTATATTGTGTATCAGTACCGAAGTCCTTCACTCATTCATTTTGCTTCCACCTTTTAAACATGGCTTGTGCTTTAGAACAACAACAAACACATTTTAATGGTAGACGGAACAAAATTGAATATAAGCAATTCAAACACTTACTTAATATCATCTAATTCTTCCATAATGTCATGATTTAGTTCACCAAGTTCAATGTGCAAATCTGCAACTCCTTTTGTTTAAGCAGTTCCGCGTGGCCATTCTTTCCCTTGATCTTTATCCTTTCTCTCCCTAACCTATAATTTTTAGAGAGTCATCTGTCAGGAGGCAGGTAGAGAGGTGATTTTACTGCACTGCAAATTATCATCATTAACACAAACTGCATCCGTAATGGGCTCATGCTTGCCACTAAAAACAATTTGGTTACCTAATAAGACATAATTCCCTGGATTTGGAAATGCCTAAGACACTAAGGATGCAAATTTATGTGTTTTCTTATGACAACTGGGCCTTTCGTTGAAGTAGTTTGAACTCTGTGGCCCTTAAGGTATTCTACTGGGGTCATTTCTACTTCTTTCTTGGGCATTGGCTGAAGAATGGCCCTGTCTTCTCTGTCTTTGCTTCCCACCCCACATCACTGCTCTAACTTTGCTCAGTCACAACTGTCAAGGATGTAGAGCATCTTAATTCTACCTTTTCCCAGCTGTGTGACTGGATGATTTATTTAACCTGTCTGAGCCTCCAGTCTTCACTTGATAAAATGAAGCCCACCAAGGGGTGACCCAGTAGGATGGATGCGAGAATTAAAAACATGAGTAGGTCATCTGGCCCACACACACTCTGAAGATGATGTGGGGTGGGGGTGGGGATGAGGGCAGTAGAGGTGTGAGTGAGATCTCTGAACTGTCACAGTGAGCTTCTAGCAGATCAGGGCTCATAACAGAGCTCCTGGACCTTAAGCAGGTGCTCTTCACTAAAGGAGACTTGCTGGCTCAGTGGTTAAGTGCTCAGCTGTCCATTGAAAGGTCAGTGGTTTGAACCCACTAGCAGCTCTAAGACAGAAGAGAGCTGGAGATCTGATCTAGCAAAGATTTACAGCCTAGGAAACCCTAAGAGGTAGTTCTACTCTGCCATATAGGGTTGCTTAGAGTTGTAATTGATTCAACGGTGCGCAACAATATTCATCTTTATACTTCTCATTCTGGGATTCTACTCTGTGAAACAGGCAGACCAGTAGTAAAAGCAACAGCAGGCCAATGGATCAACAAAATGCGGAATATCCATAAAATGGAATATTATTCAGTCATATAAAGGAATGAAGTTCTGGTACATGTGGCGGTGTCGATGGTCCTTGGAAGCATGAAGCTAAGTGAAAGAAGCTAGCACAAAAGGACAAACACTGTAGGATTCTACTTACACACGATATGAGTAGACAAATAGAGACAGAAAGCCGGTTAGAGGTCACCAGGGACTGGGGTTAGGAGAAGGGATTGGGAGCTATCTCTTGATGGGTTTCTGTTTAGGGTGATGAAAAGTTTTAGAAAGAGATGGTGTTTACAGTTGAACAGCATTGTCAAGGTAATTAATGTCATTGATTTGTATACTTAAAAATGGTTAAAATGACAAATTTTATGTTACACATAGACCCCTAGGTGGCCCAAAGGATTTGTGATGACTGCTAACCTAAAGGCTGGGTGTTTAGACTTACCCAGTAGGACTGCGGGAAAAAGGTCCTGGCAGTTTGATTCCGTTAAGATTATACCCAAGAAAACTCTATGAAGCAGTTCTACTTTGTAGTAACAGTCAGAACTAACTGAATGGCAACCAACAGCAACAGCCTTGTACGTGTTTCTTCACAGTAAAAACCCAATCACTGCCGTCGAGTCGGATCCAGCTCACAGTGACCATAGAGATCAGAGTAGAACAGCCCCACGGAGTTTCCAAGGAGCACCTGGTGGATTTGAAATGCCAACCTTCTGGTCAGCAGACGTAGCACTTAACCCACTATGCCACCAGGGTTTCCTTCCCACAATGCAATTTTAAAGCAAAATTGACAACAGTGGCGAGTAAGCAGAGAGTACTTCTTTCCTTGCAATAGCTTACTCAGTAATGATTTTCATTTTATGGATGAAAACCTGAGGCACAGAGAGGCTAAGTGATGCTCAGGGCCACAGGGACAATTAATGGCTGAGCCAGGGCTTGAAAACAGGCAGTCTGATACTAGGGTCTGCACCCTTAACCACTGTACAACACTGCCATGCCCCATGAGCCTCCTCTGTGGCTGTGGTTACAGTAACAAGCAATCCTTCCCAACGAGTCACGATTTTCACATTGACTTAATTCAGGAAAAGAGAACAGAAAGATGTAAAATGAGAAAAACAAAAGTATAGCAAACACAGTGGGGATGTTGAGAGCTGGCTTTGGAGGTCCTCACATCTGTTTCTGTCACATAACTGCAAAGGGATCTCAGGTAAGAGATGTAACTGTTATGAACTTCAATTTTCTCATTTATAGAATAATAATAGTAATACCCTCCTCATGAGTTTAAAAAAGAGCACTGATGGCACTGTGGTTAAGCACTCTGAGGCTAATCGATAGATCAGGGGTTCGAACCCATCAGTTTCTCCATGGGAGAAAAGAGGCGACAAGCTGCTTCCATAAAGATTACAGATTAAGCAACCTTATGGGGCAGTTCTAACTCTGTCCTGTAAGATCACTGTGTTTCAGAATCAACTGGATAGCTCACAGTAGCAACATAAATGCAATAGAAAATGAACAGAAAGGGATTAGAACAGCCATTCACAGATGTTAACTCACGGTCTTCTATTTTAAAAGTCCTAGAGAGTACAACCAGAACGCTCCTTAGAAGCCAGGATGGCAAGACTTCATTTCCTTTACCTTTGCCATGAGATCACGGAGGGACCAATCCCTGGAGAAGGACATCACACTTAGTAGAGGGTCAGCAAAACAGAGAGAGACCCACAGTGAGATGAATGGACACAGTGACTTTAACAGTATGCTCAAACTTCCCTACTATTGTAAGGATGGCACAGGATCGGGCAATGTTTTGTCCTGTTATACACGGAGTTGCTGTGAGTTGGAACCAACTCACCAGTGTCTAAACAACAGAAAAGGACAACAACAGAAAGGTGAAAGTTCAAAGCTTCTGTTAAAAATGAAGACTGGATGCCTTCATCTCCCCACTCTGCCCTTAGGCCTTGCTCATCAGCCCCTTGTCCTACCTACCCCATAAACTCCAAGAAGTGAAACTGTCATTTCAAGGGTTTTAAGAGTTGGGGTCTTGGTTCTTTCATCAGCAGTAGGCCTCTGAGTTCCTTAAGCAAATTACCAGTACCATTTACCGTGTTGTCAATTCTGATGCACGGTGATCCTGTGTATGTGAGAGCAGAGCTGTGCTCCATAGAGGTTTCAGTGGCTGATTTTTTAGAAATAGATTGCTGGGCCTTTCTTCTGAGACATCTCTGGGTGGAATTGAACCTTCAACAATTGGGTTACCCACTGAACATGGAAGTTGTTTGTGCCACCCAGGGACTCCTTAAGTAAATGAAAACAACAAAACAAACCCATTGCCGTCAAGTTCACTATGACTGGTAACCTTTGTTGTTGAGTGCCATCAAGCTGATTCTGACTCATCGTGACTCCATGTGACAGAGTAGAGTGGCTTCATAGAGTAATCTTCATAGGAACCGATCACCAGGTCTGTTCTCCTGCAGAGCTGCTGGGTGAGTTCTGTTATCCATTGGCTAGCAGTGTAAAGTCTAACCATTGTTGCTACCAGGGTGATCATGAACTCTCCCCAAATATCCAAAGTCTCCCTGGTACCCTCTAAGGTAATCACGAGGGTGTGCCATGATTGGGTGAAGTAGCCCAGGCAGGTGAGCCCTGGTCCATCCTCGGTAGCCTCTTCCTTTTGGGTGATGAGGTTAGGTGCAGAGGGAGAATGGGATACACCAGTCTCTGAGTCAAAAAAAGGGGAGGCTTGCCAAAACAGACCCTGTGGTGGTCAGGATTATGTCAACTTGGCTACTACATATTTGGCTGCTGTATTAAGTGGCAGGGCAGGGTTTGTGGTGGCTCCCTGCCCCTCGGCTCTCATCTCGCGATCTTTCACTACCGCGGCTGGTCGCTCACGTGGCCAGGAGCTCCTGCTCTCTTCTTCCAGCGTCTGGTTCCGGAACTTGAGCTAGCAGCTGTTGGACTCATCAGTCCTTACAGTCGGCACTTGAGAGTCCTGCTCCCTGACCTGACGATCCTGGGTTTGCCTGCCTCTGTCACTTCGTCTCGCCACCAGCTTGGGATCCATTGACCTACACAACCGGTAATCTAGAACTCTGGTCTCTGACTTGCTGACTTTGGGTTCCTCAGCTTCCGTGGCCACGTGAAGCTTGTGCCAGAGCTTGGGACATTCAGCTTCTGTGATTACGTGAGCTGTTTCCTATATTTGTACCTAGCTACCTAGCTACCTACCTATATATTATGAATCTTTCCTTGTACCTACACGTGTTACTGGTTTTGCTTCCCTAGAAAACCCAGCCTAAGACACACCCTCTTTCCAGAAAGAAGAGCCCTAGTGGCACAGTGATTAAGAGTGCAGCTGCTATCTAAAAGATTGGCAGTTCAAATATACCAGCGGCTCCTTGGAAACCCTATGAGACAGTTCTGCTCTGTCCTATAGGATTGCTAGGAGTCAGAATCAATTTGACAGCAATTGGTTCCCAGAAAAAGTGCAGGCAGCCCCAAAATGAGGCTGGTGTGTCCCCAGCAAAAGCCCCACACCTGTATTTATATTTCAACTGAATTTTTCTGTGATGCTGAAAAGGCTGAGGGTTAACACATGACCCACATTTCCCAACAAGACTAACGTATCATCAAGGAGAGTACATCAGGCTCTCCATGTCCTTGGGAGAGGCTGGCACCCTGCCTGAATGTCCTGCCAGGAGCAGGGCCTACCCTGAAATCTTCCTTCCCTTTCCAGGGTGTCCCCTGCTCTCCATAGTCCTAGACCCTCTTCCTCCCAGGACCCAGGTAACTGTCAGCTGGTAACAGATCTTTGTCTAATGCTGGTTTGCCTAAAATCATTTCAGTTTGCTGAGACTCAACACAGTTTTTGTGAGCATTAAAAGTATTTTTCAACCTATTTGTCCATAAGTGTTTCTGACTTAGTTTAATAATTCTTGCATCTATTGATCATATCTGCATGTTTGTGAAAGTGGGGCTTCTTTGGTTTCCCTTGGATGTATTTTTTGACTCTCTCCCATTTTATCTGGTCATGCACACCTCTGGTACTGATTGAACTGTGCTCCCGGTAAGAGGCTTTGAGGTCCTAACCCCTCTAACTCTGAATGTGACCTTGTAGGGGAAATTGGGTTTTCCTTAGCAGATGTTAGCAGGTAAGTTAAATGAGGCCACACTGGATTAATGGCAAAACGCAAGGTGTCAGGAATTGATAGAATATCAATTGAGATATTTCAACAAACAGATGGAGCACTGAAAGTGCTTACTCATCTATGCCAAGAAATCTGGAGGACAGCTACCTGGCCAATGGACTGAAAGAGATTGATATTTATGCCTATTCCAAAGAAAGGAGATCCAACTGAATGTGAGAATTACTAAACAATATTGTTAATATCACACCCAAGTAAAATTTTGCTTAAGACTTTCCAAAAGTGACTACTCCAGTGTATTGATGAGGAACTGCCAGAAATTGAAGCTGGATTCAGAAGAGGACATGGAACCAGGGATATCATTGCTGATGTTAAATGGATCTTGACTGAAAGCTGAGAACACCAGAAAGATGTTTACCTGTGTTTCACTGACTATGCAAAGGCATTCGATTGTGGGGATCATAACAAATATAGCTAATATTGCATAAAATAGGAATTCCAAAACACTTTATTGTGCTCTTAAGGAATCTGTAAACGGATCAAGAGGCAGTCATGTGAACAGAATAAGAGGACACTGCGTAGTTTAAAGTCAGGAAGGGTGTGCGTCAGGGCTGTGTCCTTTCACCATACCTTTTCAATCTGTGCAGAGCAAATAATCTGAGAAGCTGGACTAGATGAAGAAGAACGAGGCATCAGTATTGGGGGACAACTCATTAACAACTGTTTTACACAGACAACACCACCTTACCTGCTGGAAGTGAAGAAGATTTGAAACACTTAATGATGAAGGTTGGGGACCACAGCCTTCTGTATAGATTGGGCCTTAACATGGAGTAAACAAAGATCCCCACAACTGCACCATTAAGGAATGTCGTCATAAATGGAGAAAGGATTGAGGTTGTCATGGATTTCATTTTACTTGGGTCAACAATTAACGCCTATAGAAGCAGCAGTCAAGAAAACAAAGGATGCATTGCACTTGGAAAATCTGCTTCAAAGGATCTCTTTAAAGTATTGAAAAGTAAAGATGCCACCTTGAACACTAAAGTGTGCCTGACTCAAACCATGGTATTTTCAACCACATCATATACATGTGAAAGTTGCACAATGAACAAAGAAGACAGAAAAAGAATTGATGCCTTTGAATTGTGATGCTGAAGAAGAATATTGAATGTACTGTGGCCCATCAAAAGAACCAACAGTTCTATTCTGGAAGAAGTACAACCAGAGTGCTCCTTGGAAGCAAAGATGGCAAAACTGCATCTTACATACTTTGGCCATGTCATTAGGAGGGATCAGTCAGTGGAGAAGGTCATCATGTGCGGCCGAGTGGAGGGCCAGTGAAAAAGAGGAAGACCCTCGATGAGATGGATTGCACAGTGGCTGCAACAATGGACTTGAGCACAAAACCAATTGTGGACGTGGCACAGGACCAGGCAGTGTTTCGTTCTGTTGGGCATAGAGTTGCTATGAGTCATAACTGACTCCATGAGATCTAACAACAACAACAACAATACTGGAATCATCCCAGGCCCTGTTACTAATTTCTTCTAAGTGGCTTCTTAGAGTAGGACATATGTGGAGACAGCATCAGACACAGGGTAAGACAGCAAGTGGAGTCCCGCTTACAGTCCAAAGAATGCCAAAGAGAAGCCTGGGGCGATGGAAGCAGAAGCCCTTCGACATCTTAACAATAAGCAAGAAGCCCCTTACTGGTGGTAACTAACTGCCTGTAAGGTACGTTGGCCAGAGTCAAAGCTGGGTCTCCTACCTGAGAGAGAAAATTCTGTCACTGAACCACCAATGTGGTCCAGTGAGTTTCTAGACCAAGATGGGTTAGGGAGGAAGATCTGGCCCAAGGCAGCTGAGATCGACACACCTACAGCAAAGACCAGAAAAAGCAAGTGACACAGACATGGATGACAGTTGTGGAACTCTGAGAATGAAAATGAAGAGTGATGCATTAGACTGAACACCAACCGGAAGGAGAAACTGAATGAACTCAGCAAATGAGGAGAGTTGTGGGTTAGTGAAGCCCTGCCACCTAACCCATCTGTTCTTAAAATCACCCACTTTGTGCGATTTTGTTCTGGCATTGCTAGGAAGCTAAGACAGTCACACGGAGGGTACGATAAATATAACCCCTCAGCACCCAGAAGGCCGAGAACGTAGCCCAAACCTGCTGCCGAGCGGAAGAAGGGCTCTACAAGGGTGAAATGGAGTTTGTGCTAGCTAGCCTGCAACTGGTCAAAAGAAAAGGTAGAAACAAAGGCCTTAAGAGGAGCTTTTTATACCCTGCATTAAAGTTAAACATCTAATTTAGATGAAAATGGATGCATAGAAATTAAATGTGCCTGACAGGCTGTCCTCGTCATTGCCGTGTGCCTTAATGAGGGCTTTACCATATTTATTCCTTTTGCTGGAAAAGAATGATGCTTCTTTTGAAATTTGATTTTGTTGTTTTACAAATTGTTTTAGCTTTGTGAATAGTACAAACTCCATTTCTGATCTGCCATGAACAAAAATAGAGCATTAAAGTGTTTAAGATTCAATCAAAGGCTTGCTGTGAGTGCCACAATATTAAAATCACAGAAAAAAATCAATTCCATTTTTATTTTGAACGTGATTTGTCACAAATAGCATTCTAATAGATAATGCTGATTACACGGTAGCAAATGTAATTTGTGTCTACCGAGCACGGTGCCTTTGTCAGAGGCATCATTAAGGAATTTGACATATATGCAGGAGAACAATAAATGTCAACTGAAATATATACCAGTTAGATATAAATGGGATGCTGAAACGAGCGATGCCTGCACATGCTATACTTATAAGTAATAATATGCAGTCTAAAGTAGCTTGTGTTTTCAAACAAGAAGTCTTTTTATGTTGTCATTGAAAATATCTCACATTTCCGAAGGTCAGGAATAAATGGCACTATTAGCATTAAAAGCTAGTAAAAGAAAAAGTAATGTGTTGTGCGTTTAACATAACATTTTATGAGATGGCTTTGTAAAGTATTCATTTATTTCTTCCAACGGAGGGTGAGAGGACGGGATGAAGACTCTTAGTTCTTGACGGAGGGTTTTGCTATTGCTTCTCTGTTATAGCTAACATCTTTTGAGGTCTTGGTAGAATTATGTGGTTCATGCTGGGGCAGGTTATGCTAAGAAATAAAGCTGTCTGTACAACTCTGTTCTCCCCTGGCTCCAGCAGGGTGCTGCTCTGGTCCTGGGTTTGGTTCTTATTAATGTTGTCGTTTGGTACAACAGTGAAGCAGGATGCTGGAGACAGGTGTTAAGACTGGGAGATGGAGGCCTGGAGGGCTTGGTGCTGCAGATACACATCACCAAGAGAAAGAGGAGGGGAGGTTTTTCTTGCTGTGTTTCAGAAATAGTGGCAGATCAATTAGGACTGGAATTCAAATACAGACATGGGACACCTTGGGGGAAGTCAGCTACAGAAACCATCTCAGTTACATTTTGCCAGTGGCTCTCCTCGCAGCCACAGGTCCTGAACTCCAAACTATAAACCTCCTGCCTCTGTACAACTGTGCAACCCTTCTAGCCCCTCTTTGTCTCTCTTTCTCCCTCTTTTCTCTTAAATATGGCTAAAAGTTAAAACAACAGCTACAAATAACACAGACAACACCATTATAACCACTACCTGGAAGTAGCAAAGATGAAACTTTCATCGATTTTTCTTCAAGTTCTTCAGTAGTGAAAAATAGATCTGACCTTATTGATAAAGAAGTGTTCTAGATGTCCTTCTAGGCTATGTGTTGGTATTTTATACCACATACACAGTGAGTAGTAGTATTTTGTCAGTCAAAATGCACATAAATGGTAATTGTGTATCTAAGTGGCAACTTCCTGACCTTTGCTTGACAAAAGCAAGGACATTTAACGGAGCATTTGGGGGATATGCTGATGGTGATACTTATAGATCCTAGTTCCTTCTTTTTAATTGTTGACCTCATATTTTGTATAATGTGATGCGTGTGATTGCTGTGTTATGTTATTTTAATTAGTATTTCCCTAATTTTAGGGAGGTTGACTCATATAATTTATTTTTCAGTTATTCACATTGCCTGCTGTGTCCTTTGTGCATCCACCTCTTGGCTTGGCTTTTTCTTTATGTGTTGTAAATACTAATCCCCTGTCAGCTGTGTCCATTTCAAATATCATTTTTGAGGTGATGGCTTATTCTTGTCTTCAGTGTCTCTGTTACTTATGATGCTACTTATAAAGAACAACTGGTATCTGCAGCCTTCCTCCTTCATTTGTTGGCTATTTATAATGTGCCAGGCACTGTATTAAGTGCTTTGCATGTCTTATCTTATTTAATCCTTACAATCACTTTGTGCAATAGAGGGAGGTAAGTGCTGCTATCGGAGGGTAAATAACTAGCTCCAGTTGCACAGATAGAAAGGGAAGAAGCTAGGAGTTAAGCGTGGCTCTGCTTGACTCCAGAACCTGAGTGTCTAACCTATTACATCATGAAAATTAATAAGGGTGAAGGCTAGCAAGTTCATTGAAAAGGCTTAGAAATGTTCATAGTGGTTCTTAGCCCAGGCTGCACATCCCCTTTAAAAAGTATTGATGCCTGGCCCCACCCCGGAAATTGTGATGCTCTGGAGTGTGGCCTGGACTTGGAGATTTTCTCTTAAAGCTCCCTAGGTGTGGCAGAAGTGGGTGGGAACTTTCAGACAAGACTCCTGGCCAACCTGGTTGTAGTCCAAATAACTGTTTCTGAAATTTGGCACCAGAACATGGAGAAGAATTACACATTAGCATCAAATGAACACCACCACATCAAACCAAGTGCATTATAACATTTATTTTCACCAGGATAAAAGGCTATCACCACCTCTTTAACAAGGTGAAAGAGATTGCAAAACATCTTCTTGCACGGTGTCACTACTACAAAACGTATACCTGTGGAGGAAAACATGTTCAGCGTGAGGTCCTTTTGCTTATAGAAATGTAATCTCAGACAAGTGGATAGTGTTTAACCAATCCCCGGGAATTCAGATGACATTGACTGAAGCTCTTTGTCAGCCCAGACAGTGATTTTCACTAAACAAACCTGCTTGAGGAACAGCCTCCCCTCCTGCAGATTCTTAACAAATGGAAAGTGAATCTGCCACGTCAAACCAAGGCTTTAGAAAACTTAGGGTGTCTCTGGTGGGTAGAAGCCTCAGGCCTGGAAGTGAGTTCCTGGCTGCCCAGAGGGTCTTTCCCTGTTGAGCTGAGAACATGAAGGTACACTGCTCATGGGATTGTAAAATGGGGTAGCCATACTGGGAAACAGTCTAGTGGTTGCTCTAAAGGTTAAACAGAGTTATCATACAACCCAGCAATTCTACTTCCAGACAGAATCCAAGAGAAATGAGAACATATGAGGTCTGACAATTAAGTCCACAAACTTAACTGTTCTAAATGCTACATACCTCATTGCTGAATATCACTATGGTCACCTTTGAAGTACTCACCTTGGGAAACTATGCACTGATGCCAGCACCTAGTACACCCTTCGAATCAATATTGGAACTCTTTTTGGAATGGCCATTGTGCACAGCGGCACTGTAGCAAGTTCCCAAACTTAACTGTATAGTTGTCTATGAGGGTGTTTTCAACCATTCCAGAAAGAGAATTCCAAGATTGCTTGGAAGGGTGGACTAGGCACTGGCATCAGTGCAGAGCTTCCCAAGGGGAGTACTTCGAAGGTGACCACAGTGATATTCAGCAATGAGGTACAGAGCAGTTTTTCTAGGATGAGTTTGCAAGTCCCGTGTCTCATGCCTGTGTTCTACTGCTTAGTACGTTAAGCAATGGCACAGCCACAGCCACCGCCACACACCTGATCCAACAAGACACTGAAGGACCAAGCAAGGTTATTATTGGGGCATAACCAGCAAAGTGAAGTCCTGGCTGAGTTTTGTTGTGTGTTTCAGAACACACTGTGAAGTCCCATCTTCTTCCCCAGCTTCCCTGAGTGACCTTGGGTAAATTTCTGAACTCTCTGAATCACACTGTCCTCATCTTAAAATGAGTATAGTTGAGAGGTGACATGTAGATTTCTTTCAAAGACCAACTTTTCCTTATCATCTTTCTGAACACCCTTTCTCTGTTTTTATATTTTCAAAACAGTTATGTCCCCTCCCTTTTCCTACCAAGTAAGATTCTATTCCTAAAGAGTGAGAAGAGCTTGGCCACCACGAAGTAAATCTCTAGTACATCCTACACCCCTCTCATGCCGTCGTCTCTAAACAAATCAATTTACAAGAATAACTGCATATATTCAGTGAGATTAACTCAGAAAATTCCTCTAATCATTGCTTAAGTGTTTTACTTATTGCTTGAGATAAATAAAACAGCCTCGTATTTGCCTGTTACTTGACTGAATGCCTTGCCCCTTCCAAGTTGGATTTGGCCTCATGGAAATTATGTTTGATTTTTCAAAGTGAAGCAGATGGATCCAGAAGAGTTGAGATGGATAACTGGGTAGATACATGGATGGATGGGTGGGTGAATTGGATGGCTGGATGGCCAGAAGGAGGAAGAGTTAGAACCTGTGAGGATGATGGGTGGGTTGATGGCTAAGTAGGTAGTTAGAAAAGAGTGGATGGATAGGTAGATGGATACATAAATGGGTAAGTGGTGATTGTGTTATGGATTGAATTGTGTGCCCCCTAAATATGTGTCATCTTGGTTAGGTCATGATTCTCAGTACTGTGTGATTGTTCACCATTCTGTCCTCTGATGTGATGTACTTTAAATCCTACCTCTATGATATTAACAGATGGGATTATCAGCAGGTATACTGATGGGACTCAATTGTCAAGATGAGATTGTATCTTAAACCAATCTCTTTTGAGATATAAAGGACAGAAGTGAGCAGAGAGACATGGAGATCACATGCCACTAAGAAAGCAGCACCAGGAGCAGACTATGTGATTTGGATGTAGGGTTCCTGTGCAGAGAAGCTCCTAGACCAAGGGAAGAGGGATGACAAGGACTTTCCCCCGGTGCTGACACAGAGAGAAAGACTTCCTCTGGAGCTGATGCCCTGAATTTGGACTTCTAGCCTACTTGAATGTGAGGGAATAAACTTTTAGTTAAAGCCATCAGTCTGTGGCATTTTTGTAGTAGCAGCACTAGATAACCAAGACAGATTGGATGGTTGGATGGTTGGATGGTTGGATGGTTGGATGGTTGGGTGGGTGGCTGGGTGGATGGGTGGCTGGGTGGCTGGGTGGATGGGTGGATGGGTGGATGGGTGGATGGGTGGATGGATGGATGGACGGATGGATGTGCAAATGAATAAATAAATATAAAGAAATCAGAGTTAGATGGAGTAAAAGATACTCACTCAGTTCCATCTTCGCCACTTTGTACAGTGATCTGGGAAGCCCCTAGTGTGGGCCAGAAGAGGTCTATCACATTATTGTACCAGAGGAACTTAACCTTCTGGATTTTTCCAACATCTAGTTCCACATCAATGCCAAGCACATGAATTGCATTTGGTTGAAGGGATCCTCTGAAAATACACACATAAAATGTTACATTAGCTGGATATATGAATACAAGGGGTTGACAACAATGTGTCATTTCTCCAAACAGTGGCTTCATTTGTTTGTGTTTTGTGAATGCCTCCAATGACTAGATACATATTCAGAGGCAGACCAAAGAGAAATGTATTTGTGCAGAATACATCTTTAAAAAGTACTGAACTTTAGATTTCCACTGTCTTAGTTGGTCCCCAGAGGGGACAATGGCATGTAGGGAGGTGTATTAACTCTGCAGAAGCTCCGGTGGCTCAGTGGTTAGGAGTTCAGTTGCTAACCAAAAGGTCGGCAGCTTGAATCCATCAGTCACTTCCTGGAAGCCCTATGGGGCAGTTCCATTCCATCTATAGGGTTGCTATGAGTGGGAACGGACCCAGCAACACATAGCTACAACAGCCTCCATCCTTAGTTCACTACAGGATTAATATATGCAATGTCTCATGTTTAAAGTTGCATACGTTTGGGCTGAGGCCATTTATTAGCATCTCAGATGCTGCACAAAGCTGTTGGGTGGTGCAAACTTAGCTTGGCTGCTAATCAAGGGGCTGGAGGCTTGATTCTTCCCAGAGGCATCTTGGAAGAAAGGCCTGGCAATCTACTTCTGAAAAATCGGCCATCAAAAACCTCATGGAGCACAGTTCTCCGGGTTCACCATGAGTCAGAGAAACTCCACAGTGACTGGTTTTCAAAGGTAGCCCAGGAAGCTGTTAAATAATTTCAACTCAACATGAAAATTATTATGTAAAAGTTAGAGCAAAAATAGATCTTAACTTTGCAGCACAGGTACTGCGTTCACCCAGCACACGTTTACCAAGCCTCAGGTAGAAACTCTCGTGGCGTAATGGTTAAGTGTGACAGCTGCTAGCAAAAGGTCAGCAGTTCAAATCCAGCAGGCACTCCCTGGATACTCTACAGGGCAGTTCTACTCCATCCCATAGGCTTGCTATGATTTTGAACTGACTCCACAGCAATGGGGTTCTTTTTTGGTTTTCAGGTACCCACCACACACCCAGTGCTGTGCCTCCCCCAGCAACAAGAATGGTACCATAACACTTCCTGGAGGAAAGTGTGTGTGCTGAGGGAGTGTGTGTGTTGAGGTAAGAGGTAGTCAATGTGTTTCCTCTGAAGAGAATTTGATACTCCTAGAACTTAAGTCAGGAAGCAGTGATTGACACTCCAAAAGGACTAGGTACATAGTTCCTTTAAAATAATGTGTTCCTTCTCCCTAGGCCTCAACCTTCTCATATGTAAAATGGGGTGACTGAATAAAGATTTTCTTCCAGTACTGATACTCTAGGATTCAATGGTTTTGTTTTATAGATGTCTGAATTGTAGTTTATAGCCTGCCCCCCACCTTTCCCTTTTCCTTGGGGTGTGAATAATCTATCACCTTAATATTTAACTTACTTGAAAATCTCATATTGCCTTGAGTTTCCGTTACTTCCATACAAAGCAACCATAATGTACCCACTCAGCGTTCTCTTCCCAGCAAGTGTGACCGATACCTTGTATCGCCAGCCTGTCCAAAGAAGTACAATCAGTTCGATGAACTAACTCACCTTGTTCAATAAATACCCCATGGAGGCATTCTCATCCCCAGTTCTGAATCCCCCATGGGAGAGAGGAAAGGGAAAAAGTGATGAACAGTCTCCTTTCATGAAGTTGGGGGCCCAAGAAACCAGTTCTCAGTGGGAACGGGAGACTCAGAGGGCAGTGATACATAGTCTGGTACAATCAGCCATCAATACAATCACCAACAAAGCCAGGTGCATGTCCTGATGGGCAAACGGGTGGCTGGACGTGTGTACTTTGATACACACCAGGATACCAAAAGGCCACAGGGAACAGCAATGTCTGTGGCTCCACCATTTGGACAAATCATTTAGCTTTTCTCATTTTAGTATCTTGTTATTTCCACATGCAACAGACATAGTCTCAAAGCAAAATCATGTTAAAAGCATCCCTTAATCAGCACCCTATCTGCCTTCCACTATCCCAGGCTCTTCTCTGAGGTACCCAGTTTGATTTCTATCCTTAATTTAGAACCGTGGTTCTCAACTGGGAAAGATTTTGCCCTGTGGGAGACATTTGCAATGTCTAGAGACCTTTTTTATGGTCACAGCTGGGGTGGGGTGTGTTGGGCGTACTACTTGGCATAGTATGTAGAGACATGTCATGGATGCTGCTGAACATTCTGCAGTCCATGGGACAGCTTCCTACAACAACAAATTATCTGGTCCAAAGTGTCAACAGTGCTGAGGCTGAGAAGCCACAATCTAGACCATTCTCTGAGTATTTATACACATACATATGTATCTATATGAAAATACAGGTACATGAAAGCATTCTTATTCCAATCTCTAAATCCTCCGTGGAAGAGAGGAAAAGAAGAGATGTGACTGATGGTTTCCTTTTATGAAGTTGGGGGCCCAGGAATTCAGATTCCAGGAGACAGCGAGAGTCTAAGAGGATGGTAAGTATCGTTCACCACAATCCCTTACTAATGAGGTGAGTATATCTTTTAGAAGTCTTTGCAACAATTTTTAAATGAGTAAAATGGAAACTTACTGGTAAAGTTACCACTGTCTCCTGTGTCCAGGAAAAAGGTCTGTTCCACAGCACTGGTTTTACCCTTAAATTGATCAGCATAGTGTCCCATTTTGGGGCATCCTTCACTTGGGCAAGGGAAACATTGGCTCTAATAAAAAAGACAGAAAAGCATAATAGTGATATGCCTAAAAGTGATAAACCTTTGAGTCATTCACTTACTGATTAATTTGACCAACATATCTTTCCATCTACCTTCTCATCTATCTTTCCATCCATTCATCCACTCATCCTCTCATCCATTCAAGTACTCACTCATCTTCCATCCATTACCTCATTTACCCAAATATTCTTCCATCCATCCATCCGTCTGTCTGTTCGTCAGTCCATCTGTCCTTCCATCTACCTATCCATCTATCTGTGTTCAGTATTGTAGATAGGACTCTCTTAGGCCCTGAAAGGTATCCACAAGAGTACCTTGAAAACTTACAGTGTAGCTAGGGAGACAGATCATATCTAGGAAGCAGTAAAATTAAAATATGTTAAGTGTATGTAAGAGAAAATCTCTAGGGAGAAGTAAATGGGACAAACAGCAAGTTTTTTCTGGAAAAGGAGAGGGAGAAAAGATTTGTGACCATTTCACTGTAATGAGTAAGATTTACATAGGCCAGGTGATCCCATTTGATGCCCCCCTAATTTAAGTTCATTCTTTGAGCCTACAGGAAACAGTTTCTTCCCTTTAGATAAGGCCAGCTCTTTATGCCACAATGCCATTCATACTCTGTTCTTGTCTTTCATCTCCACATCCACCCTGCACTGAGGGCAAAGCTATTTTGCAATTTGTAGAGCATTAGACAAGTGCTAAAGACCAGGTACCCGTGCTCCCAAGGTAACCAGCATGCTCAGTGCTGCTTACTGAACATGCAGCAGATCATGGGGACAGAATACAATGTCCTGTTCAACCCAAGAGTACAAAGGTCAACATTTACTACATCCTCTCCTCACTTACCAACATGATTGGGTTCCAAAGACAAAGTAATTATGTGAAATCAGTGTTATGTAAAAATGGGGTGTCCATTTCTCCCATTTTAAACAGCTACACGGGTTGATACTGCCAGTAAGATAGCAGCTCCCCCAAAACCCTGAGAGGTGGAAATGTATGGGGGTATTGTATATCCCACTGGTCACATTAAGCCATGTGTCCCACTGGGAAAAATAGTCATACAACAGATTTTTCCTATTGCTGTAATGTGAAATTATCATATAATTAGATAGCTGATAAGTGAGGAGAAGATGTAGTTTGAAAGGAAACATACGTGAACCTAAACATATGTTAATTTTTACCTTTGAGAAATTTTTTTTAAGTACTGAACTTTCACAATTCCCCAAAGTAATCACTGGTTCAGATAAGGATTAGATGAGCGCAGATCTTCCACTGTGTGAAGACAGGTGGCTGGGCGACAGTCTCACCCCACAGATGAGGTAGGCGAAAACTACTTTTCTCCTGGTGAAATGTGCAGACACCATCTACTTCACCCCAATCCCTGAATATTTTACCAGGTATTCAAACTTAATGTCACCAAGTAATGGGACAAACTGCCTTTATATGCTGCTGGTTGGGATACACTGGGTAGGGCACAATGCCATTTATGCAATTACAAAGAGGCTATCAAACAGATTCAGGTCGTATGATATCCTGCATGACAACTGGTTTGGAATCTTCACAACTGTCGTTGTTACAAATGACCAAGAAAACTAAAGAGAACTGTTCTAGGTTAAAGAAGACCAAAGAGGCAAGACAACAAATGCAGTGTACGAAAATGAGAGAGAAAGACAGGCAGACAGCTCCAGAGGGCATGTGGATAACTGAATCAATTTGAATACAGATTATATGTGAGAAAATATTACTGTATCAAATGTTAAATTTCTCTAATGTGGTTCTGTTGAAGAATCATGTTGCTCTTAAGAGATGAATGCTGAGTTATCTATGAGTAAAGTGTTATAATAACTTAACCTACTGTTGTGTAATTTGGGGAAAAAACTCAAAACCACTGCCGTCAAGTTGGGTCCAACTCATAGTGACCCTAGAGGTCAGAGTAGAACTGCCCCATGGCGTTTCCAAGGAGTGCCTGGTGATTTGAACTGTTAACCTTTTGGTTAGCAGGCATAGTGTTTAACCTACCACGCCACCAGGATTTCTGCTAATTTTTGCAAAAGATGTATGTATATTAGGTATATAGTCTACATATATGTTTTTTTGTTGTTAGATGCCGTCGAGTCAGTTCTGACTCATAGTGAACCCATGTGCCAAAGAACAAAACGTTGCCCAGTCCTGCACAGGCTCACAACTCTTGTTATGCTTGAGCCCCTCATTGCAGCCAAGGTGTCAGTTTATCTTATGGAGGCTGTTGCTCACTTTCGCTGACCTGTACTTTACCGAGCATGATGTCCCTCTTCAAGGGCTGAATCCTCCTGACAACATGTCCAAAGTGTGTAAGATACAGTCTGACCACCCTCACTTCCAAGAAGCACTCTGGTTGTATTTTTCCAGAACAGATCTGTTAATTCCTTGGCAGTCCATGGGGTATATTCAATATTTTTTTCCAACACCACAATTCAAAGATGTCAGTTCTTTGACCTTCTGTATTCATTGTCCAGATTTGCATGTATATGAAGTGATGGAAGATAGCATGGCTTGCAGCAGGCGCACCATAGTCTTCAAGGTGACATCTTTGCTTTTCAGCACTTTAAAGACGCCCTTTTTTGCAGCAGCAGATTTTCCCAACTCAATAGTGTGTTCTGATTTTTTGACTGCTGTTTCCATGGATGTTGACTGTGGATCCAAGTAAAAGGAAATATTTGAGAACTTCAAGCTTTTCTCCATTTACCATGACATTTCTTATTGGTCCAGTTGTGAGGATTTTAGTTTTTTTTTGCATTGAGGTGTAATCTAGACTGCAGGATATGACCTTTCATCTCCATCAGTAAGTGTTTCAAATCCTCTTCTTTTTCAGCAAGCAAGGTTGTGCCATCTGCACAACACAGGTTGTTAGATGAGTCTTCCTCCAATCCCAGTGCTGCATTCCTCTTCATGTAATCGAGCTTCTCATATTATTTGCTTGGCATACGGATTGGATAGTTATGGTGAAAGGATGCAACACTGATACACACCTTTCCTGACTTTAAACCATGAAGTGTCCCCTTGTCCTGTTCAAATGACTGCCTCTTGATCCATGTACAGATTCCTCACGAGCACAATTAAATGTTCTGGAATTCCCATTCTCTGCAATTTTATCCATAATATGTTTTGATCCACACAGTCAGATGCTTATGTGTCATCAATAAAACACGGATAAACATCTTTCTGGTATATATATTGTAAAAAAACCAAACCCACTTCAACAAATCCATTCTGACTCATAGCAGCCCTATAGGACAGTGTAGAGTTGCTCCATAGGGTGACTTCCAAGGCTGAAAACCTTTTTAAATTTTATTTTATTGTGATTAAGTGAAAGTTTACAGTTGACGTCAATTTGCTATATAACCCTGAACATATGCCTCTATGCGACTCTTTCTACTTTCCTCGCCCTGTGACAACACACTCCTCCTCTCCACTCTGTACCTCCAGTATTCATTCAACCAATACTTGTCCCCCTTCTCCCCCTCCCCTCCCCTTTAGAGAGGAACTGTTCAGATAGCCTTGTATATGTCTCTGTGTGTGTGTGTGTGTATACACATATATTAAGCCAACAAGTACGCACCCCGCCAGCATTACTGTCTGAAGAGTTGGTGTTAGTACTGGTTTCAGTTCTGTGCTAGCATCAGGTCCAGGGGCCATGTTCTCCAGGATGGTGCATCATCAAGCCTAGTCTTTTAAAAAAGTTCTAGATCAGCATTCCCCTTTTTCTTGCACTACATCAGGGCCTGTACACTATGTTCCCTGTCAGGGTGGTCTTTGATGGTTGCTGGGCACCATCTAGTTCTTCTGGTCTCCTGTTGATGTAGTTGCCCAATCATGTGGACCCTTCTGTCTCCTGGGCTCATATTTTCCTCCTGTCTTTGATATTATTAGTTTTCATCTGCTCCAGGAGGATTGGAACCAATTGATGTTTCTTAGATGGCAGTCTGCTGGCTTTTAAGACCCCAGATACTCCACACCAATATGGGATGCAGAACATTTTCTTGGAGAACACTCAAGTCAGTTGACCTTGATGTCCACTGAAACCACAGCCCACAGACTCCATCCCTACTACTCTGTCCTTTAAAATTTGGGGTTGTACTTAGAAAACCTTTTAGCTTACGGTGTAGTCCAGTTGCGCTGACCTCCCTTCTATGGTGTGCTGTCACTCCCTTCACCTCATCGAATTCCTATTGACTTCTGATCTGTGAATAACCTTCTCTCTCCCTTCCCACCCTTATAGCTGTCAAACATTATTTTCTTTGGTGCATAAATCTTTCCTTAAGTCCTTATAATACTGATCTCATACAATATTGTCATTTTTGCAGATGACTGATTTCACTCAGGACAGCGTCTCCCAGATTCAAGGGTGGACATTTTTATGAGAAACACACTGCCACATCTTTCTCCCACACAGTGGTTGGTGGTTCCAACTGCTAATGTTTTGGTAAGCCATGGAGTGCCCAATCACTGAGCTTATCACGTTCCCCATCATCCTGAAGTGACTGCCTTGAACAGAGCAATGGAATGACCTCCTAAAGGTACAATTATGCATGAGCTAGGTAGTAATACTTTGCAGAGTTGGGGCAGTGTTCTCCAGAGGCTGTATATGCTCTAAGCCAGAACCTCCAGGGCTTCCCTCTCTCTATATATATACATTTATACCAGGTCCGCGCTATATGCCTCATGTATATATACACTATGTACCTTATTAGTGAATATCACCATGGTTACCTTTGAAGAACTCCCCTTGGGAAGTCATGCACTGATACCAGCACCTAGTCCACCTTCAAAGCAGTTTTGAAACTCTTTCCGGAACGGCCATTGAGCACTGTGGCATGGTGGCAAGTTTGGGAACTTAATTGTCTAGTTGTCTGTAGGGGAGTTTTTAGCCAGTAAACAAATAACTATATTGGAACACCCTCCCTACTCACTTGATCTGGCCCCTGTGACTTTTTTCTTTACCTGAAAATGAAATAAATATTGAAAGGAAGACATTTGGATGACATTCAAGACATCAAGGACAATACAATGACATCTCTGATGTCCATTCTAGAGAATGAGTTCCAAAAGTGCTTGGAAGTGTGGACTAGGCACTGGCACGGGTGCACAGCTTCCCAAGAGGAGTACTTTGAAGGTGACTGTAGTGATATTCGGCAACGAGATATGCAGCACTTTTTCTGGGATGAGTTTGCGAACCTAATTGTCATACCTCATATGTATACACACTTACATGTATGTGTGTGTGTGTATATATGTACATATACTCATGTATATATATGTGTTGTGTATATATATGTGAGAACATATACATACATGTGAGTGTGTATACATATGAGGTATATATATGTGAGTATATATATAGATACATGTGAATATGTATACATATGAGGTATGACACATACACACACATGCACATATGAATATATATGTAAATTAAGTTCCCTGGTGGCAAAATGGTTAAGCATTCAGCTGCTATACAAAAGGTAGGTGGTTCAAACCTATCTGCCACTCCGTGGGAGAAAAGACTTGGCAATCTGCTCCTGTAAAGATTATGATCTAGGGAACCCTACAGGGCTGTTCTACTCTGTCCTATAGCATTGCTAGTCTAGTGGTTCTCTATGAGTTGGAATCAACTTGACAGAAAACAACATGTATTGATTTACACATGATTTATATTGCTGTCTAGTTGATTCCAACTCATAGCAATCCCATAAGACAGTATAGAACTGCCCATAGGGTTTCTAAGGCTATAAATCTTTATTGAAGCCCACTGCCACATTTTTCTTCCCTAAAGGGCTTGAACTGCCCACCTTTTAGTTATCAACTGAGAGCTTTAACCACGGATATTACCAGAGATCTGCTATCTCTGTATATATATTTTTTCAATATGTATATGTGTATATACACTTTCACATACTGCAGTGTGATGGACAAGGTTTGTATGGCCTTTCTAGCCGTGGTCGTGTTGACTCCCACCTAAGTGATTAAGTGGGACTGTGAGAACATAGCAATTATGGCCCAGCCAGGGGACTGGCCAGTTTTGTGATGCTGGCTTGAAACGAGTCATCCCAGAGGCAGGAAAGAGAGGATCCCACCACCATCAAGGAAGGAAAGTGAAGAGCAGAGTTTGTTCTTTGGACCTGAGATCCCTGTGCTGAGAAGTTCCTGGAACTGGGAGACAGACAGACAGCTGTAACACTAAAGACAGCAAGAAGCAGTGGCAGAGAAACAGCGGCAGAAGAGACTGGCAGGAGACAACCCAGCGGGGTTCCTGGCCCACAGAACGAGAAACCTGAGTGCCTTTGGGCCAAAGGTTACTGGCACAGTAAGGTATCTATGGGCATTTACTACCAGAGCTGAACGAGCTTTGTAACACTTGCCTGGGAAGAGGAGAGACTGAGGTCCAGAGAGAGGTGTGCCTGTGAGCACAGCTGAGGACAGTCTGTGCTGATGGAAGCGCTGTAGCCTGAGTGTTCCTGAACCTGAATTGTAACGTGTTGTTGTTGTTAGGTGCTATCGAGTCAGTTTTGACTCACAGCGACCCTACAAACAGAATGAAACAACACCCAGTCTTGCGCCATGTCCACAATCGTTTTTGTGCTTAAGCCCACTGTTGCGGCCACGGTGTCGATCCATCTCGTCAAGGGTCTTCCTCTTTTTCACTGACCCCCTACTCTACCAAGTGTGACTCCTTACTGCCCTAATAAATCTCATAATTGTGAGTATCATCTGTGAGTTCTGTGTGGCCACTGTAATAAATTATCGAACCCAGCACAAAAGCTGAGTGCCATGGGAGAAACGGTAAGTATCAGAATTGGTAAAGATGGCAGAGAGAGGAGGTGTACGTAACCCTCTCCTTAGAGACAGTTGGGCTACTGATCTTGATTCTTCTCCCAGATATAGATATATATGTATGTATGTGTATATAGATATATACAATATGTATATGTATATATATACTTCCATACACTGCAGTGTGATGGACCATGTTTGTACGGCCTTTCTAGCCATGGACCTTACATATGTGTGTGTGTGTATATGTATATATATACACTTTTACACACTGCAGTGTGATGGACAATGTTTGTATGGCCTTTCTAGCCACAGACGTGTTGACTCTCACCCAAGTGATTCAGTGGGACTGTGAGAACATAGTAATTATATATACATAATATATATGTATATACATACACACACACATACATATATCTCTGTATCTGTCTATCTATCTATGTGGAAGAAGATAGCCAAAGCCAAGCCAAGTGCCATCGAGTTTGTATATGTATATGTACATACACTACATATATATCTATATCTGTCTATCTATCTATCTGGGAGAAATCAAGATCACCATAGAGAGAGAGAGAGAGAAAGGGAATGAGCTCAAGCAAAAGAGGCAAAAATGCTAACAACTGGTGATGAGTGTACAGGCATTCATTGTATGCTTATTTCAACTTATGTGTAGATTTGAAAATTTTCACAAGTATGCAGGAAACCCTGGTGGCTTAGTAGTTAAGTTCATGTCTGCCAACCAAAAGGTTAGCAGTTCAAATCCACCAAATTTTCCTTGGAAACTATGAAGTGGTTCTACTCTGTCCTATAGAGTCACTATGAGTTGGAATCGACTCTATGGCAATGGGTTTGGTTTTGGGTGCAGCTGGGGAGCTATGGGAGGGTCCAGCCCAGGTGAGTGTGCCATCTCCTCTCTGCCACCCAGTGCCCTGAGGACTGTTTTGCTAAGCTCAGCAAGTCCCATACCCTTCTGCCTAAGTTGCCAACTTACATCTCTTTGCTTTGTTCTAAGCCACAGAGACAAAAATGCCACCAACAGGGCTACCCACACCTTCCCAGGATCCTGGTGTGACTTACCTCCTGAAACTCATCGTAGGAGGCACATGGGTAGCCCAGGAAGCCATCGGGGTTCAGGATACTGCTTGAGTAGTACTTGTAGCTTCGGAGGTGGTTGCAAGCTGCAAAGTCCCGGGTTCCTGAGAAGGCAAAGACCACAGGATCTAGCAAGAGGCACCTCCCTTGGGAACATGAACCCCTCTGACCTAGTGATGAGCCCCAGATGGTCTCGGCACTCCTGAGCTCCCCGGTCGCCATTCAAAACGTCTATCATTGATTTCGACATACTTAGAGGCAAGGAGGAACTTTGGGAACGTGTTTAGTAACGGTAGTCAGCCTTCCCACCACGGTGTCTGTTTGCTGACATATTTAGGGCTGGCTTCCTGGTTGAGGAGTGGTAAGTTTTAACAAGTGCACTTATCCAGCTGTCCAGGGGCCAGACAGGTAAATGGGGAAGAGAGAGATGAAAGTGTGGGTGCCTTACCTTTTAAAGGGGATCCTACCCAGCTGAGCCTTCTGTTGCCGTATTAAAAGACAGACCCAGATTTCCTTGGTCTTCTGATTTTTCAGAAGGATCCAGAATTTTGACTTTTATGTGAAAATCTTTCTCTCCTTAAATGTTGGAAATCCATTCCTATTTTTAAAATTGTCACTGTGAAAGCCAACCAAAAGCTACATCTTGTCTGGGGTAATTGGAGAACTCTGGGTCTTTGCACCAGCCAACTTTTCCGTACCTATGGGCTTGGGCTGATAAATTTCACCTCTTCTTCTCCTTTGCTGTTCCAGGCACAATGTAAAAGCCTCAGCGAGCAAGGTCACCATGTCCTCTGGCCACTCCTCCATTGAATTTTATTGACTACATTTTCCTTTAGATCAAAGTTGTCTTGTTTGGAAAATTATTTTCCATTTTCTCAAGCCACTTGGTACAAAACATCCAACGGCCTGGGCCATGGTCATCACGTACACACCTGAGGACACCCCTCTTGCAGGGTCTGCTGGGCTTTGTTTACTGCCCCTGAGTAAGGATCCTTTCTCTTTGTGCTGAGTGGATTATCTCTCCAGAGTGTCCAGCCCAACCAGGCCACATGGTCTGGCTTCTTGCAGCCAAGGCTGAATTCTGCATGCCCCTCACCAGTGTTCCTTACTAGACAAGAGAACCTGTTTCAAACTTAATTGTTTCTTTCATCCCAAATTGCTGCCCAGGGATCCCATAATAGAGGAGAAAGTGGATTTAATTGTTCCCCAATGCCCAGCGCCTGATGTCTCAGAGCTCCACACAATGGAAACACACTCTGGAGTTCACAGGCTTGTTCCCTCTAAATTGCCTCTTTAATTAAATGTGGTCTCCTTTCTATTATGTGTGCCTGCTCGCCATTTCTGGGAGGGGGCAGCTATTATTGTCACTCTCGGGTTCTTTCAAGGAGTTCGGTACAGCCACGTCTTGCCTGGAGCTACCTGGTGTGGAGCTGGGGAGGGGTCAAAGACTCATTATTGTCCATGCGGCACTTGGCTTGGCTGTGGCCATTGCTTTATTGACTCCATTCTTTAAGCAGAAGGAATATTAAAATGCCACCCAAGACAATTTGACTCAATTTAACATACCATACTGGGCCTTAAGTGGGGTGCTGGGGTGTCTAGCATGCCCATGTCACAGTCCCAGGCCTCAGGGAACTCCAGGCTCAGAAAAATAAAAACAGAAGTAGAACAGTTATAGGCCCCAAGTGTCCACTTTCCGGGAGGAGAGTAGGGAAGCCTAGTCCCGGAGAAGGGGTAACAGGAAGAGCTAAGGTCAGCCAAGGGGCAACTGATGTGACGGAGCTTCCACGCCACCTAGTATTAGGTGTAGAGTGGCAGTGGAGGAGCCATGGTGATGCAGCAATTAAGCACTCAGCCCTGAATGATGGGGCGATTGGAATCCAGCAAAAGATCCACTGGGAAAGATGTAGCAGTCTGCTTTCCTAATGCTTACTGGCTTGGAAACCCTACGGGGAAGTTCTACTCTGTCCTATAGGGTCATTATGAGTCAGAATCGGCTTGATGGCACACAGTGACAATAGTTCTCGCCTTCCACACAGGACAGTCTCGTTCAGTTCTTGGCTGATGTACCTCATCACTCGTCATGTGTTGGTGGAGGCTCGGTTGCTATGTTAAACAGGTTTCACCGGAGCTTCTAGACTAAGACACTAAGAAAAAAGGCCTGGTGACCTACTCCCAGAAGTACGCTAGTGAAAACCCTATGGATCAGAATGGTTCAGTCTGAAACTGCTAATGGGCATGGCGCAGGACTGGGCGATGTTTCATTCCTCCCTGCACAGAGTCATTATGAGCTGGGAGCTGAATCAACAGCAGGCAACAACAGCAACAACATTAGGGGGAGTGAGCCTCCTCTTTCAGAGGAATGGAAATACGCCCAAAGCTGCTGGAAGTCACCATGGGTCCCCCAGGCCCCAGCTGCCCCAATCTAAGTACATGCTCCCCAAACCCACAGAGCTCACACCATTGCTGTCTTCACACTAATTCTTTCCGTTTCCTGTCTAAAGCCTGACAAGAGCCAAGGGCATGAAAGTCAAACCCCTTCAAATCTGAACGTGTCCTGCAGTTCTTTTAAGAGCAGGTACTGAAGACAAGACTGAGGGCCACAGCCAGAGCCGGGCTTTTGTGCCAGTCCTGCCCCTGTGTGTGGATTGGCACACTGGCCAGCTGGGGCAGGGAGCACAGCTGGAGGATGAGCCGGGGCTTTGCAGCCAGAAACTGGACTTAAACACAGGGTGGCCGTTGGTGAGTTATGTACCTTTCCTAAGCCTTGGTGTCCTCATCTGTGAAATAGGGCCACTCAGAGTAACTACCTCATGACATTGTGGTGAAAATGACTGGCACAAAATAAAACCAAACCACACTGGTAGCCGTGACATGGATTCTGACCCTCAGTGACCCTATAGGGCAGAGTAGATCTGTCCCATAGGGTTTCCAAGGAGCAGCTGGTCAATTGGCACTGCCAGGCACTGCGCCACCAGGGCACAAAATAAGCACTCAATCAAATGGTGACAAACTGAGCATCGTGAAGGCCCGGCCACACACTCTGCTTTCTCTCTGGGCAGAGTGCATGCTGTCTGGTGGAGCTTACATACCTTCCCAGATTCCATCGATATCCACAATGGTTGACAGGATGTTTTTACTACATCCTGGCATTTCTTCTCCTCCATTTGGAAAGAAATCCAAATGGCCCACCTTTTGGCTCATTCCAAAACCTGAAACATTGGAAGCAGAGGTGAGCAGGGAGGTAAGCGGTACCAAAGTTAGGTCATAGCTGCAGAGCCACCCGACCTAGAGCCTTCTCAGCAAATTCAGCACAGCCGCCACTGTCCCCACTTTGCAGAAAGTTCTGGAAGATGGGCACTTAGAAAGATGAGGAGGGAGGAGTTGGCAAAGGAAGTGAGACAAGGGGAAGGTGGGCTCTGGGTGAGATATGCATGCACGCACTTAGGTGTTTGTGTGTGTGTGTGTGTGTGTGTGTTTGTGTGTGTGTGGGCCTGTCTGTTTGTCTTGGAGAGGACCTGGATGATACTGATGTACACTGATACCAGTATGTGGTAGTAGAATCCTATCAAATTGTGCCACCTGGTGTGGCTTTTATTGCTGTTTTCACTTTAAAATGTTAATTTCTTTTCTATAATATTTTATTGTGGTTAAGTGCAAGTTTACAAATGAGGCCAATTTGCCATAGTCAATCCCCTACAGAGACCCCCTAGGCAACTCCCTGTGGTATCCCAGCCCTGTGACAGCACATCCCTCCTTTCTCCTCTGTTCTTCTCATATTCATTCACCCTAGTCCTGTCCCCTCCCCTCCACCCTCCTTTCTCATTACTATTACTACAGGGGAGCTGTTCTGACAGCCTCATGGCTTAGAGTCCAGTCCAATTTTTGTCTAAAGAGTTGTCTTTGGTGCTGGTTTCAGCTCCAGGGCAGGAGCAAGACCAGGGACTGTGTTCTCAGGGGACCCTCTAGGCTGTTGGACCATCAAGTCTGGTCAAAAAAAGTTGATTTCTTTATTATATTGAGATCATAGAAGATTATATCATCCTACTGAGAGCCACAGCATACTGGCAAGGTACACTGGCTTCTAGAGCACACAAAAGCTCTTATCAAATCCTGGCTTCACTTACTGACTTGGCGATGTTGAGGGCTGCTGACCCTCACTGGGCCTCAGTTTCTTCTGCTGTAAAATGGTGAGAATCATACCCACTTTTTAGGGTTGTTGCAAGGACTGATGAGATGATGTGTGAGAATGTTCACTCAGCATAAACCAAACCAAACCAGACCAAAAATCATTGCTGTTGAGTTGATTCTGACTTACAGCAACCCTACAGGACAGAGTAGACCTGATTTGAACTGCTGACCTTTTGGTTAACAGCCATAGCACTTAGCCACTACGCCACCAGTGTTTCCCATTGGGCACAGCACACGGTAAACACTCACTAAGTGGTATTACCATCACCATTAAAAAAAATACCATTTATTGACAAGTTTCAGGAATGGTTGTGTAAGGAAATATCAAACAGAGAACACTGATTTTAGAAGGATTAAAAAAGAGATATCTGTAAAAGCCAATGAAACAAACTGTAACCAAAACTTTGACAAAAGGAAAAAAAAACCACCCAAATCAACTTTCTGTTTTGCAAAAACAGCTCACACATCAATGATATATAGATTTCCTACTCTAAATATTGACAGATCAGGGAAGGATAAGTGCTCGGAGACTAAGCAATATCTTTGACAGGCTATAGAAGTGCTTCTTGTCGTATCTGGGGCTGTGAGCGGACACTGCTGGCACTGCCTGGTTGTCTATTGGTTGCTGGAACCCATTTTGATCGGTAAGTGCCCATGCCATTTCTGTGTTAACTGTTTTGAATGCCACTCCAGCATTGTGTGTGTGTCTGTATATGTAAGGGGGGGGGAGGGTGGAAACCTGGGCTATTATCCTGGTGGCCCAGTGAAGAACTCACCTAGGTTAGGGATTATGGGAGAGGAATCCGTGTGAATCACATCCACAAACACGGCATCTGACGGGTCCAGCCGAACCTCCTCGGGTGTGTCCTGGAAGCAGGGCTCTGCTGGATCCAGCCCTAAGTGCAAGGAGATGATCAGAAGAGCTGGGACCTAAACCCTGTACCTACAAACTGGACATGACAGTTCCTTGGCAAAGGGGCCTGGACCCCAGCATCCATGGTCTGCGGACGGGGCCTGGGCTACTCAGGGAAGAAGCTGGGCAGAAAGGTCTGAAGCGGGCCTACTGACCATCTGAAAGCAGCCAGATACCCTGAGTGGCTAGCTCCACGGAGGTTCTGGGTGGTCCCTTGTGTTACCACTGTGACCATTACTCTTGGAGACAACAAGCTCCGTGGCCCCACCCAGCTGCTCCCTAATCCCTGAGGCCTGCCTGGATTATTCCTCTGTGTCTTCACTCATGGTGTTCCCCAGCCTGCTGTCCACTTCCCACACTGTCACTTCATAAAAATCATTCTCCTCTATGACCCAGCTCAAAGCCACCTCCCCAGTGAGACTCTCTCCATCCTAACATGTAAATTTCAGTCTTCCCCTTCTCAGTTCGGTCCATCCACACGGCACAGGATTACTTAGCAAGTCTTAATTCTGCTTTTGTTTCCTTTGCCTGCTTTGTTGTTGGCCTTTCAGACTAGCCTGAATTCCCTGGAGCAGAGGCTGGGCCCGGGGTATAGTCAAAGAGCAGCACAGGGTGGAGGAAAGAGGCTCACAGGACTCAGTGACCTACACGCCCACCCCGGCTCTGCTCAAGGTCAAACATCTGTCCTTCGTGATCTTCAGTTTCCTCCTCTGGACCGTGGGAGTTATGGTAACAACCTTCCCTACAGGGGTCTTGTGAGAATCACATGAAAAGATGTAGGAAAGGACTTTGCAAACTGAAACGCTACATAAATGCCAACTTTTATTATCATCCCCTCCTCCTTCACCCAATGTCTACCTAGCACAGGGTGGTAAGAAAAGGGGACACTCATTAAATGCTGAATTAAACTGTTTGCCAAAGTTGCCTACTGATTTGGGCAAAATAAATAGTTGTCTATGCATCGGTGCTGGGGGCAGACGTTTTTTGTCTTGTGATTCACTCATTCTTTCACTCAGTGTTCCTGAGCACCTCCTAGCGGCAGGTCCCAGCTGACAGCTTGCATTTTCTGCCTGTGCCTGGCACACACGAGGCACTCCACCCACAGCTGTGAAACTGACGAATTAATTTTTGTCCACGTCAGCTCCCTTAGGACACACACTATGCCACACACCCAAACTAAGAGCTCTGGAGTCGTGTTCAGTGTTCTACTTAGATTTTGTCTTTTCTTTCCAAATATATTCTTATTTGTAATTACATATTTAATACACTTTAAAATATATCCATGAGTCGGATCCGACTGGACGGCACTTGGCTGGCTTGGCTTGGCTTAAAATATATAGGGTCTCTATGAGTTGGAACTTGATGGCAACAAGTTTGAGATTTTTTGCTTTTAAAATATACATCCAACATTGCAAGCCCTGGTGGCGTAGTGGTTAAAGATCTACAGCTGCTAACCAAAAGGTTCACAGTTCAAATCCACCAGGAGCTCCTTGGAAACTCTGTGAGTCAGTTCTAATCCTCTGATTGGGTGGTTGTGAGTTGCAATTGACTCAGCAGGAACTGGTTTGGTATTTTGTTTTCTGGTACAACATAGGTGCCTCACCTAAAATAAGTTCTCAGAGAAACAGCAGGAGTGCCCTTTGCCTGGGAAGTGCTTGGATCAAGCTTTGCCTCCTGCACCCGGGTTTTGGGTACCCACTCCTACATCCCGAGTTTTGGATTCTCTCACCCTTCAGATTTGGGGGCTCTCCCCCCACCCCTGAGTTTTGGGTCCCCGGCCGGGCCTTCCAGACCCTCACCTGTGATCCTGCCCACACGCCCCTCCAGCCTCTTGCCGGCCTCCCCGGCTGCGTGCGAGCCCAGACTGTGGCCGATGAGGTGCACGTTCTCGGGGCCTTGACCCAGCTCGGTCTGCGGAGCGACAGAACCTCAGGCTGCGCAGCAGCGCCGGCCCCACGGGACGCAGTGAGGACGGACCTGGTCGGCGAGGGGGACCCCTGACCCTGCAAGGTATGCGGGCGCTGGGGCCAGTTTCTAAAGGCGCCCGGTCGGCGAGTCCCACTGGAGGCCCGTGCGCGGAGCAACAGTGCTGACCAGTGGCCACCGCGTCAACTGCACTCCCGCTCAGCGCAGGAACCGACTTTCCTCCCTGCTCCCATCCACTACCCCACAGCAGGCTCCCTGCCCTCATCCTTGGCAGGGGTTGGGCCTGCCTAGCGGAGGGTGGATACTGGGGGGTGGGAGTGAAGTCTAGGGTTCTCCAGAAAGGCCTTCCAGAAGGGCGCAAAGAGGTTTCACTTGTAGACTGCCTGAGACTGAAGGTTGGCCTCCTGGGCTGAGAACCTCTGACTAGCTCAGCTGACTCTGTCATCCCCTGACAAGCCTCAAAGGAAGGTCTTACCCCCAAAGGTAGAAAGGAGGCCCTAAGCAGTTCTCTCCAGTTTCCACAGATGGGTAACCTGGGGTCTGGAGTCTTTAGGGCAATCCATGGGGGAGGGAGAGTTCCTCTTAGCAAAGGCCTTTTTTGGTTAGAGACTGGGCTACTCTGTTTCCAGTCTATCCATAGAGTCCCTGTGCTGCTGCCTCTGACACCTTGCGGTCGTTCCCACCCCTCCCACAGTCCCTGGGCACTGAATGTGGCCCAGGCAGGGTTTTACCGACAGCACTTGTATTAAGAAAGCTATCTCTGCCCCCACAACCCGGATGTTGTGGACAGCTTGGGAGTAGGTTGTCCGGGACCCTTTTTTCCAGTCCACACAGATGCAGTTCACCTCCTCCACTTGAAACATTCTCTGGAGAAAACATTCAAGAGGGATAAATGAGTTTAGGAACAGCCTTAGGCTGCGCACCCCAGATAGGAATTCCCATTCACCAAGCACGTAGCTTGTGTCAGAGCTTCAATAGTCCTCACACCCATTACCACCTAATACTAACTGCAACCCTCTGAAATGGGTCTACTTACGTCTGCTCACCAGATGTGGAAACTGAGGCTTAGAATAGGTAAGTGACTTGTCTAAGGTCTCACAGAAGGTTGGTTATGGATACAGCATGGTCAAACTACAGCCTGAGGGCCAAATCTCTCTGTTTCTGTAAATAAAGTTTTACTAGAACACAGCCATGCCCATTTGCTTGCATATTGTTGGTGGCTGCTTTCGCACTGTAACAGAGTTGATTTGTGACCTTCTGACCCACAAATCCTAAAAGAATTTACTTCCTAGTCCTTCATGGGACATGTTGGCTGAGCCCTCCACTAGAGAGTTGAAGCTGCCGAGTGCTGCCTTTATTTCTCCAACTAGGTGTTGGTTGGAGATATGAGGCTTTAAAGGCAAAGCTTTCCAAGAGAAAACTCAGACAACGACACTACATGAATAGGTGTATCTTTTATATTATGTGGTGTGATATTACATTACTGAGCAGGCACAGATCCTGGCCCTCTGAGGGGTAGGGGAGCAAAGGCAGAAATGGCCACAACACACTCTGTTCATTTTGGGATGCCCTAAGCAACACCTTGATTTGGGGGTGGCATGAGACTGGCCGCAGGCCAGGACATCATGTGGACCCTTCACCCACTCCAGGGGCCTCCAGCCTGTCTCTGAAATTCAGGGCCAGGTATGAACACTGCAACCCTGAGAGAAGCAGAGACCCTGAGCACTGAGGCCACTTGGGGTCTGTCCCAGTGCAGTTCAGGGAGTCCATGAATGGCAATGTCTGTGATACTCCTTGTGGGATTGTGGTGTCTGTGGTCAGAGACCTGGCATTGCATTCCATCTCTGGATTCAAGCTTGGGCAAGGATCAAGCTTCTTTGTGACTTCATTTCCTCAGCTATTAAATAATTACACCATCCTTACAGGTTGCTGGGAGGATTAGATTGCATGAATTATGAAATGAATAACACAGTGCCGGCCCATATGAGCTCGTATTCAGTGCTCAGCAAGTGGTTATTATGAACAGTGACTCATTGCTGCTGTTCATAGTAACTTCATCACTGCACTGTGCCATACAGTAACTGCTAACTACATGGGGCTATTTAACACTTAAATTAGCTCAAATTAAGTTAACTAAAAATCAGTAAAGTTTAAAAATTCATCGGTCACACTAGCCACATTTCTAGTGCTCAGTTGCCACGTGGGGCTACTGATTTGGACTAGGCAGATAAAGAGCATTTCCCTCATTGTAGGAAGTTGTGTTAAAGATCAGTGCTTTAGCGGGTCGAGTTTAAGTGGTTTTTACATCACCAAAGGGTTTTATATAAACCATCAAGACAAATGCTAGGTAGTTTGCTGCAGTCCTGGTCTCTAGAACTTTCCTTGAGCTCTGGCCTCTTCAACTTCAGAGGAGGTCAACATTGGTTAGAAGGTAGTGGGTTGGGAGAACCTGGCAGTGACTGTCTCTGAGGACCCAAGCTTCCCTCAGTGGTGTTAGGGAGTGTCTCCCTTCCCGTCTGAGAGGTGTTAGAGCTATAGCATTTGATTCTGGGTTCTGGCAGATTTTCCCACCAGGAGCGGCCAAGTGAAGAGGATGGCCCTACCGTGCACAGGTCGAGGAGCCAGCTCTCCTCCCCCTTGTCTATGAAGCCATGGATGATGAAGCGTGTCTTGCGGTCTACTTGGAAGTTTGAGGCCTTGATAGTGTCCGGATCCGTGGCCTTGATCAGCTGGTTTAATTAGAAAAGATGAATTTGAATGTTGGACTTTGCAAGCCGCAGAGCTCTAGTGCCAGTTTCAGAAAGACTGAGGTCGTGGACTCCCCTCTTATAAAGCTGGGATAGTCTAGAACAGGAGTTTTTTTTTTTTTTGACACGGGGTTCATGGAGAGAACTCAGGAAGTCCAAGCTCATAGACTTTTTATTTTCACTAACCCCTAACTGAAATCTAGCATTTGCATTAATTATGAAATTAGGCAAAAACAAAATTGCAGTGATATCAGCAGTACCTGTGGTGTAGTGGTTAAGGGCTACCATTGCTAACCCTAAAGGTCAGCAGTTTAACTCTACCAGATACTCTTTCAAAACTATAGGGCAATTCTACTCTGTCTGTACAGTCGCTATGCATCAGAATTGATCCAATGGAAATGGGTTTGGCTTTGGTTTTTAGCTGTTGCAGGTATCTTAAAATACCTTTGTACCCATACCCACCTCTATCAAGTTGATTCTGACTCACAGTGACGCGATAGGACTGAGTAGAATTGCTCCATAGAGTTTCCAAGGAGTGCCTGGAGGATCTGAACTGCTGACCTTCTGGTTAGCAGCCAAAGCACTTAATCACAATGCCATCAGTGTTTCCAAAATGCCTTTGTATACTCACTACTATTTTAGTATACAATAGGCGTTAGATAAGTCCCTGAATCCTGTTGTTTAATGATGAAATATAGTGGCACATATATTTCTCTATTATAGTTGTGTAGTTTTAAAATATGATGACAGTTATTTTTCAAAGTAGTTTCCTTCATAACTCAATGTATACTATTTTATGCTTTCAGAAAAGATTATTCTAAGATGGCAACCATAGCCTTCCCCAGATGGTCAAAGAGGTCCTGACACAACGAAGATGAAGACCCTCTGGTCAGATGTATTGTGCAGGAGGACAGAACTGATCCAATGGAGCTGTGAACGGTGCTCTCCAGCCTGCGAGACTTAAAGACAGACCTGCTCCCATATGGCCCCCTCCCACCACCCTACTGGGGCAAGATGCTGGCAGAAGAATCAGGATCTCAAAATAGAAACAAATCAGTGACCAAGCCCAAACAGATTCTATGCTGAGGGCACTGAGTGGGAAATTTGTCATCTAGATTTTCCCAGCAGGTGACCTCGGGGATTTGTAGACACCTAACTTGGCTGGCTAACTCTAAATTTTGCCAGTGATGGGAGCTGTGAGCTGACTAAATTCTTAGCAAGTTCTTCCTTAGAAGGTCTTGATCTTCTGGTCATTCCCAACCACCTGGAATCACCCTGTCCTGCATCCACCTGGGATCCCTTCTAGGAAGGATGGTGCTGGGTGGGGGGCGGGGTCTGGTCTCTACCCTTCTGGTCCAGTAGCCCCTCTTCCCCAACCATCTCCTAGCCCCTTAAGAAGGAGTTACCACCCCCAAGGGACTTCTCTCCTTCCACTGTATGGTGGGAAGGGAACAGAACTATATGGAGATACCTCAGGTCTGGGTTTCCCTGTAAAAGCTGCTCCTACCTCCTTCCAAGCTCTACAAAAAAAACACCAAGCCCCACTAATAACAACCCTGTAGGACAGAGTAGAATTGTCCCACAGGGTTAACAAGGCCATCATCTGTCTCCTGAGGAGTGGCTGGTGGCTTCAAACCACTGACGTTTTGGTTGGCATCCAAGTGCTTTAACCACCTCCACTGGGGGAAAACTCCTGAAGTCTATGCTTAACTGTGTGTGAATGTGTACACATCTGAGTTGCGCATCTGTAGTTTCGTGATGGTTTCTGATTTCATGAAGTAAGATGGCTCTAGGTCTATCACTGATGAAGAAGGTACTATCTGGAAAGTTCCATGACAGTGGATTATGCCCTTGACAGCCATGTAAAGGCTCCTGTGTGAGGCCCTGGTCCACCTGCCATCCAGCCAGCACCAAGCCCGTGCTTACTTGGTAGTTATTCGGATTTTCATTTGTGTACAGAAGAAAGCGCGTGTCAATGTCTTCAGGGTCCCAGGGGAATGCATTTATAGGCCTCTGAATGGTCCCTGTCCATGGTTGTCCGTTAGAAAAGCAGCCCAGATGGTCAAAGCAGACCTCCTCCCCTGGGGCAGAAAGAGGTGCAAGTGGGACACTCGTTAGGTTCTAAAAGGGAACAGTGTGGTCTCAGCTGCACAAATGGGCCGTCGGGATGGTGCCTGGGTCTGGGTAATGTCAGTGCTGGTCTTTGTCTCTGCCAAGTGTTCCCCAAACTTCTGCGGTTATGAGAACCACCTGGGCCTTGGGGTGACTATGTATGTTGAACTTATGCATTCCTAGGCCTCTCCCCCAGAGATCCTGATTCACAGGTCTCGGATGGGAAAACAGCATGTTTACTAAAAATCAAACCTGGTGTGTGGAGTTGATTCTGACTCATAGGGACCCTAGAAGACAGAGTAGAACTGCTCCATAGAGTTTCCAAGGAGCACCTGGCGGACTTGAACTGCCAACTTTCTGGTACGCAGATGTAGCACTTAACCCACTACACCACCAGGGCTTTGGTGCTTCTTATTATCAAGCAAATACAGATTATTACCCGGGAGTGACTTTGGGGATGTGTCTGCTTGCAGAGCAGGAGAAGGCAGGAAATCAGCAGAGCAGATGAAAGGGTGGGAACCACAGACCCCACCTCTGCTGTCAGAAGCTGGGTCTCAGGAGGGAAAGAAGGTTCTAGAGTGGCTGGGGCTGGCCAGCAGACAAAGGGGGAGGGGCCAGGATGCAGAGGAGACCATGTCTGTGCTTGAAGAGTGTGCCCTTCAAGGGGTCAGGGGGCCCCAGGCTAGACAGTAAGGGAAGGAGGCCCTGTGAAGAATTCTAGGAATGGACAGGAAGTAAACAGACGGGTGCTGAGGGGAGTGGCAAGTGACACTAGCTTTGTCTTAGGAGAAATAGAACTTGGGTATCTGAGTCTTCTTTGGACAGAAGCTGGAGGACAGGGAGAAAGTATGCAAGGGACAGAGCCGACAACTGTGGGCAGGGGAAAGTAGGAGTGGCTGGCAGGAGAGTGGGCTTGTCTAGCCAGCCTGCAGGGGCAGTAAGTACTCAGGAGGGGCACGTCCAGGTGGCTTTAGCCTGTGACACATGCTTGTGCACAGGAAGGGATGGAGGAGGTGGGGGCCTGAAAGGATGCCTCTCCCTCCCACTGCCCAGCCACCTACTGCCTACTGACAGTCCCTACAGCCACTAGAGCCTGTGCAGGTAAGATCATTCGAGAACATCTGTGCCGGGCACGCTGCTCTGTGGTTGCCATAAATTCGGTACCAACTGAATGGTACCAGTTGCGGTTTCTCTTGAGACAGTGCTGGTAACGATCACAGTTATTATGGCCTTGGACTGCATCACCTCACCCAAAGCCCGGCCCACGTACAATCACTTTCTCCCCAAAGGAAGGTGACGGTGTTCTCACCTGTGACGGCGGCCAGCAGGAGAAAGCTGAGGGTCCAAGAAGGTAACATCTACATGGATGAAAACACAGACACACATAGACACCCGTGTGCAGGGGCATGAGGCTGGCAGAGGAGGGACCCCAGATGGGGCAGGGGCCCCTGAACACATATAGGCCCTCCGTCAAGGTGAGGAGCAACCAACCCCCAGGAAGTGGGCAGCCCTGGGCTGGGACCCGAGACTCAGGGTTATTACCTGACAGCAGCATTCCCCTTCTAGGCTCGGTCCCTCCCCGCAGCAGCTGGGCTCCCCAGCCCTACCAAGTCACCCACTGGGACTTACTGTTGGGCACCACGGCTTCCACTTTGGGCCCAGCAGGTTGGATGTGGCTTTTTATCCTTTGGACGTCCCTTAGTGGAAGGGACAGGAGAAGACAGGTAGGAACGACATGTGTGCACTTTGAACCTCAATTATCATAAACACATAAAGTTCTCTTGATCTGGGAGCAGGAGTGTTTACGAAGTGAGATTTGAGGAAAGGAAAACCAGCTCTGGGGGTGGGCAAAGGGGAGTTAATCAGAATTTACAAATTCACTGCCAAAAGATTATGTCCCCAGAGGGGTAACAAGGCAAGACCAGTGTGCAGTACCTCCCTCTGAAAATCCCTTTAGGAACAGGAACGACAAACTGTGCTTGTTGCCCTGTAGCTGTTGAGAGGCCTGCAGGAATGGGCAGACTGAGCTAGTGGGTGGAAGCGTACGTCTGTGAAGACATACCTTGTTCACTTTGGGGTGGCAAGCGTGGGGGGCATTCCAAGGATGAGTTTAGACAGCACTTCCTGGGCAGAACATTATCAGTGAGCTTAGGATGAAAACGAAGGCCGTTCTGTTGAGGGAGGAGTTAGAAAAGAATAAAATGAACACTGTTTGAATACAGCTTTCTCCAGGGGTAAAAAATGGTCTACTTTTAGGGTACCCATGAATTTTAAGTACACCTGTTGATCCGTGATATTGTGATGGATTACATGTTGCTGTAATAAGGAAGCTATGCTACTGGTATTTCAAACAGTGTCTTCCAGGGTATTCGTGGAGTTCCTAGACTAAGACAGACTAGGAAGAAAGGCCTAAAGGAAAATTAGCTCTGAAAATCCTGTGGATTCCAGCAGAATATTGTCTGATATGGTGCTGGAAATGAGCTCCGTAGGTTGGAAAGCCAGCCAGCCACTGCTATCTAGTCGATTCCAACTCATAATGACTCCGTAGGTCAGAATAGAACTGCCCTATAGAGTTTCCAAGGAGCACCTGGCAGATTTGAATTGCTGAACTTGTGGTTAGCAAACATAGCACTTAACCACTATGCCACCAGTATTGGTAGGCATTTAAAACACTCAGTGACTGCAACAGTGCACATGGGCATAGTTGTGTAAAGATGGCACAGGCTTGGATTTCATCACTATTAGCCTCTTCACCAGAGGCTTCTGCATTGTGTAGTCCTTAGATTTTTGGTTTTCCTACACATGTTAATTCTATCCAACCTGTTTTGTGATTTGAATGTAGTTTTGCCAGTAGTTTGGCTAAGGGACTTTCAGATAATGTGTGGGTTCTATCATCAGGTTTCTCTAGGGTCTACCTCTTGGTCAGTCAAGGAACACGGGGAAACCTACCAACCTGAGTGGTCAGTGGTATGTCATCTAATCAGCTTCCACCCAGAGGGCATAGCTGAGAAGAGGGTCAATGTTACAGTTTGTTTCGGCAAAAAACAATGCCTGTCACTGCAAGGCTACCAGGCTGTGTGCACTAAGTGCCAAAGGCAGGAACTGATCAGTCCACCCTCAAGGACTCACTGAGGCATATTTGGTCAATATAAGGAAAACTGTTCCAAAGGTTAGAATTACTGAGAAACAGAATTGGGTTTTGTTGATGAGGAGTCAGATCCTTACCTCTCCTGAATGACATCGCAAGTTGGATGGAGACAGAAGTCAAGCATCGGGTAAGGGTTGATGACATGGGCAGAGGATGCCACCTTTCCATTCAAGTGAGAATCACCCCACAGGAGTGAACCCTTTTTTAAAGAGGGTAAGAATTCACCCAGGAGGCAGTGCAACCCAAGTTAATGGGAAACAGCCCGAACAAACACATCTGGGAAACCACAATCTCAGAGAGGTGTTTAGGGCCATGCTCAGTACCAGAAAGGAATAAGGTGAGTGTTGGCAGGAAATGGTAGAGACTGAATCACAGTTCTCAGAGCTGCAACCCCCAAAACAAAGCCACTGCTGTTGGGTTGATTTTGACTCATAGCACAGCTATAGGACACAAAAGAACTGCCCCATGGGGTTTTCAAGATTGTAAATCTTAAAAAAAATTTTTTTATTGTGATTAAGTGAAAACATAAAATACAATTAATTTTGCATGCCCACCTATCTGCATCTCCTTCTGCTCTCCTTGCGCAGTGACAGCACACACCTCCTTTTCATTCTATACTTGCCAAGTCTTCTTAACAAACTCCTGTCCTCTCTTTTCTACTCTCTTCCCTCCCATCTAGAAAGAGACCAGTAGGACAACATCCTATAAATGCATAAAGCCATAAAGTATGCACACCATAAGGTTGCATGGAGTCCCCCAGTTCAGTCCGTTTTTGTCCAAGGAGTTGATTTCAATAACGTTTTCTGGACAGGGGCAGCAGCAGGTCTAGGGGCCATGCTCCTGGGGGATCCCCCAGGCTGTCTGATCACCAGTTGTGGTCTTCTGGTAGAGCTCTTGGGCTGTGCGCTTCCTTTTCTCGTGCTGCCACAAGAGGACGACATTGTGTGCCGCGTCATGGCTGTCTTTGGTCGTGGTCAGGCACCATCTGGTTCTTCCGGTCACATGTTGATACAGTCTCACATTCACACGAGTCCTTCTGTCTCCTGTGCTCTTTCTTCCTTGAGCATTTGTTGTTCTCAGCAATCATCTGTTCCAGATGAGCTGGGACCATTTGATGTACCTCACATGGCAACTTGCTAGCTTTTAAGACCCCGGACGCTGCTCACCAATGTGGAGTGCAGAAGACTTAGCAATAGGCTAGTTATGCATACTGGCCTCGATGTTCTCTAAGAGCATGGTTCCCAGGCCCTACCACTGCTACTCTATCCTTGCAATATTGCATTGAGATTAGAAGAGTTTTCAGTTTATGGTGAAGTCCAGTTATGTTGATGTACTTTCTCCTGTGTGCTGTTAAAGCTGTGAATCTTTAGAGAAGTCGACTGCACATCTTTTTTCTGCAGAATGGCTGGTGGATTGGGAATGCCAACTTTTCAATCAGCAGCTGAGTCCCTAATCACTGTGTGGCCAGGCCTTGCTTCAGAGCTGTAAAATACTCTAGAAATAGAGTAGTTTGTTTATTTCCATTTAATAGCAGAGATAACAAGAAGCCCAGGAAGAAGGTATTTAGTTTGAGGTGGTGGCAGAGGTCTCAGGGATCTCCCTGTACTGTGTGTGGAGCTACAGATCTCAGTTTACTAATCTGTGAAATGGATGGAATCTAGGCTAATTTAGGAACACTTCCCTTGCACCAGGCTGATTCTTAAAGAGAGATGGGAAGCTGTGCCCTCATCACCTGTGACTGGGGCAGAACCACCTCTTGTGTGTCTCCCCACATAGTCCAGAGCCTGCTCTCTATCTTTGGTAAAGCTGTTCACAGCTGGTCAGTTGGGACCCAGTCTGCTGCTGAGGGAGAGAATTGGGGGGTAGGCCTCCTCCTTGCTTACCAGGCCAGCTCGGCTCAGCTCAGCTCACCTTTCCCCTCCTTTCTGCTCAGGGGTGGAGGGGACCAGGGTGCAGAGAAGGCTCTGCCAGCTGGATGTCATGGGAAGGAAATGAAGGTCAGCACCTGTGGGAAAAGTCTTGCTCCAGACACATGGTCAGCAGATGGCAGGGTCAGGCCCCATGATGAGTCCTGCCAGCTGGCACAGCGGCCACCCAGGGGTTTGGCAGGGTGATTTGGGGTTTCCTTCTCTTAACCTGAGGCCTGTTAGAACTGCTTATTTCCCACCTTTAACACCTGTTGTATTTGTCCTTTACCCTGGCCCTGGTTGGTCACCTCTCTTGGACCTCTATAGCCTCTCCTTGCAGGTCAACTTCCCACAGTCTCCCCAACCCCCACCCATTTAATGCCAGGGATAGACTTATTGCCCTCAGATGCCCAGTGCTGTGTTCACCCTCTGATTTACATTCATGTTTCTGGAGAACAACAGTAAACAAAACCTCCTCCTCCCCGGGGTGGTTTATCCATTAAACCCAGTAAGCATGGGCTTGCTTTTGCTTACTTAGTAATCTATAGGCACAATTTCACATTTGTTTCAGCACATCAAAGATTCTGCTTCTAGGTATGACTGGCATCTGTCTGTCTCCCAGTCTCCTAACACCTTCCTACAGAATCAATCAAAGCCTCTTTTCAAATCTACAATTCCTGAAGGGGCAGATGACTCAGGAAGCACAAATAAAGAAACTGTAATGCAAGTGTGGGTAATGAAACAGTAATCTGTAACGGAACTGTTCACTGCGGCCCCTCCCCTGTGGGCCTGGTAGTCCGCTGGGATGTAGGTATTGAATCATCTACACAAATCCGTGCATGACTACAAATTATTGATAGCTAAGGTGAAAATCCACACTGAGGGAGGCTTAATCTAAAGAGAGCAACTTGGGGGTATTAGGGTGGAGAAGGATTTGAACTCAGGGGACGTCTAAGCTCCTAAATCCAGCGAGCACGGTTGGCCGCTGTCTGGCCTCTGCCCTCTCTCCCTTCTGCCACTCTTCAGTGGCCCCTCCCCACCAATTAATCAGAGCCAAGGGCTCACAGTATGAAATTCATCTGCCTTTTCCCTTGTTCCTGCTTTTCCACCTGCATTGCCCCTTGTCTAAAGTCTTATCTGAATATCTGTCCCATTCTGGCCCCCAGGTGGGCTTCTTTCCTCTCTGAGCCCATCAGACTTCTCTGCTTCCTTTCTCTCTCTCTCAGGAGCTTGGGTGGCACAGTGATTTAAGTGCTTGGCTGCTAATCAAAAGGTCAGCTGTTTGGACCCACCAGCCACTGTGCAGGAGAAAGACGTGGCAGTCAGCTTCTGCAAAGATTTAACCAAAACGTGTTGCTCCCCAGCCCATTCTAACTCATAGCAACCTTATGAGACTGAGTAGAACTGCTCCTGTAAGGGTTTCCGAGGCTGTCATCTTTACAGAACCACATCTTTCTCCTGAGGAACATCTGTTGGGTTCAAACTGCCAACTTTTCTTTCAGCTAACAGCTGAACGCTTAAACACTGTACCACCAGGGCTCCATCTGTAAAGTTAACATCCTTGAGAGCCCCTATGGGGCAGTTCTACTCCATCCTTGTAGGGTCGTTATGAATCAGAACTCAGAATCGACTCAGCAGGAATGGCTTTGGTTTTGGTTTTGTCCCTCTTTGCTCCTTCTTGTCCTGTATGCTCCTCCCTTCCTGACCCAGAGCCACTGCTCTCTGCTCTCACCTGATGTCTCCTCCACTTTCCAGTCCCAGGTCACAGTCTCCAAGATTTCTCAAACTGAACTAAACACATGGAGTCTGTCCTTGCTAAAAAATTCTCATAGCCCTGGGGATACACCCACTGACCTCATTTTGTGAAGCATCAACTCAGAAGACAAAAGTCTCACTGCAAATTATCACAACAGAGGGAAAGCTTTGTTTCTAGAACAGATTTTTAAAAAGTATCATCGAAGCAATAATCAGCAGAGCTTCCCAACTAAGACTATGAAGAAGGACCTGGCAGTCTACCTGGAAAAAAAGACAAGGGCAGTGAAAACATCTGTTTTGTCCTATAGGGTCACTATAGGTCAGAATCAACTTGGTGGGCATGGGTTTGTTTTGGTTTGGTTTTATTCAATCTGCATGCTGAGCAAATAATCTGAGAAACTGAACTATATGAAGAAAAAAACTCAGCATCAGGATTGGAAAAAGCCTCACTAACAACCTGCAATATGCAGATGACACAACTTTGCTTGCTGAAAAAGAAGAGAACTTGAAGCACTTACTGATGAAGTTCAAAAACTATAGCCTTTAGCAGGGATTACATCTCAGCACAAGGACAACAAATATCTTCACAATTGGACCAATAAGCAACATAATTATAAATGGAGAAAAGACTGACAATGTCAAGGATTTCATTTTATTTGGATCCACAATCAGTGCCAATGTAAGCATAGTCAAGAAACAGAACAATGCATTGTATTGGGTAAATTTGCCACAAAAGTCCTCTTTAAAACGTTGCAAGGCAAAGATGTTACTTTGAGGACTAAGTTGAGCCCTACCTGTGCTGTGATATTTTCAATCATCTCATTTGCATCTGAAAGATAGGATATGAATAAGGAAGACTGAAGAAGAATTGATGCCTTTGAGTTATGGTGTTGGCAAAGAATATTGAATATACCATGGACTGCCAGAAAAATGAAGTAGTCTGTCCTAAAAAAAATACAACTAGTCCCTCTTTGGAAGGGAGAATAGTGAGACTTTGTCTCATGTACTTTGGGCATGCTATCAGTAGAGACTAGTTCTTGTAGAAGGACATCATGCTTGTTAAGCTAGAGGGTCAGGGAAAAAGAGGAAGACCCTCGGTGAGATGGACTGACATGGTATGATGGCACAGGACTGGGCAGTATTTTTTTCCTGTTGTATATAAGGCTGCTGTGAGTCAGAATGATTCAATGGCATCTAACAACAACAAGCTATATGACTGTTCTTTAACTGGCCAGCATGGTGCCTTTGTTTCCTACCCCTTTTCTATATAATACTCTAGATGAAGGTTTATAAAACAAACTAGCTTCTTATTAAACAGCACACATATTGTTTAGTGACATTGATTAACAGCCCCACAATATGTCAACACTCTCCCTTTTGCAACTTGGGTTCCCTAGTACTAGCTTTCCTGTCCCCTCCTGCCTTTTAGTTCTTGCTCCTGGGCTGGTGTGCCCCTTTAGTCTTGCTTTGTTTTATGGGCCTGTCTAGTCTTTGGATGACCCGTTGTTTTTCAAGCTCTCAGGTGACTCTAGTTTGCAGCGAAGATGGAGAACACGTGAATCTTGATGATGGCCTCTTGACTAGCCCTTGGATCCCTTGGGTGCCCCATGGAGCAGTGGCTAGCCTTGTGTACCTTCTGGTTTATAAGCAGGGCTTGGGTTGATTGGACCCAAAGCAGACATCAAGTCCTGCTGCCTTGCAGGTGCAGGGATACAAAGCTGAATACTAGCAGCTTTTTGGTAGCTCTGGGGTCAAGGACCAGTCTGTTGCCACATGCCTTGAGTTGCCTTACTCAAGTGGCAGTACACTGATAGTATTCATTTGCTTGATGGATCCATAAGATATGAAGGAGGCAGGACTAGGGCTGTCTGTTTGCTCTGTCTTTTAAACCAGAAAGCAGAAGTTCAGAGAAGTGGAAACATCTGCCCAAGGTCACCTGCCTTGACCAGAATTCTGACTGCTCAATGCTGTTTTCTGTTGCTTCTAACTAGCTTTGTGCCAATAAACTAAACATCGATGTGGCATATTTTCATTTCTCCAAGAACTTCAATATGTGTGTTCTGAACACTGTACAATTTTTTTTTTTTAATTTCAAACAAAATAAAACCAAAGCTCAATCAAACCGGCCCCATGAGATCCCTTGAATCTGCAAGTCTGGCCAGGGCCACTTACACACAGCAACCCTACCCCGGGGTCGCTACATATAGCACCGAACTCCCTTCTCACCGAGAAATGCGTGTTTGGGTTGTGGACCTATGCTGCTGAACTGGGATTCCCAGTGCCATCAGGAGGGCCTCAGCAGAAGGAGGTGGATGCTTAATAACTATGCTGATAAGTAGCCTAGGTCCATGGAAGCGACCTTGGAACCTGGTGCTGTTTGCCTTCCTGGGAGTTTCTCCCAGCTGCATAGCTAATAAAAAGACATAGGAGGGAAGAAAAGTGCATAGAAGGAGACAACCACGACCACTCCAGCTCAGGTCTCCACGTGCTGCCTCCTCTGCCCTGAAGCATGAGGTCATCAACTGCTGGGCTGGTGGTTGGGTTCCAGTCACAGGAGGTGGCTCAGGGTAGTGACTCAGCTGAGTGCTCCTCGTGTGAGCAGCTGCCTTGGGAAGCCTCCCCTGCTGGAATCCTCCTTCCCTGGTGTCATGGATTGAATTGTGTCCCCCCCAAGTACCTGTCAACTGGGCAAGGTCATGATTCCCAGTATTGTCTGATTATCTACCATTTTGTCATTTGATATGGTTTCTTACGTGTTGTAAATCCCATCACCATGATGTTAATGAGAGGGATTATTGGCAGCTATATTGATGAGATCTACAAGATTACATTATGTTTTCAGCCAGTCTCTTTTGAGATATAAAAGAGAGAAGTGAGCAGAGACATAGGGGGATCTCATACCACTGAGAAGTACCAGGAGCGGAGTGCATGTCTTGGACCCAGGGTTCCTCTATGAAGAACCTCCTAGTCTGGGGAAGACTGATTACAAGGACCTTCCTCCAGAGCTAACAGAGGAACCCTCCCCCTGGAGCTGATGCACCGAATTTGGACTTCTAGCCCACTAAACTGTGAGAGAATAAGCTTCTCTTTGTTGAAGCCATCCACTTGTGGTATTTCTGTTATAGAAGCACCAGGTAACAGAGTTACCTGGCTGTATACTTCCCTCAGTTTCCCCTTACTTTAAAATCTTGTTCCCCAAGTTATCTTCGATACCTGTGATCAAGGGAGCTGGGCAAGAAATAGGCTGCTGTTAGCCAGGGAGAAGGGCTCTCACCCACGGCCAACCAGCCGCAAGACCTCCATTGTGCCTTGGCTCCCTTCACTGTCACATGGTCCTTGTCACCACTTGTCTGAATACCTGCAGGGTCCTCCTGCTCCTTCCAGCTGGCCTCCCAGCCTCCGGTCTCAGTAGGACACCTGCCTTCAAGCTGGGACTTAGAACCATCCCCTCTGTGCAGCCCTTTCCGTCTTGTTCCTTCTCTCTTCTGGGCTGTCTGTCCTGGGACATGTCTTGATTTTTGTGCCTGTCACGTGGCATGACAGTATTTCTTTAAGTGCTGATCTGCCTACTATGTGCACTGCTTGAGGGTAGAGTTGGTGCCTTTTGCTTTGCTCTCACTCTAGTGCCTGGCACAGTGATTGGCAAGAACCTATATTTGATATAAGGATTTGTAGAATTTAAGTTACATTGAGGTCCTTTGATAGCAGGGTGCTGCCTTGCACAGGCTGTGGGTTCAAGGTCAATGCTGGGCAAAATTCAGCCACTTGACAGCCCTAGCCTCCACTCTGAGCTCCCCTTACTCCTGCTCATATCCCCACCTAAGAAGCTTGGTGTCCTCTGCTGCAGCCATTGTCTTTGTCACCCCATCGCTGCCACTGTGTACTGAGCATTCCTCTCATGCCCTTGACTGTTAGGTCCTTCCTCACACCAACTCCTTTAATCCTCACATCTGCTTTCTAGGAACCATCTGCAGTCCACCCCACACTCAAGCTTGAAGGCTCAGTAACAGGCTGACATGCGACCAACGGTAAGAAACAGAAGCCAGGATGGAATGGAAGGACGGACAGCCAAGAGGAGGAATGCACTGAAAGGTGGTGATTTCACGGGTCCCTCAATGTTCCCAGTGAGAATTAAGAGACAAGTCAGGCCACCCTTCCTTCAGAGACTCTCTAGGTTGGTCCATGGTCAGGAGAACACTCTCTTCAGGATCTGTCTGGAATGGACTTGTAGTGAAGAGAACACTGACTTGGCTGAGTCCACATGAGAAGCAAAACCAGTGAAGCATCTTTCTACATAGAATCCTAAAACCAAAGACATTGCCATCGAGGTGCTACCAACTCATAGCAGCCTGTCATGAATCGAGTTGTGTCCCCCCAAAAATACATGTAGCCATGTGGCTGGGCCATGATTCCCATTGTCTTGTGACTGTCCTCCATTCTGTGATTTTGCTGTGCTGTATGTTAAAGATTATGGTGGGGCTGTAAACCCCTTTATAAGATCACCTCCCTGCTCTAAGTTTCCTTAGAGTACGGCTTGCCCCACCCTTAATCCTTTCAGCCTGCAAGAGATAAAAGGAAGGAGAAGCAAGCAGAGAATTGGGAACCTCGTACCATCAAGAAAGCAGCACTGGGAGAAGAGCACGTTCTTCAGACCTGAGGTTCCTGTGCCAAGATGCTCCCTGGACAGACTGATGCAATACCAGACTTTCCTCCAGGGCTGACAAGGGGAAAGCATTCCTCTGGAGAAGACACCCTGAATTTGGACTTGTAGCCTACCAGACTGTGTAAGAATAGACCTTCCTTTGTTAAAGCCATCCACTCAGTGGTATTTCTGTTACAGCAGCACTAGCTGACTAAAACAGAATTGGGTACTGTGAGGGCGGGGTGCTGCTCTAGCAAATGCCTAAAATGTAGAAGCCATTTTGAAACTGTGAATGGACAGAAGATTCAGAAGGAACAAAGAAGGTGCAGATGGCGGGAAACAACAGAGGACTGGTGGCAGCAGCAACAGCAGCAGCAGAACCAGAGGCAGTGCTGAAGCCGACCCACAGAGTGAGAGAGCTGAGTGTCTGTGCACAGTTTTCCTCATGGAGTTGGGTGCCTCTGGGCACTTGAATTGGTGGAGCTGGCATTGCTGACCCACAGAGTGAGAGAGTCGAGTGCCTTTGGGCAGGACACTTTCCAGCAAAAGTGGGGTGCCTCCGGGCACTTAAATCAGTGGAGCTACAGAGCTTTGGAACACTTGCCTGGCAGGGCAGATATGGGCCTGAGGCTCGGACCACACGGCCATAGGAAGCTGAAGCTGAAGAGACAAACAGCATGAGAAGCTGGTCTGCCTCAGTCTCAAAAGTTGTGGCCATGACCTTGGGGGTCTGAAAGGGTGGAACCATGGCGTCCTGTGTTCTTAAGGGTGGAATTGCCACTCATTTGGGCTTAGGGTGCTCCTAAAGCCGATGGGGCAGAGTTTCTGTCCAAGTGGGCCTTAAAGGCAGAGTTGTAGCACAGGGCTGGGGTCTCCACTCAAAATCCGGAGAGTGTGATCAATATCTAGAGTCTGGAGAGCAGGGCCATTGTGTAGAATGTCTCAGAAAATGTAAGAGTATTTCCAAAGCTTTGAGGGCTAATGTAATGTGTTCTGCTGACTCACTTGTTGCCTGTTAATTCATTCTTTCCCTGCAATTTCTCCTATTTACAGTGGAATGTCTAACTTGTGCCTGTTCTGCCATTGTACCTTTAGAAGCAGATAGCTTACCTTCTAAGTTTCACAGATATAGAAGGGTTTTTGTATTTTGGACTTGGAACTGATTTAAGACTTCTGTCATATGGGATGGACATGATTTTGCTATGGTGAGATGAACGTGTTACATGTTTCTGTGATGTGATTTTTGGGTTGCCAAAGGATGGGATGTCATGGATTGACTTGTGTCCCCCCAAAAATATGTGTAGCTATGTGGCTGGGCCATGATTCCCAGTAACTTGTGACTGTCCTCCATTTTGTGGTTTTCCTAAACTGTATGTTAAAGGATTAGGGTGGGGCTGTAAATCCCTTCATAGGATTACCTCCCTGCTCCACTGTAAAGGGAGCTTCCCTGGAGTAGGGCTTGCCCTAACCTTAATCTTTTCATCCTAAGAGATAAAAGGACAGAGAAGCAGGCAGAGAATTTGGAACCTCGTTACCATCAAGCAAGCCGCAGCGGGAGAAGAGCGCATCCTTCAGACCTGAGGTTCCTGCGCCAAGATGCTCCCTGGACAAAGACTGATGCAATACCAGACTTGCCTCCTAAGCGGACAAGGGGAAACCCTTCCCCTGGAGCGGACACCCTGAATATGGACTTGCAGCCTACGGGACTATGTAAGAATAAACTTTCCTTTGTTAAAGCCATCCACTCTGTGGTATTTCTGTTAGAGCAGCCCTAGCTGACTAAAGCAAATTTTGGGATGTTCAAATGTCCCCATAGATAGCACCTGAAATAAGTGACAGACTTTGCGAGTAGATAGATGCATCAGCAGACTTTATTGATGTTAACACAGAAAATGGATCTGATGGCTGTTACCAGGGATGGCACTGTGCGTGGACATTAGCAGGGTGCAAGAGTGAGCAGCACGTCTTCCTTCACAGTTCCTTCACTGCAGAAGCTATACCTGCAGAGAGAAGCGAATGCTTTGTAAGAGCTGGGTATCTTTAGTGAAAGCTGTGGTGATCAGATTCTTCCATTAATGAGGCAAAAGTAATGGATGATTTGCAATTAGGAAAGAATGAAGGCGGCACTGGGTGATGGCTTCGACCAGCTCTGGGAGATCTGATTGTCATTTGGCTTCCAGCCTGAAGGTCCAACTGGTTAAGGAGTGGCCTCTGCCTCTGGTCCTGTATTCCACCAGACATTGGGCTCCTTGAGGGCAGTGACATCCTGCTTCCTTGCATTCTCCCCAGTTGGGTGGAGGGCCCTCATTTCACAGGGCATTGCTTTACAATTGGACTCACGCTTTGCTCATTCTCTCTCAGGACATGATTGAACAATTGACCAGCTGACTGCTGCTGAGTCATTTCTCACTCATTTCCACCCCGCACGTGTCACAGAAGAACTGTGCTCTGTAGAGTCTCCAATGGCTGTTTTTTTCAGAAGTGGATTGTTAGTTAGGCCTTTCTTCTAAGACACCTGTGAGTAGACTTAAACTTCCGACCTTGCGGTTCGCACCACCCAGGGACTCCCTGAAAAATACAGTGGCCATACTGTAGTGTGCTTGTACCAGCTGCAGTTAACTACTCTAAATCATAGACCTCTATGAACTTACTACACCCTTACAACCCAAGTGTGAGGAGGTGATGTTATCATCCCTACTTTACAGGAGAGGAAACTGAAGCACTGAGATCTCATAGTTAGTAAATGATGCAAAAAAAAAAAAAAAAAAAAAAAAGAACAAAAGAAAAAAGCCAGCATGTAAATCTAGATCTGACATCACAATTCAAGTTTTCTATGGTAGGGTCATGCTTCAGACTGTCCTTGGCCTTGCCTTCCAGAAGCATCAGAGGAACAGACTTTCTCCTGGGCTCCCCTACCTCTGGGATATGGCTAGTTTCTTCACATCTCTGAGCATCAGTGTCTTTATTTGTCAAAGAGGGCATGGCTCCCCTCACGGTTGTTGAGGATCCCACAACATATGTAAAAAAAGTCTTATAAACGAAGCAACGCAGACTTAAGTGACATTATTAGTAAGGAATATAGCTATCCTGAGAGCCTTCTCTGCTAATCTTCTCAGTCTATGGCTTCCCCTTCTTCTCTGTCACCAGCCTCCATCTCATTACCCTAGTGGACTACATTTCCAAGGTCACCTCCCGGATTTTGAATTTGTTGACCCTTCATCACTCTCTCTTTCTGTATTTTGTTTGCTTTTCCCTGAAGCACTAACCTGGTATTCAAGGCTTCTTTTCATGTTATTGCGTCTCTTACGCTGATGCCTGCCGAAAGCCATGTGGCTTCCCCCTCCCCCTCATATCCCATCTTGGTGCCACTGCTCAAGCCAATATTCTCCTGTCTCTGAAATCTCACAGCTGGAGGAGCCTGTGGGTCCTTCCCTACAGCGCAGCTTCTCCATTTTCTTCCTGCCCACTCTCATTGAGCTTCTCACTCTTAAACTCTTTGTTCAGTTGTCTGATCTTTCTGGTGACACTGCAAGTCACATTTCCCCTGCCAGCTAGACTGTAAGCTCCTTGAGAGCAGGCTCTCTGTTTGCATCTTCTACATTTATTAGAGAGGAAGGAGGCAAGAAGAGGAGAGATGGGCACCATATTTCTCTCTTGACACCACCTCACTGGAGGGAATTCTGGTCAGCAGATAACTCTGTAGGACTTGAAACCACATGATGTGGCAAGAAAATTCCAGGGGAAACTCAGAAAAGAGGTTGGTCTTGATTTCCTCTGACACACAAGTTAATATTCCTATCTTTTTAAGATATCAATTATGAGTAGTTTCCACCAAACATTTAAATAACTTGGCTGGCTAATGCAGGTTTTTTTTTTTTTTTTTTTTTTTTAAAAAAACAAACTAGTTTGTGGGACTTTGATTTTCCTATATTTGAAAAATTCTGATGTCTAAGATCAGATTCTCTTAAAATAGGTATTCCTGAGTTCACACGTGAAGGAGGCTGTACTCATGCCAGTGGGGGGGCTGGGGTGGCAGGTGGTGCACTTAGCACCCCAGGGTAGCCTCAAGTGCATTCTGTTTCCATTTCTAGAGAGTAGGGGCAGAGTCAAGTTGGCAGACTAAACACATGTCTCCCTAAATCCCTCTGGAAACCAAGACTTGAATTGATAATTAAACAGAGACTTCCGGACACCTAGTGAACCCTAGGACATGGCAGTGTTGTTAATTTGGACTTCGTACCACTGAGCAGAAAGCTTCATCTCTTTCACTGACCCACACTCTTGGTGAGCACTGGCTTTCACTGACTGAGGGTAACTCCCCATTTTAACTTTTTTCCTCTGTCTTGGTCAGTGGGCAGAGCTGGTACTTGACTGGTGGCTGGTCTCGGATATACTACTGGTGGGATTGGCGGGTGAGATTGCAATATTTTGAGAGCCTGGCTTTGGACTTTGTGCATCTGGGCACCCTTGGCCTCTCTTTCCACCTCCAGCATTGACTGGCCTGTGCTGGGGCAGGTGGGGAGCTTGTGTGGGATGTCCTCTTGTTCCACTGGGAGGTGGATATACCCATAATGAGGCCTCAGCAGGACCTAATTCCTAGGGTGGGAGGCAGCACCTGCCCAGAGGAGATCACTTTTCCGGCAGTAAAGCAGTATCCTACACAGTGTCACCTATGGCTGGGGCCTGAAAGCAGAGGCCAGCAGAGCAGTAGCCTTTCTGTATTTTGAAACAATTTGTAACATCTGGGGTTGGATATAGAGGTGCTTACTTTGCCAGCTGGGAAGAGGGACTTGAATGTCTAAAATCTGATTGACTTTGGAAGCTGTCAGATACCTTTTATCTTTCATTTTAAGATGGTCTAGAGAAACAACTTTGGTCCATCCTCACAGCATCTTTCTCAGCCTCTATTGACTCATATGATGGCCCCAAAACAACAAACTCTGCATAAAAGCACAATGAAGAAATCACCCATGGCTTCAGAAGGCCTCCAAAAGAAACAGCCAAAGAACTTCCCAGATGAAGAAATCTTTCTGAAAGTATCAGAAGGCAAATACAAAAGGATTACATATAGAGCCCTCCTAGACCTTGTACAAAATTCATCAGGGCAAAATAAAAAATTAAGCAAGCTACTTGATCTGATGGAACACCAGTACTCTGAAATCTAACAGATCAAGCACAAAATCAAAGAGATAGAAACTTCAATTCAAAGCCAAAAAAAAAAAAAAAACAGAGTGGAATAAATAGAAAGTAGACTTTCCAATTTGGAAGACAGAGCTATTGACTCCAGCATCTATGAGTAGAATTCCAAAAAAAAAGAAACGAGAAAAATGAAGAAGCACTAAGAAGCATGTGGGACTCTATTAAAAGGAACAATCTACTATTAATTGGAGCTCTTGAACAGGGCAAGACACCTGAGAACACAAGAGACTATTGTTGCTGAGCTGCTGACAGAAAACTTCCCAGAAATTATGAAAGAAGAGAATATAGATATTCAAGATGCATATCGAATGCCGCTCAATAGAGATCTCAAAAGAAAAACTCTGAGACATATTATAATCAAGCTTAACAAAATGAAACATACGCAGAAAGTCTTAAAGGCAGCAAGACACAAAGCAAAGCTAATATTCAGAGGGAAACCCTGTAGGTTTTTGCTGGATTTCTCAGGAGAAACAATATGATGCAGAGACAGTGGCATGACACATTCAAAGCTACGAAGAAGAAGAACTTCCAACCAAGAATTATATATCTTGCAAAACTATCTTTCAAATATGAAAATGAAGTTAAGACATTTGCAGATAAACAGAAGCTCAGAGACTTTGTAAAAACCAAACCAGAACTACAGGAAACACTGAAAGAATCTCTTGGCTTAGGAAGAACAAAGCCACAAACTTCATATTTTAGAAGAAAACACAGGACACATCAGCCAGAAACCTACTCAGTTAGATAAGGCTCCAAACTCAATCAAAGCTGTAATAGGGAAAGAAATAATCCAGTGATCATATCATGAAAACTATGATGTCATCATATTAAAAAGAGGAATGTACTACAGTGGCTATAGTCCTTGCAGGTGGAGAGGAAGTTGATAAGACTGACAGTAATTAAAATTGGGTTTATACACAGTTTATTAAGTGGGATCATAGGGGCAGCTGTAAAGCACAAATAAGATGCAGTGTATCAAATCAAGAAACGTAATACAGGAGTCTCAACAACCACAAAACCAACTCTGAAAAAGCTGAAAACTCAACTCACAAAGAAGAATGTCCCAGAACATATTAATAAGAACAACAGAGAAAACATCAGCACAAAAGTAAATATATCAAAATTACAGCACTAAACGCATACCTATCCTACTTGACGGCACTTGGCTTGGCATCAATAATTACACTGAATGTGAACAGACTGAACCCTCCAGTAAAGAGACATCATGTGACATCTTCGATCAAAAGACACGACTCATCCACATGTTGCCTACAAGAAACTCACCTTAGACTTAAAGATATGAACAAACTGAAAATTAAAGGGTGGAAGAATATATATCAAGCTAACAATGAACAAAAAGAGCAGGTGTGGCAATTCTAATCTCAGATAAAATATATTTTAATGTTCCATTTCTAGAAAGGGCAGGAAGACACAGCCATTGCTCACAAAACCTGGAGGTGCAGCCTGCTGGCTGATGAGATCTCATTTTTTTTTCCTTCTTCAAACCTCCACATGAACACGTCATTCCTTGGAGATATCTCTTGTTTTTAAGAGTTCAAGGACATCAGCTTCCCCTGACACATTTGAAACCATGCAGTCCCCAGGATCCAGGTCCTGGGCCCACTTCCCAGCAGGCTCCAGAGGAATCAACCTTAGACAAGAGTGTCCTCCAGTGAGGTCCTCTAGTGGTCCAAATGGTTTGGCAGTTTCAATCCACCCAGCAACACCATGGAAAAAAGGCTTGATGATCTTCTTCTGGAAAAATTACAGCCAAGAAAGCCCTATGAGACACAGTTCTACTCTGGCACACATGGGGTTGACATGAGCAGAATCAACTTGAGGACAATTGATTTAATTTGGGTTTTGGTCCTCTAATGGGGACATGGAAGAATGACCCTGGGCATGTGCCCATCCTGTATAGAACCCCCGACTGGCCTAGCCTGGCTTTTGTGTGTTTTAATCGAAGGAGCCGAGTTATCTATTGACTGCCTAGCTGGGCAGACTCTGCCCTCTCTGAGTCAGGTAGGGAGACTCTTAAAGAGGTCATCCAGTCTTAGGAGAGAAGTCTGCAAATTTAGCTTCGGTGTCACTCTGCCATCCCACCCTCCCTACCTGGGGAATGACATTCCCTGGGGCCTGAGCTAACCTTCAAATCTCTAGACCATCAGTGGCTAAACGCCAAGGCTGCTATTTCCAGAAGTCCCCACTAAGATTGTCGTACAGGCCAGAGTAGGGGTCCAGGGATGGCAGCAGGGGGGTGTTTCTGCTTTGGGGAACAGTGCTCTGGTCCTCTTAGGTGACTACCCCCGCCCACGTCTTTCCCTCCAGCTGCCCCTTCCCTCCTGCTCAAGGCTCCTGGTGGCACAAAAGGGAGACAAGGAGCTCACAGACTGAGATCCACAGACACTGCCACCTAGCTCTCTGCCCTTGCCTCAAATTTACACCATTCACTAACATTGATTTTTCTATCCAACTAGTATCTTGACATTTCTCCGGTCTTCCTACTTGCAAATGTAGCTAGTCTCTAGTGCATGCTTATAACCTTGTACCCCTCAGATATTACATCATGTTGATCTCTGTCATATTTATCCTTGAAGGCAGGGTCATGTCTCTGAATCCTCCACAGATCATGCTGAGGACACCAGTCAAGTGCCCATGATGGAAGGGTTGGATGCTCTCTGTCAGCAGCTTGCTTGCCTGCTTAGGGAGGAAGGGAGGTTTTCTTGGCATTTCTGCTTTAGCTATAACTGCTCTTCTGGGATGAGTTTTCATTACCAATGTGAGCCAACGAGCACCCTTAGACACAAGCCAGCAAAGATACATACTCTGTCGCCTCTTCTCCCTTTTGCATGATGATCTTGGCTGCACCCACTTTTGGGAAGGTTGGATTCATCATGTTGTTATTCCAGAGAAACTTGGCTTTCGCAATTGTTCCAACATCAAGTTTTGCATCAAATTCATCGGAATGGGTTGAGCCTGATATCAGAATTCCCCCTGAGATAGAGAAATAGAAACAAGGTCAAATGATGGTTCAAGGTCATGTCACTTTTTTCTGCCCTAGATTAACAATAGTTATTTTTCCCAGTTAATTCCCCCTAAAAGAATGAAGAAATAGAAAAGTCAGGTATGTGCCTCAAACTGCTATCTAAAGAGTTTCTTCAAACTCGTGTTACTTTGTCCTTAATAAGCTACATAGAAAAATATATAATCTCTTCATATGAGTCAGATCCGACTCGATGGCACTTGGTTTGGCTGGCTCATATTACTTTATATTTTTTGGAAAAATTATTCATACAGTAATAAAGTTAGCTATTTAGTTTAACACATAAGTGCATATCACTTTACTAATCAGAAAACATGATATCTGTGGTAATACTAATTTTTTAAAAAAGTGACACGCTAAAAAAGAACAGAATACTTGTGTTTATAACAGAAGAAAAAATATTAGCAATAGTCCACCATCAGCTTTGGTGCTGACAGTAAAGGATTAAAAATCAATTGACATAAATGCACAGATTTGCTCCTTGAAAGCTGTGTACTTTGTCAAATGAGCTATAACACTAAAACAGGAAATTTTTCCTGAAGATGTCATACTGGCGAGTGTTTCCTTTATTTCCAAACAAACCAACTTTAATTTGCCCAGTGACTGCTTTTCCGGACAGTGTTACAGAAACCCCTTATCTCTAGCCTGTACAAACAGTTGTAAGGGCTCGAATTATTCCCACACAAAAGAGGTGTCACAAGCTCTAGATTCCTGTCCCTGCCCTTATACCGAAGTATCAGAATGTAAGGAGTTCTATTCATTGGTACATAATTCAAGACCTGAAGGGGAAACACATACCTACTGTCTCTTCCTCCAAGGACCATGGAAGTGCAGTGGTCAAGCACTTGGCTGCTAACCAAAGGGTCCATTGGTTGCAAGCCCCCAGTAGGAACACAGGAGAAAAAACCTGGAGATCTGCTCCAATAAAGATTATAGACCAGAAAACCCTATGGGGCTGTTTTGTCCTTCTGGGTCCCAACTTGACGGCACACAGCTGTAGCAGTGTGTTTCTCCAGAACCATGCTACCAGGATAGGTGCAACTAGCTAGTCAAGGTTGTTTAAATTCAAATTAAATCACATTCAGAGCAGAGCTCCTCTGTGACACTAGTCATATCTGAAGTGCTGAATTGCCACCCATGGCTGGTGGCTACCATATTGGACAGCGCAGAGCATGTCCATCATAGTAAAAGTTTCTTTTGGACAGCTGTGCTCTAGAATGACATCACTGAGCTCAAGCGCTAAGAGAAGAAACAAGAGCGTGTCTCCACATCTGGAAAGGCAGCCCACAGAGTGCAGTGCAACGAGTGTCTGAGGGGCAGGACTTACGTCTTCTCTTCACACCACTAGGGCCTTGGGCAGTCTCTGCGCCGAGCAGGTACTCAGTCCTCACTCAGACTGACACCTTGAGTTCTGCGCTTATGCTCTGCACACACACATACATACACACACGTGCAGAGATGAACACATATTCACATACATATTTATGGATGCTTGCATCCACAAACACACACACAAAGCTGCACCCATACACACAAATACACCTTCCATCATCGAACAAAGTTAAATATTGATGTACTGAAAAGAAAAATACATACATTCACACACACACAAAAATATACACACAAATCTACACATATACACACATAAAAAACACATGCAAATAAACACACATATATACACACGCACACACAAGTGTACGTACACATATAGCCAGCCTCACATACACATACAAGCACACACACATCCTCAGAGACATTGTCCTTATCCCTCTGTGAGCCCAGAGCCTGGTGCCCTGTCCCACTGTGCTACAATAGCAGCCTGCTAGTAGCTAAGCCCAACGTACTTCTAATTGCTTGCTTGGTCTCTGTCTTCTCGGCTAGAATATAAATTTCATGAGTACAGTGCCTTGTTCTCCTCCACACTCCCTGTGTCTAATGTAGTCTGTGGTCCATAAATAAATGTTGGTGGGGGAATGAATACATGGATTTGAATGTTTAATTTGTTGTTGTTAAAATATGGCCAAGTATTTCACGTAGCACTATACCAGTGGAAGGATTGATTAACCAATGTCATCTTTAAAAATTACATATGTTTTATATATAGTGATGAAACTATTCTATATCTTGATTGTCATGTCGTTTTACAGTATTCATTTGTCAAAACTCATAGAACTATACTCTAAAAAAGGATGACTTTTGCTGTATATAAATTATACCTCAATAAATCTGACTTTAAAAAGCTTATGAGACATGTATTATATTTATGTGGTCGTATAAATATACACACTCCCTGTTTTTACAGTATAGCCTCTAAGGAGCTACTGTGAGACCAGTACCAAGAACCATCAAGACATTTCTGACTCATGGTAACCCTGTGTGTGTCAGAGTGGAACTACTCCATAGGGTTTTCAATGGGGTATTTTTTGGAAATACATTGTCAGATCTTACTTCTGGGTAGATTTGGACCTTCAGATTCTTAATTAGCCTCTGAATGCTTTACTGTTTGCATCACCATGGGACAAAGTGGTATAAAGTGGCCCAAATATGTCCCATCTCTATCCTATGCGCAAACCCTGGTGACATAGTCATTAAGTGCTACATTTGCTAACCAAAAGTTTGGCAGTTTGAATCTACCCAGCGCTCCTTGGAAACTCTACAGGGTAGTTCTACTCTGTCCTGTAGGATTGCTATGAGTCAGAATCGACATGATAGCAGTGATTTGGTTTGGGTTTCTATCCTATGCCCTCTTCTATTCAATGAGGTTTTGAGAGAAATCTTACCCACTCCAAACACATTATCATCCTCCGACACCAGGGCAGCCTCTGAGTATCAGGAAACCACAGGACAAGGGATGGCAGAACAGGGAGACTGGCAAAGAGATGGCACCAAACAAATGTTTGCTGAGTGAATAAAAGAACTGGAGGTGGGGTGGGGGTGGGAGGCAGCAGACAGTCTTGAAAAGGGGTAGTCTTAGAAATGAACTGTAGAGTAATGAAAAGCTAGGATAGGTGGCCCCAAAGCCGTACAGATTGTCATCATCCCATTAATTACACACTTTCTTCTATTTATTTAGTGCCATGGATGTGAAATGGGGGGATACAGACTATCATTTGTCTTAAATGGGATAGTTTGGGTAGATGTGACCTTTGATGTATCAAACCATGATATAAAAAGTCATAGCTTGGGGCCACTAAGATTCTCCTGATAAGGGTGATGGAAAAACTGAGAAACAGATAGAAATGATGGTTGCACAACATGAGGAAAGTCATTAATGGCATGAATTGGACATGTAAAAAATGTTCACTTGGCCATTTGGAAGGGTACGTATCTACTCACATAAAATAAGTGAAAAAAAATACAGTTCACAGAGTGATGGAGCCACAAGCCAAGGGATGTGGTTAGCCACCTGAAGCTGGAAGAGGCAAGAAACAATTTCCCCTTCAAGCCCTTGGAGGAAACACGGCATTGTCAACTCCTGGATTTGGCTCAGTGATGTTGATTGGGGACCTCTGGAATAAATGTGTGTTATTTTGAGTTAAAAGAAAATGAAGTTCAGATGTGTTTAAACGCTGCTTAATTGAGTTCTCTAAGATAATCTAAAGCCAAAGCCAAATGCTGTCTAGTCGGATCCAACTCATGGCGACCCTGTTGCGGGGGAGGGGGGGGGTCGGTCCACAAGTAAGTCAGGCTGAAGGAAAACCCTTCATCTGTAACAGAAGCGAAACGGTCTCCACACGGAGAGGAAGCCAAAGCCACAACTTACGAGCAAAATTGCTGGCATCTCCTGCGTTCAGGAAGAATTTCTGATGCTCATCACTTGTGTTGCTGCCAAATGTATCAGCATAGTGACCCATCTGGGGGCAACCTTCAGCTGGACAGGGGAAGCACTTGTTCTAAGAAAAAGACAGAGCAGAGATGAATGCGCAGAAACTCAGTTTTCCTAAAGCTTGGGTTTGCTCATTTGTAACAAAAAGGAGGTCGGAATCGACTGTCTCTAAATCACCTTCTTCCAGGGCAGTGGTACCCCACCCTGACGCACATCACATTGGAGTTATCGGAGAGCCTACAAAGAACGGATGCTCCGGCCCGGGCTTATAGCAGTCATATCTTCCACTAAGTGGTGTGCTGATAACTGTTGAACAGTGGCTTTCTAGGGGGAAAAAAGTCCTTAGTGCAGCATTTGCCCATGTCTGTGCTATAAATGCTCTCACCGTGGCCCATTTCAAGCTATCAACATGGAATCACTGAATGGAGACCTGGGAAGCCAGACAAAGTCCAGGAATACTCTGGCACCTTGTTTCCTCCATGTGCCTCCTAGTTACTGACTCAATAAGGCACAAGCTCCCAGCCTGGCATGTCACACCTCACATCTGTCTTCCCTTCTCTCTGAACAGCTTTCTGGTGGCTGTCACCCATTCTCCTGTTCCTGCTCTGCCCTGGCCAGAAATGTGCGCCCTCACTTTCTAAACTCGCCCTTTCTCCAAGCTAGATACAGATGTTTCCTCTTGCCAGCTTTTCTCTCTGCTCAGTCTTCCTCTTATACATGGCCCATCTGGAATTTTAGCCCCTTCTGTAAAGTCGTTGTGTGTTTGTATTTGTGTTTGTTTTAGCCCCACTCTACAGGACAGAAGGAACACCGATGGCACAGTTATTTTAGTACTCAGCTGTTATTCAAAAGGTTGGCAGTTCAAACCCACCAGGGGCTGTCTTTGGGGCAGTTCTACTCTGTCCTGTAGGGTTGCTGTGAGTTGAAATGCATTCAATAACTGCAGGTACAGACCATGAGCTCTGAGAGATACTAACCAACATGTAGGATGTAGTCAAGAAAACTTAACGGGGGTGTAGTGCAAACCCCAAACACAGCAGGACAATAGCCTCACAGTGGGACCATGCCGGTGGCACAAGCAAGACAAGGGCTTACAGGCATGAAGTCCTTATAGGAAGCGCATGGGTAGATCACAAACCTGTCAGGGTTGAGGATGCTCTCTGAGTAGTACTTATAGCTTCGTAAGTGGTTGCAAGCCACAAAATCCCGGGTTCCTAGGGGACAAGACTCAGGAAGTCAGCCAAGGAGCTCAAGGGGCTGTGGCAGTTTTTCTGCCACTCTCTCCAGGGAGGATGTTTCTACAGAGGGACCATATTTCCAGAAATTTTGCCATGAACATTTATGTACTTGACTACTAGCCGATAGGTTGATGGTTCGAACTCAACTGGAGGCATCTCAGAAGACAGGCCTGGCGATCTTCTTCTAAAAAGCCAGAACCTTGAAAACGCTATGGAGCAGCTCTACTCTGCACACATGGGCTGCCATGAGTCAGATTCAACTCAATGGTGTTTTTTTTTTTTTTTTTAATTAGGTGACTTATAGCTACCAATTAATTGTTGAAATTATACCTTTAATCACCAGTTTTGTAATTCTTTATTAAATGTACACTCCGCAACACCTAAAACTATTTAGAGAAACTATAAAAATCAGTAGAACTAAGACATGGCAAATGATGTGTGTATGTTTTTCAGAAATAAAGCCCAGAAGAGGGAATTGCATATGTTTAGTGAGTAGTGTCTCTTTTGTTTTTGAGGTCAGCAGCAGAGAGGAGGTTGTTCAACCAGGCCAGCGATATCCTTTGCTGTGGCTTTACCTGTCCAGATGCCATCAAGATCTATGATCTGTGACAATGTATTCTTCTGATACCTGAGCATCTCCTCCCCTCTACTGGGGAAAAAGTCCACGTGCCCCACCAGCTGGCTCATTCCAAAACCTAGAATGTTTGGAACAGCAGTGAATTGATCATCATCCAGGGTCTCATGTTACAGTACAAATGCAGAGGCTCACAGCCAGAGCATGGGATGGGGGGTGGGGCTCACCCAAGAATGGGATTGGGGTTGGGGGGACTGTGTCTGTGTGAATCACATCTACAAAGACAGTGTGAGAGGGGTCGAGGTGAACCTCTCAGGGGTACAGATGGTCTCAACGCTGCTCACAAGAAGTTGATAGAGGCGGGCGGACGCTCAAGGACACTTTGATTTGCTTGAGTGAGGACTTTTTCTACATCAGATTCCCTAATCATGTGTATTATCTTCATTCCTAAAATCCTCTTTTGTTCAAGTCTGAAAAAAAAAAAAAAGAAGAGAGAGCAAAACACACGGTACCACAGTTAAGAGCCCAGAATCTGGGGCTCGGTTACCTGGGTTCCCATCTCCTCTAATCTCTGTTCAGTGCTTCTTGGGCTAGTGTATGATTTTTTCTGCGCCTCCATTTCCCTGTTTATAAAATCGGGTTATAGTAGCACCAGTTTGTATGGCTATTAAAAGAGCAAATGAGTTCATACATGTAGCATTGAGCACAGTGCCTTGCACTTTGGGCATTTAAGTAAGGCCAAGCTAAGTGCCATCGAAGTAAAGTATTAATTATTATTACTGTATCTTGAGTATATTTTCTTCTTGATAAGGACCCTGGATTTGTCAACAGTTCTTTGAAGGTTTGCTCAGAGCAACTGAAGATGAAAGGGCAGTTCTTATAGAGACAGAGAGATGTCTGAGCCAAGAGCCAGCAATACAAGGTTTGTATTTTTGTTCCAACAACAACCAGTTGCATGTGTCAACTTAGGCAAGTTGCTCCTTCCTTGAGTCTCAGTGTCTTCAGGTTTGAGGATTAAATGAGAAAATACAAGTAAATCACTCTACACAGTATTGGGGATAAATAAGCACTTAATGTATGGTTGTTTTTGTTGTTTTGTTGTTAGGTGCTGTTGAGTTGGTTCTTACCCACAGCAACACTGTGTACCGTCCTCACAATCCTTGCTGTGTCTGAGTCCATTGTTATAGCCACTGGGTGAGCCCATCCCATTGAAGGTCTTCCTCTTTTTTATTGACCTTATGCTTTACTGAGCATGATGTCCTTCTCCAGGGACTGATAACATCCAAAGTTTATGAGACGAAGTCTTGTCATCTTTGCTTCTAAGGAGTATTCTGGCTGTAATTCAGAGACAGATTTGTTCATTCTTCTGGCCGTCCATGGTGTACACTCAATATTCTTCAACAATACCATGGTCCAAAGACATTAGTTCTTCAGTCTTCCTTACGCATCCAGCTTTCACATGTGGATAAGTGATTGAAAATACCCTGAGTTGAGTCAGGTGCACCTCAGTCTTCAAAGTGACGGTATTTCTTTTCAATACTTCGAGGAAGTCTTTTGCAGCAGATTTTCCTATCATTTGATTTCCTGACTGCTGTTTCCATGGATGTTGACTGTAGATACATGTAGAATGAATCCTCAACCACGTCAACACTTTCTCCATTTATCAGGATGTTTTTTATTGGTTCACTTGTGAGGATTTTTATTCTTGATCATCGTCAGCAAGTCCTTCAAGCAAGATCGTGTCATTTGCATATCACGGGTTATCAACGGGTCTTGCTCCAAACCTGATGCCCTGTTCTTCTTCATATAGTCCAGCTCCTTGGATTGTTGGTCAACATGTGGACTGAATAAGTACGGTGAAAGTAAACAAACCCGATACTCATCCTTCCTAATTTTAGACCACACAATATTCTCTTCTTCTCTTCAAACAACTGCCTCTTGGTCTATGCACAGATTCTGCATGAGCACAATTAACTGTTTTGGAATTCCCATTCTCTGCCATGTTATCCATAATTTGTTATGATCCACACAGTTAAATGCCTTTGCATAGCCAACAATACACAGCTAAACACCTTTCTGGTGTTCTCTGCTTTTAGTCAAGATACATCTGACATCAACAATGATACAATGATACCCCTTGTTCCACATCTCAGCCCAGTTCATAGATGGCTACTGTACCACTATTATTATATATACCTATGCTTTGTTTCTTTTGTTGTTGTTATAGTTAAAGGCTTTCTTTGGATTAAATGACTACTTTTGGCTATGATGGTGGCTGGATTTCTTCTACCAGAAGAAGCAGCAAGAAACAATTTTTATATTCTACTCTGCCCTTGATTTCAAAGAGAAGGGGGGAAAGGAGTGATGGGGACAATACAGTCCTTCCTGAATTGTTTTTTTGCCCACAGTCATACTAGCCTGACTCTGCATTTTCCCGAGAACTCACTCTTGGGTACCTAGTTACTCTGAGTGGCCCATACTGCCAGAAACTTCCATTTAGAGAGGAGACACCCGAAACAGATGAAGACGCAATGGAGACCAAAGCCACCATGTGTTCCCTTGCCATGAAGATAGACCATGGGGTTTCCTAAAGTATTCAGTGTGGCCTCTATCCAGGTCTGCCACAGCTGAAGGGGATGGTTTCCTTCAAGGCAACTTCCAGCTGGCCTATTACTAATATGCAGTGCTATTACTATGGACAAAACCTGGCCCCCTGCTCCTCGGGCTGCACCTGTAATTCTGCTGGGGCCTGGGGTCCGGCTGCCTGCCTCTCCAGACACGTGGGCTCCCAGGCTGTGACCAATGAGGTACACTTTGGAAGGTGAGTAGCTATAGTTTGTCTGAAGAGGGAAAATTGCATTTTCAGGACAATTTTTTTTGCCACTCCAGTAATTTTTTTTAATGCAAACCTGAAGGTGTTATTCTTTTACTACAAGCCTACCACAGCTCCCACTGCCCTCAGGATTAAGTCTAAACTTACAACAGTGGCCTTAACGCTTTGCTGACAGCAAACTGTGATGGAAAAATAGTGCCTGTGGATTAGCTCTAAACTGCTGATGCTCTATCACAGCTGGCAGTGGAAAGGGTGATGCCCATTAGGAACCACTCAGTGGCGAGACTCCCCCTCCCCAAGTGGCTCCCAGAGCGCGTGGCCTACTTGCCATAGCTTAGAGATGCCTCTACTGATCTAGCACTTATTTTTCCAGACTCTTCTCCAGCCAAATACTTTGCTGAACTTTCTGGCCCTCAAAAAGGCAGTCCACTCAAAATCCACTGCTATAGAGTCAAAAAGTCTCACCTCAGGGCATTTCCGTTGTTGTCTATACCTTTAAGCACTAGCCAAGCTAAAATGACAAAGTCAACTTTCATTCTCTGACTTGGATGTCTCCCTCTCTGGGAAGACCAGCTTAACCACCTTTCCCCACCCCAGCCTCGGTTACCTCCTCCCCCGATATGTTCCGGTGGCACCCTGCACTGCACCCATCATACCCATGATCACACTGTATCCCCCTCACAAGTCTTTGCTGCAAGCACCTTATGAGGTACCACCTCAACGCTCCTCTTTACCTCCTAGCTCAATTCTAAAAGTATTGGAGAATAAACAAATGGCCCAGAGCCATAAGGGAGTTACATATGGTGGTGTCAGAGGTGTTTACCCAAAGTTATTTCATTTAATGACAAAGTTGGAAACCACGTATGATTTTGTGTCCTCAGATATCTCTGGTCTACAGTGACCCCAGGACAAACACTATGGGGCATCTCCAACAGATGGAGAAACTACTGACACGATTGTGGCAGAGGAAATGCCCCAATATGCCAGAGTAGTTGGTGCGTACCAACTGTGTCTTCATTTTCAAACAGAGACCACTTGGGGTTTGGGGTCAGACCAGGTACCCTGGAACTAAACAGCCTGGGACAAACGACTACCTTTCTACTTCTGTGCTCTTTCATTTCTTTAGTACCTACTTCACCTCTTGGAAACCCGAAGTGGTTAGATGCTATGGCTGTTAACCAAAAGGTTGGGAGTTCAGATCTGCCAGGCGCTCCTTGGAAACTCTATGTGGCAGTTCTTCTCTGTCTCATAGGGCAGCTATGAGGCAGAATCGACTCTACAGCAGTGAATTTACTTAACCTCCCTTACCTCTCTTGACCTCTATTATCTTCTATATAAATTAAAGGTGAAACCAGAAGCATCCACCTCCAAGTGTTAGTTAACATTACTATTTTCTTTCCCAGGTATGTTGTTATCAAGACTCGTATCAAAGATTTAGAAGAGCTAAGAGAAATATCAGTTATTTCTATTTCTTCTTCAAATATGCAACAACTAGTTCCATCACCACCCAGAAGACACCAGCACACACTACTTCCACTCAGAAGGTGCCTAATAACCTGCGCTCAACTCACCGAGAGAAGGCTGATCACCTCCCACCACCCTCACACCTTTGGCAGCCTGCGTGAAGGTGGTTTGGGATCCCTTCTTCCGGTCCACAGAGATGCAGTTCACTTTCTCCACCTAGAACATGTTCTGATGTCAGGAGACACCAAGATGTTATCATCCCATAGCAAAACTGAACCAGTTGGTGCTGAATCCATTCTGACTCCTAGTGACCCTATAAGACAGAGGAGAATGGTCCCATAGTGTTTCCAAGGAGAAGCTGGTGAATTTCAACTGCTGACCTTTTGGTTAGCAGCTGTAGCTTGTAACCACTACCCCACCAGGGTGGTGTAATTGTCATCGGGGCACATGGAATGATATCCAGCTAGGGTCAGAAATGGTACTTATAGTCTTCAGATGAGCCCGTTGTCCTCACAGGAGGATGGAGATAAATTTGACTTTGTAAACGAATCCAGTTGTCACTTTGGAATTATTTCTCAGGGCTAATGCTGTAAGCCAGGCATTGATTCCTGCTCTAGTCTGCAGATTCCTTAAAGGCTGGCATGCTTGTTCTGATTTTCAACCAAATTCAATAGGGTTGGTTTTAAAGAGGCGACAGCCAAAAAACAATTGCATCATTTTGTGCTATTTTGAAAAAGGAAAGTTTTAAATGCAATCTCTGGCGGCCAGTTGTCTAAATAGCCATTGAAAATTTGACCACTAGAGGTCCTTTCAGTCTCCGGGTAAAACTGCCAGTTTGTGGGCCAGGGCTCATGTGTCACTCAGGTGAGCACTTGCTAGGTTTGAAGATGTGTAGAAAGGAGCCATGGTGGCTTCATGTTGAAGCTCCCAGCTGCTGACTAATGGGCCAGCTACTCTCAGGAGAAAGATGAGGCAGTCTGTTTCCATAAGGATTCTCCACTGCTGTCAAGTAGATTCTGACTCATAGTGACCCTATAGGACAGAGTAAAACTGTCCCCGTAGAGTTTCCAAGGGGGGTCTGGTGGATTCAAACTGCTGACCCTTTGGTTAGCGGCTGTAGAACTTAACCACTATACCACCAGGGTTTCTCCATAAAGATTAGAACCTTGAAAACCCTATGTGGTAGTTCTACTCTGTTCTATAAGGTTGCTATGATTGGAATCAACTGGACGGCAATTTTTTATTTTTTGTTAATGTGTGTGTAAGGAGCGGCAGTGGTTAAGAACTGGGCTGTTAACTGGAAGGTGAGCAGTGCAGACCCATCCAGAGACTCCTAGGGAGAAAGACCTGGTGATCTGCTCCAGTGCAGATTATCACTTAGAAAACTCCACGGGGCATTTCTACTCTGTTACATTGAGTCTCAAGGAGTTGAAATTGACTTGGTGACCAATAACATGGTGTAGGGAGAAGGTAAAGAGGAAGGGAGAGTTTCATTATTTTATAGTCAGGACAACATGATATTTCCTGGAGAAAACCCATACTGCAGATATTTGGGAAGTACAATTGTGCCAATTTAGAAGAACTAGAGGAATTTTGAAAGACAAATGTCTTCCTGGATGTCCAGGGCTCTGATGCATCCTCAGAAGTTCTAAGCGGGGAACCAGATGGTTCCCAGCTACCACCAGGGATAGCCACGATGGGGCTCACAAAGTTGAGTCTCTCTGGCAACGTGAAAATTAAAAGGGGTGCACTCTGAGAACCCCACTAAAAGACAGCAGTTGATGGGCTAGAGACCTCGGGGTTTCCCTTGGAGCAAGGCCCGTGTTCCTGATGCTGCCCCTGTCCATAAATCATTACTGAGGTCAACTCTTCGGACAGGAATGGATTGGACTCAGCGACACAGAGTGATCATATTGTGTGTGCACTTTATGGATCTATGCATCTACAGGATGTCATCCTGCTGACCTGTTACTGGAGGGGGTGAAATAGGTGGAGAGGAGAGGACAGGGGATTGTTAGGAGGATATGACATATATAGAATGAATAGGAGGAGTGTGCTGTCATTGGGCAGGGAGAGCAGCAGCAGCTGCACATAGGCAGGCATGCAAATTTATAATGGATTGCGCACTTTCACTCAACCACAATAAAATAAGAATTAAAAAAATAAAAAAAGAAGTTCTAAGAGGCAGCACACATGACCAACTTTAGTTTAAAATCGTGCTATCAACGCTCATCTCCATTAGTCTTTTTACCTGTGTGATGCTAACGGTGTTATCATTGCCTCACATTTTTTTTTCTTCTTTTTTTTCACAGCAGCCCTGAGGGCCCTCTTTTACTTATGCTTATAAACCTGAAGAACCTTGGGTGTAAACTTGTGTAGATAAAGCACTTATTCATGACAGGACACAATAGATACTGAAAGTTATGCATCCAAAAAAACCAAAGCCAAAGGCAAAATTTATTTTGTAGATTTTTACTTTTTCCTGTTACTATTAATGACACCCTAGCAGACTGAGTCGTTAAACCAGGAGGGGGGAGGCAGGCTGCTGGGGTAAACACCAGTGGCAAAAAAGATAGGTTGGATCAGTGTATGCATGAAAGAAAGGATGATGGCACACTGCGAGCACGTGTGTGCCTACATGGGTGTGTGTGTGTATGTGTGTGTGTGTGTTTCTGTGTTTCTGTGTGTATGTCTGTTCTTCAGCTGTCTGTCCTTCCAACCAACAGGTGCTTGGCTGTATTGTAATTCTGGCACTTCCTGTTCTTCTAGCTTAGTTACCTGGCCAATCTTAGCTCTTCACATCTCAAAGTAAGCAGTCATAGAAACACACCTCTGACTTTTAGGGCAGGTTCCAGGTGTGCTGCTGATGACAGATTTGAACACAAATAAAACAGAATCTGTCATGGGAATATGAGATAATCTTACTGCAAATGGAAGTGAATGCTTAGCCTTGGTTTACCCAGAGATGACAGAAGGGAAGAGCTTGCTCAACCAGCGAATATCACTGCATTGGGTAACTGATATATTCCAGGAATGTGGTCAGGAATTTCTGTTTTTGTGTAGTTGCACAAATGTGCCTAATATGGACGGAGTCTCTTTGAGTACCTGTGTACAGTTGATGGAATCCTGGTTGTGCAGTGGTTAAGAGCTCGGCTGCTAACCGAAAAGTCAGCAACTGGAGTCTACCAGGCACTCCTTGAAAACTGGATGGGGCAGTTCTACTCTGTCTATAGCGTAGGTAAGGTGACTATGAGTTGGAACTGATTGACAGCAGCGAGTTTCACTGGTGGAGTTGCTGTCTCTGAGCTTATTTATGAGGGTCTCTTAAAGTGAGGGGCGCACTAGCAGGAAGCAGAGGAGGCAAGGATTAGAGGGGCTGTACCTCGCACATGTCCGGTGGCCAGCTCTCATTCCCCTTGTCTATGAAACCGTGGATGATGAAGTGGGTTTTCCTGTCTGTTTGAAAATTCGAAGCCTCGATGGTTGATGACTTAGAGGGAAGGAGAATCTGTGACAAATGCAGACGAGAAGCATATTCTCATGGCAGCCTAGTCCTATCTCTTCCCTTCCCCCATCTCCTCCTATCCTGACCCCATGACCTTTTAAAGTTTAGCACAAAAACCACCACTTCCATGAAACTCTACTTGATCTCCTCGCTCTCTTGACTCCCCAGCTCAGTAATCGCTGCCTGCACTGGATCTGGGTTACGATCCAGCTAGCCATCTGTGCCAGACTCAGATACTACTGTCTTGCTTTCTCTATTGGTCTTGTTAGACTGTAAGGTCCTCATCCCGGAGATCAAGATCGTATAGCCAGGCATAATCCGGTAAAGTGAGCCATTGGTCCCTTCAAGCAAACACTTAGTGAAGACCTATTCTGTCCAGGTCTGTCTAGTAGAGAAAGGGAACACAGAGACGAACAGGCTCTGGCTCTAGGGAACTCACAGTTTACAGGGTAGACCCAGCCCCTTACCCTGTTACAGTTATGTGAAAATGACCTGAGGTCTCACTTGAAAGTTGCTTGGGTTTTCATTGGTCTAGAGTCAGAAGCGGATGCCAGTCTTCTCTGGGCTCCAGGGCAGAAGTTTCATGGGCAGGATTACAGTCCCAGCCCAGGGCTCCACGTCTGAAAAACACCCAGGGTCAACATGGTAAATTTCTTTTCCTAAAGTAAGAGGATAAAGATGCCTATGGCAAAGCTCCCAAGGCCAGGCCCTGGGGTGTGACTGTTCAGTCCTGCTCACTCCTCTGCCTGTGGGCAGTCTGAAGACAACAGATGGCCCCTCTGCCCTATCTGCTCTTCTTGCTCCTGGTGTCCAGTTACTGGCCTAAGACCACCCCACTGGGCCCCACTGAGATTCCAACATACCTCTGCTCACAACTTAACAGTCTTGTGTTCCTTTCTAGCTCTTTTGATACACATTTGACTAACATGACAACAACATCATGGTCCATGTGTGGTGCCAACGGCTGACATGCTCAGCCACTGACCATAAGGTTGGAGGGTTAAGTTCCCCGAGAGGCACCGTGGAAGAAAGGCCTGGTGATCTACTTCCAAAAAAGCAGCCACTGAAAACCCTGTGGAGCACAGTATTTCTTTGACACACATGGGGTCACTGTGAGTGAATGACAACTGATTAATGTGACAATGGACATTAATAATCAACATGCTAACCCAAGCAGATTTCCCACTTGCATTTTGATAATAGCAATGCATGCCTTATCTGGAAAAGACTGGCCTCGGAAACCTAAGTAGGAAGGCAGGCCACCCAGAAATGTTGTGTAATGGGTCCCCCTCAAGCATCCCAGCTGTTCTTCTAGCCAAAAGACCAGCACTCTACCGCTCTATCCCCCAGAACCTGGAATTTTCCTAGAGCCGCTGGAAGCCCTGCTGTAGCTAACAAGACTTCCTCTGGTGGCTGCTACAATCTTGGGTTTAAGCCCTTCCTAAGGGGCAGGACTGGTGTTTCTTACCGCTGGTGGCTCCCAGCAGAAAAAGTGTGATTTTCCAGATTCTCAGCATCTGCAATAAACACAAACACACTCAGTCTCTGCCAACATTCCTGGGGCACTAAGGCCATCTTTCCTGGTGTCCCAGTTACTGCTGGTGGGGGCAACAGCAAAGGTGACTTACCTTGTCTGATGTACTAGGTAGTCCTTCCACTCAGTCAAGCGCCCAGAACACTTTTTATGTTTCACCGTTATCAACTGGACTCCACTTCAAGAGAACAGCAGGTGAGGATAGAATGTGTTGTGTGGATTTAATATTGTAATCTGTACAAATACAGACATCAAGATTAATAATAGTAGTCAGTCTCTCTGCATGTCTGGGAAGATAAAGGAATGTCTGATTAAAAAGGAGGGAAATGTCTCTAATTTTGTACCTGTGTGGCTCTGGGTGTGATTTTGAGCCAAGTGGACTTGCCTTTTCAGTATTCTATTTTATTATCAAATACTTTACAAGTCCCAATAAAGACCCAGCTGCAAATCATAATAATTGAAGGTAGTATTTCTTGCTTGGAATAGTATGTATGCTCCCAAATACTGGAAAGCTGATTATGACAATCTCTCTTTGTTTCCCTTCCTCCTCTGCCCTGTCTCCCCTTCCATTCCCCTCCTCTGTCTTAGGCATACTAGCAATACAGGCAGGTAAGCTTTGGAGAATTTCCACCAGGACCCAGGCATCCCTTGTTTGCATAATAGCCTCTGGCCACAATGGGTTAACCACCTGTTCCAGTGATCTATTGCCATGTAAAGAACTGACCCAAAACTTAGTGGCTTAAAGAAACAGCAGTTGTTGTATTGTGATCTCACTGTCATTTTGAATATTTGCTTTCAGGAGCTCCCAAGAGCCCATGTCACCAGACTACCTCATGTCTGTTGAGTTTCTCCCAGACCCTCTTAAGTTTCCAACTCTGTCATGTAAGATGTGGCCCCTGAAGCCTTGTCACAGATTGCTCACATACATGGGCATCTGCAAGCAGCCTGACCAGTTCACACAGCCAGGCAGATAAGCCTTCTCATGACAAACACAAATAGTACCCCACCTCTCAAATTAACTATGATCTAATGTCAAATTTCAAAGGAGACCTGGTGGCACAGTGGATAAAATGCTTAGCTGTCAACCAAAAAGTTGGAGGTTCAAACTCACCAGTGGCTCTTAGGGAAAAAGATGTGGCAGTCTACTTCCATAAAGATTACAGCCTTGGAAGCCCTTTGGGGCCAGTTCAACTCTGTTTGAAAGGGTTGCAATGAGTTGGCACTGACCTGATGGTAACAGTTTATGGCAAGGTCTAAGGCATTCATCCTTTTTAGTTACACTACATTGGAGTGCTTAACGTAGGAAGAATCTCAAGATAATCAAATGGTGGATAAATTGGTAAACTGCTTGGTAGGCAATGTAGAGGGGTTCCCTGCCTCCCTGACCTCGTATCTTGTTGCTTTCCACTTTGCCCTCTGCATATAACCACAATGGGCTTCAGGGAACATGCCAAGTTCTTCCATGGAACATGCCAACTTCTTCTACGGAACATGCAAAGTGTTCCAGGAACGCGCCAATTTCTTTCATAGAGCATACCAAGTCCTTCCAATTAGCATGGTAGGTCCATATCCACCTCATGCCAAGTCCTTCCTCATGTCAGGGCCTTTGCACTTACTGTCCCTATGATCTGAAACTCTCTCCCCAGACCTCCACTGGCTTGGTTCCTTGTCATTTCTTCAGTGAGGCCCTTACTGACCATCCCTGAAGCCTCTCCACTCTAGTCTCCAATCTTGACCCAGACCACTGATCGCCAGGCTCCTGTTCATTGCCTTTGTAAGTATTTGTCAAGATGCAATTATTAGTCTTGTTTATCTGTTTATTCATTTACAGTCTTTCTTCCTCTGACCTAGAATGTAACTGCATGAGGACAAACTCCTTCCCACTACAAATGGCTAACAATCTACAAGCTGCCTTGCTACTTGAGACTTTAGAATTTGTCTAGAGAATAGATGCACATCACTAGAGGTAATAAAGTCCCTGAGCATACTGGATTAGTGAATGGTGAATCAGCCTTAATCTGACCCCAGCTAGGATGCTTTTTGCCACTCACAAAGTCTGTGAGAATTATTCCTGAACTGGTCAGTTCACCCTGAGGCATCTGTGTATAAGAAAGGTCAACTGCTGTGTGTGTCGGCAGAATCATCCCATATAGATCTGCCCCAATCTTTTTGCCAACTGTGCTGTATTCTGGTGTGGTGTTGTTAGGTGCCACTGAGTTGATTTCGACTCATAGAGATGCCACTGAACAGGGTAGAAATGCCCTATAGGATCTCCTAGGCTGTAATCTTTATGGGACGCCATAGTGGTACAGTAATAAAGAGCTTGGCTGCTAACCACAAGATAAAACAAAAAACCAAAAACCCACAAAACCTTGCATTTGAGTCAATTCCAACTCACAACGACTGTATAGGACAGAGTAGAACTGCTCCATAGGATTCCCAGTGAGTGCCTGGTGAATCTGAAGCGCCTACCTTTGGATTAGCAGCTGTGTCTGTTACCCAACATGTCACTAAGATAGGCAGTTTGAATAAACCAGCTGCTCCTTGGAAATGCTATGAGACAGATCTGCTCCATCTGATAGGGTCACTATGGGTCAGTATCAACTTGATGACTATTTTTTTGTTTGTTTAATCTTTACGGATGCAGATTCCAGAACTTTCTCTCAAGCAGACCTGGGGGGTGGGGGTTCAAACTGTAGACGTTTTTGATTAGCAGCTGAGTGCTTAATCGTTGTGTCACTAAGCGACCTTTATCCTGGTATATGGATGCCCCACTGATGAGCATTTCGTTGTTTCCAGTCTTTGGCTATTAAAAACAATTCCTTAATGAATATTCTTACATCTGACCTTTTCCACACGAGTGGGTATATCTGGGGGATAAATTCCAACACGTATAATTTCGAGCACAACATATGTGTATGTTTAGCGTGTTGCTAGCTGTTGCTGCCACAGAGTTTCAATGGTACACCCCACTATCAGTGATGCCAGTGTTCATGGGCTATCCTCTCCCCCACTACCATGCCTTAAACCACAGTGAAGTAGAGGCCATTAGCTGTCTAAACAGATGATTTTTAGAGGTACATTAGTTATAGTTCTTTTGGTTGTAAGCAACAGAAATAAATTCTGGCTAGCTAAATTAAAAGATGAAATGGATCTCTTCCAGTCGGTTGGCCAGGTAGCTGTCCTCCAACATTCTTGGCATAGATGAGTAAGTACTTTCAGCACTGCATCTGTTTGCGGAAGCATCTCAACTGATATTCGATCATTTCCCGGAGCTTTATTTTTTTGTCAATGCCTTTGGTGTGGCTTTGAGCTCTTTAGTCAGTACCATTGGTTCCTGATCGTATGATTGAGCGTTCAATCAAGTGATTGAACATTGACTGGTTCTTTCTGGTATAACAACTCTTTGTAGTGCTTGCATCTTCTTTCAAGGCTTCCTGAGTCTTTTTGTATTTTCCCTGCAGAATCCTTCACTATTGCAACTTGAGTCTTGATTTTTTTCTTCAGTTTTTTCAGCTTGAGAAGTGCAGAGTGTGTTTTTCTCTTTTGATTTTCTATTTCCGGCTCTTTGCACATATCACTATAATACCTTATTTTTTCTTCTCAAGTTGCCCTTTGAAATCTTCTGTTCAGTTCGTTTACTTCATCATTACTTCCTTTGGCTTTAGCTGCTCAACATTTGACAGCAAGTTTCAGAGTCTCTTCTAACATCCAGTTTGGTCTTTTCTTTCTTTCCTGTCTTCTAAATAACTTCTTGCTTTCTTCATGAGTGGTATCTTTGATGTCATTCTACAGTTCAACTTGTCTTCAGTCATTAGCAGTCAATACATCAAATTTGTCCTTGAGATGGTCTCTAAACTGAGGTGGGATGTAATCAAGGTCTTACTTTGGCTCTCATGGACTTGTTCTATTTTCTTCAGTTTCAGTCTGAACTTGCATATCGGCAGTTGATGGTCTGTGCTGCAGTCAGCACCTGGTCTTGTTCTGACTGCTGATAAAGAGTTTTTCCATCATCTCTTTCCATAGTTGTAATTGATTTGATTCCTGTGGATTCCATCTGGTGAGGTCCATGTGTATAGTAGCAATCTGTGCTGGTGAAAAAAAAGGTATTTGCAATGAAGAAGTCTTTGGTCTTGCCTCCTCCCAAGAACAGCGATCCAACAGAATGCAGCAATTATTGAACAATGTCATTAATGTCACACACAAGTAAAATTTTGCTAAAGATCCTTCAAAAATGACTGCAACAGTATATTGACAGGAAACTGCCAGAAATTCAAGCAGGATTCAGAAAAGGACATGTAACCTTATCATTGCTGATGTCAGATGGACCTTGGCTAAAAGCAGAGAATACCAGGAAGATATTTCCCTGTGTTTCATTGGCTGTGTAAAGGCATTCAGTTGTGTGGATCTTAACAAATTATGGCTAGCATTGCAGAGAACGGGAATTACAGAACACTTAATTGAGCTCTTAAAGAGTCTGTATGTGGATCAAGAGGCAGTTGTGTGAATAGAACAAGGGGACACTGCATGGATTAAAGTCAGGAAATGAGTATGTCAGGCTTGTGTCCTTTCACCATAACTTTCAGTCTGTATGTTGAGCAGATAATCTGAGAAGCTGTACTGTATGAAGAAGGGTGAGGTGTCAGGATTGTCAGAAGACTCAGTAACAACCTGCGTTATACAGATGATACAGCCTTGCTTGCTGGAAGTGAATAGGATTTTAAACACCTACTGATGAAGATCAAAGACCAAGGCCTTCGGTATAGATTGCTCCTCAACATCAAGAGAACAAAAATCCTCACAACTGGACTAGTAAACAACATCATGATAAATGGAGAAAGGATTGAGGTTGTCAAGGATTTCCTTTTACTTGGTTCCACAATCAATGCCCATGAAAGCAGCAGCAGGCAAGAAATGAACAGATGCATTACGTTGGGAAAATATATTGTAAAGGGCCTCTTAAAGTATTCAAAAGTAAAGATGTCACTTTGAAAACTAAGGTGCACCTGACCCCATCCGGAGCGCTCCTTCGAAGCAAAGATAGCGAGACTGCTTCTCTTGTACTTTGGACGTGTTTTCAGGAGAGATCAGTCCCTGGAGAAGGAGAGAAGATTATGCTTGGTAGAGTGGAGGATCAGAACAAAGGAGGAAGACCCTCAAGAAGATGGATTGACACAGTGGCTCCAAGGATGGGCTTAAGCATAAAAGAAATTGTGGGCACGGCACAGGAGTGGCCAGTGTTTTGTTCTCTTGCACATAAGGCCACTGGGAGTTGGGACTGACTCAATGGCACTTAACACCAACAAATTTCAAGAGACAGAGATTTATTGGAAAAACATTAAGACATCTCACGGAATCCATGGAACAGTTAAACAGAGAAGCCTGATGAAGCCCCTCAAGAGGGCCACTCTGGAGATTTGGGCACAGGTATGTAAAGAACCCCTTCTGCCCTCAGTTAGATTCTGCTACAGATGCTCTGTGCATCTCGTTCAGAATTCTTCATTACCAAGTGATTGGTCCTGGCTAGACCAGGAGCTGTTCCTGAACTACTCAGCTCTGGGAAGTGGGTCACATTGATAGGACTGACAAGGGTGCCCACCTCACACCCACAGACAGAGGTGAAGTTGTGAGCCACTGCAAAAGTTGCACAGCAATAAAATAACCATTCTCAACCAGCTGACTCAGTTAGTAAAAAAGTACACAATTCATGGCTGGAAGCCAGTGAACAGAAGATTTCTTTTAAGTATTATTTGTGTTAATCACACCTTGGAATAAGGAAGAGTTATCAAAGTGAATGACAATGCTGGACACTGGCTTTCCAGGCTTCCAGTAGCAAAGAAATCTGATCAGCACTGCTATGCTGTTTTATGAAGCAGCCCTATATTTATCAGAATGAGGTGTTTATAAGAAAGTGTTGTGGTTGTTACCAGGGGACTCAGACACCAGAGACCTGTCTGAGGCTCTTGCCCCTCCTTGATCAAGAACAAACAGGTAAGGCACAAAGAATCTTTCCTCAAGAGCAAAACTTTATTAAAGAAACTTGCAAGTGGAGAATAGGCGATGCTTACCCACCTCCCTAAACAAAAATTTTATCAGGGCTTATTAGAAACCCTGTGGGGTGGTTCTGCTCTGTCCTATAGGATTCCTGTGAGTCAGAATTGACTCAACAGCAATGTGTTTGGTTTGGTTTATAAGTGATCTGGGAAAGGAAAAGTCTCATGTTTTATTCATATTGGAGGTGGAGGTTTCCAGGAAGTTCTGAGACCAGGGAAATTGGGTTTCACACACCTCTCTGTACAAAATGGATTTGGCAGCAAAGGGGGCACTTGCAGGGCTTACTATGGGGCCAGGCCAAGTGCCGTCGAGTTGTATGTGCACATATGATCCTTTGAGATCTTAGTTCAAGTCCTGGCATCAGCTTTATGCTCTAGTGCTCTTCTGCTGTGCTTTCCTGGCCTTACTGTGTATGCCGCTCCCACTAGCACATTCTGATTCACCCTTTTGTATCTGTGGCATATTAATCAATAGTCCTGGTCAGATCACCCTAATACTGTTTATGACATAAGCATCTTTAGGGATTCCTAATTACTGACAGGAACTTACTCGTGTGCTCTTCCTATCTCACTGTCCCAGGATGTGATTAATTTGGGGGGTCCTTTCATTCCTCCTGGAAAGCATAGCAGTTTAGTGCTGCATCTGCTAACCAAAAGGTTGACATTTCAGATCCGCCAGGTGCTCCTTGGAAACTCTGTAGGGCAGTCCTATGCTGACCTATACAGTTGCTATGAGTCAGAACCAACTGAATGGCCATGGGTTTGGTTTGGGGTTTGTTTTTTGATTTCCCCTACCATCTGCTTGTAGTTTGGGTTACAAGCTTTACTGAAAGGTGTTTACAGACGCTTCTATGCTCACTGTCTCTTTCTCCCCAGAGGGATTTCACACACATAACTCTTTCTGCCATGTGGGTGGAAGTCTCATTTCCTGTCCCTTCTTTATGCTGAGTCAGGTTGTTGGCCTCTCCTGACTGAGTAGAAACCTTTTGTGAACTCTTCTCGTGCCTTATTTGCTTTTGAGGCCTCATTCTGAGAGATAGGTTGGAAACCTTGCTTTGTCATAAGCCTGGCCTGGAGTTGTTGTAACCTGGGGGAACAAATTTAAGAAGAAGATTAAAGAGGCGAAGTCTGAAAATAAGCAACAAAAGGATTGCAATTAAAGTTCCTAACAAGGGTAAAAACTTAGTAATTGATGGGCAATGCCCTCTTACCTGAGTCCATATCCTGTTAGCTAATTGTGACTGGGACTTTCTGAGCCACCAGGCCTTTTACAAGTCTACAGACTGACAACCAGTATAGGAAATATGGTCACATTATGTGTTCTTTGAGTACATTGGGTCTAATGTATGCAAAATATCAGTGAATAAAAGCTGAGGATACTTAGTTGTTAGGAACTTCTTTGTTAATCACTGGTACAGGTTTCAGTAATGACAGTCAGGGGACTTTTCATTCGTTCAAATTTTCTATTCATTGTCAATAGAAAAAGTTAAGAGTGGGAAGCCTTTGTATTCCATTTGAGTGGTTTACGTGAAAGCCTCTCTAAAAGGTATGTTTCAGGATTATTTTAGCTATCATCTTAATACCTCAGGATCCAGCTGGTATGTCTTTGTAACTCCATTCGAGCTAGGTCACACCTTCTGTACTCAGGGACAAGGAACAGTGACTCTGATATCATTTTCCAAATTATTTTATCCTTTTGAGTGGAGATAAGATATTGATGATCAATACCTGGGTAAAGTTATACTCCTAGATGGTAGCCAATGCAGGCTCTTTAAGCTGTCTGTGCTGGTTTTCCACCAGACACCATTTGATTCTTCACCAAGTTATTAAACAAGAAAAATATTCTCATCAATTGCATTGTCAGGGTGTGCGGAATTAATGTACATCAATATTTTAGTCCATGGCCTTCTTTGCCTTTTAGGTATGTAACCAAGTAGCTTGCTGTATAGCACAGACTATAATTTCTTGGACCAATAAAAAGGATATTCTGTTATCTCATGTCAACTAGGCCTATAAGGTCAGGGATAGCTGCTGTGCTGTCACCCCACAAGCAGCTCAGTCTGCCATTTGTCCTACAGTGATTGACAAAGTTCTCAAAGACTTTTCCAATTTAATTCTACCATGTGTAGGAATCGGAGCTTGTAGAAATGACCACTTCAACACTGAGGGATTTCTTCTGACTCTCATTTTACAATGTATAACAATTTAGCATTATCATTCTAGTAACCACCAGCATCACCACTGTGAATGCTACGTAATCTTACAGTTCCTAAGTGTACTGTCCACGCACTTGTCAGGAATCTAAATAAGAGATTGTCCACGTAAGTCTACTGTCAGTCAGAAAAGGATCATCCATATTAGCAAAGTTAGATCTATCACACAAAACAGACATCCACAAATAGCACACAAAGTTTATCTAGAGAAAACAGAGGTGTATAAAAATTCACATGGGACAAACAAGTTTTCATTAGAGAACTAATGAATCAGCAAGATAACATAGGATGGCCTAATCCTGTTAGAAGTCTTCAGTTACTCTCTCTGAAATACACCAAGTATTCTTTCCCAAGGGCAAGCTGCCCCTCTTTACATGTTGATAGTCATGGGTCACTATTTCAGAAGCAGAAACGGAACCTAATGCAAAATGAAGTCCAAGCCATGAGGTTTCTCTCTTCTAAAAACGTAGTTGATTTAAGACACATGAGTTTCTATTTACTATTTACTGATTTACCTTAAACATAGCTCTCAGTCTGACCTTTGAAGTCAGTTTCACAAAACAGATTGAGTTCTTCAAAATATACAAGAGCCAGAGCAAAATGACAGTTGTACTAATTTATCTGGATCAAAGTGACTTTAAAACCAGTTCTCCCCCTTCCCAAAGCTCGAAGTCCAAAAGGGTACCCAAAGACAGTAAGTAGCCCATGTGGGTTACCCCAACCTCCTTTAAAGTCAGAAACCTAGATTCTAGAAGAATTACATACAAGTCTTTCATGGCTCCCTCTTTTGGATATGACCTTACTATGGAAACTGTGATAAAAAATGTGTACTAAGTAGTAATTTAACACCATCTGGTTCATAACATCCCAGACACCATACGGTGAACTAAGAAGTAGAAAAGAAACACTAACAATAATGTTAGGCCAATTGTCTAAAATAACTAAAGAAATTATGACTCTAAGTCCTTTGAATAAAGAGACAAATCTCATGAGGTGTTTGTTTATGCAGAAGCAGCAGTGGCAATTGTTTTTCAAATGTCTCAGCAGCAGCTGCATTCTGTAAAACCTTACTTTGTGTATTAATATAAACACAGCTATAGTTATCTATTAAAGCACAAACTTTCTTGATAGAATAGGAAATCTAATGTTATTCTAGTTTATAAAATCATAGCTCAAATTTTAGACACCGGTTATATTTATAATTGCTAAATTTATAGTACAAAGTCTTAATTTGAGAATTACAAAGGTTAAACCCATCAGTTAGATAATTTAGGAGAAAGGAAAATGGTTTCTTACATACGTAAAGTAGGACCTCAAACCATCAGCAATATTCCCATGTAAAACCCATAGTATCTTTTCATTTATTCAGTCTCATGTGATTGTTCTCTGTTCTATGTGATTCTGGATCAGCCATGGCCTCCAAACTCATCAGTTTTTATAGAAGAGTTTCGGAAATCTCAACTTACAGTCCTTTTTACAAGGCTAGTAATTAGTATGTCTTTTTGTTGAGATAGTCTGGTCAAGTGTTTTCAGAAAATCATCCAAGTAAAAACTTATTTGTAGATAACAAAACTTAGCACAGCCATGATTCATTTATAAAAGTAAATACCCTCAGTAGCAAAAAGACCCAATAGCACTTAATTACAAGCAGACTGTAAAGGCAATATAAAATCAAATCTTGTTAAAGAAAACTTTAGACAATAATGTTTCTAAATATAACCATTAATCATATTTTTATAGGACTTTGGTTATCATATATAATAATCTTGAGACATAATACCATCTAGTCAGGATCTACCAAGGTTATATATACTAAAATTATCAAGTCTATAGATACTTGAATAGTATAAAAATAACTTCCTAAGTAAGCAATTTGAATTCCCCAGTGAAAGCATTGGCTTTGATGGTGCTGAATTAAAAAAATATATATAAAGTTATAGAACTACTAAAAGTCAAACACTTACACTCATTCAAAGACTTTACAAAGAGAATTAAAAGACTGTCTACAGAATGGGAAAAAATATTTGGCAACTATGTATTGGATTGACATCTAATTTCCATAATCTACAAGGTACTACAGGATCCCTACAAGAAAAAGAGAAATAACCCAATTAAACAATGGACAAAGGACATGGACAGACACTTCACCAAAGAAGACATCCAGGCAGCCAAAAGACACATGAAGAAATGTTCGCTATCACTGGCTATTAGAAGAATACAAATTGAAACTACAATAAGATACCATTTCACCCCAGTGAGGTTGGTAGTAATCTGAAAAACAGAAAACAACAAGTGCTGGAGAGGCTGCAGAGAGATTGGAACTCTCCTACACAGCTGGTAGAAATGCAAGGTGGTATAGCCTCTTTGGAAAGAAATTTGGTGCTTTCTTAAAAAACTAGAATCAGAAATACCACCTGATCCAGCAGTCCCACTGCCTGGAATATATCCTGTAGAAGCAAGGAAAGTCACACAAGCAGATATATGCACACCAATGTTTATTGCAGCATAGTCCACAATAGCAAAAGGATGGAATCAACCTAGATGCCCATCAACAGATGAACGGACAAACAAAATGTAGTGTATATACACAATGGGACATTGTGCAATGATAAAGAACAATGATGATTTTAGGAAGCATCTCATAACCTGACATCAACTGGAAGACATTATGCTGAGTGAAATCAGTCAGTTGCAAAAGGACAAAAATTGTACAAGACCACTATTATACGGACTTACAAAGAACTTGTGCACAAAAGGAAAGACTCTTTGATGGCTACAAAGGTGAGAAGGGAGAGAGAGGGCTCTTCATAGATTAGATAGTCGAGAGATATTTGTTTAGGTGAAGGGTGTGACTGCGCTCAGTAGAAGGCAGGTCAGCATAACTGGACTACAACATAAGCTAAAAGGTTTTCTCAATTCAACCCAACATTTCAAAGGGTAGAGTAACAGGGGCAGGAATCTGGGGACCATGTTTTCAGGGGACATCAAGGTTAATTGGCCTTAAGTAGCCTTTTGCTAAGAGAGTCTTTTGCACCCCATATTGGTGAGTGGTGTCAGGGTCTTAAAAGTCAGCAAGCCACCGTCTGAGGAACGTCAACTGGTCCTAATCCACCTGGAACAGATGACGACCGAGAACATCAAAGACATAAGGAAAGGTGAGCCCAGGAGGCAGAAGGATCCACATGATTGCGATACTATATCAGCATGAAACTGGAAGAACCAGATGGTGCTCGGCCACCACCGAAAACAGCCCTGACAGGGATACAATGGAGATTTCCTGACATAGCACGAGAAACGAAGGTGTGCAGATCAAGAATTCTAGTAAAAGACCAGAACTGATGGTCCAGTAACCTGGAGAGTATTCTGCGACCACAGCCCCTAGACTTGCTGCTGCCCCAGACTGGAAACCAGTACTGAGGTCAACACTTCAGACAAACAACGAACTGGACTCAGGGACACAGAGTGAGCATGTGGCATGTGTGCTTCATGGTTTCATACATTTGTAGAAGGCTGTCCTACCGGTTTCTTTCTAGAGGGGAGAGGAGAGGGTGGAGAGGGAGGATACCAGAAGTGAAGGATTAGAAAAGGAGTGTGTTTCACAGGGTGGGGAGAGCAGATAGAATTGCAGAGAGGTAGGTAGGCAAAATTGACTTAGATTGTATCCTTTCGCTTAATCATAATAAAACATTAAAAAATAAAGTTACAGTCTAGTTATTAATTAAGAAATTATAAAATTATGACACAGTGTTAGGCATTTGCTATATAATATTGGTAAAAACATGAGAGAAAATAGCTAATATACATTTTAACCCAATGAGAATCAGGTACTTCTCTTGATTTTAACCCATGCCATGTAATTTAATAAATAAAACTTATTCCTGCTTTCCCTGTATAAGAAGACATTGGTAACTTTCCATGAAGTTTCAGCTTTGTTAGAGTTCACTAAAGGTTAATAGGAGACTATAATTAAGTTGTAAAAGCCTTAGCTTTTCCTTGCCTTCCCCCCCACCCCCTTTAAAAGCCTGTGGCTTGGTTTGAACTCAGAAAACTTGCTCTAAGTGAGAGCCAAACTGTTTGTTCTTGAGGAAGATTACACAAGGAATAAATTTGACCTTAATTCAGACATCAAAGGTAGTCATTCTTATTATTTAAAAAGTGAAAAATCCAATTCTTCGTTTTATATTCTAACATTAAAGTTCTTAAAAACCTCATCGACCATAAACTTCTGTCAGACAAAACTTTTGACTGTATCAAGTTTCTCCAATAAACCTCTTTTTCTTTAACATTATCCAGGGCAAAAGAACCAGTTGTTTAGTGAGCTGCCCAGAGGTGAATCCTTGGGGATGTTACAGACTGCACCCATTTCATATTTCTTTTGCCCTACAAGTAAAGGTTCATTGATTAGGACCTAACATTCTTGGGCCCACACAAACAACACACGTTTTGTCTACAGGTACGACTCAATCTTCTAAACACATTTTATAAAAAGTTACAGACTTAAAGTCCACACAGATGAACAGAAACTTCACAAAAACAATAAAGGGTAGAAAAACAGGTGGCTGGACAGAAGACCAGTGTGAAAGGGAAAAACAGAGAACATGGCCTATAGCCTATAGCCTATAGCCCTCTTTAAGAGTTCTCGAGTTGTCTGTCTTTCTTTGAAAAACACCACACTCATACATCAACGAGCTGATCAGGAGCTCCACCCCACTTGCTGGGATCTGAAGACTTTTCAGTTGGTGGCTCTGGTGTGGAGACCCTTGCTCCCTGAGATCCAAGTGGAGGCATCGCTTGGTCACTGGGGTCAACATGACCTTTCACACTGGGAACCCTTCTAGACTTTTCAGCAATAATTCCGGCCACACCAGCTCTAATCATTGGAAGTGGTAGCGGTTCCCAGGATGTGATTAATCATTGGGTCTTTTCATTCCCCACTACCTGCTTGTAGTTTCAGTTACAAGGTGTATAGAAAGGTATCTACAGAGGCTTATAGGCTCCCGGTCTTATTGCGAAGGCCTTCAATTTTTACAAAAGTCAAAAGAAAATGAACCAAAAAAGGGCTTCTCACTTTTGCTGACAGCAATGAGAGAAAGGCAGTAACTGAAGACCAGAGACTGAAGACTGTGCTGACCCATCACTGGGAAAACCCTTCTGTGGCCTGGCCTGTTTCACAGTGTGAGTGTTGATGTCATGGAGAAAATTTTTGTTTCATCTCCTTTTATGGACTGACTGTGTCCACATAAAATGTGTGTCAACTTAGCTAGGTCATGACTCTCAGTATTGTGTGGTTGTCCACCATTCTGAGATCTGATGTGATAATTCTATGTGTTATAAATTTTAACTTCTACGATGTTAATTAGATATAATTAGAGGCAATTATGTTAATTAATCAGGATTCAATCTACAGGATTAGGTTGTATTTTGAGTCAATCTTTTTTAAGACATAAAAGAGAATCAAGAAAGGAAGAGAGGGACCTCATACCACTAAGAAACAAGGGCATGGAATGGAGTTCCTCATTTGGACCAGGGGTCCCTGCACTGAGAAGCTCCTAGACCAGGGGAAGATTGATGACAAGGACCTTCCCTGAACATTGACAGAAATGAAAAGCCTTCCCTTAGAGGTGGCACATGAAATTTGGACTTCTAGACTCCTAGATCATGAGAGAATAAAAGTCTATTTTCTACAGCTATCCACTTGTATTATTTCTGTTATAGAAACTCTAGATAACTAATCATTGCTGTCCAGTTGAATATGATTAATAGTGACCCCATGAGACAGAGGAGAACTGTCCCATGGGGATTCCAAGGAGCTCTTGATGAATTTGAACTGCTGGCCTTTTGGTTAGCAGCTGTAGCATTTAACCACTATGCCATCAGGGCTTCCTTCCACCCTTTGGTCCCCTAAAATTTACATCCTTACAACATACAAAACATGTTCACCCCGTCTTATCATAGCAAAAGTCTTAAATCAACTCCAAGTCCAAAATTCAAAAATTCATCTTCATCTGTGACGTATAGACTACAAGTTATCTGCTTCCAAAGATACAATGGCAGATCAGGCACAAGCTAGACATTTCCACTACAAATGGGAGAAACTGGAAGGAAGAAGGTATAACAGGGACCAAGTAAGTTAGCGTGTACTGTATTAGCCCACAGGGCTTGAAAATAATTCTCTGTTCTTGGAGACAATTTACACAATAGCCCTGCCCTCTAGACTCGAGGTACTGGTCATATTTTCTATATTTTGGATGGTGGCCCTTAGGCCTGGGCTTCAGCTCTGCTTTCCAGGCCCTCTGGAACAGCAATTCTGCTCACTGAGCTTTAGGTGTATGATTCTCCTTGTACATCTGAGTGGCAACTCCACCCTTTGATATCTCGGAGGTCCCAATCATACCTTTCTGAGAATGAGGAAGCTCAGTTTCTTGTATGTCTTATCTCTTCAGCTTATTCTTCCTGATTTCTTAGCCTCTCAGATCCTAGGGCCTCACATTCGCTTCTGACCTACCGGAGCAGGTGTTCCAAAGCTCTATAGCTTCACAGATAATGGCCCGAAGGCACCCTGCTCCACCAGGAAGCCTCCTGTAAGCAGGTACTCAGCAATCTTGGTCAGTGGGCTGCTGGCTCCAGTACTGTCTCACACTGCTCTCCTGGTTCTTCTGTTGATGGTTCTCTGCTGCTGCTGCTTCTCCACTGTTGCTGGATTTCTATACATTCAAGGTTTGAAAATTGCTTTCACATTTTAAGTATCTGTTAGAGCAATACACCACACCAGGTACCAAATCTTGTCTCAGTCATCTAGGGCTGTATAATAGAAATACAAGTATGGCTTTAGTGAGGGGTAGTTTATACTTTAACAATATAGTAGGCTACAAGTCCAAATTCAGGGTGTCAACTTCAGAGAAGGTTTCCTCTGTCAATTCTAGAGGAAGGTCATTGTCATCAGTCTTCCCTTTGTGTGGCAGCATCTCAGCAGAGGAACTTCAGGACGAAAGGAGAACTTCTGCTCCTGGAGCTCCTTTCTGGATGGTTTGAAGTCTCTGTGCCCCTCTCTCTTGCTTTTCTCTTTCATATCTCTTGGTCTGTGGTAAAGCTGTAGAGCTATAGAGCTTTGGAACACTTGCTCCAGTAGGCCAGTGGCTTAAGACACTACCTAATTTTATAGATGTTGTCAGTATAACTTCTGGTAACCCATCTCATTAAACTATAGTGACAGAATTTACAACACATGGGAAAATCTCATCAAATGACAAAATGGTAGTCACACCATATTGGAAATCACGGCCCAGCTAAATTGATACACGTTTGGGGGGGGGGGATTAATTCAATACATGACTGTTAGTAATCAGTTTTTCCATTTTGTTAAAGACTACTATTGGTATCTGGATCAGAATTACATTGTATCTGTAGATCACTTTGGGTAGAACTGAGATTTTCACAATGCTTTGTCTTCCTATCCATGAGCATGGTAGGTTATTCCATTTTTGTAGAACTCTCGGTTTTATGCAGTAGTGTTTTGTATTTTTCTTTGTATAGGTCTTTTGCATCTTTAGTTAGATTTATTGAAAAGTATTTTATTTTTTAGGAGCTATTATAAACAGTATTGCTTTCTTGGTTTCCTTTCTGAAGTTCTTGTTGGTGTATAGGAATTCAGCTGATTTTTGCGTGTTGATCTTATTGATTCCTGTTGAATCTTTCTATCAGTTCTAGTATTTTTCTTGTAGAAACTTTGGTGTTCTCTCTACGTAAAATCACTATGAGTAGGACTTGCCTCGACAACAGTGAGTCTTTTTATGTATAAAATAAGATCATCTGCAAATAGGCATAGTGTCGCTTCTTTCTTTCTAATTGGGATGCCCTTCATTTCTTTTTCTTGCCTTATTGTTTCAGCTCAATGTTAAATAAGACAGGTGAAAAAGGGCATCCTTGTCTTGTTTCATATTCTCAGGAGGAATGTTTTCAGTCTCTCTCCACTGAGAATTATGATGGTTGTTGGTTTTGCACAGAACTAAAAAAACCTGTTGCCATCGAGTCAATTCTGACTCATAATTATCTTGGAGAATAGAACGGAACTGCTCCACAGGGTTTCCACAGAGTGACTGGTGGACTCGAATGGCCAATTTTTTGGTTTCTGACCATCGGGCTTCTGGTTTTCTATAGAAGATCTTTATTTTGTTGAAGATTACTCCTTCACTTCCTATTTTATTAGAGTTTTTTTTCTTTATCAAGATTAGGTATAGGACTCTGTCAAATGCCTTTTCTGCATCAACTGAGATGATCATGTAATTCTTTTGTTGTATTTATATGGTAGATTACTTTGATTTTCTGATGTTGGACCATTTGTTTATACATAGTATGAATCCCACTTGGTCATAGTATATTATTTTTATAATATGATGCTGAATTCTGTTGGACAGAATTTTAAGCATTTTTATGTCTATATTCATAAGAGATTTTGCTCTGTAATTTTATTTTATTTTATGTGGTTCGTTGCCTGGCTTTATTATCACTGTATCAGTGTTACGCTGGCTTAATAGAATGAGTTCAAGAGTTTTCCTTCCTTTTTAGTGTGCTCTAAAAGAGTTTAAATAGTACTAGTGAGATCTCCTCTGAATGTTTGATAGAATTATCAAGTGTGTTATTTATTTTATTTTATTTTTTAGCTCTCAGTCTCTTGCTATGGTCTGTTCATATCTTCTATCTCAGTTTGTAGTAGTTTAGGCAGATAGCGTGTTTCTAGATATTTGCCCATTTCCTTTAGGTTCTCAAATTTGTTGGAGTACAATTTTTCTTAGTATTCTGTTATGATCCTTTTTATTTCAGTTGGATCTAACATAAATGGTCTCTATTTTATTTTTTATTTGGGTTATTTGCTTCCTCTACTGTATTTCTTTTGTGAGTTTGGTCAATTTGGTTTGTAATTTTGTCAGTCTTTTGAAATGACCAACTTTTAGTGTGGTTGATTAATGATTTGTGTATATTTTATGTATGTGTTAAAATACATCTATAAGTTTATATGTAATGTTTCCAGTTTTGTGAGACAAATAAGATCAGATTTATAAAGATACTGATAACAGAAAGCAGTAACAATGAAACGAAAAAGAAAATTGGGGTGTTTGACTCATGTCAGAACTGACTTACAACAGTCATTGGAAGGGAACCCCATGGTAAGTAGGAGACTATCTGTATAACAAAAATCAATAGTCATTTGTAGTCCTCAGACCAACTCTAAATTTTGGATTTTTCATCACTTTGTCAAAAAGGCTTGTTGAAAATAGTGGACACCGATGACAAAAGAAAAGACTATATTGCTTCGCTGCTAGATTTTATTAACAATAAGATTCAGTGGTCACACATCCGCCAACTCCTAACATGAGCTGAGGGTGAGCACAACACCCTCCTTCACAGTGTCTTCACTGCAGAATTTGAACCTGTGAAGAGAAACAACGAAGATATCAACTTTTACTGGTACACATTTGGTGTGTTGGTAGCCTCTGCTTTCCTGGCTGAGGGCCACAATCTGTGTCTGAAACCCAAAGTGACTGTGGGAAGACTTCTGTAGAAAGGATTGGATTCTCTTTTTCCATTTTATTTTCATATCTGTGTGATAACAGAGAGAGGAGCTATCAATAACTCCCAAGAAAGGACACCCAAAGGACAGGGAAGGCTGTTTTCTATGTCTTAAAACCTTCCAAGGAACACCTGGAAAGTTGTTGATTAACACAAATGAGCAAGAGCAGGCTAAGTAACACAATAAAAAATCAGCCTTGATGTAAAATCTCTGAAGTCTGTTCACCCAGTCTTGATGTTACATTGGCTAATGAAGCTACCAACTACGGACGAACCACTGCAGTGAGAGGAAACCCTCGGTGGCACAAACAGTTGAACACTTGACTGCTAGCTGAAGAGTTAGAGGTTCAAGCCCACCTGGATGTGCCTTGGAAGACAGGCCTTGCAATCTGCTTCCAAAAGGTCACAGCCTTGAAAATCCTATGGAGCAGCTCTACTTCCACACATGGGGTCAACATAGTCTAAACTGACTCAAAGATAGCTAATAATGAGTCAGTTGTCTATTTGTTTCTCATTCCTTGGCCTCCTGGGTCTTTGTTCCCTCTTTCCTCTTTTTAATATGTCTTATTTGGGATTGATTATTTTTTATGATTTCATTTTACTTCCTTTGTTGGCTGATTAGTTATATTTCTTTATGTTATAGTTGCTTTAGTACTTGTTGGAAACCCTGGTGGTGTAGTGGTTAAGTGCCATGGCCACTAACCAGAAGATTGGCAGTTCAAACCTGCCAGACTCCTTGGAAGCTCTATGGGGGCAGTTCTGTTCTGTCTGTATAGTCACTATGAGTTGGAATCAACTCAATGGCGATGGCTTTTAGTATTTGCAATATGTTTTTAAGTTACTGAACTATACCTTCAAGTGGTAAATTACCAATTCACACATGATATAAGAACCTTATCCAGCATACTTCCATTTGCCCTCTTCTACCCTTTATAGTAAGGAGCCCCGGTTAAACAGTTAATCTCTTGGCTGCTAACCAAAAGGCTGGCAGTTCGAATCCACTAGGTGCTCTACAGGAGAAGGATCATAGTGTTAGGGACAGGGGCAGTCTGTCTTACAGGGACACCATGAGTTGGAATTTACTCATTGGGACACAATAGTAAAAACAGCCTTTATGCTATCTTTATCATAAATTTTGTAAGTCCCCAAAATATTAATGCTATATTAAACTGTCAATTATCTTTTAAAGAGATGTAGTAGTATTCTATCAGATTTTATGTTATTTACTGACTTCATGTTTTTCACTGCTCTTAATTTCTTTCTTAATTCCCAATTTGTATTATTTTGCTTCTAACCAAAGATCTTCCTTTAACATTTCTTACAGTGCTGATCTGCTGGTGACGAACTCTAGAAGATTTTGTACGTTTGAAAAGTTTTTATTTGATCTTCCTCTTTCAATGTTCTTTTTGTAGGTATAGAATTCTAGGTTAAGAGTTGTTTTGTTTTTTTCTCCCAGCAATTTGATAGCATTGCATCACTTCTAATCCTGCATTGTTTTGGACAAGAAATTTACTGTATTTTTTCTTTGTCCTTCCATGTGTTATCTCATTTTCTGGCTGCTTTTAAAATTTTCTCTTTATAACTAGTTTTGAGCAATCTGATTTTGATGTGTATGAGTGTTGTTTTCTCCATTTTTCCTGTACTTCTTTTTCTCCCAGATCTGTGGTCCTCTAGTTTTTATCAAGTTCAAAAGATGTGGGACCATTATTTCCTCAAGTACATTTTTCTGTCTTTCCTGTGCTGGGGACACCAATAACAAGGATGTTAGGTCGCTTGAAATCCCATAGCTCACTGATGCAATTTTCATTCTAAAAATGCTTTTTTTTCTTTTTTGTCTCTTTTGAATTTTGGATGGTTCCTATTTTTATGCCTTCAAGTTTCCTAATCTTTTCTTCTGCAATGTTCAATCTCTTGTTAATTGCACTGAGCGCATTGGTTTTATCTCACCCATTGTAGGTTTCATCTCTAGAATTGCAGTTTGGATCTTTAAAACATGTATGTATTTCATGTCTTTATTATTCTGGACAAACGTAGTGTAGGAGTAATAATTGTCATCATTCTAACATCTGTGTCAGTTTTACTTTGGTTTCAAGAGATTGTCCTCCTCGTTAGAAGTTGTGCTGTCTTGATTCTTTGCATACTTGAGAATCTTTCATTGAGTGGTACACATTGTGAATTTTACCTTGTCATCTGCTGGATAATTTTGTATTCCTATAACTCTTCCTGAGCTTTGTTCTCAGATGCAGTTATTTGGAAACAGTTTGATCCTTCTGTCTTCCTCAATCTAGACTAGTTATTCCTTACTTCTTGAGGTATGCTGCTGTTAGTTGCCATCGAGTCAGTTCCAACTCATAGCAAACCTATGCCCAAGAGAATGAAACACTTCCTGGTCCTGCATCGTACCAACAATCATTTTTGTACTGAAGTCCATTCTTGCAGCCACTGTGTCAATCCATCTTGTTGAGGGTCTCCCTCTTTTTTGCTGACCCTCCACTCTACCAAGCATCATGTTCTTCTCCAAGGACTGATCCCTCCTAACAACATGTCCAAGGTAGGTGAGATGCAGTCTCACTGTCTTTGCTTCCAAGGAGCTCTCTGGTTGTACTTCTTACAGAACATTCTTTCGGCAGTCCATGGTGCATTCAGTATTCTTCTCCAACATCACAATTCAAAGGCATCAATTCTATTGTCTTACCTATACCAAGGTAAGACCTTCCTAAATACTCCCCATTTTCCCCTTGAATTACGCATTTTTTCCAATCCAGTTGGTAGAAATAGGTATTATTCTCAGCCCTACAAAAGTATTGGGCACTCTTGCCTCTATTCCTTTCAGACGGATATTTCACTGGCCTCGAACAGTTTTTCCACACACATGCTGATCATCACTCTGCTGAACACTCAAGAGCTTTGAAGTGGTTAAGTGCTATCTCTGCTAACCAAAACACTAGCAGTTCAAATCTGCCAGGCACTCCTTGGAAACTCTATGGAGAAGTTCTGCTGTGTCCTATGGGGTTGCTAAAAGTTGGAATTGACTCGATGGCAGTAGGTTTGGTTTTGGTTTAGTGTTCTTGCAGCTCTCTCTTCTCTGGTTCTTTGTCCTATAAAACCTAGTGACCCTGATCTTTCCCAGTTCTGTTTCCCCAACTCAGACAGTCTGTTGGACTCTCTCTGTACTTCTCCCTGTATCATATTATGGAATTCTCTCAAAGAAGTAAGTTGGGGAAATTGTCAGGCTCGGCTTGCTACTTTCTTGCCTTTTGGGAATTAGAGTCCTTTTGTTGCCTAATGTTCAGAGTCTTGAAAACCACTGCTTCATATATTTTTTCTGAATTTTTGGTTACTTCAATGGGGCAGGTAAATCTGGTCTCTGTGTCTCCATTTTTTACAGGCAGCCAAAGTTCCATCATTGGGATTTCCTGAGAACTGAACAATGTTATGACAGAAGTATAGTACTGTGTCTCAGAATTTAGCTTGAGTCACAAACTTGAGCTAATATTGATATTTTAATCGTCATCATCAGTTCACCCTTACTTGCAGTTTTCCACATCAGACACTATTTGGCTCTCACGCACACCTAGTCTTGTTTACTACTTCCGGTTGATTTCCTAGACCTCTAACTTCATTTGCAGGGCCAGTGACGTAGAAGAAGTTAAGTTTTTTCCTGATAATGTGATTGTTAATCTGATGAACTAGGAAGTTTGGAGAAGATACTGGTCAGCCATTAGTGCAGAAATGGTACAGGTGGAGCAACAGAACAAAACCGTTCCTTTCATGTTAGTCTTATGAAACCAGATTCTCAGTCTAATTCTTCATTTGTACTAGTAACGCAAATGAAGAATTAGATTGAGAATGAAATTCCTTATTTGTACTAGATAACATGGAAACCCTGGTGGCATAGTGGTTAAGTGTCATGTCTGCTAAGCAGGAGGTTTGGCAGTTCAAGTCTGCCAGGCATTCTTTGGAAACTCTATGGAGCAGTTCTACTTTGTCCTGTAGGGTCGCTATGAGTTGGAATTGACTCGACAACCTTGATTTTTTTTTTCTTGTACCAGATAACACATTTATCTAAAATCTATCAAAGTTGTTTTGATAAAGTTCTAAAGAAACAACAGGAAGTAGCTGTGGCTAGAGTGTTGACGAGATTTAACATAAGGGAGGCTTTCAGTGAGAATAAAATTATAAATTGACGCAATACTACAAATCTCTTTGGATTTGAATACATATACTTACTGTTTTCCATCATTTCTTTGTACCACAATCACAGATGCCCCCACTTTGGGTTGACTTAGGCTGATCCCACTTTTATTCCAAACAAAGTTGACACTCTGCAGGTTCCCAACATTCACATCTGAGTCAATTTCATTGGAATAAGTAGTATCTGGTTGGAGAGAGCCCCTGGGATTCAAGAATTAATGAAAAAATATACGAATATACACATAAATAAAAGTATATATATGCTTCGACAACCAGCTTAAAATGTATATCTAGCTAAGATAATTGATATTGCATGTCACTTTCACGTAGTAAACAGATGTTAACTCAGTGCTGTTCACTTGTCCTTCATGCCACATCTTATTTTGAAGTTATTTTTCCATTTATAAACTCTTAAATATGTTCTAGTCACAACTCCCACAGAATGTCATAAATAACAACATCACTATATCATCTTTTCCCTGCAGTTTTGTGCACAGCTCAATTCTTTACTGATTGTGAGACATCAGACATCAAAGTCACCATCAGTGGCTTTCTCAGAAGCATCAAAAACAAGAACATTGAAACAGAATTCTGTAATATATTAAGGTAGGAGATGAAACACTCTTCTCTTTACTTGTATATGGCACAATAGCTCATAGACATAGTAGCGAAGAAACTATAATATAAATTTAAAAAACTATACATGAGGATTATTCCAACATTTTAGAAACTCACAGTAATACTTCACTTACTTGAAAACTTGATATTGCTGAGAGCTTCCTTGATCTCCAGACAAAGAAACTAGTATGGATCCTGAAGCCTTAGATCCTGATGCTGTGACAGTTACACTGTACCTCCAACCTGCATGAAAAAAAAAGTCAGCTTATAGAGAAGATTCACTGAGAACAGGTGAATTTGGATATTACTACTGTGCAGTAACTCTTCATAAACGTTCTTTTATCCAAATATTCAGGGGACTGGCATTGCAAGAATCACAAATCTTTCCAAAGTTAGTACATCTTTTTTCAGTCTAAGAGACTGAAAAGCAATCTATTTTGCTTTCAAGTTTTTAATCTAACAGTTCATTCCTAAATATTATAAGAACCTGCATTAAAAAATTCATCCATTTACTTCATTTTCAGACATCACCAAACTTTAGATTACTGCCATTTTTTGGTCTAGTCTGTATTCAACCCTATTCTAGAATTCAAATTTCCACTGCCAGTGGAAATGTATTATTTTCTGACAGAGGGTTCCTTTGATGTTACTCAATAGCAAACTCCCAGTTTGGCCACTTAGAGCTTGCCTGAGTTTCAGAAACCCTGGTGGCATAGTGGTGAAATGCTACGTCTGCTAACCAAAAGATCAGCAGTTTGAATCTGCCAGGTGCTCCTTGGAAATTCTATAGGGGTGGGTCCTATGTTGTCTCTAAGGTCACTATGAATTGGAATGGACCTGACAGTGGTGGATTTGGTTTTTGGTGGGCCAAATTGGAGAGGAGATAAAGTTTGTCTTTAGTTACTGGAATGCAGTATACCACTGACTCCTATCCACATAATTTTCTTCTGCTTTATGCAAGAAAGGAAACCTGGAACTTGTTGCCCATTTCTCACCACCTCCTCTTCCACAGACTCTGCTCTTCTAAATATCTCTCCAATCTGTCAACCTTTCCATTTCCACTACCTCCAGCATTCCCCTCCTGCATTACATTTCCTGCTGGTGCCATACCTCAGTGTTTTACTCAGTGAAGCTTGACTGAGTACAAAGAGCTTGGAGCAAGGGAAGACTCTTGAATGCAGCACCAGAATCGAAGGTGAAGCAATTTATTATTTTTTTTAAAATAAATTATTTTGTTTTTGTTATTGTTGAGAATATATACAGCAGAACATACACCAATTCAACAATTTCTACTTGTACAATGCAGTGACATCAATTACAATCTTTGAGATGTACAACCACTCTCACCCTCCTTTCCTGAGTTGTTCTTCCCCCATTAGCATAAACTCATTGTCCTCCTATCAGTTTATCATCTAATCCTTTGAGCTGCAGTGTCAGTTTAATCCCACATAGATACATCTTTGAAGAGCACAGTGCTCATGGGAAGCCATTCACTTTTGTGCTGTTGATAGTTCAGGCCCAAGGCTGTCCTGCCATCTGAACTAGCCATAATCACCTTGGGCACAGCATTTGAGTGTTTTCTCCACTTTGAAGAAGGGTTAAAGCTTTTTTTATAAAAAGCAATTTTACCAATTTTCAATAGACATGACAAAATTGAAGGTAAGTAAAGTACAAACTTACGGGCAAAATTACTGGCATCACCAGTGTTTAGATAAAATATCTGACCCTCCGCACTGGTTTTCAAAGAGTATCTGTCAGCGTAGTGTCCCATCTGTGGACAGCCTTGGCTTGGACAGGGGAAGCACTTGTTCTAGTGAAAATCAACGTACAATGAATGAAGATTCTCTTTCCTTCAACAGCACACCTTTCTTCCACATATTGCTGCAACTTAAGTCTTCTAAAGGTGATTCTGTTCTGATAGTTTTTAGTAGTGTCTCGGTAAAAGTTAAAAATGCTTCTCAGGAAAATGGATTATTCACAATGAAAACTCACCAATTTTGCTGTTAAATAACACAATACCAACAAACATATGAAAATCACACATGGGAGAATTTATATTTTCTCTCTTGCCTCTGAATTGCCCCAGTTGGCTAAGATTTCCGTCTACTTGCAAGGTGGTAAGGATTTCTTTGAGAAGACTTGCAAAGAGAAAGAACAAGAAGTGATATTGAGTTGCTGACTTGAAAATGGGATCCAGTAAGAAGGCAAACCCAACCTAGTGCCACTGAGTCGATTCTGACTCAAACAGTCAGGCTTTTCTCAATTCTTTTAGCGCCTATTTATAGTAAAACAAAACACAAAAGACTAAGATATCAGCATCCCCCTACATCCCCCCCCCAAAAAAATCTGTTGCCATCAGGTCGTTCAGACTCACAGTGATCTTATAGGCAAAGTAGAACTATACCATAGAGTTTTCAAGGAGTACCTAGTGGACTAGAACAGCTAATCTTTTGGCTAGCAGGTGTAGTGCTCAACCACTAAGCAACCAGGTTTCTAGGACTCTTCCAAGGTAGGAAAAAAAAAATCCCCAGTTGGCCATGAAGGGTTAGTCAAGAGGTTGGAGTCTGGTAAAGACAGGTATAAGGTAAGAGAATGTCCACTCTTTCTAGATCAAGGATTTGTGAGGAAAAGAGAGGAATCAGGAGCAACAAAGAGTGGAGGAACACATTCTAATTCCTACTATGGAGGGGTGGGCAAGTAGAGGCAAGAAGTGAACTCTAGGATCAGTGGACCAGTTAACGGATTTGACAAAATCTCAGGGGTCTGCATCCAGCAGGAAAGAAATGGCCAAAGCTCTTTGAGGGCATTGCCTGAACCAGAAGAATAATAGGCAAGCCGTATACTTCATCCACAGATACCAGCAGTGCTCCTACCAGTAAGGTACACAAGGACATTACCAGATTTTGATGGAGTCAAATGACCTTGCACCCATGAACCCCCAGATCTCCCCCTCTGTCACACACACACACACACACTGACCACCACTACCACAACTGCTTTGCCTCAATATAAAATTGGACAAAAGCTGCTGAGGAGTTCAAAGACTGAGAAATCTGCAAGATTGAGATTTTTTTCCTTATAAAAATGACTAAGCATTACCTAAAAGGACTGCTTATATAATTTAATCTGACTAAGTTTCAAGTAGATGAGATCTAAGGCTCTTTTTGTTAGTTTTGCCCATTAACTAGTGGACAAGAACTTGGGGAAAGCTATAATGTCCCCATAAATTGTCACCATTTGTAGACTACTGATTATTATATTTTAGGCTCTGAGGTAAGCAATTAACATACATCATCTCATTAAATCCTCCCACCAAATCTATGGAATCATATCATTATTACTTATATTTACAAATGATGACACTGTCTAAGAAAAGTTAAGTGTTTTGCCCAAACTCACTCAGCTATTTCATGGTGAAACAAGGATTCATTTCCTCTGTCTTAATCAGGGTGTTGTATTTCCTGGGTAATTATGACAGCACCTGATACACTCTTTACCTTTTTTCTTGTTAAATTGCATAGGTTATAAATTTTGGTTTGATAAAATTTGTAGTGAAAAACCAGTTTAATAAACAGCAGGCAATAGATATGTCATAGTCAAGATCACCCTTAAGACCCTCAACCTAGATATCTAGAGAACACCAAAGAAGAGGAAAACTCAAAAATATCTTGGCAAGTATGAGATTACATAGAAATATTCACATACCTGTAACTGTCTAGAACCCTTGGTGGTGTAGTCGTTAAGTGCTATGTCTGCTAACCAAGAGGTAAGTAGTTCAAGTTTACCAGGCATTCCTTGGAAACTCTATGAAGCAGTTCTATTTTGCCTACAGGGTCACTGTGTGTCAGAGTCAACTTGATGGCACTGGGTTGAGTAGATATACCTGTCTAGTTTTTAAAGGTCACCATTTAAGAAAAATTTTATGTTTTCATTAGCGTCCTCAAGCCATAGCTCAGATTTTCCTCCATAGAATGTGTCTTATTTAGAATTACATTCAAAATAAGTTTGAAAATTCACCCAACACTAACAGCAGTAATCAAGAAGGAGATAGAAGTAGGCATTTTCAAGCTCATTTTACCTCAAATTTCTTAATGCTTTAGCATTATCAATGCATACATAAGATTAAAAGTATAAGTAATTTGGTAGCGATGGAGTAACATTTGTCAACTGCCCACTAGCTACAGAAAGCCACACCAGTCCTGAGAAGTAATGGTCCTGTGTTCTTCAGGTAGAAGGGAAGGTGTACTTACTGCAGTGAAATCACTGTAAGAGTCACAAGAGAATCCAGAAAAACCGTCAGGGCTGAGAATGCTATCAGCATAATACTTGTAGCTCCTTAAGTGATTACAGGCCACAAAATCAGAAAGTCCTTTGAAATCAGACATGATTACACATCAGTGACATTTTATTTTTTCTAACGAGTATTAATTTATGGAGGTCATAAATAGAAATTATTTTTGAAGGGTGTCTGTGACTTGCAACGCAATCATAATTTACCAGGAACATTTAAGATTATAATAGCTATGTCATGGCTAGATGAAATGGAGAAATAACTTCAGAAGGAAAAGATTGGTCTGTATAGATATCTAAGTGTAACATCGTAATATATTCCTGATTAAAAACCATGGTAAGTTAACTGCAAATACATTTTCCTTCCAGTGAAGTGGTCATGCCCCATTCCTCAGTTAACAGCCTCACAGAATGTTGAGTGTCTTGGCAATACAATTAAAAGTGCTATGTTATATAAAATGTGAGATCTGCATAATGCTGAGAAATTTAGCGATTTTGGTAATTTTTCCTCCAGGCCATCTCTTTGTACTTGTAATGGTTTTACCTTGCCAGATACTATCTAGGTCAACAATCAGAGAGAGAATGTTCTTCGTACATCCGGGCATTTCTTCTCCTCCATTTGGGAAGAAATCTAGGTGGCCCACAAGTTGGCTCATTCCAAATCCTGAGGAATTGTAAAATAAGAAAAGGTTGATTTAACAGATAGAATTAAATTGATGAGCTGCTGGTCACTCTGGGAAGACAAGTCGAGAAGCTCACCCAAGTTGGGGATTATGGGAGAAGTATCTGTGTGGATTACATCCACAAACTGGGCATCACTGGGATCCAATCGGACTATTTCGGGTGTGTCCTGAAAGTAAGGTTCGGCTGGATCCAGTCCTAAAGTAAAAGGGATGTATCATGTTAATATCCACCTGGATTTATGCACTCTCATCTTTCTTCATTAGTTATAGATATGAGGGCTAACACTGGCTATAATTTGGAGTTGTTCATGAGAAGAAACAAGCTAGGACTTACTCTAGCCAATTTTGGCTTTGAGCAACCCTGAAGGACAGAGTAGAACTGCCCCATAGAGTCTCCAAGGCTGCACTCTTTACAGAAGCAGACTGTCACATCTGTCTCCCTTGGAGTGACTAGTGGGTTGAAACCACAGACCTTTTGGTTAGCAACCAAGCACTTAACCACTGGGCTACCAGGGCTTCATAGTTCTTCTTTACTTTGGTTTTTTTTTTGATAGGAAATTTGCTTTTAGTTTGTTATTTACATTAAAATGACTTTTCCCCAAACCATAGAATTTGTCTCTACTAATGGATGCTTGGAAACCCTGATGGCATAGTGGTTAAGTACTACAGCTACTAACTAAAAGGTCAGTGGTTCGAATCCACCAAGTGTTCCTTGAAAACTTTATGCGGCAGTTCTACTCTGTCCTGTAGGGTTGCTATGAGTTGGCATTGACTCAGTGTTGTTGTTGCTTTTGTTAATAGCTGTTTAGTCCCTGGGGACAATGCCTATGAATAGCTGTACTTATAGGGAAACCCCCAGACTCTAGAAGACCCTGGATCCATAAAAGCTATCCCAGGTTAGAATAATCTCCACTAAATTGTAAACTCCCATGAGGGAAAGAATTTGGACCATTATGGTGGCCACGACCATAGCCTGACATAGCACTTGGCTAAGCTGGTGACTGTGAACACTTACAGAGTATAGAAAACCCAAAACCAAACCCACTGCCATCAAGTCAATTCTGACTCATAGCAACTCTCTATATAGGACCCAAACAAAAAAAAAAAACCCATAAAAACACCACTGCTGTCAGGTTGAGTTTTCAAGGAGCAGCTGGTGGGTTTGAACTGCAATCTTTTGATCAGCAGACATAGCACTTAACCGCTATACAACCAGGGTTTCCAGAGAGGATAGATAGGGAAGATGTTCTGTGAGTCTATACAAATTTATCCAGCAAATAAGTGGATAGACATTCCAGATGCCTGTGCCAATCCAAATACAAGCAATTTATTCCAAATATACATGTATTTATCTGTGTATTCCTGAGAATTGGGAGCTTAGATAGAGAAAACAGAGGAAGAAAATGGTCATTTCCTTAAAATATCCCCCTCTAAGTCTTTTCATAAGATTATGGTGTTGTTTTAGAACCTGGGTATCCTATATGTGATTCCCCCTCACCCAGTACATCCAGTTTGAAGTTTTCAAATAATACCTTTTATGTAATTAGCACCAGAAAGAACTGGCAGGCCAGGCCAGGTGAGAGAAACCCAGCCATCATTTCCCCACTTTTCAATACACGGAAGCAGCTCTTGGGTATTTGACTAATTTGGGGCTAATAGCAATTCCTACTGAAGTCAAATATAATTCATTGAACGATTTTGAATTTTTCAATGTTAACTGTATTCACTTTACACTAGGAGACTTGTGCTTTGTTCATGCTTGCAGAGGGAAAGGAAATCCTGGTGGTGTAGTGGTTAAGTGCTAATGTCAGGCACTCCTTGGAGACTACATGGGACAGATCTACTCTGACCTATAGGGTCATGGTGAGTTGTAATTCACTCGAAGGAAGTGGTTTTGGCTTTTGGCAAAAGGAAAATAAGTATTAACGAAGACTGTAGGTGTTCTGAAGTCACATTTTAATCACAGGTAGTGTTTATGATTAAATAGGGATCTGTAGACCAAAGAACTGTATCAGTAAAAAATTCCAAAACCTCAGAATCATTGATTTTTTTATCCAGTTTGGAAAATGTGAAAGTCTGTTTCCCCAGGTGAAAAGCAGGACTGCACCAAATTTCCTTTCTGTCTTCCCTTTTAGATTCCATTGAGGCTAATTTTATATCTTTTACGGCTTTGACCAACCTGTGATTCGTCCAATAGCCCCTGAGGTCCTTCTTCCAGCCTCCCCGGCAGCATGGGAGCCCAGGCTGTGACCAATGACGTGGACATTGGAAGGTGAGTACCCTAATGCTGACTGTTGGAAAGGAAATCCCTTTAGAATAGTTTCAAGTATTGCAGGGTTAAAGGTCAATATAGAAGAGGAACCTCCGAAGACTTTAATTGTAAAAAAGACATAGTGTCTTGTCGAAGCAACTGGTTTTCATACTTTGTTTTTCTTTTTTCATTTTACAGTGTTGAGAGACATCTTAATGGGCCCAATATCAGAGATGATGCAATAAGAAATCAAATTTTAAAGTAATAACGAGGGCAATTATTGAAGCACCAGGCAAGTTAAATATTTCCTATATTTTTGGTTACCAAGTCAGTTTATCTTGTCATGATCATGCTTCTCTGAAATAAGACAAAACAAAACAAAAACTAATTTAATTGTGAAGCTGATGTTTTCATGTCAATTTGGTTTGACAGCTGGTAAAATTCAAACAAACACTGGGGGAATGAAACAAAAACAATCTACCTGGCTGCATAGAAAAATTTGTTCAAAAAACAAATTAGTTTTTGAGTTAATGAGTTTGTTGATCAAGTCCAAATCTAACTTTTTTGCATTTTTCTTTTCAACCAACTCAAGGGAAAGCCAAATCTCAAGCGCGAAATGTCTTTAGCAATTATGTCATCTATAGCCTCAAAAAACAAATAAGCAAGCAAACAAACAGTATTCAGAGGGCAAGATATATGGGCTCTATATAACCTGGAGGCACTTACCTGAAGAACTCCAACAAAGTAGGCCACTTCTGCCCCCACAATCCGGACGTTCTGTGAGGCCTGTGAGTATCTGGCTGTGGCCCCTGTATTCCAGTCCACACAGATGCAGTTCACACTTTCCACCTGAAACATGTTCTGTTGGAAAAGACACAGATAAATAGGTCAACAATGTACGATCTTTATTAATGGCTAATTGACACAGTTGGGGACTAGGAAAAATTCGTACCTTGGGTTATACCGTACTATATTCCCTTTTAACCCCAAAGCAATGAACAAAATCTTTGCTCTGTTATGGATATAGAATGACTCCTGAAGTTTAACACTGGTCTCCAAACTGGAGGCATGGCTATAGTGGGAACTGAATTCTTGGGATTTCCACTGCCAAATAGGCATAGAAATTGATCCATGGAAAACTGCACAAAATATGGCACAATAAGTTGTTTCATTATATCATTTTAAATGTCATTAAGACTAAATTGTCTTGCTCTGGAATGCATGCAAGGATATCGTGTATCTTGTTCAAAGACTGTATTCTTAGTACCCCAAACCATTCTTGGCACAAAATAGGTGATCAATAAATACCTACTCAGTGAATTAATGGATAAAAGATCATGTTTGGATCCTGTAATTCAATATGTTGAAGGTAAGTGTTTTCATGATAGAAAACTAATCGAGTTTTTAGATGAACATGCTTTACTATGCATCACTGAAGACTGATTTTGTGTGAAAACATAGCCACTAGATAGCCACTGGAATTTTTCTTTGTTAGGGATCAATTATGGCTACAGAAATTACACATATGGCAAGAATTCTGCTTGTTTGAGTGGGTGTTTATACACACACCACCTTTTTCTGAAAAGAATCTGAGAAAAACAAAGCAATCTTAGATGCCATTTCCAGCTTCCTCGTGGTACAGATGGAAAAAATCCGAAGTGAAAAACTAATTTACTAATGTCAAATCAAATGCAAGAAAAATATATCTGCTTTTGTGATCTTGGAAATAAATAGTGTATAAGTATCTAAAAATCTATATTCTTTTGAACTAATGAATCACTTAATTTTTTTTATCTACTGTTATATGGAATTATATCCCTCCAATAATCATCAGCTTTAAATTATTTTGAAGGCAGTTTTTATGGTTTTACTCTAGTTACTTCTGTACTTGTGAAGCGAATGACCTCTAGCCTGTTTATTTCAATTGTCTTCCAGATCAGTGGATACACTCTGGAGTTGACTCAACTCAGCTTTTGACTTGAATTATAGACAGGTCTGAAATGAAATGGGTTTAAGATGACCTTTATATCCTTTTTCTTGAGTCTTCTGGTAAAAAGTACTGTGCCTTTGTGACACGGTTGGCTATGAAAACTTAATGAATAGATGAATAAATGAATGAATGCTGAGATTCCTCAAGCACTGGCAGCTATGAGGAAAAATTCCTCTATTTGATTTTCTGTCTTTTGTTTCTTCATTACTGCAAAGCACGTAGCCAAAAGCAAATTAAAGAAAATGGAATCATTGCTTGTAGAACACGGTGAACTGACAGAAGTTGGAAGTGAAAGCTTATCCGGTTTTCTGAAATATTGCTGACACAGGAGATCAAAGGTTAACAAGTAAAAGTCAAGGGAAATGAACTACTCTGAGAAAGATGAGTTAGCTCCTCACATGAGAACTAAAAGCTATTGAAAAAACAAGGTCCCATGATGAGCTGATATGCATCAGTATGGCAGCATCTGGTGGTGAAATTTTGAAACATTTCTGCACTTGTTATTAAATAATGGCCACCCAGAGCCACCAGTGGTATAGTGGTTAAGAACTTGGCTGTTAACCAAAAAAGGCCAGCAGTTCAAGACCACAAGCCTCTCCTTGGAAACCCTATGGGGTAGTTCTACTCTGTCCTGTGGGGTCCCCGTGAGTCCTAATCCACCTGGCAGCAACAGGAGCCAACAACTTCCTGGCAATGTGACGCTCTCGTTTCTTCCCCCGACCTCACTTTGAGGCCCAGCAGTGCTCGTAAGATCTTCCAGCACTATGGGGACCAGCCATTGTCCTGAATGTTTAGGTTCTGTACCTTACCAGTTATTGACTAACACTCCAGAAACATCCTATCCTTCAGAGATTGTCATGTCTCACCTCGCACAGGCTGGACGGCCAACTTCCTTCTCCACTGTCTGTAAATCCGTGAATAACAAAGCGAGTTTTTCTACTCTTTTTGAAATTGGAGCTCCCAATAACAGATGCATCTGCAGTCAGTTCCTGTTTTAAGGTAGAAAAAAGTATTCGATGTCAAGTTTCTTAGGGTATCCAATAGAATTATCTGTACATGGAAGGAGGGGATAGGTGGGGAAAGACTACCAGGAAGTGAGATTCTGCTGAGTAAGGATTCTGCCACTACAACCAAGCTATTAACAACCTTCACTAAATTGCTGCTTTCTAGTCATCATGAAATTTCTAGTTGTTCCGTATGGACTCATATGTCTGCTGTATAAATGGTATCATGGAAGTAACGCCAAGTTAGGGAACCTTTTACAGATAAGTTACGTTAAATAAGACTAAAGCTCACTGTCCCAAAAGTCTATAAAATATGTATTCTGCTATGTGATTTGTTCTCTTTGGAAAGTTTCAATATTCCATTCCCATAATTATATGAAATTTCAGGAACTTAGTTTTAAAGAAAAGGATGTCACCTTGAAGACTAAGGTGTGCCTGACCCAAGCCGTGGTATTTTCATTCACATCATATACATGTGAAAACTGGACAGAAAGCAACAAAGACAGGAGAATTGATGCCTTTGAATTGTGGTGTCAGAGAAGAATGTTGAATGTACCATGGACTGCCAAAAGAACAAACAGATCTGTTCTGGAAGAAGTAAAGTCAGAGCGCTCCTTGGAAGCAAAGATGGCGAGACAGCATCTCATGTACTTTGGACATGTTGTCAGAAAGGTCAGTCCCTGGAGAAGGACATGATGCTTGGTAGAGTGGAGAATCAGTGAAAAAGAGGAAGACCCTCTTTTTGGCTTAAGCATGAAATGTATGCAGCAGGACTGAGCAGTGTTAGGTTCTGTTGTGCACAGTGTTGCTGTGAGTCAGAATTGAGTCAACGGTACATAAGGACAGAAACAACTATTCTAAAAACCCTGAGTTCTCTTACTTGGTAGCTGTCTTGGTTCTCGTTGGTGTACAGGAGGAAGCGGGTGTTGACTTCTTCTGGAGACCAGGGCAGGGATTTGATGGGCCTTTGTGTAGTCCCCGCCCACGGGGAATCATCAGTGAAGCAGCCAAGTCGATCATAGCAGACTTCACTTCCTGCAGTCACCCAGAATTGTTCCAAGGATATTTGTTTAACTACAACACTGTATTTAATTGTCTCTCTGATTAAATATCACTTAAGTTACACTTTGTGGCAAATTTCCTTCCTGCACACCTCAAACACCCTTCCATCTGCACAGCCAAAGAAGAACTTCAGGAAACAGTGCTCTTGATAGAGATAGGGCTGTTCTCCTTCTTTCAACCATGACAGGCTAGCTGGTCCCATGTCTCTTAGTCCCATGCTAGGACTTGCTTTGGTCTTTCAAATAGAGTGTCTTCCTTAGGTCATGGGTGACTAAGGAAAGAGTGGCCTTGTAACCCCAGCCCTCATGGAAGGGATGAGGCTCTCAACTTCTTTTAGCCACTTCTGACTTTAGGTTTTAGATGGGAACCTCAAGTTTCCTGTAGGGGATGAGATTTTTTTTTATCTCTACTCTGGCTGAGCAGTTAGATCTCTGACCTATGTTTGAGGGGCATTCTGGATTCCTGTGATGAAGTTATTCACAAACAACTCATAGTTCAACAAAACTCTAGGCTTGAAAGTTACCCCATAGAGGAATAATTCAAGGCGAGAGTTCTCCAGGATAAAGTCTACAGGGATAGTTGGAGTGGGGGCTACATTTCTTGCCATCTAACTAAATGCCAGGTGCTGGGCAAAATGACATATGTGATTTATCTAATCCCCGTGACAACCCTGTGAGAGAGCAGTTATTATTATCCTAATTTTACAGATGAAGGTGCTAAAATACAGAGTGGTTAACGATTTTGTTCACGGTAACACAATTGTAGGTGGTAGACCCTGAGTTTCAACGCCACCTTTGACTTCAAGTTAGGTTTCCCAAATTTGACAAATGAAAATGCAAAATACTCAATTGCATTTGAATTTCACATAAACAGAAATATTTTTAAGTGTAAATATGTCCCATATTTGTTTTTTATCTGAAATTCAAATTTAATTGTTCATTCTGGATTCCAACCAGCAACTCTGCTCCGAGGGCTTGTCTTCTTTAACAGTGCCCTCTGCCTCACCGTGCTCCTGACCCTCACAGTGGCTTGGCTTTTCCTCCTGCGGCACCTCTTCAAAGTCTTGAGCAGTGACTGTCTCCCAAACCAAAGCTAATTCCTTGCTGTGGAGTTGACTGTCACTCATAGGAATCACTTAAATGACAGAGCAGAAATGCCCCATAGAGTGTCCAAGGCTGTAATTTTTACAGAAGCAGACTGTCACATCTTTCTCCCCTAGAGCAGCTGGTGGATACAAACCACCCACTTTTTTGGTTTAGCAGCTGAGTGCTTTAACACTGTACTCCTAGGCCTATTTTTCTTACCTGCCACTGCCCCCAGCAGTATCGAGAATACCCAAATCAGCAGCATCTGAAGAAAGTTAAAAACATGAGTGAGTCTTGACTAAACGAGCTTTTTTTAAAGAAAAAAAAAAAATTGGAATAACTCAAGTTCAGTGAGACCTAGAGCACTAGAATTCGGGTAAATTCTGATAAATGAGGCCTGGAACACATGTTCCTGACTCACCGTGGCAGTTCTGTCCAGTCCTGCACACAACCAGACAGGATGCAAAGGTCCTTTTATAGGCAGACCTTATCTTTTTCAGTAGTTTCATGGAAAAGTAGCGTGAGGCGAGAGAAGGTTCCAAGGATGTATTTATAATTTTAATTGTAGATAAACCCAGATTAACAGTGAAGGGAAAGTTTTCCACAGTACATGTGGGAAGATCACAAAGGGGTCAGCATGAAAAGTTCTCTTCCAATATGATTGCCCAAGTTTCAGAATCACCATAAGTTCATTGCCTCGAAGCTTCTAGTCTGCCTGTTTTTTAGTTTACAGTTCTCTCTGCAGGTCTGCAGGCATCGGTGAAGTTACATTGTTTTCACGTATTTGAAAACAGCAGACTTGAAAACAGCTATTTAAAAGCTTACTGGTTTGTGCCGTTTGGATGTAACCTTGCTTTACCCTCACAAACAGTGAAATAGAGGCAATTCTTCAAGAGAGTTCATTCCTTCCAGGAAACGAGTTGATATTTTATTTTGATAGTCCATAGAACTAATTTATTTCTCAACAATAGCATGGAGAAAAGAATAAAGGAACTAACAAAAGGAATTGGGAGCACTTCCAAGAGCACAAAGGTGGAACCAGCGACCCCAACACTAGGTGAAATTATGAACACAAAGCCAGCCAAGTGCCGTTGAGTCGCATCTGACTCATGGCGAGAGAAAATAAAATTCAACTTGGAAAAAATTAATCTAGAAAAAATCATCTGAAAGAGAAGCATTTGATAGAAAAGAACTGGGATATTTTCAGTTTGTGATGAATTGCTTAAAGTAAATTTTAAAGAGTCTGCAGTAGAAAACCATCACTTTGAAAGGCTGGAGCCGTTGAGCCTGAAACTATCACAGATACTGGGTTGAACCATATGAAATTGCTATTTTTGCAGGTCAGAATGTCCAAATATAATTCAGTTCCCTGACAGAGTTTACAGGTACAGAAAAAACAAAACAAAATTATTTATGGATGAAGAAAGCTGGTGAGGGGAAAAGTTAGTATCAGGAGAGAAGGCACAGGGAAGGAATTCCACGGCTGGGATACTGGCAAGTTCCCAGTTAATTCTTCCTGCCTCAGGAAGTCGCCAGCTCACTGAAGATTGTCTCTACTCCCAATTAGGTTGGTCTTCCCTGTCCCGTCTAAGAACATCTGCCTCGGAACGTCTTCACTTGAGACCTGTTACAATTAGTTGCGAATCATAAACTCAGAGAACCTGGAGCTCTCTGGGCTTTGTTGTTGTACCTTAGCCTTGACTCCAGGACTTGATCTACTGTGGTTGCCGGTTGTCTTCCAGTCCATTCAGGCTATGGCGACCCCATGTGTTACAGAGTAGAACTGCTCCATACGGTTCCCGCCATCCTTTGGGTGTAATTTTAGCAGAAAAAGATCGCTAGGTCTTTTCTTCTGCAGTACTGCAGGTTAGGTTCCAACTGCCAACCTTTAGGTCAGTGCTGGAGTGAGAACCATTTGTACCACCTAGGGATCTTAGCTTGATACATTAAAAAAATAAAATAAAACATTGCTGTTGAATCGATTCTGATTTATAGTTGGTCCTTAGTATGTTCCTGCGGAATGAAGGGACAAGCAATTCATTTTGCATAATTGTTACAGTAACAATCACCTACAAAATCTTACAGGAAAGCACTATGGTTTTATGAACACTCTTTCACTCAAACCAGCAAAAATCCAGAAACTTCTAAGGTTTGAGGGCTTGTATCTCTGTATTTGTTCATGGCAATACTCTATTACCCCAACAGTCATAGTTCATAGGGGTCAGTGCCCTGTTTGGGGTTTACCATGGAGTGAGTAATCCATATTTTGTGTGAATTACCAAACAATTCACACAATATTTCTATGGTGATGTTTTATTATGGTACAAAATTTAACCTGTAATTAGAGTGACCTTTGTAAAATTCATGACAAAAGTCCCCAAATTCTGAAAGACACCAGAGTTATTGGCAATTGATTTTGTAAACTGAAATAAGTTCAAATTTTAGAATGTTTCAGGAAGATGTAATTTATTAAACTCTTAGAAAAGCTACAAAGGCCATGGTTACAAAATCAATGGTTTATCATGTCAACTCTGGATGAATGATTTCCCCTAAATTCAATCCCACTGAACTTTTTAGGAGAAAACCTGGTGGTGTAGTGGTAAAAAACTATGTCTGCTAACCATGAGGTTGGTAGTTAGAACCTGCCAGGTGCTCCTTGGAAACTCTTACTCTGTTGTGTAGGGTTTCTAGGAGTCCGAATCAATTCAACGGCAGTGGGTGATAGTGGTGCTGGTGGCAAACCCTCTGTTTATGGAGTAGGTGGTAGGGATTACTGGCCTCTTCCTACAGAGAATAGAGTGATACTCTATTTCCCAACTTCCTTTTCAGGTAGGTGGGGCTACATGACTGAATTCTGGCCAATGCATCTGGAAAGGAAAGGCTGTACATCAGTTCCCATCCTACCTATAAGAGCCCATGTATAATCTACATGCCTTCCCTTCTGTGATCAGATGTGGACAGTCACATGTAAGGCTGTATGCTGATGTTGGCAGACCCACAAGATGGAAAGAACCTGGGCTCCCTGCTTGGAGGAAATCCATCCATCAATCACCCAACCTCTGTTTGGACTTTACCTGAGGAAAAAAATAAGCTTCTGCTGTTTGAAACCACTGAAATTGCAGCAACTAACATTTCCTTCATTAATATGAGGGCTGTCAATTAAGTTTGTGAACTTATCCTAGAAAAAGTGCTACATACCTCATTGCTGAATACCACTATGCTCACCTTCGAAATACTCCCCTTGGGAAGTCATGCACTGCCGTCAGTGCCCTTCAAAGCAATTTTGGAACTCTTTTCCTGGAATGGCCATCAGAGTTGTGTTGTACTACCCTTGATGTCCTGAATGTCATCAAAACGTTTTCCTTTCAGTACTTCCTTTATCTTCTGGTGAAGAAAGAAGTCACTGGGGGCCAGATCAGGTGGGTAGGGAGGGTGTTCCAATACAGTTATTTGTTTACTAGCTAAAAATTTCCTCACAGACAGCTATACAATTAAGTTTGTAAACTTGCCACCGTCCACGATGGCCATTCCAGAAAGAGTTCCAAAGCTGCTTTGAAAGGTGGACTAGGCACTGGCATCAGTGCATAGCTTCCCAAGGAGAGTACTTCGAAGATCACCCTAGTGACAGTCAGCAAGGCGGTATGTAGCACTTAGAACAATTAAGTTCATGGACTTAATTGTCAGAGCTCATACACAGTATTTTATTAATCATGATTAATACTTCAGATATAGAATGTCTAATTCATTTCTCTTGCCAACCCCCAAATTATAAAAATTAATTGTTCAGGTCTTCATTCTGTTTTGGTGTAATTTTAATTTCAAAGAGCATTTTTCCCCCCTTAGTTCTGCAGGCAATCTGAGGCCATATGAAACTCCAGGGTTTAGTGAAAATTGACCTAAGCTTGCCTGGGTCCCTGGCTGAGGTAGGGGCACTCCATGCACTGGTTACACAGGAGACTCAAACGCCACAGGTAGATAGATTGGTGCTATTACCCAAACCCTGCTCTCCACCAGCCTCTGTTGCTTCTCATGCCTGAAATGACTGCAGGTAGAATACAGGCCCCACGGAAGGTAATAGAGCCCTGGCAGTCCTCCTGGCTACCTGCAGATACTGAGAGCCAAAGTGGGCTCCTGTGTGAAGATAATCCCACATCTCCTCAATTCATGTAGCATTACATGACACTGACTTAGCTTTGACTCTGAAACCTTGAACGTTTGAAAATAAAAACCCTAGATTTGGAAGTTTCTAATCCAGTTGACAGAGGAGTTAAATATTGACACACATTTAGTCTTGATTCCAGCAGTCAGGTGACCTGACTCCAAGCTTCAGCAAGGAAAGAAAGTTTGTGGAACACCTGTGTGGCCAGATAACCAGCATATTAGCTAAAGGGAGTCTTCATTTACTTAGCCTTCTGAGACATCTGGCCTATCCTTTTAGCCAATTCAGCCTCCAGCCAGGGCCACCAAAGGGGAAGAAAGGCCACGGAACACCTGTTGGGCCAGATAACTGACTTGTTCGATAGAATCTCATTTGCTTAACCTTCGGAGAGCCTGGCCTGCCCTCTTCGTCCAGTTCAGCCTACAGCCAGGGCCATCAAGAGTAGGAGAGCCTGCTGATGTGAGGAGGCCAAACTGCCCGAGCAAAAGAACACCGCTGTGATCTGGGCCTTGCAATTGCTCCAAACCTTCCGAAGCAACTATCCTGCAAATGCGGGGGAACTAGTTCATCCTGAAATTATAGTTAGCTCCCTATTACACACGTAGATGGTATGCTGTGTGCATTAGAAGAACAAGCACCCTAAGATTTTATAGAATTAATTCCTGGTGTTAAGTACATTGTAACATTTTTGCAGTGAATCTCCCACAGAACCTGTGAAGGAGTTAGCTACTCTTCTTATGAGGATAGAGAAACTCAGAGAAACTTGCCCAGAGCCACACAGTTGGTAAGTGGCAGAGCAGAGTCTGGAAGGGCAAAGCTTCCCATCATCCCCAGATGACTTGTTTGTGTCCAAGCACAAGAGACTATCTCACCAGACGCTGTGAATCCAGCACGGATCTAAAAACTGGTCAAGAACGGCCACAGCTGGAGGTGTTTTAATGTGCATACGTGCTTGTAAACAGTGTGTTTGTTTGGCACATGTGGGTGTGCAACACAAGGTGTCCACTTTCTAAAACACATTTACACACATATTTTTGTTGTGTTGTTTTATTTATGTTTTGATTCCATACTACTAATGCTGCAAAAGGAAACCTGACCCAACAGATACACAACTTTTGTGAAATTGATTACAGCAACTCTTTCCTTTCTGGGCTACCATGGTAGCTTTCTAACTGTTCTTCTTGCTCTCAGTCTGTCCTCTCTCTTCCCTGCCAGACAGACAGTTCTAAAATGTGGATTGGTCATACCACCATCTTTCTCGAAACCCTGGTCCCTTTCCCACACCCCATGCTTTCTAGGTCAACACTGCCCAACAGAAGTGTAATACAAGTCACAAAAATAATTGTAAAATTTCTGGTAGTCACGTTTAAAAAGTAAAAAAGAAAAAAGGTGAAGTCAATTAAAATTTTTTTTTTATTGTGATTTAGGTGAAAGTTTATAAGGCAAATTAGTTTCCTGTTCCAAAAATTTATACGCAAATTGTTTTGTGACATCAGTTGCAATTCCTGGAATGTGTCAGCACTCTCCCCCCGCCATTGCTATCCCAGGTCCCCAGTGTTCATTTATCCAGTTTTCCTGTCTCTTCCTCCCTTCTCGTCGTTGCTTTCAGGCAGGTGTTACCACTTGGCTTTGCATGTGTGATGAAACTAAGAAGTACATGCCTCAAGTGCATTATTTTAGCACTGTCTAATCTTTGGCTAGAAACCCTGGCAGCATAGTGGTTAGGTCCTGTGTCTGCTAACCATGAGATCAGCAGTTCAAATCCTCCAGGCGCTTCTTAGAAACTCTGTGGAGCAGTTCTACCCTGTCCTGTAGGATTGCTGTGATTCGGAATTGACTCAGACAGCAGTGGGTTAATCTTTGGCTGAAAGATGACTTAGGAAGTAGCTTCATTTCTGAGTTATTAGGGTGTTTGGTGTCCATTGTCTCAGTGGGTTCCTCCAGTCACTGCCAGATCAGTAAGTCTGGTCATTTTGGCAAACTTGAACTTCATTCTGTGTTTTACTCCTGGTCTGTCTGGGACCCTGTTTTGTGATCCCTGTCACCTACCTGTTGGTGGTGGTAGCCAGGTACCATCAAGATCTGGGCTCAGGCTGGAAGAGCACGTGGTATATGTGGTCCACTAGTCCCTTGGGTTAATATTTTCCTTGTGTCTTTGGTTTTCTTCATTTACCTTTGATTGAATAGGATAGGACCAATGGACGTATCTTAGATGCCACTCACAAGCTTTTAAGAGCCCAGATACTACTCTCCAAAATGGGATGTAGAACATTTTATGAGCTGTGCTATGCCACCTGACCTAGAAGTCCCCTGAGGTGATGGTCTCCAGTCCTTTGTCCCACTAACTCTTTCCCTCAAGGTATTTGTGTCTAGGAAGCTTCCATGACTTTGCCTTTGTCAAGTTGTGCTGACTTCCCCATATTGTGTGTTGTCTTGCCTTTCACCAAAGTTAATACTAGTCTATTATTTAGTTAGTGATTTCCTCTCTCTACCTCTACCTTTCCTTGTAATCATCAAAGATTGTCTCTTTTTGAGTGTAAATCTTTCTTTGCACTGTTGTAATACTGGTCTCATACGGTACTTGTCTTTTCATGACTGACTTATTTCACTTAGCATAACAACCTCCAGATTAATTCATCCACGTTATGAGATATTTCATATGTTCACCATTGTTCTCGACCTTTGTGTAGCATCTCATCAGTGTACATACTATACTTTGTATATCAATTCATATGCTGTCAGACACTTAGACTGTTTCCATCTTTTTGCTATTGTGATTAAGGCTGTGATGAACATGGATGTTTATTCATATGACTGCTCTTATGTCTGTACCGCATACACCTAGGAGTGGAATTGATGGATTGTACAATATTTTTAGCTTAAAGAAGCATCATATTGTTTCCTGTAATGGTTGTAGCATTTTACATCCCCACCAGTTCCAACCTCCCTACAGCCTCTCTAACATTAGTTATTTGCTGTACTTTTTTTTTTTTTAGTGCTAGCAATGTGGAGACAAAATTATATCTCACTGTAGTTTTGATTTGCATGTCTCTGTAGGCTAACGATCATGAGCATTTCCTCATGTGTCTGCTAGCTACCTACTCGTCTTCTTGGATGAGGTGTCCTTTTCCCATTTTTAATTGGATTATTTTTCTTTTTGTTCTTGAGATATTGAACTATTTTACAGATTTTAGAGATTAGACCGTTGTTGGATATGTCATAACCAATTTATTTCTCTGGTCTGTAGGCACTCCTTTTTACCTTTTTTGAGAAGTCTTTTGATGGGCGTAGGGTCCTTCTGAATTCAAATCAACTTGACAGCATTGTGCTTTTAATGATCATGCATATTTAATTTTTAGGAACTCCAGGTTACGTAGTTTATCTTCTGGTGTTTGTGCATTGTTAGTTATAACTTGTATTATATTTATGCCATGCATTAGGCCCCCTAGTGTTGTCCTTATTTATTCTTCCATAATCTTTTTCATTTTAGCTTTTATATTTAGGTCTTTGATCTATTTTGAGTTAGCTTTTGCATATAGAGTCCTGTTTCACTTTTATCTAGTTTTGTCAACATTATTTCTTTAAAAAAGACTCTTTTCACCTATTTAGTGGACTTTGGGCCTTTGTCAAAGATCAGCTAACCTTAGACAAGTGAATTTATGTCTGGGTTATCAATTCTGTACCGTTCATCAGTGTGTCTGTCGTTGTACCAGTACCAGGCTGTTTTGATGACCATGGCTATATGTTAGGTTCTGAAATCAGGTAGGTGGTGTGACAGCTCCTATTTTGTTCTTTTTCTTCAGTAATGCTTTGTTTATCCAGGGCTTCTATCCTTTCCATATAAAGTTGGTGATTAGCTCTTTTACCCCATCAAAGAATGCTGTTGGTATTTGAGTGGATATTGCATCGTATTTGTAGATCGGTTTGGGTAGGATTGGCATGTAGACAACGCTGAGTCTACCTATTCGTGATCATTGTATGTTTCTCCATTAATATAGGTCTCTTTGGGTTTCTGGCAATACTGTTTCGTAGTTTCCCTTCCATGGGTGTTTTATATTCCTGGTTAGGTTTATTCTTAAATATTATGTTAAAGTGCTGTTATAAATAGTGTTGTTTCCCTAATTTCATCTTTGAAATTTCTTTTTTTTTTAATTTTTTGTTTAATATAACTGAGTGAAAATGTACATTCTCGTATAAATTTATATACCCACCTATATGCAGCTTCCACTGCTCTCCCTGCCCGGTGACAGCACACTATTCCTCTCTGCTCCATACATGTCTCGTTCTCCCAACAGTCTCTTTTTTTTTTTCCCTCCTCTCCACCCACTCTCCTTCCTCCAGCCAGAGGTCAGCAGGATGACATCCTATAGATGTATAGAACCATAAAGTGCATCCAATATATGGTCACTGCATCACCAAGTCCAATCCACTCCTGTCCGAAGCGTAGACCTCTGTTATGATTTATGGTCAAGGGCAGCATCAGGGCGAGGGGCCATGCTCCCAGGGGAACCCCGAAACCACTGGACCATCAATTGATGTCTCTTAGTGGGGATCTCAGGGTGCACCCCTTTTTATTCTTGTGTTGCCAGTGAGACTCAACTTAGTGAGCTCCATCGCGGCTATCACTGGTGGTGGCCGGGCACCATCCAGTTCTTCCGGTCCCAAGTCGATGTAGGCACCCACTGATGTGGGTCTCTTTGTCTTCTGGTTGTCTTTCCCCCATGTCATTTTGGTCCTCGGCGAGCATCTGTTCCTGCTGAGTTGGGACCATCTGCTGTGCCCTCGGATGGCAGCTTGGCAGCTTTTAAGACCGCAGACGCCACTCACCAACGTGGGGTGCAGAGAGCCCTCTTAGCAAAACGCTAGTTGTGCCAATTGGCCTCGATTTCACCTAAGAGCATGGTCCCCTGCCCCCTGCCCCAGCTACTCTATCCTTGCAATATTGGGTTAAGATGGGAGGAGTACTCATGTTATGTTTAAGTCCACTTAATATTGTTCTTGTTTCTAATGTGTGCTATCACTGATTTCACCCAACCAGATACCTAGCAACTATCTAATCTAAACCCTCACCCCTCCTTCCCTCCCTCCCCTCCCTTGCAGCTGTCAAAGAGTCTTTTCTTCTATACACAAGTCTGTTTTTGAGATCTTATCGTAGCGGTCTCATACAATATTTGTCCTTTTGTCACTGACTACTTTCACTCAACATAATGTCTTCCAGTTGAAACCAGGTCATAAGATGTCATCGTTGTTCTTTATCATTGCATAGTGCTCCACTGAGTATATATACCATAGTTTACCTATCCATTCTTCTGTTGTTGGGCATCTGGGTTGATTCCATCTTTTTGCTATCGTGGACTGTGCTGCGATAAACATTCTGGTGCATGTGTCCATTGGTGTGAAAGGCCTTGATTCTGTAGGATATATTCCAAGTAGTGGAATTACTGGGTCAAATGGTATATCAATATCCATTTTTTTAAGGAAGCACCAGATTGCTTTCCAAAGAGGCTGGACCATTTTCAACCCCACCAACAGTGTAGGAGGGTTCCACTTTCTCCACAGCCTCTCCAGCATTTGTTGTTTTGTCATCTTTGAAATTTCTATGTTGAGCTCTCCTTTTGCTTTTCTGTTGAATCTTTCTGTTAGTTACAGTAGTTTTCTTGTGGAATCTTTGGAGTTCTCCATGTATAGTATCATATTAGCTGCAAGCAGGAGTAGTTTTACTTCTTTCTTTCTAATTTAGATACTATCTTCCCTCCTTCCTTCATTCTTTCCTTCCTCCTTCCCCTTCTTCCCTCCCTCTCTTCCTTTTTTTTTGCCCTATTGCTCTATACTACAGTGTTAAGTAGGAGGGGTGATAAAGGGCATCCTTGCGTGTAGTCAGTGTCTTAGGGTTCTGTAGAGAAACAGACCCAGGGTGTGTGTGTGTGTGTGTGTGTGTGTGTGTGTGAAAATGAGAGAGAGAGAGAGAGAGATTAATTGATTTACTTCAGAGAATTGTCTCACATAATTGTGGCAACTTATATGTCTGAAATCTGTAGGTCAGGCTTGCCCCTCAAGCTCCAGAGGTCAGACAACAGGGATTGAAGTCAAGTTCTGGCAAAATTTCTATACTTTCTGTACGTGGAACACACCCCAGAGAGATGAAGATAAGTTAAGGATAACCTCAAGACACTGGAAGGCTAGAACACATTAGCTAATATGAGGAGAGCCATATGCCAGTGGAGCTGGTTTGGGGTTAGAGATCCACAGTGCAGTTGGGACATGTTAAAGAGTAACGTTTATTAATGTCTAAGTGGAGATGGAGAGCATGTAGTTGTTCTGAACTTTATGAAAGAGGGCCAGCAAGAAACATAAACTTGCGATACACTGGATTTACTAATAGTTTAGAGCCAGTATATAAAGCCAATAATTCTAGATGCAATCACTTGAAAAGAGATATTCAAACACTAAGCCTTGAGACACTACAGTGTTAAAAGCTATGGAAGTTAAGAAAAATCACCAACGACATTGAGAAGGAACATCCGGTCATCACGGGGGAGAACTAAGAGAAAGTCTTGTCACAGACTCAAAGAGCAGGAAGTGTTCAGAGGTGAGATGGTCAAAAGGCTCACAGGTAAGAGTGATAACTAATTATGGGAAGGGAGGCATGAGTGAATACAGCATTTGGCCAAGTGAAGGTTGATTAAGATTGCTGTCTATTGTACTTACAGCGTTCGCTATGTCCTGCAGCACTGAATCGGGGACATGGATCATTTAGCTGACCACCAACTGGTCTCTGAAACTCAGAATCCTATGCCACACTTTAGCTTGATAATCATACTCTTCCCTGCTGTGAATACAGCTGGTGTTCTTCCCTACTGATCCCAGCACATCTTTTTCAGTCTGTGTTATGGATCACAAAATAGTCATTAACGGTGGAAACTCAGTGATAAATGAGACAAAAAGAAAAAAATGTGTCTTCTTCCTTATACCATGTGTGCCAGAGTCCACTTCCTACTCTGCACGTGAATGGGACCAGCCAGCCAAAACATGAGCTAGCTCTCTAGCACACTCAGGGTAATAATTTCACATAGTATGACAATGAGTCGTATCCAACTCGACGACACTTGGCTTGGCAGTATGCCAATGACACTATGTAACAATCAACAGTATTACTTGATAAGGAAATTTTGCTGATAGTTAATTCCTTTTTTTTCCCCTTTCTGAAAGTGATATCTATCATTATCATTGTGGCTGGTTTTACAGACTCCTTTGTGACACTGTGATTTGCAACTGTTTTCACTGTAAGAAATGCAACTGAACAATGCCTATGTTGTCTTGGGTTGATTTCTAACTTTAGTGACAAAATTAATTGACTGCATCTTGGAAAGCATTATTTTTTGCTTGTTCTGGAGGAAAAAAAAACTGTTCTTCTGAGCAAACTGACAGATTACATGAAAACAGCAACATCAATAACTTCATTTTGGACAAACATTCATCACTAAAGCTACTATGAGTAGGGGGTGGTTGTAAAGGATAAAAAAATGCTAATGTAGTAACAACCAAATTTAAGTTGTCCCTTATTTTCCAGAGTCTAAAGATTCACAAGTGGGTTTCTTGTTTGAGACTTGTCCAGTATTTAGCTTTATGAGCTTATTATGAGCTGTATTTTGACGACACTAGGTGGGCTTGGATATTGATATTTGCATTTTATGAATCTTTCACTTCAGTGAACCTCTTTTAAACCATTTATGCTTTTTTCCCCCCATATTAAATACAGCTCAACAGAATAGGAATGGCATAGGGCACAAATTGAACACATGTGTGAACTACACACAAATGATATGAAAATGCATTAGCCTCCAGGAGCTGCTGTCTGGTAAGGAAATGGCACTGAGGCAAATTCTCAAATACTACCTGCACCTCATATGGCCCCAGTTATTAAGAAAGAAAAGGGATTTCTGCGGAAATCCTATTAAGTTTCACATCTTAAATTTGTTGAATGTATACAAACAAAATTCTTTTATCACATTTTCTGCTGAAACTAACAAATCACCTGCATTAGAGGAATTACAGAAATGGCCCAAATTCACCACCTCTTTCTTTATCCATGGAAACATTGTTGTTACAGTGGTTAAGTAATGCAGCTGCTAACCAGAAGATCAGCAGTTCAGATCCACCAGGTGCTCCTTGGAAACTCTACAGGGCAGTTCTAATCTGTTCTATAGGGTTGCTATGAGTAGAAAAGCTATTATCTATTCATCCATCGTTGAATCGGGGCTTGTCCTGTGACTTGCTTTGGTCGAAAGAATGTGGCAATGATAATTTCTTGCTCGTTCTCAGCTTAGACCTTAAGAAGCCTTTCATACTTCTGTTCATTACTTGGGAGCCCAGGGGTTCACAGAACAATAAACTCAGGCTAATCTGTTGAAGGATGAGAGATCATACGGAGGCGAGCTGCCCAGAGAGGCCATTTTTTACCAGCCAGCCCCCTGCCAACTGACCAGAGGCACAGGAGGGAGGCCAGGCAAGATCAGTTAAACCTGGCTGACATCAGCAGAACTGCCTGGCCAACCCATAGAGGGGGGAAAAAAACAGTTACTGTCTTAAGTCACTAAATTTTAGGGTTGGTTTGTTATGCAGCACTAGCTCACTGATTCATGACCTAGATTCTACTCTATGGACCACAGTTTAAGAAACACTAACTTAGAGCAAAAACTCCATGAGGGTAGTGTATTAGTTTCCCAGCACCGTGGTAGCAAAATATACTACAAATTGGGTGGTTCGATAAAACAGAAATTTATTGTCTCACAACTGCAGAGGCTAGGAGTCAAGAAAACAGGGTATTGGCTGTGTCGATGCCTTCTGAGGGCTCTAAGGGAGAATCTGTTCCATGCCTTTCTCCAAGTTTAGGACGATGGCCAGACATTCATGGTATACCTTGACTTGTAGAGGCATCACTCCAGTCTCTGCCTGCATCTTCACATGGGTATCTTCTGTCTGTATTCTCTCTGTATCTCTTTTCCTCTTTTATAAGGACACCACCACACTGGATCGGCAACAACCTTACTACAGTATAATCTCATGATAACTGTAACATCTTCAAAGACATTTATTTTCAAACAAATCCATATCCAAGGTAATGTGAGTTAGGACATCAACGTATGTTTTTGAGGGGACACAACTCCATCCCTAATGGGTATTTATCTTGTCTGTTTAGTAAACTTTAGTTTTGTGGTGCCTAGATAAGTACCTGCTTCATGCACAGTCCTCTAAAAGTACTTACTGACTCAACAAATTCATCTATTTTCCACTACCAGAAATATTGTGCACTTGTATGATCTCTACATAAAGAACCTACCTCATTGGGTTCCTATGAGTCACAAGTGAGGCAGGAATAGAGAAGTATGTCAAGTAGGGTCTGGTGGATAATAAGCACGTAATAAATATTACCAACTGTAATTATTATTGTTATTCTGCTGAACTCATCTTGTTTTATATGTGTTTCTTAAAGGCTTCATAAAATTTACTCTTTGGACTCTTTTATTTCTACTAATTATGCTCAATACGTCTGCTCCCATAAGCCAGTAAGTCTCACCTCTGATGAATATCACACGCTTAACACATAATGTGATATTTTAATTATGAAATGACGTGTATAATCAAATCTAGGCTTAATAAATGTGTTTAAACACATCATTCTAAAAGAAAACTGACAAGAAATTAATATGGATAATGAAAATCCCATTTAACACACTAAGGAATTAAACCAACTGCATTTTCTTTGTTTATATTAAGAGTACAGATTCATCTAGACAGTACCAAACATGTAGATGAAAAGAAAGTATTTTAGATGAGGCAGTCATTTGGATAATTGAGATTAAATTAAATGTAGTTTAAAGTCAAATTGAATTTTCTCTAAAATATCCTTTCCTGGATGAGCAGTTATGTAAAGTATTTCTTAAATGCATAACTTACACAGAAAATTGCATGAGTCATAAAAATTACTGGAAATAATACCCTATTTTTTTGTGGGCAATGTCATTCTGTGGTCGCTGCCATTTCATGATAAATACCTCAATTAAACATTACAGGAAGGACAACGATGTCCTGTAAAGCTATCTGGAATAACTACATCATAAAATTTATTAAATAAGATTTGATTATATATTAATGACAAAGTTATTTTTTTCCTAGTTAGTATTCTGATCAGAATATAGCATGCAATGCACTATTATCAGTGGAATCAAGTTGACAATTAAGAGACATATTGTAATTACAAAGGTAATTTGTGCCTTGTAACCTATTCTGTATTTCCCAAGAGCTATTTCCAGCAGACATGATTCAAGTTAAACAATGAAATCAATCAAGAGGAAAAGATTGATCCATTTAGATGACTCCAACTCATTAATGTCACTAGGTGGTACACATGGTTAACTCACTGGGCAGCTAACTAAAAACTTGGAGTTCAAGTTTACCTAGAACTATGTCAGAAGAAAAGCTTGATACCTACTTCTGAAAACCCAGTTGTTGAAAGCCTTATATGGCACAGTTTTACTCTGACACACATGGGTTCTCTATGAGTCAAAGTCAACTTAATGTCAACTGACAGACAATTCATTAATGGATAACGTGAATTACCTCAAACTTTTATAACAAACTTACTCTCTCTGACAATTTTCCAGTCTTCCATCATTCTAGCAGAATTCACATACAGCACTAGCACTGTTTGAAACACTGCACTGACAGAACAGAGAGTGAGAAGAGATGTCAGAGAAATTGCAATATCATCTAACCTAGTGTGAATTGACCATCTTGGACTCCTGTTGGATATCAGCAGGCAGGGAGAATGGAAAACCATGTTCACAGAAATCTCAGCTTCTGATAACCAGAGATTCACACTTTCCTATCCCTCAACGTCTCTTCCCTGCTCTACCTCTAACGTCTCTTGGCTAGCTGTGGTACCTCATCCAGTTGCTTCCACTTGGATTTGCCCACCCACATTAGAGATAGGCAGATAGGGAGTACGTGAAAGCACCTTTGGAGCTCCCAGCAGGACACGGATCACCCATTGGATCTGACCTGCTGCACTGTATAGAAGGAATGGCCCTATCCATTGGATACTCACTAACCGATTGCTGTCAAATCAACCCTTTAGGACAGAGTAGAACTGCCCCATAGTGTTTCCAAGGAGCTCCTTGTGGATTTGAACTGTCGACTTTTTGGTTAGCAGCCATATCTCTTAACCTCTATGGCACCAGGGTATCCATCCACTGGATAAGGAGGTGAAAAAGATTGGGACCACAGTCAAGCAAATAACAAAGAATGCAAAGCCTACCTGCTCTGACATAGCCAAATAAAACAAAAAGCAGGGTGAAACAGAGATCTGCAATCAATAAACAAAGAAAATAACTACTATTTCCAGAGTTTTAAGGAAGTGCCAGAAAGCAATCTGGCTTCCTTAAAAAGCTACAAACAGACACACCATTTGATCCTGTAATTCAACTGCTTGAAATTTATCCTTCAGAAACAAAGGTTGTTACAGGAACAGACACATGTACATGAATGTTTGCTGCAGCACAGTCCACAATAGCTAAAAGATGGAATCAACCCAGATGCCCATCAACAGATAAACAGATAAACAAAACTCAATGGAACACTATGCTATGATAAAAAACAGTGATGATGTTAGAAAACATCTCATAACATGGTTTAAATTGGAAGAGATCATGCTGAATGAAATCAGTCAGTGTCAAAATGACAAATATTGTATGCTAGCCCTATTATAATGACTTAAAATTAGAATTATCTACAGAATAAAATAACTGTGTTGGCTACAGGAGTGGGTGGGTAGGGTGAGGGTTTATCATAGATGAGATAATTGATAGATGTTACAAATTTTATTCTTTTACTGTAATTAGATAATAACTATTAAAAAAAAAGAACCAAGGACAGCAGACAATATCAAAACATATATATATATAAAAAGGAGGGGATGCTCCCAGTGGGTGTACAAAATAAATACCAGATGACCTTCCAGTAGAAGAAACGACACTGGAATTACCTGACAAGCAATTCAGATCTCTAATATTCAGAGCTACCCAAGAAGTGAATCAAAAAGCAGACAAAATGGGAAAAAATGGAGAAGCTCATGAGAAAAGCAGACAAATTCATGGAACAATTCATGTCTGACAATTTAGTTTGTGAACTTGCCACTGCATGCATATGTTGGCAGCACTGTACAAACAACTTGGTAAAGTTCCATAACTTTGGTATATCAGTGTCTCACAGCTGTGTTTGTGTTGATGTGTGGCAGTATCTTGCTGAGTGATGTTTACTGTTGTTGTTGAGTGTTTTTGTGTGCCATCTCGAGAATGTCAGAGCTTGAATTAGAGTAAATAAAAAAACATCAAATTTCTTGTTAAACATGGCAAGAGTGGAAGTGAAATCAGAGATATGTTATTCCAAGTTATTCCCCCATTATCCCATGGGGATAATGCCATGAAGAAAACAACAGTGTACAAATAGATGAAATGTTTTTCTGAGGGGAGAGAAAGCATCACTGATGAAGAGAGGTCAGGGCAGCCAGTAAGGAGCAGAACTGATGAAAACATTGCAAAAATTCATCAAATTGTGTGTGAGTATCATCGGCTGACTGTGAGAAGTATAGCAGACCAAGTAAGCATTGACAGAGAAACATTTAGAAAAATCTTAACTGAAAACCATGTTGTGAGAAAGGTGTGTGCAAAAATGGTCCTGAAGGAGCTCACCAATGAACAAAAGCAAAGGAGAGTAGGAGTTCGCAAAGATCTTTTGGAGAGGGAAGATAACGTACTGGGCCATGTTGTCACTGTGATGAAACACAGGTGTACCAATATGACCCTGAAAGAAAGTGTCAAAACATACAAAGGAGGCCAGCTAATTTTCCGCAAACCAAAAAATTTCCGTCAGTCCAAATCAAGAGTCCTAACTATGTTACTGACCATTTTGAGTATCCCAGGGATTTTTCATTATGAATTTGTACCAACTGAACAAACAGTTAACCAAGTTTATGATTTGGAAGTGCTGAAAAGGCTGTGTGAAAAGGTTAGATGAAAATGATCTGAACTTTTTGTCAGGAACTTGTGGCTACTGCATCACATACCAACATACTAGATCACATGGCACTGTTTGTGAGGGAGTTTTTAGTCAGTAAACAAATAATTGTATTGGAACACCCTCCTTACTCACCTGATCTGCCCCCCAGTGACTTTTTTCATTGCCCAAAGATACATGAAATACTGAAAGGAAGACATTTTGGTGACATTCAGGGCATCAAGAGTAATACAACAATAGCTTGATGCCCTTGTCCATAAATTATAATGGCGGTCAACTCTCAGACAGGAATGGATTGGACTTGGTGACACAGAGTGACCATATCATGTGTGCACTTTATTGTTCTATGCATCTACAGGATGTCGTCCTGTGGACCTCTTACTGGAGCAAGGGGAGTGGGTGGAGAGGAGGGGATAGGAGATTGTTGGGAGGATAAGACATGTATAGAGCAGAGAGGAAGAGTGTGCTGTTGCCAGTCAGGGAGAGCAGTGGGAGCTGCATATAGGTGGGCATGCAAACTTATATGAGCATGTACACTTTTGTTCAATCATAATAATAATTAAAAAATAGTAATATGACAACAGCTGTGATGGCTGCTCCAGAAAAAGAGTTTCAAAATTGCTTTGAAGAGTGGACTAAGTGCTGGCATTGGTGCACAGCTTCCCAAGTGGAGTACTTCAAGGGTGATCATAGTGATATTCAGCAATAAGGTATGTAGCACTTTTTCTCGGATGAGTTTGTGAAATTAATTGTCAGATCTCATAACACAGGAACAAAATGCCACAATAAATTCACAACTAGAAATCATACAAAAACAACAACTGTTGTTGTTAGGTGCTGTTGAGTCAGTTGTAACTCATAGTGACACTATGAACAATAGAACGAAACACTGCCTGGTCTTATGCCATGTCCGCAATCATTTTTATACTTAAGCCCATTGTTGCAGCCACTGTGCCAATCCGTCTTGTCAAGGGTCTTCCTCTTTTTCACTGATGCTCCACTCTACCAAGTGTGATGCCCTTCTCCAGGTAAAGATCCTTCCTGACAAGACGTCCAAAGTATGTAAGACGCAGTCTTGCCATCTCTGCTTCCAAGAAGCACTCTGGTTGTACTTCTTCCAAGATCTGTTTGTTCTTTTGACAGTCCGTGGTATGTTCAACATTCTTCTCCAACACCATACTCCAAAGGCATCAATTATTTTTCTGTTTTCTTTGTTCACTGTCCAGTTTTTGCATGCATATGATGTGATTGAAAATGCAACGGCTTGGGTTGGGGGAACCTTAGTCTTCAAGGTGACATCTTTACTTTTCAATATTTGAAAGAGGTCCTTGGCTGCAGATTTTCCCAGTGCAGTGAGTCTTTTGATTTATTGACTGCTGCTTCCATGGGCATTGATTATGCACCCAAATAATATGAAACCCTTGTCAACCTCAATCCTTTCTCCACTTACGATGATGTTGCTTACTGGTCCAAGCAACTGTTCCAAACTGTGAGGATTTTTGCTTTTTTGATATTATAGTGCAATCCATACTGAAGACTGTGGTCCTTGATCTTCATCAGCAAGTGCTTCCAATCTTTACTTCCAGCAAATAAGGTGGTGTCATCTCCATAATGCAGGTTGCTAATGAGTCATCCTCTAATCCTGATGCCTCGTTCTTCTTCGTAAAATCCAGCTTATTAGATTATTAGCTCAGCATACAGTTTGAAAAGGTATGGTTAAAGGATACAACCCCGACACACACCTTTTCTAACTTTGAACTATGCGGTATCCTCTTGTTCTGTTCGATCCATATACAGATTCATTAGGAGCACAATTAAGTGTTCTAGAATTCCTTTCTCTGAAATGTTAGCCATAATTTGTTATGATCCACAGAGCTGAATGCTTTTGCGCTTTTGTGTAGTCAATGAAACACAAATAAACATCTTTCTGGTATTCTCTGCTTTCAGCCAAGATCCATCTGACATCAGCAATGATATCCCTGGCTCCATGTCCTCTCCTGAATCCAGCTTGAATTTTTGACAGTTCTTTGTCAATATACTGGTGCAGTTGCTTTTGAATGACCTTGAACAAAATTTTACTTGCGTGTGATGTTAATGATACTGTTAGGTAATTTCTGCGTTTGGTTAGATCACCTTTCTTTGGAATGGGCATAAATATGAATCTCTTCCAGTTAGTTGGCCGGGTTGCTGTCCTCTAGATTTCTTGACATAGGCAAGTAAGGACTTCAGTGCTGCATCTGTTTGTTGAAATATCTCAATTGATATTCCATCAATTCCTGGAGACTTGTTTTTTGTCAATACCTTCAAGGCAGCTTCAACTTCTTTCTTCATTACCATTGGTTCCTGATCATATGCTACCTCTTCAAATGGCTGAACATCAACTATTCCTTTCTGGTATAATGACTCTTCGTATTCCTTCTATTCCTTCCATCTTCTTTTGATGCTCCCTGAATTGCTTAATAGTTTCCCTGTAGAATCCTTCACTATTGCAACTCAAGCCTTGAATTTTTTCTTCAGTTCTTTCAGCTTGAGAAATGCAAAATGTGTTGTTCTCTTCCGGTTTTCCATTTTTTCTTTGCACATGTCACTATAATACTTTATTTTGTCTTCTCGAGCTGCTCTTGGAAATCTCCTGTTTAGGTCTTTTACTTTGCCATTCCTTCCTTTTGCTTTATTTGCTTGACATTCAAGAGCAAGTTTCAGAGTTTCTTCTCACATCCAATTTGTTTTTTTCTTTCTTTCCTGTCTTTTTAATGCCCTCTTGCTCTCTTCATGGATGACATCTTTGACATCATTCCACAATTCATCTGGTCTTTGATCTTTAGTAATCAACACATCAAATCTGTTCTTGAGATGGTCTTTGATCAACATATCAAATTTGTTCTTGACACGGTCTCTTAACTCAGGAGGGATATACTCAAGGTCATACTTTGGCTGTCGTGGACTTGTTCTAGTTTTCTTCAGTTTCAGTTTGACTTTGGATATGAGGAATTGATGATCTGTGCACAGTCAACACCTGGTCTTGTTATGACTGCTGATATGCAGATTTTCACTGTCTTTTTTCCACAGGTGTAGTCAATTTGTTTCCTGTATGGCCCATCTGGTGAAGTCCATGTGTACAGTCACTGTTTGTATTGGTTATAAAAAATATTTGCAACGAAGAAGTCGTTAGTTTTGCAAAATTCTATCATACAATCTCGGCATTATTTCTATCACCAAGGCTGTATTTTCCAACTACTGATCCTTCTGCTTTGTTTCCAACTTTTGCATTCCAGTCACCAGCAGTTATCGATGTGCCCTGATTACATATTTGATAAATTTTACACCGTAGAAGCCAGTAAAATTCTTCAGTCTCTTCATTTTTGTCCTCAGTGGTTGGTGAAAGAATTTGAATAATAGCTGTATTAACTGGCCTTCCCTGTAGGCATGTGGATATTATCCTATCACTGACAGCACTGTGCTTCAGGACAGGTCTTGAAATGTTCTTTTTGGTGATGAATGCAACACCACTCCTCTTCAAGTTTTGGTCCCCAGTGTAATAGACCATATGATTGTCAGATTCAAAATGGCCAAAACTGGTCCATTTCAACTCACTAATGTCCAGGATATCAATGTTTATGCATTCCAACTCATTTTTGATGATTTCCAATTTTCCTAGATTCATACTTTGTAAACAACAATTAGAGTCCAAAAGACAAACAAGATTTCAGAAATGGACCTGTCATAGCAGGGCTGAGGTGGAGGTTTTAAATGACAGGAGATAGGATTAGCAAAACTGAAGACAAATACTTGACTATGACTCTGTTTGAGAAAAATCAGAGAAAAAAAAATGAAGAAAAATGAAGAACCCCTGAGAATTACATGAATATAATTACAGCAAAATTCTGTAAGTGATTGGAGTTCCAGAGTAGGTGGAGAAAAAGTAAAACACAGAGACGACTATGGAACAATTGCTGACAGAGACCTTCCTTAACGTCATGAAAGATGAAAAGCTGACCATCCAAGAAACTCAATGAACCCTGTATAAGATAGACCTTAAAAGAAAATCACCAAAGCATATCATAATCACACTAACTAAAACCCAATATAAAGAAAAAATTTTGAAAGCAGATTGAGAAAAACAAGGTCATACACAAAGGAGAAACAATAAGCTAAGCTCTGATTGCTCAGCAGAAACCATGAAGGCAAGAAGACAATGGCATAATATACATAAAACTTTGAAAGAAAAAAAAAACTGCTAACCAAGAATAATATATCCTCAAAACTCTCATTCAAATACGATGGTGAATTTAGGACATTTCCAGATACACAGAAATCAATATGTAAAAGCAAAACCAAACTTAAAGAATTACTTAAGGGAGTCCTGTGGTCTGAAGTTGTATGCTTTCAGACCAAAGGACTCCCTTAAGTAATTCTTTAAGTTTGGTTTTGGTCTGAGAGCATACAACTTCAGACCACAGCCTAAATCTAGGACACAAGACTGTATCAGCCAGTTATCAGTTTAGGAAATGAACTCTAAGTGACTATCCAAATGCAGAAGAAATACACCAGGGAACCAGAGAGGTTAATCTATAAATGACAACATCATCAGAACAATAAAAGTGGGAATAAATGGTATAAATACAGAACTTTCTAATGGAGTAGAAGGCAGAGCAACACCGAGTAATAATAGACTGGTACAAACCTAGGAAGATCAGGGTAAATGTCAAGGTAACCATAAAGAAAATGAACAAACCTACTCATCAAAATAAAGAAGGAATATATGAAGTCTCAATAAAAATAAAGTCTGCAAAAACAAAAGGAATGCAGACAAACCAAAGGAATATAGCAGAGGGAAGAGGAACAAAAAAGAGACAGTATCACAGAAAAAAAGTCCTACAAAATGACAGCAATAAACTTGCACTGATCAATAATTACTGTGAATGTAAATGGGCTGCATATATCCACAGAGATGAAGAGTGACAGACGGAGTAAAAAAAACAAACAAGAAAATCTCACAAGATCCATCAATATGCTGTTTACAAGGGACACATCTTAGAAACAAAGGCACCTGGTACTGGTTCAGTGACAGAAACATTGACTAGTGGAACAGAAATAAGAACCCAGATGTAAATGCATCCACCTATGGTCACCTGATCTTTGAAGAGGGCTCAAAGTCCATCAAATGGGAAAAGGCAGTCTGCTTAACAAATGATGCTGGCAAAACTGGATGCCAACTTATAACACGGAGGAAACTGAAGGGCATTGTACTGAATAAGATAAGTCAGTCACAAAAGGACAAACATTACATGAAACCAATACCCTAAAAACTCATGAACAGGTTTACACACAAAAAGAAATAACCTTTGATGGAGGAGGATTGAGAATGAAGAAAACACTGAATAGACAAGTGGCAACATTAATAAACGGTAAGACAGTACACAGTACTGGGGAAGCCAGCACAACCTGTACAAGGTGAGGTAATGGAAGCTCCATAGACACCTCCAAACTCCCTGAAGGACTGAATTGCTGAGCTGGGGGCTCTGAGGACCACGACTTGGGGGACATCTATCTCAGCTGGCATAACATCTTTCATAAGGATGTTGTTCTACATTCTACTTTGGTGAATGGCATCTGGGATCTTGAAAGCCTGTGAGGGGTCGTTTTGGATAGTCCACTGGTCTTGCCACTTCCGGAGCAAGGAAGAATGAAGAAAACTAAAGAAACAACAGAAAAATGAGTCCAAAGGATTGATGGCCCACATCTACAGCGGCCTCCAGCAGAGTGAATTCAGTACAACTAGATGGTGCCCGGCTCACATAAATGATTGCTCTGACAAGGATCACAACAGAAGTTCTTGGAGAGAGCTGAATCAAAATGAAGAAATAAATTGTAACTCAAGAAGAATGAAGTCATGTGTGAAGTTCACCTTTCAGCCAAAGACTGAACAGGCCCATAAAACAAAATGAGACTAAAGGCGCATATAGGCTCAAGAGCAAGGACTAGAAGGCAGAGGGGCAGGAAAGTTGGTGACAGGAAACTCAAAGTTGAGAAGGGAGAGTGTTGACCTGTTGTGAGGTTGTTAGCCAATGTCATGAAACAATAGGGGCACTAACACTTTAATTTGAAACTAGTTTGTTCTGTAAACCTTTGTCTAAAGTACATTTTAAAAGAAAGAAAAGAAAAGAAAAACTTTGTAATGTCAAATACTTAGTAGGTTTTGAAACAGGGAGCCTAGAGGTTTCTGTAAACACCTTTCAGTAAACCTTGTAACTGACACTATGAGCAGGTGGTGTGGGATAAAAAAGACCCAATTAAATTAATCGCATGCTGGGAGAGTGAGCTAGGAAAAGCACATGAGGCCCTCTCTGTAGTTTAGAAACCCCCAAGGATGATCTGACCAGGGCTACTGATTAATATACCACAGATACCAAAACAAGAACTTAAGTTGTTCTTCATGACGAATCAGACTGTGCTAATGTGAAGAGCACACGCAGTTAGTGCTGCAAGTGGGCGCTATGTGACCTTCCTGCAGAGGTGCACAAGAGCATAAAGCTGATGCTGGAATTCGAACTGAGATCTCAAAGGACGACATATGCGCAACATCCCTTAATTCCACCCAACGTCTCCCAGAACCCTTGGCTGCCTGCTCCATTTTGTACAAAGAGGCGTGTGTAACCCGATATCCCCAGGCCCCCAGCTTCCTGGAAGTCTCTACCTCTCTGTGTCTTACCTGTTCATTCTTGAACAGCGAGGGGCAAAACTTTAGACAGGTCTGTGGCATCTGAGATGATGCTTGGTAACAGTTTGGCAAAACCAAACTATTTTTCCCAGGGAAATCCTTTTATACATATTATGATGTTTACAGTCCCAGATTAGTCTCTGTCCACAGAGTGTAAGAGAGAATTATTTTTACATGTAGTATTTCTTTTCCTCTATTTGGAGGGAAATGTGGATCTACACTACTCGAAGTGTAGTCCATTGCCTGGCGGCCTCAGCATTACCTGTACAGAGCTAGTTAGGAAGGCAGAAATTGCCCAGGAGTTAAATCAGAATCCGCATTTTAATACAGTTTCCAGGACATGCATGCTCGTTTATTCTCAAACATTCAAGTTTGAGAAAAGCAAATCTGGATGGCCCCTGTTTGACTAATTCCAAACCTGAGATATTTTATTTTATATTTTATTGTGCTTTAAGTGTAAGTGGTCATGGATTGAATTGTGTCCCCCCGAAAATAGGTGTAGCCACGTGGCTGGGCCATGATTCTCAGCATCTTGTGACTGTCCTCCACTTTGTGGTTTTCCTACGCTGTATATTAAAGGATTAGGGTGGGACTGTAAATCCCTTTATAAAGTCACCTCCCTGCTCCACTGTAAAGGGAGTTTCCCTGGAGTATGGCTTGCTCCACCCTTAATCCTTTCATCCTACAAGAGATAAAAGGAAAGGGAAGCAGGCAGAGAACTGGGAATCTCACACCATCAAGAAAGCTGCACCAGGAGAAGAGCGCGTCCTTCAGACCTGAGGTTCCTGCACCAAGATGCTCCCTGGACAAAGACTGATGCAAAGCAGACTTTTCTCCAGAGCCGACTAGGTGGAAAGTCTTCCCCTGGAGTGGACATCCTGAACGTGGACTTGTAGCCTAGTGGACTGTGTAAGAATAAACTTTCCTTTGTTAAAGCCATCCACTCTGTGGTATTTTTGTTAGAGCAGCACTAGCTGACAAGAACAGTTGTCATACAAAACCTTCCACACATGTGCTATGTAATTACAGCTGATGTCCCCACACTGTAACAGTATGCTCTCCCTTTCCACCCTGTTTTCTATGTCCGTTCAACTAGCTCCTGTCCCCCTCTGTCCTCTCATCTCACCTCTGAACAGGAGCTGCCCAGTTAGTCTCATGTATCTATTTAAGCCAAGGAGCACACTCTTGGCCAGTATCATTTTATGTCTTACAGTCCAGACCAATCCTTGTCTGAAGAGTTGGCTTTGAGCATGGCTTCAGTTCTGGGCTAACAGAGAATCTCTAGGGGCCATGTGTTCCAGGGGACCTTCAGTTTGTCAGACCATCAAGCCTGGTCTTTTTAGTTGGGTTCTAGTTATGTACCCCATTTTTTTGCCTGTTTTGTCAGGGGCTCTTTGTTGTGTTTCCTTTCAGGGCAGCCATTTGTGTTGGCCAGTCTTCTTCTGGTCTCCTACTGATGTAGTGGATTATGTGACCATTTCTGTCCCTTGGGCTTATATTTTCCTGATGCCTTTCATTCTCCTCTTCTCCAGGTGGGTTGGGTCAGTTGATGCTAATTAAATGACCACTTGCTAGCTTTTGAGACCCCAATGCCAGTCACCAAAGTGGGATGCAGAATATTTTCACAAAAACTCTATTAAGCCAGTTGACCTGGATGGCCTCTGCAACCTTTGAATTGCTTGCTATATTTAGGAAACTTCTTAGCTTTTGGTTTAGTCCAGTTGTGGTGACTTCTCATCTACTTTGTGTTGTCCCTGCCTTTACCTGACTTAATTCTTATCTACTATTTAATTAATGAATACCCTTCTCCTTCCCTCCCCAGCCCTGTAACTGTAAAAGGCTGTTTTCTGCTGTGTTTAAAACATGTTTTGATTTCTTATAATAGCGGTTTCATACAATATTTGTCATATTGCAGCTAACTAATTTCACTCAGCATAATGCCTTCCAGATTCCTCCATATTATGAGATGTTTTCCAAATTCATTGTTGTTCTTTATCATTACATAGTATTCCATTGCGTGAATAGATCACACTGTCTATCCACTGATCTTTTGATGGGCATCTAGGTTGATTTCCATCTTTTTGCTGCTGTAGGCAGTGCTGCAATAAGCATTGGTGTGTGTATATCAATTTGTGTGACAGCGCTTATTTCTCTAGGTTATATTCTAAGCAGTGGGATTGCTGCTTGGATTTCTAGCTCTTTAAGGAATCATCAAATCAATTTCCAAAATGGTTGTAGCATTTTACACTCCCAACAGCAATGTATAAGGGCTCTGTTCTCTCCATAGCCTCTCCAACATTTATTATTTTGTGTTTTATGGATTAATGCCATAGCTGTTGGGGGGAAATGTTGTCTCATTGTAGTTTTGATTTGGATTCGTCTAGTAGTTAATGATTGTGAGGGAGCATTTCCTCACGTATCTGTTAGCCACCTGAATGTCTTCTTTGTTGAAGTGTGTATTCATACCCTTTGCCTATTTTTAAATTGGTTTCATTGGTCTTTTTCTTGTTGAGGTTTTACAGTATCTTGTAGATCATTGAAATTAGATGCTGATCAGATTTGTGGTATCCATTATTTTTTTAACAGTCTATAGGTTGTCTTTTTACTGTTTGGGTGAAGACTTTGGATAAGCATAAGTATTTGATTTTTAGCAGTTCCCAGTTATCTATTGTGTCTTCTGGTGTTTATACATTGTGAGTAGTGTTTTGTATTTTGTTTATGCTGTTTATCAGGACTCGCAGCATTGTCTGTAGTTTTTTTCTTCTATGATCATTATCATTTTAGGTGTTATATTTCGGTCTTTGATCCATTTTGAGTTAGTTTTTGTGCATAGTGTGAGATACAGGTCTTATTTTACTTTTTTGCAGATGGATATCCAGTTATGCCAAAACTGTTTGTTAAAGAGACTGTTTTTCCCCAATTTACAGACTTTGTACCTTTGTCATTTATCAGCTGTTCATAGGTAGATGATTTTATGTCTGGATTCCCAATTCTGTTCCATTGGTCTATATATCTGTTGTTGTACCAGGCCGTTCTGATTACTGTGGCAATATAGTAGGTTCTAAAGTCAGGTCAAACCTAAGATATTTTAAGAGGGAGAAGGTAAAGTTTACTAAATTGCCAACCAAAGATTAATAGCTGATCACTCTTGGAAAGCGGAGGTGTGAAGTTTACTCATCTAGGGACCATGGGTGTGACATCCATGCCATTCACGTCTACAAATACAGCACCCATGGTGTCTTCAAGCTTCTCAAAACAGTCTGTGTCACTTTAAACCTTAAAACAGAAATTTACACGTCATGTGAAGCATACATGAGAAACCATACTAAACCCATTGCTGTAGAGTTGATTCTGACTTACAGTGAACTTACACAACAGAGTATGACTGCCCTACAGGGTTCCAAAAGCTGTAAGTCTTTAATGAAAGGAAATTACCACATCTTTCTCCTATGGAAGAGCTGGTGGGATTGAACTACAGATCTCTTGGTTTGCAGCCCAGAACTTATCCACTGTACCCACCCCACGGCTCCGTTACCGGGTGTGAATGTGTCTGTAAACACCACTGTTATAACTGGGTATACATATGGGAAGACAGACACACCATCTCTACTATCCTTCTGCTGAAGTAAAATCTCCTAGGTTTCCATTTACATTACAGAAGGAATCCACCTGTGCAGAAGAATCTGCCTACATTTCTCTAACCTCAGTGTTTTCTGTAAACGTAGCTTTACTGTAGTTGCTGTGGGCAACGTAGGGGTTGGAGCATGTAAACACACAGTCCCTGGCACTCAGTGAAGGCCCTCAGCCAAGGCAGCTCTAACCAATACTTGAAGATACCTAACCTGGGGATTAGCTGAGGCTCCAGGGTGATTACCCAGGATCTGCCGGGACAGATGGAGACTTCCGCTATGAGATAATTGCTCGCAAGCCCATAAACTGGCTGCAAATTCCAAACACCAAATACCTCTTTTAAGACCTCTGAATACAATCAGATTTCCTGAAGAACTGACAGTATCTAGGGAAGTCACAAACTGGAGTTACATTAGCACAGAGAGGGAGATACAGAAAGATGGTTGCTGTTTCCAGAAGCACTCCTCATCCCTTGGGAGGTTACGGAAGCAGAATGACTTAGATACACAAAGTTGATATTGTAGGCCAAGGTAAGAGAACTGCCCCACGCGGAATGACTCATGGGCCCACTGAGGCTTGCCTGGCCTGGAGACTCTGCCCACCTGAGGCTGAGACCCAGAGAACTCAAACTGGACAAACAGTACACTCGATGACTCTGAGAACTCCAAGTGGAGAGCCTGAGCTCGTGCTTTCGTAACTCTCCAGTAATTGCCTCCTGGGGCTAAGCTAGCAGGTCTGAGCCTATGAATGAGTGCAATTGAAACTGGCTGTAATTAATTACATTATTTGGAGCTCTACAAATTTAATTCCACCTAAATGGCATCAAGAAAGAATTGCTTTTAAAAAGCATAATGAAAGTAATTGCTTAATCCCGTGAAATCCAAACCCAAGATGTTTTTCATCTCTCTCTCTCTTTCTGTTAAGTTCAGTTTGGCTTTTCATTTACTCCATGAAGTCCCTTCTAACGCAGTGTATTTGATGTTTCAGACGAATTATATCAGTTTATTAAAATTGAAACTAATTACAGAAGAAATTCAGTTTATAAACCTGATTGTTTAATTAAATTGCCTTAGATATATTTATATTTTTTAAACAGAATTGACTAGTCAATTATGTAAAAGTGGTTTCTGAATAAAGCTTGGAAACCCTGGTGACGTAGTGGGTTAAGTGCTACGTCTGCTAACCAAAAGGTCTGCAGTTCAAATCCGCCAGATGCTCCTCGGAAACTCTGAAACTCGGAAACTCTGGTATTCCTGTTCTACTCTGACCTCTAGGGTCACTATAAGTCGGACCCGACTTGATGGCAGTGGGTTTGATTTTTTTTTGGAGTAAAGCTTTAAAAGACTTGTCATTCATAGCACGTTTCTGCAGTTGAGAAGAAAGCCAGCTTTCAGGAGAGAAACTTCTTCTGCAGTTGTCACTGTTAACAGCAGTTGCTTTCAACAAACACGGAAGAGCCAAGCCAGTGTCTTCTATACCACCTGGAGGCAGTTACCCGACCAGCACCCCAAGACGTGTCTCATCTGCTCCACAACTGTCCTTTGGGTTGTGAACTGAATTCAATCACTAGGTATTGCCCCTTCTTTCAGGTCCATGTGATGTGGTCATCTGTGTCACCCGCAGCGTGCAGCAAATATATAGAAAAGAAGTAATTAATTCAAGAGACAGTTGTCGTATTTATTTTTTCACTTTTAAAAAAAAAATATTTTTGAAGGGTGCAAGAAAATTTCCTCCATTTAATGCATTTTTTCTCACACACACAGCAACAAACGCCACTGGAATAGAAAATTCTTAAATGTCATCACTTGGACATGTTGTCAGGAGGCGTCAGTCCCTGGAGAAGGACATCATGCTTGGTCAAGCAGAGGGTCAGCAAAAAAGAGGAAGGCCTTCAAGGAGAGGGACTGACACAGTGGCTGCAACTCTAAGCTGAAGCATAAAAAAGATTGTGGGCATGGCGCGGGACCGGGCAGTGCTGCGTTCCGTCGTGCATAAGGTTTCCGTGAGTCAGAACCGACTGAGCCGGCACCTAACAACAGCAACACATGTTATATCCTATATATGTAGTCTCTTAGACATTTTCATACTGACTCCAAGTTAAGACTTTAACCTAAATGAGAACTTGAACCTGGTAGTAGTAGGTGCATAAATGCCAAGTGCCAAGTGCCGTCGAGTCGGATCCGACTCATGGCGACCCTGCATTTTTTTAATATATAAAATGCAGTATGAATCCGCCCGCACGAACTATTGCAGTGCTATACACAGCTTCTTCCACTAGAGGGCTCCTCAACAAAACATACTGAAAGGAACCATTGAAAAGACTCATTTTTTTTTTTTTAACCAATAAGGCTTTAAAATCTTTACACCCTGTACATGAATGACGCATGAATTCACATGAAAACACACAGATATTCCATGAAGGCTTTATACTTTGGGATAATTGTTATGATCAGAGGAGAATGTTGCAAGCAAAAAAAAAAAAAAAGAGTTAGGTGGGGACTTTTTAAAAAACTAAAAAATAATTAACGCATCATTAGCCTTACCTCATTCTCAGTATTATCTATTATAAAGGAAACCATCTGAGACAGAATGCAGTTCGGCTTTTTATTCCACACTTCTGAGTATGTACAATGTTAGTGGCTGAAAGTGTTTTTGTTAGCCCAGAGCCTATTAAAGGAGCCTGGCAACAAATACTAAAGAATTACCCACCCACATAGTTTTTCTAAGAACCACATGTCTAACCTACGGTGAATTCAGCAAGAATAAATGAAATGCAATCTGTCTCAGCTAACTCAACAAGATAATTCAGAGAAACGTGTGTTACAGAATAAAATCATAACTAGCCAATTTACTTCTCAACAATAACAAAAGAAAAAGTGAGCTAACAGGGGGAGTGTGGTTAAAGCACAAAAGAGAGATAATTTACAGGCCACCAATGAAATTACAAGAAAGAGGGAAGCAGTTGCTATAGAGTCGATTCCAGCTCATTGTTACCCTACATGTATCAGAATAGAACTGTGCTCCGTGGCGTTTTCTATGGCTTTTTTTTTTTTTTTTTGGAGGAAACCCTGGTGACATAGTGTTTAAGAGCTACAGCTGCTAACCAAATTGTCAGCAGTTCTGATCCATCAAGTGCTCCATGGAAACTCTATCGGGCAGTTCTACTGTGCTCTGTAGGGCTGCTGTGAACTTTTTGGAAGTAGGTCACCAGAGTTTACCTTCAAGGTGCCTGTTGGTGGACTCGAACTTTCAACCTTTTGGTTAGCAATCGAGTCCATTAACTGTTTATACCACCAGGGACTTCATGAGAAAAAGAACAAACTGAAATTCAACTTGAAAAATTCAATTCAGGGAAACAATATAAAGGGTAATCGTCTTCATTTCCTAGGGCTGCTATGACAAAATACCATGAAATCCGTGTCTTTAGAGAACAAACATTTATTGTCTCCCAGTGCTAAGGTTAAAAGTTCTAATCACAGTATTTCTTCTGAGGGCTGTGAGGAAGCAATCGTTTTGTTCCTCTCTCCCAGGTGGTGATGACTTCTGGCTATTCTCGATGTTCCTTCGCTTATAGATGCATCTTACATGACATCTTCTCCACGCCTATCTGGTCATGTCTACTCTCCACTTTCGTAAGGACAGGAGTCACATAGGATTAGAACCCACCCTAATGTGGTGGTGTGACCTCATATTAAACTTGAAACAGGGTCATGTTATCAGGTTAGGTATTTAACAAATTTGGGGGGGCATCCTTTAATCCACAGAACAAAGATCTTTTGTAGAATTGGAGATTATGTACCAGGAACCGTCTATCTTACTCAACGGGGCATTCCGGAATTCCCATTCTTCACAGTATTATCCATAATTTGTTATGATTTTCATAGTCAAATGCCTTTGCACAGTCAATAAAACACAGATAAACATCTTTCTGGTATTCTCTGCTTTCAGCCAAGATGCGTCTCATGTCACCACCATTGATATCTCTCTTTCCATATCCTCTTCTGAGTCTGGTTTGAATATCTGACAGTTCCCTGCTGATATACTGCTGCAGCTTCTTTTGAAAGATCTTCAGCAAAATTTTAAGAATAAGTGCATCCAACATTGCCCTCATTTTATGAATCATTTCAGTTAGGATTCCATAATTCCTGGATTCCTGTTGTTCGCCAGAGCCGTAGTGCGACCTGACTTCTTCCTTCAGTACCACTCATTTTTGATCATATGCTGTCTCCTGAAATGGTTGAACATTAGCTAATTATTTATGGTACAATGATTCTCTATATATTTCTTCCATCTCCTTTTGATGCTTTCTGCACTGCTCCATTTTTTTGCCCATTAAAACTCAAACCAAAACCAAATCCCTTTCAGTCCAGTTGATGCCAAGTCATAGTGACCCTAGAGCTCAGAGCAGAGCTGCCACATAGGATTTCCAAGGGACAGTATAGACTAAAACTGCAGACTACTGGTTAGCAGCTAACTCTTAACCACTGTACTGCAAGGCAGAATCCTTCAGCATTGTAACTCAAGGCTTGAATTTTTTTCTTTCAGTTCTTTCAGCTTAAAAAAGGCCAAGTGTATGCTTTCCTTTTGATTTTCTAACTCCGGATCTTTCTGTATTCCATTACAATGCTTTGTTTTCTTGAGCTGACCTTTGAAATCATCTGTTCCGTTTTTTTACCGCATCATTTCTTTTGTTTTAGCTACTTTCCATTCAAGATTAAGTTTCAGAGTCTCTTCTGACATCCACTTTGGCCTTTTCTTTCTTTCCTGTCATTTTTAATGACCTTTTGCTTCCTTCATGTATGGTTTTCTTGATGTCATCCCACGACTGATCTGGTCGTAAGCCATTAGTGTCCAATGAATCAAATCTATTCTTGACGTGGTGTCTGGATTTAGGCAGGATATATTCAAGGTTGTGCTTTGGCTCTTATGGATTTGTTTTAATTTTCTTCAGCTTCAACGTGAACCTGTTGTTGTCATTAGGTGGCATCTATTAATTTCCAACTCACAGCGGCTCTGTGTACAACAGAGTGAGCACTGCCCAGTCCTCCACCACCCTCACAATCACTATGCTGGAATGTGATGTTGCAGCCGCTGTGTCAGTCCATCTCACTGAAAGTTTTCCCTCTCTTTTTTATGACTCTGTGCTTTATCAAGTGTAATGTCCTTATCCAGGAACTCATTTTTCCTGATAACATGTCCAAAGTATGGGAGACACAGTCACCCCATCCTTGCTTCTGAGGAGAATTCTAGTTATACTTCTTTCAAGACAGATTTGTCTGTTCTTTTGGCAGTCCCTGCACCAACACCACAATTCAAGGACCTCAGTTCTTCTTCAGTCTCTCTTAGTCATTGTCCAGCTTTCACAGGCATATATACGGCGACTGAAAACACCATGGCTTGGGTCAGGTGCACCTTAGTCTTTAGTGGGACATTTTTGCTTTTCAACACTTTAAAGAGATCTTTTAGCTCTGACAGGGCTCATAGTAGAGGGTCCTGGAGACCGCTGGAGAGAAATGTAGAACAAAATTATAGCTCACAAGAAAAAAATCAGCCTTACCAGATTGACAGAGACTAGAGAAACTCTGGGATCTTAGGCCCCAGACACTCTTTTAGCTCAGTAATAAAGTCAAAGATTAGATAGGCAGTGTAGTAGGTTAAGTGCTATGTCTGCTAACCCAAAAGGCAGCAGTTTGAATCTGCCAGGAGTTCCTTGGAAACTCTATGGGGCAACTCTACCGTGTTCTATAACATCGCTATGAGTTGGACCTGACTGGATGGCAGTGGGTTTGCTTTTTATAAAACAAAATGAGACTAAAGGGGCACACTAGCCCAGGTGCAAGGACTAAAAGGCAGGAGATGGAAAAGCTAGTGACTGGGAGTGTTGCCATGTAGTGAGGTTGGTAACCAATGTCGCAAAACATCATGTGTACCAGTCGTTGAATGAGAAATTCGTTTGTTCCATAAACTTTCATTTGAAGTACAATTTAAAAAAGAGAGGGAGATCTATCTTTTGAGCAGATTTGCCCAGTGCAATGCATCGTTTGGTTTCTTGACTGCTAATTTCCATGGGTGTTGACTGTGGTTCCAAGTAAAATGAAATTCTTGACAGCTTCAATCTTCGTTGATCATAATGTCACTTATTGGCCCAGTTGTCAGGGTTTGTCTTTGCTTGATGTTGAGATATAATCCACACAGAAGGCTCTGGTCTCTGATCTTCGTCAGCAAGTGTTTCAATCATCTTCACTCTCAGCAAGCTTAGGAACCACTGATGGTCTGTTCCACCCTCAGTCCCTGCTCTTACTCTGACCGATACTGTAGATCTTCTACATCTTCTCTTTCCACGTATGCAGTTGATTCCATTCCTGTGTTTTCCATATGATGAGGTCCACATGTGTACTCTCCCATTTATGTTGTTGAAAAAAAGTATTTCCAACCAATAAGTGATCGGTCCTGCAAAATTCTATCATGCGATCTCTGCTGTCATTTCTATCAATGAGGCTGTGTTTTTCAACCTCCAGTGTTTCTGTTTCCCACCTTCAAATTTCAGTCACCAGTAATTATCAACGTGATGTATCTCGACTGTATTATTGATCTATTTCAGACTCCACAGGCGGGCAAAAATCTTCAGCTTTTCTTCATCTTTGGCATTAGTTGTTGGTGTATAAATTTAATTAATAGTTGTATTAACTGGTCTTTCTTATAAAACCCCAACCCCCTTTGTCATCCAGGGAATTCCAACTCCTGGTGACCTTATGGGATAGAATTAAACTTCCCCATGGGGTTTCCAAGGGTCACTTGGTAGATTTGAATGACTGACCTTTTGGTTAGCAGCTAATGAGCCACCAAGGTTTCTAGTCTTTGTTATAGGTGTATAGATATTATCCTAGCATTGACAGCATTGTATTTCAGGATAGATTTTGAAATATTCCTTTTTGATGATCAATGCAATACCTTTACTCATCAATTTTTCATTCCCAGCATAGCAGACCACATGACTGTCCGCTTCAAAATGGCCATTAGCAATCTGCTTCAGCTTACTAATGCCTAGGATAATTGATCTTCAACTTTGCACTTCATTTTTTTTACAACTTCCAATTTTCCTTGGTTCATACTTCATTCCACATTCCAGTTATTAATAGATGTTTGCATCTGTGTCTTCTCATTTTCAGTCATGCCACACCAGCAAATGAAGGTCCCCAAAGCTTGACTCTATCAATATCATTAAGGTCAACTTGACTTTGAGGAGGCAGCTCTTCTCCAACTGTATTTTGAGTGCCTTCCAATTTGAGGACCTCATCATTCAGTGTTCCACTATTATCCACGAGATTCTTACTGGTCAATTTTTTTGGAAGCAGATTTCCAGATCCTTCTTCCCAGTCTATCTTAGTCCGAAAACTGCTGAAACTCATCCATTATAGGTGACCCTACTGGTATTTGAAATATGTGTGACATAGCTTCCAGCATCACAGCAACACAGAAGCCACCCCAATATGGCAAACCAACAGACAAGTGGCGGGCAGATGTCTTTGTGAATATTGAAAGGTCAAGAGGTCCTACCCAGAGTGTCCTGCTGGGTAATGATGCAACATTGAGAAAAGACACAGTTCTGATAAGATCAGATTAGTTGTGGAGATATAAAGAGTAAATTATCTTGAACAATGGGTCTAGTTAACTCATGCTGCCTGTAAAATCTGACACTGGGATTTTAATGAGCTCTCATTATCGCAAAAATAAGCTAAAACATCACAGCATAAACACTTCTAAGAACTAGAGTCTTAATTTTTCAAGACATTTGGTCACTAAGCATCAAACTAACCCTTGAGTGAGAGCCAGGAAGAGCAAGTGTCTAAGTGGGGGACTACTCCAGAATGTGAACTCTCTATACCATTCCCACATGGCCGTTTAGAAAACACAAAATTAAATCCTTAATGACTATGGTATTTGTCTATCTATAGTTGAGTTCTAAGTTCATTTATTGCTTGAAACTTTTGAATAGGAGCTTACCTACTTCCTCTTCTATAAATCTATGACAGTAAACTCCAGAATGAAAATAATCTTTAAAGATTGAATAGTCACAAAAGAATATTTACAAAATACATGTATGGCATAAAGAATCGTGATACAGTGAGCATCACACCTTTGCTCAGACCTCTGACTAGTGTTACAGGTCCCACAGAGGAAAAGCCAAAGCCTTCATATGATTGTTTCATATGCCCATGTCTTACTGGGTTGTTTTTCTTCTTAATTTGTAAGCATCTCTTACATATTCTAAACATAAATGTTTAAGAAACCATTTTCAAAGCAGAAGTTATGATATTCAATATTTTATCCTAAAAGTGTTATAATTTTTCCTTTTACATTTAAGTGTTTAACCCACTTATGTTGACTTTCTATGTGTAGTGTGATGTTGGGGGTCCATTCATGTGAATAGCCAGTTTTCCAAGTGCTATTTATTAAAAAGTCCAGTCTGTTCTCCTGATATGAAGGGCCAGGTCACGAGCATATCATTTCTATATTTCTATGAGTCTGTATTTTGACTCTTTTTTGTTCCATTGGTTCCTGTGTCTACCTTTTCACCCAACACTATTTCCGATTGAAAAAAAGACAAAGCAACTTCAGAACATAAGAATAGAAAGCTATTTCCTCAATATAGTAATAATACTTCCAGGAACATTTTCATTTAAGCCAGATGAGGCAAGGTACTTATTATTTTCATTATAATTTAAATTGTTCTGGAAATGCCAACCAAGGCAACGATTCAATAACAAGCAATATACCAGCTGAGAAAGAAGAGACAATAATCCGTTATTTCCAGATGCTATCACTGCTTTACTCAAAGGCCTCTGAAAACAATAAGAGAATTCTGTAAGGTGGTTAGTTGCAAAATTTGTATACAAAGAATATAGTTATTTTTGTGGAAACAATTAGTACCAGAAAAGGAAATGTTCTACTCAGAAAAACATTAAAACCCAGAATACCAAGGAATTAGAAGAATAACAAACACCTGTTGAGGTTAGGAGAGTTTTTACATTATCACTTAATTCTCAAAGCAAGCTGTGGATAGGAGTTTTTATTATTATATCCATTTTGCAAGTGGGAAAACCAAGCCTCAGAGAGGTTCAGTAGCTTGCCAAGATTGTTTACAGAATACAGCAGTCAGAGTCTGATCCAAAGTTCATGATTTTATCCACTGGGCAAGAATGGCAGTATGCCTTTATAAAGGAACCTGTAGAGCTCTACTAAGGACTAAATGGAGAGGGTATGTCTTGGATAGGATGGCTATATGCCGTTAAAAACGTCAATTCCTTTTCAATTATATTTGAATTCAATGCAAACCCAATTCTGATAGGATTTTTAAATGATCATTTTATTGTAATATAATTCACATTAGGTTTTTTTTTTTTTTTTAATTCACAAAATGATTCTAAACTTCACAAGTCTAAATAGGGAAATTCTGAGACAAGAAGTCCTAGCTGATATTAAAATGAAGCACAGGGCCACAGCTGTTAAAACAATGAGGTTGTGGGATAGAAAAACTCATTTATTCTCAACCAGGGACAATTTTGTCTCTTAAAGACATTTGTCATGCCAGAAGAAGTTTTTCACCATCACAGCTGAGGGATGACATGGTACTGGCATCCAATGAGTAGGGAACAGGAATGATTTTGAACAGACAACGGTGCACAGGACAGCTTCCCACCCTACTCCCCTACAATAAAGAATTGTCTGGTCCCAGAATGCCAACAGTGCTGAGGTTGAGAAACCTTAAAATAGGGAAATGAACAAAACAGAGTACAGAATCTAGTGTTAGAAATAAGTATCTATAGAAATGTATTTTAATATAAAGGTGCTACTTTAATCAGTGGAACGTGGGAAAATAAAAAGCCTGAGTCTGGGAGAAATATTTGCAGTACATACGTCAGAGAAAAACAGTATCTCTAATATGCAAAGAGGGAAACCCTGGTGGTGTGGTGGGTTAAGTGCTACCACTGCTAACCGAAAGTTCGGCAGTTCATCTCCAGCAAGCACTCCTTGAATACTCTAGGGGCCAGTTCTACCCTGGCCCCTAGGGTCGCCATGAGTTGGATCCAACTTGACAGCATTTGGCTTGGCTAATATGTAAAGAGCTTTTACAAATCAATAAGGAAAAGACAAACCATCCAGATAAAATAGCAACACACACAGATAATTTATAAATTAAAAATATAATATTGTAATAACTTAACAATAAAGATATTTATAATATAAAATATAGAAAATATAATAATATAAAATGTAAATCAAGATGAGATATTATTTCATCAAGGAAAAAAATCTACAGAACACAATGATTGAAGGCACAGACTTTTTGAGTCCAATAACCTGGGAATGAACCCTACATTGCCATTTTTTACTAGCAGTCATGAGTGTTACTAGCTGTGCAAACCTTCTGTTGTACAATTTCAAAGGAAAGGTACTCATCACAAAGAGTGGTTACATAATGAATAGTCTAAATTTATGTCACCTAAATGCTGGATAAACAGCTTTCCTTTATATAATCTGACCTTGTTTGACTGAATAAATCTGTACAAATTGAATCTTCCTTGTGCAAATTCACTAGAAGCCATATCAGGAAATTTTATTAACTGTAATGATTTATTCAGCCCTCAAGAGTGCCATTTATTTCCAAGTAGAGAAATAGAGTTTTTCAGCATTTCATTACTCACTGATTTTCGCTTTAAAGTTCAGGTATAAAAATACCATCTATCGGGCTGCAAACATCATTAATAGTTTGGACAGTATTTATAAACAGTTTTTAAAAAATAATATTTGTGCATAACCCTAATATCTTGAAATGAGGTCTTCAACATTAGGGGAAAAAAGAAAATCACTCCTTTCTATTTGCTGCCCTTTAATTACCTAAAACTCAGGATTTGGAAGAGCACACAAATATAATCCTTATTATTTATTGTACTTATGGGAATTGTGAGTCTCAGGCAGTCTGAGGTCAAACAAATTTCAAAAACCCAGTGGAGAGTCACCAGAACTGCCTGGGTCCCAGGTGCCATACACGGGAGGCTGCAATTGTCCAGTGGTCAGGCACACAAGTGTCACTCAAGCCTCACAGGTGAATTCCTTAGCCCTGCTACCAAAACCTTTCTCATCCAGTCTCCATTGCACATCACATTTTGAGAGAGCCCACTATGGTCCCCTTTGCCCAGCTTAGGCACCAGTCACAGATGTCAACAGGAAGGGGCAGGTCTCACGAAGCTGTTCTTTTTGAGTGCAGGGCTGGTGCTAACATCCAAGAGTGGTGTGAAAGGATGCCTCAGGAACAAAAGCTTTTAGAAAAAATGACATTTACTTGCACAGAAGTTGCAAGGCAGTCACTTTTCAGAAGGGCTGGATCATTACATCAATACATAGTCATACAACAAATCTTAAGAGGAAAAAAAACCACAACATTACCATGGTCACCAGTTTTATATTAGTCTATTAAAGATGGTCAAATTCACAGAAGTGGGGACATATCTTTTGTGTCTGGAAAAGTTAGGGATAAAGTTGTTTTTATTAGTGAGTTAGAAAGTACTTGAAATGCTCAAAACTCTTCCCTGGTCTCACGTGTCTCTTGCAATGATTTCCGGGTTCCTTACCTGGTCCCTGTAAGCTCTAGAGGTCTGGTCTCATCACCCTCTGACGTCATTTCATTCCACTGAAAGCAAAATAAAAGCCTTTTTTTTTTTTGCTTTTCCTTTTATTCCTTTCATACTTCCGGATTCACTTGACCCGGGGCTGCTTTTGTTACATCATTCTGTCCTAAGGTATTCCTGGTATCATCTCTGATTTTCCATCTCAGGGAGCAATTTTTGAGCCATTGATCCTGCTTAGTGAGACTGGGACTGCTACAAGAGCAGAAGTAACAATAAATTGTGAAAATTAACAAGCTCAGTTGAAGGGCAACCCCAATGACGTGAAAATACATTAGCTGAGAAGAATGTCTCACCGTTGAGCAAAATGCTTGCTGAGGCTAAACAGTTGGTTCCACTGTGCAAATATACTGTGCAAATATACTGAGAGGAATGAGATTTCTGTGGAAATCACAGTTAACAACACATTTTGTATTTGTCCAATGTGTCTGAACAAACCTGCTCCATTCCTTGATTTATCTGACATTGCTGAAGCATCTGTGTACCCTTTGATAGGGCTGCCTCAGAGAAGAATTGAGCAGGAAGCACCATGAAGTTAGGAGCTGTGGTATAGTCAGTATGGCCCTTCTAGCCATAGTCTTGAAACCCCCACCAGATGACTGAGTGGGACTATGCAAATGAGCTCCTTGTGACCCACCAAAGGGATTGGATACCTTGCTAATAACACGAATAAAGTGCACAGAACTGTTATGAGGTGGGACCATACAAATAACATGTATGGAATGCTAAAAAGGGGATTGCTTAGCTTGGCCATCCACTAGGCTTAAAATGAGCCATCTCAGAAGTAGAAAGGAGTCCTCACTACAATCAAGAAAGAAGAGTCAGGAATGGAGCACATCTTCTGGACCCGGGTTGGCTGTGCTAAGAGCCTCTCTGACTCGGGAGACAACAGAACTGTAACCTGGAAGACAGTGAGAGACAGTGAGAAGCAACAGCAGAGGAAGCAGAGGCCGCAGAACCAGGAGACAGCACTTTGGGCTTCCTGGTCCATGGAGAAGGAGGGCTGCACATCTTTGAGTGTGAGGCTTGTTGGTGGAATGGAATTCGTCTGGGAATTTATTGACAAAGCTAAAGAACCTTGTAACACTTACTCAAGCAGGGCAGAGGCGTGGCTGGCCCAAGAGGCCTTCGGGGCTTAGAAGGGCTGAGGGAGCCCGGTCCAGAGAGAGGCTTGTCTGAGGACACAGCTGAGAAGGGGCTGTCGTGATTGAAGAATTGTACTGAGTCCTTCCTGATCCTGTACAGCACCCTTAATAAACCCCTCAATCATATAGTCTGTGAGTTCCGTGTGGTCATTGCAATGAAGTTATCTAACCCAGCAGAGAAGTAGAGAATGCCACAGGAGGGACAGCTGGTGTCAGAATCGGTCAAAAGAGTGGCACAAAGAGGTGCTCCTTACCTGTACTTGGTTGAACGTGATTCTCTTTCCTTTGGTGATGTTAGGGGAGGTCAGATGCCCCTGCCAAGCTATTTTCACGGGGACGTATCTGCATTTCTACTTTTTGATTGCCCCCACCCAGCATAGGACCTAACTATGATCAACTCTGTAAATATTTGTTGATGGAATGCAAGTGCTACCACTGTCAACCTCAGGTATGTGAAGTGTTTGTCATTTCTCTCACTTTGTCATCATCCCCTACTCTCCGACCCTTAGTGCATATTAAGAAATAAATGCAAACAAATTATGTACTTCTGCCTACTCGAAGTACATGAGGGATAACGGTAGTGTCTTGAGCCAAGGATGATAAATAGGTTTTGACTTGTGTGTCAACAGTAATTAACTGGTAGTGACTGCTAGGGGCACCGGAGTGAGAAGGATTCTGAGGTCACATCTAAGTTCAATGGAAAAGAGTATGATGTCAATTAGTGATGGGGCTGTGAGTCAAGAGTGAAAAATAGCACCCTATTTGCTGTGTGGATGCCATTCCCATCTTTAGTTACTTACTTTGACAGTAAAAAAGCTAAATGCTCTAAGTGCTGATGATGGAATTTAAGGTGCCAGCAATGAGATGAGGGGATGATTGAGGATATTAGCTTTTTGATGAATTCTTCAAAAATCCCAAGGCTTTACCTGCCAGGCAGAGTATTACATGAGGCGTCTGGGACAATAAAAGGCTCAGATCAGTGGTTGCCATACCTGGATGGACATCAGAAATACCTGCGAGACTTTATAAATGTGTTCCTTGATCTCTATCAGCACATATCGGAATATGTCTTTTAGGGGCAGCGTTTAGGGCTAGGTATTTTTTAAAATGCCTTGGAATGTTTCAGATGCATATAATGTTTTAGAAAGAAAATGTGCTAAGATAGCTGAAATCCTGATCCTCCCCAGTGGGATATATAGGAAGCTAGTTGTCAAAAGTGATGTTTAGGGATTCTACAGAGCTTGGGAGCATCACAGACAATTTTCACCCCATAATTTGGTACCCATTTTTTTCCCGACATGCTGCTATGCCACATCTGCCAAACAGTCTCTCTCCAGTGCCTTCATAGACCATCCCCTGTGCCTACGCCTCCCATTTTTCCTGCCTTCACCTACTACTTACTTCATTAACAGGTTCATTTTCTAATTTAACCTTCGTTACTACTAAAGTGGTCCATTGCCAAAGCAACTAGAAATGATACACCCTCATTTCAGGTTCGGTGGGACCCTGAACACTACTTGGTCATGTTCTGACTGCTTTCTCAGTTCCCATCGCTCACATGGTCCAAAAAAGACAAGGCATTTCCCCTTTGCCATACTGTTTAGTGACCAGGGCCAGACTGCTCCTGGTTCTAAATCCATTGATCATTATTAATCTGCTGCATGATCTTTTTAAAACAATTATTATGATGATTAAACGAAAGTATATGATCCAAGTCAACTTTGCATGCCCACCTCTCTGCAACTCTGTCTGCTCTCCTCACCACCCTGTGACACCGCACTCCTCCTTTTCACGCTTTAACATGCTTTACTTCCAGGATCCACTTAACGAACACCTGTCCGCTCCTCCCCACTCTCTCCTCTTCCCTCTAGAAAGAAACCCATAGCACAGCCTTCTATACATGTATAAAACCATAAAGGACACACATGACGTGCTCACTCTGTGTGCCTGAGTTCAATCCATTCTTTCTATGAAGTATTGACCTCAGTACTGGTTTCAGGTCTGGGGCAGCAGCAAGTCTAGGAACCACGTTCCCAGGGGACCCTCCAGGCTGTCAGACCATCAGTTCAGGTCTTTTAATAGTGTTCTTGATCTGCACACCTCTTTTTCTTGTGCTACATCAGGGACTACTCTACAGTGCATTGTCTGTGAGCCTTGTCTTTGGTGGAGGCCGGGCACCATCTAGTTCTTGTGGTCTCATCCTGCTGTAGTCTCCCAGTGATCTGCTACGTGATCTTTGGCCAGTCATCTATCCTCTCTGTGCCTCATTTGTGTAAGTGTCTATTTCAGTGAAGATTGAATCAGAGCAAATGTGCACAGGCCATGGAAATGTAGCTGGCTTACAGTGTATGTCCAGTGGATCTTAGTTTTTAATTGTTACTCTGTTGATTTCTTTCTGATTTATACTGTTCCTGTACTAGGCCATGTCAACCTGCTCAGTCTTCCTTAAATTTCCTAGTGGAATTAAATTTATTCTGCTAAATAAATCTAATAATTTTTCCTTCTTCAGTGCAACAGACCTGATCAGTATTACACTCAGCATATAACTCACTAGTTTACTGATTAAATGATGCATGGTGCACTTTACCAAGTAAAATGCTTGAGCTTAATAAATATTGAAAACAAATGACATAATTAATATTTCATTTTAAACATTTCAATATTTTATTTTTGATATTGCATTTAAAGATTCTACACTAAACATGGAACCCTGGTGGAGCAGTGGTTAAAAGCTCAGCTGCTAACCAAAAGGTTGGTGGTTTGTATCTACCAGCAGCTTCTTAGAAACCCTATAGAATGGTACTACTCTGTCTTATAGAGTTTCTGTGAGTCTGAATCCAAGCATACTTTTTATTTATAGAGAAGCTGCAAATCTATCTCTAATCATGAAGATTTACACAAGGAATTTCAAAGAAAACAATTTCCAGGTTAATTCACTTTAAAAGAGAAGTTTGCTTAGGATGCATTAAAGTGAATTAGTCATATAACAACGAATTTTGAATGTGAAGAGGATTCTATTCATCATAAAAATTAATTTGACGTGTCATTATTCTGTTTGGTAGATGTTCTCTTTTACTACCACCCGGTAGTTGGTAAGAAAAACACTGCAGGAAGAGCAAGGATATCTGGCAAACTGCTGAGATGAGATGCTATCAGAATAATACTTGTAGCTTCTTAACTGATGACAGCTGTATACTCCTAAGAAGTCAGGTATGATCTTAGAAGAGTGACCATTATCTCTGAGCGACTGACACTCTGAACAGAATGCAGTGATGTGATAGACTATTGTTACCTGGGTCACTGTGATTTCTGATTAGAATAGCTGATCTAGAATACATCATGGCTACAAAGGACAGTTTGAGCTTGAATCTTTCTTGGCAGTTAGCAAAAGCTGTTTGTGATTATAGTAGTTAGACCACAGACATCTGGAGTCTTAAAAGCTAGCAAGCTGCTATCTGAGGTCCAAGCTGCCACCAAATGGTCCCAACTAATCCAGAACAGATGATCACCAAGAACAACAAAGACATGAGGGAAAAACAGCCCAGGAGAGAGAAGGATCCATGTGAATGGGTGACTGTATCAACATATGACCAGAAGAACCGGATGGTGCCTGGCCCCAAGATGGGGCACACAATCTCGAGTCCCAGTGGTAACACAAGAAAAAGCAGAGTGCATCTCAAGAACTCCACTAGAAGACCGCAGTTGATGGTCTAGCAACCTGGGGGTTCCCCTGGGAGCATGGTCCCTAGACCTGCTTGCTGTCCTTGACCAGAAAACATTACTGAAGTCAACCATTCAGACAGGAATGGACTGGACTCAGGAACACAATGTGACCATATGGTGTGTGTACTTTATGGGTCTATGCATCTATAGGATGCTGTCCTACTGGCACTTACTAAAGGGAGAGGAGAGGGTGGAGAGGAGAGGACAGGCAGTTGTTAAGAGGGATATGGCATATATAGAATGAAAAGGAGGAGTGTGCTGTCACCAGGCAAGGAGAGCAGGAGGAAATGCACATAGGTGGGCATGCAAATTTAATTTGGATTGTATAGTTTCACTTAATCACAGTTAAAAAAAAAATTAGACCACAGATAAACGAGGTAAAGGATAGTTTTATTTATAGCAGAATGTAACTCCCTAATAAATAGGTCCAATGGAAAGTATATAACAAATATATATCTTTCAAACACTTTTTTCCACTTTTCTTTCCTAATGAGAACCTCACAGAACATGCCCTTTGACTATATTTAGTGCTCTTTGCTTTATCAAGAATAAAATAATAAATTTAGAGAGTATGTGAAAGTATAACTTAATTTTTTCCTTAGAAGCTTTTGTTATACACATGATTTTACCTTCCAAGTATCTTTCGTGATAAAAATAATTTAAATATATATTCCTTTTATCTAGGGAAAAATTCTAGAAGGCCTGAAGTTTAGCTCATTTGCAAATCTAAGATATTAAACAAGGGGAGGATGATTTTCAAATAGCCCCAGAAAATGAAGATTAGGGAGGCGCTTTGAGAAGAAGAAACTCATCCAAGTGGGAACATTAGGGAGCATCATCATGATCCACATCCACCAAGTGGCATTGCTGCTGTCCAGTGCGGTCCACTCTCTTCAAGTGTGCCTGACAATGAGACTAAGCTGAATATAACCTTAAAAGAGACAGGCATGTCCCTTCAGTGGTTGTAATTGGATGTACACTTTCCTTGCTTTGCGAGAATGTACAGGCAAGCAGTTTGTGTGATCACATCCACCTTTGTATAGAGACAGACTGAATCTACCCTACCGTACCATTTTTTGAAGTGTGATAGGCTTCTAGACTACTTTCATTGCAGAGGCGATTGTCGCCAGTCCGCAAAATTTGTCTCTGCCTCTCCGACCTTTAGTTTCCTCATCCATTAAACAGGGACAGTAATTTTTCTTTTCTCATCAAATCAGTTTCCACAAATGGTGACCCCTGCATTGTGACATTCTGGAATTCTTTGATTCTCTTACAGGAGAAGGCATGTAGAGTGATTAGCGCAGTGCTCCCAATTCTGTGACTCATCTATCCAGCCATCTGTTGCTGTGGAGTGGATTCTAACTCACAGCCACCCTGCAGGATAGTTGGACTGCTCATAGGGTTTCTAAGGAATGGACGGTGGATTCAAGCTGTGGATCTTTTGGTTAGCCGCTGGTTTCTGAACTGCTGCACTACCAGGTATTTAGAATTCTGAGACTAGGCATTCTAGATATCTGATATTTTAAAAGGAAAATAAGATTCAAGGAGTAGGGGGGGGGTGGGAAACCAGCAATGGGAAATGTAACAGGGTTATTTTTTCCTGAACGGCTCCAGTTTCAAGCTCTGGATCCTAAAGTGGCTTTCCGAGCTAAGGGCACCTGTGGGCCCATGAAGCTTTGGGGCCTGGGATACAGCCCACTGGAGATGTATTTACCTACCTAGCTACTTTTTGCACTAAAAAGGGTTTACTTCCTCTAAACATGGCCTGGATTACAATAACCTTGAAAGAAGCACAGAGTTAGGCAAAGTTTCAGTCCGTTATACAGAAGGTCTCCCTTGACAGTAAACTAACAACAGTACTTGGGGTTGATTTCTAGTTTTCACCAACCTCTGATTCATCTGTTGGTCTCATTTATCCTCCTTCCAGCCTTAGCAGCAGTGTGGGAATCCAGACTCTCTCAATGGTATAAGCAACAGGAGCGACCACCAAGTGTCAGGACTGAAGACACAGAGAAGCTCTGGGAATGTGATCTACCAAGACAATAAGAGCTACAGAAAGTGGCAGAATTCTTCCCCAGTCAACGCAAGTATTAGCACCTCAACAATACATTAGTTATGGCATTTTTCCATTATTATGTTAAAAATCTCCCACTTGTCAGTTTGCCATACTGTGGGGGCTTGCTTGTTGCTGCGCTGCTGCAATCTATGCCACCGGTATTCAGATGCCAGCAAGGTCACCCATGGTGGCAGTTTTCCGCGGAGCTACTAAACTAAGACACCCCAGGAAGCAGGACCTGGTGTTCTACTTCTGAAAAGAATTAGCCAGTGAAAACCTCATGAATAGCAGCAGAACACTGGTGGATAGAGTGCTGGAAAATGAGCCCCCCCAGCTGGAAAGGCACTCAAAAGGTAACTGGGGGGAAGCTGCTGCTCAAAGCAGAGTCAACCTTAAGGACGTGGACAGAGTAGAGCCTTCGAGATCTTCATGCGCTGATGTGGCATGACTCAAAATGAGAAGAAACAGCTGCAAACACGAAAGAAAGGAATGACGAAGTAAAAGAATTGAACACATTCTGCACTCCTCAAGCTGAGAAAACTGAAGAAAAAATTCAAACTTCGGGTTGCAATAGTGAAGGATTCTACAGGGAAAATATTAAACGACTCAGGAAACGTCAAAAGAAGATGGAAGGAACACGCAGAGTCATTATACCAGAAAGAACTGATCAGTGTTCAACCATTTGAAAAGGTAGCATATGATCAGGAGATGGCACTGAAGGAGAAAATAATGTTGCATTGAAGGCATTGGCAAAAAAAAAAAAAAAAAGCTCTGGGAATTGATAGAGTATCAACTGAGATATTTCAACAAACGGATGTAGCTCTAGAAGAGTGCTCATAGTCTATTTTAGGAAATTTGGAGGACGGCTACCTGGTCAATCAACTGGAAGGGGTCCGTATTTATGCCTATTCCCAAGAAAGGTGATTCAACTGAATGCAGAAATTATTGGCCAATGTCATCAATATTACACTCCAGTAAAATTCTGCTAAGATCATTCAAAAACAACTGCAACAGTATTTACAAGGAACCGCTAGAAATTCAAGCCAGATTCAGAAAAGGACGTGAAACCAGAGATAGCATTGCTCATGTCAGACGGATCTTAACTGAAAGCAGAGACTACTGGAAAGATGCTTATCTGTGTTTCATTGACTATGCAAAGGCATTTGACTGTGTGGATCATAACAAATTACGGCTAACATTGCAGAGAATGGGAATTACAGAACGCTTTTTTGTGCTCTTAAGGAATCTGTACCTGGATCAAGAGGCAGTCGTGCGAGCAGAACAGGGGGACACTGCATGATTTAAAGTCAAGAAAAGTATGCGTTGGGAGTGTATCTTTGCACCTCATCTTTTCAACCTGTATACCGAGAAAATAAGGCGAGAAAGTGTACTATATGAAGAAGGAGGCATCAGGATAGGAAGAAGACTCCTTAACAATCTGCGTTATGCGAATGACATGACTTGTTTGCTGGCAGTGAAGAGGACTTGAAACACCTCCTGATGAAGAGGAAAGACCACAACCTTCAATATGCATTGCACTGCAACATCAAGAAACAAAAACACTCACAACTGGACCAGTACATAGTAACATGATGAATGGAGAAAGTACTGAGGTTGTTAAGGATTTCATTTTACTTGGACCTACAATCAATGCCCACAGAAACAGCAGTCAATAAATTAAAAGACACATTGCACTGGGAAAATCTGTTGCAAAGGACCTCTTTCAAACACTGAAAAGTAAAGATGTCACCTTGAAGACCAAGGTGCACTTGATCCAAGCCATGGTATTTCAGTTGCATCATATGCATGCAAAAGCTGGACAATGAGCAAAGAAGACGGAAGAAGAATTGATACCTTTAAATTGTGGTGCTGGAGAAGAATATTGAATGTACCATGGGCTGCCAAGAGAACAAACAGATCTGTTCTGGAAGAGGTACAACTGGAGTGCTCCTTGGAAGCAAAGACGGTGAGACTGTGTCTTACATACTTTGGACACATTGTCAGGAGGGATCACTCCTTGGAGAAGGGCATCATGTTTGACAGAGTGGAGAGTCAATGAAGAACAGGAAGACCCCCAGTGAGGATGGGTACAATGATGGGCTTAAGCATAAAAATGATTGTGGACCTGGTAGAAGACTGGGCAGTGTTTAATTCTGTTGTGCACAAGGTCAGCAGGAGTCAAAGCTGACTCAATGGCACCTAACAACAATATATTAAAAATGGAAATGTATCTCATTTTAGTTATCATAAAGTTTTGTTTTCTTCTACTATGATGTATGATCCAATGGCTACCAGGGCTCCAAAAACGCTAATTATGGTAACTATTTAAACCCACAGCACTCCAGTTTGCCTGTCTCTTTTTAGCTTTGTATTTAGTCTGTATCACTCTCTCTATACACACAACCAGTGTGGTATTTTAGATGAATTAGTGTATTAATCTATTATAATTAAAATCAATAACTGGAGGAATTCAACTAAAAACAAAAACCCACAGCCTTGTTGCTTAATTGTTGTTGTCACTTTTTTTAAAAAACAAAATTGACCAGCTAATTGTGTTAAATTGGTTTGTAGATGCAGCTAAATGCTGCCCTCACACTCTGCTGTTTGCTGTTCAACCAAGGGGAAAGTTCAGCCTGGTAGAGAAATACTTTCGTTGATTACTACCCAAAAGCAATTAAACTGTAACAGAGTAACAACTGTAAATGCTTACAGAAACTGGTCGCAGATGCCTCAGTGTCTACAGTATCTGCCCCTTCTGCTCCCAGACCCAGACACTCTGTGAGGACAGAGAACCTCTTTTCTCCTTCTCTGGCCCACAGGTACCATCGTCTATCTCATGTGAAACCTGTGCAGAGGTAGCATGAGGCTACCTAGCAAAACAGCAAATAGTTCTGAACCCCAGGGCTTTCTCTTTCCTTGCTTTTGTTAGTTTCTGTCAAGTCAATTTCAGCTTACAGTGACCCAACAGGTCAGAGTAGAACTGTTCCCGAGGGTTTGCGAGGCTCTAATCTTTATGGGAACTGATTGCCCGGTCTTTTTCCCCGTGGAGGGCTGATGGGTCCTAATTACCAACATTTTAGTTACAGGCAGACCACCTATCTATTGCATCATCAGGGATTCTGCTGCTAAGTAATGCATAAGGTCCCTAAACCAAACCCAACCCCACTGCCTTCGAGTCAACTTGGACTCATAGCGACCCTGTAGGACAGAACAGAGCTGCTCTGTAGAGTTTCGATGGAGTACCCTGTGGATTCAGACTGATGACCTTTTGGTTAGTAGCCACAGCACTTAACCACTACGCCATCAGGGTTTCCCTAAGATCTGTAAGACAAAAAAAAAAAAAAAAACCGAAACCACTGCTGCTGAGCTGATTCTAACTTATAGTGACCCTATAGGACAGAGCCAGAACTGCTCTACTGAGTGTCCAAGGAGTGCCTCGTGGATTTGAACTGCTAGTCTTTTGGTTAGCAGACACAGCACTTACCCACTACCCCATCAGGTTTTCATTCAAAAAATTTAAGTTTAAGTTTAAAAAACACTGCTACTGAGTCGATTCTGATTCACAGCGACCCTATAGGACAGAGTAGAACTGTTCCATAGAGTGTCCAAGGAGCACCTGGCTGATTTGAACTGCTGACCTTTTGGTTAGCAGATACAGCACTTAACCACTAGGCCACCAGTGCTTCTCGGATTTCCATAAGGCGTTCAGTGGCTAACCTAAGGATTGATAGTTCAAACCTCCCTACTGGTCCTGCAGAACACAGCCCTAGGGATCTTCATCCATTAAGATCACATCCAAGAAAACCCAGAACAGTTCTAATCTGTAACGTACGGGATTGTCACGAGCTGACCCTGACTCCACGGCAACTGACAATAACAACAATACTTAACGTATACAGTGAGCACAATGAAGTGTCCTTGCTAGAGTCATGTACACTGTGAATCCAGGGAACTTTTCTTATATGACCTTCTACCCTCATACACTTGGCATTTGGCGACCCTCATACATGTTGCTTTTCCTCAATTTCAAGAAGATTGGTTCCAAAATGGAATTTTAACCAGAGTGAGGTCTTAAAAATTTCGTCACGCACAGCACAGGGCAGGCACTGAGATTTGATTCATTTTAAAAATGTTTAAAATACGGTACTGTGGTTTGTTGATTTATGAAGCAGTTGCTGAATTTGACAATATGCTCCTTCTTCCACCAGAGGGCTCCTTCATAAACATATTAAATCCTTTGCACAATAAAAAGGCAAATCCAACTTTTGGAATACATGTATTTTATTTGATATCATCGTAAAAACAGATAAATGCCTAATTAGAGTGTTGTATGCTGGGGGAGAATTATTATGACCACACAAGAAAATCTCAATCTTATTTTTTATTGATTGATTATTAGTTCATCCATTCATTCACAACAACAAAACAAAACAAAACATTGTTTAACCCAGTGCTGTTTCTATGATTGCTTGCCGATTGGACCATTACAGATCCAGGGGGTTTTCACCAGCTGATTTTCAGAGGTCAATTGCCAGGCCTTTCTTCCTAGTTTATCTTGGTGTGGAAGTTCTACAGAAATCCGTTCAGCATCACAGCAACACAAAGGCCTCCACTCGCTGATGGGTATGGCTATGCATGAAGCAGATAGGCTAAGAAGCCAACCATCAATGGCCCCTTTGTGAATTAGAGGATCTGGGTTTGAACCCAACTGGGTACCAGTTAAACCATTCATGCAACAAACTATTTCTTCTCTTTGCACCTCAGTGTATTGCCTCTAAAATGCAGGTAGTATTCAGAGTTTCTGGCATTTCTTCCTCAGTTTTAAAGCTATTGGAAATTTAAGTCTCACAGAGTCCCCAAAGAATTTAGGAGTGGGAAACAAACCCCACAGACTATGAATACTGTCTTCATTTTATAGATGAGGCTTAAAATGGAGAAATAATTTGCTTCATTAATTGATTAATTGATGGTAGAGTCAGAACAAGGCTCTAAAGATCCTCTAATTCATAATTACATGTGGCATCCATTATGTTAATTCTTTTAACATACTTAAAAAGAAATAAACTTCTGCCTCTGAGAGTTAGAAAAAGTCATCTCCATTGTTGGAACATAAGAGCACGTGCCTTTGTTCCTGTGGTCTTTTGTACTTTTCTCTTTCCAAGTTGTGTGCTTTTGACCCTTGGGGCCCCTCTTTAGGTTAATGGAATTAGAATTTCTGGCCTTGAAAATCCACAGTATGTGGTGATGAAAGAACCTCTGTAAATAAGGAGAAATACTGCAGGTCCTCCAGCAGTGTCAGAGGGAAGCAGGTGGCATCATGCATCATAAAAACATTGTTGCAGATGCTGTTTCTAAATGCTAAAGACAGTTTTGTTTTGTCCAACACCAGAGAGTTTTGTCCAATACCCAGACCTTAACTATTGATGTTACAGACTATAAAAGTACCCCTCATTCAGTAAAAGTTCTCTCTTGATTGTTAACTTTAAAATGTTTTGCTCTGGAAATAAACTTTAAATCTTTTTTCTGCTCTCCAGGAACTACAAATATGCATGCATTTTCATCATCAGGCCAGAAGGGCATCACTGCTGTTTTCTTCTTCTCTTGTGCATGCAAAAAAGTGACTTGGTTAGAGTTCTGATCTAAGCCAAGAGCATGAGAGTTTCTGAAGGGACAGCACTGAGGAGTTATCGCTCACTGCCCACCTGCTGTTTGAGCTGAGAGTCAGGGAATGACGGTGTTTTCTTCACTTTTACCCAACATTCTCCTTCTCATACATACATCTCTAGTCTTAAATTATTTTAAATATTAGGTTTGCTGTGGTGATTCGTAAATGATGGATTGAAGGTGGGTAATTGCATCTGTCTTCAGGATCAACGGCAATGGTTCTGCTGTTGACTTGGTGAGGGCCACTGGACCGTGTCAGAGAGGACCCTGAGATGAGTGCATTAGTCAGCTCTGGTTGGCTTCATACTAAATCTATTGGGCATGACCTTTTCCCCCTCTGCCTGGGACCCAAAAGGCAATCATTGCCGCTCTGGCCACAGCTGACAGTCAATGGTACCTCAGTGGATGATATATGTGTCAGCCGGTGAGCAAAAGAAATGACAGTTCTACTCCTCTAGGACCACAGTTACTGAAAAAGTAAAGAGCACTGAATTCCCAAGTGGGATCCCTTGTAACAATATGCACAGAATTCAGAAATGATAGCCTAGTATGCACCCTTCTTAGTAGTTCCTCTTTCCATAGGAGACCAACGAGTGGAAGTTGAAGGACTTAAGCGTGTGGAGTAAACTGTACATATTTCTATTACAATTTTTGTCCTCTGGTATTATAATCAGTGATTTGTTTCCCTGGATCCTTCTCTAGGCTATGCATTCTTTGAGGAAAAAAAACCTGCTATTGAGTTGATGATGACTCACAGTGACCCTCTAGGACAGAGCAGAACTGCCCTATAGGATTTCCAAGAAGCAGCTGGTGGATTGGAACTGGCAACTTTTCAGTTAGCAGGCGTAGCTCATAACCACTAAGCCATCCATGTTGCTGGAGAACAGGAATTATTTCTTATTTTCCATATAACTTCATTCATTACCTAGTACAATAGCTGGCATACATAAACCATTTGATAAATGCTTTTAACATGAATGAATTAAAAAATAGGAATATATGTGACTATAAAACGGAAAACTAGTTGCAAGAATCAAACCTAGAAAGCAGGTTGCATAAACCCATTGCCATCAAGTCAATTCCCACTCAATGCCACCCTGTAGAGAGGACTAAAATTTGTCAAAAATTACTGGAATGAAATCCAGTGGAGACACTCTACTCCCCTGAGTATAAATAACTCTGAAATCATTTAGAGCAGAGCTCAAGAGAAGTATGGATAAAACAAAGAATTCTATCTGGTATTAAATTCTAAGTATATATTTAGGGGGAAAAAAGCAAAACACAACACAACAAAAACAATTTCTGTCATTTTTATTCTTCCATCTACAGAAAGTAAAGACTTAAAAAATCTGGGCCAGAGGGTACGTGAAGAAAGACTGATGTTCCTCTACGGAGGAGTAAAGACTGCAGGAGGGCAGCGCAGTTCTTGTGTTTATCTAACACGAGCTTTGGTTTTCAAAGGCTGAGGAACACTGACTCGGCGTGGACTATGCTCTTGTTGCTGAGTCCCCGCCTGTTGGGCAGAGGATCAGAAGCAACCAAACCTGAAGGCACTGCTAAGCAAGGGACTTTCTATTATTGGCAGGAATCAGAGGAGCCTGGGGGGATAACCTGTGACTCCACCAGGTGTCTGAACTTTCCTTCTCTTTAGCAGGAGTGTTCATTCTTTCCCTCCCCCAGGCCTAGGCACAGTGTGGAGCTCAAAGCTTCCTATAGACTGCGTCTATATCCAACCATTCATCCTTTCTCTCTAGCCTTCCTGGAACATAAAACCCCCAAATCCAAACCCAGTACAGTGGAGTTGATTCGGACTCCAAGCAACCCTGTAGGGCAGAGTAGAACTGCCTCATAGAGTTTCCAAGGAGTACCTGGTGAATTCAAACCACCAACATTTTTGATTAGCAGATGTAGCACTTAATGACTAGGCTTCCAGGGTTTCTTCCTGGAACATAAAACCCACTGCTGTCAGGTCGGGTCTGACTCACAGCGACACTATGGGTCAGAGTAGAGCTGCCCCATAGAGTCTGAAGGAGTGCCTGGTGGATTTGAATTGCAAGACTTTTTGGTTAGCAGATGTGGCACTTAATGACTATGCTGTCGGGGTTTTTCTTCCTTGTAACTGTCTTCCAGGCACAGCACACAGCCCTCAACAGCAAAACAGTAGCAACCAAGAAAACCAAACCCACTGCCGTCGACTCCATTCCAACTCATAGCTACCCTGACAAGTCAGAACAGAGCTGCCCAAAGAGTCTACGAGGAGCACCTGGGATTCGAACTACCAACCTTTTGGTTAGCAGCCCTAGCACTTAACCACTACACTGCCAGGAATTCCCAACAATAACAGGAGAGCCCTAAGTAACGTGGGAAAATGGTCCATTGGGCAAGCTGGCAGGGATGTAGGCAATCCCCACCCACCAGCTAAGGGAACGTGAATCTGATCAAGCCTCTCCCGTTCAGGGCTAGTTCACAGGAGACAAATAGGATAGACGAATATTAAATGACACCAAGGAGACTTAATCACTGAGGGAGAGACGTTCTACAGAACGTGACACCTGGTTTATTTTAAAAATTGGCATCAAGTAAGGGGAAGGGAGAACTGCTGTGATTTAGAGAGCTACAGGGACAAAAATCACATGCAGTGGGACCTTGTTTGGATCACAATGTAAGTAGACTAACTGTCGAAAGACATTTCTGAGACAATCTGGGAAACTTCAATGCAATCCAAATATAAGATGATATTGAGAAACTATTGTTAACTTTTTAAAGTTAAATTTAACTTTGTTTAAAGATCATTATTATATGTCTTTTTTCTTTTGGAAACCTTACCTTTTTTATTAGAAATCCTGGTGGCATAGTGCTTAACAGTTACGGCTGCTAACCAAAAAATCAGTGGTTCAAATCCATCAGGCACTTCTTGGAATCCCTAAGGAGCAGTTTTCCTCTGTCTTACAGGGTTGCTATGAGTCAGAATTGAGTCAATGGCAGTGGGTTTGGTTTATGGTTTTAGTGTTCACTTTTATAAAATTGGTTATATAGCTATGTTCAATAAGTTTAACATTTATTGGTGCATGTTGACATATATATGAGGTAACTAGCATTATGTCTAGGATTCATTTTAAATAATCTAGCAAAGCAAAACAAAAACCAAGTGTGTGTATGTCTGTGCACATGTACAGAAAACAGGCCTGGCCAAACTTGAGAATTGCTAAGCTGAATGTGGCTTAATGGTTAAGTGCTATGTCTGCTAACAACAAGGCTGACAGTTTAAATCCACCAGGTGCTCCTTGTAAACTCTATGGAGCACTTCTACTCTGCCCTGTAGGGTCCCTATGAATTGGAATCAACTCAGTGGCACCAGGGTTGGTTTTGGGCTTTTTAAGCTGAATGATAAGTATGTAGAGTTCATTTTACTGATTTCTCTGCTTTTGTGAGTATCTAAAAATTTCTACAACAAAAGGGTTTGATTTAGGGACTTGCAGGCATTGGAAACCTTGGTGAGAGCTCTTTAAAGGTCAGAGGGAAGCAGAGAATTAAGGCTTAATAAGTGTTTTTTAAGGGAGAAGACTCTAGAATTTTTAATGCTTGATACAATGAGAGGTTAACACGTTAGAGGAAGAAAAAGAAACCCACAGGGTGAGGTCCCCACGAAAGTTGGAGGAAGTGAGAGCCAATGGCACAGAAGCAGGGTTGGCACTGTGCCCATGGTTACAGGCCACAAACACTGTGCTAAGCTAAACCAGGACCCTAAGGCAGAAGGGGAATCATTTTTTCAGAGCATTCCTAGAGAGCAACACACATAGAAAATAATGGTATGACCTCGAACTTTTGGAATGACTTTGCCTACAAAGCTCATGAACTATATTTTATCCTCACAACCTTCTTATAAGAATGCAAAAAAGGAGACAGATATTAAGAGCTATGGGACAGAAAGTCTATACTTAGTTAAAAAAGGCCCCCTAGAAATTAAGTATCTGCCATTTGTCTTTTCAACCTTAGGAAGAGCTGGCCAAAGAGCCTCTTGGTCCAGGAGGCAAGCCAAGACTTGCAGAGCCTAATGCTGTCCTGATCCACACTTCTTGTTCCTGGTCAGCCCAGCCCCTCCGCATAGGAAGAAAGGCTGAGTAGAGAGCAGTGCAGACTCAGGTCTGGTGCTCTGCCAGGTAGATGTCCCTCCCTGGAGTCACGGCACTGCCCCCACCGCCAGGATGCCAGTGGGCACCGGTACCAGGACACAGTTACTCAGCATGGTTCAGCGTCTCCTGTTCAGCTTGCGCATGCTACCACTTCTGAGGCTGGGCCCAGAATTGTCCAGGCCTAGGGCTGATGTGGAAACCCTGGTGGCCGAGTGGTTAAGTGCTATGTCGGCTAATCAAAACATTGGCAGTTTTAATCTATCGGGTGCTCCTTGAAAACTCTGTGGTGCAGTTCTGCTCTGACTTACGGGGTTGCTATGAGTAGACTCGACGGCAGTGGGTTTGGTTTTCAGTTTAGGGCTGATATGTCCAGTTTGTCAGTGAGGGCAGGCTGCCCTGACACATCATATCAGATGTGTCATGTCACCTTTCTTCTGTCACCAAGCCTAGTGCTCCAATCGATCTTCCATCCCCTCCTCACATCATCTGCTCTGTTTTCTGCTTTCTTTCCCTACTAAGGATCTCTTCTCAAGGGGCAGTTAGCAGCGAGGCAGCAAGGAGAACCCAGAAGTCCTGGGCAGACTATTTGCCATCATTTCTTGCCCACGATGTTTTGAGCCCAGGCTATGGGCTTCGCCCAGTCACAGAAAGCAGAGCAAATACAAGCTTTTTGTTTTTCCATTTCACTGGATAAGGGCAAGGGAACTAGGAGAAACTGAAGCAAAATAAAGGAAAAAATCCAATGGACACATTTAAACAATTACAATACTATTATTGCAGATACAGAAGATTATCCAAGTACTTTTCTAATGAAATACTGTCTTAAAGCTAAATGCATGGTGATAATGGTGCCTTCAGGACCCAGGGAAACCAGTCATTCTCCTGTGGCAGGGAGCTTCTGGAAGAAGGGGGCCATGCCCTGGGCTGTTAGTCTCCGTGGTCCATTGCTTAGTCTGATTAACGCATCACAGATGCGCCAAAACCTCTTACTGCACTCACCCCGAGGACCAAGGGACAACAGGGATACACTAATACATGATCATTAGTTTTCATTATTAATAAATAGACACATCAACCCACAGGGTTATGATCTGCTATATATCATGAACTGCATTCATAATTTGTCTCAGCACAATTTAACAATAAATGCTCTTTCAATCATTTTAGAACAATGATTATTCCAGCTCAAAATACCCTAAAATGTACTTCAAAAGCTGCAACTAGACTGAGACTCACTTTGAGCCAGGCTTTTGCAATACTTATTCCTCTCATTCAGGGAAAGTCTAGCAGGAGTTGTCTGTTCTGTCACTGACATCCAGGTTCCCATGCATCACAGGCCTGCACTCGGTCCCAGGGCTCAGAGTCTGTTTTCAAAGTGCACATGAAGTTTACCAGTGGGAAGAATGTTCTACACAGAAAAAAATCTGTACTTTTCTATCCTACTTACAAGGTCAACATGGTTCTGGATACCACTACAAAAAAGATTCTTTCTCTCCCATGGCTCCCACCAAATACATCTGTGGAAATTGTGTCTGAGATTAGCATGGTGTTAGAATCTGGGTGATATAAGGGTCCACAGTGTCCTGGCTACAGAAGATTGATCTGAAAATTTTAAGAGAGGGGGAAAAAAAAGATGTTGATATTTTAAAGTTTCTAGGAAAAAAGACTTAGGTAGTTCTTATACCTTAAAGACTATTTGCTATGTTGTTCATACTTTTACAAATACAGTATTGATTTCTTAATCATTCTCTAATTGTAAAATTTCAAGATACGTAAATTTTTAGACTAGTTGCAAATTTTTAAACTACACACTGATTTTAAGTATCATTTATAAAATTTAAATGATGCTTAGAAATGCAAAGGAAAAAATAACACTTACTTATATCCATATTTTCCAGATATATCTATCACCATATTTGCTCCCAACTTAATCTGCGATTGTTCAGATGAGTGTTCCTTCCAGATAAACTCAATACTTGTAACGTTTCCAACATTAACATCTGTATCAATTAATTTTTCATAAGTCATGCCTGGCTGAAGTTGTCTACTGTAAACAGAAGAAAAAGCCTCATAAGCTTGTGCTCAGCCTTCGCAATAGCGAAGTGAAAGAAAACATCTGTGTGTACCACGGAATGCGTGCTTTCCATTCACACTGATTGCTGTCTCAGAATAGCGTGGTCCTGAAGCTGGGATAAAGGGTGAGGTAGACCAGAAGCTTGGCTCACTGACTTACAGGTGCTGCCCAGAGAGGCACTGTCTTGATGAGTTTTCCATAGTCAAAGAGCTGGTCTTGGCTTTGTGGTATCAGAAAACAGATTTTACTGATGCTAGGAAATGATCAAATTGTCAACAATGGAAAAAACTCACTCAAGATTAATCTATAAACCAGAATCCTGTTATCAGTTCCTGATAGGGAAATCCTTCCTTTCCCATTAACCAGGCTGTTCTCCTACCAGATCCCTGACACCTTCTTTATCTATATAAGGGAACGTGGGTAACCAAATGAGTGCCCAGGAGGGGTTTTACTAAGTGCGGCAACAGAGAAAGGAGGATTATCTTGGGCTGTGTTCCATCCAAGACAAAATGAAATCAGAAGAAACTTTGCCTTCCTATGAAGCCAAAGTCCTTCTCTGAAGGCACGCTACAATGACAACACCACCCAGACTGCTCTAAAACCAAGCCCATTGACATCGAGTGGATTCTCACTAATGGGGACCCTGCTCAACAGAGCAGAACAGCTCCATCAAGCTTCTAAGCAGCGCCTGGTGTGTTTGGGTTGACAGTTACAGCGCTTAACCACTATGTAGCTAGTTTCCCAAGACTACTTGTAACACCCACATTAATATCTCATACCTCCATGAGGGCTCCTGACTTCCCATTGTCTCCTTCTATTGATAACCACCCTCTTGATGATATTTTTCCTGTTTTGGTCGTGTTGGCGGAAGAAATTAAGCTGCAGTTAGTAACTGAGTTAAGCTACAGACTCATCTAAACTAGTACCCAGGTCAATCCCTGTTACATGACTTTGACTTATGCTCCTGATAATACTTATCCCTATCTGATGTTTCCTTACTCACTTGCCAATTTATTGTCTGTTTCCTCTAACTGGACTATAACAATATGAAAGTAGGAACCGTGTTTGTACCCCAGCAATTAGAACGGTTCCTAGCACATAAAACCAGAACATCAAGCCCGCTGCCATCGAGTCAATTCCACCTCAGAGCGACTCTGTCGGACACAGTAAAACTGCCCTGTGAGTCAGAATTAACTCAATGGCAATGAGTTTGGTTTGGCTTTTGGAATCTTTATGGAAGGACACTGCCATGTCTTTCTCCTGAGGGGTGGCTGATGGATTTGAACTGCCAGCCTTCCGCGTCAGCAACCAGGTGCTTTAATTATCTTGCCAACATGTCTCCTCCTGCCAACGCAGGAGGCACCTACATGTTTGCTGTATACATGCACGGATGTTGGTATTCCTAGGGCTTGTTCTATGTCGTGACAATGCCATGTACTGATTTAATCGTCAGAAGGCAACTTCATCTTCACATTCTGAAGGGCAATATCTCTGTTGCTCCATGAACTGTTTTCACTCAGTGCCCACACAATGCAGCCTTGTCAGATCCGACTCGACGGCACTTGGCTAGAAGCCCAAACAACCAAGATGTAATCTAGAGGGGGAAGTTAGATTCTACAGCTTAACTGAAAAAGATAGCAAGACACCTGCTGGGAATCTTAAAGGCAATTATTCTTAAAAAAAAAAAAAAAGATTAGGTTAACTATGTAGCATGACTAACAGCTTCTTTAGACATTACCAAAAGAAGTATGGAAATGTCAAAACACTCCCACAACACATAATAGGGACAGGCACTACAAATAGACCCTCACCTACCCCTAGCCAGGTGTCTTATGCAGGACCCTATGACCCGCAGAGCCATAGGCACACCTTGTGTTAAACTGCTACCAAATGGGTGGCTTCATGGAATCATGAACCTTGGGTACAAACAAGATGTGCTAAGGCAGGAGACTTAGCATGGGCAAAATCAGGAAGGGAAGGAAGAGTGGGATCTATGTAATGCTGGAAACTGCAACTGGGTAACCCGGCTAAGCTAAAGAGGAGTGAAACACCCCTGGGAAGGTGGACCAGGTCTGTGCACCCACCTAGGATGCAGCAAACCACTGCCGGAATCCACATGTGCAGAGCTAATACTAAGACGACTTGCAGACATTTCACCAGAGGGACTAAAGCGACACAGCCCACAGTTGACAAAACAAACACAAAATTCTGTCTTTTCTGTCACTGCCCATTATTTGCAGATAACGGAAATCACAGAAGTGAAGCACCTAATCCATCCACCCGTGACCAGATGATAGCATCTAGTTGGCATGTGCAATGTTAATTCTGAAATGAATTATAGAACCAAACAATGGGAGTGAAACACAAAGATGCTGAGGTTGATCAAATAAAACCTAAGGAAAATGTAAGATAAAAGAGAAGTTGAGCGAAAGACATGCAGTAGATGTCTGTGCTGACTTATTCCTGAGATGGACTGAGCCAATGCATGTCTAATCTCTGTGGGTATGCTTATAGAGAGTTGGCTAGAAGCTTAGCAACACATTTTAAAAATTTCATGTACAAGTTACAGCCTAGAAAAATAGAGATGTGTTCCCCAGTTAGCATAATGTCAAATGGCCTGGATTAAAAACAGGTCTCATGTATGCCACTGCTGATGTTTTTCACTTGCTTGATTATCTAGATCAGTATTTTCACATCTAGTTTCCTACCGTTTTCAGTTTCTAGTCGAAACTGCCAAGAAGACAGGTATTAGGATCCCTACTTTCTGTTTAGCAAGTAAAGAGTCAACATTGCCCTATAGCTGGTGGTACCCTAGGGAGAGAGAAAGCCAGGGACCATCTAAGCATTTCCTGAGCACCATGTTAGCTGCCAGCCCCTCCCACTGACACCTACCTGGCAATCTCCAACTCCTCTGTTTTCCCATTTCTTCCGCCCACTCGAAGAAATATACTCCCCTCAGTGACATTGTTTCCACTGAGTCTGATAGACAATTTGTGCCTCCAGCCTGGAACAAACAGGAGAACAGAAAACGGAGGGTTAAAAATACTGGAAATGTATAGCATCCCGGACACTTTAAGTAAGTATTACATGGCTTAAGAATAGAACAAGGCTTTAGAGAGATCCATGAAGAGACATAACATAAGTTGAGTGAATTTGGTGAGAACACTACATTTCAAAATACATACAAACACTCATATTTTAATCTCTCAAAAGTAAATAGTTTAATGATTTTCCAAAAAGAAAATGTGTTCATTTTCCAAGCACATTTACGATTTTTTAAAATAGAAGTGATGTGTCTTCTCTCACTGATTCCATTTGTGTTCCGTGACATGTAGACTTTCCATGGCCAGGTTTTTTATTCACTATAGTTTCACAATTCGAAAGCATCTGAGTCATTTAGAGGCAAAGTGAATTGTTCCTCACTCTTCTGCTGGGATGTGGGCGAGGCATCCCTAGTCAGCATAATTCTAGATCTGCTTCATAACTGACAATAACATAATTCCCCTACACATGGTTAAGTGTAACTTTTTAAAAACCTAGGGCTAAACAGATCTTTTATTCTGGTTCCTGAAATTCTTTCATGCTTAATATGAGGTCTGACAAGTAAGTTCACATCCTAGAAAAAGTGGTCCATATCTCATTGTTGAGTGTCACTTTGGTCACCTTTGAAGTACTCACTTTGGGAAACTATGCCCTGATGCCAGTACCTAGTCCACCCCTTCAAAGCAATTTTGGACCTCTGTATCTGGAATGGCCATCAGAGCTGTTGTTGTATTACCCTTAGTGTCCTGAATGTCATCAAAACGTCTTCCTTTCAGTATTTCCTTTATCTTCGGGTAAAGAAAGAAATCACTGCAGGCCAGATCAGGTGAGTAGAGAGGGTGTTCCAATACAGTTATTTGTTTACTAGCTAAAAACTCCCTGACAGACAACTGTACAATTAAGTTTTCAAACCTGGCACTGTGCCACTGTGTGCAATGGCCACTCCAGAAAGAGTTCCAAACTTACTTTGAAGGGTGGGCTAAGTGCTGGCTTTGGTGAATAGCTTCCCAAAGGGAGTACTTCGAAGGAAACCATAGTGATAGTCAGCAATGAGGTATGTAACACTTACAACCTCGTAACTTTAACTGATAAAATACAAGTTTTTAAGAAATTCAAAAAGCACTAGAACACGAAGAAAGTGAGAGAAGGGGACCTAGCAGAGAAAATTATTTAATTCATCAAGTTAATCACTACCAGTGAGCCTTTTCCCCTCTTCAACCTGTTTCACTGAAATTTGGTTTCCACTGTCACCTCTCTACTGAAACCACTTTCTCTGAGCTCGCCAGGGACTGAGTTGTTGCGTCTCCAGTGAGCCCCTGGAGCCCTTGTCCCAGGTGACCTCTCAGTGAGTTGGTGGGGCGCATGCATGTGGCCTTCTCATTGTCCTTCTTCTCTTGGCTCCTCTAACCCCCACTGCCCATTTTCCTTCCATGCCTCTGCGCTTGTCCAGTCTCGCCTTCAGGGCCTTCTCTCTCCGCTCTCTTCTCACTTGACACTCTCCTTGGGGGTTTACATCACCATGGCTGCTGTCCAGACTTCTGTCTCCACACCATGTCCACCTCCAGCAGCTCTCAGACCCTCATCTCCAACCACCTGCGAGATACGCACACATCCAAGCCTCAAAGGCACCTCATATGTAACACCTCAGAAAATGAGCCTCTTGTCTTATTATTCAAACTAGCCTCTCTTCCCGTGTTTCCAACCTCAGCGAGTGCTACACCATCTCTTCAGCAAGAACTCCCCTTAACTTCTCTCTCCTCTGCATCCCTCAGATGCATTCACCAAGTTCGGCTAAGCTTCTACCACCTAACCGTCTCCGTCTCCGGAGTCTCTCCACTTGTCTCTATGCTTCTGCATGGAGTGTTGCCACAACTGCCGGACAGGTTACCTTGCCTGCATCTTGCTCCCTCTAATCCATGTGCTAACTTGGGTGATTTTCTAATCTTTGTTGAAACTGACTTGACAGCAGTGATTTGGGTTGGGGTTAACCGTTCAGGCGATTTTCTACTGACCCAGAGAAAAGTTCCACACTCTCCACATGGAACACAAGGACTTTCATTCTCAGCTTCTCCCACCTCATCTCACACTGTCCTCCACCTTTTCCTCGATAGTCCCACAGGGACGTCTTCCTTCTGTCCTACTCTCTTACTCCCACTATTTACATAGACTGTTTCTTTTTTCTAGACCATTCTCTTCTTCTCTGTCTTCTTCACCTTTTAGGATTCAGCTTAGAAATCACTTTCCCTTAGATGGTTCACTGAGCTGGTTGTGGTAATTCCCCCTTTGGATGCTGTAAGTTCCTTGAATGTCTCCTGACACAAAGTTTACTACTTGGGATTGAAAAGGATTTGGTCTGTGGTACTCCCCACCAGTCTGTACTCAGCGAGGGACTTCACTGTGTCCTCAGGGCCTGTTCCAACAACACCCAGTGCTTAGCCGACACTAGTTAGCAGCTGTTGAATTTTTGAAGGTAAGCACCTTAAAACATTAAAATAAAACTTCATTATAGTACTTACGGGCAAATGGGGAAAGAGTCCCTGTGTTTAAAAAATAATAGGGTCTATCAGGTGCCATGCTTTCAAGGTGAAATCTATCCGCAAAGTGACCCATTGTTGGACAACCTTCTTTGGGACAATGGAAGCAACTTCCCTGGTGACAGAAAATAGGAAGTAGTTATGTATGTGGTTAGACATTTTTTTCTCTTCAGTAAACTCACTCTATATTATTAACCTATAATATATCTTTGGAATGTAAGTCAAGTATATGATTTTAAATGACCAAGTTGTAAGCTTTCAAAAACAAAGAAAACAAAAGGAACAGAGAGGAAACGATAAACTATCTGTTAGAAAAATGGATAAAGGATGTCAATAGATAAGCCTCAAGAGGAAGCCCAAATAGTTACCAGCTATATAAATAGATGTTCAGCCTTATCAGGAAATGCTAATTAAAACAAATTACAGCACGGCATCTAGGGACAATACGCAGTGTGCTGCTTTTAAGATTTGTGAAATTTGGTTTTTCTCTCTAAATTTTATTTGTTTTGTTGTTGCTGCTGAGACTATGCACAAAAAAGCATACACCAATTCAGTAGTTTCTCCCTGTGCAAATTAGTGGCACTGATTACCTTCTTTGTGTTGTGCAATAATTCTCACCGTCCTTTTCTGAGTTGTTCTTCCTCCATTAACATAAGCTCATTGCTCCTGTTTCCTATCCAGTCTTCTTTTTTTAAAATTTTCATTGTGCCTTAAGCGAAAGCTTACAATTCAAATCTATTTACCATATGAAACCCTGCACACACACCACTATGCTACTCCAACTGCTCTCTTTCTACACCTACTCCCCACCCTGCCCCATGATAGAACACTCTTTTCCACCCTGTACTTTCCGCATCCATTCAGTCAACACCTGTCCCTCTCCAACCTCTCATCTTGCCACTGTAAAAAAGCTGCTCGTGTATATATTTAAGCCAAGAAGCATATTCTTCACCAGAATCACTCTACGTCTTATAGTCCAGTCCAATCTTTGTCTGAAGAGTTGGCTTCAGTACTGGTTTTAGCTGTGGGCTGACAGAGAATCTGGGAACTATGTCCTCAGGGGACCCTCTAGTCTGACGGATCATCAAGTGTAGTCTTTTAATAGACTTCTAGTTTTGCACATTGATTCTTCTCCAGCTACATCAGAGACTACATTGTGTTCCCTGTCAGAGCAGCCATTTGAGGTGGCCAGGTACCATCTAGTCCTTCTGGTCTCATGCTGATGTAGTCTCTGCATCAAATGGCATCTTCGGTCGTGTTTTTCTCGTGTCTTTGAAGCCCTTTATTCTGCCGTGCTCCAGATGGATTGAGAACACTTGATGCTACTTAGATGACAGCTTGCTAGCTTTTAAGACCCCAAATGCTGCTCTTCAAAGTGGTATGCAGAATATTTTCTTTAAAAAATGTAGTAATGCCAATTAGCCTAAATATCTCCTGAAACCATGGTCCCCAGATCCCGTACTGCTACTCTGTCCTGCAAAATGTTGGGTTATATTTAGAAAACAGCACTTGGCTGGCTTTAACTTTGGTGTATTCCAGTTGTACTAACCTCCTGTCTACTTCGTGCAGTCATTCCCTTCACCTAACCCAAGTCCTATCTACTGTCTAATGTGTGAATCCCTCCTCCCACTCTCCTCACTCTTATAACCATGAAAGATTATTTTCTTTTGTGTTTAAAATGTCTAAGTTCTTATAATAATGTTCTCATACTGTATTTGTTCTTTTGCAACTAATTTTACTCAACATAGTGTCTTCCAGATAATCCCATGTTATGAGATGTTTCCTGAAATCATCATTGTTCTTTCTCATTGCATAGTATTTCATTGTGTGAATACACCATAGTTTGTTATCCATTCATCTGTTGGTTGACATCTAGGTTGATTCCATCTTTTTGCTATTGTGGACAGTGCTGCAATAAACATCGGTGCGCATATATCTGTTTGTGCAATAGACCTAATTGCTATAGGTATGAGTTTAATGCTGTCATTCCGATGTCTTTTTTGGTGCACTGTAGACAGTTCCTTTGCTCTATTTAATTTTTTGTGCTGAGTGTTTTTTCTTTATGTATTTTCTCATCATCTTTTTCGTGTTGGTGGTTTTCTGTTTGCTGAGGCTTCATGTTTTTCTTGTTTTTTATTTTGAAGTGTAGGATTGATAGTTTCCTTTGTGATTACCTTGATATTTACCCCTATTTTTCTAAATTTAAATCACCCTTTAATTTCTTTATGTTGCCTTGCCTTTCTCTCCATCTAGAAAATCTATGACTATGTTTTTCTTTTGAGACTCTCTTTTTTGGGTACAATGTCTACATAATGACATCTCTGTGTCCCTATTTTCAGTATTTTGCCCATGATTTGTTTTTATGATTCCCCTCATTGGGTTGATATCCAGCTGCTGTGTTCCATGTTCTGGTCCTGGGTTATTACCTGGTATTACTGATTGTCTAATGAAAGGACTCAATTTAGTATTTCTTGTAATTTTGGTTTGGTTTCGCAAATTCCTTAAATTTCTATTCATTTGGAAATGTTCTATTTTCACTATCATATTTGAGAGACAATTTTGTTAGGTATGTAGTTCTTGGCTGGAGATTTTCTCCTTCAAAGCTTTGTATATGTCATCCCACTGCCTTCTTGCCTGCTTGGTTTCTAGTGACTAGTTCAAGCTTAGTATTACAGATTTTTCTTTGTAGGCTATTTTTTATTTATCTTTATCCACTTTTAAAAGTGTCTCCTTACCTTTCATTTTGACAAATTTGATTATAATATGTCTTGGTGTCTTTCTTTTGGGATATACCTTATGTGGAGTTTGATGGACATCTTGGGTAAATGTCTTCTCATACTTCATGATAGCAGGAAAGTTTTCTGTCAACAAATCTTTGACAATTCTATATGTAATTCTTAGTGTTTCTTGATTTTTTAAAAATTATTTTATTTGATTTTCCCTCAAATATGTTGATATCACGTACTTTATCTCCAGTTTCTCTAATTTAGGCTTCCATTGTCTCAGTTCTGTTCTGTTGACTTTGTGTTGAGTTTCTAATTTAATAATTTTATTATTCATTTTCTGAATTTCTAATTTTTGCCACCCAATGCTTTCTTGCTGCTTGTTCAACTTGTCATTGTACTCTGCTACATTTTGCCTCATCTCCTTCCTCATCTCTCAAAGAATTCTAAATATTAATCTTTTGTATTCTATCTCTGATAATTCCATGAAGTTCTCTTCCTCTGGAAAATGTGAGTCTTTATTTTGTGAGCTTTCTGAAGGGATCGCAGTCTGCCGTTTTAAGCACTTTGATGTAGACTGCTGTTTCCTAGCCATTGGTAAATTGTAGTTATGGATTCAGCTCAGGTGTCTAGAAGGTCAGTTACCTAGTGTGTGGTACAGACTGTCACCTAGATGGACACGGATGATTAGTATAGGCACAGGTATCTGGCTGCAGACACAGAGAAAGGGGGGCTAACAGGCATCCATGTGTATCTGTGAGGGTGGTGTATTCCTTTATGTCTCAATCTAGGTGAAGGAATAGTCTCTGCTCTGATTTTCCTGGCTTAAGGGTCAGCAGAAAAAAATTTTTTTTCTTTATCCCCCCCTTCCCTGAGTGTGTTAAACTAGTTTTTTTCCAGTCTCAGAGAATGGCCCAGACAGGGCTTAAGGAGTCCCATCTCTGACTCAGTTAATGACTTCAGACTCCAGAGACAGGTGCAGTGCAGAAGTGGATGGGGAGAATGGCTCAAGGCAGTTTTGAAGAGCTCCACTTCCATCTCTGTTAGTGGCATTAGACTCTAGCACCAGGCACAGTTCAGAGAAGAGAGGGGGTAGTTCCAGGAGAGGGGAGACAGATTCGTGTCAAAGGAAAGATTCAGATCCATGCACAGCACTTTACACTCAAAGACTTAGCTTTTGGCCATCTGGTGCTGTCCCTCACTGGCTCCAGAGCACGAGTGGATGCTCCAGACAATCACCTTGCTGAGTACAGCACCCGTCAGCCTCCACATGGTGGCCATGACTGCCTCCTGGCAGGTCAGGTCTGTGGAATCCTGTGGGTTTCTGGCAGTTCTCTTCCTTCCACTTTGCTCAGTCCAGTTTCTCAACTTTGCCTTTGATGTTCAGGGCTCCTAGGATTTCATTCATACTGAATTCATTTGTTCTTTTGAGTGTTTGTTGTTAGAGACATCACAGGAAGCATTCCTCTACTCTGTCATCTTGGATCCTCCCCCGTCTCATCTTTTAAGTTGCTGTTGTCAGTGGATCCCGTGAAAACAGTTCTTAAAAGAGCATAATGCTCAAGGCAGACATTTTTTACTAGTTGAGTCAAACTGTTATTTGGTTTTAAGAAAACTTCAGGAGATAATTTTAGTAGAAAGTTTAAAGATGATCTCAGGGTAACAGTTTTGGCAGTTCATCCACCATGTGGAAGCGTTTTCAGTGTTTCTATATTCATCCTCGTGATATCTAAAGAAACTGTTTGTGACGTTCCTGCATTGGCTTTTAATCTTCTTTTAAGGATAATTAGGGCTTAAGGTCAACTAGCAGACAACTCATGGAAATGAAGTCAGCAAAGTGAATGTGTATGCTAGTCTGCTGTTTCCTTTTCTTCATACTCAGCAGAATTGAACAAATTCAGACAACTGACAATACCAAATACTGGTAAAGGCAGAAAGTTCAAGAACGCTCATTTACTGGTGACAGGAGTATAAACTGGTAGATGTTGTGGACAGCAATGCAGTAAAGACAGAAGACCCCTGATGGCATAGTAAAAGCTTGGCTGCTAACCAACAGGTTGACAGTTTGACTCCACCAGGCACTCCTTGGAAACCCAATGGAGCAGTTCTACTCTGTCCTATAGGGTTGCTGTGAGTTGAAATTAACAGCAACAGGTTTGGGTTTTGTTTTTTAATAAAGACAGAAGTACATATTTGCTTTGACAATTTCACTTCTAATATGTGCCATAAAGAAATTTCTGCCCAAGTACATGAGGACGCATGTAAGTGGGTGTTTACCGTAGCATTTCTTTTCATAATAAAAACTGGAAAAGATCCAAATGCACATCAGCTGGGAAGTAAATAAGCTGTGTTTGTTCCTACAAAACAAACACACTCGATCCATGCACATCAGTCAGAGCTCAGAATTGCGATAGTTAATGAAAAAGCAAATTCAGAAAGATACTTACAACATATCATTCATTAGATATCCGTCAGTTCACTTCAAATTCTGCCTTAGAGGTGGCAATGAAGAATATAAGGAATTTTGATTTCTTCATTTTATCTGTATGTTTTTTGATCTAAAGCACAACTAACAATCAGTGTAGCAAGTGATTACTTGCTAATTTAGGTTTTGGACTTTTAAATTTATGAATTATGGACACTTAGGCCAGGACTGTAGAAATCATATCATTTAAACTCCATTTGTAATGAAGAGAAATAGTAATAGCAATAATAAGGGCTTGTATTTATTGTTAATCATGTGCCATGGAAACTCTAGTGGTGTAGTGGTTAGCGCTACCTCTGCTAACTATGAAGTGGGCAGTTCAAGTCTTCCAGGCACTCCTTGGAAACTGCGGAGCAGCTCGACTCCACCCTCTAGTGTCACTAGGAGTCAGAATCAACTTGACAGCATTGGGTTTGCTGTCTTGGTTTTTAATCATGTGACATGGAAGAAAGATTTGGTAATCTGCTTCTATAGAGATTTACAGCCTTGGAAACCCTATGGGGTAGTTCTACTCTGTTGTATAGTGTCACTGGGTTGTGGCTTTGTTTGTTTCTTAGCAACCATGTGCCAGACCCTGTTTCAGACACTGAAAGTGCATTTAACTAATTTAACCACATAAAACCCCTGTGAGGTAGGTGCTCTTATTCTCCCTGTCCTACAAAAGTAGAAATGGAAGCGCAGAGAAACTGAGCAGTATGTCTAATGCTGCCCATCTAGTGAATGTGAGCCTAGATATCCTGATGCAAGAAGCCCTGCTCTTTTTTTTAAAGACCATCTGGGTAAGGAAACCCTGGTGTTGTAGTGGCTAAAGCTAGGTCAGCTAACCAAAAAGTCAGCAGTTCTAATCTACCAGGTACTCTTAGGAAACTCTATGGTGCAGTTTTACTCTATCCATTATGGTTGCTGTAAGTTGGAATCAACTAGACAGCAATGGGTTGGTTAGTTGGTTGGTTGGTTGGTTATTTGAGTAAACCCAAAGCAAACCAAACCTGGTACTGTCAAGTCAATTCCAACTCATAGTGACCCAATAGGACAGATTAAAACTGCCCCCAACAGAATTTAAAAGTAGAAGAAAACTTGCCAAGGAAATTGGACTCAGTGTTCTTCAGTTTTTAACCAAAATTTGCATCCACATCTCACCAGCAAGAGCTCCTAGGTTTCTTCGGTCTGGCTGTGTGATGCCTGTTATCTCTGAACACGTGATGACTCTGCCATCACTTTCAGCATCGGAAATGCCGTCACCTCTGAGCTTCTCATAGAAGCACCCGTGGCCGGAAGAAGGTGAGGGTGGGGGTGGGGGGAAAGGACTTAGCTGGGAAGTGACAGTGGGGGATGTCTGAAAGTGCTATCAAGCTTCCTGACAACAGCAGTTCATCAGGGCTCATTATGAGGGAGGGCAAACTCTGGAAAGCTGAGATCAGGGCGATGTGAACGTATCCGTCCACCATCGTCTGCAGCAAGAGCCAAAGGGAGGTTCCTTGCCCAACGGTGCCCTTATTCACAAAGTCCTGCACCTTACAATAGACTTCAGCTACAAATCCCGTGTTTGCTATCCTGACAAAACAGGGGACTAAGTCTCCAAACCATAAGCACAAAAATCTTTTCCACTTTCCATTACAAAATAGATTTTCTGTCTTTTTTTTATAGTTATACCCAATGGGAAACGCATTTGACTCAGAGCTGGCACGTGTTTTCTGACTGAAGCAAAAGCAGATTTGGTATTTTGTCACGTATTGATCTCTGTAGCACTCTTATGCCTTGGTTCTGCTATGTATAGATAATTAAATTTTAATAAAATAATTTCTACATTCCAAGTACATAGTATATCTCTGGCTGTAGTTATTGATTGGTAGAGCCTTCTCAGGGCACCTTTGAAAATGACATTTAAAAAATATGCAGAGGGAAAAATTTTTGCCCGGGACTTAAGTCTATTACACAGTAGCATCTAATTACTGCATAACAAATGGCCAAAATAGCAAAATTGGATACAATCTTCAAAAGAGCTGAAACAATCAGAATACAAATAGTTGGTTTAGTTATTTCAGCCCTTTAGCAGTGCAGTTACTGTTCAGTACTCAGCAGAGAAACAATTCATTATTTTGAAAAGTGACAGATATCTTTTTTTTTTTGCCAAATACTCAAAGCCTTAATTTCTAGTTGGTGGTTCATGTTTCATAAAATTAGTTGAGAATTAAATGCCACTGCAAAGTGCTTTACTTACTGCTTTAAAAGATTCGTAGGATTTACAAGGATATGCAATAAATGCATCAGGATTGAGAACGCTTTCAGCATAAAAGTGATGACTTCGGGCATGGTTACATTCCAAGAAGGAAGATGCTGCTGAGAAAACAATTACCAATTAACTGACAGCAACTGACTGGTAACAGACAGCATGAACCATTTCTCTGAGTGACTTCAAATGCAATTTCTAGACATGAAGGAGCTGGATATCCAAACCTTGTCTGCACAGCATTCATAAACATTTTTGTATTATTATCTTTGCACCAAAGAACTTTATGTGTGAATCTGGACATTCAAGTTGGGTAAAGAAAGCAAAAACAAGTGTAGATGACTTTCTTCTCTGACCCTAATGTCCCCAAGCACTTCCAAGATCTCTAGTAAAAGCATTTAGAGCTTTCAGAATCCTTATGCACATGGCATCTCCACTCTACACCAATTAATTCTCTTCTCTTTTCTGCTGCAAGCACTGAATTCCTTCTTATTCAATCTCAAAACAGACAGACACAGAACCAGTACTTCCCTTTTAGCTGAACCTGGAAATGAGGGAGGTAGGGGGTATTACAAAGAATGCTAACAGAAAATATGTTTCGTTATTGTCAGGCATGATATTGCTGCCACCAGCAGTTAGGATATTGTGATAATAAATAATACAGATCTAAATACATTTTTGCTATCTAATGTCATCATGGTATTCTAGTTATTTCTGTTTTCTGTATCTTGCATAAGCAACATTCTTACTGTATTACAGGCTTTTTAATTGAAACTACAGTTTCCTAAAGATCAACTATGCTGTGTAGGTCACTGGAAGGATGGTTTATGTGGTAGACTGGTATACTAGAATAACAGACCTTTACCCTTCCACCGGAAACCCTGGTTGTTAAGTTCTACAGCTGCCAATCAGAAGGTTGGCAGTTCAAATCTGCCAGGTGCTCCTTGGACACTATGGGGCACTTCTACTCTGTCTATAGGGTCACTATGAATCAGAATCTACTCAATGGCAGTGGTCTTTTAGGGACCCTTCCACAATATCATGTTACTTCTCCTTCCATCAAGAGATTGCACATATTTTTACACACTTCTGGAATCTGATTCATCTTATGATTGCTTTGACCAATAGAGTATGGAGGTAGCAACCTGCTTGAATTCCAGAGCCTAGTCTCAGGAGAATTAGTCTTGGCTAGATTCCTCTGTGGCTCTCTTGGAGATCAGACATGATATAAAGAAATCCAGTCTGACTGGCAAGGAGCAAATGAGGCCCTGACAGATCACAGGCTACTTGGGGAGAAAGATCACTTAGAGAAGAACTAGTACCAAGGTCCCAGACATGTGACAAGACCATTGTGGACCTCTCCAGCACAGTCATGTCTAAGGTATGGCAGCTCTGGCGTGTGCTCAGGGTGACATTTGAAGTAGGGTGGAGGTCGGGGGGTGGTGCCACTGGGAAGTCTATTAACGCAATCCAGACCAATGTCTTTCCTCAAGTACCACAGACACAGAGGTATGCAAGGGGAGGGGGCACAGGGTGCCACTTTCTCTCAGGTACAAGTCCATGGCAGTGCCAGACAAGGCATGGAAAGGTGTTCCAAGGTGCCACAAACATGAAAGTCACCTAACTGGGGTAGCAGACAAGGAGGGTGTGTGTTGCTGCTATCAATGTCTATTCATCATGAAACAGGGGGTGGGGGGCACACAGAATTTAGAGATTACTCCTGGGCACCTGTTATCCTCACTGTAAGGTGCTATTTTCTCTAGATAAAGCCTCTGCTCCTCACCCAGCCTAGCCCACAGGAGGGTACAGTCACACGAATCATTCCAGCTGGTGTTATCCAGAGCCACCTCTGCTGATCTCTGCCCAAATCCTGACCTGGAGAATCTTGAGCAATAAAATGATTGTTCTTTTCAGCCTCCATGGTTGGTTATGCAGTAGGTAACTGAGACAGCAAAATCTCAGAAATGCAGTATAGTCAGCAAAGATCAATGCTCAGCATTACCTTTTTTTTTCCTCCCTAAAGAAATATTCCTGTTATATCAGGTCATTACATCAATCATGACTTAGACAAGATGGCTATTAACATACAGTCAGCTATGTATTTTAAAAGTAAAACAGAATATCATGAAGCCTTAAAACTCATCTAAAGACTTGACATGAATGATAAATAGACATGCTTTTAACTTAATAGAGTTGTAGGAAATCTTCTAATGTTCCAGAATGATAGCTTATGGTGAATGTACATTTTACTTCAATTGATCCTTTACAGAATCTGAAAAGCCCAATGTAAAATACCTAATTTAGCTACAGTTAGGTAAGAAGTCTTTAAATCACAATATAGAAAATATGAGGAAAATTAGTTTTCTGATAGGCCTGTTTCCTTTCTTTCTTCTTCTTCTTTTTTTTTTTTGCTTGAATTTTGCTTATTTATACCAAGTGGAATTGGCTTTAACTCTTGATTTGAATATCTATTGATTCATCAATTATTTAAAATAAATAAATGATAATTACAAATCACATTTACTCTTGCACAAATATTGAAACTTGGTGATTTATCTCTGGTGAAGAGAAAAGCCAAGGTGCTCTCAACGTCATGGTCTATACTCTAAAACAGTAAATGCAAGATCCAATAGTTTCATCATCTAGATATTCTGACTACAAATGATCATCTGGAGAGACAGCCACCATTCAGTTGGCAAGACACAGAATGGTTAGAATATTTTCTTTTACTGTCTAAATGTTTAAACGTCACACCAAACCAAAACGCACTGCCATTGAGTTGATTCTGACTCAGAGTGACCCTGTAGGACAGAGTAGAATTGTTTCATAGAGTTTCCAAGAAGCGCCTGGCAGATTCGAACTGATGACCATGTATTTGGCCATCAGATGTGGCACTTAACCGCTGCACCACAAGGGGGGTTCCAACATCTCAGAGTGGGCCGTGTGTTTCTTCGGCGCCTGAGACTTACAAAGTCAGGTAAGCTCCCATGTGAAACTGGGTAACCCCTACTCATTAAACTGGAAAACTCTTACTTGACTGGAAATCTCCAATTAACAGGTACAAATTCATAAGGCACTCAGTTACGAGTTACCAGTTATTTATATGAGGCAAAAAATATCGGATCCGACTCGACGGCACTGGGCTGCTGTTGTTGTTTATCTGATTGTTATCATATCACCATACGCACCATACCATTATGGAGTATGATGTATTATGTATCATTTTACGTCATGATGATAGGTAGAGAAACAGGGGAATGGAATTCCCAGATAATAACATCTTGGTGCCTGATAAGTAAGTGTCTGATAGATGTTACTCTTACTGGCAGTCATTGTAACAGTTTAAATGCTATTTATTTAATTTGGGAGTACAGCCTCCAAGAGTGATTCTGTTAATTAAAAAAAAAGTTCAACCATGTCTTTCTTCTGCTCAAAACCATAGATCCCATTTTGCTTCAGGAAAGCTGAAATCCTTGCTATAATCCATCAAGTCTTGTGTTACTCCCTCTGCTTTGTTCCCTCTCTGGCCTCACCCCCCACAATTTTCCTCCTTTTCACTCTGCCACAAAAGCCACCTCACTACCTTACACCCGCCAGTTTGGCTCCTGACCCAGGTCCTTTGCACTCACTGCACTGATCAATGTGAAATGCCATTCCCCCAGGTATTTATATGACTAACTCCTTCAAGACTTTGAGAATCTTCTTTACAGTAAAAGCTTCCTCTCCTCCCTACCTACAAACTCTTTCCCCCATCTTCACCCCAGCTGCCACGGAAACATCATACTCCCTTCCACACATTATTTTATCTCCTGAGCACTTAGACACTTTACTCATTGCTTCCCTTCCAAATTAGAATTAGAGCAGAGATTTTTGTCTTTTGTGCCCTGTGACTGCTGTTCATATGATAATGTTTGGCATGTAGTAAGCTCTTGGCACATCTGGTGAAAAAGAAGAACACGTTCTCTGTGTTTATATTGAGTGACTACAGTAGACTAGACACTGTGCCAGGCACTGAGGCTACAAAGCCAGCCTAGAGATAGTCCCTGGCCTTGTAGATCTTACAGCTAGTTCATACATGCGAGTGTGTTTGGGTCCAAAATATAAATATATACAAAGGATGTGATGGAGCTGAGTGGATGATACATGAGCAGCCTTCGTATTTTACAAAGCTTTTACCTTTCTTAGAAGCATTGAAATCAAAATTAAGCAGAGGTGTAAGTAAGTCCTGGCATCCAGGCATGTGCTTGCCTCCATTTGGGTAAAAGTCAAGGTGGCCACAGGCATTTATAGTCCCAGAACCTAAAACAGAAGAAAGCAGAGTAAGTGCTTTCAAAGGTCTCTGTTTCAGCGCAATGTTTGCTTGTGTTAAAAGCTTACCAAACTCGAAGAGGAGGCGCACTGCATTTGTGTGAATGATATCCACAAATTTGGCATCTGAGGGGTCCAGTCTGGCTTCCTTTGCAGTGTTGTGGAAATACGGCCCAGCTGGATCCAGCCCTAGGAGAAAGCACCATGTCTATTACACTGAGATGCTCGCTGTACAAGTGCATGCTTGATCAGGATGTTATTTTGGAAGAACAGATGGTGAAGGTCAAGTATTCTTTCCTATGTGATGCAGATAGAAAGAAGATAAAAGCAAAGTCAAACACCACTCAAGAAAAAGGACAAATACATGAACCAAGTATATAAATACACTCTGCATACATTGCAGTGTCAGATTCCTATGTACAAATAAGCCTATGCCTAGACAATGCTGAAATAACTAGGGGAGCCAGAAATCCCACAGTGGCTATTCTAGAGTCTATATATGGAATACTACATACATAATTAAAGTCATGGATTATAGACAAGTGATGAGGTTTGCAAGCAAAAAAACTATATACATCTAAATGAAAAGATAAGGCTCTTCAACACGTAAAGATGAATCTACAAAGCAACACAGTTAATAAAACAAAATCTCAGTCCTTCACTAAAGCTCCCTCAGTTCTGCTTCCCTATATTATATTACAAATGGAAAATCTAAAGGCCTGAGAAGTAAAACAAGTTGCTAAAGTCACAGAACATGAGAGGCAAAAGGACAAAGAGCCCAGGCATCCAGACCCTCAGTCCACTGTCTCATAATCAGATGTCTAGTAAAATATCTGGAAATGGCTAAAACATTATGACTACTCACATATCCAATCATTTACTCATTCAGCAATTATTTACCAAACCCTGGCGGCATAGTGATTAAGAGGTAGGATGCTAACCAAAAGGTCAGCAGTTTTAATCTACCAGACACTGCTTGGAAACCCAATGAGGCAGTTCTACTCCATCCTATAGGGACACTATCTGTTGAAATCAACTCGAGAGCAGTGGGCTTCATTTGGGGTACTATGTGCCAGGACTAGGCTTGGCTCTTGGCCCAACAGGGAATGAGTCCTAGCTTTGTTCTCACGGAGCTTCTTGTCTGGTAGGGAAGGCACCTCAACAAGTTGTGAAGAAACGGAGGCAAACACGGGTTGAGGTGAGCACAGTGAAGTGACATATAACCCAGTCTTCGGCTAATTAGCACACGCTTCTGCTGGAGACGGGAAACGAAAGCAGAGATCTGAGGGAGCTGGGATGAAGGTGAGGCAGACAGCATGCTGGGAGAGCAGAGAGTGTACATACCTGCAGGTGGAGACCTAAGGACAAAGCACATTTGGGAAATTGTAACCAATTTGCTAAGGCTAGTAATAGAGCTCTGGAACTTGGAGAAAGATGAAGACGGCATTGCAGCAGACAGAGTCAGCTGTCTTCTGAGCTGTAGTGAGAAGTTTGGACATGATCTGGTTTGTGGAAATTGTCACAAGTCTGCTAGAGGGGGGTACTTATGATCAGACTTGTGTTTTAGAAAAATCTCTTTGCTGTCCTGTGTAGACTGGGCCCAGAGGGAAGAGACATGTAGCATAGCTGCACTGACTCCTCTGGAAATGTGACATGAGCAAGAAATAAGGGTTGATGCCACAGAGATGGGGTCATTACCACCTCAGTTACTCAGCCTATCATGAGGACCATTGGTTTGTCTTTGTAATTCTGTGATAAAATCACTCAATGAACAATAATAGAATGAAGAGAGATGAGGGGAGGAGGGAGAATGGGAGAAAGAGAAAGAGAAGAGGGGTCGGCCTCAAACAGAACCTGGAGAATGTCACAACATAAAAGGGAAGATGGAAGGAAGGGAATCTACAAAGTGGCCTGGGCAAAAACAACCAGAGAAAAACAAAGAAAACCAAGCTGTGGAACCACAGAAGCCAAGAAGAGTATTTCAGCAGGGTGGGGAGTGGTCAGCAGGGCCAGCTTCCACGGAAGATCAGGGGGGATGAAAACTGAGAAGACCTGCATGTTAGAGCCACACTGAAAAGCCATCTGAGACCTCTGCACCAGAGGTTCCAGTAGGAGGACAGAGAAAGGAACTACACCTGGGAGGGCTGAGAGAAGGAGCCCGATGGAAATGCAGCCACTAGACTTCCTGGGAGTGTAGAGCTCAGGGAAGAGCTAGCTGGGGCACCCATCAGAAAGGAATGTGGGACCAGAGCTTCAGTGCTGACAGGTATCAAAACCAAAACAAAACAAAAACCTATTGCCTTTGACTCACAGTGACGCTAAAGCACAGACTAGAACAGCCCCACAGAGCTTTCAGGGAGCCCTTGGCGGATTCCAGCTGCGGGCCTATTGGTTAGCTGCTGTAGCACTCAACCACTATGCCACCAGGGTTTCCCGCTAGTAGATATAGCCAGCAAACACACAAACAAACAAGAAGACACTGGAGAAAGAACTAACAAATGAGAGAGCAAGTCCCCCAAACAGGGTGACATTTGGAGCATACAACGTGACAGAAGGGTCAACGAAGTAAATCAAAATGCAGCTGAACAAAATAGTCACCCTTAAAAGAAGACGAAAAGCGTCCATCTCCTAATTTTGTCTAGGACTGCAAATTGTTAGCTTTCAACTCCAGCAAGAATATTTTTGTTTTAGTAGTGTGCATGCGCTGATGCGATAGAACCTTCTGGTGAATTCAGGAGGCCTAGAGAGAAATATTAAAATAGAGCAGGCATATCTGAGACTATAAGCCCCTGGGGTGCAGTGGTCAGGAGCTAACCAAAAGGTCAGCAGTTCTCATCCACCAGCTGCTCCTTGGAAACCCTATGGGGCAGTTCTACTCTGTTCTATAGGGTTACTATTAGTCGGAATTGACTCAGTGGCATGTTTTGTTTTGGTTTCTCAGGCTGTGTTGTTCTAAGGGCAAGGAACCCCAGATAAAAAAAAGTTAAAAAGCAAAAAAAGAAAGAATGGTCTGGTCTTTGTAAGTGACGAAGATGAATGAGTATTTGGAACTGTGGCTCTAGGGTACTTCAGGAGAAAAGTCCACAGGAAAGAGAACTAACAAGGTCAACTACTTGAGCGACAACTTCCCCTTTGTGTATTTCTGTGGATGTGTGTCAGCATAGGGAGAGTAATCAGTCCTCTAATAGGGAAAACACTGATGCTTTCATAGATAAAAAGAAAACAAAAACTTGAATTATCTGAGGAACTCCTTAATTATAGTCATTTATGATGACTCTCTACCATCCATGGATAATCATCGTAGACACAGGAACTTGCGAATGTCCATAACGGATGCCAAACTAATTTTGCTTTGACTTGTTTTCATCATAAAGCTAAATTCAGTTTTTGCAGTCTCAGTTCTTATGTTACTCAAGGAATGTGATTGCTCAGACACTAACTGCTTAGAAGGAACATACAAATACATCAGTTCTCTGGACATTCACAGATCCTTTTAAAAGTTGTTTTTTTTCAGTTTACTCAACAGGATAGTTTACCTAATTGGAAAAAAATGATGTTAAGTATGTCACGGATACCATTCGGTTCCCTCAAAAATCTGTAGCAGTTTGGCTGGGCTATAATTCCTGGTATAGTGTGATGTTCCTCTATGTTGGAATTCCTGCTCTGATGATGTTAATGAAGGCAAGATGGGTGCTGTTGTGTTGGTGGGGCAGGATTTCATGTGTGAGATTCTTTTGAGCCTTGAGGCAATCTCGAGATATTAAGGAAAAAGTCTAGCAGAGGGATTTGGGGATCTCATACCATCAAGAAAGAAGACAGTTCTGGGAACTCAGCATGTCTTTTGGAAAAGACCGGAGTCCCTGTACTTCAGAAGCTTTCGGTCCAGGGGAGGATTGATGATAAGGACCTTCCTCCAGTGCCGGCAGAGAAGGCCTTCCCCTGGAGCTGACACTCTGAGTTTGAACTTTTAATTTACTGGACTGTGACAAATAAAATTTCTCTTTTCAAAGCGATCCAGTCATGGTATTTCTGTTAGAGCAGTACCAGATGACTAAATCAAATAGTTTCTGATTTTTAGAGTAAGAATTAATGAAAGCAAAATACCCGTGGATTTACTGTCACAGAATGTGAGTTTTCAATCCTTGTATCGCAGGATTCTTCCCTTTCCTTTAGGGCTGGAAAGCCTCCCAGGAGGTGTGGGCCCCTGTGAGGCTCCACCTTCAAAATTTATGACCTCTTCTTTCCCCTGGGCTTGAAGACTGGAATCAACAGGAGAGTAAAACTACAATTTTATTATGCTAAGTAAGAATGATGGGGGATCAGGAGAAGAAGAGCTGGGAGAAACAGTAAATTTTCAGTGGGAGAAGCCTGTTACACCAAGAGATGGCAGAGGCAAAATACATTAATCCAATTTGGAATTCGTATATTTTTTAGAAAAATCTTTTGTAAGTTGAAAATTTGAATGAAAAGCAATAGGCACACACCCAATTGCAGAAAATTGATTTTATGAAAGGACAGTAGGCACCTGCACCAGGGCTAAAGGAGAGGGCCAATGAGAAAGAGGAAGACCCTCAATGAGACGGATTGCCAGAGTGGCCCCAACAGTGGGGTCAAGCTCAACCATGATGGTTAGGAGCGTGCAGGACTGAAAAGCATTTTATTCTGTTGCATACTGGGTCACTGTGAGTCAGCAGCATCTCAATGGCACCTAACAACAACAGCTTATGTGCAGGCGCAGAGTGGTGAGAGGTAAGGAGGCTCTTGAGTTGTCTATGGTCTATTGAAAATAACAGGCATGTAAATATGATAAGACCACGGGATAAGATATTCATGTTTTTGAATCTAATAGAGGCAGAATTCAAAGAGTAAGATAAGCTCAGAGAATGAACTCTGACTGGGAAAGAAACATCTACCATGAATTTTGAAGGCTGAATGGGAGGTGGGTGCAGAGAGACAGAGAAGCATAAGCAAAAGCACAAAACATGGAAACAAAACAAATATGGTGAAACACAAAAAATTATTTAACAAGCTAAGAAATCATGAGAAGTTTTAAGTTATGGAGTGGAAGGATGACCCTGGCAGCACTATGAGAGGTGGCTTAGAGATAGACTGAGCTGGGCTGCCACTATGGGCCCACCTCAGAGTCCAGTTAAGAGCTTGGCTAGTGGCCGTGGATGCAGAGACACAAAACAGACTCGGGAGACATGGGGTTTGCTAAGTGACTAGTGGTGCAGGGATGGGCGTGGGAGGGCGCGTGTGGGGCATTGGGTATGGGGGATGCTGATGAAGGAGGGGACAGCCCAGTAACTGAATGATGACTTTGATCTCCACCCATCTGACTCAACTGACTTGGAAATCAGAGCACAGGGAAGGGACATGCTTAATTGTCATCTCCAAAAGAAAGTCCATTCACATATACTTCATAGCTTATTTTTAGACTTAATAGAATGTCTAAGAGTATTATTCAAAATATTAACAACTGAGAGGGCGTGGGTACTGGCCTTAAGCAAACCAGTTCAGCAGCACTAGTGTAAACTGGTGCGCCTAAGCCCAGAGTGTCACAGACATCTTTAGGGATAGTCAGTGGGGTTCTAACTTGTTCTCTGTAGTAGCCACTGCCATTGAATCAACCCTGACTCATAGCGACCCTATAGGTCAGAGGAGAACTGCCCCATAGAGTTCCTGGCAGATTTGAACTTCTGATCTTTCCATTAGCAGACAAAGCAGATAACCGCTATTCCACTAGGGTTTCCATTCCTTGTGGTAAACCAAAAACCAACCCCAACACTGTCGAGTCACTTCCGGCTCGTAGGTAAGCTATTTCCAAAGCGAAGGAGTCCTGGTGTTACAGTAGGTAAGTCATTCAAACTCACCAGTCCCTCTGTGAGAGAAAGATGTGGCAGTCTGCTTCTGGAAACATTACAGCTTTGGAAATTCTATGGGGCAGTTCTCTTCTGTCCCAAACATTTGCTATGAGTCAGAATCAAGCTGACCACAAGGGATTTTGTTCTGGGTATCTTCCATAATTCATTTAGCCATTCCCCTTACCTGTGGATTGTCCCTCCGTCTGCATTACTTTGAGGCCACAGAACATGCTGCACAGAGCGCCTCTCTGCAACTCATGCTTCAAAAACTTTCACACTTTATTTTAGATGACTTTTACATTTGTTTCTGCTGCTTCCTTTGGTGACAGCTGCTCAGATATTTGATATCATATGTCAACAAAGTATACAAATGAAGGTAAGGCCCAACTCCAGGTCATGCTTACCAGTTATTCTTCCCAGGCCTGGTACCCTCGATCCAGCTTCTCCCGCCAGGTGTGCTCCCAAGCTGTGGCCAATTAAGTGGACTTTAGAAGGAGAATATCCAAATTTTGTCTGGCATGAGTTTAAAAAAAAAAAACAAGCAAAAGAACAGTACAAGTATTCTTAAAAGAGTATGTAGAATGGCTCGAATATACTTTTAAAAAAAAAAGAGCTGTCATGGTTCTCTTTGCACACAGGGTGGGGACTTGTACTGTGACAAAATGATACTTCCTGGCATCTAGAGCCTCACCCCGTTGCAGGAAGGAGGGAGCATCAGGTGGACCTGGAGGAAGGACTATCTTGGAGTACTTCTGTCCTTAGGGGGCTTAGGGTCCTCAAGGACAGCAGGATGTCCAGTTACTGTGTCCGTGGCTTCAAGTCCTGTGTCCTTTCTTCCTGGGGATCAACCCTTTCAGCGCTGGCCCAAAATGGGCCCAAAGGAGGAACACACCTGTGCTGTTAGCCCTGCAGGCTAAGGCACCTTTAGGAAGTGTCTGGGATGACTTAGTTCTTCAAGAAAGAGTCTTGAAGAACACTTACAGGGAGACTGACTGTATGCCTAAGAGATGGCCGAACAAACAAAACAAAAAAAAAACCCAACCAATTTAATGGGAAACAAAGAAGCAAGTATTTTGTGTTTTGTTTAAGTATCAGACTCTCTACACAAGAATAGTGAAGCCTGAGCAGCTGCCATCCGAGATACAACAAATGGTCCCAACTCAACAGGAATGGATAATCACCAAAGACCAAAATGACATGGGAGAAAGAGAACCTAGAAGACAGAGAGACCCTCGAGAGTGGGGGACTACATCAACATGTGACCGGAAGAACTGGATGGTACCCAGCCACCACCAGTGATAGTTGTGATGGGGCTCACAAAGTTGAGTCTCATTGGCAACACAAGAATAAAAAGGGATGCACCCTGCGATCTCCACTAAAAGACCACAACTGATAGTCCAGGAGCCTCGGGGCTCCCCTGGGAGCATGGCCTCTGGCCCTGATGCTGCCCCTGTCCATAAATCATAATGGAGGACAACTGTTCAGAGAGGAACAGATTGGACTTGGCGACAGAGTGACCGTATCGTGCATGCACTTTATGGTTCTATGCATGTGTAGGATGTCGTCCTGCTGGCCTCTTACTGGAGGTGGGGGAGAGGGTGAAAAGGAGGGGATAGGAGATTGTTAGGAGGACCTGACATGTGTAGAATAGAGAAGAGTGTGCTATCACCGGGCAGGGAGAACAGTGGGAGCTGCACATAGCTGGGCATGCAAATTTATACAGGAATGTACACTTTCACTCAATCGTAATTTGAGAAAAAAAGAATAGTGAAAGTTGAGCCATTGCCTTCACTGGGGGTGTGAGTTTGTCACTTGGTCACATGTTGCGTGTTTCCACTAGTTGTGGGAGTATTATCTGTTCCTCTACAAAGAGTATTTCCCTCTCCTTTCCCTATCGGGATGACTACAGCGGGAATGGCTCCTGCTTGCCAGAGCATCCCTTCTCCACTGGAAACCTGGTGGTATCTGCTAAACAAAAGGTGGGGAGTTCAAATCCACCAGGTGCTTCTTGGAAACTATGGTGCAGTTCCCCTCTATCCTATAGGGTCATCATGAGTTGGAATCAACTCTACAGCAATGGGTTTGGTATTTGTTTTTCTTCTCCCCCCGCCCCCCGCACTGGTATTGCCATTTCACACCTGCACTTTATTGTCCAGCTTCCTGTACAGGCTGATATCCAAGACGAGTTCTCAGCTGTTCTCTGCTTCTGTTAGACTCCTCCTCCCTACCTACATCACCCCTGCTGGCCCGGGACCAGTCCAGGTGGGTCAATGTGGTGCCGGATTAGCTGAGATGGGATGACAGAAGTGAGCCAGGAAAGAGACCCAGAGGCCTTTCTTTGGCTGTTCCTTCTTCCGGCCTGGTTTCTGAATTATTTCCAGGGGTTCCCCAAGGCCCCTTCGCCCCAGGGTTTCTTCCATGCTCCACCCTGGGCCTCCAAGACTGTCCGTTCAGATCAATGGGTCTTTAATTCCACAAACACTTTTCCTTCAGTTCCACAAACCCCTCTTCCCAGCTTCCTACAGGTCACTAGTATCTCCTTGCTGAGTCTGGAAGAGCCCACAGATCAAGCCCCAGGATCAACACAGAAATTCCCAGAAGCTGTAGACTCAGTTTTCTCTAAAGAGTGAATAAATCTCATTTCATCCTTTGTGAAGAGGAGGGCACTGTAAGTACCTCCTTGCTCAGAGTAGGGACAGGAGAAGGGTGAGGGTCTATGTGAGTTGCTCTGCATGCCGGTGCTTTGTCCAGGTTGTTTACCAGCCGGCGAAGACTTTACTCTGGGCAGGGCTCAGACGTTACCTCCTCGAAGAGGCCTTCCCTGGCCACTCCCTCTAAGTTGGCATTCATGCCTGTCATGTGTCATCTTGTTGTCTTGTGTTTTCGTCACAACACTTGTCACCAGCTGACACTTTCTTGCCCATTGTTTATGTGTTTGCTTCTACTTCATGCTCTGTCAAAGCAGTGACACTGTCCTCCTCAGCTGTGTCCTCTGTGCCAGCCCACGGCAAATGCTGAGGGTAGTATCTTTAGAACGAACTGTGAGCTCTCCTTGAAAGTCTGAAGGAGTCATTGAACGCTTCAGTTTTACTCCACTGCATTTAATGGTGAGAAATTACCTTCTGTAATGGCAGAGCACTTGGGTGTTTCTCTCATAAAGAGCAAAGCTCAACTTTATTCTTTAGAACACATGTAGGTTAAATAGTTGTTTCTGGATTGCCAGAGAGTCCTAAAGAATTCACTGCCATTGAACCTTATTTTTGCATGAGGTTTCATTTCACATTGTAAGAAATAGCACCCATAAGATGGGAACAGTTTATAATCATAAAGTGGTTTACAGTGTGCTGAAAATGAACCAAGACGTTCTACCCATTGACCAAGGCAGCAGTCCTAGGGGAACGTTCCCCGGCTTAGAGACACTGCCCCCTGGTGGTGGCTTGTACAGGGACCGGCACTTCTTGCAAAGGAAGAAGTTAACACTCCTTTTCTTGGTACTATGCTTATAATTTCAGGAGTTCTCTACTTGTCTAAGCTAACAGAAAGAATACAGAATTGTCAGAAATTCTGTACGTGAGAGTGCAACACCAGTTAAGTGTAATTTAACTAAAAATCAACTCTTCTTACCACCAGAGTGTCAATAAAATAAGCCACCTCTGCACCAACAACGCGGAGATTGTTTATAGCGTGGACGTATTTCAGGGAACCATTAAGCCAGTCTAAATTAATACAGTTCACATCTTCCACTTGTAGCAACACCTAGAGTAAAGATGTACAGTATCAGGTAGTATAGATTAAGTCTTAAAGAAATAACTATTCAAAATAAATAGTGTCTAAACCATCGACTCCACAGCACAAAACAACCTTTGCTGGTGTGTTTTTGGACTTTACTGCCTGTTCGGCAGTGTTCAGACCTTTGTCCATATATTCATTTATTGAATCTTCGCAGCTTCTCTATGAGATAGTTTCTCTTGTTATCTTTGGCTTATAGATAAAGAAATTGGAGCACAGATAGGTTAAGTACCTTGCCCCACATCACAGAGCTAGTAAGTAAGAGAACCAGGACATGAATTCAGACAGCCCACCCCACTCCACTATATGGTCTTATGAATAATTAATTGCTAACCGTGTCTTCCATATATTAATCTTGAGTAGAAGAGAGGAGAATGAATTTCATGGAGGGAACTTGGGAACTTTGTTTTCCTTAAATTAAATTAGAAACTGATTGTACCATTTAACCCTTTGTCAGAGGTAAGAATGCACCAAATGGACCATAAAAATCTGCTCCCATTTGAGTGAGGAATAATGAAACAAATGAGAGACGAGGGAAACATCAGTCCAAAGGCCTAAAGGACCACGTCTATGAAGGCCTCCACCAGGCTGATTCCAGTACAACTAGATGTTGCCTGGCTACCACCATTCACTGCTGTAACAGGGATCACAACACAGGAGCCCAGACAGAGCCGGAGAAAACTGCAGAACAAAATTCTAACTCAAAAAGAAAGACCAGACTTGATGACGTGACAGAGATTGGAGAAACCCGAGAGCATGGCCCCTGGACACTATTTCAGCTTAGTACTGAAGTTTCTCATGAGGCTCACCCTTTACTGGAAATTGGACAAGCCCATAAAACAAAATGAGACCAATAGGGCATGCCAGCCCAGGGGCAAAGAGTAGAAGACAGGAGGTGACAAGAAAGCTTGCAACAGGGACCTGAGGTTGGGAAGTTAGAGTATGGACATGTTGTGAGGTTGTTAACCAAAGTCATAAAACAATGCATGTACTGTCTAATAAGAAACTGGTTTGTCCTGTAAAACTTCGTCTAAAGTACATATATATATATATATTTAAAATCTGTTCCTATTAGAAATGATCTAATTTGTAATAAATAGAAAATGAGTAATTCATTGAAGGCCCAGGAATGTGGACAACATGGATAAGGAATGGAACTCTCCCGTGAACATGATGGATACCTGGCAAAGTACATTCATGTTAAACATAAAGCTTTCGTGCTAGTGTAAAGAGGACATGGTTCACATCATACATTGCACATGTTTCTCTGCCATTTGCCGTCTGTGTTCCACCCAGGTATGTTGATGCGGGTCGTCTTATTTGTTCCAAAATAGGAGGCTTGGATGGTTGAGTGATTGACCGCGCTGATTTCCTGTTTCAAGTGAAAAGAGAGTGAGATAAAATGGTGATTTCAGTCATTTAATCTTTAGTAAAATTATTCTAAAGTCTTTCACTAAATTTGATTTTGTAACAATCTCCATTATTCTGTTTCAGTCCGAACAGTTCCTGCTACATATTGCAAAAATGACCAACAAAATATTCATGTATTATAAAATGCCATATAAACATTTAATTATGAGCAAAAGAAACAAGAAATGTTTGCTTCTAAGACACTGTATATAAGTCATTGTTGGGTAAGTTTAGTTCAGGAATTCAATAAACCTTACTTACTACTTCTCAGTTGTCAATGTTAATTCATGGGAATTACCTTATTTGAAGCTTAGACATACCCTGCAACAGTAACCAAACTTGACTGCTCAGCTCCTTTATGAATGAGAGTTATTAGAATCTCATTACATGAAATAAAACAGCATGTTGTGTGCTGTCAAGACAATCCTTTTTTGTAGTGACCTTGTAGAACAGCATAGAACTGCCCTACAGGGTTTCCAAAGCTATAATCTTTACGGAAGCAGACTACTACATCTTTCATCCATGGAGTTGGGTTCAAACCACTGACTTTTAGGTTAGCAGTCAAGTACTTAACTACGGCCCCACAAGGACCCCTTCAAAGCAGCATATTGAAGATAAATCACATACATGTTAAATATTCTTTTGCATCTCTTACATTTTGTTGGTTTGTTTTAGTAACCAAATTCTCAAAGACAGTAGAATATTACACATTTAAGTGGTTTGTTATTAATAGAAAAAAGGCATGATTCTGGGCAATTCTATTGAAAAAATGAATACTACAATCAGCAAATTGTATGGTTTCAATAGTGAATCCCATAACTGGAGAAGCAATACATTTAAATACTGATGAGATTCAAACAAACAGCCTGTTACTACCCGTGTTAAATGAGAATGTGCAATTAATCATTAAACGTGCTGGTTAAAGTATCTCCAAGACTGTAAGCATCTTAAGGTGGTTTACACAGTAATCATAATAGCTAACACTCCTCTCTGTCCATGTGCTGGGCATTGTTCTAAGCCCTGTATAGAGTAGCTTGTTTAACCCTCCCAACACTTGGAGGTAGATAGTAACACTATCATCTCATTTTTCAAATTAGGAGAAGATGATACTGAGACAACAAGTTTCCCTGAAGTACTGCAGCTAACGGGTCCTGGAATCAGGGTTCAGACCTACCCGTTCTGTCTCTGCAGCATGGAATGTGCTAACCACTGGGCTGTCACATCACATGGTCTGATCATAGTCATCTCCACCGATAGGATCCAAACTGTATGTGGCATTTGCCGAGCCAGGGAGTGAAATCGATTCCGTTCAGGCTTCCTGGGAAACCCTCCTCTGCTCAGTAATGCCATCCTAGTGCAAAGACATCCACCTAATGTATCTAAAAGAATCCAGATGCAAATACAAGCCTCCCCAACTCCATGTCTCAACACTGGAAAAGCTTGTTTTAGGAGGGAATTTAATAGAAAATGTTTGTTTCTCCTTTTCCTGCCATGAGACTAATTTGAAGAAACGGGACCTCACTCAAACCTCAAAGTGGCAATGTACCATGAGACCTTGACATCCTATGATGTCAGAGTTGAAGAAAACAGAGAAACAAAACAAAACAAAACATTTTTGTTCAGCTCCCATTCCACTGGGCACCCCTCTACGATGCATAATAACATAGTAAATGGGAAATTCCATTCAACATCCTGGAATTATACTCTCCTGTTGCAACAACAGAAATGAAAAGCAGTGCCAACATTATTCAGAACAGATTATTGAGAGCTAAGACTAAAAGCATCAAGATTTAATTGAGTGCTCAGGCCTCTCCTCTTGACTGAGTAGACAGAGTCTAATTATTGCTAGTGAACCGTACTGTACGAGGGCTCATTGTTTTCCAAGTGATCTTATCTCTGATAAGTCAAAAATAGTCACCAGTTAAGTATGCCCCAGCCCTAACTGGAGTTGCAGACGTGGACACTGGCCAATGTATGCAAACAGGCACCACGCCAGCAACTGCACAAGCCGGTTGGTTTGGGAGTCATGAACTCCCAGGAAAGTGGGAGGCTCCATTCTTGCAGAAGGCAGCTGCAAACACCTGTGCCTCTCAGAAGTCTCAGTTCATGGTGCCACCTTCACCTTGGATGACTCCTCTCTCTCAGAGAATGATAGTAAGCCAAACCAGTCTGCAAAGTCTTTACATCTGCTCCCTCATGAGTAAAGAGAGTCAAGTTTATGGGTCAAGGCTGTTTTAAGACTCACACCTACATTCATCCTATATCCTAGCTTTAAGAGAAAGAAGAAACAAACAAAACACATTTTCATGGCAAACTGTCATGTCAGGATTCAGGTACAGGACTGGTTTTCAGTCACACAGATTCCATGAACATGGAGGGTGTGGAGAAGACCTGTTGGTGCAGTGGTTAAGCACTCAGCTGCTAACCAAAAGGCTGTCCGAACTCACCAGCTGCTCCCTGGAAATGCTATGGAGGCAACTCTACTCCATCTTATAAGGTCACTGTGAACTACAAGCAACTCAACAGGATTTTTTTTTTTTGACCTGGATAACCCTGTTTTTATGGTCTCTTGATCAGGGAAGTCCTGGATTTTCCAATTTTCTGTTCACTGGTTTAGAGATCTGTGCTGCCTTACTGACTCATCTTTATTGACTTGCTGTGCTCCACAAGATTCAAGGGTGTGAACACGTGTACAAAAGAATAACAGGAGCAATAAGCCCTGTGTGTACTGAGGGTCATGACCAAGGAACACAGTCAGAACTAAATGGACAGGTATTCCATGTACCGTAAGAGTCCTCAATGGGTAAAGAGCCTCAAAACATTTATTTATTTTTTTATTGTGCTTTAAAAACATTCAAATTCAACATAGATTTCTACTTTTTGACAATTAACAAAAATCAAACTTTGGAAGCCAGCTTTTTAAAATAAGTTTCTCTAAACCCAAAACAGGAGCCTTGTGGTATAGTGGTTAAGAGTTTGGCTGTTAACGGAAATATCAGCAGTTCAACTCCGCCACCTGCTCCTTGAAATCCTCAAGGCGCAGTTATACTCTATCCTGTAGAGTTGCTATGAGCAAGAATTGACTCGATGGTAACAGATTTGGTTTGGTTTGGTCTTGGTTTAAACTCAAAACGATATGATTTCTTCTCCATTCTAGACGGAGTCACTTCTACAGAACAAGAGGCATGTTTCAGTAAAGAATTGTGCGTTGAGTTCTGTGTGTCTGTGTGTCTGTCTGTCTGATAAGCTGGGGCTAGAAGTTAAACTATATAGGCAGGATTGTATGATGGAAGCCGTACATAGCAGAAAGTTCTGTGGTCTCATGAGGCCTCCCTGCACGTGATAGATCGGACAGAAAGCAAGCTTCAAAGTTACAGGTGCAGGTAAAGACTTTCACGTGGAGGAAATGACTTCACATGGAGGAGGGCTCCTTCTCAGCCTCTTTCCGTCCTGTTCCCCGAATGCAGGTCTCCACCTGCGCCTACCACTTCTTGGTTTGTCATACCAGGTCTGACAATTAAGTTCAAAAACACATCCTAGAAAAAGTGCCACCTACCTCAGTGCTAACTGTCACAGCGGTCACCTTCGCAGTACTCCCCTCGGGGAGCTATGCACCAGCACCAGTGCCTAGTCTATGCTTATAAGCAGCTTTGGAACTCTTCCTGGAATGGCCATCTGAACTTTTGTCATATCACCCTTGATGGCCTGAATGTCATCCAAATGTCTTCCTTTCAATATTTCCTTTATCTTTGGGCAAAGAAAAAAGACACTGGGGACCAGATGAGGTGAGTAGGGAGGGTGTTCCAATATAGACATTTGTTTACTGGCTAGAAACTGCCTCACAGACAATTATATGATTAAGTTTGTGAACTTGATACTGTGCCACCATGCGCAATGGCCATTCCAGAAAGAGTTCCAAAATTGCTTTGAAGAGTAGACTAGGCACTGGTGCTGGTGCATAGCTTCCCATGGGGAGCACTTCAAAGTTGACTGCGGTGATACTCAGCAACGAGGTATGTAGCTCTTAGAACAATTAAGTTTGCTGACTTAATTGCCAGATCTCATACTCTGGTGTCTTGCATGTTGTTGTGAGGCTGGTAGTTATGCCATCAGAGTTTAACATGCCAGCAGGGTCACCCGTGGTGGCTGGGTTTCAGTGGAGATTCTAGACTAAAGCAGACCAGGAAGAAGGAGCTGGCCATCTGCTTCTAAGGAAACCTTGTAAATAGCAACGGAATAATGCCTGGCACAGCGATGGAAGATGTTCCCCTCAGAGGGAATCCTGACGGTGGCGCAGGATCATGCAGCGTTTCATTCTGTTGTACACAGAAACAGACTCAGTGACACGTAACACCTGAGTCTAGTCTCACGCTTTGTCCTCTTCCCCTGGGATCTAACACTCACCCTGCGTGCAACTTTCGATTCTCTTTCTCCACATCTAGACTGAAAACCACTAAAGCACAAGATGAAGACTTTCGAAGGCCTGCCCAGACTTGAGTTGTTCGAGCTTTAACTTATTCTTTCTCATTTGAAATCCACTCTTCTTTCTGTTTTCCCAACTGTTCATAAACTCAGGACAGTAAATTATGCTAATCATATCAGTCTTATATTATTGTACTCATTAAGTTTATTCAAGTTTAAGCTAGTTCCCCACATCTAATCTAAACCACATCTAACCTAAACTGCACTGTAGTTCTACCTGATGCTGTCAAACAGAACTTTCAGCAATGATAGAAATAACCTCTATTTGCTCTGTCAAATATGGCAGCCACTCTAGCCATATGTGGCTCTTAAACACTTAAAATATGGTTAATGTGACTGTGGAACCAAGATTCGAATTCTATTTCACCTTAAATTTTATAGCCACATGTTATGGTGTCTACCACATTGCACAGTGTGGCCCCTAAATTGTCTCCTGATCACTTCCAGTCTCTCTCAGCCCCAGACAGAGGGTGCACTGCTAGTAGAATCAACATTCTGAAGCATCTCTTCAAAATCGTCAGTGGGGAGACGTGGCTCAGTGGACAACACTCCAACTCTACAGGAAGAAATGACACAGTCGGTCCCTAAACCACTTTCTGAACCATCTTGGCTTCTGAGGCCTCCCGTTCCATACCCAAGCCTGATCTAGTACATCATTCATCAAACATGCCCCACAGTTTCTCTCCTTGATGAATTTATTGATGCCACATCATTTGTACCAACTGTCCCCATTTATCTGTGCTTATAAAGATTCTGTCTATACTAGAGGGCACCCCTCGTGTGTGACGTCCTTCTCAAAGCGTTTGCTGGTTGCCATCCCTATCCCCAAGGCGACAGAGGTCAGTTCTTTGTTTCCAGAATCTCTGATTTGTGTCTTACATCACAGATTATAATTCGTGGTAGAATAAAGGATCTGTCTACATACCCTACTTCCCCTAACACCATATGATTGTATTGTATTGTGTCATATCACATTATACTACCTTACGTTATATCACATTATATTATATTGTATCATATCACATTACATTATATCATATCACATTATATTTGATCTCTATGAGTCAGAACTGACTCAACAGCACCTAACAACAACAATATATCATCATGTCATATCATATACCATATCATAGCATATGTACGTAAGACACTATCTTGGTCATTTCAGGTCAATAACTAATAAGACACTGTTGCACGTTCACAGTCTTGTGTGTGAACGATTCTCAATTAATACATTTACCTGAACTTAATATCAAACTTCCCTTCTATAGAACAACATACATCTTTCATATATAAATACTAGAGCAAATAATATGGGAATCTGGTCACAATACTAAAAAAAAAAATTTGCCTTTAAATCGGCAGCTTGTGCCAGAATAGGTTACTGTATCTACACATGCATATCTTCTTTACCTGTATAAACATTTTACATTTTAGAATAATCTACATGTGAAGGAAGCAACTTAGCTTACCTGGTGGGCATTGCGATTCTGTCTAGTATAGAGCAGAAAGCGAGTGTTTATCTTCTCTGGAGGCCAGGGTAAACCTATCAAATATCTCGAGAAAATCCCCATGAACAGTAAGTTGTCTTTAAAGCATCCCAACCTTTCATAGCAAACTTCCTTGCCTGCAACAAAAAGATGGCATATTCATGTTATAAGAATCAAGCCCAGAGAGAGGCTATGTATCACAGCATGAAAATTTACTGAAGTTAGTATTTAAGTTAAACACAGTCTGACCTATGGAGATAATTGTCAAAACCTGCTCTCTTCTCTTCCCCCACTCCATCCCAGTGTACGCAGTATGACTTTTTGGATCATGGTGCCGCAAATGCACCTGTATGAGCTGTAGAATCAGACGTTCCTGGCTTTGGGCAATTATTTTATCTTCTTGAGGCCCAGTTTCCTCCTCTGCAAAGTGAGAACATACCGCTTACCTTAGAGTCTTGTTGTGAAGACTAACTGAATTATTACTATTCATTAAAACCTTTGTAGTAGGCCAGAGACATAAGGTGGGACTTCATCTTTCCAGAGTTTGTGCCTTTTCTCATTTGGCTGAGAAGTTCCTAATGAATAGGATCTGTGTTCCCAGAGCCTAGGCTTACGCCTGGTACATAGTAGGAACCCCATACATGTATATTTTGAGACTGAAAGTGTAAACGAGAGGAAAGCATCATTTTAATCCTAACCAGGTGTCTTTTTCCTGAAGTTTAGTTTCGTAATCTCTAAAATGAGAGGCTTTGAGGAAATTTGGTCTAGGACTTTGATTTATACTTTTAATGTGACCTGTCATTTCTGTTTTCATTTAACACTCAGAGAAGAATTAAAACACAAAAATTACTTCATTTCATGCACTTCTCTGGAGGAGTAGTTGAAATTGTTCCATTAAATATTTAGAATTATTTATGAGTATTGGTTAGAGTTCTTTGAGGACTTGTGTTTGAGTATTTTATTATTTACCAAAGGTACTTTGAGTTCTCTTTGAGTCTTGAATACACCATATTTTAGCTTTAAAATTTTAGATAATTTAGCAGTTTCTCCAGTCCCTGAGAATGAGAGTCACATCAGTAAAGACAGAGGATAGGGGGTTAAAATGATTTTTTTTTAAATAAAAAAAAATTGTTCAGATGAACAAACACCCTACCTGCCTCCAACGACAGTCTCTCTTTCCAGAGGAAACCACCTTTAAACATGCCTGCAACCCTTCTATAGGAGAGAAACTTGGACCATAACCTCATAGAGATTATATCCTTGGAAATCCTAGGGGGCAGTGCTCCTCTTTCTACAGGGCTGCTATGAGTTGGAATCAACTCAATGGCAGTGAGTTACAGTAGCAACAACTGTTCTGATGTTTGCTTCCCATACTTGTATATAATGTGTTTATAAAAAAACCTCAAACCCACTGCCACTGTGTTGATTCAGACTCACACTGACCGTATAAGACGCGGCAGAACTGCCCCATAGCGTGTCCCAGGCTGCAATCTTTATGGAAGGTGACAATGAGTCCTTCTCCCAAGGAGCTGGTGGGTTCAACGGGAGGCCTTTCAGTGAGCAGCCAAGCTCTCACCCACCACGCCACTAGCGCTCCTTCAAAGTGCTTATGCTACCAGTGTTTTTATTTATCACCTTCAGAGTTACATGATCTATGAACTTGCAGCAGTAACAGATGAGGAGCTGGCTCTTCTGTCCAATTATTAAGCCAGGATCCATCCAGTCAAGCAGCAGAAACCACCCCAGTCAATTTATGTAAGAATTGTTAATTAGGTACCAGAGAACGGAAAAGACAAAGCAGACACTGCAGTAGAACATTTCAGACCCTCCTTTACAGAAATCTTGGGTCAAAGAGCAAAGAAAACATTTCCAATGCAGAATGTACTAAAATATAATGATACAGAAAATGCAGTTCAAAATCTATGAAGTGAAACTAACAATATATTCATTGAGAAAGGTGTAGCTTTAAACACTTACACACCAAATTAGAAATGATGAATAGTGGATTAATAGTTTGACTCAAGAAATTAGAAAAAGATCAAGTTGAAGAGCTAATTTAATTAGCAAAACTAAAAGTGAGAGTTGACAACGATGAATTAGAGAAAAACTTAATAAAATTAGAAAGATAGCTGATGACCATGATAGCACATTTAAATAAATAAAGGGAAAGAGCTAAAACTGTGGGAGAAAATAAAAATGTTTACATTTTACACAAATACATGGCAAGAGAACAGAAATTTCAGATGAAAAATCTCACTCCTTACACCTAGATAAATCTTAGATACGTAAAAATTTGAAAGTAAACACAAAACAGTAAAATTGGGGTGGTGACCATTGCCATCAAGTCAATTCTGACTCGCAGGGACCTGATAGGACAGAATGGAACTGCCTCGTAGAGTTTCCAAGGAGCACCTGGTGGATTCAAACTGCCAATCTTTTGGTTAGCAGACATAGCACTTAACCACTACTTAACCAGGGTTTCCAAAACGAAGGGAAAACAGAAAGTGATTAACAATCTTTGAACACGAAGGCTTTTCTAAACAATGCAAAAGTCAAAAAGCCATAAAGAAAGTAGATAATTTTGATTTCATAAAATGCTAAACTTCTGCATGACAAAAAAAAAACTTAAGAGGAAGAAAAATGTGAATAACCAACTAGAATACATTTGCCAAATATCTGACTTAAAAACAGCAAATTATTATTCTAGGTTTCTATAAATAATAAAAAAGCCAACTTCAGAAAAATGTATATGAGCTATGAAGATTTCATCCACAGAAGATACACAAATGGCCAGAAGCATACAAGAGAATATTTCAACTTCTTGATAATTAAAGAAACACATAGGAAAATTCTGAAAAAGTGTTCATTCTGCTGGTATGTATTAAATTTCATACCTTTCTGCGGTAGATTGCATTATTATTCTACTCCCTTACTCTCACTACCTCTCAGTGAATTAGACACTCTCACCTTAGCAACATGCCTTTGTACAGCGCCTTCCTGTGCTTTGCCCAGGGGAAGAGAGTGCGCCAGGCCAGAATGCCTGTGTTGATAGACTTCACATGTTCAACCACTCCATCCAGTCCCTGGGCACCGAGAGCAGGATGCTCTCAACAGGAGCTACCCCTTTAGCTTGGAGCTGGAGGAGGGTTGGTAGACCAAAGCCACAGACAAGCTAATGCCATTGCAGCCAAAATACAATATGAATGAGAAATAAACCTTAATTTTTATAAGCCAGTAAGAGCTGGGGACTACTTTTTGCCACAGCTTAATCTAGAAAAAGCTAATTAATATAACTTCTTAGTCTACTTAGTTGTAGAGTAACCTGTATTATGGTTTGTTACAGTGAGTACAGTGCAACACTGGACAAGATAATCAGTTTTTCTATGTCTTCATTTCTTCATATTCGTATGCTGGGTGATAAGCAGCCTGGCCTCACATCTCACTTAATTCTCAGCCCTAGGTGGTGAGTCTTTTGTGCTCATTTTACAGATGTGGAAAAGCTCACAAGGATAGTTTCACAATAGTTCGGTTTTCATTATGGCTTAGACTCTTGCCCATCCTAAGCTACAGCTCATTATCACAGCCTTTGCCATAACACCCAGAGTATTTGGTTCTTCTGGCTATGAGAGATAGACAGACAGACTAGGCAGGCAGGCAGACAGATAGATTTTTCCCTATTCCATATGTGGCTACAAAACTGCCAGTTATTCGGATTTGTGTCTGTCTGTCTCACAGTCATTTTCACATCTTTGCTCTTTCCCTTCACCTGCATGTGGATTTTCTCTAGCTTGTCCTCATGCCACTCTGTTTCTTACTGTCCCTAATGCACTTTCGGCTCCCGTAATCGTTTCCTTTCCCTGCCTGTCGTTCTTTTGGACTACCCATGGTGCGTAGTCTTTGTTAGTTCCCCTGCCATTCTCTGCAGGTAGACGTGGGTTTGATGTATAAGCCCCCTCACTGCTGTGGCTCACCCACTCTTTTCATCTTAGTCGTGGATTGAATTGTGTCCTCCACACAAAAATGCATAGCAGTTTGGCCGGCTCATGATTCCTGGTATTGATTGATGTTCCTTTATATTGTAAATCCGGTCTCTATGATATTTATGAGAGTGTATGGTTGGCAGCTGTGTGGGCCGGGCAGGGCTCAGTATGTAAAGCTGTATTGTGCTTTGAGGCAATCTCTCGGCATATAAAAGAGAGAAGCTAGCAGAGAGATTGGGGGACCTCCTACCACCAAGAAGCGATACTGGGAGCTGAGTGCATCCTCTGGAAAGGACCTGAAGTCCCTGAGCATCAGAAGCTCCCAGTCCAGGGCAAGATTGATGACAAAGACCTTCTTCCAGAGCCAGCAGGTTATGCCTTCTGCCGGAGCTGATACCTTGAATAAGGACTTTTAGCCTACTGAGCTGTGATGAAATAAAACGTCTCTTTTTAAAGCCATCCACTTGTCATATTTCTGTTAAAATAGCACTAGATGACTAAGACAGTCTTCCTCTCTTGAAAGCCTTTCTGAATCCTTTTGTCAGCTACGTAAAATTTGTTCTCTGCTCAAGATTGGAGGATATGGGTCAAACTTTTATTGTCCTTTTAAAACCTGGCCTGTATTTCATTATATCTGGTAAATGATTACTTTCTTCTGTGCTTTGAGATTACAGACATGCTTGATTTTATTACCAGTCAAGTTTATTTCTCTATATTTTTGGGAGGGGGGAGACAGTGGTAAGTTAGGAAAACTTCAGAACTTCATTCTTGAAAGCAAAGAATATTCTTTACCAAAAATTGTTCTTCCAGATACCATTATTATCACCATAGAAATGAGTAATTAAAATAATGACACAGGAGCAACTAAGCATTTAAAGTTAACTCAGTGCCATAGCATCAAAGTGTAATGTCTCATTCTGTAAAAAAAAAAAAAAAAAAAAAAAAAGGGATAGTGGCTTCAGACCTCCTCAGCTAACTTCAAGAGAAGAGAGAAAAAAATCAAGATCAACATCTGTCCAAAGCTGACTCCTATAATGCACTAAGTGCCTGTAATGTGCTAGATAGTGTCAGCACTGGGGATTCAGCAGGGAGTGTATAGTCTAGAAGGGGTGGGGGCAGAGAATATGTAACAATAGATAGATACATATAATATACCATATGTTAAACAGTGACAGGTGGTGAGAGAAACTCCAAACCTTAACGAGGCACAAGGAGTATATGCGTTAAGGTGAGTTGGGGGAGGGGAAGCCCAACCAAATCCATTGCCATCAAGCCAACCCTAACTCACAGGGTCCCCATAGGATAGACTAGAGCTTCCCTGTAGAGTTTCCGTAGAGTACCTCCTGCAAACTGGTGACCTTTTGGTTAACAGCTGTAGCACTTAACCACTATACCACCAGGGTTTCTGTGATTCAAAATAAGGTGGCCAAGGAACAAAGTGGCTTTGAATCACCATCTAAAGTGGGGGAGAAGGAAACTGGGTGGGAAGAACTTTCCAGACATGGGGAAGACTATGAGAAGGAAGGTTCCCAGGCGGGGTGAGCAATGATGAGCAGGTCACTGGTTGGAGCTGAGGTCACGAGAGAGAGGCGGGTCCACAAAACATCATCTGCACTTTCAAAATCCAAATATCTCCCTGGAGGAGAGGGAAGTGTGTATTTTGTTTGTTCCATCATTTGTTTTTTAGTGTGTAGCCTTGGCAGAAAAAGCTACTTTTAGTCTAGTTATAATGTTCATAAAACTTACTGTGAATATTCATAGAATTTACCACAGAAATATTTGTGTATTTATTTAGGAGGTGCTGCCTCATGTCCTCCTGAAAGGTTATATATTAATTATACAGTGTGTTTACCATAGGACCTTCCTAAATCTGAATTCTGGAATGCAGCTGGCTCCTGGGGGACTGAACAAGGCATGGTGGATACTTAGCGGCGATGGTGTCAGACAGGGCCAAAGCAAAGAGCGCCTGTTAGACCATTGTAAGATCCTAGGCTTTTACCCTGAAATGAGATGGGATGTGACTGTAGCGCTTTGAGAGAAAAATGACATGGACTAATTTAAGTCGGCTTCTGCATTGAGAATAGTCTGAAGCCAAGCAACAGAAGAGGAAAAGACCAACCAGGAAGCTGTTGCAACAAACCAGGTTAGAGACTACGGTGACTAAGCCCGGTGTGGTGGAGGGAGAGAGAAGTCATCAGGTTCTAGATTTATTTTGAAGGAGGAATAAAAATTCTTTACTGATTAATTGTAGTGAATTGTGACAGAAAGAAAAGTCAAGGATGATGCTGAGATTTTTTATCTGAGCAACTGCCAGACTGAAATTTCCATTAACTGAGCTAGTATAAACTGCTAGAGAAGCAGACGTTGGGGACAGAGATCAAGAGCCCAGTTTGGGTTATATTAAGTTCGATGTGAGTTAGATATTCAAATGGAGACATCACAGAGGGAGTTGGATATGTTATGTTGTTGCTAAGTGCCGTCCAATTTAACTCTGACTCGTGGTGACCCCATGTACAAGGTCTGACACTTACATGAATTCATCCTAGAAAAATGCTACATACCTCATTGCTGAATATCAACATAGTCACCTTTCGAGTACTCCCCTTGGGAAGCTATGTACTGAAGGTACCATCTAGTTCACGCTTCAAAGCAATTTTGGAACTCTTTTCTGGAATGATCATCAAAACCATCACTGTATTACCCTTGTTGTACTACAACACCATCAAAATGTCTTCCTTTCAATATTTTCCTTATCTTTGGGTAAAGAAAAAGTCACTTCAGGCCAAATCAGGTGAGTAAGGATGGTGTTCCAGTACAGTTATTTGTTTGCTGGCTAAAAACTCCCTCATAGACAACTATACAGTCAAATTTGCGAACTTGCCACCTTGCTACCATAGACAATGTCCATTCCTGAAAGAGTTCCAAAATTGCTTTGAAGGGTTGAATAGGAGCTGGTGTTGGTGCACAGCTTCCCAAGTGGAGCACTTTGAAGGTGACCACAGTGATATACAGTAACGAGGTATGTGGCACTTAGAACAATTAAGTTTCCAGACTTAACTGTCAGATCTCGTGCAATAGAACAAAACACTGCCTGGCCCTGGGCTGTCCGCACAGCCTTTGCAGTGTTTGAGCCTATTGTTGCAGCCATTATACCAACCTATCTCACTGAGCATCTTCCTCTTTTTTGCGGATCCTCTACCTTAGGAAGCATGATATTCTTCTCCACGGGTTGGTCCCTCCTGATAACGTGTCCAAAGGATGAGACGTAGTCTTGCCATCCTCACTTCTAAGGAGCACCCTTGCTGTACTTCTTCCAAGATGGACTCATTCACTCTTCCGGCAGTCCACGGTACAGTCCATATTCTTCACCAACACGATAATTCAAAGGTATCAATCCTTCTTCGATTGTCCGTATTTGTGGTCCAGTTTTTGCATGCATTTGAGGTAACTGAAAGTATCATGGCTTGGGTCAGGAGCGTCTTACTCCTCGGGTGACATCTTTGACTTTAACATTTTAAAGTGGTAAACGGACTTGTCTAATGCAATATGTGATTTAGTTTCTTGACTTTTCCTTCCACAAGCACTGATGGCAGATCCAAGTGAAATGAAATCTTTGACAACTTCAATATGTTCTCTGTTTATCATAATGTTGCTCATTGGTCCAGTTATGAGGATTTTTGTTTTCTTTATATTGAAATATAATTTATAGTTGAGGCTGTATTCTTTGATTTTTGTTGGTAAGTGCTTCCAGTCCTCTTAACTTTAAATAGGCAAGGCTGTGTCATCTCCATATCACGGGTTGTTAAGGAGAAGATCTCCAGTCTCGATGTCCTCTTTTTTCATGGAGATCAGCTTCTTGGATTACTGACTCAGCATATAAGAACATAAAGAAACCAAACCTAGTGCTGTCAAGTTGAAGTTGACTCATAGCAACCTTACAGACAGAGTAGAACTGCCCCATAGAGTTTCCACAGAGTGCCTGGTGGATTTGAACCTCTGACCTTTTGGTTAGCAGCCATACACTTAACCACTACACCACCACAGCATAAGATTGAATAAATATAGTGAAAAGATGTAACCCTGATTCACACCTTTCCTGCTTTTAAACCATCCAGTACCCCCTTGTTCTGTTCAGTTATATGTCCTTTGGTCTATGTAAGGTTCTACATAAGCACAATTAAGTATTCTAGAATTCTCTTTCTTCAACATGTTACCCATAATTTGTTGTGATCCATACAGTCTAATGCCTTCGCATAGCCAAGGCCAAGATCCATCTGATATCAGCAAAGATACTGCTCATTACATGTCCTCTTCTGAACCTGGCTTGAATTTCTGGCAGTTCCCTGTTTATGTAGAGCTGCATCCATTTTTGAGTGATCCCCAGCATAATTTTACTTGCTTGTGATATTATTTGATAATTTCCACATTCTCTTGGATTGCCTTTCTTTGGAATGGGCACAAATATGGAGAGTTGGCCAGGTAGCTGTCTTCCAAATTTCTTGGTATAAACAAGTGAATATTTCTAGTGTCACCTCCCTTTGCTGAAACTTCTGAGTGTGTAGTGCATCAGTTCCTGGAGGTTTGTTTTTAGTTGGAAGCCCTGGCAGTATGGCAGCTAAGAGCTCTGGCCGCTAACCAAAATGTTGGCAGTTTGAATCCCCAGGTTCTCCTTGGGAACCACATGGGGCAGTTCTGTTCTCTCCCATTGGGTCATTATGATGTGGAATCAACTTGATGGCAGTGGGTTTTTTGGTTTTGATTTGTCTTTAGTCAATATTTCCAGCAGAGCTTGGATTTCTTCTTTTGATACCATCAGTTCTTGATCATATGCTACCTCTTGAAATGGTTGAACATTGACCAATTCTTTTTAGTAGAGTGATTCTGTATATGCCTTCCATCTGCTTTTGATGCTTCTTGTGCTGTTCAATATTTTGCCCATAGAATCCTTCAAAAGCTCAACTTAAGGTTTGAAGTTTTAACTCAGTTCTTCAGCTTGAGAAATGCCAAGTGTGTTCTTCCTTTTGGTTTTCTAAGTCGAGGTCTTTGCACATTTCATTATGATATTTTGTCTTCTCAAGTTGCCCTTTGAAATCTTCTGTTTGGTTCTTTATTTCCTGTTTCTTCCATTCACTTTGGCTACTGTATGTGCAAGAGCAAATTTCATAGTCTGTTCTGACATCCATTTTAGTCTTTTCTTCCTTTTCTGTCCTTTTAATGACCTTTTGTTTTCTTCATACATAATATCCTCAATGTCATTCCACAACTATTCTGGTCTATGGTCATTAGTGGTCAATGCATCAAATCTATTCTTGAGATGGTTTTTAAATTCTGGAAGGATATACTTAAGACCGTAGTTTGGCTCTTACGGATTTGTTCCAATTTTCTTCAGCTTCACCTTGAACTTGCAGTATGAGAAATTGATGGTCTCTTCTACAGTTGGTTCCTGGCCTTGTTCTGGCTGATGATATTGGTCTTTTCCATTGTCTTTTCACAGATGTAGTCAATTTGGCTAGTGTGTTTTCTACCTGGTAGAAACAGAGACTAGGTATGTAGTTGCTGTTTATGTTGGTGAAAATGGGTATTTGCAATGAATAAGTCATTGATCTTGCCAAATTCTATCATTTGAGCTCTGCCATAGCTTCCAACTACCGATGTTTCTTTTTTGTTTCCAACTTTCACATTCCAGTCACCAGACACACTCAATGTTTCAGCATGCTTTCATTAATCAAAATGGTATCAACAAAAAATTCAAGCAGAAAAATAATTGGATCACCAAAGGGTTAAATCAAGCAAATCAAGAGTGTCAGGGAAGTCTAGGTTATGTGCAAAGAAGTGATTATCATGACAGGCCATAGGATATAAGCTGGGTGAAGAGGGAAGTAAGAAGTCATGGCTGCCAAATTAAAAAATATATATTTTAATAAAATACAAATATAAAGTTTATATGTGTATTTCTACAGCATGCACATGTCCATCCTGCAGCTGCCATAACTCAAAAGACTGAGTCTATATTACACATGTAATATGACTTTTATATTATGTATATTAAATTTGTAACAGATCTGTATTCAGCCCTCTGACACCTGACATTTTACACTTCACATTTAATTCAATTAGCTTTCAAAGGAAAGTCATTCCCTATTGAAAAATGGATACATCTGAGAAATTCTAGGGTAGGCTTGTCAATCACAATTGTGTCCCTAGAGCTTAACACGATGCCTGATGCACAGTAGGTGACTGTTAATTATGTCTGACTTTTACAAAAAAGTACTAACAGCCATGTTAAGAGTGGACTTTGAGAGGCAGGCTGTGAGTAGAGATAGAACAGGGGACGCTGAGGTCAAAAGGAGGAAACAGCGACACCGGAAGAAAACAACAGGTCAGGGCAGACTCGGCTGACTTTTTCATCCTGTGCTGGAGCTCACCAGCCTGACAGCCTTGGCACTGAGTCTGGCCTACCCTGGGCAGGGAAATCACACAAAATAGGGCATAGTCTGGAGTAGGTCCTCAATAGATATTTGTAAAATGTTTAACTGAAACAGTGAAAACTAACAATAAGCCCATCCTCCTCACTTTTTTCTCACAGAGGACAGCTGGAGGGCAAGGACTGAAAAACCTGAGATGAAAGCCTGAGAAGTTGGCCACTGCCACCAGCTAGTGCTGACACATTATGTAGCTAATCTCTCTGTACTTTTCTTTCTTCACCTGTGAAAACAAGAATTAACACTCGTTGATTTTTCTCTATTAATATGGACCAGACCCTGTATTGACCACTTTGTGTGAATTTATTTCATCTGTTTCACAAGCCAAAACCAAAACCAAACCAAACATGTTGCTGTTGAGTTGATTCTGACTCATAGTGACCCTACGAGTTTGTTACTGTGACTGTTCTAGTATTACAGATGAAGCACTGAGGTTAAGTATTTGTTTAAGGGAATAACCAAGCAGCGGGACCACTATTCAAACCCAAGCAGAGACAGGATTCAAACCAATGGTTGATCTGAAGGTTAGGCTTGATGGCCATCTCCTTAACCACCATAGTATCTCTCAATCACTAAAATGTAATTTAGAAGCCTGCTACATGACCTAAAACTTTTTAATTCCATTTAGGTTAAGCCAAGCCAAGTGCGGTCGAGTCGGATCCGACTCAAACAAACAAAATAGGGAAAGACAAAATCAGTAAGTATCACATAAGTTAGGTAGAAGGAAGTTGCAGTATGAAAAACTCAAGTCAATGAATATAAAGTCAGCATATAACAAAGGTTCATAGTCCATGACAAAATCGTGACCCAAATGAAAGTAATCAATGTGGAAGCTTTAATCAGCAACATCCATCAAACACTGACTGAGCATCAACCATGGATGAAGTATTGAAACAGGTAGGTACCTGTTTTCTCATTTCTTGCAGTGTTTTACGAGTGAAGAAACTGAGCATTTAATGGCTGAGTTACTTGTCCAAGGCCATAAGGCTAGTTCGTGGCAGAGCTGGGAGCCCAACACAATACTGTCTAACGATTTTAACATTATTGAAAACTGTTGCTTCCCACATGCTTGTTTCATTCAGTATTTTTAAAAATGGCACATTTCTTAATTTGATGACAAATAAATAGAGTTAACATTCTAAATATATCCATAAACATAAAACATGTCTCTAGACTGAAATTAGTGATAAAGCCAAGTGCCGTCGAGTCAAGCATCAAGTCAGTGTTGGCTGCATTCAGGTGTGAATACATGCATTACTTTTAATGACGTTATCCTTTGTCTTACCTCTTGACGTGCTGAAGAACAAGAACACAGAAATCCAAATTCCAAACATCTGAGTTGATTTTAAAAAAGAGTAATTACATGAAAATCTCCTAAAGAACTCGATTTGTAAAGTCACTTCACTATCAAGTACTGAGCCAGTTTTCTCCAAAACAACACCAGCACCGGCTATCGGAGCTCTAAGTCCAGAACGGTACGTAGCTCACACCACCTTTCGTTCTCACACCCTGCCAAGGAAATGTGCTATAGCTCAGATGCTTGGCCTCATGTGAAGAACTGTAATTAGCTGGGTGTGTCTTCTATCATGTGACTGATGATTCAAACTGCTAAGGGTTTGTTGTTTTATCATTAGTAATATTTTGATGAGACATGAATAGAGTCATTCTGGAAACTTAAGACTCCAAGATTTTAGATCATCAACATTTGAAAAGTAGTTTCCAGACTGAGATTAGACAGTTTCAGTAATTCTTCCCTAACATTTCTCAGTGTAAGAACCCACTTAATACAAGCACATCTTGCTAAAATATGTTAAAAGCTCAATAAACCAAAAAACCAAAACTCCTGCCATCAAGTGGTGTCAAGAGCTCGGTGATATGCAGCTTATCTGCCCCACTTTCTGGCGTGGTAATGTTGCGCACTGGTTAGCATCACTGATTCCAGAACCTAACCCCTGAGCTCTCCTATATATTGCCAGCATGGCTTTGGGCTGTTAAATCTCACGGTACTTTTCCTCAACTGTAAATTCGCAGTCATTATGGCTCTTAGTTCCTAAGATTATGAAAGTGATTAAATTACTTATCATATGTCTAGTGCTTGGTACATAACTATTACATTAGGTGCTAAGTATTTATCACTATCATTCTAAACTATGTTAATATCCACACAGACAAAGTCATGTTCATATATATGTAAATACGTATGTCATTTTATATAGACTTCATGATGGAAACCAACCCCATGAAGTTGGTTTTGACTCACAGTGACTCAGTAGGACAGAGTAGAATCGCCCCTTAGGAAACTGCCAAGGCTGTCCTCTCTGCAGAAGCAGACCGCCACATCTTTCTCTCACAGAGCAGCTGATGGGTTTGATCCAGAGATCTTTTGGTTAGCACTTAATCACGTCACCGTTAGGGTTTCTTTTATACTTTAGTGCAAATTGAAACTTGCTTTATTTTGCTACTGCATTAAAGTGGTGAATAATTAAATCCACAGGTATCTGTCTGATTTTCTCAGTTTTCAAGTGTTTGTAGAAAGTAGCTAAAAGCTTTTCTTGGATTGTCTCAATTTTTTTCTTACATTGTAATAGAATTATATTCTTAACTTATTTATGAGAGTCTTTTCATACATACCTTGTTACATTAGGCTCAAATCACACAAAGAAATACAAACTAGTGTAGTTATAAGCGTTGGATGCTTTGTTTGGTGGGAAGTTCCCTGGTGATTGTAACAGGCAGTTCACACTGGCATTCAGGACAACAGTAAATAGAGAACGGACCCATTCAGCAGTAAGTGCAGTGCCCAACACAGACGAAGGGCCCACTAAACACGCCATTAAAAAAAAAAAAAAAAAAAGACATGCTCTAAAAGCTTCACCAGTTACCGTGTTTTCCAAGTGACACATGAAGGATTGATGTTTTCAGCCTCACATGTAGGATAAGCTTGAACAATACAACCATCAACAGCATCCGTTCAGACACCTGTGTCTTACTCATCCCAAGTGACAAGCACTATGCCTGGAACTTAGAAAGTATTTAATATATTAACATTTTGAATAATAAATACAAAGATTTATAACGATAATACAGACCAAAAACAAAATTTCGTGTATTCCACAGTTTCATGGCTCTTACTAACAAGCCTGCTATGGGGTTGTATGCTGTGGAGTCGATTCCAACTCACAGCAAGTCCATGTGACAGAATAGAACAGCCCCCTAAAGTTTCCAAGATGTAATCTTTACAGGAGCAGATCACCATGGAGACACCGGTGGGCTCAAGCTGCTGGAGACTTTTCAGTTACAGCTGAGCATGTGACCATTGTGCCACTAGGGGTCCCGAACCTGCTATCCCAAACCCACTGCCATCAAGTTGTGTCTGACTCATAGTGATCCTATAGGTCAGAGCAGAACTGCCCCACAGAGTTTTCAAAGAACGCCTGGTGGATTTGAACTGCCGACCTTTTGGTTAGCAGATGTAGCATTTAACCCACCACACCATCGGGATTTCTGAATCCGCTATAATACTTAACATATCATAGACTTGTTAGGCATTGATCTTTTAGTCTTCTCCCCTGGAAAGCACATTGTGAAACAAGGAATGGTTTTTGTCCATGTCTGGGATCTTAGTGTGTAGCAAAACATCTGTTAGGTTTCAATATTTATCGCAGAGGGAAGCAATAAATTTCACTGATCTCATATTGTCCGAGGAAAATTCTTATCCTACAGAGTTTATCAGTCTACAAGATTGGGACTCACTCTAAGAATTATACTTAGCGAGGATCAGCTGTAAATGCTTGCTAAAATCACAGCAGCTCTGCCTAGAAAAGGCACACAGAAGTATTAACAATAGCTTTTAAAAATTCATCACACAATCAAAGCTGTGTCTACATACAATGGACACACAGTGAGGGAAAAAAAGTAGTTGAATTCTTGAGCCAACAGTAGATACTAATTTAATTAATTTGGTTGCTAACACGATCAATCATATTAAACTTAGTAAAGCAGAAAACCTTTCACGATGTCATGGTGATTATTTCAGTATTAACATCAGAACCCTGAAGACTATCTAAAGTTATTTTCTAGGTGATTCCTTAATGCATAGCTCTGCAAATCATCTCAGACTTCAAGGAGGCTATCACCATTATCATTTGAGAGAAGGAAGAGGGGAGCACAGTCAAACTCCTAAGCCGTCTTGTTGATCATTCACTCATTCAACAAATACTGGAGTGGCTACTGTGTACCAGGCATTATCCTGGGTGCTGGTGCTACAGCAATAAATAAAACAGGTAATAAGGACCCTGCCTTTTTGGATACTACATTACAACAAGAGAGGCAGCCAATAAACCTGGTAAACATGTAAGTTATAGAGTAGATGGAAAGGCTTTAAGTGTCATGGAAAGAAAGTAGAACAGGGTAAAGAAGATTACGTAATTTGGGATTTGTTTGGGGAGAGGGTTGTTTTTGCAGCAGTTTTAATTCGGGAGGTCCAGAGAGGCCTCACTGAGAAGGTAACACTTCAGCAAAGAATCAAAGTCAGTGACTCTCTGTGGCAAGAGTCTTCCAGGCTGACTGTGCCTGTGTCTTGGAGGCCAATGTGTTGGGAGGAGAAGGAAATAAGGTGAAACGAATAAAAGACGAAATCACACAGAAACTTTGGGGCCAGAGGGGTGTAGGTCATGCAGGCCACCTTACCAACTCAAGCTTTTCTTCCCAGAAGGAAGAGAGTTGTTTGGGGGTCTCTCAGCAGAGAAGTGTCCTGGTCTACTCCCAGTTTTAACGATCATTCTGACTACTCTGTTGTTAATAGACTCAAGTGGAGCAAAGGCACACCAAATTTATCTTCAAATAACAAACACGTTATACATTTATTTGCCCACTGCACAACCCTCCCTCACTATTTTCGCAAGCAAGCTACATTGTTGCTGTTGGATGCCTTCAACTAGTTCCAACTCACAGTAACCCTACCTACAAGGGAAGAAAACACTGCACTATCCTGTGCTATCTCTACAACTGTAGCTGTGTTAGAGCCCATTGTTGCAGCCCCTGCATCAATCCATCATCGAGGGTCTTCCTCTTTTTCACTGACCCTCTACTTCAACAAACATGCTGTCCTGCAGGGACTGGTCCCTCCTGATGACATGTTCAAAGTAAGGGAGATGAAGTCTTACCATGCTTACTTCTAAGAGCTCTGGCTGTGTTTCTAAGACACATTTGCTCATTCTTCTGACAGCACATGGTGTATCTACTATTCGTTGCCAAAGCTGTACGTAATTCAGAGGCATCAATTTTTCAGGTTTTCTTACTCATTGTCCAACTTTTGCATGCATATGAGGCAGTGGAGAATACCATCAGGTGATGGTATTCAAAGTGATTTCTTTGTTTTTCACATTTTAAATAGGTCTTTTGCAGATGATTTATCCAATGTAATACATATTTGTGATTTATTGACTGCAGCTTCAATGGGTGTTGTGGATCCAACTAAAAGGAAATCCTTGACAATATTCTCTCTGTTTATCAAGATGTTGCTTACTGTTCCAGCTGTGAGGATATTTTCTTGATTTTGAAATGTAATTCATAGTGAAGGCTAAGTTCTTTGATCTTTATCAGTAAGTGCTTCGAGTCCTCATGGCTTTCAGCCAGCAAGGTTGTATCATTTGTGTATTGCAGGTGGTTAATGAGTCTTCTTCCCATCCAGATGCCACATGCTTGTTCATATAATCCATCTTCTTATGGATTTGCTCACCATACAGATTGAATTAGTCTGGTGGAAGGATGCAGCCCTGGCACACACCTTTTCTGGTTTTAAATCACTCTGTATCCCCTTGTTCTGTTTGACTGACTGCCTCTTTGTCTGTGTACAGGTTCAGCATGAGTACACTTAAATGTTCTGGAATTCCCATTCTTCACACTATTATCCATACTCTGTAATGATCCACACTATCAAATGCCTTTGCATGGTCAATAAAACAAAGAACATCTCAGGAATAGATTTGACACATTGAATGCTGATTGAAGACCAGACAACTTGTGGGATGACATCAAGGGTATCATACATGAAGAAAGTAAGAGGTTATTAAACAGACAGGAAAGAAAGACAAGACTAGGATGGATGTTAGAAAAAAACTCTGAAAGTTGCTTTTTAACATAGAGTAGCTAAAGCAAAAGGAAGAAATAATAAGTAAATGAGCAAAACCAAAGATTTCAAAGGGCAGCTTGCGAAAACACAACAAAATATTATAATGAAATGTGCAAAGACTTGAAGTTAGAAAACCAAAAGGGAAGAATATGCTTGGCATTTCTCAAGCTAAGAGAACTGAATCAAAAAATCAAGCCTCAAGTTGCAACACTGAAGGATTCTATGGGCAAAATACTGAGCAACACAGGAAGCATCAAAAGATGAAAGGAATACACAAGATCACTGTAGTAAAAGAACTGGTCGATGTTCAACCGTTTCCAGAGCTAGCATAAGATCAAGAGCCAATGGTCGTGAAGGAAGAAATCCGAACTGCACTGAAGACACTGGTTTAAAAACAAAGCTCCAGGAATTGGTGGAGATGTTTCAATAAATAGATGCATCTATGCCAACAAATTTGGAAGACAACTTCCCAGTCAAATGACTGGAAAAGATCCATATTTGTGCCCATTCTGGAGAGAGGTAAAACAGCAGAATGCATAAATGATCAAACAATATTATTAACCCCACACTCAGGTAAAGTAATTCAAAAGCAATTGTAGCAGTACATTGAGAAGGAATTGCCAGAAATTCAAGCCAGATTCAGGAGAGGATGTTGTACAGAGATATCATTGCTGGTGTCAGATGCCTCTTGGCTGAAAGCAGAGAATACCAGAAAGATGTTTACCTCATCGATACTGCGTGTTGAATGTATAATAAAGGTAGCAGGCTGTTGAATTAACCCAGGTGAGATGTGAAGGTGTCTTGGAACAAGAGGGTAGCAATGGAGGAAATGAGAAGCAAATTCATTCAGAGTAGAGTTTGAAGGTAAAGTCAACAGGGTTTCCTTTGTTATTATCTCTATTCTTTAACTTAGTGCTTGGAGGGTACAGTGATACAGGAAGGCCCAGAGTAGCAAAATCCATTCACCTTCTTTTCTGTTTTATTCTTAAGCAACGATGAGTTTTCTCTCCTGAGTATCTTTAGAATTTCTTAGAATGTTTGATGGGACAAAAATATCTTAGTGAACTTGTTTGGCTTGACTGGTTTAAGGGATGCAATTTTTTCTGAAAATTTTTCGTTATGTGCTTGTAAAATAGATTGTACATCTAACATCTATCTTTTTGGTAAGGCCTTATTTGTATGCACACTTTGTAGCAATACATCACTTGCATAGAGACATAAAACAAGCATCTCATATGGAAGTGTAACCTCTACTGAGGACATATTTTTGCAAACTATTACTATGTGAACTATTGACTATAATTAGATACTCATCACACGCTTGTTAAATTATATACAATAAAAATGCGCATACCACCAACACAATTCATTATAATTATAAGTTATTCTAGAAGGCTACTTGAAGTTCCCAAGTAGCTCACTTTTCATAATAGTAATTTACCATAGTAGAATGTGCTGTATTAAAATTAGACTTTGAAAAATTAATTTAAATTTTTCCACATTCAGCAAACAATTCAAAGTAATAGAAGGGACAAAAATAAAGCCACCCAAAAGGCAACTGCAAGGAGATATTGGGTGGATTTATACCTATGTCTGGGATGGCAGTGGAGCACAGTTCCACTCTGATGCACATGCATTGGCCGTGAGTTGGAACTGACTCAACAGCAACTGGTTTAGAATTTTGATGCGTGTGTGGGACCTCAACACTTTCACATGAAGGCCTAAAATGTAGAAACAAGCTTTCCCGGGTGGGGGGGGAGTAGAACCTGATAATTTAAAATTGGATCAGCTTTCATAGTTTGGTGGAGCCTCTCTGGCTGTATGATGTTTAGCAACTTAACTTCTCTGAGCCTCGGCTTCCTCATCCATGAAACAGGGATTATATATACCACAGAGAATTATTGTGAATATGGAATGAAGTCATACTCATAAAGAGTTTATCTCATCACCAGACATACAATAAACACTCAATAAATAGGAGCTGCTGTGATTATTATTATCATTTTAGGTCCAGTCCCATCTCCTGCTATCTGTGGCGTGGCACTCAATGAATGTCATTGAGGGTGGTTGTCATGTTTGTTCCAACAAGCCCAGGGAAAGGCAGAACTGGAAGAGAAGGAATGGGGCCCGTTTGAGAAAGTACTCTGTGGCAGCGTAATAGCTATAAGGGAAGTAGGGATGGGAACTGTTCTTGTAGTTCGAGGTCCCTAAGGAACAACAGACCCAACAGAAATGAACCACAGGGAGAGACAGAGAGTCATAAAAGAGGACTCACTAGGAAGCATGACAAGGTGGTTAGATACAGATGATGAAAGGGATGATTGCTGGGTGGGGACTCAAGGAAGAGAAACAGGAAAAGTATGCCCAGGAACAGGTAACAAGACAATGAGTTCTAAGTACGAAAGCAGTGGGAAGGGATGATGACTTGCTTCAGCTGGATTACACTTGTTCCTATGAACTTCTTTTTTCATGATCCTAGTTTTGTTGCAGTTCTGGATTATACTTCTGTTTACTGTGTCCATCAAACAGTAAACCAGACTCTAAGTGGGTTAGAGTAAATCCAGCCAAGCAATTTTTAAAACAATTCAAATCCAGAAAAGGGTTTACAGTGCAGTTCCAGAACTCTTATTAGTCCAGGCATTTTCAAGGCCTCATGTTTTGCCTTGCTAAGGTATTTTGATGCCTTGCTGTGGTATTTTGACTCTAAGAAACTCTGCCTTAAGTCTCTTTCCACTCTGGCTTTCTTTCCATCACAGTTCTTCCCATTAGGGTGGTGCTGGGATGGCTGTGAATATGTTTTCTTTCTTTCTTTCCTTCCTCTCTCTCTTTCTTTCACTTTTTGTATTGTTTCACCCTTCACCAAAGTTACCACTTACCTGTTGCCTGATTAATGTTTTTCCCTCCCCACCTTCCCCTCCTTCATAACCATCAGAGACTGTTTCTTTCTGTAAAACTTTCCATGAGTTTTTATAATGATGTTTTCATATATTTGACTTCTTGTGACTGGCTATTTGACTCAGCATAATGCCCTCCAGAATCAACCACACTGTGAGATGTTTTACAGATTCATCATTGTTTCTCACTGTTTTATTCCATCGTGTTGTTTTTTTTTTTTTAAATCCATTCAGCTGGTGATGGGCACTTAGATTGTTTCTGTCTTTTTCTTATTGTAAATAATGCTGCAATGAACATAGGTATACATATGTCTATTCATGTGATGGCTGTTAGTTCTCTAGGATATATTTCTAGGAATAGGGTAGCTGGATTGTATGGTATTTCTGTTTCTAGCTTTTTCAGGAAGCACCTTATTACTCTCTGAAATGGTTGCACCGTTTTGCATTAGGCTGTGGTTATTTCTGGTGTTCAGTTTTTAAGCCCCACCTCCCCTTCCTTCTCTTTTGCTTACATCTGACCAAGGTAATAAGAAAGCCTAGATGCTCCTTTCTTTGGCTCTGGAGATACGTTCAAATCACGCAAGCCTCCACCTGCGTATGGGAACCCTCACTCCAGATCCATCTTCTAACCACTATAAAACCCCAAGCTGGCTTCCTTTTCCTGCTTTCTCAAGTCATTTTCAGACCAGCTTGGGAGGCCTTCCCTACTCTCCCTAGAAAGCAGCATTATGTTCATAACAAATCTTGTCATACCCTCTTGGTGAAATTTGGGGTAGAGGTATCTTCTATCTGAATAATGGCCATAACACATTAGGCCAGGCCTGAGTGTCCCCAGTCTAGGGCTCTGTGCTTTCGAGGACTCTGGGTAACCAAAGAGACACGCACAAAATGAGCTTATTGGTGTCACGGGTGCTCCTGTCATTCCAAAAAAAAAAATCAAATCAAATCCACAGCTGATAGATTTGATTGGCTATCATTCAGTTAACAGCTGTAGCCCTTAACCACTATGGCACCAGCATTTCTGTCCCCGTCATTAGGGATTTGGTATTCAGCACCAGAAGAATGGGTAAGTTAGAACATCCGTTACCGTTTTGTGGCTTGGGCAGGCACACCTGACCCTTCAAGACAACACCTTTGCCTTTTAACACTTTAGAGAAGTCTTTTGCAGCAGATTTTTTCAGTGCAGCGTGTCTATTGATTTTTTCACTCTTGTTTCCATGGGCATTGATTGTGGAATCAAGTAAAATGAAGTTCTTGACAACTTTGATCTTTTCTCTGTTTATCGTGACATTGCTAATTGGTCGAGGTATGAAGTTTTTTTTTTAATACTGAAGTGTAATCCATAGGGAAGGCTATGGTCTTCGATCTTTATCAGTAAGTGCGTCCTTCACTTTCAGTATAAGTTGTGTCATCTGTGTAATACAGGTTGTCAATGAATCTTCCTCCAATTCTGATGCCACGTATTTCTTCATACAAGATCTGGCAATTAAGTCCATGAACTCAGTTTTTCTAAGCGCTGCATACCTCACTGCTAAATATCACTATGTTCACCTTTAAAGTACTCCCTTTGAGAAGTTACGCACCAATGCCAGCACCTAGTCCACCCTTCAAAGCAATTTTGGAACTCTTTCTGGAATGGCCTTGTACATGGTAGCAAGGTGGCAAGCTCACAAACTTAATTGCCTAGTTGTCTGTAAGGGAGTTTTTAGCCAGTAAACAAATAATTGTATTGGAACACCCTCCCTACTCACATGATCTGGCCCCCAGTGACTTTTTTCTTTACTTGAAGACAAAGGAAATATTGAAAGGAAGACATTTTGAAGACATTCAGGACATCAAGGGTAATATGACGACAGCTCTGATGGCCATTCCCAAAAAAGAGTTCCAAAACTGTTTTGAAGAGTTGATCAGGTGCTAGTGTCAGTGCATAGCTTTCCAAAGGCAGTACTCTGAAGGTGACCATAATGACATGTAGCAATGAGATACGTAGCACTTTTTCTAGGATGAATTCACAAACTTAATTGACAGTTCTCACATACCCCAGCTTCTCAGATTATTTGTTCAGCATACAGAGTAAATATGGTGAAAGGATACAACCCCGACACACATCTTTTCTGACTATAAATCACACAGTATCCCCTTGTTCTATTTAAATGACTGCCTCTTGGTCTAAATACAGGTTCTGTGTGAGCATGATTAAATGTTCTGAAATTCCAACTCTTTGCTATGTTATCCATAATTTGTAATGATCCACACACTTGAATGACTTTGTGTAGTTTGTAAAACCAGGCAAACATCTTTCTGGTATTTTCTGCTTTTAACCAAGATCCATCTGACATCAGAAATGATATCTCTGGTTCCATATCATCTTCTAATTCTGGCTAGAATTTCTGGCAGTTCCCTGTTAACATACTGTTGGAGCTACTTTTGAATGATCTTCAACAAAATTTTACTTGTATGTGATATTAATGATATTGTTCAAAAATTTATGCATTTGGTTGGTTCACTTTTCTTGGAAACAGCCACAGATACGGATTTCTTCCAGTTGGTTGGCCAGGTAGCTGTCTTGGCATAGATGAGTGAGCACTTCCAGTACTGCATCCATTTGTAGGAACATTTCAGTTGTATCCCAGTCAATTCCTGGAGTCATATATGAATAAAATTAATACATTTTGGGTTAAATGATTACATTCCATATGCCCAAAGGATCCATATTTCCCTATGCCATAGTTATCTAGTGCTGCTATAACAGAAACACCATAAGTGGATGTCTTTAACAGTCAGAAATTTATTTTTCGCAGTTAAGAAGGCTAGAATTCCAAATTACGGCTGCCAGCCTGGGGGAAGTTTTCTCTGGGGGAAGGTTCTTGGCTTTTCTGAGCTTCTGCTTCTGAGCAGTCTTCATATGGCTTGACACTTCTCTTCCCCCATCTCTGTTCTGCTTGCTTGTTTAATCACCTTTATGTCTAGGAAGAAATTGACTCAAGATATACCCTACACTATTCCTGTCTAACATAGCAAAGACAATCAATTCCCAAATGGAGTTTTAGCCATAGGCATGATGTTTATTATTTACAACATATATCCACTCAATGGCACTGGGCTTGGGCTGGGCTTTGGAAGATACAATTCAACCTGGAACATTCTACCCTTGGACCCCCAAATTCATGTCCTTGTCACATGCAAAACACATTCACCCCATCGCATCATTCCCAAAGCCTTAAATCCACTCTAAGTAAAAAAATCTCATCTTATGAAGCACCTAAATCAAATATGGATGAGACTTCAGGTATATTCCATCTTGGGGAAAAATTCATACTCATCTGTGAACTTGTGAAACCTAGAATACAAATCATCTCCTTCCAAAGTACAGTGGTGGAATAGGTATAAGATAGACATTGCCATTACAACTGGGAGAAATTTAAGGGAGAAAAGCAGTAACAGACATAAAGCAAGTCCAAAACCCAACAGAATGATTCAGATTAGCTCTCAAGCATTGAAAACAATCCTCTGTTTATTGTGATCATATGGGCAGTGGCCTTGACCTCCATACCCTGAGCACTGGCCAAATTCTCTGGATTCTGAGTGGGGACTTCTCAACCCTGGGCTTCAGCTTCATCTTCCAGGCCCACTAGGACAACAGTTGTGCTGCTCCCTCAGGTTTGAAGGTTCCCCACTCTCAGTACCTGGCAAGCCACATTCTTCTGCTCTTTGGGCATGGAAGCTCTGTCCACCTATACTCTGAGCAGTGACCCTGTCCTTCTAATAAGCCTTAATTGTAGCATCATGCTCCAGAAGAAAATTGGTGAAGATCTGACTCTTTGAAACCTATGAGGCTGGGGCTTCATCCTTTGAAGCCCCAGAGGCCATGGCCCTACTCCTTGAGACCAAGGCAGCTTTGCTTCCTGTGCTCCTTCCAACCATTCTGCTGATCTCCGAGTTGCTCCAGGGATGCTTCTTTACTTTGGTTTGAGAACAACAAATGTAGATCCGCTGACCTGTTACCTGCCTTTAGAATTACAAGAAGCAAACAGTGTTCTCTCTTCTAGTTCTTTTTCTGCCCTCTGCCGTTTCAGGGTTTTCTGCTGTTGGTAGTTGGTTAGATCCATCAGCCACAGGCCCAATTTCTTTAACAAAACTTTGTGTAGCCATATCAATGGTGAACATTCTAGGACATAAGTCCTTGGTTTGTACAACAGAATTTTTCAAATCTTTAAGTTCTGTTTTCATCTTGCACCATTTATTTTTAAGTTCACCGTGTTTCTTTCACATTTTATCATAGCAACAAGAAGCCACATGTCACTGTTAAGATCTTGCTTAGAAATCTGATCAACCAGATATCCAAGTTAATCACTTGCAAGTACTACCTTCCACCAAATATTTAAATGTAAGTCAGACAAGTTCTTTGCCACAACATAAAAAGCATTTCCCTTCCCCCATTGTCCAATCACAGGCTCATCATTTTCTTTTAACGCTTCACCAGAAGCACATTCCATGTCCACATTTCCAGCAGCCTTCTGCTGCTGGTGCCACACATATTCTCAAAGTGATAGAGACTTTCTGCACAGCTCTCCTCACTTCCCTATGAGTCCTCACCAGCGTTACCTTCAGCGTCCATGATTCTACCAGTGGTCTCGTAATGACAATCCAGGCTTTTACTACTAAAGGAAAAAACAGTTGCCATCAAGTCTATTCTGACTCATAGTGACCCTACAGGGCAGAGCAGAACTGCCCCAAGGAGCAGCTGGTGGATTTGAACTGCCGAACTCTTGGTTAGCAGCTGAGCTCTTTAACCATTGCACCACCAGGTTTTTAGCATTAGGCACCTTAGAAACTCTTCCTGCCTCTGCCTGTTACCTGATTCCATAACTGTTTTCATATTTTAGGTAACTATTAGAGCAGCACCGCACTCTCAGTGCAAATGTATTAAGCCGGGTTCTCTCAAGAAGTAAAACTTGTGAAATAACATATATATGAAATCCCTGGTGGTGTAGTGGGTTAAGTGCTATGTCTGCTAACCAAAAGGTTGGCAGTGGAAATCTGCCAGGAACTCCTTGGAAACTCTATGGGAAAGTTCTACTCTGACCTCTAGGATTGCTACAAGTCAGACATGACTTGATAACAGTGGGTGGTTTATATACATATATATATATATATGTACACATAAAAAGATTTCTCTCATAACAATGACTCACACAGTTGTATAAGTTGGCAAGTCCCATATCTGCAGATCAGACTGGAGGCTTCTCCTGATTCTTTTGATTGCAAGGGCTGATGAACTCGCAATACTGGCAGGTTGAACAGCAAGCTGTTGGCTCATGGGACTGCACAAGCTGGTGAATTACAAAATCAATGGATTAGACGGCAGGCAGGCAGGCTCAAAGGGCTTCAGAAGCTAGTGAGTCCTAGAATTGGCAGGCCAGGAAGTAGGCTGAAGTCCCAAACACTGGTGGTCAGATGAAGACAAGCTAGATGCAGGATCCAAACAAGGGACAGCCTTTCCAGAGGATCTATATTTATATTAGAGGCAGGTCACATCCCCAAGAAAACTCCCTCTACATCAGAGTAAGTGCGTGACTTGAGTAAGGGAGTGACTTGAGTTACACCCTCTGGTAAAGCTGTGTGTGACCCAAGATACATTAGGATTTACAATACATAAAATTGAAAATAATTGCATAACAGAAAATGCAAGATAATGACATCAGACTACAAAATGGAAAATAACAACACAATATTGGGAATCACAGTCTAGTCAAGCAGACACATAACATTAACCACCACACTCTTTAAAAAATTAAACATCTGTACCAAAGAGAATGTTTACATGTGATTATGAGAGCACTAGTGTGTTACAAGTCCCTAAGTTATTATTTTTTTTAATTATGACTGAGTGAAAATGTACATTCCCGTATAAATCTACATACCCACCTATATGCAGCTTTCACTGCTCTCCCTGCCCGGTGACAGCACGCTATTCTTCTCTGCTCCATACATGTCTCATCCTTCCAACAGTCTCCTTTCCCCTCCTCTCCACCCACTCTCCTTCCTCCAGCCACAGGTCAGCAGGATGATATTCTATAGATGCATAGAACCATAAAGTGCATCCAATATGTGGTCATTTCGCATCACCCAGTCCAATCCATTAGTGTCCGAAGAGTGGACCTTCATTATGATTTATGGGCAAGGGCAGCATCAGGGCCAGGGGCCGCGCCCGCAGGGGAACCCTGAAACCACTGGACCATCAATTGAGGTCTTTTAGTGGAGATCTCAGGATGCACCCCTTTTTATTCTTGTGTTGCCAGTGAGACTCAACTTAGTGAGCTCCATTGCGGCTATCACTGGTGGTGGCCAGGCACCATCCGGTTCTTCTGGTCCCAAGTCGATGTGGGCACCCACTCATGTGGGTCTCTCTATCTTCTGGGTTGTCTTTAACCCATGCCATTTTGGTCCTCAGTGAGCATCCATTCCTGCTGAGTTGGGACCATTGGTTCTGCCCTTGGACGGCAGCTTTTAAGACCCCAGATGCCACTCACCAATGCGGGGTGCAGAGAGCCCTCTTAGCAAAATACTAGTTGTGCCAATTGGCCTCGATTTCACCTAAGAGCATGGTCCCCTGCCCCCTGCCCCAGCTACTCTGTCCTTGCAATATTGGTTAAGATGGAAGGAGTATTCAAGTTATGCTGAAGTCCACTTAATATTGTTCTTGTTTCTAATGTGTGCTATCACCGATTTCACCCAACCAGATTTCTAGCAACTATCTAATCTAAACCCTCCCCCCCCACTCCTTCTCTCCCCTCCCTTGCAGCTGTCAAAGAGTCTTTTCTTCTATACATAAGTCTGTTTTTGAGACCTTATCGTAGAGGTCTCATACAGTATTTGTCCTTTTGTCACTGACGATTTTCACTCAACATAATGTCTTCCAGTTGAAACCAGGTTAGGAGATGTTTCCTGCAATCATCGTTATTCTTTATCATTGCATAGCGCTCCACTCAGTGTATATACCATAGTTTACTTATCCATTCCTCTGTTGCTGGGCATCTGGTTTGATTCCACCTTTTTGGTATCGTGAACTGTGCTGCAATAAACATTCTTGTGCATGTGTCCGTTGGTGTGAATGGCCTTGATTCTGTAGGATATGTTCTGAGTAGTGGAATTACTGGGTCAAATGGTATATCAATATCCATTTTTTTAAGGAAGCGCCAGATTGCTTTCCAAAGAGGCTGGACCATTTTGCAACCCCACCAACAGTGTAGGAGGGTTCCACTTTCTCCACAGCCACAATGCTGGAGAGGTTGGGGAGAACCTAAATTATTAAAAAATAAATGAATATATATATAGTCCCAGGGGTGTAACTAGCCATCATCCAAAATCCTTTTGATGTATTTTCTCCCAAATTGTTTTCTATGTGCATTTTTACAGTTCTGTCAATAGTGTACATATAATACTATGTTGCATTTTATCACTTAGCATTATACCCAACCCAACCCCCTGCCACAGAGTTGGGTCCTACTCACAGCAACCCTAGAGGTCAGAACTTCATACTACAGCCTGCATTCTTTGTAAATAACATTTTAGTGGCTGCATCGTGTTCTATCACATAACTCTAATACTGTTTACTTAACTGCTTCTTTGTTGGCAAAATATCTACAGTATTTCCAATTCTTTTCATTATTATAAGTAGTCTAGGAGAGAATGTCTTTGTACGCAAAACTGTTTTCCATATTTAATGTTATTTTCTTTAGATGGATTCCGAGAAGTGGAATTACCCTGTCAAAATCTTTTCGTGCTCTTTATGAATTCACTGCCTAGCTTTTTATTGCAAAATTGGCATGAGTCAGCATTCTTGGAGCAACTGTCCCCACTGCGTTCAAACCCATTGGTGAGTTCCCGTCATTAAAGACACTCAGGGTAGCTTGCACTCCTTTTTTTCTTACTATGCTGATTGCAATGTTTAACTAAACATCAGTGTGTTGCTTTACATTTTGGAATCACTGTCAGAACTTCTGAGAGGTGGTCAGTCTGAGCACTACTGAATTCAGAAGCATAGGTGGTTTTAAATAGTGAGACAGACAGTATAAGAACAGCAACAGCCAACACATAATGAGCTCTTTCTTGTGTCAGTGCTGTGCTTTAGGACAATTACGTCCTTTCACAGTCAGAGGAGCCCCATGTGGCAAAGCATGCAAATAACCTTCCAGTATTAATTTTGCCCATCTCTGTTAGAGCATAAATCCTGGATTTTATTTTACACATCACCCGCAGCCACATGTATCCAGGGAACTAAGTGTTGGTAGTAGTAATAGGAGAAATTGCATGTGAGAATTCTGGAAAACTTTCTTAAGAGGGAAAAATTCATCTTCCTTTCCTCCATTCTATTCTAGGAACATGGGTGTAATAGCCAGAGCTCCAGAAATCATCTTGGACCATGAGAACGTGAACTACATTCAAGGAATGGCAGAGTAAAAATGCAGGGTTGACAGAAGACCAGTTGAAGTGTTTCAGTAGAGGAATCCAATAGGGCACTTTGTACATACAGTTGCTATGACTTGGAACCAACCAGATAGCACCTGACAACAACAAAATATGCCAGCCGAGCCAGAGATCTCCAAGACCGTACTCTCTAGCACTTAGCCCAGTAGCACAGTTTCTGAGGGAGTTTGGGTGTATCTATGAAGCTTCATTGACTTTGCATTGATTAAACTGTGTTGACTTCCCCTGTATTGGGTACTGCCTATCCTTCACTAAAGTTCCCAATTATCTACCGCTATCTAGTTAGCATTTTGCTCTCCCTTCCCCTCTCCTCCCTTGCAACCATGAGAGATTGTTTCTTTTTGTGTTTAAACCTTCTCTCAAGTTTTTATGATCATGATCTCATACATTATTTGTCTTTTTGTGACTGGCTGTTTCATTCAGAATAATGCTCTCCAGATTCACTCATATTGTGAGATGTTTCACAGATTTATCATTGTTTCTATCATTTTGTAGTATTTCATTGTATGCATGTTCCATATTTTGTTTATCCATTTATCTGTTGCTGGGCTCTTAGGTTGTTTACTCTTTTGTGTTATTGTAAATCATGCAGCAACAAATGTGGGTGTGCATATGTCTAATCATGTGACAGCTTTTATTTCTCTAGAATATGTTCCTAGCAGTGGAATTGCTGGATCATATGGTATTTCTATTTCTACTTGTAGTTTTTTAAGCAAGCACTGTGTTGCTTTTCAAAATGGTTGTTACCATTTTAAATTTCCACCAGCAGTGCATAAGAGTTCTAATCTCCCCCACAGTCTCTCCAGCACTTGCTATTTTGTGTTTTCTCCATTAGAGCCTATAATGACAGGGTGAGATGGTATCTCATTTTAATTTTGATTTGCATTTTTCTAATGGCTGGTAGGATTGCTAGCATATCCTCATGTGTCTGTTGGCCATCTGAATACCATCTTTGATGAAACATCTGTTCATATTCTTTGCCCATCTTTAGTTGGATTATTTTTCATTTTTGTAGAAGTGTTAAATTTTTCTATAGGTTTTAGAGATTAGGACTTCATCAGATATTCATAGCCCCAATTTTTTCCCAGTTTGTACGTTGTCTTTTTATTCTTGGTGGGGTCTTTTAAAGAGTACATAAGTGTTTAATTATTAGAAGATCCAAGTTACCTAGCTTATCTTCTGGTGTTCATGTATTATTAGTTATGGTTTGTATCTTATTTATGCTAGAATGACAAAATGCCATCTTCCATAATATTTATAGGTTTTTTGTTTTGTTTTATATTTAGGTCTTTGATCACTTTTGAATTCATGTGCGATATAGGTCCTGTTTCATTTCTTTCCAGGTGGAAATCCAGTTTGCCAGTGTCATTTGTTAAAAAGGTTGTCTTTTCTTTATTTAATGGACATCGGTCCTTTGTCAAACAACAGGTGATCATAAGTGGATGGGTTTGCATGGTTCTTAATTCTGTCCCACTGGTCAATGTATCTGTTATTGTACTAGAACCAGGCTGTTTTGACTATCATATTTGTAGAGCTAGTTTTGAGATCAGGTAGTGTGAGGTCTCCTATCTTGTTCTTCAGTAATTCTTTACTTACCTAGGGCCTCTTTCCTTTCAAATAGTTATTTTTTCCATCTCATTGAACAGTGTTGATAGTACCTGGATAGAGATTGCATTGCATTTGCAGACTGCTTGGGATAAGATTGACATTTTCACAATGTTGAGTCTATCTATCCATGACATGGTATATTTTTACATGTATATAGGTCCCTTTTGTTATCTTACAGTAGTGTTTTATAGTTTTATTTGCATAGGTCTTTTATATCCCTGATTGGGTTTATTCCTAAGTATTTTAATTTTCTAGGGGCTGTTACAGATGGTATTGTTCTCCTTTCTTTTCATAGTTCTCTTTATTGGTGTATAGGAATCCAACTGATTTTTGCATTCAGCTCTTTGACTTCATCACTTCCTCCCTTTCCTTTAGTTGCTTTATGGTCAAGAGCAAGTGTCAGAGTCTCTTCTGACATCCATTTTGGTCTTTTCTTTCTTTCATGTATTTTTAATGAACTTTTGCTTTCTTCATGCGTGATATCACCCACCAACTCATCTGGTTTTTGGTCGTGAGTGTTTAATACATCAAATCAAATTCAGGCAGGTTGTAGTCAAGGTCATACTTTGGCTCCAGTGGACATGTTTCAGTTCTCTTCAGCTTCATCCAAACTTGCACACAAACAACTGATGGTCTTTTCTGAAGTTGGCCCCTAGCTTTGTTCTGATCACATAGAGCTTGTCTATCATCTCTTTCCACAGATGTAGTCAGTTTGGTTCCTCTGTATTCCATTCAAAGAAGTCTATGTATAAAGTCACCATTTACATTGCTGAAAAAAGATATTTGTATTGAGTAAGTTGTTGATCTTACAAAATTCTTTCAAGAGGTCTCCGGAGTCTTTTCTGTCACCAATGCCATATTTTCCCACCACTGATCCTTCTTATTGGTTTCCAACTTTTGCATTCTTATCACAAGTAATTATTAATTCATCTTAATTGCAATGTTTGATCAATTTTGCATTGCAAAAGTTAGTAAAAATTGTCAATTTCTTCACCTTTCACGTTTGTCACTGGTGGGTAAATTTGAATAATAGTTACATTAACTAATCTTCCCTGTAGGTGTATGAATATCTGCAACAGCACTGTACTTCAGTATCAATCTGGAAATGTTGTTTTTATTGATGAACGTTGACACCGTTCCTCTTCAATTTGTCATTACGGTCATAGTGGATCAGTGGTTGTTCAATTCAAAATGGCCATATCTAGGCGATTTCAGCTCACTAAACTCCGGGATATTTATCTTTTTGCATTCCTTTTTTGAAAATTTCCAATTTTCTTCAATTCATACTTGATACATTCCACATTCCAATTATTAATGGATGTTTGCAGCTATTTCTTCCCATTTTAAGTTGTGCCATGAATACTTTGAGTAGCTAGATAAGGGGGAAAAGGACAACATTCTAACATTCAAAATAAAATGTATGCAGGCAAGCTAATGAGTCTGATGTAAGTAGCACTTAATCAACGTTGTAAACCAAAAGATGAAATGACAGGGATAAAGGAGGGGCCTAACTAACGGGCATCTTTTAGGTATTACCTAAGTCAGTACCTGTTGGAAAAAAACCCACTGCCATGGAGTCGGGTCTGACTCATGGTGACCCTAGAGGTCAGAACAGAACTGTCTCATAGAGTTTCCAAGCAGTACCTGGTAGATTTGGACTGCCGACCTTCTGGTTAGCAGACATAGCATCCAACTTGCTTTGCTACTGGGATTTCCTAGTCAGTACCTGTTACATGACAAATTAAATAGGCATGACTGAACTGTAGGTCAGCAATGAAGTAAAGGAAGAAAGGAGACTAGCATTTATTAGGCATCTTCCTGTCTATGAGCTGGAACTAACTCAACAGCAGTGATGGTTTGGTCTCACTTGTCAGGAACTATGCTAGATGTTACATGTGCATTACTTCATTTTGTTCTCACAACTACTCTACAAGGTGGATATTTATTCCAAGTTTTATTCAGATGATGAAGGTGAAGTTCAAAGAGATTATATAAATTATCTCCAAGATAATTACGACAGCTGGCTTGGATTTGAATGTCTTGCAAAAGACTTTTCAAAGTCTCAGTACCTACACACCTCTTGATGCAAGACACTAAAGCTGCACTTACTTTTCCTGGTTCTGGAAACAAATCCTTATCTTGTTGTTGAGTGCTGTCAAGTCAATTTGTACTCCAGAAACCCTATCAGATAGTGTAGAAATACCCCATAGAGTCTCCTAGGCTGGACTCTTCATGGGAACAGATTGCCCGGTTTTCCTGCCTGTGCAAATGATCTTTTTCTCACTGCTATTACTTCTCTGAGTTCCTTGCTGGTGCCTACTTCTTTTTCTTTTCTTTTCTTAGTCTTCAAATAGAGTTATTCCCTAATATTCTTTTTCTTTCTCTATATTCCACTGATTCCTAGATATTTTCCCACTTGGCATATCATGTTTTCTGATGTTGTCACCTTTTGTCTCTATGTCGGAAACTTCTCTTTATCCTCTTTTCGATGCTTCCAGTCCAGCATTGACAACTGTGAACATACTTACTCCCAAATAATAAAGTCTGGGTATTTTATCCAGATTGCAAAGTCATCATATTCAAGGCCTGAGCACCTCACCTCTTTTTTTTCCCCACAGAGTCCTCTTCACGCCTTTCTCATTCCTGTTACTACGGTTGCTATTTTTCTGAGTCATCTGACCTGGAAATGTTCCCATCACTTCTGATGTCCCAAGGTCACTGCCTCCCATGTTCGGTGAGTCATGCTGAGTCTCCCTTTAGTGTATCACCCTTATTCATTTCCTCCTGTCAGGTTTCCTACTCAAAATCTTTTCTCTTACCTGAAATATTGCTGCTATCCCTGGTTTCTGTCTCTGTAATCATGCATCCTAGACATTACATACATCTGGAATCACCTCTGATCATGTTCTCCTCAAAGGATGCTATTGAATGAAACTTTTGTCCTCTCCTAGGTCTGCCTTCTGAGTCATAAGCCCATGTGCCTTCACACAACCATTACTCTTCTCTCACCTTCTGAGGTATTTGTTTAATCTGTTTCTTCTCCTGTGAAAATCTTTCTCCACCCTTCCCTATATATCTAAGTCCTCATAATTAAAGACCCAATTTAATGTAACAATCTCTTAGTTGGATTTCTTCTTTTTCTGGTTCCCCTCAGTCATACAAGGTTTCCTCAATTGTTAAATGCCCACCACATTTTCTATTACTTTTATTCTTTTTATTCCTTTAAAAACATTTTTTTTCACCTCTGTTACGAAATAGTAAGCTTGGAGGCCATGAGTATATATGTTTGTGCTTATTATGATGCCTGATTAGTATGGATTTTCTTCCTAAACCACAAGTCTCCTCTTTTCATTCTATTGTTTTGCCTGCGAGGTAAAATTCAAACTCATCCACATATCATGCATGGCCTTTCACAAACTGAGCCCAGTCCTGCTTTTCTTGTACTTTTCTTTCCCAACTTCTTCAAAGTGTGCATCAAGCTGAGTCACACAGGGTACTGCAAACAAGCTAGCTGCTCCCATGCCTCTGTGCCTCATTTGTGCTATTCCCATCATGCCTTTCCCTCCCTTCTCCTCCACAAGGCAAAATCCTAATCCTTCATCCAGATCCAGCTCAAATAGCCTACTCTCTGCAATTGTCTCTAGGCCCTACCTCAGAAATTTTCCTCTTTACTCCAGGCTCCCTCCTACCCCACCTCCGATGTGGGACAGATTCCTAATTCTGCACTGCAGTTATTCACATTATGGCCTATGCCACTTGACCACCTCTTTGATGTTAAGAAAATCAATGCATCACAGTCATCTTCATGTTCTTCAGTACCAGAAAAGAAGGTTGCCACATGGTGGGCACTCAGTACTTCTTGAACAAATAATCCAACCCAGAAAGGAACAAGTGAAGCAGTGAATGAATGAATGACTAAAAGAATGAAGAGACTGTCTTAGTCACCTAGTACTGCTCTAACAGAAAATATCACGAGTGGAAGGTCTCATGAAGAGAAGCTTTATTGTCACGGTCCAGTAAGCTGAAAATCCATTTATAAATTGGAAGTCCATTCAGTAAGAGAACTTATTACAGTCTGGCAGGCTGAGTCCAAATCCAGTGAGAGCATCTTGGCACAGGAACTTTGGTCCCAAAGGACATGCTTTGCTTCCGGTGCTTCTCTCTTGGTGGTATGAGGTTACCAGCTTCCTCTGCTCACTTCTCTCCCTGATATCTCACAAGCTTGTAGCATGAATCCTGCCTCACTAACACAACTGCAGTGCATACTCCGTCATCAATCTCACAGAGGGAGGATTCACAACACACAGGAGGAAGGACACCATACTGGCACTCAGCCAAATCAAATCATCACATACATTTTGGGGGGGGCACAATTCAATCCATGACAGAGACCTAAATAAATATTAAATGAACTCATCTTGAGTTCAATAAGTGTATCAAAAATATATATATTTTGGTCTGTGTGGATTCAAATTCTTAAAATTATAATTTTTGACAAAGCATGGGAAAGGAAACAATCCTACACATGTGTTCACTTCATTCTTCATGTTTTCTAATATATCTAGCCTCAAAACTTTAAAAGGAGGGAGAGAGGGAAGGCAGGAGGGAGAGAGATAGGGACGCAGGGAGGCAGGGAGGCAGGAAAGCAGAGACACAGGGAGGGAGGGAAGGAGGGAGGAAGGAATGAAGGAATGAAGGAGTTTTAGGCCAAGAACTCCTTCTGTGAAATCCAAAGCTCACTAGTATATATTTTCCTCCTCTATATACTAAATAGGAGTTTCTGCGTGTTAAAAACAGTTAAGCAAGTTGACTCCTAGTTGAAAGGTTGGCAGCTCAAATCCAGCCAGCATCACCGTGGGATACGGGCCCAGAGATCTGCTTCCAAAAGCTCACCACCTTGAAAACCGTGTGGAGCCGCCCTACTTTGCACATTTGGGGTCCCCATGAATCGCTATCAACTCCACAGTAACCGACTGCAACAGCAATCTATACTGAAAAAGATATGTTATCGCTACTCTGTTGGCTTGTTTTGCTGTGCCGTGGTAGCTTGTGTGTTGCTGTGATGTTATGCCACTAATATTCCAAATACCAGTCATTCATGATAAACATTCATGACAAGCTCCGTAGGATAGAAGGCACTCGAAATACACAGTGGCCACAATAGTGAACTCACACTGGGCTGTTTCATTGTGTTGCACATGGGCTTATGACTTGGAGCCAGCTGGACGGCAACTAACAACAACAACCCTAATAGGGCAGATATGCATCTGCACAACACACAACACCAGAAATTCAACTTGGGTGACTACTGAGCATCTGTTTAGGACGTTGGATTATTTCTTTAACCATCAGTATTACTTGTTTGTGCATCTGTGTTTCAAAATTATGACTAGTTTCCATCTTGGTGAATTTAAGTTTTCTGAGAAAAAGATGACGGGGAGGTAACCGCAAAACAGCTAGTTTTTCTCCTTGCACAAAGGAGCAAACACACACACTGCTGTAGGTAGAACGACAGGCTTCTCTTGATACTTATTTCACAGGTATCGTTAAGCTCTTTGCCACTACCAGGTGCTGTCTAGTTGATTTAGAATCACGGGGACCTCATGCGTGTCAGAGTAGAACTGTGCGCCATAGGAGCTTCAATGCCTGAGTTTTCAGAAGTAGATCACAAGACCTTTGTTCCAAGGTGCCTTAGGGTAGACTCGAACTTTCCACCTTTTGGTTAGCCGATGAACATTATAATAATTCACACTAGACAGGAAATCTTTAATCTCTTCTCAGGCCAAACCGTACCTGTTGCCACTGAGTTGCTTCTGACTCTTAGCTCCTCCCATAGGACAGAGTGGCACTGCCTCACAGGGTTTCTAAGGAATATCTGGTGGATTCAAACTGCTCACCTTTTGGGTAGCAGTGGAATTCTTAACCACTATACCACCAAGGTTTCCTTAAACTCTTGAGACATGATAAATCACAAGACACAGTTTAATGAAAGCACTTACTTCCCTCTGGCATATTTTATATGGCAGGACGTGACACAGAAAAGATGACCCAACTCAGCAACTGAAGAGTGCAGTCCAAGACGAACACTATTCCAGAGATTCAGGGTCTTGGGCTTTGCTTCTGCTACCACCACTAGAAGATGCATCGGCAGCGTAACGGTAAAGGGCCTTGCTGCTAATTCACCATCTCCTCTGTGGGAGAAAAGACCTGGTGATCTGCTCCCACCGAGATTTCAGACTAGAAACTCTATGGGACAGTTCTGCTCCTTCCTAGAAGGGTCACTACTAGTTACTTATAACCTAGGCCAATACCCTCTTTCTGAGTCTTAGCTTCCCTGACTGCAAGATGAGGAAATTGAACTTGGGGATTCTAAAACAACAGGCTTTGAATTTTAATGATCACATTCATAGGTATTTGAGAAGCTCTTCAAGGAGGAGCCCTGGTGGCACAGTGGTTAAGAACTTGGCTGCTAACAGAAAGGTAGTTTGAACTCACCAGTGGTTCTACAGAAGGAAGGACCTAGTGAGCTGCTCTTCCCATATAGACTACAGCCTAGGAAACCCTATGGGGCCGCTCTACTCTGTCCAACAGGGTCACTATCACTGTGAGTTGGAATCAGCTTGATGGCAACAGATTTGGGGTTTGGTTCTTCTTGAAAGGGTGGGACTTGACCAGTTTGACTTCTTCTCTGACCAGTGACGCTGGTACTATAACCACAAAATCATGCAAAAATGCAATTATTTCTTGTCACCAAGACTGACTCAGTGTTTATCATCGTCAGGTGGGAAGGGCTCCTCTCCTGAAACAGGATGTATCACTGGGCAAGTTTAGGAATGGAGAGTGACCTGAATTGCAACTGAAATAACCAAGGAATCCGTGTGTCTTGATGTGTGAAAGGATTGATTGACATCCAATCAAAACTTAGACCTTGCAGTGGCATGAGGAAATGAACTGCCACCCATTTATTTTCAAACAGCAGAAACTGAGATCAGCCTCCCCAACCCCCCTCGTGTGGAAAGGGATAATGAAAGCAGTAATAAGAAGCCACATATCTTTAAACTCCACCTCAGTGGAAAAAGATTCACTTTGGGGCTGGGAAGCTCCTAGGACAGGAAAGATCAGCTGGCATAAGATAAAGGGCTCAACATAAGGAGAAATTTGCTAGTAAGTCAACTGTCCCCAAATTGGAACTCATTAACTGATTATTTCAGTAGTATATTTAAGATTGTTATTAAGAGGAAAACACTGGTTACAGGGCTAGTAGAGACTTAAATATTGATTCTCCCCTCAAGGAGATTACAATCTAGTAGGAGTCTCACAGAGCATACATAGTGAACTCTAAAACTAGATAGAAGGTAAAATTTATGAACTGAGCAGCAAGGTAATAAATCCAATGTCATCGCAATGTGCAAGGAGAGGCTGTATGACTATTTGGGTGACGTAAGGGAGATTCATGCATCCAGTAAGATGTTTAAAACTGCATGACCTTCAAGATCTCTTCTAACAAATGCTTCATGGCTTTTTTAAGACTCTCACTATAGTGAGGATTTTAAAGACCAAAGCTTGTAGCTTTTCTGTTCCATTCATGTCTCAGATGTTTTCTCCTTTAGGAGTGTCTCTGTTATATACAACTATGCTGCAACATTAGCTCTTAGAACAATTATTCCTAATTTACTTAAAGCATTTCTGAGAATTCAAGCAAAAAAACCAATAGAGCATATTTAAAACTATTTCTAAGAGGCAGAGACAAATATTTTTTTCCCCTATGTAATCATGATGGATTTTTTAAAGGAAAAATTTAATTAGGTTATATAATACAAATCAAAAAGGGGGGCTAATATAATAAGCTTACATACATCTATAATTTCCATTCACTTTTCATACTATCTCAGCTTTAAGATTAATTGTTCAGAATCTTATTTCACAGTCACTCAACTTTTATTGACTTCAATATTGACAGACTTGGTACAAGTTATAAAGTCTTATGTGGCATGATATATAATTAAAATACTTTGTCTCATAAGTTATATTAATGGGTACATGTCAGAGAATGCCAATTGGCCTCTGGGAAGGATGTAAACCTATATTAATTAATTTATTGTGGAGAAGCCTATTGGGGCCATTAACCACTCTGCCTTTGCATTACATAATCAAGTGCGAGCAGGCTGTAGGCCACGGTGGGGAGATCTGCAGGCCAGCCAATCTACCCCGATGTGCCTTCTGTTAGCAGTCAACTTGTATTTAGCTAGCCTACTGAGCCAGGCTTTTGAAATATAAAGCCATTGGGTTGGGATAAAACATAAAGAAGGGGGTAAAAAAAGCATCAGCGGGAACATTCTTTCCCGGAACTACACATTAGCAACTTGAACCAGCACTTGGAACAGTCCCCAGATTTTCTCTATAAATCTCCACCAATGCTTAAGCACATTCGTTTTTAAGAGTAGTTTTATTCCTAAATTCCGTGCTAAGGAAGACTTCTGATAGTGTTCCCAGATACTCATGCCTAATTCGGTAGAACATGGAGTTTTAAATATGTGAGGAAATTTGTAAGATGGATGAGTAAGCAGACCTGATGTGGTCCTCCCGGAATGCCAGATGGGAGCTGAGGAAGAACCAACAGGAACCATTGACTGGGTCGGAGAGGGCCAGGAGGTGGTCCATTGTTTACAGGTCAGGAAACTTAACTCTCAGAATATGTGAGGGTGACAAGGCTGCAGTGACTGATTTAGGCACCCAAACTAACAGGCTGCTATGTAAACTAGAAAGCAAACAACATGTAAAGAAACGTTTCACATCTGAGGAGACAAGATGTTCTGGAGCCTGAATGATGGTCTCTTTTCCCAAGCCAGATCAATAATGGTCTTGTTACTTGGTGAACATAACATCTGATCAACAAGAGTTAGTTGGATGATATTTATGGCCACCATTATCAATCTAGAAGAGATTGATTATTGATTTGGCTCTCTCCACAGTTGGTACGTGAGGCCCTTGGTCTATGTATACTTTCCTCCAGGCAGTGCTGGAGAACACTCACAAATTCTTACCCTTTGGACTCTCTGGTTACAAATATTACACAGGTTCTTCTCCTTAATGTAGTTTTTCATCAGCAGATAGTAGAGCATCATCTAGTGGATTAGGTCAAGACAGAGGCTACTCGTTCAATGGATAGGACCAGCCAGTCATGTAAATAAAGGAAGCCATGTCGACGCAAAGGAAATCAAGCACCAGGAAAACAGCCAACTTTATAGTCCCTGAGCAACGACAAAACATGTAAAGCAGTGCAAGCAGGTTTATATGGTATTAGAACAAACTCAAACCACCCCTGTTGCCATTAAGTTGACTCCAGCTCATAGCAACCCTATAGGACAAAGTAGATTGCCAAACATGGCATATGAAATATTTTTTAAAAATCAAAAATTAGAACTATTTCCTTATTGGAGCTATCAATCATAATTTGTTACTGCTTTGATTTATCATTATAACCTGACATGAGAGGTCACTGTTGGTCCAAACAAAACTAAATCACAAACCTGCTAACTGAGAGAAATAATTCCAGAATACCTAACTGTGCTTTGACCAAGAGGAAGTCTCTCAAGCAGAGCATGTGTATACTGCAGGGTTTCAAGCCCAGAAAAGTGTTGGGTTGTTTCCTTCTACTATAACTATTCAATCTGTATTCCAAACAAATAATCTGAAAAGGTAGATATATGAAGAATGGGACATCAGGATTGAAGGAAGACTTATTAACAACCTTATTTATGTAGGTGACACAGTCTTGCTCCCTGAAAGTGAAGAGGACTTGAAGCACTTATTGATGAAAGTCAAAGACCATAGCTTCAATATGGCTTATACCTCAACACAAAGAAAACAAAAATCCTCATGACTGGATCTATAAGCAACATCATGATAAATGGAGAGAAGATTGAAGTTGTCAGGGATTTCATTTTACTTGGATCCATAGTCAGCACGCATGGAAGCAGCAGTCAAAAAAATCAGGCAACACATTGCATTGGGCCAATCTGCTGTCAAGATCTCTTTAAAGATTTTTTTTTAAGTCACTTTAAGGACATCTTGCCTGACCCATAGTGTCTTCTCTCTCCTCATATGTATGCAAAACTGGACAGTGAATAAGGAACACTGAAGAAGAATTGATGCATTTGAATTACAGTGTTGGCAAAGAATATTGAATATATCACTAGCTATCAGAAGAATGAATAAATCTGTCTTGGAAGAAGTACAGCCAGAATGCTCATTGTAAGTAAGGATGTGAGATTTCATGTTCCATACTTTGGACATGTTCTCAGGAGGGACCAGCCCCTGATGAAGGACATTATCCTTGGTAAAACAGAGGGTCTGTGATAAAGGGAAGACTTTCAATGAAATGGATTGATGTCATGGCTGCAACAATGGGCTGAAACATAGCAACCACTATGGGGACGGCACAGGACTGGGCAGGGTTTCTTTGGGTTGAATACAGGTTCACCGTGAGATGAAATTGACTCAACAGCACCTAACAGCTGATCTTTCAGTGTAAGAAAACAGGCCAAATTATTTCTTGCCAAATTAGTTTCTTAGAAGACAGTTTCACTTAATGTGAGCAAACCAAAAGATACATTTGTGTAGTGCCTCTGAATGCCCTCTCAGAGAAACAGTCAAAGTAGACAAGTGCTACCATCAGCTGAAAAACTCAAGACTGACCCAGTCTTCATTATTACAGGAAGTAGGACTTTTCCTTTGAATGACATGGAAGTGGCCAAAACTAAGTTAACACCCAACCACTAAGATCCATGTACTACAACGGGCTACTATGTTGTACATCTAATTCGTGAAGAGAAATCCTGGGCCATCCACAGTTCAAGGAATAGTATCCTATCTAGTTCTTAGTGGTAATTAAAATTTTGACATAAAGCAATTCTGGCAAACAGTGCAATCAGTAGACTTAAATTTTATGTCTCTTGGAAAATGTTGCCTCTTTGAATTTAAGTTTTTTACATTAACATTGTCCATTGCAAGAGCTGAGTTACATTTGCTGACTTTGACCACCTACATTCCATTTTGCAAAATGTCCTTACTCACAAGATAGACAGACAGACAGATTGACTGACTGATAGAAAATTTGCTGAGTTCTAGTCATGGACTCTGGAAACCCTCGTGGTGTAGTGATTAAGTGCTACGGCTGCTAACCAAAAAGTCCACAGTTCAAATCTACCAGGTGCTACTTGGAAACTATGTGGGGCAGATCTACACTGTCCTATGGGGTCAATATAGTTAGCATCGACTCGACAGCAGTAGGTTTAGTTTATTCATGATGTCTCATTTTCTTAACACACACGCATACTGGTCAATACCATAGAATAAATACAGTTAATGCTAGGTGATGCTATTTATATATCCCTTATTATCTACAACAGGAAACCCTGCAAAAAATTACATTTTATATAAGACTTTTCTGTAAGTGCTGAGACAGATCTTCAGCATTCTGGTCAATGATATTTCCAGAGAATTTAATTGTCTTGGTGTGGGACATGACCTCTGTGGCGTTATGAGAATGTCATTAATAAAAGCTTTTGTTTACTGAGCAATTTTTTCACATAACACGTAAGTTGGTTCACAGTAGCCTCACATTTTATTCATTTTCAAAAACAATTGCTTGTTGACATTTCAGGCTTTTTTTCAGTTTAAGTTGTTCATCCCTCATCTCCATTTATCAACTACAGATCTAACATGGTTTATTTCACAATGGTCCTTTAAGCAATGATTCTTTAAATATGTTGTTGTTAGGTGCCATCAAGTGGATTGCAACTCATAGCAACCCTATGTACATAAAGCAAAACACTGCCCAGTCCTGCGCTATCCCCGCAGCTGTTTCGCTTGAATCCGTTGTAGGCAGCCACTGTGTCAATCCGTCTCATCGAGGGTCTTCCTCTTTTTTCATGGACCCTCTACTTTACCAAACATGATGTCCTTCTCCAGGGACTGATGCCTCCAGACAACATGTTCAAAGTATATGAGATGTATTCTCACCGTCTTTGCTTCCCAGGAGAATTCCAGTCATACTTCTTTATGAAAAAACAAAACCAAACCCATCGCCATTGAGTTGATACCAACTCATAGTGACCCTATAGGCCAGACTAGAACTGCCATATGGAGTTTCCAAGGAGCGCCTGGCAGACTCAAACTGTCAACCGTTAGTTTAGCAGCATAGCACTGAAGCCCCATGCCATCGGTGTTTCTGTACTTCTTTATAAGCATCTTTTATTTGAATCATGGAGAAATAGTCTTCATTTCAACAAAGAAAGATAATGTCTTCTGCAATTCCTGAATCAAACTTTGTTTTCATTCATTCAAGGGAAGTATGAATATAGAGAAACAATTCTCTGCCCTAGGAGAAGCAAGTAGAAATGGCAACTGAAATCAGCTTTGGCGTTACAGATAAAGTAGAGAGTGAAGGAGACTGTAACTCATGGAGACCAAATGCTCTGCCTGAGACAAGAGCTGCCGTTGTTCCAAATAAAAAACGTGGCTAAGTGTTTCCATGAAGGAATGCTGACCCAATACCGCCAGGGCAGATTTTTTTTTTTTTTTTTTTTGTAAAGAAACTGAAAAAATAATTACAAACACAAAACAAAACAACAACAATAAAACTGCAGGTCAATAGGCAAGACAGAAATTTCAGCAAGCTGAACTTACCCCAGAAGTGAACCATATGTGATCTCTGTTTCGAGATGTCAGATATTTTTGTAGAATCGTGCTTTTCTGGGGCTATATAAACCACACTGCTTTAAAAATCAAGTCAGCTAGTCAGCTGAGCTGTTGCTGTGTTGTTAGGTGCCATTGAGTGGACCGGGAATTACAACGGCCTCATACACAGCAGAATGAGAAGCTGTGCAGTCTGGTGCCAGGTGACAGTGGTCACCGTGTTGGAGCCCGTTGTGGTGGCTGCTGCCATTCCATCTCACGGAGGGTCTTCCTCATTTTCGCTGACCCTCTGCTGTCAGTCGATAGAGTCAGCTTTAAAAACGTGTTTGCAAATCATTATGAATCAGGGTGATTTGGGTCAACCACACCATCATTTAGAATTTTTGAAATGAAATCTTCTATACATAACTTGGAAAGATTTTGGTTTTATTCCCAAGATCAAAATGTATTTACTTAATTTATATAAATATACAGCAATTTCCTCCTGAGAATACTATTTTAGATACAATAATGTATAAGTAACTCAAAATCTTCTTTCTTCACATTTTTACTCAGTAATAGCCGTATTTGGAAAAGTTCTTTAAAATCTGCAAAAGTGACTCTACAGATGAATCAAAATAGTTCTTAAGGGAACAACTTATTCTCATATCAGGTCATAGAAATCCTCTTCCTTTTCTGTTAATCATGCTTAAAAAACAAAATTCACTAAAATGTTTATTCAAAGTGATGAGAAAGTAACTTATAAAGCAAGATTGTTTCCAGGTTAATGTGTGGGGTTCTCATTCTTTTATATCTGAAATTCCATTAAATACATAAAAAATATAGATAGTAAACATGTGTCAAACTTACTTTACACAAGGGTAATAGAGTTTATAACTGGCCACTGTTACCTAATGGCCACAAGAGCTTAGCACTTAAGCTAGATTTGGCTTCAACAGCTAATTCTCAAACAGCTGATTAGTCTCGGGGAACACACTTAACTGCTCAGTTTTTTCAAACATAAAATGAGAAAATATCACCTATTGAATCAACTTCATCTATATATTTTTAAAGAGTCACATGAATTATGAATATATATCATACACGAGCTTTTCACATTTCTAATAATACCAACTGGCCAAATGTCTGTAACAAATGTCATCCAGTATCCTTAACAAAAGAGACCATAAGTGTTTTTTGAAACAGTAGTCACTGTGATGAAATTTCTCATCTTGAACATAATAATAAACTAGCTCAAAGCCTTTTAGGGGGGAAAGTCAACTCTAATCAAATAATATTCATGATATATTTTTCTAAATTGATAATCTCATATTCAATTAATTTCAAACTATTACTAATGTACAAAAATAAAAAATGATGTTATATGATTTTTAGTTGTATAAAGACAATCAAACCAACTCAGTCAGTTTAAACTCTAAAATGTGAAAATGTACACTTTCAGGATGCACAGCTCTAGAGAAACAGGAAAATGGGATCTTTCTCTGTTTCATTAACCAGGAGAATAAACTTGGACTTCTAGCTAAAGTCAGTATCAAATGGATGAACAGTTGTATATCACAATGCATAACACACAGATCTTATATAAGAGCATATTAAAATTTTTAAGTCTTTCATACAATAATGAACAGGTGTCTTTCCTTAATGGGCTCTTTATCGTGTTGCTTAGCTACTGTTGCTAAGTTTTCTACTTTATTTTCCTTGAAAAGAAATGTTATGTCATATTTATGAGTTTCTTTTTTCCTAACTTAACTTCTGTTATTATAGCTATATAAAACTAAAAACACACACTGAGGTATCTTTGTTTTAAATAATTACTTAAGGAAGTAATTTAAGTTGTTTTAAATGTCTGCATTATGCTTAAAACTCTAAATTATCACAAATGAAAAGTATGGATCCATATCACCTAGCTTATTGTGTCCATTTTTGCATTTATGTCCTTTTATGAAATACATGGGTATAAAAAATGAAATAACTAATGCTAAGCAAAAGTGATAACATCAGTTAAGAACTATAACATCCAAACATTTGGGTGATTTAATGCTAAATAGTACTGTCCTAGCTGTCTCCAGTTATCTCCCTATGGCTCTTCAAAATCAAGCATGGACCTAAAAGTGGAACAGGTTTCCCCTACTCTATTACTCTTGAAAGTAGTGTCATTTGTACAGAGACTTCAAGGGAACTTTTTCCAAGAAGGATTTTACTTCCCTTTTTCTTATGTTGAGATGGTGAGGGTGAAGAAAAGCATGGTACATAATACAAGGATTAAAACAATTCTAGTCAGCTTTCCAAAGAAGATAATATGCCCTTGTCAACTTTCAGTAGCAAGCTTCTAGTGGGTAAGAACTAAGTCTGTGTACAAGTCTATTTTCAAAGCCAGGGGCTCTGTTTGACTACTCTTTTTCCCCCAGCATTTAGCATGGTGCAAAGGAATTAGGAAGAGGAACTCAGGGAACGTGCTGTAGGAATTAATAGCTGGTGAAAGGTTAATGACTGAGATCTTATTTGGAATCATGGCCATAAGTCTCTTTAGAAGAAAAAAAATGAAGACAATATCTCATCAGCAATTACTGTAGGATAACTCCCTTAAAAAGAAGAAATAAGAGGAATTATTGTTACTGATTAAACACAGAAAATAACTGGTGAAACCCAACCCAGTGCTGTTGAGTCAATTCCAACTCATAGAGACCGTATAGGACAGAGCAGAACTGCCCCATAGAGTTTTCAAGGAGCACCTGATGGATTCAAACTGCTGACCTTTGGTTAGCAGCCATAGCACTTAGCCACTATGCAACCAGGGCCTCCAATTGGTGAATAGCATCCTAAAGTTGGCATTCATCTACTGAGATCTAAAACACTGTGATGGCATCTGTGACTGACTACAGAACAGAGAGAGCAACCCCGGTGGCACAGCAGTTAAAAGCTGCAGCTGCTAACCATAAGGTTGGCAGTTTGGATCCACCAGGCACTTCTTGGAAACTCTATGGGGCAGTTCTATTCTGTCCTATAGGGTCGCTGTGAGTCAGAATTGACTTGACAGCAGTGGGTTTTTTGTTTTTTTTTTTAATAGAACAGGGATAAAAGAAACAACATGGGACTAAGAACAAAGCAAAAATTTTGCATGTTGTTACAGATTGAATTGCGTCCTCCAAAAATGTGTATCAACTTGGCTAGGTGGCCATGACCCTCACTGTCTGTTTGTCTACTATTTTGTGATCTGATATAACTATCCCATGTGTCATAAATAGTAATCTATACTGTTAATGGAGGGTCAGAGAAAAAGGGGAAGACCCTCAACAAGATCAACACAGTGGCTGCAATGATGGCCTTAAGTATAAAAACAATTGTGGGCATGGCATAGGGTCAAACAGTGTCTCGTTCTGTTGCATACAGGGTTGCTAGGAGTCCGAACTGCCATGACAGTGCCTAACAACAACATGATGTTAAGGAGGTAAGATTAGAGACAGTTATGTTAATGAAAGAGGACTCAATCTGCAGGATTAGGTCAGATCTTGAATCAATCTCTTCTCAGATATAAGAGAAAGAATCAAGCAGACAGGAGAGTTTACCTTGTGCCTCCAAGAAAGAAGCACTGGGAGCAGAGTGCATCCTTTGGACCCAAAGTCTTTGCACCGAGAAGCACCTAGACCACGGGAAGACTGATGATGAGGACAAGAGTTGATGGAGAGATAAAGCCTTCCCCTGGGGATGGCATCCTGAATTGGGACTTCTAACCTCCTAGGTTGTTGGAGAATAAGTCTCTGTTAAATTCACCCACTTGTGGCATTTCTGTTATAGCAGCACTAGAAAACTGAGACACATGTCAAGCACCATTCCGATCGGGAATTTTTTTTCCTCTGGGTTACTGTATGGTAATATTTTAAAATAAGGTGGGATTAGAATTGGTTTTGTCCAGTAAATGGCTTTATGGGAAAATGGAGACAAAGATGGGATTCTATTAGAAAGAAAATCGGACAAAAAAGGGGAGAATTAACTATCAATGTGCCTGACCTCTATCTTGGTACTTAAGTAGATACTTTGTTCTAAAAATCAGCAATTTGGGACCTACTGAGGAGTCTGGTGCAAAAGAAATAGAGGTACCAGAGGAACTCACTTACATATTTTAAAAAACAAACAAACAAACATGGCCATCGAATCCAGCTCATAACAACTCTTAGAACAAAGTGGAACTGTTCTATGGAGCTTCCAAGGTTGAAATCTGTGCAGAAGTGGACTGCCACATCTTTCTCCCATGAAGCAGCTGGTGGGTTCAGATTGCCAAACTTTTAATGAACAGCAGTGACTTAACCACTACATCTTCATGACTCATGTATTTAAAACATCAAAACCCAAACTTGTTGCAATCCAATCGATTCTGAATCATAAAAATCCTATAGAACAAAGTAGAAGGAGCAGTTGATAGATTTGAACTGTTGACCTTTTGGTTAGCAACTGTAGCACTTAACCACTGCCTTATAAGGTCTGCCATCATTATGGCTTCCCTCAGTATAGCATAATTGATTATTAGAGTCATTACATCAGAGATTACTCAGAGATTATCTCTTTGAAAAGGGAACCAAGAACTATGATGCTTACAATAAAGACCAAGATACTTCCTGACTGAATTCAGTCAAAGTGAAATCCCTAGCCAGTGAGACCGCACAACCAAACATCACAATAGTTAAACACATTTTGCTATGAATGCTGTCCACACAACCCAGGCAGAAAGTTGTGGCTCACCAAGTTGGCTGAATCCAGGAGATGCCTGAGTCGGCAACAAGCAGGAAGCCAAACCTGGCTTGGGCTGTGCGTTATCTGAAGCCTCCTCCACAAATTTAAGGACACAGGGTGTGCATTTTCTCAGAAAGTACCCCTTTGAGTGAACTTGCCATTACAGTGAAGACAGTATTATAATAAAGTTCAGATATGGTGGTAATTGTTCAGGATTGCTCATGATCTTGATGATAAGAGTCTTAGATTGTCTACACCAGGGCTTAGACCTCAGTGCAGGGAAACACTAGGGCTAGCCCTTGGAAGTGGCCACAACTGAGCAATGTCTGAACTCCCTGGTGGCATAGTAGTTAAGAGCTACGGCTGCTAAGCAAAAGGTCGGCAGTTCAAATCTACCAGGCACTTCTTGGAGACCCTATGGCTCAGTTCTACTCTGTCCCATAGGGTCACTAGGATTCAGAATGGACTCAACAGCAGTGGATTTGGTTTGGTTTTGAGCTGTATCTATTGCAGTCCTTTGGGTCAGTCAACAGTGCATTCTTCATGTGGTGTGTTGCACAGGCCAGCACCACAGATGATGAAGACAGAAATGGCAAGAGAAGCACAGAGCCTCCTTATAAGAAGACACTTTAGAAAATATCTTGTGAAATGAGTTAGTCATGTTATTAAGAATCCAGATGTAAAAAACTGATAATATTCAAGCCATGTGGGCTCAGCAAGTTGTTGACAGATTTCTTAAAATTAGTCTGAGGAACTGGAAATATATAAAGAGGAGCCAGTGTAATTACATCTAGATTCTGATATTATACTGATTTCTTTGGAAGCTAAAAAATATATCTTTTGTTGTAAGGATTTTTTTTTAACAAAACAAAACAAAAAAACCCCAAAAATATAATTAAGCTAATAGAAAAAGACAGCTAGAGACCAGTAGGACCACCTCAAGAGGCTACACCAAGTCACTTCAAAAAGGTCCCAACCTAAAGTCACAGGATTGTCTTGAGACACTACTGGTTATCCATCAAATAAGAACCTAAGTCCTCATATTAAGTGCTTACAAGTCACCTCAGCTTTTACTGTATTTTTGTTCAATAAACATGAATTGCTGTTGAATTATTTTATAGCCCACTAGAAAAACATTACCGTATGATATTAAATTCACCAGCATAGAGATGCTTTCTGGAATATCAAGAAGGGACTGCATTCTGAATTTGTGCCAGGACATTACAAACACAAGCCACAATTGCTTCTGCTTTGCATTAAGAAGTCCGACAGTGCTGAGGGGACAAATGTTCATTCTTAAAGAACAATGTCATCTATAAAATGGAAACAAATAAAAGAAGCCCTTGATTCAATCTCTTCATCAAGAAGCTCTAGAATTATGTCCACAATTATAGCTATATAATTTACATTGATTACAAGTTGCTTTCTGAGCTCCAAGGAGAATGCATATGTTTTGGGTTTGGGGACAGAGAAGCTATTGTGAGAGGCTTCGTGAGAATAAGTGAGCCTGGTGGAAATAGCACAAGGGTGATTGGATGAACAGGATTGAAACCTACAGAGAGAAATGATGAGAAGAATCTCAGCCTCATTCATAGGAAGTCAGCCTCAAACCCAACCCAATCCACTGCTTTTGAGTCAATTCCAACTCATAGCAACCCTATAGGAAAGGGTAGGACTGCCCCATAGAATTTCCAAGGAGCACTTGGCAGATTTGACTGGCCAACCTTCTGGGTAACAGCCATAGCACTTAACCACTACACTACCAGGATTTCCAGTGGAGACCAGTTAACCAGAAGAGAACATCCAGACTCAGGGAAATGTCCTCTACAGAAAAGGATGCCTGGACAATGTCCAGGTACTTTTTCCCAAACAGAAAATACAGCAGGAAAGGAATTTAGAGGACAAGAGAGCCAGGACTAGAGATTTTGCGGAGAGGCAGTAGAACAGCTGATAGAGATGAATCAGTATAACCCATGTTATTGTTGTTTTATGCTGAGTCAATTCCAACTCATAGTGACCCTTAGGACAGAGTAGAACTGCCCTGAGGAGTCTTCAATGTTGTAATCTTTGTGGAAGCAGATGGCCACATCTTCTTGCAGAGGGTTGAATCACCAACCTTTCTGGTTGGCTAGCAGCCAAGCACTGAACCACTGGGTCACCAGGGTTCCTTGGTAGGACCCATACCGCCCCAGTTCCACAACAGCCAACAGGAGTGCAATCCAAAGATGTGTAAAGTAAAATTATTATCTTTGGCTCTAAACCATCAGCAGAAAAAACAGACCTTTATGGCACAATCACCATTCTATTGCTATTATTTGTAACTGGCAGATCACCAGATAGGGTAGTTTCCATCCCAGAGTCTGAATGAAGGCGTGTGTCTTAGTTTATGTCACGGAGTCTATGAACTAAGGGATTGTCGGGACTGCCCTCATGGTTGCCTCCAGCAAATGGTCAGGCTGGAAGGATGATGCAGAGAGCAAAGATTATCAGCAAACATATGGTGTAGAGAAGAGTCCTGCCAACTTACCCGGTTTCTCATCTACCTGCAGGCTGACGGGTTCCATGTTAACAACCAGAGTCTGTTCAATGAATACAAGTGGGAAAATTCAAATTTGCTTCCACTGTCTCTGTAGTTCACAAGACAGCATCCCATTCCACAAGCTCTGCTGCCGGTCCTTACCCGCCACTCATGTTTAACAAGCAGGGTTTTGCAGAGAACTGTAGAGTTGATCATGATTATTTCTTGCTACTGGAATCAAAATGTGCAGATAGGCCAGCAGCAATGGGTGCCAACTGCCAAAATGTTTCCCCGGGAAACTCAATATGAGAAGTATTAAGAAAGTACTTCTCAGCCTTAGTGCTGTGAATTGGGATCTTTAAAGCCTCAGCACCAGTTCTCTTTATTTGCTTGTAGGGCTTTTAGTGCAGCATTAGGTCTTTCTTTTCTAAAAATATTTTAAATCGAGGTAAATTTAACATCCAATAAAATACACAGCTCTGGTGTGTTCAGTTCAGAGTTTTGACAATTTTATGGGCCAGATTTAAGCCAAAAGCAGATTAGTTGCTGTAGAGTCGGTTCTGACTCATAGAGACCCTACAGGATGCAGCAGAATTGCCCCTCAGGGTTTCCAGGGAGCAGCTGGTGGATTTGAACTGCTGACCTTTTGGCCAACAGCTGAGCTCCTCACCACTGGGCCACCAGGGCTCTGAGATGGCATCACAGAAACAAGATATAGAAACTTTCCATCACCCCAGGGAATTTCTTCACACCAGTTCACTGTCCACAACCTACCCCTTGACAGGCCACCACTTTTTGGTTTCCGTCGCTAAAAACTAGTTTTGTCTTTTCTCGGACTTCACATAAACAAAAGCATACAAGCACACACTCTTTGTCTGACTTTTTTCATTTAACTTTTTGAAATTCATTCATGTCGTTGTGGCTGCTAATAGTTCATTCTTTGTTCTTATTGAGTAGTGTTCTACCTTAAGAATATACTATGATTTATCCCTTGTTCTGAGTGTAGGCCTCTATGTTGTTTGAGGTTTTGGGCTACTATTAATAAGGCTTCTATGACCATGTTTAGACAAGTCTTTTTGTGACCATATTTTCATTTCTCTTGGGTACATACCTGGGAATGAAATTATCAAGTCATTGCTCAGTGTGTATATGTTTGTCTTTATAAGACATTGTCAAATATATCTCCAAAGTAATGGTGCTGTTTTATATTTCTGTCAATAATACTTGAAAGTTCTGGTGGATTCACATTTTTACCAACGTTTAGTTTTGTAAAGGCTTTTTCATTTGAGTCATTTTAGCAGATGTTAGGAGCCCTGATGGTGCAGTGTTTGAAGTGCTTGTCTGCTAACCAAGAGGTCAACATTTCAAAACCATCAGCCACTCTGGGGGAAACAATATAGCAGCACCCTTTTGTAAACATTTACAGCCTAGGAAACCCTATGGGGCAGTTCTACTCTGTCCTACTGGGTCGCTATAAATTGGACTCAGCGATAGTAGGTTTGCTTTTTGGTTTCATAGGTATTAGTTGCAGCCTTTTTTGAAACACTGTTTATCAAAATGGGAATCCCTTCTATTGCTGGTTTGCTAAGAACTCTTAATCATAAAGTGTTATTGAATTTCATCAGATGCTTTTTCTGTGGCTTTCTCCTTTATTCTATTGAGACACAAATTACATTGATTTGACTTTTGAATGTTACATGAACCTTGTTCATGACCCCGCTGGGTCATCTTGTATATTACCAGGTTAAATATACCAGTACTTGGTGATAATTTTTGTGTCTATGTGCATCAGTGACATTGGTCTCTAATTCTTCAGGTTATTCTAGCTGCAACAAGAAATTGAAAAGCATTCCTTCCTTCTCTATTTTTCTGAAAGTATTTGTGTAATACTAATTGTATTTATTCTTTGAATCCCTGGTAGAATTCACTAGTGAATCTAGCTGGGACTGTAGTTTCTTTGTGGGAAGGTTTCTAATTATAAATTTCTATAATAGATAATGGAACCATTTAGATGATCTATTATTTATTGTATTTGTTAGAAGAATTAATTTTTTCACTTTACCCATTTCACTTATGTTGCCAAATTTATAGGCATAAGTTGTATTCATAAAAATAAAACAAGCCAAACTTGTTGCTGTCAAATAATTTTGACTTGTAATGAGCCTATAAGACAGAGCAGAACCACCCTACAAGGTTTCCAGAGAGTGACTGGTAGATTCTAACTGCCAATCCTTTGGTTAGCAGCTGAGCTCTTAACAATTGTGCCACCAGGGCCCCAAAGATGTTCATAATATCCATTCATCATCCTTATAATATATGTAGAATCTACAGTGGTGTCCCTCTTTTCATTCCAGATATAGGTGATTTGTGTTTTCTGTCTTTTTATCTTGATCATACTTGCTGGATATAATTTTATTAACATATTCAAAGTATCAATTTTTTACTTATTCTGTTTCATTTTCAATTTGTCTATTGTATATTTTGTTGATTTCACTCCTAGTTTTATTATTTCTTTTCTTATTTTTTTCTTTTTTTAGATTATTTATGTGGGAGCTTAGATAGTTAACTTTATACTTTTCTTCTTTTCTGATGTAAGTTTATGGCTATAAATTTCCCTCTAAATGCTGCTTTTACTGTATCCCTCAAATTTTGTTCTGCTGTGCTTTCATCATTCAGTTCAAATTATATCTTGATTTTCCTTGTGACTTCTTCTTTGACTCATGGATCTAATAAAAGTACAGTGTTTATTTCTAAATATTTGGAGATTCTCTAGATAGTTTATGTTTAAGGAATTATAATTTATTTCCATGTGGTCAGAGAATATTCTCTATATGACTTTAAGTCTATGATATTCAATGAGACTTGTTTCATGTCCCATAATATGCTCTATCTTGGTGAACAATCTATGTGGCCTTGAAAAGAATGTTTATTCTGCTGTGGTTGGGTGTAGTGCACAAATTTTAATTACATCAAGCTGATTAAAACTGTCCTCAGATAATGGAATACAGTGTAATAGGGATCAGTCTGTCTTTGAGTCACTGTCCCATGCTCTCTGGATGATAAATAACATACCCTGGACAAGATACAAGAATGCTGATGTACTGTCTACTTTCTGTCACAAGAAAGTGATTTTAATGGACTGTCTTGTTTGGCTTGATCTAAAAGCCTTCAGTGACATAAACAATTTCCACAGGTGCTGTTAGATGAAATGGATACTTTAAAAAGAGACCTACACGCTCCACATGAACCTAGAAGAAAAAAGTGATAGAGACCCTTTGAGGAACCGAAAAAGAGTATGAGATCTGACAGCCAGCTATCCCTACAGAAACACAGTCTTTCAAGTGAGAGACCCTGAAGCTCCCCGCGGGCCCTACTACTGAGTCCTTTTCCTACCAATGACACCTTCCTTTGGCCTGGATTAATTAGGATGAAATCAATTTGGTCTCATTGGGCTTATTTAATAGCCACTGGGAAAGGTAGAAACTTGAGTGACTGTCATCATTCTAATGAAGTTTATTCTTACATGTTTTATCCCATCTTTGATCAGGCTTATCTGTATTTTTGATCAAGATAATTGACTCAATTACTCATTTATTCAACAAGCACATAATAACCACTTACTAAAAGTTTTACTCACTGTTGCATTCTTAGGGCTTAGTAGAGAGTCTGGTATGATTATTTTTAATAAACTTTGTTTGACAAAGGAATGAATGAACAAATGAAGTTTTTGTGCTAGACACTGTGAACACATTTTAATCCTTGCCTTTCTTAACAGCTTTGAAATAGTTACCCATTCCTTCCTCCTTGGAAGTCCTATTGTTAGGTTTACTCAGTTGCACATTCACTTGTTTCTTCTTCTGCCTCTTAGGTCAATCCTCACTTTTCTTCTCTGGATCCTTCTCATCTATTCAACCCACAAAGTTTGTAGTTCCTCAGGGGACTGCTATGACCTTCTACTGTGTCCCCTCACTCTCCCCAGGCCATTCCATTCATCTCTCTCCCTCCCCTTCCAAATCTTTATTTTCTGCACAGCTCTCTTTCTCAATGTCATAGATGCAATCACCTCTGGACCTCTCCACTTAAGTATCTCATAAATAGTCAATACTCATCACGATCAAATTGGAACTCATCATTTTCTCCCCTTTAACCTCCCCTCAATGTGCTGCTGATCCACAGCCCCTTATCTCAAGAAATGGTACAACCATGCAGCCTAGTTTTCAGACCCAAAATCTGGAATGCAAGTTTGATTCCTGCACTTCCTTCATTTCTTCCTTGTGCCTTCTCTCATCTAGTTAATCACAATGTCTTCTTAATTCTTGGTCTTAAAATTTCTCCAAGAAAGCAATGTGTAAATCAAGAACTCTATTAAATAAAGGCCAGACCTGATGGTCCAACACCCTTGAGGATCCTCTGAGAACATGATCTGTAGTTTTGATGCTAGCCCACAGCTGAAACCAGTACTGAAGCCAACACTTTGGACAAGGACTGGACTGGACTGGGGGACACAGAGTGATGCAGGTAGTGTGTGCACTTTATGATTTTATATATATATATATATGAGGCTGTCCTATTGATTTCTTTTTAGAGGTGAGAGGAGAGGATGAAGAGGAAGGGATAAGTATTTGTCGAGTGGATACTGGAAGTAAAGAGGGAAAAATAAGAGTATGCTGTCACAGGGTGAGGAGGGCAGACAGAATTGCAGAGAGGCTGGTTCTCGGGGTTTTATATGGAAAATTGTCTTGGATTGTAAATTTTCACTTAATCACAATTAAAAAAATGTGAAAAATAAAATAAATTACCAACCCAAGAAAAAGAACAAAAAATTTCTCCAGATCTGTTTCCTTCTCACAATCATCTCTGTAATCATCCTTGTCCAAGTCATTTTCATTGTTTAGTCGGACAATTATGACAGCTCATAGTCTCTCTGCCTTTAGTCTTGTTTCTCTTCATTCCCCCTCCCCCAATATTGTTATCAGAATAACCTAAAACATAAATTTGGTCATGTTATTCCCCTTATTAAACCCCCCTTTTCTATAGTTCTCAAGGTAAAATCCAAGCTGCTGAAAACAGTTCATAAAACATCCAAAGATCTGGCCTATACTTAGTGTTCCCAAACAAGATTCATCTTCTTGAAAATTCACAGGGTCACCTCTTGCCTCAGAGTTTTAATGTAGGGCTTTTCTTCTTGAAACAGTCACCTCTCATTCCCACTCCCACTCCACCCTTCATCACAATAACTCATTCATTCCTTCTAGCAGTGCCATTGTAAGCACTTTTTTATTTGTCACATCCAGCACTTATTCTTCCTTCATGTGGTAATAGCACCCCCACTTTCCTTTGGAGAAACATGCTTCCTCTTTCTTGATAGATAAGATTTGGATTAAGTGATTTCATTCCCTTGCCCTACCCCTAGGTTGAGGCCAAACCAAAACCCACAGCCTTCAAATTGATTCCAACTTGAGACAGAGTAGAACTGTCCCATAGAGATTCCAAGGAGCACGTAGTGGATTTGAACTGCCGACCTTCTGGTTAGCAGCTGTAGCACTTAACCACTACACAACCAGGGACACTTATTCCCAATGAGGCCAACAAGAGCCCATGAGACTTGCTGAATCTAATAGAGAAAGGTGCTATCTATGGGGGTACTTAAATTCATCTGATAAAAACTTAGAGCCACCAGTAATCATCTTAGCCATCATATGGCCAGTGTTTGGAGCCCTGGTGGCACAGTGTTTTGCCTGAGGATGAAGTCACAACAGTAAATAACAGGGGGCTTGTCTGAATGTTTGAGCCCTGGACTCAGTTCTGCCTGAGGTGAAGATACACTTTGGACTTGTGAGACAGTACAACACCTTTTAAAAAAATTATTGAATTCATATGATCATTTTCAAATAAAATGTCCCACTTTATTCAGTGCCCAATAAGTTTCCATTAAAACAGAAAATAAGCAGCATAAGCAAAGGAAGAAATTAAGTTTGCTGTGGCTTAATTTAACCTTTCATGTAAGTCAGAAAAGGATATGTTCCTTTCTCAATATGTAAGTCTGTTTTTACTTTTTTAATTGTGCTTTATGTGGAAGTTTACAGAGTAAATTAGTTTCTCACTAAACAATACCCCCCAAAATTTCGTGACAGTAGCTGCCAGCCCCACATTGTGTCAACACTCTCCCCTTCTCTATGTGGAGTTCCCCATTTCCATTTGTTGCATTGTCCTGTCCCTTCTTGCCTTTTCATGCTTGCTTTGGGCTTGGTGTGTCAATTTAATCTCATGGACTTGAGTGAACTATGTGTGTTATTATTTGTTTTATAGGCGAAAGGGTGAACTTTAGGAGTGACTTAATACTGAGTTAAAAGAGTGCCCAGGAGCCATACTCTCCGGGTTTGTCCAGTCTCTGTCTGACTATAAGTCTGAGTCTTTTTTGTAAATTAGAATTCTGTTCTACATTTTTCTCCCACTCTGTCTGGGACTTTCAACTGTGATTCCAAAATGCAAGATTTTTTATGCCTCTTAAGGCATCTGTTTGAAAGATCCTTCTTCATCTCTCACAGCTTTCATGCATAAGAATCATGGCACTTCTTAAAGGAATAATTTGTCTTGCTTTGTTCAAAGTCTCTGTATTTTGTCCAAGCTCTGAACAAAGATTTGGAGTAATATTACAGAACTCACTTACTGTATCTATATTAAGCCATAGGACTCAATCTTTAAACTAACAGTGATGAGACCTGTCTTCTTGACAAGCATCAGGAAACAAATCCTGGTCTTAATTTATAATTTATAGATTTACATAATTGGTGCTACAGCCAAACAGAATGTATTAGGAAAAGGGCACTGCCAGCTCAGGGTGATATGATTTCATCACTTTTTTTGCATCACCCAGTTACAAAATTGATTGAATCAAGGTCTTCTTAACATATATTGTGCAATCTCAATGTTTCAACTTTCCTATACACACCAAATTTCATGTTTCTTAATAGAAACCAAATCTAGTTCAGTTTTACATGAATGAATGAGACAAATTTAAATTAGCTCCTAAATCTAGGTAGTCTTATTTTCAGTACATTCTTTAATAACAAGCGAAAAAAAGAAAAAGAAAAAAAAGTACTCTTTTGGTTGCTACAGAGGTCAAATGCAGGCCAGGACTCCAGGGCTCTGCTTGCTAGACTCATGACAGTGGTGGCAGCGACTTCCTTTTTTCTTGTCTCTCCATACTGTAAGGTACAAGGAAGTCTTGGTTCCTTGTTAGAACTTCTGACTGATCTTAGACCACCCCTTGATCACCTACCACTAGTTACTCCTTCCCCTCAAGCTAAAAGAGCCAGTCATTCTCTTTCAGCGGGGCTGGGAGTGTCAAAACAAAAGATATATCTCACGTTTGAATATGTTACAAAAATTTCAGCATAGTTCCATATTTAGTCATCCTGTCATCTGTTCATTCACTTAAACAATCATTCATTGACAGCTGGTTTTGTGCCAGGTCAGACCTAGGCCCTGGAATGCAAAAACAAGTCAGGAATTCAGTCTCCAACACTTGAAGGGTCTTCTCAAAAGAAGCAATGAAAGGGAGAATTCTACCAAACTTTTAGATAAGAATTAACTCCAATACTGTTGAGGCTATTTCACACCATAGAAAGAGATGAAATACTTCCAAATTCATTCTGTGAAGCCAGCATAACCCTGATACCAAAACCAAGGAAAGATCCCACAAAAAAAGAAAATTACAGACCAATATCACTCATGAATCTACATGCAAAAATCTTCAACAAAATTCTAGCCAATAGAATTCAACAACATATAAAAAAACAATTCATCATGATCAAGTTGGTTTCATTCTAGAGACACAAGGCTGGTTCAACATCAGCAAGACAATTAATGTAATCAACCACATTAATAACACAAAAGATAAAAATCATCTGATTTTGTCAATTGATGCAGAAAAGGCATTTGACAAAGTTCAACACCCATTCATGCTTAAAACTCTCAGAAAAATAGGAACAAAGGGGAAATTCCTCAATATAATCAGTAGCATCTATGCAAAGCCAACTGCTTTCATCATCCTGAATGGTGAAAGACTGAAAGAATTCCCTTTGAGAATGGGAACTAGACAAGGATGCCCACTCTTACCACTTCCGTTCAACATTGTGCTAGAAGTTCTAGCCAGAGCAATTAGACAACTCAAAGAAACAAAAAGCATCCGTACTGACAATGAAAAAGCAAAGATTTCCCTCTTTGCAGATGATGTGATTGTTTATACAGAGAATCCAAAGAAATCCATAAGTAAACTATTGGAGCTCATAGAAGAATTCAGCAAAGTATCAGGATATAAGATAAACATAACTAAATCAATAGGATTCCTTTATACCAACAGTGAAATTATGAAAGAAGAAATCACCAAATCAATTCCTTTTACTATAGCCCCCAAGAAGATAAAATACCTAGGAATAAATTTAACTAGAGAAATAAGAGATCTTTACAGAGAAAACTACAAGACCTTACTACAAGAAACTAGGAGAGACTTACATAAGTGGAGTAATCTGCCCTGCTCTTGGACAGGAAGACTCAATATTGTGAAAATGTCTATTTTGCCCAAAGCAATCTACTTATATAGTGCAATCCCAATACCAATGTCTCTTTAACAAATGGTGCTGGCATAATTGGATATCCATCTGCAAAAAATTGAAACAAGACCCATATCTCACACCTCATACAAAAATCAACTCAAATTGGATAAAAGACCTAAATATAAAACCTAAAACGATAAAGGTCATCCAAGATAAAATAGGCTCAACAATGGAAGTTTTAATACACAATACAGACAGACTTCAAAATCTGACAAACAAAACACATTCATCAGAAGAGAAAACAGATAAATGGGAATTAATAAGAACGAAACACTTCTGCTCATCCAAAGACTTCATCAAAAGAATTAAAAGAGCACCTACAGAATGGGAAAAAACATTTGGCAACTCTATGCCACACTGATGCCTGATCTCCGTAATCTATAAGGTTCTATAAAATATCAATAAGAAAAAGGCAGATCATCCAATTAAGCAATGGGCAAAGGAGATGGACAGTCACTTCTCTAAAGAGCAGATCCCGGCAACCAAAAAACACATGCGGACATGCTCATGATCATTAATTATTACAGAAATTGAAATCAAAACGACAGTAAGATACCATTTCACCCCAAGAAGATCGACCATGATCCAAAAAATGCAAAACACTAAATGTTGGAGAGGCTGTAGAGAGATTGGAACTCTCCTACACTGTTGGTGGGATTGCAGAATGGTGCAAACTCTTTGGAAAGTAATCTGGTGTTACCTTAAAATATCGGATATAAATATACCATTTGACCCAGTAATTCCTCTGCTTGGAATATCCTACAGAATCAAGGCCATTCACACCAACGGATACATGCACATGAATGTTCATTGTAGCACCATCCATGATAGCAAAAACATGGAATCAACCCAGATGCCCAACAACAGAAGAATGGACTGGTAAACTTTGGTATATGTACTCAATGGAGTACTATGCGTTGATAAAGAACAACGATGATAGCAGGAAACATCTCTCAATTTGGTCTCAACTGGAGGACATTATGTTGAGTGAAACTAGTCAGTGACAGAAGGACAATTATTATATGAGACCCCTATGATAAAAACTTAAAAGCAGATTCATACATAACAGAAAAGACTCTTTGATGGCTTCAAGGGTGGGGAGGGTAGGAGGGCGGGAGGGCAAGGGACGAGGGTTTAGATTAGATAGTTGTTAGAAATTTGGTTGGGTGACACTGGTGACAATACACATTAGTAAGAAGATCAACATTAATGGGACTTCAACACAATTTGTGTACTCCTCCCATCTTACCCCAATATTGTAAGCACAGAGTATGTACACTTTCATTTTTTATTTAACAAAAAAAAAGAAAGGGAAAAAATTGATAAACTTTTGGCTAAACTGACAAAAGAAAAACAGCAGAAGATATAAATAAGACGATTAAGAAATGAGTTGGGAGGTGCTACAACAGACCCAACTGAAATAAAATATATTGTAACAGAATACTATGAAAAGCTATACTCTAACAGGTTTAAAACCTAGGGGAAATGGACAAATTTCTAGATTCATATGACTCACCAAGATTATCACAAGGAGAAATAGATCAACTTAATAAATTTATCACAAAGGAAGAGATTGAAAAAGTCATCAAAAATCTACTAACCAAAATAAGTCCTGGCTCAGACAGCTTCACCAAAAGGGAGAGATTTTCTTGCTTTTCTTCAATTTTTAGTTTTATCCGAGTTACAGCTTAAGGAGTGTCACATCATATACATACTTCCACATTCACCTTGAGACAGTGACTGGCTCAGGACTTAACCTTCCCACTGAAAACAACTGTAAAATACAAGAGGCAACTTTCTTTAGGCAGGGCAGGCAGTGCTCATTCGGGATCCTTTAGAGACCGGGCACCCTTGATGAGAGGTGAGACTCCAGCTGAGAGAGATAAGCCTGGTAGACTTCCAGGCAGAGAAAGCAAAGATCAGAATTGCAGGCAGCTGGAGTTTGTGTGGCAGGGTTCTGGGGAAAGACTGCCACACAAGTAGGTAGTGGGGTAGAACTAGAGGCCTGCATGGGATGAGGTCAGGGGTGTCACAGCAGGTCGTCGCTGAGCCTGAGCTGCACAGAGAGGCCTGCAGGAGAGCGTCTGCTCTGGGCTGAGCAGATCAGTGACACCAGCAGCTATTTACAGCTTTGGAAACCCTAACCTGTCCTCCAGAACTACTAGGAGTTAGATGGACACAGTGGCAGGGTTATCAAAAAAGCCAACAGGACTCAAAGAGTTGTCTTTCCTGAGTAAGACCCAAATTAGTTCCACTTTGGCAAGCTTTATTTTAATAGTGACATGGAAAAGAAGCCACCAAGGGTCTAAGTCTCTCCCAAGTCTGACCTGACTCAGAGAAAGAAGTTGTAGACTTTATAGTCTCAAGGCTAAGCAGGCAGCTATGATTATTTAAGAGTTTTCTGAGAAAGGGGCACAGTTTCTACAGAAGCAAGCAGGAAAAGGATAATGAGGTTGCCTGCTGAGGTGGGCATCAAGATGATTGTGCAGCAAAGGCTTCTGGGACTTGGAGCAGGACCTATTACGGATTGTTGCACTTGCACAGTTTCTTCCTCCCCCTGTTCAAATCTCCAGGCTGGGTCTGGGCTCACAGGAGCTCCAGTGGAAGGTTATATAGCAATCATGGGGATTCTCTTTACACATGTTCAGCAAACTGCTTCTAGTCAGCTAGTTTCTGCAAAAGCAACTCAAGGATATTGGCTAGCTACTTTGAGTGACTTCCTTCATCTTTCCAGAATATGGCAAAGCCGAGGCAGGTTTGTTTTGTTCCAGATGGTTGTTATCTGGCATGATTCACACTGTATTTCGTTAATGTCAGCCCCACTGTCCCATTTCCCAATTTCAGTAGTAGGTGTTTTTTGTTTGTTTTTAAGTCAGGACAAAACAAAACACTCCTTCAAGGAAGATGTCATAATCTTGACTTATTACAGGTGCTAGCCAGAATACTCAGCACACGATGAAAAACACTATGGTTGATACACACAGTGAAATGCTACTCAGCTGAAGGAACTGCAAGTACACACAGTAGATGAACCTCACAGACATTATGTTGAGTAGGAGACACCAGATACAGAGAACATCCTGAAGAATCTATAATCTGTGTATATGAAGTTCAAGTACAGGCAATACTAATCTATGGTGGGAAAAAACAAAGCAGTGGTTGCCTGGGGCAGAGGAAAGAGTAGGAGCAGGAATTGGCTACAAGGATGGGAAACGTTGTGGCATGATGGAAGTGTTCTGTACATTGGCTCAGGTGGTGGCTACATGGGTGTGTACATTTCTCAGAGCTCACAGAACTGTCCACTGAAAATTGGTGCATTTCATTTTATGTGACTTCCTCCATAACGTTGATTCAACCTTGAGGAAATGAGAAAAACAAATATAGAACCATGTTTGACATACCAGTACTGAACTTTCCATGAAAGCCAGAGAGGACTTTTTTTCCCCCTAATATATATTATTATTAGATTTCTTATAAGTCAGTTCACATTGGCTTAAGAAGGTTGATAGTTAAGTTTCAAAAATTTTGCAAGCTAGCTGTTAAGTCACTGTAAGCTTGAAATTGTCTATGGCAGAAGCATTTACAACGTGCTACATATCAAGTTTGGTTGTTTGCTTGCTTTTGTTTTCCAGAGACCTGGTTTGCTGGTCTAACACTGAATTCATGTTAGAATAAAGATGCTCTTTAATCTTTTCTCTCCTACTTTTTCATCTCTTTGTTTTTTGCTCTACTTTCCGGGTGCTTTTCTCACCTTTGTAACACTGATTTTTAAAAAAATTCTACCATTTTTAATTTCCTTTACTTGTAGCATCCTGTAAGAAATATTTCCTTGTATCTCTGAGGATATCAATGATTTTCAAGCAAGAGACTCTCTGCAAAGTCTCTTGCTTCCAAATTGTTTCTCCTCTATTCGTTGGATTCTCGTTTATGTTAAGGGTGTGTCTTGTGAATCTTGTCAACTCTGGGCTTCATTTTAAGGTCATATGACTGCCTTGTTTTACTGAAAAGTCTCAAGTTTTTTCAGCTTGTGACATTCCCCAAAGCTGGATATTCCAATCTTTTGCCTGAAGCAGTGGTTGTCCAACTTGTGCGTGCTTAGAACAACAAGAGGGCTTGTGAATACAGAGATTGCTGAGTTTCTGATTCAGTAGGTCTCAGGTAGGGTCCTAAAATACATATTTCCAACAAGTTTCTGTTTGATGCTGATGATTCTGGTCCTAAATTCACACTTGGGCTGGGAGAGCATAAATTCAAACGAGACCTGGGTTAAAGGGTTGGGGACTGCAACGTTTAGAGTGTAAACTATTCTCTTCATTAATGTTTTTAGTTAATGACACTTACCCTCCATAGTGCCTGGTGGCCTCCATCTTCACAGTTTCCAGAAAATGAGCTGTGACCTGGCTCTGGGTGATTCGAGTTGAAAGAAGGGCTGCCTGTGCAGCTGCTGTCAGACAGAAGTGGAAGAGAAGGGAACAGAAGACCCTCTGCTTCACACACCCCAGAAAATAAACCTGAAGTCTTCTGTCCAGGTAGGCGAAAGCCTGTTTCCGCTAGAGGTGGGAACAGTATCTAAGGCTCTTCAATCAACTCTGTGTTTTCTGTCCCACCTTCACTTCTGCTTCCAGAGGTACTTAGTGCTGCCAGTTTGTGAGCACCCTGAGGGTTTTGTGCAGGCAAATCCAGTTGATTTTCACCTTTCCCTCTGTCACTTCGGGATTCACTTTCTCAGGTTTGCTAAGCTGTTTCCCACCCATCTACTTCCCAGCTTCCAAAATGACATCATTATCGTATCTTGTCTACATCATCCCTTTAGGTCTTAAAAGAAAAGAAAAAAAAAAGTTCCATTTTACTATCATATCAGTGGAGTTTGGGGAAGAAACTTCATCTGCCATGTTCAACTGGAAACTGTCTTACTTTGGCTAATAAAGCAAACAGGATTAGCCTGAAAACAAACTGAACCACCTCAGAAGTTCCTCTAGGCTGGTGTTTTAGCTATCTAGTGCTGCTACAATAGAAATACAATAGAAAGTGGACAGCTTTAATAAAGAGAAATGTATTCTCTCACAGTCAAGTAGGCTAGAAGTCCAGGTTCGTTGTCAGCTCCAGGGGAAGGCTTTCACTCTCTTTTGGCTCTGGAAGAAGTCCCTTTTCAACAGTTTTCAATCATCCCCTTCTCTGTTGGCTTCTCAGCACTGAGATCCTGGACCCAAAGCACAGATGCTCTTGGTTCAATTTTGTTGCTCATACGAGGTCCCTTTGTCTCTCTGCTCACTTCTTTCTTTTATATCTCAAAAGAGATCAGCATAAGACATAGTCCAATCTTGCAGATGGAGTCCTGCCTCATTAACATAACTGCTGCTAATCTCACCTCATCAACATCACAGAGCAGGATTTACTGTGGGAAGCCCACATCGCAGCCGCGCCTTGAAGATGGCGCCGAGACACCCGACCGCGCCCTGAGTAAACCCGCCTCCCCACGTCAGCCCCTGTGTGACGCCCATGATGGCCTGATGATTGCAGCCAGTTAGAAGAGAAAGCCGCCCTCACCCCATGCCAAACTGAATGCCTATTGGACATGGCTCGGTATATAAGCCGAAGCCCAGAAAAATAAAGTTGTTGTTGTTCCTCTCTTGTCTCCCTGCATTCGGTGTCTCCTGCTTGGGGCCCCGGGCGGGTTCCGGGGGTCGCAGGCAGCGACATTTGGCGCCCGAACAGGGACCTGAAGGGGATAGGACTGCAACCCTCACCGCGGGGACGCCTGGACGGGTGAGCAGGTATTCACCTGGGTCAGTATTTACTGGAGCGGTATTTACCGGGAAGATAATGGGGAATCACCCAAGCAGCCAGAGGCTGTTTGTGCCTTTAAAGGAACTATTAAAATGTAGGGGCATTCAGATTAAACAGGGGACCCTTAAAACTTTCCTCTCAGCAGTGGAAGAAGTGGCCCCCTGGTTCCTGGTCTCGGGTCATTTAACGCTGAGCGCCTGGAATAAATTGGGTGGAGATCTAACCAGAGCGGATACCCAAGGAGGCCTTGGAGGCAGCTAACCTTGTTATTGCAGCAGACAAAGTGCAAAAGACAGAGGTGGTGGAGTTTTTGGGAGCTAGTGTTTCACCTACAACTGTCGCCCCTCAAAAACTCACGTTACGAGTGGATCACTTGCATACACTCAATGATTTTCAAAAACTTTTAGGGGACATTCAGTGGGTCCGCCCATATCTCTCTCTCTCAAACTCCGAGCTAAGCCCCTTGTATGACATTCTTAAGGGCGACTCGGGGTTGGCTTCCCCTCGCGAGTTAACTCCAGAAGCAAGGGAGGCCCTAAAAAGAGTGGGGGCAGCCCTTTCCACCGCTGCCTTAAAGCGCAGGAACCCTGACGCCCCCCTCACACTCTGTGTTTTGCCCACTCCTTGCCAGCCCACAGGGGTGTTATGGCAGGGTGGCCCCCTTCGATGGGTTCACCCCCGCATTTCCCCGCAGCGCAGTATTGAATGGTACCCGGGCGCTGTGGCAAGAATGGCCTCGCTCGGACTGTCCCAAGCTGTCGAATTCTTTGGACGTCACCCCGAAAAGTTAATTACTCCCTATAACAGAACCCAAATACAGACCCTTGTGACAACCTCTGATGATTGGGCCGTCCTTTTATGTTCATTTTCGGGAGTAATCGATAATCATTACCCGAAAGACCCTCTGCTCCAGTTCAGTGCTAGCCATCCAATCATCTTCCCGCGCTGTACTTCTGACAAGCCTATACCAAATGCTCTCTCCATCTTCACCGATGGTTCCAACTCTGGTGTTGGCAGCATTGTCATTCCCAATCACTCCACCCAAACATACTTGTTCCCAAATTGTTCAGCGCAGTTGGTAGAGTTACAGGCAGTTAAGCTGGCTCTGCAGAACAATACCGACCCCGTCAACATCGTTTCAGATTCTGCATATGTGGTTAATGCAGTCAGAGCTCTGGAAGCAGCAGGGGTCATTTGCTCCAACTCGCCTGCTGCTGCTGTGTTTACTGACATCCAGAAAATTATTCTAAATCGCAACTCCCCCTTTTTCATTGTTCAGCACCGAGCACACCAAAACCTCCCTGGGCCAATTACACTAGGTAATGCAATGGCAGACCAGTTAACCCGCATGCCTATCATCCTTTCGGCCCTACAACAGGCGCAAAATTTTCATGATCAATTCCACGTCAACTCACAAACCCTTTCACGTCACTTTGGTATCTCTCGAGAACAAGCTCGTGACGTTGTGCGCAACTGTACTGCCTGTGCACCTCACTTGCCAACCCCTTCGGTGGGTGTGAACCCCCGAGGCCTTCGTCCCTGCCATCTTTGGCAGATGGATGTCACTCATATTCCAGAATTTGGCAGATTAAAATATGTTCATGTCTCTGTAGACTCCTATTCTGGTATCATTTTTGCTTCAGCCCACACAGGCGAGGCAGCCCGGCATGTTATCTCCCACTGTCTTACAGCTTGGGCAGCTTGGGGTGCCCCACTCAGTCTTAAAACAGACAACGCACCTGCTTACACCGGCCTACCGTTCCAAAATTTCCTGCAAGCCATGCGTGTGCATTGCACCCATGGCATCCCGTACAATCCCCAGGGCCAGGGAATAGTTGAAAGAGCTCACTCAACCCTCAAAGCCTGTCTATTAAAACAAAAAAGGGGAATTGGGCAGGGACACACTCCTCAGAACAGGCTGGCCCTGGCCCTGTTTACACTAAATTTTTTAACTTTGGGTAAGGAGGGACGCTCCGCTGCAGAGCGCCATAGTGGTGCGGCGGAAACCCCTCCACGAACAGCTATATGGAAAGATACCCTTTCTGGCAAATGGAAGGGTCCAGCACCAGTTGTCACTATCACCCGAGGAGCTGTTTGTATTTTCCCGCAGGACTCCCAAGCTCCTATTTGGGTTCCCAGCCGATTGATCCGACTAGTCAGGCATGATGTCTCCGCTGATGACTCTCCTGAAAATCCTACCCCTGTCATTACTGCTGACACCTCTGCTAATCAATGAAGCTTCCAACGCTGATGCTGTGGACACTGATGGCGCAGACACAGATAAGTATTGGGGGCTCTTAGATGTTCTGCCCCTACCTCTCCCAGTCCACTATTCTTCAGGGTTGTTCCCCCAACTTTTTACCACTAATGACTCCCTTCAACTTCCCTCGATTCCGGTAGATGAGAGCAGCAGCTCTGAACCTCGTCCACTCAATGTCACCTTGCGGGGCCTTCTCTGCTTTCGTGTGCCCCACAACCTGTCTGATCTAGAAAACTCTATAGAGAACACCCCATGTGTCACACTGTATAATATGTCTGCGGGGTGGTTTGACCCCCCCCAAAAAATAGCTCTAACCCCACCACGAATGGTACCTTGCTGCAAGGTCGTTTACCCCTCATGATCCCCAAAGGAAATTCTACTGTCCCCCCCCAGCCTCGCTGGGCCCCCTATTGCAAAAGCACCCGCGATTGGCCCCAGCTTTGGACTGGCTGCCAAAGCCATCGGTCCCCGTGGGCTGTCAAATCCTTTTTCACATTCTCTCCCAATATTGGAACGCAGGCCAACCACTTCTCCCCCGGGAAGAATTATACCTGGCAGTTTCCAACACAGGCAAGCCTCACTAATCCTTTGATGTTTGGCTACTTTGTGGTGTCGGTGGAGGTTGCACTGACATAACCCCAGTTGTCATGCTGACCGGTGGTACAATTAGTAACACCACTGTGAAGTGGAATTCCACAGGTGTGTTTGAGGACACACTAGAAACACAAGGAGTGGGCTCTAACCTTACCTTCCCTCCCACTCCTGTTTGTGTGCAACCACCTTTCATGTTCATGTTAATGCATGACTCCCGTCCCTCTAATGACCCCGTTTCATGTACTAATAATACTTGTTTCTACTCATTATGTTGGAATGCTTCTATGTTTCATACCGCTCTAGTTACTAGGTTGCCTCGCTACGTACCATGGCCAGTGCAGAACACCCGATCGTCACTGTCAACTCATTTGCGCTCCAAAGGAGACTTTGGAATTACCGCTGCCATTGTTGCGGCAGTTACTGCCTCTGTCGCTGCGGCAGCCGCCGCTGCAGTAGCCTTGACTCAAACTGTGCAAACAGCCGACGCCCTTAATCAAATGGCGGAAAACACCGCTACAACGCTACAAACACAGCTTGCAGTTAATGGAAAACTTCTGGGAGCCATTCACATATTAAATCACCGTGTAGACTTAGTTCAAGAGCAAGTGGACAGTTTAACCCAGCTAGTGCAGCTGGGCTGTGAGTGGCGCCTAGCCAGCGTCTGCGTCACTCCCGTTCATTTTCACAACATCTCCAGGGCTGCTTATCTCTCTAGAACTCTGTCTCAACAATTGACTGGAAATTGGTCCAAAGAGACTGAGGCGCTTATCACTCAGTTGCGTAATGCCATAATGTCTGTCAACTCCACCCGAGTGGACGCTTCATTGGCCTCAATCATGCGAGGGTTTTGGTCTCAATTGGGCGTGCTGACAAAGGAATGGGCTGGTCTTGTGGGGATAGTATTCCTCTTCATATTGGCCATCGGTGTAGGCTGCTACTGTCTATGTCGCCATAAGAAACCACAGGAGATCAAATACTCCCTTTTGGTACAGGCCTACTCTGAAGTGGCAGCTGACACTCAGGGTAGCCAGGTGTGGTTACAGATGCTTGAAAGCAGTCAATGACGGGCAACCTCCAGCCAGGCTCCCTCAACCTAAGACAGGGCCCCTGCCTTTTGCTGCAGCCGGCCTGATGACGGGTAAGAGAGAAGTTCTGGGCTAGGATGACCCAAGCCAGGCGTTTCTTGCGATACCTTGCCTTGTACCTTGCTTTTATTAAAACAAAAAGGGGGAGATGTGGGAAGCCCACATCGCAGCCGCGCCTTGAAGATGGCGCCGAGACACCCGACCGCGCCCTGAGTAAACCCGCCTCCCCACGTCAGCCCCTGTGTGACGCCCATGATGGCCTGATGATTGCAGCCAGTTAGAAGAGAAAGCCGCCCTCACCCCATGCCAAACTGAATGCCTATTGGACATGGCTCGGTATATAAGCCGAAGCCCAGAAAAATAAAGTTGTTGTTGTTCCTCTCTTGTCTCCCTGCATTCGGTGTCTCCTGCTTGGGGCCCCGGGCGGGTTCCGGGGGTCGCAGGCAGCGACAATTTACAACCTGTAGGAAAATCACATCAGATGACAAAATAGTGGACAACCACACGATATTGGGAATCACAGCCCAGACAAGTTGACAGATATTTTGTGGGGACACAATGCAATCTATGAAAGCCGGTCAGTTGTTTCAGACTTGACAAAAGATATCAATTATGTTTGCAGAGGGTAATTCTTTTCACAGTTTCAGACTACATCTCTACCACAGCCATGTGTGTCAAGGGTTAGGAATAAAAGCCACACAACATTTTGGTGAGTCAAAGCAAGAAATTAAAGCACATGAATGAGTACATTCATCTCTGTATATAAAATGCAATGCTATAAACATTTTTGCATGTAAACACTGGACAGTGAATAAGGAAGACTGAACTGATGCCTTTGAGTAATGGTGTTGGAGAAATACTGCATATACTACAGACCACCAAAAGAACAAACAGATCTGTCTCGGAAGAAGCACAACCAGTGTCATGGGTTGAATTGTGTGTCCCCAAAAATGTCTGTGTTGATTTGATTTGGCTGTGAGTCCCAATATGGTGCCCCTCCTCCCATGTGTTGTGAATCCTGCCTCTGTGAGATTGATGATGGAGAATAGCAAACAGTTTTGTCAGGGAGGCAGGTCTCAAGCTACAAGCTTGTGGAATATAAGGGAGGGAAGTGAGCAGAAGAAGCTGGGAACCTCATACCACCAAGAGAGAAGCACCAAGAACAGAGCACGTCCTTTGGACCTGCGGTTCCCGTGCTGAGATGCTCTCACTGGATTTGGACTCAGCCTACTGGACTGTGATGATTTCTCATATGGAATGAACTTATAACTTATAAACGGATCTGCAGCTGACTGGACTGTCTCGGTAAAGCTTCTCTTCATGAAATCTTCCACTCGTGGTCTGTTAGAGCAGCCCTAGCTGACTAAAGCAACCAGAGTGCTCCTCAGAAGCAAGGATGCAGAGATGATGTGTTATGTAATTTGGACCCACGGTCAGAAGGGATCAATCTCTGGAGAAGAACATCATGTTTGGTAAGACAGAGCATCCAAGAACAAGAGGAAGGCCCTTAGTGAGATGGACTGACCCAATGGCTTCAACAGTGGGCTCTAGCATAACGATTGTGAGCACAGCACAGGACTGGGCAGTGCTTTGTTCTGTTGTGCCTGAGGTCACCACGAGTCAAAACTGACTCAACAGCATCTAACAACCATAATGCACATTTTTAAAAAGTTGCTGTCCAGTCAGTTCTGACTCATAAGGGCTCCACGGGACACAGCGGATTTGCTCCATGGGGTTTTTGAGGAAGGGCTGGTGGATTCAAACTGCCGAATCTGGGGTCAGCAGCTGAAAGCTTCAACACTGCTCCAGCAGGGTGCTACACTATAACATTAGTACCACCCTAAGACACTCTATCCTGAACCTTCCTATGTCCAACACCAATTAAAACAACGATTCAATGAGCATATCCTGTCAGGCAATGCCCACTCCTTCACATACACACTGTCTTGGCAGAATCTTTGCAATGTAAACTCAACACAATGGGCATCATTTTATTATCAGTTTGGAAACTGAAATCCAGAAGATTAAGTTATTTGCCCAAAACCATAAAACCATGTAGACAGGGCAGAGCCAGAAGGGTATTACAAGTCTGTCTCATTTTAAGTTACCACGTGACCATTTGGGAATAAGGAGAGGTAAAAGCAAATAAACATACTGGGAACTCAACCTGATTTTTTAATGCAACAGTCTTCTTGACCTCAAGCTTTTTACATACTTAGGCCACAGCTTATTATTCTGGTATGTATGTGACCCACACAGCACCTGCAAGAGCAGAACGTCAAGGCGGATTCATTACACTGAAGACTGTTATAACACAGCTAAAAGCTCTGTGAAAACTGCCCAAGAACAAGTTCATTCAAGATTATTACAAATATATATGGTGAGTCACTGGCTGGATTTCTGCCAAAGGAACTGACATAACAGGAAAACTTTCAGAGGCACACAGACCTTGATGTATAACATTACTTTGTAACATCTTCTGTCTTTTCCAACGAAGATGTATTCTAAACACTTGAACCTCAAGGTGATTTTCCTAAAGGGTGCTGTGAGGATGGAAATGTTTGCTTTGGCTTATATAGGTCACCCCAAGATTTTATATTCTTTAGGGAGACTTGCACTTGGAGATTTTTTACCAGAAAAGGGAGTAATCAACAAGTATTAAAATGTAAAAAACAAAGGGAACACAGTTTTCCTTACCACCCAGGAGTGGAAGGAATCCAGTAAAAAAGACGAGATATGTTGTGTATGTAATAAAAGAAGGTGAAAGAAAAGAGAAAAAAACCGTAACAGAATGTTTTGGAAAATCTCAGAAAAGAAAAGCAGACATTTTGACAACTAGAAGGAGGAAGAGGAAGAATTGGATATAAGGGAGATGGAGAGGAGAAGGAGTGACTTAAAACTGTCTGTAGAATGTCTTCGCTAGAGCAACACAGGGTCCTGTTTCCCGTGGGCGTGTGGGGATCACTCAACTACGTCACATATCACTGCATTGCATTAGGAAACAGGCCTGAAGATCACAAATGTAAAATATCATTAACTAATACTGAATTTCTCGCTTGAAAAGTTCTTCTAAGAAAATGAACCCCAAATGTGTAAGAAGGCCAGCTTAGCCTATTTTAGAGAACACAAGAATTTCCTAGACATGGGAGGCAGTACAATGCCCTCCCTGAAGATGTCCACAACCTTCTCTCTAGAATCTGTGAATGTGTTATGTTACCTGGCAAAGGGGAATTAAGGCTGCAGATGGAATTACAGTTGCTAATCAGAGGATTTTGAGACAATATTACCCTGGGTCATCTCTGCGGGCCCAACGTCATCACAGGTGTTCTTCAAAGTAGAATAGAAAGGAAGACGGACATGGAACAGCATGTAGCATGTAAGGACTTAGCCTGACACTGTCAGCTTTGAAGACAGACTGGCCAAGAGCCAAGAAACGCCAACAGCTCTTATGAGCTGGAAATGGATTTTCCCCTAAAGCCTCCAAAAAAGGCAGTCCTTCTGACTCCTTGACTTTAGCCCCGTGAGACCTACAACACACGTCTAACTTCCAGAACTGTGAGATAATAAATGTGTACTGTTTTCAGCCACTGAACCCATTTAATACACGAAGAAGGAATTCATCATATGCATGAAATTTTCAACTTGTATTGAGCACTTGCCACACAAGGTAGGGATTGGAGATGCAAGGACAAATGAATCAAAATCCTTGCTTTCATGTAGTTCACCATTCAGAGACTAGTTAGTATACCACCACCAGATACTGCTATGATGCACTCTCAGGAAAAGCTCCGTGCTGCCTGCCTGGTAGCCGAGAAAGGAACACATAGTATAAAATCTGAAAGGAATGGGTTTTCTAATTGCATTTATCTCCACAACTGATGGAACCCCCAGTGGAACAGTGGTTAAGAGCTATGATTTCAGCATTTTTAATCTAAAATGTCAGGATTTTTAATCTACCAGGCACTCCTTGGAAACCCTGCAGGGGTAGTTCTATTTTGTCCTATAAGGTCCCTATGGATTGGAATTGAATTCTTGGCAATGGTACAGTATCATATTTGAAAAGAAGGAGTAAACAGTGGTCTCCACTGAGGAAGAGGTCATGTAAATCTTCCTAGTATCTAGAATCATTCTTATAGCATCACAACAATAATACTGTATTATCTTGGCAATTTCCTTAACTTTGCAGCCTCTGTTTCCTTGGCTGTAAAACAATCAATATTCTCATATGTTAACTTAATTCTGAATATTAGAGCTGAGTAATGTAAAACATCTAGTAAAAAAGGTCAAGGATGGAACACTGAATTTGGGCTCTCCAATGCCAACACAGAAACTCTGGTGGCATAGTGGTGAAATGCTACAGCTGCTTACCAAAAAAGCGTGGCAGTTCCGATCCACTAAGCACTCCTTGGAAACTCAATGGGGGCAGTTCTACTTTGTCCTGTAGGGTCGCTATGAGTCGGAATCGACTTGACGGCCAGTGGGTTTAATATTAATACTCTCTATATACTACACGCATTTATCAATGGATCAATAGACAGATACATAAAGGAGATGGAGATTATCCTGGATCAGTAATCAAGTGTTCAAGAGTCAGAAAATACACAGAACTCATCAAGCATCATTGAATTAACATCAGTTTTTTATGTGGTCTGAAGAAGAAAGTCAGCTACTTAAAATTTTTAAATGCAAATAGAAAGTGCATTTATTAATTAAGCAAATTAGGCTCTTTTAAGGCCAGCAAAAGTGGAAACAGTATTGCATATTACTACAATTTCACTTTAAATCTCTTCTTGTTGTTGCATGCTGCTGAGTCAGGGTGGGACTGACAGCAACCCTGTGTCCCACAGAATGAAGTGCCGCTGGTCCTGCACCACCCTCCCGGTTGCTGGCTTTTGAGCCCACTGCTGCAGCTACTGTGTCAACCCATCTTGCTGAGGGTCTTCTCTTTCGCTGACCCTCTACTTTACCAAGCAAGGGGTCCTTCTGCAGGAACTAGTCCCTCCTGATAACACATCCAAAGTGCATGGGATGAAGTTTCACCACTCTAACTTCTAAGGAGCATTCTGGTTGTACTTCTCCCAAGACAGACCTGTTTATTCTTCTGACAGTCTACGGTACAGTCAATATTCTTCACCAGCACCGTAATTCACAGGCACCAATTCTTCCTTATTCATTGTCCAGCTGTCAAATGCCTATGATACAACTGAAAACACCATGGCTTGGGTCAGGAACACCTTAGTCCTCAGAGTGATATATTTGTTTTTTAACAGTTTTAAAGAGGACTTTTACAGCAGATTCGACTTTGTATTTTCTGTAGGGTGTATTCTAATTTTGAAAGTCATAGAAAGCATACATTTGACAATTATATTTGAAAAGCTGAAAATGATCAGCACATATATAAAATGCATGTCTGCATAAATGGAGGAAAGAGCCAGCCAGGAGGCATTTTTATAGGGATTCATCATTCCCAAATTTATAACGATTCCTCCAAATTCAGTGCGGTAACCGAGAAATCCAGCAGGTGGCACTCACATGTCTTTCAAAATTTGGTACCGAGTAAAAACAGGATGGCTTGAACTTTGTATTTCAGACCAGAAAGATCAAATAAACCATAGCTAGAAGTAAATGCATTTCTAAATTTTCTATTACCGTAGAGAAATCATGCTTTTAAGCTACTCTAGTGTACGTTCACTGCTTGCAGAGAAGTTACAATTTTCACTTCCTGGTCTAGCAGCTTGTGGCAAGTAGGCATTCATAACTATTACCTGCCAATCAACAGCTTGGTAATAGAAAGCTTTGAGGGACCATTAAAAAGACCCACAAAATGCCCATCAGGGGATGTGGCATCATTATTCTCCTGCAAGTTCTTTTCAATGCTTTCATTGGTTCTTGCATAGAAATAGATTCTGAAATGAGTAAACATTATTACTACCATTTTCAACTCAGTAAACAGAGGCCCAGAAAGAGTAACAAATGAGAAGACTCAGTAATGCAACCAGGAAATAGAATTCACAATAAATGAATTCAGAAGCGCTAAGTAAGCAATCAATAGTAATTTATATTTAAATCGTCAACTTATAAACACGGGTTAATATAACCCACGTTTCGACAGAATTTATTGAACCCTTCCTATCTGCCACTCTACTCCATGCTCTGAGGTAAAAGTGGTGAGTGCAATAAATGAGGCTTCTGCTCTTGTGGGGCTCATTTTAGGGGTGATAAACAGGAAAGGAAAGCCCGGCGGCAGCGTGGTTAAGCACTACAGCCACTAACCCAAAGACTGGCAGTTGAAATCCCCTAGGTGCTCCTTGGTAACTCTATGGGGCAATTCTACTGTGTCCTCTAAGGGCACTGTGAGTCAGAATCCACTGGATGGAAGTGCATTTTTTTAAACAGAAACTAAAACAAATAAGCAAAGAAGATATGAGAGGTTATAAGCTTTATGGAAGAAAGGTAAACTTAAGTGTGAGACGGCATGACTGTTTGCCTCTTTAAGGAAGGCATCATCTGAGATGATGTTTCAGCTGACATAAGTGAGGAGAAGACAGTCTCAGAGGGACCCCAGTGTGTGCAATGCTCCCAAGGCCACAGCACACCTGGTCTAGATGGAGAACAGCAAGAAGGCCGGGGCGGGGTGGTGCACAGAAGAGTGCAAGTGGTAGAGGACACGCTTAGAGACCAGGTAGCTGGGGTCCAGGTCGGATGTGTGAAGGCATGAATAAAAGGACGGATAGAAGGAAACATGGCAGGGAAAAAGAAAGACACAAGCAACGGTGGCAACGTCAGGTTAATCAGAAATTCCTTTTCATGTTCATCATTCTGGAAGTTTTCTATGATTCCACATTCCTTCCTTAGCAAGTACTGAAGAACAAACATAACTCTTCCTATTTTGTATTTTAAGAAGGCATTTTCCATCACGTTATTACTTCAAATATCAGTGACCACAGGGAGCACTAAAAAAATGCATTTGCAGAAACTGTAATAAAGTAGGATGAATGGGTATTAATTTGAAGAGATACAAGGTGAATTTTCAACAATGTTTGCTTTGAGTCTGTTTGCACTGATTTGCCTCTTTCTCCTCAGTGTGGAAAGATAATCCTGTTATTCCTTAGGATTCACATTCACAGTCCTGATTAATCAGTGTTTTCTGGTTTGAAAAAGGTGCTTTACATGATCCCAAATTGCCGTCATCATGACCCTCCTTACGGGACAGAGTAGAACTGCCCCATGGGGTTTCCAAGGAGTGGTCGGTGGATTCAAACCGCCGACCTTTGGGTTAGCAGCTGAATGCTTACCCACTGTGCCAATGGGACTCCCCAGTTTTTCTGTCTTATACTATTTACTTGTTGTGAAGATTTTACTGCAAGCCAAATTTCAAAAAGAGTAAGTTCTAATGTATATAAGAACTTAAACTCCAGCAACTGAACTGTAAATCAAAAGATCCCTTCCTCTCTGGGGAGATCCTTGGAAACACTGTGAGGCTGTTCTGCTCTGTCCCATGGGGTCTATACAAGTTAGAAGCAACTCAACAACGTCAAAGATGGATCTGGTTTTGGTTTGGTTGCTCTTTGTGACCTCACCCCAGTCAGGTCATCTATCAAGCTGTAGTTCCACCGGCAAAACCTGGCCTACAGGCTTGACTTCCAAACAGAATGGGAAGAGCTTTATTTATTTATTTTTTTATTAAAAGTGTATTTTTTAAGTATAACCTTGGCATTTTCCAATTTTGACTGGCACCAAATTTTACAGCTGCTATCAACCACTCCTATGATTGCTCCTATGTCACTCACCCATTCCCAATCAGAAACTTTGTCTAAAAGTCCACAAAAGCCCTTCCAACCTCATCATTTAATGGTTGTTTGAATGTGCAAATACTTTATCTCAGCAATCGTGAAGCTATATCCAGAAACATTCATTAGTAATTGTATTTCCATCTATTAAATGTAGATTAAGAGGATTTTAACAAGGTTTTATTTATCAACTAATTAGAATGACAACTTAATATGAAAACAATTAACTCAGAATTAATGGTGTAACTCTTCTGGCTGTAAGAAAAATCGTTTCTCTCCCACTCTATGGGCCTTGTTTGGCACAGTTACTTATATCAGTCAGTGTTATTAATTCCACATTTTTACTTACTATTTTCCCAGACATCTGAATTCTGGTGCTGTGGATTTCAGAAAGGCCTTTTACAGATAAATTTGCACAGTATCAAAAGCAGTTGTTTAAAGAAGCATTTAGTTCTGACAGCTTTGCTCTAGATACTTTTCCCAGTAGCAGCTGGGCAGTGCTTCCATCACCCATGGCTTTCCTTATATTACATGGGCTTCTTTCCTCCAAAGTAAGTATTTACAACAAGCTTTACCATGCAAAATGTTTCCTAACGGGTAAGAAACGTCACCCTCATCCCAACCCACCCGGACTAGTGGCAAACAGCAGACATCGAGGAGGAAAACATGAGCCCATCAGATGGAGGGGGCCATAAGAGCCATAATCCACTTGAGCATCGGGCCAGAACTAGATGGTGCCTGGTCACCACCAGTGACAGCCTAGATGGGGTTCATGGAATGGAGACCTGGACATAGTGGGTCATGGAGTAGAGGGCAGAGCTAGAATTCTGCCAAAAGATCCCTTCTGAATGAAGGGTCCCTGGGAGAAGGGCCCCTGGACTCACTAACTCCAAACTGCATCCAGCACGGGGGCCAATTCCCCAGACAAAGACTGAACTGGACTACACAAAACACAGGATGAGAGTGGAGAGGAACAAACCCTCCAGCAGATACATGGGGCTGTCCGAAAGGCTCTTCGCTGGAGCGGAGCTGATTGGGTGAGGAGGGCCAGACATTGGTCAAAAGGTCACAGGAAGTCCTTGACAAATGAGGAAGAGTGCTGTCACATGGGGAGGGTGGCAGCTAGAACAGTGGTGACAGTTCTGGGTGTTCTATGGTGACATGATATAGATTGTAAAATTGTTCTTAATTCAGAATAAAAAATATTTTAAAAAGAGAGAGAGAGAAATGTCACCCTCAGCACAATGAACAACAAAAACCCCACCAACCTCATTCTGCATTCAGAACATGGGCAAGTCACCACATCACTTCCTTCACATATCAGCCAATGAGGTCTCCATACTAGCCTTTCATCAAAATTTCAGGAAAGGTAGGAAGAAAATAAAGTCTCTTATTGCATCTCTGACCAGCAGGCAAGCTGCAGACGGACAGACAGCATACACCAGACTAGGCCTGTCTTCAAGTGCAGTGGTTTGACCATTAGCAGACTAAGCAAAACTGACTGAAAACACAATGTTGAGAAAGCACCAGTGCAACTAACTGTACTTTCCCACCACAAACATTTTCAAAACGACAGCTCTGTTGTTCTAAGATAAAAAGATTGCAAAACTCCAAGACTTAATTTCTGCTTCAGGCTAATGACAAAAATATTTATTTTTGGTTCACAGCCTGGAGAAAAAAAAAAATCCCACTACAGAAAAAAATGTTTTTAACAAGACTCTGAGATGCAAACACACTTACTTCTCTTAAATTCTTTAGGATGACAAAGGAAAGGAGATTCAAAGAAATCTAAAAATTGACCTAAAATAGCTCATCTTTCAAATCTTGAAATACTTTATTACATTGAATCACTTCAATTTTCAACATTTGTATTACAATGAGTATCTGAATGACAGAACACCTTCTGCTGGTAAATCCAGAATTAAAACCATCTCAGATTTATTTCTAATCACATCATTGAACTGCAACTGTTGTCTGGACGACAAATAATGATTGCTTCATAATAATGTGCAACAGTTAGGTATGATGGATTGCTATGAAATAGAATGAGACTTTGTCCTCAGCAAGAGCTTTTAAACAGGGCCCGCTAGTGTTTACTGTCTGTCCTTCTGCAGCTTGCTGGCGGTTACTCATTGCCCTTCTGGTTAAGAGACTCAATATATTTTCACAGTTTAATTTGCATCTATAATAAATTACCAATCCAAAATTGATTCTTACGATTTCTAGGTTCCAACCCATTATAATGTAATGACCTGCACCTTATCTTGGACTTTCTAGCATCTCATCACCGGGTTTTCAAGTCTGAAAGGAGAAAAGGTAGTCAGGCAAAGTCCTCCTCAATTTTTCTTTTACAGCAGAAAACATTATTATTGACAAAATCACATATAGCACAGGAACCTTCCTGGTAGAGCATACCTGTAAGCTTTCCTTTTGTTTTTGTCTTCTGTGTGAATAATTAGAGCAGGGATGGAAGAAAAAAATTTCTAGTCCAGTGGTCATGCTTCACATCGACAATTTTGTTGCTGTTTTCCCCTAACCAAATAGCTCCACTAATCAGCAGGAAAAACATGCAGCGAACTGTTTGTGTATTCTAATATTATCCCCAAAGGAGGCTGAGAATTAGCAAGTTGTCTCTGAAAGAACTACTTCTACAAGAAAGAATTCTGGTAGCACGCCGTGACGCTCACAGCGGTGTCGGGGTTAAACCAGCTTTGAGCTTTGGTTATACAGCATTGTGCTGTCTTTGCAACTATCACACCCATGTACATAACACACACACACACACACACACACAATCTGCTGGCATCTAGTTTCAGTACTCCTTCAGTCCCCTACCAGGTATCAAAATCCTTGACTTATATAAAATAAATCCTTACATAAATCCTTATATAAAATGGAGCAATATTTGCATATAACCTATGTACATCCTGTGTACTGCAAGTCATCTCTAGATGACTCATAATACCTACCACAATGCAAATGCTATGTAAATAGTTGTTAAGGCTTACACTTAACACCGCTTTTTCAGTTTCTGCAAGCTCAAGCAAGGAGTGCTGGAGAGACTGAGGGTCTGTGACAGGGTGGGAGGCTACAGTAGGGTATGCCTACGCGTCACTTACTCAGCTGAGGAAACCCTGCTGACGTAGTGGTTAAATGCTACAGCTGCTAACCAGAAAGTCAGCAGTTCAAATCCCCCAGGCACTCTTTGGAAACTATAGCACAGCTCTACACTTGCTCTAAGTGGGAAATCCACCCTAGGAAATGGGTTTTTTAAGTGTACATACAGCATAGTGCCTAGCAAATTCCATCTTTGTTTTTTGGAACCTTCTCCCCCAATCCCCAATATTGTGAATACATGGGTGGTTGAATTCACAGATGTGGATCCCACTGATAGAGTTCAATATGGAAATGACAAGATGATATAAAAAAGAAAAATTCTGGCATACTGCATCCATACATATTTCATGACATTTCAAGAAGTTAATTTTGGCCTTATATGCCCTCATCCAATAGCACAAAAATGTTACTTTTGATCATATTTGTGTAATAAAAGTATAAGCCACAGTTAACAAATCATGGATCAAGTTCATTACTGTCCTGATAATCGGAAAATAAATGAAACTGCGTTCTTCTCGGGTGGTTCATGCTGGGCCTGCGAACAGTGGAGCTCCTTGTAGCTGATGTATGCTCAGGTAACATCTCACTGAGTTGAGCAGAGGGTCAGTCAGAGAGTCAAGTCACAGCCCAAGCACGGCTGGTCTCATGGCAGGCAGGGGCCTTTGGGTCCCACGGTGCAGGTACCACGTGAAGCTGGGCAGCATGGCCCTGTTGGAGAACACAGCCCCGGCCTAACGGGCCCTGGGAAGTCAGTCAGACCCATTTGATACCAGTGAGAGATGGGCAACCCATGTGCACCTGTGGTACCCATGTCCACCCAGTGGTATCCACATGGGTCAGAGTCAAATAGTCCCATTGTGGCAGCCCACCACCCCAGGGAGTAGCATGGCCTCTGCCTCCGAGGTGAACAGATCTCTACGCTGCCTGGCCTGGGGCAAGCCACCCTGGCTGAGGGCTGTGTGGGGTGGAAGAGGTGATTTTTTTTCCCACATTAGACAAAATAGTTTCCAGGGTAGGGAAGGAATCCTGCCAAAAATGCAAGGGTAGGCTGGTGAGAGTCTATTACTGGGAATCAAACTTCTGTGTCAACAGCTACCAAGATGAAGGCTTAACAGTAAATACATTGAATGGGAAAAAAAAATTGAAATGGAATCAGCAATACGTAAAAAAATATTGGCATAAAACACTTAGGAAAATAACACATGGGGATTGCACGGTATGCAAAATTTATAGCATGTGTTATCTGTATGAAAATACAGCATATGGAAAACTTAGGGAATTAGTGGATGAGCATTAATTTAAAAATTCTTTTTGTACAACCCCCAAACCATCCTTTTATACTTACTTTCAAATTGTTTAGTTCATTATGAGATACATTTTCACCTAGATAGCTTTCTTCCTACATAGGAATTTCATTAATTAGCAATTCTTAACAAAACAAAAAATGGACCTAATCTACTGCTAATATTTTCTGTTGATGACATGGCTTAGTTTCATACACTGTGATTTCTATTGATTGTTGTATTTCATTTGCTTCGGCTAACCTGTCCTTTGATCACACTGATTCTAATAACCCCCGGGTGCTCTGACTGGGACCCCACGGGTGGTGCTTTGTACTACTCATCCACGCAGCGCTAAATAATAACTCATCTGAATTGTCTGAAAATTAGTTTAAAGAATTTCCAAGTAATGAAAATACTAAACCCTCACTTTTTTCTCAATTCATATTGACTTCTGAACTCCATTACTGAATATCTGGTCTGGATACATAACACACACATGAAAAAACAGTTGCATCAGCAATAGTTTACTCTGCACGTAAGCCATGGTGTGTCAGTTATGCAAATAAGTGGGCAGTTCTCTAGTGCACATTAATATTTTAGCTACAAATCTAGTGAAGAACAAAAATTAATGGTAAGTGAAAAGACTCTACATGTAAACTCAGCCTGCATATTAATAACATTGTATATACATAAACATAGATATTCATAAAACTTAGACTGTGAGTAGATAAGTGGACTGAAATAACTAAAACTAAAGTCATGATTAATCCAAATAATCATCCCCACTCTCTATTTGCATATACAATAAGACACAATCCCTGGTACTGTTATTTTTTCTTCTTAAGCAATTTAGTATTAATTTAAATATTTAAAAAATCAAAATAGAAATACTACTAAGAATTCAAATTATTTAAACAGATGGCAATTGGTACACATCCCCAAGAAGAGTGATTTAACTTTGCTAATTTAAAAAAAAACAATAGTAAGTGTGGATAGCATGTACAAAAAAACCTATGTTAGAATAAGACTTGCTTTGAAAATTACATCTAAGTCCCCTATTCAATAAATATAATACATATGCAAACACCTCATATTAATGTTAATAAGCTAATTCAATTACAACCACAAAGGAAAACATGGCTGTAACAGTCTCAGTGCTTTGAAATATATCTCAAATGGGTTTTCTTCTCCTCCATGTACCTCTCCCCATTGAGGACACTGAGGGTCACTGAAGTTTCAACATACTTTTAAAACCTACTAGAAATCTTTCTGCCTAGTCAGGAGTGTTAAGAGCAGAAAGCAACTGTAGGCAATACCAAGTTCCATCCAAGCTCTCCGCAGTAGCAGTGTCTCAGGTCACCAGCTAAAATGAGTCCTGATGGTTATCAGGAGATTATGACCTACTGCATGTAGCTGACTTATTTCACTGGAAACAATCCTGGCATTAAAAAGAGAAGCTGGCAGTGCAAACTGCTGGAAAATGGCTATTTAGGTCCCCAAACTTTGCAGTCTGATGAGACACATTAGAGAAAAAACGGAGAAAACCAGCATTGGCAGATAAAGGCCTCAGAGAACTTCTGTTAACAGACATTTTAGGATTAGAGAAAGATTCAAATGAAAGTAAACAACTTTGTTGGCAGAAATGGCCCCAGCAGAATGGGGTCAATACTCTGAGCATTCCTCCACATGTATGTCTGATTTGACTCCAGGTAGGCAGGAACAAAGGATGACAAGTATAGATCAGAAAATATACATCTATTTAAGGGTCATAGGGACATAATCATCCCAGGAACATTGTATCTACTTCTTGTCCTTTCTGCTTTATAAACAAAATCAAACCATGTATGAATCCTTAAATACCTCCCCCCACCTCCCCGAAAACCCACTGCTGTTGGGTCAACTCCAACTCATAGTGACCCTATATAGGACAGAGCAGAACTGTCTTATAGGGTTTCCAAGGTGCATGTGATGGATTCCAACTGTTGACCTTTTAGGTTGGCAGCCACAGGTCTTAGCTACTATGCCACCAGGGTTTCCAGTACATAACAGGAGCAAAAATAAATATTTTAAAGGGTTAATAAAATGACTTTAGATATCAACAATATTTTTGAACCTCTGAATCAAACATGCGTTATACAAGAATCTGCTGTAATGGGTACTATTTATGTATCTATAACAAAGATACAGTTCAAAAATGTTTTGATTAATTCTCAGTTGGGTGATCAATTTTCCACACATTATTTTCCTGATGTCCTTTCTGTGCCAAAGTCTAAAAAGAAAACAGAAAATTATTCACAGATAAAACTAAAAACAAAACATAATTATTCATAGATTAAACTAGATTGTTAATGAAAAATTACACAAAATTGCTTAAATTTAGAACAAATAATAACTACAGGCATTTCTGAATTGTATTTTTGAAAGTTTTTCTAAAAAAATATAAACCTCAACATAAGCTACTGGAACATTTTTAAACAACAAAATATTTATAGAAAATAAACAGTAAAATACATCAAGTTAAAATTGTATTTTAACTTGTATTAAATTTACGTATGTGTTCCATTCAAATTGTTGCTATGCCCATTATTCTGGAGTCAATTCCAATTCATAGCAACCCTGTGGGACAGAGCAGGACTGCCTCATAGGTGTGCCTGGTAGATGTGAACTGCCTACCTTTTGGTTAGTGGCCACAGCACTTAACCACTATGCCCTGAAGTCTCTTCTCACCAATAGCGACCCTGTGTACAACAAAATGAAATACTGCCCAGTGTTGAACCATCCTCATGATCATTATTATGTTTGAGCCCACTGTTGCAGCCACAGTGCTAGTTCAACCTGTTGAGGGTCTTCCTCTCTTTCACCAACCCTCTTCTTTACCAAGCATGATGTCCCTCTCAAGGGACTGATCCTTCCTGCTAATACGTTTAAAGTATGTGATACGAAGTCTCGTTTTGATTGTAAGGAACACTCTGGCTGTACTTCTTCCAAGACACATTTGCTCATTCTTCTGGAAGTCTGTGGTATATTCGATATTCAATATTCTTCATCATAATTATTCTTCATAAATCAAAGACGTCAATTGTTTTTTGGTCTTCCTTCTTCATTGTCCAGGTTTCACATGCGTATGAAGTGATCGAAAATACCACAGCTTGGGTCAGGCACACCTTAGTCTTCAAAGTAGTATCTTTGCTTTTAAGTACTCTAAAGAGGTCTTTTGCAGCAGATTTGCCCAATGCAACGCATCTTATGATTTCTGGATTGCTGTTTCCATGGATGTTGATTGTGGATCCAAGTAAAATGACATTCTTGACAACTTCCATCTTTTATCTGTTTACTATACTGTTGCTTACTGGTGCAGTTGTGAGAATTTTTGTTTTATGTTGAGGCAAACTCCATACTAAAGGCTGTGGTCTTTGATCTTCATCTGTATATGCTTCAAGTCCTCTTTGCTTTCAGCAAGCATGGTTGTATCATCTGCATAATGCAGGATGTTAATGCAGGCATCCAATCCTAACACCTTGTTCTTCTTCATATAGTCCAGCTTCTCAGATTATGTGCTCAGCATACAGATTGAATAGGTATGCCAAAAGGATACAACCCTAACACACACCTTTCCTGACTTTAAACCATGCAGTATCCCCTTGTTCTGTCTGAGTGATTGCATCTTGACCTATGTACAGAATCCTCATGAGCAGAATTTGGGGCTCTGGAATGCCTATTCTTCACAATATTATCCATATTTTTATGATCTACTCAGTCAGATGCCTTTGCATTGTCAATAAAACACAGGTGAACATCTTTCTGGTATTTTCAGGCAGGATCCAAATAAAATGAAATTCTTGACAACTTTTATCTGTTTACCGTAACATTGCTTGCTGGTCCATTTGTGAGAATTTTTGTTTTATGTTGAGGCAAAATCCATACTTACAGGCTGTGGTCGTTGACCTTCATCTGTATGTGCTTCAAGTCCTCTTTGCTTTCAGCAAGCACGGTTGTATTATCTGCATAAGGCAGGCTGTTAACGCAGGCATCGAATCTGACATCAACTGTGACATGCCTTGTTCTATGTCCTCTTCTGAATCTAGCTTGAATTTCTGGACGTTTCCTGTCAGTGGTCTGCTACAGCAGCTTTTGAAAGATCTTCAACAAAATTTTACCTGAGTGTGATGTTAATGATATTGTTTGATAATTTCTGCATTCAGCTGAATCACCTTTCTCTGGAATAGGCATAAATAAGGACCTCTTCTAGCTGGTTGGCCAGGCAGCTGTCTTCCAAATTTGTTGGCACAGATGAGTGAGTTCTTCCAGTTCTGTATCTGTTAGATGAAACGTCTCAATTGTTACTCCATGAATTCCTGGAGCTTTGTTTTTCCCCAATGTCTGCAGTATAGCTTGGACCTCTTCCTTCCGTACCACTGGTTCTTGATCACATGCTACCTCTTGAAGTGACTCAACATTGGCCATTTCTTTTCGGTCCAGTGACTTGGTGTACTTTTCCCATCTTCTTTTGATGCTTCCTGTATCATTCAGTATTCTGTCTGTATAATCCTTCACTGTTCCAATTTGAGGCTAGATTTTTTTTTCCTAGTTCCTTCAGCTTGATAAACACTGCGTATGTTCTCCTCTTCTGTCCTTCTAACCCCAGGTCTTTGCACATGTCATTATGATACTTGACCGTGTTTACCTGAGCCACTCTTTGAAATATTCAGCTCTTTTACTTCGTCATTCCTTCCTTTCACTTTAGCTATTCTCAGTTCAAGAACAAGTTTCAGAGTCTCTTCTGACATTCATTTTGGTCTTTCTTGGATCTCCATGAGTCGGATCCGATTCTACAGCACTTGGCTGGCTTGGCTGTCTGTTTAATGACCTTTTTGCTTTCTGCACATACAATGTCCTTGCACAACTCATCTGGCCTTTGGTCGTTAGTGTTGCATGCATCAAATCTATTCTTGAGATGGTCTCTAAATTCAAGTGGGATATACTCAAGGTCATACTTTGGTTTTCTTGGACATCTGCATTCTGGTTTTCTTCAGCTTCAACCTGAACTTGCATGTGAGCAACTGAGGTCTGTTTCACAGCTGGCCACTGGCCTTGTTCTCATTGATGACGCTTCCTTCTCTGTCATATCTTCCCATAGATGTAGCTGATTTGATTCCTATGTGTTCCATCCAACAAGGTCCACGTGAGCAGCCGCCGTTGGTGTTGTTATTTGCAATGAAGAAGTCATTACACTAGAACATGGCGAATATACTCTGCTCATTTTACAAACAGCCAAACTATGAGGTTAAGAGCAACTTAAAGTGCTCCCACACAACATGAAAATAAATTTCCAATAACTGAATGCAAACTTTTTGAGAGCACAGAAATCTATAATAATGAAGTTTTAGGATCAAATATAATAAAAGTATAATTTATGCCTCTCAAAGACAAAACGTGCTTCAGCATTATGACAGCTAAAATGCTTCAGCGTATAAACCCTCTGACAACAGCCTGAAGCTAGCCAATGATGTGATGCTGCATTGGAATTTTTCTAACTTTTCTGAAACGGCACATACTCTGTGGTTTTATGTAGCATCTAACTCTCCAGACACACAAAACACCTCATCCTCATGTTTTTACACTCTGACTCTAGTCTTGCTTTTGCTGCTGTTCTGTTTTTTGTATCTAATGCAAATGCACATGAAGAGCACAACCCCAGGTCAATGACATGTATCCTAGCAAAACAGCTCTTACCAGAACATAAAACACTGCTGACATGAAAGAACTGATGACTCACCAACTCCAAAAATTCTATTTCTGTTTGGAGATCTTCATAAATACTTTCCATGTCATCTTTTTCATAAAGTTCTAATTCTTTTTTAAGTCTGTTTTCAAAAAAAAAAATCACCATCGCAGGTTAGTAGAAAGCCATGTTTCATGTTACATGAAGAGTGACAGGTCTGCAACTTCCATAATCAGAATTTCAAGTTCAAAATAAATAATTGGTTAAGAAAATTTAATTCTGTGTAATTCTAGGTTATACAAAACTTTGGGGGGAAAATCCCATAAAAAATAAGCTAAACTGGATGGTGCCCAGCTACCATCACTGATTGCTCTTACAGAGACTGCAGTGGAGGGTCCTGAACAGAGCTGGAGAAAAATGAAGACCAAAATTCTAACTCACAAAAAAAGACCAAACTTACTGGCCTGACAAAGACTGGAGAAACTCCAAGAGTATGGTCCCTAAACAACCTTTTAGGTCAGTAATGAAGTCACCTCCGAGGTTCACCCTTCAGCCAGGTTCTACACAGGTCTCTCATACCAAATGAGACTTAAAGAGACAGACCAGTTCAGGGGCAAGGACCAAATGGTAGTATGGGACAGGAAAGCCGGTCACTGGGATCCCAAGGTCCAGAAGGGAGTGCTGACACCTTGTGGGGATGGTCACCGACGTCACAAAACAATATGTGTACTAATTGTTTAATGAGAAGCTAGTTTGTTCTGTAAATCTTCATCTAAGGTACAACAACAACAAAAAAAGGAAGTAAGTTGAAATGGAAAGTAGATACTTATCTAAGGGTAATTAAAACAACCACCCTCACAAACTGTGGTCAACTTAACACGATAAAAAAATTTGACTCCATCAACGAAAAAACTGCATGTTTCCTTCAATCTTAAAAGAAATTTAAAGATACATCAACCAACTGTAAAGTGTAGACCACCTTTGGAGCCTAATTTACATAAACTATTTTTTAAAAATGACATTTATGGATTACTGGAAATTTGAACTCTAACCAGTTGTCTGATGGTATGAGTTCAATGTTGTTAATTATGTGTAGTAATTATACTGTGGTTATCATTTTTTACAGTTCTTAATTTATAATGATATGTCTATTATTTGCTTAAAATGAATACAGAAAGGGGAAGGTAGGTGGAGATACAGATGAAACAAGATTAGTCATGAACTGGTAACTGCTCAAGTTGAATGATGTTGTTTCTGTTAGATGCTGTCATTGATTCCAACTCATAGTGACCCTATGAACAACAGAATGAAACACTGCCCAGTCTTACACCATGTCCACAATCATTTTTATGCTTAAGCCCATTGTTGCGGCCGCTATGTCAATCCATCTCAAGTGTCTTCCTCTTTCTCGCTGACCCTCAACTCTACCAAGCATGATGTCCTTCTCCAGGGACTGATCCTTCCTGCCCAAACTATGTAAGATGCAATCTTGCCATCTTTGCTTCCAAGGAGCACTCTGGTTGTATTTTTTTCCAGAACACATCTGTTTGTTCTTTTGACATTCCAAGCTACATTCAACATTCTTCTCCAACATCACAATTCAAAGGCATCAATTCTTCTTCTGTCTTCTTTATTCACCATCCAGCTTTCACATACATATGATGTGACTGAAAATACCATGGGCTTGGCTCAGGTGCACTTTAATCTTCAAGGTTGCATCTTTACTTTTGAATAAAGAGGTCTTTTGCAGCTGATTTTCCCAATGCAATGCATCTTTTGATTACTTGACTTCTGCTTCCATGGGTGTTGATTGTTGACCCAAGTAAAATGAGATCCTTGACAACCTCAATCTTTTCTCCATTTATGACAATGTTGCTTACTGGTCCACTCGTGAGGATTTTTGTATTCCTGACGTTGAGGTGCAATCCATACTGAAGTTTGTGGCCCTTGATCTTCATCAGTAAGTGTCTCAAATCGTCTTCACTTCCAGCAAGGGAGGTGATGTTGTCTGCATAACACAGGTTGTTAATGAGTCATCCCACAGTCCTGATGCCTCAGATTATTTGATCAGCATACAGATTAAAAAGGTAAGGTGAAAGGATACAACAAAAGGTATATGCTGACACATACCTTTCCTGACTTTAAACCATGCAACATCCCCTTGTTCTTTTCATACAACTGCCTCTTGATCCATATACAGACTCTTTCACAGAACAATTACGTCTTCTAGAATTCCTATTCTCTGCAAAGTTAGCCATAATTTAGTATGATCCACATAGTCAAATGCTTTTGCATGATCAATGAAACACAAGTAAACATCTTGCTGGTATTCTTGCTTTCAGCCAAGATCCACCTGACATCAGTGATGATATCCCTGGTTCTATGACCTCTTCTGAATCCAGCTTGAATTTCTGGCAGTGCCTTGTCAATATACTGTTGCAGTCATTTTGAATGATTTTGAGCAAAATTCTACTTGCATATGATATTAGTAACATTCTTCAGTAATTGCTGTGTTCAGTTGGATCACCTTTCTTTGGAATGGGCGTAAATATGGATGTCTTCCAGTCAGTTGGCCAGGTAGCTGTCCTCCAAATTTCCTGGCATAGATGAGTGAGCACTTCCAGTGCTGCATCTGTTTGCTGAAATATATCAATTGATATTCCATCAATTCCTGGAGCCTTATTTTTCACCAGTGCCTTCAATGCAGCTTCAACTTCTTCCTTCAGGACCACTGGTTCCTGATCACATGCTACCTCTTCAAATGGCTGAACATCAACTAGTTCTTTCTGATATAATGACTCTGTTTTCCTCCCATCTTTTAATGCTCCTTGAGTTATCTGAATGATGTATATAAAAATTCATATGTCTGTAATTACAAAGTACTGAAAAGGATGGAGATCAGTGGGAATTTTTATAATGCACTAATGGGAATATAAATTGGATTAATCACTTTGGAAACCAGTTTGACATTATCTTGTAGATCTCAACATTCACACAGCCTTTGCACTAGCAATTCCAATAGGCACATATCCTAGGGAAACTCTTACACATGAGCACCAGTTCACAGCAGCACTGCCTGTGATGGCAAAAACTTGGAAACCACCCAAATGTTCAGCAAAAAGAGAAAGGTGAGACAAATAACTGGTACATTCTCACCTAGTCACTCAAAAGCACAGGTGAATCTTAGAAGCAATGCTGAATAAAAAAAGTAGTACCTGACAGTATGATACCATCTTTATCTAACTCAAGTAAAAATAACCAATACATTGTTTGAGCACGCACGTGTAAGATAAATATATCATATGTAAATATATAAATTTAAATAAATTATGTAATATAACAAAATTATAAGCAGAATGAAGGAATGAAGTCCTTTCACACAAACAAGGAAATGAAACACAGAGTAGGAGAGTAAAGTTACATGTAAGGTCAGGAAGGTAGTAGGTGGTAAGGGAGGAGCCCACAGCTAATGCAAGTTACTGGTAATGCTCTAGTTTGGTTCACAGGGGTTCATTATATTAAACTTCTTCCCACTTACATACTATCTCATTATCCAATATTCACATTCATGATAAGAGTAAAAACTTTATCGTCTGCCTATTGTGTACATTGAAGATGTACATATGGTAGTAACAAATGCCGAGGTATGAGACAAGAGTAACACTGGCTGTGTCAGTTAGGGTTATGTTAACACTTCAGCTGGACTATGATTCTCAATGGTTTGGCAGTTATGTAATGATGAAATGTGGCAGTCATGTAACGCTGTAGTCACCTTCCATTTTGCATAATGCCAATTTTTACTTAATGATCTGCTCTTTGGATTCTAACCATGTTAGTGAGGAGCACACACATTTTACTTTAGAACATATTCACAGATTATATGCCACAGAGTGGATTCAGACTCACAGTGATCTCCTGGACAGAGTGGATAGAACTGCCATGTAGGGTTTCCAAGGAGCAACTGGTAGATTCAAACTGCTGACCTTTTGGTTAGCAGCCATAGGTCTCAGCCACTGTGCCAATATAATCTTTATATTTGGGACATAATGGGGAAAAAATATCCTTATATATGTGAGGTACACTGTGTTCTCAACTTTTAGGAATAGTAAACATAAAATCTGAAGAAATGTTCAATTAGGAAAGATATTACAAGTTATTAATTTGGGCATTAGATTGCACAAGCATAAAAACGTATGTAATAAATATCTGTAAAGAGAAAGTGAAAGATTAAACAGAGAATTACAATGTCCTATGGATGCTGACATGTTTATATTTAAGGCTTCATTTTAATCTGTTTATTTTTCAAATGAATCAACAAAGATTATCCTTCTCTCCCATATTGGCAACCATGCTTGTCCCTCCTCTTTTCAGTTCAGATGGACCACAAATTCTGTGGGATCAGAACTGGGTGGTGATCACAGTCCCTTTTAGTTAGTTAATAATAAGAGACTACTGAAATTAAGGCAGGCATTTGGTGTAAATTATACAATGTATTTCTCTACTCAGCATATAATCAAGCTGTGTAATTTAGATCTGCACTTAAAGACTGCTGTTGTTAGCTTTAAAAGAGACTAGAAGATAATGGTATGAATATTAATACATTTGCATCTAGGCAAAGCAACATAATAGTGAGCAGATCTCACGCTTCAGTGCATGGGCTGATTATGTACTGGAGTCAAAAAGGACTTCCCTTACCCACTGCACAAGAAATGAGAGTAGCTTGCATTGCCTACTGATACTTTTCTCTGAATCATCAAATTATGATCAGGATGGCCAACACTGCTAGTTAATCTAGCAAAATGTATGTTCTATGATCCTAAAACTTTTTCAGTTACTTCTCTGTGTCACAGGAATGCATTATTTTAAGCTATAAAACTATACAAAGCTACTATTTAAGTAGAAAGAAGGAAAAGTTTTACCCAAAGTCCTATTGACCAAACTCAAACACTGTTAAAATTTAGCTGTACTTCATTTCAGTCTTTCCTTTCCATATACTTGTGAATATACGATCTAGACAATATTGCCTTCTATTTTACCTTGCAGTTAATGCTGGCATATACATTTACCCTGTAAACTACACATGTCACGTTAACTACAATGTAAAATAAATCAGTACTGATCCACATGGCTATATCGCTGTTAATCATTCATTTGTGATGGGACATTTAAGTTGCTTCTTTTTTTCCCTACTTAAAATAACATTACTAAGAATATCTATGCATAAAACTTATTACATACTTTGAATTATTTTCCTTGGGGTCGAGTTCAAAGTGAGACTATTAGGCCAACAGTGTAAACATTTTTAATATAACTATAATAATTTCTATATGACAAATTATATTTCAGATATATGCAATATATGTCACCATGAGTCGGATCCGACTCGACAGCACTTGGCTTGGCTAGCAATGAGAGTCATCTCTTGTACTATACTACTGTCAATTTTGATTATGTTCATTTAAAAAGAGCTTTCATAAGATGATATGAAAAAAATAATATTCGGTAGTTCTAAATTTGCATTTCACCAATAAGCAGTGTACCTATTCCTTACTTATCAGACATCTCAATATCTGACATTCCATTTTTATCACAATAGTACAAAATCTATTACTGGACTATTTTGTGCATAATGATTTACCTCTGGCAGTAATGAAAACTGAGGTGCAAGACAAGAGTAATGCTGTCTGTGATGGATAAGGCTGTGTGTCAACTCGGCTGGGCCAAGATTCTCAGTGGTTTGGCAGCTGCAATAATTATGAAATCTGGCAGTTATATAATGATGCACTGTCTCCATTTTTGCATAACGACTATTGCACATAACAACTTGGCTTTAGAATCTAACCACATCAATAAGTGATATGAGGGCATATGATGACTGTCAATTAAGTTAAAAAACTCACCCTAGAAAAAGTGCTACGCACCTTGTTGCTGAGTATCACTATGGTCACCCATGAAGGACTCCCCTTGGGAAGCTATGTGCCAATATCAGTGCCTAGTCCACCCTTCAAAGCAATTTTGGAACTCTTTTCGGGAATGGCCATCAGTACCCTTCATATCCTGAACGTCATCCAAATGTCTTCCTTCCAATATTTCCTTTATGTTCGGGTAGAGAAAAAAATGGGGGGCCAAATCAGGTGATTAGGGAGGGTGTTCCAATACAGTCATTTGTTTACTGGCTAAAAACTCTCTCACAGACAACTATACAACTGAGTTTACAAACTTGCCACCATGCCATCGTGAGCAAAATTGCTTTCAATGGTGGATTAGGTGCTGGCATCAGTGCACGGCTTCTCAAACAGAGTAATTCAAAGGTGACCATACTGATATTCAGCAATGAGGTATTGCAGCACTTAGAACAATTAAGTTCGTGGACTTATTGTCGGACCTCATATAACTGAATTTTTCTTTTTGTGCTTGTTAAACGAGCCACATTTCTCTGTTAGTGATTTGTCTGATTAAATATTTTACTTTGTCTGTTACCATTACCACAAACTTCCTGGGAACAAGTAGTTTGAATTAATCATCCTGGTATTCTAAGCAACTTGCATAGCACAAGTACAACGTAGGCATTTAATACATGCTTGCCAAAAAAGAAAAACTACTGATTTTAGTGTTTTATTTTTTGTCAATTGATTATTTAATAAGTGGTTATTTCTTGTTTGTTATAATTATTATAATTTTCCCCTAGTTTACTATTCCATGTTTTTTATTTTATTTTTTGACATGTGAGTTTTAATTATACATCTATTAATCTTGTCCTTTTTGATTTCCTTAGTGACTCTAAAGGCTTAATAAATACTCATTTCTACTTTACTCCAGACGTCCAATGGATTAACTTTTTTATATTATTGCTCTATGTTAATTTATGTGGAAATTATTTTAATGCCATTTAAACACAAAATTACTATTTCTAAAATCACATAAGTGATCCTCTTTCCTGTGTACTTCTGATCCCAGGTTTGAGAACTGCATTGTGAAAGCAGAAATATCAGTCTTCTGATTATGCCTTCCACAGCCCAGGCCAGGAGGCCCAGTGGCACAGTGACTAGGTGCTTGGCTGCTAATCCATCTGAAAAGTAAAAATCTTTGCAGGTACCTTGGGCTGCAAGAGAGGCAGCTACTGAGAAGGAACAAGTGGAGGCAAGGGTTCTGCCGGCACCATCTTTACTCGAAAACTTGGGTTGGTTTTGTTAGTCATTTTCTTTTTCCATCTATTTTCTGTCCTCCCTTTCCAGCCCTCAGACCAAGAGATGTTTCTTTACAAAAGTAACATATGAAAACAAAGAAAAACCTAGAAATGACTATGATAATCAAAGGTACTGATGACTTTGGAAGATGATTACTGAAATATTGCATTTAGATTGTACAACAAGCAAAATTATTTCAGTTTGGGGGTCAAATAGGGACATTTATATCAAAATAGACCTTTTAAAATAATCAGTTGATTCTATCACCAAATTTTTCACTGTATATACCTAGGAGCTTTAATAACTACACACATGTGCCAAGAATTCACAAAACAAAGGATCTCTATTAGCTAGAAGGCAACACAATCAATGCTGCAGAGACACTTCTGTTAGTGAATAAGTGATGAAGTTTTACCAGAAAAGATGCAGCATCAACAGAAATTGTCAATAAAATACATAGCTAAGGATGATTCGGGAATACAGTGAGATGTCACAGCCGTTAACAAAAGGGCAGTGACATGGGTTGAGTACAGATAAGTAACTACTTTACTACTTTTTTCCAGAAACTTTAGAACTGAGACCTGTCGCACTTGTCCATTTTGAGTTCATTCTTGTTGGTAGCAGGATTTGGGGTATAATGTTTCAGTCTTATTGAATAAAATGCTTTTTCTAAGTACCGTTACAGGAATGCTTCCACAGGGATATACGATACACTTACAAGAATGTTTTTAACTGAATCGTCAGAACTGCCGTGGATACTCATCGTGGGGAGAATGGTTACACTAACAGGCCATGCCATCAAACAGTGGTGCTAAGAATGAAGTTCATCAGTACCAACCGACAAGAAAAAGGGCCATACATTTTGGTAAGTAATAAAGAAAAGTGGAGACCAGTAAGTGTGACCCTCCATTCTGGTCAAACACACAAGCACACAGACATACGCACAGACTCCTATAAACTCTGAAAGGACCTACGCCAAACTTTCGATAATGGTGACAAGCAAGGTATGAGAATGAGCAAATGAGAAGGAAGACTTGGACATCTTATAGTTTTGTACTGTTTGAATTCTGAATCAGTCAACACAGCCTGCTCTCATAATTTAAAAAAAAATGTGTATATATTTAGTAAAATAAATGCATAAAACCAAAAACCAAACCCACTGCTATCAAGTCCATTCTAACTCATACATATTTATCTATGAATCTTTTGGAGAAGTTGGAAGTATTTTAATATCACGTGTTTCTGCTGTCTTATAAATTGAAGAGCCACAATGTGACCTCTGTGAGCAACTTAACTGGATGACTCTATCACTCAAAAGGCAACAGCAACAATTTACTACTTCATATAAATGCAGTAAAAGTCTCTCAGAAGCAAATGTATATTAACTTTTGCAGACTTTCTATTGCAAATATGTTTTTCACAAAACCCCCCTATCTTCAGATATTCAGAATGAAAATCCCATGCTATTGACTCTGCAGCTTTATTTCTGAGACAAGTCTCCTGGTTCTAAGAAATGTAAAACTATTTGAGAAAGAAGTTTGTGGGTGAAGAAAATGCCTGTTGTAAAGTGTCTGTTACATTACTGTCTGGAATAAATAAAAATCCTATTTAAGAACTGTATCCCCTGGTATTGTGTAATAATAAAATAAACAGTTATTAGGAGCTTGAGGGGACCCATTATATAACACACTTCCATCCTGCCTGAGTTCTGCCAAATTAAGACATTAAGAAGGCACAAGTGTAGCCAAAATATTCTACTTATTACTGATACACCAGATACTGGAGGATGTGGCTTATATCTCTTATCACTGACAGAGAGATTTTGGAGACTATAGCTCATATCTGCTGGCCAGGGGCTTTCTAATACTCAACCCCAGAATTAGACTAACCTAATTAACCCACAGCATTAAAGGCAGCACTTGACCCACAAGCTTTCTCCCACAGAGTCTAATCACTGTGAAAAACAAGTGACAGAGGAACAGAATGGGACACAAACTCTCTGGAGCGGACCAACTTCCAAAGAGACAGGGAAAAGGAGGCACTGGTCTCTGCATGACCTTGTTTAACCTTCCAAACTCACCAATCAGACTGACTCACTCCTTCCTACCTCAGCAGAAAAGAGGGAGCAGTCGGAGGGAGGCAAAAAGAGGCAAATTAGTAAAGTTTTTTCCACATGAAAAAAAAATCAGGGGTGAGAAAAAGCATGCCATTCTAAAATAGGCTATTGCCGCAGGTAACTACACCATGTCTTTGCAATTACCACTGAAAATATATTCGGAACTTCTATCCTCTTTGTAGTGAAAATTCAATTACAGGGAGATCCAACCACTGGAAAAATATTTATGGAACCTAAACTATGTGCCCTGACTGTGCCATGTGGGAGACTAACCGAAAAGGGGTGAAGAAGTGGTGAGAGCTGCCGATTCCATGGCACAGACTGATACCCAGACAGCGACCACAAAATCTGATCACTGATACAACACAATGACAAACACGTTTTCTGTGAACCCAGGGTAAAGGGACAACGGGGGGAAAGTTCATACATTTATTAATTTTATTCATTCCTCTATTTATTCAATGCCTACTATGCATCAAGCTGTTTGCCCCAGTAGTCGGTAAGGAGTATCATATGGTGACCAGAACAGGTGCCATCATTTCTCCTACTGAGCACACACAGTGGTGACAGACATCAACAAGTTAAACACACAAGTATGTTACTGCAGAATGGAATATATGTTATAAAAGCGGAAACACAGGCTGCTCTCAGGGAAAATAAAAGAGATTACATAATTTAGATCAGAGGGGAAGGGGAAGTCCCACTGAGGCCTAAAGGATGGTGATGTGTTCTACCAGACAGGAGACAGCAGAGCGAGGAGCACGCAGATCATCTCAGAAGAAGGAAGAGACTGTGTAAAGGTCCTCAGGGGAGAGGAAGTTTGGAGGGAGGAGAGTGAGAAGAGGATCACGGTTGTAGGTAACACCTGGAGGGAGGTCAAAGGTTACCTTGTGAAGAGTCATTTAGGCCACCTTTAGGGCTTTAGTGCCGTGGTTAAGAGCTACAGCTGATAACTAGAAGGTCAGCAGTTAAATCTACGGTGCTCCTTGGAAACCCTATGGCGCAGTTCTCTGTCCTATACGGTTTCTATAAGTCAGAATCAACTCAATGGCAACAGGTTTCATTTTAGGGCTTTTGGCATCACTCTAAGATCATTATGAAACCACTGAATGATTTTACGGGGAGTCACACGATTCAATTTACAAGGGATTGAAGGGTACAAGAGTGGGTGAGAAAGAACAGAAAAGAAATTGTTATCATGGTCCAGGTGAGATAGCGCGGTGGCTAGAAGTAGGGTGGGAACAATGGAGATGCAGAAACGGGCTGATTCAAGAAACATTCTGGGGGTAAAAGCAACAAGACTTGGTGATGGGTAAGAATAGTGAGATCTCTGAACATATCAAGAATGTCTGATACCTTTCTAACTTGTGCAATATACAGAAAAAAAAGGCTTCTGAGCTGGGCCTTGAGGACTGAGTTGGATTTTAGCTGCTGGAGGAGGAAAGAACACACAAACGTGAAGGCCTACGGGACATCTGTAGTAACACCAGTAGCATTCCGATACACTGGTTAGCATAAGGTACGTGATAAAAATGCATGGACATGATGAGTACGCAAGGATTTGAAGGTCCCTGAAATTCTGGTAAGGATTTTTGCTTTTATTTGTGGTTAATTCAGGACAGCATCACTTCAGAACTAGGTCTATGTTTATTTTAGACTATTGTAAATTTAGCATTGGAGCCTAGGAAAGTGAAACTACGAACAAAGAGTTGAAAATTATCTACAGAAGATGACTACAATCATTGGACCACAGGAGGTAGCTCATGAAACTACAAAGTAAGAACAGGACCAATGAGTCAACTTTGGGAAACATTTAAGTATAAAGGACAGACAAGGGAGGAAATGACAACAAAGCCAGAAAGGTCTGAAATCCACTTGGACAGGCGGAAGTAAAAATGAAGCCCTTGGCGATAACACTTACGACTTACAGAGCACTTACTATGTGCCAGGTACTGTTCTAAAGGCTTCATGTGTACTAAGTCACTTATTTTTTATTATGATCTTGTGAGATAGGTATTCTAATTAACTTCATTTTATAAAAGTGATAAGCATCCACGCCTCTCCACCCAAGATAAAACAAACCCACTGTCATCGAGTTGATTCTGACTCATAGTGATCCCACAGGGCAGAGGAGAACTGCCCTGTAGCGCTTCCAAGACGCCATTGGTGGCCTCGAACTGCCAAACTTTTGGTTAGCAGTGGAGTGTATAACACACTGCACCAACAGGGTTCTGTGTTTGCACCCATAGGGGCTAAACTTGAATGACTAAGAAAAATGTAACTATGATATATTTCAGTATACATTTGAAAATGCAGACGAAAAGGACTATTAGCCTCCAAACTTGAGATCTGGGCCTTCCTGATTCTATAGGACACTGTTGGATCACTTGTTGCCATCACCAGTTTCTTCTTACTGTGTTAATTGTTAAGACTGATGGCTCTCTTCCCAAAAGCTTCACACATAGGCGTTTGACTCTGCTTTTCATACCTGGGATACCTTTTATGGAGTGCACTGATAGGGAAACTAAGCTAGGCTGCATGTATCTAACAACCTGAAGTGGAAATGGATAAATACTGGCATTTATAAGTGCTCACTTGTGATGAATTGACTAGGAACATGGACTGATGATTTTAATATCCAAATTTCCTCTGCCAACGTTTGCAAAAAGTAGAAGCATTCTCTGACATACTCTGTGTGTTTAATTTTAACCTAGAGAGAATTCTGATGACTGAATGGTAAGCCCCCAAAGCTGGCGTTCACGTTGGAAGCCTTTGTGCTACTAACTGTAATGATACCAGTGGGCACTGCCCTTTTCAAAAGTGTAAAAAAAACCCAATGAGCAGATTGTCATTACAGAGACTCATTCTGCATCAAACATATCACTCAAGAGATTATTTTATGCTTAGAAAACTTTACATAAAAATTAAATTGCAAATATATTCTCACAATCTACTAAAATTATGGCCTATGGCAGTATTGCTAATATGAAGCATTTGTTCAGCTCTAGTGGACATATTTCCTACATGATTCATTTAAAAGGAGGCTTCGTTTGCTTCTTCATAGATTCAGTAATAAGGTTTCTTTTCTTACATGAAGCTAAGTACATGAATGTCTTTAAAATTAAGCCAAAAAACATGACACAGAGTTATTAATAAATAGTAGTCAAATGAATAAGTGTGAGGCCTTGTCCCATCTGTTTCTGAGCATGTCATTTCCAACTGTCACTCTTCTATTATCCCCATGTATAAGAAGCATGTAAATATTCCATAAGGAGAATATTTCTTTCAGTTTTTAGGCACATAATCAGGGTAACATATTTCAAATAAAATAACAGGTTGTGATTTTTTCCCCTGAAGTCTAGAAAGATAGCAATTTTAGTCATTTCCCCCAAAACCTAAGACTAATAGAAGGGGGCGTTGAAGAACCAGTACTTCATCTCAGCTATTGTGATGGGAATAACACAGGGGCCGTGGGTGCAAGAAAAATCAAAATTGACTCTAATGTTATTAACCCTATTTATCATCAAACTGACTGGGTAGCATTTTCTAACCAGTGAAGTGTTTCCATATTACTATTCAGAATACACACAGAAGGAAACAATGTCTTCATTTCCAACTTTAAAACAATTCTCTGCTCATAACTTGATTCTGAAATCTACTCGACAACTTGAAAAATTACTACTAGACGTTATACCAAAGTATAATAGGCAACCCTTACCTTAAGCATTCAGCATCATTTCGAGGCTTTTCACTGATTTTAATTTTTTCTGCCTCCAGGTATTTTGTAGTACAAATGGCTGCTTTCTCTTTATCTTCAAAAACTAAACAATTAAGAAAATTATTACAATCTTCTAAAACTAAGCATAAAAATTACCTTTATTCACTCATAAGAATATTATTCTAATTTTTGGTGCTTGCATGTGAAAACATAATACTAATGATTTTAACAAAAGTTGTGACACTACCAACATCAGCTATAATGCTGATTTAGTGTTTCATCAATTCCTTTTTAATATAAATAATAGCTTTATAACCCAAATGGTTTATTAATTTTTACAGTACATTAACTGATCATGTGGGATTTTTATCAGCAAAATAAACTAACTCTCAAGGATACCACCTTTAACTTTTCGCTGGAGAGTAAATAATTCCTGTGTTAATTCATTCTTTTGCTTGTGAAGTTCAATTAGCAGATCACTATCATGTTCCATTGACTTTATCTCTAGAAAAAAACAAAAATAAATCACATTTTAAGTATTTCGGCTTTGTCTTATATATGACAGCAACCATGCCAGCTACTTGTGACCAACTTTCTTTTATACAATAGGAATGTAAGGTGCATCTGGCAATTCTAAGTCCTGTCTTCCTCTGACCACCTAGGAACTCTTTTTAATAAATTGACCAGATTCATTGTGTACCAACCAAATAATAATGGGAAGTTAATTGATGGTGGGGCTACCAAATAATTAATAATAATGTTGTAACACTAAGTTAAACAAGCTTCCCTAGCCTTCCTAACTGAAGCCTGTTTAAAAAGACACTGCCCAGTAATCAAATGGCTACAAGCTTCTACGACACTGCTAATGTTGGTTCCTCTATCTACAACATCCACCTTTCCTCTCTTCCCACCCCAAACTCCAATCCATCCTTTAAGATTCATCTCCTTAAGAAAGCTGTCCACGACCACTGTTCCCAGAGATCTACTTCTGTACTGAACAGAAACAGTGATCAAGAATATCCTTGTCCTAGCCTCATTCTTTGGGGGAAAGTATTCAATATTTCACCATTCAATATGATGCCAGCAATCAGCATTTCATCATTAAATATGACCTTAGATGTAGGCTTCTCAGAATCAGATTCAGAAAGTTCCCTTCCATTCCTCATTTGCTGAACATTTTGATCATGCATGAAAACCATGTCGAATTTTGTCAAATGCCTTTTCTACATTAATTAAAATTACAATTTCTTGTTCACTGTGCTACTATTATTACTATATCCATGAATGCTTTTTAAAATGTTAAGCCAACTTTGTGTTCCTGTAATGAATACATTAGGTCATTAGGCATTACATTAAAACATTGTTTGATTTTATTTGCTAACATATTGTTAGTGTGTTTACATTTATGAAAAATATGTGTTGATATTTTTCCTGTTTTATATCAGGATATTCTGGCCTCACAAAATGAGATGCATTCATCAGCTTTTATTTTCTGAACCAGCTTGTGTAGAATTTGCATTATTTCTTTTTCAAATGTTTTTAAGAACTTACCAGTAAAGCTACCTGGGCCCTAGAGCTTTCTGTGAGGGAATATTTTAAACCACCAATTCAATTTCTTAATAGATATAGGCATATCTATTATTTCTTTGAAGATACAGGGATATCTTATAGCTGTCTCTTTCAAGAAATGTATACATTCTGTGTCAGTTAACTTAGTGAATCTTGGGTTTGACATCTCACGATTTTTTCATGAGACTGGATCACATGTTCCGGGCTGTTTACAGGTCAAGTAATTCTGGATTATATCCTGAATATTTTATCATGCTGTGGAGACTTTGGATTTTGCTATTGTGTTTGGAAGAGTTTTAATTTCTTCTCTCTTTCTTTTCTTTTACTCTTGGTATGCAGGTAATTAAGTTGGTTAAACTTACACTGCACACTGTCACACCTATAGTGGGCATTATGTCAAATCTCACTTCTGGGAGGTGTTTCAGTTTGCTCCAAACATGCATAGTTCAGGGGTTAGCCACAGACTTGGACTAAGTTTAAACACAGAATTTGGGTTTCTTTCTCCAGCTCTCTCCTTTCCAGAGTCTCACTGCCATTCACTCTCTTATGGTACTGATGGCCAGAATTTCTTCCTCTACACCTGTGGTGAGAAAGATGGAGCTGTCTATCAGAGTTTTAGCAACTGCTATAGGGCTACCCTGGAAACTCTGGTGGCATGGTGGTTAACGGCTATGGCTGCTAACCAAAAGGTTGGCAGTTTGAATCCACCAGGCACTCCTTGGAAACTCTATGGGAAAGTTCCACTCGGTTCTACAGGGTTGCTCTGAGTTGGAATCGACTCGACGACAGTGGGTTAGGTTCGGTTTTTGGACAAAGCCATCCCTTTGACTGCAGCTGCCTCCTGTGACTGTGCAATGCTACAAAACAAAAGAGCAGAATTCAAGCCTTTTTCTGGCCTCTCGCTTCAAGTTTTGCTCACTCAAAAATCAGCCTGCTTTCGCTCATTCTGCACAGCCCTCACGTAGTGTGTTTTTTGTTTGTTTGGGGTTCACAGTTTATAGCTATCATTTGTAGGACAACTGGATTGTTAGGCATTCTCTCTCTCCGCCATATGAGAAGCAGAATTCCTATCCATGACTTCTGAAAGAAAGTTAGCTGAAGAGCGTCTTCTAAGGTTACTGTTTAACTCTGTATCATCAGGTCTGACAATTAAGTCCACAAACTTAATCATTCTAACTGCTACAGACCTCACTGCCAAATATCACTAGCGTCATCTTCTAAGTACTCCTCTTGGGAAGCTATGCACTGATGCCAGCACCCAGTCCACCCTTTAAAGCAATTTTGGAATGCTTTCCAGAATGGCCATTGTGCATAGTGCAAGTTTGTGAACTTAATTATATAGCTGTCTGCGAGGGACCTTGGGGCCAGTAAACCAATAATCCTACTGGAACACCTTCTCTACTCACCTGATCTGGCCTCCAATGACTTTTTTCTTTACCTACAGTTTAAAGGAAATATTGAAAGGAAGACATTTTGATGACATTCAGGACATCAAGGGTAGTAAGACAACAGCTCTGATGGCCATTCCAGAAAAAGAGTTCCAAAACTGCTTTGAAGGGTGGACTGGGCACTGATGTCAGTGCATAGCTTCCCAAGGGGAATACTTTGAAGGTGACCATAGTAATACACAGCAACGAGGTACACGGCACTTTTTCTAGGATGAGTTTGTTGACTTAATTCTGGGACCTCACATACACCTCTGTCATTAAATAAGGATACACATCAAAATCATCTGGGGAATTTTAAAAACAAAACAAAACAAAAAAACACATTCACTGGCCCTCAGTCACAGAGATTCTGATTTAAAATATCTGGTACTGGACTTCAATAGTTAAACTTTTTAAGAGTTTTCCAAATTATTATAAGTATTCCTAAGAATCTCTATCCTACACTTCTTGCCCCAACCCCCAATTTATGTCTGTGAACCTTATTTCCTTCATGTGTAAGATGATACTAATTAACAACTATAATCTCAGCATTATTAAGGGCTTGTATCATGCGCCAAGGAGCCCCAGAAACACAATGGTTAAGCACTTGGCTGCTAACTGAAAGGTCAACGGTTTGAACTCGCCAGCAGATCCATGGAAGAAAAGGTCTGGTAATCTGCTGCTATAAAGATTACAGCCCAGGAAATGACCCAGGACAGTTCCCCTTTGTCACAAACAGGCTCGAAGGCACACAGTAGCAACAAGTCATGTGCCAGGCAGTGTGCTAACAACTGACCTATTGTTTCACTGAATCTTCACAATAATCTTGTAAGGTCATTATTATTTCCCTATCTTTATAAATTAAGAAAACCAAGGCAGAGAAAAGGCACGCATCATACTGACAGTAACACAGCTTTTAAATGGTAAGGTCAATGTTTAAATTTAACAAATCTGACTTCAGCATTTGCAATATTCAGGATGGTGTCTGTCACACAGTTTAAGTCTAATAAGTATTATCTACCTAATAATTGTTGTTATAATTAAAGAACAATAAGTGATTTATAATGATAACTATGGGTCAATAAGAAGTTAAATGTGTTTATAATTCTCAGTTTACTAAAGGTAACAGCACGTTTTGAAAAGGCTTGCCCTAAAAAGTCATTCTCCATTTAATATCATTTGTAATCCGCACTTTCTACATCCTCAGCTCACGTTCACTTCTCACTCCATCACTCCCACTGAACTCAGTGAAAATGCTCTTGAATAGTGTTAGTTTTCTCTGTTTGCCAAAGTGATATCCTAATTTTGATTCCCATTCATTTGAGGAAAACTTTTTGAATTCTTGGTTTCCCATATATTACCCTCTGCTAGTCTTCCTCTTGCCCTTTGACTCTTCTGTCTCGTTCTTCTTCTCCTCACCTTAATCACTGTGATTTCCCTGTTTCTGTCATTGGTTTCTGGTCGTCTTCCATGTTTCCTACACATAGTCCCTTTGAACAATATCACTAACTTCTCTACTTGTCCTCTCAAATCTAATCTCTAGCTCTTCAGCTACACAACCAAATTTCCCGTGGCCAGTTAGGCATCTCCACCTGTGTGTCCCATACACACGGCCAACTAAAAACACGTGAAACAAAACTCGAGCTTTATGTCCAGAAAACGTTACCATTCAGAGGTCTACCCTCAAAACCTGGCTTTTCCTCCCAGTACCATCAATCAAGCTAATTTCTAAAGTTTGAAAACTGAGATTAATCCTTGACTTTCCCTATTCTTGTCCACTTCTAATCAGTCATTCTTCCCTAACACTTATTGAGTTCTTTCCTCCTCATTTTGTGTTCCATCACATTGCACTGTGACTATCTGCTTACACATATCCCATCTCTAATTTTTACTTTCTTATATACCCAGGACCTAGAACAGTGTCTATCACACAACAGACTGTAAATTAATGTTTACTGAATGAATGGCTAACTGCGTATGTTGAAACTGCTCACAACAAAAGATACATACCCATTAGGACAAGTAAGATAAACATAAACGTTATGCAATAAATCACTTTGCTTATGAAAAAGCTAAGTTTCTACAAAATTGATTCAAAACAAATGATTTCTCACTAATGCCAGACTAATGAAGTATAATAATACCTTTCTCCAAAATGTCTGCCTGGTTATCTAAGCCAGAAATTTCAGTCTTGACATTTTCTTTCATCAAAAGCTCTCTTTTCTTTGCTATTTCATATTTATCATTGAAGTCTGTGATTTCCTTAATAAATTTTTCCTCCTCTTCTTTCACTTTTTTCTTTGTAGCCTCCTGACAAAAAACAAGAAGAAAGATTAAATATAGGTATTAGATACAACTGGATTATTCCTTAGTGATTTAAAATATAACAATTTGGAAGTAATAAAAGTATAAATTGTGCTTCTTGTCATTAAAGTGCTTTACTCCTCTAGCAATATTAATCAAAAACTGTAGCTAGAACCAAAGTATTTTTTCTAAGAAATGTCAACTAATTATAAGCCATATTTATAAATTGGGCATGTCATTCAAAACTGTTCCTTCTGTTAGCCCTGACTTAAGATAAAAAGATAAACAAATTCCATCTTTTCACCCACACCCATGTCTTAGTTGTGAACTCTCTGCCTTTGGAAAGCATTAAATCCAAGGTCTCAAAGCCTGAGCAACTCCAATAAGTTTTACCATTTCTTTTATACCTATTACAATGATAAATACTTTCCATATTAGACACCTACTAATAGAATTATTTCTAACTATACTATCCTGTCAATTGATATTAAATAACTCTTAATACTTCTCCACATCTGAATAAGATTATCTGCCAATAGACACATGGATAATTTTCTAAAAGCACATATTAGTTAAGTGCTTTTTGACAAAATTAGTGTAAGAGATTTTTGTAAGTAGCTATCAACTTACGAAGGTTTGAAGAAGCATATTTCTTTGCTTTGTAATTTCACTACACTGTCTATTTAACGCATTTTCACGAGTTTTCAAGAGCTCTAAGAGGAGGGATTTTTCAGACCACTGTTGAACCTGAAAGAAAAAAAAAAAAGAAAGAAATCAGAATGAAACATTTTAGGATATCTTAGTTAACAGAACAAATCTCTATAGCATAAAACATTTTCTATTGGTCTTTAAAATGCAAAGTAAAATTCACTTAAAATATATATTTTTATATACGCTCATGTCGTCTTGTGCTTTATGATTAGAATTTTATGTCTCCCCCAATAAGACGCTAGGCTGCTGTAGAGAGTACTCTCTCCTTTTCCACTCAAATACAGTTCTTAGCTTTTATACTACAGTTTGTGACTGTTTTTGCTGTTGGTTGCTACTGAGTTGATTTTGATTCAGGGCAACCCCATCGGTTAGAGAGCAGTAGCATTCTTAGGGTTTTCTTGGCTGTAATCTTAATGAAAGTAGATTACCAGGCTTTTTCTTCTGTGGTCACAAAGGGTGGGTTCAAGCTAGTTGAACACAAACATTTACATCACCTGGGGACCTTGTTTTTGTGGGTTTTTTTATTTTATTTTTAATACATATTGAAATCTTCAAAGTAGTATGCTTTAAAGACAAGCTTTTGTTATCAAAACTTATAGAAAGATATGGGTAAACAAATTGCATCCTCAATACGACTAATAAAATGTACAAACCACAGGCAAAACTCAGTCCTCTGACTACAGTCTATGTATTATATGAATAAAACACAAATCTGCTTAAGACCTCAAATGGGTTTAAGAACTCATTTTTTATCTTAGTAAATTCATTTGGTTCTAAACAGCATAAGATGTAAGAAATATTAATGTTAGATATGCAAATGTCATTTCTTCTGGGTCTTAAAGAATAGAACCTCCTGAGACCCTCAATACTGAAATCACAGTCAGGAGGCTCTAAGAAAAATGTTAGAGTAAATATGACGCCAGACTGGAAATAACCTTCCCACTGTGGCCAAGGCGAGGCCTCACAAGGAAGCACAGCTTTCAGTTTAGGGCTCTTTCCATCTCCAGAGAGAAAAGAGAAAGGAAGTGAGTTCAACTTAAATCGCAGAAAGCAAGATTTATGTTAGCTATTAAAACTTCCTCAAGGTGAGAGATTGTGAAATCACTGTGTCCCCAAAGACATTCAATATTCAGTGCTTAGGGACAGCCTAGTCCAGAGGCAAAGGGTTGGCCTAAAAGACGTTTTGAAATGTTACAACTGAAGAGTCCTAGAAACATTGGCATTAAAAAAAAAAAAAAAAAAAACAGGAAAAATAAAACAGAAAATATGATCTTACATTTATACAAGATCATGGCATCTCTGCTCACACCTTCAGTTTTTGGTGCCCTCATCAACCATATCTTACAAAAAACACTGATTGCAGAAGAGGAGGGGTGTGCAATCGACATGCGCAAAGGAACTGGGCAGAGAATTTTAAAAACTAGCCATAGAGGGAATGGGACAGTTAGTATTTGAATGTTTGGTAAGATAGAAATTTGAAAACTTATGGCCAAGTCTTTGAAATCAAACAGAAAGTGGCAGATACAAGTATGATTATGAATTCTATCACATTTATTTAGAATAAGGCAGTGCTTCACAGCTATTTGTTGTTGTAGTTAGGTGCCATCGAGCGACTCACAGCAAATCCCATGCACAACCCTATGCAGAGCTATTTAGTACTTGCTATAGAAATGAGAATAAAATGAGGCCCAGAGAGTTAAATGCCTTAATGAAGCTTATATAACTAATTAAGGGCAAACCCAGGACAAATATCCAGGTCTTCTGAATCATGACATTAACACACAAATAGTACAACTATTTCAAAGTAATTAAAAGGTAACTTCAGTGCTAAAAAAAAAAAAAAAAAGAAAGAAAGAAAAAAGACTTTAGTTTCTAACAATAGTATGAGTTGAAAGTTCATAAATATTTTGATAAATTTTGGGATGCTTCATCCGACTCAGCGGCACTTGGCTTGGCTCAGAGGTTACTGAGCCAAGAGGTTGCTTGCAGTATATCTAACTTTCATAACTGCTATTACGGACAGTAACCATGAGTGTCCAAAAATGTATTCTAGAGACCAAGCATTGGTCTGGACAAACTCTGGTCTGATTCTGTACTGTATGTGTGGTGTTATGCATTTCAGAATCAAAATCCCTGAGTTCTGATTGTTTCTGCCACTGATCTGCAGTAAAAGGCCTGTGTCAAAACCCTAAAATGAAGAAAATATTATTTATCAAGCTAAGAAATTTCTTAAGCAAATTAATTATTCAAATTCAGAAAAGGCTTGTTAAGGACTCAGAAACTTAAGTGTTCTGTTCCATCTATCACCTACCAAGTCCTAAAATAACCAAAATTTCCACTGAGCTCATTATCCTCTTTCTTAAAAAGGAGAATAATATTAAGAAGAGCTGTTAATGGCATATTGGCACTTAACTGGAATATTTTTCCATAACCTAAAAAAAAAAACCCTACACACTGAAAATTGAAAAGTAACTATTCAAAAGCTTTATAAGAGAATTATCTATAATCTCTTCCTTAAAATTCTACTTATGCATTTTGAGGTCTCTTTAGCTTTTTTATTTTTATTAGTTATTATTAATCTCTCTTCATTACCACTTTCTCTCTCATCTTTTCACATTTTACTTTCACATCTTCCTCTTTTAATCATGACTAAAAAAGAGTCTGTCAATAACTATGGAAATATTTTTTAAAAAAATGCTATCAAGTTGATTCTTTTTCAGAGCAGTCCCACATGTGTCAAAGCACAGTTGTGTCCCACAGGATTTTCAATGGGTACTTTTTCTGAAATAGATCTCCAGGCCTTTCTTTTGAGGGGTCTGTGAATGGACCTAAATATCCAAATTTTCAGTTAGCAGCTCAGTTGTTTTAACCATTGGCACCATACAGGGACTCCACAGAAAGATCACAGTGACATTTTAAATTTACTCAGGATTTATGATGAAAGCATTTCATATAAAAAGGTTGCAGAAAGTAAGGAAAATAACCACAACAGAGAAAGTCAGGAGTTTGGGAAAGCTGAAATAAGAAGGTCAAGGAAGAATAGATGCCCACAGGTTCACGATCTTGAGGGCATCAGTAAGTTAAAGTTGTAGAACTAGATAAGGCTTCATGTTATTAATATAACCCCAAGCCACCAAACCCCCTGTTCACAAGTCGATTCCAACTCTTAGTGACCTTGTAAGGCAGAGCAGAACTGCCCCATAGAGTTTCCAAGGACAGCCTCGTAGATTTGAGCTGCTGACCTTTTGCTTAGCAAGCATAGCACTTAGCCACTAGGCCATCACAGTCTCCATTATTATTACAGAGCTTTCATATTTTCATGAAACCAAAGGCCTAAAAAAACTCTGGAATCTTCCCAGTTCCATAAATGAACTCTTCAGAACTAAAATAACTCTTCATGGCCACCTGTTTGCAATATGGGTTTCTGATTATTTATTCTTTCTACTGTCTGAACTAATTTCTTATGTTATTTTTCACATTCCTGTGTTTGGAAATGAGACCTACTGAGGTGTAAAATGTAGGTAAATATTTCAAATGCAGGAAACCCTGGTGGTGTAGTGGTTAAGAGCTACAGCTGCTAACCAAAACATCAGCATTTCACATTTACTAGGTACTCCTTGCAAACTCTACTGGGTATTCTGTCCTATAGGGTGCTGAGTCAGAACTGACTCAACAGCAAAGGGTTAACAGTTTCTTCCAAATACAATTAAGTGCTATATACCTCACTGCTGAATATCACTATGGTCACCTTTGAAGTACTCCCCTTGGGAAGCTATGCACCAACACCAGCACCTAGTCCACCCTCGAAAGCAATTTCAGACCTTTTTTCCTGGAATGGCCAGAAAATGGTTGTTGTATTGCCCTTTATGTCTTGAATGTCACCAAAATGTCACTGGGGGCCAGATCAGGTGACTAGTGAGGGTGTTATAACACAGTTACTCGTTTACTGGCTGAAAACTTCCTCACAGACAACGCCATGTAAGCTGGTGCACTGCCAAGATGCCACAGCCACAAGTTGTTGGTGAGAAGTTCAGACTGTTTTCATCTAATTTTTTCATGCAGCCTTTCAAGTACTTTCAACTAGTAAAACTGGTTAACTGTCCAGTTGGTACAAATTCATAATGAATGATCCCTCTGATCTCAAAAAAGGGAAAACAACATCATTTTGACTCTTAACTTGGACAGAACTTTTCTGGTTGTGGAGAATTGACTGCGTTCCACTGTGCACTTTGATGCTTTGTTTCAGTGTTGTATTGCTACACCCATGTTTTATCACCAGTGATAACATGGCCCAAAACATTGTCTTCCCTCTCCAGAATGTCTTGACAAACTCCTTGATTTTGTTCATCGGTGAGCTCCTTCAGGATCACTTTTGCACACACCTTTCTCATGCCAAGATTTTCGGTGAAGATTTTCCTGTCTAACCAACTCCAACTGGATAAAAGACCTAAATATCAAACCTAAAACGATAAAGCTCATCCAAGAAAAGGTAGGAACAACAATGGAAGTTTTAATACACAATGAGGACAGACTCCAAAATCTGTCAAAGAAATCTCAATCAACAGAAAATAGATAAATGGGAACTATTAAGAATCCAACACTTTTGCTCATCCAAAGACTTTATTAATAAGAATTAAAAGAACACCCACAGAATGGGAAAAAATATTTGGCAACTCTATGTCAGACCGACGCCTGATCTCCATAATCTATAAGATACTACAAAATATCAAGAAGAAGAAGATAAACCATCCAACTAAGCGATGGGCAAAGGAGATGGACAGGCACTTCACTAAAGAGGAGATCCAGGCAGCCAAAAAACACATGCAGACATGTTCACGATCTTTAGTTATTAAAGAAATTCAAATCAAGACAACAATGAGATACCATCTCACCCCAACAAGATTGGCCATGATCCAGAAAACACAAAACAACAAATGCTGGAGATGCTGTGGAGAAAGTGGAACCCTTCTACACTGTTGGTGGGGTTGTAAAATAGTCCAGTCTCTTTGGAAGGCAATCTGGCACTTCCTTAAAAAAATGGATATAGATATACATTTGACCCAGTAATTCCACTACTTGGAATATATCCTACAGATTCAAGGCCTTTCACACCAATGAACACATGCACCAGAATGTTTATCACAGCACAGTCCACAATAGCAAAAAGATGGAATCAACCCAGATGTCCAACAATAGAAGAATGGATAAGTAAACTGTGGTACATATACTCAATGGAGCACTACGCAATGATAAAGAATAACGATGATTCCAGGAAACATCTCCTAACCTGGTTTCAACTGGAAGACATTATGTTGAGTGAGAGTAGTCAGCGACAAAAGGACAAATACTGTATGAGACCTCTAAGATAAGGTCTCAAAAACAGACTGATGTATATAAGAAAAGACTCTTTGACAGCTGCAAGGGAGGGGAGGCAGGGAGGGTGAGGCGGGGAGGGTTTAGTTTAGATAGTTACTAGAAATCTGGTTGGGAGAAAGCGGTGATAGCACACATCAGAAACAAGAACAACATTAAGTGGACTTCAGCATAACTTGAGTACTCCTTCCATCTTAACTCAATACTGCAAGGATAGAGTAGCTGGGGCGGGGGGCGGGGGACCATGCTCTTAGGCGAATTCCAGGCCAATTGGCACAACTAGCGTTTTGCTAAGAGAGCTCTCTGCACCCCACATTGGTGAGTGGCGTCTGGGGTCTTAAAAGCTGCCGAGCTGCCATCCGAGGACACAGCAAACGGTCCCAACTCAGCAGGAACAGATGCTCACCAAGGGCCAAAATGCCATGCGGTAAAGACAACCGAGAAGACAGAGAGATCCACAACAGTGGGTGCCTACATCGACTTGGGACTGGAAAAACCGGATGGTGCCCAGCCACCACCAGTGATAGCCACGACGGAGCTCACAGAGAGGAGCCTCACTGGCAACACAAGCATAAAAAGAGGTGCATCATGAGATCTCCACTAAAAGACCTCAATTGATGGTCCAGCGGTTTTGGGGTTCCTCTGAGAGCATGGCCCCCGGCCCTGATGCTGCCCTTTCCCATAAATTATAACAAAGGTCCACTCTTTGGACAGGAATGGTTTGGACTTGGCAATGCAGAGTAACCATATACTGGAAGCACTTTATGGTTCTATACGTCTATAGGATATCATCTTGCTGACTTCTGGCTAGAGGAAGGGGAGTGGACGGAGAGGAGGGGAAAGGAGACTGTTGGGAGGATGAGACAGGTATGGAGCAGATAGGAATAGTGTGCAGTCACCGGACAGGGAGAGCAGTGGAAGCTGCATATAGGGGGGCATGTAAATTTATATGTGAATGTACATTTTCACTCAGTTATGTTGAATAAAAATAAAAATTAAAAAAAAAAAAGATTTTCCTGTCTATCAGTGATTACTTGGTCTGCTATGCTCCGCACAGTCAGCCAACAATTCTGATGCACAATTTGACAAATTTTTGCAATGTTTTCATCAATTCTGCTTGTTACTGGCTGCCCTGACCTTTCTTCATATGCTTTATCTTCCCACAGAAAAATAGGTAATCCACTTGTACAGTGCCACTTTCTTCATGGCCATGGCATTATTCCCATAAACTTAAGCTAACATGTCCCTGATTTCACTTCTACTCTGGTCAAGCTTAACAAAAAGTTTAATGTTTGTTCATTGCTCTAACTCAAGTTCTGACAGTTTTGCAATGGCATATAGAGATAAGCAACAATAATGGACACCACTCAGCAAGACACTGCCACACATCATTATGAACACAGCTGTGAAACACTGATATGCCAAGGTTATGAAACCTTGCCAAGTGCTGCCAATGTAAGGGTACAATGGCGAGTTCCAAACTTCACTGGCACACCTCGAACAACCCAGACCATATTGATGGAATGATTTCACAAAATTATCAGAAACCTCTGTTCCTTATCATTTTGTAATAAGTGGAGATTGGAATAATACTAGAAAATAAATTACAGCCTAGAAAATATGTTTTCATATATCTGAGGCAGCTTTGAACTGAGACATTAACAAAGCTATGGTTGTTGAACATCTTATGATCAATAAAAACTACTGACTCTGTCTCCCAAGTTATCCAGGGAACCCCCCCCCAAAGGGTTGCAAACAATAAAAGAGTGGATGATTTTCTAATTTTAGGAATACAATTTTCTTTTTCTCATCTCTCCATTCCTCTGACCAAAAATAAAGAAAAAATATTTCCATGCAACCTTAAGGTCACATTCTACACTCAAATAGCCATTTTTTGTCAGAAAACATTGCTGTTTAGGAATTTCTCACCAGTGCAAACTTCCTGGTTAATTCTGCTTCTCTAAGCAATAAAGATTTTTTTTTTCTTTTTCTGTTTTATTCCTCCTGGGATATTTGATTTTTTAACTGAGCTTATAGTTTTCCCAGTGAGCTGATTTATCTGGTCAACTAGGTCAGCCTCAGCTATAGCCATGATTTGTGACTGTTCACTACTGCGGCTGCCTGTGTGCCTGCCTTCAGGTATTTTCTACCAGAAGAAGCTGAAAATTGAATATGACTGAAGCTTTTAATGTTTTGGTCCAAATAAGCAAAGTACAAAGCTACTATTCACTGTGACTGCTGTTGTTAAAACTAATCTTAGTCTTGAAGAACTGACATTTTGCTGATTAAATGCTTTTCCTAACAGAATAAGCAACTGTATATAAGAAAATGTAGAGATTTATACAGGAGATTTCACATTCCTAGATGTACTGTAATTAGCAGGAAAATTCATTTGTTACAGCTATGAGACATTTTAAACACTGGAGGAGATTAGTGAATATAGTATTGATAACAGACATTACGTGTTTTAAAACAGAGCTATTTTTTATACTCTTTGTAAAACACATCCAACTCAATGGCACTGGGCTGGGCATGACACAGCAATCCTAACGCATAAGCAATGAAGCAATGTCAATCTTAGGAAATATTAATCCTGTTTATGGCTTCTTAGGTTTTACACGGTTGTATTCATTCTCTCCAAACCCTGGTGGTATAGTACTTAAACGCTATGTCTGCTAACCAAAAGTTTGGCAGTTTGTATCTGCCAAGCACTCCTTGGAAACTCTAGGGGGCACTTCTACTCTGACCTATAGGGTTGCTATAAGTCAGAATCAACTCAACAACACAGGTTTGTTTTTTTTTTTTTAATTTACCTTCTACTTCTGAGAAATGCTGGTGGTGTAGTGGGTTAAGTGCTACATCTGCTAACCAAAAGGTCAGCAGTGCAAACCCACCAGGTGCTCCTTGGAAACTCCATGGAGCAGTTCTACTCTGCCCCATAGTGTCACTACGGGTCAGACCCAACTCGATGGCAGTTGGTTTGTACTTCTCCAGCCTCATCTACCAGTCTCCTCCTCACTTCCTCCTCTCCAGCCACACTGGCCTCTTCAAAACCAAAAAGCCAAACCCACAACCCGAAAGTCCATTCAGACAAATTAGAACTACTCTACAGGGTTTCCAAGGAGCAGCTGGTGGCCTTGAACTCTAAGTGTCTGATTAGCAGCCAGGCTTTTAACCATGGTACCACCAGGTTCCACTGGCCTCCCTGTATTCCCTAACCGTACTAGTTACACTCCCTCCTCACTGGCTCCCCTGGCCTGAAATCTCCTTCCCCGGATTCCTCAGGGTTCATTCCTTCACTTCCATCAAGTCTTTTTTGCTTAAATCTCATCTTTTTGTTGAGACATAATTCTCTCTCTGTTTGGGTGGATGCCATTATCATATACCTAATACATCCAAGAAAACCTGAAAACCTGTTAGAAATAAGTTCAGTAAAGGGGCTAGCAACAAATGGCAAAAGTAAAATACCTTTTCTAATCACCAACAATAGGAAAAAAAGCATATAAAACATTCCATTTACTATAACAAAAATAGAATTAAAAAAATCAATACACTTACAAAGAAGTATCTGAGTCCACCATGAGGAAAAAAAGACATTAGAAACATGAGAGACTTGAATAAACAGAAGGATATACTTGAAAGTAAAGACTCAGAGTTGCAAATGCATCAATTCTACCTAAATCCTCTAATCAATTTAGTGCAATCTCAATTAAAACTCTGTTTTTTAAATTCTGCTTTATTAGAATTTGACAAAGCTCCTCAAATTTTTCTAGGGGAAAAAATAAACTGTGAAAAGAATCAAGAAAATTCAGAAAAAGAAACTTCTACAGAGTGACAAAGAAAAATATAGTAGTACTTTATAGCTAATATAATTAAGACAATATTCTACCGGTCCCACAAAATATTGTAGAAACAAGACTCAAATACACACACACACACACACACACGCAAATATGCACACGTTGCTGTCATTTGATGCTATTGAGCCAATTTTTGACTCACAGGACCCCATATGACAGAGTAGAACAGCTACATAGCGTTTTCTAGGCTATAACCTGCACAAAATCAAATTACCAGGACTTCTCCCTTAGACTCTCTGGATGGGTAAGAACCCTCAACCTTGCAGTTAGCAGCTGAGTTCTTAATCGTCATGCCACCAGGGCTCCTTACAAGTATACTTATGCACTACTGTATTACAAGGATGTATTACAGGAAACATGACAGTGACCCATGGGACAATTAGTAACTCTTTAATTCAAAACAGTAAAGAAAAAAAAAACTGAAAAATTATTGGAGGAGAGAGGAAAGTAACATGTCAGCTGTGTCCCCACATCCAGTTTAAGAAATTAGGAAATAAAACCTTACATGTACTACTCAAGAGCCCCTACACCCCTCCCCGAAGGCATTTGTTCTCTTTCTCATCAAAGATAATCACGTCTTGTGGTATCTATTATTCCCATGCATGTCATTATACTTTTACTATTTACATATCCTTCACAAATGATAGTATTTTATGTTTTCTCTATTTAAGGAGCCTATCACACTTTGTGAAGCTTTTCATAGCCTATTTTTTCTCACATAAGATGTTTCAGAAATTTATGAATTGTTTTTTATGTCACCCTTAAGTGGCTACTTTCCAATGACACTTAGCACTCAGAAATCTGAAGACAGACTCCAGTAGTAATCAAATCTGTTAAATGGCTTGGCCTCATTTTTTATCAATTCTACAAGGTGATCTCTTCATATCCAAAACCTTTATTAACTGACTACTCATTCAAAATAATTTGGAGAACATTTTACAAGAAGTTTCCAATATAAATAACTCCTTGACTAAGGGGATACTTTAGAAAGGAAAAAAAAACTTTCACTTGTTTATGTCATAAACAATAAACAATCATTTAGTAAACTTTACCTGTTTTTAGTTTCTACAATATAAGATGTGTGCCTCTTTGTCTGAAGTGTCTAGTACTGCTGTAACAGAAATACGTAAGTAGACAGATGGCTTTAACAAACAGAACTTTATTTTCTCTCAGTTTTGGAGGCTAGCAGTCAAATTCAGGATGCCAATTCTAGGGGGCCACTGATAATCAAACATTAATAATTGAGAAAGTGATACAATTTGAATTATGGTAGATGAATTGCCTTTTATCAGGAGAAAGGACACTTCCTTCGTAACAGAAAGGAGAAGGTTTTCACTTGAGCAGACGAGATCAGTACATGGCAAAGTTACTACTGATGGTTTCTATTTTCTCTCTGAAATAAAAGGCAAGGTTACCTCCTGAGGTTCAGTTTTTCAGAGGAGCATACAAGGTTAACAATAATCACTGCACTATGCAAGAGGGAAATGGAGCAACATTTCCAAGCAGTGTGGAGGTCCTCCTTGAGCCTGAAGTTCATGAATATGTGTTGGATCTACTCTCTCTGGGAACTGCCTGAGTGCTGCCAGAGCAGAAGGTAACCGACCCACCCAGAATGGGAGTCTTGTCAAATAGGTGCAAAGAAAGGAGACAGGAGTCAAGACAGAAGAGTGGACTGATAACTATGAAATCTAAGGATAAACAGGGAAATGAACATATGTGCAGTGGTTAACAGACAGAAATAGACAGAAATGGACTCAAAGTCTTGATGAAAGTGAAGAACAAATACACTGGAAGAAAACAGAATGCTTTGTTGATCTTGAAGGTGAAGTATATCCTAGGTATTAACAATGTCCAGGGGGTAAATATGGAAGTCGATGGCTGAGGCAGAATGCAGGTAAGGTCAAGGGAAACACAATCACTAACGTCAAAGTGGTAGGTGAGCAGTCCATATAGAAAATGACATCATCCAGGATGGCATGGAGAAGTTGAGAGGCACCTGAGAGCCAGGTGAAATTCTGAATAACAAAGGACAATAGCTAGGAAGTTAGTAGGATGGCAGAAATGAGTTAGAGGGTGAGGGCAGAGTCTAGAACAAGTAAATGAAGAAATAATGATCTGGAAACGGCACTGGGGAGTAAGCAGGACAGCAACCAAACCTCCAACAAACAAATTATCTCTTATAAAGGACTTATCTGCTTCACAGGGGCTCGACTCAGAAACATCTTGACTGGCTATTGAAATAAGTCTGTATCAAAAAGATGCAATCTAAACAGTGCAATATCTAAAACAAAAAACTTGTATTGATTCAAGAGAGGAAAGATACGGCTTAAAGGAATTTCATGTGAAAAATACATACGAGCTGTAAGTAATGGTAAGTTGTGGCAAGGCAACTTCTGAAAATTACGTTGGTAATCATTAAAAGAAATGGGTTTAAATATTAAATTTGGATAAGCACTTTCACTTTTATTTCCCCCCAAATTAAGGTTAAATAATTCACATGCACTGCTACTTAAACAAAGGTTACTTAGGGGAGAGAAATAATGTTCTCTTATCCATGTTTTCAAGTAACTTTTAACTAACAATTTAGGCAAGATTGAATTTTTTTCCTTAGATTTTATATTGTTGAGAACATACACAGTAAAACATACCCAATTCAACAGTTTCTACCTGTACAATTTAGTGATACTAATTACATTCTTCAAGTTGTATAACCATTCTCAACCTCCTTGTCTGAGTTGTTCCTCCCTCGTTAACATAAACTCTCTGTCCCCTAATCTTTGAAGTAGCCGTTATCAACCTGACCTTACAAAGACAGTTCTTAAAAGAGTATAATGCTCAAGGCGGACATTCTTTACTAGTTATTCTTGTTGTTAGGTACCATCGAGTCAGTTCCGACTCACAGCAACTCTATGCACAACAGAATGAAACAAATCCTGGTCTTGGCACTACGCCCACAATCATTTTTATGCTTAAGCCCATCAGTGCAGCCACTGTGTCAATCCATCGCACTGAGGGTCTTCCTCTTTTTCACTCAACCTTCACTCTACCCAGGACGATATCCTTCTCTAAAGATTAATCTCTACTAACAACATGTTCAAAGTATATGAGACGTAGTGTGCCTTTGCTTCCAAGGAGCACTCTGGTTGTATTTCTTCCAGAACAGATCTGTTTGTTCTTTCCACAGCCCATGGTACATTCAATATTATTCTCCAAAACCACAATCAAAGGCATCTATTCCTCTTCTGTCTTCCTTATTCATTCATTGTGCAGCTTTCACAAGCACACGATGTGACTGAAAATACCATGGCTTGAATCAGGGGCACCTTAGTCTTCAAGATGACACCTTTACTTTTCAATACTTTAAAGAGGTCCTTTGCAGCAAGTTTTCATTTCTTGACTGCTGCTTCCACGGGCATTAACTGGGGACCCACATAAAACAAAATCTTTGACAACCTCAATCCTCTCTCCATCTATCACACTGCTGCTTACTATCCAGTTGCGAGGATTTTTGTTTTCCTGATGTTGAGAAGCAATCCATACTGAAGACTGTAGTCTTTGATCTTTACAAGTGTTTCAAATTTTCTTCACTTTTAGCAAGTAAGGTGGTGCCACGCGCGTAACGCAGGTTGTCAGAGTCGTCCTCCAATCCTGATGCCAAGCATGCAGCATACAGCATACAGACTGAAAGGGTATGGTGAAAGGATACAACCCTTACATACCCTTTTCCTGACTTTAAACCGTGCAGCTTTCCCCTGTTCTGTTCACATGACTGCCTCTTGATTCATGTACAGACTCCTTAAGAGTGCAATTACTAGTTAAGCTAAACATTTGTCTCAAGAAGACTTTTGAGGGATATTTTTGGTTTGTTTAAAGATAATCTCAGGACAATAGTGCCGGGAGCCAGCCCCAGCAGGGTTTCAGGACGACGAAGGGGTGGGGTGGCTTCAGCGGAGGAGGAAAATGATGAGACTGAGACAGGAAAGAGTTCTGGAGAATGGCAGCCGGTTAAGGTCTGTCTTCCTTTATTTTTTATAGTCAATGAGGTAGCTGTACTTTGACCACATAAGTGATTGGCTAGCAAGAAGTGGATACCTCGTGGTCTCTCTTCATGTTAATCATTAGGGTCTTCTAAATAATGGCCTGAGACAGTGGTCTCTTTTCATGTTAATTATTAGGGTCCTCTCTGTTAGCTAGTAAAGAACCAATGCCTTGAAGTCCTTTTTCATTGTTAATCATTAAAAGCCAAGTGCCATCGAGTTCAGAGCCCTCTAAATAATGGTTCGAGACCAGTATATTGTGATTATAATCAACAATCGGAACAAGGTTAATCCTGGAACTCTATTAAATCTACCTATGCCTCGAGGTCAAAGGTGCAGGAAGAGAGAATAAACTCATCTTAAAAAGTTATACTCTGACAGTCTCTATTTGTTCCTTCTTTGCTCTTTCTTATCTCTTCCCGTGGGGACAGTAAGTGTCCACCGTCCCTCACTCTAAGCTTCTCTCAAGCTGTTCTAAGAATATTTGTCTATTTTTTGTCTATTATTTGTCTATTTTTAATATTTGTCTATTTTCCAATACCAAATATAATAAACTTTGGAGCTTATCTGTCTTCCTGATGTGAGGAGTGGAATGTTCATTTCTAAGAGCTGGGGGGGGGGGGTCTGTCCCTGGACAGCCTCACAGGGTCTTCCTGCAATCTGCTTATCACCTGTGAAGGGGGATGTGCAGTTGGGAGAAGCCAGCAGGGTTGGACCAGCCTCAGTGCTCTCAGGCGGGGTGTGCTGTATTGGAATTCATTCCTCCAAGCTCTGTTCTGGGAGTTCCTGGTCAGGTTTTCCCAATATTATTTCATAAACCAAGGGGGTCGTAAAGCCCCTCTTAGAAGGCATCTGTCTTGATCCTCATGCCGGGAGAGGAGGGGATATTTTTTGAGGAAGATTTAATTGGCCAGCCAATCCAGCCAAGTGCTGTTGAGTCGGATACGACTCATGGCGACCCTAGGGGCCAGGGTAGAACTGGCCCCCAGAGTATTCAAGGAGCGCCTGGTGGATTCGAACTGCCAACCTTGTGGTTAGCAGTAGTAGGAGAGTATAGCCAGAAATGTGTCATGGGTGAGCTGCCTCCGCCCGCCATCACATAAGCTTGTGACTTTGTTCACAGGGGCTTTGTGGGTGATAGGCCTCAGCACAATAATCTCAAGGGTTCATCCACCCTCCACGGCTCTATTAAGTCTGGAGTCCATGACAATCTGAAATTCTGTTACGTTGTTTCCCCCTTTTGACTATGATTCACCTATGGAATCTTTGATCAAAATGTTCCGTAATGTAATGGTAGCCTGGCATCATTCAGTTCACCTTGTGTCGTGGTCATGGAAGAAGTTATTCACGAAGGCAATTAGCCATATATTCCTAAACTGTTGTGCCTTGGAGAGCTGCCTGAAAGCTTGTAAAACATCAGGCACTACACAGTGAACTAGGAAAAAAAAAAGCACTAAACATACTCATTAGGCCAATTAACTAGGATGTCCCACAAAACCATGTCTCTAAACTTCCAAATCAAGGAACCAAATCCCAAGAGGTGTCTCGCTATACTTAAGTAACCTCAACAGTTACTTGTGTGTGTGTGATTGTAAATGTATCCACTGTACACACATATCACATTTTGTTTATCCAATCATCCGCCGATGGGCATTTACATTGTTTCTACCTTTTGACTATTGTGAATAGTGTCATGAGCACTAGTGTACATGTCTCTTTTTGAGTCTGCTTTCAAGTCTTTTGGGTATAGACGTAGGAGTAGAATTTCTGGGTCACATGGGGTCTCTCAATAGCAGGAAGTCTTTTTTTTTTTTTTAATGACAGTTCCTTTTGTTTTTCTAAGGACCCACTACACTGTTCTCTGTAACATCTGTACCATTTTGCATTTCCATCAACAATGGGTAAACCTACTGCCATCGAGTCAGGTCTGACTCGTAGCATCCCTAGAGGTCAGAGTAGAACTTCCATATAGAGCTTCCAAGGAGCACCTGGTGGATCTGAACTGCCAACAGATATAGCACTTAACCCAATATGCCACCAGGGTTTCCACCAGTAGGACAGCCTCCTATATAAAACCATAAACTACACACAGCACATGCTCATTCAACAATGGGTAGGGTTCCAAATTTCCCACATCCTTGTCAACATTTTTTTTTATCTTAGTCATCCTAGTAGTGACATAATATTTCCTTGTGGCTTTGTTTTGCACCTCTCTGATGGTTAATGATGATGAACATTTTTTCATGTGTTTGGTGGCTATCTGAATGTCCCCTTTGGCAAAATGTCTACGTCTTTTGCTCATTCATTGGTTTGGTGATTCATCCATTTGTTGTTACACTGTCGAAATTCTACGGCTATTTATTAGATTCTCATAAGATCTGTAGTTTTAAAAGATTTTCTACTAGTTGTTAGCTTGGCTTTTAACTTTTTTGGTAAGGTCTTTTGATAAATGAAAGCTTTTTTACTTTTATGAAGTCCCATTTAGTCTTTTGCTGCTTATGCTTCTGTTATGAGTCCACTGGTAAAACTTGAATCATCGTATTGGTGAATATTAAATATACTATGGACTGCTGGAAGAATAACAAATCCATCCTGGAAGATGTACAGCCAGAATGTTCCTTAGAAGCAAAGATTAGGAGACTTCATCTCACATTTTGGACACATTATTAAGGGAGACCAGATCCTGGAGAAAAAACATTATGCTTCATAGAGAGTCAGTGGAAAAAACGATGACCCTCAATGAAATGGACTGACACAGTGAGTACAACACTGGGCTGAAGCATAGCAACGATGTGAGAATGGTGCAGGACCCAGCTGGGTTTCATTAGGTTGTACACAGAGTTTCTATGAGCAGAAATTGCCTTAACAGCACCTAACAATTGTTAAAAGTTAGGCCTGACAAGTTTTGCCCCTGCATTTTCTTCTCAAAATTTCATGGTTTTAGTTTGTACATTTAGGTCCTCTAAATTTCTTTTGGATAAAATGTAAAGACAAAAAGACCAAAAGGAAAAAAAAAAAAAAAAACCACTTTGGTTCAAAACTCCATTTCAATATTATAAATGATAGTAATTTGTGATTTTGTTCTCTAATAGGTAGTAACAGCATGAAAGAATATGAATTTGTCTGCTGTTCTGGGAGGATTCCAGCAATGTGAACGTTTTGAAGATTAAGAAATTAAACAAACCACCTTACTTATTTCAACTTTCCTTTAAAAATTCATGAAAATTCTTCTATTATTTTTACGAGGTTTGTGAAATAAGTTAAAATTGGGAGAGAAAAAAATAGCAAAACATCCACAAAACAGCCTCAAACTCTTCCATTTGATCCCTCTTAAGGGAGTAGGGTATGATGTTGGATTTTATGTAATCTGTTCATCAAGATGAAACGTCCAATAACTAGATGCCAGTTTTTAAATAGAACCTCCTTCAGATGATTAAAAGAAACTGTAATTATTCAGGGAATCTTTGTTATTTCTCTATTATCAATGCTATAAACCTTTCCTCAACTACTAGAAGCTTCAGGAATATCGACAAACTTTAGGGCAAATCTTGGGCATACTCTTGTCTTTCTGTTTTCAGACTACTAAATGTAACTAGGCATAGTGCAGCTGTCCAATACTCATACTTTCTAAGCCAAGACTTCTACAATCATATATTTTAAAGGATTTGAGCTGTGAAAGACGAATGCTATCATTCAAGTTCTAATTACATGCTAACAGGGTTTTACAACACAGAAAAAAATGCTGTTTCCTGATATTTGACCACAACCTTCAAAATAAATGTTCAAAATGTTCTCTGAATGTATCACCGTATGAGGAGCTCCAGCACTGCCCTATTCAAATTATGTTCCAGTTTTTCCTTATGCTGCTTCCACTTGATAAATTAGTCAATAACTGCCAAGTCAAATAGACAAGTAAATACATTTTCATTATTACTGGCAGACATATAATTAACTCCATGAATAAAAGAAATAAGAAATCAATTTATGATTATTCTTCAGTTCTTCCCATTTGTCACAATTGTGGTTCCACTTTTAAAATCTTTATCCACACACATACATATCTTGTTGACTGTAATTATAAATCGAATTATCTCTATTACAAATTAGTATGGTATGAACTGTGAACCTCTTATGTTAATTTTATTAGTAAGCTACCATTGTGTTATTATCTACATATATATGACCTTATTAAAAAGCAAGGCATGTGTACGAGCCTGTATTAATTAGTATTGTCAGCAAATGTTTCTCAACAACGTTAAGCATTTTCTCTGTCATCCCTCCAGCACAAACACTGGAATCAGCATTTTTTATGTGTATGCAAACATAATTAAAAGGTCTTCCAATAAGGATATCGAATTATTGACAGCTCACTGGGGCGGTATTTGTGAAGCTATAGCAGCCATATTTATCTCATTTTTTTAAATTATTCTTGACAAATAACCAGGGAACATTATGATTCTACAACATGTAGAAATTATTGGTTTATTATCAAAATGGGTGTTACATTCACCAAACATCCCATGTGTTATGTAAAATTTATGATGCCCATAATCATCCCATCAAGAGAACGATCTGATATTTAATCAAAAAATCTGAGACAACTGGGTCTGTTGCCAGATGATGCCTGTGTATCAATGAACCCCGTTTCAAAGAATACATCACTGTTCATCAGAGAGTATGCAAGAATCCATCCCAATCAATTTCTCCCTGAGCACAAGAACTGGACCTTTCCTTGACCACAGTGGGGTGGATTTTGCATCCGGACTTGAAGTTTTACCCTTAGAAACTTAAGTATAACGACCACGGATTGTGCTGCAAATTTGCTTACTGGGCTCTGGAGCAACTGGAAGGAAGCTGACCCTGTTTTGGGCCAAAAAAATCCTCTTGAGCAACAAGCTCATTTTTGAATGAATGATTTTAACAAACTAAATTGTCCATCTGAAGCAATGAGAATCTGATGGACACTAAAGAACATCCACTGTATCCCCAAAAAGTTACCATTTGGGGTGGATTTTGGTCTGGTAGGATCACTGCCCATTATTTTTCTCAAGATCAACGAGAAGACAGTGTGACTGTCAATGGCAAAACATGTCAGGCTACGATAACTGATTATTTGGGACCTTATTTGGAAGGCACCATGGCGATCATTTACCCTAAGTTCTTTTCCATACATAATGCCATCAAACATACCTCAAAATAATAAAACAACTAAGACTGTATCATTTACACAACTTTTTTTATTCAGGTTTAAAGACAGGACACCCTTGTTGGAAGAGCCTTTACACGTTTCCATTTTTAGGCAAAACAGACCACTACAACGCAACAGTAAGAATGAACTTTCCCTTTTTTAACATTAGTTATCCACCACGTCACTACCTTCACCATTCAGGAACAAAAATTATATAAAAACTTACCGAAGTGATCTTTTCAAAATATTACCCTAGATTAAAAACTTCAGATACATTATTATACATAATTTTCATGATGAGAAATACTTAAGATGAGCTCAAGCAATCTGTTTTAATATATGCTGTTACTTTCATTATAGTAGTTCAATCATTTTTGTATTATATACCACGGGTAGTCATTTAACCTGTTCCTCTGCGTTCTCAGCTGTAATGATGGTACCTCAATACACGCATGTAAATGCTCAACAAATGTTTGCTATTCATTATCGAGTCATAATTTTATGTTTCACCTACTACTTTTATAGACTTATAGCTATCAATTCTTCAAGAATTCTTTTTAAAGGAAAAAAGTCTGTATCATGATCTTCTTAATGCTTTGCTCATCCCACCAATTTTAAGCATTGGTGGTAGCAACCAGTATATCTGCTATTCACAAAGCAGGAGTCACGGCCTCATGAACAATATAGTCCCAACTTCCATTTTTAAAAACAGCACTGTCCCTATTATCACATTATTGGTACTTACTCACTCCGTCAAAACACTGCTGAAGACTATGTGCTAGACATTGGTAATGCAAATGGGTAAGAAAATTTGAGATCGGAAACAGACACAAACACAAGTTGTAATGCTGCAAAATATTAAAATTGTTCCTGCAGTGCAAAGGATCACTTTTGTGCTATCTTTCCTGCCATGGTCTTGCAATTCTCACTGAGGTGATTTGTGTGGAACTGTACAAACATGGTAACTGTGGCCCACCAAGGGGAGTGGTCAGTTTTCCCATCCCACTGAGGTTCATCACTCCAGAGGTGGGATCTCACCACCAGAAAGGAAGAAGGGCCAAGAGCATAGCGTGTCCTTGGTCCTAATCCTTGCACTGAGAGGCTCCTGGAACCAAGAGACTTAAAGAGAATTTACTGTAGCAGAGAAGACGGCAAGAAGCAGTGGCAGAGAAATAGCCGCAGGAGAAACCAGCAGAGAGACAGGCAATGGGAGACAGCATGGTGGACTTCCTAGCCCACAGAGCAAGACAGCTGAGTGCCTTCGAGGTTTGCTGGAAAAGCAGTGAACCTCCAGGTACCTGATGGTGCTCGGCTTGCCAACCCAGGAGGTGGAGTGGTGGGCTTCCTGTCCCACAGAGTTACACCGAGTGCCTCTCGGGGCAAGCTCACTAGTGGAGTGCGGTGATTCTCGGTACTTACTGGCAGAGCTAAAAGATCTTTTTAACACTTGCCTGAGCAGGGCAGGGGTCAAAGGCCAAAGAGATGTGTACCTGAAAGAATGACCAAGAAGAGGTTCTCCTGATGGAAGAACTATATCCTGAGCATTCTTGAACCTGAACTGTTACTTCCCTAATAAACTCCATAATCGGGAGCACTGTCTGTGACTTGTGTGTGGCCATCTCCGAGCAAGGCTTAGATAGGAAGAACAGAAACTCAAGTAGTGGAGAGCAGTTTCATGATTATTTTATTCACAAAGAAAAATGAAAATTATTCACAGTGGTTAAGTTAAAGTAGACATTCCAAGCAAATGGACTTACTCAAACAGACTTCCCACTGCATACTGCTTGCTTAGTTCATCATTAAGTGCTGAATATGTATTTTACCCTGATGGCATAGTGGTTTAAGTGCTACAGCTGCTAACCAGAAGATCAACAGTTCAAACCTGTCAGGTGCTCCTTGGAAACTGTATGAAGCAGTTCTACTCTTTCCACAGGGTCACTATGAATTGGAATCAACTCGACAGCAGGGGGTTTTTTTGTTCGTTTTGGTTTTGGTCTGTCCCCACCCACAGCAGGCCTTCCTTGTGTTAATACTTACAGGATGTCATTAGCTTCCTAACTATATACTCCTCCCATCTTATCACAGCTGGAAGAGATTCTCCTAAAACTGCTTTTATTACACCTTCCTGTATCAAAAACCTGCAATGGGTTCCTCTGATACCAGGTATCAGCCTTGCTTTTAGCTAGCTTTCTCTCCCAACATGCCTTACGCATTTGTGCCTTCTCCCTTTCATTCATATCCTCCCCTTACCCCAACGTTTTTCTCCTATTATCTATGCTTCTCCAAAAATCTCCCCACCCTTCAAAATCCTCCTTCAGAAGAAGCCACCAGGTTTTCTTGCTTCTAGTTCAAGTAACACTCTTCACAAATACTGCAAACAAGTGAACAAGTTAGCTGAAAAGGATGGCCTTCTGTGACACATCATATCAAAAATGTGGCACAGGATTGAAAATTAAAAAGCAGAAACTCATTGGAAAGTTATATTCAACAGTTAACATCAACATGGCATGCATCTTATTTATTATTCAAAATTTATGTATTACACCAACTACGTACTGGCCAACTACTTTTCCAACAGCATTACGACTTTTAACATCTCCAAAATGGACAATGAACTGTTCATTACCTATATCATTACTTAAGCTCTTTCTTTAGGACAAGTTAGAATTTGAACTGAAGCTGTCATTGGATTCAGACTTTTAAATATTACCAAACAACACGGAACTACAGCAACCAGCAGAGAAACAAGAGTGCCTCTTATATGAAGGACAAGTAGCTAATAAGGGAAATATTCTTAAAAGGTCAAGTTAAACCACACTTTTTCAAGTGCTAATCAGCATGCTCTCCATGGTCAATACCTTAGATTCCAATTTGCTTTTCTCTTCATTCAGTTGCTCTGTTGCTTTCTCAATTTGTTCACGACATCTGATTGTTTCTGACCTCACTGTAATATAAACTACATCCTTCAACACATCAATCCCAACCCAAATCAAATCCATTGCCATCAGGTTAAGTGTGACTCATAAATGTATCAATCTTCTAAAAAAAAAAAATCCCCTTTTTCGTAGCATGGGCAAGGCACATCCCAGCTTTCTCTCTCACAGTGGAAAACAAACTCCCCCAGCTGCTGAGACCACGCCCCAGCTGCTGCGACCACGCCCCAGCTGCTCCGACCACGCCCCAGCTGCTCCGACCACGCCCCCAGCTGCTCTAACTAGAGATGAAAGGCCCCACGCACACCAACAGCAATACCCTACCTTCTCTGATCAAGCGACGATTCTCCTCAGCCTGATGCTCACTGAAAATGATGTGCTGAAACAAGGACTCTAAACTCATCTCAGGCCCAGGCTCCTGTGGATCCATTTTGGCCGTTCACTGTTTTATTAGAAGCTGTGAATCCTGCACAATAAAGCAGGATTATTCTAGAACTAGTCCCAGATCGGCCTCCATCCCCCTGACTACCCTCCCACACCCAGGAGCTGGCCTCCGGGGCCCTGGGGGCGCGACAGGGCCGGGGAGCAGCGGCTGTGACCCCAGCCCAGCTCAGGGCATTCTCTTCTCGGCTCGCCACGTCTGGCTCCTCGCCCCTCACCCTCGGCTAGCTGGCCATTCTCGCTGCCTTTGTTTCCCCTGTTAGTCTACAAACCCGGTTCTTTTTCCCTCAAATCCTGAGTCCACTTGGGACAACCGTGTTCACTCTGCCTTTTTCCTCTCTGAGAAGGCCGCTCCCCGCTCCGCGTTTGGCTTTTTGTCCCAGAGCGAAGTCAAAATGGAGACCTCGGGCTTCGGCTTCCTAATGGTCTGGGAGGCCCCCTTTCTGTGATTAAGCCTTTTCCTCTCAACCCCTCTCTTTTTAGGGATAAACTCGTCAGAGAGCTCTGTCTCTCAGCCAACGGTGTACTTGCCACAACCAGTCTGGGAGGAAAGCTTCCCAGAGGCCACCGGCAGTGCCCCTCAGCCAGGCGTACAAAGAACGAACTTCCGCTACGGTGTCCCGTTGGGCCCAGGCTACCTCAGGGGCGGTTTCCGACGGGCCCGGAAGCTGGTGTGGTATAATGGTTAAGATCCACGGCTGCGAACCTAAAGGTCAGCTGTTCGAATCTTCCCGGTGCTCCCAGACTAGGGAGTTCTACTCTGTCCTACAGGGTCGCTATGAGTCAGGAGCAACTTGATGGCAGTGGGCTTGGCTTTTTTTGGTTTATGGAACTCCCTAAACTCTCAGGTCTTATTTACAGTTGGGGTGATTTGTCTCTGTTGTTCAAAGACCCAGTATTATGAAGTATAGAATACCTGTGATTCTAAATATAAACTTTTACAAAGTCTTATCCTTTGAATATGGCAAAGGCTGCTATAAATGTACAATGCCTGACATTCTACCTTAATCATTCCCTCATAATCAGGGCATATCTTTTTTGTCTGCTTTAAAATTAATCACTGCCTTTTGTAATCAAGCTGCAGGAATATTAACACTTCGCTCCCTGCACAATATGTGTCAGAGACCAAAGTGGTTGCTAATTAAAGCTTAAACATGAAAGGCACCTTTGGGACTTATACATGGGATTTTTTAAATTAAAAAATAAAATATTTTTCCTTTTAGTAGGTCAAAATATTGAGATTAGAATAAACATTTGATTCTGATTCTGAATGTTAAATTGACATTGGTTAAACTTTAAAAAGTATTTTCTAATTAGAATGTATTTGGAAGTAAAATAAGGAAGATGTACACTGTGCCACACCATCTATATAATATTTCATTAGTACTGCAGTATAGTATGATTGTTTATAACTTCTAACCTTTTCCAAATTTCCATCGAGCCATATATGTATAAGTTGATTTTTAAACATTATTATAAGGGAACACATACTGAACACTAATGATACAGAAAAAAAATTACTCATAAGCAAATATTAATGGCATTTGAGCTATTTCCAGGTAATATGCTCTCACCCTGCATTTTTCCTTTGTAAACTTAAAACGACTGTGAATGTATTATGATAACAATGGTATTTGTTGAGTGTTTTCCAAGTACTGTTCCAAACACTTTACATCCTTTTAAGATGGACTTTAGTATTGGTTTCATAGCATAGCTGAGGAAACTGAGGCACAGAACAGTTAAGTCTTGCCCAGGTTGGATATCTACTATACAGAGTGAGCTCTGAACACGAGAAATCTATGATCAAGAGGCCCTGAATTCAATTTTGCTTCTGTTTCTTTTTCCTTGAAATGCCTTATCCATTTCATTGAAAACTCTTCATCAAGACATTTTTGCAGCTTTATAATTCTCCATCACATGGATGCATGTGAAAAATTCAGGTACACAGGAATAAATGTGACTCTTCTACCTGTTCAAGGGTGAAAAACAAAGCTAACATTGTGATTTGAACTATTTTCTTTGAGCACTCATTTGGAGGCTCATGAACTGTGCCACAGCTGCCATCAAAGGAAAGGGCTTCTAGAAGATAAATTATATTACTAGTTAATATCACTCCCTTCAGAATTATTTCCTATGGACTTGCACAGGGAGCATCCTCACAGGGAGGCTGGGTTTCCAAAGCATGCTGCTATTTAACATTCCAATTTTATTAGTTACACTCAAACTCACATGTATTATTTAACATCCTCTCTCTGTTCTGAAACTTGGCAGTGAAACTTGGCCGGCCTTTAGGGACCCCAGTTGCTTGACTCACACAAGAGTGCTGAAGAGTGCTGCTGGGCATTTAGGAAAGGAGATGTGGGGTGAGATGGATTCTTCATTTTCCTATAGTCTTCTTCACACTCCAAAATAGTCGGTGATTTTAAACACAAAGCTAGAGTGTTCTAGAAGTACCACAACTATAGACATCAGCGGGGTTGTTTTTTTTTTTAATTTTGTTTCATTGACACAAACATGATTGTGCAAGTCCACAACTCAAACTTCAAATGTTTTATAATAATGAATAAAAGAAACTTAACTTATTAAAATGATATTATCATGCAACTGGTTTTATTCATACATATTTCGTAGCATTAAGGCATTTTTCTTGTAGATCTACTTGCTGGTTACATTCTATGATGTTCAGAGAAAGAGTAGCATTACTTAAATTTATGCCAAATAAAAATGGTATATGATGTGATAAAACTTGGGCATACTATTTTCTGGAAACATATCGATCTTATAAGTCTAAAAGAAAAGAAATGATTCATTCAACAACTGTTTAATGATTCTCTGCTATTCACTCAGCAAATATTATTGAGTATCTCTTTTGTGCTATATTTGAGAAACAACAACAAGATTTAATAAAAACAGAACTACATAAAAAAGTGTTTTTCCTCCCCTGGATATTTCTAACCTCACTGGAGAATTATTATATTTTTCAGCATTTTGGCAACAGTATAAACAACTGCTTTCAGATGTTTCAACAGATGTTCTTTAGAAAGAAAGCCAATTATTTGCATTATGATACCCACATATGATTCTCAGTTCTAAACTTTCCATCTGTACATGTTTCACTGAACTGCATAACTATGAAATATAAAAGTTAAGATCACTTATTGTCTCTCAACCTCAGACTTTTGTTCATAATAACTCTAGCACCTGGGTTATTGCACAATCGATAATTGCTTTGCTAGAAGGCCTTCTATAAGACTATATTGTTCTTGTAATTTAAGATGCATTACTTCTCCTTTCTCAGATTGATGACATCCCTAAGTTCTAAACCAGGCTTGCAAATACCCACTAGCCCAGAGCGTATACACTGCAATGGTAAGAAGAAAAGTAATTCATTTATTTTATGTTTTACTTGGGGCATCTGCCAAAAAGAATTAAAAAAAAAAATTATGTGGGTTCAACTAAGTTTAACAATCATTTATTGAGTATCTACTAAGTGTAAAAGTCTCTGCCAGGTGCTATGGGGGATACAAAGTCAAAAGTGGTACAGGCCTTGCCTTCCTGGAGGTCATAGTCTGTTACATGGAACACAGCATACACAGATAACTCCTAGGCAGGCTATGTGTACTAGAACTTCAACAGTGGGCTATGGGAATATAGCAGAGGGGAATAAAGCTCACAAGGGTGATCTGGAAGACTTATTAGCAGGGAATAGTGTATGAGATTAGTTTTTCTTAAGGGCGATGGGACTTTAAAAGGCAGAGAGTAAGGGAAAAAGATGGGGTAGAATGTTAGGGTAGGCCCATATTTGGAGGGTGTTGAACTTTTTCATGTATTTGATGGAAGATCAGGTAATGTTTTCAAGCAAGTGAGTGCTGATCAGAGTTGCTTTATGCATTCAATTCTTGGCAGCAGGTTAGAAACACTAAAAAGGAAGATATTAACAGCTAATGTATTGAATAGCTTTCTGTGTGCCAATCACCATCTGAGACCTTGTCTTGCATTAATTTAATCCACACAACAACCCTATGAGATTGATGTTTTGTTTATCTCCACTTTACAGTTGGGCAACTGAAGCAGCGAGAGGTTAAGTAACTTGTCCAAGGTCAATACAGTAGCCAGGAAGCTGCAGCATCACAAGTTGAATCCTAATAGTCTGGTGCTAGAAAGCCCATCCTTAACTACTTCCTTTTGTCACCTCTGAAAACTAGAGGCTGGAGGAGTTAAGACTGTGTGGCAGCTCTAGTTTCATTTCAAGGCAGATGAAATTCTTAAACAATGCTTATCACCAACAAATTAATATCTTTTCTGAAGACACCTTCAGACATCTCAGACTTCCAGAATTTGGATTAGGAATGCAAAGCATCTGTAAGAAATTAAAATCAAATGTGATCTAAAGGAAAATAATTCAGAATGCTTATTTAACTATTTACATATCTAATATGTAAAACTAAATATGAAATTTACACAGACCTTAAAACATAAGTTACATAAAGTAAACTATGGCTTTGAAGAAGTGAAATAAGACTGATTTACTTCTATTACAATTAAAGCATTCTTAGTGGTTTAAGTGACTTTAGAAGCATCCTGCACAATTCTATTTTTTTGGTAAGTGTTAACCCTTAGGCCAGGGATATGTTGCTTTTCCCAACACTGCACAGGCAGTTAATATTGCAGCTATGTCTAGAACCTCCTTCTAATTTTTTTCCTACGCCGGTGAAAGACCCTTTTGTTCACCAGGGGTTTTCAACCACTTCACCTAAAGCTACTCCTCTTTTATTTGCTTTCTAAATTGAATTTTGTAGTAAGAATTTGAAAAAGGGTAAAACAACTGGAATGAAGGACTAGTCTGGAGCAATTCATCTGCTACAGAAATCCTACCCAATTAGGAAGATGCTACTTAGATGCATGTTGTTGTCGTCCGTTACCGTGGTGACCACTCTGCCGCATGGTGACCCCATGTTCAACAGAACAACAAAAATGGCCTCATGCCGTCTTTACTCAAGTCCATCATTGTAGCCACTGTGCATTTTGCACGACTTTCAGCCAAGGAGTCTCGTCTTCTGGCACTGTGTTGGGCAATATTATGCTGTGATTCACAAGATTCTCATTGGCTAATTTCTGGCGGTGTGTTTCTAGGTCTTCCTAGTCAGTCTTAATTCGGAAGCTCCAATGAAGCCTATCCATCATGGGTCACCCTGGTATTTAGAATATCAGCCACCGAAATTCCCACATTGAAGTAACATGGAAGCAGTCACAGTAGGACAAACTGACAGATGGGTGGTGGACTTAGATAGACAGACAGACGGATAGGCAGATGGACAAGCGGGTAGGTGGATGGATGGGTGGATAGATAGGTCCATAGATATATATACATACACACAAGTAAATACGAGAAAACAGTGTATATAAGTGTAAAGGCTTAAAGGTGTCAGTTTTTTTTCAAACGTGTATACTTCAAAGGTAGAAATGAAAGTGAATTCTTCATTTTTAATTACTGATTAAGTAAAGCTACCTTTTTTCTTTGGTGGTGAGATATATTAGATGAAGAAATTTCACAAATACATTAGTAGTTATTAAACGTTAAAATCTTTAGGTGAAAAAAAGCTGCAATGTGGCTTGTGAGTATGGATTTTCACGTTTTTCAGAGTCCATAACCCAAGTGCAGTGCCTGGGAAGGCTGCTGCAGGTATCCTACCCAAGAGATTAGCCTGCCAGCCCCAGAAAACAAAAGCAAAAGAAAGTGTGAAAACCACTGTTTACCATGTGTCTTAGTTATTTAGTGCTGCTGCAAGAGAAAAAGTATAAGCAGATGACTTTAACAAAGAGAAATGTATTCTCTCACATTCTAGGAGGCTAGACGTCCAAATTAAGGGCACCAGCCCCAAGGGAAGGTTTTCTCATTGTGGCAGCTCTTGAAATGGATTCTTGTCATCAGTCTTCCCCCCTCAAGAATTTTCTCAGCACGGGAACTCTGGGTCCAAAGGGCTTCTTATTTTCTCGGCTCTTGATTTCTGGTGATAAGAGGTCCCTGTGTCTTTCTGCTTGTCTCTTTTACATTTCAAAAGACCTTGGCTTAAAATGTCACCAAATCTTGTAGATTAAGTCCTGCCTCCTTATCATAACTGCTGTTGCTGCCACCTTATCAACCATCAGGGAGATAAGATTTACAGCACACACAGGAAAGTCGTATCAGATGACACAGTAGTGGACGATCATGCAGTACTGAAAATTATGACCTAGCCAAGTTAACAAATATCTGGGAGGACACAATTCGTTCCATAATACTGTGTGTAATTCATTTGTTCAGTAACTATTTGTTGCTTATACTGTATGCAAGGCAATAAGAACTTGGGGATGCAAAGATGAGTAAGAGAAGGGGCCAGCACTTGAGCTGTGACAAGTTGTAATTTCCATGACAATATATTCAGTGGTTTGGGCCTATATGGAAAGAATTAGAAGAAAAGTTTAAGACAATTTTTTTTCTTTTCTTTCTTTACCAACTACCTGTTTTCATCATTAATTTATTCTTTGCTTACCTAATAAGTATGTGGTTATTTACCTACTGAATAGTCAACTCTTCAGTTTATGAGCAGGTCTAAACGTAGACAATTAATATATTCTTCCATGTCTAGTCTCTTATTGCAATTTCTATGAAAACTTCTGTTAATTTCCATGAGTTATTTATAGTGACTATTTGGAAATTTTGCTGTAGATTTCAACATTTATATAACTTTCTGAAAATTTTGAAAATATGTTTTATAGTAATACTTAAAATGTAAATTGTATTGTATCTAAATATACAGTGAAACATAAATCCTTGTTTCTACTTAAAACAATTTGCTAAATTGTTCCTTTATCAGGATAAAACTGCTTTGTGCTTTCAATGTTTAACATGACTGTCATAGTCCTAGCACAATAGTATCACATTTTAAAAGCCAGACGCTGCCATTATTTTCCCTCTGTGATGCCATAGACAGTTGAAACGTTTCATCATCATTTAGATGGCTCATAAACCTTATCTTTTATTTGACATTGCAGGTGTGTTGCTAATAGAATATAGAGAACTCTTTAAGATGGCTAAAGGACACAAGCAATTAGCATTTAAATAAAAGATCTCACTAAGAGACGTTTTAAACAGAAAATAAACTGGTTACTTCATAGGTAACAGTAAGTCATTCTGGAAGAGAATTGAATAGAATGCATAAAGAGAGTGAAAGGAATTTGAGTATCTGAAAGCCTATAAGGAAATACTGCAAATCATTAGAATGACCAAAGAAGTTGTGTATATATGAATATCATCTTTTAAAAATGTCAAGATTAAACCAATATTCCGTTTATTGACAGCCCTATAATTCCATGCCTGTTGTATCTCTATTCTACTTGTTAAATGGGAACATGTACAGAGTCCCTAGATCTTTTGATAATCTACCATTTCCTTTTTCAAAGTGTTAACACAAAGAAAAGCAGGAAACAGCTGAGATCCCCATACTGGATTGTCTCAGCTCCTAGTGAATAAATGCAAGGGTTGTGCACCCAGGATGCAAACACTCGTAAAAGAGATTCATGGTGATATTCTTAGAAGAAATTAGTAAAACCTAAGAGAACTTGTCAGAAGAATGTCCTAAAGAAGATTTTATTTCAGTAATTGTTATATTTGAAATGCTTTCATTTTCTTTTGTGATGTCTTTTATCTTACTTAGATGCTATTACTCACAAAATATGATATTTCAGTCCAGAAGGCTGCAAGTGTAAATGAGATATAATATTCTCATATAGAGAGTAGATAGTGGGATCCACATCTCCTGTTTCACAGTGTAAGCTGATTAACATAGAGATCAGAAAGCTGGTTTCAACTTCCCTCAAATTAAGTGCTCACTCTGATATTTGTACATAGCTCATCAGGGATCTTTATTTAGTTGTTGTCATTGTTATTGGGGGACATTGATTCCATTCAAACTCATAGGTATCCCATGTGACAGAGTAGAAATTCCCCATATGATTTCCTAGGTTGTAGTCTGGATGGGAGCAGATTGCCAGGGCTTTCTCCCACAGACCTTCTGGGTGGGTTCAGACTACCGACTTTGCAGTTGGCAGCCTAGTATTTAACTATTGCATCACCAGCATCAGTCTCTAATTGGTAAACCATCCCCATGTTTTAAAGGATGGCGTAGGAATTCTGTGCTTTGGCAGTGATGTTATAGCTTTATGTAGAGGACATGAGAAATGACCACAAGTGGCACTCAGAAAGTGTTCATTGAAGACCAACTGTACAGCAGACCCTGTGCCCCAGCAGTGGACATAATAAATGAACTCTCTGATCTTGTAGTAGCTACAAGCCTAGGGGGCAAGGTGAAACAAAGAACAAAAATTCACTAATTCAATACAAGTGAAATAAATGTAGCTGTAAAACCTAACCAGCACAGGGTTGCTGTTGTTAGCTGATTCCTAGTCATGGCCACCCTATCTATGTACAGTAGGCGAGCTCCATAGGGTTTTCAAGTATGTGACCTTTCAGAAACTGATCACTGGGCCTGTATGCTGAGGTACCTATGGGTCCTTAAGCAAGAAGAATCACTCTAGCCCATCTTGAGGACTAAGGGCATCTGATCCAAGCCATAGTATTTCCAGTTGCCCATATGTGTGCAAAGGCTGAACAACGAATTAAGAATATTGAAGCACTGATGCCTTTGAATTATGATGTTGGCAGAGAATACTGAATATACCAAGGATTTCCAGAAGAATGAACAAATCTGTATTGGAAGTAGTACAGCCAGAATACCTCCTGGAAGCAAAGATGCTTTGGCTGTGTTATCAAGAGGGACTAGTCCTTGGAGAAGGATTATGCTTGGTGAAGTAGAGGATCAGGAAAAAGAGAAAGGTCCTCTACAAATCATAATCACAAACACTCAAACTCCGGAAGATAAGCTAGGTAATTGGGATCTTCTAAAGATTAAACACTTCAGGCTCATCAAAAGAGTACTACAGAGTCGGGGGCGGGGGGACAGCAGGAAATAGCTACTACAATACAAGGTAAGGTGTAAATCTCTAAAATCTCCAAGAAAACGCAACACCTCTGCAGCAAAAAGAGAAATAATCCAGGTAACATTTGGGCAAATGAATAGACACTTCATGAAAGAAGACATCCAGAAAACACATGAGGAAATGCTTGCATTCACTGGCCATTAGAGAAATGCAAATCAAAACCATGTTGAGATACAATCTTACCCCTGTATTACTGGCACAAACCAAAAAGTAGGAAATAACAAATGCTGGAGAGGCTGCAATGAGATCAGAACTCTTATGCACCTCTGGTGGGAATGCAAAATGACACAACCATTTTGGAAAACAATATGGTGCTTCCGTAGAAAGCTAGACATAGAAATACCATGTGACACTACTGAGGTCAACTCTTAGGACAAAAATGGACTAGACTGAGAGAGATAATGTGACTATATGGTGGGTGTACTTTATGGTTCTGTGCATCTATAGGAGGCTGTCCTACTGGTCTCTTTCCAGATGGGAGAGAAGAAGTTGAAGAGGAGGCGGAAGGAGCTTGTTAAGAGGATATGACAGGTATAAAATGAAAAGGAGGAGTGTGCTGGCTCGAGGCAAGGACAGCAGAAGAGCTGTAAATAGATAGGCATGCAAAATTGATTTGGATTGTACACTTTCACTTAATCCCAATAACAACAACAAAAAGAAAGAAATGCCATATGATTCAGAATCCAACTCAGGAATATAATCCTATAGAAAGAGGAGTCACCACATGTATAGACATTTGCATACTCATGTTCATGACAGCATTCTTCACAACAGCAAAAATATGGAAACAACCTAGAGGTCCATCCAGCTGATGAATCGCTAGACAAACTGTGGAACCTACAATGAAGTATTACACAACAATAAAGAACAGTGATGAATCTGTGAAACATCTCATAACATGGAAGAAACAGTAGGGCATTATGCTGAGTAAAATACATCAATCACAAAGTGACAAATATTGTATGAGACCACTACTGTAAAAACTCATGAAAAGGTTTACACACGAAAAGCAACAATCTTTATTACTTTCATGAGGGATGGGAGGGATGAAGATGAGAAAACACTAAATAGGCAATAATTAAGTGGTAAATTTGGTGGAGGGTAAGACAGTATACAATACTGGGGGAGCCAGCACAACTTGTACAAGGTAAGGCCATGGAAGCTCCATAGACATGTCCCAATACCTAAGGGGTGAATGGGCTGAGGGCTGTGGGGACCATGGTCTCAGAGAACATCTAGCTTAATTGGTGTAACGTAGTTTAAAGAAAAAGTTCTGTATTCTGCTTTGGCGAGTAGTATCTGGGGTCTTAAAAAGCCTGTGAGCAGCCATCTAGGATATCCCACCAGTCTCACCCTTTCGGGAGCAAGAAAGAGTCAAGAAGACTAAAGACACAAGAGATTAGTCCAAAGGACTCATGGAACACATCTTCAATGGCCTGTAGTAGGCTGAGTCCATCACCACTGGCTACCAGCACGGACTGCTCTGATATTCTTCTCTAACACCACAACTGAAAGGCATCAATACTACTTCAGTCTTCCTTATTCATTGTCCGGCTTTCACATACATATGATGCGATTGAAAATACCATGACTTTGGTTAGGTGCACCTTAGTCTTCAAGGTGATGTGCTTGGTTTCTAACACTTTACAGCAAATTTGCTCAATGCAATCCATCTTTTGATTTCTCGACTGTTGCTTTCATGGATGTCGATCACGGATTCAAGTAAAATGAAATCCTTTCCAACCTCAGTCTTTTATCTCTTTGCCATAATGGTGCTTATTGGCCAGTTGTGAGGATTTTTGTTTTCTTTGTGTTAAGATGCAATCCATACTGAAGTCTGTGACCTTTGACATTCATCAGAGTTTCAAGTCCCCTGCACGTTCAGCAAGCAAGGTAGCAAAGTTGTGTTATCTGCATAATGCAGATTGTTAATGAGTCCTCCAATCCCAATGCTCTGTTCTTTTTCACAGAGTCTGGTTTCTCAACTATTTGCTCAGCATAAAGATTGAATAGGTATAGTGAAAAAGCTGCAACCCTGACACATACCTTTCCTGGCTCTAAGCCACACATTATCCCCTTGTTCTGTCTGAAAAATTGCTTGTTGATCGATGTACAGGTTCCTCCTGAGTACAATTAAGTGTTCTGGAATTCCCATTCTTTGCACTGTTGTCTGTAATCTGTTTTGATTCACACAGTCAACAGCCTTTGCACAGTCAAAACACAAGCAAACAGCCTCTGCTTTCAAGCAGAATCTATTTGACATCAGCAATGATATCCTTGGTTCCGTGTCCTCTTCTGAATATGGCCTGACTTTCAGGCAGTTCCCTGTTGATATACTGCTGTGGCCCCTTTTGAATGATCTTTAGCAAAATTTTACTTGCATATGATATTAATGATATTGTCTGATAATTTCCACATTCGATTGGATCACCTTTCTTGAGAATAGGCATATATATGGATCCCTTCTAGTTGGTTGGCCAGGTAGCTCTTTCCAACATTTCTTGGTATACATGAGTACTTCCAGTGCTGCTTTTCTTTGTTGAAACGTTTCAGTTGATAGTCTACCAAACCTTGAAGTCTTGGCTTTTGCCAGTGCCTTAAGTGCAGTTTTGACTTCTTCCTTCAGTACCATCCCTTTTTGAACATATGCTGCCTCTTGAAATGATTGAACATCAATCAATTCTTTTTGGTGTAATGACTCTGTTGGTATTCCTTCCATCTTCTTTTGATGCTTCCAACATTATTCAAGTATTTTCCCTGTAGAATCCTTCACTGTTGCAACTTGAGGCTTGAATCTCTTCTTCAGTTCTTTTAACTTGAGAAGTGCAGAGCAAGTTCTTCCCTTTTCGTTTTCTATCTCCAGTTCAAAGCATACGTCATTGTAATACTTTGTCTTCCCAAGCTGCCCTCTGAAATCTTCTGTTAAATTCTTTTACTTCACTATTTCTTCCTTTTGCTTTAGCTACTCAACATTCAAGAGCAAGTTCAGAGTCTTTTCTGACATCTGTTTTGGTCTTTTAGGTCTTTTTAATGACCTCTTGTTTCCTCGTGTCTGATTTCCTTTCACAACTTGTCAGGTCTTTGGTCATTAGTGTCGAATGCATCAAATCTATTCTGTGATGGTCTCTAAACTCAGGTGGGATATACTCAAAATTGTACTTTGGCTCTCATGGGCTTGTTCTAATATTCTTCAGTTTCACCTTGAACATGCATATAAGCAGTTGATGGTCTGTTCCACAGTCAGCATCTGGCTGGTAATATTGAGCTTATGTGGTCGATTTGTATGCTGTCTGGTGAGGTCCATGTGTACAGTTGCTGTTTATGGTGGTGAAAAAAAGCATTTGCAATGAAGAAGTCATTGGTCTTGCAAAATTCTATCATTCTATCTCTGGCATCATTTCTATCACCACAGCCATGTTTTCCAACTACTGATCCTTCTTTGTTTCCAACCTTCAAATTCCAATCACCAGTAATTACCAATGCATCCTGATTGCATATTCAGTCAATTTCAGACTGCAGGAGTTGTTAAAAATCTTCAATTTCTTCATCTTTGACCTTAGTGGATGGTGTGTAAATTTGTGTAGTAGTCATATTAACTGACCATCCTTGCAGATGTATGGACATTATCCTATCACCGACAGCATTGCACTTCAGGACAGATCTTGAAATGTTCTTTTTGGTAAGAGATGCAACATCATTCCTCTTCAAATTTTCATTCCTAGCATCATAGACCATATGATTGTCTGATGTAAAATGGCCAATATCAGTCCATTTAGGCTCACTAATTCCTAGAATATGAATATTCATGTATTCCATTTCATTTTTGAAGGTGTCTAATTTTCCTAGATTCACACTTTGTACGTTCCATGTTCCAAATATTAATGAATGTTTACAGCTATATTCTCATTTTGAGTCATGTCACATCAGCAAATGAAGGTCCTAAAATTCTGACTCTGTCCTCATCATTAAGGTTGACTCTAAGAAGGCAGCTTTTCCCCAGATCTCTTCAGAATGCTTTCCAACCTGAGGTTCTCATATTCCGGCAGTATATCAGATAGTGTTCCACTGCTATTCGTAAGGTTTCCACCAGCCAAGCCAAGTGCCATCGGATTTCCACCAGCTAGTTCTGTTCAGAAGTAGATTGCCAGGTCCGTCTTCCTAGTTTGTCCTAGTCTGGAAGCTCAGCTGAAGCCTGTCTGAGGGTGACCCTGTTGGCATCTGAATATTGAAGGGGCGTTGCTTTCAGCGTTGCAGTAACACAAAAGCCCCCACAGTATGACAAACTGACGGACACACAGAAGTGTTGCAGAATCTTCAGATCTCTTACTCTGATCCTCCTCTTTCCACCTTATAAGGACTCTTGTGGTTATATAGAGCCCATCCTGGTAATCTAGAATAATCTTTCCATTTTGACATCCTCAAGTCAATTTTCCCTGCAAAAATCCTTTTTTTCCATGTAAGGTAACATATTCACAGGCCTCAAGATTAGGGCACACACATTTGGAAGGAAGCATTATTTTGTCTACCCCAGTAGTTATGTATATTTAAATATCATACCTTAGAATTTGGCTTAGAATTTACAAGAAGCAACATATAGTTCTCTTCATAGAAAACTGAGTGTGCCACAGTGAAAAGGTGAGATGAGGAGGAAACCTCTGAGTCATACATGAAAGACTTAAAGTATACCTGTATCCTAAGAACTTTCTGGAATACTATACAAATGTCATTTCCCTCTCTGATTTAGCAATAACCAGTACTAAATAGATGAAATAATTGAAAATAGGAATGAGTTGGCACAATATGGGAAGAAGGAGTGAGGAAGAGGGGAGAGAATGAAAATATCACTCATCTAAAGACTGCATTAGGGCTCAAGAAGAGAGGAAGACAGAATGGCGACCCTCAAAAGGATAAATCTCAGTGAAGATGACAGGGTGGCCAGGTGATCTCCAATCTTTTCCAGATCTATTGCCTCCCAATCTGGGATACTAAGGGACAAAGATCACACACACAAAAATATCAACAAAGGAAGAGAATGACAATTTGAATGTCCTCTGCAGTTTAATGTCCAAGGAAATACTTAGAATTGGTTTATGTATTAAGATGTATAAGGACTAACTTGAAATACTGGTGGTTCAGTGGTAGAACTTTTGCCTTCCATGCAGGTGATCCGGGTTCAGTTTCTGCATGACATACCTTACGTGCAGCCACCACCTGCTTGTCAGTGGAAACTTTCATGCTACTGTGATGGTGATGCTGAACAGGTTCTAGCGGAGCTTTTAGACTAAGACAGACTAGGAAGAAAGACCTGGCAATCTACTCCTAAAATCAGTCAGTGAAAACTCTGTGTATCCCAATGGTCTGATGTGTAACCAGGAAGTGACTAGTTCCACTGTGCATTCGGCCACCATGAGGTGGGGGCCAACTCAACAGCAAAGCTATCAACAGTAACAAGGGATAGCTTATCTGCTCTGGGAGGGCAGGAGTCATATCGGATGGGTCTTTACATGCCAAACACTGCCTTATACACAGTGGGAGTAAATGTCCTCAAACAAAAAGCCCAGAGGAACAGTAGACTGTGAATTCCAGGAGGGAGGTCCTGTTGATCTTTCTACCTCCAACTCCCTGTTCTTGGAACGTGTCAGGCGAAGAGCAGGTGCCTGGTAACTCTGTGTTCAGTGAATAAGGAAAATGAACACATGTAACACATTTGGTGTAAACAACAGCCTTATATTTAAATGTTAATTTTAACAGCCAGAAAATGCTGCAAGCCAGTACTCAGTGTGGAGTTCTGGCATTTTCACGTGATGTATCAAAGTCCAAGGGTTCTGATGATTCTAAAGGCCTGTATTCCTGTGTACAAACAGGGTGGCCAGATTAAGGAAATAAAAATACAAGCCACTCAGTTAAATCTGAATGTCACTATAAACAAAAGTTTTGTTTTATTTTGTTTTTTAGTGTTTGTACCCAGAATTGTGCGGTGCCAGGTTTATAAAGTCACATTGTGTTGAATCTTAGGTCTAAGTTATAACTTCGTAAAGACGATATGCTCTTAATGATAGCGTTATGAAGGCGGAAATGGGAAGAGCTTTCATTAGCCTGTGTACAAAATAGCAGTAGAGGGTGGTGGAGACCAGCTGTGTTGCACTGTGCTGTTTTAATGGCACGCTTTTCCATGAGTGGGTGCCCATTGAGAAGAACTGAAACCCAAAGGCTCAAAAATTCGGCAAAGCTACCAGGCAACAGTGGTCAGCAAGGATAAAATCTGAAGGGGAGGTCAGTGAGGCAGGTGTGAACTGGTGCACCCGTATTACCTAAAGCACCCGGGACTCCACAAGGCAGGACCAGGACAGAGAGCAAGAGGGGATGGAGAGAATCATGCCATGTGGGCCTCGATACAGTGTCAGCCCCAATGGCCACTTTCATTTTACGTGCGTGTTGCTCTTTAGTCTGTAGAATGGAGCTGGCGTGCTCTCTCTGTCAACGGCCTGTCTTCATAAAGCTCTATTGCTGGTGAAGCTATTCGCTGTTTTTGTTAGAAAGGGCACAGTGTTGCTGCATTCGTTTGAGCTTGATCCGGAGACTATCGATGCCTTTTTTTTTCCATTAGGCATTTAGATGCTACCTGGCTGTTAGGCCTGAAAATACCAGATGGGGCTTGGGAGCAAAGCAGACACTGTTGTCATAGAAACGAGATGCTATCCCAGATCTACGCAGCTGCCTTTTTTTTTTTTCAATGTGAGGACTTCTGATAGGAACAAGTACTGATAAAATATAGAGATTTTCCCCACATGCACACTCACCCACCTTGGAAAATAGAGTTACATTTTCAAATGTTGCATAGATAATCCATTAATATGTCCCTCAGCTGAAAGCCTAAAACTATGGACAGTGATTGGATTTTCAGGTCTTCTAATCAGAGTATGTAGTGTAGGCTTTGACGTCATCTTCTTCCCCTAAACTGCGATGATGCATTTGTCCTGTCCCAGAATGAGACAATATTCTTTGTAGCCAAGAGAGCCTTAGCTTTGACATTCCTGGAAACAAATGCAGCCAAAGTGTTGGTAATCACTCTGTGATGCCTGTGCCTGGCAAGAGGCTGGGGAGTGACCTCTGATTCTCTGAATTCCCCACACTGGCTCACCGAATGCTGAGCACGCAGGAGGGAAAGGTGAATTCTTGTGGCTGGCGAAAATGAATTGAATTCTTGTGGCTGCCTGTCCAAGCTTGAGGGAGGGGACTACTGGTCATTTCTTCACTGCTGCCTTGTCTCTTTCTGGCAGTGATGTGCCCTCAGGGGACTTTGACTATTGAGGAAGTGCTCAACACAGATGGGGAGAGGGGGCAGCAATATTTTCCAAGGGCAAGACAGCTTTTGTGTCCCCTCACCTGCAACACACTTGTTGGAGAACTGGGACTAATGAGAGGATCTGAAAGCTCTGGCTTGAACAGTTGTGTTTAGCAGCAAAAGAATATTAAACTAGAGCTCATTTTAGGTTAATGATTCCAGTATTCATTTCCTGTAGTTGCTATATACAAATGACTACAAATTTAGTGGCTTAAAGCCAACACAAAATTATTCTCTGGCAGTTCTAAAGGTCAGAAGTCCAAAATCAGCGTCATTATGCTAAAGGCAACATGTCAGCAGGGCTGGTGCCTTCTGGAGGCTGTAAGGGAGAATCTGTTTACTTGTCTTTTCCCACTTTCAGAAGCCACCTGTGTTCCTTGGCTCATTCCTTCCACGATCTTCAAAGTCAGCAGTATAGCATCTTGCTTCCATGATTACATTAACTTCTTCTCCAGTAGTCAAGTCTTTCTCTGCCTCCCTTTTTTCCCTTATGATTGTATTTCGGGCCTACTGGATAATCCCAGATAATCTCCCCATCTCCAGGTCCTTAATTTAATCACTTTTGCAAACTCTTTTGCCACACAAGGTTAAAGTTTGTAGGTTAAGGACATTAGGACATAAGTATCTTCAGGAGCCATTATTCAACCTATCCCAGTTCTCAAATCTAGAATTACTTGGGAAGCTTTTCAAAAATAAAGATTGCCAGGCCCTGCACCAGATTACTGTCATGGATTGAATTATGTTCCCGCCACCCCCAAAATGTGTCTATCGATTTGGCTGGACCATGATTCCCACTACTTGTGTGGTTGTACTCTGTTGTGTGATTTCCCTATGATGTTGTTGTTAGGTGCTGTTGTATTGGTTCTGATTCATAGCGACCCTATGCACAACAGAATGAAACACTGCCTAGTCCTGCAACATACACACAATTGTTTTTATGTTGAAGCCAGCTGTTGAAGCCGCTGTGTCGAGAGTCTTGCTCTTTTTTTGCTGACTCTGTACTTCACTAGGTATGATGTCCTTCTCCAGGGATCAAGCCATCCTGACAATGTGTCCAAAGTGTGTAATATGCAGTCTTGCCAGACTTGCTTCCAAGGAGCACTCTGATTGTACTTCCTCCAGAGCAGATCTGTTTATTCTTCTGGAAGTTCATGGTATACTCAATATTTTTCTCCACCACCTCAATTCAAAGTTGTGTCAGTTCTTCTATCTTTCTTATTCATCGTCCAGCTTTCACATGCACATGATGTGATTGGATCAGGAGCACTGTAGCCTTCAAGGTGACATCTTTGCTGTTCAACACTTTTCCTATATTATAAATTCTAATCTCTGCCTGTGGTCTATATTGCAAGATTGGATTAGTTTAAAGAGGTTTAGGATGGGGTAGTAATACTCTTACCCAAGTCACATCACCAGTGTAAGGGAAATTACCCTAAAGTGTGGCTTCTATCTCCTTTTATCCTTCAAGAGATGAAAGGGAAGGGAAGAGAGGCAAATAGAGAGTTGGGGAACTCATGTGATCAAGAAAACAGTGCCAGGAATGGCGCATGTCCTTCGAGCCTGAGGTTCCTGAACTGAGATGCTGTCAGACCAAAGAAAGACTGATGTGACACAAGGTCCTTCCTCCAGAGCCAGCTGAGAGAGAGTATGCATTTCCCTAGAGTTGGCACCCTGAATTCAAACTTCTAGCCTACTGGACTGTGAAAGAATAAACTTTTCTTTTTTACAGCCCTTGGCTCATGACATTTCTGTTAGAGCAGTACTAGATAACTAAGACAACCACCCCATCAGAATTTCTTAGGGTGCAGACCTGGGAATCTCTGTTTTGTAAAATACCATCCTGTTGAAAATTCCCATTAAGAGCTGCTTCATTCCCAAGCACATGCAATGAGCATTTGGTAACATTGTGAGAGACTGGATTCTCCAGATTATGTTCAGGGGCAAAATGTGTGTGTCTGGTGGGGCCGGAGGCTGTTGGTGGCAAGGACATAGTTTTTTTTTTTTTTTTTTAATTTTTGGAACTTGGCCGGTCAAACTATCTGTTAGATTCACGACATTCTCCCCCAAAAGTTTTGGCATATCATTGTGCCACCACAACTGGGTTTAGCAATGGTTCAGTTTAATAGTTGTTGTTGTTAAGTGCCATTGAGTCAGTTCTGCTTCATAGTGACCTTATGAAAAACAGAGTGAAACACTGCCCGGTCTTGCACCAGGTCCACCATCATTTTTATGCTTAAGCTCGTTGTAGCGGCCACTGTGTGAATACATCTCGTCGAGGGTCTTCCTCGTTTTCACTGACCATCTACTCTAACAAGCATGTTGTCCTTCTCCAGGGACTGATCCTTCCTGACAACATGGCCAAAGTATGTAAGACACAGTCTTGCCATCTTTACTTCCAAGGAGCACTCTGGCTGTACTTCTTGCAGAACAGATCTGTTTGTTCTTTCGGCGGTCCATGGTATATTCAACATTCTTCTCCAACACCACAATTCAGAGGCATCAATTCTTCTTCTGTCTTCTTTGTTCATGGTCCAGCTTTTGAACACATATGATGCAATTGAAAATGCCATGGCTTGTGTCAGGTGCGCTTTAGTCCTCAAGGTGGTATCTTTAGTTTTGAATACTTTAAAGAGGTCTTTTGCAGCAGATTTCACCAATGCAATGCGTCTTTTGATTTCTTGACTGCTGCTTCCATGGGTGTTGATTGTGGACCCAATTAAAATGAAACCTTGACAAGCTCAATCTTTTCTCCATTTATGACAGTGTTGCTTGCTGGTCCAGTTGTGAGTATTTTTGTTTTCCTGATGTTGAGTTGCAATCCATACTGGAGGCTGTGGTCCTTGATCTTCATCAGTAAGTGTTTTGAATCTTCTTCACTTTAATGGTAAGGATACCAAAATTGTTTACTAATACCCACCTAGGACTTCCACAGCATCAGTTGTGAGTTTTGATGCCTGGGATTAACACTTGTTGTTTCTCTTCCTGATGGATACTTAGTATTTACTGACTGAGAATCTTCCCCTCCCCCATAGATACTTCCCGGTTGTTCTTGGAGCTCTTCAAGTTGCCTATCCCGCCTGCTTCAAGAAAAAGGGCTGCGGCAGAGGAAAAACACCATACAGTATCTTTAGAAAAACTGTAAATATTTCATCGTTTCTTACTAAACATACATTATTTACTCTGCAATGTAAATATTTTATGGCCTGCAACTAGCAATTTTAGAATATATTGGTATGTTTGGAGAATTGTGGTTCAGTTAAAAATCCTGCACTGCACACCCAGCTCATATTTAACTTATACAACTCTTTAAAAAGCATTTAACTCTCAGAATTAAGGGAGTAATAGAATTTCTTTTTCAAAGAGGCCTTTAAAGACGAAATGCAGAACCGGAGACAGCACAGTTGAGAGGAGAAAAGTCAGAAAGCATAACAGCTTAGGACTGCCATGCCTTGTGGAATGACAGTATGATAGGGTGACCCGGGTGTGAGTGGGTGTGATTTCATCCAGTGGAGAGAAGGGGCAGATCCAAAGCCAGTTCTTCAGGATGTCAGTAATCCGGTTGGAAGGAGACTCCAAGGACAAGAGTTTTACCACGCACACAAGGCAGGAAATCTTCCCTAGCCTCGGGGTATTTGGAACGGTTCGTAAGACTATATACATATATATATACACACACATATATATATATCCTTTCATAAAATAAAATGACTGAACATCAGAATATGCAAGCCACAAATTTTAAATATAGACCTTAACTTTTTTGGAGAATTTTTGTTTGTTTCTTTTTTAATCCCTGCGGCTCTCCAATGTAGAGGTCAGAGAAGCTGCCATCACTCTAAATTACAACCCATTTCAGAGGTTGGCTATAATCCAGAAGGTTGCATTATTCCAAATTGCCTGTCAAAATGGTCAAAACACTGCCATTATCAAAAAGTAGGTCTTATAAATAATTTTTTCACTCTTTTCCCTGAAACTTTACTGACATTGAGCCTTAATATCAAAGCTTATAAGCATAGTAAGTGAAAACCTTTCAGATAAGAAGTGGCAAAAAATAAAAAATAAAATAAATTATATGATCATATACACAACATACATATCTATATGTATTCTAGACAGACAACATTCAAATCTCTAGGCAGAAAACTGAGTCAAGTTTACAGACACTGTGTCCCCCAAAGCCACAGCCATTGCTAATTTTCATTTGAAATGGTAGCCAAAGGGTACAGAACTGAGTCTTAGTAACATGACTTTCCAAGTAGTAAAATAAATTGTGTAGTTAGTTGCTAGACTGTGTATTATTCCTTTTATTACCTCCTTCATAACAAGTTTCTAAAGATAAAGATTATTTTTCATAGTTCCCCTTTTTGAAGTACAAAAATTAACACTCAGCTATCTACCAAACCTTAGTAACACACCCAGACTTGAACTCTGTGCTCATTCTAACACACATGCCAGCTTTCTTTTTCACCTGAAAATTCTCCTTCTTTATCTTCTCTTTTCTTTACACCTGACTTTACAGAATTCTTCTACTTAGAAAAATCCACCTCTGATGGTTAATTTTATGTGTCACCTTGGCTAGAATATGGTAACCAGTCCTATGGTCCAACACTAGCCTAGATGCTGATGTGAAATAGTTACATGATTCAATCAGATGGCCTTAAATAAAAGAGATTATGCTCTGTCATGGATTGAATTATGTCCACCAAAAAATGTGTGTATCAATGTGGCTGGGACATAATTTTCAGTATTGTATGGTTGTCCACTATTTTATTACTTGCTGGGGCATTCCTATGTGCTGTAAATTCTGTCACTACAATTTAATAAGATGAATTCACAGCAGTTATATTGACTAGGTCTACAAGACTGGATAGTGTCTCAAGCCAATCTCTCTTGAGATGTAAAAGAGACAATAGAGCTGAGACACCTGGGGACTCCATACCACCAAGAAAGCCGTGCCAGAAGCAGAGTGTGTCCTTGGACCTGAGGTTCCTGTCCTGACATGCTCCCAGACCAAAGGAAGACTGATGCATCACAAAGACCTTCATCCAGAGCTGACAGAACAGAAAGCCTTCCCCTGCAGCTGGTGACCTGAATTTGAACTTGTAGGCCATTGGATTGTGAGAGAATAAACTTCTCTTTGTTAAAGCCATCCACTGTGGTATACCTGTTACAGAAGTACTAGACAACTAAGACATCCTCCATAATATGGGGGGGGGGGGGCTTATGTAATCAGTTGAAAACTTTAAGAATAAAAAAAAAGTTTTCCTTAGGATATATTCTGTCTCCATAACAACAGACATCTTTTCAGAATTGCTCTACTCTTTGGTGGCTATGGCTTTTGGGACACAAGCCTGTTACATCACCTACAGATTTTGACTTGTTAGTTCCACAATTTCATAAGCCTGTTCCTTAAGATAAGTATCTATATCTACCTGTCCACCTATTTATGTCCATCCATCCTTCCATCCCTCCCTCCTTCCCTCCCTCCCTCCCTCCATCTGTCCATCCATCCGTTCTGTTTTTCTAGAGTACTCTAAGATGCTGTGCAAAAAAGAGAAATTCCTGTTGCCTAGATTCTCGCAGATAGAGACCTGATATTAAAACTTCAGTTCTATCAAAGAATTTCAGCAGCATTTCTGTTTAAGACCATTTATCTTTCAGAGAGTGTAAGATGACAAAATATTTTAGTGACTGTTCTTATTTTGAAGCATTACAATTCAAGCAACGAATTAGGAAATCAACAGGGTAATTCAGTCCTGCAATCATTGTGACAGTCATGTTTGTCAACAACTAGTTTTCAGAAGAAATGGAATGCAAAGGAAATACGCAGCTTCCACAGTCAAACAAAGAGATACATAGAAATATTTCTTTAAACTCTCAGCAGTATATTACAGAGAAAATTTAATGTGCAGGTGAATTCTTTCAACAGAAAGACAATGCTTTGAACAAATGTAGCATGAAGATGCTTCAAAACAAATTCTGCGGTTTCTGAGACTGCCAGTAATATATGTAATGGTGCTTGATCTCATTAACAAGCAGCTCAAACTCTTCAGCTGCCATAAAATAAAAATTGTAATCAGCACATTCTCGGGAGCAGTATTTCTGTCTGACCCAACTTCTGCTTTGCAGTTAACAATTTTGTTTTAATCTATAAAAAAGTCATTCTCATTGTGTCTCTTAATTGTGCAAATGTGTTTCCAAAAGATCACGCTTAAGTCTGGCATTCCTGTTGTGCATTGTTCCATGTCCTATGGCAATCTGTAGGGCTTGAGGAGTTTTCTTTTTAAAACCACTGACAAGCCTTAATTAACTCATCACTGAGAGAGACACTCCAGGACCTTCCAATGGAGGATGCAGAATTCCAGGAAGTCCTCCAGCAGAATGTTTTATTGGGTACTTTAGGTTCTTTGCTATTGGGTGCCTTCCAGTTGGTTTCAACTCACAGTGACTCAATGTGTCAGAGCAGAGCTGCCTTGTAGGGTTTTCTGGATGGTAATCTTTACATGGGCGGAGCACGAGGTCCTTTTCCCATCACAGTTGGATGGATTTGAACTGCTCACCCTTCCGTTATAGCCAAGTGCTTAACTATTATGCCAGGAGGCTGCCTTTTGGTCATTTACTGTGCAGTTATTTGAAATGTGCCAGCTGGAAATATCGGAACTCAACAAAAAATTATGTAAAGAAGAGTTTCCCAGGCTGTGCCTTAAAGAACACCTACTTCTCCATTTTTGTAGACCTTCTGAAAACAAAACCCTAATTCTGTAAGAAAATAAGTTGAAAGTTGCATCCTGTAGTCAGTCCCCTTGGAGACTCACCCACGTATTCATTTGTTAAAGGTTCTGAGACATTCTACAATAAAAAAAACCCAACTTGCCTTGTTTAACCTAGTTTTCCCAAACTTACTTTGACCATAAAATGCTTTTCTCATGAAGCATTCTTAGCCATATGAAGGGAAATGATGTTCTGCAAAACACAATTTGTGGTTCAAGCCCTGATAGAAATTTCTGTTTAGGCAGACACAGAGGCTGTGGTCATGAGCCACTACAAAAGGCCCTGGATAAGGGCATAGGACTTGAGTGTACATTTTGAGTAAATTGCTACAGATAACTTTGTTGCTAATACATAGATCCTCCCGATGATAAAAACAATTAACATATTTTATTGTTGTTCTTCAGATGGATGTTTACAAAAAAAATCTAGCTTCTCAATAAGCAATTAGTACTTAACATTGTTTTATGACAATGGTTAAGAATTCTGTGACACATCAACACTGGCCTTCTAGATCTTTTCTTCTCTATTACAAGCTTTCCTGTCCCCTCCTGTGTTCTAGTCCTTGCCCCTAGACTGGTAAACTCCTTTAGTCTCATTTTGTTTTATGGGCCTGTGACTCTTTGGCTGAAGGATGAACCTCAGGAGTGACTTCATTACTGAGCTAAAAGGGAGTCCTGGAGGCCACACTCTCAGCATTTCTCCAGTCTCTGTCAGGCCAATAAGTCTGATCTTTGTGAGTTAGAATTTTTGTCCTACTTTTTTCTCTTCCTCTGTTTGGGACCCACTGTTATTTGCTCTGTTAGAGCAGTCAATGGTAGTAGCCCAGTACCATGTAGTTGTACAAGACTCAGACTGATGGAGGCCATGGTAGTCATGGCCCACTGATTCTTTGGACTAATCTTTCCACTGTGTCTTTTCTTCATTTTCCCTTTCTCCTGAAGGGATGAGCTCAGTGAAGTATCTTAAATGGCTGCTCACAGACTTTTAAGACCCAAAACACTACTTAACCAAAGTAGAACACAGAATATTTTCTGTATAAACTAAGTTATACCTGTTGAGCTAAATGTTTCCCAACACCATGGTCAACTACATGTGAGGGTGTTTCATGGGCACATGACTTCTGTTTGCACATGTATTCATACTTTCGCTCTGCTGTGAGAAAAGAACTCAAAATCAAGATCCCAATGGGCAAAAGTATCTCGAAGACATGCACATTGAATTCCACATCTACTTCTCAGGTATAACATAAAGGGAATGCTTATACTTGGTTTTGTGCTATACAACACTGCACTTCAGTAAAAAGCATATGTTTCTGTCTACATCATAAAGAGAACGTGCAGCTCAAGCCAAATATGAAACAAATAATAATAAAATCTAAGACCTAATGCTCAGAAAGTGACATGAGTTATTTCTGAAGTATACTTTCAGGTAACTGGAGAAAGTTCTGCCACAACAAAGGCTATATATGTCATGGTGTTTTGGAGCCATTATGTTAGAACCTTCCCTCCAGTCTCTACAGTCAATGTCTTGTGTTTCCAACTATTCAGCGTTTCCAGCAAATGAGTTCAAGAACCTTCTCTTTTCTCTCTGCCAATAACTGAAGGGCAAAACGTATTGAAGGTTGTCTGTTGGTCTTCTCTTGATACCCAATGTAGATCGATGTCATAATGACAGTCCCCAAATTGTGTCAATGTCAATACTTTGGTAGAGGAACAAACAGAAGAAATAAATGGATCAGATTAGAATATTGGTTATAATGTCTGCTCCTGGGATTAGTACTAACTCTGGGACAATTTTTTTGTTTTGTTTTGTAATTCCTTTTCTCTGTTGACCTCGAGATAATCATATGTGCTAGGCATTGTGTTAAACTTTTTTTTTCATAAATTTTACCTCTTCATCCTCAAAACAACTCTACAGTGTAGGTACTGTTATTATTATTAGTTTACAACTGAAGTTTCAAGAGGTTAAGAGGTCGAGCTGTTTGTCCAAAGTCCCACAGCTAATAAACAGCAGCTCCAGAAGTCAAACTGAGGACCGTTCATTTTCTGTTTGTACACAATGCATTTCTTTGAATCTGAAGACAGATATTCCCCCTCCAGATTTCTGCATACATTTCTACCAAAATCTTGTTTTCGTGTACACTCATAATCTCTTTCCTTGCAAGGCAAGAATTTAATGCTGTTTAAATCTTCAAAGGAAGTATTGAATGTTAACAAGCTACCCAAGCATTTGGGGAGATGGAATAATGAAGGTGAGGGCATGGGAGTCAGTTCCTAGAGTTGTGCTTTATTTTAATTTTGATGTTAGTAAATTCCTAGGGAAAAAAAATGGAACAATTACTATCATCTTACTACAAGCATTTGTTAAGCCCTATAGTGCATCAAATGCATTTGTATGCCTAGTTCTTGCTCAATAGATTTAATATAGGGAGAAATCACAAAGAAAGAATAGAATTAGAGAGAGGGAGAAAAACAGCTTTCAGTTTTCCTTTTCTTATAATATCTAGTTTTCCCCAGTTGAAGTGAGATGCTATGGTTTTTCTCTGTTCTGTCTGAAAAATAAGTTTTCCATCACTTAACGTTGTGTGGTCTCTGAAATCACAACTCTTACAAAAAAAAAAAAATGCAGCAATGGCTAAATTTCTACAGCCAGGAGAAAAGGCAAGATGGAGGCAGTCCTCTCAATAATTGCTTTCAATTCTCCCTCTTGTGCTGGCCATGGAAACTTGGCCAGTGACTATTAAAGAGCTGTTGGATTGATTCCTCCTCCCTTTTTGTCCTGTTACTGTTTCCTCTGCCCGAAATGCTGTTCTCCCCCTCCAAAGTTATCATACTCCCTCTCATTCTTCAGGTCAGATGTTGGCACCCCTGGAAAGCCTATCCTGACATCCCTCCATCCCCACTTCCCTGATTACTGCTTTCCCTTCCTTCCCCGGCAAGATTAATCACCCCTCCCTCTTTCCTCCTCTAATGCTTTGTTTATACCATTCTCACTAATCATGCTGTGTTAAAGTTAGCCATTTGTTTTTCTGTCTCTTCCTAAAATCTGTGAATATTTTCAAGGCAAAGATTTTTTTTTAATTACTCACCAGTATTTCCCGTGTAATGCTTGCTACATAAAAGGTACTCAGACCAACCAGTTACTTCTGAGTCGTGGAGATTCCATGAATTTCATAGTATAATTGTGCTCCACTAGGGTTTTCACTTTCTGTCTATGTTTTCTCTGATGTTGATTTCAACTTTTATGGCTTTATGATCTAAGAAGATGCTTTGCATTAATTCAATGGCATGGATTTTGTTGAGAAGTGCTTTATGTCCTAACACATGATCTGTTCTGGAGAATGTTCCACGTGCACTGGAGAAAAAGGTGTAGTTGTCTGCGATGGATAGAAAGTTCTGTATATGTCAATGAGGTCTAGTTGGTTAATTGTGACAACAAGGCCTACCGTGTCTTTACTGAGCTTTTTTCTAGACAATCTGTCCAATATTGAGAGTGGAATGTTGAAGTCTCTGACTGTTATTGTTGTGTGATCTGTCTCATTTCTGAGTGTAGTCAGTGTTTCTTCAATGTATTTAGGTGCTCTGATATTAGGTGCATAAATATTTAATACTAAGTCCTGCTTGTGTATTGAACCTTTTAGCAATAAACAGTGCCCATCCTTGTCCACAGTGGTGGATTTTACATTAAAATCTATTTTATCTGAGATTAGAATTGCCACACCTGCTCTTCTTTGTTCATTGTCAGCTTGATATATATTCTTCCATCCTTTAGTTTTCAGTTTGTTCCTGTCTTTAAGTCTAAGGTGAGTTTCTTGTAGGCAACATATGGATGGGTAGTGTCTTTTGATGCAAGATTTCACTCTATGTTTCTTTAATGGAGTGTTCAGTCCATTTACATACAATGTAGTTATTGATAGGTATGTGTTCAGTGTTGTCACTGTGATATATTTATTTTTGTGTTGATGTTTTCTCTATTGTTCTTATTAATCTGTTCTAGCACATTCTTCTTTATGAGTTGATTTTTCACGTTTTGCAGGGTTGGTTTTGTGGTTGTTGAGACTCCTGTATTGCGTTTCTTGTTTTGATATGTTGCATCTTTATTGTGCTTTGCAGCTGCCCCTGTGATCAACGTTTGAACCCTATTTTAACTACTATAAGTCTTATTGACTTCCTCTCCATCTGGAAGGACTATAACGACTGTAGTACATCCCTCTTTTTAATATGATGATATCATAGTTTTCATGATATGATCACTGGATCACTGCTTTTAATATTACAGCTTTGATTGAGTTTGGAGCCTTCCTTAACTGAGTAGATTTCTGGATGATGTGTCCTGTATTTCCTCCTAAAATATAGAGTTAACAGTTTTGTTCTTCTAAGCAAAGAGCTTCTTTCAGTGTTCTTGTAGCTTTGGTTGGGTTTTTACAAAGTCTCTGAGTTTCCGTTTACCTGTGAAGGTCTTAATTTCATATTCCTATTTGAAAGATAGTTTTTCAGGATATATAATTCTTGGTTGGAAGTTCTTCTTCAAGGCTTTGAATGTGTCATGCCACTGTCTCCATGCCAGAATTGTTTCTGCTGAGAAATCTGATGAAAGCCTACAGGGTTTTCCTCTGAGTGTTAGCTTTGCTTTGAATCTTGCTGCCCTTAAGAGTTTCTGCTTATGTTTCATTTTGTTAAACTTGGTTATATTGTGTCTTGGAGTTCTTCTTTTGAGATCTCTATTGAGTGGCATTCTATATGCATCTTGGATATCTATATTCTCTTCTTTCATAATTTCTGGGAAGCTTTCTCTCAGCAGCTCAGCAACAATAGTCTGTGTTCTCAGGTATGTCGCCCTGCTCAGGAACTCCAATTAATCATAGATTGTTCCTATTAATAGAGTCCCACAAGCTTCTTAATGTTTCTTCATCTTTCTTGTTTCTTTTTTCTGATTTCTCCTCATAGATGCTGGAGTCAGTAGCTCTGTCTTCCAAATCAGAAAGTCTCTTTTCCATTTGTTCCATTCTATTTTTTGGCTTTGAATTGAAGTTTCTATTTCTTTGATTTTGTTCTTGATCTGTTGCATTCAGAGTACTGTGTTCCATCAGATTGAACAGCTTGCTTAATTTTTCATTTTGCTGTGCTGCATTTTGTATAAGGTCTAGGAAGGCTCTATGTATAACTCTTTTGCATTCACCTTCCGATAGCTTCAGAAAGGTTTTTTCGTCTCGGAAGTTCTTTGGTTGTTTCTTTTGGGGGCCTCCTGAAGCCATGGGTGATTTCTTCATTACGCTTTTATCCAGAGTTTGTTGCTTATTGGGCATTGTGTGAGTCCATAGAGGCTGGAAGAGATGCTGTGAGGATGGACCGCAGTTGTTTCTGTAGGCTGTCTTAAAATGAAAGGTAAAAGATATCTCACAGCTTCCAAAGCCAGTCAAGTTTTCAGGTGTACAGGTCCCTCTTCCCAGCTGGCAAAGTAAGCACCTCTATATCCAACCCCAGGTGTTATAAACTAGTTCAAAATACAGAAAGGCTACTGCCCTGTTGGCCTCTCCTATCAGGCCCCAGCTGTAGGTGACACTGTGTTGAATACTGTTTTTCTGCCAGAAAAGCACTCTTCTCTGGGCAGATGCTGCCTCCCAGCCTAGGAATTAGGTCCAGCTGAGGCCTCTGTATGGGTATTTCCACCTTCCAGTGGAACAAGATGGCATTCCGCACAAGATCCCCACCTGTCTCAGTACAGGTTATTCAATGGTGGAGGCAGAAAGAGAGGCTAAAGGTGCCAAAATGCACAGAATCCAAAGCCAGGCTCTCAAAATATGGCAATTTCACCTGCTGATCCCACTAGCAGTGCATCTGAGATTAGCTGCTAGTCAAGTCCTAGCTCCTCCCTCCAGCTAAGGCAGAGGAAAAAAAAGTTAAAATGGTGAGTTACCTTCGGTTCGTGAAAGCCAGCCCTCACCAAGAGTGGGGGTCAGAAAAAGAGATGAAGTTTTCCTTTCACTGGTATGAAGTCCACATTAACAGCCCTATGTCATGTCTTAGTGCTCACTAGGTGTCCAGTAGCTTCTGTTTAATTATCACTTCAGGTCTTGGTTTCCAGAGAGGTTTAGGGAGACATGTGTTTAGTCCGCTATCTTGACTCCACCCTCCAGGGTTTTCAATGACTGTGACCTTTTAGAAGCAGATCACTGGATCTTTCTTCCAAGCAATCTCTGGATGGGTTTGAAACACCAATCTTTTGGTGAGTAGCCAGGCATTTAAGCATTTATGCCACTTAAGAACTCTAAAAGGTGCTCAATACAAGCTTATTGGGCCAGGTTTGCATGAGAAATGGCATTGTCACCATTATAACCAAAATCAAGGGAAGAGGTTGTTCCCCATGTCACTGCTTCTCCTCATTTCCTGCAGTAAATACCAACTCCACTACTCCGTGGCTTGGCCCATGTCCAGAGATTGCAGGCTATGTACACGTAGATAAGTTTGAGCAATCCCAGTCTTTGGTGAGGACGGGATCAGTGTCAAGGCTTGAAGGAAGAGCAAGTCTTCCTCTCCATAAGAGTTTCTAGTGGGGCTTCTCCAGGTTCAGCTTTAGTTCAGCTGGCTTTCTGGATCTGAGCTGAGTTGAAAAGTTGGGCTCAGAGTAAAATTCATAAAACATCAAACCCTAGTTCCTCCCAGTGGTTTCAGATTGACGTAAGGCAAAGTCTATTTCCTCCTTAGGCACAGCAGTATGTTTCCTTTGAGTGACTATGTTCTTCTACTCAATACCACATGTAATTGGTGGTGCTGTCCATCAAGCCATCAGGATATCCTCCTCCTCCAACATGGACAGACAGGCCAACTAGAATACAGTGGGGAAAGTGATTGGCCTGGGTTGAGGACATTACCCAAGCACAGCAGATTGGTGTTCAGTTTTGTAATTTGATATGGCTAGGGGTGGTGGGGGTGAGGGATGAGGTAGAAGACAGATACAGAAAGAGAAGAGAGGAGGGAAGGAAGAGACTCTTGTGAAAGTGTGCGTAAATTATAAGTAAAATTTCAAAAACCAAACCCATTGCTTTTTCAGTTGATTCTGGCTCATAGAAACACTGTAAGACAGAATACAACTACCTCATAGAGTTTCTAAGGAGCACCTGGTAGATTTGAACTGCCAATCTTTTGGTTAGCAACCATAGCACTTAATCGCCATGCCACCAGGGTTTCCTAAGTAAAATTATAAGCCTGTAAAACTCAACCAATGAGAGAGGGAGAATTGGCAGGAGGGATAAAAGATAATACATATTACTTGGACCAGCACCCAGAAGAATGCTCTGGACCCCAATATATAGATCAATGCAAATTCAATGTAAAGATTATAAACGTGTCTTTCCTGGTTATAAGGTACCTGGCTGTCACAGATTGAGTTGTGTCCCCCAAATATATCTGTCAACTTGGCTAGGCCATGATTCCCAGTATTGCGTGATTATCTGCCATTTTATCATCGGTGTGATTTTCCTATGTGCTGTAAATCCTGCCTGTATGATTTTAATAAGAGGCAGTTACATTTTAACCAGGAAGGATTCAATCTACAAGATCAGGTTGTGTCTTGAGGTAAACTCTTTTGAGATATAAAAGAGAGAAGCCAGCAGAGAGACACATGCTGCAAAGCAAGGAGCACCAGCAACACATGCACACTTTGGACCCAGGGTTCCTGTGCTGAGACTCTCCTAGACTGGGGGAAGACTGATGACAAGGACCTTCTCCCAGAGCCAACAGAGGTGAAAAGCCTTCTCTTGGTGCTAACACCCTGAGCTCAGACCTCAAGCCTCCTAGACTGTTAGGGAATAGATTTCCCTTTGTTAAAGTTATCCACGTGTGGTATTTCTGTTCAAGCAGCACTAGATAACTAAGACACTGACTGTAAGGGTGGTGGTACAAACAGTTTGTGCTGAACTGCAATCATAAATTTTGGCAGTTTGAACTCAACCTAATGATGCTGAGGAAACCCTGATTTGCATAATGTTTAAGTGTTATGACTGCTAACCAGAAGGTCTGCATTTCAGATGTGCCAGGCACTCCTTGGAAACTCTATGGGACAGTTCTACTCTGTCCTGTAGGGTTGCTATGAATCGGCATCGACTTGAAGGCAGTAGGTTCATGTTCCTGAAGAAGAAAGGCACCAAACAACAACAACAATAAAAACGTGTAGCACTCATCTACTCTATGATACTCAGGATTTCCATGAGTCAGAATCAGCTCTATGGCAGTGAGGTTGTTCTTCGTGTTGTCATTGCTTTATTCTAGCTATATAGCCTAAAAAACAATCTCCTCTGGCCTGAACCCCCTTCCGTAACTTTGAATGTCAGGTCATCTTTCTTCCCACCTGGATACAGCTTGGGAATGAAGCCTTCACAGAGGAAGCACAGCTCAGAGGTGGTGAGAAACAGACACACTCCTGATGACATCATCTGATCCAGCTGTACTTGGACTTTCCAATAAATCTTCTTTTTGGCCCCAGCTGGTTTGAGTTTTGTTTCTCTCTCTTGCAATGGAAAGCATACTGAGTAATAGACTTTTGCTAACACACAAATCTGCTTCCCATTTGCAGATTACAGAAAGAGTGCTCCAAGCTCAATAAAGCAGGACCCTTGACTTAATTTCAGCACTGTCTATGATCATTATTTTGAGGAAGATATTTCCTCATGAAGATTTTAAAAGAGTATGTAGCTTTAAAGAGTTCAAATTCAGATTCTATTAGGACACATGCCTGACCTAGGAACGATGGCATTGGACTACTAGGGTTTCCATTAAGAGATCTTACTGCCTATGGATTCTACCCAAGTATGCACTTCTTCTAATGTAAGGTGAGTTTATATTTTGACAGAATATCTTGGTACTTTTCAAAGTACAATGAGGGTGCTTGCTAAGAAAGATTGAAAGTTAATGATATTCCTCTTCATTTACATTGTTTATTATAATAACAACAAACTCTCCTAAACCTTAATAATTTACAATAACAATTGACCAGTCAAATCATCCTCACATTTTCTACTTTCCTGTAATAGATCACGTCTCCATTGAAGTGGATGATTACCACTGTCTGAAAAAGTATTGTTTGATGTCTATAAGCACAGTCAGCAATCAATAATTTGAAATTTGTACCATTGGTACCTCTAAGTCCTGGCACATCATTTTTTATTTCATTCAATCCGCTTACTGTTGAAGAAAAAGAGTTTTGAACCACTGCCACAAAGCACATTTATGTGTGAAATAGGGTTCATTTCTACAGTGGGAAGTATATCATTTTGATGTTTATTTGCAATATTAATTGAGCATATGGATTCCACTTTTCAAAAACTGTGGATTTATTACAAATACTACTACTGATGACTTTATTGCAGTGAGAGTATTCATATGCAGAACTTGAAAAGATTTTGGAGTCAAAGCATGGATTTTTAAACACAGAAAAGGTAATTTATGCTGTCATATGAAATTGAAATTCCCTCATTTGTAGTTAGTTCAAGGACAGACTCAAGGAGGAGATGTATTTTTTTCAATTGTTATCTCTTGTTTGATCTTACACCATATATAAACAGAATGTGGAAAATTACCTTTAGCCATTTCTAAGTATCAGTTAGCAATAGTAAAATGTAAGAGTAGAAGATTTCAAATCGCTTCCACTCCCTTCCCTAATATACATCCTTCACACATACACACACATTGTACTATTTAGAACAAACAAAAAATAAACAAAGCAAAAGCACTTTCTTCGTTATAGGTTTGATGTTAGAAATAGCTGGGAAAATAAACCCTGACAAGGAACACTGAGTTCAGCAGGCTTGGGAAGATGAGAGGTCCAAGAATTGTCACCCAAGAATCCTGCGAGCATTCTCACTAGGAAGAAGAGAGATGTCAGACTCTTAAAGGAGCTGAGAGGCTCTCAGACTGTTAAAAGAGATTTAGGAGCAGCATGCAAGCTTGTCATAGAACAATGGCTGCCAGTGAAAGAAGAACATGCTTCAGAGAAGGTAACTAAACTTGAGGAGAGAGAATGGTAATCTGGACTCTGTCCTTTAGCTCACTCAAACTTACTGGTCAGTTACCAGATATCTTGTGTACATGGTAATTAAAAAAGAAAACAAAAACACTACGCTGTGCGTTGTAGCGCTGAAACTTTTATCAGACACCTACTATATGCTGTTGTGAAGACATCAGGTGAAGACAGAGGTGGGAAGATGTAATTCTTGCAGCTAAGAGACCTCTCATGTGATGGGTCAAAAGTCAATGCCTGTAACTGTATAATGAGGCTGAAGAGATGTATGGATAAGGTGCTATAAATATTTGGAAAAGGAAAGATAATCTATGCCCTGGGAACTTTGAGAAGGACTCATAAAGGAAGACGGTATTTGAGTTGGATTTTGAAGGGTGAGTTGGAAGAGAAAGAACACAGAACATTGAGCAAAGAGACAAACACGGACAAAAGGCAGACAAATAGATAATATGTTCAAGAAGCTTTGGACCAGTCCAGTGTGTCCCATCTTTAAGATCTATGGAAGAGGAATGGGTGGTAAGACTGGAAAAGGAAGTGGTGTCAAAATATGGAAGGTCTTAAATGACCAAAACAGCATTTGGACTTCCCTGGGCTGATCCTGGGAAACCACTGAGAATTCATGGGTAGGTGAGAGAGGATGCTGGTATAGATCAGGAAGCTTATCCTAGCAGCATGCTTCTTATCATTGGGATAAGAAGTCACCTGGAGGAAGTGAGTCTGGGGAAGGTAGTGAGGGACTGACTGGCGAGGGGTATTTGGAATGAAAAGTAGGCGAGCAACAAAGGAGAGAAGGCAGATGTGAAATTGTCAGGTCTCAGCAACTGCCCAAGTGGGAGTCCAAGAGTCAGAGGAGGGGGTGTTGAGTCTGGAGAACAAGAGCATGATGGGAAGTGATTGATTCTGGACACATGACTTCAAGTTTCCGGTGTGAGATTAAGGAGGAAAGTCAAGAAGACAGCTGTACATGTGGTTCTGGACTTTGGGAGAGAGGACAGAGCTAAGACAAAGATTTGGGAGTCAGCCCCAGAGAGGTGAGTGCAGAAGCCATGAGAATGGATGAGATCACCAAGAAAAACCCATCTGGAGGGAAGACAGGCAGATGATCACACGAGAATGTAAAATGTAAAAATGGAAAGGGGAAAAGGGAAGGACTTTGAAAGATGTTAAGTGCCAGAGAAACGCTACACAGTAATGAGGATTCATGAAATATCAGACAATACTTTGGAGCTGAAAGAGACCTTAAAGATAGTCTGTCTAATCATTGCATTTGACAGGAAGCAGAGGCTCCAGAAAGGTTAAATTACAGCTGGCTAACAGCTGCACTCAGAGCTGTACTTGGTCCAAATTGTGAAGAAGCAGATAAAGCTTCTTTACTCTGTTCTTCTGCCTCTGTATCTCAGAACCTGTCCTCTCTTTATTATTTAAAATAACATTAGTAGGAGAAACATTTCTTGAGCTCTTTCTTAGAGACCTAGCTGATTGTAACAGTTAACGAGAGTGAAACCAGGCTGACCTGATTAGCGTTTTGGACTCTCTACTTGGAACAAACTGAACTTCCCAAGCCTCCGTTTCCTCAGTTGTAAAATGCGGGCAGTAACAGTGCTTCCCTCATAGCTAATCTATATACACCACTTAGAACAGTACTTGGCTCCTTGTAATTTTCATGTAAACACTAGCCATTATTTTACAGTATGCTCTCAATTAAAGTGACAGTATAATTTATTGTCCAAATTAGGGTGGGTTAGAGTAGTGCCATGTTGGAGCCTGAGGCTTTGATTTATAATTTGAATCTTTTGTTAATCACAGATATTTTTGTGTCCATTTGGTGATTTTGAAACTTTGCACTAAAATGTTATTTATCTTGGTTACTGAGTTTACTGTAACAGCCTGAGATTTCCCACAGAAGGCAAGCCGCTCCCTCACTTCATTCCAGCCCTGCTTTTGAGGATTAAATTGAAGTTTTTAAACAGTTTTACAGGCCCCATAGGCATAAATCACGCTTTCCCAGGCATGATGGAATACATGGGCATCCTATCCATTGGCCAACCTCATCTCTATTTTCAAAGGTCCGTGTGTGTGGCTTGTCTCCCACCAGTTAGACACCTCCTTTTCCAGGCTATAGCTGCATCCTCAGAAACCCCTGGGAACCCCACATCTGAAGTTCAGGAGTGTATTCCACGAATAGCCACAGGGAATTGAGAACTGGGCTCCAAGCTGAGCCCTCTGAAGTTGCTTCCCTGAAAGGCCATGGCCTGTACCTTCAGTTTCTATTAGGAAACAAATATGCCAGTAGGGGCAATGGTAAGCTGATCTCAAGAGGTGACAGTGATAAGCAGTTAATGTCTTACTGCTCCCTGGAATATTTGCATAATCTGGGAAATAATATTAGAATTTACCTCATGGTAATAAATGACACCATATATGCAAACCACTTAGCAAAGAGCTTGGACATGGAAGGTACTCAACATGTAGTTGCTGTGTGCTGTCTAGTAGTTCTGACTCATAACAACCCTATAGAACAGAGTAGAACTACCCTAGGCTGAAGTTTAGTTAGGAGCGGATTAACAGATCTTCTCTCCCGAAGAGCAACTAGTGGGTTCATACTTCTGACTTTTCACTTAGTGGCTTAATGCTTAAACATTGTGCTACCAGATCTTCTTCAATAGGTAGTAGTTACTACAAGAACTGCCAATTAAGGTAGCAAACTCCTCCTTAGAAAAAGTGATCCATGCCTCATTGCTGAGTATCACTATGGTCCCCTTCAAAGTACTCCCCTTAGGAAGTTATGCACCAACACTAGAGCCTAGTGCACCTTTAAAAGAAATTTTGGAATTCTTACTCTGCAATGGCCATCAGAGCTGTCGTTGTATACCTCTTGATGTCCTGAATGTCCTCAAAATGCCTTCCTTTCAATATTTATTTTATCTTCAGGTAAACCAAAAAGTCACTGGGGGCCAGATTAGATAAGTAGGGAGGGTGTTCCAATACAGTTTTTTGTTTACTGATTAAAAACTCCCTCACAAACAACTAGATAATTAAGTCTGCAAACTTGCTGCCATGCTGCCATGTACAATGGCCATTCCAGAAAAAGTTCCCCAAATTTGCTTTAAAAGGTGGACCAGGCACTGGCACTGGTGCATGGCTTCCCAGTGGGAGTACTCTAAAGTTGACTGTAGTGATATTCAGCAATGAGGTATATTGCACTTAGAACAATTAGGTTCTTAGAATTATTTGTCAGTCATTGTATTATCAATATTGAAAAACTAATTATTTAACACCTACATAGCATTATTTTTACTCTATTATTACAACACTTTATTACTATTACTGTAATTAAACCTTGTGAAATTTCTGGTATTCAACAGGGTTTGACAATATGAAACAAGAAAAATGATTTGATACTAATAATATTAGTATGATGATTAGATTAACTTATATCAAACTGACACCGGGGAAATTAAAATTGGTCAAATATTAGCAAATTCATTAGGTCCAACCTAATAAAAACAGTATTTTGTAGGCAGCATTAAAGCAATTCAAAGGGCTGAATAATTAACAACTATTACATGAGATAATTACTTCATACAGACAATTGCTAGCTTTATAAATTAAGTTTAATTATATATCACACAAGAATGTGTACATTCCACTCTGCTCCACTCCACGTTTATGGAGCATCCCTGCACCCCAGGGATCGAGACACGAACACACAACCGGATGCCAGTCATCGTGCAGATTTTCTCCACGGCACAGTGTTCTTTCCGGTGGCTGAAGTTGTAGCTCAGATTGTGCACTTTTAGCAATTATTGTTAGCAGGACGCGGTATGTGGTCATTTTCCTACGTCGGTAACTCCCTGATGTTCCAGACAATACCCACTTTTTCAGCAGAGCCCAGGAAGTACCAGGAATAATCTATGAGATGGCGTCAGATGGTGGAAGGATGGCGTCAGACGATGGAGGAAAGTCGTTCTGTTTCCAGCTTGATTCTCTGTTCTGTAAAATACAGCCCAGAACTAGTTGAAATCAAAGCGACATATTTGATTTTGATTTGCCAGCACACACTTTGGACCCTTTCTGACTCCCTAAGTCATCACTATGAGAAGACAAGATTGAAACATACAGGAGCATTATATTCCCTAGAAAGAACAAGGTTCAAGTTACAGTATGTCAGCCAATATGACCTTTTCATTTTTGCATTTGGAGAGAACTAAAGGAATTTGCAAACCCTTCGACAAGTTTTCCTCATCCCCTTAGGTTCTCCCTCATCTTGCTAATTTAGCTGGACTTGGCCTCTACCTAAAGCTAAGTTCATCTAAAATTAAGTGGTCTAGTAAGTGCTGGGTCTCGAAATTGGGACTCCCCCGGAAGTAGAAAAAATGACCCAGGAAGTCAGTGACTGACAGTCTATGAAAACAAACACTTTCAAGATCTTTCTTGAATTTCCACTAAAACCAGTGAAGCAGTAACTGGGATGTCATTTGGCTCTGGGAAATAGTGGATGGCAGATAAGCAGATATATGTAACCTTAACATAACTTTTTTTTTTTTAATTTAACATGACTGAGTGAAAATGTACATTCCCGTATAACTTTGCGTGACCACCTATATGCAGCTTCCACACTACTCTCCCTGTCTGGTGACAGCACACTATTCCTCTCTGCTCCATACATGTCTTATCCACCCAACAGCCTCCTTTCCCCTCCTCTCCACCCACTCTCCTTCCTCCAGCTGGAGGTCAGCAGGATGATATCCTACAGATGTACAGAACCATAAAGTGCATCCAATATATGGTCACTCTGCATTGCCAAGTCCAATCCATTCCTGTCCAAAGAGTGGACCTTCGTTATAATTTATGGGTAAGTGCAGCATCAGGACCGGGAGCAATGCTCTCAGGGGAACCCCGAAACCACTGGACCATCAATTGAGGTCTTTTAGTGGAGATCTCAGGATGCACTCCTTTTTATTCTTGTGTTGCCAGTGAGACTCCTCTCTGTGAGCTCCATCGTGGCTATCACTGGTGGTGGCCGGGCACCATCCGGTTCTTCTGGTCCCAAGTCGATGTAGGCACCCACTCTTGTGGGTCTCTCTGTCTTCTAGGTTGTCTTTACCACATGTGATTTCGGTCCTCGGTGAGCATCCGTTCCTACTGAGTTGGGGACTATTTGCTGTGTCCTTGGATGGCAGCTTGGCAGCTTTTAAGACCCCAGACGCCACTCACCAATGTGGGGTGCAGAGAGCTCTCTTAGCAAAACGCTAGTTGTGCCAATTGGCCTCGATTTCACCTAAGAGCATGGTCCCCTGCCCCCCGCTCCAGCTACTCTATCCTTGCAATGTTGGGTTAACATGGAAGGAGTACTCAAGTTATGCTGAAGTCCACTTAATGTTGTTCTTGTTTCTAATGTGTGCTATCACCGATTTCTCCCAACCAGATTTCTAGCAACTATCTAATCTAAACCCTTCCCCCCTCGCCCTCCCTCCCTCCCCTCCCTTGCAGCTGTCAAAGAGTCTTTTCTTCTGTACACAAGTCTGTTTTTGAGATTGTATCGTAGAGGTCTCATACAATATTTGTCCTTTTGTCCTTAACATAATTTTAATTGCAAGAATTTCTCCCCTGAATAAGAACAAATATGAATTTTTTAAAAGATTGTTCCAAAGAAAAGTTATTGAAGACATTTAAAAATAATGTTTTGAGGTTCAGTCTTTGTTCTTCAAACTGCTTCGTTCAGTTCCTTCTTTCTAGAGTAGGAGAAAAGAGCCTTTCAAATGTCGAGTTAAAACTTCCTCCCTAAATGAAGGACATCAAAGACAAGGAAAATAGGAGCCCAAGAGACAGAAAGAGTCTCCTGATCCGGAGACTACACCAGCATGAGACGAGAAGAACTAGAAGGTGCCCATCCAAGACCAATGGCTGTCGCCACATGGAAGACAGCAAATAGTCCCTAATGAAGTAGGAGAAAAAGGGGGTGCAGGACTCAAACACTATTAAAAAGACCAGACTCGATGGTCCAACAGACTGGAGAGTCACTGGAAGACACGGCCCCCAGAATCACTGCTAGCCCAGAGCCGAAACCCTTCTTGAAGCCAACTCTTCAAAGATTAGACTGGACCATAAGACTGACAGAGTGGGCTTCTTGGCTTAAGTAGCTACATGAGACTAACTGGGCAACTCCTGTCCAGAGGTGAGATGAGAAGGCAGAAGAGGACAGGAACTGGTTCAATGGACACAGGTAATACAGAGTAGAAAGGAAGAGTCACAGGGTTGAGGGCACAGCTAGACTAACAGTAACATGTGTATAAGTTTTTGTGTCACTGGTTGTCTTGGATTGTAAACTTTGACTTAAAGCACAATGAAGTATTCAAACGGGAAAAATATTTTAAAAACATAGATAAAGAAAAACTTCTGCCCCTTCTTTTCCATCCCTGTCCCTGCTCTACCATCTCTTTCTCTGGCATTAGTGCCTGTCCTGTATTATTTATTCTGAGCCTCCAGGCTGTTCAATGCATAGGCTACAGAGTACACAGATTTGTTCTCTTGGATTCTAAAACTCACAGAACAGTCTTGTCCCAGGCAATAGGGGACACCCAGTTTCTCTTGGCCTGATAGTCTGTCTTGCCCTTCCCGACAGAGGTATTCCCATTTCTCAGAAGGGTGCTTTCCAAAGAAGAAAGCATGAACTCCTTGAGATGGCTCTTCTTCATTTTTTTTTAAAGTGATTTTATTGACAACATTTTGTTTTCATGTTAAAATCTTTGGCTGCCTGTCTAACAGAGACATTTATCAACTTTAAGCAAAATGCAATTCATTCTTTTGTTTTCTTCTTTTCCTCAAATTGCTATTCTGGGAATCACATTCATTTATTGTTCATTCATGGAAATTTTACTGACTTCCCTGTTAGGTGCTGGACACTCTGAGTTCAGATTCAAGAATTTTCTTGAATTCCCGTTAAAACCAATGAGTTAACTCTTAGATATACTCCATGCTGGACAATTTCAGCTATTCAGTGCTGTGACTTACTTCCTGTTGAAGCTGAGAGCTATTCAAAGATGAAGAAATAAACCCTGCCTACAAGAAAACTGCCATCTTATAGGGGAAGTAATTACATGCCATCACCTGTAATATGAGGAGACCCAGTAATAAATAACATCCAAGCTAAACAATGTAAGTGTTCCAAAAAGCATTCTTTTAGTTTCTCTGAGATTCCTGCAGTTTAAACCCTTTATCTCTGTCTTGGGCATTTCAAAAATTGTGTCCTGCCAGGCACTTTTTTTCTCAGCATCAAATCCAAATTCAGTCCTGAAAGGCTTCCTCTGTGTTTTCCCTCTCCAAAAACCACAGCTTACAAGTCAATAGGTAAGGGTAACCCTTGTAGCAACAGTAAACTCCAATAAACAAGAGAGTTATTCTCAAGTGGGAAAACCAAGAAGTCAAGAAGTTAATGTTTTATTGACAACACTGGATAAGTCCATGAGTAAAAGAAAACCTCACAATTCAGAAATCATTACTAGCAATAATTCCCTCAATTATAATCAAAAGAAAAATCGTAATGTCAGCAGCTCAGGTGCCTAGAGACAGGTAAAAAATAATTGTTTGGCATTCCCAGGGATCATCATGGAGGAAAATAACCCTAGACAACAGACTAGAACTGCCCCTAGAGTTTCCAAGGAGCATCTGGTAGTTCTGAACAGCTGACCTTTTGGTTAGCAGATGTAGCACTTAACCACTATGCCACCAGGGTTTCCGGAGAAAACTTAGGAAATGCTAATAAGAAATACACATGGATTTTGCAGAACAATGAATAAAATGATACAGTGCAACAATTTGCTGTAATTTTCCCTTACCTACCACAGTGTCTGCTTCATTATAAGCACCTAAATATCAGATATTTCCTGCCCCTGGAAATATTCCTGGCGTACACAAGGCACTTACAAGTACTTGCTGAAGAAATGACTGAATGGTGATTCTTGTTTTAGGTACTCAGCTAAGTTGTGAAACTCATTTAAAGTACTCCAAAACCAAAACCCAAAACCCAAACCATTGTCATCAAGTTGATTCTGATCCCTAAGGTTTCCCAATGGCTGTGATTTTTTTGGCAGTAGATCACCAGGCCTTTCTTCTACCACTGGGTAGATTCGAACTGCCAACCCTTTGTTCAGTATTTGAGTGCTTAACTGCTTGTACCACCCAGGGGCTCTGGCTCCCACCCAGGTCAGTCAAGGTGAAAACTGAGAGGAGGGGAACGAATGGAGGAAGGAGGAGGGTGATGAAGTAGGAACCTACAAGCTACCAGGTGACTCTGATACAAAACTTTGAGATAGAGCATGCTGAATCCTCCTGTTTCAAAGCCCCATAGCATCTGTTCTTCCACTTTTGTAATCATGCTTGTAATTAGATGGTCAGCGCCATGAAGGCAGAGACTATGGCTGTGTTGTTCAGTGCCAGATTTCTAATATTCGGTACAATACCTGGCTCAGAGCAACATTTGTTACATAATTGTTGAACTAATTGATTTGAACATGAGAATCCCCTTTTTCATTTGTAAGAGAAGAATAAATAAATTGTCTCGAATGGTTGATACACAGTTTTGAGACTATGCATATAAAGGACTCGGCCCCATGTCTGCCATAATAAATGTTCCTACATATCATCACCTTTGGGGTCATTAACAAGAGGAGGAGGAGAGTACTTATTCAGCGTTTAGACTAGGAGTTAGAAAGTCAGATGCCTAGGAGCTCTAAATAGGCCATGCTGTCGCATTTGGCATGCTGGTTTTATATTTCCCAACAGGAGGGGGTGGAAATCATGGCAGACTAAGCTTGTACATGTCATCTGCAAAGGCTGTCCCTTCTTAGTGCTTGCCTATAACTGTTCTGTGGGTGCTCACACCCGTAACTACCAGTTCTTCTGAGGTTTCAAGAAAAGATGACAATGTGGACCTCATTCTGAAACATCCCAATTTATGAACTAATTATTTAAGGTGTTTAAAGCTCTGTTCAAGCCAAATGAAGCACATGTATCCCTGAGCCATGGATTGTGTTCTCTGATTTATTCCAAGGCCTAGGTTATTCCAGGTATCTGGGATAGACTCTCTTCCTACAGAAAATAGAACTAACATTGTCTAGCTTGGCTGCACTTGCTGGACTTCTGGGTTTGGGAGACCGTCTAGTTCAAACCAACCAAAACAATAGGAAGAAAGATTATGCCAGTGTGCTTACAAATGACCCTGTAGGAGACATTCATTTGGGGTGTGGGAGGCCAGGATGATGACACGATGCTCACAGCAGTGCTGACATTGCTGTCGACCTAAATGGTCAGACAGCAGGACAAGATGACATTGCATGCTTTTATTTAATTGCTTTCCAGTGGGTTTCTTGGTGAACTATCTCCACCTGGAAGGACAGAATTATTTCCAACAGCTAGGGGGCTCTAGCAGACCACCTTTCCAATGAAACTGGACTTCCTGTAATAGATTCAGGTCCAAAATTGGATAACTGCTTTCATGCTTGCTGTAAATATGAATAGATGAACTTTACCTAAACATTGTTTAATCATGTAAAAAAATTACTGATACTGTTTATCAAACTTTCTTTATTTCACATTTTCTTCTTTACATTAAAGAAATTTTCCTATATGCAAGAAAATTTCCTATATGCAATAAAAACCTTCTTGATTTTATGGTGAAAGTGTAATAAATACCCTAGATGAGACAATACATTTCTACTGAAATGGTAATACATTTGGCATTTAGGTTGATGTGTTTTACTCCAATCCTTATCCTGTAGTTCTGCCAAAAGCACTATTGATACTGAGAGATAACAGGAAAAATAAAATTTCAGTCCAGAAAAACTACATAATTTGAGCGTTTTAAAACCAAAACAACTTTTCAGCTTTTTAGAGATGCTCAACAAAAGAACGCCTCAGTGGAGCGTCTGAACTTGTATCTACTCGTCACCGTGGCTCTTCTTTTCTGACATTTCCACTATCGAGACACTTAAACCTAATAATTTAGCCTCAATTCCCAGTTTCCCTTTCTTTTGCCCTCCGTTCTGCTCTAGGACATGTTTTAAAAGCACTTAGAAGCACTTAACGGACAGATTTAGCAAAATCTTCATCTTGCTGCCACAGCTCCATCGCATACAAAAGGCTGAATAAACTTGCCTTCTCCCGCCTATATCCCCTAAAAATATTGATTGTGGTCAAGGGGGAGGCAGGAGGAAAAAGCTACACAGCAGGCAAAAAAATTGTTTTGAATTGTTTCTTTTCAGATGCTAAATGCCCACTTCCTCTTTCTTATCAGCCACTTTCTGCACTGGAAATCACAGTACTTAAACAAGTATCTGCCCACCTTTTCAGTTTTCGGAGCATGTCAAACATCGCTGTTTCCCAGATATACTGACTTCAGGAAAACAGAAAACGTGGTTTTTTAATCTGGACCGTTCTTTCCTATTTGTAAAGCCCGTGAGAGTTGAACTCCATTGTCGTCAAATCAGGTCTGACGGCGACGCCCTGCTGTTGATAGGTGCCATCCAGTCAATGTGGACTCACAGCAGCCCTACAGAACACAGCAGAGCTGCCCTATAGGATTTCCAAGGAACACATGGTGGATACGAACTGCAAACCATTTGATTAGCAGCCAAGTGTAACCACTGGGTCACCAGGCCTCCTTGAGAGTCGAAGGGAAATGCAATCCACGTATTTCTGACCATTTCTATTCAAATACATTCATCTAAAGAGGTCTCTTTCCTCCTCCCACTCCTTGCCCCTTTATAAAAGTGATTCGATGCCTAAGAACCTTTAAAATAAATCTTGGTACCTTTTTATTTTTCCCTTAGAAAGAGGAAGTTTCTTTTGAGTAAGATTAAGTACATCCTCAAGATTTGACTCTGGCTACCAATTTGGAAGTAATTTTGTTACTACTGGAATCTACAGTGACTTTTCAGAGCAGATCACCTAGTTCTTCATCTAGTTGTATCGCTAACTCTCCTGTATTTCTTCAAATCCTTTCCATGTATTAAACGCTCAGTCACTCAACTTATAATTAGGGTCCCTCCTTGTGCCAGGCCCTGTGCTAGGTGCTGGGGGTACCACAAAAAAGCATGACAGACACACTTCTTGCCCTCATGGAGTCTAACAGAGCAAAGAGACACCTAACAAGGGGTTGCAAGTCTGATGACGATCCAAAACCAAACCAAACACACCACCTTCAAGTCAATTGTGACTCACGGTGACCCCATAGGACAGGGTGGAACTGCTCCATAGAGTTTCCAAGAAGCAGCTGCTGGGTTTGAACTGCTGACCTTTGGGTTAGCAGACATAGCACTTAACCACTGCTCCACCAGGGTTTCTGATGGAGATCCAGGGCGGTCCACGTGGTTAACATATTCAGCTGCTAACCAGAAGGCTGGCAGTCAGAGTCCACTCAGAGACCTCTTGGACGAAAGTCATGGCAATCTGCTTCTGAAAAAAACAACCTCAGAAAACCACATGGAGTGCAGTTCCGCTCTGACATGCGCAGGGTCACCCTGAGTCTGAATTTACTCAGTAGCAACTGGTTTGGTTGTTTTGGGTTGTAAATCAGATGAGAGAATTCCTAGTGCTCAATTCCTGATGAAGCATTCCAGGAGCTGGAACCTCCAGCCAGACAAAAGGGACCCAGCCTCGAGCCATGCGACAAGCTCGGAGCTCTGAAGTGGAAGAGAAAAAAGGCCTAGGTGGCGGAAGCTTAGGAAAGCGAGGAGAGAGGCATGCAGATGAGGCTGGCAAAGTCATTGTCACTCATGGGGTGATACAGGATCCCCCCAGCTTGGCACATTTTCCAAACAGCCCTCTGTGAGCTTGTCACCTAAGTGCCACCAGCAAGGCAAAGCAAAGGTATTTGTATACAAACACACACGCATGTCTTTATATATAAACATACATAGAATATGTTTTTGTGTCTTTTACATTTTATTGTCTCTTGGCTTAACAAGCCCTGATGGTAGCCCTGATGGTTAAGTGCTCACTGCTAACTAAAAGACTGGCAGTTCAAATCCACCCAGCCGCTCTGCAAGAGGAAGTTCTGCTCCTGTAAAGAATACCCCGTTGCCATCAAGTTGATTTCAACTTACAGCAACCCCATAGGACAGAGTAGAACCGCCCCAAAGAGCTGCCAAGGAGCGCCTGGCAGATTTAAACTGCTCACTTTTTGGGTTACAGCCACAATAGCACTTAACCGCTAGGATGCCAGGGTTTTGCTGTAAGTGACAATCTAGAAATTCCTATGGGGCAGCTCTGCTCTGTGATGTTAGGGTTGCTGATACAGAACTGGCTAGACTGCACTCAACAAGACAACAAGAACAAGCTCTTGGTTTGGGTCTCTCGGTCACTCTCCTGGAATCCGGTCACTCCCCTGGAATCCGAAACAGCCTCTTCAGTCTCTCTGCCTCCAGCCTCTTCCCTTGCCAGGTTTAGCAATGCCGTTCCCCTGTTTGGAAATCCCTGAGAAATCCCAGATGGACCTCTGATATGTCCTCTTTGCCTACTATGCAAAATCCAGAGCAAGTTGTGTTCTGACGCCAGCCTGGCCCTCTGCTCTTCCAGCTCCCTTCTCCTCTCTCCCTAGCATCTGGGCAGGCATCAAGTACTGCACCCACCCAGCTGCACCAGCTTCCTTCCTCCCCTCCCCTCCCCTCATGTTGCATCTCTCAGTCTTCACCATAAAACTCTGGCTCTATGGTTCAACAAGAGTTGTTAACTGCCACTAACTCAGCCCCCAATTCACGGTGACCCCATCTGTTACTGACAATAACTGCCCTGTAGGGTTTTCTTGGCTGCAATCTTTACAGAAACAAATTGCCAGGCCTTTCTTCTGTGGAACTGCTGGCTACCAACCTTTGAGTTAGCAGCTGATTGCAAACTACTTAAGCCATCCAGGTTCCCAACAGGAGTTAGTTCTCCAAATAATGGTGCATATTGGGAAATGCTGATGAAGTTCAACAGTCATTTCAGTACAAAACTTCCAGAGGCTTTAATATGCTAATGCACACTCTGACTCCCCAGGAGCAGGGGTATAGTATCCCCAACTTATGTGGAAACAATCCTCGTCCCTTCTAGAGTACTACAGGGGGACCAGCATTCTGATGATGACATGTTGGGAATGAGAACCTAGGGCCCTGAGCTTAGTGAAAGGTTACAGAAAAGAGCATGTGTGTGTGAACTAGGAAGCATGCTTGCCCTAAGTTATGAATGACTGACAGCCTGTTAACATTTCTAGAACATTCTCCCCTACAAAACTGAGTGAAAAATTTCCAGAGGTTGGAGTAGCAGCATTTGGGATGACGAGATAACTCATTCCTTTATGTTTAAATATCACCATGAACCAGGACCTGTTAAACAACTTTCAGGGCCCAGTGCAGAAGGAAAATGCAGGACCCTGCCTCCATAAACTACTCAGAATTCTAAAATGATGGTAGCAGGTGGTGGTTTGAAGCTCGGGCCCTTTAAGTGCAGGGCCCTGCATAACAGTACAGGTCTTGTGCTTATGAAGCTGGCTCTGCCTTCTCTGGTCCGACATAAATCTTTATCGTCTTGCACACATGCCTTTTTAATTTCCTGTATTACATTTGGGATGTTTCTGTATCATGGATTCCCAAACCACCCCTGGATTGATAATTCTTTAGGAAGACTCACAGGACTCAACTATTATTCACTGTAGCGAAAGGGTACAAAGTAAAATCAGCAAAGGGAAGAAGCACAGAGGTGAGAGGGTCCTTTATAAATGGAGTCACAAAGGACAAGTTAGGGCCCCCTCCCCCCCCACGGGGCAAGGAGCTGCTGTGACAACATGGGTGGAATGTTGTTCACCAAGGAAATGCATTAGATTCCAGGGTGGCACAAAAGCTTTGCACTGAATAACTCACTGAAACATTAGTAGTTCAAACCTGCCCAGAGGTGCCCTGAAAAAAAGCCCTGGCAACCTGCTTCCGTAGTATTTCTGTCCATGGCCATCCAGCTGATTCTGACGCATGGTGACCCCATCACAGCAGAACTACTCCACAAGGTTTTCAAGGCTGCCACCTCTCAGAAGCAGATCAGCAGGCCTGTCTTTTGAGGGGCCTCTGGCTGGGTTCAAACTGCCAAACTTTTGGTTAATAATCCAGGGCTTTACCCTTTATGCCACCCAGGGACTCCTCAAGAAGATGGCCAGGAAAACCCCAGGGAGCGGTTCTACTCTGTAACACATGGGATCACCACGAGTCAGAGTCAGCACTACAGGAACAGGTTTTGTTTTTCAGGGAAGCTCATTACAGACTCAGTGCCCGTGGTTTTTACTGGGAGCTGGTCCTGCAGCGACCCTCTGTCTACCACATCCCCAAACTACAAGCTCTAGGAGGCAGGCAGGTATGTAGCATAAATCATGTTATTTGCACAGTTTTGGCATAGCAAGGTACTCTTAATAGGCAATGGTGGAAACCCACCCTGAGTCCGAGTTCCTACACACCAGCCAGGAACCAATCTTGCAAGCAGACCTTTCTAAAGATAAAAGTCTCCGACCCCCTATATTAACTATTTTGTCTGCACAGCTTGAGAAGTTTTATTTTTTCTAAAATTCATTCAATCTTGCTAACAGGTTTACATTTGCAGGTAGTGGTGAGTTAGGCACAAATCAGCTGAATACTTTCTCCTACTCAGGCTGAGTGGACACATTTGCCAAGGAATTCCAATTTCTTCTGTTCCACCACTGAAGACGATTTCTCTAGGAAGCCTGTAAAAGAGAAGTCATGAGTGAGCCTCAGTTACCTGGTAAAGAAACCATCTTGCTCCATCTGCTTCTACAGTTCATTGGGGCATGCTGTAAAAAAATAGGAGTTTATTTTACCTTTTTAAGAAGCTTTACATTAAAGCATTTGGGCAAGTTTGCATGTTGCCATGATGCTGGACAGCTTTCAACAGAGCTACCAGACTAAGATGCACGAGAGAGAAGGGCCAGGCAATCTACTTCTAAAAATCAGCCAGTGTAAACCTGATGGGTCACAGTGGTCCAATACATAACCCATCATGGAGATGGCCCAGAGCCCAGCAACAGTTCATTCTGTTGTGCCTGGGTCCACCATGCACAAGCTGGGAAGCTACAAGGCGACACGCAAGCCTTGGCTGAGGTCCTCCTCCATACACCAAACACCAGCCTGACTGCCAGTTTCCAGAAATCCCCTGTGGGGGTCAGTGCTCATCCACTCCAGATCAGCAGGTATGGGCCCATTGCAGCTTTCTTCCTTTCTCCTCCCAGTCAAAAGGCCACCAGCTAAGTGATACTAAAGTGAAATTGACCAAAAAGGCGTGTGAGTTAACTCTGTCAAGGACACACAGGTTTTGACAGGGGATGCTATTTATAACAAAGCTTTGAAGCTGGACCCTCAGACATCAGCTAGCTAAGTAGGGAGCTATTTCAGGAGCACAGGGGATGGTCTTACCACTCAAGAGAAGTCCTCTCCACTTAAAGGCTGTGATGACCTGACATTCTTACCTTTTCTTTAGTCTTCACAGTAATGGCAATGAGAGTAACCCAGGTTAAGCCAATGTCTCCTAATGTTTTCGGGAGACATCCAAGAGGAGCCTTGAGTAACTCTCCAACTTATCCAAGTTTCTAAAAATGTATTTGTGCTGATCAACCCATAGGTATGAGTTACTACCTTTGTATTTTATGAATTAAGCAATTTACCAAATATTATCAAAGATAAACATTTAATGCTTGCCATTCCAATGTGCTAGGTGCTCTAGAATATAGAATGCTGATTTTTGTCCTTAAGAGTAGTATCAGTTTTAGATAGATGGCATGGCACATTGGAAGGGACATTGTATTTGGAACTTGGTTCCTCTACTAACAGTGGAGTTGTCATTTGCCATGAGACCAGAAAAAAATTGATGGTGCTCAGATACCATTACAGGATATTTTGATCAAGGACTCAATAGCTGGATCTTGATCAAAAGGAGGAAAAATGTGAAACAGAACTTCAAATTTTTACAGTAAACCAAACACACTGGATGCATCGAGACTGGAGGAACTCCTGAATCTAATACCTGAAAGCAGTTTTTAAGCCTTGATCCAAAACTATTCTGTGAAGATATCTTTAAACAACTCAGCTGTGTTCACCTTGAGCATCACGCTCTTTTAAAGAAATGTCTATATGAGATTAAATGCACAAAAAACCCATTGCTGTTGAGTTAATCAAGATGCATAGCAACCCTATAGGACAGAGCAGAACTGCCCCATAGGGTTTTCAAAGAGCACTTGGTGGCTTCACATTGCTGACATTTCAGTTACCAGCTGTAGCTCTTAACCACTACACCACCAGGGTTTACAAATGGACAACAGTATCTCTAAAACACAGAACATTAAAAGGCAGAGAGTCTAAGTTATCAGTGGTGAAATAATAAGTGCAGAAATAGGGAGTGTGGCGACGCAGTGTGAAGCATGTGACCACTGTCAATGAACTGTCCATGTAAAACCATGTTGAATGGGTGTATACTTTGTTGTAAATATTTCCACCAAAAAAATAAATACTAATAATAAAAAGTCTGGAGTGGTGTGGCCCTGGACAAGTCACTAGCTGGCTCTAAACTTCAATCTCCTTATCAGCTCAGTGGAGATAATAACTTCCATCCTTCATCATGAAGTAGGTGTAAGTCACAAATAATATAGTAATTATTCATGTGAAAGGGGTTGGTAAAGTATAAATCACATGTGTGTGTAAGAGTATGCGTGTGTGTAAGATCTTACAGCACAAGGAAAAGTGACTGTGTTAAAAAAAAAAAAAAAAGCCCGTTTTATAAATGATGGCAATAACCCAACCCCATTACAGGGAGTAGCTGCTGTCATCATCTGCATCAGTGACGCTACAATTAACTTAATTAACACATACCTCTGTGGTGAGCCTGCTGAAATCACACTTTTCCTTTTAACATGTGCCTGCCTTGCCAACGAGGCATCCTGGAGTCATGCATCTTCCAAAGAGGGAGACCCAAGTGCTAAAAAGCTTTTTGTTTTGTTGCTATGTAGGAGTGAGAATTCCAGGATACCCACGTTGTTGGCAGCTAAAAATTATCAAGGGAATACTAGAAGTGTCACTAAAATCTGGTAAAATAGAGCAAAGACCTATGTCTAGGTGGGATGGGTATGACCCCATAAGGAAGCAGTTCTCACCAAATCCAGGGTGTCTTCCCACAAGGAAAGTATCCTGCCCTGCAGAAGCTTCTAAGAAAGAGAGCTCTGCAATGTTTTGATGGTCATGAGGGCTTCTGAAAAATAAGAATGAATCTTGCTTAGAGGAAGAGAAAGTCTGTAGAGTGTAGACTGGCCAGTTCGCCGTAGCGTGGATGACTAGTCTTGACTGTTTGACTGCTATTTCGGTCTGGAAATGGGAGATCCAAGACAAAGGGTGTTCTGCCTCTATTTTGGAGGTCTCAGATTTTATTCCAGTTGTTCAAAGAAGCTGAAGATTTCTCCACAATGTTCTTCCTCCTCTATGGAAATGGCAGATCCAAGATGAAGAGCATTCTGCCGCTATTTTGGAGGTCTTTAACTTTATTCCAGTTGTTCAAAGAGGCTGAAGATTTCTCAGCAGTGTTCTTCCTTCTCTCTCATGTTCTCTCCTCACCTTTTCTGCATTTTTTACCTATTTCCTCTGACTTTGTAGAGCCTTGTTTTTATTTCCGCTCACTTGACAATCCCACACTCCTTTGCACTGTTGCATTACTTCAGATACAAAGCTCATGTTCCCGTATTCATGAGATTACACTTTCCTTCAGCCAAAGCTCTTCTGTGTTTCCAGCGGGCACCCCAGCAGAGAGCTGGTCCATAAGGGAATCACTGTTCTGTTGTTAGCTGCCCTGGGGTCAGCCCCCAACTCATGTCAACTCCGTGAACAGTGGAGGACAACACTGCTTTTTCCTGCATCATCTTCACGGTCATGTGCAGATTGCACTGTTGAGAATTCACAGGGCTTTCCTTGGCCAATTTTCAGACATAGACCACCAGGTCTTTCCTTCTACCTAAGTCATTGAAACCTGTTCAGCACCCTAACTGTACACAAGCCTCCACTGATAGGTACTGACTGTCCATGAGGTGCATTTGCTGGGAATCCAACTCAGATTTCTTGCACGGAAGGCGAGAATTCTATCACTGAACTACCTATGCCTCCCCAGTAACAGACACTCACTGTAATAATTGTTGAATTGTGTTTATTGTCCTTTTACTTCACTAGAAATTGAATACACTAGCCCCACAAAACGGGCTGCACTGGGTTGGATGTACTGGAGACCAAATATATCAGTGCTTAGATAAGGCGTCTTTACTTGTCTGTCACATAACAGCATGGGGGTGCAGGGTTTGCCACTGTGGGTCATCCTGGGACTCAGGTTCCTTTTATCTTATCACTCTGACATCCCTGCTGTGTTGTTCTGGACCCACTTTGCCCAATATACTACAACTGCAAGCAGCAGGAAGAAGGAAGATGCAATGGGTAGAGTGAAGGTGCCCCTCGCATAGTATATTAGTCATCAGATCCTGACCACATGACCTCTGGTAACAGCACTGGAGGCTGAGAAATACGGTCTTTATTCTGTGAGGCCAGGGGTCGCCTAACAATCCAAGTATTACCACTACAGAGTAGTAACTTTCAAAGGTTTTCATTTTGTTTTTAAAACTTGATTCACAATAGGACCTACATTTTGCGTGGTGTCCTAGTAAAGATATCAAATACATTTAAAAAATGAAACAAAATTTTATAGAACAATACTTATCTCTTCTTTGTATGGTCCATCTTCCTTTTTTAAAAAATAAACAAGTTTGCCTCAGTAATGAGACTTTGTAATACTGTGGTTAAAGTACTCAGCTGGTAATTGAAAGGTCAATTATTTAAATCCATCAGCTGCTCTGTGGGAAAAAGAGAAGGCAACCATCTCTCAGAAAGTATGGCAGCTGACAGGGTCTATGAGTTGGAATCCACTCAACGACAGTTTTAGTTTGGGTTTTGATGGGATCTGGTATAAATGTCCAAATGCCTTGTATGCCTGTGAAAAATTGGGCAATGAATAGAGAAGACAGAAAAAGAACTGATGTATGAATTATGATGTTGGCAAAGATTATTAGATAATGCAATGGACTTTCAAAAGAAAGAACAAATTTGTCCGGGAAGAAGTACAGACAGAATGCTTCTTAGAAAGGAGGATGATGAGATTTCATCTCACTTTGGATGTGTTATCAGTAGGGACCAATCCCCAGAGCAGGCTATCATGCTTGGTTAAATGGAAGGTCAGTGAAGAAGAGGGAGACCCTCAGTGGCACAGAACGACACAATTCCTACAACAGTGGACACAAGCTTAGCAATGATTGTGGGGCTGGTCTAAGACTGGGCAAGGTTTTGTTCTGTTGTCCAGAGTTGTTTTAAGTTAGAACCTAACGACAATGACAACAATGCGATCTGGGGTCTAACCTGTAATTTGAAAGACGCTACTGTGTAAAGACAAGAGAAGAATCCTAGGGAACATCTAGGATCTCCACTATGGAGAAAGACTTCAGGTTTGCCCTTAGGCTGCGTGGGTAGTTCACCTGCATTCTTTGCAGGGCATGTCATGGTACTGGCCACTAGGATATACACTCAAAAGAAAATGAATAAATCAATCGAAACAATCAAGCAAGCAATGAAGGAAATCTTAGAGACTGTCAGAAAGCCAAACCGAAGGCCAGAGGAAGTTCCTCACCAAAAGACCCTCTAGGTATGGGAAGAGAAGAAATTCTTACCATCTCTTAACATGGGTTGTGTGCAGATAAAACATAGGCAGAAACACCCAGTCCATGGATCCTTCTGTATTTTGAATTTAACAGATAATTTAGATCAAAGCCAAGTTCATCTCATTTTAATTCTTTGTCATGACCTCAAATTTATTAACTGTGTCAAGGGCACCCTCATGTATTCATGGTGATAGTGAATCTCCCAGACTGTCCGAATTCAATTTGGTGCTATAGTAATCTGTAGAACAGATTTGTCATCCTTTCTATATGCTCTAAATTTGAGGAAAACCTCATACTGTGTGATGTTTTTTTCCTTGACAACTGCAACTGACTTTTGTCAGATTTTTGACAGGGGAAAATAAAACCAACAACTCTAAGAATATTCTGCTGCCTTTGTTTTCCCAGCAACAGTTTTGAATGAGTTTGAAATGACTTTTAAATGACATCACAGTAGAGCCTTTAAAACAGGCCCTGAAATCCTTTGTGCTACAAACACCATCAACTTAATTAGTTCTTTGGGGGGCTTCATCATTAACTGCAGCCTAATTGTGTTAGCAGACTCATCATGCAGCCCTAACAGAGGTTCTCGTTTTGGTAAACAGTGCATTTCTATGGCATTTCTTGAGAGATGCCTGGGTAAGTGGCATGTCAAAAACAGGTTGGTAGCACAGAGCCTTTCGTTGTTGCGGCCTGGGTCTCTGAGCCATGGACCCCAAGTCTCTAGGGGCCTTTGCTGCCTTGCCTGTTTCGTCGTAGCTGGGATAGACCCCATCCCATCACTTGAAACCTAATGAGCATTAACTGAAATCAGCATTTTTTTTTTTTTTTTTTTTAACCGTGGTAAAGGCTGCTAAAAGGGCTTCTGGAGAAATGAGTCAGTGTTTTCAGTCCTTGTTTTTATTCCACGTCCCAAAGCCCATCCGGTTCGGCATCTGTGTTTGCTGCCTGGGAAGGGAGAGAGGCTAATTACTAGACAAAGCTAAGGGATTAAGCTTCTCTCCGGCCCTGATGCAGGGACGGTCCCTGTAGAGCAAGCTTCAGGGCTTATTAGCAGAGTGGTGGAGAGAAAAGGTGTTTCCTCCGTGTAGACGTTTCCGAGCCTTTCTGGATAAACAACGCTGGTAAGTGCGGAGCTTTTAGTCCACTGCCTTTGGCAATCACTAGGAAAACCCAGCGAGTCCTCCCTAAAGATGGGCTATCTTCTGCCATATATTCAAGCAATAAGACATGACAGGCACTTTATTGCAGCAAGGACGCACACGTTGGATGTCTTTGGTAGCGGAAGGCCAGCACAAATGACTTCAAGTCTCATGAAATGCCATATTCTTCCGCAAACGCATTAAAATGTTTGCACAGGCTTATCAGTACTAAGAGACGACCATGACTTGAAAATTAAAGAGAAAGAAAGGTTTCCAGAAACAAGTTCCCAGGGGTCAGGCACCTTGGCATCCCAGAAGCCACTGCGATTTGCAAATGATGTTGGAAACACACATCTGCATAGAGTCAGCGTCGAAAACTCATGCTGCGCCACCAGGGTGTCCTCAGCCTGGTGAAAGGATCTGATATCCGGGAGCAACCAGCTCTTCCTGAGTCGTCAGAGGGCAAATGGCCAAGTCTCGAGTGAGAATGGGAAATCGTTGCTCCCACGGACAGCTTTACAGGGGCCTCGCGGGTTTGGGTGATCACAGCTATCTCATTCTCTCTAAGCATTGCTGCTTCTGGGTTTGTTAAGGAATTTCAACAGTTCTGGGCCAATTGGCTGCTAGAGATTGGCCTTTAAGGATGAAATCTCCAGAGTAGTTGTGATCCAGCCCTTCTAAATCCCTCTGTCCCAGAGGGAGGCACATTTCTAGATGATTAGAGATCTTCAGGTGGGAACGGTACTCTGCCTCTGGCGTTATGCCTCAGAAACATGACCTAAGGCAAGCTATCATTTCCCAGAAATGAAATATGTCATATGTTATTATTAAAGTGAACCAGAAAAAGAGCATTCTATTACAATAATGGGTTTTGTTTAAAAAAATGTAAATGTCAAATCCCCAAAGGAATGATACATATTTGATACTATTATTGGAACACCAATGCCAGTAACTGCATGAGGCACTTATATTTAGTATTGTTCATAGAGTAAAGGGATTTTATGCAAACCTTTCTGTACGAGTATGGTAGCAGAGGAAAATGAGACAAGCATCACTCATTATTCATGCAATCAATTACATTTATTAAGAGTGACTGTGTGTCAGGCATCATTTTCAACACCTAGGATGCAAAGGAGAAGGAGAAGAATAGAACATCTTCCTGCTTTAAGGGAGCTCTCATTCCAGTTAAGGAATCAGATACAGCGGCTAACTACCATGCAAAGTCACAAAAACTATGACGGAGACTCAAGTCGATTCACTACATTGTTGCTGTTGTTGTTGTTGTTGCTAACCCTGGTGATTTAGTGGTTAAGTGCTACCGCTGCTAACTAAAAAGTTAGCAGTTCAACTCCTACAGGTGCTCCTTGGAAACTCTATGGGGCAGTTTTCTGTCTGTAGGGTCACTAGGAGTCAGAATGGACTTGACCTCATTAATTGTGGTTTGCTTGATTCCCTCTGACTCTGGGTGGACTCATGTATAACCATGAAAACCTTGCCCAGTTACATGCCACCTCCACGATCGTTGGTACGTTGAGTTCATTGATGTGGCTATTGGGTGCATCACAGGGAGCTGTTGGTACTGGTTGAAGGAGTCCTTGCTCTCCTCAGTGGCCTGTCTGAGCTGAGCTACACCTTCAAATACTGGGACAAAGGGCACATTGAGCAGATGGAGGGTATGGCAGTAAAAACCTGCGAGATACATACAGTGATTCGTGTGAGTGGCTCTGGGTAGCTACAGAGGAAAGTCTGTCAAACTGTCTAATGTCAAGTACTTTGATGGACCAGTTTGAGTCCAAGAAACTTGAATGATGTTTGAGCTGTATGATTTTACAAAACAAATGTATTTTACATTGTGCCGTGTAGGGCCAAGGCTATGAGAATAATAGACAGAATGTGGCACGGAATAGAACTGTCATTTGTTAACTTATGAAAATACACTTGGATCAAGAGAAGCAAGAAAATTGCTCATTTCACGTGCCTATGGGTGGATTGAACCTAATTTTGTAGCATTAAAACCAATTTTCCACTGAGAAAACATGTCACACAGGACAGCATGAACCTTTATAATAATTAATAATATTTGATATTTTGATGTCACTTTTCATCCTGAGATCAGTCCTGTACACATGGGAACAGATAATCTCCAAGGAAACAGAGATAGCAGTAATCTGGTAAGTCATACTGCATTTCTAACTTCCATATTCCCGAGTTAGTGAATATAGTTGTCTGTATCCACTGTAAAGCAAGGATTTATTTTTATTTTTATTTTTTTAGCAGTTAGCTTCTACTCTAAGATAACTTAGGCCAAAGGAAGGGGTATGTCTTTCCACTTACAGATCTCCTAAGAAGATTGGCTTTTGAGATATCCATTCCCCTACTTCTTGGAGGTACAGTGGTTAACAGCTTGCTGCTAACCAAAAACTTACGGGTTCAAATTCATCAGGCACTTCACAAGTGAAAGAGTGGCAGTCAGCTTCTGTAAGGCTTTACAGCTTCAATAACCCTATTGGACAGTTCTACCCTGTCCTAAAGGGTTGCTATGAGTTAGAATCAACTTGGCAGCAATGGATAGATATTCCTTGTTTTGTTTTTTTTTTGCCTGCTCATCTCCTTCTGAGTAGAAGACACCAACAGAAGGCTTTTGCTTCATGGATTCTTTAACTTCATCAACAGAGTAACAAATCATTACTATTGTTGTTGTCACCCCAACTAGTACAGCTTAGAAAGCACTCACTCTATGCCTATCCTATTCTAATAGCTTTGTATATAACTGTGTTACCCATAGAGTCACACCAACTGTATGGGTCAGTGCTGTTCAACAGAACTTTTTGTGTTGACAGAGATGCATTATATCTATGGCCAGTATGGTAGTCACCAGCCACATGCTGCTATTGGGGACATGAAAAGTGACTAGTGTGACTGAAAAACTGAATTTTTCCATTTATGTGATTTTAATTCAAATAGCCACATGGTTAGTGGCTATTATGTTAGACAGCACAGATACAAGGACTGGGGTGTTATTTAGTTTAAACAAAGCTCTGTTTTCATCGTTCACAGGGGAAGAATTTAATGAGGAATTGTGTCAGTGAATGGTTCTGAAATATTCTTGCTGCCTCAGATATTTTAAGAGAAGGTTCATGTTCTACACTTGGAGAACTTTATTCCACCCTTCCTCTACTTGGTTTAAAATTTGATTGAAAAGACACTGGTGGAATATACAGGGTAACATGGAGTTTTTTCTAAACATACACACACACACACAATGTGGATCATGGCCTCAAATGAAACTCTATGGTAGTCCAAACATGCCAAGTGGTCAGCAATGATATGCAGTCTTCCATCTCCTTAAAAATAAAACTCCAACTACTAACTTTCCTGAAGGGAAACACTAGTGGAGTAGTGGTTGAGTGCTACGGCTGCTAACCAAAAGATTGGCACTGTGAATCTGCCAGATGTTCCTTGGAAACTCAACGGGACAATGGTACTCTGTCTTATAGGGTCGTTGTGAATCAGAATCAGCTCAACGGCAGTGGATGGTAGTGAGTGAATTTTCTGAAGAGATATAGTCACTTCCATTTATCAAGTGAAATGCTGAAAGTTTCATGTTTTGGATGTCCATGGAGAAACACAGTTTTCATATGAAACTCCTAATTCAGAGCTCTGGTGACTGAGCAGTGAAGGGGTCAGCTGCTAACCAAAAGGTCAGTGATTCCCACCCCTCTTAGTGGCTCCAACCGATGCAGTGGGTCCACGGGAACCTAGACCTGGTGATCTACTCTGGTAGAGATCACAGCTAAAAACCCCAAAGGTGCAGTTCTACTCTGTCCTATCATACAGTGTGTGTGGAATCCACTTGAGTGGGCATACCAACAACGTCCTCTCAAGAAAACCACTTCCTTAGGATTTCTCTGGTTTCCGTGTGAAAACATAGGAATAACTTCTTTAAGGTAAAGAAGCTGATCCGAACTGCATTACATTTCACTTCATCTTCACTGGAAGTTAGACTGAAAGACAAGTAACCCTTGGTTTAAACCATCTGTCACAAAAATGTGACATACGTTTGCTTTGTTTACTCAACAACCCAGCGTAAACTGATACACTCACTGAACTAGAGATCTGTATGGTGACTTGTGTGTGTGTCTCTGTGTGTGTTTCGGGAGCAGCTGTTTGAGTGTGGCCATCTCTTCAAACCTGGCCCTGAAAAACACACACACAGCAAACCAGGAGAAATAGTGGGACAGCCCCGGGACTGGGGACTCACACTTACATACAGACACGCATTGATGACGGCAAACAATACGAACCAAGCCCTGAAGCAGCCTCCACAGCCTAGAGGGGCATCAGACTCACACATAATTAGTCGAATAGGAAGCTACCCACTTCTCCCTCATCCTCTTCTCTGCACCCTTACGTCCTGGCACCAACTTCAGCCAAAACCAACGCCTTTTTCAATTAGTCCCCCTGGGTCAAAATCAGAGTTTCCTTTCTCTCCTCTGTGGCCTATTGTCGTGTGTGATAGGTTTGCAGATCTGACAGCTGGACTCGCCCAGACATGATACAAACTCGGTTTCCCTAAGAAATGAACTTGGATCTTAGCAAAGATCTTGAACACAAGCCCTGAACAGCTAGACGGCCACCCGCCAGTGTGGGCTGACTTCAGCCCATCTCCCGGTGCCCAGTGTAGACTTAACGCCCCAGGCTTCCCCAGACGCATAGAGGGGAAGTGGATCCCAGGCGGAGGAGGGGGGTTCAGCAGCCTGGCTGAAAAGTAGCACTGTAGGGCTTGGGGTAAAGACCTATGTGTGTGTTGCAATTTTATTTATTTTAATTTACTTCTGAAACAGCTTATAAAGGATGGAGGTCAGCTTATAAATTTCCTAAAGCCAGGTCCCACCTCTGGCTTAAATGCAATAGGTCGGGGGCTCGGCTTTGGTCTCCTTGCCCAAGCTGGAGGAGGGAGGTAGACGGCGAGCACGTCTGTGTGAGTGTGCGCGCGCTGGCGTGGATGAGCGGGTGGACGTATCTCGCAATCGGTGCTCGGGGTGCCCGCATCTGAGTGTGTCTTTTAAAAAGCCAAGTCTTGAATCACAGGCTTGAGCGACATGGGGAAAAAAAGTGTTGGGAAGAACGGTTTGACTCCATTGTATTAGGACGAAAGAAAGGGCCCTTGTGCCTTGTGCCCTTTTGTGTCTCTGAGTGAGTGTGTGCGTGTGTGTGCAGAGAGCAGGGGTGGGGGGTGGGAGACAGAGACGCACTAGCGGCGCCTGCGGTCGGCTGCATAGCGCGGCGTGTCCTGTGCCTGTTTGCGGGGTCCGGCCCGCAACGCCGGCCAATATCTGCGTCTGCGGCATCTGTCTGTTCCTGCAGGCGAGCTTCACAGCGGCTGGCGGGGCGCTGGGGGGCGGCGGGAGCGGGAGCAGGCGAGGGGCCTCTGGCGAGGCGCAGTCAAGCCTCCTAACCCTCAGTCCTCCGCGCCGCCTCCAGTAACCGCTAGGATTCCCAACCGGCTTCCGAGCCGAGCGCTCTGCTCGGAAACCGTCCTGGCTCAACTCGGCCCTCACCGTTCGCGAAGATGACAGTATCTTCCTTCCCAGCGCAGAGAAAGTGAGCCCGGAAAGGGAAGGAGAGGGCAGGAACACCCCCTACCGAATAAATAAACAAACACCTAAACGGGTTCCTCGCCGCAGCTGGTCGCGATCGGTTGAGTCCAGGTCGGTGGCATTTAAAGAGAGTTTTCTTGTTCTCTTGGCTCGGGGACCCAGCGCCGCTGCCCCATACCTTCGCTTCTTGTTAGATGCTCCCCAACTTTGGAGCCCGGCGCGAGCTGGGGCGCACGGTTCTTGTGGGAGGCTCGGGGTTGCACCTGTCCGGGAGGACATGCGAATGCCGCGGGCCGGCAAGCTCGCCTGGGGGGTGGCATGGATCCGCCCGAATTCTGGGCGCCAGGAGAGAGTGTGCAAAGCCGGGACGCCCAGGAAAAGCTGAGGACTTGCGGCTGGTACGGGTATACAAGCCGGGTGCGGACGCCAGCTGGGTCGTCTCCTCCCCTTGGCTTCGGAAAGGAGGCGCGCTCGGGGAGGGGTCTTGTTGACGGGGGCAGCTATTGGTAGTTTGGCTGGGGAGGGCCAGCGGCTGAGCAAGCAAGCGGCACGAGGAGGGGGCTGCTAACTTCCCGGGAGAGAGGCTCGCTCCGCGCCGGGCTGGCAAGGGAGCTGCTGCCGCCGCCGCCGCCGCTGCGAGCTCAGATCCCGGGCAGCTGCCCACTCGGCTCCCGGCGCTCAAAAAGTACCTTTCTTTCTTTCCTTGCCTGGGTTGGAGCTGGACAGAGAACCACTAGCACTTTGGAAACCTGCGTCAGACCTCTCAGCCCCTGCCGGGCGGGTGCCAAAGGCTTCGGGACAACGCACATACACCCCCGTGCCCGGGCCAGGGAGGGGATGGGGGAAGGTCCCTTCCCGTGCCAAAAGCCACCCCCAACTCGGCGGGAGCTGGCAGGGGGGGAAAGAGGGGAGGGGGCAAGGGATGCTCTGGAGCTCTCGGCTCTTATTTCAAAGCGCGCTTTCCCTTCCAGGTTGGGTTGGACTTGATCCCGGAGCAGCGGCACCGCCTCCCGCCCTCGCGCCCGCCACCCGGCGCCCGGCGCCCGGCCGGAGCTGAGTAACGCGGGCACTGGCGGCGGCGGCTGACCTAGGAGTTTGCTCTCGATCTGGATGGAGCTGAACTTTGGGCGACAGGAGCAGCGCAGCCGTCCGAGCATCGCTGCCTGCTGAACTCCCCGGCGAGGTTCCCGCGGCCGCTGGTGATTTTAGGGGGGGCGGGGGACCAGCTGCGCGCCGGCACCATGTTCTTGGCCACCCTGTACTTCGCGCTGCCGCTCCTGGGTAAGTCGAGGCCGTAGCTGGCCTTCGTATCTGCTGACTCTTTCCAAAGGGCACTGGCAGGGCCGGTGGGTGGGCTTCGGAGGGCGAAGTCTCCTTGAGAAAGAAGGAGTAATGACTTTTTAGCTCAACGCCCTGGGCTCGAGAGGCGGTGGCGGCGCGGCACTTGTCTGCAGCTTTGCGTGCTCGGGCTTTGATTTTCTGTGGCATTTAATGCCCCAGCCTGGAGGAGACCTACTGGGTCCGCCGCCTCCAGCCACGGGCCCGGCGCCCCCGCGAGTCCCAGGGAACTCCGAGGCTCGGGGGAGCAGATGGGGTGCGGGCTAGCACGGGCCTCCAAGAGCAAACTTCGTAAGGAAAACTTTTCCCCGAACAGGGCTTCGGCGCGCCCCGCCAGGCCGGTCCCCTACTAAGGCTCACCCGCGCCATGCGACCCGCACCCCTCGAGTCCCGAGCCTCGCGCCCGGAGCCCGCCAGCTGCCGTTCTCCCCTGAAGTCCCTAGCTTCAGGCAGGCGGGTCAAACGCCCAGCCGGAGCCAGGTGGCAAGACGGGCTGGCGCGTGCTGGGGACAGTACAGGCTCCCCGCCCACCCCAGACCCGGCAGAGCAACCACACCGTCTTCCCCTAGGGCTGGGGTGAGAACAGGTGTTCCCAGGGCAGGCAAAGGGGCTTCTCTGGAGGTGACTCCCTTCCCTGCGCCTGGCACCCGGGAAGGCTGGGCAAGCACTGCCGCCCTGGGCACGTGTCTTGGAACCGCGCTTTTCCTCCTCCGACTTGGCCGAGGGTCCCTGCCCGGCTGCACTCACAACCCCTGTTCTCCGCCCCGCAGACGTGCTCCTCTCGGCTGAGGTGAGCGGGGGAGACCGCCTGGATTGCGTGAAAGCCAGCGACCAGTGCCTGAAGGAGCAGAGTTGCAGCACCAAGTACCGCACACTGAGGCAGTGCGTGGCGGGCAAGGAAACCAACTTCAGCCTGGCGTCTGGCCTCGAGGCCAAGGACGAGTGCCGCAACGCCATGGAGGCCCTCAAGCAGAAGTCACTGTACAACTGCCGCTGTAAGCGGGGCATGAAGAAGGAGAAGAACTGCCTGCGCATCTACTGGAGCATGTACCAGAGCCTGCAGGGTACGCACAGGCCCCCTGGCCCCGTCTCCGGCCCTCCGAGAAGGCAGGCGGCCCCTGGGCCCCCGGGCCGGCTGACCTCATCGTCCACTCACTTCTCCCCAGCTGCAGAAAGAGGACCTTTCATGGGTCCCCAGGGATAGTGGCAGCTGGTGTTTGCTGCAGCCTGAGCGGCACTGGTGCTGCCTGGTTGTTGGAAAACTCTACGAGGGCGTGAGGGTACTTGGGAGACTGCTGCTCTCTCTGAAAGCTGGTCAGATCATGGGAATAGGATCCCATTAAAGGCTTTCCAAGGAACCGGCAACTTCTCTCCAGGGAGATCCAGCCTGAGGCTTTAGGGAGCTTCATGGAATAACACAAAGGCTTATCCTGCCTTTTGTTTCCTTCTTCCCTTCAACCTAGTCTGGCATAAGATAAAGAATTAAGTGTAACAGGTCCAGTGGAATCCTTTCTATCTTCACAAATCTCCTGCCTCTCCCTCGCAACCTGATCAAAGGCTGATGTGTGAAAAGTCATTTGTCATCTTAGATTAGCAGTCTCCACCCTTGGTTAACACAGAAGTAGTTCACAGAGAGAAAGAGTCACTTGTCACAAGCATCCATTCTGAAGGAAGTTTTCTGGTCCTTGTGTGGCAGCGGTGGCTTGTGTTTGCAAATCTGGTACAAACATCTGTACGTTTGTTCTCCATCGAGACGCACACGAAACAGAGCTTTGGCTTTATAGCTTCTGTTTGCTCCATAAGCTATGAGCACCTGCTGTCATGACCTGTTTGGGAGTACACAGAAATGGGCCTCTTCTGGGTCACCTTTCTTTCATTGGCTGCTAGAAGCAAGCAGGGCTTGTGACGTCACTGGCTGCTTCCTCTTCATTTCATTCCTCTGCAAAGAGTGGGAGAGTTTTCTGGCAAGGTCTGGCAGGATTGCTCTCCAATATTTTCATGGCACTCTGGGGAGAGCAGGGACAACAAAGAAGGAATGAAGAGGAACAGTCAAAGCCAAATAAACAGTTGCGTTTAAAAATCTTTGAAAGTTCCAGCATCTTTATGTTACACAATCACAACATAATTAGAATTGAGACTCAGTAGTGCAGAACTGCCTAAAATGTATCTGTTTTCCAAATTAGATCCCAATCTTTTTTGTTGTTTTCAGGCAACGACCTACTGGAAGATTCCCCATATGAACCCGTTAACAGCAGATTGTCTGATATATTCCGGGTGGTCCCATTCATACCAGGTAAGAAGATTCATACTTCTAGTCTGATGCCTTTGCTTGCTGGAGATTCTTTGGCTTGTATTCCCTTTGGTTCTCAAATAGTGTATAAGTAGATGGTTGATGGTGCAGTGTTTCTGGGAAATTAGAAATTGGATGATGATAATGAAGAAGCAGAATGCCTAGAGATGCTTGTATGATTTGAAAGTAATTCAAAATGAAGTAATGTGCGGTGGTGATTTGCAGAGATTGGAGGGAGGCGACTTGGTTGAATTTTTTTTCATTCACTTTAAAGTGTGATTGGCTGGCTTTTGCAGAGGGAGTGCCTCTTCGGTCTGTAGGTGGCAATCGTATTCCCTTGTTCAAGTGCCTTAGGCAGTGCCTCGCTGGAAATGGGACCTGACCAAAGGATGCCACTTGTTTTACAAGATGTCTGAAGATAATCTTAGATTGCTGAAGAATTTCAGGTGGACTCACTTATCTGCCTTTGATTTAAGAGATTAAGCTCTACGATTTGTTAGACATTCTTCCGTTTCTAGTTTTTCTTGAGCAAGTGTGTGCTTTTCTATGAGAATGTAGGACTCCTTACAAACTAGTCTTGCTTCTCGTGGACTATCGTGTTTCTCTTTGAGGTTTGCTATTCAGTTTGGAAGTGTACTTAGGTTTCGAATGAAGTTTTCATAAGATCTTCCTTCAGACAGCCCCAGGAATAAGGAGCAAGGCAGTAATTTCTCTTAATGGTAGGCAGATTCCAGACAGATGTTGTCTATGTTTGTTTATAGTTGGATATATATTGAAAAAACCTACTGCTGTCAAGTTGGATCTAACTCACAGTGACCCTGCAGGTCAGAGTATAACTGCCCCATAGAATTTCTAAGGAGGGCCTGGTAGATTTGAACTGCTGACCCTGTGGTTAGCAGATGTAGCACTTAACCCCCACGCCACCATGGTTTCCATAGTCAGATATAGCCATCCCAAATTATATACATTTTGGCAGTTAAACATGGTGGTTGATGTTGAATTTGAACCCATTAAATGATGGTATGTTACTGGTCACTCTCCTGGTGTTCCAAATGATTTATGCTTTACTGCAGAAAACCACAGAACCAAGGAGAGGGTCTGTAAATACTGACATTGTATATGAGTGTATTATATATTCATGTACTCACTCACAAAACATCCATTGAGCAACTACTATGCTCTAGGCATTGGGGGTTTGGCAGTGAGCCAGAGGGATATGATTCTTGTCCTCATGAATCTTAGAGGCAGCCAGCCACTGACGTTTATTAAACCCTTCTAATGCCAAGCATTGTGTTAAGAGCTTTACATGATTAACTTATTTAATCATCATCAAGTGCTTCTTAGATATTATTATTTCCATTTTATAGATGAGAAGATTGAGTCATAGTGAAATTAGGCACCAACCCAAGATTATAAAGCCTCTAAGTGGTAGAATTAGAATTTATACCTTGATTTGGCGGGAGCCCTGGTTTTACAGTGGTTAGTGTTTAGCTGCTAACCTAAAGATTGATGCTTCAAATCTACCAGCTGCTCCTTGGAAACCCTGCAAGGCAGTTCTGTCCTGCCCTGTAGGGTTGCAGTGAGTTCACATCTACTCAGTGGCAATGGATTTTTTTTATTAGTTTTTAAAATTCTAAATCTGCATTAACAATTTTTACCCCTTGCTAGTTGCTACCCAGGTTGTGGTCCTCAGACCGGTAGCACTGACATTATTTGGCAGCTGGTTGTTGTTGTTAGGTGCCATCAAGTTGGTTCTAAATCATAACAACCCCATGGACAACAGAATGAAATACGGCTCCGGATTACACCATCCCTGCAATCATTATGCTTCAGGCCATTGTCACAGCCGCTGTGTCAGTCCATCTCACTGAGCGTCTTTCTCTTTTTCCCTCACCCTTTACCAAGCATAATGTCCTTCTCCAGGGATTGATTTCTCCTGACAACATGTCCAAAGCTGCAGCTGGTTAAAGTTGTAGAGGTGCACACTCTCAGACTCTACCCTAGATGTACTGAATCAGTATCTATAATTTTAACAAGATCCCTGGGTGCTTTCTATGTCCATGAAGCCTGGAAAATATTAGACTACAGTATTTTGTATTTCAGTTCAGTTGGAAAATTTTGTGCATTGTTCAGGGTGGACTGTAAGGGCATAAATCTGGTATTGGAAGCATCCATATATTATCCTGAAGACTGCTGATAATTTTGACTCCTAATTCCGTTGGGTACTTGGTGTTCCCTTGGCCTAGCCAGGACAGTGGCTTGAGCAGTGTACAGGAAACATAAAGACAAGTGTGTGTGACCATCTGTGCTTTCACGGGAGGGAGATGGTCTGTAGGAACTAAAATGAAGTGTGGCTGATGGGGCACTGAAGGTGGAGCTGGTCTTTCTAGAGTGAGCCATTGCTTCTTGCCAGGTGCCCCACCAGGTCCTTACTCTTTATGCTGATGACTGACTGCAAGGCTGTGACCATCCTTGTATGAGGAAATGGGCAAGGGAGAAGGGTCGTTTGGATTTTAGTGTCAGATCTCATATGAGCTATGCAGTTTTAAATGACTCATTTTTCCCTCTTTGTGTTACTCCGTTCTCATTGGTTTAATGATATAATCTCTAGTCCTAACAGTCCATGATTATGAGGGAAAAAGCAAGGTCACCTCCAGGCTCCCTCCACTGTGTTCTTGCATTGCCTTTTTTAATCCTTGGGCTCATTTCTGCACTTGAAGTAGCTCCTTCATTCACAGATACCATTGGTTTATCTGAATTTCTGTCATGAGTGTCTGAAATTCTTCTGCAGGAACCAGATTTCAGTCATTTGTTTTTTTGGATCCACCCTCCCAGCCAAAGATCTTTCCCTAGCAAATACCATCTTGAGTTTGTGTGACTTGTCCTGCCAAGAATCCAGAAGTCATAATGCAATTAACCAGAGGCAGGAAGGCCTTGTATAGAGAGCCACATTTCATATCTCAAAGGCATTGAATTTAGGCTCCAGCACTAATGAGATCTGACCTCTGACAACGACTGTGTTTCTTAAGTGGGTGTAGTAAAGCCAAATGGAGCCTGGAGAGGTTTTAAGTCGCTGAATAATGCATATTATTCAGTTTGGCATTTGTAGGATGGGGAAGGACAGAGGAACAAGATGATAAATGTTGCTTTTCATGGTTGGAGTCTGAGTTTCTAGAACATCTCTTCCCGTCTTGAAAAATCTGCCTGAAGAAACAAGGACAGTAGGGCCTCTGCCTTTTACAGATATGGTAGTCATCAGATTTTCCATATTTGGATTTCTCTGCCCAGTATGAGGGGAATGTTTATCCACACGCATTAAGTGTGCGCTGAATCCCCTCACCGAGAGAGACATGTTTGACGTTCTTGCGTTTCCATTTTCTTTGGAATCTTTCAACCTACAGCTGTCTTTTTGCTATTGTTTACTTGCTCGCCACATAAAAAAAGGCCTTGATGAGGTATTGCCATCGGTGGCCTGGTGGGAACCTAAAGACTGTCATCTCCGTTCTGGAGCCTGAACTGTGGAAGAGAAATTAATCAAGGACTGCGAGTGGAAAGTTGGAGGGCAGACTCTCATGGAAACTTGATAGGGGAAACACGTGACCTCAAAGGGACTCCACAGGGCTTGATGAGGTGTTTTTATTGCAGATTGATGCTGATGATTTTTAGCGGTCTTGAATATGAAGATAGAAGCCTTGGTGGAGAAGTGGTTAAAGTGCCTAGCTCCTAACCCAAAGGTTGGCCATTTGTACCTACAAGCCCTGCTCCATGGAAGAAAGATGTGGCCTTCTGCTTCTGTAAAGATTTATAGCTTTGCAATCCCTGTGAGGGCCATTCTGCTGTGCCCTATAGGGTTGCTATGAGTTAGAATCAATTCAATAGCATTGTTTTTTTTTTTTTTTTTAATTTTCATTTGAACATAAAGAGTTAGACAGTGAGTGGAAGTACACAAATTAAAAAGCAAGCCAGTTGCACAAGATGTTGGAGAGGAAGAGAGAACTCAGAACAGTGTCATGGGAACCAAGAGGGCAGAGTAATGTGGGAGCTTGAAGCCCAGGAGACAGAAACTACGATGTAGTTTTTAACATCGGCTTCCCTCTCAGCTGCTTTACAACCTTCGTTCTGCCTTCCCTTTTGTGTTTCTTGAAAGTCCAAGAGGCCGCAAGAAGAAAACAGTGATTTCAAAGAAGATGAACCTGTTGGCAATTTTTTGGACCCTCCTGAGAGAGAGAACAAAGCAGCAAGAAGTTTTGAAAGAGCATTCGGGTAGAGAGGGTGCCAAGAGAAGTCTGAAGGTGGAGCATCAGAGGCAGGCTAGAAGCACCTCTGCAGCAGCAACAGAACCAAAGGGCCCTGAGGTTTACAAATATTGATTGGGAGCCAGGATTTTGTAGAAAAGAGTCAACAGACGCCAGGCCTTCCTTGAAAAGAATCGAAGTTGATGGTACTGCAGATGAGAAACTAGCAGGTAGATTGTGAAGGAAGAGTACTGTCAGGGTTTGAGCATCCTAGACCTGATGGGGTGGAAGTCAGAGTCCCAGTCCTTTGTCTCTGACATCACTTCCCGACCAAGTCCTGTTGTTAGGTACCACACAGTCTATTCCAGTTCACAGCCACCATATGTGACAGAGTTGAACTGCTCCATAGGGTTTTCTTGGCTCTAATTTTCATAGAAGCACATCACCAGGTCTTTTCTCCCATAAAGGTGCTGGGTGAGGTTGAACCACCAAGCTTTCAGTTAGATCTGAGAGTGGATTAAACCTTCCCAGGAAGCCTTAGGACCTGGAAATGGGAATGGTTCCCTCCGGTATAATCTGTCTCTATAATCTGTGTTGAGTCCAGCTTCTTTTTCTGAATTATGCTGTAAACATTTAGCCATTTTGTTGCAGTGTCCCATCACGTTTATGTAACTAAATATATATATATTTAATTTTTAAAATAATTTACGTGTTGGTGAAAAGCCTTATAGTGTCATCTACTAATCTTACACTATGGTGAGAGAGAAGAGATTGTAAGTACCAGCACCTTGGGGTATGTCTTTGTCCATTCTACTCTCTAAAGCAGAAACCTAATTGTGTGGTGCCTATATGTGAGGACCCTGATTAGTTCTCTACTGCTTGTTCTCTATAACTTACTGGTTCTTTCCTGGAAGGCCAGCAGAGCCCCTTTAACAGCCTGGCCCTGTCCTCTTTCTTTAAGCACTGTCACCCCTCTCTACTCAAGCTCACTCAGCTCAACCCTTTGCAAGTATCTCATGTCCTTTCAGGCTTCTGTGCTTTTGCACATAGTCTTGCCTCTGCTTGGGAGATTTCTATTATTTCTGCAAGAGCAAGATCAAGTTTCATCTCCAAGGGCTTCCTGGAATTCCCCTAGACAGGCACTTCGATCTCAGGAGTCCTTCACTCTGCATTTTGCTCTTGCCTTTATGAGAACCATTAATCAGAGTGTATTGGGTGGACTTATTTACGTGTCCGCCCTTCCCAGTGGAACATCAGTGACATGCTTGTTATGCTAGGTGTCTGCTCAGCATCAATCATCCGTCCTGGTTCTGAGCTGGTGCATCAGCAGTGATGGTTAGTTGAATAGCTGAGTGGAGGGGCACTGACATCTAGTCCAACACTGTGGTTTTGCAGAATTGAAACGCAGAAAGCAGAAGTGATTTGGCCAGGGTCACACAGCTTGAAGGCAACCTCCAGGACCTTCGCTAGGACATGGCCCTCCCTTAGAGAGGCCAATGTTGGCTTTTCTGTTTTGCACAAACCTCATCTATTCCTTGGACCTCCGCCATCACTACACACGTGATGCAGAGCCTTCCCTCTTTTTCCAACTTCTCCTGAGCATGATGGCAAACCAGTGTTTCCATGTTGATCTTGGACCATTTCATCTGAAGGTAGTTCAGTCATTGCAAACTCAGCTCATCCAAAATGGTTATCATTGACTCTCTCCACACACCCTTTTCTCCTTATGTTGTCCTCTACCTCAGTCTCTGTCTTATTTAATGATGTCACAGTCATACCATCTACCTGGTGATCTAAGCTGTAAACTTCAGTGTCGTATCTGTCCCCTCCACCATGCTCACTTCTTCAGCAGGGCCCACCACAAAGTCCTACTGAAGTTACTTTAGATGTGTCTTTGGAATTGCTCCCCTGTCTTTCTTCCCTTAGCACACACACCACATCTCCCACTTGAACCTCACATTCCTCTTTTTATTGGCCTCTTTGTATCTAGTTGCACCTAGTTCAATCTAGTCTCCCCAGACTAAGTCTTACCTTAGCACCTAAGTGACTTATAGGAATGACCTGGCTTCAGTAATCTTGACAGACTCTCTTGCTACTCAACCTTCCACCTTTCCCCAACTGTCCTGTGTTCTAGGTAAGTCAGGTGGACCTCGTGAGGTTCCACCAGTCTGGACTGCTTCATGCCTTCACACCTTCTCTGATGCTGGTGCCAGAGAAAGTCATATTCTTTAAGGTTCCACCCAGGTTGGTGCATCCCAGCTCTGCCACTCACTTGGTCTTATATGGGTCACTTGAGATCATTGTGCCCCAGATTCTTGGGATGTAAACTGGGGTGATAGATAACGCTTACCTTATTGGTTCATGAAGAGCCCCAGTGGTACAGTGGTTAAGAACTTGACTGCTAACCAGAAGGTCAACAGTTTGGATCTCCCAGCTGCACCTTGGAAACCCTATGGGGCAGTTCTCCGATGTCCTATAGGTTCTCTATCAGTCGGAATCAACTTGATGGCATTTCTTCCTCCCCTCTCCTCCCATCCCCTTCCCTCCCCTCTCCTCTCGTCGCCTCCCCTTCCTTCTCTTCCCTTCTTTCCCTTCCCTTCTGCTGTCTCTCTCTTTCTCTCTTTTTCTCTTTCCTCCCTCTCTCTCCCTCTTTCATAGGTTCTTGTGGACGGAAACACATTTGGTCCTCAATAACACTGAGTCATTTTTAATGATGCACCAGTGTGATGTTAGCTTTCCAGTCTCTCCTGACTCCAAGACTAGGACCCTTTCAGCACACCACATTCCCTGATCATTGAACAGTGATTTTACAACTTCAAAGAGATAGCAATCCAGAACCTTCAAGAAGACTGAGCATAAACTACTTTGGACAAGAAATGAAAAATCTATCCTCTATCTAAAGGGCCCTGGAGAAAAGTCCTGTCTCTTAATAACTCAGTTTGAGGTTTAAGTACCCTTTGGGGAAAGTCTTCCTCATTCCTCCCCTGAAACCCCCATGTCCCTTTGGCCCATGTGCCTGTGCCCTTTGGTCAGAGGTGAGTTTGCTGCAGCTCGTGATCACTGGGATAGAAGCTCTTCCTGTGCTTAAGGGTCCCTCTGATCAGCCTTTGCTTTTCAGCTTGACTAACTCCTGTTCTTCTAAGCTCTCCCATAAATCTTCTTTCCACCATCCCTCAGTGAGGAAGAGTTCGTGCTCTCTGAGGAGAGCATGCCTTAAACCTGGGAGGTGCTCCCGTCTCCACAGTTCGGCCAAGTATGCTCACCTTTCGCTTTCAGAGACAACTAGTTTTAGCTTTATTCTCTTCCCCTCCTGCCGCCTTAGCAGGCCGTTTTTGTTGTGGACCGATAAGCATCTGCCAACAGGTTAAAAAGGAAAACAAATTTAAATTGTCCATAATCCCGTACCTCAAGGATAACCAGTTGTTGTGAAGAGTCCTCAAGTCAGTTTTTGACTCAGAGTGACACCATGTGGTGGAGGAGAACTGCCTTCTAGGATTTTCTGGGCTGGAATCTTTACAGGGGTGGATCCCAGCTCTTTCTTATAGAGTCACCTGGTGGGTTTGAACTCCTGACCGTTCATTTAGCAGCTGAGAACTTAATCATCGCACCACCAGGCATCCTCCATAAGCACTGTGAACAAGCTGATATAAGCCTTTCACTAACAAGTCAGTTCCTACTCATAGCGACTCTATAGATAGTTAAAGTGCCACATAGTGTTTCCGAGGAGCATCTGGTGGATTTGAACTGCTTGCCTTTTGTGTAGCAGTCCTAGCCACATACACACACACACACATACACATACACACACACACACACACAGAGGTTTTTACCTACAAAAATGGGGTCATAGGCTATACAAGCTTTTACAGTACGTACCTGCCCAATTACCTTAGGAATTTGTTTTTCTGTGCTGCTGATCAGTTCTCACGAGACATATTTTATCGTTGTGCTCAACTGCAAACCTCAGACATTTCGTGAACAAAGCAGTAGTTTTCTCGAATCTCAGTACTTCTGGTAAAGGTCTGGATTTTTCACCTCCAGTAAAATCAGAGGTAGAAGCAGTCAAATCTTCTGCATAGAGTTGCCATAGTCCTATTGCCAGAAGAAAGGAGATAAAGCATCAGTGAGTGACAGGTAATTGCGTGAGCCAAAGATTGTTACAAGGTGCAAAATAATTTATAGCCAGTGTGTCTGTCCTCAGTCCTCCTTAGTCCTCTGAAGTATTTCTTTCTTCTCTGTCTTAATTTTTCTGCTGTCGAAGCTTGTTCTTTCCAAAGGATATGCTCCTTGTTGTTACTGTTCTCTGGGATATAGTACCAAATTCTCAAGAGGAGGTATGAAACCAAGATCATTTGATGAAAAAGCAAGGGTCCGGGTGCCTGGGGACCTGTGTTCTGAATTCAGCTTGGCTCCTACCTAGCCAGGTGACCTTGGGCGAGTGTCTGCCCTTTCTGAGAGTAGATGTAACATGTTCCTTTTATAATGTGAGGGCAGTGAACTAGGACTAACTTTAATATATTTCTCTTCCTTCTCTAAGGGTCTGTTTATTGAATCTTTTATTATTCTGGGACCCACTGTTTTTCTTCCTACCCAGGAAACTTGAGATCTTGTCGTATGTATTTCTCATATTAACATTTTTTAAAGCATGATGTACTCCATGTACACCTTACTTTGATTCAGAATGCATTTAAGGCATCTTATCTGAATACCTGGAAGAAGATAGAACAAAATTGCAAATAAGTAAACAGAGAAAATAGGGCAGAGGGGGAAAATGGGAGTAGGAAAGAGAAAATGAAGCCAGGAATGAGGTCAGTCACCAAATGTATGCCATAAGATGGTATTTAAATAAATTAAGTGATTGGAAAGGCTGTGTTTGTTTTGCAAAGAGATATACAAAATCACTGGATTGGAGATGCGATAGGACTTCTGGAGGTAATTCTAATCCAGTCCCCTTGTTTTACTGACAAGAAAACTGAAAGTTCAATAAATTTCCAGGACAGTAGGACATAAATTACCTAGAACAGTGATGGCAAGTCAAATTAGGTGTGTGTTGTTTTTAAATTGATATTTGAAACTCATCATATCCTGACACTTCTTTGCTCCGTTTGAATTGTTCTTCACCTTTTCAGGTCTGTCGTCCTTTAAGGTGAAAGAGTTTTTCTATCTCTGGCACTGAGGTTGGGAAGCAAGCCGTGGGCTTTGGTTAAGGGAGTTGTTGTCCATGTTTTCTTATGGTTTCAGAACGATAGCTAATTCTGTGTCTTTGGTGGCAGGGATGTGATCGGTGGCTGGAAGGTTTATTTTCTTGTCTTTTGGCCCCATTCACTGAGGCCTGCAAAGAGAAATCATTGGTTGCTTTGAGCCCTCCCAGCCCTCAGATTATTTAAAAGGAAAAAATTAATCTTTCATCTGATATTTTTTTGTTAAAGAAGCGAACCACTTCCCGTAATTTAAAGACTCAACTGGCTGGGTCACTGATGAAAACGAATGGGTGATTTGCATAAAGGGCTTATTTATTATGTCCCCTGGGCTTTTCTTTCATCTTTCTTTCCATTCTAATTAATGTTCTGAGAGACTCTATCACCATATCAGAAATTAGGGTTGAAAGCAGCCATTGTTAACCTTTATTATTATTATTTTTTTTAATCTTCTGTGATCTTTTAACCATTTTCTTTTCATATCCAGGGATTTACATAGAGAGGGCTGGGGAGTGAGTGGGGAGATTTCAGGGCTGTGCTCTTTTATGATCTTTCTTCAAATAGTAGGACGTTGTAAAAATCAAAATGATTCGGGTAGCTTGCCACCCACCAAGGGATTCACAAAGCCTACTGAAGGTTATGGTCGTGCTGGCATAATTATTTCTAAATGTAAGCTTGCTAAAACATTTGTGTGAACACGTATACACACACACACACACGTACATATATTTGTACAGGTATCTGCTTATGTATGTGTATATTTATAGTGTGTACCAGTGTGGATATATATGTGTATTTCTGTGTGTGTGTGCACATGCGCGCAAGCACACACAACACACACACGTGTGTATATATACATAAAATCTTTTTGCCTCAAGAAGATCTTCCTAAACATGTCTTTCAGTGGCTCTGGCTGTGACAAAGGCAGCTGTGTGTGAGATGGCGTGACACAGCTGAGGAAAGGCAAGAGAATAAGCGATTTCTTCAAAAATCAATTGCAATTTACTCCTGCTAAATTGGCTTAAGGTCCGCCCCATCCAGTCATTAGCATAAGACAGACTTTTAATTGCTTGGTCAAATGGTCTATTTTTGGTCAAGCCATAGTCCCCTCCTGGCCTCTGCCCTCCTGCGGAGCTTGTCAGCTCCAAACCTGCACTGGCTTCCACGGGGGCCCTCGGGGAGCCCCTGCTGTGTGTCCTGCCCCCTACTGCCTGTTTATCCCCTTGGTTGCCTGGAATGCCTGCTCCCAACACTCTCTTAAATTTCTGTGTCCTACCCACTGAAAGTGGACGCCTAGTGGTGCAGCGGTTAAGAGCTAGGCTGCTAACCAAAGTGTCGGCAGTGCAAACCCATCAGCTGCTCCTTGGAACTGCTCTGGGGCAGTTCTCCTCTGTCCCACAGGCTCGCTAAGGGTGCCCACTGTAAGACAGGTATTAGGAGCCTGATGGGTCAATCTGGGCTCACAGAGGTTTAGTCACTTTCTCAGGGCCAGGCAGCAGATACGTGGGGAAGCTTGGTTTCCTTCACTGCATGCACTCCAGAACCTATACTGTGCTCTTGTAGTGTGCCGTGGAGATAGGTCTGACTCATAGCAATCCTATGTGACAGAATGCAAGTGCCTCATAGGATTTTCTCGGCTGTGATTTTCATGGGGGAGCCCTAGGAACTCAGTGGTTAAATGCTCAGCTGCTAACCGAAAGGTCAGAGGTTCCAAACCACCAGCCACTCTACGGGAAAAAGAATGTGGCTACGCATTTCCTTAAAGATTACATCTGTTGCTGTCAAGTCTTTTCCAACCCATAGCGACCCTGCAGGACAGAAAATATGAAATGAAGCAGCAAGCATTAAAAGAAGGTGGAAGGGATACACGCAGTCACTGTACCAAAAAGAATCAGTCAGTGTTGAACCATTTCAGGAGGGAGCCTATATCAGGAACTGATGGTACTGAAGGTAGAAGTTCAAGCTGTGCTGCAAAAACTGGCTAAAAACAAGGCTTCAGGAATTGAGGGGGTATCAACTGAGATGTTTCAGCAAATGTATGCAGCCCTGAAAGTGCTCACTCGTTTATGTGAAGAAATTTGGAAAACAGTTACCTGGCCAACTAACTTGAAGAGGTCCATATTTATGCCTATTCCCAAGAAAAGTGATCCAACTGAATGTAGAAATTATCAAACAATATCATTATTATCACTGAACTCAAAAACTCATTGGCATCAATTCGGGCCTGACTCGTAGCAATCCTAGAGGTCAGGGTAGACTTGCCCCATAGAGTTTCCCAAGGAGCGCCTGGTGGATTTGAACTGCCGAGATTTGGGTTAGCAGATGTAGCACTTAACCCACTATGCCGCCAATGCTTCCGGTATTATTGTCACACACAAGTAAAATTTTTCCGAAGGTCCATTCCAAAGTGAGTGCAACAACGGTATATTGACAAGGAACTGCCAGAAATTCAAGCCAGATCCAGAAAAGGACATGGAGCCAAGAGGGATATCATTGTTGATGTCAGATGGATCTTGGCTGAAAGCAGAGAATACAAGAAAGATGTTTACCTGTGTCTTGTTGACCATGTAAAGACATTCGACTGTGCGGATCATAACAAATTATGGATAACATTGTGGAGAATGAGAATTCCGCAACACTTAATTGTGTTCATGAGGAATCAACACAGATCAAGAAGCAGTTGATCAGGCTGACCAAGGGGATACTGCATGATTTAAAGTCAGGAAAGATGTGCGTCCAGGTCGTATCCTTTCCCTGTACCTTTTCAGCCTGTATGCTGAGCAAATAATCCAAGAAGCTGGACTATTTGAAAAAGGATGGGGCGTTGAGATCAGAGGAGGACTCATTAACAACCTGCACTATGCAGATGACACAACTTTGCTTTCTGAAAGTGAAGAGGACTTGAAACGTTGATGAAGATAAAAGACCACAGCCTTCAGTGTGGGTGACACCACAATGCCAAGAAAACAAGACCTCACACAACTGCACCAGTAAGCAACATCATGATAAATGGAGTAAAGAATGAGGTTGTCAAGGGCTTCATTTTACTTGGATCCACAATCAACGCCCTTGGAAGCTGCAGTCCAGCAATCCAAAGACACAGTGCATTGGGAAAATCTGCGGCAAAAGACCTCTTTAGAGTGTTGGAAAGTGAAGACATCACCTTGAAGACTGCCTGACTCAAACTGTGGTATTTACAATCATATCATATGCACGTGAATGTGGAATGATGAATAAGGAAAACAGAAGAATTGATGCCTTTGAACTGTGATGTTGGAGAAGAATAATTGAATATACTATGGACTGCCAAAAGAACAATGTCATGATTTGAATTGTGTCCCCCCAAAGATGTGTGTAGAAGTTTGGCTAGGTCATGATTCTCAGTGCTGTGTGATGTACCTATATGTTGTATGTCTTGTCTGTATGATGTTAATAAGAGAGGCTGAGGGTAGTTGGGTTGGTGAGGCAGGTAAGATTGTAGTGTGCCTAGAAACAGTCTCTTGGGATGTAAAGGACAGGTAAGCAAGAATAGATTTGGGGACCTCACGCTATCAGGAAGGAAGTAGTGCTGGAAGTACAGTGTGTCTTTTGGACCCAGGGTCCCTATCCTACAGAAGCTCCTAGTCCACCAGAGAAAATCAATGACAAGGACCTTCCTCCAGAACCACAAGAAAAGGATTCCCTTGAAACTGACATCCTGAATTTGGACTTTTAGCCTCCTTTCCTGTGAGAAAATAAATTTCTCTTTGTTAAATCCATTCACTTGTGGCATATTGATTATAGCAACACTAGATTACTAAGACAGAATTTGGTACTGGGAGAGTGGGGTGTTACTTTAACAGATACCTAAAATGTGAAAGCATTTTTGAAATCGTGAATGGATAGAAGACTCAGAAAAAACTGAGGAGAACTGGTAGCAGAAGTGAAATCACGGATGGTAAGAAACAACAGCAGTGAACTGAGCTGCCAACGCAGAACCAGGACACCAATGCAAGATGGTACTAGAGCCAACCCGTGGGGGAAGAGAGCTTATTGCCTGTACACAGGAGACTTCTTGGCAAAGTGGGGTGCATCCAGGCACTTATTGGTAAAGCTAGACTTACTGCAGTTTCTCCCATTTGCAGTGGAAATATCTTGCCAGTGTGACCACTGTGTTTTGGAAGCACATAGCTTGTGTTCTAGTTTTCACAGTTGAAGAAGAGTTCCGGATTTTGGATTTGAACGTAGCATTTTGCTGTGATGGGTGAATATGTTTTGCATATTGCAAGGATATAATTTTGGGGGAAGCCAGAGAGTGGGATGTCATAGATTCAATTGTGTTTTCCCAAATGTATGTAGCAATTTGTCTAAGGCCATGATTCCTGGTATTGTGTGATGTTCTTGTATGTTGTAGATCCTGCCTCTGTGATGTTAATGAGGGGGCACAGGTGACAGTTGTGTTGGTGGAGCAGGAGTCAATGTGCAAGAGTGGATTGTGCCTCGAGGCAATCTCTTGGGATATAAAGGAAAGGGAAGCAAGCACAGGGTTGGACACTTCTTATCATGGGAAAGAAGCAGTACTGGGAGCACAAGGGGTCTGTTTGACCCAGGGTCTCTATGCCTAAGAAGCTCCCAGTCCAGGGGAAGGTTGACAACAAGGATCTCTCTCCAGAACCAGCAGAGAAAGACTTCCCCTGGAGCTGACACCCTGAATTTGGACTTTTAGCCTATTTTTTTCTCTAAGAAAATGAATTTATTTTTGTTAAAGCCATCCATTTGTGGTATATCTGTTACAGCAGTGCTAGGTGACTAAAAAAATACTGAACAGATCTATTTTGGAAGAAGTACAACTGGAGTGCTCCTTGTAACCAACGATGGCGAGACTGTGTCTCACATAGTTTGGACATGTTGTCACGGGGGATCAGTCCCCAGAGAAGTTCATCATGCTTGGTGGAGTAGACGGTCAGCAAAAGAGAGGAAGACACAAAACGAGGTGGATTGACCCGGTGGCTGCAACAATGGACTGTAGCACAGTAAAGTTTGTGGACATGGTGCAGGACCAGACAGTGTTTTGTTCTGTTGTATGTAGTGTTTCTGTAAGTTGGGACTGACTGGACAGGCCCCTCACAACACCACCGCCACCAAAGATTAAACCCACTGCTGTCAAGTCTTCTGACCCATAGAAACCCTATAGGACAGAATAGAGCTGCCCCATAGGGCTTCCCAGACCATAATCTTTATGGAAGCAGACTGTCATATCTGTCTCCTACAGAACAGCTGGTGGGTTTTGAACAGCTGATCTTTCAAAGAGTTACAAGCTAAGCTAGACCAGTATATCACCAAGGGCTCTTAACTGGAAGATTGCCAAGCCAAGTATTACAGTCTAATAAATGTAGTGGGGCAGTTTTGCTCTCTCCTGTAGGGTTGCTATGAAGCAGAATTGACTTGACAACTGACAGCAGTCTTTATGGGAACAGATCACCCGTTCTTTTCTTGCAGAGCACTTGAGGGGCTCGAACTGCTGACCTCTCAGTTAGCAGCTGAGCACTTAACTACTCTACCACCAGGGCTTGTGTAGACCTGGGTCTTTTATTAAGGAAGTGACATCTAGTCTCTTTTCTTCCTCCCTAGTTCCCAATTTCTCTTCTCTCTTGCACCTTAAAATTCTCGCCGACAAAGGGCCTTTAGTGTTGAAATACCAACTAGTACTAGTGTCATATTTAGCCCTGGATTCTGATGGATTCTTAATTGACAACCGAAATCCAGAACACGTGTGCTATTAAAACCATTCCTGCGGAACTGCAGAAATATTAACCAGAGAAGCAATTTCTGGCTTGTATCTTTTTTCATTTCAGTGTGAGACGGAAGCTCTAAAGTAGAGCAGGATGCCTAGGGTCATTTTTTTGTCATATTGTCGTATAAATAGCATAACACAGTGGTAAAGAAAGGAATATACAGGTTAGTCCCACTTTAAGTGACCTAATATGCTAGTCATTCGTCTTCCACCATGCTGGTACCATTTTCCTTTGCATCCCTGTGAATTGTCTGAGAAGCATCGTGCCGACCGTGATTTCTGTTGCCCTTTGTACATTATCATTTTGTGTACAGTTAATAATGTATGAAAATAAGTATTGATTGTGTTGTTTGTAGGACTAGGCCAGCAGGTTTCTCCAACCCCATGTTTTATGAAATATTTCATTGATCTCTGCTACTACAAGTTTTCAAATAAACTTTTGATGAAGAAGATACCAGGAGGTCAGTGAATTCCAGAGGGTGCTCGATAGAGCCATTCTATTCCCAGAAGCTTAGGAATGGCAAGTGGCGTTTGAATGGGAAAGGGATGACTGGGCTGAAAATCTTAAGTATACTCTCGACTGGAGATTGCCCTGCCCATGATAATGCAAGGGAAATGAAAATAAGGACCACAACAGCCTTGAGAACCTGTGAGCTAAGTGTTTTTACGTGTCATAACTTGTCTGAGTTGTTGTTAGATGCAGTCGAGTTGATTCTGATTCATAGTGACCTTGTGTACAACAAAACAAAAACTGCACCAGTCCCAAGCCACCCTCACAATTGTTATGCTTGAACCTTTTGTCGCAGTCACTGTGTCAACCCACCTTGTTGATTGTAGTAAGTATTCTTGGCCCCACTTGATGGATTTGGAAACTGAGGCCCAGCTAAGAAACTTGTCTGAGATGAGGTAGTCTGTGGCATACCATGTGTTCTCACACAGGCAGTCGGTCCCTGGAACCTATGATGTTGTACCTGTTTTGCATATATATAACAGAAGTGAATTTCTGTGGAAGTTACTTAATGGATTATTAGATATTTTATCCTGTGTTTTTTCTCTGCCTATGTATGCACGCATATTAAGAACAAAGAGACAAATATGTCATCTTTTGCGACTTCTGCCGGGTTTTAGAGTTTCAGTGTGATACAATGAGTTTTCCACAAAATTCATTTATCACATATTTATTGAGAACTTACTATGAGTCTCGTGATTCATGGATGAATGCGTGGGACTCTATCCTTGACTTACAGGTGCTGTTTTGGTGTTGTTTTATGTACGTGTATATATTATATAATATAAATAAAACAAATTATGATGCAAAGGGATAGGGAGATGAGCAAACTCTGTACAAGACTCAGACGCAGCCCTAAGGTTGGAATAACTAACTAGGTGGAGTTTAGGCTCAAACAAGGCTTGCTGAAGGTACTTTTGCACTAGGTTTTGAGGGATGATTAGGAGCTTGGTAAGTAGAGATGGTTGGGGAAAGCATTTCAGGCAAAAGTAGTAGAATGGACAAAGGTATGGAGCATCCAGTGTGCTAGTAATAAGCCATCTGTTTGGACTGGAGTGTGAGGCCTGAGGAAAACAGTGAAAGAAAAGCTGGGTGGAGAGACAGGTTTACCTTTGCCAAACTGGGGAAGGGTGATGGCTAATTTATCTCAGCATTGCCCATGGTTTTAGGTTGATCATATGAGACTGCCATTTTTGTCAACCAGCCTGGTAGAAGAGCAGGAAGCTTATAGGGTTCTAGTTGCCACAGTTGTGGGTATGAAAGTTCCCACGGGGCTCCTGGATGACTCTAGACTGGAGAATGGCGTGGGCCAGCTGTGGATGAGTGACACCTGTCACAGAAGACATCTTCTGGAGAAGTAAGCAAGGAAAAGAAGGGTCCAGGAGTGCGATGTCGTTGTCCCCAGCTCCCAGCAGAGGCTGGGAGGGGGTCAGTTCTGGCTGCTCCCTCCCAGACTTGCCTTCTTCCCTGGGTAGCCCATGCTGCCTACCAAGAAGGCCCTGAGGTGGGCAAAGGAGAGGAGCGTTACACGTGGCCCTGAGAAGAGCATGGGTCCACAAAATACAGACTGACGTGGGCAGAGCGGGGTCCACAGGAATGACTGTGAACGGAGGGCCAGCAGATGGGAGCCAGGTGATAAAGGCCTTTGTGTCAGGAGGCGTTTTGGTTTGTGCTGGAGAAAGGCAGCCATAAAAAATTGTTAAGTGGGGACCCATGGACACTGACCAATTGGTTAACGGTCACCTCCCCTAATGGGCAGTGGGTACTGGAGAGTCTGGGAGGAATAGTTCTCTGCCTGCTTTTCTCCAGCGCCCCACCTCCAAGCTGGCCTGCTGGCCTCTGTCCTGGGTGTGGGATCACTGCCATCAGCTCCGGCTCCTGCTGGTGACTCCAGCTCATGGCATGCCCATTGCATCGGAGTAGAACTGTGCTTCCCAGGGTCTCTATTGGCTGAATTTCTGGAAGGAGATCTCCAAGTCTTTCTTCTGAGGCACCTCTGGGTGGACTCTCACCTCCAACCTTTTGGGTAACAGCCCAGAGTGTAAAGTGTTGGCATCACTGAGGGACTCTTGGCTCAGGATGGACTACTGCTTCTCCACTTGAGGTTTAGTAGCTCAGTCACTGGGGCTTGGCTTCCCAGCACTGCCCTCTGGGGAGTGGGGACACCTATTTAGAGAAATGCATGCATTCGTGGGCTTTTTTTTTTTTCCTCCTTATATATTTTCTGTTTGCAGTTTGATTCTTGTGTTTCCCTAGTTTTCTGTCTCACTTGGCTTTTTTCTGTGCTGAATTCATCACTGGATTCAGAACATTTCACAAGACAGCATCTGAATAAAAACTCTGAGATTCTAAATGCAGGGAGTTGTCTTAATTGAAAGAGATGCCGCAAACCCCAGGGCACGCCCTGGGAGGGGAGGCTGCGGCGGGAGGGCATTGGGATTGCAGCCAGGGACTGCAGCCAGTAATTACCGCAGCTCCTAAGGCTGCTTTCTAAGAGGTTCCCACTCTCCCCCGTGCCCTGTCTTGAGACCAGGGTTCAGATATGATGATGTTATGACAGTGTGGGTGTGTGGGTCGGGAGAGTTGGTGCTTCCCCCACTTTTGACTGCCTGTGACCTTTGTTGGAAACCCAGCCCAGGGTCTGGCATCACCTCCTGACACGAAGAACAATAAGACTGACCATCTGCGCCACTGCAGAGGTTGGTGTGGGGACAGGAGGCGCAGTGGGTGAGGTCCCAGTGGTCCTGGGAAATTAGGAAATTCAGAACACAGCAGTATGGAGCAGAGGGCTTGGTTACACACACTCGAATTTGAGTTCCACCTCCTTAGCACTTACTAGCTGTGAGACCACTGGTGAGTAATCACTTACTCTGTCTTAGGTCCTCTGTCTGTAGATGGCACAGCTGTTAAGTTCCTGACTGCTAAACCAAAGGTCGGTGGTTCAAATCCACCAACTGCACTGAGGGAGAAACATGTGGCAGTCTGCTTCTGTAAAGACTTACAGCCTTGGGAGCGTGAGGGGCAGTTCTGGTGTGTCCTATAGGGCGACTGTGAGTAGGTCTCTTAGCTACCTAATGCTTCTGTAACAGAAATATCATAAATGGATGGCTTTAACAAACAGAAGTTTATTCTCTCACACTTTGGGAGGGTAGACATCTGAATTCATCTTGCAAGCTTCAAAAAAAGGCTTTCTGTCTCTGTTGGGTCTCGAGGAGGGTCCTTGTCATCAGTCTTCCCCTGGTCTAGGAGCTTTTTGGGGCAGGGACTCCAGGTCCATAGGCTACACTGTTTTCCTAGCTCTCATATCTTGGTGGTATGAGGTCTCCATGTCTCTTTGCTCATTTCTCTCTTTTGTATATCAAAAGAGATTGGCTTGGGACACAATCCAACTTTGTAGACTGAATCCTGCCAGCTTTGTAGACTGATTCTTGCATTGTTAACATAACTACTGCCTGTCCCATGTCATTTCAACGTCATAGGATTTATCAGATGACAGAATAGTAGACAGTCACACAATACTGGGAATCATGGCCTAACCAAATTGATGCATGTGTTTCTCAGGGGACATAGTTCAATCCATGACAGCAGGGATGGACTGGACAGCAGTGGCTTTGGTTTGGTTTTCGTAGGGTTGTTGGAGGTAATACCCAGAAAATCTTTAGCGTGTGACTTGGCCTGCAGGATGTGCTCAGTAAATGGTAGGTGAGTGACCGACTGCGGGTCCTTGCTTTCCTTTTTTGGGGGTACCCCAACACACGTCTCCCTCCTCCTGTAATTTATTAGAATTCAACAGGAATAGTAGGTGATTTCTGCACCAGTAGTGATTCCTGAAATAGTAATCACCAAATCACACCAAAATATTCATTATCTTCTCTCAAAGTCACAGCTGCTGCCCTTGGAGAGCTTAATGTGTGCCAAGCATGGTGCTGATTGCTGGGGCGATGGCGGTGAAGTGGAGAGGAAGTGTAGTGTAGGGTGGAGTACCGCGGAAGGAGGGGGGTAAGAAGTTCTCAGGCAGGAGGTGGGAGAGACTGGGTGGGGTGCGGTATAGATTCCAGGTAAGGGCCAAGGCATGGCGATCGGAATGGGAGGGCATGCACCTGGCCCAGAAAGCGGATACTGGAAGTGCCAGCCATGCGTGCAGGGGACGCAAGTATGTTGAAAACTTCCTCCACTCTGTTATTCTCAAGAATGTTTTTAAAAAAAATGTGATGTTTGCAAACAAAGTACAACCAGTTGAACCACCGTTTTCTATTAGCAGTATGAGGTTCACTGGCTGTGGGTATTTTTTTTTCATTCTTGTCTTCCAACTTGTAATTTTAAAAGCCGAGGCATTTCATATTCAAGAGTTTTCTTTGTCTGAAATAAATTATTCATTTCTCCCCCGTTTCTGAAACAATGAACATAATACTTAATGCATCACAATTAAGCGGGTGTAGCTTCATAGAAAATTACGTTCTGTGTATTTGGGTGGCAAACAGAGCCCTGCGTCCTGTATCTAGCCACCATTTGGTCCTTGTAAACACAACATTAAGAAGCCCCAGAAATGTGTTTTCTTTCCTCTCGTAGTGGAGGGGAGGGGGCAGTAACTTTAGACCCCAGCAGCCACTTTCTGACATTGCACAGCTGTTAGTGGCTGTATCACTGTGCAGAAAACGTGAACTGACTACCACTATTCTGTGCGTGGGGTCAAGTGAGGGTCAGAACCTTCCAGCACCACCTACTCGTCTCAGTCCCCTTTGTCTGGATTCCACGTCTTTCTAGAACCCTTTTAGAAGGGCGTTGCTTGGGATCTGGTTCAGGATTACCCTTCCAGGTTCCTCTTTGGGAAAATGTGCGTTCCCAGCAAGAATCAAGATTTCAGTGGGCAGCCCACTGAGGCTTGACGGTACAGGCATTTCTCTGTGGCGGTCCCCAGAAGCACTTTTGGGATGCTTTCAACAACACGAGTCCCAGTCTTGAGGTCAGAGTTAAGCTAGCCGCAGTTGCCACAGATCAATTATGAAATAACATTAACTGTGGAATACCTGCTTGGTGCCCAGCCATAGGACACTGGATGGCTTCGTGTGTTATTTCATTTAACCCTCACAAAAACTCTGTGGGCTGCCAGGGGTGGAAGGGAGAGGCTATTTTTCATGCTTGAAAAAAAGAAGAAAAACTACAGCTCAGAGAAGCCAAGTGACCTGCCTCAGGCCACACAGCTAGTTAGAACCAGGCTTGTCTAGCTCTGAAGGCCTAACTCTTTGCATGCTGTCCTGTGTGTTGCCTCTTTGGGTTGTTAGGTTAAGGTAGAAAACCACTAGGTGCAACGTAGGTTCTCTGGTATCTCTGGTCCACGCATCAATTTTTGTACCTTCGTTATGTTAGAGCGGTTGGGAAGGAGGCCCTTGGCTAGAAGTTTCTGTGGATGGTTCCCTGCCATTGACCTTGATTTAGTTTGTCCAGTCCTTGGCCTTGCAAGCTGGCTGGAGTGACCGTGCAGCTCTCCAGAGACCTCTGCCTTTACTTATGTGCCAATGATGCCACCATGGAGAGTCTGCTGAGTCCCTTGCTCTGAGTTTCAGACCAGTGTGTACTGTGTGGGGTTCAGAGGTTCCCTGGGATTTTATGGATGTGTCCTGGGGAGCTCTGAACTCTCATATTTGATGAGGCCTCTTGTAGAGCCTACTGGTACCACCAGGATATCCTGGACCATAACTGAAGCCTGCTCCATGTTGGACTCACCTTGTCTCTGAAACCTGGGGTGAGAGGAAGAGATGTCTTGGAATCTTATGGAGATTTTGGTATTTTTAGGGGAGCAGTGATAGATTGGCAAGAATGTGAACTTTGGAGTCAGGTCTAGGTTTTCTGTCTATCGTTTCATAATTCAGGCAAGTCATCTAACTTCTTTACGTCTTGATTTCTAAAATGTTAGATAGTATCTACTCTGCAAAGTCCTTGTGAGGACTGAATCTGTGTTGTTAGTGGGTTTGAGGATTTAGCACAATGTGTTGCGGTTGCTAGTTGCAGTGAAACAAAATGCTGCCCTGTTCTGTGCCATGGGCATGATTGGTTTTGGATTGGGTAATTGTGACCCATAGGGTTTTAACTGGCTGATTTTCAAAAACAGATCACCAGGCCTTTCTTCCTAGTTCATTGTAGTCTGGAAGCTCAGCTGCAAGCCATTCAGCATCACAGCAGTGCGAGAGCTCCTGGCAGACAGGCCAGTGGTGGCTGTGCTGGGTGTTTATTGGCTGGGAATCCAAGCCAGGTCTCCCACATGGAAGGCGAGAATTACACCTGTGAGCGGCTGATGCCTCAGACCAGCACTAAGGGTAGGGGCCTTCAGATAGTAGAAGTTCTTAGTGAAAAATAAGAACTGTGACAGTGCGTATTGACATTGACTTTGCCCTTTGAGGCCTCCTAGTGCATTGGCTAAGATACCTAGCCATCAGTTGCCTGGTTCACCTGCAGCCTTCCCAGGCTATCGCCCAGCTGTGACCCTCACCCGTTCTCATCTGCAGTCCTGTCTCACTGGCTTTCCCCAAACATCCCCACAGCCCTGAGGCTGTCCCCGCCTTCACCCTAAATTAAGAGAGAGTGCAGGGTGTGCAGAGACACCTCCCCAGAAACTGCTCTGGTGCGCGTCCAGCCTACCGCTCCCTGGTGATGTGGGCTCACCTCAGATCCTGAGGGAAGGAGAGCGAGTATTGTGGCTTCACTGGCAGGGTGAGTTTCTCGAGCTGAATGGGGAATTTTTCTGTTAAGAGCAACAGAAAACAGCTTTTTAGATAAGTGCTCTGCCATGGGCCAGAAATGTCCAGCAAATATTTATCCCAGATCTAAAACACATATCAAGTTAAATGTTGTTTGGGAAACGCTAAAATGGAAGAATTCATACTCAGGGTTTTATATTTGTTATTTTTCAAGGAAAAAAAGAAAAGCTCCTCCCTTTGTTTTCTATTTCTTCCGGGCTGTCTTTTACAACACAGGAAGGATGGCAAAGCCTCCTTTGCCTGCCTGCTGCCTGCTCATCCCCTCGCTCGGTCACCTCGGCTTCTTTTCTCTATCCCAGGCCCCCTCTCAGAATTACACCTCCTTAATCATCCAGGTGACACTGGTGTTTTCACTTTTTTAATCCCTGGCTGCGGGCCTAGGAACCTATTACCTAGCTCGCCGCCATGCAGCTCGGCGTGCTGAGTGTGGTACGTTGGTGTTTACAGATTTTACTTTCCAAACAGCTTCCAAGAGTGAAATAACTCTATTGACTGAAGTGTTTAAATTTCTAAAGGGCTGGTATTGGACTTGAGAACCTTTTTGTATGTGTCAGACACCAGGGCTTGAGTTTCTGACCAGTTACCATTGAGTTGATTGTGACACGTGGTGATCACGCGTGTGTCGGCATAGAACTGTGCTCCACAGAGTTCTCAGTGGCTGAATGGCCTTTCTTCTGAGGTGCCTCTTGGTGGACTCGAATGTCCAACCTTTTGGTTGGCAGCTGAGTGCATTAATGGTGTGCACCACCTAGGAACACCCTGCCAAACATAAGTTTGAGTTCCTGAACACCCTGACAAACATAAGTTATTTTCCTTTGCTAGGCTTCCTTGTCCTCTGTGGCCAGAGCACTGTGGGCTTCTTCGTGGTCCTAACCTATACACTTCTCAATGTTGGGCAGTCGGTGTTCCATGGGAGTGGAACGTGATCTCCACCATGACACAGTTTTAGTCAGCTAGTGCTGCCCTAACAGAAATACCACGAGTGGATGGCTTTAACAGAGGAAAGTTTATTCTTACACAATCTGGTAGGCTACAAGTCCAAATTCAGGCTGTCTGCTCCAGGGGAAGGCTTTACTTGTTGTCAGCTCGGAAGGAAAGTCCTTGTGTTTACATCAGTCTTTGTCCAGGGACCTCAGGTCTGAAGGACGCACTGTTCTCCCAGTGCTGCTTTCTTGATGGTGTGAGGTTCCCAATTTTCTGCTTGCTTCCCTTTCCTTTTGTCTCTTCTAGGATGAAAGGATAAAGGATGGGGCAAGCCATACTCCAGGGAAACACCCTTTATAGTGGAACAGGGACGTGATCTTGTGAAGGGATTTACAGTCGCACCCTAATCCTTTAACATACAGCACAGGAGAATCACAAAATGGAACACAATCACAAAATATTGGGAATCATGGCCCAGCCATGTGGCTACACATACTTTTGGGGGGACACAATTCCATCCATGACAATCACCTAGCAAAAGAATATTCTGGTTACCAGATGTGATGCCTTGGTTGAGAATTGTGCTGAACTAGACGATTTCCCCCAAAACTTTCTAGTTCTGGTGTGCCGTGCGCTTTTCTATGCTTGATCAGGGATCCTTAGACGTCATCTTCCTTCAGCCCACCAACAATATTGACTGAGCCAACCTTATATGAACTAGACATTGTGGTAGGCCCTGGGGATGTGGGCGTGGACAAAGCGATAGGCCTTGAGGACATGGACATGGACAGGGTAACAGGCCTTGGGGACGTGGGTGTAGATAGAAAGGTGAGGCCTCTGTCTCCCTAAAGCCAGTAGTCTAAGAGGTGGAACATAAGGAGTTAAAATAAACTGATATGGGTAGTGGTTGGAGTCCCGGTGGTGTAGTGGTTAAGAGCTCATTTGTTAACCAAAGTGTTGACTGTTAGAATCTACCAGCTGCACCTCGGAAACCTTATTGGACAGTTCTGCTCCGCCTTAGTAGGGTTGCTGTACATTGGAATTGACTGAACAGTAATTTGAAGGAGATAAATCAGTCAGTGTGATAGAGAATAGAAGGGAGCAGGAACTAGTCTATACAGGTTGGGCCTCCCTAATGAGGTGACTGAGTTCAGATCCAAATAACAAGGAGGAGCTGGCCATGTTGCATAGTGATTGAGGAATATTGTCATCAGAGAGCAAAGGCCCCAAGGTGACCATGTGCTTGGTGTGTTTTCCATAACCATGGAGGCGAATATTGTTGGAGCCTTGTACCTTGCTGCCTGTGATGATCTGCTGCTGCCCTGGTCAGCACTACAGACTTTGGGGGCAAGACCACCAGCAGGGGTCAGTAGGGAGCTACAGTCCTAAGACTGGGGGCATAAGGAAGCTTCATGGCCATGATAACTGGTTTTTGGGGAGCTCTGTACCTTAAACAAGAAAACATCCCTGATTACTTTACCACTGTAGAATTCTGAGATGTGAACCAAGAAAGCTGTCTGAATTGACGACTTTGACTCTGAGCATGACCTGGTGCAGTGAACTTGGCTTTGAAAATGTACTTCTTAAATAATAATTCTCTGTAGTGCCAGTTCATGTATTTCTATTTTTTGATCTCATTTCTAACAGACAATGCACAGGACAACAGTTTTAGAACATTGGAATTGAGTCTCTTGTCATCACCAAGTCCAGGCCCTTATTTGATGGCTAGACACTGCTGTAATTCAAGACCAGAGTGGTTAAGACACTTGCTAGGAGACAGACTGGTTCTGGTGTGAGTCCTAACAGTCGTTATTGTCTACTAAGCTGCCAAAAGTGCCAAGTGCCGTCGAGTCGGATCCGACTCATGGCGACCCTACTAAGCTGACACTGCAGTTATGTCTGAATGAGACATGCTGAAGGAAGGTGAGACCCGTAGGGATGAAGACTATGCCTGCAGACATTGTATCATTCTCAGAAAAATTCTTAAATAGAAAGGTCCCTACCCACTTCTGTGGCCTCATCTTGTTTTATTCTCCCCCTGAAGAGATTCTTCAAGTTGCTCTGCTTTTTGTTTATTTGCTCCTGAAACACATCAGTCCTGTTCTGTCTCAGAGCCTTTGCTCTTCCTTTTGTCCATTGTCTGGAATGTTCTTCCCTTGGCCAACTCCTTTCTCAGTGTCATTTCCAATCCAGAGCTCTCCATGACCACTAGCAAAATATATTACCTCCTCCTCAATCTTTATTAAATTTTCCCCATTTATTATCTTTCTAGAACATACCACTATCCAAAATGATTTTGGTTTACTTATTTATATGTTTCCTTCACTAGAATGTTAAGTTTCATAAAAGCAAAGACTTCATCAGGCTTGCTCATGTCTCTGTCTCTAATCCTAGACAACCATAGAGTACACACTTAATAAATATTTACCAAGTAAATAAATGATTGAACAAATAAATATACAGTGAGTATAAGCCAGGGAGGTGAAAACAAATAGAATCAAAGTGTACAAAACCATGCTGTTAGGGAGTGATGGTCTTGTTAGAGAAATGCATCTGTTGGTATTCTGTGTCTATGGATGGCAGGAAACCTACCTCAGACAGGCTTGGATGATAAAGGGAATTGAGTAACTTATGAGCTGAGAGATCCAGAGGTAGAGCAGCTTTCTAGAAAACACTGTTACTAGGAACATGACTTCTTAACCTGCAGCTCTTGGATCTGCCCTTGGTGATGAAAGTGTCCTCTTTAGGACCAGCAGAGTGCTATCTCCCAGTGGCTTATGCTCTTTACTCATGGAAATCAAAGAGCCTAAAGAGAGCTCCAACTTCAAAGCCTTCCATACTCCATCCCTTGTTAGGGGTTTGGTGCTGTTACGGAAAGCTCATTTGCTAGAGAAAGGCTTCCTGCTTGGTAAGGTGGAGGGTCAGTGTAAATGAGGAAAACCCTCAGTGAGATGGATTGATCCATTGACCTCAACAATGGGTTCAGACGAATACAAGATTGTGAAGACAGCCCAGGAACAGTGTTTCATTCTGTTGTAACCAAGGCTGCTATTTATTGATGCCAACTTGATAGTAACTAACAACAGCAGTATGGTGAATAAAGTCAGACTTGGCCCTGCCCTCATGAAGCTTCTAGTCTAGCAAGACGTTAATTGAAGAACTACACAGACACAAGACAACTACAAGTGTAAAAAGTGCTCTGAAGGAGAGCCGGTACTGGGGATCAGACTCGGCTAGAGAGGTCTGTGAAGTCTTCTCTGAGGGAACGAGGAAAGAGATAGGTGACGTAGGTGGGTGGGTAGAGCAGTCCAGGGAGAGAAAAGCCAATGTCACAGGTGTAAGAGAGCAGGTGAGATAGAAGACCAGTGTCAAGTCAGCGTGGCATGAGTCTGGAGAGGTCATCTTGGGCTGGTTAGCAATTGGCGAGGCGGGCTGGGACATGCGCGTCTAAATATCGGAATGCACCGTGGAGGGAACTGGCGGCCCTGCGTGTTTGCTCATCCCACTGTCGTCATTGTCACATTTGAGAAGGGCCAACTACACCCATCTGGGGAAAGAGGACATCTGAGTGTAAGGGATGAGGACGGGAGATTTAATTCCTGTATTTTTCAAAGAGAACTCAATTCTGTGAGGCAAGCCCCTTCCACTCCCAGCCTTAGTTTCCTCAACTCTGAAATTCGGATAATATTTATAGCTGCCCTAGTGTCCTCAGATTTTTGGCAGGCTTGCTTGAGATGACAAATGGCGACGTGCTTTGTAAACTCCGGAGTTCAAAAGTAAGTTGTTTTCAGTCATTTTGATTTTTCTTCAGCTGTGGGAAGAGATAGGGATTCAGGAGAGTTGGAAACAAAGTCCAGGAAATCTGGAGATGGCAGGAGTTTGAGGGATGTCCTGGTTTAACTGTGGAAGGCAAGGTGTGAATTGTTGAGCTGTCTACTTGTCAGGGATGTGAGGTCGTCTTCAGGTCAGCCACCTCTCCTCCTCTGGGCTTCTCCAGTCCCTGTGGTAGGGTGTCTTTTACATGCCCCTTTACAGCTCTGGAGAAAGAACGGATGCTCCTCTTCCATGTTTACTGGGGTACCCTGTCATGTTGCAGATGAAAGTTCGGGTCTGGAGATCATAGGTGACTTGCCCACAGACTTACAGCTGGTGAGAGGTCAAGTTGAGATAAGCCACCTGGTCTCCCCTCTGTGGCTGCTCCATGACTCTTGCCTAATCCGCTTGTGCTACCCAGGCCACATTCTGGAAGAAGTGCAGGACCACAGATCCAATCTGATTCGGTCAGCTCCTCAAGTCTTGTCTGGGAGTTAGTGTTTTCATATCAAATACACACACAAAAAAGTCAAGAGCGTGGCAACAAATGCCCATATACTCAGTATCCAGAAGGAGCAAACGTAACCACTTTGTTATATGTGCCCCATCTCTTGTTTAAAAGGTACTATACATATGCCTGGGAACCCTGGTGGTGTAGTAGTTAGGTGCTACATCTGCTAACCAAAAGGTCAGCGTATTGAATTTGCTAGGAGCTCCTTTGAAACTCAGTGGAACTGTTCTACTTTGTCCCTTAGGGTTGCTATGAATCAGAATTGACTCATCGGCAGTGGAGGTTTAGTACACATAAACACACACAAAAAGCAAACCCAGTTCTGTCAAGTTGATATCAACTCTTAGCGACCCTATAGGACAGAGTAGAACTGCCCTGTAGAGTTCCCAAGGAGCACCTGGTAGATTTGTACTTCTGGCCTTTTGGTTTGCAGCCGTAGCACTTAACCACCACACTGCCAGGGCACCACCAGTGTTTCCAGTTATACTTACGCTAACCAAAAAGTCAGAATTTCAAGTCCACCAGGCACTCCTTGAAAACTTTGTACGGCAGTTCTGTAGAGTTTCTATTGGGTAGTGTGGGTCACTATCTACTCTATGGCAACACATTGGGCTTCTTGTTTTAAGATCATAGGTAAAGTTGAAGTCTACTTAAACTATCATTGAGTAATGAATTCTGTAAATATTTTCTGAACACCTCCTCTGGGCTGGATGTTGTTTTATATGTTGGAGATACAATGGAGAACAAACCAGAAAAAGTCCCTACTCTCAGGGAGCCCGTATTCTGGCTTGGGGGGACAAATAAAGATAAAATGAAGACAAATAGAGCAGGCTAATGGGGAGAGAGTAATACAAGGATGGGCACTGTTTTAGACTGAGGAAGCTCTTTTTGGTGAGACAACATTTGGCCAAAAATTACAGTGAAATGAAGGAGTGATCCATGTCACATCTGGTAAAGAGCTTTGAAGTTGCGGAGCCAGCAAGTTCACAGACCCAGAGGTAAGAAGCCCTGACATGTCCAAGGAACAAGATGGTGAGTCAGACAGAGACTGAGCAGTGAGGCTAGGATTGCTGGCCAAGGCCCTGGTCACCAGGTTGGAGGGCTACATAGGCCATGACAAGGACTTTGGACTTTGTTTCAAGAGTGACAAGAAGTTCTTGGAAGGTCTTTAGCAGGAGAGCCTCATGATCTCAGTTACGTTTTCAAAAGACCAGTCGGCTGCAGATTGCTGAAGGGAGAGCAATTAGAAGGCTGTTGTGGTATCTACTCAAGAGCTGAAAATAGCTTGCACTCAGTTTAGTAATGAGAAATGGTTTGATTCAGGGATCCACAGGACATGCCGATGGCTTGTGTACAGAGGGTGAGAGAGACAGAGAAGCAACAATGAAGTCTAAGTGTTTTTGGTGTCACCATTCACATGTATGAGAATGGCAGTGCCAGTTTCTGACCGTGGAAAGCCAGTGCTTGAGTGCAAATTTTGCTTTGGGAGACGTGCATCTGGAGTTCAGCTTTAAGACATAGTAGCTTTCAAATTGTTGTATACTGAATATACTCTGGACTACTAGGAGAATGACCCAGTCTAAGAGGAAATACAATGGGAATGTTCCTTGGAGGTGAGGATGGTGAGACTTTAGCTTGTTTACTATGGTGTGTCTTCAAGAAAGCCAGTTGCTGGAGAAGACCCCTGTAGCTGGTAAAGGAGAGGGTCAGCGAAAAGAGGGAAACCCTCAGTGAGTTGGACAGCCATGATAACCACAACAGCGGACTCAGACGTACTAATGACTGGGAGGATGCACTGGACAGGGCAGCAGTTCATTCTGTTCTGTGTAAGGTCACCATGGGTTAGAGCAGACCTGTCGGCAGTCAAAAATCAGCAACTTGGAGAAGCCGTTTTAATAGATGTCTTTCCTTCCATTTCCAGAATTTGGTGCCCATGGAAGCCCTGTTCTCCTGTTCACATTTTATAGTTTACTCCGTATGTGTGTCCAGGAACAATATTTTATTCTTGGAGAGCACTACAGTGCTGTCATGATGTTCTTACTTGGATCTCTGCATAAATCTGTTTTTTACTTAGAATTAGTGGGCTCTGGGACATGCACTTTTTAAAAACTATGATTAAGTGAAAGTTTACAACCCAAGTAAATTTGCCTTCTAAAACCCTGAGCACCCAGCTCTCTGTAGCTCTATCTGCTCTCCCCACCCTATGACAGCGCATGCTTTACCACTCTTGTAGTATCCACTCCACCAGTGCCTGTCTCCTCCTCTCCAACTTCTCCTCTCCCCACTAAAGAGAAACCAGTAGGACACCTGTATATACATATATATATTAAACCGTAAAATACAGACACCACCTGTGTCACTTTGTGTGGGAAATGCAATAAAAAAAAAAAACCTCTACCGAGATGTTACATGCATAGTATTTCAAAGGAATGTACATTTTCACTGCTTTTAAATCCTCTGCAATTAGTTTTTGTTTCTACATTCAATATGTCTTTTCTTTTGCCAATGTATTTAACCAGTTTTTTTTTTTTTTTTTTTTCTGACATATCTGGATTGAGTGTTCTTTTTGCTGGCCCATGTCTTTTAATAGATATCTCATCTGGTGTCTGTCTATGCAGGTACCAGCAAAGAGGATTGTCTTTTTTTTCTTTTAATTAATTGATTTAATTTTTAATGTAATTTTAGATTTACAGAAAAATTGAGTAGGCAATACAGAGAATTCTCGTTTGTTCCACAACACACACACCTACCCACCCATACAGTTTCCCCTGTTATTAAGATCTTGCTTTGAATGCAGTACATTTGTTACAATTAACGAACCAATTATTAATCACTGAATTCTGTGGTTCATGAGAAGGTTCATGCTATGTTGTTTTGTTGGTTTTGACAAATGTACTCACTGCTACAGAATCATGAAGCAGAATTGACTCGATGGCACATTATAACAATACGTACGTAGTGGTAGCTTATCATCTGAATTTTATTTCCCTAATGACGAGTAAAAGGAGCCCTGGTGGTGCAATGATTAATCATTGCTTGGCTATTAACCCAGAGCTTGGCAGTTTGAACCCACCAGTGGTTCCATGGGAGAAAATAACCTAATGATCTGTTCCTGTAAGTATTAGCCCGGGAAATGCTTTGGGGGCAGTTCTGCTCTCCAATATAGGATTGCAGTGAGTTGGAATCAACTCAGTGGCACACACCAACAATGACATATGATATTGACCATCTATTTATATGCTTGCCGTGAGCGGTATTATTTCTGGTCTTTTGCCATTTTTTTAACTGGGTTATTTGTTTTCTTATTTTTTTTTATTTTAGATTCAGTATTTTTTTTGTATTTGAAAATGTCTTTCTTTAGCCTTCATTCTTGAATAATATTTCACCTGGTTTTAATATACTAGTTATGCAATTATTTTCTTTCATTATTTTTACAGCATTGTTCCATTGTTATCTGACGTCTGTTGCTGCGGATGAGAAGTCTGCTGTAGCCTGATTATTGTGTTTTTGAGCTATATTCCCCCTCCCCCCAATAGCTTCACATTTCCCTGTTGTCTTTGTTCACTTGAGTCACTGAAATTTAGATGTGGTTTTGTTCGGCTTCTCCTGTTTGGCATTAGGTGTAATTTTCTTTTTCCTATGTGAATATTCATATCTTTGTTCCAGAAAATTCTATGACTATCTCTTGTAATAATCTTCTATTATTGTAATTCTCTTCTGTCAAATAGATCTTATTTTTGCTCCTTTTCTCATAGTTTTAGATTCATGTTTTCTATTTCTCTGACCTGTGTTTTGGGTCAGATATTAAGATCTGTCATCTTAGTCATTATCTCCTTTTCTTTGTTTCATTGAAACAGTCTGTGGCTTTTATTTTGACAGCAAAATATTTTATTATGACTGAGTGAAAGTGTACATTCCCATATAAATTTACATGCCCACCTATATGCAGCTTCCACTGCTCTCCCTGCCCGGTGACAGCACACTATTCCTCTCTGCCCCATACGTGTCTCATCCTCCCAACAGTCTCCTTTCCCCTCCTCTCCACCCACTCCCCTTACTCCAGCCAGAGCTCAGCAGGATGATATACTATAGATGCATAGAACCATAAAGTGCATCCAATATATGGTTGCTCTGCATCGCCAAGTCCAATCCATTCATGTCTGAAGAGTGGACCTTCATTATGATTTATGGGCATGGGCAGCATCAGGGCCAGGGACCATGCTCCCAGGGGAATCCCGAAGCTGCTGGATCATCCATTGTGGTCTTTTAGTGGAGATGTCAGGGTGTACCCCTTTTATTCTTGTGTTGCCAGTGAGTCTCAACTTAGTGAGCTCCGTTGTGGCTATCATTGGTGGTGGCCAAGCACCATCCGGTTCTTCCAGTCCCAAGTCGATGTAGGCACCCACTCATGTGAGTCTCTCTATTTTCCGGGTTGTCTTTACCCCATGTCATTTTGATCCTCGGTGAGCATCCGTTCCTGCTGAGTTGGGACCATTTGCTGTGCCCTTGGGTGGCAGCTTGGAAGCTTTAATCTTTTTCTTTTTTTATGAGATGTGTTCTTGTGGCTTCTATTCTTTCCTCTATCTCGTTGAACAAATTTATTTAAAAATCTCCTTGAATATATTTAAAAATCTCCTTTCATATTGATGTACTGTCTAGTTTTGAGTGTTGCTGCTGCAGAATGACGATCATAACTTGTGTATGTGTGTGTTTTAATACTTTAAGTTCATCTTCAGTGACAGTGGCTTTCCTCAGGAGTCCTACATACGGGCTTGAAGGCATCCCTGTAAAGTAACCTATATTTGCTCGACTGGTCCCTACAGATTCCATGGCTTCTGGGCTATGTTTCAGTAATGTGGCTTGGAGTTCTCACACAATGGGAGGAATGTTTGGGAAACTAAACACTTTTATGAGGTTCAAATTTCTTCCTGTGTCTTGTCCTCAGGCCAGTGGGAAGAGATATTTTGGGCCTAGTTTCAATATCTAAACCTTCTGGGATGCTGATTTCATGCAGAGAGCTGTGGGAGAGCTTCCAGGGCAAACACGTGTGGCCACAGCTGCACTTGCCGTGGCCCTGTCATGGTAGTTCTCAGGATGGACTGCCACTGGAATCACCTTGGGGCCTTAACCTATCCTGGTGCCTGGATCCCACTCATAGAGATTTAGTAACACTTTCAGATGATTCTAAATGTGCATCCCAGCTTGAAACTTGCTGCCTTATAGGTGTATGCCCAATCCCCTAATTGTTTCTTGCTTTCAAGTTTTTTGTGTTTTCTGGTTATATTACATTTAGTATTTTCTGTTTTCGGGAGGTGGGATATGTGCACGTGGGTAGCCAAGTCAAGTGCCGTCGAGTCGGATCCGACTCATGGCGACCCTAGAGGCCAGAGTGGGTAGGGGGAGTCCATATACCTGTGGTAATTCAGGATACCATACTGATCAGAGATTAGAAGCACTGGATTTCAAACAGTGTGCTTAGATAAAAGGACTCAAACAGATGGCTTTAGGACACCTTGGGGTTGTTGAATTCTTTCTGTGATTTTTAATTTCTTTGCAAAAGATAACTCATTTTCTGGCGCCCTCTCCCCTTCATTTCTTTCAGCATGAGTGCTTATCAAATATCTTTAATTAATATGAATTTATACTTTGGGGCTGAATTTGACTTAGTGGCATTCTCTGCTTCCCCTTTGTGATACAAATATTTAAATAGATTGTATAGCTAGAGAATATCTTCCAAAAATATGTAAAATATGAGGGGTGTAAATGAACTAAAACTTAAAATACCATGTAAGAGACAATTAAAATTGTTTTTCTGGTAAAAATCAAGGTGAAAAGAGTAATATTTAGAAAGGAGGCAGTGTTTTTAGTTGATTTATGAAAACATACGTGATGTAAATCTGACTGCAGAAGCAAAAAAGGGACAGTTTTTATAGGAGCTCTTTGTAATTAAAAACTGTGTTCTTATAAATATCTTGTCTTCTCAAACAAGGGAAGACTCAAATTAGGACAGTTTTTTTTAATGCTTTAAGTGAAAGTTTACAGCTCAGGTTAGTGTCTGATACAAAAATTTATACATACATTGTTATGTGACTCCTGTTGCTCTTTTATAATGTGACAGCACAGTCTGCTTTCCCCCCCGGGTTTCCCGTGTCCGTTTAGCTAGCTCCTGCCCTTTTCTGTCTTCTCATCCCGCCTCTGGACAGAAGCTGTCCATTTAGTCTCATGTGTCTGCTTGAACTAAGTTGAAGCACACTCTTCAGGAGGATGATTTTATATCTTACACTCCATTCTAATCTTTTTCGGAAGAGTTGGCTTTGGGAATGGTTTAAGTTGTGGGTTAACAGAGTCTGGGGACCATGTCTTCTGGGGTTCCTGCAGTCTCGGACCACTAAGTCTGGTCTTTTCATTAGAAGTTGAGCTCTGCACCTTACATCTCTCCTGCTCCGTTAGGGAGTCTCTTTCATGTTTCCTGTTAGGGTGGTCATTGGTGGTAGCTGGGCACCATCTAATTCTTCCGGTCTCAGGCTGATGGGGTCTCTGGTTTAAGTGCTCCTTGCTGTCTCTTGGGCTGATATTTGCCTTTATTCTTGGGTGTTTTTGATACTAAGTTAGGACGGTTTTAAAGACTTGTCTTACTGTATATGAATTCATTTTGGGGGGATAGGTACGCCATTATATATTTAAGTGACTTTTAGCAAGGATTGGAGTTTAAAAGTAATTTTCCCTGTTTGTATTCGGATTTCAAAATAGGCTTCCAAAACTTGCGACTTGACTCTGGTCTGTGCTGAGTTACATCTGCGCATAATTGTAACCATAAACACTTGTACATCTGCAAATAATTGTCCTTCTAGTTGCCAACCCACAGGATGGGTTTGTCTCTCTGTCTGAAGAACAGCAGCAAAATGAAGCAATTATCTGGATAACTCAAGCCAAAAAAATAAGAATCTTCCACATTATATCTTCAATTTTCTGGATACTTCAGTTGAGGGAATGTTTTGATTGGAATCATCTGAATAATTACCTTAGTTTTCCACTTCACTTTGTATATGTAAACACAGCTGTTGTGTGATTGACAGCATTTTCTTTTTTGTGTGTGTTATATTTCATTTTTAGAAGTAACTCTTTTTCAAGGTCATGGTCCTTGCTCAGAGAATGTGTACTTGAGGTCACTTGTAGGACCCTTCAGTAGTACTTGGGGCTTCCTGGTGAAAATAGCTAGGTAGGAAGTTGATGGTCTTCTTCTTAGTGTTAGAACTTCCTTTTGGAGCCAGTGATGTTTCTAGGTAGCCGTTAGAGAAAGTAGAGTAGTCCAGCCAGTGCTAACAAATCCTGCACCCTGGAGAGCATTGGTCCCCATCTGTACTTAAAAATCACAGCTAGTATGGCAAGAAGCAAGCAAATATTTCCATGTTTGGGAAAAAAAAAATCCAGTTTGACTATCCCCGTCAGGTCCAGATGGTACCTGTTTCTGATGAGTGTCTGTTCACTGCCAAAGTGGAACCTCAGCCAATGCATTTTAATTCCATTCCCAAGTTCATGGGCATCATGTGGCAATATGCACTAATAACCATTGAGCTGCTGCTTGGATCAGCTGAGGATGCTAACAGTGGTGATGGGGGACAATGCAGAAATACTCAGCTGGGTGGCTTTGGGGAAACAGCATTTTTGCATCAGAATGAAGGCCGTATCCTAAACACTTAGGAACTGGGTGGTTGAAATTTGTTTTGACAGGCTTGGTTCTGTGGAGACATCTCTGTTTTCTCAGTCTCTTCCAGGCAATTTGAAATGCTCTCAAGACAGTTGGATAAAAGCATGGGGACCATGAACCTTTTGGTGACAGGTTCTTGGAGACATGTGATTCCCTCCCCCCCCACTGTTGGTTTAAAACTTAAAAAAAATACCTACTCTTGGCAAATGACACTGAACTACCTCAATGTCGTAGAGTATTATTTTCAAAAACACATGTTTTAGAAATCTAATGGGTTACAGAACTGCACAGTTTCCATTATGGGAAAATAGGTGCATTTTTGACAAGGTCTTGTATTTGAGGGTTGAGAGCTATTTCATTAATCTGTCGTACAGTGATTGTGAGCGTGAAGTCTGGAGCACACAGCTTGGTTTCAGATCTCTGCACCACAATATCATTTTGCTGGGTAATTTTAACTTCTCTCAGCCTTGGTATTATTTATCTGTAAAATGGGATGATCCTCACTGTACCTGCCTTATAGGATTGTCTTGAAGATGAACATGTTTAATGTCATCCCTGACTTAGTGAGCTCTCTGTATGTTAGCTGTTATTTATGTGTTTATTTCTTTTAGTTGCAGACATTTGTTGAGTGCCAAGTCCTATAGGGTCGCTATGAGTCGGAATCAACTGGACAGCAGTGGGTTTAGTTTGGGTCTAAGTGTCATGTAGGAGGCCAGGTTGCAAAGATACGTAAGATTCAGTCTCTTTACCAAGCAGTTCAGGAGCTAGTGGGTTAGAGTAACATGTGAAAGCCAACCAGGATACCAGGGGGTGAGTGGAGGGCAGATAATTCATGGGTTCCTGAGAACATGTCCTTTAGAGTCACTTTCCACATCCTTGAGGACCTTCTCTATGTTACACCCAAGTGTTTTTGTTGGGTATCTTTGAAAGGCAAAAATTCAAAGTGAGTAACTCACTCTGACTCCTTTGATTTTTGAGAAGTGGCGGGACTGGACTTCTTAAAGAGAAATCTAGCTCTAGAAAATGCTTTTCTGTGAGTATGGTTTTGTTACTATTAATGAGCAAACAAACAGTCATATGATGCCAGGAATTCAGTCTCAGGTTTCTGTATGTGGGCAGGTGGGGAGTATTATCTGGGCTGCATCAGGGCTGACATAAGGATGAAGGGGAGTCATTTCTCTTGGTGTTGGGAGGTCCTATCACCCAACAAGAACCCAGACAGCAGCAGGGCACTTAGGTCAAAATGATGGGAGTAAGAGGCGGGTGCATTAGGTCAGCCGTGAGGGAACAGTGGGAGCTTTGTCCTGAGGACATAAAATTATCCCAGCTGCTTTCTAAAGCTCAGTCACTTGGATTTTCTGGGTGATTTGATAAACCAGATACAGGATTTCAAAATGCAGTGGTTTCCCACTTTTGAAGAATAGCACAGGGGAGAATGGAACAAACAGCTGTCTGTAGACTATACTTTTCCTTTCTATGAAGTGCTGTGATCTCCTCAATCTAGTTAAGCTCTGAGGGACACGTGGTGACCTTTTGGTCGCAGGACCTCAGCTCAGGCACAGAAGAGCCATGCCAACAGGGCTCTATTGTGCAATACTTTCAAGATTCTGGTTTTGCTCAAATTTAACTCTTTAGAATTTTCGGCTAATCATGGGAGACTTGGTTATCTGTTTAAGCCTTTATTGTGGTTCTGATTAGATTTTTTTGTTTTAAAAAAATGAAATTAATTTCTCTTTTGATGAGGAGCCATCACCTTCTTTTGTTGAAGGTGATTCTTGTCTATTGCAAGATAAATAATAATTTTTAATTATTAGCGTGGCAGAGGAAATGACTTTTTAAACAGAATTTCATTCTGCATGTGTGACAGACTAAATTAGAATTTAGGAGCTACTGAAAGGAATTCTTTGTTAAATTATGTTTTTTTTCTTTCTTTAATTGAATGTTATTATTTTGACGCTCATAATATTTGCTATGGGTAAAATAACAATAACTCAGTAGATTCACTGCCTCTGCATGAGATCAATAACAAAATTTCCATTATTTATTTTCCCAAAAGACCTTCAGACATTGCATTTTCAGCACAGTCTAAGGGAAAGGGACTTTATAATGATTTACTTTAAAAAGATTTTCACCTCTGATATATATCCGGCAAAGCCCCACTAGAACTGCACTGTGATAATAATAATTGTAAAACAAAAATGTCAAGAAATTGTTCCACCGTGATCTGCATTTTGACTATAAATGGAACTTGAGAAACACAAGACATGCAAAGCACAGCAGTGTTTAGACACAGGCTTTGTTTGAACAGAATTGGTCAAATGATGTGTTAGGAAGAGCCATCAACAGTTTAATGGACAGTCACAAATGATGAACATGTTCACTGATTGGCTGGCTGAATTTGTCTGTCTCTGGCCATCATGGTAAAATACAGTTTCCTGTTTGCTTTCCAGTATTTCTGCTTAGAGATTTCTGTTCTACCTAGTTCAGTGTGAACCCACTTGAGAGAATGGGAAAATGAACGTGTAAGTGTTACGAGTTTCTCATTTTAGGGGAACGGTAAATGCTAATCCTGCAGTTGGAATCCCCTTGTGATACAACGGTTAATGCACTCAGCTGCTAAGTGAAAGATTGGAGGTTTGAGTTTACCCAGAGGTGCCTCAGAAGAAAGGCCTGGTGATCCACTTCGTAAATATCAGCCATTGAAAACCTGGAATACAGTTCAACTGTGATACACATGGGATACCCATGAACTGGAAGTGACTCGGTGGCACTGGTTATTCCTTATAGCCAGCAAGCTTGCTTTCAACTTAGGCGAGGAAGTAAAAAGTATTTTTTAGTTTTTTTATTGCAGTCTCTTAGAAAAGGAGTGGCTTTCTGCTTTGACTGTTAGCTACTTAACATTAAATGTGGAAGAAGAGGTTTAAATATTCTGTCTCTGAAAAATCCATAATGTTCTGTAGATTTCAGATTAGGTTAGAATAATTGTGGAAGATATTATTTCTTCATCAAGCAGATTACAACCAATTAAGTTGTAATTCTGAACCCATGTTAAAGAAATATCTCTGATTCCCAATTATAGGTACCTTGGTGGCGTAGAGGTTGGGAACTAGGACTAACAACAAAAGGTGGGCAGTTCAGATCCACCAGGCCCTCCTGGGAAACTGTATGGGGGCAGTTTTACTCTGTCCTCTAGGAGTGCTGTGAGTCAGAATCAACTCCACAGAAGTGGGTTTGGTTTTTGGTTTATTATCAGTCATGACAGCCAAGTGTCAGAGCAAAGAAGGGACTCACATTTTCAGTCTCTCCCTCTCCAGAAATTCTGGAACATAGCCACACAGAACGTGGACAGGGAACGGTGTGTGTCATACTTGTAAATATAGGTGACGCACACGCTGAACAATTTTAAGTCTGGCCCTTCAGAAGACAAGCGTGTCTTATCACTGGAAGGCCTGCTGCAGCTGGCGAAGTTTGCAGAGTCCTACCAACTTAAAAGTCAGGAGAAGTAAACCGTTTTGATACCTTGTGAGGTCACCAGGAGGTTAGCTTTCTGGCTGGCATTCTCCAGGTCCTGGGACATTAAAGGACAGGGCTTTCCAGTTGTCACAGGCTGTGTGCACCTTCCTGGCAGCTGCACACCAAAAGCCTGCAGAGAAATCAGCTGTATTTGAATGCACTTAATGTTGTATATAATTCCGGTGTTAAATTTATTGGAAGACAGAGCTTGATGTAAAACACCATGTGAAAAAAATTGAGACTACATGTATCAAATTTATAGCACACTGGGAAGGAGTTTAAAGTTTCCAGAATGTCAAGGAAGGGAGGTAGGAAGCCTGGGGTGAGCGAGTGTGAGCCTAAGGGTGTAGCCATCTGGGTTGCTTGCCCCCGGGGACCATTTCCCTGTTTCCTTGTGACCTTGTTGCACAGAGTTCGGGGACTTTGGGCCAGAAGGGGTGAAGCTTGCCTTTATCCCAGCATGCTCTTTCATCCAGGCTTGGATTAGGATTAAATGAACACGGGGCAGTCAGGCAGGGGCGCAGGGCTTTTCAAGGTGGTGAATGGCTGAAGCCTTTTTTTTGTTCTACCACCCTGATCATATGGCGTATCGGTGGTCGGGTGGCACACATCTTGCATTCGTGTGAGAAAGCTGGGTTTGATGCCCAACCAGAACGCCTCCCTGCAGTCACCACTCGTCTCTCAGTGCAGGCTTACATGTTGCTGTGATTCAGTGGAGCTACCGGACGGGGGATACTAGGAAGAAAGGCCTGGCAATCTACTTCCCCAAAATCAACCAGTGAAAACCCTATGAATCACAGCAATCTCATCTGCAACTGGTCTTGGGGATAGTGCAGGACCCGGTAGCATTTTCTTCTTTTGTGCAGAAGGTCACCATGGCTTGGTAGCTAACTCAACAGCAGCTGATGACAACTCTGATAATAAACAGGAGTGGCTGTGTGGGGATAAGCATATCTACAGAGAGAAAAAGAAGAGGAGGTTCACAAGGAAGGATGGAGAAAAGAGATAGTTGAATCGCTCTTCTAACTTTTTTGCCATTGGCTTGTCCGCTGATTAATCTATTAACCAAATATTTATTGAGCATCTACTGTACATGGGATATTGTGCCAGGTAACAAATACAGAAAATTGCTTAAGAGCATAGACGTAAATTTAACCAAGTTTAGTATGAGTGGTTCCTTTGCCTCACATCAGCTGTGTTTGGCTTTGGACAAGTCGCTTACCCTCTTTCAGCATCAGTTGCTTCTCTGTAAAGTATTAATAATAACAGCACCCATGTCTCCGTCAATAGAGAGATGGTTGAATATTTTATGGTTCAACCCCAGAATGGAATACTGTGCATATGTAACTAGTATGAGATGACTCCGTATGCATAGATCTCCTAGATAAGTAAAAATTTCAAAGTGCAGTTCCTACAGTATGCTACCGTTTGTGTGTTAGAAAATCCAAAGCTTATATTAAGAAACTGTGGGTAGAGGAAGAAGTCGAATTGGGAATAGCAAGGTAGTCAGGAATATGTGGCTAATTGCCTTTATGAACAACTGCCTCTTTTGTCATGAGCCCAGTAGAACTGGAGGGTGCCTGGCTTTCATTATTGGATATTGATGATTATTGATCAGACATTCTGTAGGATTATCCTGATCAAAAGAGGGAAAAGGCAGAACAGCATTTCCAATTCTTATGGATTCCAGACTTTCTGGAGCTCTGGGGGCTGGATGAAACCCGGAAATTGTTATCCTGGGATCATGTTTAAAACTTAAATCAAAAATATCTCCTGAGAATAATGATGATTTCAGGAAACATCTCATAACCTGGTTTCAACTGTAAGACATAATGTTGAAGGAAAGTAGTCAGCGACAAAAGGACAAATATTGTATGAGACCCCTATGATAAGATCTCAAAAACAGACTTATGTATAGTAGAAAAGACTCTTTGATGGGGGAGGGTTTAGATTAGATAGTTGGTAGAAATTTGATTGGGTGAAATCAGTGACAGCACACATTAGAAACAAGAACAATATTAAGTGGACTCCAACATAACTTGAGTACTCCTTCCATCTTTATCCAACATTGCAAGGGCAGAGTAGCTGAGCCAGGGGGCAGGGGAGCATGCTCTTAGGCAAAATCGAGGCCAATTGGCACAACTAGCGTTTTGCTAAGAGAGGTCTCTGTACCCCACATTGGTGAGTGGTGTCTGGGATCTTAAAAGCTGCTAAGCTACCATCCGAGGGCACAGCAAATGGTCCCAACTCAGCAGGAACGGATGCTCACCGAGGACCAAAATGACACGGGTAAAACCCAGAAGATAGAGAGACCCACATGAGTGGGTGCCTACATCGACTTGGGACCGGAAGAACCGGATGGTGCCCGGCCACCACCAGTGATAGCTGCAATGGAGCTCACTAAGTTGAGTCTCACTGGCAACACAAGAATAAAAGGGGTGCACCCTGACATCTCCACTAAAAGACCACAACTGATGGTCCAGCGGCTTCAGGGTTCCCCTGGGAGCATGACCCCTGGCCCTGATGCTGCCCTTGCCCATAAATCATAATGAGGGTCCACTCTTCCAACACGAATGGATTGGACTTGGCAATGCAGAGTGACCATATATCGGATGCACTTTATGGTTCTCTACATCTATAGCATATCATCCTGCTGAGCTCTGGCTGGAGTAAGGGGAGTGGGTGGAGAGGAGGGGAAAGGAGACTGCTGGGAGGATGAGGCATGTCTGGAGCAGAGAGGAATAGTGTGCTGTCACCGGGCAGGGAGAGCAGTGGAAGCTGCATATAGGTGGGCATGTAAATTTATATGGGAATGTACACTTTCACTCAGTCATAATTAAAAAAAATATATCCCTTGATGTTTTCTTAAAACCAAACAGCAGTTTATCTGAATTAGTAAAAAGTGTCTGCCTTCAACATTTTGCTGTTTTAAGAACTATCTCTATGGAATCAAAGTGACAAGGGAGACTCAAAAGATTAGACAGGAACCTTAGGTGGCAGTGAGTTTATGCTGATGAGGGAGGAGCAACCCAGAAAAGAGGGTGAGAATGGGTTGCACAACTCAAAGAATGTACCCAGTGTCACTGAGTTGCACATGTAGAAAGGGTTGAATTGGTGTGTGTTGTTGTGCATAATTTCATCAACAACAACAATAAAATGAGTGTGTTAAAAAAAACAACTGTGGATAGATATATATTGTTGTCATCAGGTGCTGTTGAGTCAGTTTTGACTCATGGTGACCTCATGGGACAGAGTAGAACTACCCAGCAGGGTTTTGGAGGCTGTGATCTTCACAGGAGCAAGATCACCAGGTCTGTCTTCCGTTGATTTGGAATGCCAGACTTTTGTTGCTTGGCTTGGCCCGCAGGGCTCCTGTGTGTATGTGTGGATACGTATCCACCCATTTGCCATCAGGTTGATTCCAGTTCACAGTGACCCTACAGCACCTGGCAGATTCGAACTGCAGACCTTGTGGTTAGCAGCCATAGCTTGTAACCAGTACGCACCAGGATTTCCATAGACACCTAAGACACCAGTAATACTTATATGTGAAATGGAGTGTGGAACTTGGCATATGGAAGACAAAGTGGAAGGGAGGTCTGACCATGAGGTCTTTTTGTGTTTCTGTCTTATTAAACCACCTAGCAGACCCCTTTGTGAGACTCTAACTGAGACAATGTACTTAGAGTTCTTAAGGTGATGGCTGTGAGTGTAGTACTGAAACAAAATTGCAATGAAGAAGTAAAGTTTTTCACACAGGATATAACCAAAGTGCTCTGGAAAGAGCACAGATGAGGTTGTAGTTGAGTCTCTTCGGGAAAGACAGGAAGCCTGGCTCCGAGGTGGTGACTAGGCCGAGGTGGTGACTAGGCCGCACCCATGGCTTTATTTTCCGCATTTCACTTCCTGTCTTGATTAAATAAACGTGTTATTTAATCCTAACAGTTGAGTCCCTAATCCTAATAGTTGCCACTTCTGTCATATGGCAAGAATATAGGGTATTTTTAATTTGTATGTATATTGGGGGATTTATTTCCTATTTTTTGTCAGTCGTCTGTTTTCAATCATTTTTCTTTTTTTCTGTGTCTGTTTTTTCTCAGATTGCCAGCCTCCTGGAAGGCCGGGACCATATTAATTTAGCTTTTCTTCGTAGGGATTTGTGCTTATTTGGTAGTTTTTTGTGACTGTGAAACAGTATCCACTTGTCTCCTTTTGGGTCTGAGAAGGTACTGAAAACATTCCTGCTAGAATGAAGGGAAAATTTTCCACCCCAGGCCTCTTTCTCTACAGAAAAAGAATTGTTGTTTCCAGTTCTGCGGTTTCTGGCAAAGATTTGGGCTTCAGGGCCCGTCGGAAGTGATTTGGGCGAGGCCTGGGACACAGCGCAGGCAGTGCCACCACTGTGGGGTGCATGTGGGGGCAGGTCCCCCTTTGGGACCGTGGGCTGGGGTTGTCATCCTGGGAGAGCACTAGGGGGCGCCCATGTTTGTGGTCTGCTGGTAGCATGCTTGGTAGACTTGCCAAAGCAATGGTGGATTCTGTTTAGAAAGAGAAGTGACCTTCATAGCGTCCATCCTTGGACATAGCTTCTTCCCCTGCTAGTGCCTCGAAGAGTAGTAAGAGAGCCCATAGAATTAGGTGACTTGGGCATTTGTCTCCTTTGGGAAGTGGCAGTGGTTAGAGGGGAGTTAGGACAGATTCCATTCTTTCCCCAAATGACGGCAGCTTCCAAGATCCGTTTGCTTCGGTCATCTGGTTTTGGGAGGGGAAGCCAGCTGAGCTGGATGGAGGCCCTTGAAGGAGGAAGATGCTGATTGGTTGAGGGCACCTGATTGGTCACGGTCCTGGATACGGTGGTCAGAGGGGACAGGTCACAGATGGGCTCTGCTTCCAGGGCTCTTCTGGTCTAACGGGATGAAGCGAGGAGAAAGTCATAAGGCCTCGGAGTGATGGTGCCACGCCAGACTTGAGCAGCATCTTCCCAGTATGTCTGTGCGGTCAGATCATGAACTGGATTGTTCTGAGATGCTGGAAATTAACACTGGGATCTCCTGAGGGTAGGGAATCCTTGTATCTTAATGTGCATGCACACAGCCAAGTGTACTCAGAAAGCTAGCATGATTAAAAATAATTGTACTTTTTAAGTAAAAACAAGAAAGAAGTAAGTGTGGCTTGTTAGAATCCTGGTTTAGGTCTGAGATCAAAATAACTTGGTCTGTGGCCTCAAAGAGCAAAATACACTCAACTGAAAGTTGGAAACGTCTATTGACCCATTGAGGGTCCCCACAGTGAGAGCACATGACACGTGAAGGTCTCGGTAGTTCACTGTGCAAGGGCTTATCAAAGATGGCATGCAGGACAGGTGGCACTGCTCTGATGGAATCCCTCAGAAGGTCGGAGACTTTGGAGCCCTGGAATCGGAGGTTGTCATGTAACTGGCCTGATGACTTTTCACACCTTTGAGGAGTTCAGTGATTAAAATGTGTTCCACTTCAGAAAACTTCCGAACAAGCTGTAAAAAGTAATTTGCAATTCTTCCTTTCTCCATATCTGTGCTGAATGTGGTGTTTAATTACTCTGTAACAGCTTTTTGTTCTGGTGATTTGTTACAAAAATAGACGAGTCCTTTATCATCATTAAATACTAGGATTAGTATTTTTTTTTTAAATTAGGAATTACTTAAATATCTTAAAAGGTTTAAAGAAAAATGGCAGAGAATTTTTTTTTTTTTTTGGTATGAAATTTTAAACACAATGCCTCTGTATTTGCAATACATGGATTCATTCAAATGGTGTATATTTAAAGAGAAGCCAGGGTGCTAAAATACTCATCTCTTTAAATCACCCAACAGCTATTTAAGACAAGCTCCTGGAGGGTTGCCAAGTTACATTCCGTAATATATATTCCCTGGGAGGATGAAATCTCCGGCGTTTCTTGCTCATGTGATTTCTCAGTGGTATGGAATACGTTTGATTTTTAACCTGTTTATTTGGGCAGGTTACAGAGTGTAGCGGCAGGTTAGAATAGTTTAACATGATAGATCAACACTTACCTAAAACTCCCAAGAGTTTTGACTTCTCAGATTAGTTTTGGAGAGAAGAGAATGTGAAGAACAGAGGGAAGAAATGTGTAGGTCGGTCTTCTCTCTGTCTGTCTGTCTGTCTGCTGTCTCTTGTCCTTGTCTGCCCTCTCCATACTGGGCTCCCTACTTGATCCTGGTACTGGTCCACAATTTTAGGAAATTCTTCTGGGATGGTTCTGTTTTCACAAGAAGTACAGTTGATTTACAGCGTGGTTGAATTAGTTTTAAATCAGCTTGTGTGGCCAGCTCTTGATTTAGCTGTTGGGGAAATGGGAAGTCATATACCTCTCACAGAGCATTAGTTTTTCTATTGTGGTTAGAATTTAAATTTATGAGTATATCCCAATAGATTGTTTTTCTTCACTAAACAGGTGATTTAGGAAAAGTCTGGTGCTGCTTTTAGCTAAGACAATAGAGAAAAGTCTAGAATTTGGGAAAGGGAAAGAACTTGGAAAGGATACTTTCTATAAACAGCATCATTTTTTATTGATAATAATTGTAGAAATACCTTGATGCCTTTTCTTTTTGTAAATTATGATTGAATGAAAATGTACATTCCCACGTATATTTGCATGCCCACCTATAAGCAGCCCCCACTGCTCTCCCTGCCTGGTGACAGCACACTCTTCCTCTTTGTTCTGTACATGTCTTATCCTTGATGCCTTTTAGAATACAAACGCAGGTTTGTTTTTGTGTGTGTAGATTTGTAACACACAAATTGTAACATCGAATTGTGACATTTTAGAGTATTTTCTTAAGCCTTATCCTCTAACACAGGAGGGAAACTGAGGCTTAGACACTTGATGGAACTCGGACTATGTCACAGAACCATCTCAGGAAAATCTGGGACTAGAAAAAGAATTGGTGCATTTGAATTGTGGTATCGGTGAAGAGTATTGAATATGCTGTGGAATGAGAGACGAATGAACAAATCAGTTTTGGGAGAAGTGTTCACTTGAAGGCAGGGTGGTGAGACTTAGGCTGGCTTACATTGGATATGTTGTCAGGACATGTCATAGGGTAAAGGTCTCTGCTTTTAAGGACACATGTAGTTAGATTGGGTCCATATAGATAATTCAGGATTGTTTTCCCATCTCAGAATCATTAATTTAGTGACATAAGCAAACTCCTTTATGCCATGTAAGGTATATGTAGTTACAGGTTTTGTGAACATGGATGGGGGTATCTTTGGGGGAGGGGCATTACTGCCAGTAGCAGCCAGAGACAGACAGACAGACAGACCGGACAGACTGGACAGACCGGATAGGCCGGACAGGACGGACAGACAGACAGACAGACAGACAGACAGACAGACAGACAGACAGACAGAAGGGGTTAGTACCCCTGGTCATCTTTTAGGACCACTCTGGATTCCAAAATCTCTAGCTGGGAGATGATTGAGGCACCTTTAAGCCTCTTTATCAGGAGCCCCCAGACTTTCAGTGGCCTGCAATGACATTTCTGTCATAATTCCCTCAACCTTCTACATCACACCACCCAGAGGGTTCTAAGCCAGCCAGTTGCTTACTGCCAGGCCTGGGAGATATGGGAATGAGGGAGGAGAGTGGAAAATCAGAGCTTTGATTACCCAGGTCCTAGAGAGCTCATCTAGAAATAGCTATATTACAGCCAGTTCTTTTGCGGGTACATTTTGTAACAAGTGGTATAATTTGAAAACATCTCAGGCCACAAACTGGCTGGAGAAACGTGCTTTGTTTTGACAGCACACTTTGCCCATAGCACAGGCCCTTTAGTATAACTTGATAGTCTCTGACTGAGGAACGTCTCAGAGGGCAGAGGTGATGCTGATTCCTCTGCACTTCCTGGGACTTACTGCAGTGCAGGGCCAGTCCTAGGTGCTAGAACAGGTGTGGTACATGGCGCACTCACTCATTTAGGGACAGGCCGCAGAAATGGGTCTAAAGTGATGACATGTGCAAAGATGAACTGTTTCCCACCTGTCCCCATCTATACCCAGAAGACATTAAGGATCCTGGTAGACTTGGAAGGAGCACAGGTGGCATAGTAGTTAAGAGCTGAGCTGCTAACTAAAAAGCCAGCAGTTTGAACCCGCCAGTTGCTCCTTGGAGGCCCCAGGAGCAGTTCTAAGCTATCCTATAGGGTTGCTGTGGGTTGGAACTGACTTGATGGCAATTTTGTTGTCATTGTCAGGTGCCATTGAGTCTGTTCCAACTCATAGTGACCTAAGAGCAACAGACCGAAACCCTGCCCAGTCTTGGCGCCGGGTCCACAATTGTTTTTACACGTAAGCTCATCGTTGTGGCCACTGTTTCGATCCATCTCATCGAGGGTCTTCCTCTTTTTTCCTGACCCTCTCCTCGACCAAGCATGATGTCCTTCTCCAGGGACTGATCTTTCCTGACAACATGTCCAAAGTGTGTAAGACACAGTTTTGCCTTGTTTGCCTCCAGTGAGCACTCTCGTCGTACTTCTTCCAGAACAGATGTTTGTTTTGATAGTAGTAGGTTTGGTTTTTTGAGGAGGATGAGAGGTATTTTATAATACACTAGATGGAAGCATTTTAGCCACTGAAACTCAATTTTCTCCAGTTTATTGGGGGTCCCAAACAGAAGTAGATACAGGAATTGAATAATATTTCACCTGAGGATGCAGATTTCTAGTTCGTGTGTCTTTTCCTAGATTGTCGGAATTCTCTCTCCCCACAGCACACAGCAGTGACTAGTGTTTGTGGAATGAAAGAATGACACTCTTGTTACTGATGACGTTAGCAGCTGTTAACTCATAGTGACCCCATGGACAGTGGACCAAAACACTGCCTGTTCCTGCGGCACCCCGTGATTGGTTGAAGATGGGACCATTAAGATCCATAGGGTTTGGTTGGCTGAGTTTCGAAAGTAGAACACCAGACCTTTCCTGCTAGATCCTCCTAGTCTGGAAGCTCTGCTGAAAATCTGTTCAGCATCTTAGCGGCACCCAGACCTCCCCTGCTGGATGGGTGGCAGTTGTGTGAGAGGAGCACTGGCTGGGAATCAAATCCCAGTCTGCCTCATGGAAGGCAGTATTCTACCACTGAACTGCCGCTGCTCCCGCTAAGGATACTGTAATACAAAACCACTGCTGCCGAGTCGACACTAGAACCGCTCCACAGAGTCTCCAAAGAGTGCCTGGCAGGTTCAAACTGCCAATCTTTTGGTTAGCAGATGTAGCATGCTACACGCCCCCATGGTTTTCCATCAGGACAGTATAGCTTAGTGCTAATTAAGGCTTTGAAATGAGTCAAGCTTGTAGTTGCATCGGGAGTGGTTAAAAGCTGTGGCTGCTAACCAAAAGGTTGGCTGCTCACATTCACTGGGCGCTACTTGAAAACTCTATGGAGCAATTCTACAGTGTCCTGTAAGCTCGCTATGAGTTGGAATCAACACAGTGGCGATGACTGGTGGCCGTATGGCTCTGTGCACTTATTGCATCTCCAAACCTGCATTCTTAACTCCAGTGAGCCGGGACTAAAAGGGCCAGTCAACACAGTTCTCTGGGTGTTGCCCAGGTAATGAAGAAACAAGGCACACTGGCAGCATCTGGTCTCTACTGCCTCGTGTTGGTGTCCTCATCGGGAGAGACTGCCGCACCAGAGGTCCCTTTTTGTTTCTTGACCTGGGGAGCGTTCCTACCTCTGTATTTCTTTCTTTTTTAAATTGTATATGAAAGTTTACTGAACAACCTGGCTTCTCATCAAACAATTAGTACCCAAATTGTTTTGTGATATTGGTTACTGTTTTAGTCAGCTGGTATTGCTCTAACAGAAATATCATGAGGGGATGGCTTTAAGAAAGAAAACTTTATTCCTCCACAGTCCAGTAGGCTACAAGTCCAAATTCAGGATGTCTGCTCCGGGGGAAGGCTTTCCCCCTTGTTGGCTCTGGAGGAGGGTCCAGTATTGCAGTCTATCCAGGGAGCATCTTGGCGCAGGCACCGATGTCTGAAGGACGTGCTCTCCTCCTGGTGCCACTTTCTTGGTGGCGTGAGGTCCCCAGTTCTCTGCTTGCTTCCCTTTCCTTTATTCTCTTGTAGGATAAAAGGATAAAAGGTAGTACAAGCCATGCTCCCAGGAAACCCCTTTTACAAATGGAGCAGGGAAATGACCTTAAGAAGAGATTTTCAGTTCCACCCTAATCCTTAATATACAGCATAGGAAATCACAAAATCGAGGACAATCATAAAATATTGGGAATCATGGCCCAGCCAAATGCCTGCATACACTTTGAGGGGGGGACACAGTTCAATCCTTGACATGCCAGCCCCACAACATGTCAACACTTTCCCTTCTTGACTTTGGGTTTCCCAGTACTGACTTTCCTGTCTTCTCCTGCCTTCCAGTCCTTGCCCCCAGGCTGGTGAGCCCCTTTAGCCTTGTTTTGTCTTACTGACCTCTCTACTCTTTGGCTGAAAGGTGCCTTCCTTACTCAGCTAAAAGGATGCCCAGGGGTCATACACTCAGGGTTTCTCCAGTCTTTGTCTAACCCGTAAGTTTCATCTTTTCTTTTGAGAGTTAGAATTTGGTTCTGTTTTTCTCCAGCTGTGTCAGGGACTTTCTCCCGTGATCCCTGTTACAGCAGCCCATGGTGGGAGCTGGGCACCACCTAGTCGTGCTGGACTCAGCCTAGTGGAGGCTGTGGGAGCCGTGGTCTGTTGGTCTTTTGGACTAATCCTTCCTTTGTGTCTTTGGTTTTCTTTATTCTTCCATGCTCCAGATGATGTCTATATGACCAGTGGAGTATCTTACAAGATTGCTCACAAGCTTTTAAGACCCCAGAGGCTATGCACCAAAGTAGAATGTAGAATGTTTTCTTTATAAACCATATTATGTAAATTGAGCTAATTATTCCCCCAGACTACGGTCCCCACAGCCCTGAGCCTAGTAAACTGATCCTTAAGGGAATTTAGATGTGTCCATGGAGCTTTTGTGACTTTGCCTTGTACAAATTGTACTGACTTCCCCAGTATGGTGTACTAGCTCACCCTTCGCTGAAGTTACCACTTATCCGTTTATCTAGTGTTATTCTGTCACTACCCTTCCCCTTCCTCATAACCATGAAAGATTGTTTCTTTTTGCGTGCAAATCTTTCATGAGTTTTTATAGCAATAGTCTCATACAGTGTTTGTCTTTCTGTAACATGACTGACGTATTTCACTCAGCATAATGTCGTGAGATGCTTTGCAGATTCATCATTGATCGTCACTGTGGCACATAGTACTCCACTGTGTGTATGTCCTGTAGTTTGTATATTCATTTGTCTGTTGATGGGCATCTAGGTTGTTTCCATCTTTAATGCTGCCATGAACATATCTATTCATGCAGTGGCTCTTATTTCTCTAGTATATATTCCTAGGAGCAGAATTGTTGGATCATATGGTATTTCTATTTCTAGCTTTCTAAGGAAGTGCCACATTGTTTTTCAAAATAATTGTACCACTTAGATTTCCACCAACAGTGTATAAGTATGCCAGTCTCCTCACAGCTTCTCCAACATTTGTTGTTTTCTGTTTTTTTTCTTTTTTTGATCTGTGCCAGTAATGCCGAAATGAGATGGTAGCGCTGGATTGTCTTCTAAAAATTCAGCAGACTCAAAGTTTAGAACTTGCGCCTGTCTCCCAGGTCTTGTTCTCATTGACTAGTAGATATGTATCAAAGAGAACCCAGGGAAAGAGGAGCCAAAACTTCCTTAAAAAACTCAGGGATCACTAATGTGGTGGGAAGTGGAGATGAAGGGAGCTAGTGCAGCTTGTTATGGGTTAAACTGAGTTGCTTTCCAAAATGTGTGCTGTAAACGCTAACCTCTATACCCCTTTAAAAGGGGTCCTGGTGGTGCAATGGTTAAAGTGACTGGCTGCTAACCAAAAAGTCACTAGTTTGAGACTACTAACGGCTCTTAGGGAGAAAGGTGGCAGAAGTCTGTTTCCGTAGACGTGTACGGCCTTAGAAACCCTGTGGGTCACTATGAGTTGGAATTGACTCGATGGCGGTGAGTTAAGTTTTGGTTTGGTGTGCCTTTTTTACATGTTAAAAAGCAAAGATGTTACTTTGAGGATTAAGGTGCACTTGACCCAGCCCATATTTTCAACCACCTCATATGCGTGTGATAGCTGGACAATGAATAAGGAAGACCCAAGAACAATGAATGTTTTTGAATTGTGGTGTTGGCAGAGAACATTGAGTACACCATGGGTTTCAGAAGGAGGAACAAATCTGTCTTGGAAGAAGTACAAACAGAAGCTAGGATGGTGAGACTTCATCTCCTGTACTTGAATCATGTTCTCAGGAGGGCCTGGTCCCTGGAGGAGAATGCCACACTTGGTAAAGTAGAGGATCTTTGAAAGGGAGGAAGATTCGCCAATAAGATGCGTTGTCACAGCAGCCACACTCATTAACTCAAGCGTAGGGGGGACTGTGAGGATGAGCCGACCCGGCTTTATTGTATGCAGGGCCACTATGAGTTGGAACCAATACCATGGCACCTAACAACAATAAAGCCTGTGATTATAATCTCCTTTGGGAATGGTTTGCCTTTGTTACGTTAATGAGATGGGATCCGTGTGGGATGCATCTTGAGTGAATCTCTTTAGAAATATAAAAGTCTAAACAAAAGCTACTAAGCAAGAGACTAGGGAAGAAAGATGCCTAGCCACCGTTAAAGGGCCCACGAGCAGAAGCTCAAAAGAGACAAGGACCTTCCTCCAGAGCCTACGGAGAAAGAAAACCTTTCACTAGAGGTGGCACACTGAATTCCTACTTCTAGCCTCCTAAACTGAGAAAATAAATTTCTGTTTGTTAAAGTCACCCACTTGTGGTATTTCTGTTATAGCATCACAAGATAACGAAGACACAGATGAAAATCAAAAACCCTTCTAGAAGAAATCCATTATGGAAGAAGTTTTCTTTCTGTGAACAGTGGTCAATCATATCAGTCTAATCCTGAATCATTTTTCAAAAGGCAACCCTTTTGATCTTGAATCTTAAAAAGTTCAGACAAAGTTCTCTGGTCTTGCTTTGTTTGGGAAACATTTGTGCTTTGTAAAGACTTGGGCATGCCAGTATTTAAAGGGCCATGCCGAGTATCCTCTACCCTAGGAAGGGACCAACTGGCGAAGGACAGCAAACAAGGAAACTTTTGTGCTTCCATAATTACAGAGTAGCAGCACTTTGTAACTGCTGAGTGTACTTCGAACTTAATGACCATTTTGAAGTCTGAATAAAATAACCCTCCGAAACTTTGCATATCAGGAAAGTTTCAACAATTCATTTATTTTTAGAGATCTACACCAGTGCTGTCTAGTGAAAGTATAATGCAAGCAATAAAAATACTTTAAATTTTTTTAGAGTATCGCATTAAAAATATAAAAAGGCACTGGTGAAGTTAATTTTAATAATGACACTTTTTTCACCTAGTTTATCCAAAATATCCTCATTTTAGCTTGTAATTTGATAGGAAAAGTTGTTAATGATGTGTACCTTTTTGCTAAGTTTTTGAAATCCAGTTTCTATTTTTAAACTTACCAAACCTGCTGCTGTTGAATCGAATCTATTGTGACTCTAAAAGACAGAGCAGAACTGCCCATAGCGTTTATAAAGAGTGGCCAGTGAATTTGAACCGTTGAGCTTTTGGCTGGCAGCTGAGCTGTTAATCACAGCCCCAGCAGGGCTCCTCGTTTCAAGGCAGACTCACTCTGTTTCAAGCGCTCACTAGCCGTGTGGCTAGGGCTGCTGCATTGGATAGCGGGGTGTGAGCTGAGTGAACAGTTTTTCCCTTTGATGAGGAGGATTCACCTCTGATCCGTGCGTATCTGTCTGTGTGCCCAGCATGGCGTTTGCACATGAGCTGGTTCTTTAGATGTGTTTGCAGGATGAAGAACCGTAATCCATTTTTGAGAAACTGACTTTGCGTGTCCTAGGTCCTTTGTACATCTTTATTCTGTGTTCTTATATTCTTTATATGTTTTAGACTTGGTTTATTCTTTTCTACCAAAAGTCTGGTAGAATTACAATTGAGACTGTGTTGACTCTAAAGATCAATTTGGGGAGAGTTGGTGTCTTAAGACATGGAATCTTGTGGTCTATGAACATGGTATACATATCTGGGTACATCACTGAAGGAGCCCTGGTGGCATCATGGTTAGCACTTGGCTGCTGACAGAAAGGTCAGTTGTTTGAACCCACCAGTCGCAGCAGTCTGCTTCCTTGGAGATTGTCGCTTTGGAAACCCTAAGGCTTAGGGTTTGGGGGCAGTTCTGTTCTGTCCTGTAGAGTTACACTGAGTTGGAATTAACTCGACAGTAATGGGTTTGGGTTTTGGAGTTTAGTTAGATCTTCTTTAATTTCTAATGCTCATTTCCTTTTTTTCTGACTCATGTATTTTCCTGATATTTACTTCTTAACTGGTTGGGGGAGTATTATATGAAATATTTAAGCCTTAGAACACAGCTTAACATAGAGTGGGGGCTCAGTAAAGGGTGGCTTTTTTAGGATCACCCTTCTTCATGCTGCTTGAAGCCTGCTCAGAGCCCCATACCAGAAATTTCTCCTCCTTCTCACTGTGCTATTGTTCTTGCCCTGTAGACTCTAGTCTCTCTGACTGAGTGTGTCTGCCTCCTCCTTCCTCTTATATTCTCTGTGTTTGGAGGGGCTGCATTTTAGGGACTTTTGGGTCTGTTACCTGCTCATTATGGTACATTAGTTTCCTTGGACACCAAAGAGATGTCTCTGAACTCAGAAACTGTTAAGTGTAATTCTTCTGAGTGCGATGACATCCACAATCTCATTTTCCCCCAACAAGTAGTTAAGACACATTTTACCTTTGATTACAAATGGGCAACTGAGGTACCCCAGGAGAGGCTGAGCTGTAACTAATTAGGGACAAAGGTAGAACTAGAACCCAGTTCTTTGAACTTGAAGAACAGTGATCCACCCCTTTAATCATATTTCTGTTCCCACACTGCCATGCTTGAACAAAAAAAAATCTAAAGCACGATATAAATTTTTTAAGCTCTAGAAGATTTCAGGATCCCTTTGTCAGAGATCTCCTGGTGCACCAGCCACACAAAAATGAGTGCACAAAAATGACGTTTACATTTCATGACTGTATGGAACCACACAGTCATGAAAGCATTAAAAGAATTTGAAACTACCGAATGAGCTTACCTCTTCTGTTTTGCAAAGGCATTCAGTGGGTAGGATCTGTGGTAGTGACTCTGGCTGACTGCTACCTCTAACAGAAGCATGAGAATGTTTCAGCTTGTGGTCCTTGCCTGTTGGCAGCTGTAGAGAGTACTCGTAGGGTGTCTGAGTGCATTTATAAGGTGTCTGAGCACTGCTGTTACAGACTCCATCTCTCTGAAAGGTCTGGCTTTGCTGCCGCAGAGCCCAGCTCTGCGTGCTGTCCTGTAGGGACATCCAAGGTGTGGCAGATGGAGACGGAGGACCCATGTTAGCTACTGAGCCTGCAGGTGACTTCAGGAAGTGGACTTGTGGAAACAAGGAAACAGGAAACAAGGCTTGTGATCTGATTGATTCCAGCAGTATGCCTAGCGCACGTTTAGTTTTTTGCTTCCAACTCCTTCTGAAAAACACCAGCACCTGTGTTAGGTAGAGTGTGAGTGACACATCAGGGGTTTAATGTGTGGTCACGTGGTAAACACTGATCAGGATCTTGTACTCAAAGACACCAGTATGACTAAGGGAAGGTTTCTCATCTCTTCCCTGGGCAGTATCCTGCCATGCTGAAGGTTTTGTGGGACACAGGGAGTAGACTGGGATATTCTGTTGGACTTCTCTGACTTTCCAGTTTTAGAGTCCATGCAACTACTTGCCAGGGTGTCAGACAATTTTGTTGTTCTTAATGGTGTCTGTCCTTAGTTTCATACAGATCTTTGTCTAAATTGCTTGCGTCTCTCAGGAAGGAGACCATGTTATTTCACTGCTCCTTGCAGAAGAGTGAGTTTAATAAGTAACCATCTGTTAAGTACTTTCTGTGTTTCAGGCAACGATCCCCTGTGGCACTGTGGTTAAAAGACTCAGCTGCTAATTGAAAGGTCAGTAGTTCAAACTCACCAGCCATTCTTGGGAGAAAGATGTGACAGTCTGCTTCTGTAGAGATTACAGCCTCCGAAACCCTAGGAAGGCAGTTCTACTGTGTCCCGTAGGACTGCTGTATATGTTGAAATCCATTTGTTGGCAGTGGGTTTTGATGTGCCAGGCAGAGTCTCTGGGTGGCACTTATGGCTAAGTGTCAGCTACTAACTGAAAGGTTCACTGTTTGAATGCACTTAGAAGCACCTTGGAAGAAAGCCCTGGTGATCTGCTTCTGAAAAGTCAGCCATTGAAAAACATGGCATACGGTTCTCCTCTGACATACATGGCTTGCCATTAACTTTGCAGCAACTTTTTCTTTTTTTTAATGTGCCACATGCTGTGTTAAGTCTTTATACACTTAATCTTATTTAATCTTTTCAGCTCCCCTGTAATGCTGCTATCGTATCAGATGAGAGACACCAAGGGGGCTTAGACGGGGTAGCTAACTTTCCTCATGGGAGGAACGGAAGTGACGTGAATACCCTCTGACATCAGGGTTCACATGCGCAATGCGTGCAGTGCCTTTTCCCTTCCTCTGCCTCTCACACCTGTCGTGGACTGAATTTGTTCTCCCCCCAAATGTGTGTTAGCTTGGCCATGATTCCCAGGACTGAGGGACAGTCCATTGCTTTGTTATCTAATGATTTTTGTGTGTGTTGTAAATTCTGTCACCATAATGTTGATGAGGCAGCATTAGAGACAGCTATGTTAATGAGGCGGGACTCTGTCTACAAGATTAGGTTGTATCTTGACTCAATCTCATGTAAGATATGAAAGGGAAAGTAGAAGAGAGACAGTGGGAACTCACACCACCAAGAAATAAGAGCCAGGAGAATTTTCTGCCCTTTGAACCTGGGGTCACTGTGCTGAGAAACCCCTCTACCGGGGAAAGTTGATGACAAAGACCTTCCCTCGGAGTTCAGAGCGAGAGAAAAACTTTCTCCAGAGCTGGTACCGTGAATTTGGACTTCCAATATCCTAGGCTGTGAAAGAATACATCTATGTTTGATAAAGCCATCCACTGGAGGTGTTTCTGTTCTAGCATCTCTAAGAATGACACGGTCTTTTTCGTAAGTCCTGTGCAGGATGGGGAAATCCTGGTGGTGTAGTGGTTGAGCGCTACATCTGCTGACCAAAAATTCAGCAGTTTGAATCCTCTAGGCCCTCCTTAGAAACTCTGTGGAGCAGTTCTGCTCTGTCCTATGGGGTCGCTATGAGTCCAGATGGACTTGATGGCAGTGAGTTGGCTGGTTGGTGTGCAGGATAGCAACTGGATGTTTAATGCATGTGTGCTTGTAGTATGGTGATGCCCCCTTTCCTTATTTTCTTCCTGGGGTTTTCATCTTTTCCTCCATGCCTCTATTCTACCTGACCTACCACTCCAAGCATACTGAAACAAGTGTGCATTTTGAAAAGAGAATCTGTAAAGGTTTAGAAAGTACATATACGTCTAAGTGGTGTCTACTGTTGGAGCCATACTACGTAGATGATAAAGTTATAGAAAAAGTATGATTGAGGTTCTAAAAATAAGAGGATGCTTTTGATATTAAAAGCATGGTGGATATGATTCAAATTAACTCTAGGGTGTTTTGGAAAGAGTGAGGCATATGAGGACTGCCAATTAAGTTTGCAGACTCATCCTAGAAAAAGTGTTACATATCTTGTTGCAGAATATCACTACAGTCACGTTCATCGTGGTCCCCTTGGGAAGCTGTACACCCACACCAGCTCCTAGTCTACTCTTCAAAGCAATTTAAGAACTCTTTTTCTGGAATGGCCATCAGAAATGTTGTCATATAACCCTTGGTATCCTGAAGGTCATCAAAATGTCTTCCTTTCAATATTTTCTTTATCTTCAGGAAAAAAAAGTCACCGGGGGCTAGATCAGGTGAGTAGGGAGGGTGTTCCAGTACAGTTATTTGTTTGCTGGTTAAAAACTCCCTCACTAACAACTGTATGATTAAGTTTGTAAACTTGCCACCTTGCCACCATGTGCAATGGCCGTTCCAAAACTTACAGAATTGTTTTAAATGCTTTGGACTGTTGCTGCCATTGGTGCATAGCTTCCCAAGGGAAGTACTTCGAAGGGGACCATGGCGATATTCAGCAATGAGGTATGTAGCAACTTGAATAATTAAATTCGCAGACTTAATTTAGGACTTTGTATTTGTTTGTCCATCTTTCCATCCATCTATCCATCAGACATTCACTGAAGGATAGGGTACCATAGTGGTTCAGAGTCCGGGCTGTGAAGCCAGGCAGCTTGGATTGAAGCCCAGCTTGCTTAGCTTCCACTTGAGTCTTGGCAACTTTAGTTAACCTCTGGGTCGCTTTTTCCTTATCTGTATGATGAAGATAATGATGAAAGCTACCTTTTAGAGTGATGGAGAGGTTTAAAGCAATCTATGTAAAGTACTTGGAATAGTGCCTGGAATAGGGAAAACTCTGAAAACAGATGAGTAGCTGTCGTTGAGTTGTTTCTGACTCGTGGTGACCTTATGTTCAGTGGAAGAAAAGGCTGCCTGTTCCTGCATTATCTTTCACCAGAAGTTCATGTCCATCACTGCAGCCACTGTGCCAATTGATCATTGTCTTTCCTTTGCCCTGCTGGCTTTCTGCTTCACCAAACATGTCTCTCATCAGCAGTGGATACCTCTGAATGATGTTTTCAAAGCAAGCAAGCTGGTCAATGTTTTGTTGTGAAGCATAAGGTTTTCATTGCCTAGGTTTTGGAAGTAGATTTGCAGGCCATTTTTCCTAGCCTGTGTTAGTCAAAAGCTGTCCACCACTGGTGACACTGCTGGTATTTGAAATATTGGTGACATCACTTCCAACATCAAATCTGCAGTATGACAAAATGGCAAGACAGGTGGTGGAAAATTTTGTTAGTTATCTTTAATACTAATGTATACCTACTGTGTTCTAATAAGGAGAACTGCTGGTGCAAATGGTTAAGAACCGATATGTAGGGTTCAAATCCACCCATGTCCTCTGTTGAGAAAGACTTGGCCATCTGCTTCCTTAAAGATTACAACCTAGAAAACCCTACATGTTGAGTCTTCTCTGTCACATGGAATTGCTATGAATTGGAATCGACTGAACAGCACCCATCTACAACCACCAGGAACCACCAGGAACATGGTCTTGTGCTGGGCTTTGTCTGGTGGATAAAACATGGTGCTAAGCATCATGGTGCTTACCAGTGTCTGTTACTATACCAAGGAAAGCTGTAGGATGATGTGGGAGGGTGTAACAGAGGATCCTAATGAAAGATCCTGGTCATGTCCACCTGAGAACTGTAGACTTGGAAGGAATTTTAGAGATTTTCTTCAGGCTCCCTTTGGAATGCTGGAATGCCTAAATGGTTTGCCCAGGAGTATTCAGGAAGTTCATGGCAGAGGCAGGCTGGAACCTGCGCCCCCTGACAGTCAGCTGAGGCCAGGGCACAGCACGTAACCAGACCTCCCTTTTGAAGGAAGACGTGGGCCAATCTGCTGCAACAGATTGACTCTCACACCATTCTCATCAGCAGTGCTGGAGGTTGAGGCATCTTCTCAGAACTCAGGCCTTAATTGTCTCTGGGTCCTGGGAACTCTCCTGGTTGTAATTTGTGCCAAGCCATCAGACTAAAGGTGATGGCCATTGTTTTATGTTGATTTTGAAGTTGTCCATCCATATAATTGGCACTTAGCTTTGGCTTGGCTTATCCATACAGTGATCACCTGGCAAAGAGAGAGGCATATTCTGCTGGACGTTGGGAAATATCCAGTTTGGATTTAGGAGACTGAGTCACCAATCACATTTAAACTAGGCTCTCATGTACCTGCTGTGGAAATACGTACAGGATAAAATTAAACAATTGACTTAGAGACGGTGATGAAAGAACCTCTTTCGTGAAGTATAATATCAGGGTTTGAGGGGAACTGATTTAAGAAGACACTAGAACTTTTAACATTTCAGATAGTTTATAATTTATCTGTAATGGAGAAAATACTTTACCACCAAGATAATATCTTGAGATAAATTTGAAATCATCAGTGGTATTTATGAGTGTGTTTGTGGATGTATGTGAATTGCAGAGAACACAATTTTTTTCTGTGAATGGAACTGAGCATGGATAAGATGACAAACACAATATACAGTTCAGAGCCTATTCAGTAACGCAATGTGTTCAGTTTTAAACTTCCGACCGTCATGTTTTAGAACTGGAAAAGACCTGAGAGATCATTGAGTGCAAATCCTTCTGTGGCTGGTGGTACTGAGTCCCAGAAAAGGTGGGTGGTTTTGCCTACAGAGATGACTAGAATCCAGATATTAGACTACTGTGTTTAGAGACTTTTTAAAGCATAAAGCTTCATATCCGTGGCTCACTTTTAGTGTTTTACGGAGTGATTTTATGTCATGTCTAATCAGAGCCACACCATGATGTCTTCTGAAAGATGAGTCAGTTTTTCAGATCTTTGCATATCCTTAATAAAATGACTGTCTGTGATTCTGAGTTAATGCTCAGTTTGACTGCAAACTGAAGATCAGCATTTCAGATCCGCCAGGGGCTCCTTAGGAACCCTATGAGAGCTCGTCTACTCTGTCCTATGGGGTCACTATGAGTTGTAGTCAACTTGCTGACAGTGAGATTCCTTTGAAGTAGGTTTGAGGAATTAGAACACTGCTATCTGTTAGCCTGCTATTTTGGCTATTTACATGTTTTCTTATGATTTCTCTGCTAACTCGTTTAGAAGATTTCAGAGCAAGTGATGTATACTGTTCTTTTTAAAGAGAAACACTGGTTGCTGGAGGGATTGAGTTTAATATAGTTTCATATCATAGAGGTTTTAATAATGCAGTTTAAAGTATTTGTACATGAATTCATTAAACCCAGATTAGCCTTATTATAATTACTCAACAAAGTAATTCAATCTAAGAGAAAACATTTTAAATGGATGTAAAATACACTGTTAGCCAGGAAGCCATACTGTTCTACTTTATCAGTGCCATAAAGTACTAGCAGATTTGAACATAACTTTCACAGTATACAGAATGCAATCATAAAAAGTATTATTCCTAAATCTATTTTTTTATGTTCCTTTAGTAGTTAAGAGCTTTGTCCCTCTGTGCTCGGAATGAGATATACTAGGAACAGAGTGTCATAAAAACATGAGGGACTTACTAGCTTGTGTTCTTTGCGTTGCTGTCCCCGGTCTGTGTGGGTTGGTGTGTTACACACACGCAGACTAAGATTGATGTTGGTTGCACATTGCTTAGAAAATGTAGCAGGAAGATACCGAGGGATTTTTTTCTTTCTTTTCCACAAATAAAAGGCATTTACTGAACACTGTGTGCCTTCAGAGATACGACAATACCAGGCCAAGTGTTGGTCTTTATTTTTCCCGTGATATAAGGAGAAGGGAGGCCAGAAGCCAGGAAAACAATAGGATGATACTCAGCCTGCGTCCCCAGCGAGATGGAGAAGAAAAAGGAGGGTGATAAAGGCCTTGCCATCCAGGGCTAGAAACCAAGGCGCCACTAAACTTTCCTTCTGCTTGGTCTTGAAACCTGTGACAAAAACTTGGGGCAAAGGGGGGTCTGGGTTTGAGCTTCCTGAGTGTGCCTGGAGGAAGCAGACCGGTCAGGGATATTGGCTGAGTGACCATAGGGCTGCCTGAGCCGTCTGGCTTTGGAGACACAGAAAACTAATCATGGTCCTGGTGTGGTGCCACTGAGGCCAAGCGGGTCTCCAGAACCCTGGACTCTGGCTGTACTCCAGGACAGCACAGACCTGCACCCACACGCGAAGGAGTTTAAACTTCAGTGGCTTGTTGTGTTGAAACTTGAGCTAATTTGATTGTTAAAGTGCTAGAACCCTTTCCTGGGATGGATTCTCAGTAGAAACCCATGGTGCATTGCTGAGTGGTTCTCTTTGAAACCTGACCCATGTAGCTGCCCCGTGCAGTTCCTGCCTCTTTGAACCCTGGGCTTCGGGGAGCTTGGCTTGAAACACTTCCAAGGCCCTAGGCAGCGCTGAGCCCCTTCGGTGATGGCCTGAGAAACTGGTGGGTCCAGAGGAGAAAGGGGATGTCATAGACATTAAACCAAATACCAAAGCCACTGCTGTTGAGTCAGTTCTGACTCACAGCAACCCTATAGGTTAGCGTGGAACTGCCCCATAGAGTTTCCAAGGAGCACCTGAACTGCCGACCTTTCGGTTAGTAGCCGTAGCACGTCACTACTATGCCACCAGGGTTTAGTGATCCCCCTAACAAAGGCTAGGCTCTGGGACTGGATTTCTGGAACTTCGATTTCTAGTTACCACCTCTTAGGTCGTTTAAGGACTATGGCTGCTAACCAAAGGGTCAGCAGTTCAAATCTGCCAAGCACTCTTTGGAAACTCTACGGGGTGTGTGTACTCTGACCTGTAGGGTTGCTATGAGGCGGAATTGACTTGAAGACTGTGGCTTTGGCTTGGCTGATGGTGCAATGGTTAAATGTTTGGCTGCGAATTGATGGTTCAGTGGTTCGAACCCACCAGTGGCTCTGTGGGAGGAGGACCTGGTAATCTGCTTCTGTAAAAATTACCACCTTGGAAACTCTGTGAGGTGTTCTACCTTGTCACATGGGGTCCCCGTGAGTGGCAATCAGCTGGACAGTACCTAACAACAACAACAACAAAGATGATGATTTGGTGTTTGAAGGTAGGTTGTCATTAGAGCTCAAAAATAACTCACTGTTATCCCTTCTTATTTCATAAGAAGAAGGTGATATTTAGGATTGCCTTAAGAATTTCTTAGAGAATGTAGCTACGTGAAGACAGAGCTTAGATAGGCCATAAGGTTTTTCAGATAGCAGACAATCAGTAACTGTTTGCTGACTGATAATACTATCATTTATGGTAGATTTTCTTTGTACCTGTTATTGTGTACTTGTATGTACATTCATAATTTATTCTTCAGAGCAGTTCATGAAGTAGCACAATATTCAGCTATTGTTAAAAGTATCTGCATGTCACTGAAGAATGAAGACCAAGGCTTGAGGAGGTTACAGAACTTTCCCCAGGATTACACAGCTGGTCAGGTGTAGAACCAGCTCTGACTCCAGGAAATGACCTTTTTATACCCTGTTCTCTGTCTTGTTCCTATAATAACATTAACTCTTATTTATTGAACATATTCTATAAACCAGACACCATGTGCTAAGCGTTTTACTTATGTGATTTGGGTTGTCTTTTATAGGAACACTGAAGGGTGAGTGTTAGAAATGAGGAAAGGAGACCTGGAAAGTTTAAATAACCAGCTCAATATCAAATGGCTCAGAGCCAAGTGTTGAACCTGCTATTATTTGACTCCAAAGCCCATGTACTGTGTGCTAAGTTGACCAATTAGATTTTTATGATCAACCTATAGTGTAGAAAAAGCTTATCCCTTCCATCTTCATTTTATAGACATTCCAAGAGGTTGAGTGGCTACGGTGGATTTCCACCAGGAAGGGGCTTGCGCCAGACTTCAGGTCATACAGTGATGCGGCTTGACATCCTGTTTGGCAGAGAAGGAGTCAAACCTTGTCCTCCCTGGGAAACCCACTTGCCATTTTTGGACCTAGGGCTTTGTCATTCTGGAGAACTACTCTGCAGTGCTGATATTTCAGTCAGAGGAGAGGCATTGACTGGCTCCTGTTTTGGGCACAGACAAGAAACAATTCATTGCATTCACAGAGATTTGCAGGCAAAGTATGTAGGCTGGATTCTAATTACCCTTCCGAGCTGCATACAGAGCTTGCTGATCATGAAATTGACTTTGGTTAATGGTGAACCTGGTCCCTATTCAGTGAACCAGCTGCTCCCTAGACTCTTCCACTGTTCTCTGGTTAGCCGGGTCCCAATAAAATTTACAGTGCTTTCTTGTAAAAGCACTTGCAACTTGAAAGAGAATTTTCTTTCTGTTGCTGAAACCACAGGAGGACTAGCAAGACAGCTGTCTCCCCAGGTGAGACTTCTTAAATGGGAGTTAAGTGCATGCATTTTCAAGAAACTAAACTCCCCTCATATATAATTTAACTTAGAAAAGAGAGCAAAATTGAGAGAGTAGTACGATTACATTGTTTGAGAACTAGTAACTTTACCTCCCCCAGTCTTCTGGAAGTCATGCACACTTGCACTGTTTGACCTGTCTTTAATGCCGGGGGCCTGGGCTAAGTGTGATACTGTAATAATAGTGAGGCTGTCTCTAACCATAGGTGTGAACTTATGGATTGAAATAGTAAATTATGTCAAGCTGACTGAATGTGCAGTGAGACTGCCATCCAGCCCTCCTCATAAAACAAAGCCATAGATAAATAAAGGAGCCCCAACTCACTTCACTCGTGTGGCTCTTCTGCGCGGCTAATTATTAACGCAGAGGCAACATCGAGGTTCACCCAGAGTGTGGTTAAATCATTTTTAATAGAGGTAAACACTAGCCATGTGGACGAGTAGCACTCAAGTTTTTAATCAGCAACGTTTAGGAATCACCCAGCTTAATTGCCATAACTTATTAATAATAATAAATAATCTGGTCGGTTTTTATGGCTCCTGTCTCTGGAGGAATCTATGCATTAAAGATCTCTGGAATGTGAATCTCTCGGTTGCTAAGGGAGAGGGAAACAAGTATCTTTGATGCTTGTTTGTAACAGAAGAAACTGGACATCGTGACTCAAAAAGCCAAATCTGAGTTCTTTCCTTTGCGTTTTCTTCTTCCCACATCGGAATCACCAACTTACACAACATGCCTTTTCCTGGATCTATAGGACCAGAAGGGCTCCAGGGGGTGGGGCTGGATGGAGGAGGAGAACAGGCTTTCTTTGTTTACTGGAATGGCTGGGGTTGAGGGTTTCTCCCTTGGGAAGTGAGTAGGAGCAGCGGTTTGTCCGAGAGAGTTCCTCTGCACAGCTGTCCCTGGTGTCCTCTGGGGTCTTACTGTCAGGGTGGCTAAGGTTAGTGATGGCTGGATGACCCGACTCCCAGTTCTGTACTTTCTATGTGGTTTCTAGTTCCTGTGAGAATAGAAAAGATAGTGCAGAGTCTTTTTTTTTTTTAAGGTAATTTGGCACAGTGGATGACGGGACAGTGTTGGCATAAGTTATATAATTTGGCCTTCCCGACACTGTGACCTGGGTACCAGAATAGACACAAGTCATGGGCACAAGTCAAATCTAGAGAGGGAAAATGATTGATATCCCAAATGATTATTTGTGGTTGGATCCTTTGAAAGGAAAATATCATACCCCTAGTTCAGGCCCTTTGATTCTTTCTAAGTGATTGCCTCCTGTGGCTCAGGAGAACACTGTCTAGGGAGGAGGCATGGGCAGCACAGAAGGAAGTGGTAGGACTATTTAGATGGCTAACATCCTCTGAGGTCCACAGTTTTTGTTGTGGGTAGTATGTAGCCAACCAGTGCAAAAACCACCTTCTTCTCACTGAGTTCTCTTTCTTCCGGCTATGAATCCTCTAAGCCCGAGTCTGGAAAGCTGTGGTTGTCCAGAAAAGTGATTTTTAAAGAAGGGACCTAAGCCATCTGACACAGAGAGAAGAGCTAAACGATGCTGAGGATGGAATGATTTATGCCACAGACCACGAAAGACATAAATTTGGAGTGTAAATTACTAGAGAGCTCATGTGCAGAATCATTGCAGTATTTATATGAGTGTTTATTCAAACTTACATTTGAATAAAAAGTATAAAAAGTAAATTAGGCTGAGAAAGATTTCTTTTTTAAAACAAAAACAAAAACTAGCATAGTTCATGTGAAAACCAGGAGAAGTGTCGGTAAGAAAAGAGACTGTACTCTGTGCTGATTTGTCTGCCAAACTGTGAAATATCGAATGGAATTGTAAGGAACAAAGCCATCTAATCCCTCCCCGAATTCCTTCCTCCCTGCCCACTGATACTTCCCAGTGATTCAAATCCGTGCTGAATTTCCAAGGAAGTTCTCTCTGTCAAAGGCTGTGGAGAGGAGTTTGAGAATTCTGGACGGATGTCGAGACGGGATCCGTATTTGAAAGGCTAATCTTATTTCGCTGATGTTTTCAAGAGTGGAAACTTTTGTCTGTATTCATTAGAGGAGAATGATAAATCTCTAATTTCTGTTTTGCCAATAATAAGGATGAGCTTTTGTGCTTCATTAAGGTTAAATGAATCTCATATAGTCCTGGCTCAAGCTTTAACTCCATGTGTGACCTGGAGAAAAGTTCCAGAGTTCTCAGCACTCAGTTTCCTCATCTGTTAAATAAGGGGAATAGGCCAGGTCTATAGCTGGGGCAGGGGAGCCCTCTGTCGCTCTGTCCTGTTGGGGAGCATGCTGTGCTGGGCCAGCAGGACCCACAGCGGAGATTAAGACACACAACTCTTGTCCTTAAGATCCCATGGTCTACACAAATAACTAATTAAGATATGAGCTATAATTGCAACACGCACACATTACTGTAGGAGCACTGAGGCAGAAACAGATTTCTGTCTGTGGGGACAGGCTCTACAAAGACTTCACAGGGGCGCTGACATTTGAGGCCTGAGTAGGAAGGCTCTTTCAGGTGTGCTGATGGGTCACAGGGTGGGAGATTTCAACCCTGCGTGCCAGGAAGCAACTGCGCGTGAACTGGTGTATTTAGGGAGATGTATGCACACCTTCTCGTGGTCCCTGGGTCGTGTCAGGGAACTGGAGGTCAGCAGCTTTCTGTACACTGCTCTGTCAGAATTTGTACCAATGGTGAATTATTAAGGAATAAGGTAAAGTGTGTCTAAATCAGCGCAGAATCAAGGTGGCCCCAGAATAGCACCGATACAGTCCGTTCACATCTCAGTTGGCTTTACTGAGTTTAAAAAACAATGGGTGGTGTTTTAGCCAGTGCCAAGGAATTGTGAGCCTGCCGTGTGTCTTACCCGTGCCACAGGCCCTGGCTTGGGTGCATCCTTGGGAGCATGTGCTTTGTATGTGAGTGACATCACCTCATTTCATCCAGGCCGTCTGTGGATCCTCGGCTCTTGGTGGTAGGACCTCATGCTTCAGCTGTGAACAAAATGCAGTATTACATGTTGATGACATATGGATGCGTCAGAATCGACTTCACACACACACACAAACCTGTTGCTGTTGAGTCGCCTCTAACTCACAGCAACCTTATAGAACCCTGGAGAGCAGAGCAGAACCCTATAGAGCAGAGCAGAACCCCATAGGGTTTCCGAGGAGCAGCTGGTGGATTGAAACCATTGAACTTTCAGTTAGCAGCCAAATGCTTAATCACTGTACCACCAGGATCCTGATGCTATGTAGTTCATATTTACTAGTTTTTCAACATGAAAATAACTTCAATATTAAAATCCAGAATACCCATGTAAGACATGTGCATTGATAAAAATTAACATTATACAGAAATACCACCACACCGTGAGCTGTTATCGAGTTAATTCTGACTCCTGTGCTGTGGAGTAGAACTGTGCAGCAGAGCAGTACTGTGCTCCTTCAGTTTTTCAGTGGTTGTGATTTTTCAAAACTATCACCAGGCCTGTCTTCTAAAGGAGCCTCCAGGTGGATCTGAACTGCCTACCTTTTGATTAGTAGCCAAGCACTTAACCATTCGTGCCTCATCATATTTTTAAAAAATAAAAAATTGAAACAATTCCAGATTCCATCACCTGAAGATAAATAGCGTTTTCATGAACATCATCACCCAAATGAGTATGGAATGTGTTATCCAATATTTTCATTCAAATGTAATCAGTGGTTTTAAATAATCAATTTCAGCAGCTGTACCACAGACCCATGGCTTGATACACTATTTTTTATTTGGTATCCTACTGATAAATAATGTAGGCAGTATCTTGTGTTTTGCCAGTGTAGATAATGCTGTGATGAACATACTTGTAGAGATCTTTTGTACTTTTAGTTATTTCATTAGTTGTTTTAGTTATTTCATTAGATTAAATTACTAGAGGCAGCATTGTTGAATCAGGGAATGCGTATGTGACGTTTCCAAACCAAACCCACTACCAGCTAGTTAATTCCAGCTCATAGTTACCCTGTAGAGTAAAACTATCCTAATAGGGTTGTCCGTGCTGGAATCTTAATGGAAGCAGACTGCCACATCTTTCTGCCGCGGAGTGGCTGGTGAGTTTGAACTGCTGACCTTCTGGTTAGCAGCCAAGCACTTAACCACTGTGCCATCAGGGCCATTTCAGTTTCCATCCATAACATCAAAACTATCTTCTAGAAATCATGCATCCTGGCAGCGGGGCAGGAACAGGCTTGCATCTGTGCTGCCTACATCCTTGTCTGAGTCCTTGCCCTCTCTAAGTTGCTGAATGACAGAGGACAGGCAGATAAGGACATGGGGCTGATTGAGAGGTGACTGAAGCAAAGTGAACCCGAATGCAAATAAGCAATATCAAGAAGCACCTGGCGTATGTACATATGCCTTCAAAAAGTGTATGTGAAAATGTTTGTCACAATTCCTAATTGCCAGGCACGGAAAGCAATCTAAATGTCTGTCAGCATTAGAGTAGAGATGTCAGTTGTGGTGTGGTCACACTGTGGGGTAACCAGACAGTAATGAGAACGAAATGATCTACCTCATGGTAGGGCATGGATGACTCCCACAATCACCGTTGAGCAGAGAAGCCAGACAGAAAAGAAATGCATAATGTGTATGAGCACATTTACGTTAAGTTCAAAGACAATCAAAACTAATTTATGGTATTAGAAGTCATGTTAGTGGCTTTGTGGGGTATTAGTGATTAGGGAGCACAGCAGCGACTCTTGGGGACACCAACTTTCTTGAGCTGGGTGGTGGTTACACAGGTGTGTCCACCTGCCTGTGCAATTACAGTTTGTGCACTTGGCTGTAAGTATGTCACACTTCAATAAAAAACATACTTACAAAGATTAATGGAAAGACCAGGTGCTCCCAGTCAGGTTAGCTGGACAGTACTGGGATTCGCTTTCTTCTTTGCTTGTTGGGGCCATGTAACCCCCAATTTTTCCCTGATTAATTCTTCCTGATCCTTGAGAAGTCAGTTCCAAAGTCTCTTTCTCCAAGAAGTCCTCCAGGACTCTCAGTCTGGTGCAGTACCTACCCTGTGCCCGATGGACCCTGCCCCTGTGCTTGTGCCGTGTTCTCTCTGCCTGCTTGCGGGGTGCGTGTTTCTCAGTGCTGTACACAGTCCTTGGCCTGTAAGAGCCTCTTGACTGTTTGTTGAGGAAAACAAGTTAATTCAAATTCACCTTTTTAACAGACTTGGACTTAAAATTTACTATGAAGGCTTGACCTCTGTAGTCGTGGGCTATAATACAGAGTTCATGCAAATGTTTTGCTTATATGACTTAAAGATGGAGCTTTAAAGTAGGTGCTCCCTCTGTTTATTCTCTTAGTATTGTTATTTGTTTATAAACAGAGTAGTCAGCTTAGTGGTAGGTAAGTACATGGTTTCTGGGTTCAGATATACTGGGGTTCAATCCTAGCTCTACCCCTTTCTCCTTTGTGGTTGGTCTCAGATGGATTATTTAACCTTCTGGAGCCTCAGTTTCCCCATCTATAAAATGAGGATGGTATATAGGGTCTATGTGAATAATAATAATGTTAGTAAAAGCTGCTAAATTTGTGTGGGCTCTGTTGTAAGCCCTTAAAAGGTATGACATGATTTGTTTCAATCTTGCCAATACTCCTGTCTGTTTTATATCTTGGGGCACTCTAGGTAACTGAGTTAGCAAACACAGAGCCAGACTTTAAGCCCAGAAAGACTGACTCCAGAATCTGAGCTCTTAACCTCCACCTCCGCTGTTAAAGGACTTACTGTCAGTAGGGGGCTTGGCAGAGTTAGTCCCTGTTAGCTGGGATTATCGTCATTGTCATATTTAACCACATTATTAATATTTTTTCTTCTTCTTCTCTCTCTCTCTCTCCTATTCCCTCTTCCTCTCCTTCTCCTCTCTCCTGGCAGATGTTTTTCAGCAAGGTAAGTCTCACTGCATACTGTGGGTTTTCCATTGACCGCGTTCTTTTGGGAACAAGGGTGTAGTCTGTTTGCAGAAGCTATGAGGTTTGCATTCTCTGTGGAGATGTCACACGGCCTTTAGGGGATGCCATGAGGACTGTGATCTGAGATGGCCTGAAATGGCATCAGTCTTTCTCAGCCTCTGTCTTCCAGTCTCTGATTCTTCCTCTGGATCACCTGAGGAGTGAGAAACTAGACAATTGAGATGGAGTGACTAGGCAGCAGCCTCTGGCTGAGCCCCTGGAAGGGGCAGGGCTGGTGTGGGGCTTGTAAGGTTGATGAGGAGCAGATGTCTCTGGGATAAATCAGGTGGGACATCTTTTGGCAGCAGCACCCCCCGTCCCAGCCTTGAGCCACCCTGCATCGAGGCTGGCTGATGCTTTGGTTAGGTCTCCACATGACGGGTTGAAAGTGGTGCTCTCATGGACATAATGGGTAAGACCTGGTCGCTTTGTGTCCTTCTGGCCGGCTGTGCCTTATCCTCTCCCAAACGAGTCTGTGACCACTATGTGTGTATGCAGTGTCTCATTGTTCCAGCACCACCATCAGTCAAGGTCCTATGTCTTGGGGAGCTAAAGATGGAATCCCTGAACCTGGACTGCATCCTCTGGCTGAGTTGGCCACCGTAATAGCCGGCTGTGATTCCGTCTGTTTTGGGGACACTCAGAGACTGAACTCTGGCTTGCAAGAAGAGACACAGGACTCGTGGCACTGAGTAACCTGCCAGACACACATTAAGGGAGGGCCGCCTTTTTTCTTTTGGCTTTTGCAGCTTGAAATGACTTGATCAAAGTGTCAGGGCAGAAATGTTTCCGTTCAAGCTGGGTAAGATGTTTGTAACAGCCGTCTGCTCTGCCTTTCTCGAATCCAAGACTGCTTTAGAATAAAAGAGAGCAGTTTAAAAATATATTCAGACATTCTTTAAATAGCTTCCAAATAATCTTCCAGGCTCGATATTTTCACAACTGTTCTTTCGCCCTAAACATGCAGAGTGTGTTATGGGGAGTAGCTGCCTGCACCCACTGATAGAAGCACTGTGTGGGTTACGGAGCTGGGATGGTTGGGTTGTCTTCTCAGTCTGAAGTCATAGACCTATAAATAATTCATAAATCCCAACAAGCTATAAGTAATAAGTTCCATTTGGCTAGAGACTAAGAGATGAGAAAAATTGAAAAGGTGCTGTGTCTGTTGGTGTAATGAAAGCAGTGATGTCGGGGCTGGTTGCTGCCATGGCTTTTCTGCCTTGACAAATTGGGAGTTCAGTGGGACGCTCTGGGAGGAGAATATCTTTCCTGTGAACTAGAAAGCCAGTGTCACCGATACCGAATTGCGTTTCTCCTCCTGAAACAGGAGACACACGTGCTTCGGCAGCCTTTCTGCTAGAGCGTGTGTGGTGAGGCTTCTAGAAAATGTGGGAGAACAGCATGGTATCATATGTAGCTTTTCTGGGCACGGTGGTGGTGAGCGTTCATGGATGTCGTCTTGGGTATCAGGAAGATTTATCAGAATGTCTGTTCCAGTTGACTTCCTTTGTTATTCGGTCATGCCGTTCGATGGATGGGATTTGCCTGCCTGTAACAGTGATATGCAGAGCCAGAGTTATAGTGGTCTACAGTCGTTAGCTATCCAGACTTAATAGCATTTCCTGGAGACGGAAGCTTCTCCCTACCCACTGCCCTGGGTGATGGCACGGTGGCTAGTACCTTGTAAGATTTCAAATGGAGAGACTTGAACTTGCTTTTGTGAGTGACTACACAGCCCTGATCTTGGTGGACCATTTCATACGGAGACACATTCTCCGAAACGATGACAACAAATCCCCAGCCAGTGCCCTGTCTTCCCCATGCTTCGCTTTTGTGTCTGGGCCGTTCTACCTATGAAATTCATGCTCAGTGAGATGTGTAACCAGTTGCAGTCACAGCAGAGCAAGACAGAATGTTCTGTGTCTTGCAGACGTAATCTAAAATGTGATTTCCACAACCTCTACTGTGGTTGAAACGTAATGCCAGAATTGTGCTGTTAACTGGCAATATGGGGGTGATGCATCATGTTAAAAATAAAACCTCAGAAAACAACATGGCTTCGAAGGAACAGATGCCACTGGGCTGGCCCCTGAAGCCCACAGTGGTGACTCTGCTCTCCTGATCACAGGGTGGCATCCAGGCCTTGCTTGTTTTGGCATGACCAAAGAATCTTGGGAAATTTGGGGGTGCTGCTCTGGACATGTGTATTTCCTGCAGTGAGTAACCGAGGCCTTTTTACCCAGAGGCGTCATGGTGTTTGGGTTGCTGTGTACCGTGGCAGGCAGGAGAAGGAGGCAGACTTGTGGCTGACAGTATCAGACACTCTCTGACGAAACAGGAGTTACTTCCTCTGGATTGCATTATCTTTTATTTCACGACAGATCAATCTTGTTATAGTAGGTGACAGAGCTGTGGCTACTGCTGGGCTTTTCTCTGCAGTGTCTGTGGTGTATGCACGTGGGAGTGTGTGTCTAACTGCTCCTCTGGCATTTCATAGCTTATTTCAGTTCTTTCATCTGTAAATGCCGCTTGCTATGGTATGTAGACCACTGGGTGTGAGGACAGTCAAGTGCTGAGAGTTTCGAAAGTATGAGTTCTGGGACAATGAGGCCCCATTGCCAAGGAGCCCTTTCTTTTAAGTGACCCCCATGTCCCGTGTCCAGGGAGCTCCCGAAGTGTTGGATGGCTCTCAGAAATGTCCCTGTGCCCCAGAACTGCTCTTTACAACGTCAGATGCAACTGAAAATTATGTCTGTGCATGTGTGTTTAGAAAGCTGAGTTGTGGAGCACTTTTATACCAATTGTTTCATAATGATGGAGCGAGGGCCACACACGCATGCTTCATTTGAAGTCACTGAAGGACCTTTTGAATGCTTATTTGTCGGCTGAACTAGAATTCTGAAATCGAACAGAAACTTGAGTGAATGGCTTGGAAATGAGAGCAAGGCCACTCAGCAGGGCCTGAGTGGGTATGGTGTGAGGGTCTTACAGCAAAGTGAATTCTCTGCTCTGTGCTGTGAACTGAAGTCCCTTAAATACTTGTGCCGGAGCCTCTGCTCCTCAGCTCACACCTGGAGCTGGGATTTTGCTAACGGAGGGGCATTCTGCCTTCTTAGCTTGGATGTCATACAGTCGTTTATTCTGCAGCCAGTACATATGTGCCAGCCACTTTCTAGGCTTGGGGATAAGGGAGAGAAGAAGACAGCAAAAGCTTCTTTTCTCACGGAACTTAGTCTAGCTTATAGAGGTGCTTGATGACCAAGTATGGAAATAAATAATTTCGTAGTGGAGAAGTGATGAAGAAAGTTACACAGGGTGATGTGACAGTGGCCGGAAGGGCCACTTGAAATGGGCTGATCAGAGACTGGCAAGAAGGACCAGTTACTAGAGGACTTGGGGGAATAGCAGAGGGTGTGACAAGGAACCCTTCTTCGTTGAGAAGAGCCTATGAACCAAGATAGGAGGAAGCGGGTGTTAGCTGGTGCTCTTGAGTGGAGGAGAGAGCTGATTGACAGGAACCAGGAGCAGTAGGCAGCATGGTAGCCTAGGGTGACAGCAAGGAAGTCACTGGTGGATTTTAAGTGGAAGAGTGGCACCATCGCTAATGGCTGTGAAAATGTACAAGAATGTCATGGCAAATAAGGATGGTGGCTGAGTGTCGAGGAGGCTCAGGTAGGGCTGGGATGGGGCCCTGCCCACAGGCCCTGACCGCCTTCATGGGTGAGTCTCTATTTTCCTGAATGGTTGGAACAGGTGGCCCCATGCACAATGCAGTCAAATTTTGTCCAGCCCTGTGCCGTGCCCGTGGTTCACTGTGGGTGGGATCTTGGTGCTCCATAGAATTTTCACTGGTTGATTTTCAGAGGTAGATCACCGGGTCTTTCTTCCTAGTCTGAGTCTTGAAGCTCTGCTGAGCACCCACTGACAGACACATGGGTGGTGGCTGCATATGAGATGCAGTGGTGGGACTCGAATCCAGTTCTCCCTCATAGAAGACAAGAGAATTCTTCTGCTGAGCCACTACTGCCCTCTGTAGCACATGACCACATGCATATATGTGTGTGTTATATGTGCCATTTGTTAACATACATGACAGGTATGTGTTGTTTTAAATCTCGACTGAATATGTTGCACAGGAATGCTAGCAAGTCCAACTACTATAGTCAGAAGCAGTACAAGAAGAGGGGGCCCTGGGGTTGGGGCCTACTGGAGGCAACATGCCCATCTGCCTCAGGAAGCCACTCCTGGCTCCTCAGATTGAAGTCAGGCACGAATTGGGGCCCAAAGTTGCCAGATCCTTGGAATTTTCAAGAGAAGCCAAAAATCTGGAATTGTATGTAAAATTTTTATTATTTTAAAACTTTTACTTTAAAGCTTAAACAAAGAAACTAAACCTAACCGTGATCAGAATGGCCTCTAATCTCAGGAAAGGTTGGTGGACAGTATTTAGGAGACCTGGGCTTTGTTCTGGGTGGGGTTGCTCCTAGGATGGTGGAGCTTGGGCCGGTTATTTTGACCTCTGGCCTTAGTTTTTCCATCTGTAAAATGACTCGTTTAGGCTTTCTGTTCCTGTAATCTTGAGAAGTCTCATGTGGATTTGAGTTGATGAGGTACAGACACATTGTATGAAATTCCCATACTGCAGGGTTTGGTTCTTCTCTAGAGAACTTGGATGATAAGCTGAGGGGTCCCTCGTGGCTGAGAATTAAGGTTAAAAGAATATGGGTTTCCGCGCAGCCTGCTCACATGGCCATTTTAAAACATCAGCTCTCTTTCCCACATGGATTAATACTGGAATTCACAATGGATGGCATTGCTTTCATTAATTTGAAGAGGACAATAAATCATAGTTTGGCTTCTGGCAGCCGAGCCAAGCTTTTTAATTGTTGGGGTGGGCTAGTGGTGACAAGAGACCGCTGCCATTTATAATGTGTTTGGCTTGAGCTCTTTTGCATGTTTCAAACATACCGGTCAAATTGCTTGGACTGGATTGTAGGATTTTTTCCCAGCTACTTCAGAAATCTCATCTATCATGAAGCTATGACCCCTTAGCCATGAATTATGTTCCCCCTGATAATGTTATACACTGTGATTTTTTTTTTCCCAGTGACAGTGGGATTAGGATGAATAAATTAAATCTATTGTAAGCATTTCTAGCTAAAAGTTCCAGGTTGTCATATGATAGGGAACTAACACATGGGAAAAATGAGTTAACATTTTTATGGTGGAAAGTGGTTGATTCCCTGGTCACAACTCCTATACTGCAATATTTACTGTATATGTAAACCATCTCCTTATTCTGGCCAGAATTGGTAGAATATTTTGAGTCACGCAGAAAATGCATCCATCTTTCCAGCACAAACAGAACAACATTACCGTTTAATTTTACATAGATTCACTTTGTGTATGTGTGTGTGATGTATGAGGGAAACGATAACGTATTTAAATAATCACATTCTCCAAGGAGCTTTATCACATTCAGTAGGGGCTGTGCAGGACTGCCTCTTCCTTGCCAAGTCACCTTGGATGCATTTTTCTTTGGAGCAAATTCACTGTGTGCCCACTCCAATCCCAGGACATGATTTTGGGGTTTAGAGCCTCTCCTCCCAGTAACTTGTGCTTCAAAATTGCAGATCAAATGAGCAAAACTTTTAGATGCTTCTGTTGAGATGGTTGCTAGTAAGAACAGTTTGGCCCTTTTTTATCCTGTTGAAATCAGTAGTGATAATAGCAGCATTTTTTATGCCACTCGTAGATGAGCAGTAGGCTAGACATTCGATACACATTTTCTCTTTGACTCGGCCCTCACACTTTATAACCAGTAATTCCACTTCACAGAGGAGAATACTGAGGCATAGAGTAGAATTATCTAGGGAGAATTATATAAATAACACGTGGTAGAACCAGGAAATTTCTGAATGAATAAACTTTATTTATTTAAGCACAGGTTTCAATTTACAGAGAAAGTGTGAAGTTAGTACAGAGAGTTCCCATAAACCTCAATGAAAGGATAATAATTGTAGTAGCAGCAAAACCTGTCTAATTATAGGGGACAGTAAGGATTCTCCAAAGCTGATTCCCATGAGATAGAGGTCAGACATACCACGTCTCCAACCTTTTTACCAAATCTGACACCAGCTGTCCCTTCCATGACACTCTGCATCTTTGCTGGCTTTGATAATCCATTGTGGTGGTGAGACAAATTCACAAACCCTACCTAAGGGTTAAATGCTTTATTGAGGAATGAAGTACAATTCAGGATCAGGAATAGCAGGCATGTAGGCAGAAGTCCACCTTCAGTGCAGGACAGCTCCTCTCAGCAGGACAGACCTCCTCTAAGCCACCAGAAGACAGGCTTCTCTCAGCCCCCTTGGGACAAGTTCCTCCTGACTCTGTCACTTGAGACCACTGGCATTGCCACAGGGCCCCTTCTGGGTCTCTTCTTGTCTTCATTGTTACAGACCTTGACATGTGTTACCTGTCTTTAGGAAGGTCCTTGGCACTTCTCTTTCTAGTTCTCTCTTCTCTCTTCCTGCTATTTCTTTCTCTGCTTCTTGTCTGCCTTCAAAACCCGTGGGGCTAGCTGTACATATACACAAACTCCTGTTCAGTTTCAAGACATGACCTTCCCACCAGGGCCATGAGCTGACCAATCTTTTCTCAGTAAGCTACAGACATTTCATTTGCATAGTAGTCTGTAGGCACTTTATTTGCATAGTGTATTGACCAATCCCTGGAAGGTGCATACCAATGACAGGACAGGCTGCATCTCTGGACCAGACAGAAAGTATCAAACTAAGTTGTTCACAGTTTGCACAGGAAATGTAACAAACTCTAGGGCTGTCTTGGCTGGCTAGGGCATAAAATCTAAGGCAAAGGTAACTCCTCAGGGCTTAGGGGAAAAAAAAAATCTCTCAAGCTGTTTTTCCAAAGAACCAAGCAAAAAGACCACATATGGAAATTCATTTCACCACACTCCACACCCAGTTTTGTCTTTTGTTAAAATCTTGCGTTAGTCTCTTGCCATCAAGTCAGTTCCAACTCATAGTGACCCTACAGGACAGAATAGAACAAGCCCCACAGATTTTCCAAGGAGTGGCTGGTAGATTCAAACTGCTCACCTATCAGTTAGCAGCCCGGTTCTGCTGCTAACTTCCGTAGGCTGGCCTTATCGACAGCAGAGGCCAGATCACAGAGGCCAGATCACAGAGGGCCTTGTTCATCAACAGAGGCCTTTGCATTTTCTCCCATAGCTGGGCAGGACAGACATGGGGGCCAGAGAGGTAACACCTGGTCTGTTGGTAATAAGCCAGCTGTTTTGTGCAGAAAGCTCCCCTGCACCTTCCTTAGATTGATTGCTGCTCATCGAGAACAAAATAGACCTGTCCAGTAAGCCACTCAGTTAGTCCTGGGAAGGGCAGGAGGCTGTGGGGTACTTACTGGCTGGCTGAGTTGGGGGGTGGTCTTGGATGGGATTGGCTGAATATGCTGGTCTGTCTGGGCTGCACCCAGCTGCCAGTCTCCCCGGCTCTTCCCACTGACGCCCCTTCCCAGATGCGGCACTGCTGGTTCCCTGGTGGGAGAGGGATGCTCTGACTTGGAAGCCCACTGGCGATGGCTGCATTAATCAGCTGGCAGCCGGGGCGCCTGCAGAGACAGGTGGCACCCATTTTCCAGTTCCCCCTGCTGCCTCCAGTGTATCTGATCCCCTGCAGCCTGTCAGTCAGGGCGTGAGGCTGGGTAAACCCTGTGATGTCAGGGAGCCCCACTCCTACTGTTTCTTCATTGCCAGAACCCGCAAAGCATTGTGAACAACTGTAGTTGATCCCATGTAAATATTTGTGCTGCTAGCTGAAACAATCTTTGGGGAAGCGTTCTGCCAGTTGATAGAAATATTTTCCTTGTCTTTGACAGCTTGATGTCACTGTCCCCTGCTGGATGTGGGCACTCACTGACAAACAGTTGTCTTCTAGGGGCCTGTCCCCTCTCTCAGGTCACCTCTTTCCATCTCAGTCTGGCTCCACCAGCTCCATCCCAGGTCCTCTCTACTGGCTGCTGTGACTCCTCCCCTCCCCTGATGGGGAACACTGCCTCCCTTCTGGGGATACCCATTGCCTCCCCAAGCCTCCGTCAGCACTTCTCTCATAATGTGTAATGATCTTCCTTCCCACACCAGATGGAGTTCCTAGAGAGAAGGCACTGTTCCTCTTACTGCGAACCCCTAGCACTGAGAGTATAGTAGGTGCTCAATGAATGTCTGATGAATGAAAGTGGAAAAGAGAAAACAAGGCTTAGAGAAACTGGCATCTTGTGTATGACTGTGAGGAGCGTGTGTGTGCGTATACACACACACACCTTTTATATTTGCCAGTCTAGCTACTTTAATGACATCGACATTGAATACTGGCAGTGTGGTGGTATAAATGGTCACATTGACAGTCAAGTCAAGTTGTTTCTGACCCTTGGGTACAGACATCTTTCTCCATTCTATTCTCTCACCAGTATTTTTGGGGGGGATCCGTACTGGGTTCTAGAATGAGTCAGTGAGTATTGGCTATCTCTGCTTTGAGCAAGTGGTGAGCAGAGTTGGGGAGATTTAACAGACACTGCTTGTGACTTCCAAGAGCTGCTGGAGAGACAAGGCCAGAGATTGCGTGTGGCAGTGGGTGCTGGAGGGCGTCACAAAGGATGAGGATTCTGGGGGTTGGAAGAGGTTGCAAGAGAGTGATGGGGCTGCTCCGGATGGTTCTAGAGAAAAGAGAGGATTTCAGAGGGCAGAAGGGCAGGCCTGGGAGTGTGGTGGGAAGAGAGTCCTGTGGAGGAGCGGTGAAGCACGGTGTTGTGTTTATGGGATGCTGAGAGGGCAGGTAGCTTGATAGGCTCCAGGCTGGGATTGGATGGAGCCAGATCATGGCACCTTCTCGACCTGTGTGCTGCCGTACGGTTCCTGTTTCCTTGTCTGTCCACCCTAATGCCCTTGCTATTACTAAGAAGATTTCAGTGAACAGTGCTGGCTTTCCAGTTTGCCATTTTGTTGTCGTTGCTCACGGGTTGCCCATCAGCCCGTCCCATTTGGATCAGCACAATGAGTGTCATGGCTCTGAATCGATGACATTCTAGCCCATGGAAAAAGAGCCTGATGTTTTAGATAGCCTGGGCAGTGGTTTTCTTGGTTATTTTAAAATCTAGGTGTTGAAGTTTCAACTCATTTCAGGAAGCCCAAGAAAGCCACTGTAGTTTTTCTGAGCAGAGAATTAGCAAGTACAGTGCACATGACCAAATTGTCCATGGTGGCACTGGGTACAACTTGCTGTTCCTTTACAGGGGTCAGACACACAGCTTAACTCACTTCCTCCCAGGAATTGTAATACAAGATCCACATGCTCGTTATTCTCCATTTTCATCCCCATATTTCCAGATGTAAAATAATTCAGAAAGGTTAAGTAGTTTTTTTTTTTAGTGTTTTATTGTGCTTTAAGCGCAAGTTTATAGTTGAAATCAGTTTGTCATACAAAAAGTTACACACATATTGTTGTGTAGTTCTAGCTGCTCTCCCTGCACTGTGACAGCATACTCTTTCTTTCCACCTTGTATTTTCTGTGTCCACTCTACCAGCTCCTGTCCCCCTCTGTCCTCTCATCTCACTTCCAGACAGGAGTTGCCCAATTAGTCTCATGTATCTACTTGAGCTAAAAAGCACACTCTTCACTGGTATCATCTTATATCTCACAGTCCGGTCCAATCTTTGAAGAGTCGGCTTGCGGGATGGTTTCAGTTCTGGGCTAACAGAGTCCTCAGAACAAGTCTTTTGGGAGTCCACGGACCCTGTTTCCCAGGGACCCTCCAGTTTGTTGGACCATCAAGTCTGATCTTTCTAACAGAGTTTGAGTTCTGCACCCTATTTTTCTCCCACTTTGTTGGGGATTCTTTTTTGTGTCCCTTGTTCGGGCAGTCACTGGTGGTAGCTGGGCATCAGCTAGTTCTTTCAGTCTCATGTTGATGTAGCTTCAAAATTGTGTGACCCTTTTTGTCTCTCAAGCTCATATTTTCCTTATGTCTTTGATGACCTTTGTTTTTCTCTGCTTCAGGTAGATTGGGACCAATCAGTGCTTCTTAGATGGCCACTTACTAACTTTGGAGACCCAGACACCAGTCACCAAAGTGGGATGCAAAATATTTTCTTAAAAAAATTTTGTTATGCCAGTTGACTGAGGTGTCCCCTGAAACTATGATCCCCAGAACCCTGCCCTCGCAGCTCTGTCCTTCTTAAGTGTTGGGTTGTTTTTAGGAAACTTCTTAGCTTTTGGTTTAGTTCAGTTTGTGCTGACTTCTCCTATATTATGTGTTGTGCCTTCCTTCACTTAATTCTTATCTATCAGTTTGTGAATGCTCATCTCCCTCACACCCCACCTTTGTAACCATCAAAGACTGTTTTCTTCTGTGTTCAAAACTTTTCGTGAGTCCTTACAATGTGGTCTCATATAATATTTGTTCTTTTGTAACTAATTTCACTTAGCATAATGCCCTCCAGATGTATCTCTTTGTGTGACAGCTCTTACGAGGTCTGTCACTTCAGTCTGCAAACTTAACTCGTTCTAAGTGCTGCATACCTCATTGCTGAATGTCACTACGATCACCTTCCCTGTACTCCCCTTGGGAAGCTATGCACTGATGTCAGTGCCTAGTACACCCTTCAAAGCAATTTTGGAACTCTTTCTGGAATGGCCATTGTGCACAGTGGCACAGTGGCAAGTTCATAAATTTAATTGCAGATGAAGTCTGACAATTAAGTTTGCAAACTCACTCTAGACAAAGTACTATATATCTCATTGCTGAACATCACTATGGTCACCTTTGAAGTGCTGCTCCTGGGAACCTGTGCACCAATTCCAACACCTAGTCCACACTTCATAGCAATGTTGCAACTCTTTCCAGAATAACCATCAGAGCTGTTGTCGTATTACCCGTGATGTTCTGAATGTCATCAAAATGTTGTCCTTTCAACATTTTCTTTATCTTCAGGCAAAGAAGAATATCAGTGGGGCCAGATCAGATGACTAGGTAGGGTGTTCCAATACAATTACTTGCTTGCTGGCTAAAAACTTTCAGACAGTGCCATGTGAGCTGATGCTTTGTTGCGATTCAAGAAGCACGAGTTGTTGGTGAAGAGTTCAGGTCATTTTCATCTAACTTTTTCATGCAGCCTATTCAGCACTTCCAAGTAGTAAACTTGGTTAACTTTCCAGTTGGTACAAATTCGTATTGAACAATCCCTTTGATAACAAAATAGGTTAGCCACATTGTTGTGACTCTTGATTTGGACTGACAGAACTTTTTTAGTTGTGGAGAACTGGCTGACTTCCATTGTGCACTTCGACACTTTGTTTCCAGGTCGTGTTGGTACATCCATGTTTCATCACCTGTGATAACATGGCTCCAAACATCATCTTGCCTCTCCAAAATGTCTTGGCAAACTTTGACTCACCTTAGCTTTCTTTCATTGATGAGCTCCTTCAGGACCAGTTTTTGTACCTTTCTCATGCTGAGATTTTCAGTTACGATCCTCCTAAGTGTTTCTCTGTCGATGTTTGCTAGGTCTGCTATGCTTTTCACAGTCAGCTGATGATTTTGATGCACAATTCAATGAATTTTTGTGATGTTTTCATCAGTTTTGCTCATTACTGGCTGTCCTGAGTTCATCAGTGATGCTTTCTCTCCCCTCAGAAAACTAGTCCATTTAGTCCAGTGAAGCGTCACTGCTGTTTTCCTCGTGGCATTACCCTGTAAGCTTGGACTAACGTATTTCTGGTTTCACTTGCACTCTTGCAAAGTTTAACAAGAAATTTAGTGTGTGTTTGTTGTTCTAATTCAAGTTCCGACTTTTTCACAACAGCACACAAAAACATGCAACAACAATAATGAATGCCACTCAGCAGGACACCACAGATCGACACAAACACAGCTGTGAGACACTGATCTACGAAGGTTCGAAACCTTACTGAGTTGTTTGTGCAGTGCTGCCAATGCCAGTGCATAGTGGAGAGTTCATGAACTTAATTGCCGGACCTTGTATTCTAGAGAAATATGAAATGAGATTGCTAGATCATATGCATTTCTCTTTCTAGCTTTTTAAGGAAGTGTCACATCAATTTCCACAGTGGTTGTACCATTTTACGTTCCCATCATCAGTGTATCAATGTTCCAGTCTCTCCACAGCCTCTACAGCATTTATTACTTTGTATGTGCACTTCTTTTTTTTTTTTTTAAATGCCAGCCTTCTCAGGATAAGATGGTACTCACTGCAGTTTTGATTTGTATTTCTCTAGTACAGCGTGATCGTGAGCATTTCCTCATGTATCTGTTAGCTGTCTGAACATCATATTTGGAAAAGTACCTATTCATATCCTTTGCCCATTTTTTAATTGGGTTATTTGTCTTTTTGTCATTGAAGTTTGGAAGTATCTTGTAGATTTTAAAAATTAGATGTGAATTGGAATTTTTGTGTCCAGTTTTTTCCCCCCAGTCTGTAGGTTGTCTCTATAGTCTTTTGGTGAAGTCTTATGAGCATAAGTGTTTGGTTTTTAGGAGTTCCCAGTTATCTGTTTTCTCTTTTTCTGTTTGTGCATTACTAATAATGCTCTGTATTCTGTTTATGCTTTGTATTAGGGCTCCTAGTATGATTCCTAATTCTTTCTTCCGTGATCTTTATTGTTTCGTATTTTACATTTAGGTATTTGATCCATTTTGAGTTAGTGTTTGTGCATGATGTAAGATATGGATCTTGTTTCATTTTTTTTTTTTTTTTTTTTTGTGGATGGATATCTAGTTATGCTCACACCATTGGTTAAAGAGACTGCCTTTTTCCCAGTTTACAGACTTTGGTCTTTTGTCAAATATCAGCTGCTCTTAGGTGGATGATTTTATAGTTAGGTTCTCATTTCTGTTCTACTGGTTTAGGTGTCTGTTTTTGTACCAGTGTCAGGCTATTTTGACTGCTGTAGCTTTGTAATAGGTTCTAAAGTCAGTGTGAAACCTCACACTTTGTTCTTCTTCTTCAGTAATGCTTTATTTATCCAGGGCTTCATCCTTTTTCAGAGGAAGTTGGTGATTTATTTCTCCATCTCATTAAAAAATGTAATTGGAATTTAGATCAAGATTGCATTTTATCTACAGATTGCTTTGGGTGGAATAGACATTTTCATGATGTTCCGTCTTCCTATCCATGAGCAAGGTAAGTTTCTCCACTTATGTAGGTCTCTTGGTTTCTTGGAGTTTTGTCTTAATAGTTTTCTTTCTATAGGTCTTTTACAGCTCCGGTTATATTTATTCATAACTATTTTATCTTTTGGGAGCTTATTATAAATTGTGCTGATTCGGTGATTTCCTCTTTGATATTCTCTTTGTTGGTATAAAGTGATCTAACTGATTTTTGTATGTTTGTCTTGTATCTGGAAACCCTGGTGGTGTGCTATGTCTGCTAACCAAAAGATCCGCAGTTCAAATCTGCCAGGCACTTCTTGGAAATTCTATGGAGCACTTCTGCTTTACTCTGTGGGGTTGCTATGAGTTGAAGTTGACTTGACGGCACTGGGTTTGGTTTGGTATTTTGTATCCTAAACTCTTTGCTGAGCTCTTCTATTAGTTCCAGTAGTTTCTTTAAGTATTTCTTAGAATTTTCTGTGTATAAGATCATGTCATCTGGAAATGGAGGCACTTTTACTTCTTCCTTACCAATTTGTGTTCTCTTTATTTCTTTATCGTTCTTGATTGCTCTGGCTAAAACCTCCAGCATAATATTGAACAAAAATGATGAGAAAGGGCATCCTTGTCTGGTTTCCATTCTCAAGGGGAGTGCTTTCAGACTCTCTCCATTTAGGAAGATGTTGGCTGTTGGCTTTGTATAAATTGCCTTTTATTGTGTTGAGAAATTTCTATTCCTATTTTGCTGAGAATTATTAGCATAGAAGGGTATTAGACTATGTCAAATGCCTCTTATACATCAATTAATAAAATCAAAGGATTCTTGTCTTTTTTATTTGTGTGGTTGATTACATTGATGATTTTTTCTAATGTTGAACCATCCTTGCATCCCTGGTATGAATGCCACTTGATCATGGTGAAGTATTGTGTTGATATGTTGTTGAATTCTACAGGCTAGAATTTTGTTTAGATTTTTTTGTGTCTAAGTTCATGAGACACATTCGTCTGTAATTTTCCTTTTTTGTGGTATCTTTCCTGATTTCAGTACCAGGGTTATGCTGGCTTCACAGAATGAATTTAGGAATAGTCTCTCCTTTCCTATGCTCTGAAATATCTTTGATGATAATGGTGTTAACTCTTCTTTAATATTTGATAGAATTATCCAGTGAAGCTATCAGGGCTAGGGCTTTATTTGTTTAGGAGTTTTTAATTTAGCTTTCCATCTCTTCTTTTGTGATGGCTTTATTTAGTTGTTCTATTTCGTTTGTGTTAGTTTAGCACATAGTATATTTCTAGAAATTTGTTTCTTCTAGGTTTTCAAATTTGTTAGAGTACAATTTTTCATAATATTCTGTTTCTTATTTGTTTATTTTTAAAAATTTGGTTGGATCTGTTGTGATATATCCCATCTCACTTCTTATTCAAGTTGTTCACTTTGTCTTACTGTTTTTATTTTGCCACTGTAGCCAATGGTTTATCAATTTTGTTGAGTGTTTCAAAGAACCAGCTTTTGGTCTTGTTAATTCTTTCAGTCACTTTTCTAGTCTCTAATTCATTTAGTATTGCTCTGATTTTTATTATTTGCTTCATTCTAGTACCTGAGAACTTCTTTTGCTGCTCTTTTTCTGCTTGTTTAAACCATCAATTAGGGCTAATGCCTTGATTTGGGCATTTTCTTCTTTTTGGATATGTGACAGTTTTTGAAACAAATTGACCTCTGAGCATTACTTTTCTGTGTTCCAAATGTTCTGCTAAAATATACTTTCATGCTCATTTGGTTCTGTGAATTTCTTTGTTTTGTCCTTGCTTTGTTCTAATAGTTTTGGAGGAAGGTGTTGTTCAGTTTCCATGCATTTGATTTTTTTTACCCCTTGCTTTTTCTGTTACTGGCTTTTGCTTTTATGGTTTTATGTTCTGAAAGGATGCTTTGTAGTATTTTGATGTTTTAAATGTTGTTAAGGTTTGCTTTATGGCCTACTATATAATCTCTTCTAGAGGATGTTCTTTGTGTGTTGTAAAAGAAAGTATATTTGGCTGTTGTTGGGTGGAATGTTCTGCATATGTCTACGAAGTTAAGTTCGATTGAGCTTTTTTTTCTGGATATTCTGTTCTTCACTGAAAGTGGCATGTTGCAGTCTCCTACTATTATTGTAGAGCTGTCTGTTTCTGCTTTCAGTATAGTTAGAGTTTGTTTTATGTATTTTGGAGCCCTATCATTGTGCGCCTAAATATTCTATATGGTTATGTCCCCCTGCAGTATTGACCCTTTAATCGTTATATAGTGTCCTTCCTTATCCAATGTAGTGGATTTTAAAGTCTATTTCATCAGTCCTCTTTTTTTTTGAGTGTTGTTTGCTTAATATATTTTTCCATGTTTTGAGTTTTAGTTTGCTTATGTTGCTGGCTGGTGTCTCTAAAATATGTGTCTCTTACAGGCAGCATATAGGTGTGGATCATATTTTTTAATCCAATCCGCCACTCTTTATGTCTTAGTGGTGCATTTAATCCATTTACACTGAGCATAAATATTGATAGGTCTGAGTTTAGTGTTGTCATTTTAATGCCTTTCTTGTGTACTATTGACAGTTCCTTTGTTCCACTTAATTTCTGTGCTGAGTCATTTTTCTTTATGTGTCTTTTTCAACTTTTTCATTATTGTTGGTTTTGTACTTGCTGAGCCTTCATGTTTTTCTTGTTATTTATTTGGATTTGTAGGGTTGTTAATTTCTTTTGTGGTTACCTTAATATATACTCCTGCTTTTCTAAATTTAAACCTGTCTTTATTTGCTTTGTGTCATCTTGACTCACACTCTATGTGGAAGATCTGTGACTGCATTTCTTTTAAGGCCTTTTTTTTTGTTGTACTGTTATTGTCTTTTACATAATGGTATCTGTGATTATCTATTTTGAGTATTTGCCTTTATTTTTTTATGATTGCTGTATCTGAGTTGATAGCTGGTTGCTCTGTTCAGTGTCCTAGTCTTCGATTATTATCTAATGTTAGTGATTTTCTAACCAAAGGGTTCCCTTCAGTATTTCTTGTAATTTTGGTTTAGCTTTTGCAAATTACCTAAACTTCTGTTTATTTGGAAATGTCCTAATTTCACCATCACAGTTGAAAGACAGTTTAGCTGGATATATAATTCTTGGCTGGCAATTTTTTTTCCTTGATTGCTTTGTGTATGTCATCCCATTCTTGCCTGCATTCTTTCTGCTGAGTAGTTTAAGAGCTTAGTCTCATTGACTTTCCTTTGTAGATTGTTTTTCATTTATCCCTAGCCAGTTTTAAAATTGTCTCCTTATCTTTTGTTTTGGCAAGTTTTGTTATAATATGCCTTGGTATCTTTGTGGAGTCCACTGAGCATCTTAGATTTGTATCTTATCTTTTCTGATATCAAGGAAGTTTTCTGTCAACAAATTTCCAGCAGTTTACTCCGTATTTTCTATTATCCTGCTGTTCTAGTATTCCAGACACTCTGAGATTATTCCTCTTGATAGACTCCCGTGTTATTCTTTGTGTTTCTTTATTTTTTATTTATCTGATTTTTCATCAAATATGTTGGTGTCATGTGCTTTTTCTTCAGTCTTACAAAATATGTCTTCCCTTGCCTCCGTTCTTGTCCTTTGACTGTATTGAGTTGTCTGATTCTGTAATTTTATTATTAATTTTCTGAATTTCTACTTCCTTTGTTGAACTGTTTTTTGTAGCATGTTCAATTTGTCGTTATCCTCTGCTGCATTTTACATCATCTCCTTTCTGAACTCTTCAAGAGTTCTAAATATTAATATTTTCTATTCTGCATCTGATAATTCCAAGAAGATCTCTTCATCTGGAAAATTTTGTGATTCTTTGTTTGGGGACCTTTCTGACACTATCATGGTCTGCCTCTTTAAGTGATTTTATACTGACTGTTGTTTCTGAGCCATCAATAAGTTGTTGTCTTTATTTATTTTGTGTTTGCTTACTGTGTTCTAGGTTCTTGTTTTGTTTTGAAATATCCAATGGGCTGTTCATGGATACTAGTTTGGTTTTTGGTGCCTTTGAAGCTCTAACATCCTGTCACTACGCGATCAGTTACTAGGTATGCAAACCCAGGAGTTCATTTGCTTTTCTTGAATGGATTTATCTCAGGTGTTCAGGTAGTCAGTCACCAAGTGTGTGATACATGCTTGCTCCTACAGTCTAGATGGTCAGGGGTGATTATTGTAGGTACATGTATCTGGCTGCATATACTGAGAAAGACAAGGAGCTGACATTCATCCCTAAGTATCTATGAGGAAGGTGTCTACTCTTATGCCTGATTCTAGGCAGAAAAACAAACAAACAAATGAAAACCAAAAAAACACTTTCTGCCCTGAATTCCCAGCTCAGGGGAGTCAGGAGATCTTCCTCCCCCCCGCCCCCACCCCTGCTTCTTCCTGTTTGTTTAATTTGTTCCCTCCTTGAGTCTAAGACAACAGTTCAGGGCACATGTAAAGAATCCTACTTCTGAACCAAGAATGAGTCAGTCTGTGGAGCCCTAATCAGTACAGAGAAGGGAAGAGGAACTGCTGGGAAACAGGACAGTGGTTTATCCCAAAGGAAAATTTTAAATCCATAGGCATTAAGTTAGACACAGCTTAGGTTAGCTTTTGATGATAAGCTGACATTTTTCACTGGTTTTGGAGGTATGGGTGGTCGCTGCTCAGTCTGTCCCACTGAGGATGCCTTCCTTCTAATGCTACTGCTCTGCTCACCACACTGGCTGCAGCCAACTCCTGACAGGTAAGGTCTGGCCAGTCCTAAGTATTTCTGGACCTATTCTCCCTTCCCCATCACTCAGTCCAACATCTCAACTTTGCCTTTCATGTTCAGGATACCTAGAATGTCATATACACTCAATTCATTTATTCTTTTGGGTCTTTGTTGTTAGAGGCATGGCAGGAAATATCTGACTCTCTGCCATCTTGGCCCACCTCCCAGGATTAAATCATTTGAATTTGCAGAAAGTCTCAGAGCTAGTAAAGAGCGTGTTTAGGTTCAAATCCAAGCAATTGGACTCAGCCTGAATTATTAATGACTGCATTGCATAGCAGTATTGCAGGGACTAGAGCAAACTGAGTTGGGCTTGCCAGTGGGTCAGGAGAGATCATACACTGATCAGGTAAGCTATCCCATCCAAACCCCAGAAAAATGAAAGCATATGTCTAACAAGACTTGTCCACAAGTCATCATACTGGCTTTATTCGTAACAGACTCAAACTGGAAATCAGGTGTCCAGCAGCACATAGGAGAAAGGACAACCCGTATATGCTTATACTGTGGAATACTACTCAGAACCAAACAGGAAAAAGTATTGAAACATGCAACTTGGATGAATCTAAAAAAGCATGCTGAGTGAAGAAGGTTTTCACAAAAGAGGAGACTGTATGATCTCATTCATATGAAATCCTTAAAAAAAATCTAACACATCAGGACTCTGGTTGCTTCTGGGGAATGGGAATGGATATTGACTTGAAAGAGGCAAAAGGGAACTTTGGGGGGAGGATGGCAATGTTTTATATTTTGAAGGGAGTTTAGACTATAGAGGTGCATTCATTTGTTAAAACTCAGAAGCATACACATAAAGATTTATTTCATTATTTGTAATTTTACCTTAAAAGGAAAAGTCTGTAAACAAATAATGAACTCTGGTTAATACCATTGCATGCTGAAATATTTAGGGGCAAGTGTTCTAATGTCTATAATTTATTTTGAAATGAATACAAAGAAAACAAAACAGGAGGTATTGATTGATAGATTGAGAGGTGGTTGGCTAGTATATGATAAAGGAAGTAGAGTAAATGGTTAATGATAGAATCTAGGTGGTAGGTGTGTGAGTGTTTCTTGTAAAATTCTTTCACATTTGCTGTACATTAGAAAATTAAAAAAAAAATCCCATCTGAGGTCCTCTTACATAAACAGCTGTTGTATGGCTTCAGTATCAATGAGTGTAGGTGTTGCTCAGAGTTTTGATCACCCAGAGGAGGCAGGGCATGGGGTCTGTCTTCAGAGTTCCAGGTGCAGTGGAGGCCAGGGGTCCAGAAGGCACGAGGAATCTCTGGACTCAGATGTGCTACTACATTCCTAGGGCTGCTCTAACAAGTGAGCATGAGTTTGGTGGTTTAAAATAACAGACATCTATTCTCTTATACTTCTGGAGACCACATGTCCAAAATCCAGGTGTTGGCAGGGCTACACTACCACTAAAAGCTCTAGGGAAGAATTCTTTATTTCCTCCTCTGGTGGCTTCTGGAAATCCTTGGCATTTCTTGACTTGTAACGACACCAATCCATCCTGTGTGTCCCTTCCTCTTGTAAGGATGTCCGTCTTGGGGTTTAGGTCTACCCTAATTCACTCTAACATTATCTTATGCTACTTACACCTGCAAAGACTGTATTTCCAAATAAGGTCACTTTTTGAGTTTCCGGGTGGATGTGGATTTTGGGGAGACACTATTTAACCAACTACAGATGTTTAAGCCTCCCAGGGGTTCCTACTGAAGAGAAAGCATTGATAAAGGTCTGGAAAAGAGAGTGTAGGGAGCTGGGAGATGGGGGAGGAAAACCTGGGGAGGGTGGAAGAGGAAATCAGATTAAATCTGGCAGGAGAAAGAAACCAGGGCTTGGGAGAGAAGAAAACAAAGCAAGTGGGTTTGAGGGGGAAAAAGGGCTATTTCTCAACCATAGACCTCTCTATCGACTGATCTCCTGAATATTTTAAAGAATTAAAATGTAAATCTCGGAAATTAAATCCATGGTTACTGTGTAAACAAGGGAGGCTTTTGCCGCACAGACAAAGCTGTTCTTTTTCCTTGTTAAACAGCCATGGGTGGGAAGCCACGTCTGTATGCACAGGTTTTATTTGAGATGGATTTAGGTTCATGATGAGTGAATCTCTGAAGGATTGGAGGTGCAGTTCTCATAAGCTCGCAAAAGTTCAGCTCCTTATCTGAGGCTTAGCCAAACCTGACAAAACCTTTTAGGCCAGCATGGAGGTTAGGGACCTCCAGCAGCTGAAAGCTAATATCCTGCATCAGGAAACCACCTGTGGGGGAGTGGATGCAAGGGGTCTATAAATTAATGTTCGCTGGGAACAACAGGAAATGTGCTGTGGTCTGGGGCTTTCTTGGCTTAGCCCACCCACTCTCTTTGGTGGATGAATTATAAGTTCAGCCCTTTGAGCCCTTTTGGAGAAGTTAATGCATACCAGTCGTTGGGATCTTTGACCACACTCAGTTCTCACGTCGGTTTGCATCAGCTAGCTCCCTGCCACCCGGCTGACTTTGTCATCTTTCAGTGTTTCCCGCCCTCACCTGGAAAAGTCACCTCCTGGGACGTCTGTTCTCACTCTCAGGGTTGCTGGTTAAGCTCACTCTTGCCTCAGACTCTGAAATATTTCTTTTATACCTGATGACTCTTGATCAGGCAGTTACCTCCTCAGAGAAGATGTCTCTGGCCATCTTGGCTCAAGTTTTACCCCCAGACACTGCATCTCCATTCCTTCATTAATTATAATATAGTGCTTATAGTGGTTGAATAGTGTTTCTCCAAATTCTTGTCTACTTGGAACCTCAGAAGGTAACTGTTTTTGGAAACACAGTCTTTGCAAATGTAATTAGTTATGGATCTTGAGATGAAACCATCCTGGATTTGGAATAGGTTAATGGCCCTTATAAGAAGAGAAGAGAAGAGGAAGCAGAGAGATACATAGGGAGGTCAGAGGCAGAGACTGAAGCGATGCCACCACGAGCCAAGGAGTGCTTGTGGTCACCAGAAGCTAGCACAGGCAAGGCAGGCTTTTCCTCTAGAGCTTTCAGAGGAAACTTGCTCCTACGGATAGCTTGATCACAGACTTGGAGCCTCCTAAACTGGGACAGAATAAATTTCTGACGCTTGAAGCCGCCATGCCTGTAGTAACTTGTAGTTACTTGTAGCTCCAAGAAAGTAATACCGTAGTCAACACTGTCTGAAATGATTTTGCTCATATTTTGTTTGTTGACTTATTTGTTGCTAGTTTCACTAACTGGAATGTAAGTTACAGGAATACAAAGGCTGTGTTGGTGATCCCAGCATCCCAGGGTATACCAGAGTACCAGGCATGAAATGATTTACAATTTCACATTTTACATTTAGGTCTATGATCCATTTTAAGTAATTTTTTTTTATTATGACTGAGTGAAAATGTACATTCCCGTATAAATTTACATGCCCAACTATACACAGCTTCCACTGCTCTCCCTGTCCGGTGACAGCACACTATTCCTCTCTGCTCCATACATGTCTCATCCTCCCAACAGTCTCCTTTCCCCTCCTCTCCACCCATTCCCCTTCCTCCAGCCAGAGGTCAGCAGGATGATATCCTATAGATGCATAGAACGAAAAAGTGAATCCAATTTAAGTAAATTTTTGTAAAAGGTGATAAGGTTTGTGTCCAGATACACCCTCCACACGCGTTGCTGTTGTTAGGCATTGTGGGCATGCTTCTGACTCCTAGTTGTCCTGTGTGGAATAGAACAAGATGCTGGGTGGTCCATTGTCATCCTCCCAATCATTACTTTGAGCCCATTGTTGTGGCAGCTGTGTCAGTCCATCTCACAGAGGGCTGTCCACCCCCATCATATTCTGAGCACCGTCCAACCTGAGGGGCTCATCATCCAGTGCCATATCAGTAGTCTGCTGCTCTCTGGAAGTTTTCACCGGCCATTCTTTTTTTTTAGAACTAGACTGCCTGGCCCTTCTTTGTAGACCATGTGTGGTCTTATTAGTATTTAAAATACCGGTGGCATACCTTCCAGCATCACGGCAACACATAAGCCACTACAGGATGACTAACTGGTAGGTGGCGGTATGTGTGTGTGTGTGTGTGTGTGTGTGTGTATGCATATATGTGTGTGTACGTGTGTGTGTGTGAGTGTGTGTGTGTGTGTGTATGGAGCTCTGGTGATGCAGTAGTTAAGAACTACAGCTGCTAATCAAAAGGTCTGCAGTTCAAATCCACCATCTGCTCCTTGGAAACCTCATAGGGCAATTCTATACTACCTTGTAGGGTTACTATGAGTTGGAATCAACTTGAAGGCAGTGGGTTTAACTGGTATGTGTGTGTGATGTGTGTGCTTATATATGTACGTGTACATGTATATACCCTGATGGTACAGTTGTTAAGCACTTGGCTGCTAATTGAAAGGCTGGGGATTTGAACCTGCCAGATGCTTCTCAGGAGAAAGATGTGGCAGTCTGCTCCCATAACAGTATGGCCTTGGAAACTGTATGGGGCAGTTAGTTCTGCTGTGTCCTAGAGTGTCCTGTGGGTGGGAATCAACTTGACAGCAATTACGTGTGTGTGCGTGTGTGTGTATGTGTGTGTACACATGTACGTACATACATATATGTTTGCATAAGAACATCAGCTGTTCCAGCAACATTTGTTGAAAAGACTATCCTGTCTCTAGTGGATTACCTTTGGTCTGTGTCAAAGATGAGCTGACTGTATTTGTGTGGGTCATAATCTGAATTTTGTTGGGGGATTTTGAAGTCTTACCTTGAAGATTTCTAAGACACAAGCCGTGATCCATGCCCTTCTGTGTGTCTGCCTTGGATTTCCGGTGGGGGAGGCTCAACATGTCTCTCCTTTAAAAACTTTAATACCTATCATTTCTTGCCATGTGCCTGCCCACTGATATTCTTAGACTTTGAATGAAACTTGTAAATGTGCTATGTTGCATGACAAAAGGGAGTTTGCAGATATGGTTAAGGATTTTAAGATGAGGAGCTTCTTCTGGATTTTCCATGTGAGGCCAATAAAATTACAAGGGTTCTTATAAAAGGGAATCAGGAAGGTTAGAGTCAAATACGAGATGAAATAACAAAAGTTGAGGGTATGTGTGTGTGTGTGTGGGTGTGTGTGTGTGAGACAGAGAGAGAGGTGATTCATTTTGAGGTAGAGCAAGGAGCCACAAACCAGGGAATACAAGTAGCATCAGGAGAACTGAAAAACAAAGACATAGATTCCTTCCTAGACCCCCAGAAGGAGCATAACCCAGTTTATGCCTTGATTTTAGGACTTCTGATCTCCAGAATGGTAAGATAGTAAATTTCTGTTGTTCTGAGGCACTGTGTGTAGCACAATGTGGACATGCTGGATTAAAAAAAAAAAAATCAAGCACAGATCTGGTCCTCAAGGAGCTTACAGTTTTATAAGAAAGGTAAGACAAATATAAGAATACTAACACATGGCTTAAAAGGGTCGGTGTAAAACTGATGGATGGGACAGCCAATCAAGTGGTTAGGAAATCCATCTGTAAGGGGATCCACAACATCATCAAATATAACTTAGAAATATTAAATAAATTCTTCTTAGAAAGACTATGGAATGTGTGGTAAGCGGGACATGATGGCCCAAGAAGGCGCTCAGGGCCAGAACAGCACCCCAACCACATCCTTGTTTACCAGACCTAGGGCTTTCAGGGCGCATGCCTGTGGGCAGTGGCTTCCCGCTAGCCTATCGTGGGCCTTCACCTTGGGAGAGCATGGCACATGAGGATTGGAGGAATCTAGGTTATAAATTGAGCAAGCACCAGGAGAGAGGGGAGAATAATAAGAGAAGGGGAGAATAATAAGAATAGAAGAATAAAGTCAGCAACCAGCAAGGCGGCTCGCATCCGTGTGTCCTGTCTTCTTTCCGCCGGCGGACAGTTAGGCAGCGACAGGAATGTGTATGGAAAAAATTATTCAATAAGCAGTTTGTGATGTAAAGTGAAAATCCAAGAATTTGTCTTACAGTAAGTTGATTCCAAATCATAGGGGCCCTATAGGAGAGAGTCAAGCTGCCCCATGGGGTTTCCAGTGAGCTGCTCATAGCCCAGAACCAAAACCAGAAAACAAACCTGTTGCTCATGAGTCGATTCTGACTCATAGCAACCCTATAGGACAGAGTATAACTGCCCCAGAGTTCCCAACAAGCACCTGGTAGATACAAACTGCCAGCCTTTTGGTTAGCAGATGTAGCACTTAACAACTGTGTCACCAGCGTTTTCTAGTGGCTCAGAGGCACTCCTGAACGCTGAAGTATCTTCTTAATTTAGTCATGTAACTAACCATTTTTGATATCTTGGTGTGCATGAATCAGGCTAGGGGTAGACTCATAGGAGAGTTACTCACTCAGTGGTTTTGTTGTTACTCTAAGCGCTGAGCATGGGTAATCCATTGATGGTAGTGTAATTCTTTTGTCAACCAAAAGTCTTAGTTACTCGGAAACTCCATCCTTGGTTCAGCTAAATATTGTATACTTAGTTACCTGTTGACAAGAGCCATACCAGAAATTTTAATTAACCTTTCAAGCCCCCTTTCGATTTCTTCAGGATAAATTAGAAAACATAAAGTGGTTACTGGGTTCATCTGCAGTGAGGGGGAAGTTCCAGTTGACCTAGTAAGGTAGCTGGGTCAGGGGTGATTCATTGGAAACGGCTTTGTTTATTTGACTTCCCAATAGGAAAGAATTTGTGTTATTTTTAGATTTTCTTTCTCATTTATCAGCCAGCTTCTGCATCATCGATTTACCTAACAGACCCAACTTGTAAATGGTAAAACAAATTCGCAGGAATATTTAGAAACCACTTTCTGCATAGGCAATTATTAGTAACTTGCAGGCTGTCCCAAGACTCCTCAGTCAAAGCTTTGTAATGTGCTTCCTGTTGGCAGATGACCCCTCTTCTCCTTGGCTTTGGTGTAGAACTGGCACAACATGTGAAGGGTAGGAGGTGGGACAGAGGGGTCTGGAAGCAAGTCCGAACGCAGCAATCAGTCCTTCTGGGCTTAGTTTACAGAAGACGGTCAACACCCCTCTGCCTGTCTTCCCAGGTGGCAAGGCATAGGATTTTCCCAACAAAAGCAGGATTTGTGTCTCTTAGGAGACGGGTCCTTCTCTGCTGGCTACACCAGAAAATACAAAACAGGTGTTATTGATGATGAAGGGCTGGTGACATGTCCTTGAACATGGAACTTGATGAAACCCTTTATCTTTTATTACCAGCGTGTAGTGTTTTCTTACCCTGCCTCCACAAACTGTGCCTGGTTTTACTTTCCTTTGAATGGTAAATATATATATATATATGTTAATAGATTTTTAAGAATCAACTCAAACCCCCCCCCCCCGCCAAAGTCTTATAAATGCTTTCTGATTCCTTCCTCTCCACGAACTTTAATAGCCCTTGGAGTAGGTGTGAAGGTGGCAGGAGCCTTTTGTGCTTTACAGACCTGCTGTTTGCACAAGTGGCTGTTATGACTGCAGCAACATAATTGCTCTTAAAATGCCTCAATAATAATAAAAAAATCTATTTTTATTTCATAATCTTGAGGCTCCTTGGCTTCCACTTTTCCAGGCCACTTTAGTAACTTTGGAAAATTAGTCTGACGGGTGTGGTTTCCCAGCTTGACCCAAAGACAGCCCTTTGTCCAGAGACGGAGGTTGCATGGGTGATAGTATATGTGTGCATCCGTGTTGGGGGTGGGGCAAGGGGATGTTTGGAAGGGGTTCAAATTTTCTGCCTTATCTTGACTTCCTTTTTTTTTTAAAGGAAGCATAAATATAGACAATACTAGTCAACTCCTCCACATAGCCAGGCTGGGTTGAGATGAAGGAAAACAAGTCTTCCTCCTCATCTCTTTTAGTGCCTCTGCTTGCTGGACAGGCCAGATGGCGATTCAGTGCCGTGGCGAGCCCAGCCACACAACTGAACCAAAAAGTAGATGAGCTTTTAGAAGAATGTGCCCCAGCTGTGGCCAGATGGATGAGGGCTTGTCACTTCTGTGCAGGGGGGTGGGGGGTGGGTTCCTGCCAGGTGAAGGTGTACCAGGCGGCCTTTTCCCATTCGCAGATCCCACACTGTGACACTCACCTCCAAACAAAGCCAGCTCTGTGTTTGCCTTGGACCATTCATGCCCCCTGCACTGGACCATAAGTTGCTCTGATTTGCAATGACCCTGGAAGTAGGAGCTTGAAGGGGAACCATCGCTGATGGATTTTTGAGGGCTGCTGGTGGTGTTGAGAGTGGTTTGTGGAACAGATGTTCCGGGCAGACTTACTCCCAGCCTCTGGGAGGCCTACGCCAGCTCACAGGTGTTAGGCACACACCAGGGGACACCCAGCCTGAGAGCCCTAACTCTTCCGTGGTGGGAATGAGGATTTGTTTATTGGCATGAAGATGTAGACTCCTAACTTGTGGGAATGAGGAATGTAAGCCAGCCAAGTGCCGTCGAGTCGGATCCGACTCATGGCGACCCTAGGGGCCAGGGTGTAAGGGTGTTTGTTTAAAGCAAGAACATTTTACATCCGTGCAGGAAAAAGCCCCAAACCAGTAAGAAATTAAGTAACCCTTTATCTCCCTTATCTCATCATGAGGAACAAAAAAAAGGATTCCTTGAGACTGTGTAACGTTAGCCAGGAAACTCCTAACTCCTTGAACCAGAAACTATCTCAGGTTGGTGCACATGCTCCTGGCCCTTGAAATAGCAGGCCTCTGCTTTCCTTTTGAATGCTTTAGCTCCTTTTAAAATGTTTTCAGGTGTTTGGAGACTTGTGGAGACAGCTAGTTAACACCTTGTAATTCCCCCCTCCCACCCTCACCCCCACCCCCGGCAATGCACGAGTCCTCCTTTCTTGTACAGTGAAGCGGTACAGTTCAAAGGCAGCCAGTCTGTATGGTGCCTGAAGGCTTAGCACATCAGCTCCGCACAATTCGGCTGCTGGAAAGTTTATTGCCTTCTGCCAAAAAAAGTCATTTTGATTTCATTTTCAAAAGTTGAATTGAAAACTCCAAATATACTTTCTTGATAATTATGCCTCTTATTTGGCAACACGGGGTGAAAATTTATACGGCCCATCGATGTGAAAGAACAGAGCCGAGGCTCAGGGCTTTTATGGTGATTACATCTACCTGTATGGGGGCTTTATGTGCTTCCAATTTGAATCATTTATAGATGCACACTCAACAGAGTTCTAGCATAACTAGTACTGTGGGTTTTTTTTTTTTGCTGACTAAATGATAGGCAAAGCAATTTCCAACAAATGTCTCCCAGTAGGCTGTCATCATAGAAGCCTGATAATATTGCTTTTTAACCTTAGCACTGGCAGCTATCCAGAAATTATTGCATTGATACCAAACTGCCTTGTACCAGGCAGTTGCCCTTTTCTCCACGGGAACCTCGTGAACTCTCGAGCTGGCATCTGCTCCCCTTTTTTGCCTCCCCTTGTTTTTATCTCAGGGAGCTCTTTTACCTGTTCTTGTTCAGCTGTAGGTAGCTAAGCATGCTGGAAGTTTAAAAATATAGCAAAACAGTGCACTGGCTTGTATTATAATGCCTTTTAATGCATTCAATTAAAATTCAGAGCTCCACCACCAAACAAATGACGCATGTCGTTGGCATGAATGGGAGAGGAAAGGCTTTGTGTAAGTGTGTTCGTTTCTTTAGGCAAAGCCAGATCTAGCTTCCTTCCTTCTTGTCTCCGTTCACTCCCCTCCTTGCCTTGCTGTCGCTCTTAGAGCACCTTGTAAATGGCACCTGGGGAATGGTAGATCATGATCCTGTGTGGTGTTGATGGATTTGGTGTAGTGGCTTTGGGGACAGACTCAGTGAGTCACAGCACCTGGTCCCACAGTTTCCTCGCACAGGAGGTGGAACAGAGGGTGAGGTCTGAGAAGCCTTCTTTAGGCCTGTCCAGGAGTGTTCGTTCCTGGGCTTGCACCTTTGTGGAGTCCCTGGGGTGGCACAAATGCGTCACATACTTAGTTGCTAACCAAAAGCTTGGAGGTTCCAGCACTCCCCTCCCCGACCCCAAGGCACCTTGGAAGAAAATCCTGGCTAACTACTTCCAAAAACATCAACCCTTAAGAGCATCATGGAGCCCAGTTCTACTCTGACACACATGGGTCACCTTGAGTTGGAGCTGACTTGAGGGCTCCTGGCACTGATTTGGAGAAGACCGTGAATCCTGGTTTCCTTCCATCCCCTGCTGGCAGAGCTCTGGCTCAGGAAAGAAAGTGACTTCCTGGGAGCCCACTGATCTTCTTGGATCCCAACAACTGTAATGCATTCATGACCTCTCATTCAAGACCTCTCATGTGCAAGTAGAGGGAGGAGCAATCCGATAACTAGTGCTAGTCGTTTGATTTCAAGCACCCGTCAAGTTCTACCTCCGTTTCAAGTCTGCCTGGAACTAAGATTTGGAAGATTTTGTTTCCTGAGTGCAGAAGAGTCTCAGTAAATGTGTTACGTGAAGGACTTTTTCCTCATTCATTGGGCAAGGCTGTTGTGTTCACACACCATGTCAGCCAGCGCTTGAGTCAGCATGGGAACTCAGATTCATCGCAGTTCCTGCCCCAGCTAGTTCTCCCTGAGCTCTGACTCTCCCCGCTGCCCTGCTTGGGGTCTCATCCAGCTCCATATACCTCCACGGGGAGCATTTGTCTTCTCATAGAGAGCTCTGCCCATATCCACTCTCATCAGGAAAGACACCTTAAAAAAATAACCTTGGATCTAATGTATTTGCACTGACCTTCTAAAATGTTGAGTGCTATAAATGGAGAAATAGAACTGCTGTATGACCACAGTTCATAGAAAATTCTGTCTTTGGCTTGGGAAGAAGTGTTGTACAACTAAAATTCGAAATGTAAGCTGTAATGGAAAATCAAAATCATGGCATTGAATAAAATTGTGAAAGTCCGTGGTTTTCAATCAACTTTACTTATTTCTGTTGCGTGAGGAGGTGTTTCATCCAGCAAGAGTGAATGGACAAGTGAATGAGTGATTGGATTTTAGAACCTTGTTATATAATAATTCTGCTATGATTGACACTTAATGGAAATGCAAGGTAAGATGGCTAATTCATCTAGTTCCAAATGGAAAGTAGCTGGAGAGAGACAGGAAATGAAGGGAAAGATCAGTGCTCCTCTCCAAAACAGAGAGAGGCAAACACAAATATAAAGACAAGAATGAAGAAGTACAGCCAGATCATTCCTTAAAAGCAAGGATGGTGAGACCACATCTCATGTAGTTTGGATACGTTATCAGGAGCAATCAGTCCCTGGAGAAGGACATCATGCTTGGCAAAGGAGAGGATCACGGAAAAAGAGGAAGACCCTCGACAAGATGGACAGACACAGCGGCTGCAGCAGTGGGCTCCAGCATGACAGTGCGGAGGGTGGCGTGAGACCCGGCAGCCTTTCATGCTGTCGCGGTAGTGTCAGCGACACCGAGGCACTACTGATAACAATGATAAGTGTGCCGAAGCCTGGGGCTGCTGTTCCTTTGGAAAACAAGGTGTGGCAATCAGGGTAACTCCTCGAAGGAAGTGTTTCATGAGCTGCGTTGGAACAGAGAAGCACCTTGATATCAGGAGCTTAGTGGTGAGAGCCACTCACTGAAGCAGTCGTCATGCTTGTGGTCATTTTTGGCACTTGAAGTCTTCCAAGAGCCAAACCACTTCTCTGCCTGTAGGTAGATCATTTACTGGTCCAGAGAAGATGCTTAAGTGCATTGAAAAATGCTCTTTTTCTAGCTCATGTGGCACTTTGAAGACTGAGTAGCCTGGAGTATCTGGTGGTAGAGAGAGACCAGTTACCAGCTACCACTGATTCAGCTCTGACTCAGGACCCTTTGTGTTGGGGCACAACTGTGCCCCACAGGGTTTTCAGTGGTGGATTTTTCAGCGGTAGACCACCAGTTATTTTTTTTTTTCTTTCAAGGTGCCTCTGGGTTGACTTGAACTGCCAACCCTCTGGTTAGCAGCCAAGCCCATTAACCATTTACTCAGCAGCCAGGGACTCCTGACAGTAGGAGCACCAGGATTCATTCGTCTGAGCCTCAGCTTCCAGGGACACTTCTGTATGTGGCCTCACCCCTCACCCTGCAGGTCTCAGCTTAAACACGCTGCCTCAGAGAGGCTCACCCCGCAACGAGTCTGCCCGAAGAGATCCCTGCTCCCTGTCTTCTCTGTCCCTGTCCTGTTCTTTTCATTGTTGCTGTTCTTACAGTGTATAATCACATGTAGGGGCATGGTTTCTCTTCAGTGACTCTCTGGACCACCAGATCATAAGGTCTGAGATGCTTATGAGAGGGCAGAGATGCTGTCGTTTAGATTATCACCTGAGATGTTACATGGCGGGAATCCCACAGTGCACCCCCAGTGAGCACCTAACACTGAAAATGAGGGATGAATGAACGTTTCTGTCCCTGGCCGTCATCAAGGGATCTGTCTGAGATCATCCATGAGGCTGTGCTGGAAGTTCTCAGTGAGAAATGCTTACTTAATCCTGTCGTTCATTAATTCTTCCTTGTCTTCATATAGAGTTTCCATGACAACTTGTTAGCTTTCAGTTTCACCCACCCCCTGCCCCGCTTACAACCTCGCCAGGTTCTCGACTGCTCTGCTGTAGTCCCTGCATGGATGTGTGCTCGCAGAAGGGACCTGGATTTTCCTATCCATCTATGTAAAACACAAACACTGAAACTTGCTATAGCAAAGTCGATTGCTGTGTTCTTGTGCTGGATAAAGTAGCATTTGGATGAGTTCCTCCACTGGATTATCCAAGCCACTAACTCCTAGAGATTATTGTGTTGATTAGACTTTATTAGTATTAAAAGCAATGCAGTAGTTTTTAGGGCTAGAAAATTAGAACATAACTGCTGGAATAAGGCTCAACTCATAGAATGTTAGTTCTAGAAGGGGACTCACTGAACATGTGGTCCAACTTGTTCACTGCAGTCAGGTGAGATGAGAGGCTTTGGGGGGCTCCCCAGAGAGACCTGGCGGAGCAGACAGGGAACCTAGGGCTCTGGTCTCATAACCCCAAACAGGTAGTTTTGAGAAATATATATGTGTATATATCTATATCTCTCTATCTCTCTCTCTGTCTCTGTCTGTATATATGGAATGGAAACCCTGGATTAAGAGCTACAGCTGCTAACCAACATGTCAGCAGTTCATGTCCTCCAGGTGCTCCTTGGAAACTCTGGGGGGCAGTTCTACATTGTCCTGTAGTGTTGCTGTGAGTTGGCAGTGACTCAACAACAGTGGGTTTGGTTTGGGTTTGGGGGGAATGTGTACACACACACACACACACACACACACAAAGATGAAATATTCACGGAATACTGCATTCATAGAGAGTTCAATCTTTTTCTAGAATACTTGGTGCTTTTATTAACTAATGCCAGCACTGCAGTTGTCCTTCTTTGTGCCTTTAAAACCACACCTTCCCTCCAAATGCACCAGTTTGATCATGTAACAACACAGCCACCGGAATACATCTGGGAGAAACCTTGGGTTATACCCTCACCCTCGCTGCGTTTTAACATTCAGGTGCCCAGGAATGTTATTGGTTCATGGGGAAAGAACCAAGATGTGACCCTGTGAGCACAGGGCACGTGCTTCAGCTTCCAGTATCACAGCTTGAAGGGACATTGGCTCAAGTCCAGAGAGGAGAAGAAGGACTGTGAAGTTTGCTAGTGCTCATCAGAGCCTGAGATACTAATTGCAGCTAAAATTTTCTATTTCTTTTGGGGAGGAAGTCATATTCATTATAAAATCAGTACTTTCCTTTGCCAGGAATATCTCATTTCTTTTATGTTCTGTTTACCTGCGATGCAAATAGGAGTTTGCTGGCGATTAATTAAGCAAGTGATAGATGGTGCTTAAAATGAACGTTCAGCATTTTTCCCTGTCTGTATACAGAATACGGAGATAATTGGATGAGAAGCAGTATGACATTTAAGAGTGGATTTTTTTTCAAAAGGAGGCATTCCCCTTCGACTTACATAGATAAAAAGAGATTGGCCTTTCAGAATTATGTTATGATATAGCCGGGTGGAACCCATCAGTGGTACCCCTGGCCCTCTGCTTGGAGTTGCTTTGCCTATCTGACTGTTGACAAAGCCTTGCTTACTGGTGTGTCAGTAATTAGGAAATGCCACCACCTCTGTGCAAAGTAAATGTGGCTTTCTTTTCTCTTGCCAGTTCATTTCTTGGGGGCTTGCATAAGAGTCACGTATCATCAGCGGCAAAATACAGACCTATTTGGAGGTGGCAGGGTGGCCTGGGACTATTAAGCTGCATTTTAACCATCAGAAGGACCTCTCTTCTCCAAGACTGTCACTGTCACAGTAACTCCTATTGACATCTCTCCTGAGTGCAGGAGGCTTCTGATGCTGGCTTGCCATGTTGAGGACCTGGTCAAGCCACAGAAAAGCTGCTACCTGCTGCAAGGCCCTGGGAAGGAATGTCCCTTGGTACTTGCTCCCCACCTGCCTCTTGTCAAAGAAAAAAAAAGAAAAGAATTAACTAAAAATAAAATGAAACGAAAGGATCAAAAATCAACACTGTGCTTTCTTAAAGAGGTACATCAGAATCCATGCCTCACTACGAATTATCATCTCGCCTAAAACAATCCACATAACAGCCATAATGACATCTGACCTTTATGGCACATGTAGTAGGTGGTACAGACAGTTAAATGTTGAGTTACTGATTGAAAAGTTGGTTGGCCCTTTGAATCTACCCAGCAGTGCCTCGGAAGAAGGGTCTGGTGATCTATCCTGAAAGATCACCATCATGAAAACTCGACAGAGTGCAGTTCTGCAACCCACTAGGTCACCAGGAATTGGAATCAGCTGAACAGCAACTAGTTACTGCAGGTGTTCAGCAGACTCTGAGATGAGAATTTATGTGCCAATAATTTATTAAGGAAACCTAATGAGGAGAAGCAGGAAAAGAAGCCAAGCAAGGATATAAATTCAGGTGAAGGTGGGGCGGCAACCTGACGCAAGCCCAGCTCGGAGCGTGAGTAATACCTCGGAGTTTGTCCTGCCTGCAGGCAAAAGAGCTGAGCTTTTGAACTCCTTCAGTGGCCAGTCACTGCTTACAGGGGCCCTCCAGCCTACTTGGAAAGTGTAAACTCTTGGGCACTTCCAACTCCCTGACAGATGGCCAAGGCATCTCTAGCACCCAGGGGCAAGCCTTTTAAGATTACAGGTGCAGGCTCTGAGAAGCCATGCACTTAGAAACTGGGGTAGGTGCAAAGAACTAGTGAAAGAGACCTTTGAGGACTTGGGTGAGGCACTCACAGCAACGTGCTGTTGTATATAGGCGCTGTTGACATACCTCACAGCAGAGAAAAAGGACCAGTGGTGGTTCCATGGTAGAATTCTTCCCTTTCATGTGGCAGAGGGGGCTTGGATTCCAGGGCAGTTACCTGATGTGCAGCCACCAGCTGTCCATCAGGGGAGGCTGTGTGTTGCTCTCATGTTGAACAGATTTAGTAGAGCTTCCAGACTAAGATGGACCAGGAAGAAAGGCCTGGCAGTCTGCTTTCGAAAATCAGCCAGTGAAAACCCTCAGGCTCACAATGGTCCAATCCCCAGCTGATCGTTCAGCGTTTTGTTCCATTTCACGGAGTCTCCAAGACTCAGCGGCCAGCTCAGCAGCAGCTACCAACAGCAACACGGAGGAAGAAATAGATTTTAAGAAGCTGGGATTCCAACCCAGACTCTTCTTTTTTTTAATTCTCTTGCCTGCTTATTAGAAAGCCTGGTGGTGTAGTGCTATGTCTGCTCACCATAAGGTTGTCAGATTGAATCCTCCAGGTGCTCTTTGGAAACTCTGTGGAGCAATTCGACTCTGTGCTATAGGGTCGCTATGAGTCGGAATCAACTCAATAGCAGTGGGTTTGGTTTTATGTGTTGTTGTTGGCTAACCCCTTTTCCCACCACCTTGTTGTGTATTACCTTCCAGTGATTACAGCCCTTCACTACAAGCTTCCTTTCTTAAAGTAGATAAATTTTGAGGATTTTAAGATTTCCAAAGCAAAACAAACAAAAAATTAAACAGGCAAGCAAAGGGACAAGCAGGTATGTGGTACACAAGAATCCTGGGTTGATGGGCTCACTTGTCAAACAGCGTGAGGACCTGGGAAGGTGTTATTGTCTTGAACCCTCTTCTACAGATGGACAGTGTCTATTGAGGACATGTGGGCTCTTGGAGAAAGAGGTGTCCCACCAAGGAGGCTGGCTACACTGTCCCTGGCCTGAGAGGCAACCAGCTGCCATAGGGACAGGCGTTGAATACAACTGAGAATCGAGAGTGGCTGATGAGACCAGTCTTCCATGGGTTTCCTACTTCGAGTGGTCCATGCAGCCTCCCATCAGGGTAGGGAAGATGCACCGAGGAGTCCTGTCTTCCCTGCTATGGCCCTCTGATGGGACATTTCAATTACAGCCAGGGCAGCTGGCCAGGAAGCCCAGCTGTAGCACCACCTCCTCTTAGGGAAAAGGATGTGATAAGCAAGGAAGCCTTCTCTGGTGGCCAGAAGCCATCCCCAGCCTTTTGGTTGATTGGTTTAGGGGTGTACCTGGGAGCTGCCATTCCCTGCCAGGCTGAGCAATGGAAGACACACTGCTCTTCTGGGAAACAGAGCCATTCATCTGTCAGCTTGGTGAGAGAGGCTGTTCCTGAGAAGCGGGGAAGCTGATGGACGTTGGCATGCAGGCCTGGTGAGGACACTGCCATCCGTCCTCCAAGCTGTGTGGACCTCAGTACTGACATCCGGCCAGTAGATGGCTGGCCCTGGTACTCTGTGATTTGTGGGGGCTCCCTCAATCCATCTGGGGGCTTTGGCAGGCAGCTTCTCTGCATGCCTGGTGATTCCATGAACCAGTTTCCAACGGGTTGGAAAAGCTGCCCCTCTGCGCTGGTCTTCACAGTGTAGGAGAATCAAAGGATCTGCTAACAGTATGGACTCCATCAACAACTGGGCTTTCTACAGAAGGCTTACAGGGAGGTGAGCATTCCATTTTGTGAGAGTATTCCGTGCAGCCTTAGCAAGCAGTTTCAGCAGTGTTGAAGCTTGGAACCACCCTGGAGTACTTCCAAGCCTGGCATGCTGGTTGGCCAAGCATAGCAGTGACCCTCATTCGGCTCAGTTTACCTGTGAAGGCAGTAGGGTGATATAAGCAGTGATCTAGGGATCTGGAGACCTGCTTTGGGTCTTGAGTGTGAGACTGAAGCATGTTCATGGACCAGACCCTGTCCCAGCCTCTAGGGAGCATGGACAGAAACTGCGCAAGGACTCCAGGACTGACGGATGCTCAGAGTAGCCTCTGGTTTGTTAGTGAACACAGAAGAGTCTGGGAGCAAAATGTTAGGCTGGGCAGCATCATTGTCCATTGCCCTCTCAGAGTGAGAGACCCAAGTGGATGTTAGGAAAAGATTAAGTGAGTGAGCCAGAAGCAGAGAGAAAGGAAGACAGCAAAAGAAAAGGGGATGGGTCTTAGCAAAGGATGCAGGAGCCTGGTGGCCTCTCCTGGAGAAGAAGGTGCTTGGAAAAGGGATATCAGAGGTTACGGTGTTTTCTACCTCCCTTCAGGCCCTTATCAGGTGACAAAGTCAAGTACCTTGGCTATCTGTCCATGGGATTCTGCCCACTTGGTGCTGAGAGAGAGTCAGGGGTGAGAGTGGGGTGAAGAGAGCATGACTTTCATATCCATGTTTCTGGTCTTGAGCAAGGATCTCTGAGCCTTACAGTACTCACATGGAACAATTAATAAGGGACGGCTCATGGGGTATTGAAATGATTGCGTGATGTAATGCAGTTGAAGTCCTTGTTGGACATTAAGCATGGCCCATGCTTAATGAACATTAGCTACTAAAGTTGCTCGGACCTATTGTGGTAGTTCTGAGAAAGATGGTACATCATTCGTACATGAGGTGCGGTCCTTATCCACCAGGCTCATTTGACATGCAGGAAATACCCTTGGACCTCAGGCCCAATGAGAGAAGCCTCCTTTGCTAAGAAAATGGTTTTGAAATCATGAAAGACAAGGAAATTAACTCATGTGGTGATTATTCCCTGAGGAAGAGAAAGCATGTTTCCCTTCAGTACTAAGACTTAGAAAAAGTCTGGAAGGTAAAGAAAAATGAAGAGGGAACTCTGTCTAGTCAGACGTCTGAGACGGCCGTTGGAAGGCGTGGATTCCACCAGCTAAGGTCCTCCCAGACTCCTTTGCGGCCTTCCGCGGGAAGCGCGAGCACAACCATGATCTCGCGATATTTGTGGATGTCTTCCCGGATGATTTCCGGTGAGAGCTGCAGATGCACATACTTGGCCGCCAAGTGTTATGACCGCAGTCTTTACACCTGGGCTGTGTTTACTTCCTGCTGCCTGTCTCAGCTGGGGTCTGCACATGTCTCAGAACTGGCAATGAGAGAGGGACAGGATGTTGTCCTTTTGTTCCTTTCTGGGATACCTGGGAATGGGATGAGTGAGGTTTCTAGCAGTGCTAGAAATCGGACCTGAGGCACAGGGCTGTGTGTGGGCTCCGGAGTCACGGAGCTGTTTCTAGATCGTCTCTGATTCAGAAGATGGGAAACAGCTGGAGCTGTTTTGCAGCCAGCCTGAGCGTCCAGAGGGTTCCTGAATGTGGTTCAGTGAGTGTTGCTGGCCGGAGACTCAAGAGCTCTCCAGATCCCCTCACTTGGCAGCTTTCTGCTGTGTTTGTGTATCGAGCTTAATTAAGCTTTTGACTTCTGGAGGGGTGGGGGTGGGTGGAGGAGAGAGGGATTCCAGGCAGAGTACCGCTCACATCCAAACTCAGCTACTGAAGACTATTTAGCTCTTTGGCTAAATAGTCAAGATCTGTTTATCCTTTAGGGTTCCTGAATAGAATAGCTCCAGCAAAAAAATTCTCACTGCAGAAACAGTTGTGATTCTTATTACTGATCTCGTTATCATTAATAATGATAATCTTATTACCACTGGGCCACTTGTTTGTAGTCTGTAAAGTTCTCTCATGATAAGGAGACAGCCCTCCCTTCTGGTTATCTTAGGGTCCCCCACCCCCACCGCTTCCTATCCCTACCTCCAGACCCCATTCACCTGTCTTTAATCTGTCTCCTGCAGTAGGTGCTCATCCTGGAACAAGACCCTGTTCATGTCCCCAATATTTTTTCTTGTATTTCATGTAAATGATACTGTGCTCCAGAGTTTGCTGAGTTTCTGGGCTTTTTACTCAAGACGTTAGAAGGTTAGCTTATGTTTTCCTACATACAGCTAGTTCATAGTTTCTGTTGCTCGGGGCTTTTAAATAAGTTCCTGGGTAAAAGAAAGAATGAGTGAACAACTGAGTAAGGGGCATTGTTGTGACCATTTTACAGATAACCAAAGTAAGCCTTCCCACATGAGGATGGCAAAGTAGACAGTAGTGCTGGGCTTTACTCCTAAACTCATGTCCCCATTCAATTTGCACTACTAAGCCAGTGACCTTGGTGTACTTAAGCCCACTGGTGACATCATCCTGTAAAATTGTCAGTCCTTGGGCACGTTGGCCCCCTTGATACTAATCAACACTTGGTGGCAGAGAGTGGCCCTTCGACCTCTCCTCACTCTATTCTCTTACTCTGTGCACGTGACTGTTCTCGCACCACTGAAACCCATGTTTTCTGCTCTTTGCTGCTCAATGAGATAGCAGCACCTCCCAAACCCTAGAATAAAAAGTAATATCTCAAGCACGTAATTAATCTTATTAACACATTATTATTCATATAGGTGTAAGAATACCTTTGTTCCTAGATTCTTACAGATGGAGCCCAGTAGGCTTATTTCTGTTCGGTGTAATCATCCACCTCAAGAAACCTCATCAAAATCAGCCCTCTACCAGGAAACACATTATTTGTAGACTAGTGTGTGATGATTTAGAAGGAAGTAAAAGAATGATTTAGAAGGAAGTAAAAGAATGGGCTTATTGAACTCAAAGTCCTTCTTTGCTGAAAAAGTGGGTCCTATAGAAGGCTTACAAAAACTGTTCAGAAATGGAACAAATCTCAGAAAAGGATGCTTTCTAGAAAAAGAGAGTGGAGATGTAGTTATATAGAAACTGAAGATGCAGTTACTTAGAATGGCCTTGAAAGAGACTTGGAAGGGGTGGTGGTAGGGCTGTGGAAGCCCAGAAGGAACAACAACAGAAAAATCGAGCCCCAGAATTCAAAACCTGAACAAGGCACTTAGAAAGAAGAGGTGGAAGGACTTGAGAAACAGAGAGAGAAAAGCTCGTGATTGGCCATCGGGGCGTATAGAAGTTAGAAAATTAAGGGTGGAATAATTAGTCTTCTTGGGCAAAAAAGTTAAGTGGTAAAAAAATTGATAGTGACTGAATATTGAATGGAGGTTTCTACATAATTTTATTATATCATTCTGTTACTCTATTATTACCACTCTTTATTTAGCAACTGAATAATGAGAGAGAGTTGATATTGATGAAGACCTGCAAGGCAATATATTTATCACAGGACCCAACTGTCTTGGAATGTGTGTAAGAGAGTATAGCTGCAGAAAAGAAAATTTCTTATTTGTGAGGACAGTGTAAGTATTTGGCTTTTATTTATGTCCTCACACTCTCCACAGATAGATTTTCTGTCCAATATGGTGGAATTTATGCTGCAGAGTCTTATTACAATATTGTAAATTGAACCGTGTATGAATTTTCCTTTGGAAATGTCATTATTTCTCCTGAATGTTCACCTCAGCCAGGCGCTTGAAAACCTTTGAGTCAAAAAGGTGTTGTGTGAATTAATTACGTATTTGTTTGGAAAGCAGAGGCATTTGCTGACTGGCGTGGCTTGGAATGGTGACTGTTAGGGAGTCTAATTCATTTGACAAGTTGTTGATTGCCAGAGTTAGAAGATTTACAGTGTGGGAAACATGCAAGGTCAGCTGAGAAGGTGAGATACAGCATCTGTGGTTTCTTCTCTAGTAGACAGTGCCCAGGTTGGCCTCTCCTAAACTGATACTCACTGGAACTCTGGAATCTGCACTCTTCTGGAGGCACAAGACAGGTACCACCACCTGGACACAGTGTCTACTCACTTCCATACTCTTCGTGGCTCTCCAGAGCCTTCAAGAGTAGGACGGGACACCCCCAGTTACAAATGATCAGTCCTTTCCTGTCTGTGCCCAGCATATGATCCAGCCTTCTGTCTCATGGACTGTCACCATGTTCCCAACACTTGAGGCAAACCAGTTGAATTGCTGTCCCCAAGCCCCTCTGTGTACTTTCCAGGATCTCTTTTTGACATGTCTTTTGCATGGGGCAGCCTTTTTCCCGTCCCCCTCTTCCTATCTACATCCCACTCGTTATTCCGGGCTTACCTTATGTCTTTCACAGATCATTTTCCCAGACCATTATCTGCCAGCACTCAACTCAAACGCTCACCACGTCTGCCCCTGGCATCCACCTTGGCAGTCTGTATGAGTCCAGGGCAGTGTACTGTGGTGACGAAGAGCATGGTGTCTGAACCAAACTGTTGAAGTTCAAATCCCTGCTCTACCGTTTGTCAGCTGTGTGACTTTGAACTAGTCAATCCGTCCATGCCTCAGTTACCTCATTGGTAAAAATGAGGTGCTAGTAGTTACATCACGGGGTTGTTAGGAGGTGTTAATGAGTATCGGTTTGCCAAGTATTTAAAACCAGTACCCGGCACATGAGTGATTTGCTAGAAGTGTTTGTTAAATAAAATCCCGAGAATTAGTTGGTACTGAAGGTATAAGAGATGAGCTGTGTGGTTGCACAGTGTCTGATCCCTCCACCTCCATCTGTATTTGGTTTTCTCGTCTGGCCTGTAAACTACTTGAGGGCCAGCCAACCTGATACTTGGGTGTAACTCACTCAGCATCCGATACTGTGTCGTACTGTTCTCATACACATCAGGGGTCCTCCAGGGAGGGAGCAGATGGGCAGCGGAGACTTGGCTAGAGAGGAACCCTGCAGAGGGCCCGTTGGCTCCTGCAAACAGGTGCTCTCACCAACAGGGCACAGTGCTGTCACGTGTACCTGCTGCCGTTGATTCAATTCTGACTCATTGTGACTTTACAGGACAGCGTAGAACTGACCCACAGGATTTCCAAGGCTGTAATCTGTACAGGAGCAGACTGCTACATCTTTGTCCTGTGGTAGCATATACCCAGTGCTGTCGAGTGCTAGTATATACAGGGGCGCAAAACAGGGCACCTGAGAGTTCCCTCACAAGGACCCAAAAAGGATGGCCCCCCCTTAGGAAAGAGCCCAGAGTTGAATGGGAAGGAAACTCTTTAAGCAAAAGACAAGATGATTTTTTTTGTTTTGTTTTCGCATCTCTCTTCCTTTTTGCACAGCATTTTTTCAGTCCCATCCGGGGCTCCCTTGGTTTGAATTTATGTACTGATGCCAGCAAAGGCACCCGCCCTGGTGACCCTAATCAGATCTGAGTAGAGTGTCCTCTCTTGGGTGTCCACTGCGTACTGTGTCTGCCTCTGCCGGAACTGTGTGCAGTTTGCCTCTTTCAGTTACTCATAGGGTAGGAATCTCTCTCCTGCAGCTGATTGGAGGCTGTGGACGACTGCTGTGTGGTGCTGAATGAGATTCCTGAAGGCAGGCATCACTGAGTGCCTCCTTCTAGCACACAGAAAAGTATGCCTTAGCCCAGGTTCTCAAGAAACCTGACATCTGGCCAGGTGACAATTAAGTAATAATAAACTCAACCAGTAGTTAATCAGCAGTCCAAGACAGAACAGGCAGTAGATGCTGTAGGGGTTTGAGGAAAGTGAAAGGGCCCCCCACTTCTGTGGGCTGGAGTGCTCTGGGGAAGGGCTCCCGCACAGCCAAGATCACTGTGTTTAAGGGATGCCGAACAAGTAGTTTGTAACTCGGTTTTCTTTGAAATGTTCCAGTTTACTAACTGGGAAGAAGCCAAGTCCAAACGAGATGCGTATACAATTCAAGCTCAAGTGCACTGCAGGCAGACGGTCCACTTTGGAAAGTAAGTTTGCTTTATAAGTCTAATGTACATCATACAAAACCCCAAGCCAAATCCAGTGCCGCTGAGTTGATTCCGATTTCCGATTCACAGCGACTCATATAAAGAGGTACCAAAATAGGGATTTTGAAAATGCAATCATGGTCCCTGTTGTTGGTGTATATGGCAGAATGAGCCCTGGAGAGGTTGGGGGTCTCTGGGTTGGGGTGCCGTGGACCTGGACCTTTTTGTGGACACTGTTTGGTCGCATGTTTCCTTTCTGGCTCAGAAACTGGAACACTGGGCTTTGTCCTCAATGTTAAGATTGTGCCCTCAGCAAACCAGACCCATGGTACTTGTACTTACGTATCAGTAGGATGAAATAGCAGGGGCGGGTAGAGGTGTTGTTTTATTCTTTCATAGTGATGATGTTGTTATTTTAGGCACCATTGGGTTTGTTCCATCTTCTGTTGACGCCGCGTACAACAGAACGAAACCCGGCCGGGTCCTCCACCACCCTCATGACTGTTGCTATGCTGAAGTCCACTGATGCAACCACTGTGCACATCCACCTTGCTGAGGGTCTTCCACTTTCTCCGTAACACTCTACCAAGCATGATGCCCTTTTCCAGAAACTGATCCCTCCTGATAACATGCCCAAAGTCTGTGAGATGCCATCTTGCCATCCTTGTTTCTAAGGAGCATTCTGGTTATATTTCTTCCAAGACACATTTATTGGTTCTTTTGGCAGTCCATGATATAGTCAATATTCTTCACCACCACCACAATTTAAAGGAATCAGTCCTTCTTTAGTCTTTCTTATCCCAGCTTTCACATGAATATAAGGCTACTGAAAATACCCTGGCTTGGGTCAGGCACACCTTAGTCTCCAAAGTGACATTTTTTTAAACACTTTAGAGAGGTCTTCTGCAGCAGATTTGCCCAGTGCAATGTATCTTTTGATTTCATGATTTCTGCTTCCTTGGGTGTTGATTGTAGAAGCAAGTAAAATGAAATCCTGCACAACTTCCATCTCTTCTCTGTTTATCCTGATGTTGCTTATTGGTCCGGTGTGAGGAGTTATATTTTCTTGATAGTGAAGTGTAATCCACATTGAAGGTTGCGGTCTTTGATCTCCATCAATAAGTGCTTCAAGTCCTCTTTAGTTTCAACAAGCAAGTTTGTGTCATCTGCATAACACAAGTTGTTAGTGAGTCTTCCTCTAATCCTCATGCCCTGTTCTTCTTCCTATTGTCCAGCTTCTCAGATTATTTGCTCAGCATACAGATTAAATAGGTGTGGTGAAAGGCTACAATGCTGATGCACACCTTTCTTGACCTGAAACCACTCAGTATTCCCTTGTTCTGTTTGACCGACTGCCTCTTGACCTGCGTCTAGGTTCTCCATGAGCACAATTAAATGTTCAGGAATTCCCATTCTTTGCAGTGTTGCTATAATTTGTTATGATCCACACAGTCCAATGCCTTTGCATAGTCAGTAATCCACTGGTAAACATCTGTGTGGTATTCTCTGATTTTAGCCAGGATCCATCTGACATCAGCAGCGATGTCCCAGGTTCCATGTCTTCTGAGTCTGGCTTGGATTTCTGGCAGTTCCCTGTTGCTATGACTGCTGAAGCCACGGCTGAGAGATCTTCAGTTGTTGATCAGTTATTGTTAGTTACCATGAAGTTGGCTCTGACTCGCGATAACCTCACACAAACGGAATGACGGGTTGCCTGGCGCTGCCATTGTTATGCCCATTGCTGTGTTTGAGTCTGTTGTAGCTACTGTGTCCACCCTCTCACTGAGCATTTTGCTGATTTTTGCTGACTCTGTACTTTCCCAAACACAATGTCCTTTCCCAGCAATTTTATAGTGATACAACTCAGGTATCCAGAATCTAATCTTATTGCTTCTCAGACACTGTTTTATTATCCCTGCTAAACTACTGCTGTCTTTTTGGTCAGATAACTTGGTGTTCCTTTGGAGAATGAGAGTGGATCCTTAAGACTTCCTTTTGTCCCTTTACCACTCGCACCTAGTCCCAAGGTTGCAGCCATCCACCTATGCTCTGACAGGTGCCAACTCTGGCTCAAACTCTGTTCTCAGGCTTCTAGTCTTTATTTCTGATGCTTCTACATAAGCCTCATCAGGCTCTCCGTTGCTGTAAGCTCTAGTCCTGCCCTGTCCAGTGTTTCTTGTTCTAGATGGCAGCACCACCTAGGTCCAAGCCTGAGGACAGCCTGCTCTGTATGCTCCTCCTCACCTCTGCTAACCAAATCAAACCCTCATCAGGATTTTTGGATTCCATATACTGGGTCTACTTCAAACACTTCCCCTTATCTCTATTCCTGTGTCATGTCTCCTAGCCTTCAAGGAAATACAAGACAATCAAAAAATAGGCTGCCATCAAGTTGATTCTGACTCACAGCATACCTGAAGGACAGAGTAGAACCACCCCATAGAGTTTCCAAGGAGTACATGGTGGATTTGAACTGCCAACCTTGTGGTTTTCCTTAGTGGCACAGTGATTCATGCTGTGCCTGCTAACCAAATCATTGGCAGTTCCAAGGAGGCCTTTCTACTGTGTTGCACAAGGTCACAAGAAGCCAGAATTCACTTAATGGCAACAGGGTTCTCCTAGCCTGGGCCCCTGTTATTCTGCCCGGACAACTGCCCAGGCCTCCTAGTGGACCACTCTCTCTCTGTCTCCTCCATTCTGTCCTCCACACTGTCACTACAGTCACCTCTATAACATATCGATGGACTCCTGTCATTACCTATGAACCCTCAGTGATTCCTCGTTGCCTAAGGAGGAAGCCTCATCTCTTATCAAGGCTGACATTTGTTCTAACCAGGCCTCCACCCTTCTTTCCAGCCTCATCTTCTGTTGTGTTCCCTGGATTGTAGGCACAGGTGACTTTTTACTTTTCTGCGAACAAGCCAGCTATGTTCCAGCCTCGGTGTAAAGTGGCTGGAAACCTCCCGTGTTTCTCTGGTGAAGACCAGTTCACCCTTCGAGACCCAGCCCAAAAGTCCCTCCTCTGGGAAGCTGTCCACCCCAACCACCCAGAACTCCACTATAGACCCACCATACTGCTTGGCCGCTTCCTGCTCATGTGTTTGTCTTCTAGTGTAAATTCGCTTCATAAGTGCAGATGCTGAGTCTGGAAACCCTAGTGGTGTAGTGGTTAAGTGCCACAGCTGCTAACCAGAAAGCCAAGAGTTCAAATCTGCCAGGAGCTCCTTGGAAACTCTATGAGGCAGTTCTGTTCTGTCTGTAAGGTCACTATGTCTGGACGGCAGTGGATGGCACTGAGCCTTATCTGCAGTGCCCAGTCTATAGTCCATGGGAGGTCTGACATTTGTTGTGAGGTCTAATGGAAGGACGGGTCAGAAGACTGATGTAAGGACAGATGGAAGGATATGGGCAAGAAAGAAGGACAAGTGGAAGGAAGGATGGAACAATGCATGGAAGGAAGGGAGGCAGGAATTCTTTCAGTGATTCAAAATCCTGAAGTGTTCTGGGTGCATGGACTTCTGTCCCATCTCCCTAATTCCCAAGGATGACACATACTTTTTGTTCCCTATTCTAAACATAACATGAGCTCTAGCACATAGTAGGCTCTTAGTGAACACTTGCAGATGGACATGTTTGTGGAAAATGTACTTTAAAACTCATCGCTAAAACACACACACACACAGACAACGGGTGTATTCAGTTTGCTTATAAAGTGAAGATTTTGTTTGTTGTCTTTCAAAAAGACAATAGTGCACTTGCTGAGTGATTTGTAGTGGAAACTGTCTGCCTGCATCAGACATTAGTAGCTCCGATTTTTTTAACATCCACTTAGGATAAATCCAAAGGAAGGTCATTTGGTAATCAGTTGGGAATGCCATCTCATGCTTTCTGACTTAATGCCTCCTTCTGCAGAGTTGAAATGGGCAGGTCCCTTTGGCAAAAGAAGGCAGTGAACACAAAAAGAGAAAAACCAAGCCCATTCATTTCCTCCTGAATTTGAAAGGCAGTGGAAGCCCATTCTTTGGTTCCTTTCATTACCATGTTGATGTTTACATTTTGTATCTATGGTAACGGAGTTCCCGTTGTGCGGGATGATGGATACACCACTCCCAGTGGTGGTGCCCTGCCAAACAAAGGGACCCTGAGGATGGTAGGGGTCTGGGTCAGCTACCTCCACAGATTTTTCTGATGCTTCTAATTTAGCTCACAAAGCCAAGCTAAAGAGGAAATTCTGGATGAGGTTCCCAGGCGAGGCTTGTAATGAGCATAAAATCAACCAGCATTAATCTCACCCTTTAATGATCTATGTGTGGTAATCTAACTTTGCTTTTAATTTTTTTCTTCTTCTGTCCTTGGTGGGAGGCAGCCTGCTGGGTACCAGCTTGCTCGGGCCTCCTGATAAATGCCAAGCTTTCTTTTGAAGCTAGTACCTAGTTAGACAGCTCAGAAGTCACCTATCTTCTCCAAGTCATCCTCTTTTCCAAGGATGGGGATAAAGCCCAGGACATATTCTGCACCAGGCACAGAACAAACACTGTTAACCTGGAGAAAAGCTGACATTTCTGCAGGCTGCTGCAACGTTGTTATTTTCTTTGCTTCCCTTGGGGTCTGACCGTAGCCTAGTCTTCCCGTGATGTGCTCAGATGAAGCTTGAACGCTGTGCTTGGGTTTCTAACAGGCTGGGGGAGAAAGAGACCCCTTCTCAGGGCATGCCCAAGTAGGATTCTACTTCAAGTCCTAGGGCAGAGGGAGTAATCAGCTTGCACCTGCCACCTTAAATTAAACAGGGCAGTGTGTTTGCAGGCAGGATGAAGGCCGGACTTTCCTATCAGTTATGCAGAATAGTCAGGCAAATCTTTTGGAAAAAAAAATACAATAAATCTATAGCACACTCAGAGTCATTACATATTACATTTAGCTTTCAGCAGTGAGAGAGAAAAGTCATGCTTTAAAGCATATTAAAATGTTACCCATATAGATGTTTTTAAAAAGATAATATATATTAGCAGTGGTGCGTAACCTTTTAAATTAATAATTCAGAATGGTGGCTAGAGGTTTCAGTAATTCTTAATCTCTAGTAGTATATTATATCACTGTTCCAATGAGAAATTAGCACTTACGGACCAAGGTATAAAATTGAAAAATCTAACCCATTTGATAGTCTGTTCTCAGCTACAAGAGTCTTCTCAGATGAAAGCCTATTAGTATGAGAATTCAGATTTTGAGAATCAAATCTGTTTTAAGTCATTATGGAGTTTTATAAAGAGAGGGCTCGGGCTCTGCTGCCTCACAACACATCGGAGTCTTAAAAGTAGGCAGACTATTGATTTTTTTTTTGCATGAGTTTTACTACACTAGACACTGAACAATGATTCTCACAACTAAAATTTATAGGTTATTAAGGAGAAGAATGCAGGGAAAAGACGAGTTGGAAGTTTCACAAAATTAGGTCATTTTCTTCCTTAGAATCCACTTAGCACTCTTTCCTGAAATATAGACATCTCTGAGTCTGCAAAGTGCTCCTTGGCTTTCCATGGTAAAATTTATATGGATCAAAAATATACTGGAATTGTATTTTAGCCTGTAAGGATACAATCTCTTTTTCTGGAGGTTTTGCAAAGAAGAGGCAAAGAGCCTTTTTTTTTTTTTTTTTTTTCCTTTTTTGGAAGAGTCTAGTTTGTGGAAAAGATCAGGGTTAATAGATTGGGCTGCAAGACACCTTTTTTTCATGGGGATGGGGATAGAGGTGAACCAAACAAAACTTCAGCCCAAACTAAGCATATTACAGAATTTCTATAGTTTAGGGACTGGGGCTTAATGCAAGGTTTTTTTATTTGTTTGTTTTTTAAAATCTGCTTCTAAGCCTTAGTTTAGTATAGTGGAGGCTTTCTGAATGCTTTGGGGTGATAGGCCAGCTAGTGTCCTAGTCCCCTATATTTATGGGGAAGGGCAAAGGTCATGGGCATTTTCATTACCAAATGGACTAAACTGGAATAAGTGGCTTATGCCAGAGGCATTGTCGTTCAGGAGAATCGCTGGGCTTGGATGATTGGAAGGGGCATTACTGGCAGTGAGGGAGACTACTTCCAGGAAATAAGTGATTAAACACCCTGTGGAACACAGTTTTCTACCCTGACACCTTTGGGGTCTCAAGAGAGGTGGAGTTTTGACTTAATGGCATCTGGTTTAACCCCACTGTGCCTTGATCCAGAATATCCCTCAGGACTGTAATCTGGCCTCACCTACATGGGGATCACAGAGAGAGAGTGAGCTCAGTGACCAGGAAAAGCACACAGAACAGCAGCCTCCCACCCTTGTTCTCAGGAACTGAGGTGTCCCCACCACCCCAGGTGGCCTGTGTGAGGATTCATGAAAATCAGACATGTGGAAGCACTCTGAGAAGTGTGGAGACGTAGGGAACTTACATGTAATGACTTCCTGTTTTAAAAAGAAATATGTATATTCAGTACCAGACACAGAAAACATATTCCACACAAGTTGGTTGTGTTAATGAACAAATGTATACATCAAAATTAACACTGTGTCTTTCAAAGTAGACGGCTGAAAGAGCTGTCTGCAGCCGATGATGGAAGTTTTCACTTCCTCCTCACACCTCTGGGTGTCCGTAACACCTGCCTTAGGGACTGTTGGCTTCTGGGTGTGTAGACCTTTTGGTAAAACTATCTCCTCTCTGCTGTCAGAGAGATAGTGTAAATCTGAGCAAGTCAGTTCAGCCCAGAGAGAAAGCCATCAGAGGCAGCGGCCCAACCCTGGCAGAATAAGGTTCCAGTTCTTGGCAGAGCACACAAAGCCCTTGATTTGCTGGTGCCTGCCGATTCTCCGGCCTCCTCCTCACGTCCACCCTTCATTTCAGGCCAGATGAACTACTTGAGTTTCCCAGACAGCGGAGCACTTCTGTGACCTGTGTTCCTACCTCCTCTCCTCTCCTCTCTGGCCTGCATGCCCTCTCTGAGCCCTCTCTCTCCAACTTGCCTTTCCTTCAAAAAGCAGCTGAAGAGCCTCCTCTTTTTGGAAACCTTTGCACACCCTTATCCAGCTGAGTTTGGAGTTTCTCCTCCTGTCCTACTGAAAGCCTGACCCCATTTCCCGGTAATTCTTGCTGTCTGCCCTCCTTCCCAGGCTTGGAGTGCACTGAGAATAGGGTTAGTGGGGCCTGACGTCTTCCCTTGCTACCCTTGCTAACTAAAAGGTCTTCAGTTCGAATCTGCCGCGTGGTCCTTGGAAACTCTTTGGGTCCTTGGAAACTCTGTCCTTGTTATGAGTGAGAATCTATGGCAGTGGGTTTTTTTTTTGTTTGTTTTTGTTTTTTTTAACCTTAGTAGGAAACATGTCATAGCTCTTAGTGAACCTTTGTTGAGTGGCTGAGTGGGTGGGTGGGTTGATGTATGTAAGCTTCTGCAGTGAACTTGTAGTGTGTATTAATTATCTGGAGTAAATTGTTCTTTGTAAGAATTAGTTATTGCGTATTATGTGAGGATCTCTTGGTAGTCCTGTCTTTTTCTCTTCTGCTACAAGATTACAAAGGCTTTGTGAAGATGACACATTCTAGCTCAGCAGTGGTCAGCTTGGTCCCATGTACTAAGGGATTTTCTGGACTGAAGGTCAACAAGAGTAAAGTGCTTGAAGTGTCTCCTGAGGGAAGGAAGACTTTCTGTGTGGAGCTGGTGGGGATCTGAGTGGGCACAGGAGAGAAGAAGAGGAGCTGCTGCCAAACTGATCTATGAAATGATTGTGAATGTCCAGCTGCCAGTCAAAAGGTTAGCAGTTCAACCCCCGCCTCCCCAGCTGTGCGGTGGAAGAGAGGCCTGGTGATCTGCTTGCAGAAGGATCATGGCCGCATAAGCTCAGTTTTATTCTGTAACACACCATTGGGCAATGAATCAGAATTGACTTGACAGCAGTGACTTTTACTAACCAAGAAGTTCAAGGTTGGAACCTACCTGAGGTGCCTTGGAAGAACAGTCTGGCAGTCTGCTTCCAAAAGTTCATAGCCATGGAAAGCCCATGGAGTGCAGTTTCCCTGTGGAACACATGGTGCTGCCGTGAGTCAGAATCGACACCAACCTGCTTGGTTTTTAGGTTCGGGCTGGTGGAAGTAGTGATTGCCTTTGCACACCTGCCTGTGCTGCTTTGCACACTGATACATGGGGAGTGTCTTCCTTGAGAACTCTTCCCTAATGGCGAGCTGCGGTGACTCAGTGGATAGCAGCCTTCAGAGACCACGGCAGGGAAGCCGGTTGAATCCTTGATCTGAGCAGCAGGGAAGTTCAAGGCCAACCACCGCCAGGACGTTCCGGCGGCTCAGCACCCGCTGATAGATAGCCACACATCATTCCAGCTGTGTGTGTGCTGTTTCAGGAAGCCTCATAAATCTGCTGATTTAATTACAGTAAATTACTTCATCAGAGGGATTTTTATGCTCCAAATTATTGCTTTAATAAACCAGAGAGAATAAAGAAAAATTTCTCAAAGATCTTTGCCAAATCAGTCTGGGCCTCCATTTTCTATTTAATAACTAATAGCAGAGGAGATTGAAATAGATGTTATTACAGATTTTTTACAAGGCAAAATATATTTAAGCAGGATCAGAAGGTTAATTAAAATTATAGTTGAGGCTTGTCATTATCCAGCCACTCTTTTTCTTCTGCACAGTTGCTCCAAGTTTAACATCTGTTTGATAAAAAAAAAAAAAAAAAAAAAAATGCTGAAAATGGAATCCTCATTTAAAAAAGAATGATTCTCCCTATTATTTCTGAGCCTGGTCTCATGTACCTATGTCGGAAATAAATGCATAATTAACCCTTTTTCATGATAAATTAACATTCATTTTCCTAGGATTAGTAGGAAATAGCATAATACAGGGCAGGTTTTGCCTTCATTGGAACGGTCCCATGGGACCTCTAACACTCTTAAAGGATTAGTGAAACTGGTGATTCATTGTGAGCCCCTGTACTGGAAGAGAGGTTGCAGTTGCTGGCTGTCAGAGAGAGAGATTTTCCTAATTGACAGCTTTTACAAATAAACATAGAAATATTAGCCTGAAAATACTGGAAGGATGACTTTGAAGTCCTGGTCGAGGGATGTGAGTAAAATAAATTGTCCTGTAAATATTTGAAATGTAGAATTCATTCTTTCTGGGTTTTGAGACACAAGGTTATACAGCAGTTGCTGAAATCACGGCCCCGAGAGAATAGATCCGATTGCAGGGGAAGCTCTTTGTCTTTTCATCTAAACTCTTGGGGTTTTCTTGCTTATCTGAGCCCAGTTTTATCAACACTAGGTTTAAATTGACATAAACAGTAGGGTTTGTTTCATTTGATAAAGTACAATCAGGTTGGAAAAACAGTGGGCTCATTGGAGAATTGAATTTTGAGCCTCTTTGAGTCTTTAACCCCAAGTTCCCCAAGCCTGGATGAACTTGAATTACTTGCCATCCAACATTTATTGAGCTCCCAGAGGTCACAGGGTTGGGAGTCTGCATTTTAAATGTTTGAAAATGGGGCTGGGGGAGTGAGGGGTGGAAGGATGTGGGGATAGGCTGGTGGGAGGGTTGGGGAGGCAGGGGGAGGTTTCCACAGCTGCACTTCGTAACAATTAGAGTAGATTTCCTTTGATTTGGTACAAAAGACAGGAGTTTAGAAGAATGGATGGAGCCACCATCTGTTGAGTAGCTATGATGGCCAAGTAATTTTCCAGGCATTTTATGTGAATTATCTCAGTGGGGAACTTGAAAGTCAGGAGCAAGACCCCTATCAGCAGTACCGCTCAGAGCCGATGAGGCTGACCCTCCCACCATCCTTTTCAATACCACACACTGGCTGCTGTTGCTGTTGAGTTGAATCCAATGCAGAGCAACCCTGTAGGACAGAGTACAGCTGCCCCATCAGTTTTCCAAGGATTGCCTGGTGGATTTGAACTAGCAACCTGCCCATTACTAGCATCCCTTTTGGGACGGGCTCAGGAGGTAATCCAGTGCTGGAGAGTGGAGGCAGTTCTCAGTGGTTGGGCAGCTCATACAGGAAGCAGGCGAGGAAGTCACCAAGGGAAAGAGGCGCAGTCAGGGAGTGGGGCCCAGCCCTGCGGCCCACAGCAATGGAGCCGTTGCTTATTTCCCAGGGGTGATCTCCACTTAACTGCCCCATCTGGAGCCCCTGTCTAAACGTCACTTAGGGCTTTGTTTTTAGAAGAAAGCTATTGAAGTGGTCCAGAGTACTGGGAGGTTGTTTACATAGCACAGTCATTGTGGGTTTTATTTTTGAAAGAAAATCTGGTACGCATGTAATCTGCATGCTGGATGTAGATAGCTTCAAGAAACAGTTGGATCAAATAAAAGTAATGATGAATAAAACAACCGTAGCAGCCGCCAATACGCATGAAAGATTCAGCTCCTGCTCCACAGCCACCAGCACAGACCCTGCCTGATAGTAGAGGGGTGGCTGGAAGGTGGTCTGAGGACCTGAGAGCAAATTCCCTGCCCAGCCCCGTCAGGCCTGTTTCCCGCCCCCATTGGCAGTCATCCCCAGGACTTGGAGGGGACTCGAGGATTCATTTTGGAAGGCCTAATGACCAGATGGTATGAGGCCAGGCCCATGGATGACCCAATATCAAGAAGACATTTGAGGAAGGAAATAGCTGACCTAGAAGGACACTGGACCAAGGCTGCCTCATGTGGGAACTGGTTGCTTATACAATGAGAACACATGTGTTTGCACTGTACTGAGAGCTTCAGCAGCTGGTATTTCCCTGCTTTGCCTTCAGTTCTCTCTCCAGTCTGATGACAATGGCTGTTATGATGGCAGCCACCTGGGCTCCATCAGAAGGCAAGCTCTGTTTCCCAAGGGCCTAAGAATAATAATACCTTGCACTTAGTAGGTCCTCAATAAATAATTGTTGAATAACAATCACACTGGCCTGCCAAATCTAAAAGCACATATCCATGATATTTTTGAATCTTGAATTTCATGAAACCGGTGTTAATTTTGTACTTGGATCTGAAGGGTGACCTCTTGTTGACAGCTGGCCAAAACAACAACAACCACCCAGAAAAAACCACCAAACCCACTGTTATCAAGTTGATGCTGACTCATAGCAACTCATAGAACAGAGTAGAACTGATCCGTGAGGTTCCAAGGAGCACCTGGTGGATTTAAACTGCTGACTTGTTGGTTAGCAGACCTAGCACTTAACCACTATACCACCAGGGTTGGGCAATGGCAACAGTAGGTCTATCAGGCATAATGTATGGAAAACATCAGTTCTCACAGCATGGCCTAGTGAAATGTAGAATTCATTCTTCAGTGCTTTTAGATAACAAGGTGTAAGGGATTGAATTGTGTCCCTCCAAAATGTATGTAGCAATGTATTTAGGGCCATGATTCCTGGTATTGGGTGATGTTCCTATGTGTTATAAATCCTGCCTCTGTGATGTTAAAAGAGGATAGATGGATGGTGGTTGTGTCAGGACTCAGATCTCTTAGAGTACATTGTTTCTTGAGGCAATCTCTTGGGACATAAGGGAAAGGGAAGGAAGCAGACAATTAGGGACTTCGTACCACCACCAAAACAGGGAGAGAGCACAGTGTGTCCTTTAGACCATGGGTCCCTGTGCTCAGATGCTCCCAGTCCAGGGAAAGATTGACAATAAGGATCTTCCTCCAGAACCAACAGAGAAAGCCTTCCTCTGTAGCTGACACCCTGAATAGCTTACTGGACTGTGACGGCATAAATTTCTCTTTATTACAGCCACTCACCTGTGGTAGCTCTCGTAGGGCAGCACTGGATGATTAAAACACAAGGTTACAGCTGAAATACTTGTTAACAAAGCAGATTCTCAGGCTTTACTATAGGCCCACTAAGCCTATTGCTGTCAAGTAGATTCTGATTCTTAGCGACCCTGTAGGACCCATAGGGTTCCCAAGGAGCAGGCTGGTGGATGCAAACTGCCAACCTTTTGGTTAGCAACCAGGCTGTTAAGCACACTGCCACCAGGGCTAGCTTATCTGAGATAGATGCTGTGGCCCTCCATTTGAAAGTCCAGCTCCTGGGATTTTTCTCCATGGTGACAATGAAAAGCCTTGGTTGTTTCTGATTAGAATCAACCAAAGACACTGGGAAGAAAGAACTTGACTTTAGTTACAACTGATTTTGAAAATGAACTCATTCAGCATTGAGGAGATATTACATGCCAGTCATTGAGCCAGATCTACAGGGATTTAAAGAAGATTAAGGCAGTCTCCACCTGCCACAAGCTTAGGATCTGGCCAGGGACAGAAGACAGGAAATAGATAAACATGAAGTAGAAGGAGGAGGGTTGTCAGACACATTAGACTTGTTCAGAGAAGATAACAACTGGGCTGGGTGGGAGTGGGAGGCAACGAGAAGGCTTCATGGAGCTGGGTCTGACTTGCTGCTTAAGCATTCGGTGACACAGAGAAGACAAGCTTTAGCCCTATGAATTTGTTAATAAAAGTACTGATACATGATAGGCTTGAGGAGTAGTTGGCAAATTAGGAGAGACTTGAGAATCTGATATTAGGGAGGAGAGAAGTTCATGAAGAAGCAGATAGGTGAGTCTCTTCTATTCAGAGGTTAAAGACATTATGTTTTGAGAAACAGCTGTTGGATTTTAAGTTTTAGGAGATTTTGAGGATCTTTCGAGAGAAACAAGTCAGTGGCAGATTATAGCTGAAACACAAGTTTAAGGAATGGGTGCAAGCAGTAGATGAGGAAAGGAGACAGGAAAGACAAGTAGGGTCTTCTCTCCAGTACGTTTTTTGGTCATCTGGATCCGACTCGATGACACTTGGCTGGCTTGATATTGCTCTGACAGAAAAACCACAAGGGGATGGGTTTCACAGAGAATAGTTGATTCTCACACAGTCCAATAAGCTGGATGTCTGAATTCAGGATGCTAGCTCTGGGGGAACGCACTGTTTCTCCGTCACCTCTGAAGGAAGGCCCTTGGGTTGTGATCAGCTTTTCCTTTGGTCTGAGAGCATCTTGGCACAGAAACCTCAGGTCCCAAGGACATGCTCTACTCTTGCTGCTTTCTTGGTGGTGTGAAGTCTCCAACCCTCTGCTTGCTTTCTTTTCCTTTAGTCTCTTATAAGATAAAAGGTGGTGCAAGCCGTCCTCCAGGGAAAATTCCCTTTACGTTGGAGCAGGGACGTGACCTTCAGAAGGGTGATATAGTCCCACTCTGATGATCTGGAATGTAATCCAGTCTGTTAACCGCAGGTAGAGATTAGGATTTACAGCATAGGAAACTCACAGAATGACGGGCAATCACACAGTACTGGGAATCATGGCCCAACCAAATTGCTATAGACATTTTTGGCAGGGGTGGGGGGAACGCAACTCAATCCATGCCAGTGTGGTAGTGGATATTTGGCAAGGAGATGCCTGCTCCAGGGGCTGAAAGTGTTTTTAGAAGAGGATCTGGATGTTTATGCACTGAGAAGACTGTGGGTGTGTGGGCAGGAGGAGATGAAGAAAGAGACAGAGATTGAAAATGCCAGAGAGAAGTGAAGTGGTCCCACAGAATGATCAGATACCTACAGGAGAATCAGTGTAGTGGTTTTAAATACCCGCGAGCATGCGTGCATGCAGCGGAAGTAATAGCAACCCACCAGATAATTTCTGGGAGCAAGGAAATACTGTTAAGGGTTACAGTTAGCTGATGTGAATGACTGTGTGAAGGTCAGGCACAGTTTGGTATGAATGACAGCTTTATACTACGGTTTAAAGTTTCTCTTCCAGGACATTGTCCATGTTATAAGGACACAAACGGACCAAACAGTTCAGGAATACTTAAAGTGATCCCTCATTATCTGCCGTGGGAGGAGGAGAGCTCAGGGGCAGGAACGAGTGATTGCAACACAGAGTCTCTACATAGCTGCCAATGTGAACATTCCTGAGTCGCTGTGCGGGCTGGGAGGTACCGAGGGCAGACTGAGGTCCTTAACGGAGAACGAATGAGGAAACACAGACTCCGGTTTATTCAAAAATCACCTCAGATTCAGAGATTTTCTGACCACAGGCTTTCAGAGGCCCTGCCTTTCCAGAGAATGGGAAGTCCGAAGGTATCTAGAAAATCCAATAACGGGTTAGGAAGAACCGTCTGCCTCTGTAGGGTAGAGTGGGAAAACACAGTATTAGAAAGTAGCACTGGTTTGGTACGTAAAGCGAATGACAGTTTTTATAAGAAACTTAGAAAAATTTTGTCTCAGAACCGAATGTCTGTGGTGCTTTGAAATGATGGCCATTGGGAAGAAGAGGCTGTTGTTTCTGTGGGTCAGCAGGGTTTGGCCAGACTGAAATATCATGACTGGCCAGACTAGATTGTTACTGCTTGAAAATGAAGTCAAGACTTTATTTTTCAAGAGCAAATCATATGTGACTTTAATAGTACGAATTCTGTCAAGTAGTCCATAGAATAAATTTGCACACAGTTTAACATAACACGAGTACATTAAATAGGATTTGGCATTAAAAGACCCAACACTGAATGGGAATCTGAAAATAAATGGCCACATTCTCCCCCAGAAGACCATTCGCCCTGAGGCCTTGGGCATTAATTTAACTGAATGAGGAAGCCACTGGGGCAGCTGTCGGGAGCTTATTTGATTTGTGAATAAACAATGCCTTCATTTTAAATGCTGTTCACTCTTACCCAAACCAAAGCAGGGCCACAAGCACAAAAGGCATTAATTGGTTACACAAAAACCACTGAAAAACAAAATAATCAGAGATTTTTGGGGCCAATGTTGATTTCTTTTTAAAGGAAAATGCAGAATTTGTGAGGTAGTGCTAATTTTTAACCCCATGAGTGACTCTAAGCTTCAGGGGGAGGCTTGCTGTTAATGGGTACTGGGCATTCAGGCATCCTAATGAGGATTTGGAGTATAACGTGCCATCCAGGAGATTCTAACCTTTGGGGTGTCAGCTTGAATTACCCAGCATTCTGTCTATGGCAAACAGTGACCAGGAAGAGAACTGAGGAGGGGGGTATCTGTGGGTGATTTCCTCTGGTAAAGTAAGACACCGTCTTTCTTCACCCAGTACTGCTGCTGCTCTGAGGGGTGGCTGTCTTCCTGTCCTGTTTCACATGCAGCTGTAGGTTGCTTCTGGTTACATAAATGATTCAGTGCCCAAGTTGTGTTTGTGTATCAAGTCCTCTTGTCCATCCACCAAAGACATACGTGACCTCGTTGAGTCAGAATCCTCTTTTTTCCCTCTGAGATACAATACACAGACCACAGACAGCACCCTGCAGCGTGTACAGTTTAGCAGATGTTGGTATAGTTACACCAGGTAGTGTGACCACCACCAGCTAGAGTGGTGTCAACCCAAGGTGTAGGTATCAGGGGCATCAGCAAGAGCCTTTACAGGCGTCTACAGCTGGGACCTCTTGTCTTTGCGGAAGGACTAGTGGTGTTTGATGTCTCCCATCTCCCTCTGCTGGGAGAGACAGATGGCAACAGGGGACACTGAAACCTTTGGGAGTTCACTTCTGTTAGAATCTGTGAATAAGGAGGAGGACAACGTGAAGGAAATCTTTTACAAATATTTGAAAAGAGCGTGATGGTTTAAGGCTCATCTGTATTGCTTACCCTCCATGACTCACCAATTTACCATGTTCATTTCAGTCAGAAGCGGGCCTAGGAAACCAGCAGAACCGCTGAATTGACGGCCTGGCGCTTTGGGTTCTGTAGCCCTTCACGGGCCTTCTGACCTAGGGGTGACAGCACAGCCAGGGGCAAAGGAGGCCTGTGCGAAAGGCAAGACACAGCTCAAACAAATTATATTTATTCATGAATGCGCATGAATTTCAAGATGCTGCTTTGAGTTTGCAGTTACCAACCAACAACCCAAGATGAAATGGGCCTTGAAGGCACCATAGTAGCACTGGAAATCTGGGTCTTCAGATAAATTTTTTTCCAACCACATCTTCAGTGTACTGAGAACAAATAGACATGTCTGCAGTGCTCACTGGGCTTGGGCCTCCGCTGTTTCTCAAGCAAGTGTCTGGTCTGGGAGCACTTAGCAGGTGACGAGTACACGCAAAGGCAGTTGGTGTGGACAGAACAGAGAAGGGACTGTCAGCACAGAGGCCCACAAGCCTTTCTCCTCACCACATCACACATTTTAATAGAGCATGGGGTTGCGCCCTCCTCATGGCTTTTTATGTTATTTTCTTTCCTAAAGAGCGAACGAATCGCTAGAAGTGTTTAGTGACCTTCTTTATGAGTGGTTTCCTCTTATGGGTCATTACATTGATTTTCCTCATTCAGCTTGGGGAGATTAAGAGCAGGGCATTTGGCCTTTCCCACACTGTGAACTGAGGTTGCCTGCCAGCAACAGCATCTGTGGGTCCAGCTTATGGTCATTAGAATATGTAGGGGTAGCCGTCCTCCTGCCCTGTTTCACATGAAAGTCTAGGTTGCTTTTGATAAAATAAACCATCCGTGTTCCAAAATGTGACTCTGTTACTGTTACCCATTTACTAAGACCAAACCTGTTTTCATAGAGTTGATTTTGACTCAGAGCCATGCCCAGTCCAAAGGAGTCTTGCAAGGGGATCTTTTCTAAGTTGGAGTCTTTTGGGGAGAAGGGGCAGGGAGGGGGTGAAGATGTAACTCGTCTACCATAGAACTTACTCACCTTGAAAGGTATACAGTTCAAAGGTTTAGTGTCTTCACACAGGATGCTGCAACCATCGCCGTTTAAAGTCCCTTTGAATAGGGGAATACTCAATCGTCCTTTGATAAATGGTTTCGACTGGTGACTTTTGCTGTAAGGTTTTTCCACTAAGTGACGTGTCCAGGTGTGTATGTGTGGTGCATGTATGTGCATGTACATGTATGTGCATGCATACAGATGTGCTCTCCCCAGAGTTTTTCCAGACGCACTTTTAGGGAATGGACTGTGAGCCCTGACCACAAGAGCCTGGCAAGAAGGGAGCCCGGGGCTTGCCACGGTTGGAGTGTTCTGCCTCGAAGACCAGCACTGCTGGGAGGCTGGCAGCTCAAGGTGGCTACAGTCCTCTAACCACTTACCGACCATGTTTAATGGAGTGTTCAAGCTGCTGGAGAAATCCATGTCCTGGACTCTGAGGCCAGAGTTTCTGTGCTCTTTGCAGGCTCTGTCTGGCCTTCAGCCTTTCTCCACCTAGACCTTCAACCTCTGCTCTCCCCTGCCTTATTAAGTACCTCCTTTGCAGAGCTGTGATAAGGGCTAGACCAGGATTGGCAGCACAGGATTCCACCCAGTTCTGGTGCCGTGTAGATTGTGGGAGAGCTGATGAAACAACGTGGTCAGCACTTGGGGGATCATCCCAGAAAACAAAGTCAAATGAATCCAGCTCAGAAACCTTGAGTCTGAGAAAGAACTAGTAAACAGAATACCACCTGGACCACTTGCCCCTTCTCAGCAAGCCCGGATGTTAGCATCTCAGGGTGTAACTGGAAATAATTCTCATTGTTTTAAGTAGTCCCAAATGCTTCTTCTGGTTTGAACAGGGCTAAGTGACCCATTTAGGGGGCTGGTATGTAAATTTTTTCTTTGCATGAATGTTAGTGTAATTGTATATTGTTGTTAGCTACTGTCTCATCAGCCCTGACTTACGGCCCAACAGGATGGGACCATTGTGATTCACAAGATTTTCATTGACCAGTTTTTCTTTTGTGAGAAGCAGATCATGAGTACTTTCTTCCTACTCTTTGTCTGAAAGTTCCGCTGAATCTTGTTCAATGTCAGAGCAACACAGAAGCCGCCACTGACAGATGAAGAGTGGCAGTGCTTGAGGTGTATTCTGGGAATCCAAAACTAGGTCTCCCACATGGAGGACGAGAATTCTACCAGCGATCCGCCACTGCCTTCCAGAATTATATACAGGGTACACATTTTCATGACATAGTTGTAATCATCTTTTTTCTTAGAATAGAAGATCCTCAAACGCTTTTTCATTAAAGAAGTACTGTTATTTCTGAACTGGTTCTTGTAAACCATGCTAGGATTCACTGTAAGTGAGAATCTGTATGTTTGTACATTAGAAGTGAGGGTCCTGAATTCAGGTGCTGGCAGAGTAAATAAACACGACACACGCTATGAGTCAGGGCAGAAGCGTAAGGCTGGAGAACAGACACTCCAGTAAGCACAGCACGGGGAAACCAGAGTTCTGGAGACCATCAATAATTTGTCTTCTAGTGGAACTTTCCCAGACTATGCTTACAGATGCGTATCTCAGCCCTCCCCACAACACAGCCAGCTTCACAGATGAAGCCTGGGCACTAGGGCTTATCTCCCATGTCCTACTTGGCATCACACTCTTGTGCCCACCCTTGAATTCTGACCCATTCTCCATGCTGGAAGCCATCTGATCTCTAGTTGCCTGAACCACCTTGCCCAGGAACCTCTTGAGAAAGAGACACGAGCCCTGGGTATGTCCTGGTTGCTTCTCTTGCATGGATTTCCTGTGAGAGGTGAGCAGTAAATTAAGCTTCTGTAACCGAAGAATGAATAATTCATTATTGCTATTGACAGGTGTCCTCCTTCAGGAGCCCACGTTGTCTTGGGTAGAATTGAATGTGGCATGTGAGGGGAAATCCAGATCTATTCATGGCTGTGTGCCTAGTGGTCCCCGCCACATGGGGGTTGTCTAAATGCATGATTTGTTAAAGCCATACATCCTTTTGTGAAACTTATATTGCCCATTAATTGGTCATTGATCTCCAACCCATTTAGGACTGTTACTCTTCAGATAATTGTATGCCTTTGTCATGTTGTATAACACTGGATCTTAGTTTATTGCTTGTGGATGATGATGGTTTCATCCAAGGCATTTGAATGATGTCTAATGATTTTCTGCTGACATTCCTCCAGAAAATATTCTTTCAGAAAATATTCCTTGAGCATCTCTTATGTGTGAGTTGAAACACCAAACTGGTGAATATGACGTATGTCTGAGTAATGTTTGCTGCCTTAAAGGTGTGTTTTGACTCATCAGATATACAGGCATACCTGGGAGATATGGTGTATTAGCTTCCAGACTGCTGTAATAAAGTGAACAGTGCAATAAAGTGAGTTGCATGAATGTTTTTGGTTTCCCACTGTCCTGTGTTAAATATGTGATAGCATTATGCAAAACAAAAAGCAGAAACCATCTCTATACATATGTTGACTGACTAAAAACATACTTTATTGCTGTAAATTGCTGACTATCATCTGAGCCTTGAGCGAGTCATAATCCTTTTGCTGGTGGACAGTCTTGTCTCAGTGTTGGTGGCAGCTGACTGATGCAGGTGGTGGTTGCTGAAGGTTGGGGTGGCTGTGACGACTTCTTAAAATAAGACAACAATAAGTTTTGCCACATTGATTGACTTCCCTTCTTGAAAGATTTCTCCGTAGCATGTGACACGGTTTGATAGCCTTTGACCCACAGTAGAACTTCTTCCAAAATTAGAGTCAGTCCTCTCACACCCTGGCACTGCTTTATCACCTAAATTTATGTCGTATTCTAAGTTGTTAGTTATTGCTCCAACAACATTCACAGAGTACTTACCAGGAGTAGATTCCGTCTTAAGAAACTACTTTCTTGGCTCATCCATCAGAAGCAAACCAAAAAAATAAAAACCACCACCTTTGAGTTGATTCTGACTCATAGTGACCTTGCAGGTCAGAGTGGGACTGCCCCGTAGAGTTTCCCAGGAGCGCCTGGCAGATTTGGACTGCTGACCTTTTGGTTAGCAGACTTAGTCCTTAACTACTCTGCAGCCAGGACCAATAAGAAGCAAGTGCTGTTCAACTGAATTGCTATCAGGAGATTGCAGCAATTCTGTCACATCTTCACACTCAGCTTCTAGTTCTAGTTCTCTTGCTATTTCTACCACATCTGCAGTTAATTTTCCACTGAAGTCTTGTTCCTTCAAAATCATCTGTGAGGGCGCAAGTCAACTTCTTGCAAATTTGTTTATACTGATATTTTGACATCCTCCAATGTAGGAATCACGAATGTTCTTAATGGCATCTAGAATGGTGCATCTTTTGAATTTACTTTGCCCAGATCCATCAAAGGAATCATGATATCTAGCCTTGTAAAATGTATTCCTTAAATAATGAGACTTGAAAGTAGAAATTGCTCCTTGATCTATGGGTGTAGGAATGGATGTTTTACAAGTTTGCAGGCATGGAAATGACATTAATCTCTGTGTACACCTGCGTCCGAACACTTAGATGATCAGGTGCATTGTCAATGAGCAGTAGTACTTTGAAAAGAATCTTTTTCTTTCTGAGCAGTAGGTCTCAATAGTGGGCTTAGTATACTCTGTAAACCATGTTGTGAATAGATGTGATGCCATCTGGACTTTGTTGTTCCTTTTATGCAGCACAGGGCAGAGTAGATTTAGCATAATTCTCAAAGGCCCTAGGATTTGGGGGACTGGTAATAAGCACTGGCTTCAACATAAAGTCACTATGTGCATTGGTCCCTAAGAAGAAGATCAGCCTGTCCTTTGAAACTTTGAAGCCAGGCATTGACTTCTCATCTGGAGCCATACAAGCCCTAGACTGCATACCTGTTTCTTCTTTATGGAAAATCGGTTGTTGAGTGTAGCGACCTTCATCGATGATCTTAACTAGATCTCCTAGCTGACTTCTGCAGCTTCTGTATCAGTGCTTGCTGCTTCACTTTGCACTTTGATGTTTTGGAGATGGCTTCTTCCTTTAATCCTCATGAACCAAGCTCTGCTAGCTTCCTACTTTTCTACTGTAGCTTCCTCACCTCTCTCAGTGTTTGTGGAACTGAAGAGAATTAGGGTCTTGCTCTAGGTTAGGTTTTGGCTGAAGGGAAAGTTGGGACTGGGTTCATCCCCTACCCAGACCGTTAAAACTTCTTCTGTATCAGCGTAAGGCTGTCTTGCTTTCTTATCATACGTGTGTCTACTGGAGTAGCACTTTTAATTTCCTTCGAGAACATTTCCTTTGCATTCACAACTTGACTAACCATCCGGCACAAGAGCCTAGCTTTTAGCCTCACTTGGCTTTTGACGTGCCTTCCTCACTAAGCTTAATCATTTCTAGTTTTTGATTTAAAGTCAGAGACATGCGACTCTTCCTCTCACTTGAACACTTAGAGGCCGTCATAGGATTATTTATTAACCTAATTTCAATATGGTCGTGTTTTAGGGAATAGGGCGGCCTGTGGAAAGGGAGATGGGAAGGAGCAAGTTGGTGGAGCAGTCAGAACACACACAGTATTGATGAAGTTTGCTATCTTATGTGGACATAGCTAGTGGTGAACCACAGCAATCAGAACAGTAACGTCAAAGATCACTGATCACAGATCATCATGACAGAGTACAGTAATACTGAAAAAGCCTGAAATGTTGGGAAAATTACCAGAATGTAACACGGAGACAGGAAGTGAGTACATGCTGTTGGAAAATGGTGCAGGGAGACGTGCTCAGCGTGGGGTTGTCACAGACCTACAATTTGTACAAAGTGCACTGTGAAGTGCAATAAAGCTAAGCACGATAAAATGAGGTATACCTGTAGCCACGTAATTATTATGGGAAAGTACTAAGCATTCTTCTTGTAGAGTGTTGGTGAGACGGTGAAGCAGCAGTTTCGAGGGTAATTTGACAGTATCTATTCAAATTAAAAATATCTTTACCTTTGATTCTGCATTCCTATTTCTAGGAATTTACATAAATGTAATGCCTGAAGACATAAATCCTAGAATGTTTACTGCAACATTATTTGTATCTACAAATAATAAAAAAAAGCCTTTTATACACAGCGACCAGGAGCTGGGGGAGGAAGTGGCGGTTCTTTATAATGGCATAGAGTGACACTGACCCCAGGGGTGAGGCATGCCATATGTTAGACAGGCCAGGCCAGATGTCCCTGATACACTGGTTGATAGGGGCAAAAAAAAATTCACATGATTCTGTTTTTGTTTTTTGAAAAAAAATTACATTGGGACTTACATGATTCTGTTATGAGGAGGAAGAGGGATTAGTTAGTAGTTTATATGATTTCTGGAATTATAGGTAGTCTTTGCTTTTTGTTTTGTGAATTCACTTTAAGAGCGGTTCTGGTGGGAGTTGGAAGATCAAGGACACACTGTGCCTCTGAACATTTTTGCGTGGTCACCTGTGGCCAGCATGTCACAGGAGACTCTTGGAGGTCAGCGAAGCAGGCTTTTGAACAGTGTCTGTCTACAGTGAAGTCCTTGCCTTTCCTGGCTCGTGGTAGAGTTAGCAGCGTAGCACGTGTGACGAGTTCGGAGTGTTTGTCTCTGGCCAGAACCTGGTGGCCAGCAAGACCCAGAGTCCAGGACACACCAACTTCATATGCTGGAGTGAGCAAGCGCCTTGCAATGGGAAAGATTCCTGTGATTCAACATTCTACACAGGAGTTAGGGCGGCAACCCCCCTGTTCTGTGGTACTTTCCACAAAATAAAGGGCCAGGGGAGCGGTTTGTGGACCACGGTAGAGCACACATGGTCACCTGCTTGGGGAGCCTTAGCGTGTTAGCATTTAGAGGCTTTGACAATTTCTGCAGTAGGGAAAAATACTGAACTTTCTTTGCATTTGGGTTGCCTACTGTATTTTTGGGCCAAGGAAATCTTTTTCACATGACTCTTTTAACATCCCAGCTTCTATAGACACACTAGGAACTGCTGGGTTAGAAGACAAATAAGACTAGAATGAGCCAGGCTTGAGCAGGGATTCTGGTGACTCCACACTCCACAGAGGGAGAGTGAGAAGGTACTGGAGGGCCTAGGGAGCCCCAGGAGTACAGTGGTTAGAACTCTACTGCTAACTGACTTGCGAAGAAGGCCAGATGGTGAGGAAGGGCAGAAAAACAGAACCAAACAAAGAGTTGCTGTTGAATTAATTCAAACTAACGGCATCTCTATGTGTGTCAAAGTAGAATTGTGATGCATAGGGCTTTCAGTGGTGATTTTTTGGAAGTAGATGGCCAGGCTTCCCTTTCCAGGCAACTCTGGGTAGACTCGAACTGCCAGCCTTTCAGCTGACAACCAAGCACATAAACTGTTTCCACTTTGTCTTGAAGGAGGACAAGGAACAGTCAAGACAGCGTGCACAGAGCATGAGGAGCTGGCCAGGCAGAGCTCTAACCCTTTTGAAGGGGCTGGAAGGCATAGACTTGCAAGGAGAAAGGTGGGCTTGAGGGCATTTGTCGTTGCCAGCCACCAGAGAGTTGTGTTGGGTACTGACCACAATTGCCATGGGGCTAGTTCAGAGACACGTAAGAAATATCATGTCCACTCCTTCTGGACATTTCATACCCAGATCTAGTACCTTTGGAGTCTGGGAAGAAGTCGGCACCATTCTACTTGAGAATCCACTTTGAAGGCAGTGTGAGCCCCGGTCAGCAGAAGCCACATTTCAATAAATCCCAGAATGTCCTACCTACAGGACTTTATCATCCACGTCCAGGTGCCCAGTGAGCAAATGCCAGAGGAAATATTTGGATTAACCTTTCCTTTAAATTTTTAGTGTTTGAAAGCCCCTTTTCACTATGTTCTCACCTTTTTCTTTCCACAGGGGAGAGGAATGTGGGTTTTTAATTAGATTCATTGTACTTTGATCATTTTAAGACAAATAAACCAGTTAGGCTACTAAGCTCTGAAAAGGAGTTATTCTGCCACGGAGAGTAGCTGGTTATAATTAGCTGGTTATAATTAGCCGGCATTGGCGATGTTGAATTTATAAATGGGGGTGCCCCCTTGCAGCATGGAGGGGGAGGAGATAGTGAACCCTACCCCTAGTCTTGGAACACAATGGGTGTAACTCAAATTAAAGAACAAAAGAGAAACAGTGTAAAGCCTGTGATAAAATATCATCTCTAATTGGGTTTTCCTTTCACAATAGCACAGATTAAATGCAGAATATCAATTTAACCTTTCCATTTGCCACCTTTTGTCAGCCCCAAACAGATGGTTAACATGATTTATACTTTGGTTCCTATTGTAGTTTCTAGCCATTTAATTGTAATTGGATTATCAAACTGTTTTGTAAACAACCTAAAAGTAAGCCAAAGCCAACGTAAGGAGTTGGTTTTATCACAAAAGAAAGAATATGTGGGGATGAAGTGCATCTTAGATTGAATCAGAAAGACACACTGCGTGGGAGATGGGAGAGAACAGGACAGATGCTCGAAAGAGTTCTAGCTCCATCCCAACATCCAGGCCTGCACATAGTTCTTTGCACATGAAAGGTTTGTAAAATCATGTAAATGGTATTTGTTCTCTGAATGAAACATGCAAAATAAAATTCTGCATAAATTCTTCAGAAAACCGAAGCAAATCATTTAAACCCATAACTGAATTTGAAATTACTCCTAATGACCTGTAATTTCCTCCTTTTGAAATGGTCCCATTACATTAATCAGATTGGTGTAGTGGTGATAGATTATTCTCATTAAAAGGAATATTCCTTTGTTGTTTATGGATTGACCCTCTATGATGTCTAACCAGGGACAATTCAGAAAGCAGTGGCTCTGTTCTTTGTTGTTAGGGGCACACTTTTTCCCATTTGTTTTGATATGGGGGGAATCTGGGTTGCTTTCTTTGGTGGCCAAGGAGATGCATTTGTGAGTGGAAGTAGTATCTAATTCAGTACCCGGTTCACGTGAAGCGGGTTTGTCTGGGCTGTTTGGGCCAGCCCGGGACCGTGACCCTCTGTTTTCTAGCACTCGCTTTCAGCGTCTCTACTGGAGAGCCTTTTGTAATAGACTGCGTCTCCCTTTCCAAGCCTCTAGCTTCATAAACCAGAGTTGGTCTTTACAACAGTTTTTTGCCAAGTCACTAAACCTCAGTGTCTGTGGCATTGGCCACAGTTCTGGGCCGTGTCCAGAGTGATAATTGGGTGGCAGAGAAGCAGGGCTGTTCAGACACTGACACTCAAGCCTTCCATTTCTCATGGGCTTCTAGAGCGTCTCCCTCAACGCATTGCCTTTCGAGTCCTGCCTTTGTTACCGTGTTTTGCTGAACCTGGCCATGCTTGAAGGGCAAACGTTGCTCACCAAATCGGCAAGTTTGGGGGTGAAGTAAAAATATACTTGACTTTTTTAAATCTCATTAATACTGTATCAGTCCTCGGAATGTAGGAGAAGAGTCTTCCTTTCCATTGGTGCCTTCCCTAGATGTTTTCAGGGCACTGGATGCCAATCACTGTCATCTTGGGACTGTCTGTCGGCAGCGTAGTAGTGAGATGCAGGTGGAAGGTGCCGTCTGTTGCTGATTTCTTCCTCCTACCAGAGGATGAAGGATTTGGGGGGACAGTGTGTCACCATGTCCAGAGAAGCACCCGACCCAAAGCGTAAACCCATTGCTGTTGGATTGATTCCAATTCATAGTGACCCTACAGGACAGAGTAGAATTGCCCCTTAGGATTTCTAAGGCTGTAAATCTTTAAGAAAGCAGACTGCCACATCTTTTTCCCTCTTAGTAGCTGGAAGATTCCAGTCTCCAGTCTTTCATTTAGCAGCTGACTGCTTTAACCACTATGCCACCAGAGTTCCTTAGATAAGCACCACCAATTGTTAAAAGGTATTAAAACCCGAGAGCTGGGACTTGACTCCATAGTTACATGCCACTCATCAGCTCTGTGACCTTGTGCAAATTATGGCACCTGTTGTTTAATCTATTTCCTCATTTTTAATATGGGAACAATAGTACATGTCTAACATGATTGCTGTGGAGATTAAATAAGTTCTGAAAAGCTCCTGACAGGAGTATTATTTTAAAATAGGGTTAAAAGAGGCAAATGTTTTCAGCTCAACTGTGTCTGTCATATAAAGGCTCGCCATAGACAACAGGTAAGGTCTGTATGACCCCCAAATGAATCCCTTTTCTGCAGTCCCAGCATGCTTAGTGGAGGAAAGTCTCTCAGTAGCCTCTTTTGGTTAGCTAGCGGTGGTCCTGAATGGAGATGCCTAGGCACTTTGAACTGTGGAGGTCCAGTGGGGGAGACCTGGTCTTAGGGATGAGTAGGTGCCCACTTTATTGGTTCCTACCTGTGGCCTGGTATGCAGATACACGGTAAAGCCTGTGGCGAAGGCATTAAGACTTCACTGTTTAAGGGAACATTTTATTGAATTGTAACTCCATATGCAATAGTGAACACAACACCAGTGCATGGATGCAGTTTTACAAAGTGAAGGCAGCTGTGTGAATACCACTCAGCCAAGAAAATAAGAGGTTCCTAGGAACTAGAAGCTTGTTGTAGTTTGTAGCTGGCATTCCCCTCCAGAGATACCATCCTGACTTCTCTCACCATGGATTAGCTACGTACGCCTGTTTGAGCCATATGTAAATAGAATAATATAATATGTACTTTTTCAGACTGGGTTCTTTTGCTGAACATTATTATGCTTATGAAGCTCCTTCCTACTGCATGGAGCAGTAGTTCATTCATTTTCATTGATGTACAATATTGCATTGTATAATCAGACTCTTGGGTGTTTTGTTGTATCCAGTTTTGGACTACAAAAAAAAAAATACTGATATAATGAAAATTCTTGTATCTATCTTTCGGTGAACATACATATTTATTTCATTTGCATAAAATTGCTGGGTCATAAAGCTTGTAGTAAGCTTTAGTATTACCAAACCGTTTAGTTTTCTAAAGTGGTTGTACCAGTTGACACCTGTCAGTTTTTATTCACACATCTGTTCTGTCTTTTTTTTCCCCCCTCATTTTAGCTATCTTGGTGGCTGTGTAGTGGTGTCACCTAGTGTTGTCTGGCATTGGCTTGATGACTGATGATGTTAAGCATCATTCCGTATGTTTTTGGCCATTTGAATGTCCTCTTTTGTTAAATGCATGTTTCAGTCCTTTGCCTATTTTTTGCCTCTGGCTCTGTATTCTTGCTAATTTACCAGAGTGCATTATAAAATTTGGGCACAGGTCCTTTGTTAGGTCTGCCACAGCTTTGTCCTGCAGGGCAGCTGGTAGGTTCAAACTGCAGACCTTTCAGTTAGCAGTTGAGCATGTAACCATTGCACCACCAGTGAGCCTTTTAGGATCAATTACCGAAACCCAAACCTGTTTACTTCCAGTCAATTCTGAATCATGGTGACCCCATAGGACAGAGTAGAACTGCCCTGTTGGGTTTCCAAGGAGTAGCTGGTGGATTCAAACTGCAGACCTTTTGATTAGCAGCCAAACACTTAACTACTGTGCCAGTAGGGCCCCTGAGATTGGTTAGGTGGAATGTATTTTCCAGAGTTGTGTGCTCTACAAAGGGCCTGACACTGACCAAGTAACCATGAAGGTTGCTTTTCACAAATGCCTTACTCTTGATCTGTACAAATCTATTCCTGCTCTAGGAATTCCAGAAAGATGTGGACTGTGAGGGAGGCATGGTGAAATGGTACCCCTGGGGGCCCTGGGAGAAGATGTCTTTTCTTCAGCAGTCCACTCCTTCACCTTGTCTCTGCATCTTTGATAACCTGTGTGTCTAGCTCCCGAACCTGCTTTCCTGGCTCTGGAAACCCATAGTTTGTTGGCTTTTTCATGTTAAACTGTTTGTTTCAAGCCTGTTTCTTAATCTATAAAGATGTGGCAATAAGGAGGACCACTTGAAGTATTTCTTTGTTAGATGCATGGGTGCATAGATACACGGATGGACGGACGGACAGACGGACGGATGGATGAGTGGGTGGGTGGGTGGGCAGGTGGGCAGGTATGTGGGTTGATAGGTAGATGATTGGACTGATGGATTTATGTGTTAGATGCACAGATGCATAAATGCACGCTTGGATGGATAGATGGATGGGTGGGTGGGTGAATGGGTGTACAAATGAGGGATGGATGGATGAGTTGTTAGATGCATGAATGTATAGATGGGTGGATGGATAGATGGATGGGAGGGTAACTGAATAGTGCTGACTATTAAATAAGACACTTATGGAGCAGTTAGTTCAGTGCCTGATGTATATATAGTTCAGTACTCAAAAAAAGTACTTGTTTTCCATTCTTTTCCTACCAAACAATAATCATTTGCTGAGTAATAAAAGGGCATCCGCTTGAGGAATCTAATATAGCACATAGTGAAATAGTCTGAATTATGCTAGAATATCCACAGGGTAGCTTTGCCTTAAGTTTTTTATGGCTGTGGTAGTGTTGTTTTGGAACAACACTAAAAGAATAATAATAATAAAGTCACTGCCTTGCAATTTTTAAATTGGAGTAGACCTGACTGCTTCTGAGTGGGTGAGTGAACACGCTGTTAGAGAGGTGTCTGTGGTTGACCATTTTAAAATGGTGATTCGGAAGGTGATTCAGTGTTATTACCCAGTGTGGGGTGCAGAATTATTTCAATGTCCTCCCAACTGGTGTCCCTGCTCCCCTCTGGTCTTTCTTATAGTAGCATACTCATTCATTGTCCACTCTGCAGACAAAATGATCTCTTTCAACAGAAATCAGATCATGGTGCTGATCTGATCCCTGTACTCAGAAGCCTAAGATGATTTCTCATTGCAGGTAAATAATCCTCCAACTCCTTTCCATGCTGAGAACGGAAATGGGTTACCTAGTAAGCAAGATATGCATTTTGGGCTTGATTGTGTTTACTTACTAATCTATAGGGCAGATTTATACCCAGACTTCACTACATCTTTGTTGTGTTGAAACCTAGGTACAGTTGTGCACTACAGATCAGTAAGTAAGCATAGTTAAGCCTGAGCCTGCCTTGCTTGCTAGATAATCGGCCCCTGCTGATGAATCTGTGTATAATGTGGTCCATGCCAGCTATTCCATCTTTGTTTCCTAACTCTCCCACCTCCCTCTGGATGTCCTAGACACAAGAGTCTCCTTCCTGGTGTCTCTCCATTTCCTAGCTTCCCTGTGTCCCAGGGCTGGCCTCAAACTTCACCTTAGAGAGCTCCTCCCTAAGCTCCCTAAAGTTATGTGGTAGAGTTGACTCCTCATTTTCTCGGGATCTGCTTACCTCTGTGTTCCATTGAAGCCACAGTCTTTTCCTTTACCTTCTATGCATGAGAAAGCTGGACCATGAAGAAGAAAGACTGAAGAAGAACTGATACATTTCATTTATGGTACAGATGAAGAATACTGAATATACAGTAGACTACCAGAAAAATGGACCAATCAACCTTGGAGGAAGTGCAGCCAGAGCACTCCTCAGAAGTAAGGATGGCTGGACTTCACCTTACTTATTTTGTACATGTTACCAGGAAAAGGACATCGTGCTTGGTAGAGGGCCAGCCAGAAAGAAGACACTCACAACGAGATAGATTGACACAGTCTCTGCAACAGTGGGCTCAAATGTGTCTCCTGTTGTGAGGCTGGCCCAGGACTGACCAGTATTTCACTCTGTTATACATGGGGTCGCTGTCAATCGGAAACAACAATGCTTAATAACAGCGTTGTCCCCATAATACATACCTTGTCTATTTGTCTGTTTTCTTTGTTTCTCTCTCTTACCTACTAGAATCAGAACTTTATAGTTCACCTCTGGCACACAGTAGATGTTCAGTAAATAGTTACCTAAATGAATGACTGTTTGTCACCAGCCTGTCCCCATCTTGCATTTTTAAGAATACCAGACTGCCAAGTCTTTATCATGTTGTAAACGTCATGCAGACTTCTTCTCTCACCACAAAGCTTACTGTGTGCACCCTTCATTGTCATTTACAAATTCCGCATGGCTCAGCATCTCTCCATGTGACCATAGCGGCTCCCCAGAAGAACCAGTATTTCCAATGAAGTGTTCACCCTAAATCCCATTTTGAAGAATAGCAGAATTTACTGCTCTAATCTCACATCAATGATCATTCATCAAGTCTCCTCAAAGGAAGAGTCAGGGGTTGTGACATAATGAACTGCTTCTCCCTGTGGCCTTGTAGAAGGTATGTATGTGTTCCTGGCATCCCTACCAGGAACTCCTGTTCTGGAAAAGTTCTTCATCTCATCAGTTCAGTAACGTGAACTTCCAGGGTTCCCCTTTAGAATGTTTCTTTGTCAGTGGTCTCTCGGTTGCATTTAAAACAACTTGCATAAATTACAGAAGGGAATTTGCTGTAAGAACCTAAGGAAATCTTATGGAAATCTCAGAGCAGAAAGCACATCTAGGGCTAGGAGGATGCCTTGCCTTGATACCGTTCCCACTTTTGAGCAATCAGCAGACGGTAATTACCAAGACCAGATTTCTGATAGAGGATTATTTGATCAATCCAGGTGGTAATCCTGGTGTGGTCAGCTGCGACTAGAAGGTAGTGGAGGTGGGGCTGCAAGACAGATGCACCTTGAATGGGAAGAACAGTTCTTCTCAGGCTTCGGGCTGTGCAGACAGGCAGAAGGACAGCTACTATGGAACTCATCAGAAATATTTGCATGCCCTCAACATTAGCAAGACAGGATGGCCACCCCTGACCTGGGAAGGTTCCTGAAAGAAAGGCAGTTTGGCCAGGGTTTTTTCTTGAATGGAGAGGACTTGATTCTCTGTCTTTCATAAGAGGATAGATCCTAAATTAATTCTTGCAATGCTGTCTTCAATTAATGACAGCTAAGGAGGCTGAAAACTCTCAACCACTAGGGTGGAGGGAGGTGGAATCCTCCAGACCACTACCGAGATGGCTGGGAGCATGAAGGATAGGGAGGTGGGCAATGCATGAGAGTAAGTTTGGGTCTTCAGGGATGCAGTGGACCCAGACTCTAGGCTGTTGTGTTTGTCTGCAAGAGTTCAAACTCAAGTCCTACCCCCTGAGCTTTTTCCTTGTCTTTAGATTGGGGAGAAGAGTAGACAAAGAGAATGTATGCAGAGTGCTCAGTTGGTAAGATGCACAAACCCTGCTAAATCATAGGCGTTTTAGCACCCAGCTGCTAAGTGAAAGATTAATGGTTCAAATCCCCCTTCACTCTAGTGGCTCCAAGCTAGGATCTGCAGCTCCTACAGAAATGACAGTGTAGAAAACCCTGTGGGTCCTTTCTACTGTGTCACGTGTGGGCCCCATGAGTACTAATCAACTCAGTGGTACCTAACAACAAATACTAACTCATCTAATCATTAATCTACAGAAGACTGTAACTGCTTGTGCCCTGCTGAAATCACTCTTGGAGTAGGAAAGGAAAGTTTTTGTGTGAGTTTTACCTGGCTCTTGCTCCTCTGGTTTCAAGCTTTAAAATGATGTGTTTCTGTTTTCTCCTGATAGTGAGGAACAGTTTGATAAACAGTAAACCACACTCATATCCCATCCAATCTTAGGAATTAAGGACTTGATTCTCTGTCTTTATGTAACTAGAAAAATACCTAAGAGGATAAATCCTAAATTAATTCTTTCAATGATGTCTTCAATTAACGACACAGTGAAATCCATAACATAGGACAGACTGAACCCATTAGATAGATCCTCAGGTGAGTTCTACCTGGACCTCTTTGAGATATTTGGAAACAGTGAAGCAGTAACAATATTCCGTAGAAGAAGTGCATTTTCTATTTCTGAAATCAAGGTGTTTCCTGCAGGAGGGAGGAGACTTCTTACTTCAGTGTGCGATGAACAGTTTGTGTGCAGCACAGCTCAAACACCCCTTCAGCTATCTGTTCCCTTTGACCCCTGGATTATTAAAAAAATGCAAATCTAAGTTATATCTTATTAATGTGATCCTTTGTGTTCAAGCTTTGGGGGTTAAAAATCCCAGTTTCTCTCACGTACTTGTATTTTTAATGAGTAAAGTGTGATGAGAAGCTTGATTTTCTGCAGGCCATATTTTCTAATCATCTGTTATAAAGAACTTTTTTTATTGTGCTGCTATTTCTTGCTTTCTCTGAATCCAAGGAGATAAGGAGTAATGGCTTTATTGTTACACGCCAAGTGTACTCAAGCATCTCAAGATCCTTGTTCGTTTGCTGTAACTTCTTCAACGTGACAGTGGCCCTGTCTTGCAGGAACAACCTTATGCACGTGTGATAAGGTTGAAGGTGGTTGATACCTGTAATCTGTTGGGGATCCACCAGGCTTGGAGGCCACGTGAGTGGGACAGTGTCCAGTCAGTCCCCTCTGGTTGTGTACAGCAGCCCTCAGACTCATTGTGCTCGTACAGTTAGAACCATTTCTTTCTTTAAAAAAATCATGTTTTTGAGATTTAATTGGAATCAAGTAAAAAACTGATCCCATTAGAATCCGATCAATTCGAATAGGGTGTGTTTTTTCCTAATCATTGTTTGCTTTTCTCATTCTTCCGACTCCTCATTCTTTCATCTTTCCTCTCCTTTTTTTGTGTCCTGGAATAAAATTCTTCCGGTGTGTAGCGATTCTTAAGATCAAAGACAATTATTTTACAAAAGTCGTCTTGCAGAAATAGCCGTTTTCTATTTATTAGGCTGTTAATAGGTTTCCTCAGAGGAGTCCTTTCTATGGGAGTCATGGCTGTCAAGGGAACATGTCAACTGATTACTGACAAAAAGAAGGCCAATAATAACTACAGTGTTAGCATTTTGCTCCTGGTGGCCCTCTGGTGAAGTACTCAGCTTCTCACCAAGATGTCACCAGTTAGAATCCACCAACCACTCCTTGGGAGAAAAGACCTGGTGATCTGCTCCTGTAAAGATTACAGCCTGGGAAACCATAAGATCAGTTCTACTGTGTCCTTTAGGGTTACTGTGACTTAGAATTGACCCAGTGGCACACATCAACAATGATGGCGTTTGCTCTATGCTAGGCAGGAAACCCTGGTGGTGTAGTGTTTAAATGCTATGGCTTCCAGCTAGTTTGAATCTACCACTTGCTCCTTGGAAACTCTATGGGGCAGTTCTACTCTGATCTGTAGGGCTGCTGTGAGTTAGAATTTACTCGACAGCAGTGGGTTTGGTTTCTGGTTGAGACATCCTGCCTGTGTGGTACAGAAGATTAATATACTTGGCTGCTAACTGAAAGGCTGGTAGTTTGAGCCTACCCAGAAGCACCTTAGAAGAAAGGCCTGCTTATTACCCCTCCGAAAAATCAACGATTGAAAAGCCTCATGGAGCACATTCTACTCCAACACAGGTGGGGCTACCGTGAGTCAGAACTGACTTGAACGGCAGCTCGTTGGCTAAGTGCTAGTCTCATATGTAATCTTATTTAATTCTCAAAACAATCCTATCAGCTTCCTACCTTTATTATTATATACCCATTTAACAGAAAAGGGGATGGAGGCGAAGAGGTTAAGTAACTTGGCCAAGGTCTCGTGACCTTAGGGGTCAGAGTTGTCATGCAGCCCCGGAAGTCTGCGTTGAGAGGTTGTGCTCACCTGTGACCCCTGTGTGTGTTACTGTCACCAGTTGTGGGAAAATTAGATTCTTCTCGTGGCTGTGCTGCTGGCTGGCTGAGTGGCATCAGGCACACTGCTAGTTTCCCTGACCTTTAAACCAGGACATTAGACTGGGTTATCTCTAAGGTCATGTTGATTTCTAAGGTTCTGTAATTCTTAGCTGCTATTAGTTCCCAGTTCCAGGGGTCAATCAGAAGACAAAAGTGAAATTTTCACAATACCTTCATTCCAGTCATTTCTTTTGTTACTACACTTGATGAAACCCCAGTAGGAAGAATCTCAACTGTGACGTCTTGTAATATTCTTTATTTTAGGCAGAAATTGTTACAACTCACATTTAAAAAAAAAACAAAAACAAAAACAGGCTGCATGTGGCTTTGTGACACCTTCCCTGTGATCTCCAGGAAACAGATCTGTGGGGGAGGCAGGTTTGTAGATGGAAGTAGTGGAGGGTCTATTTTTAACTCGAGAGCTTTCAAAGAGCTGCTTCTCCTCTCTTGTCTCTAGTTCTTCCGAAACAAGATTGCACCGCGTTCTCGTTCACAGAGATGGCATCGTGGTTCATAAAGACGGTTCTCTCTTGGTTGCCATTGAAGTGTTTTACAAAAAGAAGTTTGATGTGCTCTGTGAGAAGAGGATGGCAGGTGGCAGCTCTCTGTGTCATTCTTTGACATGTGCCAGGCGATGTGAAGTGACATGTGGTGACAGTTACGCTTGGCGCTAGCAGTTTTGTTCAGCTTGATAAAACAGGTAGCCTCTTCTGTGGGGAGTCTGGGGCAGGGGCACAAGCTAGTGACTTCTGGAAAAAGGATACATCTCCAAGCAATGCTTTAAGATCAAGTGGTAAGATGTGAACTGCTGACTAGTACTGCACATGAGCTTGACCTTGGGTGACTGAGAGCTATCACAAGTTCTATCAGGCCCGCTCCATCTCCCCCTACATCCACCCCCAGGCCAGACAGCCCTCTGAAAGGCATTTCGGCAGAACGCTCCACCAGCTGTTTCACAGGAGACCTCAGAATGGAAGCACACTCAGCGTGTTCTCTGTCTCTCTCCTCGGTCCCTGTATGTCTCAACAGAGCATTTCAAATATACAGATGAGTAAATGATAACAAAGCTGTACGTGCAAGTAACTACCAACTCGGTTTTATCAGATGTTAACATTTTGTCATATTTGCCTCTGATCATTTGATCTGTGTGTTTCTCTCATGTACACACACAAATACACTTACGGAAATCAATTATTACAGAGCCCTTCCTTATCACCCCATCCCCCACCCCCAAAAAACCCATTGCCATCAAATCTGACTCATGTGATTATATAGGACAGAGTAGAAATGCCCCATAGGGTTTCCAAGGAGCTCCTGGTGGATTTGAACTGCTGACCTTTTTAGGTGTCAGCTGAGGTTTTAACCACTGTGCCAGGGAAGTTTCACTGTGAAGTTGGGAAAATCTGCTGCATAACACCTCTTTAAAGTTTTGCAAAGTAAAGATGTCACCTTGAAAACTAAGGTGTACCTGACCCAACCCATGTATTTTTAGTCATATCATATGCATATTAACGCTGGATAATGAATAAGGAAGACAGAAGAACCAATGCCTTTGAATTGTGATGTTGGAGAAGAATTTTGAGTGTCTCATGGAGTGCCCAAAGAACTAACAGATCTGTCTAGAAGGGGTACAACCAGAGTGCTCCTTGGAAGCAAAAGGCAGGACTATGTCTTACATACTTTGAACATATTATATGGGGGGATCAATCTCTGGAGAAAGATATCATGCTTGGTAGAATGGAAGGTCAGTGAAAAAGACAAAGAGCCTCAACCAGATGGATTGACACAGTGGGTACAACAATGGACTTAAGCATAAAAACGATTGTGGACGTGGCACAAGACCGGGCAGTGTTTTGTTCCGCTATGCATAGGGTTGCTATGAGTGGGAGTTGACTCTCTGGCACCTAACAACAACAGTGAAGCTAAGATTTGGGCCCTCGCTTCCACAAACCCTAGGAGAGCCCTAGTAATATGTTTTTGTAAAATTCATAAAAGTAAGACATTTTAGCTACAAGTGGCAACGGAGGCTGTCTGTTTGTGCTTTAACCTTCCTTCTCTCTCACTTTACCTCCTGTATCCAGTGGCACTAGACTGACCTCAGATATCTGAGGACCGGCTAAGGGGAACTTGAGTTGGGGACACATTTAGGTCAGCTTTAGTTTGAGATATTTATGTGGTTCCCCATTACTTGTTATATTGTTAAATTATTGCTAGATATCCCACTGTAGGAATGGTAGAATGGTGTCTAGGAATCTTCTCACCACCTGCTGCTCTCAGTCACCACCAAAGCAATACACAGTTGCAAGACCAGGGGTTATAAAGTGATATAACTGTGTCTTCCAGTGCCTATGCTTGATGTTTGTGGACAGTAAAGGAGAAACAGTGTGAAATGTATTTAGCCAGAAGTCAGTCTATGAAACACTTTCAAATCATTAAACATGTCAGTTTTAAGCAAATGATCCTATTTTTGTTAATTCCTTCTGGACTGAAAGCACTCTCCTATCTGAAATTGTTTTAGTCGCCTGGTGCTTCTGTAACAGAGATACCACAAGTAAATGGCTTTAAACAAAGAAGAATTTATTTCCTAACAGTAAAGTAGGCTAACAATCCAAATTCAGAGCGTGAGGTCCAGGGAAAGGCTTTCTCTATTAGCTCTGGAGAAAGGTTATCTCTGGACCAGGACAGGGGCACAGGGACCTCAGTTCCCAGGGATGCAGCCTGCTCCCAGCACTGCTTTCTTGGTTGTAAGAGGTCCCCAACTCTTGACTTCCTTTGCCTTTATATCCTAAAAGACTGCCTCAGGGCACAGTACACACAGTCTTCCACTTGGAGTCCGGCCCCACCAACACAACCGGCGCCCATCCTCTCTCGCTAACATTGTGGAGGACCCTCCGACAGTACCAAACTGATACGTACGTTTTGGGGGGACACGAGTCAATCCATGCCAGGAGTATACTTGTGTTATGGATTGAATGTGCCCCATCTGAAAGACAAATGGAAGGTCTAACCCCTCAGCACCTGGGACAGAGATCTGCTATGGAAATAGGCTTCTTGAAGTTGTTGTAGTTAACGTGAGCTTATAAGCGACAGAGTGGGTCCTGACCTGACCCGAGTGCTGGCCTTTAGAAGAGAAGAGCATGGAAGCAGAGGTCAAACTGCTGCGTCTGTAAACCCAGGACCACCCAGCATCACAGGCCACACCAGAAACTAGGAGAAAAGCATGAGAAACTCCTCCCTCAGAGCTCTCCTTGTCAGTCAACACAGCAGACAACCTCACTTCAGCCTCCTAGCCTCCAGGGTGCTGAGAGCACGCATTTCTGTTCTTATAAACCACCCAATTTGTGGTCCTTTGTTATGGAAGCTCTTAGTAACTAATACAGTCTAATAATTTACCGTATGCTAGGGTAAACATGGCATTTTGTTTTTCTCCTCAAAACTCTGTCAAAGACCAATCCCAAACCAAACCTATTGCCACTGAGTCAGTTCTGACTCAGCAATCCTATAGGACAGAGTAGAACTGCAGCAGAGAGTGTTACAGGGAGCACCTAGGGGATTTGAACTGCTGACCTTTTGGTTATCAGCCATAGACTTAACCACTATACCACTAGGGTTTCCTTCTTAGAGACAGTGCCTATTATGTAATCTTCTTGCCCCACAAAACTTGTGATCCACCCAGATATTGAATTAGGTTTCCTCTTTGTTTTGGTGTTTGTTGCTCTCGCACGTATTTTCATATCTTCATTTTATATGTACATAAAACCAAGCCCATTGCTGCTCAGTCTATTCTGACTCGTAGCAACCCTTTAGGACAGAGTAGAACTTCCTGTAGAATTTCCACAGGGCAGTTGGTGAATTGGAACTGCTGACCTTTCGGTTAGCAGTCAAACTCTTAACCACTACACCCCCAGGGCTTCTCGTTTTATAAATATGTATAGTTGCTGTCAGGTTGATTCTGACTCATAGCAACCCTACAGGACACAGAGGGCTGCCCCGTGGGGTTCCAAAACTGTACTGTTTATGGAAGCACACTGCCACATCTCACTGGCTGGTTGGTTTGAACTCCTCAGCCTTCCAATTAGCAGCCAAGTGCTTAACCAGTGTACTACCAGGCTCCATGTGTGTATGTGTCTGTGTCTGTGTATGGCAAATGTGTGCCTTTATATATACACACACTCCTTTTTTAGGTTTGTATATTTTATACATACATTACCATTCGATACATACACTACTTGCCTCTTTTTCAAGCATCGTTTTTCAAATTTGTTCATCTTGCCTACTCATTTTCACTACCATTTGTAGTATGCCGTTGTGTGAATGGAATACATAATTTATTTGTCCTGTCTTCCGCCTATGGGTGCTTGGGTTGTAACACTGCCTAATTGGAAGCAAACAGTGTACAATGACATCTTCTACCTAGCTACCTACTCATGTGTGAGACGTTCTGTGTTACTATGGTCTTCATAGCCCCTAAGAGAATTTTGAGAAATTGTGTATCTTCTTAGACATTTAAAAATTGCCATCTAAAATATTTTAGCAAAAGGTTATGTAGTTGGAGAAGATGTTACATGTATAACATTGTAATACAGATTCTTAAAACTAAAACTAAAGATCTCTTTTAAGTACATCCAGTGAAATGAAACCATATGATGGTTTGGCTTCCACCAGGAGCTTTGATAGAAATTTTGTATCACTTCTTTTGCTCTTTGAAATTCTGTTCTTCTGCATGCAGAATTTTATCTTAATGCACTACATTTTTATGTTTGACCACGTCTCGTTGATCTCTTTATCAGATTTCTCATTTTCATGTTGGTTTGTAAGAACTCTGTGCCATTTCTGAGTATCATTTTTGTTGTTATGTGAGCTCCAGTGTCATATCCAGGTCTGTGGCTGTCTTTATACACTGTTTGGGGGCTTTTGTTGTTGTTGTATTATGTTTTTACTTTTAATGTTGTCTGTTTATCAGCCAGCCAGGTGCCATCGAATCCTTAATGGTTTAGGGGCATGTGTGTCTTATTTAAAAATACCTTTTCTATCTAAAAGTTGTGAAAGTATTCTCCTGTATTTTCTTCTAAAAGTTCTGAAGTTTCATTTTACATGCTTAATTCTTTCATCCATTTGGAATATATTTCTGTGTACGGATGCTGTAGAAATGTTATTTTATCTTTTTCCAAGGGTATAAACAGTGGTTGCAGGACTGTTTTTGAGTAGTGCATTCCTTGCCAACTGACAGTTTCTGCCCAGTTCCCATATATGTTTAGGTCCTTTTTCTGAGTTGTTTCATTCCATGGATCTATTTCCAACTTGCATCTTAAACACAAAGAACCTGTGTTCTGTTTAGCTGACATTATCTTGTATTCTTTGTAGGTAAACCACCAGTGTTATATACCATATCCATTGTATAATTAACATTCACTAACTTAAACTGAATAAGAATGGGTAGATTGGTCTTGGAAAAATCAGAACAGGGTATACTTACACACATGTATACACATACACAGAACATACTCACATACGTATAGGATTGGCATATATGTGTACATATGCCAAGCCAAGACTCATATACACAGACATATATTTACATATATATACATATACACACATATTTATATACATACACATATGCATATATATATATATATATATACACATACACACACACACGCACAAGTGGAAACTCTGTTGGTGTAGCGGTTAAGTGCTACATCTGCTACCTAAAAGACCGGTGGTTCAGATTCACCAGACACTCCTTGGAAACTCTGAGGGGCAGTTCTACTCTGTCCTGTTAGGGTCGCTATGAGTCAGAATTGACTCGATGGCAGTGGGTTTGGTTTTTACACACACACACACACACACACTCACGCACGAGGGCTGCCAGTTCTCAAACTCATCCTAGAAAAAGTGCTACATCACGCGTTGCTCAGTATCACTATGGTCACATTCAAAGTACTCCCCTTGGGAAACTATGCACTGATGCCAGTGCTGAGTCCACCCTTCAAAGCAGTTTTGGAACTCTTTTTCTCAAATGGCCATCAGAGCTGTTGTCATATTACCCTGGATGTCCTGAATGTTGTCAAAATGTCTTCCTTGCAATATTTCCTTTATCTTCAGGTAAAGAAAAAAGTCACTGGGGGCTAGATCAGGTGAGTAGAGAGGGTGTTCCAATTTGTTTACTGGCTAAAAAACTCCCTCACAGACAACTATACAGTTAAGTTAGCTGACTTGCCACCATGCCACTGTGTGTGATGGCCATTCCAGAAACAGTTCCAAAACTGCTTTGAAGGGTGGACCAGGTGCCAACATTGGGGACTACCTTCCCAAGGGGAGCTCTTCAAAGCTGACTGTGGTGATAATCAGCAATAAGCTGTGTAGCACTTAGAACAATAAAGTTCTCAGACTTAATTGGGGGACCTCATGTGTTTGCATGTATTTGTGTGTGTGTGTGTGTAAGTGTTTATATTTATCCCAATAGTAAACACAATAAATATTAGTGTGAACTCTGTGAATGAGTGCATGAACAAACGACGTGATGGAATAATTAAAGAATAATTGATACAGTTGAAATTATTGTTAGCTCTCCTTATACTGTAGAAAGTTTATGTCAAAGGCTTTAAATCTTGAGGAAGTCCAGTTCTTGTAGCAGTGCAAACCAATAGAACCAAACCTGTTCCTGGGGAGTCAGTTCCGACTTATAGCCACCTTGTAGGACAGAGTAGAAGTGCCCCATTGGGTTTCTAAGGATCACCCGGTAATGTGAACGGCAGCTGTAGCTCTTAACTGCTAAGCCACCAGGATTTCCTTAACTAAAATATAGTCTAGCAGAATCACATAGGAAGTGTGTTAAAATGCAGATTTCTGGGCCCCTTCCCGGACACACTGCATCAGAATCTGTGGGACTGGGGGGGACCTCCCCAAAATGTAAGAACTGCTGGCTTAGTGGCACACCATTCAGAGCCCTTGGGCCATGTTTTACCAAAGAGGACAGTGACAGGTGGAATTTCGACCAGCCCACCTTTTTTAGCAAAGCCATCAACCCTTGGAGGGCGTCACACATTCGAGCTGAGAGAATGTCAGTGGGACACTGCATTCCGTTCCTCTTTTGAGGAAGCTGTTAACTCACCAGTGTGACTTCTCACAAGATCCTTCGTCTGGCTTGTGTTAATTTTCCCATCTGTGGCTTTTCCAGCTTGTTAGAGTTATAGTTAAATTTGCCACGTTTCTTGTAAGGGAGAAAGAGAATAAAACTGGGTCAGGAAGTCCACCGCCTCATTTCTTTTTGTCTCGCCATGGATCTAAATGCTATTTAGGCCACAGTTGCAATGTATAGAATGTTGTCCTGAACTCACTGCAAATTGACTCTTTCAAAAACGGGACTTGGGGTGCTGGCATGCGAGACGCCCTTACGGCTGTTTGTCTGGGCCATTCAACCAATTGTTACACAGAGTGCCTGAGGGTTGGTAGATCCACCATCCTAGGTTAATGACAACCAAGGAATTTTATTCAAAGCATCTTCTTCAGTAGAGCCATTAGCCATTTAAGTATTAAAAGAAAATGGAACTGACAGTGTCCATTTGTTGTCCCAGAAGAGCTGTGCCCAGTGTCCTAAAAAAACAGCCTTAGAAACTGGTTCGTTCAGCACGTCTGTAGAACACTCCAGCTTTTTCCTTGTTGCAGTAATTCGATCTGAATGAACATACCCTAGGAATATATGACTCGTACAAGTGTTTGAAGCAGGGACAAAGCTAGGCTCATCCGGTGTGGTTACAATCATTTTTTATTTCATTCTGCTTGGCAGTCGCGGCGATTAAAGCTTGCAAAGTACGAAATGTTTTTATCAAGTAAGGCATTAAAAATACCGGCCTGTCAGAGGGGGTTGAGGACCTGTGCGTTACGGCAGCTATTCTTCAGCTGCACTAGGGCGTGAAGCAGTGACTAGCATTCACTTTGTGTGGTGGAAAAATCGGGCCAACTTGGGCTTTCATCTTTATTATGAGGCGTCCCACAGCTATTGGAAGGTAATGAGTGGATGCACCCCGTTTAGCTTAAAGTAACAGATCAATACAGAGTTGTTAATTTGTAGATAAATATGGGTTTTCTACTACTGATGTTTCTTGATCTACACAGAGTGGTTATATTAATACTGAAACGTTATTAATCAATAGTTTGCTCTTTAAAAATACATCACTAAGACTACCCAATTACCTTTAAGTATATATCAAAGGGCACAAAGCAATCTGACGTATGCTCAAAGTCCATTAGAAGCTACCAGACATATTAATTAAAATTTTTAGTTACAGTGAAACTGACAGTGGGGATAGAAATTTCTGAGCTGGCAGAAAATAGTTATGGGCTAACTGAAAATTTGACAGTTGCCATTGGATTAGGGTGTGGGCTTTTAGGGGGGATTTAGCCATAATGAAATCTCAGGATGACTTATGGTTTTCTTGAAAATGGCTTTTACTCAGGGCTGTGAACTGAAAAGGTTGCACAGGCCTGCTCTCTTGCATGTGTGGTGAAGAGTGGAAAGACACTAACATGTAGTGGTGTTCAGAAAGTGGAGGTAAAACCACCATGGTGTGTGCAATGTAGCCCTTTGTCTGTCCTGCTGTGTGGTCAGGAGTCACGGTCCTCAATCAGTTGACTTGTAGCAAATGACCACAGTGCCTAACCCTGCACTGCTTGGTCTCTGTCCATTCAGCAACCGTTGTACCTGTGGAAGATTCTAGATTTGGGCTGAGAGGTAAGCTAGCTAGCAACAATAAGCTTTCCTTCCAGACTTGGGTTCTCCCCACCAGCAGCCCAGCCACGTCTCTTGTCCATGTAGATCATCTTGACCAAACTATGTTTACCTGACTAACAACCAACTTTCTCAAACAGTCTAAAACTAGAAAGAAAATCTCACCTGTTACCGTTGAGTCAATTCTGACCCATAGCAACCCTACAGGACAGAGTAGAACTGCTCCATAGAGTTTCCAAGGAGAGCCTGGTGGGTTCGAACTGCAGACCTTTTGGTTAGCATCTGTAACACTTAACCACTGCCCTGCCAGTTTCCCAGACAGTCCAGGAGCTTACCAAGAAAAAACAGGAACAGAGCAATCTATGTGCAGGAACAGAACAAACTGTATACATGCTGTTTTTCTCCCTGTCCCTACGTTCAGTAGGTCTAGTTACTACTTATAGCAAAGCAATCGGCTGTAGGCTCCCGTAGTGCAGTGCAGAATGTGATTTATAATACTGTGCTCACTAAACTACTTAACTACAGTAAAGATCTGGGTGCCCTGAGGAAGTGGGAGTAATGATTCTGGACTCACAGCCTCGTGTAGTTCTAATTGGGTTACTTTGTCAGAAAGTGGCGGTCTGATCACATGTAGAAGAGGCAGCCCAGAGAAAACCTACCTGAGATCCACCTGTAGACATCCCGTACCTGCACTGCTCTTTCCAGAATCTAGCCTCCCTTGCCCCATCCCCTGCTTTGTGTTTGTCTCTGAGCCGTCATCTGGCACAAGCCATCCACAGAGAATCGTGTGAGGTGTAGCTGATTGTCATTCAACCCGTGTGAAATCTTTAGGTGGACATTAGTCACTGCTTTAGACACTTTAGCTTCAAGTGGAAGCAGTCAATTAGAGACCAGAGGGTTTATGGCCACATTATTATCATCATACTCTTAGGGTTTCAGCAGCCCCATTCTGTTTGATCGATCTGTGCCAGGACATTGATGGATAGCTTTGTTCTTCAAATGTCAAATATGTGGGACTTCTGTACTTGATGTATTTACTGATACACTCATCTCCTGGAGATGCCTTTTTCCCCTCTGCAGTGTTTGGCTTTTAGCAGATGGTTGTGATTCCTTTCCCAAGAAGACTGCGTGGGGCTTGTAATCGAATTGTAATTTCCTTTCTATTGTCTCTCAAAAGGCAGTCACACTCCTGAGTTATTGGCACGTGAAAGAAGTCTTTTCCACACACAGAGGACCTCTTGTTAGTGTCAAAAAAATAGATTTAGATGTTTGCTTTTTTTTCTTTTTCCCTTTCCCTTAACATGCAGACTCCATACTAGAAATGAGTTCCCAATTGCAGGGTAGATTTTAGATTTCCAAAACTTTTGCTGTCTTTTATTATGCTGTTTTTTCCAAATATGACTTTCTCAAAGTCACATTTAAATTTCAGTTTTTTATGGATATTTTCCTAGCCCAGTCTCTGAACGGCTTGAGCTGCACAAAGCTTCCAGGCCGTCTCTATGCCCACGGTCGTCAAGTTAATGCTAACTCATAGCGACCCTACTGACCGAGTAAAACTGCCGCATAGGGGTTCCAAGGCGCACCTGGCAGATGTGAACTGTCGACTTTGTGGTTAGTAGCTGTAGCACTTAACCACCACACCACCAGGATTTCCGGACAGTATCTGAACATCACTAAATGCAGTACCATTTTTTCACATGAAACCTTTGGGAGGCACATAGCTGACTTCAGCAAAGGCATCTCCTATCCAATGAAGTGAAGAGATCTTAAGTCAGGCAGTGAAGATCACCTAGTCCCTTCTTTAAATGAAACAGAAAGACAGAAAGCCTGGTTCTCACCAAAAAAGCTGAGTGGGCTTCCGTCTTGTCTTTCATCGAGAACTACGTGCATGGGGTACAGTCTTCAAGTGGTGTAGATAGTTAATGTTCTAGGCTGGTAACTGAAAGTTTTTATGGTCTCAGTCTGCCCCGTGGCACTGCAGAAGAAAGGCATGGCAATCTGCTCCTGCAGAAGAATCTGCCTTTGAAGGCAGTTTTCCCCTGACACACATGGAGACTCCATGCATCAGAGTCAACTTAACAGTAGCTGGTACATGGAGGGCACATTCAAGTACATGGGGTTACCAACTTCCCTCCTGAGCCCAGCTAGTCCACACTTCTGCCTACCCATCTCCACCCTAGTACCCAGATTTCTACTGTGCTTTCTGTGTCATGGACTTGCTCAGTTCCTTTGGGTCCATTTATTAGCTGATGTCCGTGCAGGAAACTGACCAATGTTTCCCGGTAATGGAAGGCAGCCCTTGACACATCAGAGGAAATTCTCAGGGGACACTCAGTATCCATTTTTAAGGCTGAAAGGTAAGGGGATAATTCTTGTGGTTGGCTCTAATGCAGGTAAAAATACGAAATCACAGAGGTACAAGGCCTGGCTTTCTGTGATTATTGCTGTCTCTTGAAAGAGGGTATTCTGCAGCACAGAGCCTTGTCCGTTAGTGCAGAGTCAGGGGGGACCCAGGCCAGCCTTCTACAGGGCAGAAGTTCAGCACCACTTTCCAGCCCTCTGCTCCTTCCTTGCAGAAGGGTAGCCTGGTGGCCCTTCCAATACTGGCCTCCCTCACTTCTGTTGACCTGGAATGCCCTAGCAGAAGGGCAGCCCTGTACCTCTGGGCTGGTGCAGGGTTGCTGAGTACAACAGTGGTGACAGCCCGAAGCAGGCACAAAGCTGATGGAATCATCTTGACCTAAGCATTCACATTCAGCTTCAGCCTTGCCCAGGGTTAAATGGAACCATTCGAGTGACTGTTTCTCACAAAAGCTAGCTGGTATCTCCATCAGAAAAAGGCACACTGTGAAACTTGAAAGAGTTTGCGGGGAGAACACATGCAATTTTGTACAAACTCTACCCACTTTTGGAAACCCTGGGGGCATGGTAGTTAGATGTTGTGGCTACTAATCAAACGGTCAGCAGTGTGAATCCATCAGGTGCTCCGTGGACACTCAGAGAGACAGATTGCAGACCAGGGGTGTCTGAAGACCCTCCAGAACCCTTGTCAGACCTGCGAGAAAGAATTATTCGGGGAGACTTGGCTGGCCCGGGAGAGAAATCTTTACTGGGAAGTAAAAGCTCTTCCAAGTGAGGCAGCAGCAATGTATATAGCAGTCCAGCAGCCTGCACCACTGAGCAAGTTTGGGCATAGTGGTTAAGTGCTATGGCAGCTACCCGGAAGGTTGGCAGTTTAAATCCATCAAGTGCTCCTCGGAAGCTCTGTGGGGCAGTTTGACTCTGTCTGTAGGGTTGCTATGAGTTGGATCAGCACTACAGCAGAGGGTTGTTGTGCACCAGGTATAGCTGGGGACAAAAAATCAGTGATGGGAGTCTGATCTGTTTCCTTTCTTATCAGGCAGATGCTTATCAGACTTCAAGACAGTTCCTGCCGCAGGGGCTTCTGGGACTGGTAGCAAGACTTATTATGGGGTGTTGTGCATCTGCAGTTTCTTGTTCCCTTGGTTCCATCCCTTGGTCCTGATGTAGCTCTCTGGTGCCCCCGTTGGAAAGACACCTAGTAACTGAAATGGGACTTTATGTGCTTGTCCTCAGAGTTGATTTCATCCGATTCCTTCAGAAAAACAACTCAGGAAGTTGACAACAACTGTTTGTGGACTTGTCTCAGTGTCCCAGGATACAGTCAATCACTGGATCTTTTTATCCTTTATTAATTGCTGATAGTTTCCAGTTTTGGTCACGTTACTTACAGAGGCCCTCAGGTTCCTCGTCTTACTCCCAGCTGTTGACTGAAGAGTTTTTGCCTTTTTCTATACTGTTTCCAGTGTAAGTTCCCCACAGAGTATTCTGCTGCCTCAGTTCTCATCTTTCCTATAAGGTCACTATGAGGTGGAGACAGCTTTGTAGGTGGTGCTGCTGCTGGTTTCATACCTGCTTTTTTACTGACCAAGTAGCTAAGTGGAAATGTCTTTCTCTAGATGCTGAACTTGTTCTCATTGAGCCCAGGAGCCTTGATTTATGTTGTGTCCCAGGCGCAGTAGGGACACCACAACTGTGTAACTGACACAGCTGTGTGAGAAGAGAGGGAAACTCAGATTCCAGGGGCGCACTGGGAGTGCTGGGCTCCTCACCTGCCTCAGCCTCCCGCCACAGACTGTCATCCGTGGACAGGAGCCAGGTAGCAGAGAACCAGCCCCTTCTTCCCCGCAGAGAGACGGCTGGCTGCCCACTGAGCACCGTGAGAATACAACCGTGTTTACTCTGCAGTCCCTGTGGGAGACGGAACCCCAAATTAAGTTGCAGAGGCACAATGGAAGTCCTGACTAGGGAATTTTAATGTAAAAATCGGTGGTTTAAATTCAGTCCTTGAGCTAACTGGTGTAGGTTTTCAAATGAGGATATAACAAGAGTTATACCAGGGCTCAGAAGAGTAAGTGTGGGAAGGCATTTGGAACCAATTTAAAGCTAGAAATGAAATGAACAGAAAGGCTTGCCAGCAAACCATCAAAATAAAACACAAAAACTTACGGGAGCGTGGCAATGGTGCTCACACGCCCTTCCTGCTGCCCGCTTCCTCTTCAGTCACCGAGGGGTGACTGAGGTGCAGGATGGATGGGAGTACTGATGTGTTGGTTTGTACTTAATCCACCTTGTGCTGGGACCACTGGTATGTCTAACCCAGCTTAAATCCTCAGGTTACCCTGGAAATACCAGAAAAATGATCCTTTCGTCAACAAGATCTTTGTGGAATGAGGGTGGAGTGAGCTTGCCACCAGATGGCCACCTTTAAGGACTAAATCCATGAAAAAATGGACCAGAGCCAACTGGAAAGCTATGGCCTTGATGGCTCGATGGCAAAATTCTCACCTTCTGTTGGCGAGTGATTCCCAAGTTCCATTCCCAGCCAGTGTCCCTCATGGGAGGCCCTCCCCTGCCTGTCACTGGAGGCTTGTGTATTGCTATGGTGCTGGACAGGTTTCAACAGAGTTTCTAAGCTAAGCCTAGGGAGAAAGACCCAGCTGTGTATTTCTGAAAATCAGCCAGTGAAAGCCGTGTGGATCCAAATGGTCTGAACCGCAACTGATCAAGGAATAAACCACCAACCTGGTCCAGGAATGGCACTGGATAAAAACCAAAAACTGAGTGCACTACCTAGAGGTCACAGCAGAGCTGCCCCATAGAGTTTCCAAGGAGTGCCTGGGGGATTTGAACTGCTGACCTTTTGGTTAGCAGATGTAGCACTTAAAGATCAAAGAATGGCACTGGATGAAAACCCAAAATCAAACCCACTGCCGTCAAGTTGATTGTGACTCCTGGCAACCCCAAATGGCAGAGTATAACTGCTCCACAGAGTTTCCAGGAGTGCTTGGAGGATTCAAACTGCTGACCTTTGGGTTGGTAAATGTATCACTTAACCGTTAAACCACCAGGGTTTCTGCCCCTGGATATGGCGACAGTTTATTCCATGGTGCCTGGGGTCAGGAAAGGTTGGACCAGAAAGCCACGGAGATGCAGGTGGGGTAATAAAAAGGAAGGGTTGAAAGGAACAGCCAGTTCCATCAGAATTCCATCAAAAGTTCCTGGAAGCTTTTTTAAATGCAGGTTCTCGAGGGGCTGGGCAGGGCCCAAATCTGTTTAAAAACAAAAAGAAAAGATTCTTCCCCAGGGCCTTCTGATGCTCCCTAAATTTGATCACTAATGGAAGGAACTATGTTCTCAACTTGTTTTTACGTAAAAAAAGAAATAAAGTACTAATCTTCAGAAAGACAGGTCACCTGAAAAGGTTTGTAACAAAGCAAAATTTTATTAACTCAGCTTGACGTGAAACACCTTCTTGAATGAAGCAAAATATGAGGTCTGACAGTGAAGTCCACAAACTTAATTGTTCTGAGTGTTACATACCTCACTGAATATCACTATAGTCACCTTCGAAGTACTCCCCTTGGGAAGCTAAACATCAACACTAGCACCTGCTCCACCCTTCAAAGCAGTTTTGAAACTGTTTCTCTGGAATGATCATCAGAGCTGTCATCATATTGCCCTTGCTGTTCTGAATGTCATCCAGATATTTTCCTTTCAATATTTCCTTTACCTTCAGGTAAAGAAAAAAAGTCATTGGGAGCCAGATGAGGTGAGTAGAGAGGGTGTTCCGATACAGCTATTTGTTTACTGGCGAAAAACTCCCTCACAGACAGCTATACAATTAAGCTGGTAAACTCGCCACTGTGCCACTGTGCACAATGGCCATTCCAGAAAGCATTCCAAAATTGCTTTGAAAGGTGGACTGGGTTCTGGCATCGGGGTATAACTTCCCAGAGGGACTACTTCGAAGGTGAGCACCATGATATTCAGCAGTGAGGCGTGCAGCACTTCTTCTAGCATAAATTCTCGAACTTAATTGTCCGAACTCATATCAATGATATACACATAGATGAATACATAGGTTAGATAGATTGATTGATAGATCAAAGGTACATAGAAGATAGATAGGTACATAGATAGATAGATGGATAGATGGATGAATAGATGGATGATAGATAGAAGGTATAATCCTCAGTTCACGGGTCTACTTAATTAAGGCTGACATTCCTTCTTCTGCACTCTTCTGGAATGTGGCCACACTTACTCTAGACATTTGGCCTGGCTTTCCCAGAAACTGGCTGTAGTTTCTGGCTACTGCCTCTTGAGAATGTAGACTCTGTAAATGCAAAGCACTGCTATTGTTATTCATGCAGCTTTTGTTTATCTTCCCAAAAGAAACAATTGAGCTGTGGCAGAGGAGTGCTGGTTGCAGGGCTGTGGGGAAGGTAAAAGCCACTGCAGGTGGAGCGCCTTAATGGGGTATTAATTGGGAAGCAGGTGACAGCTAATAGGTAGCCCAGCAGGTATGTAAATAGGCCCGTGGGAGGAAAAGCATTGAATTTTATGCTCTTTAACTAAAAATAAAGACCTGATATTTAGCTTATCTGTGCTGAAATCCGCTCTGTGAGGGTCCTGACAACCGCCAACATCATCAATGATTCATTATTATCTCAGCGCCGTCCTGGCTACTTAATAGGATCTTCAGCCTCTTCATTTTTCATTGTTTCAGCTGATTCTTTGGCTTCAGAATCAATACTTTTTCTCCTCTCTATGCACATCACAATCATTTTTGTAGGTTGTTTAGTAAAAGTGACATTCCAGCTCTAGCCTTCCCTCAGGTGACATTGTTTTGCTCTAGCTTGTTGGAGGTACCCAGGAAACATGCAGTGAGGCCAGGGATAGTGAGCACACCGAGAACATGTACTCCCAAACTGATACTGTCCTTCAGAGTAGTTACCTTGAGAAGCGTTATCAGGTGTTCCACTGCTGTTTTGACTCAGTTGTTTTTCAAGAAAGCACTTCAATGATTATTTTCAGTTGTTTTATAAAACACCCATAAAAATAATCCTTGTATATATATCAATCTCTTGTTTTTTTACCCATAAGCATTGCCCAACATCATTGCCTACTTTTATCACTCAAGACAAAACAAAACAGAAACAGTTGCTGTTGAGTCAATTCCGATTCATGGTGATTGCAAGCATGTCAGAATAGAGCTGTGACCCACAAAGATGACTTTTTTTTAGAAGGGGACCGCCATACCTTTCTTCTGAAGTGGATCAATGTGGACTTGAACCACCAATGCTTTGGGCAACAGCTGAGTGTGACAACTGTGCCCCCTAGGGACCCCCAAACCAATTGCAGTACAGTTGACTCAAACAAATGGGTGAGCGCCAAATGACACTTGACTTTGGAAATCCATCTCCCATATAGATTCACTGTGGCTCAGGATATTCCAAGGAACACATCTTGGGCTCCCAGGGAAGAGTTCCATGGGATGTCCTCAGTGCTGGCAGCCTGCTTGGAAAAAGTGTCCGGCTTCCCAGAACAATGATTTTGCATGGCATCCACTTACCAAAAAAAAAAAAAAAAAAAAAAATTGCTGTCAAATCAATTCCAACTCAGAGCAACCCTTTAGGACAGAGTTGAGCTGCCCCACAGAGCTTCCAAGGAACATTTGGTGGATTTGAACTGCCAACCTTTGGTCAGACGTCATAGCACTTAACCACTACGCCACTTTGATATTCCTGAATTTGGCTGTGCTGGTTTACAAGTTCAGGCACTTCAGTTTGGTGTTACCATTTTATTTATCAATGTCTTAGAAAAAAAGAAAAACAAACTACTCCACATTTTCCTTTTAGCTGATCCTCCCTGTGGTTATAGGTTGGTGGAAAGAGGAAGGGAAGTTTAGATTCTTTTGCTGGGTTGGCTCACGTCTGTCATTGTTTTGTGGCAAGAACCAGTAATGGTTTTAAAGTCTAATTTAGCCTTTTCCTGTTAGAATGGCTAAATATCCGTGGTGCTTGAACAGGCTAAATATTAGTGGAGCTACAGTTTGTACCCTAGAAAATGAATTAGCTTGATATTATCATGCAGATCTTTTCCTGTAGTTGAAGTACTCATTAATTTTACTGCTAATGAGATGTTAGCAATTAAGTACCTTTAATTAATGGAAATCAGACAAAAGCAAGAGCTACTCTCTGTATCTTCATAAAAATAGGGAAAATGTTTGTAGAGCTCATTGTGAATTTACTGGGAGAAGCAGCAGAAATCTGAGCTACTTGAGATCAAATGTTCTGGTCCAGAAAGTCATTAGAAAATTGTGCTTTCAGAATGTTAAAGGGGTAGGCCTGTTTGGATGTTATGCAGATTATGGGAGATTGTGGGGAGGGAAAAAAAACCGTAACTGAGAGCCAGTCCTACATGTAATAGCAAATTTCATGGTTGAAGCTGCAACAGGATTGAGTGCAATTAATAGTTCTGAAGCAGTTGTTGAGTTCTGGGGTAGACCCTGAACACGTAATTAGATTATTAAAAATGGCCTGTCTTCGGCGGCCTATTACTAAATTGAAATCCAATTATGGTTTTATGATTTTGCTGAAAAATATTTCAGTGTTTTGCTTGAGTCTTCCTGGAAGATCATTCCCTCTTTGCATCAGCATTTGCACAAGTCACAATACATTTTCCAAACAAATCTGACCTCAATTATCTCGGAATCCATCTTATATTAGATGAAATCTGTTTTAATGAGTGTTTTTTGTGTCTGATATCATAATCGTGCCTCTCCATCCCGGAGGAATTAAAAGATGGTGAGAGAAGACTTTGCAAAATATCTTTTTAATGGAAGGCATGCATATTTTAGGAAAAAAACTAAATGGTGCCATCTTAATACACCAGAAGGCATCGTGCTCAAATAGGTGCCTGAGCGTGCTGCAAGACAAACTTGGTTCGGTGTTCAGTAATTGGCAATGGAAATGTAATAAAGCAGTTGTTTGCAAAGAGACGGGCTCAGACATTTCATGCACTCCTGCAGTGTGGATTTAAATGCTAAGTTAAATATTTATGAACCCGAGATTTTTATAATTGATCATTGTGTGATTTATACACAGTAATTATAATTAGGTTGAAAGAGATTTTAAAAAGCCAGTTTCCTGGTAGCCAAGGCCATTAAATAACACTAAGCTGCCAAAACAAAAATTAGGTGGGAACCCAGCCACCAAGTGCTGAGTGCCTGTCCCCACATCTGATGGATGATGAGACACAACATCTCATCAGGCATCTCACCTGACGCCCGTAGGAGTACCCCTCCCCAGGGCTCCTACGTCACCTGCTGTCCTTTTTGCTGCCTTCATTTCAGACCCAGATGAACATAAACAAGTATAAAACTTCCGAGATCCAATGTATAACAAAAGGAAAAGGTGGAGGAGGTTGGAAAGGTTAATTAAAAATGTAATGATCCCATTTGCTGAGACAGCACTATTAATCATTGTGTAGCTAGAGCCATGGGACTTGCCCACCTCTTGTAGGAGACACCTAATTTTTTAAGGTGCAGAGTGGCCCGGACAGTATGCGCATTAAGGAAACACAAGCTGTGACAGACAAGGCTAGACCATGGCTTATGCTCAACATCGGGAACTGCCTTCAACAGACGGAAGAATTATTTTCAAATTTACAGATATTCAAAATAATTAAGCCACTAGAACCCCAGAGGAAACTTGAGTATGGCTTGAGGCATAATGTAGGTAGGTAAGGTATGACAGGGGAAAAAAAAAAAAAGAACCAGGACAGGGAACAAATTCATGATCGTGTAATACAATATTTCTGAAATGGTATATGAGTGATCCAGTGAGTCCCAAAGAGCCAATATGTGCATTTTAAATGTGATTTTTAGCACCCCAGCTGGAAAAGGCGAAGCTCTCGAGGCATCGATGACAAGAGTCACAGCCTTGTAGGATCACATGTGCAATCTGACCCTCATGGACATCAGAAAGACCAGACTTTCTGTGGGAGCTTCCAGAGAATCCTTCCCTATCGCTGCATAAATCTTGGAGCCTTCTGTCCATTTTTTATTTGCTGGGATAACACGTTAGAGGGAGCCAATTTGAAGAAAAATAGTAGTTATGTTAACATGGTAATTAATCAAGTTGGAAAGAAAAGAGGAAACAAGTTTTGAATTCAATTCTGCAGCCTCTAAAACGAAAGGCAGGAAGATACCCAGAAGTTCGCAAGCATCTGTCGACCAGGTTTTTGTGCTGTCTTGTGAACTTTCTGTTTAATAAATCACTGCTCTCGCAGCCCCTGTCGATTTTAAGGCATTTCTTGTTTTATTCTGCCTCATGATCTACAGAAATGGAGTTCTAGTTGCTTGCATCTGTGTTGGCATGCTGAATCGTGTGGACTGGTTAGCTGGCCCTGACGTTCGCCAGTGATGGTGGTATTTTCAAAACGCAAGTAATGAGGGGCTGCCGACCACAGCAATAGCCTCTTCGACTTCAGACAGTAGGAGGAGTGCATTTGGGATAAAGGCTGTTCCCTGCTCTAGAGGGATTTAGAATATGAAATCTTCTGCCCATGTGTAGTTCATCCCTGACACCTTCAACATGAGGGTCTGAGAGAAAGTTGGAAGTGGACCTTCAAGAAGACTGAGAAAAAGGATCTGTTTCCACGTGCTGTGCTTGCAGGTCAGGGTGAGATCACTGGTCCGGGCATTCGTTAGAGCAGCAGACAGACAGCATGGCTGTAGGTTTTGAATGGGGCTGTGTATTCTGTCCCCCGTCATCAGGTTTCATCCAGAAGCCTTGAAGTGATCGTCAGAAAAGGCAAACTGTGCTTTGAATTGATTCATTTGAATTCTAGTATTGCTGGAGAATATCACATGTACTCTGGGCGGCCTGAAGAATGAACCAGTCTGTCCCGGAAGAACTGCAGCTGGAACACTCCTTTAGAAGAGAGGATGGAGAGTCTTTGGCTCGTGTACTTTGAACGTGTTATCAGGAGGGACCAGTTCCTGGAGAAGGATGTCATGACTGGATAAAGCAGAAGGTCAGGGGACAAGAGAAAGACATTTTCTTGAGAAGAGACACCAGTGATATATCACTATGAGTTGTCTCAACATCGGGGAGACATCAGTGATGTCTCACCAGTGACCTCAAATGGCAGTGGCTGTGAGCACGGCACAGGGCTGCCAGGGTTTCTTTCAGGGTCGCTGAGGCAGAAACCACTGGACAACACCTAGTAACAATGGCAATCTGACCATCAAATGAAAGGCCTTTAAGGCTTGAAGGGACTTTACTGATATCATTTCACAAAAGGGGACGCTGAGGCCCACAGGGGCAGAGCTAGCATGTGCAAAGAGACTCAGATGATCAGACCAAATTTAAGTCCCCAAGTCCCCAGATGCCTCATTCATTGCACCTCCATCAGCCCCTGACTTTCTCTTCCGTGTGATTGGAGGGTGGCCTCTGGTTTCTATGACGGTTATACCACCTGTACCCAAGCCAACAGGAAACTCATCACAGTCGGCTGTGATCACAGCCAGAGAGACATAGAATGGTGACAGAGAAAGCAATCTGTAATCTGCAAAGTAACAACATGGTAACGACTAACTCTGAAGCAAAAAGCTGTTTAAATGGCATTCTCCGCCCTGCAACACTGATGCTGGAGAGGATCTCATTAGCGGAGCACAACCAACGCGCATATGCCCTCCCTTAAGAAAACAAGATTTCTAGTCAACAGCTTCATTCTGAGAATGCTCTCCACTCAGACGGCCTCCTGGATACTCGATGCAACTTAAAGAATCAGTAACAGCAGATGGAAGGAGAGATTAGAGGTGGCGAGGAGGGGTGGGGAGCAACATTTCAGTGCTGAGCTCGAAAATGAAGTGTGCAGAGGATGGCCCTCGGAGTTACGGCAAAGCTGTTCTGAAGGCTTCCCAGGCAGATTAGGATGTGCTTGCACCCAGACCATAAAACAGAGGCACCTTCCTGTTTCTCACGCAGTGCATGAGTTGATGGCGGATTGGGTGTGACTCATGTTGTGTAAATTGAATCACTCTCTTCCTCACCTCCGCCTCCTCTTGTAACTGAGGTAGCATTTTGGTGCGCTGGGGGATCCATTTAATAGATATGGAGAATCGATCTTCTTACCAGGTGAAAAACCAGTTCTTATGTATGTGGCCTGCAATTTCAGAAGTGTTTATTTGGGACTTCAGCAGTAGGGCCAGAGAGAGGGCTGGAAATAGGTTAGTGAGAGGAATGAGAGGGAAGGAAAAGGTGTACCCCAGAGCTGTCCTCCACTTGCAGTATGTGATTGGCTTGTGAATGGTTTTTCAGGTCAAATCGAGGGTCAGTGAAAATGGGGGAAACTTTCGATGAGAGGTGTTGACACAGTGCCCACTACCAACCAAAGAGTGTGAAAATGGCATGGGGCTGGACAGTGCTTCGTTTGATCACACACGAGGTCACTGTGAATCAAAAACAACTTGATGGCAGTGGTCCAGGGTTGAGTGCATCTGTCTTCTTCGATACAGCATAGTAAGTCTTTTCAAATACATGAGAAAGTGAGAACAATTTTATAGTGAACCTGTCACCTCCAACCAAACCTGTCACCTCCAGCCAAACCAAACACGTTACCCTGGAGCCAGTTTCAGCCATAGCAACCCCACGGGACAGAATAGAATGGCCTCATATGGTTTCCAGTGATGTCATCTTTATGGACAGAGACTGCTGCATCTTTCTCCCTCAGAGAGGCTTGTGGATTCAAACCCCCAATGTTCTGGTCAGCAGCCGAACACTTTAATCACTGAGCCACCAGGACCCCTTATGCACCACCTGTTGTTGTTGTTGTTAGGTGCCATCAAATTGATTCTGACTCACAGCAACCCTTTGAACAACAGATGGAAACAGTGCCCAGTCCTGCACCATGCCCACAACCATTTTTATGCTTAAGGCCACTGTTCCAGCCACGATGTCCATCCATCTCCTGGATGTTCTTCCTTTTTTTTGCTAATGTTCCACTTTACCAAACATAATTTCCTTCTCCTGGCACTGATCTCCCCTGACAACATGTCCAAAGTGTGTAAGACGCAGTCTCGCCATCTTTGCTTCCAGGAAGCACTCTGACTGTGCTTCTTCCTGAACAGGTCTGTTTATTCTTTTGGCACTCCATGGTACACTCCATATTCTCCTCCAGCACTGCAACTCAAAGGCATCAGTTCTTCTTCAGTTTTCCTTATTCACTGCCCAGCTTTAATATACATATGATGGGACTGGAAGTACCATGACTTGGGCTAGGTACACCTTAGTCTTCAAAGTGACATCTTTACTTTTCAACACTTTAAAGACATCCTTTGCAGCAGGTTTTCCCAATGCAATGTGCCTTGTGATTTCTTGACTGCTGCTTCCATAGACATTGATTGTGGAACCAAATACAATTAAATTCTTGCCAATCTCAATCCCTTTTCCATTTTATCATGAGATTGCTTACTGGTCTGGTTGTGAGGATTTTTGTTTTCTTGATGTTGAAGTGCCACCTCTACTGAAGGCTTTGGTCTTTGATGTTCATCGGTGTTTGAAATTCTCTTCACTTTCAGCAAGCAAGGTTGTGTCATCTGCACCGTGCAGGTTGTTAATGAGTCTTCTTCCAAGTCCGATTCCTTGTTCTTTTTCATGTAGTCCAGCTTCTTGGATTATTTGCTTGGCATACAGATTGAAGGAAACCCTGGTGGTGTAGTGGGTTCAGTGCTACGTCTGCTAATCAAAAGGTTGGCAGTTCAAATCTGCCAGACCTGCCTTGGAAACTGTGGGGCAGTTCTACTCTGACCTTTAAGGTCACTATGAGTCAGGGTCACTATGAGTCAGACCCAATTCGATGACAGTGGGTTTTTTTGTTTGTTTGTTTTTCTTGGATTATTAGCTCAGCATACAGATTGAAAGGGTATGGTGAAAAGGGTATGACCCTGCCCCACACCTTTCCTGATTTTAACCATGCACTATCCCCTTGTTCTGTTTATATGACTGCCTCTCAATCTTTGTACAGATTGCTAATGAACACAATTAAGTGTTCTGAAATTCCCATTCTCTGCAATGTTATCCATAATTTGTTATGATCCACGTAGTCAAATGCCTTTGCACAGTCAATGAGACACAGGTAAGCATCTCTCTGGTGTTCTCTGCTTTCAGCCAAGATCCATCAGACATCAGCAATGATATCCCTGGATCCACATCCTCCTCTGAATCCAGCTTGAATTTCTGGAAGTTCCCTGTCAGTATACTACTGTGGTCACTTCTGAATGATGTTTAGCAAAATTTTACTTGTGTGTGATACTAATAATATTTTTTGATAGTTTCTGTGTTCGATTGGGTCACCTTTCTTGAGAATAGGCATAAATATGGATCTCTTCCAGTCAGTTGGCCAGGTAGCTGTCCTCCAGATTTCTTGGCATAGATGAATGAGCACTTCCAGTGCTGTTAGCCAGTGCCTTCAGTGCAGCTTTGACTTCTTTCTTCAGTACCATGAGTTCCTAATCATGTGCAGTGTCTCGATATGTTTGAACATTGACCAGCTCTCTCTGGTGTAATGACTCTGTGTATTCCTTCCATCTTGTTTTGGTGCTCCCTGAATCGTTTAATAGTTTCCCTGTAGAATCTTTCACTATTGCCACTGAGGGCTTGAATTTTTTCTTCAGTTCTTTCGACTTGAGAAAGGCAGAGCTTGTTCTGCACTTTTGGTTTTCGATCTCCAGCATTTTGAACATGTCATTGTAATACTTTGTCTTCTTGAGCCTCTCTTTGAAATCTTCAGTTCAGTTCTTTTACTTCATCATTTCTTCCTTTTGCTTTACCTACTTGACATTCAAGAGCAAGTTTCAGTGTGTCTCTTCTGACATTCAATGTGGTGTTTTCTTTCTTTCCTGTCTTTTTTCATGGCCTCCTACTTTTCTCATGTGTGATGTCTTTGATGTCATTCCCAGACTCCCCTGATCTTTAATCTGTCTCCATTTGTCTGTCAGTTTGTCATACAGTTGGCGCTTGCACGTTGCTGTGATGTTAGAAACTATGCTGTCACTATTCAAATACCAGCAGGGTCACCCGTGATGGACAGGTTTCAGCTAAGCTTCCAGACTAAGACAGACTAGGATTAAGGGCGCAGCAGTCTACTGAAAAGAATTAGGCAGTGAAAACCTTATCCACCACTTCAATTCTAGTATATTATTTTATCACCTATCTATCCATCTACCCATCTAAATGTGTTTATGCATATCATAGTAAATTGCAGATGTGAGTATAATGAAACCAAACCCAAACTCTAAGTCTTGAAGTCTATTCTGACTCATATGGATCCCATAGGACAGAGTAGATTGCTCCATAGATTTTCCAAGGCTGTAATCCTTATGGAAGTAGACTGCCACACCTTTCTCCTTTGGAACAGCTAGCTGGTAGATTCAAACCACTGATCTTTTGGTTAGCATGAAGCACTGAACCATTGTGTCACCAGGATTCCTTTGACATAAAGTGTAACTAAAAAGAAAACTAAACCTGTTGCTGTCAATTCCAACTCATAGTGACCCTATAGAACAGAGTAGAACTGTCTTGTAGTTTCCGAGGAGCAGCTGATGAATTCAGACTGCTGACATTTTGGTTAACGCTCATAGCTCTTAACCACTATGCCACCAGTGTTTCCAACGTAAACATCAAGCCAAACCTAACCCTTTGCCATTGAGTCGATTCCAATTCATAAAGACCCTATAAGACAGAGAGAGTAGAACTGCGCTGTAGAGTTTCTGAGGAGTGTCTGATAGATTTGAACTTCTGATCTCTTGGTTGGGGTCTGTAGCACTTAACCACTGTGCTCCTCGGGGGGGGGTCTACTGCCCCTTAAATATGTCAGAACAAATATCATCAACCAGTGTTCAATAATTTGCAGTTTGGGTAAAATTTACATATGCACAAACCTTGGTGTACTGATCTCTGTGTTTTGCTAAATATATACATCCATGCAACACAAACTTGCAAGACGGAGAACCTTACCATCATCCGAGGGAGCTCCCTCTTTCCCCTTTCCAACCAATGCCCACCCCTCACCCTCTAAAAGCAACCTGTTCAGATTTTTCCATTGTTTTTTAGTTTTCCCTGTTCCAGAACTTACTACATAGGGAATCATGAAGTGTGTGCTATTTATGGTAAAGCACCTTCCCTCCCCCCACCCCCTGCTCAGCATAGCATCTTTGAAGCTCACCTGTGCAGCTGCATGTATCAGTAGCTGTTTTTATGACTGAGTAGTACTCCATTGTGTGGATAGCTCACAGCTGGTTTAGTCATTCTTCTGTTAATGGATACGTGGGCTATTTCCAGTTTTGGAGTATTGTCAATACTGTTATGACATTCTTACACAAGTTTTTTTATGGACATATGTTCTCATTTTCTTGAGTAAGTATCTAGGAATAGAATTTGTGGGTCATAGCATAGGCATATGTTTAGATGTAGAAAAAACTGCCAACCATTTTTCCAAAGTGGTTGGACCACTTCACACTCCCTCTAACATCACTGACATTTAATCTTGTCACTCTGCAATTTTAATAATTGTATTTGGTATGTAAAAAACCCATTGCTGTTGAGTTGATTCTGACTCATAGTGACTCTGTAGGACAGAGTACAACTGCCTGTAGAGCTTCTAGAGAGCCCCTGGTGGATTTGAATTGCCCAACCCTTTGGCTAGCAGCCGTAGTACTTAACCACTACACTACAAGGGTTTTTCCTTATTATGGTTTTAATTTACATTCCTTTAAAATTAATGATGGTGAACACTTTGCGTGTGCTTATTCCTATTTGTGAAGTATCTGTCATAGGATAGCTTTAACAAAGAGAAATTTATTGGCTCATAGGAAGATAATTCAGGGCATCATCTCCAGAGATAGTCTTTCTCTGCTGGTTCTGAAAGTCCTTCTAATCAATCTTCAACTGCACTGGAAGCTTCTGAGGTGCAGGGACCCCAGGTCCACAGGATGACTCTGCTCCTGGCACTGCTTCGTTCCTAATGGCCTGAGGTCTCTAACTCTCTGCTGGCTTCCCTTTCCTTTATACCCCAAAAGATTGCCTCAAGGCACAATACAGTCTTAAAGACACTAACATAACTGTTGCCCATCCTCTCTCGTTAACACCATAGAGGCAGGATTTATAATATATGAGGACAACCAGTTAAGTTGGGGGACTCATTCTTAGAAAAAAGTGTTGCATAACTCATTGGTAAATATCACTATGGTCACCTTTGAAGTGTTTCCCTTGGAAAACTACGCACCAATGCCAGCATCTAGTCTATCCTTCAAGTCAGTTTGGGGACTTTTTTTGGAATGGTTATCAGAGCTGTTGTCATGTCACACTTGATGTCCTGAATGTCATCAAAATGTCTTCATTTGAATTTCCTTTACCTTCAGGTAGACAAAAAAGCCATTGGGGGACAGGTCAGGTGAGTAGGTATGGGATTCCAATACAGTTATTTGTTTGCTGGCTTAAAACTCACTCACAGACAACTATACAATTAAGTTTGCAAACTTGCCACCATGCTGCTGTGCACAATGGCCATTCTAGAAAGACTTCTGAAGGGTGGACTAGGTGCTGGTGTCATAGCGTCCCAAGGGGAGGACTGTGAAGGTGACAGTAGTCATATTCAGCAGTGAGGTATGTAACACTTAAAACAGTTAAGTTCATGAACTTAATTGTCAGGCCTTGTATGGTGATGTTACCTAACACCAGGAATCATGGTCTAGCCACATTGCTACACTCATTTTTGGAGAACACATTTCAATCCATGATAGCCAAGCCAAGTGCCGTGGAGTCAGATCCGACTCGTGATGACATAGTGTCCCAAATATTGGCCTCAGTTTTTAATTGGTTTTATTTTCTTTCAGTCTTGGGTTTTAGTCATTTTTTAAAATGTATTTTAAGTATCAGTCTTTTGTCAAATAGATGTTTTGTGAATATTTTTCTATCAGACTGTGGTTTGTCTTAATATATGTAGCAGTATCTTTTTGAAGAACAGTATAGTTTTTTTTTTGAGGAAATTTAAATTACCTTTTTTAACCTTTTTTTTTCAATGATTATTGCTTTCTGTGTCCTGAGATCCCTTTTCCTGTTCAAAGTCATGTAGGTATCACCTTACATTTTCTTCTAAAAGCTGTATGATTTTTGCTTTTATGTTTAAGACCATAATGAATCTTGCATTCAGTTTTGTGTATGATGTAAAGTAGGAGGTTAGATTTTTCTCCTGTGGTGATAGTCTCTTGTTATAATACCATTTGTACTTTCCTTCCCTTATCGGGCTGCTTTAGCACTTCTATCAAAAATAAAATGACTTACGTAGACTGTACCTGGGTCCTATCCCACTGTTGTGTTTGAGCTGCATATGCTTTACCACACTGTCCTGGTAACTGTAGCTTTACAGCAGATCTTTAACTCAGTTAAAGTCTTTCAGCATTGTTGTTCTTTTTGAAATTGTTTTGGGTACTCTTTGTCCTTTGCATTCCCACATATATTTTAGAATGAGCTTGTTCATATCAAGATAGGTTATGATTTGGGGATGACTGACACTTTAATAATATTGAGTGACTGATACTTTAATAATATTGAGTCTTCCAGTCCATGAACATGGTATGTATCCCTACATATTTAGGTCTTCTTTAATTTTTCCCATAAATATTTGGTAATTTTCAGTAGAAAAGTTTTGCCCATCTCTTGATAAGTTCATTCCTAAGTGCTTTATTTTATTTTATAGTTTGGTGGTACTGTAAGTGGACTTATGTGTTTAAATTTCATTTTCTAATTTTTTTGCTGCTAGTTTATAAAAATGTAATTGATTTTTTATATTAAGCCTGCATTCTTTGATCTTGCTAAGTTCATGTGTTACTTCTAACAGTTGTTTTGTAGATCCTTAAGATTGTTTAAATTATCTGCAAAGAGATAGTTTTATGACTCCTTTTCCAACTGTTACTTCTTTTATTTCTTTCCACTGCTTTGATTGAAATACAGTGTTAACTATAATTGGTATGGATAGACATCCTCCCTTTATTTCTAGTTTTAGGGGAAACAGTAGTTCACCGTTAAATATTATTTTAGCTATCAGTTTGTCATACATACTTTTTTACAAGATTGAGGAGGTTCTCTTATATTCCTGGCTTGCTGAGACTTTTTATCATGAATGAATGCTGAAATTTTTCAAATGCTTTTCTTCATCTATGGAATTAATAGAGTCCCTAGATGGTACAAATTGTTAACATACTTGTCTGCTAACTGAAAAGTTACGGATTCAAATCCACCTAGAGGTGACTTGGAAGAAATACTTGATGATCTACTTCCAGAAAATTAACCTTTGAAAACCCTATGGAGCACATTTCAACCCTGTGCTCACACAGGGTCACCGTGAGCCGGAATCAACTCAGGGGCAACTGGTTGGGAATGGAAATGATAATATAATTTTCTTCTCTATCCTGTTAATATGGTGAGTTATATTAATTTTTAATATGAAACCAACATTACATTTTGGGGATGACTCTAGTTGGTCATGATACATTGTTCTTTGGCATATTGATAAGTTCAGTTTACTAAAATTTTGTGAATAATTTTCACAAAATATGCATGAGGAATATCAGTCTGTAATTGTCGTTCTTTCTTTTTTGGGTACTGGTATTTGGGTTATGCTAGTCTTACATGTCAAGTTGGGAAGAATCATGAGATAGTTTACTTTGAATGAAAAATTGGATACATAAAGGAAGTCAACATTAAACTGTAAGCTGGATATGAATTAGTAGTTTTTTACCTCTGCATGTTCCAGGCTGTACATCCTGGGATCTACCATTGAGCTTTATGGTAATGAAAACAGAATCAGCAGAAAGAGAGGCTAAGTCAGGCCAGTGGTTAAATGGGTCAACTTTGAGCCGCTGCTTTGGGCATAAATTGCTATATCCTATTTTCACTTTGTACAAACTTTTCCTTTAAAATGTTCTTTTCTTTTTTGATGACACTAAGAAGAAAAAATTAGTAGCTTATATAGATTTAACAGCTTTACAAAGGAAACTACCACCATTACAGCAAAAAGAAGCATAACCTAGGCCAGTTATTTTAAAGCTTGCATAAGGTATTCATTACTTTCAAAGAAAAAAAAATCTCCTGAACATCATGTACTGACTTTCATTTTTATAGTAAACTTACCTGAAATTCGTAAGCATAAAACAATATGCTCTTATCTTCTGCTTTTACACAACGCTAAAATCAACACATACACAAAGTCAGTTTGATCAAAATGTTGAAAATATTGAAATGCGAGTTAATAACAATTGAGCTAACACAAGGGCTGATGCTGTTTTTCTGAAACTAAATTGGTGCTTCCCCTCTGACTGTAGAATTCAGTTTCAGTGTGGGTTCTTTTGAGTTTGGCTGGCCTGTGTTACTGGGTGGCATGTGATGACTTGATTCTTCTGTCATATTTCTCCATTTGAACTAACGTGAGATGTTTATTCACATATCACTATCCACATCATTTAAAATTTAAGCCCACCTCTGTGTCTCTTTTCTTTCTTTTTAGCCAGAGATCATAAAGTATCGTTTGACAGCAGAACCAGTATAACTGCAGGTAGTACAGTTGTATACCAACGTCGAGCCTTGAGCAGCAAATCCAGGTGATCCAGACTGTGGTCATATTACTTTACTGTAGGTTATCATCCAAAAGCACATGTAATTTAGATATCTACTAGAGACCCCTAGACCTTCAAGAATGTCAGTCACTTTCCTAGGCCCCAACAAGCAGCAAGATTAGAAGTCTCAAAAGAAGAGAAGGCTAAGGTGCCATCAAGGCCCAGGGACCTGATCACCAGATATCTTAGGGGGCTATAATGAAATACTGTGGAGTGGGTGGTTTGGAAGAACAGTACTTGAGGGTGGAAGTCAGAATTTAGGGCACCAGTAGGGCTGTGCTGCCTTTCACCTCTAAGGAGGATCATCTCTCCAGCTTCTGGCAGCCTTGGCGTTTCTGGATGTTCCTTGGTTTGGAGACAGAAGCCTGCATGGTGTCTGCCCTCCACGTGGGAGGCTGTTCCCTTCTTTCTCCTCTTTTGTAAGATGTCTCTCAACAGGGAATAGGATCATGTCCTACCCTACTTCCCTATGACTTTGTTTATTTAACTGATAACATTCACAAGGAAAAACTATGTCTTCAAACAAGGTCACGTTCATTGGTACAGGGATTACTTTTTTTGAGGGACACAGTTCAATCCATAATGCTATGTCAGGACACTTGGAGATAGCAGTGTGTCTACAGAACACAGTACTTATGGCAGTTAGTTTTAAATTGCTGAATAATCTCCCCCAGCTAGCAGTGGAAATGTTCATGGCCAATGGAAATGGTTCCGTTTCACCACAGTCCCCAAGCCATGCCTAGGGCACTTGCCATATCTTAAATACACTGCATGGTGACTGTTCCGCCCCTGGAGTCCTAAGTAGCCACAGTGTCGAGCTAGAGGAGCCAGAGAGAAGCAGGTTTGGAAAGAGTGTGACGAGGCACCAGGTGTGCTAGTTAAAGCAGCAGGGCAGCAGGGATGCAGTACAGTTTGGGCTTCCTACACTGCTTACCTGGAAAGGGCTTGATTGTCTTGTTCGTTGCCTTCCCTGCTCAGTTTTTTGCACTCAGATGTGACAGAAACATGAGCCTGGGGCACTGTAAAATACTACTTGTGGTGACAGGGTATACAGTAATTTTGTCTTTTCATATTTTTGCATAACGGGTTTTCTTAAAGCAAGGCACATCTTGTGTAGAACACGGACACTGTGTCTACACTTTAAACTTAACCTTAAAGGCGCTGCCCCATCTGCGCTACCCAACCCACCTGGACTCGCTTCTCTTGTCATTTCTCTTGCCAGTTGCCATGGTGTCAGTTCTGAGTCACAATGACCCTACATGTGTCAGAGTAAAACGGTGCTCCATGTGGTTTTCAGTGGCTGATGTCTGGGAAGTAGATCACCAGGACTTTCTTCTGAGGCTCTGCAAGGTGGACGTGAACCTCCAACCTTTCACTTAGCTGCTGAGCGTGTTAACTGTTTGTACCACCCAGGGAAGTCAATTCTCTAGCCTACTGTGGTTTCCTGAATGTCTTTCTGGCTTCCATCTAGAGGGAGCACGTAAACAAAAAGGGTGTCATAGCTCCATGGGGGTGCTGAGGCTGAGCAGAACTTGCCGGGTTATCTAGTCTCAGAACTATGTGTTGCTCATGTGCTGTCTCCTGCCGGTCACTGCTATGTAGGACTACCCATCCTCCATGGACCACCTTATAATGCGGCTCTGAGAAGTCTTCTCCATCACAACCATCTGTACAAACATCTGTATCATGGGGATGGAGCTCACATTTCTTCTGCCCAGTCTTCTTTCACTTGGCCACTTGGCTTGCCCCTGGCCAGGAGGAGAAAAAAGAAAAAGTCCCTGTTGCTCTGAAGTGAATTCCAACTCATGGTGACCCCATATGTTACAAAGTAAAACTACTCCATAGGGTTTCCTTGGCTGAGATCTTTCTGGAAGCAGTTTGCCAGGCCTTTCTTGCATGGTGTCACTGTGTGGATTTGAACCTCCAACTTATAGCTTAGCAGTCAATCACAAACCATGCAGGCACTTGTTACCCAGGCCAGACTGTTTGAATGTCCTGATTGGCTTGGCCTCTACTGTGGCTGTCTCTCCAGACTGCGCAGTGGGCAGTCCAGTAGTAGATGGCCTCCTTCTCTGGAGGTCTGAGCACAAGAGAATCTGGGCCAAAGGCAGTGTATGTCTTGCTAGTCCCAAAGTCTGTGGTTTGTAAGCCCTTGAAAATGCTATTCAGAACATTAGCCAGATTTTCTAATCTGAGACTTAAGTGCTTGTTAAACTCACATTCTGTATGTGGTGAGTTACATAGTAATTGAGGTTTGCAGATTTTTTGTGATTTTTTTCTGGTTTCCTTCCAATGGTCTGTGAGCTTGAACTTAAATACGGCTTCGCTGTAGTTGCTTCTTCCTGTTTAGAGAGCCTGGCATAATATTTTGTCTTCTGGGCTCAAATAACCATGTAATTACTCTGTAATCATATAGTAATTAGCATGTACTATATGCATTTATTACATAATTATATTCCTAGAGGATTGCATGGCAATTATACTTGCATTCAGCATATCATTTAATATACTGTAGAATGAACGAGTATATAATTTGTTACTGCTTTCTGTTATCCCAATTTCAGTGTACAAACCAGGGGCTAGAAACTTAGTCTCCCATTGCCTGGTCAGCGTGTCGTTGGACAGGCGCCTGAGCTCGTTTCTGCACTCAGTACATCCTAATTACACATCCCAGAGAATACGTGCCACTGGTGTGTTGCCCTGGCCTCCCAGCGCTTGCACTCATCGTGTGCCCTCCCTGCCATGAACTTACTAATTATTAGCTTTGAAACGTAGAAGTGCGTTGGTGAGAGCTCCCATCATCGCCTGGTGAGTGGCACAGTCTCAGTGTGAGCAGAGTGGGTGTGAGTTGCCTGGAGTCTGGGCACTGTGGTCACAGAGGCTGCCTTTCTCTCTTTCTCCAGTGGAACACATACCCAAGGGCAACAACTGTCTCGACGCTGCCAAGGCCTGCAACCTCGATGACACCTGCAAGAAGTACAGGTCCGCGTACATCACTCCTTGCACCACCAGCATGACCAACGAAGTCTGCAACCGCCGCAAGTGCCACAAGGCACTCCGACAGTTCTTTGACAAGGTTCCCGCCAAGCACAGCTACGGGATGCTCTTCTGCTCCTGCCGGGACATCGCCTGCACTGAGCGCAGGCGGCAGACCATCGTGCCCGTGTGCTCTTATGAAGAGAGGGAGAAGCCCAACTGTTTGAACCTGCAGGAGTCCTGCAAGACGAATTACATCTGCAGGTAAGCAGGCGCCCAGCGGCAGGGTGATGAATGAGGTGGCCTGGAGAACCTCAGTGGCCGCCGCCGTGGCCAGGCTCCCGTTTTCCGTCTTTGTGCCCAGGCAGAGGCCAGAGGGAGAGGGAAATTGATTTTTCAGGGACTGGCAAAAGATACTGACCTCTGTGCTGACACTTGGTTCTTTAGAAGCTGTCCAGGCTTTCACGCTGCGGAAGCTTCTGGTCATTAACATGGGATGAGGTCGGCTGGGACTGTGTTTGGTGAGCACAGAGGCTCACTTACAGGGGGGGTGAGCTTGAAGGCTGGTGCTCACTCCTCAAGCCCTGAGAAGCGCTCACGAGTTGCAAGGGGCTTAAGTATAGTCAAGAGGGGAGGTGACTGGAGAGAACAGAGAGTCTTGGCCTCAGGGGTCAGGAAAGTGGAAGAGACCACGGAGAGGGACTGAGTTGTATCCAGCTCCGTAGAAGAGAAGTTTGAGAATGTCTGGTTCTGTTCTGAGTCGTGTAGCCATCTATCGGGCTTGGAAGAGAAGGCCCCTCCCCCCTCAGCCACGCTTCTAGATAATTCTGCATGCATCAGAAATCCTGCTAAGTTTTGACTGTGACTTTGGAACATTCCCTTCTCTTTCTTTTCGGGCCATTTATTGATTTCTTTTAGTGTTTGAGTAGTCCATAAATACAGTCTCAGTTTAACACAAAATCAAGCAGTGTGGAATTCTGTAGAGTCACAGGAGAATGCGCCCTTTACTCTACTCAGTCCCAGGTCTCAGGTGACCATGGTTAGCGATTTGATGTGTGACCTCAGAACTTAGGCTTGAATGCAGTTGCTGGTGGCAGTAGGTAGAGATTGGTAAGCAGAGACTTGCTGTTTCTGGTGACTGAAGGCTCCTCTGGAGCATCATTCAGAAGAGCCGGCGGGATCCTGGTTTGGAGATCCACATGGAGCATCGTTTGGGGTAACATCTGTACTTTGTCCCCAGAGAACAAAGTCTGGAGCCTTTCAAATGACCATCTCTGATAAAATGCTGTACACTCGATAAACCTTAGATCAATAGACAAGCAGCGGAAGGTATGGCTATGCACTGGTTTTCTTATAGGATCCCTGTCTCTAGAGAGTAGAGAGCAGGAAAAATGTCTGCTATTTACAGATTCTGGTGAGCTGAGTTTTGTCAGTGTTCTCTTCTGGTAGAATGGAATCCCAGTCTTTCATTAAACCACCTTTAGTCACCAAAGAGAAATACAATTCTTCCCTATCTACGTAACACTCTAGCCTTGACATTTTTCTGGGACTGATGGCCATGGTGACTCAGTGGTTAAGAGCTGTGACTACTAACCAAAAGATAAGTGGTTCATATCTACCAGCAGCTCCTGGGAAACTGTGTGGGGCAGTTCTGTTCTGTCCCATGGGGTCACTACGAATTGAAATCGACTCACCAGTAACTGGAATGTCCGTCCGCATTTTTTCTCCTTTCTATAACGGAAGCGGGGGATCTGCTCTGTGAGAAGAACCAGATGATCAAGCGTGACGTGAGAGTGTTTGTGTTCCAGTTGTGCGTCTCCTCCAAAGACTCTCCGTCACTTCAAGCCCCTGGTCCACTGTGACCCTCTTAGCTGTACACTAGGGCCAAGGATGATTGTACTAGGAGGGTCCAGAGGCAGGGGCAGGGCCTCACCATGGCAGTGGCCTGGGGCGGACAGTCAGGGAGTCCAAGAAATCCTATGCTGAAGAGCAGGCTGAGGAGCTGGACCCAGGGAGAAGCTGCAGGAGCCTGTATGCTAAAGAGGGACAGAGAGTTCTGCGTCCTCCTTAGGAGGCTCCTGGATCTGAAGCCAAGATCTCTGGGCCCCGTTAGTCTTCTTTCTGCTGAAGGACTGGGGTTCCACGGTGTTACTTGGCTTAACATAGGGCCGTCCCTTCTCACGTATACATTCAAATGCCATCCTGCTTACTGATGGTTCAGGCCAGGAGGCCAGGGCTCTTGGTCCTGTCTCAAGATGGGCAGCTGTAGGGAAGGAGATGGAACCATGGATGGCCCCTCCCATCCGATAAGCAGTGGACAGGTGAGGTCCTTCTGGTAGAACCTTCTCTTTCTTTCCTCACCAGCTTCCTCGTACACAAGGGGCCCAGAGAAGGTGTTACCAGAAGGTATTACCCATAACCCACTACCGTTGAGTTGATTCTGACATAGAGAGAATGGCTCTGTAGAGTTTCCAAGTGGTGCCTGGCAGATTTGACCTTTTGGTTAGCAGAGGTAGCACGTAACCACTTCCCCACTAGAGTTTCTGTTACCGCCCCTTGCACAGGCAGAAACTCCACCCTTAGTGGTTCATCTGTGTTAACTGGCCTGCTCCTCCAAAAGCAGAATCCTTAGAGGGTTGGCATGAATTGCTTAAATGAGATTCTTTTTGTGCTAAGGTGTAAGGGTATGTACCTGGGAGTGAGGGAACTTTGGGGTACTCTGGGAAGTAGTAGAAGGGAACTGCAGATAATAGGGTGGTATAGATGGTCTTTCGGTGCCCAGACTGACCTTATACGAAGGACATTTGGGCTGAAACATGCCCGCTAGCAGAAAGGAAACTCACTTGCTGGGACAGCCTTATAAGAGTAACTGATTCTGTCTGCTCATACCCAGGTCCATGTGTCGTGGACAAGAGCCCCCTCACAGTGAGGTGAAGGCAGGATGGAGAGTGAGTGCTGCTGGCACATTTCTGGGTCTGGGTAGAACTCAGAGGCTGTGTGGGAATCCGAGTCTTAAACAGGCCAAGGGGCTGAACCAAATGAGTTTGGGCTCTGCGTGATTGATGAGTTTTCTACTTTGTCTTGACTCTTCCCTAGGAAGGTGAATCAGGGACTTCTCCTGCTGTTGTTAAGTTCTTTAGCCCAGATGTCTTTCCAGAACCTGGCCTTACTCCTGGTGATTACCTCCTCCCTGTCAGATAGAGTAAATGTAATTTTAGCTGCTGGGTTGGCTAGCGGTGTTTTCCTTCATCAGATTGTATTAATCTCATCTGTAATTTTCTGCCTTTGATTCTATCCCTGCTCGATCCATCTGGGTGAGGCGGTTGGTTGGTGTTACTAAGGCCTGAGCCGCAGCTGGTAGGAGCTGGAGGTGGAGGTTGCTGTGTGTTTCCTGTTACCATTAAACTAAGTCTTACTGTCACCCCACAGAAGGAGACCCCAAATAACACGACGACTTAAGGCCTAATTTGAATGACTCCAAAAGGAAGTGATAGCAAGAGGGAAATTTGCTTTTCAAAAAACCATGTTCTTGGAAAGTTCACCCTTTCAGATGCTGTATTTCCATCTCAACATCACCGACTGTCAGAAAGCTGCTACAGCTCATTAGAACTTCCCAGCACTTAATGTTTTCCAACTTGGGGCTTTACAGGTATGCTTCCCCAGGGCCCCACGTGCCTCTGCGCGAAACCTGCCTCTCTCCCTCCCGGTGCCTTCAAACAGCTTGAGAAGGCTCTTTAGCTTTTCCTTTTGACTCTGTTTTCATTTTCCATCTCCCTTTTAGGGCAGCTGACAGGTATCTTTACTCTTGGGGTGCTCAGGGAGAGATGATAAGCTTGGCTGTTGGGTCTGCGAGCTTCTCTGCAGAAAACGCCGAGGTTTTATTAGAAGGTCTGATGAAATTTCAAAGGCTCTTGTTCTTTCCCTGAAGCGTGGCATCTCCTGTGCCAGTTTTCCTCTGGTTGCTTTCCTTAGTGCCTAGAAATATGTGAGAACTGGATTTGGCTGTCATAAAAGAAAATCCCTCTATTCCTGATGCAAGTCGTTATATATACATAATTGAAACGTACACTTTACCTCCTTTCCCCCGGAATTCTGACATCCAGAATGAAGTCGGCATTTGAGGACTAGCTCCAAAACCAAAACGCCAAACTCATTGCTGTCAGGTTCATTCTGACTCATGGCAACCTTTTGTCCTACTGAGTGGCACTGCTGCATAGAGTTATCGTGGCTGTAGTCTTTACAGAAGCCAGACCTTTCTGCCTGGTACCATTGAGTTGGCTCAACTGCGAACCTTTAGGCTAGTGTGGTCGTTAGGTGCAGTTGAATCAGTTCCGACTCATAGCAGCCCTGTGCACGACAGAACAGAGCGCTGTCTGGTTCTGCACCATGCCCACAGTTGTTTTTATGCTTAAGCCCATTGTTGCAGCCGCTATGTCGATCTATCTTATTGAGGGTCTTCCTCTTTTTTCTGACCCTCTACTTTACCAAGCATGATGTCCTTCTCCAAGGACAGATCCCTCCTGACAGCATGTTCAAAGTATGTTAAGGTGCGGTCTCACCATCTCTGCTTTCAAGGAGCTCTCGGTTTCTCTTCTTCCAGAACAGATATTTGTTCTGTGGCAGTCCATGGTATGTTCAATATTCTTCTCCAACACCACGGTTCAAAGGCATCAATTTTTCTTCTGTCTTCTTGATTCATTGTCCAGCCTTCCCATATATATAATGTGATAGACAATACCATGGCTTGGGTCAAGTGCACCTTAGTCTCCGGGTGACATCTTTACTTTTCAACACTTTAAAAAAAGTCTTTTGCAGCAGATTTGCCAACGCAGTGTATCTTTTGATTTCGTGACTGCTGCTTCTCTGGACACTGATTGTGGAACCAAGTAAAATGAAATCCTTGACAACCTCAGTCCTTTCATGGTTTAACATGGTGTTGCTTACCGGTCCGGTCTTGATGATTTTTGTTTTCTAGATGAGGTGCAATCCATGATGAAGGCTGTGATTTTTAACTTTCATCGTTAAGTGTTTCAAATCTTCTTCGATTTCAGCCAGCAAGATTGTGTCATCTGCGTACGGTAGAGCTCCTCCAATCCTGGTGACTCATTCTTCTTAGAGTCCAGCTTCTCAGGTTATTTGCCCAGCATACAGATTGAAAGGATGTGGTGAAGAGACACAACCCTGACACACACATTTTCTGACTTTAAACCATACAGTGTCCTCTCATTCTGTTCACATGACTGCCTGCTGACCCATGTAAAGATTCCTCATGAGCACCATTAAGGGTTTTTTGGAATTCCCATTCTCTACAATGTAATCTGTAACTTGTTATGATCCGCATCGTCAAATGCCTTTGCATAGTCAGTGAAACACAGGTAAAAATCTTTCTGGTATTCTCTGCTTTCAGTCAAAATCCGTCGATATCAGCAATGATTTCCCTGATTCCACATCCTCTTCTGAATACAGCTTAAATTTCTGGAGTTTCCTGTCCATATACTATTCCAGTGACTTCTGAATGATCTTTAGCAAAATTTTACTTCCATACAGTATTAATAATTTGATATTAATAATTTCGTATTTGCTATCACACAATAGTTTGGTAATTTCCACATTAGATTAGGTTGCCTTTCTTGGGAGTGGGCATAAATATGGATCTCTTCCAGTTGATTGGCCAGGTAGCTGTCTTCCCCATTTCTTGGTGTAGATGAATGAGCACTTCCAGTGCTGCATTCGTTTGTTGAAACATCTCAATTGATGTTCCATCAATTTCTGAGCCTTGTTTCTTGCCAAAGCCTTCAATGCACTTTCAGCTTCTTCCTTCAGTACCGTTGATCCATGGTCATATGCTACCCTTTGAAATGGTTAAATATCATCCAGTTCTTTCTGGAATAATGACTCCGTGTATTCTTCCCATCTTCTTGCAATGCTTCCTGAGTCATTTAATATTTTCCCTATAGAATCCTTCACTATTGCAACTCAAGGCTTGAAATTTCCATTGGTTCTTTCAGCTTGAGAGATGCAGAGCCTGTTTTTTCCTTTGGGTTTTCTACTTCCAGATCTTTGCACATGTCATTATAATACTTTGTCTTCTCAAGCTGCTCTTTGAAATCTGCTTGGTTCTTTCACTTCATCATTTCTTCCTTTTTCTTCAGCTACCAGATGTTCAAGAGCAAGTTTCAGTCTCTTGTGACATCCAATCTGACCTTTTCCTTCTTTCTTGTCTTCTTTTTATGACCTCTTACTTTCCTCATGTATGATGTTTTTGATGTCATTTCACTATTTGTCTGGTCTTTGATCAATTGTAGTCAATGCAACAGATCTATTCTTGAGATAACCTCTAAACTCAGGTGGACATACTGAAGGTTGTACTTTGGCTCCTGTGGACTTGTTCTAATTTTCTTCAGCTTCAGTTTGAACCTGCATATGAGCAATTGTTGATCTGTGACATAGTCAGCACCTGCTTTTGTTCTGATTGATGACATTGAGCTTTTCCATTGTCTCTTTCCACCGAGGTAGTTGATTTGATTCCTGTGTATTCTGTCTGGCAGAATCTGTGTTTGTAGTTGCTGTTTATGTTGATGAAAAAAGGTGTCTGCAATGAAGAAGTCTTTAACTTTGCAAAATTCTGTCATAATCTCCAGAACCGTTTCTGTCACCAAGACAGTATTTTCCGACTATTGATCCTACTTCTTTGTTTCTGGCTTTTGCTTTCCAATCACCAATAATTATGAATGCATCCCAACTGCAGGTTCCATTAATTTTGGACTGTAGGAGCCAGTAAAAATCATCAGTTTCTTCATTTTTAGCCTTAGTGGTTGGTGCATAAATTTGATTAATACTTATATCAGCTGGCATTCCTTGTAGGCATGTAGATAGTTATCCTATCACTGACAGCAGCGTACTTCAGGATAGATCTTGAAATGTCCTTTTTGATGATGAATGCAACACTATTCCTCTTCAAGTTTTTATTCCCAATGTAGTAGGCTATATGACTGCTTGATTCAAAATGACCAATACTAGTCCATTTCAGCTCACTAATGCCTAGGATATCGACATTTATGCATTCCGTTTCATTTTTGATGATTTCCAATTTTCCTAGATTTGTACTTCATACATTCCAGGTTATGGTTATTAATGGATGTTTGCAGCTGTTTCTTCTCATTTTTGAGTGATGCTGCATCAGCAAATGACGGTCCCAAAAGCTTCACTTCATCCATGTCATTAAGGTTGACTCCATTTTATTAAAAAACACAATTTTTGTGGTTAAGTGCAAGTTTACAAATTAAGTCAATCTGCCATATTCATGCCCATACAGAGACACCTATGCAATTCCGTCTGCTGTCCCAGCCTTGTGACAGCACATTCTTCCTTCCTGCTCTGTTCATCCCATGTTCATTCAGCCTAGTCCTGTCCCCTTTTCTCTACCCTCTCATCTCGCTACTATAGGGAAGCTGCTCTGACAGCCTCGTGGCTTACAGTACAGTCCAGTTTTGTATAGAGTTGTCTTTGGTGCTGATTTCACCTCTGGGGTAGGAGCGAGACCAGGAGCTGTGCTCTTGGGGGACCCTCCATGTTGTCAGATGACAAAGTTTGGTCTTTTAATAGAATTCTAGGTACGCATCCCTGTTTTTATCCCACTATGTCACAGAGTCTGACACTGTATTGTCTCTCAAGGCAGACATTGAGGGGGATAGGCACTATCTAGTTCTGTTGATCTCATGCTGGTGTAGATTCTGAATCGTTTGGCCACATCTGTCTCCTGAGCTCACATTGCCCTCCTGCCTTTGATGACCTGTTTTAGTCATCTAGTACTGCTCTAACAGAAATACCATGAAGTGGATGGCTTTAGCAAAGAAAAGTTTATTCTTTCACAGTCCAGTAGGCTGCAAGTCAAAATTCAGGATGTCAGCTGCATGGGAAGGCTTTCCCTCTTTGTGGGCTCTGGAGGAAAGTCCTTGTGCTGCATCAGTCTTTGATGAGGAAGCATCTTGGCATAGGAACCTCAGATCTGAAGGACGCTCTATGCCCGGTGCTGCTTTCTTGATGGTGTGAGGTTCTCCCTGCTTGCTTCCCTTTCCTTTTATTCCTTGTAGGATAAAAGGATTAAAGGTGGTGCAGGCCATGCTCCAGAGAAACTCCTTTTACAATGGAGCAGGGAGGTGAACTTAGGAAGGGATTTATAGTCCCACCCTAATCCTCTCTAACATAATCCTGTCTAATAGCAGTGGGATTCCTGGATCATGTGGGTATGTCTATCTCTAGCTTTTTAAGGAACTGCCAAACCGTTCTTCAGAGTGGTTGTACCATTTTACATTCCCACCAGTAGTGTAGAAGGTTCCCAGTCTTTCCACATCCTCACCAACATTTGTAGTTTTGTGTTTTGGGATTAATGTCAGCTTTATTGGGATGAGATGATATCTCGTGGTAGTTTTGATTTGAATTTCTCTAATGATTCATTATCATAAGCATTTTCTCATCTGTTGGCTGCTTGGATATCTTTTTTGGTGAAGTGCCTTTTCATATCCTTTACCCATTTTTGATTGGATTATTTGTTTTTTTACTTGTTCAGGGTTTGAGGTACTTGTAAATTACTAAGATTAGACACTGATCAGATTTTTGATTGGCAAAAATATTTTCTCAGTCTGTAAGTGGTCTTGATGAAGACTTTGGATGAACATAAGTGTTTGAGTTTTAGAAAATCCCATTTATCTGTTTTCTTTTCTGTTGTTTGTACACTGTTTGAGATATTTTGTAGTTTGTTTATGCCATTTATAAGGGCTTCCCATGTTGTCCCTGTTTTTTTCCTCCAACATCCTTAGTATTTTATGTTTCATATTTAGGCCTATGATCCATGTTGATTTAGTTTTTGTATGTGGTGTGAGATATGTATCCTATTTCCTTTTTTTTTTTGCAGATGGATGTCCAGTTTTGCCAGGACCATTTGCTGAAGAGATTATTTTCTCCCCAGTTCACAGACCTTTGGGCTTTGTTGAATATTAGCTACTTATAGGTGGATGGAGTTATATTTGGGCTATTTCTCCTGTTCCATTGACTTACATATCTGTTTTTGTACCAGCATCAGGCTGTTTTGACTACCGTGGCAGTGTAGTAGGTTCTCAAGGAGTTAATTCTACTTTGCAGGGTAGCTGTTCCCCGGTTGTTTTTTGTGTGCCTTCCAACCTGGGGGGCTCATTTTCTGGCACTATGTCTGACTGTATTTGCACACTCTTTGTAAGGTTATTTTCAGAAGTCGACTGCTGGGTCCTTCTTCCTAGTCCGTCTTAGTCTGGAAGCTCAGGTGAAGCCTGTCGGCCGTTGTTGACCCAGCTGGGGTCTGAATACATCATCTGAATACATCTTCCTACATCACAGCAATGCACCAGCCCTCCTACATTACAATAAACTGACAGGCAAGTGGGAGGTAGGCTAGTAGTCAAGGGCAAATCATTGCCACATCTAGGGACCTAAGCACTGGCTCAAGGCACCACAAATATGTTCGTATTTCTTTTATATTTCTGATTAACTGCTATCGTGGAAACTTAATGAAAATCATTGTGAAGAATGGAAATTCCAGAACACTTAATTGTGCTCATGCAGTACCTGTACGTAGACTGAGAGGCAGTTGTTAAGCAGAACAACGGAACACTGCGTGGTTCAAAGTCAGGAAAGGTGTGTGTCAGAGTTGTATCATTTCATCGCACTTATTCAGTCTGTATACTGAGCAAATAACCTGAGAAGCTGGACTATATGAAGAAAAATATGCCGTCAGGCTTGGTGGAAAACCCAGTAATGACCCACAATGTGCAACTAATGACCCACAAAATGATAGAGCGTTGCTTGCTGAAAGGAAAAAGACGTGAAGCACTTAGTGATGGAGATCAGAGAGTAGAGTTGTCAATATGGATTGCACCTCAACATAAAGAAGATGAAAATCCTTACAGCTGGGCCAGTAAGCAACATCATGATAAACATAAAAGATTGAAGTTGCCAATGATTTCATTTTAATTGGATCCACAATCAATGCCCATGGAAGCAGCAGTCAGGGAATCAAATGACGTGTTGCATTGGGCAAATCTGCTGCAAGAGACCTTTCTGAAGTGTTGAAAAGCAAAGATATCACTTGGAGGAGTAAAGTGCACCTGACCTAAGTTATAATATTTTCAGTTGCCTCATATGCATGCAAAAGCTGGACAATGAATAATGAAGAGGGAAGAAAAATGGAAAAGTACGGTGTTGGTGAAGAATATTGAATATGCTGTGGGCTGTAAGAAGAACTAACAGCTGTGTCCTGGAAGAAGTACAGATCCAGAGGTCCTTGGAAGTAGGGATGGCAAATCTTCATCTCATGTACTTTGGACATGTCATCAAGAGGGGTCTGTCCCTTGAGAAGGACACCATGCTTGGTAAAGTAGAAGGTCAGTGGAAAAGAGGAAGACCCTCAACAAGATGAACTGACACACTAACGACAATAATGGGCTCAGACATAACAATAATTATGAGGATGGAGCAGGGCCAGGCGGTATTTCATTCTGTTGTTCGTAAGATCACTGTGAGTCAGAACTGATTGGCCATCGCTTACACAACAACAACAAATTAATCACCCAGGCACCTCACCTATGTTCCATTCATAGGAAATGAGGTACATCGCCTTTCTTTTGAACCTGTCCCTTCTCCAATTGTGTAAGTGTCACAGAGGAAGACTCTAAAGCCTGCTAGCCTTCTAATGCCAAGCGAAGAGGGAGCTTGAGGCTGCTCTCCAGCCCATCGGCTTGTAGCTTTAGCTGTTGCTACACGGTATTGTTGTTGAATACAGCCCTGAGCCAGCCAGTGGCTGTGCCCTTGGATATTTAGGTGCCAGGTTAACAACTCTTAGTCCACATTCAAGTATGGAGCCACTGTTGCCCAGAGCCTGGCATTGTGCCAACATGGACTGGATCTTAAAGACCTCTAATCAGCCAGCCCGCTGCCTTGAACACGTCACCTAGACTCTTCCTCTCGCTGCTTCCTACATGCAACTGAGCATTGCTTTTGCATTCTTTCTCACCAACAGTGTTGGTTCAAGGTTATTTCATTCCTTTCAGAAAGGTTTGATAACGCTGACTCTCAAAGGAAAAGGGACCCAGTCCATAGTGTCAATAGTGGGGGCTTCAGGGACATCACAGATCACCTTTCCTGGAGGAACCCTTGAAGTTAAGTGTTTAGCTGGTATCCCAGAGGTTGATGGTTCCCGGCCACGCAGCAGCTCCACAGAAGGATGTGTCATCGGTTGGCTTTCATAAAGATTACAGCATTAGAAACCCTGCGGGGCAGTTCTACCCTGTCCTGTAGGATCGCTATAAGCTAGAATTGACTTGATGGCAGCTAATAGCTTTCCCAGGGACGGAGGGTATTATAACTGTGTTGTGAGACTTGGGGGACTCTTGGCAGAAGCACGAAGATTTCACTTTGTACAGAACACCATGTGTAATTTTCAAGGATCTTCCCCAACTAGCAAGTTCCACTCTGAGGATGACCCTGTTACATTTAGAGGAAATACATTGTTGTTGCTGTGTTCACTGGGCCGTTGGGAAACATTTCTACAGAACCATACAGCAAATTACTGCACTGCTAACTTTCTTGGTCTGATGGTGGTAGCACACCTTTAAAAGACGTGAAGGATGTTTTGCTTACCTGGAATCAGACCCCTTTCCCACGGCAAACTGTCAATTTTAGAGATCAAGGTCATCGTCCACTGCCTGGGCTACGTTCCTGGGTAGAAAACTGGATTCCGTATCACTGTACCCAGGCTTGTCGTGGTACGTGGCAGGCACAGGAGAAAATGGCTCTGAGGATAATTAATGCCTCAAACGAGATGGGTAGATTAATTTGGCACTTAATTTTATTTTACACTGATTCATTCACAAATGGAAATCAGCAATTAGACAATGCAAACTTCTGAACCATGGCAAGAAAGGTTTGGGAATAGGAGAAGATACAAGTAAAACATTTTCCAGTTCATTTGAGCAGTTTTCGAGTGATTACATGTGTGTCCTTAGCAGTGCATTCAGAGTGCCAAGTGGCTCGTTCTAATGTACCCCACCTGCGCCAGCCACCTGCCACTTTCCCTCTGCATTGGTGTTTTGTCTGTGTGCCTGAAATTCATCCCTACCCTTAAGAAGAGCTAAGGTGTCCTCAGGCATCCTCTGCAGCCCTCTTTTTTGATTCAGCCAGGCAGCACGAGCATTCTTCCAGTTAGACTCCCAAAAGAAAAGAGATCCAGCCCATACTGTCAATAGTGGGGGCTTCAGGGACATCACAAATCATCTGGTTCTACCTTTCTCAGAGGAACCCTTGAAGTCAGGTGCTCAGCTGGTAACCCAGAGGTTGATGGCTCCCAGCCACCCAGCAGCTCCACGGGAGCTGTGAAGAAGTACAGAAGTGCATGGTGCATTCAACATTCTTCTCCAGCACCACAATTCTAAGGCATCAATTTTTCTTCTGTCTTCTTTGTTCACAGTCCAGATTTTGCATGAATATGACAAACCATGGCAGCATAGACAAGATCATTCATTATCTACTTTCCTGCCCCCTGCCTGTGCCTCCTGACATGTGGTGGGGTGTCCAAGCTTGTGTCTCCCTGCTGCTCACAGGGTAGTTTCAGCTGTGAGTCAGATCACAGCCAGCTACTACACACTCTTGTGTGGCCGCCATGTATCTCTACCCTTAGCATTCCTGTGGCGGAGGCAGTGTGATGTCATGTGTCTATTGCTACTGCAGCCTGTCTAGATTTACTCCAAGGTCCCCTCTCTCAGCTGTCCCCTCCCCACGCCTGCCCAAGCTCAGATTCTCAGCCCCCTTCTTGCCCCTTCCTTTACCTTTTCATTTTCTCACCAAAATAACCTTTTACTACTCTTTGCCCTGAGATGAAAAGAAGTAGGGACTCCCTGCCTTCTGCATGTTATGTGGATTATTGGATCCATGTGGACAAGTGGACCTGGACACGAGAATTTCTTTTTTCCACTTCTGAGCATGTAAACAGTGGAGAGGAATGGGATGAGTCTGCCCACATAGCCCTACCAGAGATCCCAGGTTTCTCCGGGTGAGGGCATCATAGTAGAGGGTCTTGAGAGCCATTTTAAGATCAGAATTTGCTGGCTGAGAAGCAGGAAAAGTCAAGCAGAAAGAAGTTTGGGGTGATGTCATGATGAGGTGGGAGATAGGGACCTAGGGGCCAAAAAACCCAAAACCAAACCGGTTGTTTTCAAGTCAGTTCTCACAGTGAGTGACCTCATGTGTGTCGCAGTAGAACTGTGCCCCATAGGGGTGGTAAGGACTGATTTTTGAAAGCACATCAACAGAACTTTCTCTAAATGGACTCAAAACTCCAATTTTGGGATCAATAGTCCAGTGCATTAACCATCTGTGCCACCTGGCAAAAAATTTATTGAGAACCACGCAAGTGTCAGAGGGGCACAAATCAGTGTGATTTTAAAGGGAAGGGAAGCTGTTGGAGAGCTTGAGTCCATGCTGCAGAATGTGGCTATTACCCATCAAAAGTTTCTGAGAGAGGAAGGCGTGACTGGCAGGGAATTAGAGACAGCTGCCAGGGAGCAGTGTGGAGGGAGATTTGGAGAGGGCAAGGCTGGTGATCGGGAGATAGGGAGTTCTCCCGGCAAGTGGGTGAGAGATGATGAGGCCACTGGGCAGTGAGAGCGGGATGGGAAGTGAGGGTCTTGCCAGCTGCCATGGAAGGAAGGAAGGAAGGACTTGATGATACCCGAATGCTGGGGACAGGTGAGATAATGTGGGCTTTTCTAGCCAGGTAACCAGGCAGATGATGGTGTCCACAGCCAGAATGGGGCATAGAGATAGGAGGGGCAGGGTCATCACAAGGCATCTCCTGTTGCATCATATTCATGCAGAAACTGGACCATGAACAAAGAAAACAGAAGAATTGATTCCTTTGAATTGTGGTGTTGGAGAATGTTGACTGTACCATGGACCCACCAGAAGAACCAACAGATGTGCTCTGGAAGAAGCACAACCGAGTGCTCTCTGGAAGCAAAGATGGCAAGGCTTTCACTTACGTACATTGGACATGTTGTCGGGAAGGATCAGTCCCTGGAGAAGGACATCATGCTTGGTAGAGTGGAGAGTCAGCAAAAAAGAAGACCCTCAACGAGATGGATTGACACTGTGGCCGCGACAATGGACTTAAGCATCAAAATGGTTGTGGACGTGGCACAAGACCAGGCGGTGTTTCATTCTGTTGTTCATAGGGTCGCTGTGAGTCGGGACTGACCCGGCATCACCTAACAGCAATGACAACAACAAGAACACGCTGCCTTTGCAGAGTGTAGTCACTGGACTCTGTAAATTGATAACAGAAATTGTCTCGGGCTAAGGAGAGTGATTTTTATTGATTCATGCAGCTGAGAAGGAATGGTACTGGAAACAGCCAGGATGGCTGCTCTGGGACCCAGCACTCACCACCCTGCTGCTCTCTGCTTGTCTGCTTCTTTCCCTAGTACAATCACCCAGTGAACACAGTCACATCCTGTCCCCTTGAGATCAAAGACAGACTCTTCACCACCACTGAAACCTACTGAAAAGTGCCAGACGGGGATTTCAGTTGGCCTTCCTTGGGTCACGCACCCAGCCCTGGACCAGTCTCTGAAGCCTGAGGGATAGTCTCGAGCCAGGTCAGCAGAGTCTGTTAGTGGAAGGCCTCAGGACACAAGGTCCAGTCCTCAGTGCAGCGAGCGCACTGGATACAGCCACGGATGCGCAGTCCTTTCACGGGCCCTCACAGCCCTGTCAACTACCCTGCCGCCATCACCTGTCTGGTCTCCTCTCCGGACTTCACGGATGTCCTTCCTTGCTGGTCCTCAAATGCACAGCTCTTTGCTGTATATGTCCTCTTTGCCAAGATCACTTTTGCTTAGACACTTCCCAGGAGAACTCCCTCTCCTACAAATCTTGCTGAAATCTCCTCTTAACAAGTCTTGTGACCACTACCCATCAAATACTGTCAGTTCCCAGGTATTCTTGGTCCCCTTTACCCAGTTCTCATTTTTGTTTTCTTCAAAGCACTTATCACCTTCCAACAAATTACACAATTTACTTATTTGATTATTGCTTTCCTCTTTGCTAGAATGAGAGTTCCGCAGAGTTAAGGATCTTTGCCTGTTTTGTGACTAAAGCTGCGACTGGCCAGTAGGATGTGCTTAGTGCTAAGTATTTGCTGAATGAGTGCCTGACTGAACAAATGTGAATTGGGCCTTGGAGATGGTACCAGGCCAGAAGACAGGGCAAGACTTGAGAATCATCATCCTGAAGCCCGTGATTGAAGAGGGAAGAGAGGATTTATTCCCCAGCAAAAGAGGGCACTAGAAAAATAGGCCAAACACTGAACCTTGTGTACACCAAGTTTCTGGTGAAGGTGTTGGGAGAATCCTTACTTAGAGAGGGAGGCAGTTGAGAGTAGAGAACAAGCCAAGACCACAGCACAGTCCAGGGGGACACAGGCTCAGAGAGGAAAGGGTGGTAGTCATCAGTATCAATCACTCAGGGGGTGGTAAAGAGAACCCGGAGTGACATTGGATGTAGCACGTGGCAAGTCATCCCTCCTCCTCCATCTGTCCAGCCAGCCAGCTGGCCTGAACTTACTGTGCCAGGAATAAAGCCCTGTTTTTTCTGCTGCAGTACAGAACAAACCAAACCAAACCAAACCCACTGCTGCTGAGTGACACTAGGGGTCAGAGTAGAACTGCCCCATAGAGTTTCCAAGGAATACCTGGTGCATTTGAACTTCCGACCTTTCGTAGCACTTAACCCACTATGCCACCAGGGTTTCCGCAGTGCAGAGAGGAAAACACATATGTACATTATAGCACAGTGTGACAGTCTGTGATCGGGAAAGTACCTGTTGCCATGGGAGAACAGAGCTGAGAACAGCCAGCTCAGCCTCCCAGGTCAGGAGAGCTTCCTGTAGAAGACAGCATCTAAGCTGAGACTGGAAGGACAAATGATAGGGAAGGGAGTAACTGCAGTGGTAATGCACAGAGGCCTGAGCCGTGGGTTTTGTGGAAAGTATGGGAAGATATCATGGATTGAATTGTGTTCTGCCAAAATATCTCTCAACTTGGCTGGGTTCTGATTCCCAGTATTGTAGCACTGTCTACCATTTTGTCATCTGATGTCATTTCCCTGTGTATTGTAGATCTTATCACCATGATGTAATGAGGTTGATTAGTGGCAGTTGTATTGATAAAATCTACAAGACTAGATAGTGTCTTAAGCCAATACTCTTTCGAGACCTAAAAGAGGGAGGTGAGCAGAAAGATGTGGGGGACCTTGTACTGCCAAGAAAGCAGTGACAGGAGCAGAGTGCATCCTTGGACCTGAGGTCCCTGCACTAAGATGCTCTGAGACCAAGGAAAGAGTGATTTCCCACAAGAACCTCCCTCCAGAGCTAAAAGAGGGAAAGCCTCCCCTTAGAGCTGGTGCCCTGAATTTGGACTTGTAACCTATTGGACTGTGTGAGGATAAACTTCTCTTTGTTAAAGCCACCTACATGTGGTATTTCCGTTAGAGCATCACTAGATGACTAAGACAGAGGACAACTCACTGGGTGTTGGTGATAAGAGCACTAGACTACCCATTTCCCAAAAGTGACCTCTTATCACCCCAGCCACACTGCAGGGGGAAGAACCAGTGGGTTGACAAGCCAGAGGAGTCCCCCAGTTCCCAGATAGGACAGTGGGAACCAGTTCAAGCTTCCTGACCCCCAAAACCTGGTTTCTGTCACTGTTGACCAAGTATGAGTATCTTTCCTGGCAAGAATACAAGGTTCTTACTCTGTTCAGTGTTGCTGTCACCTAGTCCCAGATGGACAGAATGATAATTTCGCCAGCTTCCGAATCCAGCTGCTTTGGGTGGTGCAATAACTAAGACAGCATCAGCTGCAGACACAGTTTTCACAGAGAGTGGGAACATAATGTTCATTTAGCATCTTCTTTTTTTTTTAGAGCTTCTCAGGTAATACATGGTCATTAAGTTCTTTATCTAATTTCCTTTTCAACATTCATTGCTTATTATGCAGCAATTGCTTGGTGACAGCTTACTGATTTTAGACGAGTCTTTTCCACAGATAGGAGAAAAAAATCCTCCCAGATTGCACTTTCTTAAAAAATATATATATATTAACTCAAATCACTCTCTCAGGACACACTTACTGAGCTCAGCCTCCTTGACACTAAAGGAACCAGGAAGCGTCCGTCATGTCCCCATCCCCCGGGAGCTCAAGCTACTGGGTTTGGATTCCTCAACTCTCCTGTCATTGGAGGGCAGAGTCCTTAACCCTCACCTACCCCAAGGCAGCGAGTATCAGGGACTTGGCTGCATGCCTCACAGGACAGATTAATTCTTTGCTGTCACAGGCTGACAGTCAGTTCTAAATAATCCTTGGTTATGTCACCAGGTTGGGGTCATCCAGATGTTTTGCCTGTCTCACTTCTCCCTGTCCTGTGGCCACTTCATTCATCATTAGGAAGAGCCAGCAATATGTGGATTACATCTTGAGACAGTCCTGGTAAAGGGGACATTCAGGAAATACCTTAGAATTGTTTCTGGAAGAGAGGGATAGGGAAATTGAAGAGGATCTCTTTGTTCCTAGTACCCACACTGTCTTGTCTAAGGCATCAGGTAGTTGAGGGGGACCCTAATGGATCCCCACTGCCTATCTGGACAGCCTGGTCCTCTTCAAAGAGGGCCCTTTGTCCTGCTCATTGCGCAATTCACATCCTAGGAAGCATGAAGTTCGTGGACATAGAAACGTGCTGTCCCCGACAAGCCCATATTGAGACCCAACCAGTCAGATTGCATTCTAGCTTTGTTTCTCATTCCAAGGGAAAGGGAGGCTTCTATTTCATGCTCCTCACTTCTGAACTTGTTTCATCTGGGGAACAAAGAATGGGGAGAAAGGGTATGTGACATTCTTGGGAACTACTCTGCTGCAGTCCAGCAGCCTGCAGGACCACAGGGCATCCCGTGCTGGCTAGCATGCTGTTGTCTTATGGCTCTCCCCACCCCCATCCCCACTTCCACCCGGGAGACAGTCTTTTTCTGCACCTGCCATGGTTTGCAGTTGACCTAAGCACCACAGCCCGTGACTCCCTGTATCTTGAGTGGGCAACCAGGTACTCAGTTCCCATATACTTGTGTGTTCAAGGAGAGAATAATGTCTCATGTTTAACTAGTACCTGCTGGCAGTGTAGTGGTTAAGTGCTATGAGTGCTAACCAAGAGGTCGCCAGTTCAAATCCACCAGGCACTCCTTGGTAGCTCTTCAAGGTAGTTCTGTTGTGTCCTGTAGAATCACTATGAGTTGAAATCGACTTGATGGCAATGGGTTTGTTTTTTTTTTTTTTTTTTTTTTTTTGCTAACTTAAGGAAATGGTCAAAGAGGCCAGGGCAAAGCTGAACACTGTGGACACCAGGGCGTCTGCTTGAACCACAGCCAGGTGGCCAAAATGAGTTCTTCTCACCCTGCTGGCCTGGCCTTGGAAAGTAGCTTTCATAGTCCTCTGCAGTGGCTTCAAGTCAGGACTCCCCTCCACCTTCCCCTCCCTGCCTCCCAGGCAGAGTGGGCCTGGGTCTCACAGCAGTACTTAGAGCCCTGCTCCACCCGGGGAGACCAGACTGTCCCCTCCCCAGGCATTACCCCGTAAGGGGATCCTCCAGTCAGACTTCTGTTTACATTTCTGTGGGGCATTTCCAACTCAGTGAATGGGAAATGGCTCTGTAATTTCCAAATATGATTAATTATGCAGAAAATTTTGCATTCAAGAAGAACAAGAATTTAAAAGAACCATCAGTGTGAAAAGCACCGCACCGAGTGGAAGTCTTGGGGTTTACTGTGCTTCCCCTCCCCAGTTGCTGTAGGTGTGAGATTTGGGAGTGGGGCAGACCTCTTCACATCCTAGTTCTGCTAGCCCTAAGACGTGAGCAGCCTAAGGCCTTAGTTTCCACATCTGTTAGATGCAGGGACCCCATCTTTGCAGGACTACTTTGAGGGTCCAGTCTGCAAGCATGCCTAGGCACGGCGCCAGCAAGTAACACAGGAAGTGCTTCGTAGTAATGACCTTCACTTTCCCCAGATGCTATTGAAGAGGACAGAGAGAGCTTAGGATTGCCGATGGAACCTTTCCCCAGCAGCAAAGCCGTGGTTAAAGTGGGCTGTGTGCCTGCTGGGGTGCAGACCCACACGCTTACGCTGTTACTCGCCCACAGCACTAAGCAGAATGTGGACGTGACGGCTCTGTCATGGGAGGTGGCGCTGCTAAGCTTTGCTCATCGCCAGTTTTCCAGTCCTTGAACCATTAGGAAAACTGAGGGTGGGAGATGGGGACAAAGTGCAGAGGTGAATATGTAGGATATGTAGCTGTTGACACACAGAGCTACACTGTGAGAGGTGAGCGAGCGGGCCACGAGACCACGGAGCGTGGGGTGGTGAGGTCTGTCATTGTTTAAACTGAGTAGGGGCAGGGACCACGTGCTGTACTTGTGACCCAGGGTGATAGTGAACAAGGGGTTCTCAGAGGTGCTTGTGTGACTCAGTGATGGAACATTCTTTCAAAGGGCAACCACTGAGTCAGGGCTACTGAGTCCACAGCTCCCTCTTTTCTTGAAGGTTCTCTGCCGTGAATCATCAGATCATCTGTTAGGAAGCACGCCACAGTGGGGGCTAAGTGCCTCCTCATGCAGGGAGCGGGAGCTGAGAACCCGGGGAGCGCTGCTTCACTGCAGAAGTGTGACGGTGACGGGGAGGCAGGTGACGAGGATGGCAGCATATATTTGACATTTACCCTGTGCCAAGGACCATGCCGAACACTTTATAACAACCTCACATGAGGGCCCCTGTTGTCCCTTCTCCACATCATGGGTAAGGAAGTGAGACCCTGAGCAATTACACAACGTCGTACAAGTTGTGTGGCTGCGGGAGTTTGATCCCCAGGGCCCTCCTGCAGTCCTGTTCTCCTCAGCTGTGCTGCCCGCTGCCTGCACCACGCGGATGTCGCTGGTAAACACCCACGTAATTTGCCAGAGCTGCTTGTGGGTGTCACTGGATACTGGAGGTGATTTTGTTTTTGCTTTCCGTTTATTAATTTTAAGACATATACGTATTTTTAAAAGAAGGGGCTTTTGAGTCTTGCCGTCGTCAGGCAGACATACCCCTCACCACACATAGTTCATTTTCTCATTAAAACAACAGTTCTCCCACTGTTCTGTTTTTAGGATTCTTACACTCTTGCGAATGACAGAGGCTCCCCAAAGGCTTTTTGTTTATGTGGGGTAAATCTATCAATACGTACCTTATTGAAAAACAAAGCCGAAGAAATATTTGCCAATTTATTAATTCACTAAAAACTAACCATCAGCTTATTATATGCTGCTATAGATAACAGAATATATTTTTATTTAAAAAAGAAAAAAAACCTACAGTTTCCTAAACAGAAAAATACAGTGAGCCACGTGTCAGTGTTTTACATGTTTGCAAATCTACTTCTGTCTGGCTGAAAGATGGCTGGATTCTTACCCTGGCTTCTGTATTCAGTCTTTTGCAGTATTGGAGGTCATAAAGCATCTGAAAAATCTCCACAGTGCTCTCCTGAGAGAATGCAAGTGAAAAGGTACATCAGGTCTTAGTATTATTATGCAGGAGCCCTGGTGGCACGTTGGTAAAGTGCTCAGCTGCTAACTGAAAGGCTGGCAGTTGGAACTGTCGCAGCTGCTTGATCGGGGGCAGAGGGGGAGATCTGGCGATCTGCTCCTGTCAAGGTCACAGCCGAGGAAACCCTGTGGGCAATTCTCATTGGTTACACGGGGTCACTATGAGTTGGAGTCAGCCCAGCAGCACACAGCTACAATGGCGTTTTTATGAAAATAGTTTTGAGTCTGCAGACCCCCTGAAAGGCTCTCTGCCAGGGTCCCCGGCTCACTCTGAGAACCTCTGCACTGGCAGGACCAACATGGCTTTGGGCTAGAAGATAGGCATGCACTACATTCCTAGGGGTAGGACCAACTAGGTGGCTCCTGGCTGTGTCCACTTGGCTCGGTCAGCTGTAGTGGGTCAAGAATTTTGAGGCTGCGGGAGGACGGTGGAGCCTTCCAGGTGGCAGTGGGCATGGGCAATGGGAGAATTGTGTAGCCTCTTCTGTCCGTCATGTCTTCATAGTAGGGCTGCATGGCAGTCTGGAATGGGGTTGCTCCTACAACTTCTTGCTCTGAGAGAAACCCTGACAGAATGCCCTTACGTGACACACTTCTTCCCTTTGCTAACCTTACTCCAAAGGATTTCAGTGCTGTATCCAACTCAGTCAGGCAGAACTTTGTGCTATTTATAAAAGCCCTTTTTGTCCCGAAAAACTTGATGGAACACTCCTCTTGGCTCAGGGCTTAGTGTGGTTGTCACAGGTAAGCCACTAGCTCCTTGGAATGCTGGATGGGTGATGCATTTCGTATGGAGCTATCTCTGATAAGCTCCTCTCTGGTCCTCCATCTCCATGTTAATTTGGCATGGTGTAAACAAAAGGATTTAGTGACATCTGGCCTGGGCTAAACCTTAGAATTGGCAGTGCCAGGAAGCTGCAAGTTCGAGATTCTTGCGGACACCCAGTAGTTAAAATTCCTGCTGGAGAGTTCATCCAACAGCCATGAACTTCTTAGGATGGAGATTTGGGGAGAGAGAATGCCGTCTCACCAAGCACATTCTCCCTAGCAAAGAGTCGCAACCCTCTCCTGCTGAAAAACTTTTCTATGGAAGTAGACAAAAGCTGCCATGTTCAGTCATTTCCCGATGAACCATTTTTACCTACGAATGAGGGGTATGGTGAAGATATGGTGTGCTTTCTGCTGGCAAACTAGCTGGTGATTTTACCATTGCTGGTAGAAGGCTCATTCACTGCTTTGTTGATTCAGTGAGACCAGATAGACCAGTACCTTGCTAGGCCAGGAGTTGTAGGGATGAGTGGTGCCTGCATTCTGTGGACCCAGAGGGGACATGGCGTGATTGTCATCAGTGCAGAACACTAATCTAGGGTGCCGCTCAGGGACAATGATTCTCAACTGTAGTCTGAATCGGGATCCAATTCTAATTCATGCGGTCTGAGAATTTTCCGTTCTAGACTGTTCCTAGATATTCTGATTGAATTGTGTTCTCCAAAAAGATATGGTAAGTCTAACTTCCAGTGCCTGTGAATGTGGTCTTATTTGGAAACAGTCTTTGAAAACATTATCAGTCAACAGGGGTCTTTTGGGAGGTAGGGTGAGCCCAAATCCAAGCTTGTGGTGTACTTATAAAAGAGAAGCATCACCATAACCAACAAAAAGAAGATGACTCTGTGAGTTGCTACAGCTACAAACCAAGGAGTGCCTGGGGCTCTGAGACATCAGGAAAGACAAATATCTTCCCCTAGAGCCTTCAAAGTAAGGCCCAGCAAAAACCTAAATTCATATAATAGCCCCCCAAATTGTGAGACAGTACCTTTCTGTTCTTAGGTGCCACCCAGTTTGTATTACTGTGTCACAACAGCACTAGGAAACCAGGGCTTCAAACCAGTTCATTGTGTTTTGAATCCCTGCTGAGAGTTTGCGTCTCTTACAAGTTGCCAAGTCATGCTAATGCTGCTAGTTGGGGACCAGTTCTGAGAAGCAGTAGTAGAGCATTGATTCTAACCGTTTATTATACATAAGAATCACCTGAGAATCGTGTTAAAATGTATTCGATATATCTAGGGGTGGAAATGCAAAATCTGAACCACCTCCAAGCTCTGTAGGGAGAAACTCATACCCCAGGGAGTGCTGACCTGGTGGGCTAGGTTGGTGGGCCTTACCTGCTGTCGAGGGTCTTACAGAGCTGAATGTGGACAGGAGTAGGCAGCCAGATCAACGATGAACAGGAGTGAAGACTTAGAAGAAGATAGCACTCCAGTATGCTTAGGAGTGGGACATCTCTGTGCAGGATGGGAATTCGGTGCCATGGCCAGGGACAGTGCTGGAAGTTTGTGCTGCACTATTTGGGCAGATGGTGGGGAGTCACTGTCAGGGCTCTAATGCCTGGATGATGATGCCTCAGAGACCAAGGAAACAGCTGTGGCTTATGAGTGTCTGGTTATTATCCTGGCCAGTCCCACTGCCACCCTGGGACCTTGCCCTCAGTGTACACATCAGTGTACAGGAGAATGTCCAAAACCAGCCGTCCGTGACTGCACTTAGCCAGATAATGAAGACATTTGGCTGAGTTATGCCTAAAAATGCGAAGCAAAACACATGGCTTTAAGAGAATTGTCTGCAGAGAAATCCTCCTTCCAAAATGACCTCCAGAGCAACCTTTGACCTGGGGGATCCGAATAAAGAAAGCTGACTATTTTTTTTTTTTTTTACGATACTCTTCTTGTCCCTTTCTCCATGTGGGACCCATCCTAGGATGTCAGGCCGGAGAAGGGCATGGGCAGTGTCTAGAATCATTGCTTACCGTGGGGACGTCATCCAGATTCTACGCACAGTTACCCATGTTTGAGCATCAAAAGCTCTATGCTCCCATAAACCAAGCCAAGGCAAGTGCCACTGAGTCGGATCTGGCTCATGGTGACCCCAGGAACCAGATTCACTGTGTATAATTTTGTGTACCTTCACCTACACCAGGGCATGATGCTGTCACCTCACCCAGTTCACTGCCCAGTCAGAGGAGTGGGCAGGTGGCAGCAGGGGGTGATGGCAATGCAGCCCAGGGAAAGGGTTACCAGGGACACAGCCTGGAGAGGGGGCGACCCTGGGCGCAGCCTAGGCCTGGGAAAGGTGGTGATTAGTGAAAGGGAGGCCTTGGCTGAGATGGCATCTCCACACAGCCGTGCAGGTAGTTGTACCTGAGCCCTACCGATCAGTAACAACAGACATTATATTTTTATGTTTTTAAATGGCAAGCACTGTTAAACAAAAATATGTGGACTAATTCTGTCATTACACTTTATTGGGCCTAGTAAAGGCCTGATATCCACCTAAATCAGATTTCTGCATCTCCGGGACACAGCTCACACCAAAATCACTGCCAAGTCCAAGGACTAAATTTAAAAAATTGAACTTTCATTCTTCCTTAGGACTATGGGGATGAATATGAACGTGGGAGTCCGAGGGCTTGTTTTCAAAACCTGAATCTCTTACTAGCTCTCCGGGCCGGTTATTGCCCTTTCTTGGCCTCAGTGTCCTCATTTGTAAAATAAGGCCAACCTGGCTTATCAGGTTATCATGGGTTACATTACACAGGCCTGCAGAGCACTGCACAGTGGTGGCACTAAGTGACAATAACTTTTGTTGTTAGCAAGTCGATTTTTAACTCATAGCGACCCTGTAGGAGAGAGAAGAACTGCCCAATAGAGTGTCCAAGGAGCACTTGGAGGTTTTGAACCAACACTCATTTGTTTAGCAGCCATAGCACTTAACTACTGTGCAACCAGGGTTTCCATTCATTCATTCAATAAATATTTACCCAACATCTCCTCTCTGCTGCGCATAGTTCCAGGTGGCCACCTTCTCATGGAGGCAGACTACGGGGTCTGACAATTAAGTTCACAAACTCATCCCAGAAAAAGTGCTACACACCTCATTGCTGACTATCACTAGAGTCACCTTCACAGTCCTCCCCTTGGGAAGGTATGCACCAGCATCAGCACCTAGTCCACCCTTCAAAGCAATTTTGGAACTCTTTCTGGAATGGCTGTCAGAGCTATCTTTGTATTACCCTTGAAGTACTGAACGTCATCCAAATGTCTTCATTTCGATATTTCCTTTATCTTTGGGTAAAGAAAAAAGTCACTGGGGACCAGATCAGGTGAGTAGGGAGGGTGTTCTAATACAATTATTTGTTCACTGGCTACAAACTCTGTCACAGACAACTGTACAAGGAAGTTCATGAACTTGCCATCGTGTGCATGGCCATTCCAGAAAGAGTTCCAAGATGGCTTTGAAGGGTAGACTGGGCACTGGCGTTGGTGCATCGCTTCCCAAGGGGAGTACTTCAAAGGTGACTGTAGTGACCCTCAGCGATGAGGGCTGTAGCACTTAGAACAATTAAGTTTGCTCACTTGATTGTTGGACCTCACATGCTACAGCCTATGGTACACTAACAAAGCACAGGTGGCACAGTAGTTAAACAGCCACCTGCTAGTGGAAAGGTCATGGTTTCTCCAGCCCCTCTGCAAGAGGAAAGACCTGGCAATCTGCTTCTGTGAAAACTGCAGAAAACCCTATGGGGCCGTTGTGTTCCATCCTAGAGGGACACAATGGGTCACGGCTGACACAGTGGCAGTGAGACAGTGTGTCATGTTGCTGTTGTTAGATGCTGTCTTAGTTATGTAGTACTGCTATAGCAGAACTATCATAAGTGGATAGCTTTAATGAACAGAAATTTACTCATAATTTAGAAAGCTAGAAGTCTGAATTCAGAACACATACTCTAGGAGAAGCCTTTCTCTCTTGGCTCTGGAGGGAAGGTCTTTGTCTCTTCAGCTTTTTCTCCCGGGTTCCCTGGTGATTGCTGTGTGTCTTGGCATCTCTTTTGCTCCATCTTTCCTTTGGCTCACCTGTTTAAACTGGCGTGTATAGCTCAAAAGTCTCAAAAGAGTTGGACTGAAAACGCACCCTACATGGATCCCGTCTTGTGAACATAATAACAAAGACTGCCCCTTTCCACACGGGACTATAACCACAGGCACAAAGGTTAGGATTTACAAGACAGACTTTTGAGGGACACAAATCAGTCCTTAACAATTTCTGTCTAATGGATCCCAGCTCATGGCAACCCACGTGTGCAGGTTAGGACTGCTCCGTAGGGCTTTCAAGGCTGTGGCCTTTTCAGAGCACACCACTAGGCCTATGGCATCCCTAAGGGTACGGTCTGCACTGGGTGACACTGTCAGAAAGGGTGACACCAAACTGACTGTCTGTAAAATCTCTTTGCAGTATTTCAACAGAAATGTATTCTTTTTTTAAGGAAAAATATCCCTGAAGTTAGTTACAACTAAAGAAAATTTTTCGTAAGCCCAGCTTACACGTGTCAATATATCCACAAGGCTGAAACTCTATGCCAGTGTACATTTTGAATCTTCTGACACGGTCCACTCAGAGCTGTCATTGTCAATCAGTTACAACGAGGCCTTGAAACACGTGGTTTCGTCCATATTCACTGTAAGACCACGCTGCTATTTTCATTGCTGCTAGTATTTTTAGAGTCACTGATTTTGTTGTTTTCTGGTGTTTTAGCATCAGTATTGTGATAATTAGCATGGAGGGTGACACACAGTTTTACTGCACTGACATCGTTGTGCTGGGCCTGTCTTCTGACACATGTCTGGATGGATTTGAACCACCGACCTGTTGGCTAAGAGCTGAGGATTTAACTCTTTGCCTCCCCTAAGTTCTCTTAATGTACTATAGATGATACTTCACTATAAACAAAGTAAAGATATAAGATAGAAAGTACTGGAAGGGAGGTTACCAGGGCAGAAAGTTGCATCCTGCTTACATCTCAGAGCTGGTGAAGCGGGTTTGGTGGCGGGGGCTTGGAGGAAATCCTTGAGATCACTGTGAGTGGGTCAAAACCAGCTCTGGAATTCACTGGCTGGCTGGCGGGGAGGAGGAGGGGATGTTGGTTAGACCAGGGGGACAGTTTATTAGAAAGTGACTTATGTGAACCGTGGAAATCAAATGTTCTGCTCTGAAAAGAAGGGGCAAACGTAGTTATCAGTTCAACTTTAGGGAAGATGTGGAAAATGGGCAGCATATATGGAATAAGAGACTGTGAAACACGGGAATGGCTTTTTAAGAAGAGTTACTGGGTTTTCTAAAAAGTGGGCCTTAGGAGACAACGATGGAATAAATGATTTCTTATGACCTGTTTGATATGTAACATCACCATTCTGAGGCTCTTGAGCAGTAGTGATAGTCTCAGTGTCCTAATACCCAGTGTCATCGAGTCGATTCCAACTCATAGCAACCCAACAGGTCAGAGGAGAGCTGCCCCACAGAGTTTCCAAGGAGCACCTGGCATGTCTGAACTGCCAGCCTTTTGGTTAGCAGCCATAGCACTTACCCACCACGCCACCAGGGTTTCCAGTGTCCTTAATAGGAAGGTGGATGTTAGGGACTAGTTCTTTGCTAAGCACAAAATCTCTGTTGACCTTAAAACCACTTGCTTGAAATCAAAATGACCTATTGTATATTTACCATTGAATATAATTTTCTTTAGGAACCCTGAAACTCTATTAAAGATTAATGAGGGGCTTATTTTCATGTTTTTGCTTAAAGTCTTTTTGTGAACATGTAGATTATTAGCCATTCAGCTCTCTGTTGCTTCCCCATTCTCTTACCCCCTCCCAGGGAACCCAGAAACCAGTCTGCTTGAACGAGCAGAAGGTAAATTAACATCCACTGAATGTAACATGAAAGGCTCAGGTACCAGAAAGATGGTTAGTTCTTGTGTTTGGGGAGAAGGGGTGTCAGAGGAGGAGTTTGGCAAATTGTTATAGTCAAGAGAGCCTTGCAATTTTTCATCTTTTGGAGCTCCCAACAGGGTGTCATGATTAAAGTGCCCAGCTGCTAACCAAACTCAGTGGTTAGAACCCACCAGCTGCTCTTTGGGAGAAAGATGCAGCAATCTGCTTCTGTAAAGATTATAGCCTTGGAAATCCCATGGAGCAATTCCAGTCTGTCCTGTAAGGTTGCTGTGAGTCAGAATAGACTCTACAACCATAGGTGGGAACCCCCAAGGAAACAAGTTTGGCCAAAGGAGGCCAGGCAGGCTTTGGGATTGTTCCTGGGATTTACCTGAGTTGCCCTAAACTCATTGGAGCTGACTTTCTCTGGCTATAAACATTGTGACGCCAAGTTGCCTCCTTCAGGCACTTCCCTCAGAGGGCACAGATAGCATCCCCTTAAATTAATACAGGCCAGTAGGGGCAGTGTATCTGGGCCACATTTAGTGACCCGAAGAGTTGCCTTGCCGTCTCTCTGTGAGTGTGATTCTGTCCATCTATAAAACACATTGGTCTACTTGAAGATGCTGAAATGCAGAGAATTCTCTCTTTGGTCTCAGTGGTAAGAATATGACTGGTAATAGTTGTGAGTTTATTGAACACGTATAGACCTTGAACACGTGGATCAGTGACTTTGTGACAAAGCGTTTATTAACAGATGACTTTTAGGGGGAATGCCAGTGTGGTTTTCTCTGCCCTAGGATCTTCAGAGAGGTCAGTGGGGACTCTTCAGGCTGGCACAGAGGAAACAGTACACACCGGCACTGATGAGATGCTGTCCTTACCTATGAATCAGCAACAGTCATGAATGGCCAGGTGTATATGACCCTCCCCATAACCCTTTGACGGACTTGTTACTGTGTGCCATTAAGTCAACTCTAACTTACAGTGACCATGTAGGACAGAGCAGAATTGCCTTGTAGGGTTTCCTAGGCTGTGATCTTTACAGGAGCAGATTAGCAGGTCTTCTCAACCCTCAGAGCTGATGGGTGGATGTGAACCACCTGTCTCTGATTAGTAACCAGTCACTTACCCCTTGTACAACCAGGATTCCATTGGAGGGACTTACTGTCTTTCAACCTGAGTGAATGAATTAAGCTTCAGAGAAGTTCCAAAACATGCCTACCTTTCATGGTTAGTGATTGACCTGAAATTTAAATCCCAGTCCATCTTCAGATTCTGTATTCTGAATCCCTATTGTGTACCGGTTTTCAGTAGGATTTTAGTTTTCCTTTGATACTGTAACAAATTACTGCAAATTCACTGGTCTACAACAGTAAAAATTTATTATCTTACAGTTTGGTAGGTCTAAAGTCCAACACAGGTTTCACTGGTCTAAAATCAAGGTGAGAACAAGGCTTCATTCCTTCTGGAGGTTCTAGGAGAGGATTTATTTCCTTGCCTTTTTAGTTTCTAGAGGCTGCCCATGTCCCTTGGCTCATGGTCCCCTCCTACCATTGTCAAAGCCAGAGAGGACTAATCACATCTTTTTCACACTGCATTACTCTAATCTGCAGACTCCTTCTTCCATTTTCAAGAACCTTTGTGATAACACTGAATCAATCTGGATGATCCAGGATAATCTCCCCTGTCTCAAAGTCCTTAACCTTCATCACGTCTGCAAAGTCCCTTTTGTCATAGAACATATTCACAGGTTCCAGAGATTTGAGTGTGGGCATCTGTGGGAACTATTAGTCTTCTTACCAAGAAAATTTGGTGATGTAGTGTCTAAGTTCTTGGCCGCTAACTAAAAAGTTGGTGATTTGAACCCACCAGTGGCTTCACAAGAAGGAAGACCTGATGGTCTGTTCCTGCAAATATCACAGCCTTGGAAATCCTGTGGGACAGTTCTACTCTGTCACAGAGGGTCACTGTGAGTCAGAATCAACTTGATGGTGTACAGAAACAACAATCTTACTTTTTGAGCATCTAACCTCTTTTTAATTCTGTGGATATCATGAATTATGTAGCTAGCTATTTTCCTCTTTTCCCAGTCGTTTCTAGAAAGCTCAGAGGCAAATGCTAACTGGTTTAGTTACCTAGTGCAGCTGTAACAGAAATAGGAGTCCTGACAGTTAAGTTTGTGAATTCGTCCTAGAAAAAGTACTACATACCTCAGTGCTGAATGTCACTGTGGTCACCTTTGAAGTATTCCCCTTGGGAAGCTATGTACCAATGCTGGTGCCTAGACCACCCTTCAAAGCACTTTTCTGGAATGGCTATCAGAACTGTCGTAATATTACTCTCAATGTCTTGAGTGTCATCAAAATGTCTTCCTTTCAATATTTTCTTTACCTTTGAGTAAAGAAAAAAAGTCCTTGGGGTCCAGATCAGGTGAGTAGAGAGGGAGTTTCAATACAATTATTTGTATACTGGCTAAAAACTCCCTCACAGACAGTGTTGTGTGATGCAAGAGCCGTGAGTTGTTGACAAAAAGTTCAGGTTGTGTTATTGTCTAACTTTTTCACGTAGCCTTTTCAGCACTTCCAAGCTATAAAGCTGGTTAAGTGTTTCTTCAGTTGGTGCAAATTCATAATGAACAATTCCTCTGATATCAAAAAAAGATTAGCAGCATTGTTTTGACTCTTGATTTGGACTGATGGAACAACTTTGGTCTTGGAGGTGTTGGCTGACTTCCATTGTTCACTTTGACACTTTGTTTAAGGGTCTTGTTAGTGCACCAATGCTTCATTTACCAGTGACAACATGGCCCAGACATTGTCCTGCCTCTCCAGAAGGTCTTGGCAAACTTCAGCTCTGCATTTGTTCATTGGTGAGCTCTTTTGGGACCATTTTTGCACATATCTTTCTCATGCCAAGATTTTCAGTTAAAATTTTCCTGTTTCTCTGTCAGTGTTTATGTGGTCTGCTATGCTTCTCACAGTCAGCCAACAATTTTAATGAGCAATTCGACTTATTTTTGCAATGTTTTCATCATTCTGCTTGTTACTGGCCACAGTGACTCTCTTCATCAGTGATGTTTTCCCCCCAGAAAAACATTTAATCCATTCATGCACTCCCGTTTTCTTCCTGGCATTATCCCCGTAAACTTTGACTAACATGTCCCTGATTTCACTTCCACTCTTGCCAAGTTTAACAAGACATTTAATGTCTGTTCATTGATCAAATTCAAGTTCTGACATTCTCACTATGGCACACAAAAACATGTAACAATAATGAACATCATTCAGCAGGACACCGCCACACGCTGACGTGAACACAACTGTGAGACACTGATATACCAAGGTTATGAAACCTTACCGAGTTGTTTGGCCAATGCTGTCAACACAAGCACGTGGTGGCAAGATCATGAACTTCAGTGTCAGGCATAGTATCATGAGTGGATAGCTTTAATGAAGAGAAATTAGTTTTCTCACGGAAAAGTAGGCTCAAAGTCCAAATTCAGGGCAGCATCTCCAGAGGAAGTCTTTCTCTGTTGGCTCTGAAGGCAGTCTTTGTTGTCAGTATTACCCTGGACTGGGATCTTCTGAGATGCAGGGATCCCAAGTCCTTTCCAGAGGATGCATTCTGCTCCTGGCACTGCTTCTTGGTGGTATGAGGTCCCCAACTCTCTCTGCTAGCTTCTTTTTTGGATCTCAAGAGATTGCCTCAAGGGATAATACAGTCTTACACACTGAGTCCTGCCCCACCAACCCAACTGCTGCCCACCCTCCCTCATTAACATCATAGAGGCAAGGCTTACAACCTATAGGAACATCACACAATACCTGGAATCCTAGCCCAGCCAAATTGCTACACACATTTTTTAGGGGAACACAGTTCCATCCATGACAGTAGCTTTCAGCTGGTTGGAGGTATCTTGCACCAGCTTGAGTTCTTCTTCCATCTTACCCTTCTGTGACTTCTAAGTCCCTCGCTAATTTTGACTTTTATTCTATTGCATTGTGTCTATATTTGAATACTTCCTGAAATTCTTTCTGAGAGGGCCATGGCAAGTGGCCTTTGCTCCTTAGGGCTCCTTAGCAGTTAAGGTAGACCTTCTTAGAGTTCTGAATGAATACAAGGCAGCTCCTACAACTCACTGCCGATTATGGAGGGAGGCTCCAGTTTGAGTTTTAAGGGGTAGTTCTACCGCACAAAGTTTGGTCATACATTCAGATTTCTATTTCTGCTTTGTGGCTAAAAGTCACAAAACTGATGACTCAGTTTCCCTGTAGAAGTATCTAAAACTTACCTACTGCTGTGGAGTCGATTTCAACCCATAGTGATCCTCCCTATAGAACAGAGTAGAAGTGCTCCATTGTGTTTCCAGAAAGCACCTGGCAGATTTGAACTGCCAACCTTTCAACTAGCAGATGTAGCACTTAACCACTACAACACCGGGCTTTCCAAAAGACTTAATACCCAAACCCACTGCTGTTGAGTCAGGTCTGACTCATAGAGACCCTACAGGTCAGGGAAGAACTGCCCCATTGAGTTTCCAAGGAGCGGCTGGCGGATTTGAACTGCTGACCTTTTGGTTAGCAGACATAGCACTTGACCCACTACTCCACTTAAAGTCTTAGCATGTATGTCATCCTCACTTAACCCAGCAGACAACTATTGGCTTTTCGAGAGCTTTATGGTGGTGTCATCATCTACAAAACCTCCTATTCCTTTTCTCCTTGAATTTATTCCTTTAAACATACCGTCAAAGCTAGATTTTCTGTACTAATGGGCATAGTGTGACACAGGTAGTACAGAAGAACTTTATTTGAGATGGCAGTTCATTTGAGGGTTGTTTGTCATTCTCTCTTGCTTCCATTACTTGTAGCAGCTTGCGGATGCCATCACTATCGGTTTCTGTGTTTGCAGAAAATGGCCCAGGGCTCGGGGCAGTAGGGGGTATGAGTCCTGACCTGGGGGCAGCTCTGGGACTTCAGATCAGGCTGCTGAGAGCACCCTCTTGGTTGGCATGAATTTCCATGCCAACCACCCTCACTTGCCTTTCAAATTTGCCGGGTAGAAATGAAGAACTGTCAAGATTTGCCAGCTGCTCTGCAGAGGTTGATGGATGGCTGTCAGTGTTCATGCAAGGTGGCTGCATGAGGGATGCTGAGATAATCAGACACTGCCCCGTGCTTCCCTGGGGTCTGCTGCAGTAGAAGGGCCATTCAGTAGTTTGATATGAGTGAAAGGTTGGAAAAGAATTCATCTCCACCCAAGACCTACTTTCCCTGAACATTCACAAAGAGAGAGACCCAAGGCAGAAGGCAGGAACACACCTGCACTCCCCTGAATGCCTTCCTAGATGGTGCTGTTTTGCTGGAGCACCCCCAGGGGTCAAACTCAGAGAGCAGAGGCTGGGCCCACCATGGCCCAGGTCCTGGGAACATTGCAAGGAGACCCTGAAGTGGGAGGAGCCACAGGGAATCACAGTTTCCAGGGGGAAGTGGGAGGCAGGTGGGCTTGGTGAAAGGGGTTGTAGCTTCAGGAATGTGAGGTTGAGGCTAAGCAGAGATTTGAAGGAGCAGGTGTTGATCTCTCCTTGGCCAGAGGGGCCTTCCTGCCACAGGAAGCCAAGGTTTTAGGAAAGTCTTGAAGGCTTCTTGGATCTCATAGTGCACTTTCTCAACAACATGTGGCTGTGGGCTGGCTAAGTCACCTGGAAGCTCGTTAATGAGACCAGGGCTCTAAAAATCCCACAGAGGATGAGTGATGAAGGCAAGATGTGGGAACTCTGCACATCTGGCCCTGGGCCAAGCCAGCCTGGGAACCTGCCCCAGGGTCTGGCTAATCTCCCATCCTCACTCCAAGGCAGAGGGATGTCCCCAACTTTCTGCAGGGCCAGCTGAGCCCTCAGCCTCATAGCTTGCTCGTGGGCAAACACAGGGCCTTTACTTCAAGGGACCACAATGCATTTCACAAAGTGAGGAACAGCAAGACACCACCCGTGCAAAATGTCTTTCATATGAATCTGATCCCCTGAAGGATGCTTTCCAGATGTGTTCTGTCATACAGAGCCGGATCTCACAAAGGATGCTTTTTAGATATGTGCTGTAGTAGCTGTTGGAGAAGAAGGGCTAAGATAATTTTCTAAAAACAGAGAGAGAGGGGAAAAAAATCTGTTTTGTGTCACTGTACCAGAAAATTACCATTCCAGTGCTCTTGCTCTGTCGTCCAGGGTCTAATATTAGCAGCATGTTTTTCAAATTGTTTTTATTCTGCATAAGAGATTAGCAGTATTAACAAACCTGCAGATACTTAGTCATTTCTAAAATACGTCTTCTCCCCTAAGCCCCTGGGAGAAAAAGAGCTTTTCTTGAAATGCCTATGAGCTCATATGGCTGAGAGGCTTTAAGTAACACCTCAGGGTTTCTGGCTTCGGACTTATCAAATTTGTTTTGGTCAACGTTGCTGACTTCAATTACGCAGATGTAGGCTGTTATGAGTATGTAATGTGAGGGCCAGGAGACAGGATATGTCATTCTCTGGGCTGAGTTCTTCCTGTGTGCTTTCTGCTCTGAGGGCTTAATGTTAGAATGAGCCAGGAACTTGAGGAGAAAAGTTGAAGGTACAAGGAGCCAAAATTTATTGGGCAACTGGGATATTCTGGGTCCTGGGTAGGGTACTGTAAATAATTGTCGTTAAAGTGTCAAACAAAAAAACCTAAACCCGTGGCTGCAAAGTCAATTCTGGCTCATAGCAACCCTATTGGACAGAGTAGAACTGCCCTATAGAATTTACAAGGTGCAGCTGGTGGATTCAAACTGCCAGCCTTTCAGTTAGCAGCCACTCTCTTAACCACTGCACCACCAGGGTTCAAAGCAGCCAGTTGAAGCAACTATGGCCTTTTATCCAAGTGAGGAAACTGAGGCGGACAAAGTTAACTTGCTAAGAGCGTAAGTGGGGAGCCAGGATTATAAACCTGGCATTCATCTCTCTCAAGCCAGTGCTTTGCTCCACCTATCCTACTTTGTTCCCTCCACCTGACCCATTGAAGAATCTTTCAGACACTAAGTGACCTGAAGTCCAAGCCAAGACTTTGAAGCCCCGCTGCTGATGTTGAGTCCAGACAAAGTCTAGTGATGTCTTACACAAGCAGGTGCATAAAGGGATCTTGCCTTAAGGTTCTGAGTGTCTCCTGGGTAGCCAAGTCTGTAAGGGTACTGATGGGATCCAAAATATATTGCCACCACCGAGTCTGTCCATTTGTCATACTATGGTGGCTTGCATGTTGCTATGATGCTGGAAGCTATGCCACCAGTATTTCAAATACCGGTAGAATCACCCATGGTAGAGAGCTTTCAGCAGAGCTTCCAGGCTAAGACAGACTAGGAAGAAAGTCCTGGCAATCTGCTTCCAAAAATTAGCCAAGAAAACCTTATGGATTGTGAAAATGCATTGTCTGACATGCGTTCTTCGGGCCTGTTATTGGACAAAATCAATTGTTGGAGGAGGTCATTGTGTTTGGAGAAGTAGAAGTCTGTGTGATTGAGATTTTCAATGAGGCCTTCACAACAGTAGACTAGAGCATGCCAGTGATCACACAGAAGATGCTAGAACAGGCACCGTTTTCTTCTGTCATACATAAGGTTGCTGTGAACTGGAGTTAACTCGGCAGCTATCCATTTATCAGTCAGTCTGTTGACCAGTCACTCAGTCTGTCCATCCATCTTGTTTATTGACAGACCCCACCCCCACCCTGTTGTGCAGAGTCCCATCCTGTGTCCTCTGTTCACCTAGGGCTCAGGGTGTAGGAAGGTCAGTGGAACATCAGGAGGGAGGTGCTGAATAACAAGCAGGTCCTGTGGTGGCAGGGGAGAGCAATGATGGTGACTTAAATTAAATCCCAGGGAAACTAAGGGCAGATCCCCTGCAAACAACCCCCCCCCCACACACACTTGTTTCCAGCACTCTGACAGGTGGTTGGCAAGTCTTCCACCAAATGCCATCTGCCACCGCCCACATGGATCTTTGATCAGGCACTCTACCTCTTTGGCTCTGGCTTTCCTTCTCTGTGAGATGCAGGATCCACTTGAAAAATCTTGTTCTCTAGACTCAGAAGACACAGAAGGCTTTGACATAAAATCATGGGTAATGGCAGAGGAGGATCATGGGTAATAATAGTACTAACTGCTTTGGAAACAAGTGAACTTTTTTCCCAAGTAGTTCCAAGTGTCCTGTAGATTACATTTTGGATGTGGAGGTGTGGGAAAGAGGATAGGAAATCCGATAGCAACATACTCAGGAACTCTGGTTCATTAATGTCAGAACCTGACTCTGAGTCAAGTTCTCACCATTCCTAGTTGAGGGCTCCGTTTTTCTAACCACATGGCTTATGTCCAAGTATGGGCATTTGTCTTAGAAAAACATTCCAAGTATTAGGAAATTCAGGATGGCAAACTGGGCACTACTGGTAATTTTTTTTAACCTGTTTGTCATAACATATCTCCCCAAACCTGTTACAGAAAAAGTAGGTAAATGATTTTTCTCCACTGTCAAAAGACCATCTGCCATTTCAGAAGATTTTCCTAGATTTTATCATTGTAATCATTTTTCTATTTCCAGTTAGCAGCATGCTTGCTTTAATGTGATATTTTCTACATAAACCGCTGTTTTCTCTTCAGCTGACTTCCTAAGGCCAACTTGGCATTTGCCTGTGTGTCTCCCACCTCTTTAAGGGTAGAAGCTGGTCTCTTTCTGAGGGGGATAGATTTCTGTCTACATTAGTGCCTATTCATTTCCTTTTGCTCAGAGAAAAATAATGAGAGTTCCTCACTATTGTAGTCATGGATACTTCACGTCTCCTGAAGAATCCAGTTGTGGGTTTTCTTTGTTAATCCTGTCCTGGACTGTGAAGGTTCCTTGTTTGGGTCATTAGAGCCCAGGCAGGGAAGCCACTGAAACACAGTGGGATTCATAACTCAGTGGGGATGAAAGGGGTGTACAAGGGACTCTCCCCACATATAGTAGGTGCCCGGCAGCAGTTGGTGGCCACACACATGAAGTACCCAGTGATTGAACAGCCTGCCAAACTCTACTTCCCATGAGTATTCTGAAGTCAGTACAGCCATCTCTGTTTTCGTCATCTTCCTTACAAATCTGCCCTCCCCTTTGGTTCACTCCATGACCCTGCTGTCCCTCCACCCCGCTCTGATCAGCTGAGTTGCCATAATTCTGATTGAGCTGCTGCCTTCTTCCTGAAGATTCCATTCTAGAGATAACCACTGTTCAGCGTATGCTCCTGCCTTCTCCCCTCTGGCCCTTCCCATGTCCCTTTGGTTCACGGCTGTGGTCTCCTAGGGTAACGACTAGGTTCGCTTTGGCCCATTTGCCTCTTCAGACCCTCTCCCTGTTACCACTGGGACAGCTGGGATACAGAGGAGGTGTTCAACAGTTCTTTGCTGGACAAGTGAAAGACAGAGAGTCTTCCTTGTTGGCAGATTGGATCAAGTTGCTTCTCTGGTTAGAAGCCTTCAATGGCTGGTATTTTTTTTAGGACACAATCCAAACTGGCAGCTCTGGTCCAAGCCTCTTCATGGTCACACCCTTGCTGACCTCTCCAGCTCTGTTTCCTGTCACTCTCCATTTGGATTCCATGGCCTGGCTACCCTGAGTGAATGCCTAGAAAATTCCTAGAAAGTGAGGCAAGTTTTAAGTATAGTGGTTAAGAATGATCTGTGGCTCTGGAGTTGTATTGAATGGGGTCACATGCTGCTTTACCAAGGAGCTCTACAACCTAGAGAGAGTGACTTAGCCTCTGGATGCCTCAGTTTCTCCATCCGTAAAACTGAGCTCTAAGCATCACCTCGTAAAGTTGTCACAAGCATTGAATGTGTAAACACTTGTAAAGACCTTAATTAAGTGAGTGCCTGGAATGAACAAACACTCCATAAGTGTTGCGAGCATGGTTATTGTCTTAACGTGATTTTTTTTATTCTAGAGATCCCTTCCCCTATCTTTATCTGACAGAGTCTACCCATCCATCAAGTGTCAGCCCCCAAATCACAGCCTCTCGTAAAACCAGCTCCAGTTGAAAAAAAAAACTCAACCCTAGAGGTCAGAGTAGAGCTGCCCCATAGAGTTTCCAAGGAGTGCCTGGCGGATTTGAACTGCTAACTTTTTGGTTAGCAGCCATAGCATTTAACCCACTATGCCACCAGGGTTTCCCCAGCTCCAGTAGCTGTGTAAAGAAAGAAAAACCAAATCCATTGCTGTCAAGCCAATTCTGACTCACAGTGCCCTATAGAATAGAGCAGAATTGCCCTATATGGTTTCCAAAGAGCACCTGGTGGATTCAAACTGCCCACCTTTGGCCAGCAGCCATAGCACTTAACCACTACACCACCAGGGTAGCATGGAAATTAAGAGCCAGAGTTGTGGGATCAGCAGGTACAGCTTTAAATTAAATGCTTGTTCTACTACGCACTGTTTTGCTCACTGTTTTACTCTGGCCTGACCTGATGATGAGTCCCTGGTTGATACTAATGCCTAATACACTCACTGCTAAACCAAAGGTTGACAGTTTGAATCTACCCAGAGGCCTCTCAGAAGAAAGACCTGGTGATCTACTTCCACAAAGTAAGCCACTGAAAATCTTACAGGACACACTTCTACCCGCACACACGAATGGTTACTGTGAGCTGGAATCAACTCAGTGGCAGCTGGCTTAGTTTTGTTTTTAGCCTAACTAATACTGGGTTTCTCCATCTGTAAAATTAGGGTGACAGCAGTGTCATCTAGTTCATGAGAGCTGTCCAGAGAAAAAGAAAAAGTGCTTAAAAGCATACCTAGCATCAGTTAAATTCCTAATTGATGTTCAGTATCATTTTTATAAGCAACCTTTCTTGCCTTTTGTCAAAAATTAACCACTGTGTTTTTATAGTCACTTTACTTCTTTATCTCAGCTTCTAGACTCTGGGTTACTTAAGGTCAGGGACAGGGTCTTATACATTGTTGTATCACAAGCTCTTTCAACATCCTTAAGCCAATGGAAGGAACTGAAATTTAGCTGGTTTGTCCATACATTAAGTAATGCTGCATGCATTACTTTAAGATTTTACTGGATCATGATAGCAAGAGAATGTGCCAGTCAGGAAGAATCTTTGAAGGGAGGGGGAAGATTCTTTTCTTCTGTCGGAAAGGGCTGAAGACCTGGAGGTTTCCTGGTACTGTACCTTTTCACTGACTACAAGAATGATCAGAGAAGGAGAGGAAGCTTGTCTCAAAAGGGCTGGGACTGGACTCTGGGTCCATGACACGCATTCCTCATCAGTGGGATTGGCTGCATTATCTTGCTGGAAAATATTAACAGCTGCTTCTCCAAGAAAACATACAGCCCTGATTTGTAGTTTTTGTTGATTTCTGTGGTTTAAATACTCTGAAACGAAGCCATTTGTTCTGAGCTGTCTTGGACTAGTGGTGTCCCTGTTACAGCTCAGAGAAGAACCATGCTCGTCAAGTTTTCAATGGCTGTGTCCTTTCAGAATTAGACCACCAGGCTTTTCTTCCGAGCTTTCCAATTATCAGCTGAGTATCTACCCACTGATACTTCTCAGAGACCGGCCAATTTCAAGCAACCCCCTGTGATTCTTCACCGAGTCTCAAAATTCCTGAAAATTTATGAATGACCCCCCCCAAACCCAACCAAACCCACTGCCATCGAGTCGACTCTGAATCATCTCAAACACATTGCTGTATGAACATCTTCCTCCAGTTTTTCCATCTGTAAAACGGGAATGCTGTAATCTTCCCATTCTATTTCCAGGTATAAATGTCGGCGAGAAGAGTGTCAAACTTGACCGAGCCAGGAAACTGTTACTGCTAGATGGAGCAACGCTGTGTGTATAGTGTGGCTTGGAAAATCTCTTGCCATCCCCCGGCTGTATTCATCCTAGGGCCAGATCTGTGCCCACGATCTTTTCTCAAAAAGCCTCCTGTCTAGGATTCTGCTCTGAGCCGTATATTTAGTTTTATCCTCCCAATCAAGGCTACGCTCGCTGCAGCAGACTGACTCAATTAGCCTTTCATTCCAGAGTCCAATTGTGAGTCAATTCTGAGGTTGTTAAGCAAAATGAGTCTGGTGGCGTTAGCCTCATGCTGCAAGTCAGTAATCCATGCCACAGTGTTGCTCCGTTAATAGGCTGCCCTAGAGACTATGAAAAAGAGGAAACACGAGACAGAGCGACCTTCCACCTTCTCTGGGGCCCAGGGTGGGGGTCAGAAAGCTATTTAGTGGCCAGCTTGTGTGCAGAACCAGAACCCCAGCTGCCTGAACCACAGTTGGCCTCTTGAAGTTAGAGGCCTACCACTACCAGGTTGTTAACTTTCACGACCGTAAAAATTCTTCTGAAATTAGCGCATAGCCCAAGCTGGATGTGATTGGAGCCAGTTGAGTAAGCCTGAACCACCTTCAGGGACTGCCTCTGAAAAATAAATCTTTTAACCAGGCTACAGAAAACGGCCAGGTTTTATGCCCTTCACTGTGTGCAATTAGAGACAGAAAACACCAGTGCGGTGCGGCTGGGGTGGGATCCAGGCACACACATGCGCACGCACAAGCCTCATCTGGAGGATTTGGCCAAGGCACTTAGCTTCAGCACATGGCCCTGCTAGGGAAGCGTTGTAAAGGGCCTCTCTGAGGAGTGTCAGGTGCTGTGCAAGGAAAATCAAGCAGCCCACTGCCACCTGCCCCTGGGATGCACCGGGGCGCGCCAGGCTCACAGAACGTGGAGTACACCAGATGGGCACGGATAGGGGAGGCTGAGGCAGCCTCGTTTATGAGGGTTCGGGAGATAACCCACCCCCACCCCTACACTGCACCGCCTTTGCAGTGAACTGTGACTGAGATCGTTTCATCAGGCCCTTTAATCCCCGACCATGTCCAAAAATTGCCCTAAAGGGTGTGTGACATGCTTCCCACGTGCTGCTTGCAAGCCTGTGCGATCCCCTCCAGACCAAGCTGTTTATATCATGAAGTGCACTCAGTAAGTACAGTTCTGGGGCAGAAAGCAGCGAAAATAGAGCTGAGTGTATCGGCTGCCAACTCGGCGAGCTGAAGACAGGAGACAGCTGGGACAACCTCCCATTGTCTCTCATAATTGGCAGATAATTTAAATTCTCTCCAAGTCCATTGTGCTCTTCACACAGAATCAGAGCTGTTGTCTGCTGAGGTGACCTCAGAGGGGGCCCCACTCTCAATCAGGATTTTCCCAACAATGACCCCGTCAGAGTTAACAGCAGCCAGTTGGCCACAAAGAGCTAACTTCCTCCTCAGACCCGTGTGCTGTTGGTATGTCTCTATGTCTGGGTTTCTGCAGTGCCCCTGGAGTCCCTGAGTGGCACAGATGGTTAACATGCCCTGCCACTAACCAGAGGGTTGGAGGATTGGGTCTACTTGGAGGCACCCCGGATGGAAGCCCTAGTGATCTACTTCTGGTGAGACAGTCCTTGAAAGCTCTGTGGTACACAGTTCTACTCTGACGTACATGGGGTCACCATGACCCAGAGCTGACTCGATGGCAACTGAGGGCAATAGCCCCACAACCTGGAACCTCCCATTGGATGGTACTGGCCCCTGGAGAGTTCCCAAATTACAGACAGGCATTGATCCTTTGATCAGGGCCTCCAGATGCGTCCTCAAATCACAGCCCCACCCCACCCCTTCAGAGATGCATGTCACCCTCCCAGAGCAAGCATCTCCTTTCCCTCCTGCTGCTCCCTTCAGTTCTAGAAAGGCAAGCTCCTCGGCGTCACTTGGCTGGAATAAATCACAGCCCCCTGGGCTGGGGGATGAGAGACTTACAAGACAGATACACGTATTTCTAAAGCCAGTAGGAATTACGGGAGCAGATGGCCCGTAGGATGCTATTTTGATTCCAGGGACATGTTTCTGTATAAAGTAAATATTTTCCCAGCGTGGCTCTCCGGTGAGTGTGTGGGGAAGCGTATTTCCTAAAGATGCAAATAAGTCTAGTCAGAAATAAATATTGAATGGAAACTTCAAAGCATCAAGATTTCCCTAGTTATAGGCCCTGAAGACTTCTCTCTGAAGAAGCAGACACACACAGGTAGGCAGGGGGCTAGGGGACTCTGAGGATGCTTGGGGGTCGTGTATGAAAGAATGCTAATATTTTAATAGTTGGGGGAGAGAGAGAGAGTGCGTGTGTTTGTAAGAAGTCATTCAAACAAAGGAGTAAAGAAAACTGATGGCTGTCCAGAGGTTTACAAGGCTTAGAAACACATTTTCCTCCTTTCTTCATATCACAGGTCTCGCCTTGCAGATTTTTTCACCAACTGCCAGCCAGAGTCAAGGTCTGTCAGCAGCTGTCTGAAGGAGAACTACGCTGACTGCCTCCTCGCCTACTCGGGGCTTATTGGTAAGATGCCGAGATGCGGGAGCCAGCGCAGATCGGGTTTACAAATACTACGCATCCATCGTCACTGTCTGATGTCTGTACAATCAAAAATCTCCCAGTAGCGCTCCTTGCTGGGGTTTTGATGTGCGGTCCTTTAGGACACAGCTGTGAAGAGAAGAGGATAATGGATGTGCGCAGCCTGAGGCAGGAAGCTGGGATTATTACAGAACAGGAAGCCCGAGAGTGCGGAGATGTATGACCGGGCTCCGTCGGAGAACTGACCGTGCGGAACAGCAGTCGGCCGAAAAGAGCAGTTGTGGAAGGAGACCAAGTCGTGCAAAGTTAATTGAATTTGGGAACTTTGGAGAAAGGGAACTTAGAAATAACTCAGTCTAGGAAAGTCAAAAAGGGTCTTTTCCAGAAGCAGGCCCTTTGGAAGTAAGAATGCTCAGTACTGGTGTCCTTCTCTGTTGGTGTTCTTGGTAATTCAACTCTGTTGTACAGAGAGTGATTTAGGCTAAAAATTGGTCCTTGAAAACAGACATGGCAAAATGGCTTTTTATTTAGGACCTGAAGCGTTAGAAGAACAGCATTCTGAATGCTCAGAAGAGCCATGGAGTTAGACACAGCATTTGTGGAGTTGGAAGGGGACAAGAGCAAGGCAGAGTTGTGCCCGCAGATAAACAGAGCAGGCAGGGGGAAAGGCCGATGTCCCTGGTGGCCCGGCTCTGTCAGTGGTAGCATCAGGAGGTGAAGGATGGGTAGAAGTGAGAGAAATTGTGGTTGTCAGGAGCATGATGGTTCTGCCAGGGTGTGTGTCCCTTCTGGGTGTCTATGTCAGTTTCACACAAGTCACCAGTCAGGAAGAACTTCCCACCAGGGGTGACTCCCACCAATTCAATAATTCCACCTGTACAATTTGGTGGCCTTAGTTACAGTACTCCTCCAAGTTGTGTGACTTTCCTCACCTTCCTTTTCCAAATGGTTCCGGTGTTCACTTAGCAGCATTCACAACAGCTGAAAGGTAGAAACAACTCAAATGCCCGTCAACAGATGAATGGATGAACAAAATGCGATGCATGGATACAGTGGAGTGCTATTCCTTTCTAAAGAGAAATAAAGTTGCTACATACTACATGGGTGAACCTTGAAAATATCACGTGGGTGAACTTTGAAAACACTATGCTAGGTGAAATTAGCTAAACACAAAAGGACAAATGTGTGATGTATCACATATGTGAGATATCCACCCACCCCAAACCCACTGCCACTGAGTTGATTCTGACTCGTAGTGACCCTGTATGACAGAGTAGAACTGCCCCCGTGGAGTTTCCAAGGGGCGCCTGGTGGATTTGAACCGCCAGCCTTTTGGTTAGCAGCCATGGCACTTAACCACCATGCCATCAGGGTTTCCATATGAAATATCCAGTATGAGTAAATCCACTGAGACAGAAGATGAGAGAGAAGGGGATGGGGAAATGGGAAGTTAAAAAGAGAGAGACCGTATGACGTCACATGTATTGTAATGATTTGACACTGCCCTGGAAGTTCAAATAAATGCAGTACAACATGGTACAGACTCGATTCCATCTTACCAGAGTTTCTTTAGCAGGCAGAGATGTTATGAGTGACTGGCACACTTATTGCTCCAACTTTTTTGAAAGGACACCTGTATTTTCCCGGGTAGTACTTTTCACCGGTTATTTACCATTTTTATTGATAGTTCCAAAGAATGTATCATCCTTAAGTCAGTGCTCAAAATGTGCATTTCGTTCATTCCCTTCCTGAAATAAATTACTGTGTTAGGGATTACTTAGCAGCATGGAAATACAGATTGAAGGAATAGCACTGCGTATTCATTCTAATTATGAAAATAATTAAAGCACACTTATTTTAAAAAGTTCAAGTACAGAGGAGACTGAAGGAGAGAACGTGAAGGATCTCCAGGCCCCCTCTGCAGATGCGATCACTGAGAACACTTGCATCCGAGACCTTCTTGGTGTGCACACTTAGTGAACTCCTTCGTGAGTGACCATGCCTAGTCTTGCTGGACGTTTCTGTTGGTCATTCCTAAATTAATCAATCTCTTAAGCCTGAGGATGAGAACTCAAGGAAACCACTGGTAGAGGCAGGACATTACACAGACAGAAATTAAGTTCTCTCTTGGATCTGGACCTCTCTCCCCTACTGTTCCTGGGTCATTGAGTTCTAACTTGTCTCTACTTCTTCCATATGGCAGGGGTCCACTGTGGTGCCAGAAATACAGTGAATGCTTAGGAGATAGCCCTCAACCTTCTCACTCTGTGTCCAGGCTGTCTGTTCCTTAGAAGACTTTTCTCAACCGAACTGAGGGTTGCCATCTGTTCTGTGAGGTGCAGTTCTCATCCCCAGTTATAATGGGGTATCGTTTGGTTCAAATCAGTGTGGAATGCAGGACAAAGAAGATAAACATGCCCTGAGCCCAGAGGAGCTTCCCAAAATACTTGTTCTGTTTGTGGACCTAATTTATCCTGTAGATCACTGATCATCTATTACTTCTTCTACAAAACATTTAAAAACAGAAGGTTTCTTGGCATCTGTGGGCATTTCCTGGTGTCAGCCACCCAGGAGAAGACATTTGGTTTGCATTAAGTTGAAATGCAGTGTTATTTGTGCCAATACATAACTGATCAGAAAAAAAACAATGAACACTGGAACACATAGGCAGGAAGGACCACCCAGCATCTCTTTGAGGACTCCTGGGGATTGACAGACAATACTCTAGAAGCCATTGACTTAGAAGATTTCCATTGTTTGTTTCTAGTTCCTTCATAACTTGGAAGATTTTACGGAAATCGGTGGAGACTCTGGTGAGCAGGAGCCTTATATACCAGGATGTGGGGTAGCCCATAAGGAGAGCTTCTAAGCTTCCCTGTGTTACTCTGAGGAAGCCGTTTGCTTCTGAAGGACGTAGATTCAAATTCCTAAAAGGACTGTTAAAATATGTAAAACCAGTCCTATCTATTTATGAAGATTAATGACATTTTCAAGAAAATGCAAGGGATTTGGCAACTCATGCATTCTAAGTTAATTCTCTCCCTTTCTGTGTCATCTGTACCATTAGAGCAGGGGAAAAAATACCCAAAGTGCAGCTCAAGGGGATTGGTTATAATTTTTAAAGTAAATGCATAAATTATTTTATGTGCTCAAGATAAATTGCCAAGAAAATGTACTGCTTAACATAATTTCCCACTCAGCAAACACAATGTTGGTAATCATCCATGGTGCATTGGCTGTCAGAGGAGCATTTGTTTCTTTTTAGGCTACAGAAAAGCCCCTGTCACCCCACGAGAGGGAACGAATTGTGTGTACTTTCTAAGACACTAGCGTGATCTCCTCCTGCATCTTGACCCTCTAAGGCACCATCATGACCCCTCCCTGCTTCTTTGCTCTTTTAGGCACTGTGATGACCCCTAACTACATTGACTCCAGCAGCCTCAGCATGGCCCCATGGTGTGACTGCAGCAACAGTGGGAATGACCTCGAAGAGTGCTTGAAATTTTTGAATTTCTTCAAGGACAACACATGTCTTAGTGAGTTTTGTTTGTTTGTGCTATTTGGTTTTTTTTAAATCATTTATTACATTTTTGTTGCACTTGCTGAGCACATGCACAGCAGAATGTACGCCTCAAGTCAATAATTTCTCCATGTACAAGGTCTGACAATTAACTCTGTGAACTTACTTGTCCTAAGTGCTACATGCCTCATTGCTGAGTATCACTATGGTCACCTTAGAAGCACTCCCCTTGGGAAGCTATGCGCTGATACCTTCACCTGGTCCACCTTTCAAAGCTGTTTTGAAACTCCTTCTGGAATGGTAACTGAACATGATGGCACAGTGGCAAATTTGCAAACTTAATCATCGAATTGTCTGTGAGGGAGTTTTTCAACAGTAAACAAATAACTATGTTGGAACACCCTCCCTACTCATCTGATCTAGCTTCCAATGACTTTTTTCTTTACCTGAAGATAAAAGAAATAGGGAAAGGAAGACATTTGATGACATTCAGGCCATCAAGGGTAATACGATGTCGGCTCTGACGGCCGTTCCAGCAAGAGTTCCAAAATTGCTTTGAAGGGTGAACTAGACGCTGGTGTCAGCACATGGCTTCCCAAGGGGAGTCCTTCAAAGGTGACCATAGTGATACTCAGCAATATAGCACTTTCTCTAGTATGAGTTTGCGAACTTAATTGTCAGACCTTGTGTGTAATTCAGTGACCTTAATTACATTCTTTGAGTTCTGTGACCATTCTCACCCTTCTTTTCCAAATTGTTCCTTCCTTGGTAACATAAACCCAACTATGCACTAAGTTACTTGTCTAATCTTTCCAACTGATGTTGCCAATTTTGTTTGCTATAGGTAGTTCTTAAAAGAACACAGTGCTCAAGGCAGACATTCTTTACTGGTTAAGCTAAACTGTTGTTCAGTTTTAAGACAACTTTAGGGAATATTTTGATTTAAGGTTTAAGAATTGAAGATTATTGTAGGGCAGTAGTTTTGGAGGTTCAGCCAACCTGTGTGGCTCCAGGAAGTCTGGATTCCATAAGAATTTGAAATTTTGCATTTCTCTCCTTTTGATCAAGGTTCTGCTATAGAATCTTTGATCAAAATATTCAGTAATGGTAGCCAGGCACCATCAGTTCTTCTGGTCTCAAGCCAAAGGAGGTAGTTGTTCATGGAAACAGATAACCACACATTCCGTTTCCACCTCCTATTCCTGACTCTCTTTCTTCATCTGTTGGTCCTTTAGTGAGTTTTTAAAAAATAAGAGAGAGAGAAAGGAGAAAAAAAAAAAAAAAAACTCCTTCCCCAAACATAAACTAAACCTTCTTGCTTCTTGTGTCTGCTTACCCTGTTGGTCTCACTCTGTCCCTTTGTCCTGAGCAGGGATGGTGACTGCAGCCCCTTTTTGGCCACACTGGGTAACAGAGCAAGTGATGAACTGCGTGCTGCCAAGACTGTGAATTCAAAGGCCTGAGAAAGCAAGAAACTCACATAACTGAGGGTACATTATGTGGGAATGAACACTTTTACCCAGAGATCAAATTTTGATACTGAAAGTCAGAGAAGTGTCTGTTCCAAAGGTTCTAAAAATCTAGGAGGAATATACAATGTGAGAGACTCAGACAAATTAGATAGGGATAGGTCTCCAAGGAGTCTCTGGGAAAATTACAATGTTAACATCAGTACTCCCTTAGATGTTCAGGGTTGTCTAAGTGTTAGGAGCAGTGATGCTTAAGTTGGATGAGCCAGCAGGTGCAGGAGAGGTGATGAGCACTGAAGGGCTTAGAAACAGCATCAATTAGGATTGCAGAGTCTGTTTGGCAATATGGAAACATTTTTACCAAAGGGAAGGGGATAGGGGAAGATGTATGGGTATAAACAGTGGATAGTCATCAAACAAACCGTAAAGGTATGTGTCAGATCTCCTTTAGAGCCACCAAGATAGCATGCTCAAGGTGACGATCCAGCTGAGATAACCTCAGTGTCTGCACTCACATTGTGTAGCAGTTATCATTTATCGGGTGCCTTCCGTGTGCTTAGACTGACTCAATAGCGTGTGTAATATACGAGGTCCAATGATTAAGGCCACGAACTTCACTATTCTGAGTGGTACATACCTCACTGCTGACCATCACTTGGTCACCTTTGCAGTACTTCCCTTGGGAAGCTATGCAGTGATGCCAGTGCCCGGTCCACCCTTCAAAGCAGTTTGGGAACTTGTTCTGGAAAGGCCATTGCACATGGTGGCACAATGGCAAGTTTGTAAACTTCATTGTATAGCTGTCTGTGAGGGAGTTTTTAGCCAGTAAACAAACAACTGTATTGGAGCACCCTCACTACTCAGTGACCTGGCCCCCAACAACTTTTTTCTGTTACCATCTTCAGATAAAGGAAATAATGAAAGGAAGACTTTTTTTATAAGTCATGATTAAGTTAAAGTATACAATCCAAATCAATCTTATGTGCCCTCCTTTCTGCAACTCCATCTGCTGTCTTCACCCTGTGACAGTACACTCCTTCTTTTCACCCTTCTAGTGTCCTCTTAATAAACACCTGTCCCCTCTTCTCCACTCTCTCCTCTCCCATCTAGAAAGAAACCAGTAGGACAGCCTCCTATAAATATGTAAAACCATAAATTAACAAATCACATGCCCGCACTGTGTCTGAACAGTGGACCTCAGTACTGACTTCAGATCTGGGCCAGCAGCATGTCTAGGGGCCATGTTCCCAGAGAACCCTCCAGGCTACTGGACCATCAATTCTTGTCTTCTAGTAGAGTTCTTGAACTGCACACTTGTTTTTCTTGTGCTACACCATGGGCTCTACATTGTGTCCCCCATCATGGCTGCCTTTGGTGGTGGCTGGGCACCATCCAGTTCTTCTGGTCTCATGCTGATGCAGTCTCCCATTCACGTGGTTACTTCTGACTCCTGAGTTCATTTCTCCTTACGTCTTTGATGTTCTCGGTCATCATCTGTTCCAGACGGGTTGGGACCCATTGGTGTTCCTCAGACCCCAGACGCCACTCACCAATATGGGATGCAGTAAAAGACTAGTAAAGACTTAGTAAAAGACTAGTTATGCCAGTTGATCTTGATGCCCTCGGAAACCTTGGTCTCCAGACCTCTACCCGTGCTACTCTATCCTTTGAAATGTTGGGTTGAATTTAGAAAACCTTTCAGTTTATGGTATAGCCCAGTTATGTTGATCTGTCCTCTACTGGGTGCTGTCACTCTCTTTACCTAAACAAATTTCTATTGACCATCTAATCTGTGAGCAACTCTCTTTCTCCCTCTCCATCCTTGTAGCCATCAAAGAGTGTTTTCTTCTACACATAAGTCCATTTTTAAGCCCTTATAGCAGAGGCTCATACAATACTTGTCCTTCTGCAGCTGAGTGGTTTCACTCAGCAAAATGTCTTCTAGTTGAAACCAGGTTATGAGATGCTTCCTAAAACCATTGTTGTTCTTTATCATTGTGTAGTGTTCTATTGTGTATATGAACCATAGTTTGCTTATCCAGTCATCTGTTGATGGGCACCTAGGTTGATTCCATTGTTTCGCTATTGTAGGCTGTGCTGCAGTAAAAATTCCTGTGAATATATCTGTTCATATGACAGCCTTTTTTTCTGTAGGATATATTCCAAGCAGTGGGACTGCTGGATTATGTGGTATTTCTATTTCTGGATTTTTAAGAAAGCATCAAATTGCTTTCCAAAGAGGTTGTACCAGGGTGCATTCCCACCAGCAGTGTAGAAGAGTTCAAATCTCTCCACAGCCTCTCCAGCATTTGTTTTGTGTTTTTTTTTGATTATTACCAATCTCACTGGGGTGAGATGGTATTTTGTTGTGGTTTTGATTTGTTTTTCTGTAATAGCTAATTATCATGAGCATTTCTTCATGTGTCTTTTGGCTGCCTGGATGTCTTCTTCAGTGAAGTGTCTGTCTGTGTCCTTTGCCCATTGCTTAATTGGCTTTATTTACCTTTTTCTTGGTATTTTGCAATACCTTGTAGATGATGAAAATTAGACATGGATCTGATATGTAGTTGCCAAATATTTTTTTCCAGTTCTTTACATAGTCTTCTAACTCTGTTGATAAAGTCTTTGGATAAACATAAGTGTTTGACTTTTTAGTAGTGCCCAGTTATCTGTTTGCTCTTCTGTTGTTGTTCATTGTTAGATTTTATAGCCTGTTTAAGCTGTGTATTAGAACTTCTATTGCTGTACCTATTTTTTTCTTGCATGATCTTTATTGTTCTAGGTTTGATATTTAGGTCTGTGATCCATTTTGAGTTAGTTTTTGTGTAAGATGTGAGACATGGGCCTTGTTTCAGTTTTTTGCAGATGAATATCCAATTTTGTCAGCACCATTTGTTAAAGAGACTGTTTTTACTGCAGTTTACAACCTTTGGGCATTTGTTGAATAGCAGCTGTTCATAGAAGGATGACGATATTTCTGTTCCATTGGTCTGTATTATCTCCTTTTGTGCCAGTAACAGGCTGTTTTGACTACCATGGTGGTGTAGTAGTTTCTGCGGTCAGGTGGTGTGAGGCCTCCCACTGTGTTCCTCTTCTTCAGTAGTGCTTTACTTACCTGGAGATTTGTTCCTTTCCAAACAAAGTTGGTGATTTGTTTTTCCATCTCATTAAAAAATGGCATTGGAATTTGTGTTGGGATCGCATTGTATATGTAGGTCGCTTTAGATAAGATAGACATTGTCACAATGTTAAGGCTTAAAAGTAAGACATTTTGATGACATTCGGGACATTAAGGTCAATGTAACTATAGCTCTGATGGCCATTCCAGAAAAAGACTTCCAAAATTGCTTTGAAGGATGGCCTAGGCACTGGCGGCTCTGCATAGCTTCCCAAGGGGAATACTTTGAAGGTGACCATAGTGATATTCAGTAATGAAATATGTAGCAGTTTTTCTAGGATGAGTTCGTGAACTTAATTGTGAGACCTCGTATATGCTGTATCATTTCCTGGAGTCTGCACAAGAATCCTGGGAGATGTAGGTATGATTGTCTGTATTCTACCTTTGAGTAAACAAATGGCATTCACATAGACCCTGCATGCTAGAGTTAGGATCTGAAGCCCAAGTTCTTTCTGCTGTAGCACTCTTGGGGCCTTTGGTTCTGTGCCTGCCACCAAAGGGTCCACTGAATAAGAAGACGTGTGTGGATATCAGGAGCCTGCTATGACTTCCTGATGGGATGTGCGGACCAAGTTTCTGGGAATGAAGATTCAGCCGTTCTCTGAAACCGTGTTCATTCTAGATAGATTCTATGGTACTATGCTGTGAGGTGACTAGTTTTGAAAGAATTAGCTAACAATCTACTATATATACATGGAAAATCATTTCAGTGTTCTTCCTAGGTCCTTCTCATTGTTTCTTTTGTTGGAAAGAAAAATGTAAGTCATTTGCTTACTGGGACTTGGGGGAATATGACAGTGATCGATTGCTCTGGTTATCTTAAAATAAAAGCAAACTTTTGGAACTTAAGTGTGAAGTTCAAACCCACAAAACTAGTCTCATACATGGAGTTACTCACCAAGGCATTGTGATATATGAAGAAATTGTATATTGGAACCTCTTATTTGATCTTGAGTTAAATATCCCACTGCCGTTAAGTTGCTTCTGATTCACAGCAACCCTACAGTACATAGTGGAACTGCCCCATAGGGTTTCCAAGAAGTGCCTGGTGGATTCAAACCACAAACCTTTTGATTAGCAGCCATAGCACTTACCACTACATCACCAGGGTTTCATGATTTAAATGTATATAAAAATACAGTAAAGCCTGCAAAAGCTGGAACCTGTCAGAGGAAGAAAACTAAAGTATTTTTCACTAATAGAGAGTGATAAGGTGGTGAGATTACACCCTGTCAAAGGTGGAAAATTTGTGAGACCCAGAGTTCCAGCTCTCACAGGTTTCAGTGTGTGTGTGTGTAACAATCAGCCCTCTGTTCACGTCCTGCAGACTTCTGGCAGAAGACAAGTTTTAATGAAGATAAAGCATTAGCCATAGAAGTCAGTATGAGAAAAGTTTCTACTTGTACTGGCTGGCAGACCTCTCCTCACAGAGAAATTAAAGTTGGCCCCACTTAATAGCATTTTGGTAAAGGGGAGAATAGTCTGGTGTCTTATTGCTAATGACTCTTCAATAAAAATAAATGCATTTGGTCTGCAGCAGGGGCCAAATCCAGCCAAGATTGCTCATAGTCTTTCCATTTTTACTGTCATTAGGAGGGACACACCATACCAATGGCACAGGGCTATAAATTAAGTCTCCCACAAAAGGCCCTAAGGTAGGAAGAGAATTGGAATCTTTAGATTCCAACCCAAATGCGGTAACCCAATTTGTGCTCCCTTCATATGGAGCCAGACCTCTCCCAAATGCCTGTATCATCAACACAACTTGAGCCAATTGCATTTACTTCTGGTGGTTGGGAAAGAGACAGTTGCTCGTGGGCCAGGGGAATGGCTAAAAGGAAAACAGCTAAAAGGAACAAAGGCAAGTGCAGCGGTGTCAGCTGCTGTCACTCAGGTCTTTATTCCGATGTCTTCTTCACCAGGAGGCCTCCTCTGGCCACTTTCTCTGAATTGCGCTTCTCCGTTCTCCCTCTGTACTTGCTCACTTCATTTTTCTCCAAGGTAATTATCACCACCTAATAATGTATTGTCTAAAGAGTCCTGGTGGTGCAAAGATTAAGCACTCAGCTGCTAACAGAAAGGTTGGCAGCTGGAATTCAACAGCTCCATGGGAGAAAGACCTGGTAAAGATTCCAGCCTGGAAACCCCGTAAGACAGCGCCACTCTGTCACATGAGGGTGCTGTTAGTTGGAATCACTCAGTGGCACCCAGCAACGATGTATTCTCTGAGGAGCTCTGGTGGCACAGCAGTTAAGCGCTCAGCTGCCAACCAAAAGGTCAGTGGTTCTAATCCATTCAGTAACTCTGTAGGAGTCAAGACCTGGCTATCTTCTCCTGTAACTGCTGTAGCCTAGAAAATCCCACGAGGCAGTTCTGCTCTTTCACAGGGGGCTAGTACGAGGTGAGCTTGACGCAACATCAGCCAACAACAACAATGTATTATCTGCTGACCTTATTTGACTTCCCTACCCAAGTGTGAAGTTCATGAGATCAGGACTTCTGTCGTTCATTGCCCCCACTGTCATTCAGTCCTCAGAGCTACGCCTGCTTGAGAGATGTTTGTGGATGTTTGAATGAGTGAAGGAACCAATGTACTCACAAAGGATAAAGCAGACACAGCAGGAAAGCAAAGATAGTTTCAATAAATGGCAACGATTCTTGAAGCTACACATCTTAACAAGAAGAAGGAAGATTTGGGCTTTTCTGGTTTTTGTTGTTTTGTTCTAGGTTCATTTAGTTAGGAAACCAGTCCACTGTATCCCCTTGCCTATATTCCACCCATCTATGAAACCATTTTACATGGCGAGGTGTGTAGAAAGCATTTATATTAATTTGAGCCATCTCTTCCAACCTAAAAAAACAGAGGAAAGTTTCAGAAAAAACAAGCCTTCAATTTGCTGGAACTTAAAGGGTAACCATTTTAGAACAAAATGTCACTTGTAAGAGGAAGATTAGGCTTAAATTATTCTGTCTTGTGTATCAAAAAAATGCCAGCTAAGAGTCATATATCAGCAATTTGCACATTCAGGTCCCAAATGGAAGAGTTTGGTTTCTTATACAATGAATATGAAATAAAAAATTCCTAAATCCAGGCCAAATCCCTGGAGACCTGATTAAAAACTGTTTTTTATTCATTCTGGAGAGGGAAACAACACACAACCAATTTACTCTTGCCATAAAAACAATCTAATCCCATGAAATTATAATAAGCTTTTAAAGTTTTACCTTTTAAACTTCTCATTTACCCAGGGCTGCTCCTACCTGATTATGCAGACTTTGTTTGGAAGTCTGGGAGCAGAAAGGAAAAAAGAAACCATCCTGCTTAAACTTGCACCATATATTGGTGAGGTTTGGGGTCGATACTTCTTTTAAAGAACCCAGCAGCATTTGTATTTTCAGCTATGCCCAACACACAGTAACCCAGTGCTGTCCAGTCAAATGCCAGCTTATAGCTGCCCCTAAAGGATGGAGCAGAACTGCCCCGTAGGACTTTCCGAGGCTTTAACCTTTATGGAAGCAGGCTGCCACATTTTTCTCCCATGGAGTAGCTAGTGGGTTTGAACTGCTGACCTTTGAGTTAGGAGCCAAGCACTTAACCACTTAACCACCAGGGCTCCTGAGCACCTGCTAGGCATTTTATTATAGTGGTTCACATTTTTGGCTGCTGTGTCACTGCCTGCCAAAGGAAAGGGTAAAGCCTACTGAGTTCTCTCAGTCCCTTAATTGGGGATGCTATGCTTTAAAAGAAAGCGATAATTCCTTTGCTTTGAATATACCTTTGACAGAGCACAAGGTGAGATAATGATTATGAGCGGAAGTCACAGGGCTGAGGTTGAGATTCAAAGAGTTTATCTGATGAGGATTTCAGGAGAAGGAACTCGCTCATCACCTGGCAAATAAATAGGAACACAATAAATATTTGGAGCAGAGCTAAGTGTTCAGCTCAGTGTTTAGTGAATGCATTTATTTTTGAATGTCTGACCCAGCGACTGGCCCTCAGCAAGGGGAGAAAGGATGAAGGGATGGATGGGTTTTATTCACAGAAGTCTGATGCCATAATCAGAATCTCTAGTCTGCCTCTCTGGCTGTGTGTTTCCTGTCTGTTATATTTGCTGCTTGACTTTGAAATTGGATTTCCTCCTGTTTTACTGCAGAAAATGCAATTCAGGCCTTTGGCAACGGCTCCGATGTGACAGTGTGGCAGCCTGCCTTCCCAGTACAGACCACCACTGCCACCACCACCACAGCCTTCCGGGTCAAGAAGCCCCTGGGGCCACCAGGGTCTGCGAATGAAATCCCTACTCATGTGTTACCACCTTGTGCCAATTTACAGGTGAGACTTGGACGTGCCCTCCCTGCTGGAGCCCGCTTCTAGGGTGCACTGGTCCCGCTCTCTGATCGCGTTCACAGAGCCCTGGCCGTGCTGCTCAGGTCTAAGTCTGAAAAGAGAATGTGACAGGCAGTGGGAGGGGGCATGGCTCTGAAGCACTATACAGTGGAGACAAAGATGGAGTTTGCCAGTGACGCCACAGCATTTCCTGGGGGAGTGGTTTTGGTCAGGTCACTTGTCCTACTGGGCCTTGGTTTCTTCATCTGTAAAAAGAGGGAGTTGGACAGATGACTTCTCAAGATGAGTGAAATCTTTTTCATGGTAAAGTAGAAGGGTTAGGCTGGCTATTTAGTTCTTCAATCTACCCAGTCTGTATTTTCTACAAAGCAAGAACACATGCTGAGAAGGGTGTCTCTCTGTCATTGCTATTTAAATGTAATAAAGAGTCTATAACTGTAGAGTCCGTAGGTGTTGCAAACAGTTAATGCACTCAGCTGCTAACCGAAAGGTTGGAGGTTCGAGTCCCTTTAGAGTCAACCTCAAAAGGCCTGATGATCTACTTCCCAAAAATCAGTCACTGAAGATTCTGTAGAACTTGGTTCTCCTCTGACACACACAGGGTCTCCCTGAGCAGGAGTCACCTCTAGGGCAGATCATTTAAAGGTGAATCAGAGTCCGCATTATGGTTAAGTGTTAGCCCTAGTGTAGAGTCCTGGATAGATTCATTTGTCAGGAGGGGAAGGATATGCTCTTGGATCAAGAAGCAGAGCAGCGAGGAGCCACGTTTCGCCTTGCAGAAGCCCTCTTGTGAACAGTGTCCTGGTAAGAATGGACAAGAGACTTCGGGGTTAAGCCAGATGTCCAAGGGCAGAACCACAACAGTGTACAGATGGTGAAATTTCCTGTTTTCAGTCAAAGCAGAGTGTTTATTTTGATTTTTCATAATAATGAGCATTCGTCTCTTTGGCCAGATGTTACATATCTGTATGTTCACCAGATGTTTTCACATCTTTGGGTGCCGTGACTGCTGTGAGATGGACGCAGATGTTGTGCTCTGGTCTGCCTGGTTCTTGCCTTTGAGGAAACAGGCAGTGGGGAGAGGGTCTCACAGCGGTCACAGCTTGCTATCAAGGCTACAAAGCCAGCAAGTTGCAGAACCAGGACTGGGAATCCAAGAGCCTCGTTCTTTTTGCATTTCCTCCTGTGAAGACAGTGCAGGGACCGCTGACTGCCAGCATGCTGGGCAAGGGACACTGCCGTGGCCCATGTTCTGCTCTCTGCACTTGTCACTGCAGTATATTTCCCCTTCTCCTTTCCACATGGAGCAGTCTCACCAGAATGCTCATCAGAAGCCTTCTTTGTCAGATGCCATCTTCACACACAAATCATTTTGTCCCCTAGAAAGTGCTGTGGCAGTATTTCTGACCCTTGCAGATGCCTTCTTATCCCCCGTGTCTTCCCTCTTCTTAGATGTCCCATGTGCCATTCATCCGAGCTTTGGTCCCTGTCCTTTCTCTTCCTGGGTCTCCAGCCCCAACACACACCTTGAGACATACACATATCTCTGGGGACTAAGGCGGGTGGCGAAACAACATAGGCTGAGGTCAACCAGGTAGTCTTCAGACTTCAGAAGTATTTCCTGTGTAGTCACCATGTACAAAGCACTGGGCAGAGGATGCCGGGACTAGAAGCAGGCTGAATGAGTACTGTGGCATCTGACTGCTTCATCTTGTAGCAGGACCCTGAGATCAGAGAGGAAAGTGACTTGCGCAAAGTCTACTGGCCAGTTAGAGGTGGATGTCGGGTCCGACGTGGCACCCACAGATTCTCTTCTGTGTCTCTGGTCATTGCTGGGTATCTCGCTTCCTCTCAGTCCAATCTCCTCTTCCCTTCAGGGCCACTCTGATTCTGGTGTCAGTAAAGGCAGGTGTCAGCTGAGGGATAGAGTCCTGTTAGCCTAAGGTGATAACGGTGGCTGTGTGGTAGTCCCTGCAGCTAGAAGAGGTGAGCACCGCTGCGGCAAAACCAAGTTCTTCTCTGCACGTGTTTAAGTGTCTGGAGCGTGATGCGGAGAAGGCACTCAGCCTGCTCACTGAGCCTCACTGTCCTCTGTAAACCTGGTGGAGACGGTCATTCCAAAATAAGTTTTCTCCTCTGTGAACTCAGAGTGGGCAAGATGTGACTTGTCAACCTTTTTGGAAGGTCAAACATAGTTAAAAGGGGACATCTCAGAGGAAGAGCCAAATGAATGGACTAGCAGTCCGCCAGCCATCAGGAGACAGGTCTCCCAGCCAGATCCCAGCGCCTGACTCTGGCTTCCTGTGGTGAAGCACGGGGTTGAGTTGGCCACACAGACCACCGATATTTTGCCTCCAACACAGACCTGCCAAACCGGCACTGTGCTCAAGGAGGATTCTGTGCCCTGCAGGGTTGCCCTGGCAACGTCAGGAAACATAGGAGTTCTGTTCCTCAGAAACCACACCTTTCCTTCCCCTGTGTTAGCAATAGGAACTCTACTTCATAAACAGAGGGGGAGAAAGTAAAATTGGAGCATGATGTTTATCCTGGGGTTGCCTTTTCACTTCAGCAGCGGGAGAAGCAGAGGTGTAGAAGCGCTGAGGAATGAGGAGGCAGCTTCACCTCTCCTCCCTGTAACACACACCCAGTATCAGGAACCGTGTAACTAAAAACAGCACTTTGTTTCCAGAGAACCTTTCAGAGGTCCACAGAAACTTGCTTTTATCCCCGAGACAACTAGGTACTTGAGATGTGTTTGTGTTGATGGGGCGGGGTAAAGCTGTGGGCTTGCAGGCAGCCAGGCCCGTGTGCCGAGCTTCGTTCTCGGCCTCCCAAGTGTTGTGGCCTGGACAGTTGTGCTATCCTTTGTAACCTTCATCTTCCTCATCTATAAGATGGGTATATGGCCTGGCTGCTAAAGCTGAGAGGATTAAATGAGATGACACTCCCAGGACTTAGCACAGAGTGAATGTTGCAGAGTGGCTCTTTAAAATTGCCACAGGCAATGCCTGATTGTAAGACAGTTGGCCATTTGGTTCCTGTATGGCAGTGGGATGGTGATGAGTCTTATTTAGAAGTGGGCTGTTAGGGAGGTGTGCCAGACGATGGTTTTCTTTCAGTAAAAGGCTAAAGGACATCTATGTGAATTAGCACTCCACAACGTATAGACTGTGCTCTGGTTTTTCAAGATAGCTCAGATCCTTGACTCCTCACTGTGGCCCCATGAGTCAGGTGTGGCAGGCGACCTTCTCTTCTGCAAACGAGGCAACTGAGGCAGGGAGGAGCTAGCCACATGACAAAACCAAACCAAACCAAACCCATTGCTGTTGAGTCAATGCCAACTCATAGCGACCCTATAAGACAGAGTACAGCTGCCCCACAGAGTTTCCAAGGAACGCCTGGTGGATTTGAACTACCGACCTTTTGGTTAGCAGTCATAGTACTTAACCACTGTACCACTATTCCATGTCATGATAATCACACCATAAATCTCTGTTGAACTGGGATTGCTCCCTCTGAATTGCACTTTTCGCACGGTTTCATGGTCTGTGGATAAGCCAGCCATCTTCTTTGAGGTACGAATGGACAGAAGGAAATACAGACTGGAAAAGGAAGAAGGGAGAAAGACAGTGGTTTTGAGAGATCTTCATTCTTGAAGATCAGTAACATTGGACTCCTTCAGGCCAAATTCCAGGAGACAAGGAATAGCGGAAGGACTGGAATGGTGACAGAACAACATTTTGCAGCCTGGTGATCTTTTTTAAGGTGACCTATATTAAGAATGGTTGAAGAATCATTAGAGGCCAGAGGGTCGGGGGGAGGGGAGTGCAGGGTGATGAGCAAAAGCCTTTCTGTGGGAATGTGATTCTCACACTGATTTAGGATTCCTGTCTCTGAGTAGAGCCCCCAGGAGAGTCATTCTCCCCATCTGTCCTTGCCTTGCCTGCCTGGCTGTCTCCAGATAAATTACCGTTTGCCAGGGGGGTCCTAGAAATACCCTTAGAATGGCGTTTGTCCCGGCCACATGTGTCACTACTCAGAATAGCACTGACTTAAACCAGCTTGAGATCCATCAGTAGCAGATTTGGAGAGAGTCAACTCTCTTTGGCAGCTCGAAAGTTCATGTCCCTGGAGAAGCACCCTCTTATAATATTTTAAAATGTACAAATAATGTGAGAAGACTCCCGGGGATGTGTGTTTCTCTCTTAACATTTGAGAGAGATTTCCCTCTTGGTAAGGAAGAAATAAGAATAAATATTTTCAAAAGTCGGCTTGAAGGGTAATTATCAACAAACCCAGCCCGATTAGGTTTGGGGCAATGGGTGGCCATAGATGTGATGTGTGCACAGGACTCGTCTGCAGTTCCTCTGAATGGATTTTGCTTTAAAAATGGAAAGTTGATTGATTAGTATAAAATGTCATAGAAATGTCCAATTTCTCACCCCCCTGAGGCAACAAAATAACAGGGTTTGGGCTGGGCCGCCAAGCTTCCATGTCAGGATTAATTGGCAGCCGTGTTAGTAACAAGCGTGACACAGACTGCCATTGTGGGCATATTCCTTTGACTTGTACAAAATGGTCACATGAAAAACAAAGAAACACTAATACGTCTACCAGTTCTTTCATCCCCTGTGCACTTGAGTGGTCTTTAAAAAGCTCAGGGTAATTTAAACAAAATGGACTATACTTGTCATTTACTTAAAAGACATGTCTTTGTGAGGTTAAGTAAGCACGTTAAAAAGTTCTAGCCTGCATCCTGAATCCTTGTACACTGCTTTTCTCTGGCGGCTTCAAGGGAGGACTTCTTAATGGGGTGGTTGTAGAAGGTTGATTTCCATAATTGAGTAATTCATTTTTATTGTGAGCCATTACGTCTGTTCTGACTCAGAATGACCCTATAGGACAGAGTAGAACTGCCCCTTGGAGTTTCTTAAGCTGTCTTGTTTATGGGGGCAGATTGCCAGTTCTTTTCCCCTGCCATGCCACTGATAGGTTTGAATGTCCAACTTTTCAGCTAGCAGATGAGTGCTTAACCAGTACACCACCAGGGCTCCTGACAAAAGAATAACAAGAAGCAAACCAAACCCGCTGCCGCTGAGTCAATTCTGACTCATAGCAACCCTATAGGACAGAGTAGAACTACTGTTCCATGGAGTTTCCAAGGAGTGCATGGTGGACTCGAACTGCTGACGTTTTGGTTAGCAGACTCAGCACTTAACCACTCTACAACCAGGTTTTCCAACAGAGTAATAGGGATTGGGAAATACAGCTTTGGGGTCCGTGTTCAGGACCCCAAAGAAAGTTTCACTGTCCTTGCCCATCTTTACCCCTTTCTTCTCCAAAGTGATATGATGGGTGATTGAGAGGAGCAAGTCTGATCCACCCACCCATCCAGGGGTTCAGTCTCAGACTGAGGCCAGTAGCATAGCCACAGGCAGTTGATGGGCATGTTAATGGGACTTTTAAGACAGAATTCTAGAAAGGAACCAGCACAGCAGCCTGCTCAGTCTCAGAATAGACACAAGCAGGGTCTGGTGTGCAGTGGTTAAGTGCTTGGCTGCTAATGGAAAGATTGGCAGTTCAAACCCACCAGGTGACGCCGTGGGAAAAAGACTTGGTGATTCAATTCTGTAAAGATGACAACCTACAAAACCCGTTGGGCGCTTATCGTCTGTCACATGGATGGACTCACTATAAGTCAGATCAGTTCAACGGCACCCAACAACAAAGGTCCCCAACGAGCAGCCTTTGTGGCAGCACTTCTTCTGTGATCAGCAACGCCAAGGTAGATGCGTTCCTTGTTTCCCAAAAGCGACATCTCCTTTGATGGGCACACCATGTAAACCCTAAGTGACCCTCTATCTAAGTCATCTAGGTCTGCTTTAACAGAAATACTACGAGTAGATGGCTTCAAAAAGACAAATTTTATTTGTCCCAGCCCAGAAAGCTAAAAGATCAAATTCAGGGCATCTGCTCCAGGGGAAGGCTTTCTCTGTTGGCTCTGGAGGAAGGGTCTTGTTGTCAGTCTTCCCCTGGACTGGAACTTTCTGAGGCCCAGGCACCCCAGTCCTTTCCAAAGGATATGCTCGGTTCCCAGGACTGCTTGCTGGTGAGATGAGGTCCCCAGATCTCTCTGCTCGCTTCGTCACTTTATGTCTCAAGAGACTTCCTCAGGGCAGAAAACAATCTGAGCACACTGATTCCTGCCGCGCCAACTTGGCTGCCTCCAGTCCTCCCTCCTTAACGTCACAGAGACGGGTTTTACGGTACACACAGTACTGGAATCATGGCTTAGCTAGTTGCTAGGTGGATTTGGGGGGGAGCAGACTGTAAACCATGTCACCTTCCTTGGTTAGACATGACAGTGGGGACAGTACTGGCCCCTCTGTGAGCTGTGGGGGCAGAGGCCTTGGGGTTGACATCTTGCCTGGTGCAGAGAACCTGCAATATTCGCTGGATTTCAGTCTCCATCCACACCTTCTGGTCTCCCAGGAAGCTTCAGCACCTTTTCCCTCTCTTCCCAGAGTACACCTTTAAGCTCGTAGAAATGGCCTGGGCATTGGAAGATAAAATGCAGTGTTCACGGCCTGGTAGGAGACCTAGAGGGCAGACAGGATTTGCCTCTCTTTAACACTTCCATGTAAACCCTACCACTTCTGCATATTCTGCTATAGAATATGGAAATGAATTGCTATCTTAACCCCAGCTTTCTGTCCAAGAAGCACGGTATCCCCATCCTCCTCGTCCCTGCCACTACTCCAGTACCTCCTCAGACAGAAACAAAGTCCGTTTGGACCCGCTGGGGCCAAGGCCAGAAACAATTCAAAACCCAAACCCCCAACAGTCTAGAGGTGGCAGGAAGGCAATTATCCAAACTGCTAAATACCCAGGACGCCACTGACAGTGACCAAGTGGAAATTTTAAGTGTTGAGTTTTAAAAGGAAAGCTGCCAATGGGTGTTCTGTAAATCATTTGTGCCAGCAGACTGACCCCATTATGTCAGCTAATCCTGGAAATACAGGAGGTAAATTTAAATCTTCTAGCATGAAGCACTTAATCAATATTCTAAATGTTTTTCTTGCAATTTATGCTAGCAGAGCAGTGGGGTGCTTTGGCGTCCCCGTTAATCTTCCACCAGAGAAGAGGTGCCTTAGAAATGGCCAGGGTGGTGGGATTTTGCCCAGGACGCCTCAGGGGAGAGTCTGAGGAAGGAGGAGGCTGAAAGAGAGAAGGGTTTGTTTCCAGAGCGAGTCCCTGGCAAGACCTCACCTCTCACAGTAGTCTGGAACCAACCCATTCAGAGTTCCTTCTTCTCTGATGGCATGCCCTCAGGCTTTCTTTGTCAAATTACCACCTATTTGCTCTGTGGACTGGGGCAAGTTTCTTACCCTCTCTGAATCTCTGCTGGAAAGTAGCGATCACACCACCCACCTCTCAGGGTGGTGATGAGGATCAAAAACAAAGGCTAAGGGCTCAGCACAGTGACTGGTCAACTCTTGGTACCTGGCAAGTGGCCACCACTATTGCCACGATTATTGAGATGAGACAGTATCACAGCTTTAGCTCCAGGCACTGTGAGCTTAAGAAAGGGCTGCTCCCAGAGACTGGGAGCCATGAAGAAAGAGAGTTCTCTCAATCTTGGTTTCTTAATTTGTAAGAAGAATTTGAACCCAACAATATCCTGCTAGTTGCAAGATGAGCTGTGGTCACTGCAGAAGGTCCTAAGGAAAGCAGGGAGGGGCTGAGATAGAATGTTCTCTGTTTGGACACCAGAGAGCCTGCAATACTCACTGGATTTCAGTCTCCATCCACACCTTCTGGTCTCCCGGGAAACTTCAACATCTTGTCCCTGTCTTCCCAAAGTACAGCTTTAAGCTCATGGATGGCCTGGATGTTGGAAGATGAAATACAATGTTCACAGACTGGTACGGAAGAAAGGACTTTCCAGGAAGGAAAGAAAAGCAAAATAAAAAAATAAAAAAAAAAAAGGAGGGACGGAGAGAGAGAACTGAAAGAACTGGCCTTCAGAGTTAGAGCTCTTCCAAATTCCATCTCTCCATGGCCAGTAAGCAGTCTCCTGGGAGCTCCACACCAGCAGTGTCCTTCTTGGAGCTGAAACAGTAGTCGGGTCCTGGGCCAGCCTGTTTACCAGAGGAGGACGGTTTGCCAGGGCCGTTGCCACATCTCTTTAACTAGTGATGATGTTGGGAAGCACTGGCACATTTGTAAATAGGGAAGGCTGTAATCTGCACAATGGAATCCTTGGTGGCGGAAAACTAGCCCTGGCTTTTAGCCTCAAAGACCCTACAGGGGACTTAAGCATATGTCCGTTCCACCTATGTTACTATTTACTTACTAGCATTACTAGATACTCATACACCTCTTTATATATGCAATACTTTGGACATGGCATCGGGAGGGACCAGTCCCTGCAGAAGGACATCATGCTTGGGAAAGTAGTTGTTGTTAGGTGCCATGGAGTCGGTTCTGACTCATGGTGAACCTATGTGCAATAGAACGAAACACTGCTCGGTCTTAGACCTTGTCCACGATCGTTTTTGTGCATAAACTCTTCATTGGGGCCACTGTGTCAGTCCGTCTCATTGAGGGTCGTCTTCTTTTTTGCTGACCCTCCACTCTACCAGGCATGATGTTCTTCTCCAGGGACTGATCCCTTCCTGACAACATGTCTAAAGTATGTAAGGTCAAGTCTCTTGATCTTTGCTGCCAAGGAGCCTTCTGGTTGTACTTCTCACAGAACAGATGTGTTTGTTCTTTTGGGAGGCCATGGTACATTCGACATTCTCTAATACCACAGTTCAAAGTCATCAGTTCTTCTTCTGTCTTCCTGATTCATTGTCCAGCTTTCACATAATGGGAAAGTAGAGGGTCCTTGAAAATGGTTATTTACATATATATAAATTGATACGTAAATATTAAAAATCACAGAAGTTTGTATACCACCTACAATAATTTCATACACCACCAGTGGCCCACAGACCCTACTTTAGACAACATTATAAATAATCCAATCATGTGACAGATCCCAGAATCATTTGCTTTAATAACTTGTGTTGCCTCTGTTTCGTGGCTTGATGTTAATAAACCAAAGTGTGTATAGTGCTTCCCGTGAGTCAAGCACTATTCTTAGTGCACACAGACACAAACACACACATATACACCCACACTCATTTAATCCACGTGTTAACCTCTTCAGGCCAGCACTGTTATCATTCCCATTTTACAGATGTTAAAACTAAAGCACAGAGAGCCTTGATCAGGTGAGGAAAAACAACAAACTGACATTTTTCCTTGATGCACTTTAAATAGTTACACAGTGTTACCCAAATCCAGGGATTTGAACCAGTTCAGTCATGACCAACAAAGTGAAATGAGAATCAACCTGCATTTTTAAAATTCGGGTGAAGTGGAATGAGAACCAGAATGGGAAAGTTCTAGGTCAAAGCCCTGGCATGGGAGACTCAGGAGAGGCTTAATGAAGCCTTTCAGGAGGCTGATGCTGGAGACTGGACTATTGGCAGGACCATGAAGAGTGACACGCGTTCAAAGGCGTGTGGAGGGCCGCCATCTTGGAGCAGGGCACCTCTGCTCCTGACTCTACTGGTCAGGAGATTTGGTTGCTATGAAACGTGAAAACTGCTTGTTTTCTAAGAGAGAAGTAAAGCTTCAAGCAGAGTTTCAGTCAGTAATCTTTCCTGTTCTGGTTTTCATTGTGGTTTACACTGGAAAGATTTGGGTCCATTCAGATTTGGCTTTGTCAGCCATAACTCGATGGGCAGAACCCGTTCAAAGCCCTGCTTAAATCAGAGCACTCTCACATTGTGTTTTTGGGCAGCATTATTGATCACCATACATTAAATGAGTCCTTCAGTTCCGGTTGAGCATCTGGCAGAATGTGGTGCCAGGCTGGTTCATGAACCAACATAAAGAAGGACAAAACAAACATGCCTTATCTGAACTGGTTGTTTTGAAATGTAATTTAATCCTAGGGATAGCCCAAGATTTCTTTTCAGGAAGCACAGTGGACTTACTAGCTATGAAACTTTAGGCAAATTATTTGTCCTCTTGGCTTCCACTTCTTCATCTGTAAAATGGGAATGACAGTAGAAAAACCTCATGCGGTTGCTACGAGGTATATCCATGTTTCTGCATATAAAGTACACTCAGAAGAGCACCTGGGGCCCAGTGATGGTGCGTACTATGGAAGTTCCTGTTCAAAGTTATGACAAGCTCTTGGCACTTAGATATCACTGTCCCCCTCTTGGCACTTAAATACCACTGTCCCATTTGTTTCCCCTCAGTCACAGAGGAATATTCTGAGGCTACATATTCAGTATTCACGGCATTCTGGCTTCTGCTTTTCCAGCAGGCTTCCCCGTCTTGGTGGCCCATGCAGTTTCACGTTATGTAGAGAAGACTTGTCATAGGTAAGAAAAAGGGTCTTTGCCAAAGCAGTAGTTTTGAGGTACCATTTAGAGGTGAATGCCGCTCCATGGAAAGTCCCTTGTTTCCCTTGGCATTCTGTGCTGATGAGTCCTGTGGGCTGCACGCCCCTGTGCCAACTTTGGAAGCTCAAATGAAGATTGTGGAGAAACCTTTCAGCTGTGAATGGAAAACAGCTCTCAAGTTCTGGCTTGTCCAACGTTGGCATTACTGGCATTTTCGGCCAGGTGACTCTTAGTTGTGAGGGCAGCCCTGGGCATTGTGGGATGTTCCACAGCATCCTTGACCTTTGCCCTGAAGATGCCAGTAGCACCTCTCCCCAACTGTGACATCCAAAAATGTGACCAAACATTGCCAGATGACTCCTCAGGAAGCAAAACTATGCCTGGTTGAGAAGTACTGCTTAGGAAGCTAGGTGTCTTAATCAGCTCATGCTGCTCTAACAGAAATGCCATGAGTTGGATGGCTTTAACAAAGGAAAGTTTATTTTGACATAGTCTGGTAGTCCACAGGTCCAGATTCAGGGTGTCCACTTTAGGAGAAGGCTTTCCCTCTGTCTTCTCTGGAGGAAAGTCCTTGGTCAGGGAGCATCTTGGCACAGGAACCTCAGGTCTGAAGGACATGGTCTATTCTCAGTGCTGCTTTCTTGATTGTGTGAGGTTCCCAGTTCTCTGCTTGCTTCTCTTTCCATTTCTTTCTTGTAGGATGAAAGGATAAAGGATGATACAAACCGTACTCAAGGGAAACTCCCTTTATAGTTGAGTAGGATCTTGTGAAGGGATTTACAGTGCCACCCTAATCCTCTAACATACTGCATAGAAAGACCACAAAATGGTGGACAATCATAAAATATAGGTAATCCTGGCCCAGCCAAGTTACTACACATATTTTGGGGGGGACCCAGTTCAATCCATGACATCCCACCCTTTAGCACCCCCAAAATCACATCTTTGAAACATATAACGCAGTCATCCCATTGTAACAAAATCGTGTCCATCCCATATGATAGAAGTCTTACATCAGTTAGTTCTAAGTCCAAAATTCAAAAATTCCTTTACATTAGTGAAACCTAGAATACAAGCTATCTACTTCCCAAGGTACAATGGCAGAACAGGAACAAGTTAGACATACTATTACAAATGGGAGAAATTGCAGGGAAAGAAAACAGTAACAGGCAACAAGCAAGTCAGCAGAACATATTACATTAGCCCTCAAAGCTTTAAATATAATTGGGACATTTTTACACAACTGCCCTGCCCTCCAGAGTCTAGGTATTGGCCACACTCTCTGGATTCTGAGTGGAGACCCCTCAACCTGCCTCGTCGGCCCACTTGGACAGAAACTCTGCCCCATTGGCTTTAAGTGCACCCTAAGCCAAACCAAGTGGCAGTTCCATTCATACAAACACAGAAAATCATGACTCCACCCTTTCAAACCCCTGAGGTCATGGCCATGACCATGAGACTGAGGCAGCTCAGCTTCTTGTGGTTTGTCTCTTCAGCTTCTGCTTCCGATGGCCTCATGGCCCAGGCCACAAGCCTGCAACTGCCCTGCAAGTATTCCACAGCTCTGTAGCTCCAAGTGTTCAAGTGCCCAGAGGCACCCCACTCCACCAGGAAAACCCTGTACCCAGGCACTCAGCTCTCTTGCTCTGTGGGTCAGCTCCAGCGCTGTCTTGTGCTACTCTGGTTCTGCTGCTGCTGCTGGTTCTCTGCTGTTTCTCACCATCTGTACCTTCTTCGGTGTTAACAGTTCTCCTCAGTTCCTTCTGTGTCTTCTATCAATTCACAGTTTCAAAACCACTTCCACATTGTAGGTATTTGCTAGAGTAGCACCCCACTCTCTTGGTAACAAATTCAGGGTGCCCACTCCAGGGGGCTAGGATGGCCTCAAAGACACCTTTTTTCTTTATACTAACATGGCAAGTGGAATGGATTGAATCTTCAAGGTTTCCTACTATTTATTTGGTGAGAAGATGTAAGAGCAAATTGGTGTGGCACACTGAACATGTCCTAAGTAGTGTGCATATACAGGAAATGGTACTGCAGTTGTTACCAGTCACCCATTTGGAAGACATTCATTAATGTCCCTGGCCCCACTCCCCTCTGAGTGATACCATGTGTAGTATTGTAAGTTGACAGTAACTTAGGCTCCTGAGCTGATTCTTGTCATTCGTAGACCTGCACGAGCCTCCTGGGGCTACCCATCCATTACCATGGACCAGCACCCTGCAGGTGACATTTCAAAGGAGACCTCTGTTAGCTGACCATGGCGATGGCAGTGTTTATATCCAGCTGTGGTCAGGCACCTCCCACATGCAGCCTGAGAATGGGAGTGAGGACGCAATGGGATTATAAAGCCAGCACCAGACAGATCAGCACAGCTCACAGCACATGTGCTGCGTCTCGGTGACAGTGGCAATGTGGATGCCATTTCCTGGGCCTTTGTTTAAGAGAATAATCCTGGCGCCTCGTGTTCTTTGTGGCATTCGATTTATGGCCTTTGTGAAGCTTCCAGCCTTCCCATGTAAAACACAGTGTTTTCCAGCAGCCACTGTTGTTTCTGTCTCGTAAAAGAAAAGTCTAAGGCTGAGCTACATTTCATGTTTCCCTTGCGCAGTGCTCTCCTGCTCAGAGTGAGGCAAGAGCTTTGGGGGCGTCTTCCCTCATAGAAGGACTGAGCCACCACCAGGCCCCCAACTCAGGCTGCTTCTGGCCTCCCTTGGAAGACTGATGGTTGGGGAGCTCTGGGCCAGGCTGCCAAGTGGCCCTGGGGCCCTGTGTGACAGGCTTGGCTACTTCCAGCACAGAGAGGCCACCAGTAGCTCCCCAGTCTCTGTCTTCCAGGCTCCGGGTGCCAGCATGTGAACTCAGAGGAAATCTGCTCCCCAGCACCCACCCATGTGAGCCTAGCGGGACAGCAGCGCCTGCTGTAAAACTACTTTTTGAAATAACTGCTTAGAGAGCATCTTCAGGGCCCTTCATCCCGGCGAGTGTATGAATGTAGAGCTCAGAACTCGAAGGCGTATGTGCCAACCAGCCTGTCATGATGCATTTCCCACTGTGTGTCCAGACACTGCTGGACAGAGGGTATAACTGGTACCAAGAAAAAAGGAACTTGAAATGGGGAACAAAATATCACCTTGGCAAACTTTTTGGAGGGCAGGCAGGTACTGTGTATATCACCCTCAGTCTCAGAAGGCAGTGTTGTGGATGAAGGGGACAGTAATTAAACAGTCCACGTTTTTAAAATCCCACATATGGGGAGACTTTACAAAACCAAAACCCAGCTCGTGGCTGTTGAATCGATTCCAGCTCATGGTAACCCCATGTATGATACAGTGCTCCATAGCTTCTTCATTGTAACCTTTACAGAAGCAGATCACCAGGCGTTTCTTCCATGGTGTCACCACGTAGGTTTAGCCAACCTTTAGGTTAGTACCCTGTTTTTACACAGATAATGCACACCTTCTTTGTTTGCCAACCACACCCTCCCCCTGTAAAGTACTTGTATTTTTGTAAGCACCAGTATGCCACTTTTTTTTTTTTACATGCTGTTATTTAAAAATAAAAAATAAAAAAATGGCATAGTAAGTTTACAGAAATACCTCCGGGGGAGGAGAAGGCATAGTTAGCAGAGAAATGTAGAAGGCATGCGTATTTGCATAAAAATACAGTAGTTGTACAGCTGCCCAGGAACCTGGGGAAGCTGTAAGGGAGGAAACAGATGCCTACTGGCATAGCCTTTCCTCATTCCCCAAGGCCCTGCAGAGTGAGTGTCCTCTGTACAGCTTTTAAACATGAGAGGCCCTGATTCTTGGTCAGTTCTGTGGTAAAAGGAGCTGTCGCATCCCCGCCTGCTAACACAGATACTTGCCGCCTTGCTGAACTAGATGTTATCAGACGGTAGCTTCTACAAATTTGAAACCCAAATAATGATTTGTGATGGGCATACATGCATTGTAGCAAACTTTGACTCGACATATTGTTGGGATACATAACACTGTGATTTAAGATTATTTTATCAGCAGCGAAAGGCTTTGTAATTCATTTAAAAAGTTGTAACGGTCTTGAGCATCTTCGTATATTTTAATAATATAGCATTTTATGGTGGGCTGTAAAATTTCAGATGATGGTTTTAGCCATTGTGTGATTCTCTTTTATCACGTAATAATTGTTCAAATGAAGGAGAGTGTAAAGTTCTTGAAAACCAATTTAGTGACTTCAAAAATAGTGTTTATCAAAATCTATTGCACACCTTTAATGAGTCCAGATTTTACCTTCTCGGCAAAGGCAAGCTGTGGGATCTTTTTTCCCCACTCCACTGTGTGGCCTATGAGTCTTGGTGGTACAGTGCTTAAAGCACCCAGCCACTAACTGAAAGGTCAGTGGGTCAAACCCAGCAGCCATGCCACAGGAGAAAGATGTAGCAGTCTAATTCCATAACGATCACAGCCTGGGAGACCCAATGGTGGCAGTTCTACTCTGCTCTATAAGCTCAATAGGAATTGGAATCGATGAAATGGCAACAGGACAGTGTAGCCACCAGATGCTGTCCAAATTAAGCACCCAGTGTACTGTTTCTGTGAGTTAGTTTTTCTCTCTTTTTATTCTTTTATTCCTACTCTGCTGTTGCTGTGTAGGCGTCTTTGCCAAGTGCAGGTTGAGTACAGCTAGGCCAGGAGGGCTCCAGTATGAACAAGGGAGCAAGCTTGGTTCTTTCTTGAGATGGTTCTTCATTTTATAGATGGCCCCTTATTCATACAGACTCAATCCCAACTCTGACTCTTGGAAAGCCTCTTATTAGCTCTTCCAAATAACGCATAATTCATATACTGTGAAGTGAGCAGCAAAATGGAGAGCCCTACATTATAATTTAATTTCGCACGATCACCACAGGTAAGAAAAGTGTTAGCATGTAGCACTGGGAGAAGGCACTGTCTCTTGTTGTCATCGGAATTACTGTTCGTATTATGATGTCACATTTATGGGATTCACCAGGGCTGTGTTGTAGGACAAATACAGTAAGCAAGAAAGGTGGCCTTGGACCAGGTGTACAGACATGGTTACACGCTACCTGTGGAGCACACCGAGAGGGGTCTGGTCCCAGGCCCGGTGGGTGTGGTGAGATTCACAGGCTGAATAGCTGTGGTTTGGAGCACTGTTTCTAATCTGCAGAAATAGCAACACGTGGAGGAGACCCTGTATAGCGAGGTTCCTTCGTTTGTGGGTACAGCCCCCGGATCTGGGGTTCTCAGCCCATTAGCACACTGCACTATCAATAGTAGTCGCCCATGTGTAAAGGGTGGGAGGCTGCTTCTGAATCCCACCTGCTAAATAAGCTGGGGAGAGGTCCCCTGTGGCACCTGGGAGGTCTCTCTTTCATCACCCTGACAGAAGGGGCTTCCTTTCCTCTGTCTGCCATCTCGCTGCCTTGTCCTTCTTTGGTGGTTTGGCTATGGGGTGTATGGATTGGCATCTGGCTTTGGTTTTGAACAGCTGAAGGCTGCTCATGCCTGCTCTGGGTATCTTTATGGGAGGCCATGGTCATCACAGTGATGGTGCCCCAGCTGGACAGCCTTCCCACTGCCTAGGGACAGGCATTGGCTCCATTTGTTTTTTTTTTTATTACTATTTATTTATTATGATTGAGTGAAAATTTACATTCCCATATAAATTTGCATGCCCACCTATATGCAGCTTCCACTGCTCTCCCTGCCCAGTGACAGCACACTCTTTCTCTCTGTTCCATACATGTCCCATCCTCCCAACAGTCTCCTTTCCCCTCCTCTCCATCCACTCCCCTTCCTCCAGCCAGAGGTCAGCAGGATGATATCCTATAGATGCATAGAACCATAAAGTGCACCCAATATATGGTCACTCTGTGTCACCAAGTCCAATCCATTCCTGTCCAAAGAGTGGACCTTCATTATGATTTATGGGCAAGGGCAGCATCAGGGCCAGGGGCATGCTCTCAGGGGAACCCCAAAGCCACTGGACCATCCACTGCAGTCTTGTAGTGGAGATCTCAGGGTGTACCACTTTTTATTCTGTGTTGCCAGTGAGACTCAACTTTGTGAGCTCTATTGCAGCTATCACTGGTGGTGGCTGGGCACCATCCGGTTCTTCCGGTCCTGAGTTGATGTAAACACCTACTCATGTGGATCTCTCGGTCCTCTGGGTTCTCTTTCCCCCATGTCATTTTGGTCCTCAGTGATCATCTGTTCCTGCTGAGTTGGGACCATGTGCTGTGCCCTCAGATGGCAGCATGGCATCTTTTAAGATCCCAGATGCCACTCACCAATGTGGGGTGCAGAGACCCCTCTTAGCAAAATGCTAGTTGTACCAGTGGGCCTCGATTTCACTTAAGACACTGGCTCCATTCTTTAAAGCTTATCTCCACCTAGTCACCACACCAGCACATGGCACTCCCAAGTTATAAAAGAGAAGGGACAATTCTGAGCGGGGGAGGGGAGGATTGCCAATGTTTCCTTATTCTGAGGTCTGAGAGAAAGAGGTGTTTCTGAGGGGCTCAAATGGCTAACACACTCTGCAGCCATAGGGATGGCTGGAGGTGTGACCCTAGCCAGGGAAGACGCGGGAGCAAGGCCTGACAGCATGCTTCTGAAAACTCAGCCGTGGAAACCTTCTGGGACAAATTCTACTCTGACAGACATGCAGTCACCATCAGTTGGAGTAGACTTAATGACAACTGTTTTTTGGGGTTTGGGGGTTGTTTTAGTGGAGGCAACACCGTCATTTATTTTACTCCAAACAAAACTCATTTTAAGAACACGTAACTTCAGCAGAACAGCAGTGTCGATGGACCGAAGCTTTCAAAGGATCGTGAGAACAACAGTCAGGTCAAAAGTGGGATGGACAGTTCTCATAGTGGCTTTTTACAGAAAATAAGGTTGTCATGCTCAGGAGTAAACTGAAGGGCCAGGGCTCCTGCCACTGTGAGAATCAAGCTCTCTGTGGACTAGGACGGAGAGTAATTTTAGTCTCCTCAGCCCTTGGCTGTATAATCTGTAATGTGGGAATAATGAACACCACCATTATTACAGGATGGTGGTAAGAATTAAACAAATTAAAACCTGCAGGGCCTCCGGCACAGCAGCTCTCACTAATACTACGTTATCCTCCTGGGCAGTCTGGGCTGGCAGTGAGCAAGGAGGAGCCCAGGCCAGGGTTATTCACTGCTCTTCACCCCAGAACTCATCTGGGAAGAAACTTGGGCATCATACAGGGGGTGCTACCCTACACACAGAATTTTATGTACCCTCTATTCTGATGTTGTTATGATCACCCGTTCACAGTACTTTCTCTTCTGCATCTTTTTTACCTGTCTTAATTGACTGACATGGCCATGAAAAAATGCCAGCAGAGGGTGACTTTGAACAACAGGAATTTATCGTCTCATGGTGCTGGGGACTAAAAGCCCAAATTAGAGTATTGGCTCTAGGAAGGGTCCTTCCTTCTCCATGGCGCTGCGTGTTCCTGAACATTCCTTGGCTTGTGGACTAGTCCTCATGTGGTCCCTTTGCCTTGTGTGTCTCTCTCTGAATGCTTTCCTTTTTTAGAAGATGCCTCTCAGAGGGGATTAGCTTGGTGGTGTGGTGGTTAAGTGCTACAGCTGCTAACTGGGAGGCTGGCGGTGCAAATCCACCAGGCACTCCTTGGAAACTCTATAAGGCAGTTCTACTCTGTCAGTATAAGTCAGAATTGACTCCACGGCAGTGGATTTGTACTCTGGCATGGCCTCATTAACACAACAGAAACCTATTTCCGAATAGGGTCACATTCACAGGTATAGGCTTTATTATTTCAATATACTAGGTCTGACAGTTAGGTTCACACACTCATCCTAGAAAAAGTGCCACATACCTCATTGCTGAATATCATTATGGTCACCTTTGAAGTACTCCTCCTGGGAAGCTAGGCACCAATGCCAGGATGTAGTCCACCCTTCAAAGCACTGTTGGAACTCGTTTTCTGGAATGGCCATCAGAGCTGTCATCACATTACTCTTGGTATCCTGAAAGTCAGCAAAATGTCTTCTTTTCAATATTTTCTTTATCTTCAAGTAAAGAAAAAAGTCACCGGGGGCCAGATCAGGTGAGTAGGGAGGGTGTTCCAATACAGTTATTTGTTTACTGGCTAAAAACTCCCTCACAGTCAGCCATACAATTAAGTTCACAAACTTGACACCACGCCATGATATACAATGGTTATTCCAGAAAGAGTTCCAGAATTGCTTTGAAGGGTAAACTAGGCGCTGGCATCAGTGCATAACTTCCCAAGGGGAGGACTTCAAAGGTGACTGTAGTGATGTTCAGCAATGAGGTATGAAGCATTAGAACAACTTTGTGGATTTAATTGTCAGACCACACACATTTTTGGACACAATTTAATTCATAACAACCACTTTTCTCAAAAAAATTAGCACAACGTAAGGCTGGCAGTGAGAAAACTAGGCCCTGCCTCCATGCATTCAGGGAGGAGCTTCTAGGCCCCCACACCTGTGGTCCAGGGAGCAGTGAGGCCAGCCCAGCCAGCCCATCAGTGAAACAATAATTCAGTAGTTGGACAATTGCTTAACCCAATTGCAGGGTAATAAACATGCTTAATAAAAAGGAGCAGGACATCTGCGCCATCTTGGCCATAGATCTGATCCCTTGTTCTGGGTGACCTGTGAGAATACCTTGGAGCACACTTTCATCCCATACCATAAATAAATCCAGTTTCTTCTATCCCCTGCTGACCTTTCATCCCTTATGATTTCTGCCCAGCCTTGCCTCTCCCCATTACTAGGCTCTACTTGGTGCTTGAGCTGTGGAGCTCAGGGAGGTGGAAGAGAAGCGCTTTGGGTCTTTTGAGGGGCAGGGTTTGATGAGGGGCTTCCCTCCCCTTTGTCCCTTGCACTGAAGACACAGAGGAAGTCTTACCATGGACAAGAATACCCAGAGAGGAAACTTGAGATGGGGTCCAGGGGGGAGGGGGCGCTGGGTGGGCATTGCAGAAGCATCTCCAGAGCAGCTGTCTCCTGCCTTGGCTGTAGGGACCTCAGATATGATGGGATAAGTTCACGTCTAAGGCTGTTCTGGAGCAGAAACCTCCCATCCCTAGCCCATCCGACTTGTCTCCTCACTTCTGACAGATGTTGCACGCATGTACACAGCTGTTTCTGGCTTCAGGGGTCAGCTGTGGAAGGACTTCCTAGTGCTGTGTGCTGAGTGGGCCCCTAGTCAGTGACTCACTTGATTGTAAGCTGCCCTGACAGCTCTATTCCATGCCACCCGTGTGACCTCAGGCTTGTCACTGTACCTCTCAGAGCCTATAGCAGGATTACTGGAGTAACCAGAGCTCTTTCTAAAGCTTGCTGGAAGGAGACTGTAAGATGAAGTCTGCAGTGCCTGGCACAGAGTGAATATGTGAGGACTACCAGTTAAGCTCATGAATTTGTCCTAGAAAAAGTGCTACATACCTCGGTGGCTGTTGAATGTCCCTGTGGTCACCTTCGAAGTACTCCCCTTGGGAAGCTATGCACCAATGCCAGAGTGTAGTCTACCCTTCAGAGCAATTTTGGAACCCTTTTTTCTGGAATGGCCATCAGTTGTCACCATATGACTCTTGATGTCCTGAATGTCATTGAAATGTCTTCTTTTCAGTATTTCCTTTCTCTTCGGGTAAAGAAAAAGCCATTGGGGGCTATATCAGGTGAGTAGGGAGGGTATGCCAATACAGTTATTTGTCCACTGTCTAAAAACTCCCTCACAGGCAGCTAGACAGTTAAGTTCGCGAACTTGCCACCATGCCACCTTGCGCAATGGCCATTCCAGAAAGAGTTCCAGAATGGCTTTCAAGGGTGGACTAGGCGCTGGCTTCGGTGCATGAGAGCTTTCCAAGGGGAGTACTTGGAAGGTGACCAGAGTGATCTTTAGCAATGAGGCATGTAGCACTGAGAACAATTAAGTTCTCAGACTTGTCAGACCTGATACATCAGTGTTGGAGTCAGAGAAACCTGGTTCAAATCCCAGCACAGCCAGTCCACTCCACGCTATGAAAAGGACAAAGTCACACCGTCAGGGTCTTGCTTCCTGATTGCTATGTACAGAGGGGGAGAGCAACAGCGCCCCCTGCAGAGTCATTGTGAATGTTCAGGACTCTTCCCCGATTTGTACAAAAAGGGGAACAATAGCGCCCCCTCGAGAGAGTCATGGTGCCTGTTCAGGGAAGGACGCCGCGGCTGGGTGTGGTGTCCTCATCGACAGAGGTGTTTCTTAGTAGAAATGCCACCATCCCCGTCACCATCACCATGCCCCTACTTGGCTTACCTGTGATCTCTAGATTCATTCTTTCTGTCTACTAAAAATTCATCTCCTTCAAAGCTTTGGACTTTTTGGCTGTTACTGTGTTCTCGCAGCACCTAGAGGCCTTCAGCTTCTGAGCCAGAGATGGAACAACAGCCCAGGTCTGGTATGTCTCCAGACTACCACATTTTATATCAAACCTTAGTCACCACCATAAGTCACAGAGCCATTACGGGGCCGCCCTCAGATGTAATAAACCCACCGGAGAATGGAGGGCTTAATAAATAGTATCTGATGGCGACGGGGACGCGTGTCCAGTGAGATAGAGTTCACACACTCCTCCTCAGGGACCACAATGCATCCTCTCTGTTGCTGTTTCCCATTTGCATTTCCAATTGCACATGCGGAGAAGACAAACGTCTCCTTTTGCAGTTTTTCCTCCGTTAGTGCCGAATGTCTGCTCGACTGAGTGCCACCCTCCCGCCCCCCCGCCCCCGCCCCCGCCTCCTACCCAAATGCCTTTCACACATTGTTTGGCATAATCTTATTGTTAATTGGGCATCATTTTCTAAAACACAGCTCATAATTGCTTCATATCTGAATATTTTACCCATCAAGCAAGTTAACCATGAATGAAAACACACAGCTCTCCGGTGTATTCTGCACCCTGTGTTTGCCCCAACTTGGGAGAAAAGCAAACTAGACAGAAGGTGATCCTGGGAAGTTTTGAAAAGACCAAGACAGCCCCACTGGAGCACCGTGCTCATCTGCATTTTGGAGACAGCGTCTGCACCCAGCGCTCCCTGCCGTCCTGCCATTCCTGTTAAATTACAAGGGCAAGTCTGCAGGCAGGCTTTGTAAGGAGAGCCAGAGACTGACAGAGAAGCCCGAGGGACTGCTTAGCTAATGGAGGTCTGTTGCTATATCTTACCGGACTGTATCTCTTTCATTGCACTCATTTTTAAATCTATGGACTCACACCAGAACATAAGCCAGTGACATCCAATATGATGTTCACAAGCAAAATTAGCCTGAGGTTTTTGCATTTTTTCCTGCCCCTGCTGCTAACCCCAGAACGATCAGCATAGCAGCTGCCATTGAAGGGAACAGAGTGGCTAAGAGAACGTTTGCAGCCGTTTGGATTTTAAAAGATTTTAAAATTTTAATACCTAGAAGATTGCCTCTGTTTTTCACCATTCCGTGGGGCGGCCTTGAGAGCACAGCTGTTGTTGATAATTATTGTTAGCTACCATCCACTTAGCCCCCAACCCATGGCGACCCACGTGCTACAGAATAGGCCCGATTCATAGGGTTTTCTTGGCGGTAATCTTCCCAGAATCAATTCACCAGGTCTTTCTTCCTTCGACCAACCGTTAGGTTAGCAGCCAATCACATGCTGCTTGCAAAAAGCTGACCCTAGGACCCTCCTAATTCATGTCAGTCAAGCCAGTACCAGCAACGAGTTCAAAATCATAGTCAAAGCTGTCCTCACTGACCTTTATTTAGCCGGCTCACCAGAGAAGCCAGCCTCTGCATTCCCCTGTAAAGATCTACACCCAGCACACACTGAAGGCACCAAGCGAGTGAGCTCCAAGTCTCTGCTCACCGGGCTGGTCTGCCCTCCCCAGCTGAGACCCAGGCTCACCAAGAGTCAGCTTGGTTGGTTTGTAAACCTTCTGATGCTGATTGTTTTGCTTACATAATTCTGTTAAACAGCACACGAATGATGGTAATAGGAGCTTGAAAGAAAGCTTAATAGTTTCAATGCAGACTACACTGAATATGTGGGTAAAGGCGTAGGGCGAATTCCTAAAAGAAAAATGCTGTTGCATTAGGTGTGAGCGAAACAACTGTAAAAGACAGAGAAAAACAAAAATGTACAAAGTGTCTACACTTTGGCTTCTCCGTGTCACACAGATCTCATTCCTGCTTTAGAGAAATGGTGAGACTAGAAATTATAGACTATGAACTATCCAAAAAGCAAACAAACAAAAACCAAATCCATTGTCACTGAGTTGAATCTGAGTCACAGCAACCCTATAGGACAGAGTCTAGCTGCTTCACAGGGATTTCAAGGCTGGAATCTTTATGGAAGCAAACTGCCACACCTGTCTCCTGTGGCGCAGCTGGTGGGCTTCTGTAGTTTATGCAAAACATAATGCAAGGACTGCCAATCAACAGACTGGTGCTTTCAAAAGAAAAAGGCAGCTTTGGGCATGTATCCAAAACTTAGCAAATGAATGGCACTTAGATTTTAAATGAAAGTGTTTGAGATAGATGTGTCGTTTAAAATGATTCTCTAACTGAATTTCTCAACTGGCCAATCACCGACAAGCCCCAGCCACACTCCTAGCAGGTAAAGGCTAGAGGCACTGGTGGTTCACTGGCATAATTCTCATCTTTCATGAAGGAGACTCAGATTTAATTCGCAGCCAACACACCTGAAACACAGGCCCTACGATCTGTTGGTGGAGGCTTGCGTGTTGCTTGTGTGTTGCTTGTGTCAGCTGTAATGTTGACTAGGCTTCAGCAGAGCCTACCTACTAAGACAGCAGGAAGAAAGGGCTGGTGATCCACATCTGGAAATCAGTCAGCGATAAACCCCAGAGATCATGTGGTCTATTCTGCTATAGATCATGGGGTTGACGTGAGACTGGCCAGCATTTCATTGTATTGTGCATGTCACCAGGTCACCCTTGCAGCTGTGATGACCCTACCCTCACTCCTCACCCACACTCAGGCAGGCTTCAGTTCAGCTCACTGTACAGGCATTTTGGGGGGCCTCACCTAAACTTAGCCTGACAGATGTCAGAGTGGGCTTCCCCCAGCTAAGGGAGCAGGACTTAGCCCCTCAGAGCCCTTTCGTGTCCTGTAGATGACCCAAACTCAACCTGCCTGCTCAGTCTCATGAAACTCAAAGGTGTAGGAACCACGGGGGGCTTGGTGGTAGACAAGAAACCCACCCGCTTCGTGGAAGCGCATTGGCTCCAGCTCACCCTGGCTGTGCTCAGAGGCCTGTGCCCGTGACACCAGCCTGCACCAGGGTCTGCGGGGCTCGCAGAATTCGTCTGCAAGGAATCAGATGTCTTTCCTAACCAGCACAGGCTCTGAAAGACAAATACCCGTGCCCAGAGCTCCAAGTAGGCCTTATTTATGTATCCACTTACTTTACACGGCTGACTCATGCGCACATTATTCAGATCAGTGGTTGCAATTCGTTGTTACCAAGTTTGTAGGAAAAGCAAATCACCAGGAAGGTGAGTTTCAAAATAAATGGTCATAGGGATTTGAGAAAGGCTGGCTAACGGCCTGTGACCAGGCCAGCAATAAAACCTCCCCCGATCTCCCAGAGACAACATACAAAATCCAAAAAAGCAGAGAAGGTAGTAAGACTACAGAGCACTGGGCAGATCATTAATGTTCATTAACAGACAGAATCTCCTGCCTTTTGCACGTGCAGAAATTAGTCTGGGCAAATATTTACCAAGTATGGAATAAAACTGTTAGGTCAAACCAGTTCCCGTTGAGTCAAATCAGACTTACGGTGATCTCTGTATGTCAGAGTAGAATTGGGCTGTGTCGAGTCTTTGGTGGCTGATTTATCAGAAGTAGATCACTAGGCCTTTCTTCCAGGGCACCTCTGGGGGAACTCGAACCTTAATCCTTTGGTCAGCAGCTGAGCACATTCAATGTCTGCGCCACTGAGAGACTGCTTGTAGTCGGTACTGTACATAAACCTCAATGCTCAGGTGAATCTATATTTTATTGAAATGAGAGAAATACAGATTCCGAAGCAGGCTGCTTGGCTCAGTGATCCTTTGGAATTAGGTGTACGCCCTCCCTCCTGTGCTTTGCCTTAGGGGAAGCCATAAGGTGTATAGGGCGTTATTAAGAAATGGCCTTGAATATGGGCTTTGGCATCTGGAATTGTCGGAAAACATCCTTCAGTGATTCCCCTAGCAGAAGTCCAGCTTGGACCGCAGAAGAGCCTCGTGCTAATAAACCAGTATCGACAAGGCGGTAGATGTGTAGGACTATTTAGTCGGTGCTGGAGAGCAAAGTTGATTGCATTTTACAGTCTGTGTATTTCTCTGTTTATTGCTTGTGTTCCATCATTAAGCAAACAGGTTCCTAATATAGCAAATCTCTCATCAGTAAAGCAAGGAAGAAAAGAACCAGAAGCATCATTAATTACGACTATTTGGCTGCAGCCTGGACAGTCTCTTGCTGTTGGATGGGACTGCTTCCTCCAGTTTTGTTTTCTGGAGGTAGCGCAGAAACAAGCTTTTTTTTCCTTCTGCATGGAACGGAGTACAGAAATGTTCCATGCCCCGCTGGCTGACAGCTGCCTAAAAGTCCCAGATTAAACACTAGTTTCCATATAGCCTTGGAGTCCCGGGGTGGTAAAAGCCAGGCTCTGAGTGGGCGCCTTTTAAGTTTCCAGTTCCATAAACAGAGTGAGGGGGCTGCCCGCCAGCCTACCATGAGCAGATTCTCGTGTGGATGCCACGGCCAATGAGTAGACTCTGCAGAGAGCCATCAGTTCTGTGTGCGCCTGTGTTTGGTACAGGAAAGGCTGTGGCACCAAGGCTGGCTTTGCAAATGCTAATCACTGGGCAAAGAGCAGGAGCCTCACCATGCTGACTCCAGGTAACAGAGGCTAACAGCATTTAATGCGTTTGTTAACCCTCTGGTGCCTGGGACTAGCATGGTCTGGCTCCACAGTTACAGCCCCAGGGAAATTCTATCAGGCATCGTGCCTGGACTTCCACATCACCTCCGGTGACAACTGTCTTAACGGCAGAGCCCCAGCTGGTGGAGGGACAAGGCTCACAGAGAGCCTGAGGCAAAGCTTTCCCTTGGTTTTCCGGAAGGCCGAAGACTGTTGGTTTGGGGTCTGGCTTCTTCAGCACCCAGCTCATCTTATCATTCTCAAAAAAGGAGTCAAGTCCTGCAGGTTTGGGAAGTCAGGTGGCTTCCCTCACAACCATAATTCTAGATTAGCTGTTAGGAAACCCCGATTTACAAAAGCAATTAAATAATTCATTTTAAGGTATACTGTAACAGTGGTTAAAATGGAATTTTAGAACAATGAAATAAATTTTCTCTCCTCTTTTTTGATCTCTTCTTCTAGAGAAATATCGTGTTTTAAACCACACTGGAAAATTGGGTGTTTAGATGGAAACAGGTGGACAAAGTTCTGTGTTGGGTACCTGTGTACTCTTGAACTATTCTGTAAGTTTAGGTGGGATATACTAAGGTGATGTTTATGCTCTCATAGACTTGTTTTAATTTTCTTCAACTTCATCTTGAACTTGTAAACGAGCAAGTGATACTCTGTTCCACAGTCAGCCTCTGGCCTTATTAAGTAGCTCCGCTATCTCTTTCCACAGACGTAGTTGATTTGATTCCTGGGTATTCCATCCAGAGAGTCTGTGTGAATAGTCACAGTTAAAGTTGTTCAACAAATATTTGTAATGAATAAGTGGTCAGGCTTGCTGAGTCTGTCATAGGATCTGTGATGTCATTGCTATAAGGCCCTGTTTTCCAGCTACTGATTCTTCTACTTTGTTTCTGATCACCAGTAGTTATCAATGCATCTTGATTGCACGTTTGACCAATTTGGGAATGCAGAAGTTAGTAAAAAAAAAAAAAAAAAAAAACCTTCAGTGTCTTCATTTTGGGTGTCAGTAGCAGTTGGTGCATAATAATTGTATTAACTGGTCTTCCTTGTATACATATGGATATTGTCCTTTCGCTGGCAGTATTTCGGGATAGATACTGAAATGTTCCTTGTGAGAATGAATGAGACACTTTTCCTCTTCACTTTCTCACAGTAGACTCTGTGGCTGTCTGACCCAAAGTGGCCAATACCAGTCCATTTCAGCTCACTAATGCCTAGGACACTGATCTTCAAGCATTCTGTCTCATCTTTGAAGACTTCTAATCTTCCTTGCTTTATACCTTGTACATTCCTTGTTTGGATTACTAGTGGATATTTGCAGGCAGTTTGTCTCATTTTGAGTCATGCCACATCAGCAAATGACAGTCCCCAAAACTTTATTCCATATAAGTCATTAAGGTCACCTTTGCTTTGAGGAGGCACCTCAAAGTGCCTTCCAGCCTGAGGAGCTCATAGTCCTGCACACTGGCCAAAAAATACTCCATTGTCACTCATGAGATTTTCACCAGCCAGTTTTTTCAGAAGCAGATTGCCCAGTCTTTCTTCCCGATCTGTCTTAGTCTGGAAGCTCCGCTGAGATCTGTCCACCGTGGGTGACCCTGCTGGTATTTGAATACTGGCAGCCTAGCTTCGAGCATCACAACTGCACACAAGCCACCACAGTACAGCCAACTGACGGATGGGTGGCGGATACTCAGAGTAAAAACCTCTGAGCTGTGGAAATAACGGGTCGTCCAGGCTCCAGCAGAGAACTGTATGACCCAGACTTCTTAAATGGATGCTATATGTGTGGGGGTGGATTATGACCATCACTGGCCTCTGAGGGTTTCACAATGTGAATAGAATTGCTAACTGATGATAGGTGTCACAAACAGTTAACATTCTTGGCTACTAAGCCAGTGGCTGGTTGTTCGAATCCACCCAGTGGCATCTAAGAAGAAAGCCCTGATGATGTGCTTGCAAAAGATCGCAGCCATTGAAAACCCTATGGGGTGCAGTTCTACTCTGAAGCACACGTGGGGTCTGTGTGAGTCAGAAATGACTTGACAGCAGCTGGCTTTGTTATGTTTTGCAGGACTGATCAGCACACAACCAGCTAGACATGCATAGGTCTAAGTTCCCAGTCTCTACCTCTCCATCTGCAGCACACGCACCACTAGGCGCTAGATGCCCAGAAGGAGTGTAACAACGCTCCTTTACAGTTGCCAGCATTCAGCTGAGGCAGCTGACTACACAGGCCCTGATCCCATAACATGCACCACAGGCTCGGTATGGGACTTGCAAGATCTCAGGTCTCTGGGTTACCCATGCAGCACCCCACTCCAGTAACTGGTAATGTTTACCTTCTGCCTTTGAATCAGTCTCCCAGACCTTGCTGTAGTCTGTGCTGGGTTGAGGTGGAACTCGGAGGCTGCTGCATGGACCTTGGCCTCTTTAGTATTGGGGTTTCCCGGGCCCCCAGATTTCCCCGTAGCAGTTGTAATAATTCATGTGTCAGCACAGTATTCAAAGGCCTGCCTGTGTGTCGACTGCTAAACCTCTGGAGTGCTGAGTGCACTGTGGGTTGGGAAGGTGTTTAACAGGACAGAAGGTGTGTTCTACAGAGCACCTGTTGGGGCTTGGCTGCACGTTATTGCTTTTCCTGAGCAGTTCACCCATGTGAAAATAGTGCAGAGGCCATCTGACCTCCTCCAACCCAATAAGGGGGCAGGAGAACCCAGATCAGCAGCCCCAGACTGACTCCTACGAGGCAGAGGTCAGATGTGCCCTCTGCCTTCACCATTTTTACCAGCTCTGACTCCAGCAGTCCCCCCGACAGCACTCTCTACTGGGTTCAATAATTCGTTGCAATGGCCACATAGAACTCACAGTCAATTCTCATGATTATGGGGATTTATTGAGAAGTAACACTTACACTTGGGGCTCAGAAACACTCAGGATATAGTTCATTCATCAGGATAGCAGTTCCTTAGCTGTGCTTGGAGGCATGCCTCTCCATGGCCCCCAGCCTCTGCCCAGAGGCACTCAGCTTTCTCCATGGGACAGGAAATTACCGTGCCTCCTGCTGCCGGTCTCTGCTGCCAGGTCTTTCCTGCCACTGCTTCTTACCGTGTTCAGGGTTACTGCTTGCTGCCTCCCTAGGTCTCCTGCTTCCAGGAGCATTTCTTAGCACCAAGATCCCAGATCAAAGGATGCTCCTGGCTATTCTTCCTTGGTGGTAGTAGAATCTTCCTCTCTGCTCTGGAGTTGGCTGTCTTTTAAGACAAAGCTGACCAATCCACTTGGTGTGCCACAATTAGCCTATCTCCCAGTCACTTAGATGACAGTTACAAGACTGGCTATGACTATGGCCACTTGGAAGTAATCATACCACAATCCAGAATGGCACTCAGGGCCAAAAGGAGCTCAGGGCCCGTTGTCTGTGGCTTTAGTTAAGGACCAGTGAGCCTATAGGGAGACAAGACCAAAGTTAACTGTTGCTTTATGTAGAGGCCAATGGAATATGCCTGCTTTATGGGAAAAGGAGCCCAGGACTAGAGAGGGGCTAAATGCCTTTTCCTGTGTATCTGAACAGTTATTCTAGCCATTCCCACTTGCAGGGGATGGGGCAGGACCACACGCTGCAAATTTGTAGACCTGGGCACATCTACCAGGGTGCACGTTCATCTCCTACACAGTGGCAAGAACCTAGCAATCAGTGAGGGCCAGAAATTCACTAAGGCAGATACATAGTCCTCCTAAGAAAATCTGTTACAAAGATAGAGAACTTTTCTAGGTCATTTATGAAAGCCACATTTGCACTCATTTAACAGTGGTAGGCAGATGTATACACACTAGTGCTTCACCCCGTTCTGGAGACCCCTCATGGTGCAGCGGTTCAACACTCAGTTGCTAACCAGAAGGTCAACAGTTCAAACCCACTAGCCTCTCCAAGAGAGAAAGATTTGGCAGTCTGCTTCTGTAAAGATTACAGACTTGGAAACCCTATAGGGCATTTGTCCTCTGTCCTATAGGGTTACTGTGATTTGGGACTGACTCAGTGGCAACAAGCATGTGCATGGCAAGTTGTTGACATGACCAAGACATGTAACCAGTGAGTACTACAGACTTGGTATAGAATAGGAAAGCACCACTTACCAGAGTTAACCATACAGAACAAAGCTGCAGGACATCTTGCCTGGCCCTGAGAGCTCTTGGAGGCCACTGCAGTTGAAGGTACTGAGGTGCCATTTAGCTGTGACCACAGCGTGAAGGCATAACAGGTTTCGTTCTAGAAGCCACACTGCCTTTTTGATATAATTTAGTGTGCTATTAGTTATAAAAAGGCTCTTGGCAACAGTTCATGTCTTTTGTAGATTATGGCTTAAAAAAGGCAGAATGTAATGTTTTAGGGCCATTTTGGTGTCTGGGCATGAGTCCAATCTTGAAAAGAAATAAAATATGTTAAGTTCTCCATATTCTCTGTAGGTAACAATGCAATAGACCAGGTTTCCTATTAATATATTAAACATAGAGTTTTGAGTAAGGTTCAATTCCTCTTCCAATTTCCTTTCTGATCTTCTTACACATAACATTTAGTGACCTTTTAACAGCCCGAGGATGCTTTACAGTGTCTTATTCTTGATGCCCACGTAAAGGTTTCTATTTCATATTCACAGCTGGCATATGCAAATATAGGTAAAGATTATGATGCCTCCCATGTAGCATTATGGTCAATAAATTACTCCTTAGGTGAACATGCTGTCATTTTGGCCAAGCATGTCTTCAACTAGTTGTAAAAAATGTCTTCTTGAAACAAGCAGTTGGCCTGTGGCATTCACACAGAGCTGGATGCCCAGGTACTCCTTGGCTCAGGTCTGATGTTTAACCGGGCTCACTGGTTAGCCAAGTGATCTCTCTGTCACTGCCCAAAGACTCTTATCTTGGAGGGATTGTCAGAGGCATTCTTGGGTGGACTTTGAGGAGGGTGGTGTAGGAAGAATCAAACACCCATCATTTCCTAGGAGAAACCCTGTGACGCAGGCAGACATATCTTCATTCTGCAGTGAAGAGACCTGGTCTATATCCTGCCTCTAAAACTGAATTGCTTGGTGGCCTTGGATTTGTCACCCAACTTCTATGTAACTATTTTCCTTTTTAAAGCCAAAGGGTTGTACTGGCTCGGTCGTTGTCAGCAGTCTTGTCTTTGTGGTTTGCTTCTTTATCTAAATTGGTAGAAGCCTGGCATAGAGTTGTTTCATTTTAGGGGTAATAGCATTGATCTATAAATTGGTCCCCTAGCAACTGTCCTGGAATCAGGCTTTGAAGTGATGAGTCAGGAATCGTGAAGGCTTTGAACCAATGAGTCGGGGATCGTGAAGCGCCCCCCCCACCGCCCAGTTCCTCCAGAGTACCCTGTGTTTGAACTAGACCCTAGCCTTACTTTCTAAGCAATCAGTAGTTTGCTTCCTAGAGGGGAGCCTTCTAAGCCCAGGAACCATCTGATCTTCATTTATCACTGTGTTTTCAACACTAGAAAATATTAGGCACTTGATAGTATTTGTTGAATGGAGCAATAAATCAACCAATGAATAAACGAACCAACTTCAGAAAGCCCTGTCTTTATATTACTAATAAATGGGACTTTTACTGCCATGTTTTTACCTAAGAGACTAAAAAAAAAAAAATTTGTTGCCACTGAGTCAGTACTAACTCATAGTGACACTATAGGACTGCGTAGAACTGCCACGTAGAGTTTCCAAAGAGCACCTGGTGGAACTGAACTGCTGACTTTTTGTTTAGCAGCTGGAGCACTTAACCACTATGCCACTGTGGTTTCCACTTGGGAGATACTTTGCAAAAATTAACATTCAGAAATATAAATGAATGATCATTCAGCTTTTTCTTTAGTAAGTTAGCCTGTGTCACCCCTCTGGTAAATGGTGCTGTCCATCCCCTTGTAACGCGCTATGTCAAATACTTTTTTATTTTGAAGATTTAATGTAAAATAAGAAAAAAGAAAGAGAATATGGGTTAGCTCATTAATACATTTTCTATTGATTAAACGTGGAAATGGTAACATATTGGGTTAAATAAAATGTACTATTGAAATGAACTTTATCTCTTATGCAGCTACTAGAAAACTTTAAATTATAGATGGGGCTTATGGCTGTGGCTCACATATTTCTGTTGTATGGCGCTACTCTGACAGTTGATTAATGGGTCATCAGTAATTACTCTTCTACTTTAATACATATGAGCTTGTGTGTGTGTGTGTGTGTGTGTGTGTGTGTGTGTGTGTCTGCTCCTGTTTTTCTTTTTGTCTTTCCTCAGGCACAGAAGCTGAAATCCAATGTATCAGGCAGCACTCACCTCTGTCTTTCTGATGTAAGTTATCTTTTTTCTTTGTCTTCCTGCATTTATAAAGACAGAGCCTTTCAGTTGCTGGGATGTAGTATGGCCTAAAAGGCTTAGATAAATAAGATTTTAGTTGCAAAAAAATAAAATAAATAAAATAAAAAAGCTAAGCCATGCTCTGTGTACCTTTGTCCCTCTGCCCCTTGAGCAAGGTGCAGACTTCAGAACACAGAGCAGAAAGTCAAAATTAAAAGTGGGACTTGAGATCTTCATCTCAGAGTTGGTCCAGTGCTCACCCCATCGTTGCGATGCTGTGAGGCTGATCCCAGTCACCCAGCACAGCCGGCACCCAATTAGCTCTCACCATTTACCCACATGTGCTCTGTCCACAGCACCTCAGAGGTAGATAGGGGGAGGTCAGATTCGTCTCCGTGACATACAGGTGAGGAGACAGACCATTCTGTTACATGACAATTGTAGTTGAGGATGTGGGGATGAGCACCAAGGGACTAAATGGAGATGAAGGAGTCAATCCTGGGAAGAATGACTGCGCTTTCTGGGAGTCTGGAAAGCTGGGTTCTGGCTTGGGCTTTGCCACTGATGAGCAGTGAGTTCATTCTCCTCACTGACTGCTCATCTAAAAAGCACAGCATTGAGCTCACTGATGGAAAGGCTGCCCATCTCTGATGCTACTGGAGATGTGTCTCCACATGAGCCATTACTGGACTGGACAGGTTTTCTGAGATGACATACCCTGCCTTCCTTCCCTTCTGGGAAGCGACAAGGAGCATGCCTCCTCTACCCAGAAGGAGAGGTACTGCACATTATACAGCTACTGGGAGATCCTCAGAACAGGGATGGAGAATGGCAAAGATACCTTCTCCCAGACTTCCTCTTCCAAATGGATTTTAATAACCCCTAACAGAGGAGCAAGGAGTCAGCATTGGCCAGACAGTTCAGTAAAATCACCCAGTCTTACCCAAGTTCATGGTTACTGCCCATAAAAACTCTAAACCCAATACTAAACCCATTGCTGTTGAGTTGATTACAACCCATGGCAACCCTATAGGACTGGGTAAAACTGTCCCGCAGGGTTTCCAGGGAGCACCTGCCTGGTGGATTCAAACTGCTTACCTTTAAGTTAGCAACTATAGCACTTACCTACTTCACCACTGAGGTTTTCATAAAAACTGTAAGGGGGTAAATTGAAGTTTCAGGGGGAAGATCTTAGACAAGGTATGGTAAGTGGTATTCAACAGCAAAGGGTTTGGTTTGGGTTTGGGTTTATAGTCAGTCAGGAATGGGGGTAGGGAAGACAGAGCGTGATTAATATGTACTGTGGTAGAATAAATACACTCAGTGGCTGATAATGATGATGTTCTTTCTTACAGCGTGATTATGAAAAGGATGGTCTCGCTGGTGCTTCCAGCCACATAACCACAAAATCAATGGCTGCTTCTCCAAGCTGCAGCCTGTGCCCGCTGCTGGTCCTCGTGGTCCCAGCCCTGGCCACCCTCTTATCTTTATCTTTGGCAGATGCCTCGTAGCTGCATTTACAAGACAACGCGGACATGTAAAAAAAAAAAAAAGACAACAACCAAGTTATCTGTTTCCTGTCTTCTCGTATATCTGAAATTCCAGTTTAGGAGCTCAGCTGAGACACTGCTAAAACCGTTTCAAACAACTGGAGTGTTCTTTGTTTTTTTTGTTTTCTTCTTTTGAAAGAAAGCTTCCTGTGATTTTTAGGGGCTTCTGTGGCATACTTGGTGCAATGCTACATTCCAAACCCGGAAAGCTTTAGGGCTTGCTGTGTGCTGAGGGATAGTTTACAACCCAGGTAGTAAAGCCAGCTGGAGTGATGGTAATGATTTTAATAGTTCTAACTCTGGCCTTTCCCAGCTAGAGAATGTGTTGGTATTTCTAAAGAATTTTCCATATCTCGTGCAATGGCTTTGATTTCTTCTGATAGAGACTGCTGCTGAAACAGGAGCAGCAAGCTTTTTTATCACAAAATGAAGAGTATCACAGAGAGCAGGCTTTGTGAACACAGGCTTGTACTGATGTTCACTGTTCTGTATGTACTTGTGTTTTTCTTGCTCTGTGCTCTCCGGAAGGCTAAAACAAAACAAAACAATAACCTGTCACCTCCAAATGTAGTGTCTGTCTTGTAGTCAAAATAGAGAGCGAGAGTAGGCTTGAAACGCAGACTGTCTTCATCACTGAACGACACTCTCCTGAGCCTTACCTGAGTGAGAAGCCCTTAAAATAACATGAGTCACAGGTAGCTGAAGCTTCACTCTAATACTCTGTACACTTATGAGGTTATATGTAGAAAAAAAAAATTTTACTACTAAATGATTTCAACTATTGGCTTTCTATATTTTGAAAGTAATGATCCTGTCTTCGTTTTTTTACTGATGGTTTAATACAAAGTACCTGGAGCTTGTTGTCCTCTCAGTAAACAGCACTGTCTCCAGTGTGAACTTCACAAATGCCACTCTTCAAAAGCAGAGGGGTCGTGCTGGCACAGAAAGCTGCAGTCCGCATCACTGTGGACAGGAGGAAACAGAGCCGCCGGGACTCGGGCTTCTGCCATTTCTTGAAGTGTCAGCACGCATACCTGGGAGGAAACTGGCAGCCACTGGTAAATGCTCTGCAAATGTACTGGCACCCTGGCCAGTTACCAGGACCCCGTGCCCTGGTACCCCGTGCCCTGGTTCTCATATGACAAAGGCAGCCTTGTTGAGTGGGAGAGGGGAGATGGTACACTCCTCTTCAGAGCAGATCCATCCCAGTTTCCACGATTTTTTCCTAAGCGTTGGCATTACTCTCAACTCAATGGCACGGTCACTGTTTTAGAGTAGTTTGGTGTAAAGGTCCTCGAGAATCTGTTCGCGTGTGCTCCGTGACAGATTGTGATTATGCAGAAAGGAAAAAAGGTTTGAGAAACAAGAGGGCCAACCTTAGGTGGAGATGAGTTGATGAGCTCAGATCAACGTAACCAACACAGGACACTTGTTTAAAGGCTTGTGCTTTGTTAGTTGTGTTCACAACACACCATCCTCCATTGTTCGCTTCCTTAAAGGAATATTCCCTGAAGTGCACTTCGGAAGCCTAGTTCTAGATGGCAAGACACAGAACCTACAAAGACTTGAGTCCTAGCGCATGTTTCTCCTAAAGGAGATAAAAGAGAGGAGATGCCACCTTAAGGGAGAGCTGGGGGAAACTAGCATTCTTTCACACGAGTAGAGGGCTTTGAAGGGGACATACAGAGTGCACACTTCTGGCTCATCCCCTTTGCCTGCTGACATTTTCCTTGTAAGAACTAATCAGATTACTGAGAGAAAAATCTATTAAATCCAAGATAAAGGCATAGTCTTTTAGCTCGATTGGTGTTTAAAGTGTATTTATACTTAAATGTTAATAAACCCAAATGTGTCATACTAAGTACCACTTTTTTCCCTTCAAAGTGTCTTCAAGCAAAATTCATCAAGTGCCCAACTGTACTTGATCAGTGAAAAGTTTTGTAAAGACTCTTAGTTTGGACAAACACATTGAGTATGCGTGGAAATTTCTGGGATGCTAATCATCTATGAGGACATATCTCTTACAGAGCATATTTTGTTTTCATTAAGGTTTCTTTGTGTGTTTCTACTGGACTAATGACATATGAGCCTGATTCTGTGTGATCCACTGAAGAAAGCTATAGATTATTTCTGCAACTCTGATTAGCCTCAGATGACCAGAGACGAAATGGGAGTTATCCGCACTAACAAGGATAGCCTTCAGTGATGAGTACATAGATGTGCAACACAAATTCAACTTTGAAAAGTCTCATCTATCGCCAACAAAGATCTCATTTGTCTTTCGCGATAAAAGCACATTAGAGTTACCAAATCCTCGATTTGACAATAAATCGCTTATGAAATAAACAGGGGGAGGCGTGTTTGGTGGCAACACGTTAAAGAAATTTTTATGAAATCCTGGCAAGCAAAATGTGTCTTGCCATTCACCATGGTGCCAAGTGACAGGTTACCTAACACATCATTAGTTGCACCAAGAGTAGAGGAAGCAAATAATTCTCATTGCTTACCTCTCTGACCTCCTCCTTGGAAGGCTAAGAAAGCAGAAATGATTCACTTCTTCCTGTCATTTGGTCCCCGCATTTAGTGTCACCGAATACAAGGGCTGTATGCCAGGATTTGGATCATTCCCAGAAGGCATCTTGTCCTAGTTGATGTTAATTAAAGAAGACAATAAGTAACCTGTGTCCATGTAGATCATGATTTCCCAGATCAAGATCAACCATGCTGTGTTGGTGTCAGGAAGGAGAAAAAGAAACTGGCTATTTGGCCAAACTGATTAGAAGCACATTGATTCCACTTTGATGGTAAATATCTGTGACCAACCCATGTTGAGTATGATTTGAAGAGAGCACACAGAGGAGGAAGTAAGTGCACAATAGAGAGAGAGGTTGCTGAATGCCAGCTGAAGACTTATTTTTCCATATCAGAGCTTTTCCAAACCTCTAATAGAAGTATAAGTTGAAAATGACATAGATTATTTTTCATTAAGCATATCAAACTATATTCACAATGTGATGTAAGTGTGGTGTCTAGATCATTTCTTCTTCCTAATTTTACAATTCTTCATCGTGTAGTAAAAAATATATTAGAGACTGAGTCTTTGAGTTAATCAACAGGAGGGGATTCTCCTTCAGTACCAGTGGCCTGAAATGTGATCTGCTCTAAGATCTATACCATCTTACACACAGTCTAAGAATGGGTCAGGATGGGTCATCCGCAGTTGCATCCCGTTCCCCACTTGCCTTTGTGTACACTAAAGCAGACTCTCCCAGCACTCCACTGGCTGAATTACGAAAGTCGGAGAATGGAAGCCTTTCTGAGTCCACGTAAAAGCATTTGGGAAAAGAGAAGTAAGAGCAGTGAGAATTGATTATGTAATTAGCAATTTTTTTTCTCAGAATCCAGCTTCCAATGTAGTTCTGTTATTATTATTTTAAAAATAGTGACCTCTGAGAAGCTGTCTTTTGGAAAAGAAGTTTTCATTCATAATAGTAAGAGATACATGCCTTAGTCAAGTTGGTAAACAACGCGTGGGCCTGGAAAGGACTGTGCATATCCATGACATTTTTAATTCTTTTTCAATGCTGCTCTTCATATGCTGAATTGATACCCCGTGAGCTTATGGCTCTTGTTCGCTCTCCAGTGAGATCTTGTGAGCGCCATTTTCTGGGGTCACCATGAGTGAAAAGCAGAGACTTTGGTACTTTTCTAGAAAGATCTAAAAGAAACAGATGTGAGTGACTTACCACCGACCCTGGTACAGTTGCATCAAAAGTACTTGTTTGCGCAGTGAGTTTTAACAGATAAAAGCTGAGTCAAGTTGTTAACGTGGAGATGCCATCGCAGTGAAAGGGCCATATAGTGTACTGATGCTCCTTATTGTTCAGAGTAGGAATCTTCTCCAAACAAAAGAGCCAGAGTTCTGTGAATTAGACAACAGTTCCTTGGCAGGCAGGAAGCTGGAGGTAAAATCTGGATGGCATTTCTTTTTAGAAATTCTAAAATTTAACAAAATGGCTGGAGGTTCACTTGGATGCTGGGAGAAGCTATGCTTTCTTCTTACTCCTAAGGTAGGCATTGCATGTCTACCTCTCTCAACTCTTGAGCTGAACCCAGCTTTTCTTCTCAAAAGATCATTTTAGTCTGTTGCCTAGAATTCTTTGTGAGAACCGATCCTTTGAAACACATTCTCATGGAGAACCCTCAAATATGTGTTTCCCTGCCTCCACCCTAAGATATATTCAGTGGGCCATTTTGCAAGACTAGTTAGTTTCTTAAGATATTGACTGACTCAGTTGTCTTTTCTATTGATTATTGATGCCCCCACCTCTTCCTTGTTCTCTGTTGCTTAGTATTTAACCGTGTCCCTTTCCATCAGATGCCTGTTTTACACTTCACCCTGGCTTTTAGAAGAGGCAGAAGCCTTTCTCAAGAGCCAGGAGAACTGAAGATGAGGTGAAGTCAGCAAGTAGCAAGTTGTCTCCTACTTGCCTCCCCAGTCCCTCTTCTTAGCTTTAGGACTGTCTTGTCTGCAGAATCTGTACTGGGAATCCCTTTGCTGCTCTTCTTTGCACTTCTAAGACAACACGGGATGGTTGTGCAGCAGGATGCCCCACCTGCACTCCCCCGTTGTTTTGAGACCCAGCCGGGAGAGGTGGAGATGGATCACCATCTCCGTTTCAATAAGCTGCCTGCTGAGAACTGCAGCTGCGAATAGTCATCAAGGTCTCAGCCCCCTGAGGTCCCCAAGCTCATTTGACCAGTGCAGCTGCGACTTCTCGGCTCTTTGCCTCTGGCAGGTGCCAATGTCAGCATCTTGTCCCCCTGCCATAGGGCATTTATTTTTGCTCAGGGGCAGCTGCCAAGCCCAGCTTTGGCATTAATAGAAGGTTCTTTCTGATTGTCTTCTCTTCATCTCAAGCTGGGCTTCCTTACTAGTCCCCCGCCCCCATGCTTGGGTTTTGTAGAAAGTGCTGAGAGGCTGGCCACAGCTACCATCAGCCATGTCCTGGTTTTGACATTTCCTGTTCATTCAGGTCTTGTCTAGTGGAAAACAGGATATATCGGAGGTATTTAGTAAACACTGGTGGAATGAAATACTCTGGGACTTTGAAGGACATTGTTCTGTTACCTGTTGTGTTTGCACAGAACCCCTAGCTTGTCATTACACAGTGACTCTGAATGTGTCTCCTGAAATTACAAAGGGTGGCCTGGGATAAAGGGTCTGATAAAACAAGAATCAGAGAAATTTTGAATTGGCTGCTATGTTCCCCATGGAGAGATGAAAAAACAGCACTTCTCCCCAGACCAGCCAATCCCAGCCAGCCAGGAAGGCCATGACCCAGGATGGGATGGACTTGGTGGGAAATTAGCCAGTGAGTCTGCTAAGGTCCTTGAGATTAAATCCACCTATAAAGCAGGATGCTGCAAAGAAGGTGGCCGCTCAGCAGTCCCAAGTGTGACCAACTTTCCATGGCAATTCTGAGAAGCAGAATCAGTGCTGACCCACTCAGCACCCAGGGGCTCACCTCCTCTGGATGGGTGAGATAGCCTTGTTTCTAGGACCCCCCTGTTCCTTGAGACGGTAAGGCCCTCTGAGAATTGCTGAGAGTAACACCGCCCGTCCTAGATTGGCAGACTTCTTCAGTTTGACGCCGTTTAATTCCCTTTGTAAATAGTTCTTGAAGAGCAGTCACCAGTCAGTCAGTAGTCTGAGCCATTGATGTGCGTGCGGCCATCCACCCAGCTCGCAGGCTGGGGACAGGGCTTTCAGGGCCAGAAAGCCTCCCGGAGAGAACTCAATAGGACCACTCCACTGAGCCCCAGAGGTCCGTGAACTTGGCCAAGCAGGCCACGGCTGTCAGGTACCAGCCAGGATGCCAGGTGGGAATAAGAGGCAAGCAGCACTGCTTTAGCCAAGGAAAGCAGACAGCAGTACTTCAGAATAACCGCGGTGAGTGTACACCTTGCCCCCTGATAGCTAACCAGCACAACGTGGCTCGGAAGAACAGTCAAGTAAGAGGAAGAACTGGCAAACCCAGAGGATTTCCTAGACACAGGAAACCGAAGGCTGTTAGAAATCGGTGCAAGTCTGTCAGAGAAACCGTGCTGGAGAGTCCATCCCAGGGACGGAGGAAGGTACTGTGGGCTTTCTGGCGCAGTAGTGTGTAAGGCCAGGTATATACAGCTCTCTGTATCATGAAGCTGCAGGCTGGTGCGATCCGGCATTCTCTTTCTGGCACACATAGTGTGCTTGATCCGAAATCTGGCTTTTGTATTTTATTTTTTAGCTTCAGCTGAAGGCGTTTCTGAAATGGCAGAAGAGAAATGGAAACCACGGAGCAGCATCACAGTTCGCCCTACCTTATTTGGCACTGGTCTTGCTGTAATCAGGCATTTCGGGTGTGCTTTCCTGGACTCAGAAATAGCTGATTGTCCTCCGAGGGTTACAGAAAAGATTTCCGAAACCTCAGATCCAGAGCCTTAGAGCTCTCCCAATTATCTCTCTTTCTCTCCTTCTTCCTTCCCTCCCTTAAGCCAAGGCAGAGATGGTTTTCACTGAGGAATTTGCTTTAAAAGAGTACCTATCATCTCGTATGCATTATCCCTTGATATTGAAATGATTTTCTCTGTTTAATCCAACTCCTGCTGAGAAGCTGTGTGAGATTTAGGAGATGGGATTTTTTTTTTCCTTTTGGATGGCGTTGCATTTTTCACTCTTAACCTGAGGGCATGTCTCAACTTACGTTGCTTCTGTTTTATGCAGGGTGAAACAGGACAGGTAGAGTAGAAAGATTCTGATTTTTGTTATATTTTTTAGAATTTGGTCCTGGGAGAGGGGTTCAGATACCAAGCCTTGTCAGAGCTGGGTGAGGAGTGTGCTTAGAGAGACCCTTCTGTCACGAGAGGCGACAGACAGACCAACTCTTTTGGCCTCCACTCTGTGTGGTGTGTACCACCATTTCCCCTTGTAGGTGGACATCTGCTCATCTCCTCCTCACCAAGTGTCCACTCTTCTGAGAAACCTTGTGTGTTTGTTCCCAAACGGCGTCCTCACGTCGCTGTTTTGCAGTGTACTTAGTCCCTGGCACACCCACAGAAGAGTGTCGACCTGCAGAATTTCAAGTTTTGCTGTTTGGACTTTGGAGGTGGTTTTGTGATGTTTGGATTTTGTGTTAGCATATTTGCTCAAGCACTACAGAATGTATGTGTTCCCCTTGACCATCCCTATCCCAGAATATCCTAATAAACATTGTTTCCTTTTTTAAAATAAAAAAGAGGTATTGTGGCATCGTCTTTCTTTGACCCTAAATTCATTGGAAGTTCATTGCCATCAAGTCAATTCCAGCTCATAGAGATTGTACAGGATAGAGTGGAACTGCCCCCACAGAGTGTGTAAGACTGTAAATCAGTGAAACCAGCCAGCCGTGTCTTTCTCCCATAGACCAGTCAGTGGATTCAAACTGCTGACCTTTTTGTGAGCAGCCAAGTGCTTGACCACCACATCACCAGGCCTCCTAACTCGCTGAAACACAATCTTAAAATCTACAAACACATTAAGATTCCCAGAGTTGAGATCTTGGGGTTCTGTGACAGCAGAGGAGGTAGGAAACAAGCATGGCTGGAAGATGAGGGTTTCTCAGTCTGAGCACCACTGACATGTAGAAAAACTAACCAAAGTAGTTGCCCTCTATACCACTGGGATGCTTGATCCCCCTATGTGTGCTGAGTAGAAATACATTCCATGGGGTTTTCAAGGTTGCAACCTTCTGAAAGCAGATCACTGGGCCTGTCTTGGGAGGCATCTCTGAAAGGATTTGAACTGCTAACCTTTCAGTGAGTAATCAAGAGCTTAACTGTTTGCACCACCCAGTGACTCCTATCAACATGCAGGACTGGGTAGTTCTTCAGTGTGTGTGTACAGTAGGGGGTGAGGTAGACTAGCCTGTGCTGTAGGGTTTTAAGCAATATTCCTGGCCTCTACTCAGTAGATGCCAGTAGCAAACCCTCACCTTCATTTGTGACCAAAAATACCTCCAGACATTGCAACGTGTCCCCTGAGGGGCAAAATCACCCCCATTTGAGAGCCACTCATTTAGACCCAACCCAGTAACTCATGAAGACTGGAAGGAACCAGCTTTTAGTGTGGAGGCCACCCGTGGTGTTTAGTTCATGCTGTCACGGTGCAGTTTTACGATTGGTGCACAGAGTTAGTAGATTCTCTAGTTGCCATCGTATTTTTATTGAACTGTTTGTATAAACTTACTATTTCAGTTCAAAAAGAAAGAAAAAGTGAAGACCTAGAGTGGGTCATGTTTCTTATTCCCAGCATCTAGTTTGGTGCTTAGCACCTTCACATGGCATTGCATGAGGCTAGTTTGTATCCCTCAGAATTAGAACCGTAATGCTGATTGCACAGGAAATTATTACATTCCTAACTCCCTGGGGAAGGTACAATCTCTAGCATTCTACTCACCAGCAGGATATTTTAGGTAATACACTAAAACACAAAACAGCAATTAATTTCACTGCCTGCTATCGGCTTCAATATGCAACTTTTTTGGAAAAGCAAAAGACAGTTGCCACTGAATCTATCCTGACTCACAGTGACCCCGTGTGTGTTAGAATACCAATGTGATTCATAGAGTTTTCAGTGGTTGATTTGGGGGAAGTAGAACACATTTTTCTTCTGAGGTGCCTCTGGGAGGACTCAAACCTCCAACCTTTTTATTAGCAGGGGAGTACATTAACCATATGCACTGCCGTGCCCAGGCAAGAATACTGTTTGCAAAAGCCCACATTTCACTGGAGGACTGCAGAACAAGCTTTGGTTGTCTTTGTGATTTTTCATTCCACTGGGGTTTTCTGTTCCCTGATTTCCTGGGCCTGCCTTCAGATGACCAAGTTTAGAATGATTTTGTTCACCTCCACAGAGTACCCAAGTTGGTCTGGACCCAAAGTTTGTGAGCAGTTGGATCTGGGCCTGTCGTTTTAGAGGTAAATTACAAATCCTGGGGTCCATCCAACGGCGCTTCAGGCCCTCAGGACGGCCTTTGCAGAAGCCGCCATGTTTATTTACGGAGAAGGTGGAAGCCAGCCTGTCACACAGGAGAGCTGGGCCTACAGGGAAGGGCAGGGCTAGGACTTGCCCACTTCATCAAACAGAAATGAGGGAACAGGCGCAGTGCCCCAGGGACCTCAAGCCCCTGCGTCCAGCCTGTTCCTCTCCTAACCATCTTTCTAATACAACCAAATCCCCAGGACGCAGGTGATAGAAATTGTAGGAGCTGGAGCAAGAAATAACTAATAAAACCCTGAAGGAAATGCCAAGAAGGTGAGTAAAAACTATGACAGAACAAGTCACAAGACGATTTGTATTTGGTGATATAAATAAAGCATAAACGAAAACACAGTGATGTGAAAGATACCAGCAGGAGTAGCCATAAAAGTCACATAAACCAGCAGTGCTGGCTGCCCTGATGGGCTGTGTCCTCCCTGAGATTAGCCTTTTCATCCAGACTGGTAGACAAAGAAGTCCCTGAGAGTTCTTACATAGTATAGTTTGGGTGGCTGTACAAACAGGGACAATCTTTTTACAAAACTGTTGACGACACACATCACAATTTAAAATTCACATTCCCTCTGAGCCAACAGTTCTACTGCAAGAAACTTACTCCACATTCTTACACAGGGTACTGAGGTCCCCACAAAATGATGTCCAGTGCAAAGTAATTTGTAACAGCAAGAACTTGTGAAAGAACTGCTGGCGTTTCTAGATGAGGGACTATCGTGAGGCTGGTGAGAAGGTAGGACTGCATCACTGCGATGGAAATCAGCCTAAGGTCTACCAAGTAAAAGGAAAGTGGGAGCGAGACTATGATACAGCCACACAGTCACAGCCTTCGAGTTTATTGTGACTCATAGTAATGCTACCAGACAGAGTAGAACTGTCCCATGGAGTTTCCAAGGAGCGACTGGCGCATTTGAACTGCCAACCTTTTGGTTAGCCGATGTAAGACTTAAACATGATGTCACGTGGGGTTTCCAAGGAGACAATGACAAGTACAGCCTATAGTTACACACTTTAGAAAGACAGTGTACCAGTACCAGGACCAGTGGCTGTGTAGTTGAATCCATCTCATGGCAATCCCGTGGGTGTCAGAATAAAAAGTTTCACAGGGTTTCCAACAGTTGATTTTGTGGAATTAGATAGCCAGGTCTTTCTTCCACCTAAGGAGCTCTAGATAGACTTGAGTGTTTCCACAGTTTGTAACACCCAGGGACTCCAGAGAGACACAGAGATAGAGATAACTGGGGATGGGATTCCTGTGTAGCACCAAGAGTTAAACGGAGAAACCAAACCCACTGCCACTGAGTCAATTCCAACTCATAGTGACCCCATAGGACAGAGTAGAACTGCTCCATAGAGTTTCCAAGGAGCACCTGCTGGATTTGAACTGCCATCTTTTGGTTAGCAGCCATAGCTCTAATCCACTAAGCCACCAGGGCTTCTGCCAAAGGTCAAGCACTCAACAAATGGCCCAAAGGTTGGCAATTTGAACCCACCTGGTGGTTCCTCAGCAGACAGACCTGGTGATCTGCTTTCAAAAGGTCACAGCCTAAGAAGTGTTCTAGAACTAAGAACAATTCTAGTCTGTCCACATGAGGTCACCATGAGTTGGAACTGATTTGGCCACAACTAACCACAACATGGATAAAGCTACAGGTGTTTGTAGATGTTAGATACCATTGAGTTGCTGCCAACTTAAAGTGGCCCTGGGTACAACAGGACAGAACACTGCCCCATCCTGCACCAAGCTTACTGTCTCTGTTTCTATTCGAGCCCTTTGTTCAGCTGCTGTGTCAATCCATCTCCATCTTGGGTCTTCGTCTTTTTCAGTGACCCACTGCTTTACCAAGCGTGATGTCTGTCTTAGTTCTTTAGTGCTGTTGTTACAGTAATACCACAAGTGGATGGCTTTGACAACGAGGAATTGATTCTCTTACAGTCTAGGAGGCTAGAACTCCAACTTCAGGTTGTCTGTTCCAGGGAAATACTTTCTTCCTGTCAGCTCTAGAGGAAGATTCTTGTCAGCAGTCTTCCCTTGGTCTAGACGCTGCTCAGTGCCGGGGCGCTGAGTCCAAAACACGTGCTCTGCTTCTGGCTCGGCTTTCTTGCTTGCTTCTCTTTTCTATCTCAAAAGAAATTGACTCAAAATACAACCTGATCTCATAGATTGAGTTCTGCCTCATTAGTGTAACTGCTTGTAACCCTGCCTCATGAACGTCATACAAGAAGGATTTATAACACATGGGAGAATTCTATCACTTGACAAAAAGGTGGACAGTCACATAATACTGGAATCATGGCCAAGCCAATTGATATGTGTTTGGGGAGAGCACAGTTTAATCCATAATAATGCCCTTCTCCAGTGACTCTGGAGTTCTTGCTGATAGCATGTCTGAAGCACATGAGAAGAAATCTTGCATTCCTCCCTTCTGAGGTGCACTATGGTTGTACGACACAGATTTGTTTTCTCCTGGCAGCCCATCAAATAGTCAACGTTTGCCAACACAATATTTCCAAGGCATCAGTTCGTCTTTGGTCTCCCTTATTCACCATCCAGCTTTTGCATACATATGAAGCAGCTGGAAAAACAATGGCTTCAGTCAAGTGACCTTAGTCCTCAAAGTGACATTTTGCTTTCTTATCCCTTTAGAAAGAAGTCTTTTGCCGCAGATTTGCCTCTTGTAAGCATTGATTGTGGATCCAGATGAAATGAAATCCTTGACTCCAATCTTTTTCTCCACTCACTGTGATGCTGCTATTAGACCTGTTGTGGATTTTTATTTTCTTTGTTTAGAGGTGTAATTCTGACTGAAGGCTGTGGTCTTTGATCTTTATCAGTAGTGTTTAAAGTCCTCTTGCTTTTAGCAAACAAGGATGTGTCATCTGCATAATGCAGGCTGTTAGTAGTTCTTCCAATCCCGATGTCAGGTTCTTTCTCACATATATAGTGCAGCTTCTTAGGTTATTGCTTGGCGTACACAACAGGTTGAACAGGTATGGTGAAAGGATACGACCCTGACATACAACTTTCCTGATTTGAAACTCGACGACACTTGGCTAGTACCGCCTTGTTCTGTTTGAAGGACTGCTTCTTGGTCTATGTATGGGTTCCTTGTATGCACAGTTAAGTGTTCTGGAATTCCCAATCTTTGAAATGTTTCCCATAATTTTTTATGATCCTCACAGTTGAGTGCCTTTGCATGGTCAAGAAAACAGAGGTAAACATCTTTCTGGTATTCTCTGCTTTCAGCCAAGATGCATCTAGTATTGCAGTCATGTCCTTCCTTCTACGTCCTTTGCTGAATCCAGCTTGATTTACTGGCAGTTTCCTAAGGATGTACTGCTGGAGCTGTTTTTGAATTATTTTCAGTAAAATTTTACTTGGATGTAATATTAATGATGTTGTTCATAAATTTTCACATTCTGCTGGATTGCTTTCCTTTGGAGTGGGCACACATATGACTGTCTTCCATTGGTTGACCAAGTAGATCTCTTTCTGGCATAGATGAGTGAGTGTTTCCAGGCTTCCATCCATTTGTTGAAACATCTCAACTGGTGTTCTCTCAATTTCTGTTGTTAAGTGCCAACTCATAGTGACCCTATGCACAACAGTACAAAGCAATGCCCAGTCTTGCACAGTTGCCTTTGCAAAGGACCAGGGCCCCAGAAACTTCCAGCCCAGGGGATGATTAATGACAAGGACCTTCCTCCAATGCCAGCAGAGAAAGCCTTTCCCTGGAGCTGACACCCTGAGTTTGGACATTTAGCCTGTCATATTGTGATGAAACAAAATTTCTCTTTTTAAAGTCATCCACTTGTATCTCTGTTAAAGCAGCACTAGTTAACTAAAAGACCAGGTCTTTCCATTTAATTGTAATACTTTGTGTTGTATTCTTGATCCACTCTTAGAAATCTTCTGTTCAGCTCTTTTACTTCACCACTTCTTCCATTGTCTTTAGTTGCTCTGCATTCCAGAGGAAGTTTCAGAGCCTCTTCTAACATCCATTTTGGTCTTTTCTTTCCTCTCTGTTTTTTCTAATGACCTTTTGCATTTATGTTTGATATCCTTGAGGTCATCTTCTGTGTCTGGTCTTTAGGTCCCCAGTGTTTAGTGTGTCAAATCTATTCTCAGCCAAGCCAAGTGCCAGCGAGTCGGATATACTCAAATTTGTAATTTGGTTCTCATGGACTTGTTTTAATTTTTTCAGCTTCAACTTGAGCTTGCATGTAACCAATTGGTGGTTATTTCTGCAGTCAACCTCTGGCCTTATTCCTAGTAATGGTATTGAGCTTTTCCAAATTATCTTTCCAATGGTGTGATCAATTTGATTCTCATGTGTTCCATCTGGCAGGGTCCACACAGTCACCATTTACATTGTTGAAAAAAGGTATTTGCTATGAACAAATCACTGATCTTGCAAAATCTTACCATGCAATCCCCATCACCATTTCTATCACCAAGGCCATGTTTTCCAGTTACTAACCCTTCTTCTTTGTTTCCAACTTTCTCATTCCAGTCACCGGTGATCATCAGTACATCTTGATTGCCTGTTTTATCACTCTCAGGCTGCAAAAGTTAGTAAAAATCTTCAAGGTATAGGTATAACAAGGAATCCTGGTGATGTGGTGGTTAAAGCACTCAACTACTAACCAAAAGGTGAGCAGTTCAAACCCACCAGCCACTTTGCAGGAGAAAAATGTACCATCTGCTTTCACAAACACTTACAGCCTTGAAATCCTATGGGGTAGTTCTACAGGCTGGTGTGAGTCAGAATCAACTGGATGACAATGTGGGTTTTTATTGTTTTTGTTTTGTTTTGTTTTTGTTTTATAGATATAGCTATATAGCCTGGTGTTGTAGTGGTTAAGTGTTACATCCACTAACCTTCAGTTGGCTCCACTGGGCTGTCCTTGGAAACTCTATGGAGCAATTCTACTCTGTCCTTTAGGGTCACTATGAATCAGAATCAACTCGATGGCAGTGGGTTTATAGAGCCTGGGGGTTCAGTTTTACTATGCCCATGCATTATTTTCAACAATTGCTTTTTTAAAGAATAAAAAGGAAAGGAAAGGGAGCAGTATAGCTCGCTGGAACCTGGTCTCTGACTGTGACTCCTGATCTCTGGAGGAAAGAGGCTGATGCAGCCTGGCTCAGAGCACATCTCTGACCAGTGTTTCTTCCTGCCTCCAGGAAAGCCTGCACAGCCTAACAAAACAAGTGTCCTAGGAAAATTTTCTACAATTTGGAGAAGAAGCACCTTCTGGTCACCTACTACATGGTGTGCGAGCAGGAGGGTTTTTAAACAATTCCTCACCCTCTGGTTGGTGACACAGGGTGAGTCATCTCCATGCAGGGTCTACCTAGACCAATGGGAAACTGGGTCTGCTCTTTTGGGGACAGGATTGTTAAATGTCACTCACTCTGGTGATGTTGCTCTCAGAGGGCTCATGATAACACAGCTCTTGATTTTGCATCCAGCGGGATGGACAAACTCTATGAATATGACTGTACTCTGTCCTCCAAGTACCTCCAAGACAGTATTAATCTAACTTGCAGCTGGGAGACTAGGACTCAGAAAGGGCAAGTGACCAATTTAAAGTCACACAGCCAGTGGAAGGTAAGTGGAATTAAATCCAGTTTTTTGATGCCAGTGTCCCTTTAAATTATTATATGTGACCTTGTTGAAAGAAAGTGCCCTGGCTTTGGGGCAGGAGAGCTCACAGGACTCTTTCATCCAAGCTCCTTTACCTCTGTACTTGGGACACATTGTGAGAACAGCCAAGCTAACATACTGATACATAAACAGGTCCTCACAAGGTAATAAGATTGCCTCCCTCACCCAAAGGGAAAGAACAGCAAATTAAAAAAGAAATATGACAACACTTCTGAGTGCCAGGACTGCTCCCCAGAAAGTCCCACTTCCATTTCTGTCCCTCACTCTAGACATTAAACCAATTAAAGCAGCGGTAACATCTACTGTTAACATCCAGCAACAGAAGCCTGCCTAAGTGTTTTAGAGATCTAATTTACTCACAGGATGTGCCCCGGAAAACATTACTTCCTATTATTGTACAACTCTGGAAGTACTTGACCCAACTCTGACTTCAAAGGGTAGCTGGTTGGCCTCCTTGGACTCCCCCACAGTCATCACTCTCTGCACCTATTTTGTCTTCAATGCAGGGACAGCAGGAGCTTTTGCCAGTGGGTTGTTGGTGGAAAGGTAGAAAGCAGGGCTTGTGTTTCTGCCTTGGGTGAACTAGACCTCTAGAAGGGTGATGGGCTCAGAAAAATCTTTCACCCCCTAGCTGCTGTCTTGGGATAATTTTTTTTTTTTACCTCTTCCACTTATGCCCTGTGATGATTAATTTTAGATGTCAATTTATCTAGGCTGTAGTTCTCAGTGGTTTTGCCAAATGCTAGACTAGCTGCTGTTCCATAATGCCATCTAATTCTATTTAATGTAATCACTTTCTGTAATATAATCTAATATACTTTAATCTATCAGTTGAAAGGGGTGTTTCTTAAGGTATAGTCTGCCTTCAGATTATAAATAGTTTGGCAGAGCCTTTTTTTTTCCTCAGCTCTCCTTTCTTCGTGTCACCAACCCAAGGACCTCAGAATGTAAGCCCAATGCCTGACCTACCGATTTTGGATGTGCCAGCTACCCACAGTTCCGTGAGCCAGCCAGAGCCTCCAACCTTACGCATGGACTTCACCCACGGACTTCACCCATGGACTTCAGACTTTCCACTTCCACAAGCACATGAGCTATTCCTTTGAAATAAATCGCTCCCTCTCTCTTTGAGATATGTAAGTCTCATTGGTTCTATTTCTCTAGAGAACTTAAACTAAAACATTCCCCACACCTAGAAACCTAGAGGACAAAAGACCATTGCAGTTAGGCAATCTTACCCTTGAGAACTTTTATCAAACAGTTGAAGCTGTTTCCTTTATTTCATTTCAGGACCACAGCATCTATCTTGGTTTTTTACAAGTAATGTACATCTTCTACATTTGTTTGTAAACAATGCCCTCTTCCCTCTAAACATTTTCATAAGTGCTACTATGTTAACATTTTTCTACATGTTGCTATAGAAAACAGCATAGCATGCTTACAAAAATACTTCACGGGGAAGGCACACTTGGTAAACAAACATAGAAGATGTGTGTTATTTGTGTGAAAATACAGTGCTTTAGAAGTGATCAGACCAAGACCAGTGGATGGAAAGTGGGCTTAATTCCTTTATTTACAAGGATTCCATTCCAGCTTCAGCAAAAGATCTTCAGAAACTATTACCCAAGTGGAGAAAAAAATGTAAAACGGGCCATAAGAAAAAAGTGGCTCCAGTGATACATGTTCCTAATCTAAGTTCGCTTTCCCTTCTAATCAGCTGATAAAGACACTCTCATACCATCATCCGTCACCAGTGAGTACCCAATACTGAGTTTTGAGGCAGTCACTCTGGGCAAAGCGGGCTTGTTTTCAAGCTTCCAAACATTGCTGGCAATGGAAGATGCTTCAGGTACTTAAGTGATACCACTTTAACTGTGAAGCATTTTATAGTTTACAGGAATCCCTGGGGATGCAAACAATGAGGTGCTTAGCTTAACCAAAAGGGAGGTTCAAGTGCACTCCAAGGTGCCATGGAAGAAAGGCTTGATGATTTCCTGAAAAAAAAATCAGCCCTTGAAAACCCTATGGAATGCAGCACTACAGTGTTTTTACGCAAATACCATGTGCTTTCTGCATTTGTTTGCCAGTCACGCCCTCCCCTCTCAAGATATTTTCATAAGTCAGCTATACTAAATTGTTGCAGAACCATGGAAGAGGATTAGCATGGTGGTGCTTATGACAGTAACCTGGAGGGGAGGCTGCAAGGCAGAAGGCATACATTGTATGTGTAAAACTATAGTCCTCTGACACACTTGGATTATTATGAAGTGGAGTGCGCTTGACTTCTCACTTGTACTCTCCCTTGACCCTCCCAGGATGCAGAAAGAGCAGTCCAGAAACAGCCCAAGTCAGGGAGAGAAGAAGCTGTGTAGCCTCACAACTTTCACAACAGCCTACCCACCATGTGGCATTCTCTGTGAGCCTTTGGTCTTTCTTGTCTGGTGTTCTATGCATACAGGAGGTAGCATATGATCAGGAACCAACCATACTGAAGGGAGAAGTTGAAGCTGCACTGAAGGCATTGGCGAAAAACAAGGCTCCAGGAATTGATGGACTATCAACTGAGATATTTCAATAAACGGATGCAGCGCCGGAAGTGCTCACTTGTCTGTGCCAAGAAATTTGGAGGACAGCTACCTGGCCAACTGACTGGAAGAGATCCATATGTATGCCTACTCCAAAGAAAGGTGATCCAACCGAATGTGGAAATTACCAACCAGTATCATTGATGTCTTACCCAAGTAAAATTCTGCTCAACATCATTCAAAAGCAACTATATCAATATATCGACAAAGAACTGCAGAAATTCAAGGTGGGTTCAGAAGTGGATGTCGAACCAGGGATATCATTGCTGATGTCAGATAGACCTTGGCTGAAAGCAAAGAACACCAGCAAGACGTTTACTTGTGTTTCATTGACCATGCAAAAACATTCGACTGTGTGGATCATACTAAATTATGGCTAACGTTGTGGAGAATGGGAGTTCCAGAACACCTAATTGTGCTGTTAAAGAATCTGTGTATGGATCAAGAGGCAGTTGTAGGAACAGAACAAGGGGACACTGCATGGTTTAAAGTCAGGAAGGGTGTGTGTCAGGGTTGTAACCTTTCACAGTAACTTTTTAATCTGTATGCAGAACAAATAATCTGAGAAGCTGGATTATACAAAGAAGAACGAAGCATCAGGATCGGAGGATGACTCATTGACAACCCGTGTTACACAGACAACAACACCTTACTTGCTGGAAATGCAGAAGCTTTGAGACACTTGCTGATGAAGATTAAGGACCACAGCCTTCAGTATGGATTGCACCTCAACATCAGGAAAACAAAAGCCTTACAAATGGACCAGTAAGCAAGATTGTCATAAGTGGAGAAAGGATTGACGTTGTTAGGGATTTCATTTGATTTGGGTCCACAATGAACGTCCTTGGAAGCAGCAGTCAAGAAATCAGAAGATGTGTTGCTCTGGGAAAATCTGCTGCAAAGGACCTCTTCAAAGTATCCAAAAGTAAAGATGTCACCTTGAAGATGAAAATGTGCATGACCCAAATCACGGCATTTTCAGTCACGTCATATGCATGTGAAAGCTGGGCCATGAATGAACAAAGAAGACAGAAGAAAAATTGATGCCTTTGAATTGTGATGTTGGAGAAGAATGTTAAATGTACCATGGACCACCAGAAGGACCAACAGATCTGTTCTGGAAGAAATACAACCAGAGTGCTCCTTGGAAGCAAAGATGGCAAGACTGTGTCTTACATTCTTTGGTCACTTTTCCAGGAAAGCTCAGTCCCTGGTGAAGGACATCATGCTTGGTAGAGTGGAGAGTCAGCGAGAAAGACGAAGACCCTTGACAAGTTGGATTGACAGTGGCTGCAACAATTGGCTTAAGCATTAAAACGATTGTAGACACGGTGTAAGACCAGCAGTGTTTTGTTCTGTCATTCATAGGGTTGCTATGAGTTGGAACCGACTTGAAGGCACCTAACAACAACAACCCATACAGGGATTCCAAACCATTTTAAGCTACAGCTAGTTTCTGTCAAGCACATCTATTGACTCAATTTTTCCATTCCCCTGAGTTTTTACAGGGTTTTAAGTGTTCCTTGAGTAGCACCTTCTGTGATTTAGGGGCCAGCCAACTCCAGATACCAGCATGAGTTGGCCAGGTGAGTTGCAAGATGTTGTTCACCTGCTGACAAGTCTTAGCCCTTGTGGACCAACAGAGTAGATGGAGGGCGTGGTGTCTTACATACCAGACAACAAAATGCCCTGGGATTGGAAACCAGGGTGTGAAGGAGAGGTTGGTGAAAGGGTGTCAGCACTGCCTTGGGTGGTGTGGAAAGACATCCACTTTCATCTTCCCTTCACCCGCAGAATGAGCCTAGAGCTTGCAATCCCTAGGTGGCTCAGACACTGGGACCTCCAGGCCTGCCCTCAGTCTCCCTCATCGTGTCCGTTTCTGTTTTGGTCCCAACTTCTCACCTGCCTATAAAGACCTGTGTTTCTCCTGGGCTCCATGTATTGATGCTTCCAAGAAAAACCAAACCCAACTGCTGTCAAGTCAATCCCAACTCAGTGGTGACCCTATAAGACAGAGTAAAACTGCTCTGTAGATTTTTGAAGAGGCATTTGTCAGATTTGAACTGCCAACCTTTTGGTTAGCAGAGGTAGCACTTAACTATTATGCCACAGGGGTTTCCAGTAGAAAGGCTACATAGAATTTCCAAAGAGCACTTGGCAAATTTGCCATCCCAACCATAAAGAAAGCCTTGTGACAGAGCTGTTAAGTGCTTCATCTACTATCCAAAACATTGGCAGTTGAAATCTGTCAAGCACCCCCTTTCCTTGGTCTGCTAATAACACTGATTATCTCGCTGGCTTTTGTCAGCAAGTCCATCTTGCAGATGAAAAAATTAACTAAAGCAACTTGCTGCAAGTCCCACAGGTCAGAGGTGACCCAGGATTTGAACCCAGGCCTTTTACCTCCAGGGCTGGTCTTACAACCTCTGTACTATCCCAAGGAAGCCTTGGCCTAGAAGAGGCTTCTTGCAAATCCCATCATTTTCTGAAACCATGAAGGGATTAGATCTGTAAAGAATCCTGAGGTTTAACATTGGTAATCCTTTTGTAATAAGGATTTGTAATAAGGTAAGCTAATGTATGTGTTTGGAGTTTTTTCTTAATTTGGGATTTACTGACAGCAAAACAGAGCTCTCCTTTAGGCAATCATTTTAATGAGTCTGATTCCAGCCTTAGCCCAGAGAGCTTCACATATAGCTCACTTCCACCCAGAAAGGTTCAGTTCCTGAGTCTCTGCTCTTCCCTGGCTTTTCTGTCCCCTCCAGAGAGCTCATCCATTCCACAGCTCCGCAGCTCCAATTGTCACCACCCTGAACAGAAGACACAAGCACTGTCTTCAGTGTGACCTCATTCAGCTTCCAGTTTTGCATCTGCACCATCCTTGAGAAGGTCCAGCCATGTACTCAAGCCAGATGTAATTAGTTAAGGATCAGGAGGAGATCGTACAGCATTAGAGTGAGTCCTAAGCACTCAGCCATTAGCTGAAAGGTTTGCAATTCAAATCTAGCCAGCAGCTCTGCAGGAGAAACACACTGATCTGCTCCCATAAAGAGCAGCCTAGAAAACCCTGTGTGTGAGGCACTTTGCTTTGTCACATGGGGTAGCTATGAGTTGGAATCGACTCAACAGCACCTAAGAACAATCCCCTCAAAAAAAGAATGGTTCATCATCCAGTCAGTTCTGAGTTATGACGACCTCATGTGTTGCGGAGTAGAATTGTACTTCACAGGGTTTTCTTGGCTGTATTTGCTATGTTCATTTGCATCATATGCGCGCAAAAGCTGGGCAGTGAGTAGGGAAGACAGAAGAATTGACACTTGTAAATTGTGGTGTTGGGGAAGAATATTGAATGCACCACGGACTGCCAAAAGAACAAGCAGATCTGTCCTCGGAAACAAAGACGGCCAGACTGCACCCTGCATACTTTGGATATGTCATCAAGATCCGCCTCTGGAGAAGGACATCATGCTTGGAAGAGTGCAGGGTCAGCAAAAAAGAGAAAGACCCTCAACGAGATGGATTGACCCAGTGGCTGCAACGATGGGCCTAAGCATAAAAATGATTGTGGGCGTGGCACAGCACTGGGCAGTGTTTCCTTCTATTGTTCATGGATCCCTATTAGTTGTAATCAACTCAATGACGCCTAACAACAACAATCTTTTTAGCAAACCTTTCTTCCCTAGTGTCTCAGGGTGAGTTTCAACTGCTAACTTTTGGTTAGTAGTCAAGCATGATCCCTTTATGCCACTCGAGAAATTTATCTTATTAGGAAAGGTTAAAGTCTTCAAAAGATCACCAAGTCCCTACCTACCATATGGAATTTTCTGCAGACAGGCTTCTAACCTAGGAAGGATTCTCATGTTTATGCAGTCGGTTGAATGGCATTGCTCCAGCACTTGACAGAAAACAGCCATTTCTGTGCCTGCTCACATTCTGTCACTTAATTGTCATTGCATAGAAGTTCATTACCATTCCCTTAATTTGTCGTGAAGAGTTAAAAGGCTTTCAAATCTCGTCAAACTCCAAACTAGTTTATTTGCCTTTTATGATGATTGAAATGTTGTGCACTGTAAATAACCTTATGTTCAACACTCAGTGATATTAATTTCACTTGACTTCATGACTTAAGGTCAAATACGTTCATCAAAGCCGCCATCGTTAACGCAGTTTCCTTTTCTATTAAGCAATTATGATCACTTAACTATTAATGAGTCGTGAAGTTTTAATAAATTTTTGCTGGTGTGAAGTGGCAAAACAGTAATTACGATACATACTGCATGGATGGCTTGTTCTGCAATGTAAATTTGGCCTAATGTTGGTAAAGGCAAGAAAGAATAGCAAATAATTGGTTAGCTGCCACTGTGGTCCCCAAAGAAGCCATCACCACAAAGGCAAGGGAGTGAAAAACACAGAGGCTTTTGTTGATACCAGTGAATTCTTAACTAGACGTGGACCCTCAGAAAGACTTGATTCCCTCAAAACAGTGTCTCAGCTGAAGCCAAAAGAGGAATAATTTTGCAAGGCTGTGTTGGGCTGAGTCCATGTTTCTGTCATGGAGCTGATTGTATGCCAGCATGGGGCAGAGGAGGCTTTTGAAGTAAAATTAAATGTTGATGCAGACACATTGCTAGGGTTTGGACCAAAGAATTAGCATCTCAAGCCTGAGACATGTCTCGTGAGCCTGGAATGGAACCACAGGGTCCAGCATGGAGCACCCTCATCAGAGTTCACGCTGCAGGGCACATATGATCACGAGAGGCCTATGTTACACGCAGAGTCTTGGGCCTTGCCCCCAGAAATTTGAGTCAGTAAGTCTGGAATAGGGCCTAGGTATCTGCATGTACTCAGAGACAAGTAGTCTGTGGCCCACACCTTGAGGAAAAACAATCTAGAAGTCCTAAGCCACTATAGTGCTTCAGACTAAATAAATAAACCAAGCCTGACTGTGAAATTGATTTCAACTCATAGCATTCCTATAAGACAGGGTAGAACCACCACATTGGGTTTCCAAGGTGGATCATCTTTATGGACACCAATGGCTACGTCTTTGTCCTGCAGAGTAGCTGGTGGGTCAAACCACCAACCTTTTGGACAGCAGCCAAGTAATTTAACCACTGGGTCATCACAGCCCTTCAATATAGGTTAGAACTATATAAACCCATTGCTCTCTAGTTTACTCCTACTTACAGAGACCTTGTAAGACAGAGGAGAAGGGCCCCATGGGGTTTTCAAGACTGTAATCTTTACAGAAGCAGACTGCCACCTCTCTCCTGCAGAGCAGCTGGTAGAGTCAACTCCCCGACCTACTGGTTAGCAGCTGGTCTCTTAACCACTGCACTACCAGAACTCTGTCAAGATTATATGTGTAAACTATGTAAACTATAGTATATGCAAAATACGGGAGTCAAATTTTTCTGGATTATGTTTATACTCTAGTGAGAAAAGCATGATACATGTTTCAGTAATCTAGTGCTGCCTTTACAAAAATACCACAAGTAGATGGCTCTAAAAAGAGGAATTTTATTTTGTCACAGTGTAGTAGGATGCAAGTCCAAATTCAAGGTGTTAGCTGTGGGGTAAGGCTTTCTGTGCTGACTCTGGAGGAATGTCCTTGTCATCAGTCTTCCCCTGGGCTGCAAGCTTCTGAGTCTCAGGGACCCGAGTCCTTTCCAAAGGATGTGCTCAGCTGCTGGCATCACTTTCTTTCTTGATGACATGATGCCAACAAATCTCTCTGCTGGCTTCTTTTCTTTATATCTCAAGAAATTGCCTCAAGGAACAAAACAATCTTACCTTCTGAGTCCTGCCAACACAACTGCCACCATCCTCCCTCATTAACGTCACAGAGGCAGGGTTTACAGCCTATAGGAATAGCACAAAATATCAGGAGTCATGGCCCAGACAAATTTCTACACATGGTTTTTGGGAAACACAATTCAATCCATGACAGTATGTGTGGAAATAATAAACATAATATCACCCTCTAAGACTTCCAGCAACTCTATGGGACAGTTCTGCTCTGACCCTTAGGGTCTCTGTGAGTTGAATTCAACTTGATGGCAGAGGGTTTGCGTAAGACTTCCAGCAGAGTTAAGTACGTTAGATGCATGATTCAATTTAACTTTATCACAAACAGCTACGTTTCACAAATGTGGAAACTGAGTTACGGAGATGTTAAATAACTTGCCCAAGGTTGCACAGCCAACAAGTAGCAACCCCTATTTGGCAGGCAATAGGGAGAGACTGGACGTACTTAGGCAGGATAAGACCACCACTAGAACACTAAAGAAGATTCTCCAAGGCTATGGAGAGATTGGAACTCTCCGGCACTGCTGGTGAGATTGCAAAATGGTACAACCTCTTTGGTAAGCAATCTGGCACTTCCTTACAAAGCTGGAAATAGATATGCCATTTGATCCAGTAATCCCATTGCTTGGAATGTATCCTACAGAATCAAAGGCAGTCACATAAACAGATACATGCACATGAATGTTTATTGCAGCACAGTCCACAATAGCTGAAAGATGGAATCAACCCAGATGAATAAATTAACAAACTATGATACATATACTCAACAGAACACTATGCAGTGATAAAAAAAAAAAAAAAACAGTGATGATTTTAGGAATCATCTCATAACCTGGTTTCAACTGGAAGACATTATGTTGAGTGAAATCAGTCAGTGGCACAAGGACAAATATTGTATGAGACCCCTAATATAAGGAATTAAAAACAGACTCGTGTGCAGAAGAAAAGACTCTTTGATGGCTGCAAGAGAGGAAAGGAAGGGAGAAGGCTGGTGATAGATTAGTTACTAGAAATTTGGTTGGGTGAAATCAGTGACAGCACACAGTAGAAAGAAGATCAATTTAACTGGACTTCAACATAAACTGAAAACTCTTCTAATCTTAACCCAATATTGCAAGGATAGAGTGGCAGGGGTGGGGGCCTGGGGACCATGCTCTCTGGAGACATTGAGGCCAGTTGGCATAACTAGCCTGTTGCTAAGAGAGTCTTCTGCACCCCATGTTGGCGAATGGTGTCTGCGGTCTTAAAAGCTAGCAAGTTGTCATCAGAGGCACACCAAATCGTCCCAACTCATCTAGAACAGGCTATCATCAAGAGCAACAAAGACATGAGGGAAAAAGGGACCAGGGAACAGAAGGACCCATGTGAATGGGTGACTGTATCAACACATGACCAGAAGAACCAGATAATGCCTGGCCACCATCAAAGACAACCATGATGGGCACACAGTGTCGAGTCCCAGTGGCAACACAAGAAAAAGAGGGGTGCACCTCAAGAATTCCACTAAAAGACAGCAGTTGATGGCCCAGCAGTCTGGGGGTTTTCCTGATAACATGGCCCCTAGGCCTGCTGCTGCCCCTGACCAGAAAACATTACTGAGGTCAACTCTTTGGACAGGAATGAACAGGACTTGGGGATGCAATGTGACCATATGGTATGTGTACTCGTGTACTTTATGGTTCTAGGCATCTATAGGATGCTGTCCTACTGGCCCCTTACTAGAAGGGAGAGGAGAGGGTGGAGAGGAGGAAACAGAAGATTGTTAAGAGGATATGACATACAGAGAATGTAAAGGAGGAGTGTGCTGTCACCGGGCAAGGAGACCAGAGGGAGCTGCAGGTAGGTGGAGTGCAAATTTAACTTGGCTTGTATACTTTCACTTAATCACAATTTAAAAAAAGAAAAAAAGAAGGTTCTCCAGTAACAGCAGTGTATAGTAGGACTAGGGGTAGGTCCAGAGGAGCCCTCTGAGAGACAGCTCCAACTGTGTACCACAGTGGTTTTCAACCTGTTCCACAAAGCCCTGGAGGCCTCAGGAGGTGCCCCAGGGTCAATGCTGAGATGGGAGTTTGATGGTGTTCTTCATCCCATCACCCTCTCATTCCATACACCCAATGCTCATTTGTGTGTGTGCACATCACATATGTCTGAATGTAGTTAAATGACAAAACCTAGCTCTAAGAAACCCTGGTGGTGTAGTTGTTAAGTGTTACAGCTGCTAAACAAAAGTGTCAGCAGTTCAAATCCATCAAACGCTCCTTGGAAACTCTATGGGGCAGTTCTACTCTGTCCTATACGGTTGCTGAGAGAGAATCAACTTGTTGGCAATGGGTTTGGTTTTGGTTTTAAGCAAGCAAAAAAAAAGGTGTAGTAAGTAGAAGGCAGCCTCAGAAACATTCCCAGAAATCGGATAGTGCAGGGGATGAGGTTGAGGTGGATTCTGGGCCAGAGTACCTAACCTGTGGGCAAGGGATTTTGATGGAAAAGTACACTTGAAGGTAAGGAGTGCAGTTGGGGAATGGGAGGTTTGATGCTTATTTTGGAATCACCTGTATTCAGGTAACTCTCTCCTCTAGAACAGATGGCCAACGGTTCCTGAGTGAGGTTCGGAAGGACCTGTGTCCCTGCTCGGTTCTGGGTGCTGTGCGAGGGACTGTCTTGCCCCAGCCCCAGTGAGTTCGCATTGCTGCCCTGCCCACCTGGCAGAGAAGGCTGACTGAGCTCAAGGTCTACCAGCAGCATCTCAACTCACCCTCAGTGAGTACCTCCGTATATCAGGCACTGACTGAGCACTTCAAACATCATCTCACTTACTCCTCAGGACAGCTCATGAGAAAGACAGTTATTCGCCCATTGTGCAGGTGGGGATAATAAATGCATCTAGCTTCTAAATGAACACATTGAGGAGTGAGACTGTGAAGTTGCATTCTTTTCTTCTCTACCTGTGATAACATAGATATAACTCAAACCTATCTTAGGAATTAAGAAAGCAAAGTTAGAGTAGCTTCGGTTATACATATAAACTGGACAGATGGCACTTACCATTTATGCTAATTTACAACCCAGCTGGGACATTCAGACACTTCTCAAAGTCTGCCTCAGCTTGGGCTCATCCTTTGTGGAGGGACAGGCAGGTTGTCTAAGTAAAAGAGGAGATGGAAGAGTCCAGAAAGCTGAGATCCTACCCAAAGTAGCCAAAGTAACAGAAAAGGGCTATGAAATCTGGCCGAAAATGGGCAAAACCTTTCCAATGACCACCAAATGCCTTAATGCACGGGGTAACCTGCCTATGAAAGGTAACTATCCCCTTAGGTATCACAAATATCAAGTTTCCATCAACACACTAGAGCTGTGGTATCTCTGCCTCTCAGATGCTCTATTTGGTTTGCCAAGAACAGGTATGACTGCCAAAGCCCATTTGGCAAGCACTGCTGTCTGTGTCCCTCATAGATAGGGTCATTTCCTATCTTGTTGGCAAGATTAGTGTCATCCAGTTTTTCCTCATTAATTGTCCTTCATCTTTACACACATAGGAGGCAAAAGTAATAAGTGATAAAAGACAAGAGTTGCCAACATCGGAAAAAAAAAAACAATGCAATGAAAAAAATGTTCAAATAGCTCCATGCAGGCAGGCTTCCAAAAAGAGAGATCTGAGACAAGCTGTTCTCCAAATTGCATGATAGGATGCCTGGGACCTGGGGGTTACTCCCTCTCTAGTGGAGCTCCGTGAAGAGTTTGGTTCAAGAGAGCAAGAATTTCTACCAACAAGCTATGCTAGAATGGCCACTGATTTCCCCTTAAACGGTGAAACTAACAGTTGAAAGGTTATCTTGGTTGAGCGCTAACTGGGGGCACAGATGTCGGCTGCTCACTCAAAGGTTGGCAGTTAGAACTTGCCCTCTGCTCTGTAGGACAGCTACCTGCTGTTCCGCTCTTGTAACAATGTCGGTTTGAAGTCAGTGTCACCAGAAATGGGACAAATCATCAGCCTCATAGGGCAGACAGAATGTGGGTTACTTCCAGGACATTCCTGCTAAAGATTCATAGTCTAATTCTAATCACAAGGAAACATCAGACAAGCCCAAACTGAGACCCCCTCCACAATATATCTGGCCTGTAATTTTCAAGTGTCCCAGTCATAAAAGCTTAGGAAATTCTAAGAAGCAGGGCACTAAAAAGACACAACAAGGAAATCCTGTACAACTTGTCATTATGATCTAGGTCTTTTTGCATCAGTGAGATAATTTAGGAAATTTGAAGAAATACTGACATTCAGATGGCAGTAATGTATCAGTTAACCTCTTAATTGTGTTGGTTGTTTTGTGTAATATGTGGTAATGTCCTTACACGTAAAAAGTACATAATAAAATATCTACTGTGATAGTAACACAACAACTTACTCTCAAGTGAGTCTCGGGACAAAAAAAGATTATTTGTACTACCGTTGCCCAACCTTTTTTTTTAAAAAATAACTTTCAGATTGTTTCACCAAAAGTTGGAAAATCACTAGTCCAGCAAGATGGGTGGGCTCTATATCAAAGTACCTGGAAGAAGAGGCCACTCCATGTCCACTCAAGTGATCCAAGATGTACTTGCAGACAGAGCCAAGATCATCCTTAGAACATGTCTCAAAATATTTTCTCTTAAAAACAAATACAGGATCAGTATCTAAAAGTTCCATATCATACATCACAGCTGCAATATTTTTATCTTAATGTTTTTATAAGGTAGAAAAACTAAGTCTATCCTTTCATCCATACAAATGCCTCACTGCGGGATCTGGGGAATGCAACACTACGTGCTGATCACCCCATCCAGGTGAACTAGCTGCCAAAATGAGCCCCAGCATGACAGAATGTCATGAGTTACCGAGATAGTTTATTAGCTGCAAAACAGTTATTAATCAGTTTTGATTCTGGCCATGACTAAATAGCAGGGTCAGATTTTTGAAATTAATTAGATGAGACCATCTGAATTGATTAATCCATCTATGCCCCAAGCACGGTGTAGGGTACAGAGTAAATAAACACCGCTGCCTTCATCATCACACTTGGTCTGATCATTGTTATTATTACCGTGGTAATAGCCGGCCATTCCCAGGCAATAACAGCAAATAATTGTCCTTAGCCTGTTTTTCTCATCTTCATTGCGGGTGGACACTCTCTAAAGGAAGCATCCAGTTACGGGGAAACAAGTTGAAAAGACATACCAGGTCCAACAATTAAGTCCATGAACTTAAATGTTCTAAGTGCTACACACCTCATTGCTGAATATCACTATGGCCACCTTCAAAGTACTGCCCTTGGGAAGGGAAGCACTTGACACCAGCACCTAGTCCACCTTTCAAAGGAATTTTGGAACTCTCTCTGGAATGGTCATTGTGTATGGTGGCACAGTGGCAAGTTCCCAGACTTAATTGTGTAGTTGTCTGTGAGGGAGTTTTTAGCCAGCAAACAAATAACTGTATTGGAACACCCTTTCTACTCACCTGATCTGGCCTTAATGATTTTTCTTACCTGAAATTGAAGGGAATATTGAAAGGAAGACATTCTGATGACATTCAGGACACCAAGGGTGATATGATGACAGCTCTGATGGCCTTTCCAGAAAAAGAATTCCAAAATTGCTTTGAAGGATAGACTAGGCACAGGCATTGGTGCATAGCTTTCCAAGGGGAGGACTTTGAAGGTGACCATAGTGATATTCAGTGAAGAGGTACGTAGAACTTTTTCTAGGATGAGTTTGGAAACTTAATTGGCAGTCTTTGTAGAGGTCAGAAATTGTTGCGCCAATGCTGGAAATTACTAACTGAGCAGCCCAGTGACCATTTGTGTTGAGACAGTGATTTACTCAGGAGCATCTCAGAGTGTGTTCTGAGCAAGCCTCCAAAACCTGAGGACTACGTTCAGTTCACACAGGTTGGTCTATAATTGGTTGTACCAGAGAGTCAAAAGCAAAGGAAAGGTTTATGAAAATCCACAATCTAATACTGTTCCTGGTTTATTTCTCCATCTAGAACTCCTGTGGAACTGCTGTCCAGGAAATTTACGCTCTCCATATATTGGGATTAAAACAGGTGTAGCTTTTAAGTAATGTGTCCAAGAAAACTGTCTGTTACTAGGTAAAGAAAAGGGGGCAGTCCCATACCTGTTGCCTGCAAAATTGCAAAGTACTTTGACAGATTTTCTTACTGAAAATAGCTAAAATGCCGGGGGGGGGGGGGAAGAGCTCTAAGACAAAAAATGAAATAAAGATGTGAATGCAAGAGGTAAGCAAAAAAACAAACAGCTTTTAGCCTGGGGCCATTTACATAACCAAGTAACTTGAGATCAGGTTTTCCACAACATTACAGGGCACAAGAGAAAAAGTACAGGGTCCACCTTCAAGGAGAGAGTCTAATGAACAAGAAATGACTCCACCGTCTCACTACAACCAAGGACTAGCAGAAACATTGCTTCTCTTGAAAGCTGGAGCAGACAGAAAGGGGAAAGATCCCCTGAGGACTGTTACCTATAGCTTAGCCTTCACTTGACTTTGTAGCTAGAATTGTCAAGACCTCACCACCTGTGGTCATTCAGTCAGTTCTAACTCATGGCAACATCATATGTGTCAGAGTAGAATCGTTCTCCAAAAAGTTTTCAATGGACAATTTTTCAGAAGTAAATCGCCAGGCCTTTCTTCCAAGGCACCTCTGCATGGACTTGAACTTTCAACCTTCCACTTATTAGAGAAGGGGTCATAAAATCTTCATACCAATAATTTAGGTGGTCTTAAGTGATTCCAGGCAGCCAGTGAGAGCAAAAGTGAATCCTCTTTGGAGAAGAGAGGTAAATACCACTTTCATCCCACAGGTGAAGTTTCCAAGGAAGAGGACCAATCACTTGCTGAGCAAGCAGTCAAGGAAATGAAGGACCACGAGTATAAAGCAACAGAAACAAAAATCAGTAGCAGTGACTTCAGATATTGAAACTTTCAGAGGTAGGAAATTAATGATATTTATAGAAACAAAAAGATAAGCTTGAATATAAGCAGAGAAAAACTATTTTTAAAAACTAATAGACCCCAAACATCTCACAACGTGGGTGAATCTGGAAGGCGTTATGCTGAAGTAAGTCAGTCATAAAGAACAAATATTGTATAAGACCACCATTATAAGAACCAAGGGACCAAGGAGCTGGGGTCGAGGTGCTGGAGACTACAGTTTCAGAGGACATCTAGGTCACTTGTCATAACACGCTTACAAAGAAATTGATTTACACCCACTCTGGTGAATAGCTTCTGGGGTCTTAAAATCTTGTGAGGCTCCATCTAAGACTCATCTATTGGTTCCATCATATTCGGAACAAAGGAGAAAGAAGAAAACCAAAGACACAAGGAAAATATTCGCCCCAAAGACTAATGGACCCCATGAACCACAGCCTCCATCAGCCTGAGCCTGGAAAAACTAGATGGTGCCCAGCCACCACCACAGACCACTCTGATGAGGATCGCAACAGACAGTCCTTGTTCTTACAGTGGTGGTCTTACACAACATTTGTTCTCTGCGACTGACTCCTTTCAGCGTAATGCTTTCTGGATTCATCCATGTTGTGAGATGTTTGGGGTCTGTCAAGTTTTTTAAAATAGTTTTTCTCTGCTTGTATTCAAGCTTATCTTTTTGTTTCTATAAATATAATTAATTTCCTTCCTCTGAAAATTTCAGTATCTGAAGTCATTGTTAACTGATTTTGGTAGGTGAAAAATATAGAACAAAATTCAAACAAGTGAAAAGACTCCACACTTACTGATGTGGCCGAGACTGGAGGAAGCCTCACTTTGCGAACTCCGAACCAAAACCACTTCAGAAACCCACTTTTCAGACAAAGATTAGACTGACCTATAAAACAAACCCTGGTGACACAGTAGTTAAGAGCTACAGTTGCTAACCAAATACTTGGCAGATTAAATCCACCAGGTGCCCCTTGGAAACCCTACAGAGCAGTTCTACCCTGTCCTGTAGGGTTGCTATGAGTCTGAATCAACTCAGCAAGAATGGGTTTGGTTTTTGGTTTGTTTATTGGTTTGTTTATAGAACAAGTGGGGCCTTTGTGATGCAGCAGTTAAATCTGGCTGCAAACCAGGACTGGCAATTTCAATCCAGCTGCTTCCTGGAAATCCTATAGGACAGTTCCACTCTGTCCTTGTAGGGTCACCATCAGTCAGAGTCAACTTGATGTTTCTATACCGCAAGAGAAGTAATGAGAACATAATTCGCTCGGTAAACTTTCACCTAAATGGCAATAAAAATTTTTCAAAAGTTAAAAAAAAAAGAAGTGTATTTACTATTTCCTTGGTGTTATTGGGAAGGTATGTTACTGGCACTTGGAAATATTCAAGTAAATGGCTTACTTTGAGGAATAAAATAGAGGAAGTGTGCATCTGTGATGTACTCCCTGCTCAGTGGTGCCACCAAGTTCCCTTTGCATTTCTTGCCTTTTGCCCTAAAAAACAGCAAGATAAGGCTTGAAAGTTCGTTTGCTATTTCATACACTTTGTTGGGAAGGTGACGTTTCCAGGATTCACTGCTAGTCAAGTGAGTAAAACATTTCATGGCTCAAAGCAGTGCAGGTACCCCTTCTTCATGTATGTCCTGCTCACTGGTGCTGGTAAGTGCCAGTAAGTGGTGAAAATCCTGAGACAGAGCCTACTGGGACATACAGTGTCCCATATAATATTGATGAAAAATCCAGCATACATAACAAAAAATTACCAACACTCAATCATTCAGTGTGCATTTCCTTAGTGAAAACACAAGACATCACCAAAAAATTATGAACAAAAAATAAATTGGTCACAAAGAGGCTACAATGGAAGATGGCTCAAATACAGTGTAGAGATTTCCTGCAAATTATACTCCAGGTAAGCTGGTCTGATGACTTCCTGTTTCACGGAGAAACTTCTCCAAACATCCAAGAGATTCAGCAGCAGAGAATGGGGCTTTCCAGGGTGCACAGAAGCAATGGGTGACTCCCAAAGCCTGGGAAGCACTTTTCAGAAAGCAGCCAGGACTCCTGTTAGGATGCAGATTCTCAGCCAGTCTGAGGCAGGGCCTGAGAACCTGCGTAGCTAACAAGATCCTGGGGAGGCGGGGGGTTCCTATCTGTGGACTCCACTTTGAGTAGCAGTGGTTCTCACATCTTGGCTACATGAGAATCACTTGGGGGAACACCTTTTTAAATTTTTCTTGGCAGTCTTATTGACATATAATTCATGTATCATACAATTCACTTATTCAAAGTGTATGACTCAATGGTTTTTAGGATATTCAGAGTTATGCAAGTCATCACAGTTAATTTTAGAATATTTCACCACCTCCAAAAGAAACTCTCCATCCATCAGCAGACACTGCATTCGTTCTCCCCATTCCCCAACTACTAACTTACTTTCTGTCTTTGTTAATATGGTTGTTCTAGATATTTCATATAAACGGAATCATACAATACGTGGTCTTTTGTGACTGGCTTCTTTTACTCAACATAATGTTCTAAAGGTTTATCCATCATGTGATGGATAAATCAGCACTGCATTACTTTATTGTGAGTAACATTCTATGGCATCGCAACACTGTATTGTTTCATTGTTGTTGTTGTTGTCAGGTGCCATTAAATCACTTCTGGCTCATAGCAGTCCTAGGTACAACAGGACAAAAATTATACTTGAGCCTGTTGTTACAGCCACTATGTCAACCCATCTTGTTGAAGGACTTCCTCTTATTTGCTGCCTCTCTACTAAGCATGATGTTCTTCTTCAGGAAGTCATCCTTTCTGATAACACATCCAAACTATGTGGGATGAGGTTTTGCCATCCTCCCTCCTAAAGGAGCCTTCCAGCTGTACTTCTTCCAAAACAGATCTGATTACTCTTCTGGCAGTCCATAGCACACTAAGTATTCGTCACCAACACAATAATTCAAAGACATTGTTATTTTCTTTATGTTGAGGTGTAATCCATACTGACAGCTGCAGTCTTTGACCTTCATCAGTAAGTGCTTCAAATCCTCTTAACTTTTAATAAACAGGATGCAAGTTGTTAATGAATCTTCCTCCAGTCCTGATGCCCCATTCTTCATACAGCCCAGCATCTCAGATTATTTGCTGAGTATACAAATTAAATTAGTACGCTGAGAGGACACAACCTTGATGCACATCTTTCCTGACATTACCCTCCTCTTGTTCTGTTCATATATCTGCCTCTTGATCTATGCACGGTTTCTTCATAAGCATAATTAAGAGTGCCGGAATTCCTATCATTCATAATGTTATCCATAATTTGTTATGATTCACACAGCCTCTGCATAGTCAATGAAACACAGGTAAACATCTTTCTGGTATCCTCTGCTTTCAGCCAGGATCTACCTGGTCAGCAGTGATATCCCTCACTCTGTGTCCTCTTCTGAATCTGGCTGAAATTTCTGTCACTTTCTTGTTGCTGTACTCCTGCACCCTCTTGAATGATCATCAGCAAAATTTTATTTGCTGTGATATTAATGATACTGTTCAATAATTTCTGCACTTGGTTGGATCACCTTTCTTGGAATAAGCATAGATATGAATCTCTTCCAGTCAGTTGGTCAAGTAGCTCTCTTTCAAATTTCTTGGCATAGATGAGTGAGTGAGCACTTCCAGTGCTGCATCTGTTTGTTGAAGTATCTCAAAGTATTCCATCAGTTCCTGGAGCTTGTTTTTTGTCAGGGTCTGCAGTGCACCCTGGACTTCTTGGCTGAGTACCATGGGTTCTTGATCATGAACCAATGACTGAACGTCAATCAGTTCTTTGCGCTACAGTAACTCTGGTTGTTCCTTCCGTCTTCTTTTGCTGCTTCCTACATGCTTCACTATTTTGCCCGTAGAATCTTTTACTTTTAGAACTAGAGCCTGAAGTGTTTTTCTTCAGTTCTTTCAGCTTGAGAAGTATCTAGCACGTTTTTCTCCTTTGATTTTTAAACTCCAGGTCTCCGCACACATCATTACAATACTTTATCTTCTCTAGGTGCCCTTTGACATCTTCTGTTCACCTCTTTTACTTCATTACTTCTGCTATTTGCTGTAACTGCTCTGTTCAAGAGCAAGTTTCAATCTCTTCTGGCATCCGTTTTGATCTTTCCTTTCTTCTTAATGACTTCTTGCTTTATTCATGTATGATGTATTAGACATCATTCCACAGCTTGTTTTGCCTTCAGTCATTTACAGTTCAATGCATCAAATCTGTTCTTGAGGAAGTCTCTGAATTCAGGTGGGATGTACTGAAGGTCATACTTCAGCTGTAATGGACTTCTTCTAATTTTCTTCAGCTTGAACTTGCATATAAGCAATTAGTGGTCTGTTCTACAGTTCACCTCTAATTTTACAAAGTATGACAATTAAGCTCATGAACTCATCCTAGAAAAAGTTCCATAGACCTCATTGCTGAATATCACTACAGTCACCTTCCAAGTATTCCCCTTAGGAAGCTATGCACCTATGCCAGCACCCAGTCCCCCATTCAAAGCAATTTTATAAGTCATTTTTAGAATGGCCATCAGAGATGTTGTATTCCCCTTGATGAGCAGAACTGATGAAAATGTTGCAAACCTCATCAAGTTGTACATCCAAATTGTTAGCTGACTGAGAAGCATTGCCAGTTAAGTAACTGTGGGTACAGAAACAGGAAGTCTTAACTGAAAATCTTGGCATGAGAAAGTTGTCATCAAGATGTCCTTCTTTCAAAATTTCCTTTATCTTCAGGTAAAGAAAAGGTCATTGAGAGCCAGGTCAGGTGAATTGGAAGGGTGTTCCAATACAGTTATTTGTGTAGTGGTTAAAAACTCCTTCACAGACAGTGCCATGTGAGCTGGTGCACTGTTGTGATGGAAGGGCCATGAGTTGTTGGAGAGAAGTTCAGGTCATTTTCATCTAACTTTTTCCCACAGTCTTTTCAGCATTTCCAAATAGTAAACTTGGTTAACTGTCCAGTTGGTATAAATTCATAATGAACAATCTCTCTGATATCAAAAAAGTTTAGCAACCTTGTTTTGACTCTTGATTTGGACTGATGGAATTTTTTGGTGATGGAGAATTGGCTGATTTCCATTGTGCTCTTTGACGCTTTGTTTGAGGGATGTATTGGCACACCCATGTTTCACCACCAGTGATGACACAGCCCAAAACATCATCTTGCCACTCTGAACAGTCTTGGCAAACTTTAACTCTCCTTTGAGAGAGTTACAGTTCATCAGTGAGCTCTTTCGGAACCAGTTTTGCACACAACTTTCTCATGCCAAGATTTTCAGTTAAGACTTTCCTGTTTCTGTACCCACGGTCACTTAGTAGGCTATGCTTCTCACAGTTAGCTAACAATTTGGATGTACAATTTGATGAGGTTTTGCAACGTTTTTATCAATTCTGCTCCCTACTGGCTGTCCTGACCTGTCTTCATCAGTGATGCTTTCTCTCCCCTCAGAAAAGAATTTACTCCATTTGTACACTGATGTTTTCTTCATGGCATTGTCTCCATAAACTTGAACAAGCATGTCCCTGATTTCACTTCCACCCATGCCAAGTTTAACAAGAAATACAATGTTTGTTCACTGCTCTAATTTGCGTTCAGGCATTCTCGCAGTGGCACACAAAGATACTCAACAATGATAACAAATGTGACCTAGCAAGATGCTGCCACACGTCAACACGAACACAACTGTGAGACATTGATGTACCAAGGTTATGAAACTTGACTGAATTTTTTGTACAGTGCTGCCAACATAAGCACATGGTGTCAAGTTCACAAACTTGTCAGACCTTGCATTTTGACTAATGATACTGAACTTTTCCATCGTCTCTTTTCACAGACACAGTCGATTTGATTTCCATGCATTCCTTCTGGCAAAGTCCACATGTACAGTCACTGTTCATGTTGTTGAAAAAAGCATATTTGCCATGAAGAAGTCATTGGTCTTGCAGAAATCTGTCGTGTAATCTCTGGCACTGTTTCTATCATCAAGGCCACATTTTCCAACTACCGATAAAATACTTCCTTATTTCCAACTTTCGTATTCCAACGGCCAGCAATACATCAGTTTCAGACTACAGAAGTTGGCAAAATCTTCAATTTCTTCATCTTTGGCATTAGTAATGATTGGTGTGTAGATCTGAATAATAGTCATGTTAACTAGTCTTCCTTATAGGTGTGTGGATATTTTCCTATCACTGACAGCACCGTGTTTCAGAATAGACCTTGAAATCTTCTTCTGGATGATGAATGCAATGTCATTGCTCTTCAGTTTGTCATTCCCATCCTAGGTGACCCAGCTGGTGTTTGAATATGGGTGACACAGCTTCCAGCATCACGGGAACAACCAAGCCCCCACAGTAAAACAAACTGACAGACACAAAAGGAGTTGTTTCATTTTGCAGCTATTATGAGAACGCTGTTGTGAACATTCATGTGTAAGTTTTGTTTGTTCTATTTTTAATGTGTATATGGACTTATGCTTTCATTTCTCTTGGTACATAGCGAGCAGTGGAATTGCCGAGTCCTGTGGTAACTGTATTTAACCTTTAAGGAACTGCCAGATGGTTTCCCAAAGCAGCTTCACCATGTTCCATTCCTACTAGCAACCTATGAAAGTTTAAATTTCTCCATAATACTTGATGATACTTATTATTATTTGTGTTTTTTATTACTGCTATCCAAGTAGGTACGAACTGGTCTCTCATCCTGGTTTTTAAAAATATATGAATTTTCCATTAATATCCTAAAAAATTTAATTAGAATATCTGAAAATTAGGTTCAAGGGAGTCAGCATTTTTTAGAAAGGCTCCAGGTGCTTCTCATGTGGTCCGCCTTTGAGAAGCTGTTGGGTTTTGCATCCACTATGCTGTGACATTAACGACCTACATACCACGTTGTGTTCCACTCACTAGAGACACTGAAGAATGAAGACAGGGCCCCCTACTCTCAGGAAGGTCACAGCCTAAAATGTGGACACTTACATGCCTAGGAAACCCTGAGGGTGCAGTGGTTAAGTGCTACAGTTGCTTAACCAAAAGGTCATCAGTTTGAATCCACTGGATGTTCCTTAGAAACTCTGTGAAGGCAGTTCTACTCTATCCCATAGGTTTGCTATGAGTCAGAATCAACTTGACAGCAACGGGCTTAGATTTTGAGGAATTTACATGCCTACCTTGTAGGAAGATTTAGAACACATAGAAAAAAATATACATATGTCAACTAGTATGGTGCCTGGGTACCCAGAGCATCACCTCTATATTAAGATTAAAAGATCGTGGAAATCAGGTAACAGTGTCCAAGATGATAAGAACAGTCCTATTTCAGAGGCATTTCGTATGCTAAGCAACGGCCATAGCTGTCCCCTCAGTACAGTATAAAAATCCTCACCCGAGAGAGATTTACAGCCATAAAAATACTGCCCTGCTGGCCAGGAGAACCACGGTGCTTGCTGTGCCCGCTGGTGGCCTGCTGCCCGCAGCTACACGCACCAATCTAAGCAGGGTTATTAAAGCATAAATTCCCATCTCTTGTCTTCCTCTCATTGGGCCGAAGCATCCCCATGTTCATTAGCAGGCAATGTGAGGTTATATAATCTAATTTTTATAACTCTCCAAGGAAGGGTGTGGGTCATACATTAGGCTGAGATTCCAACCTTTAAAGATAAGGGGAATGTCATTTTTATTGAAAAAGACCACAAAGCATAATGAGAATTATCACTCCAAATAGGCAGGCTAACAGAGAAAGCACAGAAAGAGGTATTTACGATGCCCTCCAGTGCTGTGCTCTCTGAAGCAGGCGTGTAAACGAGGCTGCTCAAGGGCGTTGACCAGGACTGCAGGAATGACACCGGCTGGGCCAGCAGGTGATGGCAGAGATGCTGCGGGGAATCCGGATCCCACTGATGGCCAGGCATGCTGGGGGCTCTGTGTGCAGCCCATGGGACCTGGGGGCCCTGGGGCTGGGGAGGGATCAGACCCCTGCCTGCAGGAAGTGGGTCCTGCCTTTAGGAAGTAAAGCTAGAAAGAGCAGAGCCTGGTAGGCCGGCACCAGCATCCTTCAAGTGACCCCCCGGGAGTGTTGTACAAGAGAAGACTTCTTGACCAGATGGGGTTAGTGGCCACAGCACTTAACCACTGCCACAGTAGGGGATGTACTTGTGTGACCACTTCAGCCCCTGAGAACACTCCTGCTGCTCCCTCCCTTCTCCAGATGCCACCCTTAGCTCTTATAAGCAGACAATAGTGCTCTGAGGTCAGAAGTGACCCCACAGATGTGGGCTTTGAGACATCCGCTAAACCAAAACCCACAGCCATCAAATTGATTCTGACTCATAGTGACCCTATAGGTGAAAGAACTGTCCCATAGAGTTTTTAACTAGCATCTGGTGGATTTGAACTGCCGACCTTTTGGTTAGGAGCTATAGCACTTAACCACCACACTACTTGGATTTCCATCCTCTAAAATCACCGGCATTTAATCTGCCCATTCAGGTATTTAAGGGACCCAGAATGGGTTAGAGAGCACTGGTAGAATTCTCACCTTCTTTGTGGGGGACCCAGGTTGAGCTCCCAGCAGTGCACCTCATGCATAGCCACCACTCATCTGTCGGTGGAGGGCTGTGTGTTGCTATGATGTTGAACAGGCTTCAGCAGAGTTTCCAGATTAAGATGGAGTAGGAAGAAAGACCTGGCAATCTATTTACAAAAAAACCAGCCAATGAAAACCCCATGGATCACAGTGGTCTGGTCTGCAACAGTGTTTTTTTTCACTTATGTATGTGGTCACATGTGTCTGGAAGCAACTCCAAGACAGCTAACAAGAACAGAAGGGGTTATGTCATATTAGCTGTGTGCAGAAGTGGTAGACCAGTGTGGACAAGATGCAGATGTGTTTTGTTGACCTACAGATTCAAGAGATTTGAGAAAATACTTAGGAATCCAAAGCTTTCCCCTAAAAGTATAGTTCACTGGTTTTTCAAATTGGATCCTACAGGCCCGCTGCAAACCACATTCTCTAAGGGTGTAAGTTCTTAGACCCCAGCTGCTTCTCTCTCTGATGGTATCCGTCCTCAACCCTCATGGGTAAGTAAGCACGGATGGGTAATCCATGAAGTCAAGCCTGGCTCTTCATTCATCTCCCAGTACCTTAGCCAGTCCGTCTTTGAATATGTCGTTCTCCAGTGGTTCAACTTTCTCCTGATGGTCCCCATTGCCTACTATCTGTCCTCCAGACTTCCCTGCTGCTCTGCCTGCAGCGTGAGGTTGCTAGGCTACCCATGGTTTCCCTCCTCAGCAGATGATAAGTTGTTGAGGGCAGCCATCCAACACCCGAAACTGCCCAGAATCCACAAGCCAGCTCAATGACATCTGCAGGTTGATTCCATCAGAATCTTTCACAGCTGGATAAATAAGTGGGAAACAATTCAAGCTCCTTAAAGTTCATTTCCCTATATCCCCAGTTATGCTGGGCACAGTAACAACCCATCTACCCGACAGTTCAGGGAGAAGCTAAAGGCCCAAACAGAAGGAGAAGGAACGGAGTCTGATGACACAGGTCCGATTCAGAGTCCACACCCTGCTTTTATCTCAGAGTTTAGGGCTGGCTGGTACAGTCTTCAAAACTCAAAGTCATTCCAGCAGGAAGTTCTTCCTTAGCTGATCTAAATCTTTCCTGCTTCAGTTGAAACCAATTTCCTGGGCAGTGTGATGCACTTTTCATCAGGGACACATGGGTGGCAATTATCTTTGAGAGTGGCTATTATGGGCAGGCTTAGCAGATGACAGCCTTTTAAGTTTCCAGAAGTGTGTATGTCTTTATTCTATGCCATATGGACTTCCTGCTCTGTTGTTCTGCATATTTAAAAACCCACCTTCTAGCTTATCTATTTGAAATACATTTAATCCATTATAATGGTCAGGACATTGAGTAAAACCATGTACGTAACTTCTGATCAATACTCCAGCGAGGGAAGTGCTGAAGCAAAGATGAGTTACGTGCCAACCTCACAGCAAATGTGACCAGGGCTCACTCAGAAACATCCGGGACCTTCACTTGTCTAAGTCCCCAAAGTCCTACACTCCAGGGATTCTGACGAAACCTAGAAAACAAATGCTCATGGTCAGGTTATCCCAACTGTAAAAGCATGCTCCCTTAAAACACTACACGCCATTTCAGATCATGTGTTTGGCTTTTTAAAATTATTATTATTACTGTACAATTTAAAAGTTTTCCAAAGAGAATGATTGAAACTGGAAATTCAGTAGACAGTTTACCACAAAGGGAAACCCTAGTGAAGTAGAAATCAAATGCTATGGCTGCTAACCAAAAGGTTGGCAGTTCAAATCCACCAGATGCTCCTTGGAAACTTGGTGGAGCAGTTCTACTGTCTCCTATGGGGGTCACTATTGGGATCTGAATTGACTCAGTGCACCGTTTTTTTTTTGGTTCTCACAAAGAACTCTGATCTCTACACCCAGACTTTATGGGACTAGACAGCAATGCCAACAGACCCTGGAGTTAAGCAGAATCTCCTGTTGTCTTTGCAAAATCCCCATGATGAAACTGAACACTAAAAATGGGGTGGGGGGGAATTACTCAATGCCTTAACACAGATCTGCATGGCGGATTGAAACTTAAATTAGAAGCTTCTGTGCCCACTCATTTATTACAGAAGACATGTTTGCTGTCTGGGTGGTCTGATTTGGATGGCATTTGCTTCCATAACATGTCCATAATTCTCCAGTTCTCATAAGTACCATGTATATGAGTACAGTACTCAAGTTTTAAAATACCTGTCTGAGTCAGGAGGGACAGACCATTCTCCCACTGAGCTGTGACGAATCTCCACTTACAGTTTGGAACAGGTAAGTCTTGACACATCCAAACATGTTTTGGGGAGTGGTCCTCCATCCAAGATAGGCTTCTGATTTTTATAAATCAGGCCTAATAACTCTCAGGAGGAAGAGCTCTCTTACAAATAACAGAGAAGAAGGTGTGGTGTCCACTCACACTGAGGGATGGTCTTCTTAAGAGGAATAACGTGGGCTTTCACAGCGCAGGGGTGGAGTGGCAGGTGCAAAGTGGCTTTTGTATCTCAGGCCAGAACTTGTGGGTCTCAGTGTGTTTAATGAATGAAGACCTCCACGTACACTCACCGGCAGCTTCTGTGAATGTCTGACCTGCCCCGTCATGGTTCCAGTGGAACAAAATGGCCAGGACAGTAGCACAAAGGAAACCAGTTCTGATCAGGAAACCACTGCAATTCCCAAAGACGATGAAAGAAAAAGCAGAAATTGGTTATTTTTGTAGTGGAGCAGTATTTTGTTTTTCATCCAGTTCCTATCATTAAAACAGAAATTCTAATTGTTGTTAAAAATCAAAGGACTCTGGTTTCATGGGAGCTGCTACTGCTAAGGTCCAAATCTGAACAAACCAGTTTGGCCTTTGTCAGTATAATAGATTGGTGTTTAATTTTAGTGATAAATTTTTAAAATGTGTGCACTGTCTATGTTTCCTTTCAGTTTTCAATACTTTTTTCACTATCCTGATTTGCAGCAAATCAACAGATATTAGAATCAGAAATTCACTTCCAAAGCTCCAGAAAAACCAAATCCATTTTATTTGTGGCAAGTTTGAATAGTTAAATCTATCCTTTAATGCAAGTAATAAATACTAAAATCAAAAGCATTTTATACTAAAATGCACCATTATTCCATCTCAGTCTCCACCCCTTTTTACTCTGTTTTATTGTCTTGATTATAATAAGCACAAGAAGATAAAAGACATGAGAGCAAGAAATCCTGGCACCACAGAGGCAATTGCATTTCCAAGTAGAAGAATTGATCGTCTACCATTCCCATTCATGCTGTTCAAACTCATATTGGTCTTTCTAATTTTAACAGCAAAAGTCAGCTTGGAGAGAATGATTCTGTGCATATTTTCACAATATGTTAACAGTTCCAACTGTGAGGAGTCAACAGTTACAGCATACATCATAATCATCAAAACTGCATTAAGAGGAGATCATTATGAATGGAAAAAATATATATTATTTTTGTCTAATAGCAGCACTGGATGATGAGAAGAAGGCTTTGCTCAGAGGAACACATGTTTGGTAACTGAACTCTCATTTCTAAGATTAATTGTTCAGTGACAGCTGTCGGAGACACTCTCTTGTCACTGACAGAAAATGGTCCCTCTGAGTCTGCCCTCCCTGAGTCCTTGGCTCCACGCTGACAGTAGAGTGAGACCAAAGGGCCCTGCACCATGGTTTTCTGACAATAAACCACATGGTCATGATTCTGCCTTAAAGAGAACATTTTTGCTGTAAAAATTCATTTCCTTAGGGCTATGTCCCCCCCAAAAGTATGCATTGTGTCTCAAAGGTTTGTGCAAGATCATTTTAGAGTTAAATGTGGATTTACTTTAAACGCTGTGTACTTTCTTTTGCATTATGAAAATACATCAGCATATCTATGTAATTTCAGAGATATGATTACACAGAATGAGGCAAAGTAATAAAAAGCGAGCATAAGTAAGCAAATATAAAGAATAACAATAAGTTAATAATAGTGCAGGCTGTGCTCAGACATGGCAGGAAGATGGTCTGAAAATGTCAGAGGGTTGGCAGTCACTGCTACGAAGCACAGCCTCGTCCCAGACAAACAGGACAGAAACCCTGGCTCCTTTCATTGGGGAGAGAGAGGTTGGATGAGGGGGAAGGTGTCCAAAGTGAGTGTGTCAAACACTCAAATTGATTTCAGGATCATCTATGGTCTCCAATGGGCTTAAAAACAATGCAAAGTTGGCATTCTCAGGGCTGCCAACAAACGATCCTCAAAATTATAACCTGGGCTTCAACTTTGACTTAGAAATAGGAAAAGCAAAAGTTAAATAATATGCATGTGCCTTAGAATTCTGTACCTTGAAAGTTGCCCCCCAGAGTCAGAAGTTTGCTTTGAAAAATCCCACCTCCTAGATCCGGAAAACAAAATCTGTTGCTAAAACCACTGGAATCTTCGACAGCAGCATCTGAGCTGTGGAAGGTCCGGCCCTGTTAAGTGCTTGGCCCACACCATCACATTCTAGTCACCAACAATCCTGCGGGACCAATTATTATTATACCTGTGTTACAGATAAAGAAACCAAAACACAGAGAATGAAAAGCTAGAATATGGAAGAATCTGAATTTGAACCTAGGTCGTCAGGCTTTGGAGCCCTGGTGATGAAGTGGCTAAGAGCCTGGCTGCTAATCGAAAGGCTGGCAGTTTGACTCCACCAGCTGCTCCTTGGAAACCATGGACCAGCTCTACTCTGACCTATAGTGTTGTTATGAGTCGGACTTGACTCAGCGGCAGTGGGTCTGGTTTTATGGTTGTCAGATTTTGGAGCCCGCCCTCTTAACTGCTACACATATTTTACTGTCTCGAACTTCGGATCACTCATGTCATTAATGCTCTAAAATCTAGAAATTCACAAGGGAGCCAAAGTCAATAGCCTTGGCCAGGAACATGGCCAAGTGTCTTCTCTTCAACTAATTGTCCCGCTTCATGCAGGGCTGGAACTCAGCTGCTTAGCCATTTTTGAGAAGAAAAACAAAGATGCGGTACTTAAGAAATGAGATGCTTGCAGGAAACTGATAAGCAATTGCTTTATTTCTTTTTCCCTCCAAATTCTGATAAGTAAGAAGTTTAATGCTAGGTAGTAACCCATTACCATCAAGTCTACTCCAACTCCGAGATCTTATTGGACAGAGTAGAAATACCCCATAGGATTTCCTAGATGATAAATCTTTGCAGAAGCAAACTGCCACATCTTTCTCTTGCAAAATGCCTTGTGAGTTCAAATAGCTGACCTTTCAGGTAGCAGCTGGCCACTTAACTACTGTGCAACAAAGTCTTCTTAATGTTGGGTAGCATAAAAAAAATGAAAAACTCATTGCTGTCAAGTAGGTTCTGTCCCATAATGACACTGTAGGACAGAATAGTACTGCCCCATAGAGTTTCCAAAGAGCACCAGGTGGATTTGAACTGCTGATCTTTTGGTTAGCAGCTATAGTACCTAACCACTGTGACACCAGGGCTTCCAATTTTGGGTAGTAGCATGGCAGAAAAGTCTGACCACCAAGTATCAACTTGATCAAGGAAAGTAAACGTCTTTAACTTTTTCTTCTTCCTTTTCTTCCGTCCCTGGCTCCACCACTTCTACATCAGTTATGCCTTATGAGAAAACATGATTGAAGAGAGTCTGTATTCATTTCTCAGCTTCCCTTGGCTTTTCCCAGAGAGAGTGCCTGCTAGGATGCACAGAGGTGATTTTTCAAATCTACTGTCAAATTGCCAAAGAAAATGACTCTTCTTCTCAAGGTCAAATTAGTCTTTGAAGAATATTTAGAATCACTGAAGGAAAATTACTTCTCAGCATCCTCATCATAGGCAATAGGAAATGAACATCAATTCCTTATTGGAGTTATTACAAAAATTAATCAAATGTTAAATGAAGGTAATGAGAAAAATATGTCCTGGTGTGAAGAGAGACACATTATTTGAGGTGGGTGGGTGGACAGGCTCTGACTTTATTCTTCTTTGCTGCCAAGGCCAGTTAGTGCCAACTTTCTGACGAATGAATGTGGGAGCCATGGCTAGACCAAATGGTTTGTCTGCTTTGTCAGGTTACAATAAGCACTGTTGAGTCATGTAGCAAGGAAACACTTGTCCTTACCATGAGAACAAGAGAGAAAGCCATCACATGAAACCCTAGAAGTTAATCTTTGGGAGGGAATAAATGGGAATGAAAAAGCACACTTTACAAAAAAGAGATCCAAACTGTCTGTGTAGTTAAAACATCCTGGCAGAGGACCTCCTCAAACCAATCAGCTTGAAAAGTCATCTTCAGCTTTTGACATTGGTGTTTTCTCTCCTTTTTTAATTGTACACTTCAGTTTTTTTAAATTGTACTTCAGGTGAAAGTTCACAGCTGAAGTTAATTTCTCATACCAAAATTTATACATATATTGTTATGTGACATTGGTTACAATCCCTGTAATGTGACAGCACACTCTGTCTTTCCAGTCCAGGTTTCTTGTGTCCACTCAACCAGTTCTTGTCCCTTCCTGCCTTTTCATCTCCCCTCTGGAAAGGAGTCATCCATTTGGTCTGGAGTGTCTGCTTGAACTAAGAAGCACTCTCTTCATTTATAGTCCAGTCTAATCTTTGTTTGCAGAGTTGGCTTCAAGAATGGACTTAGCTCTGGGTTAACATGGTGTTGGAGCACCATGGTTTCAGAGGGTTCTTCAGGTCCCAGTCAGGCCATTAATTAAGCCTGTTTTCTTTAGGTGAACCTGAGTTCTGCTCCACACTTTTCTCCTACTCCATCAGGGGTTCCCTGTTACATTCCCTGTCGGGACGGTCATTGACGGTGGCTGAGCACCATCTAGTTTTTCTGCTCTCAGGCTGATGGAGTGTGTTCTTTATGTGGCCCTCGTGTCTCTTGGACTAATATTTTCCTTGTGTCTTCAGTGCTTTTCATTATCCTTTGTTCCGAGAGGGGTGGGACTGACTGATGTGTCTCCTCTTCTTGAACTACCTTTCTATCATACATACTCTAACCAGTGGCAAACACAGAATCCCGCCTCACTGGAGTTTCCAGAGGCAACCTGAGGATGGGCGTACGTGAAAGCCCAAGTTCATGGCTCTGATGCTTCTTTTTAGGGCAGCTGACTTACAATGCACAGACTTGTCATTAAAATCCCCACTCTCTTTCAAGTGGAGTTTCAAGGACAGTAACCAACACAGTTAATCTCAAAACGTAATAAACTAAGCAGATTCACAGTGTCAACACTAACCTTGCTGTCTACACTGCCTTGTAGCAGCTAACACTTGGGAGCTTAGCAAAGCTTGCCTGCCTACTTTAGCAACGACGGACACTGATGGGACACTCACTGAGAGCCAGGGACTGTGCCAGCAACTTTGCAGCACTATCTTATTTCTTCATCACAACAGTGACACTTCCTATTTTACAAGTGAAAAAACGGAGGATGGGAGAGGGTACCTGGCCAAAAGACACGGGTGGACCAGGTCTGGGGCATGGAGAGGGTAGTAGGCTTTAGAGTTCATGCTGACAATATTGGCTAGTTCAAGAACAATGAAAGTTGAAAACCTGATATTAGGTGCTTCAGGACACCTTTTTAGTCCCTCAGGGAGCACTCATATCAAGAGCAAAAAGGCCCCCAAAATTACTTTTTCGTTCATTCACTTGATGTTCTCAAATTAATTTCTTTTTATTGTGGTGACTATGCATATAATGAAAACTTTTCAACATTTGGCATGTATACAATTCAGAGATTCAGCAAATATTTAGGAGTGCCTCCCAGGGAACCCTGGTGGTGTAGTGGTTAAGTGCAATGGTTGCTAAACAGAAGGTTGGCAGTTCAAATCCACCAGGCACTCCTTGGAAACTCTATGGAGTAGTTCGACTCTGTCGTGTAGGGTTGCTATGAGTCAGAATCAACTCAAGGGCAGTAGGTTTGGTTTTCTTGGTTGTTCTCATTTACCAGACTGTTCTGAGTTCTTGAGTTATACCAGTGAACAAAACAGGCCAAGTCTATAAACTAAGGAGCTTACACTGAACTGAAGGGTGGCAGACAGATCAATAAGAAAATTACATGTCCAGTGGTTGGTGTTAGATGCTGCAATGCAGGGGTGTTGCTCTTCCATACAAAGTGGTTAGGAAAAACCAAGACACCTCTGATGCAGTGCAGAGACCTGCAGGAAGCTGGGAAGACAGTTTGCAGGTACTGAGAGGAGAGTGTTCCAGGCAGTGAACAGAGCATACAGAGCCTCTGAGCAGGCATGTGCTTGCAGGAACTTGAAGGAGGATGGTTAGATGCAGGGGAGCAGCACAGAGGATTCTAAGCTTCTGAGGCCCTGCATTGAGCTGTGACGCTTGTAGGAAATACAAACAAGCAACCCCACCTAACACATAGAGAGAGGAATTCCATGAGTGACTCAGAATCTGGAAATGTGGAGGAGTTACTCGGGGAACAAGAGATCAAGTGCAAAACGAGCTATCAAAAGAGATTCAGAGGAAGCAGGAGAGAGTGCCATGGCCTGTGGGCACTGGGAAGGAACAACAAGTGGAAATGTTCCTTGAAGGATTAGCCAAAAACCAAACTCATTGCTGTCAAATCAATTCCAAAGCACAGCAACCCTAAGGGACAAGGTAGAAATGCCCCATAGGGTTTCCAAGGAGCTTCCGGTAGATTCAGACAGATGACCTTTGGATTAGCAGCTGAGCTTTTAACCACTGCACCACCAGGGCTCCCCTTGAAGGATGATGACAGGATCCAAAGAGGTCAAGAAAAAGAGGAGAGGTTTACTTAGCAGCTCAGTGCCTGACACCTAAGAGATTCTCTGGATGCTGGATGTCCTGAGTTGCCAAGACATACTGGTTGCAGAAACTGAATAAATTAATCATGATAGGAAAGTAGGAGGAGATAGAACGGGGAGGCTAATTGGGTTCATATCTTAGAGAAAAAGAAGTACCTGCCCACACTGTTCGGAAGAGAATTAGGGCATTTCTGTTCATTTTGACCTTAAGAATAATTTTTTAATGTACAGTGTAAATTGCAGTCTTATTTTTCACAATCAGTCGTTCTGGGGATAAATTGTATAGGCTGCTAGAGCTGAAAAGATACTCAGCTGTCACGAACAAGACTGGTAATAAAAGCATGTGCTCAAGTGGTCCTTTCCGCAAAGAGATGGGAGGCCATCCAGGGCCCAGATCTTGCAAAGAAGAAACTCAAAAATTCACAGATAATTGCTTCAGTCACCCTAGATTCTTGCTCAGGTTGGAGATGCATGTGCCAATGTAGATTAAAAATGCTGATTGACTTGTTTCTTGGGGGATGTCTGCAGTATTTTAACACGATCCTCGTTGCACCAAAGTACTTGAAGGAGACTACTAAAATACATCACGTCAGTTGGGAAAGAAAAAAAAATTCTTTTTTAAACTCTGGATGAGATCTCAGCATAGGTGAGCTGTTTCATTTTTCCCCTCACAGCCCAGGATATCATGTCAACTCCCAAAATAGGCCATTCTTGACCAACAATCAGGAGAGTCGGTTTGCGTATATAACTGCAATTGGGAGTAAAGACTATTATCTTGCATGCCATATTAAATAAAACATCACATGAAATTTAGAAGCAGTGGTATTGAGTGAGAAACAAAAACATTATCAGCAACAGAGACACCTAAAATTAAACTGAAGACAGAAATCAACTCCCCAAAATGTTCGACTGTGGCCTATTGCTTCGAAAAACAAATGCAGAGACAATAAGCAGAATTAAGCCACCATCAAGCAAGGAACCATTACAGTAAAAAGTGATTTGTTTATTTGATCAACAGAACTCTCTAGCAGCAGCATCTGCACTGTAAGAGGTAATTCACAATCAACATCACTTGGCAAGGTTGCTGCATTTATTAGTTTTTTTAAATCAACAGCTCCTTTTGCTAACTTTTTCTGAGAAAACAAGGCTGGAGTACAGAACTTCAGGTTTGTGAGGTGGGATGAGGATGACAGCACAAAGAGCTGAGGAGGCAGAGAAAGTGGAACACGGCTCCTGGAGATTTCATCCTTCTCTTCCTCCCTAACTCTCTGGTCCCTCCTGACCAAGAACTTGACTTCACCTTTTCCTGGCCGTCTAAGTGCAGATGGTACACAAAGGCTATGATGTGTGAATGGGAAGAAGTAAGATGAGAGCAGGCTTTCCAGCTTGATCTTTCAGAGGCTGATTGTCAGCCTTTTCTTCCCAGTCACCTCTAACCCACAGCCATCAAGCTGATTCCAATTTATAGCGACCCTATGGGACCCAGTAGAACCGCTCTGCAGGAGCACCTGGTGGATTTGAACTGCCGACCTTTGGTTAGCAGATGCAGCACCTTTGCATGAGTTCAGACAGCCAACCATTTGTTTAACAGTTGACCACTTAACTGTTTTCACTCAGGGACTCCACCTCTTTTCTACGCAACATTCTCACCTATACAGCCTCACAAGCCATCTATGTCATGGATTGAATTGTGTCCCCCCCGCCAAAATATGTGTAGTAACTTGGCTGGGCCGGGATTCCCTGTATTCTGTGATTGCCCTCCTTTTTGTGATTTTCTTATGCTGTAAATCCTAATCTCTCCCTGTAGTTAACAGAGTGGATTATGTTAGAGAGGATTGGATTGGAACTGGTAAATCCCTTCCTAAGGTCACCTCCCTGCTCCATTGGAGTTTTCCTGGAGTGTGGCTTGCATCACCTTTTATCCTTTTACCCTATAAGGGACAAAAGGAAAGGGGAGCAAGCAGAGAGTTGGGAACCTCACACCATCAAGAAAGCAGCACTGGGAGAAGAGAGCATCCTTCAGACCTGAGGTTCCTGTGCCATCACACTCCCGAACCAAGGGCAGATGCAACACAAGGACTTTCCTCCCAAGCTGACAGAGGAAAGCCCTTCCTCTAGAGTGGACATCCTGAATTCAGACTTGCAGCCTACCGGACTGTGTAAGAATAAACATCTTTTGTTAAAACCGCCCACTCTTGGTATTTCTGTTAGAGCAGCACTAGCTAACTAAAACCATGGACTTCTCTTTTACCTTGTTCTGGTCTACTGCCTTCTGCCACAGGCAAGAGAACACTTAGATATGAAGGCCTTGCAGCTGATGGAAAGCTTTGTTTCCCTGGAAAAGATTGAAAAAGGTTCTTTTTTTCTAAAAAGCAAATAAAAGACCAATAAGTGGGTGCCTCCCATATTCCCTCAGGGCAATGACTCAAGCCCTGAACCTGGGAGAGACAAGTTTGATAGATGCTAAGGAGACTACTCTGATTGATCCCCAGAACCACGCACCGCCGGGGACAGGAACAGGCATATTTCCTGTGCTGTGATGAGGACTTTATCTTCTTGGGTCCAGAAGGAGGAAGAAAAGCTTGACTGATCCTTCTGATGACTGCATTACTAAAACTTTCTACCTGCCAGCATCTGATTTCTCCCTCACTGTCTAGTGACCTTTTTTATTGGATGGTGAAGGGAAAGCCTCGTTGCCTTCTACTTAAGATCCATTGCCTCAATTTTGTATTCTATTTACTCAAAAGCATATCTCTTGTCCAGAACCTCTGGCAGTAGGTTGGAAATACAGATGGGAAAAATATGACTCTTATCAGCTTAAGTGCTTGGCTTTAAAAAAATAGCCCAAAGCATTATTCTGTGGAAAATATCAGGCATCATACACAATGTGTTATATTCCAGGCAAAAAGGTCAAGAAAGTAGGAAGGTAGCAGGTAAGAGACGGCTGTGTTTACCAAGGATGCTGGTAAACTACAAATATTGAGGGTACCGCATGGAAGGCAAGGATCTGCCCGAACATGTGGGTGAATCCTTCCTTCCTAATGCCTCCCTAAGGAGCCCTAGTGGCACGGACAGTTAAATGCCCCACCGCTGACTACACGTTGGTGGTTTTAACCCATTCAGCAACTCCATGGGAGAAAGCCCTGGTGATCTGCTTCATAAAAGTTACAGTCTAGAAAACACTATGGGGCAATCCTGTTCTGTCACACGGGGTCATTTTGTGCCATACAATTCTCCGGTACCTACCACAGCACCTGTCAATGATAATGCTTCCCTCTTTCCTGCAGCTGTCACCTTCATATTCTTCATTTGAGTTACTACAATAAGGGCTTTGAATGGCACAAGAGTGTTTGCAACACATATATCCTAGTTGTTGTTAGGTGTCATCCAGTAGATTGTGACTCACAGCAGAGTTGTGTACAACAGAAGGGAACACTGCCTGGTCCTGATCCATCCTCACTAATCGTTGCTGTGTCTGAGCCTGTTGTTGCAGCCACTGTGTCAATCCGTCTTCTTGAGAGTCTTCTTCTTTTTTCATTGACACTGCACTTTACCAAGCACGAAGTTTGTCATGAATTGAATTGTGCCCTCCCAAGACGTGTGTATCGATTTGGCTAGGCCGTGATTCCCAGTATTGTGTGATGTTCCCAGATGTTGTAAATCCTGCCTCTGTGATGTTGATGAGGGAGAATGGGCACCAGTTGTGTTAGTGAGGTGGGACTCAACGTGTAAGACTGTGTTGTGCCTTGAGGCAATTCCGGGATTATGTATATAAAAAAAGTGAAGCAAGCAGAGAATTGGGGACCTCATACTACCAAGAAGCAACACTGGAAGCAGGGCAGGTCCTTCGGGAAGGAGCTGGGGTCCCTGCACCTGAAAAGCTCCTGGTCAAGTGGAAGACTGATGACAAAGGCCATCCTCCAGAGCCAACGGAGAAAGCCTTCTCCTGGAGCTGATGCCCTGAATTTGGGCTTGTAGCCTATTAGACTGTGACAGAATAAAATTTCTCTTTGTGAAGTCATCCATTTGTGGTATTTCTGTTACAACAGCGCTAGATGACTAAGAGACAATGTCCTTCTCCAGGGACTGATTCCTCCTGACAACATGTCCAAAGCACGTGAGAAATCTCATAGTTCTTGCTCTTAAGGAACATTCTGGGTGTACTTCTTCCAAGACAAATTTGTTCTTCTGGTAGCCCATGCCACATTTAATATTTCTCTCCCAAACTGTAATTCAAATGCATCAGTTCTTCTTCAGTCTTCCTTCTTCATTTTCCACCTTTCATGACATACGTTTGTGGAAGGCTAATTGATTCCTCAGGTAATCTCCAGGGATGAGGGCTTGACTGGGGGTGAGTAAATGCGCATGCGGGCAAGTAGCCTTCTCTTTTCTTCCCATGGCAAGTAAGCAGGCATTTCCATAGCTAACGGATGAAGTCACAAGTGTCAGGTGAAAGCTAAAACTTAAAACATCCAGCTCCTTAGAAGAAAATCTGCTGTGGAATCTTTTTCTAGTCAGTTCCTTTGAGCTTCTGGTGACCTCAAGGAGAAAGTATGTGGGTCATACTCATCAGTGCATTGGGTCTGAGGGGTCTGTGATCTTTAGGGTGGCTGATGAGGAAATGTAACTGAAGACTCAAACTCCTGGAGGTTGTCAAGCCTCTGTTTAACATCACATCAGCTCTGACAAGTTCTTAAATGCCTCACATCTCAAGTTCTTAAATGGTGGTGGTGGGAGATGCTGGGAAAACAAAACTTTCTGGTTTTCATCCTTACCCTTTCACTGACCATCTGTCAGAGAACAACTTACTGAGGTTTTCACTGGGGTGGTGTTTTTTTCTGAATTAAGATTTGGCAAGGAGCTAGGGAAGTAGTTTTTCTAAGACCCTTCCAATCCTAGCCAAAGGCAAAGCCACTGCCACTGGGTTGATCGCAGTGCATAGAGAGACCCTAGAGGTCACAGTAGAACTCCCCCATAGAGTTTCCAAGGAGCACCTAGCAAGTTTCAACCACTAATCTTTTGGTTAGCACACGTAGCCCTTAACCACTTTGCCACCAGGATTTCCCTTCCAGTCCTAGCAGACCCTTTATTGTCTGCTTTGTCTTATTTTAATTGGCTGGTTTACTGAGTAAGTCATGTTAGGATTTAAGAAGCAGATACTAGTCAAGAGGAAAAAGAATACTTATGGCAAAAATGAGAACTATCTCAGATTCAAGGCAAGTTCACAAGTCTGAGGAAAGGTCAAAGAGGAAAGAGAGAAAGAAATTGGTTCCAAACATTGAGAGCGGTGTGCAAACTCACCACTCACCAAGTTTGTGGCAAACCAGCACTCAATGTAGAAGGCTGGTGGCATCAGCACTTGTTTAGAACTCAGACCTGTTACCTTGTGTCTAGCCCTGAAGCCATGGCCATGGCCATTTTTCCAACAGGAAAGGGTCCCCAAAGGAGAAGGACCTGAGACTGGAATCCCTCTGGCTTCCCACTGAGACTGTGGTTGAACTTAAGAAAATCAGGTCCTCCAGAGGAGAAGAGGAAGGTGACTAGTGGAGCACTGGAAATCTTTAGGACAGTGAAGCCCTCGTTCATGACACTGCAATAATAGCCACATCACATGATGCAGTTGTCACTGCCATGAGCAATGCAAAGATGAGCCCTAATATAAGCTGTGGACTTTAGTAACAATCACATCTCAATATGGGTTCATCAACTGTAATAAATGTAGCACACTAATGGGAAAAATTAGCAATAAGGAAACCATAAAATGAGGAAGAGGAGGTATATGGGAACTCTCTGTACTTCTTGTAGAATTTTTCTGTAAACCTAAAACTTGTTTTAAAAAGTTAAGTGTATTAAAACACACACTGGGGTGATTAAAATTACAAAACCTGATATAATGATCATTGACTAGGATGTGAAGCAGCTAGAACTCTGATGTGCTACTCCTTCAACCACTTTGAAGAAGAGTTAGGCAGCTTCTTTAAAACTTAAGCATAAAGCTACCATATGACCGAGACATACTATCTGTAGGTATTTGCCCAAAAGAATAGCAAGAAGGATGTATTCCCATGAAGACCTATAAACAAGTCTTCATAGCAGGCTGATTTGCAATTGCTAAAAAGTTGGCATAAATCAAATTTCCATCAACAGGTAAAAGGATTAAGCAGATTATAGTATATCCATACAATGGGATACTTGCCCAGTGATAAAAGGAATAGACTATTGATAACAGGAAACCCTGATGGCACAGTGGTTAAGTGCTGTGTCTGCTAACAAAAAAGTCAGCAGTTTGAATCCACTAGGTGCTCCTTGGAAACAGGGCTGTTCTAGCCTGTCCTGCAGGGTCACTATGAGTAAGACTTGACTGGACAGCAACGAAAACAAACAACAATATGGATAAATCTCAGAATAGTTACCTTGAATGAAGAAGGCAGACAAACAAGAGCACATTTTGTGTATTTCTAATACATGAAAAAGTTCTAGAAAAAGCACACAGTGATACAGCCCATACCATCTCTTTGGAGGACCACTTGACAATATGTATTAAAAAATTTTAATGCGCTTAGCCTTTGGCCCAGCGATTACACAGACAGAAATTTATCTTATAAATATGTGCAAAATATTAGTATATTAATATTTTGTATGGAACCACAGAAGACTAGAAATAACCTGATGAATTTGCCTTTGCCTGGGAGCCTGAGAGAAAAATTATAGCATATTAAGAAAGTACACAGCCATTACAAATAATTAGGTGGCTGCCTGTGCACTGACATTAGATAACCCCCAACATTTATTTGTAAAACAGAAAGAAGTAGGGTACAGAATTGTGTTTGCTCCAAACTGTGTAAATGAAAAGGGAACTGGGACTGTATACCGACACTCAGACACACACAGAGATGTGTGTGCATAAACCAGTTTTGAAGGGCTATATAGGGACTGGTACTCATAGTTAGGTCTTGGAAAGAGTCAGGGAGACATCTTCTGACTCTGAGTTTTTATATAAGCATGCATAGCTTTTTCATAAATAAATGAAAAGTTACTTAAAAAAAGGAAACTCTCCATCTGCACACTACATTGCCTCCTTTCCTGGCATCTGGGGAGCCTCACCCCCTTAAATGGTTCTTCAGGACTTTTACAGCTTTCTCTTTGATCAGCTTCCCTCACCCTCAGAGGAGACCAGTCCCACCCAAAAGCCTCTGCTCAGCTCTGCTCCCTCATCCAGAGATCGCTTTTTCCCCTCTCTTCCCTCTTGCTGGTATACCTTTCGAAATGGTGATGCCTTCTGCCTCCACCTCCTTGCCTGCTGACCACTCCTCAGCCTTCCGCCGCCTGCCTTCTGCCGTCTCTCCCAGGACCACTGCCTTCCTGCCAAACCCAGAGGCTTTAGTCAGCGTTTCTATTCCTCCCTGATCCTCGGCAGCATTTGTTAATGCCAACACTCTTCCCATCCTTGAATTTTTCCTGATTGAACTGAGTATCAAGGCAAGGGTGGATTATCCGGTAGGCAAGGTAAGCATTTTGTTTACCTTGCTGACCAGATCTTCTATAATGAACAACCTCATGTTTGCTTAGCACACCAAAGTTTCTGCTACTAAGTATGGCTGGCATTTGTCTCTTCTGCAGCCTCACAGCACCTAGTTACCTGGTAAACACAGATTAGCAGGGAAGCACACGTAAGCCCATGCTTACCTTACCCCTACACCAAGGAGTAAGTACTGAAAGACCACAGTTGATGGTCTGATTGCCTGGAGGGTTCCCTGGGAGCATGGCTCTTTGCAATAGGCTAGTTATGCCAGTTGGCCTCGATGTCTCCTGAGAGCGTGGTCCCTGGATCCCTGTCCCTGCTCCTCTATTCTTGCAGGTGCTCAGAGGAGACATGCTGAATGAATCAAGCCCCTGTTTAGTTCTCCGTCTGCTTCTTTGCTGCTGCAGACTCTCCTAGTCTTTCACCCTGACTGTGGCTGTTCCTCAGAGCTCAGGCTTTGCCTTCCTGCCTTTCTGTACATCAGCGTGCCTGTACACCTTTTCCAAACTTGCCACTGATGTGCCAGTCCCACTTGTTGCTGCCCCTCTGAGTTCCCTTCAAGTGCCCGGTAAAAAATCATTCTTAGGAAGGCCCGTGCCATCTCTGACTCAAGAACCTGTCTGAATTTATCTCCAAAGCAGCAACCTCTCTCCTTCTCGGACATTCTGACTCTCGCTCTTCCCTCCACCTGGTGTCTAAGTCTGATGGGCTCTTCCTCTGCATGTTGCTTATGCTTCCTTACTTGTTTCTCTCTTCACCTGCCTCACACCTCACACCTCACACCTCACACCTCACACCTCACACCTCACACCTCACACCTCACACCTCACACCTCACACCTCACACCTCACACCTAGATGCCCTACAGCAGGCCTAACAGAACTGTGTGTTGAAAACACTTATATCTCTCTAGCTCTTCTAAGTATAACTCAAAGTCTTAGTAACTTATGGGGATGACATCAAAGGATTATAGGTTGGTCACGTCAGAGTCATACAAGTTGTCATGTGCTGTCAAGTTGATTCTGACTCAGAAAGACCATATATAATAGAGCAGAACTGCCCCACAGGATTCCCTAAGCTGTAATCTTTACAAAAGCAGATTGCTGGGACTTTTCTGCCTCGGAGCCACCGGTGGGCTCCTACCAACAGGCTTTTGGCTAGCCGCTAAGCACTAAATCATTGCATAGCCAGGGCTCCTTGAGACCTGCATAATGGACATAATACCCACCTTGTATCACTTTTATGACAATTAGACGAAAGCCAGATGACTGCTTGGTATGTTAATAAAAGATTAATAAATGATGGAGATGATAATGGTAATGCCGGTCACACGGATTCTGCAGAAGAGTAGTGAAGTCCTTTCTGGCCTGTGACCCTGGAGAAGCAGGCTGGTTTCTTGGCTTTGAGGGGTGCTGCCTCATGAATGCCGTACCGCAGTTCTCAGGACAGGCCCCGCTAAAGAAAGGAGCCTCCAGAGGGAGAGAGGGACCCACCCCCATCTTCCTTCCAACCAGGAGCTGTATGTATGCACTGCTGCAGGGCTCCAGGAAGGGACACAGAGCTGAATGAGCCTGAAATGCAACGACAGCCCACACAAGAGAACGGAAAACTAAATTCAAAGAAATACAGATACTATGAAAAGTGTCATAACCCCTAAGGAGCTCAAGTTGGCTCCTGTTTCTTTCTTCTCTCTATTTCTCCATCTCTGTCTCTCTCCCTCTCTCTCTCTCTCACACACACATGCACACACACATCATACCAGAATTATCATTCCCAGCATCCTTTCTCCTTGCAAAAAGACAAAAGTGAGATACATTTCTGTGGCTTAGTTGTCTTCTTCTTATTATTATTGGGATTACGTGGAAGTATACAATCCAAATCAATTTTGCATCTCTATCTGCAGCTCCTTCTGCTCTCCTTGTCCCAGGACAGCACACTTCTCCTTTTCATTTTATACTTGTTGTGTACTCTTTCTAACAAGCTCCTGTCACCTCCTCTCCACCCTCTTATCACCCACCTAGATAGAGGCCAGTAGGACAGCATCCTATAAATGCGTAGAACCATAAAGTACACATACCATATGGTTACATTGTGTCCCCAAGTCCAGTTCACTCTTGTCCGAAGAGTTGATCTCCGTTGTGTTTTCTGGTTAGGGGCAGCAGCAGGGCTAGGGGCCGTGCTCCTAGGGAATCCTCCAGGCCGTCAGACCCTCAGTTGTGGTCTTCCAGTACTTTCTGAGTTGCATCCCTCTTTTTCTCATGTTGTTACAAGAACTCTACACTGTGTGCCCTATCACAGCTGTCTTTGGTGGTGGCCAGTCACTGTCTGGTTCTCCTGGTCACATGTTGATACAGTCTCACTTTCACATGGGTCTTTCTGTCACCTGAGCTCTTTTTTTTCCTTGTGTCTGTGTTGTTCTTGGTTGTCATCTGTTCTGGATGAGTTGGACCATCTGGTGTACCTCAGATGGTAGCTTGCTGGCTTTTGAGATCCCAGATACCACTCACCAATATGGGGCGCAGAAGACTTTCTTTGCAATAGGCTAGTTATGCCAATTGGCCTTGATGTCCCCTGAGAGCATGGTCGCTGGATCCCTGTCCCTGCTCTTCTATTCTTGCAATATTAGGTTGAGATTAGAAAAGCTTTCAGTTTATAGTGAAGTCCAGTTAAGTTGATATGCTTTCTACCATGTGCTATCACCTAACCAAATTTCTATTAACTATCTAATCTATGACCAACCTACTCCCACCCTCCCCACCCTTGTAGTCATCAAAGAGTCTTTTCTTCTGTACATAAATCTATTTTTGAGTCCTTATAGCAGGGGTCTTATAGAATATTTGTCCTTTTGCCTCTGACTGATTTCACTCAGCATAATATCTTCCAGTTGAAACCAAGTTACCAGATGATTCCTGAAAACATTATTGTTGTTTATCATTGCATAGTGTGTGCCACTGAGTGTATGTACCAGTTTGTTTATCTGTTCATCTGCTGATGGGATCCGGGTTGATTCCATCTTTTTGCTGTTGTGGAATGTGCTGCAATAAACATTCGTGTGTGTGTATCTGTTTGTGTGACAGTCTTTGTTTCTGTAGGATATATTTTGAGCAGGGGGATTACTGGATCAAATGGTATATCTATTTCCAGAGTTTTAAGGAAGTACTAGTCTGCTTTCCAAAAGCAATCACAATCCAAAGATGCTGTATCATTTTGCAATCTCACCAGCAGTGTAGCAGAGTTCCCGTCTCTCCATAGCCTCTCTAGCATTTGTTGTTTTGTGTTTGTTGGATTATGGCCAATCTTGTTGGGATGAGCTGGTATCTCATTGTAGTTTGATTTGGATTTCCCTGCTAGCTACTGATCATGAGCTTTTTCTCATGTGTCTTTTGGCTGCCTGGATGTCCTCTTTGGTGAAGTAACTCTCTATCTCCTTTGCCCATCACTTAATTGGGTTATTTAACATTTTTCTTGTTGATATTTTGTAGTACCTTGTAGATTATGGAGAACAGACATTAGTCTGACATGCAGTTGACAAATATTTTTTCCCATTCTGTAGGTGGTCTTTTAATTCTTTTGATAAAGTGTTTGGATGAACAAAAATGTTTGATTCTTAGTAGTTCCCATTTATCTATTTTCTCTTCTATTGATCATGCTTTGTTACTCAGACTTTGTAGTCTGTCTAAGCCATGTGTTAGAGCTTCCATTATTGACTCTATTTTTTTCCTGCATGATCTTTATCGTTTTAAGTTTGGTTTTTAGGTCTTTGATTCATTTCGAATTACTTTTTGTGTAAGGGGTGAGACATGGGTCTTATTTCAGTTTTTTGCAGATAGATATCCAATTTTACTAACACCATTTGTTAAAGAGACTGTTTTTACCCCAGTTTACAATCTTAGGGTCTTTGTCAAATATCAGCTGTTCATAAGAGGATGGTGGCATCTCTGTGATTTCAGCTCTATTCCATTGGTCTGTATGCCTTTTAACAGTACCAGGCTGTTTTAACTACTGTGGCAGTGTAATAGACTCTAAGGTCGGGCAGTGTGAGGCCTCCCACTGTATTCCTTTTCTTCAGTAGTGCTTTACTTATCTGAGGTTTCTTCCCTTTCCTAACAAAGTTGGTGACTTTTTTCTCCATCTCATTAAAAAATGACACTGGAATTTGTAGTGTGATTGCATTGTGTATGTAGATTGTTTTGGGTAAAATAGACATTTTCACATCAGGTCTTCCTATCCATGAGCAAGGTAGTTTTCTCCATTTATGTAAGTCCCTTTCTGTTTATTGCAATAAGGTCTTGTAATTCTTTCTGTATAGTTCTCTTATTTCTGTAGTTAGATTTGTTCCTAGGTATTTTATCTTCTTGGGGGCTATGGTAAATGGTATTGATTTGGTGATTTCTTTCTTAATAATTTCATTACTGGTATAAAGGAATCCTACTGATTTACTTATGTTTATCTTGTATCCTGATACTTTGCTGAACTCTTCATTAAGTTCCAGCAGTTTACTTACAGATTCTTTAGGATTCCCTGCATATTCAATCATATCATCTGCAAATAGGGAGATTTTTACTCTTTCTTTGCTGGTGCAGAAGCTCTTCATTACCTGTCTTGTCTAATTACTCTGGCTAGAACCTCTAGTAGAATGTTGAATAGAAGTGGTGAGGGGGGCATCCTTGTCTAATTTGCATTCTCAAGAGGAATTCCTTCAGTCTTTGTCCATTCAGGATGATGTGGGTGGTTGGCTTTGCATAGATGGCTCTTACTGCTTTGAGGAATTTACCCTCTATTTCTATTTTTCTGAGAGCTTTAAGCATGAATGTGTGTCGGATTTTCTCAAATGCCTTTTCTGCATCAATTGACAAAATCAGGCAATTCTTATCTTTAGTGCTATTTATGTGGTTGACCACATTGTTTTCCTGATGTTGAACCAGCCATGCATCCCCGGTATGAGTCCAACTTGGTCATGATGAATTATTTTTGTGATATGTTGTTGAATTCTACTGGCTAGGATTTTGCTGAAGATTTTTAAATCTAGGTTCATGAGTGATATTTGTCCTTTATTTTCTTTTTTGTGGAATCTTTCCCTGGCTTTGGTGTCAGGCTTATGCTGGCTTCATAGAATGAATTTTGGAGTATTCCATCCCTTTCTATGCTGTGAAATAGCCTTGGTAGTATTGGAGTTAACTCTCCTCTAAAAGTTTGGCAGAATTCTCCAGTGAAGCCAACTGAGCAAGGATTTTTTTTAGTTGGCAGTTTTTGAATGACTTTTTCTATCTCTTCCTTTGTGATGAGTTTATTAAGTTGTTCTACTTCTTCTTGTGAGAATTTTGGCAAGTGAGATGAATCTAGAAATTTGTCCATTTCCTCTAGGTTTAGTTGTCTATTTTTGAAGAGTGCAAGATGACAGAGGCACTGTAGGATCAGGGATGAAATTATGGAAATGTTAAGTGGATATAAAATAGACATGTCTGAGAGGACAAAAGCCACACCACCACTGAGTATATTAGGTGGACCTTTCCATCCTAACAACAACAGCAAACAGCAAAGCCCTATAGCCTGAGTATCCTTCTCTTCTCCTTTCATTTGTGGTCTTGAAAATGCCTACCCCAGAGGCTAGAGACACGTATACCTGCCAATCTACCCATTACAGAAAGCAGTGCTTGACTCCTTTTCACAGTTTTAAACAACACAGCAGAGTTGTCATGTTGGAGTATTGGGCTCTGTGCCAAGGACTCCAGTTACCCCTTCCAGCTACCCTAGGAGATAGGTACCATCCTTGTCTTCCAGATGAAGCAAACCTAGACACAGAGGGCTTCAACCAAGTCTATACCTGTTAAGCCTGCAAACCAGAATTCCTATCCAGGGTGGCTGACATCAAAGCCCTCATTATACCTTCTATGCTGTGCTGTTTGCAGCGAGTAGCTCAGATGGAAGGACACTGCCATACCTGCCAAGTCCCCATCATCCCTCTGTCTGGAGAGGCTGAACCCTGACCTATCACATTTCTGAGCCCTTCCCTGTGCCATCGGATGTTGTCTTGGGGCTTGGGGGCAGTGGAGGAAGACAAGGTCCTGCCATAGTTTCTCTCTCGTGGAGACACTGTTTCTTGAGGCCAGTGTACAGTTGTCACTGTCCTGGGGAAAGTTACAGCATCTCCTATGTCCTGACCACTCTGAGGATCCATTCTTGATAATGCCAGTCTCCAAGCTCTGTCACCTTACTCATCTGTCCTTAGTGATTCAGCAAGAAGTCATGTCTACACATGAGCTGACTTTGCACAATCCACCTTAAGCCATCACACGGATGTTCATAGCCGGTAGACACTGAGAAGGTGGGGCCCTGGTAACTAGACCTACCCTGTCTAAAGTGGTAACCCATAGCTTGCTACCTGCAGCTACTAGGCACTTGAACTGAGCTGTGCCTTAAGTGTCTGGCAGACTGAATTTCACAAACCAAAGACAAAAAAGCTACTGCCGCAGAGTCAATCTCATAGCAACCCCATAGGTCCGAGGAGAACTGCCCCCATAGAGTTTCCAAGGGATACCTAGAGGATTTGAACTGCTGACCTTTCAGTCAGGTGCCGCACTCAACCACTACGCCACCAGGGTTTCCAAACAGTACAAAAAAGTACCTGAACCATCTCATTAATAATCTGTGGACATAGACTCCATGTTGAAATAATACTTTGAATATACTGAGTGTCCTAGTCACCTGGTACTGCTCCAACAGAAAATACCACGAGTGGAAGGTTTCACATGGAGAAGCTTTACTGAGACAGTCCGGTAAGCTGCAAATCCATTTACAAATTGTAAGTCCATTCAGTAAGAGAATTTATCACAGTCCGGTGGGCTGAGTGCAAATCCGGTGGGAGGATCTCGGCACAGGAACCTTGGGTCCGAAGGACGTGCTCTGCTCTCGGTGCTTCTCTCTTGGTGGTGTGAGGTTCCCAGCTTCTTCTGCTCACTTCTCTCCCTTATATTCCACAAGCTTGTAGCGTGAGACCTGCCTCACTAACACAACTGTTGCCTATTCTCCATCATCAATCTCACAGAGGCAGGATTCACAACACAGGGGAGAGAAGGGCACCATACTGGGACTCACAGCCAAATCAAACCAACAGACATTTTCAGGGGGACACAGTTCAACCCATGACACTGAGTAAATACATTATGAAAATTAGTTCATCTGCTTCTTTTTACTTTTCTCATATAGCTACTGAAAATGAAAACCCTGGTGGCTCAGTGGTTAAGTGCTATGGCTGCTAACCAAGAGGTGAGCAGTTTAAATCTACCAGCTTGTCCTTGGAAACCCCATGGGGCAGTTCTGCTCTGTCCTGTAGGGTCACTATGAGTAGACTTCACTTGAAAACAATGGGCTTACTATTATTATTTAGAATAATCATTTTGTATATGGCTTGCATTATTCTTCGATTAGAGAGCTCTGACTTATGCCTCAGTGTCCCCCAACCCACCTCTGTTCCTAGCTCACATGTTGAGAGGGTGGCACAGCTGTCACAGCCCACCACCTCCCCTGGGAGCGCAAGGGCACAGACTGCTCAGTGTGGCTGGTCCTTAAGGCCTGGAAATTAACATGAAGCACCCCCAAGGGAGAGGCCCCCCGGTTCACAGTCAGGTTTAGGTTCCCTGTCACCACATAGGACTAGGGAGTGGCCAGGGGCAGGTCAAAAAAGAATAAACCAAACCCACTGCTGCTGAGTCAATTCCAACTCATAGTGACTCTATAGCGTCTTTATAGGACAGAGTAGAACTGCCCCATAGAGCTTTCACGGAGCACTTGGTGGATTCTAACTGCCGACCCTTTGGCTAGGAGCCATAGCAGGCCAGCACTGGGTTAAAACCCAGAAATACCTACACAAGGCTTCTTTGAACTTCGCTTCCAAAGGAATTTCGAGTAATGAACAGGGGAAATAAAAACTCGATTTGCAAAAATTAGAAAAAAAAATGGAGACAAATTAAATTACGTTAAAAACTAAATAAATAAAAAGCGTCTTGGGGCAGTCAAATGCCTGACAATAATTTGCCAAAACAGACTGTTTTCGTTTTAGAGGTTTACCACACAGATTGACTTGGTGATAAGGGGCCCTGAAAGCCATTTTCTCAGCTTCCGCGGAAGTTAAACACCTTGGAAGGCCTCAGTATATAGCTCGGCTGCTGACAGCGAACGTGTCGCACAAGGCAAGATAAATGAACAGCGGCCCAGAGGCCCCAGCGCCGCACAAGGCCCCAGCCCCCACGGCCCTGCTTAACGCAGGGCACCGAAGTCTCGCGCTGTTATTCCCTCCGCAGCAGCCCAAGTTCAGTGACAAGGACCCTGTTGTCAGCAGCCCCACCAAAGGCCGGGAAGTTTTAATTGGCTTTTTAGCCAGGCTGACAAAAGAGGGGGGACTTTTCCTCCTCCCCCGTGAGCTACTTTCAGCCCCTAGACCTCAACCCCCAAAACACATACACACACGCGCAAGTTTTCACTCATTTTTCATCTGTGTAGAAAGCAAAGCAAGCGCTGTCATTCAGGTTCCTTGCCAGGAGACCTTGTGAACAAACACACTTACAAACATTTGTTCTTGCAGGGAAGAATCAGAAACCTAATTTCTTTTGTGACACTTGAACAAACCCCACCGCGTTTGGGTATTTTGGAGGTGAGCAATAAAAGCTCTGTCTTCTAAGGCAGGTTTCTTTCCGCCTGCTCTGCAAATGAAGGTGCTCTTGAAAACATGCCTAGAAAACACACGCAAATTCCAGGTGGCATTTTGTTTCTGTCTCCCTTCCTCTACCTAGCGTCCCTGAGTGAAATACTAATTTGCTGTCAGATCTCAAGCCACAGATATATTGCCCCATCAGCCATCAGGGTGAGGGAAGTGCCTTTTGTTAAAGGCTGATAAATCGGAGCGACAGGTTGGAAGGTCTTGACAGGATTCACGTGTCTGAGTGTGTCCCTGGCCCCCGTCGTTTCATTTGCCCAGCACTGCCTGTGGCTGTGACCTCTGTCTAACCTCAGGAATATATCAGAACAAAATTCACTCCACTCGTTCCTTCATCAGTCAACAAATGTGTATGGAGGAATTGCTAGAAGCAGGCTCTGAACTCTCCCTTCAGTAGAGTGAGCTTTGGGAGCCTGCAGATTGGTACCAGCAGGTTGGTATCAGCAAGGCTCCCAGCTTAGGCTGGCCCAAGAGGAGACACAGGATACAGGATGCTGCTCTGCGCAAGAGCGGAAGTGCTCCTTCACCTGTCAGCTCCTGGGTAGACTTGAATCCCTTGCTTCGAAACAAAATACACTCAGTGCATTATGACTTTGGGAGGAAGTAAAACCGAGTGGTCCTGAGTAGTTCTAACAGAAAGTTCGGCAGTTTGAATCCACCAGCCGTTCTTCGGGAGAAAGATGTGGCAATCTGCTCCCATAAAGGTTTACAGCCTTAGAAACCCTGTGGGGCAGTTCTACTTGGTCCTATGGGGTCAGTTATGAGTCAGACTTAACTTGACAGCAGTAGATGTGATTCTGTGTCTTTTTTGGGGTGGGGTAAATAAAATGTAATTAAAGTTAATTCCACTTTTTTTATGTTTTAAATGTTGCTACTGGAAAAGTTAAAATTGCATACATGGCTTGCATTCATGGCCGACTAGAAGTCAAATCCTACTTCCTCTGATGACTGCCTGTGTAACCTTGGGTTATTTACTAACCTCTTTGTGCCTGATTTTATTCACCAGTGAAATGCAAATTGTAGTGCCTGTGATCCTTGCTTGGAGGCAATGCAGTCCAGTAGAGATGTCCCCACAGCCAGGAATGCAATCTTTTTAAATATTAAATCTTTCAAATCTGGTATGCATTTTATACTTAAGGTATATCTCAACTTAGACTAGCCACATTTTAAGACCTCAGTAAACCATATGTGACTAGTGGTTATCATATTGGACAGTGTAGCTCTAGAGTTTAAATGAGATAAGTCTACAGACCAGATGTACAGTGAGTGCCCAATAAATGCTGGTAACTTTGACTGTTACTGGATACCCTGCTGGCATAATAAATGCTACAGCTGATTAAGAAAAGGTTGGTAGTTCAAATCCAGCATGCATTCCTTGGAAACTCTATCGGGCAATTCTGCTCCTAAAGGGTTGCTATGAGTAGGAATTGACTTGACAGCAGCAGTTTTGGTTTCGATTTACAACTGTTGTTAACAGATCTCCTTGGAAAAAAGTGGTGAACAGAGTCAGGACTTCTTTCATGATTCTGGCTTTATCAAGACACATCAAGACTCACTCCCAAACCAACTAGCAAGCTCTTATGCAGCACCTTGACTGTGCTCTGCCTTATGACTAGGTGTTATATGATAATACATACCTGTAGGAGATAAAGCCACCATCCTTGTCTTCAAGAATCTTTCACACCAGCTGATAATAAGAGTTAAAGAGTCACGGACTTTTCTGTTAAAGATGAAGAAGCAGCCCTGGAGAGGGGGTGGGACTGTTTTAAGGGAGCAAAGAGATCCCAAAGCCAGTGTTCTTTAGATGTGCAGTCATCAGCACCTAATTAAGTGCTTGGTCAAAAGCTAAGGTAGTGAGCAGGAGAGGACAGCATTGGGTAGATGGGCAGTGTTCCAGAAGACATCATCCCTGAGACCTGGGGAGAAGGTAAGGGTGTGCTGGAAAATGCCCTAAGCATCTGATGCTTGTGTTGAGATCCTTGCCATCTTTTCTTCTTGCCTTATAATTCACCTTTTCCAGTCCAGTGGATGGGTTATATCCATGGACAGACATACAGCAAAATCAATCTGCCCTCAGCAGGGTGGACCCTCTTCACAAACTCATCAGTTAACCCCAAGTTTTACCTTGTTATCAGAAACTGTGTTCCTGGTGCACATCTCTGGATCAGATGTTTGTGGTGTGGGACACTCTAATCCCATCCCATGGGCTGTCCTGTGTAATCCCAGGCAGGTGTCCTGCTCCATACCTAGTAGCTTAAGCACTGCCTTCTCTGACAGTGTTCTTTTCAGCCTGTATGTGTTCTGAGCCAATTTCAATGACCAGACAAATTTAAAGAAAGAGAGGCAAGTGATGAAATCATGCCAACCAACGCAGTTAACCCAGCTCATTAACAGGTATACTAATCATTCACGATGTCACTTGGTAACAGCATGTCTGCCAGCAGAAAATTCTTACCTGTACACAACATTTGGTAAATGGCAAAGTGTTTTTCTAAGTCTAACAAAAAAAAACAAAAACAACAAAAGCCCCTCATCTTTCTAATGAAGAAGGTATCATGATGGTTTTTTTTTTAAAAAATGAGGAAAAAAATTATTGTGCTTTAAGTGAAAATTTACCATCTGAGTCAGTTTGCCATGTAAAACTCCGCACCCACACCGCTGTGCATCTCTAGCTGCTCTCCTCACCCTGTGACAGCACCCTCCTACTTTCCACCCTGTGCTTCCCACATCCATTCAAACAATTCCTGTCCCCCTCCACCTTCTCATCTTACTTCTGGGCAGGAGCTGCGCAGACTGCCTCATGTACCTATGTGAGCCTAGAAACGCTCTTCACCAGCGTTACTCTGTGTGTTATAGTCCAGCCCAATCTTAATCTGAGAGTGGCTTCAGTACTAGTTTCAGCTCTAGGCTAACAGAGCCCAAGGGCCGTGCCCTCAAGGAACCCTCTGGTCTGTAGGACCAGCAAGTCTGATCTTTTAGTACAGCTCTAGTTCAACGCACTCACTTTTCTTCTGCTACCTCAGGTACTGTACGTTGTGGTCCCTGTCAGGGCAGGTCATTGGTAGTGGCCGGGCACAGTCTAGTTCTTCCGGTCTCATGCTGATGAAGTCTCTGGGTCATATGGCTCCTTCTGTCTCTTGGGCTCATTCCTCATGGTCTTTGATGCTCTTCATTCTCCTCTGCTCCAGGTGGATTAGGACCATTCAGTGCTACTTAGATGACAGCGTGCTAGGTTTTAAGACACAGACACTACTCACCAAAGTGGGATGCAGAACGTTTTCTTAAAAAAAGTTTGTTATGCCAGCTGACCTAGATGTGCCCTGAAACCATGGTTCCAGATCTCTGCTCCTGCTACGCTGTCCTTCAAAATGTTCAGTTGTATTTAGGAAATCTCTCAGCTTCTGTGTAGTCCGGCTATACTAACCTTTCTTCTACTGTGTGCTGTCACTCCCTTCACTTAATCAAATTCCTATCCTATCTAATCTATGAATGTACTTCTCCTCCCTTCCCACCCTTGTAACCATCAAAGATTATTTTCTTCTGTTCTTAAACTGTTTGACTCCTTATAATAGTGGTTTCACAAATATTTGCCCTCTTTCAACTGACTAATTTCAACTCAGCATAATGTCTTCCAGATGACTCCATGTTATGAGATATTTTCCAAGTCTATCATTGTTCTTTGTCATTGCAAAACATTCCATTGTGTGAACATATCATAGTTTGTTTATCCATTCGTCTGTTGGTGGGCACCTAGGTTGATCCCATATTTTTGCTATTGTGGACAGTGCTGCAATAAACATTTGTGTGCTTGTATCTATTTGTGTAACAGCCCTATTTCTCTAGGATATAGTCCAAGAAGTGGGATTTCTGGATCATATGGTATTTCTATTTCTAGCATTTTAAGAAAGCACCAAATTGATTTCCAAAGTGCTTGTGCCATTTTGCATTCCCATCAGCAATGTGGAAGAGTTCTAGTCTTTCCATAACTCTCCAACGTTTATTATTTTGTGTTTTTTGAGTTAATGCCAATCTTGCTGGGCTGAGATGGTATCTCATTGTAGTTCTGATTTGGATTTCCCTAGTGGCTAATGATCATGAGCATTTCCTCATTTATCTATTAGCTGCCTGGATGTCTTCTTAGGTGAAGTGCCTGTTCATATCCTTTGTACATTTTTAATTGGATTATTTGTCTTTTTTTGTTGAGGTTTTGCAGTACATTGTAAATTATGGAGATTAGATGCTGACTGGATCTGTGGTAACCCCAAATTTTTCCCAGTCTGTAGGTAGTCTGTTTACTCTTCTGGTGAAGTCTATGGATGAGTATAAGTATTTGATTTATAGGAGTTCCCAGTTATCTATTTTCTCTTCTGGTGTTTGTACATCATTACTAGTATTTTGTAGTCTGTTTATGCCATGTATTAGGGCTCCCAGCATTGTCCTTATTCCTGTTCTCTGGTCTTTATGGTTTTAGGTTTTATATTTAGCTCATTGATCTATTTTCAGTTAGTTTTTGTGTATGGTGTGAAATATGGGTCTGGTTTCTTGTTTTTACAGACGGCTATCCAGTTATGCCCACACCATTTATTAAAGAGACTGTCTTTTCCCCAGTTTCTTGACTTTGAACCTTTATTGATTATGAGCTGCTCATAGGTGGATGATGATCTTTCTAACCCTCAATTCCTGTGGCTATGAGTCTACCACAGAGAAGATTTGTTTTGGAACCAGATTTGGAACATCAGGTCTGGCAAAAGATGTTGGATGGTGAATTTTCCTGCAAAGTCCTACAAAGTATGAACATGAAGTGTCATTGAATTCTGTGTTTCATTAACTTTGTTGAAAAAGAATAAGACTAGCCTAAAATCAGAACTTTCCTATAACATCCAAGCTATATTAGTACTGCAGTGGTGCCCCAGGACACTGAACAGCTATCTTCCTACACTCATCAGTAGCCCAGCCAGCAGTACTGCCTTGAGGTCTGATGACCTTATATACGAGAATGGATGAAGTTGTTAAAAAGGAGCCCTCCTGAGACCAGGTCAAGGTAACCATTGCCAGATGCTCAGAGGGACCCATATTTTTGCAGACAGTCTTCAAAAGGCCACCAGAGGGCTACTCATTTGGATAAGAGCTGCAGATTCCCATCTTTCCTTCACCTTTCTACCTGTAAATTAAAGAGGGATAAAATGTCAGGAACGGGGTACTCAGAACAGCAGGTACTTTCTTTGGCAAGGTCAACAACTTGAGAGAAGCCTGAATAGAAAGATTGAGTAGTCCTTAGCTAAAGTACTGTCCACTCACGACCTTAGTCACTTCACCAGAGAGCTCCAGGTGGCCTAAAAAGCTCAGCAGCATGGCATGGGCTAGACCTTGTGTGGTAACCTGGGGCTCTTGAGAGTCCCTGCTTGGAATCCAAATGATTTTTCTAGGACATTTTGGGCTAGGCAAGGTCAGGGCTTTGTGTGACTAGAAGCCTGAATACCCTAGGTCATATGACTTGAGTTGCCTAGTATGTCTTCACATATCCTGGAGTGTCCTATAACTCCTAAAATAACACCTGTGAAAGCCAGACTCTCTCACTCTCCCTGACTTCCCCCATGCATTAAATATGCAGTACAAAAGTATTCACTGTGCAGAGACCATGGGTTAGTTTTGCTGCTCCAGCTTCCAAGCTCATTTCTGCCTCTGTTTATTCTTACTCCAAACACCAACAAATGACTTTCCTAAAATGCTTCTTTTGTTTCACCACCTTGAGGCTCAAAATTTCCCTATGGTCCACCACAAGATTTCTTTTTTTGTGTTAAACAGTTTCTTGATAGGCAATTGCCAGCACCTTGTTTTGCTTTTTTTTTCCAACAAGTTCATGTAGAATCCCAGCGTATTGGGCCCTGAAGCACCAGCTTTAGGTTCAGAGTCTCTCAGAACTTTCTCTTAGGTACTGACCCTTTCCTTTTAGTCAACCCTAAACCCACTGCTGTCAAGTTGCTTCTGACTCTTAATGACCCTGTAGAGCAGAGTAAAAACTGCCCCATAGGGTTTCTAAGGCTATAAATCTTTGTGGAAGCAGACTAGCACATTTTTTCCTATGGATTAACTGGTACGGTCAAATGACCAACCTTTTTGGTTAGCAGCAGAGTGTTTTAACCACTGTGACACTACAGCTCCCTTCCTTTTGGCCATAGCTGTTTGAATCCTGTCCTGGGGTGTGGTGAGCAGCAGATGCCATGACATTCACCATCACCTTCTCCAAAAGTGGCTCTGCTTCTGTCTCTCAACCCAGGTTAATGTCCTTGTCATTGGTAGTTCAGTGGTAGAATACTCATGTTTCATTCATGAGACCTTGGCTTGATTCCCAGCCAGTGCACCCTGTACACAGCTACCACACATTTGTCTGGGATGGGTTGTTTATGGCTATGATGTTGAGACTCCAGTAGAGCTTCCAGACTAAGCTGGACTGGGTAGAAAGACCTGGTGATGTACTTCTGAAAATCAGCCAGTGAAAACCCTATGGATTACAAAGGTCTGATCTGCAATTGATCACAGGGATGGCATGGGCCTGAGCTAAGTTTCACTCAGTTATGTATTAAGGCACCATGAGTCAGGTTGACTCTTTGCAGCTAATACAAATGACCACTGCTAAAACGGTTTTCATCCTCTTGAAGGGGCAGTATGGGCTTTGTCTTTCCACTTCCATAGTTAAGGCCCCAGTTGGGTGTTCATCTGAAAACAAGGAAACACTTTACCCCAAAGGAGTTCTGGCATCACCACTTCTTACAACATAGTTAGTTTCTAAAAAGCCAAGCCTACTGCCATTGTGTTGATTCCAACTCATAGTGACCCTATAAGACACAGTAAAACTGCCTCATAGAACTTTCAAGGAGTACCTAGTGAATCTGAACTGCTGAGCTCTTGGTTAGCAGCTGCAGCACTTAACCACTGTGCTACCAGAGTTTCTTAGGGCAAGATTAAAGGGCAGGTTGGGTTTTCTTAGACGCTTTTCAACTTTCAAAAATTTTAGAATCTTCACTTCTGTTTAAGTACCTTGCAACATTAGCCTAAATTCATTCCTTAAGTTTAAATTATTAAATATTTGTGAATACAATCAAGTCAGTCAACGAGAATAATGAGGCTGTTTTGGTGAACATAATCATTTGAAATCTGGGTTTATGGAAGAAAATGGCAATCCTGTATCAGCCTCAGTATGTAATTTATTTCTGTATTTGATTTAAGTTGCCTGCAATGGAGAAAAATCTTGATTCACACCAGTGAAAGTGATACCATTTACAGCTTAACAGCACATGACTTTATCTCTGAATGTTCTTCAATTAAACAGTTATGGCCAGAGATTTATTCAGTGAGTTGATGTAGTCTCACAAGTTAACCCACTGGAGGTCAACAATGTGTAAAACTTTGGGGTAAACCAAATTTATTTGTGCCAATGTAATTGTATCACTGTTCAAAATATGTAATTTGGAAAATTAAATTTAAATTATTTACAGAACCCCTGAAGTGTCTCTGAGGTACCCCAGGGTTCTTTGGAAAACTGTAATTGGAAAATCTCTGACCTACTTGTCCAGGTCAAAGCTCATCTGCATTTCATGTTTTCTGTCAACCTCATTTTTCTGCTCCCTTAGAGTGCACTTCTGGTTCTGGGCAGGCCAGCTTCTCAGTGTCCCTGGCTTTAGCTCAGGATTAAGTCATTTCAGGGGGTTGGTTTATGCTGCTCTCCTGCCTGGAATCCTGACTCTTTCCTGACTTTGGAGTCCTGCTCATTCTTCAGGCTCAAGTCAGCCATCTACCCACTCATCCCTCCACCATTGTCACTTGCTGAATGTCAGGCAACTTTCTGGACCCTGCAATGAACCAGCTGGATGCTGTGGAGTCAACTTGGACTCATGCTGACCCCATGTGCATCTGAGTAGCACCGCACTCTGTAGGGCTGGCTAATGGTTCGTTTTCCAAAAGTAGTTTAATCACCAGACCTTGCTTCCAAGCTGTCTTTGTGGACTCAAATGTCAAACCTTTGTTTAGCAGCTGAGCGGATCCACTATTTGCACTACCCAGGGAGTTTTGTGATGGACAGAGAGTGCCTACAAAGACAATCAGCAACTAGTCCTGTTCTTTGGAGATTCCAGGAGCAGGGAAGAGAGAGGTGTGAGATGCTGTTAGAATCCAGTGAGGCTGACAGCTTAATGGAGGGAGGTGCAGGTGGCAGCAGGATCACAGAGCAGCCAGGGCTGAATTCAGAGGCCTCCAACATACCCATATTTCTGTGGTCTCCCATCTTCAAGTCACTGCCAGTTTTTCACTTCCCATTTGTGAATTTGTTCACAGACTTTAACTGTAGTGTTTTTCTTACTCTGACTTCTTTGGAGACAGGATCACACACACCTTCCCATATCCCTCAGTGCCAGGCTCAAGAAGAGGCATAGTGTGTTCTGGAAACATCTATTGGCTGACGGTGCTGACCAACAGGATAAATAAAGAAGGTAAATATAGATGGAGTTAGAGGAGCGGAACAGCGTAGATGGAACAGCATAGATGTTGCACCATAGATGGTGCCCAGGAGGCCCACAGTGGAAGACAGAAGGTCATGTTGCTTGTGCCTCCTCTCGCCCCCCAAGCACAGCATCCTGTAAGGATAGATGTATCGGGCTGCAATTGTAGCTCTGGTCCCAGCCTTGGTGCGACCTTCTTCTGGCAGCTTCCTTTTCTCTCGCTCCCTTGAGCAGTGAAGTAGGGTTCTGCACCATAAGAACAGATCTGGCTGGTCAGCCTTGAAGTCGGTGGTGTCCTACTACATGACTGACTTAAGGTCTGATTTGTAGCACTTGCCAATTTCCGTGGTGTAAGTACTCCCACCATTCTTGATTTCAAGCTGCTGCCAGGGTTCTCTGAACACAGCTGGGAAGACACGAGCACAACTGGCTGCCTGACACTAGTGTTTTATGCCAGGGTTCTCCTTCAAGGAAGCATCCTGTAATCCAACAGGACATTCCGTCTTTGATTACTTTCAACCACGTTGTCAGAGATAGACTATACAAGAGCTTATTCACAGCGCAAGACAGAAGCAGCCTAATGCCTCTGTTCCTGCTTGTTTCCATGAGTGAATAATGACTACCTGGCTTATGAATGAGATATATCAAAACCAAGAACAAACGGCTATGCTTTGTGTTTCTCAGTACCATCTGCATTCCAGAAGCAAAGCTCATATTAAAACCCCACACATGTTCTAGAAGTGGGGTCCACAGGCCAGCCTGTGGGCCTTGGAGCTTGTGAAAATGCGGATTTTAGTCCCACCCAGACCCCACCCTCCACCTTGAATTCCATAGATCTGCATTAGGGTCCATGAATGGACAAATGCCACAGATTGGTGGCTTTAAAGAACAGAATCTTATTGTCTCAAAATTCTCACAGCTGAAAGTGTCAGTTGGGACATTGGCTGTATTAATTGTTTTGAGGGCTCTGAGAGAGCATCTGCTGCATGCCTGTCTCCTAGCTGCTGGTGGATCCCAGCAACCCTGGTATTCCTTGGCTCAGAAGTACGTCTGCTCGTGTTCTATGACCCTTCCTCTAGCTGTCTCTGTGTCTGCTCTTTTTTATAAAATAACCTTCAGGGAGGGGATTAAAACCTATTCTGCTCCATGTTACCTTATGTTACCCGATAACGTCTTTCAAAGATCCTGTTTTCAAGCAAGGTCATGTTCGCAGGAAGCATGATAAAGGACTTCAACATGTCTTTTGAGGGTGGGGACACAATTTAACCCATAACAAGCACTAAGGTTTAAGCAGTACTACTCTATAAGAAGACTTGGGGACAGGTACAAGGCCATTTCTCTAACAACCTACTGTGTGCCCAGCATTGTCTTGGGTGCCGGAGAAACAGTGACAAAATGGGGAGGAAGGGTCTAGTAAGATGCTCAGGTTTTCCCTTTCCCACTCACTCCACTTACTCTTACTGTACCACCCTTCCTTCCCGGATAATAATGGACTTTCTGAGGGCTAAAGGGCTCCAGGTGGCTTGTGTGGCCCACTGGTACCAAAACCCAGGCTAGAGGTGGATGTGCTTAGCCCTTCGGCCAATCTGTCCTCTTGCTGCATTAACTGAGGAGAACAAGAACCTCAGACCCTAGAATCCCAGCAATTTTCAGAAGCACAGGTCTGGGAAAAGCAGAGTTTCACCAATGCAGACCCACTCATTGGAGAGAGGCTACCTCACCAATGTCTCAGCATCCCATCTTTTGTGAGCTCGGTGCCTTTTCCCTTTCCAAGGTGACCAGTTCCCATTCACTGGGAGTAGTTTAATGGGATGAAGTGAATTTAGAGGGACAGGGTCTCTTGGCTATGCTTTTGTACCCAGTTTACAAAGACTGCATGTCAGTAATAGTTGTTGCTTTGACTGATGAACTGCCTCCACTGGCAGTGATTAGAAGTGACTTGCATGTGATATTTAGTCAAACTTCTCTTTGAATTGCCGCGCCATCATCTGCAGCCACTTCGAAATGCAGATGGTGGCCATTATTGTTCCATAGCCAAATACTTTCCTTAGAAAGCCTGATGGATATGCTTTCCTGCCATGAAGAAAGAAATAATCCTTGGAAGTGTATGCATTTAAAGTCCCATCTGCTGGAGCTATCATCCGACAAGCATCACGGATGTAGGCACTTCTAATTTGTCTTTGTCTCCACCATTGCACAGGCCCAGATTCATGAATGGGCTTCTTTACTTACCTCCTATAATTAATCTCTGTCTCATTGAGAGAAAAACGCAGCCAGCAACAATGCAGTTTGTGTATCTGCAGACAACAGACGCCACACCTATTAGAAGTTCATGCACCAAGTTCATTTTCCCATCACCGGCTCCCTCAGGTTTCTACAACAAGACAGCTGGTTGAGCAAACAAAGGGGCCCCATGGACGGCAACAGGGCCCCTTGCTGTGGCCTGAGGGAGGACACCAGGGTCAGTCAGCCAAGAATGGGGTACCTCAGGCCAAGGACTCGATGCTGAATACCTGCTCCAGGGAGCACTTTCCTCCTTGGCATGCGTCTACAGGTGAGCAGAGCAGGACAAGGCGCAGCACTCCTTTAGAGTCAGGTGACCATGAGTCCTGTCTACTGTGGAACGGCCTCTGATTTCCCCTTAGAATGGCAATGAACACGGATGCCATGTTGGTTGTGCAAAGCAACTGTTTTGCATAAGTGAGCTCCACCTGCGACCTTGGCTGCTCTCTGGCTTCCTCTCTGCGGGGTGTGGAAGAGCAACAACCTTGTGCACTACCTTTCTTATTGGCAATGTCAGCCTCTCCTGTGTGCTGCTGAAGGTTTTTATCTGTTATGTGGAGTACACCCCCACACAGTCCTCTCCACAGCAGTCATGGCTTGCTTGTGTATTTGTTGCCCTGAACCTTGAGTTTTGTTCTCCTAAGTGCCCGCACACGGAGTAGAATCTCTCTGTTGATGAGACCTCTTAAATCAGGGTAGATGGGGCAGAGAGGTGGGTAGAGGGTGGGAAGGAGAAGTGGGCTTTTCAGACCAAAGATGTTCATTACCTGAGACAACATATGAATTTAGACTGAATTGTGTTTCATTCCCCTTCCCCACCGCCCAGAAAAAGAGTTAGAGTCTTAACCCTGTATCTGTAGACATAATCTTTTGGGCACAGGACTTTCTTTGTATGTGAATGAGGCCCTATCAGTATAGCATCTGTCTAAACCCTAATCACTTTGGAAATACTGAAAGAACAGATTAGCTGTAGAGACGAGCAAGCACAAATGGGAAACAGAGAGACACCACATGGAGATTGCCAACGAACCGAGGAATCTTGGGATGGCAGATGCTGAGACTAAGATTTCCTCCTGGGGCAGACAGATGGCCTTCACCTAGAGCTGAAACGCTGAATTTAGACTTCCAGTCTCCTAAACAGGGAGCAAATAAATTTCTGTTCTTTAAAACCACCCATTTGTAGTGTTTCTGTTACAGCGGCACTGAAGCAACAAGTGAACTTCCTTTCAGAAGAAGGTTAAAATAGACTCTTTAGAGAAAGCGCTCAGCTCCTTATAACTCTTTCTGGGTCTGATGTCCTGGGTGCCCTGGTACATTTTCTCCCCCTGTCTCACCGCCTGTCCTTCCTGATCACTGATCTGGAGACTTTTCTGCTGCTGCTCCTTAGGCAGACTTCTTCCAGCTGGTCACAACTGTTTTGTACTTAAGTCAGATTTGGGAGTGAGTACTCTGGATCCTCTCTTTATGAGCCATAAGCTCTATTAGCATACTACCTGAGCAGGGTAGCTTGGTTCATCTCTGGATATTTATTCCACCTCCTAGGTGATTGGTCCAAAGCAGATTAATTCCATTCCCTTTGTTTTTGGCTAACTTAAGAATAGACTTTCAGCCCAGACAGAGTCTACTATCTTCTCACATTGCTTCCCTGCTAGACTGGGAGCCAGAGAATCCTAACTGGATAATATAGGATAATGTCCCCATCTATTAGCATACTTATATGTGTAAAATCCCTTCTGCCATATAACTGAACATATTCATCCATCCAGGAGTTAGGTCATGGGCATTTTAGGAGCTCATTCTATCTACCACATCAATTTCTACTGGAAACTCTAGTCTTGATGATGTTCAAAAGAGTTCACCAGGCCTTTCCTCCTAGTCTGTGTTAATCAGAACTCTCCACTGAAACTTATTCAGTATTGTACCAAGACATAATCCACCATGGATAGACAGGTAGTGATTATGAAGCACACTGGCTGGGAATCAAACCCAGGTCTCCTACCTGAAGAGTGAGTATTCTACCACTGACCCTAGGTGCCTCTAAAGCCATTAGTATGCCTGTCACCTTATATGGTGATTGCCTGTAACCTGTCATCTGTCATCTCCCTGTGGGACAGTCACGCCCCCTAAAACAAAGACTGCCTGGCTTGTTAATCACTGTACTCGAGAACCAAACACCCAGACAGATCTACAGACACACACGATCTGTGATCCCTCAAAGTCCAAGTTGTCACACAAAGCCTCACCTGAGTTTTCCATAAACTCTGTGACCTAAATATTAATTACAAAGTTGACATTTAAGGTCTCAAAATATGACCAGAGTCTCCCGGGACCAACACTTCCTTCTTGGCGGCTAGACTTGGGCTAGAGATACACAGACCAGGGTAAGGTTTTTTTTTGTATTTACTTTGTTGGCGATAATCTCAAATACACCTTCTGTCTTTGGAATTCTTTCCCCCAGCACGCACATCATGCCCCACAGGGTGCTTCAGCTGCCCAGGGTGGCCAGTCTTCTCTGAGGGGTTGCTGCTGTCACTTCTCAGCCCTTCAGAGCACTATCTGCTTTGTGTCTGTGGCAGCTGCCAGGTCTAAAGATGAACGATCCAGGTTCCACCTTGATGGATAGCTGCCCCCGACAAATCGACGCATGATCTACAGAGATCTTCTTTAAGGAAAGTGACAGATGGTGACAGATGAGGAAGGGAACCAGCATTTCACCAGCTCTGAAGAAACTTTCTGTCCAGGATGACAAATAGCCCACCTCCTAAGCTCTTTATATCTTTATGCAAAGGGAAGATACTGAGTCCAGTAGTAAAGTTAATAACAGCAAGCATTTGGATAATTTTGCACTTGTCAGAGATGCTTTTGCCCAATTTTGATAATTACGCTGTGAGACAAGCAGGGTAAGTAGGATTCTTTCCTTTGTTCTGCTGGGTGAACTGAGGTGCGGACTGATTAAACTGCAGCCCCCAGGTCACCTGCCCCTTGAGGGGCCGAGCTAAGCCACAGCCCCTCATCCACCTAATTCCCTGCCCCGTGATGTTGTCACCCACTGACTGCCCATTAAGGAGTCCTGTGGTACCAGGTGAAGGGCTTGCTGTTAGCCACACCCACCCGCAGCTCTGCAGGAAAATGCCCTTGCAATCTGCAACCATAAAGATTGCAACCCAGAAAGCCCTGTGTGGCAGTTCTCCTCTGTCACATGCAGTCACTATGAGTCCAAGTCAACCTGACAGCACCCACTGGCAATGACACCAACAAAGAGCTAGTGGGGTGAGGAGAATGCAGTCATTTATTTTACTACAAAGAAGTAAAGAAGAGACCGACTACTAAGAAATGATTGCACATAACATGTTTTATTCTTGAGGCTGATTTATAGAAGGAAAACGTCATGGGAATGCATTCAGTTGGAAGAGAGAATTAAAAAGAAATGTGGTTTTTGTCATTTTGGGTAATTCAGCATGCCACATTGCCCAGCAATCTGGGAGGTGGTGTGGCTGGCGGGTGGTGGCTGCTGTGTACCTTTGATGTGGTGAACCTGTCAGTACAGAGGCCTCAGTGAAGCAGCTCAGTCAGAATGAGATGCTGCGTGTACCGCTTTAAGGGACAAAGCCAGGACCATGTTCTAGCTTCGGGCCAATTAAGCCTAAAATAAATTCCTCTGCTGCCAGTAGTAACGATCACACAAGCGGTGCTGCAGCCCAGTGCAGGCGGCAAAGGCTGCTGGACGTGCCCTGGTAATTGGGCTGCTGTTCCTGCTCACCCAACACAGCTTCCCTAATGACCAGGGGGCTGCCTGTTTGTTAAGAAGCATTTGCAAAGCCCGCACTCTCAGAAAGGCAATCAACAAGCTCACAAGTTGGTTCCCCCTGGAGGCCATTTGCTGGACAAGCATGCTGGATTTTTCTACCACATCTAGGGGCACAAGCAGGAAAGCAGAGAGGAAGCATCAAAGAAGCCAGAGCTGAGAATTGTCCCACCACTGCCAACTGTAGCCTCAAATAAGGCAGGAAAAAGTCATGGATTTTTCACCAAGAAAACCACAAGCTCAGCACTGGAGCGAAAACAGTTATTCCTGAAACCCACAGGTTGCAGATACATGAACTTTCCTCGCAGTGGAGAGAGATTCCAAATGGCTTATCGGTTCAAAGAGATTGACTTGGGTAAGGCTGTTTGAAGATACTTCGTAAGTGGATCCGATGCATAGTTTTGCAGTTACACAGCTGTTGGCTAGCTAGAGATCTTCATCTATGTGGTTCCACAAGTGGTCCCGTGTGCCTACTATGTGTTGACGAAGAACAGCATGTCTGCCCCTGGCAAGAAACAAGCTCCTAGGAGTTGACCATGCTGGGTGGGGTCACACGTGCACCAAGTATCTGAACTGATGGTGGCGGCACTTGTTTACCATTGAGTTGTTTTGACTCAAAGTGACTCATGCAGCAGAGCAGAATTGACCCCACGTGTTTTCTTGGCTGTAATCTTTATGGGAGCAGATCACCAGGTCTTTCTCCCTCAGAACTGCTGGGTAGATTCACACTGCCAATCTTCTGGACAGCAGCTGAGTGCTTAACTCTGTGTACCACCATGACTCCCAAGGGTCTGAACAGCTGTTCTCAGCTCCAAACAACACCGGCTACCTCTTCCTCTCAGCTTTCATGTCTGAGGTTGGGATCCAGATCTCCATATTGTTAAGAAGCTTCCCGGGTAATAGTGCAGGTGGGCACCAAGCTGATCCAGTCATTCCATTGTCCAGCTGAGGAAGCAGAGGGCTAGCTGGGCAACTTTCCGGAGATCCTTTTGCTCGTTGCACCACACAAATATCTTATTTTCTCATAAAAATTAATATAAAAAAATTGCTCTTTCTCACATTCAACCTGGTTGTTATCTGTGCCCCTGTGATATCTGCCCTTGCCCCAACCACTGCGAATAGTGACCTCTTGCCAAGTGCCAGCCAAGTGCCATCGAGTCGGGACCTCTTAGGAACTGTTAAATTGCTCTTCAAAGCCTCCCTTCCCTTCCCTACCCGCTGAGGGAGAGACGGCTGCTTCCCTGTCCACTGTATCAGTGCTTGCCTTCACTTGCCTTCACAGCTGTACCTCTAAGATGCCCTGTGGCTTGGATCTCGTTATGGTAATGAAAGAGTCTCCTTTAGGGTCCCCTGAGAACAAGGCTCTTGGACTTGCTGCTAGCCCAGAGCTGAAACCAGTACGACACCACCTCCTTAGATAAAGATCTGACTGGACTATGGGACCTAGAGTAATGTAGGTGGTGTGTGTACTTCTTGGCTTAATGTGTATATAAGGCTGTCCGACTAATTGCTGTCTGGAGGGGAGAAGAGTGGGTGGAGAGGAGGGGACAAGCGTTGGGTGAGTGGATACCGGAAGTTCAGGGTGGAAGAGAAGAGCATGCTGTCACAGGGTGAGGAGAGCAGATAGGGGTACATAGAGGCAGGTACTCAGGGTTGTATATGGCAAATTGACTTGCATTGTAAGCTTTCACTTAATCCCAATAAGAATAAAATGTTTTTTTTTAAAAAGTCTGCCTAAGAGTTGATATTTGCAAAGCCTTTCTATGTGATGATGCACACACAGTATCGCTTCAATTAATCCTCGCTCCAGAACTGGTAGCTAAGCATCATAGGTACCCATGTTGCAGAAAGGAAAACAAAGACCTAGCAAGATCATTTACTCTTCCAATGTTTCACAGCCGTCTCAGCCCAGAATCAGAGATGCTGCCGCGGATAGTCATATATCCTTCTTTGAAAAGAACAACAGAAATAACATTGAGTTGCTGTTCACCAGACTCCAAGTTAAACATCATTGACATTATTTCATGTAATCCTGAGAAGGCTGTAGGCAGTAGACACAGTCTTTCTTGGTATAAAGGTGGAAACTGAGGCCCAGAGAGGTTAAGACACGTTCCTGTGCTCACAGACTGCTAAGAGTAGAACTGGAAGTTGAACTAGATGCTTCCTCTCCCACCCCATTCCAGTCCCCACTGGCGGTGAGTTCTCAACCTACAGACAGGCAGTGCCTGTCTCTTTCCTGCCTCTTAAACATCACTTTAAAAAAGAAAAAGTATCTCACTGACGGTCACCTCCAATGCTGGGAGGCGAGATGGGAAGGGAGAGAAGAAAGGAGACCGTGTTCAGCTGTGCTGTGGATTGAATTGCGTCCTGCAGAGCCATGACCTCTGCGCTGGTAGATGTGACCTTGTCTGAGGAAACAGGATTTTCTTCTGTCGATGTTATCGGTTAAATTAATGAAGTCTTAATAGAGGAGAGTGGGTCCCAATCCTAATCCTTATGAGTGACATCTTACAAAAAAGGACAGACAGAAGGAGAGGCACATGAAGGGAAAGACAGTGTGGGAGGATTTGTCCACAAGCCAAGAGATGCCTGGGGCTGCCAGAAACGGAAAGAGGCAAGAAGGCATCTTTCCCTGCCACTGATGGAGACAGCACAGCCCCCTCAATGCCCTGAAGTCGGACTTCCAGCCTCTGAAACTGTGAAGACATAAATTTTCTTCTTCACAGCTGTCCGCTTTGTGCTCTTCTATTACGGCAGCTGAGGACACAGGACAAGCTTATTTCAATGGGAAGAAGGGCTGAGTTGCAGGGCTCTGTTTCCTCTGTGAACTCCATCTTCCCTCACATCTGCCTCCTGGCAGCAGAGGGTGGCCCCTGCAAGGTGGGACCCAAGACAGGGTTGTGCCCATAGCTGTTGACTGCAACGTGAGGTACCGGTGTCTTACTGCTCCTGATGCTAGAGTACTTGTCTTAGTGTCCTTAGTACCACTGTAACAGATTTCCACAACGCAGGTGGCTCTATAGGGCAGAAATTTATTATGACAATTCTGGAGGCTAGAAGTCCCAATCAGGGTGTTACTGTGGCAAATCTTTCTGAGGCTTTCAGAGAGGAACGGCTCTTAGCTTCCGGTAGCTGCTGGCAAATTTTGGCCTTTCTTTGCTGCTTATAGCTGTCTCTGCTTTTTTCGTCACCCGGTACCTGTCTTCCCCCTGAAGTGACTCTGTTTCTCTGTTTCTCTCTCCATCCTCTCCTTTTCTAAGGCACCACAGAGAGGAAATCAGGTCCCACTCCATTCCTGTATGACCTCATTAACTTCATTAACTGATAACATCTGCACGAAAAACCTATTTCCCCTGACAACATCGAGTCAAAAACCGCATTTGTTAGGAGAATTCATAGGGAGAGGAAAAAAAGTTTTCATAGGAATAAATATGTTTTTTTTTTTTATTAAAACTCAAAACTTGCCAAGTGTGCGGAGCTCACTGTCTGATTGTCATCCACAGGGAATTTGAAAATCGGGAAGAAAATAATGCACTTAGGAGAAACGTGCTGATTCAGGGAAAAACACAGTGGAGCTGCGTGGAGGGGCTGGGAGGCTGGTCATTACTGACGGCGGATGGAAGGTGCCAGCAATCAGAACATCACTGGGGAGGCTGAGAGGGCGAGGGCGGGGGCTCGGAGGGGAGAAGGGCGTCTCCGCTGGGTTCTCCGGAGAAGCAAAGCCAGTGAAGCCCATGTGTATACAGATGTATACATACATGTACATACACACTCACACCCACATCCCCCCACACAAGGTCTGACAGTTAAGTCTATCAACTTAATTGTTCTTGGTGCTACATACTTCACTGCCGAATGTCACTACGATCACCTTTGAAGTACTCCCCTTGGGAAGCTAGGCACCGAGGCCAGCACCTAGTCCGCCCTTCAGAGCAATTTTCTGGGATGGCCATTGCACACAGTGGCCTGGTGGCACGTTTGCCAGGTGAACTATATAGTTGTCTGGGAGGCAGCTTTTAGCCAGTAAACAAATAACTGTGTTGGAATATCTCCCCAACTCACGTATACTGGCCCCCAGTGGCTTTTTCTTTTTTACCTGAAGATGAAAGAACTATTGAAAGGAAGATATTTTGATAACATTCAGGACATCAAGGGTAATACAACAATAGCTCCAATGGCCATTTCAGAAAAAAAGTTCCAAAATTGCTTTGAAGAGTGGACTAGGCACTGGCCTTGGTGCATAGTGTCCCGGGACGAGTACTTCAAAAGTGACCATAGTGATAGTCAACAATGAGGTACGTAGTACTTTTTCTAGGGTGAGTTTGCATATTTGACTGGCAGTCCCTGTATAACCAAAGCCATTATTGTCAAGTCAATTCCAAGTCATGGAGACCTTATCAGAGAGAACAGAACTGTTCTACAGGGTTTCCAAGGAGCAACTGGTGGATCCGAACTGTTAGCCTTCTGGTTTACAGGTAAATGGATAATCACAGTGCCAGCAAGAACATTTTGTATATATATGTATATGCATACACACACACACACACACATATATATATGCATTGAAAGAGAGATTTATCTCAAGAAAATGGTTCACCCAGTTGTAGAGGCTGCCAAGTCCCAAGTCCATAAGTCAAGCATCACACCAGAGGCTTCTTCTGACTCACAGAGCAGCAGGGACTGATGCACCCAAAATTGGCAGGTTAGGTGGGAAGCTGCTGACTCATGGGCCATGGAGGCCAACAAATCCAAGATCAGCAGGTAAGGCAGCAGGACACTGGCTCACGGGCTGCAGAGGCTGATGCATCCCAAGAGCAACAGGCAATGTGGCTGGCAGCTGCGTCAAGTCCCAAGAACTGGAGGTCAGATGATGAGACACTAGATGCAGGATTCAGAACAAGCAAGCTTTGCAGAAAAATCCATATAAATATTGGATGCAGGCCGCACCCCTAAGGAAATTCCCCCTACAACTGATGGGCTAATCACATCACAGAGAATGACTAGATCATGACATAACTGCTGAATTCATCATTACAAAGCTGCGAAACCACTGAGAATCATGGCCCAGCCAAGCTGATACCCAACCTTAACCATCACAGATGGCAGTCAACCCCTTCCTTGTGTCCACCTGGCTCCTTTCTTTCTCCCATCCCTCTTTCTTGTGGTATCCTGGAGCCGAGCAGCTCGAATCTGTGAACTTCTTGCCCCCAAATGAGCCAGAGGCAGAGTCAAACCACCAAGGTTTGCAATCAGATCGCTAGTTCTACTCAGAACAGAGGAGTCACTGGGTGCCACAAATGGTTGAGTGCTTGACTGCTATCTAAAGTTAGGTTGGCAGTTCAAATCCACCCAGAAGTGGCTCAGAAGAGAGACCTCGAGATTTACTTAAAAAAAAAAATCAGCACAGCTCTGCTCGGACACACATGAGATTGCTGAGTCAGGGTTGGTTCCACAGCAACAGGTCACCCAGGTCAGAAGAGCTCAGCACCCCAGGTGAGGCACCAGGTGAGGTGTGCATCACCAAACCAAAACCCATTGCTGTGGAGTCAACTGCAACACATAGAAACCCTATAGGCCAGAGCAGACCTGCTCCAGAGAATTTCTAAGGAGCTTCTGGCAGATGCAAACCATCAAACTTTTGGTTAGCAGATGTAGCACTTAACTACTACACCACCAGCATTTCAGAATATTGCAGGTGGGCTCAGATTCCATCTCTGCCACTCACTTTGTAACTTGAGCCACAGCTTTATCTCTCCAACCCTGCATTTCCTCCTTTTTTGCCATTTCTCACAGGTTGCTGTGAGGTTAAAATCGCAAAATATGAGGGCTTCGACCCAGCTAGTGGGCATTCTAGGCATTTCATGTCCATTCATTCATTCTTCCATTCATAATTGGCTTCCTTTATGTTTCCCATAGAGCCCAGGACGGTGCCTTACATACAAGAATTGCTAAATAAAAATGTCTCATAGCGAACTGATCAGACAGAAATAAACCAAATCTGTTGACTGCTAACCAGCAAGTTAGCAGTTTGAATTCACTGTCCTCGCCAAGGAAGAAATAAGTGGAATTCTGCTTCCATAAAGATCTACACACTGGAACACTCCATGGGGCAGTTCTACTCTGTCCTATACTGTCACTGTAAGTCATAATTGACTTGATAGCAGTGGGTTAAATCTGTAAGGAAGCAGAATGACCCATCTCTCTCCCACATTTGCAGATCAGGACACCCTTAAACCAGGGCGGACTGGAGGTGTTCTAAACGACTGCAGACTAAGCAACTATCAGACATTTTAAGAAAACAAGTCTGACACCATAGTGTCCCTGCCTTCATCTGAAGTGATACACATTAAAGGTGGTATTTTACTGTTCGGTTTCCATCTTTGATTGATTAGACAGGAGGCATGCATTGGCACCTCTGGGCACTTCTCCCTCCTTGGTGGCACTAATCTCCCCCCTCCTACCCCCGCCTTGCCAGGGTTCCAGTCCTACGGAAACCAAGGCTGAGTCCCCGTGTACCCAAGTCCAGAGTGTCTACTTCTGATCCAGTACCTGAACGCTTGCTTTCAGAAGGGCCCTTTGAATGTTCTGAGCCGAAGGACACTCAGTGCTGCTTCAGAATAAGAGTTTGTAAATCCCTTTTCTGGAGAGAGGCACAGCCTGAACAGCAGTTCCAGAACAGTTGCAATTTGGGGCAGTGAGATAGTGAAAAAGGCCTTCCTTCTCATGAGGTAGTCTGCAAAAGTAGGAAAGATTCTGGATGGCTCAGAAAGGGCCTCATGCCAGCTCCCTTTCCCCAGGGTGATGTTTCACACAGCAGACAGGATACTTAGAAAGGACTAGGAGGCCTTTACTCTGTCCCCCGGAGCTGGACCTAAGCCCTAGGCACCTCTTCCCGCAGGAGCTAGGAAGGCCACTCAGATGGGCAGAGAGCCGCAGAGACCAGCACCCGGGGAGAGGGACAAGCTGACTTACTCTCTACCCCCACTCAAGGCAGCAGAGGTGGGGAGCTATGACCTGCCAGCTCCCCAGACTCCCCACTGCCCAGGCAGCAACCTGGCTAAATAAAAGTGCCACTGATAACGAGAAATTAGCAGGGAGCATGAACTGAGGCCTGGAGTCTCTTCAATTGATCAGCAAGTGTTTCTGAACACTTGTTGGCAAGCTTGTGGTACCAATAGTCAGTGCATTCAGCTACTAATAGAAAGGGTAGAGGTTCAAGTCTACCCATAGCAGCCCCGGAAGAAAGGCCTGGCAATCTACTTCTGAAAAATCAGCCATTTAACCCCGGGGAGCACAGTTCTACTTTCAGAGGCAATGGCCTTGCCATGAGTCGGAGCTGACTTGATGGCGGCTGGTTATTAGCATGTCTGGCACTGTTCCAGGCACTTTGGACACAAGGGGACAAGACACCTTGTCCTGTGGGTGGGCAGAAGCACCCAAATGTTTGAACCAATCATGTCCTCACAGCTCTCACGTAACTCTTCATTCTCTCCTTAAAGAATAAAATGTTTAAAGTTGCTCTTTTCTCATTTCTACAATCCTGAGTACAGTTTTCATTTCTTAGTACATGACCAACAAACACCTGAAGAATAGATAACATTCCCCTGAGGACAGGGGAAAAAGGAGGCAAGGTTTCTGGAAGGCCTGACTCGGAGGCCCTAGATGGGCCCTGAGGGTAACCCTAGTGGTAGAGCTGTTAGGTGCTGTGTCTGTTAACTGAAAGGTTGGGAGTTCGAATCCAACAGGCGCTCCTTGGAAACTCTGTGAAACAGTTCTACTCCGCTCTCTAGTGTCCCCATGAGTCGACACTGACTTGATGGCAGTGGGTTTTTTTTTTAGATGGCTCAGTGTAATTATTAGCTGCTTCTTTGCAAGGAGTCCCAAGAAATAGCCAGAATCCCCAAAAAAGTCTTGGGAGAAGAGACATCCTATCAGAAGACTCCTCATCTACAGACACTCTTTGCAACAAAACCCCTCTGTCTCCCTTTACAACAGTTGTAGCTGGGTGAGCTGTGAGCTCATTGGTAGGATGTTCATGTCATCGGCTTTTAACAATTGAATATTTCCCAATTTTTTTGGCATGTCTAATATATTAAATCTCATCAAATGGCATACTTCACTGATCTTCCACAGTCTGTTCCATTAAATTCAGCCTGTCCCCCACAGTCCCTGGGATCATCTCCTGCTAATTTCCTGCTTACCCCAAGGGAAGTACGGCCTGACAAGGTGACAGGGCACCCAGCAGACTAGAACATTCAGTGTACTGCTGCTTTACCCATGTTGCATTTGCATGGGTCATGCCAACCCCTACTACTAGGGAAGGCAGGGAAATAGAGCACACAGAGTTCTCAATGGAAGCAAAATCTATGTGTAGTCCTGCTAACACTAGAACAAGGGAGCTTCTTTCATGGAGAATAAAAGAGTAAAAATCAATGACAGAGTCATCTGAAGGCTGTAGTTTCTTTCATCCTATTTCAGAAAAAAATAAATAAAGCAAAAACAGGAATCAGTGATTCTAGTCTTTCTTTATCAGATTTCGTTCGAAAACCTACCCTCATTGGCAGTGAAGTGATACGAGCTATTTATCTGAAGGACACTTGATAATTCATTTGTTTATTGATTTTGTTGAGCAGATGTACATAACTCTGCTTTACGTGGAAACAAAAGAGGTTTTTTTATTATGTGGAAGAAAAACTTGACATGGGTTTAAAAAGTTTTGCTACCATTGGAAAAAAAAATTTGTCAGGGTAGAAGAACAAAATCAAGTGCTGTCTAAGTTCTAAATAACTTCAGAAAAAATCCAGAAGTGAAGCTAAAAGGATGGTTTGCAAAGAGAGGGAAACCTTTCTCATGAAGTTTAGAAGTGAAGGGAGATAAGCCCGAGTGATTTTGGGAGGGTGCTATGTGCACTCTGCTCATGTCACTGCTAACTTCATAGCCTTCCGATGGCCTCCCCATCACTCAGATTCAGAGGCAAAGCATCACTGGGGTCCACAAAGCCCTGCCTGATTTGGCCCTCTTAATCTTCTCTTACTCGCTGAGCTCCAGGAAGCTAGGTAGTCCTCACCTCAGGGCCTTTGCACTGGCTGCCCCTCCCTGTGGAACATCCTTCCTCCAGATTAAGACAAGCCTTTCTTCTTTACTTCCTTTGCTTTTTGCATAAGTGTCACCTCCCTGACTATCCTTCCCCATCCTTTTGCTTTAATTCCCTTATCATGTACTCTGATTTTATTTAATTACATTTTGTATTTATTGTTTGTCTCCTTCTAGTAGAGCCTGCCTGGTTCGCTCTTTTGCAAACTAAAACTCTTTTGTATTTCTTAATTCGGTGTCCAAAGTTGTGGTTATACTACATCCTTGATGCATTTTATTTACTCCGTGATTGAAGGCATTTTTGTCTCGGAAGCTGTGGTTATACTCTATCCTTCTATGCACCTTAGGTACTCCATGATTGAAAGTGTTTTTTGTCCTTTTTTGAATTCCTCCATTGCTATAGCTCTAGTTGTTGTGTACCTTGGAGTCAGTCCCCTGTCAAAGTGACCCTGTAAGGATTGATGGCTAATGGTGAGGGTTTACAGCCCTGACACCTGTAAAAAGACTTGATACATAGTAGAAACTCAGTAGATGCTCACTGCAGAAATTAATGGACTTGTGGACTTGACTTTGAATCCAGCACAGTGTGGGTCAGACTGGTAGTTAAGACAAAATCCTGGTCAAACAACACTGGGTTAGGGACCCTCCAGCGACATTATGGCAAACCCAAAACTAAACCCACTACTGTCAAGTCAATTTTGACTCATAGAAACCCCATAGAGTTTCTTAGAAGCATCTGGCAGATTTGAACTGCCAAACTTTTGGATAGTAGATATAGCACTTAACCACTATACCACCAGGGTTTCTACATTAGAACCAGAACAGGACTAAATAAGGTGGAAATGTATACGAGGACTGCCAACTAAGTTCATGAGCTCGTCCTAGAAGAAGTGCTACGTACCTCATCGCTGACTATCACCATGGCCATCTTTGAAGTACTCCCCTTGGGAAGCTACGCACCGAGGCCAGCACCTAATCCACTCTTTAAAGCAATCTTAGAACTCTTTTTCTGGAGTGGTCATCAGAGCTGTCATTGTATTACCCTTGATGTCCTGAATGTCATCAAAAAGTCTTCCTTTTAATATTTCCTTTACCTTCAGGTAAAGAAAAAAGTCATCGGGGGCCAGATCAGGTGAGTAGGGAGGGTGTTCAAATACAGCTAGCTATTTGTTTACTGGCTAAAAACTCCTTCACAGTCTACTAGACAATTGAAGTTTGCAAACTTGCTACTGTGCCACTATGTGGATTGGCCATTCCAGAAAGAGTGCCAAAATTGCTTCGAAGGGTAGACTAGGGGCTGGCATCTGTGCATAGCTTCCCAAGGGGAGTACTTCAAAGGTGACCACAGTGATACCCAGCAACGAGGTATGTAGCACTTAGAACAATTAAATTAATGGACTTAATTGTCAGACCTCACATTTCCCTGAATGTGTCCTGATGTCTGTCTCCTAGAATTTCTCTTAATATTGGAACACTTCCTATGTGCCAGGCATGTTGCTGGATGCCCCATCCCAAGACTAGTGGGTGTCTTGATTAAGGACTGTGATGGCAGATAATGGCTATTAAAACTACACATTCCTGGTGTTTTGTATAAAGTCATCACAAAATCATTGTAAGGAGAGTACTATTCCTAATTTTAAGATGAGGCTCAGTAATGTTAAGTGAAGAGGCAACAAAACAGGGGTCTGAACCAGCCTGTCGCCTCTAGCCTGCACGAAACCTCCTCTTTCCCATGAAGAATGTGACTACAGCCAGATCCTGAGGTCAAGTTCAGTGACTTCCTTGCCTTAGCCACCTAGTGTTGCTGTAATAGAAATGCTACAAGTGGATGGCCTTAGTAAACAGGCCCGTAGGCTACAAGTTCAAATTCTGGGTGCCAGCTTCAGGGAAGACTTTCTCTTTCCATGAGCTCTGGAGGAAAGTTTGGGAGCATCTGAGCCCAGGGACCTCAGGTCCGCAGGACAAGCTCTGCTCCCTGCACTGCTTTCTTGGTGGTATAGTGTTCCCAATGTTCTCTGCTCACTTCTGTCTTATTTTTCAAAACAGATTGGCTTAAGATGCTATCGAATATTGTAAACCTCATCAGCGTAAGTGCCACTAACTCATCTTATTAAATCTCAGTGACAGAATTGACAGCATGTAGGAAAATTCCCTCAAATGACAAAATGGTGGACAATCATATAATACTGGGATTCATGGCCCAGCCAAATGAATGCATACACTTTGGGGACACATAATTCATTTCATGACACTCCTCCAGGAGCCTGTCCTGCCATGGACAGAGGGAAGTGAGGACTCAAGTGAGGGCTGTGTTGCAAGTTGGAACCAAATCACAAGGGGCACAGGCTAAAGAACCGAAACCTCGGTGGTGGGTGACACCTTGGTGGTGGGTGACACCTTGGTGGTGGGCACTCTCAGGGACTGCATCATGAGAACCTTTGTGTGGGCTTCGAAGGATAGGCAGCATTTTAGCTGGTAGGACAGGCGAGGGCAGGAAAAACGGGCGTGGAATCAAGGAAGAAAGAACTGAGTATGTGGTATACAAACAGGGACAGATTACCCAGTGAGCAAGGTAAGCACGTGTTTCGGGCATCCACAAAACAGGACACCAGTTGTCCAAAGCAAAAACCCATAGATGCCAAGCAGACAGGGCACAAGGAAAAGTAAATACCACAGTGAAAGGGAACTGGCAGGGCACTGAATGAAACTGATGCCAGCTCTAGTGTATGAGAATGCACTGGCTGCAGAGTCACAAGGGCACCCACTCACAAGGTAATCTAAGCTAGGAAGCCCCTACCACTTCAACACCTTCACTGACATCTGTTTCCTATGATCTCCTCCCATGTAACTGAAACTGCTTATCTCAGTGGGCTCTTGGGAGAATACTATTTCTTTGTAATAAACGAAAAGTGAGAGTGGGCTTTTTAGTCTAACTCTTGCTACAGTTACCCAATATGCGACTGGGTCCAACTTTTTACTGGGCAAACATGAATTATATTAACAGATAACAGATGTCTGATTCATTTTGAGAGCACTGTCTTGTATATCCACATGTGCTGACCCTGTAACTCCAGCCAGGAGGACCAGCAGTGCTCTCTACCAACGTTTTCTATAAACACGAGAGTAGTTCTTACCCACGTCCTGGTAAACAACCAGTGGGAACTCCAGTCCTAGATCATGCTTGAGGGGGAGGTTCTCAAATAAATTGCTATTACAATGATCTTGGTCAAGTTCCTTTTTAACTGCATAGCATTTATGTACAAAATCACATCCTAAGTTTTGTAAACAATCATATTTATAACTTTAAATTTGTCATACATGTGACTATCATCCAACATACATTTCATACTAACATCAGTAATAATTTAATATAATACTAAAGAATAAGCATCCAAAATACTGGAAATATTTATCTAACATGAAAAGTTTAATTTATGTATCGAGTGAGTTTCATTTTTTGTTGTCTGCTGCATGGGACACAATGCTTGATATTGCTCTCTGTACACTAATAAATGGGGCATTAGGTATATTAAAGGAGCTCTGGTGGTGCAGTGGTTAAAGAGTTCGGCTGGTAACCAAAAGGTTGGCAGTTCAAATCCACCAAGTTGCTCCTTGGAAATCTTATGAGGCAATTCTATTCTGCCCTATAGGGTCACTGTGACTCAAAATCAACCTGATGGCAACAGGTTTGGATTTGTTTGATTGAAACGGTGCAAAATTCAATATTTATCATGCAGAATATGCTTCCGTCTTGTGACAGTGAAAGTAACAATGGATGTTTATCTGAACATTACATTTATATTTTATCAGGATATTTACGTATCTCACTGTAAGGAAAGTAAACAATTCCTCGAGGAAATAAATTAGATAGATATTTAATTTAGATAATAAAAATTATATTATTGTATTTTGTTTTCTGTTTTCCTTCTTGATGACTTTCTTTTAAGGAGCTGATTAATATTGTCATGAGTTGAAACAAACTTGCTCCTTGAGGAACTGTGTTATTGTTACATCAATTATGCACATGTCTCTGAATACAAGAGTTGAACAATTCCACAAAGAAATAGAATGTACATTTTACAGACTTTGTGTATGACAACAATTACATTTTCCTTTTCATTTCATACTCATCTTGCAAAACCTCACATTCAGTTCTCTTGTGGACCAAGTAAGTGCCCGCAGCGCTAGAACCACATGGCTTGTGACTTGTTTGATCCTGTCCAGCATAGGACCCTTGTGGCCCATTTGCCTCCACCGAGTATCAGCAGTACTCCTGTGAACTACAGAGACTCAGCACTGAAGAGCAGAAAGTGACTGCACAAGTTATTAAGTATTATTTCACGACGAAAAGCACTTGTGAAGAGCTACAGAGGTCTCGCCAGCAAACTTGGTACAACAGGTCAATAAAATAATTTTGAGTACATTGTTAAGTGCTAGTGCTCTTTACTACGTCAGATTTGAAGAACAAAAGCACGTGTTCCAAATGCATTTTTCACTTACTAATTTTCACATATAAATTTTTGTGTTTATGTCCAAATTTGAATGTAAATAATACTGTAAATTTGACTTGTTTCTAAAACTATTTTCAGTTATTCACATGTATTTTCTACAGTAGAATCAAATGTAAGAAGTGACATAATTTGACATCCAGGTAAAATGAAACAGCAGCAGTGAAGAAGAGGGCAAAAATGAAAGGACACAGAAAATAAAAAGGAAAAGGATTTGCCAAGTCCTCGAGACAGCTCCAAAGTAAACTTCGTTTTTAAGATATTATGAGTCAGAGGATACTTCTTCTGTTGAACACTCAAGTTTAATGGGTGTGCTTTGTTTTACTAGTACTGCTAGTATTGAAATTACTAATAGCAATACAGATATTACAGGTTTTGCTCTCAATTCTGCATCCATCCTTTGCTGTAGAAATATTAATAATGAATAGAAAGTGAAATTTGTTTTAAGAATGTCCCATCAATGAGTAGAGGCAGCAAAAAATGTTGACAGGAACTAAATAGTAGAAAAATAAGTCAGTTGTAGGAAGTGGTTGTACGAACACAGGAAGTACAGAGTAGAAATGAGGAGTGTGTTGTCATGGGGTTGGGAGAGCAGGTAGAGTTGCACAGATGTGTCCTTGTGGAATTTTTGCACCTGCAGACCCCATAAATAACAGAAATACAGATCCCAATTGGTTGAATAGTTTTTCTTTTAGTGATGCAAAGTGTTGGATTGGAAGAGGGCCAAGTAACTGGCAGAATCCCACAGTGGACCATTGGAAAACTTCTGTGTAAAATATCTGGATGGCACTATTTTCAGTGAAATGTGGTAAGAGTTCAGCTGCTAACCAAAAGGTTGGCAGTTCAAATCTATAGGGCTATTCTAGCCTGTCCTATATAGTCACTGGAAGTCAGAATTGACTCAACAGCAATGGGTTTGATCTAGTTTTTTTAGTTCAAAATTTCTGTTTGTAGATTTCACTATTAATCTTTCTCATGTAGATCAACTAAGTATTCTTTTAAGATGTGCATCTTCAACAGATGGAAATGTGTCGAGTGGTTTTTCACATTTAAAGTCATACTGGTAAAGAAATTGCAAACCAAGTGCTTCGGTATTTGTGTGAAGTTTGCAAAATTGATTTTTCTAAGCGCAGGGGCCAGTTCTATGTCAATACTGACAATATGTCAGGGTGTTATGAAGATGTGCAACAGAAACATTTAGAATATAATGAATATGTCATCTTCATGTGCTGTGCGTTTGCTTAATCTTGTAGGACAGAAAGTAACACGTTGTCGTACGAGAGCAGCTGACTTATGTTTTTTCTTTTATTGTAGTTAAGTGAAAGTTTACAATCCAAATACATGTGCCATGTAAAACCCCACAAGGACACACCTGTGCAACTCTATCTGCTCTCCCAACCCTGTGACAACACACTCCTCGTTTCTATTCTGTACTTCTTGTGTTCATACAACCGCTTCCTACAACTGACTTATTTTTCTACTATTTAGTTCCTGTCAACATTTTTTGCTGTCTCCACTCACTGATGGAACATTCTTAAAACACATTTAGGGAACAATTGAGTGTTAAAATTTCCTTCTGGTAGACATTGGGAAGTGCGTACTATAGCAGGGAGTGCAATCCTGAAATTGAACACTCAGATTCTAGATCCTTAGGAAATATTGCTGAAGACAAGATACAAAAAGGAGGTAGACAGGACACTAAAAGGAGATATCACAAGAGAAGCTGAAAACATTGCCAACAAAATGCAAACATGAGAGTATGTGTTTACGTTGGTTATGTGAATTATTACAGCCTTTTCATCAGACGAGGCAAGCTCCTCAATATCTAAAAGTAAATTTGAAGACAAGTGCAGATCTCTACCAGCCATTAACAGAGTATTTACATAACTTAAGAGAAGATTCTGGAAATGCCACAAAACAAATACTGCCAACTACTGATTCTCCAGCAGTTCACCATCAAAGAAGCATTAGAAAGAAGCAAGTAAGTGACAAAACTACTCCAGAATTATTGAGAGCCAGAGAAAAAGTTTCACAAAACCACATATTACACCATTATGGACACACTTGAGTCTTGCATAAAAAGAAGGTTGAGAGTGTGGAAGTTCTTTCAGATAGACTCAGTCTTTTCTAAACAGTGTGGAGATATCAAATGAAGAATGCGTGAAGGCATCCAAGACATTAGTGCAGACTTATTCCAATGACTTAAACACAGACCTTTACGGAAAATGCAACAGTTTTATCCTTACATGAGAACCAAGTTTTTAGACTCAGGAAAGACAAATTTAATGCAGGCATGTATGACTCTGTAATAGATGATAAAATACAGCACATGTTTCCATTTCCCCATGTTGACACGGCGTGTTGCATAGTCCTTGCTTTAATGATCACAAACTGTACCACAGACACTCATTTTAGTTCCTGAAGAGACTCAAAAACCCTCAGCATACAACAGTGATTCAGGAAAGACTCAGTTCATTATCCTTATTATGGATGGAAGTAGATATTTTTCCGCAGCTTACTGGGATGAAATCACTGAAGAATTTATAAGGCTGGAGAATAAAGTGTTTTTCATTACAACATATAAGAGGGAAAGATCTTTCTAAAAACAAAATGTACTAATTTGTCTTAATATTTATTTTCTGGTCATTAAATTTACTTTTATAACATCACTTCATTTGTTCATTTATAATTACAGCATTTATTACCATACAAGCATTGAACTGAAGTAAGCCATTTTCAGCAAGACTGGTGAAAGCCAGCTTTTCCCTGTAGGAGAGCAATGGAGTTTCACATTGATTCTTGAAACAGCTAAGAATATGAGTTCCTGGACTCACTTTCTTTGATGTGGAATATTCTTTTTACAAAAAGATGTGGTATATAGTAAAAATCTTAGTAACCCATGACCACTAAATTTTTATAATCCAGTTCTCATTCTGTTAAAAAGGCATGCACCACTTTTTTCAATTGCTGACACTATGGTTACATTTAAAAAGAAGTTACACCATGAATAGCCAACATATACACTCATATGCATGTTTATTTATTACATATATATACATGTACATGGAAACCCTGGTGGCACAGTGGTTAAGTGCTACATCTGCCAACAAGAGGTCAGCTGTTCAAATCTGCCAGGTGCTCCTTGGAAACTCTGTGGGACAGTTCTACCCTGACCTACATGGTTGCTATAAGTCAGAATCAGCTCAACGGCAGTGGGTTATACATGCACACACATAACTCACCTATCTCATTTGAATGCATAAGCAGAGGAGTCGGCACCAGATTATCAGTGTTTAGGGCCCTCACATGCCTTAATCTGGCCCTGGATGCAAATAAGACATCTTTGGTAAAAGCAACTCAGAGGCTTTTTTTGACATTTACACTGAGTTGTAGGGAGCCCTGGTGGTGAAGTGGTTAAAGGCACAAGCTCCTAACCAAAAGGTCAGCAGTGTAAATCCACCGGCTGCTCCTTGGAAACCCTACTCTGTCCTATAGGGAGGGTCAGATTCACTTGATGGCACACAAAAATTGCACTGTGGGTCAGATCATAAAGTTGTTTTTTAAGACTACAATAACGTGTCTAAAAGTGTTCTGTCACACATTCAAAATAATTAAAAAACCAAACCCACTGCGATCAAGTCAGTTCTAATTTGTAATGACTCTATAGGACAGAGTAGAACTGCCTCACAGGGTTTCCAAAGAAGACCTGGTGGGTTTGAACTGCCTACCTTTTGGTTAGCAGCTGTAGACTGTCACTGGCAGAGTCTCGTTGGTTGCTAAGCCCCACTGACTACTGTCAGAGAATCTCAGCATACTGGACTGGAGGTGGCCCAGATGTCCCCAACACTCCTTTTTTGCAGAGGAGGACACAGCCACCTGCTGAGAGGAAGTAATCATTGATCCGAGGTTCTGTTAGCAGCCTGAGGACCACGCCCAGGCCAGCTGTGTGTGCAAATGATGGCCAGTAGAGAGGGGAAAGGTCACTGGAGAAGATCGCAATAGGCCTCCCCTTGCCAAAGCATGTCTCTACAGACTAATTCCTCCCCTTACTGTACTGTGAAGGTGAGTCAGCAAACAGGCATACTGAGGTTATGCCTGACCCCACCTTGAAAACACATCTTTCAGATTTCTCAGTTAAAGGCTGGAAGCTGTAGTTATACAAGAGTCTACTATGCAACTTATTCTTTGACCATCTTTGTGCTTATGATTTTCTACATCATTTAATCAGTGCCCTAAACCAACACCTAACCTACCTTTGTGTGAATTCAGACTCATAGCAGCCCTATAGGACAAAGTAGAAGGGCTCCACAGAGCTTTCAAGGAGCACCTGGTGGATTTGAACTATCAACCTTTTGGTTAACAGACATAGCACTTAGCCATTATACCCCCAGGGTTTCCAGTCAGCGCCCTGGGATGGGCTGCTTTCTGTGAGGCCTCATTTCAAATCACTCTTTCTAGCGCTGCCTACCAGACTGAATTTCCTCCCTTAGGAGGCAGACTCTTCGGCCGAGGCATGTCACAGATCTCTAGGGGCCTGCTATTTCACCTGTTTGCATATACTGTTGTGGCTTTGTTAGCTTTTCCTGAATCTGGTGGCAGCTCTCTGATGAGACCGCCGATGAGGTGGGGGTCTGTCTAACAGGGACTCAAACACCGTAACATGAGACTGCGGGACTGTCCTGAGCGAAAAGGAGAGAGGGGTGAGAGGGAGGGACAGACGGCGTACAAGAGTGCCCAAAGCACACAGACGGACAACAAGCACGACACTGGGGAAAGACCAGAGGCTTTGCCATCACAGACCTGGCGGCCAGTTCCGGCGCGTGACCTTCAGGAGTCTCGTCTTTCCTTTTGTGTTTCCATTTCGCTGTTTATACAGACGAGGACGATGACACCTCCCACAGAGCTGTCCGGGGGCGAGCGGGAGGCAGTGCAGGCATACAGTCTCAAACATGTTGGCTGCTTCCTTCTGTTTTAGAGTAGACGATGCCTCCGCCAGGCCTCTTCCACTCTGTAAGTCTTGATGTTGGACTGATGATCCAGAATACGTCTGTTGAATAATGATCTCATGGCCTCTGTCAGAGCAAATGAAGTTTTGCCATGCCCTGTCCCCTAAGATGTGATGCAAAGGTGCATTTGAAGTTCCATTTTGTTCAAGAGACCTTGAGGACAGCATAACAGGAGTCTATCCTGAGAGCTAGACTGAATCTGGTCTTCTAGAAAATTTCCAGGGTTGGAATTGGAGAATACTGTCAGCTAGTCCTAAAAACACTCAATAATAATAGTCAGGGACTACACAGCACTTCCCTTAATACCTTGTACATGTTACTTGCTCACCTCCACTGTGCCCTGAAGTAAGTAATATGATCCCTATTTTGCAGAAGAGGAAACCAAGGCAAAGAAAGGTTAAATGACTTGCTCAGGGTCAACACAGGCTGTGAACCCACGGTGCGTGACTCCAGAGTACGCAGTCAGAATGGGGGCTGTTGATCTGGTCAGCACAGTGCTTCTAGGCTACATGGGGCTGCCAAGGGAAACGGTCACTGCCAGGGAACAAGTTACCTGGACCGCCCTCTATGTTCCAGAGAGAACAGACTCCAAGACTCACTGCTGTCATCCCCGCTTCCTTCCAGGGCCTGTTAACCACATGTTTTTTCATCGTAAACCTTCCACCTCCGCCAAAGCGCTTCTATGGCTGTGTTGCCAGAGAGGAAACTGAGGCAGAATGAAGATGACAGTCAAAAGTCAAATTTCGTCAAAGCTGGCCATTGCTTACATTCTCAGATGTTCTCATGTCTCCTGGATCCATTACACTTAGGGCATTTCTGTGTTTATTGAGGAAAGGCATCCAGCCCAAGGAGTGTTTCCTTAGCCAGATTACTCAATCTCTGTTGGCTCCTCTGCAAGTGGAGAAGAACAGCAGACTTGTCACCAGAGATTGAATTAAGTGAGATAATGCACAGATCCTTTTTAGAACAGCATTGTGGTAAAATGTCATAAGTGTTAGCCCGTTTGGATGGCTATTTATCAGTGTTCTGAATATATTAATCACATATAAACCGCATTCAATTTGATGAGGTCACAGGGTGAAGACCACTTACAGGAAACTGAAATCTGTTCTGACAGCTCAGCTTGGAGGGATAGAGAAGTATGCAGACAAAACATCTAAGAGAATTCTCTCCAAGCAACATGCTGGTTTCTATAACTCAAGGTGTGATGTTTCACTTGTAGTCACATGAATAAATTCGGTATGTTAAGTATATAGGGAATTCTGGTGGTACAGTAGTTAAACAAGTTTGGTAGTTCAAATCCACCAGCCGCTCCAAGGGGGAAAGATGTGACAGTCTGCTTCCCTAACATTAGAGCCTTGAAAACCCTGCGGGGCAGTTCTACTCTGTCCTATAGGGTCACTATTGGTCAGAATCGACTTGAAGGAAGTGAGTATTAAGTACAAAACTTCACAAAACACATGCCACAGTGTGTGAAAAAGTGACTAAATGAATCTATTTTGTTTTCTCTCAAGCTTCCATTCCAACTCATAGTAGAATTTTATAAAGTCAAAGAAACTCAGTGTCTTGGTGATGCTGCTATAACTGAAATACCCCAAGTAAATGGCTGCAACAAAGAGAAATTTATCCAGTCGTCATCCAGTAGGCTAGAAGTCTAAATTCGGGCATTGACCCCAGGTGAAGGTTTTCTGGGTTGCCTCTGGAGAAAGTTCCTTGTTATCCATCTTCCCCTGGACTAGGGGCTTCTCCCTGTGGGAACCCAGTCCCAAGAATATTCTGTTTCCTGTGCTTCTTTCTTGGTGGTATGAGTTTTCCCCTCTCTGCTGGATTCCTTTCCATTTTAACTTTTTTAAGGTAAAAGGGGAACGGTGATGTAGCGATTAAGCGCTACTTCTGCTAACCAAAAAGACAATAGTTCAAATCTACCAGGTGCTCCTTGGAAACTCTATAGGGACAGTTCTACTCTGTCCTATAGGGTCGCTATGGGTCAGAATCGACTTAATGGCAATGCGTTTGGCTTTGGGTTTTGAAAATAAAAGGTGGGATAGGCGATACCCTAGGGAAACTCCCTTTACACTGGATCAGGGATGCAACCTTAGTAAGGATATTGCAATCCCACCTTGATCTTCTTTAACATAATCTAATCTTACCTCATGAACCACGGGCAGAGATTAGGATTTACAACACACATGAAAATTACCATCACAGAATGGAGGACAGTAGCACAATACTGGGAATCACAGAATAACTTAACCCCCATGTTTTAGGGGGACACAATTCGATCCCTGACATTAGGCTACTTGAGGTTTCTCTTAGGGGTTTAAGGTTGAGTCTCTCCATTTTTCCTCAAGCCATATCTACGTTTTTATGGCAGCAGGTCATGGGAGGGAGAAGGGTCATGCCTCCATGTCAATGGGAAAAGCATTCTGTTCCCCCTAGTGTTTAGCTCTGTGCAGGTATCTCTGGTGACGTTCACTACCCTGTCTTGCTCTGATCATCAGCATGTATCCTTGCTGGCATCTGCTGAGGTAGCAGTGTCCTCCACGGGCTGCCTCCACCAGCCAAGACATTAAACCTGCTGCTGTCAAATAGAATCCAACTCATAGAAACCCTATAGGACAGAGTAGAACTGCCCCAAAAAGTTTCCAAGGAATGACTGATGGATTCAAACTGCTCACCTTTCATTTAGCAGCTAAATGCTTACCCACTGTACCACCAGAGCCCCAGCCAAATCATTACCCACTGTCATTGAGTGATTTCTGACTTACAGGAACCCTATAAGTCACAGTAAAACCACCCCTTTGAGTTTCCAAGGAACACCTTGAAGATTTGAACTGCTGACCTCTTGGTGGGTAGAAGTAGCACTTAACCACTATGCCACAAGAGCTTCCAGGAAAGACACTGTTGTTGCCAGATGCCATCAAGTCAGTTCCTACTCACAGTGACCCTGCAGGTCGAAGCAAACCCTCCCCATGGTGTTTCCAAGGACTGCCTGATGGGTTGGAACTGCCAACTTCTTGGTTAGCAGCCATAGCACTTCACCGCTATACCACGAGGGTTTCCAGCCAAGACATTGGGACCCCTCAAATGTATTAGCACACATACATGTACACACACATACATGCATACCCCATTTGGTAAAGAAGCAGCAGGACAAAGCCTTGACTTCTTATTAAATGGCCTCCGCTATAGTTTCCTCCCCTTTTCCCATACAACTTTCCATCAGTGTCCCTCCCCACGGTGAGCTCAGGGAACCACCGGCTAACGATTCTGTCCAATCCATTGCTTATGCTAGTGCTTGAGCCTCAGGACTTTCAAAATGCAGAATTGAATACTAACCTATTTATTCTATTTCCCTTTGTGTTTGTACTTGGGCCTTCTTTCTTGGGGAACAAGGCCAAGTTTTCTTGATTATGAATTTTATTTGGGAAGGTGCACCAACAAAGACGACATTACAAATACATAAATAAAAGGAATTTCAGTGACAAAGCTAAAAGTAGAAACACAATCCATATTACAAATTTTATGTTATCAGCCCTCTTCACTGATGACAAGACTCAGAGGGGCCTAGCAAGGAAGCCATATACATAAAGGGTAAGCTGTTTCTTTCCAAATGAAGGTGACAGGACCAGAGGGTCAGACTCTGTACCAGCAGCACTTGCGGTGGAGGAGATGGCTGTGGAGCATCACCAATCCCCAGGCACCGAGTGAGTGGTGAGCATGAACCCTCCATACTAACACCATTTAGAAGCACAGGGAGCTCAGGAGGAGACTTCAGGTCTGAGAACACATTTCTGAGAAGTGGCTGTGCTTGCAGGATTGTGACAGCTTCTTCCCCCTCCTTCCCAGCAGAGAAAACAATTATTCTTCACATTAGTCTCCCTCAGTTCAGACCCTCATCCATCTCTATCTAAGTGGCCTGAGATGAACACTGTCCAAAGAGCTTCTTTAAAAGCCTCCCTCAGCACAAACCACCCAATGCCTGGAGTGGCTTCCTCTCCCTGTTTGGGTCACAGGCCCCACCATCTGCAGAGTGATGGCCACCCCTGCTGGCCTACGCTGCTTTGATCTTGGCCCACAGGGGTCACATCCTTGCTTTGCTTGAGACCTTCCTGTCCCCTCTCTTTCCTAAATCCATCTGGTGTCTCTTCAAGGTCACTAATGACCAGCCTTTATTCACTTTAGTGGCATGTATAGTCTTTTCAGAGCTCCTTTGACCCATCTTAGTCTTTATTGTCCTGTCAGATGGTTTTTGTGGAGAAAAGAGCAATTTACCAAACTCACTCCAGGAGGAACTGTGAAGCCCACACTGAGTTGGTTGTCTAGCTGTCCTCTTCTCTTTCTGCCTATGAGCTGGTAAAGTCAAGGTAAGCTGTTGGGGTCTGGCTAACCTCAGACTCTCTCTCCCTTTCCACCTGCCCTTTCTTCTCTGCTGGAAACCCCGGTGGCATAGTGGCCAAGTGCTACAGCTGCTAACCAAAACGTCAGTGGTTCAAATCCGTTAGGTGCTCCTTGGAAACACTATGGGTCAGTTCTGCTCTGTCTATAGCGTTGCTTTGAGTCAGAATCGACTCAGTGACAGAGGGTTTGATTTTTTGGTCTTTTCTGCTGCTGGGGGCAGGATGACAATGGTGACAAAGGATGTGCAACTGTGATGGGCAAAGCCACTGCTTCTCTAGGCTTCCTACTGTCTTCATTCCTATATTAACCTAATCAGAATCTTTTTTAAAATAACATTTAATGTCCTATGAAAATTTCATCTGTATTCCGTGTGTAAACTACTTTAAAATAATTAAAGAGTGCATTGTTGGATTTAAAGTTGTGTCACAGGAAATGTCATGGACTGCAAGTGTGTATCAGTGTCCTACTGCTGTTGTAACGAATTACTACACACTTGCTGTCATTAGGTGTTATCGGGCTGACCCCGATTCACAGAGACCCTGTGCGCAATAGAATGAAGCAGCACCCAGTCCTGCGCCGTCCTCACACACATCGCTGTGTTTGAGCCCACTGTTGCTGTCACTGTGACAAGCCAGCTCACTGAGGAGCTCCCTCCTTTTCCCTCACCCTCTGCTTCACCAAGCATGATGTCTTCTTCCAAGGACTGGTCCCTCCTGATACCATTCCAGAGTACATGAGACAAAGTCTGGCCATCTTTCCTTTCAAGGAGCACTCTGGCCCAACTTCTTCCAAGACAGACTGGTAGTTCATGCTGTATTTAATGTTCTTTGCCAACATCATAACTCAAAGGTGCAAATTCTTGTCTAGTTTTCCTTACCCGTTTGTTCAACTTTCCCTAGCATATGAGATGTCTGGAAGCCGCTCATATGCATGATTGGGTCAAGTGTACCTATCACACACTTGGTCACTTAAAACAATAGAAATTTATCCTCTTAAAATTCTGAAAGTCAGACATCTAAAAAAGTCCTTGGGGCTAAAATTAAATTGTCATTAGGATAGGATCCTTCTGGATGCTACATGGGAGAATGCATTCCTTACCCTTTCCAGCTTCTGGTGGCTGCTGGTATTCCTTGGCTAGTGGCTGCCTCACTCCAGTCTCTGTCTCTGTCCTCATATTGCCTTCTAGTCTTCCGAAGTCAAATCTCCCTCTGTCTCCCTTGTAATTACATTTACAGCCTACCCGGATAATCCAGAATAATCTCCGCATCTCAAAATCCTTATGCACATCTACAAAATGCTTTTTGCCACCTAAGGTGATATTCAGGTTCTGGGTAGGATCTGTATATTTGGGGGAGGGGGGCTATTACTCAGCTTACAACAATGGGGAACCAGTTTCAATTGGAACCTACTCACAAAGTGATTCTTCCTGCCTAAGGGAGTCAATGTTATGACCTGCTCAGAGCCTCTGCACTTATGGGGAATATTGACACTGGTCAAACAGCCAGCAGGTGAGGGAGAGCTGCAGGCCCCACAGGTAGACCAGAACCACTCCCTGGGCTAGCAGATTGCAAACAAGGCAGCATTTTGCGAAGCATGTTGGATAGATAGCAATGGTCATCCAAACCACTGACAAATCCAGCAAAGGTGATGAGTGACTAGAACGTTGTGGTACACACTGATGGTTGCATCTTGCTTTCTAACATTACCCAAGCTGCAATGTGCCCATCAGTGGGGGATGGGTTATAATTGGTTTAAACCCAGATTTACCCACAGTTTCATGTTTATATGCATCACTTGGAGTAGGGTGGGCCTCTTGTTAAAATGCTGGTTTTCACTCAGTAGGGCTGGGGTGGGGTCTGAGATCCTCTACTAACAATCTCCCAGGTGATGCCAATGTTCTTCTCTATGATCACACCCGAGTAGAGAGGGTCTAAGCCAATCATATCAATCATATTCCCTCTCATCAGGGATTGGTCACATATAAACATGTCATTCAGTCTTGGCCAATAAAAGCTAAGAGAAGATCTGCTGAAGGGCTGCATGGGCTTCTGAGGAAGACTGTCCCTCCTCATGAAAAGCAAGAGAACTGTAAATACACAGCAACATTGCCCCCTTTCTTCCCTTCCTGCTTTGTACAATGTTGTGTGGAGATGCGAAGGCTGGAACCACAGCAGCCGTCTTGTGACCAAGATGGACACACTTGAGGATAAAACTTGTTCCACTGTGGATAGGAGAAAAGGGGAACAGAACAATGTAGACCTTGGGTCTCTGATTTTATCTCAGAGCTGCCAAATTAATTCAAGACAGTTTGCTGCCAGATTTCTTGTTAAATAAAATGTAAGTTCCTTGTGGTGTAATCCACTGTTAGACTGTCTGATCTTTGAAAACGAATATACTATAATACACATAAAACACACATAAGATCCCTGGAAGGAGGCAACTGTATGGGGAGAAGTACCAGGAACTGGAATCTACGTCTAACTACCAGGAGGAGATTATTTGCTTGCCACTGTGGGTATTCAGCAATTCTTCATAGTGAAGAACCTGATGGAGTCTCTCAGTTACAGGTAAGTTCCACTCCTCAGTCTACACGTAAGCCAAATTTGTAGGTAAGTTGGAGCTGTCAGACGTGCGGTTTATATCCAACGTCATTTAGTCAATTGTTTGTCTTAGTATATAGCATATAGTGTACCTCCCTATGAACGAAAAAGAAACACTTCCAGAAATACTAAAGCATCACCATCATAATAATATGACAATTTAGCATAATAATATAGTGATATGCTTCAAGTGAAAGAGCCTTGAAGCAGCGCCTGATGAAGATCAAAGACTACAGCACTCAGCATGGGTTACGCCTCAACATAAAGAAAATGAAAATCCCCACAAATGGGCCAAGAAGCAACATCATGATAGACAGAAAATACTGGCATTATAAAGGACTTCATTTTACTTGGATCTACAATCAATGCCCAGGGAAGCAGCAGTTAAATCAAATGACATTCCATTGGACAAATCTAGTGCACCAGACATTTTTAAAGTATTAAAAAGCAAAAATGTCAATTTGAGGACTAAGGTATACCTGACTGAAGTCAGAGAATTTTCAATTTCCTCACATGCATTTGAAAGCTGGAAAATGAATAAGGAAGACCAAAGAAGAACTGATGCCTTTGAACTATGGTGTTGGCAAAGAATACTGAATACATATGGACTGCCAGAAGAAGGAACAAATGTGTCTTGGAAGCAGTATAGCCAGACTGCTCCTTACCACCAAGGATGGTGAGGCTAAGTCTTACACACTTTGGGCAGGTTATCAGGAGGAATCAGTCCCTGGAGAAGGACCTTGTACTTGGTAAAGTAGAGGACGAGAGAAAATCAGGAAGACCCTCGATGGGATGGATTGACCCAGGGGCTGCAACGAGGGTCTCAAGCAGAACAGCGGTTGTGAGGATGGTGCAGGACCAAGTAGCATTCCGTTCTGCTGACCGTGGGTGGCTACGAGTGAAAACCAAGCCAACAGCATCTAACAACAACAATAGTCACGTTTAGATGGGCATTACATAGTCACGTCCATTTGTTATTATGAACCATTGCATCTTCCTTGAATTTTTAATTTAACAGGCCTTACAAGGGTTGGTCTGCAACCATGGGTTGCAGATAAATGGAAAATTGGTAACCCAGGGACTGTCTCTGTCTTTTTCATGCATCTCTGTGCAGGATTACTATACGGTTGTTGTTGTTAGGTGCTGTTCAGCTGGTTGCAACTCATAGTGACTCCATAGGTCAGAGCAGAACTGCCCCATAGAGTTTCCAAAGAGTGCCTCGTGGATTTGAACTGCTAACCTTTGGGTTGGCAGCTGTAGCCCTTCCCTACTATGCCACGAGGGTTTCCTACTTACTTTGTGGTAAGTATGTCTATAGTTCTCATTGCTTTCTTTGGAACCAGAGTCTCAGTAATTCTAATTCATCTTTGTAAGTCACAAACTCAAAATGTCCATCAGGCATGATACCTGAACTGGATAGACCCCGTCTTTAATAATTAGGACTCTGACGTTGACATGGAACTACTAAATCATAAAAGCCACACGTTACTGACCCTTCCTTTTAGCTGTACCCCTTCTGTTGCACTGGCTTCGGCCTGGGTGCACCGTGTCTCCTGTGCACACTTTCCACACCAGAACGACTTTTTGGCTCCATGCATCCTGCAATGAGCCACATGATTAATTGATCCTGAGTGGGACTTAAGCTACTTTGAAGAAAATCCCAGGAAAACAGACATAAAACACTTCTTTTTCTTGCTGAATTGTTTGTTTGAATTCCCTGACTGGCATCACATTTAATTATGCAATATCTTAGAAATACACAAACATCTGCAATTTTATTTCTAAGCGTATTTGATAGAGAAGGATTTTAAGGCCCCATGTGTGATTTCTGGAATATGACAGATCTTCTCCAGGCTGAAAAACAAAGAAAGAAACACATTCTTTCCAATGGCATGGGGTTCAAAATAGGTCACACAACCTAAAGGTAAAGACAGCAGCTCATTTGAAAATGCAGATTTCAGACTCTATAAAGGTATTTTTTTCTTGTAAGAATGAATCTTAAAGATTCTACCACCTCCTTCGGTAGGTGGTAATATGCCTGTAGCACTGGTGAGCTCCTTAACTTCTAATCTAGAAGGTTCTGCATTTGTGCACTTGGGACAGCTCTTCCACCATTGGCTCGGTCCCTTCAGGGTCTGAGTCAGCATATTGCCTGGTGGAAGAGGCCGCGCTGCACTGAGCTGTCACTTATATCAAACACAATGCCCTCAGGGAGTATGCTCATCATTAAAGGGGGATAAAAAAAAACCAAGCTTGTTAGAATATTAGTCAAGACCAGCACAGCCTCTTTCAATTAATTTTTAGAGATGTATTTAGGTCATACATCTGAATGATGCATATAAACCCACCGGCTAGTTACCTAGTATTTGCATGTTTTTAAACTCTTACAGCCATGCTTGATGGAGAATTCTGCTTTGTTTCAGCTCCAGGCAGAAAATGACTGTCCTTCCATCTAACCATAAAGGGATTGTGTATTTCTTCTGAAAGTTGGCCGCTGCAAAAAAATATTTCCGATGATCTTAGAAGATGGTGTCTAAAGGCCATTAACATTCCTAGCTCTGTTAACTAGAGGTTCTTTATATAGAATCGTTTGATGCCAAAATAATTTATGAATTCTCTACATCTCATTTAGTCTTTGTAGTAGAAAGCATGTATTTCATGAAGTCCCTTTAGAGGCAATGAAGGTTCAACACACAGCAGAGATGGTCCAGCTACAAAATGCTGTTCTTTGGGTAGAAATTAAGCTTTACTGAGAAATAAAATAAGCATTTTGGTATTTTTGTAGTGGCAAAGAATGTTTGAAGTACATAAAATGCAAAGGATCTTTGTTAGAAAAGATAAAGAAAACAGGCAAGAAGGCTGCAACACCCACGTCTTTCAAAATACTGTGATGTCATGCCAAATTGTAACCAAAGTAGACTAAAGTTACAGAATGAAGCCTTTGACCTTGCAAAATGCCACTTCTGTGAAGGCTTGAAAGCTATTTTAAGAATACATCTTTCTTGTGAAACTGAACTAGCCAAAACCTAACACAGTTTTCTCAGTGCTAATATTATAAAAGTCAAAAGTTTAGTAATCCAGGTAAACACACTAACATTGTTACCAGGTAAGAACTCAGGACAAACCAGCCATATATGCCCTGAGAAGGCCCCATCAGGTGAGGAAAATGAGGCCAAGAAAAAAAATAAGTAATCAGCCTAATCCTATGCAGATGCTTTGATCAAAAAATGCTATTTGTCAATTTCTAAAGAAAAGATTGCTCAGCTAGTATTTATACTAGCAACACAGTAGCTCTAGGAAAGAATTTCAGAGCCTCTCATAGCGTCTCATAACATGATCTGACCTTATACCAATGTGTAGGCTTCATTATAATCCATAGTTTGTTTCTTTGAGAGCTTAGTGTCAGAGAAAGTCTGAAAAGGCAAAGAATCTTGCAAAAGAACAAAGTAGGAGGACTCACAAACCTAAATTCAAAACATATTATAAAGCTATAGTAATCAAAACCATGTTGTATTGGTATAAGGATAGATATGCATGTCAATAAAATAGAATCGAAAGCCCAGCAGTAAACTCACATATTTACAACCAACTGATTTTCAACAAGGGTGCCAAGTCTATTCACTGGGGGAAAGAATCATTTCTTCAACAAATGGTGCTGGGACAACTCGATCTCCATATGGAAATGAATAAAATTGGGCCCACACCTCATACCATGTACAAAAATTAAGTCAAAATTCATCAATGACCTAAATATAAGAACCAAAACCATAAAACTCAGAATAAAACAAAGGCGGAAAACTTCAATACCTTGTTTTTCACAATGTGTTCTTAATTATAACATGGAAAAAATGAGCAGCAAAAGAAAAAAAAGACAAACAAGACCACCAAAATTAAAAACTTTCTTTCTTTAAAGGACTTTATGAAGAAATTGAACAGGCAACCTACTGAATGGAGAATGCATTTGGTAACCAAACATGTGACAAGCATTTAATATCTTTCATATTTAATATTTAAAGAAATCCTACAACTCAACAATAAAACAACAACCTGATAATGTAAACACAGATGTTCCTCCAAAGAAGATATACAAATGACCAAAAAGCACATGAATAGATGCTCAACATTATTACCCATCATTACTCATTGTTACTGCCCTAGAGTCTATGCTGACTCATAGTGAACCTATAGGTCAGAGTAGAACTGCTCGGTAGAATTTCTGAGGAGCACCTAATGGATTTAAACTGCTGACATTTTGGTTAGTTGACAAAGCACCATTCCAGAAACGCAAATCAAAGCCATGGAGGCAGATACCACTTCCCATCCACTAGGGTGGCTATGCCAAGCCAAGCCAAGTGCTGTCGAGTTGGATCCGTTATAAGGTACCCTAATGGTGAAATGGTTAAGCACCTGGCAATTAGCCAAAAGACTGGTGGTTGGAACGCACCAGCTGCTCTGCAGCAGAAAAGACCTAGTGGTCTTCTCCTCCCATAAAACTTACAGCCTGGGAAACTCTATGGGGCATTACTACTCTGTCCTATAGGGTCACTGTGAGTGGGAATCAACTCAACAGCACACAGCAACAAGGTGGCTATTATCAGAAAATAATAAGTAGTGGTGAATATGAAAAGAAACTGGAGCTCTTGGGCACTGCTGGTGAGAATGTAAAATGGTGCAGTCATTGTGGAAAACAACTTGGTAATTCCTCAAAAGTGAAACAGAATCACCCTGTGATCCAGCCATCCCACTAATTACATACTCAAAAGACTTGAAATCAGGGACTCAAACAGATGTTTGCATACCAATGTTCTTGCAACGTTATTCACTAGAGTCAAAAGGTGGAAACATTCCAGATGTCAACAGATGAATGGGTGAACAAAATGCGGTATATCAGTAAATGGCATCTTATTCATTTATAAAGAGAAATGAAGTGCTGAGACACACAGTTGTTGTTAAGTGCCATTGAGTTGACTCAGATTCATTGAAATCCTGTGTATAACGGAAGGGAACACTGCTCCATCCGGCTTCATCCTCACAGTTGGTGCTATGTTTGAGCCTATTGTTGCAGCTTCTGTGCCAATCCATCTCACTGAGAGTCTTGCTCTTTTTCACTGACCCTCTATTTTACCCAGCGTGACATCCTTCTCCATAGACTGATTCCTCCTGATAACATCTCCAAAGTACGCGAGACAAAGTCTCACCATTCTACCTTCTAAGACGCATTCTGGCTTTGCTTCTAAGTTTGTTATTCAGGCAGTCTCTGATATATTCAGTGTTCTTTACCCATGTCATAATTCGAGGCATCAATTATTCTTTGGTCATCCTTACTCTTTGTCCAGTTTTCCCAGACATATGAGGCAACTGAAAATACTCTAGCTTAGGCCAGTCATGCCATAGTCCTCAAGGTGACATTTTTGTTTCTTAACACTTCAAAGAGGACTTTTGTAGCAGATTTGCCCAATGCATTGTGTCTTTTGATTTCTTGACTGCTGCTTCCATTGGCATTGATTGTAGATCCAAGGAAAGTGAAATCCTTACCAACTTCAATACTTTCTTCATTTATCCTGATACTAGATCTGCCAATTAACTTTGCAAACTCACCCTAGAAAAAGTGCTACCTACCTCATTACTGAAAACCCCTGCAGTCATCTTTGACGTACTCCCCTTGGGAAGCTATGCACTGACACCAGCACCTGGTCAGCCCTTCAAAGCAATTTTGGAACTCTTTCTGGAATGGCCATCAGAGCTGTCATCGTATTACCCTTGATGTTCTGAATGTTATCAAAACGTCTTTCAATATTTCATTGAGAGCCACATCAGGTGAGCAGGGAGGGTGTTCCAATACAGTTATTTGCTCACTGGCTAAAAACTGCCTCACAGACAACTATACAATTGCATTTGCAAACTTACCAGCATGCACAATGACCATTCCATAAAGAGTTCCAGAATTGCTTTGAAAGGTGGATTAGATGCTGGCATCAGTGCATAGCTTCCCAAGGGGAGTACTTTGAAGATGATCATAGTGATATTCACCAAAGAGTTATGCAGCACTTAGAACTGTCATGGGTTGAATTGTGTCCCCCCAAAAATATGTGTAGCTATGTGGCTGCGACATGATTTCCAGTATCTTGTGATTGTCCTCCATTTTGTGGTTTTGCTAAACTGTATGTTAAAGGGGCTGTAAATTCCTGCATAGGATTACTTCCTTGCTCTGCTGTAGGGCGAGTTTCCCTGGAGTGTGGCTTGCCCCACCCTTAATGCTTTCAGCCTGCAAGAGATAAAAGGAAAGAGAAACAAGGAGAATGGGGAGCCTCGCAGCAAGAAATCAGCACCGGGAGAAGAGCGTGTCCTTGAGACCTGAGGTTTCTGCGCCAAGACACTCCCTGGACAAAGACTGATGCAATACTGAACTTTCCTCCTGAGCCGACAAGGGGAAAGCCTTTCCCTGGAGTGGACACCCTGAATGTGGACTTTCAACCTCCTGGACTGTGTAAGAATAAACCTTCCTTTGTTAAAGCCATCACTCTGTGGTATTTCTGTTACAGCAGCCCTAGCTGGCTAAAACAGAACAATTAAGTTTGTGGACTTAATCGTTGGACCTCATACTGTTTACTGGTTCATTTGTGAGGACTTTATTTTCTTTTTGCTGAGGTGTAATGCACACTTCTGGCTATGGTCTTTAATTTTCATCAGTAAATGCTTCAAGTCCTTTTCACTTTCCGCAAGATCGTATTATCTAAATATCGCAGATTATTAGTGCTACAACATGCATAAACCTTAAAAATATTATGCTGAACAAACTAAATCAGACACAAAAGGAAAAACATTGTAGGATCCCACTAATATAAAATATCTAGAATATGCAAATACGTAGAGATCAAAGTTTACTAGCAGTTGCCTGGGGCTGATGGGAGAAGGGGATGGTGAGTTATTATTTAGCAGGTACTGTGTTTCTGTAGGACAGCCTGCTCGAGGAGCTGTGGTGGTACAGGATTTAACAGCTCAACTGCTAGTTAAAAGCTAGGCAGACTGAATCCACTGGCAGCTCTTTGCTAACCCTATGGGGTAATTCTACTCTTTCTGTACAGTCACTATGAATCAGAATCGACTCAACGGCAGTGGGTTTGGTTTTCAGGGTTTCTGTTTGGAGTTATGAAAAAGTTTTGGAAATGGATAATTGTGATAATAATACAAAGTCTGACAATTACATTCACAAACTCATCCTTGAAAAAAATGCTACATACCTCTTTGTGACACCACTTGCAGTGGTCACCTTTGAAGTGCTTCCTTGGGGAAGCTATTCACCGATGCCAGTGACTGGTCTACCCTTTAAAGCAACTCTGGAGCTCTTTCTGGAATGGCCATCAGAGCTGTCATCATATTACCCTTGATGTCCTGCATGTCATCAAAATGTCTTCCTTCCAGTATTTTCATTTATCTTTAGGCAAAGAAATAAGCCACTGGGGACCAGACCAGGTGAGTAGGGAGGGTGTTCCAATACAGTTATTTGCTTACTGGTTAAAAATGCTCTCATAGACAACTGTACAATTAAGTTCACGAACTTGCCACCAGGCCACTATGTGCAACGGCCATTCCAGAAAGAGTTCCAAAATTGCTTTGAAGGGTGGACTATGCACTGGCATCAGTGCATAGCCCCCCAAAGGGAGGACTTCAAAGGTGACTATAGTGATATTCAGCAATAAGGTATGTAGCACTTAGAACAATTAAGTTCGCAGACTTGATTGGCAGACCTTGCATAGCCGAGTGAATACAATTAATGTTACTGAGTTACACACTTGAAAATGGTTAAAAGGATAACTTTTTAAATCTATATATTTTACCAAAATAAAGTATTAAAGAAAGAAGAAGAAGAAGAGCTAGTTAAGAGGGAGTTCAGCACAGGGATGGCTACTCAATAAAGGTCCTCAAAGAGGTAACAGAAAAGTGGTGCACTTAACACTATCCAAATTAAGTATTAACACGAGAGTCTCTGGCAGCCGTTCTGGTGACTGTTTGCACCGAGCTGAGGAAAACACTCTAACTGCAATCTGGGGGTTCGTACATCCTTGCAACATGGAATACTGACAACACGATCGCATCAAGACATAACTTTAATTGCAAAATTCACTTCAGATTAAATCACTAGCACTTCTGTGACCCTACAAAGTGACATTATTAGGTCTGAAGCTAGCCCTGATGAACACACACAATTGTATGATTAAATAGGCAGTTTCGTGGGCACGGTGGGTCAAGGCATATGGAAGTTTGAGCCTGCCTGGGACTCGGTAAAAGCAGAACTCGTTGTTTTTATGTGGGAGAGCCAAAGTAGCTCAGAAAGACACAATTGCTCTCTGGAAAAGGGAAAATATCCTTTCAATTAAAAGTGTGGTTAAGGGAATGATAGTTGGGAGTTTTTTACCTCATTTTTCCCACCACTGTCTGAAGGTGGTGCGTTCACTAACTACCTGCAGGTCTGGGGGAAGAAACACCTGTGGTAGGCAGTTGGTCCTTTCCCACCTCTGCCGCTCGATAGCCACAAAACCTTACGCAAGTTAACACTCTAAGCCTCAGTTTGCTTCTCTGTAAAACCAAGATTCCAATATTCTTCTCTCACTGGTGTCTTAGTCATCTAGCACTGCTCTAACAGAAATACCATGAGCGGATGGCTTTAACAAAGAGAAATTTATTCTCACACACCCAGTAGGCCAGTAGTCTGAATTCAGGGTCCTGGCTCCAGGTGAATATTCTCTCTGTTGGCTCTGGAGGAAGGTCCTTGCGTTGCATCAGTCTTTCTTTGGTCTGGCAATGTCTCAGCACAGGAACTTCAGGTTCAAAGGATGCGCTATGCTCTCTGTGCTGCTTTCTTAATAGCATGAGGTCCCCCTGATCTCTCTGCTAGCTTCTATCCTTTATATCTCAAGAGACTTCGTCAAGGCACCAAACAGTCTTACTATTTAGTCCTAAACCACCAACACGACTGCTGCCCATCCACCCTCACTAACATCACAGAGATGGGATTTACATCACGGAGGACGTCTCACAGGAGGAGGAATCATGGCCCAGTCAAACTGCCACAGATTTTGTTTTGGGAACACAATTCAATCCATGACACTGGCTGTAGGAAGATTCATTAACTTGATGTAGACTCTGAACGGCGCAAATAGTTTAAGCATTCCACCGCTAGCTGAGAAGTTGATAGTTTAAAAGTACTCAAAGGCACCGTACAGGACAGGCTTTTTGATCTGCTTCCAAAAGGTAATAGACTTGAAAATACAAGTGAGCACGTCCACTTTTGCCTAAACAGGGCTGCCAGTAGTTGGAATTGAATAGACAGCAACTAACAAGTGCCTGGCACACAGTAGGTACTATTAAATATCTGAACTTTTACAAGTTATGTTTCCAAGTAGGATCCTCTTTCAATATTCAAGTCCATGTCCACTAATTAATTTTAAAGGCAAAAGGTAAATGCAAGTAAATAAACACTCATATTTATACAAGAGGATATAGCGCTCCTCCATCCCCCAACACTGCCTTATGATAGGAAAGCCAGAAAAACATCACAGCACTAACAGAACAAATCATAACTGAGCTTATCACCTATATGAGATGCTTCCACAGCTTAGAAACACACTGGGCCACTTCATGTTGGTTTATGCATTTCTGGCATGGGTCAGGGACAGCCCAAGCAAACAAAGCCAGCCCCTGCAGCACGCAGCACATCTGCCCCAGACAAGGCTTTAAATATGGGCTTCCCTCCAGAGACTTGGATCTCCAGTGCAAAAAACAGTTCGGGGGGCAGGGGGGAGAAGAGTGCTTAAGTACAGTTCCTCAGACACATATCTTTGGGATGATTCGGGGCTCTTGGGATTTCTGTGCGTCAGAATTGACTCTACAGCAAAGGGTTTGGGCTTTCAGCTGGTTTCCTACAAATCCAGAAGTCCAGGAGGGCCTCAGCTCCTTCTTCATATCTACAGAACTGGGGCATCATCTTGGTCTAATTTTTTATGAGCCGGTTGGGTTTCTGGCATGGTCTGTTAGAACAGGTAAACAAGATGTCATTCTTGTTCAAAATGGCAGTGCTTTTCAACTGCTACAGCCACATGGCCGTGAATTAAAATACGGTTCTGATGCCAGCCCTCTGCCCAAGTCCACCCCTTGGCACCTGCCCAGCTGTGTCCAGAAGCTTCACCCTGGGGCCACTACAAAGACATAGGACATTGGCCTGCATTCTATCACAGAACCTGGGAAAATACTCTGGAATATAGGCAGTCCCTAGGTTATGAATGAGATCTAGTCCTAAGTCTGTCTTTACATTGAATTTTAGGTAAGCTGGATTAGGTACATACAATTCTTATTTAGCATCAGCCAAATGTTTGTCTTAGTACACAGTTTATATTCTACCTTTCTGTATTTGGAATCAAATTGATGGCAATGGGTTTTGGTGTTTTATCATATAAAGAACTTAAGATGCACTTCCAAATCATGCAGTGTTTTCATGAGCACCATAAAACAGTACATGCGTTCATTATTATGAACTATTGTATTTAACTCCAGTGTTTAATACAGCAGGCTTTTTTTTTTTTTTAATATGGTAGTCTGTTTTTAAGTTGGAGTTGCCCATAAATTGGATGTTCTTCACCTAGGGAATTACCATCAGACTTTAGGGTGGCCTGTTCTTAAGTACAAGTAGTCTGGAAGGCAGATGTTCATCCCCTGGGGACTGCTTGTATAGGAGGCAGGCAGATTCCTTGCTCAGTGCTGCAGTCACATCCATGCCACCTCATTTGTGACGTGGTGATAGGTGGTCTCAGAGCGGGGTCCCTGACCCCGAGCACCTGCATCACCAGGATCTTGTCAGATGTGGAAGTTCTCAGGACTTGCCCCTGAACTACTGGCAAGGGACCCAGTATTCCGCTTTAAGAAGCCCTACAGATGACTCTCATGCACTCTGAAATGAGAGAACTACTGGTTAAAAAAAAAATAAAAAGTTAGTTTGCAGTTATCCTCACACAGTGAATCAATAGGTATCTTACTGGTCAGGCATCCCAAGTATTTCTGAGACTTTTCTATATTCACTTAGAAGAAGGAAGAAAAACCTCTCATTTCATTCACATGCTTCGTATTCTGAAGAGTAACCTTGTTCTGAAAACATCAGATGACACTAAGCCTGATCATTAGAAAAGAAAGGTCACCCTTCTAATTTCATTACATTTCATGTTTACGGTCATGAGACAAAAATCTCCTGTTTTCCTCAAATCAGAGTGGCATAGTGGTTTAGTTCTACATCTGCAATTCAAATCCAGCAGCCACTCCTTGGAAACTCTATGGAGCAGTTTTATTCTGTCCTATAGGGTCATTATGTGGCAGAATTGACTGGATGGCAGTCGAGTGGACAGGCTAATCACACTGTAGTGCCTCTACAAGGTGCAATTGCTTCATAGTTTGTACATGTTTTATTCACATAGTGCAACTCCATCAAAAAGCTCATTGCAATTGAGTTGATTGCAGCTCATAACGATCCTATTGGACAGAACAGAACTACAACATAGGGTTTCCAAGAAGTGGCTAGTGGACTTGAACTACCAACCTTTTTGTTAGTGGCCAAGCTCTTAACTACAGCAGAGTTCCAACTCAACTTAGCAGCTCACATTATGAATAACCACGCAGTGACAGTCATCCAAGGGGTAAAAATACTGTTTTAAACCTAGTATCTACTTACAAGAAGTGCTCTGGGAGTTCAATGGGTAAAACAATCAACTGCTAACCTAAAGGTTGGTGGTTCGAAACCACCAGTGGCTCCATGGGAGAAAGATGTACCAGTCAGCTTGAGTAGAGATTTACAGCATTGGAAATCCCATGAGGTCACTATGAGTGGGAACTTTGTGGCAGTGGGTTTGAGCTCACTTATAATGTGTCTTCATCGTTCTTTTGCTACCTATGTATAAACACAGTCTTGTGAATATGTTTTCTGCATTTAATCAAAATGAGTACTGAATGTATATGTAGGTAGATCCTACAGAGAGAGGGAGATATGAAAGGTTGAATATAAAGGGGCTCTAACTGGGAAACGTTAAAGTTCATTACACACACACACACACACACACACATGTATATGGCAAAAGTGTATTATGTAACACAATACCTTCTATTTAATAACTTTCACTTTGGTTTATAAAACTCAAAAGCACGTAGTTAAAAGAACAAGAATTGAAAGTGTATGATGGATACGTCCCTCGTAGCATTTAAATCTCTTCCACTTGATTAAAAATTCCTAGTTCCTCTTCACTGAATTGTTTAGAGTTTTTGAGCAGGCTCTGCCCTGATTAAAACAAATTAGCATCAGAGATCCCCTGTTGAATGAGAAATCATTAATTGAGAAACATGCAATGCTCCTTAATTACCTTTAGAACAGCAAGAGAACAAATAATCTCAGCTTCCAGAGGGACCGGTTGCTCTGTACTGTGGACTTCTTTCTTGGAGCTGCTGGAATAAAGCTTAAGTTGCAAACACAACTGGGGAATATCAATGCAAGCTTCAGTAAACACACTGTAGATTGTTTATCTAAAAGAAAAATATCTAGGTGATGACTAACAGGAAGAGACGAAAATGTTTTAGCCTGTTATTTTGATAAGAGTTTTAAAAATGTTGAATGCTGCTTCGTGCCATCAAGCCAGTTCTGACTCACAGTGACGCTGTGCGCAACAGAACGAAACACTTCCTATCCTGGGCCCTGCTCACAATCATTGTTGCAGCACTGAGTCAATGTACCTCGTTCAGGGTATTACTCTTTTTTTTTTTTTCACTGACACAGTACTTTATCAAGCAGGATGACACTCTCTGGGTACTGGTCCCTCCTGATAATACATTCAAAGTAGGTAAGACAAAGCCTCACTATCCTGCCATCCAAGGGGTACCCTGGCTATACTTCTTCCATGAAAGACTCGTGCTTCTGATAGTCCATGGTATGTTCAATATACTTCACCAACATCATGATTCGAAGGTGTCAGTGCTTCAGTTTCATTATTTGTTGTCCAGATTTTGCATGTGTGTGAGGTGACTTGGGTCAGGTGCATCTAAGTCCTTACGGTGACATTTTTACTTTTTAACACTTTAGATAGATCTTTTGCAGCCAATTTCTCCAGTGAAATTCACTGTTTTATTCCATAACTGCTGCTGTCATGGGCATTGATTGTGGATCCAGGTCAAATGAAATACCTTGACAACTTCAGTATTTTCTGTTTATCATGGTGTTGTTTATTGGTATACATTGGTATGCTGAGGGGTAAATAAATCACTTCTTTCAGTAGGATCAGAGTGAAGCTGGTTCCTCTGAGCTGTGGTTCAAGATGTCACAAATGCCTAAGTTTTCCAATTGCTGTTTCACTTCACCATCTCTAACGTCCGCTGTCCTTCATCCCCTCAGTACTCTCCCTCATGTTTTTGGATTCTGTAATCTCTTGCAGTGTCTCGCAGAAAATTCACAAATTCTCTCAAGTAATTATCTCATGCAGCTGTGGAAGCTGGCAAGTCCCAAATCTGTGGGTCAAGCATAGGATTCTCCTGACTTTCCTGGCTGCAGTGACTAGCAAGCCCAAGCCAGCAGACCAAACAACAGGCTTCTAGCTGGTGAATCCCACAGTTGGCAGGTCAGATGGCTGGCCACTGGCTCAAGTCCCCAAAACTGGAGGTCAGGCAATGCTGAGCCAGATGGAAGATCCAGATGCGGAGAGAGAGAGAGGAAACAGAAAGAGTACCTGACCAGAGGACCCACATATATGTAATACATTGGATGCAAGCCACTTCACGAAGGGTGGGACTTGAGTCATGCCCTCTGGCAAGGCTGTGACTCGTGATACAACCCACACTAATCCTGCCTCATTTACATATAGAGGTTAGGATTTGCAACACACAAACTGGAAGATAGTTAAATTAGATCACAAAATGAGAGGATAGCCACTTACTACTGGGAATCATGCCTAGCCAATCCAGTGTACAACAGTAGCCACCACACCTCGTTAGGGTTCCCATATACTTTGTTTGCACGGTCCCACCCAATCATTACGTGAGAGTCACAAAGACTGTGACCAGAAGGCCGTGTTAGGTAATGGCCTGCCCTACAATGTATAATCCATACGGAAAGCTATATCCTTTACGATGTTTACATATGCCAATATTGATTGAGAAATAATCTGAGCTGTCCTTTCTGACCAGATTTTAATGCTTTGTGTAAAATAGTTCATTTATGTAATTACCTGATAAAATTTCAGAGACTTATGCACAGATGAGTAATTTTATTATTTAACAATGGAACGGAAAGTGCCAAAGTATTAAGCTTCACAAAATCAGCCTTGAGTATAGATTCAAATCATGATAGGGCATGTCAGTCATTCCTTCCTTTCTCGTGTCTTGCATTCCACCCAGATAATAAACTTGACATTCTCCCAACCTTAAAAAGATACAATGCAAATAGTCACTTAGAATCTACATTATGAGGGCAGTTATCAAGAATATGTACACAAAGCAGTTTGCAACAAAAAGGGTAGAATATTAGAACTGTACAAATATAGTATGTAGACTTATCAGCAAGGTTGTAATATTACAAATCATGAGAAAAATGTTTTGTGGTGTGCTTTCCAAGGGATTCTTATGAAGCTACTGACATTCTACTTCAGGAAAAAATAATTCTCAGCTCACTAATGTGTAAAACTGCTGGAAAAATGACATCCCACTTCTCTGCTACTTCTGGCTGACACCAGCTACACAGACAGCACTTCCTCCTCTAACCACCTGGAGCCAGGCCAGACCTCCCAAGTCAAAGGGCACCATCCTCCACACTGCCACCTCTGCCCCAAACCTCAGACACTAGCCCTAAGCTTAGGGCTCCTCATTTATGTAATTACCCGATAAAATTTCAGAGACTTATGCACAGATGAGTAATATTATCATTTAACAGTGCAATGGAAAGTACCAAAGTACTAAGCTTCACAAGATCTGAGTACAAATTCAAATCATGCTAGGGCATGTCATACATTCCTTCATTTCTCCTGTCTTGCATTCCACCCAGATAACAAACTTGACATTCTCCCAACCTTAAAAAGGTACAATGCAAATAGTCCCTTAGAACCTACATTACAAGGGCAGTTATCAGGGACATGTACACAGAGCAATTTGCACCAAAAAGGGGAGGAGTGCTACAGATGAGCAAGTAAGCACAGTGAAGCTTTGTTTACTAGGTAATCAATCCATCCTTGCTCAGACTGGTAATTTGCTTGAATAAATGGAAACTCATGGAAAGTGCTATACTTATTATTACAGTTTTATTACAGCAAAAAGAGATGTGAATGAAAAGACACGTAAGAAGAAGTCTAGGAGTGTTCTCGTTTCAGAGCACCAACATCACAGAGGACAGGCCACCCTCCCACATACACTGATAACCTTCTCCAACCATGAAATGCATGCAGCTTCCGAGTTCAGAGCCTTTACTGGGACTTCATGCCTGAGCATGGAAACCCTGATAGTGTAGTGGTTACCTGCTATGCCTGTTAACTGAAAGGTCGGCAGTTTGAATCTACCAGCTGCTCCTTGGAAACTCGATGGAACAGTTCTAACTTTGTCCTGTAGGGTCACTATTAGTTAGAATGGATTCGACAGCAATGGGTTTGTTTTGGGGGGGGTTTGGTTTTGGGGGGTTGTTTTCTGTGGGGCTTTGGTTTTGAGGGGTTGGTATTCCTGCACAGAGTTGATCAGTTAGATCAGCTCCCTTACTCTGAGTTTGGGCTGAAATCTCAAAGTGGTCTTTCTGACCTGGTCAGGCCCCTACCTGAGTCATCACCTCATTAGCACAAACCCTCAGGTGTGGTCTGGAGGCCTCATGAAAGACCCTTCAATCACCAGGAAATTCTGAGGTTTTACAGGCTGTCTCTCAGGAACCAGGGACAAAGACCAAATTCTTTGGGGAAAGTTCAATTGCCCACCCCACAAAAATGAAAACACCTTAGATACAAGATTGATATGAGACTTTCTAATGAAAGGCCCACCCCATAGCTATCTTCTGAACACTGTTCAGAAAAGAGACATTGCGTATCATATGTGACAAAGAAAACAAAACATACAGTTTGAAAATTCATCCTAGACACTGTCTTATACGAAATCAAATGATGGATTTGGTAGTTTTTGCCTTAAGGAAGATGATCACCATTTTAACAGCCAATATCAATTGCATTTTTGATTAGAGGGTCAAATTGGAACTGCCACTGGAGAAATCAGCGAAGAGTGAGCACCAGAGACCCAGCAAGCTGCGACTCTCCTTCTCCTGGGGTCACCCGCAGGGAATGTTTGAGGGAAGCTGTATTCTTTTATCATCACTGGGCAATGAGCTGCAAGTGAACCCTCAGTTCTGACTCTCATCGGGGAGCAGTCTTGATAAGTGGAATATCCTGTTTGCTATTATCTATTTGCCTGGCAAGGTTATTCATTTTGGGCTGAAATCAAATTGTTTTAAGCTGAGCTGGTGTTTTTATTGGTGTCCTTCCAGCTGGCCTTCACTTTTAAGTGCCATCGTATTTCAACATGCTGATCTAAAGAAAAAAATTACGGCTGCCAACACACACCCTCACAAAGGAACAAAGATGGGCAAGGCCTATTTTATTTCTTTGTTTTGTAAAGCACTGCGAGAGGTGTGGGAGTGCTAGTCTGTGGCCGGGGGAAATGGGCTGAGTAGCTGATCAAAGGTCAGGAGAGGTGTGTGATGGGAAAGAAAATACAACATAATCTGTTAGTATTTGCTATAAAATTGTCATTTAAAACCCATGAAGATAATACTTGAAATACGCAAAAGCGATTTTTTTTTTTTTTAAAGAAAAACTTCGCAAAGCACAACCGTGAATCACCTGGCAACTTGTACCAGTCATTGTCACTGCAGTGTAATTATCTGGGAATGCTGGAAAATGCATGCACTTCACAGCATTACCAAAAAATAATGTATTTCAAGAGAAACTTCATTGCTGGTGGCTTACTGAATTTAACCTTGCCCCTTTCCTTGTAAAAAGAGAAAACATTTAACCATCATCTGCTTTCCATTTCAGCCACAACAACCCATCACAGCACTCAGACTAAGCAGCTTTGTGTTTATGTTTTTTTTTTTTCCTTTTAGCCCATTTGACTTCAAAACAGAAACCCTGGTGGTGTGGTGATAAAGTGCTATGGGTGCTAACCAAAAGGTTGATGGTTCAAATCCACCAGGTGCTCCTTGGAAGTTCTATGGGGCAGTTCTACTCTGACCTACAGGGTTGCTATGAATCAGAATCCACTCCAAGGCAGTGGGCTTGGTTTTTGTTTTGACTTAAAAACTGGGCTTCCAGCTGGTTCTTTCTTTAGGCTCAAATTCCCCCTTCTTAAGACTTTGCATTTCTACTCTGAATCTACATTTTTAACGTAGATCACACATGTATATTCTGATTCAGTATGTCCAGGGGTACAAACTCAAATTCTCAACGGTGGGTGGTGTGGGTGGAGGCCGGTGGGGGCAGGTGGGGGGGTCCAACCAGGAAGAAAAGGTTTCCAAGCCCTGCTTAAAATAGGAGTGGTTCAAACAACTGGCCTGTGATGTTAAGAGAGAGGCTCCATTTGAGTTTATGTGGAAATTCACTACGTCCCCATACAGGAACTCCAACTATAAAGTTTTTTTTTGAGAAGCAGGGGTTACAGACGCACAAAGAATGGTTACAAGAATTTGCTGGCTAATGCCCTTTTCCTAGGCGGATTTCCTGGAGCAAGCTCTCCTACCTGACTGAGCACACTGGTAGTCTAAAGAAGCTTACGCTCGAACAAGTTTGTGTTGTCTTGCACGAGTGAAAATACCACTTCTGCCCCATATACAGTCAAACCTTTAAAGGGTGAGTAGAATGCAGCGTTTCTGCTGCGGCCTTTGAGGAGTCCCTTCCTTGTTCACTGAGTGCTGCTCCACAGCTAGTCCTTAAATGGGGATTATTTCTTCAAGGCACCAGTGTTTCTCAAAACAGGCTGGGACGCCCTGGGCGGCAGGCAGATCCGAAGAAGGCATGTAGTTTACAAAAACTCATGTGAAATTATTATAACACACTTTCATATTTGGAAAGCGAAAGTGATACTTTTTGTTTTCATAGACCCATAACCCACTGCCATTGAGTTGATTCCGACTCACAGAGACCGTATAGGACAGAGTAGAACTACCCCATAGGGTTTCCAAGGAGCTCCTGTTGGATTCGAACTGCCAATGTTTTGATTAGCAGCCATAGCACTTAACTCCTATGCCACCAGGGTTTCCCCTCTATCTCTTAATAAACACACAATTCCCTCTTCAAATTCTAACAGACTTCCCTCCTTGTTTAGAAGCAAGGTACTTGACATACCCAAAGCAGTTAGATTTAATGAGGTTTCTCTAGTCCTACTATGAAAACAGGAAACTCTAGCAGGCAGTTCTACTCTGTCCCATAGGGTCACTATGAGTCAGAATTGGTTCAATAGCGATGAGGTTTTCAGGTTATGGTTGGAGCTAAATAAAGGCCAGCCTGTCAGCCACTGACAGACGATTACTTTGGGGAAAGTTTTCAGCCCAGAGAAAATTCTGATTTGAGCTAAAATCTCTTTTGATAGCCGCTCATCCACCATCAGAAAGCTCAGGAGGAGAGCTGGCAAGGCTTGGACGTTCAAGGCAGTTGCTGCTGTTTGTCCAGAACAGAAAGGGGCTCTTGGATTTTGTCAGCAGCTCTACTTGCTCTAGGCCTCTTACAGAGCTTCTCTACTTCAGAGCTCCTGGGTCAAGCCAGCCAGGCTGGACATGTTTCTCAGGGTTGGGTGGATCTGTGGATCGCAGCCCTTTTCTTGGCCTGTTCCCAGGATGGGGAGAACACCTTTCTACCCCCTAGAGCCCAGGAGGGGCTGACCTTAGGGACAGGCTTCAGTTCAGGAGGCAGAGGTTAAACTGGGAGCAGGCCCTGAGCCCAAGAGGGGTTCAGGATGCTTGGTGGTGGTGTGGGGGTTGGAGAGGGAGAGTCGCTGGGATCTTCCTTGGCCTGATGCTGCCCAGCAACACCTGCGTGAAGCCCAGCAGAGCAGCATCACTGACAAAAGGCCTATATGGGGACAAAGGGACCAAGCCTGGTACCTGTGGAAGAACAGGAAATTCCTCAGCTATGGCACAGCTGCAGCAGTCTCAGACAGCTGACTTTTGCTGGGAGCCAGCCCTGACAGCTTTTTCAGGGCCCCATGAAGGGAGGGAAATGGCGTCAGCTAGAAAGAATTGAGACAGAGACAGGAAGAGTTTTGGAGAAAAATGGCAGCCCGTCAAGGTCTGTCTTTCTTTATATTTTATAGTTGAGATGACGTGATTTTCACCCTGCCCTCTGACCACACAAGCTATTGGCTAACTTGAAACCGAAACCTGGTGGTCTCGTTTTTTTTCTTGTTAATTGTCAAGGCCTTCTAGACAATGGCCCGAGGCAAGTGTGTTGTGGTGATAATTGACAGTGAAAACAAAGTTATGCCCCAGCTCAATCAGCCCTACCTATACCTCAAGGTTAAAAGGAGGAGGGGTCTAAAGGTTATAATCTCTATTTGTTCCTACTTTGCTCTTTATTTTCTCTCTTCCTATGGGAACAGTAAACACCTACCGTGTCCCACCCTATGCCTTTCTTAAACTGTTCTAAGAAGGGTAATTCTTTTCACATGGGGGGGGATGTGCAGTTGGGGGAAGTCAGCGGGGCTGGGCTGGCCTTGGCGTTCCCGGGCTGGGTGTTTCCAGGCTGGGCATTCCTGGGCTCAGTGTTTGTCCTTGTGCCAGGAGATGAGGGGGTATTTTTGAGGAGAGTTTAATTAGGATGAAAAATATACAGCCAGAAATATGTAAGGGGTGAGATGCATCCGCCTGTCATCACATAGGTTTGTGGCTTTGCTCATAGAGGTCTTTGTGGGTGATGGGCTTCAGCAGACTTTTGTTGTAATTAAAAACAACTTATGTAAACATAAAACCCATGGCCACCACCAGCTAGCATGCTGGCTGACTCAGGCTCTTCCAGGTTTTTCTTTCTGCCCTGGTGGCATGGTGGTGAAGAGCTCAGCTGTTAAGCGAAAAGATGGACAGTTTGAAGCATCAGCTGCTCCTTGGAAATCCTTTAGAGAAGTTCTTTTCTGTCCTATAGGGTTGCTGTCATGGATTGAATGATGTCCCCCCCGTCCCCCCTACCCCGGGAAAATGTGTGTCTCAGTTTGGCTGGGCTGCGATTTCTACCACCATGTAATTTTTCTACGTGTTGTAAACCCTGCCTCTGTGATGTTAATGAGGGAGAATGGGTGGCAGTTGTGTTTGTGAGGCCAATGCAATCCAAAAAATTTTACTGTGCCTTGAGGCAATCTCTTAAGATATAAAGGAAAGAGAAGCAAGCAGAGTGGGGAGACCTCATATCACCAAGAAAGCAGTGCAGGGAGCAGACCACATCCTTTGGACCCAGGGTCCCTGCTCCTCAGAAGCTCCCAGTCCAGGGGAAGACTGACAAGGAGCTTCCTCCAGAGCCAGCAGAGAAAGCCTTCCCCTGGAGCTGGCATCGTGAATTTGGACTTGTAGCTTAGTGGACTGTGACAGAATAAAGTTTCTCTTTATTAAACCATCCACTTGTGGTGTCTCTGTTATAGCAGCACTAGATGACTAAGCAGCAGTCGCTATGAGCTGGAATTTGTTTCTAGTCTTCTCACTTAAGAACAAAGTATGGCGTTCAGTGTGACGATCCAAGAGAACACAGAAAAGGTGGATGAATACTAGATGAAAAGGGAAGAAGTGAAAAATGTGAAAAGTCAATAACAGATTTGATAACCAAGCCTTACATGGAGGAGTAGCTTTTTTGGGTTCTCAGTATTTTCCTGTATGATCTTGGTAGTTTTTTTTTTCTTTTTTTTTTTCAAAAACAAAAACCGTAAAACTCCTGCTTTGGCAGTGGAGATTGGCACAGACACTGTTTTTATTTCAGTGATTAAGGTTACAGTTAATAGCACATGTATCAGAAAATGCTGGATTAGTGAAGGAGGTTTGAAGGTTTGAACTCGTACCCAGTCTGGGCCCTGGTATGAACACCTATATACATTGTGAGAGCAGCTATGGTTCTAAATTTTAACTGAAAATTGTGATAAAACTCAAATGCTAAATGTATACTGCAATGAAAACAGCGCTGTAATACCAACCAGATGGCTTGTCTTCCTTGGAAAATGACTGAAAGCATTTTGGAACGAGGGTGATAATGTCACTGTTGGAAGAAATCCCTCTAAGAGCAGATGATTGCAGGTCTTTGGCTGAGTGTGGTGTTCCCTGAGCTCGCTGGTCATAAATGTCACCCAAACCCAAGCGCACTGCCCTGGAGTCAACTCTGATCACAGAACATCACCCAGGTGCTATTAACCTTAACTCCTGTCCAGGGGCCGTGTGGGTTCTTCTGTATCACAATTGTTGGAGGCCAAGGTAGGGACCTTCATTTTTATGCACTTCCCTGGGTGATACTTACCATCAAAGAAGTTCTAAACCCACTGAATCAATTTTCCTTTTTAAAAATCTTTTATGTAAAATACTTTTCAAATCATAGTTTATGTCCCATAACAAAACATGTACCATGCGACACTAAAATGGAAGGAGTGACCCTACCTTCTTGCCTAAGTCTGTATGTGAATAGCAACAACTGATGTTCCTCCCTGAATGTCATCAAGCAGCAATTTGAAAATTACTGTGAACGTTTATTTTCAAAAACATTCAAGGCTCTATTAAATATCAAAGTAGTTTTTTAGAAATCCCTATGTCCTAGAAGGAGCCCTGGTGATACAAGGGTTAAGAGGTTAACAACTCAGCTGCTGACTAAAAGGTAGGCAGTTCAAATCCACCAGCCACTCCTTGGAAACCCCGCTGGACAGTTCTACTGTGTCCCATACAGTCACTATGAGTTAAAATCAATTCAGTGGCAAAGGGTTTGGTTTGGGTACTTCACAAAAAGACAGTAAGATACAGGTCATTTCATGGCTATTGTCCATGCTGTTGGATCATTTAGTGTGCAGACTGGTGGCCAGGTGGCCAGATGGGAGAATAGACTTTGGAAGCTACTTTGAGGTGTGTGGCTGCAAGCAAGTTTTGAAACTCTATGGCACCTGTGACTTTTCATGTGTAAAGGGAGGTAACAGTGGCCACCTCAAAGAGTGACGCCAGAGCCATAGAGTATGTGACAGAGAAGGAAAGAAACACGATGTACACAGAGCAGGCCCTTGAGTCATCCTGCAGTCACCAAGTCACCCTTTGTACAAATTTGTTATTCACCCATCTTTGCACCATATCTGAAAGCTGGGGAGTTTTTTTGCAAATGAAAGTTTCAAAAAAATCTCAAGTTCCTACATTTTAAGGATATATCAAAAAAAATTTGTTGCCATCAAGTCGATTCTGGCTTATAGGGACCCTACATGACAGAGCAGAACTGCCTCACAGGATTTCCAGGGCTGTAAATCTTTACAGAAACAGAATGCCACATCTTTCTCCCATGAAGAGCAAAGCTTTCAGTTAGCAGCTGAGCGCTTAACTACTGGACCACCAAGGCTCCTTATTCTGAAGCACAGAAACTATCAGTGACATATTTAAATAGTTCATGATTGAAGTTTTCCTACTGAATGTAACACTAGTACACAGCATCTGTTCTACTTCTCTTTATATATATCATTAAAATACAATGAATCATTTATAGGAATTATGAAAATCTCAATTCTCTTAAAATTTATTGAACCCATTTGTAAGCATGTATATCTCTTTCAACAAAAATTCAGTTGTGCAAATAGTTTTCCAAGTTTAACTTTTAAAACTTTATTCTACTTGGCAATTTTTTTTCATGCTCAGTAACATTAATCCAAAAATCTAAAGACTTTTTAAAAGGCATTCTAAACTGACTCAGAATTCCATTAAAGTAAGCTTTTAAGAGAATCAGTCATCTAACTGCTATTTTCTTGGATAGTATTTGCATATGCTTTTGGTTGGTGGTGTATTTCATTAAAAATAAATAAGTAAGCAAAGCATCCAAATTTAAAGTGTTTGGGATCTGGACAAGCAAACAAATAAACAAAAAACCCACAACACAGATTCAAATTGATTATCCCTGAAGTCTTTTCAAGCCACTTCACCTAAGGTGAAGAATTTTATTGCCAGGAAAAGCTTTGATAAGCTGAAAATATATTATATAGTTAGTTACAGAGTTAGCAGAACTTGGCCCAGATAAGTACAGTATGACTTTAACCTAACATTGCATTATATCCCACAATTCTCTAAAATTACAAGTTTTAAGAACCCAATGGAATTCAAAGCAGAGGAAGCTTGATGTTTCTTTCAGAGTAATGCTATTTGCTTAGCCTCTAAAAATACAGCAGAAATAAATTTTACATCCAAATTTCTATGTTTTCGTATTTCCATTATATAAGCTTTCTCTCATGATAATTATTACAGAATTAAACAAATTGGGCCACAGTTTCATTCTTAAATGACTATATTTTTGTAATTACCAATTTTGCCAATTTATTTTTCCACAAGAAAAATCATCATTTAAAGGGTCCAGAAAAGAAGCTGATAAAATTATTCAGTTGTTTTTTGGAGACATTTACAAATTGAACTCACTGTTTCTTTGAGAGAGAAAATATCAAAGGAAGATAAAAACAACCAGCCTCAACTCTCCTCACTAAATGCTCCACAGGTCATAGATAAAATTACTCTAAGAGTCTTATTTGTAACACATGGAAAATAGCAAAAATTACCATGCCAACATAAGGAATATATACTATAATGCATAAATACCTAAGTATAAAAACAGGACATAGTCATGGTTAGATGCAACTTAGCAGTCTTATCACATCAGATGCAACTACATATTTTATGATCATTCCGGTTATATTTTACATTCAATCTTCATCAAATTAAGCTGACTATATATAAATGGTGTTATGAATAAACAATATCACAACAAGGTCATAGTCTGCTACTGCACAACCATAGCATGCAAGGAACTATGCATTAGATGTAGACAGTTAAGTGTTATTACCTTCCAGGATATCCAAAGAACATGAAAGGTACATATATAGTACTACACATCAATTGTTTTTCAATGGCTTTCATATGGACCAAAACTCTATCAACAGCTTTGGCTATCTATCACGGTTCTCTACATGTCTCCTGTAGTCAACCCGTGGTTAAGAAACCACGGCTCCAAGCAAGATCTGTTCGTGCTACTAGACTTCAGTGAACCTCTGTAAATATTAGGACACAAATAATGTGATGTTCCGGAACAGAAGCTGTTGCTGTAATTCAGATGTTTTCGTCATTAAGAATACGCTCATTATGGGCAACAATCAACTTTATTTTTTAAACAGGAGACTTTCTCTCATGATACCAGTGTGTTCACATTCAGGATAAGAATACTGCTGATGCTTGCTGGTAAATGCCCATTCTGATGTGCATTCTCAGTGAAGGAGTTGACAGGAAGGACTTGGATGACATGTTAACTTGAGAGGTGTCACCTCTAAAATATGTTTCGTAACTGTTGTGAAGGTAGAAACAATTTAGCAGCTAGAAGAAGGCCAAAAGAAGATGATCATTTTTCTTATAAAAAGTACCAATGTATCAATTTGGTCCAATCCAATAATTCCTAGGTGATTAAAAAATTACTGTCTTGGAGCAGAAATTTGCACACTGTAAAATAACTATGTTAGTGTTCTTCAGGCTTGTGGTATTGGAGGCTGTTTTTTGGAAGCAGGGGAATGGCTGATTGCCGGGCAGGCTTTTCCATGCTCTATCAGCTCTGATAATGAGTTAGGCAATTGGCATGGACGACGGGAATGTCCTCTTCGCTCAGAATTCTAATAAACTTCTTGGGAAGCTGCACACACCACCAATCCAAATGGACTCATTTTGGTCTACATTCTACTTAGGTAGAAAATTGTCATGTTCTCAGATTGAGTTTGGACATGGTACTGTCGCATGAAACACTGAAATATATTACCTATGCCTACGAAATCAAAATCTTTCACATTGATAATGAGACAAAACAGCATTTAAAGCCATTGTAGTCCGTTGATCTCCTGCCCTTATACAGGCAATTTAAGTTTGCTTATGAGGCAAAAACTGTACAGCGCTCACCACTCAGGCATTATAAAATGTCTTGGGATATAAACAGTTTGGTTCATAAGAATTACATATTTTTCAACTGCATTAAGAAACAATATACATCTTTTTCCAGGAGTAAAGTTATCTATGATGTGTCTAAGATCATCACAAAAACTGACTTTACCACCTGTGACCAGCAACACTGCTACTTGTAGAAAAGTCCAACTCATGACATTCTTTGGCCACTTGGGTCTTTGCCTATGCAGGGACTGTACTCGGGCCCTGGGATCAGAGATCTGCCTCCACAAAGACTGAGGCTAGGGACCATCTTTAACTGAAGCCGTTTACAAAGTAGAACATTGCAGAACATCTGCAGCAGTTTCTGTATCTCAGACACAAGTTCCTTGACGTGTTGACAGGTGGTGCTTCCGATTTCGGACTCCTGAGGTCTTGTCTTTATTATCTGAAGGCTTCTGCTGTGAAATATCTATTAGGGCACTGGCGATTGCAAGGCCTGGAAGAAAAGGAGAAAGGCATTTAGGTGCTTTGGTACATATTCAGTTCTGTATTCTGGGAGGTTAATGTGAGTGGCTTAGAGCCCTGTGTTGTATTATTTCTCATTCAGCCATCAAACATTTAGCTGTTTATTGGAAGTGATTTAGTGCTTTGACCTTTATCTAAGATGTTTCTTAACTTGGACATAAGAACTTCACACTTGAAGAACAAGAGTTTAAAAAGTTAATTGACTCTGACTTTGAACAATCCAATTCAGTGTTAGATAAAAAAAAATCACATTTAGTTGTAGATCTGATCTCACACATTAGCTTCTATGTCTCCATACAAGTTGGCTCGGGGTGTATACTGAATTTTCAGTGTTATTTATTGTTTTTTTTTTTTTTTAATTAAATTTGTCACACCAAGAATTTTGAATATCTTACTTAAAAGCAGTTTAGGTTTACAGAAAAATTACACAGAAAGTATAGAAAGTTCCCATACACCCTAACTGTCTGCCACCACTATTTCTATTGTCAACAGCTTGTATTAGTATACATTTGTTACCATTGATGAACCAATACTGATAACTTATTTTTTTATTGTGATTGAGTGGAAGTGTACAATCCAGTTTAAATTTGCTGCCTATCTGCAGCTCCCTCTGCTCTCCTTGCCCAGTGACAGCACACTTCTCCTTTCTGTTCTGTACATGTCACAATGTCTCGGCAATCTCCTGTCCCCTCCCCTCCACTTCCCTAAAGTAAGAAGCCAGTAGGACAACATCCTATAGATGCATAGGACCATGAAATGCAAACACAATCTGATCACTCTGTGTCCCTGAGTCCAACCCATTCCTGTCTGAAGAGTTGACCCCAGTGAAGATTTATGATTAGGGGCAATATCATGTCTAGAGGCCATGCTCCCAGGGGAACCCCTAGGTGTTTGGACCACCAACTACAGTCTTTTGGTAGAGTTCTTAGGGGACACCCCTTATTTTTCTCGTATTGCCCTAGGACTCAATACCATGAGCACTATCATGGCTGTCATTGGTGGTTGCTGGGCACCATCTGGTTCTTCTGGTCACACGTTGATATAGTCACCCATTCATGTGGGTCTTTCTGTCTTCTGGGTTCTTTATCCGTCATGTTGCTGTCCTTGGTGATCACCTGTTACAGCTCAGTTGGGATCATTTGGTATACCTTAGATGGCAGCTTGCTAGTTTTTAGACCCCACACGCCACTCACCAATATGGTGATACCCTATTTTTTAATTAACATGCATAGTTTATGTTAGCGTTTCCTCTTTGAGTTTACAGTCCTATGAATTTTGACAAATGCATGATGACAACCAACTGGATGACACTTAATAACAACAATAATGTGATATGCAGGGTATGTCATTATTATTTTAATTTATAATTCCCTAACGACAGATGATGTTGAGCATCCTTTCAAAGTTTCTGCCCATTTTTTAATTGGATTAATTTATTATTGTTAAGTTATATGAATTCTTTATATATTTTAGACACAAGTTCTTTATCAGATATGCGATTTGCAAAAATTTTCTCCCAGTCTGTGGGTTTGTCTCTTCATTCTCTTAAACTGTTCTTATGAAGCAGTAAAAAAGAATCTGAAAAATAGAGTTAGTTGTGCTATGGCTTACTGAACATCGAAGACAACCCTTGAAATTTAGTCAACAAATGTGGTAAGAAAAGAATTTTGAAAACTGTCATCAAAAATCACCACAAAAATAGACCTTTAGCATGCACAGACAATTAAGAGAATCTTGTTTTGCTACAAACTTAGTCCACTGTGTGATGGGAACAACTGTTCAAGATGCTCAGAACAAGGGAAAAAAAGCTACGGCTGTCCAGTCTATCCTGATTCATAGTGATCCTACATAGCAGAGTATAACTGTCCTATAGAGTGCCCAAGGAGTGTCTGGTAGATTCAAACTGCTAACTTTTTGGCTAGCAGCAATCATAGATCTTAACCACTAATCCAGCATGGTTTCTAGGGACAGTAAAGACTTCTCTAAATTTGTATAACCACGAGCTTAACCAGATACTCTGGTTTATCACAGCGACACGTGAATTGTTTTAGTTTGTGTTGCATTCCATATAGTTTCTTAGTAAGATAAAAAGGTCCAAGCCATTACACTAAACCAATAGGTGAAATTGCTTGCCTTCTTTAAGAGGACGTCACCAAAGGACTTTGGGGGTATTTTCCCTTCTACATGGCCGTGGTAACTTCAGGGAGCTGACCCAGCCCTTGAGTGCTCACAGACACCTCTCACACCCTGCTTCAGAGCAAGGCTTTGCTTTTCAATCTTACATAAAATGGAATAGAATTATGTCCTTCCTGTGCCTCGGTTTATTCTCGGTAAGTCTCAAACATGGCTCAGCAAGATCAGAACCCAGAGATTTAGGAAAGGGAAGTAACGGCAAGGAAGGAAAACGGATACTTGAGGAAGAAGGTAAATGAGGCCAAAGCCCGGGGCTGTGTGGCACAAACCCCCGGAAGACAGGAATTAAATAGTCTGAAAAAAGCACTAAAGGCGCCGAGAGGCTGAGGCTCATGCAGAGGCCATCAGTGTTCCTCAAAGGAGATTTTGGAGATCTCTGAGTCCTGTCAGGTCCTGAGGGCAGACGATGGAATGTTAAGCAGGGAATGGGTTAAGAGGGAAGGTGGCCAACAGACATAAAGTTGCATATTCACGACAAGTGGCAAAGTGAAGAGGTAAGTAAGCTGGGAAATTGAGGAAACAGCAGCGCCAGATGAAATAAATGTGAATACATGTGAGCAGAAGAGTATACTGGTGTGGACAGGTGCTGTTGAGTCAGTTCTGACTCACAGCAACTCTACAATAGAACAAAACATTGCCTGGTCTTGCGCAGTCTTTACAACTGTTGCTATGCTTGAGCCATCCTTGCAGCTACTGGGTTAGTCCATCTCCTTGAGGGTCCTTGTTTTAGTCAGCTAGGGCTGCTCTAACAGAAATACCACAGAGTGGATGGCTTTAATAAAGGACAGTTTTTTTCTTACATAGTCCGGTAGGCTGCAAGTCCATATTCAGGGTGTCCGCTCCAGGGGAAGGCTCTCCCCCTGTTGGCTCAGGAGGAAAGTCCGGCATTGCATCAGTCTTTGTCCAGGGAGTATCTTGGCCCAGGAACCTCAGGTCTGAAGGACTCGCTCTTCTCCCTGTGCTGCTTGCTTGATGGTTTCTAATTCTCTGCCTGCTTCTCTGTCCTTTTATCTCTTGTAGAATGAAAGGATTAAGGGTGGGGCAAGCCATACTCCAGGGAAACTCCCTTTACAGTGGAGCAGGGAGGTGATTCTATGAAGGGATTTACAGCTCCACCCTAATCCTTTAACATACGGCATAGGAAAAACCACAAAATGGAGGACAGTCACAAGATACTGGGAATCATGGCCCAGTCACAAGATACTGGGAATCATGACCCAGCCACAGGGCTACATTTATTTTTGGGGGGACACAATTCAATCCATGACAGTCCTCCTCTCCTTCCCTGACTCTCTGCTTTACTAAGCATGAAGTCCTTATCCAAGAACTGGTCTCTCTAATGCTACTGCAACAGAAATACCACCAAGACAAAGTTTAACAGACAGGAGATTACTCTCTCACAGTCCAGTAGGCTAGATGTCTGAATTTAGGGCACCAGCTGCAATGGAGAGCACTCTTTCTCTGCAGGCTCTGGAGGAAGGTCCTTGTGTTGCATCACTCTTCCTTTGGTCTGGGAGCATCTCAGTGCATGAGCCTCAGTACTGCTTTCTTAGTGGTACGAGGTTCCAGTATCTCTCTGCTTGCTTCTCTTTTTTATATCTCAAAGAGATTGGCTTAAGATGCTATACAATCTTGTAGACCTCCTCAATATAACTGTTGCTAATCCATCTTCTTCTTCATTTCCAGAAAGTAAGGTGGTGTCATCTTGTAACACAGGTTGTTAATGAGTCGCCCTTCAATCCTGATGCCTCCTTCTTCCTCGTATAATAGAGCTTCTTGGACTAGATTAAAAAGGTATGGTAAAAGGATACAACCCTGAAACATACCTTTGCAGACTTTAAACCATACAGTGTCCCCTTGTTCTGTTCACACAACTGCCTCTTGATCCATTTACAGATTCCTTAAAAGCACAATGAGTGTTCTGGAATTCCCATTGTCCACAATGTTAGCCATAATTTAGTATGATCCACACAGTCAAATGCTCTTGCGTAGTCAATGAAACACAAGTAAACATCTTGCTGGTATTCTTTGCTTTCAGCCAAGATTGATCTGACATCAACAATGATATCCCTGGTTCCACATCATCTTCTGAATCCAGCTTGAATTTCTGGCAGTTCCTTTTCAATATACTGTTGTAGTCACTTTTGAATGATGCTGAGCAAAATTTTACTCATGTGTGATATCAATGATATTGTTTGGTAATTGCCACATTTGGTTGGATCACCTTAAGAATGGGCATAAATATGGATCTCTTCCAATCAGTTGGCCAGGTAGCTGTCCTCCAAATTTCTTGGCATAGATGAGTGAGCACTTCCAGCACTGCATCTGTTTGTTGAAATATCTCAATTGACACTCCATCAATTCTTGGAGCCTTGCTTTTCACCAATGCCTTCAACGCAGCTTCTACTTCTTCCTTCAGTACCATTGGTCCCTGATCATATGCTACCTCTTCAAATGGCTGAACATCGACCAGTTCTTTCTGGTATAATGACTCTATATATTCCTTACATCTTGTTTTGATGCTCCCTGAGTCATTTAATAGCTTCCCTGTAGAATACTACTGCAACTTGAGGCTTGAATTTCTTTTTCAGTTCTTCCAGCTTGGGAAATGCAGAAAATGTCCTTCCCTTCTGGTTTTCCATTTCCAGCTCTTTGCACGTGTCACTGTAATACCTTCTTTTGTCTTCTTGAGCTGCTCTTTGAAATCTTCTGTTTAGGTGTTTCACTTACTTACTGATGAAGATCAAGGACCACAGTCTTCAGTATGGATTGCACCTCAACATGAGGAAAACAAAAATTCTCACAACTGGACCAGCAAGCAACACTGTCATAAACAGAGAAAAGATTGAGGTTCTTAAAGATTTTATTTTACTTGGGTCCACCATCAAGGCCCATGGAAGCAGTAGTCAAGAAATCAAAAGACACATTGCACTGGAAAAATCTGCTTCAAAGGACCTCTTTGAAGTATTTAAAAGTAAGGATGTCACCATGAAGACTAAACTGTGCCTGACACAAGCCATGGTATTTTCAATTGCATCATATGCATCCAAAAGCTGGAGAGTGAACAAAGAAGACAAAAGAAGAATTGATGCCTTTGAATTGTGGCATTGGGGAAGAACATACCATGGACTGCCTAAAGAATAAACAGATCTGTTCTGGAAAAACTACAACATGAGTGCTCCTTGGAAGCAAAGATGGCAAGACTGTGTCTTACATACTCTGGACATGTTGTATGGAGAGATCAATCCCTGGAGAAGGACATCATGTTTGGTAGAGTGGAGGGTCAGTGAAAAAGAGGAAGACCCTCGACGAGATGGATTGACACAATGACCACAACAATGGGCTTAAGCATAACAACGACTGTGGACATGGTGCAAGACCACGTAGTGTTTCATTCTGTTATTCACAGGGTCACTATGAGTTGGAATGGACTCTACTGTACCTAACAACAACAATCCATCTCATTCTATTACAGGAATAGAATTTACAACACACGGGAAAATGCCATCAAATGACAAAATGATGGACACTCACACAATCATGGGAATCATGGCTTAACCAAGGTGATACATACATTTTTTGAGGGAACACAATTCAATCCATTACATTGTCCAGAGAATGTGAGACAAAGTCTCATCAGTGTAGCTTCTAAAGAGTATTCTGGCTCTACTGCTCCCAAGACAGATGTGTTCTTTCTCCTAGCAGTCCATGGTGTATACAGTGTTCTCTGCCAACACTGTGATTCAAAGGCATCAATAATTCTTTGGTCTTCTTTATTCATTGTCCAACTTTTGTATGCATAAGAGGCAACTGGAAATACCATAACTTGGATCATGCCTTAATGCTGAAAGTGATATCTTTGGTTTTCAACACTTTCAGAGATCTTTTGCAGCAGATCTGCCCACTGCAGTATGTGGTTTGATTTCTTGACTGCTGTTTCATTGGCATTGATTGTGGATCCCAGTAAAACAAAATCCCGGATGACTCCAATCTTTTCTCTGTTTATCATGATGTTGCTCATTGTTCTAGTAGTTAGGATTTTCGTTTTCTTTATGTTGAGGTGTAATCAATATTTAGGGGTGGAATCTTTGATCTTTATCAGTAGATAATTCAAATTCTCTTTGTTTTCAGCAAGGAAGGTTGTGTCATCTGTGTATTGCAGGTGGTTAACAAGTCTTCCTCTAATCCTGATGCTCTATTCTTCTTCATATAGTCCAGATTCTCAGAATATTTGCTCAGCATATAGATTATGTATGGTGAAAGGATATAACCTGTCCTGATTTTAAACCATGCAGTAATCCTTTGCTCTGTTTGAATGACTTCCTCTTTTTCTAGATACCAGTTCTTTGCAAGCACACTTAAATGTGCTGGAATTCTTATTCTTTTCAGTGTTACATATAATTTGATATGATAGAAGCAAACACTTTTTTTTAAAGGAAAGGGGATTCTTGATTATAAAAATAGAAGATAAGAGATTTGTGGAGAAGGAGACTGGTGGTGTTAAAGAAAGTGATTACAAAAATTATAATAATTCCCAGCCAGGCCAATCACATTACAAAGTTACCCTGTAAGGGTTCCTGGGAAGTCATTTGCTTTTTGAGGATATTAAATACTATCCCAAATAGAATAGAAGTTCAAAGTTTCAAAGCATAAATACAAATTGCTTCCTTGACCCTCAAAGAACACATATGAAATTCTGAACAGTGCAAGGTAGACATTTTAACTGCTTGCTCTGCTGTACGAAATATTTATTTTCTTATTTCTTTAACTGATAGAGCTGAAACACGTTGTTTAAAAAACCATGGGACATGGTGTAGCTGAGAGTGTAGTTCAGGTGAAGCTCAAGTTTCCACAGATCTCCTGGCACACTGCTGTCATAATTTACAACATTCTGCAATTTCACTGCTGGCCCCATCTTATCCAGAGACAGCCAACTATGACAAAGAATATATGTCTCCTTTAATGTGGACAGAGTCCACTTACACTAATTTCAATATTACAACATACAAACATGAAGTCATTCTATTCATTAAACTACCCAGTGATGTAGTCCAAAGATGCTCTCAAAAATAAGATTTTTCCATTTCGATGTGGTTGCAAACATTGGTTTCCTTACAGAAAAGTTGGTGCCAGAAGAGAAGTAACCATTGCAAGATGCCAAAAAGGGAAATGTTATGCTAATCTAAAACTATTGCTGTATCTTTGTATTTCAGGATGTACCATGTCCAAAGCCCGATGAAAGTAATGTCTCTCATGACACATCTTGGTTTCACTAACAATGCTTACACCTGGAAACACATTCAGTTGAAAATAATAAATCACAAGCTAGATTTCAACTCTTAATTTACAAGTAAAATTGCAAACCAAGCTTATTTTCAATTTGACAGCTTTGAGCCACATGGTTTCTCTCTGCTGCTTATAGTAAAATTCAATAGAAAAGAGATTCACTTAAAAATGAACTATGCAAAGTGAAAGGAGAATGTAAACATTTGGAAAATTCTGTTGTACAAACTAAGAACATGTGTCCTAGCATTTACACCAAGTGTGTGGCTACACAATCTTTTGTTAAAGAAATTAAGCCTGTGACTAATGGATCTGAACAACTTAGCATAATGGAGATATGGAAAATGAGATGTCATATCACATGAAGATAGTACTTTTTTCATAGCTGACAAATAGCCTTCCCCTAGAGCCTGCATCTTGAATTTGGACTTCTAGCCTTCTAAATTGTGAGGAGATAAATTTCTGTTTCTTAAAGCCAAATATTTGTAGCATTACTGTTAGAGAAGCATTCGATACCAGGCCAATCAACTTGAAGAGATCCGTATTTGTGCCTACTCCACATTAAGGTGCTTCACTGGAATATGAAAATTATCAAGCAATATCATTAATCTCATACAGAAGTAAAATTATGCTAAACATAATTCAAAAATTGTTGCAGGACTACTTTGACAGGTAGCTGACAGCAATTCAAGGGGGATTCAGAAGAAGGTGTAGAACAAGGAATATCCTTGCTGATGTCAGATAGATCTTGGCTGACAGCTGAGAATACCGGAAAAATGTTTACTTGTGTTTTATTTGCTATGCAAAGACACTCATCTATGTGGAACATAACAAACTAGGGATAACACTGAAAAGAATGGGAATTTTAAAACACACTAAGGTATTCACACGAAACCTGTATACGACCAAATAGAACAAGGGGATTCTCTGTGGTTTAAAATCAGGAAAGTAGTATATCCAGGTTGTATCCATTCACCATACTTATTCAATTAGTATGCCGAGTAAAATAATCCAAGAAGCTGGAACATGGGAAGAAGAATGGGGCATCAGGATTGGAGGAACAACAACCTGTAATTTACAGATGACACAAACTTGTTTGCTCAAAGCAAAGAGGACTTGAAGTACTTACTGATGAGGATCAAAGACTGTGTTTTAGTCAGCTAGGGCTGCTCTAACAGAAATACCACAGAGTGGATGGCTTTAACAAAGAAAGATTTATTCTTACACAGTCCGGTAGGTTGCAAGTCCATATTCAGGGTGTCCGCTCCAGAGGAAGGCTTTCCCCTTGTCGGCTCTGGAGGAAAGTCCGGTATTGCATCAGTCTTTGTCCAGGGAGTGTCCTGACGCAAGAACCTCTGGTCTGAAGGACACGCTCTGCTCCGGGTGCTGCTTGCTTGATGGTAGCGAGGTTCTCAAATTGTCCTTTGTTTCTTTTTCCTTTTATTCCTTGCAGGCTAAAAGCATTGAGGGTGGGGCAAGCCATACTCCAGGGAAACTCCCCCCACAGCAGGAATTCACAGCCCCACCCTGATCCTTTAACATACAGGTTAGCAAAACCACACAATGAAGGACAGTCCCAAGATACTAGGAACCATATCCCAGGCACGTGGCTGCACACATTTTTGGGGGGACACCATTCAAACCATGACAGACTGCAACCTTCTTTATGTGTTACACATCAACATACAGAAAACAAAAATCCACACAACTGAACCAGTAAGCAACATTATGATAAATGGAAAAAAGGTTTAAGTTGCCAAGAAGTTCATTTTACTGGATCCACAATCAACATCCGTGAAAGCAGTAATCAAGAAATAAATGACATATTACACTGAGCAAATCTGCTGCAAAGATGAAACTTTGAGGACCAAGAAGTGACTGACCCGAGTCTGGGCATTTTCAGTCACCTCATATACTTGCAAAAAGTGAAAGTATACAACCCTGATGCACACCTTCCCTACCTTTAAACCACCAATGTCCCACTGTTCTAACTGAATGACAGTCCCTTGGTCTATGTAGAGTTTCCTCATGAGCACAATCAAATGTTCCAGAATTCTTCTTTGCAACGAACCATACACTTGATTGCCTTTGTATAGTCAATGAAATACAGGTAAACATTTTTCTGATATTCATGGCTCTCAGCCAAGATCTACCTGACGTCAGCAATGAAGTCCTCTTCTTAATCCAGTTTAAATTTCTAGCTATTCCCTGTTGATGTAATGTTGCAACTGCTCTTGAATAATCTTTGGCAAACTTTGCTTGCATGTGAGATTAATGTTAGATTGTTAGATGATTTCTACATGCAACTGGATCACCCTCCTCTGGGATAAGTGTAAATATGAACCTCTTCCAGTCACCTGTCCTCCAAATTTCATGGCATAGACGAGTGAGCACCTTCAGCATTAAGTCTACTTGTTGAAAAGCTCAACTGATATTCCACCAATTCCTGGAACCTTGTTTTTCACCATTATTACATCTTGGACTTCTTCTTTCAGTACCAGTGATTTTTTCATCACATGCTACCCATTGAAATGACTGAATGTTGATCAATTCTCTTTGGTACAGTGACTCTGTCTATTCCTTCCATCTTCTTTGGATGCTTACTATGTCTTGTTCAGTGTTTTGTCCACAGGATTCTTCAATATTGCAGTTCAAGGCTTGAATTTCTTTCTTCAGTTCTTTCAGCCTGAGAAATGACATTTTCCTCCCTTTTGGTTTGCTGAATTCAAGTCTTTGCAAATATCCTTATAATACTTTGTCTCCCTGAGCTATGCTGAAACCTTGTGTTCACTTCTTTTACTTCACTCCTTCCATTCTCTTTAGCTACTCTCCATTCAACAGCAAGTTTCTGAGTCTCTTCTAACATTCATTTTGGTCTTTTCTTTCTTGGCTTTCTGATGACCTTTTGCATTCTCCACTATATGATAAAGAATGGGGCATCAGGATTAACAAATTAATATGAACTCATTCACAACCTGCATTATGCAGATGACACAACCTTCCCTAGTAAAAGGGAAGAGGACTTGAAACACATACTGATGAAGATCAGGACTACAACCTTCATTATGGATTACTCATAACATAAAGAAAACAAAAACCCAAACCATGATGTTTTCCATCACCCCGCATGCATATGAAAGCTGCACAGTGAATAAGGAAGACTAAAGAATTGATGCCTTTCAATTATGGTACTGGTGAAAAATACTAATTATATTATGGACTGCCAAAAGAACAGACACACCTATCTTGGAAGAAGAACAGCCAGAATGCTCATTACTGGCAAGGATGGCAAGACTTTGTCTCACATACTTGGCGTATACTATGAGGGCAGACAGTCACTGGAGAGGAGACATCATGCTTGGTAGAGGGACAGTAAAACCAAGACTACCCCAGATGACTTAGACTGACTCAGTGGCTGCAACAAGGGGTCCAAGCCTAACAGTGACGATGAGCAAGGTGCAGGACCAGGCAGTCTTTTGTTCTGTTATACACGGGGCCGTTACGAGTCAGAACTGACTCCAGGAAACATAACAACAAAAACAACACATGTGTGTGCAAGCCGTACAATGAATAAGAAAGACCAAACAAGAACTGATACATCTGAACTGGCAAAGAATACTGAAAGTACCATGGACTTCCAGAAGAAAGAACAAATCTGCAACTCTTTAGAAGGGAGGATAGTGAGATTCAGTTTCAGGTCATTTAGACATGTTTTCAGGATGGACCAGTGTCTGGAGGAGGACATCATGTTTTTAAGGTAAGTGGTAAAGTAGAGGAAGATCTTCAAAGAGATGGACTGACACAGTGGCTCAGCAATAAGTAGGGTTGTACAGGATCAAGCAGTGTTTCATTCTGTCACACACCGAGTTGCTATGGAGTTGGAACCAACTTGACGACTTGACAGAACCTAACAACAATAGCAGTGAGTATTAGCTACCTAAGACTTCTATGAGAATACAGTCATCAGCTGCACTTCCAGATTCTATATAAATGGCAGTAAGTGTATAGGACAGCTAGCCTCCCTCCAGCCAGCAATATTTGAGTGCCCACCATGTAAACTTACAGAGGAGGCTCAGAGCTCAGAAGACTGCTCGCCCAGGCCTTCTCTTCTTGTTGGCCCAGATGATATTGTACTCAGATTTAAGGTTATATCCTTTACTGAACCACATGACTTGTGTTACTTTTCTTTATAAATCCTGTAATCCAATTATAAATAGCACAATAGTCACACATGATTGCATTTCAGTGTGTGTAGCTCAAGTGTCAAATTGATAGTTGGAAATTCTGTGTCATTATTTTTGCATTTATTCATGTTTTAAGGTATGGAGAACTTTTTAAAAGAACACAATGACAACCAGAAGCAGCTAGGTCTTTTTTCAACCTACAGCGGTGAATAAGAGACAAAATCCCTGTCTTTCTGAATTGTATAGTAGGGGGCAAGTGAGGAGATATATTAAAAAAAAAAAGCTTCTACCTCTCGTTGCCCTTCGGCAGTTTGTTATTGCAGAGTCTACTTTTCCTTATTGATAACAAGAAAAGTCAAGCCAATAACTCTTTAAAAAAAGACATTACACCCGCCTCACCCTACCCAGTGTAACATTTACGGGCTGGCAGGGAAGATGTAAAAGGCAGCTTAAGATGCATTCTGGATTTTTAAAAAATAGGAAACCTTGGTGGCATAGTAGTTAAGTACTACATCTGCTAACCAAAAGTTTAGTAGTTCAAATCTGCCAGGCACTCTTTGGAAACCCTATGGAGCAGTTCTACTCTGTCCTATAGAGTTGGTATGAGTCAGAAATGACTCAACGGCAGTGCATCTGGTTTCTGATTTTGCATGCATTAATGAAGTAAGAGCCACCCAGAAGTAGATTCACTGTGTTGGCCATTTGAAGCAAAGGCTTTCACCTCTTTGAGGTCTCCTTGGGGGTGTCTTCTGGGTGAGGGTTGTCTCCCAATGGCCGCTGTGTCCCTTCAGGCAGATGCTGGGCTCTGATGCATACTGTGTATTGGTAGAGTTCCATTAAAACCAGGCCACTTGAGATCATTTTTCAAAACGTCACACAAATCACCTGATGAAATCTACTTATTGTGTTCTCTAGACCCAGCATAGTTTCTTGTTATCAAAGCAATGCAATTAACTAGGGGAACTATTCATTATTTCAGACTGGCAGTCTAAAGAAATTTTATTTACCACGTCAAGATGATGCACATATGATGCAGGCTAGCCAAAGGTACTGCAGAACATGCTGGTAGATTCCATAGAAGTCCTGGGGCTTAGAAACTTATCATAAGCTTAACCTTGTTGCCCTTTTAGTTCTTAATTATCAGACACTATGATATTGAGATTATTTACATCTGAAATGTAAACCCATAAGAGAGAGTGCCATCTTTGCATCCTGTTCCATTTTCCATGGGCTCTCGGAGCTGCAGACCGGTATCGCAAATGTGGACCATCCCCATTGGCTGCTCCGGATCTTTCAGAGCTCAAGCGGGCAAAAGAAATCAGTTCCTTTGGGACCATCAGTACTTTCTTCAGAAAACGAGCACTCTCTCAGTTGTGCACGGTTTGCAGGTCAAGACTTACCACAGATAATAAGCAAAGAATTAGAACATGTACATAAATCAGACCTTTATCCATAACCTTAGAAAATAACCCCATATTTTCTTCCTAAAATATAAGAACTTGGTTCCTCTTTAAGCATTTGTAAAATATACCAGATTTGTAAAAAATTTGTAAAATACCTTCAAGATACAGCAATGCAATTAACAGCTAAATAGTTAAAGGGAAATACATATGTTTTTAAGTATACTTTTTTAAATCATGAAATTCTCAATGAAATAACTAAAAGGAAACATCAGGAATTCAGTTATTTTTACTGAAAATACACTTCCCTAATAATTGAACTGGTAATAGTAGACTCCAGCAGTAACAATCTAATCATAAAATTACTGATGTGTGTGTATTTTTTAATAACAATTATGAGGAACAATTAATAAGTACAGTAATAAATTACTGCACATCAAATGCAACTGCTTTGGAAAAAAACATGCTCACTTTATGTACAAACATAGCATTTGCATTTTACATTTGAACAAAAGCCTCAGAAAAGTCATTCATTTTGAAATGCTCTCCTCCCAAGTCTGTATAAAAGCAGGCACCACTATATATTTTAATTTTCCAGAAAAACAGCTTCATTAGGCGTGAAAGGTTAATTGCAGGTTTAAGTGGAGTTCAGGGAACGGTGCAGAGTCTGGAGCGAATTGCACAGTCGGCTGCAGGAAGACTGAATGAGAGCTATAAACTGTTTGCCCTGCTGAAATGTTTTACCACCTCATTTACTGTCTGTCTTCTTTTACTGCTGGTATTTGTAGTTCTTCTAAACCTTTAATGGCTACAGTTTTATTTCACTGTAATCAGATTTAAATGGAAATACCATGCTGGGATGTTTAAATGTTTTCTCTCTGAGTGTATACAGCTACATACTATGGATCAGCATCTTAGCTATCCTTCACATGATTAAGAAAGTGACTTTGGGAAACTTCGATGTTCTGTAGACTCTAGCTATTGTGTAGAATTAATTTAACATTCAGTGTGGCCACCCTTGCCAATATGCAACTAGGGCTGGATGCATAATTAGAAAATATGCATTTCCATTTTATCTTTTGGAAGGCCAGTACAACTGAAGTCATTATTAGGCAAAACTCCAAAGGTTACATTGTCGGATAAAAATGGAAATACTTTAAGTGCTGAAGAGACTAAAATGATAAATGGACCCCTCAGATCTGTCTGAGAATTTTAAGAAATGCTTCCCCTCACCTACTAAAAACCAGTGGCAGTGACAGGTGCCAATATTTAAAGACCAGTGAAAATTGTATCCTGGTTATACAACCGTGTTTGGCCTTTACCACACGGCAGCAGAAGGTTTCATTTAAAGATACTGTACAAGTTATTTAAAATGCAGTCCTACTGCTCTGCTAGAGAGGCATTACACAACCCTCTCCATGAGTACTAAACCCTCCCTGAATTTTGCACCAACTTTTCTCTCATTGGTTAAAACGTGCTGAGTAAATCATGTCATTACGGTGCCAATTACTGTTCAATACAAATCCTTATGGTCCTTAACTACTTCAGCTCCTTTAACATCTAATCAGTTCTAATTTCAGTCATATAATAGGAAATCATACTTAATTCTTTTACTTTTTTTTTTAAATAAAAGGGTCACAAATACAGGTAGCTTTGTAGCTACCATTCCACATTGTTAAGCAATTGGGAACTCAATTGAGAAGTCCCTTTTCCTAAGTCAACTACAGAAATATTTTCTAGTATTTTCCTCTTTCAGTTAAAGAAAAATTTGGTATATGACAATCCCTTAGTTTAAAGCCTATTCAATGTTAATTTAAGCACGATTTTTCACTGAAGAAACTGAACTATGATTGTTTTGTAAGGATGGCAATATTTTATCTAATGATAAATCCGATGCTGTTGAGTTGATTCCAACTCATAGTGACCCTATGGGACAGAGCAGAACTGCCCTATAGACTTTCCAAGGAGTTCCTGGTGGATGTGAATTGCTGATCCTTTTGTTAGCAGTCATACCACTTAACCCACTACACCACCAAGGTTTCCTTCTTTCAGATAACGATACTAAAATTTAGTATTCCTATTGTTTAATGTCACTGATTCTTTGAAAAGTGAATAAGTAGAAAGTATGTTATATAGTACAAAGTTAGTTTTACTTTCAATAAGAAATCAATCAGTTGCTATTAATAAGCATGGTGAAAGGACATAGACTGACACACCTTTCTTGATTTTAAGCCACGGTCTACCTCCTACCTCCTTAATCTGTTTGAATGACTGCCTCTTAGTCTATGTACAGCTGCCTCATGGGCACGATCAGGTATTCCAAAATTCCCGTTCTTTGCAATGCTATCCATAATTTGTTAAGATCCAGACAATGCAATATCTTTGCACTGCTAATACAACACAGGTAAACCTTTTTCTGGTATTCTCTGCTTTCAGGCAAGAACCAACTCACATTTTGCAATAACATTTCTCATTCTACATCCTCTTCTGAATCTGACTTGAATTTCTGGCAATTCCCTGTCGATGCACTGCTGTCACCACTTTTGAATGATCTTCAGCATAATTTTACTGGTGTGTGATATTAATGATATTGTTCAATGATTTTTACATTCTGTTGGGTCACCTTTCATTAGAATGGGCACCATGTGGACCTCTTTCAGTTGGTTGGCAGAGAAACAGGTCAAGTGCTTCCAACATTGCATCTTTTTGTTGAAACATCTTAATGGATATTCCCAAAATTCCTAGAGCCTTATTTTTTACCTGTGTCTGCAGTGCAACTTGTTCTTCCTTTAACATCATCAGTTTCCGATCATACGCTACCTCCAGAAATTGCTGAAGATAGACCAACTCTTTTTGTTACTGTGACTCGGCACACTCCTTCCATGTTCTCGTGAAACTTCCTGAGCCATTCCATACTTTGTCGGTAGAACCACTCAGTATTGGGATTTCTGTCCTCAGTTCTATCAGCTTGGGAAAAGCCATACACGTTCTTTTTTTTTGATCTTCTAACTCCAGGTCTGCACACATTTAATTACAATACTTTCCTTTGTCTACTCTCGCTGCCCTTCGAAATGTTCCGTTCAGTTCTTTTACTTTATCACTTCTTCCATTAGCTTCGGCTTCTCTGCATTTAGTCTTTTTTGACAGCCATTTTAGCCTTTTCTTTCTGTCTTGCCTTTTTACTGACCTCTTACTCTCTTCATGTATGATTTCCTTGATATCATTCCACAATTGTCCTGGTCTTCAGTCATCAGTGCTCAGTGCGTCCAGTCTATTCTTGAGACGGTCTCTAAATTCAGGTAGGATACACCCAAGGTTATATTTTGGCTCTCTGTACTTGTTTTAATGTTTTTCAGCTCTATCTGAACTTGCACATGACGAATAGCTGTCAGCCCTGGCCTTGTTCTGACTGATGACACTGAGCTTCTCCTTAGTCTTTTCTCAGAGATGCAGTGGATTTGATTCCTTTGTATTCCATCTAGTGAAGTCACTGTGTATAGCTGCCATTTATATTGTTGAAAAAAAAGGTGTTTACAAGGAATACGTTGTCAGTCTTGCAAAATTCTACCATGTGATCTCTGGTGTCATTTCTATCACCAAGGCCATATTTTCCAATATCAATTCTTCTTTGTTTTGAAGTTATTCAATCTGTATGCTGAGCAAATAATCCAAGAATCTGGATGATATGAAGAAGAATGAGGCATCAAGATTGGAGGAAGACTCATTAACAACTTAATTATACAGATGACATGATCTTGCTTGCTGAAAGTCAAGACCTGAGGCACTTTCTGATACAGATTTAAGACCAAAGCCTTAGTATGAGTTGCACCTCAACCTAAAGAAAACAAAAGTCACAAGTGGACCAATAAACAACATCATGATAAATGGAGAAAGACTGAAGTTGTTAAGGATTTCATTTAACTTGGATTCACAATCAACACCGATGGAAGCAGCTGTCAAGAGATCAAACGATGTATTGCATTGGGCACAATCTGCTGCCAAGGACTTCTTCAGAGTGCTAAAAAGCAAAGCTTTGAGGGTTCAGGTACACCGGACCCAAGCCGTGGTATGTTCAGTCACCTTATAGGCATGTAAAAGCTGTACAATAAATACAGACAACCAAATAAGAAATGATGAATTTGAATTCTGGTACTGGTGAAGAATACTGTGCATACCACAAACTGGGAGAAGAATCAGCAAATCAGTCTTGGAAGAAATACAGCCCAAATGCTCCTTAGAAGCAAGGATAGAGAAAGTCTGTCTCAAGTACTTTGGGCACGTTATCAGGAGAGACCGGTCCCTGGAGAAGAATATTATGCTTGGTGAGGAGGAAACTAGGGAAAGCAAGAAAGACCCTCAACAAGATGACTAACACAGTGGCTGCAACGATTGGCTTAAACACAGCAACAACTGTGAGGACAGAATAGGATCAGGCTGTGTTTTGTCATGTTGTACACAGAGTCACTGTGAGGTGGGACCAACTGGACAGCACCTACCAACAACAACATTCGTAATACACACAAATCACATTCAAACTGAAAATTCCCACAAAACCCTAAAGTCCTAAGATTCAAAAGATTGTCTGAAGAGCAAATTACTTCATTTAATACTGATTTATTGAATGGCTCTTATATGTCAGGCACAGCTATCGTGTCTAAGAATTTAGCAGTGAACAAGAGACAAAGGCATAAAAGATTCTGCCCTTCATGGGGCTTATTTCATAATGGGATCAAGATCATGTACGCTTTTGAGCAAGTTATCACGAGAATTAAATGAAATAATACATATAAAGTGTTTAGAAAAGTGCCTGGCATAGAAGGCTCAAAAACGTCCATCACTAAGATGCTTGAAATCACAGAGGTTGTTGTACAAACAACAGTGGGCCTCTCACAGATGTTTGGCCTCTCTTTTATGGTAGCATTCACTCATTCACAAACCACTTATTGTACGTCTACTGTGGGTTAGAATACTAAAAAAAAAGGAACAAAATTGGATAAAAAAGGAATTTCAAGACTCATAGGCAGCATCAATCTAGGGCAATACCATCAGTGAAGCGAAGCTCTGTTCAGGTTCAAGCCACAATTATTTTGATGCCTTGAATGGTAAAACTGAGAACTTGTTCAGAATAAAGCTACACATGTTGCCCATGCATTAGGGATCGTGAAAATAATTGAAAGTGATAATGGCAAAAAAGAGGAATGACAACATTAAACAGAAATCAGGGTTTATATGAATATTGGTTATATTATGAAAATACCACCAATAACTAATTTTATTCATCTTTCAGAGTTAAAGGAGTCATTTACACTAATTATTTAGGTTGTTCCTTAAGCTTATTCTACCAAAGTGGGTCAGGAAGCTATTTTTATGCCTGTTTCAAAGATGGCCCAAACAATGCACAGTGTGGCTGAATGACTAGTTCAGGCTAACACAGCTGACAGCAGTGCTCAGGCCGGAACCCGTGACTCCAGGTGGCACATTGGTTAAGGCTTGGCTGCCACCCAAAAGACTGGCAGTTTGAATCCACCAGCTGCTCTGCAGGAAAAAGATGCGGCAGTCCGCTTGCTTCCATAAAGATTACAGCCTTGCAGACCCTACAGGGTAATCCTACTCTATCCTATTGGCTTGCTATCAGTCCCAATAGGGAGGATGAGGAGTTTTGTCCAATGTAGCGAAGTGGGGACTCAGACCGATGAGGACTCTGCCATGTTCAACACAAGGCTTCCATGGAACCCTTGGGCATTCGTGTCCAGGCAATAGGTTTTTTCTTTCTTTTTTTTTTTTAAATCAAAGAGACAAGAATGAAAACTGCTCCCTCACGGTAAATGTGTATCACCTGATTTTGATCCAATGATGCTAATATTTCAAAGATACAAAAGAAAACAATTAGTAGGGACATGCAGTCCATTCTAGTCAAAGACATTGACATTGACAGTAATGGAAACAGTAACAGTAAAAGAAATAACAATTCTGTTAACAGTGACTGAATGCGTACTGCATGCCAGGCACTGCTCTCAGCATTTTATATCAATTGTTTATCCACTTAAGCAGATAGGAGCGGATGACAACACATGTTCAATCAGCACACGTGCACTGAGTGCACCGGGCGGGCCGCTAACTGCTGCAGTTGGTTGTCTCAGAGTCACTCACTACCGAGTAGAATCGACCTGAGGCACAGACACAGGGGTGCCTAGATTAGCCAGCAATCAGAGACACATCCTATGACGGAAGCACAAGGGGTGAGAAGAAGATAAGGCCGAAGTCTCTCAGGCAGACGTGGAAGTTGAGAATTCCTAGGAGAAACGACCTCTGAGCTGAGTCTGGAAAGAAACGAACGAACAGCCGGAGGAAGGGTGCTGGCGTGAGGGCAGGTGAGCAGATTCGTTCTATGTAGTGATACGGAGACTCACACAGACAAGGGACCTGCCGTCTCCAACACGGGGCTTCCATCTTTGCCTTGTGCACTGATGTCCAGGTGGCAGGTGGGACTGAAAGTGTGGAAAAAGTACCATCCACTTGCCTTCAAGTTGCCACCAATTCATGGTAACCCATGCATGAAAGAGCTGAGCTGTGCTCCATGGAGGGTTTTCCACTGCTGATTTTTCTAAGGCCCTTCTGGGTGGACCTGCACCTCCCAACTTTCGGTTAGCAGCTGAACACGTTTATCGTTTGCACCAGCCGTGGACTTCCCCAGTGTAGGAGGGAAGGAGTTAATCTTAGAGAGCTAGCAGTCTCTGCTACCTCAGCATTGGAGGAAGCCAAACTGGTGAGAAGAGCAGAAGAAGGACAGGAGGCTGGTGAGAGGGCTGGCAGCAGAGGAAGGGATCCCCTGAAAACACAGAACTGAGATTGCCCACTGACTCTATGTGACGACTAGTCAGTTGCTAGTTATAATCTGTAGATCTTGATTCTCTTTGCAGAACACAACCCCCCCCGCAAATCCCATAACTTCTGTAGACCAGCTTAGTTTGTGGCTTCCAAACTTTTCTTGATTTGAAATTCAGAATGTCCCTTGAGAGATCTCTCTTGGAAAGAATTTGGAATAGGCATCTGCTAAGGTCTCTGTTTGCAGCTGCTTTTCTTCAGGAGGCCATTGGCAAGGACTCAGCAAACACTGCTGGCCTCCCCCCTCAGGTACACAGGGCCTGCCACAAGGAGAACTGTGAATCTGGGTACTGGCAGGGTCAGAGGACCTCCTTGTCAGAGATGTGTACTTGATCTTGTTAGTTAAGGACTTGCTAGGGACCCAACTGCACTGGTAATGTTAGGCATGCCTTGTCCTTGCTGTTAGGTGTGGTTTTTGTGATGCCAAGCGACACTTCTGATGCTAATAACGCTAGTCACGAAAGTGGCTGTCAGGCTCCTGTATGAGGAGTAAAGAGCTGGGGAGTGTTGGAAGCCAGGCTTGAACTTGGTCCTCTATTTAAGAATCTCTGAACAACATGATCCATTTTATTTTATTTTTTTAAGTTTTCTACTTCTTTACATTACAGTACAATTTTGTCTTTAGAACTCTACCTGCCCTTCCTGCCCTTTCATGACCAGCAGGACATATATGTCCCACTACTTTTCCTGCCTCTCAGGTTTCTTTGGAAGTTGCTCTCCCACTAACAGTGAGTGCAGGCACCAGGAGGGGACCTGTATAACCAGAAGGAGGAGAAAGGGTACATGCGGCAAGCTACTCTTTGTACAGGGTACTGCACGAGGGAGTGCATCCAGGCACATCCTACAGGGTCATATGTGTCCCAACAACCTGCACATGAGTCCCCAGAGGCACCTGTGTCCACAGTTCAACAAGACATATGTATCCAACCTATCCTAACCACCCCTGACAAGAGTCCAGCAGGACATATGTATACACTGAAGGTCAGAGGGACACAGATGTCCCACCAATACTACCCCTAGAGTCCAGAGAGACACGCTCAATTCAAACACACTCAGTGACTTGGTATGCATTCCCTTAATGAAAAGAATTCAGTCATGAAAGAGTAGATTGAGAGCACCTTAAAAGTTGTTGTCGTTAGGTGCTATTGAGTTGATTTTTGATGTACAGTGACGACACGTGACAAAACAGAACTGCCCCATAAAGTCTTCTAGGCTGTTACCTTTATAAGAGCAGATAAGTAGGTCTTTTTCCTACAGAGCTGCAGAGAGGGTCTGAACTGCCAACCTTTCGTTAGCAGCAGAGCACTCAGCAGTGAAGCCCCAGGGCTCCTCACCTTGGAAGTGGGAACTATGTTTTATTTACCTTTCTGCACCAAAGTTTAGTCTAAGATAAAACCAAGAAGTGAAGCTATTGCTGTGGAATCAGTTCTGACTCACAGTGACCCTACAGGACACAGCAGAATTGCCTGCAGAGTTTCCAAGGAGTGCCTGGTGGATTTGAACTGCTAATCTTTTGGTTGGCAGCTGTTAGCAGTTAACTACTACACCAAAAAAAAAAACAAAACCCACTGCTGTCGAGTTGGGTCCAACTCACTATAGCGACCATGCAGGTGGCCAATAAATATCAGTTGAATGAGGATGACATAATGTATTATGGAGCTGTGTGCTGCTAAGGAAGTGAGGGTTGATTAGAAATCTCAATTCTGTTTTACCCTGAAAGTATCTGGAAATATAAGGTTTAAATCCTTATCGTCAGTGGCACATTAAGTTACTGAGTGGAAGGTGGGAAAATGCAGGACACGGTAGGGAAATGCCACAGTGCCACAAAGGGGACGTAGTTAAACTATTGCCCAAGAAGGTGACCCAGGGGATTGGCCTGTATGTTGCCACTGTGCTCCAAAAGGGTTACTGCCCCTTCCAGAGGGCTGGACATACCGATGCCCAGGGCCTGGGAGCCACACTAGTAAGCATTTGGCTTAGTGTGCTGGCCAACACTCTCTCCGAGACAGGTTTTGAGATCTGTGGCTGGGTGCACGGTATTGACGAAAAATTGCAACAGCTGCCACCCAGGTTTGCTGTCAAAGCCCCAGTATGCCAATTCTCCTCAAATGTTTCAGGAAAGACTGTTAATGTTTTAAATAAACTTTGCAAGACCCACTATAAGCATCCTTTAGTTCCTGAAGGAACTACTGCCCAAAGGGAAAAATCAGTTCACCTCTCATGTTCTGATCCCTCTTTGGATATTTGTGCAAAGTTTGAACCAATATCACTATTATTTTTTAAAATCATAATAATACCTCTTTACACATAAATTTGATGATACGTCTAAATCAAGGCTAACCACTATTGGCTGGTGATACGCATTGCTGCTTTTCCATGGCATTTATAGAAGTTTATGAGATGCATACAAGTTATAATATCACCTAGCACAGATACAGAATTTGAATATTAAAATATCAACTACCAAATAAAAATAAATTTTAGTATTTTCTAAGGTGATGTTTCCACTGTCCTAGTTCATAGCACTCAATGTTTTCCTGCAATTTCAGCATTAAAACAAGCTAGAAGTAGATAACCATTTCTGCCATGTCAAAATATGATTTTAACAAATTCCAATGATAAAGCAAATCTGTAACTTCCATATAAAAGTCTCAGATCATGGCAATCAGGAAAAAAGAACCCGGGTAGAATTACACAAATACTCACTTCCAGTCATTTAGATAAAATGGAAAAGAAAAATGCTACATAAAATCATGATTTTCCATTAATATTATTATGAATTGCTTAGACCTTGCCAACAGTTATTACAGATAACTTAATGGCCAAAGGCATTTTAACAGAAAAGAATGTGTCTGTAGCCACATTGATCCTTAATAAATCTCCTTTGCTGAAGGAAAAGGCAGCATAGTTGGACAGTGCATTTCTCAAAGGAAAAAAAAAAAAAAAGACTTCAAACCATTCCTCTGATGTTTGCTAAGTGATTCAGGACCCCAGATGGCACACATTCTTTCCAGTAATTCAAAATAGGGTTTTTTTTTTTTTTTTTTGGAAGTAGTTTGTTTAAATGACCTCCTTTAATCTAATGGAGGCTGATGGGAAAGAAACCATCATTCTCTGAAGCGACTTTGAGGATTGGACTGAATGTGTCCCATCAATGCTGACCCTTCTCAGTGACAAAAGTGTCATTTTGCCCCACTTTGCCTTGTGGAGCAAGCAAAGTGGCCTCTGAGCCACTTTAAAATTGAGAAGTGTCACAAAGAGTCAGCACTAGTGGGAACCTTTCAAACTCCACAGGGAGGTAAATCATAAAGAGAAGAAACTTTAGAGTGATCTGGAACTTTCTGATGTTATATCTGGGAGGAAAACACTGGCCTGCATTCACTTCAAGGTACCTCCCAACACAGAGAATTCTCAGGCACTGGTTCCACAGTCCCTGCTGACACTGCCATAAGTGATTTGCCAAGTGTACTTGTAGAAAGAACACCTTGCTGACCACAGGTTTCTTGTATGGGTTGAAATGAATTAGGGAAAGAGATGGACAGCGACAGAAATTCTGATTAGCATATGTCATTGCAGAATGCCCGCTGGACAGAGAATTGAACTGTTATTTGTGAGAGTGATGGAAGACTTTGTCCTGTTTATAAGGCACATTCACTTCGGATGCTACCTACTCCCTACTTTCGGTAAGTGCCTTAGCTGGCAGAAAGATGAAAACACTTGCTTGCAGGTCAATAAAGGAAGTCTTTCATGAGCAATAGGTGATTAGAGCAGGATCTTTTCAGCAGCAGGCTCCAGCCTCCATTCTGTAAAGGTTTCAAATTAGTCCTCCCCCTAGGTCTGAGCAAGGAGCCAGAGCACCAATCAGGTGCCACCAACTTTCAGCACGATGATTGATGGGTTGCCATAATTAGAGAAAGTTTTCTTTATTATTATTATTTTTTAATAAAGTGAGGACATATATTTTAGAGGAATTCAACCTAAAAAAGTAGAACAGTTTGGCAAAAGTATAGTACTACAGGTTTTCACAAAATCATCAAAACAAACCCATTGCCACTGAGTTGATTCTGACTCAGTTGTATTGTAGGACAGAGTAGAACTGTCCCATGTAGTTCCCAAAGAGCAGCCAGTGGATTCAAACTACCAATCTTTTGCTTGCAGCCACAACTCTTAACCACTGGGCCACCAGGTTTCTCTCTCTCTATGTATGTATATTTGAAGTGTGTGTGTACACACTCTACAGGGTTCCTACGAGTCAGAATTGACTTAATGACACCCACTTGGGTTTTGATTTTCCCTCTTTCTCAATACATGTATCATTAAATATTTGGCTTCATATTCTCTTACTCAAACTTTGATTTATTAAGATTGGAGAAATGTGGATGATAATTTTTATTCTTAAATGAATTTGTGTCTTGTCCTAGACAATGTAAAAGGAATCATGAAAGAGCAAGCTACAACTGGCTTATTTAAAATTGATTAGTACCATGAGTCCTTTAGAGTTTGTGTGTGTAAAAAATGATTCTTTTTTTTGGCACTTTGACATATCAAGATTGTAATAATCAGTACAAAAGCAAGTCCCTTAAGAAAGACTGTGAAGTTTTAATTAATTGCATCGTGTCCCTATTTCATCTTCTAGAGTTGGAAATAGCCAACTGGTTTGCTTCAGTTTCTTTGGTCAAGTAATAATTGAAAGAAGGGGATGAAGGAGGTAAAAATGTGGATTCTTACCAATAAGCCAGCATACTAAAGGGCTACCCATTCTATTTAGAGAACTGGAACAATCTGCTGGGACAGAAAGCACACGGAAGTTCTCTGATTACTGCAAATCCCAGGTTTATGCCCAGGCACCCAGTGTCCATCAGCATTACTCTCCAACTGCGGGTTCAGAGCTCTTTTTGAAGGAACTACGATGACTGCCAGTGAAGTTCACAATCTCATCCTAAAAAGAGTGCTATGTACCTCTTTGCTGAATATCAGTACGGTCACTTTTTAAGTACTCCCCTTGGGAAAGAAATTATGCATCAATGCCAGCCCCTAGTCTACCTGTCAAAGCCACTTGGAACTCTTTTTCTGGAATGGCCTGTTGTCATATTATTCTTAATGTCCTGAATGCCATGAAAATGTCTTCCTTCAACATTTCCTTTATCTTCAGATGAAGAAAAAAGTCGTTGTGGGCCAGATCATGTGAATAGGGAGGATGTTCCAATACAGTGACCTGTTTACTGGCTAAAAACTTCCTCACAGACAACTATCCACTTAAGTTTGTGAACTTGCCACCACGCGACTGTGAGCAATGGCCATTTCAGAAAGCATTCCAAAATTGCTCTGACAGGTGGGCTAGGTGCTGGCATTGGTGCATAGCTTTTCAAGGGGAGTACTTCAGTGGCGACCGTAGTGACATCCAGTAGTGAGGGATGCAGCACTTAGAATAGCTTAGTTCGCAGACTTGTCAGACCTTGTAAGTTATTGACCAGTGTTCACTGTAAAAAATGTTGAGGGAGCTGACTGAGACAAAACAGGGCTGTGTCTTTGTATAGAACTACCTGTATGATGAGAACTGACCAAAGTGAATATTTTAGCTAAACCGACTAAACGCGAAACTTAATTTTAATTCAAATATAAGCCAATGATTGACCTGTGGACAAACTGCCTGGTTGTTTGACTGAACAAGATTCTTGGTAGCACAGCGGTTAAGAGCTCAGCTACTAACCAAAATGTTGGCTGTTCAAATCCACCAGCCTCTCCTTGCAATCCTTATAGGGCAGTTATACTCTGTCCTACAGGGTTACTGTGAGTCAAACTCAGCAGCAATGGATCTGATTTTTTTCCTGGGTTTCTGACTGAACTGTTGAGAAGAAGATCCAGTTGCATGGTGCCCTTCATGGTACGACTACATCATGTTCTGAAGTTTAGGATCCATCCGTAGCCCCCTCAGAGAGGTACTTCACTCCAATTCTGAGTATGACCGTTCTTTAGGGATGCAATTAAATATGCAGGGGCAAGTCTGGAGAAGGAAAGGTCTAAGGAGTCCCTACAACGACTGTGGGATGAAATAGGTTGTTTAGATATTTTAACAAATTTGAGGTAGTCTTATTTAGAAAAAGCAAATGAAGCACATAAAGCCCCATGTAAATTAATTTTAAAACAGGGAGAATTGGCATTAAACTGTGACTAGATACAGCTAATCAATGACAGCTGTATCCCTAGAGTCTAAGGTTATAAAGAGTATGAGAAGTAGATTCTAAACTGCCTTAAAAGACCAGCAGTTTAGTATGCAAGAATCTATGCCACATTCTGTAGAAGGATTTTAGTTACCATACCATCAGGTTTCAACAGGTGTTTCTTTTGGAAGTCTTTCTTTCTTAAACATTTATATAAGATTAACGTTTGAAAAGTAAGGTATTCTGAGAAGAGAAAATAGTTATTTTTTTTTAAATATAAGGCAATTTGTCCAGAGTTCCGTCTGTAACATATTGACATGTTTTGTTCTACGATTATTCAAAATTAGCTTTGGGATAAAAGTTCATACTCATTATCCCGTGATGTAGTCTAATCACTGCTGACATTTTGAAAGAAGGTCTTAAGGCAGCCAAGATAAGAATTAAAAAGTGGGTGCAGAAATATTGTACATATTCATCACTAAAAGCCTGTGGTGCTCATCTGTGAGTTCATTTTCTCTTAAAGTAAAACCTGATAATTACCACCGCTAGAAGCAGGGTAAGCTAACTGGACCTTCTGACCCACTGAAGCCAACGTGTCTTCACACCTGGCCCTTTACTTTGACAGATGAGCCAAAAAAGATTTTGGATATATTTCAGTTTTAGTTTCATTGATTTCTCTGACTTTTAGTATGACATAAAAATAAGATGGAATATATCAAAAGATTTATGTATTCAATTTCTCTTTCTCAATTTAAATTAGCTCTAGAACTAAGTAGGCCTTAAATCCAATCAGCTACTACTTTTTGAATTTAGTCCATGTTGCACACACATACACAGAATAGTCAGTGAAGTCCTATAAACCAAAAAGTTATAAAATATCTTGTTAAATTTATAGTGGTATTCTGTGACTTGGAGCCCTGGTGGTACAGTGGTGAAGAGCTCTGGCTGCTAACCAAAAGGCTGGCAGTTTGAAAACCAGCCACTCCTTGGAAACCCTATGCAGCAGCTCTACACTGTCCTATAGGGTTGCTATGAGCTGGAATCGACTGCACAGCAGCAAATTTTACTCTTGTGATTATCAATATAACTCTAAACCCACGGCTGTCGAGTGGTGTCTGACTCATAGCAACCCGAAAGGTCAGGGTATAACTGCCCCATAGAGTTTCCAAGGAATACCTGATGGATTTGAACTGCTGACCTTTTGGTTGGCAGATGTAGTGCTTATCCCACTATGCCACCAGGGTTTGTGTCATCAATATAAAGAGAAGCAAGATATTCCCCTATTAAAAAAAAATCTATTTTAATTTTGGCTTTGATTAGAATACTCAAGAAGGATAATGATAAGAGGGTGATCACCAAAAGATGAAATCTGGTAACCTTGGTTTCAGATAATTAACTAATCAACAGACAATTCTCCTTCCCAGGGACACACAGAAGCAGACATTTATTAAGGAACTTTTCAGATTTTCTGTAAGGTAATTAATACAGGCTTCTCTATAGAAAATCACAATTTAATGACTTTCTGTTCAAGTTACAAGAATTTTATGTAAGGAAAAGTTTATGAAAGTCTAAAATTTTCTTTCCACCAAGCTATTAAAATTTGTGTTTGAATACGGTTCCTTTCATTAACATCAAATTGGTTAGCTTTAATTTATGAAAAAAGATTGTAAAGTTTTACCACAATAGTTTGCACAGCTTTAATTTGCATTCATGAAAAACCACAATAAATTAATTTGCTACTTGGAATGAATTTGACAAATGCATTAATCATGGAGAAAGTGAATTCTGTTTTCTTTAGTTTTCCTCTCAAAGATAGATGTAAGATAAGTGATTTCTGATTTAACATTCTTTAAGCAAAATGAGATGTATTAATAATAAGGGGCAAGTTCATGGACATAGAAAATTTTAGCACTTGAAAGAACCTTAGACATTACCAGGTTTAACCAATAGTGAAAGGACAATTCAGTCTCCCCAGCAATCCATGGGGCAGAGTAGTGAAAGGGATTTTCTCCACTGGAAACCCCCAGCAAAGTTAGACTTTTAAAGTGCTGACTTGCAAGTTACACTGGCTTGTTTTAAATCATGCTACTTCTTTTCCCAAAGGAAAACTATAAGAGTACCGTTTAAGCTCAGAGATGATGCTGACTCTTAAGATGAAACACTTCTTGAAGAATTTAGCTTAAAAAAAAAAGCATGAAAACAGCACAGACACCATTCCCAACACCTACACTGTGCGCTGATTCTTTTGACAAGTCAATGAAATACTGTCAAATCCATTTACAAGTTTGTATCTCTGTGAAAAGGTTTGGATAAGGAAGCATTTAACGGCAACATACTGTATTGCAAATATTTCTCTGGCTTTGTTAATTGTCTTTTTTGCTTTTTTTCTTCTCTATCATCAAATTTATGGTTTTATAGGCAATTCAAATTACACATCTTCTTCACGGCCCTATGAACGTGGCTGTCTTTGCTTGTAGATCACAGCAGGGTTATCTTGTATGACCACATTGCTGCCTAGTACTTTCTTTTTTTTAATTATGTTTTTTAATGTAGTAAAAATCCACATAGCCAAAAAAAACATCATTTCAACAATTTCTACATGTGCAGTTCAGTGACACTGACTACATTCTTGAAGTTGTGCTGTCACATTACTTTTCTGGTAACTTTTAAAAAAATATAAGTTACTGAAGGCAATGATATTCACAGAATTCTTAGCAAATGTTCAAATCTACTCCTTTTTTAATGAAATCAATTTTGTTTTTACTATACACATATATTAACAACTGAGCTACATGAACATATTGATATATTAGTTTAAATAACTAGACATTAAAAGAAGCAATCTTTGGGTAAAGTCTTTGGACAAGAAAATACCGTAAACAGTCTACAGAATGACTTTAATTAAAAATCAAAGCTAAAAAGCTTTTTTGAGCCACACATTATGTTGGACTTACAAAATGACTTGTACCCTCGCTTAACTGTGAGGTAAAGAAATACTATTATCTTAAGGACAGGAAGAGAATGACCCACACGGTGCTTACTACGCTTAGGCTGTATCTTCCTCCTATTTAAAAATTCTAAATTCTTTCAAATTAAGTGAGTCTTTGTTTCTCTAGAAACCAACTAATTTCTTCTCTTAGCCTAGCAACTCTTTCCTCTGAATGTGCTGCTTTATATGAGACCTTGCCTTCTTTTTTATTAGTTTTTTAATTTTAAATTCAGTTCTTATACTACTAACGTCAGCATGAACAAGTTTGTATTGATGAAGTATTTTTGCTAGAGACGCTTCTTACTGACTTCTGAGAAAGACAACTATCCTGGTTACTCCTGCACATATGCAAAAAGGTTGTGTTTTTTTAAAGTACACTTAGTTTGGATGGCCTACTGCAGAACACTTTAAGGCTGTTAAATATTAGCTAAATTATTACAGACCACTCTTGACTCCATTCTCTTCACTAAAACATATAAATCCCAGTCAACAAACTATAGTGCTTTTCTAAAGGGTAAAAGAAAAACTCAACAACAAAACACTCAGTTGCCATCAAGCTGTTTCCAATTCACAGTGACCCCATTTTTGAAGGTTAAGTTCTGGTCCTGAGGGTTTACAGTAAGTTATATTTTTGGAGGTAAGTTACCAGGCCTTTCTTCCAAGATGCCTCTGGGTAAGCTGGACTGCCAACCTGTCATTTAGCAGTTGAGCGCTTAACCGTTTGCATCACCCCAAAACCAAACCCACTGCCACTGAGTCGATTCTGACTCCTAGTGACCCTATTGGACACAGCAGAACTGCTTCATAAAGTTTCCAAGGTTAGCGGATGCGGCACTTAACCACTAGGGTTTCCTGCATCACCCAAGCCCCTCTAAAAGACAATCTGCAGCTGTCCATGCAGGTCCAGAGAATTTTTCACTTCCAGAAATCTTAGTGCTAGGAAACTCTGGTGAGCATGTGGAACTGGGCTTAGAGAAGCTTCCACCCCAGTCCACAGCCATCTCTAATGACAGCTCTGGTAGCAAGTCTGCCAGCAGCCTCCGTCCCTAGTACAGTGAATGACCACGGAGAGAGAAGCTGACTCTAATATTTTGCTGGAAACAGTTTCACTCATCAGGCAGGAATTTATGACCAAACTCTGGGGTGCATTTCCCACTAAGCCAGGTATGCACAGGCTTATTTGTGTTTACTCACTAATCGGCAGTGCTCAGTTTTACCTATTCTCACCACATCAAAGGTATGTTGAAACTCATGTGAAACTGTGTGCTACAGATGAGTTGAGTAAACACAATCAACCCCATGCGTACCTTGCTTAATTGCCCATGGTGAACTTGAATTATCCACAAAAGTCAGTTAATCCATTTTATTGTACTATATTTGGAAACGTGGAGCTATAAAAAAGCTTATTAAATTTGGGATAATCCCATTTATTGGGATTCACCCACATTTTATATTGATACAACTTCTTAAGAAATCAATTACTGTGTGAACAAAAGTTTACTCATGTTTCTTCTGGTATTGGCAAATTTTCGTGGCACCTGCTACTTGGTGTTCTCAACAACTGAGCCATCCGCATAGGAATCAGACCCTGACAATACGGAACAGGTGCAGCAAGAAGGTAAAACAATTAAAATAAAAACAGCAAACAAACAAACAAAAACCAGTCTGTTGCTGTCCAGTCGATTCCAACTAATAGGAACCCTACAGAACAAAGTGGAAACCCTGGCAGTGCAGTGGTTAAGTGCTAAGGCTGCTAACCAAAAGGCTGGCGATGTGAATCCCACCAGATGTTCCTTGGAAACTCTATGGGGTAGTGGTACTGTCTTATAGGGTCGCTATGAGTCAGAATTGACTCAGTGGCAGTGAGTTTTGTTTTTAGTTTAGGACAGGGTAGAACTACCCCCATAGAGTTTCTGAGGAGTGCTTGGTGCCTTGAACTGGTGAATTCTGCTAACCAAGAGGTTAGCTAGCTCTTAACTGTATCTCTTAACCACTCTGCCATGAGGGTTTCCAAGAAGGGGAAGGAGGAAGTATTATCAAACTTCAATACAGTAAACCTAGAAACACAGCGATGGGAAAGATTAACAAATACAGAACATTACTTGAGAGCTGTAACTATAGCCTCTTTCCTCAGCCTTAAAAAAAAGAGAAAAACGTACTAATTCCAAGTTTTCTTTTTGATCTTTTAATATATCTTAACTCATATGAACTTGAGACAAAAATACTTCATTGCTACAATCTACACCTGACAGGCTACCTGTAATTATTATTTTTCTCTTCCTTTTGTCATTTAGTCTTCCTCTGTCTCTCTTTAAACCACTGCTTTCAGTTCCCATCTTCCTCAATTTTAAAAACAGGCAGTATGATGGCTGGTGTTTGACATTTTTGATTAAATAATAGCATTATCTAAACCATCTTTGAATCTTCAGGGGCCTCCTTTTGTGAAACTACAAAAATGACAACTAAAATTTCTCTAATGTTCTCCATGCTGTGAGCAACTTAAGCTGTCATACCATTATATGATTCTGTGGAACTTCAGAAAATTTCAGATGGTTTCAATAACCCTTTCTATTATGCACTGTTGCTAGCTCCTCATACTGCTTCACGGAAAATGGATATTTAAATATCTCCTAGATGTGCATCAATTACAGGAAGATGCACTGATAATTTGATACTTCTCAACATCTTCATTTGTCTCTAAGTTTTTTTTAAAAATTCTAGTACTAATATCTGTAGAATACTGGGTTTCTATTACTTTGCAAAACTAGCAATTACAGGTTATATTAATGTTTTTACTCATGTTTCTGTCTAAGGTTATGAAAGTGATTTTTTAAAAAGCGATGTTGGTTAACCAAGTGAAGTCCCTTTAAGGAACAGCCTGAATTCATGGCACATTGTTACACACCTCCTGAGCAGTCCCCTTAGGGGGTTGCAAGAGTCTCATGCCTGATCTGGCTAGGTAGGTTTTTGTGTTCCTCTCAGACTTTGGGTATCACAAAGTAGGAAAACAATTCTATAATTTCCTGGCAGAGGAGAGTTGAGTTATCTCAGGATTACAGTCTTAAAACTATCTCTTCTTGTAAACAATCCACCTCTTGCCAGTTCCTTGCTTGTGATAGCTTTGGCTTTTGCTGCCCTGTCTGTGAGTAGCAGTAAAGATGACTCAGGTCCAAACAGATTCTGTGTGAGCACAACTCCACTTGCAAGCTAGAGCCAGACAAGGTTATCTGTCTGCTAACCACTGCAGGAGAGATCACAGACACCATGCACCAGAATATGCGACTTCTAACATCTCCAGCCACATGGCCTGTCTTCTCAAGAAGAGGGATGTGGACAGTGGGGTTCGTAGTGACTATGGGAGAAGTGTAGATCCCAGTCACACTGAATATCCTTTAGTATGCCACAGGTGACAGTTACTCTCTGCACCAGACATATGGCTGAAAATTCTATTCCATGTGGGAATAAATGGAGATCTTTTAGCTCGTTAGTCATTTTAATGTTCTACCTCCAAGCTCACAACTCATTGTGGCTCTGTCCCTTTACACATCTTAAGTGGAATGAAACCTTATGTCTCCCTGCGTTTCCCTTTTATTACCATTAAGAGTAACTACTGTCAAGTTTCAGGATCAAGCTGTCACCCTACCCAGCACTTCTGGGAACGAGCACACTAATTTGCCCTTCTCTTGCATTACAGATGGACCCAAACCTGTCCTGTTTGTTACTTGCAATCATATAGATCACTGCCACATACTAACAATGGGGCAGGTACTGCTCTAATACATATCTCTAACCCTTTCCTCCAAAAACTACAAGGTGATTGTTATGCCCTTATTTTATTGATGAAAACACCTAACCCTGGAGCAGGTGAATGGTAGGACACATTGCCTCTCGCCATGTCTGTAACCATCTAGAATAACGGTTCTCAGCATCACGAAGCCCTCGCCTCCTCTCATGGCACCCTCTGTAAGCGTCCTTATCATCCTGATAAGAAACTCACAGGACATACAAAATAGCTATACAGATAATTTTCATTAAAGCAACATAATGCTCTAACCCTAACATACAGGAGAAGTAATGAAAAGTAACTTAAACTGTATGTATTTCAATATGCAGTGCTTGCATATAGCTATATTAAAAGTTGTCCGATATTTTCGTCTTTGTAGAATCACCCACAATTACTCAGGTACAAACACAGACTGTATGCAAGTGTCTTCTGTTGGTGACTCAGTATACAGCCAGCACTGTTGCTACTGACGTGGCTTTGCACATCTCTAGAAATGTTTTGAACAAATTCAGTTTACACAGTGGTGCATCTGGGGAAGATTCAGTATATAATTACATTAAAAACTTAATGTAAAACATAGGTTCCAAGTTTAGAAATTTTAAGCAATTTTTTTAAAAAAGTCTTTATGAATGTCCAGCAGGTCACTTGAAACCCATACGGGAGAGACGACGATTCTTTTTTGTGTGGGATTATTCCACCAATCACAAGACATCTGGGACTTTCACCCCCCTGCCTACGTGCTGCCTGTATGGTGGCCCCAATCACTGTGCAAACCTAGAATGTCCCAGAATCTCTAAAAAACTCTAGGAGGTGTTACAGTGCCTCTGTTGAGAATCATTATTGCAAATATGTTATCTTGGCTAAGATAAAGAACAGTAGTAGTGGATTACACCTTACTCTCCCTTTTCAAGGACTATCAAAAAAATTGAGGAATTCACATCTAATTCTTTGTATGGCTTTTACTTCAGGAGAGCATATTACTCTGCTAGGTCATTGTGTTTCTACGTACTGCTGCACAATGCGTCATCCCCAAATGTACATGTTTAAAATAATGAACACTGATTGACCCCATAGCGTCTGTGGATTGAGAATTTGGAAGCATCTCAGCTGGGTGGTGCCGGCTTGGAGTTTGTCATGAAGTGACAATCAAGATGCTGGCTGATGTGACAGTCATCCGAAAGCTTCTCTGGGGTGGTAGGATCTGTTTCCATCCTCACTTATGTGGCCATCGGCAAAAAGGGGTCTCAGTTCCTTGCTGGTTGCTGGCCAGAAGCCCCAGTTCCTCCCCATATGGGCCTCTCCAAATGTAAGTGTCTTTATGACATGATGCCTGCCTTTTCTCAGAGTAAGTGATCTGAGAGAGAAGGAGAGGGAAGAAACGAGGGTCTTTTGTGATATGTCCTCCAAAGTCTCACCATGAATTCTGTTCTATGGTATTTGTCAGCAGGGAGTGACTGAGTCACTTCAAAGGGAGGGGAAGTAGGCCCTACCTTTGGAAGAGTGGAGTATCAAAGAGTTTGTGGACATGCATTAAAACCATTACAGTCATCAAAGCCAGAGATGAGCTGTCCATGTTTGGAATATGAAAGACCTAGGGAGTTAATCTGAGAAGCTGAACTCTATGAAGAAGAACGAGGCATCAGGATTGGAGCAAGACTCATTAAAAACCTGCATTTGTAGGTGACACTATCCTGCTTGCTGGAAGTTAAGAGGTTTTTAAAATCCTTACTGGTGAAGATCAAAGACCACATCCTTCAGACTGCACCTCTGGCATTAAGAAAACAAAAATCCTCACAACTGCACCAGTAAGCAACAGCATGATAAATGGAGAAAAGATTGAAGTTGTCAGGATTTCATTTTACTTGGTCCCACAATCGACATCCATGGAAGCAGCAGTCAAGAAAATAAAAAAAAATGCATTGCATTGGGAGGGCCTCTTTAATGTATTGAGAAATAAAGATGCCACCTTGAAAATCAAGGTGCATTTGACCTAAGCCATGGTATTTACAATCACATCATATGCATGTGAAAGCTGATCAATGAATAAAAAAGACAGAAGAAGAATTAATGCCTTTGAATTGCAGTGTTGAATGAACTGCCAAAAGAACAAACAGATCTGGAAGAAGTCCAACCAGTGTGCTTCCTGGAAGCAAAGAGGGTGAGACTGAGTCTTACAGACTTTGGGCATGTTTGCAGGAGAGGTCAGTCCCTGGAGAAGGACATCAAGCTTGGTAGAGTGGAGAAAAAGAAAGAAAGACCCTCAACAAGATGGAACAACACAGTGTCTGTAACAATGGGCTTAAGCATAAAAAGACTGTGGGCTTGAAGCAGGACTGGCCAGTGTTTCATTCTATTGTTCATAGGGTCACTATGAGTCAGAACCAACTCAACAGCACCTAACAACAACAACAGAGAGTTAACAGAATTCCCATCATCTCATATAACATGGGCATGGAGTGTCAGGAAGAAGTGTGAGAGTGGCAGTCAGTGTGTGCAGCTTTTGAGCTGAATTAGGACACAGAAGACTAGAGCAAGATGACTACAGGATACTGTGACAGGGGAGCAGACTCCTAAAAGAACTCAAAATTTAGCACGGTGTCTATAGCACAGAACTTCAATTCCTTCATCCTCAGTCTATCTGACAAACAAACAGAAAATTCACTGATTCTTGAATACTTGCACTTCTTGATATAGACTTGGCAGGAAATAACTAGACATGTAGGAAGTTTCCAATGTGCCTTCTCTACCTATCAATGGAGAACTTTCACTTGGAGCTGAGATCATAATGAGCAGAGTGCACTATTGAAGAACACTCTCCAATCTGCTGCACTTACTCCAGGCTGAGTGAACCCACCACTGCTTACCAAGGAAGCTGTATTTACCATGTTAGCCAGCGTTCCAACTTAGCTCACTTTCAGGTTGTTAACTGCTTAACTTGTGCTCTCAAGTAGAAGCTGCACATCTTATTTGCATAAACACAACCTGCTCACCCCTTGTCTCTCAAAGATCTGCGTGCAAAAACACAGTGCAGTGCTGGATGCCCACGGGAATGGTGGTCTCACTGGAAGTATTGCTTCTCAGTGGTCATCTCTGTGAAGTTTCACTGTTGAGTAAGGGCCCGTTGTTTTAGCCATTTACAGTCAAGTTCTCATGTTTGCTAATTATCTGGAATCATCTTATACACTTGTAATGGGAAAGAAGTTACAGATTCTCACTGCAGAATAGGATATAAAACACAGCAGCTAAATGTTTGGCTGTTAACCAAAAGGTTGGTGGTTCAAACCCACCCAACGGCCCTGTGGGAGAAGGACATAGAAATCTGCTTTCATAAAGGCTACACAGCCTACGTGATTTTTCACAGGGTACTTCTACCCTGGTGGCTTGCTGGTTAAGTGCTACGTCTGCTAACCAAAAAAGTTGGCAGTTCAAATCCTCTAGGTGTTCCTTGGAAACTCTATGGGGCAGTTGTATCCTGTCTTACAGGGCCTCTAGGAGTTGGAATTGACTCGACTGTAGTGGATTTGGTTTGGCTTTGGTTCTATCTTGTCACATGGAGTCACTATGAGTCACAGTTGCCTGGACAACACCTAACAAGAGGAAGGAGGAATCTGCTTCCTCTATTTATCCAACCAAATTCTGTTCATTTTTCAAGACCCAGACCAAGAGCCAACTTCTCCAGCAGGCTTTCCTGATTACCATATACTTCTGAATTTCTTTAGTACCTGAAGCCTGGGATAAATAATTCAATCCTGGTGGTTTTATTATTTATTGTTGTTTTATCAGTGGAGACTGAGAGGTATCCAGCTGTGAGTTTTACTCTCTTTTTAATCTCAAATCCCTCACCTCAGTCCACCCTCACTGTATCATTTGGTTGAATAAAAAAAAAAAAAACTAATCATTTCAAAATGTACTGAAATAACTCCTTTGAAATTATTTAAACTTTTCTTGAGAATTTCTTAACCCTATATTCCACAAGGAATGCAGTTAGCTCTAACTGTTCATTTACATAATTAATTAAAAGGAAAAGAGGAGACACCTAAAAATAGACAGCTGTAAGCTAGAACTTGCATTGTCCAGATCTGGGGATTTTATAGCATGCCAAGAAGCAATTTTAACCCCTCCTAAAAAACCATAAAAGCAGTTTAAAAATAACATGAATCATTATTTCTGGAACCTATTATAAAACTGTCTTACCAGTTACTGGCAATAGAATTCTATGTATTCAGAATCAATCAAGAAAAGAATACCTGTTTGCGATGACTGAGTTTTGTTGCCCATACTTATTTGGTTGTTGCTTGTTTACACAGAGAATACCGGGTCAGTAAGCACTGAGCTGACCCGAAATGTTAACAATCAAGCCTCGAAGAAAATGTTAATTCAAGCATTATTATGAAGAAAACATGATTATGACAACTATTTGGTGAACTGTTGCACAGAGTCTTTGTTCCTTATGAAATGGCAGTTGAGAAAAACAAACATGTTTTCCCTTTAAAATATTAATCACATAAAGCCTTTTTATTCCACAGAAAATCTGTAATACATTTGAATAATCCCCTTTATTGAACACAAACCCAAGACACATATATTGAGTAGAATGTTTGTATACTTTTCATATTAAGCCCATACAATCACTTTAGCAAAGTAAAAGTTGCCACAGAGCCAGTTCTGATTCCTGATGACCCCATGTGAGTTAGAGTAGAATTGTGCTCCCTAGGGTCGTAAGTTGCCGAGTTTTCAGAAGTAGATCACCAGGCCTGTCTTCTGAGTCCTCTCTGAGTAGACCTGAACCTCCAACCTTTTGGTTAGCAACCAAGTGTATTAACCATTTGGACCATTATTTCCCAATACAAGTTGTCATGTATTGAATTGTGTTCCTCAGAAGCTGCCAGTCCAGTAAAAGATTGATTACAAAAACCTTCCTCCACAGCCAGCAGAGAAAGCCTTCCCTTGGAGCTGACGCCCTGTATTTGGACTATTTAAAGCCATCTACTTTGTGGTATTTCTATTAAAGCAGCTCTAGATGACTAAAATACAAGGGTATCAAATGACTCTAGATAATTAGCAAACATAAGAAAAAATCGACTGGAAGTGGGTAAAATGATGGGCCCTTACTCAGTAGTACAACTTCATAGAAAAGACTCCACGAGAAGAACAAATATTTCCACTGAGACCACATCCCTATCAGCAATCAGTATTGCCCTGCAATGGCTGGGACTCTACAAAACACACAGGGAGAAATTCTGGGCCCCAGAGATTACCTAAGGTCTCATAGCTCCTAATCTGGAAGCCAGAATTAGAACCCATTCCAAAGACCCTCAATTTTTCCTTTATCATGCATTGGCTAGAAGACTGCAGTACTGGCCGTCTTCCCATGTACATGTGTACTGCACAAACTCCATAGCTTTGCAGTCAGCCCTCCTCATCTGTTTTGCAAAAAAGAACACTTCGAACTTGATTTGCGGGTCAAACCTCCTGACAGTTAACTGATGGGTGCTGATCCTGAGCCTGGTATAACTAAGCATTATAAATACCCAGACAGAAGTAAAAAGAGTGGTATTGGACACATGATGACAAAACACCCCAAAATGTGGGAGAAATAAGTTTCTGGATCAGAGAAAAAGCTCCTAGTAAAGAACTCTAGAGCTCCCAGTGCTGTAACTTGTCCCAGTGCAGCAAATCCCTCCCCTGAGGCAGAGTAGCCACAGGGGCCCAAGGGTTCAGCTGTCCATGTCACCAGGGTCTCTCCCCAGCAGACATTTTCAAAGAAAATTATTGTGAGTTTGGATGCATCTGGGATTATAGAAATTTATCCTGCAGCCAACGTTAGCCCACATATGCCACCAGGTAAAAACAGCTGAAATCAGAGCCATGCTCAGCATTTCTGCAAGTTTAGTCACTCTAAAGGCTATGTTTACAGCAATTTTCCCTGTTGAGACTGTGCTGAAGCTTGACTGATAGACCAAGACAATTTCAAATAAAAGGCCACTGAGGGGTGGGGCCACATCCATTTGAAGTGCTGCATGGGAACACCAGGAGAACCCAATCAGCCTGGTAGGAATTTGTAACAGTTTCAAGGAGCCCTGGTGGCACGATAGTGATGCTGTCAGCTGCTAACTTTTTGGTCAACAGTTTGAACCCACCAGTGGCTCTGCAGGAGAAAAGGCCTGGTGACCTGCTCTTGTAAAGATGACAGGCTTGGGGACTCTATTAGGAAGGTCTATGCTGTTCTGTAGGTTGGCTTTGAGTCAGAGTCTACTTAAAGGCACAGCACAACAATGGTTATGATTAAGCTATAGCTTAAATGGAAGATAATTCAGTAGTAAAACAGAGGGAAGATGGGAAGGTCACTTCCTCCCAGCTGCCACGATCAAATGCTTGATGCATCAGTGCAATGCAGATGTTTTAGCGAAGGAGCTGCCCTTTAAACGGCCCATTCCAACGGAGAGCCTCTGGACAGGCACGTGCAACTGACTAACTAATACGCTTGCAAACAACTGTACCACTGTGCTTTAAGTGATGTTCTACTTCGAATGGGTAATTGGCCCAATTCTTCCCTTTCTCTGTGTCTGTAACTCTCAGTGAAATCAATGAGAATTGCATATTCAAAAGGAGGCCAGCACCAAGGAGTTGCAGGTTGAATTAATGGAATAAAGGGCTTTGCAGATCTCCGAAAGCCGCTGCAATTTAATTGTGGCCTCACACAATTCCCTATGGTCACCGGCAATTTGCTGGCCCAGAAAACCCAGCGGACTTTGTTTTCAGAGGTATCGCAATTCATATAGAATGCTTTTTCTTAGATGGCTGCATGTGATCCTTCTCAGCTCAGAATCCACCCCCTCACTCTCATTTCCTGAGGACCAGGTAGGCCCCTTGGAGTCTGGGCCTGCACTCATATGGCCTTACCAGCAGCCAGGATCATCAGCCAATTGATCCACAAAATCCCCTTTTAAAAGTCACGTAAGTCACCTAAGCATGTATGAATATTGTATTTTTTTTTTTAAAAAAAATTCTTTTTGGCTCAAAATCTCTCTCTCACTCTTTAGGACCCAAATGAGTCACGTATCTGCTCAAGCCACAGCATCATTGAAAGCACAGTTTTAAAGTGTTTGCAGGCACAGTCAGTACTGGGTAGTTTGGATCTGGTACTTCAGAGCCTGGGACTTCATGCACTTGGATTTATCTCCAGTTTCAATAATCAACCCAGGGGCAAAATCTCCATTCAAGAAACCATGGACAGGGAGAGTGTGCTTTTACCTTGTGGACATTACAATCAATGTAACAAAATGATACGTGTATGAATTTTTTAATAAGAAACTAATTTGAGCTGTACACTTTTGCCTAAAGCACAATGAAACAAACAAATCAAACAAAAGAAAAAGCACCATTTTGTTTACTGGGTACTGTGACAATAAAATAGATTGTCACAAAAATAGATAAAAGTCGTTTACAACTGAGCATATGTGAACACTCGACTTTTCTGTAAACGTATTTGTCTACTTACCATTTACATCATGCTTGGTCTGCTGTCATCTCAAAGCAGAAAGAGAAAGACAGGTCCTGCTGGCATTATATCCTTAGCACTTGACCTGACTTTAACTGTCAAACGATTTTAATCACTGGAACATTTATAAGAATATTAGACAAGGCACTCATAAGCTGTAAGAACAGTATTTGCCTTTAAACATATATTTCTCCACTGAAGGGAAAGAAGACATCACATACTAACCACCACTTATTCTGCTAGTTTCTCTCCACTTGCTTATCTTTTTTTCAGAGAATTCTCACAGCAGTGGAGTGGTAACATGTACGTTACCAGCAACAGAAATGAAAGCAGTGGGTAAGGGTACACAACTAGGAAGAGCAGGATGGAAGTCTGGCTACCCTTCTGACCCCAAAACCGTATCTCACTGCTTAATATGTGCAAAGTAGAGAAAGGGACACATTTATAAACTGAGAGGGTCACAACCAGTAAACGGTGACAACCACAGCAATCAGGAAAGGGTAGTACCACTGGGTGTCCAGAGACGCTGAAGGGAACAAAAAGATGAGAAAGACCTGGGTTGACACTCCAACAGAAACCAACGACGCACCTCACAAGCTGGGTACATATATGGCATAAACATACCTCCACTGCTTTGACTCATTTGGTAGACACTTCGAGACCCCCATGCCAGCTCAGAACTGCATCATCCTCTACGTTCTGGGGACCACGTCAGATTTATTTCTCTCCATCTCCATCTTCTCCACTGTGTTCTGTTTTGCCTGACTCACCCTCCCTACCAGTCTCTTTGTGAAGCGCTGTCAAACACCGAAGGCATTCCTCCTTTGCACTTCTCTTTGATGCCTCTATCATGGTGAGGGTCCTCAGTTTGGAATGCCAGTTTGGAGGTATCCGTGAGCAGTCTGGACATCCACTAGGGTTTTCCATCCTGTGTTGAACATCATCTATGTTTTCGGTGCTGGCTAACACCATCCTGGGAGCCTGAGGCTTTATCTCTCCTCCTCAACCAAACTAAAGTAGGAGTGCTGGGGACAGTACAGGCACGGTTTTGTAACAGGTACCTGTAAACCATCTAGGGTCTAGGGACCGTAGCAGTAACAACACACACCAGTGAATGTTTGCTCTGCATCAGGCACTCTGCTTGAATTATTTTATTTAATTCTCCCACCAACCCTTTGAGGTAAAAGATGTTAGCTTCATTTTATAGTTGAGGGAAGAGCGCTTTATGGCAGATAAGCATTTTGGCTACGGTTTTGTAACTAGTATGTGACAAAACAGCCTCCAGAGCTGGTGATTTTAAATACATTGCTACCCTGCAAGGCTGGGGCCTTCTTTGGGAGCTGGTATAGGCAGGAGTGATCAAAGGACTCAGAACTCTGTTTCTGGAGGGCACCAACATAATTGGGCAACTGGGATTATGTTTAAGATATGACAGCTGAGCAGATAAACGTTCGATATGTGGAAAGCAATGGAATTAAGAGTTTAAATGGTATCTTCTACATAGACTGCAATGTAGTTTATAAAGTACTTTCACAGTGCATTATCCATCCCACTAATAATTTTCTTTCTCTAATTCCTGCATTCTGAGCCAACAGCAGCTGCTATCACAGCTTCCTCATCACACTGCTGTTTACAAACTGCCTTAGTACACATTACCTCATAGCTCTCCTGCTGAGGTCGGCACAGAGGCACCAGGAAGAAATGTTACCTCACAGCTTTCTTGCTGAGGTAGGCCTGGGGCATGAGGAATAAATGTTACCTCACAGCTCTTCTGATGAGGTAGGCCTGGGGCACCAGGAAGAAATGTTACCTCATAGCTCTCTTACTGAGGTAGGCCTGGGGGACCAGGAGGAAATGTTACCTCATAGCTCTCTTGCTGAGGTAGGCCTGGGGGACCAGGAGGAAATGTTACCTCACAGCTTTCTTGCTGAGGTAGGCCTGGGGCATGAGGAATAAATGTTACCTCCCAGCTCTCTTGCTGAGGTAGGACTAAGAGCACCAGGAAGAAATGTACCTCACAGCTCTCTTGCTTAGGTAGGCCTGGGGCACCAGGAGGAAATGTTATCTCACAGCTTTCTTGCTGAGGTAGGCCTGGGGCATGAGGAATAAATGTTACCTCCCAGCTCTCTTGCTGAGGTAGGCCTGGGGGACCAGGAGGAAATGTTACCTCACAGCTCTTCTGATGAGGTAGGCCTGGGGCACCAGGAAGAAATGTTACCTCATAGCTCTCTTACTGAGGTAGGACTAAGGGCACTAGGAGGAAATGTTACCTCCCAGCTCTCTTGCTGAGGTAGGCCTGGGGCACCAGGAGGAAATGTTACCTCCCAGCTCTCTTGCTAAGCTAGGCCTGGGGCACCAGGAGGAAATGTTACCTCATAGTTCTCTTGCTGAAGCAGGGCTAAGGGCACCAGGAGGAAGTTTCCTCCCAGCTCTCTTGCTGAGGTAGGCCTAGGGCACCAGGAGGAAATGTCACCTCATAGCTGTCTTACTGAGATACGCCTGGGGCACCAGGAGGAAATGTTACCTCACAGATCTCTTGCTGAAGTAGGTGTGGGGCACCACAAGGAATGTGGAGCTCTGGGAAGTTAGTGACTTGGCCAAGGCCACATGACTAGTAAGTGGCAGTGGCCAGGCTTCTGATCCCCAGTCCAGCACTCCCTCCCTGCCTCATGTATCCTCTCAGGTGAGGAGAAGTTTCCCTTTCACTGCAACTTGCATACCAAGTGAAGAGAATGTGTTTTTCCATGATTTCAGGGGAGTGAATCATGGTCTGACATTCCTCTGTGCCATTAAATATGCCTTACACTATTATAATATGGATACCCTGGTAGGGTAGTGGCTAACAGCTACAGCTACTAACCAAAAGCTCAGTTTGAATCCCCCAGCCGCTCCGTGGAAACCCTATGGGGGAGTTCTCCTTTGTCTCTTAGGATCCCCGTGAATCAGAACTTAATCCGCAATGATGGGATTTTATAACACATAGCTGTGTGATAATTTATGGAAATTTCTCTCACTGTTGTTTATCTAATTTTCTGCAGTTATTAATGGTACTGGATTAACCATTTTAGTTTATGATTGTCAAAATTTCTGTTTCCTTAGGTTCCTGAAAATTTAATTATTGAGCCTAAAATATGAGCTCTTGATACATCATCACAATTTATTTTACACAAAGGCTTATGACAGTGTGCCTCTACCAGCAGTGTTTAGATGAGCCTGTATGACCACTTGACCACTGACACTGGACACACACAGACACAGACACAGACACAAATTATTCACTAATATGGCAGTGGTGATTATTATTTCAATATCCATATTACTGACTACTAGTTAACTACAGATTTTTCACTTTTGATTAGTGATTATTAGTTGCCTCCAGGTACATACATTCTCCCTTTCCCTATCAATATCTTAGGTTTTCCTTCCTCATTTCTATGCCATGTCTCTATAATAAAGCCATGAACTTTTTATTGTTTTTGTTGATAGTATCTCCCCCCTTGCTTTTGCTGTCGGTTGATGTCTCCTCTGTCACTGAAGACCTCTATGGCAGGGGGAGGAGGCAGCTGTCCCCCACAGGTAGGCTGTCCTTTTAAGTCGGAAGCCCGAGAAGAAACCATCCACTAGCCTGATGTCAGCACATGGTGTGGTGGTACGAAAAACAGCCCGTGAATGAAGCACAGCACATGGAGCTCTATTAAGGTATGCCGACGTACGAAATGAATCAGAAATTGTGACTTTCTTTCCAGGCTTCGAACTTTCAACTAAGCGTGGAACAAGTTACTAAAACAGGCAGCTCAAATAGAGAGGAAGGAGGAAAAACACAGGATGGTGCATGGAAAATCAAGGTAGCAGTCACTGCCTGAAAGAGAGAAGGCACTGCTGCTGGCACCCGGCATCTACCAGCAGTCACCTGTCAGCAGTGGGCTAAGGGCTTGTAGAGGATGGGTGGATGGATGACCACGCCCTTTTCTCCCAACTGCCACCTACTGTCCTTGTTTCTTTCACAAATCAATTGCCCTTATTGGGCCTCAACTCCAACATCTCTCAGATGAAGATTCTTCAGGTTACGACCCAAATCCAAGGAGACAAGGCATGTGACAAGAACCCACAAACTATAACACAAAAAAGGCAATGTGAGTCATGTACCTTACTGGACATCGGACTGTAGTAAGTTAGTATCTTAAAGGGGATATGCATTGGCAAGCAGCATGAAGAGCTGTGATTTTTCTCAGTTGATTAGTCTGGTTTCTTCCTGCTCTTTTCTCCTTACAATAAATGTTTAAAAACCACCCAAAGTCAGGCACGGTAGTCATTTAATATGCTTTCTCCAGTGGCTACCGTAGTCTAGGAACAAAATGTTTTGAAGAAAAATTTTCAGGAAAATTCTGTTATACACAAACACATCCTGTGTAATACATTAAAGGTTAGCATAAAAAATTAATTGTGACCTTTCCTCAGTGTGTGTGTTGGGGTGGTGGTCATTAGAAAGAATTTCATAGGGACGTGCTGGGTCTGACAATGGGCAGGAACTGCCTGCTGCATAGGGCATGAGGGTGTTGAGTTCCTGGGACAGGATGTAACGTGTCTACAAGTGTGAAGGTGCATGGCACTTGTCCTGGCTGACTTCTCCTCAAGGACAGTTCGGTGCTGGGGAAAACAGTTTGCTAAAAATGTCATGCACCTGGAACAATCAAAAATCACAAGCACTTAAAAAGTAAGAGAGGTCCATGCAAAGGGCATAGAGGACAAACGGTGAAGGTGAGACCGTAGTAACACGAACCCCATTCTTCTCTTCTCCTAGTCCTGGTCCTTAGCAGGAGACCCTCATAGTTTAGGAAGTCAATCCTTCATAGGAGTGACCTACCCAAACCAAATCCACTGCTGTCAAGTCGGTTCTGACTCTTACAGACCCTATAAATAGAGTCAAACTGCTCCATAGAGTTTCAAAGGAGTGCCTGCTGGATTTGAACTGCCAACCTTTTGGTTAACAGCTGTAGCACTTTAACTGTTACGCCACCAGCATTTCCAGAAGTCACCTGGATAGGCTCTAATGTCAGCTTTCCTTCATGGGCCTTTGGTTGCTGTCCTTGGTGCCTACATACCAGGCAGCTACAAAGAGGTAACCTGAGATGTGCCCAACCTTGCCCAGAGAGCAGACTTAGCACAGACTTAGCGTAGCCAGTACCACATTCCTCCCCAAATCCTACTAAATCCTAAGGAGAGGCTGACTTTCCATTTATTTACTTACACCTAATGCTCCATAGGAAACCCTGATGGTGTACTGGTTAAGTGCTACAGCTACTAACCAAAAGGTCAGCAGTTTGAATCCACCAGACGTTCCTTGAAAACTCTATGGGGTGGTTCTACTCTGCCCAATAGGGCCGCTATGAGTAGGAATCGACTCCACAGCGGTGGGTTATTTGGTGGAACACTCCTTGAGTAAAGTAGGGACTCAATTGTTTCTGGCTCTCCTATCTACTAAACCGGAGAAAGATAAAGTCTAATAATGCTCACAACATTTTCTAGCCAGTTATCACTGAGCACTGCACAGTCATCTCCAATTAGCTGTATGTTCTAAATGAAAGCATACATTTGATCTGAATTCAAACATACTCAGTCTATATCTTCTCCTTCCCCAAGGCAATCATTGTAATATTCTTTAGAAAATCCCTCTAACACGGATTGACACTTGTGCCCATCTTTTCTTTTTCATCTAGCTTAAAAAACAAACAAACAAAAGCTCACTGTAGGAACATGAAGTCCCCTCCTCTCTGGAGCATGTCTGGGGCCTGGCAAAGTTATGTCTGTCGCTGTGATGACAACTGAAGCTGGCAAGGGAGGGCGGGATCAGATTTGGGAGAGCTTTGTGTGTATCTGTGTGGAAACTCTGGTGGTGTAGTGTGGTGTAGTGGGTAAGTGCTACAGCTGCTAAGCAAAAGGTCTGCAGTTCAAATCCACCAGGTACTCCTTGGAAACTCTATGGGGCAGTCCTACTGTGTCCCACGGTGTTGCTATGAGTTGGAGTTGACTTGATGGCAGTGGCTTTAGGGTTTGTATGTATGGTAACCCACTGCCACGGAGCCATTTCTGACTCATAGAGACCCTATTGGGTTTTCAAAGCTGTGTGTACAGAGCAGTCTGCCACACCTTTCTCCTGTGGCACTGCTGGTGGTTGTGAACCACCGACATGTCAGGGAGCAGTTGACCACTGTCACCACTGTGCCACCAGCAACAGGTGAGGTTTTTGTATGTTCCTTTATCTTGTAACCTTTGGTTGTTGGTTGCCTCACTGGCTGTTTTAAAAATCAAATGTGTTTTAGGAAAACACAAAACAGCATTGGTTTCTGGGTGCAGGATAAAGTGGAAAATTGATATTGTTTCCATTTTATATATAAGGAAACTGAGGCACAAAGACATGAAGAGATTTGCTGAGGCTATCACAGTCACTAAGCAGCAGAGACAGGATTAGAATCAGGTGGTGTTATTCCAGGGCCCTGTACTAGTGGGAGACTGCTAACCTCTGGGCTGCTACTGTTGTTGATACTTGTCTCTGACTGAGAACCAGGAGAAAGGGGTGGGGCAAAGGCAGGGAAAGAGAGAAGCCAAGTTCACTGTTAGCCCTCACATCACTAAACTCATACAAAGTCTTGAAAGGATTCCTTGCAGGCAACAATTTAAAAAAAAAATTATTTTCTGAATAAAAATTAGTAAAATCACAGATGTAAAAATGAGAAAGAAAAGTATCAGTGCAGATACAGACATCACACACACGTACTTACCCCACATGGATCCTCCCTCCACCCAGGGTCTATCTCACAGCGTATTATTACCAAGAAAATAAAAGGAAGATAATGAATCATACAACTTCCCTGTCATTAGGTTTAAGAAAAAAGCAACGAGTAGGGAGAGAGGCAGCAGCAGCTGTAGAGGCCTAACACAAGGTGCATTAGGGAAGTGGTAACAGAACAGGGAGATGAACTGGAGACACCTCTGAGAACCACTCCACGCAGCACACCCAGCAGATCTCAGGTGCCCCGAGGACTCTGATCACTAGAGGTTGCAAGGTGCTTTTGAGACAGGCAGCATAATGCCTCCCCTACGCCAAAATGTCCACTTCATAATCCCCGAAACCTATGATCATGTAAATATGTTAATTTACATATGTGATTAAGGTAAGTACTGTGAGATGGGTAGATCATCCTTGTTGTACAGTGGGCCCACTGTAATCAGAAGAGTCCCTAAAAGTGGACCAGGGGGAGGCAGAAAAGTTTGCCAGAGCTAAGTGATGTAAAAAGATCCATGTGGCCGTTGCTGGCTCTGAAGATGGAAGAAGGGGGCCGTGTGCCAAGGAGTGCGGGTAGACTTTAGAAGCTGGAAAAGGCAAGGACAGAGATTCCCTGTAGAGACTCCAGAATGAACACTGCCCTGCCAACCCATTTTAGATTTCTGACCTCCAGAACTGTAAAGCAATACATCTGCATTGTTAGAAGCTATCCAATTTGTGGTAATTTGTTATAGCAGCAAAAGGAAACTAATACAGCCTAATACTAATAAAATAATATGCTAGAGGGAGACACGGACTAAGGGCCATGGTTCTATGTGTGCACAGAATACAAGTTTTCTGGGCCCCAGATATATGCTCATCCTCTAGGAGTTTATGATTCACGTTGTAAACAAGTTCATTAGTCATTCCCAGGCTATCCTTTCAAGTTCTTTCTCCCAGTATCATTTGCAATGATATTCCTCTCTACTGCTTCATGCAGGAAGCATTTCTCAAATTTATCAAGTCAGAAAATGAAGGAGAAATAATTTAGCTATATGCATGGTAATATATAAGAAAATAGCTAAAATTTTGTAACTTACTGTCATGGATTAAATTGTGTCCCCCCAAATATATGTCAATTTGGCTAGGCCATGATTCCTAGTATTGTATGGTGATCCTCCAGTTAGTTATCTGATTATCTGCTATTTTGGGACGTGTTATAAATCCTAGCCTCTATCTGTGGGGTTTATTTTTTTAAATTTATGCCTGTGGTTATAGTCCCTTCTGGGAGTGAGCTGTTCTTTACATTTGAGATGCAGGAATAAACCCACTGCTATCAAGTTGAGTACAACTCATAGTGACCCTACCTATACGGACACTCCCAAAAGGCAAATTAGCATAGGTTGCCCTACTCTTAGTCAGGTCACATCCCGGATCTAATGTCAAGGGAGTTCCCCTGGGGTGTAGCCTTCATTACCCTTTATCTTACAAAGAATAAATGCAGAGAGAAGCTAGCAGAAAAGTAGGAATCTCAGTACCACCAAGAAGGAAGAGCCAGGAGTGGAGCATGTCCTGTGGGCTAGGGCCCCAGTGCTGAGAATCTCCTACGCCCAGAGGATGACTGATGCCAAGACACACAGATCTCCAAGGGAAGCCAGGCCCACAGATGTTCAAAGGAAACAAGGACATTCACCGAGAGCTGACAGAGAGAGTCTTCCCCTATAGCTGGAGCCTCAAATTTGGATTTCTAGCCTCCTAAAATGTGAGAAAATATATTTTTGCTTGTTAAAGCTCTCTACTTGTCGCATTTCTGTTATCAGCAGCACTGACATGGCCAAGGCACTTATGAAACTGATATATAAGACGGTGCGGGCTCTCTCCCTTGCCTTATTGCATACAGCTACTGGTGCCTGGAGACTGAAGCAGCTTGGCGAGCGGTTTGTCAAGAGCTGAAATGGAGCGCGTCCTACCAAGGTTCCTTTAAGATCCTCATAGACCCCTCCACAGGTCACACCAAACTTAACAGCATGTCCCCTACTAAATCAAATTTTATTTCTATCATCTTAGAAAAGGTTTCTAGCATTTTGGTTTTAAAAGAATTTACTATACTTATATAATATTTGCTGTTACGATGATTTAGCAATAATCCTGCTTACTTGAGAATTTTAATGAAGTGAACAAATGAAACCTACAGATCATTTGCAAATGTACTGAAAGTGTGTGAATACTAAATATAAAAAAAAAGTCTGTATCATATTACATTTTGTAGTTATGTCTGAACTCCAGCTTTGTTTCAGTTCTCCAGTATCGTCACAAGCCTAAGGCATTGCATTTGCTTATAGGGCCTCATGGCTCAAACAGTCCCATAAACCGCAAGTTTACCTATAGCTGAGCTCAACTATACAAATGTTTCTTTTACAGTGTACACAGACCAAGAAAGAAAAGTTATAGTTACTATGGAAACCATGACAGACATTCACTTTCTTGCTCTGAATTTTCACTAATCTGTTCGGCTTGCCAGAGACCTTGGTGGAGCAGTGGGTAAAAGCTACGACTGCTAACCACCAGGTCAGCGGTTTCAGTTCGCTAGCTGTTCTTGGAAGCCTTACAGGGCACGTCTACTCTGTCTTGTCCTCTAGGGTCGCTGTGACTTGGAAGCAACTTGACGGTAATGGGTAGTGAGCTTGCTATTGCAACTTTCTTTTTGGTGACAGCCAGCCTACTACGAGGGTTAAGAGAACGAATAATGAGGCCGCACTACCCTGGGCTCAAATTTTGGCTATATCACTTACTAGCTGTGTGACTTTGGAGAAGTCACTTAAGCTTTTTACATCTTAGATTCTTCATCTATAAAATGGGGATAGTATTTATACAGCACTTACAAGAGAAACTGTTACAAAATCATTTGTTAGATATGTGTTTCCTAAATTTTACAAAAAAGAATTTATTCAGAATTCACTAAGTTCCAGCTACATGGCCTTCGCTGTGACAATGCAGACTAGGGCTGTCCCTGCCCTCAAGGCACCAAGGTCCTAGTGGGGAGCAAGTGATAGAACACTGGTATTACCAAAGTTCATGTAATTCTAACGAAAAATCTTATCCAGTTATAGTTAACACTATCTAAAATTATTAAAGCATCTACAAACAATGAAAAATAAGAATCACTGAAACATTTACTCCCTATCTATCTTGTTACCTGGCCTGTGCAGTCACTGATTTCTCTGTAGGAAGAGGGAGAGCAGGCAAACACTATCTGAATGCCTGCTCTATGCCAGGGAGTCCCTGGGTGGTACACATGTGCTCAGCGGCCAGCTGTAAGGCTGGAGGTTAGAGTCCACCTGGAAGTGCCTTGGAAGAAAGGCCTGGTGGTCTTCTGAAAAAAATCAGCCAATGAAAACCCACGGCGCACACTTCTACTCTGACACCTGCGGGAACACCGTGAGTCAGAGCTGACCCGACGGCAGCTGGTGGTGACGGTAGTGCTCTGTACTGGGCTTTTATGATTCTCTTACTTCACTTTCTCAATCTCTTGACAAACTTTGAAATGTACATAACCATTCTCAGGAGAGAAAACTGGGTTGAGATAAAACACCTTGACTCAAAGCCAGTTCTACTCCTGCTTAACCACTGCTCTTCAAGCTTGGTCAGCAGACACCTAGCTTTATAACAGAATCTGACAGTATCATTGGTGCCTATCACTGTTAAGTCAATTCCAACACATAGCAACCCTAGAGGGCAGTGCAGAACAGCCCCATGGGATTTCCAAGGTGCGTGGCTGGTGGATTTGAGCTGCCCACCTTTTGGTTAGCGGCCTTGTCACTTAACCATTGCACTGACAGTATTATTTTATTAGTATAAGTGTAATTTATGCTTTTAATGTTTTAAAAGTTAGTTATAACAGCAAATATTTATTGTAAAGTTAACAAGAATAACGTGCCCATGGTGACCATAAAAATTTGAAATTAGAGGTGACTGATGATAGGACAGTCTTACAGGTTCTTGGAGCCAGATTTATTTCTGTTTATGTTTTTGTAGCATAGTATTTAGAAAAGCCTGCCTCACACCGCTGTAAATTTGAACAGATCACCTTGTAATCCCCTGCTAGTCTTTTCTGAGCTGATACAGAAGCTTGAATGACATGTGTAGGAATTAAATTCCATCAAATTCTGTTTTATTGCAGCAATTATTTATCTCACCTTTTCTCTATGTTAGGCATGGGGTTGGATGCCTGAGATTCCACAGGGAACAAGACAGACGTGGCTCTTGGCCCCAAACTAAGTGCTTTCGAAGGGGAAGAACTAGATGAAGAACACTTACTAGAGTAGAACATTTATACAGATGGACTTTTTCCACAGATACAAATGTGTATGATCAAATTAACTTGTGAAGTGATTCTACGCAGCTGAATTTATACTCTGGGGTCATGGATCGGAGCATCTGGCATAGACTGCCTGGTATCACTAGAACTAAAACCAAGACGTTCTCTGTCGCTGCCTAACTGTTCCGCCCGCGTAAAGAAGACAGGACACACGCACGGGTTCGAGCCTCATCTTGCACGGCTGCAATAGCCTGTATAATCAGGGCCTATTCCCGTCGTCGCTGTCGGGAGGCGCGCCGGCTAACAAGGCATGTGGCAAAAATGGCACAGAGGAAAGAAGCTGCTCGGCACTCCTTGCTACACTGAGTATCCCAAGTCCCACCCATTCCTTGATGGTGGAAATTTCAGCAGTCCACTGGCAGTGTGAGTGTCGACCCCCGTGGAGTTGATCGTAGCAATGGAGAGTCTAAGCTGTTCCAGAGTCTGCTCCAAATTAGCAGACCAGTTGCCTTGCAGCTGTAGGGAGAGATGTCTGGAGAGATTATTAATGACCTACTCGATATTATTACACCTGTTGAGGATAGCCAGTTTGCTGGTTAGTAAAGCGCTCCCCTTTTTGGCCCCTGAGGGCGTCGGGCCCTGTCCACCGCGGTCATAACCGCGGCTGCTAGGCTGGCATTAGTCTACCTGCACCTGTTGTGCCCAGGCCCACTGGTCTCATTTCTGGGGTGGTTGTTCCTAGTCATGATTCCCTTGCTGGCTGTACCTTGCAGGGAGCCGACCCCCTCTGGCTCACTCCCTTGTTTGTCTCTGCTGTGGGGTCTCCTGTTCAGCAGCAGCTTACCATTGCCCAACACTTGCTGCTTGCCAGGCAGCCCCCCAGTGGCCCTCAGTGACAGCGGGGCGCCAGGGGTCCTGTGAGCACGGCTCCTGGTGGGGCTGGATGTGGGCCCTGCCGGCTCTCTGGAGTGCCTCCTTCCCCGGGCAGCAGAGCCCCAGCCTCGAGGCCGGTGCGGGGTGCTGCTTCCTGCTCAGCCATGGGGCCTGACACCAAAAACCAAGGGGCTACCTCCTCGACCGCCAGCAGGAAGCGTTCCAGCGTGCCCTGTTCAATATCTATGCCGCGCTGTTTAAATAAGCTCTACTTACTTATGGTACTCCTACCTTACTCCTGCTGCTTACTTTACTATTACTGCTTACTCTACCCCTACTGCTTACTTACTGCCTCCTCGTCCGTCCGTCCTCTGGTCCCGGTCTTAGTTCCGGTCTTAGTTCCGGTCTTAGTTCCGGTCTTAGTTCCGGTCTTAGTTCCGGTCTTAGTTCCGGTCTTAGTTCCGGTCTTAGTTCCGGTCTTAGTTCCGGTCTTAGTTCCGGTCTTAGTTCCGGTCTTAGTTCCGGTCTTAGTCTCCGTTACCTGGTGCTTGCTCAATTTATCCTAGATTCCTCCAATCCTCCTGTGCCACGCTCTCCCAAGACGGAGGCCCACAATAGGCTAGCGGGAAGCCACTGCCCACAGGCATGCGCCATGAAAGCCCTAGGTCTGGTAAACAAGGGTGTGGCTGGGAAATGACAGCTGTTCTGAATCCTGATGCGTGGTAGCAATCAGGAAAAGGCTGGTGTGTTGTTCTGGCGCTGGGCGCCAGCATGTCCCGCTTACCACAGTTCTCTGTCTAGCCACTGATCCTCACTTACCACTGCAACTCTGCTGTGTCTAGGTTATTCTGGGTGCAGGGGTAACTGCTTTAGCAGTGGGGACTAGCTGACATTCTAGTTAGGGAAGTGTGATGCCAGGGTTGTCATGACCTTGACAGAGAATGCTTAGCACTCTTTCACAGCCAGGCACTAAAGGATCCACATCTGTTCCAGTGATGAACAACCTGGACCGACCAAAGCTTCTGAAGAGACCCCTACTCCTCCTAGACACTGAGAGTCTCACTAGTTGGCACTCGGCAGTGTAGGAGACTGGAGAGGACAGATTTGGGATTTTAATTATTTTTTTTAAATTTAGCTCATTTTTACAGCAAGAGAGGAAAACCTGGTGGTATAGCGGTTAAATGCGATGTCTGCTAGCAAAAAGGTTGGCAGTTCAGTCTACCAGGTACTCCTTGGAAACCCAGTGGGGCAGCCCTACTCTGTCCTACAGGGTCAGAATTGACTTGATGTCAATGGGCTTGGTAGAACAAGAGAGTTTGATTTCAGGTTTTATCTTCTCTGGACTTTAATTTGCAAAGTTACTGAATGTTTCACTTAAATTTTCTCCAGGTATTTGAAAATGGTAGAGGGGTTTATATTGAAACTTGGGGCATCTTTGTAATAAAAAAAATCAAACCCAACCCACTGCCGTCAAGTTGATTCTGACTCACAGTGACCCAATCGGACACAGTAGAACTGTTGCAGAGAGTTTTCAAATCTGCCTGGCAGATTTGAACCACCAACCTTTTGGTTAACAGCTGCAGAACTTAGCCACTAAGCCACGAGGGCTTCCACCTTTGTATCAGCCAGCCAGCCACGTGCTGTCGAGTATTAGCAGTCTATTATTATTATCATTTTCCATGTGGTCCTCAACTGATTCTGGGAAACCTGATTGTGTTTTAGGTGAAGACTTACACAGCAAATGGGCTTCTCATTCAGTAATTATACACAGATTATTCTGTGACAATGGTCACAATCCCATGGTGTATCAGTGTCGCCCCCGTTTTGACCGTGGGTTACCGGTTTCCATCATCTGTCTTCCCTGCTCCTTCCTGCCTTCTCATGTTGGCTTTTGGGCAAATACTGCTCATCTGGTCTCACACACTTGACTGTTTCCAGGAGCCTATTCCTCGCAGGTGTTACTTGTTTTACAGGCCAGTCTACAACTGGGCCAAAGGGTGATCTCCAGAAGGGGGTTCAGTCCCAAGTTAGAAGGGTATCTTAGGGTTATAGTTTTGGGGTTCCTCCAGTCACCATCAGACCAGTGAGTCTGACCTTTTTTATGCATTTAAATTTTGTTCAAAACATTTTTCTCCTACTCTAACCAGGACTTACTACTGTGTTCCTGGTCACTGCAGTCAGTAGTGGTCTCCAGGCACCACCTAGCTCTTCTAGTCTCAGGCTGGTGGGGGCTGTGGTTCATGTGGACCACTAACCCTTTGGACTAATTGTTTCTTTGAGTTTTTGGTTTTCTTCACTCTTCTTTCCGACTCAACAGCACTTGGCTTGGCTGGCTCACTCTTCTTTGCTCCAGAAGGGAGATGACTAATAGTTGTATCTCAGATAGTGGCTGGCAAGCTTTGAAGGCCCCAGACACTCGCTACTCACCAAAGGAGGATGTAGAATATTATCTTTACGAACCATACCATGCCAAATGATGTGAATGTCCCCTAAGACTAAATCCCTCTGCCCTCAAGCCCAGCCAGTATTTTAGTCCCATCAGGTGTCTGATTATGTTGAAGAAGTTACCATAATTGTGCCTCCTATGTGCTTTATGGAAACTCTGGTGGCATAATGACTTAGTGCTATGGTTGCTAACCAAAAGGCTGGCAGTTTGAATTCACCAGGTGACTCCTGGAAGCTCTATGGGAAAGTTCTGTCCTTTCCTATAGGATTGCTATGAGTCAGAATTGACTCGACGGCACCTTTTTTTTAAATGTGCTCTATGGAGACCCTGGTGACATATGCTTAAGAGTTATGGCTGTTAACTAACAGGTTGGCAGTTTGAACTCACCAGGTACTCCTTGGAAACTCTACAGGGAAGTTCTGTTCTGTCCTGTAGGGTTGCTATGAGTCAGAACTGATTTGACGACAATGGGTTTGGTTTTACGTGCTCTATTTGTGAAAGTACATGAATTATGTACTAACATGTAGGTATAAATATTCACAAGCATGTATGACTGCCTACACATATTTAGCATATTATCTACTGATGCATCTACTTATAAGTTATTGTTTCTTTTCACTGTTTTGGCAGATTGTGCCCCAAAGGTTTTGGTTATGTTTTTATTCTATTTGATTCTAGGAATGTTTAAATTTCATTTTTAATTTCTTCTATTACTTAGTACTTTTTAAGCTGTTAGTCAATTTGCATGTATTCAATTTATTTTCCTTGTTCTTGTCATTAATTTCTAGTTTTACAGTATGGTGATCAGAGATGATGCTTTGACTTTAGTGAGGCTTGCTTTGTGGCTGAAAATATGATCTATTAAGGAGAAGGTTCAATGTGTGATGGGTAAGAATGTACTGCTGTAAGGCAGAGTGTCCTGTATACGTCTATGAGGGGGAGTCTATTGATCAAACATTTTAAGGGTGCTCGATCACCACAATCTTACATGCTCTGTTAGATGACAACGTGGCTGTACATAATTTGGAAGGAAACAAGAACTGGCTTTTTGGTCTTGGCTATAGCATAACCTTGGAGTCAGTTTAATTGATGTATGGTTCTCACCACTTTCAGAGCTTTTGGGTAGAAGACTTACACTCCCACCAGTGACCCCATGAGGATCCCCAAAGCAGCAGTAGCTGGCATTGTGGGCATGGCCAGTGGGAGCAGCACTGTTCTGACAGAGTGCTAATCTCTTTTCCAGAATGCAACAGCCATGCGCCAGTGGCCAAACAAACAGCTGAGTGTGGTGGTCTCTAAATGTGTTATTCGGATCCCCTGCTGTGGGGAGCACAGTTGACTGTCACCCCTCTGGATCCAGCATCATGCTCACTGATGTCAAACTTCCAAATACTGAGCTTGGTGGGAGGACTAGTGCAGACCAGTTCCTGCCTGATGTGGGACTTCTCTCGCAATGTCCAGTATAAAACTTTCTTGATCTGTACCATGTCTACCCAGCCATTCTTCCTTCCCTTTCTTTCACAGATGCCAGTGCTGCACCCTAGGGTGAAGCTATCCTTACTTATTTACATTTGTTGCCTTTATCTTTTTTTTAGGCAATTTCTCCAACAAAGCTCTTGCATATTTAACCCTATCTGGGCCTCTGTTTTTCAGAGGGTCTGAGCTAACACACTGAAGAATATCAGACTGAATAACAGTACTTTAAAGATATAATATGAAAATGAAACGTTTATGAGACCTCCCTTTCACCATACATACTTTGGACATATTGTCAGGACAGATCAGTCTTTGGAGAAGGATGTCATGCTTGGTAAATTAGAGGGTCAGTGAGAAAGAGGAAGACCCTCAAGCAGATGGATTGACACAGTGGCTGCAACAATGGGCTTTAGCATAAGAACGATTGTGGGTATGGCACAGGACAGGGCAGTGGTTTGTTCTGTTGTTCATACGGTCACTGTGAGTTGGAACAGACTCTGTGGCACCTAACAACAGCATCCCTTCCCCAGGTCCCACTGGACATGTTTTGCAAGCGATTTCACAATACCAAGCATGAGACCAACTTGATCTTCCTGTGAGATGAAAAATAAAGATAACTCTTTATGGAATTTGGACAAGAGCAGATCAAAGTTTTGAGGGTGAAATGGATCCCAAGACAACAGGGAGGATCTTAAAGGTGATGAATAAAAGACAAGGATACAGTCACATTAAAAACTTAAAAAAAAAAAAAAAGGGCTCCAGTGAAAGGATTTTAATCTCTAACTCCAAAAGAAAGTTGCAGGTAATGCTTTGAAGCAGGGAATTTGTTATAGGTAAGAAAGGAAGGAAATAAGGAAAGGAAATGTCTATTTTCCAGGACAGTATGAAAAGCAGCAGTGTTCCAGAGACAGTGGTAACGAGTTACTTGTCTGTCAGTGGAGGCTTGCTTGTCACTGTGATGCGGGACACCATGCCACTGGTATGTAGTAGGTACCAGTAGGGTCAACCATGATAAGACAAGTTGTCAGCTGAGCTTCCAGACTAAGACAGACCAGGAGGAAGGACCCTAGCTAGTCACAGAAAGCAGGAAATCGATGGCATAAAATGATTCTGCCAAACCCGGCTTTTGCAGCTCAGTGAAAGTCTAAGCCAAAGAAATGGACAGAACGAGAAACACCAAGCAGGGGACTGTTGCTCAGAGAGGAGCTCGAGTTTTTGAAATACATTTTTAAAGGTTAAAATTCATTTCAAACTCTACATCCACCATATGCAAAATGAATGTGACAATATATTTTAAAAGGAAGACTGTGACAGCACAGGGAGCTGGTCGTACTGCAAATAATTTAATTCCCAAGTAATTAACCAAAAGTTTAAAGGATAAAAGAGAAACACCCCAATTTATGCCCGAGTAAAATGTGAAACTTTCATAAGAGAAGCTTGGGCCATCAAGATCATAAATTCAGAGGTTTCTAAACAGTCAGAAGCAGTTTCCAGATTTCTAATAGACTTCGGGTAAAATATGTCAAAAAATAAGCTTGACATGGACAGCCAGCTCCCTTGAAAAATCAGCTTCTAGGTGCTGAGTTCTTCAGGTAACTGATTTCTACTTCACCTCCACCTCCAAAGCCAGGTCTCGCAGGACTTCGCTTCAGCAAAAGCCTGTCAAATCCCCTGACTGCTTTTCATTACTGACTTCCGTCTGTAACTTTGGTTGTTTGGGTTAAAGTAACAAATGCACATCTGAATGATTTTTAAAGGAAGGAACTGCTTCAGGATTGTTCACCGGCTTTTTCTGAATACACAAACCAGGAGAAAGCAAAAGCGGAAAACACATTTGTGAATCCAGTCTTTGCTTTTAGTGCAGCTTCTCTAGCTAAGAACACGGAGACATTCATCACAGCATCTGCTTTCTTCCCCTTCTATTATGAGGGCCCTCTTCTCACGGCAAGTGTTTCCCTCCCGTTAGTGTTAATAGAACTCACTCTTGTGTATCATCCACGGCACTTGGCTGGCTGACTTGTGTATCAAGGAGAGAATAGACCCCTTTGTCTTTTTAATTGGTCCTATAAAACAATAAACGAATGTGCTTTGTGAGTTCTATCTAGAAATAAACCCCAGCACATATACTATGTTGCCCTTAAAAAAAAAAAAAAAGATAAAGTAGCTTCTTGGTTGGACACGAGCTAGGAACAAAATACATAAAAAAGTACATCAAGATTAAAGGGATAATAGGTAATTTTGTTCTTTAGGAAGACGATGCTACTAAGCAGAGCATGGGACAGAATACAAAGTGCACGTTAAGATGAAGCAATTGCAACCACAGTCTAATGGAGGACAAGAAAGCAATTAACAGTGTACAGTCATTGATGCAAAGGATAGACCTTGAGATTAGAATCTTATTAAAACAAAGACTGGTACAACTTGATTATAATGAGTTAAGCTGAAATATCTCCCAAACAATCTCAGCATGTACATGTAGAAAAGAAAACATAATTTACCCTATTACCACACTTTGGTCCCCACAAGCTGCTGACAGCATTGGCAACATTTCATAAATGAAGATCTCAAACAAAATACAAAGGAGCTGCCTCCAAGGACTTAAATCTGCAGGATTGGACTGAGGGGCTTTGGGGTGCTCTCTCTATTGCTACTGATCTGCTGCCACCCGCCACATTCAGACTCGCAGTAACCCTATAGAACAGAGTAGCACTGCCCTATAGAGTTTCTAAGGAGGAGCTGTGGATCTGAATGCCAACATTCTGGTCAGCTGCCATGCTCCTCATTGCTGTGCCACCACGGCTCCGTCACTACCGTCGCATCAGAAACCAAGTTGGAGCATGATGATTTTTAGCACTCATGTTTGGAAACTTTCTAGAACAGAAAAGCTTTTTACTTTTATTATTACTTTTTAAAAATCTGTCTTTGATCTTTTTGTAACCACAGTTCTAAAACTTTCCCATGGTTTGAGAATGAACTAAACTATACTCTTCTGACACCTCTCTTGTGGATTCTAATATTTTAAGAGAAATATTAAGAAAGCAACAGTCAGAAATGAGGCAAAAAGTCATCAGACCACAGGACAAACAAACATAATTTACAACCTTGCAATTAATGCTTTCCATTTTGATTTACCAGCCCACCTCAAATTGGCATAAAAATTCATCTTAACTCGGTTCTTTAGGAAAAGTTAAATAAGTTTTTTCACTTGCATATGTACCACATTTTTAATCAAAGTAAATTTGAATGAGGCTCAACTCCTCCTTCAATTTTCAAGACTAATTTGATATTTTACAAGTCATTTAATAAACTCCATATTTGGCTTGGCATATGCATATTTTATAAATTGAGATCTATTTGTTTCTATTTTTCATGGAACTATTTCATGTCCACATTAAATAAAGAAAAATATTACATAAAGATGCAGTGAACCACAATCAGGATGTTTTTTCATAAGCATTTTAACTATTACTGTTGTTATGTACTGTCAAGTCAGTTCTGCCTATTTATAGCTGTCTTACGTACAACAGAATGAAACAGTGCCTGTTCTTGTGCCATCCTTACAACTGTTGCTGTTTGAATGCATTGTTGCAGCCACTGTGTCAACCCACCCATCTCACGGAGAGTCTTCCTGGTTTTTGCTGACCTTACCAAGCATGATGTCCTTTCTCCATGGATTGGTCCTTCCTGATAACATGTCCAAATCATCCGAGACAAAGTCTCACCATCCTGACTTCCAAGGAGCATGCTGGCTATGTTACTCCTAAGACAAACACTTTCATCTTTCTGGTAGTCCGTGGTATACTCAACCTTCTCTGCCAACACCATAATTCAAAGGCATTAATTCATCTTCCGTCTTCCTTATTCATTGTCCAGCTTTCCTGTGTGTATGAAGCAACTGGAAGTACCATGCTTGGGTCACACACTTTAGTCCTCAAAGTGACATCTTTTCAGTACTTTAACAGGTCTTTTGCTTCCAATGTGCCCAGTGCAATATGTTATTTGATTTCTTGACTGCTGCTTCTCAGGGTTTTGATTGTGGATCTAAGTAAAATAAAATCCTTAATGACTTCAAAATTTCTCCATTCATCATGATATTAGTTATTGGTCAAGTTGTAAGGATTTTTGCTTTCTTTATACTGAAGTATAATCCATACTGAAGGCTATAATCTTTGACCTTCATCAGTCAGTGCTTCAAGTTCTCTTCACTTATTTTTGCAAGTTATAAAAAATAAATATAATGCATAAAGATCGATATCCTAGGCATCCGTGAGCTGAAAAGGACTGGTATTGGTCATTCTGAATCAGATAATCACATGGTCTACTATGGTGAGAATGAAAATTTAGGAGGAATAGTGTCACATTCATCATCAGAAAGAATATTTAAGAACTATTCTAAAGGACATACAACCTTGTCAGTGATAGGACAAGACTGATACGCCTACCAGGAAGATCAGTTAATACAACTACTATTAAAATTTATGCATCAATCACTAATGCCAACAATGAAGAAATTGAAGGTTTTTTTACCAGCATCTGCAGTCTGAAATTGATCAAACATGTATTCCAGATGTGTTGATAATTACTGGTGGTTGCAATGTAAAAAGATGGAAGGAAAGAAGGATCTGTAGTTGGAAAATATGTCCTCAGTGATAGAAATAATGTCGAAGATTCTACAATAGAATTTTGTAAGACCGATGAGTTCTTCATTGCAAACACTGCTTTTTCAACAGCTGTACATGTTGACCTCACTGGATGGAAAACACAGGAGGACACTTATAACAGTAGGACCAAAGTATTAATTACGTAACTCTTAATTAAGAGTCATGACTTCAACATATTTATCAATTTTCCCTCCCTCCAGCAGTGCAGGGCAGTCTTCTTGCCATTATTTATACCGGCAGACTCCCTAACTATTGCCAATCATGTTGGCGTGCAGTGGTAACTCTTGGTAGCTCTAATTTGCATTGCACTGATTATTAGTGAAATTGTAAACTTTTTTCTATGCTTGCTGATTGTACTTCCTCTTTTTCCAATGGACTATTTAAGCCTTTTGTCTTTCTGATTTGCAAGTATTCTCTATATATTTTGGATTCTAATCCTTTTTAAAATATGGTTGAAGCAATATAATATAGGGTTAAAATGGCTAAAAGAACAGACTTTTGGAGGCAGTCAACCTGGTTTCAAATCCCAGCTATTACTACTTGCTAGTTGTGTGGACTTGCGCGTTTGCTAACTATAAACAGACAGAACAATACTGCTTGTCTCATAGGGTTGGTTTGAAAATTGAATACCTTAATATATGTAATGCACTTATTATTATATCTGAAACACAGTATGCACTCAAAACTCGCTAAGTATTATTATTTGCCAGTTAATTACTTTTGGTTGTCATGGGGTAGGCTCCTAACACATGGCCAACACGTATGACAACATGAAACACTGCTAGGTCATGTGCCACCTTCATGCTTGAATTCATTGTGGCTACTGTGTCAGCCCATCTCATCAAGGGTCTCCGCGTTACAGACGTTTAAAATAGCACTTCCTGGTTTGTAGTTTATCTTTTCTTTCTTCCTATCTTCCTTTCTCCCTCCCTCCTTTCATTTCTTTAACAAGGTCTTTTGGTGAACAAAAGTTCTCACTTTCAATGCAGTTGAATTAATCTTTTTTTTTTCATGGTTTGAAATCGATGGAACCTTAGTGGTACAGTAGTTAAGAGCTCAGTCACTAACCAAAAGTTGGCAGTTTTGCTCTGCTCTGTAGGGCTGCTATGAGTCAGAATTGACTCAACAGCAGTGGGTTTTGAGCTGAAGAACTCCTTCCCTTCTGTGTTCCCCCCAAAATCTGTAACAATTTGGTTGGGCCAGAATTCCTGGTATTGTGTGGTGTTTCTCCAGGGTGGAATTCATGCCTCTATGATGTTAATGAGGGTGGACAGGCTGCAGTCCTGTTGGTACAGGGAGATTCAATATGTGAGTTTGTTTTGTTCCTGGAGGCAGTCTCCTAAAATATAATGGAGGGAAGCTAGCAGAGACATTTGGGGACCTCAAACCATTAGAAAGAAAGTAGTGCCTGGAGACGAGCACATCTTTTGGAAAAGACCTGGGTCCCTGTGCCTCAAAAGCTTCCAGTCCAAGGCAAGACTGACGACAAGGACCTTCCTCCAGTGCCAGCAGAGAGAGCCTTTCCCTGGAGCTGATACCCTGAATTTACTGGACTATGGCAAATAAAATTTACCTTTTTAAAGCTATCCACTTGTGGCATTTTGTTAAAGCAGCACTAGATAACTGAAACACCTTCCTCCAAAGTCACTGAGATTTCTTTGTATAGCAGCTTCTAATTTTTTTTCTTTTATATTTAAATTATTAAGCCATGAGGGGTTAAATGTGTTACAATGCATTTTAGTCAGCTAGGGCTGCTCTAACAGAAATACCATAGGGTAGATGGCTTTAACAAAGGAAGGTTTATTCTTACACAGTCCAGTAGGCTACAAGTCCAAATTGAGGACGTCTGTTCCAGGGGAAGCCTTTTCTGCTTGTTGGCTCTGGAGGAAAGTCTGGTATTGTCAGTCTTTGTTCAGGGAGCACCTAGGTGCAGGAACCTCGGGTCTGAAGGCGCTCTTCTCCCGGTGCTGCTTGCTTGCTTGATGGTGTGAGGTTCCCAATACTCAGCTTACTTCTCTTTCCTTTCATCTCTTGAGGACGAATGGATTAAGGGTGGGGCAAGCCGTAGTCCAGGGAATCTCCCTTTACAGTGGAGCAAGGAGGAGATCCTATGAAGGGATTTACAGCCCCACTCTAATCCTTTAACATACAGCATAGGAAAACCACAAAATAGAGGACAATCACAGATACTGGGAATCATGGCCCAGCCACATGGCGACACATATTTTTGAGAAGACACAATTCAATCCATGACACAATGTAAGGGAGGGCTTAATTTATTTATTTTCCTTTTCCCCTCCCCTTTCTCCTTTTTTTTTTTTTTTAAATATGGACATCCAATATCCCAGCACTATTTATGGGCAACTCTGTTTCTTTCCCACTTACCTACAATGCCTACTCTGCCAAAAATCCTTTTTCTGGTTATGTGAAGGTTCTCAACTTTTCCCATTCCTGTACCAATACACACTGTCTTTATTATTATCATTTTATAATAATTCTTTCAATTCTGATAAGCTAATCTCCCCACTTTGGTCTCCTCCAGAAGTACCTTGGCTAGTCTTGACCCCACAATCAAATTTTTATGGGAAGACTGATATTCATACTTTAAAGGAAAAAATTCTTCTAAGGTGATTATTCTGCAATATCCTGTGTGACTTCTGTGCTTCTTTCAGCCATCAGTCATGGAAAGCTTTTTTTTACCAGATGATTTCTAACAGAAAATCCACTATATGAGAAAATATAAAAAGTAAAAATCCGTCCAAGACCCACATCTCAAAATAATTACTGTCAATAATGTCCGCAAACCTTCCAGATTTTTCTTTAATAGCTGTATTAATATACAATTTTCACATCGAAATATAATTTTTATATACATTTTTCATATTATGCATTCTTCTGTCATGTTGTGTTTTCCACTCAACAACACACTGTAGAGACCTATCCATAACATACATTTCAAGTTTTATTAGTCAACACGGGTGTAACAACAACTCAAATACATGTTCAGTGGTTTCTAACTACAAATATTTATATCTTGTTTACCTTCCCTATCAGGGAGTGGGGATCATCTGCTGTGGCTTTGCTCCACATTCTAGGATCTGAGCAGCCCTTGTTTAGCACTGAGGCAACAAGAGAAGGTGAGAGAGGAGCGGAAACATGAAACAACTCCTTTTTTTTATTGTGGTTGAGCGAAAGTATATAATCTAAATTAATTTTGTAGGCCTGCCTGTCTGCAGCTTCTTCTGCAGTCCTTGTCCTGTGAGAGCACACTCCTCCTTTCCATTCTATACTTGTTCTATCCTCTTAACAAGCTCCTGTCCCCTCTTCTCCAACCTCTTCTCTCCCATCTTGAACGAGATCAGTAGGACAGCATCCTATAAATGCATAGAATGATAAAGTGCACACATCATATGGTCACACTGTGTCACTGAGTCCAGTCCATTTTTATTCAAAGAGTTTGTTGACTTCAGTAGTGTTTTCTGGTCAAAGGCAGCAGCAGGTCTAGGGGCCGTCAGACGGTCCCCTAGGCCCCTAGGTCCCTAGGTCCCCTAGGCCATCAGACCATCAGTTGTGCTCTTTTAGATGCACCACTCTTTTCCTCATGCTGCCATAGGGACTCAACACCGTGTGTCCCTTCATGGCTCTCTTTGACCGTGGCTGGGTACCATCTGGTTCTTCTGATGACATGCTGATGTAGTCACCCATTTACAAGGGTCTTTCTGTCTCTTGAGCTCTTTTTTCCTTGTGTCTTTGTTCTTGGTGATCACCTGTTCCAGATGAGCTGGGACCATCTGGTGTACCTCATATGGTAGCTTGCTAGCTTTTAAGACTCCAGATGCCACTCACCAATATGGGGTGCAGAAGACTCTCTTAGCAATAGGCTAGTTATGCCAATTGACCTCGATGTCCCCTGAAAGCATGGTTCCCAGACCTTGCCCCTGCTACTCTTATCACTGCAACATTGGGTTGAGATTAGAAGAGTTTTTGATTTATGGTGAAGTCCAGTTAAATTAATCTGCTTTCTACTGTGTTGTCACTGCTTTCACCTAACCAAATTTCTATGAACTATCTAACCTATGAGCAACCCTCACCCTCCCTAGCCACCCTTACAGCCATGAATGAGTCTTTTCTTCTGTACATAAGTCTATTTTTAAGTCCTTACAGCACAGGTCTCAATAAATTTTTGCCCTTTTGCCACTGACTGATTTCACTCAGCATAATGTCATCCGGCTGAAACCAGATTATGACATGCTTTCTAAAATCATCATTGTTTTTTATCACTGCATAGTGTTCCACTGAGGATATGTACCACAGTTTGTTTATCCATTCATCAGTTGATGGGCATCTGGGTTGATTCCATCTTTTTGCTACTGTGGACTGTGCTGCAATAAACATTCATGTGACAGCCTTTGTTTCTATAGAATATATTCTGAGCAGTGGGACTACTAGATCAAATGGTATATTTACTTCCAGCTTTTTAAGGAAGTGACAAATTGCTTTCCAAAGAGGCTGTTTGTAGTCCCACCAGAAGTGTAGGAAGGTTCCAATCTCAGCAGAGCCTCTTCAGCATTTGCTGTTTTGTATTTTTTGGATTATGGACAACCTTGTTGAGGTGAGCTACTACCTCATTGTAGTTTTGACTTGGATTTCTCTGATAGCTAATGACCGTGAGCATTTCCTCATGTGTCTTTTGGCTGCCTGGATGACCTCTTTGGTGAACTGTCTATCCATCTTCTTTGCCCATCGCTTAATAGGGTTATTTGCCTTTTCCTTGTTGCTACTTTGCAGTACCTGGTAAATTATGGAGATCACACGTCAGTTTGACACATGTAGTTGCCAAACATTTTTTCCTGTTCTGTAGGTGTTCTTTTAACTCTTTTGACTAAATCTTTGGATGAGCAAAAGTGTTTGATGCTTAGTAGTTCCTATTTATCTAGTTTCTCTTCTGTTGATTGTGCATTGTCTGTCAGTTTTTGAAGTCTGTCTAAGTTGTGTATTAGAACTTCCATTGTTGATCCTCTTTTTTCTTGCATGATCTTTATTGTTTTAGGTTTGATATTCAGGTCTTTTATCCATTTTGACTTAGTTTTTGTGTAAGCTGTGACAGTCACACCCTCTCCTCAGTCATCTTGGAAGAAACAAGGGCCTATGATTCTGCCAGACCAAAATCCACACCAAATAGTAACTTTTCTGTTATTAAGTGGACGTTACTGTATCTCCATTGGATTCTCATCACTCAAAATGGGACAGTTTTGTTTGTTAACAAAACCATTCATCTAAAAAGGGGCCTCACTGCTAAAGATAATTTTTCGGCCAAAAGCAGGGTCAACTTCCAATTGCTCCAGAGCCCAGTCAGCATAGGTACAGTGCAATCTATGGTCGTTGGATTTCAGTTCTTGAGTTAAAACAATTTTGTAAGGGTAAAGTTTCAAGTCTAGATGCAAAATCCGCCAATTCGTGGTTGACAAAAGGCCCAGCTCTTGTGCTTGGGAAGAAATTGACTGGGATGGACTCTTGCATACACTTTGACAATGACATCAGTGGAGATGTTTTCATTGAAACATGTGGCTTGTTGACGTACAGGTGTCATCTGATTGGCAACAGACTCAGTTGTCTCAAATTTTTTTATTAAACATCTGATTGCTCTCTTGGTGGGATGATTATGAGCATTATAAAATTCATATAATGCATAGGATGTCTGGTGAACGATACACATATTTTGATAATAAACTAATAATTGCTATGTGTTGTGGAATCATGTAATTTTACATGGCTGTTTGTCAACACAAATCAGAAATTGTGGTAAATATGGCTGCTATAGCTTCACAAATATCACTTCTGTGAGCTGTCAAAAATAGGACATCGTGATGGGAAGACCCTTTATCTGACAGTAGGATCTGGGTCTTATTGGCCTTTGTGTCCCTGGCATTTAGCAGTGTCTGCTACATAGCAGGTATTCAATAAGTGTTTGTTGAATGCACAAAGCAGGGCTGGTGTCTTTCATGGGAGGAGGGACTCTGAGATGGAGAAGTCACAGGCAAGGGGAGGTAAAAGTGACTGTAAACTCGTGCTGGAGCATCCAAAAGCAAAATCAAACCCACTGCCATTGTGTTGATTCTGACTCAAAGTGACCCTATAGACAGAGAAGAACTGCTCCATAGAGTTTCCAAGGAGCACCTGGTGGATATGAACTGCTGACCTTCTGGTTAGCAGTCATACATAACTACTATACTAGCATGGTTTCCTGGAGATTCCAAGGAACTGGAAACAATGCATTGACATTAAACAGAAGGACTGTCTTAGTCATCTAGTCCTGCTGTAACAGAAAGTCCAGTAGGCTACAAGTCAAATTCAGGGTATTCACTCCAGGGGAAGGCTTTCTCTGCTGGCTCTAGGGGAAAGTCCTTGTCAATCTTTCACCAGACTGGAAGATTCTGAGGCACAGGCACCCCAATCCTTTCCAAAAGATATGCTGAGTTCCCAGGCACCACTTATTGGTGGTATAAGGTCCCCAAATCTCTGTCTGCTTCCCTTTCCTTTATATCTCAAGAGACTGCTTCAAAGGCCAATGCAATCTTACACACCGAGACCTGCCTCACCAACACAAGTGCCACCCACCCATCCTTCCTCATTACCATAACAGAGGCAGGATTCACAATATATAGGATTATCACACAGATACTGATACTTGGATTATGTCCTAGCCGAATGGCTACACGCAGTTTTGGGGCATACAGTTCAATCCATGATAAGCATGAACACCATCCTTGTTCAGCACGCTGCTGAAGGAATAACCTTCTGACAGTTGGGAATATATCACATCAGAGAATACTGATTTATAAAAAACATCTCCAGGTTATTCAGCTGTATCCTCTGCAGACACGTACAGCTATTCCTTCCATATACACAGTCACCTTGGACTTGGAGCCTCATATTTAATTTCAGAACATGCAAATCTCTGATCATCTATGCTTAAGTTATGCAGGTAAAAATGCTCTTTTATTCTTACTTTTTTAGGGATGGTCTTCAGAGGAGCCAAGAAAACATGAATGGCCTAAGAGCAATTTAAGAAGCTTTTAATAAAATTGTTTTAATTACATAGTCCATTTTGGCATCCTTCAGTTCTGATGGTTATTTTGGATCTCTTATGCACAGCAGTTTGAGTTTTACTTACGAAAGCATGCACACTAGAATTACCACACACAGCTTGTGAGTGAAACCACAGTTATAACAGGGTGATTAGGAGCCATCTAATTGACCTAGAGGTAGAGTAATTAACTACCAGGGAATAACCTAAAAGCTCATTTCATAGACTTCAAGTGTTTCTGCACAAGCCCCCACATGTTATTTCAGTCTGCCAGAAGCAAAATGCCATTATAGTTGCCTTGGTGTAAACACACGGGAGATGGATATTTGTGGTGGATTTTAAAAGAACTAGTTATAGCCACTCAGACCATCCAAGAATGTCATGTGGTAACAACACAGGCACCACAATATTTTGCTAACTTCTATAAGAACATATTCTGGACCATTATAACAATGCAACAATAATCAATATCTTGGTAGCTACTTCAAAAGTTGAATTTCCTTGGGATTTTTCTGGAGATTGACCAAGCATTTATATTGCAATTCTAGTAGTTTTCAGAGGCCTGGTAAATGTCTTTGTAATTTTAGAGCAAGAATAAAAATTCCCTTGGGGGCTACCCTGCTTAGATGCATTTCACCTGTCTGTAACCAATTTTAAAGCACTTAGTTTTTCTGTGGAGCTGAGACTAAAGTATTGCTTATCAGATAGATAGTGACAACCCAACCAGTTCTTGAAGAAAGCACAATGTGACTTCCCAAACAACAGCAGAATTAGGGAAAAGCAACAGGATGACAAAATGCTGTTCAGTCATTAATTTCATGATCTATAAAGCTGAGAAATTTAACGATCATCTCAGCCCCATTCTCCTAATATTCTGTGGGCAGCAACTCTTCCCTTCTGACATATTACAGGTCAAAAGTTATACTAATTAGAATCATCAATGCAGTATCACTTATGTTCAGGCACCTGGCTTTACATGGAGACAGGAGTCACCTTGATACTTTCTTGTCCCTTGAAATCTTAGTTGAAATTCTCTTTTCCTCTCTTTGCCTTTTTCTTCATTCTGGGGAATTCCAAAATCCTCCCAAAGATTTGTGTTTTATTCTTGTCAGGTTACAGTGTCTTTTGTCATGGGGATCTGGCATGAAACAAAGGTCCTTATTTGGTTCTCAGCATAAAAATATTCACGCCAGGTATTTGTGAGTTCAGCAGATATTATAAAACTTGTTTTTGGATGAAATTCCTAGGAAAGGAGCCATATTTCATACAGAGATAGCTGTTTCTCCTATTTACTGATTCCCAGCTCCCTACCAGCATCCACATGGCCTAGTCCCTCCCTGAGCAATAGTCTCCAAGACTGCCCATCTCTGAGCTCTAAAGGTAGGACAATTCAGCTCTCCCAGATCTTCTTTCAACGTGCTATGTTAATCCACCTGCATGCTCAAAAACAAAAAATGAAATCCAATGCCGACTCATAGCAACCCTACAGAACAGAGTAGAACTGCCCCACAGAGTTTGCAAGAAGCATTTGGTGGATTTGAACTGCTGACCTTTTGGTTAGCAGCCATAGCACTTAACCACTACGCCACCTGTTTCCAACATGCTGAGTACCATACAAATTTTTCCAGTTAGATGGAACTCATCTACTTTAGAAGAAAGGCAAGATATGTAGAAGGAAAAAACAAAGGTTACATAATCTACATTTAATTTTATCCACACAGCAATCTTTGAGTTAGTTCTTATTTCAATTTTTGAGAAAAAAAGAAGTTTAACGGCATATACATTGCTAAGAGTTGGGCAGTTAGCAAATTGGAAGACTTGCTCTTTTCCTCTGCACTATGTTCTTTAATAAAGTCCATCCCAGACTTGGCCTTTCTCCGCAACTTCTTCCTCATCACATCACACAATTCTAGTTTTCATGTCCTACTCTAGTCTCCGATCTCATGCTTAATATCTGGAAATTCAGCTTTTGTTCTCATTCATATACTGAAACTCCAACCTGCATGAATGGCAGTGGCTCTGGAGTTGCAAAATCTTCTGGGGTCTTTTCCTGTTCCTGCGCTTGAAGCATTTGACAAAGTTGAGCACACATATTCTCCTTTTCAAAACCCTCTCTTTCCTATGCTTCTGTGATGCACATTTTCACATGTAATTCAACAGCAATATTTTAGCAACTGGTTTAAAACACTTATTTCAAGCACTCAATATAATTTCAACAGAAACAATTTTTGAGCTAACATTTTATCAGTTTATGGAATATTTAATTAGATCATGTAATTATAATACAAAACACACATAATCACAATTATAAGTACAGGGGCATAAGCTGATTTGTGAAGCAATGCAAGCCTTCCTCTTTTCCAAGTTATCATCGATTGATGGTAAATATTCCCTGATCATGAAATCTTTCAGTCAGAATTCAAATCTATTGTGCAATATGCAATACTTGCACATTCTGTGTGTGTGTGTACATACACATGTATATGTATATATATATATATACACACACACACATACACACATATGTCTTTGTGTTTCAATATGGTTGGCTGGGGGAGGGCTTTAGGTTCTCTATAATCTCCATCCTTGTCCTCCACAAATAAACATACTTCCCCCCGAAAAACCCCACTGCCATCGAGCTGATTCTGACTCACAGCAACACTTCAGGACTGAGAGTGTCCCAGAGAGTTTCCAGGGGGCACTTGGTGAATGTGAACTGTCAGCCTTTTGGTTACCAGACATAGCACTTAATTACTACATCACCAGGATTCCCAAATAAACATACAGTATAGTTTAAACAATGTTCTTGCTATACCTGCTTTCAAAGGGTACATAATCTGACAAGATACACATCCTCCTCATGACACAATGCTAGCCTAGAATTAACCACTCCATTTATAATAGTAATAGTAATAATAATAATAATAATAAAGTTACCCACTTTGAATGATTCTGTGTCACATAAAAGTTTTTAAGAATTACTATACATAACGAAGAGCCCTGGCGACACAGTGGTCAAAAGCACAGCCACTAACTGAAAGATCAGCAGTTTGAACTGACCAGCTGCTCCTCAGAAACCCTGTGAAGCAGTTCCACTCTGTCTTACAGGGTCGCTATGAGTTGCAATGGATTCCACAGCAATGTGCTATATGTAGTCAGGGACCCTAGTGGTACAGTGGTTAAGAACTCAGCTACTAGCCAAAAACGTCAGCAGTTTGAACCCACCAGCCAGCTGTTCCTTGGAACTCCTGTGGGACAGTTGCTGTCTTTCCAAAATAGTTGCTGTGTGTCAGAATTGATTCAATGGCAATAGGATTGGGTTTTGGTTTGTATATATTGGCATATGAACAGAAAATATATTAACAGATGCATAAATGAGACAGTTTTTTAAATTACAATTTTGGATACTATAAATTTCCCCTTATTGGGTAAAGAATGTCTTACACAGAAATCTGCCAGATTCCTTCAACAGAGAACAGTAACAGCTGGCTGTGTTTGCTGCCATCAAATTTTGTGTTAATGAGAACCACCTTTGTACTTTTAGGAAATAACCAGAAATACTTTTCCAAGGGAAAAAAAATTCCATGTTCACTGACTGCAGAATAAATTGGGTGAATATGGCAGAGAATAACAAAAATTTCTGATAGGGTTTCAGAAGACTACATAGATTTTTATTCCTACTCACATTAATATGAATTTTGGTTCCCCAAAACTTTGAATTTGGTTTTGTCTGTTTTACCTTGAATCTATCACGCAAAAAGGAAATTGCAGGCATCTGCGCCATGCATTTGTAAAGAGCTAATGAGGTGAATTAATAATATATTCTTTCAATTGTGGGATATTCAGAATATGCGACAAAACAATACCAGTCCTTCAGAGGAAACACAAGACTCTTACTAGCTTACCTAATCAAGTTAATGAGCTCCAGCCAGATACCCTCTTGCCAAAATCAAAGCAATTAAAGCTACCCTTTGTGGTTCTCAAGAAGCCCTGGTGGGGCAGTAGGTAAACTGATGGGCTGCTAACCAAAAGGTCAGCTTGTTTGAACCCACCAGCCATGCCAAAGGAGAAAGATGTGACAGTCTGCGTCTGAAAAGATTTACAGGCTTGGAAAGCTATGGGCGCAGTTCCGCTCTGTCTTACAGGGTTCTTACGAGGCAGAATATACTCGATGAATTGTTTTGGTTATTCTTGTGATGCCTGAAAGTTCTCCCTTTTGAGGAGACAAATTCTCTATAATGAGGATCCAAGTGATCCTACAGTATTTAGAGAAGAAGCATTTTGAAACAGAAGAAACTGAGGAATATGTTACCCATCAAATGGATTCAATGACACAGAAGGAACTGACAGGAGATTTCTAAGAATTTACCTTGAAACGCACTCATCTGCTCCAAATGCAGTGTAATTCTATGTGCAATTTAATTTGAACTATTGTCATGGAGTTTTTGAATGAAAACACGTAGGTCCTTATTTATTTGTCAAAGTCTGCATTTCAAAAGAGAAAGATAAAGCCAGCAAGCCCAGTCTCAGATCGGTTCTTGGATGAAGCTCCCAGAATGCGGCAGTTCAGAGACAACATTTGGCCTTGTACTCCCCTAGACTTCCAGAACACTGTCCCCAGCTTTCACTGCTTCCTGAGCTGATTTTCTCACTTCATAAATGTCCCCACTGTCAGTTTTCTTTCTTGGCCACCTAGATTTTGCAATATAATGATGGATGCTATTTCATAGATTGCATCATTTATCACTAAAAGAGTATGTTTAAAATAAGATGAGTAGGTGATTTTTTTTTTCCACCTGGGTGTGAAAGAACACCTTCGACGAGAGAAAATGCCCACAAATGCTGTGGGCAGCAGATGCTGCCACAAGGCCTTGCTCTGCACTTTAAGTCAACCAAGAGTTTCATGGACATTTCAGGAGTCCCCTGTCAGCATCAGTAGTAAAAGGCATCATCAGAGATAAACCAGACTGATCTCCTCCAACCTTATGACCATAATTCTAATATCTAAACTGAATATTCTCTCAGCAGTAACCTCCCTCAACACTAATTTGGCAGAGAAGCAAACAGGCTATTGAGCAAACCAGTAAACCAAAGGTGCCAGACACTAAAAATGTACCATTAAGCTGATAAAATATCTCTCCATGTGAGTGGGCATCATTATGGGGCAAGTATTTCTTAGGACCTAAAGTTCACTGGCTCTTTCTCCAAACCTGACAGTGTCCTTCATGAACTATCAAACACATCATACCGTAAGCTATTAAAGGAAATACAAAGAGTGTATTTCTCTAAATAATCTTTTCCTGTAGCAGGTAAACTTACTGCACTTGAAAAAAAAAAATCATGTGAAAAACTAGCAGGAGCAATTTCCAAAGGATGATCTGGAGGAAAAGAGTCTTACTCTAGGGGCACTGTGAATCACATAAAAAGCCTTTATACAGCACCATCACTGCATGTTTTAACAAAGATACGAATGAAAATAGGTGACGAATGAGAGTGGCAGAGAAAGAATCACACTACCAAGTGCTCAATCAAATGTCTTTGTGTTCAATAAATAGCTTTAAAATTAACTGTATTAGAACTGGTGAAAAATGGACCTGCTTCAACTTCTCATTCTGCACTTAATAGGCTCCACATTCTTAACACAACATCAGCTGCCATTCCTCCCGCTGTGGCGATGGCCTGCCACCCACGGCGACCCGGGTGTGGGGACAAGATGAAAGGCTGCTCTCCGAGGGCTTCTCTGGCTTTTCTGTGATGAACGCTCATGATTTCATGTATCAGCTGCACAGAAAGCTAAGTTCGCCCCCAAAGCTAGTCTCACTTGTGCAAACGTGGATGAGCGTAGATGCCTAAGGAGGAAACGACAAGGGATGTGGTGGTCGTTGTTTCAGCTGGACCTCCATGTCCCACTAACGTATAACTGAAAGAAAACCATTCTGAGAACATCACCATAACTTACGGAAATACAGATATTTACCTTCTTTGCAATTTGGCTACAACCTTGGCAAAAATTCTTTTACCTACCTATCTACCTACCCACCCACCTACCTACCTATGATAAGACACTGGGTGAAAGTTTACAACACAATTCAAATTTGCAAGCCTGCCTATCTGCAGCTCCCTCTGCTTTCTGTGCCCGGTGACAGCACACTCCCCCTTTCCATTCCATACATAATCATATCCTCTTAACAGTCTCCCGTCCCCTCCTCCCCACCCTCTCCACTCCCCTCTAGAAGGACGCCAGTAGGATGACATCCTATAGATGCATAGAACCATCAAGCGCACACACGACATGGTCACTCTGTCTCCGAGTCCATTCCATTCCTATCTGAAGAGTTGACCTCAGTAACGATCAATGATCACGGGCAGCATCAGTTCTAAGGGCCACACTTCCAAGGGAACTCTCAGGCCTTCAGACCATCAGTTGTGGTCTTTTAGTGGAGTTCTTAGGGTGTACCCCTGTTTTTCTTGTGTTGTCACTGGGACTGGTAAAAATTCCTTAAGTGGTCCCTCAGAGTCTCTTTTCTAAACTTACGCCAGAAGATTACAACGAGCAGATTAGTTACACTACTTATATGTACTTATTTTCAGGGTTAATACATATTCAGGAGCTTAATGAACTCTGTTCAATATAGCGTTATGGTTAAATGCAAGGGTATCAGAGTCAGAAAGACCAGAGCTCACATGTACAACCAGCCAGTTATGAACTGTGTCATCGAGAACGACACACAGAAGCTCAAAGATGACACTTACATTGTGGAACTGTTGAATGGCTTACCAAAGGACAGCCCTGTGGCACAGGAAGCCGCAAGGTTACAACCAGAACTGATTCTGTTTGGGCTCAGGCTGTTAATGAGCTCAGGTAGCAGCACACCTCAAATGGTGGTACAGTTGTCTTTTGGTATCTGAGGGGTGCTGATTCCAGGAAGCCCCATGGATAACAAAATCTAAGAATGCTCGTGTTTCTTATACGAAATCTCATAGGATTTACATAGAACTTACACACATTCCTTCAAATACTTTAAATCCTTCCATTAAGTACCTAGTACAAATAAATGCTCTGTAAACAGTTGTTACACTGCATTGTTTAGGGATGGTGATGAGAAAAAAGTTTCTTTTCCACAAACAGTTTTGACCCCTGGTTGGTTGAATTCACAGATGCAGAACTCTTGGATAGAGGACTAAATGTATATGTAAAGCAACTTGCACAGTGTCCAGCACATAAACAGTTATTCTAAACATTTTCCTCAATGTCACCGCTGCACAGGAAGCCACGAGGTCACAACCAGAGCTGATTTTGTTCGGGCTCAGGCTGTTAATGACCTCAGGTAGCAGCACTGTACACGTGCACAGTACTTGAAACAAACAGCGAAGGCTTGTGAAAGAAGTGGCGTCTTCTAGTTCTCTTTCTCTCTGTCCTCTCTGACGTTACGTCCCTCTTGGTTTTTTCTCTTCTGAAATCTTCATTTATTCATTCAACTATCAGTATGTATAAATGGCTAAGCACATAGGTGGTGCAATACTAACAAATCAGTTTTCTAAATGCAATTCAGATCTTTTCCTCTTTAAGGAAGTTTAGAGTCTGGTAAAGTTTATTAATTTTCACCCGTAGCTGGTTCAATACACTCTCCTGGGCATATGGGAAGACTATATTCCACCATCCCATTTAATTGGAGGGACTAATTTTCAGCCAATGAAATGTCAGCAGAAGTGACATGCCACTTCCGGGCCAGGGCATTTAAGAGACCATAAGGTACTTTTACACTCTGTGGCAACCTTCAAAAGCACTCAGCAGAAAAATGACATTATAAGATGAACCTGCTGATGTTGAGCTGATTCTGACTCATACTGACCCTATAGACAGAGTAGAACTACCCCATAGAATTTCCAAGGAGCACCTGCTGGATTTGAACTGCTGACCTTTAGATTAGCAGCCATAGACAGCGTTTGACTACTACGCGATCAGATGAGGGAAGCCTAAATCCCCAGGTCACTGAATGGCTTAGTGCCTTAGCCAGTCCCCACTGGCTGGATTTGAATGAAAATTAAACATATTTTTCCTTGTGCAGCAGCTTGTAGATAATGACACTGAATGCAGAAAGGCAAAAAAAATCCATGGAATTAAATATTGTAGAGGATAATGAGTATCACAGTAGAGAATCTGGAGAGGACTTCAGGTAGAGAAGGTGTCATTCAAGTTTAATCTTGAAAGACAAGTACTCTTCAACAGGCAATACGACAGAGGGTATTTCACATGTGAGGACCAATCACAGACAGAAGAAGAGGGGTAAGAACCTATAGGAGAGTGCCGCTTAGCTGCCGGAGTCTGAGCAAGTTACTAGTGTTAAAATAGTGCGAAAAAGCCTGTATGATCCCTGCTGTAATAGTTTACAGCCTTATGGAGAGACATATTAATAAAAGAATCACAGAAAAATGAATGCTGAGTAACCACTGTGACAGCTATGCAGGAGGAAAATTGGTATAACATGACATCACAGAACAAGAAGAATGGACCTAATTAAGGAGGTGTGGGAAGGTTCCCTAGAAAGAACCGACAGGGATAAGAGCAAAAGAAAAACAGGTGTGGAGTATGTAGATTACAGTGGCATGAGAGTGCCAGGCAGGGGCAGCAAGCTGTGGAAGGACTGCTGCCTTAGAGAACATCATACAAGTGTGGACCATCATGTGCAGAACAGATCACACATAACCACACTACGGATTTCCATCTTTATCATGAGCATGACGGATGGTCACTGGGCTACTGTGGTGGCAAGATCCAGTATGTGCATCCAAAGGATTACTCAGTCTGCACCGTGGGAAATAAACCAGAAGGAATAAAAAACAGAAGCAGGGTACAAGTTAGGAAGAAATTCTTAAAAAAGAAAGAAAAGAAAAAAAAATCAAGGTTTAGACAACATAGCTTAGACAAGGATGGTGGCAGTGGAGAAAGAGATGGAAAAACTAGGAAGGATACGAGAGATAGGAAACTCGGTGACAAATTAGATACACGAGTGAAACAGAGGAAAGATTCCAGCTTGTATGATAGATTGGATGGCTACACTATGCACTGAGATAAGGACACATGGAAAAAGCATTAGGTTTGTTGAAAAAAAATCATAACTTCTATTTTGAACCTAATGAATTTGATAGGCCTTCGAGGCATCCACAAGGAGATGTCTGGGAGGCACCTCCACCCATGGACCCAAAGACCCATATAGTAATGTGTCTCCGGCTTAAATACGGGCAGCAACCACATGGGGATCTTGTTAAAGAGCAGGTGCTGCTTCTGCAGGGCCAAGGCAGACCCATGCTCCCACATTCTGAACATGCTCCCAGGTGATGTGAACACTGCTGACCTCCAGACCACACTGTGGGTAGCAAGAGCTTACAGAACACACCTATTTGGAGCTCAAATTTATCAGAGATCTGTATTTAAAGCCTTGTTTATGGTCTGAGTACTCAGAGTATCCAGCCACCCACTGCCATTGAGTCGGGTCCAACTCATAGAGACCCTATAGGTCAGAGTAGAATAGCCCCATAGAGTTTCTAAGGAGTGCCTGGTGGATTAGAACTGCCGACCTTTTGGTTAGCAGATGTAGCACTTAGTCCACTACGCCACCAGGGTTTCCTACTTAGAGTACAGCTGCTAACAAAAAGACTGGTAGTTTGAACCCAGCTGCTTATCAGGAGAAAGATGTGACAGGGGAAGTTCTTTTGTCCTGTAGAGTTGGCATGAGTCAATATCAACTCAGCGGCAATGGGTTTGGTTTTGCATACACAGTGATAAGAGATGAGGGCCTAGAATTCAATCTTCAGTAGCATTAATACTTAGTGGCTGGATAGAGGCACGTATGCCTGGAAGGAAAGCGTAAAAACGACAGATAGGTGGGAGGAAATTCAGGAGTCAAGGCGGAGTAGGGTGTCAGGAGAGAGAAGGTCTGGGTTGCTTTGATGGGTTAAAGGAGTCAGAACGCAGACTGGAGGGGGCTGAGGGACAAGTGGAAGGCAAAAGGACGGATATGGTACAAGAGGGAAATTCCTCCGGGAATCTTGATGTGGAGAGGATACGAGAGATGAAGCCGTAGGGAGACAGGGGGACGAGGAGCCGAGCAGGTGGGAGAGCAAGAGGTTGGCAGTGGGAGGTGAAGGGGTTACTCCTTCTGCTTCTTTGAGTCTCAGTTTCATCATGACTCCTCTGTGAAGCCTTCCCTGACTCCCGCCCAGAACGCGGTGCTCCCTAGCCCACTCCGCAGCCACCGACCACAACAAGGACAATCGTATCCTATCGCAGCGGTTCCCAAAGTGTGATCCACACACCTTAGGGGTTCTGGAGGCCCTTTTAGGGTTTGCAAGGTAAAAGTGTTTTTCTAATAATATTAAGAGACTGTTAATTTTAATAACACCAAGACATTAAGCCAAGTGCCGTCGAGTCGTTATTTGCCTTTTTTGTGCTGAAATCTGTCATGATGGTGCCAATGGTGCGTAAAATTGCTGGAGCCTTAGCAGGAAGCAAGGCAGTGGTGCCAAATTCTACTAGTAGTTATGTTATTCTTCACTACTACATGTTTGAGGTCAAAAACGATACCAATTTCTCTTACTACAAAAAAAAAAAAAAAGCCATCAAGCCAACTCCAACTTAGTCACCATACAGGACACAGAAGACTTGTCCCACAAACTTTCCAAGAAGTGACTAGTGGATCAGAATTGCCAACCTACTGTAGGTTAGTAGCCAGGGTGTTAACCACTGTTCAAACAGGGCTCTGATGTATCTGAAGAATGCATTAATTTCATGGTTGCACTTGAAGAATGTCATCTATGTCACTGAACCTAGGAGCTGTAAAACTGGTGTAGGTTTTTAACAACAAAAAAGAAATTATTTTTAAAAAGAATGTGTTAATTTTATCAAATCTCACCTGTTAAACACAAGTCTTTTTAATATTTTGAGTAATGAAACGAGAAGTACACAACACACTTTGGCTGCATACCGCAACATGATGGTTGTCTCACGGAGAAGTCTGTGTGTGAGTGCTTGCTGAGCTACCCATAGTTTTCAAGGAACATCATTTTTTTTTTTTTTTAAATGAATGAGTGACAAATGCTGGCTATTCGGACTTGTACATATGTTTGACATCTTCAAAGTAACCAAGTCTGAATAGTCAGCATTTGTCAGTCACTCACTCATTTCAAGGAAAACAACTGCCAACATTTGTGGCCAATGATAAAAACCCAAGCTTTAAAGCAAAAACAAACATAATTGCAATTGAAAAATGTATCACTTTTTTTTTTTAACGGCATAAACATCACTAGATAGAACCCATACAAAGTTCTTAGGTGGTCCTCGGCCATTTATAAAAGCGTAAGGTGTCTGGAAAACAAAATGTTTGAGAATCACTGTCTTAACGTTATCATTTCCGAGTTATTACATAGGCTTCTTCTGGGCAGAAACTGAGTTGTTCTGTCTTTTAAGGCCCAGTTGCTAGGGTGATGCTTGCAGACACACAAGCACTCAATAATGACTTTGTAAACTCAAATGAACAGGCTACTGCAGAAAGCCCTAAAAATGAAGGAGGGACTAAAAGGAAAAAAAAAGTAACCTGAAGACTGCACTCAAATTTGGCAGAAACATCAAAAGCCTTGGATGTTTATAACATTTGAGACAGTGATTTTATGTCTAAGATTTTCCCCTAAGGATGTAATTTATTCTAAGAATATCCATAAATAGGGAGCTATTAAAACCAAAAACCAAACCCACGGCTGTTGAGTCAGGTCCAACTCATGGTGACCATATAGGTAAGGGCGCTATTACAACAGTGTAATCCAAACTGAGGAACTGTCTGACTCCACTTTAAAAGAAAAAATTCTTACAGTCTCCTGTGCTGACTTAAATTATTTTTACTATAATATTACTTAAATGTGTAAAAACATAAAATCACATATTAACCATCATTATGTTCTTCTACTACTTGACCCAAACTTAAAATAAATCTACAAATACAATATGTATGCAAGCAGTGATATTCAAATCAACAATCTTAATTGAGAGTAACTAATGGCATTATTTGTCCTTCAATGGCTGGTTGCTATGTGGATATGGTGCCAACTTTGTGGGTATTTTTCCTCTGTTTTGGTTTGATGTACCTCAGTTTCTGCCATGTCATGATTCAATCCTGCCCCCATTTTACCCTGTCCCAACTTTCACTTGTTATTTACATTGTGGGGTCTCTGGGCCTCATTTGGTGGAAAACAGTCATTTACTTGTTAAGTCAGCCTCTTCCCTTCCTCATCAGTCCATTACCATACGATGTGAAAGCACCGGACCACGGCTCTCACACGCTGGGGATACAGATGCAGGCTCAGGCACTAAAACTGCCATTGGGCAATTACTCAGAACGCACAATCCAGAATATACTTACACAAAAAAACAACAATCAGAAATTCTCTTAAGAGCATCCTTTTACAGTGAATAGCAAAGTAGTAGTGATTAATGGTAAAAACAAAGGAACAAAAACCTGGAAATAACCTAAAGATAGATTAAAATATGATCTGTTAAATAACTTAGGGACTATCACTAATGCAGAATATTACAGCATCACAGGAAATATGATAAAATCAAGGTGTCATTACAATGTTCATAATATATTTACAGTCATAAAATTGTGTGCAGGTACATGTGGGTTTTTCCTAGATAGAAACTTTTCTAGAGCTCAGCTGCTGACCTAGAGTTGGCAGTTCAAATCCACTAGCTGCTCCTTGGAAACCTATGTGGCAGTTCTACTCTGTCTTACAGGTTTGCTATGAGTCAGAATCAACTTGACAGAAACCAGTATATATACATATATATATAGATACATATATATATACACACACACAAATACATATGATTTATGTAGAAAAGGAACTGGAAGCATATATAACAAAACATTCACAATGATTATATGGGATTATAAATGATTTCTATTTTCTTCTAAGTGTTTTTTCAATGCTTTATAAGCTTTCTATAGTGAATAACTATTAGCACTGTAATTATGATAAAACATTATTTTTTAAAAAGAATTCTTACACAAAGCATCATAAGTCTGACACAAAGCTAGCAGGTTTAATAGCTTAGAAACAGGTCATGTTTAATCAGACAACTTCTAAACACTTGTTATTTGATGTACACCCAAAAATAACTGTGAGAACTGCTTGGTGCAACTCACCTCTCAGTGGTGACATGAAGTACAGTGGACAGCTGTCTGACAGCAGGCCAGCGTCATTTTCCTACTTCTAAGGTGATAACAGTATTATTATTAAATCTTGACATGCTATACAGTCTCTCCGAGAACAATGGAATTTAAAATGAGACGTACTTCTTTGAATCTGTTTATTTTTTTGGATAAGGCACACATTTTACGTGAGTACTCTCTACTTACTCAGTCACTGTTCATCATTTAATTATATAGTTAATGCCACGGATTACAATAGCAAGTGCGCAAAGATGTAATTATAGGATAAGTACCTGGTAATTTCTATTCTCCAAGTGAAGACTGAATGTTAATTAGCTTTAAGCATATTACTGTAGGTGCAATTATCAGGTAATCTTTGGGAAGGTGTACTTTTTGGATCAGCATTTATTAAGGAAATCCCATGCAGCTAGTGAGGAATGTCATGAAACGCTGCAGACCTTAGTGCACAGATAAAAAGAACAGATAATTACAGAAGTGAATTCCACAGGCACCTGACTGATATGACTACATCCCCGCTGCTCCCTGTAATGCTGTCCCTCTAAATGCTCAATTCTTCAATATTCTCAGCCTCCTGAGAAGTCTGGAGGAGATGCACACGTGATGCCTACCTAACGGCAATGTGTCTGAAGAAGCCACGTCCATCGAGTAGAACCTCTATTCAGCAGCTTTTGCATTTAAATATGAAATCATAATGAAGTGGCCAGGTGGCAAAATTTTTTGCTCCAGCAGCTGCAGCACTGGCTCAGGAATTCAAAAACAGGAGCCCAACAGATTAACGACTCCCAATAACATTATGTCTGTAACATGCAATTTGTTCTCAATGATAATTAGATATTTAGAGAGAGACATAATTAGACGGAAGTAGCTTAATATATATTTTTTTTTTGTTGTTGTTGTCATTGTTGTTTACTGAGAAATCTCCTGACAGCCAGACGATGTGCTATGGCAGCAATGCGATTCCGGTACTGGAATTTGCAGTAGCCGGCTATGTTGAGACAGGGCTTAAGCATTCTGCATGGTGAAATAAAACCATCCTAAATTCAAACCTTTCTCTAGTTAATTGGTGTGTCAAATCTGGCATCCTTGAAAATAGGCCAGGATTCTGTTTATAAGTGCTTCATAAGCATGGATTACCCAAAGAAATATTGGTCCAGATACAAAGAGAAATGGAAGTAAAATATAATTTCAAATCCATTTGGGATGATGATAGCTAAAATATCCACTGAAAGGTAAGGTCCAGATGGAAATTGCTGTTTTCTGTTGCCTGTTTGTGACAGCTGGTTCCCTTTGTCCTCCGCTCTAGTAATGCTGCCACCATAGCCCATCTCTGTATGCACACTGTTTTCCCCTGGAATTTTATTTACTGAATCAACCATCAGGTTCCTGCCTAGGAGCAGAGCAGACATCAAGCTACTGATGTATCTCATTCTCCGTGTCTAACTCAAAGGCCTACCACGAACGAACGGGTGCAGAGAGGACACAAGGACAAGTTGCTTGGATGGATGCAAGCCATTTCTGCAATATTTCTTACCTAAGCTGAAGTTCCAAGCTTAGTCAGAACCTGGCCCCTTAACGTCCCAGTACTTTGCACATTAGGACCTAAGCAGACCCCCTTTCCTCTTTCTTCCTGAAGATAACCTCTAAACTGACTCCTATGCCCACCAATTAATTCTCTTTCAAAGAAAACTTTATATAAATGAAACAATATGGTATATAGGCCTTAGTGTCTGGCTTCTCTTGTTCACTCTTCTGTATGTGACATTTGTCCATATTTCTGTATATAACCCACTGCTGTCTAGTCAGTGCTGACTCACAGTAGTGTAACATAGTAGAACTACTCCACAGGATTTTCTTGGCTAGAATCTTTATGGATGCAGGTCTCCAGCCTTTTTTTCTTGGCACCACTGATAAGTCTGAACTGTGAACTTTTAGGTAAGTAGTCAGGCAAACCACGTGAGCCACCCAGGGACCTTCCTGTCACATGTAGCAGTAACTGCTTTATTCCATTACCGTGTAATATTTTTGTGCATGAATATACTACATTTTATTTGTCCATCCCACTCTCAATGATTTAGTTTGTTTCCAGTTTTTATTATGCTCCTATGAACATAGAGCATTGCCATGAGTTGGAATCTTTTCAGCGGTACAAAAAATCAACAACAACAACAATGTGAACCTTTTTGTACAAGTCCTTTTGGGTGTACACCTAAGGATACAGTTGCCCTGCCAAATCTTAACAGCTACCACTCTCTCATTTATATGTACGAGAGTTTTGATTTCTGAACAGGTGAGAAGAATGTTTTGTTGAGGAGTGAGTCTCAGATGGGTGTGAGGAGCACGTCAGGAAAGAAAGGCTATCTACTGCTCACTGGGACTCACAGGCTGGCTATGTGTTCCTGTAGTGGGAGAACAGAGAGGTATTTGCAGGTTCGAATGGGCATGAAGAGAGGTGTATAAAGTCCAAGAACCAGAGGGTGAATTCCCACCATCCTGCACAAATCCCAGCTCAGACCTGGTGTCTTCAGAGAATAGGGACCTGGAGATGATCATGAGGCTGCAGCTTTGGGCAGCTACATGAGTGACCATGGTAGTGATGAGGCTTTATGGGCAAGAGACATGGGCAGCTAGTTAGAGGGTTCAAACAGAGTTGAAGTCACATGGTAACTGCAGTTCATCGCTTTGAGGATTCCCAGATATGACTAATAGCATGTCACAGGGTAGCAAGCACTAAAGGCTCACTATCTGGCAGGGGTGGAGGTGCCTGTAGATATCTGGTTATGTGGAAGACCTGCCAGCAGGCAAAGTGCTCAGTGCGATGGCGGCACTATGAGCCAACACCAAGGGCCCTATGGGGGAGGAGGTACCATTCCACTGCCTATCCTACTTCTGACTCTCCAACCCAGGCTCTTTCTTCCTCCAAACTTTTTTTCTTCTCTTCTGTTATAGAACCACTGAGGACTGTCTGGAGGGCTTCACAGAGGACACGGCAATGACAGATGATGCTGGATAATGCACTCTTTTCTTTTTTTTCAGGTAACAGAAAAGCATTAAAGAATGCATAGCATGGATTAAAAAATAACACACTGCCATTGAGTCAAGTCCGACTCATAGTGACCCTAGGGGTCAGAGGAGAACTACCCCCTATAGTTCCCAAGGAGAGCCTGGTGGAAGGAATGGAATATGACAGTACGGGGTACCTGCAGGAAACCATGGATAGTTCAATATGATTAAAATGTAGAATGAGGGTGTCAGAGCCTGAGTGGGGCTTTTAAGGCCACACATTTAGGTAGTTACAAACAGATCCCACCCCTAGAGCTGGTGAGGAGAAACTGACTGCTGGTCTTTCTCCCTGCACTCACCACACATTCAGCTAGTCTCAGCACTCTGCAGGTGGTACAATTTACGTGTGTATTTGTTCAACTCTTAGTATTCATTCAAGGTATTTTGTGGTTGAGCTTTCTCACCCCCACAGTCCTCCCCCAGACACAGCACCTGCTTGTCAATACTGAATGCTGGGCCTGCAATGTCTCTCACGCACCATCTGTGACCAGGACTTGGGTTGTCCTGGTCTAAAGCTGTTGGTGTTGGAGATGTGGTCTGAGCATTAAAACATGAGGCTGGGAAAATGAGGAAGGGATGTGAATGCTGTATCTTGTCAGAAATGCCTAGCCCTAAAAGATCTTTAAGTGACATAACAGGCTGTACATGCCTGAGGACGTTACCTCCAGCAACAGTGTGGAAGGTGGGCTGGTGGAGCCACAGAGTAAGGCATGGCAATGACCATGCTGATGAGCACTCAAGAGTGCACAGGTGATAGAGCACGGCCATAGGATGAGACAGACCCAAGCGGGTAGCATCTTTTAGTTTTGAGGCCAAGATATCTGTTACAGACTGAACTGTGTCCCCACTAAAAGTGTGGAAACTTGGTTAGGTCACAATTTCTATTATGGTGTGACTGTTCCCCATTTTGTCATCTGATGTGATTTTTCTATGTATTGTGAATCCTACCTTTATGACATTAATGGGGCAGGATTAGAAGCAGTTATGTTAAAAAGGCAGGACTCAATCTGCAAGATTAGGTTGTATCTTGAGTTGGTCTCTTTTGAAGTATAAAACGGAAGCCAGCAGAGAGATAGGGGAACTTCATACCACCAAGACAGCAATGCCAGAAGCAGAGCACTTCCTTCGGACTCACACTTCCTGTGCTGTGAAGCTCCTAGAGCAGAAGAAGATTGATAACAAGGACCTCCCTGTAGAGCTGACACAGGCAGAAAGCTTTCCCCTGGAGCTGGCCCCCTCCATCTGGATTTCTAGCCTACTAGATTGTGAGAGACTAATGTCTCTTTGTTCAAGTCATCCACTTGTGGTGTTTCATTTAGAGCAGCACTAGATAACTAGGACAGTATTTAACTCTCCAGGCCTCAGTTTCCATGTTTGTAGAATGATGAATGAGAATGATAACCTGAAAAGAAAAACACCTGGCCTCTGTCAGGACTCTGTCAATGTTAGGTCTCTTGGTTTTTGAACAACAGAAATAGTGTTGAGAAATCAGAGATGGGACCTATGCTGGAGTCTGACTAGATGTAAAGGTTGGAGGAGGAGTCACGGATGATTTCAATCTTCAGTCGGGTAAACAAGAAAGAATACATGAAAATAAGCGCTGTGGGAGAAAGCTAGTGAAAATTATGGGCCTGGTGAGTCTGTTGGCCTGCCCATCTCCACCTACGCAGACATAGTAGCACTTCTCAGGGCCAGTGCCTGGGGCTCTGTGAAGGCATCACTGTTCAGGATGCATGCAGGAGTGAGGACAGACTGAAGTGTAGTGTCTGCTTTGTTCATGCAGCCACGAACTTAGAACGGGGCTGTGTTTGCTTGGAGGCAGTCAGTGAGCTGGTGCTGGCCCTGGCAGCGCTCCCACTCTAGCCAAGAAGTCAGCAAGGCAGGTCACCACTCCCCACACAGCAGTACTCAGAGACAGGAGCTCCAAGTAGTCAGGCACTGCCCTGGGCACAAAACTGAGAAAGTCCTTGAGAAGGAGCCTGTGGCCCCTGAAAGGGCGGGACAGGATTTGTAGGTACAGTACCATCACGGCCCTGCAAAACCCATGGATGGGAAGCTGCCATCTCTCTCAGTGATTTTTCACCCCAGGGGGGCAGGAGATTCAGAAATCACAGGATTCAAAGCAGCAAGTGCGTCACAGGCTCAGCTGGTTAACTACCCATCTGAAGCTTGTTCTTTTACTGTCCCCAAAGTCTGTTTTTAGACTGAATTGTGTCCCAGCAAACTACATGCTGTAAATCCTAATGTACTGGAATCGACTCAATGTTAGCAGATTTTTGGTATATTTGTGGATGTGATTCCAATTGACAAAAGTTTTTTTTTTTTTTTTTTGGCATGCTACATTAGTGTAGCAAGACATTAGTGGGGCTACACTGGTGTGATGTTGCCATTGAGTTAGTTTCTATTCACAGCAACCCTCTGCATGACAGAATGAAACACTGCCTGGTCCTGCCATGCCCCCAATTGTCTTTATGCTTAAGCGTATTGTTGCAGTCACTGCGTCAATCCGTCTCCTTGAGGGTCTTCCTCTTTTCTAGCTGACCCTCCACTCTACCAAGTGTAATGTCTTTCTCCAGGGACTGATCCCTCCTGACAACATGTCCAAAGTGTCTAAGATGCAGTCTTGCCATCTTTGCTTCCAAGAAACACTCTGGTTGTACTTCTTCCCAAACAGATCTATTTGTTGTATTTGCACTCCATGGTACATTCATTCTGCTCCAACACCACAATTTAAAGATACTGATTTTTCTCCTGTCTTCCTTATTCATCATCCAGCTTTTGCATACATACCATGCAATTGAAAATACCACGGTTGGGTCAGGCATACTTTGTCTTCAATACTTTACTTTTCAATACTTGAAAGAGGTCCTTTGAAGCAGATTTTCCCAATGCAAGGTGCTTTCTGATTTTCTGATTGCTGCATCCATGAGCGTTGATGAAATCCTTGACAACCTTAAACCTTTCCCCATGTATCATTATGTTGCTTACTGGTCCAATTGTGAGGACTTTTGTTTTCTTGATACTGAGGCACAATCCCTCCTGAAGGCTGTGATCTTTGATCTTCATCAGAAAGTGCTTCACAGCCTCTTCACTTCCAGCAAGCAAGACAGCGTCACCTGCATAATACAGGTTGTTAATGAGTCTTCCTCCAATCCTGATGCCTTGCTCTTCTTCGTATGTTCTGGATTCTCAGATTATTTCCTCAGCATACAGACTGAAGAAGTACGGTGAAAGGATACAATCTTGATGCATACTTTTCCTGACTGTAAACCATACAGTGTCCCTTTGTTCTGTTCACAGGACTGCCTCTTGATCCATATATAGATTCCTCACGAGCACAATTAAGTGTTCTAGAATTCTCATTCTCTGCAGTGTTGTCTATAAATTTGTTATGATCCACACAGTTGAATATCTTTGATTAATCAAGGAAACACAGGTTCAAAGGGCAGCTTGGGAAGACAAAGTATAATGACATGTGCAAAGAGCTAGAAACAGAAAACCAAAAGGGAAGAACACGTTCTGCATTTCTCAAGCTGAAAGAACTGAAGTAAAAATTCAAGCCTTGCCTTACAATAGTGAAGCATTCTGCAGTGAAAATATTCAATGACTCAGGAAGCATCAAAAGAAGATGGAATGAATACACAGAATCATTTTACCAGAAAGAACTGGTCAACCTTCAACCATTACAACTGGTACCTATGGACAGGAACTGACGGCACTGAGAGGGAGAAATCAGAGCCACACTGAAGGCACTGGCAAAAAACGAGGCTCCAGGAAATGATGCAATATCAATTGAGACATTTCAGCAAACAGATGCAGCACTGGAAGTGCTCACTTGTCTATGCCAAGAAATTTGGAGGACAGTTACCCGGCCAGCTGACTGGAGGAGATGTGTATTTGTGTCTATTGCTGAGAAAGGTGATCCAACTGAATGCAGAAATTATCAAACAATATCATTAATATCACACACAAAATTTTGCGAAAGAACATTCAAAAGTGACTGCAACAGTATATATTGACAGAGAACTACCAGAAACTGAAGCCAGATTCAGAAGAGAATGTAGAACCAGGGATACCACTGCTAATGTCAGATGGATCTTGGCTGAACGCAGCAAATACCAGCAAGATGTTTACCTGTGTTTCGTATCAGTGTTGGTGTGTTTTATACAAATAACTTTAGAGATATGTATATATATAAAAAGCAGATTGGGCATAGAAGCAAGCAAACATAAATGAGGAATGAATGATAACCAGTTGGGGATCACCAAGGAACTCGAATAGCTGAAAGAGATAATGATTTCCCCCAGAGGGACACAGACAGCCTTCCTCCAGAGCCAGTGACTTGACAATTTGGACTTCACACCTCCTGAACGGTGAGAGAACAAATTTCTGTTTGTTAAAGCCACCTGCTCGAGGTGTTTCTGTTACAGGGGCAATAAGAAACAAAGACAGGGAAAACAAAAATCTTGTTTCCCATTTTTCTTTTCTAAGGCAGTCCTTTCACCCTCTCTCACTACTGTACACTGTTGCCAGGGACTTAAGAGAGTGAGGGGCTTAACCATACTTAAGTACACAAAAGACCATCAGGATCATCAAAATTCAACACCAATTAGCCTGATGGTGGAGGCACAGGGGGCTGAGGCATTTTATAAGTCACCCTCTTCTTCCAGGCCCTCCTAGTTTCATGTTTCTTCAAATTATCAGAGGGCTTCCCTAGCCCCAGTGGCTTAGTGGTTAAGTGCTACAGCTGCTAACCAAAAGGTCAGCTGTTCAAATCCACCAGGCACTCCTTGGAAGCTCTGGGGGGCAGTTTACTCTGTCTGCAGTGCCACTATGACTCAGAATCGACTTGATGGCAGTGTTTTTTTTTTGTTGTTCTCTAGCCAGAGCCTGGTATTCACTCATCTCTCTTCTTAGCTGGCCCTTATCCAGGCTGAGGTTGAACTGCCATCTTTAGATCCCAGAGCCCTTGGAAAAGCAGGGCACTCTACTTGAAGTCATGAGCAAGATGATTTTATCCTGAGAAATAATTTCAGTTCCTGGTCTACTACACAAGATGTTTTTGGCATCATCTATGTTAGCTTTTCTGATTTCTGGCTTCTAAAGCTTTTCCTGGTTCTTGAACTCATCTTCCACCACTCTGTCGTGACCCCAGGCTTCTTTTAGCTCGTTCCCATCCAGCATTTGGCTGGCACGAGTGTCTGTGTGTGGAGGTATACTGGGGTTTCTTATAGTTCTCTCATTTGTAGCAAGTGAAACCTCGTTAAAGAGTCAGTGAGGGAGACTTTTCTCAGTCTCAATAGAAAACTTTGCTCCCTCAGCTTTTGTAATTAAGGGAAAGTGTAAAATGGGACATCAGAAAAGAAGATAGTAAGAGGGATCTGTCTGTACTTACTGGAGAAAAGTCTTCCTACTGACAAGCTCTCTTGCTTAAATCATATTGTATTGTTGTTAGGTGCCAAGTGAGTAGTTTCCAACTCAGTGACCCTGTGTACAAAAGAATGAAAAACTGCCTGATCCTGCTCCATCCTCACAATTGTTGAAATGTTTCAACCCATCCACACAGCCACGGTGCCCATCTGTTTCATTAAAGGTCTTCCTCTTTTTCTTTGGCCCTCTACTTCACAAGCAAATGTCACTCTCCAGAGACCAGTCTCTCCTGATGACTTGTCCAAAGCATATGAGACCAAGTCTTAGAAACCTCAATTCCAAGGAGCACACTGGCTGTAATACTTCCAAGATGGACCCATTGACTCACCCAGCAGGTCATGGAACAGTCAGTGTTCCATGCCAGCACCGTAACTCAAAACATCAATTCTTCTTTGGGCTACTTTATTCACTGTCCAGCTTTTGCATGCATATGAGGTGACTGAAAATATCATGACTTGGGTCACATGCACCTTAGTGTTCAAAGTGACATCTTTACTTCTTAACACTTTAAAGAGGTCTTTTGCAGCAGATTTGCCCACTGCAATGTATCATTTGATTTCTGGATGACTGTTAACATGGGGATTGTGGATTCACATAAAACAAAATCCTTGACAACTTCTCTGACTCGAAGGCACTTGGCTTGGCTTGGCTTTGACAACTTCAATATTTTCTCCATTTATCATGATGTTGCTTATTGGTCTAGTTGTGAGGATTTTTATTTTCTTTCTGGTTGAGGTATAACCCATATAGAAGGCTGTAGTGTTTGATTCTCATCAGTAACTTCTTTAAGTCCTTTGCACTTTCAGCAAGCAAGTTGGTGTTATCTGCATATTACAGGCTGTAAATGAGTCTTCCTCCAATCCTTATGCTGACTTCTTTTTTCAATAGTCTAGCTTCTAAGATTATTTGCTCAACATGTGAGCGGAATAACCTGTATGTTGGTGAAAGGATCCAACTCTGAGGCACACCTTTTCTGATTTTAAACCACGCAGTATCTCCCTGTTCTGTTCAAACCACTGCCTCTTGATCTATGTACAGCTTCCACAAGAGCACAATTAAGTGTCTGGAATTCCTATTGTTTATAATGTTATCCATTATTTGTTATGATCCACACATTTAGATGTTTTCACATAGCCAAGAAAACACAAGTAAACATCTTTTTAATGTTCTCTGCTTTCAGTCAAGATTCATTTAACATCAGCAGTGCCATCCCTCATTCCATGTCCTCTTCTGAAGCGGGCTTGAATTCCTGGCAATTCCCTTGTCAACCTACTGCTGAAACCATTTCTGAATGTTCTTCAGCAAAATTTTACTTGCTTGTGATATAATTATATTGCTCAATAATTTCCACATTCCACTGGATCGCCTTTCTTCAGAATGAGCACAAATATGGATCTTGTCAGTTGGCTAGGTTACTGTCTTCCAAATTTCTTGGCATAGACAAATGAGCACCTAGCACTGTACCTGTTTGTTGAAACATCTCAATTTGTATTCCAACAATTCCTGGAATCTTGTTTTTTTCCAGTGTCTTCAGTATATCCTTGACTTCTTCCTTCAGTATTATTGATTCTTGACCATATGCTGCCTCCTGGAATCACTGAATGCTGATCAATTCTTTTTGGTACAGTGACTCCATGTATGCTTTCCATCGTCTTTTAATTCTTCCTATGTCATTCAATGTTTGGCCTATAGAATCATTCAATATTCAACACAAAGCTTGAATTTCTTCTTCAATTCTTTTCGGTTTCAGAAATGCAGAGTGAGTCAGTCTTCCAATTTTCTGACTTTGCACATTTCATTATAATATTGTCCTTTAACTTCTCAAACTATTCTTGGAAAAAAACTTTTCATTCTTCATTTGTTTACTTTAGCTTATGTTCCATGGACTACCAAAAGAGTGAACAAACCTATCCTAAGAAGTACAACTAGAACACACTTTAGCAGCAAGAATGGTAAGACTACATCTCTCATACTTTGGACATGCGATCAGGGCAGAGAGACATCATGATTGGTAAGTTAGAGGGTCAGTGAAAAAGGGGCAGGCTCTCAAGGAGACAGACTGACACAGTGGCTGCAACAACATGCTCATGCATAGCAACATTTGCAAGGATGGTGCAGGATTCAGCAGTGTTTTGCTCTATTGTGCATTGGGTTGCTATGAGTCAGAACTGACTCAGGGGCGCCTAACAACAATAACAACATGTTTGCGAACAAGTTTTAGAGTCTCCTCTGTCATCCATTTCAGTCCTTTCTTTCTTTTTAACAAGCTTTTGTTCTCTTCATGTATGACATCCTTGATGCTATCTCACAACTCAACTGGTCTTCAGTCAGTGTTCAATGTGTCAAATCCATTCTTGAGATGGTCTCTAAATTCAGGTGGGATCTACTCAAGGTCATACTTTGGCTCTGTTGACCTTTTAAAAATTTTCTTCAGTTACAACTTGAACTAGTATATAAGCAACTGATGGTCTGTTCTACAGTCAGCATGTAGCCTTGTTGTGACTGATGATATAGAACTTCTCCATTGTCTCTTTTCACAATATAGTTGGTTTGATTCCTGTGTATTCCATCTGGCAATATCCATGTGTATAGTCATCATTTATGTTATTGAAAAAAGGTTTTTCTGATGAGTAAAAGTCATTGGTTTGCAAAATTCTATCATGCAATCCCTGGCACCATTTCTATCACCAAGGCCATATTTTCCAACTACTGGTCTTTTGTCTTTGTTTCCAGTTGTCAGTTTCACCAGTAATTATCAATGCATCTTAACTACATGTTTGATCAATTTTAGACTGATGACGTTGTTAGGAATCCTCACTTTCTTCATCTTTGGCACCCATCTTTGCTGAGTAAATATAAATAACAGTCATATTAAATAGTCTTCATTTAGGCATACGGATATTATCCTATGACTGACAGAGCTGTCTCTTAGAATGGCTCTTGACATGTTCTTTTTGACTATGAATGTGAGGGCTTTCCTCTTGAAGTCATTCCTGATGTAGTATACCATATGACTGTGTACTTTTGGAACAGAGGTACTCATCTTCCATCGTTATGTTAGAACATGTTTTGCAATGATCCATAAAGTTGCTACTCGCCGTTCTTTTTCTGGAGGGAGACGGCCATGCCCTTCTCCTTAGTGTGTTTTAGTCTGGCAGCTCTGCTGAAACCTGTCTACGATGCATGACCCTGCAGGTATCTGAAATACCTGTGCCATAGCTTCCAGCATCCCAGCAACACTCAGGATACCACAGTACCACAAACTGACAGAAGTCGTGGTGCTAAAACACGGGGATAAACAAACAGTGACTCTCACTGTAAAGAGCACATTGTGCGGATTAGGTTGGCTGGGATGAAGTCACATCTCCTTGCCCTGCAGCCAACGGTCAAGGCTGTCCAGCAAGCTCTGAAGCAGATTTCACCAGGATGAGATCTTGCAGAAAGAAATTCCACCCTGCTTTCTGGACATCAGAACCCTTAGTAAAAGAGCTTCAAACTAGATCCAAAGAGTCCTTACGATGTGTGAGGAGAGGACCGACTGGCTCACCAGCCTCCTGATCCAGGTGCATTTCTGGCAGAGCTGCTCTGCTTTTGTTTGTTACATCCTTGCTAGGGTCCATTCGTAGAATAAATACTGTAGCACTGACCTGACTCTTGTTTGTCTCCTACCCTAGGTTGTCCACAGAGAAGCGTTAGCTTGACTTGGCTTGCTACAGTACGAGGACTCCCGAGTCAGTTAGCGAGCTCATCCTAGAAAAAGTGCCACGTGTCTCACTGCTGAATATCACTACAGTCACATTCAAAGTACACCCCCTGGGAAGCTATGCACCAACACCAGCACCTAGTCCACTCCTTTTTTGAAACTCTTTTTCTGGAATGGCCATCAGACCTATCGTATCACCCAGTGTTCTGAATGTCATCAAAGTGTCTTCCTTTCAATATTTCCTTTATCTTTGGGTAAAGAGAAAAGTCACTGGGGCCCAGATAAGGTGAGTAGGGACAGTGTTCCAATACAGTTTGTTTACTGGTGAAAAACTCCCTCTCAGATAACTATAGAATTAAGTTCACAAACTTGCCATTGTGCCACTGTGCACAATGGCTATTCCAGAAAGAATTTGAAAATTGCTTGTAAGGGTGGACTAGGTGCTGGTGTTGGTGCACAGATTCCCAACAGGAGTACTTCAAATGACTATAGTGATACTCAGCAATGAGCTATGTAGCACTTAGAACAATTAGGTTCGTGGACTTAATCATCAGACCTCATAGAGGTCACGTGTCTGGTTGAAATATTTACAGTTAATTATTTGTGTAAATTTCTTTACCGTTTCTATTTGTGGAGTTCCAACGGCCCTGTGGTTAAGACTGACTGCTAACCAAAAGGTTAGCAGTTTAAATGCACCAGCCACTCCTTGGAAACCTTACAGGGCAGTTTTGCTATGAGTCAGAACTGACTTGATGGCAATGGTTTTTATCTTTGATGTTGCTGATAGTTGCAGTTGAGCCAATTCTGACTCATGGTGAGAACAGAAAAGCTTCATACCCATTTCAGGGCTGTGACCTTTCAGAAGCAGATTGCCAGGCCTGTCTGTCGAAGTGCCTTTGGGTAGGTTGCAACCATCAACCTTCCGACTAGTAGCCATGTGCTTAACGGTTTATGTCACCAGGATTTAAATATTCTCCAACAACGCTTTTGCTTCAGAGTCCCAATAAAATAATCTCATATATATGCTATTACAGGGGAATATACATGAACACCATTGTATCTTACGATCTTCTTGGCACTCACCTATTCTTTAATCAACTGTTTATACAAATAAGGACCATTTGGATTGGGCTTACCTGCACTCTCGTACTCTGGAGGGAGAGCAAAGATGAGTTTCCATAACTCTCTGCAGACATTATCGGTCTGAGCAAATCTATAGTGCTGCCATTGTGATTTCCAGACTTACCTCCCAGGGTCTGCTCAGACTCAGACATGTCTAAGGCTATACAGGAAGCCTCATTTCTAGCTGTGTGTAGTGGCTACGGATCTTTTTCGCAAGCTACATTCTGAGAAGCAGTGATCTCTCTATTCACATTAATAGCAAATAAAATGACTGCCGTTCTGCCTAAAGCAGAGTACAATGCATGCAGCCTCCTCACTTCAATCAGATAGATGCCCTCTTCTCAATTTTGTTCCCATGCTTCTAAGAAAGCCGGAAAAGTATTCTATGGTAATAGCAGCTCAAAGCAGCCTCTATTACAGTATACCAGTTATGCATTTTAGTTGGCAATTGCTTATAAAGCACAAAAGTTGTATGGTTCTTGGCTTCGATCCATAAGGCAGAAAATTTGCTGTACTAGGCTTCTAATTGTCTACTATTCCTTTCAAATGGAACATCATTCTAGATAGATTGTTCAGCTGAAATATTAGAAATGTTTTAAAAAGAAAAAAAAATGTTCCCTTTCCTGGAACTATCAAAACAGTTCTCTAATTAAAACAATGTAGGCTTATAGCTAAGAGAATACTCTAAGAGCAGGAGGCTAGAATTCAGTTTACCAACCACTTAAAAACACACATTACCAAAAATGCTTTAAAATGATTTTAATGTATGCTATCTTAGCAATAAATTAACTGTGTTTGTCACTGTCAAATCTCTGCAATTATACGGGTAATCATTCATTCATCAAATATTAACTGAGCACAAACTGACTTCTGTCTAAGTAAATTTTCATATGAATCCCTTCTTTCTCCTTCATTGCGGGACTTTCACTTCAGGGGGCTTCAAAACCATGAAACACAACAATTAAAGACCCAGGAAGCATGACAAGCATAGGTGCTCAGACAAGCTTCTGCGCAGCAAAGGAAACACCACTTACAAAGGTCGTGCATTTTACCAAACGTGTAGATATTTTCATGTTCTTACTCCAATAAATGGGAACTGACACATGAAGAAGGACATATACATAGCATGTCATGCACTGCATTAAACACATTATAAACATGTTCCTATTTGATCCTTTTGCTACTCCTCAGTCAGGTAGTACCATTCACACTTTGCAGATTGAGAAACTCAAGCTGAGAAAGGTGAAGTGTCTTCTCAGAGTAAAACACCTAGAAAGTGGTGAAGCCAGGTCTTAAACCCACGTTGTCTGTGTGACAGCAAATCTGCTGCGCTGACCATTCAGTAACACTGCCTTTCCCATTAGTTGGGTTCCATTAGGGTCGGTAATGCAGGCAGTGGTTTATCGGGTCAGCCTTACTTCGGTCTCATTTTCACTATGTGTCCAAGGTTCCCAGTATTTTGTTTCTGCTCTGCATTTTAAGGATTCTGTGACTTTATCTCACCCGAAATCACATCCTCAGTCATTAACAGTCCAGGGTCCTAGAAGCAGGGACCCTTCTATGCTTTTCTTCACGGTGATTGTTCCAATTTGTCACTACGTATGCATTTGTGTGACTATTTGATGTCTGTCTCCCATATGAAACCGTAAGATCTGAAAGGGCAGAGATCACGCATGATTTGTTCACCACTTAACTAATAACTAGTAAGAGGTCAATACTACAAATGAAACAAGTGATCTATATAAGGCCTTTAGCAATATTGAACTTTCAATGAATTGGAATCCCTACCTATCACCAGCCTCACCCCTACAATGATATATTCCTTCTAGTCTTTGCCTGCCCAGTTCCTTTTCATTCTTCATCGTTTCCACTGCAACGTTCTGCACTCAGGGAGGCTTCCTCAGACTGCCAGGTCTGGATGAGAAATCCCTATTATACAAAGTCTGACAATTAAGTTTGTGAACTGACCACGGTATACTTACGTTGGCAGCACTGTACAAACAACTCAACAAGGTTTCATAACCTTGCTATATCTCACAGCTGTGTTGGTGTCAACATGAGGCAGTGTCTCACTGAGCGGTGTCCATTATTGTTGTTGCGTGTTTTCGTGTGCCGTCATGAGCTTGAATTAGAGCAACGAACAAACATCAGATTTCTTGTTAAACTTGGCAAGAGTGGAAGTGAAATCAGGGACAAGTTTACACGGATAACGCCATGCAGAAAATGGCAGTATACAAATGGATCAAACATTTTTCTGAGGGGAGAGAAAGTGGCACTGATGAAGAGAGGTTAGGGTGGCCAGTAATGAGCAGAACTGATGGAAACATTGCAAACATTCATCAAGTTGTGCGTTAAAATTGTTAATTGACTGTGAGATGCATAGCAGACCAAGTAACCATTGATACGGAAACAAAATTCTTAACTGAAAATCTTGGCATGAGAAAGGTGTGTGCAAAAATGGTCCCAAAGGAGCTCACTGATGAATAAAGGCAAAGGACAGTTGAAGTCTACCAAGACCTTTTGGAGAGGCAAGACGATGTTTGCGGCTATGTTATCACTAGTGATGAAACACGGGTGCACCAAGACACCCCTGAAACAAAAGCATCAATGTGCACAATGGACGTCAGCCAATTCTCCACAACCAAAATCAAGAGTCAAAATAAGGTTGCTATCCATTTTTGGTATCAGAGGTTCATTAAGAATTTGTACCCACTGGACAAACAGTTAACCAAATTTATTATTTGGAAGTGCTGAAAAAGTTGTGTGAAAACATTAAATGAAAATGACCTGAACTTTTCACCAACAACTCAGGGCTCTTGAACCATAACAACGCACTAGTTCACATGCTGCTGTCTGTGAGGGAGTTTTTAGCCAGTCAACAAATAACTATATTGGAACACTCTCCCTACTCACCTGATCTAGTCCCCAGCGACTTTTCTCTTTACCCAAGGATAAAAGAATATTGAAAGGAAGACATTTTGATGACATCCAGGACAGCTCTGATGGCCATTCCAGACAGAGTTCCAAAATTGCTCTGAAAGGTGGACTAGGCGCCGGTGTTGGTGCCAAGCTTCCCATGGGGAGTACTTCAGAGGTGACCACAGTGATATTCAGCAATGAGATATGCAGCACTTTTTCTAGGATGAGTTTGCGAACTTAACTGTCAGATCTTGTACTGTCTCAGACCCTTCTATGCTTTCTTCCATGGTGATTGTTCCAATTTGCTACTATGTATGCATTTGTGTCACTATTCGATGCCTGTCTCCCACATGAAACCCATAAGATCTGAAAGGGCAAGGGCCATGCCTGCTTTCTTCACCACTTAACTAACAACTAGCAAGAGGTCGATACATACAAAGGAAGCAAGTGATCTATATAAAGCCTTTAAGAATATTGTTCTTTTGCAAATGAATAAACTCTACTTGGATGCCTGGATCTTCTCCATCATGCCATGTTCCCTCTTGTCTTGGGGACTGATATCCTGGTTTGGGGGTATTTCTTTTGACGTTCCTTTCTGGATTCTGCTTAGAAACAGTAATCTTGAATTTATGTCTCCACTTGTCCCTCAGGACAACCTGACCCCAAAGGGCTATCTAACCTGGCCAGTGTCTGTGCCTCTGAAAACCAGGTGAGGACAACAAGTTTCAATTTTCTGAAAGTTTTATTTATGTGCCAGTTTCTACCAGTTGCCATCAAGTCAACTCTGACTCAGAATGGAACTTCAATGATGCCAGCTGATTGTGGTTTTGCTCATTGAGATCTTTTGGATAATTCCAAGAACTTGCTAACTTTAATCAACTGGAAAAGAGTTCTGAGATCAACTTACATTATAAACTTTGCTATTAACACGGAAATCTCTTCATGAGTTCACTGGCCAAAATTTCTAATATTGAGATGTGCCAAAAGTTAAATAATTGACTATTCAATTTAATTCAATTTTATCACCAAGTCCTGTCAGTTCAAATTAATCAGATCCTCTCCTCTTCAAGCTGCATCTGGACCTTTACTTGCCTGGATTGCTATAACACTTTTCCTAACCAGTCTTCTTCCCCTTCTGGAACTATCTGTGACAACTGAGCTTCTGTACTGAAGTGAAGTTTTAGTTTTCCTAAACCTTGCATTTTCAGGCCAGTTCCCAACTCAACAATGTATAGTTGCTGCCCAAATCCCACCAGATCAAACTCAAACTCATCTTGAGCATGAGGGCTTTTCTACTACCTTCTATCAGACTTGGCAACCCCACTTCAGGTCACTCCACCTTCTCAGTCTTCTTTGCTCATGTGTCCCTTTGATGGTTCTCTTTCTATTCCTCTTACCCAAGTCCAGCCTCTCCCATCCTTTGTAAATTTCCAGTTCTGCTGGCTCCATTTAACTTTTAGTTTAGCTTCCTTCTCTCTCATCTATATTTTATCTTTTGTAGAAACAGAAGCTTCATATTTGCATTTATCATATGCCCTAGGAGACTGTAGTCTCCTTCAGATAAGTGATTATCTCCAATTTCTTTTGTATTCCTAGAGCTTGTGTATAATTAACACTAATCCCCTTCTGCAGTGGCACCTACATCTCGAGAAAGGGATTCTCAAGAGATGCCCATAACAATGAATAATGTCTTACAAACTGACTTGGATTGTAATCGTTCACTTACAGCATAATATACATACATACACATATATACATACATATATATATATATAAAAGATAAATAACCTCTTTATCATTTCCCAAGTTAGTAAAAAACAGCTGAGGACCTGACTACCAGGAGGTGATGCTATCAGCTTTAATTTGCATTGGGCAAGTGTGAGGATACAAAATGCAGTCCCCCAGGCAGAGCCATTAAGGAGGGAAAGTTAAGCTAGAAGGACTTGACCTAGCAATCACCAGGCCCATCCAGCCTTGGACTCTGCATTCTAAGGAAGCACTGAGGTAGAGCCAGTATGGGGAGGATGTCACTGGCAGCCAGATATAGTAATAGAATCTTCCATAGCTGGCTGCCTCCAAGTTGCAAAGCACAGAGAGACAGAAAAGTAGGGTACTACTCTGGGCACCACTGAGCTGTCTCCTTTTAATTCCTCCCCATCCTACAACCTGCCACCATGCTTCGTACAGTCACTGCCTCCTCACTGTCCCCAGGAACCCCACTCTGTCTTTAGAACCTTGCCTTAGCCATGTCAGCACTTTTTGTATCTGAAGCAACATTTTTAACGATCAAACAGTGGCCTTAATAAAAAAAACCTTAAAGTTTAAATAACATTTTTCCTACATAAACACTAAGTGAAATTAAATCATTAATGTTGGGAAATAGTCCACAGATGTTCTATAATTTTGAATAAATGGAAAATATATTTTCCACTGCTGTTTTGATTGAAAACAAACATATTTATTTAAACAATCAATTGGTTGGATCCTAGACAAAAGCATCTTCTTCTTATAGCCAAGAGAGCCCTATCTTAGTTATTGAGTGCTACTCTAATAGAAATAACACAAGTGGATGGCTTTAACAAAGAGAAACTTAATCTCTCACAGTCTAGCAAGCTACAAGTTCACATTCGGGGTGCCAACTTTAAGGAAAGGCTTTGTTGCTCTGTAAACTCTAGAGGAAGGTCCTTACCATCAATCTTCCCTCGGTCTAGGAGATTCTCCACATAGGAACTCTGAGTCCAAAGGGCACAGTCTGCTCCCGGCACTGCTTTCTTGGTGAGAACAGGTCCCCCAATCTCTGCACCCTTCCTTTTCCTTTCATCTCTCCTAGGTAAAAGGTGACGCAGGCCACACCCCAGGGAAAGTCCCTTTACACTGGATCAATGATGTGACCTGAGTGAGGGTGTCACATCTCGTCTGAATCCTCTTTAACATCATCTAATTCTGCCTCCCTGGTGGCATAGTGGGTTAAGTGCTATGTCTGCTAACCAAAAGGTGGGCAGTTCAAATCTGCCAGGCACTCTCTGGAAACTATGGGGCAGTTCTACTCTGACCTCTAGGGCTGCTGTGAGTCAGACACAACTTGATGACAGTGGGTTTGGTTTTTTGGTTTTAATCCTGCCTCATCAACCACAGGCAGAGAGTAAGATTCACAGCACATATAATTACATCAATCTCAAAATAGAGCACAACCACACAATCTTGGCACCCACAGCCTAACCAAGTTAACACATATTTTGGAGGACCCAATTCAATCCATGACAGGCCTTCATTCTTCTTTTTCCCTGATCAGAAACTACCATAAGAGTCTAATAAACTCCTTCGCCATGGTGTACACTTGCATTTTAAAAGATTCATAAAGCTTAAAGCCAAGTTACTTAAATATGAATCACAGAATGTCACCATGAGCAGGTTAGTGAGAAGCATTTTATGGGTGAACTGCAGTGGGTGAGAGGAGAAAGGCCACAGTTCTTAAAATCATCAAGTTTAGGACTTCTCATTCTGAGCAACAGGTTGGGTATTCCCTAGTCCTCCTCAAATTCATTTTTTAGATGAGTCTATGAACAAGGGTATGAAATATTCCCAGAAGACTCTTCTGCCTCTTATTTGCTACTTCGGTGTCTAGGTCCTGCTTCCTGTCACTGTGGCATCGCTAGGGACATATGGAAACAGCATCTCTGCTGTCAGCACAGAGAAAAGGGTCACAGGCAGGCAAACAGGTAGACAGACAGGAGTACGTCTTTCTAGAACCAGCCATATCCCCCACGGAGGTTGCAACTGATTATGTTCAGCAGTTGTGTGGCTTTTGTCATCCCATTTTAGGGTACTTATCTCACAATGAGGACAACAACAAAGAGACACTGTGAATTATGACCGGAAGGATCTTCATAAATGGCCCATAAATAGCATGTCCAGCTCAATCTTAAGGAAGAGTGGCTATACTGTAATCCTTACCACTTCCCAGAAAAATCTAGGCTTCCCAGAATTCAGGCCTCATTTACATAAACAAATCAAGGAAATGTTCTCTTTCTGAGTTCTTCATTATTTCTCTGACAAATGCCCGAAAAATTGGCAAAGCAAAGCATCTGCCTGATTTACGGCTGCTCTTTCTCTTGGGCTCCTGCTGTCAGGATATAACAGTATCTCCAGGAAACGGCAAATATTCACTTTATTTCAATTACTTTTCTCTACACAGTCCCCTGCCTCTTCAGCCAGCTCAGAAAACAGGACTCTGAGTGTTGATTAAGCTGCTTGACTTGTGTGATAAGCACTAAACTCCCACCTAGTCATGGCCGAGCAAGACTGGGTCTTTTGTATCTTATCAGTTTACCTGCTGGCATTTATTTAACACCATCTGTGATGAGCTCTCACTTTTTTGTCCACTTGAATTTTGACTTGATATTAATTTATCTTTATCTTCTGATTCACACAGTTCTACCTTTGTGACTTGGAGGCAAACTTTTTCCTTGACTAAAATACTAACCTCCGAATTGAACACTGCCCTCTTTTAAATAAGACTTTAAAGCTGGCACAGTCCCCATTAGGCTTTTGAACCTTTAACAAGAGAAAGCACTGACATCTTTCTGTCAACACTTTCCTGAACTACAAATTGCTCATGCATTAGAAATTCTCTAGAAACGACAGAAAAAGGCTATGAAGCAAATGTATTCTTGCAATGCAGGTCTGCAAGTCAGGGTAATTTCAGAACATACTACATAAGTTGAAAAGATGGCAGATGCCAGAAATGGATTGAACCATAGATGATAACCCAATTTTCTCCCTAGCACTGTAACTCAATAAGACTTTAATGGCTTCTTAGATAAACAGATGGATGTCATCAAAAGCAAGGATAATAAATCTGATTGGTGTCTGAATAATTTGCACTGCTTTATCCCCAAAACAAGTAACAAGAGAAAAAATGGGAAAACCTACTCTTAAACTCCAGCATGGGAGTTTAAATTATTTGATTAGAAACAGTTGTACATTCCCAGTGGCATAACAGCAGAAAAACAACAACAATAACAACACAGAATTGCAAAATCCAGGAAGCGCAATACATCTTTTTAATTAGGGTTCTTCTTTTGAAGATTTATACTGTTGAGTTTAGCTGTGTTTATTCGTATCCAGTTGACTCAGTTTATTTTGGTACAAATTTCTAAATATTCAATTAAAACCTTTTAGAAGATTATGACTTTCAATGATCTGTGATGAGCCAGAATTTATAGACCCTCAAGCCCATGGTCAATTTCTGCTGGTCAAGCAGTTTCTTTTCTAAAATGCCTTTTCGGTGGGCTCACTTGCTCATCAAGAATATCCGGTGGAATAGATTTTAAAGTGTCCATTGTCAGAAGTCCAATATATATGAAGAATCTGACTATTACCTTTCCAGAGCTGGTAATGGCAAATTCTAGACATACACTGAAGATCTCAGTCTATTTGTGACATTTGTTCAGATGACTCTAGGAGGAAGAAAAAACAACATTCCAACACCATAGCCACGGAGTCAGTTCTGACTCTCAGCAACTCTGCTGGACACAGTAGAGCTGCCCTGTAGTGTTTCCAAGGACTGCCTGGTGGATTTGAACCGGCGAGCTTTTGGTTAGCAGCTGTAGCTCTTAACTATTATGCCAGCAGTTTCCATACTTCTGCTTCTCTTAGCGTAGGGGAAAGTACAGATGGGATGGTACTGCTAACAGTCTTTCTCCAGTAAAAAAATACTGCCTTCAAATATTTCTGAGAGATGCAATAGTGTGCTAAGTATACCAATATTAGTAATAGTAAAATAAAAACCAAAACTCATTAAGTGCGACTCATAGGGACCCTACAGGACAGAGTAGAACTGCCCCATAGGGTTACCAAGGCTGTAAATCTTTGCAGAAGCAGGGTGTCACAACTTTCTTCCACAGAAGGCTGGTGATTTTGAACTGCTGTCCTTACAATCAGCAGCCAAGCGCTTAACCACTGCATCTCTATGACATCTCATTAATTAGTATAAAACCAAACTAAATCAAGCCTATTGCCATTAAGTTGATTCTAATACATAATGACCCCATAGGACTGAGTAGAACTGTCCTACAGCGTTTCTAAGGAGCAGCTGGTAGATTCAAACTGCTAACCTTTTGATTAGCAGCTTAATTATTAGCCATTGTACCACTAGACCTCTATTAATTACTATTATGGATTGTACTGTGTCCCCCCAGAAATGTGTGTAGCCATTTGGCTGGGCCATAAACCCCAATATTTTATGATTGTCTTCCACTCTGTGATTTTCCTATGCTATAAATCCTAACCTTTGCATTTAATAGAGTGGACTATGGTACAGAGGATTAGGATGGGATTATCATACCCTTTCTAAGGTCATTTCCCAGTGTGGCTTGTACCACCTTTTATCCCTTCACCTTGCAAGGGATGCAGGGATATAAGGACAGGGAAGCTAGCAGAGAGTTGGGAACCTCATGCTGACAAGAAAGCAGCACCGGGAGTAGAGCACGTCCTTCAGACCTGAAGGTCCTGCACCAAGATGCTCCCTGACCAAAGACTGGTGCAACACAGGGACCTTCATCCAGAGCCAACAACGAGAGAAAGCCTCCCCTGGAGCAGACACCCTCAAGTCAGACTCCTAGCCTACAGGAGTGTGTAAGAATAAACTTTTGTTTGTTAAAGCTATCCACTTGTGTTATTTCTGCTGCAGCAGGACCAGATGACTAAAACAATTACTATAATCACTAAACAAAAAAACTCATTTACTCTTTAGACCAGTTCTAAAGAAAAGGACTATAATCATCTTTAATCTATAGACGAGAAAGCTAAAGCACAGATAGATTAACTCACTTGCCTAAGGTCACACATATACTAAGTGGTAGAGCTAGGAATTAAACCTCAAGCCCACTGGCTCCAGACTCTAAGTAATCTCTTAACCATTTTCATTGCTTTAACTGCCTGTCATAAAAGCTTGATGTATTAAGATATCCCATGATACAATCAGCAATCATGTAGAGATAGATTGGTTAGACCACAAGGAACATGGGGATAATAAGGATAATAATCTCTGCTGTGGAGTTTGGTTGTTCAAGTACACAGGCTAGAGGGCAGGCAAGTTTCCTCAGTGATGGCTGGGTCGAGTGGCGTCCTGTGTTTACCTCCAATGCTTTGAACAGGCAGGTAGACAACCCAGTGCCCTTGAGTTGATTCCAACTCATAGCAACCCTATCTGTGTCCAAGTGCACGTCAACTCCATAGGGTTTTCAATGGCCATAATCTTGCAAGAGTAAATCATCAGGCCTTTCTTCCATGTTGCCACTGGGTGGATTTGAACTGCCAACTTTCCAGTTAGCAGCTCAGCACAAACCATCCGTGCCATCCAGGGACTTTACAGAAACCCTGGTGGTACAGTGGTTAAGTACTATAGCTGCTAACCAAAAAGTCAGGCAGTTCAAAATCACTACGTGCTCCTTGGAAACTCTATGGGGCAATTCTACTCTGTCTAAAGGGTCACTGTGAGGCAGAATCGACTCAGTGGCAGTGGATTTGTTTGGTTTGGTTTAGTGACTTCATAATAAATGGTAGTCTTGTTGTCATTTCATTTGACTTCTGCTGTACCCCTACCCCTCTAAGACCTCCATGCAGGTTTCTGGCTTGCTGAATGCAGGGGCTTGTTGCTGCTCAATGGCAATTAATACTTTGGTTGTAAAATCTGCCTCCTTATGTCACATGGGTACTTTCTTTACAGAGGGGGATGTGACCCTCACTTATTCTGCAGTTTTTATGCCATTCAAGATGTCTTAGATGGCGGAACAAATCGGTAAAAATTTCCCTGAAAAGTAATTTAGCCATATGTATCAAAAACCTAAGAAAAGCAACTAAAATAGGCTCTTACCTACTGGTTTAAAAACTAGTAAAGTGTCTGAAGGAAATAATCAGAGATGTGGACAAAAGTTTTATGTAAGAGTCTCCATCCCAGCATTATTTGTATCATTAAAAGAAAAAAAAAAAGTCAACCAAATTGAAAACAAACAAACAAAAAAACTTGGTAAAACACAGTCAAGAAAAAGATAATAATTAAGCAGTTTAAGACATATCCATAAAATGCAGTATTATGCAGTCATTAAAATTATGTTTCTGAAGAATATTTAACGGCACAGAGAAATACTCCTTATATAACAGAAAAAATGCAGGCTATAGACTTCATAAAAAAAAATGATGCCACTTATGTAAAAAGACAAAAATCTAAGTGTCTAGAGAAAAATCCTGAAACAAAATTTGTGTTTTGTTGGTTATCTCTGAGCTGTAAGATTTGGCTTTCTCTTTTCCAAATTTTTTATCATGACCTGACATTAAAGCCATAATCAAAAAGCCAACCAATAAGATGGATAGAAAATCTAAATACACAGGAGCTACAGGGAGAAGAGTAGTCTCTGTGTGGTGCGATCTGTTAAGCACTGGACTAGCAGCTGCAAGGTTGGAGGTTTGAACCCAGCCAGCAGCAACTAACAGCAATACCAGCAGGGAGAGGAATTGGCAGATGTTTGTTTGTGGTGGTGGGAGGCAGGCAGAAGTGAACAGCAGAGGAGAAATGGGTCTTCCTTCCCCAGAACAAACATCCCAGTTCTCCTGCTCCATCTTCCATTCTCCCATGCCTGGGCACCTGTGCTCGGGGGTGGGCACACACCCATGTGCACACATACACATACGAACACCTGCCTGCTCATGTCAGGTAGCTCTTTCCCACCAAGTTACCAAATCCTGGCTACTACATACACAGGGGAATAGAGTCATAGTATCCCATTGGGTACACTTATGCAAATTAAAGCCTGATCAGTTATTCTCCCATTATGACGCCTTACACACATCAGGCTAAAACTAGCCTGGACGGTCCTTTCTGATGCACATGTTCGCAGGTTTCTGTAGTTCATCTGAAGTCATGATACTCACTGATCCTCTTTCTCTTGTCTCCTGACTGACCACCGAGTTGCTATGTACCTTCTGGCTTCCATTCAGAGTAAGATAAAGTGACATGAGGCTCACGCAGTCCTGGCTCAATGAATGCCTGTTTCCTTCTCCTTCCATCTTTTTAGATCATATTTTTGTTCTGGAAAGCATATGAACTGGGTAAGTAGGCTTTGGAAATTTGAAGAGTGTCAGAGGAAGGGCAATCCTGATAGAGGGAAAATTGTAAGCAGAAGCCTAGAGCTGGAAACAGAAGGTTATGGCTGAGAAACAGTGACTCTTCAGTTACTTGGCGGGAGGGATGTGAGACGATAACCGTGACCATGGGTACAAACACAGCGATGACCCTAAGGACGGCACAGCACTGGGCAGTGTTTCCTTCTGCCAGACACGGTATCTCCACGAGCAGAAGCCAACTCGACAGCCACTAACAACAGTGACAAGAGAAAGGCTCCTGGTGATTCTTCAGTGAGTCCAGATCTCAAAGCCACTACATAATCAAAAGAATAAAGATTTGCCAGCAGGCATATTTAGGCTAATATGCTGTGGGCCTTGCAGCAATTCAAAAGAAAAAGTCGAACTGTATTTTGAACAATGCACTATGTTATGAAATACACCGGCCTAGGAGTTAGGGGACCTGGAGCTATATCCTGTTCCTGCCTGTGAAGCATGACCTTGGGCACATTACACAACTTCTTTAAGTCATCGTTTCCGTATATGGCAAATCAGAGGGACAGGAGAGATGTGCACATTCATTCACTCAGCTAGTTACTGAGGATCTGTTGTGTTAGCGGTTAAGAGCTGGGCTGCTGACTAAAACGTCGACAGTTCAAATCCACCAGTTGCTCCTTGGAAACCCTGTAGGGCAGTTCTGTTCTGTCCTATGGAAACCCTGGTGGCATTGTGTAGTCATCTGGTACTGCTCTTACAGAAATACCACAAGTAGATGGCTTTAATAAAAAAATGTACTCTTACACAGTCCGGTAGGCTACAAGTCCAAATTCAGGATGTCTGCTCCAGGGGAAGGCCTTCCTGCTGTTGGCTCTGGAGAACAGTCCTTGTGTTGCACCGTCTCTGTTTAGGGAGCATCTTGGCACAGGAACTACAGGTCTAAACGATGTGCTCTACTCCCAGTGCTGTTTTCTTGACGGTGTGAGGTTCCCAGCACTCAGCTTGCTTCCCTTCCCTTTTATCATTTGTAAGATTAAAGGATAAAGGGTGGTGCAAGCCACACTCCAAGGAAACTCCCTTTACAGTTAAGCAGGGAAGTGACCTTAGGAAGGGATTTCCAGTCCCACCCTAATCCTCTTTAACATACAGAATCACAAAACAGAGGACAATCATAAAACACTGGAGATCATGGCCCAGCCAAAGGGCTACACACATTTTTGTTGGGACACGGTTCAATCCATGGCATGCAGTGGTTAAGTGCTATGGCTGCTAACCAAAAGGTCAGTGGTTTGAAGCCGCCAGGCGCTCCTTGGAAACTCTCTGGGGCAGTTCCACTCTGTTCCATAGGGTCGCTATGAGTCAGAATTGACCCGATGGCAGTGGGTACTCTCTCCTATAGAGTCACTATGTGTTGGACTCAAAAGCAATGGTTTTTTTTTTGGGGGGGGATTGTGTCTGTCTCTGTCCTGGGTGCAGGCTAATGAGACAGACGGAGCTCACAGTCTGTCTCAGGAGGCAGACAAACAAATAACCATAAGTGGAGCAAGTCAGTAAAAGCAAATAACCGTTCACCAAATCAGCCCCAGTAAGAGATATGATGTTATGAGGTCACTGGTGGTCTTAGCAGGACACTTTTAATGGAGAAGTGGGTGCTGAAGTTAAATCAAAGTGGACTCAGGAGTAAATGAAGACAGTGACAATTAACATTAATACAAGAAGCTTGGCTCCAAAGATGATGAAAAAGAGAAGGGGCAACAGCCAGAGTGAGTTAGAAGTCCCAGAGTCCTCTGCCTCTTTAAAATACTAAGATTCAGGTCACCCAGAGGCGTCTATGTCAACCTTCCAAGGTAACAGCCTTGAAGGGGCAGCAACCAATTCAGTGTGTAAGTGCCAGCATGTTTATAAAAAAATCAATCACACAGTGGCGACATTCCAAATACTAAAAGGAAATTAAGATCTGGAAATTATGGCTGTGAGAACCTGTGTAGTCTCAATCTTTAGAGATGTTTAAAAATATAGGATGGAAGCTGGGCAGAACAGGCGGATGGAGAAGATGAACTCCAGCTGTCTGCGCCCGTGAAGCTAACGGTGCTGAGACTGGAAGGGAGAAAGGAGGCCCAGCTCAGTCAGGACACAAAGCATCGCAGGAGCTTGAGCAGCTCGCCACGCTGTGCTACCAGGAAGCAGGCTCTGGCCTCCGGTACCTCTCTAATGCTACTAAAGGTGGCACAAATCAGTGGAAGTTGTTTAAGATGACATGACACGAGAGAGATGACAATGCCGAGGCAGTTAGTTGCTTGACATCTCTAGGTGTAATGTCAGGATGACATTACCAAAAAAAGGAAACAAACCCACTGCCACCCACTGACCCTACAGAACACAGCAGTACCGCTCCACAGCATTTCCAAGGAGCACCTGGTGGATTTCAACTGCTGACCTTTTGATTGGCAGAGGCAGGCTTAACCACTGGGCCACAAGGGGTTTCCACGACAGCCTACAAATGACAATGTAGAATACTACAAGTCTGAAGAAATGTAACTGTGGAGGTTAATTTTATAAAGCAGGAAGTTTTTCAGGACCCATTTCTGGTAATCCTGACAGCATCACTTTATTTAACACTAACATATTTTTTTAAAACGACCTGTTGAACTCACTGTCCTTTAAAAGGACAGATGTACTTATTTTACTGCGTCACAATGTGGAAATTTCAGAAAGGCATTTATAGGGTTGCTGAGTCAGAATCAGCTCACTGGCTGTGGTTTTTTTGGTTGTGTGGTCAAAGGAAACCCTGGTTACCTAGGGGTTAAGTGCTATATCTGCTAACCATGAGGCTGGCAGTTCAAATCCGCCAGGCACTCCCTGGAAACTCTGTGAAGCAGTTCCAGTCTTTCTGGTCAGGTGGATACAAGTCAGAATCAACTGGACAACAGTGGGTTTGGCTTTGGTCTTGTGATCAAAACTCAGGGTTATTACGGTAAAATGGGTCGGACTTATAGTAATCATTACGGTAAAGGTTTGGATTTCGCTTCTCATTAGCGTCTTATTGAATGGACCAATTTTGTCTGAGCAATTTTGATTTTCTGAAGATTTCCTAAGCTGGCATCTGCCCCTTTCTTCAGCTGCTGGTGACACACTTGGTATAGATTCATGAATTGCCAGACAGTGCTGGACATGCAGCAGCAGCAGCGAAGCCTTGGTGTGAATGTGAAGTCTCAGACAGCTAAAATAATGTCTGATCCCTGAAGCACTCTTTAAAGTCTTTTGTGGCTTTCCTTTCGCTCTTTAAAAAAAAAAAAAGTAAAACAGAGCAAATGACATGTAAGGTTAACCAATTTAAGTGCATTTTTTCCCCCTCTTAGTTTTCTATGTGTACTGAATAGGTCTCTATCAGATACACTTTAGAGTCTAGAGATTAAAGGTATAAACACTGGAGCTGGGGAGAACTGGGTTAACAGCCTGGTTCACCAATCATTGGCTCAATAATAATTGTTAAATTTTGAAACTCAATTTTCTTAATTTGTAGGACAGGGATAGTAGCATCTACAGTACAGGAAATACTTATCATAGTGACTGATTCCTAGTAAAATGAAAGGGGACTGGGTTTTTGCCTGCGTGTCTTTGCTCATTTTGGACATTTACACAGCCTACGAAACATATTTTCCCAAGTGAGAAATAGTCATAATAGAAATGACATTTGCATCAAGAGCCCTGCTTGCTACAATTGTTCAGTAACACCATGTTCTTGTCAACACCATTTATGGGTGTTTTTCATAGAAAAGAACTTCTTGGTCTCATAACACGGTCTTGAGATAATTATAGCATTATCAAAAAGTACAACAAAAATATGGCAACACATTTGTAAGAACAAATAATTCAGTAAATGTATGCCATGCGAGCTTAAGCTTTTGTTAATCTTGCTCTAATGTAGCAATAGGAGGTCTCTACTTTCTGATTTATCTGCCAAGTGTGATTTAAAGATGGAAGGCAGAATCAGAGGAAACAAAAGCACAAACTACTTCAAAGTAAATGTTTTAAGAATAAGAAATTCTAAGGATTGAAATAAAGATGGAAATGTGGTTCAAGGACCCACGGAAGGATTCAAGAGGCTAGCAGAGGAGCATCTATAACCCAAAAAACCCTCTGCCGTCAAGTGCATTATGACTCATAGCAGCCCTACAGAACAGAGTGTCTGGCAGATTCCAACTGCCAATCTTTTGGTTAGCAGATGCAGCACTTAACCACTGCGCCACCAGGGTTCCCGAGAAGCATCTACAAGATCTGCTAATTTTCAGTGTCTCCGTCTGTGAGCTGGAAACCCTGCTGGCGTGGTGCTTAACTGCTACAGCTGCTAACCAAAAGGCTGGCAGTTGGAATCCACGAGGTGCTCCCTGGAAACTCTATGGGTCAGCTCTGCTCTGTCCTACAGGGTTGCTAGGAGTCAGAATCGACTCAGTGGCAAGAGGTTTCGTTTGCTTGTTTTTCCCCTTCTGCCTGTGAGCTAGTGGCTTAGCAGAGGGGAGTTCTGGTACATCAACTACAGGGCAGCTCACCAGACCAAACCACTGAGCTGGCTCTAAATCTCAGATCTACCGTTTCCTTATTCTAAATTTTCTGCAAGTTAAAAAAAAAAATTGGAGCAACTCATGGAACCGCTTTAAAGCTTGGTTTCTTTAGCTGTAAAATCACACTCAAAAGAAGCAAACCCACTGCCATCAAGTCAGTTCCTACTCACAGAGATGCAATAGGGTTTCCAAGGTTGTAAATCCCTATAGAAGTAAACTGCCGTATCATTCTCCTTTGAAGTCACTAGTGGTTTCAAGCCACGGATCTTTGAGCTATCAGTGGGCTACTTTAAGCACTGCACCAGGACTCCAGACCTAAGCTATAAGATAGAGGGAATTTCCCGTATAGGTTGTAAAAAAAAAAAAAAAAAAATTAAATGATTTAAGAAACATAAAAACAAAAAATCAAATCTATTGCTGTTGAGTTGATTCTGAATCACAGTGACCCCACAGGACTGAGCAGAACTTCCCCAGTGAGTTTTCATGGAGTGTCTTGGTAGATTCAAACTGCCAAATTTTGGTTGGCACCCATAGCGCTTAAATAGGAAAAAAGAAGGTCTTAGAAATGATCCAATAATGATCTTAGGAATGATTATCAAAGCAAGATTTTGCGTGAGAAAAACTAGCAAAAGACTTAAAGAAATCTGTTAAATCTAGGAAACATTTACATATAGCAAACTAACACATGACTTGTGATTTTTGATTCTCAAAAATCAAATTATTTGTGTACCGGTAGGCCTAGTCTATAGTTAGAAATCAGTTGCTTTAACCTCAGTAAAGCTTTCAATTCTATCTCATTAGTCAAATCTGAGGTGATACATTATAATGTTGTTTTCATTTTTCAAACTTGAGAATTATCTGGAATAAATTTACAGTAAGGTGTAGGGTTGCTATGGGTCAGAACTGACTTGATGGCATGTTTTATTTTTATTTTTATTTTTACACATGAAGGAACCTCGGCACTGCAGTGGTTAAAAGTGAGGCTGCTAATACAAAGGCCATCAGTTCAAACCTAACAGAAGCTCCATGACGAGAAAGGAATGGTGGTCTGCTCCCATAAAGATTTACAGCCTTGAAAAACACATGGGGCAGTTCCAGCCAGTCCTACAGAGTCGTTGTGAGTTGGAACTGACTTGATGGCAGAGTTTGGTCTCTGTATGTGTTTTGGAAGATTCATACAGTAAGTACGAGACAAATGTAGAGGAAATACATGTCCACAGCTAGTTTAAGGGTCAGATTCTGGGATGTTAACACCAACACGGACATGGGATTAGGGGAGGAAAGAAAATAATAAATTATGCAAATGTACTGAGTTTCTCTCATGTTTGGGAAACCTTGGTGGTGTAGTTGCTAAAAGCTGTGCTGTGCTACAGCTGTGAGCCACCAGGAGTTTGTATCCACCAGGTGCCCCTTGGAAACCCCAGGAGGCAGTTCTATGCTGTTATATAGGGTCATTAATGAGCTGGAAATGACTCAACAGCAATGGGTTTGGTTTTTTGGTTTTTATGTTCTACGTAAGTAAAATTTTGCTTAAGATCATTCAGAAGCAACTGCAACAGTATATTGACAGGGAATTGCCTGAAATTCAAGCTGGATTCAGAAGAGGACATGGAACCAGGGATACCACTGCTGATGTCAGATGGATCTTGGCTGAAAGCACAGAATACCAAGAAGATATTTACCTGTGTTTCATTGACTATGCAAAGGCATACAATTGTGTGGATCATGACAAACTACATCTAATGTTGTGAAGAATGGGAATTCCAAAACACTTTAATTGTACTCATGAAGAATCTGTACATGGATCAAGAGGCAGTCACGCAAAGAGAACAAGGAGAAATTGCATGGTTTAAAGTCAGGAAAGGTGTGTGTCATGGTTGTGTTCTTTCACCATACCTTTTCAATCTGTATGCTGAGTAAATAATCTGAGAAGCTGGATTATATGAAGAATGAGGCATCAGGATTTGACAATGACTCATTAACAACCTGCATTACACAGATGACACCACCTTACTTGCTGGAAGTGAAGATGATTCGAGACACTTACTGATGAAGGTCAACAATCATAGACTACAGTATGGATTGCACTTCAACATCAAGAAAACAAAAATCCTCACAACTAGACCAGTAAGCAACATTGCAATAAATGGAGAAAGCACTGAGGTTGTCAAGAATTTCATTTTACTTGGTTCCACAATCAATGCCCATGTAAGCAGCAGTCGAGAAATTCAAAGATGTATTGCATTGAGAAAATCTGCTGAAAAGGACCTCTTTAAAGTATTGAAAAGTAAAGATGTTGCCTTGAAGACTAAGGTGGGCCTCACCGAAGCCATGGTATTTTCAGTCACATCATATGCATGCAAAAGCTGGACAATGAACAAGGAAAACAGGAGATGTTTTGAATTGTGGTGCTGGAGAAGAATATTGAATATACCATGGACTGCCAAAAGAACAAAAAGATTTGTTCTGGAAGAAGTACAACCAGAGTGCTCCTTGGATGCAAAGATGGCGAGACTGTGTCTTACATACTGTGGACATGCTGTCAGGAGAAGGACATCATGCTTGGTAAGGTGGAGAGTCAGTGAAAAAGAGGAAGATACTTGACAAGATGGACTGACACAGTGGCTGCAATGATGGACATAAGCATAAAAACAATTGTGGACATGGTCCAAGACTGGGCAGTGTTTCCTTCTGCTGTGTACTAGTTGCTATGAGTCAGAACTGACTCGATGGCACCTAACAACAACAACATGTTCTAGGTACCACTTAGCCTCTGGGAATATAATAATAAAATAGGTGAAAATCCCTGCCCTTAGCTTGCTGAGATGGGAAGGAAATATTGTAGTAAGAATTTTTTGGGGGGAAGGGATGTGGGGGCAAGTTGGTGGAGCAGTCAGATATGTCCTGTGATTTCTCTAACAACAAAGATCCAAAAGAACAAATGAATTGATTATATATGACATTCTAGAGCCTTGAACATCAAAGAGAAAGATGAGAAAAGGACTGACAATGGTCAAGGGAGAGTAAGCCCAGAAATATGTAGGACTGGACAGACCTGACCCACAGGGAATCGTCTGCAGCCAGTGTGGTGAGTAGAGCAGTGGCATTAGAAGACTGTCCTCCTCAGTGTTAGAAACTGAAAAGTGGACAGTCCATGTAAGTCTCCAGAACCAAGAATTTTTACAAATGATTAAAGAAATTGAGTGAAAAACTACACTCAATTGTCAAAAGCTAAATGGCTTGCATGTAGCTGATCATGAGCAGATCTAAAACTTTTCTTCAGGATAAACCTCTCCCCTTTCCCCAGAGCATCTCCTTCCCTTCTCTGCACTAAGCTGAGCTCCAGATGCTGACGCCATTACTTGAGCCAGAAGTAGGATTCCTTATGCACTCTGAATCATTCTCTTAGACTCAGAGAGGGAACAATTTAACCAACAGGGGAAGGGACGGAAAACAAAATAGGCTGTCTTCTCTGAGTCAGAAATTCAAGGCAAAAACAGTTCCTTCACCTAGGATCAGGTATAAGGAGACATTCCTTCCTTACAGACAATTGTGGACTGCTATCAGCTCCTTGCCTTTCTCAGTGAATATACCAATCACCCTTGTCCATCTAAGACTTTAGAGGAGAACCTGCATCACACATTTGGTGACTGAATACCTGGATATGCAAACTGAATCCATACAAGAAAAGTACAGGGACTCCTGGGCTTGTACTCCTTGCAACAGCTCTAACCATGTGGTGACAGCACATTAGGGCTTCAAAGGTGCCAGTAACCAAACTAGCACACATGAACAGCCCATTTGCACATTCACAACAAAACAAGAAGCTACAACATAGTAAGCAAACATTAAATAAATGCAACAACTTACAGATGGCTTGGAGACAACAGCCACTATCAAATCACTTAAAGAGGCAGACCACAATGGCTTCAGAAAAGTCCCCAAACAAAAAAGTAAGAAATTTTCCAGATGAAGAAAACTTTATGGAATTACTGGAGGAAGAATATAAAAGATTAATATTTAGAACTCATCAAGAGATTAGGAAGGAGATGAGGCAAAATGTAGCAGACCAAATGACAAATTGAATAAGCTGTAAGAAAGTATATAAGACAGGAAGTAAAATTCAGAAGATCAATAATAAAATTACTGAATTAAACAACTCATAGATAGTCAAAGCAGCAGAATTGAGGCAATGGAAGGCTGAATTAGTGAGACTGAAAAGAAAGCATGTGACACCATTATATCTGAAGAAAATTCAGATAAAGGAATTTTAAAAACTCAAGCAAAACCAAGAATTACGTGGGACTCTATCAGAAGGAATAATCTACAAGTGATGGGAGTACCAGAACAGGAAGGCTAACAGAAAATACTGAGAGAATTGCTGAAGATTTGTTGACAGAAAACTTCCCTGATATCATGAAAGATAAAGAGCTATCTATCCAAGACACTCTTCAAACTCCACACAAGGTAGATCCCAAAAGAAAGAAACCAAGAATTTTTATAAATGATTAAAAAAAAAAGTGGTGACTTGTGGCTGAATAAAGATGGAGAAAACTTTCACAGAGAAGATGACCCCTGAATTAGAAATTCTCTTGGTAGAAAAACCAAAGTTTAAGCGTGCATGTGTATCCAGTGGGGAGGCACTTCATGTTGGGGGATTAACCAAACCAAACTCATTGCTTCTGAGTCAGTTCCAGGGACTCTACAGGACAGAGGAGAACTCCCTTGGAGGGTTTCTGTGCAGTAACTTTACAGAAGCAGATGGCCACATCTTTCTCCAACAGAACAGGTGGTGGGTTTCAGTTACCATCCTTTTGGTTAGCAGCTGAGCACTTAAACACAGCATCACCAGATATTCTTAAGGGGGGGGGCTAGTATGAACAGAAGTATGGTACAATCTCAAAAAGCAGAGTTTTCAAATACTCTTTGAAATCCAGAGTTATGAACTATTTAATAAAGCCCTAAACTCACCAATAGGAGTATTTGAATATTACACTTAACTTGCTTAGCTGCTAACAGAAAGGTTGGAAGTTCAAGTCCAACCAGAGTCACCTCAGAACAAAGCATTGGCTACGTACCTCCAGAAAAACCAGCCATTGAAAACCTTATGGCACACAGCTCTACTCTGACACACATGATGTTGCCATGAGTTTGAAGTGATTCACTGGTAACTGGAAAAAAACCCACATCTTATTTGCAAATAAAATCAAATGGGACATAGGGTACAAGAATGGCCTGTTGAAGGATAGGATGAAACTTGAAGATGGCCTTGAAACTTCAGAGAAATTAACCAAAATGATTTCCTTTTCTGCGCAATAAACGAAGGAAAAAAAAAAACCAGTGGTTGTAAACGCAAAATGCAGAATGGCAGAAAAGGGGAGGAAAGGAGAGAGAAGTCCTACTGAACTTTGAGTGGGGAGGCAGCCAGCAGTGCACAGCTGCTGGTTTTACAAGAAGTTGCACATTGCGAAAGGAAAAGTGAGCATGAAGCTTTGCAGTAGCACCTGGGCTCTACCACTGGCTTGGTCACAGATTAAATGTTAGATTCTGAGGACATGTCTTCAGAGGAACTTGCCCTTCCTCTTCTGGCAAATGAAGGGGGTGGAACCACCCCTAAAGTCCTTTTCTGTTTCATAGTTCTCTGAGCCAGTGACACTTGAGAAGGTTGAAGAACATTCGGAGAGTTCTTCAACCCGAGCCAGGAGACGAGGGCGATACAAGGCCAGGGGAGAAGCACTGGCTGTACTGTACTGAACCTGAAGGCTGGAAGTCGATTCGGAAACTGCCTTCTACCACGTGATGGATTATTATGGAGAGCACAATCAGCTGTTCTCTATTTCTGGAGCCAGAAGAACAAGAAGACCAAGAACAAAAGAAAATGAGACTAAATTGCAGTGAAGACTGTTAAATCACGGAATGAATGAGTCCCGGAAGCCACGGGCATGCCTTTTGGGGACGTCTTTAGAAACAGTCTGTCTGTCCAAGGCGATTCCGGGTAGGGCTACCAGCTGTGGCTACAAGCAGTCAGATGGGCCAGATGTCATTTCAGCGCCCTTCCTATCTCTGTGTTACTGCAGCTATATGACATTATGCATAAATAGCATAATATCAAATCACCCCATTTGTACATTTAATATATCTATTAATACGGGCAACAGCTTCCTTTCCATTTTACCGGTAAAGTTTTTAATACAAATGTAACTCGGGCTCTCCCATTACAGCTCTACATTCAGAGCTAATTGCCTTGCAGAACACTTAAGGTGTCATTTTTCATTATGATGGTGAGCAAGGGCGAGGCAGATGGCACAGTCATGTCATTGATTTGATGATCCTTGCCTGGCTTGTGGCACAAATGGAACTGCATGTACGGTCACAGCATCCAGACTTTCAGGGGCTTCAGGGTTCAGTTCCAATTGTATCAGACAGGAGCTGTGAGTCCACTTACTCCCCCAGAATTCTAAATGACAATCCTGGGAACCATGCAGGCTCCTTAAACAACCTTCTTGGAATCCTATGGATCAATTTAAGTTTCTCAGCTCCTAAGGAAGAGGAGGAAACCCTGGTGGCACAGTGGTTAAATGATACGGCCCGGTTAGCAGTTCAATCTGCCAGGAGCTCCCTATAGATGCTATGGGGCAGTTCTGCTCTGTCCATAGGGTTGCTGTGAGTTGGAATCAACTAGATGGCAGTGGGTGTAGTGTGCGTTAAAGGAAGACGATGTACTCTCAAGTTTTGTCAGGCTTTAGTAAGTAGGGCCAGAACTCTGATCCGCAGCCCACCCATCAGGGCTGTACTTACTTGCAAATCAGGAAGTGGGTAAAAGAAGATAAATCACTCACTTGCAGTGGGCTATTCACTCTTTCTCTAAAAGAAAGATCACTCTGGCCTTAAAGAGTTAATGTAATTATAATCAATGTTTAATGTTTTCAGAATTAATTACTATAGCTGATGTTTGTTTCTCCCCTGGGTCTTTTGAGAATAATGAAGACATTCAAACCCCAAAATAGCATGAATAAACTCAAAAATAGCAACAGCACTAAGCCTTGAGATTGAGTCAGGCATCAGAAAAGTAGGGAAAGCAACAGAACTTGAATATACTGCAAGTTGAGCTTGTCCCCAGAAAAAATGTTTATGGGAAAAGAAAGAATTCCCAAGGCTTCTGACCTATGTTCTTAGCTTTTTAACAGTTTGCTGGCAAGGAAATGTATTCTCTCAAGTGACTTAATCATCCTTTTTGCGTCCAGGGAGATTCCCTCTGTCTGCCATTTGTGGTGCCAAAGGCTGAAGGTAAGCAGGATTGCCTGATGCTAGGATGCGGGTTATTCTTTTGTTCTGGTCTAATTTTGCTGCCTAGCATAATAAACACATTATGTGAGAGACCCAGAGACCTAGGTTCTCGTCCTGGCTCAGCTACAAATGCAAGTGACCCTAGCTGAATCTCTCTTCTTTCCTGACTTTCTGGGTTTCTCTCTGACAAAATGTGGCCTAGAACTAGGTGATTTCTAGGGCTACTACTAAAGCTCCAAAAATTCTACAGTTTTCTGACACTCAGGATTGCTCATCCATCCTACTGCTTGTTAAATGCAGCAGGACAGTCTTTGGCTGAGTTCCCCCAAACTCACACCCAAACAACAGAAAAACACATGCAGTGCCATTAAGTTGATTCTGACTCATGGTGACCCCACAGGACAGAGGAGCAGAACTGCCCCATAGAGTTTCCAAGGAGTGCCTGGCGGATCTGAACTGCTGATCTTTTGGCTAGCAGATGTAGCACTTAACCTTCTGTGCCATACACCAAGCAAAGCCAATTCACGAGCAATTCAAGGAAAACTTCTGAGAAATCAGCACTTTCCTACAGACGGTGGAGTCCTAAGAAATAAATCCTGTGGGGGTTGGTTGACTCTTTACCTTTTACTCATACCTACACAAGTCTTTGTTTTTGTGTTGCTTCAAGGGCAGCTTGTTTGTTCCAAGCAAATCTTGATTTCCTTTGGCTTTGTAAGTTGATTTGTTGGGTTGTTGTTTATTTTTTCCTATTTCTCTCTTTGACCACAATCATTCTTTACCAATCAATTCTAGAAAAACCTGAAAGGGGTAAGGGATAGGGGTCACAGGTTGAAAAGAAAAATGTGCTGTCCACACTTGCAGTGCTGGTGGTCTCATTTTTCATGTCTGAAAACTCTCTTTGCGTGAATTTGTTTCTAATTGCACCTTGCCTATAAGCATTGCAGCAAATTTTTAGGGTTTCTCACTCACTTCTGCAGCATGTGTAATTACCCATACTCCCTCCTCTTCCAGTATCCCTATCCTTCTGGTTCTTTTTTACTTTAGACATCAATCAATTTTTTTTCCCCAAATTAACAATGGAACAAAAATAAACTTAAGAAATCTCAACTGGAAGAACCATGGCCACTTCACAGTGCCATCAGCTAGTAAAAGAAGAAGGTTCTGTAACCCCAAGAGCCCTGGGCAATTACCCTGTCCACCTACCAAGAAAAATAAAAAGACCTGGGAAGAGCACTTTGGCATAAGACTTTCCTGGTTTTAAATTCTAGCTTTGTGATATATCTATCATTTGGATGTAGGGAAGTTATTTAACCTTCATGAGTTCATTTTCCTCATCCATGAAAGAAAATTGATAAGATATATCTTGTAGGAACATATCCATCTGTTTGTCATAATGTCATAGCTTGTGGTTTGATATGTGCCAAAGCTATGCCACTGGTTTTTCAAATGCCAGCAAGGTCACCAATGGTGGACCTTCAATGAAGCTTCCAGACTAAGGTAGACTAGGAAGAAAAGCCTGGTGATCTATTTCTGAAAATCAGCCAATGGAAATCCTATCGATCACAGCAGAATACTGTCCAGTATAGTGCTGGAATATGAGCACCCTAGGTTAGAAGACACTAAAAATATATCACGGCCACAACAGTGGTCTCAGGCATACCAATGACTATAAGGATGACACAGGGCTCAGCAACATGATGTCACTCAATTGTACCTGGGGTCACCATGAATTGCAGCCAATTCAATGGTACTAACAACAGACTTATGAGAACTCAAAGAATAAAACACTGAACATGGAACAGATACCTAAGAGTAAGGCATGTGTTAGTGACAATAAGTAGAACAACAACAAATACTTTCAATTTGCCAGAAATATTTTGTGAGCTTATCCTTTCTGAATGTAATTATTATGTGGACACTTATTTCACAAGTTTATTTTCCTGGTCATAAAGCATAGAACCCAGTTGTATGCTTCAAACTTAAATAAAATGACTTAAAAAATTATTATTCAAAGAAAAAATAAAAGTTCAAATTATGGAGATAGAATAAGTTTATAACGTTGTCGTTAGATGCCATCAAGTTGGTTCCCACTCAAAGCAGCTCTGTCTATGTAGAACAGAATGAAACACTACCCTGTCCTGAGCCATGCCCACAATCCTCGTTATGTTTGAGCCCTTTGTTGCAGTCACAATCACTCTGTCTCACTGAAGGTGCTCCTTTTTTTCACTGAGCCTATACTTTGGCAAGTATGCTGTCCTTCCCAGGCACTGATCCTTCCTGAGAGTGTGTCCAAAGTACATAAGACATAGTCCTGCCATCCTTGCTTCTAAGGAGCACTCTAGCTGTACTTCTGAGACACAACTGTTTGTTTTTTTGGCTGTCTGTGGTATATTCAATGGTCTTCTCCAACACCACAATTTAAAGGCATTAATTCTTCAGTCTTACTTGTTCACCACCCAAGTTTCACATGCATATGATGCAACTGAAAATATCACGGCTTAGATCAGGCACACCTTAGTCTTCCAGGGGACATCTTTGCTTCCCAACACTTTGAAGAGGTCTTCTGCAGTCGATTTTCCCAACACAATGTGTTTTTTGATGTCCTGATTGCTGCTTCTACCAGTGTTTGGATTGTGGACACACGCAAAATGAAAACTTTGACAGTCTTGTTTTCTCCATTTATCATAATGTTGTTTATTGGTCAAGTTGTGAGGATTTTCATTTTCTTGATGTTGAGGTATTATCCATACGGAAGGCTGTAGTCTTTGATCTTCATCAGTAAATACTTCAAGTCCTCTTCACTTTCAGCAAGCAGGGTTATGTTATCTGCATCACGCAGGTTGTTAGTGAGTCTTCCTCCAATCCTGATGCCCTGTTCTTCTTCATTAAGTCTGACAAGTCCGTGAACTTAATTGTTCTAAGTGCTACATACCTCGTTGCTGAATGTCACTACGATCTCCTTCAACATACTGCCTTTGAGAAGCTATGCACTGATAGCAGTGCCTAGTAAACCCTTCAAAGCAACTTTGGAACTCTTTCTGGAATGGCCATGACTCATGGTGACATGGGGGCAAGTTCACGAACTTAATTGTATGTTTGTCTATGAGGGAGTTTTTAGCCAGTAAACAAATAACTATATTGGAACACCCTCTCTATTCATCTGATTTGGCTCCCATACTTGAAGATAAAGCAAATATTGAAATAAGACACTTTGATAACATTCAGGACATCAAGGGTAATATGATGACAGCTCTCATGGCCATTCCATGAAAAGAGTTCCAAAACTGCTTTGAAGGGTGGACCAGGTGCTGGTGTCAGTGTGTAACTTCCCAAGGGGAGTACTCTGAAGGCGACTGAAGTGATATTGAGCACTGAGGTATGTAGCACCTTTTCTAGTATGATTTCACAAACTTTATTGGCAGTCCTCATTCAGTCCAGCTTCTAGGATTATTTGCTTGGCATATAGATTGAATAGGCATGGTGAAAGGACACAACTCTGACGCATGTGTTTCCTGACTGTAAACCATGCAGTGTCTGCTTGTTCTGTTCAAATGACTGCCTCTTAATTCATGTATAGTTTCCTTATGAGCACAAGTAAGTGTTCTGGAATTCCCATTCTCTGTATTGTTGTCCATTATTTGTTATGATCCAGACAGTCGAATGCCTTTGTATAGTCAATAAAACTCCAGTAAACATCTTTCTGGTATTCTCTGCTTTCAGCCAAGATCCATCTGGTATCAGTAATGATATCCCTGGTGCCACATCCTTTTCTGAATCCAGCTTGAACTTCTGGCGGTTCCTGTCAGCATTCTGCTGGCATTGTTTTTGAATGATCTCCAACAAGATTTTCCTTGTGTGTGACATTAATGATATTGTTTGATGATTTCCACACTCAGTTGGATCACTTTTCTTGGGATTGGCACAAATAAGGACCTCTTCCAGTCAGGTGGCCAGGTAGCTGTCCTCCAGATGTCCTGGTATAGATGATGAGCACTTACAGTGCTACAACTGTTTGTTGAAACGTCTCAGTTGATATTCCCTCAATTCTTGCAGCCTTGTTTTTGCCGATGCCTTCAATACAGCACCAATTTTTTCCTTCAGTACTGTTGGTTCCTGATCATATACTACCTCTTGAAATGACTGAAGATCAACCAATTCTTTTTGGTATAATGACTCTGTGTATTCCTTCCATTTTCTTTTGATGCATTTTGAGTTGCTGAATATTTTCCCCATAGAATCCTTCACTAATGCAACTCAAGGCTAAGGACTGACGAATATTTTCTTTAGGTCTTTCATCTTGAGAAACGCAGAGCACGTTCTCCCCTTTTGGTTTGCTAGTTTCAGCCATTTGCACATGTCATTCTAATACTTTCCTTTGTCTCCTTTAGCCACCCTTCCATCTTCTGTTCAGTTCTCCTACTTCTCATTCCTCTCTTTTGTTTTATGTACTCAATGATCAAGAGCAAGTTTCAGAGTCTCTACTTACATCCAATTTTGTCTTTTCTTTCTTTCCTGTCTTTTTAGTGACCTCATGCCTTCTTCACACACGACGTCCTTGACGTTATTCCATGAACTTCTCTCGTTTTTGCTCATTAAGTGTTCAATGCCTCAAATCTACTCTTTATGGTAAGTTCAGTATATGCTACATTGGAAATATAAATTGCTTTATTGTATTATGTAACCTTTCAGTAACATTCTGATTTTCACTGAATCTTCAATCTAAAGAACTATGCTTTATTAGCTGTATTCCACCAAAAGTATGGTACTGGGCTTGATTTTACTTCCCAAGATATGTAGCTTGACTCCTATATGAATTGTAAAAGCATAAAATCCAGTCTACCAAAAATTACATGCTTTCAGATGAAATTTTACCTAATAAAGCTTACATTTCTATAGTACATATCTTTTTTATATATTTCTTGGTGAAGAAGTTCTGTTATGTAAGGGTAAGTAATTCTGTTCATTAATTAAATATTTATCAAGCAGCTTCTACCAGGAACCTGTCACTAAGGAAGGAGTCAAAGAAAAACATGAGAGACCCCTACTCTCAGAGAACTTACTACCCGAGAAGAAAGTACTCAAATGACTTTGGTGTGAACGTTGTAAAGAAATGAACCCATAAATTCTATGGGATTTCAAGGAGAATGAAGTGCAGTTTGTGTGGTGGAAGTGAAAAGACCTTGTGTCAGGAGTGGTATTTGAACTGGGCTTTGAAAACTGGCAGTGTAGAGGAGAGGGCATCACAGGTACAAACACAACAATGAACACGGCACAGAGAACACACATACACTGGAATTACAGGCCTGGCAGCAATCGTGAGACTCTTCTATCTAGCTGTCACTCTTACAGATGAGGAAACTGAGGATCTAAGAGGTTAAAATAATTGGTCTAGGGTCCCTAGCTGGCCAGTGGGGTGGTGCAAGTAGGCAGAGGCAAGTTCTCTGTGGGTGCTAAACCCTGGAAGGGAGACTGGGGATAGGTCAGGAGGGCCTTACACCCCAGAGTACATGTGTGGGCTTATTTTTCACTGGACAATGAAAACACAGTGAAGATTTACCAGGCAGGAAGTGATGGGATTTGAATTGTGCTTTGCAAGCAAGAAGCACAGTTGAGAGGCTACTAGTGTTTGAAGGAAAAAAAAAATGGGCAGAATAAGATGGGAAAGAGGAAATGCCTGCTCTCTGCTGATTAGCAGGGCCTCCTGGATGCAAAGGGAGAGAGAGAGAGGAAAAGAACTCCGAGATTTCCAACCTATATCACTTTGGAATGGACTTCACAAAAACAGTAAATTTGGGAGAAAAGCTAATCTGGAAAGCATAGAGTTGTGGAAGGGGAGAAGGAAAGAAGGGTGACTTTGTACCTGCTGTTGCATGCCACTGAGGCAATTCTGACTCACAGCAAACAACCCTACAGGACACAGCAGAACCACCCCATGGTATTCCCAAACCTGTAATCTTTTAAATTTTTTCCATTGTGTTTTAAGTGAAAGTTTACAATTCCAATCAGTTTTTCATACAAAAACTGATACACACTTGGCCATGTGACCTTAGTCACTCATTCCACACTGTGACAGCACACTTGTCCTCTCTCCCCATGTTTCTCACACCCATTTAACTAACTGCCGAACCCTTATATCTTTTTATCTCACTTCTGGACAGGAAATGCCCAGTTAGTTTCCTCATCTACCCAAGCCAGGAAGCACACTCTTCATCAGTATCATTTTATGTCGTAGTCTAGACCAATCTTTGTCTGAAGAGTTGGATTTGCAAATGGTTTCAGTTCTGCGTTAACAGAGAGTCCAGGGGCTCTAGGCTGGTCTTTTTACTAGAGTTTGAGTTCAGCATCCCTCACTTCTCCCACGCCATCAGGGACTCTTTGTTGAGGTCCCTTAAAGGGCAGTCTGGTTGTGACCGGGTGCCACCTGGTACTGTCAGTCTCACGCTGATGCAGTCTCTAGCATATGAGGCCCTTTCTGTCTGTTGGGCTCACACTTCCCTTGGGTATTTCATGGTCTTCTTTTTTCTCTGATCCAGGTGGACTGAGACTGATTGATGCTTCTTAGACGGTTGCTTGCTAGCTGTTAAGACCCTAGATGCTGCCCACCAAAGTGGAATACAGAACATCTTCTTAATAAACTTTGTTATGCCAGTTGACCTAAGATGTCCCCTGAAACTGTGGTCTCCAGACCTCTGACCCTCCCACTCTGTTCCTGGAAGTGTTTGGTTTTATTTAGAATACTTCTAAGCTCTGGGTTTAGTCCAATTGTCCTGATTTCTCCTCTGCTATGTGTTGTCTCTCCCTTCAGTTCAAATAGTTTTTGTCAGTTATCTAATTAGTGAATACCCATTTCGCTCCCACACCCTCCTCATAACCGTCCAAGAATGTTTTCTTCTGTCTGTGTTTAAGCCTAGTCTTTAGTCCTTATAGTATTTATCTCATACAGTATTTATCCTCTTACCATGGACTAATTTCACTCTGCAAACTGCCTTCCAGATTCATCCATGTTATGAAATGTTTTCCAAATTCATCATTGCATAATCCTCCACTGTGTGAATGCACCATGGTTTATCCATTCTTCTGCTGATGGGCATCTAGGTTGATTCCATCTTTTTCCTCTTGTGAGCAGTGCTGTGATGAACACTGTTGTCCTTGTATCTGTTTGTATGAATGCTCTTATCTCTCTAGAAGATATTCCAAGAAGTAGGATCACTGCATTGATGGTATTTCTATTTCTAGCTTTTAAAGAAAGTGCCAAAATCAATTCCCAAAGTGGTAGTACCACTTTACAGTCTCATCAGCAGTGTATAAGCATGCCAGTCTCTCTATATCTTCTCTAACATTTATTTTGTGTTTCCTGGATTAATGGTAGTCTTGTTAGGATGTCTCATTGTAGTTATGACTTGCATTTCTCTACCAGCTAATGATTTTGAGTACTTTCGCATGTATACGAATGTCTTCTTTGGTGAAGTCCAGGTTATCATCATCATGAAAGCATACTGCCACATGTTTTCCCTGTGGAGCTGTTGAGTGACTTTGAACTTGCAATATTTTGCATAGCAGCTGATTGCTTTATCACTGCACTACCAAAGCCAAGTCACCTTATTTTATATCTAGACAGCAGGAAATCCAGGTAGTGATGCAGCAGGTAAGAGGTGTCAGCTGGAGATGCATAGAGCTGGGAGTGAGGTATAGAGGAACTCCCCTATGTGAGTGAAGAGGGTATGCTCCTACAGGGAGAGAGTGGACAGGGTGAGGCTATATAAGGATCAGCCTTAGGGAATGCATTCCTCTTCTTAGGGGCAGAGGAAGTAGACAAACAGCACAGTTCTACCTCCATTATCCCTAGGTAAATTCTAGTCACCTATCAGATAAATCAAGGCACAAAACACCAGAGAAGGAAGAACGTTTCTCAAGGTCTAAGAGGTAAGGAGGCAAACAGTCAACAGTGAAATTCTATGAGACGTCATTTTGTCTGTACAGATGAACACTGAGGAAAGGGGATCTTAGTGGCTGGGTTTATCACTTTGTTACTTCTACAGGAAAACATTAAACTCAGCAAATGTACATGAGGTTTATTTCACCTCTCTCAGAAGATGGTCTACTCTTTCTTCACTGTACTTACTACAATTTGTAATTAGGGGATCATACAGCAGCACTATTTATATCATGTTTCTCTCCATAGAGGACACAACCTCTTTGAGGGCAGGAAATGTATGAGCTGAAGTTTCTTTCCTCTGACGGCACGACCCCCAGCGCTAGTACTCATCCATTAGAGGATGTGATGTCACACATATATATTCCCATCTTACCAAATTTCTGGAATTGAATTACCAGGAAAGAGAACTCCACCCTTCCACCCCTTCAGCCCAGTGCTTAGCACAGCCCTCTAGGTTGCTGCTCTTTGATTCTGTACAGAAAGCATTTTCAGGACCAGAGATCTCTGTCACATGTCCAGTCCCTTCATCCAAAGGCGTACAGTCAAGGGGAGAGTCACAGAGTTGGGAACCTGGAAGGACTAAGGCCGCAGGTCCAGCTCCCTCACTTACTCACTGTGTATATATCCAGGGAAGTTATTTAACTTCTCCTAATTTTCAGTTATTTTATCTGTAAAAGTGGGATAATATTGGATACTTTATAGGCTCACTAGAAAATTAAACCAATAGAAAGTATAGCTAGAGAGAACCAATCAGAACGGTCAAACTTCCCAATTCTCTTTCTCCCTCCTTTTTCATTTCATTAAAAACCAGTGTTCTCCTTCTGTTGTCATCACAGATCAAACAGGCAGCTAGGACCTGTGGGTAGCTGCTCACCTTTAACATTCTATAATATTTATTGAAAAAAAAAAACAAACCTAAACCCACTGCTGTTGAGATGATTCTGATGCATAGCAACCCCACAGGATGGAGTAGAACTGCCCATAGAGTGTCCAAAGAGTGTCCGGTAGATTCGAAATGCAGATATAGCACTCAGTGACTACACCACTAGGGTTTCCCGTTTATAGATTGTTCAAAACAGTCTCATCATTCTGCCACAACTTCGAAGCCTAAAAAGAAAATATTAAAACCTCAGGGTATCTAGTAGTGTTAATCATATATGAGGCAAGATCATGACAAAATTGTGCTTTAGTTGAGCCATCTAGCTTCTTTTTGACAGTGGACACTTGAGCCACTGTGATATCTAATTTAGCAAGGAAAGTTAATCTGCTTCTCATTAGGAAGAATCCACAAACTATGAAATCCATAACGCTCCATCACAAAGTGACAGTGATCGTTATCATCTTCAATTTATGCTCTTGAAGGGCTCTGTTTACTTTGTCCATGTTTTATCTTAATGTGAGTCTATGATGCTTTGGGACCCTGCTGTCCAGGGTGACTGGAGACACACTCAGTTGTTTACAGTGTCATGCAGCAGTGTTACTTAATATGCTGTTTTTATTGGGATGACAGGCTTTCAACCACTGTGAGACCAGAAGAGAAAGTGGCTGCCTGGCGAACATACATCAACAGCGCAAATCTCACACAGAACCCAGCAGAATCTGGTTTTGTTGGCAGCAGTCACTAGCGGAAACCACAAGGATGAAAACAGCACATTCTGTAGGGATGGGGGACAGGGAACTTCCATTTCAGGAATGCCAGAAAGCATAGTTAATAGTTTTGTTTTTACTCTTCTGATCATCTAGAAGATGAATTGTTCACAAGTGCCTAAATGCGCTAGTTTGAAAAAAAAAGTTGATGCATGGAGTAGTCAAGAGGGTGAATCTGCACAGTTTTCTTTTTGATCTATATCCAGTGAGGCTGTGGCAGGCACTTGGCACATTTTGGGGACATGCTAAAAGAGGTGTCTAATTATTACTGCTAAATATTACTGAAATGCTTACTGGTGGAAAGGAAATGAAGACTAAAGACAAAGCTGTACTTTAAACTTAGAAAGAAAAATCACTAGCTGCCACTGACAAGAGATGGCCAGATGAGCACCTGCAGGCCACTGAATCACTCGCATGTTAGTGCTGACACTGAATTTCCATGAGAAAACCACCACGTGCATAGGACGCTCCGGCCTTCCCCACAGCCTCTGACATACCCTCACTTAAACACCTTCATTCATGGCAATGAACGGAGGACAGTGACAAACATCACACAACACATGGATTCCACATTTCACAAAAAATAAACAAACCTACTGAGTCGGATCTGACTTGACGGCACTTGGCTTGACTGGCCATCAAGCTGGGTCTGACTCCTAGCGACCCTAGAGGTCAGAGTAGAACTGTCCTATAGAGTCTCCAAGGAGCGCCTGGTTGATTTGAGCTGCCAACCTTTTGGCTAGCAGACTTAGCACTCAACCCACTATGCCACCAGGGTTTCCACATTTCACAAAAGGGCATGATAAAGGATTTTAAGGTTCTGCAAAGTTTCACTTTTCCCTGTACCAAAGCACCCAGAAAATATCATTGCTTTCAGGTAAGGGAACTATTATTTAGTCTAATAACCAAACCCACTGCTGCTGAGTCAGGTCTGACCGACAGTGGCCCTAGAGGTCAGAGTAGAACTGCGCCATAGAGTTTCCAAGGAGCATTTAATCTGATCAGAATAGTAATCCAATCATTAAATAGATACGCTAATGTTGGAAACAACAAAAAAACAAAAGAAAGTTCCTGATGCCCTGTCTGTCCCACAACTGGGCAGAGGCTCAGGAGGCTATCTGTGTAGCCTCTCCTCCGTCTAGGCCTCATCACCCCGAGCCACGTAACAAAACTGGGGGAGGCTTTTGTGAACCTGGGGCCTCTAGGAGAACAGCCTGAGAAACAAGAATAATCCTTAATCTAATTACTCATTACACTGTACTTAACCAAGGCTTATAGATGGATGTGGTCACTCAGGGTACATTTCCCAGGTCTTCAGTCACCATAAGAAATCTTCATGAACTACTTTGTATGTGCAGGGAATTGTGACAAGCACGGACATAAACACGGGTTTCTTATAAAGATAAGCCAAACTCTAGCAATGAGGTAATTGATCCCAACACGTCTCTCTAAAGAGCAAATATGGTGCTCGAATAATCACAAAAATGCAATTCCTTTCAAATTCTGGATGATACTATGTTAAAGTATTAATTAGTCAAATTACCTTGAAGAAGAGTGAAAAAATATCCATTTAGTTTACATATAGCTATCAGCATTTGCCTTGTTCAGGAAAGACCTAGATGATTAACAGTAACATTTTCTCTGCATGTACTATAGTGAAGTCAGAGGCTTTTTATTTTATTGCTTCCCAACAATTTTATTATTAAAAAATTTCAAATGTTCAGCAAAGCAGAAATAATTTCGTAAGAACAGCACTGTTTCCACCACCTAGATTCTACTATTAACACTGTACTTGTTTTACAGCATATGTGTCCATTTAGCCATCCTACCACTCATCTGGAATCTCTGGCGGCACAGTGGTTAAGTGCTGTGTCTGCAAACTAAAAGGCTGGCAGTTCAAATCCACCTGGATACTCTATACAGTAGTTCTACTCTGTCTATAGGGTTGTTATGAGTGGGAGTCAACTCAATAGCAGTGGGTTGGGCTTTTTTTTTGGTGACTACCCATCCACCCATGTATCATGTTTCTGATGCATTTCAAAGTAGACTGCAGACCTCAGATAATACTGTATTTTGAAGCAGCAGAATCTGAGTTTTTCTGTTCCTATAAATGTAGCTAGAAAAAAGTGAAGCTCATCCTTCAGTGGGAGCTGCATATAGGTGGACATGCAAATTTCTATGGGAATGTACATTTTGATTCAATCATCATCATCATCATAATAAAAAAGCTCAGCCTAAATTATGCACACAGATATTCATCATAGTTCCATCTGCATGCTCAGCAAATATGTAGGGCAAATTATCTCAAGCTTTTATCTACTAATTCTCATCCAAATTTTCAGTTCCCCTTCAATGTTTGGCTTTGTTAAGACTTAAGATGGTGATCATAGAAAAACAAGCTCTCTGATATGGATCATCAGGAAAAGTTATCTGGAATGTTGTTGATTAGTGTCTTTTGCTCTATACTTTAGCACACCCCCACCCATCATTCTTTGAGTATAGAGAGGCAGGGTTGTCTATGCCTCAGTTCTCCATTTATAAAGTCAGCCTGTCATAATGAGCAGATACGATAAATAGGTAAACATTTTGCAAAGAGTAAAGCACTCGGTACATCTAAGATAGCATTACCATTAGTAATCATAATGCATATGTAATAAAAAATATCTGAGGTAATGATCCACACAACTACTGGGTCTTTTAAATCAGTCACACAGGATTTCAAAGGTTAAAGGGACAGACTATTGGCAGTTGCCTTCCCTCCGCCCATCAGTAAGTCATCTTGTCAAGGATCCAGAAGAACCTTGGTGTATATCACATAGACTTGTTTTCATTAGTGAAGTGTTTGTTTTGGAAATCATCCCAGCTTTAAAACAATCCTTCCATTAGCTGGGCATAGTACCTACAATTATCCATCTTATCTGACCAGTACAAAATGATTCTATTACTGCATCCATTTACCTTGGTGGGACAGGAAGAAGGGTGAGGTGTGCTCTCAACGCATGAGAGGGTGTGGAGAACGTTCACATCTTTGAATAAACACCTACAAAGGAACTCTGGGTAGAAATTCTTGCAACAAGATTATCCTTCATTTCCATAAATGGCAAGTCTGAAGGTGATGGCGACCTTCTGGCCCCAAATGGGGAAAGCCAACTCTTAAGTGAATTATCTTAAGTTTACAGGGTATAAAATAATGCATCTTCCATTTTTGTGTCTGGGTGAACACAAACCAGGAAGGTGAAGAGCCAGGTCAAAGTCAACTGGGGAACCAAGTGAAAATTAAACAAGCAGGGAGGCAAGTTCATTACCATTTCCTGTTATTGGTAAAAGCTCCAATCTCTGGCACTTTATTTTACACTGAAGGGGAACTAAGGGAAAGAACAGGTTTGAAATTACTCTTGCCTTCAAAAGCACCACGTCCATTAAGAGTTGGATAGATGAAACAATCAAGAGACGGAAAAATAAAAAAAAAACATAAGTAGAAGGAATACATATACAAAAAGAGAGACTTAAGTGCAAGGATAAGTTACACTTAGCACTGAGAATGTTTACACTTCAGACACTATCACAGCACAGCAATCAGAAGACTTACACAGAGCCACCCCAAAACTCAAAACATGTGTTCAGGGTAAGAAACAGAGAATCAGAGGCAAAGGTTGCTGTACTTGTCTATGGATGAGGGTTTGCTTGGCCTATGAACTCCACCATCTGTTCTGAGAGCAAGAACACATTCTGAATATATTAAGGTTGTTGCCTCAAGCTATCATCCTCTGATGCCACTAGCCGTCCAAAACATGCAAGTGATTCCCTTAGCTTGGTTCTATATTCACAAAGCCCACTTCTAATTATATTTACAATTTGGCTTTCCGTGTGACATGCATGCTGAAAGAAGCGATGCTGGTCAGAGAGGCAGGAACTTGTTTGCCCTGCTGGTGAGATTTCCCATTGTAATTATAATGCAAGTTGCAACGTGTGTGTGACTATACATATCTGCGCATACCATTCTATTCTATATGTACACACAAATGCAGACAAACATTCAACACGGGTTCACAAGAGCGACACTAGAAAGTCTGATTTCATGGCACTGCATAGGTCTAGGTATTTAAGTAAAGGTTTGTATTCTAATAAAATTTTACCATGCTCTAAATTAGAACTTTGTAAAAAGCTTTCCTGTTCGGTCCAAAGTTCTGCTTAACAGCGGACAGCCCGTGATTCACCGTACCTGACTGCCCAGGAGGAGGGGCACCAGACGATCCCCGAGGAAGGCAGAGGAACACAGTCAGAACAGCAGCTCTGTTGCCGGCACAGGGTTCCACGGCTATTGGTTTGGGCGCCCCCTGAAAAAGAAGACTCATTTCAAGTTCGCATAACTGACATGCCACTGTTTGTTTCCTTTTCCCCTTATATATGCTTCACTTGGCTGGGCTGTACATCCCTAGGGAAGCAGAATACACTGTAGGCGTCACTATAACACAAGCACCTGACACAGTGAAGAGATGCCATAAGCCTACGTCTGAATAAACGGATGTGTGCGTGATACTGGCCATGCTGTTTTTCACCCACAAAGCCATGCCACTTTGCATGACTAGTGAAATACATCTTTAATAACAACCCACCAATGCATCTGTATAAATAATATGCCTGTAGGAATATAACAGAGTAAATGAATCAATGATTATGATAATAATAGTAATTAGTACCATTTATTAAGTACCTACTACAGATGAGGTGTCATTCAAAGTGCTTTACATATATTAACTTCCTTAAATCTTAGAACAACTCTATGAGATGAGAATGTTGATGCCAGAGGTGAAGTGACGGGCACAAAGTCACATAACCAAGAAGCAGCAAGGTGAGGATTTAAACTACAGTGGGCTGTTTCAGAGTCTGAGTTGTCAACCACCCCATAACACAGCTTCCAGTATGAGTGCAAACACAGAAACATGCACAAACACACACAGACAAGCACACACAGGCATGTACTTGTGCACGCAAACACATACAAGGAATCTGTGTATAAAGACAATGTCATCTTTAAAATAGTGGGAATATCATGTTAGCCTTAAAGCCCAATGCCATCGAGTCGATGCCAACTCATAGTGACCCTACAGGACACAGCACAACTGCCCTGTAGATCTTCAAAGGAGTTTCTGGTGGATTCGAACTGCCAACCTTTTGGTTAGCAGCTGTAGCATTTAACCACTACGCCACCTAAGAAGGTGACTCGAGCTGCGTCACTCAGAGAACTTTGATACAGTTGAAATATCAAAGGAATATCTCTATGTAAGGGCCAACTTAACCAGAAGAAAAAACAATACTACCTTAATTATTAGAACAAATCATTTGTTTAGTCTTTCTCACTGGTAATATTTAAACCTTTCAGAGGGTATACAGACATATGTGGTCATTCACCTAGAATATTTTAGAATATTGCAGTTTCCAGAAAGTTTAACGAGGCATTAAAGATAAAATATGTCCCTTTCATGTAAAACTTAGACTGAAATTTCTGGTGACAACGGTTTTATGTGGTTATAAAAGATTTCTCCTTTATAGCAACATAAATCTCAGGTTTTAAAATTATTCTCATACAGACACACGCATTTTGGGAGTTTTCAATATAAAGGTGAAAGTGGTCATAAGGCAGAGAAGTGAAGGGCATAAAAATGTTCCAAGAAAAAGCTGTGAGCCACATTGTGATACCTGCATCAAGTGGTGTGATCAACGGTTTTACACTTTAAAGCTTACATTGAACAGGTTGTGTTTCTTTTTCAAAGTGTGACGTCAAAATTAGTGTAAGTACATAGATATTCAACATGGATGTAAATATTCAGGGAATGGGCATGTCCTACTCTGTGGTGACAAGAAAAATACTATGAATATTACAAATCACATTTCTCAGCTACTTAAATTTAGTTTAGCTGAATAAATACAAATAATTATGTAAAAGCCAACTGGTTAAAACACGCGAAGAGAAAATACAACTAAGAAAGAAATACTTTATTGTTTCTACCGTCAGGTAAGGTTTCCTTTATGGTTGTGTTTTCAAGGTCCTAATACAACAGCTGGTACTGTTCAGAATATCCAGACTCACATTAAAAAAACACAATTGTCAAAAGTAGAATTGTATGATCACTAAAAAAAGGAGTGGAGTAACAGTGGTTCTTAGTTTAGGGGACTGACCAAACAACCAACAGTCTGGCGGTGTATCAGTTGCTGATGGTGTAAAGCTTCTTGTTCACCTTTTTTTTTTAACACTAGGAGAAAACATTTTGAACATCACAATATTACAATATTAGTGCCAAAAGCAGCAACTGAAAGAAAGCCCAGTAAAAACCGAACTGTAAAGTTCAGGTAGAAAATGGCCTAATGATTCCATCCTTTAAGTTTCAGAGGTCAGTGTAGCAGATGACCTTGACCATGGAGAAGGAATTAGGTCTCCATAAAAGCTATTTCTGTATGGTATTCCTTAAAACAATTCTCTTGTTCTTTCTACTACTGTTATTATACAGAAAATGTTCAGAAATGTCCTTGTATTGATAAGCTATATGAAAGGAGATACTAATCTATTTTAAAATCAGATTGGCTTACAACTTGGTCTATTTTTAGCTCTGAGAATTTTCACAAAAGGATATTAGCAAAAATATGAATTATTCATTATATTTTAAATGTTAGTGACTAACAGCTCTTTGACACCTCTGGCAGGAATTTACGTAATTTTTAAAGTAATTTCCAAAGATTTTGTGGCCAATCTCACTTTCAATGCAAACTTTTAAATAAAAAAAGAGAAAAAAAAATACATAGTGCTCAAATTTTGCAACAGAAAGCTAAAAAAAAAAACCCTACAGGTGACAATATTTCCGATATCTGAGGTTTGTTAGTGGTTTGGCATTAAACGCATAACCATGAATCACACTCATTTTACAACGACATAACATGTTCACTGAACTGTACAGTTTATCATGCATTTTCCACGGCTGCCTTTGAAAGAGATAAAGCCTGGGTTTGTTTGCCCACAGCACTCAGCCACTGTGATTTACTTCTTGTGACTGTCATGTTTGTCGTTCTTCAAGAAACAGGTGTTAGATCACGCCAGAAAACACACTGACAGTTATGTCATTAGCAGTCTTTGTTTATTAAGCAGATGGGACTTTCACAAAAGACTTATTTTGTTCATGCTACTGTTTTTGAAACTCTTACTTTCACGTTCTCATTTGGGAGTCCTGAATTCTAGATTAAACTGTAGATGACACTGTCAGCCATTAAAGGTAAGCAATTCACCAGAGAAGCTTCTGGGATCATAAGGAGTTTTCAAGATCATAGCACTTAACATTCATAGTGATCCATTCTGAAAGTGAGGCCCGTCGTTGGAGCCTAGATCTATCCTGGGAACCTGCTGCCACAAGACTCACCAGATGTTTGGCAGTGGCTACACATCCCACCTCCTCAATGCAGCATGCTACTTTAGGGCTGATCTGTTTTCTTATTACGTGCTACAGCTCCTGTACATGATGCTTCTCTTGAAACGCCCAAGCATTTCAAAGCACTGATGTTAATTCTGCCCCTATTTGGTTTATGGAAGCCCTGGTGGCATAGTGGTTAACTGCTACGTCTGCTAACTGAAAGGTCAGCAGTTCAAATCTGCCAGGCGCTCCTTGGAAACTCTATGGAGAAGTTCTACTCTGTCCTATAGGGTAGCTATGAGTCGGAATCGGCTAGGCGGAACTTGGTTTGGTTTTTTTGGTTTGGTTATTAGGTTTCTGGAGCCCTAGTGGCACAGTGGTTAAGAGCTTAGCCACTTAACGAATGGCTGGCAGTTCAAATCTACAAGCTGCTCCTTGGAAACCTTACAGGGCAATTTTAATCTGTCCTAAGCATTTAATGCCAAATCTTGTCAGTGGTTTGGCATTAAATACCTAACCATGAACCACAATCATTTCACAATGACCTAACATGTTAAATCAAATACACATAACCTTGAGCTAGAATCAACTCAATGGACAACAAGATAAGTCCTTTAAAATCCAGTTTATGCTCCTCCAAGACAAGCATCATGTTGAGTTCCTTTTGTTTCATTTACAGCACCTACAACAGTGCCTTGCAGTGGGAGGTGAATGAGTGACTGAGACAGTGACAGAGATGGTACAGGAAAATAAGTGGTAAGGCATGACTCAGCTCCTACCAAAATGATGAGTATTAAGGGATAATATAATCAAGGGATAATAAAACATAGTTAGTTATACTTGGCAATTATACAAATTAAATAAACATTAATAAAGGAAAAATAATCATAGCTTACATGAGTATTTACAGTATGATGAATGCTAAGCATTTTACAAACTTATTGTGTGTACTCTACATAGCCACCTTATGAGGAGGGTACGGCTCTTTTCTCACTTTATACACACAAAGACATCAAAGTTCAAAGCCAGTCAAAGTTCAAAGAGCTCAGATAATATTCTCAGGGTTACCCAGGGAGTGAGGAGGCAGATTCAGGGCCGGAAGTCAGATCTGTCAGACTCTAGAATCGAGGTTCTTAACCACTGCACAAAAGTGTTAAAAAATGCAGTATAAGAAGACAAGGACAGTCTCATTCCTTCAATTTGGCTATTAATAGTATAAATCAACTCCCCAGGATATTGGCTCTAAAAATTACATACATACACCTGTTCCGTATCTGACTAGGGTTCAGCAGACCTGAGTTCCAGGACCACCACTGCTATGACCTAATTATGTGCTCTTGGACAAGGTGCTAAGCCAGTCTCCCCAAATGGAAAATGAATGGGTAGGATGGAAGACTTCTAGGGTCCCTTTTCTTTTTTTTAACATTCTGTGACAATAAAATAATGACAACCTCCAAAATGTATAAAATGCCAATATCTACTACTTCATCTAATAAGCACAATGAAGTTTGACATTTCTAATCCTTAGTAATCTTTCTTTTTCCTGTTCAGGCACTTTAAGTGGCACATCTAATTTTTAAAGAACATTACTATGCCATATGATGAATACATCACATAAGACTAAACGACCACCACTGCATGCCAGAAAAGCAATTAGAAAATTGAATCAAGGAATTAAGGATTAATGTGGATGTGTTATACCTGTCAGCAGTAATAAGTGTTTTGACAAGAACAGAATAAAGTCTGACAGTATGCACAAATACTAATCTGATATATGAGTGAAATATTCAAAATGCAAACAACCGCCCATTAATCATGCTAACATTTCCCCACTCAAACACTTTTCACGCTATTCTTATCAGAACCCATCTATAAATAAAAACCTAGTCTTTTTCAACTGTTTGCACGACTTGGCATTTGCAGTTTAATGAGTGTTTACATTGATATGAAATTTAGTTTTTAAGTCACATTAGTAAAATAGAATTAATTTACTCAGCATCAAATTAAGTCAGCCCAATGGCGGGGCTCACAGCTAATCAAAGTCTGCAGATTCTGCAGGATCAACAAGTCCCAACACTCCTGATATGAACAAGAGATTTTTTTCTTTTACTCTCTAGCCCTGAGAAAAACAAAAAGGAATAGTTTTTCCTTACTTACTTTTTGCTTTGCAAGAGATAATAAAGGGAGAAAGGAAGATTGGTTGGTTTTACTCAGTAGGAGAATTCATACTTATAAAAGGAATTAAGCTGATGGTTACTTTCAGAAACAAGGTTAAACTGCATTGGAAGCAAATTCAAAGAGAATAAAGTATTACGTGTGGGAATGAGGGAAGGAATAAACCATAATATTCACAGAGTGAAGATGCTATTCCTGAGTTTCTGAAGGTATTGCAAGCATAAACTTCATTTTCATATAGTATTGAATATTTTTTCTGTTGAAATGACTCCGTCTTCAATCTGTTCAATGTGTCTGTAACCGCCCCCACCCCCACTTAAGGTGCATATCTGTAGTGTAAACATCTCATTTTGCTGTTATTCAAATCATATGGCTATGGTTTAGAGAATGAAGTGGGTGGGCTATGACAGCAGCAGTTTCTCTGCCTCTTTTCCCAGGAGAAGAGTCTCCGATAAGGGTGTCCTATCTTTGAACTTGAATAAAACACATTGTGTACATGATAGTGTTTTAACTGTTTTATTGTTCTGAAGAACATCTGATGACATTATGTGTGGAAAGAACTTTGGGTAAAACGGCTGCCACAGCACCTTCCAAATGGGGCCAAAAATAACCAGTTATTGATATCTTTCACCACTGACAGTCACGGCCTCTCCTTGTTCATCTTGGAAAAAATAAGGGCCAGTGATTCTGCTGGACCAAAATCCACACCAAACAATAATATTTCTAGGATGAAGCAGATGTTCTTGAATGCTCATTGGGTTCTTACTGCTCCAAATGCCACGGTTTTGTTTATTAACAAAACCATTCACCCCAAAATGGGCCTCGTTGCTGAAGGCGATCTTTTGGCCCAAAGCAGGGTCAGCTTCCCATTGCACCAGAGCCCAGTCACAAATGTATGGCATAATCTATGGTCATTGGACTTCGGCCCTTGAGTTCAAACAATCTTGTTAGGGTCAAGTGTCAAGTTCAGATGCACAATCTGCCAAACTGTGGTCCACAGAAGGCCCAGTTCTTGCGCTTGGTGAAAAATTGATCGGCATGGATTCTCCTGTCCAGTTTGACAACTGGGGCGATGTTTTCACTGGAACGTGTGGTTTGTTGACACACAGCCCTTATCTGGTTGGCAACAGGGTCAGTTGTCTCAATGTTCTCACGGTGGGATGATTGGGAGCATAAGAAATTCCACATGACACACAGAATGTTTGATGAGCAGAACACCCATTTTAGTAATAAATGAGTAATTTCTACGCATTGTGGAATCATGTAAATTTTCATGGCTATCTGTTAAGACTAATTTAAAAAATGTGATCAATATGGCTGCTGTAGCTTCACAAATGTCACCCCCGTGAGCTGCACAAAATACAACGCCCTTATTGGAAGACCATTATTTAGGTCCCAGAAGGTAAAATAAGAACATTATTCTCTCTTTTGAGTTATTGCATATCATGCATTTCCCTGAGTTGGTCAATAAATGTGAATAGTAATAGCAGATAATTTTGAATAGACTATCTTCAAAAGTTGATTGCTAATACTGTTTTGTAATTGTGAGTATACATGAAATGATCACTGTAATTAGATTTTTAACAATCTGCAGTTTTCTCCACAGCTTAATGCCAAAAGCAGCCCCTAACCATTCTATATCTGTATAAACTTCAAAATTCAGCCACTTTTTTCTTACCTCAAAAAGTAGGTAAAAGAGAAATATACCTGCCCAATCTATCTTCTCCTCACCTGGCTTACGCCCAGGCCTATGTTTTGTTCAGGCCATTTCATCCACCTAACCTATCTGCCCAGTTCTACCATTCTTGCACCATCAGGCCCCAAATCCTCTTCTCCCAAGAAGCCTCCACCACCCAGGTCATCCTAGGGCACTCCAGGGCCACAGTTTTCTATTCTCTGTCAGTTGTTAAGAGCATATCATTTTTACTTTTATTACCTTGAGAGGAAGTGTAAGGCAGTGGTTAAGAGAACAGCCATCTGCAGCCAGCTGCCTGGGTTTAAGGGCCTGCTCTCTCATTCATTTAAGTGTGACTTTGGTCATGTCACTCAACCGCTCTGTGCCTGAATTTTCTCACCTGTAAAATGGAGCTAAAAAACACCTTCCTCATACTGTTGTCATGAGGATAAAGCAGTGTGTGTGTAGTTTTATTTCTAACCACCATCATATGTATGTATGTATGCACATTTCTATGTACGTGTGTGTGTACACACACATGCACACACACACACACACACACACACACATACACATATATAATGTGAATTGTGGTGTTGGAGAATGTTGAATGTACTATGGCTTGCCAAAAGAATAAACAGATCTATCATGGAAGAGGTACAACTGGAGTGCTCCTTGGAAGCAAAGACGGCAAGACTGCATCTTACATAATTTGGACATGTTGTTAGGAAGGATCAGCCCCTGGAGAAGGGTATCATGCTTGGTAGAGTGGAGGGTCAGCCAAAAAGAGGAAGCTCTTCCATGAGATGGATTGACACAGTAGCCGCAACAATGGGCTTAAGCATAAAAACGACTGACATGCCACAGACTGGGCATGTTTTGTTCCATTGTTTATAGGGTTGCTATGAGTTGGAACTAACTTGACAGTACATAACAACAATATGTATATAATATATATAAAATATCACAGCTTTCAAGCTGCTTCCAACTCCTAGCAACCCTACGGGTAGACCAGAACTGTCCCATAGGATTTCCAAGGAGCAGCTGGTGGATTTGAAGTGCCAGCAGCTATAGCTATTAACCATTAAACCATCAGGGCTCCATAATGTGTATGTGTATGTGTGTATGTATGTATATATGTATGTGTGTGTGTGTATATATATATACACGTAGCTTACACCAGTACTAGGAACACATTAAGTACTCACCTGGAGTTCCTGGGTGGGACAAACAGTTAACACATTTATTTACCAACTGAAAAGTCAGTAGTTCAAGCCTACCCAAAGAGACCTTGGAAAAAAGTCTTGCTGAGCTACTTTTGGAAAGTCAGCCATTGAAAACCTATGGAGCATAGCTTTATTCTGACACATATGGAAAGTCCATTACTCAGAAATGACTCAACAGTAACCCCCCCTTTTTTTAATCAGTTATTATTATGGAAAGCCTGGTTGCACAGTGGTTAACTGATGTGATATAGCTGCTTACCAAAGGGTCTAGTTGAAACTCACCAGGCACTCTTTGGGAACACTATGGGGCAGTTACAATGTATCCTATAGGGTCACTCTGAGTCGTAACTGACTAAACAGCATTGGGTTTGGAGTTCTTCGTTTTACTGTTATGCAATTTTCCCCAATTCCATATTGCTTTGCAATTGTTCTCTGTTTCATCAGAAAAATATACTCAGCTTAAAAGCAAGCTCTAGAGAGTAGGGACCATATTTTAAAAATCTCTGTCAAAGGCTTGAATGAGTTTATTAAGAAATTCAGCCTCCAGGAGAGAACTGTTGAAGGCTTATAAGACACACAGAGCCCTCGGGCAGGTGGAGAGAGTGTTTGGGAGAGGGGATGAGATACGGTTCTGGGACAATGATTTCCGTAAGTGGTGCTGTGTGAGGAGAGGTCACCTTGTAATGGGGAAGCATGGGGTTTTCTGGCAGAAGAGGATGAACACAGTCGTGTGAGGCACATGGCATGTGTAGAGAAACTGCTGGAAGTCCAGTGTGAACAGAGTTGGGAAGGGAGGAGCAGAGATGGGCAAGAAGAGTCCAGCGTGCTCTGGGAAATCCAGGTCCCCTTGTCAGCCCCTTTACACTCTCCGGGGATGGGACTGGGATTCTTGCCACCATATCAGATGCTCATGTGAAACCTGTTAAGTGCAGCACGCAGTGGGTCTCTGCATAACCTTCCTCAATGTGTGCTCAGATCAGTGGCGGCAGACACCAGCAAACCTTCCTTATTAGGGACTCACAGTGCTCTTTTTTTACACAATTAGCCCAATCTGTTATACAGAGTGAACATTAAATTAAAATATTTCTTTCTAGAACTTTCATCATAAAACTAAATCAAGAAGTACTGTGAAAACTAGCTGTCAGCAGAAAGAATAAAAGTGCAGAGATGGCAATATTCTTAATGAGGAATCAAATGTTAATAGACCTAGCATAATAAATGACTTTCTGCTATGATTATTATACTAATCACAGACTATTATAAGGAACAGACGTACAGACAAAACTTTAAATTAAAGAGCTTATTTGACTTGTTACAGATGCATGTATGCAATCACCATGGCGTCAAAACCATCTAGATCTCTGAGAATGAGTCGTTCTGGACAACAGAGGTTTCCCAGACAGCTGAACATTAGCCCCACAAGGACCAAGAGTTTGCTATTGCAGGGTATTTCAAATAACTAAAATAAAGTCACTTAAAATAAGTATCTCCCTGCTTTTCAACCAGATTATACTAAACATAATTCATCATTATGTGTATCAGTTTTCATAGTATGTAGACGGTACATGCAGTTATGAAGATATGTATGAATAAGCAAGTCACAACCATAGCCCTAGAGTTCTTTTTTTGCTTCATGAGAAGCTCCCAATGCTAGTCTGATTTTTGCTAATTTGTCTCTTTATATAAAAATAACATAAAGATTGCAAGGCACTAGTGGATACTATGACCAAATCAATAATGCCAAGATTGGAACAACCTTCTCAAGTGGTTTCACATTCTCACCACAGTATCTCCCTGCTGCTATCGGTGCGCTACGACACGTCAGTATCATTCCAAATACTGTCTGAGAGAGACCCACATGTGTGGGTCTCTACATCGACTTGTGACCAGCAGAACCAGATGGTGCCTGGCCACCACCAGTGATAGCTGTGATAGAGCTCACAAAGTCGAGTCTCACTGGCAAAACTGAGATCTCCACTAAAAGATTGCAATTGATGGTCCAGGAGATTTGGGGTTCCCCTGAGAGCATGGCCCCTGGCCCTTATGCTGCCCCTGTCACATCATAATGAAGGTCAACTCTTTGCACAGGAATGGACTGGACTTGGTGACACAGAGTGACCATATCTTGGGTGCACTTTATGGTTCCATGCATCTATAGGATATCATCCTGATGACCTCTTACTGGAGGAAGGGGAGTGGGTGGAGAGGGTGGGACATGTATGGAGCAGAGAAGAAGAGTATGCTGTCACTGGCCAGGGAGAGTAGTGGAAGCTGCATATAGGTCAGCATGCAAATTTATATGGGAATGTACATCTTCATTCAATCATAATAAAAAAACCCTCCAAAACAAAAACAAAGTACTGTCTGATATCTCCATGACCAATACCACGGAAAACAGGTATTTATGTCAGCTTGTAACAATCCTCCTGTGTTTCTCGCAGTTAGTGGGCAGAGTGGTGTTGTTGTTAGATACCATTGAGTGAGTTCTGATTCTTAGCAACCCTATGCACAACAGAATGAAACAACATCCTTTCTTGTGTCATTCATCCTCACAATCGTTCTGCTTAAGGCCCACTGTTGTACCTACTGTGTCAATCGATCTCACTAAGGGTCTTCTTCTTTTTCACTGGCCTTCCATTTTATCAAGCATGATGTCTCTCTCCAGGGACTGATCTCTCTTGACAACATGCCCAAAGTATGTGAGATGTAGTCTCGCTATTCTTGCATCTAAGAAGCATTCTGGGTATACTTCTTCTAAGGCAGATTTGTTTGTTTTTTTGACAGCCCATTGTATATTCAGCATTCCTCACCAATACCACAATTCAAAGGCATCAGTTCTTCAATCTACCCTATCCATCATCCAGCTTTCACATGCAGAAGAGGTGACTGAAAACACCATAGCTTGGGTCAGGCACCCCAGAGTCCTCAGGGTGATATCTTGATTTTCAACACTTTAAAGAGGTCTTTTGCAGCAGACTTGCCCCATGTAACGTGCCATTTTATTTCTTGACTGCTGCTGACATGGGTGTTGATTGTCGATCCGAGTCAAACGAAATCTTTGACAACAAACTTGTCCCTGTTTATCACGACACTGTTTATTGGCCCAGTTGTGAGGACTTTTGTTTCCTTGATGTTAAGCTATAATCCATACTGAAGGCTGTGGTCGCTGATCTTCATCAGTAAATGCTTCAATTCTTCTTCACTTTTAGCAAGCAAAATTGTGTTATCTAATTAGTCTTCATCTAATCCTGATGCCCCATTTTTCTTCATATAGTCCAGCTTCTAGAATTATTTGCTTAGCATACAGATTGAAAAGGCACAGTGAAAGGATATAAGCCCAACACACACTTTTCCTGATTTTAAACCATGCAGTATCCCCTTGTTCTGCTCAAAGGGCTGCCTCTTAATCCACATGCAGCTTCTTCATGAGCACAGTAAGTGTTCTGGAATCCCCATTCTTCACAATGTTATCCATAATTTATTATGATCCACACAGCTGAATGCTTTGCATAGTCAATAAAGCAGAGGTATGTATCTTTCTGGTATTCTCTACTTTCAGCCAAGAGCTATCTGACATCAGCAATGCTATCCCTGGTTCTAAGACCTCTTCTGAATCTAGCTCAAATCTCTGGTAGTTCCTTATCAATACACTGCTGCAGCCACTTTTGGATGATATTCAGTGAAATTTTACTTGCATGTGATGTTAACAATATCGTTCACTAATTTCTGCATTCGATGGGACCACCTTTCTTGGAAATAGGCATAAATGTGGATCTCTTCCAGTTGGCTGGCCAAAGAGATATCTTCCAAATGTCTTGGCACAGAGATGAGCAAGCACTTCCAGTACTGCAGGTGTTTGTTGAAACCTCTGCACTGCTAGTCATCAGATTCCTGAAGCTTTATTTTCTACCAATGCTTTTAGCACAGTTTGGACTTCTTCCCTCAGTAGTGCTAGTTTCTGCTCATATGGTACGTAACTCACTACTGAAGTGGCTGAAGGTTGACCAGTTCTTTTGGTTATAGTGACTCTGTATGCCTTCCCTCTTCTTCTGATGCTTACTGAGTGATTTAACTTTTTTTGCTATAGAATCATTCACTATTATAATTCAAGGCTTACATTCTTCTTCAGTTATTTCAGCTTGAGACACACCCATTGTGTGCTTCCCTCTGGTTTTCCACCTCCAAGTCTTTGAGTATTTCATAATAATACTTGATCTTCTCAAGCCACCCACTGAAATCTTCTGTTCAAGTAGCCTTTCTAATTTCAAGAATTCTGACAATGGAGCTCATCTTACTATGAAGCCTAAATGTTCTTCATTAGGCTGAAATGCTCTGACTGCAGATGAAACTCTAAGCCTCAGACTTCTTCAAGCACTTGTTCATATCCAATTTTTCACAGAATCCCCAAATCCAAGCATCTTTAAAATGCACGTCTAATGGCCTCCATGAACCATGCCTCTTCTGCCACGAGACCAGAAGAACTAAATTGGGTCAGGGTTATCATTACTGAACATTTTGATCAAAGATTCCACAAAGACTGCTGATCAAAAGGGGGAAAATTGAGAACAGAATTCCAAATTCTCATGAAATCCAGACTTTTTAGAGCTACGGAGGCTAGATGAATCTTCAAAACTACTGTTCTGAGATAGTCTTTAAACTTTAAACCAAAAATATTTGAAGTCTTAAAACTAAATTATGGTTTAGCTTAACAAGTAAATAACATCTGTCTTCAATATTATACTCTTTTAAAATCTATCTATTTGGATCTAAAGCAACAACAACCACTTGAAAGATTACACAGGAACCTTAGGGGACAGTGAATTTAAATTAATGGAGGAGGAACAACTCAGAACATGAGGATAAACACAGTTGCACAACTCCATATCACTAAATTGTACACAGCGAAATGACTGAATTGGTGTATGTTTTGCTATATATATTCTTAACAACAACAAAATAACCATTAAAAAGTATGTCTTTGATAGCTTGAATAGTGCCATAACATAGAACAACTTCTTCATGAAACCTCATGTTTCTAACATTGCAGAACTAGATACATAGCATGACACAGATCCATGTGGCAGTATGGGCAGATAGGCAGGAGACAGATGCATCACCTCTAGCAAAAGCAGAGCTGTTCTCTGTTAACACGCTGTCACCAACGGGTAGGGCTGTCATTGGAATCTTTTGAGAGATGCCTGGCTCTCAGCATTCTCTCACCAGTTCATGGCTCTACCAGAAGCCTTTTGCCACAGACTTCTCCAATGATACTTAGCACCATAATCATAGCTACTATGTGTTGGGTGTCTACGGCTATGTTTCAGGATATACAGATTGGCAAGTAATAAAACAGAAGAGTTCAAAGAAAAGGCAAATGGAATGGGGTTCAGGGCACACATGGTAGACAAGATATCCATGGTAGCTAAAGTAACTGGGAAGACTCCAGTTCTTTGACATTTGTATGTCACGTAGTGCTATGAAGGTTCTCCTTTGGCTTGAGGTAGTAGAAGCCATTTCTACATTGACTGAATTTTAGTATATGCAAACAAGTTTTAGTAAGTACATACTTTGTCTGTCCCTGAATTTTGGTTAGCAGTACCTAACAGAGAAGACAAACAGAATCAGGCAGTGAAGGAAGTCCAACGAGTCTCTTGCTAAAATGAAAGAGGTAGATAGCTGCATGTTGACAAGAAAAGGTATGTTAAGTACAAAAAGACACAGAACAAATATATGGCTTATTCTTACTTGCATTCAATTAAAAGATACATACATACGTACACATATACATAATCTACATAAACTTGTATGTATGTTGTGTTGGATGCCATGACAGAGCAGAACTGCCTTATGCAAAGACAAGTTCCAAAGGAGAATGAACAAGCTGGTAATAGTAATTATCACCTGGGCCAAGGAAGCTCTGCTCACGGGAAGCTTTTTTATTTTTATTTTTTTTTCCTGAGTCCCCTTTTGAAGTATTTGAACTTTTAAAAATCATTACCTACATTGCTTTTTCAATGAAGAGTTTAGAGATTTAAAAACATAAGCAAACAAAGGGTTACCACGTTTTAAACTCGGTGTCAGCTATTCACATGGTTCCACCTTCATACTTCCTTCCCCTTCCCTCCAACTCCACTACAGACAGTAAAGGAGCCTTATGTGTCCAGGTCTTAATTTTCTCTCGTAGGGGTTTCCATTTCCAGAGATTCAGTCACAATGTTTGGAATCAGTATCCTGGTGTGTGCGCATTAAATTTGGAACTGTGTTCTACGTTGAGGCATTAGCCTGTTGTAGAGAGGATGATAATTGATTAATGCAAGTGGTGCAAAGTTCAGGGGCTAAGCCATTAAAAAGATATATCTTGTACTGAAAGCGTTCTGCTTACGCAGCAAAGAGAAAAATAGTTTATGTATGGACATACTTAGAAATAGTTCCTAGGCGTGCTCTGCATGTGGCCTGGCTGCCCACTAACTCCTTCACCTTGATTTGCTGCATTAGAGTTTTCTTAAATTTATAATAAAGCAGAATGTTAACAGGAAAAGAAGAGGAAAGAGGCTGTCAGGCAGAAGATGCGTTTGGCAGGACCACGGAATCTTCATCGGTCATCCCAGTCATTCCCAGGCTCTCTGGAACCGGCAGGACAGGACTTGCTGTCTTTGCCCATGACCTGAGATGTGTGTAGTCTTGTGTGTAGCCAAATGTAATATGTTTGCATAGTATCCTTTTTAGCTTCCTCTTCAAAACACATGACTATGTGAACTTAACACCCCATCAGAACTTGCTTTTGAAAGTGCAGTATATATGAGTGAATAAAATCTCTCTCTGAATCTTTTTTTCCCCAAGCTCCTTTTTCAGAAGGACTAAAAATTAATGGTCGGAGTCTCTGTAATTACACTTCTCCTGGTTTTACTAATGCTGCTTTACCAACTCCCTCTTGGTCCCAGTAATTATCTCATTGACTCAGCCTTACAGAAGCCTTCTGTCACCGGGTGTGGCCCACTGCACACATCTGGTTCACTGTGTTTTCTTTAAAAGGGACAGCAGGTTAACTGAAAGAAGCACAGCATAAATAGAGGTACCAGCAGGGAATCAAATCTTGGTTCTTTGTCCGCTTAGTCTCCCTGGTCTCAAGCCAACTCTTTAAGAGTGGCCATGCAGTGTTGATGGGCTGTCATCTTTTTCTGTTAGTTTTGGAAATGAAGACGAAGCATAATACGGAAACCGTGACCTTCCAATTCCTCAGAATACCTCTCCTTTTTGGGGGGCTTTCAAATCACTTTCATTTGAGGAATGAGCCATATATCATATAGTCTGGTAAATGCAACCCACAAAAGTCAATGGGAAAATTCACTTTGTCATGAGAGTTTTGCAAGCATCAAAAAGAGATGATATCTATAAAACAGGAAATAATTATAATGAGTGCTCCTTACAGTGTAAACCAAAATGAAAGCCAACCCACTGCCTTTGAGTCAAGTCTGACTCATAGCAACTCTAATAGAAAATAGCTTTGGAAGCACCATGGGGCCGTGCTCCTTTGCAGAACTGCCCCATAGAGTTTCCAAGCAGTGCCTGGTGCATTTGAACTTCTGACCCTTTGGTTAGCAGCCTTAGCACTTAACCACTGTGCCACCGGAGTCCCCTCTTATAGTGTAGATGTGGTATATATTATAGGCCAGGTTTTCTAGGAGATAGGCTGAGAGACTCAAAGCTTTGTGTGTGGCGGGTTGCTGGGCACTGCCCTCAGTCCTTAGGCATAACTGGGGTGAGGGCAGCAGATGCAGCCAGGGGGAGAAGCTGGCCTGTGATGAAGGTGCAATAGAGGCCTCAGCCTCAGTGAGATGGCTCTTCAGAGTTGGCTCAGGTTGAGACAAGGCGTTCAGGCCGTGATGTAGGCTACCCTCAGGGAGAACTCATCACCTCCGGTGAGGCAGCTGTGACCAGCAGAAAGCAGCTACTGAAGAGCTGTGAAAATGAAAAGCTCAGCCCTGAACTGGGAACGCTGAGAGCAAACCACAGCATCGCTATGTATCCAGAATTCTAAAAAGACCCTTCCTTACAAGCTAAGACAGCAACTTCAGGTAGGCCCATATGTAGTATGTTATGGTATTAAAAAAGAAACAAAACTCTTTGTTGTTGATTTGGTTCCAACTCACAGCAACCCTTTAGGACAGAGTAGAACTGCCCCATAGCATTTCCAAAGCTCTTTTCTTTACAGAAACAGGCCATCACACTTTTCTGCCGTAGAGCGGCTGGTGGTTCCCACTGGTGACCATTTGGTTAGAAGCCAAGTGTGTAACCAACTGTATCACCAGGGGACCCTATGTCACAATCTGGATCAGCTTATTGGACACCTACATTTTTTCTCTCTCCTCATAGGGTTCTGTGAAGCTGTAATATAACGGCCATCACTCAGCTTCCCACGAGAATGCTTGCTCTTCAGGACTGTGGCCTTCCTCTTTAATTTTCCTGCTTGGCTAGCAACTCTCAGGTGGTAATTCTTCTCTTTGGAAAAGGGCAAGAAAGTATGATCTTAAGTCCTAACTCCATGGCTAGGTTAACAGTCTAAAAAACTGAGTAAGCAGTATTCAATAATATATTATTCTTCTCCCTTTTTACTCAGATGACTCGATGTATCTTATTTTTTGTTAAGTCAAGAAGCCTCCAGAGAAAGAGGTCATCCTTATTTCAGATGCAGGCACAGCAGACGATGAGATGATTAAGTAATCTCACAAGGTTCAGGAAGGAATCAAAAGGAATGGCAGAGAAGATACCAAATGTCTTCTCTTTGCTGCTAAGTCATATTCTCTTTCAGGAAACTACTAATTTATAAGGCTTCTTTCCTAACAACAATAATGGAAGCTCTTTACCGAGCACTTACTATCCACTGGACTACTGGGCAGAGGGAGTAACTGAACTAAAAAGCAGTTGCCGGATACTGGGCTAAGTACGAATACACACTCTAAGGTGTTAGCAAGATTAAAATATTTTCTGAGCCCTGAACATGAGATCATAGGTGGGAACATTAAGTCATATTTGGTTGTAGAAACCACAAAGAAATAAAACCCTTTAAGGGGAGTATGTCCATCCACTGCCCAGTTCTGTGCCACCCTTACAACTGCTGTTACGTTTGAGATCACTGTTTCAGGCACTGGGTCAATCCAGCTCCTGGAGGTCTTCCTCTTTGGCACTGACCCTCTTCTTTACTAAGCATGATGTCCTTCTCTAGGGACTGCTCCCCTCTGGTAACATATCCAAAGTACGTAAGACAGTTTCTTCCTCCGTGAGCTTCTAAGGAACATACTTCTTCCAGGACAGATTAATTTGTTCTTCTGTCAGTCTGTGGTGTATTCATTATTCTTTATTAACACGGTAAGTCAAAGGCATCAGTTCTTCTTTGGTCTTCTTACTCACTGTCTAGCCTTCCCACCTATGGTGGTCATGATTATGCCAACTTGGCAACTCCACGTTTGGCTACTGTATCAAGTGGCAGGGCGGGGCCTGTGGTGGCTTCCCACCCCTCAGCTCGCACCTCTCCACCTTCCACCACCTACTGCCGGTCTGCTCTTGGAGCCAGCAGTTCGTGCTCTCTTCTGGCGACTGGTTCCTGGACTTGAACTAGCAGCTGTTGGATTCATCAACCCTTAGAGCTGGCGCTTGAGAGTCCTGTTCTCTGACCCACTGATCCTCAGTTCGCCAGCTTCTGCAGCTCCGTCTCGCCAACAGCATGGAATCTGCTGACCTACGCAAATGATGATCTAGAACTCTGGTCTCTGGCCTGCTGACCTTGGGTTCACCAGCTCCTGTGGCCACGTGAGGCTTGTGCCAGGACTGGGGACGTTCAGCTTCTGCAATTGCGTGAGCTGTTTCTTTATATATAAGTGTTTCCTTGTACATATATGTGTTACTGGTTTCACTTCCCTAGAAAACCCAGCCTAAGACACCATTCATATGGATAAGAGGCAATTGAAAATAGCATAGCTTGGGTCAGGTGCAGCTTAGTCTTCACGATGATTTATTTGCTCTTTAACACTTTAAAGAGGTCTTCTGTAGCAATCTGAACAATGTAATGTGTCATTTCTCTTCCTGACTGCTGCTTCCATGGATGTTGATTGGGGATCCACATGAACTGAAGTCTTTGACAATTTCAATCTTTTCTGTATTTATCATGATGTTTCTTATTTGTCCAGTTGTGCAGATGTTTATTTTCTTTATGCTGAGGTATAATCTGTACTTAAGGCTGCGATCTTTGATCTTCATCAGAAAGTGCTCCAAGTCCTCTTCACTTTCAGCAAGCAAGGTGTGTCATCTGCATATTGCAAGCTGTTAATGAGTCCTAGAGGCCAGAGTAGAACTAGGACTCATTAATCGGATCCGACTCGATGGCACTGAGTTTTTTTTTTTAATGAGTCCTCCTCCAATCTTGATGCCTTGTTTTCGTCATATAGTCCTCCTTCTCTTATTATTTGCTCAGCATACAGATCAAATAACTATGTTGAAAGCCTGCAACCCTGACACACATCTTTCTTGATTTTAAACCACATAGTATCCCCTTGTTTTGTTTAAATGACTGCCTCTTGGTCTATGTACAGGTTTTTTAGGAGCACAGTGAAATGCTATGGAATCCTCATTCTTTGCAATGTTATCCACAGTTCGTTACACGCCAAACTATTGAATGCCTTTGCATAGTCAATAACACACAGCAAAATATCACTCAAGTATTTTCTGCTTTCAGCCAAGATCTACACCGTCTTCTGAATCCAGCTTGAATTTCTGGAAGCTTGCTGTTGATGTACTGATGCAGCCATTTTTGAATTATCTCAAGCAGAATTTTACTTGACTGGGATATTAATGATATTATTTAGTGATTTCCACATTTTGCTGCATTATGTTTCTTTGGAATGGGCACAAGTAAGGATCTCTTCCAGCCAGCTAGTCTGTTAGTTGTCTTTCCAATTTCTTGGCATACAGATGTGCATGCTTCCAGCTTTGCATCCACTTGTTGAAACATCTCAAACAGTATCCTGTCAGTTTCTAGCAGCTTCTTACTGTGCCAGTGCCTTCCACGCATCTTATACTTCTTCCTTCAATACCAGAGGTTCTCAATTATGGTAGTGTGCCATTTCAGACACGCATACTAGAATAAAAAAAAAGTGCACTTCAAAAAATTCAGAAAAAATAATCTGATTGATAGAGAACCTGAAATAATACCAGTCAAGGGACTGGAAGCTTTAAAACATGAAATTTAAGATACCATACAAAAATAAATAAAGATGAAAAGTCATGGCTCAAAAGGAGTTTCTGAGGAGACAGAAGTGAAAGAAGTCTGAGTATGGAAGCACAGACACAACGGTCCTACTCAGGGACCAAGTTCTTAGAAGTGGACTAAGGACACAGAAGAGCAGGGTAGATGGACAGCTGGGTCCTGTGAGCAGCTCTTTATTTATCTCCAGAAAGATGCTCAGTCAGAGGTCAGTCCACTGTGGTGGAAGAGAGAAGTGCTCCGGTGGTTGGAGACTCCATGCACAGGAAACTTGACTCCACACGTCCCTGACATCTCGACCACAGTGATGACAGTCCCTGACATCTTGACCACAGTGATGACATCTCTGAGGGGGAACGCAGTAGAAACGTAGGTCACTGCTGCCTGTGAGGCAGACCTTTCCACTCAGCTTTAAAAACTGCCATATTTTACACTAGGATTTAAACAAAATGCGTAGGTGTCTCAGTTATCTAGTGTTGCTGTACTAGAAATGCCACAAGTCAGTGACTCTGACAAGCAGAAATTTATCTTTTTCCTGTTTAGAAAGTTAGAAGTCTAGATTTAGAGGCTCAGCGCTAGGGGAAGGCTTTCTCTCTTCATCAGCTCTGGGAGAAGGTCCTTGTCTCTACAGCTGCTATTCCTTGGCTCCTTGGTGATCTTCATGTAGTGTGGCATCTGTCTTCTCCCATCTCTGCTGTGTCTCTGTGCTTAACCTGCTGCCTTTAATTCTCAAAAGAGATTGACTCAAGACATCCCCATGCTAATATGGTCCATTAACATAACAAAGAAAACCCTATGCCCAAATGAGATTTTAACCACAGATATGTTAGGATTTACAACACATATTTTGGGGAAACATATTCAGTGTTCAGATAAAACTAAGTAGGTAGTTGGCATACAATAGTGAATAAAAGCCTATGGGCTCTGGAACAATGGTGTTGTTGTTGCTGTTAAGTCGACTGTCACTTAGTCAACTTCACGTGTGTCGAGTAGTACTGCTGCATTGAGTTTTCAAGGCTGTGACATTTCAGAAGCAGATCTCCAGGGTCCACACTGCCAGCCTTTCAGCCAGTAGTCAAACACTTACCCATTTGTGCTACCCAAGGAGTGCAGGGAGCGACACAACCTAGATTCAAATTCTAACTCAGCCACTTATTCACTGTGCGCACCTGAGAAGCCCTCTGAACTCTCTGTGCTTCACTTTGCTTATCTGTACAATGACAGTCATTACAGTATCTGCTTGTAGGGTTGTTGGGACGAATAAAGTCGTCGATACTCAGGATACTACCTGGCACACAGCAAGTGTTTGATAATATTCCCAAGCCAAACCACTGTCACTGAGTCAATTCTGACTCACAGCATCTCTGTAGGACAGAGCACAGCTGCTCCATAGAGTTTCCAAAAAGCACCTGGTGGATTTGAATTGCCAACCTTTTGGTTAGCAGCTGTAGCACTTAACCACTATACCACCAGCATTTTCTCGATAATATTAGCTTTTGTTATTTTGTTGTGTGACTTTTAATGGTCTGTTTAACTTACATTTTTATCATAAGAATAACCTTTTCTTACAACTTAGCTTAAATCTTCTAATCTGAGACAGCCTAGCCCAAGGACTGACACAGGCTTGAATGTGACACAGAATTTGGGAAGCTCTTGAAGGAAGCTTCATTCTTGCAGGAAGCACACTGAATGAAAAGCAAAACTGAGTCTGAGTCCTGGCTCTACCAGTTACTGGTTGTGTGACTTGAGGCAAGTAAAGTAATCTTTCCTGGCCCCAAGTTATTTCAGCTATAAAATGAGAATAATAATAGCGCTATAACTCATAGGATGCTTGCCATGAGTAAAAGCACAAGCTATACATGAGGCAGAGGGGTGGCATGCACTCGACGGTGCTGCATTATTACTTAGCCTTTATTTTCTCCTTAATTAGAGATATCTTTAACCTGGCTGCTGATAACAGTTGAGCACCATAAATTCTTAGTTTGCTATTTCAATTTCCGTTTTTCTCTTCCATAGATGTCTTGTGAAGGAATTACGAAAAAAACGAAAGAAAAAAGATTTCTCACTCAAATGAAATACTGCGGCATAAAAATACTTCTGATGGTCATTTTCCATTTAGAAGGGGATTACCTTGCTACTTAACTGCATCTCTTAACCATAGATCTTTGTATGTTGAAACTGTAATTCATGTTATTGTCAGAGCTGGGGCAGGGGCAGCCAGGGGTCAGTGGTAAGACGAGAGTCTGAAGCAGAGACCAAGCATCAAGAATGGGTGGATTTAAAACAAGCAGAGACAACCTGAGTATGAAGAATTTGAGATGGATAAAGACAGCTGTGCACACAGAAGTGATATAAATGATAATGATAGCTATTCTGTGAATGCCCATGTTTAGCTCGCCTCTGTAAGATAAGCGGAAGTGTCAGGACTTGAATCAAGGCCTATTATGTCTCCAATCCCTAGGTTTTTTCCTCCTCTCCATACTCATGTCTAGAAGTTATGAGCTACCATAGGAGGCAGATTCATGGCAGGTTAAAGTCCCAGACTCAGATTCCACGTGTTCTAAAAGCTTTTACGGAATGAGTCACTGGCAAAAGAACACTAAGTTGGGTGGGAGAAATGTAGTTTTTTAGAAATCTCAAAATATAAAAGGTTTTCTAGACCTCCTTCAGCATTATCTGTGGTGCCTGATGACAGAGTCAACCTTGCCAGCTGGGCACTGGAGAATCTGAGGGTGGAAGAGGTGACTGGCAGCCCCTGACCGAGGACAGCTTCACAGGGGCAAGAACCCCAAGCACCAGCTACTGATGAGAAAACTGTACATCAATCCCTAATCTACCCTAGCTCCCTGGGGCTCTCTGGCTCAGACTACACTTGTAATTTGAAAAAGGTCATGTCCCCATTCCACAGAACGTAAACAGATTTTAACACAGAAATATAAACTAATTTCTCCAATCTTAGCAACCACAGGTCTTCAAATTTTCCTGTTTCCCCCCTGCTTCATTTACCTCATTAAAAGGAAGTTAGGACCCATTCATCTCCATAAATAGCTCTACTTTTTTGAGATCACCTCAGAAGGAGACTACTTGACTAAGGTAGAATTACTATCTGTTAGAGAATTTAATCATATTATTTCTCTTGGTATTAGTTGTAAAGTTTCTTAATGCCTTCAGTTAACAGGAGGTTAAAAAAAAAACAACTCACTGCCATCGAGTCAATTCTGACTCATAGTGACCCTACAGGACAGAGTAGAACTGTGCCATGGGGTTCCCAAGGAGCACTTTGCAGATTCGAACCACCAACCTTTGTTTAGCAGATACAGCACTTAACTGCTGTGCCACCAGGGTTTCCTAACAGTAGGTAGCCATAGCAATTTCTAAGCATCTCTGTTACTGACAGCAATCTCTACTGACTTTTTGGGGTCACCATGAGAGAGGGGCCTAGGCAACTATGGACATCAACAACTGAGGCTCTGAGAGTTAAGAGATTTGCTTCAGAACACAAAGTAGCTGGGTTATGTTGGTAAACACAGGATTTGACTCTGACTTTGGACCTCCTTCCACCATTTTTTAATACAGATGACACACCTTCTCAACTGGCTTGCCTTCCACACACCCCTCTTCAGCCCCACCCCCATCCTTTCTTTGCCTCACTGCCTTTGAGTCAGTTCTGATTCACACTGACCCCTAGATGACAGAGTAGAACTGCCCCCTCATTTCCAAGGAGTGCCTTGTGTATTTGAACTGCTTATCTTTTGGTTAGAAGGTGCAGCACTTCACCACTATGCCATCGGGCTTAAAGGAACTTTCCTATGTAATCCTGTAGGCCCTGGGTTGTGTCACACTCAGTCGCTCATACTTACCTATGAGATGCTTCTATTTACTACATAAAAATGAAAAATATAATGTTGTAAAAAATATTCTAGATCTCACATTCCCTTTCCTCTAATAAGTCTATGTTGTTGGATGCTGTCGAGTTGGTTCCAACTGCTAGTGACCTTATGTATGAAAGACATAAGACTGAGAGGTTGAAGGAAGGCATATTCAAAGAAAGAGGCTAAGACATGCTAGGGAGGGGAAAGCACCTACATTGGCTGCTTTGATGTTCCACGCTCCCTTTTTCTCCCAATAGCAAACACTTACCGATGGTACTTAATGTCACCCCTTAAAAGCCACTGAACCACAGCAAGGAAAGAGAAATAAACAAGCAGATCCTAACCAACCAACCAATCCAGATGTGTCTCTTGGCAAACAAGGGGTGGGGGGTAAGAAAATGGCTTTTCTTAATTGTCTTCCTAAAATATGTCAGTTGGAAATCCGTGAAGAAACAGAGTGGAGGAAAGAAGCCATACACAAGACACTGTATGTGGCCACATGTCAGGTAGCTCACAGCCATGGAACAGGCAGGCAGTCTCTACATTGTACTTTATGCTTTTTCCACCTATTTATTCTCTCATACGAACAAGAAAAAGTCACTCAGTGAGAAGTTGACTGATGGACAGGAATTAGCTGACATCACAAGGCTGTCAAGAAGTCATCTTTGCACAACCAGCCAAAACATCTGGATTTTCATAGGCAATGACCCACAAGTTTTGGCCAAGGCTCCCTACGGAGAAAATCCTCCCACTGTGGCATCTTCTTCATGTGATTTCTCAGTATTCCTGGTTCCATCTCAAATCATCAGTGCCAAAGAGTTACACCTCCACGTCTCTGTTTGCAACTCAACAGATTTTCAGATGGTGCTGTATTTCCTGACAAAGGCTCTGTTTGTCTCACTCGAATTTTAGGAACTGGTGAATGCAAACACAATTGCAACTATTGTCACCACATCTCATCCCACTCAAGATGGTCAGACTGAATCCCCTAAAGCTTGCTGCTGCAAAGTCTTAGTAACAAGACAGTCATTCAGTAAATGTTTATTGACCATGTGCAACATACTACAGCCATGCCAGACTTCTTATTACCTGGTGTGCCACTCCATATAATGAGTGGGTTGGTCTTGCTGCATTCCTAATAAGAAGACTCTCCAAATCTTACCTCAATCACATACAATGAAGTTGGGAGCAAACAAGAATTTTTTTCTATCTCTACATATTTTCAAGTTATTTACAAGATAGATTTTGCTACAAAAGTTTCTGTTCACTTGTGGATTCACATGCCAAATATTTATTGGGAGCCTATATTGTACCAAAAAACCCCAAAATATTGTACCAGGCACTGTATATATGCAGCTAGAGCTACAGGCCTTGAGGTCTGGGAAGTTTTGTCGTAAGAGAGTACCATCTTGTTGTAGGTCTGCTGGTTAAGTAACACTACCTAACACTTAACAGCACACACTGCAGAACAGGAACAGGCCATATAGAGTTTTAGAAAGCACAGACCAAGATGAATTCCTATCATGTAACTAAAATTATAGGACATTAGTCACAAGAATTCCTGCAATGATAAATGTTTATGGAACTCTTCCCAGGACATCTGAAAAGAGACTGACCCCTGAGCAGGGCCACCTAGTGTTGACTATTTTTCTACCTTACCTCTTAGGCAGCAGTCAGAACCACAAAGAAAACCAAAAATTAATCCCCTGGCCCTGCAACTACCAAAGTAGAACAACTTGGCATAAAATAGAGAAGGTCTCGGAAAAGGGCATACTTTCGGTGACTTAGAAGACTATGTTAGTTCAGAAAGGGAAAGGGTTTACATGTACCTGGGAACACTGCTGCCAGCTCTTATTGCAGGCACCAGTACTTTTTAAACATTAACGACAACAAAAACGGTAACTTACTGAAATTTCCTGAAGAACAGAATGCCAAGAGGGACACTAACATAAACTCATATAACAGAAGAGCAAACCAAATTCCGTTGCCGTCAAGTCAATCCTGACTCACAGCGACCCTACAAGACAGAGCAGAACTGCCCCACAGGGTTCCAGTGAGTAGCTGGTGGATCTGAACTGCTGATCTTTCGGTCAGCAGTTGAGTTCTCACCACTGTACCACCAGGGTTCCCTATAACAAAAGAAAAGGTCCTAAAATTCCTCTTTATCCACCGACGTGTCTCACTTGCTTTGTCCCTTAATCTCTCCGCTTTCTTAGTTCTTCTTCACATTTGGTACCCACGGTCTTCCTCCTGTGACCCACGGATGTACTCAAACTCTCTGTGACACACAGGTTGTTTCTTTCCCTAAAGCAGGGAAGATTTGTGGGAATAAAAGACTGTCTTGCTGTAGCTTTGGTCATTCTTTGTATTTGTGTTTTTCTCAAATGCTGTGTGGTACCTGCCTGTGAAGCTCAAAATATTTTATAAATCTTCACTCATTGCTTCTGGCTGTCATGGAATATTTACAGAAAGAAATTCTGCAGCGAAAAAAGTGAGAAGAAAAAGATGACTGTAACATAACACCTAACTCGACTAAATGGCAATGGGTTTGGTTATTTGAGAAATTTTGGACTCATTATTTTCAATCTAGGGTCTTCTCCCCTAAACATGCTGGCAACATATACTCGTATCAAAAGTAAGAGGTTTATAAATACATAAATACAAAAGATAAACACTGAGGTTTATAATAATGTTAGGAATTTAGAAAGGGCTAATACTGTGCCACTACATAAAAAAAAAAAAAAGGAATTTGGTAATACTCTTCAATTTTTCCAAAACCCTGTAGATGTATCGTACACAGACAGAAAAACACACACATATTTCACTCCCGGCACAGACTCAATTGAGGTGAAATTCAGCAGCCATTTAATCGAGTATTGTCAAGGTGAGATTATCAAGTGACTTCCCCCACTGACAGACTGCTGCAACACTATTAAAATTTTAGGGAAGTAAATATAACGACAGTAATTTGAGCTTGTCGAAAGAACACAGAAATGTAAAACATTAATAAAATCCAGAGAAATTAGAAAACAACTCCACCAACAAAACGAGGCAGGCAGCTGCCACCACGTTGCACACCAGAGTCAGAAACAAACACTGTGACGGCTGCCACCCCTCTACTGGAACCTCTTGTTGCAACTGAAATGTTCTTTAGAGGAAAATAATTGACAAGCCACGGAGAATCTCTGCTTTATTTCCTTGATATCCATTTTCCACAGTGCCTTTCCTCAGCCTCAACAGCTGCAGGCACTCTCCTCTCCCAGCTTCATGCCAGGCTTGGTGTTTCCTGTGACATCCATGGTAGCATTTCTGCCTCTGTGGGACTTCTGTGCAAGTGACTCTCTTTGGGTTGCTGCAGTTCTCTCTGTTGAGCAAGAAACAGCACCAGTGGTGGTGCTGTGGAGACAGTCCCACAGGAACGCTCCTTAGCTGTGATTTCCCTGTGACCACTGCTAACGCTAGTCTGAGAGTCGTGTGTGACCACCTGCGTGGTTGCTGAATCCAGTGCAGCCCCCTTGTGTCGACAGTCAACAACCGTCTTTGTTCTTACATAATCCTGACTACAATAACATGTGGCACACGGAAGCCATTCTGTTGGTGAGGGAGTGCTCATCCCTCCCCTGATGTGATATCTATCCCAGGCAGCCATTTGGTACAGCTGTTAGGATGCTGTCAGAATTCTTTTGTCCATAAGAGGTGCAAAACCCACACCACACTGTAACATGTTCATTCCCTTGGGTAACATCAACATTAATATCAATGGGTACCCTGTCTCTGACCTTAGCAGGCTTCTGACTGACGCAACAAAATACGGGAAATACAGTCTCTCAGACAACATGAAGCTGGCTGGCATTCTCTACCTAACTGGCATGCGTAACATTAGAAAATACATTCATTTTTTGTGCTAATCAAGTCCATTTTAAAACTGTGAGGTTCCAGGGCATAAGCTGCTGGTATGACTTTTATGTTCAAAACAGTTTGTAGCGGTGGAGCCCACACGATTGGCAGTATGAGCTCTAATACTTAGCTGTTTGTGCTGAAACTTAGTTGTTTACATTTTTAATAAAGCAATGGATTGGATTCATTCTATCAGATTCCTAGACTTTGGGAGTGCCTTGGTCACAAAGACACTGGAGCTCTCACTTTGGGCATGATAATGTCCTGTCACGTAACACAAGAGTGGGGAAACTGTGATACTCACATCATCCAGTTTTACAAAGAGACCTCTTTATGGACGGAGTTCACTTGGACAACGTGCAGCTTTTGATGTGTAACTTTAGAATAGGGGCTGCCAGTGTCCAGCAACTGAAGTTAAATTCAGAGGCCAACACAGCAGGGAGAGTAGGGTAGTATACGGTGGATCCATTCCAGAACTGCAGTGGGGACAGTTAAGGCTAGTTAGTATGACTATCTGTAATTTCCCCTGGAAACAGCTCTCTAGGGAGCTAGCTTCTATCAGATGGGTGCATTTCATGTTAGTCTAACCCTGCAAAAAGCATCAAGACATATAACAAGCAATAACCAAAAAGAAATCAATCCAAGTGAAATATATAATTCCACAGTGTCTCTCAGATGAGAGCGGTCTGGAGATAGAGCTCTAGAGGTGTTACAAAGTTTAGACTGGATAGAAGAGACATTAAGACCAGAGTGTTTGCCACTGGTAGGCTACAGTAACTGAATGCGAAATAGTTCAGACCTATCTGTCTTTGTTTGAAAACAAAACTACACTTTCTGAAATCAGTTGTTAACTCATGGAAACCCAAGTCCTTGACATGAATGGCAAAAGGCACATAGCGTGACTTTCTCCAAAGACAGTTCCATGTCCTGTCTGGATTCTGATGGAGGGACTACTTGAAATATTTTACTTCTGGGTACACAAGTAATGGGGCTCCCAGCAAGAAACATGGTAGAAAGCTGGAGATGCATTCCACCTGAGCAGTCAGCCAATATTCAATTGTAGAGAAAACCTAACTTGTCCATACTGGGAAGAGTCTGATGGGCAAGAATATGACATTCACTTATGTGTGACAGAATGAGATGATGAACAGGAAAATGAATATCATGTTCCAATAATTCATGGAATTGCTGTCAACATTCAAACCACTGTGATTTTCAGAGTGACAGTTAAGAGAAAGGACCGTATGTTAGTTAACTTTGAAAGGGGATTTACATAAATGATAGAAAGCAAGCCTATGTGTCTCACACTGGGCTATATTCTGCAGATGTTTCTACAAGTGGATTTGGGGCCACAGCAATCTAGGATTAGAGTATCTTCTGTTATCAGCTCCTGATATAACCCCTCACTGGCCCTTCCCTTATTTACAGTCCTATCCATTCACTTTAACTAGAGACCAGGATTTTTAAGCACTGATTATTTTCAGGAAATAGAATTCTACTTTCTAACCGAAAAAAAGAGGAGGAGTAGAAAAAAGGTAACTGCAGAGACAAAGCAGTGGTTGGTACTGGGCTTGGTATTTGATGGCAAGGGCTGCTTGGGAGGAGGAACACACTAGACACTACCGTATCTTCTCAATATGTATCTAAACTTGATATTTTATAAAATGGAACTTAACTAGACAGCAACAGAGACAAAGAGACACAAAAGCCTGTCTTGCTACAATAATAGAGAAAGGACCTGAACTAAGCACATTGCTGGAGGGGAAGATAATAAAAAAGGGGTGAATTCCAAGAGATGGTTTGGGTGGAATAATTCACGGGCCCACAGGATCACTGGACAAAGTTATATTATGGTAACAGAAACTGAATACTCAAGAAAGTCCCTTAGTTTACTCAACAGATATCTACTGTTACTAGGAAACCCTGGTGGCACAGTGGTTAAGTGCTACATCTGCTAACCAAAAGGTTGGCAGTTCACATCCATCAGGTGCTCCTTGGTAGCTATGGGACAGTTCTACTCTGTTCTGTAGGGTCGCTAGCAGTCAGAATTGACTCAACAGCAGTGGGTCTGAATTTATTAAGAACTAGGGATACAAAACTGGTGGAATACATCCTCTGTCCTCATGGAGCTTAGTAGCAAAAACACTCTAGATAGCTAGTGATGCTACTAATTTGGAAAAAGAATGTAAATGGCGCAGGGAGCAGGGCTGGATAACAGGTATTAAAGCTAACGAGTTCACTTTTTAACATGCTGAGTTTCAGGTGCCAAAGGCATCCTAAGGTAGAGACATTAGTGAATAGGTCTGCAGATCACAAGAACTGGCATCACATCTGTAAAGTGGCTGAAGTCTGTGTGATCACCTATAGAAGGCAGGTCAAGTAAAAAGACAGCCTCGGAAGGAAGGGTGAGTAACAGCAATGTTGAACAGGAAGGAAGAGCAAGCAGCCAAAGGTACTGGGGTGGAGAGGTCAGATCAGGTAGGCAAAATCTGGAATGAACCAAGTTGCGACATTAAAGAGGGGAGTTTGGTTTTCCGCAACTGTTGGCTTTCTTTGAACATTTCACTAGACAGTAAGGTCTGTGTAGGCTAGGACCATGGCTATATGGTTCACCCAGTCTTCCCAGTGGTTAGAATCGAATCTGGGAAAGGTGCTACTTATTGGAGAAGTAACCAGGTGTAGGAAATGCTGCAGCCCAGGCAGATAAGTTAAGGGCTGGAACATCGATACTGGACTTACCAATTATGAAATTTCTGGTAGTGTTGAAAAGAACAATTTAAGTGGCTGGCAGGAAGGAAGTGAAATAATATTACTGGCTTTTGAAGTAATAGAAATGTAAAGAACTACTTAAAAAGGCATAGCAGATATACAACTTCTAGACAATACTCTTTTTATTTACGAGTATACCAAAAACGGATTCATGTTGTTAATGACCTGCTGACTGCCAGACTGACATGAAACTAGAATAGGGAACACGACAGTTATACTAAAAGTACAAAAATAAAACAAAATAACAGGGCATTTGGCCATCAATAGAATGCCAAGTTATTTTCAAGCCCTGAATAGTACAATCCAACACATAAACTCGAACCGCTGCACAACCTGAAACTCGTTTAGAAATACAACAGGCAAGAGTTGCTTGGTGACTGGCTTCGTGGATCAAAAGAAGATTTACTCTGGAAAGCTACAGCATTTCCATGTATCTGGTTCTTCTTCACAGAAACTAAAACTAGTTAAATTTAGCAATTGGCTGATTATCAAAAAACAAAAATAAAAACAAAACAATGAACCCCAAATCAAATAAATCCTGGACTTTAGCTTGGACTAAAGAAAATTTGTTTTGAACTAAGCACTTAAAAGCCCTAGAAAGCAATAAAATGAAAGGTAATTTGCACAGACTAATGGAACAGCTGAACAGAAGGAAGTGGAGAATGGGTACTGGGTAATGGATAAAAAGTTTTGTTTTAGAATTGTGTTGTAAAACAGTCTCTCCCTGATGATAAAGCACTGGCTAATGACACCTAGAATTTTCTGTTGGAGCCAGAAAACTTTAAGTTGTGAGACTGTACATTAAAACAGAAAGCAATACTACATAAAGTCAAAGTCACGTCTTACAATTTCATACTTAGGGTAGTACCCTCTGGCACAGGACTAGGTGTTTTTCAGTTAAAAACGCAAAACAAGAAATACTTTTTCATGAGTCACTTAGCTTAGACATTTAATACCCAGCACTAACTCAGCTCATGAAACATCTCGAAAGAGGTGATTTTATTTTCCTACTTTACGACAAAAAAAGCGAAAGAAGGAAAACAGATCCACAAAGTCAACCTGACCACAATCAGCCTTATGTATTTATCAGTGGGTACATACACGTGCTTTACATCCTTTCATCATATGTGAGGTCTGAGAATTAAGTTAGCGAACTCATCTAGAAAAAGTGCTACATACCTCACTGCTGAATATCACCACGGTACTTTCAAAGTCCTCCTTTGGGAAGCTGTGCACCAATACCAGTGCCTAGTCCACCTTTCAAAGCCATTTTGGAACTCTTTTTCTGGACTGTCCATCAGAGCTTTCGTACCATGGGGGCTGACAATTAAATTCGCAAACTTATTCTAGAAAAAGTGCTCTGATGGGTAGACTAGGCCCTGGCATCAGTGCATAGCTTCCGCAAGAAGTACTGATATTCAGCAATGAGGTATGCAGTACTTTTTTCTAGGATTAGCACCTGAACTTAATTGTCTGACTCTGTGTGTGCCATCTGTTTTTATTAGACTGTAAATAACTTTGAAGTCAAAGGCTGCATCTCATTCATTGTTGCTTGAGCACTTGCATTCTATTTTATGCTCAGTGCTCAATACTGATGATTGCTGTCAAGTGAGCTCTAACTCCTGGTCACCTTACCTACAACAGAACAAAGCGCTGCCTGGTCCTCTGCCATCTTTATGAGCACCGACGTGTTTGAGTCCATTTGGGTCAATCCATCTCATGAGTGTTTCACTCTTTTTCGAACCTCTACATTATCAAATGTGACGCTCTTTTTTAGCTATTGGTCCCTTCTCGTGATGTGTCCAGGTAAATACTGGTTAAATAAATAAATAATGATATATCAGCCCTCAGATAACTCAGTCACATGGAATCCGTACTGGTAATCTAAGTCATCTTTATTACCACTTCATAAGTAATTTCACAGTCTTTTTGACCAATAATAGTCCAGGACAATCACATATGCTCCTTAATTCAAGAGTCATAGGAAAGCTTAGACCAGAAGGTGATCTTAACTCACTGGCTTTAACGACACTCTCTTTAGCTCCCCTCCTGTTGTCCATCGGCATTAGGGCTAAATCTGTACAAGTGAATACCTAGATGAAGGCATGGAGACGCTGACCGGGTCGTTAGCTGTTAAACAGCACCTAAGAATGAACTACAAGCTATTTGTTTTCAGTCTGGCCTGGGATTTGTGTTTAGAGGATCAGTTTCCTTGTAAATTATCCAGCAGTATAACAGGAAAAGTTAGGCAAGGAAAAGGATTTGTGTTTGATGTAATGTGGAAGTAAGGGTTGGGAAATACCTGCCATAACCTATATATGGGAGCCCTGCTGGTATAGTGTTCAAAAGCTATGGCTGCCAACCTCTTGGTACAAATCCACCAGTTGTTACTTAGAAACTATATAAGGCAGTTCTACCTTGTCTTATAGGGTCTCTATGAATTAGAATCAACTTGATGGCAATGGGTTTGGGTTTTTTCTAATTCATATACCACTACAGATGTGATTCAATGATAATTATCAGCAACAGAGTAGAGAAGTACATCATAGGTTAGACTTAATTCATTTTCTTCCTCTGTCTTCCACTGTGAGGGCATATGCACTGAAGAAAGAACACAGGTGTTACAGCCAGAAAGACCTACATTTGAAATCTTGCTTTCTCAGTAACCTTGGCTAAGTCACTCAATGCCTTACATGATGGTTGCACTATGTGGATAAAAAATGCCTTAGGGAGAGCTAGAAATCAACAAGTAGTGCTATTTTCTTCCTTCCTTCCTTACAACAGACGGAGTCTTAATAATGTTAAATCCATCAAAATTCCTCCAACATGGGGCCCAGTGTCTAAGTACTTGCTGAATGAATGAAAAACATACATCGGATTCCTATGCTGCTGCAGTGTTTGAGCGAATTTCCCATCGTAAGCATTACTCACGCCGGACAGTGGTCAAAAGAACTCTGCGATCCACTGAACGCAGTTGGCTTCCCTGGCGGACAGCTTGGTAGACCGTGAGAAACTGTGTTTGGCAGATCACGCTGTATGATTACAGTCACAAAGAATCCGGAAAATTTGACAGGTAGAGCGAAATATGACTTGATTAAAGGCTGCATTAACTGAATTTTAGTGATAACATGGATTTTTGTCTGTTTACTTCATTTCTTTGTTTTCTGTTGTCACACTGAAGAGGGGTTTCTTTTAGCTTAAACCTGTCTCACTTGGTCCCCGACTATAATTACTTTACCTTGTTTCTGAACAGTGCGTCCAGGAAACATAACTGGTCCCATTGTCCATGTTTCTGTGGGACAAGATGGGAAGTTCATAGAACAGACTCAGCTTCTTGCTTCTCCTTTTACCCAGCAATGTGAGACTTAAACATGTTTTTTAGAAAGAATGATAAAGCAGGAAATCACTGAGAAGATGAAATGTACAGCTCCTCAGGGTTCCACCACTTTTCCTAGCTTTTCTGAGGTAGACTTGAATCTAGATGATTCTTTTACTAATGCCACTTATTCTTGGGATATATTTCTATTTATGCATTTTATTTTTCTAACTCCTGACTACTAAGGGGGCAACAACAACAAAAGACAGGTTAGAGGGAAAAAATAAAAACTCCCTGTTCTGAAGTCAACCTCCACTGGAAGATAGTCCGCTAACACCAGCCTCAAGATGGGAGGCTATTTTGCAGCTAGATTAATCAGTCTTTTGTGGTATTTGTCAAGCTTCACATAACATAATTTGTCAAGCTTCTCTGATTTGAGAAAAGTACTAAAGAGGACACAGTAAATAAGGAAACTCATAAATTTTGCATATTCTGTGTTAGGATTTATGATGTGGACAATCCAGTGATTATTTGTATTTTTGGTCATGCAATTCAATAGCAACTTCATTTTTAGATATTTTAAATACAGTTAAAATACATGAACATACTAGTTTTACTACTTTCAAATAACAAAACTGTATGTTTCTAGAATGCAGGGCTCTCACAGTTTAGAAGGAGGTTCTCAGTCTTCAGATTCGGCTTCTGAATATATTACATTTGATGAGAAGTGGGAACAAGATAAACCAGAAATAAGTATAGAAGTGGACTATGGAGTCCACACTCCCAAGAAGATTATCCAGGATTTCTTTTTTTGTGTGTGTATATGTATGTATCTGTTTAAAAGCTTCTGCTAAATCACATAAAAATTATGTAAGCAGGTAATACTAGGAATCTCCTGATGCAGTTTTCCTCTCACCTGATTACATATGAGACGTGTAGTTAATATACAAGGAGCGCCAATTAAGTTCACAAACTCATCCTAGAAAAAGCGCTACACAACTCAGTGCTGACTATCATGATGGTCAACTCTGAAGTACTGCCCTTGGGAAGCTAGGCACTGATGCCAGCACTCAGATCACCTTTCAAAGCAATTTTGGAACTCTTTTTCTGCAACGGCCATCAGAGCTGCCATCATATTACCCTTGATGTCCTGAACATCATCAAAATGACTTCCTTTCAATATGTCCTTTGTCTTCAGGTGAAGGAAAAAGTTATTGGGGGCCAGATCAGGTACAGTTATTTGTTTACTGGCTACAACTTCCTCACAGACAACTATATAATTAAGTTCAGGAACTTGCCACCTTGCTGTTGTGTGCAATGGCCATTCCAGAAAGAGTTCCAAAACTGCTCTGAAGGGTGGATGGCACACTGACATCAGTGCATAGCTTCCCAAGGGGAGTCCTTCAAAGGTGACCATGGTGATATTCAGCAGTGAGGTATACAGCACTTACAACAATTAAGTTCGCAGACTTAATTGTCTGACCTCGTACATATCATGCTTTCATATCATGCTTTGCCGTTTGCAAAAGCTTCCCCTTGCCCACAAGACAATGGCATTAAGATGATTCACTAACTGTAAGATCTGATTATCTGCCTCAGATTTTATGCCTAGTACGCATTCCAGTGGAAACCCTGGGGGCGTAGTGGGTGAAGTGCTACAGCTGCTAACTCAAAGGTCTGCAGTTCAAATCCATCAGGTGCTCCATGGAAACTCTACAGGACAGTTGTACTCTGTCTTAAAGGGTTGCTATGAGTAGGTATTGACTAAAGAGCAACTGGCTTGGTTTGGGGTTCTAGGCATTACACGTGGAACTCAAATTCAGGCCTTTCGGCGGATTCCTGCATGCTTTGCCATGAAGCTAGAAGGCAAGACTGGCACTGTGAATGAAGACGAAAGCACTGTCATCTCTGATCCCACTGGCACTGTCTGCTACTCTTCCTCTTTCTGGATTATCCTTTTGGTTTTAGCCTTTACCAGCAGTTAAGCAATCATAGCACAGGAAGGAAAAGTTCATTTTGCTTGGTCTACCAGTTGCTCCTAATGCAGACGCCTGGCTTTCAGGTGGCCAGCAGTTCACTACCACGTATCTCTACAGACCCTGAAATGCTTCTGCCAACCAGGGGGCTTATTTTCAAAAATTAACCTGTACTTTTTTACTTATTAAGGTGGACTAGGTGGATTAAAATGATTAACATGAGCATCTAATTTGTTTTAATTAAAAAAGAAACCAAATGTACCCTGTTTTCCCAGTAATTCCTTTCTCCCCCCTAATATTGTGATCTTCACAGCCAATGATAAGCTCTGAGAAATTTCTTTAAAATGAAAAGTTTTTGATGAAAAAATTATATTTTGGGGAAGGGGAGTGTAAGTTACCACTGCTACCCAAATCAACATTGTATTTTTCTCTAATGTGGCTGATATTATGATGACTCAAAAAGTATTAACTGCTTCACTAATTCTACTTTCCATAAGTTGAAACAGTGGAATATTTAGGAAGCTGAACTTTTTTACATGATATAATTTTCTCTTCTTTCCATAAAATACACTATAACTAACCGTAGCTTCCTACGTTCAAGAGCATGAAAACGAGAGTCACAGTTCTAGGTCAAATGAAAAAATAAATAACTCCTATGAGGTTTTCCTTTTCAGGGCACACTTGGCTGTCAAAGAGTATCTTCAGTAAGTACGAGATGTTCTAAGAATGTCTGATTCAAGTTAATTAAGGCAGAAAGAAAAAATATACTCGAAATGAGGAGAAAACGTCTCCTATAATTATGTTTTCTATAAATAGACAAACCACATTTTTAGTCAATATCTATTAGCATAACTCGCTTTGTAGGAATTTTTTTAAACCACATATTGTTCTTTAGATACCTATCTATTACTCAGTACCATTTTACAGTCCCTGCGATCTTGATGTATTAATGGTAATGAATTTTGCTGCAGGAATTTTAAAAAATCAATTTGGAAAAGGTTATTTAAATGCTTTGTGATAACCTAATACAAAAAGAATTTTGGACAAGCACAACCAGCCGCTATTCCACTATTGCAAGAGCATAAAATCGGATTTTGGCCCATTGCCAGTGATACAATTCAGGCCACTATTAATGCAAAAACAGCAGCACTGTATTTTCACCAACCCAGCTTCAGCTTTCTAAACTTAGACCCAAGCTTCTTTAGCTCAATAAGTACAAAAATTATTTAGAAGAGAATCTTCCTTTGGGCTCCATTCTGTAAAAAGCCCACCCACCCACTGCCACTGAGTCGGGTCTGACTCATAGTGACTCTAGAGGTCACAGTAGAGTTTCCAAGCAGCACCTGGTGTATTTGAACTGCCGACCTTTTGGTTAGCAGACGTAGCATTTAACCCAGTATGCCACCAGGGTTTCCCTCTAATTAACAGTAAAACAAAATGGCCTGACTTCATTGTAGGTGAACAGGTTATATGTAAGGAAAGACATCCCGGCAGGGGTGTGGGAGGCTTCTCTTGCGAATATAAAGGAGATGACCTCAGACAGGATGGACAAATGAACCCTGCAGAGGCACTCTAGAAGGAGATGTCCTCACTGGGATGGAGTGGCAGGCTGGTGTGGCCACTGGGCAAGAAGGTTCTCCTCCTGCAGAGGAGGGCTTGCTAACTCATTCTCTATCATACTCCCTCCATACAGAGCTGAAACTCAGCAATCTGTACCTGTAAGACAAACTTAAAAGTAGGTGAAGCAAAGACTGGTAGACTTGGAACACTAAAAACACTAAGGTCACCAATATTTCTTCTTGTTATATTCTAGAAGTTTTTTTGTTTTAGTTCTTACATTTAGGTCTCTATCGTGTTTTGAGATTTCTGTTTGTTGTAAATATAGGTAAAGGTCAAAGCTAGACCTGAAATACTAAAAACTTTTTCAAAGAAATCTAATCTTTACTGTTGGAAACCCTGATGGCCTAGTGGTTGTGTTGTGGTTGTTGCTGCTGTTACTTGTCTTTAACTCAGTTCTGACTGATTCTAACCACACATGAGTGGGTTAGAACAGTTTCAAATCTTCATTATGATCAAATGGATGAGCAAGACTTAGTTCAGTGAGCTTGAGGCACTAGGAAGCCTGGGTAGGTGAACTAGGCAGGAAGAATTACTGCAAACAAGCAGCACTGCATTTGGAAAGCTGCAGCTTTCCAAACTCAGACACAGGCTTCGACTGAGCACAGGAATTATTTGAAAAAGAATCTTCCTCTGGGCTCCACTTTCTAAATAACAGTAAGAGGAGGCTGGTGAGAATGTGCCCCACTCAAGGAATCAGAATAAGCCTATACTAAGTACACAAAGCATGGGAAAAAATATCAAAATACATATGAGATGACAGAAGCATACAAGGACCTTGTAAACAACTAAGATTATTGATTTTTAACCCAGTCATATGGCTAATTACATGAAATGCAAATGGCCTAAATATACAGTGAAACTGGTGAGAGCTGGAACTTTATGAGACTGCATTGTTTTTACAGGTCTCATAAGTTTCCTGCCTTGGACAGGGTTCAGTCTTAACACTTTTCTATCACCCTCTACTAGTGGAAAATATTTGAGCTTTCTTTCTCTGATAGGTTTCTGCCAAACACAGGTTCCAGTTTTCACAGGTTTTATTGCACAAACTGAAAGGTAAAAACTGTCATACAGGTTAAAAACAGCAAGACTCCATTACAGCTGTCTCCAACAAATCCATATAAATCTACAGGTAGGTTAAAAGTGTAACCATAAAATAAAAAATGCAAACGGTAACAAAAGTAAGCTAGGTGGTTATGTTAATATCTGAATGTTAGCAGCAAAAATGTGGCATTATTAATTGTAAAGAAGTCAGTTCATCAAGAAGACATACCAAACCTACAGCTATGAAGTCAATCCTGACTCATAAGTACCCAAGTAAGGAGGGTAACAGCTTTAGGTAAGGAGGATAACAATCAATGTCCACTGAAACGGCAGCTGAGAAATCAAAAGGTGCATTGCATTGAGAAAATCTGCTGCAAAGGACCTCTTTCAAGTATTCAAAACTACGGATGTCACCTTGAAGACTAAAATGTGCCTGACCTAAGCCATGGTATTTTCAATCACATCATATGCATGTGAAGTTGGACAATGAACAAAGTAGATACAAGGAGAATTGATGCCTTTGAATTGTGCTGTTGGAGAAGAATGCTGAATGTCCCATGGACTGCCAAACAAACAGATCTGTTCTGGAAGAAGTACAACCAGAGTGCTCCTTGGAAGCAAAGATGCAAAACTGTGTCTTATATACTTTGGACATGTTGTCAGGAAGGATTAGTCCCTGGAGAAGAACATCATGCTTGGTAGACTGGAGGGTCAGCAAAAAAGAGAAAGACCGCGACGAGACGAATTGACACAGAGGCCACAACAATGGGCGTAAATATAACAACAACAACAACAAGAAGGGTAACACCACCAGGTAAGGAGGGTAACAGCACCAGGTAAGAGGGTAACAGCATCAGGGAAGGAGGGTAACACCACCAGGTAAGGAGGGTAACAGCATCAGGGAAGAGGGTAACACAGCATCAGGGAAGAGGGTAACAGCACCAGGTAACAGGGTAACACCACCAGGTAAGGAGGGTAACAGCACCAGGTAAGAGGGTAACAGCATCAGGGAAGGAGGGTAACAGCATCAGGGAAGAGGGTAACAGCATCAGGTAAGAGGGTAACAGCATCAGGGAAGAGGGTAACAGCATCAGGGAAGAGGGTAACAGCATCAGGGAAGAGGGTAACAGCATCAGGGAAGAGGGTAACAGCATCAGGGAAGAGGGTAACAGCATCAGGTAACAGGATAACACCACCAGGTAAGGAGGGTAACAGCATCAGGTAAGAGGGTAACAGCATCAGGTAAGGAGGGTAACAGCATCAGGGAAGAGGGTAACAGCATCAGGGAAGGAGGGTAACAGCATCAGGGAAGAGGGTAACAGCATCAGGTAAGAGGGTAACAGCATCAGGGAAGGAGGGTAACAGCATCAGGGAAGGAGGGTAACACCACCAGGTAAGGGGGGTAACAGCATCAGGTAAGGAGGGTAACACCACCAGGTAAGGGGGGTAATACCACCAGGGAAGGAGGGTAACACCACCAGGTAAGAGGGTAACACCACCAGGGAAGGAGAGTAGAGTCAGTAGTCCACACTAGTCTGTCAGTGGAAGCTTGATTGTTGCTGTGATACAGGTAGCTACGTCACTAGTATTCAGATCCCAACAGGGTAACCATGGTAGACAAGTTTCAGCTGAGCTTCCAGACTAACACAGAGTAGGGAGAAAGACCTGGTAGTCTACTTCTGAAAGGAATTAGCTAGGGAAAACTGTATGAATAGCAGCTGAACACTGTCAGATGTGGCACCAGAAAGTGAGCTGCCAGGTTGGAAGGCACTCGAAAGACGACTGGGGAAGAGCTGCCTCCTCAATGCAGGGTTGACCTTAACAACACGGATAGAATAAGGCCTCTGGGATCTTCGTTTGTTGATGTGGCATGACTCAAAATGAGAAGAAACAGCTGCAAATATCCATTAATAATCGGGACATGGAGTGTACGAAGTATAAATCTAGGAAAATTGGAAATTGCCAAAAATGAAGTGAAATGCATAAACATTGACATCTTAGGCATTAGTGAGCTGAAATGGACTGATTTTGGCCATTTTGAATTCCACAATCATATAGTCAACTATTCTGAGAACAAAAACTTGAAGATGAATGGTGTGGTGCTTATCATCAAAAAGAATATTTCAAGATCTGTCCTGGAGTACGATGCTGTCAGGGATAGGATGATACCCATAAGCCTACAACGGAGGTCAGTTAATATGACTATTATTCAAATTTACCCACCAACCGCTAAGGCCAAAGATGAAGAAGTTGAAGTTTTTTATCAGCTTCTGCAGTCTGAAATTGATTAAACATGCAATCAGGATGCATTGATAGTTACTGGTGACTGCGATGCAAAAGCAGGAAACAAAGAAGAAGGATTGGTAGCTGGAAAATACAGCCTTGGTGACAGAAATAAAGCTGCAGATTGCACGATAGCATTTTGCAAGACTAACAACTTTTTCACTGCAAATTCCTTTTTTAACCAACAGAGATGGCAACTGTACACATGGACCTCACTGGATGGAATACACAGGTACCAAATTGACTACATCTGTGGAAAAAAGGGATAGAAAAGCTCCATATCAGCAATCAGAACAAGACCAAGTGCTCACTGTGGCACAGATCATCAACTGCTCATATGTAAATTCAAAATGAAACTGAGGAACATCTGAACAAGTCCATGAGAGCCAAAGTATGACCTTGAGCAACACATCCCTCCTGTGTTTAAAGACCATCTGAAGAACTGATTTGATGTGTTGATCACTAATGATCAAAGACCAGACAAACTATAGAATGACATCAAAGACACTATCCATGAAGAGAGCAAGAGGTCATGAAAAAGACAGGAAACAAAGAAAAGACCAAACTGGATGTCAGAAGGGACTCTGAAACTTGCTTTTCAACATTGAGCAGCTAAAGCAAAAGGAAGGAAAGGTGAAGTAAAAGACCCTAAAGAGAAGACTTCAAAGAGCAGCTGGAGAAGACAAAGGGAATTATTATAATGACATGTGAAAAGAGCTGGAAATGGAAAACCAGAAGGTAAGAATATGTTCTGCATTTGTCAAGCTGAAAGAACTGAAGAAAAAAATTCAAGTCTTGAGTTGCAACAGTGAAGGATTCTACAGGGAGACTGTTAAACGACTCAGGGAGCATCAAAACAAGATGGAAGGAATACACAGAGTCCTTATACCAGAAAGAACTAGTTGATGTTCAGCCACTTGAAGACATAGTATATGATCAGGAGCCAAAGGTACTGATGGAAGATGTCCAAGCTGCACTGAGGGCACTGGCAAACAAAAAGGCTCCAGGAATTCATGAAATATCAATTGAGATATTTCAACAAACAGATGCAGTGCTGGAAGTACTCACTCGTCTTTGCCAAGAAATTTGGAGGATAGCTACCTGGCCAAGTCACTGGAAGAGATCCATATTTATGCCCATTCCAAAGAAAGGTGATCCAACCGAATGTGGAAATGACCGAACAATATCGTTGAGAGCACACACAAGTAACATTTTGCTCAAGATCATTCAAAAACGACTGCAACAGTATTTTGACAAAGAACTGCCAGAAATTCAAGCTGGATTGAGAAGAGGATGTGGAACCAGGGATATCATTGTTGATGTCAGACAGATCTTGGCTGAAAGCAGAGAATGCTAGCAAGATGTTTACTTGTGTTTCACTGACTATGCAAAAGCATTCAACTGTGTGGATCATACTAAATTATGGCTAACATTGTGGAGAACGTTAAGGAATCTGTATGTGGATCAAGAGGCAGTTGTGCAAACAGAACAAGTAGACACTGTGGTTTAAAGTCAGGAAAGGTGTGTGTCAGGGTTGTATACTTTCACCATACCTTATTAATCTGCATGCTAATACGAGAGGCTGGATTGTACAAAGAAAAACAAGGCATCGAGTTGGGGGATGACTCATTAAGAACCTTGTTATGCAAATGACACCACCTTACTTGCTGGAAGTGAAGAAGATTTGAGACATTTACTGATGAAGACAAAAGTCCACAGCCTTCAGAAGGGATTGCACCTCAACGTCAGGAAAACAAGTCCTCATAACTGGACCAGTAAGCAACATTTTCATAAATGGAGAAAAGACTGAGGTGGTCAAGGATTTCATTTTACCTGGGTCCACAGCTGATGTCCAAGAAACCAAAAGACACATTGTACTGGGAAAATTTGCTGCAAAGGATATCTTTATTCGAAAGTAAAGATGTCACCTTGAAGACTAACATGCACCTGACCCAAGCCATGGTATTTTCAACCACATCACATGCAAACAAAAGCTGGACAATGAACAAAGAAGACAGAAAAACAATTGATGCCTTTGAGTTGTACTGTTGGAGAAGAATGTTGAATGTACCACGGACTGCCAAAAGAACAAACAGATCTGTTCTGGAGGAAGTACAGCCAGAGTACTCCTTGGAAGCCAAAATGGCAAGACAGTCTTACATACTTTGGACATGTCAGGAAAGATCAGTCCCTGGAGAAGGACATCATGCTTGGTAGAGTGGAGGAGAGTCAGTGAAAAGGAGGAAGATCTCGACAAGATGTATTCCCACAGTGGCTCAACCATGGGCTTACACGTAAAAATGATTTTGATGTGGTGCAAGACCAGGCAGTGTTTTGTTCTGTTGTTCATAGGGTTGCTATGAGCTGGAACCAACTTGACGGCACCTAACAACAACAAGGACCCTACAGGACAGAGTAGGACTGCCCCATTGAGTTTCCAAGACTGTAAATCTTTGCAGAAGCAGACTGCTACATCTTTCTCCTGCAGAACACCTGGTGGCTCTGGACTTCTAACCTTGTGGTTAGCAGATAAGGGCTTCAATCACTTCACCACCAGGGCTCCTTCAAGGAGAGATGAGAGTCCTAGAGGTACATGTGCTTAATAACCAAATAAATAAATACAAATAAACCAAACCCATTGCCGTCAAGTTGATTCTGATTCACAGTGACTATGTAGAACACAGTAGAATGGCCCCATACAGTTTCCAGGGAGTGTCTGGTGGATTTGAACTACTGACCTGTCCATCAGCAGCCACAGAACTTAACCACTACTCCACCAGGGTGCCTGAACTTCATAACAGAGCTTACATTTCATAAAGCAAAAACTAAGTGAATTTAAAAGAGAAATAAACAAAACCACAATCGTAGTTGACAATTCCAATATTTCTCATTCAGTAACTGTTAGATCAATAAGAATATAGAATAAGAATATAAGATACTTGAATAATATTTAATCTAATTGAGATAATTGACAATTCTAGAATTCGACACAAGAGCAAAATACATATTCTACTCAAGTGTGCATGGATCTTTCACCAAGAATGAGCATACTCTGAGCTGTAAAATTAAGCTTGACCAATTTAAAAAGAATGAAATGGTACAGAAATAGTCTGTGATCACAAATGAATTAAACTAGAAATCAATATCATGAAGGTATCTGGAAAATCCCCAATTATTTAAAAATTAAACAATACACTCTAAATAACTCAAGTATCAAAGAGGAGAAAGCCCCGGTGGTACAGTGGTTAACAGCTTGACTGCCAACTAAAAGGTCAGCAATTTGAAATCTACCAGCCACTCCTTTGCAATCCTACAGGGCAGTTCCACTCTGACCTGCAGGGTGCTAGTAGTTGGAAAAAACTCAAAGGCAATGAGTTTTTTTACAAGTTATCTAAGAGAAAATCAAAGGGAAAATTGGAAAGTGGTTGGAACTGAATGAAAATAAAAACACAACATGTCAAACTTTGTGGAATGCCACTAAGGAAGTGCTTAGAGTGTAATTTATAGCATCAAATGCTTACACTAGGAAATAAGAAAGGTCTGAAATCAATGATTCAAGCTTCAATGGTGAATTGGCTCTCATCAGTTCCATTCAACAGTGTACTAAAGGTCCCAGCCAGTACAACAGGCAGACTGATTGGACAGAAACAAGTAAAACTGCGTTTATTTGCAGATGACACAGAAATGTCATAGGAAACACTATATAGCATACAACAAAATCTGAACAAGTAAAAGGGTATAGCAAGGCCATAAGATAAAAAGGTCAGTATAAAAAAGTTAATTGTATTTTGGTATTCAATAGCAACAAAAAAAATTGGAACTTAAAAATGGCAGCATTTACAAAAGCATCAAAGAAAAATAGGGACAAATTTAACATAATCTTTCACTACAAAACACTACTGAATGATGTTAGAGAAGACATAAATGAATGGAGGGATGTTACAGTGTTCACAGATTAGAAAACAAACGATTATTAAAAAGTCAGTGCTCCCCAAATTGATTCATAGGTTACACCCAATTCCAACCATAATTTCAGTTGACTGATTTTTTTTTTCCAGAAACTTGACAAGCTGATTCTAAACTTTATATGGAAATGCAAAAGACTGAGAATTACTGAAACACTTTTGAAAGACACGTACAAACTGAAGGACTCCTACTACTTTAAGAGTTACTATTAGGGCAAAGTATTCAAAACACAATAGGGTTGGGATAAAGATAGATATATACCAATGGAACAGAATACAGTCAATAAAAGAAACACAGACATATATAAATATACAAATGATTTGCCACAAAATAACCAAAGGGGCTGGGAAAGTGCTACAACAATTAGATATCCATTTAAGAAAAAAACAAAAAGAACTTCGGACCTTACCTCTAGATATGTTTCAAACAAACTCAAAATGCAATATACATCCAAATGCAAGAATTAGAACAACAAAATCTCTAAAAAGTAACATGAGAAAATCTTTGTGACCTCAGGTTAGGCCAAGATTTCTTAAATTTGACATTAAAAGCACAATTGTTCTACCAGGAAAAAAAAATCAACAAATTGAACTTTATCAAATTAAAAATATCTGCTCTTCTAGGGATAGATATCATTAAGAAAATGAAAAGGCATGTTACAAACAAGGAGGAAATATTTCTAACTATTAGTAAGTGCCTGGGTTAAGAACACCTAACTTACGGACAGCCTGTGTTTAGAAACAGATTGCCATAAAGTCTACTGAATTAAAAATGTGAGTTAAATAAACGACTCAGGATACAGAAAGCACACACTACTTTGTGATGCTCATGAAAACATGGCAGGACTTCAGCAGTTCCCCGGCTGGAGGAAGGAGAATGCCACCCATCTTTCTGAGTCGGATCGCGGTGCTGCTAACACCATGCTGAGTATGCAACTTCTCATTTGGCTTCAATTTCCCTCTTATTTACTCCTGTCACTAGGCTTCCAAAGCACAAATCTGATGCAGCGCTGGTGACACACCAAAGCAAAGGAAAATCATCACAATTGAAAATAAAGTGGAAAAAAGCAAAGCAATCAGAAAGAGGTGAAATGCCATCGGTCACTGGCAAAGTGTTAGGCTACCAACCAGTCAAAGATTTGTACAGGATAAATTGAGAATAATGGAAAATGTGAAGGGCTCTGTCTCGATTACTGCCACAATTATTCCTAAGCAACTCAGTGGTGTAGTTACTGAAATGGAAAGCCTATTGATAATTTTGTTAGAGGATCACAATTGGTTCTAGATGTCTTTTGTTGTTGTGGTTAGGTACCATTAATTCTGCTCCAACTCATAGTGACCCTATAAGACAGAGTGGAACTACTCCATGGAGTTTCCAAGAAATGGCTGGTGGATTTGAACTGCATACCTTTGGTTAGCAGCCAAGCTCTTACCACTGGAACACCGGGGCTCTTAATAAGCCTATTAGCCTTACTTTAGTGCAAGAAATGGCTGGAAACCTTTCCAACAGGAGTGTGCAGCAAGTGAACTGGGCTGCTATAAAGAATTTGTTGCGAGTAGGGGTTGCTTCAATCATTTCAAAGTCAGGGCAAATTTACTGAACATGAACTTGTAGAGTGAAGCAGCAAATGCTAATAGAAATGCTGTGAGTGACTTTCTTGAAATGTTAGAAAAAAACTGTTGAAGAGAGAGGTTATTTACCAAGTCAAATATTTAATGTAGACAAGGTTGGCTTCTTTTGGGGAAAAAAATGCCTGAGAGGACCTGCACCTCAAAAGTGGAAAAGAATGGATGAGGGCATAAGGCATCTAAGGACACTGTTGCTGTTAGCTGCCATCAAGTAGACTCTGATTTATAGCAACCGTGCACACAATGCAACAAAACCCCGCCTGACTCTGTGCTAGCCTCGGAGCTGTTCCTAGGCTTGGGCCCATGGCTGCAGCCAATGTGTCAATCCATCTTGTTGAGGGTCTTTTTCATTGACTATCTACTTTATCAAGTGTGATGTCCTCCTTCTCCAGAGATTGATTCCTGGTGATAACATTTCCAAAGTAATGTGAGAGGAAGTCTTTCCATCTTGGCTTCCACAGAGCATCCTGGCTCTACTTCTAAAACAGAGTTGCTTGTACATCGGGCAGTCTATGGTACAGCCAATATCTCTCACCAGCACCATAACTCAGAGCCATCAGTTCTCCTTCAGTCCAGTATAGGGTAATGTTATTACCTGGAGGTAACCCATCCAGGGATTTTAAGCTCATACCTTTGCTTGAGTATCACTCCCTAAATCTGAGGACACTTCGCTGCATCATTAAGGTATCTCCTCCCATTATTTGCAAGCCAAATGAAAAGCCTTGAGTGACAATCAGAGCTGTGTTATCCAATAAACAATGTACAGAGGGGTTTACTTGTATTTACTAATCTGTGTGAACAATTCCATCTGTTTTTCACAGTATCAAAAATGTAGTGAAACCCATGGAAATTGTTCACCCCTAAATTACTAAGTAAACACAAGTAAGCCCCTGGTAGCTTGTGTAATGCAAACCGGAATATGCCTCGCTTACTGGTTCATCTGCCCTTAGTTGCAACTGCCATCTCTAAAGACTGGTTCTTAACCCATTTCATCCTAGCTGCTGAACACTGTTGGTTGAACATTACTGGCTTCACAATGCACCCAGCCATCTAAGCACTCTAACTGACCTCTAAACCAGTATAAAGGTCATGTTTTTATTCCTCAACTCTGTATCATTACATCAGCCAATGGCTCCAGGAGTCACAGCTCCTATTAAGGCCTTCTCAAAAGCAGCTGGGATACCTAAGATGATGGGATGAGCTTCAGGGAGGTCCGGAGGAATGATAACATCTATGATGCCACCAAAACCGCTGCTGACTTTCAACTTGACATGATGCAGTCAAGTGTGAAAGGAGTGTAGAAACAACTGTGAACCCAGCTCACACATGCTTTTCAGGATGTGAGCTCCTGTAACTGCTGATGGTATTGCCAAAGCCCAGGCAGCTGTGGTTGATACTGGTACATCATATGCAGTGAGATATCAGTGAACATGACGCCATACAGTTATTCCGCTCCCCTGCTGAAGAGCTAACAAGTGAAGACCTCATGAAACTAGAGCCCCAAAATTGATAGTATGTGAGGGCAAAGACCAGGACCTAAAAACTCCAGAAGAGGAGAAGGTTTTGATGTAAGAGTTAGCTGAAACCTTTTGTCTCCCTGAAGCGGGGATGGTAAATTTAGAGGAGTGAGGTCCTAATACAGAGGTTCATCGAAGTTGACTAGTTACTAAGGGCCTCGGTTGCTACAAGGCCACTTATGATAAGAAGGAAAGCTCTGTACCAACCTCCCTTGATGCCTATGCCGAGAGACTGACTTCAAGAAGTAAACTCCTCCTCTCCAGGAGGAGAATCCAATCCTGCCTCTCCAGCACCAGGCCCATCATCTTCAACAACAGGCCCTCTGTCTATCATCTTCTCTTGTGTCATCCACTTACGAATCTTATCACAATGTTACCTCATGAATGTCCATTCCACACGCAAGACATTGATGGAACTTGAGTGTCAATCTTTAGTCATCATCTTTTTTCTTTTCTATCTAAATTACTTTCAAAAATTGTTATTCTAATGCTTTTTATAGTACTGTACACCCAGCACGTCACACCAATGGATTCTCTCTCTTCTCAGTACAGTACCCTTTTATCATCACTGCATTATTACTAGGTACCATATTATTTTTAAGATGTTTTAGTTATTTGGAAGTTCTTAAGTGTTTTATATGTATAGATAAAGGAAAATATGTACTAAGACAAATACCGGACTAACTAATGCTAAATAACAACTGCATGTACCTGTTACACTTTAACCTACAAATTCAAGTTAAAGACAGATTTAGAAATGGATCCTGGTAATAACGTGGGGACTGCTGTACATACAAGATGAACGATTTGTACCCAAAATATATTTTTAATAATCTAACGATTCTTAAAACTTAATAGTGAAACAACTCAATCAAAACTGGGCAACAAAACTCAGATACTTGCCCAGAGAAGGTGTACGAATGACGAAAAGCACACAAAAAAGACACTGTTTGTCAGAAGCAGTATTACTCTCAAAAGATACCACTTGGAAAATGTTGCTAATTTCATTTTAACATGAAAACACGACAAGTTAGTAATGTTTTGCCAAGCTGTTCTTCTCCATATGGTTCACTTAAACCAGTGCTTGGAAGAAAAGAAATCCAGATGTATTTGTTAGCAAATATAGTTTAGCAATTTGATTAATATTTCTCTATCACTCACTAATATTCCTTAATGAAAATAAGGTCTGAATAATTCATCTAACAAAGATAAATCATACAAGATGGAAGGATAAAAGGTACTACACCAAGCAAAATTCAAAACAGAACAAGCCAAAAAAATAAACACTTAAATCAAGGGGACTTGTTGTTTTAGTCAACTAGGGCTGCTCTAACAGAAATACCACAGAGTGGATGGCTTTAACAAAGAAAGATTTATTCTTACACAGTCCGGTAGGTTGCAAGTCCATATTCAGGGTGTCCGCTCCAGGGAAAGACTTTCCCCTTGACGGCTCTGGAGGAAAGTCCGGTATTGCATCAGTCATTGTCCAGGGAGTGTCCTAACGCAAGAACCTCTGGTCTGAACGACGCGCTCTGCTCCCGGTGCTGCTTGCTTGATGGTAGCGAGGTTCTCAAATTGTCCTTGGTTCTTTTTCCTTTTATTCCTTGCAAGCTAAAAGCATTAAGGGTGGGGCAAGCCATACTCCAGGGAAACTTTCCCCATAGCAGGAATTCACAGCCCCACCCTAATCCTTTAACATACAGGTTAGCAAAACCACACAATGGAGGACATTTCCAAGATACTGGGAACCATATCCCAGCCACATGGCGGCACACATTTTTGGGGGGACACAATTCAAACCATGACACCTGTCAATATAAAAAAAGACCAAAATACCAAGCCAGTTGCTCTCACATCGATTTTAACTCATAGCAACCTTATAGGATAAAGTGGAACTGCCCCACTGAGTTTCCAAGGAATGTCTGGTGGATTCAAACTGCTGACCTTTTGGTTAGCAGCCAGAGGATTCTATAAGAGAAACCTTCGACTAATGTGAGGAATGAAAAGCAACTTTTATAAGCCAATCCTATCTAGTAACAAGACATGCTCAGATGAGCATATGTTGCTGTTGGGTGCTGTCCAGTCGGTCCCGACTCACAGTGACCCTACGCACAACAGAACAAAACACTGCCAGGTCCTGCCCCGTGTCGACAATCATTTGTATGCTTATAGATGAGCATATAAGTCTGTAATAATAACAAAAAGCTTTCTCAAGCATGTCACTAACTCTAAGCATTTGCGTTCAGTTCAAATGAAGGCAAAATGAAAGTTTGTTAATGTTGTAAATTAATCAACATAGTCAAAGCAGGATAGTCCTTAACTCTATATTTTATTATGTCTTTATTTAAACTGAAAAGTGTACTGGTTGTAGAACCAGCATAAGCATAACTATGAAAAGCTAACCACATCCCGAAAGCCACGTCTACCTGCCACTTCTACCGATGCGGTCAAGTTGCTGACTTAAGTGCCACTAATTAAGGCCCCAGCTGCGGTGTTCCTCTGTGAAGCCAAATCAACTGGAAATATTCTTCCAAATATGTTTCTGAGAATTCCTGGACATTCAGAAAGAAGAATCCTTTTAGTCAGTTGAAAAATTTATCAAATAGTTGGGATTTGGAACTCATAACAATGACTTAAAAGTATGTAAATACAAGTTACCTTATAATGCTTTGGAACGCACATCACTGAGTAGATTCTGACCCCTAGTAGCTCCCACAGGACAGAGCAGAGCTGCTCTACACAGTTTCATAGACTGCCATCTTCGCAGAAGCAGACTATAGCTGCTGTGTTCAAACCACTGACCTTTCGGTTACCAGCTGAGTTTAACCAAGTGCCACCGGTCTTGGCTTTCCAGATAAATCACTTACAAAAGGGACACATTTATGTTCAGACATTCAGAAAAAAACAAAATTGGGGAGCATTTTAAATTCTTATATTTATTTTCTAAACAGGAGGCTTCAGAGGTGGTAGAAAAAGATACGTATGTTAAAAAATGATTTTTCTTGAATTTCAATGCCTTGAAGCATTATCTGAACTTACTAAACATAAATATTGCTCGTGGCTGTCAATCCTTGTGGTGGTGCCTGCTGCGTGCTGCAGGTGCTACACACAGAAACTCATTTAATTCTCACCTCGGCTTTTTTTTCCAGTAGATATTATGATCCCCATTTTAAGTACAAGGAAGCTGAAATAGAGAAGGTCAAGAAACTGTCCCAAGTCACACTGGTAATAAATGGCAAAGTCAGAATTCAAACTCTGGCAGTCTGTTCCTAGAATCTGGTCTTAACTATTAAGATATGCCGCCTCACAGAGTGGAAGATCCCAATCAATCAATGTCTTTTATATTATATTAACAGAAGCCTTGGTGGCTCTGTGGTTAAGTGCCCAGCAGCAACTGAGAGGTCAGTAGTTCGAACCCCGTGGGAGGAATATATGGCAGTCTGCTTCTGTGAAGATTTATGGCCTTGGAAGTCTTACGAGGGCAGTTCTCCTCTGTCCTACAGAGTTGCTAGGACTCAGAATCAACTGGATGGCAGTGGGCTTGGCCTTATATTTTATTGAAGTTGACCAAATATTTACATATATATTTTTTATATTATATTGAAGTTGGCCCTGTTTATTCTTCAAATTTACCTTAAGATTTAAGAAACTTCATAGAAGTAAAAAAAAAAAAAAGGCTGCGCAGCTTAATTTGTTCTGACGAATTTAGTGACTCCCAACTGTAGCATGTATTTATTCTTGCCGGCCACCCCTTCTCTCATTTTATTAATTTCCTACAGGAAATTGCAAGTTAATAGAAAAAGCAGCACTGGAACTGCCTCACATCCTATAGTTATTAATTAAAGGAACATCTGGTTCAGTAACTTTGGATACTAAAAATACAGAGTTAAACAAAGCTGACTGCCTCTTGAAATGAAATTTCAACTTCAATAGTCTCTCTAAAAAAAAATTATGCATTAAAAGCCACATCTTCCCTTAAAGAACTTTCCACAAAATTTTTAGTGAGTAAAGTAGCTCAATATTTGACTGTTCTTCACCAGGACTTCAGAAGTGAGACACAACCAAGGGACACTGAAATAAACGACTGAAGTTTCAATAAGTTTCTTTTAAAGGCAGTTAGTCACATCATTCCACTCTAGTCTCATCTGCAGGTTATTACCCACAATCAATAAAGCAAGAAACTATATAAACTGTCTTATTAATTTTATATAATGGTTAGTAAACTTTAAAATACTATACTATAAAACTTTTAAATGCTTCTGATGGCTTTAGATCACACTGGGTAATTTCTCGTTTGATGTGGCAGGAAGTGTTAGGTGAGTGGATACCACGCTGGGAAAACGCGCTTCCTTCAGAATGTGAAAATCCATTCCACTGTGGAATTTTCTTATATGATATTAGGTTATTACTGGGTGATTTTGGACTCTAGTTCAAGGTCTCTAAGTGACAAACATGTCAAGTATGTCTTAATCCACACAACGGTGCTGGTATGCACATGTCACACCCCCACCGTCAGTGCTGAAGAAACCAGGGTCCCATCAAGTTCAAGTGGCTTTTGTGTTCTGTTGTATGATATGGAACTCAATTCCCTGAAAGGAGCCCCAGTGGTGCATTGGTTAAAGTGCTCAGCTGCTAACTGAAAGGTCGGTGGTTCCATCTCACCAGCCACTTCATGACTCAATGACAGTGCCGTTTAAATTCCCTAATGCCCTCTCACCGAACTCCTAGCACAACCTAGCCAAGTGGGTGATGCTGCAGTGGAGAGAAACGGAAAGAAACGATAAGCAGTCAGTGTTGCGTTTGATACAGCTACAACACGAGTGGTAGGATGTTCCCAATTATCTAACCACTGTCTCACGTACTTATAAAAATTACATTTAAAATAGTATAAATGGTGAATCAGGGTGAGGAGATGGACCCTGTCACAGATAAGTCACGGGACTGGTTTTTTTTTATTAAAAGTACCATCTTGAAGTTACAGGATTTTCTTGTGCAGGAGAGTGGAGTAGCCAAGAAGCACCTCCAAAGTCTCAGGATTCTCAAAACTTCCTCTTGACAAGTGAATAAACCAGTACCAGTTGCCACAGAGTCAGTGCCAACTCAATGGCAACTCCTTGTGTATCAGAGCAAAGCTGTTATCCACAGGGTTCGGGACAACTTTTTTTTTGGAAGTAGACAGCCAGGCCTTTCTTGCGGGGCACTTCTGGATGAACTAGCACATCTTACCTTTTGGTTAGCAGCTGAAGGCACACCATCTGGAGATTCTTGCCAAGTCAACAGAATGAACTAATGGAACTGGAGATAAGAACAGCATCACTGGGATGAACAACAAAAGAGCATCTTTTTCTGCTATTAGTGAGGACTTTATTGTATATACGGACACACACACAAATGTGCAAATACGCCCACAAATGTACCTACACATGCACGTGCGTGCACTCGCTCATGTCTTCCTCTACACACGTTATATGTGTTCTTTAAAATCAATTGAGATGTTCCTAAGAAGTTGAGAGAATGATTTTTTTTTTGCATAATGATTAATATTTTCAAGTTAACTTCCATCAATTTTTATATATTTTCCACTTGGGAATGTAGGAAAGGGAGAAAATTTACCTCTGATATATACTGTCCCAGAACCCTGGCGGTGCAGGGCTGAAGAGCTCAGTAACTAGCCAAAAGGTCAGCAGTTTGAATTCAGCATCTCCTCCTTGGAAACCCTATGGGACGGTTCTAGTCTGTACTATAGGGTTGCTATGGGTTGGAATCAACTCAACAGCACCTTTTATATATATCTATATCTACATGTAGATATATATAAAAGGAAATCCCGGTGGCATGGTTGTTAAGTGCTCCATCTGCTAATCGAAAGGTTGGCAGTTCAAACCTACCAGGTGCTCCTTGGAAACTCTATGGGGCAGTTCTACTCTGACCTGTAGGGTCACTATGCATCAGAATTGACTCGAGGGCAGTGGATACTGTCACAACCTACAACCCCAAATCCTAGCTTCCATTGCAAGGTTTCTTGAGGCTTTAGTTGTCTGTGGTATGCATGGACTTTAGTATCTCGTATGTCTTGGGGGAGGTGTCAGTCAAAGGGACAACAAAGATGAGTAGAACTGAAAAGCAGTGCCTCAAAGTGTTTGAGAATCCAACTACGGAGCAGTAGAAAAACCTAGGTTCTCATCCTAGACACACCTTTCACTCCTATTTAACCTCTCAAACCTCAGTTTTACTCCTTTCTAATGATGACAGGAGTTCTTATACAGATTAAAGACAATAGGGATGTGACATGCTCACTGCAGTACCTGGCACATAGTATAAGCTAACTAAATATCAGCTACATGCAGCTAACCCATTCACTTGAAATGCACAATAATGATTCATTACAATAGTAACGTATTTCCCAGTTTATGGACTCCTCATGATGTTCATACTTATCAACACATCCACAGTCCTAAGTACCAAAAAGATGTTCATGAATGAAGAAAAAAAATGTATATATAAGAGGTAGAAGCATTCTGATTTTACCCTTAGAACAGTCTACTTCTGTGTTAATAATTAGTTACTATTTCCACTAAAAAAAAATAGAAGGAAAAAGGGTCTATACTAAAAATTTCATTAGGATTCAATCTGCAGCAAAGAACACGCCTAGCCAGAAAGACACGTAGAAGATCTGTCTGTTTAAAATGCAAAAAAGAAAGCAGTAAGAAAAACAAAGGATGTCAGACTAAAGCCCCTTCCATATGTCCCGTAAACATGACATGTCAGGAGACACTAAGAAGACGACGTGTTTCTGTTTGTTCTCATTAACAGTTTGCCTAAGTGATCCTTTATCTGCAAGGTCACATCAAACCACGAAGGCAGCCTGTGTAAAACTGCAGTCCCTGCTCAGACTTCAGGGGAGGGTTAACTTACTTCTGTCTTTAAAGACTGTTGGTGGATCCATGTCATTGCAATATATTATATCCTTCAGGGGAAAAAAAAATACGACGGACCATTTAAAAATATTAACATATAAATTTCATTGTAAGAGGATTAGGAGGAAAGTCATCCTGCCAAATTAATTTAGGTAAGTATACTAGGTAAATAAATCAGCACCCTTTTAGTTCAAAAAAGCACTCCAAGCAATTTCACATCATTAAAAATACTTTCAGCTGCCACATTTTGCCTCTTAGTGCTGTCTTAATGGCTACATGACAGCACTTTCTACTACGGACTGTATGGCTTTTATTACATGTCTTGATAGCAACAACATTTTAGAAAACCTCAAAGAAAACTCAAATCACCCGTCATTTTAGAACAAGTCATCTAAAATTGTTAAATCAAAAATGACATAAATGTTGTAAGCTTTATAAAATCTAATTTTATGCAGTCTTTTCCCCAAACATTCAATGGGAGATGAATCCTTAAAAGGACATACAATTTATGGAAGAAACTGTCAAGGAATAAGGAGTCCCTGGATAGTGTTCTGGAAAAGTTTTTACCAGTTTATCTGATTTGCTGATTTATGAACTACCCTTATCGGCTTGTGACTTAATTTCTCTTAAGTCTACCAACGTCTCATACAGATGAATGCCATTATGTTTCATATCTATTTAGATGTAAAGGCGAGTCCCACAAGGCAAGGCAGTCAATTATTTTCATTTTGTACTGTTATTATGAAATATTGCTGTTTTTAAAAGGTGCTTTTGGAGAATGAGAATTGTTCACCAACGTACTTTAAAAGTGAATTTCAGGTGTCTGGCTGCCAGAGAGAAAATAATGTAATCTTGAAATATAACTTCAAATGAATTGTATTTATAATGATTTTGTGATTTTTTTCCCCCCACTAAGTTTTCTCTGACAAAAAAGATTAATTCGTTTTTTCATTTCTGTGCTCACTGTCATAAGCTTCTGGCAGCTGGTGTGCTTTTTCCTGAAGAAAACTGTGATGAACCTACAGATTCTATAGGGGAAAGCTGAGAACACTTTTTTCTAGGCAGAATAAGGCCTTTGGCTTAATTCCACCAGCTTAGGGGGGCATGATGCCAATCACTTCTAATGCTGAGTTGTGGCACCAGCAAAATATCACCCAAACAGGGTGCTGCACAGCCTGTTGGTGAAGTAAAGTGAGCTTATTGCTCACGCCCTCTTAGGAGTTGAATTGTATCCCTCTAAGAGATATGCTGAAGTCTCAATTGCTGGTGCTGTGAATCAGACTTCATTTGGACATACAGTCTTTGCAGATGTAGTTAATGAGGATAACAGGAGGTTCTAGGAGAAGAGAGTGGCCCTAACCGATTATAGCAGGTGTCTCTAGGAGAAGACAAGAGGCATCCAGAGAGACACAGAGGGAGACAGCCAAGTGAAGACACAGCAGAGACTGGAATTATATTGCTATAGTCCAGGGAAAGCGTCAGACCACCAAAGGCTTGAAGGCACAAGAAAGATTCCTCCCTTTGAGCCTTTAGAGAAAGCATGCCCTTCTGACACCTTCATTTCATACTGTTAAGTTCCAGAATTGGTAGAGAATAAATCTGTGTTGTTTTGACCTACCTAATTTGTTATACTTTTGTTTCAGCAGCCTTAGGAAACTAATACACTACCATAAGGCAGATTGGGAAACCCTGGTGCATAGTGGGTAAGCGCTACAGCTGCTAAACAAAAGGTGGGCAGTTTGAATCCACCAGGCATACTTGGACACTCTGGGGACAGTTCTACTCTATCCTATATGGTCTCTATCAACCAGAATTGACTCAATGGCAGTAGATTCTGATTTGACTTGAAGGGAGATGGGTACTTGACACAACTTTAGTAGTCTCTCTGATGAGGAGGGCAAAGGCATGACATTTATGAAGTTTTTTTGAGGGGGGAGTCTGGGTTAAGGCAAATTTTTCAATGGGAGAGCTTCAATAATATTTAAGTACTAGGATATAAAAATTTAGGATTGATGGACTCACAAAGGGAGAGTTTCAAAGTGCATCTTGGATAGTAAATAGTGATTCAATGCTGTTTATTGACAGTTGAGTTGTCTGATACTCCTTTAAATAGATTTTCAAAAGCCGTTGAAAGGAACAATAAAGTTAATGGCAATTTATAACTTTCTTGCCAGGAGTTTCTTGTAATAGTAAATTCATGTTGAAGAAGACAGTAGAACAGTAAAGTCATGTTAATAAAGACAGCTAAGAAGTGAAGTCATGTTAATGTAGACACTAAATTGTGCAGGTATAAACGGATTTGGTTCTTAACTAATATAATTCATGAACAATATCTCCCATCTACAAGTCAAATAATTGAGGAATTTAGAAAAGTGAACAATGGTTACCCATGCCATCTGCATTTCAAAGATAATAGTACTCCAACACTCTTAAAATAAAGGATAGAATGATTTATTAAACGTAATTGGAATCAGAATAATTCAGTGGAACTTTAGAAACTTCTATACCTGTATTTTATTTTTCCCTTCTTATTGAGCTTTACTCTCTTCGTTTGTTTCTTCCTTAGCAAAGTATCTTATCTCACCTTGTAGTTTTCCAAATGGCTGTAAAGAGTTCCTAGAGGGCTCATATTTTCTCAAGGTGAAAACACATAATCATTTAAAGGCAGATAAACAGAAGGCAGACTAGTTGACCATTACCAGAAGTCTGAGCTGGTAACTAAAGGAATTCAGAGTTAAAGCATGAGGGAAAGCGTGTACCCTTAGCAGGCAGAAGGACCCGACTAGGGCTACAGAGCAGAAGCTTCAGGCTGAGGTTCAGGCAATGACCATCTAGGCCAAGAACTGCAAAACTAGGATGTGAGCCTGTCTGTTAAGATAGTTCAGGCCTTTCACTTCCTTATTACAGGAGAAAAGAAAATCTTTGTGGGAGTCTGTAGAGTGGAAGATAACCCCAAACCAAACCCATTGTCGGGGAGCGAATTCTGACTCACAACAACCCTAGAGGACAGAGTACAACTGCCCCATTGGGTTTCCAATGAGCAGCTAGTAGATTCGAACTGCTGACCTTTGGTTTACAAGGCAAAAAACCAGAGGTGAAGGACAAGGTTGGAAGCCTCCCTTACTGGGCAGAATCAGACCTTTGAGGTTGAAAAAGGAGATGTCAAGAGATTTCATTATTTTATTTCTCTATGTCAAATATGTCTCTTCTCCTCGTCTCTGTGTTGCTTTCACTGCTTCTTTCTCTGTTTCCCTTCCTCTGCTTCCCTTCCTCTGCTTGACCATTAAGTGACAAAAGCAAACAAACAAACACTGCCATCATCAGGTCCAACTCATAGCGATCCCAGAGATCAGAGTAGAGCTGCCCCATTAAGTTTGCAAGGAGTGTTTGGCGGATTCGAACTGCCAACCTTTTGGTCAGCAGATGTAGCACTTAACCCACCGTGACACCAGGGTTTCCATTAAGTGACAAGTAGAGTAGAATTAGGCAATCAGCATGAACAGTAAAGCCAGGCAGTCTTGAATTCAATTCTTAGGTCTGTTCCATCTAGGGCTTTTCTTCCCATCAGGTTTTTTACCAAGAGGAAAAAAATAATGGTACACTACCTCACAGGTTTACTGTGAGTATTAGAGATAAAGCATGTAAACTGGCTGGTACAGTATCTACTACACAGTAAGTACTTAGAAACCATTGCCCTGAGACCTTGCCATAACACAATTACTGATGTCCAAGAAACTCAGCTGTGCAAAACGTGGGGTTGTGTTACGACTAGATTAATGCAATGATGGAGGCGTGCCTGCAAAGCTGCCTGGGAATTCCGAGTCTGGCCAATGCCACGTACTCTGGGCTGAGGTTTGGCACCACCTAGTGGTGACTGCTCTAGTTTAAAAACAGATGGGGGCAATTCTGGGACGTGGAGCTGGTGCGGACTTCTGAGACAGCAGCAGTGACTTTAGAAGTCTCTTGGCTAGCTGATGTAAACTTTATTGCCCTGATCCAGAAAGAATGGCTTGGGAGAACAGTGGGGACCTACTCTTTACCTCCTTGCTTCCTGAGACGGAATTGTCTGTTTTCACTCTGTCCAGTATCAGCCTAACATTCATGTTACCTGTTGGACCTCAGTGAGGGGCTTTGAAAAAAGGGATCAGGTAGAAGACAGGGGCCACTGGCCAATTGTGCTATGTTTGAATTCAAGCTATTCTCATTTTCATTATTTCTAGATGCTTTATTACAGGGTCTTACTATTATGAACAATTAATAACATTAATTACATTCAAACTGAAAAAACAAATCCATTGCTGTCAAGTCAATGACAGCTCATAGGGACCCTGTACACAACGTACAACTGCCCCCTAGAGTTTCCAGTAAGTGCCTGGTGGATTTGAACTTCCTACCTTCTGGTTAGCAGCTGAAGCGCTTAACCACTGCACTACTGTCTATAGGGTCGCTATGAGTTGGAATTGACTTCATTGCAGTGCATTTTTAATTACATTATCAATGTTAAATTCGACAAATGTGTTTTATGTGCAAAGCAAATAGAGTTATTATGATGCAAGTATGGGAAAGACAAAATCTTTGACATAAAGAAAGCTTCTTATTTAGTGTGCACAAAGATTATTTAAAGAAAACTAAAGCCAGGTTTTAAAAATATCCTAAAAAACATAGCACAAACCAAATGCCTTGGGACTAGTTAGTGAGAAGAAGTACTCCTGGAGAGACTGGGATGCATCTGGGGGAAAAGATGGCAGCAGAGCGAAGGTTTGAATTATGAGTAGGCTATCAGTAGGAGCAGGACTGAATGGAGGTGTCCAGGACGAGGAAAGGCAGGGAAGCGTGAGGATCCAGGTGATGCTGCCCAATAGCAAACAAGCATTCTGCTTGGCACACTGGCAGATCCACGGGGCTCAGGAGACAACACGCTGTCCTATGCTTTGTCACTTTGCGATGACGTGTTTACTTTGGCTAGGAATGCACTTGCCTGCCTTGGCTGACCAGGGGACTCCTGTTTATCTTTCCAGATCTGTCCCGGCAGGAGGATGGCTTTTCCTATTCGTTGGGGGTGATGACTTGACGACTCTTTCCAGGCTGAATAAATGGAGGGGAAAATGGGAAGGCTGGTGACCTAGTCAATAGAGGTGGTACTGGTGTCAAGACCCAGTGTCCCCGGGCATCTGTGGAAGTGTGGATTCTTCGGGAATCTCACTCCTTTCACCAAAAATAAAATAAAATAATTGCTCCTCATGCCCTTCCCAAAACTTCAAGTGTTACAAAATAAAAAAGAAGGAAGCTCTTTCTCAATCTCTTAACCTCCACTTCTCTGTCCCCAATCACAGCTACACAGTAAGAGTAGGTTCACATTAGAGTTGGCTTCAAAGTCCTTTTTTTGATTATGCTTTTGTCCTAAGATCCCATTCATTTTAAGATGCACAATTGACTTTACAATAACAAGCACTTTGGGCATCGGTAGTGAAAAAAAAAAGTGACCACTGCATTAAAATACATACATGGATTGTAAGATGGGTAAACGAGAGAGAGAGTGAGAGAACTGTAATGGAAGACATCCAAAAGCCACGGGGCTGATTTCTGTGTGACATGACACAAGCAGTTGTGTTTGAGACTAGCTCATCTATCAGTCAGGAACATGCAGCAATGTAGTGGGCAGACAGACCGATCGGAGGCTGGATTACAAGCCTCTGGAAATCCCAGTGGCTTACAGGTTAAGTGCTACATTTGCTAACCAAAAGGTCAGAAGTTCAAACCCACCAGGTGGAAACTCTACGGGGCAGTTCTACTCTGTCCTATAGGGTCGCTACGAGTTGGAATTCACTTGACAGCAGTGGATCTGTGTCTTTTTTTTTTTTTTTTTTAATAAGAAGCCTCTGGTAATAGAGAGAGGTGGCAGAAATCTCACCCAGGACAGTTAAATTGAGAAAGGAGAAGGTGGAACAGATTCCAGAAACAAGATTGGTCACATGGGGGAAAGTAGAGAGTGAAGGGGAAATGTCAAATGGGACTCCATGGAAGTTTCTGTAGCATTTACTGAGTAGAGGGTCTGCTTTTGCTGCTGCTTTCCCAGTAGTACTCTTCCCCACATATATACATGGCTGGCGTCCTCACTCCTCTTAGGCCTTTGTTTGAAGGTCACCTTCCTGGTGAAGACTCTCTTAACCTCCCTGTTTTACATGGGCTAGTCCTACATGGAAACCCAGGTGGTGTAACAGTTAAGTGCTACGACTGCTAACCAAAAGGTTAGCGGTTCAGATTCACTAGCTGTTCCTTGGAAACTCTATGGAACAGGTCTACTCTGTCCTTTAGGGTCGCTAGGAGTCAGAATCCACTTGATGGCAGTCGGCTCTTTCTTCCTGGAAACCCTGACAGTGTACTGGTTAAGTGCTATGACTGCTAGCCAAAAAAGGTGGCATTTCGCATCTGTCAGGCACTCCTTGGAAACCTGATGGGGCACTTCTATTCTGTCCCATAGGGCCACTATGAGTCAGAACTGACTTGACGACAATGAGTCTGGGGTTTTTTTTTTAGCTTCCACATGTCTAACCACAAGGTTGGCAGTTCAAATCCACCAGGCACACCTTGAATACTCTAGAGGGCAGTTCTACTCTGGCTTCTAGGGTCACCACGAGTCGGATCCAACTCAAGGGCACTTGGCTTGGCCACATGTCCAACCCCTATCCTGAAGTTACCCTCTAACTTTGCTTTACTGCTTTGTGTATATGTGTGTGTGTTTATCATCTCAGGGCCCATCACTCCCTGCGTGCACATCGCACACAAACTTTCTATTATCAATCTCCCACTAGCATATAACTTGCATGAAGCAGGGGCTTTCTGCCTGTTTTATTCACTCTCAGATCCCAGACACGGCCCAATGTCTGGGATTCTCTGTAGCAGGGAGCCTGGTGGGCCTGCCTGACTATGACCTGGCCCAGGAAGTATCCTTGTGACTGCAGAAGTATAAAAGTTAATGGCATGTAAACACCACCATCCCCAGTCAAGAGAGAGAACACAGAAGAAAGGGAAAAATGCTTACATGTCAGTACCTTTTAGGGGTTGTCATGAACTGTAATAAACTCAAAGGCAATTTTTAAGCATTTCTCTTCCCTACTTTTTGAACAACAAGGGGCCCTATATTTTCATTTCAGATTGGACCCCACAAGAACAGACGATCAAATGCCTCAGAAACTGACACAAACAACACTTGTTCCTGCCAGTACCAGGAAATACAAGCTAAGGCTGTCTAGTTCAGAACCAACTCTGTTTTTGTTATCTCCGTGTATGTAATGCTTCATTAAAACTTTGTTAATTTTAATTCTCTTCTGATTTATCATGTTTCTTGGGTTAGCAGTAAGACTTAGTATATATAGAAGCTGATTCATTTATCTGTGTGCTGACAATGGAGGAGATACGGCATAATTTGTATCGCTTATAATTTAGGGAAACCCTGGTGGTGTAGCGGTTACATGCTACAGCTGTGAACCAGATGGTCAGCAGTTCAAATCTGCCAGGCACTCCCTGGAAACTCAGTGGAGCAGTTCTACTCTGTCTACAGGGTCGCTGTTTGAGTTGGAAACGACTTGACAGTGGGTGATTTGTTTTTTGGCACGATTTATGAAACTAAGCAAGAATAAAAATTGTGGACCTAACATTGCTGTTCTGAGAACAATTAGGATTTCAAAATAAATCGATAGATTTGATTCCCATTATCAACAAATTTTATATGGAAGTTTCAGTCCCTGTGAAAAATCAAGTTGCCTTTGTTGGCATCTTCCAGAAGTATCCTCTTTGGACAAAAACTGGCAGAACTGCTTAGGATTCACCTTCTGTTCTATATTAGTGCTCACAGGTTTTACTGAGATGTCTGATAATAGCTAAAGCCTGGAACTACTTAAATTCTCAGGTTTCTCCTTGGATAAGATCAATTCAATAAGCATTTATTGAGAGCCTACCTCTATGGATCCAATACTTCGTTAAGCACTAAGGATAAAAAGGTGTAAAAAATGTCCTCTCCCAAGGACCTCAGTCTAACAGGTGAGTTTGCTCCTTTCCTATTGTTTTGCTTTCAGTCCTAAAGCCATCATATGGGGCAGAGCAAAGGTAAAAGGTGGGGTCCACGCAAGGGTGAGAAGGGGAGTCAGAGCATCCAAGAACAAGGTGTCAGGCCCACAGCAGGATAAGGAGAGTATCTGCAACCAGGAGGAGTGAAGAGGCATCCATGAAGGAGGGGAGCTGGTAAAGGAAGCTGAGAGCCTGAGAGGAGGGTATCTGTATGTGGGAGTGGCCTGGTGTAGCGATGTCCCAAAGTGATGGAGGCATCTCTGCAGAGAGGCAACCTCACACAAAGTGTCAGAGCCTGAGCAGGATGGGGGAAGGTGTTTTCCTGTGGGATTCAGAGCCCAAGTGGGCTGAAATGTATGTCCATACAGGGAGCGACCCTGTACAGGGATTTGGGGCTCAGAAGCCCAGGTGCCCGGGCAGAGGAGCGGGGAGTCCACGTGTAGGAGAGATCTGGCACAGCATATAAGAGCCTCAGAAAGGGGAGGAGGGCATCTGGGTGGGCAGTGAGCAGCCCAGCACGGGAGGCCAAAGAGGAAATCTGCACTAGGGCAGGGATGATAGCTAGGATGGGAGGCTGTTACATGAAGGAGCATTTCTTTATCTAAGGTAAATGAATTGAGGATAACCAGAGTTGGGTTTATCACCAGGCTAGTGAAGAAAGTTATAAAAATGGAAAGGGAGAAATGAACCCTTTGACACTCAACTGAAATTGTACATACTAGTGTAGAGTCACGGTTTTCAACATATAGACAGATGTATAAACGCAGATGTAGATGTATACATGCAGATACTGTTTTCCAGCACTGTCCACCAAGTGGCCTGGGAGTAACACTACCCAACAGCAACGTGGACATTTAACCAGATACTGGCTTCTAAGTATCATCCTCCACTAAAAGAAACCCCAGCTTCCTGCTACAAGAGGAGATGAAAACATCTTCTTGTGCCAACAAACAGTTAAATACTCAAATAATATGGGGTGCTGTCACATTATAGGGAGAGCAGCTAGGGCCACCTAACGATGTGTGTATAAATTTTTATATGAGAAACTAATGAGCTGTAAACTATACCTAAAGCACAATAAAAACATAATTAATAAAATAATAATAATATAGGAACTTGCTAAAGGAACACAAAAGTCATTTTAAAGGAGCTTCCAACAAACAGATCTGGGACAACTTGAGCATCAAAGTAGTATTAGCAAGGGGTGATTACTTACTGAATAAAACAGGAAAGTATGCCACGTAAATAAGTAAATAATAAGTTGAAAGATTTGCGGGAATGGGAAATTTATAGTTTTCAAGTACCTGCCATGAAATACTTCATAATCGTGTAATGAAAAAAAGAGTAATTTTACATTGGAGAAGCCTGGCCATCACCACCTTCACAGAACAATTAGAGTAAACATCATCAGTGAATGGGCAGATGGAAATTGGGTGCCACCCGATAAAACGCAGTGAACAGACCCCAGTGTCACCTCTGTAATAGTCCTTCTGAAGATCCATTATCTGAATCTAAGCAAAGGCAACGTCAGGCAAACCCAAGCGGAACAGCATTCTAAAAGCCCTAATAAAACACTTCTCCTAGCGTGTCGATCTCATGAAAACTGAAGACTGACTGAGAAGCTGTTCCAGGCTAAACACAATGTACGGTTCTAAAGTGGGTTCTTGAGCTGGAGCCTTGCTATGCGTTTCATTCCTGGGACAACTGGAGAGACTCAAGTTGAGTCTGAGGCTGCCGTGGCACTAACACCGCAGGGGTATGTGGGAGAATATCCTTATTTTTAGAAAATAAGCACTAAAATATTAGAAAGCAGATGGTTCTCATGTGGCAATTTGCTCTAAAACCGTATGAGAAAAAAGAAAATTCTATTTTTTTTACATATTTTTCTGTAAATTTGGAAACCCTAGTGGTATAGCAGTTTAGTGCCCTGCCTGCTAACCCAAACGCTGGCAGTGCACATCTGCCAGGTGCTCCTGGGAAACTCTATGGGGCAGTTCTACTCTGTCCTATAGGGTCGCTGAGTCAGGATCAACTCAACTGCAATGGGTCTGGTTTTCGGAGGGCGGGGGGAGGTTTCTGTAACTTCGGGTTTTGTTTTTGTTGTTTAAAGCACAATGTGTTACATGGTCTGAGCTTTCTTATGTATCCAGAGAGGAGGGAATGATCACCCACCCTAATTCCAAATGACCCTTCTTCTTCAGGACTGCCTCATAAACTGTTGGATGCACCCTTATCTATTTGGTCAACACTGGCTGTAAGTCAACAATATTATAATCAATATCACTATAGTTTTTGTATTCTGTCAATCAAGCTTTGATTTCCATCCTAACTAACTTTACTAAGATATAATTCACATACTATAAAACCCAGTCATGTACATTGCATGTGCCTACGTCATAGATTGTATGCATAGTCACAGATGGTGCCACCATTACCACAATCTAATTTTAGAATTTTTTCATTATGCTCATACCCATCACCAACCATTTCTCAATCCCACCTACAATAATTTTACTTTTAAAATTTATTTAAACTTATCACTGGTACAGAATGTGTTGACACACAGTGGGTTGTCAACAGACATTTGATGAATGAATGAATGAACTCACAACTGACTGATACAGCTATGTATGACTGGCATCATTATTGTTACTAGATTTAGAGTTTCATGAAAAAATAAAGTAGTCCTCAAATATCTTGTTACTAAATGAAACTCTCAGCTTCTTAAATGTTATTTTACAAAATCCACAGTAGTGATAGTATCTTTCTTGTGATTTAAGAGAATATGGATGATGAGGTACTATTACATCAATATATTTTGGAAAATGTTGAGGTCACTCTAACACAGAAAATAATCATCAGCCTACTTGAATGGAAAACCTTTGCCAGACTGGCAACCCACCATCAATTTCTGTGATGACAGACTAACTACAAATCTTCAAATGTAGGATAATTTTACTGCAACCCTGAGCTCGAGACAAATTTACGAAACAGTGTATTACTTCATATATAAATTTGTGACAAAAATGTAGTAGGAATACAGAAAATGCTTAAGTAGACTATTACTTTTTCACATAAACTATATTTTATTTTCATTGAAGACCGAACATCAATACTTTCTTTTCATGATCAAATGATTGCCAAGCTTTCCAAAATGGATAAATTATTATTCTGTAGTAATGACAAAAAGATGTTTAAGTCTCCTCTTTACAGCATCTCCTCACAATTTTACTACTGATATGGATACAGTCTTTTATAACACTGTATTTCTTTGAAATGTCAGGCTATAAGAAGTCTGTCAAAGAACTGAATTAATCTGCCACAGAAAATAGGTATTATCTCTAGAAAGAATGAGTTTGGTGTAAAGTAAATTTCTCAAACTGAAAACTGATAATACAGTTATAGTTTCAAAGGAGAGTCTCTGTGTGTGTGTATTTTTGCCCATTTAAGTTTTGATTTATTTATTAAGCAGAGGGTATTGTGACTGCCATTATCACTTAAACTTTTGTTTTTAGAACAAATAAAGAAATGCAAAACCTGATGCTAAAAAATAAGACAAATAAGCCCAAGTTATACATTCACTCAGAAAACTCTGAATATTTTTTCTTTATCAGAGGGACTCCTAGGCCACATCTGGCAATTCTGTTGCTTCATAACTTTTATTTCCAGTAAAGTGGTGCCAAGGCAGAGAGAGAGAAGAAATCCTGATAAAATGCTACAAGGGAAGTTAATTTAGAGAGATACTATTATACTAACTGTATACTGCTTTGGATAGGCAAAATGGCAATATTCTCAATACGAGATTTAGATGCTACATCTAATATATGTTGATAGTGTTATGATTGCTGAATCTAAGAATTCATTTCAGGAGCCAGTGACACAGTGATTGCAGCTATTGTAGAAGTCAGATTATAGCTGAATGATACATTTAATTCCAACAACATCAAAGGAAAATGAGCTCTGTTCTCTGCTCTCTAAAGGTGGACATTGTTCCACGGAAACCTCTGTAGAAGAAAATTACCACTAACTTCAATGAGATGAGGATGAAGGACAGTGGCAAAGGTCCCGGTGATGATCGAGTTCCATTTGCATAACCTCTGATTACATGATTTGATTGTATATGAAATGATTGAGAACATTATCAAAACAAAATGAGATCACTGGTGAAGCAGTCAGCTTGCTGGAATCTCTGGAATAGGTCTGCATGGAAACGATAGCTCGTTCACGTGGTAGCTGTGAGTGAGGCAAAGTGACCCTGAGGTTCAAACCGAAGAACAGAGGGTGTCAGGACAGTGAGACACATGCCATGAGTCAGCTTGAGTGCATCCGGTACAACATCAGCTAAAACACAGCAGGAACTTGACAGCCACAGCTGTTGGCTTCACGAACAAAAAGAAGTGACCTTGCCATATTGCCTAACAGTTATTTTAGAACCTGAGGGGTGAGTTGTTTACAGTAAAATTATATTACCTGATTCTGACCTAAGCCAAAAGTGGAAATTGTGCTAGTAAGGGAACTGTGGAAGAATTAAAAAATCTGTTGTCATTGTTCTGATCCCCACCACAACAGAATGAACTACTACTGGGTCCCGCGCCACGCCCACAACTGTTCTTCTGCTTTTAAGCCCACTGTTGTAGCCACTGCGTCAATCCACCTTGTTGACGGTCTTCCCCTTTCGTCAGTGACCCTCCCCTTTACCAAGCATGATGTTGTTTTCCAGTTTGAAAACCTAGCACCGGTAAATAGCAGAAGTTGAGATCAATGCCAAGTTGAGGAAGAAAAGCTGGAGAGGGTGGAAGGCTGGGAATGACACATATGGGAAAAAGCAAGCTGGCTGGGTTAAGGATGGGTTTGGGGCTACCTGGGAGAAGTTCCTGAAATCGACTTCTACAAAGAATTCCAAGTGTCTTAGACTTTTGTTTTAACTACAATAGGTACGTAAAATTACATATCATTGTTAGTAAATGCAAAAATAAATGCTAAACCAATAAAGAATGTAAGGAAAGGTTGATCAAAAAACTCAGCAGAGGGGCCTCCCTGGGAAGAGCACATGGAAGCATCTTCTTTCTTTTTTCTTTTTTTGAAGAATATTTTATTACGTTTTTGGTGAAAATTTACACAGAGAATTAAGTTCCTATTTAACAATTTCTACACAATTTGTCCAGTGACATTGGTTATATTTAATGTGTATCAACATTCTTGTTATTTCTTTGGAGGCTGCTGTTTCCTTTGATTGAGAGTAAGTGTTGACACTTTGGTCTCATATAGATGATTTTTTAAAGGATCACAGTACTGATAAGTGATATTGTTGATTTTATGAGCCAACCTATTATTCAGTTTAAAGGTGATCTCATAGAACAGTTTTGGTGAAGCTTATTTCTTAGGCCAGGTGGTGGTTACACAGGTGTTTAGTTTATCCAGGTGTTGGTTCTAAAATGTACACATACTTCGCATACACTCTTATATGAATATTTCACAAATAAAAATGAGAACAGTGTATGTAAGACGATGATGGCTGTTATGCATGAAATAAGGCAGGGAAGGGAGGTGGACAGGAACACGTGGGAGGACTCAAAACCAAACTCGCTGCCACTGAGCTGATCCACTTTATAGAGGCCTTTAAAGAGGTGGAAATACAATTTTATACAAGTTAAGTAGATAAAGTAAAGACCTGAAGTAGGTGAAGGCCTAAGCTATGTGGAAATTTGGCTGGGAAAAGATTTCCAGGTACAAAAAAGGAGTTCAAAGGCTCTGTGGCAGAAATACATCATGATGTATTTTTCTGAGAATTACCATGGTCACTAGTTGCCTGGCAGATTCTTAGGCCTCACGGATGTTTCTGAACTCCTCTGTGCTGCTTCACATAAATCACATAGAAAATATACTAAGCTGGGAGATGGCAGGATAAGAGAAAAATGTATCCAGTTCAAAAATCCCCCAACATTCTTTTCTTCAGTATAAATGGAAGCACTATATGAAGTATAATGTATATGTGGAGTGAAATACTAATGGAAGTACTACATGACGTATGATACATATGTGGAGTGAGGAAGTGCTGCATGAAGCAGGATGTATGTATGGAATGAGGAAGTGCTGCATGAAGTAGAATGCATGCGTGGAGGGAGGAGGCACTCACGGGAGTACTACACACGTGGATACACGTAGGGAGTGAGGAAGTGCTACACGAAGTAGGATGCGGGCATGCGGTGAAGACGTACAAATGGAAGCACTACATGAGTAGGACATATGTGTGGAGTGAGGAAGTGCTACACGAAGTAGGACATATGTGTGGAGTGAGGAGGTACTACATGAAGTATAATGTGTATGTAGAGTGAAGTGGAACCAGGGATACCATCGCTGATGTCAGATGGATCTTGGCTGAAAGCAAAGAATACCAGCAAGATGTTTACTTGTGTTTCATTGACTATGCAAAAGCATTCGACTGTGTGCACCATACTAAACCATGGCTAATGTTGTGGAGAATGGGAATTCCAGAACACCTAACTGTGCTCTTAAGGTATCTGTCTACAGATCAAGTGGCAGTCGCACGAACAGATTAAGTGGACGTTGCATGGTTTAAAGTCAGGAAAGGCGTGTGTCAGGGTTGTATCTTTTCACCATATCTTTTTAATCTGTATGCTGAGCAAATAATCCAAGAAGCTGGATTATATGAAGAACAAGGCATCAAGATTGGAGGATGACTCATTAACAACCTGTGTTATGTACATGATACCATCTTACTTGCTGGAAGTGAAGAAGATTTGAGACACCTACCCATGAAGATCAAGGATCACAGCCTCTGGTATGGACTCATCTCAACATCAGGAAAACAAAAATCCTCACCTGACTAGTAAGCAACATTGTCATGAATGGAGAGAAGATTGAGGTTGTCAAGGATTTCATTTTACTTGGGTCCACAATCAATGCCCATGGAAGCAGCAGTCAAGAAATCAAAAGATGCATTGCACTGGGAAAATGTGCTGCAAAGGACCTCTTTAAAGTGTTCAAAAGTAAGGATATCACCTTGAAGACTAAAAGGCATCTGACACAAATGATGGTAGTTTCAATCGCATAATATATATGTGAAAGCTGCACCATGACCAAAGACTACAGAAGAAGAATTGATGTCTTTGAATTGTGGTGTTGGAGAAGAATATTGAATGTACCATGGACCACCAAAAGAACCAACAGATCTGTTCTGGAATAAGCACAACCAGCGTGATCTCTGGAAGCAAAGATGGCAAAACTGTGTCTTACATATTTTGGACATGTTGTCAGGAAAGATCAGTCCCTGGAGAAGGACATCATGCTTGGTAGAGCGGAGGGTAAGTAAAAAAGAGGAAGACCCATGACGAGAATGCTTGACATAGTGGTCGCAAAAATGGGCTTAAGCATAAAAATAATTGCGGACACGGTGCAAGACCGGTCAGTGTGTCGTTCTGCTGTTCATAGGGTCGCTATGAGTCGGAACAGACTCGGTGGCACCTAACAACAACAATTCAGAGTGAAGTACCTTTTGAATTTTTTTGAACTGTAAGCTTATGAAAATAAAGTAGGAGATAGGAGAGAGGATAAGACTAGAAAAACAAATGAAATATTACCTTAAGCATGGCATTTCTAAAAATACATTCATGTAGTCTATCTGACACAAACATATTCAGTTTAAAAGTTAAAAAAAAAGTCCAGTAACAAGTTTTTACAGCTTAAACACACAGAGAATGTCACTTTTTCTCTCTCTCTCCCCACTCTGCTTTAATAATGAATCTCTGGTTGATGAGACGTTTAACTGAGCTATCGGTTTGCTTAAGAAAAGGCACCAAGTTAGTTAAAACACAGCCATGAAAGAAGGCCTTGGGGATCAGGGGGAAAAGTTTAGCCTGTGGGCTTTTTGGTATCTTAAAGGACTAGAACCTTCCCGTTGCAGATTTGGGAAACAGAAATGGGACTACAAGCTAGAAACTACAATTACGGAGACTTCAATTCTAAACAAGCTCTTTTAAACACAAAGAGTACTTGTTAGCAAACTGACAAATCTGCTTTGGAAGTGGGGGGCGGGGTGGCAATCACTGGATTCAGTATGTGGCAGAGGCTGGGTCATCAGGGACTGCCCTGCTCTGTGGATACAGATGAGATAGATGATATCTCAGAATACAGAAAAGTTTTATGGTCCCCAAACTGCCTTGGAAAACATATAAATGCATGGATATGTGAAATGTCTTTGGAAAATGAAAGTAAAGAAAACATGCTTAACGGAATCAAATATCTTTATTCCCAGGGTAACAGAATTGCTTATAGTACATTTTAAGCCAGTTGTGCTTATTCTTTATCTGTTGTGTAATTAATGCCTTTAATCCTTCTGTATTATCCTTCAATCATGGCTAATCTAAAAAATAACCTCTTGGTTGTATATTCATTTTGGATACACTTTCCCAGATTTTAATCCTCCATTGTGCTGCTGTGTTTAACTGCTCAATCATAATTACAGATTTGCATTTGTTTTGACTTTTATTCAAGGTAAATTTTTTTTGCCCCCATACTTGGAGACCTTCTGCCCGGCTTACGAGGTAGGAGGTCCCAGGCAAGACGGATGATGGGAAAATACTGGGCTGGGTGAAGAAACGGAAAAACAGGAACAAATGGCAAAGGTACTTCTCCCAGTTAAATCATTAATTCTTCTGACACACTTGCTCTATTTTTGGAAGCTCTGACTTTGTACCCCTTAGCTCTTCTGGTCAACGATCTATACGTGTGGCACACAGCTGAACCCTTTGAGCAGTACTATTTGCTGCTACGGAGGAGGCGCTGGCTGGGCCATTACCATCAGCCCCATCAAGCACACCGTAGTTTGTACTGTGTCCACCCATTCTGAAATGTGTCAGCAGATGTTGTCATTCCAGCTTTTTCAGGTTTTTTTTTCCTTGACAACAGATTCAATACTTTCAAGTATTCAGAGTAATGACTTTCTCAACAAGTTTTATTTTCTTGTTACATGAGAGCCAAGTTGTTTGACTTGCTTTCATTGAAAACAAAATTTCCTATTTCTAGAGTTTCTCATTTACATGACCAACTGGATTATGACTGAGTCACGGAGAACAAACAGCACAATCAGAAGCTCAATGGGGCATGAACCACACCGCAGGAATTTCAACACTCTGCTAGCCACAGGAAGCGTTTAGCTAAAGGTAAACCCGCTGACACTTCGGAATTGCACTTCTGTTACTTGAAGAGTTGGTCAGCTACATTTGGAAAGCAAGCAAAAACAAAGCGATGTTCCTCCTGGGGTCTTGTATTGGAGCATCCACAAATGAACACTGGCAATGCAGTACCACCAAACATTCAGCTTCAGAATGTATCTCACAACATGTTAGTTTCAAGAATGAAAGGACTTAGAAGGCCACAGCATGGTCTTCTAAGTGGAGGTGCATGGTTATGGCAGGTTATTGCTGGTAATGGGGATACTTCCCCATCTGCTGGAGCTACATAGGCCTTGGGCAGCCGCCACCCTGAAGGTGACTTACAGACCCAGGTAGGTCTAGTACGTGCCTTGTTTCCTGGCTGTCATTCTAATACTGCCAGATGCAGTTAGTTTCCTGACACTCTCCAGGGACTGGTTTTCCGCCCAGTAGACACTGGTATCATTTTGGTGGGTACACTGTTCATTCTTGTAATTAGTTGTGGGCACTACTAATTGCTTTTCTAATTACCTGCTGGAGAACACTAATTATCTCCTTGCCCCTACAAAAGCATTTGCAATTGGCTAATGAGATCTTTCAGCAGGCAACTAGAAATACAATTAGCCATTTGAAAGAACAATTAGTTGTACTACCAATTTCACACCCATAAAAGAAGCTTTTGGTTAATTTGTAATTTATAATGTGAAATGAAAGTTGAACAGAACTTGACTTTATAATGGAATGTGAGTGTTTACAGAAGGAAGGAATCTGAAATGTTATTCAGATAGCATTGTCTCCTTTAAAAGACATCACTGAAACACTTTGTCAGTTTAGGAAACAATCTGTAAGGAAGCTCAAAGTCAATGTTGACAGCCAGGTTAGGTATTAGACTTAGATCGAAGGAGATAGACGATTCAGAAGATGCACTGGCTCATAAAACTACTGATAAACTTAACAATTACATATTTGATTGAAATTGCCAAGGATTTCTTTTTGCTTGGGGCCACAATGAACACACATAGAAGCTGCAGTCAAGAAATCAAACAACGCATTTCACTGGGCAAATTTGCTGCAGAAGACCTCTTTAAAATACTGAAAAGTGAAGATGTCATCTTGAAGACTGAGGCATGCCTGACTCAAGCTATGGTGTTTTCTATTGCCTCAGATGTGTGTGCAAGCTGGACAGTGAAAAAGGAAGACTGAAGAACTGATGCTTTTGAATTCTGGTGTTGGTGAAAAATACTGAATATACCATGTACTGCTCCAAAGAAGGAAAATAACCTGTCTTGGAAGAAGTACAGCCGGAATGTTCTTCAGAAGCAAAGAAGGTGAGACTACATCTCACATACTTTGGACATGTTATCAACAGGGGCCAGGTCCTGCAGAAGGACATCACGCTTGGTCAAGTAGAGGGTCAGTGAAAGCGAGGAAGACTCTCAGTCAGATGGACTGACACAAAGGCTGCAACAATGGGCTCAAGCATAACAATGATTGTGAGGATGGGGCAGGACTGGGCAGCGTTTCACTCTATTGTACACAGGGTCGCTGCGAACTGGAACTGATTTGACAGCAACTAACACTGTATCACACTGCTATTGTTAGGTGCTGTCAAGTCTGTTCCCACTCATAGTGACCCTATGCACAACAGAATGAAACACTGAATGGTCTTGCACCACGTCTACAATCGTTTTTACGTTTAAGTCCATTACTGCAGCCACTGTGTCAATCCGTCTTGTTGAGGGTCTTCCGCTTTTTTGTTGACCCTTCACTCTACCGCATGATGGCTTTCTCCAGGGGACTGATCCCTCTCCAAAGTATGTAAGACGCAGTCTTGCCATCTTCGCTTCCAAGGAGCACTCTGGTTGTACTTTTTCACAACAGATCTGTTGGTCCTTTGAGCAGTCCATGAGACATACAATATTCTTTTCCAGTATCAGAGGCATCGATTCTTCTTCTATCTCCCTTATTCATTGCCCAGCTTTCACAAGTGTATGATATGACTGAAAATACCAAAGACTGGGTCAGAAGCACCTCAGTCTCCAAGGTTACACCTGTACTTTTCAATATTTTAAAGAGGTCTTTTGCAGCAGATTTTCCCAGTGTAATGTGTCTTTTGATTTCTTGACTGCTGCTTCCATGGGCACTGACTGTGGAATGAAATCCTTGACAACCTCAATTCTTTCTCCATTTATCAAGATGTTCCTTACTGGTCCTGTTGTCTAGATTTTCATTTTCTTGATGTTGAGATGCAATCCCTACTGAGGGCTGTGGTCTCTGATCTTCATCAGTATTTCTGAACCTCTTCACTTCCAGCAAGCAAAGTTGTGTCATCTGCATAAAACAGGTTGTTAATGAGTCTTCCTCTAAACCTGATGCCTTGTTCTTCTTCACATCAGTCCAGCTTCTCGGATTATCTGCTCAGCATACAGACTGAAAAGGTATGGTGAAAGAATGCAACTGTGATGCACACATTTCCTGACTTTAAACCATGTAGTATCCCCTTGTTCTGTTTGCATAACTGCCTCTTGATCCATGTATAGATTCAGGTGTATCGCATACCTTCCAGCGGAAAATGTGATATAACTGTACTAGCTTCCTATGTGCTATAACAAATTACCACAAACTTGGTGGCTTAAAATAACAGCAATTTATTCTCTCACAGTCTGGAGGGCAAAATCAAGGGGATTGTGGCAGGGCCAACCATCGCCCCTTTGAAGGCTGCACAGGAGAATCTATTCCTCGCCTCTTCCAACTTGCAGTGGCCAACAGTATTCCTTAGCTTGTGACGATTTCACTCCAGTCTCTGCCTCTCTGTTGTCCATTGTCAAATCTCCCTCTGCCTTTCTCTCATAGGGGCAGTTGTGATGCACTTAGGGCCCACCAAGGTAACTTAGGATAAAGTCACATCTCAAGATCTTTAATCTAATCGGACTGCAAACACTCTTTTTCTAAATAAGGTAACAGTCATAGGTTCCAGGGATTAGGATGTGGCTGGTTTTTGGAGTGCTATTTTCAGCCTACAGCAATACTCAAATGAAATATGAGTTTGGAGCTTATGTTTTCTTCACCCAGAATCTCAAGAAACAAATTCCAACATAGCTTATTGGTAGTGAGAGATGCAGTTTCTAAATATCCTTAGCACATGGATTGGTGCCTTGGTGGCAATGTAGTTAAAAGCTTGGGTGCTAACCAAAAAGTTGGCAGTTTGAATTTATCAGCTGTTTCCTGGAAACTGTGTGGGGCAGATCTACTCTGCCTTACAGAGCTGCTATGAGCTGAATTGACTTAACAGCAATGGACTTAGGCTTTGGTTTTTGTTTTAAGAACGTGGATTGCTATGAAGATAAGAAGTAAAATCAAACAAATAGGGGAGGAGTGATCCCCCCCGCCAACAGGTTTCAAATGAAGAGTCAAGCACTACAGAACTCATCTGTGGACTGAGCTGTGTCAAGTCAGATAATTAGAACTGCGAGCATCAGTTTTAACAGCCTGAGTAGGTAAAGCTCAGTTATGTGTTGATGTTGCAGATCTCCACTCTCAGGAGCTTAGAAAGTTCAATGAATTTATAGTCTCAGATATCATTCTTTTCTTCAAGAGCGACCTTCAATTACAAACAAGGTACAAAACTACTGACTATAAAGACACTTCCAAACCCCCTAGCAGTATACACACTGACATTGCCATTGATTGATATGTTAAAGTAACAAATCCCAGGCTGGGAAACCGTGGCAGACCATGTGTTAAATATCAATTCACAGAATCAGTTAAAGAACTCTTGATATTTTCAACTCGAGCAAGTAATGAACTATGAACAAAAACAAAGATTATTATTTAATCACAGTCAGTAGCAGACAGACATATTAATCCAATATACTAAAAACAGGGTTTTACTGCTTCTGACCTCACCTTGGCAAAATTCCCATCTCCAGATAAATAGAATGTTCAAGATCCTGCCATCAGTTTTTACGCCAGTTTAAAAGTTTAACATTTAGGAAATCCAGCTTGTAAAGAAAGAGGGTATTAGAACATAGATAGTGGGTCAAATAACTACACTGTCATCAAAGCAACTTAGTGCTGTCAGCCACAGGGGAGAATGGGAAAGAATCTAAAGTCTATTAGAACTCATCTAGCAAATGACACATTTACCCATCTGCCACTCTCAGTTTAGGACCATGACCTCTAAGAAGTCTTCTTTGATTCCTCAGCTCCCTGCACATTGGGCATACCTCTGTTGTGGGATTTACCACTCTGTATTGACATTATGAGAAGCCCTGGAGGTACAGTGGTTAAGCAATTGGCTGCTAACTTGAAAGGCTGGTGGTTAGAACCCACCCGTTGCCCCAAGGAGGAAAGATGTGGCAGTTGGCTCCCTTAACAATTACAGCTTTGGAAATCCTACAGGGGAGTTTCATTCTGTGCTAAAGGGTCACTGTGAGGTGGAATCAACTTGATGGCAATGAGTTTGTTTATGCAGAGTTTACTGATGTTATAAAAGCCCTGATGGTGCAACGTTTAAGCGCTCAGCTGCTAACTGAAAGGTCAGTGGTGGACCTCATCAGCTACACGGCAGAAGAAAAGACCTGATGGTCTACCTCATGGGTCGGTTCTACTCTGTTATATAGGGTCACTGTGAATCAGAATTGACTAGAGGCCATACAGCAAAAACACTAACATTACCTCTCTATATGTTACACTCTGTCCCCAGTCATCAAAGCATGCACAGGTCTATTCCTATTTGTATCCCTAGAATCTAGGACTACAACACAAATAAAAATCTTAAAAGTCCTAAGAACTAACAGGCCTGGCAGGGGCAGAGTAGGGCTGTCCCACAGAGATCCAAGAAGCGTATGATGGATCTGAACATGGATGCAGCACGTGACCAGCACGTCACCAAGGTTTCCACAGGGATGGCAGAGTGTTCTTAAAATTTCACAACACTGCATTAGGCATATGATACCAGTTTTACAAAATGAGAAGCTGTGGTTCAGAGACGTCACTCTCTTACTAAATAAGCTGTACTAGGTAGTCACCAAGTGGCAAAGCTAGTCTTCAGCACAGTTCTGACTCCAAACCACTTGCTGTCTCTCTCTTACCACTATCTGAACTGGGAATTTCTGCTGACTACCTATAAATAGTCCACTTACAAGAATCAGGTGAAGAGTAACTGCTTTATGAGCTTAGATAAAATTGTATTTGAATGTTAAAAATCAAAGGTTATCTTAATAATATCTTAATTTACAGACACTTTGCAATTTATATGTATTTTAACATTATCACATTTAATAAAAACCCAAAAATCCATTGCCATTGAGTCGGGTCCGATTCACGGCAACCTGAGAGATCAGACAAGAAATGACCCCTCGAGTTTCCAAGGAGTGCCTGGCACACTTGAACTGCTGACCTGCTGGTGAGCAGAGGTAGCACTTAATCACACTTAACAGTCACAACAAATTCCTAGGAACTATTATCCTGTTTTCCAAATGGATCTGCTGAGGTTTATGTTGTCAAGCATTATATTCAAGGTTATTTAGCTAGAATGTATAAAGAACTTGAACCTACACTTTCTGTCTTCAAGTCTGTCTTCTTTCTATTAGACCACAACTGAGCTCCAGACCCCGAACTTTAAAGCACTGATCTTTACTCTGTATTATATGCCCTCCATCTGCACCTCAAAGAGGTGTTGTGGTGTGTTGTGTGCATGTGTGCGTGTTTAGTATCATATCGGCAATGTCAGCAGGAGTCCCTAATTCTTCATCATGTTCCTTAACTATCACCAGCATCTGATAGTTCTCCTCTCTTGAGCCATTAGCCTATAGATACAAATAATTATATTTGTTGTTTGCTTTGTGGAGAAATAGGAATCCACATTGGAAACTAAGCAGATCACCAAGGATTTTTCAGTTCTTTAAATAGAGAAGCAAAGATTGGAAAATGTTATGTGTATTGATTGCGGAAAAAAAAAAAAATACTCCCAACAAATACAGGAGATCTGACAACTAGGTTGCAAGCTTAATTGTTCTAAGTGCTACATACCCCGTTGCTGAACATCACTGCAGTCACATTCAAACTATCCCCTTTAGGAAGCTATGCACCAACACAAGTGCCTAGTCCACCTTTCAAACTAAATTTGGAACTCTTTCTGGAATGGCTATTATGCACGGTGACAAAGGGAAAAGTACGTGAATTTAATTGCATAGTTGTCTGTGAGGGAGTTTTCAGCCCATAAACAAGTAACTCTGTTGGTACACCCTAAAACACCCTGACTACTCACCTGATCTGGCCCCTAAGGACTTTCTTCTTTACTTGAACATAAAGGAAGTATTGAAAGGAAGACACTTTGTTAATATTCAGGACATTAAGGGTAATAGAACGAAAGCTCTGATGGCCATTCCAGAAAATGAGTTCCAAATTGCTTTGAATGGCAGTTAAGTGCTGTGGCTGCTAACCAAAAGGCTGGCAGTTCAAATCTGCTAGGTACTCCTGGAAACTCTATGAGGCAATTCTACTCTACCTTACAGGGTCACTGTGAGTCAGAATCAACACAATGGGAGTGGGTACTATGTTAAAAGTCATCATTCAAGACACTGGATTGCTAAGGCTCATTATTAACTTAAAGACTGAAAGTCAAGAGATCAGAAAAGCAGAACGGTGTTTCCTGAAAGACCTAGGAGACTGAGCAGTGGAATCTGAGACACGAAAGAGCCCCGGTTTGGACCACACAGGCTTTTTGCTCTTCTCTAAGCACTGAAGAGTGCTGCTAGAGGATACGCACTGTCGTTTCACGGTGGGTCCAATAACCAGGTAAGCGAAATGGCCTGGTTTATAACTCAGGTAGAGGGAATTAAAAACTGTGAGGTGACTTCGATAATTGGCAAAATGGCAAACTGCGATTATATCTTTTTACCAATTATTCTAATGAGCAAGAGTCATCATTAGGGAATAAATTATGTTAATTGACTGTAAACATGTGATCGTTTACCCCTTTTTATTTGTTTATTTGTTAATGTGGGAGCTTTAAAAACATCCCTTGATGAATGTGCTGTAAATCTCTAAGGAGCTCTCATGAAGCTGAGGTGGCTAAGATCTGAAACAGTTAAGATTTGCTGAAGGTATCATGGAAGAATGTTGCCTGGTTCAAGATTATCCCACTCTGTGGCACACCACATGCCACATATGGCCCAATTCCATACCACTCTGTATGTACTCAATTAGTGAAGGCACTTTAAACCCAGAGACTTGCAGACCATTTTTAAAAGCACAAGAGATATTAATTCTTTCTTTCGATCTTTCTTGGTTTCACGGATCACGGTTTGGCACAAATATGCTAAATTATCTAAATATAGCCATGAATCCCCAGGAACTGTCATTTAGGGCAGAAAGGCAAGAATAGAATGAGAAGCATTGAGAATTAAAAAAAGAGTTGATAACTAGCTAAACATAACTACTTAGCCTAGATTTGAGATGGTGGAGAAAGACTATCACTTTTTTTTGGACAGCGGAGGGGGGAGGTACTGAAATCTACAGAAATCTTGAGTGTACACAGCATGATGAAATGTCATAAAGTGAGTACATCCATTTAAAATTCACCCATATCAAAGGAATTTTTTGTGTGTGTCCTAGAAACTTTCCTTCTTTCCTCTTTCACTCATGTTCTCTTACCCCATGAAGGTAACCCCTGTTCCATCTTCTAATACCATAGATGCCTTTTGCCGGTTAGAACTTTATGTAGGTAGGATACTCTTTTCTGTGTCTGCTTCTTTGACTTGATGTTATGTTTGCGAGATTCATCCATAGCTTCTACACCATTGTGATTTGTTCATTCGGATGATGTACAGTATTTCACTATGTGATATACTATAATTCATCTATTCCAATTTTGATACACTTTGTACCAGCCCTGGGAGTATGTCAGGGCCGAATATTACCATGTAAGTTACTGAAGGTATTTCTTTTGGAAATTAAGTTCTAACGTAGTCAAAGTAAACCATTTTCTGATAGTTAAACTTACGTAGCTATAAATAAGTTGTTTGTTTGTTTCTTTGTTTTAAAAAAAAGCTTTTCTAGTAAACCAAGGAAACTCCAGTGGCATAGTAAGTGCAACAGCTGCTAAACAAAAAGGTCAGCAGTTCAGATCCACCAGGCACTCCTGGGAAACTCTATGGGGCAGTTCTACTCTGTCCTATGGGGTCACTATGATGGCAGTGAGTTTTACTTGGATTTGTAATAAACTGTAAGCACCAACTAGCTGACACACTTGGGATTTAATAAATGCTTGTTTTTACTACTGTCAGTCATAAAATCCTTGAGTTAGGCTCTAATTTCATTCACACTAGCCTTCAACACCTATCCCTGTGCCTAACACAACTAAGACACTAAATAAATGCCACCTGAAATTACAAAATGCTGTAGTCGCCAGCTCCAATTTCATTCGTGGCCGTTGCTTTCATTCTTCCACTTCTCCATAATCCTCCAGAAAAGGCTCAACACTGAATAACCGCTCTCGACTTCCACCAAAACAACATGTTCAGAATAAGTGTCTTTCATGTTCCACAGTGCTTATGTAGGCATATAATACTCAACACTTTTTACTTCATGACCATAATGATTTTTTTTTCTTCCTCTGAAGTTTCAGCACATATTATCCATATTCTTCATTGGCGCTTAATCATCTACTTCTTTGTTACATACCACCTATTTTTAACTCAGACATTGTTCCCTTTTCCCAGAGGCTGGATAATTCTTCCTAACCACACTGGAAGTCTTTTGTGAAGGCGGGCCTTGTGTTAAGCTCCTTTCTACCCAGAGGGTTTCTCTCTCATAGTGTCTAGCACAGTGCTGTTTTTTGTTGAATAGTTTTGCTGAAAACAATGTATTCAGCTAGAGTTTTATACTGAATTCCCCTCTTTTTTCCTCAATGGTAAACTACAGTTAAATTTAAAACTAAATTTGGTAAAATTAATCTTAAAATACATCAAATTCCACAGTAACTTTGATCACTAATTTTCCCAAGATCTCTTCTAAGAGAAATCATTTATATGCCAGCAATACAGTGCTGGCTGTCCCTTGTTAGCCCAACCAGGACTGTCAGCTAGAACCTTAGTTCCTTTCCAAATGGGTCTCCCCACACCCAGAGATGTCTAAGCTTCTTTACAGAGTGGCAGCTTGGTTTCAAGGACAAATATTCCAAACGACAAGATGTAGAAGCTTCCAGTTTCTTAAAGCCCGGGCCTCCAAACAGGAAAGCTTCACTTACGTTGTAATCGATTGGTCAGTCACAGAGTCTAGCCAAATTCAAGGTGCTGGAGGGGTAGAAATCTAGACCTCACTTTCTGATTGACAGAGTGTCAAAGAATTTGTAGCCACTGTTAATCTACTGCAAAGTCTGCCAATTTACTCAGCAATTATACATTATCTTGAAAGCTTTTTTTACTTTTTCCACTTTTCCCCAGATCACATTCTTTCAAGGGAGGTCCAATGGTACGTGCAGGGTGACATACGACATCTACTACAGACATTCCATGCCAGGATGTCGTTGTTGTTAGGTACCTTCAAGAAGGTTTCAATTCATAGTGACCTTAGGTACAGCAGAACGAAGCACTGCTATTCCTTCAGTAAGAGTGTCCGACTTCCTTGCAGATACCCTTTATCCCTCTTCCTTAAATGCTTTGTCTTCAGAACAAAAAAATCTGTCCTGGAACAGGTGCAGCCAGAATGCTGCTTGGAGGCAAGGAGGCAAAGATAGTGAGACTTCGTCTCACATATTTGGACATGTTACCAGGAAGGACATCAGGCTTGGTAGAGGGTCAACAAAACAGATGATGACCCTCAAGGAGATGGACTGACACAGTTGATGCCACAACAGACTGAAGCACAGCAACGACTGTGAGGATGAAGCCGAAGTGGGCAGTGTGTCCTTCTGTCGTATACAGGGTAGCCTGAATTGGAACCCACTCAACGACACCTAACTATATAAGTAAATTACCGTACTGACTCCTCCAGACTCACAGTATTTTTGTAGTCCTGATGCTACATTTGCCTTTTCAGTTCAAATACTATAACTTTTCATATTTTGTTGTCAGATTTGCTTTAATGTTTATTTTGTTACATTGCATCATAACTAGAAGGCTCTAAAACTTTAAAAAGCTTTCCAGTTTGAAAGAATAACCCGACTCCATAAATTGGTGCTTAGTAGGGAAACACCTTCTGATTTAACAGAAAGCCCTGCTTCCTAAAATCAAAACAATCTATTCAGAATGAAACACTTTGTATACAAGTAACTGAATCACAAAAACGTGCACCATTTTTCTTAGGTATTTCCTTTTAAAACTGGCAGGTGTATTGTTTTCTTTTAATCCATCCAAGCACTGCAAAGATGAGTCAACATTTTTTAACCATTCAAATTCATGCCAAAAAGCTGATAAGCTGAAGTTGAACGTCTTGGAAGGAAAAACCTGGAGGTAAGTATGTACTTAGAGTTGCAGTAGATAAAACGCAAATACTCCATGAATATTACTTTAAAAAAAGTTTCTAATGATCTACTGATCAACAGCAAGACTTATTATTACTTTCAAAAGCACGACATTAAAAATAACAGCCAATAATTCAAATTCTCAATGCTATTCATTGCTCAGCTAATGTCTTAAGACTACTAATTGACATAAAATGCCATTCTTACATTTAACTTTCTCTGGTGCCTGTGGAATGGGGGGAAACTCAGGTGGCATGGTGTTTAAGTACTGTGACTGCTAACCAAAAGGTTGGCAGTTCAAATCCATCAGGCATTCCTTGGAAACTCTATGGCGCAGTTCTACTCTGTACTATAGGGTTACTATGAGGCAGAATCGACTTGATGGCAGTGGGTTTGTTTTTTTTTTTTGGTGGAATGGGGGTGATAGCTAGGCAGAGAAGATAGTCTTTCATAGCAAGAATGACTTCATTTACTCCTTACACAGTTCGAGTAAAAGATTAGAAAGAAGAGAGATCTCTGATCCACAGGAAAGAAGGAAAAAAAAAATTCCAGATCATTCTGTCTTATGGTAGGATTTAATGTAATATTGATTATAGTGATGTGTTAGCAAAAGATGAAAGGCCAAAACTTGTTGGAGAAAGGAACTAAATATTCATTTGCATAGTGGCTAGTTTGCACAGTTTACTCAAATGTGAACAGGCACGTGAAACCTCTTCTACTCAGAAGTGACTTTTATTACTTTAGTGACCAAGATGCTTGGAGCCTTAACTTCCTCATTGTCTAGGGCCTTAGAGCACACCTTATGCCACCTCCAGCACTAATCTGCTTCTGTGTTCTGGCAGAGCCAGGCACTACTCCCAAGCCCCCCAATCACCCACACCCATTTTAATATCAATTCTGGGGCTGGGAAAATGGCTGGGTACTGTAGGCTGAGTGCTGGTTTTGAGGAAGCAATAGCAAGCAGTCCTGGCTTTGCATCTGGTTGGTTTAGGAGTTAGGGACAGTAGCAAGCACAGACTAGGCTCTCCAACCTCAGGTCCAGGAGAGAGGGCAGGGATCCAGACCTGACGCTGTGTTTTAAGTGGGAATTTACCAACCTTATGCCATCCACTCAGAAGGGTAGGTAAATATGGGAGCAGAAGGAAATAAAGTTAAACTTTAGTAATTTCTACATCCTCCATCATGGAGCCCTGGTGGCACAGTAGTTGAAGGCTGTGGCTGCTAACCAAATGGTTGGCAGATCAAGTCCACCAGCTGCTCCTTGGAAGCCCTGTGGGGCAGTTCTACTCTGTCCTGTAGAGTCCCTTTGAAGGGACTTGAAGGCAATGAGTTTCTGTTTAAATCCTCAAAATAATGTCAATAGGTTTCTAATTTTGGGTATTAGCACTGAGAATTTGCAAGCCACAGTATTTAACTTTTAATTGAATCACTTTCATTAACCAAGCTTACAGTTCACCATTTCAACTACTACAATAAGGTAAACTGAGGCTGGCTTCAAGAGCATGTGGACCATGCAGCAACTGTATAGGGCATCATGCCTAGCAAGTCTTCCTGTCCGGCTTTGAAGGCCCTCTAGTTGCTATCTCGAAATTCTTCATAAGTTTTGAACCTGCATTACCCATTGTCATTGAGTCTATTCTGACTCATAATGACCCAACAGGACAGAAGAGAACTTCTCCATAGGATTTTCAAAGAGCACCCAGTGGATTCAAACTGCCAACATTCTGGTTTGCCACCAAGCTCTTAACCATGGTGACACCAGGGGTCTATTTCTCAACACAGGGCCCTATATTTTCATTTTGCACTGAGCCCTACAAATTACACAGCATGTCCTGAAGAAAATCCATTATGACTAGGCTATACTCTAGATGTCACTAGTAAGAGAGAATAAAATATCTACTAAGCAAAAATCAGGTGTCCACTAGGTTAAGCCATGGATTGACCTTTTCTGTTCACTGGATTTTTCTGATGCCACTTCTGCAACGTAAGTTTTTTGTGTTCTCATTGTACTAGACCTAGACAGGAAAGGACTTGATGGAAGGTCGCAGTTTAGGATTGTAACTTCTCATGTGAATTTTAAAGAGAACTAGTGAGCAACACTGATGAACAAATGAATTGGTAATGGTGGACTTTTATACGAATTTTCTTTTGAGGAGGTGATAGATTTTTCCCTACCTTTCCCTTTTCACACAATATACACTCTATTTATTTTTAGTGTCTGCACTGAGGGCTATCTAAAAAAAAAAGTCACTTATTCTGCTCCCTACCTTGATTTTGCCCCCTCTCAATAGTTTTCCTTACTGATTTTTTTCTAGTTTTCTTTGCTGAGCTCTCTGTTAGAAACTGGGTGGCAAGAAAATAGTCTCCCCAATCCAATGCCAGCTGAAACCACTTATCAGTTGCAATAGCTTTGTACTTTGGTCACTGGCCACGATTTCCAGGACAGTTTCTCTTTATGCTTTCTCACACCATTCCCACGTCACTCTTCTTGCAACACTATGAATCTCAGTGCAGCCGAATCATGCCAGTCTGCCTGAGCCTGCAAAACGCCAGGCAAGGTGAGCAAGATGGACACCTTGGCCTTGAGTGCTCTAAGCAGCTACGAATCACAGGCTTAGATTTTGCCAAATGGAAAAGCAATATCACTTGCAAAAAAATTAAAAAAATAAATCTGTGGGGACACCTACGGCTTGTAGCTCATAGGGAAAATGTACTCGACCTGTCCAGGAAAAAAGGATAAATATCTATTTTTGATACTCTTATAAAACCAAAAAGAAAAAAAGTCTCCATTTACTGCGTTTGCTTTTAATCACACCTCTTCATGGCACCGCTTCACCTAACAGGTGTTTACCACTAGACTAATAAACTGCCTCTTCAAATGGACCATGTCACGGAGTTACTTGGTAACGTTTACAGTTCTGTAAGGGGAGATCCGGCAAGATTTTGTTAGGAAGACATACGTAATTATCTGCAGGAATATCGAGAAATATGATCCTTTTTTCCTGCTTAAATACAAGCAACAACTCCTACCTCTAAGCATCAGGTGCATCATCAGCATTACATTATGAATACTGAATGAAATGATATTAGGATTTTTGTTTTGAGGAAACAACAATTTAAAACAAAACATGCCAGCTTTCTTTTTTACCTTGGAATCCTATATCACAAGATACAAGCTTAGTTCTGTTCGCATGGCACTTCGTTTTCACCACAGTGCCAAAGGAGCTTTCATTTCTTGTAAGTACTGTCTGTCCGAGCTTTTACAGTGCATCTGAAGACATTGTTCAATGTGGTCGGTCTACACCAGCCTTCAGCTAATCCAAGACTCCTTCTAAACAATGGTTATCTAGTCCTGTGGCAGCCCCATTAAGCTGTCTGAAACATCTCATCTCACTTTTTTCCCAAAGATTGTTCTTGTTATGGACAATTTCTGTAGCGTAGAAGAGCGAATTGTCAAGGACTCAGCATTTCAGTAACACTTCAGATTAGGCTATTATAGCAAAACCGAGCACCCCAATCAAGTCATCGAGCTTCTAATCTAAACTGATTTACTGTATCTGTGATCTTTTGTGTTTTTAACTATTTCGAAGAGACAGAAAACTGTTACTGATTTCTCTCCCGTAAGTATTTTCAAGGAAAGCAGACAACAGAGTAACTGATTCACATTCAGTTTAAAACATAACAAAAAGGGTCATTTTCTAAAAATTCTGAGAGATGATGTGATCTAGCAAGACTAGCAGACAGACTGGAAGGAAGACATCTACAGATGTTAGTCCTAGTTACAGCAATACCCATGGGAGAGTTACTTAACTCACATTTCTCTGATTTTCCTCCTGTATAAAAGGAGCATCATTTTTTATCACAACACTATGGTTACTATGGTAACCTATTTTTATAAAGAATAAAAAATCTTATCTGCTACTCTGCTGTTCTACTGTGTCTTATAGAGTCACTATAAGTTGAAATCAACTTGATGACAATGGGTTCGTTTTTTTGTTTTTTGTAGTACTTAACCACTAGACAACCAAGGTTTATTTTAACAGGGCATATATTTTTAAAGCAAGTGACTTAAAAATCAATAATACTTTTTTGAAAGATTTTATGTATTTTAAACCTACTGTATACGTAGGTATATTAAGGTAGTCCACCAATAAATTCTTTCAAAGCTCAAGAACAACAACACAAATGACAAAGCCTTTTCAGTACTTTTATGAAAGTTGAGGTTCCCCAGCAGTAGAGTGGTTAAGCACTTGGCTGCTAACCAAAAGGCTGGCAGATCAAGCCCACAAGTCACTCCAGGTTCCATGTGGCAATCTGCCTGAATATCAAAAATAAATGAAACCAAACCCGCTGCCACAAAGTTGATTGTGACCCATGGTGACAGAAACACTGTAGAGTACTTCTACTGTCTCCTACACGGTCTCTGTCTATGACTTGGAATCTACTCTATGGCAGTAGGTTTGGCTTTTGGGTTGTTAACTCTGTATTTAAACTTACCACCTGCTATCACCAGGAAGGCCTCAAGGTATTTTTTTCTCAAAGTTTTAGATATGAATATATATTTTTTTGTGGTCTGTAGCTCATTTTCATACAACAGTTTGTTTTAATTGATTTCAAATGTATAATTTCCTTAACTTCAATTATTACACATGTGAGTAACAGACATTTAATTTGTCATTTGCTGGAAGATCTATGCTTCAGTATGTTTTTAAAACATTGACTTGAAGATGACTGATACTTATTCTGAATGAGTGTAACCAGTTAACTTTCTCACTAATCTGTTAAAAATTGTTCCTTCCTTTTGGAAAACAGCTAAAACAATACTCAGTACACAAAATAAGATAATTTTATATCACTGATTACATTTATTTTGAATTCTACTGCCTTATTCATTACTTCTATCTCTCATTGCCTATTATGCCAGTTAATATTATTATTCAATTTTATGCACTAACCACTAAGACAAAGAAAAGAAATTGAAGATTTTTACCAACTTCTGCAGTCTGAAACTGATGGAACACATAATGAGGATGCATTGATTATTACTGGTGATTGGAATGGAAAAGTTGGAAGTAAAGAAGAAGGATTAGCAGTTGGAAAACATGGCCTTGGTGATAGATATGATGCTGGACACCATATGCTAGAATTCTGCAAGACCAATGACTTCTTCATTGCAAATACGTTTTATCAACAACATATAAGGCAAATATCCACATAGACCTCACCAGATAGAACATGCAGGTATCAAGCTGACTACATATGTGCAAAGAGAAAATGGAAAAGCTCAGTATCACCAGTCAGAACAAGGCCAAGGGCCAACTGCAGAATGGACCATCAACTGCTCATACAGAAGTTCACATTGCAACTAAAGAGTACCAGAAGAAGTTGTCAAGAGCCTAAGTATGACTTTGTACCAACTGAATTTAAAGACTATCTCAAGGAACAGGTTTGACATGTTGAATGCTAACGATCAAAGATGAGATAAGCTGTGAAATGATATCAAGGTCATCATATGTGAAGAAAGTTGGGGTCATTAAAATGACAGTAGAGAAAAAAACAAAGTGGATGTTAGAAGAGACAGTGAAACTTGTTCTTGATGGTTGACAGCTAAAGCAAAAAGAAGAAATGATGAAGTAAAAGATCTGAACAGACATCCAGGCAGCCAAGACATATGAGGAAATACAGTCACTAGCCATGGCAGAAATCCAAACAAAACTACAGTGAGATACCATCTCACCCCAACAAGCTTGGCAATAATCCAAAAAACACAAAACAGTGAATGTTGGAGAGACTGTGGAGAGACTTGAACTCGTCTACACTGCTGGTGGGAATGTAATTGGGCCCTTTCTTAAAAAGTTAGAAATACCACATGATCCAGCAATTCCCACTGCTTAGAATTTATCTTACAAAAATAAGGGTTGTCACATGAACAGATACATGTGCATGAATATTTATTGCAGCACAGTCCAAAATAGAAAAAAAGATGGAATCAATCTAAGTGTCCATCAACAGATGAATGGAAAAAAAAATATGGTATATATGTGTTTGTATACACACACACAAAATGGAACACTATGGAATTATAAAGAACAATGATGATTTTATGAAATATCTCATAACCTGGAATCAACTGGAAGACATTATGCTGACTGAAATGAGTGGGCTTCAAAAGGACAAATATTGTGTGAAACTACTATCATTATATGGACTTAAGAAAGAACTTATGCGCAGAAGAAAAGACTTGGATGTCTACAAGTGTGGGGAGGGAGGTTCATGGATCTGGTAGTCGACAGAAATTTGATAAAGCGAAGGGAGTGAAAGCACACAGTAGAAGTCAAGTCAGTGTAACTGGGCCACACCATAAGCTAAAAGGTTTCCTAAATTATACCCAACATTTCAAAGGACAGAGTAGCAGGGATAGGGATCTGGGGACTATGTTCTCAGGGGACATCAAAGTCAATTGGCATAACTAGTCTTTCACTAAGTGAGTCTTCTGCACCTCATATTGGTGAGTGGAGTCTGGAGTCTTAAAAGCCAGCAAGCTGCCATCTGAGGAACACCAATTGGTCCCAACCCACCTGGAACAGATGACAACTGAGAACATCAAGGACACAAGATAAGATGAGCCAAAGAGACAGTAAGACCCATATGACTGGGAGACTATACCAGTAGGAGACCAGAACTAGATGGTGCCTGGCCATTACTACAGAGAGCCCTGATAGGGGACACAACGTAGAGTCTCTGACATAGTCTAAGAAAAAAGAATCTGCAGATTAAGAACTCTATTAAGAGAGTCCCACAACCTGGTGGGTCCCCTGAGAATATGGCCCCTAGACTTTCTGCTAGCCCAGAGCTGAAACCAGTACTCAAATCAACACTTTAGACAAATAAGAGACTGGACTTGGGGACACAGAGTGATGTATGTGTTAAGTATACTTTATGGTCTAATATATATATGAGGCTGTCCCTCTGGTTTCTTTTGAGAGGGAAGAGGAGAGGATGGAAAGCAGGGAACAAGTGATGGTTGAGTGGATACTGGAAATAAAGAGTGAAAAAGAAGAGCGTGCTTTCACAGGCTGAGGAGAGCAGAGGAGCTGCAGAGAGGCGGGTACATGGGGTTTCATATGGGAAACTGACTTGCATTCTAACTTTCACTTAATCACAATAAAAAAAAAACTTAAAAAGCTGAACAGAAGATTTCAGAGTGGCTTAAGAAAACAAAGCATCATACGGGTATGTGCAGAGAACTGGAGATAGAAAATTACAACGGATGAACACGCGGCATTTCTCAAGTTGAAAGAACTGAAGAAAAAATGCAAGCCTTGAGTTGCAATACTGAAGGATTCTATAGGGAGGAATATTGAACAACACAGGAAACATCAAAAGAAGATGGAAAGATACACAGAGTCACTGTAACCAAAAGAACTGGTGATGTTCAATCACTTCAGGAGGTAGCATATAATCAAGAACTAATTGCAATGAATGAAGAAGTCCAAGCTGTGCTGAAGGCATTCATGTAAAACAAGGGTCCAGGAATTGATGGAATACCAATTGACATGTTTCCACAAACGAATACAGTGCTGGAAGCACTCCCTCATCTATGCCTAGGAATCTGGAAGACAGCTGCAAGAGACCCATACTTACGCCTATTCCAAAGAAAAGTGATCCAACCAAATGCAAAAATTATTGAATATCATTCATATCACATGCAAGTAAAATTCTGCTGACAATCATTCAAAAGTGCCTGCAGCAGTACATCAACAGGGAACTGCCAGAAATTCAAGCAGGATTCTGAAGAGGATGTGGAACCAAAAATATCATTGATGTCAGATGGATCCTGGCTGAAAGCAGAGAGTACCAAAAAGATGTTTATCTGTTGTCATGGACTGAATTTTGTCCCCCCAGAAATGTGTGTATCAATCTAGCTGTCCCACGATTCCCAGTACTGTATGATTGTCCACCATGTGCATTTGATGGAATTTTCCAATGTGTTATAAATTCTATTACTGTGATTTAATAATATGGATTAGCGGTAATTATATTGATGAGGTCTCCAAGACTGGACAATGTCTTAAGTCAGTCTCTTTTGAGATATGAAAGAGAGACACAGGGACTTTACATCACCGAGAAAGCAGTGATGGAAGCAGAGTGCCTGTGTTTCTTGCACTGTGTTTCTTGCACTGAGATGCTCTCAAACCGAGGAAAGATGGATGCAGCACAAGGACCTTCTTCCAAAGCCAACAGAGAGAGAAAGCCTTCCTTTGGAGTTGACACTTTGAATTTGGACTTGTAGCCTACTGGATTATGAGAAAATAAACTTCTCTTTGTTGAAACTATCCACTGGTGGTATTTCTGTTACAGCAGCACTACACAAAGGCATTCATTTGTGTGGATCATAACAAATTACAAATGTAACATTGCAGGAGAATAGGAATTCTAGAACTTTTCATTTGCTCATGAGAAACCTGTATATAAATCAAGAAGCAGTCACTTAAACAGAACAAGGGGTTACCGCATAGTTTAGCATTGGGAAAGGTGTGTTTCAGAGTTGTATACTTTCACCATACTTAATCTGCATGTTGAGCAAATAATCCAAGAAGATGGACTACATGAAGAAGAAAATGGTATCAGAATTAGAGGAAGACTCATTGACAAGCTTTGTCATGCAGATGGCAAAACTTTGCTTGCTAAAAGTGAAGAGGACTTGAGCATTTACTGGTGAAGATCAAGGACCACAGCTACAGTATGGATTACACCTCAACACAGAGAAAACAAAAATCCTCACAACCAATAAGCAACACCATGATAAAGAGAGAAAAGACTGAAGTTCTCAAGGATTCATTTTACTTGGATCCACAATCAATGCCCATAGAACCATTAGTTAAGAAATCAAAGGACAAATCAGGCAAATCTGCTGCAAAAGACCATTTTAAAGCATTAAAAAGCAAAGATATCACCTTGAAGACCAAGGTACACCTGACCCACGCTATGGTGTTTTCAATTGCTTCATGTGCACACAAAACCTGGACATTGAAGGCAGACCAAAGAAGAATTCATGCCTTTGAATTATGCTGTTGGTGAACACACCATGGACTGCCAAAAGAATGAACAAATCTGTCTTGGAGGAAGAACAGCTAGAATGTCCCTTAGAAGCAAGAATAGCAAGATTACATCTGACTTACTTTGGACATGCCAGAAGGAGGGATCGGTGCCTGGGGAAGGACACAGTGCTTAGCAGAGAATCACTGAAAAAGAGGATGACCTCCACAAGACGGGCTGACAGTGGCTGCGACAGCGTGTTCAAGAATAACAAGGATTCTGAGGATGGCTCAGGACAGGGCACTGCTTCATTCTGTTACACACAGGGTCGGCACCTAACAACTACAGTACTCCTCCATTTTATTTAAAGTATCATTTTGAAATTGAATTTATACTACCAAATATAAGGAATTTGGGTTTAAAATAGAAATTTAATATAAATATTGTTGCCAGTGGGCTCATTAGATAGCAGAAATTTCTGTCCATTCTTCTAAAGACTTTCTCTTGGATTTCTTAGTTGAAAAAAGAAAGAGAAAGAAAGAAACCTCAGGGTGGTAACACCTGGATTCAAGTTTTGTGGTATCTGATACTTAAGCAACTTTGGAGGCCTTTTTCTAGGAAAGGAATACAAAACAGAGAAAACCATTATTCAGTATTGTGATAGCTGAGATTATGGGTCCACTTGGCTGGGCCATGATTCTCAACAGTTACATATGATCACTCTCATGGTGGGATCTGCTGTGAGTACACTCAAGACACCTGGCACTTTTCCTTTTACCTCTAAGCCCTCAGTATTCTTCATGTCTGTGTAATTTCAGGTACAAATATTTTGGGAACTTGAAATGTGGGCTATTTAGAAACACTGTTTTCTTAGCTTTGACTGAATCTTCATGAGTTGTGGGAGGGGACGGCTTCCATATATTATTTTTGCAACAAAAATCTGAAAAACCAGTATAAATGTCCACAAGAGAGGAAATTATTTTAATTAATTGCTCTGCAAAGTCTCTTCTTTCTCACAGTTGGCAACGTGCCACTTTAGTTAATTCCTTTGTTAATATTTTTATCTTATTTAATGGAGACAAGTCATTAGCTAATACTTGTGTTTCATATGTCTGTATTTTTAATTAGAAAAACAATACAATTTTGGTTATTTTTGTTAGTACGAAAATAAATGATGCAAAATAACTCATTAAAAGACATTAGAACTTAATATAACAAAGCTAATTTACATAACACCTTTCTTCTGTGGAAAACAAAGTACTTTATTTTCTTGTTAATTCTCACAAGAGTATCATAAATTCTACAAGTCTAAATTTAATAGAATAATGCTATAATTTCCCTAATTTTAAAATCAAATGGAAACATTATAACCTGGAAAATCATAGTGAGCTAAATTAACAAATTAAAAACTTCCCCAAAGTGTAATTACGATGAAGAAACAGCCTTTTGACACTGACAGGTGAAGAGGAGAGGACGCATAAATTTAGAATGTCTATGGTTTAGAGTTGCTACTGACAAGTGACAAGATAACTGTAACGATGCATATTCTCTCACAATCAAGAGAATATTTAACAGATGGATCATCCAAAACTGGACACACATTTGTTCCTTGAAACAAGAAGCCATAATTAGATTTAAAAGCCACAAAAATTTACAATGATTTGATAGAGTTTTGATATCCTGACTGCTTAGTTCCAATAATAATGGAGATACACAAACCTATCAACACATAAAGTAACAAGCTGAAAACAAAACAGGTTCCTCAACATCTCCAAAAGAGCAGTGAGGATATATAATATTTATAGTAATAAAATGGCCATCATTTATCCATTTTTAGCCATGGTTAGTGTTTTATTAGTTCTATTTCTCATAACACTTAGCAATATAGATATTATTACCCCTAGCTTACAGATGCAGATACATGAAGCAGAAAAAGATTAGGTAACATGTCCAAAGTCACAGAAAATTAGGTATTATCCAAAGGGATAGAAAATGAAAGAGGTAAGATATAAATCAGAGGTTTTCCAGAAGAAACATTTTGAGATTCAAACGATCAGGCAAAAAATTAATTCCTGAGCATAATCAGTATTAGGATCGAGGAAGACTTATTAACAGCATGCATTATGCAGATGACATAACCCTACCTGCTGAAAGTGATGAAGAAGAAACAGTGATGAAGAACACAGACTACAGCATTCAGTATGGACTATACCTCAGTGTAAAGAAAAAACAAAACTGTCACAACTGAATCAATAATCATGATACATGGTGAAAAGACTGAAGTTGTCAAGCATTTAATTTTACTTGCATCTACAACCAATGCCCATGGAAGCAGTAGCCAACAAATCAAACAACATACTGCATTTAACAAATCCACTGCCAAAAGCCTGTTTCAAGTGTTCAAAGCAAAGATTCACTTCAGGGATTAAAGAGTGCTTGACCCAGCCATGAGATTTTCAGTTTATTCACATGCCTGCAGAAGCTGGACAGTGGATTAGGAAGTCCCAAGAAACGATGCCTTTGTGTTATGGTGTTGGCGAAGAATACTGAAAATACCATGCACTGTCAGAAGAATGGACAACTCTGTCTTGGAAGTACAGCCAGAACGGCCCTCAGAAACAAGGATGGTAAGACTACATCTCTCACACTTTGGACGTGTTATCAGGAGGGACCAGTTCCTGGAGAAGGACATCATGGTGGGCAGAAGGTCAGATAAGGAAGAAGACTCTCAGTGAGATGAATTTACATGGTGACTGCAACAGTGGGTTCAATCATAGCAACAATTGTGAGGATGGTTCAGGATCACATTATTTCCTTCTGCTGTCCTTCAGGTCGCTACCAGTTGCAACTAAATGGCACTTAACAAGAATGACCATTAAATACTTCACATATCTTCAGAAATATTCAAACCAGTGAGCTTTAAAAACATTATGACTAAGCTCCATCTGTATTCAAAAGTAAGAACATCACTTTGAAGACTAAAACGCGCCTGACCCAAGTCATGGTATTTTCAGTCACATCACATGCATGTGAAATCTGGACAATGAACACAGAAGACAGAAAAAGAACTGATGCCTTTGAGTTGTGGTGTTGGAGAAGAATGTTGAATGAAAAGTGAACTGCTAAAAGAACCAACACATCTGTTCTGGAGGAAATACAACTAGAGTGCTCCTTGGAAGCGAAGATGGCAAGACTGCGTCTTACATACTTTGGACATGCTGTCAGGAAGGATCAGTCCCCGGAGAAGGACATCATGCTTGGTGTAGTGGAGAGTCAGTGAAAAAGAGGAAGACCCTCAACAAGATGGATTGATACAGTGGCCACAACAATGGGCTTAAGCATAAAAAATGATTGTGGACATGGCACAAGACAGGGCAGTGTTTCGTTCTGTTGTTCACAGGGTAGCTATGAGTTGGAACCGACTTGATGGCACCTAACAACAACAACCACAAGCTCCATCTAGAATTAGAACCTCCAAGAGTGGTCCTTGGAAATGCACAGTACGAGAACAAACACAACCCTCCTCAGGTGACTCCGTGGAGCACCCAGCACTGAGGTCCAGCGTGATGAATTAAATGAAACTGGTTAAGCACAGTAAGGTCAGTGATAGAGACCACAGTAAGGTGAAATAGTGAGAAATGGAGAAGATGTCAGGTAAATATAGGCACTGACAGATGAGACTTGTTACGAGATGACAGAATGCATTAAAAAAATTCTGGGGAGGAGATCACTATGAACAAAGGCATTCATACTGGAATAAGTCTACTGCAAAGAAAGGAAAAGTAAGAAGGAGAATGAGTTGGGGAGCGTAGTCAAAGAAGTGCTAGTAAGCTGTTATCGGGCTTTGATGTGGCAGCCAGCAGGGACTCTTACCAACTTATAATTACAGGGAGGGAACTGAAGAAAGTGCTAGTCTATCGTAAGAAGTCACCCCTTGGGATGCATGATCCATGGGACAGGGAGCACAAGCAAGGCACATAACTACAATGTTTCTATTCTTGAGCCCAGGTCAGTGACAGCATTGACACAAATTGGGCTGTTTGGAAGGAAAACCAGTTTTGGAAGAGAAAATGGTGCTGGTTTAATGTGTACTGAACAAACAAATGAAAACAACAATAAAGTGATCTGGAACTGAGTTGTAAGGAGAATTGAACGGTAACGCTTCAAGGACATGGAGTTGGAACAACTGTACAGTAAGGGAACAAAATGCCCACATTTAATAAATAAATCAATGAGAACTGTTGGAGCTGAATGCTGAAGCATTAAGAAGAGACAAACTCTCAGGACACCATCAGTCATCAGATAAAAGCAATAAATCAATAAATGAAACCAAAAATCAATTGCTATCAAGTCAGTTCCAACTTCCCAGCAACTCCAGGTATGTCAGAGTAGAACTGTGCTCTGTAGAAAATTGTGCTCAGTAGCTGATTTTCTGGGAGGTAGACCACCACACCTTTTTTCTGACACACCTCTGGACAGATCTGGACATCTAACTTACTGAATAGCAGCTGACTGTGTTCACTCTGCCACCCAGAGGCTCCAGCATCAGAGCTGTGTGTCACACCATTTTCATATAATTGTTATAATCCTTTGCAACTGTGAAGGGCTTCATGGCCTAACATATTAATTTTTACAATCATCCAATGATGTAGAAAGAGCAAATGCTATTACCCACACTTTTCAGAAAAGTCAATTGCATCTCAGAGTTTATGTGACTTCCCCAAGGTGACACAACCAGTAATGACGAGATCCTGCACTCAAATCCAAGTCTCTTGACATCTATTCATTTACCAGTTGATTGTTAGAGAAGATTCTGTCTGGTAGGTCATAATAGGTCTGAAGACTAAGCATCCACAAACTGGCAAGGAAAAAGCAGAGCAGAAAGCATTTTTTCCAATTGATTCCCACTTCATATATTCACTCTATTCTTTTCCCTCCACACGGAAAATTAAACTTATCATTATTACTACAATGTAAAATGTTGAAGATTCACTACAACACTGAAAAAAAAAATAAATTCCCACTCATGTCCACTGAGTTCACTCTAACTCACAGCAACACTACAGTACAAAACAATAACAACAACAAAAAACCCACTGGTATTGAGTCGAATCCGACTCATAGTGACTTTATAGGACAGAGTAGTTTATTGAATACTTATTCTAAAAGCTGAGTTTACAGCAGGGAACTAAGCAACGACAAATCTCTACCTTTCAGAGCTTACATTCTGATGTGGGGCGGGGAGGTGACCATGAGACAAACAGAAAAATACTTAGTATGTTAGATGGTAATAAGAACTTAAGAACAATTTTTTTTTAAAGGAAGGTTAATAGGGTGAATTCAGCAAGAGTATTCACTAAAGCACTGTTTGTAATAGCTACAGATTAGAAAGAGCCTAATTATCCATCAGTGGTGGACCAGCTAACTAAATGACATTATTATGAAACACTATACGGCCATTAAAAATAAAGTAATTGCACAAGTATATTCAAGCTACAGAAGGTTTAAAAAAGGGATATACACACACACACACACATAAGGGGCCTGGTGGAGCAATGGTTAAGTGCTCAGCTGTAAAGCCAAAGATGGGTGTTTTGAACCCACCAGTGGCTTCACTGGAGAAAAAGACTGGTAGTCTGCTGCTGTAAAAGATTATAGCCTAGGAACCCTATGGAGCAGTTCCACTCTATCCACAGGGTCACTATGAGTTGGAATTGATGCATAGCACACAACAACAATATGTACATTTACAACACCAAAACAAAACCCACTACAGTCAAGTTGATTCCAATTCACTGAGACCCTACAGGACAGAGTAGAACTGCTCCACAGAGTTTCCAAGCACCACCTGGCAGATCTGAATTACTGACCTTTTGGTTAGCAGACATAGCACTTAACAACAATGCCACCAGGGTTTCATGTACATGTACATACATACACAAAACCCAAACCCACTGCCGTTGAGTCGATTGTGACTCACAGCAACCCTATAGGACACAACAGAACTGCCCCATAGAGTTTCCAAGGAGCACCTGGCAGATTTGAACTGATGACCTTTTGGTTAGCAGACGTAGCACTTAACCACTATGCCACCAGGGTTTCCATGCACACATACAGATACATGTACTATATATGTACACACGTTGTTAATTACTATGAAACAAAGGTTTACAGAGTAATCTCCTTTGTGAGGCAGGAATGGGGAAAGAGTCCTAGCATTTTATGTTTAGGATATAAAGCCCAGGAGCATAGGGATTTTGTCTGTGTTTTCAATGCCGAGTCATGAACAACGCATGACACACAGCTGGAAGCTGCGTGTTCTCTGAATAAATGAATGAACAAGCAGACTTCCGTTTCTCCTACTTCCCCTCTGACCTAACAGCCTCCTAACATACTTCTCTGCCTTCAGTCCTTTTCCTCCAATTTATTCCCTATAATACTGCCAGAGAGATTTATCTGAACACCAGTGAGTGGGGTTCAAATATTTCCTCCACACGCCCGCTGCCTACAGGAGTACGGCTACCTGTGCTAACTTTCCCCGTTCCTGTTTCAGGGATGTCAACACCATCGTGCTTCTTCTTAAGGACCTTCCTAGGCAAATATTGCCCTCTTGTTGAAACAGTTATCCACTTCTGCTCCAAGCATAATTACTACCTCCTTTCTCTCTGCTCTCTGAGAATTTGTACACCTCTTTATTGTCATGCCACACTGTCCACTGTGTTGGTGTCTCTCTCTCCACAGATTCTGGGAGTTCAAGCTCAAGGTTTGAGTTTTGCTTATCTCTGTATTTTCAGTTTAGCACAGTGCCAAGCCTGTGAAGGTGTTTAACAAGTCTTTCAGAATGATGACTAGATGAACGAATAAATACATCAATTCTTGGAAAAATCCTAAGCTCTTGACACCAAAAGCAGACAGTAGGAGCATGAAATGGTATACGTGAAACGGAAAAATACACTTGTTGATAAGCACTGGAGTACAATATATTTGTTGCACAATTTTTCTAGCTTGTACAAATAATTTGAATCCCCCATTTCCCCTTTGATACAGAGAATGAAGTGGTGTCGGAAGGGGGAGTTGGGGCAGGGGTTGCTGTGGGCCGAGCTGAGGCTGCTGGTGCGCAGGTGGGACAACCTCTGCACACCAGGAGACGGCAGCTCTGGGCGGCGGGGACAGGGCAGGGGGAGAACAGAAGAGCAGAGCAGACATTAACACAGGCGCAGGGACACCGTCTTTGTGCCGAGGGCAGGGAGGAGAGAAAGCACACAACGTTAATCAGGAGTCTGAAAAGAAGGAAGGAAAAGGGTTAAGAACGCATCAGTGTTTCCAGTATCTACAAACAGGTTAAGTTGCTAATGCCTTTAACACATATTTTCATGTTATTTGTGACCAATTTCAAGCACTTCAAATAATGTCCTATTGTAAGAGAATAAAAGTTCTCAGAAAAGCAGCCTCTTGCTATCCTTTTCACCTTTTTCTTGAAAACGTGAATTACTTTTACTTTCTTTTACTACAGAGCTCTCACAGTAGAGTCTTTGAAACTCTGCCTCAAACAGGTCAGAGACTTACTTCCCTGGTGGGGCTGTATAGCCCTGAAAGCCTGCCCGTGTTTTCTCATGACTTGGCTCCTCGGGAGACCTCCCATGGATCATTTCTCTTAGTAAAAAAGAATCCATTGACTAAGCCTATCCTAAAGCTAACAAACTGAGCTTTCCATGGGGAAAACAACGGCAAATTGAGTGCAGCTATTGACCGGCCTTCTGCAGGTAAAAATACAGCAGACGATGCCTTGTGCGATTGACTCTTCAGTTACTGGTCATTTTCACCCTCTGCTGCTGTTGCTGACAATCTGATAACCTTTCAGAAGAGCAAGACAGAAACATCAGCCACTATCTTGTTTTTGTCATCTGTTATCTGAAATTTATAGAAATATGTTTCCTTGTCTTGCAGCTAATGAGAAACTAATAAAATAAATGTGTGCTATACATAATGTATAATAAGTACATATAGATACGTTTCATATCGAAAGATGTTTAAAATTTAATGAGTCCATCACACTAATGATACTCCAAAATTTATATTTATCTTTCTTATAATCAAGGGTCAAAGAATAAAAGGAAAAGATATGCCATAGTAAGAGATACAATTAAAGTAGAAGTTATTTTATTCTCTATGTAAAACTGTTATTAGATATACTATTTACAGGCATTTTAGTTGTTATTTTTATTTAAGTTCAGTTTGAATGAAAATTATAAACTACATACTGGCGACACAAGAATACAAAGGGATGCACCCTGAGATCTCCATTAAAAGACCACAGTTGATGGTCTACATGCCTCGGAGTTCACTTGGGAGCATGGCCCCTGGCCCTGATACTGCCCCTGTCCATAAATCATAAGGGAGGTCAACTCTTGGACAGGAATGGATTGGACTTGGTGACATACAGTGACCATATCATGTGTGTACTTTATGGTTCTATGCAACTACAGAATGTCATTCTGCTGACCTCTTACTGGAGGAACAGGAGTAGGTGGAGAGGAGAGGACAGGAGATTGTTGGGAGGATAAGACATGTAGGGAGCAGAGAGAAAGAGTGTGCTGTGACTGGGCAGGGAGAGCAATGAGAGCTGCATATAGGTTGGCATGCAAATTTATATGCCAAGCCAATATGAGAATGTACATTTTCATTTAATCATAATAAAAATTATAAACTACATATATATATATTTTACGCTGAATTTGGTTTTTTGAGAGAGGAAAATGTCATCACAGGGGTAAAAACCTATGAGGTATTACTACATGAATTAGAGAGAAAAAAAAAGAAAATAGAAATGTGTTTTCTCTCCCTAAAATTCAGTTATTTGTAAAAAAAAAAAGGAAAGAACCAAATATCTTTAGTGTAAGTTTAGCAATTTTTGTTTTGCAAGAAGAGTAATGTAAACAGTGTTTTACGGGTAGCATTAATTGAACAAATCACACGTAACAAGATATACGCAAAATATATATACTGTTTCCTTACTGTGACAAAAATTCACATCTTTATTTCTATAAGTTTTTACTGGACTAATTTTATATGTTCTCAATCATAAAATGCTACTTAAATATTCAGTGGCTATATCATAAAATGTCTTAAAAGTCATCATCTTTACTTTTTAGTATTCACTTGGCTCATTAGGTAAACACATATTAATCAGATCCTAAATTATTAAATCTTGCTGTGCAACAGTGTAAAGCCGATGTCCTAGAAGAGATGAACTTATCCTGGAGAGGACATTTAGCAATGTCTGAAGGCATTCTGCCACTGACCTCGAGTGGATCCCGACTCAGTGACTCTGTAAGTCAGAATAGAACTGCCCATAGAGTTTTCAAGGAGCAGCTGGTGTATGTGAACTGCCAACCTTTTGGTTAGCAGATGTAGCACTTAACCACTATACCACCAGGGTTTCCATAAGAGCTCTCTGGGACTCCTTGTTGAGGAATCCAAACGCCAGTTTCCTGTGTGACAAGCAGGGATACCTAAGGCTATACTATGGAGAAATCTGGTGGCTTAGTGGTTAATCATTACACCCGCTCACTGAAAGGTCGGCAGTTCAAATCCTTCAGGTGCTTCTTGGAAACTCTATTATAAAACTGATTTTCTCAAGATTGGACACATTAAGACTAACTACCCAGAACTGTATCTGCACAAACAACAGAGTAAGGATTGCTGGCTTACTAAATGGTATGTCAAGCTCATTTTATTCATCTATTAGACAGAAATACTATAAATGCCTATCTCTTTGAGCTGCTGTAAAAACTGGATGGAGTACGTTTTAAACTCTAATACATATATGTTATTATTATTACAATAACAAAAACTTACCATAAAACAGAATTCATTCTGTTTCGTCACTGCACTTAATACAGTAAGAAAATGAACTATCACATTAAAATGTATTTTAAACCATAAGAATTGAAATATAAAACCATTTATAGTTAACCAGAAATTTTATTATTATGGATATGTTATTAGTAACATTGACAACTAGCATCTTTGTATCTTATTTCATGCTTACTAAATCCTTGAGGGTATGCATTATTATTTCTACTTTCTAGAAGAAAAAAGCTAAGCAGTACACAAACTAATTCACTTAATATCCTTTAGGCTTTCCCTTAGCCCTTGACCAAACTCACCCATCCAGCAGAGTCCTTTCTTTAGATAATTCAGTTTATCAAAATGTTGGAAATAATTTTTTTTCTATAGAATTTTATTGATATGTAAATCAAATAAAATGCAAAGGATGGCCATACATCATGTTGAAAAGACTCCCAATTGTGGGCCAAGGATGATGAGTTATAGAGTTTAGGGAGAGCAATCCAGGAATTCCTCTACACACCAAACATTATCGATAGATAAGATAAACAGTACAACTTGCCTAAAAATGTATTATTGTCTTTCAAATGCATACACTAATATTAGAATAATTAAAAGGCAAACTCATTTTTAAAAAGCAATGCTAATTTTATGCCAGGCTTTGACAATTGAATTTTACTTCAATATCTTTAGTTTTAGCTCGTCTTACCATTAATAAAGCAACACCTCCAGTGCAGTTAAAGAGTCTCTGGCGGAGACAAAACAAATTGAATTTTTTTTCCTTCAATGTAAAACTCTTTCGTTGTAACACTAAATGGTAATGACTGAATAATTACTTGAGCATATGACATATACAAATGTTACAAATACGTTGTGGTGACTTTTAAAGTTTACGATTGAAATGATTTTGAAGATTGTAAGATCTATGGTTGGAATTATTTTTTATTTTTAGTTTCAAGGTTATACAACATAGATATGCACGTTGATAACTAACCAACTGGAATTTAGGAATGATCCCTGTAAGTGCCCCTTTATGAAATGATAACGTACAATAGTACTTAAGGCACTCCTTGAATACTCTGGGGGTCAGTTCTACCCTGGCCCCTAGGGTCGCCATGAGTCGGATCCGACTCGACGACGGCACTTGGCTGGCTGGCTCAGTACTTAAGTTTGCCTATCTTCATCAAGCTCTACCTACTTATAATAACATTAGATATAAACATTTCAGAGGCTGGGCCGTATGACTATGAATTAAAAAAAAGACGGCAAATAGATTCATCTGGATAAATACATGCCTTTGTTGTCCTTTTACGGAAAAAATACATATTTGTTGAGAATTCGCTGTCTAGTAAATGCCCACATTAACAAGCTTTATGGAGACTTCTTAAAAAGTAGACAAGTTGTCATACTACATTGTGCTTGGTTGTGTAAATGTCTGTCTCCACTGCTAGACTACGAGTGTCTTAGTGCTCTCTTCCTTCTCTGAACTCCCACTGCACCCCTCTTTTGGGCACTTTCACTACCTACTTTAGTACATGCATGCAGAAGTTGACATTAACAAGGAAAACTCAAGAAGGACTGACACATGTGAACTGTAGTATTGTCAGTTCATAGTATGGACTGTCAAAAGACTACACCTCATATACTTTAGACATGTTACCAGGAGGGATCAGTTCCTGGAGAAAGAGTCACGTTTGATAAAGGGGAGGGTCACTGAAAAAGAGTAAGATCCTCAATGGAGTGGTTGACACAGTGGCTACAATAATGGGCTTAAGCACAACTATTAGAAGAATGGTACAAAACTGGGCAGTATTCTGTTCTGTTGTACACAAGGTAGCTGTGAGCTAGAACAGGTTCAATGGCACCTAACAACAACAACTTTGCATTACACTTACATGTAAGTATACTTATATCCCACTAACAGATTACAGGGACATCATGGGTTCTTAATAATTATCTCTTAAACAAATCTAGACAGCTCAGGTTATCCAAATGTTTGAAGTATTCTGTTTCTATGGACTTTCACCAGCACAGTAAATCCAATGAAAATGATGACCATTCATTTTGTTGTAAAGATAGCTTTTCTCCCAGTGAGGACTCCCAGTCTGTGGGCCAAGGGCCCAAAGGACGCAGGGTTACAGAGTTAGGGGAAAAAATCACAAGGTCTGAGAAGTTAAAGAACTAGAACTGGTCTGCTGACATCAAACTTAATGTTCTTCACACAAAGTAAACTGGTTACATTCTTGGCCGTGATTCTACTTTTCATTAGCTATCACTCTTCCAATTCCAAAACAATATTCATCTCAGAGATGTACACATTATTAAAGTTCAAATGTGATTAATAATGGCATGAATCAATTGTTTTCCACCTAAAGGAATGCATGAGAGGTGAAACAGAATTCACAAAAGCTCAGTTTTAAACACTATTCTCAGGACAAGAATATGAATATGGCTGAAGGTCACATTAAATAATACAAAAACAGGTGGTTTTCAACATCGTCATTACCTGTCGTTTACTCCTTTTTATATTTCATTTGTTTTTCTTTACTAATAGATGATGAAGAGTATATGTCAATCTATGGGCTCAGATATTAGCATAGAACTCTACCCAAAAGAAACTCAGGAAATGACAGTGCTGTGTTTCTAAGCATAATAGGACAAAAATAAATGAATCAGAAAAATTAATTTTCCTTATTTTGGAATTTTTGATTCATTATTTTTAGTGATGAAAAGAGAGAAAATAAAACAGGAACAATAAAAAAATATGAAATGCCTGTAACAATATGGTTGAAATCCACTATATCTTTAAATTTACAAAGTTGAATATCTGTTTAACAAAGTTGCTCCACTGATATAGGTATTATATTTTAGTTTAAAAGTATATCAATTAATTTGAAAACATCAATTTTGCATTTTAGTTCTGTGGTTCATCCTGAAATACTGTGAGATTTGTAATTTAAGTCAATTTCATTTGGAGTATATTTAAAATCACCATAGACCCTAATAAAAAGTCTTATATGTTTTATTGTTACTCTATGGATCTATCTTTAAATATACATCATGTAAGCTAAAATATATTTGCATTTAATAAGTGACCATTCTCAATCTCGAATGCTCTTTTCCAGAATTAAGGTTCCTAAGGGAGAAAAGAAGATCACTGCTTGGGGAAGCTAAACAATACTGTATCATCGATCAGTTCACTTACAGGCATTAGCCACGCCCCCTCTGATGACAGATTAAGTAAACATGAGGCGACAGCACATTATACACTATACAGCATATTGTAGCAAAGTCTATGAAAATTGGCCATGCTTTAGAGCAAGCAATATGGATGAAAACGCCTTATGAGAAACGTATTTATAAAGAAATTGAGGAAAATATTTATATTAACTACATAAATGGTGAATAAATAGTGACATATAAGGTGAATTCAAACCAAAACAGCCTTCAAGCCTTTGCTGAGGCAGGAAAGAGTTCCAAGCTCTAAAAAGAAGGCAAATAATCCTGTAAGTTTCTTCTTTATGTACGGAAAACCTATTGCATATGAAATGGAAAAAACACACAAAGACAAAAAAACCAAACAAACAACCTGTTGTCATTAAGGTGCCTCTGCCTCACAGCCACCTTGTAGAACAGAGCGGACCTGTCCCACAGGCTTCCCAAGGCTGTAATCATTTACAGCCACATCTCTCTCCCACAGGCGGCTGGTGGTTTCGAACCTTTGACTGAGCAGCTGAGCACTGAACCTCTGTGCCAGCAAGATTCCTTTCTCACCAACATGAATCAAATTAATTCTAGGTCCACATGAGCAGGATGGCCTCTCAGCCTCCCTTAATTTTATAAAATAGCCAGGCCGCTGAGAGCCGGTAAGGGCAAGCTTCAACACTGCTGGGGGACCGAAGGGTCTGTTCTGTGTTCACGCACCCAGAAAGCAACCCTCACACTACCCTGTGCAAGATTTATAGGCTCGACTAACAAAACTAGTGAGGACAGCCACTGTAGGAGTGGCACCACGGTGAGGGCTGCTAGCAATAGATAGTTAAGGATGACAATCATTTTCTTCTTTTGCTGTCTGGGTAGAAATCCTTGGTTCTGCTCAGTGTCACCCGTCTCAGTCCATGAACAGGAAACAGAGGTTGGAGAGTGGAAAGACACCTTTATTTCATTGTGCAAGAAAACGAGACAGAGCTGCTGCTGTAAGACCCCTCGGTGACGGCCAGGGCAAAGACTCCTTTAACGGGGTTTACAAACAGGAAGTTACATCACCACCCTGCTTACTGATACTGCGCAGGCGCGTCAGGCGTTGCATGCTCAGATAAGGAGGGTTAAACTCCACCCAGTGGTGGGGTAGTTACTATGCGTGATGTATTTCATGGGCTATAAGGTTATCTAGAATGTCAATATGGTGCCTAAACCGGTTCCCGCTGATCTTTCCTAGTTTGGGGGCAGCAGCTATGGAGAGATGAACCAAGATTTGAATGTAAAGTTACAGGCCGAAGGAGGGAATGAGAATCCCACTGTAAAGCTACGGAGGGGAGAGGGGTGCCTGGCACACTGCTTGAGACAGCGGAATTTTCCACAGCCTGGAGACCTCCGTCTTACTCTCATCCCACTATACCCACCAGTGATATTCGCTAGTTTCTTACCTCCCAACCACTGTATAGTCAACATAGGGTGAGCCTGAGACGAAGGACAGACCCACACGGAATAGCACAACAACCAGGAATGATACTTACTGCACTGTGTCATATTCATCACACACGCTTTGTTCAAAATCAGTCCCTGAAGAAGCTGTGGGAGGATCTTTCTAGTTCTCTGAATCTACTCCCAGTGTTACTGCTGAGTTACTAATCCAGTTTTTCTACTTGCAACAAGCCGGCAATACTTTGATTCCCTGTCTTTCCTAATAAAAATGTGATTAGAGTAAAAAAGATAAAATGCTTTCAGCTGTTTCAAAGAAAGCAGCAATACAGAAACTGAAGGTGTACTAACTGCAATTAAAAGATTGACGGGATCGTCACCCTAGCACCAGATTGGGAGAATGAAGAGAAATGAATTTGAACCCAAAGCTGTTATCAACAGAGGGTGACAAGACTCCACAGGAAAGGCTGCAGGCTGTATTTTGTTGCCTATCTGTGATAACTATGTTCCTTATCACAGTGAATACCAACTCCTACAGCTCATTAAGGCTGTCATGTTTTTCACAAGGCTCCTCTGCCTTATAATTGAAATTCTTATTTTAACAGCATTATCTTAATGTTATTGCTAGCTATGGAATGTCTGGTGAAGAGTGCAACATTAAAGTTAATTTGGCCCTACATCTTTGGTAATGGATACTGTCTGGAATATAATAAATTATAGATACTCACACTTGGATTGCGATGTGTCAAGGTTAGTTTCCCAATCATTGTAGTTTGTTATCAGCAACCCTAACAGGGATGGTTATCATTTCTCACATCTGACTAAACTCATCTTGTTCATGGGCTTTTTGTTAAAGTGGCAAAAGTCAGAAATCCTAGTGATGAGAAGTTTCTTTCTTTTTTTTTATTCTTAATTAGAACTGGTTACACATTTCAGTTCAACGTCCCAGTGACAAAAATTCAATTCATATTGTAATGAGAAATTAAGAAAGCATGCCTAAGATTATAGTCAATGTGTAATTTAAAAAATATAATATACTAAAAGAAAAGAATGATCAAATGGCCTATACTGTTAAGTAGCACCTTCCATTAAGCAAAACCTGCAGTTCTTATAATTTAATATATATACAGTGCTATTAAAGAAACTATAAACACAGTATGCTAATAAAGTAAAACAATCTCACTTAATGAGTTCTCATTTTCATGATGATTTCCCATCGTTTATTGAATCAATGCCTGAAATAATATACCTAGTAAATACTTTGCAATGTTAGTGTGAATAGGTCAAAGGAAGAGACTACTAAGACCTTAGAGATACACACTAAACAGTTAAAGATTTTTAAATAACCATTTTCAACACTAATATGATAAATCAAGAACTCTGAAATTCAATTAAAATGCAATCTTTGATGCCTGGAATTTGTCTCAAAAAGGTTGAGGGCAATGGGGGATAGTCATGAAACAAAATTGCCCATGAGTCAACAATTGTTGAACCTTGGTGATGTGATTCACTTCTCCATTTCTATGTATGCTTCATGCTTTTAATTATAAAAGTTAAAAATTAATCTTTCACAGTAATACTTTACTTTTTTAGTTAATAGAGTTATTTCACTAAATGATGTCTCATAGGAAGCTGGAACAATGCCATTATTTATCTGATGATGATACTTTGCCAAAGCTGTATTTCTGAACTCCTGTTTCAGAAGCATATATTTGACCACTATCTGCCTTTTGGAAACCCTGATGGCATTGTGGTTAAATGCTACATCTGCTAACCAAAAGGTCAGCAGTTCAAGTCCACCAGTCACTCCTTGAAAACTCTATGGGGTGGTTCTACTCTGACCTACAAGGTTGCTACGAGTTGGACCTGACTTGATGGCAGTGGGTTTGGTTTTGGTTGGTGGTGTAGTGGTTAAATGCTATGCCTGCTAACCAAAAGGTCATTAGTTCAAATCTACCAAGTGCTCCTTGAAAACTCGATGGAGCAGTTCTTCTCTGCTCTATAGGGTCAGTGTGAGTCAGAACGGACTCAAGAGCAGTGGGTTTGGATTTGGTCTGCATTTTGGCATAGCCCTGAATCAATGTCTGTGCACATATGTCCATGAAAAATGAACATTTGAAGGTGTACATACCTATAAATGGGTAAGCAGACCACGTCTATATTGAAAAGGAGTTTAGGTTCCCCCCAAACCAAATAAAACAGCAAGATACCACAACATACCTATTAGAATGACAATATATTTTTTAAAAAATCTACAATACCTAGTGCTGGTGAAGATGAAAATCTAGAACATGCTACATGTTGTTAATGGGTGTGCAAGTGGTACAGGCAGTTTGGACAATAGCTAGTATACTCATGACATCTGACCCAGGAATCCTACTGCTAGGTATTTACCCAAAAGAAAAGGTAAGCCCACAGAAAGACCTTTATGCAAATGTGAATGGCAGCTTTATACGTCACAGCTCCAGATTAGAAATAACGTAAGCATCCATCACCTGATGACTGGATACACAAACTGTGGTGCACACATGTAATAAAATGTTACTTATCAATACAACAAGTTACTGATCCCTGCAACAGCATGAATATATTTTGAAGGCATTCTGCTAAGGGGAAGAAGTCAGAACCAAAAGGTTGCATACTGTATGGTTCCACGTATATGACTTCCTGGAAAAGGAAAACCTGCAAGGAAGGACTGAACTCAGATCAGTGATTGCCAGGGGCTGGGGACAGGGGCACCAACTGACTGGAGAGGTGCACGAGGAAACATTGTATAGTGACGAACATACTTTACACTCTGATGAGAGGGTGGCTATACCATTATGTATTTGTCCTACTGATAGAGTATGCATAAAGTGCTTTCTATGACATACTTTTCTGTTTGCCAAAGCTTCTACAATTAGAATGCATTGCTTTTCTGTTCAGAAAAAGTTAACACATTTTAAAAAGACTAATTGATATCATGACAGCTAAGCTGCCTTGACAATTCAAGAATATACAGGAAAATAACTAAAAAATATTTCAATCACATTTTTTTGTTTGCTACAAATGTACATATGAATTTATATGTGCATTAGTGCATGTATTTACTCTTATGTCATTCGATGCAGTAGGAGGCTGACTAAAACCCACTGCTGGTGAGTCAATTTCAACTCATAGTGATCCCACAGACAGAGCAGAACTGCCCCCTAAAGTTTCCAAGGAGTGCCTGGTGGATTTGAACTGCCAACTTTCTGGCTAATAGCTATAGCACTTAACCACTGTGCCACCACAGTTTCTGGAAGACTGACTAGAGAAGTGTAATTAGATATTATGGTTAAAAGAGTGATTACTACTTCTCCAACTATAATAAAATATCATTATTACCAATTATCCCAAAACTTAAAACATTGATGACTTAAAAGCATTCCAGGATCTTACAATATTTCAGGTTTAGCATCCTATGCATCAATTATTTTAATGCACAAGAAGGTGTAGGGTTACAAAACTAGGCAGAGAGAAGAGGAAGAAGAGATGGAAGGAGGAGGAAGAGGCTGCAGAGAGAAGGGCTTAAGTCAGGGGGTGAGATGACTAAGGTCATGCTCCACACAGACTGTGAAGTCTTCCAGAGCACTAACTGAGACATAGCCATCCTTCTGTTGTTTGGGATGCCTAGTATAGCTTATTGCACATTCTTTCTTAAAAAAAAAAAATTGCTAAATCAATAGGATCATCAAAATTTAATGCACTTTTAATAAAATGTTATCTGGAACTGCATTAAATTCAATTTATACATGACACAATTATTCTATTATGTGACTGAATTTTCTGAAAATCTCCCAGAGCATACACAGAGGTCACAATGTACCGTTTCCAAGGAAGATCCAAAGACACAATTCACACAATCTTGAAAGAGAAAACTCATTAAAAAGAAGTTGTAAGCAAAATACATATGTATATTTAATAATGCTAAATATTCATGGACATGGAGTACAGAATTACTTCCACTTACATTTCTCTTGGGATATTTACATCTGTCTGTGCACAATACAGTGACTGAACAGCATTTACTGATGTGGTTACCAAATGACTTTGTTTTTAAGGCTGGGAAACTCACTAAGTCTGAGGCATGTGTGTGCATGTGCACGTGTGTTTGAATGCATTGAAATAAAATAAGCTGCAAAGTGGAGTGAATTGTACATTTCCCTCCCTACTTAATTGAAAATCATCAATAAACAAAGGAAAACCAAGCACTGCTACCTCATTGCTTAAAATTTGTTAACATCTTGAGCACTTAATTTCCCCTTTGCTCTTAATTTGAATTTTTATTCACAAGAGCAGGAACTGTGTTCCTGTATTAATTTCTGCACCTTCAGTGCTTGGCACATAACCCCCCCATAAACCTGTTGCCATACAGAAGTTAAGTATTGGGTTAGTAATTGAATGATGAGCGAGTGAATGAATGAATGAATTTCAACATTCTACCCATCATGCTTTTCACATTGTCAACCACAGAATTTGTCCTTATTATTAACCCTCTTACTGTTACCTGCAGTTCTTGCCCGAGTTTCAAAATTCTCATAGTGGTATCCCACAATCTCTTCATTAGCTTGATTCTTACCAATATCTCATGCTGAGTAAGCCCTACCCGCTTCCCCCGCCACACCCAAAGCTCACAACTCAATTCCGACTCACAGCAACCCTATAGGACAGAGTAGAACTGGTCCATAGAGCTTCCAAGCCGTGCGTGGCAGATTCGAACTACCAGCCCTTTGGTCACCAGAGCCCCACTATCTGCGTTTCTCATTTCCGCTTCTACTCTGAAGGCCATCACAACACAAAGTCATTGTCTGCACTAAGTTGCTTTCAGCTTTCACTGCTCCTCCATTGTCTTTTTAATCACCTAAGATAAGGCTTTTCATTCCTGCTTTACTTTACTCACTCTTGTTTTCAGACTTCACTAATTAGTTGAATTCTGACATAGGCAACTTCTTCCAGGAAAGAAAGAACAACAGAGGCACTGATAGAAGCTGGGGTAGAAAAGTTGAGTTAGGGGTCAAGCTAGTGAGTGAATGGCAGGAAATGGCTAGACGGGAACCAAGCGACTGGGTCCCTGTGGTATGGTACATTACGGAGAGGAGCTGGAATTTTTTTAAATAAAAGATAGGAGCCACTGGTGAATTCTGAACAGGATGATATGAGCAGATTTGCAGGTCAGAAAGATCACTGTTAGCAGTGTAGAGGATGCCTTGGAAGAGGGAGGTAAGTAGAAGCCAGAAGTCCAGTAAAGAGGGTAATGTCATGAGGATAAAATTCTGGAGGACTTCAAATAGAATAACCATATTGGGAATGAAGTGCTGGAGGGAAGATATACTTAGTTTACAGGACTTACAGGACTCAGTGATGGAAAGAAAGTAAAGAGTAGATTAGAAGGGGAAATCCTGGCTGACTCCCAGTTTTGTTTTGACTCGCTATTTTTATAGCCTTTAAAATGAGTGCTCTACAGCTCCTTGATTATTCTGAAGCCCCCACCTTACTCCTCAGTGTACTTTCTCCAGATGACCTTGCCTCTGATAAGAACCAAAGAACAAACCCACTGCCATCAAGTCAGTTCAGACTCATAGTGACCCTACAGGGCAGAGAACTTCTCCACAGAGTTTCCAAGGAGCACCTGGCAGATCTGAACCGCCAACTTTTCTGTTAGCAGACATACCACTCAGCCACTACGCCACTAGGGTTTCCTTTCCTCTAACAGTACCATTAAAAAATAAGATCATCATCAAGAATAGCGATGATTCCAGGAAACATCTCCTAACCTGGTTTCAACTGGAAGACATCGAGAGAAAGTAGTCATCCACAAAAGGACAAATACTGTATGAGACCTCTACGATAAGATCTCAAAAACAGACTTGTGTATAGAAGAAAAGGCTCTTTGACAGCTGCAAGGGAGGGGAGGGAGGGAGGGTGGGGGGAGAGGGTTTAGTTTAGATAGTTACTAGAAATCTAATTGGGAGAAAGCAGTGATAGCACACATTAGAAACAAGAACAACATTAAGTGGTCTTCCGCATAACTTGAGTACTCCTTCCATCTTAACTTAGTACTGCAAGGATAGAGTAGCTGGGGCGGGGGGTGGGGGACCATGCTCTTAGGCGAATTCGAGGCCAATTGGCACAACCAGCGTTTTGCTAGGAGAGCTCTCTGCACCCCACATTGGTGAGTGGCATCTGGGGTCTTAAAAGCTGCCAAGCTGCCATCCAAGGACACAGCAAATGGTCCCAACTCAGCAGGAACGGATGCTCACTGAGGACCAAAATGGCATGCGGTAAAGACAACCGAGAAGACAGAGAGACCCACAAGAGTGGGTGCCTACATCGACTTGGAACCGGAAGAACCGGATGGTGCCCGGCCACCACCAGCGATAGCCACGATGGAGCTCACAGAGAGGAGTCTCACTGGCAACACAAGAATAAAAAGAGGTGCATCATGAGATCTCCACTAAAAGACCTCAATTGATGGTCCAGCGGTTTTGGGGTTCCTCTGAGAGCATGGCCCCCGGCCCTGATGCTGCCCTTTCCCATAAATTATAACAAAGGTCCACTCTTTGGACAGGAATGGATTGGACTTGGCGATGCAGAGTGACCATATATTGGAAGCACCTTATGGCTCTATACATCTATAGGATATCATCTTGCTGACTTCTGGCTGGAGGAAGGGGAGTGGACGGAGAGGAGGGGAAAGGAGGCTGTTGGGAGGATGAGACATGCATGGAGCAGAGAGGAATAGTGTGCAGTCACCGCACAGGGAGAGCAGTGGAAGCTGCATATAGGTGGGCGTGTAAATTTATATGTGAATGTACATTTTCACTCTGTTATGTTAAATAAAAATTAAAAAAAAGATCATCAAAGTTAAACACCTATCACCTGGAATGCCTCAAAATGTCCTTCACTCTTTAAGTATCATGGTCTTATCCATTCTTATCTTTCCAAAATTAATCCTTACACCTGTTTCCTTGTTGTCTTCTCTGCTTTCATCATCCCTCTGCTCTAACAAACATAACCCCTACTCCCTGGTCAGTATTTCTTCTTCCCAAGGAACTTTCTGTTGAACTTGCCACTTCCTTAAACTACCATTGGGTTTTCTCCAGTTCTTTCAGCATTATCAATCTCAAAACAGTAGTCTAAACTTGTCGCACCCACTTTCTCATCTCCCACTCAGTCCTGTTTAGTTCCTGGCACTGAACAGAAACTACAGAAACTGCTCCCTCAAAAGTCACAATGGACTGTGTAATTAACAAACCTCAGCTCCTCTCCTTAGCACTCACCCTCCTTGACTGCTGTGAGATGGCTGACATCTGTGACTCCCTTATTTCTGGGCATGGCTTCTTTATCTGAATTGTAATGGTCCTATGCTCCTCAGTCCGCTTCATTCCCAGCCCATCATTTACTTCTTTCTTTCCTTCAATATGCCTCCAAAATCTTAATTGTAGCAATTTTCCTAGGTTCTATCTCCGATTCTCTTCTCACTCCCATGACTTCAGCTGTGCCTGTAGAACTCCCAACACTCTGATCCCTCTTTCTACCCCTGATGCTATCCTCATAGCTATCAATTTATTTAGCTCTGCAAATTCTACCTCTTCATCACTTTCACTGTTTTTCTTCTAGGTTTTGATAGTCATTAGATCAGGACCTAGCCACCCAACTTGTTTCTCTACCTCAATTACGCTCTGTCCAAGTGATGCTAGAAAACACTGCCAGTGTAAACTTCCTGACCCGTAAACAGCAACAGGAAACCCTGGTGGTGCAGTGGGTTACGTGCTACAGCTGCTAACCAAAAGGTCAGCAGTGCGAACCTGCTGGGTGCTCCATGGAAACTCTACGGCAAAGTTCTACACTGACTTCTAGGGCTGCTGTGAGTTGATCCCGACTAGTCGGCAATGGGTTTGGTTTGACTTTTTTAAAATAATAATAACAACAACAAAAGTTCTGAAGCCAGTCATAAAACTCTTCTGCTCAAAACCTCTCTGGGTGGCCCTGGGTACCATGTTAGAACTGACTTCCACAAGATGCTTCTATGTCTTGTACCTTGACTCTATACTTCTTCCTCATTCAGCGCAACCTGCCTTTGTTTCACAAACATACACCCCCTTCTTGTGTCTCTGCCCTTTGCTGACATCACTCTTTCAGCTCAGCATGCCTCCTGACTCTTTCCCATCCCAGTCCTACTTTTACTGCCACCTGTCTTTGATGGCTGAGATTAACCATGACAATCTTTCAGGAATATTGAGCAAAATTCTGAGTTTTAATTTGTCTTTTTCCTCCTCTTTGTGTTTACTGATCTTTTAGCATTAATAATATTTGGCTTTCTACTGGGGGTAATTTTTTTACATTTCTTTTTTCCTACTATGATTCCATCAGTTTGCGGATGCCAAAAAGCCAGCCAAGTGCCGCTGAATCAGATCCGACTCATGGCGACCCTTGTGGAAGATGGAAGCTGGATCTTTTCCATATGCATCCTCTGTACTGCTCTGCACACAGTAAGGGTGGTAAACATTTGTTTAATTCACCTTTCACAATGTACAGAGTTTTTATTATTACTACTATCAAGACAGAATTTCCATAATGTAACATGAGAAAATTAATTTGGGTTAGTTCGTTTTTGTTTTCTAAAATGTGTTAGAGCTGAGAAAGGACTTAAAAAATAAGCACTCCTCCATGAAAAATTGTTTAACTAAATTTTACCCAGGCGATATCCATCTGCTCTATTTTTATATGTCCCTAATGGCTAATCCAGCATTATTCTTCATGTACCAAATTGAAAGAGGGAAAGAATAAATTTGAGCAAAATTATAAGGTATAAATAAGAAACTGTCTCTGACTCGAAAAGTGTAGAGCCATGATCCTTAATTTAAAGAAAAAAAAGTTCAAATTTGAGGTAAATTCTCAGATTTAACACCCTAATTTTTAATCTGCTATCATCTTATTTTTTTTATTATGACTGAGTGAAAATATACATTCCCATATAAATTTACATGCCCACCTATGTGCAGCTTCTACTGCTCTCCCAGCCTGGTGACAGCACACTATTCCCCTCTTCTCCATACATGTCCCATCCTCCCAACAGTCTCCTTTCCCCTCCTCTCCACCCACTCCCCTTCCTCCAGTCAGAGGTCAGCAGGATGATATTCCATAGATGCATAGAACTATAAAGTGCACCCAATATGTAGTCACTCTGCATTGCCAAGTTCAATCCCTTGCTGTCCAAAGAGTGGACCTTCATTATGATCCATGGCAAGGGCAGCATCAAGGCCAGGGGCCATGCTCCCAGGGGAACCCTGAAGCAGCTGGACCGTCAATTGCGGTCTTTTAGTGGAGATCTCAGGGTGCACCCCTTTATATTCTTGTGTTGCCAGTGAGACTCAACTTAGTGTGCTCCATCACAGCTATCACTGGTGGTAGCCGGGCACTATCTGGTTCTTCCGGTCCCAAGTTGATGTAGGCACCCACTCACATGGGTCTCTCTGTCTTATCGGTTGTTATTTTGGTCCTTGGTGAGCATCTGTTCCTGCTGAGTTGAGAGCATTTGTTGTGCCCTCAGATAGCAGTTTGGCAGCTTTTAAGACCCCAAATGCCACTCACCAATGTGGGGTGCTGAGAGCCCTCTTAGCAAAATGCTAGTTGTGCCAATTGGCCTTGATTTCGCCTAAGAGCATGGTCCCCTGCTCCCTGCCTCTGCTACTCTGTCCTTGCATTATTGGGTTAACATGGGAGGAGTATTCAAGTTATGCTGACATCCACTTAATATTGTTCTTGTTTCTAATGTGTGCTGTCACTGATTTTACCCAACCAAATTTCTACGAACTATCTAGTCTAAACTCTCCCCCCTTCTCCCTCCCTTCTCTTCCTTGCAGCCGTCAAAGAGTCTTTTCTTATATGCATAAGTCTGTTTTTGAGTTCTTATCGTAGGGGTCTCATACAATATTTGTCCCTTTGTCTCTGACTACTTTCACTCAACATAATGTCTTTCAGTTGAAACCAGGTTATGAGATGTTTCCTGGAATCATCGTTGTTCTTTATCATTGCATAGTGCTCCACTGAGTATATATACCACAGTTTACCTATCCATTCCTCTGTTGTTGGGCATCTGGGTTGATTCCATGCTTTTGCAATGATGGACTGTGCTGCAATAAACATTCTTGTGCATGTGTCCACTGGTGTGAATAGCCTTGATTCTGTAGGATACATTCTAAGTAGTGGAATTACTCGGTCAAATGGTATATCTATATCCATTTTTTTAAGGAAGCGCCAGATTGCTTTCCAAAGAGGGTGGATCATTTTGCAACCCCATCAACAGTGTAGGAGAGTTCCACTTTCTCCACAGCCTCTCCAGCATTTGTTGTTTTGTGTTTTTTGGATCATGGCCAACCTCGTTGGGGTGAGATGGAATCTCATTGTAGTTTTGATTTGAATTCCTTTAATAACTAAAGAACGTGAACATGTCCTCATGTGTTTTTTGGCTGCCTGGATCTCCTCTTTAGAGAAATGTCTGTCCATCTCCTTTGCCTGTTGCTTAATTGGATGATTTATCTTCTTCTTATTGATATTTTGTAGTACCTTACAGATTATGGAGATCAGGCATCAGTCTGACACAGAGTTGCCAAATGTTTTTTCCCATTCTGTAGGTGGCCTTTTAACTCTTGTGATAAAGCCTTTGGATGAGCAAAAGTGTCTGATTCTTAATAGTTCCCATTTATCTATTTTCTCTTCTGTTGATTGTGGTTTGTTTGACAGATTTTGAAGTCTGTCTATTGTGTATTGAAACTTCCATTGTTGTTTCTACCTTTTCTTGGATGAGGTTTATCATTTTAGATTTGATATTTAGGTCTTTTATCCAGTTGGAGTTGGTTTTTGTATAAGGTGTAAGATATGGATCCTGTTTCAATTTATTGCAGATGGATATCCAATTTTGCCAGCACGATTTGTTGAAGATACTATTTTTACCCCATTTTAATGTCTTAGGGCCTTTGTTGAATATCAACTGTTCATAGGCAGATGGTGTCATCTCTAAGGTCTCAATTCTGTTCCACTGATCAATGTGTCTGTTCTTGTACCAGTACCAGGCTGTTTTGACCACTGTGGCAGTGGAGTACGCTGAAGGTCGGGTAATGAGAGGCCTCCCAGTGTGTTCTCCTTCTTTAGTACTACTTTATCTGGGGCTTCTTCCCTTTCTAAAGAAAATTGGTGATTTGTTTCTCCATCTCATTAAAAAATGACACTGGAACTTGTATTGGGATTGCATTATATAAGTAGATTGCTTTGGGTAAAATAGACATTTTCACAATGTTAAGTCTTCCTGTCCATGAGCAGGGTAGGTTTCCTCATTTATCTAAGTCTCTCTTAGTTTCTTGTAGTAAGGGCTTGTAGGTCTCTTTGTAAAGGTCTGTTATTTCTCTGGTTAGTTTAATTCCTAGGTACTTTATCTTCTTGAGGTATTGCCTTATTTTCTAAGTATGAGAACATATGAAAACATTCACTTGGCTGAAGCATAACAATATTAGTTTCTTAGATTCTATGTACCTAATATCCAGCTCAGCACTTCCAATATCTGGAACTTCACTTTATAAGATTTCAATTTGATTTAACAATATTTTATAGAAGTCTTACAGGCAGTTATTTCATTCAGAACGTAAACCCAATTGGTTTATCTACTAATGGCTGTAGTAGAATGAAGAAAATACAAGTTAAATTAGTAACTCAACTTAAATGAAATGAAAGCAAAAACACATTACACAGAAATGTAAATTTAGTGTAATATCAACTATGATATGGAACTAGAGTCTCATAAAGTATTTAAACAAAAAATCAGAAAGTAACTACAGTACATAACCTGACAAGTAACGCAAGCTTCAAGATAGCCCATGAAGGCAGATGAAGGGGTCAAAGGTACTATGACTAGTTTTGTTGCAGTAGTTGCTGTTTCTGAGAAAGTTGCATTAATTATTTAATATTAGTTTTATGTTAATATATTACACACAAATATTTCTAACATACAAGCAATGAACACAAAAAGGATTTGATAAGACTCAAGAATACCTTACAGTGTTTCACTGAGTGTAACACATTCTTGATTGCAGGAGACACAATCTGTCCCTTATACTGAGCACAATATACATATATTATTGCTATTATTATTATTATTATTTGGTCTCATATATTATCTGTTATCTGAAAGTAGGTGAAGGATGGGAACTGGGGTTGGAAATTCAGCAATGTCTACCCAGAGTTGGAAGACCACCCACTGAAAATTGCTACACTCTACTTAGAACTTTCCAGTAAATGACACTGTAGCTTATTTACACAGCCATTCCTCACTTGCAAAGCTGTTGTATAAAACATAGTTTATACCATCATCGCTTTCACAGTGATACGGCCTTGACCTTACGTAGTACATTGTTTTCCTGAATTGCAGCTCCTGTGAATGAAGGTAATCAGGCTTAATAAGCCTTTTTGTGTGTGAAAATGTTACTTCTATTATGTCAGACACTAGGAGGTGAAATCTTTTTCATCTTTTTTGTTGTTCATTTCCACTTTTACTTTTCTCCACCATAATTTATACTCATTTTAAATAAATGAAGTTTCAATAACTCAGGGAAAAACTGATTTGTAAAATTTTAGTTTTGAAAGTGTTCAAGAAATAGAAATACTTATTTTTAGCTTTTATTCAGTGAATTCTGTAGCTCTGAATGAAGAAGATGCTGGCAATATTTTACTTAGAAAATTATTTATTCAGAAATGTAAAGAGACTACTTTTCTTGTGCTAAACACGTTAATTTAGGGCCATACAGATTCCAATAATATAATTAATACATTATATTCATATCCAGCCCATAGTTCTATTAATGTCATGCACATACTGAAGAAACACCTTCATTTAATTCTTAAACCATGGTCCAATCGATAATGAAATTCATAGTAATTTTGTTAGAACTCTAAATATCTGTCAGCTTGGCTAGGTCGTGATTCCTGGTATTGTATGATTTTCTACGATTCTGTCATCTTGTGTGACATCCCCATGTGTTGTAAATTCTCTTACTATGATGTAATGAAACAGATAAGAGGCAGTTACACTGATGAAGGCTACATGATTAGATAGTGTTTGGGGCCAATCCTTTTTGAGATATAAAACGGAGAAGTCTACAGAGAGATGTGGAGATCTCTTACCATCAAGAAAGCAGTACCAAAAGCAGACTGCATCCCTTTGGACCTGGGGTTCCTGCAGGGAGAAGCTCCCGGGACAGGAGAAGACTGATGACAAAGACCTTCTTCCAAAGCTACCAGCAGAAGCCTTCTCCTGGAAGTGACACTATAAATTTGGACTTTCAACCTACTAGACTGTGAGAGAATAAACATGTGCTTGTTAAAGCTGTCCCCTTGTGCTATTTCTGTTACAGCAGCACTAGATGACTAAGAAAATGAACCAGGGATATCACTGCTGATGTCAGATGGATCTTGCCTGAAAGCAGAGAATACCAGAAAGATGTTTACCTGTGTTTCAATGACTACACAAAGGCATTCAACTGTGTGCATCGTAACAAATTATGGATAACATTGCACAGAATGGTAATTTCAGACACTTAATTGTGATCTTAAGAAATCTGTACATGGATCAAGAGGCAGTCATGTGATAGAACAATGGGACACTGCATGGTTTAAAGTCTAGAAAGGTGTGCAGCAGGGTTGTATCCATCCACCAAACTTTTCAATCTGTATGTCAAAAGAGTAATGCCAGACGTTGGACTATATGAAGAAGAATGAGGCATCAGGATTGAAGGAAGACTCATTAACAACTTGTGCTATGCAAATGATACAACTTTACTTGCTGGAAATGAACAGGATTTGAAACAATTACTGATGAAGATCAAAGACCACACTCTTTAGTATGGATTACACCTTAACATCAAGAAAATGAATATCCTCACAACTGGACCAGTAAGCAACATTATGATACAAGGACTGCCAATTAAGTTCATGAACTCATCCTAGAAAAAGTGCTACATACCTCACTGTTGAATATCACCATGGTCACCTTTGAAGGACTCCCCTTGGGAAGCTGTGCACCAACACCAGTGACTAGTCCAACTTCCAAAGCAATTTTGGAGCTCTTTTCCTGGAATGGCCTTCAGAGCTCTTATCATGTTACCCTTAATCCCCCAAATGTCATGAAAATGTCTTCCTTTCACCATTTCCTTTATCTTCAGGTAAAGAAAAAAGTAATTGGGGGCCACATCAAGTGCATAAGGAAGGTATTCCAATGCAATTATTCATTTACTGGCTAAAAACCTGCCTCAAAGACAGCTATACAATTAAGTGTGCTAACTTGCCACTGTGCACAATGGCCATTCCAGAAAGAGTTCCAAAATTGCTTTCAAGGGTAGACTAGGAGCTGGCATCAGTACATAGCTTCTCAAGTAGAGTACCTGGAAGTTGACTGTAGTGATCATCAGCAATGTGGTATGTAGCATGTAGAACAATTAAGTTCGTGGACTTAATTGTCTGACCTCATAAATGTAGAAAGGATTCAGGTTGTCAAAGATTTCATTTTATTTGGTTTTGCAATCAACGTCCATAGAAGCAGCAGTCAAGAAATCAAAAGATGCATTTCCTTGGGAAAATCTGCTGCAAAGGACCTCTTTGAAGTACTGAAAAGATGTCACCTTGAAGACTAAGGTGCACCTGATCCAAACCATGGTATTTTCATCGCATCACATGCATACGAAAGCTGGACGATGAAGAAGGAAAACAGAAGAACTGACACCTTTGAACTGCAGTGCTGGAGAAGAATACTCAATATATCATGGACTTCCAGAAGAACAAACCGGTCTATTCTAGAAGAAGTGCAACCAGAGTGCTCCTTGGAAGCAAAGAGGGCAAGACTATGTCATATGCTTTGGAAATATCATCTGGAGAGATCAGTCCTTGGAGAAAGACATCATGCTTGGTAGAGTGGAGGGTCAGTGAAAAAGAGGAAGACCCTCAATAAGATGGATTGACATAGTGGCTGCAGTGATGCGCTTCAGCATAAAAACGATAGTGGGCATGCAGCAAGGCCAGGAAATGTTTCCTTCTGTTGTGTATAGGGTCACTATGAGTCAAACCAAATCGATGGCACCTGACAACAACAATGGATGACTAACAGCAACAAAATAAAGTATAATTTTTATAGCATTGCTGAGATTGCATGCAGTAAGGGAATGCTCCAAAGCATCCAGCTGATAATGCTGAGGGGAGCAGGGCACAGAGAGCAAACAAGAAAGAAGAGTTGCCCCAAGGGCAAAAGCTAAAATAAGTAACCTACCGATAGGAGACACCTGCATTTATTTCAAGGACCCTGGCAGAAGTACAGCCTTTTGGTTTCTGGCAGAAGAGATCCTCTCTGAAGGAAAATACTTTTTATTTCCAAACCAATCAAACAGGCTACCAGTGAGTCAATTCTGACTCATAGCAACCCTACAGCACACAGTACAAGTGCCCCACAGGGTTTCCAAGGAGGAGCTGATGGGGTTAAGCGGCCAACCTTCTGCTTAGTAGCTGAGTTCTTGACTACTGCAATACACAGATCAAGAGCAAAGAAACAAGAGCTCATAAACAAAGATCACCAAAGGCACAAGGGGCCAGAACGAATAAAAGCCAACAGGGAGAAAAATGGATTTAGATTTAGAGTTGGAATGATCAGATACAAAATATAAAATAACTACATTTGAAATAAAACATGCATAAAAATCAGAAAGCAATATTTTGGGAAACTGCTAAGCCCCTTTGAAGAAGGGTCAAAAACAACTTTAAAAAGGAGAAACAAAAATCACACATACAATTTTTAAAATTGATGCGATGGATAGAATCAAAAATAGATTATTTATTATTAAATAAAGAATTCTTGAATTGGAACAAGGCTCTGAAGAAATCAGCCAGGAGAAACAGAAAGACAAGGAGAAACTCAAAAGATGAAGATAAGGCTCAACATACGTCTAATCAGACTCTTAGGGGGGAACAGAGAAAATGGAGGAGAAAAGAATACAAAGAGACAATGACTGAGAATTTTTAGAAGTAAACAAAGGCCTGAATCATCACACAAACGAAGCATAAAATGTGCCAATCAAGTTAATACAAATAAACCCAAGTTTAGGCTGGAATAAAACTGCAGAACGCCAAAGATCCAAAGATGCTAAAAAACAGTGGACAGAAAAGTTAGATTAGTGGCACAGAAATGACAATAAGATTGGCAGACTTCTCAGTAAGAACAGTGGAAACCAGTAGTCAGAAAAAGTTTCAGATAAATAAGATGTCCATGGTCCCTTCATTATAAAACACGCAGAGGCTTGAGCAAGTGTATTTTAAACACATTTCTTAGATTATAAGCAATAAGGGAATGTTCCAGCTGAACCTGGATGGAAAGCAATGAGCAACAAGGCAACTAAGGGAGTTTACTATCACAAGGATTATTATCTTTAAAGAATTTCTTTAAGGCCAATATAGAAAAATGGAAACATTTCAGAAAGAAGATCTGAATAGAAGAAGAAACAGTGAACACAGAAAACACAGTAAATACATAAGTAAACTTAAACATATTGATGATATAAAACAACATCAACAACGATGTTCAATTCAGGGGTGAAAAAACTCACAGAATTACAATACACCCACTCTTCACTTGTTGAAAGGTTAGGTTTCAAAGATCAGATAGTTATGCAGAAACTAGCAAAGTGTAGAAATGCAGAATGTTTTCTTTCCTTTTCTGTCTTCAGACCATTCATTTGTCCTTGTTTTTTTTTAACTTAGAAAATATAATCATAGCAATAAGAACAGCTGAGATTTACTGATGTGCTTATTTGTCCACGGAGCAGCAGGCTCAGAGGAGACAAAGCTGTAGAAAGGTGGACTGTGTGACCGGAAGGTCCACGGCTTGGCCACTTTGCCACCGCCCAGCGCTGGCTCAGAGCTTCCCTTGCCAAGTTGCCTCCAGAACTCCCAAACCACTCCTGCAGGCCTTGCATTCAAAATTCTCCCTGCCACCCTATCCCTGTGCCCTCAGCCTGCTCTGCCCTGGAGGCAGGTGAGTCCCCAAGGCCCCAAGATGCCTGCAAGGGCATTGGCAGCCTGGCTGTCCACCCGGCCTCTCTAAGGCAAAGCTTTCTGGCTCAGTTCTGCTTCCTTTGAGATGTCATTGAACTCCCACTTCTTCCAAATACCCTTTCCTGTGCCTCTTTCTTCCCTCCCTTTCTGCCCCCAGCAATTCTGAACTGCATGGCATCAGGCCTCCGTGGAGCTTGGAACCCAGAACGGATACCTGCTGGGTGGTCCCCAAGGAGACAGGCCCCGCTTAGCAGCTGGACATGACATTCCTGCAGACAGGCAGGAAGACGGGGCTAGGAGCAGTGGGGTGCAGCTTTCCAGCAGGCCAGGAGAGACCCTCCTCGAGGGACGGGATGCCTCACAACCACCGTTGCTGTGCCCACTGCCCGGTTAGTGTGCAAGAGTCAGGCAGGAGACTTGTTGCTACTGTCATAAACATGAAATGCTGCAGAAATGAGAAAAGTCAATAAATGAGCAGATGTAAGAGAGAACAATAACATGAAAGATGGCAGCCAGTGGAACAGTTTTCAGTGTTTTGAAGTTCTTACATTGTGTTTAGGAAGAAGGAGAAACGTTAATTGATTTCAAAATTAAAGTATGCCTGTTAAACATTTAATAATCACATGGAATAAGGGTATAATTGTGCAGTCAATTACTGCAACTGTCAGTAAATTGTATACCTGTGAAAAGCTGAAATGGGAAAAGTCACATGAGAGATATAATTACAGTCACAACGGGAAAAAAAAGAAAAAGAGTAACAGCTGAGGCTGCTTACGTACCACAAAACACCTCATCAGCTTTGGTTCCTTTGGTGACTTAGGTCATGGCTTCATGGGATATCCCGGTTAATTGGCCTAATACTGCGTTTAGTGTGTGGGTTCTACCTCCTCATTTGTTGTGGGGTGCCTAGAGTTCGGAAAGCTTGTAAGTGGCCTTGCAAGGCATGACACTTGGCTTCTATTTGCCTGGAGCAACAGAAGAAGCAGGAAGGTCAACAATGTCAAGTGCCGTTGAGTCAGATCCAACGGTCGAGAATAGGAGGAGGTTGAAGGTAAGGCTAAGTGCTCCCATGAACAACTGCCTTCTTTGCTATGAGACCAGAAGAACTTGATGGTGCCCAGCTACCATTCACTACTGAAGATTTTGATCAAAGTTTCCACAGAAGAATCCTGGTGAAAAGGAGAAAAATGCAGAACAGAATTTCATATTCTGATGAAGTCCAGACTGTGGAGCTACGGAAGAGGCTGAATGAACCCCTGAAATTACTGCCCTGTGATAATCTTAAATCTTAAAGAAAAAATATCCCTTGAAGTCTCCTTTAAACCGAACAATAATCTAGTTTAACTAGTAAAAAATGTCTGCCTTGAGCATTACATCCTTTTAAAAGCTATCTACAGAGGGGCTAACGGACAACAGTAACTTGAAAGATCAGAGAGAAATCTGAGTGGGCAGTGAGTTAACGGCAAAAGGAGAGGGACCAGTCAGAAAAGGAGGGTGAGGAAGGCGGCACAACTGGAACAATGGAATCAGTAAAACAAAAGTGATCACTGCTGAAGTCAGATGGACCTTAGCGAAAGCAGAAATACCAGAAAGATGGTTACCTGTGTTTTCTTGACTATGCAAAGGCATTCGACTATGTGGGTCATTAAATTATGGATAACACAGTGAAGAACGGGAATCCCATTCTCATGTGGAACGGGTATACTTGGATCAAGAGGGAGTCGTTCCAACAGAACAAGGAAATAGTACATGGTTTAAAATTAGGGAATGTGTGTCTATCTTTTCATCATAGTTATCTGATCTGTATGCTGAACAAATAATCTGAGAAACTCTACTATACGAAAAAGAACACAGAATCAAGATTGGAGGAAGACTCATTAACAACCTGTGTCAGGCAGTTGTTACAGCCTTGCTTGGTGAAAGCTAAGAGGACTTGAAGCAGTTGCTGATGAAGATCAAACACTATAGCTTTCGGTACTGCTTTCAGACTGCTTCTTGACATAAAGAAAACAAAAATCCTCACAACTGACCATTAGGCAATATCATGATAAATGAAGGAAAGACCGAAGCTGTCAAAGATTTCATTTTACTTGGATCCACAATCAATGCCCATGGCAGCAGCAGTCAGTAAATCAAACAACGTATTACACTGAGCGAATCTACTTGAAAAGACTTTAAAGCGTCGAAAAGCAAAGATGTCACTTTGAGGACTAAGGCGTGCCTGAGGCAAGCCACTGATATTTTCAGTCGTCTCGTAAGTATGTGAAAGTGGAACAATGAATCAGGAGGCCAAAAGAAGAAATGCTGCTTTTGACTTAGGGTGTGAGAATATTGAACATACGTTGGACTACCAGCAGAAAGAACAAATGTGTCTTGGCAAATGTACAGCCAGAAGGCTCCTTGGAAGCAACGGTGGTGAGATTTCATCTAATGTATTTTGGACATGTTATTAAGAGGGACCATTGCCTGGAGAAGGGCATCACACTTGGTAAAGTAGAGGGTTGGCAAAAAAGAAGACCCTCAACAAGATGGATTGACAAAGTGGCCATAACAAGAGGCCCACCACAGCACCAATGGTGAGGATGGTGCGGGGCCAGGCAGTGCTGTCTCCTGTTGTACACAGCATCACTGGGAGTCAACAGAGTGCTCATCACCTTGTAACACCAACTGTAAGCCTTCCCAACCTCCTCATCTTCAGAGAGTATTTCTCTTATCATCAGATTTTTGCTGTTGTCAGGTGACAAATAGTCAGTTCAGATTACTACCAATAAATGCCATTAAAATAGAAGTGGACAAGGAAATGGTGAACAGAAACTGCTACTGAGAAGAAATACAAAGGATTCAAGACAGTATAGAGTATTCCTTTTCACCAGTAATACAAAATTGGATTAAAAGAAGAAATTCAGTTATCAAGTTCTCAGAATTGTTTGAAAACTGCTAACGGTCATCTTTTAACAAGGATATAGGAAGACAGGAATCCTCATACTTTTCCTGAAAGTACATAAGCAGAATCTCAAGGTCCATAAATGACCATAATTCTTGATCTAGCAGTTTTTCTTTTACAGGTTAAAGATCAAGATTTATGTGCAAAAATAACTACAGCCTTATTTAAAGTAATGTAAAAGTACAATCAAGCTAACTGAAAACAAATCATGTAAATAAATGATAATACATTATAAAATAATTAAGATGGCTTTTTTAAAATTGTTTTTCAGGTGAAAGTTTACAGCTCATGTTAATTTCTCATTCAAAAATTTAGACACATTGTTTTGGGACATCAGCGCAAACCCCATAAGCTGACAGCACACTCTCCCTTCTACAGATGTGAAACGTTCCTATAATCGTGACAAAAACAGGAAGCAAAACCACACATACAATGTGTTCTTAGGTTTGTTAAAACATGTATTTGCAAGACGAAAGAATTACTGGAAAGAGATTAAAAAATACATCATGTGGTGAGACATGTGAGATTTTCATTTTATTTCTGCATTAATTTTCTCTCTAGTGAGCCTATACTGTTTGAATAATCAGATTATCAGACTCTATTAATGGTACCTGTTAATAATTAAAAATATCAAATATCACAAGATGACTATAATTCTCTGGGAAATAAGAAATCCAGGAAAAGGCCAGTCTCTAGAGCTACGGTCCATGCACATGGCAGGCCAGGTGTGACGTATCAGAGGGCCGACAGGCTATGCCCAGTAGCAGAGGACCCAGCTCGTGGTACTCTGGGAGGGAAGCCAGCAATGCTCTTAACGTGAGAGTGGCTTTGCTGCATCTGGCTTAGACTTGAACAATTTGTCTGTCACCTTAGGAGACAGGCTTCTCACACAATGTACTCTGCTAAACTGCCCAAATCAACGAGAGAACGGGCTGCAGTGCAATCTTAAAATTAGCACTGTTAGGAATACCAAACAGAAAGCAGAACTGTAATTGGATTATTTTCTCTAGTCTAGGGGAATGGATTCATGCATTGGTCTCATGTGCCCAGGGGCTCTTTGAACAGGGAGAGCATTCCACAGCTAAAATCTTTATATAAGAGAGAAAAATCAAGATTACAGATAAACACAATTTATACATCAGATAAAGCCAAGCCAAAAGAATGGTTAAAAATATATACAAGAATACTAAAAAATACAAGGATAACAAAACTAGCACAATGTATGCCAAGCCGTCGGATCCGACTCATGGCGACAATGTATAGTTTATTCAAAATTAGTCATGCTGTATATCTTGTGTTTAGTATTAATAATTAGCTTATCAGACTATGAGGGCCAAATCAACCTATTTTAAACTACTTTGTTTCTAGAGCAAGTTACAAAGTTCTGATAGTTTATTAGCACACAGAAACTATAAAGGTTGTTTTTATGAGAAACTTCTAGTATAAAAATAACAGAAAGCTCATGTGCTGGGTTTACTGCAGTTTAGTAAATCACCCTGATTCCTTTATGGCAATTTACATTCCAAACGACAACTGCTGGAATTCTCTGACAAAGAAAGACAGTGTGTAACTGCCCAGTGGCACGATTTTCTGTAAGGTCCACAATTATCCATGATTATTTAAACTCTTGGAAGAGGATACTATGTGAACTTTAAGTAACTCTATGCATTTAACTAGCTTTATATGAAAAAGATCTTCTATAGATACTTTGGAACTTAAAACAGCATCTCAATTTGAACTAACCTCAGTACAAAGCCCAATATGAGAGCGAAACCCTTGGGCTAGTCTGAGGTTCAGACTCTGGTTATTACTCTGCAGGTGATTGGTTTTACGATCCTAACAAGGGCCTCAGGTTCTCAGCCTCGGTATCCCAATGGTCAGTAAAAAAGGACAACTTCCTTTGCCTGTTTTATAAGACTGACCTAACGCTCAAATGAAAGTGAGACAGTGTATGCAAGTGAATTTTGAGGAACACTGACTTAAACTCAATTTGAAACATTTCAATTGTTCCCTTGATCTAGGACAAACAAGCTCAAACTCCTTAGCTTATTATAGAAATCTGCCTTTCTATTGTCTGCAAAGCTCTCCCAAGAGTTAGCTTCCTGCCTACCTAAATATCAACCTTGGTGTTATTGTATATACCCTAACATCACTGACATTTTCAAAGTTTAGGATGTGGATACGTTTATTACAGTTGATGAAAAGACAGCAGGATAACATGTACAAAAGGCATGAAAGCATTCCTCCTTGTTGTCCCCCTAAAAGAAATGGTGATCAGGATTATTCATTTTAAATAACTGGCAAAATTTCAAACATCCAATTCATGCAGAGTCAATCTAAAGGGTTAAAAATTGCAGGGTGGATTTCCCAGATTTTACACTTATAATTTATTGTTTTTTAGTTTTTCCTTGTTAAAAACCAAAAGAAGTGCTTTTCATCACACAAACAGAGACACGCAAAATAGAACAACTCAGAACACTACAAGGTCTGACAGTTAAGGCCATGAACTTAGTCATTCTAAGTTCTACATAGCTCACTGCTGAATATCACTAGGATCACCTTTGAAGTACAAACCTTGGGAAGCTGTGTGCCATTGCCAATGCCTAGCCCATGCTTCAGAGCAACTTTGGAACTCTTTCTGGAATGACCATTGCACATGGTGGCATGGTGGCAAGTTCGCAAACTTCATTGTATGGTTGTCTGTGAAGAGGTTTTTAGTCAGTAAACAAACAACTGTATTGGAACACCCTTGCTACACACCTGATCTGGACCCCAATCACTTTTTTCTTTACCCGAAGATACAGGAAATACTGAAAGGAAGACATTTGGATGACATTCAGGATATCAAGGGTAATATGGTGACAGCTCTGATGGCCATTCTATAAACAGAGTTCCAAAATTGCTTCGAAGGGTGGACTGGGGGCCATTATCGGTGCATAGCTTCCCAAGGGGAGTATTTCAAAGATGACCTGGTGATATTCAGCAATGAGGTATGTAGCACTTTTTCTAGGATGAATTTGCAAACTTCATTGGTAGTCCTCATGTTATGAAGAATTTCATTAGACGAGATCCTTCCTCAGTTTCATCAGAAAGCAGATCACAATGCACATATAATTTTGTTACTTGTAATAAAGTAACGAGTTCTTTCTTGTTGGTCATTAAACTGGTTTCTAACTTTTAGTGCCAGAAGTAGCAAGGTAAGAACAATTAGCTAAACAACAATAAAAAATAGAAGCAAAGAATAATAATATCCCAGCAAAAACTGCCAGTGACAAGCAATCATAAAAGTCTATCAAACTGCCAACTCTCTCCTTTCTTCCTTGCCCTGCCCCTCTGCAAAAAAAAAAAAAAAAGAAAAGGGAAATATACATTTTCCACATCAGCATCAATTCAGCCTAAATGACTGTAAATTAACTTGTTCATGACCAAAGAGCATGATATACTTTTAGTGTAACACCTGACCTACAAGTTCAATCTGTCTTAATCATTTACCAAAGACAAAAAACCCATTCCTCTTGGGTAAATTCCGACCCACAGCAACTCTACAGACAGAGCAGAACTGCACCATAGAGTTCTCAAGCGGCATGAGGAAGATCTGAACTGCCAATCTTTTGGTTACCCAAACCACGGCATTCCTAGGGTTTCCCTTAATCACTTACCCACTGCTACGGAGTCAATTCTGACTCATAACGACCCTACAGGACAGAGTAGAACTGCTCCTTAGAGACTGTAAGGAGTGCCTGGCAGATTGAAGCTGCTGGCCTTTTGGTTAACAGACATAGCCATTAACCACTAGGCATCCAGGGTTTCCTTGATCAATTAGAGGGCAATGTGTCCTTTTGCCTCAGTTTCTCTTGGTTTCTACTGGTTACTTAAGAAGATCACATACTCACGTATTGCAGTCGAAGAAAACAAGACTGTTGTAAATCTTAGTGACCCACAGATAAGTATAATAATATCAAAAGTTTTAGAGCTATTACAGTGCCAATTAAAGAGACATAATCATTTCTCACTTTTTTACTTATAAGCACAAAACCAAACCAAATCCATTGCTGTTGGGTTGATTCCAACTCACTGCAACCTTACAGGACACAAGAGAACTGCTCCATAGAGTCTCCAAGGCTGTCATCATCACAGAACCAGACTGCCACATCTCTCCCCCATGGAGTTACTGGTGGCTTTGACCAGCCAACCTTTTAGTTGCCAGCCAAGTGCTTAACCACTGGGCAACCAGGGCTTCTTTTACAAACAAAAGGTTACTAAAAAGATTTTCAAGAAGAACACATACTCTTAGTGATCTTAAAAAATATACTCCAGAACGACATCTCTTTGCTTCTACTGCTATCACCTTGTTCTTGCCACCAGCATCTCTCTCCTGGATCACTACACTGGCCTCCTACCTAACAAGTCTTTCTGCTTCTGTACTTGTCCCTAAAGGCAAAAATCATATGTTGGTTTCCATGTCCCTCATACTTAGCAGAGCAGCTGACCTGCTGACTTCCATATGCTAAAGCCTGCATCTCTTCGACTGTGTTCATTCTCAGGTTACCCAAGGAATGGTCCTCAACCAGTGGCTAACAGGAGCTGGGGTACATATGCCCCGGTATCAGACAATCTAGGGCAAGCATTTTCACCCTGGCTCCCTGAGTTTCTCCAACCGGATTCAGCTCTAGGTGTCCACGAGCTGTCTAACTGCAATGACTGTCTTTACAATTCATTCTTTATGAGTTGCCTTCCCTTTCCTTTCTCAGAGATCCACTTCCCTACCAGTGTATCCCTCAATTCCCAAATACAGATTGTCCTTGTCTCATTGTCTGCTGCTGTGGGAAGACAAACTACTCTCAAACCAGAGTCAGAGTAATCCTTTTAAAAGCAAAATCAGGTCATGTCAGTCTTAAAGCCTTGCAATTGGCTCTCTTCTTCACTCCAAATTGAATGTGGAAATCTTCACTATTCTCTTCAACGCTCTGTTTATCATCTGCCTACAATTCACTTCCACGTCTTTGCTGTTCAGTGACCTGGCCAGGCAAGCTCCACCTTAAAGGCTATCTCAGCCTGGAGTGTTGTTTCCCAGGGAATCTGCCAGCTTTACTCCCTCAACTCTTTCACGACTTGCTCAAAGGAAGAATGATGAAAACTGAAGAAACAAATGAAAAATTAGTCCAAAGGACTACTGGATCACATCTCCAACAGTCTTCAGCAAACTGAGTTCAGAACAACTAGATGGTGCCCGGCTACCACCACTGACTGCTTTCACAAGGATCACAACACAGAGCCCTAGACAGAGCTAGAGAAAAGTACAGAACAAAACTTTAATTGATCAAAAAAGAACACGTTTACTGGCCTGAGAGACTGGAAAAAGTACAGCCCTGAGAGTACGGCCCCCAGACACCCTTCCAGCTTAGTAAGGAAGTCACTCCTGAGGTTTGCCCTTCAGTGAAAGATTGGACAGGCCCATAAAACAAAAGGAGACTGAAGGGGCTGGCCAGCCCAGGGGTGAGGACTAGAAGGCAGGAGGGGACAGCAAAGCTGGTAATGGAGAATCCCAGGCTGAGAAAGGAAAGTGTTTATCTGTTGTGGGGTTGTTAACCAGTGTCATAGAATGTGTAATAACTGTTTAATGAGAAACTACTCTGTTCCATAAACTTTCATCTAAAGTAAAATAAAAATAATAATTAAAAAAACTTGCTCATGCCTCCTTCTCAATATGATCACCCTGACCACCACCCTATTTACTACAACACACTCTCCTCCTCCCCCACAAAGCTACTCCCAATACCTTGACCTTGCTTTCTTTTTGTCTTTTTCCACTGTATTTACCACCCCTTTATATATTAAGTCACTCACTTTCCCTGCTAGACCACATACTCCATGAAGGCAAAGTTCTTTGTGAGGTTCCCTGATGTCTCTCAAGTGCCTGACACATAGGAAGCATTTCATAAATGTTTGTTGAACAACTATTATATTATTATATATTGCTTAGTAGAGGAAAGAATGACAAACACTATGGGTCACAAAACTACACAAATGAGCCTTTTTAAACCCAACAAACAAACTGGTTGCTGTCAACTCATGGTGACATGTGTCTCAGAGCAGAACGTCACTCCATAGGATTTTCAGTGGCGGTGATCTTTCAGAAGTAGATGGCCAGGTGTTTCTTCCAGATGTGCATGGTTCAACCTGTTGACCTTTTGGTTACTCTCTTAGCACTTAACCATGTGCACCACCTGGACACCTTAAAATCAGCTAAGAAATTGTGTTTATAGATAAATTCACATTCTAAATTTATTTTTGAAAGCCTAATAATTTATTTCAATTTGCAACACGGTGGTTAAGCATTTGTCTGCTAACCAAAAGGTTGGCAGTTTGATCCCACTAGCCACTCTTTGGAGACTCTGTGGGGCTGTGTTAGTCTGTCCTAGAGGGTCACTATGAATCAGAATCAACTTAACGGCAATGGGTTTGGTGGGGATACTAGTGTGTCTGAATTACTGGACTTTGCCACTTTATAGGGAACAGCTACCCATAAGAACCCACTACTGTCTACTGGATGTACTACTGACAGCGACCCTGGAGAACAGCGTAGAACTGCCCCCACAGGGATTCCAAGGCTGTGAAACTTTGCAGCCAACCGCCACATCTTTCTCCCACAGAGCAGCTGGTGGGGTCAAACCACCAACCTTTTGGTTGGTGGCCGAGCACTTAAATACTGCACCACCAGGCTCCTCACATTTTGAACACTCAGTAAATACCTATGCTACAGAAAACAGACAGCTAACCTATCGCTTTGTGTTGAATTTAAACACTGAATTTAAAGTGAAACCTAGCAGAGGAGCCCTAGTTACTCTGATATTCAGGTTTAAATAAAACCCTTAATGTGATTTCAAAAAAGGCCTATGCACCAGAATTTGCTGTGTAAGCAAGTCAATAAGCACATCATACTAACTTATGCACATGAAAGAAGAGAGATTTGGGGCAGCTTCCAGAGTACTGAAACAAGACAAAAGAAACCTTGTATATATATGTATATACATGTATGTTAGTATATATGTTTGTGTTATATTTCAGATAACTTCTAATTAGTACTAATTATTATAAAATGCTTAGCAAAGGGGAAAATATACATAATTTAAACACTTTGTTTCTGTCTTTTACTTTCTAAAGGATGTCAATGAAAGAAATTAGTCAGCTGCTGAAATTTACTTCTGATGTTTAACTTTAACAATACATAACCAACCAATGTTAAGTTCTAAAAATCTACTGAATGACAATGTTTTAAACTTGAATTTAAAAACCATTGTATATTTACTTGAGATCACTGGACATAGGACCATAGGAATTTTAAGTATCAGAAATCTTTACGTAGTCACCAAGCTGAAGGAAATCAGATATGAAATTTAGGATTTTAAGCATGGAGCACTATGGTACTCAGTTAACAAAGTGAATGTTAAAACACTATATATTCCCCAAATTGATCTACAGATTCAACACAAAACAGCATCAAAACCCCTATGTAGAAACCCAAAGTTGATCCTAAAATTGATACATGAATTCAAGGGACCCAAAAGAGCCAAATAATCTTGAAAAAGAGGAACAGAGTTGTCTGATTCACACTTTCCAATTCCAAAATGTATCACACCTCTACAGAAATCAAGGTTGCATGACAGTGACATAAGGACAGATATACGGGTTCATGGAACAGAAATGAGAGTTCAGAAATAAACCTTCACATGTACAGCTGACTGAACATGATGAAGCTGCCGCTGACATGCCATAGTAAGGCACGTGTGTGTTAACTACATTTGTTCCTTTGATTATTTCTTTTCCTCACTGGCCTAAGTATGTACTGTTTGCATTTATTTTTCTCTTCTTGTTTGATTTTTTTTAGCCATACTTGAGAAAGTTGTCATCAGATGGTGTGATGGTTAATGTTATAGTGTCAGCTACGATGTTCCATGATTCAGCCTTCCATTTTCGGATCTGATATGAGTAGCCTGTCACTTAAAAAGAGGACTGTCCTTGAGGATGGGGCCAGCCTCAGTACATAAACGGATATTCTGGCAAAGCTCTTTCTTGATCACACACAATTCTTATTCCCTGACCTCTGGTTCTTGAGACATGAGCCAGTAGAAGCCTTTAGCCTGCCTCCTGATCTATGGATTATGGGACTGTCTGCCCCACCAAGCACATGAACTAGCAGAAACCTTCAGCCTGCCTCCTGACCTATAGATAATGGGACTGTCTCCCCCACCAAACACATGAGCCAGCAGAAGCCTTCAGCCTGGCTCCTGATTAAGGCTCTGTCTGCCCCACCAACCAGATGAGCTAACAGAAGCCTTCAGCCTGCCACCTGACCTATGGATTTGAAACTTGCCAACCTCCATAACTGCAAGAACCATTTCCCGGAGGTAAATCTCTTTACATATATTTATTTATATACTTTACTGGTTTTGCTCCTCTACGGCATCCAGAATAAGACAGATGAAGAAAGGAGAAAAAAGAAGTCAAATTCAAAATCCAGGCATTCTGTTTGTCAAAGTTTTATTACAAAGTTATTCGAAACAAGGGGCCAAAATGAAATTAAAGCACTTGCTGTGAGTTTTATTTAACTATTCTATCTCTCCTCTAATTTCTCCCCAAGTAATGACAGATACATACACAAATTTCTTCAGTGTTCTAAGCTTCCATGGCAACCTGTGATTCAAAATCAACTCCACAAAAGCTAGAAAAAAAAAAAAAAAAAGGAAAACTGCCCTCTAAAAATTTGCCCTTCATATGAAATCCATAAAGTCTGTTTTAGTTGTATTTTTTCAAAATCACCAAAAATGCAGTGGACAGAATCAATTATATTTGTATGCAGGTTCTGGAAAAGATTAAGATAAGTCTATTTTTACAGCCCTTGCTTTCCTTGAAGAAAAGCAGAATCTGAAAATAGCAACATGGAAATTAGTCCAATAATGGCATTTTCAAAAAAGAGAATAAAACATTTCAATTACATAATTCTTAATCTTCCTACTTAAAAATCTTACTACATATAAGATATAAATAAAAATAAGCATAGAATTAAATTACTGTGCATGAAAACATTTCAATTAGTCATTAGTCACAATATGTGATTTCTTTCCTCTTTGGGGTACTATTCACAGAAACCATTTCATGCATTGTTTCAGGATTATAAGCCCACATGAACCTGCACATTTGTTCCACTGTTTTCTATTTCTGCATTTGAAATAAAGAAATGTAATAATACAGCCATTAACCACAAGTGTAAATTGTCACTGTATTTTCCAACCTCTTAAAAATTAAAAAATGAAACTATATAATTAAAATGCAACTGATCTCCACCCATCCTTTACAGTAAACTTTGTTAAGACAGAAGCTACTGGTTAGCTAGGAGCACTGGGTACTCCAAGGACTAAAAATAGGAGCTTTGTTCCTCCCATCAGATCTCTATCTTCCGTTCCTTAGCTCCTGTCAAAAAAACGCTGCCAGGTGAGCCGTCTGTCACTCTTGCCTAGGCTAATAGGTTCTCCAGTGGCATTTGTTACAGCTCATGTCATACTACTAAAACGATGTGCCTTGAAACTGGCATAACATATGTAGCTGACTCTTGTCAGCTCTAGATAATCAGACTCTGTTTGGCTTCAGAAGCAGATGCAGATTACAGAAGCAATATAAAGATGCAAATCACCATGGTGCCTTTCAGCACCAACATTCCTACCTCTAGTGGCCCTTGCAGAAAGTCTGTCTGTTCGGCTCCTACTTCCAGGGCCACATCCACAGAAGCAAAGGGACGGCTGGCCATCTGCTGTCGCTCTCGAAGCAGTTGCTGGAGCGGGTGAAAAAATGATTTGTTTTAAAATAGGTAGAAAACCAAACATGAAATTCAACAACATCCAGTTTCATTTTTCAACAGACGACACTCAAAACTTAGGAACCACTTCATGCACGTATCCATAGCTGAACCATTAAAGATGAAAACTGTTTTGTCTCCACGACTTGAGCTGTGTTTCCATAAATGATTTAAATGTACAGTGCCTACAAAGAACCTTTCCCCTGACCTCCATATTAAGGGCCTAATGAAACGCACTCAGAAGCACTTTCAAAACCCAGGTGAGAAGTATTACTTAAGCAAAAAGTGGTATCCTGATGATGGCTACGCTACGTTTTCCCATTCAAAATCATGCTTCCTTTTATGCTGACAGCAAGTATAATATTTAAGAAAAGATAATGAAAAGCTGCCCAATCATATTAATAGAGATTAAGGACACACAAACCTGTCAAGACTAAGTCTTTTCAGTCACCAAGATTCCCTGTCAATCGTAATGGAACCAGTAGGAAGTGCCATTGGCTGTGTTTATGACTTCATGCACAGCCTCTGTGTTTATTATTTAAAAATGATGAGAGATCAGGAGGTTGCACAAATTTTGTTCCAGGGCTTATAAAACACCCTTAGATAATTGAATCTTTCTCCTTGTGCCTATTCTGGGCTTCACCAAAGCTAAAACTGATAAACTAGCAAGTTCCAACCAAGCACCAGGCTAATTTATATTTCTGCCTTTCATTGCAATTATAATATTCATTAAAGTCATGATAAGAAAAAATTGATGACCAGCAGTAGATATTGCAAATCTTGTCCCTCTGATTCTATACAGCTAATAAAATTATTATTAAATATTAAAAGTGGATGAGCAATGCAATTAAACACCCTTTCAAATGAGAAGAAAATCATATCACTGAAGAAAGGCAACATCCTTGAACGCAATGAATGGCTTCATTACTTATAGAGATTTTTACAGATTCAACGGCATTAACTTAAAACATTAACGACTGGTCTTTGAATATAAATGTATGCAGTGCTGTGATGCATCATTCATGAAATTCCCTTTCAGATAACGAAGGAACACAAGCTGACACTTGATTACAGTTTATTATTTAACACCTATGACACAGGCAGTGACAATGTTCATGTAGAAATAATATGACTATTACTGTCACACTGATTCTGACTTACAGAGACCCTATGGTACAGAGTTGAACAGTTCCATGGGATTGCTATGACTGTATATCTTTACAGGAGCAGACAGTCACATCCTTCTCCCATGGAGTGCCTGTTGGGTTCAAACTACTATCCCTTCAGTTAGCAGCTAAGCACTTTAACCACTGTGGCACCAGCATCCTTGGATTTCCTTAGGAAGTAAAGCAAATGTACTAAAAAACATACTCAGTGTAAATAGTGTTATCTACACCAGTCAATGATTCACTTCAATATAAGCTGAAAACTGTATTATAAATATACTCCTGCTGGCCAGCAGAATATGGTTTCTGCCTCTTCCAACAGGAATAGCCTATTGACCTGGTATCACAGTGGTTAAGAGCTATGACTGCTAACCAAAAGGTTGGCAATTTGAATCTACCAGGTGCTCCTTAGAAACCTTATGGGGCAGCTCTACTCTGTGAGTCAGAATCAACTTGATAGCAATGGATTTGGTTTTGGTTTACTGACCTGAAGATTATGCCCACATAAAACACAAGCATAATGTTACTTCAGAGGCCAAGAGACACTAAGTATAGAAGATACCAGGTTATTTGTCTCTGGTAAAAACAAACATACTAAAACACACCAGTGTACACACACATGCACACAAACATAAGAAACAAAACAAAACAAACAAACAAAAAAACTCTACATCTTCCATAAAACCAACCAAACCAAACTCAGTTCCCTTGGGTCAATCCTGACTCACAGTCATATAAAAATCGCTGTAAGAAAACTGTAAATTCTAACAAATGAGTGCATAGTGACATACGCATATATAAAGCATACAAATTAGGGGCCCATTTGACACTTTCTGTGCAAATTGCTAAGTGACATTACCTACATTTTTGTGTACAACTAAGTACAGGTATGTACATACACATTCACAGACAAACATCTGTAGGCATACATGTACAAATACGTGTGCCATGGCACATATATTCAGAAGACACAGTCAAATATAATTCTCAGATATAATCAAACACTTTCTAAAACTGGTTTTCAGCGCTTGAAGACTTAAGATCTTAGTCTTAAGGGACACCTCAGTCCACTGGCAACATACAGTTTACAAAGTCCATGTTCTGCATCCCAAAGAGGGAAGCACACTTTGGTGTCTTAAAAACTTACCAGCAGCCCTCTAAGATAAACCTTCTGGCCTCTACTTGTCTCTGTTTGTCAGACACAAAAGAGATAGCAGGCAACCAAAGTCTCAGAGAAGAAACTAGTTCACAGAGCCAACAGCCTACACAAGCCACAGGGTGGTCTACCCTGAGACCCGAAGAACTGGCTGGTGCCCGCTACCACCACTGACGGTTCCGATCGGGGCCACACCAGAGCATGAGAAAAACGCAGAACACAACTCAAAACCTTTGAAAGTTCAGACTCACTAGACAAGTTTTGACTAGATGACATCTGCAGACTATCATTCTGAGGAACTCTTTAAAGCTTGAACAGAAACAATTCTGATGTTACCTTTTAGTGAAACAAGAGGGGCATGCAAAGTAAAAGATACTATCTGTCAGTCCAGTGCTCCATTAAAAAAAATCATCTCTATGAGACTAAAAGGTCAGTAATTACTCTGAAGCAAAGATAAGAAGATAAGGGTGCTGGGAGGCCAGAGGACTGGAAACCGGACAACCAGAACACAATTAAGGAGAATGCTGACATACTGGGGAAAACATCGGTGACATCACTGAACTACTTCCACAGAAACGGTCAAATGGGACCCTAATCTATGTGTAAACTTCCACTGAAAACATACTAAAATGTCACTTAAGAAAGAAAATTGCAAATTCTAATTTGTGTTTGAACACAATTTTCTAATCAATAAAGACAAAATGCCTCTGCTTGTATGAATTCTTCTCAGCTGATAAGTGGTATTTCATAAGATGATGTGATTTATACGTTTATAAAATGTAATAAGTGGCTTTTCATCCTGTCTTGCATTTCTTCATTTTGACCTTTCTCTAAACCTAAAGGGAAAAGATCTACTAAGTGTAATTAATGAATTTTCAATACCACAAATTAAGAAATTTCCTTGACAACTGCAGTTTTGCGAATCTATATCGTTGCTTTTATAATACTTTACTTGGTCTTCTCGAGTCATCCTTTGAAATCTTTCATTCAGTTCTTTTCCTTTGTCATTCCTCCCTTTTGCTTTAGCTACTTGATATTCAAAAGCAAGTTTCAGAAGCTCTTCTGACATCCAATTTGGTCTTTCTTGTCTTTTTAAAGACATCTGTGCAGACTATGGGAAACCCTGGAGGCATAGTGGTTAAGTGCTATATCTGCTAACCAAAGCACCAGCAGTTCAAATCCACCAGGTGCTTCTTGGAAATACCATGGGACAGTTCTACTCTGACCTGTAGGGTCGCTGAGTCAGACCCAACTCGAAGGCAGTGGGTATGCAAACTGTGTTCTCTCTTCTGGGTTTCTGTTCGTACTTCTCTGCACATCAACAGCATGTTGTTGCTGTTGTTAGGTGCTGTTGAGCTGATTTGCAAGTCACAGCAACCGTATGTAACAGAGCAGAACTGCTCAATACGGTTTTCTTAGCTGTAATTGTGTCAGGAGCAGATCGTCACACCTTTTTCCTGGGGAATCGCTGGGCCACGTTCCAATTTCCAATTGTTCAGTCAGCAGCCAAGTGCTTAATGGTTACACTACTAGAGTCCCTATGTGACTTTGTAAGTATTCCAAATTCACTGACAAAGATGAGCATTCTGTGAAACAAGATGTGTTACTCTGACCCCGAGCAATCATTATAAAGAAAAACCAGTGACTGATCCTTTTACTCAGTTTTTTTTTAATTACTATTTTTATGTATTAGTATAATACAAAGGCATCCTAAGGATCCTAGTCTGTCTTCTGAGCTTTGAGTTTTATCATGTATTTTAGTCAGCTACTGCCGCTCTAACAGAAATAACACAGAGTGGATGGCTTTAACAAAGGAAGATTTATTCTTACACAGTCTGGTAGGCTACAAGTCCAAATTCAGGATGTCTGCTCCAGGGGAAGGCTTTCCCCCTTGTCAGCTCTGGAGGAAAGTCCAGTATTGCATCAGTCTTTGTCCGGGGGTCATCTTGGTGCAGGAACCTTAGGTCTGAAGGACATGCTCTCCTCCCGGTGCTGCTTGCTTCATGGTGTAAGGTTTCCAATTCTCTACTTGTTTCTCTTTCCTTTCATCTCTTGTAGGATGCAAGGATTAAGGGTGGGGCAAGCCACACTCCAGGGAAATTCCATTTACAGTCGAGCAGGGAGTTGATCTTATAAAGGGATTTACAGTCCCACCCTAATCCTTTAACATACAGTATAGGAAAATCACAAAATGGGAATCATGACCCAGCCACATGGCTGCACATATTTTGGGGGGGGGGGTCACAATTCAGTTCATAACATCATCTTTTAACAATTAAATGCCTGCTATGTATACGCCTAGTTTTTGTTAAAATAATAAAATAGAAGATGATCGTCATTCTTGCCCATAAGCTTAACACCATACATCGGAAAACAATACAACATGAAATCGAAATCATTAGGGTACAATACAGTAAATAATAAAGCATGCAACTAGCATATTAGCCAAATAAGTGTATTCCAGGCTACTCAGCAGAGGACTAGCTAAAGGAGTCTTGCTAACCCAGCTGAGTTTCAGACTTCGGAAAACTGATGCAAGTGTTCTTACTATGGAACTTAGGAAGGGCAAATCACTTCTTCCTGAAACTCCCTCCCTCTAACATCATAACCCTAAGGGGGAAAAAAATGTGAAACCATGGGATTCTGTCTACAACTAATTTCTGGGTCTTAGCCCTTCCTCTTGCCAGTTTGCATCTGGGTATCATTACTTCCCACATTTTGCCTTCTCTATGGGAGCCCTGGTGTCTGGTAAGTGCTCGGGCTGTTTGTGAATTAACAGACTGGCAGTTCAAATCCTTCTTGGAAACTTTATGGAACAGTCTGTTATGGTTCCATAGGGTCAATATGAGACAGAATCCACTCAATGGCAACGGCTGGGCTTTTTATGTCTGTACAAAAGAGATGTAAATAACACACACTTATGGCTTAAATGTTGTCATCATCTTGTATCAATATTGACAGATGACAGAACAAGACTCTGGAATAAGAAGGACCTGGATTGAAATGCCAATTTCTCCACCTAGCAGCAGTCTGAGTTTCATTAAATTATTCAGATCACTCTAAATCTCAGTTTTTCCCATCTGTAAAGTGGGGAAAATAATAGTGCCTCTACTTCAGAGAATTTGTTTTTAATTCCGTCTTTTCTGCTTATGAGCAACTGAACCACAATCAAAGGACTCAGGCCTCCCTAAGAACACTTCTTTTTTTTTACTCACCTGTCAAATAGGAGTAATACCTGGTAAGTCACACGGTTGGGTCCAAAGAGTTACTGCAGGTTAAGTGTTCCACACAGAAGCTGGCACACTGAGCAAATTCAGTAACTGCTAACTGGTGGATCATCATGTGGCATTTCCAACACTCATTTTGTCCTTGAAGATGGCAAACTAATTATCACAGGCCCGTTTTCTTCAGCACTAGTGACACATTTTGCTTGACTAGTCTCCCTTTTAACAAATGTTGCAAATTTATGAGACAGTTGGAAAATGTCATGATTGTGGTAAAATGAAATGGTTTTGGAACTTCTTTTGCCATTTGTGATGCAGAAAGAGAAAGAATACAGCCTGCGAGTTATGAGAAAACATAGTACTTTCCTAAGACATTTTGAAAATTAATTTATTTTCTGTGACTGTGTTTTTATATATAAAATGAGGTTTAACATTATGTACATCATACAAAGCCATATAACAGATGTTATCTGTTTAGTAACTAATCTGCTATTGCCAATTATTCAGCAGAAAGATAAAGCCAAGAGAACCAACTGATCATAATAACAATAGATTATAATCATGCTGCTGTAAAAAAATTGTTGTGACTAAAATAAAAGAATTAAAGATGTTCTGAGTATCAGTCTCGCTGCCCATAACAGTTGTTTTACTATTTACAGTCTCTTACAAAAAATAAAGCATGAAATTTAAAAATATATAATTTTTTATGCTTAAATATGTTAGCAATCAGGTATAGTTATATTGAATCTTTCAATGTACAAACCAAAATCAAACCTAGTGCTATCAACGCAATTCCAAGTCATAGCAGCCCTTGAGGCCTGAGCAGAACTGCTCCACAGAGTTTCCAAGAAGTGCTGTTTTCTCTAGGCTGCCTCCATTCTTCTGCCAACCTCAAAACATCTGTCTACTCTACTCCCAGTTTGAAGTGGCCACCTAACTATGAATTAACACACTGATACGGCAATATATCTTCATGTTTTTTGAAACTGTCTTTAAGGCAAATATGTATTTGCTTTTATTAGCCCCAAAGAATATGTTGTTGTTAGCTGCCCTCAGGTCAATTCTAGGTCCTAAGTCCAATGACCAATGTCCTTACAAGAAGGCCTTGTGAAGGTACAAAGAGCCACACACAGAGAACCCATATGAAGATGGAGGCAGATGTCATAGAGGAATCTGTCAAGGACTGCCAGGGACGAGCAGAAGCTGAGGGAGAGGCATGGAATGCCTTCCCTGCAGCGCCTCCAGAAGGAACCAATCCTGCGGACACACTGATGTCAAGCTTCCAGTCTTCTGAACTGTGAGAGAAGAGCTTCGTGTTGTGTTGAGCTACCAAGTCCTATGGTATTTTGTTACTGAAGGCCTAGGAAACCAAGCCAGTGTGTAAAAATCCGAAGCTATGGACAAGTACTTCCACAATTGTTTTTGAAGGTTACCTTGGGCAATTTTAAAACTGAAATTTGGACTTTTAATTCTTTGTTGACTCTTCAGAGATGACATCACTGATAAAGGCTTTGCCAAAGATGATCTCACTTGAGGATAAAGAAATCAAGAAAAATTAATCCACCTGCAAGAGTCCTGAAAACTCTGCTGTTCATAGATACTGGTTTTACAACAGGAAATACAAGGGACATTATAAGGAGGTTTTTTTCTTCTAGTTTTCTTTTTTTGGCATTTGTTGCTTTTAAAAACAGTTAAAAATGAACTGCTTATTGCCAATGTTCAAAATTATTCTGGGCACTTAACAAATAATAATTAACACCAAATGGAACTCTTGATTAATCAAAATAGCCTTATAAAAACAAATAAAACACTACAGAAAAAACTGCAATGGAAAACATAAAATGAGGACGGTATAGAGGTGGAGGGAAGAAGCGACTGAGACAAGGTGGTTCTACAGGTCTCCTAAGAAATGGTGTCTGAAGCTGCTGAGGCTGCTTATGCACAGTCAGAAAACCTCATGGGATCTGGCCCCTTAGTTTGGAGATTTAGGAACGTGGTTTCCTGGGACCTCCAAGTTACTCATCCTGATAACAAGTTTAGTACTTCTATTCTACCTCTTACTTCATGTGTAATGTGTGATGCCTGGGGCCCTACAAACTTGCAAGATGTTATTCAAGGCTTGGCAAATGGTCCCTGTTCACCTGGACCCACACAGGCAAAGAAGCAGGATATGGAATGTGTGGCTAATCACCTCCATGAACAACTGCTTCTTGTGTCATGAGACCAGAACTGGGTGGTATCCAGCTCCCAGTACTGAACATTTTGATCACAGAAGCCATAGAAAAATCCTGATCAAATGGAGGAAAACGCAGAACAAAATTTCAGCTTCTCATGGACTTCAGATTTTCTGGAGCCATGGAGACTAGACGAATCTCTGAAACTACTGCCCTCAGACAGTCTTTAAATGTCAAGTTAAAAATATCCCCTGAAGTTTCCTACAGTCTGGCTTAACTAGTAAAGAACGTCTGTCTTGAGCATTCTGCTCCTTTAAGAACTGTCTGTATAGGATGCAACTGACAGGAGCAACTTGAAAGACTAGACAGGACGGAACAGTGGTTGCACAATTTGAAGGATGTAACCAAAATCACTAGATTGTACCCGTAGAAAGAGTTGATTGGTGTATGTTTTCTGTGCGCATGCTGAACAACAACAAAAAAGTAACAAGCAAACAATGAGAAAGGGGCATTTGACCTGAAACCTTCAACAGTGAGAACAGGCATGCTGTCCCTCCAGGTTCAGTGGTGTAACTCAGAAAAGTTCACTTCTCGCTTACGCCAACTCTTCTTCAGACCCAGATTACATCAGGCTTGGTAACGCAGCAACAGAGATGGTTTTAATCTTGTGGCTCCACCATCTCAGCCCAAGGCTTCCCCAGGTATCAGGGCAGAGAGTTGACAAATGAATTGTGTCTGGGCTTCTCGTTGCTTCAGCACAGAAGTGACATACATCACTTTCCAAAAATAGTTACACAGCCAACCTTACCTACATAGGCAAGAGAATTCAGAGGAGCAAAAGGAGTATAAGGAGAACGGAATAAACGAAGCTGGAAAAGAACATTTCAAATAGAGGGAACAGCAAGTCCAAAGGGCACAAGGCAAGCCTGAGCTTAAAGTGTTTAAGGAACAGAAGGTTAAAACTAATCAGCAAGGTGGTGAGGTGCAAGAGACAGGTCAAAAGATGCAAACATTTTATCAAAGTTAGGATAAATAAACATAAGTTATCAGGCCCAAGGGGTTGAAATAAATCAGATTCATTTTTTTTTATTGCAGTAAGTGTATGTATAGCTAAACATATGCCTTTTCTACATATTTTACATATGTCATCTAGTGGCATTAATTATGCTCATCATATTATGCAACTAGCACTGCAATCTGTTTCCAAATTTTTCCATCTCCCTTGACAGAAGATTCCTTCTGCCAATACCCTCCCAAGCCTAGTGAACACCTATAAACTTTGGTATGTATACATTTGTCAATTTTTATATTTTAAGATATTTTACATAAGAGGGATCACACACTCTCTGCCCTTTTGTAACTAACTTATTTCACTCAGCACAATAATTTATCCTCACATTGCTCAGAGAGCCCATCTATAGATACAGTCTGGAAAAATATCCAAGTTTATTAACAAAATGTTCTGCATCCCACTTTGGTGAATGGCACCTGGGTCTTAAAAGCTAGCAAGTAGCCATCTAAGAAGCATCAATTGGTCCTAAGTTACCTGAAGCAAAGGAGAATGAAGGACATCTAAGACATAAGGAAAATGGGGACCCAAGAGACCGAAAAAGCCACACAGTCCAGAGACAATATCAGCATGAGACCAGAAGAACTAGATGGTACCCAGCTACCACCGATGACTGCCCTGACAGGGAACACAGCACAGAGTCCCTGAAAGAGCCGGAGAAAAATGCGGTACCAGACTGGATGGTACAACAGACTGCAGGACCATCAGATGACATGGCCCCCAGGCTCTCTGTAAGCGTAGAACTGAAGCTATTCCTGAAACAACTCTTCAGACCAAGCCTGGGCTGGACTACTCTAAATGATACTGGCCAGGAGTGTGCTTCTTGGCTTAAGCAGATACGTGAGACTAATCGGGCAGCTCCTGTCCAGGGACAAGATGAGACGACAGCACAGGGTGGGAGCTGGTTGAAGGGACATGGGAAATACACAGTAGGAATGAGGAAAGTGCTGTCACAGTGTAGGAAGAGCAGCTAGAGTTACAAACAGCAATGTGTGTTAAGTTTTTCTATGACAAAGTGGCTTGAATCGTCAACTGTCACCTAAAGCACAATAGAATATTTGAAAAGGAAAAGAAATAGCCTGGAACAAACGGGCACAATACATAGGCTTTACTATCCTCTGATGAAGTTATTAAAAACATGACGGAGAAAACAGCAACGGCAGTTAATCTCAGATACAATGGACCTAGCTTTCCCAATAAGTACCAAAAGGTCAATTTTGTATGTAACCTACTTTAAAATGAAAGGCCAGGTGGTTGTAATTTATCTGAGCAAATCACAATGACAAAAAGGATGAGTACTGAAAGGTCATTTAAAATCTAGAGCCCCAGGAGGGATGTTTAATACATATTACTTGTCAAAGACCAAAAGATGGGAACATGGGTAATTTCAAATTTTGAAATCTGCACTTAGACAAAAAAAATTTATTTTTTCTCACTTAGACTATCCTCACTGTTGTGCTGTAGACTATATTACTTCCCCAACTTAGAGGTCTGAGGTCTAAGAGAAACACCATCTCTCTCCCAAGAAGAGCAAATGAACGCAACGTCTTTACCACCCACCTTAAAGGGGGAAAAGACAAACGCAGCGGATTACAACAGAAATGACATCAAGGCTTGTGTGCCAGTCCTTGATGACTGGAGGTTCATGTTACAACAAAGCTCAGCTCCAGCCTGCAGTGTTCTTTTTTGTTTCCCTTGAGGATTAATCTACTAAAGAAAGATTTTTCCCTCCCTGATTCTGAGAATCAATATAAAGCTCAAAATTCAGTTCTCCACTACAACGTGCTGGCTTCTAGATTAAGAAATTTGAAATGCAACGTAATTTGGTTAGCATTTTCATTTAATGCGTAAACAGTTCATGACAAATCTTGCAGTGGTTTGTGCCAATAATTCTGAAGTTTTTCAAGATGCCCTTAAATCTGTCTCCAGACATAAATGTCCCCCAAACTGCCCTTTTCTCCTTAATCAATGTTTTTAAAAACATTATTTCCTTTGAGGGAAATGTGATTATTTTCCTCTTAGCTAATGGAGTCATTTTCTGTTCCATATTGAGAAACTCTAAAAATGTTTATTCTGTAAAATGTTTCTTTGTGGAAAAAAACTCTGCTAATTACAAATGTTAAACATCTCTGTTGGAAGATATCTACAATGCCCACTCACGATTCAGTGCGGAAGAGTTAATGAGCAGTCTTTTCTGCTTCCAGTCTATCATGAAAGGAGATGATAGGAGTACTTTTAAAAATTAAAACTAATTTCCATCATTCCAATATTTTAAATGTGAAGGGCACTTGGATGTAGCACATATTACTCATGGCTGATATAAATTGGTTTTCTTACGTACTTGGAACAACACGTTAAACCACAGATGTCAGAATGTAAGCAAGTCAACAGTTACAACAGACTCATTGGAATAACTCACTCTCAGAGTTGGAAGGGATCCAGTAGTTACCCAGGCCACTGTTCCCATTAAGGTAGAGTGCAAAGTGTTGTGCCTTTTCTGATGGATGAAAAGTCTTTAGAAATTGTCGGGGAGAAGAATATTTAACGTTATTGAACTACAAAGAAGCCAAGTCCCATATACACATTACAGAGCACAAGTGAACTTTCAGTGGTTAGCTTGAGGTTGAGGCAGTCAGTACTTTCGTCAGACTTCTTCCCTGATCTCCCCAGTTAAAATGCCAATCTTTCTCTCTCTCTCTCTCAACACACACACACACACAATCATGCCAGCATTATTCCTCTTCCTTGCTTTATGACTACAGTACCCTCCACCCTCTGACATACAACATATTTTACTATGTGTTCACAGTGTGTCTCCCCATTGAGAATACAGCAATTTTTGTCTGTGTTAAAATCATAATATCTAAAAAGTACCGGGTACCCGCCAGATACTCAGTCTATGTTTGCTACATGAAACAACTAGTTTAGGGTCACAAAGGGACCTACGGATGAGCCTTAGAGCACAGGGTTTGAACACAGGCTCATGGCGCCTCTCTACGACGTGCTCTCGGGTTGTCTGTGAATTGGCTAATTATGGATGAGACACAAATTCTTCCTCAGAGGCCACGCTAAAGACACGCACCGGCACGGCCCCAACAAAACAGGCCCAAGTGCCTGCTCAGATCAGCACGGATGCTCTGCACCATGGCCGTCACTCTGCACTAAATACTGAATGGGAACTGGGAATACACAGGCTGGGATAAAAGACATAGAAGGGGAAATAAAGTGTGCTTGGGACCAACACTGATAAAAATTTCTGAACTTCGCAAGAAGGCAGTACTGCTTCTCTAAGTGACATGTATGTGCAAGACCACAACTAACCTTTGTTTATAAATTTCTCTCACTTGGTTTTAAACTTACAGGTCATGGATTTTGGACAATTGGCATAGACTGCTAGGCATTTTGGCAACACAAAAACTATGGAGATGGTCTCAGCCCACTCTTCTCCCTTAGATACCACTGAGTCTGGGCTACGGTGTTGGTCAACATAATGACTACATTAGGCTGCACTTGTTAGGTGCTGCTGAGTTGGTTCTGACTCATAGCGACCCTCTGTATAACAGAACGAGACACTGCCCAGTCCTGTACCACCCCCAGAATCGTAGTTATCCTTGAGTCTGCTGCTGCAGCTGCTGTGTCAATCCATGTTTTTATGAGTTCTTCTCTTTTTCACTGCCTCTCTACTTTACCAAGCTTGATGTCTTTCTCCAGGGACTGATTCTTCCTGATAAGATGTCCAATGCATGTGAGACACAGTCTCACCATCCTGGGTTAAAGACTAAACAGATAACTGTATTAGAACCTCCTCCCTACTCACCTAATCTGTCCCCCAGTAAGTTTTTTCTTTACTCAAAGATAAATGAAATATTCAAAGGAAGACATTTTGATGACATTCAGGACATCAAGGATAAAATGATGACAGCTCTGATGGCCATTCGAGACAAAGAGTTCCAAAACTGCTTTGAAGGGTGGACTAGGTGCTGGTGTGGGTGCATAGCTCCCAAGGGGAGTCCTTTGAAGGTGTCTGTAGTGACATACTCCAATGAGGTATGTTGCAACTATTCTAGGATGAGGTCGTGAACTTGACTGGCAGTCCTTGTAGCTCCCAGCAGCACACAGACTACTACAGTGAGACAAACTGACAGGCATTTGTTTAAACTGTGGATGAAGCAGACAGTGCTAATTATTCAGCCCTCTTAGAAAATCAAAATAATAACCAGGCTGTTACCCAGTCTCCATTTTTCTCTCTACTTCAAAATAACACTGATAGTGTTAAAATGCCTTGCTAAAATCAAGATATATCATCTCTCCCAGCCAAGTTGTTCTAACCAAAAAAGGAAAAACTCTACAGTTTTGAAGTCGTATCTGCAGCTTTAGGTTTTTCTAACATCACTGCTTTCACTAAATACATGACGAGGATGCTGAACTCTGTTTCAGCATCTCTTGTGACAGGACCAAATATAACCATTTTAAAATCCATCTTGCTGAAAGCTGGGAGCGTGTGTACGCCTGTCTCCTGTATTTTCTTTCCTTCCCATCATATAAAAAATATACAGTCACTATAGAGTTGTTATGAGTCACAGTCAACACGACAGCAATGAGTCTGGCTTTACTATTACATACTCAGAAATGACGGATCAATTTTTCTTCTCCCAGGACCTCCACATCCCCGGCAAGGTTAGTATTTCTTTCACTATTTTCCCTACCTTCTGAGCACTGAAGGTGTGAGCAAAACAAGTCGAGAACTGATCACATCTTCAACTTTTAGCAGAATGCAGCCTCTAGCAGATGTCCAAACGGGTACAGCTCCCTTACAATGATTCTGCTTTCACTCAGTGCCAGTTCTGTAATCAGTTTTGAGGACAATGACAATGACAATGATGCATGCTGTACACTCATTAAATATAGTTTGGAATTAATTCAATTGAGGCAACAATGAATTCAAATGTACCAACGTTTACGAAGACGGCACAGAACCAGGCAACATCTCAGTCTGTCATAATAAAGTCTCCAACCACACTCACTGCAATGACAATAGTTAACACGAATAATTGGACTCGTACAACCCTTTTCTGCTTATTGCCCTCCTTCTTTTGATACTGTCTCGGCTCACGAACACCCCATCCTCCGTGTCAAGACTACCACATGACCAAAATAAACAACTTACAGAGGAACTACAGGTTTTAAGCCTTCTAAATTTCATCCAAGATTCTGTATGCTTTCAGAGTTGTTTCTGCTATTCTCTTAACATGGGATGAATGAATTTCTTTGGGGAAATGTTAAATATTTTACTCAGTCATTAGAAATGCGAGATCCTTCCACAATGACATCTTGCTGAGGCTGTGGAGGCTAACAAGAAGCAGGATAGTACTTGTATTCCAAACTTAAAATTCTTAGAAAATTAAGAGTTAAAGCATGAAATGTTCACTTACGATGAAGGATTTTAATAACAAGGCAGAAATGCAAATGTGTGATCAGTTGTCAAGCAAGCAGCATACACAGTTAAGTGCTATAATTTCACAAAAAGGCAGTATCACCATGGACTGGACTGGCATTAAAGACCTTAAGAAATCTGGGAGATAACGTTGACAGCTAAAGGATGTGTAGAATTTTAATAAACCACAATGTGGTAATTAAATGAAAATCTGGGTCAGAACAATGCTTTTACCTGACAATTCTCTACGTTTATGAGAACAAATGGAGGCCTCTTTCATTCTTCTCCATACTAGAAATCCTATATACTATTCCTTCTCATTTGTCAAACTCTATATATTGCTTTTCTTCCCTGCCTTCATTCTATTGAAATATCTATAATTTTCTCATCTCTAAATCCCATGAATCTGTCTCTGACCTGCTTTTTCTATTCACTTTTAGTTACAGTAACTGTAGGAAATAAGTTCTTGCCCTTTCTACACACTGGAATAATTTCCTAATGCCAAGATTTAAAGAACAGAATTAGGCTTTTATATTAATCACTTATTTGACATCAGCTTTGCTTACACTACAATACATAAAACTTGGATATGTACGACATGTATGTTACATGTCATTAAACACCAACTAGATTCTACCACTGTATTGGATCTTTTAGGTTTTGTTTATTAAGAAACTACCTTACATTCAGCTATAACACTAAGACCATGTACTTAAAAATCCAGAAAAAAAGGCTATGTAAATTTTTGGAGAGTAAATATATTTTTATAAATAGTATTAAAGCAGACCTAGAAATTTAATTGGTCTCCACTACCATTCAACCAACTCCTGTCTCTGTCAGTGATAAACTAATGGATACAGCACAAATTATGACTCAGTCCACTGGCCACCACCATTTTCAACAAAGCACATGCATGTGTTTACTCTCTGAAAACATATAATTTTAATTTGTTTTCCCAATTCACTGTGTATTTGTTTCAAAAACAAGGTGAGATGGCTAACCAAGCATATACTACTCTAAGTTAAATATACTCTTGACCTAAAAAGCCATATTTTAATTCAAGTTAAAAGCTACCATAAGCTCATCAGTCTAAGTAATATATACCACAGACATTAGCAAATACACAAAGCCAATAAGAGTTTAAATGTAACCCTTCAGCAATTCTCTTGCTAACATTTCAGCTTGAGCTTACAATAACATTTATGGTAATTTACCATATACTGCTGATTTAAAACACTTCATTGAAAATGATGCAAACATTCCTTCAAAAAATAATGCTACAGATCTGGCAAGACATTCTTTAGTGTAAACAAAAAGACAGGATGACCAAATACAATGCCACTTCAAATAATGCTCACTTCCTATAAAAAAGATCTCTTACCGTTTTTCAATTAATACTATTAAAAACTGAGCAAGACATTATTAACCATTTTATTATCTATTGATGTATCTTTTCATCAAAATCCTAATTCTTTTTTAGGAAGATTATACTTCAATCCACGATAGTAAGGAAAAAAAAAAGAAGGGTACTCAACTTACATCAGAATCGACTTACAACAGAGTCACTGGAGTCCAGGACTATATTTATTTTCATTGTTTCAAATGCAGTACTGAAAATTCTCATCTACTCCAACATTAGTTTAGTAGACTGGATGATAATGATTTTTATATCAAATGCATTACATTATGTAATTTAAAGGACTTAGAAGGAAACACTTTCACACAATGGATTAGCAAACACTAAGACATCAAGGAAAGTTTTTCCTTAACTAGGGAAGTTGTAACTAATGAGGCATTTAGTAAAAGCACTGTCAGTGTGCACCTGGAAAGCTGTGTGTTGGCAGATACCAAGAATATGAAACTGGCACCTAGCTTTGGACTCACTGCCTCCACTGCTAGGACTCTAAATTAATGAAATCATCAGAGACACAAACAAGACTTACATGCTTTTCTACTATAGATAACAGTAAGGGGCCCTGGAGGCACAGAAGTTATTATCTAAGAAGTTATTATCTAAGAGGACAGACAGGGATGGAACAGCGGGCACCCTCTACAATCAATCTGGGGATCTTGCATGAGGTCTCAAAGAAAAATAAATAAAACCACTATATAATATGATTCCAATGATGTATTAATATCAATATTATCTACATCTACGTTCATACTTCTGGGAGCAAATACAAGAAAATGTCATCTCTAGAACACAAATTTTAATTCATTTAAGTTTATTTTTTCCTAACTTTTCTACACAAAGGGGAAGAAGATGACTATCAGCAGATACTTTGATGCCTCTAAATTCTTTGAGTTGTTACTGTAAGAATGCATAGTTTCAGCATGTAAAAAGAGAAAAATGTAATATCACTTGCCATTTTACAAAGCTGGAGTATTTGTGCCTGTTATTTATATTATACATTCATGACACTACAGGACAAAACTGGCAAGGCACAGTCAGCAGTTAGAACCCAGCAGCCATTCCATAAGAAAAGAGACCTGGTGATCAGCACTCATTAAGACGACAGCCCAGGAAAGCTTATGTGGCAGTTCTGCCATCAGGAGGTCATCATGAGGTGGCACTGACTTGATGGAACACACGTTCCATCATAGTTTATAACAGTGAAAGATTTAGAGACAATGTAGCCAATTTGGTTAAATAAACTGGAATATCAGAAAGATCAAATATTATGTGGCCATTAAAATAATGATTTTGAGGAACTTTTTCTTAGTTGTGGTAAATACATACATAATAAAATATTTTCCATTTCAACATTCCTCACATGTGCAACTCAGTGACATTAATTGTATTTATCATTTTGTTCAACTATCACCATTACATGTTTCTTTTAAGGAATTTTTAATGACATGGGAAACTTAGGAGGACACAACTTCACATGAAACACCAGAGTATAACATGGGAGGATGCTTACTTCGGTTCAGAGGACAGACAGGGATGGAACAGCGGGCACCCTCTACAATCAGTCTGGGGATCTTGCATGAGGTCTCAAAGAAAAATAAATAAAACCACTATATAATATGATCCCAATGATGTATTAATATCAATATTATCTACATCTACGTTCATACTTCTGGGAGCAAATACAAGAAAATGTCATCTCTAGAACACAAATTTTAATTCATTTAAGTTTATTTTTTCCTAACTTTTCTACACAAAGGGGAAGAAGATGACTATCAGCAGATACTTTGATGCCTCTAAATTCTTTGAGTTGTTACTGTAAGAATGTATAGTTTCAGCATGTAAAAAGAGAAAAATGTAATATCACTTGCCATTTTACAAAGCTGGAGTATTTGTGCCTGTTATTTATATTATATATTCATGACACTACAGGACAAAACTGGCAAGGCACAGTACTTGCCTTACATGAAAGCATTCACAAAACAAGTTGTAACAGGTATCCCATATGCAAACAATTACAACTAAGACAAGTGAGTGACCACACCCATAATAAAACTGAGATGACTTACAGTTATTGGAAAAATATGAAAATACAGCACTAGAAGAATCTTTTGTTGAAGAGAAGCTCGTTTAATTGTTGATGTTCAAGGTAGACACAGTAGTTATCTGTTTAAAGGTCACTCAAGTAGCTCAGAGGGCAGTTCTTAAAATCTGATTGTGTGCAGTTGCTCTCATCAGAAATCATATAGCATGATAAAAATCATGCTGATTCTAAACTTCACAGCAGTCCCATCGACTTTAACTTAGAATATTTAACTAAATTAATTTAGATCAGGAATAAGAATACAGGGACAAAGTTTGCCATCTGGTGGTCAGTGTGACACAATCCAGATGTCTCTGAAGTTTCTGTGTCAGTTTTAAACTGGCTCTAAAAATGTAAAGATAATATACTCACTGCCGTTGAGTCAATCCTGACTCATAGCAACCCTATAGGACACAGAAACCACCCCCACAGAGTTTCCAGAGCGCCTGTTGGATTCACACTGCTGACCTGGTTAGCAGCTGTAGCACTTAACCACTATGCCACCAGGGTTTCTGAAGACGACACAGACACTAGGTAAACTCATGGATAATATTAACGCTACAGCAGAGAAGATTGTATTGCGTGATTTGGTCAGCTAAGAGCAAGGGAGAACTGAACGATGATTGGCCCCTCAAGACATTCGAGGGGGTCCCGGTGGTGCAACTGTCAAAAGAGCCTAGCTGCTAACCGAAAGGTCAACAGTTCAAACCCACCAGCATCTTTAGAAAAAAAAGACTTAGTGATCAGCTCCTGTAAAAATCATAGCTGAGGAAACCCTACGGGAAGTACTGTACTGTCACATGCGGTTGGTATGAGCAGGGATCAGCTTGACAGCACACAACTGCAATGACACCCAGGTCCTAATCCCCAGGACCTGTGAGGGCTACCTAACTTTTGCAAATGTGCTTAATTGAGGATTTTGAGAAACGGAGATTAACCTCAATTATCCAGGTAGGCCCGTTATGTAATCACCAGTGTCCTTGTAAGAGAATGGCAGAGAGATGGCTGACGGCAGGAAGTGACAAAGTGACAATGTGACTGCTGAAGCATGATACAAGGCTGCTTGCTTTGAAGGTAGAGGAACGGGTCAGGAGCCAGGAATGCAGCTCTACTAGCCAGAAAGGCCAGGAGGGGGATGGCATCCTAGACTTTCCAGAGGGATCCCACTCTGCTAACTCTGATATTGGCCCAGTGAAATGGCTTCTGGCTTTCTGACCACGAGGATTATAACAGAACAGATGTGTGTCATTCTATGCCACCAGGTTTGTTGGAACAACCTGTCACAGCGGTGCTAGGGACTGATGCAATAATTCAGCCGAGGATGGCCTAGGGCTTGGATGATAGACTAAGACAAGGAAGAAGTGTGAAAAATCAACTGATCAGACCTCAGACACAACCATGTCTGTCAATAAACAATGCATTAGTGCTCAAACTAATTATATTTCTTAAAAGGTAGTCAGAATCAATCAGAGAGAAACTCAACAGAATGCATGCACCAATCAATACTTTCTGTCACAATTCCTGTGATCTGACCAGGCACTGAAAGAGAATACTAAAACTTTTACCCTGTGCTTTTGGGCTTTTCCAGCGAGTGTGGCAGTAATCCCATAATGGAAAAAACAAAAAAAACAAACAAAAACAACCCCACCACTGTCGAGTCAATTCTGACTCACAGTACTTTCTATATCTCACTAACCAATGTAAGGTGATACATTTTCAAACGTTAAATATTATCCAAAGCAAGGATCGATCAAGCTGATGGTGAAAAACAGATCTGGAGTAAAATGAGCCTTGAGACAGAATTCAGCAAGTACAACAAGGTGAAGAGACATGGCTGGTCTGACAAGTAAAGGTCCCTGCCTTTATTTATTCTTTTCACCAATACCTCTGTGACTTTAACCAATCTTGTTTTCTGGGGCATGAAGCAGAAAATTTCTATATGTAATGCTAAAAATTTATATTAGTATTTGACTCTCCATAATGTCCAATTGTCCTTGAAAAACTGAGTCTACAGACTTCCTATTTTAGTTCTCAGGATCCTGGTTCTCACGATGAGGTAAACAGATCGTCTCACACTCAAGATCATGGTCAAGCACAGACAAACAAAAAGGACAGATACTCGGGATCATGGGTTCAATTCCACAAGCCTTTACCAAGTACAGACTAGATTCTGGGGACTGTGGTAAGCACTCAGAATAGAAAGACATAACCTGCTGAATTAAGAAGATATGATTGTTGTATTTTAGCAATTTTAGCAGAAGATACAGTTTTATTAATACATCATACTCAAAACTTCAATTGGGTTAATATTTTCTTGAAAATTAAATTATGAAATGTATCTTACTTGAAAATGATATATGTAACACAGGAGTACATACACAAACTTTGGTGGCATAGTGGTTAAGTTCTACAGATACTAACCAAAAGGTCAGTGGTTCAAATCTGCCAAGTGCTCCTTGGAAACTCCATGGTGCAGGTCTACTCTGTATACAGAGTTACTATGAGTTGGAATCAACTGGATGGCAATGGTTGGGTTTGTTGTTTGTTTATGAGTACATACACTTCGAGTGGAAACCTTGGTGGCACAGAGTGCAGTGAAGAGTTCCATCTCCTAATCAGAAGGTAGGTAGTTCGAATCCCCTAGGCACTCCTTGGAAACCATATGGGCCAGTTCTACTCTGTTCTAGAGGTTTACTAAGAGTCAGAATCAGTTTAATGGCAGTGGGTTTGGTTTTTGGTTATATGGTTTGAAAAATAATTTTCATACTGACCATCCATGTACTTACCACGCCCTAGGTAAGAGAATGATCAGCGTCTATGAAGCCCCCATGTTCTCCTTCCAGACAATCTCTCTCCTTCCCGATGAAACTATGAGTATATCTTGAATGTTGTGTTAATTATTGTTCCAGTTTTAAACTGTGTTACCCTGTGTGTGTACAGGGTAAAACAAAACCTGGCTTGTTCTTGATGTTAGGTACCATCAAGTCAGTTTTGAAGAGCGACCCTGTGGACAGCAGAAGGAAACACTTTCTGGTCCTGCACCACGCCCACAATCTTTGTTATGATTGAGCCTACTGCTGCAGTGGCTGTAGCAGTCCATCTGCTTGAGGATCCTCCTCTCTATCACCGACCTTCTACCATCCACGACATCCTTCTACAGGGATGGATCCCTCCTGGTAACATGTCCAAAGTATGTCAGATGTGGTCTCACCATCCATGCTTCTAAGGAGCACTTTGATTGTACTTCTTCCAAAAGAGATCTGTTTACTCTTTCGGCATCTTCAAGGTGACACCCTTGCACTGAAACACTTTAAAGAGGACTTTTGCAGCAGACTTGCCCAATGCAATGTATCTCTTGATTTCCCGGCTGCTGCTTCCATGAGTGTTCATTGTGGATCCAAGTAAAATGAAATCCTTCACAGCTTTAATCTTTAGTCCATTTATCATGATGTTATTTATTGGTCCAGTGGTCAGGACTTTTGTTTTCTTTATGTTAAAGTGGAATCCATATTGACAGCTTGGTCTCTGATCTTCATCTGTGAATGTTTCAAGCCCTGTTCACTTTCATCAAGCAAGGTTCTATCACCTGCATCTCGCAGGCTGTTAGTCTTTCTCCCCTCTTGATGCCACATTCTTCCTCATACAGTCCAGATTCTCAGACTGTCCACTCAGCACACAGACTGAACAGTGATTATGAAAGGATACAGCCCTGATGCATACCTTCCCTGACTTTAAATGATGCAGTGCCCCCCCCCTCCCGAGTTCTTCCTCTTGATCCACACATTTTTCACGAGCACAATTAAAGCGCTCCGGAAATCCCACTTTCCTCAATGTTATTCATAATGTGTTATGATCCACACAGTTAGATGCCTTTGCATAGTCAATAAAACACAAGCAAACATCTTTCAGGTATTCTCTGCTTTCAGCCCAAACTCATCTGGCATTAGCAATGATATCCCTGGTTCCACATCCTCTTCTAAATCTGGACTGAATTTCTGACAGGTCCCTATCACTATATGCTGCAGCTGCTTTTGAATGATCTATAGCAAAATTTTAGTTGTGTGTGATATTAATATTTGTCATGGATTGAACTGTGTCCCCCCAAAAATAATGTGTAGCAGGGTCGCCATGAGTCAGATCCAACTCGACGGCACTTGGCTATGTGGCTGGGCCATGATTACCAGTATCTTGTGATTGTCCCACGTTTTGTGAGGTTCCTGTGCTATATGTTTAAGGATTAGGGTTGTACTGTAAATCCCTCCATAGGATTACCTCCCTGCTCCACTGTAAAGGGAGTTTCCCTGGAGCATGGCTTGCCCCATCCTTAATCCTTGCATCCTACAAGAGATAAAAGAGAAGCAAGCAGAGAATTGGGAACCTCACACCACCAAGAAAGCAACACCAGAAGAGTGTGTCCTTCAGACCTAACGTTCCTGCACCAAGATGCTCCCTGGACACAGACTGATGCAATACTGGACTTTCCTCCAGAGTCTGTAAGGGGGAAAGCCTTCCCCTGGAGCGGACATCCTGAATTTGGACTTGTAGCCTACCTGACTGTGTAAGAATAAACTTTCCTTTGTTAAAGCCATCCACTCTGTGGTTTTTCTGTTAGAGCTGCACTAGCTGACTAAAACAGTATTGTTTGATAATTTCTCCATTTGGTTGGATCCACTGTCTTTGATATACGTATAAATATGGGTCTCTTCCAGGCCAGGTTGTTGTCGTCCTTCAAATCTGGCATAGATTAATGAGCACTCCCAGCAGTGTTTGTTGAAACATCTCAATTGGTATTTCATTAATTCCTCGAGGCTTTTCACCAGAGCCTTCAGCACAGCTTTGACTTCTTCCTTGAGTACCATTAGTTCCTGATCATATGCTACCTCTTCAAATGGTTGACAGTCAACCAATTCTTTTTAGTATAATGATTCTGTAAATTCCTTCCATCTTCTTTTGATGCTTCCTGTGTCATTTTATATTTTCTCTGTAGAATCTTTCATTATTGCAACTGGAGGTCTGAATTTTTTTCTTCAGTTCTTTCAGTTTGAGAAAGGCAGAACATGTTCTTACCTTCTGGTTTTCTATCTGCAGCTCTTTGCACATATCATTATAATACGTAACCTTTTTCTTCTCGCATCACCCTTTGGAATCTTTTGCTCAGTTCTTTTACTTCATCATTTCTTCCTTTTGCTTTAGCTACTCGATGTTCGAAAGCAAGTTTCAGAGTTTCTTATGACATCCAATCTGGTCTTTTCTCTCTTCCTGTCTTTTTAATGATCTCTTGCTTTCTTTATGTATAATGACCTTGATGTCACTCCACAACTCCTCTGGTCCCAAGAAACTCATCAGTATTATAGTGTTGAGTGTGTCAAATCTGTTCTTGAGATGGGCTGCAAACCTCAGGTGGGATACACTGAAGGTTGTACTTTGGCTCTGGACTTTTTCTAATTTTCTTCAGTATCAATCTAAACTTGCACATGAGCAATTAATGGTGTGTGCCACAATCAGCACTTGGCCTTGCTCTGGCTAATGATACTGAATATGTCTATTCTTGACCTTTACATGCTGTGTGTGTATAGCCTGCAATTCATGCTTCCTACACACTATTATGTTTTTGAGATTTATTTGTGTCAGTGCCTCTCTGTATAGTTACACACATTTTTCTCCATCATAATGTACCAATATCTGAATGTAGCACAATTTATGTACTGATGGACATTTGTGTTATTTCAAGCTTTTTGCTCTTACAAACAAGGTTGCCTATTACATGTTTGTCTATATCTTCACATGCACAAGTTTCTTCAGAATATACATCCCGAGCAGGTTATGTCTATCTTCAGCTTTGTTAGCTAGTTCCCAATTATCTCTCAAAGTAGTACCAACTCAGTGCCTGCTGTTCTACACAGACATCGACTTCTGTCACCACCTGTTACCAATTTACGGTGTAGGTAAAACTGTTGTTCAGTGTGCTTTTCACTTGCATTTTCCTAACTAGTAATGAGGATGATCATCTTTTTATTATTTATAGTTTACTGACTACTTGTGTTACCACTTCTGTGCTAAACCTCTTCACGCTTTTTACCTGTTTTTCTATTGAGTTCTCTCTTAGTGATTCATAGCAGCTATTTAAATACTTCTGATCCTTGGTTGATAATGCCTTACAAATATCATCTGCCAATGTATGACTGATCTTCTTATGCTCCTTTAAGTGTGTTTTTAATTAGCAGAAAGTTTCCATTTTACTACAGTTTCAGGTGTCCCTTATTTCCTTTATGACGTGTACTTTTTGAGTCCCAGGAGACTCTTCCCCAACAAAATAAGATAGTAGCTTCTGCTTTGGCAAGTTAAAAATTTTGCTATTTAATTAAATGAAAACTGACTAGCTTTAATCCATTTGGAGTTAATTCTTTTATATGTATATGTTGAAACCCTATTTAATTTTCCTCATATGGGTAAACAACTGTTCCATCACAATTTTTTTTTAACATTCTACCCTTTTGCCATTGATGTGTAAATCAAACCATAATTCAAATTTCCATTTATTTCATATGGTGTCAACTTCTATATTTTCTTCTACTCTCATAAATTTATCTGTCCTCACGTAAATTCCACAGTAAATTTTGACATCTGAAAAGGCAAGCCCCCCAGCTTTCTTCTTCATTTTCAAGAGCATCTTGGTTTTCTTTTTTCTTTAATGTCTTTAAAATTTGCTTTGACATATGAAAAGTTTTATTTTTGTATATCTACGGATGCATTAGTTTTTCTATAACCTCATGTATATATTACATATATCCATAAGTTAAAAACAAAATAACATAGTGAACACCCATGAGGCCACCACCAAATCCAAGAACTAGAATGTTAATACCGAAACTTCCAATGTGCACCCTGCCTAGTTTATTTCCCTTCATCCCCACTCAAGTGGCAACCACTATTATACATATTTTTGACTACTTTTGGTATTCATAAGGATATTCTCTAGCTGTGAATCGTCCTTTTCATTTTTCACCCAATCTTATGTTTCTAACATTTACCCATGTGGTGGCAAAGTTATAATTTATTCATTTTAATCCCCACTGGTTTGTACTGACATATATCAAATTACCAAATATATGTGGACTTGCTGCTATCCATGAATATTTTATTTCTCTCTGTTTAGTTAAATCTTGATTAATGCCTCTCAAAAAGCTTTATAAAACTTTTTAATTTTCCCCATAAAAAATCCTGTACTTCTATTGAAAGTATTCCTGAATGGTTTATAATTTTCTTGCTACTATAAATAATATTTTTAAATTATATATACTGTTTACACATAAATAATGAACTTTTCTTTTGTATATTTAGTTTATTTCCAGGAACTTTTCTAACATACTATGGACTTGTTATCCAAAGGAACTAGAGCCTGGAGAAGGGCATGCCTGGTAAAGCAGAGAGTCAGAGAAAAAGCAGAAGAGCTTCAAAGAGATAGTGGCTGCAACAACAGGCTCTGATGCAGCAATGACTCTGAGGATGGCGCAGGCCTGGAAAGCAGTCCCTTCTGTTGCAGACAGGAACACCTGGAGTTGGGTGTGACTCAGTGGCACACAACAATAATGACACAATAATTTCCCCATAGATTCATTTAAGTGTTCAGTGTGGTCGGATCCGACTCGACGGCACTTGGCTTTTTTGGCTGGCGTGGTCATTTACCAAATCTGTTAAAAATGAAAGGTTCATTTGTTTCTGATCTACAAACCTTTTAATTCTTTTCTTGGTTAGGCCCCAGAGCAGTACTGAAGAGCCGTGGACACAGGCTGTCCTTGGCTTGTTTACAAAATTAAAGGGTATACTTCCTTGATTTCTCCACTGAGTTCCATGTTTGCGGAATGTAGGATTTCTACAGATATTTTTTACCAGTTAAAAGAAATTCCCTTGAATTCTCATGTTGCAAAGATTATTATTTTTTAATCATCATGGATGTTGAATTTCTGACACTTATTTCGATGATATATGATTTTTCTTCTTAAGTTTATCAGGAATATAATAAATATCAACATTCAGAAGTTAGGTAGCAGAAGAACTTCTAATGACAGGTATTAAACCTCAAAAGCAAATCCACTACTGCTGAGTCAGTTTCAATTCATAGTGACTCTCCAGCCAGAGGAGAACTGCCCCACAGAGTTCCCAAGGATCACTCAGTGTATTTGAACTGCCTACCTTCTGGTTAGCAGATACAGCACTTAATCATGCCACCAGGGTTTCCATGACTAATTAAGAAGGTGGTTAAAGAACCATGAAATTACAGAGCTACTGGAAGAGCTCATTCCTCACTAACAGCACTCAAATGCAGCCAAGACATTTTCCTGCTCTCGGCTCTGGTTTTTCTCTCTGCCTGTGGGACTCAATCTTGGTGCTTCTCATTCCTCTGAATAGTGTCTTCACCTGATATTAGCAAAACTACTTCACTGCATCTACTTTACTGAAATCATGTAATAGTGTTTGTTTGTTTAAATGAGTTTGGCAACAAGTCTCCATTTTCTGATAATTTATTTCATTCCATAATTTGATTTTCTTGGTCCTGAACCATTCTCATACTCCTGATAATTTAGGAGTTTAATCGGAAGGTCTTGGCTCTCTTTTATTGACAATAATTTTTCACCAACAGGAAACTCAAGTTTCAGCAGGGTGTAACAATACTCACAGAGCACACTCCTAAGCCCACCAGTTACACTAGATGGTCCTTACACTCAAGGATTCTTCTTGTTGCCCTTGTGATTTATCACAACTATAATTTCTCAATAAAATAAATCAAGCGAACAATGCAAATCAATGTGGGAAGCACACTGCTGACCATTCATACACAAATCAAGCATGAGACTGGCTTTGCATTTCTAGTCACACCGGGTAGCTGTGTCTCTAGCCCTCCTTCCCTCTCTCTCTCTCTTTGGGTTAATATTTTATTTTTATTACCTGTCACTTACAGAATATGCCCAAGCACATTTATTGTGGGAACATTACTGATTCATCATATGATTGAATACAAGCTCCAATATCTTGATTCAATTTCAACTGACTGCAAAATTTAATGATTAGAAGCTTTAGTAAAGTCTCAAACACTTCTGCCAAACCATAAAAGGTATGAGACTATGGTTTGAAAGAAGTCTTCACTTTTCTTCTCATTCCTCAATGTTACCTATCCTGAAAAGATGTGAGCAAAAAGCATCCAATTCTGTGGATGCCAACTATGGAGGATATTTCTGAAACAACGTAACAGAAAAAAGCACTGAACAAAATATTGTTAGTGATGATGATTTTGGGATGGTTGGTCTTTTTGTTCATATGAGTCAGAATCAGCTCGATGGCAGTCATTTTGGGGTTTGTTTGTTTGTTGGTTTTTCTTTTTGCTTCCTCATGTTTCTGTTTGTTAGCAGTAGCAACCACAGCACCTTTCAGGTTCCACTGAACTCTACCAGCCACGTGCTCGAAAGGTTCGCCATGCATGCTGAGGCGCCTACATAATAATCACTCCACGCAATATTTGCAAATTCTGGCATGTATTATGGTTCAAAGGGATTCAGAGTCACTGAAATTTAAAAACATGGAAACAACAACAAAAACACATCGTGTTACAAAATTCAGTATTTCACTTGGCCTTTTTTTACTTGATTTCTTTCCTTTTAGATATTTGGTTTGTTTTCACAGCATTCATTCACTGCATTAGCATTATTTGGGGAGCCCCCCTTAGGTAAGGCATTTTCTTCTTTTTTTATCAACAGTTAATCTGGTGCTATGCTTAAGCAGTCTATTTCTCTAATTTTTGCATAGCTGAATTACAGAGACTACAGAGGTATCCAGAATTAATTCCAGTCTCTCAATCACTACAGTGAGTTTGTTCAATATGAATGTGACATACTCATCTGGCATTTTAAGACCTAGTATATTTCAAAAGGGAAAATGGGACAACTTAGAGTTCATCAATTATATCACATTAAATTAGACTCCATCACTGAGTTGGCTAGATGGCCATCATCCATTTTAATTTAAAACAAAAAAGGACAGCCAAGTACAGGATGGTAACAACAACATGCTCAAAGGGAGGCTCTGTATTCTGAGTCACAAAAAGTACTTTGCTTTCGAAGCACTAACATGACATTAAGATACAGACTTCCAACACAAAGGAAGTTTTAAAATAGTGTGTACTACCAATTTACAAAATATACATTATGCTCATATGATGAAGTATAAATTCCAACTCTGATATTAAAGTTCTCTTACATCAGTCACCATTACGTTCCTTCAGAGACACTTATTTCTCATGTAATAGAAACATTATAAACATTACTGTATGAAGTAGAAGTCTACCAACGACACCAACATGAGGACCAACATATATTCTGTTGTTAGTGAATATGAAGCAACGCAAAAGGTAAGTAAAAGCCAAGGTAGGTTGCACTGATTCTCGTGGAGTTCTTGGATTTGAAGCTATTCAGCTTCAGGTTGTTAATGAGTCATCCTCCAATCCTGACGCCTCGTTCTTTTTTGTATAATCCAGCTTCTCGGATTATTTGATCAGCATACAGATTGAAAAGATATGGTGAAAGGATAGAACCCTGACACACATCTTTTCTGACTTTATTATTCAATAAAGACAGATATGTGGGGAGAACGTGATCATGTTAACTTACAACTTAGAGAGACAAGAAAGAAAATACTGGGTCTAGTAAGATGTACTCCGATACTTAGAAAACAAGAATACACAGGAAGAAGACAGGTACAATCCCAAAAAGATTATAAAAAAATTAAAACTTTACATATTTAAAAAGTTTGTTCATTAAACAAACATTCTGTTGCTTGTTGGGCATCCCATTAAGTTGTGCTGTTGACACATGCTGTTGAGTAGGTTCCGACTCATGGAGATCCTGTGCACAACAGAAGGAAACACTGACTGGTCCTGCACCATGTCCACAATTGTTTTTGTGCTTAAAGCCATTGTTTCAATCCATCTCATCGAGGGACTTCCTCTTTTTGGCTGACCCTCCACTCTACTATGTATGATGGCTTTCTCCAGGGACTGATCCTTCCTGACAACATGTTCAAAGTATGTAAGACACAGTCTTGCCATCCTGACTTCTAAGGAGCACTCTGGTTGCACTTCTTCTAGAACAGATCTGTTTCGTTCTTTTGGCGGTCCATGGTATATTAACATTCTTCTCCAAAAGCACAATCCAAAGGCCTCAATTCTTCTTCTGTCTTCTTTGTTCACTGTTCAGCTTTAGCATGCATAGCGATGAGATTGGAAATACCACGGCTTCGGTAAGGCACACTTTAGTCATCAAGGTGATATCTTTGTTTTTCTGTACTTTAAAGAGATTCTTTGCAGCAGACTTTTCCAGTGCAGTGAGCCTTTTGATTTCCTGTCTGCTGCTTCATGGGTGTTTATAGTGGAATCAAGTGAAACGAAATCCTTAACAACCTCCATCCTTTCTCCATTTATGACCACGATGTTGCTTACTGGTCTGGTTGTGAGGATTTTCGTTATCCTGATGAGGATGTGCAATCCATACTAAAGGCTATGGGTCCTTCATCTTCATTAGAAGTGGTTCAAATCTTCCTCACTTCCAGCAAGTAAGGTGGTGTCATCTGCATAACACAGGTTGTTAATGAGTCATCCTCCAATCCTGACGCCTCGTTCTTTTTTGTATAATCCAGCTTCTCGGATTATTTGAGCAGCATACAGATTGAAAAGATATGGTGAAAGGATAGAACCCTGACACACATCTTTTCTGACTTTAAATCATGCAATGTCCCCTTATTCTGTTCCCATGACCACTTCTTGATCCACACACAGATTCCTTAAGAGCACAACTAAGTGTACTGGAATTCCTATTCTCCACAATGTTAGCCATACTTTCCTATGATCTACATAGTCGAATGCCTCTGCATAGTCAATGAAATACAGGTAAGCATCTTTCTGGTATTCTTTGCTTTCAGCCAAGATCCATCTGGCATCAGCAATGACATCTCTGGTTCTGCGTCCTCTTCTGAACCCAGCTTGAACTTTTGGCAGTTCCATGTCAATACGCTGCTGCAGTCACTTTTGAATGATCTTAATGATGCTGTTTGGTAATTTCCGCATTCAGCTGGATCACCTTTTGGGCTAGTCAGCTGGTACTGGTCTAACAGAAAACACCACGTGTGGAAGCCTTCACAAAGAGAAACTTTACTATCACAGTCCAGTAAGCCACAAATCCATTAACAAGTTACAAGTCCATTCAACAAGAGAAGTCACCACAGTCCAGTAGGCTAAATACAAATCCAGTGAGAGCATCTCAGCAAAGAAACCACAGGTACAAAGGACATGCTCTGCTCTTGGTGCCTCTTTTTTAGTGGTGTGAGGTTCCCACTTTCCTCTGCTCACTTCTCTCCCTCATATTCCACAAGCTTGTAGCTTGAGTCCTGCCTCACTAACACAGCTGCAGCCCATTCTCCATCATCAACATCACAGAGGCAGGATTCACATGGGAGGAAGGGCATCATATGGGGACTCATAGCCAAATCAAATGAACACATACATTTTGGGGGGACAATTCAATCCACGACACCTTTCTTTGGCCTGGGCATAAATATGGATCTCTTCCAGTCACTTGGCCAGGTAGCTGCCCTCCAAATTTCTTGGCACAGGCAAGTGAGTATTTCCAGGGCTGCATCTGTTTGCTGAAATGTCTTAACTGATGGCCCATCAATGCCTGGAGCCTTGTTTTTCGCCAGTGCCTTCAACGCAGCTTCCACTTCTTCCTTCAGTACCATTGGTCCCGGGTCATATGTTACCTCTTCAAATGGCTGAATATCGACCAGTTCTTTCCGGTACAATGACTCTGTGTATTCCTTCCATCTTGCTTTGATGCTCCCTGAGTCATTTAATATTTTCCCTGTAGAATCCTTCACTATTGCAACTTGAGACTTGAATTTTTTTCTTCAGTTCTTTCAGCGTGAGAAACGTAGAACCTGTTTTTCCTTTCTGGTTTTCCATTTCCAGCTATTTGCACATGTCACTGTAATACTTTCCTTTGTCTTCTCCAGCTGCTCTCTGAAATCTTCTGTTTAGGTTTCTGAGTTCACCATTCCTTCCTTGTGCTTTGGGTGCTCAACATTCAGAAGCAAGTTTCGGAGTGTCTTCTGACAGCCAATTCGGTCTTTTCTTTCTCTCCTGTCTTTTTAATGACCTCCTGCTTTCTTCACAGAGGATGTCTTTGACCTTATTCCACAATGCATCTGGTCTTCGGTCATTAGTGGTCAACACAGCAAATTTGTTCTTGAGGTGATCTTTAAACTCAGGAGGAATGTATTAAAAGTCCTACTGGGGCTCTCGTGGACTTGTTCTAATTTCCTTCAGTTTCAACTTGAATTTGCATGTGAGCAATTAGATGATCTGTGCGACAGTCAGCACCTGGTCTTATTCTCACTGCTGACACAGAGCTTTTCCACTGTCTTTTTCCACAGATGTAGTTGATCTGGTTCTTGTGTATTCCATCTGGTGAGACTCATGTGTACAGCTGTCGTTTATGTTGGTCAAAAAAGGCATTTATAATGAAGAAGACGTTAGTCTTGCAAAATTCTGTCATGCAGTCTCCAGCATCATTTCTATCACGAAGGCAGTATTTTCAAACTACCAATCCTCCTTCATTTCCAACTTTTGCATTCTAGTCACCAGACATTATCAATGCATCCTGACTGCATGTTCAATCAATTTCAGACTGCAGAAGCTGGTAAAAAAAAACTTCAGTTTCTTCATCTTTGGCCTTAGTGGTTGGTGTGTAAATTTGAATAATAGTCATATTAACTGGCCTTCCTTGTAGGCATATGGATATTGTCCTATTACTGACAGCACTGTACTTCAGGACAAATCTTGAAATGCTCTTTCTGATGATGAATGCAACACCATTCCTCTACAAGTTTTTGTTCCCTGCATAATAGACCACATAATTGTCAGATTCAAAATGGCCAAACCAGTCCATTTCAGATCACTAATGCCTAAAATATTGATGTTTCTGTGTTCCATTTCATTTCTGATGATTCTAAATTTTCCTAGATTCATACTTCGTACATTCCATGTCCCGATTATTAACAGATGTCTGCAGCTGTTTCTTCCCATTTTGAGTCATGCCACTCAGCGAACAAAGATCCCATAGGCCTTGCTCCATCCACATCATTAAGGTCAACTCTACTCTCAGGATGCAGCTCTTCCCCAGTTGTCTTCCAAGTGTCTTTCAACCTATGATGTACCTATATACATATACAGGCTGCAGTCCTAGTGGCAAAGTGGTTAAGAGTCAGCTGCTAACCGAAAGATCAGCAATTTGAATCCACCAGTGATTCCTTGGAAACTGTGGGGCAGTTCTACTCTGTCCTATTGGATTGCTAGGAGTAGCAATCAGTTGGAGAGCAATGGACTCAGTTTGTTGTTTTTTTATAACACAGCCTACAATAATCTGTGTGTATCCTATTATATCGAGCTAGCTGCCAGAGCTACAAACATAAGACATGGTTCTTACCTTCTGGCAAACTACTATAGGCAAATTAACATGTATAATACAAGGTAATAAGCAAGATAATACAGGCACATTCCAAGGGTGAGTCCAACCGAGAGCTCCATACTATACTAAGACATTCATAAGTTTAGCAACTAAGATTATGAGAGAAAATAATTTTTTTATGAGAGCATACTGACTGAAAATATTTAAGATGTATTCCTTTGCAGTTTAATATTTAATATTATAAAATTTGCATATGCTTCTTATAAAATATTTCTAATTGACAGTACTTTATGTTTTTGTAGTTATATGGTTTTTAACACATTAGGATAGCCCTTGCTAAAAAAATTGTGATTCTGATTTCCAGTAACTGGCCCAAAGATGCACAACTGGTGGGAATGAATTCTACTTCCTCAGGGAAAAGTTTTTCCTCAAAAAGGTACTTTGCTTTTAGATAGTATCTTATTTATTGAGTGCTGCTACAACAGAAATACTGCAAATGTGTGGCTTTAACAAACAGAAGCTTATTTACTCACAGATTAGGAGGGTAGAAGTTTGAATTCAGAGTGCTAGTTCTAGGGGAAGGCTTGCTGTCTCAGCTCTGGAGGAGGGTGCCTGTCTTTTTGAGCTCCTCCTGGGTGATCATCCCGTGGTTTGGTATCACTCTTCCCCTATTTCTACTTCTTAGTTCACTTTTTTCATCTCTTGTATATCTCAAAAGAGACTGATTTAAGACACATCCAACACTAATTCCATCTCATCAACACAACAAAGACAACTCATTCACAAATGTGATTAGGATTTACAGCATATGTTTGGGGGGTAATACATTCAATCCATAACAGATACCATATTAAAATGTCCATCCTATTTTCCCTTCTCTAAAGAGTTTAATTTTCAGCTCTCACATCAAACTTGGAAACCTGCTGGCATAGTGGTAAAGTGCTATGTCTGTTAACCAAAAAAACTGGCAGTTCAAATCCACCAGTCACTCCTCAGAAACTAAGGAGCAGTTCTACTCTGTCCTACAGGGTCACTGAGTTGGAATTGACTCAACGGCAGCGGGTCTGATTTTTTGGTATAGAAAACATACATTTGCTAAATTACGGTTAGCCCTCAATATCATTCTTCTTCCCTAGAAGTTTTCTTGTACGCATCTGATTCTCCTAGCATAGCTCAGCACTCACAGTGACCATGAATGTCTTCCAGAAACCCCAATCGACCTTTAGTCACTGGGATCACAGCAGAATGTTAACTGTACACGCCACACTGATACCCTGGGATGTCACAGACAATTTGGGTCTACCACTTTCCCCTCAGTGTCATTTGAGACTATATTTTCCAGCTCCTTTTGCATTTATGTCAGGTAATGTGATTAGTTCTGGACAACAAATGTGAGTAGAAGTGATTTATTACAAGACGTCAGAGAGCCTTTCTTTTTGCTCACTAGTGGTCAGACGCAGAGGCTTCAGAAGTCCGGGACTACCAAGTACTGGATGGAAGACTCCAGGTGTCCCTCAATTACTAAACGGATATTTCTACTATTCATCTGCTTTGGACTGTGACCTATGCTAAACTTTTGGAACTAGTGTTATCTACTTTGTCTAATACATTCCTTTAACTTTGTCTGACAGTTGTTCAGAGAAGTAGTAAATCTGGGTATAGAAGGCAACTTATACATTTAGGGAAATATCACCAAGTAATTTGAGCCATGAATTCGAAATACAATCGAATCAAACAAAAGATTCTTGAAAACCTCTGTTGGGGTATTTATTCTCACTTACTGTTGTGTTACTATTAGACAGTAGGAGCCCTGGTGGTATACTTGTTAAGAACCTGGCTATTCCAAAAGACAGTAGTTCAAATCCACCAGTCACTCTGCAGAAACTCTATTGGACAGTTTCACTCTATTCCAGAGGCTTGCTGTGCACTGGATTCCATGGATACAGGCACAGGTACTAGATGGCTAAGATTCTTTACACATTTAATTTATTATCATTATTTCGCTTATATCTAAGCATTCATGTATAAATTTTCTTTATTTATATTCAACTTAGTATCACTCAAAAACCAAAAACCTGCTGCCTTAGAGTTGATTCCAACTAACAGAGACCCTATAGGACAGAGTAAAACTATTTCCATAGAGTTTCCAAGGTGTGCCTGGACGATCTGAATTGCTGACCATTTGGTTAGCAGACAGAGCACTTAACCACTACACCATCAGACTTTCCTTAAGTATTTTAAAACTGTATGGTAATCTTCTATAATGTAAATAAATGATTAATGCCATTATCATTTATTTACATTATAGAAGATTATCATACAGTTTTAAAATACACAGTTATTGACACCAGGAATATATGTACTTTATACTGAATGTTCATTAAGACACAAACTCCAGTTACTCATCCAGAGCTGTGTTGTAAGGAGCCCTGCTAGAACAGTTGGTAAGCAATTGGCTGCTAATCATAAGGTCGATGATTTGAACCCAATAGCCACTCCACGGGAGAAAGATGTGGCAGTAAGCTTCCAGAAACACTATGGCCTTGAAAGCCCGATGGGGCAATTCTACTCTTTCCTACAGGGTCATTATGACTCAGAATCAACTCAATGACAACAGGTTTCGGGGGAGTTTAGACTAACATTGTGCTACATTCAAAATAACAACAGCTGCTTTATGGTACAGTAGTAGGCGCAGCTGTGTTCCAAAATACTGACAGCTCAGGCTGACTGCACTCTCTTACCTGCTACCAACTTTACCCATCTTTCATCTGTTTTTAAAGAAGAAGAAGAAAAAAGCCCTCATTGTCATGGCATCGATTATGACTCATAGCAACCCTACAGCACAAGCAGAACTGTTCCATTGAGTTTCTAAGGAGTGACTGGTGGATTTGAACTGGCAGCCTTCTAGTTAGCAGCTGTAGCACTTAACCATTTCACCACCAGGGTTTCCTTTTTAAAGAAGAATACCGAAATTTTATTTATAAGCACGTCCCACCTTTGAGAATAACATCTCTATAGAAATAAGCTATAGTATCTGAGTATTAAATTCCAAGTAGAGTTTAAATTCCTCACTTTGACTGATGATGGTCCCTTGAATTTAGATCTAGTGATCACAGGAAGTTGTCCTTCAGATTAGCATTGCTACAATTCAGTTTAGCAAATGTCACAGTGCTGACAATTGCCCTTCTAAAAATAAAAGACTACTTGGAATACTTTGTTGGCTTTGTTATCCTTTGCTTTGTCAGTTAATCTTTCCTAAAGCTTACTTTTGGAAAATATCACTTTTATTTCATCAAAATCAGTACCTTTTTGATATTTAGACAATATTAAATAAAACCTAGCCATGTTTCATAAGCTCTTTGACTCCAGGGAATCATATAAGTGGTAGAGGTCTACTGTGTGTGTGTATGTGTGTGATTTTATAACATTTACAAATAACTGGAAACAGAATACATCCAATCACTTTAAATGGCATTTTTGACCAGCATCCTGGACTCCCAACAAACCAGTTAAAGGTAAACCTATTATTTAGTCATAACAAATGCCTTATTCCAATCTAGGAAAATTCATTTACAGCATCTTTCCATTCCACTCACAACTTGCTAGTTGTATGGAAAATCAATTCATGTTTAAATAAGTTTTAACACTCCCCCAAATATCATTTGTTTACCATAAAGACTACGAGTGACAGAAAGGACATTCAGTATACAGGAAACGGACGTAACAGTACCAATTTCTTTGAAAATATATTTCATATGCAAACTCAAAAGCCATGCCTCTGCATAACTGTTTATACTATGAGAAGTATTCTGTTATAACAGTGCTACCTGAATTATGTTGTTAATGAAGAATATTGAATATACTATGGACAGCAAGAAGAATGAAAAAATGTGTCTTGGTTAAAATGAAGACATAATTCAGTGATATTTAGCAATGTGTTCATGTATCACCTAAAATTGTGCTAGGCACCACCTAAAATGGCATTCCTTTTCCAGTGGCAGTCTGTTTCCATAATTTGGAAAACACTGAGTTAATATATCTTAAGAACTTAGATAATAACATGAAAAACAAAGATGTCACCTTGAAGAGTAAAGCGTTCCTGTTTCAAGCCATAGGATTTTCCAATGCCTCATATACATGCAAAAACTGGAATGAATACGGAAGACAGAAGAAGAACCGACATCTTTGAGATACAGAGTTAGTGAAGAATGCTGAATATACCATGGACTGCCAGAAGAATGAAGAAGTCTATCTGAGAACTCCAAGCACAGCCAAAATGCTTCTTGGAAGCAAGGATGGCAAAACTTGGTCTCAGGCAGTTTGAACACGTTATCAGGAGGGGCCATTCCCAGGAGAAGGACATCAGGCCTGGTAAATCAGAGAGCTGTAAGAAATGAGATGGACTGACCCAGTAGCTCCAACAGTGGGATCAAGCACAACAGTGACTGGGAGGGTGGCAAAGGACCAGGCAGTGTGTCCTTCTGTTGTACAGAGGGTCACTAGGAGCTGGAACCAACCTGACGGCACCTAATAACAACAGTATGTCATAAGATATTATCAAGTGCTCACTAAAGTATATGATATTCATAAACATATTTATTCAACCAGTCCTACCACTAGCACTCCATAGAACTTCACTCTTTGTATTATGCAATGGAATGTTACTATTGGAATGTTAAGTATTATGTGGGCAAGAAACTCTAAGTAGTCTGCTACCTATTGGTGATGTGGAAACTGTGGTGGCATAGTGGGATAAGTGCTACATATGATAGCCAAAAGGTCGAGAGTTTGAATACGCTAGGTGCTCTTTGGAACCTCTATGGGGCAGTTCTGCTCAGACCTTTAGGGTCGCTATGACTCAGACATGACTCGACAGCAGTGGGTTATTGTTGATGTATCAGCTATCTGTTTAACAAATGTGTGTCATTTCTCAGACTTTGTGAGAATGAGTCTTAGTCTAAGGCAGACTGACTTCAGCACAGAGAGTTGGGAAAGGTGTCAGGTGCTACCCACAAAGAGTCCAGGGTCAAGTTCAGATGGTGAGAGGATGTCACCAAGAGGAGAATGGTAGGATCAGCATTTTCTTCATCTATGTAAGATTCTATCTTTGATCGAGTATGTGGCCACCATACCATGAGTTTAAGAAGTTAGCTGTGATCATGAATGGGATGCGTACGTGTTCATGTGTGCACCTAAACGGTAAGGGTGGCAATGGTGACAGAGTAGAAGTGAGAAATAAAAATGTGACATTTAAGAGAGGAAAATGACAGACAAATGAAAGAGGTGCAAATCAGAAACTGTATTAGGACTGATTTAGAGAATGTAATGAGGTTACTAAAAATATGGGTAATTATTGGATTTACACGTTATGCTTTCCAATCCAAGAATCCTATTTTGAAATGTGCTTTGGAGGCAGAAATGGCGCTTATGAAACAGGAAAATAAAAGCCAGCAGGGCTCACCACTGCTGCCCACACCTCTTTGCAATGTAGCCATTTCTCTTGAATTTGTTATAGATGTTGGGCCTCTGGGTAATGTGGCCAATGTTGTATTGAAAGCATATAAAGGAGCCACTGGATAAATAGATTTTTCTGGTCCAATAGCTTTGCTAAATCTCAGCCACTGATCACTTACATGAAACAGAGATGCATCCAGAGCTATTAGAATACTAGTAAGAATCTGAATTTATGTCCAGCTTCAGTTCTGCTCATGATGGAATAGTAAACAGAAATACTTGTGAAAAACATTTTGAAATAGTAGTTACCTTTTAGCCATTTCATTCACTACAAAAGTATTCCTATAGATCACAAAACAAAGGCTAGTGACATGTCCTTACTTGACTAAAATCTTGCCTTTTTTAAAAACTCTATTACATACTTTAAAATGCCAACTAAATTAAAGAGAATTTTCTAAAGAAATTGCTCCTCAACATATAAATGCATCAAATTCCAATAGTTTTGCTAAGTGCGTTTTTTAAGAATATGGCAATCTGGAAGGAAGAATGCCAATATAGAGAGGAATGCTGCCTTTAAAAGAGCCTATGGAAAAAACAAGGACCCTATCTTACTCACAGATTAATCTATGGTCCAAAGATAATGGCATAGGTATCAGACATACACTGAAAATATTCTGCCCCCAAATATCAACCTCTTCTACAATCACTAATGACTTCATTTTATAACTATTTTCTATGCATTATTTATGTTATACATCTCAGTAGGTTAAAAAATTGTATTCTATGAATTTATTATTGCACTATTTTTCAAAAGTGGCTCAATAATGTAACATCTGCTGTCAAGCTAAACCTTCCAAGGTCCGTCAGCTCATAAACCTAACAGAACGGCCTTTACCTGTAACAGAGCTATTACGACATGTGCTTAGGGTTCATGGCCCCTGACTGCAACTCTGTACATGGTGAGTGCCATATGGCAGTTGATTCTGAAAGTTCCTGCACTGTCTTGGTTACGGATAATTATTCCTGAACTCCTGCTTCACAAGACGAGTAATGGAAGAAGGGTTCTGGCCGCACTGAGCTCCTTAAAGCAACGAGACCCCATCAGGCACTTAGCAGCTTCACCCATTATTAGCAAGAGTGCAGCTGTCTGTAATAGCCAGGGGCTCTGCATGACTGTAGTTAAGGGGAACAGTGTTTTCTTTAATTGTCAAAGAAATAGGGCTTTAAATTATATTCTTTTATTCTACTTGAGGGAACGGTCTCAGAACATTACCAAGTCAAAAATTCCTCATTGCTGAAGTTCGGAATTTTGTGCTACTCATTCAGTAAGATCCCTGGCCAACATGTGTTCGAAAGGCAAGAGTCAAGCTTTCTGTCAAATCTGTAACAGATTTAGTAAAAATTTAGACTATCAAGTCTGTAAGTGTGAAATATGAATGAAATGCGGCTCAAAATGAATTTGAGTGACTCTTGAGAATCAGTCACATATCTGACATGCGCTAGCTTACTCAGGAGCCCATTGGTGTTACAAATGTTTAAGTGTTCAGCTGTTAACCAAAAGGCTGGCAAGTCTAACCACTCAGAGGTGCCTCAGCAGAAGCCTGGCAATCTGCTTTGAAAGGTCACAGCCATGAGTACCCTGGGGAGTCCAGTTCTACAGGGCAACACGCTGGGTAGTCATGAGTGAGAATCAACTCAATGGAAACAGATGGAAACAGGTTTGATGTCATCAGGTGGCTTATGGTGTAATTATTTTTTAAATGGTCTTTGAGCCTCTACTAATACGTCAAGCACTGTATCAGGTGCTGGGGATCAAACAATAGATAGTACAAGTTCTCTGCTAGTTAGCTTTCACATGCCAGGATCAGAATTGGGTAACTGCTCCAAAAGTACAGGTGAGTGAGCATTAACAGTTGCCCCTCCCTGTGGCCACTCCCCATCTCCCCTCCCATACTCCTAGGAACAAAAATGGGGCAGCTCTCCTAGCCAAATAATGACCGATGTTTCTAAATGGGCATATCTGATCATTTTATCAAGAGAGGCTCAAACAAGAATTCTCTAGAACAAAATCTATAAAGGAGTAGTGCCCCTGGCCATAAAGCAACCTTCTGAAGTATCATCCTGTTTTCTTTCTCAAAAGGCAATACTTTTGTCTTCAACCATTCAAACATGTGGCTGGAGGTTTATTTGCTAACACTGTGGTGTTAATAACTCAGAAATAATGCATGAACAGCCCTTCTTCCTAAGAAAACAGAACAAATGCTTTTCAAATGAAAAGAAATGCTTAGCTTTTTCTTTTTTAATTTATTCAATAATTGTTTTTATCCTTGTGATGTCTTACAAGAATAGCAGAAAGAAGAGACTGTAAGACTATCCTAATTTCCCTAAACTTCTGGAAACAAGCCATATACTGTACTTCAATATGCTTATTTTTCAGTAAAAAGTAAAAAAAAATTCTCATATTTCACAATTATTTTAATTGCAACATGACTATATAATAGCGGCCCTCATAATGGTGCAGTCAGTATTTACAGAAAGGCTTTAAGAAATATTGCAAAATTATGAAGAAAAATTGATAATTAAATACAAAATATGATATAGATATCAATAACATGTTTAGGCTTAACAAAAGTTTCCAAAGTCTAGTCTAATATAAAGACAAAGAAGATAAAGACAGGCATTTAAAAATTATCAACTAAAATATGGATGGTTTTCAATGACAATATTCAATCTATTGCAGCAAATAGGGACCCTCTGGCAGAAGACCGTCACATTCAATAACTGTCACATGTCTAAAAGGTCAGTCTCTGACTTTGAGGCATTATGTCATCTGCACATGTAGGTTTCCTTACCTTCAGAAAGTGACTTTGGCATAAGATGAATTATCTAAACAGATGATGCCCCAGCATTTTGGATTTCACAGACTGATGACGATGATGATGATGACACAATTTTAGCCATTGATGGAATGGTTAATATGCACCAGAACTGTTCTAAGAGTCTTAGATACATTACCTAATTTTATCTTAACTACAACTGATGAGGTAGTTACTCCTAGTATTCCCATTTGACAGATGAGCAAATGATGATCACAGGTTAAATCACTTGCCATAGGTCACATAATAAATGACAGTGTTGGTTTCCAAATACGTTTCTAAGTAAGCTTTTAAACTGACAGAGGATTTCCAACTTCTTTATCTTGCTGTGAAAGGTGATGTTTTTTAAAAACCTCCAAACTTTACTATTTTTACTATCACTTCATAGAAGACATCTTAACCATCACATAATTTAAAATAATATGAATCTTTCACTGGAATGAAAAGAGCGCTATTAAATCTTCATGCTCTTTGTTTTGCTAGTGACTGAGTAAAGATGTTGTCATTGGCCAGAACCCACTGGCGGATTCAAGAAGGGGAAGCCCTGATGGACACTCGCTGCCAGCTCTACAACCCATAGTTACTTGTCTTTCAACTGCTGAAATACACTCTATGGACAGCCAGCTGCCCACGCTACAACCCACAGCTACTTGTTTTTCAACTGCTGAAACACACTGTATGGGTGGGGGTGGAGCCAAAAATCAACGAAATTTCAAAAAAATGACTAATAGTTTTGAAGCAGTTACATGTCATATAAGTAGTATCTAATTGATTTACCTAGCAACTCTATAATAAACATATTGGTGGTGTAGTTTTAATAGGCAAAAATGTAAGATTCAGGAAGAGTAAATAAGTAACCTGAGGTCACTGAGAAAGTACACGATGGGATTTTTCTCAGGGAACTTTTACCACAAATACATTATTAACACTGTATTATATTATGAGAAACAATCAACTATATTTGAATGGAGGCTCAGTAATATTGATTGTTAACACAAATATCCTGACCAAGAAGATTTTTAAAAATACCCTCAGAGACATGTATTTCCAGAAAAATCAAAAACAGTAACCACCAAATTAAAAAAAGATTTACTTGCAGTAGTGTATACACATAAACACAACACATAAACACCTGACAATCACAAGAAAAATAGGAAAGTGTTCCCTGCTATGCTTCTTATTCAAGTTGTGACACATTTAAAATGCACTGATTGTGAAGGGCTCAAGACACAAATTTTCTTAGGAAAAAAATGAAAAATATTCCATAAAATATCATAAGGAAATAACATATTACTAATAGGAAATTTAAACTAAAAATCTTTAAATCTCCTTGCCATCAAGTCATTTCCAACTCATAGCGACCCTACACGATAAAGCAGAATTGCCCCACAGAGTCTCCAAGGAGTAGCTGGTAGATCTTAACTGAGACCTTCTGGCTAGCAGACCAGCTGTTAACCATAGTGTCACCAGGGCTCCAAAAACACAGCTAACAACTTTAGCCAACAAAATCTATAAATTTGGCAGATTATCAGATTTCTAAAGATATTTTCCTTTAAATCACTGTACAGTAATATAGATTGACAGTAATACCTACATGTGAAAACAAGTATCAGGAACAGTATACTGGTATTATTCCTAGAGGGGTCAATGACACATTATTAGACCACAATGTGTGCACCAAATACCTAGATTAGCATCTCAAAGTCTAATCAGACTGAGACACATGGCAGTCAAGGCAAATTTTCTAATGCAGGACTTGTTTATACACTATGCCTATGTGCTTTATCAATATATATATGATTTACAAAAATCTATTCAGAACACTGAAGCTAATACAAATTTCAACTCAGGAAAATGGTTACTGGATTGTAATTTACTATACTCTATGATTCACTTGAATATCAACTGTTTGCCTTCTCTGGGTATTTAAGGTGATTTGGATTGGGTTGAATTTTTCAGTTTTATGACTTAATAGTTCCATGACCTTAGTCATGTATTTTTACTAGTAAATTACTGAGTCAGAGTTACTGTGTGGTTAAAAAAGCGGATACATATAAACGTATTTCATGTATTAGGTAGACACGTCAAAAAAAGATCTTCCCCCTTTGTACAGCAAACTGCTTAGCAAGACAAACTGTCCCAGCAGTTCTCAAAAGATGTAGTTTAACTATATACATATTTAGATATAAATTTATATATATGTATTTATAAGCATATATTTGTGTATATATTTATATATATATGGATTTGCCTAGTTAAATGTATGAGTATGTGAGACAGTGGGACAGGGAATAGAGGAAGAAAAAGATCTGTGTCAACTTGAAAAACTCCCCTGATACCTACTAACTAAGAGCCTATCAATGCAAACACTCAAGGTGGTTCAATTCAGTCACGCAAACTCAAACAGGATCTTCTACAAAACAGAGGGCAGTGGTACAGAGCAGGAACTAAAATGGGCTTCTAAAGTCAGATGATACAGGTTCCACTGCCAGTTCTGTTAGTTATTGAGTGACACTGGATCAATTACTGAAACTTAGTGACATTAGTTTTGCCACGTCAACTGTAAATATAATAGTTTTACTATCTCATAGGAGTATTACAAGGAATATGTAAGATAATGCAAACAAAAGTCCTTAACGCAGTACTTCAACACATAACACTTCATGTTCTTCTTCCTCTTAGTTACTTAAGTTCTTAATATTTCAAGATCCTAACCTATACCTAACAAATAACAGACAAAAAAATCTACTTTCTTCAATAATCTTATTATGCTTAAAGCCGTATTTTCAATACTTCAATTTTGTATGTAAAAAATCTGATACACTTATCATACTTCTTTACCTGGAAATTCTAGAAACTCATCGTATATGCTTAGAAAGCTATTTAATGAAAATGTTAACAACTGGATATCATTCATAGACTACCAACTGAAGCAGAACCTCCTTTGAGTTCAAATCAGGATGTAATATAGATGCAAATCACTTCTCATGAAACACATTTCTCTAAAAAGGAGATCCAGGCAGCCAAAAAACACATGTGGACACGCTCATGATTACTAATTACTAAAGAAATTCAAATCAAAATGGCAATGAGATACCATCTCACCCCAACAAGATTGGCCATGATCCAAAAAATGCAAACCACTAAATGTTGGAGAGGCAGTGAAGAGACTGGAACTCTCCTACACTGTTGGTGGGATTGCGGAATGGTGCAACCTCTTTGGAAGGCAATTATTATTTGAGACCCCTACGATAAAGACTTAAAAGTATACTCATACATAAAAGACTCTTTGATGGCTGCAAGGCTGGGGAGGGTAGGAGAGCAGGAGGGTGAGGGGCGAGGATTTAGATTACATAGTTGTTAGAAATTTGGTTGGGTGAAATTGGTGACAATACACATTAGTAAGAAGATCAATATTAATGGGACTTCGACACAACTTGTGTACTCCTCCTATCTTAACCCAATATTGTAAGGACAGAGTATATACACTTTCATTTTTTATTTAGTAAAAAAGAAACAAACAAACAAACACACATAGGTTCTACTCTAGCTCAGACATGGGATCTGTCCAGTCCAGCACTCAGTCCAACAGAAACCTCAAGGGTCCACCTGTCAGAGGCTGTGGTAGTCACAGAGCCAGTGCTGATTTACTTCAAACACCACTTATTCCTTACAGCCCATCTACTATATATTCGGAGCTATTGTCTGTGAACACATCTCTCTTTCAAACCTACTTATAAACAATTCCTTAAAGAGTTTAATAAGCGTATCATTAACCTGCCATCTTTAGGCTCTCCGGAGGACCAGAACCAATGACACCTGTTTGTGGAGAAGGACATCATGCTCAGTAGGGGGTCAGCAAAAAAGAGGAAGACCTTCAACAAGAGAGATTGATTAACACACAACAATGAGCACAAACATAGCAACAATTCTGAGGACGGTGTAGAACTGGGCAGCCAGTTGTTGCGTTTCTTAACTGCTGCTTCCAGGACTGTTGATTAGAGATCCCAGTCAAATGAAATGCGTGACAATTTCGATCTTTTCTCTGATTATATGATGTTCCTTACTGATCCAGTTATGAGGATTTCAGTTTTCTTTGTTGAGGTATAATACATACTGATGGCTGTTGCATTTGATCTTTATCAGCAAGTGCTTCAAATCCTCTTCACTTTCAGCAAGCAAGGTTGTGTCATCTGCATAATGAAAGCGGTTATGGCAATCAAATATTGATGTCCCATTCTTCAGCAGGCACCATAGCCTAGCTAAGTTGACATATAAAATTAACCATCACACCTATGAAAGCAGAATTAGTTTTATTTGCCTGAACATCAGCTGTCTAAGTCTACAATGACAGATTTCTAGTAGCTCTGAAAGTCCAGATTGACCAAATGTTCACATCCTTTATCAGTAATTTTTAATGACTTTGTACACTACAATAGGTTTTCTTTGTAGGAGGGACTGCGATGCTCACCAAGTATTTCATATGATCCCATATATTTCCTAGGCTGCTTGCAATTAACATGGGCCATGCAGCCAATTCTGTCCAATGAACTTTGAGAAGAAATAGCATCTACTGCTTCAGGGCCAAAGCAGAGATGTGAATTCTCCACGTATGCTCTGTCTCTGCCTTGGTGACTAGTGCCTTTCTCAATGCAGATCTTCAGTTAAGCTGGGATCTTGAGTGCCTAGGCAGGATGGAAATCCCTTGCTGATCTATTTTAGATAATATCGCACGGGTGAGAGACACAGAGGATTCAAGGCACAAGTTAAGGTTCTGGTGTGACAAAAACCTAAACTTTGAGGCACTGACTTAGGAGGCACAAGATGAGAAAATTGATATTCGACCGTGGATATACAGCAAACCACACTATGCAATGTGGTTAAATGCTGCTTTTGATAACTTGGGAAACACACCATGCATCTAACAAGTTTAAGCTTTAGGGGAAGAGATTGGGAAACAACATCAGTAGAATATGTTGTATCACTTTGCAAGATTTTAAGGGAAGACCATTAATCAGGAAAAAAATTAGCCAGATTGCACAAAGGACATTAAAGGAAATAGAGTGCAGTAATTTGAGGACTTGCGACATTAGAAAAGATAATTGCTTGTAGCCCCTAAATAATAAGAAATACAGCTTAGAAAGTCTTTGAGTGGCAAAGCCCTGTTAAAATTCAATCTTGCCTCGCAGAGTACATTAAAGGTGCAGCCTTTTTGCCTATTGTTCAAGTCTCTCAACTGAGTATGATGCCTCCGAGCAAGTATCAAATTAAGGGAGAGGCACCCAGTAAAACACTTCAACTGGATAAAATAACTCTGGGCAGAGCAGAAATGATGAATGCTTCTTCCTGGTCACAGCTGAGAAGGCCAAGGGTGAATAAGCAGCAGCATTTCAGGTGATGGAGGTCTTGAGAGACTGGACCTTTTTGTGTCTACATGCCTCCTGCATTAGACAGGTAGTCTAAATGAGAAATAAACTTCGGTGGGGTAAGACATAGAAATTTGGTGGTGTTTTGCTAATGTAGTCTACCCTGGAGTAATACGCTGTCTTCATTCTTCATCATTCCAGTTAGTTAAGCATTTATTTGCTACACTTGCTGAGCTCCCTCTGTGTCTCAGGCATTGTGTTGGGTGCTGGGAATACGAAGATGAACAGAGCCCAGTCCCTGTTCTCAGTGAGCACAGAGTTGTGAAATCTTTCTAGTTAACTCTTGTTTACTCGCCCATGGACAGATTTTCTACAGAAGTGATGTTCTTTGTAAACTCTGTTACCATCAAGTCGATCCCAACGCATACCAACTGTGTAAGACAGAGCAGAACAACCCCAGAGAGTCTCCAAGGGGCACTTGGTGAATTCCAACTGCTGACCACTTGGTTAGTAGCTGCAGCACCACTAAACCACCAGGGTTTCCTCTTCTTTGAAAGTCCTAATTATTCGGCCTAAATGCCATACCTTTCAAATAACAACCTATGCTACCTTCTTCTTTTACTTTCTATAATACATTCCAACCACATCAGAAGTCTCATTTTTCTAAAGAATGGCCTGTTTGTAGACCTTTGTGGTTTGGCATACGCTGTTAATTCTGCCCACAATGATATATATATCACAATGTTACACATATATAAAACAATATGTTAACAAAATTATACTAACATTAAATTCTCTCCATTCATCAAAATTCAACCCATCGTTTAAAGCCCAACTTCAATACTGCCTCTTTATGAAATAACTTCTGATCTTCTCACCAAACAGGAGACATTTCTCTACTAAAACCTGTGACAATCTATATTCATTCCCTTAACTTCCTCCTCACTAGACTCTAAGTTCCTTGAAAACAAAGGTGACTTCTGATTTATTCATGTAGCCCACATACCACTTTTAGAATAAAGTCTGAACACAGTAGGCACTCAGTAAGTATTTATTGAATGAAATGAATAGAGCACTTTGAACTGTACCTGCATTATTTATTCATGACTCTGCTGTGAATTTTACAACAGGACAAAATCTGATACAACATGAATATCCAAAAATAAGGTTGTTGCCCCAGTCTGCTGAGAGCATAAAATGAGAGACACTGTATTAAAACTGGAAACCCTAGTGGCGCAGTGGTTAAGTGCTACATCTGCTAACCAAATGGTCGGCAGTTCAAATCCTCTACATGCTCCTTGGAAACTCTATGAGGCAGTTCTACCCTATCTTATAGGGTTGCTATGAGTCGGAATCAGCTTGATGGCAATGAGTTTGGACTGTTTTTTTAATATCAGAACTGTTGCTCAAATGGGGAGAAAAAGAAACTAAAATGTGCAAATGCTACAAATATGATATTAATAAAATTAAACTTGCTGCATAAAGTTGATAATTTATTTAATGATCTCACACGAACGAATTCTTTTTATAAAACAAATTTCCCCTCTAGGTACAGATTTTTGTAGCATCAAGAGAGAGGCACTTTGCTGCACAGATGATCTACTCTGACTCCGAAATCCAATAAAAGTTGGAAATTAAAATATATTAACATTGGGTGTGAATACAATGCAATGTTCATTAGTTTCAAATTGAAAATCTCATTTTCTGTCCTGGACCATATTATTCATTTGCTTAAGCCAAACAGACTCTTCAGGAGCTTCTGTCTCGCCTTATGTTCTTGTTCCTCTGGAAATACACAGTAATGAAGGTCCTTTTAACAGCTGTTCCTCTAGACTTATTAACTTCTGAGGTTTACTGTTCATTTCATCCACCACAGCTATCTTATTAGAGCAAGTAAGAATGGAAAAATGCAAAAGGACTTCTAGCCCAGTGACCACCGTGGCCACATCCCTAGCTCGCTGTGACGAATGACGCTGTAACGCCAGCTAACAGTTACTCAGTACTCACTACGTGCAGGCAGTCTCTGCAAAAAGCTTCACACCTGCCATCTAATTTAATTCTCATAACAGCCCCAGGAGATGGGTTATTATTAATTTCATCTTATAGATTAAAAAAAAATAAAACTCAGCACAAGAAAGGTTTAATAACTTGCCCAGAGCTAAAAGGTGATTAAACTTATATAGATACTGGAGTCAAGGTCCCAGGTTTCCAAGCCACAACCCCCAGCAATGATCCAAGCAAGGAGGAAAATTCTAAAGCCTGTATAGCTGAGTTCCTGAATAACTTGAGGAAAATGTTTGCAAATGAATCCTTCTGTAAAGAAAAATCTAAGAGTCACTTTGATGATTTTTTAGAAATAACAAAAAGCTAACCCCATAGGACAGAGCACAACTGCCTCACAGGGTTTCCAAGAGTAAATGGTGAATCCAAACCGTTGACTTTTTGGTTAACAGCCAAGCTCGTCACTACTGAGCTCGCCAACAGTTAACCAAACCCACTGCCATCCAGTCAATTCTGACTCATAGAGACCACATAGGGCATAGTAGAACTGCTCCACAGAGTTTCCAAGGAGTGCCTCGCAGAGTTGAACTGCTGATATTTTGGTTAGCAGACGTAGCACTCGAAAAGTTAACAGTACATTTAGTTAACCATTTCCTAAGGACAATTTATGACATTTGATGCGATTTACTTTAGTGTGAAACACCTACACTGGCGATAAGGACAGGACATGGTGATGTCCTATTATTACCAAAGCCAAAGAAAGCAAACTTTCCAAATAATAATGGTTGGAACAAAAAACACTGTCTCAAAGATATTGTACACTTTGCTAGGACTAGAGGAACAGCTTGACTCATTTGGAAATATGTCTGCAGAAGTACATATTTACACAGCAAGAACTTGCCTTAACAGTTTACCAAAGCTCTTTTATGCAAAGTTCATCAGAATTATTACCTCCATTATTTAAATAACTTGAGTCCTCCTGCAAACTGACTTTGCAGATGAGACAGGATTGTCAGGTTATCTATAAATGACCTTGAATAAAAGATTGAGACCTGTCTGCATCTGTGAGTACACTAAACATAAAGTTGAGAAAACAACTCTCAACTTTCAAACTTCCATCAGTTTGCACCATGTCAAATCTATTGTAACGTAGAGAGGAGAAGAGGCAAACATGGGTGAGGGGTGAAAGGAAGATGTAGAAGAGGGAGAAGGTGAAAAGATAATGGCAGGGAAAGAGACAAGAGGAGAAACAGTGGGCAGAGTGAGACGCCCCATTACTCATAGCACCTGCTGAACTGAAGGACCCACAAGGAAGAACATCTGGTCACATGGGAGTCAACACTGGACACATTTCTGTGCATAGCAGTGCTGTTTTTTCCTAACTATATTTCTAACATTTCTAATGACCCCATGTTTCAGTTAAAGAAGGTAGAAAAACTGATAAATGAACTGTTATAGTTCCCATTATGTACCTTTTTTATGGTACTTAATATAGTATTGTAATGAGCTGTTTTTCTGTCTGGATGCCTTACTAGCTTCCAAGAGAGTTAATCAAGAGAATTAACGATTCTGTATCTATCTTTATTTCCTTATTACATTATATGCAGACAGATGAATGTATTTGTTAAATAAATGCATGCATGCATTCATGAATGAACAGAAGAAAACAAGTGGATAAAAGGCCAACGACACACATTTTTAGTGTCCTGGGATAGATGTTGTGAATGTAACTAAATATCGTATAAACCAAAACAAAACTTACTGCTGGAGAGTTGACTCCAACTCATAGAGACCCTGTAGGACACAGTGGAACTGCCCTATAGAGTTTCGAAGGAGTGTCTGGCAGATTTAAACCTTCCAACTTTCGGTTAGCAGCCGTAGCAGTAATCCACTACGTTGCCAGGGCTTCCAAATATTATATAAAAGACAGAAATTTAAGAAAGAGGGAAAGGATGTGGCAATTCTTTTACCAAGTATTGTTTCATGTACTAGATTTCTTCAGGTATATTAGGCTAAAAGATGGTATCATGCTAAGAAACAGACTTATACTGCCAGACATACACTCAAAGAAAGGATTATGTCCATGATTTGAGTTTCTGTAAAAGTATAAATGGACAATAAACACGAATCTACATATGTATTAAGATATAAACTATGACTCTGCACTATAAAAATTGATTAAGAAACAAGTTATGCCACTTTTACTAATATATGTAAAAGGATATTATGTAAGAAGTTAGAAGAAAAATGAACCATAATTATATTCTCTTTCATGACCACTTTATTTCAGTACCACTTTACTTAGTATTGGCTTTTAGAAAACAGGTAATTGGTGTTTGTTTAATATCCATTTGAATATCTATTATCATCCTTATTCGTATAAGTATTTGCTTCATTAACAATTTGTCTTGTCCTCCAAAAAAGGAACTTCCATCTTAAGTTAAATGCTGTGCATGCATCCATAGGATGTCATCCTGCTGACCTCTTACTGAAGGTGGGGGAGTGGGTGAAGGAGGAGGGGACAGGAGACTGTTGGGAGGATAAGATATGGATGGAACGGAGAGGAAGAGTGTGCTGTCCCCGAGCAGGGAGAGCAGTGGGAGCTGCACACAGGTGAGCATGCAAATTTATATGGGAATGTACATTTTCATTCAATCATAATAAAAAAAACAATAAAACAATAAATGCTGTGAATGCATACACATTACACAGGTCATGGATAAAAGCCTACTACTACCACATAGCCACTTCAGCATGCAGTGGGGAAAGCAGAAAATGAGCCCCAGCCCAGGCTACTCACCACCCAGTAGGGCTCTTCCTGCCCCCCTACTTACTGGAAACCCACCATCTGTTGCCATCCAGTCCACTCTGACTCAGAGTAACCCTACAGTGCAGAGCAGAACTGCCCCATAGCATTTCCAAGGAGTTTAGACAGAGACTAGTGGGACCACATAGCTCACTTCAGGATGTCTGGGGCCTCGGCTGGGAAGACTTGGCTGGGAGGGACTTCAAGGACTTGGGGCTGAAATCATCTGGAAGCATCTGTGCTTACATGTTTGGCCCCTGGGCTGGGCTGTCTTGAAGGCTGGGTCTAGCTGAGTGTGTTCACTGAAGTGCTGGCACGCGGCCTCTTCACGTGGCCTGGACTTCTAACGGCACAGAAGGTCCTGAGAGGAAGTGTCCAGACAGCAAGTGGTCCAAGAAACCAGGGGGCCAAGGAACAAGCTGCAGTGCTTCTGACAGAGCTTCTGCTACATTCTAACTGTGACAAATCAGTGGCAACAACCAGCCCACATTACGGACAGGGAGAAGAAAATTTATCTGTTAATGAAGGAATAGGGAGGTCACAGTGTAGAACATGTTCTTCTTTTTTGGCCAGATTAGCTGGGAAAACTGGATCAAACACTACAAAACAAACAAAATGACGGATAACAACTAAGTCAGTGAATTGGAGACATTAATAACAGATGACCAGTCTAAGTTTTTTTGTTCTGTTTTTAAAGTTATGAGTGTCTGTCATGGATTGAATTGTGTCCCCCCCCAAAATTTGTGTCGCCATGTGGCTGGGCCATGTTTCCCAGTATTTTGTGATTGTCCTCCATTTTGTGATTTTCCTGTGCTCTATGTTAAAGGATGAGTGTGGGACTATAAACCCCTTCATAGCATCACTTCCCTGCTCCACTGCAAAGGGAGTTTCCCTGGAGTATGGCTGGCCCCACCCTTAATCCTTTTGTCCTACAAGAGATAAAAGGAAAGGGAAGCAAGCAGAGAACTGGGAAGCTTACACCACCAAACAAAGCTGCACCAGTAGAAGAGCACATACTTCAAACCCAAGGCTCCCGTGTCAAGATGCTACCTGGACAAAGACTGATAAAACACCGGACTTTCCTCCACAACTGACAAGGGGAAAGCCTTCCCCTGGAGCAAACATCCTGAATTTGGACTTGTAGCCTACCGGACTCTGTAAGAATAAACCTTCCTTTGTTAAAGCCATCTACTCTGTGGGATTTCCATTACAGCAGCACTAGCTGACTACAACTGTGTCTTACATAAAATCGAGATTTTCTGCAATAGGAAAAGTTATTGTTTTGGACATCAAATAAGCTCATATTTGTAACATCTCAACATTCAGCTTAAATTTGTCTAAATGAATACATTGTTTGGGGTTATTTTGACCCTGTTGATCATTTTCTTATATAGCGGAAAGCTAATGGATAATTTTTTATACTATAAGCATCTATCGCATCTATTATTTTTGCTCTCCTTCTTTCCACTAGGCTACTTCCTAAAATCTGTTAGAATCTCCACTACAGAAGGTAACAATGACAAAGGTGATACAAGTGAAATCTGTTCATGTTGTCAAGTATTAATGATTCTTAGAAAATACTTGCTAGATTTGTCAAAAGTCTTTGAACACTGTAAGCAGTCACCTAAGATGCTCCACTGGACTCACCATTTGGGGACCAAGGGAGAACAAAGAAAACCAAAGGCACAGGAAATCACTAGTCTGAAGGAGTAATGGATCACAACCAACACAACCTCCTCCAGCCAGAGTCCAGGACAAGCAGATGGTGCCCAGCTACCACTACTGACTGCTGTGACAGGGATCACAACAGAGTGTCCTGGACAGTGCCAAAGCCAAACATAGAACAAAATTCTAACTCCCCCCGCAAAGGGATTAGACTTACTGTCCTGACAGAGACTAGAGAATAGAGAATTATTGAGAATATGGCTCCTGGACACCCTTAAAGCTCATTAATGACATCACTCCTGATGTTCACCCTTCACCCAAAGACTAGACAGGCCTACAAAATAAAAAGGCATTGAAGGGGCACACCAGCCCAGGCACAAGGGCTAGAAGGCAAGACGGGCACAGGAAAACTGCAGACAGGGAACCCAACGTTGAGAGGGTCGAGTGTTGACATGTCATGGGGTTGGTGACAAATGTCCCAAAACAATGTGTACAATAATTGTTTAATAAGAGGGTAGTTTGTTCTGTAAACCTTTATCTAAAGTAAAACTGAACAAAAATAAGACTGCTAAATAATCTTTTGGTATCACGGATCTGATCTCTAGTTGGGATCAGAGATTAAGAAAATGCCTGTCTTTTGCCAAATTCATTCTACATACTTGGTCTTGACCATGACACAGCCCTTGGGAAGATTGCTGCCTCACTCTCTGAATTGGCCACAAATCATCATCAACCCCTGCCTAAGCACGACCATCAGCATCTTCCGTGGGACATGAATCACTGTGAGATACTTCACACACAAACACAAAAATGCAACTTTCGTCATACCATAAAAATGGTTGCCATGAGTCGGATCCGACTCAACGGCACTTGGCTTTGGCATTGCATCTTTTTCCACTGCAATAAAAATGAAACAAAGTAAGAATTGATTGTTGTTGTTAGGTGCCACTGAGTCGGCTCCAACTGAAAGTAGCCCCACGCGCAACAGAACAAAGCGCCGTCCGGTCCTGCGCCACGCTCGTAACAGTTCTCACACCTACGCCGAATCGCTGCAGCCACTGTGTCCACGCATCTCCCTGAGGGTTAGGCCCAATTCAATAAACAAATGTACTTTCTCATTTTCTTACACTAACAATGATAGCAAAAACAGAATTCGCCATATGCAGCCACTATTTTAAACTAAGCACTTTCTATGTTCTAATTTTTCACTGTGCTTTAAGTGAAAGTTTATACTCCAAGTCAGTTTGTCATACCAAACCTTACATGCACATTGTTATGTGACTCTAGCTGATCTCCCTGCCATGTGACAGCACACTCTTCCTCCCTACCCTGTGTTTTCTGTGTCCCTTCAACCAGCTCCTGTCCCCTGCCTTACTCATCGCACCCTCAGACAGGATGTCCATTTAGGTTCATGTATCTCCTTGAGCCGAGAAGCACACTCTCCACCAGTACCACTTTATGTCTTACACTCCAGGCTAATCTTTGTCTGAACAGTTGGCTTCGGCAATTGTTTCAGCACCAGGACAACAGAGTCTGAGGCCGTGTCTTCCTACAGTCTGTTAGACCATCAGGTGTGCTCGGTTACTACAGTCTGAGTTCTGCACCCTAATCTTCTCTCACCCCTTCCGGGACTCTTTGGTGTGTTCCTTGTCAGAGACATCACTGTTGGTAGCCAGGCACCATCTCGTTCTTCCAGTCTCACGCTGATGGACTGTCCGATCTCTGTGCCTCTTTCTGTCTGTTGGGCTCATGCTTTCCTTGTCTTGGGTGTTCCTCATTCTCTTTTGCCCCAGGTGGGTTGGAACCAAATGATGCTTCTTAGCTTTTACGACCCTAGATGCCACTCATCAAAGTGGGATGTAGAACATTTTCTTAACAAGCTTTCTTATGCCAATTAACCTAGATGTCCCCTGAAACCGTCATCTCCAGACTCCTGCCCCTACCACTCTTTCCTGTGAAGTGTTTGGTTGTATTTAGGAAACTTCTCAGCTTTTTGGTTTAGTCAGGTTGTGCTGTCTTCTCCTGTACTACCTGTTGTTCTGTACTACCTGTTGTTCTGTACTACCTGTTGTTCTTCTCTTCATCTAAAAGAACACATTATTTACTTTAGCGAGTACCCCTCTCCCACCCTCCCACCCTCATGACCATCAAAGAATTCTTTCTTCTGTGTTTAACCTTTTTCATGAGTTCTATTTCTTATAATATTTGTCCTTTCGTTGGCTAACTTCACTCAGCATAATGCCTTCCAGATTCCTGAGATATCTCACAGGTTCATCCCTGCTGTCAAACTCTCAGTAGTAGCATTCCATTGTGTGAACAGACCCTAATTTGTTCATCCATTCATACGATGATGGGCATCTAGGTTACTTCCATCGTTTTGCTGTTGGAAAAAGCACTACAGTGAATGAATGTGGGTTTCCATGTGTCTATTTGTGTGACACTTCTCATTTCTCCAGGATATATTCTAAGCAGTGGGACTGCTGTATCCAATAGCACTTTTAATTCTAGCATTTTAAGAAAGGGCCAAACAGATGTCCAAAGTGGTTGTACCATTTTACATTTCCACAGCAGTGTATAAGTGTTCCAGTCCTTCCATGACCTCTCCAACATTTATTATTTTGTGTTTTTTTGGATTAATGATAGCCTTGTTGGGTTGAGATGCATATATCTTAATTCTTAAACTTCACGACAACACCAAGAAGTACTATTATTCCCATAAACAAAAAACCATATCCATTGTCACTCAGTCAGTTCTACCTCACAGCAACTCTAAAGGGCTGAGGTAGAACTGTCCCAAAGCGTTTCCAAGGCTGTAAGTCTTTATGACAGCAGACTGCCACATCTTTTCCCCACTGAGAAGCTAGTGAGTGGGTTTGAACCACGAATCTTACAGTTAATAGTCAAGCACTTAACCACTGTGCTGCCAAGGCACTCACAGAGGTGAGTTCTATTACCATTTTACAGATGAGAAAACTAAGGCACTGACAGGGTAGGTAAATTTCACAAAGTTAAAAGCAAGTAAAAGGCACAGCTGAAATTAACAACTCAGTCAGGCTGACTGCAGAGTGTGAGCTCTTAACCACTGTGCTATTATAATCCTTCGCAAATTCTCCACCTTTTGCATACACGAATGTGAAAAATTCCAGGAGTCTAACACATTTTTAAATCAAAGAAAAAAGGAAATGACAAGTTATGAAATTGGAGACCTGTTTAAAACACCTCTAGAATAACACTTCTTTTTGTTCTCAGTTTTTATATTCACCTGGGAATTCAGATGAAAAACATAATAGCTATATAAAGTTGAGAAACATAGTCATAGATGGGAATTAAATACTTGAAATTGTACCAGAGTTGCAGAAGAAAGGGTATTTAATCAAAATCTCCCTACTAGAATATCAATTTTATCTTCTATATCACTGAAATATTTTTGTGCTCCAGTGAATATATAGATGATTTATCACTTGACAGAATATCCCTGGCCCATTGTTACAAACTAATGCTTGGCTGGAAAGCTTCTGCACTTGCATTATGTCAATAAAAAGTCACTGTAGTTCACAAAGAAGAGATTCTCTCATGAAAGGAAATGACAGGAATACGTCAGGAGCACAATGAACCTGAACAGAGAATGTAACTTACCAAAAGTGATCCATGTTGCAAAGTCACCATTTACCTTATAAGTCACACAAATTTCTTATAGCTACCAAGAAATATCACAGTGATGTGATGTCAATATAGAAATTGAGTATTTCTATGTCGAGATACATTTATAGCATATTAATAAGATGCATTTGTTACATACCAATCTGTAACATCACATATCCTTCAGGCAACTGTCACTTTACCAGAAACATTACTGAAAAGCAAAAATCTGGCTCCAATTGCATTAATATTGTTAAATACCTTAATGCCAATATCCCCTGCAGTCTCAAGGTACAGGTCCACTTCAAGATTTTTATTTTTTCCTCTATCAGAATCACAAATAAAATTTAAGGGAACATGGTATATCATCAGCTATTTGAAAACAAAAAAGTAATCATTTGGAAATACATTTTCAGGTAAATCTAGAGAAGGACAGACTTCTTTCCTTTTTTAAAATAGAAAGCTTTGTTTCTTTCTGGACTTTGGTCTATGAATCCATTGTAACGTACTGACACTGAAATTCAACACAGACCTCAGACACACAATTGGAAATTGTCAGTCTTGCTACCGAAGGTTGCAGAAGTCATTAAGAGATTTGAAAAGTCTGAAAAATAGTTTATAGATATATTAGTTAAACCTAATATTCATTCCCAAAGATGATGGTATCTTAAAATAACAACTCAGAAAAATTAAATGTAAAGTTAACTGGGTAGAGGAAGTATTTAAACATCTTATGAGGGCCATAAAATAAACTACTAATAGACTATTATGTATAAATTCAGTTATAAGTCTTCAGTAATTTAACTAAGTTTTTAAAAACACACTGAAACAAGGTCCTATAGCAAATTAGCTCCCTATCACGTAATTTCAAGAAAGTTTAAAACAGAGACTACTGATTAAGAGGTGGAAAGATGCAGGAAATTCACAAGGCAGATAATGTAGTACCTTAGGCCTAGTGAGAACTGATGAGCCACACCACCTCCAGGCTTGAAGGAGAAAAGGGGAATAAGTGATTATCAGAGAACCTAAAGCAAAGACAGTCACGAGTAAATGGTCCTTTGACAGGACAGTGGAGACAGTCACAAGCAATTCCACCCATTGCTATATGTGCATGCTGCTTTTTCCGTAAACAGACTCTTCTCTGCTCCTTGAAACTAGGTTGGCTTCATGACTCGGCTTTAACCACTAGGATACCACGGCAGTAATACTGCACCAGTTCCACACCTAGGCCTTCAGAGGTCTAGATACTTCTGCTTGTGCCCTCTTGAAGCCTGGAACCATCATTTAAAGGCTATCTTGCAAGAGAAAAAGAGCTAGCCAGCCTTCAGCTATGTAGGCCACTAGCTAGAGTTGAGGCTGGCTCCAGGTGACATCCTGGCAGAATGCAGTCACATGAGTAGTCCAAGCCAATGCAACATAGAAAAGAGAAACTTCCCACAGGGAAACCAGAAAAATCACAGATTTAGAAACTGTTATCATAAGTGCTAGGTCTTGTGTCACGGGACACAGTCAGACTAAGGCACTCTGCGAGGAGAGAACTGAGAACTAAACACCCTGACCTCATTCATGCTGCCCATTAACTCTACTAGAAGAAAGAGGGCAAAGGAGTCCATTGTTATCAAAGCTACAGGTCAGGGTTGAAAGGGATAAAAAGTGGGTCTGGAGGGGCACACAGATCATATTCAGCATCTACCCAAACGCACATATATGAAGCCAAAATCTGTTACCATCAAGTTGATTCTGATTCATTCAGTAAGAGCTGTACTACCACAAGTCATCATCTATTAGCAAACCCTGGTGGTGTACTGGGTAAGTGCCATGGCTGCTAACCAGAAAGTCGGTAGGTGAGATCCATGAGGCGCTCTATGGAAATCCTATGGGGCAGTTCTACTCTGACCTCTAGGGTCGCTATGGGTTGGATCTGACACAATGGTAGTGAGTTATTATACAACCAACTAGTTTATACTCTTAAAGCCAGACTTCTCAAGGCCAGCACTACTGATATTTGGGTCAGATGATACTTCGTTGTGGGTGCATTGGGAGGGAGGCTGTCCTAGTCAGTGAAGAATGTTTAGCAGCATCCCTGGCCTCTACTCTCTAGATGCAATAATACCGCCCAAGTTGTGACAACCAAAGTTGTATTTTGACATTAGCAGATGTCCCCTAAGGGTAAAAATCATCATCCCTCCCTCCACCCTGCTGACAACCACTGCTGTAACACACAGTATATATACAATAAACAAAGCACAATTCTTTTTCACCAAACATTGCTGAGTTCACACTGGCACTGTGCCATGGGACACATTACTGCTGTATAGAATAATACTGTTTATGTACGAGTTCCCAAAACCTATCTAACAGACAACAGCCAAACAGTGCAACAGAATTTCATCAGTACCCAACTTGAATGCTAAAACGAGAAATCAAAGTGTTGAATCTAAAAATTTTAATTATACGTATGAAAGTTTTATTTAAAGCCAGCCAAGTGCTGTCCCATTTAAAATTATGAACCTTTTTATATATCCAAAGCTCACAAAATAAGGCATGAACCTTCTCCTCCAAAGGTAACAGTGTTCAGTTTCTTATATATTTTTCCCTAATGTTGATGCACATAAATACCTACATATTTTTTAATGGTCATCACCAGCCTTTATAAGAAGAAATTAGAAAAAAGAAGTAAGAAAAATGAAGAAGAACTAAGAAACATGTAGGAGTCTATTAAGAGGAATAATTTGGGAATAATTGGAGTTCCCCAACAGGGAGGAATTGATGAAAATACAGAGAGCATTGTTGTAGAGTTACTGACAGAAAACTTCCCTGAAATTATGAAAGAAGAGAACATAGATATCCAAGAGGTGTATCAAATGCCACAAAAACCAGAGCCCAAAAGAAAGATACTAAGACATAATCAAGCTTAATAAAATGAAATATAAACAGATGCTCTTAAAGGCAGCGAGGCTAAAAGGTCAAAAGACTACTGGACTCAGAATCATGAAATTAACTTCTACTCTTAACAACCAACTGGCTATAAGTCATTTACTTTCTCCATGCCTTAGTTTCCTCCAGGAAAACAAAGAGTTTATACTAGAAGAGCTTTAATTATCTTTACAGTTTTAATAATCCTTGGTACTGCAATACATTTCTATTAGGAATAGTGCTTGAATCCATCTCCCCCACTCTCATCCTCCACCTCATATCAGCAGTGTTCTCGAAAACTTTTAATGCTGGCCACCCCTACAAACATACTGTCTGTTCTACAGCCGCAGACTCTCAATTAATGAGAAACCACTAGATGTTTTCCCATCTGGTCTTTAGATTCAGTAGCCAAATGACCAAGTAGTAACAACACTTCTGGGATAATGCTCCTAAATTGAACCAATTTTTCTGTGGCTTTAAACAAAAAACTCAGAATACCTAACAACATAGAATTTTTTAAATACAGAAGACAGTTAAGGAGTGGAACAACTTGATATAGGGCAAGGTGACCTTGATATCGCAGACTCCACCACTGGATAAAACTCTAGTTAAGTAAATAAAAAAGTAAGCACTGAAAGAAAGTGTTTATAAGTGGTTGGGATTCTAATTCTAGAAGGGGAAGGAAGAAAAAAAAAACTTGACTCTCTATGTCTAAAAAATAAACCTTAAAATGTGAAGAGTAGACTTTTATACTATTTGTATAATTTTCATACATTAAAAGTGATTATAAACCTTGATGATAAAAATAGAGTAACTTGAAAAATGCACAACACGTTTGTGTCTGAATTTTATTTTGCTGCAAAACATTAAATTGTTTCAAAGTGGTACACTTACTCATGGTGACAGGACATAAAGCTAATAAGCAAAATAATGACTCACTACCTTGAAGAAAAATATTTTCCTTTCTATCATGTATTACTCATAGCAACTTAGAAAGAGACATTGTAAACAACCCATATATTATCCTCATAAAGTCTAACTCCTCCTATGTAACAGCACAAGACAGAGTTTTTGATATTTAAAATGGTATGATGGTCCCAATGTATTTTTTTTTTTTTTTTTTTTGCCATGCCTTTGCCATGGTGAAGCAGTTCTCACTTCTACAACACAAGTTGACAATATTAGACACTGCCATGGTGACCACAGCATAATACTGATGCTGAGGCTTTCTACAGATGAGCACAGGGAGTCAGTAGGACTGGGGCAGCCAGCCAAAGGAGCTGTCATGGATACAATTATCTCTTCATTTGAGGAACACTGGCTGAGTTCAGGAAGGTAGGTTGAACGAGAACAGGAACCGAGGCAGGATGCTAAGGCCTCAGGAGGGAATGTGGTTGGGCAGATGCTGCAGAATGAGATCTAAGTGAAGCAGGAGCTGGGGAAATGGTATGGACCAAGCAGGGAGATACATCCATGAACTTACGTGGATGCCAGGATTCCAAATAAATGAAATTCTCTAGGTCACATCAGAGTGATAAACAGCCACAGAATACACAAACCATGGTGCCACATGTGCTAAACTACTCAGAGCCAGTAAACTGTCTGTCTGTGTACCTGACCACTGCACAGGGGCAGAGAGTACGTTAGCACACCAGTGGAGACTGGAATGTGAGCTTCTGATAAAACAAACCCAGGCTGGAATCCTTGTTCTGTTTAGCTAATAGTGTGTGACCGTAGTCACGCTGCCAGGTTATCTAAACTCAATTTACTCATTGGTAAAATTGAAGTAACAGGATCCTCGTGTGAAATAAATGAGATAATACATAAAAAGTGCTAGGCATAGCACCTGATACGTACCAATCATGCAACAAAGTTTAAAAAAGTTTAAAAAAACCACACTAAATTTTAATTTGTATTACAATCAAAACTGAAATCACTTTCAGTAGAGACAACAGAATGTATTTCTTCTCTTTTAACATAACAATTTCCAAGTTTAACATTAGTTACTTTAAATGTTGGCACAAATCAATCTAATTTCTATCAGCAGATGTCAAGAATGTATCAACTATTTTCTTTTCCCCGTAATGCTGGGAATATATGAATTTTAAAGTTTGTAGAAGATAACTGGTAAAATTAATAGGAAGATTTTAAATTATTTTCCTTATTTTTAAAAGACACATAGAAATCAGTTTACTGCCAAGTCAATAATTCTATCCTTGGGAAGACTAAGTGACTGGAATTTGTCATCACTCCTTTTAAAATAACTATTTTAATATGCCACCAAAAGCCAAGTGCCGTCGAGTCGGAAACTCTATTACAAGGGATGGCATCTAAATTTAGAAATGGAATCATTTTACCAAAAAGTCTTCAAAATATAAAATATTTTAAAGAGAATATGATTACCCAAAAATGTTCAGAAAGAATGAAAACAGGCTTTATGCCACCGACCAACCTTACACATCATAATCCCACCGAAATAACATCCCACCATCACCAATATAATTAAGTAAAATTTAATTTTAACTGAGTCCTCATAACCAAGCTCCACACTTTTTTATTATTATAGAATCTAGAACACTTCTTATCATTCATTAAATTTGAGATTTTATTGTGACAGAAAACCATGTGGCTGGGATACAGTCTAATCTAATGTTAAGAGAATCAAGGCTCTTGAAATAGGAGCAATCAATAACAAAGAACAGGTGAGATGCTGAGCCAGGGAAACAAAAGCTTTCTGCAGAGAATCATCATACTGGAGCCTATGCTGAGGGAGTCTTCACTACACCTCATACTGCTGTCACAGAAATAACGTGGGTTCTTCAACCTGTACCTTATTAAATTTAACCCTATCAGTCTACTCATGTCTCACACTTATCACATACTTTTTTTGACTTACTGTGCATTAGAAAAACACTGAAATTAGACACTTAAAACTAACTCAGAATCATGAGTTATTTAACACCGAAAATGGATAATTAAACAACATTTTTCTGAATATAATAATATAGTAAGAACATTCTTTGACAGTTTTTGAAGGTGGGATATAATGCAGATGTTGGCCTAGGAACTTGGAAAATGTCTGAGGTAAATGTTTTTATCAGGCTACTGTTCCTTCTTTTCCTCAGTTAAAACATAACACACCCTCGTATTCCACAGTTAATGCTCTAGGTACTGAGGATACAGAGAACGTTTATAGCCTCTGCCGCTTTAGGGCTCAAACTAGTAGGAAACTCCAATCCACATCATAGCAATCCTATAAGTCAGAGGAAAACTGCCCCGTAGAGTTTCCGGTTGCCAGGAGAACCTAGCAGATTTGAACTGCCAACCTCTTGGTTAGCAGATGTAGTATTTAACTCACTACGCCACCAGGGTTTCCCAAACTAGTAGGAAACAAACATACAAATTGGTAACAGCAATACTGTTCCTCCCCTACCTCCCCAGAAATATATTACTCTCCTTCTCTTGTAACTCCAATCTACTTTCTACTGCCAATTTCCATCAGCATTTAAATCTCCTGAAGAATCCCTTGTCAACATATGTATATCCATCCATCCATACACATGTATTAACAATCTGCAGTACATGTGTATGTACTGCAGATACCTACAATACGTATCCTTGCACCACCACTGTCAACCCAAACCCACTGCCACTGAGTTGATTTCAACTCAGAGTGACCCTACAGGACACAGTAGACCAGAGTGCTATGATCCAACAAAAGTACAGCTCACTTTCAGAGACAAAATTCTTGAATGACTTGTCTACATTCACTCTCCTTCCTTTCTCACCTCTTACTTCTCTCATCTGGCTTCCATCCACACTTCTCCAGGGAAATTGCCTTAGTCCATGGAAGTTTCTGTGTTAATTTGTTTCTTTCTCTGAGTGCTTCTCAACACTTGTTATTTGTCATCATCTTAAAACATCATTTTCGTAGCAATTACACTATTGCAGTCGCCTCTCTGCCTGTACCATCCTAATCTCCTTTGCTTCAATGACCATTTTAAGTTGCAAACTTCTGAAACCATATCATCAGTCTTGACTTCTTTCATCAAATTGAGGTCCATACATCTACTGACTCTTAGTTAGCCCTGCTTAGATATACCATACCTGATGCTGAATTAGCAATTATTTTTCCTCCCAAACCTGCTCATGTCCCATCATCTTTATCTCACTAAATGCTATTTCTAGTCAACTGGCTTACCTGGTTGTAAAGTTGGAGGTTTAACCTTGAATTCTCTCACACTCTGTGGTGACTAGGGGTTCATACTCTTCAACTTCTAATAAATCAATAGGTCATGCAGATTATACCTGCAAAATCTCTATAAAATCTGATCAATGACTTCCCTCCTTCCCCACTCCATATATGTTGGTCTGGCCAACCACCGAAGCCCTACATCTGATCTACCTCTTTCCATCTAGTTCTTTTCTCACTCATTCTCTATACTCTAATCTGAGTAAGATTTCCAAAGTTAAGACCTGTTCCTTCTACGCCTTTTGCTTCAGTGGATCCCCATTAGAACAAACTCTTTCACATGGCCTATAATATCCTTTATAATTAGACCATGTTTATACTCCCTCCAAAAACTCTCACCCATTCGGAAAGCTTTTTGTTTTTGGTTTCTACTCATCTACAGCATGTCTTCACTTGTTGGTTTTGTAAGGTGTGCTCCTCCTGAACGGGAACACTCCCTTCTCATCTTTAGTCCTCTGTGCAGGCCTAATTCTCACTCATCCATCTGGTTTCAGCCTCAATTTCACAGTCTTCAAGACAATTTCCCTACACTTTACATGCAAGTTAGTCATCTTTCTTATGAACTTCCATAGTATTTTGAATTTTCTATCTACAAGATTTGTTACATTAAGCAATAACTGCCTATTTCACAACACGTAACTTCTTACCTAATTTTGATGTATGTTTCATGTGGACCCAGGAGAGTCCCTAACACTTAGTAGATGCTTAATATGCTCCCTATATGCTGGGTTAAGTAATGAAGAAACGAAGAGAAAGGCTATGTATAGTGTGTCATGAGAACACCATGAAGAAAATCAACTATGCTTGGCTGGTGTACCAGTTAAGGTGCTGACAGGAAACAGATGACATTATCAAATTAGAATGCCTCAAAGAAGGTTTATACATAAATTATTTACAAAGGAGTGGGCAGGGTATGGAGGACCCACAGGGAGTTGTGAAGTACCTCAGGGTAGTTTCCAGTCACCTCAGGTGGCCTGAGATGACCTCACAGAGAAGGTGAGAGAATAAATACTTTCACCTCACTAGTGAGTATGCCTCATACTCCTAGCTGGTGCCCTTAATTGCTGTCCTCCCACCAGAGAGGGAAACGAGCCCTCTTAACCACCCTCGCCTTCAACAGGCAATGCTCTTAATTTGAAGCAAACTGCCCCAAACTTGATCAAATTACTTGTTCACTTAAAAAGTGTTGAAATATCAAAGGCTCAGTTATTCTGGAATAAGGATACTAGCAGTATTTTTTCCATGCATCCAGTCAATATGACATACACCTACTATGTGAACATGACTGTTATGGGTAAGAAAAAAACAGAACCAAACCTGTTGCTATGGTGTCGATTCTGACTCACAGTCACCTTAGAGGACAGAGGAGAACTGCCCCACAGGGTTTTCAAGCAGTGGCTGGTGGATTAAAACTGCCACCTTTTGGGTTATGAGTTCTTAACTATTATGCCTCTAAAATTCCAGTCTGGATAAGAGATCCCTAAAAACGAGGAGCCGCTCTTGGCTTTATAGGGCTAAGAATAAAGACATGTGGACCTACATACATGAAAGGAAAAAAAAATACCAAGAATCTAAACTGAAAAGTTCATAGTATGATGAATAACATTAGTTAGAAGATTCAGTACTAGAACCATGGAACTAGCATGTCAAAAAGTACGTAACTGGCATGTCCAGATTCATGTATACAGAAACTATTTGGGAAGAGATTTCATAAAAGGAAAATTGTTATAATTATATCATAATAGAAGTTTGGTAACATTTTCTGTTTCACTTACTGAAAATTACATGTGCTAACCCCTGAAATTCAGGAAATGTGCTGTCAGTAAGATACTGGGGGAGAAAGAGAGATGATGAAAAATAGAAGGAAGAGTGTTCAAAGGAGAGGTTCTTAATGGTGCCATTCCAAAATTGGGGGCAGGGGGGCGATTTATAAAAGTTTACAGGGACACAGGAGTTTTCACAATGAGTAAGGGGGAACCACTGGACAGGACTGGGTAGAACTGGAATTCCAAAGAGTCAACAAAACGCAAGACACTTCCTTGAGCATAAACTGATGGGATTCCTACATAATATGCAAGGGTCTTAGCAACATTGCTTGTTTAAAATAGCTAAGCCTAACACCTACCTACATTTTTATGTAAGCACTGATTATGCTTTGCACAGCTGTAATTAACACTGAATTTTCTGGAAATGCAACTATTACATATTTTAAGAGACAACTGCCCTTTGCTTTGTTCCTAACTGTATTGTGAGTCGGTCACCCTTTCAGAAAATCACGTCACTGTACTGCAAGGTCGCTCCTGGTGAATGAGTCACCAACACAACGAACCTCTCTGTCAGCATCTATAGCTGTCATATCTGTGACAATTCCATGAACAGACACGATCATCTGAATACTGAGGAGGCATTATGTCTCATAGCACAGTCATACACAAGTATTTAGAAACTGAAGTACAAATGGATTTATTATAAATGACTTCCCTTTTATATCTTTTTTACATTAGGCCATTTGTGATGTAATCCATTTGGATTGCTTCTTTGTGGCCTTTCTCACCACAGCCTTATGACTCCCACCCAGGTGACTGGGTGAGGCTGTTTAGATAGGTTAATTGTTGCCCACCAAAGGGATCAGCTGTGCCATTCCCTTGGACTCTAAATCAGTGACCCCAGAGGCAGGAAAGGAGTATCCCAACACCACCAACGAAGAACAGCCAGAGCAGAGAGTCATCTTTTGAACTGAGGATTATGGTACTGTGACCTCCTGGAACCAGAAGTCACAGAGAGAGAGAGAGAGAGAGCAAGCCCTAAACTGGAAGACAGTGACAAGCAGCAGCAAGAGAGACTGGCAGGAGACCATGCAAGGACTTCCCAACCTGTGAAGTGAGAAAACGGAGCACCAGATGGTGACCCTGGGGACTTGTTAGCAGGGTCTAACAGAGCTTTGTAAAACTTCCCTGAGCAGGGAAAGGGCCTAGGGCCAGAAAGGGTTGTGCCCACAAGCATGGCTGGAAAGAAGTTGTCCTGCTGGAAAGCCTATATCCTGAGTGTTCCTAAGCCTGAGTCCGTTACTCTCTAATAAATCCCACAATCATGAGTATCATCTATACTTCTGTATGGACATCGCAGTGAACTACCAAACCCAGCAGAGAAGTAGAGAATGCTGTAGGAAGCGTGGCTGGTGTAAGAACTGGTGGTAAAAACAGTATCTTCAACAAATGGTGCTGGCAAAATTGGTTATCCATCTGCAAGAAACTGAATCAAGATCCATATCTTACACCTTACACAAAAAACAACTCCAACTGGATAAAAGACCTAAATATCAAACCTAAAACGATAAAGCTCATCCAAGAAAAGGTAGGAACAACAATGGAAGTTTTAATACACAATGAGAACAGACTCCAAAATCTGTCAAAGAAACCACAATCAACAGAAGAGAAAATAGATAAATGGGAACTATTAAGAATCCAACACTTTTGCTCATCCAAAGACTTTATTAATAGAATTAAAAGAACACCCACAGAATGGGAAAAAATACTTGGCAACTCTATGTCAGACCGATGCCTAATCTCCATAATCTATAAGATACTACGAAATATCAATAAGAAGAAGATAAACCATCCAATTAAGTGATGGGCAAAGAAGATGGACAGACATTTCACTTAAAGAGGAGATCCAGGCAGCCAAAAAACACATGCAGACATGTTCACGATCTTTAGTTATTAAAGAAATTCAAATCAAGACAACAATGAGATACCATCTCACCCCAACAAGACTGGCCATGATCCAGAAAACACAAAACAACAAATGCTGGAGAGGCTGTGAAGAAAGTGGAACCCTCCTACACTGTTGGTGGGGTTGCAAAACAGTCCAGCCTCTTTGGAAGGCAATCCGGCACTTCCTTAAAAAAATGGATATCGATATACCATTTGACCCAGTCATTCCACTACTTGGAATATATCCTACAGAATCAAGGCCTTTCACACCAACAGACACATGCACCAGAATGTTTATCGCAGCACAGTCCATGATAGCAAAAAGATGGAATCAACCCAGATGCCCAACAACAGAAGAATGGATAGGCAAACTATGGTACGTATACTCAATGGAGCAATACGCAATGATAAAGAATAACAATGATTCCACGAAACATCTCCTAACCTGGCTTCAACTGGAAGACATTATGTTAAGTGAAAGTAGTCAGAGACAAAGGGACAAATACTGTATGAGACCTCTACGATAAGATCTCAAAAACAGACTTGTGTATAGAAGAAAAGACTCTTTGACAGCTGTAAGGGAGGGAAGAGAGGGAGGGTGAGGGGGGAGGGTTTAGTTTAGATAGTTGCTAGAAATCTGGTTGGGAGAAAGCGGTGATAGCACACATTAGAAACGAGAACAACATTAAGTGGACTACAGCATAACTTGAGTACTCCTTCCATCTTAACCCAACATTGCAAGGATAGAGTAGCTGGGGCGGGGGGCGGGGGGACGACCATGCTCTTAGGCGAATTCCAGGCCAATTGGCACAACTGGCATTTTGCTAAGAGAGCTCTCTGAACCCCACATTGGTGAGTGGCGTCTGGGGTCTTAAAAGCTGCCAAGCTGCCATCCGAGGATACAGCCAATGGTCCCAACTCAGCAGGAATGGATGCTCACGGAGAAACAAAATGACACGCAGTAAAGACAGCCCGGAAGATGGAGAGACCCGCAAGAGTGGGTGCCTTCATCGACTTGGGACCAGAAGAACCGGATGGTGCCCGGCCAGCACCAGTGATAGCCACGATGGAGCTCACTAGGTTGAGTCTCACTGGCAACACAAGAATAAAAAGGGGTGCATCTTGAGATCTCCACTAAAAGGCCTCAATTGATGGTCCAGCGGTTTCGAGGTTCCCCTGAGAGCATGGTCCCCAGCCCTGATGCTGCCCTTACCCATAAATTATAACAAAGGTCCACTCTTTGGACAGGAATGGATTGGGCTTGGCAATGCAGAGTGACCATATACTGGTTGCACTTTATGGTTCTATACATCTATAGGATATCATCCTGCTGACCTCTGGCTGGAGGAAGGAGAGTGGGTGGAGAGGAGTGGAAAGGAGGCTGTTGGGAGGATGAGACATGTATGGAGCAGAGAGGAATAGTGTGCTGTCACCGGACAGGGAGAGCAGTGGAAGCTGCATATAGGTGGGCATGTAAATTTATACGGGAATGTACATTTTTACTCAGTCATGTTAAATAAAAAAGGAAAAAAAAAAAAGAACTGGTGGTGGGGAGAGGAGGTGTGTGTGACCTCCACCTAATCAGAATCAGCCTTAGGCTGTTGCTCTTGATTCGCCTTCCCTGTTGGGAAGTTAGTGGAGGTCGGATTTTGCCCCTTTGTCATTTTACCAACATTTCATATTTTTTTAATTACGTGCAACTTAAGTCATGTTGGTATACTCCATGAAATGCTGTCTGCTAACCAAGAGGTTAGTAGTTCAAATCCGACAGGTGCTCCTTGGAATCTCCATGGGGCAGTTCTACTCTGACGTATAGAGTTGCTATGAGTGGGACCCAACTTGATCAGTGACAATGGATTTTTTTTAAGTCACTGTTTTAGTCAGCTAGTTCTGCTCTAACAGAAATACCATAGAGTCGATGTCTTTAACAAAGGAAGGTTTATTCTTACACAGTCCGGTAGGCTACAAGTCTAAATTCAAGGATGTCTGCTCCAGGGGAAGGGTTTCCAACTTGTGGACTCTGGAGGAAAGTCCGGTATCGCATCAGTCTTTGTCCAAGGAGCATCTTGGAGCAGGTCTGAAGGACATGCTCTTCTCCCGGTGCTGCTTTGGTGATGGTGTGAGGTTCCCAATTCTTTGCCTGTTTTCCTTTCCTTTTATCTCTTGCAGAATGAAAGGATTAAGGGTGGGGCAAGCCACACTCCAGGGAAACTCCCCTTACAGTGGAGCAGTGAGGTGCTCTTCTGAAGGGATTTACAGTCCCACCCTAATCCTTTAACATACAGCACAGCAAAATCACAAAATGGAGGACAATCACAGAATACACGGAATCATGGCTCAGCCACAGGGCTACATCTATTTTTGGGGGGACACAATCCGACCCATGACAGTCATATTAGTGATGACTTTTATTTCATAACGATAAAGGAAGAATCACAAATATTTGTTATAATGGCATGGAGTTGAGGATCACTAGGCTGAAGTCTTAGAAGCACAAAAGTGTTGTGATCCAGTAACACTGCTGGAGATCAAGGACAACAGACGGCCTGGCTAATACCAAAGAGGAGACACATACTCCAGTTCCTCTGATCACGGAGTCCATGACTTACGCTGATAACATTACAACGAGAAAAGTCATGTTCAAACAGAGTATTTCAGACAGTGATACATATGGTCAGGCTTATTTTCCCACTTTATGGGGTGGGAAGTCCCAGTGACATAGTGGGTAAGTGCTACAGCGCCTAACCAAAAGGTTCAAATCCACCAGGCACTCCTTGGAAACTCTATGGGGCAGTTCTAGTCTGCTCTTCAGGGTTGCTATGACTCAGAACCAACTCAGTGGCAGTGGACTTGGGTAGTGGATGGTCTAAGAAGCAATTTGGGGAAGAAGTTTTACAATAGACAAAGGATAAAAATCACAAGGTGAAATGCTGGCATGGTCACTGTCAAGGTAAATGAGTTTTCATTAACTCACACTGCCTCATTAGCTTACATTTCAGTGGTTAATATATGGAAAACCTCAGGTTGATCTGAGTTACTAGTAACTGGCAGTAGCTTGATGCCTTAACTGCTGTCCTTTCTCTTGTTGCAACAAAGTGTGTTGGGCCTGCCAAAAAGCTGTAAAATACAGTATAGAAAATAACATGCAAATCAAAGAAATTGTTTACAAAAGTGAGAAGAGACAGTTGTCACTGAACAGGAAAATCATTCCAAATTCCACATGGTCTATAAAGTTTGTATTCCTTAGAGCTATCTCAAACTTTCATGTTACCTTTGATGAGGAAAGCATCATTTTAAGAATATATTAACTGATAAGTTTCAAAACAAACTTTTTGGCAGAGGACACCTGTTGCCAAAGACACTACAGATATAACTCAATATCCACTATTCTCTAAGCTGTATCATGAAAATATTTTCAGCATCTCTTGTCGTGAGCACCCAGAAAATGTTGGGGGTCATGAGGAAAATAAGTAACTAACAAGGCTTGGGGTCAGCAATAAGCTTTCTTTAATCAAACCACACATTTACAATTAAGCAAGGGGGAAGGAGGTGTCACAACCAGGACATAAAGTACTCTTATTTACATTACTTAAGAACCCTTCTTTGTGTTCACTTTAGCTAGGAACTCTCATTTGCATTAGCTAAGACCCTGACAGGTTCCACGGGGTCCCACAGCAGATCAAGTCATAATGTCAACACACTTACTTCCCTAAAAGCAAGTTTCACTCTAAGGAATGTTTCACTCTACGGAATTTAAGAATTCTGGCTGTGCTCTCACTGTTCTGACATCAAGAGAACTAGAAGTAGAATTTTATGACAGGACATCTCCCAGGTAAAGCCAGCAAGAAAACCACGGGAAGCTCAAGCACTAACAGAAGACTGTCACAGTTACTGGAAGCAGGCCCTTTAGAGTAGGGACAATAAAGTATCTCGGAGGTAGATCTGCCAGCAGACACAGCCACTCGAACCCACTTTTGAGGACCCAGCAGGTAAGGTCCCAGGATCAGCTCAGAGCACAGCAAACCAGTGAACACAGACTCTTTGGAGGAAGCTGGGCCCCGGGGCTTTGAAGACGAGGCACAGCAACAGACGGCAGGCACAGACTGCCAGAGGGAGAGAGTGCCCCCAGGCCTCCGAAGATGAGGTAAAGGGCAGCAGACCACGGGCACAGGCCCCTGGAGGGGACTGCTGCACCCCAATCCAGAGTGCTGGGTTTTTAATACAAGCTGTTTGCTTGGTTCTGGTTGTTATCGGTCGGTCCACACGTCTTATCTTCTGGTACCTCAAGTTGTTGACTTGTTTCCGATTGCCTATTGCCTTTATCGGCTCTCTGACCATCTGTGGTCATGTCTACCTGGCAGTTGTTTTCTTCACTTTCATTTCTTTACCATGACCTTGTGTTTTCTCACCGTCTTAATTTAGCTCAAGCACAGCCATTTTCTGTTTTAACAGTTTAGCCAGTCTTTAACTTATGTTTATGACAAGACTCCACTTTACTGTATACTTTAATACATATACACACACATACACATGTAAATACATATGTGTATGTATACAACACACACATATCATTTCACATCTTTTAACAGTTTTTAGCAAAATAATAGCCTAAAGATGCTGTATTTTTTCTATTTATTATTCATGAATATAGAGTAAATGATGTGAAGGTCTGCCTTAGTCATCTCGTGCTGCTGTAACAGAAACACCATAATGGATGACTGTCACAAAGAAAAATTTGTGCTCTCACAAGTCAGGGAAACCACAAACCAAACTCAGGGCATCAGCACCAGGGGAAGCCTTTCTCTATCTGCAGACTCTGGAAGGTTCTTATCATCAGTCTTCTCCTGGTCAACGAGCTTTCTCAGGCTTGGAGACCCTGAGTCCAGAGGACAAGGTCTGTTCCTGGCACTGCTTCTTTGGTGGTATGAGGTTCCCACACTCTGCCTGCTTTCCTTTCCTTTTACCTCTTATAAGATAAAAAGGTGGTGCAGGCCACACTCCAGGGAAACTCCTCTTAAACTGGATCATGGATATGACCTTCGTAAGGGTATTACAACACCACCCTATTCCTCTTTCATACAAAATTACAGTCACAAAATGAAGAACAGCAAAACAATACTGAGATCACAGCCTAGTCGAGTTGGCATATATTTTGGGAGGTTACAGTTCAATCCATGGCAAGATCCATTTCTTGTGAAGAGTAATATTTGCTCTGGTTATCTACTGCTGCTTAACAAACTACACCAATATTCAGTTCACAAAGTCATGAGTCAGGAAGTCAGATAAGTGGTTCACATCTGATTCATCTTGTAAAAGCTGGAGAACTAAAACGGGAAAATCCACTTCCAAGATGGCTTTTTTTTCACTCATATAGCTGATATCTTTATGCTCTTGAAACTCCCTCCCCCAACACACTAGCATGCCTTGAACTTCTCATAGCATAGAAGTTTCAGGGAAGACAGACTTCCCTATATGGAAGCTGGTCGACCCCAGAGCCAGTCTTCAAAGAGTAAGTATTCTAAGAGATAGGAAGTGGCAACTGCCAATCTCTTAAGGCCTGCACATTTTATGTGTTAAAACTGGCACAGTGACACTTCTCTGGGACATACAACTCATCTGTTTTAGTGAGTAGTGTCAAAGAATCATGGTCACCTTACATCGGCCACATCCTGTTTCCAGCAATAACAAGAAGCAGTCTACAGCCTATAGAGAAATTCTCATTCAGCTGAACACGGACATCCATGATCTGTAAAGCACCGGGCTAAGAACATACAACCCATTAAAAGTACTAAGATTTTCACTCAAATATGAAAAAAGCTATAAATAAGTACACAACTAGTTTTCCAGGTAATATTTTTAATGAGTCAAGGAAAAAAAGATAATAGGAGAGAAAACCAGACATATTAGAAACCCACATATTTCCATTGTCACTGCCCCAGTGAAAATCTCCCCCATGGAGAGATGAAAGAACTGGAAAATGTTCCCTGCTTTGAAAATCGTCAAGAATTGTATTCAGTTTCACAGACAAAACATTTTCAGAGACAAACACGCTGGATGATTTCACTATCTCACAAGAGAAACCAGATATAACTGCATTTATGTTAGTATTCATGACATTTTATCTAAACCCATAAACAATGCATAGAAAAATCATATACACATTTCAGATTACACTTGTAATGTAGGATAGGTAAGTATACAGAGACCAAAGTTTACCAGCACATGCCAGGGGTGGGAGGGAGAGAGAGGAGGGAAATGGGAGCTCACTGTTTAGGAGACACTGAGCCTTTGTGAAGGGTGTTGAGAAATTTAGAAATAATGTTAATGACTGGAAAACATCATGAATATCACCAAATCATATGCATGAAGAATGCTGAGAAGGCAATTTGTACACATAATACAAATATGTATGTTTACCACAATTAAAAAAAAAAAAAAAGACTGCATTTGTAGGTGGACTTCACACATAATTTTGTTTGATGAACACTAATGAAACAAATACTTATTCACTACTATATGCTGAGGCACTGTGCTCCACTGTGCTGGAAATACAAAGACAAATAAAACATAACATTTGCAAACAAGGAGCTCTGAGTCTAGGAGAAATGGAAGTATTCACATAATTCAACAGCGACATGACTGATCCTGTGACTGATACCACCTTGAGGACTAAAGTGCATCTGACTCAAGCCATAGTATTTTCATCTGCCTCCCACACATGTGAAAACTAGACAATGAATAAGGAAGACTGAAGAACTGATGCATTTTAATTAAGGTGTTGTGAAGAATATTGAATAAACCATGGACTTTCAGAAGAATGGACAAAGCTGTCTCAGAAAAAGTACAACCAGAATGCTCCTTGGAAGCATGGATGATGAGCAGTCAGCTCATGCTCTCTGGACATGTGATCAGGAGGAACCAGTCTCATGGTATCAGCTATAACATCATGCTTGGTAAAATAGGGTATCAGAAACAAAAGGAAGACCCTCAACAAGTGTTCAAAAGTAAAGATGTTACCTTGAAGACTAAGCTCCACCTGACTCATGTGGTATTTTCAATCACCTCACATGCACGTTAAACCTGGGAGATGAATAAAGAAGACCAAGGAAGAACTGATGCCTCTGAATTGTGGTGTTGGAGAAGAATACTGAACATGCCATGAAATGCCAAAAAAGTGAACAAATCTGTCTTGGAAAAAGTACAACCAGCAAGAATGGCAAGACTGCATCTATATATTTTGGACCTGTTACGAGGAGGGCCCAGTCACTGGGGAAGGACATCATGCTGGGTAGGGAGTCACAAAAAAGAGGAAGACTATAACAAGATGGATTGGACACAGTGGCCACAACAAGGGGCTGAAACATAACTTTGTGAGCATGGTGCAGCACTGGGCAGTATTTGTTTTATTGTACACACAGTTGCTATGTGTAGGAACTGATTCAACGGCACCACACAACAATCTTGGTATCAAACCCCCCAAAGGTGAACTAAAGGACTAAATGAATGCCCCTGATAATTTCAGATGAAGACTTACACATGCATAGCCCAATTATAGACAAAGATGTTGATGTACATAGCCACATACAAAAAAGTGTGTTTGTATATAGCCAATATAATATTTTTGAAAAGACACGTATCAAAGCTCAATAAAAACATGTCAAAGCTTTTAAAGATAGTGCCATAAATATGAAGGGTTTTATTTATAAGCAACTGTGCTTTTTCATTCTTGCATTTATTAGGATACCTACTGGTTTTGTTTACAGTTTTAGTGTTACAATTATTTTATGCACTGGCAAGTCTAACTATTATTTTTAAGGTAACTAATTAACAAACATCTTTTCCAGCTTGTAATTAGAAACTACACAATTACAATATTTAAATTGGTAATACCAGACTTTCCTTTTTACTAATTAGAAGAGAAATCTACATGTACTACAGATTTCTAATAATTCAAATCTAATGACAAATGATTTAGAAAATAAGACACAATTAGAAAAAAAGTCAAGTTTTACTCCATTCCAATAAACTTAAATAGAACAAACTTATCTAATGGCTTTTAGACTTACTGAAGTCTAACGGCATAGTCAGTTACAACAAATTAACCATCACAAACAAATATTTATTCTATATGCGACACTGGAATCTCAGAAACGAAAGCAAGCTGGAAGATATGCTATCATTCAGATAGATGCTCTGAGAATGTACGACACCCTAAGTAGACTCCTTCTTTAAGGTTTTGCCCGTTTAAAAAAAAAAATCAATGACATTTAAGTACGTGTTCCATTCTGCAAGCCATCTGTCCAAGTTCACTTGTGATAGCCAGGTATATTTCAATGGAAAGCAGTATGTTATTAATATAAAAACCAAACATACTACCATCGAGTTGATTCCAACTCATAATGACCCTACAGGACAGAGTAAAACAAAATTTACCATACTGTTTCCTAGGAGCAGCTGGTGGATTTGAACTGCCAACCTTTTGGTTAGTAACAGAGCCAACAGGGGAACAAAAAGTACATCAGGACTTACTACTTCCAAGCATCTGGCTTTTAGCTCCAGTTGCATTATACAGTGAATTATATTCTAGTAATTAAGCATGATGAATCACTTTTTGCATCATAAGTATATCCTAACAAAAAAACAAAATAGAAAAAGCCCCAGGGTTCCTCAGACCATATGATTCTAAGGGTAAAAAAAAAACAATTATTTCTGGCAAGTACTTTTAGATAAGTGCTAACAAATATCTTTAAGCTATGAAAATACATAAAATTACATAAAAATTAAAACAGCATGATAAATATTTACTAATAACTATCTAATTTGCAGCATAAATTTATTAGAATCCATAAAACAAAACTGTGTGATCACAGTCTCTGAGTACATAGGAAGAGGAAATTCCAAAACCTGTTCTATAAATTCTTTAAACAAGACAACCTTCACTGTCTGCATAATCACAATGGTAATTAACAAACTACTTTTCCTAGCACATATTCCCTGTTGCTATCATTTGATTGGCCAACTGTAAATTCTAAATGCCATATTTACATACCGTTGTCATATAAAGAATGATCAACTCAGCACTAACCAACCATTTTAATATACAACAAGAGAACTTCCAATAAATAAAGCAAATTGGCCAAAGGTACCTTTGTGTCATCTTATGAAATCTATAAAGACATTTAAATGATTCCAACAAAGATGTCTATTTAAAGGTCCCCATCTCTGATTTCTCCTGATCTGTATGCTTTTTATGAATGCCTCCTAGTCTTTTCAAACACAGTCTCTCTTTGAATTCATGCCTTTCTGCTCTGGGAACACTGATGTTTCTCCTATAGAGTAGGTGGTTACCAATAGCCAAAACAAGTGCTTGTAGTCACAGGTTTTTCTATAGAAAGTCAGGAGAACACTCCAAATGATCTCCTTTTTCCTAGAACCAAGTCCACATACCTAAGCATACGTGGATATTCTGACAGTACACACTCTATGAGGTCAGGTGTAAAGGCGTTCACAGCTAGGAATTGGAAGACTCACTACACAGGCTATTTCAAAAAAGCCTACGGCAGAGAAAAAAAATCATTCAGATGAGAATAATCAACTAAACAGAAATAGGAAGAAGTTGATAAGGAAAAACAACAACAAACAGACAAACAAAAAACAGAACAATACTCTTTCAAGCTCTTTCTCTTAGGAAGCGGCACTCAATGTGGTAAGCCTGCTGCCTAAGTATGCCATTTAATATTTCTGGCAAAAGAAAGTAAAATGAAAGAAGCAGGTTTTTGAAGAGAAAACCAAACAACACAACTAACCACGTTGTGCTCTACTTTTCTCTGTAGTTTCCTAAAATATCTTTTGAAATCCACAAAGTCATTCTCCTGTTCAATGTGGTCAATTTATGTATTTGCACATATTTACATTCTACTGGGAGTCACAGAATCCCTTTTCTTGTACTATGTCACTAAGTATCACATTACCTCCCAGATGTGCTACCTCTTCAATTATTAGCGGTGAGCCCTGGTGGTGCAACAGTTAAACACTCAGCTGCTTATCAAAAGCTTGGTGGTCTGCACCCACCCACCAGCCCTGTAGGAGAAAGACTGGCTGCTCAGTTTCCATAAAGATTGTAGTTGTTGAGTTCTGACTCACAGCAAACCTACATACGACAGCATAAAAACACTGCCAGGTCCTGGGCCATCATCCCAGTAGCTGCCCTACTTGAGCCCATCATTGCAAGCCCTGTGTCAATCAATCTTTTTGAAGGTCTTCCTCTTTTTCGATGACCCTCTACTTTACCAAGCATAATGCCCTTCTCCAGGGACTGATTTCTCCTGATACTATATCAAAGTATATGAGATGAAGTCTTGCCATCCTTGCTTCTAAGCAGCATTTTAGTTGTGTTTCTTCCAAGACAGACTTGTTTACTGTTTTGGCAGTCCATAGGATACTCAATATTCTTTGTCAGCACCACAGATCAGTGCCATCAATTTTTCCTTGGTCTTCCCTGTTGACTGTCTAGCTTTAACACGCATATGAAGCGACTGACAACCACCAAGCCTTGGCTCAGGTGCACTTCAGTCTTCACGGTGGTATTTTCCCTTTTCAGCACTTGAAAGCGGTCTTTTGCAGCAGATTTGTCTAATGCAATGAGTCCTACGATTTCTTGACTGCTGCTTCCATGGCACTGATTGTGGGTCCAAATCTTTGCTCTGTTTATCATGATGTTGCTTACTGGCCCACTGTGAGCATTTTTGTTTTCTTTATGTTAAGGTGCAATCCATATTCGGTGCTTTAAGTCCTCTTCCTTTTTGGTGAGCAAGGTTGTGTCATCTGACTAACGCAGGTTGCTAATGAGTCTTCCTCTAATGCTGACGACCATTCTTCTTCTCAGATCATGTCCTCAGCAGACAGACCTAACAGGTATGGTGAAAGCACAACTTTCCTGACTTTATACTACAAAACAGTCCATTATTCTGTTCAAACAACTTCCTCTTGATCTGTGTACAGGTTCCTCACGAGCACCATTAAGTGTTTCGGAATTCCCACTCTTCACAATGTTAACCATAATTTGTTAAAACACACACAGTACAATGTCTTAGCACAGGCAATAATCAACAGGTAAATCTCTTTGTGGTACTCTCTGCTTTCAGCCAGGATCCATTTGACATCAGCAGTGATGTCCCTGGTGCCACATTCTCTTCTCGTAAATCCAGCCTGAATTTCTGGCAGTTCCCTGTCAGTATATTGCTGCAGCTGCTTTTGAATGATCTTCAGCAAAATTTGGCTTGCATGTGATATTAATGCTATTACTAGATAATTTCTGCATTTGGTTGGATCCCCTGTCTTGGAAATAGGTATACATAGGGATCTCGTCCAGTTGGTTGGCCAGGTAGCTGTCTTCCTTATTACTGGGCACAGTTGAGTCAGTAGTTCCAGCACTGTATTCATTTATTGAGACATCTCAACTGCTATTCTGTCAATGCCTGAGTCTTGTTTTTCGCCAATGCCTTCCGTGCAGCTTGGCCTTCTTCCTTCAGTACCATCTGTTCCTGATCGTATGTTACTTCCTGAAGTGGTCAAATACAAGCCAATTCTTTCTGGTACAGTGACTCTGTGCATTCTTTCCATCATCTTTAGATGTTTCCTGTGTCATATAATACTTTCCCCATAGAATCTTTTAGTGTGGCAACATGAGCTTTGAATTTTTTTTTCAGTTCTTTGAGCTCAAATGCTGAACGCATTTTTCCCTTCTCGTTTTCTGTCTGCAGCAATCTGCGTATGTCATCATACTTTACTCTGTCTTCTTGAGCCACCTTCTGAAATTTTCTGTTCATCCTCGTAGCTTCATCAATTCTTCCTGTTGGTGTAGCTACTCAACATTCAAAAGCAAGTTTCACAGTCTCTTCTGATATCTACTTATATCTTTTCTTTCTCTTCTGTCTTTTCGGTGAGCCTTTGCTTTCTTCATGTACAATGTCCTTGACATCATTTCGTAACTTGTCTGGTCCTTGGTCATTAGTGTGTCAAATCTGTTCTTGAGATAGTCTCTAAATTCAGGTGGGACATATTCAAGATTGTACTTTGGCTCTCGTGGACTTGTTCTAATTTTCTTCAGTTTCAACCTGAATTTATGTATGAGTCATTTACTGTATGATCTACGGTAAGCCCTGGCATCATTCTGTCTGATGACATTGAGCTTTTCCATCAATGATCTCTCTCCACAGACGCAGTCTTCACTCCTGTGTACTGCATATGGTGAGTTCCATGTGTATAATCAGTGTTTATGTTGGTGACAAGGGTTATTTGTAACAAAGAAGTTGTTGGCCTTGCAAAATTGTATCATCCAATTTCTGGCATCACTTCTATCACCAAGGTCATATTTTCCAACTACCAATCCTTTTTCTTTGTTTCTAACTTTCACATTCCAATCACCAATAATTATGAGTGCATCCTGATGGCATGTTTGACCAATTTTAGACTGCAGAAGTTGGTAAAAAGTTTCAATTTCCTTATCTTTTGCCTTAGTGGTTGGGACACAAATTTGAGTAATAGTCTTATCAATTGGTCCTCCTTGTAGGTATACAGCTGTTGTCCTATTGCTCACAATGTTGTACTTCAGGACAGATCTTGACATGCCTTTCCTGACAATCACTGCAACGCCATTCCTCCTCAAGTTGTCCTTCCCAGCATATGATTTTCCTATCTCCATACGACCATCCAATTCAAAATGACAAATACCAGTCCATTTCAGCTCACTAATGCTTATGATACCAGTCTTTATGCTTTCCATTTCATTTTTCATGATTTCCAGTCTTTCTAGATCCATACTTCCCACATTCCATGTTCCAATTATCAGTGGATGTTTCCAACTGTTTCCTCTCATTTTGAGTTGTGCCATGTCAGCAAATGAAGGTCCTGAGACCATAAAGATTATAGCCTAGGAAACCCTAGGTGACTTCTACTCTATCTCGTGGGGACACTATGAGTCAAAATCATCATGGCATGTAAAAGCAAATACTAACAGCATAATCATTAATGGAGTCCCTGGGTAGCACAAATGGTTAAGCACTCCACTACTGCCTGGAAGGTTGGTAGTTCAAACCCACCCAGGGATTCCTCAGAAGACAGACCTGGCAATAGGCTTCCAAAAGGTCACAGACGTCAGGACTCAGTGGAGTGTAGCTCTACTGTGCACACATGAGGTCACCATGCGTCAGAACTGACTCAGCAACTAACAACAAAAATAATCATGAATAATAAATACTAAGTATATTATACTGAAGCCGTAACTTAAGAAAGGCAATCATCTGTCCAATTCTATACATAATGATAAGGTCATCTGACCAAATATATGTAGACACACACACATATATATACATATAAAACAAAAATAAAGCCTCCATGACACAGGAGCAAATAACATACAGAATGAACTACCAAATGTCATATTGCAACACCTCTGCAATCCTAAAGTTTGAAAGTCTTGGAACTTACTAGGAATAAGGTCATTGAGCTGATTTATTCTGCACATGTGCAGTTAAGGACTATCCTAATGAAATCACGTTCGCATGGAAGAAAACTGCCCATGTTAAATTACCAACGGCCATGCTAATAAGGCCTTCTACCTAACTTGGCTGATAGAAGCCTGCAGCTCTGATACTACTAATTTATCTAGTAATTCTAAAACTCATAAGGAAGGGAAAGGAGAAGAGATACTTTCTAAAGCAACACAGATAATTCAGGTCTATTGTTGTTCTTTGTAACAATAGAGCTTTTAGTTCTATTCTGTAATTTGCTGTCACTTTATCACTTTTATCTTCCACTTTAAGTCTGTTTCTTTTATTGAACTATCTATTCAGCTGATAATTCATTTAGACTTCTGAAGTTCTATGCCATAAAAACTCCATTTAACTGCCTCCTAAATGGTAGTTAATCTGCACAAATTTTAAATTTGACCTTAATGGAACAGCTTATTCCTGAAGTGATTAGGACACTGGGAGAACAGAGCATGTCCTTAAAAGTGTACGTATTTTTCAAGTGTGTGTGTGTGTGTGTGTGTGTTTGTCCCCCATTCAGAAAACACATCTTGCCAAAGACATATTTGCAAAGTATCTCCTTTTACAATAAAATGCAGGGTCATTTTCCCACTTGAATTCCACTTACACAGTTCAGAATCTCATTCAAGCATGAGATGAGGTGTCAAAGTGCTTTGTTAACAAACTTATTTCCCAGATGTGGCTGGAACAGGGACAGAGGGCTCCAATGCTCTAACATACCTAACAATTCAATTACAGTTATCTTATGGTGCCATCGCAAATTTTTCTTCAACAATCAAACAACCTCAGCTGGAAACCTCTAGCAATAACATAAATAAAGGACCATCTGGCTAGAATAATTAAGGAAGGCTGGAAATAAAACATTAATTAGTGCAGTATTTCAAACGACCTTCAGAGGCCTTATTATGAAATTATATCCAAAACAGGTAATTATTTATTCCATGTTGCTGTTAAATTAACTAGGCATGAATAAATACAAATATCCAAATTTTACTCTTTCAGTGAGGACTTTTAACTCAAAGTGGTAATGACACTGTATTTTTTAACCATAATAAAAGCTATGAACAAATAAGTGAAACCAAATGTCACTACAAACCTTTACAGTTTAAATAGTTCAAATGTAGTATTTTAACATTGAAAGGACCTTGTCTAACCTCCTGGATTTTGGATGAGAAAACAAAGGCTTAAAGACATTAGATGATTTTCCCAACTAGTCTCCACACAACTGGAAAATGGTAGAGCCTAGAGAACACAGAGTTAGTTTTCATTCTAGAAATATTCTTTGCATTTTAAAATATACATATAATAGCTTTGCACATGAGTTATGATGGCTGCTATTCTGCCATTTATTGGATTAAAACAAATGTCACAAAAAACTTACTACAGTTGTCAATTAACAGGCCAGACAACCCAACAGCACCTAACCCAAACCAAACCCACTGCTGTTGAGTCAATTCTGACTCATAGAGACCCTCTAGGACAGAGTAGAACTGCCCCGTAGTTTCCAAGGGGCATCTGGTGGATTTGAACTGCCAAGCTTTTGGTTAGCAGACATAACACTTAATAAGCCAAGCCAACTATCCCTAAAACATGGTCTGTGCTGGGGTGGATTATGCAGTAGGCCAGGGAAGCACACGGTTCTCTTTGCTTAACAAATCATCTGTAGTGATCCATTTCACATTTTTTGGCCTCATCAAAGATTCTGCTTCTAGGTACGACCAGCATCTCCATCACTCTTCCATCCTCACAGCACCTTCCTACAGAATCTTTTCAAATTTACTATCAGGGACAGGGATGGATTTCCCAGCAAGTAAGGTAAGCATGGGCTCACTTGTGCTTATGTATTAATTCATAACGAACAATTTCATATGTTTTCTTACAGATTAGTAAGTAAGCAGTACAAGTAAGGCCATGCTTATTGGGCAGTCCATGTCTAGTGTAGTGTACCAAAGATCACTAGCTATTTACCAATGGGTCTCACTCCTTAGGGAGAAGCTAATGATAACAGGAAGCAGCTCCATATCACTGACCACTCTTGCATCCAGATGTGACCAGATGATTAGTTGTTAATGAAATGCAGATGTGGGCACACAGCACTTCAAGGCCATGGTTTTTTTAGAAGTAGTTGTGCCTTGTGTGCTGTCTCTTACCCAGTGGGGAGACCTAAAGGATGAGGAGCGTTAGATGGAACGGGTCCTTGACTCACTAAATGAAAGAAATTAGCAGGAACATACACATTAAACTGGTCGATGGGAGAGAAATACATTCCTTTTGGTTCTATATTAGCATTATGCCTTATCTAATAAGGAGTCCAAAGCAGATCTGATGATGGTAAATTAATTTTCAAGCTACAGCAGATATTATAAAATGAGACCAAAATATATTTTTAAAGAAAGATGACAATAAAATCAATCTCCTTTTTTAAAATCAGCGTAACTTTATGGCTTTCCCAACAAAGATCATTCATTTTACCCAAATAATGTACTCCTTCTAACTTTGTTAGCCTACGCCTTCTTGCCCAAGAGATATTTTTGTAAGGGAACTCATTTTTTATAGCAGCATGAAGAAAAGTTAGCATAGGGGTCCTTATGAAAATACGTCAAGGGAAGAGAATTCTTGGCAAATTCAGAAAGTACACATTGTTTGTGTAAAATACGGTAAAAGGAATGATGTATGCCACAGGGTTGATGCTAACTGCTAAGGACCCTATAGGACGCAGGAGACTGCCCCAAGCCTGTAAGTCTTTACAAATGCAAGACTGTCACACAGCCTTGTCTTGAGGAGTGGCCAATAGGTTTGAACCACTGACTTTTCTGTTAGCAGCCACATGTTTTAACCACTGCACAAGAGCTTAGTGCACATGATAATCAAAGCAAAACAAACCCACTGCCATCCAGTTGGGTCTGACTCATAACAACCATATAGGTCAGAGTAGAACTGCTCCAGAGAGTATCCAAGGAGCACCTGGTGGATTTCAACTGCCAACCTTTTGGTTAGCAGACACAGCACTTAAACCCACTACACCAGCAGGGTTTCCACACATGATAAAAGCTATCACTTATTTAGTGTTTACCTTGTATCATATTTTACATCCGCCAGTTTCCTTGTCACTGTAAAATAGATAATACCAAAATTTCCATTTAAGAAATGTCAAATCTTAAAACCAGCAAATGGCTGGACAAGAATACGAATCCTGGTCTTCCTGAGTCTCCGCCTGTGTACTGTATGATGAAAGTAGACAGGATCTGGCATAAGACTTGCTGAATACAAAAGTTTTCAGCCGTTCACTTTGAGCAAGGTACTTCATCTCTATGAGCCTATTTCTCCTTATTGGTAAAAATGGGTTTAAAACGCCTACCTACAGTGCCATTGAGGGAATGAAATGAGAGATTGTAACAGTCTTTGGTACAGTGGTAGTTCATGCTTATTATATTAGGTAAGGTAAGGCTAGGCTGTTGTAACAAAGGGATCTACACAATATGCTGATTAAAGAACGAAAAGATGTATTTCTCTAGCCCTAAACAATCTCAGTGTGATTGGTTCAGACTACAGGAGCGGTTCTGCTCCTTGCTGTCCGTCAGACCAGTTCCTTCCAGGTTGTGACTCCTCTAAACCCTTGGATGACAGTTCTCAGACTAACACTGTACTCTTAAAAAAGTAGCTAGGGTCTCAAGGAGTTTTGTGGATTAAAACTATGAACATTCATCATGGTAGAAATAAAAAGTGAACATTTTTTAAAACTTATTTGTTTTGAATAACAATGGTAAGACTTTGTATGTAAACAAAATATGGATGTATTTTTATGAAGAAGCTATATTTAACAAAACCAAAAACTCATGAGAAGAGTCACATTGTTTTTATATACTGGAAATGTGGTTAACGTCAAGCCTACTAGACGACTCCTAAATTCTCACATTGGATTCAGCTGTTAGTCTGTTATGGCGTGCTGTTTTGGTTAACATGAGGCAGCACACAGATACACAGTCGGAAGAAGGGTAGTGTTTTCTTTATGTATTTTAAGTCTATTAAACAGAAAACACTGCGTTAGGTTTTATTTGGGGGGAGTTAGATTTTCTCGAGGATTTGTTGTTACTGGGTACCATCACACTGATTCTGACTCATACTGACCCCATGTGACAGAGTAGAACTGCCTTACAGGGTTACAGACTCACAAGTTGGGTGTGAACTGCCAGCCTTTAAGTTAGCAGCCAAGCACTTAATCAGAGTGCTACCAGGGCTCCTTGAGGCATAATTTACATACTTAGAATTCACTCTTTTTAATTAGTTTATGGCTTATGAATTTTGATAAATGCATACAATTGTGCAACCATCATGATCAAGATATAGCACAGTTCCATTATCTCAAAATATCTTCTCATGATCTTCTTTTACCTAATCCCTTGCACCTACAATAAGCCCCTGATAACGACATTTGTTTTAATTGTAGTAAAATATATTTAATAAAAAGTTCGTCATTTTAACCATTTTTAAGGATGTGATTTAGTGTCATTAATTACAGTCTCCTGTTTTCCCACTGCTGCCTTTATCCAACTCCATCAGTTTTCCATCACCCAAGCAGAAACTCAGTGAGCCTTCAACCAAAAACTCCCATTCCCGATCTCCTCCCCGCCCCTGGTAACCTCTAATGCATTCTGGTTTCTAAGCATTTGTCTGCTCTAGATATTTCATGTAAACCAGGTCACACAATTTTTGTCTTTTTGTCTCTGTTCTACCACACTTGGTATAATGTTTTCAAAGCTGACCCACGTTGCAGCATATATCAGAATTTCATTTCTGTTATATGACTACAACTGAATAATATTCTATTGTATATACCTATCAAGTCCCCCCAAAATACCAAAGCCATGCCAGTGAGTCAGTTCTAAGCAACCCTACAGGTCAGAGTAGAACTGCCCCAGAGTTTCTATGACACACCTGGCAGACGTGAACTGCCGATATTTTGGTTAGCAGATGTAGCATTTAACCGCTTATTCCACCAAGGTTTCCATTCTACTGTATAGATATATACTTTATCCATTCATCTTTGACATATATTTGGGTCATGTGGTCTTATTTCAGGGTAACGCTGGTCTCAAAACATGAGTTGAGGAGTGTTCTATTTTCTAGAAACACTGTGTAGAACTGATATTATTTTTTAAGCTTCTAATTTATTAAAAGGATTTTAATGAAAAACTAAACTTCCTTAATGTTCATGACTACTCAGGGTAACCTTTTCTACTTTTTTACAGTGTAGGTAGTTGTGTCACTCAAGACATTTTTCCATTCCATCTAAACAGCTGAATATATGAGGAAAATGCCCTTGGTAACATTCCTCATTATCCTTTTCAAGTCTGTAGGATTTCCTCTACTGTTGCCTCTCATTCCTGATACTGATGATTGAGTTTTTAATTCACCAAATTACAGGTTTATCAATTATATTTAGCCTTTTCCATGAGTCGGATCCGACTCAACAGCACTTGGCTAGCTGGCTTTTAAAGAACTAGCTTTTCATTTATTTGTTTTGTATTGTTTTTGTTTTTAGTATCATTGACTTCATCTCTTCCCTTTATTATTACTTTCCTCCTGATAACTTTGAGTTCAACTTAGGGTTTCTTAAGGCATAAGTTATAGAACACTAATTTGAGATTTTACTTCCATTCTCAAGTGAAACTTTGGATCACTGATTTGAGACTTCTTTTCTCTAAGTATTTAATGTCATAAATTTCCCTTTAAGAACTTCTTTCCTGAATTATACAAATTCATTTTCATTCAACTCAAAATGTGTTCTAATTTCCCTTATTCCTTCTTTGACCATTAAACATTTAGAAGTGTGTTGGTTAATGTACAAAGATTTGAAGATTTTTTCTTTTTTTTCAAGCTGTGTTTATTTCACAACCCCAATCCTGGTGGTGCCATGATTAACAACTTGACTGCTAACCAAAAAGCTGGTAGTCAGAATCCACTAGCCACTCCACTGGATTCCCTTTGGGATAGTTCCAGTCTGTCCTAGAGCACTGCTGTGATTCACAATTGATTCAACAGGTTAGGCTTTTCCCGGTGGCAAAGCAGTTAAGAGTTACTGCTGGTAACCTAAAGATTCGCAGTTCAGCTGAAATTGACTCAAGGGCAGTGGATTTGGCTTCTTTGTAACCTACTGTGTCTCTAGATTTGCCTATTCTGAACATTTCACATAAACAGAACCATAATTTGTGGCCTTTTAAGACTAACTTCTTTAATTAGGCATGATGTCTTCAAAGTTCAACCATGTTAGAGCATACATTAGTATGTATTTCCTTATTATTGCTGAATAACATTGCATTCTAAACACACGCCACATTTTGTTTTTCCATTTGTAAGATGATGAATATTGTGTTTTCCACTTGTTGACTATTAGGAATACTATTGCTATGAACACGAGTGTACATGTTTGTGTGTCAGTACCTGTTTTCAATTTTCTTGGGTGCTAAAAGTGAAACTGCTAGGTCATATGACAACTCTATGTTTAACTTTCTGAGGCACAAACTATCTTCCAAAGTAGCCACACCGTTTCACATTCCCAGCAACAATTTCTGAGGGTCCAATTTCTCTGTATCCTATCTGACACCAGCTATTGTCTTCTTCATTATAATCATCAGAATGGGTGTCTGTGGTTTTAATTTGCATGATTTCCTAATTACTAATGATATTGAATATATGTAAATATATGTGAATACCACCTGCCTCCCAAAGGTAACCAATGACCTAACTTATACTGACTAGTTTGTCTCTCTTCTTATGAATTTTAAATGAACTGGATCTACAGTATTTATTCTTACCTTTTTTTTTTTTTGGTTTTGGTTTTGGTCATTATGTTTGCGCAGTTCTTCTAGATTGTCACATGTACTTGTAACGGTTCACTTATTTTGATTTTCTGCATGGTGTGCCATTATGGGAACACAAGTATACCACAAATACATTTTTTATTCTATTGTTGAACTTCTTTGCCGAATAATACAAATCATTGTAAATAATTATTCCAATCTTTGAATAATGAATTACACGAATTGTTGTATAATTACACAATAATTATAATTATTAATTATATTATTATATAATTATAAATAATTATATAATATTATAATTATTATATAATTATACTTATTGAATTATACAAATTATTGTAAATAATTATTCAAATCTTTGTAAATGAACACTTTTCTAAATTTCCCATGGTCAAAGAAGGAATAAGAAAGGAAATTAGAAGATATTTTGAATTGAATGAAAATGAATTTGTGTAATTACTGGGAATTTTGGTAATTTCCAGATTTGGACTATTAATAATAATGCTGTTAATGAGCATTCTTGTATCTGTTTTTGGCCAACCTACATATGCAATTCTATTGACTTCATATATCTTGGAGCGGTACTGGCTGGCCACACAGTATGCATACACTCAGCTTCAAACAGTTATCCAGAGGAGTATCAATTTATACTCATTAGAGAAGTGGATGAGGGTTACAACTGCTACATTGTCCTTGTCAACATTTGGCACTGTCTGTATTTTATTTTGGCCACTTTGGTAGATATTTACTGGTAACCAGTAGTTTTACTTTGCATTTCTTTAATGACTAGTAAATGTGAGCACCTTTACGTAGGTTTACTGTGTATCTGATAGCCTTGTATATTGTACCCTCTTTTATGAAGTGCACCTTCGCATTTCTACCCCGTTTTCTGTTGGGTTATCTTTTTTTCTTTTTAACTGATTGGGAAAAAGTTCTTTATATATTCTGAATAAGAATTCTTTGTCTAGTTTATGTACTGAAAAAGTCTCCCAATCTATAGCTTATTTTTTCAATTTTCATCATAATGCATTTTGATAAAATATTATACTTAGCAGAGTCCAGTTTATTACTTTTTATTTTATGGTTAATGATTTTTATGTGCTGCTTAAAACTTTTTTGCCTTCTCCAAGGTCATAAAGATGTTTTAACAATAAAAGCCTTTTCCCATTCAGATCTACAGTCTGTCTACAATTGATCAATTTCACTTTTTAACTCACATGTATAATGTTTATTTTTCTGTAGAAAAAATTAAATAATTTTAAATTTTTAGACAGAGCAGTTTTCCAAATTTTATTCAAATAGTAAAGAATTATGATGATTATCAAAAACACAATTTTTCCCAAATCCCTTGGCTTATGTGGAGTCTAGCTCCATTAGGCTTAATGGACAACTAAAGTCAATGGATTTCTGACATCTTATTTCCTTACTGTCTGGTGGTCAATTAAACTCATTGTAGCAGTATGAATTTTATCAACCATAAAATATGTTACCATTTACCAGATTCTAAGACTATCAGAATCCAAATACATGTACCACTATTCCTTGAACCATTCTGGAATAGGACAATGCTTAATATGGTTGATTGAATCCAAGTGCCATTATGGACACTAATGAATTGCTTCTGTGTAGCATGAAATGGAAAATCCATCTCACTGTAGTCACTTACAAAATGGTAAGGATAATTTGGCAAAAATAATAAAAGTGCACAATAATCATGGTATGTAATATATATCAAAAGTTTAATGCATTTAAGATGTATTACTGGATAAAATTAGCCTGGCCGACTTTTTTCATTGATAATAATTTTCACTTTCAGATATCATCCTTGATTTCATTAATATTTCATTATCATAATATTACATTACATGTAACATTTTCTGTCTTTCCTAATAGAAAGTAAAATGTCAAAACTGTCAGATGCAAGAACCTCCTTTTTCCTATGACAATAATGAAGCAGATTTGAGGATAATAAAATACTGTTTTTTCCACAGCTCCTATCATATAATAACCCCCCTCTCATTCTATCAAGGGAACTACAAAAAAACTCCATTCCTATGGAATCAAAGTACTCCTGGATCTCTATGTTTTAATATTCCTAGAAATATTATTAGAGACAGCAAAAGAGCTGATGAGGAGGAAAAAAAAATCTCACATTAGCTCATGTTTCCATTATCAGCAACGTTAGAAATGTATTTATGTCACACATTCAAACAGGATGGCTTGGGGTTAATGTTATTAAACTATTATTAATTCTACTTACTTTGTAAGCAATTAGGAACAAACACAAGAAGTTATTTGTTAGTATTACTGACTAGTCTTACTTTTTTAATCTGCACCTATGGCTACCCACTTCGATCAAAATGTTTCAACTTACGCCCTGCAGAAGAATAGTTTCTTATAGTGTAAATCTGTAGACCAAATTGAAGCACGCAGTAAGAACCTGTTCAAGATGAATCTCAGAATGACCAAATCTGAATGCTTACACATGGATGATAAAAATATTTACACTGGCAGAGACAGAACCAAGGCTCAGAAAAGATCTCTATTTTGTGATGGAAGTGGTTTTCTCACTAGGATATGTGTATTTTTACAGTGAACAATGGGCAAGAAGAGTATCTCTTCAAATTTTAGCTTTAGAGCCAATAAATAAGTGATTTACAATTTAAAAAACTTTTTTTTAATTATGCATTGAGTCTTACCAACAAAATCTATGTGTATGTGTAATAAGCTCCTTATTCTCTTTGCCTATAAGGATTTTCTGGTACGATACACCACAAATAAATAATAGAGGAAACGCTGGTGGCATAGCAACTAAGTACTACATCTGCTAACCAAGAGGTCAGCAGTTTGAATCCGCAAGGCACTCCTTGGAAACTCTATGGAGCAGTTTTCCTCTGTCCTCCAGGGCTGCTGTGAGTTGACATTGACTTGACGGCAATAGATTTGGTAGCTTTTTTTTTTTGGTTTATAGTCCATCACTAAATGCTTAGTCTTTTTTTCATTAAATTTTTATAACTCTCAAGGAGTACTAAGACTACCACAACATGTAAAATTACATAGTTTGCTGAGGCAAAATCAGCTACAAAACTGACAGAAATAAAAAAGACAGCTGAAGTCCTATTCCAAATGAATTCTTAAAAAACACAAAACATTTATTACTTAAAGAAAGAAATATTCTCTTTCTGTTCTCTATCTTTACTTTGGATATAAGCCAATCCAAGTGCCGTCGAGTCGGATCCGACTCATGGTGACCCGAGGGGCCAGGATAGAACAAAGAACAGAAATTCTTATTTACTCTCTCCTTATTTCAAATATAACACAACAGGAGTTCCTACTTAACAGTCAACTTGATTATCCACTGAAGATCAGGAGAAACTAATTTGCTCCATCAACCCTCATCTAAAAATCAATTTTTTTTTAAAGAAAAGGTCATAGAAAAACAAATACATAAATATTTTTCTGTTTTTATGTCAGGCATGAATATCTGGTGCTTGTTTTCCTGTAACATTTAGTGGGTCCACCTCATCGTATCCACTCCAGACCTTGTGAACCAGCAACTGGATTAAACGGTCTCCAGTCTCCAGAAATCACTTCCCTTTTAAGTTTCCATAATTACACTATTTTAGATTGTTCTCCAGAAATCATTCTCTCTCTTCTTCCTTTTAGATAGAATATATGGATTTTAGCCAGGGACAGGGCTGCATAGAGATCATACCCTGAGGATCCTTTGCACCTAAATGTCGACACGCTCTCAGTTCTGACCAGTGCAATGTGACCGGAAATGATGAGTGCAACTCCTCAAACATATCCTTTAGAAGCCAAAGCCAAGTGCCGTTGAGTCGGATCAAAGGAAATTAACAAAAGTTTCAGTTTCTAGTGTCTTCTTTACCACAGGCTCGAATGTGAAGATGTGGTGCCCGAAAGCCAGCTTCAGCCATCTAAATGAGGACACACACCATCCTAGAGCATGGCAGAGAGCAGGAGAGAAGGAACCCCCTGTCTTGGATCTGCAGACGCAACAGAGCTGCCTGCCTGCTGGGAACCAATCACCAGCCCGGGAACAGGTGGGAGAGAAATACATTCCTATTATTATGATTATTATGTTTAAATCTCCATTACAGCAGCTCAGCTCGTACCATAAGTACTACAAATGATACTCGTATGCTATGAGAAATTAAGATATGGCCCATGTTGCTACTTTCATTTACCAATTATACAATATACAATATACACATGTTAATGATAGGAATCAAAAACTGATCTTAAAAAGACCAATATTTAGGGGATAAACACGCAGCAGGACCTAAGCAAAACGGAGGGTCAGCAAAAAAGAGGAAGATCCTCAAGAAGATGGATTGACACAGTGGCTGCAACAAGGGGCTTAATTATAAAAATGATCGTGCGCATGGCACCAGACCAGGTACTGTTTCACTCTGCCATTCACAGGGTTGCTGTGAGTCAGAACTGATGTGACAACAACATGACCTAAGCACTCTACTTCCAGGACATCTTTCTGCATCATCTCATAGCAGAACTTACTTTAAAATGAGAAGCATCCTCTTAGCAGAGGGTCTGATTTTGTAGGAATTATGTTCCTTTTAATCAACCAAAACTCCCTGGGGGACATAAAAGTTTATTTGCTTATATAAACATTCATAATCTGAGAACAAGTAAAAGAGCACACAGCTAGAAATATTTTTTTTAATGTTATTATACAATAAAAGGAAACCCTGGTGGCATAGCGGTTAAGTGTTACAGCTGCTGATCAAAAGGTCGCCAGTTCAAATCCACCGGGCACTCTTGGAACTTCTATGGAGCAGTTCTGTTCTGTCCTTTAGGGTCGCTATGAGTTGGATCAACTCAACAACAGGTGTGGTTTGCTTTCTGGTTTACACAATAAAATGATCAAGGGATTATGGAGACATATGACTAGGGTTCAGGTCTCAGATCTAACATTTAGTTATGCAGTGACATTGGGTAAGATTTCAATTCTAAGAGGCTGGGACAGAATGAATGTAGAGGAATACTCATCATGTCCCCCCGACTCCTTGGGCACCCTGGACCCATCTCAATCTTAGCACTCATCAGATGCACTGAAACTGCTGATTGAGTGATGTTGGTCCCACACTAAACGTGAAATATGGAAGTCAGGTGGAGACGAGGAAACACATCAAATCTCAGGAGGCGGGAATGCTATTTGCCAAGGAATCACCAACAGTGGCTAGTCAAGAGCAGACTGCGTTTACTGACGATTTCTCGCTGAAGAAATAACTGCTGTGCAGGTGCCAGAGTCCTCCTTTTGTGTCTTTGTTGCATATGTCAACCTAAAGTAATGCCACATGAACAGAAAAAAGTATACATCTGGAAACCTCATCAAACATTTCCCTTCTCTGTGACAGTTCCGTTAGGTCTAATTTTTATACTCTGAGAAATTATTTGCCAAGTTCATTGCTGGTATCAAATCTGACTGAGATGAAAACAGGACACACTAAGAATAACTTAAATTAATTTGTCTGCTGCCTGTCTATGGAACCTACAGAATATTGTCCAAGGACTACTTAGGAAATCTGTGGCTTTGACTCATCATCGTGATAGAACCAAACATGCCAAACACGAACTAGAACATATTGAAACATTTCAAAAATTAATTCATGGACAGATGCTTAAGCAAGATAGAGACCACAAATAAATGATTTGAGCCAAATTCTGGTTAACTCTAAGTATGATAATTACCAGGACAGCTGATGTTTCAAATGAACCTATGCTGCTTTTGGCTACTGAACAACTTATAAAGTATAATTATTCCTGTTCCTTTTCTCCTCCTGAAACAACAAATGACACAGGAGAAGAAAACAAACAATTCCTGCCAGCTTTACAGATAATGTATACCATCATTCTGAAGGTTTCTTCAGTCCCAGTGAATATATTTTTTACAAATCAATATACATGAAAGAGATACATTTATCTCTTTGATATGTATATCAATCTACTGTTTCAGGTTATTATGAAATAGCGTAAGCTGGTGTGAAGCTGTATCATGTAGTCGTGGTTAGGTGCCACCGAGTTGATGTTCAACTACAGTGACCCATGTGACAGTGTCAAACTACCTGCACAGGGCTTTCCAGACTGCAGTCTTTTTGAGAGCAGATTGCCAGGCCCTTCCCCGCAGATCCACTGGGTAGGTTCACATTTACCCACAGCATCACCCGGGGCTCCCGCCCATGCAGCAGAAGTCATGACTAGTCAGCTGTTATCTCTAGAAGGCAGCCTGGAGCAAATTCTGAATCTGAGAGAGAAGGGGTGGGGATCAGCTCAGTAACGGTACACAGGCAGGGACGATCTTGATACTAACAGAGGAGCAAGTTAGGGCTGCTGGACAGGCTTTGACGGGGGGCCTTTGCAGCTTCTTCTGGGTAGAGAAGAGGTTGTTGCTGTGGTAGAAGAGAGAAGCATACAGTCATTCTTGTCTTTTCAGAACCTACCCCAGGTTCTCGTTGACTTAACTGCTACCAAAGGCGAGAACAGAGCCTTCGGAACCCAGTGACTCTCCTAAGAGCAGCCTACCTGTGACACCGCCAACAGGACAGTACCACCAACAGTGTAGATAGCAGTTGTTAAACTATCCATAAAACAAGGAAAGCTTTCATCAAACACTGAACTGTACAGGCAATGAAATTAGTTTTGGGAACACTGCGTAAGTTTGAAGTAGACCTGGTCTCAGTATTATATCCTGGTACATTCTCTTGATGACATCACAGTTTTGGGAGGCTAGAATTTCAGCAGTTACTATGATCAAAAAACAATTCTTGGTTACCATCATTAAATATGTAACATGTAACCATATATTTAGTTAATGAAAGTAGCAAACATGGGCCACATCTTAATTTCTCATAGCATACACATGTCACTTATTTATGGCAAACACTGAGCTGATGTAATGAAGAATAAAAATCTGATGAAGAGCAAACATCGTGGCCTTCAGCATGGATTACACCTCAACATAAACAAAACAAACATTCACACAACTGGACCAATGAGCAGCATCATGATAAACAGAGAAAACACTGAAGTTGTTGCGGATTTCATTTTACTTGGATCCACAATCAACACTCACAGTATTAAGAGCTGAGAAATCAAAAGATGCATTGCATTCAAAATCTGCTGCAAAAGAACTCTTCAAAGTTTTAAAAAGCGAAGATGTAACTTCAAAGACTAAGGTGTGACTGACCCAGGTCATGGTGTTTTCAGGTGCCTCACATGCAAGTAAAAGCTGGACAATGAGTGAGGAAGACAGAAGAAGAATTAATACCTTTGAAAAGTGGTGTTGGTGAAGAACACTGAATATAGCATAGACTGCCATATACCATGTCTGTCTCAGAAGTCGTAGAGCCAGAACGCTTTGGTGAGTTTGATGAGCCTACGTCTCACGTAGTTTGGGTGTGTTATCAAGAGTGATCAGTCCTCGGCAAAGGACACTGTTCTTGGTACAGCAGAGTCAGCAGTAGAGAGGAAGCCCCTCAACAAGATGAACTGGTGCAGTGGCCACAGCAGTGGGCCCCCATCCAGCAGTGATCAGGAGGCAGGCGCAAGAAGGGGCACTGTTTCCTTCTGCTGCATGTCGGGTCACCACCCGGGGGAACCGATTTCAGGGCACCTAACATCCGACTCGACGGCACTTGGCTTTACTTGGCTTAACAACAACAACACTTAACAAACAAAACTAAACTACCACTTCTTTCAGCCTAATGACATTACAGAAAAGGCTGAAATTTACAGTCATTTTTCTTTCTTTCAACCTTAGACTTTTCTTTGTATTTGAATGTCTTCAACAAATATACAGTACTTTACACCTGACTCAATGGCAGTGGGGTTTTACAACCACGATAGATATTTTTCTTAATAAAAAAAAGAAGCAAAATGGACAGCAATGTGCCAAGATATTCAGAACATTTAATTCTGAGTGTGGGACTACGGGTGACGGTTATCTGCTGCTTTGTTTTTTTCTGGCTGGCTGTTTTGTTCCTAATTAAAACAAAAAGTTCAATCAGAAATTTCCGTCAGCTCAAGACACTTGCAGTGACAGCTCTTCTATTTTCAAATTCATCTGCACAACTTCCAGCCAGACTCTGATCAGTGCATGTGGCTAACAAAGGTGCTAGACCTCAAGAACGGCAAAAACCCTAAACTAAACCCACTGCTGCTGATGCCACCTGAAAGCAACGAAGGAGGTCCCGAAGTCTAGGCGCTGGGCATAGGGCAGGATTCTGCCCCAGATGTGGGTGGGTCTCCATTTGGCCGTCTCCTGCTCAGCTTGTGCCGGCCCTCAAAAGCCAGTGAGGAGGAACAGCTCAGGCAGCCGGCGGCCTCCCTTCTCTCCCTTTCTCCCCCCTCTCTCACAGGATGCCCCCAAGAAGAACACGTGCTGGGGGTCGCCTCCAGAATATCCACGGACTAATCGAATGTTAACTGATTCAAACGTTATGACCAACAAAATAGCATTAAGGGATCTCCTGGTTGTCTTCTCTATTAAAACAGTTTATAAACTCAACCAATCTGACTTTTTTCTTTGTAAGTTCCTGAATTTTCTGTACTTAAACTTGATGAAAAATTCCCTTCACCAGAGTGCGTTTCTGAATCCTCACGACGCACTGCCCACTCCGCCCCACTGCACCGCTTCAGTAACACTCCCTGGCTTGAGTTTTGATGCAGATCCCCACTGGCCGTTTGGCAGGACAAAAACATCATTTTTAATGCGTTCAGAGTTTCCTCAGCAATTCAATGTTCACTAAAACTGTGAAATACCAAATAGGCCAAAGTTACAAATGCCAAGATTTTACTGAATTTATGCCCGGCTTTTAGGTAGCATACACGATTTTGTTTCTGCCAGTCTACGTAGGTTGCTTCCCACCCTCCCCTCTCCATAAAACATGACTTCGAATGTTGGAAAGCACACAATCACCTGCTTTGTTTTTTATTTAGCACTTTAGTAACAAAAATTCATTGCCTGTAAATATTACCACCTTCTAAAGGGAACTAAAAAGTTGTTCTGGTTACAAACTCTACTGATAGCACATACAACTTGGAACACTGTGGGAACGTAATAAACAGAAAATTAATTTTATAAAAAGAAAGCATACAAATAAGCCAAAAAGCCACTACTGTCGAGTCGACTCTGACTCATAGAGATCCTACAGTTCAGAGAAGAACTTCCCCACAGAGCCTCCAAAAAGCATCTGGTGGATTTGAACTGCCAACCTTTTGGTCACCAGGGTTTCCGTTATGCAAACAAAGTTAATTTATTTCTTTAATTTCTTTTAGTCTTTTAATTTTTTATTTTTAATTTCCTTCTTTGTCCCATTAGGTAGTATTTTCTTTTTAAAAAATTTCTAATGCCTAGCTTTTTCAAAATCTACATATTTCTTATTTCCAATTTTATCACAGTAATAGAATACAGACTATATGGAACTGATTTTTAGGACATTCTGAGACTTACTTTTTGGCCTCATATATAATTTTTATGAATACAGTACATGTGTTTGAAAATTTTTATTTTCCATTTGGGGAGACCAGAGTTTTAAATATCACAACTAAATCAAGGTTATTCATTATACTATCAAAACTTTCTCTTTCCTTAAAAATGATTCTGCTTGTTTTACCAGTTGCTGAGAGATGCAGGTTAGAACTTCTTACTGGTAGTAGATTCTAATTTTGTTTATATTTTCTAGCTATAAAGTGATGCTATTATAGGTTTATAAACTAGGAATTTTATACCTTTGTAATAAAGACAACCCTGGTACAAAAGACCTGTTTAAAGTGTAGAAAGGCAAAGATGTCACTTTGGGAACTCAAGTACGCCGGACCTAACCTGTGAGTATTTTTAATCATCTCATATGCATGCAAAAGCTTGACAATGAGTAAGGAAGACCACAGAAGAATTAATGCCTTTGGATTATGATACTGGCAAAGAATACTGAATATGCCAATCCTTCTTGGAAGACGTACAGGCAGAATGTTTCTTAGAAGCAAGGATGACAAGAATGCACCTCACTTATCTTGGACATGTCATCAAAACAGACCCATACCTGGAGAAGGATGTCATGCTTGATAAAGCAGAGGGTTACTGAAAAAGAGGAAGACCCCCAACAAGACGGACTGAGACAGGGGCTGCAACAATGGTCTTGAGCATAATGATGGGGAGGAGGATGTCACTGATAACAGAACGGTTACAAGTTTAAATACAGCAGCCACTCTAGGGGAGAACAATGTGGCAATCTGCTTCTGTAGAGATTCACAGTCTTAGAAACCCTATGGGGCAGTTCTACTCTGTCCTATACGGTCACTATGTGTTAGACCACTCAATAGCAACAAGTTTTTGTTTTGTTTTTGCTTTAGCCACTCTCTCCCCCGAACCTCTAAACACCCAACAGTACAGCGTAAGGGAGCCTCGTGGATGGAATCTATGGACGCAATCAGTCACTTGGGTCCTCAGTGGTGGGGTGAGGGAGAAAGGTGTGGAACAGGTCTGGAGAGCCATCAGGATTCCCAATACCTCATTTAACATTCTCAATTCTTCTGCTTTCAACAATACTGTTTACGCTTTATGAGTGTTTCAGTAAACAAACAAACAAAAAAAGGGCCTATTTCCTTTTATTAGGATGATACAGAGTGATGGAAACCCTGGTGCCGTAGTTTCCTCTACTGGTCTGTAAGTAGAAAAATCTACTATTTTTTTGGCTAAAACAGGTATTTTTTATATGTATACTAAAAAAGTCTAGAATTAGTAGAATTCTTTACTCATCTTCTGAACACTGGAAAACCTTGCACTTGATCAACCTCCCTCTTGACTTAAGTATTATTGTCATTTGATATCTTGAAAGCCCTGGTGGCATAGCGGTGAAGTACTACCTCTGCTAACCAAAAGGTGGTCAGTTCAAACCTGCCAGACACTCCTTGGAAACTCTATGGGGCAATTCTACCCGGTCCTGTAGGGTCACAGTGAGTCAGAATCGACTGGACAATAGTGGGTTTGGTTTCGGTTTCAGTATCTTAGCAACAGATGTTTCTTAAATGATTTTTAAATCTTAGATTTTTCTAATTGCTATTCTAACATTTTCATACATTATTAAAGAGTTTCAATTTTTTGGTATACACTTCCATGAAGTTAAACACATGTAAAGATCCTATGAATTTTGATACATTTATAGCACAGAACATAGAACAGTTCTATGGCCCTCAAAGAAATTCACTTGTGCTACACATTGTAGCCACAACTCTATGCCAACACTGCCTGCAGCAACCACTCATCTGGTCTCATCTCTATAGCTTGGATTTTTACAGAATGTCGTATCTATGGTGTCACAGATTGAATTACGTGCCCCCAAAAGTGTGTGTATCAGTTTGGCTAAGTCATAATTCCCAAGATTGTGTGGTTGTCCTCTATTTTGTTATTGTAATGCTCCTATATGTTGTAAATCCTAATCTCTGCCTCTGGTTAATGGGGCAAAATTGGGTTACGTTAAAGAGGACTGGCATGGGACAGTAACATCCTCTACTAAGGTCACACCTCTGACCCAATGTAAAGAGGGTTCCCTGGGTGTGGCCTGTATGATCTTTTATCTTACAGGGGATAAAAGGAAAGAGAAGAAAGCAGAGAGTTGGAGACCTCACACCACCAAGAAAGCAGGGCCAGGGGCATAGTGCATCCTTTAGCCTTGTGATTTCTGCGCTAAGATGCTCCCAGACCAAGCAAAAACTGATGCATCCCAAAGATCTTCCTCCAGAGCTGACAGAGAAAGAAGCCTTCCCCTGGAGCCAGTGCCCTGAATTTGGACTTGCAGCTTACTGGTCTGTAAGAGAATACATCTGTCTTTGTTGAAGCCACACACTTTTCTGTTTATAGCAGCACTCGATAACTAAAACATATGGATTATGTACTATGTAATATTGTGAAGTTAATTTTCCCACTCAGAATTTCTTGTACATATGAATGAATCACTCCTATATTCCTTCGGTGCCCCTGAGTTGCATTTCATTTTATGGAAGTCTATCACCTTCATTCCTGAAAAGCATCTTCACCGGGTACAGGTTTATATTTTAAATTATTGCAATTTTCAGTTCCACAAATTCTACTTGGTGACTTTTCAGTAGTCTTTTTTGTTGTTGTTACTTGTGTATTTTCTCAAACTTTATTTTATCTCTTTCAACACAGTAAGCACAACTGTTGTGTAATATTTATCTGGTCATTCCAATATTTTAAATTTTCAGTTGTCTTTTACTCCTTTATTTTTCCTCAGGTTCCTGTTCATGGTACTTTATCTCCTATGTTGGTAATTTCTACTGCGTGTTGCTTATTTTTCTTGGATCATGTACATAATCAGAGATGACTTGGACTACAAGCAGCTGTTGCAGGTTGATATATGTTGAGCAGAAAAATTAGTAAGACATTTTATTTAAATTTTAAGGTTTTCCTTACCCATGAAAGCAATTAGTAACCATAAAAAACCTCACTCAAACTGCCAAAACCAGACAGAAACTGCCCTATAGCAATGTAAATTTGTCTTATCCTACTGGAAAAGAAGAGTTCACACACCAATGACTCCTACTTCAAGTCTCAAAAAGGCTTCTGGTTACAGGTAGGTGGAGGGCCAAATTATTAGCAGCCAAAGTGGAAGTAAAGTGATTATCATTTTGTCCCAGTAAAGCAGGAAGGCAAGGTTTAGTCAGTCAATGTTAGATTAGGCAATGTACATTTTCTATATTTCTCTCTTCTCTTTATACGTCCCATTCTATCAGCTGCTTTGAGCCTTTTGTGTTTTTTGGGGGGGGAGGCGGGAATCAAAGTGGCCTCCCTATATGCACGTAGAATAACTGCTCAGAATAAACCTTATGTTCAAATTTTTGTGAGTTTGGATTATTTTTCAACACTTCCAAATTACTCTTACCATGAACACACGGCACTTCGAGGTTCCACCTTGATGTGGAGTGCATTTTCTATTAGATTCCCAATCCTGAGTACAGCTTCTGTTTTCACTCCTTTTCCCTTATATTGAGGTGTCAGTCAACTAAATATCAAGTTTATCCTTTTGGACACAGTGCTCTTCGTAGCTTTAAGTTCTCCTTTACCCTTAGTGTTTGACCTTACAGTTGTTATGTATTTTGTCAATTGAGCTCTTTAAGCCTTTTAAGAAATTAGAGAAAAACATTTATCTAGCATTTTAGAATTCAGTGGAATGGTTTGAGTGATAGACCTATCCCATTAACAAAAGTCCCTGCATTACTGGCCATGATCTTTTGGTTAGAGTACCATGCAAAATTATAAACTTCATTTAAAAAACATGAAAAGTCTAGTGCCACTTAGTCAATTCTGACTCATAGCAATCCTACAGGTCAGAGTAGAACTGTCCCATAGAGTTTCCAAGGAGCACTTGGTAGACTTGAACTGCTGACCCTTCAGTTAGCAGACATAGCACTTAGCCACTGTGCTACCAGGATTTCCTCCAAAAGTATTCATTAAAAAACAAAAGAAGAAGAACAAGCCCACTGCCATCAACTCAAGTCCAACTCTATAGGTCAGAAGAGAATTGCCCCTAGAGTGTCCAAAAGTTTTGAACTGCTGACCTTTTGGTTAACAGACATAGTACTTACCCACTATGCCACCAGGGTTTCTGAATGAAATTAGTATTAGTCAAAAATTATTATGTCTCTATGCATTAGGTTACAACTGATGGCATTTAATGAAATAATCACAGCATTTAGCTATACAAAATTTTGCTTACTGAAATCAACAAAATAGGTGTTATAATATTTTATTCTTTCTGACATAAATCTTTACATTATAATATAGTTAACGATCTAAAACACAATAGATAAATCTTCCATTTGCTAAACCCACTGAATTATATAACCTGAAAAAGATACAGTAACCATTCTATCAATTTATACCTTTTAACATGTCTACTTCTGTTTAACTTTAAATGGTATATTATGAAAATGTCCTATAAATGGTGCATGAAATAGACTAAACAACTTGATATGGACAAAATAAGATTTTCTATCTAAATGAAATACATAAAATTTACAAAGGCCAAAATTGCTACCTACAGTTATGACTCGTACATTAGAAATAAAGCTCTTTTTTCAGTGTTCTTATTATTTCTATACTTTGTTATTTATATTAATCTGCTTATTTAATAACTCAATCTCATGGATCATTACACAACACCTACAGAGGTATACAAATGTCCAATTTAATCATTTCCACCTGATTAAACTCTTCTTTCACTATTTTATTGCAATGTAAGCTTTACAGAAATATAAAAAAGAGAGGAAAATTATTTTGTTGGTCAGATAGGACTGCTATTTTAAAAGTCCAAATTTTTGTAATATATGATTGACATACCTGAAACTTTAAAACAACTGTAAATGTTTACACTGGAGATTTTCTATTCATGGCAATCTTCATCAATGCAAAGCATTAACAACAAAGATACTCTTTACAGACTGAGACTAGAGGAACCTCGGGGGACACGTCTGAGTCAGTTAATCCGGGATTAAAACAATTCCTGAAACCAACTCTTCAGACAAACATTAGACTGGACTATAAAGCTTAAAATACTGCTTATGAAGAATGTACTTCTTAGTTCAAGTAGACACATGAGACTAAATGGGCAGTCCCTGTCCAGAGGCGGGATGAGAAGGCGGAAAGGGACAGGAGCTGGTTAAATGGACATAGAAAACCTGGGATGGAAAGGCGGAGTGTGCATCACATTACAGGGACTGCAACTAGGGTCACTTAATGATATGCATATAATTTTCATATGAGAAATTAACTGGAGCTGTAACCTCTCACCTATACCACAATTTAAAATACAAAGAGGAAATGTAAAATTGCCATTAGGCAAATGCCACAGTAGCACAGTTAACAGCTGTTTCAGGCAACATCTAGTAAACCATCATTAGTGATAAAACAAAGCAATATCACGCATCCACTGACACATCATACTGACAACACATTAATTCTGTAGCATTATTACCAAAAAGTGCACACACACAGTCTAACTGTGAGAAAAGTCACACACGCCCAAATTGGGAGGCACTCTACAAAATAACCAATGTACTCATACAAAAATACTGAGATCAAAAAAGAGAAAGAAGACTAAGGAAATGTCACGGGTGCTGAAGCAATGGGTAAAAGTTCACAGATAAGACGCGACTAAGGAGAGATAAAAACTAACAACAATGTGGGACGCCAGATTAGATTCTAAAATAGAGAAAAGCCATCACGGGAGAAACTGGTCAAGTTTCAATACAGTCTCTTCCTTAGTTAATAGAATTGTAACCAATGTCAATTTCTTGGGTTTGAACAATGAATTATAGTTCTGTAAATTGTTAACATCAGGGAAAGTGGGTGAAGGGTATATGTGAACTCTCTACTATTTTTATAATTTTTCTCTAAGTCAAAAATTATTCTACCCCTGAAACTATTGCCCTGAGATAAATTTAAACCTTAAACCAAAATGTCCCCTGATGTCTTCTCAAAACCAAACAATATACTGTTGCCGCTGAGTCAATTCTGACTCATATACCACCAGGGTTTCCAAAGCAAACAATAGTTTACCTTAAGTAGCAAAAAAATTGCTTGCTATATCATGCGATTTAAGGATTGTCTATGTGGGATCAAAGTGACAACAGCAACTTGAAAGATTAAATAGGAACCTTAGAGGGCAGAGGATTTATGTCAAAAGACAAGGAAAAATTCAGGAAAGGAAGGTTTTAATGGTTGTACAACTTGAAGAACATAACCAACGTCACTAAAAGGTACATGTAGAAACTGTTGAGTTGGCTTATATTTTGCTGTATATATTCTGAACGACAACAAATTAAAAATTTTTAAATTATTTCAAAATAAAGTTACAAAAAAAAGATAGTCTTTATTTTGACATTTTGTATTCTGCTTAAGTCTATAGAAAGAATGAATGCTGTTCAGTCGAATTTCTACTAAAAATGGAATTGACCTAGGTTTTCACAACTTTGACATTAGCAATTTATTGTTAAGGGTCGCTTAATTAAATAACATTTATTAGTGGTTAAACAAGTTAACCAGTGTTCTAAGCCCATTGACATTTAAAATTTATTTAGGTATTATTTTTTCCTGTAGTGCACAGATTAGGAAACTGAGGCACAGGCAGATTTCATAACATCACTGAGATTCGGATTCAGTCAAACTGGTCGTAAAGTCACCATCTTCTTGTAACTCTATTAACTGGTTATTCACAGTCAGAGTTAATTTACTTATAAAAATAAAATTATGAATAGCTACAACTGTCACTTGAGGAGTACTGAGGACCAAAAAAAAAGATAAAGAAAAAATTCTTGAGGAGGCTTGGTCTCATCCTTCCTATAGAGATAGAGGTGCCATAGGAACTGAAGAGATTTTTTGTGGCTACATAGACTCTATAACATAAAATTATTTTCATGAGGTTCAATGGCTGTCATGTTATTTATTAAATTTACTCTATTTACTAGTCATACTTGTTTATATTGCAGATCTGGAAAGGCCACACAGTATACCATGACAGAAAGCAGTGGTTAAGAACAGCTTCTAGACTTACAGTGCCTTGGGTCTATATTCTGTTTCCCCATCACTAGATGCATGATTTTGGACAGTTATATAACTGCTACAAGGTTAATTTATACAATAGGATAATAATTTTACCTGCCTTTACAAGCTGTGGGGACAGAATTGAAATAGTGTATTTTATAAAGTACTTAGAAAAGTATCCAATATGAAGAAGGTAAGTAGTCTTTTTCCAATACCAACTATCTGAAGTCCACCTGATTAGAATAATAGCTCACAAGCTTAGCTTCTGTCTCTTACACCTTACCTGTGGTCCGGCGGCACAGAGGCTCTAAGCGCCACCTACGTCAACTGAAGACACCATCATCCTACAGCTTGTTCATCTCTCCTTCTCTGCCCACTCTAACCAAAGGCGTGACTATCAGACCCACGCCTTTCTGCCTAATATTGGCAATGCTAAAATGTGAGATTTCCTGTCCCTTGCTTTGTCCTCCTCCCACCTCACTCTTCTTTTATCAAGTACCATGCCAAAAAATATACACAATCACATCTATGCAGAGCAGGTGCAGTAAAACATGTTTTGTGTCTATTTCTGAACACAGAAAACATTTTTCATCCCTTCAAAGGTGAGTTCCTAAAGGATCACCACAGTTTTGATGATGACTCTAAAACCATATTACATAAAAGAAAGTTAGAGGCAGTCATTTTTTAAAGCCTATATTAAATATTGTTAACTTATAATAATAAGGAATCCTGGAAAAAGAAGGGTTAATACTTGGAAAGGTAGGAGGTTAGGGTTAGAACTTGCCAGCACCTCCAAGGGAAAGAAGACTTGGCGATCTGCTCCCATAAAAATTACAGCTCAGAAACTCGATGGGGCAGGTCTACTCTGTCATACGAAACCACAAAAACCAAACCCACTGCCATCGAGTTGATTCTGACTCACAGTGTTCCTGTGACAGAGTAGAACTGCTCCAGAGTTTCCACGGAGCACCTGGTGGATCTGAACCAAAAGGCCAGCAGATGCGGCACTTAACCCACTATGCCATCAGTTTCCTTTGTCATATGGGGTCACTGTAAGTTGGAATTGACTCAATGGCACACACAACTGCAATTGATAATCAAAACCTGTGTTGACTCAGAAGTCAGAGTATGGTTTCTCGTGTGTGTCACTACTAGAAGAACAGAGAAGAGTGTTTTTCCTTGGATTTCACCATGATCCCCACCAGAACTCTCAGCTGCTAACACCCTGGCTACTCCACTGTCCTCTACTCAGTACGTTCCACACTGTTATCAACAGAGAGCTTGTGGAGAAAGCAACATAATTTTGGTAGAGTACAGCGTCTATAGCACTAACTAAATTGCACAAGCACTGACAATTAGGTTCAAGAACTCATCCTAGAAAAAGTGCTCCATAGCTCATTGCTGACTGTCACCCTGGTCTCCTTAGAAGTACACCCCTTGGGAAGCTGTGCACCGACGCCAGGGCCTAGTCCACCCTCTAAAGCAATTACAGAACTGTTTATCTCAAACGGCCATCAAAGCTGTTGTCATATTACCCTTGATGTCTTGAATGTCATCAAAATGTCTTGCTTTCACTATTTCCTTTATCCTCAGGTAAAAAAAAAAAGTCATTGGGGGCAGATCAGGTAAGGACAGTGTTCCTATACATTTATTTATTTACTGGCTAAAATCTCTCTCCCAGACAACTATACAATTAAGTTCACGAACTTGCCTCCTTGCCACCATGTGCAATGACCATTCCAGAAAGAGTTCCAAAACTGCTTTGATGGGTGGACTGGGCATTGGCATCAATGCATATCTTCCCGAGGGGCACACTTCGCAGGTGAACATAGGGATATTCAGCAACGAGGTATGCAGCACTTAAAACAATTAAGTTTGAGGACTTCATTGTTGGACCTCATATGCCTCTAAAAAAATAAAGAATTTTTCACAAACTCATACAAGATTTTCGTAGCTCATATAGATTAGTGCATTAGTATTATTACACTTTGGTAATATTAAAATACAGAAACATTTCCACTTAACTCTTATATTCCATTTTTTTAAATATATTAGCTATAAAGCATTTTATATTAATGCGTTTGTTTTAAGTCCTTAGATATACATGCAGAGTGAATTCATGCTACCCTTTGAAAATAATCCCACCGCTCATTTTAAAACAGGAAGTCAAACAGAACTGTGAACCAATTATTCAGCTTTGTCTACTAGGATTTTAAACTATTAGGAAATTCATTACTCTCAACAAAAATTCCTATCATATTACTTCGACAATGAAAGCTCACATACTTTAGCTACACCTGAAGTGTATCACTTTAACTTAATCATTTTAAGATCTCAGGTTTTCAAAACAGCAAAATAATTTAAAACTCAACAACATACACTGACAGTAACACTTTCTAATAACATGTTTCAAAGCAGGCTCTGTAAGATCCTTTGAATTCTGTAGTTCCGTATTATCACAACATGTTAACTTCCATTACCTACAGCTACCCTTCACAAGGGTCAGTCTAAGTCCATAAAATGTATCATTCAGAATTCTGAATTCAATGCAAAGTGTCCCAGTGATAGTAATAGATATCACTGACACATCATAAATTTTTACTTTGCAGACCTTTAATTAAGAATAAAAAAATTCAGTTACCTTCCATGTACCACAATTAAAGTGGCTAAAAATACGAATGCAAGTTTTTAGTAATAACTATATATCCACTGTGACATATTTGGGCTACTGCAATATATAGCTATAATAATAAACTTTTATCTAAGAGTATCAACAATGTATGCTTTATTATCTTTATTACTTGACCTACAGGAATCTTTCAAAACAAAAATGCAGATACATAACTTCATAGTTCAGATTTGCTTTTCAAATCACCTTTTGTTGTGACTTCTACTGATACTGAGGATGGCTGAACAGAAATATTTGGAGTTTGAAATTACATGTTTTAGGGACTTACACTGAATCTTCATAATGTAAGAGTATCTGTAAATAACGAAAGTTTATCAAAGCTCGACGGCACTTGGCTTGGCATAACATTATTAATAATGCAGACTTCAAGAGATCTATACAGGCTCTGAAAAACATTACTGGGTAACATAATTTCCAACATAAATTTCTGAGTCCTTAAAGAATCCTTATGAAGATCTTGGTTGAAAGCAAAGAATAACAAGAAGATGCTTTCCTGTGGTTTACTTACTACACAAAGACATTAGACTGTGAATCATAACAAATTATGGACAATATTGCAAAGAATAGCAATTCCAGCACACTGAACTGTGCTCACGAGGAACCTGTACATAAACCAAGAAGCAGAGGCTCAGTCAGAACACAGGGAAATAAGAGGATTTAAAATGAAAACAAGTGTGTATCAGGGATGTATCCTTTTGTCACACTGATCCAGTCTACTGAAACCCTGGTGGCATAGTAGTTAGGAGCTACAATTGCTGTACCAAAGTGTGATCAATTCACACCCGCTAAATGCTCCCTGGAAACCCTGTAGGGGAATTCTACTCTGTCCATGAGTTGAAAGCAACTCATGGCAATCGATTTGGTTTTTATTCAATCTCTACATTAAGCAAATACTCTCAGAGCCAAGCCAAGTGCTGTAAGCTGGACTATATATAAAAGAACATAGTACAAGGATCGGCATAAAACTGGTTAACATCCTGACATACGCAGATGACACAACCCTGCTTGCTGGAACTGAAGAAGACTTGAAGCACTTACTGATGAAGATCAAAGACAACAGCATTCAGTATGGATTACGCCTCAGCATCAAGAAAACAAAAATCCTCTCAACTGGGCCAATAAGCGAAATTATGATAAAAAGAGAAAAAACTGACGTCAAGAATTTCATTTTACTTGGATCCACAATCAATGCTGAAGGAAGCCAAAGTCAAGAAATCAAATAAAGCACTGCACTGGGCAATTCTACTACAAAATATCTTAAAGTATTAAAAAGCAAAGATGTAATTTCCAGGACTAAAGTGCACCTGAGCTAAGCCATGGTATCTTCATTTGCCTTATACACATGGGAAGCATGGACAATGAATAACAAGATCAAAGAATTGATGCCTTTGAACCTTGGTGTTGGTGAAGAATATTGACTCTACCACGGGCTGTCAGACAAATTAATGAATCTCTCTTAAAAGAAACACACACCCAACTACCCTTACAACCAAGAAAGTGACACTTCAATTCATACGCTTTGGACATGCTATCAGGAGGAACCAGCCCCTGGAAAGGGCATTGTGCTTGGTAAAGTAGAGGGATACTGAAAAATAGAAGACCTTCAACCAGACAGAATGACCCAGTGGCTGCAACAGTGGGCTCAAACACAGCAGCAACTGGGAGGATGGTGCAGGACTGATCAGTGTCTCAGTGTGTTGTTCAGAGGGTTGCTACAAATTAGCACTGACCCAATGGCACTAACAGCAACAACAAAAAGACTACAAGAGCCGTGGGGGGAAAAAAGACCTTGATGACATATAGCTTGGCTGGAACTGGAAAGACAGCTGTTTTTCCTATTAAACCAACAAAATTATCACCTGTAAATGTTTGTGCTCAATATATGTTCTATTAAATGAGATAGAATCAACTACAGTAAGTAAAATTCTATAAACAATGGCTTCTTTATCAGCTAAATACCCCGAATGGAAAATCATGGTGATGGTGTTCTGGTCCGACAATTACGTCTATGAATTTAAATATTCTAAGTGCTACATGTATCACTGCTGAATATCACTACAGTCACCTTCAGAGTACTCCCCTTGGGAAGCTATGCACTGATGCCAGGACCTAATTCACCCATCCAAGCAATTTTGGAACTCTCTAGAATGGGCATTGCTCATGGTGGCAAGCTGACAAGTTCACAAACTTGACTGCATTGCTGTCCGTGAGCAAGTTCTTAGCCAGTAAACAAGTAACTCTATTGGAACACCGCACCTACTCACCTGATCTGGTGCCCATTGAGTTTTTTCTTTACCAGAAGATAGAAGAAATATTGAAAGGAGGACATTTCGATGACATTCAGGACATCAAGGGTAACACAATGAAAGCTCTGACGGCCATCTGAGAAAAAGACAACGGTGGACTAGCCACTGGCACTGATGCATAGCTTCCAAAGAGGAGTGCTTTGAAGGTGACCATAGTGATGTTCAGCAGTGAGGTATGTAGCACTTTCTCTAGGATGATTCACAAACTTTATTGTCAGACCTTGTGTAAATACGAAGGAGGAACGCAGTTGGCAAGGATCCACTGAAGTCTTAGAAGTAACGAAGTGACATCACCAGAGCAGTGGATAAGAAAGCCTAATCCAGAGCTGTGAGTATTTGACTGCAATAACTGCAACTATTCTATGCCAGTGACATACAACCTGTAGCTTCTCCGTAAGTATAAACAAGTAAGAATGGAATAGAAGAAAAGGCATTGGAATTGGAGTCCGAAAGTTCAGGCTGTGTGACCTTCAGGTACCTCGAGCTCTATCAATAAAATGAGGGTGGAGGGCAATATTTCTTGAAGTATATATTGCATAGATTGTTATAAGGATGAAAATAAACACTGCCTTGCTAGCAAACTGTATATTATTGAATAAACAGAATGAATCATTATCTGTCATACAATTATTATTTTATGAAATGAGTATCATGTTCATAAAAATCAGTAACAGGAACAGAATTTAAATAGATCAGAGAAAGAGAGGGTTCCATCTTGAGTTACACCTTTTAAACGAGCAGAATAAAAACAAACAGAAAATAATTAAATGCTGTTTTATTTATTCGAAAATACTGAGAAATCAAAGTTGATTATTTAAAATGAAATCAGACACATGAAAGAATAGGATCTTTACTAAACTGCACTGTCTCAAAATTTAGAACACGGTGGAAAAGGCTATGATGGACAATGCTATATAACAAACAAACTGTTGAAAAATACAGATGAATCCCATCATTTTGACCTTGAGTAAGAAGTCACTAGGAAATATCATCACTATATTAATACACTTAGCAGTGCAGGAAGACAATGTCCCTCATACTTTCTCACGCATCACTGAACTGTGACAAACGCTGACAGTTAGAGAGCAGATCTCTAAACGTTATGACACCATCTCGGTGACAGCTAAGGAAGAAAACTGAGTACAATTGCTATTTCCTATTTATTAGCACAGCCATGGCTGGGAAATATAGAAGTATATTGACCTAAAGTGCTAATGTAAATATTGTTAATTCATGGCACTTGAGGAAAAAATGGTGTGTGCATTTGTTTAGTCTTTTACCATAAGCAATTTGTCTTCGAGTATTATGTATAATAATGTCAGAGAAACATCTATTTAAAAAATATTGTTCAATAACCTTGCTCCATTACAAAGCAATTCATGACAAAGGTCTTTTGCAGCAGCAATAATATTTGCATAATAATTGCAAACTCAGAAAAAAAGCTGCAATGTTACAACTATATTCCAAAAGTTTTCTTTGCCATAAATTAAAAATTTTCAAAATTGCTTTGAAAAGCCAACATTTTACTGCTGAAGCTTGTTACTTAAATATTCATCTTACACAGAATGTAACATTCTCATGTTGTACCTTGAAAATGAAAGGCAGATAAGAACATTTCTTAATGAACATTTTTGATTGAATATATTGAGCAGGAAGGATTATATTTTCAGGGTAGCATTAAATTAAGCAGGCAGCTCCCATGAACAGTTTTAGCAGCTGTGAGTTTAATTCTATGAGTATCATGCTGAAAATGCACATTCCTGCAATCAAATATGCAAAGCCTAATCTCTATAAAAGCTATCTGAACTTTTGCCTCTCAATAAAGGGTTGATGTGAAAAATATTTCTGAAAAACAAAACATCATACATTTGCAAAAAGAAAATCCAAATTATCCACGATGCATTTCAGTTTATTCCAGAGCAGTCAATGTCAGAGACTAGATCTAGGACTTTTAACACAAGATAAACTGAGACAAAAAATTTCTTTAGTTCTTATTCCTACTTGCTAGTGTAGTAAAGATCATGACACTCAAGTTCTTATTTAGAGGGACTAAACTCTATCTTAATGCAGTCTGCAGGAATTAAGAAGAAAATAAACTCAAAATACTTAGTATGAAATAAAAAGATCTCAAATTTTAATGAAGAAGACTACCACTGATTTGCCTGTGGATCTCTGCATTCACAGACTGAAAGGCATTCATCTATTTAATTATGTACAACAGAAGACGTTTGAAATAAAAATATGAGAATAAAGGTATTTAATGTCCATAACATATAAATTAAAATACATAATATATTTGTTTCATGAAGCTACTGAATATTCCTATTATTAGACGTTGATACAGTTACATATTCGTCCAAACTTATGCCTAGTCATCATCCAAATTTAGTTTGTTATTTGGAAATTAATGCCATCAAATGGAGAAGGAAAACAATCATTCCATTTCATTACTGGCTACGAGAACTCCTGTTTCTGGTGAACACAACATAACAAAAATGGATACAGAAAAACTGATGAGAGGGAAGGCATCATAAGGAGATAATGACTACAGTAAACAACTATTCTAATTGCTGTATAGTCAAAAAAATTATTAAAATGAAACTCTAAGTGTGTATTATATTTGGCCAACGCTTGCTGTGAATATTAAACCATCTACTAATATATCCATGTAAAACTGTTACCAGTTTCAGTAACACATGATATTATCATTTTTCTAATTTAGACTCTCCCTACACAAAACTTACAAATTAGGAGAAACATTGGATAGCATATTTTGAGCACATTTTTTAGAAAGCAAAGGAATTCAAAATTAAGAGTTTGTAACCAAAATTAATGATTTTGCAACCATGATCAGATTTGGCCATCTGCCCTCAACAACCAGAAAAGTGAATGGAATGCATCAAAGAACTGCATCCCTGACATCAAACAAGACAGAGAGAGCAAGGACGGTGATTCCTTAGAGAAGGGACACAAAAGAAACGAGCCAACAACTGCCTGGTTCTCTGCCTGGAAGCATTTTCCAGCTTGCAGAGCAAGTGAGGTTTCCTAAGCTGAAGCAACTTAGGAAGTAAAATATCAAAGTTCAGAAAGACTGAGGTCATTACAAGTTGTGGGGCAGCTTTCTTAATGGGAGGCAAGACTTATTTAAAAAAGAACTCCAAGAAAATGCATCAGGGTCTCTTTGAATCTTAGCAGAATACCAAAATGCAGCCAAAGAATAATGAGCTGAGCAATTTCCTGAGCTCACAAAGAGCCAGAAGAAAACATCTGAGCTCTAACCAGCCAGAGTGGAGAGTCTTTGATCAATCATGGTACTCAGCAGAGAGTACACAAAAATCCACACCTTAACAGCAGGCTGAAGCCTAGGGAAAGACTAGTCTAGACTACCCTCACAAAGCTTCAAAACAAATCTCAAAAGGATTAAATCTCACCTCAAGTAACTTGACTGCCTATAGGAACAAAACTCAACACTTACAAAGGGAACAACAAAATTAGCCGCTTGTTAATGTACAATCTACCATCTCTTGCATCAAATAAAAAGACTACTAGATAAGAAGCAGGAAACTAAGAATAACGAGGGTCAAAACTATCAGGCCCAGAAATGACATCCAAAGACTATGACACATAAACAGATAAACAGATGTAAGACAAAGAGCTGTCTTCCTTTTTCATAAGAAGCTAGGCAAAGAAGAAGAAGAATGAATGACATTTTGAAAGAGTTGAAAGAAAAAAAATGTCTATCTAGAATTCTATTATCTAGTGAAATTATTTTTGAGAAAATTAAGGCAAAACAGAACAAAACACGATTTCCACAAAGTGGGAAAGAATTTGTTGCCAGCAGATTTGTAGCAGAGGAGATGTTCGCAGCAACTGTTTAAGACGAAGGACAACACCATACCAAAACCAGGACCTAGGCAAAGGAATAGAGAGGACTGCCTATGGCAAATGTGTGGATAAATATGAAATATCTTTCTCATATCTAAATTTTTTAAAAGACAACTGATACCACGTACGATGATGATAGCTATAAAACATGGACAAGTAGAACATATAACACAACAGCACAAATGATGGGATATGGAAAATAGAAACAAATTTTTGTAGTTTCTACATTATACATGAAGATGAACTATATTAAGTTCAAAATGTTTATTATAAGCCCTACAGCAAATACTTTAGAAAAAGGAGCTAAGGAAAAAAAAAAATGAAGATAAATTGGAATCCTAAAAAGTACTCATTCTAACCCCAAAACCCACAGCCATAAAGTTATTTCTGACTCAAAGTGATCCTACAGCACCTGGAGGATTTGAACTGCTCACCTTTTGGTCAGTAATAATAGCACTTAACCACTACACCACCAGTGTTTCCACTCATTCTAAAAGAGGAGGGAAAAAATGAACAAAGAGAAGCCAGTATCAAGACTGTAGTGACAAGGTTATTTATAATTACAGACATGCAGCCTAAACATTACAGTTAAAAACACAAAGACTGTCATGGTAAATACAAAGACAGGACACACTAACTACATGTTCTTGATAAGAACCTACTTTTAAATCTAAAGATACAAATAGGCCAAAAGAAAACAAAATGGGAATGCTATACTAGACAAAGATTTGGTTTAAAAAAATAGGAGTGGCCATAATAATATCATTAAAAAGTAGGTATCAGAAGATAGGTTATTAGTAAGAATGAAAAGGAGTTATTTCATAATGATGTGTGAATTCATAAAAAGTCATAGCAATCTTAAAACTGTTTGTACCCAGTAAAACAGCTTCAAAATACATAAATTAAAACTAACCAAACAGAAAGGAGAAATAGACAAATTCACAATTATAGTTGCATACTTCAATAATTCTATTGATAGAATAAGTACACAGAAAATAAGAATATAGAAGACTTGACATTAAATCAAACAACTGGATCGAAGTGACATTAATGAAACCATCTACCTAACAACTGCATTCTTTCTTGCATGTATGGAACATTCATTAATGTAGATCATATTCTAGGCCATAAAACAAGTCTCAAACACCACTGAAATCAAAGTGTATTGTCTGACCATCTCAGAAATAAATTACAAATAAAAACCAGAAGGGAAGGAACACAAAATATATGGAATTAGCATATTTCTATGTAACCCATGCGTTAAAGAAGAAATCACAGAATATAAAGAACATATTTTGAAATGAACAAAAATGAGAATACATACTAACTAGACAGTAGACAAGAATTATCTTCTGCATCCCACTTTGCCAAGTGGTATCTAGGGTCTTAAAAGCCAGCAAACAGCCATCTAAGGTGCGTCAATTAGTCCCAATCCACCTGGAGAAAAGGAGAACAAACAACACCAAAGATGCAAGGAAAATATGAGCCCAAGTGACACAAAGGACCACAGAAATGAGAGTCTCCATTAGCCTGAGACAAGAAGAACCAGATGGTGCCTGGAGACCACCAAGAACTGCCCTGATAGAAGCACAACTGCTGATGCAGCAGGAGGAAAACAGGGTGCAGAATTGTAATTCTAGTAAAAAGACCAGACTTAATGATCCGATTGAGACTGGAGGAATCCCAGAAAACATGGCTCCCAGACTCTCTGTTAGCCCAGAACCAAAACCTTTCCCAAGGCCACCTCTTCAGACAGTGATTAGACTGGACTATAAGACATACAATGATACTGGTGGCGAACATGCTTCTTGGCTCAAGTAGATACCTGAGCCTAAATGGGCGGTTCCCGTCTGGAGCAAAATGCAAGAGGGCTGAAAGAGACAGAAGCTGGCAGAACAGAAACAGGAGGTACAGAGTGAAGAGGAAGAGTGTGCTGTCACAGTGCAGGGACAGCAACTGGTCACACAACAACAGGTGTGCAAGTTTTTATGAGAAATTGACCTGAATTGCAAACTTTGATCTAAAGTGTGTGCATGCACACAAACACACACAAAAACTGGCAGATGACTGACAGACTAGATATTTATCAAACATTTTCTTAAAAATAAATGAAGTCTGTACATCACTTTCAAAAATACGACTGCATCAACTGGCAGTGACAAAATAGGAGGTTCAAGCAAGAATAAGAATTTTTGCAAAGTTGTGTCCTCCACTGTGAGCTTGACAGGTTTTCAATACTTCAAGACTTTTCTGATGAGATTCTCTTACTTTTTGATATTACATATTAATATTTGGAAGTTCTGGGTAACTCCGTGATTCGATACTTTCCAAATGATGAATGCCTAATGTTAAAAATCAAGTGTGGATACAAAAATTCCATTGCTACCTTTTCAAATTCCATGTTGGAGCTATCCTTCAAAAAACTGCCACATGATGAAGTGCTGAAGTTCACTTTCCACAATCACTTGAAAACATGTTTAAAATATTTCTTCTTTTTCCACTATCTTAGGCCAGATTTTCCTTATATATTTCAACCAAACCAACATATCACAACAGACTGAATCCAAGAAGCAGTATGAGGACACCATTTCTTCTTTTGAACCAGACATTACAGGGATTTCTGAAACATGAAACAATGCCTCTCCCCTGAGTTTTTTCATTTTGGAAAAAAAAAAAAAAACACTTATTTTTCATAAAAGATTCTATTTATTGTTAGATATAATGGGGTGTTCACTATTTTGTAAAATAAAAATCAAGTTAAGAATTTTTTAATTTTATTTTCCAGTATGGTAAATTTCTATGGCCCATATAAATAAAGCCTGACATGCGCAAATCTCTAATACCATCCTAGCCGTTTGATGGAATTCTAAACCAAGCCAACTGGTAAAAGAGAAGAGAAAAAAAAAAAAAGACACTTACTCTAAGTCAAATAAATCTGCCCATTCATTGAACATGACTTCTGTTTTTATTCTTTCATACCTTCTACTATAAAATTCTATTTACACTACTAAGAAAAATCACAGATTTTCCTTCTCATTTATTAATGATAATCCAAGAATTATTTATAACATGCAGACATACACAGGCCTACTGTATTTTTATACAAATAATACATGCCTTCCATGTTTGCTTGTCAATTGCTTCCTCTCCCTGTGAGGTGTTTTCATAAGTGCTACTATGCCATTTTTTCAATGTTATTGTAAAAAACAATTAGCATAGTGCACCTATGAAAACACCCCTTGGGGCGGGGAGTGGCTGACAAACAAATACAGAAGGCATGTGTTACTTGCACAATAACATGACATTTACTCTAATGAAACTAAATTAGAAAATTCAGGTGGGAATCATTTCTAAATAGTAAACACTATACATTATTATCACAGTTACTAATAAGACTTGTTACAATTTGTATCACCTTTCTATTTCTATGGCCAAAGAGAAAAAAAAAATTAAGCATAACTTCAAGAGAGTGTTATTTTTAAAATTAGGCTGGAGTAGTCAGGACCTGTGATTGTCTGACATATCAGTAAAATTCCCAACCCACTCAAGCAGCTTCACAATAACTATTGTGACATTTTGATTTCAAGTTCTAATTATCATTAATGTTTCATTATAATTACTTCTAACCTTTCAGATGGAGATCAAATTATATTTTAAGAAGAAAAAAACCATAAAATGCTGACACATAAACATAAAACTCTGAAAACTGTCGTATTGCTAATTTCACATTTAGAAGGATTTAAATGAATCAACTCTTAACTGTAACAGCTCAATCCTAAAAGAAAAACAATTTCCACCCACTCAATAAATAAGAGTAAAATATATGAGTGTTCAAGGAAATAGGAAAAGAAAAAATCTTCCTGATCTTTTTTGTGTGTTAATATTCAATTTTTAAATACTGCCTTAGTTTTCTAAAAATTAATAATAATAATTTTGAAATGAATAAAAGGCAGTATGACAGTTTCTCATGCCAGGTAAACCCGGTATTACTAACCCCATGGTGGTCCCTGTTAAGGCAAAATAGGAACATTTTATTTATGTTTACCATTTTCCATTTGAAAACTGATGATACTGCATAAATTAGCCCAGTTTTTCCTGTACTTGACCCTTTCAGGGTAAAGGAAAAGAAAAAATATGTATAACACCCAGCTTATCACAAAAACCAAAAAAAGCCAAGTCTGTTGCCATCAAGTCAATTCTGACTCATAGCAACCCCACAGGACACAGCAAAATTGCCCCAGAGGGATTCCTGGGAAAGGCTGGCTGCTGCCCTCTAGGTCAGCAGCTATAGATTTTAACCAGTGTGCCACTGGGGTTCCTGGATTAACCATAGATTATTTTAATTAAAATGTCAGAACAGTAATTATTTTGGAAGGTACTGCAATTAAAAGAAGGCTGAGTGGACCCTCTGCGGCCACACCCAAACCTGCCATCTTCAAGTCAACTGATGGCAGAGAGTCAAATGATGATGCCCCAGAGTGCTGACGACCTGTAAGCTTTAGGGAAGCAGAGTGCCATATCTTTCTTCCATGGTACAGCTGGTGGGTCTGAATCTCTGACCTTCTGGTTGGTAGCTAAGCACTTAACCCCTGTGCCACCAGGGCCCCTATGTGGTGCCAGCGTGTTCTGTTTCTTAATATGGGTGGTGGTACCACAGGAAGGGTCAGCTCTGTAAAAATTCTTCAAGCTATATACTTCTGATTTGCTAACTGTTTTATATGTTTATTACATTTCAACAGAAGTTTATTTACTAAAGGACTAATGAAAAAGGAGCATTAAAAAAAAAAAAATTCAACGACTTCCTAAGCATCCAGCTACAACACTGAAAAGGAAAGTAGTTCAAAAGGGTTACAAGCAGCTAAGTGACTTCCTCGGATCTGGAGGAGGATCTCATGCAAGTAGGATTACTAGAGGATTACTTTCTTGCCCTAGCGTTCCTGGCGAAGATAAGCAAATTAAGATCCATACAAATTCATACCACCAAAGACTTTTTCCTTAAAGTAAATTTTCAGAGTCCAGAGCAAGTCTGAAAAAACAAGGGTCAAGTTTTCCAGAGAAATGAGAGACTCTAAAATCAACTAAAATTTAGCTGGAAAAAGTGTACATAACAAACACATGTCAACTGTATGGTATAAAATGTATAAGGGAAAATATAAATTATGAGGGAGCATTTTATTCAAAATATGTAACTGACATGTACATATATGTATATATACAATATAGTACTCAGGATCGTGAGGCATTTATTGCTTTCAGGAATAGATCTGGAATAAAAATGTACAGCTACCAAGCAGGGGCTAACGTGTTTCTTTGCTGCAGAGAATTATAAAATACTAAAATAAGCACAAAATTAGTTTTATTCCTTTTGAAAAAATATAAGAAAATACAATGTCGCAGTTGATGTTAAGAAATGAAAAACAAAGAAATTTGTAATCTTATCGACCAAATGACGCTTACAAAAACGTACTGTCACCGAGTTGATTGCAACTCATAGTGACTCTGTAGGACAGAGCAGAAAGTGGCTGGTGGATTCAAACCGCTGACCTTTTTGTTACCAACCTGAAGCACTTAACCACTGTACCACCAAGGTTGCAAAAGTTTAATTTCTAGCAAGGTATGAAAACCAGTATCTCTTGGGTCATTTAAATAAAACATAAAGCATATTTTTGTGAACAAAATAATCACATACTTCCTGGGGAAAAGGCAAAATGATTAATCTGATCTTCACTGTAATATAAGATTAAACTAAAAAAAAAAAAAAAAAACAGTGCCATCAAGTTGGATCCGACTCACGGTAACCCTAGAGGCCAGAGTTAGAACTGCCCCATAGAGTATTCAAGGATCGCCTGGTGGATTTGAACTGCGAATATTACCATTTTTTTATCTTGAAGGACACAATTAGTCACTTAATGACAATCTCAGAGTCATTGTAAGGACCTGCCTACACTAATTTCATTTCAGTGTAAATTTTATTAGATATAATTACTAAATTCTATCAAAATAGAAACATCTCAGAAATGTTTATGACATTAACTGAAAAAAAACTGCATAAATTCCCATGTATACAATGATCCTTACAGCATATTATCAGGCATATACCTGTGGAAACATCTGTGGTAAAGTGATCGGATTATCAAGATTTGTTTTGTGTTATTTTCAAATTTTACTTTAATGATATTACTTTTCAATAAAAAACACTTAAAAGTTCAAACACTGACACAAGGTTTATTATTAAATAAAATTAATCTGCTAGTAATCTAGGTTTACTGCCACTTGATTTATGAGAAGCTCTCTGAAATAAAAATGAAATTCAGGTCAATTATTTATCGTCACACCAAACTGTTTGCTCAATAAATTTATGAGGTAGCATACATTCAAATATTTGTAATCTTGTAAGATGGCAAACCAACTAGTGCTTTCTAATGGGGCTCACAAACTAGCTATAGGACAAAATCATACTGTACTTGATTCAGAAGCTAAAAAAATTTCAGGAAAACTGATTTTTCACAATCTCAAATAACTATCATTTTCAGTGTTTCACCATCAATATTATGACCCTGCTGCTGAAATAAATAAATAATTCAATGACAGAAATGCAATTTGGTCTCTTCAAGACTTTCAAAAGTAGCAGTGAGCCACAGAGAATATTTGGAAACAATGAAAAGCTGTTTAGAAAATTACTGTTTCATTCATTTTTTAAAAAGATAATGAAATATTTGCCATTAATACAAAGGAAGAAAGATCCTGTTTCCTTTCTTTCTGTGGTAGACAGAATTACTGATCACAAATACTCCTCTCAATACTACACCGCTTTCCCCCATATTCTTCCTGTCCCGTGGATGCTGGGCTTCCTCGCATCACTTGCTTTGGTCAATGAGATGTGTTGAGCCATGGCATACACACTGCGTAGCATTAGGGTTCGACTGCAATTCCATGGCTGGGCTTGGGCTCTGTTGTGACTGCCCCTGCCGTAAGAACAGCATATCTTCCCAGATCAGGGCCGTTTCTCCATCAGAGTCTGAGGACAAGAAGACATGTGGGACAGACTCACAGCTGTTGCCCTATAGAAACTCTAAAATTATTAATTTCTGAATCCTTCTGCTGTATTACAAAGCTCATTGTGCCTCAGGATACATCTGGTTCTCAGTGTCCCCTGGTGGGAAATTGATGCCCAGGGAATCAGTGTAAGCTACTGGGCAAGAAAATATGCTCTAGGATCCATAGATCTCCTGATTCTGTTAAAATTTTGGTGTTTGTGCATATCTGTGTGGTAGTATATGTACACACACATACATGTATGTGCCTGTCTGTGCGAGTACAGTAGCATCTCAAACCCTTGACAGTTTTGAACTCAACATTCAAATGCCTTCTCAGATATGATCAAGAAAAATAAGAGAAACAGAAAGATTTCTCAGAGGGCTGGGCCAAGGTCCATGAACAATGGACTTGGTTCACCAGGGAACCTATACAAGAATTTCCTACCTACAAAGAAAAAGTCAAAAACCCCACTGAGTCAACTCCAATTCCTATAAACCCTACAGGACAGAGTAGAACTGCCCCATGGGGTTTCCAAGAAGCAGTTAGCTGCTGATCTTTCGGTAAGCAGCCTGAGCTCTTCACTACTGTGCCCCGCAGGGTACCTAATTACAGAGAAGGGAATGGAAGACATTTCACCAATAAGATTTCAGAAATGCTATGTTCAAGGACTATTGTATGCCTCTCATCCTTTCTTTTGCAGAGGAGGTGTTTACTATGATTATCTTGCTTGATTTCACCACTGAAAATTAGGGGAGGGCTACAAAGGGAAGACAAATAAAGTGAATCTGGAGTTCTAGATCTGCATATCAAGAGAAGTTACAACTGGACTACAAAGACAACCTTTATTCCTCATACTTCAAGGCCATTAAAAAATCAGATGAGACTTTTGAGTTTCTTCATGCAGGAGGGTCTGGGTGGTATATATACGTCATACATTAAAGGAAGGGAAGTATTAGCGACCAAAACAAATGAACTATAATACACTTTATTACTGTTCACAAATATTCTTTGCCTTCTTCCTTCACTTTGAGGGAGGAGTATCTTTCTTTTTTTCTTTATTTATTGGATATGGGATGGTTTAGAACATGAATAATGGAAAACACAAAGAGAAAATACATTAAATATTTACCAAAAACAAAACAAATGAACAAACCAACCAACAAACAAAAAATTGCCATTGAGTCAATTCCAACTCATAACGACCTTAGAGAGCAGAGTATAACCACCCCGCCAAGTTTCCAAGGGCCACCCGCTAGATTCAAACAGCTGCAGCCTTTAACCGTTATGGCACCCAAGTTTCCAAATATCAGCCAGTGACAACAGTAATTAAGCAACTACAGGTTAAGACACACAGAAAAAAAGCAAAGCACTCAAGTAAAGAGCTTAATACAACCGAGAGAAGGTGACACTGAAGCTACATGCCTGTTCAGCATAAAGAACAAAAGTACAATTCATACACTTGAATACGCCTACTAATCTTATATATATTAGGTTATGAATTTATGTAAAATTAGTCTCTGCATCTCTGTCTGAAAGAAGCACTTAGACCTTTTTAATTTTTATGCCTTATGGCAGTAAATGATTGTAATCACTTAAAATCAGACTCTTTACAGTTCAGATTCATTTTTAAGGCTCGCAGAGTCAATACTTTCAACCTAACACTGAATTCACTTACTTTGCCACAGTATACTCCATACTGTGAGTTTCACAGTGGTACAGTAAGTTGCTGCATTTGAGCTCTGACAAAGAATCCACACAAAGCTGTGTCAGCTATAATTCAGATTCACACACAATAATAAACTGCAGCACCGGAGACGGCCTGCAGCCAACTGGAGCTGTCTGATAAGACAACTACTGGCCATGGACTCCTGATCTTTCTATCAGAAGGGTGACAGCCTCATCTTTCATCAGTATCCACTGTGACATTTTTGATCCAAAGTACACTGGGGAAAAAATTATGTTACATAAACAAATTTGATTCATTGCAATGTCATTCAAAGTTAAAATAAAAATTGGTGACAGTTACGAGATCTTTGTCCAAAATTACCAACAGACAGACAGCTGCCGTGTATACAGATAACCAATGCCCAGGAAACATCTTGTCCTAAACATTCAAATAATAAAGGGCAGGACAGGGAAACTTCAGTTGTTTTTTTCAAAAGCATTTGGAAGTAGCCTTTGTGCAATGAGAATTTCAGACTAACTTTGTGAGCTCTGCAGCTCTTACACAGTTACTGCCAAAGGACTAGACTGCAAGATGATTCAGTGTATTTTCTTCATTAAGCAAAAATGAATCCAATAAAAGAAATATTAATGATAAAAGGCTGAATAAACACGATATTCTCACTACTTATCTAAGCAGCCCTCTTGAAAGATCAAGAGGACATGCCTGCCTAAGATTCTTGTTCAAAGAGTAACTGACTTTAAATAGATCATTTAAATATTCTTCAAGCTTCATATAACTAATAACCAGCCTCTACCTTTCTTTGAACTTACTGGTAGAATTTAGTTTACATTTTATATATCATATCATTTTATTAATCTTTAGAAGTATTTTTAAATATTATTTTATAAATATTCATAATCTAATTTTACCCTAAATTATTCCTTTTTCTCCAGTCTCACTCATTTTGCTTTCTGTTTCTTACCACCACCACTGCTGAATTTACCATCAGCTGGAATGGTAGAGTCAGAAGTTCTTCAGCCAGTAATACTAGCGTTTAATCATCCGAAAAATGCTCTACACAGAAAGAGCTACAAACAGAAGAAAGTCACTGGTGTGTGTTTTATATCTACCTGAATCTTGCATCAAGGATGTTTACATAAATGCAGTTGTGGCAAGTTAAGCATCATCAGCATGCAAAAAGACAGGGTTTGTAACACATAGAAAACACTACTAAGAATGGGAAATGGCTATGTGATTGACAAGGAAAAGAGGATAAAACCGATGTTAAAACATGATGAACACTCCAGATGTCAAACAACACTAAAACTTCAGACTTTCAGATAATAATAAATGCAACAACGTACACAGAATGTGCTTTTCAACTTAATCCTAGTTAGGGCAGAATTCTGATGCTCACAACTGTCTCCTTCGTTGCAAATGAACACGAACATCTTTTAATGCAATTCATCTGGCTTTCAAGGATTTACTACGCACGTAATTGCTCAGATCTCTGTTGTAGCTGAGTAAGTAAAACAACTTGAAAGTAGATGGCCCACTGACAGCACAGAGTGTCAAGAAGTCAACATGAAATGGAGAAAGATGAACCTATATTACATGTTACACCAAAATAACTTTCCAAAATCTATTTTTAAATAGTATAATTTAAAACCTATAAGTTGTGATAAACCATGCTGAATTATTTTTCATTAAAATAATGTGTCTGATCAGGTTCAATGAAAAAAAAAGCAATGTTCATTACAATGCTGTTTTTATATGATATCTATAAAATAGGATGTATCACTCTCATTAACATAAAAAGTCAGATCCAAAGTGCTCTGTACTCTTTTAAAATAGTATCTCAACGAGTTTCCACAAGCCATAGCCATTTCAAAATGACTTGCATCTTCTTATTTGGCAATTTTGTTTAATTAAAAGACGTATCTGAGTGTTTACAAACAAAACAGGCAATGTCCAAGTTAAATAACCAAGAAAGGAGAGAGGAAAAAGTTTGCTCCAGACACCTGCTAGGTATAGAAACATTAGTTGCCAAGAACAGAGTTGAGCAGACTTGACACTGGCTTTGATGCTAGCAGCAATGGCCAGCAAATCTCTGGGCCTATTAGAAATCTGCCAGCAGAAATCAACCAAGGAGCATCTGCTGCCCATGTAACATAGGATTTAAATGTGATTAAGACTGAAGACAATGTTACAAAGCATTTAGCAAGAAATTTCAAGTAAATATACAGCACAGTTTTCAGAAAAAAATCTATCTAAAAAATAGAGATACGACTGGTATTAAATAAATGTTGGTAGATAACAATACACCAGTTATCGTCTTGATATCAGTTCATAAAAACAGACAAAATAAATCTGAAAAAACTTATTTTAGTGGAAAATATTGGCAATGATAGGTATTTTCTCAAAATACCTACAGGCTGCATTTTTTTAATGGATATTTATTTTGCTGTAGTTTCCTACTTGTCAAAAACAAAAACAACCAAACAAAAGAATCATGATATTGTAAGGCTTAATTAAGAATAACCACTCCCATCAGAATATATTATATTAAATGACTTATTCAATCACTTGTTGCCTGTTTCTTTCCTGCCTGACACAAATTTTTGTGCAATCAGACCCAAAAGCATACTTTCATCTGCATCTTTCAGTTTTCATTACACATTCAATGGAAAATTCAATGTTTGAAAACAAAGGGAACTTTCACACCTGCCAGTAATTCCCAGTGCTGTTTCCTCTACTCATATTAATATTTAACTAGCTTTTCCACAGAGCAAAGGACTACTCATTCTTTCTTTAAACCTGTTGAGGCAGATTTAGTTATAACAGACATATATATGCACATAATGCCACAATATACATACTGACTGACAGTGACACCATGCGTTACTGCAGAGTGACCCACAGGGTTTTCCAGGCTGCAATCCCTGGAGCAGATTGCCAGGTCTCTCTCCTGTGCAGCCACTGTGTGATTAGCAGCTGAGCATTAAACCACTGAGCCACTGAGACTCCCTAAATATGTATAACAATATTTGAAATCTCAGTATTCAGGAGATGCAAAAATTGAATGACCCAGGAAACATCAAAAAGAGATGAAAGGAATGAATATACAGAGTTACTATATTAAAAAGAATTGGTCAACGTTAACCATTTCAGGAGGTAACATATGATTAAGATTTGCCGGTACCAAATGAAGAAATTTAAGTTGCAATGAAGGTACTGACAAAAAACAAAAAGGCTCCAGAAATTGACAAAGTACCAAGAGATGCTTCAAAACTTGTATGTAACATTGGAAGCACTTTATGCATACGAGGTCAGACACTTAAGTTCACAAACTCATCCTAGAAAAAGTGCTGCATACCTCACTGCTAAATATCATGTTGCTGTCAGGTGCCGTCAGCTCAGTTCTAACTCATAGCGACCCTAAGAACAACACAACAAAATACTGTCTGGTCTTGCACCATGTCCACAGTTGTTTTTAGGCTTAAGCGCATTGCTGCGGCCAGTGTGTCAGTCCATCTCGTTGAGGGTCTTCCTCTTGGTCAATGACCACTCTATCAAGCACAAAGTCTTTCTCCAGGGACTGATCTTTCCTAAGAACATGTGCAAAGTATGTCAGACACAGTCTTACCATCTTTGCTTCCAAGGAGCACTCTGGTTGGACTTGTTCCAGAAGTGGGTATCATTATGGTCACCTTCAAACTACTCTCCCTGAGGAAGCTATGCACTGACGCCAGCACCTAGTCCCCGTTCAAAGCAATTTTGAGCTCTTTTTCTGGAATGGCCATCAGAGCTGTTGTTGGATGACATAGGACAATTAAGTTTGCAAACTCATCCTAGCAAAAGTGCCGCATACTTCATTCCTGAATATCACTATGGTCACCTTTGAAGTATTCCCCTTGGGAAGCTATGTACCAACACCAGCACCTAGTCCACCCTTCAAAGCAGCTGCTCTAGGATGAGTCCATGAACTTAAATGTCAGACTTCATCCAACAGCAGCTCTGATGGACATTCCAGAAAAAGAGTTCCAAAACTGCTTTGGAGGGTGGACTAAGGGCTGGCATCAGTCCACAGCTTCAAAGGGGAGTACTTTGCATATGACCATAGTGAGATTCAACAGCAAGGTATGTGGCACTTTTTCTAGGACGAGTTCTCAAACTTACTTGTCTGACCTTGTAACTATATGAAGAAACTCAGAAGACAGCTATTTGGCCACAAGGCCAGAAAAGATCCATATTCGTGCCTATCCCAAAGGAAGGCAATCAAACAGAATACAGAAATTATCAAATAATATCATTATTATCACATGTTAGCAATATTCTGCTAATGACAATTAAAAAGCACTGCTGCTACACACTGACAGGAAACTTCCAGAAGTTCAAGTGGGATACAGAAGAGGGAGGATCTGACCACTGATGTCAGATGGAACTTGGCTGAAATACCAGAAAGATGCTTACCTGTATTTTATCAACTTACACAAAGGCATTTAGCTGTTCGGAACATAACAAATTGTGGATAACATTATGTAGAACAGGAGTTCCAGAACACTCAATTGTGCCCAGGAAGAACATGGGCATGAATCATGAGGCATCTGTTCAAACAGAACAAGGAGATGCTGCATGGTTTAACAATGGAAAAGATGTGCAGCTTGCTGTATCATTTTACCTTACTTAGACAATCTCTGTGATGAAGAGATAATCCAAGAAGCTAGACAATATATAAACTGTGTAAAGAAAAATGTGGCATCAGGACGATTAAGGCTCATTAACAAACTGCTAATGTGTATCAATAACAACCTGCAGACATATATGAAGTTTTAAAAAGCAAAGATGTCACTTTGATAACTAAAGTGTGCCTGACCAAAGCTATGGTCATTTCAATTGTCACCTACACATACGAAAGCTATATAAGGAAAAAGTAAGACAAAAAAATTGATGTGTTCAAACAGTGGTACTGGTGAACAACACTGAATATATCTGTCCAAAAACAAACAACATGACCATTACTGTCAAGTTAATTTGTACTCATACAGATCTCAGAGGACAGACAGAGCAGCACTACCCCATAAGGTTTACAAGGAGTTGGTGGATTCGAACTGTTGACATTTCACTTAGCAGCCAAGCTAACCCTTGGGTACTCTGGACTTTGGAATACACCACGGACTGTTAAAAGAATGAACGACTCGATCTTAGAAGAAATACGAGAATGTTCTTTAAAAGTAAGGATGGTGAGACTTAGACTCTCTTACACTGGACACATTATCAGTGAAGACCAATCCCTAGAAAAGGACTTCGTGTTTGGTCAAGTACAGGGCCAATGAAAACAAAAGGAAACCCTCAGTGTGACGGGCTGACCCAACAGCAGCACCAACAATCTGCAACATACCAGGGATCATAAGGATGGCACGGGACTGGACAAAGTCTTGTTCTGTTACACATGAGGTCACTCTGAATAGATAAGGTCACCCTGAGTCTGAATAAATACGGTCACCATGAGTCTGAACAGATTAAGGTCACCCTGAGTCTGAATAAATATGGTCACCATGAGTCTGAACAGATTAAGGTCACCCTGAGTCTAAATACGTAAGGTCACTGTGGGTCGGAGTTCACTCAACAGCAACCAACAGTGTGCATAAAATTTGAACCATTTTTAAGTGCACAAGTCAGTGACATGAATGATATTCACAATGTCATACAACCATCATCACCACTAATTTCCAAACCTTTTCAGCATCTCAGTCAGAAACTCTGTACCCACAAAGTAATACCTCCTCATTCTCCCGGCCACCGGCTGCTTTTCCTTCTGTAGTGTACACAGCAAGAAAGTGACACAGGTTAAATGGGGAGATGGGAAGACTCTAACTCCGAAGGGCCTCCTGTCAATTTGAGAGTGTATTCTGTTTCTGCACAGTCCCAGAGAGTGGACTCAACTCACAGAGACCCCACATGAGAGAGTACAGCTGCCCTACAGTTTTCATTTCACAGGGCTGTAGCAAGAATTAAATGAGTTCGTGAATGCAAACCGCTTAGCACAGCGCCGGCTCAGAGGAGGCACTCAGCAAGTGCTAGCCATTGTCATTGTTATTATTATGTAATTCACATACTAACTTTTTATTTGTTCCACCATAAAATCAAACTACTCTACAGAGAATACACTAAGTCATACTTCGTTGTGTGTATTTCACATGCGCACTATCGGAGAGTGATTCAAGTAACAGGAGATGATGAGTTACTTGCATGTGAGACTCCATATAATTTCAAGAAATAATTTTGACTACAAATACGTCCCACTTTATGATCACTAAAAGGACACAGAAGTCACAGGAAAACTAAAAATTTATGGTGGGAGAAAACTTCTTATGAACTATATGTGGCCTATATATTTTTAAATACTTTAATTGTACAAACCAAGTTCAGCATGTTTTAGTATCTTAAGAGCTGGATAAACAATCTGTAGTGTGTAGAGATTATATCCATGTTCACTGTGCAAATTATTTCAGACAGTCTTTGTCATATGTACCTTACATTATTTAAAAAAGCAACGCCATTGTTTTATTCCTGTAAAAAATATCACTTATATTTTTAGGAGAATGTATTTGTTTTCTACCCAGGTTCCATCATGAACTTCTATACATGGTTTATGCATACCTATTACTCTAAAAAAAACATATGACAAAAGCAACTGTGTCGATATTTCACAACACAGAACAATCCACATTCATTTCACAAGTAGATTTCTTAAATATAAAATTTCCACCTATAACTTTTCCTCACTGATATAATTACATTTCTCAGCCTGGACAGAAAGGTCACTTAATTTTGTGGTTACACATTGGTTCAGAGTTTAGTTGTGCTCAGGATACAGAAAGCATTGAATACATGACACCTATTGTAATTATAATTATATTTGGCCTTCATAAATAATTTATGGCTATAGAGAATACTGAATCCACTCAATGGCAATGGGTTTGATTTCATAGAGAAAACTGTCCTAGTGTCCCTATTTCTGGGAATATAATTACAAAATGGTTTTCCCTGACTTTGAACTACATAAATGGAACCATATAATAATTTAAGGCAGCCTGAATTTTTAGTTCAATGTCATGTTTATGAAATTTATTCATGTTGTTGCAGATGGCAGTAGCTTGTTCATTACTATTGCTGCATAACATTCCATTGGATGACTGTATAACAGTTTATTTATATATTCTACTGAAAATGGGCAAGGGTTGTTTCTAGTTTTAATTCCTATACATACAATTCTGCATCCTTTTAGGCTTTTTAGGACATAAATATGCCACGGAAGTGAAACTACTACTTCATAGATATTTTCAGTGTAGAAACCGATCTCCTACAAATCCATTTTTAAAAAAGTGATAGTGCAATTTAAAAAAAAAATCCTAATGGCTCACAAATACATAAAGAGTTGTACAACTTCATGAATCACTGGAAAAATAGAGACACAATGATTACAGCCTTTCAAAAACAGCGGCATCAGGTGTTCTGTAGCATGCGGTACAAACTCTCATTTGCCGCTGATAATGCTGCAAATTAGTACATCCTCTTCAGAAAACTGGCAGTTATCTATTAAAAGTGATTACCAAGAAATGAAACAGGAAGGACAGCAAATGCGAAGACAAACGCATTACACTGTTAAGGGACAAAAGTGGTGTACAGTAGAGATTACACACCATATTTCTTCAATTCTCAGGTGTGAACTTTTTATATTATAATATTTTTAATACTGCAACACATAATCAACAATGTGTCAAAGTTTAACCAGTACCATTTTTTCTTTCTTGGTGGTATATACAATCTTTGTGTAGTACATTTCATAATGTCTAAGATTTGAAGAAATACGGGGAATAAGAATATAGATTTAGATTTGCATAAAAAGTCTGTAAGAAGAGATAAGGAATGCAAGTGTTTACCAGTAGAAGCAGGAGGTGACAGTGCTGTGTGACATCTGTACCTCATCTAGCCAGGTTATACTTTGCAGTCTGGGAGACACTTTCCCAGTCTTTACAGCTGCACTGGTGAGAGCCCCAGCAGCCTTTCTTCATTTTTTTCCCCCTTTTCCAAATTCTTATCTTGTAATTTTTTTTCCTTTAACCTTTTTTATTCTTTTCTTCTTCTTCTTCCTTTTTCCTTTCTGCTTTATTCCATGTCTCAGTTTCTCATCTCTTCCCTCCAATGGCAAGCTCCCTTAGTACTCTCTTTGTTTTAATTGTTGTTTGTTTGTTTCCGGCTCTTGGTTTTCTGTCGTCTCTCCCATATCTATCTCACCTGCACACGTCACAGTCCCTGCCTCCCTCCTGCCCACCCACACCACCTGTTGAATGTCATACCCCTGTGAAACACAGGCACAGTCTATCAGAATTTGCCCACCATTGATTCCCGGCCCACCCTGTCAGCCCTAGGGCAAGCCACAAATAACCCATCCCACCCACTCCTCTTCAGCTGGACCTGCCCTGCTACACCATAGCTGAGCGAAGGGCCTTCACCACTGGACAAGAAGGTAAAAAACTATCATGAACACAGACCAGCAAACAACAAAGAACAGACAACCTGCCTGCCCTGAAATAACCAAATAAAACAAAAAAGCAGGACAAAAGAAATCTGTCATCAATAAATGAAGAAAAATACTACAAAATATGTCCAAAGACAGAAGACAACATTAAACTTTTTTTCTTTCTTTTTTTTTTTTTAAAAAAAGGAAAGGATGGTTCCAGTGGTGTTCAAAATGAAAAAACAAGGTGACTTTCCAGCAGAAGAAAAAGCATTAGAACTACCTGACAGGGCATTCAAATCTCTAGTATTCAGAGCTTTCCAAGACTTGAAGCAAAAAGGAGACAAAAATGAGGAAAAAATAAATTCATGGAAAGGGCAGGCAAATTCATGGAAGAGCTCATGAAAACAATACAGGTACAAAATTTCAAAATAAATTCACAACTAGAAATCATACAAAAAAACAATAATCAGAAGCCATGCGTTGGATCCGACTCGACAGCACTTAGCAAAAGCTAACAAGACTTCAGAAATGGACAGTGTCACAGAGTGGCCGAGAAGCAAGTCTGAAATGATGGCGGACAGGATCAGCGGAACTGAGACACTTACTTGGATACCGCTCTGTTTGAGGGAATATCAGAAAAAAGGAACAAAGACAAATGAAGAAACACTGAGAATTATGTGGGATACAATTAAAAGCAAAAATTTGCAAGTGACGATAGCTCCAGAATAGGGGAATAAAACGGAAAACACAGAGAGGATCAGTGAAGAACCATTGACAGAAATGTTTCCTGATACCATGAAAGATGAAAAGGTGACTATGCAGGGAGCTCAGTGAACCCCACATAGGACAGAACTTAAGACAAAACCACCAACACATAGCATAATCACACTGGCTAAAACCAAAGACAAAACATCCTGAGAGCAGTTCAAGAAAAACAAAAAGTCACATACAGACAAGAAACAATATGACTGTGCTCTAATTATCTGATGGAAACCATGCAGGCAAGAAGGCAATAGGACAGTAATTATGAAACGGAAAGAAACAAAATTGCCAACCAAGAATAATCTACGCTGCAAAACTTTCATTCAAATGTGATGGTGAAACTGAGACATTTCCAGATAAACAGAAATTGAGGGACTGTGTAAAAACCAAACCTCAATTATAAGAATCATTAAAGGGCATCCTTCAGTCTGAGAACAAACAACATCAGACCACAGCCTGAATCCAGGACACAAGATTGTATCACCCAGATGCCAGCCTAGGAAAAGATCTCTCAAGGACTATTCAAAACCAAAAGAATTACAACAGGTAATCAACGAGGTTAATCTGTAGATGACAACAATATCAAAACGACAAATGAGAGAATACATGGTGTAATAAACTTTCCAATGGAGTGGAAAGCAAGAAGATACCAAATAACAGTAGACTGGTTCAAACCCAGGAAGGTAAGGATAAACTTCCAGGTAACAACAAGGATAACAAATCTACACAAAATAAAGAAGAAAAGCAATGAAAAATGAAGTCTACAAAAACAAATGTAAAAAAGAAATCCACCAACAAAAGGGATTCAGCACAGGCAACACAGAAGAATGGATACCGTATGAGATCACTCTGAGAAAATTTATGAAGAGGTTTACACACCAAAAGAAACATCTTTGATGGTGTCAAGGGACAGGACGGGTGGGGATGGAAAAATGGGAAATATAAACCAAACCAAGCCCGCTGCTGTTCAGTTGATTCCGACTCATAACAACCCTATAGAGCAGAGTAGAACTGTGCCACAGCGTTTCCAAGGAGCACCTAGTGGATTTGAACTGCTGAACTTCTGGATAGCATCTGTAGCACTTAACCACTATGCCACCAGGGTTTCCACTAAAACAAACAATAGGCAAGTGGTAACTCTGGGGAGGGTACAACAGCACACAATACTGTGCAAGCAGCACAACTAGCACAAACCCAGGTCACAGACGTCCCATTGCCACATCCAAACTCCCTGATGGACCAAACTGCTGGGGTGAGAGCTGTGGGGACTGTGATCTCAGGGAACACGTAGCCCCACTGGCATAACACAGTTCATAAAAAAAATGTTTTACATTTTATTTTGGTGAGCAGTGTTTTGGGACTTAAAAGCCTGCATGCGAGGCACCATCTAGGATGCTCCACTGGTGCCACTCCTGCAGCAGCAAGGAATAAAGAAGAAAACTAGAGATACAAGGGAGAAATCAGTCCAAAGGAGCACAAGATCTCATCGCCACAGGACTGGGTCCAGTACAGCTAGGTGGTGCCCGGCTACTACCACTGACTACTCTACATGGATCCTGATGGAGGGTACTGGACATAGCTGGAAAAAAATAGCAAAATTCTAACTCAGACAGACCGGACTTACTAGACTGACACGTAGTAGAAAACTCCTCAGAGTACAGCCATCAGACACCATTTCAGCTCAACAGTGAAGTCACTCTTGAGGTTTACACTTTATCCAAAGATTGTACAAGCCCATTAAAAATAAACAAATAAATAAATAAAAACAAGACTAAAGGGGCATGCAAGCCCAGCGGAAAGGACTAGAAGGCAGGAGGGGACGGTAAATCTAGTAATAGGCAACCAAGAGCTGAGTATGGTGAGTGCTGACATGCTGTGGGGTTGTTAACCAATGTCACAAAACAATACATACACTAATTGTTCAAAGAGAAACTGATTTGTTCCATACGCCTTCATCTAAAGTTGTTGTTGTTAGGTGTCATCAAGTTGCTCGCGACTCACAGCAACCCTATACACAACAGAACGAAATGCTACCGGCTCCTGTGCCTTGCCCACAATCGTTCTTATGCTTAATCTCAATGCTGCAGACACTGTATCAGTCCAGCTCACTAAGGGTCTTCCTCTTTTTCTCTGACCCTTCACTTTACCAAGCATGATGTCTCTCTCCAGGGACTGATCCTTCCTAACATGGCCAAAGTACGTTAAGACTCAGTCTCACCACCTTTCCTTCAAGGGGCACTCTGGTTGTACTTCTTCCAGAACAGATCTGTTTGTTCTTTTGGCAATCCATGGTACATTCCGTATTCTTCCCCAACACCACAATTCAAAGGGATCAAATTTGTCTTACGTCTTCCTCATTCACTGTCTAGCTTTTGCACACATACAATGCAATGGAAAATACCATGGCTTGGGTCAGGTGCACCTTATTCTTCAAGATGACATCTTTACTTTTCAATACTTTGAAAAGGTCCTTTGCAACAGATTTTCCCAATGCAATGCGTCTTTTGATTTCTTGACAGATGTTTCTATAAGCATTGATTGTGGAACCAAGCAAAATGAAATGTCTAACAATTTCAATCCTTTCTCCATTTATCATGATTTTGCTTACTGATTCATTTGTGAGGAATTTTGTTTTCCTGATTCTGAGGAGCCATTCATACTGAAGGCTGTGGTCTGTGATTTTCACCAGTAAGTGTTTCAAATCCTCTTCACTTTCAGCAAGCCAAATTGTGTCATCTGTATAACATAAGATGTTACTGAGTCTTCCTCCAATCCTGATGCATCATTCTTCTTCACATAGTACAGCTTCTCCAATTGTTTCTTTGGCATAGAGACCGAATAGGCACGGTTAAAGGATACAAACCTGATGCACACCTTTCTTGACTTTAAATCATGCAGTGTCCCCTTTTCTGTTTGCATGACTGCCTCCTGATCCATATAAATTTACAAATTCCTCATGTGCACAGTTAAGTGTTCTGAAATTCCCCTTCTCCATGATGCTATCCATAATTTGTTATGATCCACACAGCTGAATGCCTTTGCATAGTCAACAAAACACAGGTAAGCATCTTTCTGATATTCTCTGCTTTCAGCCAAGATCCATCTGACATCAGCAATGATATCCCTGGTTCTATGTCCTCTACTGAATCTGGCTGGAATTTCTGGCAGTTCCTTGTCAATATACTGCTGGAGTCACTTCTGAATGATCTTTAGAAAAATTTTACTTGTGGATGACAGGAATGATATTGTTCGATGGTTTCCACATTCAGTTGGATCACTTTTCCTGGGAATAGGCATAAATATGGATTGCTTCCAGGTGGCTGGCCAGGCAGCTCTCTTCCAAATTTCTTGGCATAAAAGAGCAAGTACTTCCAGCATTGCATCTGTTTGGTGAAGCATCTCAAATGATACTCCATCAATTCCTGGAGCCTTGTTTTTTGCCAGTATCTTCAATGCAGCTTTGACGTCTTCCTTCCACATCACTGGTTCCGGAGCATACGCTACCTCTTCAAATGGCTCCACATCAACCAGCTCTTTCAGGCACAATGCCTGTGTATTCCTCCCATCCTGTTTTGATGCTCCCTGAGTCATTTAATAGCTTCCCTGTAAGATCCTCCACTATTGCAACTCAAGCCTTGAATTTTTTCTTCAGTTCTATCAGCCTGAGCAATGCTGGGAGTATTCTTCCCTTTGGGTTTTCTATTTCCAGCTCTTTACACATGTCATTATAATACTTTAGTTTGTCTTCTCAAGCCACTCTTTGAAATCTTCTGTTCAGTTCTTCCTCCTTTTTGCTCTAGCTATTAGACATTCAAGATCAAGTGGTTGCTGCATAAATCTGAATAATAGTTGTACTAACTGGCCTTCCTTGTAGGTGTATGAATATTATCCTATCAGTCTTTTCCTTTATTATTCTAAATGTGTTTCAGGACAGATCTTGAAACTGTGTTTCAGGACAGATCTTGAAATGTTCTTTTTGACAATTAACACACTGCCACTTCTCTTCAGTTTTCATTCCTGACACAGTAGACCAACATCACAGCAACACACAAGCCCCCACAGTACAACCAACTGACAAGTAGGGGTCATCTAAAGTACTGGATAATAAATAAATAAAAAGTAGCAGGAAGTAAAAGTGTGGATAAGGTTATGGATAGTCGTAAGGGTTCCCAACTTGTAACTTTTTATTTTCTTCTAATTTCTATGTTGAACATATTACTTACTCGACTAATTAAGTCTGATTAAAAGAAAACCTGACATGCCATAGTACTTTTCGTTTTAAAAGTCTATATTCATTTTTTTACTGACCACATCATATTCTTGCTAAGGCAAAATCTCATTTTTTGCCAAGCATTACAGCTTCTGGAAAGCATCTTCTCTTTAATTATATTTAAGATCTAAATTCTGGCAAGGAAATTTCAGTTAAACACACACACACACACAAAAAAAAAAAAAAAAAAAAAAAAAAAAAAAAAACCCTGCTGACATAGCAGTTAAGTGGTATGGCTGCTAAGCAAAAGGTTGGCAGTTCAAATCCACCAGGCACTCCTTGGAAACTGCGGGGCAGTTCTACTCTGTTGTAGTGAGTCATTATAAGTCATCTTAGTTTTATATACAGATATGTTTTAGAGTCAATACTGACTGAAAATACTGCTAACAAAATGATGTCACTGGCATTTAGAATAATAAAGCAAAAGACTGAACCAAGACTTTTATAAATGGACATCCTACTTTCAGTGAAATGTTTTATTTTGTTTAACATGCTGGTACTCAGACTACTCAGTTCACTCTCCATATTAAATTGTTCATGCTGGGGGAAAGAAAACAAAAAGATGAAACCAATTAGAATATGTTCCTTTTCTTATGAACTTCAATATTGAGGAAGGACTTAGCATAATACCCCCTTCTTCTCTAGCTGAAATAACACATACTACCATGATTTAATAGTCTGCACAAAGAGTTCTGGCCGCTTACTATGTATGACAATAACCTTTGCCAGCCACGATTCTATGCACCCACACTGAGCAGAAGTTCTTCCACTGTTATCGCTCGCTGCCAGCATTCAGCGTCAAAGTCACCTTCATTGAAATCCAACAAACATGTATTAAGAAAAATAAAAAGTATTTCTAAGCACAATAATGAGGCATATTAAGCAACAATTAGATAAAGGATGATAGCATCCAGGCTGCCACTAAGTGTTTCAGTCATCAGGTAGCAGGACCATAGAGGTTTAACAGAGGTTAAATCAAAGAGAACTGCAGAAACTGTGACTTTTGCTTACCTGAGTTACTCTCCTCACCAGGATCTTCTGGAGAATTTATTTGGTTGTTATCATCCTAATTAAGCTAACTGTTATGAAAATACCTCCTAGTTGCTCACTAATGAGCAGGTAATTTGCTAATTAGGAGATGTTAAAAACTGAGGGAGCTTTACCAAACAAGAAGAAAAATGTTCCTGCATTTATCTAAAAGTATACCTTAACTTGGAATTTTAAATAGCCTATGATTAAAATTTTGAATTAAAAATAGCCCCCAAATTATGAACAGAGACAGCAAAAGCAAAATAAATTCTAAAAATTCTTAATCTTTTAACAGATTGTTGGCATGCATGAAATCTCCATTTCGTCTGACATGTATTTTTAATAGATTTTTTTCCTTAATAAAGTGCATCTAGCAAGATTAAATACAAGGTAAATTTCTTCACATCAACCCAAATTTTGAATCAAATTCCAGAACAAAATGAGACATATCTCCATCTGGAAAAAAATTACCCCAATATGCATTCTAGATCAAACATAGTAGTCTATCTCACCACTGAGGAGTTTACAATGTAGTCTGTCCAAAGAATTTGGTCTTGGTCCATTTCTGAGACAGAACCTCTAAAACTTTTGGAACTTCCCCAGTGACTGATGCAGCTTTTCTCTCTAAAGGGCTCCAGACCTGAGGACTCATGCTAAATGAGGTAACTCTTGGTTAGGGCCCAGCCAGAGCGGAGAAACCCACCACTTCATAAGTCCAACCTCAGGGTACAGGGCTAAAACTGGACTTCAGTCATCTGGGCAGTAGTTTGATCCATCCCACCTAACAAAACCCTAATATAAAGTCTAGGTGCTCAGTCTCCACGGGTTTCCTGGTTGATGACAGACACTGGTGCACAGATAAGGGGAGTGATGTCCCTGTTACGGACACTGAAGCTCTACATCAAGAATCTTCCCAGATCTCACCCTATGCATATCTTTATTTGTATCTTTTTTTGAAACAAAACTGTAATTCTAAGAGTAGTGGTAGTCTGAGTTCTGTGAGCCATTCTAGCAAGTTACTGAACCTGAGGGGCAAGTGAGAGCCAGCTGGTCAGCAGTGAAGAGGGCCTTCGGACCCTAGAGCTAAAGCTGGAATCTTGAGGGGGTAGAACAAAACCCTAAATCTGCAGCCAGCAGGCCAGAAGCGAGGGTGCCGTGGAAACCCCAAACTTTCTGATGGCATCTAGAGCCTCGAGCAGAGTTGGAAGTCTGAACGACTGTGCCCTGTAACTTGCAAGGCTTAACCTAGCCCTGATGGTTTAGGGCCAAAAAAAAGAAGTAAAACACAGGGAAGTTGAATTGGATTTAATTTACCCAACTTCTCCTTTTAAAGAAACAAGGAGATAGTGGTCTAAAAAGACATAACTCTAATTCATGAGAGAGTAAGATTGTTAAAGGAACACTGGTGGTGCAGTGGTTAAGCGTGGGGCTACAAACCAAGACGCTGGCCAACCACTCCTCAGGAGAAAGATGCAGCAGTCTACCTTTATCTAAGATTCATGGCCTTAGAAACCCTATGGGACAATCCTACTCTGTCCTATAGGGTCCCTATGAGTCAGAATTGACTTGACAGCAACAGACAAGATTACTAAATTATAATCTACATATTACATTAATATTCCAAATAATAATCATCTATTCACATGAGGTCTCAGCCATTACAAAATCTACACTCAATTTTCTTTCTAAAAAACAACAAAATTTTCAGCATTTCAAACTAAATGCAACAGCTGTTCCCATCACTGGGCAGTTGATAAACAAGGCATGTCAAGCAACTAGCAGGTTCTTGACAAACACTTTTTGTATGACCCTTCTAAACCAGCAGGTATGCTATTTACCCAGCCTACTGCAAAACCAAGTTTCAGGTGCCACTAAGTGGAATGTGGAACCACTAACTGGTTATAAATACTATGATTTCCTCAGTTCTGCAAGAAACTTCCAAGGATCTGTGCCACAGCCCTAAGCAGGATGCCTCCAGCCACAACTGGCCTCTCCCACATATCTTAATGTATCTTACGACTTGATCCTTTTCATGTGTACCAGGACAGGCTAGGTTGCATAACACAGTCACAAGAGCATTATTTCTAAATATGGTATATCTGAGAGAAAAATGTAGTCCTCTAAGTACTCTGGCAGTTTCACTTGCTTCAACTGATGGATAAAATAACCTGAAGTAGTCCACGGAGATTATAATTTAGATTTCTTACACACCCCACTCAGACTCCTCAAATATTAAGAATATTCTCAATGGTATCATTTAGCAACAAAACTGTACTAAAATAACAGTGCTTTTTAATTATATTTTGCATTTCAAAGCACTTTTTATATAGAAAACAATTTTATGCAACTTACATCAATACTGTAGGATACAAAAATAGCCAAAGGTTATCTGTAAATCACTAATTATCTAAAGGAAGCAAAGCTGATTTACTGCTTAATTTATGTTAGCACATCTGTTAGGCAAATAACTTTTGAAAGTAATAAACAACTGTCCACAAGCACACATTAGTAAGGAGATCAATATTAACAGGACTTCAACACAACTTGTGTACTCCTCCCATCTTAGCCCAATATTGCAAGGACAGAGTAGCTGGGGCGGGGGACCGGGGACCGTGCTCTCAGGGGAAATCGAGGCCAATTGTCACCACTTGCATTTTGCTAATGAGGACTCTCCGCACCCCACACTGGTGAGTGGCATCTAGGATCTTAAAAGCTGCCAAGCTGTCATCTGAGGGTACAGCAAATGATCCCTACTTAGCAGAAACGGATGATCATCAAGGTCCATAACCACATGGGGGAAAGAGAATCCAGAAGACAGAGTGGATGTCTGTATAAACCATTGACCGGAAAAACCAGATGGTGCGTGGCCACCGCCAGTGATAGCCATGATGGAGCTCACAAAGTTGAGTCTCACTGGCAGCACAAGTATAAATAGGGGTGCACCCTGAGATCTCCACTAAAAGACCACAATTGATGGTCCAGGGACTTTGGGGTTCCCCTGGGAGCATGGCCCCTGGCCCTGATGCTGCCCCTGTCCATAAATCATAATGAAGGTCAACTTTTGGGACAGCAATGAATTGGAGTTGGTGATGCAGAGTGACCATGCTGTGTGGCACTTTATGGTTCTAGGCATCTATAGGAGGTCATCCTGCTGACCTCATACTGGAGGAAGGGGAATGGGTGGAGAGGAGAAGACTGGAGACTGCTGGAAAGATAAGACATGTATGGAGCAGAGAGGAAGAGTGTGCTGTCACCGTGCAGGGAGAGCAGTGGAAGCTGCATATAGGTCAGCATGTAAATTTGTATGGCAATGTACATTTTCATTCAATCATAATAAAAAAAATAAATAATAAATAAATAAATTAATTAATTAACTGTCCACATTGGGTTGACATAAGATTTTATATTAAATGATATAACACAAAACCAGCTTCTAAGAAGAGCAGATTTCTATAACCTTGATTAGAAAACTAAGGGCTCTGTAGAGAATTGTTTAAACAATTATTCTTGGATTTTGAAATTCAAAGATAATGCTCCAGTTATACATCTCACTGGAGTCTATAGGATCATTATTTTAGGATGTATTTAAGGAGAAACAAGGAGATACTATTTGTAGTGAGGCACTTCTTAAGAAAAGAATAGGCAGAAACCTACCCGCATACAAGTTTATTAAAATTAATGTTTATTTTGTGTAGAGTCCCCGATGTATCACCGGAAAATGAGGTTTGCAGTTCAAGAACTCTAATAAAAGACCTGAACTGATGGTCCAACAGCCTGGAGTATCCCCTGGGAACATGGCTCCTTTCTGCTAACCCAGGCCTGAAACCAGCCCTGAGGTCAACACTTCAGACAAGAATGGACTGGACTGGGGGACACAGTGTGAGCATGTGGTATGGGTACTTTATGATTTTATATATTTACACGAGGCTGTCCTACTGGTTTCTTTTTACATGGGAGAGGAAAGGGGAGAGAGGAAGGGACAGGTGTTCCCTGAGAGGATTCTAGAAGAGTGAAAAGGACGAGTGTGCTGTCACAGACCGAGGAGAGACGATGGAGTGGGAGACAGGCGGGCATGCAAAATTGGCTGGGATTGTATACTTTCACTTAATCATAACAAAAAAATGAAGTTTGTTTTGCACTGATGAACTCACCTTTCAGTGAAAACCTGTATTTTATACTGGTAGAAAATTTAACAAAGGGAAATTATTAAAAATAAAGACAGCTAAATAGAAAGTTTCAAAATACCATCACATTTTAGATTTTACTCATAATCTTCAATATTTCACCAGAAAATATGGACTATACGAAGGTTTTAAATTTGGATGTCATCATACTTTAAATCATAAGTAGTCAGAAAGGTTATACATCAAGGTTGTTTTAAGTCCATGCCCCAAACAAGAAGTCAGGTTCAAGGTAAGAAACCACTAAGTGTTCTAAGTGCCCTCAGTGGAAATCAGTGCTTGAGCACCTTAGGTTAATACTATTTTCTATAAAAGGATAAAACAGTACATATCTGTAATTCCAGGGCTATGTAATTCTAGTCTTTTTATGCCAATACAAAAGTCTTTTAAGAAGCTGTTACATATACATATATACCTTTAGATTTAAGTGAAGGGAAAAGTAACAGAAGCCAAATTCTATTATTATATTCCACTTCTTCATTTTTCAAAGCATTTACCACATGATCTAAAGCAATTTGCCAGTATTTTACTTTAACTCTCTAAAATTATAATTCAACTTACTGAGTCTTAAATTTCTTATTGAAATCCTCAGTCATTTCCTCATATAACTACTACAAATCTGAGTGACAGCCATGTAATCTTTGAGAGGTACTCCACTAAAGTATAGTTTTAAAAATGGTTTCTCAGAGTCACATAGCTGGAACAGCATCCTGGAAATTCTTACACAAACCTCTATGAAAGCATATTTTCAGCCCACTATAGGAAACCCTGGTGGTGTAGTGGTTAAGTGTTGTGGCTGCTAGCCAAAAGGTCACCAGTTCACATCTTCTAGGGGCTCTTGGAAACTCTATAGGGAAGTTCTCCTCTGTCCTTTATGTTCGCTATGAGTCAGCATTGACTCAACAGCACTGGGCTTGGAACTTTTTTTTGGTATAGCAACAAACAGATTTTTTTGAAAAAAAAAGTAACAACTTTCAGGAAGATAGTTGCTTCCACATTTTGAATTTTCTTCAATAGCTATGAAATAATCATTTTAAGACGGGAGTAATTTAAAATTATTAGAACTCACGAGAACTTTAAAATTAATTGCTAAAATCCACAAAACAGTATATATAAGATGCTACCATTACTGAAGTAATACATTAAAAGTATACATTCATATTTGCTCACGTATACATAAAATATTGACACAAAGACCTACAAAAAAGTGGTTAACACTGGTTAGCTGTGAAAAGAAGACAACTGAGTGGCTGGGGAGGAGGGGTAGAGACTTCAAATTTTGAAACACAGATACATCATCTCTTAAAAGTAGATACTAAAAAAAAGTAGAACAGTGGGGGGGAATGATGCTTGATTTGATAGCCATCTGGCTGTGTTTACTTCCAGTAGAGACAAGAATGACTTCTAGAAATCATTTGCATTAATAGAATAAAATTCTATGGTACTAAATTGTCAAGGAAACAGAAAGTGTATGTCTAAAAAAAATTAGAGAGGAAAAATTCATTCTAACACTACCTACTCATGGAACAGAAAAAGTGGGTATACAAAATTAGTCAGAATGGGCTGAGGGAGGCAAGAATCAAGTCTTGAACACCTGTGCTTCTTCAAAGGAAACCCTGGCGGCATAATGGGTTGAGTGCTATGTCTGCTAACCAAAAGGTAGGCAATTCAAATCCATCAGGCACTCCCTGGAAATTCTATGGGGCAGTTCTACTGTGACCTCTAGGGTTACTATGAGTCAGACAGACTTAAAAACAGTGAGGTTTCTTTCTTTTGTGGGGGGTGCTTGTTCAAAGTATTGGCTACAACACTTTGTACTGGTTGCAATACAATAAAAGTGTATTTTTTTATTCAAAATAATATACACGAAATAGTTAATATTTTCAAATTAGATTCATGCAATCCATTATAATAGTGATTTAGCTAAATATCACAATGAAAATATCTGGATCATTTCACTACATGACTGTAAACCAACTAGACTGTAATTATGCTGACATCAAAAGAATTTATGAATAAAAACAGATTATGCTGTAAGAACATCGTTATCCAGAAATTATAATTTGACATGTTATCTAGAAATTATATAATTATATATAACTTACATAATCTCTAGATGACAGTACATGTCAAATGCCCATTTAGCACTGTTTCTAGTACAGAATAGTGATTCTTAAAGATGAGAAGGAAAGTAGAATTGCCTGTCTAAGGGGGATATCAAAATCAAGTGAAGCAGGCTTTTTCAAATTATACCATTTTGAAATGTCTACTTTGAGTATTACCACTGCAGTGAACCACCATCAGAGAAAGGGAATACACAATATCTAGATTTTATAATTTATTATCAGTTTTCATGTTTTTTTATAACATGACTGAATTATTGGAAAGACTAATTCTTCAGGACGCTGATATTACTCCAGAAAATTTTACTTTGAAGTAAACACATGTAGAAAGTAACTAAGACAACTCTATACCACCAGATGACCAAACTTCTTTTCAGACAATTAATATGCACATCATTATAACAACCGATCATCATCATACCCATACTCGAGTCATGATAAAATCATTTCACTGGAAGAATTTGTCTTTCAAATTAGAACCAGTAAGATGTATTTTAAAAGCTTAGGAAGAGAAGAAATCTTAGCACACAAAATTATACATAATGCTCAATTTTCAATTAGATTTAAATATGTACACAAATGTTAATATATCTAAGTTTTAACAGTATATAACTAGCAAACAAATTTACAGTGTAAAGTTGCAGCAGTAGAAAATGGGATACTCAAACACAAATGAGAAAATTATGTCACAGTTCTTCCAATAGGGAAATTTTTGTATTTTAAGCAAGAATTTAAGACAGCATGAATGAAATGAACATGGCATGCTGGTAGCAGCTATGTAGGTCAAATTGTATGTGTCAACAAAATTCAATTTCTATAATTTAATTCCGATCATTGGACAGTAAGTTATGCAACACAAAGGACCACAGGGTCTTGTCAAAGACACTATTTTAGCATAGAGTAATGCCAGGTTAAATGAAACAAAATTTCTTCTTTTACTAACCAGGTGCTCAGCCGACCAAGGGAGTAGGGAGCTATGCTCTACCACCTTGAGGGCACAAGATCTAGAGAAATTACCTCAAGTTCTTCAACATGAGAAAACGGTCAATTCAACTCTTTGACTTATCCCACCGTATCTGTACTAACACTTCCAAACTTTTACATGTCTGTCCCCTAGAGGACTAAGCTGCACCTGACCCAAGCCATGGTGTTTCCATGCACCTCCGTGCATGCAGAAGCTGGACAATGAACAAAAAAGACAGAAGAACTAACGACTTCGAGTTGTGGTGCTGAAAATATTGAATATACTATGGACCGCCAAGGAACACTGGTGGCATACTGAGTTAAGTGCTACATCTGCTAACCAAATGGTCAGTAGTTCAAATCTGCCAGGCACTTCTTGAGAACTCTATGGGGCAGTTCTACTCTGACCTCTAGGGTTGCTAGGAGTCAGACCTGACTCGACAGCAGTGGGTTTGGTTTTTGATTTTTGATGGACTGTAAAAAGTGTGAACAAACCTGTCTTTGAAGAAGTCCAATCAGAGTGTTCCTTGGAACCAAGGATGGCAAGACTGCATGTCACATACTTTGGACATGTTGTCAGGAGAGATCAGTCCCTAAAGAAGGCCATCTTGCTTGATAAAGCCAAAGATCGGCCAAAAAAAGAAGGAATATTCTCAATGAGATTGGTTGACACTGGCTGCAGCAATGGGCTCAAGCAGAACAACAATTGTGAGAGCAGTGCAAGACGACACAGTGTTTCATTCCATTGTGAACAGGGTTACTGTGAGTCGGAACCAACTCAACAGTACCTAACGGAAACATCTACCTACTTACCTACCTACCTGCCTATCCACCTACCTACCTACCCATTGATTCTATCTCTATATCCATCCATCTCAGTGTGACCCATGGATATTTATTTTATACTTCATGTTATAATCTTGTAGCTCTGAAACCTTGCAACATGTTTTCCTCCTTTTCAAAATGCATAATTGAGAGCTTCACATAACTAATGCCATAATGATACTCTAAAGAATTTGTTAAGTGTTCTTTTACTGCACTAGCTACTCTGGCCTCTGCACTGGTCTCTTTCCAAAGGGGCACAGAGCCCCCTCAGCTCCTGTAACCTTGGTCTCCCTCCTCTTCTTTGTTTTCCTGAGAAATGACCTTCAGCCTGGAAAACAGCAGTTAGGAAGGCTGCCTGGCATTTTGTGTATCTGTAACTTTCTTTCTTGCTCCTTATCTCAGAGGGAACTTGACAGGCTAGTTTCACTAGCTGAGGAATTTTTGTATAAGTTTTGTCTCTGCCTGTTACAAACATGCAGATTAGAGTCCAGGTGTCTGACATAATAATAAAGAGTTTCTTGTGACTATTTTGTGATGTGTACAGTTACCTGTGGGCTACATGCTTAAAAACAGCAAGTATTTCTTGTGGAAATGATACATAAACTCTGCTGTAAAAACTGTCTTTTGAGACTCCATGGAGAACAGCCTGTGTTACTGTCAAGTCTCTGGTGGTATCATACCTCCTAATAAACCTTTTTCCTCTTTGTAACTTGGAGGACATTTTATTGGCTCGACTTCTCCAGGGCACAGAACCAAATAGGGTAAAAATCCAATAACACAACTTTGTTTCCTTTATTGTTCTGAAGTTTCACTTTCGGTCATTGGAAACTCATTTAATCGGCTCCAGTGTCACTCTGACATACTCCAATTACTGTGGATATTTTTCTTTGTTTTTTTTTTTAGCACTTCCTTACTTTCTGGCAACATAAGATGCTACGGACTTACTTGCATTACTTCCCACCCAGTTCTAAAATCAGTCATTTTTCCAAGGAGCCCTGGTTCCTTTCAGTGGAGAATGGTATTTGAAATTAGGACCTGGGCACTAGATGTGCTCACTGCAAACAAATTACTGATGCATCTGGTGGTAAGGTTTTAAATTACTAATGCAATCTCTTTAATTTGTGTAGGTCTATTCAGATTTTTTATTTCTTCTTGGATCAGTTTTGGTAGTTTGTGCCTTCCTAGAACTTTGTGTAATTTCTGCACAATTTTGATTGTCCTTCATTTCTGTTATTGATTACTAATTTCATCCTATTGTGGGTGAAGAACATACTTCATATGGCTTAATCCTTTTAATTTTAAATTTATTGTGGCTTCTCAATGGCCTAGTAAACGGTCAATCCTGGTGAACGTTCTATATGCACACAAAGAATGTAGGCTGCTGTTTCCAGTGGCACATTCTCTAAATGTCTATTACTTGGTTTATACCATCATTCACGTCTCCTGTTCTGATCTTTGATCTTGTTTTATTCCCTGCTGACTGTGGGGTATTCAGTCTCCAACAATTGCTGGTGAACCACCTGTTTCTTCCCTCATTTCTGTTAGTTTTCTCCTAATTGTGGCTCTGCTGTTCGGTGAATATATACTTGTGACTGTTGTACCATCTTCTTTATGCACTGACTCTCTTACTATTACAAAAAGTCCACTTTATGTCTAGAGACTTTTGTTTGTTTTAGTCCATTTTGTCTGATGTCAGTACAGACAGGCCAGCTGTCAAGGACTGAAATGTGTCCCCTAAAAATGGACATAGCCATTTAAATGGACCACAATTCCCAGTACTGTGTGACTGCTACCCATTTTGTGCTTTTCCTATGTGATTTTCAAATGGCTATACACACTTTCCCATGCTGTAAATCCTAATCTCTGCCTGGGGTTAATACACAGATTATGTTAGAGGATTAGGGTGGGGCTGTAACACCCTTTCTAAGACAGTTTCCTCAGAGTATGGCTTACACCACCTTTTATCCTTTCATCATACAAAAGATAAAAGGAAAGGGAAGCAAGCAACTTCACACCATGAAGAAAGCAGCCCTGGCAAAAGAGCGTGTCCTCAAGACCTGAGGTTCCTGTGCCAAGATGCTCTCTGACTAAAACCTGATAGAACACAAGGACTTTTCTCCAGAGTCAACAAAGAGAGAAAGCCTTCCCCTGGCATGGACATCCTGAATTCAGACGTGTAGCATACTGGACTGTGTAAGAATAAACTTTTCTTTGCTAAAACGACTTGTGGTATTTTCTGTCAGAGCAGTAACAGATGACTAAGGCATCAGCTTCCTGTTTGCATGATATATCTTTTCTATTCTCTTACTTTCAATCTTTTTGAATCCTTGAATCTAAAGTGGATCTCCCACAGACAACATACAGTTAGATCTTCTTTTGTTATCCAGCTTGACAATCTTTGCTTTTGGACTGGATTGTTTAACCTGTTCATGTTTAATGTTAAGATCAACATATTTGGATTTAAGCCTGTCATTTTGTTTTTTATTTTCTATACGTCTTGTGTCTCTTCTATTTCTCTTACTCTATTATGGCTTTCACTTGCATTAAGTGAGTATTTTCTAGTGCAATATTTTAAAGTACTTAATGATTTTTTTTTTTACTTTATTTTTTGAGATAACTTCTTAGTGGTTGCTCTAAGGTTTATCACATATACCCTAACTTCTTGAACTCAACTTCAAACTAATTTGAACCTAATTCCCATGGTTTGCAGAATTATTTCTATATACCTCTGTCACGCTTCTTCAGTTTGTACTATCATACATATTACAATCTGATACACTGCAAACTCAACAATATGTTGTTGTTATTAATTTTTATATTTTATGTCTTAGAAAGAAGCTGAGAGAAGAAAGAAGAGAAAGCACACATTTACATAGTCTTGTACATTGACTTTTCTGGTTCTTTAGATTACTTCTTTGGATTCAAGTTACTACTTGGTGTCATTTCCTAATCTAGTACAGGTTAACTCCCACCTTCCTCTTTTGTGTTTTTATTAGAAAACATATTGCATTTCTGTGTGTTCTAGGCCAAACAACACAACTGCACACATATTGTTTTAGGCAACACTTTTTTTAAGCCAGTTAAGAGAAGATATATGTACTTACACTGTCTAACTTTGTAATACCTTTGCTAGGGTTCTGCCTTCTGTCATGGGAATGGAAATCACTTTCTGGAGTCGTGTCATTTGGCCTGAAGAAATCTTTAGTATTTCTTGTAAGACAGGTCTACTATCAATAAATTCAGTTTTTCTTTTTCTGGAAATGTGCTCATTTCATCTTCATTTCTGAGTTATTTTTGCTGGCTAGAAGATTCTTGGTAGACAGTTTTTCTTTTCCCTTTCAACACTTTGAACATGTCATCCTACTGTCTCCTAGTCTCATGATTTCTGATGAGAAGTCAGCTCTTAATCTTCTTGAGACTCCCTTGCACATGATGAGAGCTTTTTCTCTGGGGCTCCCAAGACATTCTCCTGGGTTCTCAGCATGTTTACAATGGTGTATCTGGGTAAGGATTTCTGCATTTATCCTACTCAGCAGTTGCTGAGTTTCTTGGATCGGTGGATGTTTTTCATCAAATCTCGGACATTTTCACCAACTTTTGTGTTCAAGTATTTTGGTTTTTTTTTTTTTTTTTCTGCTCCACTCTTCTTCTTCCTGTCCTTCCTTTGTGCATATGCTGTCCCAGTATTACTTTGAGGCTCTGTTTGTTTTTCTTCACTTTTTTCTCTTTATTATTCAAATAACAGAATTTCTATTGTTCTGTCTTCAAATTCCTCCTGCTAGTTCAACTGTATTGTTCATCCCTTTAACAAACTGGCCTTTAAGTTTTTGTACTTTTCAACTCATGATTTTACTTCTTTTTTTTTATGATTTCTGTCTCTATCTTGATGTTCTCTATTTGCTGAGATACTGTCATATACCTTTTGTTATTTCTTTAATCATGGTTCCCTTTAGTTCTCTGCACACACTTAGAAAAGCTGCTCTAAAGTCATTTTTTGTTAAGTTTGACATCTCTAGTCCCATTCACAGGCAGGTTCTATTGTTTGCTGTTTTCCTGCAGATTGACTACACCTTGTTTTTTGCATGTCTCATAATGTCTTCTTGAGAGTCAATATTTTAGTTTATGTATTGCACTAATTTTGAACAGGGATCCTCTCCCCTCCAATACATGAAGCTTGCTTGTTTGTGACTTGTTGGACTATTCTGGTGAAGTCTATTTCCTCATCAGATCAGCCTGTGATGTTGTGCCACAAAGTGTACAGTCTTGGGACGCATGGACCTGGGATGACAGTGGTGTTATTAGGTCTCCCTTTGACTGTATCTCTTGCAGATTTCCCTGTTAAAGTGCTTGCCCTCTTTGGTCTACTGGCTTAAGAATTAATGTGTTAGGGTGAATAAGAAGTCTAAGATACAAAGAAGCTACTGTTATAATAGTAACAAATGTTGTAACACTAATCATTCTTCATGTTACATATATACAATAATAGCTATCATTTCTTGAATGCTTGCTAAGTAAAAGGCACTAGACTAAGAATTTAGCCTGTATTAATTCACTGGGTACTAATAATTTTACAAAGCAGACCTTACCATATTTTATTGATTCTACTATACATTTTCTTACATACTTTAATATCTCTGAAATCGTTATGTGTCTTACAATCAATGGTGTTGCACAACCAATGCTGGACAGAGGGCTGTTTTGATGTATTTTTTATTGCATGTACAGACACAAACTTCATTATTCCAGTCAATGGTACTATGTAACATAAATAAAACAGTTTTATCAGCCATAGCAGCATAGTGGTTAAGTTATACAGCGTTAACCAAAAGGTTGGCAGTTCAAATCTACCAGGCGCTCTTTGAAAACCCTATGAGGAAGTTCTACTCTGTCCTACAGGGTCACTATGAGACAGAATCGACTTGACAGCACTGGGTTTGTTTTTTATCTTAAATATAAAGATAATAATACATTCTAAAGTGAAAATTGAGATTTTAGGCAAGTTTTCATATACTGTATATAGGAAAAATAAAATATATACAGCAAAAACTAAAATATGTGGTAAAAATAAAAGTTATAGTCTTTTTCTAGAAATTGATTTTATGTATAACTATGCAATAGGTTCACATTTCCTTCCATTATTAATCTCACCTCCAGAAATCTTGTAATGTACTACCCATTGTCATTGAACAGATTCTAATTCCGATTAATAGCAATTCCATGAGACAGAGTAGAATCATTACCTTACAGGGTTTCTAGGGAGTAGCTGGTGTACTCAAACTTCCAACCTCTTGGTTAGCAAACAAATTTTTAACTACTGTGCTACCAGGGCTTCTTTAATGCACTATATGCCCCCTATTACACCACAACTTAATCCAAGTGATTCCCTGAGACCCATGCTCACTGAACTGTGTACATGGTGTATATTATTGAAAACATTTGAAAAATATAGCCAAATATGAATTTCCTAAAAACAGGGAACTCATGTCTTTTTCTCTGTATCCTCAGCAGTCAACAGTCTCTCTAGAATACAGCAAGAGATTGATATACTTTTGTTGAATTGAACACAACGGAATCACTGCATCTACAGTAAAATTTCCGGAAACAGGTGGAAAAGGCAAGAATGAGTTAATTCTCAAATCCTACACTCCCATATTTAGCTTCTCAATTTGCATTATTTTTAAATAGACATTAATTTTGCTGGTATGAGTCAGAATTGACTTGATGGCAATGTGTTATCATAATATAAACAGGCAAGCTGAAGATATGTAATTTGTAAAAAATTTAATGTAGTAATCATATTTTACAGTTCAAGAAAAAAAGTAAAAATAACTTGAGACTAACATGACTGATTTTGCAACAACAGACATTCATCTGAGTGCAACATTTACTAATGAGTAGAAGAAACTTCCTGGGTTTTTTGTTTTTGCTTTTTACTAAAAGCACATGTTTTATTGAAAGCTTTACTTATATTCTAAAACAGTAAACATTATATAGAAAGTACAGAGTCTACAAATATACTACCTAATCAATGAATTTTAATTTTGCCAGGCAAACTACTATTTTCTTATTATTTTCTTCATTCCAAGTCCAATCTCTTGTCTCAAGATAAGTCTAAGGAGACAGCAACTCATTTAGAAGTGTACTGCACTACATTAATGCTACACTGTATTAACATATTTACATGAGAACTATTTTATCACAAATTTAGCACCACAAATATATTTTATTATTAACCATTTATCTATGAAACATTCTTAATGAAGTATGACATAGTGCTATTATTGTTCCATGTCTGTTTGACATGAGGACATGACATGTACAGAACCAAAAGGGGGAGTATGCTGTCACCAGACAAGGAGAGCAGATGGAGCTGCAGACAGGTGGGCATGTAAATTTAAATTGGATTGTACACTTTCACTCAATCACAATAAAAAAAAAAAAAAAAACAGGCACTAGAACAGAACAGATTATAAGGACTAGAGCGGAACAAAATGGTTTAGAGAATAGAAAAACAATTGAAAAAATTAACAAAACCAAAAGCTGGTTCTTTGAAAAGATCAACAAAATTGATAAACCACTGGCTAAACTTACAAAAGAAAAACAGCAAAAGATACAAATAACCTAATTAAGAAATGAGGTGGGAGTAGTTACAACAAACCCAGCTGAAATCAAAACTATCATAACAGAATATTATGAAAGGCTATACTCTAACAGGTTTGAAAATCTAGGGGAAATGGACAAATTTCTAGATTCATATCACTCACCAAGATTATCACAAGGAGAAGTAGATCAACTTAATAAATCTACCACAAAGGAAGAGATTTAAAAAGTCATCAAAAATCTACCAACCAAAGAAAGTCCTGGTCCAGATGGTTTCACCTGAGAATTCTACGAAACTTTTAGAGAAGAGTTAACTCTGGTACTATTGAGGCCATTTGAGACCACGGAAAGGGATGGAATACTCTCAAATTCATTCTATGAAGCCAGCAGAACCCTGATACCAAAGCAAGGGAAAGATCCCACAAAAGAAGAAAATTATAGACGACAGCACTTGGCCTGGCTTGGCGATCACTCATGAACCTAGATACAAAAATCTTCAACAACATTCTAGCCAACAGAATTCAACAGAATATAAAAAAAATAATTCATCATGATCAAGGTGGTTTCATTCCAGGGATGCAAGGCTGGTTCAACATTAGGAAAGCAATTAATGCAATCAACTACATTAATAACACAAAAGATAAGAATCACCTGATTTTGTCAATTGATGCAGAAAAGGCATCTGACAAAGTCCAACACTGATTCATGCTTAAGACTCTCCGAAAAATAGGAACAGAGGGTAAATTCCTCAACGCAATCAGTAGCATCTATATAAAGCCAACTGCCTTCATCAGCCTGAATGGTGAAAGACTGAAAGAACTCCCTTTGAGAACGGGAACTAGACAAGGATACCCACTCTCACCACTTCTAGTCAAATATTGTACTAGAAGTTCTAGCCATAGCAATTAGACAAAACAAAGAAATAAAGGGCATCTGTATCGGCAATGTACTTGCAGAAGATATGATTGTTTATACAGAGAATCCAAAGGAGTCCATAAGTAAACTTTTGGAATGAGTAGAGGAGTTTAGCAAAGTAACGACATACAAGATAAACATAAGTAAATCAGTAGGATTCCTTTCTACCAACGGTGAGATTATTAAACAAAAAATCACCAAATCAATTCCATTTACTATAGCCCCAAAGAAGATAAAATAGCTAGGAATAAATCTAACTAGAGAAATAAGAGAGCTTTACAAACAGAACTACAAGAACATACTACAGGAAACTAAGAGAGACTTACATAAATGGAGTAATCTACCCTGCTCATGGATAGGAAGACTCAACATTGTGAAAATGTCTATTTCACCCAAAGCAATCTACGCATACAAAGCAATCCCAATACAAATTCCAGCAACATTTTTTAATGAGATGGACAAACAAATCATCAACTTTGTTTGGAAAGGAAAGAAGCCTCATGTAAGTAAAGCACTACTAAAGAAGAACACACTGGGAGGCCTCTCACTACCTGAGTTCAGAACCTATTACACTGTCACAGTAGTCAAAACAGTCTGGTACTCTCACAAAAAGAGACACATAGACCAATAGCACAGAGTTGAGACTCCAGAGATGCCACCCTCCTCCTATGAACAGTTGATATTCGATAAAGGCCCCAAAAGTTTAAACTGAGGTAAGAATGGTCTCTTTAACAAATGGTGCTGGCAAAATTGGATATCCATCTGCAAAAAACTGAAACAAGACCCACATCTCACACCTTATACAAAAATCAACTCAAATTGGATAAAAGGCCTAAATACAAAATCTAAAATGGTAAAGCTCATTGAAGATAAAATAGGATCAACAATGGAAGTTTTAATATATAATGTAGACAGACTTCAAAATGTCACAAACAAAGCACATTCAACAGAAAATAGATAAATGGGAACTACTAAGAATCAAACACATCGGCTCATCCACAGACTTCATTAAAAAATTAAAAGAACACCTAAAGAATGGGAAAAAACTATATGTCAGACCAACATTTGATCTCCATAATCTATAAGATATTACAAAATATCAACAAGAAAAGGATAAATAGTCCTATTAAGCTATGGGCGCAGGAAATAGACATTTCTCTAAAGAGGATACCCAGGCAGCCAAAATACACATGCAGAATTGCTCATGATCATTAGCTATTAAAGAAATTTAAATCAAAACTACAATGAGATACCATCTCACCCCAGCAAGGTTGGCCATGATCCAAAAACACAAAACAACAAAAGCTGGAGAGGCTGTGGAAACTGGAACTCTCCTACACTGCTGGTGGGATTGTAAAATGGTACAACCTCTTTGGAAAACAATCTGGCATTTCTGTAAAAAGCTGGAAATAGATGTATCATTTGCTCGTTTAATTCCACTGCTTGGAATTTATCTTTCAGAAACAAAGGTTGTCACACGAACAGACACATGTACACGAATGTTTGTTGCAGCACAGTCCACAACAGCAGAAAGTTGGAATCAATCCTGACGCCCATCAACAGACGAATGGATAAGCAAACAAACTATGGTACATATACTCAATGGAACACTGTGCTATGATAAAAAAAACAATGCCAATTTTAGAAAACATAACATGGTCCCACTTGAAAGAGATCATGCTGAGTGAAATCAGTCAGTGTCAAAAGGACGAATTTTGTATGAGACCCCTGTTACACAGACTTAACAGGAGCATTGTCCACAGAAGAAAATGACTGTGTTGGCTATATGGGTGGGAGGGGAGTGGAGGGTTTATCATAGATGAGATAATGACAGATGTTAGAAATTTTATTCTTTTACTATAATTAATAACAAAAAATTTGAAAAAAGAAATCACCATCTTTGCCAATGACACTTATGATTCCATACAGTTTAAAGTTACATTTTACCTGATACATACTACACATAAACCATTCAAGCTGTGCTGGCCTACATGTTTCCAACCGAGAAAGTTAACTTGCAACCTGTAAGACATGCATGATATTTTCACTCACGTTAGTCAAATACGTGATTAAATGTGTTCACTGCAAAGAGTAATTCAAATACTTTGATGTGTTTGTGTTTTCTGATATTTACTGAAAACTCAAATTTCCATTTACAAATGAAAATCGTCAGGCATAACAATATTCTAAAATACTTCTTTTATGCCAAGCCAAGTGCCATCCAGTCTATATTTGTTGTTAATATATGTGTTAGTCAAGTGGTGACCACCTAACATTGAACATTCATTAAAACTAAGTACTTCCAATGCCTTTGCTAAAAGAACAAGCTATAAAAATAATTTCATCTTTCCAGTGTATTGTAACATTTCCATAGATCAATATTCACTTATTGTTTCCATTCATTAGCACAGTCCAAAATAAAACTTTCATAATCTTAACACTGTTTCCACAGACATCAGTTTGGGTCTCCTATATGAAGGGGGGATATTAAATTCCTCTGCAGTTTCATTTGTGTGTTTGAAAGAGTCTCTTAATTCTCAGGGGTGTAGTTTAAAACTTATAATATTAATAATATGTCTCTGATATTAAAATTATACCACAAAAATGTGTGGTTGGGGTTATGAGAAGCCAAATCTCCAAATAGTTTTTTTTAAAAGAAAAAAAGGAAAGTAATATGCCTAGTTGAATTAACGCAATATATTAAGAAATGTCCAAAGATTATCTTCATTTTAAAACATTCCTTATATTTAGGAAAGTAACTAGTGTAACTGTTGTAACAAAATTACAGAAATGCTAAAGATGAATGCTTTAAATAATTTTCATTTACTCTTACAGATAAAATGCCATTCTACTAATCACAGGTGTCCTCTCAGTTTTACAACCACTGACCTCTTCTTGTTTCAAACGGGGCAAAATACACATATAAAGAGAACCGATTGGTCTATTTTTATTTGGTGAATATTACTGTTAATTTAATATTTAAAAGTGAATAAAAGGAAAATCAGAGAAAAAGACATTTACTCACAACAGGTCTAATATAAGTGCATGTGGGATGATCAGAAAAACTACAACAAGCGTAGTTCAAAATCTTTAGGGGCTCATAAAGCCACAATGAAAAACATTCTTGTAACAATATACGAGCCATTATCTAACAAAAGATCTCTGACAGTCACCAACAGTACTCATCTGTCAGTTTGTCATACTGCAGTGGCCTGTGTGTTGCTGTGATGCTGGAAGCTGCAGTCCAGTCACTGTACCAAAAGTGAAGCAATACCATCAGGTCACTCACGGTGGACATGTTTCACTGGAGTTGTTAGACAAAGACAGACTATGTAAAAAGACCTGACAATTTCCTTATAGAAAAAGTGGCCAATGAAAACCACATAAATCACAGCAGAGATACAGTGTCAGATGGTGAGCCTCTTAGGTTGGAAGGCACTTAAAATAAAACTGGAAAGAGCTGCCTCCTCAGAACCTTAATGACACAGAGAAAGTAAAGCTTTTAGAATCTTCATTTGCTGATATGTCATAACTCAAAAGGAGAAGAAATAGCTGCAAATGTCTGTTAATAACAGGAGAATGTAATGCACCAAGTATGAAATCAGAAACTCTGGAACTTGCCAAAATGAAATAGAATGCTTGCAGAGACATTTCCTCGGCACTGGTGGTCTGAAATGGACTGTTACTGGTCATTCTGAATCAGATAATTATACAGTCTAGTATGCCGGGAATGATCAACTGAAGATATATCTTCAAGTACAACACTGTCAGTGGTAACAGTCACAAGCCTACAAAGATCAGTTTATTCACTAACCATTCATGCCACAGACAGATACACTGAAGATTTTTACCAACTGCTACAGTCTGAAACCAAGCATGCAATGAATAAACATTGATAATCACTGGTGACTGGGATATCAAAGTTAGAAACAAAGATGGCTGAAAAAGACATCTTTGTTGACAGAAACGATGCTGGAGATAACATAATAAAATTCTTCAAGACCAATGACTTCTTCATTGCAAATACGCTTTTTTTTTCAGCAACATAAACAGTAACTATATGTGTAGACCACACTGGACAGAATACACAGGAATCAAACTGACTACGTAAGTGAAAAGAGACACCAGAAAAATTCAATATCATTGGTCAGAACCAGGCCAGGGGCCACCTGCAGAACAAATGCTCATATGCAAGTTCAAGTTGAAGCCAAAGAAAAATAAAACAATCCCACAATAGCCAAAGTATGACCTTGAGCATATATATGTGTCACCTGAATTTAGAGATCATCTCAAGAACATATCTGGTGCACTGAACACTAAAGACTGAAAATCCAGTAAGTTTGGGGATGACACTAAGAACATCATATATGAAGAAAGAAGAAGGTGATTTAAAAAGCAGGGGAAGAACTAAAATGGATGTCAGAAGAAACACTAAAAAATTACTCTTGAATGTTGAGCAGCTAAAGCAAAATGAAGAAATGATGAAGTAAGAGTTGAAGAGAAGATTTCAAAGGACAGCTCAGGAAGATGCGAAAACATGGCAAACATCTGAAATAGAAACACGCAAACATCTGAGACAGAAACACGCAAATACCTGAGATAGAAAACGAAAAGGGAAGACTATGGTTAGCATTTCACTCTCAAGATGAAAGAACCAAAAAGCTAGTTCAAGCCTCAAGATGCAAGACTGAGGTACTCTTTGGGGAAAATATTGAAGGAAGCCAAGACGCATCAAAAGGAGATGGAAGGAATGCACAGTCACTGTACTAAAAATGAAGCAACTGACATTCAAACACTGCAGGGGATACCACAGGATCAAGAACAGATGGTAGTGAAGGAAGAAGTACAAGGTATACTGAAGGCATTAGAGAGAAATAAAGCTCCAGGAATCGACAGAATAACAATTGAAATTTTTCAATAAATAGATGCAATGCTGGACATGCTATCTACATCAAGGAATTTGGAAGACAGCTACTTAACTAACTGATTGGAAGAGATCCATACTGGTGCCCATTCCATGTGAAAGTAATCCAAAGGAACATAGAAACTATCAAATAATATCATTAATATTACATGCAAGCGAAATTTTGCTGAAGATAATTCAAAAGCGGTAGCAACAGAACATGGAGAGGGAACTGGCAGAAATACTAGTTAGATTAAGAGGATATGAAACAATTTGTGTCATCATTAATCTCCTTGAATACTCTGGGGGTCAGTACTACCCTGGCCCCTAGGGTTGCCATGAGTCGGATCTGACTCGACAGCACTTGGCTGGCTTGGCAATGTAAGATGGATCTTGGTGAAAGCAGATAATACTAGAGAGATGTTTACCTGAGTTTTATTCACTATGCAAAGGTTTTTTGCTGCATCGATCATAACAAATTATGAAGAACAGGAACTCCAGAACACTGTATTGTGTTTGTGAGGAATCTTGACATAGACCAAGAGGCAGCTACTCCAATAGAACAAGAGGAGGATACTGTGTGGTCTAAACTCAGGAAAGGTGTACGTCAGGACTGTATCCTTCCCCCACACCTATTCAATCTGTAGGCTGAACAAAAAATCCAAGAAACTAGACTATATGAAGAAGAATGGGGCATTGGAATTGGAGGATGAATCCTTAGCAACGTGCAATATGCAGATGACGCAACTTTGCTGATAGGGAAGGAGATTTAAAGCACTTACTGATGAAGATCAAAGAGTACAGCCTTCAGTATGGATTACATCTCAATATAAATATGAAAACAAAATCCTCACAACTGGACTAATACACAACATCACGATAAGTGGAGAAAGTATTGAAGTTATCAAGGATTTCATTTTCTTAGATCAACACCCACGGAAGCAGCGATCAAGATACCAGAGGACATACTGAATTGGGTAAATCTGCTGCAAAAGACCTCTTTAATGTGTTCCAAAGCAAAGATGCCACTTTGAGGACCCGGGTGCCCCTGACAAGGGCCTTGCATGTGTGTGAAAGCTGGACAATGAATAAGGGAAGATCAAGAAGAATCAAGGCCTTTGAAGGACTGTATTGTTATGGATACCAAATATACCATAGACCGACAGAAGAGTGAACAAACCTATCTTGGGAAAAGTACAGTCTCCCTCCTTAGAAGCAAGGTGTTGTACTTCAGACATGTTATATGGAGGGACCAATCCCTAGAGAAAGACACGCTTGGTAAAGTGGTTACTGATGTCCGCTGCCTTACAGTTGAGGGTCAATGAAAAAGAGGAAGATCCTCAATAATGTGGACTGACACAGTAGCTGCAACAATGGGCTCAAACACAGCAATGATTTTGAGGATGGGTCAAGACCGGGCAGTGTTCGGTTCTGTCCTGTGCAGGGTCAGTGAGTATGAGCAAACTGGACGGCATCTAACAGCATAACCACAACTAGCCAAGCCAACCAGCAAACACCAAATGCACTGCCGTCAGATAATTCCAACTCACAGTGATCCTACAGGACAAGGCAGAACCACTCCATAAAGTTTCCAAAGAGCACCTGGCAGATTTGACCTGCTGACCTTCTGGTTAGCCGACCTTCTGGTTAGCAGAGGTAGCACTTAACCATCATGGCACCAGGGGTTCCTAACAACAGCAGTAGTTATCAATGGGCTCTGTAATTTGAATGCCAATAGACAAAGGGTTTCTAAAAAGCTCAGGACTTAGTATTTAAATTTTTTCAATAAAATAAATGTTGAGAAAATTTTAACATATGATACTGCAGCATGGGAAACCCTGATGGTGTAGTGGTTAAGTGCTGAGGCCACTAACCAAAAGGTCAACAGTTCAAAGCTGCCAGGTGCTCCCTGGAAACTCTATGAGGCAGTTCTGTTCTGTCTTATAGGGTCAGTAGGACTCAGAAACAATTTGACAGCAAGGGGTTTGGTTTTTGGTTTCCTGTAATTTGACACTGCTTCTCAAAAAGACAGAACCGATTTCAGTGGAGGCAGAAAATTAAATGCAAACACCATTACATTTTTTAATGGAAAGAATCACTGTCTAAATGGGTTTTGGAAAGAAGAGCATCATACCAAGAGAATATTAAGGGGTGTAGTCATTTAGAAGCACAGATTAGTACTGGCACAATGGTCCCTAATCTAGTTTTCCCTTACTATTTTTCCCTCACCCTCTCCATGAACACAATATATTTTAAAAGGTTTTGCTTCCATCAAATTGCATTGTTACAGGTAAATTCATCTTTTTATTTTTATGAACTATACACAGTATACTGAAATAATATCAGCTTGCCAAAGTTTCTGATTAATATACAATACACTGAGGTGTTATAATATTAACCAAAAACATTTTTTTTCATTTTAAGGAGTGTGAAAAATTTAGAGGTAAATTAACTATTTGCATTAGTATTTTAAAATATTAAATACTGTAAATAAAATTCAGTTACCATATGTAGACACTCCTAGTGTTCTAGGAACCAAAATTTGGGAATTAGTGATAGAGCAAAAACACTTCTTTTTAGAGGTGAGGACATCCAGTCAGACCACATTCCCACAGCAGATGCCAACTAATGACACAATTGTTCATTCATCTTTGGACACCATCCACAGGTGCATTTAAATCTCTAAAAATTAAACATTCAAACTCTGCTAATACTAATCGAATTGAGGCTCCCTAATTGATTCTGAATTATTTTCCATTCGTTAGAGGCATAAAGTGTCACCTGCTCTATTCCATAATACCTCCTGGTTACCAATTGTTTCTGTCTCTCCTGAACTCATAATTTTGTCAAAATAGATGGTCAAAAATGTCTAGAACACTATTAATTCAAAATTCCACTTCTTGACAAATAATGCGAGCTGCCAGCCAAGTGCCGTTGAGTCGTTGACAAATAATACATATTTTTATTTCATAAGCTCCTTTTCAAGTAGACTACTTTTCATCCCAGGACCATACCAAGTGAACTCTCATTGATGCTGCACTGGCCAGGGACACAGGAATAAGCCAAATGACTTAGCTGGGGGCGGCGGAAGATGGGGAGTGGGGGTCAAGCTTGCAAATGTACTACAGCTAGGCAATGAGTTTTTAATGGATGTTTGAAAATAAATGGGAGAATTCATGTGATTGATTGATTTTGCACCTTAAAATAGTAAGGATTGTTTTAAAGTGTCTTTAAAAAATAATCTTTTTATATGAGGACAAAAGAAAAGCAAGAAATTACACCACTGCTTTAGATTATTATGCAAAACTAACATATACAAATACACCATAGCCACAAATAGACTATCAATAAGTTTAGCAGCCCAAACTTACTTTTTACGTTGCAGGAGGTAGGTAATAATATAAATACAGTAAATGTTTATCATCCTCAGTTATTGTATTTCTTTGTTCCTTTCAGTTAGTTAACATATACAAAGTTAACAGACCACATTTATTTAACACCTGTGCATCATCACATGGTGTTGTATAGATACTAATGTATGGATTTTTGGAATTACGACAAACACCTGTGATTAATGCGGATACATAAATATATTAAACTAGGGCATTCCCCAAACATACTGCAATTTTCTGATAACAAAGAAACAAAAAAAAAATTGGAATACCAAAAGAGGAAATGTTTGAATGAATTCATAGGTGACAACGCATTGTTTTCTACAAGCACAAATATTTATCAGTCAAAATTTTCCTTTAAGTGGCAATAATACACTTAAAAAGTAAGTCATTTCTGTAGCACATCTTGTAATAATCTTATTGTTCCTTGTAACTGTCACTTCTTAATTAAGCCTTCAGATAAAAGATATAATAAAAATTTCTTTTAAATGCAATAATACACTTACAAAATGGGTTACCTTTTAGCACAACTAAACATCTAAATTAAAGAGAATACAAATTATTTGATCAATAGAATATTTGTATTTATTTAAAAATTATCACATAATAGAAAAAACTACAGTTAACCAACACTCTTGTAGATACTGACTTAAAATGACAGCGGTAAAGTTTAAAGCTTAAAAAAATACTAGATGGCTTTGTTCAATTTTGGTGAATAAAACTGATTTGAAAATCAGCTTTCAAAGGAAGCCTCTTGATTAAGCAATAGAGATCCTGTACTTCCTAAATCCTTTAAATAAAAAGATAGTATTACTGATACCTCTCTCCGTCGAGAAGCCCAGCAAGTTTGTTTGATCTTCCACACCACAGCAGCCACCAGTAATAACGATAAAAAACAACTGGAAAATAAAGCACAAGTAGTTTTCAGTCAAAATATGTTTGAAATAATAAAAGATTAAGTGGATGGCTAGAAAATATAAAGAAGTTATCACTGTCTTGGTAAATAACTCAAGTATAAAAAGGCAAATTTCCAGGATTTAAAATTTTCTTGCATATCAAAGTATCCACGTAGAAAGAGAATTTATTGATACTCCTTGCTGTACAATACAGTGCCCTACTACCAGGTAAATAAAGGCAGGTGACATTCTAGTTTCTTTCTTCATGTACAGCTAGCCATTCCTCAAAGCTCAGTTCACAACCCTATGATCTTCTCTCACAAGACAGCACTTACTTCTTTCAATGGCCTTCAATTCTAAGCTCAAACAGCATGATTTCCAAATCTGTAAGTTTAGACAGACCTGTCAAACATGAAAGCTATCTGATCATTAAAACGAATCCACAAGATTAGTTTATTCAAATTCCATCCCAGGAAAGAAATTCCCAAGCACAACTCCAACTGATCCTAACAAAATAACCACAGAAGCTGAGAAGCGACTGCCTCACAAGCCAGTTGATTGTTCTTAGAACGCTGAAACAGTGAAAATCCTCTTTTATTCATGTGTCTAACTTTCATCCTTTCAGTAGGTTAACTGAAACAGTATACGCCTTCTTCTCTGTACCAGGTTTTCTGAATATACTTAAAGAGGACTACTAGATTCCCTCTAGTCTAGTAAGTCTCAATCAGGCATGCCTTTGCCCTGCAGAGGACACTGTAGCATCTGGGGACATTATGGACTGTCACCATCCAGTGGGCATCTGGTGAAATGCTGTCAAACAACCTCCTCTACACACAAAAAAAGATTTTTCTTCCCAGAATGCTCAAAGCGGAAAGGTTAAAGAAGCCCTGCTGTGATCTGAGACAGTACCATAGTGGTTATCCTTCTATTATTATACTCAGGTTAATGACGTTAACACCTGTCACTCAGAACCGATGCCTTAGGTAACAGTCTGAGGACTATTTATCTGAATTTCAGTCCTACCATTAAAACATTATTTTAAAATGAGATACAAATATCATCTCAAAGTCATTGTGTCCAAAGTGAATAATATTCATAATCATAAAAGTCAGTAACATCTAATACATAGCAAGAACCATGCTATGTGTTGAACATGTATTATGTCTTTACTAAATTCACACATTACACCATCTTTAATTATCATAGTCACACATTATTTATAGTTACATTCTCATGTAACAGATGACAAAGTTTAGTCCTGGGGAGTTTAGGAAGATGGTCTAAGTTACAAAAGTAGTAAGTTGTAATAAGTTCTCCCCTTGGCTTCTTTGTCTCATCTCTACTTTCTCAGCTACAATGTAAAAAGCAAGGTGAGCTAGGTCAGATATCAAATCTTGTCCACTGTTTGAGAATATATGCTGTATATAACAGCACTTAAACCAAAACGAATTAGTATTTAACAATTAAATAGAATTTCACCACCAAAATATATTATTAGTGATCTGACAGGTCACAATATTTTGCCTCCCAAATAGTTATATGATGAAGACTCAGCTTGAGATGGCAAAGACTAGTGAGTGGGTAAATTTCTCCAATTATCTTTGGTCTAAATTTCATGCTTCAAGTGAAATGTGTAACTTTCACACTGATAACAGAAGGCCACTATAAAATTTTGCAGTTTTCATAATCTCACCCTGAAGTAGATAAAATGTAACTTAGGACTTTGTAACAACAAATGCTTTCTCTGTCAATTCCTATCAGGTGAGTACTGTAACAGGAGCCCGGGCAACAATGTGGGTAGCTGCTCAGCCCCTGACAGAGATGCCGGACACTGGCCTGCACCAGCTGCTCTCCGAAACAAAGACATGGCAGTCTGCTTCCATAAGGAGAACAGCCCTGGAAACCCCGTGGGGCAGTTCTACTAGGTCCTACAGGTTACTTCTTGTTAGGCGCCATCGAGTCCCTTCCGACTCATGGCAACTCTAGAGGTCAGAGTAGAACTGCCCCCGAGAGTTCCAAGGAGCTCCTGGTGGATCTGAACTGGTGACATCTCGGTTAGCAACAGCAGCACTTCACCACTGTGCCACTAGTAACCAACTCAGCAGCAATAGGTTGGGTTTTGGTTTGGGTTTTTTTTGTTTTGTTTTTTTTTGTAGCACTAAAAGTAAAGAAACAGTGACAATATTAACAAATTGGATGGTAAAACCACTGTACAATTTAACAAATACTTAACACATAGAAGCTGAAATTTAAAAATATCAAGGAATTTCATACTACATTTCATCTGGCACTAATGTTACTAAATACTATATTTTCACATAAATAACACACACATTCTATGTTTGCTTATCAACCACATTCTCCTCCTTTGAGGTATTTTAATCAAGAGGCACTTACTAAAATACTCCAGGGTGGGAGGTGTGGCCAGCATGCAAACATAAAAGTATGTGTCATTTGCATAAAAATAGGGTATATCTCAGCAGCTAGCACATTGTCATCAATAAACTTTGGCTCAATGAATGAAATGAGCTCTTTACTTGACTTTAATAACTTATAATAGTTTCCTAATATTGAATGCCTTACTGGGGCTTTTTTTTTTTTTAAGATATTGAAACTGAACCTCAGATTGAAGAATTTGCCCAAAGAAGGTCATTCAGGAAGTAAATATAATCGTTTATCTTTATATCAAAGTAAAAACCCAAAACCAAACACACTGCTGTAAAATCAATCCCAACTCACAGCAATCCTACAGAACAGGACTGAACTACCCCATACAGTTTCCAAGGCTGTAATCTTTACAGACACAGATTTCCACATCTTTCTCCTATGGAGAGGCTGGTGGCTTCAAACTGCCAACCTTTTGGTTAGCAGCTGAGCACTTAACAACTGTGCTACTTTTACTATTTACTATTCAAGGTAATTCTTCATAAAAGTTCCTGGTTCCTACTGATTACTAATAAACTGCCGTAGTGTGGTGGATCACCTTTCGGTGGCCTTTAGCCTGGATCTTCTAACTTCCGCTCACGCTCACATAATGGACAGGAGAATGTGACAGAGTAATTGTGGTCCGCCAAGGACACTGGTTCATTCTGCTATCCCTCTTAACTTGAGATGAGCCACCGCAGAGGCAAGAGAGAAAAAATAAACTATCAACAAGGAAGAAGGGCCATCACACACCACGTCCTTTAGACCCAAGATCCCAGTACTGAGAAGTTTCCGGAAGTGGGAAACAGAAAAAGAGAAAGAACTGTAGCACACAAGACAGAGAGAAGCAGCAGGAGGCATCTGGCTGCAGAGACCCCCACAGAAGGAGGTGGCATGGTAGGCTGTCTGGTCCTCAGAGAGAGAAAGCTGTCTCCAGGCAGAGGCCTAGGGGCAGGGAGAGGTGAGCCTCCAAACATAGCCAGAAAGAGGCTGTCCAAATGGAAGAACTGTACCTTTGAGTGTGCCTTAGCCTATTACTTCCCTAGTAAACACCATAACTGTGAGTATGGTCTGTGGGTTCTGGCTGGCCACTGCAATGAATTATCAAACTCAGCAGAGAAGTACAGAGTGCTGTGAAACGGACAGCTGCTGTCAGAACTGGTAAAGAAGGTAGAGAGATGGAGGATGTTAAAACTCTCCCCTCCCCACAACAGCAATCAGCCTTGGACTGTTGATTGTGATTCTCCTTTCCCTTTGTGAGGTTAGAGGAGATGAGACACCATTGCCATGCCCTTCTTTTACAATTAGATTGCAAACAACAGATACAGTTCTTTGTTTCAAATATATATTAAAAGAAAAAAGCTAGCTCATTATATTTGCTTTATTAAAAAGCAAAAGGGCAGGAGAAAGGGAGAGCAGGAGGAAGAGATGGGAGAGGGAAGGGGAGGAGAAGACATACTTATTAATCTGGAGCTCTGATGACACACTGGTCAACAGCATGGCTGCTAACCAAGAGGTCAGCAGTTTGAATCCACCAGCTGCTCCTCAGACACCCTACGGGACAGTTCTATTCTGTCCTATAGGGTTGCTGTGAGTCAGAATCAACTAGATGGAAATTAATTTGGTTTCTTGGTTATCAAGTTAATGGACTCTAGTTGAAAACTCACTTTCACTCTTTGGTGGCCACTAGATAGTCTCAGCTGTCAGTGCAGAGGCCTGATGGACAGCAGGAACGCATCAGTCTGAACTGCTTGAACAGCTGTGAAGCAGGGACCCACCTGCATGAGACCCAGTCCTTTCCACAGGCTCCCTTGGCCCACTGCACTTCACATGAGTGAAAAATAAACTTTTATTATATTAAACCATGGAGAGATACTGGTTTATCTGTTCCAGTTATCTTTGCCTTAATAGATTTCTTAAGCCAAGAGTCTTCAGTGGGCAGTATCAAATGTTAGCATCCTTCAGTCTCATAGTACAGCAATTCTGTCAAACAGAAAAATGTGTTTTCACTGCTTTCTTTCAAGTTTTCTTGTACTGCTCCTTGATATAATTTGAGGTTTTTTTCCCCCCAGGTGGGGAGGATAATAAATGAGGTTTTCCCTTTCCTTTTTAATTATGCTAAGGGAAACCCTGGTGGCGTAGTGGGTTAAGTGCTACATCGGCTAACCAAAAAGTCAGCAGTTCAAGTCTGCTAGGTGCTCACTGGAAACTCTATGGGGCAGTTCTACTCTGACCTCTAGGGTCACTATGAGTCGGATCTGACACAATGGCAGTGGGTTTATATAATAATACTGCTAAATGATAGGAAAGGTTCAACATCCCTCAGTATAATCCTCCCACCTCAAATTAGTTAAAAAAAATAAGGTAAAAAAGCAAGTATATGAGTTACAGAGATAAAAAAGAGAAGCATATGAACTCAGGGAGAGCTATATCAGTAATTTCTTTTTACCCTTCATAAAATGATCATTACTGAAACATTTCTTAATGTGAAAAAACTTGGAACTCATCAGGTGTTCTCATTAGCATGAAATTAAAAAGAATCCAATAGAATTAACAGAGTGCAATATAAGGTCATATTCTGAGGCAAGTTTCCAGTGACACACCAATCCTGGGCAGAGGTAATCTATCACCAAATGCAACAAAAGATAACACTGTCACTGGTTCTCAGCAATCTAAGGCTGACTGGTCATAAACATCATGTCTTACACATTTCAATAGCTGTATGAGCATGCTCATCTTTTATTTCACTGAAAAAATGTTGGAAACTAGGGAGCTGCATTGAAACAGAGACATATATTTTAAAAGTAATTTATCTCCTAATCCATGCTGTTCCAGCAAATATCTTTCAATGGCTTCAAAAGTTTCCTCAGCAACTTCAAAAGTTTACCACTGTTTCCTCAGCAACTACAATGTTAACAAACTAAACCACTTAACTTACAGATGCAAGAAAACTGTGTATATTATAGGGAAAAATTACTTATTTTTCAGTTATCACACTGCCAAAGATAGAAAATCAATCATTCTAGTGGGTAGAAAAGAGGAAAACAAAATGTTCAGAGCATAAGCTAGTAAAGCTGTTTAGACGGTTGTTAAGAATTACTATACCTTAGGATGCTCTATGAGTTAAGATGATTTCAAACACAGGAAACAGAAACCAAATGCAAATCAGTGTAAGCACAGAAGTTATATAAACATGACCAAATACTTCAAAGGGACTGAATAGCAGGGGCAAGGGTCTGGGGACCATGGTTTCAGGCATGTCTAGGTCACCTGCCATAACAAAGTTTATTAAGAAAATGTTCTGCATCCCATCTTGATGAGTGATATCTGAGGTCTTAAAAGCTAGTGAGCAGCCATCTAAGATGCTTCAATTAGTTCCAACCCACCTGCAGCAAAGGAGAGCAAGGAACACCAAAGACACAGGGAAAATATTAGCCCAAGAAACAAAAAAGACCATATAAACCAGAAACTCCATCAGCCTGAGTGAGACCAGAAGAACTAAATCATGCTTGGCTACGATCAATGACCATCCTAACAGGGAATACACAGTTGTTCCCTGATGGAACAAGAGAAAAGTAGGATGCACAACTCAAATCAAGTAAAAATGCCAGACTTAATGGACTGCCTAAGACTGGAGGGACACTGGAGGACATACGACCACCGGTACCACCACGCCGCCCCACCACCACAACTCTAGGCTAGCCCAGAACTGAAACCATTCTCAAAGACAAAAACAAGATTGGACTACAAGACAAAATGATACTGATGAAGAGAGTGATTGTTACTTCAAGAAGTTACATGAGACTAAATGGGCAGCTCCTGTCCAGAGCCAAGACGGGAAGGCAAAAAGGTTAGGAGCTGGATGAATGGACATGGAAAATCTGGTGTGGAAAGGAGGAGTGTGCTTCCCATTAAAGGGAGAGCAACTAGGGTCACATAAAGATGTGTGTATAAATTCTTCTATTAGAGGCTAACTTGAACTGCATACTTATGCTTAAAGCACAGATCAAAAAGAAAAAGAAAAAAGGTAGGCAACGTTGTTGTTGTTGTTGTTGTTGCTATTGTTAGGTACAGTCAAGTCTATTCCTACTCATGGGCACCCTATGTAGAACAGAAAGAAACACTGCCTGGTCCTGCAAAATCCTCACAACAGTTGTTGCTTGATCCCGCTGCTACAACCACTGTTGTCAACCCAACTCACTGAGCCTTCCCCTATTCCTGTAACCCTCTACTTCACCAAGCGCAATGTTCTTCTACAGGGACTGGGTCCTTCTGACAACATGTCCAAAGAATATGAGAAGTCCCACCACCCCAGCTTCCAAGGACCACTCTGGCTCAACTTCTTTCAAGATGGATTTGTTCATTCTTCTAACAGTCCATGGTGTATTCCATACTCGTCACCAACAGCATAATTCCAATCCATCAGTTCTTCAGTCTTCCTTATTTATGGTCCAGCTTTCACATGATTATGACTGAACTGATTTTATGCTCTAGTTTCAGGTTTGGTGGGATCAGGACCTCAGCTCCATTTCTTCCTGATTCTCCGGACTGTGTGCACTGTGCTGTACATCAGCTTTATTCTCAGGCTTGCTGGCCTCTTAGCAAAAAAAGTGCATACATCAGTCTCAGGCCTTACTTCATACACTCACAGCTTCTAACCTCTTACCAACCATCAGGATGAATGGAAGAGCACACACCAAATGGCTTTATTTAGCCCCAGCAAGGGGCCACCCATGGAGCTGGGCAGCAATCAATCCCATCCAAATGGCATGGGTGCTAAAGGGCCACATGGATGCAGTTGCATGAAGGCTGGGACAAAAGTCATCAAATTGACTACGTTTATGTAAAATTGATGCAAAAGTCATAGAAAACTACTTCACTTAGCCTTCTCCAATTGCTTACAGATTTGCAAATCTACACAGCATCTCTGATAATTCCAAAACTCTTTCTTGCAACTCTTTACAGAAAATAGCACTCTAAAACCTCTCATGGCAAAGCACAGAAAAGACTCACAGCATTCAGAAAGGAAGATCTTCCTGGTTATCTCCTCCTGTTCAGGTAACTTACACAAGTAATGTCTTAGTCTTCCAAATAGGCAGCAAAAAGTAATGAAGGCAAACTACAGACTGTTTGTTTCTATAGTTAATTTTTATTTGAAACATGCCTTTTAGGACACTTCAAGTTTCAAGTACAAGTCTCTTAATCTGTAAAAAGTAGTCTTTGGGTTTTTTTTTTTTTTTAAACTTTCTTAAGTTATTCATGCATAACACACAAAGAGAAATTCTAAGTGTACAACTCAGCAAATTATCACAAATATAATACACCCGTGTAACCACCACACCAAGAAAGAAATGGAACTTCACCCATTCCTTCCTCCCCAAAGATAAGCACCATATGCATGTTTTACACGATAGATTGGTTCTGCCTGTGTCTGAAGTCTACATAAATGAGGTCCTGTAGTAAGTGTCGTCCTTTTTCTGGATTCTTCCACCTGACACTATGCCTGTCAGCAACCTCCATGTTGCTCATTTTGTGTTAGTTCACGCATCTTCATTGCTCCAAATTTTTCCATTATGGTTATAATTTATTTCTCCATTCTCCTATTTGGGGGCATTTAAGTTGTTCTTAGTGTTTAGCTCTTTAAAACACGCTGCTATAAAGAGTTTTCACATGGCTTTTCATGGAATGGCATTGCTGAATCACAGAGTATTCATAAATGCAACTTCAGAATATAATTTCCAATTGTTCTCAAATTTACTACACTGCTTTCTAGTCCCATCACAGATGTTGAGGGTTCCACAGCCCCTCTGACTCCTCTTGGTATTACCTAGGTTTCCTTTTTAGCCACTATGGTGGACAGTGAAAAGCAATAGTAGTATTGGAGCTTGCTTTTTCTTGTATTCTAGGATAAACACACTTTCATATTTTTCCGGCCACTTGGATATCCACTTTTGAGAAGTGTATGTTCAAGTCTTTTGCTCATCTTTTTAGAGGGCATGTGGAGTTTTCAGACCCAGAGGATGGCCAGCAGCGAGAACTGACTTGAGGGCAATGGGTTTCTTGAGTTTTCAGACTATTTTTTAACTTATTTGTGTAAGTTCTTTATGTATTTCACTCAACGGCACCGGGTTTTCGAGTTTACTATTTATGTAGGATGTAAACATTTAAACCCTATGGTTTCAAAACATATGTTTCAAATAAAAACAGACTGTATAAAGAAAGACTGTTTTACTGCATTCTAATTTTATTTTAGTACTCTATGTGTCTTATTTAAGAAATCTTTACCTACTCTAAGGATAGGAAAATGAATTAGAAATACTCTTTTAATGTGGTGTAATTTTATTTTAGTACTTCTTGTGTGCTGTTTAGGAAATCTTTCACCTCTCCAAGGATATAAAAATGAACTCCTGTATTGTCTTACAAAGACTTCCTTGTTTTTCTTTTCCTCATAGAATTTATTCTTATGTTTAGTATGAACTAGGGGTCAATGTCCTTATCCCCCATCTGGATATCTAGCAGATCCAGTACCTGATAAGGGTTTTCTAAAAGCAATAAACACAGAAGACAGTCCTAAGCCTGTAACTAAACTTCAGAGCAGCCACTCTTTGCGAGAGCCCTCCTATCCATTTTCACCCCAGAGTGCTCTTATGCTACATCCACTTGATGCAGGGCTTGAGGTCTTATTTTATCCCACACAGAACTGTCATATTTCGTTTTAGCCACCTGTAGGCTGTGGTCCCAGAGCTTCCAGTGCAGTGCTTTGTGAGTTTATCTCTTCCGTGGGCCACCTTCTGTTTACTGTGTGGCCTTAGCACATTTCTACAATTAACTCCAAAGTCTTTGCTACGTTAATTAAGATCGACTCCACACTGTGCAGTCAGGAAGATTCCAGAAGTTCACGAACAACATTAAAACATGCTTTTTCTCTGTTATCTCCCAGGTAGCTTCTGGTTCCCTGGGCTCCATTTTTTCACCATCTGGCCAAACATCACCTACTTCCATGAACACTCCATGTCCTACACTGAGAGGACAGAGAAGAGGAAGAATGGTGGGATGGGCCTCTGTCCTCTGTGATCCCAGCTCTGCCAGATTCAGAAGAAGGCTACCTTCCTCAGAGCCTTGGCTCTTGCTGCTTCCATTCCCAACCACTTCTGCTGAGGCCAGGGTTCCTACTCTAGCCCTGTATGGGTTTGAGTAGTGACTAAACTGAGGGGAAAGGGGAAAAAAAGAGGAGAGACAGAGCTTTAAGCAGAGCCACAGCAGGAAAGACACTATAACAGGCCAAGGCTATGTCTGGCAGCCCTGTCAACTGAGACATATAATTCCTGAGACCTTATGGTGTCAGAGATATTGGGGCAAGAAAGGTGGAATATGAAGTGCATGGCAAGCCCTATTAGGAGAATCTTGACTCAGGCCCTGGAGATTCTGGAGCAAAGCCATGCCATCTGCAATAGAGAATTTTACTCCCATTGAGAAACAGCTCTTCACCTGTTACTGGGTCCTAGATAAGACAGAAAGTTTGACACCAGGCTGAGATATCAGGCAACTATAAAAGAGCTGGTTTCCGTCAAGCTTACTAAGTCACAAAATGGAATGTACCAACTTGCAGTCCAACTGAGAAATGAGGTCTCTTACTGAACTTAGGGCAGACCCAGAAGACATAAATACACAACATGAGCAGATAACCTGCAAGTGTATGTCATCAATCACAGCTGAACTGGTGCTCTCTCAGCTTGCACCTTTAGGCTTCTGACACCCATGAGACCAGCTAACAGAGAAAGAAGAAGTCCAACAAAGCCTAGCGATGGATAGTTTGTCTCTTGTCCAAGGTACACGCTGAAAGGGACAGGAAGTGCATTACAGCCACATAAGAGGGTAGCTCTAAGAGTCTGTAACAGGTATGTGGTCAACTAATTTGAGTGAAAGGAAATACAGATTCTTGGGCAATGGCCAATGGCATGGTCATGTGGGAAGAACCCTGGGGAAAAAGAACTAGAAAATTGGAGACAAGTTCTGGTTTAGAGGCATATGAACAGACATATTGGAGTGAACATAAGTGTCAATCTTTTTAATCACACATTAATGCCCAGAAGACTTAGAGTCTCTGAACAACAAAGCATACAAAATGACTCAGCCTGTTGATGTAGTCTCCCCAAGTGAACTGTATAAATATACATACAAGGGGATTACAAAACACTTAGAAAACATGGTTTTAAAATATCTCAATAATTTGGAGTCATTTATTATCACAGGTTTCATATACATGTAGCAAATTACATAATTATATAATCTTCAAAATATCTCTACGAAAGAAAATGCTATCCTGTTACTACATGAAGCTGAAAATAATAAAAGTGTATTTCTTTAAAATACTTTAGATCTTTTAGAATCAGAGATATTTTGCAATTTTACACACCAGAAAATTTTTTTCTTTTTACTGTAATTAATGAGAGTATACAATCCAAATCAATTTTACATGCCTGCCTATCTGCAGTTCTTGCTGCTCTCCTTGCCCCCTGACAGCACACTCCTCTTTTTCATTGTATACTTGTCATATCCACTTAACAAGCTCCTGCTCCCCCCTCTCCACCCTCTCCTGTCCCATCTAGACAGAGACCAGTAGGACAGCCTCCTGTAAAGGCACAGAGCCATAAAGTACCCGCACCCTATGGTCACACTGTCTCCCCGAATCTAGTCTATTTTCATCTGAAGAGTGTTTTCTAGACAGGGGCAGCAGCAGGCCTAGGGGCCATGCTCTGAGGGGATCCCCTGGGCCATCTCCTTTCCTGGTGTTGACACAGGGACTCAACATTGCCAGCCCCATCACAGTTGTCTTTGGTCAGAGCCAGGCACCAGCTGGTTCTTCTGGTCACATGTTGACATAGTATCCCATTTACATGGGTCCTTTTGTCTCCTGGGCTCTTTTTACCACGTGTCTTTGGTGTTCTTGGTGATCATCTGTTCTGGCTGACTTGGGACCATTTGGAGTACCTCAGATGGCAGCTTGCTAGCTTTTAGACCGCAGCTGCCACTCACCAACATGGGGTACATGCCAGAAAATTAAGTGTTTATTTTAAAAATAACTCCTCTGTTTCTAATCACTTATCATGTTATTCTATAGACTCTAGTAACAACAAAAATTTTGCTATATTTGAAAGGACTGAGATTTAGAGAAAGTATATGACCTCTTCAATATAGCACAGAAAGCTAAGATCAGACTTAGGCTTCACCTCTATAAGTAATCTCTGTAATACTGACCCACTTATGTTTACCACTAGAAGTATATACAATGTAGAGGTAAAAATCTGAAACAAAGATGGAAACCTGGACCATGGCAAAACTGAAAAGCTGACACAGTTACCTCTGTTTCCCCCAAGGCTGGATTAGAAACAGCAGTAGTTGTAACAGTGGCCTGATGGAAGGGTGTCCATAAATATTAAATTACCTTGAACTTTCAAAGTAGCCTTATAAAATAAAACCTCAAAATATTCTGTCCTTGTTATTTCCTAACAATGAGACTATTTTAAAGCTGTCGGCTGGGAATTTACATTTTAGTACTTAAAGAAACTTAAATGACATATAAACTATCAAATATGTTTTATTTCTAATAACAGAATATTTTATTTCACTTAGTTCAAGACAACAAGCTAATAAACAGGATCAACTCTAAGAAATGGTACGTATTAACACTAGTTTTCTTTGACTGAATAAAAGAGCTTCTGAATTTAAATATATACCCAATTCAAAATCTAAATAAAAAATCTAATCATAAAAGTAATTTGCAGATATGTTCAACTTTGTGAATTTTTACCGAGCTGAAATCTTCAGTATAATTCCATTCACACTATTATATGTCAAAAACAGTTCTATTGTATTGCATTAGTAATGCTTATTCAATTGTAGCTTCTAATATTTTCAAAATTATATTGTAACTGGTCCCCCAAATCCACTGCTGTTGAGTTGATTACAAATTAAGAGTAACCGTATAGGACACAGTAGAACTGCCTCACAGCTTTCCAAGGCTGTAAATCTTTACAGAAACAGACTGTCATACCTTTTCTCCCACAGAACAGACAGTGGGTTTGAACCACTGACCTTTCCAGTTATTAGCCACCAGGGCTTCCTGTAACCTGTTAAAAGCCACTGTCAATTTGCTTCAGACTCACAGCAACCCTACAGAACAGAGCAGAACTACCCCATAGGGTTTCCAAAGAGTAGCTGGTGAAATCAAACCGCCAAGGTTTTGGTTAGCCACCAAATACTGAACAGTACACCCCCGGGGCCTGGTAATCAGGTTGCCAAGCCAAAGCCAAGTGCCTTAAAATTCACTTATACATGATTAATTAGTATAAATAATACATAAAAATACATAAGATGTTTTATCAAATTTTATTGCAAAAGACAAATTTTAAGTATGAATATACTTTCCACAGATGTTTGTGATAACTCTGATTTCTTAAAGACTTTTTTAAAAGTTCTGGGAATCACATCCTTTAGGGGATATAAACTAAAATGGGAAAAGTTGTGAGAAGAGGTGTGAGTCAATGCACAGGAAATATGTAAATCAGACACCAAAGTTTAAAAAACCAGAAAGTCTGTAAACGGAGAAGTGTGGACTCCGTTATTGATGGACCCACGTGGGTGACTAGAAGAGACAGTGTAGGGAGACAGGTATCAGCTCTCTTATAAGCAACAATTCACTTTCTGAAGATAGAAAATGCAGTTTCAGGAGATAGTGGGCTCCCTGTCATTGAAGGCATCTAAGGAGAAGCTACATCACAAGTCAGGGAAACCCCGGCCCACAGCCCAACCTCAGCCCACCAGCTGCCTTTAGAATCAGGTTTCCCAGGACAGCTGTCACTCCCGCTGGTTTCCAAGCTGTCTGTGGCTGCTTCAGTACTGCAGTGACAGAGCCGAACACTCACAACGCAACAGACACCACATAGTTCACACACCCTACAACATTTGCAACCTGGCCACTTATAGGAAAAGTTAGATGCATCACCAGGAGAAGAAAATTTATTAGGAATCCAAGTACTGTATGGGTTACTGGACAAGCCAGTCAACAAGATAATGGTTACTGTGGTGTTTAGGGGCACACCTGGCACAACCTCTGTGCCAGGGAGAGGTTGCACAGGTTCTTTATTGTAAAAAGCAGCCCAGTGAAGGAGGTAAAGAGGCTGAAATTCATCTATACTCTGTTATTCAAAGCCAAGTGTCCTGATGAACATCTCTGTCTATCAGGAGGCGATGAGGCACCAGTGGACCAGGATGAGCCATATGCCTTATAATCACATTAACAAAAATTACATCCTCTCCAATCCAGAGGGTCTAAGATTCCACAACACAGCTACTCTATCACTGGAACACAGTTTCTCCCTTGACCCAGTGTTTGTTTACACCCCACAGAAGCAAAAACATGTGTTACCTGAAAAGAGTTTTCTCTTTTAGAGAGATACATTACAAACTTGCATGTTAAAATGTTGAAAAGTAATGTCAGTTAAAAACCAGGAGAATCCAATTTAATTTCAGTTTACACAGCATTTCCAAAAATTGACTATGGAATGAATGCTTTTAGGGAAACTGCCATTAATACCTGCCATAACTAATATTCTGGGGAAGAACACTCTGTTCAGAGTCAAATTTAATACTTTCAGGTAACAAGTTCCTTGAGACAGAAAAACACGTTTTTTCTAATCCTCTACATACACTGCTAAACACATATGATAATCACTTAAGAAACAAATGAACTCATTTAATTCTAGGAGATACACCTAATCCAAATGCAGCATATGTTGTGGTTTCTTAAACCAACAAAACAAAACAAATCTGTTGCTGTCATATTGATTCTGTCTCCTTGTGACTCTATAACCCACTGTCATCCAGTAGATTCTAACTCCTAGCAATCCTATAGGAGTGAGCAGAATTGCCCCGCTGGATTTCCAAGGAACAGATAGTAGATTCAATCTGCCAGATATTTAAATAGCAGCTGACTACTTAACCACTGCACCAAAAGGCTCCTAAGATAAACTAACAAAAACCAAACTCATTGGTGAAGAGTTGACTCTGACTCTTAGAGACCCTGTAGGACAGAGTAGAGCTGCCCAACAGGGTGTTCCACAGAGCACCTGATGGATTCAAACTACTGATTTTTTTAGTTAGCAACCATATTTCTTAACCATTATAGCACCAGCGGTTGCAAATAAACTGAAGCTGACTTTAATCACCAAAGATAGCGTAACTCAGAGTTATCATCCCTTTTCCACTAAAACCATTAGTTCTTAAATAATGTAACTATAAAATAATCTGGCACAGGTATATTTCAAATGTGTTTCCTCTATTCTGTGCTATATAGTGAGACATATATAACTACCCAAGACATGCAGTATAATATTTTAAGGTTAAAGAATTGGTAACTTTTCTAATATTATAGGACATATATCAGAATACAGGCTTAATAATGGCAAAGTCAGTGAAAGTAAATTACCTGAAGAAGGTGACAAAAAACTGCACAAGGTCCATGATAGTGTTGTGTTGTGAGAATGCAATCTGAAAAATCAAAATAAAGTAAAATTTCAAACCTTCTGAATCTATGTCCTTTTCCAATAGCTGTGGTGATGTTTCCGAGTATTCGTACGTATAATGGTTTTAAATTATTGAGGCATTCAGATTATTATACAAGAAATCAAATATATATTGTAATGAAAACATCATCTATAACACGTAATATATTCTATTGTAAGTAATGACCTTTGTGTAGGCTATGACATTAACCGGTTAAAAAACTTATAAATATTACTTTAAGAACACACATTTAAGAGTTCTGTGTGAAATGCTGTAGCAGATTAAAGGTGCCTATCAAAAATATGCAAAATGACTTTCTTCATTTAATAATGATCACCTTTTCAGTTAACACAACTGATAACTGCTTTTTATACTCTCTAAACGAAGTTGAAACTCTATAAAAGACACAGGGATTTTTCAAAATGTATTCTTGTCTAAGAAGCTGTGTACAGATACAGAAATATCATACACCATTCAAAGAGTAAAATATGTCACTTCACTTCAAAATTTCATATTGATAAGAAATGAACTTCCAAAAGTGAAACAGCCATACAGTTACAGCTGTTCTCCATTTGTTAACATTAAATAGATCATGCAGTAATATCTTTCTTCAGGAATTACACTATTAATTCTGACCCATGCAACATCTGAATAGGGAATACCTCATTTTGAAACTCAAAGGTTCCACATACACGAAATGATAATAAGAATAGGACACAGTGGTACACAAAGGATTAATTGACTTAATGGAAATAAAATGCTTACCACGGTACCTGGCACACAGTAAGTACGTGTTCAGTAAATACGATTATACTTTTGAATAATACATAAAGGAAACTAGTAAGTTTTTCGAGCTAACTGAAGCTGAACCTTAAAGTACCAGAATACCTTTTTAATTTAATAATCTTTGAAGGATATCTTTCAAAACATGTACTACTTCTACTTTCTGTGAAAACAAACTAACAGAGATGAGATTTCTCTCCTGCCTTAAGCAACTAGAAAAGTCCTGAGATACAGGAAGAGGTTAAGTACCTGACCACTAACTGAAACTTTGGCAGTTCAAACTCACCAAGAGGTGGCTGGGAAGAAAATCCTGGTGATCTGCTTCCGAAACCCAACCAAACAGCAAACCTTCTGCCACTGAGACAATTGTGACCCATAGTGAATCTGACTCGTAGCAACCCTACAGGACAGAGGAGAACTGCCCCATAGAGTTTCCAAGGAGCACCTGGCAGATCTGAACTACCAAACTTTTAGTTAGCTCCTGCAGCACTTAACCACTATGTCACCACAGTTTCCGTGCAGAACACAGTAAAACTGACCCATAGTTTTCCAGATGGCCACACTGACCTTTCAGTTGGCATTCGGGTGCTTAACCACTGCATGATCTCCACCCTTGGAAACCCTATGAAACGTAGCTCCACTCTGCACAAAACTAGAAAATTAGGCAAAATATACGAAAGAACTGTTTTTAGACAGGGAACAAGAAAAGCAGCAAAGAATGGCTGTAATCCCGGCAGGAACGGAAACAAAGATGAGCCCTCCAGCTGCCCTGGTTTTAGGTCTTGAGGCATACTCTGCACCACAGAGCAACCAGATGGATCCTAAGCGGTGCATGGTGGTCTCAATAAATTGAAGAAACAGACGTAAACATCAAGAGAATCTGAGATAAGTAGAAATTGCAGAGCAGAGTTCCAGAAATGAGAGACAGAAACAAAAGACGCAGGTAGGCAATGTCCTAGTCAAGTGGGACTAAACCTGGGGTCAACAAAGCTATGGCCTCAGAGCCAATGCTGGCCCTCAGTCAGCATTTGTAGTTAAGATTCTATTGGCGTACAGCCAAACCCATTGGTACACATGTTGTCTATAGCTTCTTTCATTGTACAATGACAGAGTTGAGTAGCTACAACAGAGACCATCTATCCTAAGCTAAACTTAATCTAGAGCAAAGCTGCTCTGATCTGCCTTAAAGAAACTTTAAAAAGCCTTTAAAGTATCTCGTTGACCTCTAATCACTTAAATGATTACAAAGCATTGATAACTAAAAATAGATAACAAGGTTCTCCATATAAAAATATGGAGGAAAAAATAAAAATATTCTGGCCAATAAACAAAATACAAAGAAAAAGTATTCTAGTAACTCCCAGTAAATTAGCAGAACCAGGTGTTAAGCACCGACAGCTGCTAAATATTACAGAAAGAGAAACAACCAGCATTATTTGCCTCCGAATGGAAGAACCACTATGATTAGCACCAACAGTCTTACCAAAGATACTGAATCAGAAGCTGATCAAGCCTCTGGATCTAACTGCCAATTTGCAGAAAGTACAAAGGACAGAATTCAAATTACTTTACAGTTGAGTTCTACTGAATTTTAAAGAACAGATGACACACTATGTTGAACCACAAAGACATATATTCTCTATTTTATTTTATAAAGCACAAACTTAAATATCAAAACTTGGGTGAAAGTAGTAATGAAAAACTGATCCATGGACCAAGTTTACTTATTAAGGATTCTGAATAAAGTATTATTAAAAGGAATGCTGCAATATCAAAATAGAGTAGGGATGATTCAGCATGCGTTAATCTATACAACTAGTTACGTCAACTAGTTCAAGGAAAAAGCCATTCATTTGATAATGCAAATAGATGTTAATGTTCCAATTTATACTTCAAGTCTAATACTTTCAATAAAACATGTATTTAAACATGAGAAAGACTATTTACCCTCATTATCAATCAAAACACTAGATTGTGACATATCCTAGTTTATATCAGAAAGTATGCAGAAAGGCCACCTATAACAGTATTACTCAGCGCTAGGGTCGCCATGAGTCGGATCCGACTCAACGGCACTTGGCTTGGCTGGCTTACATAAATATGTTTTATGTAAACAGAATGAGCTTGGAAGCCATGAAGGCCACCCATAATGCAGTGTGATATCACAAGGAATGTTGTATTCTAAGAAGTACACAAAGATAATGCAAAGTCTAACGTTCAAAGGGCTTCAGGATTAAATGAAAAGGTATTTGCCTATCTTAAAAGTCAAAGAAACACAAAAGCCTAAAGAGATGCATGTGTTACAGACTTCCCTAAATAGACACAGATGAGTTGTGGACCAGCTGATCACACCCCTTCTGAAGCTATACAGCCACTGACAGAGATAAATAAATCTCAGTGCATGTATCAAGGTTGCTGACCCGAATCACTCAGTGCCCTCACCAAAAATTCTCCTTGTTTTTCTCTCAAGCAAACTGAACATGCAACCCTCAAAATTACACCAGTGGATGTAATGGGTAGGCATCTGTTAACTTCTGGAAGATTTAAAAATAAGACATAGCCATGAGACACAAAATTTTGCAACTAATATTCTTGTGTTGACGAATACATACAAACTTGGTATATTTCACTTGAAAATTTTAACATAATTTGGCCTATCAAAACAAAGGCTGGGTTAATAATTCCCATTTATAATGTATAATTGAATAATTGGAGCAGTCATTTCAGCTTAGAATCTTATTAAGCATACATAGAAACTTCAGGACATTTAAGAAAACAATTGTTACTATATTTATTTTAAAAAATTTACTAGATATAAGAGAACTGCCTAAAATTTTAGATTTGTCTATCAGACAGGCATTGAAGATGACCAAATATATAAAATATATGAATATATAAATAGATGTTAAAGGTGTGAAGGTAATCCGGTTTTCAAATGAGCATACACAACATTCAAGGTGTCTACCTGTGACAAGACAATGTTCCTACAACCTAAAAACATGCAAAAGTATTGAGATCACCCGATGCTCCTTGGAAACTCTGTAAGGCATTTCTACTCTGTCCTACAAGATCTCTTTGAGACAAAATCAACTCCAGGGCAATGGATGCATGGATGGATGGATGCGTGTGTGTGAGAGAGAGAGTGAGAGTGTGTGTGTGTGCGCGCACGTACACTAAGCCCAGACAGGAAAAAAGGCTGCAGCACCAGGAAGAATTGGAGTATTGGGTTCAAAAATATCTAGCTGTTCTGTTTTTCTTTATTGATGACAGCATCTAGCAACTCTAGACCCCTTCCACTGAATTTAGGAGAACTACAGGGAAAGGGGAAACCCTGGTGGTGTAATGGTTAAGGGCTATAGCTGCTAACCAAAAAGATAATAGTTCAAATCCACCAGATGCTCCTTGGAAACTCTACTGGGCAGTTCTCTCTGTCCCACGGGGTCGCTACCAGTCAGAACCTACTAGACAGCAACAGGAACACAGGGAAAGGCATGTGTGGCCCTAGAGAAGTACGCATTAAGCAGCTGGCTACTAACAAAAAGGTCAGCAGTTCAAATCTTTGCAATTCTAATCTGTCCTATAAGGTCACTTTGTTTTTTTATGCTGTTGTGGTTAGGTGCCGTTGAGTTGGTTCTGGCTTACAGCAACCTGACTCACAACACAGTCAAATACTGTCTGACCCTGCACCATGCCCACACACGTTTTCATCCCTCAGCCCACTGTTACAGTCACTGTGCTATTCCATCTTCTGGAGGGTCTTCCTCTTTTTCACTGACTCCCTGCTTCACCAAGAATGATGTCCTTCTCCAAGGACTGATGCCTCCTGACATCATGCCCAAAGTATCTAAGATGCAGTCCTGCCACATTTGCTTCCAAGGAGCACTCTGGTTGTACTTCTTCCAGCACAGATCTGTTTGTCCTTTTGGGAGTCCACCGGACATTCACTATTCTTCTCCAATACCACAATTCAAAGGCATCAATTCTTCTCCTATCTTCCATCTTCACTGTCCACCTTTTGCATGCATGTGATGTGACTGAAAATACCACGGCTTGGGTCAGGAGCCCATTAGTCCTCAAGGTGACACATTTACTTTTCAACACTTTAAACAGGTCCTCCATGGCAGATTTTCCCAATGCAGTGGGTCTTTTGATTTCTTGACTGCTCCTTCCACAGACATTGATTATAGAAACAAGTAAAATGAAATCCTTGACAATATGAATCTGTTTTAGTCAGCTAGGGCTGCTCTACCAGAAATACCACAGAGTGGATGGTTTTAACAAAGAAAGATTTATTCTTACACAGTCCGGTAGGTTGCAAGTCCATATTCAGGGTGTCTGCTCCAGGGAAAGACTTTCCCCTTGTCGGCTCTGGAAGAAAGTCCGGTATTGCATCAGTCTTTGTCCAGGGAGCATCCTCACGCAAGAACCTCTGGTCTGAAGGACACGCTCTGCTCCCCGTGCTGCTTGCTTGATGGTAGCGAGGTTCTTAAAGTGTCCTTTGTTTCTTTTTCCTTTTATTCCTTGCAAGCTAAAAGCATTAAGGGTGGGGCAAGCCATACTCCAGGGAAAATTCCCCCACAGGAATTCACAGCCCCACCCTAATCCTTTAACATACAGGTTAGCAAAACCACACAATGGAGGACATTTCCAAGATACTGGGAACCATATCCCAGCTACGTGGCTGCACACATTTTTGGGGGGACACAATTCCAACCATGACAGAATCCTTTTTCCATTTATCATGATGTTTCTTACTGGTCCAGTTGTGAGGATTTACATTTTCTTGATGTTGAGGTATAATCCACACTGAAGGCTGTGATCTTTGATCTTCATCAGTAGTGTTTCAAATCACAGGGAAATGAATAAAATATAAACGTTGGAAGAGCCATCCGAAATGACATCTAGCAACTGCTAATCACACACATTGTTTCCTTACTTCTCACTTCAAATATCACATTTCTCAAGACATTTCACCCAAAGTAGCAGTCCTCTCCCTCCTTCTATACTTTCTACTGTGTAAATCTTTTTCCTTCATACTATAATCTGAGGTGATCTTATTTCACTGCTTGATCATTAGTTAAAATTATTTTCCCACAGGAAAAAAATCCAGAAGAAACACATATGTGAATGAGTGACTATATCAACACGTGACCAGAAGAACCAGATGGTGCCTTGCCACCACCAACGACAGCTGTGACGGGGCTCACAATGTTGCACCCCAGTGGCAACATGAGAAAAAAAAGGGGGTGCAGCCTAGGAACTCCACTAAAAGACTGCAATTGAAGGTCTGAAAGCCTGGGGGTCTCCCTGGGAGCATGGCCCCTGGACCTGATGCTGCCCCTGATCAGAAATCATTACTGAGGTCAACTCTTTGGACAGGAATAGATTGGACTTGGAGGCACACAGTCACCATATCACGTGTGCACTTTATGGTTCTATGCATCTATAGGATGCCGTCTTACTGGCCTCTTACTAGAGGGGAGTGAAGAGGGTGGAGAGGCGGGGACAGGAGATTGTTAAGAGGTTATGACACGTATAGAATGGAAAGGAGAAGTGCGCTGTCACCAGGCAAGGAGAGCAGAGGAAGCTGCAGATAGGCATGTATGCAAATTTAAATTGGATTGTACACTTTCACTCAGTCACAATAAAAAATAAAAATTATTTTCTCACAAATACATAAACTCTTTGAGAATACTGGCCTTTTTATTGCTCACAGATCTGTTCCAGCACCTAGAATCATAGTTGGTATACAGTACATTAATAAGCATTCCTAAACAGTTTGCTGAATAAATCAGTAAATTCAACAGCACAATTTGCAGGGAAGGGTTCCTAGGATTTTATGTCATTACTAAAAGCCATGAAAAGAAGGCAGTACAGATGTTAAGCTGAGATTTTTTTTTTTAATTAGGCTTATTTATTTGAATTTCTTACATAAATCAATAATTCATATAGATGTTAAGTACCTTTTAATTTGAGATCATCAAATATTGATTATTCTTCCTTGTAAAATTGTTATTTATTACAGCATTGGGAAACTCTGGAAAATATCCATTCCTATGTAAAAATATCTACCAGCCATCCGTCAGTTTGTCATACTTTTGCGGCTTATGTATTGCTATGATATTAGAAGCTATACCACCAGTATTTCCAATGTCACGGAGGACAGGTTTCAGCAGAATTTCCACACTACAACAGACTAAAAAGAGACATCTAGCTATCCACTTCTGTAAAGTAGCCAATGAAAACCCTATGGATCACAACAGACTACTGTCTCACGGGAAGACGCACTCTGTAAGTTGTACCCAAAGTATACAGTGGTCACAAAAATGGACCATGAGAAGATGGCAAAAGACTGAACAATATTTCCTTCTGTTGTGCATTGGGTTGCCATAAGTAGACAATTCAAGAGCAACTAACAAGGTAAAAATATATGAGTTTTTATTCAGTCTTTCATCAAAGAAAAAACTTCGTAAGACCTAGCACACAATTTTAGCTATGACTAAAATATTCTGAAACTAACAAGAGATCAGAAATTGTTTCTTCACACGTATTTTTACCTTGATTTCAGTACTGAGTATTTTTAACTATGTTGATTTCTAAGAATTTCTTTTAGAAGTCAAATTAGAACAGTCGGCAATTTTCTAGTCTCAATTAGGCAGTATTACCTACAACATTGTTTCTTAACATAAAAAAACAAATGAGACTGTCTTAAAAGAGCAGCTATTTAGATGATTGCACTTAAAAAACAGTGAGACAAATCAATAACATTCAATAGCATTCTAAATTTGTAGTTTCTCTGAGAGTAAATCTCCTTAGTATATGGAACATTTCTGTCCCAAGAATTTGTGTCTAACTGGAAAGAGTTCCATAGGCTGATGTCACAGCTAGAATATGGCCCTTTATAGATTATCAGTATTTTCTATTTTGTCTCTATGGTCATTCTCATAAACAATATTATATGCTTTTACAAGCTGCATTTAAAGTCAGTTTTAAAATATTAAACTCAATGTAAGCGCATCTTTGAAAGTCCCTCTTCTATAACGATTTCATTCAAGTTCCCCAGTGATTACTTAAATAAATGTGTTTCAAATCAAGACACCAATTAGTGGTCAAGTTTCATAATATTCTCTTTTTCCACATCTTTGTAAAAGCCCCCATAAAATACCAGGAAGACAACATGCTTAAAAACTAAGTTAGCTAAAACTACAGTAGCAACAATAATACATTTTGTACATTAAAGTTTCAATGTAAATTCATATTGATGTGTGTCCAAAATAAAAAACTTGAATTGAAGGCATGCCATATTTTTCATGAATTGATAGCAATGATCAACATTTTGAGTTTTACGATCTGATGAAAAAAATGCATTAAGTGCATTTGGATAGAGTAGTTTAATAGTTTGGTATTTCCCAGAAAATGTCAAAATTTGTAAGTGAGCGGAAAAAAATGTTCTAATTTTATGAAGGGCAAATTGGTGTGTCTGTGCTAAATGTCAACTTGCCATAAATAATGAACTCTGATATAATATTCAAGATGAATAAAATGGAAAACACAACAAAAAAGCAGAGACTAAAATCAAGTTCAGTAACAAACTAAAGGTAAGGGAGAAACTCTTCCAAACTATTGTTACTTGACTTCTAGTCCTTCAACATGCTTATTTAAGGGTGTAGTTAAAAAACCACCAAAACCCACTGCGGTCAAGTCGATTCCAACTCACAATGTAGTTACTCGATGAAAATCAATCACCTAGTCATATCTCAAGGACACTCTGGGCTACTCTTCAGGCAAGTAATTTGAAATACCATCTGGTTAGGTTTTTGTTTATTAATTTTTATTTATAAAGAAAAGCAATCTAGGACTTAGCTATTGCTGGCTAAAATTGACTCTTAAAATCTATTCCAGGTAAGTATACATTTTCTAGAGATAATTCACAAAACCTTGCCTATAAATATCATTTGCCTATAAGTATCATTTCTTATAGTGCATTATTTCAAAAAGATGGTTAAAAACAGAAAATGAGTAATTTTTAAAAGCTAGAATAAAACACATTTCTGTATTAAATAATAAACATACCTGCCAAAATTTTACATATTGCACAAATTACTCTGATTACAACCCCATGAATATTTTTCACAAAAATATAATGGCTGTAATTCCTCGGGAAAGCAAATGTCAAAAATCAAGGATAACACATAGAAAACCAAAAAACCAAACACACTGCTGTCGAGTCGATTCTGACTCATAGTGACCCTATAGTCAGAGGAAAACTGCCCCATAGTTTCCAAGGAACACTGGCAGATTTAAACTGCCATCCTTTTGGTTAACAGCCATAGTACTTATGAACTATGCCACCTGGGTTCCCAACACATAAGAATGTTGGTTAATCTTTTTTTACACTTCTTTTTTTTTTTTTCTTCTGCAATCTTCTTCCACTTAAATGCCTTAGCAAGGGCAAGAATGACTGCCTTGCTAATCAATGCAAAACTTCTTAAATAGTCTTCCCGCCTTCAATCTCTCAACCCTTATGCTCATCTTCACCCAGCTAGCAAAATTCTCAGTTTAAAACTAAAACAGATTTCAGTATTTCTTCTCCTCATAATTCTTCATTCCTTTATCTAAAACCCCCCATGTTTCTCTACCACTTTCAGTCTGGAGTTAAACTTTCTCAGTGTAGCATATGACCATCTTCAGACATTGTCCCTTGGTTTTCTCTGTTCATAGCATGGGCACTGCAGAACTGGCAGCTTCCAGGATCTGGCATATGTTAACAAACTCCTATGCCAATTTTGTCAAAAATTGTTCTCTCATGCCTTCCACCTTCTTGTCTTGAGTACCTCTTATTCATGACTCCTATCCTCCCAGCTCTGGATCCAGTCTTTCTGGCGGCTCTCGGCTATACTGTTCTTGCCTCCAGCCAGTTTCACCACAGTATTACTAAAAAGAGCTACCATTTATAGAGTCCTTACTATTGGCCAGGAATTGTGATAAGTGCTTTCTATACGTTTAATATATATAATCTTCAGAATAACTGCATCAAGTAGATTATATTGTTAACTCCATTTTATAGATACGGAAACAGGCTTAGAAAGTTACCCAGGTAATAAACTGTGGAGTTAAGATTAAAATCAGTGCATTCCGACACAAGTTTTTAAATTCTGCCCTTTGGAATTAAACACAGATTACTGTGATTATTAGCTTACTTTTTAGCTGAAGTCTTTTTGTTCCCCATTTGATTTCAAGATATCTGAAGCTAAGGATTATGGCTTTTAGCTATGCCTGTCTAGCAACCAGTAAAGATCCTAGCATTTTTACTTACACAGTTCAACGAATGACAATGATTGCAATAACTACTGGGGAAGTGTATCTCAATGTTTTCACTAGTCTTAAAAATAGCTTCCTTTTAGCTAAAGATCAAATGGCACAACAATTACTTTAACATCAAGATTATGTCAACTGAAATATACAGACCTCTTTAGGTACACGGAAATAATGTCAAGGAAGTGCAGTTTTGTAAAGGGTATCATTTCCCGAAAAATGGTATTGTTATAAATCATTTTTTAAAAAAGACCTTTTAAAATGACCACATTCAATTTTGCATCTTTATAACAGGTACAATTCTACCTATTCTTGATTATAGTATTAGCATATTTATGAGTTCATTTGAAGAGCCTTTCAATTCACAAATCAAAGTTTTATAAGAGGAAGAAAAAAATGGCTTGTATAGAAGTCTTTAAGAAATTCATGTAATACATTTCATAGATACTGTGATTCTGCATACCCGCCCCCAGCCCCAATAACTTGGCCATTCCTCTATAATTTGTCAAGTATCAAAATGAGAACTTCCTTTTGTGGAGTGAAATTCACCAAACCAAACTTCAGAATCAAGCTTATGTCTAAAAATGCTCAGCATATCAAGAATCACCACCAACCTACAGCAAAGCTCACACTGCTGCACAAGAGGCAAGTCTTTCATACATATGTATTCCCATGAAGGAGCCCTAGTGATAGAATAGTTATGAACTCAGCTGCTAACCAAAAGGTTGGCAGTTCGAATCCACCTTGGAATCCACCTTGGAAACCCTATGGGGTAGTTCTACTCTCTCCTATGAGTCTCAACTGATTTGACAGCAATGCTTTTGGTTTTCTTTGGTGTGACTGCCATGAAATGAGTAATAAAATCATTTGTATGGCCCCTAGGGTCCCCATGAGTTGGAGATAGCACTTGGCTTTTGGCATTACAAAATACATGGTTACTTTTTAAGGAAACAAAATAACAAAACTTCAGAAAACAATCTTTGTCTCTATGTATCTAATTTTTCATATTTTAAAATGGATACACTGGTCATCTCTTCTATCCCTTAAACTCTGTCTAATGAAACAGAATGCACCAAATGAGTTGTTTTACAGGAGAAGGGCTTACAAACAGGATTTTGTAGGTGTCCATGTTGTTCTAACAGTGTTACAGACAGATTTTTATTCTATATAGGTAGATTTTCATTCTAAAACTAGACCAAAAACAACAGAGCTCCAGTTTCATTATGATAAAAAGTGATAAATTTTTAAAACCAAGCAGACAAACCATAGCTTTGCAAGCCAAGCCAAAGCCAGCCAAGTGCCGTTAAAAATAAAAATCATAAAATTACATGTCTCTTATTATTTACAGGACCTGTATTTGTAAGTTTTGAAGGAGAAAAAAAAAAAAACTTCCAATCTGTAGCCTGTAGCAAGCCCTTTACCCCACAGCACCTCAAGCAGGAAAAAGTAATGGGAAAAGGAGACAAAAATCAATTAAGTGCCATCACATAGCATATTTTAATATTAAATAATCTTTAAGAGTATTATTTTACTAAGCCATTGATTACTCTAATATTTGAGTTGAATGCAATGTGTGAAATAAAACCAGATGGTGCTGATCATGGTACTAATCCAGATTAATGCCAATTTAATAGTCTAGTTACAAAGCAATTTGCTATTAGAGAAACTTCTCTATGTACAGATTTCAGTAACTTGTGGATTTTTTGTTGATTTCTCTTAAAATCATGCTGTTAATGTATCTATGCTGGCTATATGGATTTCAGACTCACAGAAAGAGAAGAAATAATCTAACAACATAATAAAATAACATAGATGGCCCAAATAACACAATTTTGGCATTATGTGTATGTAGATCCTGCCTCGGATTCATTACGGAAATCTGAGTAATTAATTTATTCCAATGCCAGTTTCTCCATCTGAAATTTCTTAAGGATAATAGTGGTGCTCTTCTTTATGAGGCTAAGTTTAGTAACAGCCAAATCTTCTTGTGCCATGTCTCAGTCACCACAAAGATCACAGACTCAAAGTTAGATCTAGTCTTACTGTCATCCAGTTAATTCTGCCTCATAGTGACCCTACAGGACAGGGTAGAATTGCCTACAGGGTTTCCAACGAGCGTCTGGTGCATTCAAGGTGCCAGCCTACTCATTAGCAGCCAAACTCTGAACGGCTACACCACCAGGGCCCCAAACTTAGCTCTAGAATACTTGAAATTATCCGTGAAGACTTCAAATGTTTCTGACATTAGAGAAGAGTCTAATCTAGGATCTCATACTTCAAACCAGGAAGTTATTCAGCATCTTGAACCCATTGCGGTCAAGTCGATTCTGACTCATAGGGACTCTACAGGACAAGACAGAACTGCCCCATGGGGTTTCCAAGGAGCACCTGGTGGATTCAAATTGCCAACCTTTTGGTAAGTAGAGGCAGCACTTAACCCACATTTCCTCAGCCTCATTCCTATCAAAACCTTTGTTAGCTCTTCCATATACACAGTTAATGCCTCTCTTGGATTGGGGTGCTTTGGCTTGTACTGTAAAGTATAAGCAGCCATTATTTTTCCTGTGTGTCACAGAGTCCGTTCTGACTAGGTAAACCCTACAGGACAGGGCAGAGTTGCGCCACAGAGTGTGCAGAGCTGTAACCTTTACAGGAGCCGACTGCCACACCTTCCTCCCATGGAGCAGCTGGTGGGTTCCAACTGCTAACCCTTTGGTTAACACTCCAGTGGTTAACCACAGTGCAACCAGGACCCCTCAGGCTGTAGGAATTAAGAGGATACATAGCAAAGCAGGAAGAAAGGAAATAGTCAATTACGCCCAAGGACTATTTTTTAAAATACATATTTGAAGTATGCCTTTAAGAACAGAAAGACCTAAAGAAGGTGAGCTGAAGGAAACACACATATCGATTTAGCAACGATAAATATTCTACACACATATTCACACATATGCAAACCCAGAATTGCATATTGCAGTATAATCTGTGAGAGTCAGAACTGACTTGTTTCTACTGGTTGCACAAGTTTTTCACCTTTGACAGGGTGCTGTCACTCTCTGTTACTGGGCAATAGGTGAGTTTTCCTTCTCTGACAGGCTTTCTGGCTCTTGTAGGCTTTACTGTCTAGTTATTCATTTTATCTTGACTCACTATCAAGAACTTACAACTTCAAAAGGACAAATATTGTATGAGACCTCTACGATAAGATCTCAAAAACAGACTTTTGTATAGAAGAAAAGACTCTTTGACAGCTGCAAGGGGGGGGAGTTTAGATTAGATAGGTGCTAGGTATCTGGTTGGGTGAAATTGGTGACAGCACACATTAGAAACAAGAACAATATTAAGTGGACTTAAATATAACATGAGTACTCCTTCCATCTTAACCCAATATTACAAGGATAGAGTAGCTGGGGCAGGGGGCGGGGGACCATGCTCTCAGGTGAAAGCGAGGCCAATTGGCACAACTAGCATTTTGCTAGGAGGGCTCTCTGCACCCCACTTCGGTGAGAGGCGTCTGGGGTATTAAAAGCGGCCAAGCTGCCATCCGAGGACACAGCAAATGGTCCCAACTCAGCAGGAACGGATGCTCACTGAGGACCAAAACAACATGCAGTAAAGATAACCTAGGAGGCAGAGAGACTCACAAGAGTACCCACCAGCTTGGGACCGGAAGAACCAGATGGTGCCCAGCCACCACCAGTGATAGCGGCGATGGAGCTCACTAGGTTGAGTCTTACTGACAGCACAATAATAAAAAGGGGTGCATCCTGAGATCTCCACTAAAAGACCTCAATTGACGGTCTAGCAGTTTTGGGTTTCCCCTGAGAGCGTGGCCCCTGGCCCTGATGCTGCCCTTGCCCACAAATCATAACGAAGGTCCACTCTTTGGACACGAATGGATTGGACTTGGCAATGCAGAGTGACCATATATTGGATGCACTTTATGCTTCTATACATCTATAGGATATCATCCTGCTGACCTCTGGCTGGAGGAAGGAGAGGGGTGGAGAGGAGGGGAAAGGAGGCTGTTGGGAGGATGAGACATGTATGGAGCAGAGAGGAATAGTGTGCTGTCACCGGACAGGGAGAGCAGGGGAAGCTGCATATAGGTGGGCATGTAAATTTATACGGGAATGTACATTTTCACTCAGTCATATTAAAAAAAAAGAAAAAGAAAAAAAAAGAATTTACAACTTAATTTTATTTTGGCTTCTTCTGGTTGGTTTTACAATTTTTTAAAAAATATATGTCTCTAAAGATTTAAACTTGATTTACATTGCTTAGCACATTCTTGTGCTTAACCTCCTGGGCACTGGCTCAATAACATAAATCATACAACCATATTTAAAACTGGCACTTGCAAGTTGGGATAAAAACACAGTGTACAGCTTTCCTATTAATTCATTAAATGAGCCCACAGACAGACATAAGTTATTGAGTTGGGAGAATTATTTAATTTCGAGCATGATTTTTATTTATGTTCCAAAGTGGCACTTTAATTTTGGATTTCAGCTCATATACATGATACAGGAAATCGGAGAAGATTGCACTTTAGTAGAAGATTTTTTTCTCTGGAAATATTTCATCATTTCTTACACTTTCAGGTAACAAGAGTTCTCAAATACTTCTTACTTGAAAAGATATAGTATCAGCAATATCTTTGTAACTATAGGCCAACTGTGTTTTTAATTTTTAGCTTTAATTCATCCACAATAAATTTCACTCATGTTAACCATGTGGCTTGGTGGGTGCTGGCAATTCTACACAGCCCTGCAGTCTGCACTACAGTCAAGATGAGAGTAGTTTCTTTGACCTGAGACGCTTCTGGGTGGCTTTCTGCAGTCAAGACTCTACTCAGAGTCCAGGCTGAGTGTTTGCTTTCCATCACTATAATTTTGCTTTGTCTATAATTTCATATAAACAGAATTACAAGGTATATAATCTTTAGTGTTTGAATTCTTTCACTTGTATAAATACAAATTTGAACACAAGTTGAATAGTATTCCATGAGGTGGGTATACTATAACTCCTTTGAATTCTCACAATTAGCCTAAAAAATTATATACCCAAAGACAAATATGAGACTGATTCCTTGAGTTGGTTGACAAGTACTGAAAAATCCAATGTTTATCAGAATTCTACTCTAAAAGTGAGTTAGTGTATAAAATGTCTAAAAATCAGTTACAATTAATCACTTAATTAATCATTAATCACTTTTGGATTAAACTCTGTAAAATGCTGTGTCAATGATTAAATGATACATGTTTGTAATAGATTATATCAGTTCATCTACCAACTACATTTATAAAAATTAAAGCACAATAAAATTGCTATGTCTAAAGGAATAACTCTAAGCTACAATTTGCAGAGATGAGCTCCAACATGTCATAACTCCTGTATTATGCAGTGATATCAAATACCAGTGTCTACATAGTATCCCATATCAATTCTTAGTAAATATATTTGTTAATAAATAAGAGCTGTGTATGCACAAAATAAAACAATCATATTACAAGGACTAAGAGAAGTGCATTCTCTCCTATTTTTAATAAAAATAATTTAGACTGTACAGTGGAAAAAATATAAAATAATTAAATTATGAGCAGTACTAACCCATAATAGTTTTATCAGCAATAATTAAAGGATAATACTACATAATTTCTTATATTTACTTAAAAATAAATCAGAACACTCTCCTGTATTTGAAAACTATTTTCCAGCATAAACTTTGGAAAAAGACAAAAGTCTCTGAATAGTAGACAAGTGAATGTACTCAGCTGCTAACTAAAAGTGAGCAGCTTCAAGTTCACCCAGAGATCTCTTGGAAGAAACATCTGATGACCTACTTCTGAAAACACACATCGAAGAAAACTTCATGGAGCACACCTCCACTTTGACACACAGGGGTGCCATGTGTCATATTTGACACAACAGCAACTCTTTTTTCACTGAAGACAAATGTGGCTGGGTGACTTTATGCAATTAATTCAACACTTATTCATTCACTGTCTGTATTATTGCTGATTTATGAACATACCTGAAATAAAATCATGGAACAAACTTCAGATCTCACTTGAAAAACCCTCAGATCTGATTAGTAGGGCAATTAAATAAACTAATGCCAATGTCTCCTATAGGAAACAAACATGGAGTGAGCAAATTCTTTTTCTACTATCATATGGTTTGGTAAATGAATAATTTGTAAAGAAATTTATCATTTATAATTTGAACAAGTTCTTGAAAGTTTTAGGAAAAGCATAAATTATCCAGAATCACTACAATATAGTATTGTATGTTAATTATGCTACTAGCATCATTAATCTAACACTGTTGCCTTAAGTTTTAGTATAGGAGTCAGAACCTGAGCGGAGAATATGTCAACAACATACCCAAATATGTGACACACCCTAGCATAAAGAAAGAGTACCTATCGCCCTCACCTTTACCCTCCTTTAACACTAAAATTTAATTTTTAACAACATTCCATGCTGAATCAAGTTTATTCTTGCATAAAGGTTCAATTCCTCTTTAACTGACCTGAGCTTCACAACTACCAACAAATCAATCAGGAGTCTTAATGTCCTAACTCTTGAGACAGTTTTACACTTTTCTAATTCCATTTACATGAATCTAACCCAACCAACCCACCACCATGGAGTCCACCATGACCCATAGTGGTTCCATAGGGTTTGCCAGGCTGTAATGCTCTGCAGAAGCAGACTGTCACAGCTCACTCCCATAGAGTTGCTAGCAATCTTGAACACTGCACCTTGTGGTTAGTAGTCAGATCACTTTAACTGCTGTGTCACCATGGCTCCTTATTCTCATGATTATTCACCAAATTTATTCTTCTGAATGTTCCATTGTAATGCAAAATATGTAAAAACTGCTATAATCTTCCATTCCGAATACATTAACTTTTTATTTACTGCTTTCAGTAAGATTACAAGACAACATGAACCCAGACGCTGGAACAGAAGTACATTTTCCAGTCATTTATTTATTATCTATTGGTGTCCTCTGAAATAAATGCTAATGTTAAAAGACATTATATCTGACTATCTCATCTGACACTTCCTTTTAAGGAGGCTACCTTCAGAGATCATACATACTCGTTCTTTTCAAAGGTGTGCAGCTGTTGACAAATTAACTCTAAATGCAATACTCACACTTTAATATCTTTGTCAAAAGTTAACCCACTCTTATTTTAGTTTTGAAACAGAACTTCTTAACAAGCTACCAGAGGTAAAATTTAAGTGCAACTGCAAACAGATCAAGTATCAGTGAAGTCCTGCAAGTAGTAAAATTCATACATTTCCTATTTGGGTTTCAACTGGAAAAGGGACCATTTCCATGAAAATCTTTCCTCAGAAAGCAGTGTATACTCCTTAAAGGAAATGTGTAATTGTGTGTATATGGTATGTATACATTTAAGGCTCAGTAACTACATAATTAGTAGGGAAAGTAATGACTATTTTATAAATGGAAAAATGCTCATTCTCATCAGTAATAACATCAAGCACATCTGAGGCATCATAGTTGTATAGAGAATGGCATCTGGTACGTTCATATCCCAACTCCATCACTTACAATATGAAATTGAACACATCACTTTGTTTTTTTCATCCACTGAATTAGGAAAATAGTAACATCTATATTACAAGGTAGGAATAACTGAGATTATTCCTGTAAAATGCCTAAAATAGTCAGATACAACACCTAGTCATATATTTCTGAATATACTTCTATCCATTAACTTAACTTTGAGGAACATGCCCAAAAGAGATAACATAATACAAAATGAATATGCATGAAGATCTACATGGCTACATTATTTTTAATAAAAACAAACACTATTTCAGGTTTCCAACAAAAAAAATGGAAGCACTATGACTTTATAAAAATCATTTCAGCATTACAATCTATATTAAAATTTTTAATGTTACAGAAAAATAATGACAGTTGATATAATCAAATGATTCCATAAAAACAACTATCTAAAATTGTCTGAGACAATATGGACAGTCAACCAGTGTACATTAACTTTTTTAGAACTGAATTAGATTTCAAGGGACCATTAATGACTTGTTAAATTACTACTAAAAAGTGAGAGATGGTTTACAAACAATGATTGAAAATGTTCTTTTTGAAACATTTTCATAGAAAACACAACTTTATAGTTAGGCCATCTTAACAAATTCGAGAAATGATGTTTCATGTGATGACTAACACTACCAGCAATATTTTACGTAAGAAATCAAGACTCTCTTTCTGTAAAAGCCAACATAGTAAGTATGGTCAGCTTTGTTAGTAATATGATCTCTATCACAACTACTCAATTGTCCGTTATAGCCTGAAAGTAGCCATAAGCCCATATTTAAAACATTAGGCAGCTATGTTTCCGTAAAACTTCATATATAAAAACAGGCTGTAGGCAGGGTATGGCACATAGGTCAGAGTTTGCTAACCTGTCTTTTAGATTTTGTAATATGTTTTAATGAAAATGACAAAACAGAAAGGTACAATGACCATGCCTTTTCTCAAACATGATATGATTTGCTTGTCTAAATTTTCAGGAACTCTGTATTTATGATAACCATCTTAGCATGTCCCCAAGATGTCTGTCAGTTTATCATACTATAGGGGCTTGCATGTCGTCATGATGCTGGAAGCCGTGCCATCAGTATTCAGAAATTGTCAGGGTCACCCATGATAGAGAGGTTTCAGCTGAGCTTCCAGAATATGACAGACTAGGAAGAAGGACCCAGCAGTCTACTTCTGAAAAGAATTAACCAATGAAAACCATATGAATAGCAGTGGAACACTGTCAAATATAATGCTGAAAAATGAGCCCTCAGGTTGGAAGGCACTCAACAGACAACTGCGAAAGTACTGCCTCCCCAAAGTACAGTTGACCTCAATGATGTGGATGGAGTCAAGCTTTCAGGGCCTTCATTTGCTGATGTGGCATGACTCAAAATGAGAAGAAACAGCTGCAAAAATCCATTAATAATCAGACAGTGGAATGTGCGATGTACGAATCTAGGAAAATTGGAGGTCATCAAAAATGAAAAGAGCCAAGCCAAGTGCCGTGAATGCATAAATATTTATACTGTATACATTAGTAAGCTGAAATGGACTAGTATGGGCCCTTTTGAATGAGATAATCATAGAGTCTACCATGCGAGGAATGAAACCTTGAAGAAGATTGGTGTTGCATTCATCAACAAAAACATTTCAAGATCCATTCCTGAAGTACACTGGCGTCAGCGATAGGATAATATCCATACGCCTACTAGGAAGCCCTGTTAATATGACTATTATTGAAATTTACCCACTAAATACTAAGGCCAAAGATGAAGAAATTGAAGATGTCTACCAGCTTCTGCAGTCCAGATTTGATCAAACATGTATTCAGGATGCACTAATAATTACTAGTAATTAAAATGCAAAAGTTAGAAACAAAGAAGAAGGATCAGTAGTTGGAAAACATGGCCTTGGTGATAAAAATGCCAGAAATCACAAGACAGAATTTTGCAAGGCGAAGGATTTCTTCATTGCAAATACCTTTTTTTACCAACATAAACAGCAAATATACATGTGAACCTCACCAGATGGAATATGCAAAAAATCAAACCGACTGTATTTGTGGGAAGAGATAATGGAAAAGCTTCACATCGGCAGTAAGAACAAGACCAGGTGCTGACTGTGACACAGACCATCAGTTGCTCATATGCAAGTCCAAATTGAAACTGAAGCAAATTAGAACAAGTTCATAAGAGCCAAAGTACAACCCTGAGTAGATCCCACATGAGTGTGGAAAACATCTCAAGAATAGATTTGATACACTAAACACTACAACTGAAGAGCAAACAAGCTGAGGAATGCCATCAAAGAGACATCATCTACGAAGAAATCAATAGTCATTAAACAGAGAGGAAAGAAAAGAACAAACTGGATGCCAGGAGAGACTCTGAAGCTTGGTCTTGAATGTCAAGTACCTAAAGCAAAAAGAAGGAGTTATGAAATAAAGGAACTGAACAGATTTCAAAGGGCAGCTCAGGAAGACAAAGCAACATAACGACACATGCAAAGAGCTGGAGATAGAAAAGCAAAAGGCAAGAACCTGCTTTGCATTTTTGAGGCTGAAAGAACTAAAGAAAAATTTCAAGCCTTGAGTTGCAATGGTGAAGGATTCTACAGGGAAAATATTAAACAACTTAGGAAGCATCAAAAGAAGCTGGAAGGAAGAATTATATCAGAAAGAATCTGTTGACATTTAACCATTTCAAGAGGTAGTATATGATCAGGAGCCAACGGTACTGAAGGAAGACATCAAAGCTGTATTGAAGGCACTAGTGAAAAACAAGGTTCCAGGAATTGATGGGATACCAACTGAGATGCTTCAACAAAAGGATGCAGTGCTGGAAGTGCTCACTCATCTGTGCCAAGAGATTTAGAAGACAGCTACCCGGCCAACCAACTGGAAAAGATCCACATTTATGCCTATTCTCAGGAAAGGTGATCCAACGAAATGTGGAAATTATCCAACAATATCTTTAACATCACACGCAAGTAAAACTTCACTAAAGATTTTTCGAAAATGACTGCAGCAGTATACTAAGAGGGAACTACCAGAAATTGAAGCCAGACTCAGAAGAGGACATGGAACCAGGGATACCACTGCTGATATCTGATGGATCTTGGCTGAAAGGAGAGAACACCAGAAAGCGGTTTAACCACAGTTTATTGACTATGCAAAGGCATTCAACTGTATAGATCATAACAAATTACAGGTTGCATTGCAGAGAATGGGAATTCCAGAATACTTAACTGTGCTCATCAGGAGTCTGTACATGAATCAAGAGGCAGTCACGCACACGGAGTGACCATATCTTGTGGGAACTCCTGCTGACCTCTTACTGAATAACGTGCACCTGATCCAAGCCACAGTGTTTTCAGTTACATCACATGCTTGTGAAAGCTGGACAATCAATAAGAGAGAAGACTGATGCTCTTGAATTATGGTGTTGGAGAATACTGACTGCATCACAGACTGTTCTGAAAGTGCAATAAGAGTGCTCTTTGGAAGCATGGATGGCAGTACTGTCTTACATACTCTGGACATGTCAGAAGAAATCACTTCCTGGAGAAGGACATCATGCTTGGCAACATAAAGAGTCAGCGAAAAAGAGGAAGACCATCGATGAAATGGAGTGATACAGTAGCTGGAACAATGGGCTTAAACATAAAAACAACTGTGAGTGTGGCATGGGTTCATGTAGTGTTTCATTCTGCTGGGCATAGCATCACTATGAGTGGGAACAGACTCAACAGCACTGACCAACAATAATTTTGTAACTGTCATAAATTCCATTTCCATCTATACTCATAATATTTAAGTGTCACTTTAAAGATGCCTTATCTTTATAGTATCTGATCACTACAGTTAATAGATTTTTATTTACTGATTGATAAACTTGAGAGTCCATTTCGAAGATCATGTCTTAAACTCACATCAACCTTGGTTTAATGATGAATCAAAGCTTAAAGGAAAAGATGAATGTATATTTGAACATATACATACATTTATCACAACTTGGAAAACAAGAACAAATAACAAGTATCAAATGAGGTAATTTGAAAGAAAATTATGTAAGTGTATTCTTACTCACCATTTTCATTCTAGTGCTTAGTTTCCAAATCACACTCACAAGAGACAACATACTTTCTACACCACTACCTACATAACCAGTAGCTTTTCTTCTTATAATGTGTTCAAATGGCTCATTTTCAATGTTCAAAATGTTAACACTCTTGTGATAAAAATTTACAGACATGTGAATTAGGGTAAGGCTCTGTTCCATTTGTTCAGAATAAGTTAACCATTATTAGTAAGCGAGTGTCACCTGGTCTAGAGTGGAAATTAGTATGTAACAGGGAAGAATGATTCCTGGTGCCATTCTCATTAAAAAAAAAAAATCTAACCTAAAGTATGACATCAGTTTGCAGATTGACTTAATAGTGAGTTACAAAATCTCATTTATTCAAGAACAGGTAATTTAGATTCAATCTAATTTAATTTAAACTGTGATGTATAAATGTTTATAAGCAGCACCATTTTGAGCTCAATGCACTCTTCCTGATTTTCAAATTATTAGCACTGCTGTAACAGTAGTAATTTTTCTCCTTACTTTAATATTACTGAAAACCCTGACAGCATAGTGGTTAAGTGCTATGGCTGCTGACCAAAAGGATGGCAGTTCACATTCTATGGGGCAGTTCTACTCTGTCCTACAGGGTCGCTGTGAGTCAGAATCAACTCAACAGCAGTGAGTTTGGGTTTTTGGTTTTATATGGTCAAGATACAGTTGCACAGCATTAAACATCATAAGGAAAAAGTGTTACCAATATAAAATTCACTTTATACACTCATATAAATCAACTCAGTAGCATGATTCTGAATATTTCAAAAAAAAAAATTTTTAACTACTAAATTATTTGTACATTTAGCATATACTAAGTGATGTCCCATAGGCAAAATTTGAAATTTCCTGGAATATTTTAATAGTAAAAGTTGGCAATCTAAATCTTAAAACATTCTAGGAGGGCAGACTCAAGATGGCAGACTAAATGCACAGCTCCCTAAATCCCTCTGGAAATCAAGACCTGAAATGATAATTGAACATAGGCTTCTGGACACCTAGTGAACCCTGGGATGCGGCATATGGCTGTTAATTTGGACTTTATACCACTGAATGCAAAACCTCCTCTCTTTCACTGACCCCACTCTTGATGAGCAGAGCCTTGCATAGACCAAAAGTAACTCACAATTTTGATTTATTTTTTCCTCTGTCTTGGCTGTCAGGCAGAGCTGGGACTTCAACGGCTGCTGGTCTTGGATGCAGTGCTGGTGGGACAGGCAAGCATAATAGCCAGGTTCTCAGAGCCTAGCTTTGGACTCTACACATCTTTGCTCCTCTAGCCTATCTTTCTGCCTCTGCCATGTGGTAGCCGTATAGACACACTTGTGTGGGACACCATCTTGATCCACTGGGAAATGCAGAAGTCCAGGCAGAGGCCCCAGCCGGATCTTGTTTCTAGGCTGGGAGGTGGCACCTGCTGGGGGAGAGTGCTGTTCCGGCAGGGAGGTGGTGTTTTGCACAGTGTTGCCTGGGGCTGGGGACCAGCAGCAGAGGCTGTGGACTCTGTGCATTTTCAGCACTCTTGGCCACTCTTTCCACTTGGAGCCTGGTTCCAGCTAGCTAGCAAGCTTGTGCAGGATGCCATCTTGTTTTGCTAGGAGGCATAGTCATCTATATGGAAGCCTTAGCTGGACCTATGTGCAGGACGCCATCTTCTTTTGCTGAGAGGTGGAGTCATCTATGTGGAAGCCTAAGCTGGACCTAGTTCCTGGGCTGGGAGGCAGTGTCTACACAGAAGAGACCTCTTTTCCAGCAGAATAGCAGAATTCTACACACTATCACCTACAGCTGGGGTCTGACAGCAGAGGCCAGCAGGCCAGTAGCCTATTTTGAGCTAGTCCATAACATCTGGGGTTCAACATAGAGGTGCTTATTTTGCCAGCTGGGAAGAGGGATGTATATACCTGAAAACCTGACTCACTTTGGACGCTGTCAAATACTTTTTACTTATCAATCTAAGAAAGCCTAGAGAAACAACTGTAGTCCATCTTCACAGCATCTCTCCTAGCCTCTACTGACCCACATGAAGCCCAAAAAGCAACATATGTTGGAGAAGACAGTAACCCAGAAAACACCAATGGCATCAGAAGGCCCCCAAAAGAAATCACCTCAGAACTTCCCAGACGAAGAAGCTTTTCTGAAACTATGAGACAGTGAATACAAAAGGATTATACATAGGGCCTTCCTATACCTTACACAAAATACAGCAGAGCAAAACGAAAAATTAAGGAAGCTGTTTGATCTGATGGAACATCAGTACTCAGAAATCCAACAGATTAAGAACAAAATCAAAGACAGAGAAACTTCAATTCAAAGGCAAGAAAACAGAATGAAACAAATGGAAAAGAGAATTTCTGATTTGGAAGACAGAACCACCGACTCCAGGATCTATGAGAAGAAATCAGAAAAAAGAAACAAGAAAAATGAAGAAGCACGTGGGACTCTATTAAGAAGAACAATTTACAATTAATTGGAGTTCCCGAATAGGGTGAGACACCTGAGAACACAGAGAATATTGTGCCTGAGCTGCTTATAGAAAACTTCCCAGAAATTATGGAAGAAGAGAATATAGATATCCAAGATATGTATCAAACATCATTCAATACAGATCTCAACAGAAAGACTCCAAGCCATATTATAACCAAGCTTAACAAAATGAAACACAAGCAGAAACTCTTAAAGGCAAACTTAACATTCAGAAGGATACCCTGTAGGCTTTCGTTGGATTTCTCAGTAGAAATGATGCTGCCACGGAGACAGTGGCATGACATATTCAAAGCCTTGAAGGAGAAGAACTTCTAATCAAGAATTATATATCCTGCAAAACTATCTTTCAAATATGAAAATGAAACGAAGACATTCACAGATAAACAGAAACTCAGAGACTTTGTAAAAACCAAACCAAAGCTACAAGAAATACTTAAAGAATCTCATGGCTTGGAAGAATAAAACCGTTAACTCTATGTTTTATATTTTAGAAGTATCCAGAATCCTACTCAGTGAGCCAAGGCTCCAAACACAATCAATGCTAGAATAGTGAAAGAAATAATCTAGTGATCATATCATGTAAACTATGATATCATCATATTAAAAAGAGGGATGTACTACAGTCATTATAGTCCTTCCAGATGGACAGGAAGTTGACAAGGCTGGTAGCAATCAAAATTGGGTTTCCATACACTGTATTAAGCAGGATCATAGGGACAGCCATAAAGTATAATAGAAAAGAAACATACCATATCAAGAAATGTAATACAGGAGTCTAAACAACCACAAGACCAACCCTGAAAAAAGTGAAAAATCAATCGCAAAGAGGATTCTCCCAGAACAGATTAATAATAACAGAGAAAACATCAACATAAAAATAAACATATCACCATGGGAGCACTGAACACGTACCTATCAGTAATTACACTGACAGAATGGACTGAATGCTCCAATAAAGACACATCGAGTGACATCTTGGATCAAAAGACATGACCTACCTATATGTTGCCTACAAGAAACTCACCTTAGACTTAAAGATCGGAACAAACTGAAAATGAAAGGATGGATGAATATATATCAAGCTAACAATGAACAAAGAAGAGCAGGCGTGGCAATTTTAATCTCAGATGAAATCAAATTTAATGTACAATCCACCATCACAGGCAAGGATGGTCACTATTTATTACTGAAAGGTTCAATACACAAGCAGGACTTAACAATATTAAATATTTGTACACCTAATATTAGAGCACCTAAACATGTCGAAAAAACACTGACTACACTCATGAGGAGATAGATCACTTCACAGTAACAGTAGGAGACTTCAACACTCCACTCTCAATATTGGACACATTGTCTAGAAAAAAGCTCAGTAAAGACACAGAAAACCTTATTGCCACAATTAACCAACTAGACCTCATTGACATATACAGAACTTTCTATCCATCAGTGGACAACTACACCTTCTTCTCTACTACACATGGAACATTTTCTAGAATATACCATGTGTTAGGACATAAAGCAATTCTCAACAAAATCCATACCACTAAATTAATGCAAAGCATCTTCTCAGATCATAATGCCATAAAAGTCAAAATCAAGAGCAGGAAAAAACACATATGGAAAGTGGACTGCTGGAAACTGAACAACAGCTTCCACAAAAAAACCATGGGTTAAAGAAGAAATCAAGGATGAAATAAAGAAATTTATGGATTCAAATGAGAATGAAAACACTTCCTACCAGAACTGATGGGATACAGCCAAAGCAGGGCTCAGAGGTCAATTTATTTCCATAAATGCACACATCTGGAAGGAAGAAAGAAATCAAATTAAAGAACTGACCCTACAGCTTGACCAAGTAGAGAGAGAACAACAGAGGAACCTGTCAGGCATCAGAAGGAAACAGATCGTAAATGAATTACAGAATAGAAGAACAACTGAAAATATTAAAAGACCAAAAGCTGGTTTTTTGAAGTGATCAACAAAATTGACAAACCATTGGCTAAACTTACTAAAGAAAAACAGGAAAGTAAACAAATAATCGAAATTAGAAATGAGAGGGGAGTGGCCACAACAGGTCTAACAGAAATCAAAAATATCATAAGAGAATACTATGAAAGACTGCACTCTAACAAATTTGAAAACCTAGAGGAAATGGACAAATTCCTTGATTCATATCACCTACCCAAATTATCACAACGTGAAGCAGAACAACTTAATAAACCTATCACAAAGCATGAGTTTTAAAAAGTCATCAAAAAACTGCCCACCAAAAAAAGCCTGGGCCCAGATGTCTTCACTGCAGAATTCTATCAAGCTTTTAGAAAACAGTTACCTCCAATACTACTAAGACTATTTCACAGTATGGAAAAGGATGGAATACTCACAAATCCATTCTATGAAGCCAGCATAACCCTGATACCAAAGCCAGGGTAAGACCCAACAAAAAAGGAGAACTACAGACCAATATCACTCGTGAATCTAGATGCAAAACTCTTCAACAAAATTCTTGCCAACAGAATACAATAACATATTAAAAAAATAATCCATCATGACCAAGTTAGATTCATACCAGGGATGCAAGGCTGGTTCCACATCAGAAAAACAATTAATGTGATCAACCACATAAATATCACAAAAGACAAGAATCACCTGATCTTCTCTATTGATGCAGAAAAGGCATTTAATAAAGTCCAACACCCATTCATGCTAAAAACTCTTAGCAAAATAGGCATAGACAGTCAATTCCTCAATGCAATAAGGGCCATTTATACAAAGCCAACTGCCTACGTCATCCTGAATGGAAAGAGACTGAAACAGTTTCCCTTGAGAACAGGAACTAGACAAGGATGCCCACTCTCACCTCTCCTATTCAACATTGTACTAGAAGTTCTAGCCAGAGCAATTAGACAAGACCAAGAAATAAAGGGCATCTGCACTGGCAAAGAAGAAATCAAAATCTCCCTGTTTGCTGACGATATGATTGTATATGGAGAGAATCCCAAAGAATCCATAAGAAAACTACTCAAACTGATAGAAGAGTTCAGCAAAGTCTCAGTATCCAAGATAAACATAACTAAATCAGTAGGATTCCTTTATACCAACAGTGAGACTGCTAATTAAGAAGTCATCAAATCAATACCATTTACTATAGCCCCCAAGAAGATAAAGTAACTAGGAATTAATCTAACCAGAGAAATAACAGACCTTTACAAAGAGAACTACAAGCCCATACTACAAGAAACCAAGAGAGACTTAGATAAATGGAGACACCTACCCTGCTCATGGATAGGAAGACTTAACATCATGAAAATGTCCATTTTACCCAAAGCAATCTACTTATATAATGCAATTCCAACACAAGTTCCAGCGTCATTTTTTAATGAGATGGAGAAACAAATCACCAACTTTGCCTGGAAAGGGAAGAAGCCCCATATCAGCAAAACATTACTAAAGAAGGAGAACACACTGGGAGGCCTCTCATTACCTGACTTCAGAACCTATTACACTGCCACAGTAGTCAAAACAGCTTGGTACTGGTACAAAAACAGATAGTTCAGAGGAACAGAATTGAGACTCCAGAGATGACACTGTCTGCCTGAGATGACACTGTCTGCCTATGAACAGTTGATATTCGACAAAGGCCGTAAGACATTAAACTGGGGGAAAAACAATCTCCTTAACAAATAGTGCTGGCAAAATTGGATATCCATCTGCAATAAATTAAAACAAGACCCACATCTTATACCTTACACAAAAACCAACTCAAACTGGATACAAGACCTAAACATCAAATCTAAAACGATAAAGCTAATCCAAGAAAAAGTAGGAACAACAATGGAAGGTTTAATACACAATGGAGACAGACTTCACAATCTGTCAAACAAACCACAATCATCGGAGGAGAAAACAGACAAATGGGAACTACTAAGAATCAATCACTTTTGCTCATCCAAAGACTTTATTAGTAGAATTAAAAGGCCATCTACAGAATGGGTAAAAATATTTGGCAACTCTATGTCAGGCTGATGCCTGATCTCCATAATCTATAAGGTACTACAAAATACCAATAAGAAGAAGATAAATCATTCAATTAAGTGATGGGCAAAGGAGATGGACAGACACTTCTCTAAAGAGGAGATCCAGGCAGCCAAAAAACACGTGCAGACATGCTTACGATCACTAGCTACTAAAGAAATTCAAATCAAAACAACAATGAGATACCATCTCACCCCAACATGGTTGGCCATGATCCAGAAAACACAAAACAACAAATGCTGGAGAGGCTGTGGGGAAATTGAACTCTCTTACACTGTTGGTGGGATTGCAAAATAGTGCAACCTCTTTGGCAAGCAATCTGGCACTCCCTTAAAAAAATGGATATAGATATAACATTTGACCCAGTAATTCCACTGCTTTAATATATACTACAGAATCAAGGCCATTCACATCAACTGATACCTGCACATGAATATTCACTGCAGCACAGTCCACAATAGCAAAAAGATGGAATCAACCCAGATGCCCAACAGCAGAAAAATGGATAGGTAAACTATGGTATATATACTCAATGGAACACTATGCAATGATAAAGAACAACGATGATAGCAGGAAATATCTCTTAACCTGGTTTCCACTGGAGGACATCATGCTGAGTGAAAGTAGTCAGCGACAAAAGGACAAATATTGCATGAGATCTCTACGATAGAACTTAAAAACAGACTCATGCATAGAAGAGAAGACTCTTTGATGGCTGCAAGTATGGGGAGGAAGGGAAGGTGATGGGGGTTGGGTTTAGATTAGATAATATAAATTTTGTTGCGTGAAATCAGTGACAGCACACATTAGAAGCCAAGCCAAGTGCCACACATTAGAAAGAAGATTAATTAATAACTGGACTTCAACACAATTTGAGTACACCTCTCATCTTAACCCAATATTGCAAAGACAGATTAGCTGGGGCGGGGAGCCGGGGACCATGCCCTCAGGCAAAATCAAGGCCAACTGGCACAGCTAGCATTTTCCTAACGTGTACTCTCCGCACCCTTCATTGTTGAGTGGCGTCTAGGGTCTTAAAAGCTGCCAAGCTGCCAAGTTGCCATCTGAGGGTACAGCAAAGGGTCCCAACTCAACAGGAACAGATGATACCGAGGACAAGAAGGACATGGGGAAAAGATAACCCAGAAGACAAAGAGACTCACGTGGGTCTCTACATTGACTCATGACCAGAAGAATTGGATGGTGCCCAGCCACCACCAGTGATAGCCACTATGGAGCTCACAAAGTTGAGTCTCACTGGCAACACAAGAATAAAAAGGTGTGCACCCTGAGATGTCCACTAAAAGACCACAATTGATGGTACAGCAGCTTCAGGGTTCCCCCGGGAGCATGGCCCCCAGCCCTGATGCTGCCCTTGCCCATAAATCATAATGAAGGCCCACTCTTCAGACACGAATGGATTGGACTTGGCAATGCAGAGTGACCATATATTGGATGCACTTTATAGTTCTATGCATCTATAGGGTATCATCCTACTGACCTCTGGCTGGAGCAAGGGTGTGAGTAGAGAGGTGGGGAAAGGAGACTATTGGGAGGTTGGTCATGTATGGAGCAGAGAGGAACAGTGTGCTGTCACCGGGCAGGGAGAGCAGTGGAAGCTGCATGTAAGTGGGTATGTAAATTTCTATGGGAATGTACATTTTCACTCAGTCATAATAAAAAAAAAAAAATTCTATCAAAGACAATGAAGGAAACTTGTTTCAAATTAGAATGATATACATTAAACTGAAACAACTTTCAAAAATACATAAGTTGATTAAGTGATGTATTAAAATGGCAGAGACTCTCAATGATCAAATTAAATTCTGATTAGTTATGTATAAATAGCTATCTACTTATATTTGCCTACTCTGGTAGGCATACTATGTTGCTGTTTTTATATAACTGCCACTGAAAGGGTTCCAACTCATGTGACTTTATGTATAACCACTGTGTCAATCTATCCTATTGAGAGTTTCCTTCCTTTTCCCTGACACTTACTTTGTCAGCCAGATGTCCTCTCTAGTAATGCTGCTTCCTGATGATGTGTCTAAACTACACCAGTCAAAGTTTAACCTTGCTCACTTTTAAGGGACATTCTAGTTGTGTTTCTTCTAAAATTCATTTGGTCGTTCTTTAGGCTGTGCACGGTATATTCAGTATTTTTCACTAACACCACAAGTCAAAGGCTTCTGTTACTGTTCTATCTTCCTTTTCCAACCTACTCAATATCTGCATGCAAATGAAGTGAGTGAAAAACTTATGGCTTGGGTCGGGCACACCTTAATCATCAGTGACAATTTTGCTTTTTAAAACTTTATAAGTTGGAATGAACTCCACGGCATCAGGTTTTGGTTCTTTGTTGGTGGTGGTGGTTTTGCAGGACACTTGGGTCTGCCATGAGTTGGCTCCAACTCGACGGCACTTGGCTTGGCTACCCAAATTGACATCACTTGATCTCCTCACTGCAGCTTCCTCGGGCAGATCTAAGTTGAATGAAATGCCTTCAGTTTTTTCCCTCCATTTATTATAATCTTCTTAATTAGTCCATTAGGGAGAGTTGATAATCGTCTTCACATTCAGGCATCATTCCACTGTGGTACCGTCTTCAAACTTCATCAGAAGTTCTTCAAGTCATCTTCATTTGCAGCAAATAACGTTGTGTCATCTGCACATCCCAAATTGCGAATGATTCTTACTCCCATCCTGATGCCGTATTTTTTTTCATAAACTTCCTACTTGATAATCCACACATACAACCGCCTGGTGTGATGGCTAAGAGCTTCACTGCTAAGCCAAACCCTATGGGCCATTCCACTCTGTCATATAAAGTCATTAAGGGTCAAAACAGACTGATGGCAATGAGACTGTGGGATAAACACCTGACTAAGTCTCTACTTCCACCAGGCTCTGTTTGAAAACAGCAATGCTATCCTCCCCTCCATGGCCTATTCTGAATCCTGCTTCAGCTTCAAGCAGCTCCCTTTCAATGTTCAGCTGCAGCTGGTTTTTAATTATTTTCAGCAGATTTTTGCTAGCATGTGCTATTAACGGTATTATTTCACAATTTCTACATTTTGTTTACTTTAAAGAAAATCATTTTCTTGATTTTCTAGATATTTATTAGTAAGTATAAGTGCTAAGAGGCTATAAAAATACTTGTATAATACAAATGACTCAGCAATAAGACATTAACGATTTATCAAAATGCATACTTACAACTAAAATAACAAACATCTTCAGCAAAGACGTTCATTCTCAAGTCATCTTGAAACACATTTAAAAAATCAGAGACAGCAGATTTTAGCAGCAAGAACGGTAGTGGGGATAAGAAGACATATTTTACCTTCTAATACGGCAGTTATCATCTTTACCTAATGAAGTTTTTGTACCACAATAACTGCTTGTTTGACAAATATTTCACATAAAAATGTTTTATAAAACAATAAATGAGTAAATATAATTTAAAAATTAGAGAGAAAATGCAAGTCAAAAACAAAAAGTGTATTTGATAATACAACCTGTGGTAAAACCTACTTTAGTTTTTAAAATTGCTACTATTTTAATTGAAGTATAATACAAAGACTAAGATTATTTCAGTCAAGAAATTTACTGCATTGCAACATCGGTTTAAATAATTTTTCATTTATATTTACCTCTACAATAAACATATACATAAAAACATTTTAAAAAGCCCACTGCCCTCACGTCAAAACTAACTCATAGTAACCCTACAGAATAGTGTTGAATCACCCCTACAGTGTTGAATCGCCCCTAGAGTTTCCAAGGAGCACCTAGTATATGTGAACTGCCAACCTTTGGTTAGTAGCCACCACACTTAATCGCTATGTCACCAAGTTCTTCATGCATATACATGTGCGGTCCAACAATTAAGTCCCAGAACTTAATTGTTCTAAGGGTTACATACCTCACTGGTGAATATCACTATAGCCAACTTCGAAGTACTCCCCTTGGAAAGCTATGCACTGATGCCAGTGCCTAGTTCACCCCTCAGAGCAATTTCGGAACACTTTCTAGAATGGTCATTGCATACAGTGGCATGACAGCAAATTCACAAATTTAATTGTATATTTGTCTATGAGTGAAATTTTAGCCAGTAAACAAATAACTGTATTGGAACACCCTCACTACTCACCTGATGTGGCCCCCAATCACTTTTTTCTTTACCTGAAGACAAAGGAAATATTGAAAGAAAGACATTTTGATGACATTCAGGGCATCAAGGGTAATATGATGACAACTCTCATGGCCACTCCAGGAAGAGTTCCAAAATTGTTTTAAAGGGTGGTCTAGGCGCTCATGTTGGTGCATAGCTTCCAAGGGGAGTGCTTTGAAGGTAACCGTAGAGATATTCAGCAATGATGCATGTAGCATTTGTTCCAGGATGAGTTCACAGACTTCAGTGGCAGACCTTGTAGATATATATGAGTACATATACATGTGTGTACATATATATACACACACACTACACATACATACCTAGATATGTTGGTGCCACCCAGTTGGTTCTGACTCATAGCAACGCCATATACAACAGAACAAAACACTGCCCTGGCCTGCACCAGTCTACATTTGAACCCACTGCTGCAGCCATCGTGCCAACCCATCTTGTCAACAGTCTTCGTCTTTTTAACTGACACTCTACCAATCATGATACCCTTCTGCAGAGATTAGTCTCTCCCGTTAGCATGCCCAAAGTATGTGAGACAAAGCCTCACCATCCTTCCTTTCTAAGGCTGTACTTCTTCCATGACAGATTGGTCAATTCTTCTTGTAGACTGAAACAATTAAAGATATAAAAGCAAACCTGTTACCATCAAGTCTATTCCAACTCACAGTGACCCCATAATAGGAAGAACTGCCCCACAGAGTTTCTAAGGAGCAGATGGCGGATTTAAAACACTGACCTTTTGGTTAGCAGCCAAGCTCCTAATCCCTATACCACCACCACCATAATTCAAAGGTGTAAATTCTTTGATCTCCTTATTCATTGCCCAGCTTTCACATGAATAAGAGGCAGTTCCAAATACCGTGGCTTGGCTCCAGCACACCTTAATTCTCAAAGTGACATCTTTGCCTTTAAAAATTTTAAAGAGATCTTTTGCAGCAGATTTGCTTAATGCAATGTGTTCTTTGATTTCCTGGCTGCTGATTCCACTGAGTGTTGATTGCAAATCCAAGGAAAACAAAATGCTTGACAACTGCAGTCTTTTCTCCACTCATGATGATGTTGGTTACTTGCGTAGTTTATGGATTTCTGTTTTCTTGATGCTGACGTACCATCCTTACTGAAGGCTACAGTCTTTAAATCTTCCACCAGGCATCCATAGTGACATCCCTCATTCCACATCCTCTTCTGAATGTGGCCCGAATCTCTGGCAGTTCCCTGTCAATGTGCTGCTGCAACTGCTTCTGAATGATCTTCACAATAATTTTATTTAGTGTGTGATAATTAACGACGTTGTTTGATAATTTCCACATTCTTTGGGATCACATTCTTTGGAATGGCCACAAATATGAATCTCTTTCAGTTCACTGGCCAAATTCCTTAGGCTAGACGAGTGAGTGCTTGCAGCACTGCACATGTTTGCTAAAACACTCAGTTGGTATTCTGCTGATTCTTGGAGCCTTGTGTTTTTTTTTTGCAGCCAGTGACTTCAGAAGAGCTTGGACTTCTTCCTTGAATACCATCAGTACATATGTAAAGGAACCATTGAAAGAAGACAGTAGGAACACACTGAGTCACTGTTATCAACTGGGCAACCAACCATTTCAGGAGTTAGCATATGTATATATAAATCATTACCATGGCGTCAACTACGACTCATAGCAACCCTATAGCACAAAGTATAACTGCCTCACTGGGTTTCTAAGAAGCACCTGGTGGATCTGAACCGCTGGCCTTCTTGTTAACAGTCATAGCTCTTAACCACTATGCTACCAAGGTTTCCCAACAGACACACACACACACACACACACACACACACACACACACACACACACACACACACAGTCATCGACTCAATTCTGACTCATAGAGACCCTATACACATGCTCACACAAACAAGCCCCTCCCACACACACTGTGAGAGACAATGATCTGTAGCATCTCATATTCATTTATGTATTTGCATTCCATATTCACTTACACACATATATACATGTACTTTTAGCAAGTCGTCTGTTATCAAGAGATTTTGGAATGTTTTGTATACTTAAATAGTCTTACAGTGCTCGTAGTTCATCAGCTCTGACTGTCCCAGCATATTTACTACCTTCCTAAAACAAAGCACACAACTTCACAGTAGCTCCAAATTATCTTCATAAATCAAATACCTATCAAATGTAGCACAAATTCTAATAATTAGCAGTTACAAAAAAATCCCATCTATTTAAAATACAAAATATTAACAGTATGATTATAAATTTAAAGAATCCTGAAGCACCCAATTTAGCAGAAAGCCAGCTATATCCTGTCTTTGATGTCTTGATGCACCAAAACTTCTACATAAACATTTTGGAGATACAGTGCTCACTAGTAAACAATACACACCAATCTTCTGGATAATTCTATCATCAATATTCCTCCTTAAAATGAGCTCGACTTTCCCGTAGCATGTATTGGCTGATTTCCATGCCACACTGGAGATATACAGAAATAGTTTAAACCCTCTTCTAGGTACAAGGTTACATTTGATAATTAACACTGCAAGCACAGCATCTTTGGGCTCCCAGCAAACTTTCCGACCTTATTTCCGGTCTTCTTTCTGCCACCACAACCACACTGCATCACCACTTTTCTATCCTTCAACTTGTTTTCCAGTCACTTCAAAACTCGATTTGCTCTCTGATGAAAATTCTTTAATTAGAACTTTAAAAACCAATCCCTCTTTTCTAGAGCTCCTAGCCTAAGTTCCATTGCTGAACTATCAATCCTAGTCATCCTTCAAAGCTGCAATTCAGTGTAACTCCAAGAAGCTTCCCTGCTGCAATATCACATCTCTAACTATCACAGCAGTGTTCATAAAATCTAGAGCCCCTTATTCATAAATACCATGCAGACACATGACAACCAAAGTGAATAGCTCAATGAACAGGTTACGACCTAAATAAAACAAAAATACATCCCTGAGACATATACGTAGGAGACAATATGTCCCCAATACAAAGACTCCAAGACAGAGAAAAGATCTCTTCTCTCAGACAGTGCTAAATTACACTGTTATACACCCAACTAAAATAGAATAGAATGAGGTCAACATGCACTGTGGAACAGAACTTACAGACAGGGAGACAGATTACCTTCATCAATTCAACTATTATTTTTATAACACAACTGGAGTACTGTTACAGGTTAAACTGTGTTCCCCCAAATACGATGAAGTCCTGGCTCCTAAGCCTGGATGTGACCCCATTTAAAGAGTTTTCTTTGTGATGTTAATTCACTCACAACCAAACTAACTCCTGTTCTTTAAAAGCCACCATTGTGGTATTTACTGTTACAGCAGCACAGCAAACTCAGACCAATTATAAAGAATGTCAGGGGTGCTATTTTAGGTCAGCTGCTCAGAGGAAGGAATATTGAGTTCTTGGGCTTTCTAAAGACAATGCTCTGGATGCCCATTTTTTAAGCCTGTAATATCTCTTTTTCATTTCAAGCAAATTTCAAATTGGAAGCTTTTTATCTGCAACTGAAAGAATCCTGACCAATATACTGTGCAAGCTGTGTGAGGCTTATGGAGACTACTTTTACACTATTACATGTCCTAGCGAAGTGTAATAACTATCTGGTGGGAAGTGCAACCAAGAATTTATATCAACATTTAATACATGTCATTTCCATACAAAGCACTAATTATCTTTTGGACCAGTGGAATACAGACAAGATGCTAAGTAAACAACAAACATGGCTGTGGCTTTATATTTTCTTCATTCTTGAGATACATTTAAAAAGTTTTATAATTCTGCTATTAAATTTCTTCCCGATACTAAGAAAATCTGATCCAAGTTAAACAAACCAAACGAAATACTTTCTTCACATCTGACATATTAGTCATATCATATCACTGCCATTGAGTCGATTCCTACTCATAGTGACCCTATAGGACAGAACAGAATTGCCCCAAAGAGTTTCCATGGAGTGCCTGGTGAATTTGAATCGCCGACCTTTTGGTTAGCAGCTGAAGCACTTAAGAGCACCTCACCAGGGTTTCCCACATGAATCATAGTTTTTCCTTATTCACTCGAAAGTTTCAAAATTGGTCTGTTCAAATACATATGGGAAACATCACAAACGTAAGTGCTCTGAAGCACTGTGATTTTAAAATTAAGTAACTACCTCACAAAACTATGAATCTACAACTATTATTAATGGAAGCAGGATCTATGTGAAATACTTGGCTAACAAAAAGAGATATCACACAAAGACATTTTGTTACACAAAAACAACAAATAATTAAAAATTAATTTAAATTAAAGTATTAAATATAAAAATTGAAACTCTTCATGCATATTTTATGCTATAGCATAGCAAGAAACAAAGAATTAAATTACAAGTAGTAAGGCTGAAGTACCTTGAAGCACTTTTTTGAGCTAACACAAAGTTTTTTCTCTACATAGTAACTCTATTGAAACAATATGAGTACAATCTAAGTAGAAGTGATCATAAAAATAAAATGCTAGCTTTTATCAGAAGTAATATTTTTCCTTGTTATACAGATTAGTGATAAAATTTTGTCAAAAGAAAACAATGATTTTTATCTGTGGACTGAAGGATTTTTGGTATCTTGTGGTCTGATGTTCTCATTTTGGTTTTTCTGATACGCATTAGGTTGTTTGCACTCTTTTATTTCAGCCACTTTTCAAGATAAGTGCTCCTTAGAGTGTAGCTGATAAATATTTATGAACAATTTAATCTGTGGATTGTAAACCTTCTCATTGCTTGAAGCTTGCTGGAATCCACAATACTATATGCTTATGAAACCTAAGATACATATATTTATGTCTACAACCCGAATGCCATCTATTTTAAAACTATTTAGGAGATGAAAGTCAAGCTTCTAAATGCAATTTAATGTACAAATAGAGATACAGAGCCACATACAGAGTAACACCCCCACCATTTCACAAGCAAACTTAAGGCCACCATACACACTTATTTGTTAGACTCAAATTGTATGCAGAATTTGTTTCCTACCAAAACAAAGTAACAAGAAATGGATTTACGCTCCTGCAAGAAATACTTTTTTAAAAACTAAATGAAACAACTGTTTCAGATATTGAACATCAGGCAAGAGATGACAACGAGCTCTGAGAAAAGAGGTGAGCTCTTGAATGTCATAGATTATTGCAGTTTCAAGAATACATCACAGGGAAGAGGAACACAGGCAGAGCTGTGAGATGTCCCCGAGATGAGAAGGGGTGAGGAATCTGGAAGGGCCAAGTGAAGTAGAGCTCTAGGGATAGAGAACCAGAGAGGAGACAGCTGCCAAGAGAGCTCCAGAGACTCACTAATGATCTCCCTGGAATCTGCAGCTGAACACTGATCAACAACAGGCTTACGCTGAAACTACTCACAGCCAGAAGAATTATCCAAAACCTCGGAGATGAAAAGAGCCACTTCTAAAATACACGAGTCAAAGAGGAAAACAGGAAGTATTCTGAACCAAATTAAAATGAAAACACAACCTATCAAAATCTGTACTTGAAGAAATACTACAAAGCAGTATTCAGAGGGAAATATATAGCACTATATTCTTACATTACAAAAGAATACCTCATATTATTGACCTCATATTTTCACCTTAAGAAAGAAGAAAACGGAAACAAAGTTGATATCAAAGTATAATTAAAAAGAAGAAACTGACTGAATATAAAGCAAACAGATCAAAATCTCTTTTTTTTCCCAGAGAAATCAATGACATTAACTATCCTGTCATCTGGTAATCATACTCCTAAGTATGTATCAAGGGAAAAAAAAAAGCGTATTTTTCCACCAAAAGATGTGTATGAAATATTTCACAGCAGCCACATTCAAAATAGCCCAAAACTGGAAATTATCCAGGTATTCAACTGCTGAATGGATATAAAAATACATGATCTAGTCGCTGCAGAATACTACCTGGATCCACAGTCAATATCCATGGAAGCAGGAGTCAAGAAACCAAAAGACACACTGTAATAGACAAATCTGCTGCAAAAGACCTCCTTACAGTGTTAAAAAGCAAAGTCGTCACCTTCAAGACTAAGGTGGGTCTCACCCAGGTGATTTCAGTTTCTTCATATTCATGGGAGAAGTACACAATGAATAAGGAAGACCAAAAAAAGAATCGATGTCTTTGAATTATGATGTTGGCAAAAAATACTGAATAAAGCATGCACTGCAAAAGTGACAAATTTGTCTTGGAAGAAGTACAATGAGAATGCACCTCAGAAATAAGTTTTATAAAAGAACTCAATTGATGGTCCACCGGTTTTGGGGTTCCTCTGAGAGCAAGGCCCCCGGCCCTGATGCTGCCCTTTTCCATAAATTATAACAAAGGTCCACTCTTTGGACAGGAATGGATTGGACTTGGCAATGCAGAGTGACCATATATTGGAAGCACTTTATGGTTCTATACATCTATAGGATATCATCTTGCTGACCTCTGGCTGGAGGAAGGGGAGTGGATGGAGAGGAGGGGAAAGGAGACTGTTGGGAGGATGAGACATGTATGGAGCAGAGAGGAATAGTGTGCAGTCACCGGACAGGGAGAGCAGGGGAAGCTGCATATAGGTGGGCATGTAAATTTATACGGGAATGTACATTTTCACTCACTCATGTTAAATGAAAACAAAAAATAAAAAATAAAAAAAAGAAGTAAGTTTTAAAAAAGCCAGAAACACACCAAGGACAAAAATGACATGAGGGAGAAAGAGCCCAGAACACAGAAGGACCCACATGAATGGGTGACTATATCAACATGTGACCAGAAGAACCACATGGTGCCTGGCCACCCCTGATGACAGCCATGATGGACTCACAACGTCAAGTCCCAGGGAGAACACGAGAAAACAGGGACTGCAGTCTGAGAACTCCACTAAAAGACCGAAATTGACGATCCGAAGGCGTGGCAGTTCCCCTGGGAGCACCCAGACCTGATGCTGCCTCTGATTATAGATCATTACTGATGTGAATCCTTTGGACAGGAATGGATTAGACTTGGGGACACAGCGTGACCATATTGTGTGTGCACTTTATGGTTCTGCGCATCTATGGGATGCCATCGTGCTGGCCTCTTAACTAGAGGAGAGTGGACAGGATGGAGAGGAGGGAACAGGAGACTGTTAACAGAATACGACACATACAGAACAGTAAGGAGGAGTGTGCCATCACTGGGCAAGGAGAGCAGAAGGAGCTGCACACAGGTGGGCATGCAGCTAGATTGTACACTTCCACTCAATCACAATTTAAAAAAAGAAAAAAACAGAAACAAGAATGACTACTACAAGATACCACTCACATGAAGTTAAGAGTAGGCAAAAGTAATTTATGGCCACAGAAGTGAGCCTGACAAGCACCTCTGGAGAAGAGAACTGACCAGAGACGGACCTGAGGGAGCCTGGAAGGCTAGAAACACTAGACCTGGATCAGGCTGCTGGTTTTACAGAGCACATGTATGTACAAGTTCAAAGCTTAAGAGTCAGGCACTTTACTGAATGCAACTTACAACACACAACAATATTACACAGAAAGAAACGTCCTAGGTCCTAACTATTTACACTGGATAAACAATAATATAGATTTCACATTTTATTATAATGCACTTTTATGAGTAGTCAAGTATACTGGAATGGATATCTGCATAAATGAGCAGTCATGCTGATTTTTTAACTTAAAAACACCACCCCGGCATTTCCACAATTGGCAAAAAATGACAGGTATGCCGGGGAGCCCATGCCATGGACTTTTCATTTTCACAGAGTAACTGGAATTATCTTTAACAGTAGATTTCTAAGACTCTGTATAGCAATAGTGAAAGCATCTACTCTTTAGAGCTTTAAGATCTGAATTTGCTAGTACCCAGTATTAAATGTTAAAAGGGAAAAACCAAAATAAACCTAAACTGCTCACTGTTGAGTTGACTCTGAGCCTCCAGGGCAGATGAGAGTGACCCTACAGGATAGAGTAAAAAGCCCCAAAGGTCTTCCATGGAATGCTGGTAAATTCAAACTGCCACCCACCTTCTGGGCAGCAGTAGATCTTAACCACTGCACCATCACAGTTCCCCCAAAAGGAAAACATTAAAAAAATTAAATATGCTGAAACTAGTATATTTTTAGAAAGATTGGGGTTTTTTTACATTTATTAAAATGCTTTTTTCTATTATAAGATTTGGTTTATTGACTTAAAAATAAAAATCTGAGAATTCTAAAACTGAACTTGTAGAACAAGAAGTGTAAAAACTCAATTTTTTCTAAGAAAATTCCATGAAAATTTGAAATATAACAAAGCTACAGACATAAGAGACTTTAAACTTTAGACTTTACATGATGCCAGCTAAATACTAAACAGCAGACAGATAAATATAAAAACAGAAAAAATACAGAATTGCAAAATTTTATAAATTGAAATAATTATACCCTCCTTTGTCAACATGTTTAAAGATTATTATAACCCTATAAGCAAACTGAAATGCTGATGTGACTTAATATAATATATTCCCCAGGACAAGTGTAATCAGTGTAATCAAGCAGGAATTAAAATTATTACTAATGTAAGAAATTTAATCAACAAGTAGGAATCTTGAGCACTGCAGTTACTTTCCATTTTTTCACTAGTAGAGTATTCAATAGTACACGAACTCTGATTTGGGCTTCTGGAATATACTACTTGTATAGTCTCAAAAGAAAATTCAATTTAGAAAGTTAATTTCCAACAATTAAATATTCATGAAAATTCTAAAATAATCATGTAATTTGCTAAAACATAAAATATAATTAGATAACCAAAATATAAAGGGCAGGAAACAATTAAAACAATACATCAATTACATGAATTTTAAGTGCTACTTCTATATATAGCGGTTAAGAGATGGGTTATCAACCAAAAAGTCCATAGTTCAAGTCCACCAGCTGTTCATCCCTTGGGATCTCAGTGGGGCAGTTCTACTCTGTTCTGTAGGGTCTACATGAGTCAAAACCAGCTCAACCACAAGGAATCTGATATTCTGGTTTGTGTCATCTGCTAAGTGCTATAGGTGAGTTCTATTTTTCCCTCCTTCAGTATAATTTGAATAAATTGAAATTTAATTTGCATTTTGAGATGAATCATTAAAAATAAAATGATATATCTACCACTGGAGCTAAATGAAATCATATGAAAATATTTCTGGAGTTTATGGACTGTATCATCATCTAAATCAGTCACTATTCAAGGGAAAAAAACATGCTACTGTTTCTCAAATGAATTTCCGTTACTAACTATACTTAAGAACAAAGAATTTTTCTCATATAAGTGATTTTTCTAAAAAAATCAGTCTTCCTACAAATGATCGAGTAGAAATTAAAATAATTAAAACATGTAAATATTTCTAGTCACAGAGCATAAGCTGTTGTTTATTGAAGGGGAAGAAGTGATCAGTGAATCTTTAAAATATTTTTTAAAATAACAATCTAGCATATGAACGATTCAAGAAATCAATGTGAATTCAACATGAGATCCACTATCAATCAACCTTTCAAAAAGGAACAAATAAATTAGCAAATCTCAATTTCACCAATATAAGACTTTGTTTCATAAGAGTTATAAATTAAGAATACAAACCTTGACTTTTCCAAGGTAGACAGAAAATCTCAAATGTTTCCTATAAATAAAATCTGAAACCTTCAGCAGCCTACCTTTAAACCCAACAAAAACTGAGCACATGTATACGCAACACAGAAAAAGAAAGCAATGATGAGAAGCAGTGAGTGTTAAAGAAGTTAACTGTTAAGTATTACTTATCCTAAATCTTTAAGGAGAGATTATATTAACAGCAAATAATTTTAAGTGGGGATATTAAAAAAGGTATTACCTACTTAAATCCCAATTAAAATATAAAATGACCCAGAAAGCCCAAAACCAAACCCAGTGCCATCGAGTCAATTCCAACTCATAGTGACCCTAAAGAACAGAGTAGAACTGCCCCACAGAGTATCCAAGAAAAGCCTGGTTAGCAGCCTCAGCACTTAACCATTATGCCACCAGGGCTTGACATCCTAGTGATTTTAAGAGTTGCTGCATTTCTTTAAAAAGAAAATATGCACTGAAAACTCACAATATCTTTTTTGACAGATTCAATACTACTGGCACAGTCCTTTTTATGAATGCATTCATAGTCAACTGTTTTCATTAAGGGTCAACATATGTTTTACTGTTTTTCAATCTGAGAAATAGCTCTGATTCCAAAACTTGAACAAAATACAATATTTCACTTTGTAATGAAAATACTCAGTAGTAATTAGAATTAAATATTATTAACAATTACCTGTATTTTAATAGGCCAGGAAAAATTGCTGACATACACGTAGAATGTAATGTTAGGATTGCTTCTAAAGTTAAATTTTTCATAGGAAAAACTATCTCTGTATTCCTTGACATTGGTCTTGGATACTATAGGAGTCTCCTCCCCAGATATTGTTCCAGCTAAAATGCAAACAATAACAAATTTAAATAATGCACACTAGGAAACAGATCTCTAAGAATTTAAAAAATATACATAACACACATTAAAAAAAAAATACAACTTAGTTTTACAATTTAGAATGACAAAGTGAGAAAAAAGATTTGCCATAAATAGAATGGAAATGCCAAGCCAAGTGCTTGGCATTTAGTATAAAAAATAATTTTTAATGGTACCAATTACTAAGTATTATTTACTAGGCACCAGGTTAAAAATGCTGTGTAGTTTTTTTCCTAATAGTAATACTATTTGGGAGTTACTGTCATCTTTATTTTTAAATTAAAATCCCGGCCTCAGAAAGATTAAAGCATTTGCCCCCAACCTTGTATCTACTCAGTGGTACACTCCTGTTTGGAACTCAGGTATATAAGCTCCAAAAACAGAGCTCTGCCACTTACGACTCTAAAAAGGCTTCCAGGACAGATTTTTGAATGTCTCTCTCTCATTGAAAAGGGAAAAGAAATCAAATTTGTTCCTCTTACCACAAGCTGAGCCATCATACTTTAGATACGGGAAAGCCAAAAGCAAACCCACTGCTGTCAAGTCAATTTTGACTCAAAGCGACCCTACAGACAAAGCAGAACTGTCCCTATAGAGTTTCCAAGGAGCACCCAGTGGATTTGAACTGCCAACCTTCTGGCTAGCAGCCACAGCACTTAACCACTACACCAGCAATAAAGTGGGAGAAGGCCATAACATTAAACAGGAGTGAAATGTTCAATTCATTAAACACACACCGGGTACACAATGAATACTACTGGCGCTAACCAGGTAGAATAAAACATTTCCAACAAACTTATAGGACCCCTACTTTAACGAATATTGAAAATTAATTACAATCAGTATAGTGACACAACTGGACTAATCTGGAGCTGTTCATCTATTTCAAAACTACTCTGGGTGCTTTTTAAAACTTTACATTCTCTGACCCCACCTCCTACCAGATTAATCAAAACTTCTAAGGTTTAGTGCCAGGAATTTGGACATTACAAGGGATTTCTTACAACCTAAAATCAGCATTCTAAAGTGGTCAGATATGATTTAGACATTGTTTTGGACAAGTTCTAAAACCTCTGTAAAGTCCTGTTATTATTATACAGAAGTAAATTTTAAATTACCAGGACAAGTCATCATAAATTCTTAAAGAGACTTACAATGCTGAGATTTTACTTACAACGCTGAGATTTTACTCTGTATTGGCACCAAAGTAACAATGTGTCCAAATATCTGCCTAAGCTCCTGTCTTTATCCAAGTTGTTTGGCACTTTACAGACATAATGTAAGTTCTACAGCAGCAAAAGATCTCTTCACCACTGAATTCTATGCTTCCATGATTCTACATATTGAAATAGCATAATATTTTAATTGTCAGCAATCAAATATGGACTTTTAAGCATTCATATATTTTCTATACCAAAAAAGTTTTCAGTTTATTTGTGCAACAATGTATCTTTGATACAGCAAATGGAAAATAACAGAAATCCCTGACAATGCTTTTTGCAATTTTTTGCAAAAATTCTCTTGTAATTCCACAACCAGATCTGTACTTCAAAAAGTCAGTAATTCTAATTTATAAGCCTTATTTTAGAAAACTTATTTAGTTTTCTTCTCCTCTCAGCACTAAAGTTGACAAATGAGCTATATTTCAAAGTTCTAAAATACTAGATAAGTTGTTACTTTTATCAGTATACACAGAAGAATTACAGTGTTTGATATAAATACTGAGGTTAGTAATTAAATTTATAGCTTCAAAATGGAATCAAATAATTGAAATCTCATACTCTTTACTCATTAAGGAAATAATCTATCTTAATTAAAATCACAGCATTTCATAACACTATCATTTTAAAAATTAAATAGTGCACAATACTTGCTACCCATCTAATTTTAACTGAAAAGTAAGTTAATAAAGTGAAGCAGCTTTATTCACATTGTTACTGATTATCTATATCTGTAACAGCACAGAGATTACTGCATGTAATAATTTCCAAATTATTTCAATTAACAGTAAATAGTCATTTTGAATGACTTTTATATAGGAAAACATGGGAAATGATATAACACCTAATGTTCTTACCTGTAGAACCAATGGACCATGTGATATTGAGATTAAAGTTGTTTGATGCATTAATTGAAATGTCCAAGTTTTTGTTTGACTACAAAAAAAAGTTTAAAAATTCAAATTACATTATATAGCATGACATTTAGTCTACTGTTTTGTCTGTTACATTTTTCAAATAATATGTTATTCAACGGAGTAAGTATACATGCCAATCACACTTTTTTAATGAAATAGATGTCTGATATATTCAAATGTAGATTAAAAGTTCCTGGTTTTAATCTAGAATAGAGAAATGCATAGAAACCAAAGTTTACTCATTAGTTACCAAGAGCAGATGGGTGAAAGTTCCTGCATAAGGGACACTGAGCAGCAGATTCCTGGTCAAAAGAGGGTAAAATGAGAAACAGAATTCAAAATTTTCCTGGAATTCAGAATTTGTGGAGCCATTCAGGCTGGTTCCACCTCTGAATTTGTTGCATTGAGATAACCTTTAAATGTTCAATCTTAAACCAAAAATATCCCCTAAAGTCTTCTTCAAACCAAACCATTAAGTCAGCTTAGTTAGTAAAGAATGTTTGCTTCGTATGTGTGCTCTTCTGACTACCTATAGAGATTCAAACTGACAACACCAACTCAAAAAGTCAGACAGGAAGTTTAGGGGGGCAATGAGTTCATGTTAATGAAAAGAAACAACTCAGAAAAGGAGGGAGAGGATGGCTGCATAACTTGAAGGATGCCATCAATGCCACAGAACTGTACATACGGATATCACTGACTTGGTATAGTTTTGCGGTGTATACTTTCAACAACAATAAAAATTATAAAAGTCTCCTTGAATTTTGAGTTTATCCTCTATCAAGTCCAAGTTTAGGCTTACTGGAATATACAGTGCAGCAACTAAAGCCACATAATAAATATTTAGGACCAACAGAAAAAAATGTTATAGTAAAAGAAATGATATTGGCATTATGCCCATAAAGGATAACATTCACCATTAAAAAAACACGTTGGTTAAACGGGGCTAAATTTGGCAAACCCAGTGCTGCCACGTCAGTTCCAATTCACAGTGACCCTATAGGTCAGAGAAGAACTGTCCCATAGCAAGGTCCCATTATATAGAAACCTATTCTGGAAATTGTTCACGTGAAAGCACTGGCCAGGATTGATGGATAGTGGATATGAATAAAATCCATTATCAAAAGGTAGTAAATGCATAAATAATGAAGGTATCTGCTTTCTATTATATTCTAAGATAACTAGGACACTTTGGTCAGTAATCTCTATTAATATGGAGACTGTTCCCAGATGAAACCTCTTTAATTAGGGGGATTATGCTAAATGATGCTATAAAGATTCTTAGTGACATTTCTCATGTTAGCTCAGCATCTTTAAGCTTCATAGAACATATGTCTGGTTTTTTGGCTTCAATTAGATAAGTCAGCAAGAAAAGTGAAAGCTGAACATTGGGAAGCACTTTAGGATTTCTGGAAATTAAAAGTGAACAAGGTACTGAAGGGAGAGGCAAACTTGAATTCTGGCTACTCTGGACCTATGTGAATGGCAGCAAGAGTAATATATCTACTGCCACTGAGTTTATTCAGACTGCTTCCCCATCACACCACCTGGGCTCCTTACTAAGAATAATACTGGGAGGGATATTATTCACACCCAAACTTAATTTTCTTATACCCTCAAAGAACTCTAGTCTGAAATTCCTATTAAGCAATTAAGAGGTCAATAATGATTACAGACTTATCACACTGAGAAATTTAGTTTCTTATATTATTAAGTTACCTTTATAAGAACATAGAACGTCAGCACAGAAAGGACTGTATTTGAAAGTATCATATAAGACCTTACTTAAGAAATCAAAACTTCAAATGTATCCCCATGAATACAGATATGACTTAAACAACATGGATTTAAAATTATGGATTAGTGCAAAATAAGAACATTGATTTAACACATCTTCATTCTGAATAACTGACTTTTATTTCAAAAGAACTAAAATTGCACTTAAACTATGGGGCTCATATTTCTATTGCCTGGACTTTAAGTTTACAGGCTCAGATGAGTAACAAAATATGTGTTATTCCAGACCATATTAGAGCTTTTTCTTGAATTGATGTATTAATAAGAAAAAGAAAATATATTTACAGGAAGATGTTTTGAAGTCAGGGGTTCTATTTTCAAATAAGACCACTCCAAGTTTGAGAGCATAGTTATAAACATAAGTACTGCTATGATCCTGAAAAATAACAGATACATGTAGAAATAATATGTAATTTAAAGTGTAGGACTGTTTGCTCAGTCTGAAATATGCTGTTCTTGTTGGTTGCCATGGAGCTGGCCTGACTCATGGTGACCCCACAAACAATGGAACGAATACCTCCTGGTCCTGCACTGGCCCTATAATCAGTTGCAAATCAGACCACTGGGATCCATAGGGTTTCACTGCCTGACTTTCAGAAGCAGACAGCCGGGCGTTTCTTCCTAGTTTGTCTCAGTCAATAAGCTCCACTGAAATTGGTTCAGCATCAGAGCAACGTGCACACCTTCAGTGACAGATAAGTGCTAGCTGCACAGGAGGGGCACTGACTGGGGATCAAACCGAGGTCTCCCGCATGGGAGGTGAGAATGCTACCTCTGAGCCACCAACACTCCCTATATGAAATATAAAAACCACAAATTCTCCAAAACTCACAGAAACCTTCCAGTTTTATGAAAAGAAGAACAAGAACAATCTTTTGCATAAAAATCCTACAGAAGGATAATCCTGCAAAGAAGTAAAATCTCAAAGAAATATGACAGAAAAATTGTATGCCTTCACACCAGTATGGCAAGAGACAAATGATCTCCCCTCACCTGTTCTGGGTTTGCTATGAAGTTGATAGCAGTGTGGTGTCGATCATCTTCCTGCAATAAGCTGAAGGTAAACTGATAGTCAATCAAAAGGCTGTCTGTGGGGAAAACAACAGAAGCCTGAGATGGACTTTAAAAAACTGTTTGAAAAACAAAAGTTCAGTGAAAATACACTGTACACCAGTACCGGGTACATATGGTCATCATTAAATATTAGTGGCCAATATCAAAACAGGCAGAATATAAACATTCAGCATCAAGAAACCAAAACAAAGATAGGGAAGAAATCCTACACCTTAGATATCACATTTATTTATTACTTTTGTTAACATTATTAAAATACTACATAGTCACTGTACATATTCTGGAAACTATATAAAAGTAAAAAAATAACAATAATAAAGTCATCCATAACTATACACCTAGAGAGAAATTACAGTTAGCATTTTTGTGCATCTTCTTCCAGGTAAAATTCTGTAGATAGAGAGATAGACCTTTGGTATCTCACTGTCATAAAATGAAAACTCTTTGAAAATATGCGATTTAATGGCTAAATTATATTTAATCATATGCTACAATTCATTCTTTTCCCTTCTCATTTAGGTCATTTCTACTTTCAGCAACTTTGAGTGACTCTATGACTAACATCATTCTACAGAAGCAACCTTCATTCACAACTGATAAAAGAATGTAAAGGAAAGCAATTTTTAATTTTGTCCATGAATAATGCTGAAACCAAGGTGCAACATTTCAATTTTATAGGTCATAAGTAGCATCACATACTACACAAAAGGGAAATATTGTTCATAATGGTAAAATGCAACTTTTTAAGAAATTCACATTATTTTAAATAAACAGATGACTTCTATTTCGGGAACACATGCCTTTCATATCATACCCTCAGTCATAATTGCATTTTCTCTTCAAGTTCTTTACGCTGCTTGCTTTTATACTTTATAAGACCCACCCTGTATACTTCTTGTACGAGGTAACATGTAGTTTTTCTAAGAATTTATGGGCTCCTTATGTCACATAACAAAATTATGCAATAGATCTTATCTCCAAATTTCATCTGACCACCAGAAAACACAGAACCAAATTCAATGGACCATACGTTGCTCTAAAGTCCTCAAGCTAGAACAATAAATAAAAGATAAAAATGTATGTCCTCATATAACGTATATTCCACGATAGCGACATAACCCAGTGCCATTGAGTCGACATAGGAAATTAGTAATTTAAATACACAGTGTATCAGATGCTGGCGAGTGCTATGAAGAAAAAAAAAAAAACTAGAGTGAGAAAAGCTGTTATAGAGGCAAGGTTGGCTTACAATTTTGAATGTCCCCAAAAAGGAACATTTCAAGACCAAAGATGCTAAAAGATGAGCCACGGAGGTTACTAGAGTAGAAGCACTCCAGGAGGAAGATACAAGTTTTAAAACTCCACAGCAAAAGGAAAGCATATCAGAGGTTCTCACAAGGAGGGTGTGGCAGTAACGGATGCTAATGGTGACGCTGGCCAGGGTCATACAGCAGAGGTGGTGAGAACCACTCAGTTACGGGCATACACGTGGGAGACAGAGCCAACAGGATTAGCTGAAGAAATGGGTGCATACCGCGAAAGAAGGAATGGCATTAGGGGTTCAGCAGCAGGGCTGCAGTCTTGAAGAGAGGTAATATCCTTTCAGGATGAACGAAAAATAGCCTCAAGAACAGCAAGCATTTCAAAAGCACTTTGACATACTCGTCTGTACGATTATCCTTGATGTTTTCCAAACCTGAAACAAAGTGTTAAGAGGTCAGAAGGAATTGACCTTCACGGCCTGAGTGAACCCAGACACTGGAGCAGCTCTGGGCAGACCTTGTAATTCACCAAACCTGGGGACATTCTTCAGTCATCAAGGATTCCAGCCCTCTGCCACCAAACTTGTGGCCAGGCACCGAAGTTTAATTTCTTCCTTCTAATTTAATTTAGACTTGCTTACTAAAACTGCAAATACTGTGTCAACACAATTTCTCTTGCATACGGCAATGATTCCCATGGGTCTGTCTGTTAGTCCTACTCTGTAGGCTTGTGTGACACTGGAAGCTTTGCCACCAGTATTCAGATAGCAGCAGGGTCGCCCATGGCGGACAGGTTCCAACTGACCTTCCAGTCTAAGAAGGACCTGGCAGTTTACTTCTGCAAAGAATTAGCCAGTGACCAGGTTACGAACAGCAGCAGAACAGTATCTGAAATAGAGACAGAAGATGAGCCCCCAGGTTGGAAGGCACTCAAAGGACAATGGACATTGACACAGTGGCTACAACAACAACCGACACTGACACAGGGGCTACAACAACTGGCTCAAGCCTAACAACGATGGTGAGTACGACACAGGACCAGACAGGGTTTCATTCTGCGGTCTGTAGGGTTGCTCCAAGTCAGAACCAACTAGAAGGCACGTAACGACAACACCTTGGCAATGACTGATCTTAATGCCAGTTGGGAAAGACAGAATAAACCCAACCTGTGAACAAAACTAAGAAGAGTTCTACTCAGTTCAAGATTTTCAAATACTGTATTGGATTATGAAAGAATAAAGAGACGGGACGAAGTATCTGAAGGAGTAAATGATAACAAGAGAAGTGAGAAGCTTTGTTTTTAATCAGGTGGGACAGAAGGCTTTCATGCTGACTAATAAATTAGGTAGGAAAGGAAACACTGACGAAACGAGAGAGCAGGACAATTTCAGAGCTGTGTGCTTGAGTGAGTAAAAGGTGATACACTAATGCAAATAAAATCCTGGATTTGCAGACAAGGTTATCGACAGTGTGGGAGAGAAAACAGAGTACAAAAAGTTAGGAAAAGAAAGGTGGTGGATCATCAAATGAAAACTGTCTTTGGATTGTTTCTATTTTCTCAGTAAAATCAAAAAGGCCATCATCCGCTGAGAGTGATAACAGGCAAAGAGGTACTGAGAGATGTAGAAACGGAGGAGAAGATACACAACAGACATTAAGACGAGAGAATGCAAACAGGGTCAAGAAATACAGTACAATACATAAGCTACATCACAAAAATGTTTGTGATCCTGATACTGAAGTGAGACTGGTTAGCATAACTGTGTCTTTTTCTCTGGTTGAGTACGTGGAATGAGCAGAGAATTCACACACCCTTGGACTGAGGTTTGTCAACTATAAGGGACAAAGTAACAGAAAGACAAAAATGCTGAGAACACATGCCTAAGACAGTGCTGTTACCCTTGTTGTTAGGTCCCATCAAACTGATTCTGATTCACAGCAATTTCATGTGACAATTTTCTAGGCTACAATCTAGGTTGCCACATCCCTCTCACAGGGAGCTCCTAGGTGGATTTTAACCACCAACCTTCCAGTTATCAGAGGAGTGCTCAACCACTGCAGCACCAGGGATCCTTGCATAAGCCAGCACTATTATCTATAATGCTACTTCAAAATCCATTCTTAGCAGTTTTCAGGCATATCCAATTTAAGATCTCAGTTATGTTGTACACTAACATATCTTTTAAGGATATTTTCACACACATATTAATATTATATTGATTTATTTAGTCAATAAACATTCACTGAGCTCTACTTACATACCAGGAAGTAATGGAAAAGCAGACATGATAAAATATATAGTTCCTACCCTCAAAGAACAAGTGGTTTAATAAGAAGCAGCAACACCCGTAACCAGAGTCGACTGTATTAATGTCAGACAAATTACTAGAGACAAGGAGGTGCGTAACATAATGATAAAAGGGTCAATTCACCAACAGACAGAACAACTCTAAATGTACGTGCACTGAAAGCAGATTTAAAATACACGAAGCACAATGACAGGGCTGAAAGGGAAAAATAAAGAAATCCCCAAATACAGTGGGGAACGCTGACATCCCGTGTTCAGTAACTGACAGAATCACTCAAAAAAAAAATACAAATAAAAAGACTGCCTTCAAGTCGATTCCAACTCAAACAACCCTACAGGACAGAGTAGAATGGCCCCATAAAGTTTCCAAGGGGTGCCTGGTAGATGTGAACTGCTGAGCTTTTGGTTCACAGCACTTAACCACTGCAGCACTTAACCACTATGCTACCGGGGTTTCTATACTAGAACCACTAGACAGGAGCACTGCATGGATACAAACGACTCAATCAACACCATTAACTAACCTCAGTAGGATACTCAAGTCTCTGGTACAATACACTGTTTCTAAGAGCTGCCATTTTAACCCTATTTCAGTGTAGAATTCAGTCACATGAACTACATTCACCACGTGGTGACGCTATCATCACTGTCCATTTATTTTCAAACGTTTTTCATCGCTCTAAACAGACACTCGGTACCCCTTAACCAACAACTCCCTTTTTCCCCTTCCTCTCATCTCCTGGCAACCATTAAACATTCTGGGTTTGTATGCATCTGCCTGCTCTAAATATTTTGCATAAGGGGGATCATACCATATTTGTCCTCTTGTGTCTGACTTATTTTATGCATCGAAATGTTTTCAAGGTTCATCCATGTCATAGCATGTATCAGAACGGTCTTTTTATTTCTTTTTATGGCTTAATAAAAACCCAGTGAATGGATCTGCCACATTTTCTGTAACTATTCACCTGTTGATGGACCCCTGGTCTGTTTCCAGCTTGGGGCTCCTGTTAATAATGCTTCAGCGAAGACTGCCGTGCGAGTCCGAGGGCTTATTTTCAGCTATTCGGGTATACACCAAAGCGCAGAATTTCCAGGTCATGTGGTAATTCCAGAAACCCTGGTGGCACACTAGTTAAGTGCTACTGCTGCTCACCAAAAGGCCAGCAGTTCTAATCCATGGAGCACTTCTTGGAAACTCTATGGGGTAGTTCTACTTTGCCCTAAAGAGTCGCTGTGACAATAGATTCGGTCGTTTGTTTGTGATAATTTCATGTTTAAGCTTTTGAGAAACCTCCACAGCAACTGCAAGATTTTCACTTTAATACTAGCAACGGATAAGCATTCCAATCTCTCTACACTCTTACCAGCACTCGTTATTCTCTGGGTTTCTGATATTAGTCACCGTATTGGATATGAAACAGTATTTCAGTGTGGTTTTGATGATGCGCATCTCTATAATAACCAATGTCACCAGGAATCTTACTATGTACTTATTAAGCACTTGTATACCTCCATCGGAGGAATATCTATTCAAGTCCTTGGATCGTTTTTAAATTGTGTTGCTTGTTTTTTTGTTATTGTGGAAACTCATTACTTATTCAGGATATTAAGCCCTTACCAGATATATTGTTACCAAATTTAGTCTCCCATGCTGTGAGTTGTCTCTTCACTTTCTTGAAAAGTTCTTAAACACACAGAAGCTTTGAATTTTGATGAAATTCAAATTATCTATTTTGTCTTGTTACTTGACCTTTGGTGTCATAGCCAAGAGTCTATTATTAAAAACTAGATCTCAAAGCATTACTCATGTTTTCTTCTGAGAGTTTAATGGTTTTAGTCCTTAAATTTAGGTCATTAATTCATTCTGAGTTAATTTCATACACGTCATAAGGTAGGAGGCCAACTTTATTCTTTTTGATATGAGATTCAGTTGTTCCATGTCATTCACTGATAAGATTATTCTTTCCCCAATGATTGTACCAGAATCATAGAACCAAATCATAAATGATTATACCAGAATCAGAGAACTAAATGATTGTACCAGAATCAAAGAACCAAAATCATAAAATAATATACTAACAAACTAACTTCAGTAATAAAAAAATGCCATGGATAACTTGTCTTCCATAAATAGTGCTTATCCGGTAATAACAAGATAACTCAGCATTAGGAAATTTAGTAACATAATAGACTAGGTAAGAGAAGAAAAGTAAGATTATCATCTTAATATACATCTTAGTATCATCTTAATATACAGTAATCTTTTAATAAAATTCAACTATACTTATAAGAAATGCTTAGTCAATCAGATTAAAGGACATGCTGTTAAACTGATAAAGGATATTTGCTAAAAGCCCAGTGACATCATACTTCAAGTTGAAATTATTAAAAGTCTCATTAAAATTAGAAACAGGATTTAGATGTCCACCATTGCCTCTTCTCTTGTCAACACTGTACTGCTAGTTCTAGAAAGTACATAGGATAAAAAGGAAGCATATGGCTAAGAAGAAATAAATATTGTCCCATTTAGGGATGATATGATTGTCTACATGGAAACTGCAAATAATAATAATATAGTAAACACTTTAACTACTAAGAAAATTCAGCAAAATGCTGGACACATGATGAATGAAACCAAACCCATAGCCATGGAGTCGGTTAACTCATAGTGACCCTATCAGTCAGAGTAGAACTGCCCCTTATAATTTCTAAGCAGCAATTGGTAGATTCAAACTGCCACCCTTCAGGTTAGCAGTGGTAACTCTCAGCCACTAAGCCCTCAGGGTTTCCAGATACAGGACACCAAAAAAAGCAAACCCACTGCATTGAAGTCGATTCTGACTTATAGCAACCCCACAGAGTAGAACTGCCCAAGGAGCACTGGGCAGACTAGAACTATCGACCTTCTGGATAGCAGCTGCAGCACTTAACCACTATACCACCAGAGTTTCCAGATACATAATAGGCATGCAAAACTCATTAGTTTCCCTAAACAATATTAATAATCAACATCACAGCTGAAAAACATGTAACATCTGAATAAAGAGATGTACCATGTTCATGGCTGGATGCGGTATTTTATTTTATTCCCCCCCTCCCTTTTTTTATGACTCAGTGAAAATATACACTCCCATATAAATTTCCATACCCACCTATGTGCAGCTTCCGCTGCTCTCCTGGCGACAGCACACTATTCCTCTTTGCTCCATACATGTCTCATCCTCCCAACAGTCTTCCTTCCCCTCCTCTCCACCAACTCCCCTTCCTCCAGTCAGAGGTCAGCAGGATGATATCCTATGGATGCACAGAACCATAAAGCACACCCAATATATAGTCACGCTGCATCACCAAGTCCAATCCCTTGCTGTCCGAAGAGTGGACCTTCATTATGATCCATGGCCAAGGGCAGCATCAGTGCCAGGAGCCATGCTCCCAGGGGAACCCCGAAGCCGCTGGACTGTCAACTGTGGTCTTTTAGTGGAGATCTCAGGGTGCACCCCTTTTTATTCTTGTGTTGCCAGTGAGACTCAACTTTGTGAGCTGCATTGTGGCTATCACTGGTGGTGGCCGGGCAACATCCGGTTCTTCCGGTCCCAAGTCAATGTACATACCCACGCATGTGAGTCTCTGTCTTCTGGGTTGTCATTTTGGTCCTCAGTGAGCATCCGCTCCTGCTGAGTTGGGACCATTTGCTGGGCCTTTGGATGGCAGCTTGGCAGCTTTTAAGATCCCAAACACCACTCACCAATGTGTGGTGCAGAGATCCCTCTTAGCAAAACGCTAGTTGTGTGAATTGGCCTCAATTTCACCCAAGAACATGGTCCCCAGTCCCCCACCCTGCTACTCTGTCCTTGCATTGTTCGGTTAAGATGGGAGGAGTACTCAAGTTATGTTGAAGTCCACTTAATATTGTTCTTGTTTCTAATGTGTGCTGTTACCGATTTCACCCAACCAAATTTCTACCAACTATCTAATCTAAACACACTCCACCTCGCCCTAACTCCCTCTCCTCCCTTGCAGCCATCAAAGAATTTTTTCTTCTATGCATAAGTCTGTTTTTGAGATCTTATCGTAGCAGTCTCATACAATATTTGTCCTTTTCTCGCTGACTACTTTCACTCAACATAATGTCTTCCAGTAGAAATCAGGTTATGAGATAATTCCTGGGTTCATCATTGTTCTTTCTCATTGCATAGTGCTCCATTGAGTATACATACCACAGTTTACCTATCCATTCCTCTGTTGTTGGGCATCTGGGTTGATTTCATGTTTTTGCTATCATGGACAGTGCTGTGATAAATATTCTTGTGCATGTATCCATTGGTGTAAACGGTCTTGATTCTGTAGGATATATTCCAAGTAGAGGAATGACTGGGTTAAATGGGATATCTATTTCCACTTTTTGAAGGAAGTGCCAGATTGCTTTCCAAAGAGGCTAGACCATTTTGCAACCCCACCAACAGTGGAGGAGAGTTCCACTTTCTCCACAGCCTCTCCAGCATTTGTTGTTTTATGTTTTTTGGATCACCTTGTTGGGATGAGATGATATCTCATTGTCATTTTAACTTGAATTTCTTTAATAACTCAAGATCGTGAACATGTTCTCATGTGTTTTTCGGCTGCCTGGATCTCCCCTTTAGAGAAACGTCTGTCCTTCTCCTTTGCCCAACAGTTAATTGGATGATTTATCTTCTTCTTATTGATATTTTGTAGTACCTTATAGATTATGGAGATCAGGCGTCAGTCTGACATAGAGTTGCCAAATATTTCTTCCCATTCTGTAGGTGGCCTTTTAATTTTATTAATAAAGTCTTTGGATGAGCAAAAATGTTTGATTCTTAATAGTTTCCATTCTCTTCTGTTGATTGTGATTTGTTTGACAGATTTTGAAATCTGTCTACATTGTGTATTAAAATTTCCAGTGTTGTTCCTACTTTTTCTTGGACGAGCTTTATCATTTTAGATTTGATATTTAGGTCTTTTATCCATTTTGAGTTGGTTTTTGTATAAGGTGTCAGATATGGATCTTGTTTTAATTTATTGCAGATGCATATCCAATTTTGTCAGCACCATTTGTTGAAGAGATTGCTTTTCCCCCACTTTAATGTCTTAGGGTCTTTGTCGAATATCAGCTGATCATGGGCAGATGGTGTCATCTCTTCGGTCTCAATTCTGTTCCATTCATCGATCTGTCTGTTCTTGTACCAGTACCAGGCTGTTTTGACTACTGTGGCAGTGTAATAGGTTCTGAAGTCAGATAATGAGAGGCCTCCCAGTGTGTTCTCCTTCTTTAGTAGTACTTTACTTATCCAGAGTTTCTTCCCTTTCTAAACAAAATTGGTGATTTGTTTCTCCATCTCATTAAAAAATGATGCTGGAACTTGTATTGGGATTGCATTATGTAAGTAGATTGCTTTGGGTAAAATAGACATTTTCACAATGTTAAGTCTTCCTATCCATGAGCAGCGTAGGCCTCTCCATTTATGTAAGTCTCTCTTAGTTTCTTGTAGTAAGGGCTTGTAGTTCTCTTTGTAAAGGTCTGTTATTTCTCTGGTTAGATTAATTCTTAGGGGCTATAGTAAATGGTATTGATTTGATGATTTCTTCATTAGCAGTCTCACTGTTGGTATAAAGGAATCCTACTGATTTACTTATCTTTAACTTGGATACTGAGACTTTGCTGAACTCTTCTATCAGTTTAAGTAGTTTACTTATAGATTCTTTGGAATTCTCTGCATATACAATCATATCATCTGCAAACAGGGAGATTTTAACTTCCTCTTTTCCAATACAGATGCGCTTTATTTCTTGGTCTTGTGTAATTGCTCTGGCTAGAACTTCTAGTACTATGTTGAATAGGAGAGGTGAAAGTGGGCATCCTTGTCTAGTTTCTGTTCTCAAGGGAAACTCCTTCAGTCTCTCTCCATTCAAGATGACGTAGACAGTTGGTTTTGTGTAAATGGCACTTATTGCATTGAGGAATTTTCCACCTATGCCTATTTTGCTGAGAGTTTTTAGCATGAATGGTTGTTGGACTTTATCAAATGGCTTTTCTGCATCAATGGACAGAATCAGGTGATTCTTGTCTTTTCTGATATTTATGTGGTTAATCACATTAATTGTTTTTCTGATGTGGAACCAGCCTTGTATCTCTGGTAGGAATCCAATTTGGTCATGATGGATTATTTTTTTAATATGTTGTTGTATACTATTGGCAAGAATTTTGTTGAAGATTTTTGTGTCTACATTCATGAGTGATATCGGTCTGTAGTTCTCCTTCTTTGTTGGGTCTTTCCTTGGCTTTGGTATCAGGGTTATGCTGGCTTCATAGAATGAGTTTGGGAGTACTCCATCCCTTTCTATACTGTGAAATAGCTTCTGTAGTATTGGAGATAACTCTTCTCTGAAAGCTTGGTAGAATTCTCCAGTGAAGCCATCTGGGCCCGGGCTTTTCTTGGTTGGCAGTTTTTTGATGACTTTTTCAATCTCTTCCTTTGTAATGGGTTTATTAAGTTGTTCTGCTTCATGTTGTGATAATTTGGGTAGGTGATGTGAATCAAAGAATTTGTCCATTTCCTCTAGGTTTTCAAATTTGTTGATTTCTTCTATAAACCATGCTTTTTTGAGCAAGATGTTGTTCAGTTTCCAAGAGTTCCACTTCCTATCTATGTTTTCTCTGCTATTGATTTTAACTTTTATGGCTTTATGATCTGAGAAGATGCTTTGCAGTAATTCAATGGTATGGATTTTGTTGAAAACTGCATTATGTCCTAACACATGGTCAATTCTGGAGAATGTTCCATGTGTACTGAAGAAGAAGTTGTAGTTGTCCACTGATGGGTAGAAAGTTCTGTATATATAGATGAGGTTTAGTTGGTTAATTGTGGCAATGAGGTCTTCTTTATCTTTACTAAGCTTTTTTCTAGATGATCTGTCCAGTATTGAGAGTGGAGTGCTGAAGTCTCCCATTATTATTGTGGAGTTATCTAACTCTTTTTTTAGTGCAGTCAGTGTTTCATTGACGTATTTAGGTGGTCTGTTATTAGGTGCATAAATATTTAATATAGTTAAGTACTGAACCTTTCAGTAATAAATAGTGTCGATCTTTGTCCACGATGGTCAATTTTACATTAAAATTGATTTTATTTGAGATTAGAATTGCCACACACCTGCTCTTCACTGTTCATTGTTAGCTTGATATATATTCTTCCATCCTTTAATTTTCAGTTCATTCCTATCTTTAAGTCTCAGGTGAGTTTCTTGTACACAACATATGGATGGGTCATATCTTTTGATCCAAGATGTCACTTGATGTCTCTTTATGGGAGCATTCAGTACATTCACATTCAATGTAATTATTGATAGGTATGTGTTCAGTGCTGCCACTGTGATATGTTTTTGGGGGGGGTGATGTTTTCTCTGCTGTTCTTATTAGTCTGTTCTGGAACATTCTTTTTCATCAGTTGATTTTTCCCCTTTTTCAGAACTGGTTTTGTGGTTGTTGAGACTCCTGTGTTACATTTCTTGATACTGTATGTTGCATCTTTGTTGTGCTTTATGACTGCCTAAGATCCCCCTTAATAAACTATATATAAACCCAACTTTAATTACTACCAGTCTTGTCAACTTCTTCTCTATCTGGAAGGACTATAATGACTGTAGTACATCCCTCTTTTTAATATGATGGCACTATAGTTTTCATGATACTCACTGGATTGTTTCTTTCAGTATTAAAGCTGTGACTGAGTTTGGAGCCTTCCCTAACTGAGTAGAATTCTAGATGATGTGTCGTTCTAAAATATAAATTTAGTGGTTTTGTTCTTCTAAGCAAAAGCCAAGAACTTCTTTCAGTATTTCTTGTAGTTTTGGTATGGTTTTTACAAAGTCTCTGAATCTCTGTTTATCCGGGAATGTATGTCTTCATTTCATTTTCATATTGGAAAGATAGTTTTGCAGCATATAGAATTCTTGGTTGGAAGTTCTTCTCCTTCAAGGCTTTGAATGTGTCATGCCACTGTCTCCATGTTGTGCTGAGAAATCTGATGAGAGCTTACAGGGTTTCCCTCTGAATGTTAGCTTTGCTTTGAGTCTTGCTGCCTTTAAGAGTTGCAGCTTATGTTTCATTTTGTTGAGCTTGATTATAATAAGTCTTGCAGTCTTTTTTTTGAGATCTATATCGGGTAGTGTATGATATGCACCTGGGGTATCTATATTCTCTTCCTTCATGATTTCTGGGAAGTTCTCTGTCAGCAGCTCAGCAATGATACTTTCTGTGTTCTCCGGTGTTTCATCCTGTTCAGGGACTCCAATTAATCAAAGGTTGTTCCTCTTAATAGAGTCCCACATGCTTCTTAATGCTTCTTCATTTTTCTTGTTTCTTTTTTCTGATTTGTCTTCATAGACACTGGCATCAGTAGCTCTGTCTTCCAAGTCAGAAATTCTTTTTTCCATTTGTTCCATTCTGTTTTCTTGGCTTTGAATGGAAGTTTCTATGTCTTTGATTTTGTTCTGGATCTTTGGATTTCAGAGTACTAGTATTCCATCAGATTAAACAGCTTTCTTAATTTTTCTTTTTATTCTGCTGTATTTTGTAAAACGTCTAGAAGGACTCTGTGTATAATTCTATTGTATTCATCTTCCGATGATTTCAGAAAAGTTTCTACATCTGGAAAACTCCTTGGTTGTTTTGTTTGGGAGCCTTCTGAAGCCATGGATGATTTCTTGTTTGCCACAAGTGTCTGTTGCTTTTTGGGTCCCATGTGCATTAAGTAGAGGCTGGGAAAGATACTATGAGAATACACCGCAGATGTTTCTCTAGGCTGTCTTCAAATGTAAAACAAAAGGTATCTGACCACTTCCCAAGTCAGTCAGGTTTTCAGGTGTAGAGGTCCCTCTTCCCAACTGGCAAAGTAAGCACCTCTATATCCAACCACAGATGATATGAACTAGTTCAAAATACAGCAATGCTATTGCCCTGTTGGCCTCTGCTGACAGGGCCCAGCCTTAGGCGATACTGTGTAAAATACTGCTTTACTGGTAGAAAAGTGTTCTCCTGTGGGCAGGCTCTGGCTTCCAAGCTAAGAATTAGTTTCAGCTGCAGCCACTGTATCTATGATAGCGCCCTCCACATGGCTGGCAGGTAGAGGGGCCAAAGGTGCCGAGAGGTAGTGAGTCCTCGGCCTCTGTTGCCGGGCCCCCACCGTAGGTGACACTGTGTAAACTACTGCTTTTCTGTTGGAGAAGTGCTGTCCTGTTTGCAGGCACTGGCTCTCAGGCTAAGAATTAGGTCCCGCTAAAATCTCCATATCCAACACACCGTCCCACACACAGGCACTGTGGTTCCATACAAACCACACTGTGACAGAGATAAGAAGACAGGCCCAAAGTCACTAGGTGTACAGAGTCCTAAGCCTGGCTCTCAAAATATGGCAATTTCACCTGGCCATCCCACCAGCAGTGTGCTTCAGACTAGCTGCTAGGCAAGACTAAGCTCCACCTGCTGGCCAAGACAGAGACAAAAAAGTCACAATGGTGCGTTACCTTCAGTCTGTGACAGCCAGGGCTAGCTGGGAGTGGAAGTCAGAGAAAGAGAGGTGGTTTTATGTTCAGTGATATGAAGTCAAAATTAACAGCCCTGCGTCATGCCCTGGAGCTCACTAGGTGACCAGAATGCTCCGTTTGATTATCAATTCAGGTTTTGGTTTCCAGAGGGATATAAGGAGACGTGTGCTTAGTCAGCCATCTTGACTCTGCCCCTCCGGACTCAGTATTTTAAAGATGATCCTGCTCCTCAGGTATAGCTATGAATTCCATGCAATTCTAATCAACAACCAAACCAGGATGTTCATGAACCTGAGAAGGTAATCCTAAAACTCACACCGAAAACCAACTGGCAAAGAACAGAAAATTTTGAAGCAAACAATGGTGAAGAAGAGTGTTCTACTCTACCAGATATAAATAATTATTACAAAACTATCACAATTAAGACAATGTAGTAGTAGGGGTGATACATGAATAACTGGGTAAGTATACCGAATAGAAAAAGGCACAGAGCACTGCAAGAGTGGAAGTCATACCTGTGAAGCACTGACATCACACACTACTGTAAAAAAGTGAAACTACACAACAAATGGAACTGTGACTAGCAACTGATCAAAATAAACAAAATATTGTCTTTTTATGCCAAAAAGAAAAAACATGATGCACTTTCTATGTCTGGAAACCCTGGAGGCATAGTGGTTATTTGTGTGTGATGGCTGCTAACCAAAAGGCTGGCAGTTCCAATCTGCGAGGCACTCCCTGGATATTGTGAGGCAGTTCTGTTTGGTCCTATAGGGTCACTGTAAGTTGGATTCCAGCCAACTTGATGGCAGCGGTTTAGTTTGGTTTGCTTGTCTATATCTGCTTGCCAGATGCTCCCTCCCTTCAGGAGGCACTGTCACTAAGTGTGCTAAGTTTTTTGTTTCAACAAATAGTAATAATAATAATAATAATTAGTATAGCTATGTTTAAGAAAATAATTGCAGGGAAAGCAAGTGGCAAATAGGCTCAAAAGGTGTGCACTATTTTGATAAAACTTCAGTGGGTACTTATATCCCACACCAAAAATAAAAACAGTTCCAGTTAATTAAAAACATAAATGTTAAAAGAGAAACTCAATATATTTCAGGAAATACACAAAAGACTACCTTTTTTTCACCTGACTGAAGGAAGTTCTTAAGTCAGGCACAAGTCAGAAAGGAAAATATTAATAAAATTTAAAACCTATGAAAAACAAAAGACATTTTAACAAAGATAAGAAAGAAGCCACAGCCTGTGAGAATATATACCAATGCATATAACCAACAAGGGACTGGTACCTAGACTCTATTAACTTCCATTTAAAAAATACTAGCAGGATAAGGGGAAAAAAAATAGAAAATGAAAAAGGACAAAACTATGAGCAACAACTCTTACAAGAGAAACCCAAATAGATAATAAACACGTGAAATGATATTCAGCTTCAGTAGTCATCAGGGAAATACAAGTGAAAACAAGAAGATGCTATTTCAAAACCATCAGCTTAGAAAATGATAAAAAGCCTAAAAACACAAAGCACTGGTAAGAAGTGGGAAAAAAGGGAGGCCTCATTCATGTGCACTGCTGCAGACATCACCTGATAAAAATAATACTTTACAGAGCAGTTTGGCATACAGAGCAGTTAGTACACATCTATATTTCCACTTCTAGCTATATACCCCTAGAGAAGTTCTGGCACGTGGGCTTAAGAAGAAATGCCTAACAAAATTAACTGAAGGATTATTTGTAATTATAAAATACTCGATACAACCTGAAAACCCTGATTGCATGGTGGTTACGTGCTCCAGCTGCTAACCAAAAAGCTGGCAGTTCGAATTCACCAGGTGCTCCTTGGAAACTCCATGGAGCAGCTGCATCATGTCCTATAGGGTCACAATGAGTCTGAATCGACTCGATGGCAGTGGGTTCTAGTTTTAGTCTGACTTTCCTCATTTCTAATTTACTTTCAGAATCGACTCAACAGCAGCAAGTTTGGTTGAGTTTTGATTTACTTCTTAAGGATAGTCTACAAAAATACGTTAAGATGATCTGTTTTTCATCCCGGTGCTCTCTGACTACAGTGTGTTCAGGGTTAAGTTGGAACAAGCAGTGGCATATTTTTTAAGTAGTTCACTCAGTACTAGGCTGAAAAAGTGGCTGCTATTTAGAACAAAGAATTAATAAAAGATTATATACCAAATTAAGTCTATTAAATAAAACACTCAGCATGATATAGAGCCTAAGCAACTAATATATCAAGAGAAAAGTCTTTAACCTGTTAAAATGTTTAAAGAGGTGAGCTATCCCACCAAACTAATGATTAACTGGAAAGCATAACTAAAATTGTACATACAGAAAAAGACACTTTGAAAAAGTACTTGAACTATGAAGAAAGTTTCTGAGCACACCATTTCACAAATCAGGGTGATAAACAGTATATAACAAACATCTGACATTTGTTTTACTCTTTTGACAGAAGCTAAATGAGACAATGTGTATTTCAAGAAAAGAGTAACCAGTGATAGGAACCATCAAAGTATGTTCTGAAACTATCTATATATCTGAGATCCAAATAGGCAGGCACGCCAAGATCACAAAAGAAAATCATCTTGATTTGTGTGTGTTTTCTCAATGACAACAAGAATGACAGTATGTAAATTTTCAATTGTTTAAGAAAGAAAGGAAGGCCTGATGACTTGTTTTATTATTTTTTTCCATATTAATGTTTCATCTAATACCGTATTTTACTTTAACATTATCTAAAGCATTTAAGGAGAACTAGATTGGACTCTCCCACTTTCCCACTGGGTTATCTTATTAAGTAAGTTAATTAAATCCAGCAACACTCATTGGTAACGTGGGGATAAAATGGCCCACCTCACAGGACTGCTCTGAGGATTAAACGTAATTACATGAGAGTGTATTTGGCTTATTTCTAATGAAATAAAGGCATTCAATAAATGTCACTTTCCTTCTCTTACTATATTTGGTTTCAAATGAATTCGGAAAGATTTCAGAATTCAAAGAGGTTCTCACCCATATATTTCCATAGAGTTACATATTTGTTCTAAACATAAGAGTCCATGATCACATACTAAGCCATCCCAAGGACTCAGAAAGGAAGTCACATGGATTTTGAGAGCAATAGTAACAGCTCAAATATGTTTTAAACAGTTGCTATGAGCCAGAATCAACTCAGTAAAAATGACTCTGGCTTTTTTTTTATTTTTTATGTTTATAAACATGGGATTTGCTGATTTAGATAATCATTTAGTAAATGTGAAAACATACGTGCATCTCATTCCAAGTACATTCACATTCTCAATGTGTCAGTCATCTTTCCACATGTAACTCCAGTAAAATTCAACAGAAAATAAACAAAAATGGTCCTTTTCACACTCTGTTGCCCCCCAAACTGTTCTACACACTGTAAGGCGACTGATTATTCTAAAACTCAGGTCTCAACATTTTACCCACCTCTGAATACCCTTCAGTGGTTCCCAGAGTTCTTATGATAAGGGAAAGACCAAAACCCGTAAGTGTTCTACCAAGTACTACATGTTTGGCTCCTGCAGACGCAGAAGCTTCAGTTCTTATTTCTCTTCTCTTTTATTCCCCATGTTCCTCTCTTACTAGCTTTCTTACAGGAACTCAGACATGCTCTTTCCTGACACAGGCCTTGGCACACACTGCCTCCCTTATCCTAGTTCTTTCTACCACCCTACCAACACCACTCCTTGTGCCAAATTACCCTTCACATCTCAACGCACCCATTTCCCTGCCTAAGCCACTACCTCTCCCTCCCTGACACATTAGGTCAGGCCTTCTTGCAATATATTCCCAATATACCTCTAATTCTTATCCAGAATTCTTGTGACAATTACAACTAGGCAATTATATAACTCAGAGAGACTATAAGGTCACCAAGAGTTAGAATCTACCTAATGACAATGGGCTTGGTTGGGGCTTAATTGTGTGACTGGTTTATCTAGCTTTGTGGTGAATTCATAAGCTTCAATAGAACAGAACTCATATTTTATTCATTGTGATATCTCCAGAGCCTACCAAAGTAGTTACACAACACGTATCTGTTGAACGAATAAAGAAAAGCGAGTAAATTCCAATAACTCACACTCTCTCCAAGCTTTAACAGTGTAATTATTTAGTTAATAAAGAGGAAAAATAGGCCACTGTAGTATTAAATAAAACAATCAATATGAAATTGTTTGCACATAATAAATATTCAATAGCTTTCCTTGCTTGTTCCACAACACTATCCACACTGAAAATTATGAAGCATCTCTGTTGAACTCTGGACATTTAGAATAAGTTCAGTGGTGATACTCCTTGCAGGAATTTCACAAGTTTAACATTTACTAGGCACACTATTACAGGAAAAGTGCAGGAACTTTGTTCTTATTCACATTCTGAAAAATGACTGTGTGGCCTGGGACACTCACTTTGATTCATGGAGACTTACTTTGTATAAATAATGAAAAAAAAAAAAAAACAGTACAGACAACGATTGCCAGTGTCTATAAATCAATTACTCTAGTTCAGGAGTTTTCAAATAACAAGACATTATCTTTTCAGAGGTAATGCCACTGTTGAAAACACTGGTGAAAAACAAGTCTCCAGGAATTGACAGAATATCAACTGAGATGTTTCAACAAATAAACGCAGCACTGGAAGGGCTCCTTTCATCTGTGTCACGCAATCTGCAAGACAGTTACTGGCCAACTGAGTAGAAGCGATTTATATTTATGCCTATCCAAAGAAAAATAATCCAACTGAATGTGGAAATTATCAAACAATATCATTAATGTCACATACAACTAAAATTTTGATGAAGATTATTTAAAAGCAGCTATAGCAACGCATTGACAGGAAACTTTCAGAAATTCAAGCCAGATTCAGAAGAAAACGTGGAACCAGGGGTATCATTCCTGATGTCTGACGGATCCAGGCTGAAGGCGGAGAATACTGAAAAGGTATTTACCTGTGTTTTATTAACTCTGCAAAGGCATTTGATTGCGTGGATCATAACAAATTATGGCTAACCCTGCGAAGAACAGGAATTACAGGACACTCAACTATGCTCCTGAGGAACACACAAACCAAGAGACAGTTGTTCACACAGAACAAGATGATACTTTTCAGTTAGAACTCAGGAAGGGTATAGGCCAGGGCTGTATCCTCCCTCTACCTGTTCAATTTGTAGGCTGGGAAAATAATCTGAGAAGCTGGAGTATACGAAGAAGAAATGGGCATCAGTACTGAAGGAAGACTCATTAACAATCTGTGTTATGTGGATGGCACAACCCTACTTGCTGAAAGTGAAGAGGACTTGAAGCATTTACTGACGAAGAGCAAAGACTACAGCCTTCAGTATGGATGACACCTCAACATAAAGAGAACAAAATCTTTACAACTAGACAAGTAAGTAACATCATCATAGATGTGGAAAAGACTGAGATTGTTAAGGATTTCATTTTACTTGGTTCCACAGTCAATACCCACGGAAGCAGAAGTCAAGAAATCAAAAGAAGTACTGAATTGGGAAAATCTGCTGCAAAAGACCTCTTCAAAGATTTGAAAAATAAACATGTTACCTTGAAGACTAAGGTGCGCCTGACCCAAGCCATGGTGTTTTCATTCACATACTTTGGACACGGTATCAGGAGGGACCAATCCCTTGAGAAGTACACCATGCTTCACAAACTAAAAGGTCAGTGAAAAAAGGGAAGACCTTTAACGAGCCGGACTGATGGACACAGCGGCTGCAACAATGGGCTCAAGATGGTACAGGACCAGACAGCGAGTCACTGTGAGTCAAAAGCAACTTACATACCTAACAATAACAACATGAGATTAGGAGTCCCTAAAAAAAAAAAAAAAAAAGCCCACTGCTGCTGTCAAGTCGGGTCCAACCCATAGTGACCCTCCAGGTCAGAGCAGAGCTGCCCCATGGAGTTTCCAAAGAGCGCCCAGCAGATTTCAACTGTTGACTTTTTGGTTAACAGACACAGCACTCAGCCCACTATGTCACCTGGATTTCCTAGGACTCCCTAGGTGGCACAAATGGTTAAGTATGAAATACTAACTGAAAGTTCGGCAGTTTGAACCCACCTTGTTCATAAAGGACACAGCCTTGAAAATCGTATGGAGCAGTTCTACTCCGCACATGTGGGGTCACTATGAGTAGGAACGGACTCATAACAACGAACAGCAAATCTGATTAAATACTATTTGAAGGAAATGATACATAGGCTAAGGAAAAAAAAGTCTAAAATCCACTTTTATTTAAATAAATGGTCAATGCTTCAAGTTTTTCAATACAAAAGCACATTACCTCATACTCATATTAATGGAAAGCAGCTTTAAGTCACTTACCTATAATACAATCTCCAAACATGATCAGTCAAGCATCCCACTAATAAAAACACTGGTGCATACAGCTACACATGTATTCACTTATTTTACTGATAATTTATATGTTCACACTACCACTCAATATTTAAGTAAGGCCTGCTATGAGCCACACACATTTCTGTATACAAAACGCACTGCCATCAAGTCTACTCCAAATTATAATGACCCTGTACGGCAAGGGAGAGCTGCCTGAATATGAATAGGGTTTCCAAGGAAAAGCTGGGGATTTGAACTGCCAACCTTTTTGTTAGCAGCCATAGCTCTCAACCATTACACCACCCAGCCTCCATTCCAAATGCAGGAGACTTCGAGTGAACAGGGTCCTGTGCTTACATGCCAGTATTCAAGTGGGAAAAAAAAAAATCTCTACACCAGCAAATAAGTAAGCAAGCAACACCATTTTATACTGTAACTGTTGGCATGGAAATAAAAGGATATTGGACTAACTGAAGGAATTCATTTTACATGGCAGTAGAGTTTTTGATACAGAGAATTAGTAAGTTCAAATGCCACAATGTATGGCTGAGCTGACGATATGTAATAACAAACAAGTGAAGTCATTAAAGACTTTGATGAAAATAAGATAGCTGCCATAGAAATTGGCAAGTGTTCTGGAATCTACCGCAGGATTCCACTGTCTTCGCTGCTTACCACTCAGGTCCTAGAGCAGCAGCCTGCCCTTTCAGGCACAGAGTCACAACTGGACTGGACAGCCAGTGCTTTATCACTGTGGTTCCTTCTCATAAGTTTACTGAATATTCTAAAGGTGTATTATTTAAAATGAGCTTTAAGGTAATTTATGCTAGCACATGCCTTTCAAAAAGACCCAGCTGAATGAAATCCTAATTGGAACTGTATAAAATTTTTATGTCAATTTTGAGAAGCATGGTATTTTTCCTATTAAGATTTCTCACTTGAGAAAATGGTATGATTTTGGAACTGTTTATAAAGCTTCTTCTTATTTTCTTTCACACGAATATTTTATTTTATTCATACAAAAACAACTTTGGTTATACATGTTGCTAACTTTTATTGCTCAGGGCTTTTCATCTGAAGTTTAGAACATAAACTCCACACTAGAATGCCTAATTTGAAACCTGGCTTTGATATCTTCTAACTGTGTAATGTTATATATATCAATCTATTTCCTCATATAAAAATGTGAAAACAGTATGTGTCCAGTCAAAAAATAACCATTGCCATCAAATCGATTTCAGGCCCATAGTGACCCTACAGAGCAGGGCAGAACTGCCCCACAGTTTCCCAGGAGCACCTGGTGGATTCAAACTGCTGACCTTTTGGTTGGCAGCTGCAGAACTTAACCACTACACCATCAGGGTTTGCCATACATACTCAGGTAAGTGTTAGTTAGCATTTTCTTTTCTTTACATTACAGAATTATGTACCACTTTAGAGAAAAACTATGTTGTATTTAATAAATGTTTAAATCTACACAGGGATACCTCAAACTAAAAGCCTGGCAATCAGCCACTGAAAACCCTACTGCACAGTTCTACTCTCACACCCATGGGGTTGCCTGGAGTCAGAATCAACTCAGCAGTGAATGCTAGACAGATAATATAACAGTACAGGCCTGTAACAAAAATAACTCTGCACAATAAAAATATAATGTGTGTTACAACGTGTTCATTGAAGATCATTATCAGGATATGATTAAGAGAGGCAGGCAGGGCCTTCGTCAGCCCACTCAACATCCTTGTACAAACGCGGAACTATTACCACTTGCTGGAGGCAGACACAGCCCCACAAAGGATGCATGACTTAGGAAGAAAACTCCAACAGGACACCAGCTCCCCCTTCCCCTTAGCTGGGCACAGATTGTACAACTCTATTTGGAATACTGCTGGGAGGTAAACGTTTGTTTTATTTGATTATTTTTACAGTGAATCTGTTATTTACATAATCAAATAATGTAACAAGATTATTATGAAATAAATAGACTGAATATTTCATCCCTGTTCTAGATTAACTCAATAACAACTTTACTCTCGGCTATTTTTAACTACGTTCTCATAATGATGTTATTATTGTCCTTCATTTTGGACTATGCTAAAATATGAAATAATTGTGAAATAACCATCTAAAAATGCTGGGCTATACGCTTCGGGAAATTTAATAAAAACACTGACAAATCAAAGAAGAAAGTTATGACATTAACAATCAAAATTATTTTTTTCGTCAGTCATAAATCCATCATGTTTGCCATCTGTTCAAATACAGGAAGTTAGATCGCCTGTACTCATTAAAATAACTGCTATCCCATTTATAGATGGGGCAAATACTACTTACATAGTGATTCACATTCAAAGTTAAAAAAAAAAAGCTATATACATGGCAAATAATAAAATACTGCATATTTAGTTTAAAACAGCAAAAATTTTCCATTCAGTTTTGTAATATTAAACAGAGTAATTCCACAAAATACGAGGGTTTATTCAAGCTTTCACTGCATTCATTTTTTTCATAGCATTTTAAGTAACCAAACTGAGTTTAAAATCTACTTTTTAAAGGATAGCTACGATAATATGTGTTAGAAATATTATGACATTTAACAACAACAAAAATAAATAAATAAATAAAGCTTATAAAGATTGTCTTTTAGTCCCAGACGTTAAAACCACTAAGGAAATCAGTAATAATTAAAGACTTTAAAATGAGATAAATGTATAACATCTCAGTTTATTAGCAAAACAGACTGAGGTAAGACAAGTGGCACTGGCACACAGTGAACATTAAAGCAGGAATTAAATTCCTTACTATCAATATAGGTGTTTCATTTCATAAAATGGCACACAGAAACATAAAATCCAAGGCATTAGTAAGGTGAAATGGACTGGTACTGGCCATTTGGAATCAGCATCAAAAATAGCATTTCAAGATTTGTCCTGAATTGCAACGCTGTCAGTGACAGGATGACATCCACACACGAACAAAGAAGGCCAGTTAACATGATCATTATTCAAATTTATGCATCAATCACTAAGGCCAAAGATGAAGAAATTGAAGACTGTTAGCAGCTCTGTGGGTTTGGGTTAGCAGCTTCTGTAGTCTAAAGTTGATCAAACATGCAATCAGGATGCACTGATAATTACTGGTGACTGAAATGCAAAAGTTGGAAACAAAGAAGAAGGATCAGTAGTTGAAAACACGGCCTCGGTGACCAAAATGATGCCAGATATCACATGACAGAATTTTGCAAGACCAATGACTTCCTCACTGCAAATACTTTTTTCACCAATAGAGACAGTGACTGTACACAAGGACCTCATCTGTTGGAATACACAAGAATCAAATCAACTGTATCTGTAGAAAAAGATGATGCAAAATGTCAATACCAACATTCAGAATAAGAACATGTTGTCTGCAGCAGCACAGATCCTCAACTGCTCATATGCAAGTTCAAATTAAAATGGAAGAAAACTAGATCGACTCCATGACAGCCAAAGTACGATCTTGGGTATGTCGCAACTGAGTTTAGAGAGCATCTCAAGAACAGATTTGATGTGTTGAACACTAACGACTGAAGACCAGACAAACTGTGGAATGACATCAAAGATATCATCCATGAGGAAAGCAAGCGGTCATTAAAAAGACAGGAAAGAAAGAAAAGACTGAATTGGATATAAGAAGAGGCGCTGAAAAGTGCTTCGAACGTTGAGCAGCAGAAGCAAAAGGAAGGAGTGACAAAGTAAAAGAACTGAACAGACGATTTCAAAGGGTAGCTCAAGAAAACAAAGTATTATAATGACATCTGGAAAGAGCTGGAATTAGAAAACCGATACAGAAGAACATGCTCTGCATGTCTCAAGCTGAAACAACTGAAGAAAAAATTCATGCCTCTAGTTGCAATAGTGAAGGATTCTGTAGGGAAACCATTAAATGACTCGGGAAGCATCACAAGAAGATGGAAGAAATACACAGTCATTATACCACAAAGAACTGGTCATCATTCAACCATCTGAAAGGGTAGCATATGATCAGGAACTGATGGTACTGAAGAAAGAAGCTGGAGCTGCACTGAAGGCACTGGCCAAAAAACAAGGCTCAGGAACTGATGGGATATCAATTGAGATGGTTCAACAAACAGAAGCAGTGCTGGAAGTGCTCACTCATCTTTGCCAAGAAGCTCGGAGGACAGGTATCTGGCCGACTAACAGAAAGAGATCCATATTTATGTCTATTTCCAAGAAAGATTACCCAGCCAAATGAGGAATACAGCAAACAGTATCATTAATACCACATGCAAGGAAAATTTTGCTCAAGATCATTCAAAAGCAACTACAACAGACAGGAAACTGCCAAAAATTCAAGCCAGATTCAAAAGAGGCCATGGAACCAGGGATATTACTGCTGATATGAGTGTTGGTTGAAAGCAGAGAATACCAGAAAGACGTTTACCCATGCTTCATTGACAATGCAAAGGCATTCAACTGTGTGGATAATAACAAGTTATGTCTAACACTGCAGAGAATAGGAATTCCCAAACATCTAATTGTACTCTTAGGGAATCTGTACATGAATCAACAGGCAGCTGTGCAAACAGAACAAGGGGACACGGCATGGTTTTAAGGCAGGAAAGGTGTGCATCAGGGTTGCATCGTTTCACCATGCCTTTTCCATCTATATGCCAAGGAAATAATATGAGTAGCTGGCCTCTATGAAGAAGCACAAATCATCAGGACTGCAGGACAACTTATATGCATCATGCAGAAGATACAACCCTGCTTGCTGGAAGTAAAGAGGATTTGAAACACTGATTGATAAAGATCAAAGATCATACCCTTCACTACAGGCACCTCAACATCACAAAAACAAAAATCCTCACAACTGGACCAGTAATCAACATCATGATACCTGGAGAACGGATTGAGGTTGTCAAGGATTTCATTTTACTTCGGTCCACAGTCAATGCCCATGGAAGTGACGGTCAAGAAATCAAAAGAGGCACTGCATTGAGAAAATCTGCTGCAAAGGACCTCTTTAAAGTATTGAAAAATAAAGATGTTACCTTGAAGACTAAGGTGCACTTTACCCAAGCCATGATATTTTTAATCACATCATATGTATGTGAAAGGTGGACAATGAATAAGGAAGATAGAACTGATGCCTCTGAATTGTGATGTTGGAGAAAAATATTAAATGTACCATGGACTGCCAAAAGAACAAACAGATCTGTTCTGGAAGAAATATAATCAGAGGGCTCCTTGGAAGCACAGACAGTGAGACTGAGACTTAACGTATTTTGGATGTGTTATGAGGAGGGTTCAGTCCCTGGAGAAGGACATCATGCTTGGTAGAGTGGAGAGTCAGTGAAAAAGAGGTAGACCCTCAACGAGATGGACTGACATAGTAGCCGCAATGATGGATTTAAGCATGAAAACGATTGTGGGCATAGCACAAGACCAGGCAGTGTTTCATTCTGTTGTTCATAAGGTCACTGTGAGTCAGAACCAACTCAATAGCACCTAACAACACAGTAACATCAAAATATGCAGTATTTTATCATCAAAAAATTTGATCTTGAACTCTAAACAGCAATAGAGGAAGTTCAAAATGAAACAGTAATTTACGAAGAGTAAAAGGTGAATTAACTCAAAATACATTAGACTACTTGGAAATAAACGGAAACACTATACTCAGTGGTTAAAATATATATATTTAAAGAATTAACGCAGTTGTGGCAAACACAGATGATTGCTGTAAGTGACTTTCTGCAGTCTACTCCTTGAGACTCATCAGGCTATAACATTTTGAAAGCCTAGTTTAAAGCTTACAGTTTTCTTTGTTATAAATGTTATTCTAATTTAAGAAATCATTTAAGAAGAAACTGTACTGCTACTTTTTATATTTTTTATCAAGAATAAATTAAGAAATTCAGTGTTTACAATGGTCAATCAAATTAGGTAACATTGCTAGAGAAAAAAAAAACTTATTTTCCATGTGAGACATGACAGTTTTCCAATACATTCAGTTTTTGGTTTCAGAAGGAAAACTGAACGGTGCATACTTTCAATTAAGTTAATAGCACACCGCACTGAATTACTTTAAGTTACAGTTGTGGACTTGCATTTTAAATTGTGATCTAATCTTTAAAATCTGGATAGCTTCCATTAATACTATTACAAGAACGATTGACCTATTATTTTTTAACCACCATTTCCTTTAAACGCTAAGGTCTGAAGGACTTATAACAAATGACAAGACTGCCATCTAGTGTTTGATGACATTTCTAAAACGCAACACGAGCCCCATACAGCCTAGAACTCACCTCACAAACGAGGTAGTCACAATCCACATGTCTCTGTGGAGCAGCTGCAGTTAACTGACTCAAACTGAGATAACCCGGCAGTGCAGTGGTTAAGTGCTGACCTTTTGGTCCACAGTTCAAACCCACCCGGTGCTCCTTGGCAACCCAGTGGAACAGGTCCACTCTGTCTTACAGGGTTATTAGGAGTTGGGCCTGACAACAACAGCAAGAGGGTTAGTTTGGGTTGGTTTTATTTTTTTACTTAAGAGGACCAAAAAAAAAAACTACTTCACCAGTTTTTTTTTAGTTACTGCTTACATAGTAAAATGAAAGCATTTTGAATACAAGTTAAATTTATTATTAAAATTAATTTCATCTGTTTCCTTTGCTTTTTTAATACAGCTACTAGCAAACCTGGAAACTGCTGGTGTAGTGTTTAAGTGCTGCAGCTGCTCATCACAAAGGCGGCAGCTGGAATCCACCAGGCACTCCCTGGAAACTCCATGTGGCAGTTCCAATCTATAGCGTCACTATGGTTTGGAACCAACTCAACAGCAGTGCATTTGGGTTTTTTGGCCAGCAAATTTTAAATTACATATGAGACTCACATTATATTTACATATATACTTGTACTGGACATCACTGTGAGAAGCCTGGAAGCCCTGGTGAAGTAGTGGTTAAGAGCCACAACTCCTGACCACAAGGCTGGCAGTTTCAATCCACCAGAGACTCCTTGGAAACCCTGCAGGGCAGCTATACATTGTCCTACTGGGTTGCTAGAGTCAGAATCAACTCAACAGTAATCAGTTTTTTCCGTTGCAAAGGGGCCCTTAGGCTTCAGAGGATGCTTAGCATCATTTATATCCCTAGGTACTTAGCAGCATTTACACCCTACGCATTTAGCAGTATTTATACCCCTATGCACTTAGGCACGAGAGGATGCTTAGCACCGTTTATACCCCTATGTACCAGATGCCCTCAGGACAAAACTGAACAAACAAAATAAACAATGAAAAAGAAACAGACCCAGACATTTGGGGTTAATTTACCTAATGTTTAAAGATCACAAAACATTTTCTAACTAGTCCTACTTGGAAAAAGAACAATAATCTCCTGAGTTCATTTTAAAAAGATATCACCATAATTACATAATATGAAGATGGTAAAACAGAAATATTAATAACTGCAGTTAAAAATCATTGAAGTAGCAAAAACAGCGCTATACTGGCATAAAAATAAACAGAACAGAGTCCAGAAATAGAACCACACATATACAGACAACTGATTTTCTACAAAGGTGTAATATTCATGCAAACAACACAGAGTGTTAATCTGAAACACTGGGCTATCCACATACACAAGAAAGGAACTCTGATCCATACTTTACAGTATATACAAATATTAACTCAAAAGGCACCACTGACTTAAATGTCAAGCCTAAAAACATGAAAGTTCTAACAGAAAACACAGGAGGACAACTTTGTCATCTTGGATTCGGCTAAGATTTCTTAGCCTCAACACTAATATCACTATTAAAAAAAAAATACATAAACTATACTCTTTCAAAATTTAAAAGTTGTGTTCTTCAAAACCACTGTTAATACAAGGAAAAGATAAGCTACAGACTAGGAGAAACATACGTAAATCATATATCTGGCACTGCAAAAGACCTGTATCAGAATGCAGTCCCTGAGTTATGGACAGCCAATCTATGACAACGTGTAATTACAGACCAATCCCTGTAAAGCCTATGAAAATTTCAACATAATATGAAAATTACCAACATACAATGGTTAGTAATAATAAATGGGCGTTACTGTGCGACATGCTACTTTAGGACGCACATCAGAACATCACTGTTGTTATTACTCTATTATTATGTTGAGATATTTTAGTGTACCTGGAAGTGTTTGCTTACAGATTTTTATGCGTAGAAAAGTTCATTCTATACCATACATTAAGACAAACATTTGACTAACAGACATAAGTAAGATACAAATTGCACCTAACTTTTCTAATTTACGTAGAAATTCAACTTAAACACAGACTAAACAACCGAATGCATTTGTAACTCAGGAAGTACCCATACATGAAGTATTCTGAAAACTCAGTAATGGCAAGACAAACAACTTAATTTTAAAAAATGGACAATACATTTAGATAGACCCTTTAATAAGATATACATATGGCAAATAATCACATAAAAATATGGTCAACATTAGTCATTAAAGGAAAGGCAAATAAGAATGACAGCGAGATACACTGCACACCAAGGAGAACGGATAAAATTTAAAAAAAAACTAACTGTACAAAGTGCAGAACAACTGGAACTCATACACTGCTGGTGGGAATGAAAAACGGTACAACTACTTTGAAAAACAATTTGGCTGTTTCTTAAAAAGCTAAACACATACCTACCACGTGATCATTACCCAATGAAAGCACCTGTCTGTAAAAAATGAGCAACTCTTTAGCAATGGACAAAACCCTCTCCTGCAAAAAAATCTATCACTTAAAACATTCCACTTGTTCAAAACTTCATAATGAGAAAGCTTGCATTAAATTCCATGTGAGTTTATTCAAGTTCTAAATATTGTTTTGTGTTCAAAATGAGCCCTATCGCTATTTTACTCTTCAGAATAGAAAAAAGTACACCAAACAAAATTAAGAGAACATACCAAAATAACTTTGTATTTCATAGAAATATATGTGAAGTTATATCATAGCCAAGTGCTGTTGAGTTGGATCCGACTCATGGCGACCCTAGGGGCCAGGGTAGAACTGACCCCCAGAGTATTCAAGGAGCGCCTGGTGGAAAACTGCAGCATATTTATGGCACTATGAGGTCTTCAGGATGACCTTTACTCACATACACACACACAAACAAGAACCCACCACCGCCAAGTCGATGCTGACTCACAGTGACCCTACAGCACAGAGCAGATCTGCCCCATCAGGTTTCCAAGGAGCGGCTAGTGGATTCAGCCCAATGCTTAACCAATGCACCACCAGGAAATTAAAAAAAAACAGCTGTCACTGAGTAGAATCCAACCCATGGGGTCCTCCTCCCTGAGCCACAGGATTTGCAAAGGCTACAATCTTTGAGAAGCAGGTGGACAGGCCACTCTTCTGAAGTGTCTTTGAGTGGGTATGAACCTCCAACCTTCCATTAGCAGCCAAATACTTAAGCATTCGCCTACCCAGGAACTCAAAATCAACGATAAAAGCTACTTATTTAAAATGAAAAACACACATACTTACAATAACACGTTCCTCTCAGTGGATTACCAACATAGCGATTTTCAGAGTCGCATCTGTAGAAACACAAAAATCACTTACTATTACACAACATATTTCAAAAATCTCATTCTTTTCCTCAAGCAAAAAAAGTATTAAACTTATGTAAAAACACTTTACAAACTAAAACAAAGTTTCAAAAACAAAGCTTTGGAGGAATTAATTCAGAAAAACCTATCTGTGAGTGACAGAAGAAATAAATGGAGAGGAAGAAAATGAACAGACCAGAGAGGGATGATAAGGGACGTGGCAAGGCAGACGGAAACACTGGTGGCGCACTGGTGCAGTGTTACGGCTGCCAACTGAAAGGTTAGCAGCTCAAGTCCACCAGGTGCTCCTTAGAAATTCTATGAGTCAGCTCTAAACCTGACCTACAGGGTTGCTATGAGTTGGAATTGACTCCACAGCAGTGTGGTTTTGGGGGAGAGTTGGCAATGCAGATAGGCCAGAATTGTGAGCAAGGGGATACAGAGTCTCCCTCAAGAACATGTGAAGTTCAAAGGATGGATAAAGACACAGCTATTTTTTGTTAGGAGAGGGTAACTAAAGGAGTTTACTAATCCACATCATTTTCATGCTTACGATATTCTTCTTTATAATATTTTTTTCTCAGTTTCTGTATCAGTGATTCCACATAAAAAGAGACCTCTTCAAAGGTTCCTCTAAATCCACCAACCAGATAGAATATCACAGGCTACATTCAGGGAGACAAACCTAAATTCATGTAATGAATTGAAGAACGCATGAACATTCCAACTCATGAACTACAAGTAAAATCTAATACGTTGTAAATCTGGTCAGCATGCTCTGAAAGAAACCAGAACAGAAGGTCCCAAACACAGCTGGAGAAAACTGTACAACAGAATTCTAGCTCACACTTACTTACTAGCCTAACTTACTAGCCTAAAAGCAGACTTACTAGCCTAACCCAGACTAGAGAAACCACAAGAATACGGCCCCCAGACACATTTCCAGCTCAGGTATGAAGTCACTCCTCAAGTTCACCCTTCAGACAAAGGGGAGGCGGGTCTGTGAAACAAAAGGAGACTAAAGGGGTACACCAGCCCAGGGGCAAGGACCAGAAGGCAGGAGGAGACAGGGAAGCTCGTATCAGGGAACATAAGGTTCAGAAGGGACACTGCTGACAAGTCATAGGATTGGTAACCAAAGTCATAAAATAATATATGCACTAAATGTTAGATGAGAAGCTAGTTTGTTCTGTAAACCTTCATCTACAGTACAAAAAATAACAATAAAAATCTAGCCAACTCTAGGAGTGGGAGGAAATCATAAGTATTTTTAAAATTTCTGAAGTTCACATTTTTCAATGTTTGTTTCCAAAATAAAATTAAGCAGGTAACAAGGGCCTAACAAAGATACGGTCTGGTTTACTAAAATTCTACTTGTTGTATATATCAGGGTAACTAAATAACAATATTTGGATTAGATGTATAACTTTAAAGACATGAAAGAGACCTTCAGGAAATGTCTTTTCATTTTAGTCAAGCTCATCAGAACAGCCGACTCATGGAGAGTCATCAGAACAGAGATCATTTTAATGCACACTTTATTTAATCAAGGACCAAACATCGAGATCAATAGCTGAAACAACCAGGTCACATTTTTTTCAAGTGTATTTTAGATGAAGGTTCACAGAACCACCTGGCTTCTCATTAAATAATTAGTACACATACTGTTCTGTAAACATGGGTCACCAACCCCACAACATGTCATCGCCCTCACTTCTTGAACTTGGGTTTTGTATTAGCAGCCTTCCTGTGTCCCTCCCTACCTTCTAGTCCTTTCCCCAGAGCCGGTGTGCCCCTTTGATCTTGTTCTGGTTTATGGGGCTGTCCGATCTTTGGCTGAAGGGTGACCCTCAGGAGTGACTTCATTCCTGAGCTGAAAAGGTATCCAGGGGCCAGATGCTAACGTGGTCAGGCTAGTCAGTCTGCTCTATTTTTGTGAGTTAGAATCTTGTCCTACATTTTTTTCCAGCTCGGTCTGGGACTCTCTGTTGTGATCCCTGTCAGAGTCATCAGTGTGCTGGCTGGGCACCATCTAGTCGTACTGGACTCAGTCTGGTGGAGGCTGTGGTAATTATGGCCCGCTACTCCTTGAGACTAATGTATTTTTCAGCCATGTGTTTACTAGATTTTCTCATTAAAAAGTTTAAGAATAATCATTTTTCTACACTGACTACAAAATAGAAGCAGAAATTATGGCAGTTCTTTAGTACCCCTGACTTTATTGTCTATGACACAAGGGAACACTGAGGGAAGGTTTTGAGCAACTTCTCCAAACTCTGCTTTTCAAGTTCATGAATGTAGAAGTTTTCGAGGTTTTGAAAATGGACATTATTGCTGGGTGAAGCATTCCAGAACCTAATTCATATACTTTTGTTTGTCCCTCTGGCTTACCTCCTCAAATCCCATCACTCTGTAACAAGTATATATACATTCTAACAGAATGATTTGCACATCATCATGTTTTTCTGTCATAAGAATTAACTTGAGTTATGGTAAATGGGTATCTAATACAAGAGTTTTAGAATAGGCAAGGAGTCAGCTTCTCTCCATTGCTATAGATAATATTCTCTGCGTGTCTTCCTTGCCCAAACAGAGCTTCAAGATAGAAATCCATTTCTTCAATGTTTGTAAGTTATAAAGTTTTCATTCTGGTTAACTAGTATTTAGTTTTCTAAATTATACAACCTTGTATTGTAAATTAATGTAATGTGTTTGCGTTCAACATCATGCAATTTTTACAAAGGAAAGGTTAAAATTTTATTTTCTCCAAACCATAATGTTCTTGGAAGAATGAAATAATAGACGTGTTCATGATTACGAAGCAATTTTTGCCAACATTTTTTAGCCAAAGCTTAGAATTTTAACAGAAATAAAGAATTTGTTTCACCTTGGTAACAACTAAACTGAGTAGATGTACTAAGTCCTTAAGGATTACATTTTCTCTTCAATTCTAGTAACTCCAATAAAGCAAATAAGAAATATATTTTCTAAAATGGTTTATAATAACCAATATTTAACAAGACAACTTTAGCGTACTATGAAAGTACTTTCTAAATTTTTATAAATACTTCATCAGAATTAAGTTTCAGTTTTCAATTCAATTTTGACATTAATCTCAGTTTTATCTCAGATATTATTTAGTGAACCAGCAATGCCTGCAAGCAACTAATAACACAAATAGTCCTAAAGGAAACATAGCAATGCAAGTTTAGGCAATAGACTCAACCTGGAAAACATATGTATACGTAAATAAAGAGAATGACTCCCCTGATTCTTCATTAAGATACCACATCATCAGGATTTCAGTAAATTTCAAAGACAACCTTTCATTTGATTCAGTAAAAATTCCAACGAGCTGTTTATACAATTAAAAAAGTTGGTATTGCAATCCCAATACAAGTTCCAGTGTCATTTCTTAATGAGATGGAGAAACAAAACACCAATTTTGTTTGGAAAGGGAAGAAGCCCCGGATAAGTAAAGTACTACTAAAGAAGAAGAACACACTGGGAGGCCTCTCATTACCCGACTTTAGAACATACTACACTGCCACAGTGGTCAAAACAGCCTGCTACTGGTACAAGAAGAGACAGATGGATCAATGGAACAGAACTGAGACCCCAGAGATGATACCATCTGCCTATGAACAGCTGATATTCGACAAAGGCCCTAAGACATTAAACTGGGGTAAAAACAGTATCTTCAACAAATGGTGCTGGCAAAATTGGTTATCCATCTGCAATAAATTGAATCAAGACCCATATCATACACTTTATACAAAAAGCAACTCCAACTGGATAAAAGACCTAAATATCAAACCTAAAATGATAAAGCTCATACAAGAAAAGGTAGGAACAACAATGGAAGTTTTAATACACAGTGAGGACAGACTCCAAAATCTGTCAAAGAAACCACAATCAACAGAAGAGAAAATAGATACATGGGAACTATTAAGAATCAAACACTTTTGCTCATCCAAAGACTTTATTAATAGAATTAAAAGAACACCCACAGAATGGGAAAAAATATTTGGCAACTCTGTATCAGACCAACGCTTGATCTCCATAATCTATAAGATGCTACAAAATATCAATAAGAATAAGACAAACCATCCAATTAAGCGATGGGCAAAGGAGATGGACAGACATTTCACTAAAGAGGGGATCCAGGCAGCCAAAAAACACATTTGGACATGTTCACGATCTTTAATTATTAAAGAAATTCAAATCAAAAAAAAAAATTCATAAAAACAATCATTCATCATGATCAAGTTGGTTTCATTCTGGAGATGCAAGGCTGGTTCGACACCAGAAAAACAATTAATGTAATAAACTATATTAATAACACAAAAGATAAAAATCATCTGATTTTGTCAATTGATGCAGAAAAGGCATTTGACAAAGTTCAACATCCATTGATGCTTAAAATTCTCAGAAAAATAGGAATAAAGGGAAATTCCTCAATATAATCAATAGCATCTATGCAAAGCCAACTGCTTTCATCATCCTGAACGGTGAAAGACTGAAAGAATTCCCTTTGAGAACGGGAACTAGACAAGGATGCCCACTCTGACCACTTCTATTGAACATTGTCCTAGAAGTTCTAGCCAGAGCAATTAAACAAGACAAAGAAATAAAAGGCATCTGCATTGGCACTGAAGAAGTAAAGATTTCCCTCTTTGCAGATAATACAATCATTTATACAGAGAATCCAAAGAAATCCATAAGTAAAGTATTAGAGCTAATGGAAGAATTCAGCAAAGTATCGGGATACAAGATAAACATAAATAAATCAATGGGATTCCTTTATACCAACAATGAAATTATTAATGAAGAAATCACCAAATCAATTCCATTTACTACAGCCCCCAAGAAGATAAAATACCTAGGAATAAATCTAACTCAAGAAATAAGAGATCTTTACAGAGAAAATTACAAGACATTGCTACAAGAAACTAGGAGGGACTTACATAAGCGGAATAATCTGCCCTGTTCATGGATAGGAAGACTCAAAATTGTGAAAATGTCTATTTTGCCCAGAGCACTCTACTTATATAATGCAATCCCAATACAAATTCCAACGACATTTTTTAATGAGACAGAGAAACAAATTGTCAGCTTTATTTGGAAAGGGAAGAAACCCCAAATAAGTAAAACACTACTGAAAAAGAAGAACATGCTGGGAGGCCTCTCACTACCTGACTTTAAAACCTATTACACTGCCACAGTAGTCAAAACAGCCTGGTATGGGTACAAAAAGAGACATATAGACCAATAGAACAAAGTAGAGACCCCAGAGATGCCACCATCCTCTTATGGACAGCTGATATTTGACAAAGGTCCTAAGATTTTGAACTGGGGTAAGAACAGTCTCTTTAACAAATGGTGCTGGCATAATTGGATGTCCATTTGCAAAAAATTGAAACAAGGCCCATATCTCACACCTTATACAAAAATCAACTCAAATTGGATAAAAGACCTGAATATAAAAGCTAGAACAATAAAGCTCATCCAAGATAAGATAGGGTCAACAATGGATGTTTTAATAGGCAATATACACAGACTTCAAAATCTGACTAACAAAACACATTCATCAGAAGAGAAAATAGATAAATGGGAATTAATAAGAATCAAACACTTCTGCTCATCCAAAGACTTCCTCAAAAGAATTAAAAGACCACCTTCAGAATGGGAAAAAATATTTGGCAACTCTATGTCAGATCGACGCCTGATCTCCATAATCTACAAGGTTCTATAAAATATCAATAAGAGACAAATCATCCAATTAAGCGATGGGCAAAGGAGATGGACAGACACTTCTCTAAAGAGGAGATCCAGGCAGCCAAAAAACACATACAGACATGTTCACGATCATTAATTATTAAAGAAATTCAAATCAAGACAACAATGAGATACCATCTCACCCCAACAAGACTGGCCATGATCCAGAAAACACAAAACAACAAATACTGGAGAGGCTGTGGAGAAAGTGGAACCCTCTTACACTGTTGGTGGGGTTGCAAAATGGTCCAGCCTCTTTGGAAAGCAATCTGGCGCTTCCTTCAAAAAATGGGTATCGATATACCATTTGATCCAGTGATTCCACTACTTGGAATATATCCTACAGAATCAAGGCCTTTCACACCAATGGACACATGCACCAGAATGTTTATCGCAGCACAGTCCATGACAGCAAAAAGATGGAATCAACCCAGATGCCCAACAACAGAAGAATGGATAGGTAAACTATGGTACATATACTCAATGGAGCACTACGCAATGATAAAGAATAACGATGATTCCAGGAAACATCTCCTAACCTGGTTTCAACTGGAAGACATTATGTTGAGTGAGAGTAGTCAGCAACAAAGGGACAAATACTGTATGAGACCTCTACGATAAGATCTCAAAAACAGACGTGTATAGAAGAAAAGACTTTTTGGCAGCTGCAAAGAAGGGGAGGCAGGGAGGGTGAGGGGGGGAGGGTTTAGTTTAGATAGTTGCTAGAAATCTGGTTGGGAGAAAGCGGTGATAGCACACATTAGAAACAAGAATAACATTAAGTGGACTTCAGCATAACTTGAGTACTCCTTCCATCTTAACCCAATATTGCAAGGATAGAGTAGCTGGGGCAGGGGGCAGGGGACCATGCTCTCAGGTGAAATGAAGGCCAATTGACACAACTAGCATTTTGCTAAGAGAGCTCTCTGCACCCCACATTGGTGAGTGGCGTCTGGGGTCTTAACAGCTGCCAAGCTGCCATCCGAGGACACAGCAAATGGTCCCAACTCAGCAGGAACAGATGCTCACCAAGGACCAAAATGACATGTGGTAAAGACAACCTAGAAGACAGAGAGACCCACAAGAGTGAGTGCCTACATCGACTTGGGACCAGAAGAACCAGATGGTGCCCGGCCACTGCCAGCGATAGCCACAGTAGAGCTCACAGAATGGAGTCTCTCTGTCAACACAAGAATAAAAAGGGGTGCAACCTGAGATCTCCACTAAAAGTCCTCAATTGATGGTCCCCTGAGAGCATGGCCCCCAGCCCTGATGCTACCCTTACCCATAAATTATAACAAAGGTCCACTCTTTGGACAGGAATGGATTGGACTTGGCAATGCAGAGTGATCATATATATGATGCACTTTATGGTTCTATACATCCATAGGATATCATCCTGCTGACCTCTGGCTGGATGAAGGAGAGTGGGTGGAGAGGAGGGGAAAGGAGGCTGTTGGGAGGATGAGACATGTATGGAGCAGAGAGGAATAGTGTGCAGTCACCGGACAGGGAGAGCAGTGGAAGCTGCATATAGGTGGGCATGTAAATTTATACGGGAATGTACATTTTCACTCCGTCATGTTAAATTAAAAAAAAAAGTTGGTATTAATGTTCACAGGAAAAATAAACAAGAATAGTTTGAAAAATACTCCAAGGGAAGAGCTCTGAGGGAAGCTAGATTTGAAAGATATGAAAACATACTCAAAGTTTCAAAGTTTCTATAATTAACAAACACCTAGAAAGAGCACATGCTAGAAACAGAAAGTGTGGAAACAGGCCCAACTATCATAAACCAAAAATCTAGTATGTGATGAAAGCAGTATTTTAAGTTACTAAAGATAGTCTTTGATAAATGGTGCTCAAAAAACTGGATAGTCATTTGAGAAAAACATGAGTTAGATCTAACTTCACAAAGCTAACAAAATGAAAGTCTACATGTAAGAAAAAAAAAACTTTTAAACATATTGGAAGAAAAGATGAGTTAAATCGACCATAACTTAGGTACAGTGAAAGGCTTTATAACCGTGAATAAACTCTCAAATGTAATTTTTTTTGTGGTTAAGAAATATTAAGTAAAAAAGTTTTTCAAGGCAACAAAATGCCATGAGCAAAGTAGGAAAAATACATGACAAACTGGAAGAAAATACCCATAAGATCAATCAAAGAACAAAACAGCTAAAATCTTAAATTTATAAATAATGAAAGAGAAAAAAATCCTATAGAAAATTTGAGAAAACACATGAACAGACAATTTACACACAATAAATATATGTAACTATGGACTCTTACAGATATGGAAGAAAAATATTCAATTTCACTTTTAAGAGAATTATAAGTTGAAACTATACCAAAATGCCATCAGCTTGTCAAAATCTGAAAAGCATGGTGCAGGCTATAGGTAAATGGACTTTCTTATACAGTGATAGTCGGAATATGAAATGAGACAGTTACTACTGAAGGAAATTTGGTACCAGCTAGTAAAACTGTATAGGAATTTATTCTTCAGTAAAGCAACGCCATGTCTAAGAATTTACTCTGAAGATAAACTTCCAACAGCAAGAAAATAGATTTATGCACAAGTGACTCACTGCAGCATCATTTCTAATTTTAAAATACTGTTAAATTATAGTAAATCTACTTGCCACTCACAGGTCTCATTACAATGCCACTTAATTCTTCAAAGCCAGCAAACAGGAAAGTCTCTAGAGCAAGTCGTCTAGCAAGGCGCAGTATTTTATAATATAGTGTATTCATGGACGTGACATAGAATGGGATATAATTATCATATAATGTGATATAATCATGAGTGATAATCCATCACTTTTACCATATTTTCTGCAAGCCCTGTTCACATTCAAGAAGAGGAGACAGCACAACAGTGTGAATTACTTGTGGGAAGCCAGAAGCTAGAGGCCACCATGGGTCATCTTAGAGTTGTCTGTTACAATACTTTTAAGTTATATCTGACCTTTTTTTACCATAAAACACTTCAACATAGTCATGTGTGAGATGAACATAAACTACTAATATAATTTCTATAATAAAAAAATAAAACAGGAGGTTAACTTGTTTCATGAAGTTCAAACTCAAATTTTAAAAGGTGAAGAGAATGTGAAGGGAAAAATTTACAACACTAATCCTTTAAAATGATGCATATTTCACTGTATAAATTATAACAGTTATTTGAGTTGTAAGCTAAATAATATTTTTAAAATTCAGAACCTTTCTGTATAAAGATTAGATACAAACATTAAAAGCCTTCAGAAATCTTCTGCATGACTTAATTAAAAACATAACATCAAAGTATTTCTGTATCTAAGCAAAGAGATAATCATCTTCTACTCCCACTAAGCAAACTAAGAAAACAGCCAGGGCTTTTTAGAAAACAGATTTAGGCTGAAATATTTATTAGGGACTTTGAAAAGTTACATCATGTCACTAAGTGGCACCTAAATAATGGCTCCATTTATGGAAATGATCACATCACATTATAAAGCTCTTCTTCAAAACAACAAAATCACTCCAAGTTTGGAAATGCCAAAATTATTTTTCTCCCTAAGGCATCTATCTATAATACTATTGACTGAAGGATTTAATCCAAGACATATATAATTTTTCAACTTAGAAACTAAAATACAGAGGACAGCTAGTTACGATTAGAAGATATCACATGACATTTTCAGCTGAGAGACATTAGATGAATTTTTTTAAGAGAAAATATGGAAATGATACACTAAATGAAACATACTTGTTTTTCCTTTCTTTTTCCTGTAAAGAAAATCATTTAAAAAAATCAAATCTTAGGAACAAAGATACACTAAGGAATACATGATATTAACAATTCTACCAAGCTTTTAATCTATGATTACAAAAAAGAAGAAAATCCCAGACATGAAGACACAGTAATATGCTTTCAATCATCTTTTTCCCTAGAGCCAGGCACATAACAGAATTAAATCCTCTTTGGAAGAAGGTCTCATCTTAGGTCCCAGATGATCTACAAATAGAGTTTCCAAATATAATATCTAGTGAAAAAACAAAACAAAACAACAGGCACTGAAATAGATGCGGAATTAAGAACAGGAAACAGAAGAAATAAAGAACAATGAAAACAGATCCATGGGTATTTGTAAATTACCTAGGAAAAGACACAGATTAATCTATAATAAACAAGCATCTAGTCTGAAAAACTAGAAGCTATAAAAGAACAAAATAAAAATAGAAATAATCAAAATCAATACTGGAATGGATCAGGTTAACAGTCAATCAGCAACAATGGAAAAGAGACAACAGAACTGAAAGATCAGTCAGAAGACAGTAGAAAACATTTTAAAATAGAAAAGAGACATACAAGGTATATTATCTCAGTCCAGAACCAGAAGAGAGAGAAAAGAAAGAATAAGCAAGTTCTGAAAGCGTAATAGCTGAATTTTCTGAAAAATAATAAACGAAATTTTTAAGAAACAATCCTATCTAACCCTGAAAACCCTGGTGGCATCATGGGTAAGCACACTGTCTCCTCACCAGAAATACTGGCAGTTCAAACCCACCAGGCACTCCTTGGAAACTCTATGGCAGCTAGCACTAGAAGTGGGGTTCCCACAACCACTCAACTTCAAAAATAGTCTCCTTAATATGGCCCACCTCTTTGGATTGCCGCAGAAACAGGGTCTGGGATCAGGATGCCATACTCTCAGCGGACATCCAGACTAACTGGCATACCCAAGCATGCTGGTGCTCACTGGCTCTCTCTCTCATTCCACCTGGATGAGCAGTATCTGGGGTCTTAAAAGCTAACAAGCTCTGATCTAATAGTATCAAACAGTCCCTATCCACCTGGACCAGAAGTAAATGATAGACACAGAAGACAAGAGGAAAATATGAGCCCACCAGATGGGAGGGACCACAGTACACTTCAGCACGGAACCAGAAAAACTAGATGATGCTGGGCCACCACCAAAGACACCCTGAATGGGGTACATGGGATGGAGCCCCAGACATGGCGATGGAGTAGAGGGCAGAGCTAGAACTTTACCCAGAGACCACACTTGACAGTCCTGAACGGAGAGCCCCCTGGGAGCATGGGCCATGGACTCTCTAACCCCAAACTACATCCAGCACCAGGGTCAGCTCCCCAAAGACTGAACCAGTCTACACAAAGCTGAGTGAGACTGGAGACCAACGTGTACACTGGATTGTCTGAGAGGCCCTTTGCTGGAGCCAAGATGACTAGGTGAGGAAGGCCAGAGCGTGGTCAAAAGGTCACGGGAAGGTCCGAACAAACAGGGAAGTGAACTGCCATGTAGGGGCAGGGGGCAGGCAGAATGGAATAGAGCTGAAAAGTTCTGGGTGTTATATGGCAACATGATAGATTGTAAAATTGTTCTTAATTCAGAAAGAAGAGAGGGAGAGAGGGAGGGAAGGAGAAAGAGGCAAGGAGGGAGGCAGGTAAAGGGATGAAGGGAGGGAGGAAAGGAGGAAAAAGAGAGAGGGGGGCGGGGAGGGAGGGAGGAAGGAAGGAAGGAAACTCGATGGAGCCGGAGGGCTATGAGGTGGAACAGAGTCCAGGGCAGTGGGTTTGGTTTGGTTTTGGTATCTAGGCATATCATAGTAAAACTAGTTAAAAATAAAAGGAAAATGTTGAGAAAACCAGAGAATAAAAGAAATACAAGAAGAAATTTGAAAATCTGAATAATCTTACCTCATTTTCCAAAAAAATGGTAAATATTAAAACCATTTCAACAAAGAAAAATCTGGCACCAGTAGGCCACCTTGCATATGCTACTTAATAATGAGAAACATAAGGAGTTCTAAAACAGGGTTGGGTGATACAGCTGCAGCTGACACATTTAAGAGACTACCACATACCAAGTTTGGGTGACCCTTAAAAGAAAGTAGCCATAACCATACGAAATGGAGTAAACAAAATTCCTCTCCTTTCTACCGACAAATCCGTGTGAGGCTGAATTTTCTTCATATTTTGAACTAAAAAAATATATTACAATCAGATTGAACACAAAAGCAGGTATGAGAATCCAGCTATCTTCATTAAGCCAGACACTAAAGAGATTTGCAAAAATATAAAAACATCATTCTCACTCACTCTGGTGTTTTCGGAAAGTATAGTTATTTTTCATGGAAATCTTCTATTTAATATACGATGAGTTCACAGTGTTACTTTAGATAGATTAATAAATATCTTTATATGCCTCATTTTAAACTAATATTAAAGCATACAGAGCCCTGGTGGTACAGTAGTTAAAAGCTACAGCTGCTAACTAAAAGGCTGGCAGTTCAAATTCATCATCTTCCGCTTGCAATCTCCATGGAGACGGTCCACTCTGAGCCATAGGTCTTCTATGACTGGGAATCGACTCAGTGGCAATGACTTTCTTACAGTAAATGCTGGTTGATATAACCTGCATACAAATATGCTCTTTCAGATTCTCAATAATTTTTAAGAATGTTACAGGATCCTGACAACTGGACCATTAAGCAGCATCATGATAAACGGAGAAAAAGGATTGAGGTTGTCACAGACTTCCTTTTCCTTAGTTCCACAACCAACACCCATGGAAGCAGCTGTCAAGAAACCAAAAGACACACTGCATTGGGGAAATGTGCTGCAAAGGACGTCTTTAAAGTGTTAATAAGTAAAGACATCAACTTGAAGACTAAGCTGCACCTGACCCACACCACAGTGTTTTCAATCACATCATATGCATGCAAATGCTGGACACTGAGTATGGAAGATAGAAGAACTGATGCCTTTGCATTGTGGTGCTGGAGAAGAATACAAAATGTACCATGGGCCACCAAAACAACAAACGGATTTGTTCTGGAAGAAGTACAACCAGAGTGCTCCCTGGAAGCCAAGAGAGCAAAACTGCATCTCACATACTTCAGACACATTGTCAGGAGGGTTCACTCCCTGAAAGAAGGACATCATGCTTGGCAGAGTGGAGAGTCAGTGAAAAAGAGGAAGACCCTCAACAAAATGGACTGACACAGTGGCTGCAAGGATGGGCTTAAGCATAAGAACAACTGTGGGTGTGGCACAGAACCGGGCAGTGTTTCACTCTGTTGTGAACAGGATCACTATGAGTGGGAACCGACTTGACAGCACGTTAACAATAACAACAGCAGACAAAAGTGTCTGAGAAGCACTAACTTAACTAGGACCCGTCTGTAAACTAATACATCAGTTTGAAGATCCCTGCATCATGAGTGCAGTGTAAATTTGAATTCTATACCCGTATGTGACTGGCTCAGTCTTCAGAACTACGCTAGGAAATTGTTTTTTCCTAACACAGAGCCCTGGACAAAAGTGCCAAAGTAAGCAAGACAAAAATGGAAATTATTTCAGAAAAAGATTACACTTAAATATTTTCAAACATTTATCATTTTTCCTTAGAAGCAAGAGTGTTAAAGTATACAGCACCGTCACCATACTGGGGCCCCCAGAAATGAATCAAACTGACACAGCAGTGTCCTGCAGTAATTAATCTTACAACACACATGCATTTAAAATGAGCTCATATTTTGAAAAAACATCTTACACAAACACCAGATACATTTTCTACATTAAACTCTTGGACCTTAGGTGTAATTTATTTCTTTACAGAGGTTATTTGGAACATACCAGGAAGCTATTTATTTCATCTCCTGATTTTGAAGATAACTTTTAATAACAAACACAGAAGACAGAACAAAATAATTCAAATGTTTAGAATGTTTTCTCTTTCTTTGGAATATAAATCTCTCTTTTTTTTAAATTGTTATCAACTTTTAATCAACATATCCTACACCTTAATTTACTAATCTGCTCCTTATTGCATAATTTTCTTACATCAACAATCTCAATTCTCTATGTATCAGGACCTATTGTGACTACATAGAGAATAAACCACTTAACATTTTTATGCCTGACACCAGTGCAATAATCAGGTTGGAAACATACACTGTCTTAAAATCTCCTAAGAGACAGCCTTCAGTAGGAATAAGAGATCATAAGTCTGCAAAGGTTTTAACAGGTCTATGCAGCTCAAAGAACAATTTGACCCTACACAACTCACTAACCTTACCTCAACAATCACCCTTAGTGAACACATCTTGAACTCTTATTTATATGAAAATGAAATAATGGATGATACCAAGCAAAGTAGCAAGGGAATAACACATCACGATATGCTGACCTGTTAGCAACACATAACCTTAAAATCTCAGTGGGTGGACAAAATAAATGCTGGATTGTAGCTGAGAAAGTCCAGGGTGACGATGGGTATAGGTGTGAGAAGAGAAGGAGAGAAGGTAGGAAAAGGAAATTAGCAATGCACTTGACAGGCATCTGCCACAGATCTGGTCAACACTTCTTTCACCTATCCTTCCCTTATTTACCCCTTTATTTCTCTCTCTCTGGAGAGTGGCAGTTTGTTTCACAAAGATTAGTCAAAGGCAGAGAAAGACGAACTAACTTTTTACACTACTCCACTGAAGCTAAATTTGATTAAATGATAGACATTTTTTATAGAATGAAAATATGTTACCTGCACAATGTAAAATAGAAAAATATTACAAAAATAAAATGGTGTTTTCTTTAAAGTCTACATTAGTTATTTCCTCAAAAGTAAATAAATTTCAAAGACAATACCACTTCACTCATTACTTAGTTACACTGTAGCTCATGTTTTCATTAAACTCATTTTCTAAGTTATCCTTGTTGAATTCTGTGTCTTGGACACTGGACAGAATGAGGCCTTTCAGCGCCCTGTCGAGGTGAAAAATTTGGTGTTCTTTAGAGAGGTATTCCAGCCCATTACTGATTTCCCTCCTCTGTGGCTGCTATTCCCTTCCCCTCAGTCTACAGCAAAAGGGACGTGTGCTTAAAAATGTCTCCAACTTTGCCAGGCACGCTCTGCATTTTTTGGGGTGCTCATGGCCTTCTCACTCTATGGACAGCTCGCACTACTCCTTCATCAACTGACCAATCATCTAGTCGAACTCTTCTGATCAGTTTCCAGTTGGCTGAACTCCAAGTAAGAATGGGTTTGTACCTTACCTCTTCCTGCAGGCTCTTGTCTCTCTTTAAATTTGGGGCCATTCGATTACCGTGTGATCTCAGCCCTCCACTGTTTTCAAAACTTTGAAGCCTTCCCAGTTTTTCTTTCATTGTAGTTTTCCCGTGTTTTCTTTCATTATAAAGACAGGGGTCATATAGGTCACACTTTTTACAGTTCCATCATGCGTCCTTGAGCAAATCTCTGAAGTGCTACGACGGTATTCACTTTTACTTCCTGGAGTCTACCCGCATGGGTTTCCCTTTGGTTCATACATTCCCTATCCAGAAAAAAACTTAATATTCGTCCTGTACTAGTCCAAATATCCTGTCAAAACGCCCTTGTCTCTCCAAAAAGAAGAAATCACTCCCTTTTCATTACTCCAATACTTTCTTCATTCCATTCAGTAAACTTACTGAATACTTACTTTGTGGTTCCCCCTCAATTCTGAGACAAAAATTCCTACCCTGAAACAAAATTCTTTTAAGATCTTATGCTTTGACTTCATTTTTAAGGTTACAGAATATGAAGAAATGAAGTAATTTCTGTTCATGGTTCTCAGAACTTTAAAAAGCTCAATGGGTAGGCAAAATCATAGTCTTCTAATTTCAAATATTTAGGAAAATTCCACAGCAAATGATAAATTTGTTTTCTTTAAAAAAACAAACTCAAGAATCCTATTCCATAGTTAACAGAATTTTTTGGATAGACATGTTTATATTTATTTATAGTTTTGATGTATCTTTTGCTAAAATTTTCCTATTGTTCTCTACTTACTGTAATTAAATGGTGGCATGGTAGGTTAATTGCTACATCTGCTAACCAAAAGGCCAGCAGTTCAAATCCACCAGAAGCTCCTTGGAAACTCTATGGGGCCGTTCTGCTCTGATCTCTGGGGTCACTAAGAGTTGGACCTGACTCAATGGCAGTGGGTTGGTTTGGTGTTAAATACAGTACAGAGGTGTTTGCACACATATAATTCAAATCCAAAAAAACTTGACTTTAATGATAGGTATGTGAATAAGAAAAACTATTTAGTCTAAACAATTGCTTTTTAAAATTGATTTTTGGGGAAGGAATAAATCTTGAGACGAAATCCTACATAATTAAAAGAACAAAAGCCACTTCCTCCTAAGAATACTAATAGCAGAGGAACAAAACCAGTGGGTTCACGTGTGTCAAAAGCAGAGATGATATAAAGAACCAGGTGAAGATGAGTCTAAGAAGCCAACAGAAAGGGCTAAAGAACCCCAATTAGCAGAATTAATAATGAGACTATAGAGGGAAAAAAAGAAACAAAAAGATTAGGCTAGAGTTACTTAAGATGATACGGAGGAAAATGTATTCCGTGGGATGTTTTAAATCTCTACAGTAACTGTGTTAGACATTTTCATTTTGAAGGGAATTGATAACATGCAAGTAAAAATAGCTTATAACAAAAGCTGCTAAACTACAACACGACATGTAAAAAGGAAAAACACTAACTACCTCTACAGCACAAACGCAATTCACAAAATCTCTAAAAAGTTATTTTTACTTACAATTGGCATTGATCCCCTTTTATTCCTTTAGTGGTGCAGAAACATTTTCCTGTATGCATATGACAGATATTTGCATGGCCACTGCATGTACAAGCTGTAAGTCAAAACCAAAATAATACTGAAAACTCTGCATCACAAACATGTACATCACTTTCAGGGTAGGTATTACTATAATTACTACCTCATATTTATACTGTTATATCGTCTTGCCATTACAAAAACTAAAGTAGCTCTGCACTATTGAGATTTTTTTATTAAAGAAAAGTAAATTTGTTTATTTGAAAATTTTGTGAAACTCTTTCAAGTCTTTGAGGGTATCCAGAAGTCTACCATGAATCCAAGTATTCATCTAATTCTTCTTCGTGTCTCTTTCCATTTCTAGTTTGGTATACCTCTTAATGGAACAAGTTTCAAAGAGTTAATGGTAGAACAAGAGCTTTATATTCAAACCACTTAGGCTTAAAACCTCTATCTGCAATCACTAGCTATGTGATCTTGGGCAATTTATTTAACCTTACTAGGTTTATTTTCTTCATCTGCAAAAGGAGAATAACAATATTTAGCTCTTACGCTCATTGTAAAAAATAAATGAGATAATGCAATCTAAAGCACTTAACATACGTGAAGCACTCAACAAATGCTGTTATTATTCCCATGCAAATTACTACTGCTAACTATAAAAATGTAACCACAAATTGTATTTTAAAAAAATGTACAGAGTAACATGTGTACCACCCCAGTGCAAGATGTTAATATTAACAGAAACCAATTTCCAGGAAGAAAGGCGTTATGCAGGAATTCTGTACTTTCTGCACACTTCTCTATAAACAAAAAAGGTCTCTAAAAACTGGTCTTTTTTTTTTAATTTTTATTTTTCCCCCCAATAACCCTTCATAAGCTCCTGAGATCATTCTCATTTTTACTATTTCAGAATGCAATGAAACCTTCCCTGATATAACAGCTACACGCATGCTCAGTTACATTCACGTGAACGCAAAGTCTCATTTCCCTTATTTTGCATTCCTTTGCAAAACACCAGTGTTTCAGTTACTGAAGACGCATGGCTCACACGTTATTGCGCTCATCATCCAACCCACTGGTGCATCCTAATGTCTACGTGCCCAGTCTCTCTCGTATTTGGCCTCTCCTTTTCATTAAGAGGGCACAGTGGTTAAAAGCCAGGTCTAAACAAAGGTCAGCAGTTCAAACTCACCAGGCGCTCCTTGGACACTCAACCCGCAGTTCTACTCATCCTATGAGGGTCACTGAGTTGGAACCAACTCAACAGCGATGAGTTTGGTTTGGTTTGGGTTTTTCAGTCTGATGGTCACCATTCATGTTCTGTTACCCACTTTCTGTTACTGACACGATTTTTACCCAGCTGCCATCCGGCTGACACCAAGTCAAGACAACTATGTATCCGTCCGAGTAAAAATGTGGTCCTAATTTCTATACATACTCGCCAACACCTGCTTTTGGCTATCTTTATTATTATTATCATTATGGTTACTCTAATGGGTGTGAAGTTGTATCTGACTGTGTTCTCGGTTTGACTTCTCTTAATGACTAACCAGGAGCTGCATATTTTCCTATGATTATTGGTTATTTGTATATCTTCTCCATAGAAATATATAGTTAGGTCCTTTGCTCCTCTTTAAAATTGTGTTCTCTGTTTTGTTATTGAATTGGAGGATTATCTATTCTGTATACAAGTCTCTTATCAGGTACATATTTACAGAAACTGTTTTCCATTCTTTGGGGTTCCTTTTTATTTTCTTAATAGTATTGACTGCAGCACAATTTTTTTAAATTTTCCTTTAGTCCAATTCACCTAACTTTTCAATTTTTGTTTATGATCCTTAGTGTTTTATCTAGGAAACCACTGGTAAAAACTAAAGTTACAAATATTTATTCTTATACATTAACAATTTAATAGTTTCATTCTTAAATTTGGGTCTATAATCAATTTTGAGTTAACCTTTGCTTACGGTGTAAAGTAGGAGTCCAACTCCACTCCTTGTATGGGAATATTCAGTTGTCTCAGCAGCATTTGTTGAAAAAGCTATTCATTCACATTTATGTATTTTGGAATTCTTGTTACCAGAAACATAAGAATCTATTTTTCTAACTCTCATCTCTATTCCATTTATCTGTATCTGTATATTATACTAGTAATTACAATGTAAGAAGTCTGATAATTAAGCTCACAAACTCATCCTAGAAAAAGTGTTACATATCTCATTGCTGAATATCACTACAGCCACCTTCTAAGTACTCCCCTTGGGAAGCTATGCACTGACGTCAGCACCTAGCCCACCCTTCAAAGTAACTGTGAAACTCTTTTTCTGGAATAGCCATCAAATTTGTTGTTGTACTACCTTTGGTGTCCCGAATGTCATCAAAATGTCTTCCTTTCATTGCTTCCTTTATCTACAGGTGAAGAAGAAAGTCACTGGGGCCAGATCAGATGAGTACGGAGGGTGTTCCAATAGAGTTGTTTGTTTACTGGATAAAACCCCCCTCACAGACAACTATACTATTAAGTTCGTGTAAACTTGCCACCAGGCTACCATGCTCAATGGCCATTCCAGAAAGAGTTACAAAATTGCTTTGAAGGGGGACTAGGCACTGTCATCCCTGCATAGCTTCCCAAAAGGAGTACTTCAAAAGTGACTGCAGTGACATTCTGCAATGAGGTTGAGTAGCACTTGGAACAATTAAGTTCATGGATTTAATTGGTGGATCTCGGATTTATTATTGTAGCTTTGTAGCAAGATTTGAAATTGAGATGTTACAGCCTTGATACTTTGTTCCTTTAAGTTATTTTGGATACTCTGCGTCCCTTGCAATTCCACACAGAATATGGAATTAACTTGTCAGTTTCTACAGAGAAGTCAGCTGAGATTCTGACAGGGACTGTGCGGAACCTGTATATCAATCGTAACACTATCAGTTCCTCCTATCCAAAAACATAATGTGTGTTTCCATTTATTCAGAACTTTTAAATTTCTTTCAGCAATGTTTTGTAGTTTTCAGGGTACAAGTCTTGCACTTCTTTCATTAAAGTATTTCCTAAGCATAGTATTGTATTTGCTGTTATTTTAGTTGGAATTTTCTGAACTTCACTTTCAGCCTGCGCATTGTTCACATACAGAAATACAGGACTTTTGCTTATTGATTTCTGTATCCAACAGTTCTCTGGAAGGTTTTACCTGTACTAATATATATTTCCATTAAAATTTTTTTACAATTTTTATACAAGCTCATGCCAAAATAAAGTAGCAATATTTTATTGCTCTCTTTCCAAACTGAAGGCCTCTTGTTTCTTTTCCTTGCCTAACTGCCTTGGCTAGAATCTCTGTACCATGATGAAAATAAACTGCAAGAGCTGACACTCCTGTCTTGTTCCTGTGGATGTTTTGCCCACCTTTTATCAAACTGAGGAAGTACTCTTCCTATTTCAGTTTGCCCTAATGATCTACGACGCCCGGCAATTAAGTCCATAAACGTAATTGTTCTAAAGGCTTCATACCTCGTTGCTGAATGTCACTGTGGTCACCTTCAAAGGGCTCCCCTTGAGAAGCTGTGCTCTGACAACAGGAATCAGTCCACCCTTCAGAGCAGTTTTGGAACTCTTTCTGGAATGGCCACTGAGCACGGTGGCCCAGTGGCAAGTTCACGAACTTAATTGTATAACAATGTAATTTTTAGCCAGTAAATTGTAAAACTATACAATTTTTCCCCAGTAAACAAATAACTCTATTGGAACACCCTCCCTACTCACCTGACCTGGCCTCCAATGACTTTTTCTGACCCAAATAAAACAGAAATACTGAAAGGAAGATATTTTGATGACATTCAGGACATCAAGGGTGATACAATGACAGCTCTGATGGCCATTCTGGAAAAAGAGTTCCAAAATTGCTTTCAAAGGTAGACTAGGTGCTGGCATCGGTGCATAGCTTCCCAAAGGGAGTACTTCAAAACTGACCATACTGATATTCAGCAATCAGGTATGTAGCACTTTGGCTAGGGTGAGTTCGCAGACATAACTGGCAGACCTCATATGTCCAAGAAACTAGCCATTGAAAACACCATGGAGGAAAGCTCTACTCTGACACACACGAGGTCTTCCGAGTCAGAACTGATGTTGCAGCAGCTTTGGGGGTATTATTTTCTGTCTTTTAGAGACATCAAGTAGATTAGCTATAGACGCGGTTGGCTGTGGCCTGGGATGGATGTTTGGGGTGGGTTGAGTAAGAAAAGTGAGTATTCAGGGGAATAACGAAAATGTACTAAAATTAGATGGTAATGAAGATTTCACAGTTCTATTCATACAATGAAAATAATCAACAAAATACTCTTTAAAAGGCTATTTTACATGAATTACATCTCAATGTATTTTAGAAACACTAATTTTGATGAAAGTATGACATTTTAGCACATTAGGTTTCTTGCTAACTGTTGACAGTTAATTACTTTGAAAAACTGAATGGTTAGTACAAATTTACTATAACCCCCTTCAAACATGCACACACCCATAACAAGTAAGCTTTGGCACCACACAGATTTCCAAGAACCTCCCTTTTTTTAGTAAAGGAGATTTCGACATAAAGTTGTATGTTTTTCTTCATGAAGAGTATTTTTAAAGCTAGGCATAAGTTTTCTTTAAGTTTTTAGAAGTTAACTACAGAAATCTGAAATGGAAGACAAGGCAAAGAACTGCAAGGAATAAAAGAAACTATAATTGGGCAATACAGGAACATCAGATATACAGCTAATATATACCTTCACAAATAGTAAATGAATATGTGATAACATCTTTTAATATTAACCTTCATAGTTTCCTATTACTAATGTCTTTTATTCAGAACTTCACTGTAAAAAAAAAATGATGCACATTAATATTTAAAAAGTTGGATCAAACCCTTTATTTACCCTTTATAGCATGCTGGATAATAGTTATGTTTACAGAGTTTCTTAAAAGAATTATCACTGCATACAGTAACTTTACCAATTTCTGAGACAAAAATAAATTGTGTTAAAAACACCTTTCAACATGAACTCATTTTGAGAGAATTCCCTGGTGGTGCTGCACTTCAGGGTAAAAGAGTGCAAATGCATTTTAAATTCAATTGTTTAAAATTTATACTTCATGACAGTATTGAAATTACTCAGTTGTCAGCATTTGAGAGTTTGAGGCTATTTTTTATGCTGAATAAGCTACTATGAAACTATCACACAGTAGCCTTTTGTTTGGCAAATTTCATATAATGATGATTTAACAGCCTAGATATACACTAGAGGGATATAACGTGGTCACATGATACTTCTGTCCTTCTACAATATGTAAGTGACAGTATCAACTGATAAGCAAAACCAAATTAACACAGGTTGTTGTTGTTGTTGTTGCTGGGTGCTGTCGAGCCGGTTCCGACTCAGAGTTACCCTGAGAACAGCAGAATGAAACCCCCCTCTGGCTTTGCTGCAAAGGTTATTTAAACAAGTTACATATAAAGAATAAACTTTCATTATTTCTAATCTAAAACTAAAATTAAATGTTTTGTAGCCTTTATTACAAAGGCAAGCTTATGCTCTTCCTTCCATTCTTACATCACTGCTGTTAAAAAAAAACCACTGCTGTTGAGTCAAATGTGACTCACTGCTGTTGGCAATTATGCCTATGATAATAACTTCTGAGGTTGGGAGACAATGCCAACTTAGCTTCTTCTATAGTTTCTACCATAATTATACTTGATGATATTTAACAGATACGTCATAGTATTCTATTTCAAATATACTAAGGATAAAACCCCAAAAACCCAGTGCCGTCAAGTCTCATCCTACTCATAGCAACCCTAGAGGTCAGAGTACAACTGCCCCATAGAGTTTCCAAGGGGCACCTTGCAGATCTGAACTGCTGACCTTTTGGTTACCAGCCAAAGCACTTAACCACTACACTACCAGGATTTCCATATTAAGAATACTAGCACAATCATATTAAGGATAATAAACCAAAACCAAACCCACTGCCACCAAGTCGATTCCAAGTCACAGCGACCCTACAGGACAGAGCAGAACTGCTCCATAGTGTCCAAGGAGCATCAGGAGGATTCGAACTGCTGACCTTTTGTCTAGCAGTCATAGCACTTAACCACTACACCATCAAGATTTCCACTGAGGATACTAGTACAGATAAAAGTTCAGATTGTTTGTGACTTAAAATCTTATTCTTCAAGCTTATTTATTTTCTTATTTACAACTTTCTATAGAGCTGCCAAGAAGAAGCATCACAAGCTGGGTGTCTTCAAAAACAATAGAAATTTTGCTTCTCACAGTTTGCAGGCCAAAAAGCACAAAATCAAGGTGTCAGGAGGGCCAGGCTCTCTAGGAAGGCTCTGGGGGAAGACCCTTCCTGGCCTTTTCCTAGTTTCTCAAGCACTTTTTTTAAAGGTTACACTTTGGAGTAAACGTTTATTTTTTAAAGCCAAACAACAGCAAAGGAATAACTATAAGATACTAAAGAAAGCTTTGACAAGGAATGTAAATCCATTCCTCCTCAATTTGCCTTTCCCAGCACAACCGACCATAAGACTGTGCAACTCAAAAGGGCCAATACGAGGGCATTTCAGCTCACTAGTGCCTAGGATGTCAAACTTTATGCACTCCTATCCATTTTTAACATCTTCTAATTTTCCTAGACTCATCCTTTGTACACTTCACATTCCAACTGTTACTGGCCTACGTAGCTATTTCTCTTCATTTTGAGTCATGTCACACCAGCAAACGAGTGTCCTGAAAGATTTATTTGATCCATGTCACTCAAGTCGACTGGGCTTTGAGCAGACTGCTCGTCCTAGTTGCACTTTGAGTGCCTTCCGATCTGAGGGGCTCATCTTCCGGTACTATGCCGACAATGCTTCAATACGATTTGTAAGATTTTCACTCGCCAATTTTTTCAGAAGTGGACCACCACGTCCTTTCAGCCCACTTTAGTATGGAAGTTCCACTAAAACTTGTCGAGCACAGGTAACCCTGCTGATATTTGAGACAGCAGTGTCACAGCTTAAAGCACCATAACAACATGTAAGCCATGATAGTAAGGCAAACTACCAGACTACTGGGAAATAACACTGTAGCTTAGTCATGTCACATTCAGTGCAAATAATAATAATATAAAAAATACTATTATAATGAAACAATAATCACACTTCTGAACTGCCCTCCATTTTCCAAAACTCCTCTCTAAGACCTTCTAAGATTCTTCCTACCAAATCAGTCTCTTTGTCACTAATTCTATAATACAGTCATAACAGCATTATAGCATCCTTGCGATGTGTATAAATTTAAGTCCTACCTTATAGCCTTCATGCTACCTTGCCAAGTGCTGTCGAGTCGAATCCAACTCATGGCAACCCTAGGGGCCAGGGTAGAACTAACCCAAGCATTCAATAAATGTTTGCTTATCCCACAGATAGTTCTTCATTACAAAACACCATATTTGCAGTGTACTGACCATTGTAATTCATGCAACTTTCATTTTTTTACTATAATTCATAAACTGAATTTCAGATATGACAAAAATAATACTGCCAAAGAAGTCTGAGATATGCATATTTAAAACATATTTAAACACCAATGTTACATACAGTAATAAAAACAATAATAATATTTTCTATAATACCTATCGAGTAGTTAACTTTCGCCAGGAACATAAATCATTAGGTATATCAAGTACCTCATTTAAGCCTCACTTTACCCCTACTGGAAACTCTGGTGGCATAGGGGTACAGTGCTACAGCTGCTAACCAAATGGTCAGCAGTTTGAATGTGCCAGGTGCTTCTGGGAAACTCTATGGGGCAGTTCTACTCTCTCACTATGAGTCAGAATCGACTCAACAACAGTGGGTTTGGTTTGGCCTTTGATTATAAACCTACTAGGGGTTACAGTGGTTACAAACTACCATTGCTAGCCAAAAGGTTGGCAGTAAAAATCTATCAAGCACTCCTTGGAAACCCTATTGGGGTTTCTACTCTGTTCTCATAGAGTTGCTATGAGTCGGAATCAACTCAGTGACAAGGGATCTGGTTTTTCGGTTTTTTTTTTTTTTTCCTCAGTTAATAACCGCATTGAGATACAAATTAAATTAGCCTCATGTTACAGATGAGAAAACTGAGGCACTCAAAAGTTAAAAACTCTACCCAAGGTGACAGTGACAGTGCCAGGAAGCAACATGATTCCAAAGTCCAAGTTCTGAATATTTTATTTTTCTATTGTTACAAAAATCATACACACACACAGCAGACCCAAAGAAAGTTTTTATCAGAGGATATCTTCCTGAACATTAAGGAGAAATAGAACAATTTGAAAAATAAAACATTTTAACAGCTAACTTTATTAACAGAATAGGCATAATTAAGGCCAAGTCTAAAAATAATTTCAAAAAAATCCACAAGTAGATTCATATTCTATTGGCAACAATGTTAGACTGGCTTTCAAAAGTTGAATTTAAAAAGAATATCCCAATGTGCAGTGTATGTAAAGCTTCATCCTTCAATGTAAATAGATTTCCTGGGGACAGTGATGATTCAGTGGTAGAACTCCCGTCTTTTATAGGGGAGAGTCAGGCTCCGTTTCTAGTCAAAGACTCTCACATGCAGCCACCACGCATCTATCAGCAGAGGCTGGCATTCTGCTATGATGCTGGACAGGTTTCAGGGGAGCTTTCAGACCAAGACAGATGAGGAAGAGAGGACTGGCAATCTATTTTCAAACACCAGCCACAGGAAAATATTTAAAAATAAACCTACTTCTTTTTTTTTTCCCTTAACATCATCATGGACTTTGATGTTAGTAAATGCATCCTCTAATTTAAAAAAAGAAACTTTTCCCAGTAAGGTAAACTGAGAATGCAAACATGGCAGTAAATTTGTATCTTCCAGGCTTTACACACTGATTTTAGCTATTACTTCACGAAGAATAGTTTACTAGATGTGATATACTGTTTATTTAGTTGGATAAACATGGCCTTAGAAAATAAAACCGACTTTCACCTACCACGTCACAATAGCGAAGTCACAGACAGCGAAACAATATTTTGGCAACTGCAGGAAAGAAGGAAACTATAAGGGCTTTTTTATAGGAAAAACACACGGAAGTAAAAGAACAACTGTTACCTGTACACTGTCCCCCATTGGTCGGATCTCCGTAATAACCAGGCATGCAGTCCTGACACTGCTTTCCCGTGGTGAGGTTTTCACACTGTTCACACTCATTGTTATTTACGCACGTGCTATGCCCATTACACTGGCATGCTGAAAAAACAGTAAACAGTGTTATGAATACCACAGGACAAAATCAAATACAGTAACTATCAAGACAAAGAATTTATTTTAAAAATCTAGATGGCAGCAAAATCCAAGTCATTTTTTTCTAAGATTTTTTTTAAATGCGTGGAATATGTGGTTCACAATACAAACACAGGTGTTACGGCAAGTTGTGTGCTGAAATTCGATCGCATGTTCTATGAAACCAAGGTTTGGAGACAAAGTAAAACAAAAACTACAGCTAAGAAAAGAAGACTTTTCAGCATGGTCCTTAAAGATTCAGGTTAACGTCCTGTCTATTCAAGTCCACAAAACCCATTCCAAACATGTTCCCATTCAGTCAAATCCAGTTCACAGCGACCTTAAGGGACAGAGCAGAACTAAACTAAAGAAAATAAATCACTGCCATCAAGTCAATTCCAACTCATAGTGACCCCAATACTACCCCCTAGGGTACCCAGGTGGCTGGTAGATTCGAACTACCAATCTTGTGGTTAGCAGCTGAGCTCCTAGACCAGGGATCCAAGGGCCATACACACAAGACTAAATTACAGCTTTGATAATGCTAAAACATGTCATATTTATATTTATACATAACAAAGTATTGACAGATACAGAAAAGTACATGCCATTAGGCCCTTCAAGAATGTAAACTAATAATCAGAATAACAAAAATAGCCCTTTTAAACTCATTGGCATATATGTTTACCTTCTTTGAGCATGAATAGCTTCAAGGCCTAAGTAAAGTTCCATATGAATTCAAACTAAAGGGAATCAAGATTCTCAGCTTAAAAAAATTTTATGTCTTCACATTGTAAGACTTCTAATATATTTTGATATTACAGTGAAACTTGTGGGAGCTGGAACTTGACCAGACTGCCATGCTTTTCTGGGTCTCACAAGTTGGCTGCCAATGACAGGGAACAAGCAGTCTTACCGCTTTTCTACCACTCTCTACTAGTAAAAAATATTTGCATTTTCCTTCTCTGACAGGTTCTGGCTTTTGCAGATTTTACTACAAGCATTGCACCAGAACTGAAAAACTTCACATTAAGAAATAATGTTTATTCACAAAAGCTCATGTCCTCACAACCCATAAAAAGCAGTAAATCAAGTGAATTCCAGTGCACAGTGACCTTATGAGACAAAACAGAACTGCTCTCATGGAGTTTCCAAGGCTAGCAGTCCTTCAGGACAGAGAAGAACTGCCCCATGGCATTTACAAGAGGGTCATCTTGAAGGAAGCCGACTGCCACATCTTTCTCCTGTGGAGAGGATAGGTTCCAACCACTGACCTCTAGGTCAGAAGCCTCATGCTTAATGACTGTACCACCAGGGGTCATTTTAGTGACTATATGAGACCTAAACGGAAACCCTGGTGAAGTAGTGGGTTAAGTTCTACGTCTGCTAATCGAAACATCAGCAGTTCAAATACACCAAGAGCTCCCTGGAAACTCAACAGACCAGTTGTACTGTGACCCTGAGGGTCACTAGGAGTCAGACCCACCTCAATGGCTGTGGGTTTTTTGGGCTTATGGGACCCAATATTGACTGTCAACACTGCTCCTTTCATACGCATTTCTGTCACTGTTACAACCAGTAGAGCAGCCAGCATTTAACTGAGCTCCCTCTCACTCTAGCCAGGAAGACAGTGTTCAGTCAGTTCCAGTTTTTTGTGGCTACCATCTATTCTGACCAACCAAATGCAACTATAACATCAGTTTTAAAACACTGTAAACACTTTCCAATGGCCAAATACTATACCAACTGCTACCCAAGAATTATATCACTTCATTCTCACAGTACTTCTTTGCGGAAGGTACTATTTATAGGACTACATCCAAGAAGAAGAAACCCAGGTCAGGTAACTAACCAAGGTCACCAAGGTCATGGAGTCAATCAATGCCAGGGACAAATGTAAACAGGGAAGTCTGAAACAAAAGACCAAATGTAACAATGTAAACTGCCTTTCAGATGCAGAATAGAAAAGGGTTTTCCGGAGAGACTTGCACAGCCTCTCAACATGAACTAACATCAGATGGTGAGGAAATACACAAGAGTAAACACCAAACTCTGATCTCTGACAGCAATTTTCAGAGGCATAACTACTATACAACAGTATAGCACTTTACGCAGTCGCGGGAAAAGGTTACACAGCCACTGTTTTCAAACTTTGTATTATGCAACAATTAAGAGACTATTTATTCTGTTTGCCATAAACTACATGAAACAAGGTTACAAAACATTGTATTTAGAATGATCAGAAATGCTTTAAAATGTATGCACTTGTTCACCTCTGGAAAAGTTAATGATGGTTCTTTTAGCCTACTAAGATTTTTCTGTAAATTTTTCTCTAAAAAATTCATATTTTTATATAATAATAAACCAGTGTTATTGAGAACATCCATTTTTAAATAATGGGCTCATAAGGTTATGATTTCACAGAAAATTTATTACAGGGCACCACTACATTAATGCACCCAGGTAAAAACAAAATTTATTGAGTGCCTATATATACATAAAGCATTACTTGAAGATATGAAATAAAATATGGGTTATTAAACATATTTTATGAAACTTCTGGCCATACAGGAAGTCACCAAAAACACAAAAGTGTTTTAACTTCTGAATAAGATGTTAAATTTAGCATTCACATCTAACTCTTTTCTCACTAATTTCCACTGAAATAAGGAAACTGCTCAGCAACAACTGGAATTTCAGAATTGTGCCAGCTACACAAATAAAACTAGAAAATGTAGCCTACGGCACTTGCAGAAATAGACCCCAAGCACACCTGGCACAACTGTTAGCACTCAGCTGCTAAACAAAAGGTTGGCATTATCCTGAACTGAACTGTGTCCCCACAAACATGTGTCAACCTGTCTAGGTAACAATTCCCAGTAATGTGTGGTGTGCTCCATTTTGGGAGTTGATGTAATTTAACTGTGTGTTGTAAATCATAATTCTAAGAGGTTAATGAGGCAAGATTAAAGGTAGTTATGTTAATGAGGCAGGACCCAATAAGATTCGGTCTTACACCTTCAGTCAATCTCTTTCAAGGTATAAAAGAGAGAAGTGAGCAGAGAAGGACCCCCCTACTACCAAGAAAGAAGCACCAGGGACAGAGAGTGACCTCTGGATCCAGGGCCCCGACACCAAGAAGCTCCTAGCCCAGGAGAACACTGATAACAACGACTTTGCCCCAGATGCAGTAAGAGAGAGAAAGCCTTCCCCCGGAGCTGCTACCCTTAATTAAGACTTTCAGCCTCCAAAACTTGAGAGAATCAATTTCCGGTTGTTGAAGCCAGCTACTCGCAGTATTTCTCCTGTAGCAGTACTAGATAACAACAGGAAGTTTGCACCATCCCCCTCCCTGCAGTGACTTCACAGGAGAAAGACTTGAGCAGTCTGTTCCCACAAAGTTATAGCCAAGAAATCCCAATAGGCAGTACTACTCTGTCACATGAGGTAACTGAATAGATTCAATAAAATTCCAAAAATCAAATCTACTGCTGTCGGGTCAGGTCTGACTCATAGTAACTCTAGAGGTCAGAGGAGAACTGCCCCATAGAACTTCCAAGGAGTGCCTGGAGGATTTGGGTCAGCAGATGTCGCACTTAATCCACTATGTCATCAGAGTTTCCAACAAGATTCAATAGCACCTAACCAAAAGAAAAATAATGTACCTCACTCAAATCTCCTTGCTTAAGATGAGTTTCAAAGCCCAGGACGGGCACGTGGCACTCAATAAGCAAACCATGAAGACACGTTTATAAAAGTCACTGGAAACTACGAAACAAGAACTCCAACATGTCATGTAGGATACAAACCAAGAAGAAAGCTGGTGTAATTTAGACCTAATTGCAGACAAAACTTCCAGCAAAAAAGACTGGTCACTGGCATAGCTTTTCACTGGTACAGTAGTAACGACGAAGGAGAGAGCACGTTATACACAATAAGCTGTAAGAGCCAGAAGGCGACAGAACTGCCTGGTTTTTCCAGGTCTCAAAAGTTTTCCACTTTTTTTGACAGGGTGCTTACTCTCATTCTCTATTAAGCATCCTACCTTGAAGGTCCATCAGACCAGAGGGTCCCCTGAAGAAACGGCCCCCAGACTCTGTTAGCCCAGAGCTGAAACCTGGGCTGAAGCCAACCCTTCAGACAGAGACACACAGTGATGCTGGTGAAGAGTGTGCTTCTTGACTTAAATGCATGCATGACACTGTCCTCAGCGGCCCGTCTCTAGAAGTGAGACGAGAGGGTCGAGGGGGACAGGAGTTGGGGGAATGGACAGGGAAAATACACGGCAGGAAAAGGAGGAGTGTGCTGTCACAGGGCGGGAAGGGACAGCAGTTACAGTTGCATGGCGGTGTGTGTGCGGGGTTTTACACAGCAAATTGATTTGGATTGTAAACTTTTACTTAAAGCACAATAAAATATTTTTTGAAAAAGAATCCCACGTCGTATTAGTTTTTACTTTTCTGACTCTGATAGGTTTTCACCTTACACAGGTTCTGGCTATCACGGGTTTTCCTATATATAAAAAGACAGACCCAAGCATAATGGCTTTATTAAAAATAGACAAGCCTATGATTACCTTTTATTTCCTGGCTCAACAGGTTAAATATGATTATACCTAATAGTTCTTTCAACAGGATGTTGGATCAACAGGTTATATATGATTAGACCTAATAGTTCTTTCAGTGTACATCATTACTGGAAAGGTCCTTAAAAACAACCTAGTGGCAGAACACGAGCAAAACTAAGAAGTAGCTATCATTTCTATTTTGTCCAAATTTGAATACCAGTCCAGATGGCTCCTTCTTCATGGATCCAAAAACAGGAAAACACCTAAATAAAGCATAATAAAGAAAATCTGGGGGTGAATGCAGATCATCCTGCTGCCTCCATCTTTTGGAATTGGGGAGCATGAGTGGATGCCTCAACAAGCTGAGGACAGGAAGTCTCAGGGATGGCCTCAAGGACCTCAGCTACTCTCATTGCTCCTTGTCTTTGGCTCCTTGAGGACTCAGATTGAGGTACAGGGAGATGAGAAGATAGGGTGAGAGGGGACAGGATCAAATGGAAATGAGAACTTATAGATGACAAGGGGGAGACTGCGGTCACAGGATGGTGAGGACGGGAGGGGCAGTTACAAGAGAACAGTAGTGTGAGTTTCAGATATTATATGGCAAACTGATATGGACTGTATAACCAAAACCAAAAACCAAACCAAGTTCCATCAAGTCAATTCTGACTCACGGCGACCCTCTAGGACAGAGTAGAACTGTCCCCCATAGAGTTTCCAAGGGGTGCCTGGTGGATCTGAACTATCAACCTTTTGGTTAGCAGATGCAGGCAGCACTTACCCATTATGTCACCAAGATTTCCACGGACTGCATACTTACACTTAAGTCCTAATAAAATTTTTTCTAAAAAAATCTGGGGGGTGATATGCAAATAAAGCACAAAAGTTTTGAAAAATGTATATTCTACAACAGATATAAAATATTTAAAAATAGGCACTTGGCATTGTCAACAAAACTGAAAAAATATATATACACAAAAATTCAAGGGAAAATTTAACAGAAACATTATTCTACACATGTTGCTAGCTCCTTTCAAGTCAGTTCTAACAAGAAATGAAACAAGAATTTAAAGCAAGTATGGTAAGGAGAGTTTGCACTGGTAGCCTATTTTTACTGTACCTATATCATGTTAAGTCTCTAAATTCGTGGTAATTTGTTATGTAACAGTACACAGCTAATACTTTTCATAATAAAGAGCAAGATAGAAAAAAAAATGTTATCTCTGGAATGAAAAAGAATCCTTGACATACTCTAGTAAACTTCTATGTATTTTCTATGTTCTCTTCTTAGGTATAAAAATGGCTAGGACTGTTATGTCCTCTGGGCAAACTGACATGTTGACCATTATAAAACGATAGTCCTTAGTAAAGATAACTTTTTTTGTTCGTTTTGAAATCTGTTTGTTTGATACTAATGTAGCCAAACCAGATTTCTCTTAACTATTGTTAGCATAGTATAATGATTTCTATTCTTTTAAATTATTGTGCTGTGAAAAAGGTATAAAGGACATCTAAATTACTAATGATGAAGTTAAACTGTCCCTATTTGATGATGATACAATATTATACATAGAAAACCTAAAAGATTCCAGCAAGAAAACTGCTGAAACTAATAGAAAAATTGAGCACAGTAGCAGGCTACAAGATAAACATACCAAAATTGGTTGGATTCCTATACACCAATAAAAAGAATGATAAGAAAGAATCAGGAAAATAATACTATTTATAATACCCCCAATAAAATATAATACTTAGGAATAAATCTAACCAGGGATGTAAAAGACCTATAAAAAGAGAACTACAAGACACTATGGCAAGAAACCAAAGGAAATCTGCGTAAGTGGAAAAACATACCACGCTCATGGATAAGTAGACGCAACACTGTGAAAATGACAATTCTACCGACAGCTATTTATAAGTACAGTACAATCATGATTCAAACATCAACAACAATCCTTAAAAACATAGAAGAACTTATCATTAACTTTAAATGGAAAGAAAAGAATCCCAGGACAAGTAAAATACTACTGAAGAAGAAAAATAAAATAAAAGGACTCATATTACCTGCCCTCAAAACCTACTACACAGCTAGATAGTCACAGCATGGTGTTGGTACCATGACAAATATACTGACCAATGGAAGAGAACTGAGAACCTAGATGTAAATCCAACCACCTATGGTCACCTGATCTTTGAGAAGGGCCCAAAGTGCATTAAATGGGGAAAAGATATTCCTTTATTCACAAATAGTGCTTGGAAAACTGATGTCCATCTGCAAAAAAAAAAAAAAAAAAACTGAAACAGGACCCACACTTTGGACCACCTATAAAAGGTAATTCAAAATGGATCAAAGACCTAATGTAAAGCCAAAAATTATAAAATTTATAGGAGAAAAAATAGGATCAATGTTAAAAATCCTGATACAGAGCATTAACAGGATACAAACCATAATCTACAACAAATGACAGAACATAAGCTAGATAACTGGGATCTTCTAAAACTTAAACACTTACAGTCATCAAAAGACCTCACTAAAAGAGTAAAAAGAGAACCTACAGACTGGGGAAAAATAAAAAAAAATTAAAAAATAAAACTTTGGCTATTACAAATTAGACAAAGCTCTAATCTCTCTAAAATCTGTAAGAAAATCCAGCACCTCTACTACAAGAAGTAGCCCAATTAAAAAAGGCGTAAAGGAAATGAATGCACACTTCACTAAAGAAGACATTTAAGCAGCCAATAGGTACATGAGGAAATAACTGCATTCAGTAGGCATTAGAGAAATGCAAATCAAAACCACAGTAAGATATTATCTGACCGTGGCATTACTGGCAGGAATCAAAAAAAATAAATAAAAAATAAAAATGCTATCAGGGCTGCAGAGAGATTGAATGCAAAATGATACTACCATTTTGGAAAACAACATGGTGCCACCTTAGAAAGCTGGAAAAAGAAGTAGCATGTGATCCAACAATTCCACTCCTAGGAATATATCCTAGAGAATTAAGACTCACCACACGAACAGACATATATACATGTATGTTCACTGCAATACCGTTTACAATAGCAAAATGATGGAAACAACCCAGATACCCATTAATGAATGAATGGATACACAAACTGGTAAAAAAAAAAAAAAAAAAAAAAACACAATACACAATACACAATAATGAAGAACAACACTGGAATCTGTGAAACATCTCATAACATGGATGAATCTGAAGGGCATTATGCTGAGGGAAATAAGTCAATCACACAGAAACCGACATTATTTTCTGAGTCTACCACTATAAAAACTCATGAAAAGTTTTACACACAAAAAGAATACCTTATGGTGTTAAAAGAGAGAAAAGGAGTGGGGATGCAAAAAGACTCAACAGACAACAGGTAAGTGGTTACTTTGGTGAAAAGTAAGACAGTACACAATACTGGGGAAGCTAGCGTAACTTCTACAAAATAAAGTCATGGAAACTCCATAGATACATCGAAACTCCCTAAGGAACTGAACTGCTGGGCTGGGGGCTTTGAGGAACATGGTCTCAGGGAACATCTAGCTCAATTAGTGTAACATAAAGAAAATATTCCCCATTTTACTTTGGTGAGTAGCATCTGGGGCCTTAAAAGCCTGTGTGTGGCCATCTAGGACTCTTCACTGGTCTGGCCTCTTAGCGAACAACAAAGAATGAACAGAACTAAGAGTGAAGGCACAGATTAGTCCAAAGGGTTACGAGATCCCATCCACCGCGGCCTCCACCAGACTGCACAGAGTACAACTTGATGGTGCCCGGCTACCACCACTGAACTTTCTGACACGGATCACAATAAAGGGTCCCAGACAGAGCCAGAGAAAAGTGTAGAACCTAATTCTAACTCAAAAAGAAAGATCAGACTTGATGGCCTGAGAGAAACTGGAGAAACATTCAGAGCATGGCCCCCCAGACACATCCTTTCAGCTCAGTAAATAAGCCACTCTTAAAGTTCACCCTTCAGCCAAAGACTGGACAGGCCCATCAGAAAGAGAGAGAGAGACTAAAGGGGCACACCAGTCCAGGGGTGTGGGTTAGACGGCAGAGGGGACAGGAAAGATGACAACGTGGAAATAAAGGTTGAGAAGAAACTGTTGACATTTTGTGACGCTGTTAACCAGTGTTATGAAACAACACGTGTACTGTTTAATCAGAACTAGTCTGTTCTGTAAACCTGCATCTAAAGTGCAATAAAAAGAAAGAGAGAGGGAGGTAGGGATAGTTTGTGCCTAAAAATCCTACATTTTAAGCAGAGTCCTTATAGGCAGCACAGCCAGGTTTTATTTTTCACTCAGCATGACCATCTTGGCCTTTTTATTGTGGTGTTTAGATCATTTATGTTATATTAATGTGATTACTGATGACGCTGAGCTTAAGCCTACCATTTTTCTGTAAGTTAATTATTTGTCCCATCTGTTTGTAGGCCTCTTTTCCTCTTGTTCTGCTTTATTTTGGATTAATTATCGTAATTCCACTTTACCTAGTTTTATGGCTTATTACTATGATTCCTTGGTATTTTACCAGCTCTTCCAGAACTCAAAATATACATCTCCAGGCTCTAACAGTCTGACTTCAAAATATATTATATCACATAAAACAGAAGAATCTTACAACACCATACCTCCAGCTTCCTCCCCAGCCTTTGAGTTATAGTTTATTTCTGCATATGCATGAAAACTCATAATACTTTATTGTCATTTTTACTGTACAATTTCTTCTTAGATATTTCAATAATAAGAAGAGCATCTTTACCCATACTGTTATTTTCATTATCTTCATATTCCTTTGTACAGGTCCAGATTTATATCCAAAATAATTTCCTTCTGATTAAAGGGATTCCTCCATTATTTCTTCTACAACAAGGCCACTGGTAATGAATTCTTAGAACTTTTGAAAGTGTGAGAAAGTCCTTATCCATCTTCATTATTGAAAGATACTATCACTAAGCAAAAAATTTAGTCAACCTCTTTTTTCTTTTGGTATTTTAAAGATGCTGCTCCAATGCCTTCTTTCAGTTTTACTAATGAGAAATGTGGTATCAGACTTATCTTTTCCTCTGCAAATAATGTATCTTTCTTTTTTCCTTTGGCTGCTTAAATTATCTTCTTACCATTAGTTTTAAGCAATGTGATTACTTTGCCTCTGCATACAGATTTCTTCATGTTTCTTGGGCTAGGATTGACAGATGTTCTCGAGTCTGTGGGTTGTTAGATTTCATCAAATTTGGAAAAATTTTGGCCATTATTTCTTACAGTTCTTCTAAACCTCTTCTCTCTTCTCTCCTTTAGGGTATCCTGTATTGGGCCACATGATACTGTTCCACAGCTCGCCCGCGCTCGGCTCACTTTTTTTCACCATTCTTCAGTGTGTACTTCGGTTCACGTACTCCTCTGTTGTGTTGGAGTACACCAACCTTTATTTTTGCAGTGTTTACTCTGATATTAAGTTCATTCACCCCAAACACTGCACTGTTCATATTTATAAGTTCTACCTGAGACTGTTTTGTATTTTCTGTGATCTACTTAGCATATTCAGTAATTTTTTAAGCACATGGAATGTCGTTGTAACAACTGTTCCTATCTTTTTTCTGCTAATTCTTACAGTCTGATTCATTTCTGGGTTGGTAACAACTGGTTCATTTTCCCTCTTCATTATGGCTGTTATTTTCCTGCTTCTTGGTCTATCTGCTAATGTCTGATAGGATGGTAGACAGTACGAATTTTTCATGCTACCTTGCCGGCTATTTTCACATTTCTAAAAATATTCTTTAGTTTTGTTCTAGGATGTAGTTAATTGGAGACACCTTGATCATTCTGGTCTTGCTTTGAAGCTTTGTACACTGATCAATGAAGGATTTACTCTAGGTAGAGTACTTCTGAGCACTCTACTAAAAACTAGTGAATAACGAGCTTTCCTACCCTACACGCTAGGAGCAGACAACATTTCCAGCCCTCTGTGTTACTGATGGTAGTTTCCTTTACCCTTTTTGAGTAGTTTCTTCTGAAGATTCAAATAGTTTCCCACAATCATGCCCTTACAGACTACCAAGCCGGGTATTTGCTGGAGGGCTCTTCTGCCATTTGCTAGAGTACTAATTCTTTGGTATTCTTTCTGAGAAATTCAATCACCTTGACCTCCCTAGATTCCCAGCTCCCCCTCCTCGGCTCTGAGTGAGCACCAAGAGCCACCTGTGTCTCCCCAGCTGTCCTGCCTCACCCAGACCTTCTTCGGGTATTAATCTGGCATAGCCATCACGATCACCTCACATCCTTCCTGTCTTTGAGAGGCAGCTCTCCTTCCCTGCCTGATGTCCACTTCCTTCAGGACTGCTTCTTTATTTTTCTTATTTCCTAACTGTTTCAGGCAGGAAGGTAAACTGAACTGCTGTCAGCGTATCCAATCATCCTGCTTTGCTCACAACTGTCATTGTTTTGGCACTGAAAGCGCTGCAAAACCTCCTGGTCTGGGACACACTCTGACTATTGGTCACTTTAGTGACCCTGTCTGCTGGATAATCAAGGTCCCTTAATATTTTTAAATATATTTAAAACATAATTTACTACTGAATGCAAAGGTAATACAAATGTACTGTGGGTATTACAATATTCTGAAGCAGTAAGATTCTTATACTATATTTGAAGCATAATAATACTTAAACATAGACTTCCAATAAGATAAAGATGTATGCTGAAAACCAAGAGCAATCATCAAAAGAAGGAAATGCAATCAATAAACCAATAAAGTAAATAAAATGAAACTACAAAATATGTTCAGTTAATGCAAGAGAAGGCAGAAAAAGGAGCAAACAGGAACAAAGAACAGATGGAAAATAGAGAACACAAACAGCCAGATGTTCAATTTAAGCCAAATCATACCAATAATTACATCTACCTTAAATGGTCCAAACTCACTAATGTAATGGTACAGACTGTCAAACTGGAATAAACATCAAAATCTAGCAAAATGTGCTATCTATAAAAAAAATTCTTTAAATATAGAGACACAGATAACTTAAAGTAAAAAGATAGAAACAGACACACTGTGAAAACACTAATCAAAAGTATTTAGTACTTAGAGGAAAATTTCTAACACCAAATGCTTATGAAAGGAAGAAATCAACAATCATCTAAATTTGTACTTTATGTAGCTAGAAAAAGAAGAGCAAATTAAACTTACTGTAAGAAGAAGGTAGGGAAAATTAAAAGAACAGGCACATAAGATGGAAAATATTTTTAAAAATCAATCAACAAAAAAGGTGTTTATAGAGTCAATGAAATTCACAAACCTCTAGCAGGTTTGTTTAATCTCTGATTAAAACAAACACAAATTATCAATATTTAGAAAAAATATAACCAAAGATTCCACTGACAGTAAAAACACAAGGACAAATATTATCAATACTTTTATGTCAACAGCATCTTAGATGAAAAAGACAAATACCTTAAAAGACGTAAGGCACCAAATTCACTGGAGAAAAACTATACAACTTAAATAGCACCATTTCTACTAAATAATTGAACAGTTAGTTAAATCTGTCTCACACAGAAAGTTCTAGGCCAGACATCTTCACTGCTAAACTATACCAAATATTTGAGGAAGAAATAATGGCCAGGTCTACACAAACTCCAGCTCACCCATCATTGTTCACTGAAAACACCACACACTTCTACACCACACTGCAGTGTTCTCTCTGTCATTAACCACATAACCACATCTACAAGGGTGTCTTTCTATAATCTCTAGCATGTTTCACTGGCCTGCTTGCCCATTCTTCTACCAACTGTACACTGAAAAGTACAGATGACTATAGATATTGCTAGTGGGTAGCCGTATTTTATTTTTTTCTTTTTGCTTTCTGAAAACTCAGTGAAAGAATAGAATGAAGGCAGTCACAGAACTCCAGAGACCACCCTTAACTAAAAAGGTCATTTTCTCTTATATGTCAACAATAAAAAACGTAAAGAAGAGATTAAGAAAACACTTCCATTTACAACAGCACTTAAAAGAATGAGGTACCTAGGAATATACAGCCATTGTGCAAAACAGTCTGGCTGCTCCTCAAAAAACTAAAACCTGAATTACCAGCAGGCAGGTAACTCCATCATAGGCATAACACACTTGCTATGAGGCACAACACACTTAACACTTCTCAGGCTGAAAGAACCGAAGGAAAAATTCAAGCCTTGACTTGCAATTGTGATGGATTCTATGGGGAAAGTGTTAAACAACTCAGAAAACATCAAAAGAAGATGGAAGAACTATACAGAATCACAACACCAAAAAGAGCTGGTCAACATTCGACCATTTCAAGAGGCAGCATGTGATCAGGGATCAATGGTCCCAAAGGAAAAAGTTCAAGATGCACCAAAGGCAATGGCAAAAAACAAGGAATTGATGGAATATCAAGTGACATGTTTCAACAAATGGAAGCAGTATTGGAAGCACTCACTCATCTATGCCAGGAAATCTGGAAGATACCTAACTCACCAACTGACGAGAAGAGATTCACATTTATGCCTATTCCCAAGAGAGATGATCCAATTGACTGTGGAAATTACTGACCAATGTCATTAATGTCATGGGGAAGTAAAATTTTGCTGAAGATTATTCAAAAGCAACTGCAACAGTATATTGACAGGGAACTGCCAGAAATTCAAGCTGGATTCAGAAGAGGATATGGAACCAGAGATATCATTGCTGATGTCAGATGGACCCTGGCTGACAGCAGAGAATACCAGAAAGATGCGTTTTACTGACTCTGCAAAGGCATTCAACTGTGTGGATCATAACAAATTGTGAATAATGCTGTGAAGAATGGGATTCCAGAACACTTAATTGTGCTCAAGAGGAACCTATACATAGATCAAGAGGCAACTGTTAGAACAGAACAAGGGGATGTTGTACGGCTTAATGTCAGGAAAGGTGTGCATCAGGGTTGTATCTTTTCACCATACCTATTCAATCTGTAAGCCGAGCAAATAATTCAAGAAGCTGAACTGTATGAAGAAGAATGCGGTATTAGGACTGGAGGGAGACTTATTAATAGCCTGTGCAATTCAGATGACACAATTTTGCTTGCTGAAAGTGAAGAAGACTTGAAGCACTTATTAATTAAGATTAAAGATCACAGCCTTCAGTACACATTGTACCTCAACATCAAGAAAACAATAATCCTCACAACTGGTCCAGTAAGCAACATCATGACAAATGGAGAAGGGATGACAGCTGTCAAGGATTTCATTTTACTTGGATCCACAACCAACACCCCTGGAACCAGCAGTCAAGAAATCAAAAGACACACTGCACTGGGAATATCTGCTGTGAAAGACCACTTTAAGATGCTGACAAGCAGAGATGTCACCTTGAGGGCTGTTGCACAGGAGCCAAGCCACAGTATATTCAGTTGTATCATATGCATGCAAAAGCTAGACAATGAACAAGGAACACCAAAGAACTGATGCTTTTCAATTGTGGTGTTGGTGAAAAACATTAAATACACAATGGACTTCCACAAGAACAAACAACTCTGTCTTGGAAGAAGTTCAACTAAACATTCTGTAGAAGCAAGAATAGCAAGACTGCATCTCACATCCTTTAGACGTGTTACAAGGAGGGATCAGTCCCTGGAGATGGACATCATGCTTGGCAAAGCAGACCATCAGTGAAAAAGGAGAAGACTCTCAGCAAGTTGGACTGACACTGTGGCTGCAACAATGGGCTTAAGCAATCATGAGGATGGTGCAGGACGGCCAGTGTCTTCTTTTGCAGTACAGACGGTTGCTACAAGTTGGAACCCACTCAATAGTACCTAACAACATAACACACGTTGTATATCTAATTAATTTTATTAATTTTAATTAAACTGTATGTTTTGTAAATAAAATGACTTTAGTCTAATTCATTAGCTGTTGTATCTCTGATATCTAAATTACTCCTTGGCCCATAACAGGCAATCAATCAAAAATATTGCATGAATTAATTTTTCAGGAAGGTTGATTTTGATTCAGCTAAGAACAGATTCCTTAAGGAGATTGCTTCTAAAAAATTAAATGGCTTTCAAAATTGAATGACAGTGTATACCAATGGCAGCTTTCAACATGAGGCAGGTAACGCCATCATAGATGTTATAGATATTCTCACAGTTATGACAGGCATGAAGATTGATTAAATTGTTCTTTGAATTACTTGAATTTCAATATGTTACAATGTTATGAGGCATAAAAGACTATACTGCAGGGTACAATAATTTTTTTCTACCTAACAGTTCATATGAAACTGGATCTCATCATTATATGTCATGAATCTTGTTAGTCTATTTAATGATTCCAAACAAAATGCTACCTACATGACAAAAATGGATACAGTGTATGGAAAAACAGTTTTCCACATTTGAAATTTGAGTCTCATTTTCATTCTTTTGTTTTGTTTGTTTTAAATCTTTACTATAAGAACAAAAATCCATCTTGGGTCACACAAACAGCAGCTAAAATTCTTTCAATGACACTTTTATTACCTGGGCATTGGATAAAGGACCACTCATAGTACTTTTCTTTGGGACAAAGACTGGTGTCAAGAACCATCTCACTGCTGTGCATTCCAACCAGCTTCATTGGTCCACGGGAAGATCCTTCAATGCAGTATCCTCTCCCTGTGTTACTGGGATCATTGCACCAGCCACATCCAGGCTGCTCCAAACACTGACCACAGGTTCTTAATCCAGAACAATTTTGAGCTGCATGACAAAGACATTAAGAAATAAGTTATGCATCTTTATGTTCAAAAAGAATTTTAAGCTAATGAAAAAAACACATACAGTCCTTTAAAAAATATAGCAAAATGTCTCCATGATTAATGTATATACTTCTGCAATAATATCTAAAAGGCAGTAATTACATAAAGAAAATAAAGCATATTAGGAACCATGAGGAGACACGTAAATTAACTTGGGAGGTAGGAAAGGGTGCAGCCAGCATGCATGCCATGGAGAAAAACAGTCAGCATTTAAAGGCATGAAAGTGGAATGGGAAGAAGAAAGAAAGAAAACTGCATTAGATTACCAACATTAACTCAATATTTAAATATATATACGTGTGCATGTGTGTGTGTGTGTGTATCTCCAATATATCTGACTACTGAAGGTGCATAAAAGTAATGACAACCTAGTAACAAAAAGCATACCTAGCTCCCAGATATTGCTATCTAAATACATTCTTCATGAATGGGAACAAACGATCCTTGGAGACACAACCAGTGTCGGGCTAGGGAAAAATACAAGGACTAAACTACCTGTTTCTTTCAGAAAGTAAGGAAGTACTCAAAATTATGTTGGAAACATGTTAAAAGGGCTAAACATCTAGCCTAAAGAGGCCCCCACCTCATCAGTCTCAAACAATTTCAGCATCAAAATAATAACAGAAATAATGATATACAGCACTTGTTAAAAGCAGAAAGTTCTCCAAGACCCCACACTGCATAACGATCCAGAAAAGCAAGGAGCACAGAGAGAGTACAGGGGAAAAAGGGAGAGAAAACAGGAAGTACGATGGCAGGGCAAAGAAAAAGGGAAAACTAATTTTTAGAGATGAATGCCAGCTAATAAATAAAAAAGAAGTGATGGGATTAGAAAACAACCACCTTGTGGTCATCAACAGGTGACTCCAGTAATGGATCGTGAACGGATGCTAAACCAGTGCATGAGAACATGTTAGGAAGGAAGACAGTCACGAAGTCTCCAAGTATCATCCCAGAGGTCTTAAAAACCTGCTCGAGGCCACCTAAGATCCCTTCACTGGTCCCACTGCAGCTGAAGCAAAGGAGAAGGATGAAAACCAAAGACACGAGAGAAAGATCAGTCCAAAGGACTAACAGACCACAACTACCAGAACTTCCACCTCACCGGGCCCAGAACTTCGGGGCGTGCTGTTACCACAACCTGCTGCCTGGCAGGGATCACAACAGACAGAAAGAGAAGAATGCAAAACAAAATTCAAATTAAAAGAAAATACCAGTCTGGCTAGCCTGACAGAGACTAGAGAATTCTGGAGAGTATGACCCCTGGACACCCTTTTAACTCCATACTGAAGTCACTCCTGAGGTTCACCCTTCAGTCAAAGATTAGACAGGTCTATGGTGGTGCAGTGGTTAAGAGCTACAGCTGCTCACCAAAAGGACTGAATCCACTGGACACCAGGTGGGGCTTGGTGTGTTCCCTCCCCCCACTCCTTAATAGGAACCGAAACCAAACCCATGACCATCAAGTTGATTCTAACTCACAGCAACACCACATTACAGAGAAAATCTGCCCTACAGAGTTTCCAAGGAGCGTGTGGTGGATTCGAACTGGCTAATCTTCTGTTTTGCAGCTGTAGCAGTTAACCATTATGCCATCTGGGTTTCCTTTCTGAATAGGACCAATAATAATACACATGAGTAATGGGATTCATGGTTCAATCATTTGAAACCAATAGGTTCACCAGGCCAAAAGTAAAGACAAGAAGGCAGGAAGGGATAGGAAAACTGTCCAAAAGGAAACCGGAAACATATCGTGGAAAATGCTGGCCGATTATGAGGTTGCCAACTAATGTCACAGAACAATTTGCATGTTAACTGTTTGAGAAACCAATCTGCTCTGTAAATTTTCACCTAAAGCACAACAAAAAAATGAAGTATCAACCCAGAAGTATCTTACTACTTATAAGAAGGAAAAAGTACTTATACAATGGAGAAACCTGGTAGACACTACCATAATTAAGATGTCATGTTAACATTGCCAGTAACAGCACACGAACTTCCTACTAAGAGGCCTGAAGAAGGACATACTATCCTCAACCACATTTTTTTTCCCAAAAAATACTTTACCTGAATCTAATTGTGAGGAAACAATTAAATCTGAATTGAGAAACATACAAAATACTGGTTTCTTCAAAAAATATCAATGTTGGAAAAAGAAGATAATGTGGAAAATGTGCTAGATTAAGCCAAGCCAAGTGCCGTCGAGTCGGATCCGACTCATGGCGACCCTCGGAACCAGGGTAGAACTGACCCCTAGATGTGCTAGATTAGATGATACTGAAAAGTCATGCTCTGGGTAAGATACTTTGTGGAATTCTGCATCCTGGTAGAATACAAATGAGAAGCTAGCAGCCTCACTGGGTCTTAAACCCAGCCTGAATGATATTTTTTTCTCCTACTCTTCGAAACTTCCTGAAGTATTCAATTCCTCTCTCCAACACAGAAACAGGATCCACGCTTGTGTTACAGGAAAAGGGCCTTTAAGTAAACACTTACGAGAGCAGGTGGCAGTCTGCCACTCCAGACACTGTCCGTATGGAAATGAGATTATGTAGGCATTGGAGTCGACGCACCGCTTTGTGCTGCTGCACCACATACACTCCATGCCATTGCTTGTACAGTTGTGACACGACGTCCTTAGGGAACAGGGCTTTTTGCAGGGCCTTGCGTTTTGATTTGGGCTAACTGGAAGAAATCGACAAAGAAGAATTATTTCATTTGTCACTGGTATTTTAACACAAAATCCAAAACCTACTGCCATTGAGTCGATAGCATATAGGACAGAGTAGTCCCTACAGGAGAGAGCAGAATTGTCCTACAGTTTCCAAGAAGCGCCAGGTAGATTTGAACTGCGGACCTTTTGGTCAGCAGATGTGGCACTTAACCGCAATGCCACCAGGATTTCCATCTTAACACCAGTAAATAGGTTTTGTTTTTTTTGTTATTGAGAGGATATTTCAATTCGAGCACTTCAATTGAGTATGGCATAAAAATCACATAACAAAATCACGTGATGAAGTAAATGAAAATAGAAGACATGTCAATATGTAGTACTTCCTTGGATACTTTTAATTCTTCACAAAGTATTTTATCCAATTCTGAATTTTGTTATTAATCTGATGTATTTCAGATCATTGATGTTCTAGCATTTCAAATAGTTTACCAAACTTTTCATTTTGTTCTACCGCATTTTGTTTAAAATTTATACAATTGTGGTGTAATCCATGACATAGTTTTTCTGTACATAAGCTGGATGCTATCTAAACTGCCATGATTTACTTTTCTAGCCCCAGTTTTTCCATAAATATTCTAGACCTTATCTAAGGAGATGACCAGAGCAATAAACAAAAACATAAAAATTTACTATTAAATTTTACACAAATTATAACATTTAAAAAGAGAAAATAATTCCAAAACATTCTCTTTTTACTTAACAAAAATCCAGTTCAAAAACATAGCAGAAATACTTGATTTCTTTTAGTTTCCAACTGAAATAACCAATCTCCAAGACTAAAACTATTGTGAATTATATTTTTAATCCTACAGAAATCTTCCTTCAAAACACCATTACGTAAGTAAAACTAATGAACAGACTAAAAACAGGTTCTTACTAGACTACACATTAACTCAATCCTGTGTACATGGGACCAGTATTTCAATTAAGAAATAAAGAGTGTATAAAACAAAAGGACTTTTTTCATTTTCACAAATTAATTCTCTGATAACTAAAAGTAAGTGAGAAAACCAGATAAGGACAGAACTTACCGATCAGAGAATCTGCATCATAAAAAAAAAAAATGAATGTTATTTCAGGCCCACATATTATCACATCATGAAGAAGGTGATAAGAAGAAGGGTTGAAAACATCTTATTTGTAAAGAAATATTGGTTTTACTGTACTACTTACCAACAGGTTTTTCACAGACAAGGCCATCGGCCATAGATGTACAAGGATTAGCTTTCAGGCCCGCTACAGCAGCCCTTTCCAGAAACGCACAGAACCCAGAATCGTTGGGCTCACCAGGAAGCCACTGCAGAGTAGTGTTCGTAAAAGGAGACATGTCTTCCCATCCCCAGTAGGAGATGTTGATTTTGCGCAAGCCTACCCACGGTGACACCTTCTGTAAATCACAGGAAAGGGGGATGAAGAGGGGCAAAGTAAGAAATACTGTATCATATTCCTCGACAAACAGTCCGTGATCATTAAAAATTATGCTTGAAAACATACAGACTGACCATTCTTATGACTTACAGCATTGACAACCCCAGCATATTTCAGAGAATGATATAGAAGCACATTTTTAAAACATAGGTTTTGTGTTTAATTACATGTTTAGAGCTAGTTTTTTAGCCCCTGTGAACCTCAGTTTCCTCTTCTATAAAATGGGGATGTAAGTATCTGATATAAATTTCTACCTTATGAGGGACGATCATTAAAAAGCTTAACAGTATACACTGAAGACTGCCTAACAGGTGTGCAGAAGGAGTAAGCGAAGAACGAATGCCTCGCTCCAGTTCAGACCTCTACTCTATACTTGAACTTTCATGTAACTTTAAATAAATTAATATTATCTTTCATTAATAGAAAGAACAAGAAAACTGGTAAAAATCTGTGGCTCTGGGACTCAAAGTATACCTAACAATGCTTGACAAGTATCACACTAAATATTCTTAATGTTCTCACTAATACTTCAAAATGAGCACATTCTTCATTTTAATCATTAGTTAAAGTAAGCTACTCTTACGGTATACAAAAATGACATATTCTTCATCCAAGCTACTCTTCACAAAATTACAGTAAACATCTCAATCTTAAAATCTATAACTCATTTCCTAGCATATTAAGCTACCAGTCTTACATTACAGTGTGAACAGATTTCAAAACTCTGTTAACACCTCTTGTTTTACATTATGAACATAAAGGTAGAGAAAAATACGTCTCCCTAGCTAAGTCTTTAACAAACTACAGAGAAAATTACAAGAAACTAGGAGGGAATTACATAAGCGGAATAATCTACCCTGCTCATGGACAGGAAGGCTCAATATTGCAAAAATGGCTATTTTGCCCAGAGCACTCTACTTATATAATGCAATCTCAATACAAATTCCAACAACATTTTTTAATGAGACGGAAGAACAAATTATCAGCTTTATTTGGAAAGGGAAGAAACCCTGAATAAGTAAAACACTACTGAAAAAGAAGAACATGCTAGGAGGCCTCTCACTACCTGACTTTAAAACCTATTACACTGCCACAGTAGTCAAAACAGCCTGGTATGGGTACAAAAAGAGACATATAGACCAATGGAACAAAGTAGAGACCCCAGAGATGCCACCATCCTCTTATGAACAGCTGATACTTGACAAAGGCCCTAAGATTTTGAACTGGGGTAAGAACAGTCTCTTTAACAAATGGTGCTGGCATAATTCGATGTCCATCTGCAAAAAATTGAAACAAGACCCATATCTCACACCTTATACAAAAATCAACTCAAATTGGATAAAAGACCTGAATATAAAAGCTAGAACAATAAAGCTCATCCAAGATAAGATAGGGTCAACAATGGATGTTTTAATAGGCAATATACACAGACTTCAAAATCTGACTAACAAAACACATTCATCAGAAGAGAAAATAGATAAATGGGAATTAATAAGAATCAAACACTTCTGCTCATCCAAAGACTTCCTCAAAAGAATTAAAAGACCACCTACAGAATGGGAAAAAATATTTGGCAACTTTATGTCAGACCGACGCCTGATCTCCATAATCTACAAGGTTGATGCAAAATGTCAATAAGAAAGAAACAAATCATCCAATTAAACAATGGGCAAAGGATCAAGAGGAGATCCAGGCAGCCAAAAAAACACATACAGACATGTTCACGATCATTAATTATTAAAGAAATTCACATCAAAATGACAATGAGCTACCACCTCACCTCAATGAGATTGGCCATGATCCAAAAAATGCAAAACAATAAGTGTTGGAGGGGCTGTGGAGAGATTGGAACTCTCCTTCACTGTTGGTGGGATTGCACAACGGTGCAACCTCTCTGGAAAGCAATTTGGTGTTACCTTAAAATAATGAATATAGATATACCATTTGACCCAGTTATTCCTCTGCTCGGAATATATCCTACAAAATCAAGGCCATTCACACCAACTGCTACATACACATGAATATTCATTGCAGCACAGTCCACGATAGCAAAAAGTTGGAATCAACCCAAATGCCCAACAACAGAAGAGTGGATAGGTAAACTTTGGTATACGTACTCCATGGAGTACTATACACTGATAAAGAACAACGATGACAGCAAGAAACATCTCTCAGTTTGGTCTCAACTGCAGGACATTATATTGAGTGAAACCAGTCAGCGACAGAAGGACAATTATTATATGAGACCCGCTAAGATAAAAACTTAAAACCATACTCATACATAATAGAAAAGACTCTTTGACGGCTACAAGGGTGGGGAAGGTGGGAGGGCGGGAAGGCAAGGGGCGAGGGTTTAGATTAGTTAATTGTTAGAAATTTGGTAGGGTGAAATTGGTGACAATTCACATTAGTAAGAAGATCAATATTAATGAGGCTTCGACACACACAAAAAAAGATTTTTCTATTAGTATTTATTTAGATGTCATATAAATGATGATAAAGACATTATAAATATGGCCATAGGCGTGGAATTTTGTGTAGTGTATAAAAACAATGAATTCCACATTCGACTTAGACTTCAACAAACATTTCCTGAATAAAATTAAAATCTCTTTTGAAAACTCATTACAACAGATTGCATCCTGCCTAGTAAAGTCCTGCACCCACAGCAGGAAGTCAATAAATTGTGCTAAACAAAGTTTATTACAAGTAGAGGCAGTTATACTGTACTATCCAGCACTATTCCTGGGAAAGAGAACAAATAATGTTTGTAATTATAAAAAACACAAGCTTCTTTACATTGTGATCATTATGTATTCCAGACATTATTCTCAAAGATATTCTGATAACCAAAAAACTAACACTTTTCCAGTTCTTGATAATGAAAGCAGGAGTCAATCCAACATAAATATTTGAGATTAATGACTGCACTTCACATTACAGCAACTCACCCTACATTTCAAAATTATCTATAGGAAAGACAAGTCATTTGAAATGAAATATTACTCCCTAACTCATTTCAGTAAGAATCTGAGAGGAAGAGGAGGTGAACAGAAAAATGAAGCATTTGATAAAACATTTACAGTAACGATTACTCAGTAAATGACCACAACAGGCAGTTGAAAACGAAAGATAAATTAGTATATTATAAAAATTTACTGCAGCACACCATAAATCATTGTAACATTTCATTAGCCATTTCCGATAAGTAGACGATCATTTGACCCAAGATATCTCTTGAAAGTGTATTAATTTGTTGACCTTTATTTACCAAGAAAGGTTATCTTAAGTTTATGCAACTGCAGTAACTCAGAATATAATTCATTTTATATAAAGATATGCTTAATGGAATGTCACCTTGCAGAAGTTCCCACCTTAGAAATCCTACTAAAGCTCTGCTTTCTGGTGAAACAAAACATTCTTCAGGTATAGGGCATGCTGGTCAGCAGACTGAGTCTAAGTTCATCACATATTCAAAACAGCTGTTAGTCCAATCTTTATGATTTATAATGGTAAGCTAGAAAAATGAGAAGCTAACACAAGAAATCTTGAAATATACAACTTCTCAAACTAACACATTTCATGGTTAAGAAGAACCAAAATAATACGTGTTAAACAAGAGAAAAGCAAGGCAGAACTAATGCTAAACACTTTCTAAAATTCAAGAAAAGCAGATCTGCCTGGAATAATTTAAGTGACAGGTATTCATAGAACTAATTTTGACATGGTCATTGGTAGCTGTCTCTTAAGCTCCTGGTATCCTAAGAATGTAAGTATTTTTTAATTTATGCTGTATGCCCTGTAAATTTAAAAATAAGACTGTGAACATACTCAGACATAGTTTTCTAAAATATTATAAAACCAACAGGTTTCTCTTACACTTCACCACATACATCTGATTCTCCAGCCATACAGAACCTCTAGCAGCTCTCAAACACAAAAAACTAGGTGACTTCTTTGCCCTCCTTATGTACGTCCTCCTATGCTGGCCAACTCCAAATTCTGGAAAACTTAGCAAGGGAATTCATCTAGGAAGCTTTCATTCTTTCATTAAGTTCACATTACTGGTCAAATGACCATGCTCCTTCCTCAGGGATCACTTTGTGGGCATCCATCACTGTAATTATCACAATGCTCATTGGGCCTGTCTCTCTCTCCCACTCATTTCTCTGATAACAAGGACTGGCTTTTAACAGCTATATTCTGAGCAAGTAATTTAGTACTTGCCATGTACTCTGAAGGTGCTCAGTAAATATATTAATTGAATACATACTAGTTTCTCTCCTTCACAGAAAACTAACCACACTCATACAAAAAAAAAATGTTTTACTGATTAATGTTTTATACAAATTTAGTCATTAGATGTTTTTTTGATAGCCTGTCTGTTCATCCGTGGCATTTAAGAAATATTTTATATGGCTAAGAATCATATTGTGATATACACTTCAAAATCAAACCACTTAAAAAGCCCTGGGATCAAATTAACTTATCAGTTTTACTACCAGGAAGACTCCAACTCTGTAGATAACAATTAGCATCAGAAACTCATCAGAAACTGGATGATTCATTACTGATACTCATACGAAATATAACAGGTTTTTATGCAACTAACACACTTTCTGTGTTTACCCATCAATCACTCCTTCTCCCACATGAAGTATTTTCATAAACACGAGTATACCAATATTTTTACATGTTGCTATTTAAAAAAATTAGCATAGCATACTTATGAAAATATTTTGGGGGCAGTGGGAGACAGTGATTAGCAAATATAAGTAGAAGACATGTTTTCCCTGCATGAAAATACAGCACTTTTAGTACCACTGCAGAAATCTGGACAGGCAGCAACAGTAAACTGAATATCAATACAAAAATTTAAAAAAGAATGTACTGAAGTTCTTATAGTTATTAAACATTTATACATAATTGGGAAACTCTGATGGCGTAACAGTTAAGAGTTTGGCCGCTAACCAAAAGGTTGGCAGTATGAATCCATCATGAGCTCCATGAAAACTGTATGGAGCAGTTCTACTCCATCCTATAGGATCGCTAGGAGTCGGAATCGACTCAGTGGCAACAAATTTGGTTTTGGTTTTACATGTAACTGTTCTTATGTCATTCTTTAGACAACAGATGCATATTCTGCAGTGAAGAGCAAATGAAAAGTTTCTTCCTCTTCTTCATCATAGACCAGAAACAATTTTAAGAGACAGAAAGTTCTTGTACAGCTTTCAAGAGGGGAAAAGACGTTGGTTATTAATCACACAAAAATTAAAATGCATGCCTAGGACAAATATTTTTCAAAATCAATGTCAACAGTAACTATTCAGCAAATACATTCTAGTTAATTGGACATTCGCTTTCTAAACGATGCTCCCTGGAAATACACGAAATAGATTTTTTACACAACTAACACACTTTCTGTGTTTATCTGCCAATCGCTCCCTCCCCCACATGAAGTATTTTCATAAACACAAGTATACCAATATTTTTACATGTTGCTACTAAAAAAAAAAGTAGCATAGCATGCTTATGAACATAAAGTTTACCCCTAGTCTTTACATGCACTCTCACATTCCTCACACTCCTCACACGCCTCACACAAGTTTGTTGCTCTTGTCAGTTGTTCTCAAGCCAGTCCTGCCTCAGAGCTACCCGCTGTGTGCAGAATGGACAGAACAGCTCGCAGTGTTTTCAAAGCTGGGCCTTTTGGAAGTAGAACCTCAGGCCCGTCTCCCAAGGCGCCTCTGGATGGGTTCAAATTATCTCATTTTACAGATGAGCATCCCGCCATGAGTCGGATCCGACTCGACGGCACTTGGCACTTGGCATCCTGGCACTGAGCAAGCTCACTTGCTACTAAGTTACAGAGAGAATAAGTCTGCAGAATTCATGCTTTCTACCTTCTTGAGAAAGTATTACCTAAGCATTTCTACGGAAAGAATTGGTAATATTTGCTCTGGAAAGATTTCAATCTGAAATCATCTCTGGCACACTGTACAGAGTGAAGTTTTAGAATATCAACAGAAAGCTTAATTAAATAAAAACTATTATCTAAGATCCAAAATAAAATCAATGAGATTTGACCTAATATCATTCTCAGAGTAATATTCGGATTATAGACACATCACTATACAGAAGCAAGATCACTCTGTACATTATTTATCATAAGATGCCTATGTATAAATGTGTGTGTATAGGTCTTAGATACTGGGTCAAATCCAGAATAAGCTCAAGACTCAAGGGTTTTATTACTGTTTGGCCTAATTGCTTATCTGTGATTTGATTTTTTATTAAACTCCATATTGATGGAGTTCCAATTTTATTTTCCAATTTAAAAATAAAGATTACTATCACCAATTACATTATTTCAAATAATTATACAAAGTACATAAGGTATTTCAAAATGAGAGTAAATCATTTTCAAATTTACCATTTCTACTCTTGAATTGACTGTTTTAAAAGTTCACGAACAGAAAATACAGCAACTATAAATTTGTCTAGGACATTTCTTATAAGATGGCATTTTGATAGCATTTTCTAGATATTATTTCTCTTTTCCAAAAAGCAAATCTCTAAAAACACAGAACTATTTCTAAGTGCTATATGTTCCAGTAACGTCCATATACTTTAAAACAGTTTTAGTTCTAATGACCTTTAGTATATTGATTTGAACAATCTAAACTTAGAAAAGTAACATAATTTGATCCATAAAACAACACACACACCAAAATATATATATATGGTGTATACAGATACATGTGAGTGCATGTGTGTGTCTGTGTGTGTGTCTACATCATTTATATATATAAAAATATAAATGAAGTCAATTTGGTGGTCTAGTGTTTTTATTATAAAGAACATCTCAAGCGATCTAATTACAAAGCAAACTCTTAAAATCTATGCAGTGCTTTTTTTAGGAGTATTTCTTTCAGGAGATGACTTCTAAATAAACTAATTTATATACAGAATGAGTCCTCTGACAGTTCAATTTTGTAATCAGTTGTACCTCTAAGATTTAATAAAAGTAATATATTGAACAAAACTATGACAGCCAAAAAAAGTCAGCAGTTTAAGTTCAGTACACACTCCTCAGAAACACTATGGGGCAGTTCTACTCAGTCCTATAGGGTTGCTATGGAGTTGGAACTGACTGGATTCCAATGATTTTTTTTTAATGTATTAGAAACAAAAAAAGAGTGAATTAATTCCAATAATTATGAGATTTTCACAGCATATCATCATAATACATAATCAATTTGTTACCTGTTGGGTATACTTGTGTATTTCATCCAGAACAAATTCTACTTCCTTTGAGGTTGTTAATGAAGCAAGATTCCCACTGAGATTATAGCAATAAAGTTTTGCGTTGTCATAGCTTTCTCTACTGGAATTGATTCTAAGACAAGCATCCCCAATATGACTCCATCCTTCTCCACAAAGATGAGCTACAAAAAAAATTACATCACATTTTCAGATTTCCAAAAAGCACCTATGTTTTTTTAATTATTTCAGAATACAAAATACCATTCCATATTTGTTTTAAAAATTCTAAACATCTAAAACATTTTAAATATCTCAAAATAAATTCCTAAACAAAATCTAACTAATAGTGTCATGTATAATGAGAAGACTACATTTTTTCCTTTATTCTTAAGCAGGAAATAAGCTAAAAGAGTTCTACAAGATCTGTTAAAATGTATTGACTGTACTTGCTAAGTTTTTAGTGGAAAGTCTAATGTTTCACACATGGTATTTCACCAAGTAAAGGCTATTACTGTGTTTGTATCCCAGGGTCTAATTTATGTAAGAAAAGATTGCTTTAATAGAAAAACAATCAGCACATAACAAAAGTAATTTCATTCTCATCAAAAGGGGGAAGTACTAAATAAAACTTCAAACTTTCATGGACTCCAGACTTCTTGGAACCATGAAGCCTGGATGAATCCCTGAAACTACGGTCTTGAGATAATTTTTAAACAATAAACCAAAAATATCCCCTGAAGTCTCCTTAAAGCCAAATAATAGTTTACCTTAACCAGTAAGAGAGTTCAGCCTTGAGTATTACTTAAGAACTAACTATGGATCAAACAGACAACAGTAACTTGAAAGATCAGACAGGAATCTTACAATCCAAAACAAACCCGTTGCTGCCAAGTTGATTTGGATTCCTAGTGACCCTATATTAACACGAATTCACTACCCTGTCTAGTGAATTCATGTTAATCAGGGAATGAACAACTCAGAAAAGGAAGGTGTGAATGAATGTGCGATTTGAAGAATGTCATCAATGCCACTTAAAATGGTACACATAGAAGCTTTTAAATTGGTGCATGCTTTCTGTAGATATTCTCAATAACAAATTTTTTGAAAATCAATTTCAAAATAACTCCTTCCAAGAATAACTAACTGACAAAAGGACAAATACTGTATGAGACCTCTACGATAAGATCTCAAAAACAGACTTGTGTATAGAAGAAAAGACTCTTTGACAGCTGCAAGGGAGGGGAGGGAAGGAGGGAGGGCGAGGGGGGGAGGGTTTAGTTTAGGTAGTTACTAGAAATCTAGTTGGGAGAAAGCGGTGACAGCACACATTAGGAACAAGAACAACATTAAGTGGACTTCAGCATAACTTGAGTACTCCTTCCATCTTAACTCAATACTGCAAGGATAGAGTAGCTGGGGCAGGGGGTGGGGGACCATGCTCTTAGGCGAATTCCAGGCCAATTGGCACAACTAGCATTTTGCTAAGAGAGCTCTCTGCACTCCACATTGGTGAGTGGCATCTGGGGTCTTAAAAGCTGCCAAGCTGCCATCCGAGAACACAGCAAATGGTCCCAACTCAGCAGGAACGGATGCTCACCGAGGGCCAAAATGGCTTGCGGTAAAGACAACCGAGAAGACAGAGAGACTCACAAGAGTAGGTGCCTACATCGACCTGGGACCGGAAGAACCGGATGGTGCCCGGCCACCACCAGTGATAGCCATGACGGAGCTCACAGAGAGGAGCCTCACTGGCAACACAAGAATAAAAAGAGGTGCATCATGAGATCTCCACTAAAAGACCTCAATTGATGGTCCAGCGGTTTTGGGGTTCCTCTGAGAGCATGGCCCCCGGCCCTGATGCTGCCCTTTCCCATAAATTATAACAAAGGTCCACTCTTTAGACAGGAATGGAATGGACTTGGCAATGCAGAGTAACCATATGTTGGAAGCACTTTATGGTTCTATACATCTATAGGATATCATCTTGCTGACCTCTGGCTGGAGGAAGGGGAGTGGACGGAGAGAAGGGGAAAGGAGACTGTTGGGAGGATGAGACATGTATGGAGCAGAGAGGAACAGTGTGCAGTCACCGGACAGGGAGAGCAGTGGAAGCTGCATATAGGGGGGCATGTAAATTTACATGTGAATGTACATTTTCACTCAGTTATGTTAAATAAAAATAAAAAAAATAAAAAGAATAGCTAACTGCCCTTCCAATATGATTTCCATAGCCCAGGTGAGCCGCTTTCATATAAGGTGGATTCTTTGATTCTTTAATCACAACAACGGAGATGTGTCATCTAACTTACATTTATAAAGAACCTATAATTTTTGCTTTCTAATGTCTATTTTTAAAGGCCCTTCTAAATTCTAAACTTATTTAATAATAGTGGCTTATTCACAGAAGTCCATACTGAATTTAAAACAACGTCTATTTTCTACAGCACAAGTCCATTAACATCAGCTTACAGTCTGCTGTGCACTAACTACAAATTTAGTGTTCCATTAACACACTAACTATAGAGTTAGACTGCACTTTAGTTTTCCTACCACATTACAAATGTCAGTGTCCCTTTCCTTTGTGATAGGTCTTAGATGTTTTGGAGCAATCCTCATGGAATCATTTTAAGATAGTGGTCCTCATACTTTTTGACCTCAGAATCCTTTTAACTCTTAAGAATTTATCATATTAAAAATTAAAACTGATAATTGTAAGCACAGCTTTATTTATTCGTTTAAAATAATCACAACAATCTATTACAAGTTAAGATAAATAGCACATTGTATTTTTAAAAGAGTATCCAAAACAAAAAACAAAGCTGTGAAGCATGGCATTGCTGTTCATTTTTGCAAATATTTTTAATGTCTAATAAACGAAAACTGTATTTGCAGTTCTACTGCTACCTTCAATCTGTTGGGGTACCACATATCAAGGCAGCCTTTAGGGAATTGTATCATCAGCCCATGAGAGAATGAAAACAAAAGGTATTTTAGTACTACTGTGAACAGCTTTACTTCACAGACCCTTTGAAATGACACTGGAGATCCTTGCCCTGTGCTAATTGCTGTTCTGAGGACTCAACAGTGCCTGAAACACAGTAAGTCCTCAAGGAACTGTAAGTACCATTTAATAAGATTGTTAGGATACCTTTGTTTTCATTTGAGGCCAACATACAGTAATCGGCATAGTGCTGTGGAATCCAAAGAATAAAATCACTTCAGGGAAATAACACAAGAATAGTGTATAAATCAGTATTTGACTGTATCCCCAGAATAACAGCATGATGAAGTAAAGTTCGTATACCAAAGCAATATTTTTTTTCCTGGAAAATGAGTACCTGGCAATCCCCAAGCTACCTTCTCTATCATTTTCCAAACTTCCACTGATAATCAAATTCCCTCGTTATTGAAGCTAAATGCCTCCAGCCAAGTCGCATTTTGGGCTAGGATTTACTCCCTCTTTGAAAGACTCTCTGTGAATACTTTTATTGATCTACATGTTGATTTTACAGTTTGGGTCTTAGAGATCAGTATTATTTTAAGTTCTTAATGTCATCTTGCTTTTTACTTCTCCAATTCTGCCTACTGTATTAATATTACCTAATTTTCACAAGGAGAATATACACACACATATTACTACTTAAAAAGCCTTAATGATCAGTATATAAACAAAATTCACAGTTGGAATAAACATTTTAATACTCAATGGTATGTTTAAAAGCAATATAACTTTTACTTTATTAATGAACCTGTAGAGAATTTATCTTCAGACAGTCATATCTGTGATTGAATTCTTTAATCCATTTTATAATTATATAGGTTCAGAAATTTTCCTATGAAAAACAATAAAAACTCATGGGATAGAAAGAGGCAGAAAACTGGAGAGACAGTATACCCTCTGACATTTTCAAGCCCTACAGCTTTGAGTAAGTCATTTATCAAGCATGCATCACAATTTATCTGTATCACAAGAAGACAGAGCGAGATAAATACATATGTCATTTTCTGATTTTAACTTTTATGATTAAAAAGAAGACTACTCTTGGAAGGTTCTACTAAGAAGAATGCTGACAGTGAAAAAGAAATGGGAATTACTTTTTAAAATAAACTTTGTTATAACTTGCACAATCTTTCCTCATTAAATAATATATTTATAATAAATGTTAAAATTTATAATAAAAAGCAGTCAAAACAGTTGACTGAATTTAAAAAATAAGTGACATGAAAATCATATATGGCCAAAAATTAACATTCTTAAATCTGGGCATTAGTTCCATAGATGCTTGTCTTCTACATTTTTAAGATAATAATTTTTAAAACTGAAAAGTAATCTTATCGACAGTACAGAACAAACACAAGAAATCGTAAACAGCTTTCAAGAATCACAGTGAAACATATAGTTATAAAACTTAGCTTTTCCAATACTTTGTTTTCCCAATGTCTTGAAATTATGAATTAAGTAGAAACAATGCTATTAATACTCCAGTACTACAACCTGGCATTTGCTATTGCTTTCATTTTACAAAATGTAAAGTTGTTACTGAACACTCTAGAGTATTATGGTATTTACATGCAGACTCTAAAAGTTGCTTCCTTAAGTCTCAAACCTTTACCTGGTAGAGCTTGGCATTCCTGTTGTCGCTGATCCCACTGGCAATTCAAGTTCAGTGAACAGCTTTTACAGCTGGTAAGCTTGTTACAAATCTGCTCATTTCTCACATGACATTTAGTATAGTTTTTGACAGTCTAGAAAATTAAGAGATAAAAGCATGCTGTTTTCTCACTTTTGTAAAGCAGTTATACATAAGTGACCTGTAAAATTTAAAACAGCGATTTCTAACCTCTAACCCAGTTCCACTGAATCAAAATCTCTAATTTTCATTCAATTCATTATAGTTTTTAAGTTAATTTAAAATGTATCCTATCAAAAAAAGGTTCAAATTGTCAAACAGAAACTCTCTAATGAAAGCTTCTGCTACTGAAATACCTTCCAATTCAATCAATAATGCCAATGCACAGCCGTTTCCCTTAAAGATGACATGAACTAATTCTAGCTTTAATAAAATCATCACACAAACTCTGCAGGAATGAAGCAGAAAGGGAAAGTTAAAGAGATGCTTTATCAAAACTCTAATATACTCTTCTCATACTGTATTAGATTGGTATGAAATAATGGTTCTAATTGGTCCAGTACTTTCATTGAGGCTGCAAAGAACCCGTAAAAGTTACATTTACATTTTGAGTCATACTGCATAATGTAATTATATTTGAAATTACTCCTGCACAGAGAAGGAAAGGTTAAAAAAAAAAAGCAACATAGGAACTTCAGTGGTAAGTCCCTATATATACCCACACACTGAGGTTAAGATAATTATTAATATCTATGATAAAAAAAAGACTTCACTGTGGATTACACTCTACATTAAGAAAACAAAAATACATGGACCAATCATCAGCTTCAAGACAGAGAAAACACTGAAGTTGTCAAAGATTAAATTTCACTAGGATATACAATTAATGTCCACAGAAGCAGCAGTCAAGAAATCAAATGACATATTGCAATAGAAAAATCTGATCCAACAGAGTTCTTTAAAGCACTGAAAAGTAAAGATGTCACCTTGAGGACTAAGGTGCACCTTAACCAAGTCATGTTATTTTCAGTCACTTCATATGCATGTGACAGGTGGATAATGAACAAAGAAAACAGAAGAAAAAAATGATGCCTTTGAATTACAGTGTTGGCAAAGAATACTGAGTACACCATGGCCTGCCAAAGAACAAACAAGTTCATCTGAAAAGAAACACAGCCAGAGTACTCCTTGCAAGCAGGATGGTAAGACTTTGTCTCATGTGTTTTGCACATGTTATAAGAAAGGGTCAGTCTCCAGAGAAGGACCATCATACTTGGTAAGACAGAGGACCAACAAAAAAGCAGAAGACCCTCAACAAGATGAACCAACACAGTGGCTGCAACAACAGGCTCAAACATACAATGCCTGTGAGGATAGCGCAGGAGTGGGCAGTGTTCTACTCTGCTGTACACAGGAACCGAATGAGCTGGAATCTACTGGATAGCAACTAACAACAACAACAACAACTGCATGACAAAACCTAGGCAGCCCTAGGGGTGCAACAGTTCAACACCTGGTTGGGTAACAGAGAGGTCAGCTGTCTGAATCTACCAGCAGCTACACAAGAGAAACAAGATAGAGATCTGCTGCCATAAAGGTTTTAGCCTAGGAAGGTCTCCAGGACAATTCTACTCCATCCTATAAGACTGCTAAGATTTGGAATCAATTCTACATCACACAACAATAACAACGTAAGAAAACTTACCTCAACTATTTCTCTTAACTCTTCTTCTCACTATACAGAGCATATGTTTACCTGAGAAGTAGGTAGCTACCTCCTAAGAGTGGTAAGAAAACCCTGGTGGCACAGTGATTAAGTGCTATGCCTGCTAACCAAAAGGCTGGCAGTTTAAATAGCAGCTAACAAAGCACACATTTGCCATCTTGGATGCCCGTTGGAAATGAGCAGACAAGGAGCACAGGAGGATAGATTTACATGGGTCTCGGAAGAAGACAGAGTAACTCATGATAAACATGGCACACTTTCCTGCCACCTATCTTCTCCCCACTCCCTGGAAGTGCACCATCCATGCAGCTTCAGTTCACCCTGCCTGCATGAGAGGGAGACTGGCAGACAAGGTGTACCTGAAAGCACCTTCAGGAGATCCCAGAAGGACACAGATCACCCACCGGAACTGCCCTGCTGTACCACTCACAGCCAAGTGACTGGCCTTGTGTATTAGACAATGAGGTGAAAAACATTGTGACCACAGAATACACAGTCCACATGCATTGACATAACCAAATAAAACAAAAAAGCACAACAAAACAAACGGACCCATAATCAATAAACAAAGAAAATAACTACTGAATAGCCCAAAGACAACAAACAATATTAAAACACATTAAAAAGCAAAAGGACAGGTAGGTTGCAGTTAAGCGTCCAAAATAAAACACCAGATGACTTGCAAGTAGAAGAAAAGGCACTAGAATTACCTGAGAAGGAATTCAAAATCTCTAATACTGTAAGCCATCCAAGTGCAGAAGTAAAAAACAGGCAAATTTGTGGGAAAAAATAGACAAGTAAATGGAAAAGCCATACAAATATATGAAAATAATAAAATAAATAAATGTCAAAATAAATTCACAACTAGAAATCACACAGAAATAACAATTAGAAAGCCAAATGATAAATACCAAGATGTCAGGAATGGACAGTATCATAGAAGGGCTGAGAAGCCACGTTGAAATGATGGAACACAGCATCAGTGAATTCAAGACAAACACTTGGCTATATCTCTGTTTGAGGGAAAAGAAGAAAGAACAACAAAGATCACTGAAGAAACTCAAAAGGAAACACCCAAAAGGAAAAATTCATAAATGATTGGAGTTCCAGGACAGGGAGAGAAGACAGAAAACAAACAGAGAATACTGAAGAAGTGCTAACAGAAAACTTCCCCAGTATCCTGAAAGATGAAAAGGTGACCATCCAAGAAGCTGAATGAACCCCTTATGAAATAGATCCTCAAGAAAAATTACCATGGCATATCCTAATTATGCTCACTAAAACCAAAAACACTGAAAAACTTCTCAGAGAAATCAAAAAGTCACATACAGAAGAGATAAAAGGGTCAGAGTCAACATGGCAGACTAAATACAAGTCTCCCTAAATTCTACTGGAAACCAAGGCCTGAATTGACAATTAAACAGACATTATGGACACCTAGTGAGTCCTAGGACATGGCACAGGACTGTTAATTTTGACTTCATACCACTAAACACAAAACCTCCTCTCTTTCACTGACCCCACTCTTGGCAAGTGCAGGCTTGCACAGAGCGAAGTCACTCACCATTTTAATTTTTATTTCTCTGTGTTAGCTGGTGAACAGAGCTAGGACTTAACTAGCCGCTCATCTCCAACACAATGCTGGTGGGACTGGCAAGCAAACTGCCATATTTTGAGAGCCCAGCTTTAGACTCTGTGCATCTTGGCACCTTTGGCCTCCCTTTCTACCTCTGCCATACAGTAGCTGTTACTGACGCAGCGGCAAGCTTGTGCAAGATGCCATGTTGATCGATTAGGAAGTGGAGACACCCACACGGAGGCCCCACCTGGACTTAGTCCCTAGGTAAGGAGGCAGCACGTGCCCAGGTGACAGCGCTTTTCTGGAACAAAAGCACTATTTTACACAGTGTTGCCTACGGCTGGGGCCTGACATCAGATGCTGTGGACTCTGTACATCTCGGCACCTTTGGCCTCTCTCTCCACATGCGCCATAGAGTAGCGTGGTCCCATCTAGGTGGTGAGCTTGTGTGGAGCACCATCTTGTTCCACTGGCAGGCAGAGTTACCCATACAGAAGCCTCAGCTCGACCTAATTCCTGGGCTGGGAGGCAGAACCTTCCCGGAGGAGAGCACTTTTCAGGAAGAAAAGCAGTATCCTACACAGTGTCGCCTAGAGCTGAGGCCCAACAGCAGAAGCCAGCAGAGCAGCAGCCTTTCTGCATTTTGAGCTAGTTTATAACATCTGGGGTTTGATATAGAGGTGCTAACTTTGCCAGTTGGGAAGAGGGACCTGTACACCTAAAAACCTGATTGACTTTGGAAGCTGTCAAATACTTTTTACCTCTCATTTTAAGACAGCCTAGAAAAACAACTGTGGTCTATCCTCACAGCATCTCTCCAAGCCTCTACTGACTCACATGATGCCCTAAAAGTAACAAACTCCAGAGAAAACCGTAGCCAAGAAATCACCCATGGTTTCAGAAGGCCGCCAAAAGAAACCACTTCAAAACTTCCCAGACAAAGAAGCTTTTCTAAAACTAATGGAAGGTGAATACAAAAAGATTATACATAGAGCCCTTCTATACCTTATACAAAATGCAGCAGAGCAAAATGAAAAATTAAGCAAGCTGTTTGATTGGATGGAACACCAGTACTCTGATATCCAACGGAGCAAGAAGAAAATCAAAGAGATAGAAATTTCAATTCAAAGCCAAGAAAACAGAATGGAACAAATGGAAAAGAGAATTTCCAATTTGTAGACAGAGCTATATTACTGCAGCATCTACAAGGAGAAATCAGAAGAAAAAAAACAAGAAAAATGAAGAAGCATTACGAAGCATGCAGGACTCTATTAAGAGGAACAATCTATGACTAACTGGAGTTCCTGAACAGGGTGAGGTATTGGAGAACACAGAGAGTACTGCTGCCAAGCTGCTGACAGAAAACTTCCCAGAAATCACAAAAGAAGAGAATATAGATATCCAAAAACGCATATTGAACACCACTCAATATAGATCTCAGAAGAAAGGCTCCAAGACATATTATAATCAAGCTTAACAAAATGAAACATATGCAGAAAATCTTAAAGGCAGCAAGACTCAAAGAAAAGCTAACATTCAGAAAGAAATCTTGTAGACTTTCATCAGATTTCTCAGCAGAAACGATGCTGGCATGGGAACAGTGGCATGACACATTCAGAGCCTTGAAGGAGAAGAACTTCCAACCAAGGATTATACATCCTGCAAACTATCTTTCAAATATGAAAATGAAATTAAGACAATCATAGATAAATAGAAGATTAGAGACTTTGTAAAAACCAAACCAAAGCTACAAGAAATACTGAAAGAATGTCTTGGCTTTGGCTTAGAAGAACAAAATCACTAACTTTACATTTTAGAAGCAAATACAGGACACATCACCCAGAAGCCTATTCAGTTAGAGAAGGTTCCAAACTCAATCAAAGCTATAATAGTGAAAGAAATGATCCAGTGATCATATCATAAAACTATGATGTAATCATAGTAAAAAGAGGGATGTACTACAGTCATTATAGTCCTTCCAGATGGAGAGGAAGTTGATAAGAATGGTAGTAATTAAAATTGTGTTTATACATAGTTTATTAAGGCGGATTTTAGGGACAGCCATAAAGCACAATAAAGATGCAACACATCAAATCAAGAAACATAATACAGGAGTCTCAACAATCACAAAACCAACCTTGAAAAAGGTGAAAAATCAACTGACAAGGAATGTCCCAGAACAGATTAATAAGAACAGCAGAGAAAACATCAACTCAAAAACAAACATATCACAATGACAGCACTGAACACACACCTATCAATAATTGCATTGAATGTGGATGGGCTGAATACTCCAGTAAAGAGATACTGAGTGACATCTTCAACCAAAAGACACGACCTATCCATATGTTGCCTACAAGAAACTCACCTCAGACTTAAAGATACGAACAAACTGAAAGTTAAAGGATGGAAGACTATATATCAAGCTAACAATACACAAAGAAGAGCAGGTGTAGCACTTCTAAACTTAGATAAAATAGATTTTAATGTAAAATCCATCATCCTGGACAAGGATGGACACTATTTATTGCTGAAAGGTTCAACACACAAGCAGGACTTAACAATATTAAATATTAATGTACCTAATAACAGCGCACCTAAATACATCAAACAAACACTGACTACACTGAAAACTGGGACAGATCAATCCACAATAATAGTGGGCGATTTCAACACTCCACTCACAATGTTGGACAGATTGTCTAGAAAAAAGCTCAATAAAGACACAGAAGACCTTACTACCACAATTAACCAACTAGACCTCATTGACATATACAGAACTTTCTATCCATCAGCGGTTAACTACAGCTTCTTCTCCAGTGCACGTGGAACATTCTCCAGAATAGACCATGTGTTAGGACATAAAGCAATTCTCAACAAAATCCATATCACTGAATTAATGCAAAACATCTTCTCAGATCAAAAAGCTATAAAAGTTGAAATCAAGAGCAGAAAAAACATAGAAAGTGGAACTCACAGAAACTGAACGACATCTTGCTCAAAAAACTATGGGTTATAGAAGAAATCAAGAGTGAAACAAAGAAATTTATGGATTCCAGTGAGAATGAAAACATTTCCTACCAGAACCTATGGGATACAGCCAAAGCAGTGCTCACAGCTCAGTTTATCTCCATAAATGCACACATCTGGAAGGAGGAAAGAAACCAAATCAAAGAACCAACCTCACAGCTTGAACAAGTAGAGAGAGAACAAGAGAGGAACCCCTCAGGCAGCAAAATAAAACAGATCACAAACATTAGAGAACAACTACATGAATTATAGAACAGAACAATCAAAACAACTGAAAAGACCAAAAGCTGGTTTTTTCAAAAGATCAACAAAACTGAGAAACCATTGGATAAACTTACTAAAGAAATACAGGAAAGAAACAAATAAATAAGAAATGAGAGGGGAGTGGTCACAACGCATCCTAACAGAAATGAAAAATATCATAACAGAATACTATGAAAGACTATAACAAACTTTAAAACCTAGAGGAAATGGACAAATTCCTTGATTCATATCACCTACCAAAAATATCACAAGGTGAAGCAGACAACTTAACAAACCTATCACAAAGGAAGACATTGAAAAAGTCATCAGAAAACTACCAACAGAAAAAAAGCCAGGGCCCAGATGGCTTCACAACAGAATTCTACCAAGCTTTTAGAGAAGAGTTATCTCCAATGCTATTGAGACTATTTCACAGTATACAAAGGGATGGAGTACTCCCAGACTTATTCTATGAAGCCAGCATAACCCTTATACCAAAGCCAGGGCAAGACCCAATCAAAAAGGAGAACTACAGACTGATATCACTCATGAATCTAGATGCAAAAATCTTCATCAAAATTCTTGGCAATAGAATACAACAACATATCAAAAAAAAAAGTCATCATGATCAAGTGGGATTCATACCAGGGATGCAAGGCTGGTTCAACATCAGAAAAACAATTAATGTGTGATCAACAACATAAATAACACAAAAGACAAGAATCACCTGATTTTGTCTACTGATGCAGAAAAGGCATTTGATAATGTCCAACACCCATTCATACAAAATAGGAATAGGTGGCAAATTCTTCAATGCAATAACAGCCATTTATACAAAGCCAACTGCCCACATCATCCTGAACAGAGAAATACTGAAACAGTTTCTCTTGAGAACAGGAACTAGACTAGGATGCCCACTCTCACTTCTCCTATTCAACATTGTACTAGAAGTTCCAGCCAGAGCAATTAGATAAGACCAAAAATAAAGAGCATCTGCATCGGCAAAGAACTAAAAATCTCCCTATTTGCAGATGATATGATTTTATATGCAGAGAATCCATAAGGAAGCTACTCAAACTGATAGAAGACTTCAGCAAAGTCTCAGGATACAAGATAAACGTAAGTAAGTCAACCGGATTCCTTTACACCAACGAGATTATTAAGAAATCACCAGGTCAATACCATTTATTATAGCCTCTGACAAGATAAAGTACCTATGAATAAATCTAACCAGAGAAATAACAGACCTTTACAAAGAGAACTACAAGTCTTTACTACAAGAAACAAAGAGAAACTTACACACATGGAGAAACCTACCCTGCTCATAGGTAGCAGGACTTAACATTGTGAAAATGTCTATTTTCCCCAAAGCAATCTACTTATATAATGCAATCCCAATACAAATTCCAGTTACATTTTTTAATGAGATGCAGAAGATATACAGTAAAGCTAACACTGATCATCGCACAAACCACACAGGCAAGAAGGCATGGATGATATACATAAAACCTGGAAAGAAAAGAATTACCAACCAAGAATAACATAGTTTACAAAATTCTCATTCAAACATGATGGTAAAGTTAGGACAGATAAACAGAAACTAGGAGAATATGTACAAAGCAAACCAAAATTATAAGAATTATTAAAGAGAGTCCTTTGGTCCGAGAACACACAATGTGAAACCATAGCCATGATACAGAACTTAAGATTGTAGCACTCAGATACCAACCTAGGAAGCGAACTCTCAAGGACTATCCAAAACCAAAACAATTACAACAGGGAATCAGAAAAGTTAATCTGTAAATGACAAAAAATATCAGAATAATAAAGAGGGAATAAACAGTGCAGATACAGAACTTTCCAGTTCAAACCTAGAAAGACAAGGGTAAATTTCAAAGTAACCACAAAAGAAAGTTAATTAACCTACCCATCAAAATAAAGAAGGAAAACATAAAAGTCTCAATTAAAAAAAAAAATCTACAAAAACAAAAGAAATACACAAACGAAAGGAATTTATAAGCTCAGGAGATAAGAACAAAGAAAATGTCAGCACCACACCAAAAAAAAAAAAAGCACTACAAATTGACATCAATCAGCTCCCACCTAACAACTGCACTGAATGTAAAGGACCTAAATGCACCCATAAAGAGACTGAGAGCAGTAGAATGGATTTAAAAAAAGAAAAACAAAACAGGATTCATCCATATGTTGTTTACAAGAGACACACCTGAGAAACAAAGACACCTGGCTCTAATACATCAACAGATACACTAAGCAGAGAAACAGAACTCAGAATCCAGATGCAAATTCATTCACCCATGGTCACCTGATCTTCTACAAGTGCCCAAAGTCCATCAAATAGGAAAAAGACAGTCTTTTTAGCAGATGGTGCTGGCAACATTTGATGTGATCTCACAACACGAAGGAAACTGGAGGTCATTATGCTGAGTGAAATCAGTTAGTCATAGAGGGACAGGTATTGTGCAAGACCACTTCTGCGAAAACTCATGCAAAGGTTTACACCTAGACAGAAACAATCTTCGATGATTACCAAGGAGAGGAGAGGCGGGGATGGAAAAAAATACTAATAAAACTAAAAATAATTACCATCAAGTGAATTCAAACTCATAACAATATTATAGAACGGAACTGCCCTAGAAGGTTCCCAAGGAGCGGCTGGTAGATTCGAACTGCTGACCTATAAGTTAGCAGCTAAGCTCTTAACCACTGTTTCACATTTACTATAAAGTAACAGAAAAAAAGTACATAGATACTAATGTTTATCTTTACTCATTTTTAAAAATCACACAGCATTCTTTTTTAAATTCACATTACTTTGTGCCTCTTATTCAACTGGTACATCTTCACTAGGAACATACAAACGTTCTTCCTGATAATTTTTCTGACTTGTTGATGCTAGTTGTCACCAATTTCAGCTCCAGCCGAAAAGGACGCCATGCATAACAGATGACAACGCTGCCTGGTAGCATACCAGTCTCGCGATCACTAGTCTTTTGTTTTCATGTAGCATATAAATCTTAGTATCATTCAATATAGTCACTAGAGTATAATTCTAAATATTTACCAGCTAAGTGAAAAGAAATAAATTTAATTATCTGATAAATAAAATAACCCATGAACAGGACAGCAGAATTGCTAAACAACCTGTTGGCCTCAGAGAGAAACATCTTAATGTCAGTGTTTACAGTAACAACAGTAACATCAGAACCCATCCAAATAACTAGTACTCTTCATTAAGAACAACACAGTCATTTATTGACACTGAACCAACACAATCTATGAAATTGTGTTTCAGTCACATACAGCACCAACTGAATCGATGATGGAAGAAAGTTGACTGTTATTATGAAACATGGCCAACATTTTTTTGGCCCAATGAACCAGATACATACTAGTGAACAGTCTATGAAGAGTAGCTATTACTCTACTAATCTTCACTCTAATACAGTCAGATGTAAATTTAAAATAAAAATCAGAAAGATGCAAGCAGTTTATATGAGCTATTAGAGCACAAAATCTGCAACTCTCAGTAAATATGGCTAAATAATGAAGTAGGCAACAAAGTCCATAATTTGCATTACAATCCCAGATCTTCCTGTGTCTGTTAGCATTTGCTCTAGCCTAATTGCAAGACATTCTGATAAAACTATCTAAAAACCACATTACACCAAAATCTAAATTATAAGTGAGTACCATCTGCTCGTGTACACAGTTCAGCCCCATACTTTAACACATCATTATAAAAAATAAAATAGAATGCAAAAGCCTAGCTTATAAAGTATGTATTTGATAATTACTTATACAACATAATTTTTAAACTATAAAGAATATGCAGTTTTTCATCTAGTTTAACTGTCTAAACACAAATTAACTCAAGGTTATCCAACAAAGCTTAAAATGAAATCTGCTTATTCTTTACTAGTGACAGGTTCCATTTTAGTCCCATATTCACGTCTTATTTCACTTAGCTCCTATTTCCACATTACTCCCTAAAATAACTCCTACTAGATGCATATTAGCGTAAATCTAAAAAGTATTCAAGTTTTGAAGGTATAGCTGTGTCATATTAATGTAGTAACTTGAATAAAACTGAAGCACGTCTTACTATTAACGCAACTTATACCACTGGGAAGTTTCTACCAACAGAGTATCTATGAAAGCAAAACGGTCCAACCCTAACAGTCAACAACTTCTAACCTTCCACATGAAGTTTTAAATACTATTTTAGAATAGAATCACAAAATTTCCGACTCGACAGCACTTGGCTTGGCTGGCACAAAATTTAAGTATTTTGAAATACAAGTGGTTACCGGAAAAAAATTTTAGAATGTATATCCAAAAAAAAACCATAACTTGAATTCAAACTCCTTTTTCTTTACCTTTTGCTTTATTAAGGCACCCGGAAAAACAAATGCATACCTTGCTGACTAATGAAAGTTCAGAGAAAGAAAAATGAATAGATATTTACATGTCTTCTATAAAATCTGTTGTATACATTATTTCATTATTAAAATATAGCCCCAACAGAGAATCTTTAATCCTAGTAAACACTAATTTTTTTAATTTTTTCTTTCAACTTGTTGATATGTATAAAACACCAACTATTGTGACACTATTAACATATTAATTTTTGCTGCTCTTAATCCATCCTCACCTACCATAAATATCAACTCTGTAACTTTTTCAACAGTCCTTCACCTGCAACAGTTCCTCAAACTCAGCCCTACAGACACACCTAGGAGGTAATTGTGGGTTTCGTTTCTGTTTCAAAACAGTCACATGAATGTTTTGGTTTCTGAATGCATGTAACAGTTATATTTACACTGTGCTGTGGTCTATTATTGGAAACCCTGGCGGCGTAGCGGGTTAAGCGCTACATTTGCTAACCAAAAGGTCGGCAGTTAAAATTCACCAGGCTCTCCTTTGAAACTCTATCCAGCAGTACTACACTGACCTCTAGGGTCACTAGAGTCAGCCCTGACTCGACAACAGTGGGTTTGGTTTTTTTTGTTGTCGTTTTGGTGGTGTATTAGGAAACCCTGGTGGTGGAGTAGTTAAGAGTTGGGCTGCTAACCAAAGCAAGTTCAAATCCACCAGGCGCTCCCTGGAAACCTTATGGGGCAGGGTGGCTCTGAACTGCAACTCACTTGATTGCAGTGGGCTTGTTTTGGTGTTTTTTTTTTGGTCAGTCGTCTATTATGTGTGCAATCGCACTGTGTCTAAAAATAAATCAATGTACATACCTTGATTAAAAAATACTTTATTGCTAAAAAGAGCTAACCACCATCTGAGCCTTCACTGCACGGTAATCTTATTGCTGGTGGAGAGTTTCTCCCAGATGTTGATGGCTGCACACTGATCAGGGTGGTGGCTGCTATGGTTGGCAGGGCTGTGGAAATTTCTTAAAATAAGACAAAAATGAAGTTTGCCACATTGATGCTCTTTTCACAGAATGTTTCTCTGTAGCATGCATTACTATTGGGTAGCATTTTACCCACAGGGAACTTCCTTCAAAATCAAAGGCAATCATCTCAAACTCCGCTGATGCTTTCTGAATTCTCTGCTGTCGTTTCAACAACACTCACAGCACCTTCCCCGGATATAGTCTTCATCTCAGGAAATTACTTTCTTTGCTCATCCATAAGAAGCAATTCCTCATCTATTCAACTTTTATCAGGAGATTACAGCAACTCATTCACATCTTCAGGCCCCATTCCCAGTTTTACCTGTCTTGCTATTTCCAGTTCATTTGCAGTTACTTTGTCCACTGAAGTCTTGAACCCCTCAGTCATCCACAAGGGCTGGAATCAGCTTCTTCCAAACTCCTATTTAAGGCTGATATTCTGACTTCTTCCCATGAATCACAAATGTTCTTAATGACATCTAGAATCATGAATCCTTTCCAGAGCTTTTGAATTTATTTTGCCCAGAAAAATTACTATCTGTGGCCACTATAGCCTTACAAAATGTACTTCTTAAATAATAATTCTTGAAGGTCAAAATGAATCCCTGATCCATGGGCGGCAATACAGATACTGTGTTATCAGGCACACACAACATTAATTTCCTTGTACATTTGCATCCCAGTTCTTGAGTGACCAGGTGCATGGTCAATGAGCAGTAATGTTGTGAAAGGAATCCTTGTTTCTGAGCAGTAGGTCTCGACAGTAGGCTCAATATATTTAATAAACCATGTGTAAACAGATACGTGTTATCCAGGCTTTGCAGTTCTATTTTTAGAGCACAGGCAGAGTAGATTTTAGCATAATCATTAAGGGCCCTAAGATTTTCAAAATGGTAAATCAACACTGGCTTCAACTTAAATTCATGAGGGGCCCAGCTGCTAAACAAGAGAGTCAGCCTGTCCCTCGAAGCTTTGAAGCCAGGTACTGACTAGGAACTGACAGGTTTTCTAGCTATGCAAGCTGTAGGAGGCTTCTGCTTCAAGTCTAAGACTAGTTCACCTGCACTGAACATCCACTGTTGAGTGCAGCCCCGTTCATCAATGACCTAGCCCGATCTTCTGCATAACTTGCTGCAGCTTCCGCATCAGCACCTGCCGCTTCGCCTCACACTTTTACACCATGGAGACTGCTTGCCTTCCTTAAACCTCATGAACCCCATCCTCTGGGACCTTCCAGCTTGTCTTCTGCAGCCTCCTCACCTCTCTCAGCCTTCACAGAACTGAAGAGTTGGGGCCCTTCCCGGATTAGGTATTGGCTTAAGTGGTCGCTGGTCTGATCTCCCACCTGGACCCCTAAAACCTTCTCCATTCTTGTCATTCACATCTTCACTGGAGTAGGATTTTTAATTTCCTTCAAGAACTTTCCCTTTGCCCTCACAACCCTGGCTAAGTGTCAGTGCAAGAGGCCTCGCTTTTGACCCATCTCGGCTTTCAACACACGTTCCTCACCAATCTTAATCATTTCTACTTTTCACTTGCGCACTTTTAGAGGCTACTGTAAGGTTATTAATCAGCCTAATTTCAATACTGTCATATCTCAGAAAACAGGGAGGCCTGAGAAGGAACAAGAGTGAGGAACAACTTGTTGATGGAGGACTTAAAACACACACCACATTTATCAATTAGTGTCCCCATCTTACGAGGGCATGCTTCGTGGCACCAAAAGAATTACAACAGTAACATCACAGGTCACTGATCACAGATCACCAACAACAAGCAAGTGTGAAATAGAGAGAACGGCCACAATGGGACACAGAAACACGAAGTAAGCAAATACTGCTGGAAAAATGGCACCAGTGGACTTGATCGGCCAAGGGTTCCCAAGAACCTTCGATTTTTAAAAAGCTATTGTCTGTGAATACAATACAGGAAAGCGTGAGGAAACCAGGTATGCCTTAGCAGTGTTTTGAGCCAGACTTGGTGCAGGTGCTGGCACTGCGAGACGTTCAGCAGGGTCCCTGAGCTCTGCCTATAAGACGCCCGCTGCACTCTCCCCAGCAAGCGGTGACAACCACCAATGTTTTCTGCCATTGCCTAATACTCCCTGAGGGGCAAAACTACCTCCAGTGGAGAACCACTGACGAAAACGCCTCTCAAACCATCACTAGTAAATTTACACACAAAGTGTGTAAACAAAATACCAGCCCACACCACTATTAAAAGCGTGTCTAACAGTCTCATAGAGACATTTTCAGTGCCTACCTATATAAGCCTGTTTCTGCCACCCACAGGACAACTTTCTAATTTTTTTTTCCTTAATTAGTTTCAAAGAATTTTCCCAGTATCATCCATGAAGGAAAATCTGGTGACGTAGTGGTTAAATGCTACATCTGTTAACTGAAAGGTCACAGTTTGAATATGCCAGGGGCTCCTTGGAAACTCCAAGGTCCAATTCTACTCTGTCTTACAGGGTCGCCATGAGAGGGAATCAACTCCATGGCAGTGGGTCTTTTTTTTAATCATCCATGAAAAGAAGCAAAACTTATAGGATCCTAAATGGAATCTACACTGAAAATCTTAAGCAACAAAGCTACACAGTCTGAATTTATGATGCACCAAGAAAGAAGAGGTTCCCATACAGATGTGTACTTTCTAAATATCTTGATGTATAAACTGCTATCCTGTACAGTGTTAATAAATGCTGGGAGCCCTAGTGGTGTACTGGTTAAGAGCTTGGCTGCTAACCAAAAGGTGGGCAGTTCAAATACATAAGCCACTCCCTGGAAACTCTATTGGACAATCCTACACTGTTATATGGGGTTACTGTGAGTTGAAACTGACTGATCAGCAACAGGCTTCTGTAATTAAAAGAATATGCTAATAATTACAAAACAGCAATGCTAACTACCTCACCATTTACCCGTGAACACTAACCATACTGCAGTTACTGTTTGCTGAAATGCATTTCTTGTCATCACACCACTGGCACCCATTTGTGTTAGCTGTGCAGCTGGCACAATCTGCATATCGATAACATCTGTCATCAGAAGCAGCTGTAATACAAACGGGACACAAAACACATCAAGACGATTAAGAAAATGTCACACTTCTCAAGTCACACATTTTTAACATCTGCTTAAGAATCACTAAGGCATTTTTTTCACCATAATGATGACCTTAAATATAAAAATAAGGTTCCCCAATATGAAATGAATTGTGCAGCTTAATTGTCTTTGCAGGGTTGCAGACACTTCCTGTCACCATCTTAATTATTCTTTCCACCAGGATTCTGCAGCCACTTAAAATTTACATTTTGTGAAAGGGGGAAAAGTATTTACTGGTATTTGACTGAACATAAGGTATTACTAAACACCCAAAGGAAACAATTCTCAGAACACTTGTTTACAAATTCATTCTTCATAAAGACTTTTACAGACATCTGAATTAATATACATTAATAAATCTACAAAATACATTATAGCATCAAAAATGAGTAAAATACCTCACTCATTTAAAGAAAATTGATTTTGTTAACCCTAATCATTCATAAATAAATTGAGTATTTACTGCTAACTTTTCATAAGTCCAAAATATTTTTTCAACATTTTTATAAGGAGGGTGAAACTAAAGCATTGGTCAACAAATTCTAGAATTATTTTTAATTTTATGGTCTGCCTTGGCAATAATTCAGGAAGAGAAAATACTAACAAATGCAGAATAAATCACTTGATTTCTTAGAAGCATAATATTTCTTACAAATGGTGTATTTGAAAGCATTCGTAATTTATATAGCAAAACAATTCATTCATATAGCATGTATTTAGAAGATTCACAAAAATATTTTATATATTATTTCAAAAAACTATGAATATGTAATAAAACATTAATGTATTAATTGTTGTTAAGTTCAAACACTAGATTTCCTAATCACAGATTTGAATTTTTAATCTCTGAAAGCTACTAATTACCATAAGTAAAATGAATCTTTTCCACTTCTAACAAAGTACAGAATTTTTGCTGACAAAGAGGAAAAAAAAAATCCTTACCTGTTCTAGGAGGACACTTTGCTCTAAGAATATTATTAATATTCCCAGATTCCCAAGATTCACAATGATTTTTATTCCAAACACATTTTATCCCTGGCCCAGCATTTTTACAAAGTTCTTCATCCCTGAAAGCCTTGCAATTTGGAGGCTTGTAGACGAGGATATCATTAAGGAGTACACTAGAAAATCCCCCAAATATATACATGGACCTATTAAAAACAAAACAAGAAGCTTAAAACTATATATTTGTTAAAAACTCTAATGTACTCATTTTTTAATTAATGTACATTTGAATATAAGATTATATCATTTTTAAATACTTATTTCAGCACTGTTCTGTAAGATTATATTTACAATTAAACTTAACATACAAATACATTGTGAAAATACCAAGTGAGCTATTTTAAGATTCATTGAGGACTTTGCAGATAAAACATGAAATATTAAACAGTTCTTAGTATATTAGGAAAACATTACATCTTCAAAATGTGTTAATCACTAACACAAGAAAGTTGAAGGAACAACCATTTGATATGATGTTCTTTTGATCAGGAAAACAGCTACAATCTTAACAAGGTAGGAGACAATTTTTAAGAAACAGAAAATAGCTATACATGGATAATAAAATACACTTTAGAAAAGATCGCCAAGAATACAGAGACAGAAATTAGTTGAAGATTTCTTCATTCAGTGTTTTACTCTTTAAAATAAAAAGAACCAGAGTAATATAATCAAAAAGATTTTCAAATTTTCAATTTGGAAAAAGAGACCTAAACAATCAATGAATTACTTAATACTACCAGTGGTAAAAAAAATTTGACATGGCCTCAAAACTGCACTTTCTCTATTTCTGGAAATACTATTAATATAATAAAAGGAAAAGACCAGCAAATGCTTTAAGAATATCATATTTTAAAAAGTAAAAAAAGAAGTCAAGCAGCACAATTTTTCAATAGAGAAGCCTATTATCATCATTTTGAAAGCCAGATGATATCGGTTACACAGTTTCATTGTGGTTAATTTCTACTTGTTTTAATTATCAAGTCATTATGTGGTAATACTAGAGGAAATTTGCATAATTAGGATAAGGTGGTAATAAAAAACACTTTTAAAGATGTCATAAATCACAAAGTTTAAACTACTAAATGAGCTAGCATATTGCATACTGCTACTTGAATGCAAACGATGATTTTTTTGCTACAGAGTAAAAAAATTACATAAACTTAAAGGAGGAAGGTAACTTAATGATCATCACACCCAAATTGCCAATGGACAGGAGGATTATAAAGTCCAGAAACATGATGCGACTTGTTAAAACCACATGTTTAGTTAATGACAAAACTAAACTGAGAAGCTAATTCTTTGTACTTTCCTTGTTCTCCTTGGTAGAAATACGGAGCTAGCCTATCATTTCAGTGTGATCTTTTTAAAGGACAAGTCATTCCTTAACTGGTTTCTGAAAAAAGGAAAGAAGCAGATGATTTCAAGGAAGTATCTCAAGTTTTATCTCAGCACCTCCCTGTGACTACTCAGTACTCTCTTTTCCCTTGGCCCTGGTTGTATACCATGGTTGTACACACTCAAGTCAACACCTGCTCATAGCGACCCTACAGGACAGGGTAGAACTAACTGTCCCATAGGTTTCCAAAGCTGTAATTGTTACAGATGCACACGCTACATCTTTCTCCCATCCTGGACCATTAAATGTACTTAAGCAAAAATGAATAAAACATGATTAAAAATGTAGCTAGTTTGACTAATACCCTTGACCACCTAAAAATGATAAATACACTTCTTTTACCCATTAATGACAACTGCAGAGTGTCCAAATCTGTTGACATCTCTATGAAGATTTGGTTTGGGTAATATTTTCCATTCATCACAAGCTACAAAAAGGAAAACAGAAAAGAAATAAAAGAATAAATTAAGACAAATGTTCACTGGCCAAATTAAAGGTACAATAGTTGAAAATCAAGAAGCAAAAAAATCAGCCTTTCACTTCTCTTCCATGACCTACAACTTAGTACCATTACTCAAATAACAGTATTCCTCCCTAAAATTCCTACAAATAATTTTAAGTATATAAGAATAAAGGGAATGGAATGAGGTGTACTAAATGTTAGAAGATAATTTCAATAGCATTTCATTTCTATTAAATAAACCAGTTTCTACAGTAAAATTCAATAATACTAATACTGATTCAAATAGAAAGTTAAATCACTAAATAAAATTTACATGTACAAATAATAAATGAGTTATATGATATTCCTTGAATGAATGCCTGAAAATAAAATCATATGAATAAAACATTTAAATGATGAACACTTTGATATTTCAAAAGTTTCGTTTTACAAATAAGAAGGGTTTTGTTTGCAAAAGAACTATGAATGAAAACAAATAATTAACGAGCTATATACAGACAATGAAAACCCTGATGGCACAATGGCTAAGTGCTATGTCTGCTAACCAAAAGCACGGCAGGTTGAATCCACCAGGCACTCTCTGGGAACTCTAAAGAGTAATTCTACTCTGTCCTATAGGGTTACTGTGAGTCAGAATTGACTCAGTGGCAGTGGGTTTGGTTTGGTTTTTGGTACACAGACTGTGGAAAGTCAAGTGGTTAAGAAAAAATAATTTCAATGCAACCTAAAAATAGACACATAAACCAACACAGATTTTGAGATTTTAAATAATTAAGCATTCAATGTGGAGGGACATTTGCGGACAGTGTTTTAGATTTCATCTGCACAGACCTGCCATACACAAAGACAGGCCTTTGTATTTAATAAAAATATATAGTATAATAAACTTTCTCAAAACAAATACAGTTATTTTTTTAGGTGCCATAGATACCTTCTCACAAAAAAAGGAATCAAAAATATAGTTATTTGTAAATGTTAAAGTCTTAATGAATTATATGCTCTCCAGTTAAGACACTACATCTTTAACACTATAGCGTGTAGAGTCTCTGAAGCAATACGAGAAAAACAAGTGTGCAGCCCAAGAACTCTACTAAAAGACCTGAACTGATGGTCCGACAGCCTGCAGGATCCCCTGCGAACATTACCCCTAGACCCAACGCTGTCTCTGACTGGGAACCAGTAATGTATTAACTCTTCAGGCAAGGATGTACTGGACTCACAGAAACAGTGTGACCACAGAGTGTGTGTACTTGATGTTTCTATGCATTTACAGGGAGCTGTCCTTCTAGATGTCTCTTTCTAGATGAGACAGAAAAGCGTGGAGCGGGGAAACAGATGCTTCTTAAGGGGATACTAGATATACAGAGTGAAAGAAGGAGTGTGCTCTCACCAGGTGGGGAGAGCAGAGGAAGCTGCAAATAGGCAGGCATGCAAAACACATTTGGATTGTATACTTTCGCTTAATCACAATAAAAAAGAAAGAAAGAAACTATGTCTATAACACTAATAACAAAATAATAAATTTGGTTTTAACATTCTTACTAGTGAAGATAAAAGGAACTATAAATGCCAAAATCATAGTTTAGAAAATGAAGCTGTAGGACTGAGAGCTACATAAGGACATCTTGAGTTGTGTTTCTTAAAGTGTATTCCAAGAACACAAATTCACAAAACTGATATTTTCCTAGTTTTTTTTTTAATCTGTGTTTAGCTCAAAAAGTATATTTTATATTAAATATTTCAAAAGGAAGGTTACAAAGATACAGAAGCCCCTTAATTTTATTTAACCTGGAGTTTTCCCAATGTTTTCTCCACAGAAACACTTTTCACTAATACCTATTACCATCCCAAAGAACCAGTGCTCTGAAAATCAGAGTTTAAGAAATACTATCATAAAAGCTTATATGTGAGGATTAAGTCTGACCATTTTTTATGCTAGAGTTCATTTAAGAAACATGCATTATATGTGTATGCTACCATAAAACTTCCAAATGCTTCCATCCACATAATGTAAAATGGTATCTAAAAGAACCTAATAAAGTTGAATAAGCAGATATTTCCCTAAATTATAAATGAAGAATTATACCTAGGAAAAGTTAAGTGACTTGCCTATGGTCTATTCAATTGTATCTGTTTTTTATTTTCTTAATTTATGTTTATTCATATTTGATATTATAAAGGTATATTGATAGGATTCTGAAATGTTATTCCCATTTGGGGAAGAGGACGGTTCTGTTATGGGCAGATGCTTTGTAAAAGAATTGAGATGTAAATGTCAAAGATAGCTAATAAGTTTACGGCAAATAGATTTCAAGCTTTCCACTCAACCTGAAACAAACGCATACATATACACGCCAAATATGCACTGATTTAGAAGCTGTTGATCATATATTCCAATAACACCAACTGAATATGTTTCAGGAAAATGAAACAGAAAAGACAGTGAGTCAAACGAAAGAGTAGGAGTTTCAGAAGCCAGTTTATTATTGATATCTCCGAAGAAAAAGAACCTTTAAGGTCATTTTGAGACATCTGAAGTCAGAAAAGAGAAGGATCCAATTACCCAAGCTTACCTAATGTTATACTATAAGTATCTGTTTCTACTACCAGGCAAAAGAAAGGAGGAAAAGTAGAGTATCTAGATAAGAATTTCAGAAACCATAAAAAGCCAGAAAGAAAAAGCATCTGAGAGAACAAAGACCAGAATTAACTAAAACATAGGCTTTTGGAAGACTTCTTCTTACTCTATAAGCCAACAACTTTTGAAAGAAATGCAAAATTTTTTCAGCACACAAAATACACTAAAGAGAAGTTTTAAAACACCTATGTACCACACCCAGCTTTGTCAAATTTTGCCATGGTTAGGCTGTTTTGTTTTGTTTTTCAATAAAATGTTAAAAGATATGGAACATTCCCTGTGTACTCCCTCCCCCGTTCCAGTTAATTTCTGCCTTCTTTAGAAGCAACTACTATCTCATATTTACTTATGCATGATACCTAAAATATATATACAGTATTTTGAACATCATAAAGCTTTATACTGATATAAATAGTAACATACATAAGTAGCCTTCTACAAATTATTTCTTTCATTCAACCTTTGAAACTTAGGTATATATATGGCACTGCCAAGCCAAGTGCTGTCGAGTCAGATGGCACTAGGTGATTATTTTAACCATGTGACAACATTCCATCTTTGACTATATGAAAACACATCTATCCATTAAACTGTTAATGATCATTTGGCCATTTTTCAATATTTTTGAATTTACTGTTCAAGCTTTTTGCCATTTTTCTATTTGATTACTATAGTTTTCTTAATGATTTAAAAAACAGTCTATTACATATTACGGGTAACAATCTTTTGTTGGTTATAAGCATTATCATATCTTCTCTCATGCTGTACCTTGTCTTTTACTTAGTTTATGAAGTTTTACTTTACAAAAGCTCATATTTTTAACTTGCTCAGACATATTTTCCCTATGAGTCATGCCTTTTCTGCTTGACCCAAGATTTAAAAGATAATCTGTTTGATTTTCTTCCAAAGGTTTGAACTTTGCCTTTTTTTAATACAGCTAATACTTTTCCCAGAACCATATTTAAACTTTCATCCTTTTGGATGTACGCATTAGATTCACAAAAGTGTAAAATAGTAATAAAAGAAATTAAAGTATACAAGTCCAAGCAGAACAAAAACATCATAAAATTTGTTGTTACTGGGTGGATTATGACTCATAGTGACCCTACAATAATAAAAATTGAATTACATGTGACAGCAATTAATTCAGATAAGCAATAACAAAACATAATTCTACATCTAAAAGTTCTCTGTCTGTTAATATATGTATTGGCAGGAGGGGAATGTTTCATTATTATCATCAAAACATCTCCTTCAATTATACTAAGTGTTTTGAAGAATTACATATAATACTTGTTTTAGCCAACGGTATCATTCAACAAATATCCTACTTGCCATTCTTCAAACACAAGGTGAAATTATATTCACACATCCCCTTGAAGAAGGGAATGGATATGTGACTTGTTTTGGCCAATGAAATAAAAGAAGCTCAGATGACCCTTTTATTCCTGGATGTAGCCATTTAGTTGTTAATAAAAGATAATGTAGTACTGCATTACTCCGTCTATAAGTTAACTGTAGAAGAGTTCTGTCAACCTGGATCCATGGGGGAAGACAATAGGCAAACACAGCCTGTCAACAAACACTGGACTCGTATCATAATGGAAAATTAAACTTACATTAACACTAATACTCTAAAATTTGAGGATTTGTGGTAGACACGACACATGCTTTGAGATTATCATTCCACAAAGGATTTGTCTTCTGCATTGCCAGGAGTGCTACCTACCAACATCTGTAAGCTGCCAAGCTGCTTCTAGAACTGTCTCATCAATAGAACCCACTTGTCTCGAGGTCATATGCTTCCAAAGATAATCCGTATGCAATAAATGATCAATGTACAGATATAAAGACCCAATCTTCTCTGTCCAACATGGGAATACTATGACAGCAACTATAATATCAGATGCATTAAATAACCAAGAATATATATGTCTTAGACAGCTGACCTCAGCCAGTCTCTATCATAGGCCTCCTCAAGGTTAGCACAATGGACACAAACAAAGTGGCCATGATGGCAGATAGAGAGGCTATTCAGAAGCCTAGCAGCATAGGCTCCTTCATAACAAAGCTGATCCAACTGGTGCTGCCGCCAAATGTCTAAAGTGACAGCAACAGATCAGTGATGATACTCTGATATGATCATTTCCCACAAGACAAACTGGATGCTTGGCAAGATGACTATGTTGGACCCCTTCAGCCCTGGAAAGGCCAACAATTCATGAAGTCAAAAATAGAAAGCTATTTTGAGGACATGTTTTCTTTTCCTGCCCATAATATGTCTTAATCTGCACCACTGAGGAATTACAGAATTTTACAGAAATTACCACGTGATCCCACAAAATCAGAAGATCTACTTCACAGCAAAGGAGATATATGAATGGGCCCATTATTATGGAATCTGCTGGATCTCATACCACAACACCTGACAGAATTTGGGGCTGGCACAGTTGAAGCAGGAAAAATTTTCATTCTTATTTATTTTTCTGAACTTTCCTAATGCATTGCCTACAGAGGAATTTATGAAAATAGTACAAGAACAAAACATAAAACCAAACACAACTACAAATCACACACAAACAGCAACCAGGAATCCAAAAGAGAAAGAACCAAGTTTCAGAAATGAGCTATTAAAGAGAAGCTTTTTCAGAGCAAATTTGAAAGAGTGGACGACAGAATCAATGAGACTGGAGACAAATCCCTGGATGCCATTTCGTTTGAGGAAGTATCAGAGAAAAGAATGAAGAAAATCTAAGAATTACATGGGACACAATCAAGAGTAAAATTTTGCTTATCATCTGAGTTCCAGAATAGGATGAGAAAATGGAAAGCACAGAGAATATTGCTGAAGATCTGTTAAACAGACACAAAGCTAACTCTCAAAGAAGCTCAACAAAATCCCATATAGGATAGACTCCAAAAGAAAGTCACCAAGGTGTATCATAATTAGACTTATCAAACCAAAGACAGAAAAATGGAAACTCAAAAAGGCAGGAATAGTAGTACTAATCTCAGATTAACATATACTTTAAGATAAAATCTACCTAAAAGACAAGGAAGGTTGTTATATAATGATTTAAAAGGCAATCCACCAAGAATACATAACTTCAATAAATATCTACATACCAACAACAGGGCTCTAAAATACATAAAAAAAAAAAAACTAACAGCACTGAAAAAGTGATATAGTTCAACAAAAGCAGAAGACTTCAACATGCCACTCTTGGTAAAGGCAGAACATCTAGAAAGAAATCTATCAAAGACACAGAAAAGCTAAAGGACAAAATCAACCAACTTGATAATATCAATGTATATACAAAACTCCACACAATTGCAGCAAAGTAGACATTCTTTTCCAAAGCACACAGAACATTTTCCAGAATAGATCACATTTTGGAAGAGAAAGCAACCTCCAACAAAAACCAAAACACTGAAATCATACAAGGCATTTTCTTGCACAGAACAGTAGAAATCATTAACAGGAATGGTAAGGAAAAGAAAATGAATACACAGCAACCAAATAACACGTTGCTTAAAAAACGAGTTAACAGAAGGAATTAAAAAGGGTACCAAAAAGTTCCTAGAATCAAATGAGAATGAAAACATGTCATACCAAAACCTCTGAGACAGCAGACAGTACTCAAATGTCCATTTACAGCAATAAAAGCACATATGAAAAAAGAAAAATAGGCCAAAATCAAAACACGAGCCCTAAAATTCAGACAAACAAACAGAGAATGGCAAAAGAAACCCACAAGCACCAGAATTAGGGAAACAACAAAGACTACAGCGGAACTAAATGAAACAGAGAACAGAAAATCAACAGAAAATATCAACAAGACCAAAAGTCAGTCCTCTGAAAAGATTAAGAAAGTCAGCAAACCATTGGCCAAACTGACGTGAGAAAAAAAAAAAAAGAGGAAGCAAATATCCCAAATAAGAAACAAGATGGGCACATTACAACGACCCAACTGAAATAAAAAAGACCATAACAGAATACTACAAAAAACTATATTCCAACAAAATGTGATAACCTAGATGAAATGCACTCATTCACAGAAACACACTAATCAAACACAAACTGAAATACAAAATCTCAACAGATCCATAACAAGAGAGTGAGGAGGCCATTAAAAAACTCTCCAAACAACAAAAAAAGCATTGGCCCAGACTGCTTTACTGGAGCACTCTAACAACCACTCAGAGAACTGCTCACACCAGTACTACTCAACCTATTTCAAAGCATAGAAAAAAAAGGAATACTCCTGAAACTAGCATAGCCTGATACCAAACCCAGGCAAAGACAATACAAAAAAAGGAAAATTACAGACCACTATCTCTCATGAATATAGATGCAAAAATTCTTGCCAACAGAATTCATCATCATATATATAATAATACATCATGACAAAGGATGGTTAAACAAGAGAAAAATCAATCATCATAATTCACCACATGAAAAGAATGCAAAACACACCTTAAATGAAATACCTTTAAATGTTGCTGTGTTCCCAAGACAAAGAATACACAGTTCTAAGACTCAAGGGGTTAGAGCCTTTCCTAGTGGGAGATCTGGTCCCCAAAGGAGAAACAATTCAGACAGAGGATGTAGTAATGATCTGGATGTTTCATCAAAATGAGAGACAACTCTTGAGCACTGCAAACTTATATCCAGTTTACACCACAGCTTGACTTCTTCCTCTATGCAATCCTTCTTCCTCCTCCTCCTTTCCACAAATGTTGACCCTGAACCTGTAAACCCTGTCTCAAGATTTGCTTTCCAGAGAACCCTAACAAACTACGGCCATTGTTTGTTACTGCAGTATAACCTAACTTACCCTGACTGATACAAGGTTAATTTTCTCTGCAGTCTCTTAAAGGAGCAGACAAATAGTATGGACTCTAAAATTGCTAGAATAAATTAATTGAACCTGGACGTTATGAAAAGTTAATTTCAGATAAAGAACTTTTGCAGCTATAAATACAGTAATTCATGCTTGCTGATATTATTTGCCCACCTGCAAAGTCTTTCTTATAGAATAAAAAGGGAAAAAAGGAATGGATTTCCACTTATCTTTACCAGCTTTTGCAATAACTAATGAACACAATATTGATAAAATTGACTGGCGAGTTTTCACATTTTGAACCAGTTTCTCTGTAAAACACAGATTGGTTTTCCTATAAGATGCAAAAGTTACCATCAGATGCCTTAAAGCCCAATACTGAATTAACATAATTTATTTACATGCAGTTTCTATTCCCACACTTACATTATAAAATCTCTTACATTATAAATATGTCTGACTGAAACCTACAATTATATATCCTACCAAGAAGAAAATATATTTTGAGAGCACTCAGGTCATTATCACTTTACAGTTAATGGCTACGCGAATTAAAGCAAATCTCCCATGGTAATTTTTGACATCATGGAAACTGACAGACGCACCATTTCATAGCAAAGAAAAAGCCGTAGAAGAATACAGACCAAGGTATACAGCACACCCTGGAGCACATATTTTAAATAAATAAATAATAACTTCGCTACAACTTACTAGGTATTAACTTACAAACTCCACACTCATACACCTAGGATCGAGAAAGGAGTTACTATTCTCCGAAACTCAAATTTCACCAACCGGAATAGTGTTGTCAGAAATGTGTGTCCAAGACGTGCCATGCAATTATGTTAACAAGGTAAGCTAAAATTTACAAGCTAGTTTATATTATTGGTTATGCATAAATTAATACAGGTAGAAAATGCATACTCGGTTAATTTTGCTATAAATACTCATGTTTTTCCATGAGAATATTCATCTGTATTACTTTAAGAACACACTTTAAACAGCCTTTTAATATTCTACTTGAAATGCAAGTACTTAAGTCAGTCTTAATTTCATAGTTGAAATATGCTACAAAAAAATGAGTGTGTTTTTATTTAAAGACTCAAAATTGGATATATAAAAATAAAAAAAAAAGTATAGCACCCATTTGGATGCTTTTATAATTTTGTTGGGTTTTTGTTAAGTGCCACTGTATCGGTTCCAACTCACAGTGATCCTCTGAACCACAGAATGAAACACTGTCCGGTCTTGCACCACGTCCACAATCATTTTGATGCTTAAGCCCATTATTGTGGCCACTGTATCAATCCATCTCATCAAGAGTCTTTCCCTTTTTCGCTGACCCTCCACTCTACCAAGCATGATGTCCTTCTCCAGGGACTGACCCTTTCTGACAACATGTCCAAACTATGTAAGATGCAGTCTTGCCATCTTGGCTTCCAAGGAACACTCTGGTTGTATTTCTTCCAGAACAGACCAGGTGGTTTGGTGGTCCATGGTACAGTCAACATTGTTCTCCAGCACCACAATTCAAAGGCATCAATTCTTCTGCCTTCTTTGTTCACTGTCCAGCTTTTGCATGTATATGATGTGACTGAAAATATCATGGCCTGAGTCAGGCACATCTTTGCCCTGAAGGTGACATCTTTACTTTTCAACACTTTAAAGAGTTCCTCTGCAACAGATTTTCCCAATTCAAAGTATGTTTTGATTTGTCGACTGTTGCCTCCATGGGTGTTCACTGTGGACCCCAGTAAAATGAAATCCTTGACAATCTCAATTCTTTCCCCATTTATGACAACGTTGCTTACTGGTCTAGTTGTGAGGACCTTTGTTTTCTTGATGCTGACGTGCAATCCATACTGAAGGTTGTGGTCCTTAATCTTCATCAGTGTTTCAAATCCTCTTCAAAACTTCCAGCAAGTAAGGTGGTGTCATCCACAGAATGCAAGTTGTTAATGACTCATCTACCAGTCCTGGTGCCTTGTTCTCCTTCATATAATCCAGCTTCTTTTGTTAGGTGCTCAGCATACAGATTGCAGAGGTACGGCAAAAGGATATAATGCTGATGCACACCTTTCCTGACTTTAAACTATGCAGTTCGGCCCTTGTTCTCACGACTACCTCTTGATCCATATCCAGATTCCTTAAGAACACAATTAAGTGTTCTGGAATTCTCATCTCACACAATTTAGCCATAATTTGTTATGATCTACACAATCTAATGCCTTTGCACAGTCAATGGAACACAGGTAAACATCTTTGAGGTATTCTCTGCTTTCAGTCAAGATACAGCTGACACCAGCAATGATACCCCTGGTTTCACACTCTCTTCTGAATCCACCTTGAATTTCTGGCAGCTCCTTGTCAATATATTGCTGCAGTCACTTTTGAATGATCTTTAGCAAAATTTTACTTGCATGTGATACTCATGATATTGTTCAGTAATTTCTGCATTCATTTGGATCACCGTTCTTTGGAATGAGCATGAACAGGGATCTCTTCCAGTCAGTTGACCAGACAGCTGCCCTCCAGATTTCTTGGCATAGTTGACGGCACACTTCCAGTACCGATCTGTTTGTAAAAATATCTCAACTGATGTTCCATCAATTCCTGGAGCCTTATTTTTGGCCAGTGCCTTCAATACAGCTTGAACTTCTTCCTTCAGAACCACTGGTTCCTGATCACATGCTGCCTATTCAAATGGCTGTACATCAACCAGTCTCTTCTGGTGTAATGACTCTGTGTATTCCTTCCATCTCGTTTTGATGTTCCCTGATTCATTTAGTAGTTTCTCGGTGGAGTCCTTCACTATCGCAACTGGAGACATGAACGTTTTCTTCAGTTCTTTCAGCTTCAGAAATGCAGAACATGTTCTTCCCTTCTGGTTTTCCATTTCCAGCTCTTTCCACATGTCATTTAATACTTTGTCTTCTTGAGCTGCCCTGTGAAATCTTCTGTTTAGGTCTTTTACTTGGCCTTTCCTTCCTTTTGTTTCAGCGCTCGATGTTCAAGAGCAAATTTCAGAGTCTCTTTTGACTTCCAGTTTGGTCTTTTCTTTCTTTCCTGTCTTTTTAATGACCTCTTGCTTTCTTCATGGATGATGTCTTTGACGTCATTCCGCAGTTTGTCTGGTCTTCGGTTGTTAAGTCGTCAGCACATCAAATCTGTTCTTCAGATGGTCTTTAAACTCAGGAGGGATATACTCAAAGTCACACTTCAGCTCTTGTGAACTTGTTCTAACTTCCTTCAGATTCAATTTGAATTTGCATACGAGCAATTGATGATTCAAGCCACAGTCAGCACCTGGTCTTGTTCTGACTGCTGATACTGAGCTTTTTCATTGTCTTTTTCCATAAATGTCGTTGATTTGGTTCCTCTGTATTCCATCTGGTGAGGTCCATGTGTAGAGACACCATTTATATTAGTTAAAGAAGCAATCTGCAATGAGGAAGTTGGTAGTCTTGCAAAATTTTATCACTGACAGAAGGAATAAAAATAGAGTGAGCAGCCTCCACTTATCTGTCAGTGGAGGCTTGCTGGTTGTTGTGATGCTGGAAGCCGTGCCACTGGTATTTAGGTACACGCAGGGTCATCCATGGTGGACACATCTCAGCTGAGCTTCCAGAGTAAGACAGACTAGGAAGAAAAACCTGGCAGTCTACTTCTGAAAAGAATTAGCCAGGGAAAACCTTATGAATAGCAGTGGAACACTGTCAGATATAGGGCCAGGAACTGAACCCCCAGGTTGGAAGGCACTCAGGAGACGACTGGGGAAGAACTGCCTCCTCAAAGTAGAGCCGACCTGAATGATGTGGATGGCGTAACGTCTTTGGGAATCTTCATTTGCCGATGTGGCACAATTCAAAATGAGAACAAGCAGCTGCAAACATCCATTAATAATCAGAACATGGAATATATGAAATATGAATCTAGGAAAATTGGAAATCATCAAAAATGAAATGGAACACATAAACATCCATATCCAGGGCATTAGTGAGCTGAAATGGACAAGTAAGTGCCATTTTGAATCCAACAATCATATGGTCTCCTATGCTGGGAACAAAATCTTGAGAAGGAATGGTGTTGTGTTCATCATCCAAAAGAAGATTTCAAGGAAGATTTGTCCTGAAACACAATGCAGTCAGTGATAATATCTATATGTCTGCAAGGAACCAGTTAATATGACTATTATCCAAATTTATGCACCAAACATGAAAGCCAAAGATGAAGAGACTGAAGATTTTCACCAGCTTCTGCAGTCTGAAATTGAGTTTCCTTCTATAATAGGATACCAAATTTCTAGATGCTGACAAAAAAAAAAATCTTTTCCACTATCCCTTAAACATAATGTGTCATCGAAATTTCTCTTATTCTAAAATGGGCACGCTTCCCCTGTTGTTGCTGTTGTTAGGTGCCACTGAGTCAGTTTCAACTGAAACCATCCCTCTGCACCACAGAACCCAACCGCTCCCCTCCTGGTCCTTCCCCATCCTCATTGCCACACCACTATGCCAATTCATCTCCCTGACTCATTCATACTTCCTGCTCCTCTCAGGACCCTATCTCCTGGTTAAAAAGCCTAAGAAACTAAGTTAGTCAGCACGGATTCCTAGGCAAAGTCTTTAAAACCAAAGGATCAAACAAAGCCTAGTGCGGTATCCTAATGTCAGAGAAGTAGCTATTTTACAAATCGTCTGGCAAGATAAGAAGCATCAGAAGGCCAGTATCAGCAAATACCTGACAAAGGCAGGCAATGGCCTCTGATAGACACAGTTCTTCAAGTGTGATACAAGCAGGTTCTCTTTATTTCAAGGCTCAAGATGATTTCCAAAATCATATTTTCATTCAAGATACCTCTTCTGAGTATAATTTCCATGTAGTCTACTGCCTAGTGGACAGCTCTGCCTAAATACATTGTTTTGCTTTTAACTACTACTCACAGACACAGGATCATGTGTTTGTTTTTTATTTTTGCAACTTACTTTTTTCACTTAACACTAACTGCTCATGCAAGTACCAATGAAATCTTCTTCAGTCTCTATAACTCTTCCATAACAGTCTATAAATTAGGATATCTTCCTTCCTCTTACACAGCCAATTATTTTCATTTAAAGTTTCACTTTTCTTCAGTTAATTATATCTGCTCTTTCTTCAATCACTATGAAAACTGTGGCTAGATATGACACCTTGAAGAATTTCAGAAATTACAAATCTGTAAGAAAAAGATATACTCAGTTAACTAAATGATCTCACAGACAACTCTAAACATGTTTATGACAGGTACAGTAGACAGTGTGAGGTGAGTGCCATGCCAGTGTCCTCAGGCTCTCACCTATGCTTATCAGAAACACACGCATAGCTGCCCACTTGGCCACAGGCAAGCCAGGCTGAAGGTGCCAGAGAATTAATGTCAGTAGAATCAAGTCTTCATCAAAACAGACAGAGTTGGTAGGTGTCACTTCAGCTTCTTCCATCTGCTGGTGGACAGCACAGAGACACGTACTACAGTGTCTCCAAGTTCCTGGGTAACTTTGACCTCCACTTGTCCACAGTGGTAACTTGCTTCGGAAATACTCTCAACTGGTTTCCATTTTCAGTTTGTCACCCCTCCAACCACCAGTGTTTCCTGGGCTTGCCTTTCAAATCAATTGTCTGCACTCTAGTCTTTGTGTCAGTGCTTTTGAAGAAATCCAACCTAAAACAGTATGTTAATCAATCAAAATATTATTAATGTATGGCAGGAGAATAACAAAATTATTTTCCAAATTATCTTCTGCAGCTAAACAGTCTTCAATTAGCTCACTTACAGCTAAGCTACTCTCAACTGACTTAAATTCAGAACAGCAAAAAAAAAAAAAAACTTTACTCCCACCTGTATCATCCACAATAGTTCAGCCAAGCCAAGCAGTAATTCCCAACATACTGTAAAACAGTATGTTAAAATATCCACCAAGACCTATCATATAATACACTTAGGATATTTAAGACCGTGCCATTGTGTACAAATTTTCTTGGAAATATTCAATACAAAATGGTCAAGAGGTTGAAAACAAGGATTTGCTGAGGACACATTTAAAGAGAGTTGAGCTATGAGCCCCCCGAAAGAAAAGTAGGAGAGGTGCTACAGTCTTTACCTCAATCTGGTGAGGGATGTTCCAATGGAACTACTCAGACAACTTTGAAATGCATGTCCCTGAAGTTGTAGGACACCATGGGATGGGCTCTGACTCCCACCCAGGACATCTAGAGGAAAAAAGAAGAGCCAGCTGCTTTAGTGGCACAGCAGAGAGAATGCATCGCAGGGAGAATGGTCTGCATTTCCATGATTCCCTAAGAAAAACAACACATGACTGCTAACTTTGCATGGGAGCCCCACAGGGCACCGTCTATATGGAATAATCCTAGTTTGCCCAAGAGGACTCTCTGGAGGTCTGAGCACCTCAACAGAAAATAGCTGGTCCTGTGCTACCAGATACCGATTCAGTAATAAAAACCCTGAGGGTGATTTAAACTTAAATAGAATTGCATGTTCTAATTATCAAATTGAGACAATTTCTTGCCTGAAAGGGCTATAAAATCCACTGGTGAAGAGTCAATTCCGACTCATAGGGACCCCAGAGGGTTCCTAATCCTCTAAGTCTCTACAGCAGCAGATCGCCACATCTTTGTCCCTCAGAGCCACTGGTGGCTTCAAACTGCCAATCTTTCAGTTAGCAAGTGATCACTTTCCTGCTGCACCACCAGGACTCTTAAAATGACGGGAGGATAGCCTGTTTCCCACATGCTTAGAACACACTGTGGAGGAGTATCACCCTGTCCTTAGGCTAAGAAAGAAACCCTTAAAGACAACACCAAGGAAAAAAAGAAGGCTAAACAGAAAAGACTGAGAAAGTCAACTGCATTAAAGTTTAAAATGTATGCTCACCAAAAGAATTATTAAAGAAAGCACAAAGGTGAGACATTGATAGGGAAATATCTGCAACATATTTAACTGACACAAGATTAGTATCAGGAACTCCTATCAATCAAGTTAAAAAAATAACCTGCCAAAATCACTTTCCCCCTTCCATAGTAATATGATTTAAGCTCAGCACCAGCCTGAATAGCTAGAAGCTACCTCACCCAATCTCGTAGGGAGCTCATCAAAGCCAAATGACAAACCGTCACCAGGAGAATGAGTAGCAGAAAGGAATGCCACATCTGCCTCTTAAAAGAAAATTGCTACCGTGGCCTTAAAATGTGTCTCCTTATGAGTAAGGATGCAGATGTGCCTACAGTTCCACTCTGACTGCAGGGAAAAGGCCGATACCCCGGGGAGCGGCAGAACAACAGAGAAGGAGCTGGGGTCCCCAGGTAATGATGAGCAAGCTACCATGGCAACCTGGACCACTTCCCTTGAAACAGTTATATGAGAAGAAAAAAAAAAAGTGTTCCATGTTCTTAACTTACTGTATTAATTTTTAGGTCTCTGCTATCGACAGCACTTGGCTGGCTGGCTATAGCACACAAAACAGAAAAAATCTGATAAAATCCAGTACCAGTGGTTTCTGTTTCAAACAAGAGGAAGCATATATGGCTGAGCCATACAGAGAAACGCTTAACCTCCCAACTACCCCAAAATGCAAATGGAGACCACAATAAGACAGCGTTTTATGCACATCTGACTGGCAAAGGTTAACAAGTCTTAAATACTAAGTGACGGAAAGGATGTGAAATCAGTAGGATAAAGTATATGTCGTGCAGGCAGCATGAACTGAAAAAAGCATAAAGGAGATGTGAGGAAGGGAGATGTGAGCTACACAGGTAAATTGAAGTTGCTGGCACAGTCCTTATGTGAGCAGTTCATTCTGTTATACAACACCATATTATGTCATGTTTGTTCTATGATACATATGGTATGAGTGTTCATTATACTATTAAGTATTAAGCCAAGCCAAGCCAAGTATTAGGTTTAAATAAATTATAAGTAAATGATACTATAAACAATCTGGAAGCCCTGGTGGCATAGTGGTTAACAGCTACATCTGCTAACCAAAAGGTCAGCACTTCGAATCCACCAGGCACTCCCTGGAAACTCTATGGGGCAGTTTTACCCTGTCCTATAGGGTTGCTATGAGTGAGAATCAACTAGATGGCAGTAGGTTTGGTTTTTATACAAGTGTACAAGCAACATATAATCAGAGCAATAGACAATCATGATAAATTCAGTTCTGTCCCCTGAGGTATGTACATAAGCACACACACGTACACACATACATTTACACATACATGGCAAGCCATGCAGCCTTGAGCGTGGGATCGTACCCAATGCTGATTGACAGTCTCCTGATGGATCACTGGGAGAGAATTTTCATTGGTTGATGTTATGAAAGGAGCCCTGGCTGGGCAGGGGTAAAGCACGCACAGCCAACTAAAGATCAGTGATTTGGACCCACGAGCACTACCTGTGCTCCCCAGAAGATGCAGCCATCTGCTCTGTGAAAATGTGCAGTCTTACAACTCTTGAGATAGTTCTACTCTGTCCTTTGCTATCAGTTGCTATGAGCTGGAATCGACTGGATGGCAATGGGATTGCTTTGTTTAATGTCGATCAAAGGAGTCTCCGAGTGGTGCAGATGGTTAATACACTCATCTCCTGTCTGAAAGGCTGGAGCTTTGAGTCCACTAAGAGGCAGCACAGAAGAAGGGCCTTCATCCCTAAAGACGATTGTCACTGCTCTTGTTGTATGTTGTTGACTAGACTGTGACTCATAAGTGACCCGACATGACAGAGGAAAACTGTCCCATAAGATTTTCTAGGCTTTAAATTTTAAGGGAGGTAGACTGCCAGGTCTTCTCTCCTGCACAGCCACGGGTGGGTCTGAACTGCCAGGCACCAGTCTTTCGGTTAGCAGCCAAGCACTGAACTGCTACGCCTGCCAGGGCTCCTTTCTGTCAAGACCAGAGCCAAGACAATCCCACTGAACAGTTCTCCTCTGTGATACAGGGGGCTGCCAGGAGTTAGACCTGACAGGACAGTAACAGGTTTGGGCTCACTTATCTTCTAACACATGTACACATACACATCACCCTGCCAGGTTGTACAAAAACACGTGTTATGCTTCATAAACCACGGAAGTGATTTTGGAAGGGTATGCCGGAACACACCACTATTGTTTTATAAAACGGTAACCATAGGTATTACTTATACATTACCAATTTAAAAAATATGACTTCTTTAAATATGAAATAATTTTTCATAATTTTGTTACTGACTTTGTTTGTAAATAATCACCTATCTGGAATTTAATGGCATCAGTAAAATTGTTTAGGCAATTTTAAGGACCACTATGGTTCAATCTCACTGGATGCTTCAGCCATCCTATTTTCTACACCATGCATTTCTGACACAAAGGCAACTTCCTACGTTCTTCTCAACTAATCTAACTCAGGAAATTACATTTTCATGTTTCTATTATTTTTTGATGAAAAATATCACGATCTCTAAGTTGTTTACCTTGTTTTACAATCACATATATTCTCTTAAACTTACCTAAACTTTCTCACTGAAGATTATCATTTATAATTATAAACATCAAAATTACATGCTATGACCTATTAAAAATGCTGAAACAGTTACTCATTTTGCTATTCTGCAATATTGTCTCCAAATTTATTTCAATGTTAAGGTACATTTCAATTCATAGAAATCTCTCACTGTTAAATGTGGAGATGGTCAGTCAAATCACTTAGTGACTGCCACACATTAAACTAGGTCCCTCCCAAAAAATTGTGTGTATCACTTTTGGCTGCGTCATGATTCCTAGTATTGTGTGACTGCCTGCCATTTCATCATTTGATAGGATTTTCCTATGTATTGTAAATTCTATCACTATGATTTACTAAGATAGATTAGCAGCAGTTATGTTAAACAGGTCTACAAGATTGGATAGTTTCTTAGGTCTATCTCTTTTCAGATATAAAAGGAAGAAGCCAGCCAAGAGACACAGGACCTCGGGCTTCAAGAAAGCAGGGCCAGGAACAGAGCACATTCAGGGACCTGAAATCCCTGACCTGAGACGTTTCCAGACCAGGGTAAGACCGATGCATCACAAAGACCTTCCTCCACAGCTGACAGAGGAAACAAGCCTTCCTCTGAAGCTGATGCCTAGAATCTGGACCCGTGCCTACTGGACTCCGAGAGAATACACCTTTCTGTGTTGAAGCTATGCACCTGTGGTATTTCTATTAGGTTAAGAACACACAAATTTTCTCACTCACTCTAGAAAACTAACAGTATGATAACAACAGTTTCTACAGTCAATCACTTTCAAAGCATACATGTATCTAATAAAGTGAGATCAACTCACAGAGTCATGTGTTTCCATTCAATCTTTGTTTTTGTGTGCTATCAAGGTGATTCCGACTCACAGTGACCCCATGTGACACAGCAAAATTGTCTCATAGGACTGTCCATGCTGTCATCTTCACGGGATCCAACAGCCCAACTTACCTCACAAAGCTGCTGATAGGTGCCAACCACCAACTTTTCAATTAGCAGCCAAGTACTTCACTACTGTACCACCAGGGCTTCTTACTGAATTTTTAGCCTGACCCTCAGCTACAAGGCTATCTTTACAACAGTCCTCTTAACCTTGTATGAGGTTACATATTATAAATTCTATGTATTGTAAATCCACAGAAATTCATAGAAAAATGTCTATATAAAGTATTTTTCAAACTTGAATATACTTTGTAAAAGTGGTAATAAAAACACTTAAAGTAACAAAAAGATTACAAAATTTTCAGATTTTAAAATCTGACTTCAAGCTAGATTTACAAACTAGAACTTTAAGTAACAGATCAATCTATATGTTATACTCAGTCCAGTTCTAATTCGCCAGACCTGCCTCTTTTATCAGCTATACTTGGTTCACTTTTTAAAATATAGATACATGCCCAGTGCCTAATCTCAGAGAATCAGATTCTCCGGGTTTTATCCCTTCCAGTCTTCAACTGAGATGCCAAGATGCAGCTGTGTATAAAAAATTATCATCACACGCCTTCTGCCACTATCATGTATTATACAATGTCATGTATTATATAATGAGAACCAGGAAGACAAGGTCATAGCCTCAGAAACACATGATATTTGCTGAATAAAATTTACGAAGGCAATAAAGTTGAAACAGTACATTTTATAACCCTGAAAAATAGCATTGGCACAAATATTTCTATTAGTTTAAATATCATATAACACAAATCAGAGCATTAGCCAAATCATCAGGTACATTTCAGGTAAATATGCCATATGAATTCCAGTGTACTCCATACTAAAGAGGAGAATAGTAACACCAATTTTTTTTTCAAAATTGATCTCTTTTCCAGTTGGCTCATTCTCCATGGTTGTATTTTATTTCTACAAAAACACATTCCTAAAGAAAATAATTTTGCAAGAAATTTTCTGAAATATTAAAAATATGAAAAACACTTTTCCCTCAGAAATGTTCAACATTTGCTATTACAAACCCAGCAGGATAAATACAGATGGCTTGGGGGAACTTTCAACAGGAACTACATGAAAATAATAAAAGATGATTATACAAAGAACTGTTATCCTTTGCTGAATTCTATGATTACTTTATGTTTTCATTGTTTGTCTTGGCAAAAAAGCATATGCTAAAAAACACGTTTAAAATACATGGTTACATATGTTTAAAATGTATTTTCCTCCTCTGGTCTGAATAATTTGCCTGAAAAATGAAGTTTTTTTTCTGTTTTTCCAAACTCTTAAGAAATAAACAATATTAAACATAATACAATACCATTTTCTTTAAATGCTGTCTTGACTCAGTTTTGAGGTCCTAGCTGAAAGCCAGTCCATTCCCCTTTACAGTAGCCATTCCCCTTATCAGGTTCTCATATTCCTGGGCTACTCTGTACCCATGTTAATCTCACTACAGCCAGATACTCAACAACTAGGGATAACACTCATGCCCTTTCAGCCTGCAGAGTCATTCAAAATACCCAAGCCCTAGGAAGCCCACAAAACCTGTATAACCTACCCTACTGACCGCACGTAAGCCATCTCCGACTATCTCACCCTGTGGCTATCCTGCACCCGGGTGCACTCCCTTGTGTGGTCCTCAGTCATCACTGCTATGCCTCCCTGTCTCAGGGACCTGTGAGCAACAAAGTCTACCTGTTTTCTGGCCTTCTGGGCCATATCTGACAGAATACCTAGGAAGCCCGTAGACCCCTTTGGAACATACTGAACTCACATAAAGCCTCTGGTAATTTGCTGTCAGAATTTAAAAGATGCCATGGACCCAAGCAAACAACAATGGTGTGTGGTCAAAGGCAAAGACTACCACTGTCTCAGGAGTTACAAAAGCTGGCTCTACCACCTATTTCCTATGTGACTACTTCTGTCTGTTTAATCTCCTGAAAATAAAGATAATCCTCTTACAAGGTTTTACAGAAGTTACACAAATTGTACACAAAGAACTCAGCACAGCACCTAGCATTTAGAAGGTGTTTAATAAACAGTAGCTGTTAGAAAATGATAATTCAACCACACACACACACACACACACACACACTCTATGGGAAACTAATACCACTAATTGTTTTTTTTCATTTCAGTAAGTTTTCTTGAACTAATTTAACAACAAAAATAAATTCCCAATATGACATTTAGAAAATAGCTCAAGCAAAAATTCTTCATTAAGGTGCTGACACTGTATGGAAGATCCTTGAAGAATCTTTTCCAAACTGCAAAATCTTACTACATGAATTTTTAACAATAACAACAAAAATTCTATACTTATTCTAGAAATAAAAACAAACACGTTTCATCTACTGCCAGGGAAAGGAACTCACTGCCTCATCACCACAGCAAAAAACGATCTCTGACACCAGGAAGTGGCAATCCCAGAACACAACAGGGTCACTGCCTGCCTAGCCTCACAACTACATGTGACTCGTTTTGCCAGATTCCATACACTCATTTATGAGTTTTCTAATCACTGTGACAAGACCATTTGCATCCCAAATCATCACTTCAAATTACTCTTTCAAAAGGGTGAAGATTTAATTACTTACAACCTAAAGATCCTTAAGACAATGAATTGATTTGAATGATTAATTACACACTGACAGCCACAGCCTAACAGTTGAAAAGCATATTTAATTTTAAGTGTACGAAATGCATCCAAACAAACCAATAATACTTTAAAGATCAAAATGCTTATTAACAGTCATAATTTTCTTTATACGCTGCCACTTGAAATAGTTTTCCAATTTATGTATCTTTATGATGTTTAAGAGCACAAGTATACATCTTAAAAGTGTTATCAAGCATGTTATTCTTTGGTCTCTTTAATTTTTATTTATCAAAATGTTACTTAGTAAGTTAGAATCTGGTATATTACTTTACTGACACCATCAAGTAAAAATCTCTTAACGGTTAAATACCAGCTAGGTCCTATACATAATGCGATCCGCAGAGAAGCAACGCTTTCCCTGCCATGGTGTGCTAACTCTCTCAGCATTTCAGAAAAGGCATCCATTTACATATTCACAAATTGAAAGGACTACAGATACCATAAATAAAGTTAAGCCAATTTTACAAATGCACTGTATTTATGGTTCCATTGAAAAACATTCTCATTTGATTACTTCCATTCCCAGGTGTTTTTTGAATTTCCCTTTTGCTCAAAACTCATTAGTTAGTTCTACTTCCTCTACACTCCCTTCTCTAGTTCTAGCAGATTCCTAGTTAGCACAACTGGTATGTTTAGTTTAAACACGATTTTGCTCAACCCTACCAAATTGAAAATACTTGATTTCCTATTATTTGTAACTTACCCAGTTTGACAGTTTTTCGTATCAACTCATAATCAAAACTTACACAGCAACAAATACAAGAAAGCTACACTATCCCTTCTGATAAAATACACTAAAGCATTACCCTGTCTACACTATGACTCACCCCAGTATTTTTGTTCTCTTGCCACTATACTACTACTCTGGAGAAATTAGAGAAAATTCCATCCACAATCTTTCACTGAATTAATCTCTAAAACAAACTATAAATAAGTTATTAATTAATGTAGTTAAAAAATTCCTATATGAAAAATTTCTGATATTTCCATTTTTTTATATTCCTAACAGATACATACCTATGTCATATGCCAGGAAATCGGCAGAAAAACATTTTGCACCGTTACTCAAGGAAGTGTCATTATGGGTGTTTCCTCCAAAAATAAGCATAGCTCCATTGATAAGAACAGCTGAATGAAGGTATCTGGCAAACCCACTTTCTTTCAAAATAGTCCTACAGAATAAAATTTAAAAATGTATTACGAAAGATAAAAAGACCTCCCTAATTAAATATATATTATATAAAGGGTCTAATTTCCATGTAGAATCTTCCCTGGAACTGTGAAAACAACAGGCTTTTTTCTTTTTTCCAACAACTCATGAATTATCTTCATAGTATAATATTTTTAATTATGAAATTTACGATACCTTAAAATGTTCTGAGGAAACGCAACATGAACCAGTACTACTAAGTCATAATAATTTATATTTTGAATTTATAATTTTCTATTTATAAATGTAGGGGGAAAAGTCCTATTAAAACTAGAGAACATAAACACCATTATTTTTAAATACCAAAGTAAATAAAGAGTTAAACAGAGTAAATTTATTCCAAACTGTATTCAGTGAAAAATACAGAACCCATATTGGACCCCAAAATATACTAAACTCAGTATTTAAGTATAATGTACAAGCATATGTGTAAACATATTATAGGCCTAAAAATCAACTTATCTTCATAAAATGGACAACTAAGTAACCAATAATCAGATTAAAAGGGAACATTACTCCTACTCTGATTGTAACAGCATATATTATTTTGCTATTTTGCTATTTTTTTGCTATTTTTACTACTTAGATAAATATAGTCATACAGTTTTGCAGTCATGGGTATAAACCTTCTTTTGTTCAGGATTGTAAGATTCATTCTAATGTGTGTAACTGAAAATCACATACATCTTAGAAAAACATTAAAATTACTGTAGGTGCTCTTTTTTAACTAAATGTTACTCTGAGAGAAAATAATACAAGCATATATTCACAACCACATCTGGCCTGATACAAGGGTATGTGATCAAGGTGCACAGCAATAACAATCAATGTTTTATAACCACTCTAAATAAATCTTTGGTATGAACAAAGAATCAGAATGTAAACACAGTGTATATAATTAGTATGACACGATATGTATAGCATCCCCCAAGCCATGGATCACAATGGCAACTGTTTAAAGAGTATGTGGCTGAGTTCACATGGCATTAAGAAAAATTCCATAAACCCTCTCTCTGGAGAAAAACTATAATTAGCAAAAATTATTCTTAAAAAAAATATTAAGATCTCAGGAAATTGTACTAAAAGCAAAAGCAAATGAAGAAACACTTATTCAAGAAAATATACTAAATCTCAGTAATAACAGTGAGAGTTCAAGGCATCTGACACCACAACCTGCTGCTCTTTTCTACGTTTTCCCCAAGTCAGGACCATCAAGAAGACAGGGCTCCTCTCCACCCAGCTCCCAGTGTAGGGCAACAACACATCACTGAGAAAGTCTAGATGTCAGCATTTTTCAGGACTCCAACATCCAGGTTGCAGAAGTCCTTTTTCAAAAGCGAAGCTAACACGCCTGATATCTCCTCTCTGACCTCTGATCTCTGACCTGCTATGAGTCGGACCCGACTCAACGGCAGTGAGTTGGATGGATCCAACTCCCATTCACAGGATGGAAGCTAAGCCCAACAGAGGCAAGCTAAGAACACTGAAACCCCTACTTGTAGGGCGAAGAAGCAGGCAAGCTGAGAAGACTGGAGACTTCTGTCTAAATCCAGAAACTGCACCTAAAGCAGGGGTGTCACTCCAAGAGAAGTGTGGGACTAAACCCAATTCCAACTATGAGGCAGTGGCACAGGAGTACAAGCAAGTTGTGCAAACAGAGAGCTCCAAAGCTCTCCCAGTGGAACGGATATTATTTGGAACACAGTATGGGGAAATTCAAACCTCAGAGAGCTCTCAAGAACAACAGAGATTTTGACACTAAGCTACTCAGAGATGGCTAATAGCTCTGTGACAGCAATTAGCTACAACAACACAAACCAACTGGAAGATTCCTGGAAAGGACAAGGAAAAAGAAAACTAAAAAAAGCCCTTCTGGAGTCTGAATGAACTTGAAAAGCTAGCCTCAAAGACTGCCTTTGAAAACAGGTCCAAATGGAGTTTGATCTGAATGTGGAATGATACGGCTTACTGTCTTCTTCAATCTGAAAACAGTACAGTAGTAAGCTAGCTCTAGCTAGGGGCTGAAGAAACCCCAGTGGCACAGTGGTGGAAGTGCTTTGCTGCTAAGTGAAAGGTTGGTGATTCAAATCCACCAGCTGTTTTGTGGGAGAAAGATGGGGCACTCTGCTCCCATGAAAATTACAGCCTTGGAAAATTGACTCAGACTGTAAACTTTCACTTAATTACAATAAAAATAAAAATTAAAAAATTACAGCTATGGAAACTCTATGGGGCAGTTCTACCACGCCCCTTAAGGTCATTCAGAGTTGGAATCAACTCAATCCCAAGGAGTTTGACTTGAGATTTTTAAGTGGAGTCTAGAAGCTGGGCATGACACTAACAGAGGCAGAGAGGTTAACAGAAAGGTTAGGGAAACAGATACCTAAAGAGGGTCCTTCTAAAACTATTGCCATACCAGGGTGACTGTGCACACCCCCAGACTGAGCCCTCTGAGGGATTACATCATCAAATACACACTGAGGGAGAAAGAGACTTTACTAAGAGTCCACCAACTCAGATAAACAATGAAAACAACAAAACTCAGAAAGAGAAATTAGTATCAAAGTCGCTACAATATATATATTGTTTTCATGTCTAGTTTTCAAGAAAGAATTACAGCATGCCAGGCAATAAGGAAGAACAGCACCTACACAGTCAACAGAAACTGCCTTTGAGAGTCCAGCTGTCAGACCTAGGAGACCAAGACTGAAGTTTCAGTTACTGTGCCACTCACCGTCATCACATCATGGACTGCCAAAAGAACACACAAATTTGTTCTACTAAAAGTATAACCAGAGTGAGTGCTCCTTGAAAGCAAGGACAGCAAGACTGTGCCTTACATACTTTGGACACGGCAAAGCACATCATGCTTAGCAAACCAGGTCAGCGAAAAAGAGGAAGGCCTTCAAGGAGATGGAATGACACAGTGGCTGCAACAGTGGGCTTAAGCATAAAAATGATTGTGGGCATGGCACAGGATTTGGCAGTGTTTTGCTCTTTTGTTTACAGAGTCTCTGTGGGTCGGACTCGACAACACCTAACAACCACAATACCTCATCAAGGGTTTCTCCCATTTTCATTAACCCTCTACTTTGCCAAAGCTAACATCTTTTTCTAGCAACTAGTCTTTCCTGATTATATGTCTAAGGTAAATGGACAGAAAGCTCACTCTTTTTGCTTCTTAAAGAGCATTCCAATTGTACGTCTTCTAAAACTAATTTGTTCCTTTTCTTTTTTCTTTTTGCTATTCATAGTATAGTCAATATCCTTCACTAATGCCAAAATTTGAATGCATCCCTTCTTCTTCTTCCTTTTTCATTCTTCAGCTTTCACATGAATAAGCCAAAAGCCAAGTGCCGTCGAGTCGGATCCAAGAGGCAATTGAAAAGATGATGGGTTGGGTCTGGCACACCTCAGTCACCAAAGTGACATCTCTGCTTTTTAAACTTTAAAGGGGTCATTTACAACAGATGCGCCCAATGTAATACATGATTTGATTTTTTGATCATTACTTCCACTGATGTTGATTGTTGATCCAAGTAAAATGAAATCACTGATAATTCCAATTTCTTCTTCATTTGTCGCGACGATCTATATCAGTCTGGTGTGTGGTCTGGTGAAGATTTTGTGTTTAGGTGTACTCCACAGAATAAACTGTAGGCTTTGACCTTCTTCAGTAAGGGCTTTAAGTCATCTTCATTTTCAGAAAGAAAGACTGTGTCATCTGCACGTCACAGGTTATTAGTGAGTCTTTCTTCAGGCATGATGCCACATTCTTCTTCAGATAGTCCAGCTTCTTAGGTTATTTGTTCAGCAAACAGCCTGAATACATAAAGTGAATGGATACAATCCAGATACAAATTTTTTTCAATTCTGCATCACTCTATGTCTCTGAGTCTATTCAAAAGACTGCCTACTCAGCCAAGCACAAATTCCCCTTCTTCATAACATTACTTATTAATTTGTTGAGATCCACACAGTTTAATGCTTTCATACAGTCAATAAAACACAGGTAATCATCATTCCGGTATTCCCTGTTTTCAACAGAAATCCATTTGACATCAGCAATGATATCCCTCATTCCATATCCCCCTCATAATCTGGCTTGAGCTTTTGGCAGTTACCTGTTCACGTGTGGCTACAGTTGTTTTCTAATTCAGCAAAATTTTGTTAACATGACATTAATGATATCATTTAGTGATTTTGACATTCTGTTTGATTTTCTTTCTGTAGAAGGGGCACAAAATATAGATCTCTTCCAGTTGACTGGCCAGGAAGCTGTTTTCCAAACTTCTTTTTATAGGTGAATGAGGGCTTCCAAGGTTACATCCACTTGTTGAAGCATCTCAGTGAGTACTTCAACAGTTTCTGAAGCCATGTTTTTTTTTCCAATGCCTCCACTTCTTCCTTCAGCATCAGTGATTCTTAATCTCATGCTACCTCCTGAAATGTTTGAACACTGACCAATTCTTTTTGGTGTAATGACTTTGGACATTTTTTCTATCTTCTTTTGACACTTGCTGCATCATTCAATTTCTTGTCCATTGAATCCTTTAGCAATGCAAGTTAAGGCTTCCTGAATCTTCCTTTCAGTTGTCTCAGCTTAAGAAATGCCAGCTGAGTTTTTCCTTTTTGGTGTTGTAACTCCAGGACTTTACACATCTCATCATAATACTGCACCTTGTCTTTTCAAGTATCCTTTTGAAGTTTTCTGTTTTACTTCATAATTTCTCCCAGTCACCTTAGTTACTCAGCACTTAAAAACAAATCTGAGTCTCTTCTGATATCTATTTGGTTTTTTTCTTTCTGTCCTGCCTTTTTAATGATCTTCCACTTTCTTCACATTATGGTGACACTGATGCCTTCCCATTACTTCGAGTCTTCTGTCACAAATGTTCAGTACATCAAATCTGCTCTGAGGTGGGTTCTAAATTCAGGAAGGATATATACAAGGTTGTGTTTTGGCTCTCGTGGATTGTTAGTCAAAGTATGATGTGAATTCTAAATATAAACACCACTGAAAGTAAAGACAGTGATACATATCTGACTAATGGTTAAAATCATATATTACTAAAACATGTAAATAAATGTTTTATAAAAAGATGGTCTTGATACATGATTAATGTAAGAAATCAGAATAAAATATCTTATTTTTACAATTAAAAGAATGCATGTTTACATAGAAAACAGTCTTAAAAGGCAATACCTAATAGAATCACTGGTTTCCCCTTTCTTCTTTTTGCCAAGTTTTACCTTTTAAATTAATTTTAACTTTTAAGATATATGAAAAAGAGGGCCTTAACTTCCATTACCTGAAAAATGATGGATCAGATACTTAGACCACTGAAAATAATACAGACATTTATTCTTACATACACTTGCGAGTTGGCAAAAAATTATAAAATGACCAAAACAGGTAGTGATGGTTAGAAGCTCACCGAAGTACAAAAAGCCTGAACACCAATTTTGCCTAAGGTTATTTCTCAAGAGAGTTAAATTTAATCATTTGTGGCAGTGGCACTGTAGTGGTTAGAAGATTCCTCATGAAGCTGGGACACTAAAAGACTGTATATCCTACATCTAGAGACAAAGAGCTCAACACTCCAATCCCATTACACATGTGTTTGAACCCTGAAATCATATACCTAGGCAGAAAATAATAGGAACAAACTTACATGAGAATGTACATTACATTTGTTCTAGAACAACTATGCTCGAAGAAGTATGACAGAAATACAAACAAATCCTTTCTAGGGAAATCCACCTGCATCCCCCAAATATTTCCACACACAGAATATTCAGAAAATGAGGAATCAAAAACTTATGAAATACAGTTGTAACAAGGCACCAACAGTGAGAAAACAGATGCAAAAGGAGATCTACACACATACACAAGTAAGATATTTAATGTTATTGAAAAATTTTAAAAATCTTGAGGACATAAACCAAAAATAAGAAAAGCTAAAACAGAACCCAAGGTCCTAGAAAGGAAACTTTTAATAATCGAAATTAAAATTTCAATGAATGGATTTAATAGCAGATTAAATATACCTCAAGTAAAGTGGAAGATACAGCAGAAGTAATTATGCAAAATGTAAACCCTACACAAAATGAAATGATAGCCATTAGGAAGGAGGCTGATAAACACAGAGAAAGAACGTCTACTGCTTGTATACTTCAAGTTCTGGACAGAAAACAGAGTATGACGCAATGGCAAGATTTTAAGAAATAAAACCTAGGAACTTTACAGAACTGGTGAAAGAAACCAAACCATACACTTAAGAAGCGCAACAAATCCTAAACAGGCTAAATAAAATCAATCACATTTGGACACATAATACCGAAACTGCAGAATACACATACACAAGAAAAATCATAAAAGCACCTAGAAATAGATAACAGAATACTCTTTAAGGACCAATAATAAGATAAGAACTAAATTCCTAGTCGTAACAACAAAAGCAAGAAAGCTGTGAAATGATTTGTTCAATGTGCTATGGGGGGAAAAAATGCTAACTTAGAAACCTATACAGTAATCATATCAATCATGAAAAAACATAGAATGATTTAAAAATAAACAAAAACTGAGTTTGTCATAAGTATGTCCTCACTAAAGACAAGTTGAAATGTTTATTTCAGCAAAAAGATAGTATCTGATGGAATGTCTGAAACATAATAAAGAAACCTGAAAAAGGAAACTAATAATAACAGATTTATAGAAACAAAACTTAACTCCATGAAAGATTAATAATAGTGGCTTGTAGCAATGGAAAAAAAAAGACAACAACTGAGTTAAAATAAATGGTACTAATGACATCTAACTACATAGGGGTGGGTAGAATTCAAGTGTTCTACAGACCACCATTGCTCAGGCCCAAAAAAAAAAAACTTCAACTTATTGTACTCATTGTGACCCTACAACAGAGAACATAACTTTCCCATAGGATTTCAAAGAAGCAGTTGGCAGATTCAAACCACCATCCTTCTGGATCGCAGTCAAGCTCTTAATCACTGTGCTACCAAGGCTCCAGTACTGCTCAAAACTAGGGTGAAATATGATTAACTTAACAATCTGAAAGCCTAAATGTACATGCTAAAATTCCTAAGGTTCTTATAATTCAAAGAATAGAAGTAATATGCATGTGTAAACAATTATAGGGGAAAAAAAAAACGTGAAATACAACAATGGCCAAGCCAAGTGCCGTCCAATACAAAAAAAGGACATGGGGTAGGGGGAGACAAATAGAAGCTAAAAAGGAGATGGAAAAAGTAAATCATATGTATCAAGAAATTTAATATGTGGGCTGTACTAAGGGCTCCAAAACAAATAGAACATTTTTAAATGAAATTTTAAAGTCTACCTACATAGGCTGAAAGCAAAAGGACACAAAAATATATACTGGCCAACTACTGACCAAAGAAAGCTATGTAGATATATTTTCATTAGAAAAACCAAGTTCAGAGAAAAACTAATACCAGAGACAAAGACGGTAACTACATGATGGCAAAATGCTAGATTGTCAAGGAAGACATAGTAATTCTCAACATCTAACATCAAAACTAAGCCTCAAAACCTTATGACAAAAATTGATACAACTAGGGAGAATACACGAACCTCATTAAGGGAGACTTCAAGGTGCCTCTTTGAGTTCCAGATCTCCAAAAATTAGTAAATATGGTAGAAGGTTTAATCACCAAAATATACAGATTGCATCTGACGGAGATATATATTGAACTCTAACTCCAACATGAAGAAGACATCCTTTTTAATCACATACAAGGGAACATTTAAGAAAAATGAACTCACTATAAAGCAAATGTCAGCATGTTTCAAATAACTAGTATGATTCATACAGTTCTTTCTGAGCAAGTCCCATTCAGTTAGAAATCAATAACCAACAGATAGCCAGAAAGACCCTATTTACTGAAAACTAACAAACAGATTTCTAATTCAGACACAGATCAAGAAGAAATAATAATGGAAATCAGAAAATATTTAGAACTAAATAATAAAAATATTACATTTGAAACATGTGAGATGTACCTAAACTATTAGTAAAACTCTGTAGTTCCAAATTAGTATCTCAACATCACATAAGCAAATTATACAATATGCAATACACTATGTAATCAAATTATAAAACATAAATTGTACAACTGAGATTTATTACACAAATGCAAGGTGGGGTCAGTATTAGAAAATCATTACCACAATAAGCCATACATAATAGTTCTAAGGACAAATGGAAATAACTTGATAATCACCACCACAAATGCTGAAGTAGACATTGGATACAGCTGAACACATTTTTCTGATAAAAACAATTTGAGAAAATTTTAATTGATGTATATAGTCACAAGAGCCCTAAAGTACTGGTTAAGAGTTCAGCTGTTGACCAAAAGCTTGGCAGCTCTGATCCACCAGCCACTCCTTGGAAACCCTATGGGGCAGTTCTGCTTTGTCCTACAGAGTTGCTATGAGCCAGAATCAACTCAACAGCAACAGGTTTTTTTCAGTTTATATATTCATAATACAATTTTATATATATATACTTTAGTCCTAATGCCAGCACATTAAACTTAATGGAGAAACACTGGAAAAAGTCTCATTAAGATCAGGAATAAGACAAGGCTGCCTCCACCACTGCCTCCAATTAGACAAGGCTGCAACACCATTTACCACTGTATTGGTAGTATCAGCCAACGCGAATAGTCAAAAGAAAAAAATCAGAAGCAAAAGTGGGGGAAAATAGTAAAATTATGTTTATTTGTTGTTGATATTTTAGTATATTTGGAAAATGCTAGAACAGTGGTCAGCAAACTTTTCCATAAATATTTTAGGCTTCAGAGGCTATACACTCTCTGTGATTCTCTGTGACAGCTACTCAACTGTACTGTCATAACACAAAGGCAGCCACAGACAATAAAGAAAGAAGTGGGCATGGCTGTGTACCAATAAAACTTTATTTGTAGATAAAAATGCTGAATTTCATATGCTGAATTTCAGGTGTCACATTAACATTATTCATTTCAGTGTATTCAACCACTCAAAATACAAAAACAACCCTCAGTTCATAGGTCACAGAGCTCATGTGGCTCACTGGTTATAATTTATTGACCCCTGCCCTAGAGTTAAAAAAAAAAAAAACCTGTTGCCACCAAGTCAATTCTGATTCAGTGACCCTATATGGCTGCACAGAACTGCTCCACAGGGTTGCCATGGAGTGACTGGTCCACTCTGCCTGCCAGCCTGTTGTTTAGCAGCCATAGCTCTTAAGCACTATGCTACCTAAGAAGCATAAAACTAACTCAGCAAGCTGGAAGGATAATTCATAATTAATACTCAGAAATCAATTACCTGTATGTAAACATTAAATATCCATAAGAAGATACAATAGCTAAGAAAACCCAACATAATGTCAAAAATGAAAAAAAAAATGTGCAAAACCCACATAAGGACAATTTTACAAGACTCCTTAAAGACACAAAAGTAGACATGAATAAAAGGAAAGACACCCCATATTTGGACAGGAAAACTCAATCATAAAGACATCAGTTCCTACCAAGTTAATTTATAAATGAAGCTCAATTCCAATAAAAATATCAACATTCTTTTTTCCTAACCATTCTTATCACCTTGACACTGCGACCTTGGTCCCAAGCCACCATCAGGGCTTTCTTAGACTAAGATAGCTCTTCTAACTAATTTTCCTATTTCTACTTTTGCATCCTAATCACAAGGCAGCAACAAAAGTGATCCTATCAACTAAGCTAGAGAACATCACCCTCTACTAAAAACCTTTTAACAACTTCTGTTATGGAATGAATTGTATCCCACAAAAATATACACTGCAGATATTAACCTCTTTGCCTGTGGTTGTAATCTCATTTCGGAATGGTGTGTGTTTGTTATGGTAATGAGGTAGGTCTAGTGTAGGGTGTATTTTAGGTCAATCTCCTGAAGATACAGAAGAGAATAAACAAGTGAACAGAGGAGAAATGGGATCAAATAGATGCTAAAACACAAGGGAGATCTCCAAGGAACCAGAAGGCAGAAGCTTAAAAGACATCTTCCAGAGGCAACAGACAGAAAAGCCCTTCCTGCAGCTGGCACTCTGAACTTGAACTTCTAGCTTCCTAAATTGTGAGAAAATGAATTTGTCTGTTACAGTCATCCACTTGTGTTATTTCTATTACAGCAACACTAGATAAAAGACAGTTTCCCATCAGAGTAAGAGTAAATCCTCTAAATGACCTCTAAAGCTCTACATGATAGAGATCCCAGTAATATCTCAAAGGTCATCTTCTACCAGTGCCCCCACCACAACACTAGACACCCCACTCCAGCTCTAATGTATTCTTGTTGGTGGCCATGGATTGAATTATGTCCTCCAAAAAAAGTTTGTATCAATTTGGCTGGGACATGATTCCCAGTACTGTGTGGTTGTTCTCCATTTACCCATTACAATTTTATGTTAGGACTAGGGTGGGATTGTAACATCCCTGATCCAGTGCAAAGGGGGCTTCCCTGGGGTGTGATGTACAAAAGGGAAGCAACCTGAAAGCAGAGCTGGGAGCAGAGTATATCATTTGGAACTGGGGTTCCTGCTCAGAGAAGCTCCTAGTCCAGAAGAAGATTGATGAGAAGGTCTACAGAAAAAGAGCCTCCCCCTGGAGATGACACCCTGAATTTGGACTTTTAGCCAACTCTACTGTGAAAAAATAAATTTCTATTGGTTAAAGCCATCCACTTGTGGTAGATATTTCTGTTACAGCAGCACTAACTAAGACACTGTTCCAAATTTAATGACTCATTTAATGACTTGTGCATTAGTGTTCCCTCTACCTGGAACATCTGTCCCTGAGATGCTTGCAGGGCTCACTATCTCACCTCCTTTAGGACTTTATTCAAATGCTTTCTCAGTGAGGTCTTCTCTGGCCACCCTATTTAAATGCAAAATTTTGAAATCCCTACTCCTTTTCCATGCTTTATTAAGCTCCTAACGCCACTTAAAATACATTTTACATATTTTTATTGTCAGATGACCAAAAGGAGTAAGTCTCTGAAGAAAGCATAACACATCAAATGCTGCCTGCAAAAGTCAAAACAACACTAAATGTTTTGCTTGCAAATATATATCTCAAGGACAAAATATTTAACACAATATTAAGAAGAACTATTGCCTCTTTGAGGGATCAGAGAGAGGCACAAGAGGGTTTCCAGGCTATTACAATATCCTTTCTTGGCTCAGGGAATGGGAGTGTTAGTTTTAGAATAATTCTTAAACTATATTACGGATTCTTTCACATAATCTTCTGTCCATGTGCAATTTTTCACAATTTATAATACAGCACTTGGGAAAAAAGCATTAAAAATTTTGAAATCATTTTAGAAGATAAAGCTATAGAAATACTTATCTAAATTATCACCATGTGACTTTAACTAGATGATCCAAAATTCCATATCCCATATCAATATACTTTCTAAAAATAATAAATCTTTTTTACTTACTAAACATTTTATGTTCACTTTAATAAATCCCTCTCCTATACTTCTTAGGCATATATGTATACACACATATAAACTGTAACATAAATATTATCATATCATCTTACATTTCCTGGCTCCTTCACTGAGAATTTCTTACGGTTAGTTCAACAGTGCTTGGTATGGAGCCAAAAAAGTGTTTGTTAAAAAGATGGGGCACTCATCATGCAGAGAAAGAAACAGTATGAAAAATCATGTTCCTTAGTAATCACTAAAGTATGATTAGTGTCATATTTATAGTGTCCTGTATCACCTTCCAAAGCCTCTGACAGCAAAATTTTTGGAGGAATCACAAAAAACAAAATAGCTTTGAATAGTTGAACATAAAAAGCACTCTATCAAAATTAAAAATACATCATCTCATGTAACCACATCTATCATCATTATGAAAACTTATTTTAAGTCTATGTGATTTCAAAGATCTTTTTAACCAAAGACATAGCAACTTTCAAAGAAATAATCTCTGATGGTGACCAGGGATGGAAGAGATGGGTATGGAAAACACCAGACAGACAGTAGACAAGTGTCAGCTTTGATGAAAGGTACTCCAGTACACAATACTGGGGAAGCCAGCACAACTTGTACAAGGCAAAGTCATGGAAGCTCCATAGATCCATCCAAACTTCTCCAGGATAAAACTACTGGACTGAGGGCTGTGGGGACCATGTCTATGGGAACATCTAGCTTGGCTGGCAAAACAACTTACGAAGAAAATGTCCTATATTCTCTTTTAAAAGCCTGTGAGCAGCCATCTCAGATACTCCACTGGTCTAACCCCTTAGGGAGCAATGAAAAATGAAGAAAACTAAAAATTGCAAGAGAAACATTAGTCCAAAGGACTCAAGGACCACATCTACAATGGCCTGTACCAGACTGAATCTAGTACAACTAGATGGATTCCAGCCGTCATCACTGACTGTTCCGACAGGGATGACAATAGAGGATCCAATACAGAGATGGAGAAAAATGGAGAACAAAGTTCTAAGTAAAAAAAAAAAAAGAAGAAGAAGACGACCAGACTTGCCGGCCTCACAAGAGACTGGAGAAAGTCCAAGAGTATGGCTTCCAACAGCCTTTCAGCTCAGTAGTGAAGTCACTCCTGAGGTTCACCCTTCAGATTCAGATTATACAGGTCCATAAAACATAACAATACTACAGGGTCATGCCAGCCCAGGGGCACGGACTAGGAGGCAGAGGGGACAAGACAGCTGGTAACAGGGAATCCAAAGTTGAGAAGAGAGAATGCTGACACATCGTGGTGTTGTTAACTAATGTTATAAAGCAGTATGTGATGGGCACTGTTTAAAAAGAAATTAGTTTGTTCTGGAAACTTTCATCTAAAGTACAATTTAAAAAATAAAATAATTAGAATTAAAAACTTAGTTTATCTTTTTAAAAATCTATATAATACTTTAAGTATACCTGAAATCATTTTTCTTTGACTTGGAAGACACAAAGTAAAAATAAAAATATCAAGCTACTTAAGTAGGCTATAAATGATCATGTTTTGCATGTTCCTTATGTGTTAGAACTTAGTGTGCTTTTTTATTTTGGAGACTAAAGGAACACGACAAAAGAAAAGACTTAAATATTAGGCCAAAAAAATGAGAAGTCTCTACTGTGCTAGAAAAGTTTTGATACAGAACAACTGGGAAGGTGTGGGCTCCTACCGCAAACACTAAAATGTGTAAGGGTCAAGACTGTTGCCAGCCACTGCCCTTACAGTGATTCTGACTCATACCAACCCTATAGGTCAGAGCAGAGCTGCCCAGAGAGTCTCCACGGAATGCCTTAGGAGATACTTTATCTAACATGGTTAAGAAAATCATTAAGATCACAATGACCCTGGTACCCAAAATCATTACAGCAAAGTTAAAGACCTTCAGAAATGATAACGCCAATCAATAAAACATTCCAATCACAGGAACTCTTTTTTTGAGGAACAGCTATTTCTATTAACCAAGTATTTTCTTTCTTATTCTTTAAGCGCAAAGAAGCCAGACCCAATTAGCCCTTAAGTAGATGAGGTAAGAGCAATGGCTTTGGGTGTATCCTCAACTTGCATGTTTCAGTCCTTTTCCAATGATGAGCAAAAGAAGTTTATTTTCCTAACCACAAATTAAAAACTAATCCTCTTTTATTACGCCAACCTATAAAATATAAAATATTGAACCCACTATCATCGAATGATGCCAACTCAAAGTGATCCCATAGGACAGAACAGATCTACTCCGCAGGATTTCCCAAGAGCAGCTGGTGGATTCAAATTGATCTTTTGGTTGCACCCAAGTTCTTAACTACAGAACCACTAGGGTTCCCAGAAGATTCAAATCAAAAACATTAAGTAAATTTTTATGAAGTATAACACATATATCAAAAAGTACACAAATCTTAAGAATACAGTTCAGTGAGTTATCCCAAAGTGAGCACATACATTTAAATACTCCCAAAGCCTTGCTACTGCCCATCCAAATCATTATCCAGTTCTTCCTAAGTCAAAGGTAATGCCATCCTAACCTCTAAGGCCACAGAGCAGTTTTTTCTAGTGTTGAACTTTACATAAATGGAGTATATATCATGTATTCTTTCTGCCTGATTGCTTTGGGTCAACATCATTTTGGTGAAATACAACTATGTTGGTTCATTCTCACTGCTGCACAGCATTCCATTGTGTGAATATACCATTAATCTATCCATTTGGACTGCTGACGACCACAATTTATATCAAATTATTGTCCATCGCCAACAACGCTCATGACCATTTATTCTAGAAGATTTGTAGCGCAAATATACATACACATTTCTATTGCGTAGCTCAATCCAGCCACTGCCGTCAAGTCAATTCCAACTCATAGTCAATTCCAACCCTATTAGAGTGGAACTAACCCATCGAGTTTCCAAAAAGTGGTTAGTGGATTCAAACTGTTGATCTTCTGGTTAGCAGTCACCATATTTAAGCACTACACCACCAGGGTTTCTGCTTTATTAATAGTAATATATAAGTCCTATTTTAGAAGTTTTATCCATGGAAATGATGATATTGCCTGCTATCTTCCATAATATTTATTATTTTACTTTCCATACTGAGACTTAAAATTTATTTGAAGTTGATTTTTGTGTACGATGTGAATGATTTGCAGCAGGACTCAAACTTCATTTTTTCTACTTCCATTTTTTCAAGTCATTGAACAGATGGCTCTGCCCGGCCAGCAGTGTCAGTATGCAGGTCTATCAGTGGACTTCCTACTTTCTTAACTGATCTATTTCTGTATGTATGCAACAGCACTTTAATTACTATACTTTCATAACTTTAATTACTATACTTTCATAAGTATATGACATCTAGTAAAGCAGTCTTCCAGTTTTATTCATCCAAAAGTTTGGTTTTGCCTATATTGCATTCTTATAAATTCTAGAATCAACCTCTTAAATATCTTCTAAAAATACATGTTGTAAACTTGTTAGGGATTATATTAAATCTACAGGCTAATCTGAGAAGAACAGAGACCTCTGACATTAGAGTTTTCCAATTCATTAGCATTATGTATTTTCCCTTTTTCTTAGGTCTTAATTTCTCACAATAAGGTTTGAGTTTTGTGTGCAAAGGCATTTTACATATGTCATTAGATTTATTCTTTCGGTAGCTGACTTACTGATAATACAAACTATTGCTTTTAAATTACTGCACAACTATTACCGTATAATTGTATAGTACTTGGAGATATGGCATTACAACTTGTTTTTTCTATTGACTTTAAATGCAACAACCTGTTACCTATATACCCTTTATACGACATTACTTTATTTTGCTATAATTGCCTTTTGCACTGGCTGGAAATTCCAGTACAGTGTTGAACCAAGTAGTCACACTGGGCAGCCTTACCTCATACCTAATCTTAGAAGAAATGGTTTTAACATTTCCCTATAATGTCTGCACTAGTTTTGTTTGTTGTCAGATACTTTTTACTTGTTTACAAGCATATGAAAAGTTTGCTTTACTCCTAGTTCTGCAGAGATTTTATTATGCATATATCTAAAACATTTTCTGCATGTTTTGAGATGATCATAAAGCTTTTCTTCATTACCTTTTTACTGTGTTAATTACATCTTTTTTTCAAAAAAACTTTAACTAGTCTTATAATTACCCCAATTCTTAGAATAAACCCTTTACATAAATTGCTGGATCTGCTGATTTTTTCCTCCCAATCTATTTCATGAAAAAGAAGACTATAATTTCTTTACTTCTGACATCTTTTTCATACTTTAGTATCAAGATTATCCTAGCCTCATAAGTCTCCAGATAATTATTTCTGTTGTCTGGCATTTTGGGAAAGATTGGTGTTATTTATTTCTTAAATACATATTTCTAAAATATTAGGACAAAGTCACCAGTGGTCTGCTAATCTGCTTCATACTGTATTTTTTTCTTTTGAAAGGTTTTAATTACAAATTTTATTTCTTTGATAGACTATTTTAATATTCTATCTTTTTATGTGTCAATTCTAGACACATAAATAAGATTCAGTTTTCTAGATATTTGTCCTAATCCATTCAATTTTTCAAATTTACTGCCAGTCATTACATGGTTGTTTACCACACATTCTATGAATGTTTAATGTCTGTATGATCTGAAGTGATGCCTCTTTACATTCTTATTTTTCTGGTAGGTCCTTGAAAGATGTTGTTTGGAAGTAAAATCTTTGTTTCTAATCTGGATGGGAATTTATCTGTTTATTGTTTTTTATACACAACCAGCCCTACTGAATTTCTGGTGCCTTTGTTGATGCTCTTGACCACGTTTATTCTCTATTTCCATAATTTGTGCTCTTATCTCATACTTTCTTCTTTCTTCCTACCTTCATTTACTTCCTCATTTCTATAGAATTAACCTACTGTTTTTTTCTTAACTTCCTGAGGGAACCCTGGTGGCACAGTGCTTAAGGGCTACAACTGCTGACCAATAACTGGCAGTCTGAATCCACAAGCTGTCCCATGGAAATATCACAAGGTAGTTCTACTCTGTCCTATGTGGTCACTAAATGGGTTGGAATCAACTCTATAGCAGGTTTTTGTTTTGTTTTGAGAGGATGCTTAGACACTTATTTTCAGACAGTACTCAGCCTTTTCTAACAAACAAATTTGACTATAAATGTCTCTCTTCAGCTAATGCCATGCAAGGAAACCCTGGTGGCAGAGTGGTTAAGTGTTATAGCTGCTAACCAGAAGTTCAGCAATTCAAAGCTACCAAGCACACCTTGGAAACTCTATGCTGCAGTTGTATTCTGTCTACAGGGTCACCATCAGTTAGAATCAACTTGACAACAGTAGGTTTTGATTTTATTGCCACACATTTCAATTCTGTATATATTTAAGTCTCTATTACATCACTATTACATGATTATAGCTATCATAGTCAATTATTTAATTGGGACAGTTCTACTCTGGCCTCAGGTTGCCATGAGTTGGACCCGACTTGACAGCACTGGTTGGGATTCACATGCATTCGAGTATCTCAGATTTTTATTCTGCCTCTATGACATCTTTTATTGCACATCTGAAGTTGCCAAACCCTCTCAACCTTTGTTTTTCTGGAATATCATTTCTGAATGATATTTCACTTGGTGTAGAATTTTGGACTGATGATTACTTTGTGTCAGCCACTTGAAGACATTATTTCTCCTGGATTCAATTTTTTTCAGCTTAGAAATCACTTGCCAATCTTACTACTGCTCCTCTAAAAGAAACATACCTTTTTCCATCTCAGACTGCTTTTACAAGTTTTCTCTTTGTGCTTTGGTTTTTCAAAGGTTTGCCATGACTGATATTTCTAGGTATAAGTTTTCGTGAACCTCTCCTGCTCGGTGGTCAAAGAACTTAATTTGTGAACTGATATCTTTTATAACTTCTGAAAAATTCTACCTCAATAATTCTTCATATGCTGTGCTAAATTATTCTCTCACTTTTTTATAAGACTCTAATTACATGCATGTTATTTCCATATGCTCTTTGTCTTTCTTTCATTTTCCACACTTTTGTCTAAGTTTCAGTGTGAATATTTCCTTCTGACTTATCTTCCATTTTATTAATTCATTCTTCAGCTGTGTCTAATCTGTTAAACCAACTCATGATATCATAATTCAGTTAATCTGTTTTTCAGTTCTAGAATGTCTTTTTCATTCCTTAGTAAGAATTTCCAGATCTCTGCTGGTATTTTAATCCCTTGAACACAAGTCATTATTATTTTTAAGTTTGTATCTAAAAACACCAAAGGAGCCCTGTTAGCACAGTGGTTAAGTGTTCAGCTGCTACCTGAACAACTGGCAGTTCAAACTCAGCAGCTGCTCCACAGGAGAAAGATGTGTCACATTACCTCCATAAAGATTACAGCCTTAGAAACTCTATAGAGCAGTTCTACTCTGTCCTATAGGATCACCATGAGTCAGAATCCACTGAACGACAATGGGCATCCACAAACACATCAATTATCCTTTAGGCATGTTTCTGATAACTTTTTTTTAAATTTCATCTTTTCCTAAGCCTGTTTATTTTTAATTTTGTGCCACTGATTTTATATGACATATTAAAGAAATAAATTTAAAGATCTGGATATTATCTTCTCAGGATGACTTATTTTTCCTTCTGTCGGCTTGTTAGACCATGTGGACAGTTCACCATAATTCAGTGAGAGACTGTAATGATACAAAACTGGGTTGGTAACCACAAGTAGAGTTTAGAACTTCTGGGACCAGACTAAACCCGTAAATTTTTACCATGACCCCTCTCCCTTGGCACACTGGAAACCCAATTCTGGTCCTCAGTATTGAACCCAACAAACATTCCAGCACTTCTCAGTTTTCAGAATTGTAAATTATTTCAATGAGAAAAGCTGCAAAAAATATCAGCCTCATCTCCCTTGACATTCATCCTCTCCCAGACCTTGACATGCAAATTCTCACTGCCTTGATAGTTCTGTGAGGCTGTAAACAGATGTGATTCCTAATTTTTCTCAGAGTAACCATTAGTCCAAAACAATCTATTTCACCACCGAAAAACAAAAGTTCCTGTACAAATATTTTTCAATTATCACAACAAAAATGTCTTATTAAACTCTACCTACTAAGAAAAAAAAAAAAAGAGGACTGAGGTAATAAAATTAAGATCAGTCTGTAGAGTTAACACATAACAGTTACATTTGTAAATTGTTTCCAATCTGACAAATAAACCTAACACACAGTATCATTTATATATAAAACCAAAAACCAAACCCAGTGCCATGGAGCCAATCCTAACTGATAACAACCTTACAAAGCAGAGTAGAACTGCCCCATGGACTTCCTAAGGAGTGTCTGTCAGATTTCAAATGACGATCTTTCGATTAGCAGACATAGCACTTAACAGCTATGCCACCAAGGTTTCCAATCCCTGTATAACCTGCCCCCCAAAAAACATCAAAACTGTAAGACAGCTGTAAACTTTAATAATACTAGATAACAATCACTTTTGTGCTCCCTGATGATTTTATTAATCTTTTAAAACAATTCCAGACCCATTAAAATATTAAAGCATTATACATACCTGTAACATATTTCTAATGATGTTATCAAAACAATTCACAAACTATTTTATTAAATTCTCCTAAGCAACAAGTATCCAATATTTTTTGCGCAACTTAAAATTGCCAAAATGGATAACTGTATTCTTCTTTGCAAAAATTCACTAGGGGAAGTTTTCAGATAAAGAAGAATGTGCAAACTGAACCGCTATCACACAGGTGATAAGGAAGCTAGTAAACCTCTCCTCCCTTTCACTTTATTCTGATAATGTTCACTTTGGTTCTCTATTAAGATCCTCCCCTGAACAGGTATATACCCATTATTACTGCTGTAAAGTGTGCCACTCCCTTCATGCAGAAGCAGTTATCCTCCCTCTTGGATATAATACAATCTAAAATATCTGTAAACATGCAAAGTAGATATACAATGCATTAACCAATAAATCACAAGTCTTCTTTCAAAAAGTCAAAGACAGTAAGTTAGAAATACCAAAATTGGAAATAAAATGTAATACAGAAGTTATATAAAAGAAAAATGTAATTAATGTATTTTAGCATTAATAAAAATATAGAGTAACACATTTTTATGAGACTAACAGGAAATATACAGACTTAACAAAATCACCCAAAGAAAAACTCTTTTCATTCCATCTGTATTATTATTACTATTATTATTAAGCTAGCATATATGTTTGAAAGTGAAGGCAGCAGAGCAAATCAAGATTTGGTGGGAAAATGTCATTTAAATATTTAAATTGACTTCACATTAGCAGTTTAAAAGAATGCATAAGGTCTTAAAACAACAAAGAGCCATTTCCAAGCTTTTATAGAGGGAAATGAGTATAACAAAAATTCTGTTTTAAAACTTGTAAGCCTAGAAAAATTAATAAATGAAAAAATAATGAATGACATTTCAAACATAAAGAGAACATAATGATATGAATAATCAACTCACTGAACAGAAACACAAGTGCCAAATGAACATGTAAAAAGATGCTTATTCACAATATTCAACATGTCAATGCACATGAAAATATCAATAAAATGACATTCCTATCCACTGCACAGGTAAAGAGTAAAAATTGTCACAATTATCAAGTACTGGTGAGACTGCACAAACAGGGCACTGGTACCCTGCAGGTGGAAATATACATTGCCACAAGTTGTTGAAGAGCCACGAGGTGACATGCAGTGAGGCTGAAGATGTGAATGAATCAACCGCAGACAAAGCAACGTCCCTTCTAAGTACGTATCCTGGAATGCTCTTGTACACGTGCATGACAAGATTTTATGACAAAGGTAAAAAGGAATTTTGTTTTAAATAAACTTTATAAAAAGGAAAATCTACTTAAAGGCTACCAAGCTTTGTATTTCACATGAAACTAGGTGCTGTAAGTCAAGAAATACTTTTTTAATTTACAAATGACAATAAAATATGAATGCAAAGAACAAATCTCCAGACGTAATAACCAATTCAAAGTCACCTTGTAAAAAACTAAATTGGTCCCTTGAAATGAACATAATATCACCATATATAAGTAATGTATGCAGAACAAATACTTTCATAAGGTCAAAAACTATTTTAAAGTCATTTACAGTAATGGTACAACACAGAAAATTTATCATTTTGTGCTTCCATTACATAGTAGTATGGCATTAGTTTTAAAAAAGATTGAAAACGTATGAGAATTTCTCACAGAAAATCTATAATTACCACCATTATACAAATATAAAACTAATGTCAAATTTCTTCTTGATCATGTTTCCACCCAATTTACTCACCAAGTCTTAGTGTTAACTTCATACTTATAAAGATCATCTACCAATCCATATTTATTGCCTGGTAATGCTTTATAGCCTCCATGAACATAAATGGACTTGGTTATTCCATCATACACACTAGTATGGCCATATCCACCTTGTACAATTGCTCCTTTAGTTTCTGGAACAAGCCAAGTGTTAGATGCTGTAAGAGAAAGAAGATAAATCATGAACTTGCAGGAATATTAAGAAACATAACTAATATGCCACCAAAGCTACCCACAAGTCAATTTTAATACCACCTTTTTAGGACTAAACACAGTGTACTAATACTCATTTAATCAAGAAACAGTAAAAATCTGTCAAGTACTATGATAGGTGCTCAGATTAAAGCTGAGTAAGACTGGTCTTTCCAAAATGAACTTAAAACTCTGAAATACTTAAAATACCAAATTCGGGGAGCAAAAGAAAAACTTTATTCTCACACACATTGCTATATTTACAAATCACCTATTAAAAGGCTTAATATTTTACAAGATCCTACTATGTGACAGGCTGAATTAGCCAATGACATTACAAACAAAAAACACATGATCCTTGCCAATTAACTCAGATTAATTCACATACTGAATTGAATCTCTCTGTCCTTAATCTCTTAGTTTTTAGACCCATTTTTACTTCTATGCAGTTCTTTGTGCTGAGGATGAAAACCTAAAAATTAAATTTGCAAATCTTACTTAAAGCTGGGTTACTATCGTTGTTAGGTACCTTCAAGTCAGTTCTGACTCATAGCAACCCTGTGCACAACGGAACAAAACATTGCCCGGTCTCACGCCATGGCCAAAATCATTTTGATGCTTAGGCCCATCGTTACAGCCACTGTATCAACCCATCTCATTGAGGGTCTTCCTCTTTCTCATGGACCCTCCACACTACCAAGCATGATGTCCTTCAGGGACTGATCCTTCCTGTCAACATGTCCAAAGTGTGTAAGACACAGTCTCATCATCTTTGCTCTCAAGTAACACTCTGCTTGGACTTCTTCCAGAACAGATGTTTGTTCTTTGGCAGTCCATGGTATATTCATATTCCTCTCCAATAACACAATTCAAAGACATTTATTCTTCTTTTGTCTTCCTTATTTACTGACCAGCTTTCAAAGGCATATGATGAGACTGAAAATACCATGGCTTGGGTCAACTGCACCTTAGTCTTCAAGGTGACATCTTTTCAATAGTTTAAACAAGTCCCTTGTAGCAGATTTTCCCAATGAAACGTGTCTTTTGATTTCTTGACTGCTGCTTCCATGGGTATTGAAAAATGAAATGCTTGACAACCTCAATCCTTTCTCCATTTATCATGATGTTGCTTACTGGTCCAGTTGTGAGGATTTTTATTTTCTTGATGTTGAGGTGCAATCCATACTGAAGGCTGTGGTCTTTGATCTTCATCAGTATTTCAAATCCTCTTCACTTCCAGGTTGTGTTATCTGCATAACAGAAGTTGTTAATGAGTCTTCTTCAGATTCTGACATCTCGCTCTTCTTCATCTAGTCCAGCTTCTTGGATTATTTGCTCAACATACAGATTGAAAAAGGATGGTGAAAGTATACAGCCTTGACGTGCACCTTTCCTTGACTTTAAACCATACAGTGTCCCCTTGTTCTATTTGCAGAACTGCGTCTTGATCTATGTACACATTCCTTAAGAGTATAATCAAGTTTTCTGGAATTCCCATTTCCCCGCAATGTTAGTCATAGTTTGTTAACAATCCATACAGTTGAATGCCTTTGCATAGTCACTGAAACACAGGTAAACATCTTTCTGGCATTCTCTGCTTTCAACCAAGATCCATCTGGCATCAGCGATGATATTCCTGGTTCCACATCCTCTTGTGAATCCAGCTTGAATTTCTTGCAGTTTCCTATCAATATACTGTTGCAGCTGCTTTTGAACAATCTTGAGCAAAATTTTACTTGCATGTGATGTTAAGGATACTATTCAGTAACTTCCGCATTCGGTTGGATCATCTTTCTTTGGAATGGGTATAAATATGGATCTCTTCCAGTCAGTTGGCCAGGCAGCTGTCTTCCAAATTTCTTGGCACAGTTAGGTTGCTCTCAGTTTCCACCAGTAGGGTGCACCAGGAGAGGTGAGAAGACAAGACAAAGAGGGACGTTCTGCTTTTGGCTCCAGCAGCTGGAACAGGCAGGTGACCACAGGTGTCCTTTCTAGCAACTGGAGCAGAAGCAACTTTCTATCAGTGGCAGCAGGGGTACCTTCAGTAATTCAGTTACAGATGTGGGCTCATAGGCTCTAGCCTGAATATGCAGTAGATACAGAATTCTGAGTTATCTACTCCTTTTGGTGTCTCTAGCCCTTCTAACCTTTCTTTTAGCTTATACAATTAATTCCCTGTATTGAATCCCATCCTCCTTTGTACATGTAGAACACATTCTTATTTCCTACCGCAAACTGCTGAAACAAATACTAACACTACGCAAAGCATGATTTTAAGAAAATATATACATATGAAAAACACACAGCTTCTTGTCCTGATAAAATATAGATTGTGAAGTGCAACCACACAGACATTTCTCTTTAGTCTTTAAATATGCACCCTGCGCACACCACCTGTGTCCTCTAACTGGTCACACACCACCTGTGTCCTCTAACTGGTCACCTAAACTGCGGCATCCTAGGCAGCACACTGAAAACATCCACGTCAAGTATGGCGTCCATGGCAACACACTGAAAATACACAAATCAGCGATGGCAACCTAGGCAACACCCTGAAAGGGTCGAAACCAAATAACAGAAAATGAAGACGACCCTTAACAACTCCTTAAATTGATACACTATCAATTACGGAGTTACAAGTTTCTAATTATTCCATAGTCATAAAATATAGACGTGTCAAAAGGGAGTCATGCAAGCCAACAGAACTTTGAGGACACTAAGGATGTGTGAAGAAAACTGTAGTAAGTGATGTAATCAATGGGTATTCTATTTTGGTACTAATTCGCATGAAAGAATATCACCGTATGAAAATCAACATGATTAATATTCTTTACCCTCTTGTTAAAGCAATACATAAATATTTTATGGATATATAAGACAAGTGCCATTAAGTCGGGTATATATAAAGGCCTTTCATATCTGCGACCCTATAGGACAAACTGCCCCATAGAGTTTCCACCTGGCAGATTCCACCAGCTGACCTTCTGGTTAGCAGATGAAGCACTTAACCACTAAGCCACGTGCTAACAGGAAAACGGGTGGTTCAAACCCACCCAAAGCACTAGCAAAGAAAAGGCCTAGCAAACTGCTTCCATTAATATTACAGCCAAGAAAACGCCAAAAGTAGCTAGAGAGGGAGGACAGACTACCCAGAAAAGAACACTAATTTGAATAACAGTGGATTTCTTATCTGAAACCATGGAAGCCCGGGGGAACAAACAGCACAACACTTTTCAAGTTCTGAAGGAAAAGAACTGCCAGACCCCAACTGTATAGAGGGTAAAAAAGAGGAGGAAAGACTGTCAGGTGGCGTAACACTAAAATGAAATGGCATTTGTAGGCTACCATTAAGGACGACAAAAGGCAGTTCCTCAAACAGAAAGGAAATGATAAAAGAAGGAATTTTAAGATACACTTAACCCACGTGGCCTGGTGGTAAATTGCTACTACGGCTGCTAATCGTAAGACCAGCAATTTGAAATCACCAGACGCTCCTTGGAAGCTCTACAGGGCAGTCTACTATGTCCTGTAGGGTCACTATGAGTTGGAATCGACTTAACAGCAGTGGGTTTGCTTTTGTGGTCACCCAGGCCGTGGTCTTTTCGTTTCCTTCACGTGCATGCAAAAGGCACACAATGAAGAAAGAAGACAGAAAAAGAACTGATACATTTGAACTGTGCCTTTGGCAAAATACCCTGAATATGCCATGAAATCACCGAAGAAGAAACAAATGAGTCTTTAGAAGAAATAAAACCAGAATACTTCTTAGAAGCATTGATGGCAAGACTTCATCTTGCTTGCTTTGGATGCTTCTTTGGGAAAGACCGGGAAAAGAACATCATTTTTGGTCAAGAAGTGGGTGCGTGAAAACAGGAGAGACCCTCCATGAGACAGACTGATACAACCACCACAAGAGGGAGCTCAAACAGGCTGTTACCTAAGAGATCACTGTGAGCCAGAGTCTACCTGAGGGCAACGCACAACAAAAACACATCAATAAAACCCAACACAAAGGTGTAATATCCTAGAGAAACACAGGTTATTTACTGTAACTCATCTAGACTAAGAAAACTTAAACAGACCAGAATGTAAGTACAGAGTAGAGGGAGTATAGATTTCTTCTCAATATTAAAAAAAAAAAAAAATTACAGTACATAAAATCATGTAACAGCTCTCTTGCAAAGGACTAAGATGACCACCAATGAAAGAACAAATTCTGAATGTTCATCACTGAAACTTTTTTAATTATGGACAATGAATGTGTCAAATATATGCATCACCTTTACATAGCTTAGAAAGTTTTTAAAAGCACATGGTTTAATTTAAAGCAATTTAATACTTCCAAAGCTCACCTCTTTATTTTGATATTTTCTGAAACATTCAATAAATATAAAAATGTATACAGTCTTAGTAGCTTTTTTCACATAGACCTAGCAATGCATGAAAAACGGTATCTACCCTGTCATACTGAACCTGTATCACTGGATGTAATTAGTCCTGAAAAGTTCTGCACAAATGAAACTTGACAACAAATGCCAAGCCTAGTTTCAGCAAGACGGAAGTTTGCTTTTCAGGATTCCTACGTTTGAATGGTAAGGAGCCCCGGAAACGCAACGGAAAGTGTGTGACCATTAACCAAAAGGTCTGCTATTTAAACCAGCACGTGACTGACTGCTAACCAAAAGGTGAGCTGTTTGAACCCTATATCAGCCTTGACATAGACAAGAGCTGGCAATCTGCTCCTGTAAAGATTAGAGCCTAGAAACCTTCTGGGGCAGTTCTGCTGTAGTACAGGGTTGCTATGAGTTGGAATCAAATGGAGAGCACACACCAATATGATGGAATTTTTCTTAAGTACAGAACATTTCATGAATTTGCATGTTGTCACTGCGCTGGGGCCACGCTAATAATCTTCTCTGTATTATTGTCAACTTTAGTGTATGTGCTGCCAAAGTGAGCACAACATGATGGGGATTTTTAAAGGAAATGTTTTGTTATTTAAAAAATCTTAAAGACGGAACTAACTTTAAAGTGACTTCTATTAAACAAAATTATGATCCCCTATTGGATAGATCTGTATTTTCAGACAGAAGTTTTCTAAAAACCAATATCCAATTTACACTTGAAATTCACTGAAGAATTTTGAAAAATACATAATGCTAAAAGCTGAAGAAAAAGTCACATATAGTATCATTACACTTAATGGAGAAAAAAATATTGCCTTTCTAAAAAACATTGTATCTAATGGTTTTTAAATCAAAAGAAAAAAGTTAACATAAAATGACACATTAGTAATGACTTCCCAAGTCTACCTTCCAAATTCTAAAGGCATGAAAAATACTAAAGCAAAACATTAATATTACACTCACCTTGAGACTCACATAGAGATTCTTAGAGAGTTTATGAGGGATTGCTAACCTGAACTGAAATAAATTTCCCTCAGGACTAAGTAATACCAGCCACATAATTCCCCTTTGAGATTTATAGATTCCCCCAAAGCTATCACTCTAAGCACAGCAGAAGGACAAGTTGACATTCCCTTCGCTATCACAGTAGGTCACAGGAATTCGTACAGTCTTTAGTTCAAAGGTATTTTCTAAGTTAACACACATGAAAAAGACATGTATCTACTTCCTCTAACGTTACTATTTTGAGTGTTTCATTTAAAAATAATTTCAAAGGGGCAAACAACCTACCAGAATAGTCAAAGACTCTGGTTTACCCTTAACTGAGGGTCACCAATTAGTGTTTTGTCCCACTGTTTTCTTACTAGGGCCCGCACCTCCCCACACAAACACGCACACACACACATTAGTCCCATCTCCCCACACAAACATGCACGCGCGCGCGCGCACACACACACACACACACACACACACACACACACACACACACCTTGTTTTTCTGACCCACTGAGCCGTATACACCATTTCCATTTACTTCTAAATTCTTCAGCGCAAAGCTCTCTTTATGGCTGAATGACATTGGATTGTATGGAAGGACCACACATCATTTAGCCACCTGCTGGTGGACACTTGAGTTGTTTCTACCTTTTGGCCATTCTAAATAATGCTGCAGGTAACACTGGTATACAACTATCCGTTCTGAGCCCTTGCTTTCAAATCATTTGGGTATATATTTATCTTGACTTTATTTTGACACTCAAAATTGTACCAGATTTCACCCCTGGGAACCTCTTCAAGCTGTTTCCTATTGTTCTTTTGACTGATACCATCATTTTCTCGAGCACTTCCTTAATTTAACAAAGAGTATCAGGCTCACCTTGCACGACCTCAGACACAGTCCTGGAAGTAGCCATTCTTCCAAGGAGCCCTGCTTCCTTTTCACAGCGAATACTAGAAACCACATCTGAGATTCTGGGTGTTAGGTGTGACCACTACTACTAGCATATCTTAGCTTCCAAGCCCTTTCAGAAGGATACTATCTGTCATCCATATCCCCAACACCAATCCATCTGTGCAGATTCTTCTTTCCTTTGGCCCATTTCATACTGTATCTCCTGTTTTTCACATCAAGAACCTTGAGTCCCATCAGCAACTCACATACTAATTTTTTCAACAAAATAGACTTAAAATAATACCCTCAAAAAACGAACTTCAATGATTTGTTTGCATTTCTTCACTTAACCACACCTAGATTCACTGTATATGAAGTCTGAGAATTAAGTTCGCAAACTCATCCTAGAAAAAGCTCTCCATGCCACGCTGCTGAACATCACTACAGTCACCTTCAAAGTACTTCCCCTGGGAAGCTATGCATCGAGGCAAGCACCTAGTCCACCCTCAAAGCACTTTTGGAACTCTTTCTGAAACGGTCATCAGAGCGGTTGTCATATTTCCCTTGATGACCTCAATGCCATCACAATGTCTTTCTTTCAGTATTTCCTTTATCTTTCGGTAAAGAAAAAAGTCAGTAGGGGCCAGACCACGTGAGTAAGGTGGCGGTTCCAATACTGTTATTTCTTTACTGGCTGTTTCAGTTAGTTAATGCTGCTCTAACAGAATTACTACAAAGTGGTTGGCTTTAGCAAAGAAAAGTTTATTCTCACACAGTCCAGTAAGCTGCAAGTCCAAATTCAGGATGTCTCTTCCAGGGGAAGGGTTTTCCCCTTCTCGGCTCTGGAAGAAGGTCCTGTGTTTCATCAGTCTTTGTTCAGGGAGCATCTTGGCACCGGAACCTCTAGTCTGAAGGACGCACTCTTCTCCCAGTGCTGCTTTCTTGATGGTGTGAGGTTCCCAATTCTCTGCTTGCTTCCCTTTTATCTGTTTTAGTCAGCTGGTGCTGTTCTAACACTGGCTAAAAACTTCCTCGCAGACAATCATACAATTAAGTTCACAAACTTGCCACCGTGCCACCATGGGAAATGGCTATTCCAGAGAGTTCCAAAATTTCTTTGAAGGGTAGACTAGGTGCTAGTGTTGGTGCACAGCCTCCCAAGTGGAGTACCTCAAAGGTGACCACAGTGATATACAGCAGTGAGGTATGTTGCGCATAGAACAATTAAGTTCACAGACTGAACTGCCGGACCTCATACAGTCAAATGCCGTGTCTAAGAATCACGTGGATTAGTTCCTTTATCCCCAGTTTAGTTTCGTTATGTTATTTATTATAAACACGGTTAGGTTCATTTGTTTCAATTTATATTTTTTTCTTTCTTCCTTTCTCTGTTAATTTTTTAAATATATAAATTATCACTATGCTTCTAAAAGTCTAACTATTAAGAAACTATTTAAAATAGGTACATTCAAACAAATATACTTCCATCCCTCATGCTTCCCACTCCTTCTTAAGTAACCAATGTCTACTAACCATTCTTAGTAAGTAACCAACATCACCGTTTTCTGGTTTATCATTTCCACATACCTTTTTATGCAAATAAGCAGACATGAGTATATTTTCTTATTTTCTCACTCAAACAGTAGCATTCTATAAATACTATTAAGCATTTCACTTTGTTGCTTAATATACTCTGGGAGTCACTTCATTTGACTCCCAAGAGATCCTCCTCATTCCTTTTCACAGGTAAATAGTGCTCCACTCTTTGTAAGTACCATAGTTTATTCACCCATCTCTGGTATTTAGGCACTGAGGTGATCTCCAAGAGATATTTCAATGCATAATCTGTGTACATGTATACTGTGTATCTTCAGGATCAATTCCTAGAAATGGAAGTGATCTGTATTTTTATTAGATACTGGAGCAGTTTTAAAATGTGTCCCAAATTCTTTCAAGCTCCTGACATCAAGAGATGAAGTCTACATTCCCTCCCTTAAATCTGGGCAGCCTGTAACTGCTTTGACCAATAGCAAATAGAAGAAGACATGAGGCTATGCGACTTTCAAGACTAGGTCACAAAAGCTATTCAATGCCTTCCTATTTTTTAGGAATGCTTCATTTCCTAATGTTTCATCATGGCTGCCTTATCATCTGGGCATGACTTAGTAACTCCTCTAACAGTAGAAATTAATTATAATTTCTCAAGTAAAAGTCTTTTCACTTGAAGGCTGATACCACAGCCTGCTTCTGTGAAAACCCAGGCTCAGAAGGACTGCACATTTCCTACCAGCTGATACCCATTGTCTGCACTCCACTTTGCAAGCAGCATTTCTTAAAAGAGTGGGCGCCAGTGTTTCCATGACTCTCACAGTCTCTTACATCTAGTCTGGGCAGCCTTTTATGCCACCACTTTACAGAAATTCTGTGCACCAACATCCCCAAAAACCTACAAAACACTAGATCCAGCAGTCAAGCCTTACAGCTCATTGTATTTGATCCAGCGCAACATCTGGCACAACTGCACGCTCCTGCTTTATATTCTTCCTTCTCTTGGCTTCTACACTCTTCACTGTTCCTTTCTTCTGTATCACTAGAACATCATAGATCTCAATCATTTTCCTCTCTAATTGATCTGTACCTATTCCCTTAGCGATCCCATCCTATCTGGTAGCTTTAAAGCAGTAGGTGTAGTCAAAGAAGTCTCAGATCTACCTCTCCAGCCCAGATCTCTCTTTAGAACTCCAGAATCATACATCTGACTGCCCACTTGACATTTTCACATTGGTGTCTAATGGTGTCTAACGTAATATGTCCAAACTGAATCTTGATCTTCAACACACCTTCAACTTCAAATCTGCTTGAGAATCTTCTACATGACAGTTGGTAACTATTTCATCTTTCTAGTTGCTCAGGCCAAAAACCTATAATCATCGCTGACTCCTTTCCTTTTCTCAGACTTCAGATCTAGATACTACCGGCTCTCCCTCCAAAACATATAAAACAAGCTGACAGATTCTTAGATCTTCAATGCTACCAGCACCCTTTAGTCTTGATTACTGTACTTCCTGACTGGCTTCCCTAAAGCCTATTTTTAACACTGCAGTCAAAACAGTTCATTTAAAAATCTTACCACTGTTCTGCTCCGAATTTTGCAGTGCTTTTTTCATCTCACTCAAAGTAAAAGGCAAAAGCCATACAATGACCTAGACAGCCTCACGTGATGTGGCTACATACTACTCATCTCATTTCCCCTCTTAATTTTTATCCTCCCTACACTGATTACTCTTCTACAGACTTCTTAAGCTCCCTAAAAAGTAAATAAACCCATTGCCATCAAGTTAATTCTGACTCACAGTGACCCCACAGGACACAGTAGTGCTGTCCCACTGGGTTTTCAAGGCTGTAATCTTTTCGGAAGCAGGCAGCTATGTCTTTATGGACCAACTGGTGGGTCTGAACCATTGATTTTTTGGTTTGTAGCTGAGCACTTAACCACTGGGTCATCAGAACTCTTCCCAGCATCCTTATTGTTCCCGAAATGTGCTTTGCATGTTCTTGCCTTTTGGCCTTTAAACTAGCCATCCCCTTCCCAGGAACATTCTTCCCGCAGACATCCACATACAAAGCTCCTTCGCCTTCTTCCTTTCTTAACTCAAAACTCATCTTTACATTGAAGTCTATCCTGGCCTTCCTATTTTACACTGTAACCACTCTCCTCCACTCTCAATTCCCTTATCTTCCTCATTTTTATTAAACTTCTCTTACACACATCATATAGTCTTCATATTTACAATGTTTACTTCACTGTCTCTCCTGCTAGATATGCATTACTGCATACATCTCCCCAGTGCTGTCGAGTCGAATCCAACTCTAGCGACCCTATAGAACAAAACAGAACTGCCCTGTAGCGTTTCCAAGGAGAATCTGGCAGATGTGAACTGCCGACCTTCTGGTGAGCAGCCAGAGCATTTAACCACTGCATACATCTAGAACCAAGTAAAGCCAAAATCATGTTCACATAAGGTACAAAGTCAATGTTTCAAGGTACTCTGTAGCCCAACAGAGACTCTAAAACTTCCCTCTCACTGAAGCTGAAGACAACAGCTACACACTTCTAACTATATTCTCAACAGTTACTGACGGCACTTGGCTATATGGTATCTTAGTGTTTTTTAAACACTAATGTTTAATGCTCAAACCAGATGGTTTCTTTGTTCTAAAACCCAAAACACTACCCCAAGCTGTCAAGTCAGTTCCCAACCCACAGCACCCTAAAGGACAAGCCAGCCAAGTGCCTTGGAGTCAGATCCAACCTTAGAACTGCCCCGCAGGGTTTCCACAAGTATAATCTCCACAGAAGCAGATACTGCACCTTTCTCCCATAAAGCCTCTGGTGGGACTGAACTGCTGACTTCCTGGTTAGCAGCCCAGTCTTAGCCACTGTGACCCCAGGGCTCCGACTCTGTTCTAAATCAGGTGACAAAACTCTCAGAGAAAATTCAGTAATACTCTGCCATCAGAAATGCTGTTAAAAGCTGAATAAATGGTCATTTGGTGTAGTTAGCTAAAAGGTTTGTCTCTTACATAAATTGCCGCATGAGATGACCCCATGTAACTTAGAGTATATACTTCAGAGGCAAGTCTTCTGTAATAAAGTGACCTGTTGTCACCAGTTACCCTGATACAGGTTCAGCTTTTACTTTTACCACAATGATGAGTAAAGAGAAAATCACTTCTTTAATACAAACACGTTTATTTTCTTAGTTTTCTAATAGCTTTACACTTGTAAGGATACACAAAGCAAGTCCAACCTACATGTGGGTATTGGATGCCATTGAAATCAGTCAGAAGAAATAGCCTGACCTTTGACATCAACTATAGAACTCCCACTAACAAGAGAAACAAGAAATGAATTCTCTCTGTGAAAACAAGCATTCCCTTTACAAACTAAGATGATAAACGATCCCATTCCTTATATTCAAAGCCACACTTTCTAACAAGGTATTATTCTCTGAGGTATACTTTTCTAAGGTAGTGAACGCAATTATATTGACTATCTTTAACATATGTAGGCAATCCCCACACATTATCCATTCCTATGGCTTTAAGAATTTAAATGTTTAGTCACAAGAGGTGCATACCATTCTGGTTTTTTTTTAATGACTGAGTGAAAATGTATCATTCTTATTTAGCCTAGCTTAAGTACAAGAAAAGGCCGAAAGCTTTTTCAATAATTTAAAAGCTGCAGGTGCAGCCAAGCTGCCATCCGAGGGCACAGCAAATGGTCCCAACTCAGCAGGAACGAATGCTCACTGAGAACCAAAATGACATGGGGGAAAGACAACCCAGAAAACAAAGAGACCCACAGCAGTGGGTGCCTACATGGACTTGGGACAGGAAGAACTGGATGGTGCCCGGCTACCACCAGTGATAGCCGCGATGGAGCTCGCTAAGTTGAGTCTCACTGGCAACACAAGAATAAAAAGGGGTGCACCCTGAGATCCCCACTAAAAGACCTCAATTGACGGTCCAGTGGTTTAGGGGTTCCCCTGGGAGCATGGCCCCTCGCCCTGATGCTGCCTTTGACCATAAATCATAATGAAGGTCCACGCTTTGGACAGGAATGGATTGGACTTGGCGATGCAGTGACCATATATTGGGTGCACTTTATGGTTCTGTGCATCTATAGGATGTCATCCTGCTGACCTCTGGCTGGAGGAAGGAGAGTGGGTGGAGAGGAGGGAAAAAAGAGACTGTTGGGAGAATGAGACATGTATAGAGCAGAGAGGAATAGTGTGCTGTCACCAGGCAGGGAGAGCAGTGGAAGCTGCACATAGGTGGGTATGTAAATTTATACGTGAATGTACATTTTCACTCAGTTATATTAAATAAAAAATTTTTTTTTAAAAAAAAGCTGCAGGTGCAGCAAGGAAGGGTGATTACAATGAAGAATTTGTTTTGAGTAGGGGTTCAATCATTTAAAAATAAGGGCAAATTTAAGTAACTTTAAAGGAAAAGCAGAACTTGTCTTTAAGTCAGATATTCATAATCCAGAGTTACTGTGTTTACTCACTGCTTTCTACTATTGTCTTTGTAAGCACTTCTCAAAGTACTAATAGGCTATTTTTTTTTTACTATTAATTACAATAAAAGAACAAAATTTCTAACATCTATCAATTAACTCATCTGTGTTAAACCCTCAGCCCTCATCCACCCATGTTGCCAATACAGTCATTTTCTTCTATGGATAATTTTCTTGTTAAGTCTGTATAACAGGGGTCTCATACAAAATTTGTCCTTTTGACACTGACTGATTTCACTCAGCATGATCCCTTACAAATGGGACCATGTTATGAGGTGTTTTCTAAAATTGTCGTTTGTTATCGTAGCATAATGCTCTATTGAGTATATGTACCATAGTCTGCTCATTCATTCATCTGTTGATGGACATCAGGGTTGATTCCAACTCTTTGCTATTGTGGGCTGTGCTGCAACAAACATTCCTGTACATGAGTCTGTTCGTGTGACAACCTTTGTTTCTGAAGGATAAATTCTGAGCAGTGGAATTACAGGATCAAATGGTATATCTATCTCCAGCTTTTTAAAGAATCACCAGACTGTTTTCCAAAGAGGTTGTACTATTTTGCAACCCCACCAGCGGTGTAGGAGAGTTCCAATTTCTCCACAGCCTCTCCAGCATTTGCTGTTCTGTGTTTTTTGGACCATGGCCAACCTTGTTGGGGTAAGATGATATCTCATTGTAGTTTTATTTGAATTTCTTTAATAGCTAATGATCACGAGCAATTCTGCATGTGTTGTTGGGCTGTCAGGATATCCTCTTTAGAGAAATTTCTGTCCATCTCCTAAAACACTATTCTTGACACCTCGTATTTTCAACATTTAAACAGAAAATCCAACATAAACTAGAAGTAAATAAACAGTAAGCTAATTCTGCTAATGAGATCAAATTTTACAGATAGTGTAGAAGGTTTATCTTACCTTTAAAAATCACAAAATTTTTAAACTGCTCATAAGCCATGTATTATTGCTATAAAAGGTACAAATCACAAGTGCTTCCTCTTTGCATCTTATATTACATTTATAAGTGTGTCTAACAAGGAATTCAGTCAACAAGACAGAAATCAACACAACAAACTCCATATTTAGGTTAATGCATTTAGAAATAGTATTTGATTATAACATAAGCCAAAAGAAATGCTCTATAAATTACTTAAAAATTTGCCAAAACTACAATTGAGGAGATTGTGGTCACCTGAGGTAAAACAGGATGATAAGGACGTCAAAGCCAAATCCCCATGCAGGGAGTTTCCTTGAGTAACTGAGAATCTAAAGGCACCCAAGTATGTGTGATTAGGAGAGTCAAACACGTGCACAGAAAGTCCTGAATGCTAAGCTGTCTCCTAGGCGATCTTCCAAATCAATGTGAGCCTGGTTAAGGACTGCCCTACAGTCTACAGATTGCAAGAGATTGTTCTGCTGTTCCTGCTTTCAAGGTTTTCTTTAGTCTGTTTCTGCAGAAACAGCTTAGGAAAAAAAGTCACCAGACTTGGCAGACTAACGCGGCCTTCAAAAGTAAGAGAGTAAAGGAAAAAGAAAGAGAAAAAAACTCACCATATCCCAAGAAGCAGGGAGAACCTGAGTTCTAGAACTACCTCCTCATATGAAATCAAATGTCCCATTTTGAACAAAAATTCACAGGACATACAGAGAAAGAGAGAAAACCGACTTTTTCAAAGGAACAAAATAAACTCAAAACAACCGCCTTGTAGGAAGACCAAACACTGAAATAATTTACAAAATAACAATCAAAAACTTTCCAAATCAGACCAAAGAAGTAAAATCACACATATGATAAGCTGAAGGAACTCCAAAGGAGATCCACACAGAAACACATTACAGTCAAACTATAGACAACCAAATGCACAGAATCTCAGAAGCAAAGAGAGAAAAGCAATCTCTCACATACAGACATGCTCTCGTAAGACCCAGTGTTGATTTCTTCGCAGAAATCACAGAGGCCAAAAAGCAGTGGGACAGTATACTCAAACAGTCCATGAAGGATCACACAATGTCCTTGAAAACGAGGGATGAAATCAGGACATCTCCAGATACACAAACGCTGATGCACCTGATTATTATCAGATTAGCCATAAGGACAGTGCTAAAGTAAGACCCAGTTTGAAACAGAGGGCACTAGATAATAATTTAGAGCTGTATGAAGAAATAAATATCAGTAGTAAAGCTAATTTCAAGTATACATACGACGGCAAGTCCCATTTGCTTCCACGTTTCTGATGGAATTTGTGATGACAATAACGTTATGTGAGCAGCCTGTGTTGAGTGCAACATTGCTCACTGACCATTGTTGCTGTTGCTGGCTGCCATAGAGTCCATTCTGACTCATAGTGACCCTATGGACCACAGAACGAAATACTTTCCGTACCGCACCATCCGCACAGTCACTGATACATCTGACCCCACTCCTATTCTCTGTCGGCCCATCTCATTGACATTCCTCCTCTTTTTTGCTGACATTCTACTTAACTAACCATGCTGTCCTTCTCTAGGGAATGGTCCCTTCTGATAACATGTCCAAAGTATGTGAGATAACATCTTGAAATCCTCACTTCTAAGGATCACTCCCTCTCTATTTCTTACAAGACAGATTTGTTCATTCTTCTGGAAATCCATGGTACAGTCAGTACACTTCATCAACACCTTAATCAGAATATATCAATTCTTCTTCAGTCTTCCTTATTTATTGCCCAGCTTTCTCATGCCTATCAGGTGATGGAAAATTCCACAGCTTGGGTCAGCACACCTTAGTCCTTAAAAATGACATCTTAGCATTTCAGTACTTTAAAGAGATCTCTTGCAGCACATTTGCTCAATACATTATTTGATTTCTTGACTAACGTTTCCATGGTCACTGACAGTGGATCCAAGTGAAATGAAATCCCAACAATTTCAACCCTCGCTCCCTTTACCATGATGTTCCTTACTGATCCAGTTGTCCGGATTTCTGTTTTCCTTACATTGAAGTGTAATCCATACAGAAGGCTGTAGACTTTGACCTTCATCAGTATTTCAAGTTCTTATCACTTTCAGCAAGCAAGCCTTTGTCATCTGCAATCACAGACTGTTAGTTAATCTCCTGCCACTACCGATGCCCCATTCTTCTTCGTATAGCCCAGCTTCTTGGATTATTTGCTTAGCAAACAGACTGAATAAGCACACTGAAAAGGTACAACCCTGATGTACACCTTCCCTGACTTTAAATCACACAGTATCACCCTTGCTCTGGTCAAATTACTGTCTCTTAGTCTATGTGTAGGTTCCACATTAGGACAATTAAGAATTCTGGAATTTCTTTTCTTCAAGATGTTATCCATAATTTGTTACAATCCACACAATCCTATAGCTTTGCATTATCAGCAAAACACAGGTAAACACCTTTTTGGTATTCTCCACTTTCTGGTTTTGGCAATGACGGCCCCTGTTCCACGCTGTCATCTGAATCCAGCCTGAATTTCTGACACTTCCCTATCAATGTACTACTGCAACCATTTTTGAATGATCTTCTGCAAAATTTTACTGTCAGATGACATTAATCATATTATTTGATAATGTCTGCATTCTGTTCAATCACTTGTCTTTGTAACAGCTACAAATACAGACCTCTTACAGTCAGCTGGCCAGGCAGGCAGCTGTCTTCCAAATTTCTTGGCACACATGAGTGAACATCTCCAGTGTTGCATGTGTTTGCTGAACCATCTCAGTTGATATTCTGTCAATTCCTGCAGCTTTTTCATCAATTCCCTGAGTGCAGCCTAAACTTCTTCCTTTAGCACCATCAGTACTTGATCACACGCCACCTCTTTCAATGGCCAAATATCATCCAGTTCTTTTTGGTACAATGACTCTGTTTATTCCCATCTTCTTTTGATGCCTCCTTCACCATTCAATGCCTTGCCCACAGAATCCTTCCAACACTCAGCTCAAGAAAGGTCAAAGAATTGTCAGAGTTTGAGCACTAGAAGAGTGAGCTGGAAAGACTGGCAGCAGTTGAAGAGTGAAGCATTTAAGAACAGAAATTACGGGACTCTTAAAGCCAAGTGCCATCGAGTCGGATCCTCTTGGAAGGTAGATGATGACACGGTAGAGAGGACGACAACAGGGATGACGGACCCAAACAAGACGAAAAGCAAAAACCTTGAAAGACAGACCAAGAAACTGACGGGCCATGTGTTAGAAGAGGTATTTATGTGGAGACTGAAATCAGAAGTAGATTTGAGTGACATATACTAGAAAGAGTGACACTGAGCCAGAAGCTCCATTCTTCAAGGGATCAAACAGGGAACAGAGGGACACCAAGTACACAAAGGGGAAGTAACGTGTGGTACAGTCTGGTGACCGCAGATTCAAAGCCAAGATATTTAAAGTAGGAAAGAGTGGGAATGGAGTGGAAACAGCAATAAGGCGACTGGCTGTCCTGGCACATGGGAGCACAAACAGCCGTTACCGGAAAGGACTGTGGTGGGAACAGCAGAGTATTTAGAAAGGGTCTTTCTCTGAGCACACAGGCAGTCTTTGTCGCTCTTCATGGTGGTCTGTAAATGTGTTTTCTCATTAAGACTGCACAAGAACTCTCAATTATTATATATAGTTGCCTATAAACAAAGAACTTGAGTTTATAACCAAAAATGAAAGACGTTATAGAATGTAAACAGCCACCATAGGGTATAAATGTGTAAACAAAATTAAAATCAACACTAAAGCTACAGATGTTTGAGAATGTCACAGACAATTTTTAAATAGAAAAAAAGATACTAGAAAAACAAAGAATATTTAACATTATAATACAAAAGTCATTTACAGATTTCCCCAATTTTCTCTGCACAGCTGATAATCGTCTATTATAGAAACCAACAGGCTATCCTCAGGAAGCTTACTTTAGAGAGTAAATATATAAATATGTAAAGATACAGCAGTTAGATTAAAAATAGGAGTCTGAGAAATAAAAAATCCTTTAATCATGGCATGCACAGTAAAGAGATGGGCTTAGTTTCAGCTTTCCGTTCACAAGTAAAATACAAAGAAACAGCACCATCTACTGGTAGTTCTCATATTTAAAATGCTTTCGATTCTTGGAAGATGTGACTATATACTCAATTTTCCGCAATTTGGCTAAGAACACAAGCCTAAATATTAAAGGACAAAATCTAAGACACAATCAAAAACCTTACACTATAATTATGACCTCAAATCACTCACCATTTTGACTAAACTCACATGAGAATTATCCAAGATAAAAACACTCTGAATCAAGGAAGAAGACAGTACGCAATTCAACACATTTTTAAAGTAACTCACGGATATGGTACTCTTGTATGCTGCTGGTATAACCATATATGGCCGAATATCCAAACATGATGATCATGACAACATCCCTGCTGTCCAGCTCCATGATGTGTGCCGAATGGCCCTCCACTGCATACTGCTGGCCGTGCCCTAAAACGGTGGGTGATTTTGTACTCCACGACTGACTGCGTATGTTGAAAACCCATAATTCATCTGTAACATTGCCATCATTTGTTTCAATTCTGCCTCCATACATAAAGATGTTGTCCTGTAAGTGAAAATGTATATATTAATTCAAAAAACTGTTAGAGAACAAAAACTCATTTTGAACATTAAGTTTTGGTAATTGCTCATAACATGCACAAAGCTTAAGTCTTACCTGTAATAAGTCAATTAAGCTGACATGAAAATTAGGTAATATTTTTACCTACCAACACAGTAATAAATCCATGCTTTTAAAAAGTCACTTTAAGATATTTCATTTAAAACATGTATTATACATAGTCATTAATTATATTGTGAATTATGGGTAAGAAGAGAACACTGAAATCATGTTAAGAAAATAAGAGAATGAAATAAGCTTTTTCAGAACTTAAAATCTAAGGATGAGGCAGTTCTGTAATGAAGAATAACTGGCGTCTTGTATATAAAAGAAGAGAAATAGACTGAGTTGCTGATTAACATCACTCAAAGGCCATTTTGTCAGTCTTTGAAGGCCCCACATCCCTAGCTGCTACATTTGAAGCTTCTGTCTACTTGGACTGCTTTGTGCTGTTCTTACTTTTTCACTATTTTCACCAAGTTCTGTCAACAAAAAGGTAGATCACATCTGTACATCACACACAGTACATTTTTATCACCATTTCTTATGGACTATAAACAGTACACCTTTGGTAATCTTTATTTATAAATCAAGCAAATTATTTTAATTACATTACATATGAGTAAAATGAATGATACATAAATGATATGGAAACATCATCACTATTTCATGTGGACATAGAAGGGAATTTCCTTGACCTCATAAGGGCCATCCAAGGAAAACTCACAGCTAACATCATATTTAACAGTGACAGATTGGATGCTGTCCTTCAAGATATGGAAGAAGACAAGGATGTCTACTTTCAGCACTTCTATTCAACATCATACTGGAGGTTCTAGCCAAAGCAATTAGGCAAAAAGCAAAATAAAAGGCATCCATAGTGGAAAGAAAAGAATACCTCTATTTGCAGATGACATGGTCAGGCATATAGAAAATCTTGAGAAACACACATAGACAGAAAAAAATTAAACCTTATAAACAAGTTTGGCTAAGCTGCAGGATACAAAATCAATTGTACACTTGTGATACACAATCCAAAACCGAAAATAAGAAACCAGTCCCAGTTATACAGCATCAAAAAGAATAAAATATTGTTAGGGACATAAGAGTCATCACATATGCACACCTATGCTCACTGCAGCACTGTTCACAACAGCAAAAAGCTGGGAACAACCTAGACGCCCGTCAAAAAATGAATGGATAAACTATGGTCCATACTCCCAGTGGACGACTACACAATGATAAAGAACAATGACGACTCTGCAAAGTATCTTACAACATGGATGAACCTGGAGGGCACTATGTCAATTATGTCTGGAGGATCTAAGTCTATCACAAAAGGACAAACATTTATAAGACTAATACTATAAAACTCACGAAAAGGTATACACACAAAAGGAAACAATCTTTGACGGTTATGAGGAATGGAGAAGGTGGGATAGAAAAAACAAAACACACAAGAACTAAGCGGAAACTTCGATGAAAGGTAAGACAGAACACGACACTGGGGGAAGCCAGTACAACTAGCACAAGGCAAGGTCACGAAAGTTCCACAGACACATCTGAGCTCCATGAGGGACCGAAATGCTGGACTGGTGGCTGTGGGGACCACAGTCCTGGGGAACATCAACCTCAAATGGCATCACAAAATTTATAAAGAAAATGTTCTACATTCTACTTTGGGGAAGAGCAATCTGGGGTCTTAAAAGCCTGTGCGGGGCCACCTAAGATACTTCACTGGTCTCACCTTTTCAGGAGCAGGAGAGAATGAAGAAAACTAAAGATGCAAGGGAAACGTTAAGTCCAGAAGAATAAGGGACCACAACTACCCCTGCCTCCAGCGGACTACGTTCATTACAACCAGGTGTTGCCATTACAACCAGGTGTTGCCCAGTTACCACCATTGATGGCTCTGACAAGGATCACAACAGAGGGTCCCAGAGAGAACTGGAGAAAAATGTAGAACAAAATTCTAATTCACAAATAAACACTAAACTTACTGGCCTGACACACACTGGAAACCTGAGAGTACGGCCCCCCAGACTCTGTTAGCTCAGTAACAAAATTACTCCTGAGGTTCACCCTTCAGATAAAGACTAGACAGGCCCCTAAGACAAAATAAGACTAAAGGAGCACGCCAGCCCAGGACCAAGGACTGGAAGGCAGGAAGGAGCAGGAAAGCTAATAAGAGGGAACCCAAGGTTGAGAAGAGAGAGTGCTGACATGTGAGGTTGTTAACCAATGTTATAATATGTGTACTAGCTATTTAATGAGAAGCTAGTCTGTTCATCTAAAGTACAATTTAAAAAACAAGAAAAAAATACTTAGGAAGAAATTTAACAAAAATGTAAAACTTAATACTCTAACAATGTCAAAACACTGTAGAATAAAATTAAGGAAGATATAAATAAATGAAAAGATAACCCGTGGTCTTGGGTTAGAAGGTCAAATACTCACAGGATGATAATACTCCCCAGAGTGATCTACAAATTCAACACAATTCCTATTGGAATCTCAGATGACTTCTAGCTAGAAAATGTCAAATTGGTTCCAGGTAATTTCAAGGTACCCAGAATATTCCAACAAACTTAAAAAAGACTAAATTTAGAGGATTCACACTTCCTGATCTCAAAATTCACTGCAAAGCAAGAGGAAACAAAACAGCAACGCTGGCACAACAATTGACATACAGATCAATGGGATACAAATAAAAGTCCAGATATTAAATCCATACACCTTGGGTCGACAGACTTCCAGTAAGAAAGCCAAGACCATCACATAAGGAAAGACACGTCTTTTCGACAAATGCTGTTTGGACAACTGGCCAGTCACATGCAGAAGAATGAAGTTGAAGACCCTTACCACACACCACATAAAAAATTAACCCAGAAGAGATTCAGGGCTTAAACATATGAGCCAAAACTATGAAATATGAAACGTTTGTGAAAAATGAGGTAGACTTTCATTTACCACGAATTTGGCCATGGTCTTAAACACGACAAGCAAAGCAGCAGCAACAGACGAACAGATGATGATGCTGGACTTCATTCAAATGAAAACCTTTTGTCTTTTGTGCTTTAAAGGACATGGCCAACTGAGGGAAATGAAAATTCTCAGAACAGGGGAAAACATTTGAAAATCTTACATCCTATGATAGAGGACTTGCATTTAGCATATACCAAAAAAAATCTTAAAACTCAATAATAAAACAACCCAATTTAGCAATGGGCAAAGGGTCTGAAGAGACATTTCTCTAAAGATACACAAAAAGCCAAGAAGCACATGAAAAGATACTCAATGCCATCATTAGTCAGCAGGTAAACACAAAGCAAAACCATAACGGGAAACCATTTCACAGCTATTACAATGGTGACAATCAAAGAATTCACATATTAATGAGCACTGGTGTGGACGAAGAAAGAACAGGACTCTCAAACTAGGAAGATGGAAGTGTTAAAATGATGTAGCTACACTGAACAACACTCTGGAAATTTCTAAAACGTTAAACATACATTTACTATTTGACCTACGAATTCTACTCCTAGGTATCTACCCCAAAGAAATAAAAACATATGTCCATACAAAACCTTGTACAATATCAAGGTCCATGGCTGCACAGTTTATAACAGCTGAAAAGAGTAAAACAGCCAAATGTCCACCATCTGATAAATGGATAAGCAAAATACAGAATATTCATTCAGCCAGAAAAAGGAATGAAGTACTGATTCACGCTGCAACATGGAAATTGTGAAAATAATTTGCTAAGTCAAAGAGGTAAGTCACAAAAGACAATGCATTATGTTTCCACCTATATGAAATATACAGAATATAAAAATCAGTATAGACAAAAGGCACTTTAGTAACTGCTTTAGGGTTGGGGCTAAGGGGCCCAGGGAGATGACACACAGCTGAAGTGCACAGGGTTTCCTTCTGGGGTGATAAAAATCTTCTAAAGTGGGTTTTGGTGATGGCTGCACAACTCTGAATATACTAAAGAACAGTGAATTGTACATTTGAAGGGAATGAATTGCATTGTACATGACTTGTATCTCAATAAATGTACTACAAAAAAAGAACATGCCAAAAAATTAAAACACAAAACTAAAAGACAAAGACAACAGACATCTATTATTGTTACACACATATACATACACACACACACATATGAAAAGCGAGAAAATTAAATTTTTTATTTTAATTTAAAACATGCATATGCATAAAAAAAAGAACGTTAGCACAATGGGTCATTTTCGTTTTGTTCCTTATGCTATTCTTGTATTTTCAAGATGTTTTTAAACAAGCAGAAAATCCCCCAAAACCTGATTTGAAGGGTTAACCACACACCACAAAATATATTCAAATATTTTTCATTAAAAGTATTTCTTGATTCAATATATTCAAAATATAATTTCATCAATCTCACATACACATAAAAATAACTAGGTGCCCATACCTGATATAAAGCAAGAGAGTGTCCATATCTCTGGAGAGGTCCCCTTGAAAGAGTTCCTACATTCCATATACTGCTTTCCAAATTGTAACTAAAAGCAAGAAAAGAAAACAACTTTACAATCTGAGATTCATTTTCTGTTTTTTCATTTGCATGTGTTTTCTTCAATTTTGCATCCAAGTATTCATTAAATTCAAAAACAATTAAAACTAATACACTCCTAATTTCATGGACCATATCAGAACTTTTTAATAAAGACTCATTCAAGATATACCTAATCTAAATTAAGATTCAATGACCTAAACACATACTATACATTAACTTGAGTACAGTGTTACTACTAGAGTTAATTTGTTCAATTACCTTTAATCATTTAAACCAACTAATGAACCTGAACAACAGTGAGCTGTTCTGCAATTTTAAACAGCAAAAATAAAGAAGTCAATTTTTTTTCTTCTTGGAAAGAGATGAAAATTTTCCTATTTTTACAATATCATTTCCTTTATGTATTCTTCACATATGTTCTATTTTATACACAGTTAGCACTATATAAACTTAACAAGCATACATTTCTTGCGCTCAAATATAGTCTGTTGACTGAGAATTTTTAAGACTGGGAAAGTCAATGCAGTAGCAAAGACAGCTCTATAAAAATAAGGTACCAAAAAATTTTTAATTACAAAAAATATATAAGGTACTGTTGGATTATAGAACACTGAAAGGAAATTAGTACCTGTTATGCATATGAAAACAAGTTTTCAGATGTTGGAAACAAGTTTCAAATGTTTATTTAACAGATTTCCAGTTTAGTCATCACAACAGTAGTCAGCACTCAAAACTCAAGTTAAAAAAAAACACAGGAGAGTGAGCACTCAGCCAAGAAAAGACTTGGGAGTGGGGGTTGTTATAAGTGAAGAATCTCTCTATCACTAACTGTCCCTTCCCTCCTTCAATTCATCAGAAAAGATAAGAAAGTTACCTTTTACAAAAAAAGGCAAGGGTTACCAAAAGTTGATTTCAGCATTATGTTTAACTTATTGTCTCTGAGTTATATGATAAAAAATTATATACACAAGTAAATATAATCAATCAGAATACAGTCCCCCAACCAATACCACTATTATCTACCTACAGAACCAGTATCTGCACCCAACACCCTGCTTTCCACCAAACTGTCATAAATCATCAAGAGTCAGTGAACTAATTTCAGGAAAGAGCCCAACAGTAAATATTTCAAGCATGTAAGCCACAACAGTCTCTCATATTCTTTTTTGCTTTTTTTTTTTACAACCCTATAAAAATCCCAAAGCCATTCTCAGCTCCTGGACTGGACCTGCAGCGCACAGCTGGCTGCTCCGTGCTGTAAGAAACTGCTGCTGTTTCTTACGTAAGAGATCCCATACCATCCCTGCAGCTCTCCCATCTCTTCCCTCTGTCACCAACGTTTGTCATCCTAGATCATTCCCTTACCCACACAAAGACGGGGTCAGATGTCCCATTAAAAAAAGAAGAAAAACTTGACTGGTCACTCCTTTCAGATTCCTTTGCTGTTTTCTCACCAACCTCTGAAGGTAAAGTCTCGGTCCTCTTTTTGGCCTGGACAATCTCTTCCTAACTTACCTCCTTGTTTCTATTCTTCCTAACCCCCAAGTCTACTCTCAGCAGGGCAGCCATAGTTATTCTTTTAAAATCAAGTCAAAGCATCCTCAAATTTCTCCCAAGACTTCCCAAAGATCCATAATGCCCTATACCAGCCGATTCCCTCTCCCATTATACTTCTAATCTCATGCTTCCCCCTCAGACACTCCGTGCCAAGTTACCTGGGTCTCTTTGTTAATCCCCAAACCCTACAGGTTGCTCCTACCCTAAGGCCTTGGTCTCTGCCTCCAGACAGCTGCACTGCCAAATCCCTTACCTCCTTGCAGCCTTAGCTCAGTTGTTTACCTTCTCCATGAAGCCTACTTTGACCACTGCACTTGAAATAAAAACTCTCTCCTCTTTGACACTGTGATCTGCTTAAGCTTACTATCTATCCAATCTACTCTCTATCCCTGATGTATACACACACAGACACACAAGCACACACATACGTCTATGCATATAGATAATTATTTATTACATTTATTTTTTCATTGTCTTTCCTCACTAACTACTTACATAAACACAGGGACATTTGTTATGACTACTGATACACCCAAAATCCAACCAAAAATCAAACTGGCTGCCACTGACTCAATTTCAACTCACAGCAACCCTATGGGACAGAGCAGAACTGCCCCCTATGGTTTCCAAGGTGCAGCTGGTGGATTCAAATTGCCAACCTTCTGGTTATGAACCACAGCTCACAAGGGGTACATCCATAAGCACCCAGAAAGCAGTTTAAGTGCTCAAAAGCCGTCTGTCCAACTCATGAACACATACTTATTTTCACTAATGGCAGTGCATATACATTCTATAAAACATTCTCTCTAATAGTCACTAACACAGAACTTTTATATCATTTACTGAATGACTTTGTCTTGAAATGTAACCTCCACACCCCAGTTAAATTCTGCAATAGAATACACATGAAGTTATGGCTGACACTATCACTTCTAAAAGCTGTTTAAATATCCTTACCTACAATTGAACTACATTCAGAATGGTGAAAAAAATACAGTATTCTCTAACCTGTGAAAACAGCAACAAAAGTTATTTCTGATCTGATTTTCATAACAACCCCAAAACCACGCAACTTATTACAAATCTTTTACAAACCCTGTAACCAAAAAAATTTGGTTTCATACAAAAAAAAAAAAAATCTGGTTCAAATGGAAAAAATATATACATTTAAGAAAATATCAAAGAATAGTACTCACTTCATTTTTATAACTGACTTGATAGCACCTAACAACAATTTTTGTAAGTTATTCAACTTATACAAAACACAAGTTTTTTCCACATTTTCTTGACAATTTTGTTCTTTGTCTTCAGAACTCAGCTTTGCAAATATAACAACTTACTCTATTTTCATAGGCTTCTAATTTTCTTTAATCATAATTGGTTTCCTTTCAATTTCTACATTTAAATCTCATTATTTATTCAGGTTCTCCTATCTTAGTATTTTATCCCACCAGTTCCTCTTTCCATTTTTCTTATTATATTTTTACTCTCTCTATACATGTATTTCGTCATGTTGCAGAATTCTAACTGTTCACTTAAATACTGCCTTCCCTCAAGAATTCATGATTATTTTTATTTAATTTCACAGCATAGTGGCAGTCATTTTTTAATCATACCTTTAAGGCAATCTCTTCTTATACTCGGTAGAATTTCTTAAACCCTCAAAATGCAAAGGGCTAATACATCCAGTGGGCATGGTTACCACATGAAATACAGGATGACCAGTTAAGTTTGAATTTCAGGTGAACAACAAATACTTCTTTCTATAAGTACAGTTTATGCAACATTTGGGACAAAACAAAAGTACTATATAAGACCTACTTACATAAAACTCATTTGTTGTTTATTGGAAATTCCAATTTAACTGGGTGTCTTATACATGTTTTTGCTAAATCTGGCAACCCTCGGTATACGCCACTGTGGGGTACTCGCCACGGCCACTTCTGACTGGGTGATGCCCTTGTCACACCAGTTACCACACGTTAACCCCGCAAATAACGTTCATAAACAAACAGTCCTTCCTATTTCCTCTTTTATACTGTTTTGAAAGGTCCATAAGATGCAATAATCAGCTGGAAAAAAACTTCAGATAAAGCAGCTATTCACGTGTTTCCCTTTATCACCCACGCATTCAGAGAATAATCTCTATTCAGCCAAAAGCATATAAAAGATCTCTTTTCTAAATATTGGCACCTCTCCCAAGTAATGCTTTTAAGGAACCTACAAAATAAAAGCTTTGGGATATTAAAATTTACAGAACAAAGTATTTTTATATAAGAAACTATACTTCATTGTAAAAAAAATATAAAGTGGCAAGACTTACAACACCAGATAAAGGCATGACCTCCTCTTATTTAAAGTTAATACTTTCTTATTCAGATTAAAAGCACTCTGCAGAGGTAATGAAGTTTCTATACACACACACACACACACACACACACACACACACACAAAATCCCTAAAAGTACAATGACAAATAATGAACTATAGATATACTGAGCTCACATCTTCCTAAGTTCCATGTAGCAAACAAAGGCTATTTCTAAGTCTGAACAGCAATAAAACAGACAATTATGATCAGACTTACTACCAAAAAAATTTATAAAAATATTGTGAAAATCCAAAAAATACTACTTACTTCAAGACCATTTGAAATGAACTGTAGTTAAAAGTATATCCACCAATCACCCACATAAACTTCCCATGTAAAACTGCTTTATGAGAAGCCCGCCCTACAGAAGGACTGAAGGGTTTCACATTGGGCAGAATCCAGTATGACTCAGTAGAAGGGACATTCAAAGAACAGTCAGGACCTATTTTAAAAAGAATCAAACAATACACTCTGTTAAACAAATACCTTATATTATAGAAACAGTCTATATGGAGTAAGTGAATTTCATAATCCATTAATAAGTGCAGTGTTCCTGAAACACATAACAAATGGCCTGAAATAGAATTTATTTTAAAAAATTCTAACAGCAAATGTAATGCCTACAGGGAAAAAAGAAACACATTCAATCAGACTCAAATACATGCAAATAAATATCACGATGTCAAAGAATATGTTCAAAATTATAGAATTTTAGACTCCAACTCGACGGCAGTTGGCTGGCTTGGCTTTAATGTTAGAAAGTAAAATAATACACTCAAATCCCATTCTCTCTCTTAGTAGCAGTATAGCCTATAACCTCAGGAAAGTCTCTTGTTCTGTCATCATCAAGCCTCCATGTATCAAGTACAAATCACTATCTACCAGAGAGTTGTGATGAATATTCGATTTTTTAAAGGGCAGTAGAAATGAAAGCATTTGTAGATTAAAAGCTGTTAAAAATACATTAAGAAACAAAGATTCCATTTTATTCAGCATCATTCAACTCAGGAAGTAGCCAACTATTTGGTCTATGAGACAAAACCGGCCCACCACTTTGTTTTTTTTTTTCAGTAAATGGTTTTATTAAAACACAGTCAGGATCACTCACTCAAGTATCTTCTATGGCTGCTTCTGCACAAGAGCAGAGATGAGTAGTTGCACCTGACACTATATGGCCTGCAAGGTAAAAAAAATCTACTATCTTAATCCTTTACAGAAAAAGTCTGCCAACTCTGATGTAATGGAAAAGAAATGTGATCATACATAGTACATAAGCAATATATCTATTGGTATAAATTATTTATCTTCTTCAAAAGGAAATGCAGGCCTGTTTTAAATCACATAAATCCGAGATAATAAAGCAAATACAGTCAAAGATTAACAGCAGGTAATCTGGGTAAAGAGAACACTGAGGTATTCTTTGTACTATTCTTACTCTTGTGCTTTTCTACAAATATGACACTATTCCCAAATAAAAAAATTAAAAACAAATAGACTACCCCCGAAATGCAGAGTTGGAAGCAGTCAGGCAATATACTTGGCAATATGTGCAATTAAATCAAGGATTTTGAGACAGGGAGATTATCCGGGATTATCCAAGCAGGAGCTAAACGTGAACACAAGTATCCCTGGAAGAGGGAGAGAGAGGGAAATCTGACTACAAAAGCAGGTGGCCTGGTCACCGCTGCAGCAAGGAGCATGCTGCTTGCTTTTGAAGATGGAGGAAGGGACAAGGAGCCAAGGAATGCAGGGAACACAGCTCTACAAACTGGCATGTCAAGAAACACTCTGTCCTAGAGCCTCTAGAAAGAACACAAGCCTGCCAACCACCTGGCTTTCAGTCCAGCAAAACTGGCTTTGAACTTATGACAAGTAGAATTGAAAGAAAATAAACCTGTTGTTTTAAACCAAGTGTGTAGTAATTCGTTACAGCATTGCTAAGGAACTAGAAAAAAAGCGACTTAACAGAAAAAAAATGGAGTTCCTTACCTGTAGTTCACTAATCCAAACAGCATACATGAGTTTCTAATGTTGTAACTTCAGGCATCAGTAACATGCTCAGAGTCAGATATTTGAGGGACAAAAACTGTTACGTCATCATACAAAGTACACTCATACTCCAATCCCTCCTAGATGTGTACCTCCAACCTCATGATCTCCTTTAAATTTCAGATTCACTGGTTAATCTACCTACCTGATATTTCCACTTGAATATCTAATAATTATTTCAAACTTAATACTTCCAAAGCTAAACTGATTTTTCCATCCCAAATCTTCGCTTTCACCAGTGTCTGCAATCTCGTAAGTGGTACCTCCATTAACCCAGCTACTTGGGATAAAAACCTGGGTGCCATTCTTGAGTTCTCCTTCTTCCACATCTGACATTCAATCCACTGACAAAGCCTGCACTACCACCCTTTAGGGATACAGGGAGACAGCCTCTCCGACTGCCAAGATGCAGAACTATTTCAGGGAGGGTTGGTGAGCAGATGTTGCTGCAGCACCCCTACCGCCCCCTCTTCCCTGACCAGCTCCTCTGACCTCTTCCCCGAGAAAATCCTCACCTCCTAACATGCCAGAATTAAAGGGGCCATGCCGGGCACAGCAGGATTCACTCAGGATCCAGGTCCAGTCCCAATGCCAGCATCCATTCTGACTTGTGGGTGACTATGCATCTCACCGATTATGAACACTTCTTAATTCTATCATTCCTGCCAGACTCTGACCATTAAAATTCCCTTCCTAATTCCTTCCTCTCCCACTAGCATCCTAGCCTCACTCACTGTCCACTCTCCCCCGGACTACTGCCATAGTTTGCCAACTTGTTTCTTCGTTTCCATTCTTGCTCCCTTGCCACCACTTTCAACTGTCCACAAGGCAAGCAGAATGACTAATAATGTAAACAAGCCCCACCACTTCCCTACTCAAAATCCTTCAAAGATTTCAAACAAAATCAAAACCCTGAATATGGTTTTATAACTTCCACATGACTAGCCTCAGTATACACTTACAGAATGAAGGAAGGAACAAAAAGAACAGAAACTCAGAGATTTAAAGGACTGAAAGAATGAAGTATGGAAATGAGGCATCAGAAAATCTGCTACGGAAAAAGCTCTTTACAGTGTTGAAAAGTAAAGATGTCACCTAGAAGACTAAGGTGTGCCTGGCTCAAGCCTTTGTATCTTCAATTGCATCATATGCATGTGAAAGCTGGCCAGAGAGTAAGGGAGACAGAAGAACTGACACCTCTGAATTGTGGTGTTGGAGAAGAATACTGAATATACCATGGCCTCCCCAAAGAACAAATAGATCTGTCTTGGAACAAGTACAACCAGAGTGCTCCTTACAAGCAACGATGGTGAGATGGCATCTCACATACTGTGGACACACTGTCAGGGGGCATCAATCCCTGGAGAAGGGCATCATCCTTGGTTAAGTAGAGGGTCCATGGAAAAGAGGAAGACCCTTGAGAAGATGGACTGACACAACAGCTTCAATGAAGGGCTTAAGCATAAAACGACTGCGGGCATGGTGCGGGACTGCATAGCACTGCGTTCTGCTGTGCACAGGTCGCTGAGTCATAACTGACTCAGCAGCACCTAATAATAACAACAGGCTTAAACCTAGCTTTCCTATAGCTGCCAAACCTGAGGGCTTCATGAACTTCTCTATGCAGTAGTTTAACCATGAAGATTATACCAGAAGTGTACATGAGTTTGTGAAGACAAAATGAGAATGTATGTGAAGTCCTTAATATTTCATACACGACAAGTTATTTATAATACTAGTCTTATAATTATTATGTCAACCCCCTCATTTCATGTACATACAAGGAAATCAAGTACAACTAGGTCTACAAGCAAAACAGGCTAATACAGCCTAGAGTTATTAAACATTATAAATATACAGGCCAGAAGAACAAATACAACTGCAAGTAAAAAATTTCTACATTGTTGTCGTTAGGTGCAACTGAGTCAGTTCCAGCTCACAGCAACCCTACGCAGAACAGACTGAAACACTGCCCAGTCTTGCACCATGTCCACAGTTGTTTTCAAGTTTCAGCCCTTCACTGCAGCCACTGTGTCAATCCATCTCATGGAGGGTCTTCCTCTTTTTCAGTGACCCTCTACCAAGCAGGATGTCCTTCTCCAGGCATTGATCCCTCCTAACAACATGTCCAAAGCATGTAAGACGCAGTGTTACCATCTCTGCTTCCAGGGAGCACTCTGGTTGTATTTCTTCCAGAACAGATCTGCTTATTCTATGGGCAGGTCATGGTACATTTAATATTCTTCTCAAACACCACAATTCAAAGTCGTCTGTTCTTCTGTCTTTCTTCCTCGGTGTCCAGCTTCCACATGTGCACGATCCAGCTGAAAATAACATGGCTTGGGTCAGGCACACCTTAGTCTTCAAAATGACATCCTTTCTTTTCAATACTTTAAGGAGGTCCTTTGCACCAGATTTTCCCAATGCGATACATCTTTTGATTTCTTCACTGCTGCTTCCATGGGCGTTGATTGTGGACCCACATAAAACGAAATCCTTGACAACCTCAGTCCTTTCTCCCTTAATCACAATGTTGCTTACTAGTCCAGTTGTGAGGATTTTTGTCTTACTGAGATTTTGTTTTCCACAATCACAGGTAAATCCAATTGGAAAAATAATTACAAATAACAAAACCTAAGATAAAGACAGTACTATCAAGTTTGGAAAGTTATTCTAAAGCAAACCCAGAACTACTATTTTCTTTCTTCCTTAGCGAAGTATTACAATTATAATGCACTGGAAATTTTTTTCCTAAACGAATCTATCTGTGATTTTAAAACATCTATCAGTAGAAAAATGCTATGATTTATGCAAATTAAGTTTACAAACTAATTTTTCTTCCATAACAGCTGGAAGAAACAGCACTTCCCCTAAGGTCCCAGGATTTACAAACAGATCTTAATACTAATTTCTGATGCTACCAGAGAAACTGTAATCTGTGTACCAAAGATGTAGAATAGAAATGCTAGCAGAAATTTTATCTCCCCAACAACTAGGCAGATGGATTGTTCCTCTACTCATTACCATATCAACAGTAGGCTTTTGTCTTTAAGAACAAGAATTTTCTGAGTAAAATCACTTGGTATCATTTCTGAAATGTAAAAACATCCATAAAATAGAAAAAGAGGGGAAAAAAAAAAAGAGCAAGCATACTACACCTAGAAAAGGCCAAATAAAGAATCTGGGGGAAAAATAGTCTTTCTCTAGGAATTCTTTTTGATACTATTTTGGCTTACACTTTTAATTCACTATTTAATTTATACTATGTAATCCATACCATGAGAAAAGCTTGTTACTACTAAAGTGAAGTAGGTTTAAAATGGCCTAGTGTATTTATTTTCTTCTTGCTGTTCTCAACTGAAAACATTAATTAAATACAGCTAACTTCAAACTACATCAAATACAGATTGTTAAACTGCATTTCTCTCTCTCTCTCTGTGCATGTGTGTGTGTGTGTGTGTGTGTGTGTATACAGTTTTATGTATATATATAAAAACTCTACCACTCAGACATTACTTTTGGAATTTTAAATAAATGCAACAAAAGGGACTGGAAACCCTGGTGGCATAGTGGTTTAATTGCAACGTCTGCTAACTAAAAGGTCAGCAGTTCAAACGTGCCAGGCGCTCCTTGGAAACTCTACGGGGCAGTTCTACTCTGACCTCTAGGGTCACTACGAGTCGGACCCAACTCAGCAGTAGTGGGTTTTGGTTTGGGCTACAAAGGGAAAAAATACACCCTCTAACAGCATCTCTAGGACGTCATGTCAGCTAGGTCTGTGTGGCTGTAAGCCAAATAAACTAATCTGGCTAAGTTAAAGACATGTAAATGTACTGAGGAAAAAATATGAGAATTCAGAGAATTTTTTTCTAAGGGTGAAAAAAATCAGAGTTGAACTATTTACCTGGATTAATCATCCCAACAAGACTTACCTCCGTAAGTGGAAGGCAATTTCCCAGAAAGAAATTGGATTGCTGATAGAAAAAGGAAATATATGTTGGGAAGGAAGATTTTAAGAGAGCTTTATGTGGTTTACTGTAATCATTCCAGAAAATAGTCTTATTCATATGCTTACTGAATCTGAAATTTTTCAATAAAAGGCAAAACGAGATGACATCATTGCAAGTGTCTATCTTTCCAACATTAGTATTTCAATAACTTGACTTTGTTACAATAGCCAAAATAATGTTTTCTAAGCAAGAAAACCAAACTCCAAAGGTCATGTTTCAATCTTAATGTATTTTAAACGTCCAATGCTGTTCTCCCAATGTGATGGCTAATTTTATGTGTCAACTTGGTTAATCTATTTAATCAAACACTAATCTAGGTGCTGCTGTGAAGGTATTTCATAGATGTGACTAAAATCTATAATCTATAATCTGTGGCTAAAATCTAGAATCTTTGACATGTGGGTGGGTCTTAAGACTGCAGTATCAACCTCCTGCTGAGTTTGTACTCTGCAGCCTGCCCTATGGATTTCATGTTTATCAGTCACCACAATCACATAAGACGATTCTTTTAAAACACATACACAAGCACACGTGCTTGTGTGTGTGTGTGTGTGTGTGTGCATGCTTAACTCTGGCTTATACAGGCAGTATTTTCATTTTATAAAACAATAAATTGGATGAGTGGTTATGCATTGCATTAGATGCATTCCAAGAATATTTGGTTCTCGGTTTAGATCAATGATTCTATTACAATATGGAAAGGTGCCGGGAGCCGGTCCCAACACTTTGTAGGGTCCCGCACGGAGGGAGGGAAGACACGGCGGGAAATGAACAAAGGAGACAGGAAACAATTTTCTGGTTTAAGGCAGCCCGACCCAGAGAGGCATATTTCTGCTGTGTGTGTCGAGAGCTGTCGTCTTTATTTTTTATAGGTGAGGTGACGTAGTTGGTCACCCTATTTTCTTTATTATACAAACTATTGGTTAACAAGAAACTGACCCATCATTATTGGCTAACAAGAAAGTGATCCCTCGTGGTCTTCTACTTCTGATTAATTGTCAAGGCCTTTTTGAATAATTGTCTAAGCCAGGTGTCCAGTGGTGATAAAAGGTCAGGAACACAATTAATGGCTTTATTCGTACCTCAAAGTGGAAGGCACAGAGGAGTAAACTTCTCAAGGCCTAACCATTTGGCTGTCTCCCTTTGTTTCTCTAAGTTCTTATTTATGTGCAGATAGTAAGCGCCTGCCATTCTCTAATTAAGCCAGTTGCACTAAAAAAGATGTTTCTTTAGTGTTAACAGTTTTCTATACTAGCTATAATGAATCTAAAAGTTTATTTATTCTTCCAGATGCAAGGAGAAAGGATGCTTTGTAGTTTTGATGGCTATGTGGAGATTTGTCCTTGAGAGCTTCTTAAGGGTTAGCTTGCAAACTTGTGCATGTGAAGAAAAGGGAGGGGGAATGTGATTAGTGGGGAGCCAGTGAAGCTGAGCAGGCCTCAGTGCTATCAGGCATGCTGCATTGAAATCCATTTCTCTGATCTCTATTTCTCAGAAGTTCCTGGTCAGATTGTCCCAATATAGTCTCATAAACCGAGGGGTAGAAGCCCCTCTTAGGAGGCACCTCCTTGGTCCTCATGTCGGGAGAGGATATCTTTTTAGGAGAATTTAATTAAGAAGCAAACCACCATCAGGGGTAATAGGCCAAAAAACATATTACAGGTGAGATGTCTCGGCCTGTCAGCTACGGAAGCCTGTGACTTTGTCTACAATGACCTATGCAGAATGGCGGACCTCCGCAGAAAGGAGCTGCCCTTTTCTTAACAAACATCAGTGGTTTCCATTTATTATTTCTAAGCTGTGAAAACCTTAAAACCTTAAAGTTTACACGGAGTCTTAATGTGTGAACTATGACTGAGCAGTGATGAAGATCCCTGAGTGCCACTTTTCCTACAGCATCCTCTGCTTCCACAGTCCATTCTCAACACAACAGCCAGCCAGAACCTTTTAAAACTAGTCAGATCCTATCAACCTTCTGCTCAGAATCCTCCAGTGGCTCCCCATGCTGCTCAAGATAAAAGTCAAAATTCTTACAAAGGCCTACAAGGCTAATGCTTAGGTGATCAGGCCCCATCCTTCACAAATGCCCACTACTTCAATGACCCCTTAACCACATACATTCACCTCTCTTTCTGGCACAGTAGCTAAGAGTTACAGCTGCTCACAAAACATGGGCATTTCGAATCACTAGGGACTCCCTGGAAACCATGGGGCAGTTCTACTTTGTTCCACAGGGTTGCTATGAGTCGGAATTGACTCAATGGCAATGGGCTTGAGATGTTTTGGTGTCTCTTGCTCTGGACCTTCGCTGGGCTCATATTTGACTAATCTGTCCTTTGACAATTTAACTCCAGCCAGGAATGCTCTCACATTAGGGCCTTCACACCAACTATTCCCTGTGTCTGGAATGGCCTTACCTTAGATACCTATATGGCTAAACCGTACCTCCTTCAAGCCTCAGCTCAAATAACCACCTTCTCCATAAGGCCTAATCTGACCATCTTATTTTAAAACTGCAACCTTAACCCCAGATCTATCCAGCCCTCTTTCCCACTTTGTTTTCTATTCCCTTATCCCCTTCTAATAGTTTACATAATTTATCTTTATCATTTATAGTCTACCTCTCCTAGCTAGAATGTAAGTTCCACAAGGACAGAGATCTTTGTCTCCTTTGTTCTATGATGCATCCTACACACCTCATATTTAGTAGACGAAATTGTTACATAAATGAACAAAAAAATGAATTAATTAGTAAATAAGGGTTGCCACATATATATCCTCACTGCTACTTTTCTTTAAAAACAAAAAACTTTTACGGCTTTTTACAGCACATTAGCAATGAAACTCAACTGCATTTAAAAAAAAAAAAAAAAAAAAAAACACTGCCATCAAGTCGATTCTGAACCAGCTACCACAAATAGTCAAGTATGCTGTTTTTGCTAGGTCGCAAGACTGAACTAAGAGAGAAGAATTTGACCTAGCCCTTTATCACTTGTCTGTACACAAAGTTAAATAAAACAGGTATATCCTATGCATTTTTACTAAATGCAGTACACACAATACCTGATTCGTACCTACACACTATTCCAAAGCAAATAACTGTGGCACACAGTGGTTAAGAGCACAGGTGCTCATCAACAGGTCAGCAGTTCAAACCCACCAGCTGCTCACCTGAAACCCTATGCAGCAGTTCTACTCTGTAGAGTCGTTGTGAGTCAGAATCAATTTGACAGCGACAGGTTTGGTTGTTCACTGTATTTTTCTAATACGTTATATGACTGATCCAGAAAAAAAATACTTCAGAATAAGTTTTGTTATAAGACTACATTTTTCTAAATCAAGTAAAAATACCAAGTTTTTAAAATTTGGCTAAAGCCATAGAATTGGAGTGCTTTTTTTCTAGTAGTCAATACTGCCCCCCAATGGTCTATGTTAAAATCTGAAATGCAAGAACTGAAACCAATATAATGAAGAGAAACAATCCAAAAACCAGAGTCTTTGTAAGAGTCTTTATAGGAGAACTGAGCCAAAAAGGAATTTAAAAAGAACAACCGCACTGCACATGACATTCTGCGCAACAGGGAAGAAACAGGAAGAGTTTTATAGCTGTTCAATGCATCTTGTCTATAAGAGATACCCTTCACCTCCACAGCACAGGAAAAAAAGATACTTCTGATGTAACGGATTGAGATGAAAAATGATACACTGAGATCTGCTAGTTTAACTCCTGAACCTCTCTGCCTTTACATATGAGGCCCCAGCTGGGTGCAGTGGTTAAGAGCTACAGTTGCCAACCAAAAGGTCAGCACCTTGAAGCCACTAGCTGCTCCACGGACACTCTATGGGGCAATTCTGCTTCAACCTATGGTGCTGCTATGAGCAGAAACTGACTGCACAGCAACAAGGGTTTAGTACCCTCACCGCATGCAAAGTTTATTCCAGCAGACATGAGAGACCTGTTTTTCCTACTCCTTATCGATGATGGCACCAATCTAAATTTATATTTTAGTTGGATTCTTTAGTTCTTCAGGGGATCTGAATAATCTGAACTCCCTTCCAGTGTCTGGAAAAATCACTCATTGTGTGGACTTTAATCAAAAACAAGATCCTTTCCATTATACAGACTATAAATTTTAATTCTATATTTCTGTATCTCTAGATACCCACTGTATGGACAAGACCTAGGTTTAGTCAAACAGGTGCTATCAAGCAGGATTCTGAACCTTCACAAGTGACACAAAGATACAACAACAACGTAGTCACCTTGCTGTCCAAGCCTACAGCATGCAGTGCCCACGATACTGATGCCAACAATGCCACAGCAGCAATCACAAGAATATCCCAATCAAACCTTCCTACGGATTCACGTCTGCTGTGGAATTAGCCATACCTGCCTCTTTCCAAGAATGATTTTTCCAGCTCTCTCCTATCTTTTCTAAGCCACTCAGTATCCTTTGTATTAGGGTATGGATTAAGAAAACCAAAAATAAGTCACTGAAATACAAGTTCATTTGTCTCTCAATGAACATTCTAGGGGTGAACAGGCCAGAGCTCCTGACTGATACAACTGTGGCCATTTACCAGCCCCTGGTAAAGAGAACCCTGGTGGCACAGTGGTTAAATGTCACAGCTGCTAACCAAAGGCTAGTGGTTCAAGTCCCCCAGGTGCTCCTCAGAAACTCTATAGGGCAGTTATACTCTGTCCTGCAGGGTCACTGTGAGCCGGAATCAATTCGATGGCAATGAGTTTGGTTTGGGTTCGGCGAAAGAGAAAATGCAGGACAGGATGTGTAATTTGCATGCAGCACTTCCACTCCCATCCTACTGACTTAAACTTAGCAGTAGTGCCACACTAGCTGCAAGGGAGGCTGGGAGATGTAACATGCAGCTGGAAGGCAATGTGCAGGGCTTGGAACTCAGTGAATTCTATCACTAAATGAAGCAAACGATGGCTGGGAGACAGCAATTTCTGTCACACATCACAGTAACTGCCTTTTGTCCTCAACTTAGCCAGAAAAAGTTTCTATTTTTTATAACCAAACATTTCAAGTGATTCCATTTTTTTTTTTTTTTTTAATTATGTAAAAGAGAAATCTGGAGCCACTCTGATTAAGGGAGTTAGTAGGGGAATACAATACTTCTGAACTCACTTTAAAAATTGCTCTTCTATTGTATTCTTTACATATGAACATGAATCCAGTCTGTCATATCATTATTTTGGTATCTTTTAAAAATTCCTTATCTACTTCCAGGTTTAGTCACCTTAAAAGAGTAATGCTTTTCAGAGTTGTCTGTTTCCCTCACATGACTTAAGACTTAAAACAAGATGTATTAAATGAAAAATGTTATAGAAGCAGAGTCCACAAGTCTCTATTTTTTTAGTAATCTATTTAATGATATAAATACAGACGGGGTGTGCGTGCGTGCGTGCGTGCGTGCGTGCGTGCGTGCGTGCGTGCGTGCGTGCGTGCGTGCGTGCGTGCGTGCGTGCGTGCGTGCGTGCGTGCGTGCGTGCGTGCGTGCGTGCGTGCGTGCGTGCGTGCGTGCGTGCAATCCCAACCAAACCCACTGCCATCGACCCCATTCCAACCCATGGTGACCCACAGGGTTTCCAAGACCGTAAATTTCTATGGGGACAGATGGCCACATCTTTTCCCTTGGAGCCACTGATGGTTTTGAACTGCCAACTTTTCAGTTATCAATCATTTTAACCACTATGTCACCCGGACTCTTTCTTCATATAGATATGTAGATAGATAGATAGTAGATAGAGACAGACAGACAGACTGATAGATAATGAGGTCCGACAAATCTGCGAACTTAATTGTTCTAAGTGTGCTTTAGTCATCCAGTGCTGCTCCAACAGAAATACCATGAGTGGATGGTTTTAGCAAAGAAAAGTTTCTTCTTCTACAGTCCAATAGGTTACAAGTGCATATTCAGGGTATCCTCTCCAGGCGAAGGCTCTAGAGAAAAGTCCTTGTGTTGCATCAATCTTTGTTCAGGAAGTATCTTGGCCTAGGAACCTGAGGTATGAAGGATGTGCTCTTCTCCCAGATCTGCTTTCTTGATGGCATGAAGTTCCAACTCTCTCCTTGTTCCCCTTTCCTTTTATCTCTCATAGGTTGAAAGGATAAAGGGTAGTGCAAGCCGCACTCTAGGGAAACTCCAATGGAACAGGGGGGTGACTTTAGAAAGGGATTGACAGTCCCACCCGAATCCTCTCTAACATAATCCACTCTGTCAACCACAGAAGGAGATTAGGATTTACAGAAAAAGAAAATCACACAATGGAGGGCAATCACAGGATACAGGCAATCCTGGCCCAACCAAATTACTACACATATTTCTGAGGGACATAATTCAGTCCATGACAAAGTGCTACATATTTCATTGCTGAATATTGCGACAGTTGTCTTCGAAGTACTCCCGTTGGGAAGCTATACATTGATGCCAGTGCCTACTCCACCTGTCAAAGTAACTTTGGAACTCCTTCTGGAATAGTCGCTGTATACAGTGGCAAGCTTGTGAACTTAACTGTATAGTTGTCTGTGAAGCCGTTTTTAGCCAGGAAACAAATAATTGTATTGGGACACCCTCTCTAATCACATGATGCAGCCCCCCAATGACTTTTTTCTTTATCCAAAGATAAAGGAAATATTCAAAGGAAGCTATTTTGATGACACTCAGGACCTCAAGGGTAATATGACAACAGCTCTAAAGGCCACTCCAGAAAAGAGTTTCAAAACTGCTTTGAAGGGTGACTGTGCTGGCATCAGTGCAAGGCTTCCCAACAGGAGGACTGCAAAGGTGGCCGTACTGATATTCAGCAATGAGGTATGAAGCACTTTTTTAGGATGAGCTCGTGAACTTAACTGGCAATCCATGTGTGTGTGTGTGTGTGTGTGTGTATGCATGTGTATGCATATATATATACATGTATATATGTATTATATGTGCATATATAAACAACAACAACAACAAAAACCCACTGCCATCAAGTCGGCTCCAACTCATAGCAACTCTATAGGACAGAGTAGAACTACCCCAGAGAGTTTCCAAGGAGCACCTAAGAGTCAAACTGCTGACCTTTCAGTTACCAGATGTAGAACGTAACCACTAGGCCACAAGCGTATCCATATGTGTATGTGTGTGTATATGTATACACACACATATAACACATATTATTTTAATATACATGGTATATATAGTGATATATCATCTCTGACATACACATTATGACAAAACTAAACTTACAAAATAAACTTTTGTGGTTTTCAAATTACTGCTCTTAGCATTCTTTACTAATTTATGTCAGCTTTTGGTTTTACGTGCTTTCTACAGGAAAAGAGGCACAGCTGGTTATCCTCAGATACTACTCCTATGTACTCTGGGAAAACATCTCAAAAAATAAAGAGGTAAAAGTAGATGGTTAGAGAGGAAAGTAACAGGTAATAAAGGTATGGGGGGAAGGACAGCGAGGGCTGAGGAGAAGTCTCAGAGGTGTTATACTGGAAAACCAAAGAAAACAAAGTACCATGAAGACCAGGTGGGAGAAGCACAGGCAACAGAACCCAAGGCTTAACATAAAAGTAGGTTTTTCCTCTCTGTTGTCTTAATACAATGTAAGCATCTAGAGGGCCACCTTCACTTTGTTTTTGTATACAAATACACTAGCATAGAGCCAAACAGAGTATCAAATATAGTGGAGGTAACAACAGTCTATCATTTTCACCTAAAGAAAAGAACCCAAAATAACATATCCAACCACAAATTCTGACTCTTTTAAAGATTGCCTCTGAAGCTCTCATTTTCAAACACTGTGTCTCTAATTCTCTGATCACTTCCCAGGTGTTTCAGAAGCAAACCTATCCATTTGCTTCCCTAAATTTCTAGCCATCACATACATCTGAAATAAAAATATTATTTTCCCATGAATGATCCTAGTTATAACCCTTCCTACTGTTAGCTATGCTACCTTATACCCAGAATCAGGATCAGGTCTGAGGCTCAAAGGAACCAACCTGTACATCACTGATCTTGAAAGCAGCTCTCTCTCTCTCTCTCTCTCTCCTTTTCTCTCACAGAGCCCTATACCTCCAAAACATTCATACCAAGTGAGAGATCAAGTTCTGTATTAGTTAAAACCAATATGGTATAAAAACTTGGCTGACTTATATATAATACCTTACAATTTATAAAGCACTTTCATTTATTTTAATAAAATATTTCCATGTGTTACACTCTTCATATTGATACTGTTTTAAAAGTAACCATATCACCCAGTATTCACTTTACCATTTTGGGGGGGGGGTGGTTTAATAAATGTATTAGAGTCAGGAATAAGTATTATCTGGGGCACAAGTGACAAAAAATAGAATGTGAAAAGACCTATAAACAAAGGCCCAGAGGAAAAAAGATAATAGTTCGGACTCCATCTCTATTACAGGACCCCCCCCAAAGTAAGACAGTTCAAAAAAAGATTAATTAATAAGAGGAAGTACAGAAAAGGAAAGACATGGTTTACAAATACATTTCTTCTTTGGCTTTAAGACTGCTGAAATAAAACAGAGACTAAAATATCTCAAGACCAGTTTGAAAACACACTGTTAGTATATGCATCTCTAAAATAACATATAAAAGCTGTATTTCTACTTCTCGGGCCTTAATTCAAACCTATTCAAACATCCATTGGAAAGGATGTTATTTTATTTTCTAGACTAAAAATTTTTTTTAATTATACTGTCAGGGTACTTTTTGGGAAAAAGAAAAGTAACAAATTCAAAATAGACATTTAATAAAATACAGGACCCTATAATTAAAAGGTAACCCTGGCAGTATAGTAGCTGAGCGTTAATCGCTGCTAACCAAAACGTTGGTAGTTCAAATCCACCAGGCACTCCCTGGAAACTCAATGGGGTAGCTCCTTCCCACGCTATAGGATCGCTATGAGTTGGAATCAACTCAACAGTAGTTAGGTTTGTTTATAATTAAAAAGCACTGAAAAATTTGTATCTTCCCTAACTATAACATGTAAAAAAATTCAGTAATAAATCAACAATTTTTTCTTTTTTTGTAGTTACCCTTTTTTCACAAGGTAATATGGGTTGAAGATAGGCAGAGGTCATAATGTATAAACCCACTGCCATCAAGTTGGGTCTGAATTCAATGCAACCCTAGAAGTTAGAGTAGAACTGCCTCATAGAGTTTCCAAGGAGCACCTGGGGGATTTGAACTACCAACCTTTGGATTAACAGACATAGCACTTAAACCACTATGCCACCAGTGTTTCCCATAATGTATAGACAGTCTAAAAAATTCCCCTAAAGTACTTAATATACTCAGTAACACTGAAAAGAAAAAGTCATCTCATGAACAATAAACAGAACTCTATGAGGAACACACTCCTTGTGATTTCTTACTCAGAACAAACCTGACGGGATCCACCACCACTGCTGCTACACCACCCAACAACACGGCATCACGACCCTCAGGTGACGTACTTCTTGAGTTAATATTCTAGCAACAGGATTAACATGTTGGCATAACGTAAGCTATCAATATACTAACTAGCACAAATTGAGCTCTCAATAAATACTTGAATGAATAGATAAAGGACTAAGTGGTAAATGAAAAGACAGCTAGATCGTCACAAAGCCAGAAGTTATCAATTATGTCCAGATCTCCATATAAGCCAAACTCTTTAGTACACTCTCAAATTGATATCTGATGACAGATATTTATGAAAATTGTCTTTAAAGTCTTTCCCAACAATCTCAACTTTTGTTAACTAGCAACTAACGGGTCACAAAGAGTCAGAGTCAACTGAGGCACTGGGTTGGACTAGGTTTTTTGAAACTCCTGTTAATTTCAAGTACCTTTTTAGTCTGTGTTCTTTTCAAATAGCCACAAGAGGTCAGTCTTCCATTAAGAAATGAGCTTAAAACACTGCAGTCACAAGTGAGGCATTTCTTTTTGTTAATACACTTCTCATGTCACCCATTACAAATACCATTTGAATTGCACCACATTAAAATCAGTCAAACCATCAAATCTTTGGAAACTCAACAAAAATTACAGATCATAATCATAATCACACAACTAAAAAGAACTTCAAAACAGCTTGTAGATAACACACTTACCAATTCTATTTGAGAAAATAAAACAGATTATTAAGACGTTTGTTAAACTTAATATTATTTAAAAAAAAAATAAGACCTGAGTATGCAAATTATAGTAAACAAATAAGCACAGAATTGTCTATTAAACTACTACTAAATGAACCAGCTTCAAAAGCCATCACACCACACACGCTTACCTTGCCAACTATCATTGCAGACACACAATTTTTCTCCCGTTAGGTCACAGTACCCGTGATCTGGACTGCCACAGTTGGCTTTACAGTACGGAATATCACACGCTTCACCCTTCCAGTATTTATCACATTCACAGTATACTTGACTGGGAACAGAGACACTAGTTGTACACTTTCCATGACCAGAGCAATTGTTGGGACAGGAATTGATTCTGTAAAATAAAAGTCATACAGATTCAAGAAAGCTGAACAAGACTTTAATTCGGCATTCAGTAAGCTTTGTAAGTTTCCTGTTGTATCATCTGTGCTGCATTTAACACAGTTTTGCAATGTGGCTTCCATTCTTCATTCCGTACTGCTTTTCCCCTGCAGTACAACTCAGCTGGTGTACACTTGCAACTGGTCCTCACCCAGTCAGCTGGCTGCACCACCACAAGGCCGGGTGCACAAGGCCTGCCGACCCAGCATCTGCAGCATCCACAGCATCCACACAGTTTCAAAGACTATACTTCATAAAGACTTCAGTGTGCAAATACTTTGAGTATGTATTTCACAGAAATACATAGGATACACCAAGATAGAACCTAATTATGTAATACCGTAAAATCTGTGAAAGCTGAAAACCGTGTAAGGTGGAAACCTGTCAGAGAAGGAAAAAATCACAGAAAATTTGCAAAGTACGATGTTTAATGGACAGTGACAGAAAGCACCTTGTCAAAGACAGAAAACTAGCAAAACCCTCCCCCCAAGGTTCAGCTCTCCCAGGTTTCACTGTATTTAGCAAGCATGCCATCACTACATACCCTTATGGCAGAAAATTAGTATTTATCAAATTCTACTTTAAGACTCTTTAAATTAACATATTCTACTACAGATATTTATTATTCCTTGGGTATCCATTTGAGATAAATTCTAGAATTCCTGACTGCAAAATATTTAGAATATTTTATTTCTGGTGAAATATTTTGTGGTTATCAGTTTCTATATTCTTGGTGGTAAGAAAAAATAATTTATGCAGCTCCTCTGTGGGCCTTCCTGTGAAAGCATTTGAAAACATCTCTGACTATTTCATGTTATCTTTGTAGTTCCAGACAGAAAAATTCAGGCAAAGCATCAGACACAATAGATTCTCCGTAAGTATTCTTTTTCCTATTTTAAGGTGACAGTAGCAGAGCCACTTACCTTATCATTTCAGCCTCGATTTCATCACATGCAAAATGATGAGACAATGTCTACAAAGTACCCAATGCGGTCCCTGTGACACAGAAGGGCACCTACACCTTAGCTCCCATCCCCCTCTTCCTAGCAAGAGGAAGATGCCTTGGAACACAGACAGCCATGACAGAACTGCCTGGAATCACCACTGCTGAAACAAATTCAGTTACAGCAGTGTCTATCCATTTGCTTAATCCTCTGTCAACAAACTGGAGCTCTGGTGACACAGTGGTTAAGAACTCAGCCGCTAACCAAAAGGGTGACAATCTGAATTCACCAGCTGCTCCTTAGAAACCCTCTGGGCATTTCTACTCTGGCCCATCTGGTTGCTGTGGGTCAGAATAAACATGACAGCAATGTTTTTTTGTCTTTCGCCAATGAACTATTTTACATTTTGTAGTTAGTTTTCAACCAAACTTAATTTGCTACCATAATGACCTGAGACCTCAGAAACTACCCTAATTTAGGGGCATCTTATGTCACTGGAGGAAGGGATCCTGTATCATCTGAAATTCAACACACCAGCCTGCTCCTAGTACGCAAGATACTTGTAACACCAAATAACAAACTATTTTCAGTCAAGTTAGGAAAATGATCGTGAGATCATTTTTAAAATACTTACGAATAAAAAATGTTGAAACCAGTTAGATTATAGGCAGCATCACTAAAAAAATGTAGGAGCGCATATCCAGACGTGGTAACAACTTCAGGCACAGTTTCATTTCCCCTGACTTCAGGGACTATCAAGCCACTAAAAGAAAGCACAGTTGGCCACTGTATAGATTAATACACATTGAACTGTTGATCACGCAAAGTTTACTCAGAGATATTCTTGGCAGAATCACTAAACACCTACATTACAATGGCTAACTGGAGGGAAAATAGATCGAAGCTGAACCCGGGTCCATTTCACACCCTGTCTGCTCAGCACAGCAGCTACACACCAACCTCTACTCTCCTACCAACTCTCCCTTTTTGTTCCTTCTCACCATCTGGACTGTGACACAACACTTCTCTCTTGTCCTCCTGCCCATCCTGTCACAATATCACAGGGAGGACGTTCACTGAACTCCAGCAAGTGGCCCTTGACCCTTGTTCTTTCCCACTGGTGGCAAATTCTGATGAACCTAGGTTTGAGCGATACCACTTAAGGGATAACAAGGCACTCTGGATCAAGTTAATATTTCAACATGCTAATCCAGGTTTTCTGGGTAATTTTAAAATATGTTTCTTTACAATTTTCCCTATTGACACGAATTATAGTAATGTGTAACTATTTTAAAACAGAATAATGCTCACTAGAGCCCACGTGCTTTGTGCAATTCAATTACGGTTCTAGCGAGGAATACTGAATACTCCTATCATGGATTGCCAGAAGGACAAACAAATCTGTCTTGGATGAAGTACAGCTAGAATGCTCCTTAGAAGTAAGGATGGCTATAAAACACAATTCAGATACACACAGCAACACCCAAAAGATGATGCTTGCTGGTCAGACAGAGACCGGAGAAAACCTGAAAGCATGGCTCTCAGGAATCCTTTCAACTCAGAACTGACATCTCTACAGATGGTTTCACTCTCCTGCCAAACATCAGACAGGTCTGTAAGGCCCACAGTAACACAAACGAGGAATAGGCTCAGCAGTTCAACTATGCATACGAGATTAATGGGCACACTAACCCAAAAGCAAAGAAGGAGGAGGCAAAAAGGGACACAAGATCTGGACGAATGGAAAGAGGGAACCCAGGGTGAGCAAGGGGACAGCACTGACACATCACAGGGTTTGTAACCTACGTCACAGAGAACACTGTATTTTAACTGTTTAATGAGAAACTAACTTGCTTGGTAAACTTGGACCCAAAGCCCATTTAAAAAACAAATACCAAAAACTAAAAAAACCACACTCACTGCTAATGTGTCACTGAAAAAAACTACTGAAAGGGAAAACCTAATAAAAAAAAGAAATGAGGGTGGCAAAACTTCACCTCACATATTTGGCACACGTTATCAGGAAGGACCGGTCTCTAGAGAAGGAGATGGGGCTCGGCACAGTGGAGGCTCAGAGAAAAAAAGGAACCTTCAAATGCTGTTATCAGAACTAGAGAAACCAGAAGTAGAGACCAGAGTCCTCATTTTGAAGTGAGACCTGAACTATCAGGCATAAAAGTACAAGACAGACAGGCTCTCAGGGAGAATGCACTGCAGCTAAGATGTGAATCACAATACCCGAGTGTGCACTGAGTTGAGTGTGGATTGCTAGTGTCCTCAGGCATTCTATGGAAGAATGCAACATCTTTCTAGGTCACAGATTACCCCATACAATTTTGCAAACACAATGTCCAGCATTCGGTACAAAAATTAACAATAGTAACACTGAAACAAGACTACGTGAACAACAGATAAGACAAAGAACACCATATCCGGTAAGGGTTTAGTGTCCTCAGTGTGAAGGAGCCCCACTGGCACAGTGATGAAGCCCTTGGCTGCCAACCCACAGGTCGGCGACTAGAACCCATTAGCTGCTCCGCTGGAGAAACACAGCCATCTGCTTCCCTCCAGACTACAGTCTGAGACACCCTATGGTGTGAGTTGGGATCAACTCAGTGGCCGTGGGTTTGCTTTTGATTACCCTGAATATATAAAGAACTCTTACAACTCCACCACAAAAAAAGACAAGCAATACACTTTAAAAATGAGCAAAGTGTTCTCATTTCTGCAGCATATACACTAATTTTTTTTTTAACTTTAAGTGGGCAAAGGACTTGGCTAGACATTTCTCTAAAGAAGATCTATACATGGCCAAGAGGCACATAAAAAGATGCTCAGCATCATTACTCACCTAAGTACAGCTATTAAAGGTGCATATATTGAATCTCCATCATAAACATACATATGATCCCAGCTACATTCTGTAGCAAAATGATTGAATCTTAATCTTAACACTGCATTTGGACTGTAAAAAATATCAAAGTGGTTAAAAATAAGTAATACAAAAATCACAATCTAAAGAAATTTTAGACAGCATTTTATCAAAAACTTATTTGCAGGTAATTTTACTATAAATCCTGAAATCACCAGTGTAAAAGGTTGGCAACCAGTCTTATTTAATTTGTGAAACTGACAAACAACTTCAAAATTATAAGGCCAGAAGTAAACATCATCATTTTCTAACAACTTAATCAATATGAAATGTTCTAGATCTTGATTGAGGTGAAGGTTACATAACTTGTACACATTATTGAAACATATTGTACATGTAATATAAGTCTCCTACTGTATGCAAATTACGGTTGACTTTTAAAAATCAATACTTATCTGAAAAACAATTACTGTTTTCACAGAATCTTTCACTAAAGATATTACTGAGAGATCCTGAAGTTTTAGCCAAAAGGTCTCAATGTGATATATTAAAAAAATAAACTGAGACCATAGGTATACAACAGAGAATTAATGGTTTTTAATTTTTTTTCATTGTTTTATAAGAAAAAGAGCTTTCCTAATACAAGATAGATCAAAAAGAATTCATTATTTGATTTATGTATAATATATTTAAAAAGATAAATTCATTTTTAAGTACTAAGCCACTGAAAAACACCTCAAAATGGATAATTCTCTCTTCTATAAAATATTCTTTTTCAGTACCTTGTAAGACCTGAAACGATGAAATTTCATCATAGCTCAGCATGGAATTTTTTTACACTTTCAAAGACACTTCAAATTCTACAAGATGTTTAAAACAATTCAAGAAATACTCACTTTAGAATACCACAGTAACATAACTCAAAAATAAGACATATATAAAAATTAAATCATTATCACAGGTAACAGGGCAGTACAATTTATAAACACAATGTCTAGACCACATGAAAAAAATCATGAACAACTGTTTCAATAAACTATATACAGTCATTACACTTCAGTGTTTTAACACTGATCACCCTCTTTATCACTCCATATTAAAATAAATTAATCTAACATAAAATATGTACTTACTAGCCTTCAATTAGCCATGTACATTTAGTTTTATACTTATAGTTAATTGGGCCATCTGTTAAATATCCAGAAGGTTCGGTTAACCTAAAAAAAAATTTTAAAAAATGAAAATAATTACTTAATTTTAAAACACAGAGGAGCATAAAAAAAATTAAGACATTAAACTGGAAGAATGGCATACCTATTACCAAAGAGGAGGAACTGTTTACAAATTAAGAGAATTCAGATTACTATTTTGCTTTCTCAATCTGAAAAGAAACTTAGTTTTCACTAAGCCTTGAAGCACCATGAATATGTAATTTTATACGGAGGAAAAAGACACTGAAAGATATAAATACTGTACTGATATGTTCAACATTGATGCAAGGTAAATTAAAATAAACTTTATTTGCACAAAAATTAGCTTGAGGCAAAAGAAGAAAAATCAAATGCACTATGAACCCCACTTTGTGGAATTAATTATTAGTTATATTTACTCTTCATCCACCAGGACTGCTAAGGTAGCTATCATCATACTTTACAAAGTCCTACCACCTGTTTGCATTATATTTTCTCTTGTCTATTTACAATTAGGAAACCTTGGATACATACTGGTTGAGGGCTACAGCTGCTAAAAGAAAGGTCAACAGTTCAAGTACATCAGGAGCTCCTTTAAAATCTCACGGGGTAGTTAGTTCTACTCTGTCCTATAGGGTCATACTATAAGTCAGAATCAGCTCTATGGCAAGGTGTTTTTGTTTTTTTTTTTAGTATTTACAATTATCTTCTGTTCTAAACATTTAAAGAAATATAATTAGAAAAAAATCCTGATTTTTAGAACTTAAAAATACTTAAGAGGCTAATTGGCATGACTAGCCTATCACTAAGAGAGTCTTCTGCACCCCATATGGGTGAGTGGCATCTGGGGTCTTAAAAGCTAGCAAGCTGCCATCTGAAGTACACCAAATGGTCCCAACTCAGGTGTAACAGACAATTGCCAAGGACAATAACGACATGAGGGAAAAGAGCCCAGAAGACAGAAAGACCCACGTGAATGGGTGACTGTATCAACATGTGAACTGAAAAAATAGATGGTGCCCAGCCACCACCAATGACAGCCATGATGGGGCTCACAATGTTGAGTCCCTGGGGCAATACAGAAAAAAAGGGGTGCATTCTAAGAACTCCACAAAAAGACAGCAACTGATGGTTTGTAGGCCTGGCAGCACAGCCCCTAGACCTGATGCTACCCCTGATCATAAACGATTACTGAGGTCAACTCTTCAGATAGGAATGGATTGGACTCAAGGACACAGTAAACATATTGTGCATGCACTTTATGGTTCTATGGATCTATATAGGATGTCGCCCTACTGGCCTCTTACTAGAGGGGAGTGGAGAAGGTGGAGAGAAAGGGACAGGAAACTGCCAAGAGGATACGACATGTATCGAACGGAAAGGAGGAGTGTGCTGTCACCAGCAAGGAGAGCACAGGGAGCTGCAGGTAGGTGGGCATGCAAATTTAAATTGGACTGTATACTTCCAATCAAAATAAAAATGATAAATAAATATTTAGAATAAAAGATTCCAACATACTCATTTTGTTCTCTGTAAAAAGACCACATCTTAAAAAATTAAAATTATCTTATCACTTAACTTCTATATCTTTGTATGTGCACACGCAACATGCACACACAAGTGTGTATATATACATACACACACACATATATACATACACACATCAAGGCTTATCAGTCTTTACATGTTCACATGTGTCTACACACACACATACACGCAAATATACACATAAACATACAAGAGCAACAATCTAGTTTTAGATAAAATTAGATTTTCCTTGTAGTATAGAGCCTTACAAAACAATTTCAGGGGAAAAATATTTCATTTACCTAACACAGGGGTGACAGAAAAGTCAGTCAGTATGAATGTATCTGTAAGCCTTTCATAATCCTTGAAAATTGCTTTGGATAATTAAGGGGATAATTTATCCTTTGGGAAAGTTCTGAAGAACAGCAAAAAACTTCCTTTGTTCTCAAATCAATGTAACAATAACTGAGCATTTCCTGTATGTGAGGTAAGCAACACAGTATCTTCCCTCATTTAATCACTTCAAAAAATTTATGAAATAATAACTGTTAACCCCATTTTATAGATGAGAAAACTGAAGTACCATTTAACTAACTAGGTAAATATCTTAAATTGACTTTCCACTTCCAGTAACAGCAAGAAAAACTTGCATTGAAGGTAACTGAAAAAGTTAAAAGGTTTCACAGTCTTAAAAGCATCTAGTAAGTGACAAACAGTAAGAATTTACCAAGCCAAGATCCAGAACTTACAAATTTATAAAAGGTACTAAAGAGTCAATGTGGTTTTTGCTGAAGAGTGACTTTCCCCATTTAGAAAAACCAAAAACCAAAATCTGATGCCCAACAATAGAAGAATGGATAGGTACACTATGGTACATATACTCAATGGAGCACTACGCAATGATAAAGAATAGTGATGATTCCAGGAAACATCTCCTAACCTGGTTTCAACTGGAAGACATTATGTTGAGTGAAAGTAGTCAGCGACAAAAGGACAAATACTGTATGAGACCTCTACGATAAGATCTCAAAAACAGACTTGTGTATAGAAGAAAAGACTCTTTGACAGCTGCAAGGGAGGGGAGGGAGGGAGGGCGAGGGGGAGGGTTTAGTGTAGATAGTTACTAGAAATCTAGTTGGGAGAAAGCAGTGATAGCACACATTAGAAACAAGAACAACATTAAGTGGACTTCAGCATAACTTGAGTACTCCTTCCATCTTAACTCAATACTTCAAGGATAGAGTAGCTGGGGCGGGGGGCGGGGGACCACGCTCTTAGGCGAATTCCAGGCCAATTGGCACAACTAGCATTTTGCTAAGAGAGCTCTCTGCACCCCACATTGGTGAGTGGCGTCTGGGGTCTTAAAAGCTGCCAAGCTGCCATTCGAGGACACAGCAAATGGTCCCAACTCAGCTGGAACGGATGCTCACCGAGGGCCAAAATGGCATGCGGTAAAGACAACCGAGAAGACAGAGAGACCCACAGGAGTGGGTGCCTCCATCGACTTGGGACCGGAAGAACCGGATGGTGCCCGGCCACCACCAGTGATAGCCACCACGGAGCTCACAGAGAGGAGCCTCACTGGCAACACAAGAATAAAAAGAGGTGCATCATGAGATCTCCACTAAAAGACCTCAATTGATGGTCCAGCAGTTTTGGGGTTCCTCTGAGAGCATGGCCCCCGGCCCTGATGCTGCCCTTTCCCATAAATTATAACAAAGGTCCACTCTTTGGACAGGAATGGATTGGACTTGGCAATGCAGAGTGATCATATATTGGAAGCACTTTATGGTTCTATACATCTATAGGATATCATCTTGCTGACCTCTGGTTGGAGGAAGGGGAGTGGACTGAGAGGAGGGGAAGGAGGCTGCTGGGAGGATGAGACATGTATGGAGCAGAGAGGAATAGTGTGCAGTCACCGGACAGGGAGAGCAGTGGAAGCCGCATATAGGTGGGCATGTAAATTTATACGTGAATGTACATTTTCACTCAATTATGTTAAATAAAAATAAAAATTTAAAAAAAAAAAAAAGAAAATCTGTTGCCTCTGAGTTGACTCAGGTCATAGCGACCCCAAGTGACACAACAGAACTGAGATCCACAGGGTTTTCTGAGCTGTAATCTTTGTGGAGGCAGATCACCAGACCTTTCTTCAGCGGCACCACTGGGTAGGTACAGACCTGCAGCCTGTCTGGTAGTATCTGGTTGCAAACCATGTGCACCACTCAGGGATCCATCTACGTAGGGGAGACTGTCAAGAGGCTGAGAGTGCTTTTCGCAGCCTAAAGGAGCCAGGAGGACAAAAGACAAGGCAGCAACTCACAAAAGGTGTGAGTGCAAACCAATAACACAGGGTGTTGACTTGGGACACAAAACCGCACTGCACTAGAAGTAAATCAACTCTTGCATGGGCAGAAAACCCTAAGCCATCAAAGTGAATGAAGGTGACGCCGGCACTGCCACGGAAGGCCTGGTGGCCTCGTGGTGAAGAGCTATGGCTGCTAAGCAACAGGTCAGCAGGTCAAACTCACCAGCCATTCCCTGGGAACTCCATGGGGCAGCTCTGCTCTGACCTACAGGGTTGCTGCGAGTCAAGGATCTACTGGAAGACAGTGGGTGAGCTCAGAACTGCTAAGGAGCCAGAACTCTCCTGAAAAGGAAAGAAGGCAAGACTTCATCTCACATACTCTGGACATGTTATCAAGAGGGACCATTACCCAGAGAAGGACATTATGCTTGGTGAAATAGAAGGTCAGTGAAAAAGAGGAAGACCCTCAATGGCATGGATTAACACAGCGGGGTCAAACATAGCAACAGCTGTGAGGACGTGACAGGACTGAGCAGAGTTTCACTGTACTATACACAGGCTGTGAGTCAGAACTGACTCAAGAGCACACACAACATGACAGGACTGACAAATATGCCACGGCTCCCAGCAGATGACACAAAAAATTCTCTCTGAAGAAAGAAAACATTATCCTAGATCTTAAATTGTATCTACCAATAATCTTTCAAATAAAATCTCTAGCACATAATCAAAGGCAATTCATTAAAGATATATAACAACAAAAATAACAGAAGGACCAGATCTAAAGACGGTCCAATTACTGAGATTATCCTATGTATGTACATATAAAATTTAAAAAATACACTTACTAAGTTCAAAAATGTAAGTGATTCAAATTTTGGCAGCTAATTGAAAACTATAAAAAGTAACAGCATATTTTTAAAAACAGAAATTCTGGTGCTGAAAATTATAATAACCAAAACTAAAAACTCAGTGGACACACTTACCAACACATTCAACACAGCTGAAAACAGGATGAAAGATATAAAAGATAGGTTCAACTTTAGGAAAAGAATGGACTGGATCTGAGGACAAAGAGTGAGTGTACTTTATGGTTTAACATATCTATGAGGCTGTCCTACTGGTTTCTTTTTAGAGGGGAAAGGAAAGGATGGAGAGGAAAGGATAGAGAGGAGGGGACAAGTGTCAGTCAGTGGATACTGGAAGTGAAAAGTAGAAAAGAAGAGTGTGCTGTCACAGGGTGAGGAGGGCAGGCAGAGCTGCAGAGGGGCAAGTGCTCGAGATTCTACAGGGCGTATTGACTTGGATTGTAAACTTTCACTTCATCACAATAAAACAAAAAAGATAGGTTCATAGAAAATATCCAAACTTAATTACACAGAGTCAAAAGGAGACAACAAGAGTTAAAGAAGTGGAAAAAATGAGGTCTAAATCCAGAATGAGATAAAAGAAAGAAGAAAAAACTTTATCAAATGGCCGAGAAATTTCCCAACACTGATAAAAGATATCAAAGTAATGACAGTAACTCTCAGAATTAGATGAGGAAGCTCAGAGGCATTAAGTTATGTTACTGGGGGAGGAACAACTCAGAGGAGGCAGAGGAGAATGGCTGTGTAACACAAAGAATTGGAAACACTGCTCTGAATCGTACAGCTGACCTGGTGTATGTTTTGCTGTGTATATTCTCAGCAACAACAATAGCAAAATAAAATAATTCAACAGCCAATCATGTTTTAAAAACTACTATTATATTGAAAAGATGTCTTTTTTTTAATCTGGAAAAAAATAGTGTCTACAAAAGTCAACTGCAAACGAAATAATTAATGGTGAATTATCTGAACCTTTCCATTTGACACTGTGAATGAAACAAGGATGCCCACTATCATCCCATCTACACAATAGGGGATTAGAGGCCCTACTAGTAAAATGAAGAAAAAAATAATAATAAAATTATGTAAAAGGAAGACAAAGTATGTCATTATTCATAACGATAATTAAAAGGATATATCTACATAGAACTTGGAAAATGGTAAATTTTGAAAACTTATCTGTAGTCTGGTCAAGAATACTGAATATTAACCTTAAATTTCTGTTTTTTGCTTGTTGTACTATGGTTATATACGACATTAACATTAAAACCAAAAAAAACTCCACCACCATCAAGTTGATTCTGACTCATAGTGACCCCACAGGTCAGAGTAGAACTGCCCCATAGAGTTCCCAAGGAGTGCCTGGCGGATTTGAAGGGCCAACCTTCGGGTTATTAGACGCAGCACTTAACCCACTATGCCACCGAGGTTTCCGATATTAACATTAGAGGGAGCAGAAGGAGGATATACAGTTAGCTCTTCACATGATTTCTGCAACTTTTAAATTTTAAATTAGTTCAAAATCACTAATAGATTTATATTCACTAATACTTAACCAATGAAAGTTTATCAAGGTTGTCAGATACAAAATTATATACAAAAAAAGCAATCACATTTTTATCTTCTAATGACAAACAGAAAATGAAATGTTTAAAAAGATAACACTCCTAAACATTTCCAAACAATTAAACAAGAATAAATCTGACACATACTCTATTAAGAAATGATAACACTATACCAAACCCAGCCCAAAAGACGAAAGGCCAAGAACGGTTACTAAAAAGAGAAAAAAAAAAAAACTAGACAAAGGATACCAAGCATTATTATCAAACTACAGAAATTAAAACACTGTGGCATTAGTGCAACAATAGACCAAAAAAGATCAATGGAATAAAAGACAGTCATGCGATACACATATACACACGCACATACACACACATACACACACACACACACACACACACACACACACACGAACAATGATTTAGAACAAAAGAAACACTTTAAAACACAGAGGAACCTTAATCAGTGGCATTAGACCACTTCTGTTTTGTTTTTTATCTACTAGAATATAGGAATATGTCTTCATGACTTCAGAAAAGGTAAATATTTCTTAAACATGACACAAAAACTAATGACTAAAAATCTGGACTATAATAAAACTAAGAATTCATGTTCATCAAAGACATAAAAAAAAAAGTCAAATGATAAATGGCATGGAATAAAGATAGATACATGGATCAGTGGAACAGAATTGAGAATTCAGATATAAACCCATATATCTGTGGTCAATTTATGTTCAACAAGGGTGCCAAGATATACAACACGGAAATAAAAGACTTTTCAACAAATGATCCTGGGACAACTGGACAGCTACATGAAAAAGATGAATTTGTACTTCTACCTGTATGATATGCAAAAAGTAACTGTAAATGGATTATAAGCTTAATGTCAAAATTAAAACTCTTAGAAAAAAACACGAATTCTTTATGACTTCAAGTTATGCAAAATCTGTTAACTATGACACCAAAAGCAAAAGGGACAAAAGAAGATATAAACTGGATTTCGTCAAGATTAAAAACTTTTAGGGTTCAAAGGAAGCCATCAAGAAAGTGAAAAGAAAAGTCAGAGTGGAAAGAAATACTTGCAAATGATACATCTGCTGATAAGGAACAATAAATAAAGAACTCTTGCTGTTGCTGTTGTTGTGGTTGTTAGGTGCCATCAAGTCGGTTCTGACTCAGCCCTATGCACAACAGAACAAAACACTGCCTGGTCCTGTGCCATGCCCACAATCGATTTTATGCTTAAGCTCATAACTGCAGCCACTTTATCAACCCATCTTGTTGAGGGTCTTCCAGTTTTTCACTAACCCTTCACTCTACCATGCATGATGTCCTTCTCCAGTGGCTGGTCCCTCCTGACAACATGTCCAAAGTTGCAGAACTCTGGTTTCATTTCTTCCAGAACAGATCTGTTTGTAAACAACTCTTACAACTAAATAATAAAAACATAAATAATCCAATTTAATAAAATAATAATAAATAATTCAACTAAAAAAACAAAAAAGCATTTTTCCAAGGAAAATATACTAATGGCCAATAAGCAAATGAAAAAAATGTTCACACCATTAGCCATATGATAAATTCATATCAAAACCAGAATGAGACTGCACTTCACACTTACTAAACTCTCCTGGGGGGAAAAAAAACAAACAAACAAAACACTGCCATCAAGTTGATTCCAATTTACGTGACCCCACAGGACAGGAGAACTGTCCTGCTGAGTTTCCAAGGAGGGCTTGCCTGATTTGAACTGTTGGCCTTTTTGTCAGCATCCGTAGCTCTTAACCACTATGCCACCAGGGTTTCTTTATACTTATTAGGATGGGTATGCTCAAAATGTCAGGTAATGAGAAGCATTTAAGTAGATGTAGAAAAGTCTGAAAGTTCATACACTGTGGCAGAAATACAAAACGGTGCAATTACTTTGGAAAATAGTCTGGAATTTCCTCAAAAAGTTCAACACAGAATTACCATTTGACCCAAAAGTTCCATTCATAAATATATACCAAGAAAAACAAAAACATGTCCACACAAAAACTTGTGCAGTACATCATATGATGATTAAAAGAAAAATCCATCAAGAAGACATAACTTTGAAAAAATTCCTATGCGCCCAAAGACAGAGCTCCAAAATACATAAACAGCATTGAAAAGAGTTACAGTTCCACAACAGTAGTAGGAGATTTCAACATACCATTCTTGATAAAGGATAAAACATCTAAAAGAAATTCAAGAAATATGCAGAGCCTCTAAACAACTTCACCTCATAAGCTCATATGAAACACTCCACCCAACTTTAACAAAGTACACATTCTTTTCCAACACAGATGAACATTCTCAAGAATACACCACATTTTAGAACACAAAGCAACCCTCAGTAAAATCCAAAGCATCAAAGTAACACAAAGCATCCTTTCTGATCAAAACACTTTAAAAGTAGAAATAAGTGACAGGAAGATCAAGGCTAAAAATAAATAAACAAACAAATAAATAAAAAGTGGAAACCAAATAACCTTGTTTAAAAACAACTGGGTAACAGAAATCAAAAATGTCCTGTGATAAAACCAGAATGACAACACCCCATACCAAAATCTTTGGGACGCGGTGAAGGCAGTGGTCAGACACCAATTTATAGCAATAAATACACACATCCAAAAAGAACAGGCCAAAATCAAAATGTTAATCTTACGACTAGAACAAATAGGAAGAGAATAGCAAAAGAAGCCCACCACAGCAGAAGAAAGGAAATGATTACAAGAGAAATGAAATAAACAGAAAAACAATAGAAAGAAACATGACCAAAAGTTGATTCTTTGCAAAGATAACCAAAATCAACAAACAGACGGACTAAGTAAGAAAAGAAAAACAGAAGAGGAGGCAAATAGCAAATAAGAAACTAGACAGGGGACACTACAACAGACCCAAGTGAAATGAAAAGGATCATAACAGTATTATGAAAAACTATACTCCAACAAATTTAAGAACATAGAGGAAATGGACAAATTTCTGGACACTAACTACCTATGCAAACTGAGACAGAAAATCAGAACAGAAACAGAATAAGAGAAGAAATTTCAGAGGAAAAACCAAAAAAAAAAGGCTCCCAACCAAAAAAATTCCTAGTCCACAAACTTGAATGAAGTATTCTACCAGAAATTCAGAGAAGAGTTCACATCAGTCCTACTCAAACTATCTCAGAACTTAGAAAATAGCTCCCAACTTCATCCTATGAAGGCAGCATAACCCTGATACCAAAGCCAAGCAAAGATACCACACAAAAAAAGGAAATTATAGAACAGCGTCTCTCATGAATATAGTTGCAAAAATTATCAACAAATTTCTAGCCAAATGAAGTCAGGGTTCTATTAAAAAAATAATACACCAAGTGGGATTTATAACAGGTATGCAAGGATGGATCAATATTAGAAAATCAATCAAGCTTAACCTACCGCATAAAAAAATCACATAATCATCTCAATCAATGCAAAACAGAAATTCAACACCCACTTTTGATAAAAATTCTCAATAAGATGGGAATAAATAGGCAATTCCTCAACACAATAAAGGGTATCTATACAAAACCAACAACAACATTCTCAATACAAATACAAATACACTCTCAAATACAAAATATTCCCCTTGAGAACAAGAACAAAACTAGAACATCCTTTATCGTCACTTCTATTTAACACAGTGCTAGAAGTCCTAGCTATAGCAGTAAGGCAAGCAAAAGAAATAAAAAGCATCAAATTGCTAAGTAAAATTACCCCATTTGTACATGATATGATACTGTACATACATAACCCTGAAGACTGCACAAGAAAACTTTTAGAACTAATTGACAGTCAGAAAAGTGACAAAATACAAGATTAGCATATAAAAATCACTGGGTTTCCTAAGCACTAATACAGGGAACTACAAAAAGGAAATCAAGTAATCAATACCATTTATGACAGCCCCCCAAAAAATAAAATTCTTAGGAATAAATGTAACCAGAGGTATAAAAGACCTGTATTAAGAAAATACAACACTACTGCAAGAAACCACAAGAAACACACATAAATGGAAAAAACACACCACGCTCATGGATAGGAAAACTCATCATTGCGAAAAAAGTCTATTTTACCCAAAGCAAAATACAGATATAATGCAATCCTGATCCAAATATCAACAGGATTCTTTAACAAGATGGAAAAATTAATCACCAACATTACATGGAAAGGAAAGAGATCCTGGATAAGCAAAGCATGACTGAAGAATAAGAACAAAGTAGGAGGCCTCACGCTACCTGATCTCTGAACCTACTATATAGCCACAGTAGCAAATCAGCCCGGTACTGGTACAACAGACACATAGACCAATGAAATAGAAGGAGAAATTCAGATGTAAACACATCCATCTAAGATCAACTGATCTTTGACAAGGGACCAAAGTCCATTAAATGGGGAAGGAAGCATTTTTTAACAAATCATGCTGGCAAAACTGGATATCCACCTGAAAAAGAAAAGAAAGAAGGAAACTGAAACAGATCCACACCTGATGCCATACACAATAATTAACTCAAAATGGATAAAAGACCTAAACATAAAATCTAAAATGATAAAGATTATGGAAGGAAAAAACCACATCACTAAGGGCCCTGATACATGGCATAAATACAAATGTAACTAATAATGCATAAACACTGGAAAATAAACTAGAAAATCAAAAGCTCCTGTCATAGATTGCATTGTGTCCCCCCCAAAAAATGTATCAGTTCGGCTGGGCCATGATTCTCGTGTTAAGTGATTTTTCCCATATGTTGTGAATTCTGCCTCTGTGATGCTGATGAGGAAGAATGAGCAGCAGTTGTGTCGGTGAGGCAGGACTCAAGCTACAAGCTTGTGAGTTATAAGAGAGAAGTGAACAGAGAGAGGTGGGAACCTTAGGTCACCAAGAAAGCAGCACCAAGAGCACAGTACATCCTTTGGATCTGAGGTTCCTGCGTCAAGATGCTCTCGTGCTGAATTTGGACTCAGCCTACCAGACTGTGATAATTTCTAACACTGAATGGACTTGTAGCTTATGAATGAATTTGTAGCTTACCAGACTGGGACAATAAAATTCCTCTTTCTAAAGTCATCCACTCATGGTATTTCCGTTACAGCAGTAGCAGATGACAAGACAACTTCTCAAAAGTAAACACAGCTCATCAAGGAGCCCTGGTGGCACAGTGGTTAAGAGCTTGGCTGGTAACCATAAAGAAGGCAGTTCAAATGACCAGATGCTCCTTAGAAACCCTATGGGGCAGTTCTACTCTGTTGAGTTAGAAACACTGGTGGTGTAGTGGTTAAGTGCTATAGATGCTAACCAATAGGTTGGCAGTTCAAATCCACCAGGTACTCCTTAGAAATTCTATTGGGCAGTTCTACTCTGTCCTATAGGGTGGCTATGAGTCAGAAACCACTTGATGGCAGAAATTTTCAATGGGTATGAGTTGGAATAGACTCAACGGCAACAGGTTGGAGTTTATTTTGTTTGTTTATGCTCATTAAAAGACTCACTGAAAGAGTAAAAAGAAAACTTACAGATTGGGAAAAAAATTGGCCATGACATATGATAAGGGTGCAATCTCTAAAACTTCACAGCCTACTTCAATAATAAGAAGACAAACAACTCATCTTAAAAATGGGCAAAAAATCATGAACACTTCACCAAAGAAAACATTAAGGAGTCTTAGAAGGCACAAGATGAAATGCTTGAAACCATTAGCTAATCGGAAAATGCAAATCAAAACTACAATGACTTACCATCTCATCCCTGTTTTACTGGTACAAGTCAAAAATAAATAAATAAAAATAAAACAAAAAAATAACAAATATTAGAGACGCTGCAGGAAGACTGGACTCTTAGGCAATGATGGTAGGAATGGAAAATGGTATGACAACTATGGAAAATGATACAGTACCTTCTTAAAAAGCTAGAAGTAGAAATATCGAAAGACAAAGCAATCCTACTCCTACAAATATACTCTAACCAAGTACGAGTCATCACACAAATAGACACAGGCACACTCACATTCACCACAGCGTTATTCACAATAGCAAAACAGATGGAAACAACCAAACGGCCCAAGAACAGATGAATGAAAAACCAATTCCAGTACACAGGCACAGTGGAATGCCATGCAGTGATAAGAACAAAGATGAACCCAAGAAACATCTCACAACATGAATAAATCCAGAGGGCATTAAGGTGAGTGAAATAAGTCAATCACAAAAGGACAAATACTGTATGATATCAGTATTATAAAAACCCAAGAAAGAATTTACACAAAGGAAAAAAAAAGCATCTTTGATAGTTACAATGAAAGGGAGGGGTAGGGAGACAAAAGCTACTAACCAGATAGTAGACAAGTGTTAACTTTAGTGAAAGGAAAGACAATTCATGACATTGAAGAAGCTAGCACACCCTGGCAACGTCATACAAGCTTTCTAGGCACATCTAAACACCTTGAGGAACTCAGTTACTGAGGCTGAGTAACTGGGACCATGGTCTCAGGGGACATCTACGTCAACTGGCACAGTTCATAAATAGAAGTTCTACACCCTATTTTGGTGAGTAGCATCTAGGGTCTTAAAAACCTGTGAGTGGCCATCTAAGAGACGTCTATCTAGTGGTCCCATCCTATCTGGAACAAAGGAGAAAGAAGAAAACTAAAGGCATAAAGAAAATATTAAATCGGAAGGACTGATGGACCACCTGAACCACAGCCTCTATCTACCAGCCTGAGCCCAGAACCAGACGGTGCCCAGGAGTCACCTCCAAGAGTTCTGACAGGGAGCACAATAGAGGGTCCCAGAAAGAAGGGGAAAAAAATGTCGAACAGAATTCAAATCCACACACACCCACCCACAAAAAAGAACCTATTTAATTGGTCTACCAGAGATAGAAAAAGCCCTGAGACGATGGCCCCTGGATATCCTACTAACTCAGAATTGATGCCACTCCCTAAGATGACCTTCAGCCAAAAATTAGGCTTATAAAACAAACAATTACACACATGAGGAATGTGCTTCTTAGTTAAATCAAGTATACAGACCTAATAGGCAACACCCACCCAAAAGCAAAGATGAGAAGGCAGGAAGGTACTGGAGAACTGGACAAACAGATATGGAGAACCCAGGGTGGACAGGGAAAAGGAGAGAGTGCTGACATACTGCAGGGACTGCAACCAATGTCACAAAACCATCTGTCTAAATTTTTTAATGAGAAAATATTTTGCACTATAAACTTTCATCTAAAACACAATACAACAAAATAAAAAACTATACAACATGAATTTTATGGCAACATTATTTATAATTTCCAAAAGATAGAAATAACCCAAATATATTTGCACCAACTGATAGATAAACAAAATGTGGTATATACATACCATGGAGTATTCTTCAGTGAAATATACTCTCCCAAATACACTGTAAGTGCTTAATGCTTACCCCAAAATCTGCTTTAGGATGAGGGAGGAGACGATGACTAAACTTAGATTTTCAGGACAGGACCTGGGAAGTGGATCAATCATTAACCAGACGTCAACAACAGCCACACTGAGTGGTAGACGTGGTGCTATTAACCCTTGTTATGCTGTAGCATCACAATTATTAAGACTCTAACTTCTGATGAATTGAATTGAAAGGGGATCCCAGTAAAGAGGCTGTAATGATTAATACAATGGGCTTATACAATATTCCTAATATTTGACAAATACAGTAGCAATGCTTAATCTAAGGACTGCAGAATTGACAACTCATTGATTCACTGGAGGAAGAAGTTATAAACTCAATTCAGCCAGCCAACAATTTGAGATTCATGTTGTACCGTTTTAGATTCAGTGCAAAAGCCAGAGGCCTCTGTAACAACATTTAAAGATATTAAAGACAGGGGTAAGATCAGTCTGAAAAAACAGGCCTACGACAAGATTGTAAGAGTAGCAGAATTACAGAAAAGTTTTAATTCACAGCCCTGGGAAGACCTCAGTGCTAAAGCCAGTGGACCAAAAATGGAGTGGAACCCAGATACCTAGGAAAGTGCCACCACGAGAGATGCACTTAACAACCTTGAACCCCAAATTTTTTCTAAATCTTCTCCATTTGCAGAACTGGGTCACAACCCCTTGACAGAAAATAACAACTGTCTTTTGTATGAAAATCACACAAGACTTCACAAGAAAATACTTGTCCTTCTTAAAATTTGACCTCATCTCTTTTCACAGTACTTCTTTAGCCAATAACAAGGATCAAGTTTTAGCACGGCTTTCCTGGGCTAAGCACTGTCCTTGATTAGTGAGGAAAAAGGCTGCAGGATTTGGCTTATACCTACGAACAGAAACCTGGGAGAACATGCCTGGGAATAAAGCTCAAACATGTTTCGGAGGAGATGGGATATAAGGCTAAATAAGGGAGTGTGTACTGATATGGGGGGTTCTCTGTGGTTCAGGATTTAGCTTTCTGGTAAAAACACCTGGAGCAGGTTTTAATCTCCTGCTGGGAAGTCTCCATGAAGCTTAGAAAACTGATGGCCCACAGTAAACGAGGTGGTAATACCAAAACTGCTTTTGCAGAGATCCTCTGGTGGGCATCTCAGAATAGATTAACTACAGAGCACACAGGAACTGGCTATGTTCTCCAGGAATGCCAGAGGACATACCCTTTATCAAAGTTAAAAAGAACAAGCTGGTGAGGAGGGGCACCAGGATCCTGAGAAGCTCAGGGGTGGATGTCTTTCAAAAGCCAGGACCAACAATGAGAAAAACAAATTCCCATCCTCCTTAAAGGGCTGCTTGTTCTTCAGCCATAGCAACAAATAACACCAGAACTGATTCAAACCATTTTAATCAATCAATGACAGCTTGCTTCAGTAATCATGCCTACAAAAAGCCAGGCCAGCAGTGGCATTCCCATGGACGATAACCACAGTGGCTAGAGTAGAAAAATAAATTAAAAATCCCCAAATGCTTGAAAATTAAGCAACAGATTCATAAATCACAAAGGAAACCAGAATGCTTTTTTAAATTAAATAATACCAAAAGCACAAATCAAAACTTGTATGATTCAACTAAAGCAGTGTTTAGAGGGAATTTTATACCTTTAAATGCAATTATCAGAAAAGAACACTCCAAATAAATTATCTAATGTTGCATACTTTGGATCTTTCATAACCTAAAACGGTTCTTTGAAAGTTCGGAAGTCTTACACTCCGAGACCACACTCTGACCACCAAGAACTAGTTTTTGTGCTGTTTATTCACTTCATACTCCTAATAATACCCTGATATCCCAACTACATGGAGATATCAAAAAATGAGACAGCACAGAGCTCAACTATCTAAAATCAAAAATACACTTCTTACATAACTGTTACTTCAAAAGTTGTTTCCATAAAACAATGCCTTCTAAGTGTCAGTCTTAAATTTGGTGGTGCTCCTGGTCTGGAACGAAGGACTACGGTGACTTGCCAATCTAGATCGGTGCTCTTTTATTTACTAGTTATCCATCTTTTAATGTACATCAAGTTCTACTGAAACTGTGCCACACTCATCTGTTTATAAATTATGTTAGACTGCTTAGCAATTATAAGAGCAGAGCTGAGTAGTGACAACAGACACTATATGACATACAAAGGCTAAAATATCTACTGTCTGGCTCTGGTCAGGTAAAGGTTGCCAATATATCTTCTAGATGTCCGCCACAAGCACACATGCCTGGCCAATGTCCCATTCTAGCTGAAGCACCCAATTCAGAGTCCCTAATCAAATAAGCAGGCTAGGCTGTTTGTAACACAGCCACTGCTATGCAGGAAAACCAGCAAAAACATCACACAGAACTAAAACGAACTGGGAAGCTGTTCTTTGCCCTGTGTAGGAACAGTAACATTGATTAAGATGTTATAAAATGAAGAAAATGCAATCTTTTAATATTACAAAGTCTCTAAAGCAATAAATTCTGTTCATCAAAGAATACAGTTTTAGTGCTGCCCTAAGCATTCTACAAGAAAGAGCTCTACTCTGGGACAGTCTTTATTAAAGATCATCTTTATAAGCCAGCTCACAATTCCTTTTGTAAAGACTTTTTTAATACAAGGTTTCTACTGAAAACATTTACTTTAATATCTTAAATATCCTCCTTTGTGTCTCTCAGTCTGTCATACTGTGGAGGTTTGTGACATTGGAAGCTATGCCACCAGTATACAAATACCAGTACAGTCACACATTGTGGACAGGTTTCAGCTGAGCTTCTAGACTAAAACAGACCAGCAAGAGGGGCCCAGCAGTCTACTTCTGCAAACAGTCAATGAAAACCTTATGAAAAGCAGTGAACCACTGTCTGATACAGTGCCGGAAGATGAGACCCTCAGGGTGGAAGGCACTCAAAAGATGACTGGGAAAGAGTGACTGCCTCTAAGCAGAATCAACCTTAATGACGGATACGAAGTCAAGTTTTTGAGACCTTCATTTGCGGATGTGACTTGACCAAAAAATAAGAACAAAACAGCTGCAAACATGCATTAGTAATGAGAATGTGGAACATCACGTATGCATCTAGGAAAACTGGAAATTGTCAAAAACGAAATGGAACACCTAAATGTTGCTCTCCAAGGCATCAGCGAGGTAAAGTGCACCGGCATTGGTCATATGATCCACTATGCCAACAATGACAACTTGAAGAGGAATGGCATTGTATTTGTTATCAAAAAGAACATTTCCAGTCTGAGAAAGAATTTCTGGCTACTATGAATTCAATGAACATTTTATCTCCATAATCTACAAGTTACTGCAAAACCTCAACAAAAAAAAGACAGGCAACCCTATTAAAAAGGGGCAAAGGACACAAACAGGCACTTTATCAAAGAAGTCATCCAGGATGCTAACAGATACAAGAGGAAATGCTCACGATCAATAGCTGTTAGAGAAATCTAAATCAAATTACAGTGAGATACAGTCTTACCCCAACAACGCTGGCATTAGTCCGAAAAACACAAAATAATAAATGTTGGAGAGGTTGTGGGAAGACTGGAACTCTTCTACCCTCCTGGTGGGAATGTAAAATGGTAATGACCACTTTGGAAATTGATTTGGTGGTTTCTTTAAAAGCTAGAAACAGAAATACCACATGTTCCAGCAATCCCACTTCTTGGAATACATCCTGGAGAAATATGGGCTGTCACATCCACACCAATGTTTACTGCAGCACTGTCCACAATAGCAAAAGATGGAATCAGCCTAGGTGCCCCTTAACAGATAAATGGATAAACTGTGGTATACTTGGCATGTTCACACAATGGAATACTATGCAATGACAAAAACTAACAGTGATCTTAGGAAACATCCCATAACATGGAGTCATCTGGAAGACACTATGTTGACTGAAATTAGTCAACTGCAAAAGGACAAATATTGTATGAGACCACTATTATAACGACTTAAGAAAAGGTCTAAGCACACAAGAAAATAATCTTTGATGGCTACAAAGGTGGGGAGGAATGGAAAGGGGTCTCCACAGATCAGATAGTAGATAGGAAGTGAATTAGGTGAAAGGAGTGACAGCACACAGCAGGAGGGCAGTTAGCACAACTGGACTACACCAAAAGCTAAAAGGTTCTATAAATATAACCCAACACTTTGAAGGACAGAGTAGCAGGAGTAGGAGTCTGGGAACCATGGTTTCAGAGGGCATCTAGGCTAAATGCTTAACTAAGTTTTTTATAAAAAATGTTCTGTGGTGAGTGGCACCCAGGGTCTTAAAGGCTAGTAAGCAGCCACCCAAGTAGCATCAACTGGTCCCAATTTACCTGGAGCAGAGGAGAATGAAGGACATCAAAGACATGAGGAAAATATGAAACCAGGAAACAGAAGGAGCCCCATGATCCAGAGAGACTACATCAGCATTAGGTCACAAGAACTGAATGGTGGCCGGCTACCACCAGAGACCGACCCGACAATGAACACAATGCTAAGTCTCTAATCTAGCAGGAGAAAAATGAGTGTACAGAACTAGAATTCTACTGATGATCATCAGACTGGAGGGCCCCTTGAAGACACGGTCGCCAGACTCTGTTAGCCCAGAGCTAAAACCAGTACCAAAGCCAACTCTTCAAAGATTGGACTGCACTACAAGACACAGTGATGTTGACGAAGAATATGCTTCTTGGCTTAAATATATACACGAGGCTGTCTGCACAGCTCTTGCCCAGAGGCAAGATGAGAGGGTGGCAGGGGACAGGAGTTGGCTGACTAGATGTGAGAAATACAGTGTGGAAAGGACTGTGCCATCATGGGGGTGTGGAGGGGGGAGGCAGAGTTGCATAGTGGTGTAGAGACGCTTTATATGGCAAATTGATTTGGATTATAAACTTACACTTAAAGCACAATAAATTTTTTTTTTAAGTGTTGCATTTCAAGATCCTATGCTAAAGTACAACACTGCTGGTGACAGAATAGTATCTACATGCCTTAGAGGAAGACCAGTTAATATGATATTATTCAAATTTACACACCAATCACTAAGGCCAAAGATGAAGAAATTAAAGATTTTACCCAGCCTCTGCAGTTTGAATTTGATCAAACATGCAATCAAGATGCACTGATAATTACCGGTGAAGAATGCCAAAGTTGGAAACATAGAAGGAGGGCTGCTAGTTGGAAAACATAACCAGAGATCACATGATAGAATTTTGCAAAGAATCATTTTGTTATTTCAAAACCTTTTTTCAACAAGATAAATGGTAACTACACACATGGACCTGGTCAGACAGAATACATAGGAATCAAATCAACTACATCTGTGGGAGGAGATGATGGAGAGCTCAATATCACCAGTCAGAGCAAGGCCAGGGGCCAAATATGGAACAGATCACCAAGTGCTCATATGAATATCCAAGCTGAAGCTACAGAAAATTAGAATAAGTCCATGAGAGCCAAAGTATGATCTGGAATACATTCCACTTGAATTCAGAAAACATCTCAAGAATAAATTTGACACACTGAACACTAATAACCAAAACCCAGATGAGCCGTGGGATGACATTCATGCATAAGAACCAAAAACAAAACAAAAAAAAAAACACCAAACAAACAAACCTACTACCACTGAGTCAATTCTGACTGACAGCAACCCTATAGGACAGGGCAGAACTGCCCCATAGTTTCCAAGGAGCACCTGGCAGATCTGAACTGCCAACCATCCAGTTAGCAGCCATAGCACTTCACCACTATGCCACCATGGTTTCCCAGCAAGAGCGAAATAAAAAGACAGGAAAAACCAAAATGGATATCAGAAGAGGCTCTGGTGAAAGAGATTAGCTGCTAACCAAAAAGTCAACAGATGCAACGCACGAGTAGCTCCTTGGAAACCCTATGGGGCAGTTCTACTCTGTGCCCTATGGGGTCACTACTAAGTCAGAACAGACTCAACAGCATTTGTTTTTTTGAGAATGAGGAAAACAGTAAATGACACAGGATGCACCTAAAGAAAACAGAAGGAATACACAGAGTATACGGACTGTATGAAGGAGAACGGGACATCAGAATTGCAGGAGCTTTGCCACATCTACTGCGAGAATGAAGACCACTCTCAGCAACCAGACTGTTGACATTCCAGAAAATGTCGACATCACTCTGAAGGGACACACAGTTATTGTGAAAGGCCCCAGAGGAGCCTTGCGGAGGGACTTCAACCACATCAATGTAGAACTCAGTCTGCTTGGAAAGAAAAAGAAGAGGTTTCGTGTGGACAAGTGGTGGGGAAATAGAAAGGAACTGGCTACAGTTCGCACTCTCTGTAGTCATGTACAGAACACACTGGGCTTCCGTTACAAGATAAGGTCTGTGTATGCGCACTTCCCCATCAACGTGTTCATTCAGGAAAATGGGTCACTTTTTGAAATCTGAAACTTCTTGGGTGAAAAATACATCCGCAGGGTTCAGATGAGGCCAGGTGTTGCTTGTTCACTATCCCGAGCCCAGAAAGACAAATTAATTCTTGAAGGAAATGACATTGAACTTGTAACAAATTCAGCTGCTTTAATTCAGCAGGCTACAACAGTTAAAAACAAGGATATTCGAAAATTTCTGGATGGTATCTATGTCTCTGAAAAAGGAACTGTTCAGCAGGCTGATGAGTACGTCTAAGAGTTGTCCAGCTACGGAAACAAGGCCAGAAGATGGCTAAGACTTGAGGGTGATATTTTAAGATGCAATACAATTCCTTTTATTCAAAGAAAAAAAAAAGAATTGCAGGAATGTTCATTAACAATCTGCCTTACACAGATGACACAGCCTTACTTGCAGAAAGTTAAGAAGACTTGAAGCACCTCCTGATGAAGATCAAAGACTTAACTATAGATTACACTTCAACGTAAAGAAAACTAAAATGCTTGCAAGTGGACCAATAAATGTCATAGCAAATGGAGAAAAGATGGAAGTTGTAACGGATTTCATTTCATTTGGCCCCAAAATCAACACCCATGGAACCAACAGTGAAGAAATCAAAAGGCGTACTGTGTTGGGTAATGCCGCTGCAAAAACACCTCTTTAAAGTTTTTTAGAAAGCAAAGATGTCACCTTGAAGATTAAAGTGTGCCTGACCCCACTCATGACGTTTTCACCTGCCTCATATACGCATATGAAAGTTGGACAATAAATAAGGTGTTGGCAAAGAATACTGAATATACCACAAACTGACAAAAGAATGAGCAGATATGTCTTTGAAGACTTATAGCCAGAAGACTCCTTAGAAGCAAGGATGGTGAGACTACATCTTACATACTTTGGACATGTTATCAGAAGGGATCAGTCCCTGGAGAAGGACATCCCACTTGGCAAAGCAGAGAATCAGGGAAAACGAGGAAGATCCACAATGAGACCATTGACACATTGGCTGCAACAATGGGCTCAAGCATAAAAACAATCGTGAGGATGGCACAGGACCAGGTAGTGTTTCCTTCTGTTCTACACACAGTCACTAGGAGTCAGAACCAACTCCACAGTACCTGGCGTCAACAATACTTAAAATATTAGATTTAAGTTTATTGACTGCTGTTTATACAAAGCAATGACTTCTAGACTATTTTCACTGCATTATTTTTCCTCTCACATTGATACATCATTGTATTACACTGTGCTGAGCTTGATTTTCTCCCTGTTCCCTTCAGAGTCCACTCTAACGGTGCCTTCTTTGGCCATCGGACCCCTGATAAGAGCTTTCAGGGGATCTTGTCTTCTAAAGTAGTGGTCTCCAAACCTTGATTGTACTCCCTAGCTGTGAAGGTTTGATTACATAACTCCAATCTATGTGTATTTATATACAAACATATAATATATACTAAGAGGCACTGGTGGTTCACTGGTAGAGTTCTCATGTTCTATGGAAACTCAGGTTTGATTCCCAGCAGAAGTATTTCATGGACAACCACCAGCTACCTGTGTTCAGCAAAGCAGCAGAGTAAATGCTGTCCAGCACCTGGCACACTGGTCAGAAATCCAAGTCTAGTATCAAAACTAATGCTCTTACGTAGATCCTTTGCTCTCTAGAAATCCAAAAGCCAAGGAGTTTATAACTAAGGAGGAAGTTCTTACTAAAGAGTAAAAGATGGCTTGATATAGAAAAGGAGCCAGATAGACATGATATGTCATCTAATTTGTCACTGAGTAGTTACTAGATATTACATAAGTAATTGCTTCAGTTCTTCCAGTGTCTGTTTTGACTTAAAATAACAATAATACCTATGTCACATGATTTTCACTGGCATTAATAGGAGCAATGTTAGTAAAAGCTTTTCTACCACTTCTCATATAAACTGGTAATTTAATCCTTGAAATTTTCTTACATGAAATAGCTAAAACAATCAATTCTATCTTCAAGAAAAAGGACTTATTGCCAATATTATATCACCAAAAAAGGACAAATGAAATTGGCATTAAATTTAATACATCACAACAGAGAAAATGCTCTTAAACTTTCAGTATTTTTATAACATGTACAGAATCAACTTGAAAGTTTTCACTTTACAGTGCTTCTATTTTCTAAATGCTTTGACGCTACCCGTAAAACCAGTACTATCTCCTCCTTCTACTGAAAAAGACTGTCCTGTTAGCCATCCTTGCCTTTAACTAAGCAATGCCAAGCCAAGTGCCGCCGAGTCGGATAGTGAAAGTAAAATAAAGACATTCTAAAAGAAGATAAACCAAGAGAACCTGTTGCCACCAGATCATCTCTAACAGCCTTCAGGTTAGCAAAAAAAAAAAAACCCAATACATTCAAGTTGATTCCGACTCACAGCGACCCTTCACCCCACTCACACCACCCAGGGAAATGTAAATCAAAACCATAATGAGATACCACTTAGCTTTCACTAAGAGGGCTATTCTCAAAAACAAAGCAAAACAGAAAATAACAAATGTTATCAAGTAAGTAAAGAAATGGGAATCCTTCTCCACTGTTGGGAGTATAAAACGATGCAGCCACCATGGAAAAAGTTTGGCAATTCCTCACAATATTAAACACAGAATCACCATAAAACTCAGCAGTGCCACTTCTAGACATGTTCTCAAAAGAACAGCTAGCAAGGACTCAAACAGATGCCTACCTGCAACACCAGTGGTCCCTGCACCATTATTCACAGTAGCCAAAAGATGGAAACAACCCCAGTATCCACCAACAGATGGGTAAATATGGTACTTACATACAATGGAATATTACTTAGCCATAAAGAGAAATGAAGTCTCTATAATGATGACGATAATAGACCATTTCCTAACATCAGAGCCCCAAGATACTTGAAGCAAACACTGATAAAACTGAAGGAAAAAACAGACAGTTCTAAAGCAACAGATGGAAATTTCAATGCATCATTGTCAGTAATGAAAAGAACATCTAGAGAAAGGATCAATAAGGAAACACAAAGCCCAACAATTAGGTCCACGAACTTAATTGTTCTAAGTGCTACACACCTTATTGCTGAATATCACTATGGTCATCTTCAAAGTACTCCCCTTGGGAAGCTATGCACCAATGTCAGCATCTAGTTGTCTCCTGAAAGCAATTTTGGAGTTCTTTCTGGCATGGCCATTGTGCACAGTGGCATGGTGGCAAGTTAGCAAACTTAAATCTGTGAGACAGTTTTTAGCCAGTAAAAAAACAACTCTATTGGAACACCCTACCTACTCACCTGATCTGGCCCCCAGTGACTTTTTTCTGTACTCAAAGATAAAGGAAATACTGAAAGGAAAACATCTGGTAACATCCAGGACATCAAGGGCAAAACAGTAACAGCTCTGATGGCCATTTCCAGAAAAAGAATTTAAAAACTGCTTGGAAGGGTGGATTAGGCACCAGCATCAGTGCATGGCTTCCCGAAGAGAGTATCTGAAGTTGACCACAGTGATATTCAGCAATGAGACATGCAGCACTTTTTCCAGGATGAGTTCTCAAACTTAATCTTATCAGTCCTCGTTAAAGCTTTAACAATACCATATAGCAATCAGACTTAACAGATACACAGAGGATACTCTACCCCAAAAAACAGCATAAAGTGCATTCTTTTCCCAAGCACAGGGATCATTCTCTAGGAAACACGTATATCCTAGGTCACAAAATAAGTCTCAATAAATGTAAAAAGATTGAAATTAAAGTATCTATTCTGACCACAATGGAATAAAGCTAGAAATTAACAGAAGCAAAAATGGGAAATACACAAATATGTTAAAATTACACAACACACTATTACCACATCAAGGAAGAAATTAAGAGAGACATTAGATGATACTTTAGTCTAATGAAAAAGAAAACAAGAAACACTAAAACTTACGGAATACAGCAAAAGCAGTGCTCAGAGGACATTTTTGTAGTAGTAAACACCTACACGTTAAGTTCTACATCTGCTAACCAAGGTCGGCCGTTCAAATCCACCAGGGACTCCTTGGAAACTCTACGATGTAGTTCTGCTGTGACCTCTAGCATCACTATGAGTCAAACCTGACTCGATAGCAGTGGGGTGGGGTTTAAACACAGCCATATAAAAAAACAAGAAGAAAAATCAGTAAGCTAACTTTACAACATGGGAACTAAAAAATAAACACAAACTAAGACTAAAGCTATCAGAAGGAAGGAAATAAATATCAGAGCAAAAATACAGACAAACAATACAATCAATAAAACCAGAAGTTAGTTTTTTGGAAAAAATCAATAAAAACTGACACATTTCATACGTACTGACAAAAAGAGAGACAAGATGCAAATAGCAAAAATCAGAAATGAAAGTGAGGACATTATAGCAAACTGTACAGAAAAAAGTTGGCAAGAGAACAGTATGAACAACTGTATACCAACAAATTTATTAGATGAAATGAACAAATTCCTAGAAATGCATAAAGCACCTACAGTGACTAAAGAAGAAGTAATAAATCTCAGTACACCCATAACAAATGAAAAGATTGAATCAGTAATCTAAAAATCTCCAATTAAAAAAAAAAGTCCTGGGGAATTCCATCAAACATTTAAAGAAGAACTGCTACTATTCCTTCTTAATCTCTTTCAAAATATGGAGATGGAAGGAACACTTCTAACTCATTCTATGAGGCCAGCTGATATCAAAGTCAATGATACCACAAGAAAGCTATAGGCCAATATCCCTTATGAATATAGATGCAAAAAATGCTCAATACAATACTAATAAAGGAAATCAAACATCTTATTAAAAGGATTATACACCATAATCAAGTGGGATTTTTTTCCAGGAATGCAAGGATGGTTCAACACACACACACACACAAAAAGCTAATCAATGTAATACATCACACTAATACAAGAAAGGAAAGGAACTACACAACCATCTCAATCAATGCACAAAAGGCAGCAGACAAAATTCAACACCCTTTTGAGAAACTAAATAAATAAATACTAAAAAAAAAAAAAAAACTAGGAATAGAAGGGAAATAACACAATTTCACAAAGGTCACTTACGAAAAACCCACATTAAATTCAACAGAGAAAGATGGAGCACTTCCCCATTAACATCGGGAATGAAATAAGTATGCTCACACTCACCACTGCTATTCAATATTATACTGGAAGTTCACACCACAGTAACTGCATTTCCATCTTATGGCAACAAACAAATGGAAAGTGAATTTAAAAAAACCACTACCATTTAAAATAGCATCAAAACTCTTAATTTATATACAAATATAACAAAATACATTAAGGGTCTATGTGCTGATAACTATGAAACACTGATATAAGAAATCAAAGAAAATCTAAATAAATGTAACACAATAACAGACTGGAGAACTCAATATTACCAAGACATCAGTTCACATCAAAATTATCTACACAGGTCAGCAGAATTTTTGTAGAAATCAACAAACTGATTCTAAAATTATATGGAAAATCAGACTAGAAAAACTAAAATAATTTTTAAATAAGAATATCAAACCAAACCCACTGCCAATCACTCAAAAATTCTGACTCAAAGTAACCTTACCGAACAGAGCAGAGCTGCCCACAGGTAGGCTTGAATTGCTGACCTTTGGGTTAACAGCCAAGGTCTTAATCACTGAGCCACTTGGGATCCAAACACAAGAATAAAGTACTATAAAGATACATTAACTGAGAAAGGGAGGAACTGGTGTAAGGAGAGACACATGCATCAACGGAACAAAACAGAGTCGAGAAATACAGACATGCAAATATCACTATACAACTGATTTTCACAAACTGCAAAGACAAAGGGGTCAATTTACTGAGGAGATGTAATTCAAAATTCTATGCACCTAATACAGAACTTGAGCATACATGAAGCAAAATCAGATAAATATTTCACGGAAAACAAGACACATGCAAAACCATAGCAGAAAACTTCAATATTCCTCTCTCAATTACTGATAAAAGAATTTCAAACCCAGGAAGCTCATAAAAGACTTAAAAAGAACTATCAACCAGTTTGACCTAACTGAAATTTATAAACATTGCACCCATCGAAAGCAGAATACACATTCTTTTCATTCATGAGCAAAATTTACCAAGATAGACAATATTCTGGTCAATAAATTTTAAATGATTCTAGCCATACAAGGTATTTTTTCAAACAACAATGGAATTAAGTTAGAATCTCTGGAAAAGCTCTAAATATTTGGAAACTAAATAATAATCTTCAAAATAACTCATCAGTCAAACAAAAAAATCAAAAGGGAAATCAGTAAGTCAATCTGAGTTGAGTGAAAATAAAAACAAAATATTTCCAAACCTCTGGAATGCTACCAAGAGCACACTGCATTTAAAAAATAAAAAAAAAAAGATAAACTAGACTTCACTAAATTTAAAACTTCTGTTCTTTGAAAAGCACTGTTAAAAAAATAAAAAGTCTCAGCCAGAGAGAAAATGCAACCATGTAACTGTATCTGTTAAGCAACTAGTACCCCAGGATACATAAAGAATTACCAAATATCAATAATAAGATAACAAACACCCCAATAAAAATGTGAAAAAACATTTGAACAGAAGATAAAAGAGACGGCAAATCAGCACACACGATGCTCAACATCATTAGTTACTAGGAAGTGCAAATTAAAACCACAGATGAATATCACTGCATGACTATTACCAACCAAACCCACTGCCACTGAGTCTATTCCAACTCACAGAGACCCTATAAAAAGAGTAGAACTGCCCCATAGTTTCCAAGGAGCACCTGGTGAATCTGAATAGCCAATATTCTGGTGAGCAGCCATAACAGTTAGCCACTACACCACCAGGGTTAAAATGGCTAGAATTTAAAACACTGTCCAGACCAAGGGTTGACAAGAATGTGGAGAAAGCAGAGCACTTGTACACTGTGAATGAGAATATAAATGATAGAACTACACTGGAAAGCAGTCTGCCAGCTTCCCAGAAAATTAACCATATATCTACCATATGATCCAGCCATTCCACTCTTACATATCTACTCAAGACAGATCTACTCTGTCCTACACAGCCACTGTGAGTTGGAACTGACTCGACGGCAACAGGTTTTACTTTTCTTTAATGCCCACACAAAGATGACTGCATGAAGGTTCATAGCAGCTTTATATGCAACAGCTAAAAACTGTTATAGCTGTCATTAAGTGCCAGCAAGTCGGTTCCAACTCACAGTGATCCTATGCACAACAGAAGGAAACACTGCCCAGTCTTGCACTATGTTCCCAATCATTCTTATGCTTAAGCCCCTTGTTGCGGCTACTGTGACAATCCATCGCTCCTCTTTGCCACTGACCCTCCACTCTACCAAGCATGATGTCCTTCACCAGGGAATGATCCCTCCTAACGATATGTCCAAAGTATGGAAGACACAGTCTCACCATCTGTTTCCAAGAAGCACTCTGGCTGTACTTCTTCCAGAACAGATCTGTTTGTTCTTTTGGCAGTACATGGGACATCCAATATTCTTCTCCAACACCTCAATTCAAAGACCTCAGTTCATCTTCTGTCTTCTTTGTTCAGTGCCCAGCTTTCACAAGCACATGATGCTACTGAAAATACCACGGTTTGGGTCAGGCGCACCTTAGTCTTCCAGGTGACATCTTTACTTTTCAGTACTTTAAAGAGGTCCTTTGCAGCAGATTTTCTCAATGCAACGCATCTTTTGATTTCTTGACTGCTGCTGCCATGCGTGTTGATTGTGGAACCAAGGAAAACAAAATCCTTGACCACCTTCATCCTTTTTCCATTAATCACGATGTTGCCTACTAGACCAGTTTTGAGGATTTTTGCTTTCCTCAAGTTGAGATGCAATCCATTCCAAAGGCTGTAGTCTTTGATCTTCACCAGTGAGCGTTCCAAATCTTCTTCATTTCCAGCAAATAAGGTGGTGTCATATGTGCAACGTAGGTTGTTAATGAGTCAACTTCCAATCCTGATTCTTTGTTCTTCTTCATATAATACAGTTTCTCAGATTATCTGCTCAACATACAGGTTGAAAAAGTACAGTGAAAGGATACAACCCTGACACATACCTTTCCTAACTTTAAACCATGATAATGATATCCCCTTATTCGGTTCACATAACTGCCTATTGATCCATGTACAGATTCCTTCAGAGCACAATTAGGTGTCTGGAATTCCCATTCTCCACAACGTTAGCCATAATTTAGAATGATCCACACAGTTGAATGCCTTTGCATAGTCAAGGAAACACAGGTAAACATCTTTCTGGTATTCTCTGCTTTCACCCAAGAGCCATCTGACATCAGCAATGATATCCCTGGCTCCACATCCTCTTATGAATTCTGTAGAATTTTGGCAGTTCCTTGTCAAACAGTTGTTGCACACATTTTTGGATGATCTTAAGCAAAATTTTACTTCTGTGTGATATTAATGATATAGTTTGGTTAATTTCCACATTCGATTGGATCACCTTTCTTTGGAATTGACATAAATACAGATCTCCTCCAATCAGTTGGTCAGGTAGCTGTCCTCCAGTCTCCCGGCATAGATGGGACAGCACTATACAGCTTTGATTTCTTCCTTCAGTACCATCAGTTCTTAATCATACTCTGCCTCTTCAAATGGCTGAACATTGACCAGTTTTTTCTGGTATAACGACTCTGTGTATTCCTTCCAACTTCTTTTGATGTTTCTTGAGTCGTTTACTGTTTTCCCTATAGAATCTTCCACTATTGTAACTCAAGGCTTGAATTTTTTCCTTCAGTTCTTTCAGCTTGAGAAATGCAGAACATATCCTTCCCTTTTGGTTTTCTACTTTCAGCTTTTTCCACATATCATTATCATACTTTGTCTTCTCAAGCTGCCCTTCGAAATCCTCTGTTCAGTTCTTTCACTTTGTCCTTCCTGCCTTTTGCTTTAGCTTTAGCTGGTCAACATTCAAGAGCAAGCTTCAGAGTCTCTTCTGACATCCAATTTGGTCTTTCCTTTCTTGTCCTTTTAATGATGTCATGCTTTCTTTACAGATGTCTTTGATGTCATTCCACAATGTGTCTGGTCTTCAGTCATTAGTGTTCAACATATCAACTCTGTTCTTGAGATGGCCTTTAAACACAGGAGGGGTACACACAAGGTCATACTTTGGCTGTCATGGACTTGTTCTAATTTTCTTCAGTTTCAACTTGTATTTGCATATGAGCAGTTGATGGTCTGTGCCACAGTCAGCACCTGGTCTTGTTCTGAATGCTGACACCGAGCTTTTTCATTGCCTTTTTCCACAAACATAGTCAATTTGATTCCTGTGTATTCCATCTGGTGAGGTCCACTGTACAGTCATCGTCTGTGTTGGTTAAAAAAGGTATTCGCAATGAAGAAGTTGCTTGTCTTGCCAAATTCTGTCATGTGATAATCTAGCACCATTTCAGTCACCAAGGCCATATTTTCAAACTACTAGTCCTTCTGTTTCCAATTTTTGCATTCCAATCACCAGTAACTATCAATGCATCCTGAATGCATGTTCAATCAATTCCAGACTGCAAAAGCTAGTAAGAAATATTCAATTTCTTCATCTTTGGCATTAGTGGTTGGTGCATGAATTTGAATACTCATATTAACTGGCCTTCTTTGTAGGCATATTGATGGTATCCTATCACTGACAGCATTGTACTTCAGAACAGATCTTGAAATGTTTTTTGACAGTGAACGCAACACCATTCCTCTTCAAGTTTTCATTACTGGCATAGCAGACCACATGACTATCAGATTCAAAATGGCCAATACTGGTCCATCTCAGCTCGCTAATGCTTAGGAAACTGACATATCCAAGTACCCATCACCAGATGAACTAATAAACTGTATCCACACAATGGAACACTAACCCTATTCAACAATAAAAAGGAATACAACTGATAGACCATTTATGATGGTGAAAAAATATATCTGAAGTGAAGAAGTCACTGGTCTTGCAAAAATGTACCATGTAATCTCCAGCACTGTTTTACCACCAAGGCCATATTTTCCAACTGCCATGGACTGCCAGAGAAACAAACAAATCTGCCTTGGAAGAAGTAACCAGAATGTTCCTTAGAAACAAGGATGGTGAGACTACATCTTACATACTTTGGACATGTTATCAGAAGGGATCTGTACCTTAAGAAGGACTTCATGCTTGGTAAAGTAGAGGGCTAGCAAAAAAGTGAATGACCTTCAATAAGATGGACTGACAGTGACTGCACCATGGGGTTCAAGTATAACAACTGTCAGGATGACACAGGACTGGGCAATGTTTCATTCTATCGTACATAAGGTCACTGTGAGTTGGAACCAACTCAACAGCATCTAACAACATTGATGTGACATTAACAAATCTCAAAGTAAAAATGCTGAAAGAAACCAGATAAAAAGGAATACATATTGTTTGATTCCATTTATGCGAGATTCTAGAAAATGCTAGCAAATCTATAGTTATAGAAAGCAAGTCAGTATCTACCTGGAGATGAGAAGAGTTAGCAAGAAAGGGGGTGAAGGCAGGATCACAAACAGCTATCATGGACTGAACTGTGTCCCCCAAAAATATGTGTACCAATGAGGCTAAGCCATAATTCCCAATAGTGTGTAATTGTATGTTGTCACTATTTTGTCATCTGATGTGATTCTCCTTCTTGCTATAAATCCTACCTCTATGATGTTAATGAGATGGGATGGGCAGCAACTGTATTAGTGAGGCAGGACTGGATCAACAATATTAGACTGTGTCTTAAGATAATCTGTTTTGAAATATAAAGACAGAACAAGCAGAGAGAAAGAAGGACCTCACACTATCAAGAAAGCAGTGAGAGGAGTGGACTGTGTCCTTTGGACCCAGGGTTCCTGCATGGAGAAGCTCCTAGTCCAGGAACAGATTAACAAAAAGGACCTTTCTGCAGATCCAACAGAGAGAGAACACCTTCAGAACACCTGGAGCTGACATCTTCAATTTGGACTTCTAGCCTACCTGACTGTGAGGAAATATATTTCTATTTGTTAAAGCCATCTACTTGTGGTATTTCTGTTATAGCAGCAGTAGATAACTAAGACAGGGACACACAGAAACTTTAGGGTATGCTACATATTATTAGGATTTTGATTTCAATGATAATTTCACATATGTGTGCATATCAGAGAGGAAGAGAGAGTCACAAGCCACATAACATCAATCTGAGCACCATCCAACCACACATACAGCTGGGGTCCCACAAGGTTACAACAGAGTTCAGAAACTCCAACTGGAGAATGGTACATAGTGAACTTAACCAAATATAGCAAACACAAGTTTCCACACACAACATGTGTACCTCAGTTCTCTTACATGTAAAGCAACTGCACTGCCGGTGCATTTAACTCAAATTGTTAATACAACAGGCTTTATGGCAGTCCATTCTTAAGGATGAGCTGTTCATAAGTCGAACATTCATAACCGTGGACCTCCTATAATACGGTATTTAAACAACATCCAAATCACACACTGAATATAACAGATCTGCTGTGGACATTAAGTGATGCAGGAATGTACACACACACAATGTGTAGATGTCAAAACATCAAACTGCACATTTACATATGTACAACTACACTTCAATAAAGCTGTATAATTTAAAGAAAAAGTATAATTCAATAATTAATTTTCAAAGTACTAAGAAGGAAAATCAGGGTTTTCAGAGCATGTAATAAAAGGTGACACATCCTGGGGTGCCACAAAAGCCTGTTTCAAAAACTGATATTTAAGCTAAGATTTAAAAAATGGTTAAACACAAGACATGAGATCATTCTGAGCCTGCCCCACAAATACAAGAAAACAGTGCTTGACTTGGAGGGACTCTGAATTTGGGAGCAGAGGACATCAGCCAGGAACTTCAGGCAGACACTAATCAACAAATCGACAGGTCACATAGAGTAGTCTCTTCTCCCACCATTCCTGCCCCTTGCCCAGTCATGGGGGCTTCTGGATGCTGTGAACTACGGTAACGGTTCTAGTAAGGGTTTGCTTCCCTAATCACCACAGCCCCTGCCTGCACAAAGAGTCAGGACCCCAAGCTTCTTCCCTAAAATCAACAAGACAGGCCTTCTTGCAAGTCCTTTTAGAATGTGCTCACATCTAACCACCCAGGCACTGTCAGCTGCAAGCCTACTGTGAACTGCTCCAGAAGGCCTGTGTAGTGGAGTCGGCTCTCATAGTCAACACTCCACCTGCCTCTACGTACTTGTTTCATTTATCTAGTGCTGCTGGAGCAGAAATACAAGCAGATGGCTATAACCATCAAAAGCTGATTCTCTCACAGTTTAGGAGACAAGAACTCCAAATTCAGGGTTCCAACTCCAGGCAATGGCTTTTTTTCTCTCTCAGCTTTAGGGCAAGGTCTTTGTCTCCTATCTTCCCTTCCTTAGCCCAGGTCTCTCCTGTCTCATTTCGTGTCAGTTTAAGGTCCCTCATGTCTCTGATTACTTCTCTCTTTTATATTGCAAGAGACAGGTTTAAGATACGACCTAATTTTGTAGATTGAGTCCTGCTCCTGCCTCACTGACATAGCTGCTGATGATTCTGCCTCATTAAAGTCACAATGGTAGCATTTACAACACACAAGTAAATCACATCAGATGACAAAATGGTGAACAAGCACACGATACTGGAAATCATGGCACAGCCAAGACGACACACATTTAGGTGGGATATCTTTCAATCCAAGACAGTAATTGTTTTAGTCAGCTAGTGCCGCTCTAACAGAAATACCACAGAGTGGATGGCTTTAACAAAGAAAGATTTATTCTTACACAGTCCGGTAGGTTGCAAGTCCATATTCAGGGTGTCCACTCCAGGGAAAGACTTGCCCCTTGTCGGCTCTGGAGGAAAGTCCGGTATTATATCAGTCTTTGTCCAGGGAGCGTCCTCACGCAAGAACCTCTGGTCTGAAGGACGCGCTCTGCTCCCGGTGCTGCTTGCTTGATGGTAGCAAGGTTCTCAAATTGTCCTTTGTTTCTTTTTCCTTTTATTCCTTGCAAGCTAAAAGCATTAAGGGTGGGGCAAGCCATACTCCAGGGAAACTTCCCCCACAGCAGGAATTCACAGCCCCACCCTAATCCTTTAACATACAGGTTAGCAAAACCACACAACGAAGGACAGTCCCAAGATACTGGGAACCATATCCCAGCCATGTAGCTGCACACATTTTTGGGGGGGCACAATTCCAACCATGACAGTACTCCACAGTTCAGACCTCTGAAAACAGGTCTGACAGGCCTCCCAGAGAGTCCATTCCGGTCTGTCTGCTGTCCCTTTCAATCAGTGCTAAGGACTGTTGACTGAGGCGTCTGTGCGCTACGAAGCAGGCATCACTAGTGGAGGCTACCCAATCAGCCAACATACTCATGGGAGGACTGCGACAGCAACAAGGTAGACCTCCCTGGGAATCTGATCAGAGCATGACACCTTCTCCCCACTTGGTCATCGCTGGTTGCCAAGCTGCTGCAAATTGCTACAGAAACCCCCTCAGTTAAGTTTCCTCCTGCAGTCAGCACTCTGCTTGCCCTCCTATGGATGTCCCACTGCACAGGCCTTTGAAACCAACAAGACAGACCTCCCTGAGATCACTCTGGGTCTGCCTGCTCCCCTTCATAGTTGGCCACGAGTACTACTGACAGAGGCTATTATGTGCTTGGGAGCAGGCATTCTGAGTGGAAGTGATACCCACAGCCAACATACTAACAAGGCAGACTCTGATAGCAATGAGGCGGATCCCCCTCGGGGCCCATTCAGAATGCGACTATCCCTCTTCCAACCAGTAATTGTTGATTGCTGGACTAACACAAACTCCTACAGAAGGTTCCCTACAGTGGCGTCAGTTGGTGAGCTCACTTAAGTGGAGACTGCTCCCCCAACTACCACAGGGCCACTGCGGCTGTGAAACCATCAAAAGATCTCCCAGAGGTCCTGTTGGGAAGTACCAGCCCTCCTCCTCCTGAAATGGAGGAAAGTCGGCCTGTGCTTCCACCAAATGCCAACTCAGATATCCAGCCCCCATGGACTGGGGAAGAGAACCTCAGACTAAATGGGAGGGCAATGCCCAGGACCCAAGGGGACTTTCAGGGTGCAGATTTCCTAACTAAACACCTGACTGGAGAAACTGAGAAAGGAAGAAAATAATAACCAGAGAGAACAGACTGTACCCTTTAGTGAACAGATGGATTAATTCATTACATCTCACCCAAGGAACGGTGCCTACTGGTGGACAGACCAACCACAGCATGCTCTCTGGTGTGTTTAGGAGAGAACAAAAGTTCAAAAATGAGATCTGGAACTTTCAAGTGCCAATTAAACCAAGGAGGGAGAAGGCGCTATCAAAGAAAAGGAGAGGAAGCAGAAAGCACAGGCCAAGCAGGTGCCACCTAAAAGTTTCCTGCAGAAAATAGTGCAGGTAAAAACACCAAATACTGAGGACAATTGAGAAAGTTAACATCCTCAAAAATTCCTAAATCTTCAGCAAAAAAAAAAAAAGGAAAAATTACAAGACATACAAAGAACAGAGAAATAACGACTGACCCAAATGAACATGAGAAAGGAAGTGAAAGCATACCTAGGGATGGTCAAATAATGAAAAAAAAGGAAGAATACATTAAACATCATTAAAAAGCTAAGAGAAACATAAACAAAAACTAAAAGAAATAAAGAAAACAATGCAAGAACAAAACTCGGATCTAAGAAAAGAGATACTGCAACTGAAAGAGACAAGAACTCAAATGAGAAACAGAATTTACCAACAGATTCAATTAGACAGAAGAATGAATTGGTGAATTAAAAGATACAGTAGTTAAAATTATAGATGCTGAAGAGTGACAAGAGGCTCAAGAAGGCTAAGAAGTTTAATGGAATTATCAGACAATGACAAGAAACCCAATATATGCACCACGGGAATTCCAAAAGGAAATAAAAAAGAGAAAAGGACAGAAAGAAGATTTGATGAAATAATGACAAAAATTTTTCCCAATCTAATAAAGAACATGGATCTACAAATCCAAGAAGCTCAAGCAGGATAAACCCAAAGAGATCCATACCAACAGACATCATAGTTAAGCTCTCAAAATTTAAAGATGAAGAGAGAATCCTAAAAGCAGTGACAGAGAAGCAGTTACATACAAGGGATCGCCAGTAAGATTTACCGTTGATTTTTCCTCAGAAACACTGCAGGCTAGAGGGCAATGGAATGAAAAGTGCTGAAAGAAGTATCAACCAAGAATACTAATTTAGTGAAACTATATTTCAAGAAATGATTGTGAAACTGAAACATTCCCAAACAGAAGGTGAGTTTACATTCACCAGATGAGTCCTACAAAAAATAGTAATGGGGGTTCTATAAATGGAAGAAAAAGATATCTATAGAAAGTAATTCAAAGCTATACATAAAAAGAAAGATCCTTAATAAAGGGAAATGCATGGACAAGTATAGGACTAATAAGGTATTCATGCTTGATAATTTTATATTATGTCCTTCATGTTTTTAATACCAAATACATAAAAGGCAAAGATAAAATTATGTTACACTGCACATAAAATGTAAACACATAATTAGTGATGACAACAATAAAAAGGGAGAAGGGCATAAACAGCTTTTGAATGTCACTAACGTTAAACTGGTATCAACTTGTCCAAAAATGTTATAAATACAAGCTCTTAAATGTAATACTCACAGTAATCATTAAGAAAATATACTAAAAACATACACAAAAGGTAAGAAGACAGGAACCCAAAAGGTTCATTACAATAAACCAACAAAATGCACCATCAGGTACTACTAAAGGATAAAGACACAGAAGGCTTAAGAAACACAAAAACAAGTAACAAAATGGCAAAACTCAATTATTTCTTAGTTACAGTAATTACAATGAATGTAAACATACTAAATGCTTCAATCAAAAGGCAGAGAGCAGCAGAATGGATAAAAAACATGATCCAACTATATACTGCTTACAAGAGACACACCTTAAACACAAGGACATGAGTAGGTTCAAAGTGAAAGGATGGGAAAAAATATTGCATGTAAATAATAAAACAAGAGTTGGTAAGCCAATCTTAGTATCAAAGTAAACTCAAAGACAGAAGCTGCCAGAAGAGCTGAAGACTACATGTTACATGGTGATAAAGAAATCAATTAATCAAGATTTAACAGTCATAAATATGTATGTACCCAACATCAAAACCAAAACAAACCCCCTGCCATCAAGTCAATTTCAACTCCTAGTGACCCTATAAGGCAGAGAACTTGCTCCACAGAGATTCCAAGGAGTGCCCAGCAGATTCGAACTGCCAGCCTTTTGGTTAGCAGATGTAGCACTTAACCACTACACCATCAGGGTTTCCACCCAATATCAGGGCACCTAAACATATGAAGCCCACACTGACAGAACTGAAGGGAGAAATATATTATACTACTAAAATAGCTGGAGACTTCAATACAGCACTTTTGATATTGGACAAAACATCTAGAAAGATTAACAAGGAGACAGATGATGTGAACAGCACTGTAAACTATTTAGACTTCACAGACACAGATAAAGAATAGTCCATCCGAAAACAGCAGTAAGCGGCAGTAATCCTTAAACCTTAAACCAAAAATATCCCATGACATCTTCTTAAAACCAAACAATAGTTCAGCTTAACTAGCGAAACACGTCTGCCTTGAGCACTGTGCTCATTCAGGAATTATCTGTGTTGTTTCAAATTAACAAAAGCAACTTTAGAGATCAGACAGGAATCTTGGGGAGCAGTGAGTTGATGTGAATGAGGGAGAGACAACTAAGGAAAGAAGGGTGGGAGGCGGGAATAGCTGCAGGACTTGAAGACTGTAATCGGTGTTGCTCAATGGTTCATGTAGTTGCACTGGTGGATGTTTTGCTGTGTTTATCTCAAAACAACAACAAACAAAATTTGGAAAGAAACAAAGAGGACCAGAGAGTATAGAGAGACCAGAGGGAATTAACAGCACGTGTTAAAGACATGAAGCCAAAAGAAACTGGCACACTCACAGAACTAAAAGACCAGAGCAGAAACAAGGGAAGAGACGGGGGAGAAGTCCCATCAGAAGCGGGCAGGAGCCAAGAGTAGATCTTCACCTTGGAAAGCATGTTTCCCCTTTACCCATTTTGAACCTCAGAAATATTCAACAGAAATTATGTTAAACTACTATAACGTTATTATTTTAACAGTGTAAAAGAAATCCATGGATATAAACTATATATTGCAAGTTTACTTTGAAATAAGACCTGGGTCAGGGAACATTAACTTTATAGTCATTAACAGTTTCCCTACTACTATTAAAAAGATCCCAAATATGTATGTATATATGCATGTATATTTTTAATAGTCGCTTAGGAACAATACTGTTTACACATTTACCCTTGCCTCTTTTAGTTCCTAACAGCAGCCTAATTCCTGACATATTTCTATTTTGCTGTCACTAAAATAGAACACTGTAATTATAAATATGTATGAAAGTCTGTATTCAGGTTTGACTAACCTAAGAAGTGTAAAAAACTATGTATACGTATTTTATATACAATAAACTTAATAGGTCATTTCAGGAAAATATTTGATAAATGCATTTAAAATAACTGTACATATACGAGTAATTAACAATATAGTGAGATATTTTCCAATCTCAAAGCATTAATTTAGGTTGCCTCCCTAGGAGAAACCAGAATCACAGCTTCCTAAGCCGCATTAGCAAGAAAATGTCCAAGTTTAAACACAAAACATAAATATACATTTCAACTAGTATGCCAAAAATAGTTCTAAAGAACCAGCTTCTAATAAGGTAACATCATTCATTCAAAGGGAGTTAATCTGCAAAATGTTTTCTAACCTAATGCTATACTAAGCTATTCAAATAATCTGATCAGCGTGTGTTACACACCTGATTATTATGACAGTGGCATTGCTCTCTCTGAGTCTCAGTACTAGGTCCTTCCGTCTGCCTTTAAGCTGAAGATCACTGTTTATTTTGCTTTACCTATGTGAGGAATGGCTTGTGATCCCAAAGGTTTTATTCTTTTCAAACAGAAACAGAAGATTGCAGTCAATGCTAAGAAAATTCAAGCACCACTTTTGATACCATATCTGCTCTTTTTTTTCTCATCCCATCCCCAACCATCAACCTTTCCTTCTACAGAAACTTTTAAAGACTGTTAGTCTCTAGTGAAATCTCTATGATGAGGAGGAAAAAAAGTTAAGTTACCATGGAATCAGCCAATTAATTTTGACACCTGCTTACCAAGACTTATCAATCATTTTTTTATGTCTATTAGATTGCTACCCTTTAGCTGACGAAAAGATTCTTAGGACAGCTAATAAAGTGAGAATTCCCAGTCAAAGCCCTACCCACTGTGACATTACTACTTTAGATGCTGGATAAAACAAGCCACCATCCTCAAAATAAACCTTTCATAGCTCAGCATGTACTTTACCAGGGAGAATTCTTTTATTTCAAGCCTATCAGTCTTCCCTTTAACATTACATACCATCTTTTCTTTACTCAAAGCATATATGAGAAAACACAGTTGTACCCATTATAGTTACTCAAATTAGCATACTGTATTTCACAGAGAACTGAAAAAGGGTCATCAATAGGGTATAACAGATCACAGGAGACAACAGCACCCAAGGAAACGATGACCTGTCAATGCTTATTCAGAAGTTATCATTACTTAACTATATCTACAGTGAAAATCCACCAGGCGCTCCTTCAAAACTCTATGAGGCAGTTCTACTCTGACCTACACAGTCACTATGAGTCGGAATCGACTTGACAACAGTTGGTTTGGTTTTGGTTTATACTGAAAATCCACCCCTCTTTTACTCACTAATATATAATATTAGTGAACACCGTCTCTGGATGCTATTTAACTAGATTAAACACGATCTGTGATCTTTCTTACTAACTGGACAACATCTGCTAGTGAAGCCCCAGGCTGCTAAGCCAGCCGATTAACCAGTTCCACTACCATGAAACATAGCTAGGAGCTTCTCAGGATGACACCAATTCTTGTATTTTTCAGGTAAATGGTGTTAATCCACCTGTACAAACGCCAATATCCCTAAATTACATACTAATCAGGCAATCTTTCTATGTATATCTAAGAAACATGCAAAAAATTGAAGTGTTTTTTTTTCCTGTTACCCACTGCCATCAAGTCAATTCTGACTCATGGCGATCCTAGAGACAGAGTAGAACTGCCCCCATAGAGTTTCCAAGGAGCGCCTGGTAGATTTGAACTGCCTACCTTCTGGTTAGCAGACGCAGCACTTAACCACTACACCAATAGGGTTTCCTTTTGCCTGTTAGCAACCAGTTTATTTATGCTAAATTTCCCTCTTGTCAGGCAAAAAGCAGGCTGCTACTGTTACACAAAAGTTTAAGAACACTTAGTTCTACTCTCACATGGAGTCAACACTGAATCAAAACTGACTCAACAGCACCCAACAATAATAAAAAAGGGCTACCCTGTAAACACAGTTCATAGCGTATCTTACCTCAGCTTGAGAAACAGTTGCTTTTGAAACTCTTCATCTATACCTCTCCCCAAACAAAAAAAAAAGCATTTAAAAAAACTATGGTATTAAAAGAGCTGCAGCTGCTGACCCGAAGGTCAGTAGTTTAAATCTCCAGGCGCTCCTTGGAAACTTTGCGAAGCAGTGCCACTCTGTTCGATAGGGTCACTATGAGTCAGAATTAACTCGATGGCAGTGGGTTTGGATGGCACTTAAAATAATAAATAAATAAAATAAAACCCAAAAAGCAGACCCATTGCTGTCAAGTCAACCATAGTGACCTTACAGGACAGAGTAGGACTGGCCCACAGAGTTTCCAGGAGTGGCTGGTGGATTCCAACTTCTGAATTTTTAGTTAGCATTTGCTGCACACTTAGCCAATATGCTATCAGGGTACTAATCTGTGAAAGTACCAACCCAGGAAACATTTCAACCTACTGCTACAAGCAAATTTCAGAGAACTTCCTTTTGAGACTTCACTTTCCAAAGCCTGTCATGAATTTATATTTAAACAGCAAATGTCACCTGAAATTAAAAAGTTTCATTTTTTAAAATAAAATTCATTTTACTTTGAGTTTTGAAGGGGTACTTTTTAACCAGCAACAACAATGGGGGAAAAAAAAAAAAACCTCGGGAAACATTCCGTGTTTAAAACACTAAGAAAACTGTGCTACAATGCATTAATAAGATGAACCGTAAGTCAATTCCCACCTTTGCTTAGAGACCAAGATACATTTCACACAGACTTTGCTATCATCCTGATAATAAATACTAGTAATCTACTGGGTGTAATGTCAGATCCATAAATCAGCCAGCAAACCTTTTATTAAATTTTGCTGACTAAGAAGCAGACTTACTTTAACATAGAACTGCTATCTGCAAGGTGTCAGATGAAAGCCTTAAAGGCCTCAACTGACTCACAGTTACTTAGTCAGGGCTCTGCTGAGACCCTGCATATCTAACAAGTTCCTGGGCGATGCTAGTATTGCTGGTTAGGCTTCAGTTCTGAGAACCACTAGTAGAGCAGTGGTTCTCCAAGTTTCCTATACCTAAGAATCATCTGGGGATCTTGTAAAAATGTAGTTTCCGAGTCAGCATATCTAAGGTGGAGAGGCAGACTGTTCAACGGGAGTTCCAACCAGGAAAGGACAGATTTGAAACCCTGCTTGCCCCTCCTCCTTACTCTCTTATCTTCAGGAAAACCTAAGGGAAGTTCCCAAAATCAGCTGAGAGTGAGATAAAGCAAAAGACACTCACTGCTATGGAGCCGATTCTGACTCACAGCGACCCTACAGAACAGAGAATTGCCCCGTGGCGCCCCTGGGGAGCGGCTGGCAGATTCTAACCGGCCTTTAGGTTAGCAGCTCAGCCCTTAACCACTGCACCACCAGGGCTCTCTGATCGTGAAACAGAAGAAATTCTTTATCTTCACTACATGAAGTCTGGGTCTCCTTTTATCTCACTCAAAGTCATGCTTGTATTTCTTATTTTAGGACTGCCCTAGCAAATTCAACATACCACATTAGTTAAAACCACATTCTGGAGTTAATCTGGATGAATTGGAATCACGACTTAGCCACCTATGGTACAATCGTGGGCATGTGACTGAAATTCATTGCCTCGAATCCCAGCTGTAAAACCAGTATCAATTCTAGTAACTCAAGTTATGAGGATCAAATGAGATAATAGCTATAAAGAGAAACAGCGCTTGGCACATAGTTAAACTCATCGAACTCTCTACTTACTATGATGACTATCAGTAAATAAACTAAAACCACAGCACTGGTTACCTCTAGAGGAGGTAATACGCTGGAGAAAGAGGGAGGGTACTGGTGAATAAAAACTTTTAACCTTTGCATTTCTCTACTGCTTGAATTTTTCACTAGGTGAGTGTATAAATGAGTTGCTTGCAAAATTTTGATTTAAAAATAATTCTCCTAGCAAATGCTGTTTGGCACCATAACTAAATGTGGAAACGTTCTCGATGAACAGGGCATCCGAAGTGGCTGCAGACATCTGGAACACTCAGGAAAGACTTGGCATCCGCACGGAGCCGGGGTCCCCTGGCGCCCAGAGCTGGAGGGGTGCGGCGGCACGGAGCCGCTCCCGACCTGGAGACCTCAGGCGCAGCAGGCGCGGGGCAAGACTGCGGTTCGGGGGCCGACGAAGGCACTTACTTGAACCTGCCCTGGCAGTGCTGGCACTGGTCCCCAACCCAGCCTGGGTCGCAGAGGCAGGTGGAGTTGACACAGCGGCCGGAGAAGCAGGAGCCGGTCTTCTCGCACGGCTTGGACTGGGACACCTGCGCGTAGAGCGCCAGGTAGAGGAAGCCATAGCACAGCAGCCAGCTGTGGCCGTCCAGCAGCCAGGAGGAGGCGCTCCCGCCGCCGGCCGGGCGAGTCCTCCACAGCCCCGGGGTCTCCTGCTGCGGGGGGCCAGAGCGGGCCAGACCCCCCGGCTCCATCCTTCCCCGCGCCCCTGGCCTGCGGGGCTGCGCGTGGGGGCGCCCACGGGGATGCTCCAAGGGGACCGCCCGCAGAAAGCTCTCTGCCGCCGCCGCAGCCGCTCCTCCTCCTCACAGCGCCTGCCCCAGTCCCGTTCCCCGGTCAGGAAGGACAGATGGACAGATCCCAGCCGCTGTCGCCTCCGCTCGGCTGCCTCCAGTCGCACTCGAGCATCGCCTCTCGGTCTCCTGACCTTGTCCTCAGCAATCGGTCCACGCCGCGGTGCCCGGGCCGGGCCGGTGGCGGGAGCAGCGGCGCAGGCTGCGCGAGGAGCTCTGAGAAGACCCGAGGGGGCAGGGGCCCTGGGGGAGGGGCCAAGAGCAGGGGGAGGGCCCTCGCGGCCCCGCCTCGCCCGCGGCTTGCGCCAAACGCCTCGACTCAGATCGCCGCGCGCCCGGGGGGCGGGGGGCGGGGCCGAGCGCGAGCGCGGAGGTGGGCGCGCCCAACTCGGGGAGAGGGGGTATCAGGAGGCGGGGTTCAGGCCCACACTGTCCCGCGGGCGGCCGGCGAGCCCCCGGGTACCATCTTCTCTCCGTTAAGGTCAGCCAGCTGTCCGGGCTGCGGCTGGATTCCAGCGGAGCTCCAGACAGCACCCCCACCCTCGCGGGAGCATACACTCTACCCCTGGCAGCGTGGTCTCGCCCCGCCCCTGACAGGGACCGGCGGCTCCCCGCGCGCGCCCGCCCGCCGGCTCCAGAGCTGGGGGGTGGCTGGCCCCCAGGTGTGGCCGGCGTGCCCGTGCTGCTCTTCTCCTCGTTCAGCACGGGAACCCCCTCACCCTGCGTCTCTCAACCCCTGAAATTAAAGATCGGACAGACTTTGCAGCTTCAGCAAAAAAATCAGCCCTCCGGGTCCGCCGTCTTCAGCAGCAAAAGTGCAGCGCTTTTCCCTAGCGTTTCCCCTTCTTCCGCCTCATCCTCCTGCCGATTTCTTCTTTTTTTCTTAAAAGAGAAAAAAACTCCCAACAACACACAAAGAGCTGGGCATGTGCAGCAGCCAAAAGTCTTAAAGGCACCGCAGTCCTACCACGTTGTGGGATCCGCGAGGGCAGACAGAGGGAGGAGTGGGGGCGAGGAGCGGGAAACCGTGGCCAAAGAGGGACCTCTCCAAGGGAGAGCCATTTCTTCCACGGAAATAATGGTCCCCTCCTCCCCAACAAAGAACTACCAGGTTCTAATCCCTGAACACGCCACCCCTCGCGACGCTACTCAGAATCCCACGTCTCTGCTTTTCTGCCTGTCAGTGTTTCCTCCTCCATCTGGGACAACCTTCTGCCTTGAAGAAAAAAAATATATATATGTATATATATATATACATGCGTATATATATTGCAACATCGATTTTTTTTTTTTCCTAGAAAAGCAGAAATGATGCCTAGCAAAGGGTCGTTTTGCTTCCTCGGCGGCAATCTTTCTTCCTTTAGATGACTTTCCGTGATTTAATGGCATCTCCTGAAATTCTTGCTTTGGACTTTTGTGCCTCCTCTAAATAGGCCGTTTGAACCTTTGAAAGCGAAGCAGAACACCAGTTGCGACCATGTATACTCGTAGTGTTGCTGGAGCTATGCCACAGAAGGGCAGACAGAATGAGAAAAAAAAAAATTGAAATCATCAAAGGCATTTCTGACAGCGGAGAAAAAAAGTTTTAGTTGTAACCACGCAGTCATAATATTATTGTTAAGATTGAGCTTGTGTTTATTTTGGGTGTAACATACCCAGAGTCATCCCTTTTAATCCTCTGTTATCCCCACTTTGCAGATGAGCTCTTCCATTAACCCCATTTGGCAGATGAGAAAACAGAGATTTCAGAAGGGTTTACAGGATTTGTCAACAGCAGGTTAAAAGAAAGTAGTGAACGAAGTTTTAAACACAAGTCCTCTGACTTCTGTGCTTGTTTCGCTGTTTACCAGGATGCTTTTATCAGCAGATGCTTTGTTCTCTTTTGTCGAATAAAAACAGAGCTTCAAACTGGTTCCTTTGGCTTCCAACGCCTGCTTAGAATTTGCATTTCTAGCGTGTGCCCAGATGATGCTGCTGGTTAGGAACCCGATTTTGAGAACCTTTAGCAGAAAAATGGTTCTCAAAATGTATTATACGTAAGAATCGACTGGGAATCTCCTCGAAATGGAAATTCTAATTCCGTATATGTGGGGTGGAAATTCATCTTCTCAGCAGGACGTCAAAGGAAACAAACCAGCTGGAAGCCCTGAAGCAAAATTCTTAAAACCTGTTGCCTCTGCTATAGAGGAAAAAAAAAAAAATCCCATTGCAGTCGACTGGATTGCAGCTCATGGTGACCCTGTATACAGAGTAGAACTGCTGCATGGAGATGTAGCTCTTAACTGCTACAGCCACCAGAGTTCCCCTGGAATAACACAGCAGAGTGAAAGATAAGTACTGGCTGATTTTGTAAATACCTGGACAGTAACTTAAGGAGGAAAACAAGGGTCCATAAAAAGATAGCTTCTTTGCAAATAAAAAAGAAAGAAAGAAAAACCATAAATCTTATTTGTACTCATGCAAATCAGAATCTCCATATAGTATCAGTACCAGCAATGTCATCATCAAAGCTAAAGACCAGGACTACCCCTTCTTCCGTTCACAACTTTCCCTGCTCAGAATGCCCCTTAGAGACATCTTGGGATAGGGGGACAAAGGGAAGGAGAACACTCTGCAAAAACCAGTTAAAAGGAGGATACTCTTCTGGGTCACTTTTTTTGATTTCCATGACTATCAAATCCAGAAGAACTTTTTCTAGTATCAAACGTGGGTGAACAATATCAGCTTCCTCTTCCACTTCTCTCATGGCCAACAAAAGTCAGCCATGTCTTTTTCACATCTAATGTGTGTTACTTTCAAACCTGTGGAAAGTGGCCAAGCTGTTAAAACCCTCAGTGCATGTGAAGGTAGTTCAAATGACACCCTGGAGCCCATTTAACAAAAGAGATCACTGCTCAGCCACACATTGTATTGGAGTAAAGGGTTTGCACATTGAAAATATATAGCTTTTAGTAATCTAAAAACAATGGCCAAGGACATCATACTTGGTAAAGTAGAAGGTCAACAAAAAAAGAAGACGTTCAATGATATGGACTGACACAGAAGCTGCAACAGTGGGCTCAAACACAACCAGGATTGTGAGGATGGAAGGAGACCAGGCGGTATTTTGTTCTGTTATTGTGTGAAGGAACTCAAGGGCACTTAACAACAACAATCATCTAACTGTTATCACCAGCTTAGTACTGCATGTAGCGCTAAAGAACACGCAGCCCCAGAGGCCTCCTCTCACCATAGCTTTTAGAATCAAGCTGAATATATGAAAATTATGCAAAATTATTCCCCTAGTGATTTCACAGAATGTCAGCTTACCCTATATGCTGTTTTTCTTTTTTTCAACAAACTCTTTCTGTCAACATTTACTAAGTAACTATTATGAATCTGAGCAAGAGAAAGCAAAGATTAAAAAAAAAAATAATTGCTATTCTTAGATGAGCTTCTCTTCCGTTAGGCTTACTAGTCTGGGAACTCTTTATACAATTGAGTACGACATATTTTACAAACATAGACACCAAAAACTTAAATGATTTACAGTGCATACCAAGAGTCAGTGACAAAGCTTGCTTAGAATCTGGACTGATGGTTCAGTATCTTCTATGATGAAGAATTTTAAAACTCCAACATGATGTTACCTCTTTTTTCCAAAAAAGTAGAGTCAGCATCATAGCAGTGCTATGTGACACTGCAATAATTCATAGTATTGGTGATAGCAGTCATAAATCTGGCAGAAAGGTGAAAAGTTATTCTAAAGAGGTAGTGGAGAAAAAGTCAGTTGCTGAAGTAGGATAAAACTGTTCAGAAAGGCATTCTCTATTAAAATCTCTCTACAAGAGAGCTGAGAAAATTGTATCTGTTTTCTCCACAATTAGTCTTATGTTGGGATTTTCAGATATTTGAGGGAATATGTTTCATTTCAACTCATACAACCTAACAGTTGGATTGTAATATGATGGGCCAACATGTAACACTTCACATCCTCAAACTGTTTGAAGGAGACACAAAGCATTAAAAAAGAGAGAGAGAGAAGTGATAGATCCCCTGATCTTTTGGCTGCTACTCAAAAAAGTAAAACATCCTATTTGGACTAACGAACCGAAGCAACCCTCCTCAGCTGCTTGGTTGAAGAATGATCTCTGCTCTGGTTATTGTTCACCATTTGACTCATATAAGGCTTCCACAAGCAGTCAGGATAATGAGAGCTGCTAAACCCCAGCCCTGAGAGCCAGAAATGCATTCATACAAAGGGATCCTTTAGTGTAATTGTGGCAGTACTCTGAATACACTGATAGACAATGAATGACCTGAAAGACTAGAATACAGAAAAATTAAGTTTCAGTACTCATTACCAGTTTACTGATGATGTTAAAAATGTTTATATGGCTAAGAGCTGAAACATTAGCCCCCAAAACAAATCTAACACTTTGCTTTCTCTTGGATTAGTACTTTTCTTCCAACCGTTTCTCTTGCTGTCACACATGCAAACACGCACATACACTCTGATGTTTCTGCCAATTTTTCTACTGAACACATTTCAAGCATATTGTTATAAGTAAATCCAAGAAAATAAATCCAAAGATTCTAAATTCATTATGCTAGGCTAGTACAGTTGCTTTTTTAAAACTGGAAAATAAAATGACCATTCCTAAACTCTTCATCCTAAATATTCAGACTTGTTATTAAAAAGCTTGATTGCTGGTAATCAATTGCAAAAACTTGTCTTTTGTGAATATAATTCAGTGGAAGTATTGACTAGGAATTCCTGTTAACCACAGAGCACTCTAAGTATTTGCATTTATCTCTGTTCTCTCCCCAAGCTTTACCAACATTACAGGAAACCAAAAACCAAACACATTGCTGCTGAGTTAATACAGACCCATTGGAGTATTGAGTAAGAGCTCGGCTGCTAACTGAAAAGTTGGCAGTTCAAATCCTCCAACTGCTCCTTGGAAATCCTATGAGGTAATTCTGCCCTGTCCTATAAGGTAATTCTGAGTTGGAGTAGATTCGATAAGAACAGGTTTTAACATTACAAGAAAGAAATTTAAATGTGTCTGTTGGTTTAGATGTATGTATCACAATGGCAAATTAAAAATGAAGGGGAATCAAGAAGTAGAAGAGGGGAGTCAATGCATTTTAGGAAGGAGGAAAGTTGATGTAAAAGTGGTAACTAAAGCACACATACCTGCAGAGATGAATAATGACAAGCAACAAGACTATCTCTCTCGAAGATCCCAGGAAAGCTTTAGGGTCCAGGCAAGAGGTACCATGGGCGGTAGAGGTGGAGCTCTACAGTGAAAAGAAGAGGAATAGTTGAGGGCATTTTAAAGTCCCTTTCCTTTCATTCAAGCAGTCAGAGAACTACTTCAGACCTAACCCTGAAAGGGGGTTAATCTGTTGGGCTTCAAATCTACATCACCAGGTATAATGGAAGGAGTAAAGTACCTAGTTAAAAATGGAGACAGTCAGTTAAAATGTGTGTATTTAGTGATAATAATTTGCTGATTCCCTTTTCCTGCATGTTCCAAGAACTTCCATAACCACCCCAAAATCCTCAGGGGATATATAGAATATCTAGAATTCTATACCCAGCTAAGCTACCCACAAAGTATAAGAATAAAGATATTTCAAACATAAAAGCATTCATAAAATTTATCTTCCAGAGTACCCTTCCTCAGGAAGCTACTAGAGAATGGAACAAAGGAAGAAGAGATCGAACATAAGAGCGTTATGAAGAAATGTCCCAGGCTGGTAGGACAGCTGTGCCAGAGGCAGTCTAGTCTAAAACAAAGGGTTAGGGAGGGAGGTATCCAGGAAAACCTGGATGAATGTTTGAAAATGTTTGGGCTTTTGAAAAACAATTAATAAAGTGTGACAGATCTTGGAGTGTTTTCACAAGAACAGATAAAATAATAACACAGAAACATAAGCAAATGTGTAAAATGAGTCAAATGTTGACTACAAAAAAAAAAAATAAAGAAATCTGTACGAGGTGAACAGCCGTGAACAATACTAACATATTGTCATGGCTTGAATTGTGTACCCCCCAAAAATAGTTGTAGTAATTTGACTGGGCCAGGATTCCCTGCATTCCATGATTGCCCTCCATTTTGTGATTTTCTGATGCTGTAAATCCTAATCTCTGTCTGTATTTAACAGAATGGATTAGGGTAGGACTATAAATCCCTTCAGAAGATCACCTCTCTGCTCCACTGTAAAGGGAGTTTCCTCAGAGTATGGCTTGTACCACCCTTTATTCCTTCATCTTACAAGAGATAAAAAGAAAGGAAGCAAGCAGAGGGTTGGAAACCCCATATCATCAAGAAAGCAGCACAGGGAGAAGAGTGCATCCTTCCTGCATGCAGTTCCTGCATCAAGATGCTTCCTGAACACATACTGATGCAACACAAGGACTTTCCTCCAGAGATGACAGAGGGAAAGCCTTTCTCTGCAGCAGACATCCTGAATTTGGACTTGTAGCTTACCAGACTGTGTAAGAATAAACCTTTCTTTGTTAAAGCCATCCATTTTGTGGTATTTCTGTTGGAGCAGTACTAGCTGGCTAAAGCACATACCAAAACAATGAAAATAATGACCACAATTTAACATAAATAATATAATATTCTTACATAAAAAAGATTATACTGTAAAGAATGGGGATTCCAGATCTTAACTGTGCTCATGAGGAAATTGAACATAGACCAAGAGGCAGTCATTTGAACAGAACAAGGGGATACTGAGTGGTTTAAAATCAGAAAAGTTGTGTGTCAGAATTGTATCCTTTCACCCTAGTTTTTCAATTCACATGCTTGGCAAGTAATATGAGAAGAAGGACTATATGAAGCAAAATGTGGCATCAGAATTGGAGGAAGACTCATTAGCAATCTGAATATGCAGATGACTCAATCTTGCTTGCTGAAAATGAAGAGAACTTGAAGCACTTAGTAATGAAGACCAAAGACTATAGCTTTCAGTTTTGATTACACCTCAACACAAAGCAAAAATCCTCGCAATTGGATCAATAAGCAGCATCATAATAAACAGAGAAAAGATTGAATTTTTCAGGGGTTTCATTTTTCTTGGATCCACAGTCAACATCCATGGAAGTAGCAGTTAGGAAATCACGTGATGCATTTGCTTCATTTGGCAAATTATACTGCAAATAACCTCTTTTAAGTGTTAAAAAGCAAAAATACCGCTTTGAGAACTCTTAACTATCTAGTGCTGCTATGACCACAAGTGGAGGACTTTACCAAACAAAATTTACCAGAAGTGGATGATTTTAACAAACAGAAATTTATTCTTTGATTGTTTAGGAGGCTAGATGTTTAAATTCAGGGTGCTAGCTCCAAGAGAAGGCTTTATTTCTCTGTGACCTCTGGGGGAAAGTTGTTGTTACCAATCTTACCCTGGTCTCTTTTACATCTCAAAAGAGATTGACTCAAGACACAACTTAATCCTATAGCTTGAGTCTTGCTTCATTAACATAACTGCCTCTAATCCTGCCTCATTAACATCATAGAGGTTAGAATTTACAGCACACGTGATGATCATATCAGACCACAAAATGGTAAACAACTGCACAATATCAGGAATCATGGCCTAGCCAAGTTGACACACATTTTGGGGTGATACTTTCAATCCCTAGCAAGGACCAAGGTACACATGCCTCAAGCCCTTGTGTTTTCAATCACCTCATAGCCATAAGCAAACTGGACAATGAAAAAGGAAGACGAAAGACTGGAGAGTATTTGAATTATGGTGTTGGCAGAGAATATTGAATATACTATGAACTGCCAAAGGAACAAATAAATTTATCTTGGAAGAAGTATAGCCAGACTATTCCTTAGAAAGCAAGCATGGCAAGACATCATCTCACATGCTTTGGACATGTTTTTGAGAGGGACCAGATCCTAGAAAAGGACATCATGCTTAGAAAGTAGTGAGTCAATGAAAAAGAGGAAGACCTTCATCAAGATGAGGGAGTGATATAGTGGATATGATAATTGGCTCAAATGTAGCAATGACTGTGAGGACAGCATGGAACCAGGCAATGTTTCCTTCTGTTGGACATAGGGTCACTAGAAGTGGAAAGTGACTGGACAACTTCTAACAACAACATATTAATAAGATGAGGGAGGTAAAATAGTAAAGATAAATCCTTAATTACTTATTAAGAACTAATTATGTGTCTAAAATTAATAAATCCAGAAAAAGCAATACCACACTTAACTACAGAGTTGAAAGCTGTTTTCCCTGACAGATAGGGAAGGAAAGGAGATGCAGTGTTTTATCATAACTCTTTTTGTACTTTTAGATTGAAAATTAAAAATTCATTCTAAAAATGACAAAAATACATGAATATGCAAAACAAGTCAGTAAGAAAATAAAAGTGCCATAGGACTTATACTGCATAGAAACCTGGGTTTTACTGCAAATTTTCCCACTTACATGCTGGTAACACTTAAGTAGTTCATTCACTGTCTGCCTCAGTTGCCCCACGTATAAGAAGAGAATACAACAACTACCTCTTGATGTGCATTTTGCTGCTTAGGGAAGGGTCCAGGAAAGATCATATATGAAAGCACCCAGGAAATGGTAAAGCCCTATACTAACTTTGGAGTTTGATGTTCATCAAAAATTACTCATTGTAACAGAATTACTCCTATTTTCAAATGAGGGAAAGGATTATTGAAAGGTATTTGGGTCAATACAAAAAAAAATACAAAGAAACAATTTATGCAGATTGTGTTAAAAATGGATCTAGTCTAAGCCTAAGCTCTTTGGTCTACAGAGGAGCACCTGAGACCCAGAAAAGTGTCTTATTCAAATTTACACTGCTAATTAGTGGCGCAGCTAGATCTAAAACCTCGTTTCTCCAGAAACGCAGTCCACTTTTCTTTGTATTATCTCTTGTGGTTCAGGCTACACTGAACCAAACTCACTGCCGTTGAGGAGAATCAGATTCGTAGTGACCCTAGAGGACACAAGCTCCATAGAGTTTCCAAGGAGCTCCTGGCAGATTCAAACTGCCGACGTTTTGTTTAGCAATAGTAGCGCTTAACCACTATGCCACCACTGTTGCCTGTCTACCAGGACTAAATTTCGAGTTAGTTACTAATATCTAGCCCTCCAGAGCTCAATCAAGTCAAGTGATTTGCCCAGAGTCACACAAGTTACTGGCATCAGGAGCAAAACTAAAAACACGACCAAAAGATAAACCAAAAACTTGGAATCAGAGTCAAAGACGTAAATGGGAAGCCCAGCTCAGAGCTTTCAGCATAGGAGATATCAGTAAATATTTTTGACCGGCGCTGGTGGCATAATGGTTAAGTGCTATGGCTCCTAATTGAAAGGTGGGCAGCTTGAGTCCGCCAGGTGCTCCTTGGAAATTCTGTGGGGCATTTCTCCTCCATCCTATAAGGGTTGCTGTAATCAGAACTGATTCAACAGCCGTGGATATGTTTTGTTTTTGTTTTGACGGGGAGGGGATATGGAAAGAAAAACCATGAGGGAGATTAAAAACAAAAACAGCTGCTGTTGAGTCGCTTTTACTCCTGGTGACCCACGCATTTCAGAGTGGAACTGTGCTCCATAAGGTTTTCAATGCCCGTGACCTTTATGAAATTAATCACTAGGCTTTTGTTCCAAGTTGCATTTGGGTGGATTTGAACTGGCAACCTTCAGGTTTGTAGGCAAGTGCTTAACTGTTTGCACCACCCAGAGACTTAGAATGGTGCCAGGCATGATTTAAAAAAATGCAGTTTGAACCAACTGAGTTGTCAGTAAAATTGTCATTGGAAGTGGAGATGTAAGAATCTGACTTCCATAAAATTTTTTGAGAAGAATGTGAGAAAGAGGTAGGAGAACAAAGGAAGAGTGGGCCTAGCACTTGAAAAAACTGTGTCAAGGAGGAGTGCTAACATTTGGGGCTCTCCAAGCATTAGGGTCTTTATGAGTCAGAACTGACTCAACAGCCCGTAACAACAACAACAAGCTATTGTAAGACATTCAATAGACATCACCACCTCTCCTTGTGATAATGCCTAAAGGAATGAGGACATGGAGAAGATAAAAAGAAAGTTCTCTATTCCACGCTCAGCAAATCATTTATAGGTACTTTCCTTCATGAAAAACCCCTTTTAAAAATACAGTGAAACTTGTCAAAGCTGACACTTGTATACCACAGAAATCTGTCAGAGAAGGAAAATGCAAATCCTTTCTACTAATAGAGCACTATAGAAAACTCTAAGAGGGCATCCTGTCAAAGGCAGAAAACCTGTGAGACCTGTAAAACAAGGCAATACCACTGAGTTTCAGCTCTCACAATTTTCATTATATAGTTCTGTCAATAAAAATGAGCAAAAATAATTTGAATCAAGCAGCAAAAGAAAGGAAATATAGTTGGCCCTGATCACAGATCATTACTGAGGTCAACTCTTTGGATAGGAGTGGATTGGACTCAGGGACACAAAGTGACCATATTGTGTGTGCACTTTATGGTTCTTTGCAACTATAGGATGTCGTCCTACTGGCCTTTTAGTAGAGGGGAGTGGAGAGGATGGAGAGGAGGGGACAAGAGATTTTTAAGAGGTTATGACATGTATGGAACAGAAAGGAGGAGTGTGCTGTCTCCGGGCAAAGAGACCAGAGGGAACTGCAGATAGGTGAGCATGCAAATTTAAATTGTATTGTAAACTTTCACTCAATCACAATGATAATAATAATAATAAAAGGAAACATCACACTAGTTTATTGTCAGAAGTCTTCATTATTTTCCCTATTATTATGGAGCTTTGGTGGCATGGTGTTTACGAGCTTGGCTGCTAAGCAAAAGTCATCAGTTTGAATCCACCAGACGCTCTTTGGAACCTGATGGTACAGTTCTGCTCTGTCCTGTAGAGTTGCTATAAGTTGGAACTGACTGGACATCAATAGGTTATTAGTTATTTTCAGGTTATTCAAATTTCTCAAGATCTCTCCTATTAGGAATCACAGCATTTTGTTGCATCATCTTAAATCTAGATAGATCACGTCATTTTAAGTCTAAATAGGTCAACTTTAAGAAGACTCACAGAACAGACTGGAGGGCAACCAGTCAAAAGAAAAGCCATATAATGAAAAACTGTACTTGTGAACCAGAGAGGTACTTCTGATTTTGAGCAACCAAAAAGACTGTTTTTGCTAAAAGCAAATCCAGTAATGGCTGCAATCAAATTCTTAAAGCATTGCCCACATAGAGATAAACTACATAGAATTTCTACAAACCTTAGTTAAATCCAGGTTTGTCTCACGCTCCCTCTGTACAAAGAAAAAGGCAGTTACATCAAGAAAAACAGGAAGTACTCAAAAACAAAAGCTTCCAAGCAAAATAAACAATTCATAAGAACACTAGCGTACTAGCTTTTAGAAAGCTGCCTGGGGTTCTGACACGGGACAATAGGTTCATGTTTACAAGGAAAAGAGAAACAAGGAGAATTATGGGCTGTCTCATCAGGAGAGATGAAGCCATGGGGATGCAGAGAAGACTCCCTGAACAGGGCTCAGAGACAATGAGGAACTGCAAAATAGCACACACATATAAAATAGAAAAGTATCTGACAAATGATAGCCAGACCCCACAAATCCAGATAACACGACATTCTACTTATTAAAAACATCAGTCTTGGAAGACTGCAGGCACAGTAATTTTGAAAATGTACACAAGTAAATTAAAACCAGGCTTATGATCCTTCCTAGTGTAAGTCCCTCACCGATATTCTTCTGTGAAGCTGATGTGAAATCTTAAATTAAAGAGGGGAAGTAAGAGTCAACATGTGCGTTGCTTGTTTTAAACAAGCACGCCAAGTTTTCCATTTGTTTAACTGGAACATAGCATGAAAGTCTTTCTGCTCATCAGAATGCATACTTTTCTAGGAAACTTGGTTGTAGGGTAAACAAAAAACGTCATTCACAAACAGGAAGCATATGTGATCATTTTATTTTTAATTTACGTAAACCACGTGGTAGCAGACATTTCAGGACATGTTCAGTGGCATGCTCTTTGAGGGACACAGTCCTTTAGGTTTTGGAGTAGTCCCAGGAGCCTTGGACAAAGGGCACGAGACAGCATATGTCTCACTAACCACCCTCAGCTTCCTCATCTGCAAAACAGCCAGAAATACTGACCCTCTTTGAACGTTGCTGGGAGAAGCAAAATCTCAAATGAGATAAAATGTCTACATTATTTTTAGACCTGTGAAGCTGTATTTGAATGTGCCCGCTTCGATTGTTTTCCTGGAGAATGCTGCCCTAGGACCCAGTGGGTCCATGTGACGTTCGAGTACCCAAGAGCAATCTCAGTAAAGAATTCCTTTACTACCCATGACTAGGATGGCAGGAACATCACAGCCCGTTGTGTTATGCCTAAGTGAGCTATGTGACTGTAGGTATGAGGTGACTGTGACAACCACAGGAAGACCCAGAAGACAAAACCATGTGATGCCCACACTCTAGTTATAGTTGAAACTCTGGGTTAGTGATTTTTGTCCTTTAGCTTAAGAGTTTGGGGACAAATGCTCTCAAATGCCTCTAATGGGCTAATATGTTTGGTTTGTGCCAGTCATTTTCATCTTAATTTGAATGACTTTGGATCTATTCCTGATGACAGTTTTGATAAGGAAAGTATAAAAATACATCACATCTACCACTGCTTCTAACAACTTACTCCACCCAACAACACATACACACACATATCATCTGCACGTTCTTTAACTACTACCTGGCTTATTAGTGGAAAACGAATTTGAAAAGTCACTGACACACACTAGTGACTTTAGAATATCATAATACCCATGAAAGAAATATTTCTCTTTTTTTTTTACAAGAAGACCAAAAGAGGGAACCAATAAAAAGGAATTAAACACTAATGGTGTAATTTTAGACAAGGATGAGAGAATTGACATGTACCACAAATCTGATTCTGGTGTTAACTACTGCTTCCCGTAAGTGGAGACAGGATCTGACAGCAGCCTCTTAGTGTCTCTCACTACGCAGTGAATTAGTATCCAAGAGGAGAATCAGAATGAAACAGTGGGTCTTCATCAGGAAATACTCTCCTCAGACTCAAGACTGGCAGAAATCATCAGCAACAGGCCTGTTGTTAATGGCCAGGAAGATGCTTAAGGACATGTCAGTCTCCCAGATTACCCCAAGTCTCCTCTGCATAAATAACAACATCATTACCGACAGATTCTTGGCTCTAAGCATCCTCTTTTAAACATGCAGACTCGTCAAAATGAAATACTTAGTAGAGAAAGATTGGAAAGGGTGAAACTGGAAATGATCACTCAAAATAAAGAAAAATATGCCTCATTAGAAGGGGGAGAAAAATATGGGCATACTGAGCTAGCCAGACACCAAAAATATGTATGAAAAAATACCAATGCATCAGCGCAGTGTTTATGTGATGGTCTTTAAGGGTGCGATCACTCAAGTGAAACCACAGAAGAAGCCAGTGCCAAACCCCAGCACATGCTCCGAAGGTTTTAGAGGCTCAACATTCCCGGGGGGGGAGTTCACAATATTGTATCAGGAGGAAGCATTTCCTCTGGCTTACGGTCAATGTCTTCCCCAAAGCCTCAGGACTTCCAAGTGCTAATTATTTGTATTCTAACTCTTGCTGCAAAAGCTAGCCCTCATTCACACGAATGCCTAATCTTTCTGAATCATCCTAAACTATCTGTAGCAATTATCCCGTGATTAAATGGCTAAAGCTAATTGTTACGTTAAAAGAAGTCTTTTATAACTTGAAATTTTTTCTGCATTTTCATCTTCTCAAGTGTCCTTTGCTCCCTTATTATTAGAAAACATAAATGTCGAATAAGCCTTCTATTCAACATTTATTATTTTGTAACTCTTAGCAGATTTCTTTCCTTTCTTTTTTTTTATCAACTAAAAAGCCCTAGTTACCTCTGGGGTTTATCTTGCTGCACTGACTGTAATTATTTTAGCTGATCTTGTCTAAATTATTCCTTGTCTGGCTCTGTTATTTTTGAGATGAAGAAGATAAAATGGAATGGGCCATTTGAAATTAGAATGTATTCTTTGTAAAAATGGACGTAATTCATCACATCATTTCCTACGACGCTTTTTAATCAGGACAGTTTCTTATACACCTATTTGATTACCACTGTTCTTTAAGAATATTCATTCTTTGAACTGTCTGTATGGGTGTCTAGATGCTATTCCAGAGGATTAGAACTAATTCAGTACCCAGATCATACTCCTTGCCATCAAACTGATTCTGATTCTCAATGACCCTACAGGACAGAGTAGAACTTTCCCCAGAATTTCCAAGGAGAGGCTGGTGGATTTGAATTGGCAACCTTTTGGTTGGCAGCTGAGCTCTTAACTACTACACCACCAGGGCTCCATTCAGCACCCATGAGGATATTATTTAAATTATTGTTTTCTAAAATGTATGAGTCGTAAAATCTCAGGACAACTTTCTGTCATTGGTATGCTCCTCTACTCCGTTAAGTAAAAGGTCTAGGTGCTTCTGGATTTCATCACTGTGAGTTCTGAATAATCTGACTGCTCCTTTACCATCTGTGCTAGATAATTATGGTGAGAAATAAGCCCTTGACTCCTTGCAAGGAAAGACCTCCTACAGATATTCTTCACAGATAAAGCCAACTTAGGCAGCCAGGTTTTATACACGTGATTCAGTTCTCCTCAATCTGTTGATAACTAGAAGAGTAAAAAGTGCCACCCTGTGGGCAGCCAATCCCTAGGCTCGTGGGTAGTCTACAAGGTAACTTGGCTTGAAAGTTGCGATCAAACAGGGATGAATGAGACAACTCAAATTCTCACTTTGAGAATTTGGATCATGACATACAGAAAGAATTAAGCAATTCAAAGCAGGAGCTAAGATGAAGGGAGTGACCGCATGCCGTAGAAGCCAGGTCAGCATAACTGGACTACACCATAAGCTAAAAGTTTTCTAAATTCAAACCAATAGTTCATAGGATACAGTAGCAGAGATCTTGGGGGAACATCAAGGTTAATTTACATAACTAGTCTTTTGCTAAGAGAGTCTTCTGCATCCAGTATTGGTGAGTGGCGTCCGGGGTCTTAAAAGCTAGCAAGCTGCCATCTGAGGAACATCAGTTTCTCCCAGCCCACCTGGAGCAGATGACAATTGAGAACATCGAACACACAAGGAAAAATGAGGCCAGGAGGAAGAAAGGTCCATGTGACTGGGAGACTATATCAGCATGAGACCAGAAGAACTAGATGGTACCTGGCCTCCACCAAAGACAGGCCTGATGGGGACACGATATAGAGATCCTGACACAGCATGAGAAAAAAAAAGGTGCTAGATCAAGAACTCTATTAAAAGACCTGAATTAATGGTCCAACAGTCTGGAGGGCCCCCTGGAAATATGGCCCCTAGACTTGCTGCTGGCCCAGCCCTGAAACTAGTACTGGGGTCAACACTTCAAAGAATGGACTGGACTTGGGTACACAGAGTGAGTACATGTTTCGTGAAATTGATAGTTTTATACATATATGGGAGGCTGTACTACTGGTTTTCTTTCTAGGGTGGAGAGGAGAGGATGGAGAGGAGGCGACAGGTGTTCATTAAATGGACACTGAAAGCCAAAGCCAAGCCAAGTGCCGTTGAGTCAGAGATACTCAAAGTAAAGAGTAAAAAGGAGGCGTGTGCTTTCACAGGATGAGGAGAGCAGTTAGAGTTGCAGAGAGGTGGGCATGCAAAATTGGCTTTGATTGTATACTTTCACTTAATCATAATAAAAAAAAGCAGGAACTAAAGCTAGAAACGCATGCAAAATGACAGAAAGACCATTGGGCGAGACATCACTCATCCACTGCCATTGAGTCAATCCCAATTCACAGGGACCCTGTAGGACTGAGTAGAACTCCCCCAGAGTTTCCAAGGAGCACCTGATGGATTCAAAGTGGAAAAGTGGTATAACTCAAGTTATGAGAACGTTGAAATAATGAGGAAGAAGAAAGTATAGACAAGTAGCAGCTGTGACATAAAGAAATGACAGAGTAGGAGATGAAGCAATTTCGCTCTTTTAGTAATTAGACAAAGAGATAAGCAGACACACAGGCAGGTGTTAAATCTTATCCAATGAGGACTGACAATTAAGTTGGCACACTCATCCTAGAAAAAAGTATTACGTACCGCATTGCTAAAAATCACTGTAGTCACCTCTGAAGTACTCCTCTTGGGAAGCTACACACCAATGCCAGCACCTAGTCCACCCTTCAAAGCAATTTTGGAACTCTTTTTCCAGAATGGCCATCAGAGCTGTTGTCGTACTACCCTTGATGTCCTAAATGTCATCAAAATGTCTTCCTTTTAGTATTTCCTTTACCTTCAGGTAAAGAAAAAAGTCACTGGGGGCCAGATCAGGTGAGTAGGAAGGATGTTCCAATACTGCTGTTGGTTTACTGGCTTAAAACTCCTACACAGACAACTATACAATTAAATTCGTGAACTTGCCACAGTGCCACTGTGCACAATGGCCATTTTCAAGAAAGAGTTCTGAAATTGCTTTGAAGGGTGGACTAAGCACTGGCTTAGCTTTCCAAGGGGAACACTTCAAAGGTGACCATAGTGACATTCAGCATTGAGGTACACTTAGAACAATTAAGTTTGCGGACTTAATTGTCAGACCTCATATCTAAGTGATAAAGTGGCAAGCTGCTGCTGAGGATTCTAGAGCTCCTCAGATCCAGAAGGAACATTGAGTTCCAGTCTTTGTGGTTGTCGCTCCTGGGTTTCAGTGAAATTCTATCTTGTTTGTGCCCTGAAATCTGTGAATGCCAGAACTCAGTGGGACTGCCTTATTTCAGCAGATATCACAAGTTTTTCACCTTTGACAGGTGCAGGCTTACAACTTTTCTGTCACCATTTGTGGAAATTATTTGCATTGTCCTTCTCTGACAGGTTTCCTCCTCTCACAAGTTCTGGCTTGTGCAGATTGTATCTATTTCTTGTACCTATTTCTTGACCTGGCCCAAGTCAGTCTTGGTGGCTAGAAGCCCAATAACCTCATTATGGCACTCACTCGTGCGCTTCCTTTCCACCCCTATAATGTCTTCTGCATACTTCCGTCATAACATACGTGTCATTTCACATTATGTGGTCTCTGGTCTCTCCCTCTAAACAACGAGCCTGTAGGAGCCAGTAACTGTCTTGTTTGTCTTTTTTGTCACCCAAATCTAGCCTAGTACCTTTCAAATAGCTGGCATTTGATAAATATCTACGAACTGAATGAATAAATGAGTGACTCTATAATCCGTACTTTAGTAGCCATTCTTGTCCAGATTATTAATAAATACATTAAACTTGGAAGCGAGCATGGGAAACAAACAATAAACTTAAAAACATGGGCAAATGACTTAAAGACACTTTACAAAGAAGAACATCCAAAGGTCCAGCAAACATATGAAAAGTTTCTTAAGGTCAGTAATGATCAGGGAAATGCAAAATGAAACCCCAGTGAGATAGCCCATTGCAATCATCAGAATGGCTTAGGATTTAGGAAAGTGACAACATCAAATGTTGCCTAGGATGTACACCAACTAGAAGCTTCATACATTACTGGTTAGAGTTAAGTTCATACAGTCATTTTAGAAAACTTTTTGATATAACTAAATCTAAACAGATAACTAGCTATGACATAACAGTTCCAATCCTAGGTATATCGAAACCAAACCAAACCCACTGCCGTCGAGTCGGGTCCAACTCATAGAGACCCTAGAGGTCAGAGTAGAAGTTTCCCCTAGAGTTTCCAAAGAGTGCCTGGCAGATTTGAACTGCAGACCTTTAGGTTAGCAGAGGTAGCACTTAACCAACTATGCCACCAGAGTTTCCCACAGGTATATACCAATGAAAAATGATTTATATGTCTACTTAATGATATGTACAAGAATTTTCTAAGAACTTTATTTGTATTAGCTCTGTATTGGAAATAAGCCAAATGTCCATCAAGGGTAGGATACAAGGACTGTCAATAAGTTCATGAACTCATCTTAGACAAAGTGCTACATACCTCATCGCTGAATATCACTACAGTCAGCTACGAAGTACTCCCCCTGGGAAGCTATGTACTGATGCCAGTGTAGGTACACAGTCTGCCCTTCAGAGTAATTTGGAACTTTTATTCTGGAATGGCCATCAGAGCTGTTGTCATATTACTCTTGATGTCCCCAATGTCATCAAAATATCTTCTTTTTAATATTCTCTTTATCTTCAGGTAAAGAAAAAAGTGATTGGACGCCAGATCAGGGGAGTGGGTAGGGTGTTCCAATACAGTTATTTGTTTACTGGCTAAAAATTCCCTCACAGACAACTACACAATTAAGTTTGTAAACTTGCCACCATGCCACCGTGCACAATGACCATTTCAGAGAGTTCCAAAATTGCTTTGAAGCGTTAACTAGGTGCTGGCATTAGTACATAGCTCCCCAAGGGGAGTACTCAGAAGGTGATGGTTGTCATATTCGGCAATGAGATACATAGCACTTAGAAAAATTAAGTTTGTGGACCTAATTGTCTTATGTACATTAATTATAGAATATTGATGTCATGAAACATTACAAAGCAATGAAAAAGAATTAATTAAAGAAACATACAATAATCCAGGTGAATCTCACATATACAATATTGAGCAAAAGAAGCTAGGTATAGCAGACATCTTTTATGTAAAGGTAAGAAAACACAAAGCTAACATATGATGATAGATATCAAAATCATGGCAACATCAGAGTGGGCACAGTGACTAGAAGTAAAGCTCTAGAAGGCTGAAAATGTTCTATAACTTGAGCTAACTGATGGCTACACGGGGTAGACATATTTTAAAACTCTTCGAAGTGTATGTTTAAGATTTTAACACCATATGTATGCTATCCCTCAAAAACTTAAAAAAAAAAAAAAGTGGGCATTGGAAAAGAGAAAATGTATTGTTTTCTAGGATATGTGCTCTTTGCTAGTATGCTTTGTAGATTTACTACATGTATGAATATTTAAATCTTATAGAGAGCACTGTGCTCCAGAAAAGCACCAGTCTTGACAGCCAATAACGTGATGCATTGGGAAGATTTGAGGTTAGAAGATCTGGGTTTCTCTAGCTCTGTAAATTTAATCTAGTTAATGAGTGTGAACTACTTTTCTTCCTTCTTAGCTTCCTTGTTCTCATGGAGTTCACGTTCTAAGGAGAGGAGGTAATAAAGAAGTAAAACGTGAGGAGCGCCAGACAGTAACTAACCCAGAACTCAAATCCACTGCCATTGAGTCGGGTCTGACTCGTAACGACCCTAGACGTCAGAGTAGCACTGCCACATAGAGTTTCCAAGGAACTCCTGGTGGACTTGAACTGCCAACCTTTTGGTTAGCAGACATAGCACTTAACCCATTATGCCACCAGGGTTTCCAATAACAGCTAAAGGGAAAAGAAATCAAGAAAGAAATAGGATAGGAGCAAGAGGACACTGTAGGCAGAGAAACAAAGGAGCCTGGGAAGCTCTCACTGATAAACATTTAAGCAGAAACCTAAGGAAACAAAGAGGTGAAGGAAGCAGAGAAGGTCCTAGACGAAAGGAACAGAAAGTCCCATTGACATGATGTCATGATCACTGGCAATGAACAAATGGAGTCAGACTTAGCTGCTCCTTCCAGTTGTTTCCAATGTGATGACCAGGTTGACCCCAGGACAGGGATTCTGCTGTCTTCAGAGGGGGTCTCACCAAAGACTAAACTGCTACCAACTGATACCATTCACACCAACTGATACATGAACACGAATGTTCATTGCAGCACAGTTCGCGATAGCAAAAAGTTGGAATCAACCCAGACGCCCGACAACAGAAGAATGGATGGGTAAACTTTGGTACATATACTCAATGGAGTTCTATACATTGATAAAAAACAAAGATGATAGCGATAGCAGGGAACATCTCTCAATTTGGTTTCAACTGGAGGACATTATGTTGAGTGAAACTAGTCAGCAACAGAAGAAAAATTATTATATGAGACCCCTATGATAAAAACTTAAAAGCACACTTGTACAAAATAGAAAAGACTCTTTGACAGCTAGCAGGGTGGGGAGGGGGGCGTGAGAAGGCAAGGGGTGAGGGTTTAGATTAGAAAGTTGTTAGAAATTTGTTTGGGTGAAATTGGTGACAATATATATTAGTAAGAAGATCAATATTAATGGGACTTCAACACAACTTGTGTACTGCTCCTCTCTTAACCCAGTATTGTAAGCACAGAGTATGTACACTTTCATTTTTATTTAATAAAAAAAAAAAAAAAAACTAGTTGACTAGCCAAAAAAAAACAATTCTGCAAGTAGAATCCACTGAGGTCTTGACCACGGTGTCTAGCCTTGCTGAGGAGCCATCTAGGCCATTTTCAACCTTCTGTTGTTCTGTACAATCGGCTGGTCTAAGTTCTTTATCCTCAGTGGACTGTCAGAGAAAGAGACAGCAAAATACTTTAATATGATTCATCAACACACCCTTGTATGTGGACATGCTTCAATGGCCTTCATTCATGAAATGTGTTCATCAGATACTTAGCCCCAGCACCCCATCTAGCTGCTCAGCTGCCCTACTCACAGACTGTTCTCCCCTAGAGGCCAGACAGGGGCCTCTTGAGAAGCTCCCACCTTTCAGAAAGGTGAGCTAACTGGCATCTAAATGGTGGGCTCCAAATGGCGATTAAAGAGGCATTGTAACAGTGATCCCTGGGCTCGTACATTAGACCCTAGATGCCACTCACACTGTTATTCTTAGATGAAACCTAAACAGGTCATCCCAGTTGATAGGATAGATGCAGTGTCCAATTAACTCATAGAATATCTGTATTTCATACTCATTTTCAAAGCCAAGTGTACACGAATCTGCTGAGACTCTACCTCGTACTCTGACATTCCAGAAACCCAGTGTCTTGGGTAACCAATGCCAAGCCACTGCCATCAAGTCAATTCCAACTCACAGCAGCCCTAGAGATCAGAGTTTAACAGTCCTATAGAGTTTCCGAAGAGTGCTTGGAGGATTTGAAATGTGGACCTTTGTTGTTGGTAGATGTGAAATGTGGACCTTTTGCTTGGTAGACCTAACACTTAACCACCACACCACTAAGGTTTCTAGCGTCTTGGATAGATTCCACCACTGTCACCACCCAGAATCTGTGGCCAAGGTTTTTCTGGTTAGACTCAGTATATTTGTTCTTGAGCCTGGCTGGAATTAAAATGTATGTCCCAGGCAGGATTCTGAGTTGTCCCTTCAGCTTTTGCCTCTGTGTGCTAATTCTAACCATTCCTCAGACTAGATGCATTTAGTCCTCCAAAATATTCCTAGTCCCAGTTTTACTTTTTATGCTTTCCTAACAATAACGATAATTTATGACAGCTTTTGCTTAATTTTTCCTGGTTTAAGAGACAAAAACAAAATCTCTTATTTGCGAAGGATAAGAAATAATATAGACAAATTTTTCTTTTAGGTGAAAAAAACTATGACCATCCTCAATGTTGACTAAAAGTTCATGTAGTAAAGGTCAGGTAACAGAGGTTCCTTGCATTTTTTCTTAAAAAAGCAAAAGCAATCTACTTGCATAGTAACAAACTCTGACTCATTGTGGCTTTTAAAAAAATTTGGCATGGAAGGTGCTGTATGATTGAAAGATACCTTGAGTTTAGAAAAAACATTGCAATTACTTGAAGTTTGCTTTGTACACAGGTGAATGCCTGGTCATTCTAGGGATTTGGACGTATTTCCTCTAAGGGCATTCTACTTAGCACGCTCTTTTCTGATACCACACTTAAAAAACATCTTCGAGAAAAAGTACTAGCTTACATAGAACTCTTTGAACAAATGCAAGATACAAGGTGCTTAACAGAGATTCTTTTAATTCTGCTACATACTTCCAATTCTTTGCTCATGGGCCAATCCTGTGATAACGGGCATCAGATACAATTTAGCAATTGCTTTTTTACAAGTGTCCAGCTGATTAACCTTTGGACCTTAATATCTAAGACCTTTGCTGCTTTGTGAACACAGAGAACATTTTCTAGCCACATAGGAGCTGTGTCAGGACTTGGCTAAAAGTAACATTTTTGATCAAATTCAGCAAACAATAAGAATCTTTTTGTTATGTTAAAAATAGAGGAAGCCCGAACTTTCCCAATACATTTTATAAAAATCTCCAGATGTGAACTTGACTTCAGAGGACAGTGTGTTCCTCATTTTATGGGATTTGCTTTGCTTTGCTTGTTTTGCCGCATAAACAAATGTTCCCTGGATGATATTTTCTTAAACTAATTTTTTTTCCTTATTTTTCTTGTGAAAGGAGAACTATTTTAATTGACATTTATCACAAGACAGAATAAGAATCATTTCAGTTCTAAAATTTTGGAAGAAACACTTCCCATCTGTTTCAATAACCCAACTGGCTAATTACATTGCCAAGAATAATTTGTCACCAACAGAAAGACCATTCTTTGGGGTGGAAACTCAGATTGCTTTATCTTCCATCGCATATCGATGGATGAGCAATTATAGAAAACTTATGATCCTGACTTATGCTGTCGATTTATTCTATGAATTAGATTCTAAAAGGAATTACAAAATACTGGTTAATCACTTACATTCCTTTAAAAAGGAGAGGATGAGTCTCTTGGCTAGTTCAAATTACATTGGAGAAATTGTATATATTAACCACATCCTGCTCTTAAAATGCAGGCACTGGAGTATGAGTGACTCAGCCTAAGAAGGAGGTGATAAAACGTAGGCAATTGTATCTGCAATATCCTCTCTATCCTTGGGGATTTCAAGCCTGCGAGTGGGCGACAGAATGTGGGACTGAAGACTATGGGCTCTGATGCTAAACCACCCGTATTTGAATCCCAGCAAGAACATTCATTAGCTTTGCCAACTATATAAATCTCTGGTGCCATATATTCCTCATCTGTAAAATGGGCATGTTAATAGCAGAGTCTCACAGAGTTATTGAGACTTCAATCAGCTAACACATGTAGAGCCCAAAGAATTTTAGCTGTTAATATATTATTAATAACAATCTTAACAATGCTGTTACTATTGTTATACTTCTACAGCTTTCTGGTCTTCCAGAACCCGAACCAACCTGATCAAAACTCATGCTGTTGAGTTGATTTCAACTCCTAGCAACCCTATAGGCTAGAGTAGAGCTGTCCCATAGGGTTTCCAAAGCTGTAAATCTTCACCAAAACAGACTGACATCTCTTTCTCCAATGGTGGGGTTGGTAAGTTCCAACTGCCTACTTTTTGGTTAGAAGCTGAGCACCTTAACCACTCCACCACCAGAGTTCTCCTCCAGATTCCTAGAAAAGGTAAACTATACCAGTATGAGGGCATCTTTTGAGCTTTAATTCTCAGTGTGTTTCTCAACACTAGCTGCACGTTAAAATTGTCTTCAAAGTTTAAGAAAGAGAGAGATGAAAGGAAGGAAGGAAGGAAAGAAGGAAGGGAGGGAGGGAGGAACGGATGGACGTATGGACAGACAGATGGAGGGACGGAGAGAGGGAAGAGGGTGGGAAGGAGGGCAGGAAGGAAGGAAGAAAAAAGAAAGAAAAAAGGAAAGGGAAAAAAGGCCAATGTCCAGAATCCACCAGGAAGAGATTCTGATTTATCAGGTCTTAGCTACAGAGTCACTATGAGTCAGACTGTCTCAACAGTAACAGGTTTGGTTTTGGTTTACTTAGAGCCTAGGAGCCCTGGTGGTGCAGCGGTTAAGAGCTCAGCTACTATCCAAAAAGTGATCAGTTTGAATTCACCAGCTGCTCTTTGGAAAGCTTATGGGACAGTCTTCTCTGTCCTATAAGGTCTCTATAAGTGGGAATGGACCCCACAGTAAGAGGTTTGGCTACACTAAGGCCCAGTGGTCTGGTGCTACAGTGGCTGAGAACTAGACTGCTAACTAAAGAGGCAGAGGGTCAAGCCCACCACTACTGCACAGGAGCAAACACGGGGCAGTCTGTTTCCATAAAGGTTTACAACACTGGAAACCCTATGGGACATTCTGTTCTATACGGTTGCTATGAGGTAGAATTGACTCCCTAGCAATGGGTTTGGTTTGTTCTAAAACCAAAGGAGGGCTGGCTCTGTGCAATGGTGAAGCACTTAATTGCTAACCAAAAGGCTAGTCCTTGCAGAAAGACCTGGTAATCCATTCCAGGAAAGATTAAACTCCTGCCCACTACCACTGAGTCAATTTCAACTCAGTGTGACCCCATGGGGTTTCCAAGGCTGTAAATCTCTACAGAAGCAGCCTGCCACGTGTTTCTCCTGCACAGCCACTGGTGGTTTCTAACTACAGATCTTTCCGTTAGTGGTCAGTCTTAACCACCATATCACCAGGGAGCTTTCAGTAAAGAATACAAGCTGGAAAACACTATGGGGCACTTCTACTCTATGAGTTAGATCTACTTGTTGACACCCAGCCAAAACTAGAGCTGATAGAGTCTATGAAGCAATTTTTTCTTTTTTCTTTTTTTAAGTTCCCCAGGAGTTTCCCAAGATATCGCTAGGACTGAGAACTGATTGTTACATCTTAGCAAGGACAGCTGAAAGCCAGCTGGGAGAAAATATTAGGAGCACCAGCACTAGGATTGCCAAACAGGAAGGAAGAACAGAAGGCCAGGAGAGTACGAGAATTGGGGTTGGAGGAACTCTTGGTTTAGCCCAGGGAGAGCCCCAAGGAATCTTTTGCACCTTAAGGCTCATGCTAGAATCATTTCTTGAGATGGCCGTAAGATTAGGCTTGACAACCGTGTCACCTGGTGGGCTTTCTGCTGCCTCTCGCCACATATCTTCCTTTTACCCTTTGGTGACACCATTGGAAAGGCAGCAGAACTCTGGTTTGGATATTCGGTGTGTAAATTCCAGGAAGGAGACACAATTTCTTGTCTTTGTTGTTAAGTGCCTTTCATTCCTACTCACAGGGATCCTGTGTACAGTAGAACGGAACCCTGCTCCTGGGCCGCCTTCACAGTCTCTGCTACGCTAGGGCCCATCCCTACAGCTGCTGTGTCGACCCATCTCCCTGAGGGCCTTACTGACCCTCTAGCAAACATATAGCCTTCTCCAGCTACTGGTCCCTCCTGACAACATGTCCACAATGTATGTTGTCCCATCATCCGTACTGCTTCCAAGACAGACTTATTCATTCCTCTGATGCCAAAAAAACCACTGTCATTCAGGGAGCACTCGACAGATTCAAACTACTGACCTTTTGGTTAGCAGTTGAGGCTCTTAACCACTACAGCATCACTGTTGGTAAAGAATATTGAATGCACAATTCCTCTGACAGTCCAGTATATATTCAGTATTCTTCACCAACACAGTGACTCAAAGGCATCAATTCTTCTTCAGTCTTCCTTAGTCATTGTCCAGCTTTCATATACACATGTTAGATGCCATCAAGTCAATTCCAACTCACAGCGACCCTATGAACAACAGAACAGAACACTGACCGGTCTTGCACTGTCCACAATCGTTTTTATGCTGAAGTTGATTGTTGCTGCCACCGCATCAATCCATCTTGTCAAGTGTCTTCCTCTTTTTCACTGACCCTTCACTCTACCAAGCATGATGTCCTTCTTCAGGGACTGATCTTTCCTGACACCATGTTCAAAGTATGTAAAATGCAGTCTTGCCATCTTTGCTTCCAAGGAGCACTCTGATTGTACTTCTTCCAGAACAGATCTGTTTTCTCTTTTGGCAGTCCATAGTACATTCAACATTCTTCTCCAACACCGTATTTCAAAGGCATCAGTTCTTCTTCTGTCTTCTTTGTTCATGGTCCAACTTTCATGTGCATATGATGTGACTGAAAATATCATGGCTTGAGTTAGGGGCATTTTAGTTTTCAAGGTGACATCCTTACCTTTGAGTACTTCAACAGTAAGTTTTCAGTTCACAAGGAACTGAAAACACCATGTTTGGTTTAGGTGCACTTTAGCCCTCAAAGTGACATCTTTGCTTTGCAACAGAGTAAAGAGGTCTTTTGCGGCAGATTTACCCAGTGCAATACATCAGTTTTCTATAGTGTGATAACTTACACTGCAGAACAGATTGAGTGTAGTCACGGCAGTGAACGAACAGTTTCCACTCTAAGCACTCCTAGCCACTAAACAGACGCTTTCATTCTTCTGACTAAATGAAAGCTCCAAATCCTGGGAACGAACCGAGTTGTTCTGTAGTAGTTTAAAAAGCTCACTTTGCTCTTAAGAAGAGCAGGAGGAGTGGAAAATACAGATAATGCCACGTTCAATGAGTCAGAGCAATGTGCCATGAAGAAGAAACAGAAAAACCATCTGCATTTCTCACACTTTATAAAAACCTGAAATTCTGAGTGATCTTGTTACCCTTTCATGTCTGTCTTCGCCCCACGTGTTCATTATAGAAAGTTTTTGAAAGTAACAGAAAGCACAATTAAAAAATTTAAAATGACTCATAATTACAATAATTTTTCCTTTCCTTTGCTTTCAGTGGCTAAAGTGAAAAGTAAGTCAACCCATCTTCCATCTCCTCAAAGGGAAGCCCTTCCCAAACTATTTTATATGTGTGTTTACACACAAGTTTTTACATTATCCTGCGTTTCAGTTATTGTCCCAAGTAGGCATTATCTCCTTGCAATCCCCACGATAACCTTTGGAAGCCAAGCCAAGCCAAGTGCCGTCTAGTTGGATCCGGGAAGTAGCCACTAATAATACTCTCCTATTTCAGAGGTGCCTTACCCAAGTTCATCTCTCATTTATTATTCATTTGACAAGTATTAAGTCACTACTATGTGCTGGAGGAGCACTCATGGTATAGCACTTAAGCACTTGTCTGCTAACCAAATGATTGGTCGTTTCAACTCACCAGCTTCCCTGTAGGAGAAAGATGCAGCCAGCCTTGGAAACCTTTGGGACAGTTCTACTCTGTCCTACTGGGTCGCTGTGAGTTGGGATCGACTAGATGGCAGCAGGTTTGGCTTGTTGGTACTGTGTGCCAGGAACTGTGCTTAGACATAGTGATGTGACAGAAGCAAAGAAGCCAAACACATCCCTGATGTACCTCTTGTCTCCTCTATGCTAAAACCCTGGTCTAAGTCACCCTCGTGCCTCACGTAGATTGTTGTAAGAGTTTCCAGTCTTCACACTTTCACCTTCAGTGCCCTGGTGTGTGGCAGGGAAACAGTTGCCTCAGTGTAATAACTGTGCTTCACAGGATTTTCAAGAGCTGTGACTGTGAAGCAGTTTCAGAGTTCTCTACCGAGACACCTGTAAGTGGATTCAAACCACCAACCTTTTGGTGAACAGCAGAGCATGTTCACCCTTTGCAACCCCGAGGACTCCTTTTGTCCTCCTACAGTCTATTCTAAACATAGTAACTCTGTCACCCCTCTACTCAGATACTTTCAGTGACTCTCCATGTCACAAAGAATAAAAACTGAAGCCTTTAAAGAAGTCACACAACCCAAGCCTCCCTGCGCCTTCATCTCATCTCCTGCCACTTGCTTTCTCAGGCTCTGCTCTGAAATGTTAGCTCACTGGGTGTTTGGTGATCATGCCAGGTGCCTTCCTTTCTCAGGGCCTCCTCTCCTCAGCCTGGACTGTCCTGAACCCGGATCCCCACCTGGAACACTTCCACATCCCCTTCAAGGCTTGGCTCAAATGTCACCTTTTCAAAGCCTACCTTCTTGACATCCGCACCACCATCCCACACTGCTCCATTTTGTCTTCGTTTGATATACACAGTCTAATTTATTTTACCTATTTTCTTGTTTTAGAACACGTTTTAGTCATCTGGTACTGCTCTAACAGAAATACCACCAGTGGAGGGCTTTAGCAAAGACAAGTTTATTCTTACACTTTTTGGTAGGCTACAAGTGTCCTCTCCCGGGGAAGGCTTTCCCTCTTTGTTGGCTCTGGAGAAAGCTTTGTCCGTTGCGTCAGTCCTTGTTCAGGGAGCATCTTGGGGCTGGAACCTCAGGTCTGAAAGACACGCTGTACTCCCGGTGCTGCTTTCTTGATGGTGTGAAGTTTCCGACTCTCTGCTTGCTTCTCTTTCCTTTCATCTCTTGTAGGATGAAAGAATAAAAGGTGGTGCAAGCCACACTATCGGGAAACTCCCTTAAGAAAGGTGTTACAGTCTTACTCTAATCCTCTTTTAACATAATCCTATCATTAGCAGCAGGCAAAGATTAAGATTTACAGCATAGGAAAACCACAAAATGGAGGGGAATCACCATTCCTGCCAGATTACCACACACATGTTGTGGGGGGTGGTTGCGTGTTTCAATCCGTAACAGAATATAAGCTCCATGAGGGCAAGCATTTTTTCCTAAGTTAATTGCTGCTGTATGCACAGTGGCTATTCTGTTCTTCATAGCATTTATTTAACAAACATTTAGCACTTATGGAAATCAACTCAGCAGCAGTGGGTTTGATTTTGGATTTGTTGTAACAAAAACTAACTCATAAGTAGTGTCCCATAAACATCAACTCTTTGAATCCTCATGGTAACTCTACGAGGCAGGTATTATTATTACTTCTGTTTTAAAGATGAGGAATCAGAGGCACAGAAGGGTTGAGCAACTTCCCCTATGTTACTCAGAGAGTGAGTGGCAGGGATAGAATTTGAATGCAGGCAAAAGTAGCTCCAATGAGGGAAATGATGATTCCGTGGCAGAATTATGGCTCTCTATGCAGGAGACCTGAATCTGATTCTTGGCCAATACGCACAAGGCACAGCCACCCACGGTCTGTCAATAGAGACTTGCACATTGCTAGGAGGTTTGGGCTGAGCTTTCAGACTAAGATGTACTAGGAAGAAAGGCCTGGCAATCTACTGCCAAAAATCAGCCAGTGAAAAACCTATGGATCCCAACAGAACATAGTCTGATGTGGTGCTGGAAGATGAGCTCCCAAGGCTGGAGGGCACTACATAGTGACCTCAGCAATGAATTCAGTTGTGCGCATGATCATGAAGATGGTTTAGGAGCAGCAACTTTTTGTTCTGTTGTACGTAGGGTCACCATGAGTTGGAGCCTACTCAGTGGCAGCTAACAGAGTCCTGGACCCAGGGTCCAAGATGTTAACCACTCTACTCTGCTGCCCCATCCTTAAGGCCTTGCTCCCTAGTGACCACCAGTGTAATTCAGAACTTTGTAACATGGACCATCTCCTTTGAACCTCAAATAAGAATTTACAAATTCACTCTATGAAAGCTAAAGGTTCATTAAGGGTGAAAATTAACATAAAGATAGTAACAGCAATTTCTTTGAAGAACACCTGAAAGAAAACATAGGTTGTGTTCCCATCCTTCCAGATCAAGTTTCAGAGTCTAAGGGATTTCCTTTTTCATCAACACCTCTTATTTCCCAAGCGAGGGAAACTTAGGTGGAGAACTGTGCATGTTTACACTCAAGGTCTGGTGTTGTGAATTGAATTATATCCCCCCCAAAAAATGTGTGTAGCAATTTGGCTGGACTATGATTCCTAGTATTATATAGTGGTCCTCCACTTCCTGATTTTACTGTGTTGTAAATCTTAATCTCTGCCTGTGGTTAATAGGGCAAGATTGGGTTGTGTTAAAGAGGATTAGGGTAGAACTGTAGCACTCTTACAAAGGTCACCTCCCTGATCCAGTGTAAAGGGACCTTCCCTGGGGTGTGGCTGGCACTGCCTTTTCTCCTACAAGAGGTAAAAGAAAAGGGAAGAAAGCAGAGAGTAGGGGATCTCATACTACCATGAAAGCAGTGCCAAGAGCAGAGTGTGTCATTTGGACCTGAGGGTGCTGTGCTGAGATGCTCCTAGACTAATGGAAGACTGATGCATCACAAGGACCTTCCTCCAGAGCGGACAGTAAGAGGAACCCTTCTCCTGGAGTTGATGCCTTGAATTCTAAACTTCTCGTTAAAGCCATCCACTTGTATTTCTGTTACAGCAGCGCTATATGACCAATACATCTACCACACAAAGCATGACATCAAATCTCAGTAGCTGACCCTGCAATTAAGTTGAAAGCATTGTTTAATGATAGAGGCAAAAACAGAAGATTAAATTTAATGTCCAAGAACTGAATAAAGTGTTTCAATAATGGCACAGATTGTTCTGAGAACTTTCTATTTAAACATAATACTATGAAAGAGATGCAGATTGATTCATAATAGTCTTTGGAGATAAACCAAGGCTAATGAGCACATGAGTCCCTGGGTAGTAGTACAAATAGTTACGAGCTCACCTCTAAACCTAAAGGTTGGTGATTCAAACCCACCCAGAGGGGTCTCAGAAGACAGCCTGGCAACCTACTTCTAAAAGGTCACAGCCTTGAAAACCCTATGGAGCAGTTCTACTCTGCACATGTGGGGTCTCCATGAGTTGAAACTGGTTTGATAATCACTAGCAACAAAACCATTCATTCAACATCAGGAATGTATAATAGACACTTCCCATGCAGTGTTTCTAATCTTTCTGTCAATTATGCAAAGAAGGAGCAAGAATTGATGATCTGGGTTTGCATCCTCTGGCAAAAACAGCACTGACTTCTTAGGGTTATACTCACTGCTGTCAAGTCGATTCTGACTCATAGCGACCCCATAGGACAGAGTAGAACTGCCCCATAGAGTTTCCAAAGAATGCCTAGCAGATTTGAATGGCTGGCCTTTTTGGTTAGCAGTCATAGCACTTAAGTTGTTTCTCCTACGGTTATAGAGAGGATAATTGGGGTAGCATTTGTAATTCACTTGGCCTGACGTGTACCTCATTTTACTATCATCATGTCTATTTTCCAGATGAAGAAGCCAATGGTCTGAAAAGTTAAATAACTTGACCGCATGGTTTTTACAAAGGAGTTGTTGCTGTGGAACTTCTCACATGGCCATCTGAGCCAACTAGTGTCTATGATGATGTTTCATAAATATGCTCACTAGACCACATGCTTCAAGCATCCCTGTGGGTATGTGATAAAAAAATCAGTTTCCTGGCCTTTCCCCAAGCTGACTCAACCAGACACTCAAGCAGCAGAGAAGAGGAAGGTGCATTCCAGAAGCTCAGTCAAGTGCTCCTGTACGCTAAAACTGAGCACCCTTGACTCTCACCTTCCCTAGCTCACAGCCAGGTTCCTGAGCTCTAGCCAGGTAAGTCTACTTCTTCCTTTCTTCTGTCTCACCTTTTAACCTTCTCAGTCTTCCTTTTTTTGGAATGTGGTGTTTGTTATCTACCCAGGGTACATAGAGCCTTTCCTCATGGGAACAAACCTGTTGCCTTCGAGTTGGTTCTGACCCGTGGCAACCTCATGTATGTCAGACTAGAACTGCACTCTGCAGAGCTTTCAATGGCTGATTTGATTGAAGTATAGTAACTTGCCAGGCCCTTCTTCTGGGGTGCCTCCAGGTGGACTCAAATCTCCATTTGTCTTTTTTTTTTTTTGGGTTATCAGTCAATCAGATTAACCATCTGTAGCACCCACAGACTCCTGGTAATAGAGACACCTGAAATCACAAAGGACCCGAGGTTGTCTAGCTCCTACTAACACCACCTCAAGAGGAAGGGTGGAACATCTGATTAGGTAGAAAGGAGAGGTTGACAGCCTGGCCCTTAAAGGGTGAGAAGGAGAGGAGAAACAGAGGTAAATTAACAAGTGAGTGGCATGGTAGCACTGTCTAAATGGGTACTGGGAGCCCATAAACATGGTAAGGTGAGAGGGGGGTGTTCAGATTACAGATCATAATTAAAAAGAGACTCCGTGCTGTAAAAACACCAGCATAGCACAAGAGATGCAGCGTCACAGGGATGTGCTAGATAGAGAGCCTGAGGCTGCACTCTTGCTTTACCATGGCGTAAGTGTGACCAGCAGGGCATCTAGAAGTTTCCACATGCCCTGGTGAAGGGACTCAGGACTGTCAAGAAAGTTAGTGGACAAAAGGGTTGGGATACAGTGTATGTTATACATCAGGGCATCGGAACAGGGAAAACAGTTAAGATTATGGACCCAAGCCATCATGATCTAGTATGATGCTCCCAAAGACCCTTATGGACTAGCCATGCCTCAGTAGGTATCAATCCAGGGAATACGCTGTCCTTCACAGCCGTTTCACACCAAAGACCTGCGAGACTCGAGACCATATCACATACGTCAAAGGCTCCTGTCTCCTTCCTGACATCCACCTGAACCACAGGAAGATCACATCAGCCTCACTCCTCCATACGTAAGATGTCATCATGAAGAGGAGCAAGGAAGAAAGAAGACTGTAAATCCTGAACACATACTGGGTAATCCAAAGAGAATGTTTACGTTATATTAAAAGACTAAATTTACCAGATTAAATTTATCTTTCCCTGCTACCCAATAGGTGAGATGGATTGACCCAGAGTCTACAACAATGGGCCCAAGCTTACGCTTGACAGTGTCTCATTCTGTTGTATGTAAGGTCGCTATGAGTAGGAACTGACTGAACAGCATCTAATAACAGCAGAATTGCTCAGTGGACAGGGAGCTCATGAGGAAAACTGTATTACTTGTCAGGCAGTGAGATGCACTTTTTTTTTTTAACTGCTTAAGTTATCTTTATTTTCAGCAACAATTGAGCTCTAGATCTTGTTACATTTTATGTTACACTTATATTTGCTTTTTGAATGGACATAGTAAAAACAGAATGGGATATCCTTTTCCTTGAGTTGTGTTGGAAACTATAAAGACATATTACTTGCTAAGAAACCTATCTCTTCTGCATATAGCCTATTTTTTAATTTTATTTTTTTGTTAGTTACAGTAAAAGAATAAAATTTCTAACATCTATCAATTATCTCATCTACGATAAGCCCTCAGCCCCCTATCCACCATGTAGCCAACACAGTCATTTTCCTCTGTGAATAATTCTCTTAAGTCTTTATAACAGAGATCTCATACAAAATTTGTCCTTTTGACACTGATTGATTTCACTCAGCATGATCTCTTCCAAATGAGACCATGTTATGAGATGTTTTCTCAAATTGTCATTGATTTTTATCATAGCATAGTGTTCCATTGAGTATATGTACCATAGTTTGCTTATCCATTCATCTGTTGATGGGCACTGGGGTCGATATCAACTTTTTGGCATTGTGGACTATGCTGTGACCAACATTAGTGTATGTATCTGGTTTTTTGTTTTTTTGTTTGTTGTTTTTTTGCATGTATGTGCATGGAAATGTAGTGGCTACATAACATATGTAAGATTGTATGCTTCTGAGCAGGTGTGTTTTCAGAGAGTGCCTGTAGCATTATCAAATTATTAAATTTACACACAGCCACTAAAAGGTAAGAATACCACTCTACTACAGGGATTCTGTTATGACAGCAACTTTAGAAAGAAGGAAAGCAGATTTTTTTATTGTGATTAGGTGAAAGTTTACAATCCAAGTCAATTTCCCAGATAAAACCACAAGCACCTGCCTCTATGCAACTCTGTCTGCTCTCCTCATCCTGTGGAAGCACATTTTTCCTTTCAGCTCTTTACCTCCAGTGGCTGCTCAATCAGCTCTTCTGCCCTCCTCTCCACCCTTTCCTCTCCCCTCCAAAAAGAAACCAGTTGGGAAAGCAGAGACATTTGAGGGCAGTGGGCAGGCAGCTGGAAAAGAAAGGGCCCAATCTATCAAGTGGGAGAAAAATGCTTAGAAAGGACTAAACGTTGTCTAATTTCAACAGGCCAGTGATGCATTTTTGTGTCAGTACACAGATGTAACAGAACTCTGGTGATGCAATGGTTAAGAGCTTAGCTACTAACCAAAAGATCAGCAGTTTAAATCCACCAGTCATTCCTTGGAAACCCTAGGGGTCGGGAGTTGCTATGACTTGGAATTGACTCCACAGCAAAGGGTTTTGTTTTTTTGGATACACACATCACAGCTGTGTAAAGCAGAACAAAAAAGTCCCCATTATACCACATATAAACAGCAAGAGTTGGAGAAGTCTCTTAACCTTTCTAAGCCCAAGTTTTACCCTCTGTGAAACGGTAATAGCATTACTGTCCCTCCGAGTAGTTGAAAGGATTAAAATGCTGTATTGTATGGGAAAGTGTTTTGCAAACTGAAAAGGCATTTTTTGTTTCTCTCCATCTAAGTCAGTCTATGCCTAGCAGGGAAGGACAGTGTCCACTAGCAGGGAAGGACAGTGTCCAGTGTCTCCACGTGAACAGCACCATAACAGACACAGTTCCTGCTAGACTAAAGCCATGAGACAGTGCTTCATTTGTCCCCGCCCCTTATTTAAATTTTAGCAATAAACACACAGATACTTTTTGAAGACGTGATGTTATCTTTCCGTATTCCCCACTGAAAGTTGGATGCTTTCACAATTTATGCTGAATAACCTTGTTTGCTGTGTTCTTTCCTTGACTTCCAGTAGAGTCATGGTTCCATTTGTCGGTGGGGGACTAGAAAGCCCGCAGTTTGCTAAGAAGATCTTTGTGCTCAGTGTTTCATATTATGGGCTATTAAAGTATGTCTCATGGCAGATCTGACTCGACAGCACTTGGCTTGGCTCAAGTATAAAAAAAAAGCCAAGTGCCGTCAAGTTGGGTCTCACCTTTTATTTCCCAGGTATATGATTATAAGTTAAATCAGCCCATCATCAAACCAGCCCACTTGGCTAATCTTCCTCTGAATAAAGTGGCTTTTAGGAAAGGGAGTATGAACAGCACGTAAAGAAGGAAGAAAAAGCCCAGGTACCACAAAAGTGAGGACAAAGGAATGAGCTGTGGGCAGGGCTGAGCTCAAGTAGAACCAAACATGTCACCAGTGAGAAAGAGCATGAGTTGTTCTCTTCCTGTTTTCCCATGAAGCTAGTCTCTCCATCACTAAGAGATGAAACTCTTCACAAACAGAATGGGAAAATACTGGCTGGATGAGTATGGGTTTTCATTTGCCTAAAAGAAAATCTTCAGGCCCATCAAGATTCTACATACTGGCTTTTCTGGAACCACAAACTATAACATCAGCAGCAACCTATTGCTTTTTTGTTTGTTTGACAAGGTCTTACCTTGCTTCAATCTTGTGAGTCCTGTGGATCTACCAATTTCTGTTCAAACTAAATGGTCCAGGATTGGGTATGCAACCCAGGGCTAGTCAATAAAAGTTCTGTACTAAGATTCTTAAAATTTGATGCTAGAGGGGAAGCTGCCTTGCATTTTGGGTCTCAGAGCTAGAAAGGTGAGACTTACATGAGGTCATTGGTTATCATCATCACCATGGAGAGGAAGTCTGTTTACAGAACAAAAATAAAGCTATGCCAAGTTCAGGAGGATTGCAAGCCAAGGGAGAGATCCTGCTTCCCAGTCCCTGTAGTTACCTACTATGCTTTGAGTAAATTCTTCTTATAATTTAAGATAATGACAGAGTCAAACATGCTGGTGATTACAAGGATGATTATAAGGTCAACAGAAGTTGTACTTGACTCAACAACACCTAGCAGCAACATATGAGGCCTGACAATTAAGTCTGCAAGTCCCTGGATAGTTGTCATGGATTTAATTATGTCCTCTTCAAAATGTGTGTATCAAATTAGCTAGGCAATAATTCCCAGTATTCTGTGGTTATCCTTCATTTCATGATTGTAATTTTATGTTAAGAGGATTAGGGTGGGATTGAAACACCCTTATCTGCACCACTTCTCTGATCTAATGTAAAGGGAATTTCTCCAGGATATGGCATACACCATCTTCTGTCTCTCAAGAGATCAAAGAAAAGGAAGCAAGCAAAAAATTGGGGACCTCATATTACAAGGAAAGAAGCACCAGGCACACAGTGCATCCTTTGGATTTGGGGTTCTTGTGCCTGAGAAGCTCCCAGTCCAGAGAAAGATTGACTACAAAGACCTTCTTCCAGTGCCAACAGAGAAAGCCTTCTCCTGGAGCTGATGGCCTGAATTTGTACTTTCAGCCTACTTTTCTGTAAGAACATAAATTTCTCTTTGTTAAAGCCATCCACCTGTGATATTTTTGTTATAGCAGCACTAGGTGACTAAGACAGTAGCACAAGTGGTTGTGCTCAACTAATATCTGAAAGATCAGCAGTTTGAACTTACCCAGCAGCACTGCAGAAGGAAGCCCTGGCAATTTATTTCAATAAAAATTCCAGCCAAGAAAACCCTGCGAAGCTCTGCAATACAATTAGTCACCACGAGTTGGAATCAACTTGATGGCAATGGGAGTTATTTGTTTTTGCTTTTAGCTAGGGATTACTTGCCTACCCACCTGTAAATGTGTGCCACTACTCACATTGTACATCTCCCCATGTATAAACAGTTAGTGGTGCAGGGAGTGAGTAGAGAGGGCCATAGGGCCACATATCTGCTTTTTAGCTGGAGACTTGACAGCTAAGAGAGGCCATAGCTTAGCATTTGCCAGACAGAAATAAAGGTCACGTACTATGTGTTCACCACAAGCAAGGGACAGCCAGAAGTCAAAGCACCCTGGCCAAAAGAAACTGTGGCAAGGGAAGAATCAACTATCCTCCATGCAGTGGACACAAGCCCAAATCCCATCCCAGGGAAAAGGGATCAATGACATCGGGAATATGACTCATAAAGATGACCCAGTATTTCCTAGCCAAGCCCCCTTGCAAGACCAAAACTTGCCAGGCTTAAGAGCAGGACAAACTACCCCCCCCGGTGTTTCCTCCCCTCTCCTTCCTTCCCTTAATAAATATGTAGTAAGCTTCTATGACATACTAAGACAAGATCTTTGCCCTTGGGAAGGTTATAACTCAGAGAACAAACATGCAAGAAAGCCAGCAATAACAATAGCGTGTGGAAGACGGGGTGATGTAGTAGAACAAGCACGGGTTTGTGAGCCAGTTACACTTAGGTCAGAATCGAGGTTTTACCTCCTACTTCAGCTATGGTTTGGGCAACTGACTGAACTCTGTGTGCCTGCATTTTCTCATCTGTAAAATAAGGATAACAATAAGATCATTGAACCAAGTTGTTGGGTATCTCAAAGTCAGCCACTGCTGTCGAGTCGATTCCAACTCATAGCACCTTATAGGCCAGAGTAGAACTGCCCCATAGCGTTTCCAAGGAGCACCTGGCAGATTTGAACTGCCAACCTTTTGGTTAGCAGATGTAGTGCTTAACCACTGAGCCACCAGTTGCCGTTGGGTATCTAATCCACATAAAACACTTGGCATGTTACTTGGCAAATAATAAGTGTTTGATAAATGTTCCTATGACTTCCTTATTTGTCCTAAAGGGGAAAACTGCTAAGTTAGCCCTTCTTCATTTACAAAGAGCTTATCAAGAATGTAGCATTCTTGTAGACGATATAGGGAAATCAAAGAATATTAGACTAAGTCCTTGTTATTGGGCAACTCATAAACTAGCAAAGGAACAAGATAGATGCACAGCGAATTGCATTTTGAAGCGCTATGACAAACCAAAAACCAAACCTCAGTGTCACCGAGAAGATTCCCACTTATAGTAATCCTATAGGACAGAGTGGAATTGTCCCCGTAGGATTTCTAAGGAGTGCCTGGTGAATTTGAACAACTGACCTTTCGGTTAACAGCCATAGCTCATAACCACTGTACCATCAGGGTTTCCTAAGTGTTGAGAAGGGTGGTTCAGATAATAAGTGTTACTGGAGGAACAGAGTGTTCTGAAAGGCTTCATGAAAGAGGTGAGCTAGGAGCTGGGCTTTGAGATGAGATGTCAGTGAGTGGAAGGAAGTTAGCCAACGTAGAGAAACCACATGAGGAAGGACATGTTCTGGGAATGAGCTAGGCCACCTTGGCTAGGGTTTGCCTTCTCCTGGAAATCAGTAGATTCACAAATGGGAAAGACTTAGTGGGTCCCATAGGTGAGATCAGAGTTTAAACTTGATCCTGAATTTAGTGGGTAGTCATGAAAGTTGGAACACTGGAGAAAGGTGCAATTGGAGTGCTGCTTCAGGAACATTAATTGCTGTGTCACACGTAGAGTGACCTTGGCAACCGACTTCCAACAGGCTGAAAGTAGGGAAATGAGTTTGGTGACTACAGTAGTTCAACTGCTTGGTACAGACTGGCTTCCTCTGCTTCTCTCTCCACTTGGGCCAATACTGCCTTCCTGTAGCTTCTGAGTTCATATGTCACAATTCTAGCTGCACGCAAAGACTAAATAGCTGCTTCTGAGTTTTATTTGAAATGAGAGAGAAAAGGAAGGAGGGAGGGAGGGAAGGAGGGAGAGAGAATACATTTGATTGGCCCAGCTTGTGTCCCAATCATGGAAAAAGCCATGCAAAACAAATGTGGCTGCCAGAGTTGGTAGGGAGACACAGCAGTGGCCTTTGTGAACTGGAAGGCTCCCTATAAGGGAGCTGTTGGAATTGTGGGGTGAGACAGTGGTTGGGAGATGATCGGAGAGGAGTAAAAGACACAATTTCTTCGGTCAAGGAGTTCACGGCCTAATTGGGAAGCTAAGTTACACAACATGCAACTGGGAGTTGGACCCAAACAACCCTCCTGCTACTGTATCATCAACTGGTGCAGCTACAATCTCCTAAATCTAATGAGATATGACTCGACTAGAAAGGGAAGCTAAAATACATCATATGCAATCTTCCATGAGACACCAAGGAGAGAGCACTCTCAACCACTGAGGCCACGGCCAAGGGAAAATGGATGCATCTCAGGCTACTGCCAAATGGCTCGAGTCCTTGATCCTGAGTTAGGAGGCTGCCTCCGAGAGCAGGCGGCGTCAGCAGGCTTTCTGTAGCCAGGCTTACTGTAGCCGGGCTTTCTGGAGAGATTTCTGCAAAGGTACAGTTTGTTCATAGTACCAAGCAAGAAAAAAAAAAAAAAAAAAGACAAAAATAAGAAGGCGTCCAAGAGAGAACTCAAAATTAAAAATAAAATCCAAATCAAATCAGTCTCCGATACATCCTGAGAACGAACCTCCCACAAATCCTTCCACACTTGGTTATCAGCAGATCGGTGACTTCAGCTGCCCCTAAAAAGCAAGAAATGTAATTAAATACAGTGTTTGAAAGGATAAAATTATATAGTCACTAAGCTACCCAATACTGAAGGCTTCCTTTCTTCAAAATATTTAAGCTCTAGGTTCTTTCAAATTAATTTTGCCTTAAGATTTCAAGAGACAAGCTGACTTCTTTGAGATTGCATTTTCTGTTTTAGATGAAAGCTGAGTAGTTCAGTAAATTATATCTCACCTCATTTCTCTAGACTTCGGTTACCAGAAACCTTTTTAATGAAAGCTTTGAGGACCGTCTGTCCATTATGCAGCACAGGGGCCTGAGTCAGCAAACTCATTCAGATTTAAAAATTTAGCTGGCTCTCCTCCAATCTTTAATCAAAAGCTAATGCACTTTTCCTCCCTAAGACTTTTCCATTCACAGTCTAAAGAGGATGCTGGAGAAAACACTCTGGGGAAACAGCTGGTTCGATATACAAACTAAGTGTATGTGCGGGTGCATGCTTTTCTTAAAAGGGATGGCTGACAGAAGGTCCTCTTCGTCCTTGAGCCTTAATAAGGTCAGTATTGCCACAAATACTTTTTCTCCTGCCCAGAAGGTGGAGAAGGGTACTTTCCCCCTGCCTGTCTTCTGTTTCCCATAGTCTGTGGAGAGGATTAACAGTTGGGTGAAGGAAGCCCATGATACCAAAGCTTTGAAGACTCTAAGCTCCTTCCTTTGGAGAACTTTGTGATGAGGCTGAGTGTCTCTCGAAGACCAAGATGTTGAATGTTTAATTTCCCGTGGTTAAACATGAGAAAAATCAGCAGTGTTACAGCCTTGGGACAGCATGCAGTGAATTCAAAAAGGTAACTAATCCCTAGAACCCTGAGGACAGCAGTGATTCTGTGATAGAATTTCCCACTTCCAAGCCACCCAATGCACTTCAAGAATAGCCACCACTCACCTGTCAGTGTAGGCTCAGGTGTTGTCTTGACGGTGAATGGATTTCAGTGGTGTTTCCAGACAAATATGGCCAGGATGAAAGCCCTGGCAGTCTATTTCCAAAAGTCAGTCAATGAAGGCTTGGATCACAAGTGTCCAAACTGCCACCCTTTATGGGATGGCACAGGGCGAGGTAACATTTTGTTTGGTTGTGCGTGAGGTTACCAGGAGTCCAGGGCCAACTCGATTAACAACAACAGACAAAAACCTGGCGGATCGCTTCCCAAAGAATAGAGGAGATGTCTGTTTAACGAAGGAATTCCCTTTTACTCCCTAAAAGACTAACACACAATCAGCAGTGTTTTTTAAGGGCAAGACTGGGCACTGATCATGGTACCATGACAGTTTATGGCTAAATAGCTTTCTGTGCAAATACAAAAGGTTCTTGCCTCCTTAGGTAAGGTAGTTCTCATGGGGAAGGGGGAGCCTTTCTAAGGAAATCTCAACAACTTGATTTTAAGAATGCTTTGTACTCGGCACTTGGCTGGCTTGTATGTCATTTCAATTTCTTTTGCCTTATTTCTACCTTGTGCAAAGTCTGTTCTTTCAGTTGCATGGATTGTATTTATCTGTTCCATGCCTAATGATTTCTTTATTACAAGCAAGCATGGATAGTGACGACTCAGTCTATTTCAGCCAGTTCAGTGAATTCCTTACAGATGAGAGTTGTGAAGACAAGATCTCAGGATCATATTACTCAATACCCCCTTTATATGTAAGCCAAGAGCGTTAAACACGCATAAAACATTTACGCTTCAGAAGCACAGCTCTCATTAATAGAGCTGTATGAGCAAAGGCAAGTGTTGCATGAGAGGGAATTATGTGTAAAAGACTTACAAGAAAACTGTACAAATTATCAGTGGATTGAGAATAATTATGCCGCAAAATGAGGAGGGCTTGTGAAAAGTTTTATCTGCAGCGCTCAGCTTTCTCGCTTCCCTGTTATAATCTGCTGCAGGCTCTGGAGCTCCAATGTGGACCCTTTCTGGGACCATCAGGAGTGCTTACCACTCCAGGCGGCGATCTGAGGATTCAGGCACTGCTTCCAATGCTTCACCCATTTGATAAAACATCGCAGTTTGTCTTCTGTGAGTTCCTGGAGACTTGTTTTTCACTAATGTCATCAATACAGCTGGGATCTATTCCTTCCGTATCATTAGCTCTTGATCATATACCACCTCCCGAAATGGTTGGAGGTCCACCAATTCTCATTGCCACAGTGACTCTGTGTATTCCTTCCATCTTCTTTTTGATGCTTCTTGCATCATTTAGTATTTGTCCTGTAGAATCCTTCAGTGTTGCAATTCAAGGCTTGAATTTTTTAGTTCTTTCAACTTGAGAAATGTCAAGCATGTTCTTGCCTTTTGATTTTCTACCTCCAGGCCTTTGCACATGCCTTTATGGACAGAGCAGACTTAAAACGAAACAAAAAGTGCTGTCAAATCAATTCTGACTCACAGTGATCTTATAGGACACAGTAGTACTGCCCCATAGGTTTTCAAGGCTGCATTCTTTATGCAGGGGAAGAGGTCAGGAGCTTAGCTGCTAACCAAAGGTCAGCAATCAAATCCTAGCCACTCCTTGGAAACCCTATAGGCAGTTCTCTTCTGTCCTGTGGGGTCACTATGAATCAGAACTGCATCAACAGCCTTGGGTTTGGTTTTGGCTTTTGTTTTTTTAATCTTTTTTGGAGCTAACCACCAGGTTGTCCTCCCATGGAGTGGCCAGTGGGTTCAAACTACCATCCTGCAGTCTACAGCTGAGCACCTGACCACTGTGCCACCAAAGCTGCTCACAGCAAACTGGCGTTAATTTCAGGATTGTGCTCCAAATTTTGGAGCATAAGTTAAATAGAAAAATAACAAATGCATTGCAGTTGAGTTGATTCCAGCTCATAGTAACCTTATAGACCTTATAAGACTGGGTAGAACTGCCCTATAGAGTTTCTAAGGAGCACTTGGAGGATTTAAACTGCCAAACTTTTGGTTAGCATCCATAGCACTTAACCACTATGCCATCAGGGTTTCCAGAGCATAAGTTAAGTGTTGAAAACATAGCTCTCTAGGGTGTCTCACCTTTAGAAGACTTTCCTACACTCCAGGGGGTAGCTTGGTTAGTGTTGGCTTCAGAAGGGGACTATAGGTCTAAAATGTGAGGGAGAGGGGGAACCTCTCACAACCTATCGAAAAGAATCAGTTTCTTGAATGTGAACTAAGACTCTTTCTAGGAGTGTAGGATCTAAGCCAGTGTAAAAGGGCCCCCAAAGCAGGGCTAAGTTCCAAGAGGGGATTCTGGCCCAGTGGCTACATTTTATTTAGTCTAGGGTAATCTGAAGACGTGTTCACCCAGGAGCGAACCCAAAAATAAAGCTTGACTGTCCGTACAACTAAGACACAAGTCACTGGGGTCAGAAAAGGAAAGGAAGTGGTAAAGAAGGAAAAGAACAGTCTGAGGAGCTCAGTTAGGGAACAATCCTGTAGAATCACCTGCAGCCTTGGGCAAAGGCAGTGAGTTGTACCTGAACCATGCTGCAGATACACACGTGGTCCCCACTGGTGCAATTCCTGAGTTCTATCCCCTGTGCACTACTTTTTTTTTAGAAGCACTTGCAAAACTTAGGAGGACATCAAAAAGGAAGTCATTTCTAGCATGAAGCGGCTCTAGTCCTTGTCCATTTTAACACGTCACCTTCCTCTGGATAAGACCCCATTGCCATCATCACCATCTCAAGGACAAGAAGGCAACTCACACTGGATTTATCCTAGTATTCTTGTTCCTTGTTCCTAAAGCCCTCTCCATCCTGACCTCTCAATGATATGGTTATGTGGGCCAATACATTCTCCTGTTTGACATAGGTTAGTTTGAATTTTGAATTGTCCACCACTTACAATCAAAGGGTTCTGAATAGCACACTCTATCATCTAGTTTTCACGTTTTCTTTCTCAAAGAAAGGTGCACTTAGCATAAGCACACACCAGAATATACAGTTTTCATACTGTTAGGATTAAATATTAATGTATTAAATAATAATATTCCCTACACCTGGCTGCTTTAACACAGGGACTTGTTCCTCTTGGACATTTCTAGAGTAGATACACAGGGCAGATGAGAGGTTAGCAAGCAATATCCCCCACAAGCTCTGCTATTTGCCATGAGGTGTCAGAAGGCCAGAGGTCTGATACCAGGGCAGGATTTAAACCAACCTCTCTGGGTTCTCATTTTGTTATTACGGCAACAGACACAGTTGCCGATAAAGCTAAGTGCTTTCTCTTGTAGCCCACGTATATGTTTGGTGTGACTGTGGAGTACCTAGGGACAAAGTGGAACAATCAATCACTAAATGTCTGTTGTGTGCCTTCTTTGCAAAAGGCACTTCTTGGTGCTGTGTGACATACACAAATGCACAGAACGTGGTGCGACACCCTTGAGAAGACTACCATCCACTTGAGAAGGCAAGGCATGCATGCCAACAGATTCTTACCCAATGAAAGGAAGCAAATACTAAAGATCAGGAGGGGGTTAGACAAGAAATGCTGCATAAGATCAGAAGCAGCACGGAACACTGCAAACTGGTGTTTTGTTGGTTCTTTGAGGTCTAACTCTGTGGACATAACAGACTTTATTAAAAAAAAAAATCCATTGCCATTGAGTCCCTTCTAATTCACAGTAATCCTATAGGACAGAGTAGAACTGCCTGTAGGGTTTCCAGGGCTCTAATCGTTATGGGAACATTTCACCAGGTCTTTCCCCTACAGAGTGGCTGGTGGGTCCAAACCACTGACTTTCAGTTATCAGTCAACTGCTTAACCACAATACCGCCAAAGCTTCTTATAGTTTAGTCGCATTAATTTCAGGACTATGCCCTAAGGGAAACTCTGGCCAACTAAAACCCAAATAAGATTTCATTGCAAGAACAGCTCTTTCTTCCTAGGACTAAAGAAAGAGGTGAACAACAGATCTCCATTGGACCAGAGCCAGAACAGCCCCTCGGACAACCTCCTCAGTGGCCACCAAAATAGTGTTGGAATGAAGAGAATGTGCCTGGACTGGCTGGGAGGCAGTGAGACAGAAGTATGACTTAAGGAGAATGATATTTAAAAGTTCTCCTGTCCTCTAAACCTGAGAGAACATGTACTTACCACTCTTACCCTGAAAAAACCCACTACCACCGATCTGATTCCAAGTGATTGCAACTCTACAGGATAGAGCAGAACTGCACCACAGATTTTCCAAGGAGCGCCCTGCGATTTGAACTGGTGACCTTTTGGTTAGCAGACGTAGCACTTAACCACTATGCCATCAGTTTCTCCTTATCACTCTTAGAGACTGGAAGAAGACAGTTGATCAGATGTAACTTATTTGAGAGGAAAGATTAGTGCATATTGAGGGCAAAAATATCACAACAGAATCGCAGTCATAACCCAAAGTTCTCCAAGCTCAGATTAAAAACCAGCTGGGGATTTTAACCACTGAAGAATTAAGACGAGTGTTCTAAAATTGACTGCCTCGGAAGCACGTTGGCACAGAGCAGGCTGACTCAGCAGCCAGTATGCAAAAGGACAACATTTAGCCATGTGGCTTTACTGAGCATGAGGGACAGGACCGGGCAGCCACGGCAGTAGTCACAAACTCCCATTAGCTCACGCCTCCGAATCCCCTTCCTTTGCCCAAATGCGCCTGGTACACACTTGGATTTGGTGTGGACCCCACAAAGAAAGCCAGCTGCCCAAAGACTGGGAAAGGGTGGCATAAGAGAGCCAGTCAGCGGAGCACAGGCACTGACAATGAGCTGTATTTTCTTGACCAGGGAGCACATTTTATTTTTTAAACGAACTATGTAAAGAGAGTCGTATGGCCAAATAAATTATGAGGAGTTAAGGAGTGGGTGTGGAATTACAAAGTTGACAGAGTCGTAACGTGGCAGTCACAGATGGTTCCCTTCAGCTCAGCCAAGTGGGAGGCAGGAAGAGCTGGGGAAAGACTCCCCACGGTCCCTGTAAGCTATTTCCTATTAGTAACAGAGCTGGTGATTTCACCATTAGGAGGGAAGCCTCATTCCCTAAAGCCTCATATTCCCATAAAGAATTCCAAGAAAGAACTCTTGCCCCTTCTTTCTCCACAGTCCCTCACAGGCTTTGTCCAGACTGGCTTAAGTATTTGTTGACTTAGGAAGAAGGACCTGAGCAGCTGTGGTGCCTTGCATCTTCCGTTCTTTGGAGTGGTCTGACCTCAGCCGTCATTGTCCTCTGCCACCCTGCAGGGAAAGCTGGCCTGGGTAACCCCACTGCCCAGGCAGCAGTGATGGCACGGATGCAGGGAAAGCCCCCAGGCGGGACTGACCTGCTGCAGGTGCCCTGGGGTAGCTGCACTAGTTATTAAATATGGAAATATTATTACATTTAAAAAATTGCCTTCAAGTGGATTTCAACTCATAGTAACCCTATAGGACAGAGCAGAACTGTCCCATAGTGTTTCCAAAGAGCTCTCGCAGGATTTGAACTGTCAGCTTTTTGGTTGGCAGCTGTAGCTCTTAACCACTATTCCACCAGAGCTTCTAATATTGTTATAGCAGTTTGGAAATAATATGAGTGACTGCAGCAGTAAAATAAGATAAATAACATGCATTCCAGCATGTGTGGTTTTATTTCAGAAATCACATGCACTGTGATACTAAGGGAAACCCTGGTGGCTTAATGGTTAAGTACTGTGTCTGCTGACCAAAGTGTCGGCACTTTGGATCTGCCAGGCCCTCCTTGGAAACTCTACAGGGCAGTTCTACTCTGACCTCTAGGGTCGCTGTGAGTCAGAATCAACTGAATGGCAGTAGGTTTGGTTTTTTTGCAGGGATGACGCCGGGACTCTTCTTTTGCATCAGCAGATCCTGCTGTGGAGTTTAGGTGATTTATTTCAAGTGTTGGTGCCCCTGCCTGAAAATATACCAAACAATTCCAAGTCAGGCTATAATTCAAAATGAATGCTGATCTTGAATGACTAATGCCCAAAAAGAAATGGCAGGAGAAAGACAGAACCTCCATTGTATTGTATTCTTGACCTGGATTCCTCCTCTACACAGTTGTATTGCAAAATTTGTTTCCTTTGGTGGTCTTCCCCTACCTCAGCTTTGCATTTGAATCCTGCTTTTGCTCAGAGGTTATAGGTAAACACCAATGCTCCTCTGTAGTATGATTAAGAATGTGGTTGACCTAACCTGCTTATAAACTCCTATAAAAGTAACTTATCTGCCCACCATTGGAGAGCAGTCTTCATAGTAGCAGCTTTGATGGAATCCTTTTTCTTTTTTTTAAATTTTTTATTTAATATAACTGAGTGAAAATGTACATTCCCATGTAAATTTACATACCCACCTATATGCAGCTTCCACTGCTCTCCCTGCCCGGTGACACCACACTATTCCTCTCTGCGCCATACATGTCTCATTCTCCCAACAGTCTCTTTTTCCCCTCCTCTCCACTCACTCTCCTTCCTCCAGCCAGAGGTCAGCAGGATGACATCCCATAGATGCATAGAACCATAAAGTGCATCCAATATATGGTCATTGCATTGCCAAGTCCAATCCATTCCTGTCCGAAGCGTGGACCTTCATTATGATTTATGGTCAAGGGCAGCATCAGGGTGAGGGGCCATGCTCCCAGGGGAACCCTGAAACCACTGGACCATCAATTGAGGTCTTTTAGTGGGGATCTCAGGGTGCACCCCTTTTAATTCCTGTGTTGCCAGTGAGACTCAACTTAGTGAGCACCATTGTGGCTATCACTGGTGGTGGCCGGGCACCATCCAGTTCTTCTGATCCCAAGTCGATGTAGGCACCTGCTGATGTGGGTCTCTTTGTCTTCTGGGTTGTCTTTCCCCCATGTCATTTTGGTCCTCGGTGACCATCTATTCCTGCTGAGTTGGGACTATTTGCTGTGCCCTCGGATGGCAGCTTGGCAGCTTTTAGGACCCCAGATGCCACTCACCAACTTGGGGTGCAGAGAGCCCTCTTAGCAAAACGCTAGTTGTGCCAATTGGCCTCTCTTTCGCCTAAGAGCATGGTCCACCGTTCCCTGCCCCAGCTACTGTATCCTTGCAATATTGGTTTACGATGGAAGGAGTACTCATGTTATGTTTAAGTCCACTTAATATTGTTCTTGTTTCTAATGTGTGCTATCACCGATTTCACCCAACCAGATACCTAGCGACTATCTAATCTAAACCCTCCCCCCCTTCCCTTGCAACAGTCAAAGAGTTTTTTCTTCTATACACAGTCTGTTTTTGAGATCTTATCGTAGAGGTTTCATACAGTGTTTGTCCTTTTGTAGCTGACTACTTTCACTCAACATAATGTCTTCCAGTTGAAATCAGGTCACTAGATGTTTCCTGAAGTCATCGTTGTTCTTTATCATTGCATAGTGCTCCATTGAGTATATATACCGTAGTTTACCTATCCATTCTTCTGTTGTTGGGCATGAGGGTTGATTCCATCTTTTTGCTATCGTGGACTGTGCTGCGATAAACATTCTGGTGCAGGTGTCCACTGGTGTGAAAGGCCTTGATTCTGGAGGATATATTCCAAGCAGTGGAATTACTGGGTCAAATGGTATATCGATATCCATTTTTTTAAGGAAGCGCCAGATTGCTTTCCAAAGAGGCTGGACCATTTTGCAACCCCAGCAACAATGTAGGAGGGTTTCACTTTCTCCACAGCCTCTCCAGCATTTGTTGTTTTGTGTTTTTTGGATCATGACCAACCTTGTTGGGGTGAGATGGTATCTCATTATCGTCTTGATTCGAATTTCTTTAATAACTAAAGATCGTGAACATGTCCGCATGTGTTTTTTGGCTGCCTCGATCTCCTCTTTAGTGAAATGTCTGTCCATATCCTTTGCCTATCGCTTAATTGGATGATTTATCTTCTTCTTGTTGATATTTTGTAGTATCTTATAGATTATGGAAATCAGGTGTCAGTCTGACATAGAGTTTCCCAATGTTTTTTTCCAATTCTGCAGGTGTTCTTTTAATTCTATTAATAGTCTTCACATGAGCAAAAGTGTTTAATTCTTAATAGATCCCATTTATCTATTTTCTCTTCTGATGATTGTGGTTTGTTTGACAGATTTTGGAGTCTGTCCATATTGTGTATTAAAACTTCCATTGTTGTTCCTACCTTTTCTTGGATGAGCTTTATTGTTTTAGGTTTGATATTTAGGTCTTTTATCCAGTTGGAGTTTGTTTTTGTATAAGGTGTAAGATATGGATCTTGTTTCAGTTTCTTGCAGATGGATATCCAATTTTGCCAGCACCATTTGATGAAGAGACTGTTTTTACCCCAGTTTAATGTCTTAGGGCCTTTGTTGAATATCAATTGTTCATAGGCAAATGGTGTCATCTCTGGGGTCTCAGTTCTGTTCCACTGATCAATCTGTCTGTTCTTATACCAGTACCAGGCTGTTTTGACCACTGTGGCAGTGTAATATGTTCTAAAGTCAGGTAATGAGAGGCCTCCCAGTGTGTTCTTCTTCTTTAGTAGTACTTTGCTTAGCCGAGGCTTCTTCCCTTTCCAAACAAAATTGGTGATTTGTTTCTCCATCTCATTAAAAAATGTCACTGGAACTTGTATTGGGATTGCATTATTTAAATAGATTGCTGTGGGTAAAAGACATTTTCACAATGTTAAGTCTTCCTATCTATGAGCAGGGTAGGTTTTTCCATTTATCTAAGTCTCTCTTAGTTTCTTGTAGTAAGGGCTTGTAGTTCTCTTTGTAAAGGTCTGTTATTTCTCTGGTTAGATTAATTCCTTGATTCCTTGATTCCTTAATTCCTTGATCCTTAATTCATTGATCATTCTCATTTGATCTTTATCTTCTTAGGGGCTATCGTAAATGGTATTGATTTGATAATTTCTTCCTTAACAGTCTCATTGTTGGTATAAAGGAATCCTACTGATTTACTTATGTTTATCTTGTATCCTGAGACTTTGCTGAACTCTTCTATCAGTTTGAGTAGTTCACTTATAGATTCCTTGGGATTCTCTGCATATACAATCATATCATCTGCAAACAGGGAGGTTTTAAACTTCCTCTTTGCCAGTGCAGATGCCCTTTATTTCTTGGTCTTGTCTAATTACTCTGGCTAAAACTTCTAGCACAATGTTGAATAGAAGAGGTGAGAGTGGGCATCCTTGTCTAGTTCCTGATCTCAAGGGAAAGTCTTTCAGTCTCTCTCCACTCAGGATGACGTGGGCAACTGGCTTTGTATAAATGGCCCTTATTGAGTTGAGGAATTTGCCGTCTATGCCCATTTTGCTAAGAGTTTGTAGCATGAATGGGTGTTGGACTTTATCAAATGCCTTTTGTGCATCAATGGACAAAATCAGGGAATCCTTGTCTTTTGTGTTACTTATGTGGTTAATCATATTAATTGTTTTTCAGATGTTGAACCAGCCTTGCATCCCTGGTATGAATCCCACTTTGTCATGATGGATTATTTTCTTGATATGTTGTTGTATTCTTTTGGCAAGAATTTTGTTGAAGATTTTTGCATCTAGATTCATAAGTGATATCGGTCTGTAGTTCTCTTTCTTTGTTGGGTCTTTCCCTGGCTTAGGTTATGCTGGCTTCATAGAATGCGTTTGGAAGTATTCCATCCCTTTCTATACTGTGAAATAGTTTCAGTAGTATTGGAGATAACTCTTTCCTAAATGCTTGGTAGAATTCTGCAGTGAAGCCATCTGGACCCAGACTTTTTTTGGTTGGCAGTGTTTTGATGACCTTTTCAATCTCTTCCTTTGTAATGGATTTATTAAGTTGTTCTGCTTCACATTGTGATAATTTGGGTAGGTGGTATGAGTCAAGGAATTGGTCCATTTCCCCTAGGTTTTCAAATGTGTTAGAGTACAGTCTTTCATAGTATTGTTATGGTATTTTTGATTTCTGTTGCATCTGTGGTGACAACCCCCCTCTCATTTCTAATTTGGGTTATTTGTTTCCTTTCCTGCTTTTCTTTAGTAAGTTTAGCCAATGGTTTGTCAATTTTGTTGATCTTCTCAAAAAACCAGCTTTTGGTCTTTTCAATTTTTTCAATTGTTTTTCTATTCTCTAATTCATTTAGCTCTGCTCTAACCTTTATAACCTCGTTTCTTCTGGTGCCTGAGGGGTTTCTCTGTTGTTCTCTTTCTACTTGTTCAAGCTGTAGAGTTAGTTCCTTGATTTGGTTTCTTTCTTCCTTCCAGATGTGTGCATTTATGGAGATACACAGACCTCTGAGCACTGCTTTGGCTGTATCCCATAGGTTCTGGTAGGAAGTGTTTTCATTCTCATTGGAATCCAAGAATTTCTTTAATTCATCCTTGATTTCCTCTATAACCCATGTTTTTTTGAGCAAGATGTTGTTCAGTTTCCAAAAGTTCCACTTTCTGTCTATGTTTTTTCTGCTATTGATTTCAACTTTGATGGCTTTATGATCTGAGAAGATGCTTTGCAGTAATTTAACGGTATGGATTTTGTTGAGCATTGCATTATGACCTATCACGTGGTCAATTCTAGAGAATGTTCCATGTGCACTGGAGAAGAAGGTGTAGTTGTCTGCTGATGGGTGGAAAGTTCTGTATATATCAATGAGGTTTAGTTGGTTAATTGTGGCAACGAGGTCTTCTGTATCTTTACTAAGCTTTTTTCTAGGTGATCTGTCTAGTATTGAGAGTGGAGTGTTGAAGTCTCCCACTATTATGGTGGAGTCATCTAACTCTCTTTTGAGTGCAGTCAGTGTTTCTTCGACATATTTAGGTGCTCTGATATTAGGTGCATAAATATTTAATATAGTTAAGTCTTGCTTGTGTAGTGAACCTTTCAGCAATAAATAGTGTCCATCTTTGTCCACGATGGTGGATTTGACATTAAAATTGATTTTGTCTGAGATTAGAATTGCCACCCCTGCTCTTCTTTGTTCATTGTTAGCTTGATATATACTCTTCCAACCTTTAATTTTCAGTTTGTTCCTGTCTTTAGGTCTCAAGTGAGTTTCTTGTAGACAGCATACGGATGGGTCATGTCTTTTGATCCAAGATGTCCTTTGATGTCTCTTTACTGGAGCATTCAGTCCATTCACATTCAATGTAATTATTGATAGGTATGTGTTCAGTGCTGCCATTATGATATGTTTATTTTTATGTTGATGTTTTCTCTGTTGTTCTTATTAGTCTGTTCTGGGATGTTCTTTTTTGTGAGTGGATTTTTTCACCTTTTTCAGAGCTGGTTTTGTGGTTGTTGAGACTCCTGTGTTACATTTCTTGAAATGATATATCTTTGTTGTGCTTTACAGCTGCCCCTATGATCCCCCTTAATAAACTATATATGAACTCAATTTTAATTACTACCAGTCTTGTCATCTTCCTCTCCATCTGGAAGGACTATAACAACTGTAGTACATCCCTCTTTTTAATACAATGACACCATAGTTTTCATGATGATCACTGGATTGCTTCTTTCCTTATCAAAGCTGTGATTGGCTTTGGAGCCTTCCCTAACTGAGTAGAGTTTTGAGTAGTAAAGTCGTTCTAAAATATAAAGTTAGTGATTTTGTACTTCTAAGCCTGAGCCAAGAACTTCTTTCAATATTTCTTGTAGTTTGGGTTTGGTTTTTACAAAGTCTCTGAGTTTCTGTTTATCTGGGAATGTCTTAATTTCATTTTCGTATTGGAAAGATAGTTTTGCAGGATATATAATTCTTGGTTGGAAGTTCTTCTCCTTCAAGGCTTTGAATGTGTCATGCCACTGTTTCCAGGTATGGTTTCTGCTGAGAAATCTGAAGAGAGCCTACAGGGTTTCCCTCTGAATGTTAGCTTTGCTTTGAGTCTTGTTGCCTTTAAGAGTTGCTGCTTATGTTTCATTTTGTTGAGCTTGATTATAATACATCTTGGAGTCTTTCTTTTGAGATCTATATCGGGTAGCGTATAAAATGCATCTGAGATGTCTATATTCTCTTCCTTCATGATTTCTGGGAAGTTTTCTGTCAGCAGTTCAGCAACAATACTCTCTGTTTTCTCTGATGTCTCACCCTGTTCAGAGACTCCAATTAATCTAAGGTTGTTCCTCTTAATGAGTCCCACATGCTTCTTAATACTTCTTCTTTTTTCTTGTTTCTTTTTTCTGATTTCTGCTCATCGATGTTGGCCTCAGTAGCTCTGTCTTCCAAGTCAGAAATTCTTTTTTCTATTTGTTCCATTCTGTTTTCTTGGCTTTGCATGGAAGTTTCTATGTCTTTGATTCTGTTCTTGATCTGTTGCATTTCAGAGTACTGGTGTTCCATCAGATTGAACATCTTGCTTAATTTTTCATTTTGTTCTCCTGCATTTTGTATAAGGTCTAGAAGGGCTCTGTATATAATCATTTTGTATTTACTTTCTGACACTTTCATAAAAGTTTTTTCATATGGAAGACTCCTTGGTTGCTTTGTTTGGGAGCTTTCTGAAGCCATGGCTGATTTCTTGTGTGCCACAAGTGTCTGTTGCTTTTTGGGACCCATGTGAGTATGTAGAGGCTGGAAGAGGTACTGTGAGGATGGACTGCAGATGCTTCTCTAGGCTGTCTTAAAATGTAAAACAAAAGTTATCTGACTACTTCCCAAGTCAGTCAGGTTTTCAGATGTGAAGATCTCTCTTCCCAATTGGCAAAGTAAGCACCTCTGTATCCAATGCCAGATGATACAAACTAGTTCAAAATCCAGCAATGCTACTGCCCTGTTGGCCTCTGCTGACGGAGCCCAGCCTTAGACAACACTGTGTAAACTACTGCTTTTCTGGTAGAAAAGTGCTGTCCTGTTTGCAGGCTCTGGCTCCCAGGCTAAGAATAAGGTCCCGCTAAAATTTCCATATCCAACATTGCTTCCCTCACATAGGTGCTGCTGCTTCTGTACAAAGCACGCTGTGGCAGAGATAAAAAGACAGGCCCAAAGTGGCTAGGTGTACAGAGTTATAAGCCTGACTCTCAAAATACGGCAATTTCGCCTGCCTATCTCATCAGCAGTGCATCGCTAGGCATGACCCAGCTCTGCCCACCAACTAAGACAGAGAAAAAAAGTTAAAATGGTGCATTTACCGTCAGTCCATGAGAGCCAGGGCTAGCCAGGAGTGGGAATCAGCAAAAGAGAAGAGGTTTTTCGCTCAGTGGTATGAAGTTCAAATTAACAGCCCTGTGCCATGTCCTGGGGCTCACTAGGTGACCGGAAGGCTCCGTTTGATTATCAGTTCAGGTCTTGGTTTTCAGAGGGATATAAGGAGACTTGTGCTTAGTCCGCCATCTTGACTGTGCTCCCAAACTGCTAACTTTTTGGTTAGCAGATGTAGGTAGCATTCAACCACTACACCACCGGGGTTTAGCTTTAAATGTGGAATGCAAGGAGTCTGCTCAGCTCAGCTGCTATCAACACTCTTGAGTTGTAACATTTCACTGTTTAACTTACCAGCTACCTAGCTTTATCAGAATCTCAAAATGTAATCTTTCTGTTCTACAACTTAATGATTCAAGAAGAAATTTTGCTTATGCTTAACTGTAATGACTTCGTGATTGTTTCCCTTGTCAGCTCAGTAATCTGTTGGTTTTCATAAGCCCCCCAAAGATTCAGAGATAAAAACATTGCCTAGAGCTTTCTTTAAAATGTCTGCAATTCTTGCCAATATGTGGACAAGAAATCTGTGAAGAACAAATTACCTTACCCGAAGAGAAGGAAGCACTTCTTTGTAAAATGAAGTTTAAAATAAACCAAAACCCCCCACAAACCAACCAACCAACCAACCAACCCTTTGCCGTAGAATTGATTCCCACTCACAGTTTAAAAATAGGGTTTTGGACTTTTTTGGGTGCTTGGTTGGAGATATGACACTAGTCTGTCCCCTCTGCGCTTAAAAGAAAAAAAAATAAGACGTCGGTCCTGGTGTTACGCAAAGAAATTTCAGTTTGGGGGTGGGAAAACACAATCGGTGAGGAAAAATAGTCATCATTGCTACAGGTTTTGAGAATTTGGAATAAAGAAAATAAAACGTAATGTCTTACGTTCTGATATTTGCTATTCCCATTTTGGAAAGCCAGGTGACATAGTGGTTAAGAGTTAGAGCAGCTACCACAAAAGGCCAACGTTTCAAATCACCAAGCACTCTTTATAATGGTATAGGGCCATTCTACTTGTCTTATAGGGTCGTCACGAATCGGAATCTACTCAACAGCAACGGGTTTCATTTTATTGATATTTACATTTTGAAATATATACTTTCTTTAGAGCAAGAAGGGGAAAAAATACTGTATTTTGCAGAAAGACTGCCAGCCTACTGTCTAGAGCTATTTAACATTCCCATGAGGAAAGGGTGTATCATGAAACTTCCTTTGATAGGAAACCATACCTTCTATCCTCTGGCATGTCCCTCAACCACAGAAGAAATCTTTTTTTGTAAAAATATCTTGCAGCAGATAAAGAAATAACAAGAAATACAGACTATGGAATGGAGGGCACCCAAGTATTCCCCAGAATCCTTTGCAGAGCTGAGACCATCTTGAGAAGAAACACACACTGTAATCTTTAATGCTTTTATTTTTTCCTGATGAAAGTTTAAAAATCTTGATATGGAGACCAAAATTATCTAAGCAAAATTAATTTGTTAAATTAGAAAGGGGGGAAAAAAGAAACAGGTTGTCATTTGAAATAATGAATACTACGACATAGTGACTACATGTTAAGTCCTAGTCTTAAGAACACAGATATACCCACAGGGATTTGTATTCAAGTTCTATGCTAGCTGAGAGCATTCTTCTCTCAAAAGAAGTGGGAAGCATATAAGACAATCTTTTTTCTCGCCTCTCCACAAGCTGTGAACCGTAAGTCTGAATCTGTAACTTAGACTGGATATGGTTATAAAGCCTCTCTCTGCTGTGTCTGTCTGCCCTGGGAAGTAGTTCCTCCCAGGCCCTGGCTAAACACACTGGCATGTCCCTGACTTTTCTGGACACACTTAATAAAAACTGTTCTCTTGTCACTTCAAGTAGTAAGTCATGGTCTTGGTTTAAGAGTTAAAATATCTACCTTCAGTAAGGTCGAAACATAAAATTCTGCTTTAACATTAAGTAATAACATTAAACTTTCAATCTCAAAATGCACATCCTGTCCCTGGCTCAGGCCTGCCCAAATGGGTATCTTGCAAGCAGAGGAAGCAGCATATGCTTCTGGGCTTTTCTCTTACCTAGGGCTGCTCCTCCTTCTGACTGGGAGACTCTTGTAACCAGATCTTGGATTCTCAGTAACCACAGGGTTGGAGGGCAAGGAGGAGGAAGGGATTAGAGAGAACAGTTCTTACTTTCCAGGTACTGGGGTGGTGATTTAGATTCTGAGTTTTCTAGGTTCAATTTGTGTTTAAAGTGACTGACTTGGGGCAGAAGTTCGGGTGGCATGGTGGTGAAGAGCCCAGTCAAAAGACTGGCAGTTCAAACCCATCAGCTGCTCCTTGGAAACCCTATGTGGGCAGTTCTGTTCTGTCCTATAGAGTTACTATGAGTTGTTTAAGGGATTGGTAGTTGTCAGAGACACTCCCCCCACTCCACCCCGACCCCACCTTCCACCCCTCACTCCCCATCCCTCCACAGGGTGAATCAGTCCAGGTTCCAATCAGTTGCTTACTCCTGTCAACAACAGAGTTACCTCCTTCTGTCTGTTGTGGTCCCTGGCTTCCTCCACGGGCATGTTCTGGACAAGATCTAAGGAAACCCTGAGGCCTTCTAATGCAGGGAACTGTCTTGACCTTCTCATCAAAGCAGCTAGCCAGCCTGTCTCTTCCTCTAGGTGCAAGTCAGAAACTAAGGCCACTCTGTCCCCCAAGCAACAGTTTTCACACAGCAGGTTCTTGAGGTGGTCTTGCAGAGATTCCTTTCCCTCTGTTTCAAGGGAAGGACAGCACTCGCATTCTGTCTCCATGGGCATAGGGATGCAACTTATTCATTGCCCTGTGAACCTCTCTCTAAAAGTGCTGTTATTCTTATTTCCAGTGTCCACCATTGTAGACAGACTCCTATTAAGGGTGAAATACTTAAAGAGTTGTTAAGCTGATATTATTTCACATGCACATTTTTTTCTTTTTAATCCTGTATGGTCATCTGGCATTCATTTTGCAATTTGGAATTTGCTATTTTTATTGTCTGTAGTCTTAGATGAAATTTCTACCCTAACAGCTCACTGTATCAGTGTTTGCAAGACATTCTGGTTCAGCCTTAAGACTTCAGAGGAGGCAGATGCGTGTCAGATATTTGATGTTCCAGATTTTTAATATAAGTTACGTGTTGCTGGCATAACCCAAAGGTAATACAAATGTGATAATGAATTCAATTGTGTAAAATAAACTAGCAGAAAGGCAATGCCCACAAGGCTTATGGTTCTGCTCTTGTCATATTAAGCAAATCAGGACCAAAGAGGATCTGCTGAGAATGTATTAGATGCAGATATTATTTACTTTTATCAAATAGCCATTGTTTTCACGCCTGTTCTTCTCCTTAGCGCCCTAGCCGCTACCTCCCCAGAGACTGACTTGTCGATTACACGCTTTTCCTTTCACGCTTACATCAAGGCCAAGGGTAGCTGTGCCAAGCACACTGCAGCACCGTGTTCCCCTTGAAACAAATAAAATAGACACTCATTTTCAATCTTTTTTTTTTTTGCTGGAAAAGTGACAGGATTAGAAATTAGGCTAAAAACAGAAGCATAAAGAAACATTTCTCCAGGGCTTTAAACAGTGCTATTTTAACAATGTGCTTTCTGATGGTTAAGCAGTGAGTTCTTTTGTTTACTAAAATACCTCCATCAATTTTTCTCTTAATGCCTTTCCTCACCACAACTGACATAATGCTGAAGGACATTTCAGTCCTGAATCTTATCTTTCCTCGTGTTCCTTAGCGTCTGAACAAGCACACACCATGGTCATGTGATACTCCTTGTTAGCTGTAACTGAAGCTTCACAGATATAATTAATGGATTATTCCAGCCCTCGCTTCAGTTCTTCAGTTCCCTTTATTTTTAAAGAGATAAATTTAACAGTAGCGTTACCAGGCTCTAAATACAAAGATGTATTAGAAGAATAAAACCTTGTATGACCTACCATGTGGTTATGGTCGTAATAGAATAAAGGACCATCCAGAGAGATATCAAAGTCACCCTGGTTTGATTTTAGCTCTTCCCCTTTGACGACTCCCTGGAGAGTGGAAATCTGCGTTCCGTAAACTTTTCAGGCCCTTGCTAACTTTGTGAGACTGACAACTCCCCAACTTCTCTCTCATGTCATCCGCAAAATGACCCCTGCAAGAAAATGTATCGCTCAGGTAATTACTGAAGTCAACTGTATTTCTCCAAATTTTAACCTTCAGGTGCCATGCTGCACTGTATCACTAGCACTGTTGTAGCATTTATGGGGACAGGGATGGTTCAGTGGTAGCACTGTCACTTTCCATGTGGGACACTGAGGTTCGATTTCTGGCCAACAAACCCCATGTGGAGCTGTCACCCTTGTGTTGTTGGAGGTTTGTGTGTTGCTACGATGTTAATGAGGAAGAGTGGCCTGGAGACCCATCTCTGAAAGTTAACTGGTTAGAACTCTATGCAACATAACAGTCCAATCTGCAACCAGTCACCCTGACAGCCTTTTGTTTGGTTGTACATGGGGGTCACCATTTGTTGGGGGACATCTGGACTAGTGGCAGCTAACAACAACAATCTAGGATTTACTTTTGCAGAATTAAAAAAGGAATCAGTGGTGAATTATGGGTAAATTTTATTTTTTTTTTAGAATTAGCTACTACTTTCTGAGGTATCTACAATGACCTTGAATTACGATTATAACAAGAAAAAAGTTACTAGAATGAATAGACAAAAAATTAAAATGAACGAAATTGCATTTGGGGGTCTTACATATCCCCAAGTCTGCTTCAGTTACATTTTAAAATTCAAAACACCTTAATATCTAGAGATCACTATTAGATATTTAAGAAATCTTGTCCCAGTAAGAACCTTGGTGGTATAGTGGTGAAATGCTACAGCAGCTAACCAAAAGGTTGGCAGTTCATATCTACCAAATGCTCCTCAGAAACTCCATGGGGCCGTTCTACTCTGTCCTATAGGGTCACTATGAGTTGTAATCAACTCAATCACAGGGGTTTTGGTTTGAGTTTGTTTTAGTCCCAATAGCCCAGATGTAGCTTTGTAACTGAGTGGAATACATTTTAATGGAAATATACTTAATGGAATATATTTTATGTGGAAATACGTAGACTACTATCTATCTGTCAGTTTGTCATCCTGTGGTGGCTTGCATGTTGCTATGAAGCTGGCAGCTATATGTCAGTGGTATTTCAGATATCAGAATGGTCACCCATGGTAAACAGGCTTCAACAGAGCTTCCAGATTCAGATAGACTGGGAAGGAAGGCCTAGCAGTCTACTTCAAAAGATCAGCCACTGAAAACCTGTGGATCACAACAGAACGTTATCCGAAACAGTGACGGAAGATGAGCCCCCAAGGTTGGAAGACCCTACATAATGGAACAAAACTCACCAGTGATCAAAAAGATTGTGCAGAACTTGTGATGTCTTGTTATGACACATAAGGCCCAACAATTAAGTCCATGAACTTAATTGTTTTAAGTGATGTACCTCATCGCTAATTATTACCATAGTCACCTTTGATGTGCCCCCTTTGGGAAGCTATGCACCAACGTTAGCAACTAGTCTACTCTTGAAAGCAATGTTGGAACTCTTCCTGGACTGGCTGTTGTGCACGGTGTCAAGGTGGCAAGTTCATGAACTTAATTGTCTAGTTGTCCGTGAGGGAGTTTTTAGCCATAAACAAATAACTGCATTGAAAAATCCTCCCTACTTACCTGACCTGGCCCCGGTGACTTTTTTCTTTACCCAAGGATAAAGGAAACGCTGAAAGGAAGACATTAATGACATTCAAGACATCAAGGGTAATATGATGACAGCTCTGATGACCATTCCAGAAAGATTTCCAAAATTTGCTTTGAAGGGTGGACTAGGCAATAATGTCAGTGCATGGCTTTACAAAGGGAGGACTTTGGAAGTGACCTTAGTGATATTTAGCAATGAGGTATGTAGCACTGTTTCTACAATGAATTCAGGAACTTTGCTGGCAGTTCTCGTACATATGGTTGTCCTGAGTCACAGCCAACTGATGGCAACTAACAACAATAGTGTGTGAGAACAGTCATCAAACAAAAAAAGTAAATACGATAAATGAAGTGCTGTTTTCATTCTCAGTGAGCTGACAGTATGTAAGTACGCTAGACTGTCATCAGGAAACCTCTGCCTACTCCTGGGTTTGATCAACATTTCTTGCGTCTCAAGCACTGGAGAAGGTATGAGGATGGAATAAACTAGTGTGTAGGGGGAGGGACAAGTATTTAAATAACTCCCCAACTATGCAGGCTGACAAAAGTGTTAAATGGAGGCAGAAATGGGACCAAGAAAATTCTAGTTGATTCTGACTGGGGAGATCAAAGACCTTCATTGTTACGCTAAAGTGTTTGTGTTTGGGGGTGGTCCCTGCTCCTCCACAAGATACTGACTCTCCCTGGCCATCTGTTTTCTCTTCTGAAAATAGAAATCGAGTTTTCAAATTTTTAATCACACTGACTGTGAAATTCTAAGAGACTTTGTTCAAAGTGTGACTGGTTATCTTCCTGTGGCCTTTCAAGCCATAGTCTTGTACCTCCCACCAGGTGACAAGGTAACTATGGTCCACCAAGTGGATTGGTCAGTTTCGCCTTAAAAGAGAGGCAATTCCAGAACAAGGAGAAGAGCCCGCCACCACCAAGGAGGAAGAACAGTCAGGAGCCAGGATTCTGGCATGGCGAAGTTCTCGGGAGCAAAAGACTGACTCAAAGAAACAGAGAAAAAGAGTGTGTGAATGACCTGGTCCCTGAAGAGGCTAAGACGTGGTGGCAGGAAAGACCCAGCAGTGTGAGATGGGTAGTGGGCTTCCCAGCCCATTGGGGGAAGATAGCTGAGTGTTTTAGGGCAGAGCCTGGTGCCCCAGAGAGGTGTGCCTTTGAGCACTGCTGGAAAGAGGCTGTCCTGATGAAAAAACTATACCCTTGGGTGTTCTGAGTCTGGATTGTAAGCTGTTAAACAAAACAAAAACAAACCCAGTGCCCTCAAGTCGTTTCTGACTCACAGTGACCCTAATGGGGAGGGTAGAACTGTCCCCTAGAACTGCCAATCTTTTGGTTAGCAAACATAGCACTTGACCACTGTGCAACCTGTGGCTTCCCTAATAAACCCCACTATCATGACTATGGTCTGTGAGTTCTGCGTGGCCACTGCAGTGAACTATGGAGCCCAGCAGAGAAGTAAAGAGCTGGTATCAGTAGGTAAAGACGGAAGAGAAGGGAGGTGTGTCTGACCTCCTCCCCAGCAGGAATCAGCCCTATGCTGTTCACCTTGATTCTCCCTCCTTCTTGTGATGTTAGAGGTTGTCAAACACTAACCCCAGCTGTTTTCACACTGATTTTATGGCCCAACAATACAAGGATCCTTTATACCTAATGTTTCTTTCAACTCTTTTGTTCCTTTTCCCTAATCACTCTGTACTATCATTAACAAAAGCAAATTCTCAGGTTATACCTCTTCTTTTGGTCCCATCTCCTGACGCCTATTAAACTGTGAAAGCACCTACTTTGCCAACAGAAAATACCCTTGGACTTGAGTTTGTACAATCAAGCAAATTTGACTCAGAGTTTCCTCTTCTTTGTTATTTCTTAAAGACTTATTAACTAAATGTTAAGTGGGACAGGAAGCAAATAAAAAATCTGTGAAACTAGCAGTTTTTATAATTAACAGGTTTGGGCTGTCATTCTAATTTAAAGGTATTCAGGAAACTCATGCTTTCTTTCCAGCCATAGTAATATTTTCCAAGTTTCTGTAAATTTTACACATTAACCTTGAAGCCCCATGCTTTTCTGACATTCTTTGAATTTTTTAAAATAAAACTGGGGGGTTGGCTGCAAGACTGGCTTTTATTAGCATTACACTTTTAGCAAATAACATCCACTTCATTTTCTCTAGAAAAAAAATACTATTGGATTTATTCAAAGAGAAAAGCATCTAGTCTGTATTTGATCATTTACTCAAGAGGAATACAAGGACGAGTTCATTATATATATATAATTTTATATGTATCATATATATTTATGCCATCTTCCTGTTATTTATTAAAACACATGTAAAATTAATGTTTTTGTCTATTTACCCATTTAATTTAAAAATATATTTATTGAACTTCTGCCATGTGAAGGGCAAAACATTGTTAAGCAAAATGACCCATCCTTTCATGTAAATTTACTCTCTTGTTATGACATGGAAATGATTTAGACCTTTAAAAATTCTCCAGAAGTTTCCCAGGCAAGAGACTGTTAGCCAAAGCCAAGTGCCGGATACATCTTAATGCTGAAAGGATGATAACTAGCTGGAATGTGAAAGGGAAAAGGAAGCCCAAACAAGGTTTCTCAGCTTGAGCACGATTGACATTTGGGGCTGGATAGTTCTTTGCTATAAGGGGAAACCCTGGTGACATAGCAGTTAAGTGCTACATCCGCCAACTGAAAGACTGGCAGTTGAAATCCACCAAGTGCCCCCTGGAACCTCAATGGGGCAGTTCTACTCTGACCTATGGGGTTATATGAATTGGAATTGACTCAAAGGCAGTTAGTTTTTCTGTTGGGGGCTGCTTTGTGCTTTACAGGATGCTTAGCAGCATCCCTGGTTTCTACCCACTAGATGCCAGTAACACTGCACCTACTCCCACCCACAGTCATGACAATTAAAAGTGGCTCCAGGCATTGCCAACTGTTCCCTGAGGAGCAAAGTCATCCCCTGTAGAGGACCATTAAGCTACAATGATTCCCATTCTGATAACATGCCAGTTTCTACTCAGGAAACTATATTCCCTTTGCTTCTTAGAGATGATAGAAAAACTCATGCACCTTGAGATTTCTTGTAAAGTCAATGCAATTCTTGTGCCTCCACATCTGTTATAAGGGGTAGTGACATCATGTGGTCCCTTCTGAAAAGGTACCTACTGGCCCAAAGTCATCAGAGTTAGGATTTGTTTTCTTAACACAGATGTTCTTGTTGTCAGACGTTAAGTTGATTCCAACTCACAGTGACACTCTAGGACAGTACAGAAGTCATAGTGACCCTTTAGGGCAGAATGGGACACCTTGGTGTTGTAGCAGTTAAGCGCTAATTGGTGTTCAAATCCACCAAATGCTCCTTGGAAACTCTATGGGGCAGTTCTACTCTGTGCTATGGGGTCACTATGAGTTGGAATTGACTTGATGGCAGCGAGTGAGTAGAGCAGATTAGAACTGCCCCATAGGGTGGATGTCATAGGCTGAAATCTTCAAAGAAGCAGACTACTAGCCTTTTCTCCCACAGAGCGATTCGTGGGTTCGAATGGAAGACCTTTCAGCTAGTACCCCAGCACTTAATCATCATTTTCTACTGTGTTCTATAGGGTCACTGTGAGTCACAGTCAATTTGAGTTTGGGTTTGGTTTTAATAGGGATAGATTTGTACTAGCCCTATTAAACTCCACTATCTGGTGCAGTCTTGTTGTGACTAGAGTTGTGAACAGTGCCCTCAGGAGCTTAGAAATACAGTGCCCTGGGAGTTAAATCAAGAACTCAGTGTTCTACATCAGCATGAGAGTAGTAGACCTAGATGGTGCCCAGCCACCACCAATGACTGTCCTGACATGGAATATAACATACAGTCTCTGACATAGTGGGAGAAAAATGGGTGTGCAGAACTCAAACTCTGTTAAAAAGTCCAGACTTGATGATCCAACTGACTGGAGGGTCCCTGGAAGACAGGGCCCCTAGACTCTCTGTTAGCCCAGAGCTGAAACCATTTCCAAAGCCAGCTCTTCAGACAAAGATTGGACTGGACTATAAGACACAAAATGATACTGGGAAAGAGTGTGCTTCTTGGCTTAGATACATGAGACTAACTCGGCTACTCCTTTTCAGTGGCAAGATGAGAAGACAGAGGGGGACAGGAGCTGGTTGAATGGACATGGGAAATACAGGCTGGACAGGAAGAGTATGCTATCACAATGTGGGGAGAGGTGTCAGATTTGCATAGTAATGTATGTCTAAATTTTTGTATGACAAATTGACTTGGATTGTAAACTTTCACTTAAAGCACAATAAAGTATTTTTTAAAAACTCACTGTTTATATGCGCTGGGAGAAGATACTCAAAGAAGCCTTCAAGTAGTGGTCTTCATACTGTGTTGTGTGTAGAAATCACATAATAGCTCGCTGGAAACACATATGCCTGATACCACCAGCAGAGATTCTGATTTGTTAGATCTGCAGAAAGCCCAAGCACCTGCATGTTAAGAATACATCAAAGTGACCCTGATGAACACAGCCCAGGAACTTCTCTGTGGAGAAAGCACGGCCTTAATGATAAAGAAGCGCAGTCAGGCTTTGAGTAAGACCTGCCTGGAGCCACTGCCATGTGCAAGGATCCATCAGGAGGACAGAACAGGGTCCATCATTGTCCCTCCAAGGAGAGACTCTGAGCAAGACGGACCGTGCCACCCGAGTAGCACTGGCTAAGACAAGATGTGTCCTGCCCAAGAACACAGCCTGTCCCTTCCCTAAGCAGCTGGTATCTCAGTGTAGAGATGGATATTCTGTGTCATACTAGACTAGCATCATTAAACATTCACATGGTGTAACTAGCTCTACTTCCTTCTATTGAGGTCTGCCCTGGGACAACTTCCCTCTTCATTTTAAATTACAAATTAATATTTTGATGGTATATATCAGTCTGTGTGCTAGAGTAAAATGAGCTATTCTCAGAACAAAGGCTGTCTTCTCAGTATGCTGGCAAATCTGGGTTTCTAAAGGTGAGCCAGCATCTAAAACAAAACTGAAAACCAAATCCTCTGACTCATGGTGACACTGAAGGACAGAGCAGAACTGTCAAACAGGCTTTCCAAGGAGTACCTGGTGGATTCCAATTACCCACCTTTTGGTTAGCAGCCGTAGCTCTTAAGCCACTGGTCAGAACCTGGATGGTGGTATATTAGCAAAGGTAAGAGCAGTGGTATGTTGGTAAATGTTTAACATGTAGCTCTTCTCCTCTCCAAATGCCTAAATTTGTGGCACTGGTTGATCACCCTGGATGTAAGTGCCTCTACCAAGGCCAATGTCAAACTAACCTGACATCACTGTACACGGAACTGGGAAGAGACACACATCATTACTTAGTCATTTCACCACACAGGTACCATAGACAAACAACCACAAGAATATAGATATAGTGAAAATAATTAGAACAAGATGAGTATGGGGTATTCATTACCTTTGTTTTTAATCAGTTAATTTTTATTTTAAGTTTATTAATGTAATTTAATTTTTAATAATGACTACTTTTATTAAATCTGCAGGAATTTAATAATTAAAAACCTAAAAAAGAAATGTATTGCCACAGAGTCAATTCTGCCTCAAAGTGACCCTACAGTACAGAGAAGAACTGTCCCACAGAGTTCCTAAGGAGGGCCTGGTGGATTCAAACTGCTGACCTTTGGTGAACAGCCATAGAACTTAACCTGCTGGGTTTATGAAGACTGATTATTAAATGGAAAGCCTGGCGGCATAGTGGTTAAGTGCTATGGTTGCTCACTAAGAGGTCAGCAGTTCCAAATCCTCCGCACACTTCTTGGAAACTCTGTGGGGCAGTTCTACTCTGTCTCATAAGGTCCTTATGAGTTGGAATTGACTCAGTGGCAGTAGATGTGGTTTTTGTTATAAAAGCAGCACAAGCCAACACTAGCACATCAGTAGAGGGTACACCCTTGGGAGAAGATCACCTAGCCCGGGTGATAACCTCTGCTGCACACTAATCCCTTATAGATGTTGACTTCTTTTACAAAGGGCTTTCATTCACATTGTTTATCTGATTTTTATAACTACATCATAGACTGAGTATAACAGAGATTTTGCTCATCTTACAAATGAAGAAATTAAAATGAGAGCAGCTAAACCCCTTGCTCACAATCAACCAGCTACATAGTGCTAATCTTGACATTATCCTCATGAAGTAGATATCATTCGCCCATTGGGAATATGGGGAAACTGAAGTGAGATTATGCCATGCCTTTGAACCTAAGTCAAGATCAACTACACTGCTTCTCACACTTCAGAGCACAGCAGAATCATGGGGGAACACGCCAGAGCACAGACTTCAGGGCCTCACGCCCAGAGGTTCTAGGTCTAGGGTGATAGTCTAAGGAATGCCGATAGTACAACAGTTAAGCAACTGGCTGCTAACCGAAAGTTCAACAGTTTGAACCCATCAGCAGCTCCCCAGGAGACAAGACATGGCAATCTGGTCCTGTAAAGACTCCAGCCTCGGAAGCCCCGGGAGGCAGTTCTATTCTGTTACAGAGGGTTGCTGTGAGTTGGAATTGACTTGATGGCCCCCAACAACAGTGAGGGGCCCCCAAATCTGAATTTCTTACAAGCTCCCAAGGGATACCCATGATGCTAGTCTAGATATTAGAATTGAATAGCCTTGAGCCGCAGCACGCCAGCCCCAGCTGCTGTTGAGTCACCTCTGACAGACGGCGACTTCACATGTACCACAGGTGAACTGTTCCCTGTAAGGTTTTCTGTTTTGCCAGGAGATCACCAGGCCTTTCTTCCCAGGTTTCTTTGGGTAGTCACAAACCTTCAACCTCTCTTAAGTTAGCAAAGGAGCACATTAACCGTGTGCACCACCCAGGGACTCTGAGTAGCCCTATACGCCATGGCCATCAGGTTGATTCAGACTTACAGCAGTCCTATAGGACAGAGTAGAACTGCCTCATGGAATTTCCAAAGAGCGCCTGGTGGATTTGAATGACCGATCTTTTTGTTAGCAGCCAAGCTCTTGGCCATTGTGATACTGGGGCTCTGAGCGGCACCATAAAAAAAGAGGGAAAAAAAAACCCACTGCTGTTGTATCCATTCTATCTCTTAGCAACCCTATAGGGTGGAGTAGAACTGTTTCATACAGCTTCCAAGGAACCTGGTGGGTTCAGACTTAACCACTTAGCACTTAACCCCTACCACCACATAACCTAAAAACCTAACCTGTTGCTGTCAAGTCAATTCCAACTAATAGTAAACCTATAGGACAGAGTAGAACAGCCCAATAGAGTTTCCAAAGAGCATCTGGTGGGTCTGAACTGCTGACTTTTGGGTTAGCAGCCATAGCTCTTAACCACTACACCACGAGGGTTTTTTTTACACCACCTAAGCCAAAAGACCAAACTCACTGCCATCGAGTCAATCCTTACTCATAGTAACCCTATAGACAGAGTAGAACTGGCCCCATAGAGTTTCTAAGAGGTGCCTGGTGGACTCAAACTGCTGACCTCATGGTTGGCAGATGTAGCACTTAAGCACTACGCCACCAGGGTTTCCTTCCCCGCCACATACTGCCTATTAATTGTTTCCTGAGAACCAGGGGTCCCAATTCCTAGTTATATGTTTACTACAATATATTGGAATAGTTTAGTTTAGACATCGCACAATACTGTGTATTTATTTGTAAGTATACATATTTTTCTTTTAATCAGTTGATAATACATGTGCTAGTTCTGAGACTGTGTGGACTGACACTATATAGAAAATTTAATTGCCATCAAAACCACTAGATGGAAAGATTTAAGAGAACTGTCTTGGGGATTTATAATTAAGGCTCTGGAAATTCTTGGAAATAAAAATGCTAACTCAAATTCTGTTGTCAATAGTCCATGTAGGGAAAACTTACACAAGTACTGTGGAACCTCTGGACTCCTATATTACAAGGTGAGCTCCAAATTTGCATTTTCAAGTTTCAATCTTGCTTCAGGGAAAATTGACTTCTTATTTAGTTAATTTTATACCTGGAAGAGCTGCACTGAAGCAGTACTTAACATTATTTATATTTATAAGACATTTTTCCATGAGGTTCTTGGATAACTGCAGCCGTGTTATCTCAAGATGGAGAGATGACATTACCAACTCCAGCTCAGAGATGACGAGCCAGTGCAAGGCTCCGTGCAAACACTGGGGGTCTTGCCGACAATCCTCAGAGTCTTAACAGCACAGGGAGAAGCAGGACCTAGACCCCGGGAATCCTAGCTCTGCATACCTCCAGCTACATGACCATTCTTGAACAAGTGAAGCCTTTTCACACCAGGCCAGGGAAACAGTGAGACTCCAACCAACCTGCTTGGTTACTTCGTAACAGCTTAGGTAAAAGGTAAGAAGGGATAGGAGAGTCAAAGTATGGGCTGAAATGGAATTATTTCCAGTTCCGATTACCATGGAAAAATAGGAGTTGGCATTTGTGTTTTATGGCTTAGCAAATCTGACCAATAGCTTCTGAAAATTGGTGTTTTACTAAAATAGTTTAGTGTATCTGTATCCTACCAGTTAGAAGGCAATCCATTTTCAATTAATAAGGACCCCTACTAGCGCTTAATCAATTAAAATGGTAATTTAATTATCTTCTATTACAACATACGATTTGGGAAAATCTAAAGTTTGTGTTCCACCTCCCCACTATTCCATTCTTCCTCCTTTATCTTGCTTTTTAAGAACCAGTATTCCCAGTGAGTACTCATTTTACCCTGTTCAAGGATGCGACATCCACTTAACTGTATCTCCCAGGCATAGTCATTTTGCCGATGATTGAAAATAGTCATACTCAGTGAATTTAAGGCAGTTCACTCTTTCTAAAGGATGAATAGCTTTCTGAGTTGAGGAACTTGGACTTTTTTTTCCTAATGGTTCAGCACTCCACTGTTACCAGAAAGCCCAAGTAACATTCAGGAGTTCCAACGCCCAGCCTTTACAGTGCCAGGAAGTCTTTGCATTTATTACAACACCTGGACTAGTCCCTAAGGAACTCTGGTGGCACAGTGGTTAGCACTGGGCTGCTAACAAGAAGGTTGGCAGTTTGACCCCACTAGCCACTCCAAAGGAGAAAGCTGTGGCAGTCTACTTCCATGAAGACTTTTAAAAAATAAAAATAAATAAAAATAAATCTGTTGCAACTTTTTAGCCTCAGAATTGATATAGGGCAATTCTACTCTATCCAGTAGGTCTGCCATGAGCTGGAATCATGGAATCAGTTTAAAAAAAAAAAAAACAAGACTGCTGTCATCTAGTAAATTCCAACTCATAGCAACCCTATAGGACAGAAAAGAACTGCCCCATAGAATTTCCAAGGAGAGCCTAGTGGATTTGAACTGCCAACCTTTTGTTTAGCAGCCATAACAGTTAACTACTACACCACCACGTTTTCTAAGACTTATGGCAATAGGTTTTCTGGCCAGCAGGTAGAAGCTTCAGAAGCACCTGGAAGCACAGCTGTAGGTGTAGCATTGAACTTGAACTTAGTAGAAAGACAGTGAGCTCCCAGACTTTGGTAAAAATCTCCCTCCATTTTGGTCCTTCCTTTCATCTCACTGGGAACCCTGGTGGTGTGGTGGTTAATTGCTACAGCTGCTAACCAAAAGGTCGGCCATTCAAATCCAGCTGGCCCTCCTTGGAAGCTCTGTGGGGCAGTTCTACCCTGTCCTATGGGGTTGAAAAAGCCCTGGCTTTTTCATCCCACTGACACTGAACTAGTTTGACAGTTTAAATCCACCAGGCACTCCTTGGAGACTGTGGGACAGTTCTACTTTGTCCTGTAGGGGGTTTTTTTGGTTAAGAGCTCAACTGTTAGCTGAAAGTCTGACAGTTCAAACTCACCCAGTGGCTCTTTGGGAAAGTGACCTGGCGATCTGCTCCTGTAAAGAGTACAGCCACAAAAACCCTATAGGGCAGTTGGACTGTGTCACACAGGGTTCTTGTGAGTCACGTATCACCCCAACTTCACTGAATCACAACCCATTCCACCGCATATACACTGCATGCCTGGTGCGTTCCCTGGCTCATCACCAGCACTTGAATGTTAGTGGTTGTTGCTGCTATTTTATAGCTTTTTAAGGCAGACCAGCTGCTTCCACTTCCCATCAAGTGCTCTCTGCTCCCACAAAGATCTCCTCTGGTTTCTACGCTGCTTAAAAATGCTCAATGACTCTCTATGAGTTCCAGCTGTGTTTCTCAAGTGCATTAGAATCACAGGAATTGCTTCTAATACACTCGTAGAATTTCTAGGAGACCTATTGTATCAGACTTTTCAGGAACTGGGCCTAGGAAGCTGAATTTAAACTAAAAGACTGTTTCTCAACCCGACCAAGGCAAGGTCGTGGAAACTTCACTGAAAAAAAAAAAAAAAAAACTCTGTTGTGATCAAGTCAATTCCAACTCATAGTTACACTATAGACTCAGTAACACTGCCCCATGGAGTTTCCAAGGAGCTCCTTGGAAACTTTAGATTCAAACTGCTAACCTTTTTGTTTAGCATTTGTCGCACTTAACAACGATGCCACCAGGGTGTGTAGAAGCTTTGTAGGCACATCTAAACTCACTGGGGGACCTAATTACTGGGTTGATGGCTGGGGATCATGGTCTCAGAGGACATCTAACTCAAGTGACATAACATACGGGGGCTGCCAGCTAAGTTCCCAAACTCATCCTAGAAAAAAAGTGCTACATAACTCGTTGGTAAATACCACTGCAGTTACCTTAGAAGTACTCCCCTTGGGAAGGTATGCAGTGATGCCAGCGCCTAGTCCACCCTTCAAAGAAATTTGGGAAGTCATTTTCATGAATGGCCATCAGAGCTGTCATTGTATTACCCTTGATGTCCTCAATCTCATCAAAATGTCTTTCATTCAATATTTCCTTTATCTCTGGGTAAAGAAAAAAATGGTTGGAGGCCAGACTGGGTGAGTAGGGAGGGTGTTCCAATGCAGTTATTTGTTTGCTGGCTAAAAACTCCCTTACAAACAGCTATACAAGTAAGTCTACAAACTTAAGCACCATGCCATTGTGCCCAATGGCCATTCAAGAAAGAGCTCCAAAATTGCATTGAAGGATGGAATAGGTGCTGCTGTTGGGGCACAGCTTCTCAGGGGGAGTACTTCGAAGGCAACTGTGATGATATTCAACAATGAGGAATGTAATACTTAGAACAAGTAAAATTGTTCATGCACTTAATTGTCAGACCTCATAGCTTATTAAGAAAAATATTCTACATCCTACTTTGGTCTTAAAAGCTTGTAAATGGTCAACTAAGGTACTCCACTGTTCTTGTTTTGTCAGGAGCAAGGGAGAATGAAGAAAATAAAAAACACAAGGAAAGATGAGTCCAAAGGACTCATGGACCATAACTACCACAGCCTTCACCAGACTGAGTCTGGCACAGCTAGAGGGTACCCAGCTACCACCAGTGACTGCTCTGACAGGGATCACAACAGAGTCCCTGACAGAGCTAGAGAAAAAAGTACAGCAAAACTTTAGTTCACAAAGAAAGACCAGACTTACCGGTATGACACAGACTGGAGAAACCTGGAGACCATGGCCCCTGGACACTCTTTTACCTCAGTACTGAAGTCACTCCTGAGGTTGACCCTTTAGGCCAAAGGTCAGATTGGCCCATAAAACAAAATGAGATTAAATGGCACACCAGCCTAGGGGCAAGGACAAGAAAACAAGACAGGACAGGAAAGCTGCTAACAGACAAAGTGGAAAAAGGAGTGTTGACATGTCATGGGATTGTCAACCAATGTCACAAAACAACATGTTTGTATTCACTGTTTAAGAAGAAAATAATTTGTTCTATAAAACTTCACCTAAAGTACAGTTTGGGGTGGGGGAAAGCTGTGTTTCCTAGGTGCACTGTTGCTTGAGATTCACTGAGGGTGGTCATTGTCAGGGAGTCAGGGGAATACAAGCTCCCCCTGTGAGAATTCACTTCCAGGTCTGTCACCCTTTGACCTGGATGATCTCACCTATCTATGCTTCCCCTGAAGAGTGAGACTGTGTTTTGAGTCCCTGAAAAACACCAAGATCTCTTGACACTTTTCTTAAGGTCTTCTCCTCCCCTGTTTGTATGAGAAAGAGTAGCCTTTACCTGGTTTTTCCTTGAACCAGAAGGTTTGCTCCCCTGCCAGACAATCTTCACTCCTGGAGAGTGGAGAAACTGGAAATTTTTGTCCACCGCTCAATGAGCTCTGTGTGTGGTCACTCTCTTGACTAGCACCCTGTTACATTATTATTACTTTATCTCCCCTCTACAAGGAACTCAGCAGGCACAGAAGCAGATATATAGGATTACGGTAGGCTTAAGGGAACTTTCATTACTGTGTTCACAGCAATACCTAGGATTAGAATAGACAGAAGAGAACTTCCATTGCTGCGTTTGTCGGGGGCCTATGAGGACAACTCGTCCACTGTGTCCTTATTGCTTTTTACTTCATGCCCATTCCCTTCTGGTAATGTGAGGAGTGGATGTGATAATACCGTAATGCACTTAGCAGAGCCCTCGGCACATCATATACACTCAGTAAATGTTACCTTCCACCGTAATTCTTGGAATATATATATAGTCCAACCTTAAGTGCTTCCTTTAACCATTGTCAGAGTGCAAATGTTGACCAACACGGCCAGGTACATTTTGCTGTGTCTAGACAGGAATAAATGCGTTGGCCTTAAGAATTTCCTTTAAACACCTGCAACACACCCTGTTGAACTTTTGCCAGATCATAATTTCAGAGCAGTTACTGAAGGGTAGAGTGGTTACTAGAGGGTAGATTCTCTAGTCTGTGGTCAGCCTATCCTAACCCAATGCATTGCTCCTGTGCCAGACCTCCACCCACATCCTCTAGCCCATTTTTCCTTCAATCAGCATTGTTCTGGGAGGGGGAGCATCACCCAGCCTCCTTCAGAAGTCATCAGTGTGGGGGAGGGGTAGAAAACTGCAGATTTGGCAACTCTTGGCAGGAACCTTCCTATTTTGTTTCCTCTAAGAGGGCTGATTCTGCCAGGTCCTTCAGCTGCACAAAAATGAAGGCGTGAAGCACTGTCTCAGTCATCAAGACCAAGGTTAGTCAACAAGGTCTCCATCAAGCTGTGATTCTTTTCCAAGGGGTAAAATTGGCAGTGAGTAGGGGAGTGTGCGTGTGTGTGCGCGCGCGTGCACATGTGTACGTGACAGACAGAGGGAAAGAGGTGGGCACACAGGTGGGAGGGGGGAAGGGGGAGCAAAAGAGTGAGGAAGTCCATGCTCCCTGCCAGGCCACGGAGAATATTTAAGCATCCTTTAACAACCTAGTTCCACACCAAAGCCCTCCCTTCTGAGTTGCTAGGCTTCTTTGTGAGTCTTTCCTTTCTTCTGTCTGCTGCATAGCCACTTAAAGAGCGTTTTCCAAAGAGAATAATGGAGCCCAGTAAGTGGCCCCAGGGACTGCTCCGTGCAAACCTAAATCAAAAGTCATTAACACTGTCTGATGGCTGTTTGGCAGTCTTTGCAAAAGGAGCTCCTAGCCTGGCCAGCCACCCCCTTGGCTCCTTACACCTCTGGCTGACTGGCCAAGCCAGGATTGAACTGCTGCAGTGAGAGCATTAAAGGTGAGTGGGTAACCCCGAGGAAGGGTGAATCCTAACTCACACAGCCAACCTGTAGAGTGATGTGGCTTCAGAAGCCACAGTCTGAGCTGGGAAGGTGGCGAGGCTGCCTAGTCATGCATGGCACATAGTACTAGTTACCAGTTGCTGTCAAGTCCATGAAGCCACCTCACAGTGAACCCACACGTGTCCCAGTATAACTGTGCTATTCAGGTTTTCAATGGCTGATTTTTCGGAAGCAGATCTGAGGCACCTCTGGGTGGATTCAAACCTCCACCTTTGAGGTTAGCAACAAAGTACATTAAAATCTTACTAACTATTGGTCGGCTGGGGACTTATAGACCATAATACCCTCCTTATAGCCCATAACACCCTAAAACTCCAAACCGTTGCCACCGAGTTAATTCTGACTCATAGTAATCTTATAGGACAGAGTAGAACTGCCCCGTGAAGTTTCCAAGGAACACCCAGTGGATTTGAACGGCCAACCTTTTTGTTAGCAACTGTATCACTTAACCACTAGGCCACCAGGGTCTCCATAGCATGTACTAACCAAAACCAAAACCACTGCAGTCATGCTGATTCCAACTTAAAGCAACAGTATAGGACAAAATGGAACTTCTTCATAGTTTCCAAGGAGCACCTGGTGGATTCAAACTGCCAGCGTTTTGGTTAGCAGATGTAGCACTTATCCACTACGCCACCAGGGTTTCCTAGCACGTAATAGGTTCACAAAATGTCTATTCTGTGTCGTTTCCATCTGTACATCTCTGGTTAAGGATAGATGAACAAATATTCTCACTGTTTTCCTACCATAATACAATGAAAATAGGTTTCTTAACTCAAGGTGGACTAAAAATTATATCTGGAAGAACATGGTGAATAAGTATTAACCAAGTTTAAGTTATCAACCTATGAAGGCTTATGGTGAACAAGGAAGACATGGGGAGCTGGTCAAGAAACAAATAAGTAACAGTTAAGAAATTAAAATAAAACACGTAAATTATGCTGAGTCCTATGAAGGAAATAAACAGGGGGAAAGAGGGAAGGTAACTGGGAGAGGTCACCGGAGGCAGAGGAAGGAGAAAACATCGCAGCCAAGACCGGAAGATACGAAGCTAGCTCTGTCAATAGAAGGAGGTGGCTTCCAGGGGCTGGGAGAGTGAGTGTAAATGGTTGTAGGCAGGAAGGGCTTGATGTTAAGGCACAGAAAAGAGGCTGGCGTGACACTCCGGAGGCCAGAGACAGGAGATCAAGTGCGAGTGGTAGGAGGAGCCAGGTCACGCAAGCTCTCCCAGACCAAGACAGGCATGGATTAAATAGATACACATGGTTGATGCTTGACTACTCACCGGAAGGCTGGGAGTTCAATCCTACCCAGAGGCACCTTGGAAGAAAGCCATGGCGATCTGCTTCTGAAAGGTCACAGCCTTGAAAATCTTATGGATTTTGTGTGTGTGTTCCACTGTTGTCTTGGTCTGGGAAAACTTGCATGTATATATACAGCCAAAGCAAGCCAAGTGCCGTCAAGTCAGATCTGACATTTTCTTCTTTATATATATACAAATATATATGTAAATATATATACATACGTAAGTATATATATACACATATATATAAAGAATACATACATACACACACACACACACACATATATATATATATATATATAAAGAAAACACAGTTCCCTTTCAGTCAATTCCAACTTGTGGTAACCCCATGCCTTTTCGAGGCTGTGACCTTTCAGAAGCAGATAGCCATAACTTTCTTCCAAAGTGCTGCTAGGTGTGATTGAACTGCCAACCTTCCAGCAAATAGTCAGGCATTCACCAGGAGTGACTGAAGGTGTGTGGAGGTCACGCGCAGAAGGACTTTGCGACAGCTAGAGGTGCTAATGGAACGGACTGCCCTGGCAAGGCAGGGAGGTTCCCTCAAACGAAACTCAGCTGCTCTGTCCTCAGAAGCCTGCTGCTGTGTTCTCTGAGCCCAGGGTCTGGCTTCAGGAGCCTTCTCCCATTTCATCTTGTTAGATTCAGTCTCTCCCACCAGCCCGAGGAGCTCTTTTCAAATAAGCATGCCACCTTTTATCTGAAAGCCACGGATAAAATATTGACTACAAATGCACTGGTGACTGTGTTCTGCTGCTTGGTCACTAAATCTGTCCCCTCAACTGCTCAGCAAAAGCTGAAGGCCATACTTCGGGAAGTAACGTGGAAGACATAGGTGTCATGTGGGAAGCAGATGACCTTTCCTGTTTCTGCTACTCCTAAGAGTTTATGAGATCTAAGTGAATACATTGTAAAGCACAGCATGGCACATGTTATGGTGCTAGTGGCATTTAGGGGACCTTGTCCTTATGAATGAGCCCTAGTGGGGCATTGGTTAAGTGCTGGGCTTCTAACCAAAAGGTCACCAGTTCAAACCCACCAGCTGCTCCTCGAGAGAACTGTGTAGCACTCTGCTTCCATTAGGATTTACCGCCTTCAAAGCTCTAATAAGGTGTTTTTACTCTGTCCTACAGAATTGCTATAAGTTGAAATCAACTCAGTGGCAGCGGGGCTTGGGTTCGTGTCTTTGTGTAAGAAGCCCTGTGGCTCAGTGTTTAAGCGCTCTCTTGCTAAGCTGAAAGGTCAGCTAGCATCAGCTTCCTGGTGGAAAGATGTGGCTGTCAGCTTCCTGAAGATTTACAGCCTTGGAAACCTTATGCGGCAGTTCTACTCTGTCCTATAGGGTCGGCAGGAGTCAGAAGTGACTCTACAACAATGGGTTGTCTTTATGGAGATACCAGGTGTAGATCTGCAGAAAGCAAACTTCTTTTTTTTTTTCAGTAGTATTGAAGTAGAACAATTTTAAATATGATCAATATTTCCTTTTATGCCAACAAATAGTTCCGGATGTATCCAGTATCCATGGTATCTTTTCAGCACTTGCTGTTAGCATTTGGATCCTGGGAAGTGTGAGAAAATACATAAAGCCACCCATCTGCTCATCACATAAGGAGAAGTGTGTATGTGATGACCATTGTTTACTGGGTCCGTTTTTGACCCAGAAGCAGTTTTTATTTTAGGAATCCTTAGAATGTTTCTACTTGAAGGGAGCAAGTCTGAAAACCTAGAATTTTGAAGAACCACTTCCCTTAAGCACTGAAGCACAGGCAGGCAGAACCAATTCTTTCTGGAAAGCACAGCACATCCAGCAGCAGATCAATATTTCTGTGCTGTGACCAAAGCACCCCTCCAAGTCTGCTGCCACAGACTCCTCAAAGCTGGGAGGACTTGGCTTTGATACCTTGCTCCCTGGAGTGAAGATGTTCATGACTATGTTCTCTTGTTTACAGAATTAGAGAAAACGGAATTCATCTCGTCATAAAAGTGAGAATGTTCCAGAAACCCTATCTCCTAAAAATACAGGAGAGTCAGAGAAACAGGCTGCTAAGGTTCCATACAAGGTCCACCTCTGACTGAGACAAAGTAGAGACAATCCTCCATCAGATGAGATGGCTGTTGCAACTCAGATTCCTCAACACCCATTACAAAAGGCACAAACAAACAAAACGCCCGATCAGTCACTGTCGGGTTGATTCCAACTCATGGTACCCCTGAGTTTCTGAGTAGAACTTTACTCCATGGGACTTGCAAGAGCTGTGGCCTCTAGCAAGTAGATAGCCAGGCCAGTCTTCCTAGGTGCCTTGGAAGATTGGAACCACAGTCTTTCAGTCAATAACTGTCAGCTTAACTGTGTGCACCACCCCCAACTAAAAAAATCAGCCCTCCCAGCAAAAGACCTTTGACCGAAGACCTCCCTTCAAATCTCTTTTTTCTCCCATGTGAGGTGTGCTGGGTAAGAAAGGTGATGCAGTAATTACCACTTCTGAATGGAAGAGTGGGTCAATTTATTACCGTGGTTCTGCTTCTGGAATCTGGTCCTCAGCTCATCTGCGTCAGAATCACATGGCAGAGGGAGGGGGAGAGCTACTTGTTTGAAGTGCAGATTCCTGGGCTTAAACCCAATCGAATGAGCAGGGATCCTTGGGCACAGAGCCCAGGCATTTGCTTTCTTTAATAGTGCACTTTAGATATATTCAAGTTCAAGGACTAATGGCAAAGCTTTTCTCCAGTGAACTTTTTTTGGGTCTATTTTTAGTCAAGTAATAAAAACAGTGGCAAACAATTAAACAGTGTTTCTCTATGGTAGTCATTATTTTGAATCTATTTCCACCATCTATCTGCTAAGAGTTTGTTGAACTGTGGTGACTTGCATGTGGCTGTGATGCTGGGAGCTAAGTCACCAGTGTCTCAAGTATCAATATAGCGGACAGCTTTCAGTAGAGCCTCAAGACTAAGATAGGCTAGGAAGAAAGGCCTGGTGATCTACTCCCAAATATCAGTTGTGAAAATCTTGTGGATCAGAACAGAATATTGCCTGACAGAGACCTAGAACATGAGCCTTCTAGGTTGGAAGGCAATCAAAATGCAGAGTGGCAGAAATAGCAGACTGACACCCCCACCACTGATTGTGAAGATGGGTGACATTTTGCTGTGCTGTACACAAGGCCACCATGAGTCAGAGGTGACTTGATAACAACTAGCAACAACGTATGTATTTATTTGACTGATCTTTACAACAGCCTCATGAGGCGGCACTGCTGGAACGTGCCTGTGACCTCCCGAGACAAGTTCAAGTGGTTTCATCAATTATCCAAACACCAGCTCAATGGATATTGGTTGAATGAATTCTCTGTGACCATATGTCATTTTCTGGTGTCTCCCAAGTAGAAACAGCAGTGCCAGAACAACGAACATCTGGTCCTTATCCAGAAATTCTGATAGCACAATAGTTAACAGCTACATCTGCTAACCAAAAGGTCAGCAGTTCAAATCCACCAGGTGTTCCTTGGAAACTCTAAGGGGCAGTTCTACTCTGACCTATACGGTTGCTGTGAGTCAGAATCGACTCAATGGCAGTGGCTTTGGCTTTGGTCCTTATCATACCTCCCCTCACTCCAAGCCAATAGTCTTGCTTTCACTAGGCAGGGTTGTGAGCTTACCTCCACAACTGGACGTGTGCCAATCAACGTAATAGCACTGTGAAATTACATAGTGCAGTAGTTAAGTACTACACTTGCTAATTAAAACGTTAGCAGTTCAAATCCACCAGGCACTCCTTGGAAACTCTATGGGGCAGTTCTACTGTGTCCTATAGGGTTGCTATGAGTCGGAATCAGCTGGATAGCAGCAGGTCTAGTTCTTTTGTTTTTTACTCTGAGAGAGCCTGGGTGGCCCTAGCAGTTTGCAGTCAGGCTGCTAACTTAAAGGTGGGCAGTTAGAATCCACCAAGCAGGGCTGCAGGAGAAAGACTGGTGATCCACTTCTGTAAAGATTCCAAGGAGAAATCAGACGCATTGCTGTTGAGTTGATTCTGACTCATAGTAATTCTACAGGACAGAGTAGAACTGCCCCATAGGGTTTCCACGGAGTGGCTAGTGGGTTAGAACTGCTGACCTTTTGGTAGCAGCTATAGCTCTTAACCATTGCACCCCAGGGCTCCTCACAAAGATTACAGCCAAGAAAACCCTATGGAGGAGTTCCACTCTGTAACAGACGGTGTCACGGGAACTCAGAAATGACCACACAGCAGCGAGTTTGGTTTTTTTTTATCTGAAACCGAAAAATCCATTGCTGTTAAGTCAGTTCGGATTCACAGCAACCCTGCAGGACAGAGTAGAACTGCCCCTAGAGTTTCCAAGCAGTGCCTGATGGATTCATATTGCCGACTAGTTAGCAGTACTAAACCACCATGCCATCAGGGTTTCCAAACCCTTAACCACTGTGCCACCAAATCCCTTGGAATGGCCTGATTCATCCCACAGTAGTGCCGGCAACCAGGCATTATGACCGTCCCCACTGAGAATGCCGAGCCCGTGGAAATGAAGGAAGGTCAATGACCTGCCCAAGGTTAGAGCCCAGAGCCATCCAGCTAGCCTCAGAAGCAGGCTTCCCAGCTCAGAGGCTACCCTATTCTGTCCCGTGATCCCTTTGCTCTCTGTGGCTCCCGTTACCCTTGGCGGCAGTGTACATCTGTAGACTTTGGTCCTTCAAACGTTTCCTGGTATCTGATACTCGATCACGTCCCTCGAAGCACATTTCTAGTGTAGCGATGACTCCGTCAGCAACCCTGAGCAGAAGGATTTGAAAGGAGAGCCGCTATTCTCCATGAGAGCAATTATTTACGTGCACAAATAATTGCGCACATAATTGGCTAATGGAGAGTGCAGTCGGCCACATGTGGGCTTAATTAGCCACTTGCCCCTCAGTTGGAGGGTATAATTATCAAAGCTGGCAATTTTATGTCTGCGGATAATTGTACAAGCAGGAGAGAAAGACGGGGAGGAAATCTGGTCCTTAATTACTTTTAATGTCATTATTTTCAGGAAAGTACTTCAAGGTAAAGGTAGCTTTCTGTTTGGACCCACCATCAGATCTAGTCAAGCAGGATTAACTGAAACTAGGAAAAATGAGTCAGGATCTCGTGCAATCGGCTGAAGTCTGAATCTCCCTTGCCAAAAACACCCCAGCAGCCAATTACCCTGGACGTGACGCCGAGGCCCGCCTAGTGGCCAGCCATCTGCCTACCAAGACAATAAAGCTCCTTTTTTGTGTGTGTGTTTTTCGTTCTCCATTACTCTGTATCGTTTTTTGCTTTCAGGTTTCACGTTCTCCTCACTTGGTAGTTTTATCATCTCAGAAACGCCAGTTGGCTTGGCACGGTAAATGATTTTGTTCGCGGCGGGAAGTGGGTCATTTAAAATGCGTTAACAATACTTTTAACTACTCATTCATCTGGGAATGTACATAGAATAATAAATGGAGAACACATCTCTGTGTGGTTTTTCTGAGACCTTCGATGACAGAGATTTTACAATTTCTGCTGTGCCCTTGTGTTCTGATTTCTGCAGCCCTGCAGAACTGCTCCCACTCTCCTACTCAATCACACCAAAATACACTTGCTAACAGCAGCTCCTAAAAATACATGTCACATGGGAGCACAAGGGAACTTTTTTTTAAATATGAATTGACTTTTTAGGAATATGCAAGCTGAGTGGCTTTTTTAAAAAAAGAAATCCAGTTCTCTACAGTGCTCTTTCTTATCAGAGTATTATTCTGAAGGGGACACTGTTTAGGACAGTGGTTGGTGGACAGACTTCGGTATTAGAAAGGCCTGTGTTTCAGGATTGGCTCTTGACACTTGCCAGTTGTATATCTTTGGCAAGTGTCTGACTCAGTTTCCTCATCTGTAAAATGGGCTCTTCTGAAGAGCAAATGGGAATGCAGTTAAAGTACTTCGCACAATACTAGGCTCATTATAGAGCCTCTGGTATCTATCATCAGAACTTTGGTGGCATAGTGGGTTAAGTGCCACATCTGCTGCCCAAAAGGTCAGCAGTTTGTATCTGCCAGGCACTCCTTGGAAACTCTATAGAGCAGTTCTGCCTTGTCTTATAGGGTTGCTGTGAGTCAGGATAGACTCAACGGCCATGGATTTGGGTTTATCATTAATACTGAGCCCTGGTTAAGTGCTTGGTGGCTAACCGAAAACCTGGTTGTTCGAATCTACCAGCTGCTCCTTGGAAACCCTGTGGGACAGCTCTACTGTGTCCTATAGAGTTTGTATGAGTCAAAATCAACTCAACTGCAACAGGATCATTAATACTCAGCCCTGGTGGTGTGGTGATTAAGAGCTCAGTTGCTAGCCAAAAAGTCAAAAGTTTGAATCTATCAGCCACTCCTTAGAAATGCTGTGGGCAGTTCTACTCTGTCCTGTAGGATTGTGCAAACATGGTGTAGGGGCAGTATCTGACCTCCTCCAACCCCGCAAGGGGGAAGGAGAACCAAGATCAGGAGTACCACACTTACTCCCATGAGACAGAGGTCAATCAAGCCTCCTCTCCCCGCCATCTTTACTAATTCTGACACCGGCTGTCCTTCTCACACTACTCTCTACTTCTCTGACCATGGCTAGGAAGGCCACACAAAAAAGTAATTCATCACAATGCAAGCCACTATGAGTTGGAATCAACTTGATGGCAATGGATTTACCATCAATATCAAAAGCTTCATATTCTAATCTATAGCATGGCTTATCTATATCAGTCACCTGGTACTTTGTATTGCCTGGTTACAGTCCTTGTCTCTATTATTAACAAAAGAGAGGAATTTTGTCTTATCTAGGAAATTCCTGGGTTATAAACATTTGAGTTATGGACAACTTCTACTTGCCCTTTAAAGAAAACCCTAAACTAAACCCACTGCCATCAAGTCGGATCCGACTCATAATGACCCTAGCAGTCAGAGCAGAACTGTCCCCAATGAGTTCCCATGGAGTGCCCGGTGGATTTGAACTGCCCTCCTTTTGGTTAGCAGACATAGCACTGAACCCACTACGTCACCAGGGTCTCTACTTCAGTGTTATGTAAATTACCTGCACCTGGAAACTATTGACCCAACCCTTAGTAGCAAAAAATATAGCCTCACAAGTGGACCAAGAAGCAACACAATGACAAAGGGAGAAAATTACTGAGATTGTCAAGCATTTCATGTTGCTTGCATCCACAATCAATACTGACAGAAGCAGCAGTCAGGAAATCAAAGGATGTGTCGCTTTGGGAAACTCTGCTGCAAAGGACCTCTTTAAAGTGTTATAAAGAAAGAGGTCACCTTGAGGACTAAGGTGCACCTGACCCAAGCCATGGTGTTTTCAGTATCCTTGTATGCATGTGAAAGCTAGACAGAGAATAAGGAAGACCAAAGAAAAAGTGATGTCTTTGAATGACGCTGGCTGAGTATTCAGTCTACCGTGGACAGCCAGAAGGAAGAGTAACTCTGTCTTATGAAAAGTGCAGCCAAGGTGCTCCTTAGAAGGGAGGAGAGTGAGACTGTGTCTTACGTACGAGCGCTTTGGACATGTTGTCAGGAAGGACCGGTCCCTGCAGAAGGACATCATGCTTAGTAGAGGGTCAGTTAAAAAGAGGAAGACTCTCAGTGAAATATTGACACAGTGACTGTAACAACGGGCTCAGATGTCGTAACAATCGTAAGCACGGTAGAGAGCCGCTCAGTGTTTTGTTCTGTTGTATGCAGGGTCGCTATGAGTCAGAGCCCACTAACGGCACTTAACAACAGCTGCTTACAACATATTCTTTCTCACGATACCTTCACTTGCTGCATATGCGATGTGTTTGTTTTGTTTTCCTGTCCTCTCTTTTCAACTCTTTAGCTTTACAGCCTCTGCACCCACTCATCACCGTGGGCACAGCCCTGCCTGGATCCAACCGTCCCTCAAAGATCTTGAGTTTTCTTTGGCTTCGTGGATTTCACCTCTCTTACTTTCCGTCTTGCTGGGGACCCATAATGCTCGTCCCTTCCCAGCTCTGACTTCATGTTGATAGCTTGACACCAGTCAGGGTAGAGGATTTACACCAAGGGAATTAGCATAAGTTGCAAATCAGGGCTTCCTCCACTCCCTGGAGGGCTGGCTGTTAGCTCTTTTCTGGTACAGTGCTGAATGCTTCTTGTATGTGTATATCAGAACCCCAGATCCCTGCACGTCTATCTAGTCTCCAGATCCATCATTCCCTACGGATTCCATTTCCCCTCTTACTTTGTTACCCAGAGGCAGCATTTGAAATAACTCCTGTGATTGTTGCTGTTAGGTGCTGTGGGGTTATTTCATCTCACAACACCACAATGTGACAGAGTAGACCTAATTGCCTCATCGAGTTTTCTAGACTGTAATCTTTAAGAGAGTACATCACCAGGCCTTTCTCCTGCAAAGGTGCCGTACAGGTTCGAACGGCCAAACTTGCAGTGAACAGCTGAGTGCTTAACTCATTGTGCGACCAGGGCTTCTTGATGCATGTGACACTGCCCTTCCATTCCATGTCCTTGGATGCTCTGTAGGTTCTATTTTTCTCGTCTCTACTTGTGGGTGACCCCCAATGTCCTCGTCCTCTGATCTCATCCGTTTCTCCCATCTCCACTTGACTCCTCGTATGCTCCCTCCCCACAGTTAATAGACTTTATCTTCAGTTCCTGAGTCAAAATCAACTCAACTGCTGATAGCTGTACAGTAGTTCCAGTGTGGTATGCTACTGTCTGTATTTATTATATTGACATTCACATTATCTCTTAAAAGAGAGAAACAGACCGATTTGTCTGACAGCCATCCCATTTGGTCCCTTTAAAATTGTTAACCCAGTTTTCATACTAATACAACCCTTTGGGCAGTGACTTTCATGCGACATTTGATGCTTTTCTGCCCTCACTTCAAAATGGAATTCTTTATTGTGCATCACTGCACAAGTCTCTTAATGTATCTCAGCTTTGAAGTGTTTACCAAAACCGAGAGAACATTTTCCCGAAAGAAGCAAAGCATAAACACTGCCTTCTTTAAAGCTAAAAAATCCACAGTGAGGTGCTTACTATAAAAGTAATGTTATTTCAAGGATGTTTATAATGCACCAGCAATTGACACTCAGAGTTACTCTTCTGAATATGTACTGAACCAGGGCTGCAGCCGGAGGGACCCGGGGGAGAAGAAAGGCTGAAGGGGGAAAAAGGAGGGAGGGGAAATAAAATACACCAGAACTATTGCAAAGGTTTCTGCCCTCCACTGTTCCTGACTGCTGGGTGCACATGCCACGTGACAGCTTACAGACAGACCTGGGTGCATTTGGCCGCTGCAGTCCTTGCTGAAATTTGAGAGATTTTATACAAGTAATGGGATTCCTGGCTTTTCTGGAGGAGTCTCCAGTGAGGTCACTCTGGGCCTCTGCCTTTCTGCAAGGGAACAAAGTTGGGTGGAGGAGAGCAGTTGCTCCTTTAAGAGAGGTCTGCACTGTGCAGCTGGAAGCAAGCCCCCTACACACTTCACACAGCCCTCCACCACCACAGGTATGTGCTATGCCCAGCCATACGACTTTTCAGTGTGTTGTCAACTGGGCTTCTGCTGGCATTCCAGTTTGTGATGTCTAGCCTAAAAGCCGCCTTGGAGTTTACCTAAACTTTGTAAAGATTCCAGAGCAGTGGTTTATAAGATACTGTGGAATCCCAGTGTCTTACTCTTCTCTGAGCCTCCACAGGCCTTATTCAGCATAGGTACTCAGTTAACCTCACCAAATTAGATGGATCAAACATCTGAGCAGACACTCTAGGGGACCTTATTGAGGCCTGGCACCCTCAGGACACTTGGAGATTTGATATCTGGGTGGCAGAGATATGCACGTGGTCCCTTCGAGCTAGATCCTGTAGGTTAACTTCACCCCTTTTATTGGGCCTATTTATTACTGGATCAAGGTTTCAGTGCTGAATTTATAAAAAGCTGAGTGCTGATTAGTTGCAAAACCCTGACTCAGACAGTTGACCACTCTAAGCCTCAGTTTGCTCATCAGAAAAGGAAAGGTTTCGTGGTAAAGCAAGAGTGTTCTGAGTGATTCCATTCTGACTTTCTCTGCAAGAGGGACAGGCAAACTAGAGTAAATCACAGCACCTGCACAGCAAATATCTTTATAATTAAGCTTGTTTCTGATCCAACGATAATTGTTTATATTTCCAAATCCCAATGAAAATAATCAGTTTGGTATTCCTGATGTAGAAGTAAGTGGGAGATGGTGAGAATCCTGCATTTATGTCATCTTGTTCTGTCCTTTATAACACCTGGCCCAGGTTGGTTAGGACTTGGTGTGACTGCTCATCTTCTAAGCTGTTTCCTCCTGCTTCGATGTCATAGATGTGTACACGCCCTGCTCAGAGAAGGTTAATAAAGACCTCTGCTACTCCGCCTTCGAAACAGCTGTCTGCTCACTAAGTCATGGACTAGCTCTCATACTAATTAGAGCAGAACAAAATGAGTGCCTTTCCTTTTTTTGTAGAAAACTAAAAACTAGGCAACTGTTTCTCCATTTTTTTGATAGAACTTGACACAGGCTGTGCTTGTGAAGTGCCTCCTATATTGAAGTGAAGGATAAAAGAAAACCAAGGTGCTAATTGAACGCACGTCTCCTCCTCCCCTGGAGCCAAAAAACAAAACCAACAAAGCAGTTTCAGTTCTTACACTCTCAAAAAATCCAAACGGGTCCATTTTCAAATTAAAATCTTTTTCAAACATCTGAAACTGTTGCCAGTCAGCGTTGATGCTTAATATCGCAGTGTACAAGCTGTTTCTATAGAGACAAGTCACCTCAAAAGAAGCAAGAATGTTATTTTAGCAAATAATTTGTTTAGCACATACCCAGTGATATTGAGAACTATCAGTGTTGATTAAAAGCTGCCAAGGCTTTCATATCAAGTTAGAAAGAAGAACATAGACGTGTTTCTTAGATGACAGGTAGGACACATTTAGCCCATTTCAAAGCTTTTGTATATTGAGTGCATTGTTTTTTAAAATTATTATTAACTAGCTATAATACAGCACTGGAATTCTTTAAAAAACTCAATCTTCAATAACAGCTACTATTTTTTGAGTACCTATCCTATATCAGACCCTATTATAGGCACTTTTCATAAATTTATTTTTTACTGCAAGCCATCATTACTTCATCTTATACAGAAACTAAACTTCAGAAAGGCTAAGTCACTTAAGGTCCTTCAGTGATTGATAGAGTTGGCATTTAAATCCAGCTCTGACTAATCCTAAAGCCCATTTTCTCTCTAAGTAATAAAAGCATTTAAGATTATGAATTTGACAATAAATATAGCTTTGACCACATCTCATACAATGAAAAATTCACTCTTCTCCTTATTTTCTAAATTGTATATTACATTTTTCATTTCTCCCTTTTCAGACATATTTCCTGAGGTATTAAATATTTTTAATGTATATCTGGAAGCTTTTATAGTGTAAAGTTGCTAAAATTCTTTGTTTATTGTTTATTGACCCCACGATCTCCTTTCACTTCCAAATATTGGCTGTATAGATATTTCTTCTCTCTACTTAAGCATTCTATCATCTTTGTTTCATTCTGGATGGAAAACTAACGAGTAGTAGAGGTCCCCATCCCCACTTATCTGTCAGTTTGTCATACTGTGGTGGTTTACATGTTGCAGTGATGCTAGAAGCTATGTCACTGGTATTAAAATACCAGCAGGGTCACACATGGCAGACAGTTTTCAGCTGAGCTTCCAAACTGTGACGGATTTGGAAGAAGGACCCAACAGACTACCTCCAAAAACAATTAGCCAGTGAACAATGTTATGAATAGCAGCAGAACATTGCCAGATGCCATAGAAGAAAATGAGCCCCTCAAGTTGAAAGACTACTAGGAAAGAGCTGCATCCTCAAAGTAGGGTCAACCTGAATGACGTGGATAGAGTAAAGCATTTAGTACCTGCATTTGCTGCTGTGGCAGCAACTGCTGCAAACATCTATTAATAATCAGAACATGGAATGTACAAACTATGAATCTAGGAAAATTGGAAATCTTCAAAAATGAAGTGCAATGCATAAACATCAATATCCTAGGCATTAGTGAGTTGAAATGGACCAGAACTGGCCATTCTGAATCAGACAAACGTCTGGTATACTATGCTGGGATTGAAAACTTAAAGAGAAATGATTGCGTCGAACATTAAAAAGAACATTTCAAGATCTGTCATTAAGTACAGTGCTGTCAGTGATGGGGGAATATCCATACACGCACAAGGAAGGCTAGTTAAAAGGACTATTATTCAAATGTATGCACCTATGACTAAGGCCAAAGATGAAGAACTTGAAGACTTTCAAAAGCTTCTGCAGTCTGAAATGGATCTAATGTGCAATCAGGATGCATTGATAATTACTGGTGACTGGAATGCAAAAGCTGGAAACAAAGAAGGACCAGTAGTTGGAAAATACAGCCTTGGTAACAGATATGATGCCAAAGATAACGTGACAGAATTTTGTAAGACCAATAACCTCTTCATTGCAAATACCTTTCTTATTCAACCTAAGAGTAAGTGGCGACTGTACACATGGACCTCACCAGATGGGATACACAGGAATCAAATCGACTACATCTGTGGAAAGAGAGGATGGAAAAACTCTTTATCAGCAATCAGAGCAAGGCCACGTTCCGATTGTGGCACAGACCACCAGCTGCTCACAGGCAAGGCCAAATTTAAACTGAAGAAAATCAGAACAAGCCCCCAAGAGCCAAAGTACAACTTTCTGAGTTTAGAGACCATCTCAAGAACAGATTTGATGCACTGAACAATGATGACCAAAAGACCAGATGAGTTGTGGAATGACATCAAAGAAATCATCCATGAAGAAAGAAGGAGGTCTTTAAAAAGACAGGAAAGAAAGAAAAGACCAAATTGGATGTCAGAAGAGACTCTGAAACTTGCTCTTGAACATCAAGTAGCTAAAGCAAAAGGAAAGAAGTGAGCAGAAGATTTCAAAGGGTGGCTCAAGAGGACAAAGTAACGTATTATAACAACATATACAGAGAGCTGTAGATAGAAAACCAAAAGGGAAGAACACGCTCTGCATTTCTCAAGCTGAAAAAACTGAACAAAAAATTTAAGCCTCGAGTTGCAGCAGTGAATGGCTTAACAGGGAAAATATTAAATGACTCAGGAAAGAGCAAAAGAAGGTGGAAGGGATACACAGAGTAATTATAGTGGAAAAAACTGGTCACTGTTCAGCCGCTTGAAGAGGTAGTGTACGTCACAAACCGATGATACTCACAGGGAAGTCTAAAGTGCACTGAAGGCACTGGTGAAAAACAAGGCTCCAGAAATTGATGGAATATCAATTAAGATGTTTCAACAAATAGATGCAGATCTGGAAGAGCTCACTTGTGTGTGTCAAGGAATTTGGAGGAGAGCTACTTGACCAATTGACTGGAAGGTATTCATGTTTATGCCTAGCCTCAAGAACAGTAACCAACTGAACATGGAAGTTACTGAAAAATATTAATACTACACACAAGTAATACTTTGCTCAAGATCATACAAAAGTGACTACAGCAGTATATTCACAGGAAACTTCAAGAAATTCAAGCCTGGATCAGAAGAGGACATGTTGTTAGGTGCTGTCAAGTCAGTTCCATCTCATAGCGACCTTATATACAACAGAATGAAACACTGACCAGTCTTGTGCCGTGTCCACAATCATTTTTATGTTTAAGCCCATTGTTGCAGCCACTATGTCAATCCATCTCATCAAGGGTCTTCTTCTTTATCGCCAACCTTCTTCTCTACCAGGCATGATGTCCTTCTCCAGGGACTGATCCTCCCTGACAACATGGCCAAAGTATGTAAGCTGCAGTCTTGCCATCTTTGCTTCCAAGGAGCACTCTGATTGTACCTCTTCCAGAACAGATTTGTTTGTTCTTTTGGCAGTCAGTGCTACATTCAGCATTCTTCTCCAAAACCACAATTTGAAGGCATCAATTATTTTTCTGTCTTCTTTGTTCAAGTGTCCAACTTTGACATTCATGTGATATGACTGAAAATACCATGGCTTGGGTCAGGTGTGCTTTAGTGTTCAAGATGACATCTTTATCCTTCAATACTTTAAAGAGATCATTCACAGCAGATTTTCCCAATGCTATGTGTCTTTTGATTTCTTGACTCCTCTATGGGTGTTGATTGTGGACCCAAGTAAAATGAGATCCTTGACAACCTCAATCATTTCTCCATTTATGACAATGTTGCTTACTGGTCCAGTGGTGAGGATTCTTGTTTTCTTGATGTCGAGATGCAATCCATGCTGAATGCTGTGGTCCCTGAACTTCATCAGGAAGTATTTGAAATCTTCACTTTCAGCAAGTAAGGCGGTGTTGTCTGCAGAACACAGGTTGTTAATGAGTGATCCTCCAGTCCCGATGCCTCATTCTTCTTCACATAATCCGGCTTCTCAGATTATTTACTTGGCATACAGACTGAAAAGTTATGGTGAAAGGATACAACTGTGACACATACCTGTTCTGACTTTAAACCATGCAGCGTCCCCTTGTTCTGCTTGCACGAATGCCTCTTGATCTATACACAGACTCCTTAAGAGCATAATTTAATGTTCTGGAATTCCCATGGAAGCAGGACACGGAACCAGATATCGTTGCTGATGCCAGGTGGATCTTGGCTGAAAGCAGAGAATACCAGAAAGATGTTTACCTGTCTTTCATTGACTATGCAAAGGCATTCGACTGTGTCGATCATAATAAATTATGGATGATATTGAGGATAATGGGAATACAATAACACTTGATTATGCTCATGAGGAATCTGTATATGGACCAAGAGGCAGTTGAGTGAACAGACCAAGGGGATACTACATGGCTTAAAGTCAGGAAGAGTGTAAATCAGGGTTGTATCCTTTCACCATACCTTTTCAATCTATATGCCAAGCAAATAATACAAGAAGTTGAACTATGTGAAAAAAAAATGAGGCATCAGGATTGAGAAGTTCTCATTGACAGCCCATGTTATGCAGATGACACAACCTTGCTTTCTGGAAGTGGAGAGGATTTGAAACCCTTACTGATGAAGAATAAAGAACACAGCCTTCAGTATTGACTGCACCTCAACATCAAGAAAATAAAAATCCTCATAACTGAACCAGTAAGCCCCACTTTTGTAAATGGAGAAAGGATTGAGGTTGTCAGGGATTTCATAATACTGGGTCCACAATCAATGCCCATGGAAGCAGCAGTTAAGAAATCAAAAGAGGCATTGCATTGGGAAAATCTGCTGCAAGGACCTCTTTAAAGTGTTGAGAAATAAAGATGTTACCTTGAAGACTAAGGTACGCCTGGCCTAAGTCGTGGTCTTTTCAATCACATCATATGCATGCAAAAACTGGACAATGAATAAGGAAGATAAGAGAATTGATGCCTTTCAATTGTGGTGTTGGAGAAGAACATTGAATGTAACATGGACTGCCAAAAGATCAAATAGATCTGTTCTGGAAGAAGTATAATCAGAGTGCTCCTTGGAAGCTAAGATGGTGAGACTATCTCACATGTTTTGAGTATGTTGTCAGGAGGGATCAGTCCCTGGAGAAGGGCATCATGTTTGGTAAAGTGGAAGGGCAGAGAAAAAAGGAAACTCTCAAGGAGATGGATTGGCACAGTGGCTGCAACAATGGGCTTAAGCATAAAAAGGATTGTGGACACGGCTCAGGACCAGGCAGTGTTTCGTTCTGTCATGTACAGCGTCACTGTGAGTAGGTAGTGACTCAGTGGCACCTAATAACAACAACAGAGATCCATGGGTGGCACAAATAGTTTGCAATTGTCTACTAACCTAAAGGTTGGCTGTTCTAACTCACTCAGATGGACTGCAGAAAAGTCTGGTAATCAGCTTACATAAAGGTTACAGCTCAGAAAACTCAGTCCATTGGTTCTACTATGTAACACATGAGCTTGCCATGAGCAGAATCAAATTGACAACAACAAATTTAGTTTGGTTTCTTACTAAATAATTAAGACATAATGGAAGGATGTGAAATTCAAACAGTGTAAGAAGTGAAGATAACAGTGTTATTTGTGTGGGTAAGGAAAACATGCAGAATGCAATAACAAGTTTCAGAGGAAGTAGTCTGGCAAGATTTTAACAAATTCCCAGGTTTCCTAGTAGTTCTTAACAGCTACTTATAAAATTATGTGTTTTATTTATTTATGCATATGTTTAATGATCAACAACAATAAATAGCAAGCTTCTCAAAAACTAATAAGCCCCATATTAAACCCCTGAAAGAACAAGTGACTAAACAAAACTAACAAATGATATTCATCTCCATGGCCATTGGTATGAACTCTGTTTATAAACTGTACACTTCTCTATTGTTTTCACACATCTTTTCACTTCTCTATTTATCCAGTTAGCTACTTAAGGAGAGCTTGTCCTGTAGCTTGCATAATGCATGATACACAGTTCAAAAAGAAAAAAATTAGCTTAGGGTCAATTCTGACTCATGTCAATCTGTATGTCAGAGGAGAACTGTGCTCTGCAGGACATTCAGTAGCTGATTTTTCAGAAGTAGCTCACCAGGTCATTCTTCCAAAGCCCTTCTGGGTTGATGCTAACCTAACTTGTCAGTTATCAGCTGAGCCTGCTGACTATCTTGCCTTGCTGATGGACCCCTGACACATGGACTTGGTAACTTCTCATTCACTGGATGTAGCCATTGCTGTTGGACCCCACGTGGAATAGTAGTACATTGGTTCAGGTCCAGCACGAGTTTTCCAAACCCTTCTGGACACCAGAGCTCTCCCTGCACACACGAGTCCTCTAGTCCAGGAGATCTTTAGCTTTGGCTTGAACTACTTCCATCTCTCTCCTCTTTCCCATCAATGTGTACTACTGAAGTCCTAGAAAGCCTTGTACACATGCATGAGTTCTGCTCCCAACTGTCCAGCTACTCTGAGAATGTCTTAGGTGACAGGCTGCTCACACAGTTAGAGCAAAAAAGGGGAAGTTGGTGAGTCAAGACCAAGAGGGTAGGACAGGGAAATCCCCTCAGCAAAGGACTCAAAAAATGCCCTTAGATCTGTTCATTTGGTTGAAGGTCACAGTTAATTTTTGCTGTATAATTTTTGGCGATTACCCGGAAACCTTGCCAAGAAATTTAGAGGACAGCTACCTGGCCAACTGACTGGAAGAGATCCATATTTATGCCCATTCCAAAGAAAGGTAATCCAATAAAATGTGGAGATCACTGAACAATATTGTTGTTATCACATGCAAGTAAACTTTTGCTCAAGATCATTCAAAAGTGACTATAATAGTATATTGACAAGGAACTACCAGAAATTCAATCTGGATTCAGAAGAGGACATGGAACCATGCATATCATCATTGATGTCAGATGGATCTTGGCTACAATCAAAGAATACCAGAAGAATGGTTACTTGTGTTTCATTGACTGTGCAAAAGCATTTGACTGTGTGGATCACGCTAAATTATAGCTAACGTTACAGAGGATGGGAATTCCAGAACACCTAATTGTGCTCTTAAGGAATCTATATATGGATCAAGAGGCAGTTGTACAAACAGAACAAGAGGTCACTGCGTGGTTTAAAGTCAGGAAAGATGTGCCTCAAGGTTGTAGCCTTTCACCATACTTTTTTAATCTGTATGTCAAGCAAATAATCTGAGAAGCTGGACTATATGAAGAAGAATGAGGCATCAGGATTGGAGGATGACTCATTAACAACCTGTGTTATGCAGACAATACCACCTTACTTGCTGGAAATGAAGAACATTTGAGGCACTTACAGATGAAGAGTGACGACCACAGTCTTCAGTATGGATTGCACCTCAACATTAGGAAAACAAAAATCCTCACAACTGGATCAGGAAGCAACATTGTCATAAATGGAGAAAAGATTGAGGTTGTCAAGGATTTCATTTTACTTGGGTTCACAGTCAACCCCCATGGAATCAGCAGTCAAGAAATCAAAGGACACATAGCATTGGGAAAATCTGCTGCAAAGGACCTCTTCAAAGTATTCAGAAGTAACGATGTCACCTTGAAGACTAAAATGCACCTGATCCAAGCCATGTATTTTCAATTGCATCGTACGCACGCGAAAGCTGGACCATGAACAAAGAAGACAGAAGAATTGATGCCTTTAAATTGTGATGTTGGACAAGAATGTTGAATGTACCGTAGACCGACAAAAGAACCAAGAGATCTACTCTGGAAGAAGTCAAACCAGAGTGCTCCTTGGAAGCAAAGATGGCAAGACTGTATCTTACATACTTTGGACACGTGGTCAGGAAAGATCAGTCCCTGGAAAAGGACATCATGCATGGTAGAGTGGAGGGTCAGTGAAAAAGAGGACGACCCTAAACAAGATGGATTGACGCAGTGGCTACAACAGTGGCCTAGCGTAAAACGATTGTGGACAAGGTACAAGACTGGTCAGTGTTTCGTTCTGTTGTTGATAGGGTCACTATGAGTTGGAACCAATTCAACAGCACGTAACAACAACAACAACCCAGAAACCCAGTGCCACTGAATAAATCCCAACTCATAGTGACCCTATGGGATGGAACAGAACCCCCCACAGTTTCCAAGGAGCATCTGGACCATTCAAACTACCAATCTTTTGGTTAGCAGACATAGCACACAAGCACTATGACACCAGGGTTTCACTTTTGATGATTAGGAGATGAGAAAATGGAGAGAGAGATGAGTAAGATAACAGTTAAAGCCATTGGTATATTACTGTGTATATTCTCACCAACATCAAAAATAAAATAATTTTTTTGAATAAAAGAAAGCCCTTTGGTGACAAGCAAAAAAAAAAAAAAAAAATAGCACGCCAACTAGTGGAGAAAGAAAAGTTAAGGAAGCTAAGTTTGGTTTGGGCCTTTGTTTTGAATGCCTGGTTGTGATGCAGTAGACGAAGTCTGAACTGAAGGGAAGACAGAGAGAGCCTTAACCCTCGGAACTCACACTGAAAGTGGCCATAGTAATTGGAAATGTGATTTGAAGCCAGCTGTGACAGAAACCTCAGAGATCACCAGGGAGCAGGAGAAGCAAAGGCCTTAGTGAATGTCACTCCACAACTCAATGCCACTTTGACAGCTTTTCTCTAGGAGGCATACATCTAAGATCGAGTCATCATCTTATCTAGGAATAATTCACTTTAATTATACAAATATTGAAGATTTTTCAAGATAAAAATGGTGACCAATTTGCTTTGAAGTCCTTAGCCTTCAAATGCTGTGATGTGCAATCTTCTTTGGAGGGATGGGGAGAAACATGGACATCAGTGTCATCCGGCCTCCTCAATGACAGGGAGACCCAGAATGTTAACACTGCCGTTTTCTCTGCAGACCTTTTCAAGGACCAGCAGAAAGGTTTTATCATTCCAAATATCACTGATGTGAGAGCTTCTTAAGGGAAATTGTGATAAATATTGGTAAAGTGCTTCTAAAGACAGCAAGACAAAAATAAGCCAAAACTTTGAATCAGACATTCAGAAAGCTGCCTAACCTTTCCTTTAATTGCCTTTTGCAGCAAACTAGAAAAGTGTGATGGTCACCCCTTGAAAACATGCTTGGAAATATCTGCTATAAAGGGATTTAAAGTGCAATTGCTTTGCTCTCAGCTTGAGTGCAACCAACTGGGGGAAAATTGAATTTGTGTCTGCTACTGGATTGTGGCAGCGTGTGCCTGTTCAGGGCCGGGGGCAGAGGGCTGGAGCGGAGCCCACAGGGGTGAGTCTGGGGTGAGCAGCCTCCAGTTGTGACAAGAGCAAGACAAGCATTTAAATCGTGGCTTTTCCATTTTTTAGTTGAGTGGCCCTGCACAAGTTCCTAAACCTCCCTGAACCTCATATTCCCCATCTGTAAAGGGATTATATTAATATCTCATTTAGAGGCCTATAGTTGGTGTTAAGAGGATCCTTGGTGGTACGGTGGTTAAGTGGTTGCCTGCTAATCTGCTAAGCAGAAGGCCAGCTGCCTGAACCCACCAGTTGCTCCTCAAGAGAAAGATGTGGCAGTCAGCTTCCTTAAAGTTCACATCCTTAGAAACCATGTGGGGCAGTTCTACTGTGCCCTACAGGGGGTCTGTGAGTCCAGATCCACAGCAGCAGAGCCTGTGGTTTGGTTTTAGTTGGGGTAAAGGAGTCCCTGCATAGCAAAAGACAGAGTCCATCACCTGGCTTCTAACTGAAGGGTTGGTGGTTTAAATCCACCCAGAGGTGACTTGGAAGAAACTGCTAGCAGTCTACTTTTGAAAGATCATAGTCACAGAAAAGCCTAGGGCACAGAGTTCTACCCTGAAACACATGGCATCACCAGGCCTGGGAAATGCGTTAGCAGCAACTTATTTGGGTTTTTTAGTTAGTTAGAATTAAAAGACACAACTTATTCATCCAGCAAGTATGTATTGAGTACTGGTTCCAAGTACGCAACAAATGCTTGTTGAAAGGAGGTGCCAGCCCTCCTAGATGATGCCAGCAATTACATGTGTGACTACCAGCCAACAGGCTGGCACTGTGGACCCACCCAGAGGCACCTTGGAAGACAAGCTTGGCAGTCTTTTTTCTGAAAGGTCACAACCTTGAAAATCCTATGGGCAGTTCTACTCTGCACACACGAGGCCACATTAAGTTGGAATCAACTCGATGGCAGCTAAAAACAATACATTCCAGGATCTCTTCTGGGCTCAAGCCCCCACTGCCTTCCACTACCCCCCAAAACTCCACTGCCATCAAGTCAGTTCTGACTCATAGCGACCCTATAGAGAGAGTTTCCAAGAAGCACCTGGCAGGTTTGAACTGCTGGCCTTTTGGCTAGCAGCTACAGCTCTTTTAACCACTACACCACCAGTGTTTCTGCTCTGGGCTCAGCGGTGAGCAAATTTAGTGACAGGACACGGGCAACATAGGAAAGAATGGGGCAATTAGATAGCATGTAGATGGGTGACAAGGGCTGGGGGAAAGGAAAGCAGGTGTGGCAGGTGGTATTTTTCAGGCATCTGCAATGATATCTCCCACCCTGCATGCTCTTGTTAAATTGTGACTTGAACCAGTCTCCACTTGACACGTGGTTCTATGCTTCTGTAAACAGGCTTTGTGTATCTCTGTCTATCACAGCCCTGGGAACCCTGGTGCTGGTTCAACGTCAGGATTGCTAACAAGAGAGTGGCAGTTTGAATCCACCAGGAGCTCCTTGGAAACTCAGTGGGGCAGTTCCACAATGCCTTACAGGGTCTCTGTGAGTTGTCCTTGACTCAAGAGCAATGGGTTTATCATAGAGACTACTGGATGAGATTGTCTATTTGATGTCAAGGCCTAGGAAAGTATTAGTTACCCTCGTATTCACAGCTCCTAAAACAGCCCTTAGCAATTGACGACCTGCTACTTACTAGCGGGGACCCCAGCACACCACAAAGGATGCCTGAGCCATGAGCGTATGTGCTACAAGGTTTGCATTCTGCAGAGAGACCAGATTCAGAATCTCTCTGCCCTGATTTCACAAGTTAGGTATGTTCAACAGGCTATGCTTCTTACCAGGGTGTTGTGCCCTGTATTTCTAAGTTGAATTCACCTTCCTCCCAGACCAGCCCTTTTTGTGCTCTCTGTTTTTAAAGAAGTTGTCTTCTGAAGGCTCAAAGCTTGGGGACCATCTTCTGCCACTGTCCTTTTGTAGTTCTGTATTTCTTCTTTCCTGATCTGTCTTCATCATGTCCTAATGAGTCTCCCTGATTGTCCTCTCTTACAGTTTAATACATTTTGCAGATTAATCCACAAGTTCAACCCTGAATGTGCCATTTCAAAAAAAAAATCATCATTGCCTGCTAAACAAGATCTAATCTCCTTGGGCTCCCATTCCAGCCTCTTCAGATCTCGTCCTAACCCCACTCTTCTAGGTCCTTGATCTTGGGGAAGGTAAAGAAAAGCATCTCTGCAACTGAGGGTCTCCAGCTGGTCTTGAAAGATAGCTGGAATTCAGCTTGCTCTTGTGGTCAGAACGATGAAGACATGACAATTCTTCATCGTAATCTGACACTTAACAATTAAGTGACATGGCCAACTGTTTCACTTCTCAGAATCTTAGTCTCCCTAATGAAAAGCAACAGTCTTGTCAGTTTTCCTAGATTCGATGTGGGCAGGAAATACGGAAGTACAAATCCCTTCCTCGCCAGCAGCTACTGTTCTCTTTGGACAGTCAAGTCTAAGATGATGAACCGTGCAACACGGTTTTTTTGTTTTTTGTTTTCCCAAGAAAAGCTTTCTGTGCTGGCAACAAAAAGAGGTCTCCCTGGAGAAGACCCTCTTGGTCTTAATAATGGGTTTACAAGTAGTTTGTGGCTTAGGAAATACAGGGCAAGTAAACAACCAAACCTCTTGCCACCGAGTTGATTGTGACTCCTAGAAACCTTGTATGACAGAGTAGAACTGCCCCATAGAGTTTCCAAGGAGCACCTGGTGAGTTTGAACTGCTGACTTTTAGTTTGGCAGCTGTAGTATTTCACCACTACCCTGACAGGGCTTCCCCGGGTTAAGACTATGTAAGAAAGCATTTTACTTTTTTATTAACACAGGGTTGCCTCTAGGTGTGAAGAGCTTTGGAAAAGAATACTCATATTTGTAAATGAAGAAAAAGGGCCTTCTAGCAGTGAAGTAATGGATACCCCAAGCCCTGCTCCCTAAGATTCTAAATAAGCCCAGTGGTGGATAAAAGTCAAAATGTCCGTGAAATAAAAGACCTGTAGAAGACAGTGTCTAGACTGGAGGAGACTTGGTTCTGGCACAGTATGTGGTCCAAGCTGGTAGTTCCTCCAGACCTAGGCACTTCAGCACACTGGGAACACTCTGGGAGAACAGGCTGACCTTTGTAGGTCCCTGGGCAGGCAGTCATCTGTACTGTCTACAGCTCTGCCAGCTGCTTATGGTCAGGATTCATTCTGATTGTGCAGTGCCCACGTCATCCCAATAATGAAATATTTTGATATCACAGTTGCTGTAAATTGTAAGTTAAACACGGGGGCCATGGATTGAATTGTGTCTCCCCGAAAATGTGTGTAGCAATTTGGTTAGGTCATGATCCCCTGTACTGTGTGATTTTCCTACAGGTGGTAAATCCTGCCTCTGTGATGTTAACGAGGAAGGATAGGCATCAGTTGTGTTGGTCTGGCAGATGCTGCGGCAGAAGTCAATGTGTGAGTTATACTGTGCCTTGAGCCAATCTCTTGGGATATAAAGGAAAGGGAAACAAGCTGAGAGTTGGGAATGTCATATCATCATGATAGAAGCAGTGCAGGGAACAGAGTACACCCTTTGGACTTGAGGTCCCTGCGTCTCACACATTTGCAGTCCAGAAGAAGAGTGAAGACTAGGACCTTCCTCCAGAGCCAACGGAGAAAGCCTTCCCCAGGAACTGATGCCCTGCGTGTGGACTGGTAGCGTACTGGGCCATGATGGAGTAAAAATTCTCTTTTTAAAGCCATCTGTTTGTGGTATTTCTAGCAGCACTAGATAACTAAGACAATGGGACACAACTGCAGCCTGAGCAATCACCTGGCCCAGCAAGGGGACCATGACAACGGAGATGAGGGTCACAGACCTACACAGGAAGTGACAGCACACAGGTGACACTGGCTTCGAGCTCTCCCTCTCTCTCTTTGACATTTAAAAATAAGACAGGCACGTTATGGACCAAGTGAGTTCCTGGATTCTTGTATGGTTTGGAATTAAAAAAAAAAAAATTCCCAAAAGAAGGTATTGGACTTTCTGCTAATGAGAGAAAGAAAGAATTCAAGCAATTAATCAGTAAAAGAAAAGAGGCATTATTCCATGTGTGTCCTGAGTTGAAAAAGCAGATCATAAAGGGCCAACACAAAACATCCTAAACAAAACCATTCACGCGGCTGACTGTGAAGGCTGAAGTGGTCCAGGAATAACAGATGAGACATTCCATCACTGGGAGAGTCAAATGAGATTTTCTGAGACTTGTAGCCGTTTGTGAAACCAAGTCTCTGAATGATTTCAAATGAAATCTCCCTTCTACAGAAGTGAGGCTATTATTAAAAATCAATCAAGGGCCAATGAGCCACATTACAGCTAAGGGAACTGGTCAGCTATTTCCATACAGAACTGAATTCAGGGAAATATTCATTTTCTCAGTAACAGCTTGTCATCAACTGTATTTTCTGCTTGGAAGAAACCATGAGCTGCCTCACCGTTCAGCATTACACGGCTATAACATGCAGGCATTAGCTACTCCTCTATGAGTAAAGTAGACAGGGCAGCAAAAGGAACCCTGGAGGAGTTGTTTGTGCACCGTGGCACAGTCACACACGATTGGCATGGCAGTGTTCAGCTCTTCACGTCACCTGCCTCAGCTAGGTTCTTGATAGGTGTCATGGATTGAATTGTGTCCCTCCAAAAAATATGTGTAGCCATGTGGCTGGGCCATGATTCCCATTGTCTTGTGACTGCCCTCCATTTCATGGTTTTCCTGTGTTGTATGTCAAAGGATTAGGGTGGGACTGTAAATCCCTTCGTTAGATCACCTCCCTGCTCCACTGTAAAGGGAGTTTCCCTGGAGTATGGCTTGCCCCCCTTTAATCCATTCAGCCTGCAAGAGATAAAAGGAAAGGGAGACAGGCTGAGAATTGGGAATCTCATAAGCAGCAGTGGGAGAAGAGCGCGTCCTTCAGACCTGAGGTTCCTGTGCCAAGATGCTCCCTGAGCAAAGACTGACGCAATACTGGACTTGCCTCTAGAGCCGACAAGGGGAGAGCCTTCCTCTGGAGCAGACAGCCTGAATATAAACTTGTAGCCTACCAGACTATGTAGGAATAAATGTTCCTTTGCTGAAGCCATCCACTCTGTGGTATTTCTATTAGAGCAGCCCTAGCTAGCTAGAACAGTAGGGTATGTGAGGACCATGGCATTGCAGGTTTTCAGTGTCAAAGTAGGTGCTGTGTCTGTACATGATGCTATAAAGTCAGGACTCAGAGAACATTGGTGATGTTTCTGAGTGTGCAGAGCGGTTTTAAAGGGGCTATAGAGTCTGGTGGCTTAGTGGTTAAGTCTAGGTGTGCTAACCAAAAAGTAGGCAGTTTGAATCCACCAGACACTTCTTGGAAGCTCTACAGAGCAGCTCTACTCTGCCTTATAAGGTTGCTATGAGTCGGAACTGACTCAACGGCAATGGATTTTTTTTTTTTTTAATAATAGGCTCACTGTGATTTGGAATCAACTCGATGGCAATAGGTTTGGTTTTGTTACCCTAGTGTGAGAAACCCTGGTAGTACAGTGGCTAAGAGCTAGACGGCTACCCAAAAAAACAGCAGCTGGAAGGCACCAGGTGCTCCTTGGAAACCCTATTGGGCAGTTCTACTCTGTCCTACAGCGTCACTGCAATTTGGAACTCACTCAATGGCAACGGATCTTTTTTGTTTTGTTTCTGTTTTTATCATAATGCCAAGAATGCTGAGAATTCAGGGTGACATTCTTATGCAGAAGAAAAGCTCCTGATTTTGGATAACTCCTGAAAGGAGAAGAGTCACAAGCTGGGACTCAGAATCCTGCCATCAGCACATGGCAGTTAGGGCTCTATTTCTTTGTCATGTATCATTGTTGAAGCTAGCAATGGTCTAAGTTTCCTTGTCTATGCGGTGAGCACAGCACCGTTTCTTGTGCCCTAGGGATGCTGCAGGAATCTTGGGTGCCACAGGTTAAGGGCTTGACTATTTTCCAAAAGCTTAGCAGTTTGGACTCACCTGAAAGTATCTCAAAAGACAGGCCTGGCAACCTGCTTCCAAAAGGTCTCTTGATGGCAGTGAACAGTAACAGGGACACTGTGAGCCTTGGCAAGTTAGTGTCACCTGAGTAAGTACATCAGGAGCTTGAGTGTTGCAAGAAGTTTGCAGAAAGGCTGACAGTTCGAACCAACCCAGCAGCTCTGTGGAAGAAAGACCTGCTAATCTGCTTCCACAAACATCATGGCCCAGGAAACCCTATGGAGTCGTTCTGTTCTGTAACACGTGGGGTCACCACGAGTTGGGGACTGACTTGATGACAACTAGCAACAACAGCAACATGTTAGCACATCAGAAGGTACAAAGGTGAACTGAATACTAAAGGGAAAAAGATTCTTACTTACTTTTTCTGCCTTCTTAAGGACTACCAAATAAGTAAGAAAGTAGACTTTTTCTGCATATTATTGTTTGGCCTTCTTTTTAATGATTTCCATTATTATTTTTTCTTTGTTTCTTTGACATCAGTACAAACAAAAGACAAGCTGTAAGTTTTTCGTTTTTTTTGATAGCAGTATATACCAATCCCTTGAGGGTGAAACCATAGGAAAACAGATTTGTTCATTCATCCAACAAATATCCATCCATTGCTTTCTATGGATAAAGTGTTCTGTTAAGGACTACGAAAGATAAAAAGATGATAACAGCTTCATCCCTACCTTCAAGGAGTCTAAAACTTAATAAGGCAGAGAAGGCACAAACACGAATAACAAAATCAGGCAAGTAGAGAATAAATGCCAGAAAGACTTGTGAAACCAAGTTTGCAGGATTTTAGATAAAGGAAAGCTCTTGCTGAAATGTAATGGACGCAGAGAAATTGAAGTTAGCTCTTATAGCGTGGATACAGAATTCAACAAAGAAAATAAATGCAGGCCCATTCCAGAACAGGGTAATGGCCTGAGCAAAGACTGCTTATAGACTGTTACGAAGCAACACAGCATACTATTGCTATATAATAGTATTACTATGTAACGGTAATACATATTACATACAGGTGACTGCTCGATATTGACTGGTAACTAGTAGTCTAGTCTGGTTAAAAAGTAGGCTTCTTCACTTGGCTGGGGAGTGCCTTAGGCTGAAAAAGTCAGGGTTTGATTGAGCAGGGCATTATATGTCAGGCTAAGGCTAAATTAATAATTTTCTTTAATTTTTTTGGCTTTATTCAAGAAAATTACAATGAAATGGGAGCAGAACTACCCTAATTAAAGTAAGTGCCTTTAAGGAGCTCCATGGAACTCTGAGGACCTTAGAGAGAATGCTACTTAGACGTGTTTTTATAGTAGGCAATGGAGAGTCACTGCTTGTTTACCAACACGGAGATGAGAAAACACTGCGGATACACCCAGCAGCCACGGCAAGCAATTGGCAAGGAGCCAGGCTGTAGACAGGCAAGCAGAAGAAGATTACGGTTGTCCTTGTAGAAGTTTTGGCATACAGTAAGCACACAATAAATACTTGCTGAGTGAACGAACGATTGCGTGAAAAAAGGAAAGAGGGAAAATATAGAAAGAGATAGTCAAGGAATAATTGGTAGCATTTGTTAGTGATTGATTATGGGAGATAAGAGAGAGATTATAATTAAAATTTCAGGGTTTCAAGTCGGGGCTCCGAGGAAGTACGACGGCATGAATGTTGTTGGTGTTGTAAGGCGCCGTGAGGTCAGCTCTGAATCGTCTGACAACCCTGGGCCCAGCAGAAGGAGACATTGCCTGGTCCTGTGCCATCCTCAGAACTGTTGTCACGCTCAAGCCCATTGCTGCAGCCGCTGTGTCTATCCATCTCTTGGAGAGTCTTCCCCTTTTTCACCGAACCTCTTCTTCACTACGTATGATGTCCTTCTGCAAGCACCGGTCCTTCCAGATCAGACATCCAGTGTGTGTGAGATAAAGTCTCACCACTCTTGCTTCTAAAAAGAACATTGTGGCTGTACTTCTTCCCTAGACAGATTTGTTTGTTCTTCTGGCAGTCCATAGTACATTCAGTGTTCTTCACCAACACCATAACTCAAAGGCATCATTTCTTCTTCAATCTTCCTTATTCATTACCCAGCATTCAAATTCTTATGAGACAATTGAAAATACCATGACTTGGATTAGGCACACTTTAGCCCTTAAAGTGACTTTTTAAACATTAATAAAGTAAACCTTTTGCCATCCAGTTGATTTTTGAGTCACAGTGACCCTAGAGGACAGAGTAGAATTGATCTACAGGGTTTCCAAGGAATGTCTGGTGGATTGGAATTGCTAACCTTTTTCTTAGCAATCGTAGTGCTTATCTGCCACTCCATTAGGGTTTAGGCATTAATGGGAAGTAGGAAGAGCTTAAGAGTAATTGCTTTGGTGGAAAAAATTAGCTGTCTGATACTTAACACGTTAAATGTCTTGGAAAGACCTGAGGTGACTATGGGGCAGTTCTATTCTGACCTCTAGGGTTGCCATGAGTTGGACCTGACTCTATGACAATGGGTTTTGGGGGTGGTTAGGGGCATTCAGAAATGGGAGACTGGAGCTTAAGAGACAGATCAGTTATTGACACAGATATAATAAAGCCATCTGTGAATGAGATTGCTTCAAGAGGGCAAACACGTGAGGCAGATCCTGGGAAACAACACCATCTAAGGATGGGAGGAGAAAGGGAAGCTAAAGAGATCATGGAATGGTTGTGCTGTTGTTGTTAGGTGTCCTCGAGTCGGTTCCAGTTCACAGCGACCCTATGCACAGCAGAAGAAAGTGCTTCCTGGTCCTGCGCCGTGCCCACAATCACTTTTATGCTTAACCCTATTGCTGTAGCCACTGCGTCAGTCCGTCTTGTTCAGGGCCTTCCTCTTTTTTGCTGACCCTCCACTCTACCAAGCATGATGTCCTTCTCCAGGGACTGACCCCTCCTGACAACATATCCAAAGTATGTAAGACTCAGTCTTGCTATCATTGCTTCCAAGGAGCACTCTGGTTGTACTTCTTCTAGAACAGATCTGTTTGTTCTTTTGGCAGTTCATGGTACATGCAATATTCTTCTCCAACATTCATTCTCCATTATTCATTGTCTAGCTTTCACATGCATGTGATGCAATTGAAAATACGATGACTTGGGTCAGGTGCATTTTAGTCTTCAAGGTGACATCATTACTTTTGAATACTTTGAAGAGGTCCTTTGCAGCAGATTTTCCCAATGCAATGTGTCTTTTGATTTCTTAACTGCTGATTCCATGGGCAATGATTGTGGACCCAAGTAAAATGAAATCCTTGACAACCTCAATCTTTTCTCCATTTATGACAATGTTGCTTCCTGGTCCAATTGTGAGGAGTTTTGCTTCCTTGATGTTAAGGTACAACCCATATTGAAGGGTATGATCTTTCATCTTCATCAGTAAGTGTTTCGAATCCTCTTGACTTGAAGCAAGTAGGGCTGTGTCATCTGCGTAACAGTCTTCCTTCAACCTGATGCCTTGTTCTTCTTCATACGGAGGTCCAATAATTAAGTCCACAAGCTTAATTGTTCTAAATGCTACATACCCCATTGCTGAATACCACCATCGTCACCTTCTAAGTACTTCCCTTGGAAAGCTATGTACTGATGCCAGCACCTAGTTTACCCTTCAAAGAAATTTTGGAACTCTTTCTGGAAGGGCCACTGCACATGGTGGCACAGTGACAAGTTTGTGAACTTCATTGTATAGTTGTCTCTAAGGGAGTTTTTTAGCCAGTAAACAAATAACTGTATTGGAACACCCTCACTACTCACTGATCTGGCCTCAGTGACTTTTTTCTTTACCCAAAGATCAAAGAAATATCAAAAGGAAGATACTTCGATGACATTCAGGATATTAAGGGTAATGCAATGACAGCTCTGATGGCCATTCCAGAAAAAGAGTTTCAAAATTGCTTTGAAGAGTAGACTAGGCGCTGGCATTGGTGCATAGCTTCCCAAGGGTGCTACTTATACGGTGATGATGGTGGTATTCAGTAATAAGATTATGTAGCACTTTTGCAAGGATGAGTTCACGAACTTAATTGTCTGACCTCATAGAGGCTTGTTTCTTGTATTATTTGCTCAATATACTGATTGAAAAGGTAGGGTGAAAGGACACAGTCATGGCTCACACCTTTCCTGACTTTAAACCATGCAGTGTCCTCTTGTTCTGGTCACGTGACTGCCTCTTGATCCATGTGCAGGCTCCTTAAAAGAACAGCTAAATGTTCTGGAATTCCCATTGTCCACAGTATTACCCAAAATCTGTAATAAGCCACACAGTTGAATGCCTTTGCATAGTCAATGAAACACAAGTAAACGCCCTTCTCGTGTTCTCTGCTCTTAGCCAAGATCCATCTGATATCAACAGTAATATAACTTGTTTCATGTCCTCTTCTGAATCCGACTTGATTTTCTGGCAGTTCCCTATCAATATACTACTGTGGTTGCTTTCTAATGATCTTGAGCAAAATTTTACTTGCATGTGATATTAATGATATTGTTCAATAATTTCCGCATTCAGTTGGATCATCTTTCTTGGAAATAGGCATAAATATGGATCCCTTCCACTTGGTTGGCCAGGTAGCTGACCTCCAAATTTCTTGGCATAGACAAGTGAGCACATTCAGTGCTACATCTGCTTGTTGAAATATCTCAATTAATATTTCATCAGTTCCTGGCACCTTTTTTTGTCCGTGGCTTCAGTGCAGCTTCAACTTCTTCTTTGAGTACCGTCTGTTCCTGATCATATGCTACCTGTTTAAATGACTGAACATGGACCAGTTCTTTCTGGTATAATCACTCTGTGTTACTCCTTTTATCTTCTTTTGATATTTCCTGAATCATTAAATATTCTTCTCCAGAAGCCCTTGACTATTGCAACTTGAGACTTGAATTTTTTCTCCTTCTTTCAGCTTCAGAAATGCAGAGTGTGTTCTTCTCTTTCAGTTTTCTGTTCCTAGCTCCTTGCATGTGTCATCATTATACTTTATTTTGTCTTCTTGAGCTACCCTTTTGAAATCTTCTGTTCAGTTCTTTTACTTCATCTTCCTTTCTTTTTACTTTAGCTACTTAACATTCAAAAGTAAATTTCAGAATCTCTTCTGACATCCAATTTGGTCTTTTCTTCCCTTTTTGTCTTTTTAAAGACTTCTTGCTCCCTCTGCCCATGGGATGGTTAGAAAGGGGAGGGGGGACGACTGCCATCGAGTGGATGATGCCTCACAGTGACCATATCGGATAGAGTAGAACTGCCCCACAGAGTTTCCAAGGTGGATTTGAACTGCTGACTTCTTGGTTAGCAACTGTAGGACTTAACCACTATGACACCAGGGTTTCCAGGAAGGGGAAAGAAAACCACAATAAAAACCAAGAGAGGAGACACCAAAGAAGACAGCAACCCACACCACGGAATGCTGCCAGGGTGAAGGGTGGAAGGGAAATGGGAAAAGGTCAGAGTGTTTGAGGTTTACCAGTTACCCTCAAGAGAGCAGTTTTAAGGAGTGAGGAATGAAGCTTGATTATATTACCCTAAGCTAAAAAGTATGAGGAAATACTGGAAACAACGTGTGTAAGCCAGGCTTTCAAGAATTCCAGCAGTGAGTGGAATGATGGAATCAGGCAGTGACTAGTTTACAAGAAATACTTTTTTCTTTCTTCTAGTGGCAAATTGATGTAATTTTCTCAAATTTATTTTTAAATTGTGATAAATACATAGGTTGAGACTGCATCTCACATACTTTAGACATGTTGTCAGGAGGGATCATTTCCTGCAGAAGGAGGACATTATGCATGACAGAGTGGAGGGTCGGCAACAAAGCAGAACACCCTCGATGAGATGGATTGACTCAGCAGCTGCAGTGACGGGCTTGAGCATAAAAACAACTGTGGGCCTGGCACAGGACCAGGCAGGCTTTCGTTTGCTGCACGTAGGATCGCTGTGCATCAAAACTGACTCAACAGCACCTGACAGCAACCACAACGACATAGGTGGCAGCCCACTGGCCATTTCTGTAGTCTTCAGGTACACAGCTCAGTGACATTAAGCGTATTTGTTGTGTTGTTTAAACATCTTTCCTTTTTGAATGCCTGAGACAATGCCAAGCACATTGGTAGGAAAATAGGCAAAAGGCAAAGAGTCAATGGAGGGGAAATTGTAAGTATGTACACACACACACACACACACACACACACACACACATATATACATATGCTCAAAACCCATCGCTATGGTGTCAATTCCGACTCATAGCAACCCCACAGGACAGAGTAGAACTGCTCCATAGAGTTTCCAAGGAGCGTCGTGGGGATGCAAAACCTGGTGCCTCAGAGTTAAGTGCTATGGATGCTAACCAAAAAGTCTGGTGTTTCAATCCACTAGGTGCTCCTTGCAAATGCATGGAGCAGTTCTACTCTGTCCTAATAGGGTTGTTATGAGTTGGAAGCAACTCAACAGCAGTGAGTTTGTTTTTTTTCTTTGATACATTCAAATTAAATTTTCTGAGTGATTGAAATCATACTGTTCCAAGTCAGGGACACACCATATATTTATGCAAATAATGTACATGTTATATATACATATATATATATTTGGCCAACTGTGCAATCCCTTCACCCATTATTTTCCTAGGTGCACGGTGTGCATTATATGTGTGGGCATGCTACTTCTGAAAATATGATACTTGGTGAATATAGAGTGCCTGAAATGTAAACATTAGTTTTGTAATTAGACAATAAGTGCTTAGAAGGCCACAGTTTATGAAATATGGTTTACCTAGAAAAGCACAACAGCAAACTAAGCAGCAGTTTTCTGTAGGCCCAGAAAATGGGAAGATTTTTGTCGTGGATTGGATTGCGTCTCCCAAAAAATGTGTGTAGCAATTTGGCTGGCCTATGACTCCCAGTAATGTAAGCAACGTTTACCATTTTGTCATCTGATGGAACTTTCCTGTGAGTTGTAAATTCTATTACTATGATTTAGTAAGATGGATTAGCAGCAGTTATATTGAAGAGGTCTACACCATTGGATAGTGCTTTAGGCCAGCCTCTGAGGTATAAAAGAGAGAATGAAGCAGAGAGACATGAGGGCCTTCTATCACCAAGAAAACAATGCTGGGAGACAGCATGTCCTTTGAACCCAGGCTTCCTGCAAGAAGATGCTTCTAGTCCCAGGGAAGAGAAGACAAGGACCATCCCCCAGAGCTGACAGAGAAAGCCTTTCTCTGGAGCTGACACCTTGAATTGGGACTTGTAGCCAACTAGACTGGGAGAAAATAAATTTCTCTTCATTAAAGCCATACACTTGTGGGATTTCTGTTATAACAGCACTAGATGACTAAGACACATTTATTACCATGAAGTACTGTTATGAACTATCATAACATCAAGTTGTTTGCACGAGCTCTTGAAAGTATTGAGCCATAATGTTTCCGGAAAGTGTGCTCAAATCCTCAGGCTCTCATAATTGTTGCACAGCTCATAGGATAGAACCAGCTGCACTAGACTGCACATGTAGATATTGTCAAATAGGCCCATATTCTGCTGTGTGTAATCTCAACAATAGCAAAAAAAATAATAAAATAAATTCTACATATTAAAACAAAACAAAAACCCAAAGGTCCATCCTAGCCAAAACCAGCCTAGGAGATTTGATAACTAAATATGATGTGGTATCTTGGATGGGATCCAGGACAGAAAGGGGACACTGGGCGAAAAAGGAAAAAAAATCTGAACGATGTATGAACTTCAGTTAAGAATAACACACGGAAACTAGTTCAGTAATTATCACAAATGTGCCATTCTAATATAAGACATTAATAATAGGGGAAACCAGGTGTAGGGTATGTGGGAACTCTCTGTACTAGCCTGTCAATCTTTCTGTAAATCTAAAACTACTGTAAAAAGCCAAGTCAGTTTAAAAAACAACTGACTGACTCGATCCTGACCTCAGGGCCTGGAAACCACACTTGAACTCCAGCTGTTCTGTCCTGTGAGATGTTGGAGCATAAATTCAGGAGTTATCTAGAAAATGAGGTTTACACCACGTAAGTGGACACATGTAGAGCGTGTTCCTTGTGACACTGTCTTTCTCCGCTTTGGGAGTTGCTTATTAAAGCGAGGTCTGATCACCCCTTCTCACTTTGATTTGGCCACTGAAAAACACCGAGTCAGGTTTTGGCTCATTGCTGGCTCCATTTTATACCGCAGGCAGTCACCAGCAGTGAATGCGGGTAAGAACTCTGGAGTCAAAGCTGTTGTTCTGGGGTGCATTGAGTCGGTTCCGACTCATAGCGACCCTGTGTACAACAGCACAATGCTGCCCGGTTCTGCACCAGCCTCATAGCTGTCGGTATGTTTGAGCCCACTGTTGCAAACACTGGGTCAGTCCATCTCCTAGAGGGTCTTCCTCTTTCTCACTGGCCTTCTTCTCTACCAGGCACGATGTCCTTCTCTGGGGACTGGTCCCTCGGGTTAACATGCCCGAAGTACGTAAGACAAAGTCTTGGCAACCTTTGCTTTAGGGAATATTCTGGCTGTACTTCTTCCAAGACAGATTTGTTCACTCTTCTTTCAGCAAGCAAGGTTGTGTCAATCTGCACATCACAACATCTCCACATTTCACGTTGTTAATGAGTCTTCCTCCAATCCACATTCTTCTTCCTAGAGACCAGCTTCTCAGATGATTTGCTCAGCATACAGATTGAATAACTATAGAAAAAGAATACAAACCTGCCACCCAGTTTGTCTGATTTTGAATCACACAGTATCCTCTTGTTCTGTTTGCACAATTACTTCTTGGTCTAGGTACGGTTTCTCCATGTCTACAATCAAGTGTTCTGAAAATCCCATTCTTCACAATGTTGTCCACAATTTGTCAAAGTGCCTCAGTTCAAATCTGGGCTTCACCACGTAATAGCTGTGAAATCAGGCCATTTGCTGGGTGTTTCCAGGGCTGCTACTTATGCATAAAACGGGGATCACATAGTACCTGCCTCCGAGGGGTGCTATGAGGATTACGTAACTAATAGATGTAAAGCAACTGGAATAGCACTTGGAATGTATTAAGAGCTCACATCTGCTAGCTAGTAATTTGGGGTATTTAGTAGTTTAATCTTATCACTTGTTTTATTTATTTCTTGGTCCTCACGTTGCCTCACTTACTGACTCTTGATTCTCTGTATTCTGTCCTTTGGGGTATACTTCTGTAAAGCATGCAGAGTCTTTAACCATGTTAATCTTCCCTCAGGTAATTGGTGGTTGATGGTAGAACTATCGACATTTTTCTTATTAGTAGTTTTTGGAGTACCAAAGTATAATGATTACACACACGGCTATTACAATGTGGTTACAATATATTACAATGTGGTTCTGGATCCTGGGGTTTGGGAATGAATTTTAATATGATGTTTAAGTGTGTGTGTTTTCGAAGCATGTCCTTTTTGGGGGGGTGGCAGGAAGCCCTAGTGGCATAGTGGTTAAGAGCTACATCTGCTAACCAGAAGGCTGGCAGTTTGAATCCACCAGGCGCTCCTTGGGAACTCAGTGGGACAGTTCTGCTCTGTCTTATAAGGTCGCCATGAGTCAGAATCAACTTGATTGCAGTGGGCTTGGTTTATGATTTTATTTTAAAAAAGAGAAAGAAAGCAAACAAAGCCTTTTGAAGGAAATATGTAACTAAGTGAAGTATTTTATTTTGGAAGCCTAAGCAAGGATAATCTTAACATGTTAAGATTTCCGATATAAACTGCATCTGTTGACAAACAAATTTAATCATAAACGCATTCATATAGCATACTCTACTAAAATTGGTCATGACCAGTATCAGAATATGCTCGCCTTTAACTGTGACCCACACACAAAGAAAACTACCAGTCTCCTAGTGCTTTGGTTCTAAAGTTTTGCTTTTACAGAGACAAGAAGATTGGTCTATATTATTTTTAAAATGTGGGAGACTCCACAATATGAATAGGAGATTGAGTTCATTATCTGATAAGCTTTCTCATAGTCACACTTTTTCAGGGAATCAATGCAAAATTTGTTTTTAAAAATAGCATATTTTTTGCTGGAGAGGCTGTGGAGAAAGAGGAACCCTCCTACACTGTTGGTGGGGTTGTAAAATGGTCTAGCCTCTTTGGAAAGCAATCTGGCGCTTCCTTAAAAAAATGGATATCGATATACCATTTGACCCAGCAGTTCCACTACTTCGAATATATCCTACAGAATCAAGGCCTTTCACACCAATGGACACATGCACCAGAATGTTTATCGCAGCACAGTCCATGATAGCAAAAAGATGGAATCAACCCAGATGCCCAACAACAGAAGAATGGATAGGTAAACTACGGTATACATACTCAATGGAGCACTATGCAATGATAAAGAATAACAACTATTCCAGGAAACATCTCCTAACCTGGTTTCAACTGGAAGATATTATGTTGAGTGAAAGTAGTCAGCAACAAAAGGACAAGTAGTGTATGAGACCTCTAAGATAAGATCTCAGAACCAGACTTGTGTATAGAAGAAAAGACTCTTTGACAGCTGCAAGGGAGGGGAGGGAGGGGGGGTCGGGGTGGAGGGTTTAGTTTAGATAGTTGCTAGAAATCTGGTTGGGAGAAAGTGGTGATAGCACACATTAGAAACAAGAACAACATTGAGTTGACTTCAGCATAACTTAAATACTCCTTCCATCTTAACCCAATATTGCAAGGATAGAGTAGCTGGGGCAGGGGGCAGGGGACCATGCTCTTAGGTGAAATCAAGGCCAATTGGCACAACTAGCTTTTGCTAAGAGGGCTGTCTGCACCCCACATTGGTGAGTGGCGTCTGGGGTCTTAAAAGCTGCCAAGCTGCCATCCGAGGACACAGCAAATGGTCCCAACTCAGCAGGAGTGGATGCTCACTGAGGACCAAAACGACATGTGGTAAAGACAACCTAGAAAACAGAGAGACCCACAAGAGTGGGTGCCTTCATCGACTTGGGACCGGAAGAACCAGATGGTGCCCGGCCACCACCAGTGATAGCCACTATGGAGCTCACTAGGTTGAGTCTCACTGGCAACACAAGAATAAAAAGGGGTGCATCCTGAGATCTCCAATAAAAGACCTCAACTGATGGTCCAGCAGTTTCGGGGTTCCCCTGACAGCATGGCCCCCAGCCATGATGCTGCCCTTACCCATAAATTACAACGAAGGTCCACTCTTTGGACAGGAATGGATTGGACTTGGTAATGCAGAGTGACCATATATTGGTTGCACTTTATGGTTCTATACATCTATAGGATATCATCCTGCTGATCTCTGGCTGGAGGAAGGAGAGTGGGTGGAGAGGAGCAGAAAGGAGGCTGTTGGGAGGATGAGACATGTATGGAGCAGAGAGGAATAGTGTGCTGTCACCGGACAGGGAGAGCAGTGGAAGCCGCATATAGGTGGGCATGTAAATTTATACGGGAATGTACATTTTCACTCAGTCATGTTAAATAAAAAAATAAAAAACAAACAAACAGCAACAACAACAAAATTGTATTTTTAAAATAACAAGGCTTTGAAGATACATATACAGAAACAAAAATTCACTGGAGGTTACCAGGGAAGGGGTGTGGTCAAGAGGAGGAACTCTCCCTAGACAGTAAACTCATTGCAGTCCAGTAGATTCCAACTCAGAGTGACCCTATGGGACAAAGCAGAACCAGTTCATAGACTTTCCAAGGAGTAGCTGATGGATTCAAACTACCGACCATTTGGTTAACAGCCAAATGCTTAACCACTGCATCACCGGGTCTCCCTCTAGATAGTGGACACTTGTTATTTTGGGTAATAAGAAATGCAACAGCACCTATGTGTGAAATGCGCACAGCTAGGCTAAGGTAAAAGATCTTATTAAGATGTACAGAAGAGGAAAGTACTTTCTGGTAATTGTTACAGCATACATAGAAACCCTGGTGGTGAAGTAGTTAAGTGCTACAGCTGCCAACCAAAAGGTTAGCGGTTCAAGTCCACCAGGTGCTCCTCAGTTCTACCCTGTCCTGTAGGGTGGCTATGGTTAGCAACCAACTCAGTGGCAACAGGTTCTTAGGGGTTATGACGTATATAATTTTGCAGCAACCACCAAAAAATAAATGTGTGGATATATATGCACGTATGCTTGCAAATATGGGTATAGTTATGTATGTATGAGTATATCTGTGGGTGTATATGTTGTTGTTTCTATTGCTAGGTGTAGTCAGGTTGACTCCAACTCACAGTGACCCTGCTTGCAACAGAATCAATGAAACACTGCTGGGACCTACACCATCTTTAATGGAGCTGCTATGTTTTAGGCCCATTTTGCAGCCACTGGGTCAGTCTGTTACACTGAGTGTCTTTGTCTTTTTTCACTGACCCTCTGTTGTAACAAGCCTGAAGTCCTTCTCCAGGCATTGGTCTTTCCTGATAATACATTCAAAGGATGTAAGATGAGCTCTCACAGTTTGGGGTCCTGAAGGGCTTTCTAGCTGCACTTCCTTCTGAGACACGTTTGTTTGTTCTTCTGGCGGTCCATTGTCTGTTCCATATTTTTTGCCAGCATCGTAAGGCATCAAGTCTCTGACTTTCGCACTCATGGTACAGCTGTCTCATGTATATGAGGCAACTGAAAATATCATGGTTTGGGTCAAATTCACCTCAGTCCTCAAGGTGACATCTTTGCTATTTAACATTTTAAAGAGGTCTTTTGCAGCTTTGCCCTGCGCAATATGTCATTTGATTTCTTGGCTACTGCTTCCAGGGGCATTAATTGTGAATCCAAGCTAAACAAAATCCTTGACAACTTTCCAACATTTTTCTCTATTTATCATAATGTTGCTTATTGATTCAATTTGGAGGATTTTTGTTTCCTGTATATTGAGGTGTAATCCATACTGAAAGCTTCTAGTCTTTCATCTTCATTCAGCCAAGTGTTTTGAGTCCTCTGTATTTTCTGCAATTAAGATTGTATCATTTGCATGCTGCAGATTGTTAACGAGTCTTCCTCTAATCCTGATGCCATGTTCTTCAAGTATTCTAGCTTCTCAGATTGTTTGCTCAGCACACAGATTGAGGAAGTATGGTGAAATACACCTATCCTGATTCTAAACCACTCAGTGTCCCCTCGTTCTCTTCAAACAACTGCCTCGTGGTCTGCATACAGGCTCCTCACTGGCACAGTTAAGCATTCTGGAATTCAGATTCTTCACAATGTTAACTATAATTTGTTATGATTCACACAGTCCAATGCCATTGTAGTCAATAAAACACAAGTAAACATCTTTCTGATATTCCCTGCTTTCATCCAAGATCCATCTGACATCAGCAGTGATATTCCTGGTTCCACATCCTTTTCTGAATTTGGCTTGAATTTCTGGCAGTTCCTTGTGACATGAAGTTCTGCCACAACCCTTTTTTAATTACCTTCTGGAAAATTTTACTTGCATGTGATATTAATGAATTTTTTTCTTCAGTTCTTTCAGTTTGAGAAGTGCTGACCAAGTTCTTCCCTGTTGGTTTTCAAACTCCAGCTCTTTGCACATGTCTTTATGATGCTTTACTTTTGTCTTCTGCAGCCACCCCCTTGAAATCTTCTGTTCACCTCTTTTGACACCATCATTTCTTCCTTTCCCTGTAGCTACTGTATTTTTAAAAGCAAGTTTCAGAGTCTCTTCTGAAATCCGCTTTGGTCTTTTCTTCCTTTGCTTGCTTCGTGTATGATGGCCTTGATGTCACCCCTCAGCTCATCCAGTCTTCACTCGCACTAATGTGTCAACGTATGAAATCTGTTCTTGAGGATGTCTTTAAGTTCAGTTGGAATATACTAAAGATCGTGCTTTGGCTGTCTTGGACTTACTCTAATCTTCAGCTTCAACATGCACTTGGATGTGAGCGAATGATGGTCTGTTCTAGAGTTAGCCACTGACCTTTTTCTGATGATGACATTCAGCTTGTCCATTGTCTCTTTCCACAGGTGTAGTAAGTTTAATTCCTGCATATTCCATCTGACAAGGTTCATATGTATAGCTGCCAGTTACATTGTTGAAAAAGGGCATTTTCAATGAATAAATCATTGATCTTGCAAAATTTTATCAGGTGATTTCCATTATCATTTCTGTCACCAAGGCCATGTTCTCCAACTACTGATCCTTCTTCTTTGTTTCTTTCACATTTCAATCATTACTAATTATCAAAGCATTTTGATAGTATGCTTGATCAATTTCAGACTGCAGAATTTGGTAGACGTCTTCAATGCCTCATCTTTGGCATTAGTGATTTGTGCATAAATTTGCATAATAGTTGTACTCACTTGTCTTCCTTGTAGGCATATGGATATTACCCTGCCACTGAGAGTGCTGAACTTTGGGACAGGTATTGAAATGTTGTTTTGGACAATGAATGCAAGGCCATTCAATTTATCATTCATAATGTAGATCATTTGATAACTGAATTTAAAATGGGCAATAACAGTTCATTTCAGTTCTTTAGTGCCTAGGATGTCAGTGTTGATGCATTCCATTTCATTTGTGATGACTTGCAATTTTTCTAGAGTCATTCTTCATGCATTCTATGTTCTGATTATTACTGGGTGTTTGCAGTTGCTACTTCTCATTTTAATAAGTCACACTACATCAGCAAGTGAAAGTCCCCAAACCAGACCCCATCCACATCATTAAAGCTGACTCTACTTTGAGCAGGGAGCTCTTTCCCAACAGTCTTTTGAGTTCCTTCCTACCTAAGGGGCTCATCTTCCAGCATTACATCAGACAATGTCCTGCTGCTATTCATAAGGTTTTAATTGGCCAATTTTTAAAAAGTAGAGCAGCAGGTCCTTCTTCCTTGTCTGTGTTAGTCTGGGAGGTCCAGTGAAGTCCTGCCAGTATTTGAAATACTGGTAGCATAGCTTCCAGCATCACAGTAATGTGAAAGCCACTACAGTATGACAAACTGAGCAATGAGTGGTGGATGGGTATATATAGGTGTATATACATGCACGTACACTTAGGAGGTACAGTTATGGATACATCTCAGGCATAGCCAAATATCTTGCAGGATTGGTTTTCTGGGGCTGAAGGCTTAGAACCATAGACTAATGGAACAACTTGGTCAATTGGCATAATACAGTTCATAAAGTTTATGTTCTACATCCTAGTCTAGTTCGTACTGTTCAGAGTCTTAAAAGCTTATGACTGGCCATCTAAGATATAACTATTGTTCTCTACTCATTCAAGACAGAAGAGAAAGACAGAAATCCAAGAGTCAGAGAAGAAACAAGTCTACAGACTGTCTACACAAACAGTGGCCTCATCTATTCTGAAATCAGAAGAATTATATGATACTCTGTTATCATACTGACAGTGCCACAATAGGTAGATCTTGATAGAAGGGGAAAAATTATTGACCAGAATCTTACGGGGCTGGTTGATACTAGAGGACTCACAGAGACTGCTGTTCTGAGATACTATTTAAACCTTGAACTGAAGGTATCTCTTGACTCACCTTTCAGCTAAATAATAGGCTGGCTCACAAAACAAAGAGTATCACTCATGAGTACTGTGCTGTCTGGAAAAACCATCTTTATGAGACCAAACAGTCAACATTTATTTAATTAAAAAAAAAAGAAGATGAGACAGTAAGAGGACAGGGAAACTAGATTACTGGAAATGGAACAACCAGAACATAAATACAGAAAATGTTTATATATTGTGAAGAACGTAACCAGTGTCACTAAATAAACTGCGTAAATGTTGTTGAATGAAGATAATGCTTTGAAACAGTGGGTCTGTGTCATAGTTCTGCATATTTGGATGGCGTTAGTAACATGAATGATTCCTGTAAGTATTCTTACAACTGACTGCTGGGGAAAAAAAAAAAAGAATTTAATGTATTTGGCATATACAGAAATCTTTTATCCATCTCCAATTTATTTAGTATAAGGACTGAGTTAGGGAACAGGTTTATTTCTTCTCTAATGACTAGTCAATCATCTCAGCATTAATCACTGCATAACCAGTCTTTCCACCACCCCCTTACTGGCTCAGCCTACCACCTTTATTTTCTATTCAATTACTTTCTGTATTTGAATCAATTCTTGAATTTGGTCTCTCTCTCATTGTTCTATTGGTTTATTCCTGAACCAGTTCCAATTTAATTACTGTAGCTTTATATTTTAATATTGTGCATCCTTCTTTCTGTTTTTTCTGTGTAAACTTTGCTTTCCCTTTACAGTAAATCCACTGAATGTTTCCTGGGGCTGGATAGGTTTTTGACTGACAGTGATAGGTCAAGAGGGCATTTTAAACCTCTTTTAGCACTAAGCTTCTGTTTTAACAGGGGAGCTTTAATCTGTTTCATTTAAGACAGTTGTGAATTTGCAGAGTAACTGGGAAGAAACTTTGAGTGTTCTGCCAGGGAGCTGCCTGCTCTCTCTCTTTCTGTCCCCTTCTGTCTCCATGCTATTTCAATCATATTAAAGTTGAGCCTTAAACACTTCATAGTCAGAGGAGATGGGCAAGCATCCCAGGCAAGCAAAGCACCTGCTACGGTCTTGCTTTTTTTTTTTTTTTTTTTGCTTTCCTCTGTATTTTATTTGCAGCTCTTTTTCCTAAGACATAGACAAGAACTTTCTGTTATTTTTATTCCATTGAAATGCATCATGAATATCACAAATTGATATCTTCACTTTCTGATGCTGTTTTTTCAAGCAAACAAGTTATTTGGGTTTTCATTTTCTCTTGTCTCCTTTTTCATTTTTTTTTTCTTTGTTTTCTCCTTGTCAGTTTTTAATGCAGGGTTTTATACCTTTTTATTACTGTTAGCATGTTGTCACTGTCAGTAGCTGTTGGGTCATAACCTTATATATAATAGAAAACCCTGCTGACATAGTGGTTAAGTGCTACATTGGCTAACCAAAAGGTCAGCAGTTCGAATCCGCCAGATGCTTCTTGGAAACTCTGTGGGACAGTTCCACTCTGTCCTGTAGGGTCACTATGGGTCAGAATCAACTTGACAGCAGTGGATTGAGCGGCCTGACAATCCTTCCAGTGACCACGTCCAACTCCCTGAGTAGGTGATGATGATATTCTTTTCCTATGGGACTGGTTCCAGGTTGGTATGGCTACTTTGCAGTAAAGACAACCTGGCATGCAGGCTTCTGGGCCCTTGAAGGGGATCAAACTCAAGCACAGACAATAGGTGTGCAGAGCCATCAGCTGGCATTTCAGAAGCTACTTCCCCAGGATCCTGAGCTGGATAGGCAGCTCTGAGCTCCTGCAGCCACAGACTTCTCCACTCCAGCATGGGCCAAGCTTCATCAGGCAAGTTGCTTCCATCTCTTTGCTGTGCTTTGTGGGTGTGGATGACCTATTTCATCTCTGATGCTTTGGAGCCCAAGTTCTAGGATCCTCTCACCTCTTGATAAGGCCCAGAAGGACTTTCTTCTAATTTTTGCTAGGCACCTATATTAATATTGGATATACATTATCTTATTGTGATATTCAGGGCATTGCTTTCAGCAAGAGAGAAAGCAGTGAGCAAGCTCTCTGTGAAACATCACTCCATTGCTGTTGAGTCAAATTCTGACTCATAGTAACCCCGTAGGAGAGAGTGGAACTGCTCCACAGGGTTTCCAAGGCTGTAATCTTTACAGAAGCAGACTGCCATGTCTTTCTCCCATAGAGTGGCTGGTGGATTCAAATTACCATCTTTACAGTTAGTGGTAGAGCACTTAACTACTGTGCCACCAGGGGTCCTTTTATGAAATAGTATGAAGGATCAAACCAGTTAACAGTGTTAGCATGCAGTCAAAAGACAGGACATACTGGAGAAAAAAAGGATCCATTAGAAAGCTCTTTATTAGAAGAGTTTATTAAACCTACAAGGTAATAAAAGACAAAGAACCCAATGACAAGAGGTAAAGACGAGTTAATAAAAATTAGACATGCACACAGAAAAGTAGCTGCAGGGCCTCATTTTTAATAAAGGATTACCAGATATTATAGCAAAAGCAAGAGCAGCAAAAGACAAAGGAGATATATGGGACCTTATAAAAATTAATTACTTTGTTCATCAAGGGACTTTAACCAAAGAAAAAAATGAAGAGATAACTCCCAGATAGGGAGAAATCTTCGAGAACTACATATCCAACAAGGTTTAATAGCGAAAACATAAATAAAACTTCTACAACTTAAGAAAGAAAAGACAAACCACTCAATCAAAAAATGGGCAAAGCAGTTGAACAGACATTTCACCAAAGAGGACATTCAAATGGCGAAAGAATACATGAAAAAAAGACTCAGCACCATCAGCCATTAAATCCAAACCCATAACCATCAAGTCGGTTCTGAAGAGAGATGCAAATGAAAACCACAATGAGATGTCATTTCATTCCTACTGGGACGACTAAGACAGAAACAAAACAAAATAGAAAAACAACAAATGCTGTCAAGGATGTGGAGAAATTGGAGATCTTCTCCATTGCTGGTGAGAACGCAATGTGGGACAGATGCTGCGGGAAAGTTGGCAATTCCTTAGAAAGTTAAACACAGAATGTCAAAGAACTCAGCAATTCTTCTCCTGGGGATATACCCAAGAGAACTACAGGCAGCAGTGTGAACAGATATATATATATACCAATGTTCATTGTAGCCTTGTCTATCACAGGAAAAATGAAGAAACAACCCAAGTGTCCATCGATGGACGAATGGATAAACAAAACGTGGTGGACACATAAATACAATGGGACATTACTCAGCCATAAGGAGAAATGAAGTCCTGGTCCATGCTGCAACCTGGCTAAAATCCAGAAAACGTTTCACTTAGTGAGATAAATCAATCACAAATGGACAAACATTGTGTTATTACTCATCGCAAGTGACAAGAAAAAGCAAATGTACAGAGACTAAAGTTTATTAGTGGTTACCAGGGGCAGGAGGGAGGGAGAGAAAAGGGGGGATCCATTCTTTAGGATGCAAGAGTTGTTTGTTCATAGTGATTATAGTGATGCGAAATTGACAACAATTATGGGTAGTGGTTACACAACATGACTGATGTAATTGGTATCACTCAGTTGTACACCTGAGAAATAGTGATTTGACAAACATATATTTCTTAAAATGATTTTAAAAATTAGACATACAATGCGTTCAAATCCTGAATTACAGAAACGAATAACTTGGAAGGAAAGTTAGTATCCACTATAAACCAAATCAACCCCACTACCGTCGAATCAATTCTGACTCATAGAAACTGTATTGGACAGAGCAGAACTGCCCCATAGAGTTTCCAAGGAGCACCTGGCAGATTTGAACTGCCTACATTTGGTTAGCAGTCACAGAATGGAACCGCTACACCACCAGGGTTTCCAATATACTGTGCATATTTTCTATAAGGAGAGAAAACAAAATTTTCCAAGGATACCTGATTTGTTGAAAATCTTGCTTAAATTTGCTACTTTCAGAATTAGTAATAAGGTAGAAATGAAAGTTTGAGGAAACAAACGCAAGATCTGATAAAGTATTATCAAATATTTTCCTGAAGAATGCCAGGACAAGTGAGCTTTCTTTTGTCACATGTGGCTAAAAATATTCTTATATCATGTTTTGTAGCATTTTCATATGGTGTGATACAGGAGTAACCCTGTATATGGTGTGACAGATGCCATTTGTTGATTAATGCTGGACCTGGCACGCAGTAAATGCCCAATGAACAAGTAAAAGCCATAAAGATTCCAGCAACTGGACTCGGCGACACAGAGTGACCATATCATGTGTCCACTTAATGGTTCTATGCATCTGTAAGATGTTGTCCTGCTGGCCTCTTACTAGAGGGGGGTGGGGAGGGTGGAGAAGAGGGGACAGGAGATTGCTGGGAGGATATGGCATGTATAGAACAGAAAGGAGGAGTGTGCTGTCACCAGGCTGGGAGAGCAGCAGGAGCTGCACATAGGCGAGAATGCAAATTTGAACTGGATTGTAGATTTTCACTCAATCACAATAAATAAATAAAATACATATGTAAAAAAAAAAAAAGATTCCAGAAATTAGAATTAACAGACTAGATACTGTCTCAACCATCTATCACTGTCCCAAGAGAAATAACACCAGTGGATGGCTCTGAAAAGAGAGATTTATTTTCTAACAGAAATGTAGGCTAAAGTCCAGATTCAAGTGGTGCTTCCAGGGAAGCGTTTCCCTGCTGGGTCTGGAGGAAGGTCTTTGCTGTTCGTCCAGGGACCCAGATGGCACTGCTTCTTCCCTGATAGTATGAGATCTCCAACTCTGTGACTGCTTCTCTTACACTTTGAGTCCTTCCTGCCCTGTCAACACAACTGCTGCCGTTGTCCCTCATTAACATCACAGAGGCAGGATTTACAACATATAGGAAACGTACACAATACCAGGCATCATGGCCCAGCATACACTACAATATAATCCAGGACAGATACAGACATACCTAACAAGGATGAATCTTAAGCACCTAGCTGAGTGAAAAGAGAAAGATACAACACAATGTTATTATTTAAATCTGTAATCCAGGACTGTACAATTTGCAGGAACATGTATAAATAGATAAACATCAAGCACATTAATATAATTACTTTGGGGAGGAGGGGGTTGGTAGGCAAGAGAATAGGAATAGGGAATAAATACATGAGACAGGAACAGGGCCTGAAAGAGATAATGATGAAAATGTGGCCCAAACTGAGGAATATAATTAACTCCCCGCATCTGACGTTAAAAATCAAAAGGTAATAATAGTCATTAATATAACTGGTAGACCTTGCAGATCCTTCCCACTTGAGAATGTGGGACTATCCTCAGAAGACTCTGCTTGCACCTGCTCAGTCGGGGAAGCTTTTCCCCTGCTTTCTGGGTGATTTAACACATCAGGGAATAAGTGTGTAAAAGGATACGCTGCTCCCCGGCAGAGCCTTGCTGGACTCCACAGCCAAACTGCAAAGTCGATACTACACCAGCGATTCCATCTATGAAATGTGGACGAGGTAGGAAACGGACACGCGCACGCGCACGCACGCTAGCACGCAGGCACGCAGGCACGCACGCACGCACGCACACAGGCACGCATGCACGCAGCACGCACGCACGCACGCACGCACGTACACATATGAGCCGCTTATTATATTGTGTTGCCCATGGCAAGCAGAGGGTCAGCTGCCTCTTTCTGTCCATTAGGCTGAGGAGAGGAACACTTCCGGTGGTGGCTGTGACTGCTGCACGCACCCCGGGCTCCGCGTGCCAGATGCCCACCGAGGCTGAGTGTGCTGGGAGCGATGGCGGGGCTGGGTGGGGCCCGCCGCACCAGCTTCCTCGGGGCTGGCAGAGCAGAAAAGAAAAAAAATGGGGAAACTTTTGGATTTCAAAGGTAACCGACATAAGTTGAAAAACCTGGACTACCTAAGCCTTAGAGCTGGAGGGGGGCGTTGGGCAGTGTGTGTTTTTCTGCTGACAAAGGGAGAGCAGGCCAGCTTCCGGGAGCTCTCCCCTGCCCCCCTTTATTACCCACTTTGTAATTACACTTCTACTAGGGAAGCAACAAAGCAAATTTAGGATTCTTCAGATGTATATGTTGCGGGGGGGGAACCCTGGTGGCGTAGTGGGTTAAGCGCTATGTACAAGAGGTGGACAGTTCAAATCCACCAGGCACTGCTTGGAAACTATGGGGGAGTTCTACTCTGACCTCTACGGTCGCTGTGAGTCGGGCCCAAGTCGACGGCAGTGGGTATATATATGCGTATTAGTATATATATATATATATATATATATACACTAACGCTGTCCAGTCGATCCCGACTCACAGCGACCTTAGAGGACACAGCAGAACTGCCCCGTAGTATTTCCAAGGAAGGGCTGGTGGATACAAACTACTGACCTTCTGCTTAGCAGCTGAACTCCTAACCACTGTGCCACTGAGAATACGTTCCCTACCATGTTCTCTGTGGGTAACGGCTTGCTGTCGTCCTGATGATACTGCCTGTGCACAAGCAATGTCACCAGGGAAAACACAGCCTGGCAGCAGAGGCGGGTTAACCGGGAAATACGGTAGGCCTCAGCCTGCCCTGAGGGAGGTGCAGACAGGATTCATTGCAGTTCCTTGGTAGTCCCTGGTGAGCCATCACTTGGGTTTCACGGTGTCTTGGACAGGGGCTGGGGGGCAGGTGAAACCGTTCACTGTAGATTGGTGGGAAGGTGCGATTGTGCTGAGGGAACCTTGCTCACTGGGTAATCCAGCCTCTTAGACAGTTCCCAAAGGAAGCAACCCTGTCCCTCTTGGCAACAGTGCTGGGGCAGGACATCCTACCTCCCTGGCTTTATGACATGGCCTGAGCCAGGCTTGTCTCTGCCTCCCGTTCAGCCTCGTCTTTGTTAGCAGAGATTTCCATTTATGTGGGTATATGTGTGTGTCACATGTCTGACTTGGAGTTTTAAAGCACACTAAAGGAGGGTGTGAAAATTTCATGTTCATCAAAAAGAGTGTGGGTTTTCAGCAAGGCTGAGAAACCCTCTGCCAGTAGGTATTTTCAAGGGTTTAATTCCTGGCCAATTTGATGTTCTACTGCTGATGGACTGTTATCGAGTGACTGTGAGTCAAAATCGACTCTGGTTTTTCTTTTTGCTGTTGACGGATGATGTCTCTGCCACTCTTTCACACACACATACACTTATGCCTATGTCACTCCCTGTTACAGCTTTAATTTTTACTTCTATGCAAACAACTTCCCCTTTTCTAGCCCCACTTGTCATCCAGTCATTCTGATTCATAGTGACCAGACTAGAACTGCCCCATAGGGTTTCCAGGACGTAGATCTTTGTGGAAGCAGACTGCCGCATCTTGCATCTTTCTCCGCAGAGGGGCTGGCTGTTAGGTTTGAATCTGAGACCTTTCAGTTAGCAGCTGAGCACGTTAACCACTGTGCCACCAGGGGTCCTCATTCTCTAGACCAGAGGATCATTTTGGGAGGGGGAGGGGTCAGTCCCCTGTGTGCACCAGTCTAGTGATTAAGACCACAGGCTCTGGGTTAAACCCTCTGCCTTCAAATTGTTGCTCTGGTGTAACTACTTTATTTACCTCTAAGGTAGGGAGGGCAGTACTGACCTTATAGTCTTCCTATGAGAATTAGAGGGGACAGTACAGTGCCTAGGCATGTAAGAAATGCCCCCTAAGTATTTATTATTCCTCCACTGCTTTGCCTGGCATAACACACACACCAAACAAGTCTTGCAAATAGCATCATGAAGTTCTGAAACTGCTCTTTGAAACTGCTCTTTGCAAGGTCACTAGCAAACTTGAGTTTGCCCGGTGTTCCCTCAGCAGGACTGCCCAGGCCCTCCTACTTGAAACACTGGATCCCACTCCCAGAATCCCACAGTCTCCTGACATTTCTGAAAGTCTAAGGACTCAGTCCTCAGCCACTTAGCTTCTCTGTCTGTGCCCTTCCCAGAAAGTTGATCTCATCTTTCCCCCTGGGGTGAGCCACCAGGTGCAGGCTGATGACTCAGATCAGTCACTAGCCCTGACCTTTCAGCCTCCAACTCCCCTTCCTGCCAATTCTTGGACAGTGAATGCTGTCAGTCAAACTCAGCATAGATGTGACAGAGTCTCAATTTCCCCGGAACTTCTAAGCCTGCTTCTCCCTGGGTCTCTCCTTGTCTCTGCCAGTTGTGCAGAGAAGAAGTTGTGCAGAAGAGAGTAGAATCCACGGCAGGAATTCAGTGAGAGATGTGTGTCACTTGGACTGGAGTTGACCTGGAAAAGGTAAGCTGTTGTAAGCAGGATGTAGGTCATCAAGGGGTGAGGTAAGGAAGAAGCCAGACTGCATACCCAATGTCAAAATTAAAGGTAAGTGAGGTGGACAGGGTTAGGTGAAAAAGAAGAGTGAACCTCTGCTCAAAGAATGTTTAGGAACAGTTGTAGGGCAATCATCTGTGGCCCAAAAAGAATGTGTGTCTTACCTCCTACCCTGAAACATGTAGGAGAAAGAAGATTCTTGAGAGCATTGTTAGAGAAACTAAGTTGTCATTAAAGTGTGAATGTAATATCCTAGAAAAAGGCAGATAAAGCCGTCATAGATCCCTATACAAACAAAATACCGCCACTGAGGCAAACCTAACTCTAGGTGACCTTATAGGAGAACTGCCCCACCAGGTTTTGAAGGCTGTCAGTCTTTACAGAAGCAGATCGTCAAGTACTTCTCGCAGAGAACAGCTGGAAGGTGTGAACCACTGACCTCTCAGTTAGCAGCCAAGCACTTAATCGCTACACCACCATGGCTCATTCTAAGTCCCTGTAACCAGACATCATTTCTCAGTGTTTGCCTGAACCACGCTGTGGAATTTGTAATCATCTCATATGCATGCTAAAGGTGAACAGTGAGTAAGGAAGACCAAAGAAGAGGTGATGCATTTGAATCGCAGTGCTGGCAAACAACAGATATACCATGGGCTGCCAGAAGAACAAACAGATCTGTCTTGATAGAAGTACATCTAGAAGTTTCCTTAGATGGAAGGATGGTGTGACTCTGCTGTGCATACTTCGGACATGTTACTAGGAGGGATCAGGCCCTCGGGAAAGACATCACGCTTGGGAAACCAGTCCCTAAAGAAAGACATCATGGCTCAAACATAGCAATGGTTGTGAGGATGGTGCAGGGCTGGATAGTAGTTTGGATCTGTTGTCACTATGAGTTGAAACTGACTCAACAATACCTAACAACAAGAACAATACACACACACACAAACACATGTATAAATACAAACACACACATACAGAGCCCTGGTGGCACAGTGCTTAAGAGCTTCACAGCTAACCAAAAGTTCAACAGTTGGAATCCACCAACTGCTTCCTGGAAACCTTGTGGGGCAGTTCTGCTCTGCCCTGCGGTGTCATGATGAGTTGGAATCCACTCAATGGCAATGGGTTATATGGATATATGTTTTCTTTATTTTGTAAAACATAAGATTTCAAACATCAGGAAACTATAGACTAATATAATGAAACCCTGCTGGTGTTGTGGGTTAACTGCTACATCTACTAACCAAATCAGTTCAAATCCACTAGGTGCTCCTTGGAAACTCTATGGGGCAGTTCTACTCTGACCTCTAGGGTCACTATGACTCAGATCCAACTCATCAGCAGTGGGTTTGGTTTTGGGTAGATGCCAGGACCTGTGTAAGGCAGAAACCAATTAGAGAAGGAAAACTCAATTGTTTTACACTAAAATGAGAGCACAAAAGTGGTAGACTGTCAAATTCAGATACCAGCAGGGTATCTGGTTTCAGCTGAGCTGCTGACCTAAGGCAGGCTGGGAAGAAGGGCCTGGCAGTCTACTTCAGAAAAGAATTATCCAGGGAAAACCTGATGAAAAGGAACAGAACATTGTCAGATACAGTGCTGGAAAATAAGTCCCCTGGTTGGATGGACCGGGAAAGAGCTGTCTCCTCTGAGCAGAGTTGATTTTTTTTTTTTTTTATTATGACTGAGTGAAAATGTACATTCCCATATAAGTTTACATGCCCACCAATACACAGCTTCCACTGCTCTCCCTGCCCGGTGATAGCACACTATTGCTCTCTGCTCTACATGTCTCATCCTCCCAACAGTCTCCTTTCCCCTCCTCTCCAACCACTCTCCTTCCTCTAGCCAGAGGTCAGCAGGATGATATCCTATAGATGCATAGAACCATAAAGTGCATCCAATATATGGTCACTCTGCATTGCCAAGTCCAAGTTGATCTTATTGATGTCGATGGAGTAAAGCCATCGAGACCTTCATTTGCTGATGTGGCACAACTCAAAATGAGAAGAAACAGCTGCAATATCCATTAATAATCAGAATGAGGAATGAAAAAAGTAGGAACCTAGGAAAATCAGAAATCCTCAAAAATGACTGGTGTTGAAATGGACCGGTATTGGCCACTTTGAATTGGACAATCACATGGTCTACTATGCCAAGAATGCTAATTTGAGGAGGAGTGCTGTTGTATTCATCATCAAAAAGAACATTTCAAGATCTGTCCTGAAGTACAATGCTGTCACTGATAGGATAATATCCATACAGCTACAAGGAAGGCCAGTTAATACAACTATTATTCAAATTTATACACCAATCACTAAGGCCAAAGATGAAGAACTTGAAGATTTTTACCAGCTTTTGAAGTCCAAAATGGATCGAACATGCAATCAGGATGCACTGATAATTACTGGTGATGGGAATGCAAAAGCTGAAAACAAAGAAGGAACAGTAGTTGGAAAATACAGCCCTGCTGACAGAAATGATGCTGGAGGCTGCCTGGTAGAATTTTGCAAGACCAACGACTTCATCACTGGGAACATCTTTTTTCATCAACATAAATAGTAACTGTACACATGGACTCACCAAATGGGAGACAGAAGAATCAAACTGACTGCATCTGTGGAAAGAGACAATGGAAAAGTTCCATATCAGCAGTCAGAACAAGACCAGGTGCTGACTGCTGCACAGACCATCAACTGCTCACATGCAGAGTCAAACCGAAATTGAAGAAAATGAGAACAAGTCCATGAGAGCCCAAGTATAACCTTGAACATATCCCACCTGAGCTTAGAGACCATCTCAAAAATAGATTTGATGCACTGAATACTAATGAGCAAAGACCAGATGAGTTGTAAAATGACATCAAAGAAGACACCATCCATGAAAAAAGCAAGAGGTCATTAAAAAGACAGGAAAGAAAAGACCAAATTGGATGTCAGAAGAGACTCTGAAACTTTCTCTTGAATATCAAATAGCTAAAGCAAAACAAAGAAATGATGAAGTAAAAGAACTGAAGATTTCAAAGGGCAGCTTGAGAAGACATAGTCAAGTATTATAATGACGTGCAAACAGCTGAAGATAGAAAACAAAAGTGAAGAACATATTCTACACTTCTCAAGCTGAAAGAACTGAAAAAAAAAAATCACACCTCGAGTTGCAATAGTGAAAGATTCTACAGGGAAAATTTTAAACAACCCAGGAAGCATCCAAAGAAGATGGAAAGAACACACAGAGTCATTATACCAAAAAGAACCGGTTGAAGTTCAGCTATTTGAACAGGTAGCATATGATCAGGAACTGATGGTACTGAACGAAGAAATCAAAGCTGCATTGAAGGCACTGGCTAAAAACGGCTCCAGGAATTAATGAAGTATGCACTGAGCTGTTTCAACAAATAGATACAGTGTTGGAAGTGCTCACTCACCTATGCCAAGAAATCTGGAGGACAGCCACCTGGCCAACCAACTGGAAGAGACCCATATTTATGCCTATTACCAAGAAAGGTGATCCAACTGAATTTGGAAATTAGCAAACAATATCATTAAAATTACACACAAAGAAAATTTTGGTAAAGATCATTCAAAAGCAACTGCAGCAGTATAATGACAGAGAAGTGCCAGGAACTCAAGCCAGATTCAGGAGAGGACATGGAACCAGGGACATCATTGGTGATGTCAGATGGATCTTGGCTGAAAGCAGAGAATACCAGAAAGATGTGTACCTGTGTCTCATTCACTGTGCAAGGGCATCAACTGTGTGAATCATAATCAATTATGGATAACATGGGGAGAGTGGAAATTCCAGAACACTTAGTTGTGCTCATGAGGAATCTGTATATGGATCAAGAGGCAGTTGTATGAACAGAATTGCCTGGTTTAAAATCAGGAAAGGTGGGAATCAGGGTTGTATCCTTTTACCATACCTTTTCAAGATGTATACTGAGCAAATAATGTGAGAAGCTGGACTATATGAAAAAAGCAAGGCATCAGGATTTGAGGAAGACTCATTAGCAACCTCTGTTGTGCAGAAGACATAGCCCTGATTGCTGGAAGTGAAGAGGATTTGAAACACTTCAGTACGGACTGCACCTCCACATCAAGACAACAAAAATCCTCACAACTGGACCAGTAAGCGACACTGTAATAAATGGAGAAAGGATTGAGATTGTCAGTGATTTCATTTTACTTGATTCCACAATCAATGACTGTAGAAGCAGCTGCCAAGACATCAAAAGACACATGGCACTGGGAAAATCTGCTGCAAGGGACCTCTTTAAAGTGTTGACAAATAAAAATGTCACCTTGAAGACTAACGTATGCCTGACCCACACCATGGTATTTTTAATCACATCACATGCATGTGAAAGCTGGACAATGAATAAAGAAGACAGAAGAATTGATGCCTTTGAATTGTGGTGTTGGAGAAGAATATGAAACGTACCATGGCGTGCCAAAAGAACAAACATATCTGTTCCAGAAGAAGTACAACCAGAGTGCTCCTTGAAAGCAGTCAAGACTGCATCTCACATATTTTGGACATGTTGTCATGAGGGACCAATCACTGGAGAAGGACATCGTGCTTGATCAAGTGGACTGTCAGTGAAAAAGAGGAAGATCTTCAAAGAGATGGATGGACACAGTGGCTGCAACAATGGACTTCAGCATGAAGACAATTGTGGACATGGCACAGAATCAGGCAGTGTTTCATTCTGTTGTGCCTGAGGTCCCTAAGAGTCAGAACCAACTGAATGGCGCCTAATAACATGTAGTGTCGGAAACCCTGGTGGCATAGTGGTTAAGCACTACAGCTGCTATCGAAAACGCTGACAGTTCGAATCTACCAGACACTCCTTGGAAACTCAATGGGGTAGTTCTGCTACATCCCATAGGGCCATTATGAGTCAGAATCGAACTCGCTGGCAATGGGTCTTTGTTCTTTTGGTTTTATGTAGCATCAGAAGCCCTGGTGGTGCAGTGGTTAAGAGGCATGGCTGCTAACCAAAGGTTTAGCAATAGGCATTCACCAGCCACTCCTTGGAAACCTTATGGGGCAGTTCTACTCAGTCCTGCAGAGTTGTTATGGGTCAGAATTGACTCAATGGCAATGGGTTTTTGGTTATGTTCTTATTTCTGTCATGTTCTTATTTCTTCACGGCTTTCTCCTGTACTGTAGAGAAATGCCTTGAGGACAGGGTCTCTCACTCTCTCCTCTTTGCATCTGAGGTAACTCCTATGGCATCTTAAGACACACTGAGCCCTAAGCCCACTGCCCATAGGGCAGAGTAGAACTGCCCCATAGGGTTTCCAAAGCTGTAAGCCCTTACAGAAGGAGACTGCCACATCTTTCTCCTCCAGAGTGGCTACTGGGTTTGAACTGCTGACCCTTGGGTTAGCAGCTATTGTGCCACCAGGGCCCCTAATATTTACTCGGTGGCACAAACAATTAAGTGCTCAGCTACTAGTTGAAAGGTTGGAAGTTTGCCTCACCCAGAGGTGCCTCGGGAGACAGGCTTGGCATCATAATTCTAAAAGTTCATATCCTTGGAAACCCTGTAGAGCACAGTTGTACTCTGTAGACATGGGTCACCTGTGAGTCAGAATTGGCTTGACAGCATCTAACAACAATATTTGCTGAAATGGACTGAGTTCTTGAAAGACCTCCAAGAGACCTTCAGGAAAAAGGAAAGTATAGCAGACAGCCTGTACTATTCCCACAGATTTGAGCAGCTACAGTTATTTTTAAGTTATATTAAACTCCCAAGGAATTACTGTAAGTGAAAGTAGGACAGTGGCTATATTCTGTGGCATATAACAATGAACACTCCATTTGTGACTTCCTGGGTAAATATTTCCAATTTTGGAATCAAAGTTACAAGCAACCCAAATCCCAGCTTTCTCCGTAGGCTAGTGATTTCTTTGTCTTTCTATAAATGCTAAATTTGATTTATTAAGATGCTTAGCCAATAACAAAAGTCTACTGCCAACCACACTGGGTTTATTTTAGACTATGTTTATGTCCCTTGTCAAGTCCTAGTTGCTTTGTCTTCTGCTCTAGCATGACTTTTACCTGCTCCAAATCTGGGAAAATGTTGTAATGCCCAATACAGCAGAACCTCAGCCGTATCTCTCCTTGGCACAGAGCTACATCAGTGACTTACCAGAATTCACTACTCACAGACTTCACAAAAGGATTTGCTGTAGGCAAAGGTAAATGGGATTTTGATAGCTGTATCAAGCTTCCTCCTCAGGATGACAGTAGTATTTGGTTTGCCCATAATAGTCCCAGTATGCATCTGTGCCATGTCAGTTAGTGCCTGTCAATCTTTGTTAAGGTCTCTGGTGACACAAACAGTTTGTGTTCCACTAACCTAGTATGTACAATGTTGGAAATGCACACTCATCTATGCCAAGAAATATGGAAGACAGCTAACTGGGCCAACTGAAAAGAGATCCGTACTTCCACTCACTCCAAAGGAAGGTGATCTGTTATGGATTGAATTGTGTCCCCCTTAAAATATGTGTAGCCACATGGCTGGGCCACGATGCCCAATATTTTATGATTGTCCTCCACTTTGTGATTTTCCTATGCTGTATGTTAAAGGATTAGGGTGGGACTGTAAATCTCTTTTTAAGATCATCTCTCTGCTCCACTGTAAAGGGAGATTCTCCAGAGTGTGGCTTACACCACCCTCTATCTTTTCATCCTGTAAGAGATAAAAGGAAAGGGAAGCAAGCAGAGAACTGGGAATCTCACACCATCAAGAAAGCAGCACAGGGAGAAGAGCGCATCCTTCAGACCTGAGGTTCCTGCACCAAGATGCTCCCTGAACAAAAACTAATACAACCCAAAGACCTTCCTCCAGAGTTGACAGAGGGAAAGCCTTCCCCTGGAACAGACACCCTGAATTCAGACTTGTAGCCTACCGGACTGTGTAAGAATAAACTTTCCTTTGTTAAAGCCATCCACTTCATGGTATTTGCTAGAGCAGCACTAGATGACTAAAACATGAGCCAAGAGAATGAGGAAATTATCCAACAATATCATTAATATCACCAAAAACTAAAACAGACTCCCTACTGTCCAGTTGATTCTGACTCACAGCCACCATATAGACAGAGGAGAACCACCTCACAGAGTTTCCAAGGAGCATGTGGCAGTTTTGAACTGATGACCTTCTAGTTAGCAGCCATAGCACTTAAGCACTACGCCACCACACAAATAAACAAAATTTTGCTGAAGATAGTTCAAAAATAGTTGCAGTAGTACATCAACAGGGAACTGCCAGAAATTCAAGCAGGATTCAAGAGACATTGTGAAATGAGGGCTATCACTGCTGATGTCTGTTGGATCTTGGCTGAAAGCCGAGAAGACCAGAAAGGTGTTGACCTGGGTTTTATTGACTGTGTAAAGGCATTTGACTGTGTGGTTCATACAATATTAAGCATAACATTGTGAAGAACAGGAATTCCAGAACACTCAATTGTGTTCATGAGGAACCTGTACAGAGACCAATAATAAAATTAGGAGATACGGAATGGTTTAAAATCAGAAAAGGTATGTATCAGAGTTGTGTCCTTTCACTGTACTTATTCAATCTGCATACTGAGAAAATAATCTGAGAGGGTGGACTGCATGAAGAACACAGCACCAGGACTGTGGGAAGACTCACTACCAACCTGCAATATGCAGACGACACAGCCCTGCTCGCTGAAAACAAAGAGGACTTAAAGCACTTACTGATGGAGATCAAAGACTACAGTCTTCATTGTAGAGTATACCTCAACATAAAGAAACCAAAAACCCTCACAACTGGATCAAAACACAACATTCTGATAAATGGAAAAAAGATTAAAGGTGGAAAGGATTTCACTTTACTTGGATCCTTAACGAATGCTCAGGAAAACAGTAAAAAAATCAAATATATTACATTGGGCAAATCTGCTGGAAAAGACCTCTTTAACGTGTTACAAAGTAAAGATATCACTTTGAGGATTAAGGTGCACCTGACCCAAGCCATGCTATTTTCAATTGCATCATATGCATGCAAAAGCTGGACAATGAATCAAGAAGACCAAAGAAGAATTAATACTTCTGAATTACCATTTTGGTGGAAAATATTGAATATACATTGACTTCCAGGAGTACTAACAAATCTGTCTTGGAAAGACAGGATGCTCTTTAGAATCAAGGATAGTGAGGCTTCAAATCACAGACTTTGGACATGTTATCAGGAGGGACCAGTTCCAGGAGAAAGACATCATGCTTGTGCAGAGGGTCAGCAACAGAAAAGACAGACCATGAAGGAGACGGATGGCCACAGCGGCTACAGTACTGGGCTCAGACACAGCGCAGACTGTGAGGATAGCACAGGACTGAGTCGGGTTGCATTCTGTTGTATGTTAGGTCAGTGTGAGTTGGAACCAACTTGACAGCGCCTAACAACAACAACACTAACCAAAAGGTTGGCATTTCTGAAGGATCCAGTGGAGGCATGGAAAAAAGGCCTGGCGATCTGCTTCCATAAAAAGATTGTGGCCAAGAAAATCCTGTGGAGCAGTTCCAGTATTACACACTGGAACATGGGGTCACCGTGAGCTAGAATCCACTCACTGTCAATGAGGGTATTTCTGAGCTTTCCTTTTTATTTGAAAATGTGTCTCAGTTTAGATGGTAAGTAGATGGTCATTGTCTGCATACTTCACCTCCTCTCCCACCTAAATATGTTATGTCACGTGATGTCTTATGTGGACTTCTGTTTCTTTATCTGTGCAGTGTCCTGGATTAAGCAAGAGAATCTTTGGTTTGTCCCAGGAAGCCACACTAAATATCACAAACAAATCACCATTGTAGCAAGCTTCCTGAATGTAACCCTAACAAAAATAAATCCCAAATTGGGTCTACATGACACAATTGCCTTTCTAAGGGGAGACAGTGAACCATCAAAAAACAGTAAGATTAAAATTTAAATCACACAATAAAAAATGTTCAATATTTAAAGCCCGGGACTGTGGTCTGAATCGAAGTCAAAACCAGTTCAGATTTCAAAAGTAGCAGCAAAAATCCAGTGGCCTTTATTATAGATTAGATTTCTCCTTCCTTCATCTGTATCAGCCCTCCAAAAAGAAAGAAAATGACATTGAAAATAATATATAGTTACAACTGTATTTTCAGCCCAGTAATTTCAGCTTAATTTCCAGCAGGGACGTTTCATTAGAATCAAACATTTCCTAGATGGTTTAAAAACACAATGAAAGTATGGCACTTTGGGAGCGTATGTGAATACAGCTTTTTTTTCTTTCACTTCTTATTTCCAAAGAAAAATAAGATTTAACATAGAAAAACTAAAACAATGCCCCCCAAGGTTCTTAAAGAAGAAAAAAGGAAATTCAACCTGCTGTACACATTAAATAATTCAAGTCAATGATGCTTTTAAGCCCTCAGCAGTGCATGAACCAATGGGAAAAGCAATCTAATATTTCATGCATTTAGAGGATTGCATTAGAAAGACTTTTAGTCAGCTTCTGTGTTTATTAATGCAAATGTATGCAGAGCAGACAGATTGGGATCTGTACAATTTAGCAATGATCGAACCCAGTAATTTTTGAAAATGGGACAGATGTCCAGACTAGTTACATTAAGATGCTTCTTACTGAAGAATAAAACAAACCAAACAGTCCAATTTCATTTGCTCGTTAAAAAAAGAAGCAAATAAACAAAGTCACCACAAATGAGAAGAAGTTATACATCATCTTGTTTCTTTCATAAATTCTTAAAAGTGAGAAGCAGCTTAGAGCAGTGGAATACTTCTAGCAAGTATCATCTTGAGTCCTCATCTTCCTGGCCTGAAAACATGGAAATGGCAAACAATGACAGAGGTCAAGGACCAAGGACAGGATAACCTAAAGGGCACTGGCACCCGCAGGGTCCACAGTCCGGGGAAGAAGACAAGTAAATGTAGGGCTAAAATGGAGAAGTATGAAGGGCAGTAAAAGGAGCATATGTATGTACAAAGCTGAGGATGGATTAATCCCAACTGGACCATCAAAAACCTCATTGCTATAAATTGTAAGCTTGAAAAACTTGGGAGACAAGGTGAAAGCCACCTCCCAGGGAGAAGTCTGGTGTGTAAGAGCACAGAGAGAAGCAACCAAGAAGGCTGGGTAGGCAACGGAACTTGCAATTAACTCTTCCCAGAAAAACGTCTGTGTGCCAGGCACTGTGCAAAACACCAAGGATGTAGTCAAGAATAAGCTATGGTCCTTGTCATGCTGAGGAGTTTTGTGCTAGGAGTTTAGGCAGGGAAATGACACAGTCAGCTCTGTGTTTCAAAACAGCTGCTCTGGAAGCAAAAAGGAGAAACAGAGAATAGACTGGAGGCAAAAGAACATAATTACGGCTGTTGAAATAGTCCACTTAAGAGGTGACCCTAGGCTTGGAGAAAGAATGTCTCTTTATGAGTCAACCAGACTTTTCCAATTCAGCCATTCAGCCTTGGCTTCATTTTCCAACAGCATCAATGGTTACAGAGTCAATTCTTACCTTGAATTGGAATGTGAATCACTCCAACCACCCTTCACTGGCCTAGTTATGCACTCTGGAGAAATTTAGATATGACAGTTCTCAAATTTTGTATCTGTGTTCATGCTTGGCTGCCGTCAGTAAAATTCAGATAAAATATTTATAATCCCCCTAACAGAAAAGCAAACTTAGGGCAAACATTCCAAACGCTCCCTAACTTTCCTGCCCTGAACATTCAAAGCATGAAGGTGAGAGGAGGTCTGCCTAGAGAGGCTAGAAGAGAGATGATGGTTTGTTGAATTTATTTTTCTATTTTTTAAAATTAGCTTCATCAATGTCTGTTGGGTCTTGAAACCTCTCTCTTTGCTTTATGAATCATCCCTCTTCTTACGTCTCAAACTCAACAAATAAGGGGGAAGTGTTTCTTCACTGAAGAGAACAGACTTTCGCCATTCTGGAAAGGGCACTAGGTCTCTGTTCAGTGACCAGTATCATCCATGGATGAGGGACAGCACAGCAAGAGAGGTAGTGGTTAACGGTTCAACAATCCTGCTCTTTGCTTTGTCACCTTAGGGTTCTACTTCTAAACTACTGGTACTAATAGAAAGACTCAGCAGAATAGCAGGATACATGATAAACACACAAACATCAGCTGGATTCCTATACACCAATAAAGAGACCTATGACAAGGAAATAAGGAAGCCAGGCATTTATAATAAACCCACTGCTGTTGAATAAATTCTGACTCATAGAGACCCTAGAGGACAGAGTAGAATTGCCCCATAGAGTTTCCAAGGAGTACTCAGAGGACTGAACTGCTGACCTTTTGGCTAGCAGCTGTAGCACTTAACCACTCCACCACCAGGATTTATGATAGTCCCTTAAAAAATAAAATATTTAGGAATAAATCTAACCACGGATATAAAAGACCTATACAAAGAAAACTACTAAACACAACAGCCAGAAAATAAAAGAGATCTACATATATGGAAAAACATATCATACTCACATATAGGTAGACTCAACATTGTGGAAATGTCAATTCTACCCAAAGCAATCTACAAATACAATACAATCCCAATCCAGATACCAACAGTACTCTTTAATGAGGTGGAAAAATTAATCATTAACTTTATATGGAAAGGAAAGAGGACTCTAAGAACAGCATTACTGAAGAGAAAAAATAGGAGGACTCACATTACTTGACCTCAGAGCCTACTACACAGCTATGGTAGTCAAAACAGTCTGGTACAGTTACAGTGACAGACACATTGACCAACAGAACAGAATTGAGAACTCAGATGTAAATCCATCCACTTACAGCAACCTGATCTTCAACAAAAGCCCAGAGTCCACTAAATAGGGAAAAGACAGTATTTAATAAATGGTGCTAGCAACACCGTATGTCCATTTATAAAAATTACACAGGACCCATATATCACATCATACTGCAATACTAATTCAAAATGTATTAAAGACCGCTATAAAACCCAAAACTATAAACATCACGGAAGAACAAAATAGGGTAAATGCTTGTTGTTATTGGGATAAATAGGATACAAATCATAACTGACAAAACACAAACACCAGAGATAAGCTAAATAATTGAAATCTTCTAAAAATTAAACACTTAGGCTCATCAGAAGATTTCACCAAAACAGTAAAAAAGAGAACCTACAGAATGCAGAAAAAACTTGGGCCATGAAATATCCAACCAAGGTCTAATCTCTGAAATCTACAGAAATATCCAACACCTCTCCAATGAAAAGACAAATAATCAGATTAAAAAATGGACAAAGAATATGAACAGGCATATCACCAAAGACGACGTTCAGGTGACTAACAGACATGTAAGAAAATGCTTGTAATCACTAGCTATTAGATAAATGCAAATCAAAACCACAGTAAGATACCATCTCACTCTAACATTACTGGCACAAGTTAAAGAAAACAAAATACGAAATTTTGAAGAGGCTGCAGGAAGACTGGAACTCTCGTATACTGCTGGTGAGAATGCAAAATGGTACAACCATTTTGGAAAACAATATGGTGTGTCCTTAAAAAACTAGAAAGAGAAATACCATACAACCCAGCAATCTCACTCCTAGGAATATACACTAGAGAAATACGAGCCACCACACAAATAAACACATGCACACTCATGTTTATTGCAGCGCTATTCACAATAGTAAAAAGATGAAAACAACATATGTGCCCAGCACAGACGAATGGGTAAACAAACTATAGTACTTACACTCAGTGGAGTACTACTCAGTGATAAAAAACAAGGATGACTCTGAGAAACATCTCACAGCATGGATGAATCTGGATGGCATTATGCTGAGTGAATAAGTCAATCACAAAAAGACAAATACTATTTGAGACCACCATTACAAAAATTCATGAAAAAGTTTACACAAAGAAAGAAACCATCTTTGGTGTTTAAAAAGGGAAAGGAGGAGTGAAGAGGGAAAAACACTACCTAGACAACAGACGGTGCCCTGGTGACTCAATGATTAAGACCTACAGCTGATAACCAAAAAGTCAGCAGTTCAAATCCACCAGCCACTCTTAGAAACCCTATGGGGGCAGTTAGAATTGACTTAATGGCACATAACAACAACAAACAATAAGTGGTAAGTTTGTTGAGGAAACTTTAGTGGCATAGTGGTGTAGTGGTTAAGTGCTACAGCTCTAACCAAGAGGTTGCCAGTTCAAATCCACCAGCAATTCCTTGGAAACTCTATGGGGTCAGTTCGACTCTGTTCTACAGGGTCACTGTGAGTTGTAATCAACGGCAACAAGTGTGATTCAGTTTGGTTTTCACATGTGTACCATAGCTGGACAATGAAGACTGAAGAATTGATATTTTTCAATTATGCTGTTTGCCAAGAATATCGACTATACCATGGACTGCCAGGAGGAACACATCTGTCTTGGAAGAAGCACAGCCTAAATGCTCCTCAGAAGCAAAGGTGATAAGATTTTGTCTTACAGACTTAGTACACACTATCAGGAGGGACCAGTCCCTAGAGAACATAATGCGTGCTAGGGGGTCAGGAAAAAGGATGAAGACCCTCAGCAAGACGGCCTGATCCAGGGGCTGTACCAGTGGGTTCAAACAGTTGGGAGGACAGCACAGGACTGGGCAGTATTTCATTCTGTTGTCCAGAGGGCTGCTGTGAGCTGGAATGGACTCAGCAGCACCTAGCAGCAACAAACAACTTCTTCTGACCACGAAAATACAGTACAAATTATTCATTTATGAAAGCATTCTAACACACCTAAAAATAGAGTCGTATGAACTTAAATATCACCACCCTTCAGACTCAGTGTCGTCATCTTGCCACAGGGGCTCCATTCACCGTTTCCTTTCACTCTTGTTTTCTCTCTTTTACTTCCCTTTCTTCCTTTCTATTTCCCTGTTCTCCCTCCCTCTTTTCCACACCACAGTATTTTAAAGTAAGTCATTTACATCATATTATTCTACTCCTATAATGCAGGGTACACAATTTTTAAAAATGACATTTTCTTAATATAACTGCAATATCATGTCTGACCAAATTAATAATAATTCTCTACTATTCTCTAATGTCTGGTTCCCCTGAAAGTTTTAAAAATCACAAGGCTTGAGATTTCTATTGCTTTTCTAGGGAAAGGCCATGCTGCAAACAGTCTTAATAGACTCATTATCAGAAAATTTTTCTTTATACTCAGCTTAAATTTTCATCCTATTACTGCTTATTATGCCCCCATGTATCATGTTAAATAATTAAGCTCCCCTTTTAATGTTTACACATTTCAGATGTTTGTGTACATTTAGCTTGTCTCTCTTTAGTCTTTGCTTAGCTCGGCTATACATATTTAATTCATCTTCCCTTATAAACCAATCCCCCCGTAATCATTTCAGCATTTTTCTTTGAAGCTCACTCAGCTGTTTTTTATAAGCCTAGTGACGAGCAGTCCAGAACCAAATGCATGTCCAAGAGTGGGCTCACCAAAGAAAACAGTTCCATTTCTTCCGTGAATGCTCAAACTCAAACCACAAGAGCCTTCTTTTTTTTGTCATATTCTACCAGAAACACATGGCTTATTTTCTGCTCTTATTCCCAGTTGCCTTTTGGCATTACAGTTTGTTTCCTTCTTCCCGTTCAACATCTGTGCTTCACACTGCTTTTCTCCAGATGTAATGGAAACAGCCTTCTGGAATCACAAGAAGAGAGGTCCAGCTTGGCCACTCCGGCTGTGCAGCCAGGCAAGCCACCTAGTCCTCAGGGCCACTTCGGGTTCTTCACCTAGACAACCGCTAAAGAAGACTAAGCCTTTCTACCTCACAGGATTGTTGAAGAATCAAATGAGAGCAGGTAGTTTGTGTTTGTATGTGGGCAGACAGACAAACATGTTATTATTGTTGACATTCTGAAATTCTTCAGTAATCCGAAACACTGGCTGTTCTGACACAATGCTTGTAATAAACTTAAATGTACTTAAACCAAAATCAAACTCATTGCGATCAAGTCAATTCCGACTCAAAGGAACCCTACAGAACACAGTAGAACTGTCCCACGGAGTATCCAAGGCGTACTTGGTGGATCTGAACTGCTGACCTTTTGGTTATCAGCCATAGCACTTAACCATTATGCCACTTGGATTTCCCAAATGTACCCAGTTTATTCTTTATTCTGTCTCCTGGGAGTTAATAAAGTTAAATATGGCTAAATACAGGTTTGGATTTCTGCACATGACATAGTCCCATAATTAAATGAGTAATTTCATTTTCAGCCCTTTATTCAAAGTCCATCCAAATTCTCCCTTTTTAGTAACTATACGTAAATTCACTTACATCCATACTAGGTAAAGAGAGAAAATGTGTCTACATCTCTATTCTGAAAGACCAACAAAGTTTTATAAAGTAAAACCCATTCTTTACATTATGAGGAAAAATATTCACACCTTCATTCTTCAGGCACTTGAAACCACTTGGACAAGCCTCTTGACCTCACTGGACCTTGGGTGACCTACCTGTTAGTGTTTCTTTCTTGCTCTTTGCTAGACTGTGCCCTAACATGGACTGTTGGAAGAGCGGTCTCAGGGACAGTCGGGTCAGGTCAGACAGCTCTCTCAGGGACACCTGCTTCCTGAGCCAGCAACTACAGGGGCTGCTTTTGTCACCTACAGTTCACTATATAATTTTATGATGACACCAAGCTGTAAAGCCAGTACATGTTGATGATGTAAGTTAAATTCCATTCAGCTGGACCAGGCCTAGTATAAATAATGAATCTTGGAGTGATACAGAGAGAACAGGGGAGAAAGAACTAAGCACACTGCAACTCTCAAACTTCAAGACACTGTGTCCTGTCACTTTCCTAAAACCTCTAGTTGAATGTTTATAGAGTCTAGGTAGTATATCTCTTATTCTTCTAATAGCAAATAAATCTTTCCTATTCTGGCATAGCTGCTCTTGAAATGCACGTAAACTGAGTAACAGACATACAATCCAGAATGAACTGTGACTGGCAGAACAGAATGGGCAGCCCATTTCCTTTCTAAACTAAAATAAAATCCAAGCTCAGGGCCATTGAGTCAATGTTGACTCATAGTGAACCTGGAGGCCAGAGTAGAACTGCCCCAGTTTCCAAGGAGCAGCTGGCAGATTTGAACTGCCAGCTTTTTGGATGGCAGCCTTAGCCCTTAGCCATTATGCCACCAAGGCTTCCATCACAGTTAACATACAAAGGGTTAGCATCGACACTCTCTAATGACTTCCCCTACTTGCGTCAATAGTCAAATGTGCTGTTTAATAAGAACTGCTATCATGAAATTGTTTAAGCTTGATTCCTCCTACCCAGGCATCTTTAAATGAATGATTTTAACCCATAAATTTCAAATTTATCCTTTTCTTCTTGCATGTAAATCAGTTACATGGCATTTGCTTCTGTTTACTGGTTTCTAAGAATCATGCTTAAGCACTTTAACCAAAGACCTAATTTAGGCTTCAAAATTCTATATAGTAGACACTACTAATAGTCCCACTTCACAAAAAGAGTTAACTGGCTAAAGTTAATAGCTGATGATAAAGTGGTGTTGTTGCTAGGTGCCATCAACTCATAGCGACCCCGTGTACGGTGGAATGAAGCACTCCCAGTTCGGTGCCAGCCTCAGCATCATCACAATGTTTGAGTCTATTGTTGAACACGTTGTGCCAATCCATCTCATTGACGGTCTTCTTCTTTTTTACCAACCCCTTACTTTAGTTAAGCATGATAGCCTTTTCTAGGGACTGGTTTGCCCTAATAACATGTCCTACCTACAACTCCAGAAACCAAATTCTCAACCACTGGCGTGACTTAATATTTCAAATAACTGGGAGCTGCTACAGGCTAACTTCAACAAGCCTACCGTTACATCAGGCACTTTGGTGAGAAGGGAAAATGCATGGTCTTTTCCAAGAGGCTCACTCTCTGGTCAGGGCGGAAGTCACAGCTCCTGGCTGCTACAAGAGGAGCCAGCATGGTGGTCAGCGTTACCAAGGCCAACGCAAACTACCCAGTGCCAAAGAAACTGTTACTCTTGTACAAAAACTCACCTTAATTCGCTTAAAAAAATCATGATTATTGCTGATCACTTTTTCCTCCAATTCCCTAGCCCTCAGTTATCTAACAACTAACTGAATACCACCTATTTTCCCTGAAATTGCCTCTCCCATCCACTATTTGATAGTACTGCAGTTAGGATCACTGTACCAAACTCAGTGCCGTTGGCCTCCAGTTTGCTACCATTACCACAGTGATTTCCTTAAAACAAAGCTCCCATTGAAACCAGTCCCCCTCAAACTTTTGCCAGTTTTGGTTTGCAAGGATCCAACCTGCCTTTCTAACCACGCATCAATCCAATCCCTTCGCTCCATGCAGTCCAGTCTCCTTGTCACTGCCTGGAAATGCCTGATACACTGTTGTTTTTGCCAGAACTGCCTTACCCTCAACTGCTCTTGGCTCTTGACTCAAAATAATTGTTCAAGGTTCAACTCAAAGCCTTCTGCCACTGACCACATGTCATCCTGTGTTCCCCCTCCTCTATTCCCAGCAGAGCTCAACTGTTTGCAGAAATCAATTACTGTCCAATTAAACAACTAGCTTACTTTTTGGCAGTAACACTCACTGATGCTTATACCCTGCACTTCCATCTTTTACATTTCTTAAATTGTGCCTTCAGTGAAAGATCATAGTTCATGTTAGCTTCTCATACAAAAATTTATACACAGTTATGCAACCCTAGTTGCTCTCCTTATACAGTATACTCCTTCCCCTCTGGGTTTCCCATGTCCACTCAGCGAGCTCCTGTTCTTTTCTGCCATCTCATCTTGCCTCCCGAGAGGATCAGCTCACTTGTCTCATGTATCTGCTTGAGCTAAGAGGCACACTCTTCACGAGTATCATTTTGTTTTATAGTCCAGTCTAATCTTTGCCTGAAGCATTGGCTTCATGAAGAGTTTCAGTTCTGGGTTAATCTGAGTCTGGGGTTTACATCTCCCAAGGTCCCTCCAATCTCAGTCAAACCATTAAGTCTGGTCTTTCTACTAGAATTTGAGTTCTGAACCTGACTTTTTTCCTGCTTCATCAGGAACTCTCTGCTGTGTTCCCTGACAGGGCAGTCATTGGTGGGAGCTGGGCACCACTTAGTTCTTCTGGTCTTAGGCTGATGGAATCCAACTTACATGGCCCTTTCTGTCTCCTGGGCTAGTCTTTTCCCTATATCCCTAAAGTTCTTCTTTCTCCTTTGCTCCAGGTGACTTAGGAACAACTGATGCATCGTAGAAGACCATTTGCTAGCTTTTAAGACCCCAGACACCACTCACTGAAGTGGGATGCAGAATATTTTAATAAACTTTGTTATGTCAGTTGATCTATTTGTCCCTTCAAACCATGGTCCCCAGACCCTCACTCCCACTACTCTGTCCCTTGAAGTGTTTGGCTGTATTCGAGAAACTTCTTAGCTTTGGTTTTAGTCCAGCTGTGCTGATTTCCCTTGTATGTGCTTTTCCCTTCATCTGAGATAATTCTTGTCTTAGATGTACATTTCTTTAGTATCTAGCTAACATTTAACCATTTCTTGACAGCCCGGACAGTGTCTTCAAATCATCATCTCTCATACGTAATACATGGTCTCCTACTTGACAATTAATGTACTCAAATTTTACAAAGAAAATCATCATCACCTTCAGATTGTATGGCTGATTCTGTGAACCAAAAGCATTATTAACAACTGAAGATACATGGCCTGTAAGTTCTGATTTCACTGATGCAATAATTTAGAGTTGGGAGTTGGGAGAAGTTACTTTTCCTTTTCATGTCCTGATTTTCTCACCAGTAATGGAAGAATTAAAAAGTCAAATAATTTCAAAGCGCCCTGAATACATGAATGCTAATTTATTAAATGCTTTGCCATTAGTCAATGGCTTGACAAGACTTATTTTCTGTCAATTACATACAGTGTAAGTATGTAAGTGTTACAAGTCAGTTATCTGTATTCACTATGCTAGCAAAAATAGTGGACAAAGTAACTTCAGAATGTTCCCACTATTAATGTTGACAAAAGAATATACCAGCATCATTTAAGGTTCTACTTCCACTCAGGATGTAGAAGCTTCCGGAGGATGTCAATTCCACTCTAGCAATAAGAAAAGGCTGAGGAACTTGAGCCCATCAGTCAGCCGAGGTCACAAGGTGAACTGAACTCAAATGAGTGACAAGCCCTTCTCAGGTGAAAGATGGAAGGTAAGGGAGTCAGTCACCGTAAAAGGAAAATGTTTAATTGTAATAAATCCTTCAAGGTCGGAGCAGCCATTTGGAAAACTGAAGGCGCCCCAGACACAAGGGAAGTCTGAACTTATTTCTTAGTTCTCCTTTGCAAGTCTCCTCCAGGTGCCAATGACAGAGTCCCTGTCAGTGGCCCTAAGGTAGGAAGCCCTTCCATCTATTTGAACCTTTCTCTAAGAAACAAAAGACATAGTCTTTTGGGGGAGAGGCCCAGGATGCACCACTTTGGGCAGAATGATGGGAGCAAAAGTTGTCTGCTGTAAAAGGGGCAGGAAATGAGCTCTACTCAGAATCCTGCCCTGACACAAAGGAGACCTGCCACCAGAGCAAAGGGGCAAAACTACCAAAAACCAACAAAAAAACCCAACCCCCCCCGGAGATCCAGGAGCACAGGGCATGCTGAAGACTGAGGCTGGGGCCAGAGAACCAAGAAAAACACTCTGCCCTCACCGGGAGTCCCATCCCAAGCACCAGTAGCCTGTTGCTCAGGGAGATGAGACAGTACGGATTAAATTCTTTCTGCGGTACAGGTGTTGAGGGCTTGCTGAAATCTGAGGTTGGAAAAAACCCCTTCCACATCTGGGGCCGACACCAAGCACCAAGTAGCAGCAGCCCACTGTCGTGACGGGAAGTCTGGTGCATTGCTGACAACCACAGCAACAACAAACCTGAGCTCAGCTGACTACTTACTGCCCCAACTCTCCACACTAATAGCTGGGCAGACGGCGTGGGCCCACTTACGGAAGCAAATGCTATTTATCTCTGCTTATTTTACATATAATACTTGGTATTCAAACACACACCCACACACACCCACACCCCATAACAAAAATTTCTAAGTGACAAAGCTATCAACAGAACTGGATTCAGAAATGACTCAGTGTTAGAAGTATCAGACAAGAACTTTAAAGTGGCTTTGACTAAAACATCAGAGGACCTACTAAAACAGGTAGCAACACACATGAGCCCACAGGGGATTTCAGCAGAAAAGGGAAACTAGAAAAAGGAATTAAAACGCGAGAAACAAAAAATATGGTATCACAGTTGAAGAATTCAGTCAACATGTGTGCCAGCACACACTGGACACAGCTGAGGGAACAATCAGTGAACCTGAAGGCAGGTCAAAAAAAATTACCTGAACTGATACACAAATTAAAAAATGAGAGCATCAAAAAGCTGTGGTCCAACATCAAATGGCTCAGTAGATCTATAAGTTGAGTTCAAGAAATGGAAGAGAAAGCATACAGCTTATGAAATACTTAAAAAGATAAAAGCTGAGAAGTTTCCAGAACCGAGGAATTAAAACAAACCAAACACACAAAAAACGCAGTTTCCAACACATACATACGCATGTGTGCACGCGCACACGCACACACCCTAGCTAGAGTCAAACTGCTGCAAACCAAACATAAAAAGAAAACTGTGAGGGCTAAGTTATGCAGGCCAAAAGGTAATCCAGTGATATGGTTCAAGTGATGGAGAACACCACCACCAGATAAGAAATGGAACTCATCCTGATTTGTATACCCAGTGAAAACATCTGTGAATAATGAAAGTGAAATAAAACATTTCCAGATAAAAACTGAGAAGATTCATTGCGAGCAGGCCTTGGCTCTAAGTATTGAAGTTCAGGAAGATGTATGATCTCAGGTGGAACTTTTTATTTACATAAAGAAACAGAAGCACAAGATGGTAGAAATGTGGATAAATATATTTTTATTATCTTTAATCTCTTTAGAAGATACAGGAGTCTAAAGCAGGGGATGGTAAACTACAGCATGGGGCCAAATATTTACATGTGTTTTTGTAAATCAAATTTCAGTGGAACATAGCGACACCTATTTGTTATTGTCTATGTTGTTTCCACGATACAATGTGAGTTCAGTTGTGAGCACTACAGGAGTAGCTTAGACAGAAACCATATGGCCCACAAAGACTAAAATATGTACTATCTAGCCCTTTACAAAAAAGTTTGCTGACCAGTAGTCTACAGCAATAAAGTGGAAAAACAAACACGGTCATTTACAGGGTATACAACATATGTAAAGAAAATGTATCAAGACAACAGCACAGAAGATGAGAGAAGAAACAGAAGTATACTGTGGTAAAGTTCTTACAAGTGAGACGATACAATGCTCTTTGACAGTAAACTACGATAAAGATGTACAGTAAAACCTGCAAAAGCCAGAACCTATGTATGACGGAGCCCTGTCAGAGACGGAAAACTCAAATATTTTCCACTAAAACAGGTGAAAGATAGCAAAGTGGTAAAACTGTACCCCATCAAATGCAGAAAACTCATGACACGCAGAGCAACTAGGCAGTCCTGTTGTGTTCCCACTCTCACAGGTGTTACTGTATATGTAAATCCTGTATACTAGGGAAAAAAAATGGGTAAAGAGACACAACTAAAAAGCCACTAGTGGAGACAGAATGAAATACTAAGAAATATCCCTTTCCTAAAGAAAACAAAGTTGACTCAGGTGGTCAAATTCTCACTAAGTGGGAGATAAGGGTTTGATTCCCATTTGCAGTCATGAAAACTTACCATACATGTATGCTCCAATTTGGAGTCCACTTTTAGAGGGAATCAGATACAATCGAGACATACACTAGATTGTTCACAGAATAGAAGCACTATTCAAAACAGCCGGACTGGAGGCTAACCACGTGAACGAACATCACCCAGTAAACAGAGCAGTGGTGGTGTATTTACACAACGGAACACTAAACAGTAATTCTAAAGCATGGTCTGCAGCCCATAAGCAACAACACAGGAGAACTGCACAAACTAATACTGAGCAAAAGCAGCTCAACGTGAGCACATGTTGCCTATGTTTATAAAGTATACACCAGACAACGCTGGTAAAACTGTACTGTTACAAGGGTTTACCTCTGGTGGTGTGGGGGGTGGCTAATGATTAGAAGAGCTTCTAGCAGGCTTCTGGGGAGCCAACAACGTTCTGTTGCTTGATGTGGGTGCTGGTTATGTGTTTGGTTTGTGAAAATCCACCATATTGTACAGCATATGTGCAATTTTTTGCTCATATATTAAATATCAGTAAAATTATACATCTTCAGACCTATCAAAAGAATACGGCAATCACGCATGAGGAAGATTTGGGAGGGGAAAAATAGTTACTGAAATACTCAGATAGTTAACCAGTCTACTAAAACAGCAAAAGAGAGTATCAGTTCTCAGTTAGCAAGGAAGCACCCCAGCATGCAGCACAGGGGTTAAAAAGATAGAAATTGTGAAATCATAGTCAGACACACAAAATACAAGAAATAAATCTCACAGAATGAGCTGGGAGAGATGCAGTATTCCAAGGATGGAAATTTTCCAGAATTTATGAAAGAGAAGACTGACTCAGGCTCCTGAAGAACAAGCCCTGAGTAAATCAGGACAAATGACCTGCACTCAGCAGCCCAATACTAGAGGGTTGTCATGAATCAGAAATGACTCAACAGCAATGCATTTGGGTTTTGGTACTCTAGGTGCTTAGAGATGGAGTCGTTCCATCCTCTTGTTTTAAAGAAGAGAAAACTGAGGCCCCTAAATGATTTAAGTCAGCTGCCTTGGGTCAGAAACTGATAAGCTGAGACAGAAATAAGCTGAATATGCTCTATTTTAAGGGTTACAGGAAAGCACAAAATAATAACTTGATTTCTATTTTCCTACTGGTATCTTTTATAAACAGCCATCTGAAAACATTCTTCATAAATCTGACTCCCCAGATGAAAATATACAGGCATTCCTAACTGACGTGCCAGGCAGTAAGTGCCTAACAAACGGTATTTAATGAACAGTAAGACTAAACTAGAGCTGCTCACATGTACTGTAAAGAATTTCTTCTATTTAAATTTCACCACAAGGCCTCTATAATCATTTCAGTGCATCAATCTCCTTATCTATAATCTTCCTCTGTTAAAATGTTTCAACATTTTAGAGTGCTTTTTGAATCACACTTTTTTCTATTATATGTATCATTTATAGAAGGCAAATTACTTTCTTTCTTTGAAACAGAACAACCCAACATCTAAATGAACCTCTAAATGACACTTTAAGTATGACATAAAGTTCAAAATGGTCAGAGCAATAGAACGTACTGAAGACCTGATATACAGCATCCTTTTTAAATATAATGAATCATTTCTGATGACAGGTCAGTGGCTTTTATTAATCAAAGTATTTGAAAAGATATAGTTAGTACAGAAAATAGGTATTCAGTCCTCATTCAAGTGTCACGGCTGTGAAGTAGTGAAGAGCAAACTTCCATTACTTTAGTATTACTTTAGTGCTCATAGATTTTAAAGCAATAATAATATAATCCTATGACCATTTTAGACAACCTTTAAATTAGGACAATAAGACTTTCCAGAACTATAAAAAAAAACTGAAAGCATCATGATGAAGCAATATGGGATGTTCCACATTAAAACATTTTCTGTAATACCTAAATTTTTTTTTAATAAGTAGAACAACTTTATTATGTCATAAAGGTGAAAGCCTAGAAATATATAAGGCACAGGTATTTTCTTTAATATTTGGATTAAAATTGGAAAAAAAGTTGGTACTTAAATCCCAGACTCAGAAGAAAACACACTTGTTTTCAACTTTCTTATAGTATCCTGAACAGTTTCAGCTGCTTATGAGAGTTAAGAATAATATATTTTTAAGTATCAATAAAACTTTATTCATACTCAAATCTGACAACTTTAAAAGCGGTAGAATTATAAAAATTAGTAAATTTAGTTAGCAAAAAGAAAGTAAAGACAATAGGCTATGAAAAATACTTCTAGCAAGTATTTACTGCATAGAGAACTAATGCAAACATATTAAGAAACCACCGAGACAATTGCGTGTATAAATGAACAAAGTACACAAACAAGTCACACAAAATCAAATATTATACTGTGAATTAAAAAATGTCTGCGCTTGCCAGAAATCAAAGAAAAGCAAATTAAAGCAACTTTGAACTTTACCTTATACTTACTAAACCAGCAACAACAATGTTTAAAGCCCCCACCCAAAGCTGCAAATGCCATGAAACTGATAGACTTGAACGGTGACACTGAAAGACAGCAGGAGGGCAAACATATCAAGAACCTGAAAATTGATCATTATTACTCACTTAATAACCTCACTCTCAGGAATCTGTTCTAATTAATTGAAAACAAGTATCCAGCAATAGGGGAACGGCTTCTTCAGCTGCAATATCTGAGTACAACACAATTCAAATAATTATCAAAAACAAGTACAAAGCATTAGATAACACCGAACGAAAAAAATTAACCAAATGAAATTTGCAGGTACCTTGAAGACTGCAATCATGTGAACAGAAATTCAACTTCTTAAGCCACTGCACCAAAACAGTGAGGATTATAGTCATTTTTTCTTTTGGCAAAGTTTCCCTAATGTTTTCAATAAAAAATAAAATGATTGGTCATCACTTTAAAAAGCCACTTGTCTTTCAAAAAAAAACTACTTATCTCCATTAGTAGATTACACGTGTCAGTATTTAAACTGAGAAATACAGCAAAACTATACCACAGCTGCTTTCTAAAACCTAAATGTTCCTGTCTTTGGACTTTCACTGGCAATGCATGAAGACACCTGGTCACCTGTGTCATTCTGACAACTGAGAGACCCACTATCATCTCTTGTTGACACAAACGACAGGGAAGTCAGATGTGAGTTAAGCAAACTATAACCTTCCAATGTACACCTCTGTTTGGCATTTTGTTAATGCATCAGAATGTCAAACACTTATAATCTTCTGCGTCGTACCAAGAATTACCTTTAATGTTTTTACCTAAAATTTGTTGCTAATATGCTGAAATGCTCTACTGAAGCATATTGCTTTTCATATTGAGTACTATTAGATTAACCACAAACAAAACCCCTGTAGTTTATATGTTTTAAAATTCTGAGTAGTTGAAAGGAGGCAACCACCTTTAATAGAAAAGTCAATCCATAAAAATGAAAATACTCCTATTTGATGAAATTTTTTTTCCTTTTAAATTATATTTGAAAAACAGAAGAGGGATTTGAACTTCACTACTGACTGGCTACATATATTTTCCAGTATCAAGCAATAATTACACATGAAATTTACTACCTTTTCATATCACTGTTTTCCAAATTAAGGTAAAAAGGGATTGGAGACTTTGAATAAACTATGTGATTGAATACGCTTGAGAGTTACTGTTAGTAAATATTCAGAGCCAAAGAGATTAACCAGAAATGCAAGGCAGCTATCTCAAAGTCTGTAAATAAAACTTAATAGGGCAAACAACAACAAAAAAAGGTGTCACAAAGCACAATACCCCATAAAGGATGGAGAAACGTATTTTTAATTGAAGACTCAATCTTTAAATTAAAAATATTATGCTATATGGTAACTCGGTAAAAAGTGGTCAACAGTGTTGATGAAATTACCAGGAAGAAATCTCATAGCTGCCAAAGAGAAGGCCACTGGAGCTGTCCTCTGCACCAGTGGGGGAGTAGAGGTGAATTTCATTAAACACTCTGTCTTTTGCTTATATCCTGTTAGTGGTACCAGTAAATGATTTGGTTCACTTACAAATCTTTATTATAAAAATTTATTCATTTTTAAGATCTAAACAAACACAGCTATTACTAGATGAGCGCAGTCTTATCAAAGAAATTGTTCTTAAGAAAAATAAACTCTCCAAAACACAGAGTTAAATGATGGCCATTTCAAACATAGCTAAACAAAAAAATAGAATTTCAGTACAATCTGGAGCAACCAAGAAGTCAAAATAACAGTAAATTACTTTCACTCTTATGAAATTGAAGTCACACGTAGCTCCGTATTTTTTTTCTGTGATTAGAAAATTTGTTCAACTTTTCACAGAAAAAAACTTTGAAGAGACATCAAATTCTGAAACAACACAAAACATCCTAAAAGAACACTCAATAATGTAGCAAAGAACTGAACAACTGTAAAGCCATTTATAATTTCTAGCAGATGAACTGTACCCTACAGAAACTATAAGTAAAGGATAGCTTTCTTCATGCGGGGGAAGAAGAAAACAAACAGCCAGGCCTATTTTAACACGTCTCAACGACATCCTCCTCTGCCTTCACCTCACTGGACGGTGGACATTCACAGCTCAAAGCCTGCTCTTTAGACTCTTCTTTCTCCTCTTTAACTTCCTCCTGTTTGGGTTTCTTAAGTCCCGTCTCCTCTGGAAGAAGAGATGAGCAGAGCTCAAGAGCCTGTGCAATGTCATCAATGGTCCACTTCTCTTCTGGAAGGGCGTGATCTTCTAGCGTGAATGGTCCCTGCTTGGTACGGGTCAGCTCGAGCACGTTGGCACAGGAGGAGAGCTCTACAGGAAGCCCAGACAGGGAAAAAACCCCACAAGACAAACAGCATATTATCATCTAATACGGTCCAAAGGACAGAAGAACTTGATTTCAACCTGTCAAAACCACTCTAAAAACAAACTTCTAGTAATCCCACGTGAGAACTGAGAGCTCTGAGATTAAGAAATGATTAGGCAGAAAAGAACTGCTCTAAAGGCTACAGGGAGCTTACATGTATTTTTCTTATTACCGTCACCACTTTGCAGATGAGGTAATATGACCTATCTGGTGTCATGAATGCCAATAAGTGACACAGCCACAACTGGAACTTTCTGGCTGCTTCTATCACTTTCAGCATTTCTAAAATTTTTACGTGTGTTAATGAAAATAACTTTTAGATGGAAATTCTTTTTTTCTGATTCCTACCCTGAATCAAAATATTCTGCCCTGGAAACAGTCCTGGCCTTTATCCTCACGGAGGGTGTTTTCATTTTCGGATCCCCTTTCTACTCCCTCCCGTCACAAGCACGTCCCTCCAGCTGCTGATGCTGATAACTGCGTGCCATCGACAACAATGCTTCTAAAGCCGAAGGCACCATGAATTCCCTTCCATGGAAGACAGGAAACTCCCTCTTCCCATCAAAAAGGACTATTACTCTCTAAACGATAATTCTGAATTCATTTTCATACTTACCTTTGCCAATGTCACTGACCAAGCTTCGGATATAAAAACCTCCTCCACATTCAACATCTGGAATGTTAACAATGACATGGTAAATTGCCAACCTCCCATGAAATCCATTTTACATAGAAATGATGCCTCTAAACAAATGTAAAAATGCACTAGGCAAACAATCGAGTGATAAAATATTGATGTGTTAAAACATAAATTATTCATCCAGTGGCATATGTGTGAGATGGGAAGTCAAGAGTGTGGAGAAAGCAAATAGCAAAAACTCATGAACACATTTTAAATTAACTGGCAAGTCACAGCCCTTCAATACTTCAGCTTTGTTCATTTCCTGGATTTTAAATGGCAGGAATCTAAGTTTTGCTATCATTGGCTGCAGACTTTTTTTAAAAAAAAAATTCAGATTTGTACACTCAAAACACACAACAAACAACAATCTTTTCAAAGTGACGGGAATCAGGTTCAGGGTAATGCATTACACAGCGTGGCATATTTAATTATTCTGTTAGAAATATCCCTAAAGAGGGGACATTGAGGCCAACTGGCAAAACTAGCCTACTGCTAAGACAGTCTTTTGCACCCCATATTGGTAAGCAGTGTCTGGGGTCTCCAAAGCTAGCAACTTGCCATCTGAGTCACACCGAATGGTCCCAACTCAGCTGGAACAGATGGTCACCAAGGACAACAACGACATGAGGGCAAAAGGGCCCAGAAGACAGAAAGACCCATGTGAATGGGTGATTATATCAACACACGATCAGACGAACAAGATGGTGCCCAGCCACCACCAATGACAGCCGTGATGGGGCTCACAATGTTGAGTCCCAGTGACGACACAAGGAAAAAAAAGGATCCACCCAAGAACTCCACTGAAAGGCCGCAACTGAAGGCCCTAAGGTCTGTGAATTTCCCTGAGAGCATGGCCCCCAGGTCTGATGCTGCCCCTGATCACAGATCATTACTGAGGTCAACTGTTCAGACACGAATGGGCTGGACTCAAGGACACAGAGTGACCATATTGTGTGTGCACTTTATGGTTCCATGCATCTATAGGATGTTGTCCTATTGGCCTCTTACTAGAGAGGAAAGGGTGGAGAGAAGAGGACAGGAGATTGTTAAAAGGATGTGACACGTATGGAATGGAAAGGAGGAATGTGTGTCACTGGGTAAGAAGAGCAGACAGAGCTGCAGATAGGCAGGCAAGCAAATCTGAATTGTATTGTAAACTTTCACTCAACTGCAATTAAAAAAAAAAGAAAGAAATATTCCTGAAGAAGCCATAACCATTAAATGGCAGGATGTCTGAGAACTGAACATGTGTCCAACCACCTTCTCACGACTTACTCTAATGCAACTTTATTGGCTGACAGCAGAACTGTATGTAGGTGAGGCTTTTTGACATCTATCTAGTAAGGTGGGGACTGGAAAGAAAACCACCTTTCTGATTCTTTTAGCTTTTTTACAAGATATTCTGAAAACAGCTGCTACACTGTCATAAAAAAAAAAAAGACCACATTCCAGCTGTTCCTTGTATTACAGTACAAATAAGGCCATTTGGGAGAATGAATCCACACTTACCACCTGGAAATACTCCCCCACTGCTGACAAAAAGAGAAGAAGCCCTAGAAACCGTAATGTCAGTGTGCCAGCATTCCTGCATTATACTTGACTTTGGCCAAAAGACAGACCCTTTGGACTATTATAATCTTTAGTCAAGAAAATATTTATGACTTCAAGGCAGCTGGAAAAATGAAAGTTTTTCTTACTTTCAAAGATACCATCTACTTTGCCCAGCCATGTGCTACAGTTTCATGGCACGGAGCAAAGCATTTTTTAGTGTGTTTTGATCACTGGCCATCAAATAGTTCTGAATCAAGAAACAACTAGTGATTTTTTTCAATCGTACAAAATTACTTTCTACAAGAATTTAAATATGCATTACATAATAACGCTAACGGAAAAGAACAGTAAGTTCATGAAAATAGCTCACAGCAATTACTACCCTAGTGAACCCTCTCCAGTATCACTGTGAAAACGACAGAATCAACTGAAGAGGAGCTCTTGTAAAGGAGGCCTGACAGTTAAGCCCACGAACTTAACTGTTCCAAGTGCTACACACCTCACTGCTGAATATCCCTACAGTCACCTAAGAAGTATTCCCCTTGGGAAGCTATGCACTGACCCCAGCACCTACTCCACTGTTCAAAGCAATTTTGTAACTTTCACTGGAATGGACATTGCACATGGTGGCACAGTGGCAAGTTCACAAACTTGATTCTGTAATTGTCTGTGAGGAGTTTTTAGCCAGCAAACAAGAAACTGTATTGGAACACTCCCCTCCTCACTTGATCTGGTCCCCAGTGACTTTTGTGTTCACCCAAAGAAAAAGGAAATGCTGAAAAGAAAACACCTTCATGACATTCAGGACATCAGGGTAATACGATGACAACTCTGATGGCCACTCCAGAAGAAGAGTCCCACAGCTACTTATTTAAATGGTGGACAAAGCACTGGCGTCAGTGCACAGCTTCTCAAGGGGAGTACTTCAAAGGTGGGCATTGTGACATTCAGCAACGACATATACAGCACTTTTTGTAGGATGAGTCTGTGAACTTAACTCACAGTCTTCGTATACAGTAGAGCTCCAGCCGTTACTCTGTGTGGCCAGGCAGACCATAAAGTTTCCAAACAACAGAAGCAAACCTTTTAGTTTTTAACTTTCTTTCAAACAGATTATATATAAATTCAAACTGGTACTGTGAATTAAAATTAAATCATGCATCCAAGAATTCATTTTTGCCTTATCCATTTGTCCCTTATTTTCAAGTTCTTTTATAGTAAATTGTAGGTGACAAAGAGAGGGACAAGTATCACTCCACTCTCAGAATTTCTTGTCTCAAAACTTAAAGTGCTTTATTTAAAAGAATACAGTAACACCAGTTCTGAAGGTGCACATACACATGATCATGGTAGTAGCAAAGATGGGGAAGAAGTACCCAGAAGATTACAAAATCTGAAATTTAAAATTTTGGAATACATATTCCTTTATCCACTCTTTGTTCCAATGCCCAACCAACTGCTCATGGGATTGCAGGACCATCAGGCAGCTGCACTCCACAGTGTGTGGGGTTTGCCGTGCTTACTTGACAGCAGCAAACACACTAACAACCTATTCTTTCCCATACAGATTGAATATACAGTACTTCAACTTTAAAGTACAACAAAGATATATGATGCATGAAAAACTAGGCCTACTTAAAAAACATTTCTGAACCTCCATACAGCTACAGGCATTTCTCATTAAATCTGTTATCAGAAAAGGTTAGTGAATTCTAAGCTTCCTTAATTTCAAATTTCAAGAAGTCTCCAACATCCTACGGAATCTATTAAAGTTACAAAACACAGTCAAATACAAAATAAAGGTATGCATAAATACAAACTACTGTGAACTTCTCCTTACCTAAAGTGAAAAATGGTGGCTGGAACTTCTGAAGCGAGATACTGTACACAGTAACTGGCCTGGCAGGTTTGGCTTCCACCGCTTCGCCTCGCTTCATCAGTGTTGAAAGTCTCTGTCCATCCTTCTTTAGTGCAGAATAGCTTGCAATGTAAGAGAGGGCAAGAGGGTGGAGAAAGAGGGAGACAGCAGTTGCAGATCAGGGCACGGAAACACAAGGTAACGAGCAACGCTTTGAGGCATCCATGGTTCAGTGGCAGAATTTCCACTTCCTGTGTGGAGAGCCAGCTTTGATTCCCAGCCAACACACTTGATGCACAGCCGCCACCCACCTGTCAGTCTGTCATACAGTGGTGGCTTGTGTGTTGCTATAATGCTGGACACATTTCAGCCGACAGTCTAGACTAAAAGAACTAAGAAGAAAGGCCCGACAACCTCCTTCCCCAAGTCAGCCAGAACCTCGCTGTACTCCCCAACAGAACCTTACCCCCAGTCAGCGAGGACCAGTCATGGTCTCATTCTGTCATGCATGGGGCCACCAGGACCCACTGTCAGCTCGATGGCAAACAATACAACAGTCCTTCAAACTGAAAATCCTTCTACAAGAGACAGGATTTTTGTTTCGTTTTGTTTTGCCCTATATACTTCACAGTGGAATCAGAGGCTGGTATCTCTCATGCTAGCACTCGGTGAGCAACGTTTGCCAATCTTCATCTTCACCCATGTCCCTGGAGATGGTCTGTTCACGCTTTCTCTTCACTACTCATTCTAGACTAACAGCACAGGGAACGTGGCAGCCTCTGGTCATGTGGATCACGCGCTACACATTTCCCTGAAACACTTCCTATTACACTAGTATTAACTTTCACATAAAAGCTACCAAACATTTCTAAAAAGCAAATTAGTAAGTAAATGACACACTTAACAAATCTTCAGCTTTGTGTGATAAAATTTTACTAGACCACAAAACCCTGCAACAGTCATGGAGAAGAAGATTCTAAAATGATCATTATAACAGCACTGGGACAGTGATCCAAAATAATGTTTACAAAGACCCAGCATGATTTTTTAAATCTTTATACTTGAAGCAATATCATGAATTAACACTCTCTACTAGATATTTAATTGTTCTTGAAGAAAAAAGATTTCTTTTTTTAATACCAAATATATACTAAATTCAAAAAGAAATATAACTCATCTTGGCACATTCTAGAGCAATTAAAAAAGCAACAACAAAGAAGCGATTTGCTTGAATGGTAATAGACCAAAAAAAAGGTGCTATCACTAAACTTACACTTTTACTAAATTGTAACTCTCATCTACTTTGTTACAGAGAAAAGTGACACGAAAGATGATGGGTCCGAAAGGAATGGTGCCCACACCTGGCAGGCAGTACACGTCAGGACACGGACAGACACACGGAACGCCCTCACCAGCCCGGACCGGTCCTCTCACAGGACTTCCGAGCAGAAGTGAGTGGCAACCCTGGGCTCTAAACACACCAATGTCTACAGGCAGAACACAAAATACCCGCACACTGGACTACACAGATGTTCAGCTGTGGCAGCACCCAGGGACAAGCGGAGACCACATTCTGCTGCCTTCTAGACTCCTGGAGTCTAAGGCAGGCTCACCCTTATTTTACCATTTGTTGGGTCTGACTTAAAGCCTGCCTCACTGTACAGTAAAAAGATCCATTTATTAATTTTTTTGATTAACTGAAAGTACACAATCCAAGTCAATTTTCCATATAAAACCCCAAGCACTCGCCTCCCTGCAACTCGGTCTGCTCTCATCACCTCGTGACAGCATGTTCTTCTTTTCCACTCTTTACTTCCAGTATCCACTCAACCAACACTTGTCCCCTCTAGGAAGAAACCAGTAGGACAGCCTGATACATGTGAAACCATAAGGTATACACACCGCCTGCAGCACTCTGTGGGACCCACTTAATTCAAGTGATGTTCACCATCACTGGCTGCTGTAAAGTTGACTCTGACACATGGTGACCCCATGTGTGTTACAGGAGAATTAGCTGACCTTTTGGAAAAAGACCACCAGGCCTTTCCTGCAAGGTGCCTCTGGAGAGACTCGAACCTCCAACCTCTTGTTTGGCAGCCAAGCACATTAACCATTTGCCACCCATTACTCCAATGCAATAATGGAACTTACAGGGGGGGAACTTGCATTATATTCCCAGTAAATTTCTGTAGAATGCCTTCAATATCTTCTTGTGTTATTTTATCTGCCAAAAGCAAGAGAAAAAAAGTGACACTAAATCAAGCACAGAAGCACATATGCTATTTTCATTGCACCAACGATTCTGAAAATTCATTTAAAAAAAAATTTAACAATGCACTACAGTGTATGTTTTATAGGCCAAATTCTACCTCACTGAGATGAATAAAACATAAAGTGATGATATCAAAAGGATGAAAAGTGTTCCATTATTCATCACTAAGTAAGGCCTTCCTCTGCTTCATTTTTCCCCCAGTAAAAATAGAGCAATCATCTTATATGCATTTACATGGCTCTTACTATGGACGTTATGAGACCCAAGAAAGGCATCACACCAGCTATAGCAATGGACCACCGTGATTAATAATCAGGTGATCAGAAATTAAGAAAACTAATACTCATAATTTCTGAACTTCTCTAGGCACCCAATACTGTAAACAGCCTCATACCATCATGGTACTGAAGATGATCAAAAGTGCCACCTATATTGTAATTTTTACTTGCCATTTTTCAAAACTATTCTGTTACACATTTTACACACTCACATGCAGCTCTGTCTCCAAGTCAAGAGGGATTTATGTGCAACCCCCATTAATTTCTCTGTCCTTTTAAATGAATACTTTCAGGCAGGAATCTGACTTTTATCTAAAAAATGGGCCAACACAATAAGAGAATATACACAGCAAGGATGCTGCATGTTTACTAAGCATTTTTTAAACTGAACAGATATAAAGGAAGCTTTCAGTATCCGTCACTTAATCTTGTTTTCGGCTATTGTTTGACACTCTTTCAAAGAAAAGATGCTACATTACAGCTCTGTAATTTAAAGAACAGAAACAACACGTGACATTCAATTTGGGGGGATTTTTATACATGTTTATGTATGAATCCTTATACATGTCTGATATTCAAGAACAAATTATGTAAAGACTATAGAATCTTTAGGTCACAGTCAAATGAAAAGAAATTATGGTGCTTCTTTTTCACTTCACTTCATGGGACATTTCTTTTAGACAGTTTTTATTCTGGTATATACCAGTTAAATCTGATTTTATGTGAATGATATTAAACAAAAGCTAATTAATTAATGCACTCTGAAGTACTGTTCTAATGCTAGAATTTAAATTAAAAAGCCAGCATGGAATACTGTGCTGAGATCTGTACATCAGCACAGCAAGACAGCTTCAACCTCATTGTGACCTTGATCCTTTCAAGCTAAGCAAGAACAAAAGATCAGAATCGGGTGGCCTCCAGACGAAGGAGAGCTACACACCTCAAAGGAATTGCTCCTAACACCTAGCAGCTTCACCAAGGCAACTCTCACTCCAACGGCTGCTCAGTTCACACTGCTTCTCCAACAGATGAAGCTCATGACATAAATGAGGCTTTTTCCACAAAAAATTGTTACTCTACTGCAACACTGAAACATACTTCCTGGTGGCAGCACCTTAGTTATGGATGTGCAACTCTAGACAGCCAATGCCCCTGCTGTCCTGAGGAACTGCTGCAGTGTTACACACAGTTGCTACCACTGACACAGCTCATCATTTCACCAGCCACACGACATAAAAACAAGGCAAACCAGCATTCCACTGCTGCTAGGCTGCTCTCTTGCTAGGCTGCAGACGCATATTCCTTTGTCCTGCCAGGGTGGCTGTTTTCCTGATAACACCTTCCTAAAACATGACAGTACACATTCTTCTTCCTCTACTTATGTGAAAACTGTCCATCATCGAGGCTGTTTCCTTGCTGCTTTGGCATGGTGTCTCCTTTGTCTGCCTTACCATCTCAGGCACTTATGGTTTGTGTTATTCATTTCAATTAATCACATATAATTTTTAACTATCACCTATTATATGTGTAGCTATTATCTTACCAATAAAGTTTTAAGCTCCTCAAATATAGTTTTTCTTCTTACATATCAAACAAGATTAAATGCTAACCACACAAACAAAATAAAAACCCAAACCCACTGCTGTCAAGTCAATTCCAACTCACAGTGACCTATAGGGAAGCACAGAACAGCCTTAGAGGGTTTTCAAAGAGCAGCTGGTCAGCTGCCAATCTCTCGGTTAGCAGCTGTGCTCTTAACCACTGTGCCACCAAGGCTCCCTACAGCCACAGAAAACCCAAACCAAGTGAAGTCACTCAGCAGCACAAGGACAAATACTGTAGGAGACCCTGACTACAAAGACTTAAAAAACAGACTCATGTACAGAAGAAAAGAGTCTTTGACAGATGCTAGGGAGAAGAAGGAAGGAAGGAAGGAGAGAGGCAGGGAGGGAGGGAGGAATGGAGGGAGTGAAGGAGGAAGGGAGAGCGCTGGTTATTGATTAGATAGATGACAGAAATATGGTTGGGTGAAATTAGTGACAGCACACATTACAAAGAAGATCACTTGAGTGGACTTTGACATAACCTGAAAACTCTTCTAATCTTAACCCAATGTTGCACAGATAGAATAACAAGGGTAGGGGTCTGGGGACCATGCTCTCAGGGGATATTGAGGCCAACTGGCATAACTAGCCTATTCCTAAGACAGTCTTCTGTACTCCATATTGGTGAGTGGCGTCTGGGGTCCTAAAAGCCAGCAAGCTGTCATCTGAGGTACACCTAATGCCCCCAACTCAGCCGGAACAGATGATCACCAAGGACACCACACATGATGGAAAAAAAGCCCACAAGATGTGAATGGGTGACTGTATGTATCAACATGTGACCAGAAGAACCAGATGGTGCTTGGCCACCACCAATGACAGCTGTGATGGAGCATACAATGTCGAGTCTCAGTGGCAACATGAGAAAATGAGGGGTGCATCTCAAGAACTCCACTAAAAGACAGCAATTGATGGTCCGAAGGCCTGGCAGTGTCCCTGGGAGCAGGTCCCAAGACCTGCTGCTGATCATAAATCATTACTGAGGTCAACTCTTCGGATCAGAATGGAGTCGGGGACACAAAGTGACCATATGATGTGTGCATTTTATGGTTCTATGCATCTACAGGATGCTGTCCTAATGTCCTCTTCCTAGAAGGGAGAGGAAGGGACAGGAGATAGTTAAGAGGACACATGGAAAGGAGGAGTGTGTTGTCACCGTGCAAGGAGTAGAAAGAGCTGCAGACAGGGGGGCATGCAAATTTAACTTAGACTGTATACTTTCACTCAATCACAGTAAAAAACCACAAAACAAAAAACACAACTCTGTCATCAGTGAGTCAATTCTGACTCATGACAGCCGTACAGGGCAGGGCAGAATTGCTCCCGAAAGTTTCTGGGAGCTCCTGGAAGATTCCAACTGCTGACCTTTCAGTTAGCAGACATAGCCCTTAACCACCACACCACCAAGGTTTCCACACAGTGCAATCTTATTCAGCCATAAAAAGGAGTTTTACAACATGAGTGAGCCTTGAAAACACCATGCTAAGTGAAAGAAGCCAGCCAGACATGAATAGGTAAACCAAGAGAGACAGAAAGTGGATTAGTGGTTGCTGGGGCTGAGGGAGGGAGTACTGCAGCAGGACTTCTTAATGGGTACAGGGTTTCTTTTGGGGATGATGAAAATGTTCTGGTATTAGATAGTCCTGATGTTGTGTAACACTGTGAATATACTACAAACCAATAAATTGTACTGTATACTTGAAAGGATGAATTACGTGGATTTTATCTCAATGGAAAAAACAAAGATATTACTATGGGTTAGAGACGTGGTCCGTAAGTATGCAGAAAAGTATGCTGGTCGTATCTGAAGCATTGTATTAGTCTAATCCATACAGTAACCAATGTCCCTACAAAGGATTACAACAATACTAAGTCTACTTCCAAAGGATTAAAAGAAAGACTACCCAGTAACCAGCCAAAAGACGAGAACAGCTTATGGAAGACGATGGCCACAGTACAAATGTCACAGGATCTGGAGTAAGTATTCTTTGTTCAGTAAATTAATAAATCATCAATATGACAGTATTCATTTGAAATTTATTTTTTGAAATCTTCATGAAACTAACAAATTAAGATCATGTTACACATGACTATTTGTTTCAAATCTACTGACTCTTCTGGGGAGCCTACAATACAATAATAATAATAAAAAAACCAAACCCATTGCTATCCATTCAGTTACAACTCAAAGTGACTCCCTAAGGCAGAGCAGAACTGCCGCCACAGGGTTTCCAAAGAGCACCTGGTGGATTCAAACTACTGACCTTCTGGTCAGCAGACACAGCAAAACCACTACACCACCAAGGTTTCCTACAACACAACAGCCATTACTTAATGGAACTGTTGTATGCAGTTCAAAACACTACTCAAACACAATAGAGGAACAGGTACCTGACAAGCCCTATGACCATACACAGCTTTTAAACTAGACAAAATATATTAAACAGCTGTGTCCGACCTGAGACAACAGGCTAGGAATGCAATCCCTGTGAGATGCCAACAAGCTAGGTGAGCTCTGTCATCACGTTGGCTTTCTGGCTGGAAGCACCTTCTGAATTATGGTACAGGAAGGACGGTCTCAAACACAGCACAGTGATCTGGCTGAATTGAGGAAACGTCAGATCAGTACTTGGAGAAGCTCTCACCCCAAGAATCAGGGTCTCATAGAGAAAGCGCTCCAGAAACAAACATTCGCATGTATAGACACCTTTCACACAGGAGCAAAGCCACATGTAGAAAAGGTAAGCTTTTGCAACCAACAGTGCCCACACAGTTTGACACCCCTGTGTGAGTAAATGAACACAGCCATGCTTCACATGTCATGCAAACATTAACTCTAAACAGATCACAAAGTGAGCGATTATAAAGGCGACTTAGGAAGCCTGAAGGCACTAAGTATGTTTCCACTATCTGGACTTCAGTGACGGTCTAGAGGCTGAACACCAATGCCAAAGCTTATCTAACTGTACAGCCTAAACGTGTACAGATTCGTCTATATCAGTTGTATTTCAGAAAAGCGGTTTCTAAAAAACACGTGGGGTCTCTGAATGGGGTTACAGGAATGTATCAGTGTTAATTTCCTGACTTGCTGGTTTTGCCATGGTTACATAGGAAGGTGTTTTACCAGGAAGAGGCACATTTGCGCATCTGAGGGGACGAGGCCGCCCCATGTGCTCTGATGGTTCAGGAGAAGTCACTGTGCTCTACTCCTGCAACTTTTCTGTAACTCTGGTATTATTTCAAAACGAAGAGTGAGATCACAATGACATCAAATGAAAAAAAAAATACCGTTTGATAACTAGTGATAAAATCCAATCTATTACTTAAAACCTTCCTTAAAAAGAAAACTACTGTATCTAGATGTCTTAATCAGTGGATACCACCAAACATTTCTTAAAAATGCTAATTTGACAAAAAAGCTTCCAGAAAATAAGAGAATACTTCTTTAATTGACTTTATGAGGTCAGTATAACCTTGATAACAAAGACATTAGAAGTATGAAAAGATACAGGGTAGCTTCACCCATGAACATATGCAAAGACCCTGAACTAAGTATTAGCAGGCCAAATCCAATTTACATAAAAGATAACACATCATGACCAAAACAGGTTTATTCCAGAAACATCAAGTTAGTTTAACATCTCAGTCTCCTTATTCAAATGTCAACAGATACTCAAAAACCATTCCATAAAATTCAACATTCTGTTCATGATTACAAAAAAAAACCTCACTCAGCAAATTAGAAATAGAAGGCAACTTTGCTACTTTGATAGTGGGCTATCAAAAAAATAACAAACAAAACTTACAGCCACAGTCTGTAAGAAATAATGTAGGAAGACTTGCTCTTTCAGGTATTAAAGCTATAGCAATTAAGACAGTTTGAGGGTTGCCATGAGTCGGATCCAACTCGATGGCACTTGGCTTGGCTGACGCTAGCACATGGACAGACAAAGAAACCAACAGAACAAAACAGACTCTAAGCAAACCCATGTGTGTATGGTGCTTCATCTGTGACAAAGGAAGCAATGCAAAGCCACGGTAAAAAGCGCTGGGTCAACTGGCTAGCCACACAGGGAAAAACAGACTATTACAATCTGGGCTGCCTATACATGTAATATGAAAGGCAAAGCAATAAAGTTTCCATGATAGAGCAAAATATCATCATGGCTTTGGAGTAGGAAAAGGTTTCATACACAGAAAGACATAATCATTGACAAAAAGACTCTTATCAACTTTGTATTAAACTAAATCTGGGAACTTCTGTTTGCCAAACACATAAATAAGGGAGGAAAACGGCAAGTAACACTGTAGGACACAATATATACAATAAATATAACCCCCAAAAGTTCATCTCCTGAGTAAAGAACTCACACCAATCAACAGAAAAAACGAGTAAGAGACACAGACAGTACATAGAAGTAAGGTGGCCAAAGGGCCAAAACACATGTGAAAAGGTGTTGAATCCCATTAGTGATCAAAAACACAGTGAACCACCACTACATATTCACCAGAATAGCCAAAAGATATGAACCGAGTGGAATGGTTTATACCCTTCTGGTGGAAATGCAATCACATATGTAACAGTGAAACTGTCTGGCAATTTCCAGTAAAGCTAAAATAAACACCCATCCTACAACCGAGCAATCTGACCTGAGTATACAGCCAAGAGAAGTACATGTTTGAACCAAAAAACAAACACAAAATAGATACAGCAGCTTTATTCATAAAGCCTGAAATGGGGAAACCCCAATATCTATCAACAGAAGAGTCTGTCTGTGTGTGGAGTGGTACGCTCACACAAGGGAATACTACACAGCCATAATAAGGTCTAAAATACTGATACACACAACAACATGAATCTCAAAAAGAGCAATGACAGAAGACGTAAGAATGTATGCTGTATAAAACCATTAGTATGACGTTCAAGAGCTTGTAAAACTAATCAAGGATAACAGAAGGCAGAAGAGTTATAAATCAGAGGGGGTGTTGATTGCCTTAGAAGAGGCACAAGGAATCTTTCGCAGCAATGAAGTGCTGAGTATCCTTTTCACAATCTAGTGCCCCAAAATTGTTTTTAAGTACCTAGGGCAGCAGTATTTGCTCATCAAGAGTAGAATAGAAAGTAAATTAGAGCATAACACAGCAACACACAAGGATGAGGCTCACAAACACAGTGAGGGAAAGAACCCAGACTTTAAAGGACCTACACTGGTGGAGGCCATCTATGTAAAGTGCCAAATTAGGCAAAAGTCTATGACAGCTCCACAATTACAATGGCAGTGCTGGAAGTGACAGTTATGTTTGGAAAGGAGGGATGAAGTAGAAATTGGGATGGGGCACATGAGGAGTTTCTGGGGTATCTTTTCCTGACCAGGGTGTTAGCTGCCTGTATGTTTGCTCTGTGATAACTCACTAAGCTGTAAATTTATGTTCTGGTCACTTTTCTTTATGTAATACTTTATAACTGAAAAAGTTTATATGCAAGGAAACAACACTCTAAGACTGATACCCAGCTACACTGACCCTACTATGACACACACTCCACACACATACCCACTGCCTTCAAGTTGATTCCGACTCATAGAGACCCTCTAGGTCAGAGTAGAAGTGACCCGCAGAACTTCCAAGGAGCACCTGGCAGACGTGAACTGCTGACCTTATGTTAGCAAATGTAGCACTTAACCACTGCGCCACCAGGGTTTCCAACATATATCCCATTTGCCTGAAATACAACTTGAGACCCAATTCTACTCTCCGGCTTGCTAGGAGACTTGAAATAAATCACTGAATTATTTTTTTCATTCTACTGCTTGATTAATCAAGCAAAATGCCTGGCTATGTATAAATACTAACACTGTAAGTGAAGCTACTGTGAACACAAAAAGGCCTATCACACTACTGTGGACTAATATGTTACAAACGAGAAGGTCACTCAACACAAACACACAGGGAGGTCAGATGCTGGACTGCCAAAAACTAAGCTGAGGAGAGTTAATGTTCCCCACAGGGGAAAACCCCAGAAAGCCTACAAATAATTCACAACTGGTGAGACATAATGTAGGTGAACTGAACATACAAAACCGTAACTGTTACATTATAAATAGCACATGTACTGTGACAGTTGCTAGGAGACCATTTATCTCAAAGTAGTGCAAGGGATGATAGAAAAATTAAGGTGGGCCCCGTGAGTCTGCTTTGCTTCCAGACACACAGCTTTTCTACTGTCTTATCTTTTTATATACTCCAAAAGCAGGGAAACATAATCCTAAAAGCACTAAACCTGGCATTTATTTCAACCGCTGAGAAGTGACTATGAAAAAGCAGCAGCAGCCACACACAGGTAAAATCTAACAAGAAACTCTTTTTTTCTCATTTACTAGGAAAAAATCCTAAACCCTAGCTTTAATTTTTTTTGGATAAGAGGGTCACTTGGAAAGACAATTTTGAACAGTTTAAAAAACTGACTTATTGGAAAAGAGGCAATTATAATAAATCTTTATTAATAAATTCCTACCACCTCTTCAATGCACAGAAACCTAAAATCACTGGTAATACCAGATAAAGAAGTTGATTTTCCAATTCTGAATCCACAGAACCTTCCCTAAAATGTTGAACAGAACAGCACATTACTGGGACGACATACCGTAAGGTTTTTCCTCTGTTACTTTCCCTGTAGAGTCGAGTGTGTCAGTAGCTTTTCCCAGCTCTCCAGTGGCTATGTACCTCTACAGGAAAACAAACAGGAGAGAAAAAGGTAAAGAAGAAGAGTCACACACATCTTGAAGTTTATATACAGTTCTGCTAATACAAAATAAAGGCAAAAATAAGAGACAGCAATAGTTGAATGTTTTTGATAGGCAGAAGTGGTGGTGCAAAGAAAGTCACAGTCTAGGAAACCCTGTGGGGCACTTCTACTCTGTCCTATAGGGTCACCATGAGTCACAATCGACTCAGCAGCAATGGGTTATCACATAAACCAGTGAGAAAAAAGGACATACAGGTCTTACTAAAAATAATCTTCATTTACGTGAGCATTTTTTAAGAGAAGCTTCAAGTACTTTCCAGAAATTAAGCTTATTAATGGTAATAATTATGCTAGTGGAGAAATCAGAGGCAAAAATGAGAAAAATACTAGAATTTCAAATTCTGTAAACATGCAGGCATTTTATATCATCCTACGTACCTCTGACAAAAACATTTCCAAGTAACATGTTGTAGAATCACTTTCTTACAAATACAACCCAGGAAAAAATGTTCCAAGGCACCTGAATTACTTTTTGTTCGTTAGTACTGACAGTTTCTGGCAATGGAACTGTCAGTCCCCTCATGTGAGATGCCCACTTCACTCCGGGATCTCCGGCCAGCCCACCCTAAGCATCTAATACACCCCCAGGGACCCTAATAGAGGAGGAAAGGTGCAGGCTGAGACACAGGCAGGCTGAGTTTCAATTCTGCTGTCACTAGAGCTGGAGAGGAGGTCAGGCCGGGCTTCCTTAAAAGGTCTGCATTTTCTTCTTTTAAAAGGGAGATAATGGTACCTCATGAGAAAACGCCACGTTTAGCCCTTTTAGGATAACAACACCTCATCAAGGTTCAGAAGAGTTCCTGGTCCTAGTAAGTCATTGGTAACAACACTACTATCAACTCTGTTACTTAAAAAAAAAAATAATGATTCACAGCAACAGTGGTTATAGTGACTCACCTGGTTAGACTGAGTTAACAACAACTCAACAAATTGTTCTCGGATTTTTGGCTAAGAGTCTGTCTAGTTGTGTAAGGAAAACAAAATACACTCTTGTATACAGTGCCTTGAACATTCAACCCAACCCACAGGGGACTTGCCTCAGAAGAAAGACCTAGCAACCTGCTGACGAAAAGCCACAGTCACGGAGCCTATGGAGCAAATCCACTCTGTGCACATGGGGTCGCCAAGAGCTGGAACCAACCAGACAGCCACTAGAAGTGGTCTCTGTAACGGATCACTCCCGGGAATCTTTTAAGAAGGTCTCCAAGCACACAGTGCACGTTCAAGTCTAATCCTCCTTTCAGCGTTGAACCCCAAATCTATTTTAAAAAATATTCACTACACTTTCTAACCACTTTTGATAAAAACTTAATCTTCAACATACTTAGAAGACTTAAATGACTTAATTATTTCAATACATAATCTAAAAGTGTGAGAAATACTAATAGACACCACAATAATCTATTTTTGAAAGGTGAAGCACACAAGAACTAGGTTTCTATAACAAGATGCACCTGGGATTTTCTATTTATGTTAGAGAGTCATCTGAGGACCACGGTGTGACACTCAGCTTTCTTAGCTGAGTACCAAAATGGTTTGTGACAAATAAAACTGAAACCAAAGCCAATGATGTACCCACGTTTGAGTCATAACACTTCTGGAAATAAAACTTTAAAATAATAGTGTGTTTGTCTGTGTCTGTGTATAGAGTATGGCAGGGAAAGTGTAGAATAAATATTCCAAAACAAAAAAATCACAGGTATTCTTTAATGTAAATAGTCCTTTTATGTTGTTATTATAAAAGTGACTTGCTCATTGTGAAGATTCTGGAAAATAGTAAGTATTATAAAAAATTTAAAATCAACCATAATCCTATAGGAAAGTAACCACTGTTCATATTTAAGTTACAAAACAATGGTAAAAATTTGTGTCAGAAAGAGATTCTAAACACTGTTTAAGTACAATGTGCAAATTCACTGTATAAGTCAAACCTCTCTATTTTAACAAAGCTTTAGTATTTTGTTGTTTTTTTCATCATCAACTTTTCAAGACTGCAAGCAAGTCATACTGAATTTTTTTCGTTTATCTACTAAGGCACAGATAATCCTTCCAAATGAAAGACTTAAGAGTTTTATGCAAATGGTAACTAAACTGGAGATGTCACAGGCAACAAGCTCTCCGGTGCTTTTTAAGAAAAGCAAACTTAGATCACAGCCACTCAAAATGTGGTCTCTGGGCCAGTACTAGTTTATGACAATATAAAACTAAAATAAGGATATTTAAAAACTTATCTAGCAATCAGGCATTAATTAATTAACTATATTTTCTAAGAGTCATACATAAGTCTGCAATGAATTGGAAGTTTTTACAAATAGTCTTGTACCACAGCTTTCTTTATAAGAAACAATTTAAATAAAATCTGACCAACTTACCAACCACTGATATTCCACTGAGAATAAGGGTTTTAAAAATAAAGTTTAGTCCAGGAATCTGTAAAAATTATTCTGTAACTGCTGGCACAGTGATTTTCTTTCCACAGCATAACACTGCTCCTTACTCTAGCTATTATACTCAGTACCTAGTTGGTAATTAGAACACAAGTATTATTCTCTCTTTTGGAACCGGAAAAGACCTGAGAAGTGATCAAATACTTCCTCTCCTAGGAGAGAGATTGAAACAATTTCCCATGAGAATGGGACCAGACGAGGATGCCCACTCTCACCTCTCCCATTAAACATACTACTAGAAGTTCTAGCCAGAGCAATTAGACAAGACCAAGAAATAAAGGGCATCTGCATCGGCAAAGAAGTAGTCAAAATCTTCCTATTTGCAGATAATATGATTGTATATGCACAGAACCCTAAAGAATCCATAAGTAAACTATTCAAACTGACAGAAGAGTTCAGCAAAGTCTCAGAACACAAGAAAAACATAAGCAAATCAGTAGGATTCCTTTACCAACAATGAGATTACTAATGAAGAAATCACCAAATCAATACCATTTACTATAGCCCCTAGGAAGATGACGTACCTAGGAATAAATCTAACCAGAGAAATAACAGACCTTTACAAAGGGGACTACAAGTCCTTACTACAAGAAACTAAGAGAGACTTACATAAATGGAGAAACCTATCCTGCTCATGGATAGGAAAGTTTAACATTTTAAAAATGTCTATTTTACCCAAAGCAATCTATTTATACAATGCAACCCCAATACAAATTCCACTGACATTTTTTAATGAGATGGAGTAACAAATCACCAACTTTGTTTGAAAAGGGAAGAAGCTCCAGATAAGCACTACTGAAGAAGAACAACATACTGGGAGGCCTCTCACTACCCAACTTTAGAGTCTATTACACTGTGACAGTAGTCAAAACAGCCTGCTACTAGTACAAAAAGAGACAGATAGATCAAGGGAACAGAATCAAGACCCCAGAGATGACACCATCTGCCTATGATCAGCTGATATTCATCAAAGGCCCTAAGACATTAAACTGGGGTAAAAAAAAAATCTTCAACAAATGGTGCTGGCAAAACTGGATATCCACCTGCAATAAATTGAAACAAGACCCGTATCTTACACCTTAAACAAAAACCAACTCAAACTGGATAAAAGACCTAAATATCAAATCTAAAACGATAAGGCTCATCCAAGAAAAAGTAGAGACAACAACAGAAACTTTAATACGCAATGTAGACAGACTTCAAGATCTGTCAAAAAAGCCACAAACAACAGAAAATAGATAAATGGGAACTACTAAGAATCCAACACTTTTGCTCATCCAAAGATTTTATTAATAGAATGAAAAGGCCACCTACAGAATGGGAAAAAATATTTGGTAACTATCTATCTGACTGACGCGTGATCTCCATAAACTATAAGGCACTACAAAACATCAATAAGAAAAAGGTAAGTTATCCAATTCAGCAATCAGTGAAGGACATGGACAGACACCTCTCTAAAGAGGAGATCCAGGCAGCCAAAAAACACACGTGGACATGCTCACGATCATTAGCTATTAAAGAAATTGAAATCAAAATGACAATGAGATACCATCTCACCCCAACAAGGTTGGCCATGATCCAAAAAACACAAAACAACAAATACTGGAGAGGCTGTGAAGAAACTGGAACTCTCCTACACTGTTGGCAGGACTGCAAAATGGTGCAACCTCTTTGGAAAGCAATCTGGCGCTTCCTTCAAAAGCTGAATCTAGATATACCATTTGACACAGTAATTCCACTGTTTGGAATATATCCTACAGAATCAAAGTCATTCACACCAACTGATACATGCACACAAATGTTTACTGCAGCACAGTCCACAACAGCAAAAAGACGGAATCAACCCAGATGCCCAACAACAGAAGAATGGATGAGTAAACTATGGTATACGTACTCAATGGAACACAATGCAATGGTAAAGAACAACGATGATTTCAGGAAACATCTCATAACCTGGTTTCAATTGGAGGACATTATGCTGAGTGAAAGTAGTCAGTGACAAAAGGACAAATATTCTATGAGACCCCTATGATAAGAACTTAAAAACAGACTCATGCATAGAAGAAAAGACTCTTGGACCACTGCAAGGGTGGGGAGGGAGGGAGGATGAGGGTTTAGATTAGACAGTTGATAGAAATTTGGTTGGGTGAAATCTGTGACAGCACACATTAGAAAGAAGATCAATATGAACTGGACTTCGACATAACATGATTACTTCTCCGATCGTAACCCAATATTGCAAGGACGGAGTAGATGGGTTGCGGGGCTGGGGACCGTGTGCTCAGGGGAAACTGAGGCCAGATTGGTACAACTAGTGTTTTGTTAAGAGAGCCTTCTGCACCCATCACTGGTGAGTGGCATCCAGGGTCTTAAAAGCTGCTAAGCTGCCATCTGAAGGTACAGCAAATGGCCCCCACTCAGCAGGTACGGATGATCACCAAAGACCAAAATGACACAGGGAAAAGAGAACCCAGAAGACAGAGAGACGCATGTGAGTGGATGACTTGACTTGTAACCAGAAGAACCGGATGGTGTCTGGCCACCACCAGTGACAGCCATGATAGAGCTCACAAAATTTAGTCTCACTGGCAACACAAGAATAAAACAGGGTACACCCTGAGATCTCCACTAAAAGATCGCAACTGATGGTCCAGGGGTCTCAGGGTTCCCCTGGGAGCATGGCCCCTGGCCCTGATGCTGTCTCTGTCCATAAATCATAATGGAGATCAACTCTTTGGACAGGAATGGACTTGGTGACACAGAGTAATCATATCAGGTGTGCACTTTATGGTTCTATGTATCCATAGGATGCTGTCCTGCTGAACTCTTACTGGAGGCAGGGGAGTGGGTGGAGAGCAGGGGACAGGAGATTGGAGGATAAGACATGTATGGAGCAGAGAGGGAGAGTGTGCTGTCACAGGGCAGGGAGAGCAGTGGGAGCTGCACACAGGTGGGCATGCAAATTTATATGAGAATGTACATTTTCATTCAATCATAATTAAAAAATACTTCCTCTCCTAGGGAAAAAATTGAGAGGCCCAGAGAGACTGACTACTTGGACACCTTTGCTTCCAGTTCAAGGCTCCTTAAAGCACACCGAGGGTAACCCACTGAATACCAGTAGTCCACATGTTTACCGTTTCTCCTGCCTCTGCATAACCCCTCCTCTCTCTCCTACAAATGCTTAAAAATGGATTCTCTACAATTCAGTCAAGGTTACTCTTAGAAATGAGAAATATAACAAAGCCCTTTTCTTTTTCTTAAATTAATAAACGTTCTTCGCCATTCAAGAATGGGCAGCAGTAGGTCAATGGCAGAATTCTCACTCTCCATGTAGGGGACCCAGGTCTGATTCCAGGCCAATGTGCCTCACAATCAGCCATCACCATCTGTCAGTGAAGACTGGGGTGATGCTGGACAGGTCTCAGAAGAGCTTCTAAACTAAGACAGGCTAGGAAGAAGGGCCTGGGGACCTATTTCCAAAAGTCAGCCAATGGAAAACCCATGGGGCTTACCCAACAGCAGTAACAACTGATTAACTAATCACATCTTTTGTTGAAAAGTCCCTAGTTTATGGTATTGTTGCTATAAGAATCCCAAAGTCTAAAAAACCTGCCAACAGATCTTTAGATTCCTTTCCATCTAAGAAACTTAATTATATGAAAGAAATCTCTGTCTCTTTGTATATACAAATTTAATTATGGGCACTACAGAACTTTGCTTCTAAGAGCCTAATTTGTTTGCCAATTAAGAACTTCTTATTTATATCCAACATATAAGTCATTAAGAAAAATCTTAAAAAAGAAATCCAGTACTCTTACCTTGGTCCCTGACAGCATACTGGTCAACATTTTTGTTCCTCTTCCAACTCCAACCACTGCAAATCAAAGAAATATTTATGACACTCCATTTGGTAAAGTGTGTTTTAAAAATGTCTGCATTTTTAAAAATCGTAATTTCCTGGCACACACAATGGAGCTGGAAAAAGCATGTTTCTAACATAAGTTAAGGAATCCTATAACCCCAGTCAGTTAAACCTGTCATGCAACGCTCTTTAAGAAACCTGGAAAGAGAGGGTAGGAGAGAAGTTACACGTTTTTTCCATTCTCAGTGTGCTAAACATGGCTGAAACTTCAATCCAGCCAATTAGACAACAAAAAGTTTTAGAAAAATCTCAAAGGGCTCTCTCAAATTTTACAAATCCACCAGTGAAAAATATATGGCACAATTAACCACATTACAGTGTGTAACAGGATGAAGATTTTTTTTTTTGGACAGAGTTCATTACTATACAAACATAACCCATCATTACAGCTAATGAACCATTTAAAGATAATTAGTGCCTAGTGGCACACAATCAAGAAAATGGAAACATAACAAATCTACCTAGCACAAAGAATCACAGTGGGAAAAAATGAAAGCCTGGAGAATGTATGCTAAGGTAATCCAAATGTAAAATACAACAAAACATACATCTGTCTCTTCAATTTCAAAGATGAGTTAGCCTTCAACATCTTTCACCAGGTTAGGCTGAGAGGATTTAATCACTTCTTCACTTAATGACAGGTAAATTTTTGTACAAACTTAAGTATTTACCATCAATGGATACAGTAGTATATCACAGAAAGTGATATAACATAACCACAATTCAGAACTACCAGAGTGAGGAGGAATGACTGGCAAGCGGAAAGAATACGCATCAATATATACAACTACTGTCATTCAGTACCAAGGACACTGACTCTAATGAAATTATTTCTAGTTAACTTCAAGTAAAGATTTTTTTTTGCCAATATGCATTATATAAAATCTGTAATTTCAGACAACAAAAAAAATCATACCTCATTTCAAGTTTTCTTGAAAAATATTTTTTTTCACCAATCTTATCCTTTTCTTTAAAAAATGTTCAAGTCTTTCCCTGGCTTTACTAATTTAGATTATGGTTTGCTGTCATTTGTTTTCATCTAATTTCAGCTCTAAAATATGGGCTGGATACGGTGGCATAGTATTTACAAACCTGTAATTTACAACCCATTAGTGTATCATGAAATCAACTAAATTATAATCTGTTGTTTAAAAAATGAAAAATAAAATACTTATAGCACAATGCATTATAAAAAGGTAGACACTGTTTCATAAAATCATGTTTCTAGCTGGAGGGGTTGAATTGGGAGGAACCCCAACACAGGTTATTTCTGACTACAGGCGACACAGGTACTAAAAAAGGCTTGGAAATCACTCATAGAGAACATGTACACAAACCAAGAGGTAGTCATTCGGACACATGGAGATACTTGCATGGCTTAGAATCAGGAAAGGTATGAATCAGAGATGTATCCTTTCACTGTATTTATCCAATGAGTACACTGAGCAAAAATTTCAACAAGCTGGACTATGTGAAAAACACAGCAATGGAATTCAGGAAGGCTTATTAACAATCTGCTATATGCAGATGACACAACTGTGCCAGCTGAAAGCAAGAAGACTTGAAGCCCTGGTTGTACACTAGTTAAAAAGCTCGGCTGCTAACCAAAACTTTGGCAGCTGGAATTCACCAGTTGCTCCTTGCAAACCCTATGGGGGCAGTTCTATTCTTGCTTGAGTCAGAATGAACTCAACAGCAATGGGTTTAGTTTTTTCAGTACAGCCTTCAGTATGGATCACACCTCAACATAAAACAAATCCCCCTCACAACCGGACCGATAAGCAACATCATGATAAATAGAGAAAAAATTGAACTGCCAAGTTGTCAAGGATTTCATTTTACTTGGATCCACAATCAATGCCCATGGAAGCAGCAGTCAAGAAATCAAATGACACACTACATTCAGAAAATCTACTGCAAAAGACCTTTTTAAAGTGCTAAAAAGCAAAAATGTTACCTTGAGGACTAAGGTTCACCTGACCCAAGCCATAGTATTGTCAATCGCCTCACAAGCATACAGAAGCTGGACAATAAGGAAGAACAAAGAGTTGATGTCTCCGAATTACGGTGCTGGCAAAGAATGCTGAATATACTATGGACTGCCAAAAGAGCAAAAGAACTTGTCCTGGAAGAAGCGCGTTAGAAGTGAGGATGGGAACACTTCACTGTATGTACCTGAATTTATTATTAGGAAGGACCAATCCCTGGAGAAGGCCATTATGCTTGGTACAGTAGGTCTGCGAAAAACAGAATGTTTCATTCTGTTGTATAAGAGAGTTGCTGTGAGATGGAACTGACTCAACAAAACCTAACAACTGCACGTGTATACACTCTTTAGCAGTCCATAAAGATATAAACTAGTCCTCTGCCACATGTTTAAAAAAGGGGGGGGGGGAGTTATCAGTGATTTTCTCTCCTTCTCAAATCTACCAATTTTCTTCCACAAGCAATTAACTTGTTCAACTAATCTGTTACCCAGAAAAACTGACTTCTTCTCAGCAACTTTAAGGTCCACCTTCTAGACAGACAACAATCTCAAGTCATTATCAAGAAATCAGATACAGGCACAAAAAAAACTACATCTTGTGTTGGGGGTCCCTAAGACCACCCCTACATCTGAAGATTCACTCAATATACAGTTGTGCTCATGGCTAGGATGTACTACAGTCATGTAATAAGGATACAAACTGGATCATACGGGAAAACGCACAGGTGGAGTCCAGAAATCCACACACAGGCTTCCTTATGCTCTCCTCTTCAGTGAGGAGGCGCACTTGAGTATGCTCCTTTCGTCTGCAACGGAAAAATGCGGTAACAGGTATGCAGTGTTTCTGCCCAGGGAAGCCCACGAGACTCGGCTCCACAGGTTTCTACTGCAGGCTAGTCATGCAAGCACCCACTGCCCGTGCTGGTGGGAAACATTCCAGATTCCTAGAAGGAAACCTAGTGGTCAACCTAAACAACACTGTTTACACACTCTAGACAAGGTAAACCATTATTATCAATTAGAGGAGTAAAGACAGTTTTAAAATCCATGTTCCTAGATGCCAGCCAATGGCCACTCTTGTATGCTGGTCTTTTTAAAGATAGCAATCTCAGGCCTGCTGTGTTCTTTTCCATACACACACAAAAATATCGTTGAAAAGCTTCTACACATGACGGCAACATAAATCCAGTATATAAAACAGGTGCAATCACACTAAAAATGGCACAGCTCTAGCCAATCTTATCCAATTTTAATACCAATATTCAGTGTCAGTTACAGAAAACTCTTAGTCATAGCTCTTACCCAGAACTCCTTTGGCTGCACTGTCTAGAGTCCCTCCATGCCCAATTTTGAAAGTCTGCTTTTTCCTCTTGTTGCACTTTGGAGGAGGCATTCCAGCTTCTATGATAACAATCGGAAAAAAATAATTAACAAGACAAATATGTACATTCTCCAGGAATAAGGGAGATGGGGGTGGATTATTCAAAACAAAAGTATTCTACAAACCAAACATATTGTTATGATAACATCAAGAAGGCAATCATATCCCAAAATTAGTTGTCTAGACACTGAAATTCATTATCTAAGAAAAAAAAATGCTTTAAAAAAAATGGGTAAATCCCCCAGTCCACTTCTGTAGCAATCTGAAGTTTGGTGCACTCAAGAAAACCGTTTTTAGTTTGCCACTGAATCAATTCTAACTCATGGCAACTTCCTGGTGACCACAGGATGTGCAGAGTGGAACTACTCCACCAGGTTTTTAGTCTGTGAGCTTTCAAGAGCAGCCTATCAGACCTGTATTCCTAGAGGCCTCCAAGTGGGTTTGAATGTCCAAACTTTGAGCTACCAGTCGAGTTCTGAACCATTTGCCCCACTGGTAAAGCATAATTTTGCCCTGAAACACATGGAGTTGGCATGAGTCAAAGTCTACTCAACAAGCAACAGATTTGGTTTTATCAGCGCAATTATGTGATTTTGCATTTTCAAAGAGTAAAGTTTTCCAGGAAACAGTGTAAGAAAGTCCCTGTGCCATCTATGGAGAAGAGAGAACAGGACCAAGATCTGGAGAACCTTAAACATCTAAGTTAAGTACTTCTATCACCAAATGTTGCAGAAACGACCAGGCTTTTGAGCTCCATTAGCCCAAGGACCATTTCTCTCACCGTCTTTATCTTCATAGGCTAGTACCAAAAACCCAAAATCCACTGCCGTTGAGTTGATTCCGACTCATAGCAACTCTACAGGACAGACGAGAACTGCTCCACACAACTTCCAAGGAGCACCCGGAGGATCTGAACAGCTGCCCTTTTGGTTAGGAGAAGCAACACTTAACCACTACACCACCAGGATTTCAGGCCTGCCTTACTGTCAGTATTCAATAAACCTAAATTTTCTTAATGTCACTGTCTAAGATGATCTACTAGACTGATGAACTGTTAGGATTTTTTAAGTCTTTTCCCCAGGGTATACGAGGAAACAAACAAAAACTGTGAAAAGTCATATGCAGTGTTCCTCAAATTGCAGTCCACCAACCACTTACACCAGAATCAAGAGGAGCAACTGGGTAAAAACGCAGTTTCCCAAGAAGATCTCAGATCTCCAGAATCAAAATCTCTGGGAGGTAGACATTCAGATTAGTAACCTGCATTTTTACAAACGGCTCTAAGTAATTATGCCCACAAAATGTGAAAAACATTGTAATAAGTCTTGACTAACTACATAGTATCTGTATTTCCAATATATTTTTAAGAATACAACTTTGAGGGCAAAGAATCAGTACTTCCTTTCTGTGGAATTCATTCACGTGCAGCACACAAAAGGCTCCTGAGAGATCACATTACAGAAAATAAGTCTGCACACGCAGACAAGAGGCTTGTTTTGTTTTGTTTCCCTAGAGAGTGGCAACCGCCTACCACCTACAGGAGTCCACAACAGTCCAAGACCAAGTTGCCCCAGATTTCCGTCCATAGTGAATTCTGTGGTTGTTCTCCCTGTCCCTTCCTTTCAGCTTTTGAGCCACGAGCGTCGCAAAATGCACGTGTGCTCTCCGCGGCCTTCCCTTCGGGGCGAAGCCTAGGCCTGGTCCCCACCCAGGCTTTAGTACCTGCCAGCAGCTTCTCCTTCAACCGATTCAGCAGCTCGGCTGAAGTGGGCCCTTTGGGCTTGTGCACAGCGAACACGCCGTTTAGGGAGAGCAGCTTATTAGCCATAGCGGACTTGGTATCCCCCGCTTCCGACCCAGCAGCGGCCTCCGTCTCAGCCGCAGCCTCGGTCGCAGCCTTAGTCTCAGCCGCAGCCTCAGTCACAGCCTTCGCGGCCGGAGTCTCGGTCGCAGCCTCCCCGGAAGCGGCCGCAGTCTCAGTAACGGCCTCCGCTGAAGGAGCCGCAGTCTCAGCCTCAACCTTGGCCGTAGCGGCCGCAGTTTCGGCCGTAGCTTCAACCGTAGCTTCAACCGTCGCAATCTCAGTAGCCGCTTCAGCCGAAGCCATCGCAGCCGCAGTCTCAGCCGGAGCCTCAGCCGTTGCAGGCGAGATCGCGGCCGTTGCTGCGGCTGCTCCTGTACTTTCTAAGACTGGGGCTGTGTCTGTTTCCAAAGACAAAGACGACGACGCCATAGCCGCCTCGGTAGCCGCCATACTTTCGTGGCCTAGTCCTTGCTTTACTCTTGGAGGCACACGCTGATGACGCCACAAAGAGCGCGAACAACAGTCCCCCAGCCTCCCGCCCTTTCCCATAAGTCAAAGCCGCCTGATGGAGCCGGGAAATCGCAAGGGCTTGTGGGAGTTGCAGTTCGTGACTCTCCAGAGACCGCGGGAAGGTTGATTTGGCTTCTGAGGTCTCTAATAAGAGTGATTTTTCTCCTGTACTCCTGTTTGCTTCGGAAGTGGGGCAAGTTTGGTGCCTCAGAGGTAATTTGGAGTTGCAATCTTAAACTTCTTACCAGGACACCAAGTTGGTGTGTATTTTAGGACGGGAAATCTCTTCAGACACCTGCGGCCAATGACAAAGACCACCAAACATCCAAGCATAGAAAAAAGTATTGGGTTTTGCTCCTGCCTGTGAAAAATTCACCTCTTTATTCAATGTATGGTGCGGCTAGATATACAATTCCGATTTAAAATACCCTTGAATATAAGCTCTATTTGAGCAAAGAGCCTATTTAACTTGATCCCTTCAGAATTCCAAGTACCTTACACATACCAGTAACTGTGGAGTCCACTCCAGCTCTTTTGGGCCCCTGTGTGTCAAAGTAGAACTGTGTTCCGCAGGGTTGTCAGTGACTGATTTTTTCAAAAGTAAATAACAGGCCTTTCTTCTGAGGTGCTTCTGGGTGGACTCAAACCTTCTATCGTTTATCAGTTAAGCATGTTAACTGTTTGCTCTACAAGGGACATTTCACATATAGTGCACACTTAAGTATTTGGGAATAAGTAATTGAATACAAGTTTTTCAAATTCCAAAGATTTTTTTTTTTTATGGCTGAATGAAAATGTGCATTTACATATAAATTTGCATGCCCGCCTATGTGCAGCTCCCACTGCTCTCCCTGCCTGGTGACAGCACACTCTTCCTCTCCATTCTGTACATGTCATATTCTCCTAACAATTTCCTATCCTCTCCTCCGGTAAGAGGTCAGCAGGATGACATCCTATGGGTGCATAGCACTATAAAGTGTACACACAATATGCTCACTCTGTGTTGCCAAGTCTAATCCATTCCTGTCTGAAGAGTTGACCTCCATTATGATTTATGGACAGGGACAGCATCAGGGCCTGAGGCCATGCTCCCAGGGGAACCCCGAGGTCTCTGGACCGTCAATTGCAGTCTTTTAGTGGAGATCTAAGGGTGTACCTCTTTTTATTCTTGTATTGCCAGTGAGACTCAACTTTGTGAGCTCCATCACAGCTATTGCTGGTGGTAGCCAAGCACCATACGGTTCTTCCAATCACGTGTCGATGTAGTACCCCACTCTCGAGGGTCTTCCTGTCATCTGGGTTCTCTTTTCCCCATGTCGTTTTGGTCCTTGGTGATCATCCGTTCCTCTTGAGTTGGGACCATTTGTCCAAAATAAACTTGTAGGCAAAATCAATGGTAAATCGCTGGGGCTTGCTTTGATGTTCCTCACAGACCACTGCCCACACCCACTGTAATATTTATTAATGCTAAGATTTTTAATACTAAGTCTTCCGTGGATTGCATTTCTTAGTAGCACATTGCTTAGATACCAAGAGGCAGTACTGCAAATCATAAGCCTTGCTTTCAATTTGATACTTTTTCTCTAGAAGTTTTTCCCTCCTCTACAAAATTCAGGAAGTATTCTGATAGACTGGCATATTCTTCATTTTACTTTCTTTCCAGATACGTGAAATGGCATTGTGAGTACTGTGGGACAGATAAAGTTTGTCTTCACTGTTTCTCCATATTTCCTTACAAGTATCTTTTCATATTCTCTTGGACATGAATATCTAGTGTTCTGATGATGGAGTCCTGCTGGTGCAGTGGTTAAGAGCTAGGCTGCTAACCAAAAGGTCAGCAGTGCAAATCCACCAGCCACTCTTTAGAAACCTTACAGGGCAGTTCTACTGTGTCCTGCAGGGTTGCTGTGAGTCAGAATTGACTAGATGGTGACTGGTTTATCCTAATGATGTAGTGAGCCCTGGTGGTACAGTGGTTAAGCAGTATAAAGTGGTATAATAATACAACTCCTCCTTTGACAGGTTCACTGGGCTTGTAAGTGAAGGAAATCTAGAAACTGTGGTTTAACTGCACTTCAGTAAGGTATTTGATAAATTCAGTCATGATATTGTTAAGAATAAGATGGTGACATGTGGGGCCAGCTGAGTGCCATCGAGTCGAATCTGACTCATGGCAACCCTAGGGACCAGGGTAGAACTGACATGTGGGGTGGTTTGTAATAAAATTTGATAGAATGACTTTTGGAAAAGGGTAATACTGATTGGATTAGTTGTCACCCTACAGAGAGATTTCTAGTGCTCTCTCACAAGGCTGTGTCTGGGGTCCTGTTCTCACCAACATTTTAAGTATCACTGGCATGGATGAAGATATAAAATGTATGCTTATATCATTTGCAGTTGACAAGAAGCTGGAAAAGAGAATAAATACATTTGAGGACAGAAATGACTTTCAGAAAGAGAAGTTCTGAGCACTTACCAGTGTCAGGGAAACCCTGGTGGTGTAGTGGTCTAAGTGCTATCTGCTAACCAAAAGGTCAGCAGTTCAAGTCCACCAGGTGCTCCTTAGAAACTTGATGAGGCAGTTCTACTCTGGCATCTAGGGTCGCTATGAGTCAGACTCTACTCAACAGCTGTGGGTTTGGTTTTTGATTGCTAGTGTCACAACAAGTTGTCTAACCCACAAGTAACTCATTTAACAACCCTTGGAAGTATTATTGGAGTGTAAAGATGAAGATATTGAGGCTCAAGAAGATTAAATATCTCGCTGAGGATTCAACAGCTAACTAGAGTTAGATTTTGAACCCAGGTCTACCTGACTCCAAATTCCAAAATCTTAACCAGTACCCATACAGATAGGCTGGAGAGCTAGGCTGAACTGTAGTATATTTTTATAAAGGTCAACTTTAGGTCTTAGAATATCAATGCTATGAGCCAAGTTTCAAGGTCAGGCCATAGAAAACATGATTTAGAATCAATGTAAGTGAAAAGTTTGGGGCCTTTCATGAGCTCACTAGAAGTTTTATATAGCTAGAAAATAGCCACCAGAACAGTTAATGCAGTCTCGGAAGCATAACAGAATTCTCATGTCTAGAATTAGTGATGTTATCACATCTTAATTACAGGGCTGACTTTTACACAGTACTCCAAGTTTTTCTTGCCTCTAAGATTTCTTGCCTTCTGTCTCCTCAGTTCAGTAAAAAAGAACTGAATGAACTATGCTCAGGAAAGAATTAAAAAAAATCCAACTGCCGTCAATTCCACCTTATAGCGACCCCATAGGACATAGTAGAGCTGTCCCATACAGTTTCCAAGGAGTGTTTGGTAGATTCAAACTGCTGATTTTTTGGTTAGCGTCCATAGCAGTTAACCGCCATATCACCAGAGTTTTCAGTACAGTATTAGGTTTAACCAAATAAAAAGTGTTGTTTTGTAAGTCAAAATGTTTGAATATCAGCAATTCCAAGCCCTGTGAACACCTGGTAATAATAATAGTTATCATATCACTCCTCCAGTGGTATTTAAGGAGACCTGGGAAACTCTGGTGGCTAGCAGGTTAAATGTTATGTTTGCTAACCAAAAGGTCAGCAGTTCAAATCTACGAGATGCTTCTTGGAAACTCTATGGTGCAATTCTACCCTGACCTCCAGGGTCACTATGAGTTGGACTTGAATGCAGTGGGTGTGGTTTTGGTTTGGGGGTGATGGCTTGTTGACCCAGTGGGAGCCCTGGTGATATAGTGATCAAGTGTTTCATTTTGCTAACCAAAAGGTCAGCGGTTTAAATCACCAGAAGCTACCTGGAAAGTCTATGGGGCAGTTGTACTCCCTCTTATAGGGTTACTGTGAGTCAGAATCAACGCAACGGTAGTGGGTTTGGCTTACTGGTTTGGTGGTTTGGTAACTTAACTGGAGTCTTGGTGGCTGAGAGGTTAAGAGCTTGGCTCCTAACCAATGGTGAGCAGTTTGGGTCTACCAGCCACTCCTTGGAAGTCCTGTGGGGCAGTTCAGTTCTACTCTGATCTATAGGGTCACTATGAATCTGAATCAACTCGACAGCAGTGGTTAAGTGGATAGTGACTCAATAGTTAAGAGCCTAGCTGTTTACCAAAAGGTCAGCAGATCAAATCCATCAGTTGCTCTTCAGAAATGCCACAGGACAGTTCTACTCTGCCCTATAGGGTCTCTATGAGTCAGATTCAACTCAAAGGCAATGAGTTTGATTTTTGGTTAGGGGTATTTACATTTTAGCAGAGTAATCCAAGAGACAGTGGCCCAGATTAAGAACATGGAAACATTCTGAGGCTTGCCCAATCACACCTTGTCTGACCAGCATTTTCTTGACATTGTGTTCCATTAAAGTGGCGTTGCCAACCCATGTTCATAGAGATAAGTTGATGTTCCTAGCTCAGCTGACTCATTTGGCAGTAGTAGATAGTTTACTCACCAATTCATTAGCCAGCTTACAAGATCTCTCTATAAAGAAATATGCAGTGCATTTTCACATTAATAAGCAAAAAAATAGCAGTGTGCTCAACCTCCGCCTACCAGTTTTTTTACTGTAGCATCCTGGGAGATCAGGGTAAAGATTTTAAAGGGCAAAAAGCTGGCAAAGAGGGAGGTATGATTAAGAAGAGTCTGGGTACTATGTTTTATGACATATAAAATAAGAACATTAACCTCTTTTTTGGTTTTTAGGTCCGTAAAGAGACCTCGGTAATTACTCCTGAACTCTCAAACATTCATTCAGAGGGTCTAATTGATTCCCTATAATGCATGCAATGTTATCAATGAGCTTTCAGGTCATTTAATAAATTCTCAGCTGAAACAGATATATACAATTATAAATATTGAAATTTTGTTAAATTGTGTCAGTATATATAATTTAATGCACATCAAACATGTGATTATGTATGTTATGGAAATTACAAATACAGTAAGACAGACTACTCTGGAATTGGTCAAATTTAGGCTTTAACGTTACCAAAATAATACAGTAGATCTGGTTGTCTTCATGTTATTTGACATTCATTTGTAATTCATTTGTACAATAAATAATTTATTATGTACCTATTTTGTGTTAAGCACATAAAATACCTTTAATTTTGACCACTGCTGCAATATAGGTATTTATAAACAGCTTGGAGAAAGTGTTGCCAATGTCATTTTTAAGTAGGCTTTGAGGATATGGAATGTTTAAGACCATTCTATATTTACTTTCCAAAGGTAATGTACAAATCTCATCATAGATTGATCTACGTTATCATAAAATGGAAACCAAACTCGCTGCCCTTGTGTAGACTGTAACTCATAGAGACCCTATGAGACAGAGTTATTGTTACATGCAGTTGGGTTAGTCCAACTCCCAGCAACCTTATGGCCCCATAGTGTTTTCAGGGAGCAGCTGGTGGATTCAAACTGCCAGCCTTTTGGTGAGCTGTTGAGCTCTTAACCACTGCATCGCAAGGGCTTTGTCAAAACCCAATGCCGTCAAATCAATTCTGACTCATAACAACCCTATAGAACAGAGTAAAACTGCTCCATATAGTTTCCAAGGAGCACCCAGCAGATTTGAACTGCCAGCCTTTGGGTTAGCAGACATAGCACTTAACCATTATGTCCCCAGAGATTCCAGGACTTCATAGGGTGGAGTACAACTGCTGTCATCTTTATGGAAGCAGACTGCCACATCTTTCTCTTGCAGAACCGTGGTGGGTTCGCACCTCCAACTTTGCAGCTAGCAGCGGAGTGCTTTAACCATTGTACCACCAGGGCTCCTTATACACTGGGGAAATGTCGTTCTGTGACTTCAGTCTTCTTCAAATGTTTAATGATGTTCTCCATTTCAGGAAGGGCTTAAGACTGGTCCTTGAGATACAGTTGATGGATGTTTTCTATTCTGAGGTTGAATGAAAAACCTCTTATTTAGTATGGGTTGTCCCTACGGTTGGAAACACTGGTGGTGTAGTGGTTAAAAGCTATGGCTGCTAACCAAACGGTATGGCAGTTAAAATCCACCAGGTGCTCCTTGGAAACCCTACAGGGCAGTTCTACTCTGTCCTGTAGGGTCGCTGTAAGTCAGAATTGACTCAGTGGCAACAGGCTTGGTTTGGTCTTTTTGGTACCTGGAGGCTACTGAAGGAGGTGATTTTACCCATCTGTCATTTACTATCTCAAAACTTGTGGAGGTTTCAACCTTTCCTATGACTGCTTAATTGAACTTAGAGAAGCTTGATTTTCCTTTTTAGTATGTTAAAGGTTTTAAAATGAGAGATGGATTTTTGCGGGGACAGGAGCCTGGAGAAGATTTAGATAAATTCCCTCTAATCTGTTATTTGGTATCTATTCCACAATTAAAAAAAAAAAATCTGAGTGTTTTGGCCAAGTTATAAAATAAAAATATGTTCTCATTTTTTGAGCCAAGTCATATCTGGCTAGGTTGCTTGATTCTTGTGGTTAGACTTAAGTATGGAAAAACATTTCAGACAAAGCAAAGCTTGAGTTTGAAATCCTAAAATTCCTTTGAGTATTTAACATTGAGTTATACAGCATAGAGGCCATTATATACTTAGCACTCTATAAATTTTACATTAGGGATCTCAAGAACAAGTACTGGCTCTTGCTCATTTCTTACAGTCCCAATAAATTGTTTTTGTTTGTTTCTTTTCTATTGCCCTTTCCTGGTTTTAACAAGTACTTATTAAGTATGAAGAAACCCTGGTGACTTAGTTGTTAAGTGCTGTGACTGCTAACCAGAAGGTCAGCCGTTCAAATCTGTCTGGTGCTCCTTGGAAATTCTGTGTTGCAGTTCTACTCTGTCCTAGTGGGTTACTATGAGTTGGAACCGACTCAACAGCAGTGGGTGAGTTTTAATTAACTATGAGCACCTGGCCATGCTCCTCCCCGGAAATAAAATTTACTTCTACTCCACAGAGTTTCTGGAGATTAAGAAGGCCATACTCTCTTAGTTCATTTAAGCCCATAATTATTTTATAAAATACCACCTAACAGAATGAATCACTCCATGTTGCTATGCCTTGATCTGTTTCTTATTCTGTAAGATGGGAGTTTAAAGTTCGTATCTGGTTTGTGAATGGACTATGACACCTCATTAAATGGCTGAACTGATTTATTCTAGCCTGTCTTGCTAGAGGTTATAGCGCACCCAGCCAATTTTCTTTGATAATAAATAACTATTTGAGGGTGGAAGTCTTTCTTTCTCTCTGCAGGCACACACACATATAAACACCCACACACTGTGGTCTGCAGTATGATACTAAGATCCCAACTATTTAAAGTCTGAAATAAATATTCCATATTTTGTCAGAAATCTGGGGGACTTACGATACTCACAAACCTGCCAGTCTGTGCAATCCAACAAACCGAAAAGTGAGACTGTATATGAGATCTTAGCCTTGACTCATTTTGGAGTTTGTAGTCAACTTGTTTTATTAAACATCTGTACCTAATATTTATATTTTTCATGGGCATGAATTTTCTGATTACTGTGAAGGCATATCTAGTTCACACTCTGAGAGTCCGAATCGAGTCGACAGCACTAGGTTGTGTTTGGCTTTCTTAGCATATAACAGATACAGACGGTAAGCAAGAATTTTTAGATGTGGTATCATTTTATTGAGAGATCTTTTCTTTTCTGATAAATGGTTTTGAAAGCAGCTGTATAGCCTATCCCTGCACTCGTTTCCTCCACCTCACTGTGTTTGTCAGCGCACCTTTGTAAACTGCCTGCAGAGAATTATCACCTGCGGTATGACTTGGCAAGTCATTCATCTTCCTCCCCTTTTAGAGGCCTGAGAGAGGAAACCCCTCCAGCACCTTCTTCCCCGGCCTCCGAGTCATCCTGTTAGCTTCTTCGGTCACAGAAAAGAGTGTCTGGTACCCTCGCTGCTGCCTCTAGGGGCGGGGCCAGCACACCATTTGCTTCCTCAGATTTCTCCGTGAAGGATCGATGCTTGTCACCAACTAGCAGAAAATCAACCCTTTCAGCTTCAGTTAAGGTGTCAGGAGAAGCAGAAGGTGTTTTCACAGCCAGGACACAGCTCCGAAAATAAGGAAATGACACATGCAATTGAAATCTGAACTATTTTATCGTTCAGGGTTTGGGGCAAAGACATCTTTTTGAAAGCTTGTGTCAAACAGCATTTTCTTCCAGCAGTAGCATTTCATCACCAGTTGCAGTAACCAACTCCTTAAGTGTGTGATTTCCCTGAGTAATTGTAAATAAGCCAATTCTGATTCCTGGGTGCATGAATTGTCCAGGATGTCTTTTCTAAATTACATGTCTTTATTCTGCTCACAGAAGAGCTCAGAAAGAATCTCAAAACCTCATATAATTTTGTGAAATACTCCACCAAGACAGAGTAAAGGACACAATTTTTAATCGACCTAGTGGGTAAATCATACATACCACTTTCAGGTATCTTCAACATTCTATCACTAAGTAATGTGATAAAAAAATCACTGGAAGAGAGCACTCCGAGAGGATCACTCCTTGGTACCCCCTTAACTCAGTACTCCAGTTGCTCCTGAGGTTTACCCTTCAGCCAATGATGAGACAGGTTTAAAGGGCCAACAGTGGAGCCTGATGGTGCTGTAGACAAGTGCTAAGCTGCCTACCAAAAGGTCAGCAGTTCAAATCCACTAGCCACTCCTTGGAAACCCTGTGGTACAGTTCTCTGTCCTACAGGGTTGCTCTGAGTTGGAATTCCCTTGATGGCAGTGGGTTTAAAAGGCCAAGAAAACTGTAAGTGGAGGACCTGCTACATAATTCAATCACTAATGGCCACACCAGCCCAAAAGCAAAGATGAGAAGGCACGAAGGGGCAGGAAAACTGGATGAACAGAAACAGGGACAGTGGGTAAAGAAGGAGAAAGTGTTGACACATTGTGAGGTTGGCAACCAATGTCACAAAACAATTTGTGTATCAACTGTTTAATGACACACTAATTTGCTTGGTAAACTTTCACCTAAATCACAATTTTAAAAAATTACTAGAAATTACATTCAAAGGTATTGCTGTTTGCACTAAGAAATATGAATGAAGACTCAGAAAACACTTTTGCTTCCTGGGTCACCAGTCACTAACTGGTCCATTCAACATTCATCAAATACCTGCTGAAATTTTCCTTTGTTCCAGGTATCTCTCTGGAAGAGAACTGGGGCAGATGGTACCCTTGCATATTCATGTCCCAAACCCACTGAGGTCTTGAAGAAGTGCCCCAGAGGATTTCCAAGGCTCTAATCAGTTATGGAAGCAGACTGCCACATCTTTCTTCCACAGAGCAGCTGGTAAGTTCAAACTGCTACCTTTGGGTTAGCAACAGAGCACTTTAACCACTACATCAGCAGGGCTCCTTTCATGTACTTCAGTGCTCAGAAAAACAATGGTAACAGGCCCAATAATTGAAGAACAGTGTATCAGTGCAGGAAGGGAAGAATCAGACCGATAACTTATCAACCACTTGCCTAATCATATTTACTTATTAGTCATATAATTGAAAATCTTATTAATATGATTAAACCTTCACATACCTATATTCAGAATGACTTAAAGCCAGTCTTCTGGAAGGACTTGGGATGAAGTATCAGTTTTTTTTAAAGCATCCTGTCTGTTGTGGACTAATACTGGGCAAAATGTCATACAAATGAACTGCTCTTGTTATTAGTTGCCATCAAGTTCATTCGGACTCATGGTGATCCCGTGTCTTACTGAGAACTGCTCCATAAGTTTTTCTTGGCTATAATCTTAGTTTTTGTAATTGGTAAGAGCTGCCTCTGCTGTCCAAAAGGTCTGCAGTTTGGATCTGCCCAGCACTCCTTATCTGTTCTATGGGTTCACTATGAGTTGGAATCAACGCGATGGCAGTGTTTTGTTTGTTTATTTATTTATTTATTTTATCTTAAAGGGGATAAATGACCAGGCCTTGTCTTCTGTTGTACCACTGGGTGAGTTTGAACCCCCAACCTTTAGGTTAGCAGTTGAGTGCAAACTGTTTGTGCCACCTACGGACTTCAGATGAAAGCAGTTTAAGCCCCAGATACAAGGCAAATGAAAAAAACTTGTTGCCATCAAGTTAATTCCAATCCACAGTGACCCAGTAGGATGGAGTAGAACTGCCCCATGTGATTTCCAAGGAACATTTGGTGGATTCACACGACTGACGTGGTGGTTAACAGCTGTATAGCTCTTAACCACTGTGCCACTATGCCACCAGGATTTCCAACACAAGTCTAGGTTTTTAAGAAATTATTATTCTATCAAACTGCTACAAAAGTTCCTAAAAGCTTACTTTTAATTTCTGTGTTTAGTTTATCACAGACCGATTAGAAATGGTTCACAACTGGCTCTCATCTGTAGATCGGACTTTAAATATATACCTTTATACATTGTGATCAAGCTGAGGTGCAAACTTTTTTAAAGAAAATTTTCCTTTAGATGAGGGAGGATTCCTTGGCCCTGTGGCAGTGAATATCCTCCAACCTTCTCTAGGAACAGAATGTTCTTACAGAATGCCCACGGACTTGGGATTTAGATAGACATGAGTTGGAATCCCTCATCTCTTATTTTCCTAGTGGTGTGTCCTTTGGCAAGTTGCTGAACCTCTCTGAGCTTTTTTCCTAAACTGTAAAATAGGGGTGGTCATAATGACTGCCTCTCATGGTTGTTAGGAAGATATAATGTAACCACATGTGAGATGCATCTGGCATGGAGAGAGTAAGCAAGAAATGGAGCTATCATTATTGCTGACTAGACTGGGAGCCCTTTTGTGGCAGGTTGAGGGGGAAAAAGAACCACATTTATTTTTCTAAATATCCCAGCTCCTAGCTCAGCACCTGGCAGTAAATAGTTGTGGATAGCAGGAAAAGAAAAGGAACAGAAGGGGGATTAAAAAAGGAGGGAAGAAAAAAAGAAAGGAGGAAGGCAATTTCAAACCCCCCCAAAACCAAACCCACTGCCATCAAGTCAACTCTGACTCATAGTGACCCTGTAGGACACCATAGAACTGCTTCACAGAGTTTCTAAGGAGCCCCTGGTGGATTCAAGCTGACAACCTTTTGGTTAGCAGATGTAGCACTTAACCACTGTGCCACAATGGTATATTGAAGATTGTTCTCCCTTTAATGAGTTTCAGAAGGTGATTCATTATATCTTGCAGAAATAGCAGTGGATAAGACATAAATTCCTTGGTTAGCTGCCAGCGAGGGTTCAAAATGCGGTCACTATCTTTCATTTGGCACTGGACACCCACTCTGGCTAATCCACATGGCAGTCACTGAGTGATTCATCGCTCCATAGGTACTCACTGAGCAATGTATCCAGCAGGTTGGTAGGCATGCAAAACACGAAGTAGCATGGCTTTGGAACACGTGTATTTAATTGGGGAAAGAAAAATTTCCTAGTTTTGATTTCATCTTGAAAGCTTAAAAGTGTCCATAGCCTCAAGAAGAGACATGCCTGCAATTTTTGATGAGCAAGGAAAAAGAAAGAGTGTCAGTGATTCCTAATGTCTATCTCTGAGTTGGGTGTCGTTATTCAGGAAGGCCAATCTACTGGAATGCAGCTTCCTTTGCAGACAGAAGTGACAATGTCGGCTCAGTGAGGTAATTGATAACCTGCCACCACACAGGACTGCTGATAGGGACCTCAGGGTCATATTTCTTTTTACAGGTGATGTCAGCTATTTTGGTGTGTGCTCTTGCAACTTTTTTCTAAATGGTTGTTAACTGTTCGCAGATGTAATAGAAGAGGATATTGGTCTCTGGCCTTCTGCGATTATACTGATAAAACCTGTAATTGGGTATTAGTGTTCAATGATTCATTTTAGGGCAACGTCTTTTCCTCCCTCTCCTTTTGTAAGGAATAATTGCCACTGAAGAAACTACATCTCGTGTTTTTCCAAAGAAAGAAACACATTTGGCCCTTTCCAATATTCCCTGTAAGTACATCATAGGATACTTTTTTCCTTGCACTTATAAAAAAAGCTTTTCTGTGATTTTTAAAAAATCACTTCACTTGGTACTTCCAGCAAGAGAAAGATTTTAGTTTGTACTGAGACTGAAGTGAAACAGTGAGCCATCAGCAATAATACCATGCTCTTTGAGGCGAGGATATTTAGTGTGGTAATTGCTTCTCTGGATCCACATGACGATGGCCTCTTTCCTCTGAAGGAAATCTCTTCTATTTCTAGGAATGGTTACAGGGTAATGTTTAAGCTTGCCAGGGCACTGAAAAACACATCCATATAGGGACCATTAGTTTTCAACAAACACGTTGAGTCTAGAAAACTTTAAATTTTTTTTTAAAGTGCTAATTCTTTAACTGGATAAATCTTTCTAAACTAAATCAAAGATACTATTTAAGTCCTAGAAGCTGACAAACTATAAAATGTGTCTAATACAGGCTGTCCCCATTTCCAGTGCATTAAGCATCTGTGAACATCAGAATTCTGTGTGCATAATTGGTAATGTAGAGTGTAATGTCTTGACTATCCGCATAGTGCTCCTCATTGTGACAAGATCGCAGTCAGAGCCTGACATTAGAAGAATCAGACCACCCATAAGAGAATAAATGATATTTTACAGACCTTTTGAGCTGTCTAAACTCAGTGGGCCCTTGATGACTGGTTTAAATTTACAAGATTTATTATTCTTTCACTGGCAATAAAAATATGCTCATATTTCAAGCACTAATACTCTAATTAAGAATTGAAAAGGAAATTACTCTAATGCAATGGAATGTAGGACTTTAAGTACTTTCAAAAAATGATCAGTATAAACAATGGGTTGTTTAGGAAGAATGATGGGTCTTCTTTTGGTCTGGAAAGATAAGAGAGGAAAGTGATTCTTATAGTTATCTTCCTTTGTCAATGAAGAACAAGGCAGAGATGAAGAACAACCTTGACATGCATACACGTCAGTCACAGTGACAGTCATTTATGAAAACCTTCAGTAGAATTTAGCTGTCCATTGAAACTGTGATGAGCTCCAGCTGTGTCCCTTGAATCACCTAAGAAAGCATGATCCTATGTTTAACACCATCTCCCAGTTTGTTAATGACATCTGGAGATCATATCCTCTTGTTTTATCTGTGGTGACCTTCTCCTGAACTTTGGGCGTGATTTAGAACTTCAACAATCAGACATGTTCAGGTTGACTTCACATTGCTCACCAGAAGATTCAAACTATTTCTTTTTCTTCCTTTCGCTATGCCTCTCTGACATCTGGGCCTGGCTAGTTCATTGCTCCAATAAGTTGTAATGGACCCAGAAATGCCATAAAGGAGTATATTTTCATACATTTGGTTCTTTTATAATCTGTATAGCCAAGATCTTGAAAGAATGGTGAAGTTGGAAGCTTTTTGAAATAGCACCAGGAAAGCTGGTAGTCTTAGTCTTAGTCATGAAGTGCTACTAACAAAAACACCACAAGCAGATGACTTTAGTAAACCGAAGCTTATTCTTCCAGTCCAATATGCTAGAAATCTGAATTCAGGGTACCAGCTCCAGCCAAAACCGCTGCTGAAGGTCAGGGTAGAACTGCCCCCTAGAGTTTCCAAGGAGCACCTGGTGGATTTGAACTGCTGATCTTTGGGTTAGCAGATGTAGCACTTAACCACTATGCCAACAGGGTTTCCACCAGTTCCAGGGGAAGGTTTTTTTTCTCTGTCAGCTCTGCAGAAAGGTCCTTGTCATCAGTCTTCCCTTGGTCTGGGAGGTTCTCTGTACAGGAATCTCAGACCCAAAGAATGTGCTTGGCTCCCAGTGCTGCTTTCTTGGTGATACAAGGACCTATGTTTCTCTACTCACTTCTGTTCCTCACATCTCAGAAGAGATTGGCTTAAGACACTATTCTAATCTTATAGATCTCATCGATGTAACTGCCACTAATCCATCTCATTACATCATAGTGATAAAACTCACAATACATAGGGAAATCATATCAAAAGAGAAAATGATGGACAAGCATACAAGGCATGGCATCATGACCTAGCTGGGCTGACAGATATTGGGGGTGAGGGAGTACACAATTCAGCCCATAACGCTGGTGATCATGGAATCTGCTCCCGCTCCCATTTTTTCCTAAAATCAAGCAAGCTCTTGGATTCTTATGATCCCATGGAGACAAGAAGGGAATCTTAACAAAACCTGTTACTTGCCTTTCCAATATTCATTCTTTCTGATGAATAAAGCTGGTGTGTTATCAGAGGCAGCTGTTTTTGCCTTAAAAACATAGTCATACTGTCAAACAGGATAAAAAGAAGTCATCAAGAAAGACTTTTGAAAACACCCCTTTAAGCTTTCTCTTTGTCCTGCAAGGAATCAGAAATTCTTGTCTAGAGGCCCACTAAACCCGAACCCATTGCCATCAAGTCAATTCTGACTCACAGTGAGCCTGTAGGACAGAGTAGAACTTCCCCATGTAGTTTCCAAGGAGGACCTGCCAGATTCGAACTGCTCACCTTTTGGTTAGCAGATGTATCACTTCACCACTACACCACCAGAGTTTCTGGAGGCCCACTAGCTGTCTTTTAATCTTGAGAATGGAAACTACTCACAACACAAGGCAGAAAGATAACTCTGATAACTTCCTGGAGTTACCATGCAAACTCCAGACTGGTGCTATCTAGAATTTTTTGTAAGAAATTAACTCTTCTCTGTTTTAAAGCCAAGTGCCGTTAACCAGTTATCATGGATTTGATACTTACTCACGGGTGAGCTGTCAAGGATTTGAATTGTGTCCCCCTAAAAATGTGTGTAGCAATTTAGCTGGGCCAAGATTCTCAGTATTGTGTGGTTGTTCTCCACTGTGATTTTCTCATGCTGTAAATCCTAATCTCTGCCAGTGGTTAATAGATTGGATTATGTTAAAGAAGAGTAGGGTGGGACTATAAAACTCTTCCTAAGGTCACTTCCCTACTTCAGTGTAAAGAGAGTTTACCTGGAGTGTAGCTTGTACCACCTTTTATCCTACAAGAGATAAAAAGAAAGGGAAGCAAGCAGAGTTGGGGACCTTATACCATCAAGAATGCAGCACCAAGAGCAGAGAATGTTGTTCAGACCTGGGGTTCCTGCACCGAGATGCTCTCAGACCAAAGAAAGACTGATGCAACACAAGGACCTTGCTTCAGAGCCAATGGAAAAAGAGTGTACCCCTGGTGCTGGCACCCTGAACTTGGACTTCCTGCTTGCTGGACTGTGTAAGGACAAACTTTTCTTTGCTAAAGCCATCCACTAGTGATATTTCTGTCAGATAAATGCTAGATAACTAAGACATGAGCTCATGTGTTAGGTCTGTGTTATTAGCAGAGGCATGAAACTCCTATCCAATTCAAATAACTCTAACTACAACCTTGGAAGTTATTTTGACTGATCCCATTCAGGATGAGAGGCATTGATAACTTATGGACAAAACCCCAGTTTTATGATTCCAAAGCGTACTTTTTTAATTATCAAGTTAATCAACCAGGCCCAGACAGACTTGGGCAAGGAAGGAGGGTATAGATCCTAGAGCAAGAACCAGGTAACTGGAAATTGGTCCTCCCCACTGGCTCCATCCTCCATGACTCTGAGGTCTTTGAGCAGCCAGATGCCCTTTCCCAGGATGAAAATGGGAATTTCAGGGAGCCTGAGACATTCCTGCCCTTTTTACTGAGCAAACATGTCTGCTTGGGCAAGGTCCCAGGGTGGGCAGAACTCTTCCTCCTCTTCATTGCCATTTGGAAGACCTCCCTAGAGAACCCATGCCCACTGGACACCCTGAGCCCACAGCATCTCTCCAGCTGTCCAGCTGCGGGTCCAGTTCCACAGACCCTATTCCACTTGAGACAACCAGAGAAGGAGAGGGCTTTGGGAGATAATGGCTCCCCAAGGGCTGTGCCTCTGGCCTTGATTGTGAATTGTAGATCTGTTGTCTCCCGAACCATGAGTCAGTACCATAGGCAGTGACGCTCACACACCTGCAGCTGTTTTTGCAAAGGCATACAGCCTGCCTGTCCACAGGGCAGACAGGGCCATGTCACTCAGCTCACTCAGCCACTAAGACATGCAACTCTGCATCCATATACTCGGCCACACGGCATTCAGCAGACACAGAGTTAGTCCATCTGTGCTAACAACCACATATCCAGATAACTCACCAACTCATACATACATTACTGGGACATATACTCTTATCACTCTACCAACCTATTAAGTGCCCACTGTCTCTGGGAGTATGGCATCTGGAAGAATATACCCCTTCCTAGATGATGTCACTGCACAGGGAGACCACCATCCCTTTCAACTGCTATCCAGGGGCAACTGTGCTTATTGCCACCGCAGTCCACACTCGCCAATCTCAGAGCCACACAGCAGACCTCCCCACATGACACTGCCACTGCTCCCTCCACAGAAACTCATCACTGAGATGTACTGCTCATAGGAGGCTCCATCTCCAGCCACCAGCACCCAAGGACACCCTTTTCCAAGCACCTTGACCCCTTAATTCCTCCAAGCATAAGAACATCCCTCATGTGCAGTTGTGTACACAGCCCTGAGAACCAAGTTAACTTGGGCATACAAGGACCCTCAGACCATAGGAAAACCCCTCCCCAACTTACATAACCAAGCTGAAAACCTCCCCTGCCCCTCTCTCACCAACCCTGCACAGTGGTTTTGAGCTGTATGAGCTCTGAGGTTTTGTTGTGGTTCAAAAGCCCTATTAGACCCAGAAGGAGGACTCCACAGGCCAGGTAGGGACCAGATCCCAACCCCGGCCTCACAGTGTTGGGAAGGAGCCAGCACTGGCATCTCTGTTTAAGGAATAAAGAATCTGTGTTTTGCAATAAAAGTTCATTTCTGGCCCTTGAAACAGTCTAGAAAAGAAGAACAAGCCCAAGAAAGACAATTGTGCTGATGAGTGCTTCTCCATTTTTCAGTCCTGCTCATCACATGGGAGGTGTTTTTCAGCCTGAAATCTCAAGGCTAAATAAAAAATATGCAGAGCAGTTAGTCTATTAATTGAGTTAATCTAAATGCCAACCCTGATAAGTCAGATCCCCCAAAAAAAATTTTGATCAGAATTAACTAGTTTAATTGTCCGAGAAGTTGAAATTGACCAAATAATTACGAAGTAATCCTTTCATTTAATAGCGTGTAGGTCTTCCCACTCTGCTTGGCAATGTGCTATTTGCATTTTTGAAGTTCTCTGGATAACAGGTATGACTACTTTTACCAGTCTGGGTACAAATAGGGTCATATCTCTCATTTTTCTCAAACATAAATCAACTTGTTACTCTTTTGCCAGATTATCTGGAAGTCTAGTATCTTAGCAGGAGCCACTCACATTCCCTGAATTATCTATCCAGCAGCTCAGTTAAAAGAAGCCGGTGATTACTTTGAATACCTCAAAAAAAAGGAAAATGAGAGAAACTGATTGGTCCTAACATGGATGCTCCTGTCATCGCTAGCATTCTGGTTTGTCTAGTCTCATGCAGTGAATGAACTGGATGCCTGCTGCTAAGAGCTGAATTGTGGCCCCACCTGCCAAAAAAATGTGTTGGACTCTTAGCGCCTTTACCTGTCAATGTAATCCTATTTGGGAATAGGATTTTCTTTGTTATGTTAATGAGGCCATATCACCAGGGTGTGTTTTGAACCTAATTACATCTGAATTATAAAAGAGCACAGTAGATATGAAAGGAAGATGAAATGGAGGGAAGATAGTTACCACACAGAGATTGCCAACGAACAGGGGAATGCTGGGAGAGAGCTGAAAAACACTGGTATCTCCCCTAGCTTTTCCTTAAAACTAATGCCCTGAATTTGGACTTCTAGCCTCATCATCAGTGAGAATATAGATCTCTGTTCTTTACAACCACCTACTTTTGGTATTTCTGTTATTGCAGCATGAGGTAATGAAGGCATCTGTGCTGGGGACAGTGGTGCCTAGACATTGGTTCCCAAATTAAAGCAAAAAATTGAAACTCATTGCTGTTGAGTTGATCCCAGCTCTTAATTTAGATCTACATGCTCATCCATTGTTTGGGGGAGCATCCAACCTTAGCCATACAAGACTGCCTGATTCAGCCCTCTCCTTAGAACTGGTCAAATTCCAGAATTGGCCCAGGACACCAGCCCAGCTTACCTCTTCCCACATTCAGATTTCTCCTTTGGTATCCTTTCCTGCCAATGATTCCTGGTCAGGTTCATCAGTCAATCCAGGAGTTCCTAACAATCTCAAATCTGAAAAGAAAGGTTTTCCCCCAGAAGAATTATATAACTGCTATGCAGATTTACATACCCCTCCTCACTGATGTACTCTTCATGCCAAAGGCTATGACAAGTTGCTTTAGTGCATGTGAATTATGGTGTTGGAGAAGAATATTGAATATAGCTGTACTGCCAGAAGAACGAATAAATCTGTCTTGGAAGAAACACAGCCAGAATGCTCCTTACAAGCAAGGATGGTGAGGCTTCCTCTCAGGTAATTTAGGCGTATTTTTAGGAGGGATTAGTCCCTGAAGAACATCATGCATGGTAAATCAGAGTCAGTGAAAAAGAGGAAGGCCCTCAATGAGATGGATTGACACAATAGCTGCAACAATGAAATCGAATGTAACAGGGACTCTGAGAATGGTGTAGGACCTCACAGTTTATTGATCTGTTGTTCATGTGGTTATTACAAGTGAGAACTGACTTGATGGCATGTTACATTTGTTTTCTATCTGCTTTTTCAAAAACAAAAATCTACTCCAGAGATCTTGCTGAATCCACACAAACTGAGGATCAGCTGGCTGTGTATCTAACTAACAAAATATAAACCTAAGTCCTACTTCATCATGCCTGTATCTCCCACCAGTGGTTCCCAAAAAGGCAAGAAACGTTTTGTCTCCCCTCACTCTTCCCTCCAGGGGAAGCTGACAATTTTGATTGTCGTAACTGAGGAATGTTACTGGTATCTAGTGGGTAGAGGTCAGTGTGATAGTTAAGATTGTGTGTTCATTTAGCTGGCTATAATTTTCAGTATTTATAAGAGATCACTCCCATCATGGGATCTGCTGTGAGTAGCTAGTCAGTTGAAAGGGAGTTTCCTTGGGGATGTGGCCTACTTTTAAATGTAAATAGCTGTTCTGGCTTTTGCCTTCTCTGGATCTTACAGCTGCCTGCTCTTCATCTGACCTCCAGTTCTTGGGACTTGAGCTAGCAACGTTCCTTTCTATCTTGTGATTTGTCAATCTTTACAGCCTATGGGCAAGAGCCCTGCTCTCTGACCTGCCAATCTTGCATTTGCCAGCTCCTGCAGCTACGTCAATCACGAGAAACCTCTATCATCGTCCATAGACTTGGTACATTACAGCCTCTACAATCATGTGGGCCCTTTCCTTGATGTAAATCTCTTTCTATATACATGCTTTACTGGTTTTGCTTCTCTAGAAAACCCAGCCTAAGACAACCAGGAATGCTGCTAAACATCTCACAATGTACAGGACTGCTCCCCACAACAACGAACTGTCCAACCTGAAATGTCAATAATGCTACCACTAAGAAACCCTGCTCTAGTCAAGCAGTAAAAGAAATATTAGGCACTTTCACCTGTTAATGACAATCCATTCCACTATGTCAGGCTCCAAAGCAATAGTGAAGCCTGGCCTGTCGATCTATCAGATTAAAGCAGGTAATAGTGCACGCTCTGCTCAACTTTTTCCATTGTTGTTATGTGCCATCAAAGCTGTTCCAACTCATAGCAATACTATGAACGACTGAACAAAGCAATGCCTGGTCCTTTGGCATCTTCAATTTGTGTTGCTATGTTTGAGTCCATTGGTGCAGCCACTCTGTCAATCCATCTCATTGAGGGCCTTCTTTTTGGATAACTCTCTACTATACCAAGCATGATGTCATTCTCCAGGGACTAATCCCTTCTGATAACAAAGTAAATGAAACAGTCTTGCTGTCTTCTAAGAAGCATTCTGGCTGTACTTCTTTCAAGACAGATTTGTTTGTTCTTCTGGCTGTCCACTGCACAATCTTCACCAACACCATTATTCAAAGACATCAATTCTTCTTTGATCTTTCTTATTCATTATCCAGCTTTTACATGGATATAAGTCCATTGAAAATAACATGGCTTGGGTAAACTGCACCTTAGTCCTTAAAGCAACATCTTTGTTTTTTAACACTTTAAAGAGGTCTTCTGCAGTGGATTTGCCCAATGCAATGTGTTGTTTGATTTCTTGATTGCTGCTTCCATGGAGACTGATTGTGGATCCAAATAAAATACAATCATTGACAGCCTCAGTATTTTCCTCTGTCTATCATTGTGTTGCTTATTGGTTCATTTGTGAAGATTTTTATTTTCATTATGTTAAAGTGTAATCCGTACTAACAGCTGTAGTCTTTCAACTTTCCATTGCAGATGCAAGAAAAAAGTATAGCAGACAGGTTTCTAAAATGCTTCACCCTTTTTGTTTCAGACCTTTGTGTTTACTGCAAGATCATTAGGCTGCATTGCTTTTGAGTCCATTTATTACTTCTAAATCTAGTGCAGTCTATTTAGTCTTTCTTAATGCTGTCTAGTAAAACATTAATGAGAAGCTCACACATAGTCACAGAATCTGTCTGATTACTCCATTAATTTTTAATGAGCTTGCTGCTTACACTTCAGGATAACATAACAGAAATTGAATAATGTAATTCTTTCTGGGTGGAGTGCCCCTAAATTTCCCTCTGAATTATTAATTAGGTAAGCTGAAGACATTAGAGGCTTGCTTATCTAAAATCTTTGACTACATAATTTCTACCAATATATATTCTTCCTGGAAAATTCTTTTAAACAATTTTTGTGGCTGAAAACATGAACATGAACAGCCACAAAAATTGCTTAAAAGAATTTTAATTTTTCTTCAGAATACAGCTCTCAGAATTTAAAACCTAAGAAACTGAGTTTCATCTTAAGATTCAAACTTGTGGCAACTGATAAGAGCCATTATAATCATATCAGTTTAAGTAGAAAGGTAAGTCATCGTTTAAACTTCAGTTTGTGTCTTCTAGAATCAAGGTTGCTATGAGTCAGAATTGACAGCAGCAGGTTTGTTTTTTTCTTTTTCTTTTTTTTTTTTGCAGGGGTTAGAACCCAGGTGACATCTTTAATTCAATCTATTTCTGTACCTAAGTCATCTAACTTTATTATATGTTGTTTAAAATTCCCATCTTACGGATTGTTGCCACAAAGTTTAATTAACACAGTAGTGGTTTGCAGCTATTAAATAATGTAAATTCCACAGTAAGACTGGGTATAGAACTACTTGGTCTCTAAAAGTTTCTTTCACCATTGGAATCAACTTAATATCAAATGGGTTAAACTAGTTGTTCTAGTCAATAAACCTCAAACTGCTTTACCCGGATCCTGTGCTAAGAAGGGTAGCAACCATTTCCTTCTAATTGAGCATGAATAAGTGAAAATCAGATATGAAATTTAATGAGGATGGCTATATAATCCTGACTCTCTGAATCCTAACATTACAAACTAAAAGCAAGTCTGTTGTTGTTGAGTTGATTCTTACTCAGAGTCTTAATTAGAACAGAGCAGAACTGCCCCATCGAGTTTCCTAGGGGCGACTATTGGATTTGAACTGCCAACCTTCATGGTTGGCAAATGCAGCTAACCACTACTCCACCAAGGTTTCCAACATTATAAAGAAGCCTTCTATTGAATCAGTCAGTCTTAGCTCAACACAGAACTATAATGACAATGACCGACCGGTACTTTCCAAACTGTGCTCATCCACCATCATATCTCTCAGCCAAAACTGATTGGTTTGACTGAGAGCTACAGTGATCTAGTTTCCGGGAGTGCTTTTTTGGCACCAGGGCAAGGCTTTGGTGGAAAAAACAACACCTAAGATGGGACACTTCTACTCTGACCTCTAGGATTGCCGTGCTTTGGACCTGACTTGACGGCAGTGGGTTTTAAGACAAACAAGCACTTCATTTGGGCCATTGTTATGGATTGAATGGTGTTCCAAACTCCCCAAAAGATATGTTTAAGTACTAACCTCTGCCCTGATGAACATGATCTTTTGGGGGCAGGGGAAAAGGACCATTCTTTGCAGCTTATCAGTTAAATGAATGGTGTCATACCAGAGTAGGGTGAGCCTTAATCCTTTCCGAGTGATGTTTTACAAAAGAGAACAGTCATAAAAACAGAATTACAGACACAGGGGAAGGCAGCCTGTGAGAATCCCTCTATAAGCCAGGAATGATGAGAAATGCCTGGGGCTACCAGAAACCAAAGGAGAAAATAATCTTCCCATAAAGTTGAAAGAGACATCATAACCCTGCTCTTGCCCTGCATTTGAACTTACAGCCTCCAGAACTGGGAGGAAATAAGTTTCTGTTCTTTAAAGCTACCTGCTTGGTGGTTTTTCACAATGGCAGGCCTAGCAAACTGAGACTGTTACGTAGTCCAAATTGTCTAGGTTTAAGGACACCAAGCCTCGGTGGTGTAGAGCTTAACAGCTTGGTGGGTCACCAAAAGATCAGCAGTTCAAATCCACCAGCCATTCCTTTGAAACCCTGTGGGACAGTCCAACTTGCCGCAGATAGGGGCACTGTGAGTTGCAATCTGTTCAATGCAACCAGTTGGTTGATTGCTATTAGTAGTAAACAGAATCAGGCGGCCTAGGATAAGCTGCTTGAATGAATCTATGACAAAGTCAGGCTTCCTGCTCTTCTTCCCTGAGTTGTCCCTGGCATCCTGTTCTCATGCCCTTGTGTCTGTCACCTGAAGAAGTGAAGAATGCCTGTCTCCTGTGGACAAAGTAAGTGAGAAAAGATGGGTACCAATAACTCAAAGCTCTTCTAGAAATTCTCCCAGTGAAAGAAACTTTCATCCAGTACTTCCAAGAGCCTGGAAGTTTCTGTTTTCTGGACCAAGACTGGAATGTCAAGAGAAAGAAAAAATGACCTCCACTTACCCTAAAAATCTCATTGCTTGGCAAAACAAGGGACTTACTTTCAGTTTGTCATTACAACATAATTTGCTTTTAAGATTACTTGAAATCACAACTTCAAGCCCCTGCTGAGAATTTGCATTTCTACTGCAGACACAGTGAATCAAAAATCTACATTTTAACAAGATCCCCAGGTAATTCTTATGTACAATAAATTTTCAGACCCACTGCTATATTACTGGAAACCCTGATGATGTAGTGGCTAAGTGTTATGTCTGCTAACCAAAAGGTCTGCAGTTCATATCCACCAGGTGCTCCTTGGAAACTCTATGGGGCAGTTCTATTCTGACCTATCAGGTCTTGATGTGTTGAAATCGACCCGATGGAAATGAGTTTGGCCCTACCACTAACGGATCTCTGATGATCTAGCAATGTAAGTGCTATGTCTGTTAACCAAAACATTGGCAGTTCAAATCTACCAGTTTCTCCTTGAAAACCCTATCGGGTAGTTCTACTCTGACCTATAGGGTTGTTATGAGTTGCAACAGACTCAACAGCAATGGGTTTGGTTTTTGATTTGGCTCTACTAGTGATTCTCAGAATTGGTCTGTATTCAGTGGCATTAGAATTCCGTAGGAGCCCTGATGGCACAGTTGGTTAAATGCTTGGCTGTTAACTGAAAGGTTGGTGGTGTTACTCAGGTGAAAGATGTGGCTGTCTGCTTCTACACAGATTTACAGCTTGCAAACCATACGGGGGCAGATCAACTCTGTCCTATAGGGTCAATATGAGTCAGAATTTTTAGGCTTGGGCTGAAGGCTTGGGAAGTGAAGAAAAGGTTGTTCAGGAGGGAAATAATGATTCCTGTGCTATTTTCTAGGATTCCTCTCTAAGGAAGCTGACCTATGCTCAGTGTTCTTTTCCAGTCTCTATAATTTATCCTCTGGAAGTTAAGAAAACCCACTGCTGTTGAATAGATTCCTATTCACAGCAACCCTGTAGGACAGAATAGAACTGCCTTGTGGAGTTGCCAGGCAGCACCTGGTGGATGGATTTGAACTGCCAACCTTTTGGTTAGCAGCTGTAGCGCTTAACCAGTATACCACCAGGGTTTCCTAAACCAGGAACTAGGGCCTCGTTATCTAATTCTCAGCCTCTGGCTACCACTCTCTTGCTCTGTTACTCTTAAGGTTTTTACTGCTAATCACAAAGGGAAAACAGACACACCAAGAACTTTAGGAGTTCCAATTCCTGGCTTCCTTCTTCCATTCTGTCATTGTAAATGGAAGCCCAGATGGCTTGTCCTGATCCTTCCCCTTTGGACCAAGGCTCAGGCCTAATAGACTGTTTCCTCCAGGAATGCTTTACTTCATCCACTGTGAACACGTGGAAGCCATCGTGCCTCTCTAAGTGTGCAATTTGCATTTCTTTCATTACAGAATTGTATCTACTTCCAGAATTTCTACATCAACCACCTACAGTAGACTGGTCCCAGTAGGGTCCCAATAACCTTGTAGCTTCATAATATCATGGTGTCCCAAACATGACAGACCTCGACAGCAAACCATGCAAAGTCACATAAACCAGGGTACCTGTTTATTAATTTTCAGTATGAAAAATAATCATTAGTGTGGTGCAGTGGATCTCTTTTGTGTCTTCTTTCTTACCATGATATTCAAACTCCCACACAAGTGATGGGGTGGAACTATGCAAATAGGATAATTGTGGCCCGTCAGGGATATTGGTCAGCTTTTCCATCCTGCTGTCTTGAAATGAGCCACCTGAGAGGTAGGAAAGAGAGGACCTCAACCACCACCGAGGACGAAAGGCCAAGAGCACAGTGTGTGCTTTCGACCTGGGGATCTCTGTGCTGAGAAGCTCCTGGAACCAGGAGGCAGGTGGTGAAAGCGGCAGGCAGGGGACTGGAGGAACTATAACTGAAGAGGGCATGAAGTGGTGGCTGAGAAATGGAAGTAGGAGAGGCTGGTAGGAGATGAGGTTTACCGGCAAAGTGGAGTGCCTTGAGAGCTAAAAGAGCTTTGTAATACTCGCTGGGTCAAGGCAGAGGCTTAAAGGGTCAGAGAGAGGCATGCCTGTGGGCACAGCTGAAAAGAGGCTGTCCTGAGGGAAGAACTACAGGTCAGACTGTTAAGTCTGCAAACTTAATTGTTCTAAGTGTTACATACCTCACTGCTTAGTTTCACTTGTGGTCACCTTCAAAGTACTCCCCTTGGGAAGCCATGCACCCAAGCCAGCACCTAGTCCACTCTTCAAAGCAATTTTGGCACTCTTTCTGGAATGGCCATTGCATACAGTGGCAAGTTTGCAAATTTAATTGTCCAGTTGTCTGTGAGGGAGTTGTTGCTGTTTTTTTTTTTTTTTTAACTGTGATTGAGCGAAAGTTCATGATACAGTTTAAATTTGCATGCCTGCCTATCTGCAGCTCCTTCTGCTCTCCTTGCGCAGTGACAGCACACTCCTCCTTTCCGTTCTATACATGTCATATCCTCTTAACAGTCTCCTGTCCCCTCCTTTCTACCCTCTTCACCTCCCCCTAGTAAAAGGCCAGTAGGACGACATCCTATAGATGCATAGAACCATAAAGTGCACACACGATATGGTCATTCTGTGTCCCCAAGTCCAATCCATTCCTATCCAAAGAGTTTACTTCAGTAATGATCTATGACCAGGGGCAGCATCAGGTTTAGGGGCTACACTCCGCGGGGAACTGTTTCTCAGGCCTTCGGACCATCAGTTGTGGTCTTTTAGTGGAGTTCTTATGGTGTACCCTTGTTTTTCTCATGTTGCCACTGGGACTCAACACTGTGAGCCCCATCATGGCTGTCTTTGGTGGTGGCCGGTCACCGTCTAGTTCTTTTGGTCACACATTGATACAGTCACCCATTCACGCTGGGTCCTTCTGTCTTCTAGGCTCTTTTTCCCTCATGTCATTGTTGTCCTTGGTTATCATCTGTTCCAGCTGAGTTGGGACCATTTGGTGTACGTCAGAAAGCAGCTTGCTAGCTTTTAAGACCCCAGATACTGCTTACCCATATGGGGTGGAGAAGACTCTCCTAGCAACAGGCTAGTTATGCCGACTGGCCTCAATGTCCCTTGACAGCATGGTCCCCGGGCCCAGTGAAAGAGTTTTTAGACAGTAAACAAACAACTGTGTTGGAACACACACCCTATTTGCCTGATCTGGCCCCCACTGACTGTTTTCTTTACACGAAGATAAAGGAAATACTTAAAGGGAGACATTTTGATGGCATTCAGGACACCAAGGGTAATACAATCACACCTCTGATTGCGAAAAAGAGTTGCAAAATTGCTCTGAATGGTGAACTAGGTGCTGTCATCGGTGCAGAGCTTCCCAAGTGGAGTCCTTCAAAGTTGACCATGGTGATATTCAGCAGTGAGGTATGTAGCACTTTTTCTAGGATGAGTTTGTGAACTTAATTGGCAGTCATCATATATCCTAGTTGTTCCTGAACCTGAATATTACAACCTATTACTTACCTAACAGAGACCTGGTGGCACAGTAGTTTAGAACTCAGGCTGTTCACCAAAAGGTTGGCAGTTCAAATCTACCCATTGGTCCTCTGAAACACTATGGGGCAGTTCTTAGTCCTATAGGGTCACTATGAATCAGAATCAACTTGACAGCAGTGGGTTTGGTTTTTTTCGGTATTCTACAAATCCCCTAACAGTGAGTATCATGACCCATTGAATTGGGTCCCCCCAAAAAGTGTGAAGCAATTTGGCTACGTCATGATTCTCAGTATTGTGTGATGTTCACCCATGTTGTAAACCCTGCCTCTATGATGTTATAAATGAGACTAAAAAAAAAAAAAAAAAAAAAATCAAGCAGAGAGAGTAGGGTACCTCATACCACCAAGAAGAAGTGCCAGGTGCAGAATTCATCCTGTGGAAAGGACCAGGGTCCCTGCGCCTCAGAAGCTACGAATCCAAGGAAAGATTGGTAAGAAAAACTTTCTCCCAGAGTCAGAAGAGAAAGCCTTCCCCTGAAGCTGAAGGCCTGAGTTTGGACTGGTAGCCTACTCTGCGAACACAGTGAAATTCTTCTTTTGAAAGCCATCCACATACAGTATTTCTGTTATAGCAGCACTAGATGGCTAAGACAGTAAGCACTGTCTGTGAGCTCTGCGTGGCCACTGCAATGAATTGCTGAATCCAGCAAAGAAGTAGAGTGCTGTGGAAGGAGGAGTTAGTACTGGAACTGGTAAAGGTGGTGGAGAGAGGAGGCACGTCTGCCATGCCTCTGTGCTGTCCTGTAGGGTCACTAGGAGTAGGAATGGACTCCATGGCAGTGGGTTTTTGGTTTGGGCAAGGACAAATGGAAAAGGGGAAGAATAAAAGCTAACCTCAACTTTGCACTGTGTCTTGGAGCTAGTTATTTGTGATGGTATTCTCCTGCCTCCTCACAAAGCAAAGCCATTGAGAACAGAGATGACAACAGTGTTCTCTCCCTTGTAAAGCTGAGCTCATTTTGAGGCAGAATATTAATGGCAAAAGGCTCAAAATCTCATTACCAATCCCCATAGGGATGTGGTCCCCAGAAAAGATAAATATTTGAATAGATGACGATAATATGTATGATAATTTGTAGCCAGCATTCTGCATGCATTTTCAGTGAACCTTTTTATACTAGTTCTATCTGAGATTTACAGCAGTTAGATACATATATATTTAATTCTGAATTCAGGATTTGAAGATCATTAAGCTCATATAAGCCTTTGAAAAGAGCAGCTTCCTTATTGATTTTCCCAGGACAGGCAACACAGTGTCTAGATTCCTTCCCTTTTTCTTTCATTTCATTGAGTGAAAATAGATTCGAGACTTACCCTGTTTCCTCAAAATCTTGCTTGAAGGTGAAATTGATGTCATCTTAATGGCTATCAAAACCATTTCTCATTGCCAACCTTGGAAATCTTTTCCCAGTTCTCTGCTTGAAATTCAGCCTTTGGGAGAGCTTTAACCTCTTTCTGGAAACCCTGGTGGTGTAGTGGTTAAGTTAACCAAAAGGATGGCAGTTTAAATCCACCAGGCGCTCCTTGGAAGCTATATGGGGCAGTTCTACTCTGATCCTTAAGTTCACTATTAGTCGGACCCAACTCGATGGCAGTGGGTTTGGTGGGATTGATTTAATCTCTTTCTGATTCCTAATTAACTTTTCTCCAATGACAAGAGGTCAATGGGAGGTGGAAAGAGATGGGGTGTTTACCTAGGGCACACAGGTTGCCAAGCGATGAAACTTTTTTCATTTCTTCCTCTGTAGCAATTCCAAGGATTAATATTGTTGCCTTTAAAGTACCCAACTGGCACCAAGCCTCCCAGAGAAAGTATTGATATATGTAAGGAGACATGATTCCCAGATGGGCCGTTGGTTGATTTATCTGTGCACTTCATTCTTACGCTCTAGACTGCAATGGCAAATCTCACAAGATAAGTCATTCTCGTATGGTCTCTTCATACCCAACCTCTTAGAGATCCTTTCCGAGTCCTGGCAGTGGATGCATGCTGGAGTCAAGCACTTTTCCCTTAAGTGATGGCTTTGAAGTTGTAAGAGAATCTTCCATCCATTTGGATGAAGGCGGAAGGCACATTGGCTCAGGGCCACTATGCCAAAAGACATTTTTTGCTTTATATTCACATTAGCAAAAGACCCAAGCAAGACAAATTTTTTTTAAAATAAATGAGCAGTCTGTTTTCAAAGGTAAAACTATATATCGATTAATTCATTTAACAAATAATTACATAGTGTTTACTCAAGGGCAACAGGTTTGGGGTTTTTGGTTGTTGTTGTCTGTTGAGTATGTGCTGGGTAAATATATGAGGTTTAAAGTATAGGAGGTCCAACAATTAAGTCCTCTCAAACTTAACTGTTTAGTGCTACATACTTCATTGTTGAGTATCACTATGGTCACCTTCGAGGTACTCCCTTTGGGAAGCTGTGCACCCATGCCAGAGCCTAGTCTACCCTTCAAAGCCATTTTGGAACTCTTTCTAGAATGGCCATTGTTCACGGTGGCACAGTGGCAGGTTTACAAACTTAATTGTCTAGTTGTCTCTGAGGGAGTTTTTAGCCAGCAAACAAACAACTGTATTGGTATGCCTTCTTGCTCACCTGATCTGGCCCCCAGTGATTTTTTTTCTTTACCCATAGATAAAGGAATTATCAAAACAAAGACATTTTGATGACAGGACATCCAGGTTAATATGATGACAGGTCTGATGGCCATTCTAGAAAGAGAATTCCAAAATTGCTTTGAAGAGTGGACTAGGCGCTGGCATCAGTGCATAACTCCCCAAGGGGGAGTGCTACAAAGGTGATGGTCGTGATATTCAGCAACAAGGTACAGAGCACTTTTTCTAGGGTTAGTTTGTGAACTTAATTGTCAGACTTCCTACACAGCTTTAGCTCTTAGATTGTTTCTGTTCTAGTGACGGGGGTGGATAATAAGCAAATACCCAAGTAAGCCCAGTAGCTTGCGATAATGATAGGTTATTTCAAAGAAATCAATAGGGCAACAAGAAGGGAACTTGGGGGAAAAAACTATATCAAGTAATCATGGAAGACTTCTCTGAGGAGGGATTTTGAACTGAAATCTGAAAAATGACAAGGAGACAATCATCAGAAGAAGTGGAAGCGCCTTCAGGGCAGAAGGTCTGTCAAGAGCAAGGATCTTGAAGTGAAGAAGCAAGAGTGGTCATGATAGAACACAAAGAAGGCCAGAGGGTCTGGCCAGAAGGGCGGTGTGGTCTGACAAGCCGATGGGAGCCTACGCTTATTGCGTGATGTGATTGCCGCTTTCTGGTTCATTTCTTGACTGAGTATGTTTAAGAGTTTTAACTCTTTTTTAACTCTTTACAATTTCATGGGTATGGTTAATGTATCTCAGATTTAGAGTGTTAATCCTACTGTCCTTTACATTAATCCCTTCAAGGCATTCATTCCACTAAATTGAATAAATTTTCTTTTTTCCATCTGAATGTTTCTGCAAACTACTAAGTGTGCATACATTTTTTTCTAGGTTAGAAATAAGAACTTCAGCATTTAGTACTTGGCAAGATTGTAATCTGATCTGCTTCTCACTTGTTCTCTTTAGTTTACATTAAAACACACTTATTTAAAAATTTAAAGACTGGAAATATAGAGTTAAGACTGATTCTTCTTTTGAACAATTGATAAAAGGATGATAAAATGCTTCAGTCTGAAAAGCAAAAAGTACTGTCGAAATAATTCAAGCAAGTGTGTTTTTTCAGTAAATAAGTAAACTTGATAAATATGAAGAATTGTTCATTTGTCCAAGTATAAGTAGGTAAACTGAATTTCCGTAATGTGGCATTGGGCAGAAATTGATGTTTTAGATAATTTATCTGTAAATGATCTCATTTCTGTGAAGGGGGTAGGGAAAACACTCTGACATATATGTGAAAATCTATATTGACTTCAAGACTCTACCTTTTGAGAACACCTAGCCTCATTATTCTGGATGTCTTGAGTTTTTGTTTATGGTGGTAGTTGCACACGATTGATGCAATTGACGTCATGAAATTATACACCAAAAACATGTTGAATTGGTGAAAGTTCTATTATATATCTTTTTAATAGCATTTAAAAACTAGAAGATAAAAAAAGTTCTTACAGACTTAAAATGACACTTAAAAGCTTCCAGTAATCAAAATTTCAGAAAATTTGAGGTCCACTCTGAGTCAGGGATGTCCTTCTGTACAATTTTATCAAACTTATCGCATATCTTATTTTCTGCCTCACATTCAGGGCAGACTTTTCCAAATGCCCACCTTTCACAAATAATCTTTTCCTAGTATGAAAACCCAGTTATTTCTTTGAGACTATCACCGTAAAATAACCCTTGAACTGAAACTGAAGCTATTTCTGGAGGTGGCCTTTCAGCCAAATAATAGGTTGCCTTATGAAATAAACAATATCACTGGTGAGTAATATGCTTCCTTACACAGCTGTATGGGACTGAAAGTTCAACATTAACCCAAAAGCAAAGATGAGAAGGCTACGAGGGTGGGGAAGCAGAGAAGGGAGGCAAGATCAACAGAAACAGAACAAACAGAAAGGAAACAATAAGAATGCTGACACATTATGAACATTGTAAACAACATCACGGGAACAATTCCTATAAAAGTTGTTAAATGGGAACCTAATTGGCCATATAAACTTTCACCTAAAGCACAATAAAATATTATTAAAACAAAACATTCAGGAGAACAGACAGTTTCAATAATGCACTTATAAATGCCTCTCAGTAAATGTCTTCCTGGATTTTTTTCTCCAGGAAAGGTCCTGGTACACGGCCGGACGACTACCCGACCTGCTGTTACAATTGTGGGATTTTATGACTTAAAAGTTATTTAAAAATCAATCCCCTTTGCCATTTACTCTAAGAAACACTCATTGCTTTGTACTCATTTTGAACTGTGGTCAAATAAAAGCAGCTTTTCCCAGCTCTCATCATCTACCAAGTCAGAGGTTACACCTTTTTCTCATTCAAGTTCCCCTGTATGAGAATGGCAAACATCTTTGGTATGTCTTCACATTTTTTCCTTTCCTTTTATCCTTTATGAAGCAGTGCTAAGAAAGTGCATCTGAATTTTTGTCTTCCTTACTATGTCTGTGTCTTGCTCAAATCTTTCCGTCTCTTCTTGTCTCCATCTTAATTTTACTTTTCCACTCCACTGAGTATAGGAGTTACTGGGTAGCACAGTTAAGCCCTTAGCTACTAACTAAAGGGTTGGAGGTTCAAGTCCAGATAGGGGATCCTTGCAAAGGTCTGGGGACCTGCTTCTTTTAAGAGAAAAAAAGACTCATTAGAAGTCCATGGACCACACTGTTCTACTAGGACACACACATGGGTTTGTCATGAGTTAGAATTAATTAGATGGTAACTGTTTTCTGTTTTTCAGAGGGCAGTGTAAAAATTAAGAATATAATATTGAGAGTATTTTAAGAAAAGTGAGAGCACTGTCAACTTTGCTGAGACAGCAAATGTGCTTGAGATTCCAGTGTCCTTTCCTGCCAGCCTAAAGCAGCATGACAGTTGACTTAAAGACATTTTTACCCAGAAGATCCTTTGTGTAAAAGGGTGACTTTAACAATTTCATTATTATTATTACAACAATTTCATTACTGTTATTACAATATTATTCAAACAGGAGATGTTTTTTAACTTAAAAATGAGTACACTGGTGTGGTAGGTTAAATAATGCCCCCCTCCCAAGATGTCTATATCCTAATCTTTTGTACTTGTTACTATGCTACCTTATGTGGCAAAAGAAAGCATGCAAGTGTGATGAAGATAAAGGCGGTTGAAATGAGATTCTCCTGAATTATCTGGGTACCCTGTCCCGAAAACCAAACCCATTGCCATCAAGTCGATTCTAACGCACAGTTACGCTACAGGACAGGACAGAACTGCCCCATAGAGTATCCAAGGAGCACCTACTGGATTCAGATTATAGTAGCCTTTTTGGTTAGCAACCATAGCACTTAACCACTATGCCACATGGTTTACCTCAGTAGGCCCAGTGTGATCACTAGAGTTCTTATAAGAGGGAAGCAGGAAAGTCAGAATCTGAAAATGACGTGTGACGACAAAGCAAAGGTCACAGTGGTGCCATTGCTGGAAGGGAATCACAAGCCAAAAAAGGCAGGTGGCCTTGAATAGCTAGAAAAAGCAAGGAAATTCTTCCCTAGAACCAAGAAATTCTTCCCTAGAACCATCAGAAGGAACACAGCCCTGTGGACCCATTTTGGACTCGTGATCTGGGAAGTGTAATAAGTTGTGTCACTGTAAGCCCTTAAATGTGTGGCAATTTGCTACAACAGTAATAGGAAACTAATAAAATTAGAATGTAAACAGGACTTCAGACCTTGTTGTTAGGTGCCACCGAGTGAGTTTCAACTCCGAAGGACTGTGTGTACAACAGAACAGAAGCCTGCCAAGCCCAGCACCAGCCTCACCTTGTTATGCCTGAGCCTCAGTGTTCCAGCCACGGTGTGGGTCCATCGTGTTGAGGGTCTTCCTCTTTTTTCTGACTCTACTTTACCAAGCATGATGTCTTTCTCCAGAGACCGCCTCCTGATAACATGTATACAACTAGGTGAGATGAAGTCTTACCATCCTTGAGTCTAGTGAGCATTCTGGCTAGGCTCCTGCGAGGACAGATGTGGTGGTTCTTCTGGCAGTTGACAAAACAGTCTGGAATGTCAAAGCATTTCCCATTTGGAGTTCTTTTTAATAAGATCTCTCTAAAGAAGTGTTATCATGTTTTCTTGAAACCATTTCAAAAAAGTCAACTTTGTAATCATTCCTCATAGGTTCTCTTCTCTCTGGGAGCTTTGACTCCCAAGAGAAATAGTACAATCCTGGAGCAGCTCAACAAAGTTAGGTAGATTCAGAGAAGTGTCCCAGGCTTAGAGTACCAGCTGAGGGCTGAGGAATGGAAAAGTTCACAGCTACAGGTCATGGCTGGATCTGAGAACTTAAACAATTTCATCATGTTTTTCTTTCTTTCTCTCTCTGTCTCTTTTTTTAAATCTTCTCTTCTTTGAAACAAACACTCTTTCAGGTGCCAGGCATGATGGCCATAGAACCTCAAAATGACAGTAACTTACCAGCCATTTGAGAATGGAGAGTTCAGGGTAGCTATTGGAAAGGTCCCAGGAGGACTGTGACTGGTCTAGCTTTGATCACGTGACTGAGGTCGGTCCAGTCTCTGTGGCCAGAGAGAAGCCATGCTCCGATTGGCCAGTCTGGAAGATGTGCCCTCCTCTATGGCTGGAAGTTGGGTCGCCCCCAACCAAACCTACCAGTTTGCTTCACTGTTGTCATCTCCCTTAGGGTAGATGCTGACTCGCTGCAATCCCATTTGTGTAGCATGGAACTGCTCCATAGAGTTTTCTTTATTTCTTCTTTTAAGTAATACTTTATTGTGTTTTCGCTGTAAGTGTACACATCAAATTAGGTTTCCACTGAACGATTTTCTGCACAAACCGTGTAATGACATTGGTTATGGTTTTCACAGCAAGTCAGTATTCTCCTTCCTTGCCTTCTGGTTATTCCATTGGCAGTCATCTAGTTCCCACGCCCCCTGGTCTTTTCATCTTTGCCTTAGAGTCACTGGTTATCACTTGGTCTTCTAAAGACCAAAGATGTTTTAAAGAAGCACAGCACTTAAACTGATAGTCTTTATATTGTGAGCCAATCCATTGTTTAACTAAAAGGAGAAGTCAGAAACAGTCTCCCGTTAAAAGTTTAAAGAGTATCTCAAGGAAACTGTCTAGGGGAGTCCTCTCATCTCAACTGGTCCAGTAAGTCTGGACTTATCTTAAGATCTGGAGTACTGTTTCACGTTTTCTTCCCATTCTGTTAAGTATCCATCTGTTGTGTACCTAACGAGAACTGTCGGTAGTGGAAGCTGGGCACCATTCAGTTCTTCTGGTCTCAAGGTAGATGAGACCAGATGGTTCATATAGACTATTAATCTTATAGACTAGTTTCTTCTCTGAGCCTTTGATTTCCTTTTATCTTTTTACTGTCCTAAAGTGGAGACAAGTTGTTGTATCTTAGCTGGCCTCCACAGAGTTCACCTGGCTGTAATCTTAAAGAAAGCAGATGGCCAGACCTTTTCTTCCACCATACCTCTAAGATGGGCTCAACCACCAATCTTTCTATTAGCAACTGAAACACAAGCTACTTGTGCTGCCTAGGGCACTATTCTCAGCTATAAAGCCGGAACAGTAGCCAGCTCACAGGATTAGAATAAGAAAGGGGCTTAGAGATATGTGAAGACAGTATGTAAATAAACCAGCAGATTTTTCAAAGCTAAGATTGTACTATGAAAGATTATACTAACTCTCAGTTGATTGCATAGTCTCTGAAAATGGTGATTAATTCCTTAGCGCCTCTTAGCTTATGAAAAATAGCACCTGTCAAGGGAAGTTGTCACCTCCCAGGCAGCAAATGGGGTAAGTTCTTTCATTGGCAGGAAACGTACAACAAGTGAGAACAGTCCAAAGTGGAAGAAATTGATGGAGTTTTCCCTATCAGTAATCCCTGCATCCTGGTTATTTTTGTCAGATATCTCTTTCAAGTCATTTTGGGAGATGGCTTACTGCCTTTTCCCATTTTATTAAATCTAAAAACCTCATTAAAGTCAAACTATCAGTGATGCATTGTCAGCAGGCAGAAAACAAGGAAAATTCTCTTTCAGGTTTTGATTGTGAAAACCTTTGTAACCAACCCAATTCAAACACGTTGTCCTCCCACTACCTATTCACATGAGATGAACTATTGTGCTGCTCACAATATTCAGTCATCAATTCTTACCCATTTCAGAGCTGCCTGCATGAATTAGGGCTTAGAGAACAGCAGGCTCCCTTGTATCTTTTCACACCTTCGGCTTTAAAATAAGGCTTCATTAGATGCAATTAGGACATGGACACTATTTTTATTAAGAAGAAGCTAATGCTGTCTTTTTCCAAAACAAAGAAAAAGATACCAGGAGCAATTACAATGTGTTTTCTGCCTTCTAATTTCCAGCACAGGCTGCTTCCAGTTTTTACGGTTTCACATTTCATACATCATTATTTGTAGTCCTACTCAATAAACACCATCCTTCCTCTCTTACCTTGACTGCATTGACAGTTCCCATGAATGGTAAGCAGTTGAGCATGTTTGAGGGAGTACACAGTTTCATATGCTCAGTCCAGTTCACACAACTGTCCATTTCTACGTGGTTTTCAGGGCGGTGTCACATCATTGATATGAGATGATTCTCTTAGTGCCTGAGTGAAGTTTCATTTGGTGTCTAGCACATATACCCATACACATTGCCACTGAGTAGATTCCAACTCATAGTGACACTATAGGACAGACTAGAGCTGCTTCCCTCCCCTGAGTTTCCAAAGAGCACCCAGTGGATTTGAACTACCAGCCTTTTGGTTAGCAGCTGTAGCACTCAGCCACCGGAGTTTCTATCTAGCACAGAAAGGTACACAATCCACATTTGCTGAATGATGGCCTTTGAACTCATAGCATGGCTTACTTTATTGGTAAAAGAATCTGCTAAAGATTCTGGAGATAGTTTTAAGCTTTTCAGACAGTGTTTAAAATTAATTGGTTTAGAATTCTAATGATAAACCAAGATTTTTTTGTCAGAAAATCTTCCCCTTCATAATATATTTTTAGAAAATATAAGTAAAAGCAAAGAAAATTATAAGGATCGCCAAGAGTCTCGCTATTCAAATGTAATCACTTTTAACATTTGGGTGTATTTTCTTTTTAGTCTTCCTTTTATCTTTGTCTCTGCCTCTCTTTTATCACATACACAGTTTTCAATTCAACTTTGTCACATGGTATCTTTTGGAACGCTTGTCTGGTTATTACATAGTCTTGGAAAATAACACTTTAATGAATTCATGATATTCCATAATATGTTTGCATATGTACACATATGCATGATCCCTTAGTTTGTGTGTGTGCGTGTGTGGCACACACGCGCGCGCACACACACACACACACACACGAAACCCTGGTGGCATAGTGATTAAGTGCTATGTCTGCCAACCAAAAGACCAGCAGTTCAAATCTACCAGGCTCTCCTTGGAAGCTCTACGGGGCTGTTCTACTCTGTCCCATAGGGTTGCTATGAGTCGGAATTGACTCGATGGCACTGAGTTTGGTTTTTTGGTTGGTTACAGTAAGGAAGAGCTATAGTGATGAGGCACAACCTTGCTGGGCGGCACAGACTGAGGATTTCACACAGGGCTTTGGGGAAGTCTGGAGCTCAAGGATTCACTGGTTTTCAGCAGTGTGAGTAGGTTCACAACCTGTGGAGCAGGGCTCCACACTGACACACATGGGGTCACCACGAGTCACAGTTAAACGTGTGGCAGTTGGTAGTGGTGGAGGTGGTAAAAGTAGGTTGACATCAGCTCCAGTGAGGCTGTTGTTGATTTGTCAGTCAAAGGCATCTTTAGTGGACCAAATCCATTCCTGACTGGGGCTGTCACTGGTTGGATGATTTGCAGAAGTGTGTTCACTGAAGAAAGTTGTGATGATGGAAAGCAGGAGTTTATAACTGTGTTCTAGCTGTCCTTGTTGCTGTGCTATGGAGCGACCTGCCTTTCCTAGGAACGTGGGAAATTTGAAAATCTCAGTACTGTAATTAATTACTTTCCTATCATGGGATTATTTAAGTATTTTTCACTAATTTAAATAACGTTACAGTGACCAGTCTAACAATAAAATCTTTGAGCTCCTTCTTGGTGGTAGAAAGCCCCCAGCTCTCTGTGTTTGGGTTATTAGGATCTAAGCCCAACAGAGAAAAGCCTTCCATGTGTGTATTTGCTGAGAGATGGGAGAAACGGACCAGGGGACTGTCCGAGAGACACGGGCTTTCATTAAACTAAGGCTTACGGGCCAGGACAGCAATACTGCATCCAGTGGCACCCGGCTGGATCGTCTGGTAAGCATACACCGATGCGGTGGAAAGGGGAGCGGGGCTTTAAGAGTGTTTCCCTCTTCTGCCGTGATGGTGCTGCTCTGTGGGGGACTGTCATACAATCCGAGTTAGACTGATTATCCGGTGGGGGTGGTGACAACATCTTAGCACTCCAGTCTGCCGTTATGGATGTCAGCAACTGCATGAAGGGTCCCCACCCAGTGACTACGATAATAAGACGATAGTTACCCAGCTTACCTTAAACAGGCATTTTAAGGGTGCAGATCAGTAGATCCGTGCAGGGGCTGCTTGTGGTTTGGGCTCAGGTCCTCAACATTTTATTTTCAAAGACATGGGGAGGGGGGGTTGTAACAGTAAGGGCAGCAGTTAATATTCTTACTGATAACTACACTCCAAGGGGCCACTGCTGGGTGTTCTCAGCCTAAATCCATTAACCCTGCTTGCTCCCCTTTCCTTTATATCCCCAAAGATTGCCTCAAGATACAATGTAACCTCAAATTTTGAATCCTGCCCAACCCAGACAACTGCTGCCCTCCTCCCTTATTAACGTCATGGAGGCAGGGTTTACAACATACAGGAAAAGCACACAATACTGGGAACCATGGCCTAGCCAAACTGTTACACACCTTTTTGGGTGGACACAATTCAATCCATGACAGCTAGTGTTAGAAGCTGAGTGCTCGGTCATTTATGCCACACAGAAACTCCTGCTTGACGAGTGGAATGTGTGGTCAAGCGACATCCTGGAATTTTTGAAGCTAAATCAAGATAAGCCTGACACCTTCCTCCCGACCCTTGGCACCAAACTACCATGTGCTGTGAAAAGCCCAAGACATGCAGACAGACCTTATACAAGGTCTGACAATTAAGTCCATGAACTTACTTGTTCTAGGTGCTACATACCTCATTGCTGAGTGTCACTACAGTCAGTCACCTTCGAAGTCCTCCCTTTGGAGTACTTCACCTAGTCTACCCTTCAAAGCAACTTTGGAACTCTCTGTGGAACAGCCATTGTGCACAGTAACATGGCGGCAAGTTTGCAAACTTAATTATATAGTTGTCTGTGAAGGAGTTTTTAGACAGTAAACAAATAACTGTGTTGGAGTACCTTCCTACTCACCTGATCTGGCTACTAATGACTTTTTCTTTACCTGAAGATAAAGGAAATATTAAAAGGAAGACACTTTGATGACATTCAGGACATCAAGGGTAATACGATGGCAGCTCTGATGGCCATTCCAGAAAAGAACTCTAAACTTGCTTTGAAGGGTGGGCTAGGCACTGTAGTCAGTGCATAGCTTCTCAAGAGGAGTACTTTGAAGGTGGCCACAGTCATATTCAGCAATGAGATATGTAGCACTTTTTCTAGGATGTGTTCATGAACTTACTTGCCAGGCCTCGTAAGCACTTGATGAGCAGCCCTGGCTGCACGTGGAGGCCACAGCCAGCATTAACCGCTAGCTATGTGAGTAAACTACCTTGGTTGCCAGTGCACTTGAGAGTAATAATAGTACCCATCTCATAGAGCTGTTCTGAAAATTAAATGGGCTATAGTATATAAAATGTTTAGAGCAATGCCTGGCACACTGTTAGCACTTAAATAGTGTTAGTTGCTGCTTCTGCTGTTGCTGTCAGTATTATTCCATTGAACAGGGCACCAGGTAAGCACTATAGGAGACACTAAGATGCTCTATACAATGCTGCTGCTATCAAGAAGACTGATCTACTTAATGAAACAACTGCCATTGTCCTGAGAATTCCCATGAATGGAAACATGTCTGTACTATCCTTTTACGTAGCTAGGGAGCATTTTTTTGACCACTAAGAACAACAGGTAAACTGTCAGGCTAAGCAAAGCCTTGGGTACCCAGTGTACTACACTAGCAAAGCCTGGTTCTTTCTTAGCACAGTCTTTGCACAAATTACACTGAGGCCTTAGCTGAGGTAGAGACTAGATCTTCTAGCACTTGCAGCCAGGGAAGAGAGGAATGAGGGAATATTGTTCCCATAAGGGCTTCAAAAAGTTCCAGGATGCCATCCCTGTAGCTTCAAAAAAAACTGAGCTAATGAAGCTGGGTGAGCAGCCTGGGGAATGTGAACAAAGCCAATGGTGATTGTATCTGAGACAGACTTGGAGCTCAGCCGCTCAAATCTACTGTGGCTTTGTTGGCATAAAGTTTTTCAGTGTCAAAGTGCTGGCACACCAACAGCACCACTGTTAATTACTATTGACTAACTGTGAAGGCTGGACAATGAGTCAGGAAGATAGAAGAAGAATTGATGCCTTTGAATTGTGGTGTTGGCAAAGAGTATTGACTGTACCATGGACTGCCAAAAAAACAAACAGATCTGTTCTGGAAGAAGTTCACCCAGAGTGCTGTTTGGAAGCAAAGATACTGAGATTGCAACTTATATACTTTGGACATGTTGTCAGGAAGGATCAATCCCTGAAGAAGGACATCATGCTTGGTAGGGTGGAGGGTCAGTGATAAAAAGGAAGACCTTCAATAAGATGGATTGACACAGTTGCTGCAACAATGGACTTAAGCATAAAAACAACTGTGGGCATGGTGTGGGACTGGGCAGTGTTTTGTTCTGTTGTACATAGCGTTGCTATCAGTCCGAACTCTATGAGTCGTTGGCATCTAATAACAAGTGTCCAAAATTGGTAGGGCATTACAGAGCAAGAAAGGCCCCCGGGATTTAAACAAAAGGAGGACAGAGAAGAAAAAGGACACAGTTGTTTCCCCCAGAAAAATAGGCAGTTTGGAAAGCCATTGGGTTTATTTAGGAGTATTCTTGGTGCAGTGCTTAAGTGATACGTCTGTTATCCTAAAGGTCGACAGTTTGAATTTGCCAGCTGTTCCTTAGAAGCTCTATGGAGCAGGTCTGCTCTGCCCTGCAAGGTTGCTATGATTCGCAATTGACTCGACAGCACTGGTTTTGGTTTTTATTTTGATAGAGAAATGGAAGCAATCATCAAGTGGTGGTAATCACAGCCAGCATTTATTGACATCTTTCCGTGTGTCAGGTACTGTCCTAGTACTTTTACATATACGAAACCAAAAATCAAACCTGTTTCCATCAAGTTGACTCTGACATATAACGACTCTATATAGGACAGAGTAGAACTGCCCCATGGGGTTCCTGAGGAGTGCCTGGTGGATTCAAACTGTCAAGTTTTTGGTTAGCAACTCTAGCACTTGTCCACTATGCCTCTAAGGTTTCCTTTATGCATAACAGTTAATTTAAATACACACAAGTGATCCTTATTCTTTAATAAACGGAAGAATGAAACTAGCATTTATTAAATTCTTTATAAAATAAACACTCTATTTCCAAATAAGGTACAGGGCCTTAAGGCTTCAACAAATGTTTTGGGGAGGGTACAATTCAGCCCGCAACACAGTCTCCGGCACTGTGCAATGTGTTTTTCCAAGTATTCTCATTTTTCAGCTGAGGAAACAGGTTAAGAGAGTTTCAGTAACTTGCTAAGTTCTCAGGACTAGTAAGTAGCAGATCAGTGGTTCAAACTCTGTTCTGCCTGACCCAAGAAAGCAGCGCTCTTTGTACACCAGCTGGTTTCTTTTGATGTTATAGAACAAGCCTTCGTGTTGAAATAATACACACCTGCAGTTGGCATCGACTTTCTGTCCAGAGAGTATCTCCTTTCCATTGGGGAGTGCTCATTCTAGCCATGTGAGAGTGACCATCTTTATACAGATCCTGCCTCCCTGACGGTAATGATTGGTCTGATGTGGGCAATTCATCAGGTTAGGCCCTTTGAACCTTCTCTAGGAGTTTTTTTTTTTTTTTTTAATTTGGGCCAGACAAGGGCAAGTCTCGGTTCCTCTCTGATAGCAGAGACTTGAGGCTCTGGGAGTTGGCAGCCATGTGCATGACAGTAGAAAATATCTAGTTAGAGAGAACCAAACCATTATGCCAACAGAAGCCATGAAGAGACATGGTGGAGATGTTAGATGCTATAGTTGCCCCTTGACCGAGTGGTATCCTTGCCCTCCTTCTCATGCCATCACCTTCCCATAGATGAGCTTTCTTCCTAAACTAATTCTAGTTGACTTTCCAACATTTGCAACCTAACATCTCCCAACAGTTCTAATGATACAGCAGGGTGTTAGCTCACTCCTAGCATATTATGTAGTGAGATGGCTGTATTGCTCTGTACAGGATGTCACTGTAATTAGCTGGACATTTGTGTGTGGAATTTGCAGACTACTGTCTTTCCCATTTAGTTATAGCTTTTCTGAGGGGACCATGATTTGTCTTGTCCAAGGGAACTGCAATTTGGCCCAGGTATAACAAAATCTACTGTATATCATTTTAAGCTGGCATGGACTACTGTGTTCATTTTCAGTCAGTATGGACTGAAAGTAGAGGCTCAATGCTAAAGAAGACCCTCAGTGAAATGGATTGACACAGTGACTGCAACAATGGGCTCAAACATAATAATGGCACTGAGGACGGTGCAAGACTAGGTAGGGTTTTGTACTGTTGCACACAGAACTGACTTGACGGTACCTAACCACCACAACAACACAGGCCAATCGGATGTCATATTCTCTTTACTCTTCCTCCTCATCAACAAGTATTTACTTTAATGGTAAATGTGGGTGTAGAGTGGGGAAAGGTATTTTAAAAAGCCTAGTGTCATTGATTTCAATGATTTTATGGTATGAATAGGGAGGTGAGATCTGAAAAGATGAGAACACACATAGCTGGTAGAACTCCTTCCCATCGTGTGAACTGATTGGTCATGTTTCAGAAAGACCCTTGGAAAATTGATTCTGTATGAAATTTTGAACAGTTTCCCATAGAAAGATTTGCTATTCCACATATCCTCTAAAAAACAACCCAAAACAGTAATAGCAAACTACTGTAATATCATTAAAAAAACAAAAACAAAAAACCTGCTGCCGTCGAGTTGATTCTGACTCACAGTGACCTGATAGGACAGGGTAGAAATGCTTCATAGTGTTTCCAAGGAGCACCTGGTAGATTTGAACTCCCAGCCTTTTGGTTAGCAGTCATAGCTTTTGACCGCTGTGCCATCAAAGTTTCCTGTAATATCACAGAATGGTCCAAACTCATAGTGTTTCCCCAGGCTGGCCCCTCTACTCCATTCCAGTCTCATGTCTCTCCCTTACTTTGTTCACTATGTTACACTGACCATCTTTTAGTAGTTCCAGTGAGCCATCCTGCTGCAAGATTTTCACACATCCCAGTCCATCTCCAAAGATGTCACCTTGAAGATTAAGGTTCACCTGACCCAAGCCATGGTATTTTCAGTTGCATCATATACATCCAAAAGTTGGACAATGAGCAAGGAGGACAGAAGAAGAATTGATGCCTTTGAATTGTGGTGCTGGAGAAGAATATTAAATGTACCACAGACTACCAAAAAGAACAAACAGATCTGTTCAGGGAGAAGTGCAACAATAGTGCTCCTTGGAAACAAAACTGGTGAGACCGTGTTTCATATAATTTGGACATTTTGTCAGGAGGGATCAGTCCCTGGAGAAGGACATCTTGCTTGGTCAGTGAGAAAGAGAAGGACCCTCAGTGAGATGGATTGACACAGTCGCTGCAATAATGGGCTAAAGCATACAAACGATTACCGACGCAGTGCAAGACTGGACAGTGTTTCATTCTGTCCTGCATAGCGTCACTGTGAGGCAGAACCGACTCAACAGCACCTAACAACAGCAACAACAGTCCATGTCCTGGGTTGCTTTCCAGCCCCTGCTTGTCTGGCACCTTTGCTAATCTTTGATTGGCCCATGAATCTCGCTTAAAAGTTACTTGCTCAAAAGCAGTAAAATCAAACCTATTGCCATCAAGTCAGTTCTGACTCACAGCAACCCTCTAGGACAGAGTGTTACTGGAAAGAAACCCAGTCACAGACTTGTGCTGCCTGTCACTACTAAGCTAAACACAGAGACGGGGATTGAATCTTTAAGAGTACTTCATTCAGACGGCCGGCAATCTGAGAATACGGTAGGTTAGTACCCTAAAGACTACCTTAACATCTCAGTTCCAGCTGGCAAGTTTTACAGAAGGGTTTACAGAAGGGAAGGGAGTTAGGTGAGGGGTGTAGGTATGCAGGTGTTCCTAGATGGAGAGGTTGGTGGAGAAAGACAGCTTCTTCGTTCCAAGATAAGTTGTCCTTGACACTTGGAAATTGACTGCATTTTTCCCAGGAACTGTGATTTATCTGGGTAGAGGGCTGCAAATTGGCATCATTCTGTCTGGTCTGTGGTCAAGAATAACTTTAGGGCCTGGGAAAACAATCTCAAAATCTTTATGAGTACCGGTGGGAAGGGAGGTTACAGTTTTCGCCTGTCAACGCTATTAGAGTAAAAAGGGAGTCAAGTATTAAGAAAGATGCAAGCTAAGAATTTTTCTATATCTATTAATCCTATCAAGAATAGTTGCCAAGGTGCACCTGGTGGATTTGAACAGCTGACTGTTTTTAAGCATTACATCACCAGAGTATTTTCTGATCCCAAACCAAAGCTGCCTTTCAAACACGATGACAGCACCAGTGGCCTGTCTCTTGTAGTCCTCGCCACACTGCTCTGTGTTTGCTTGATGTCTGTTCCCCTTCCCTGAGCTGTTTTCCTCATTGGTCGGATGAGAGCGGGAGTATGTGCTGGCTGGGGTGTTTGGGGGGAGAAGGAAAAAACAGGGCAAAGAGCATAAACCAGCTCTTCAATCACACAAGCTGCTGCTTTGGGTCAGCAGAACCTAGCTGTTGGCCCCACATCCATGCCCATCGGGAAGCACAGCAGACTCATGAGACCACAACCATTACGAACAAATGCACAAACCAGGTGCACACACATTCATCAGGGTGACTGGGCGACTGAGTGACTGGGTCTTAGCTGTGCTGGAAATAGATTTGCCACTTAGGCTTCTCAATAAACCAAGTCAGGCTTGGTTTTTCCAGGAGGGTACGTGTGTGCGTGTGCGTGCATGCACAGCAGAGCCCCCAGAGGTCCTAGGATGCACTTTTTTTTTGGAGAACTGTTCAGCTAGCCGTCCTGGAAATGTGTAGCTCTTCCCATTATTCCTGCTGAGGCTGTGCAGGCAATGAGGCTTTGTCACAGTGAATTAGTGGCACCATAAACCCAGCCTCTGTGGTTAAAGGGCTGGGACAAAAATCTCCGAAGTTCCTTCTATCCTAGCAGGCTTCCTTGAGATATTTACAGCGGAAATGCAACACGGGAAGCTCTGGGACTTGGAGATGTGGGATGAAGGCCTGGGGGAAGGCTACCACCGGCCAGGTGGGTCATCTTCAGCAAACGTCAAGTTCTCTGAGTCTTCTCTCTGCATTAAGGGGATAATAAAGCCCTGTTTAGCTCACATGTGACGGTGGGGAGCCAAAGATGCAATGAGTGTCTCAGCCCCTTGTAAAAGAGGTAAACAAACAACTGGGATTATTTTTCAAGTATTTTTCCAGTTCATCTCCTTTACCCTTGAAGGCTTTTGGAAAGCTCTCCAAGAGACTGTGACCTAGCCATCAACTCATTTTTATTTGTTGGGAAGCTTCTGTAAATCAGCGGCATTTAAAAAAAAAAAGGGCTGAGCCAAGGGAAGCATTTCCACCAACTGGGAAAAGATGAACTTTAGGTCCAGAAGGGGAGCTGGGAGATGGAGGAGCTTTCAGGTTCGTTTGCCTCACCAAGGCCCACACCTTGCTTCACGCACTGTGATTGTCTCATATCTGCAGGCCATCCTAAAGCAAATAATAGTGTCCAGTCAGTCGGCACTTGGCCATTGTTTCCAGAAACTTATGTTATTGTCATATATGAAAGTTTCCCCTCAGTTCTGTAAGAACAGGATTTCCATATGATGCTTGAGATGGCTTTGTAAGGAGGTCCCTGTTGTTACTTCTGTGTGGAGGGGAAGCTGGGTCAACAAGGGAATGTTGGGATGAAGGTGGTTTAGTCTTTCCCTGCTGCAGTCAGAATGGTCCCCAAATGCCTGTCTGTGCACTTGCCACATCAGAATCACCAGGTGGACTTCCTTAAAAGACACATATCAGGCCCCCCCACAAGACATGGAATCCTTGGGTCCAGAGACTTAACAGGCAGCAGGGATGATTCAATTGTCCAGCTAGACTCAAGAAACACTGGGCAGGAGCTTAGGCTTGGCTGCTCAGGCCTTGCAGGAGCCTTAGCGATGGTTTTGTCCTAATCCAGTACTGGACCCGCAGTGGGCCTGGACAGACGAGCCATTTGGCACCCTTCAACCAAATGTTCTTTACCTGTGTTTCAACACGTATTTAGGAGAGAGACAGCTAGTGCTGTAAGGAAGACACCTGTGGAGTGCTCCGTCTTCCCTCTGCTGCCTACAGCAAATCCACTCTTGCCCCTAATCTGCAAGGGTCGCTCTGCAACTACGTATTATATGATTTCACTAAAACGAAATGTCCAGAACAGGCAAGTGTAGGGAAATGGAAGTAGGCAAGTGTATGGAGATAGGTTAGCGGTTGCCAAGGGCTGGGAGAGTCAGAGGAGGAGACTGGATGAGACAGCTGAGGTGAATGGGATTCTTTTCAGGAGTAATAAAAATGGTCTAAAATTAATTATAAGAATGGATGCACACAGCTCTGTCAATATACTAAAAGTCATTGTACACTGTCAGTGGGTGAATTGTATGGTATGTGTATATTATCTCAATCAAACCGTTAAAAAACAAAAATCCAACTTTACTCTGCTAAGCCAGAGCTCTGCAGTAACCCTGCATGCTGCTTTTTATAAGGTATTTGAGCATCCCTCTGTAGTTACTGGGGAGAGGGAGAAAGCCCCTTTCCAGAGAGTCAATAATCTTGTGTGAGGCCTAGAAATCTGGAATTAAGTAAGTGCCTCTCTTTATTCCTGGGTAGGAAGTGCTCAGACAGGGAATGGGGGGCCACTGTAAAACACTCCATTGCAGAGACACTGCTTCCTGTATTGAAGGCCTCACCAGACTGCAGTTTCCTTACCCATAGTTGTAGGATATTGATAATTTGCTCACAGAAGGATTCTGAAGGGTAAATGAAATATGCAACTTAACAGGGGCCACTACTGACGGATTTTGGCTCATCGTACCTGCTCAGTACGAAGAAGTCGGAAATATAACTTATCTAACTTTTTGTTTAATGTTGGTTATGTCTCTTCATTTACATTCTAAACTTCTCTGAGGACAAGCACCAGGTCCTAACCTTTGATTCCCACACAGCTAATTCAGTATGTCGTGTGAAGAAAACAAAAACATAGTTAAGGAGGAAACCCTGGTGGCATACTGGGTAAGAGTGACGGCTGCCTAACAGAAGGTCTGCAGTTTGAATCTATCAGTTGCTCCTTGGCAACCCTATGGGACAGTTCTACTCTATGCCATAAGGTTGCTATCAGTCCAAATCTACTTGATGGCAATAGCTTATACAGTTAAAGAAGGATAGGTTGTAGAGGACATCTCGGGCCACTTTATCCAGGTTTCTGTTTCCTAGGAGCTGTCTGACCCTCACCCTCCATCCACAAGACTGCAGGAGTAGGCTCCAGCAGCTGTGTTTATACAGGGTGACCCCGACTTCCATTTTCTTAGCCCATGCCACAGTTGGTGGGATGAGGGGAGTATACGCAACCCAAGGTTGGCCAAGTTTTAGTTAGGTCCAAAGGGATTCCAGCCTCTGTCCTCCAGGTGTCTGGGAAAGGATAAACCTTCCAACAGTAGGGAACTATTTCCTACTGAAAGCGTGAAAAGAAGGCTCACAGTGAGGTGTGGGCATGAAACAGGTGTTCCAAAGGTGCACTGTTATTGTGTGATTTGAAGTGTACTCATAGGATGTGATTCTAGGTAGCCATTCATAGCACTTCTACAGAAATTTTTAGAGCATGAGAAAATATTTATATCCCAATGTTAAGGTAAAAGGGAAAAAACAAAATTGTGTGTCTTGCTACCAAATCAAAAAACTGTGTGCATGTGTGTGTGTATTTGTAAAATGCTGGGAAGAAATATATTAAATATTAAAGGTAATAGAAGGGCTGTGGGTGTTTTTGTTTTATTTTTTTAATACTTTCTGATTTTTTAAGGAAAAGCGATATACAGAAAAAAAGTAAACTCTTCCTCCTCTTCTTTATTAAAATGAGCTCCTCTGGCCTTGATATTCCCAAGATACTAACTATGTTGCTATCTGGTAAATTGATTGAGATATAAGTGTCAATAACATGTTAGCCCTCTAAAACCAATAAACCAAACCTGCTGCCATTGAGTCAATTCTTACTCATAGTGATAGCAACCTGATAAAACAGGATAGAACTGCCCCAGGAGTGCCTGGGAGACTGGAACTGCCGATCTCTGATTAGGAGCCATAGCACTTACCCATTACACCACCAGGTTTTCTTAGACCTCCAAAGGTGTTATTATTTAAAAATGGGCTTCCAAAGGCAAGGTGGCTTCATGCAGAAGCTCACAGCCCCTGATGCCTTCCAGAGCTAGGTCAGGCAGTCCACCTATAAAACCAAACACCAAGAGTCAAACATTCCTAGTAGCACTTTCACAATACCCAAAGGTGGAAACAACCCAAATGCCCATGAGGGGATAAAGACAATGTGATATACAGTGGGACATTCACTTAGCCATGAGAAGAAATGAAGGACTGATACATGCCACAGCATGGATGACCCTTGAAAACATTGCTGTTGTTAGGTGCCATCAAGTCAGTTCTGACTCGCAGCGACCCTATGCACAACAGAACGAAACATTGGACATGTCCACAGTCATTCGTATGCATATGCTCATCATTGAGGCCACTGTGTCAGTCCATCTCCACAAGGGTCTTCCCCTTTTTGGCTGACTTTTCACTCTGCTAAGCATGATGTCCTTCTCCAGGGACTGATCTTTCCTGACAACATGTCCAGAGTATGTAAGACTCAGTCTTGCCATTTTTGCTTCCAAGGAGCTCTCTGGTTGTACTTCTTCCAGGACAAATCTGTTGTTCTTTTGACAGTCCATGGAACACTCAATATCCTTCTCTGACACCGCAATTCAAAGGCATCAATTCTTCTTCTGTCTTCCTTGTTCATTGTCCCGCTTTCACATGCATATGATACAATTGAAAATACCATGGCTTTGGTCAGGTGGACCTTAGTCTTCAAGGTGACACCTTTACTTTTCAATACTTTAAAGATGTCCTTTGCAGCAGTTTTACTCAGTGCAATGCGTCTTTTAACTTCTTAACTGTTGCTTCCATGGGCGCTGATTGTGGACCCAAGGAAAATGAAATCCTTCACAACCTCGAGCCTTTCTCCGTTTGTCGTGATGTTGCTTACTGTCCAGTTGTGCCAGATTTCACCTTCCTGATGGTGAGGAGCAATCCATACTGAAGGCTGCGGTCTTTGGTCTTCATCAGTAAGTGTTTCAAGTCTTCTTCACTTCCAGCAAGTAAGGTGGTGTAATCTGCATAACGCAAGTTGTTAATGATTTGTCCTCCAAATCTCATGCCTCGTTTTTCATCATGTAATCCAGCTTCTCAAATTATTTCCTGGGCATACAGATTGAAAAGGTATGGTGAAAGGACACAACCCTGATACATACCTTTCCTAGCTTTAAACTGTATAGTGCCCCCTTGTTCTTTTCACATGAATGCCTCTGGATCCATATACAGATTCCTTAGGAGCACAATTAAGTGTTCTGGAATTCCCATTCTCCACGATGTTAGCCATAATTTAGTATGATCCACACAGTCAAACGTCTTTGCATAGTCAATGAAACACAGATAAACATCTTTCTGGTATTCTCTGCTTTTGGCCAAGATCCATCTGACATCCCCTGGTTCTACATCCTCTTCTGAATCCAGCCTGAATTTCTGACAGTTCTTTGTCAATATACTGTTGCAGTCCCTTTTGAATGATCTTGAGCAGAATTTTACTTGTATGTGCTATCAACGATATTGTTCAATAATTTCCACATTCAGCTGGATCACCTTTCTTTGGAGTGGGCATAAATATGGACCTCTTTCAGTCAGTTGGCCAGGCAGCTGTCCCCCAAATTTCCTGGCATAGATGAGTAAGCACTTCCAGCACTGTATCTGTTTATTGAAATTTCTCAGTTGATACTCCATCAGTTCCTGGAGGCTTTTTTTTGCCAATGCCTTCAATGCAGCTTTGACTTTTTCCTTCAGTATCATTGGTTCCTGATCATATGCTACCTCTTCAAATGGCTGAGCATCAACCAGTTCTTTCTGGTATAACGACTCTGTGTATTCCTTCCATTTTCTTTTGATGCTCCCTGAGTCGTTTAATTAATATTTTCCCTGTAGAATTCTTCACTACTGCAACTCAAGGCATGAATTTGTTCGTCAGTTCTTTCAGCTTGAGAAATGCAGAACATATTCTTCCCTTTTGCTTTTCTATTCATTATAATACTTTATTTTGTCTTCTTGAGCTGCCCTTTGAAATCTTCTCTTCAGGTCTTTTTCTTTGCCATTTCTTCCTTTTACTTTAGCTGCTTGATATTCAAGACCAAGTTTCAGAGTCTCTTCAGACATCCAACTTGGTCTTTACTTCCTGTCTTTTTAATGACCTCTTGTTGTCTCCATGTATGATGTCTTTGATGTCATTCCACAATACGTCTGGTTCTCAGTCATTAGTGGTCAACACATCCAATCTGTTCTTGAGATGGTCTCTAAACTCAGGTAGGATATTCTCAAGGTCTATGCTTTGGCTCTCATGGACTTGTTCTGATTTTCTTCAGTTTCAGTTTGAATTTGCATGTGAGCAATTGATGGTCTGTGCTGCTGTCAGCACCTGGTCTTGTTCTGACTGCTGATATGGAGTTTTTCCACTTTTGTTCTGACGGCTGATATGGAGGCTTTCCATTGTGTTTTTCTACAGATTTAGTCGATTTAGTCCCTGTGTATTCCATGTGGTGAGGTCCATGTGCATAGTCACCATTGGTTTTGATTAAAAAGGGTACTTGGGGTAAAGAAGTTGTTAGTCTTGCAAGATTCTATCATGTGATCTCTGGCATCATTTCTATCACCAAGGCTACGATTTCCAACTACCAACCCTTCTTCTTTGTTTCCAACTTTGGCATTCCAGTCACCAGTAATTATCAATGCACCCTGATTGTGTGTTCGATCAATTTCAGACTGCAGAAGCTGGTAAAAAACTTCGATTTCTTCATCTTTGGCCTTAGTGGTTGGTGCATAAGTTTGAATAACAGTTGTATTAACTGGCCTTCCTTGTGGGCATATGGATATTATCCTATCACTGATAACATTGTACTTAAGGACAGATCTTTAAATGTTCTTTTTGACAACGAATACAACACCGTTCATCTTCAAGTTTTGGTTCCTAGCATAGTAGATCATATGATTGTCGGAGTCACAATGGCCCAAACCAGTCCATTTCAGTTCACTAATGCCCAGGATGTCGATGTTTCTGTGCTGCATTACTTTTTTGACGATTTCCAATTTTCCTAGATTCGTACTTCGTACATTTCACGTTCTGATTACTAATGGATGTTTGCAGCTATATTTTCTCATTTTGAGTCATGCCACATCAGCAGATGAAGATCCCAAAGGCTTTACTCCATCCACGTCATTAAGGTTGACTCCACTTTGAGTCTTCTGAGTACCTTTTAATCTGGGGAACTCATTTTCCGACACTGTTTCTAACAGTGTTTCACTACTCTTCATCAAGTTTTCCCTGGCTAATTCTTTTCAGAGGTAGATTGCCTGGTCCTTCTTCCTAGTTTGTCTTACGCTGGAAGGTCAGCTAAAACCTGTCCACCATGGATGACCCTGCTGATACCTAAATACCCGTGGCATAGATTCCAGCATTATAGCAACAAGCCAGCCTCCACTGCAGACAAGTGGGGGCTGCTTGCTCTTCCTTTACTCAGTCTTCCTAGCCTGCTCTTTCCCTTTACTCTGAAAGAAACCAGAGACAAAAAGCCACATGTTACATGATTCTATTCATATGAAACAGACAGAAAAGATAAATTGTCAGAGAGACGCAGATTGGCAGCTGCCAGGGGCTGGGGGAGCAGTTACAGGGAATGACTGCTAACAGATCTAGGGTTTATTTTGGGGGTGATGAACAGGTAGAGACAGGAGACTTCCATCGCATTATAAATGCACTCAGTGCCACTGAATTGTACACTTTAAAATGGCTAGTGTTATGAAATTTCTTCTCAATTAAAAAAACAGAATGTGCTGATAGTTATTTGTAGGGAGCATGATAGAATTATCTAAAATTAAATTTTTCTTCCATAAATTCCTCCTGGTGGTCTGCTGCCAATGTCTCAGCTAGAATCTTGTACAATGAACTTAGAATCATCGGAGAGCTTTAAAAATGTACAAGTCTGTGCTCATCTTCTAGAGACTCAGGTTTCATTGGCCTTTTGTGGGGTCCAGACACAAAAAAATCTCTTCAGTTGTTTCTAATCTTCAGCTAGGATCGAGATCCAAAGACTCAATGCAAAATTACAACTCCAGAAACTTACATGTCTAGGAATATATCAGTATTTGTTGGGATTTCAGCTTTTCAATTTCTAAATGCCCTGCTAATTGAATGACCCGCAAGCTCCCGCTGCAATTCCGCTGCAGACACTGGGGACAGAGAGACTGTTGGGAGACAGCGCCCCCTCGTGGTAGAACGTGGTAACGGTCGGGCCAGGTTTGAGCTCACCCTTCCTTTCTATTGATGGTTTCCCAAGTCACAGTCCCATAGACCAGCGGGGTCAGCATCACTTCCAGCCCACGTCTGGCTGGGTGTGTGCTGCCGGCGAGAAGAGCACTCTTGAGTTCTAAGTCCGCCCTTCCTGACATGTCAGCAACAGTAACTAAAAACCCGGGACAAAGTTGCCAGCCTTGCTCGAATCGTCGGGAGTATCAGTTGCAGATACAAGCTGCAGGGAAAGCTGAGCTGAGCTGGAATTCTTCCTGGAGCTTCATAAGGGAAAAATAAACAAAACCAGGAACTACTTCAACAGTTACACAGCTGTGGGGTATGAGAAGGCCAGTGTGTAAATATTTAGCACAACAAACTCATGGAAGATTTCATTCCATTGGGCCCCTAGGGTGGCAGCAGAAGGCAGAGGCTTGTGGAGCACTCACCACTGAGGACAGTCTCCCCAGGGTGGACAGGACAGTGGGCCAGACTGCAGACGTGGGTCCAGGAGCCCGTGCGTGGGGAGCCTAGTCTCTATGAAGAAAGCTTTACGTGTGTGTACCTTGTATCAGAATCACCTAGTAGCTTGTCCAGAAGTTCCTGCTAAGGACCATTCTCCTCAGTTATGATTCAGGAGGTGAAGGAACCCCAGGGAATTCTGAGAAGCAGTGGAGGAATCTGCTATTCATCCAGGGTATCCTTGTTTCCTCCATGAGGCCTTACAATAGCCCTCTGAGGGAGATGTCACCATCCCCATTTTACAGATAAGCAACTAAGGGTTGGGGAGGTGAAGTTGGGATCTGCAGTCTCACAGCTGGTCAGGGATGAAGCTTGAACCGTAACACCAGGGGGTGGGGGTGCTATTTGATCGTAGGAACAAGTCAAATCCTTCATTACTGGGCCTGGTGAGAAACGTCAGGGCAGAACCAGTGATGAGACAAGATCTGAGAGCTGTGTGCAGAGATCCTCATGGGCCTTCTGTCCTTGAGGCAGCTCTGTCCTAGAGCCTGGGATGGTGCTGAGCCTCTGTGGGTGGTTCCGAAATCCGTAGGGGTGAGGTAACCCAGTGCCACAGAGTTGATTCCAACTCATAGCAACTCTATAGGGCAGAGCAGAACTGCCCCATAGAATTTCCAAGGAGCGCCTGTTGGATCTGAACTGCTGATCTTTTGGTTAGCAGACATAGAACTTAACTACTACACCACCAGGATTTTGGGGGGTTTGGGGTACAAGGGTAGGGGAAAGAGAGCAGAAGGTAGAAAGAGGGAGGGGAGGCAGGGTCCAGCAGCCAGGCTGAGACTATGGAGACACAGAGGGAGATGGGAGCCACAGAAGAGGCGATGTTTGGCTAGAGTCTCCCTCCCTTAGTCGTTTCTCCTTCCTTCAAGATCAATGTTCCTTTCTTGATTCTTTCTTCCTGTTTCTTTCTTCTCTGATAAAGGGTTTTCTTTTCCCTCAGAGATCCCTGCAGTATGTCAAGGAGAAACGAGCAATCAATTATATAAAGAAGGACATCGAATTCAGGTCCATCTGCAAGAAAACCCACACCCGTCTTCCCACAGTGGGCACTGCCTCAGCTGGCCCTGAGCTCCTCTCTGTCGCCAGCCCCCTTCCCACAAGGCTGAGCTCAGTCTCCACAGAAACGTGACACCATCAATTCCCTGTGGCGATGGCACTTATCAGTTTCTCATGTTTCCTGCAAGTGAGCTTCAGAGACAGGGAAGCTTTCAAGATACAGCTTAAGATACACAATTGCTGCCCTTTGTGGAGCCCAACAGAAGTGTGCAAACGCAATGTGTATTATCTTCTTTTACAGTAATTACATCCTCATTGTGCAGATTTAGGAAAACCAGTTCTGTCAAATGAAAGGATAAAAGGGCCTCTGGGGTCTGGAGAAACCAAGGTCACTTGTTTTTTTCAGTATCAAATACATTTAAGAATGAAGACATACCCAAAGAAGCTTCTAGAATGGTGGTTGGTCAAAAATGCTTATCAGTAGCAAGTAGATATTTTTAACATATAGGATATAATGCAGTGTAATTTTTCTTATTGTAAGATAATTAAAGGATTTGTAAAAATTATGGTCTGTGGGTTCAACACCGCTGCACTCAGGTGTAAAGCTGTATTTTGAGTAACTCCTTTCAGTTCAGATTTGGATTGTTTTTGGAAATAACATCAAAAGTGTAAAAGGAAGGCCTTTTGTCCGGTCACATTCATGAGCAGACTATGTACGGGCGGTAGTGAAAGTTTCCATCTGCTAATGAGACTCTTATTTCTAAATATTGGAAACCCTGCTGGCTTGGCGGTTACGTGCTATGTCTGCTAACCAGAAAGTCAGCAGTTCAAACCCACCAGGCGCTCCTCTGAGACTGTGGAGCAGTTCTCCTCTGTCTTACAGGGTCACTATGAGTAGGAACTTGACGGCGGTGGGTTTGGGTTTGGTTATCTCTAAGCAGGTTCTACTGCTCTCCCTGCTCTGTCACCCATTCGAAGTAGTTGGGTGGACACACCAGTGTCCTCTAGCTTACCTTAAGAATGATCAGAATGATTGGGCTTGGAGGCGGGGGGACAGTCTCCGACCCTGACTCATAGCAGCATCCTGTGTGTCAGTAGAACTGTGCTCCATAGGATTTTCAGTGGCTCAGTTTTTGGGAAGTAGACTGCCTGACTTGACTTCTGAGGCTCTTCTGTGTGGACCCCAATTGTCACCCTTTCAGTTAGCAGCCAGGCACATCAACTGTTTGTACCATCCAGGAACGTGAATGGATTAAACTTATGAAATACACCAAGTCTTTCCAACCTGAGCAAGAGTCCCTGGGTGGTGCCCATGGTTAACACTCTGGGCTGCTAACTGAATGGTTGACAGTTTGGATTTCTTCCAAGGTGCCTCACAAGAAAGGCCTGGCAATCAACTTCTGAAAATTTGGCCACTGGAAACACTGTGTAGCCTGTTTCTACTCTGACAGACACGGAGTCACCAAGGGTCACAGTCAACTTGACGGCAACTGGTCTTTAAGCCTTTGGGGGCTTTCTTAAGCTGTTTAGACCCAAAGCAACATGCTGAGTCCAGCATCACTGCAGAATTCAGGGTAAAAAATGGCCCTGGCATAAAATAATAATTAAAAAAGACCCTGGCTCCTGGTCTTTTGTCTTCACTGCTTTTTATCTCAGTAAGCTACATTACACAAAACAAGTCCCTCTGCTTTCTCAGTTACCTCCTCTCTTTCACCACAGTCACCTTTGGCCTTGACAGGCTGGTTATAGACTTGTGGTACTGCACACACCTGGCTCCTCCTGTTCTCTCTGCCTGGGACACATCTCCATCCTCCCAGCCTCCCTCCATCCATTAGGGTCCAGTTCAAGTCACCACTGCTTACTTACATCTCTCAGCTAGCTGTGAGACCACCTTTCTTTGACCCCGTCTTTTGTTCCTGCTAAAGCTGATTCATGTTCTGCTGAAAACTTTGTGGATTCACATGCTGATTATGTAGCTATTGTCTCTCAGCTTCAAACTCATTTTTTTTCTGTGGTCGACTTTGTGCCCAGAGGCTGAAACTGCAAACTTACTTTCTGTGATGTCCTGCCAGAAGTGAGTACTAGAGGGAGGCAGGAAGGGTGAAGAGAGTTTTTTCTGTGTTTTCCTTATAGTTCTGTCATGCCAACAGCATCGCAGTAATGGTGATTTGGCATTTACGTGTGCTATGGTGGCTAGCCAAAAGAACTGCAGCTGGAATCCACCAGCTGTTCCTTGGAAGCCCTATGTGGCAGTTCTACTCTGTGCCGTAGGGTTGCTGTGAGTTAGAATCAACTCAAAGGCAACAGGTTTGGTTTTTTGGTATATAAATAAAATATTTTGCCCCAGTAGTAACAGCAGGAGTTTCAGCCTCCAGATTCTTTCAGCACTTGGAGAACTAGCCTCTTGTCATGCCCTCCCCAGGGGTACCAGCCACAGCATGGTACAAACCCCTCTGCTCCGCACAGCCCACCTTTGACCTCTTAGCTCTGATCATCTCAGCCCCTTCCTTTTAAGGGTGGTACTGCTTCCTGCAGTTTTTATCTCTGGGTTACACTAATGGTTCCCTTGTTCTCAGTCCCTCAACATCCGGTTCCCTCCAGTCATTTGTCCTTGTTGCAACACCTAGGGTTGTGTCTGTTTTCTTGACTGAACTGTGACTTAACAGTGCCTGATACTGTGAGTGAGGCCCATCAAAACTGAAACAAATCTGTTGCTGTAGAGTTGACTCCAACTCATAACGACCTGACGGGACAGAGTAGAATGGTCCCCCAGTTTTCAAGGAGTGCCTGGTGGATTCACACTGCTGACTTTTTAGTTAGCAGCCATAGCTCTTAACCACTATGTCACCAGGATTCAAAAACCCAATAAAGTCTCAAAGATGGGGTTTAGAAACTGATTCATGTCCGTGGCCTTTAAATGCTATTCTGAGCAACTCATCAGTGAGGAATGGGCTACTGCTTCTGAATGAAGAGTTAAAAGAATAACAGTCATAAAATGGGAGCATCTCCTGGTCACCCTAATTACAGTAATAATGATGAGCACAAGAACTGTGGGTTGAAGTGGCCTTGTCCAGCTGGACAGCTTCCAGAAAGGAAATTACTAGCTTAGGGTCTTAAACTTTAAGTCTCATGCAGAGAACCAGACAGGCTCAAAAGTAGGCCTTCATTTCTTTAGCCAACAATCTCACTGAAAAACTGACTCCGAATTTAATTTAAAGATCAGTGAAAAAGAGGAAGACCCTCAACAAGACGGATTGACACAGTGGCTGCGACAAGGAGCTTAAGCATAAAAACGATTGTGGGCATGGCGCGGGACTGGGCAGTGTTTTATTCTATTGTGCATCGGGTCACCATGAGTCGGAACCAGCACCTAACAACAACAAATTTAATTGTGTGGATTGTGGAATAACACTATAAGTGGAATTTAAGTATGCTGTGACTCTTAGGTGAAAGGGTACTGACTGAGGAGTGAAACCCTGACACTCTGAACTGACACCTCTGGGTCAACTCCGACAAAGCTGAGAACCTCGAGTTCCATATCTCTATACAGTGGGAGCATCTGCCTGTAGACCTATAACTAGAAATTAGACCCCAGCACAGTTCAGGGGGGAAAAGCCAAATCTGACCTAGGAACACATAGCTCATATGCCAATTACATTTTGCTAGTTTATGTAGGCAGAAATCTTGAAATTATGTGTGAAAATGGAGTTGAAAAGGCTATAAGGCTTTCTTTGGATTTCTTTGCACTTCTCAGAGTCCAGATTTAGTGTGTTAGCTTCCCCAGGTGGCAGTGGCTCCACTGGTTTTCTTGGTTTAATGACATGTGGACTCTCTGGTGTCCTGCATTCAACAAGTGTGAGATGCTCGAACTTCCTGCTATCCGGTAGAAAAAAACCCCAGAGGCTTAGGGAGATGGGAATGTGCATTTCCATGGGGCACAAACACTCAAGTGTGTCTTCTGATGGCGTCCGGAAACACATGAATAAGGGGTGCACCCACATCTTGAAAAGTTCTGTGGTGACTCTGCTTCTTAGGCTGGGGTGAATAGGAAAATTGCCATCACTGAGGTGGGCCCAGGCAGGAAGATACACGAACTATGTAACAGGTATTTTAAGAGAAGGAATTTAATTTGGGCATCGGTTGTACCAGTGCTGGAGGGCTGAGGCAAAGAGTCATTCACCGAGATCACCCACAAACAGTAACCTAGGAAACAGCTACCACCCCTGGGGCTGAGAGAAGCAAGTGAAGAAGTCAGGGTCACAGACCTAGAAGCTTGAAGGAAGGGCCCTGTAAAATCGGGGCTCAGGGGTCACAAAGAGGGTGCTGCCATGCTTCTGTTGCTGCCTTTGAGATCTAACAGGCCGCTTCTGGAAGTGTTTCTGAAGGCCTACAGAAGCTGAAACCAACTGCTGTGAATCCATTGCTGAGACCGTAAGATAGTAACACTAAGCAGATTCTAAGAAGGAAGTTCCTGCCTCGCCTCCTGCTTTCCATGCTCCATCTAGTGCCCTCTATTGACCAACAGCAGCAGTGACAACAAACCATTAGGTTTGTTTCTATTAAAAAATCAGCTATTACCCTGGTGGCATAAACCCTAGTATCATAATGGGTTAAGTATTACGGCTGCTAACTAAAAGGTCGGCAGTTAAAATCCACCAGACACTCCTCGGAAACACTATGGGCCAGTTCTACTCTGGCCTGTAGAGACTACAAGTCGAAATCAACTTGATGGCAATGTTTGGTTTTGGAGTACCGGAGAAATGTAGTTTGTAGACTCCTTCCCCAGTGTCACAGAGTACCTTAGAGTGGATTTGAGTGGTAATAGCTAATAACTAGCATAGAACTTACTCTATCTCCTTTAGTTTAAAAGCAAACGCCTCAAAGATAGGAGCATCCTTGGAACCCTCCTCCCTCACCATGGCAGTGCAGGGCTTAGTATCTGTTCAATGTCATGGCTTAGTCGACATTTGCTGAACATCCCTGCAATAATACAGTGTTTTGGACTTCAGCTGTATGTTCAACATGTATGAACACAGCACTCATAGCATGTTTATTTCTCTAGCTAGAACCTCTTTTCCATCCCAAACAGGATCATTCTGGACAAGTTTATCAGGAAAGCAGAGCCTGCCTTTTGTAAAAATGGAGTAGTCTCTGTTGTCTGTGGTTTGACAGATGAACTAGGGCAGCTTAACCATTCTTGTAAAACACTTTTGCAGAAAAGTCATTGTTAAGAAGCAAGGATCAGCTTCCACAGTGATGCGGAGACTTCTGAAGTTTGCAGATCAAAAATAGCTTGCAGAGTCTGAGAAACTTTCAAGTCTTTCTAAAAATAACCCCAGAACCAGGAGGAAAAACTCAGCCTTTGCACCTACCCAACATCTTTAACCAAATAAGGCTGACACTGAGCATTTCTGGTTGTCTAAGTTATTAGAAGTTCGAAGGAGATAAAAGTTGAGTCAGTAATTAACCCAGCTCACTGCAGAAGGGCTAAAGCACAACGGTGTTTTAGTGAGGTCAAAGAACTTATTTAATAATGGCCTTGAAATGATGTGGATAGTCAACTGCTCAGCGCTGAATCCTCAATGTCAAACTAATTACACTTGCCTAGTCTTTTTCTTTCTATTGAAATAAAAATGATAAAAATGTGCAACATGATTTTGCAAGATATACATCAGCTTCTTCTTTGAAACACACAGAATCCAATGAATATCAATTAAACTATACGCTATGCATGAAAAGACACCAATTATTACAAACTGAGCAGAATTATTTTTATTTCAAATTCGGCTTCCAAAGACAGATATCCAGAAATGGCTCCATACATTTGCATTTATGGTTCTAATTATGTTTTGGATGTCATTTTGAACCCAGATTCTAATGAATTCACTAGGTCATGAGGGCTCTTACCAATGGTATTTTGCAGGGAAAGACTTCATTAAATCTGCATCGGATTGGAGTCTTTTATGGAAAATGCAAGTCCTTTATCAAATGAAGCCTGTTTACTGTTAGGGAGTTACAAGGACTATTGGGTAATATTTATATTCTAAAACTAGACATTTTCTTCTTAGTTTCCATGCCAATGCAGCCTAACAAAAAGATGATTTATCTATTTTCTATCCAATTCTAAAACAGAATGGAAATAAAGATCACAGGACACTATAATGGAAGCAGGCAACAAAGATTACAGAACCATAAAATGTTCTGGGATACGCTATATTGTTGATGAGAGCAATAGGATGAAGAGAGTTAAGCAGAAAACTGTATTTTAAACATAGAAGATTAATGTTTCAAGATTGGCCAATTTGTTTCCCTCTAGAAATGTACAGAACATGGTTCTCTAGGGAAGACTAATCAATTAAAACTCTGTGCGCTCTTCTACTTTGGAGTGGAATGAGGAATACATTTGTCTTGTTATTACATAAATAAATCTCATCTCCAGGGTCTGGAAATATAACTTTATTGAGACACAGTGAATTTGTGTGTCATCTCATCTTTTTGCATTACAGCAGAATTGATTTTATGATTCCTTACTCGTAAATTGCAGGCCAGAGGCAGAAAAAGACATGGAACTGCTTTTTCTTTGTCTTCGCTTGTCTCACAGCCTGGGCGTGCCCCCCTTTTTGTTCCCCAACCCCATCTAGTTCTTCAGGATTACCATTCTAGTTGCTATTACCCTAAAAATCAATTTTAAAAGAGTAGTCCAGACTGGGATGCATTCCTGGCCTCGAAACTGAGGGTTATCCCTGAGATCTTGTGCCAAATCCTGGAATTAAACATTTTGTTAAGAATTACCTGAATGTTCTACAACTTGAAGAATGTTATTATCCATCATACCTGTAGAAATGGTTGAATTGGAGAATGTTTTGCTATGTATAGTCTCAACAACAGAAAATCCAATCAATTTTTTCAAAAAGGAATGGCCACTGTCACGAAATGTGTGGCTACAAAAATCAAACTGTCTTTTTCTTTTCTCTTCACTTTCCATCTCCTAAGATGAGAGCATTTGACTTTCTGGCAGTCTGCTAGTGGGTCCTGTCTTCAGGATGGATTTGGTCACTCAGTCCAGAGTGCTTTTTTTTTTTTTTTAAGAGAAATGCACTGTTGGCTCCTATATATGCTTACTAGTCTAACCAACAGGGAAACCCTGATGGCATTATGATTAAGTGCTACGGTGCTAACCAGAAGACTGGCAGTTCCAATCCACCAGAGGATCCCTAGAAACTCCATGGGACAGTTTGTTCTACTCTGTCAGACTGACTCAGCAGCAACATGTTTAGTTTTTTTTTTGTTGTTGTTGGTTTAGTCTAAGAACATATGGGGAAAAGTAAATTCCTAACACAGAATTATAAAGCACTCTGAATTCTCCTTAACTCCTTAGATTTGCTCTTCAGAGATTCCTTGAGAATATTTCAGAAAGGTTGGCCCTAAAACAGAAGTCAGGTCTTAGCCTCCCTTCCCGGCCAGGTGAGCCCCAGCCTATCTACTTGCCACCTAGCCTGATCCCAAGCTTAAATTTCAGGAATGGATTGGTGTTCTGGGACACCCACCCAGAGGAGGTTCACACTTCCCATCTCTTCACTCACACCCAGTCTGTCAGGCTTCTGAAGGCACCTCTTTTGCCATCAACGCCAGCTGGTTCCCTCTCTTAACTGTATACAGCCACTCTGTACCCCGAAGCAGCGAGGCGGCCCGGTTCTGCAAGTGTCTCAGCTAGGCTGTGCCTTATCCCTGATCTTTGGGCCTCTTTTGAGTTTATCTAAATCTCTGGGTTTTAACATTTCAACTGACTTTTTGCCTTCTCTCTATATGACAGTGCAATTCTGGTGGCACAGTAGTTACGAGCTATGGCTGCTAACCAAAAGATGGGCAGTGTGAATCCACTGGGCACTGCCTGGAACTCCTGCGGGGCAGTTCTACTCAGTCCTACAGGGCCATTATGAGTTGGAATCCACTCAGTGGCAACGGGTTTGGTTTTCTCTTTTCTTTCTTTTCCTTTCCCTTCCTTTCACCGTCCCTCCCTCTCCTTCCTTCTTCTTTCCTTCTTTTTATATAAATATGACCATTCCAGAAAGAGATCACTTAAATCTGAGCAGTTAACTACTACTTACCAACTGACAGTGTGGATCATGGCAAGATCAAACAAAAAGCACAGCTGTTCGGGCTGGTGCTTTGCTCTAGCCTCAGAATGAAGTGAAAGAATACAGTTAAGCACTGTCCATACAATGGAGCACAGAATGACTCACTGAGATCGCTAACTTCACAGATGAAACACAGCAAAACAGCAGTTGCAAACAAGTTTTGGGGCTGGAGATCCAATTATGCATTTTAAAATGCAGTCTTCTTTCGATTCCAGGCAAGGAGGGTAATTACAGCTCTTCAGTGCCCAAGACGTACCTCCCAGCATCCTTCCAACCCAATGACCTTCTTCTTTCTTTCTAAAGCTATTTTGAGTAACACTGGCTAAAAACAATCTTTGTGTAGGTGGGATTAGTGACTAGACTTTTCTCCTTCTCATTGTACCATCCAGTACACGTTTCTTTCAGTTTCCCAATAAGGGACTTGGGCAAATACTTACATGCACAGAGTCAAGCTGTACATCTGTTTTAAATGTCAGTAAGAAAGAAAAATTTTCCTATGTGTTAGATAAATATTACGAAATAATGGTAGCAATGACTTGTTTTTATAACACTTGCCGAAACATTCCTCCTTTGAGGACAGTGATTATTAAGGAGTGTTGTTGTTACGTGCTGTTGAGTTGATTCATAGAGACCCTCTAGGACAGAGCAGAGCTGCCCCGTGGGGTTCTAAGGGACAGCTGGTGGATTTTGAACTGCTGACCTTTTGGAAGCAGCTAGAGCTCTTAACTGGAATCCTGGTGGCATAGTGGTTGAGTGCCACGGTTGCTAAGCAGAAATGTCGGCTGTTCAAATTCACCAGGCAGTCCATGGAAACTCTGTGGGGCAGTGCTATCCTACAGGGTTGCTATGAGTTGGAATCAACTCAACAGCAGTCGGTCTTTTTTTTCTTTTTTAAAAAAAATAGCTCTTAACCATTGTGCCACCAGGGCTTGGAGAAGTGGTGTGAGGGGTATTTATGCCTCTCAGCCTGGGGGATTTTTCAATGTACACATTCCCCCCTCCACAAACATTTTCACACATTCCCCTTCTTCCCTTCCTAGAGCCAATTCTATCGCAATCCCTAGTTGTAGAGTTTCATGCATCTTTGTGTAGTGGGTGGGGAAAACAACATGACAACTATCGTTTTAAGCTTATCAGTGGATAAAGTGTTTCCAATTTGAATTCTACAAAAACATAAGTAGACATTTTTTTAAATTACATTATTTATTCTTAGATGATCCCTCTTAGTCCTGCATGCGTTGTTAGCACAAAAAGTGGAACTTCATCACAGCCTCCCTTGAAGAAGTGAGAGTGGCAGACAGATACCACCTGAAGTCGCAGGATGGCCCAAGACTGCCAGGCCTTGGTAATACTGTCAATAACCTACACAATGTTCAATAGAAAAATCTACCAAATATCCTCTGTTTAATGTAAACAAGGCAGGAGGCAAAACAGAGTATTACAGTGACACTATTTTACAGGGCCCAGAAATATGATTATCAAGCATGTTTTAACATTGAGAGTCAAAGTGACATGCATATTTTGATTTACTGTACAACCCAAAATGTAATTACCATATAATTTGTGGTTTTCGTACTTCACTGTACCTTCATTGCCTAGGAACTTCACAATTAAATGGTAGTTGTAAAGTTATGCAGTAACTTATGGAAATAGGTTGCCATGAATTTTTGATGTAATTCTGTAATTTGTGCCCCGTAAAATTAAGTGTAACAATCTTTACACTAGCAACAGTGTAAGCAAGCTAAGGATTTTGGTCCTTATATATATATAAATATATGTACATATATATATACATACACACATAATCATGTACAAAAAAAAAAGCTATGAATCCTCTCATAGCTCCCATATTGCACAGACAGATCCACTGTGAGGAGAGAGCACAGTGACACCGTGGATGCTACAATGATCATCAGCTAAGGACAAATCTGAGTTTTATCGAGTCAAGAAGGTGGCTCAATGCTAAAGGTAAACCCAAAGACTGTTAAAGATCAAAGTTAACGCAAAAAAGTGCATCCCTATTTATACAAATGTGAAGTGAGGCTGAGCTCCCTCTGGAACTTGTTATATTAATCAAGTGTCGAGGTGGCACCTTCCACCCAACGTGGCGCACATCAGTCATGGTTTTATCAGTACTAAGGGATGTCAATACTCAGCTTCCCAGAGACAGTTAAAAAAGACTAGTGACGTGACACAATACTCCACGAACAATCCGAGTCACTTTGAGAACTTGTGCTGGCTCTGGGACTGAACAAAACACAGAAAAGACAAAAAAAAAAAAATGCTATAAGAAAGCATTTTCCTAAAAGAAACAGAAATTTAAAAAAATTATACTTTAAGCTTTAGCTAGTTAAAAAGCAAAATCATTACAATAACTTAGGACAATGATGTTCTCAGAAGCAGCATATGCACAAAAAAAATAAGGGTTAAAGCTTTTCTCGGCTTGGTTTTATGGTTTTGCCATAAGGTCCCATTTGGGAAATCAAGCTTAAAATGTATTTTTGGTTTGAGAGGTCACATCCTTGCTATTACATCTATTGAGCACTATGCAAAAACATTAAGAAGTAGATGGTATCTCTCAATGCCTTATTTTAAATACACTGACATCAACACAGACCACTACATCTGATAACAGACTGTTCCCTGTAAGAACTGATCAATAAACACGGCAAACTGATTCAGGCTTTCCCACCATTAAAATCGTCTAGAGAAAATCACCCACCAAGTAACAGTCTCCACTTTCGGCCTTTCATTGTCCTGCTTAACAAGTTTCTTTGAGTATGCTACCTAAGATTTGCATTAAAATAAAAATTTAATCTTATTGTTGTTGTTTAAACAGTGTTAAGCATTCTGGAGCTCAGACTATTCATAATCTTTTGATATTTTGTTCTTAACAGCAAAAACTATAAAATAAATCAGAAAAATGAATGTAACAAAATTAGCATAGTATAAATTAGCATAGTATAAACTATGCCTCTATGTACATGCCACGTGATGTACTCACGCAAACACACTACAGAAAGTGAATTCTTAGAAAGGGCAGTGACAATTTCTTTCAAGATGGAAAGCTGGATATTTTGCTCCCCCCGACAGCAATAAATGGGAAGATAGGAGGAAAGTGCTGCTGCTGAATATTTCAACTTTAAAAAAAAGAGCTTCAAAGCAACATTTGAGTGATAAGCATCACTTAAATAAAGACTACGAAATGAACTAGCAAACACCGTTGTGTAATGAAGTTCACGCATGTTGTGCATGGCACAGCCTTGTTCAACTGCCCACATGCACCTGCATACACACCCACTCACATACATACCCAATTGACCAGATGCTTTTAACACATCAACAGAATATTTAAAAGACTTGTGTTTTTCTCTTTCAGAATCATTTAAAACAAATGACTGAACAAAATAAAAAACAATGTAAACAGTAAGAGGCCACTGGCATTTTGATGGTAGAGCCTAAGAGTTACCAGTCAGTTCCCTGCCTAGATACTACCGTGGGTTTCATTATGAAAATCAGGCTATAAAGCAGTTTTCAGGAGGTGGAAAAGAATTTTAACCCAAATATCTGTTAATTAGCTTAAAAAAATACTACTTTAGTGAACACTATTAATGATGAGCACACATTTAGCATTGTTCCAAAAATGACAACAGTTTAAATAAGCCAGGACCCACATGTGAAAAACAATCACGAATGTGGCAATGTCCACAAAAGAGTAAAAGAACGTTCTTCAAAAAATATATATATTAATCAAGATTCTTTGTTGTATTAAATTGTTACTCTTAGAAAAGCTGAAGGAAGTCAATGGTACTCTACACATTTTTGTCTTGGGTTATCAACTCCTATAATTAATTCATTTCATCTGATGGTTCCTAAATTGTATCTTCCTAATTTATAATTTCTTTTCATATTTTGATTGATAAGAATTCTGACCTAAAAAGTTATAAAATTAGTCACTTTTTTTTTTGGCTATTCATTAATCCAAAGAATATCATCATTTGAGTCCTAGAGAATGTCAAAATGCCTTGCTACCTAACAGGATATTAAAATAACAGAAATATCAAAGTCATGGCATCAGAAATTTTGCAGCTTGACACAGTCATTAGAAATGCTTATTTCCTGAAGTTCCTTTGATTGTATCCTGGATTCGACGACGTGCAATTTTATATAGATTACCAGTATTATGAAGCCAATGAAAACATCATGTAACATTTTACCGAGAACGTCTATTCAGCAGGTCCTTAATGGTTCTGCGTAGTTTAGAGCATTAGAGCAATGCTTCATTTAAAAAGGCTTTTTATCCTCTCCTGGCTAAGTGGAACAGAGTCTTTTGGATGAAAGGGGTGCAATAGTTCTGTCCGTCTGGCTACTTGAAAGATGCTATTTATGGTGTAGAGGAAGCATGGTATTTCACAAATGCAATTGCCGCCAGCTCCTTGCAAAACTCTTCCAACACGATCACACCCTCGAGCAATGTGATGTGGTCAATACTGGCAAAGGAAGAGCAGATAGTACATCAATGCAAGACATTAGCAGATGAATACGTTTCGGTGACACTTTAAAGACTGACTTACACAGGGCCTTCCGGTTCCAAACCAAGTAACCGCTTTCTGACCAGTAGAAGTTTGGGAGTAAAGTCTTGAATACGCTGGATTCGAACCATAAGGTCTCCAACAACCTGTGACAGACAGACAAGAGGAACTCAGGCTCTGAAATCAACTATGTAAGGAATTTTCACAATAAAGAAACTTCATTCTCTAATACTAAATAAATAATGTCAATTGTCACTACTGATAGGGTTATTTTTCACCAAGGTCTCACACCTATGCCTTGTATATCTTTCAAATGAGTAAATTTTTCTTTTTTTTCACAGCATAGTCAACTAGTCCATAAGCCATAATAATTTACTTTTAAACAGCAAATATAATCTTTCTCATTATGTGATACTATCTACATACAATCCTTTTAAAATGTCAGCTGCATGGATTTATCAAGATAGACCAGAGAATACAGCAAAACCAGTGACTCACCCTGACGATCACAGAGAAGAGAGATCTACACCCTGAAGCAAGGTTCACGTAGGGATCTAACAGGTACTCGTGGACGTGCGGGTGCGGGAAGAGAGAAAGACGTGACAAGACTGAGGTTACTTGTAAGTTTACATCATATGGCTGTGGAGAAGTCAAAGAGAAAGAGAGACGTGATGTTATTTACAGTGTACGTTATCTGTGAACTCACTTGTTTCAACTTGTCTTCCAGGAAAGAAAAGAGCCATCACCTCCCTCCCTCTCCATGCTTTTCTACAGTGAAAGTATCCACAACTGAATTAGCTCTAACCATCCCAGCCAAAGGACCACAATCCTAAGATTTAAAAAAAAAATAAACCAGGGATATAGACAGAGAGAACAAATATATAACTTTAACAGTCAGAACTTCTGTTTTATGTAGGTTGATTATAGTTGAAGAGGTCATCAAGAGTGCACGTTTGTGCTCTAAGTCTTATCACTAAGAACACAGACTTCAAAAGAAGAAAACCTATCCGTGAGTCACTGGTTCAAAATCCAGCCTTAAGCAAGATAAACCCAAGGTGAGCCCTATTCCCAATAAAGCGAAGTGTGAAGAGCCTCTTCTCTTTCTGGAATCTATCTACAACAGAATGGCTTTCTCTAAGACTCAACTCAACAACAAACTAAGAATTCACCTTGTTTATGTTTCAGGTACAGAGGAAATTTAAAAAAAGTCTAAGAAGAACACATTTGATATAGAAGGAGGGCAACAAATTTAATATACAATGTAATAAATATAAAGCTGCACAGGACTCTCCATTTTAGGGGAAGTTCAGGTTACTGGCAGTCTAAATACCCTAACTGCGCCCTGGAAACCCTAAGGGGCAGTTCTACTCCATCCTACAGGGTTGCCATACGGGTTGAGTTTTTCATTTTTCTTCATTTTGGGCTGTTCAGCTTTTTAGGTTGCTGAATTCTGCCACTCAAAGGTGCTGAAGCAACAAAGTTTGGCTTTAAACAACAATACACTGCCATTTAAACTTTGCATTTTCTCTATATGATGTTACCCTGAATTTCTGTGTTATTTTAACAAAAGTCTATGAATTAGGTTGCTTAAGAAATTTAAGACTGATTTGGATTATTTCTCAGTGTTGCAAAAATGAAAATAACTTACAGCATGGTAGAAACTGCTTCACTATTCCCTGAGATGGTCTCTACTCCACATTGTTAATAACTTTAAAACAAGTGGGCCTTTCAGTGGGTTGCTAATAGTATGTGTTCGTACCTATTATTTTGGATCTCTCTCTTTTGTACTTTATACATTATGTGCATATTCACAGAAATATGTCTCTGACATATCTGGTCTATTTTTTGACCGAACTCACACTGATTAGAAAGTCTAAGTTGACTTAAAAGCATATTTACGTTACCAGCGAACCCAGTCTTGATCTTTCTACTTATGGCCAAATGGGTGGATGATCAACCTAAGATTTAAATAAAATCTTTAAAAATCTCAGCAGTTTGATGTTCTCCGTTAGCTGTTGTTGGCAGGTGCCATCGAGTAGATTCTGACTCACAGTGACCCCGTGTCCAGCAGAAGGAAACACTGCCTGGTCCGGCACAATGCTCACAGTCACTGGTACGTGTGAGCCCAATGTTGTAACCACTGTGTCGATTCACCCTCTACAAGATGCCCCCTGAAATGTCTAATAATACCTGCACTTAAGCAATAATTTGTATCTTTGAAAGTATTTTAAAATGCTTGTTTCATTGAATTCTTCCAAGGAAATCCAGGCAGAAGGTTAGAACAAGTAATACTAAGTTTACTGTAACAATAAGAATACCAGAAAAGTGACTAAATCACTTGAGCAAGTTCAAAATCTTCAAGACCAGAGTGGGGACAAGAAATTGGGTCTCACAATTTTCCTGGTATTCTTTATATTTGGCTCTGGTCTTAAAATTTTACTATCTTTTTAAAATACTACAAAACACCAAAAACTCACCATCATCAAGTTGATTCTGACTCATAGCCAACCCGATAGGTCAGAGTAGAACTGCCCATAGTTTCCAAAGAGCACCTGGTGGATTTGAACTGTCAACCTTTTAGTTACCAGCCACAGCACTTAACCACTACAGCACCAGGGTTTCCACTACAATTACAGGCAATACTAAATGCTTATGTTAATGAAGTCGTGTTCTAAATTAACACTGACAGTACAATGGTGTCATGAATCCTTGATGCGATGGATTTTCAATTATACTCATGGAAATTAGCTACTTGAGTTAACTATCCGTAGGAAATCCTTACTCTCAACCTGGTTACCCAATCCTGTTAGGGATTTAAAAAGAAAAAAGGCAAGCAAACATTGTCAGCCAGCAAATATATTTAGGAAAGAAACTATATGAAATTAAGCCAAACACGCTTAGCATCTGTGGACTCCAGCCTTATCTTGGAGATCTGATCATACGATATTCTTACCAAAAAAGTCTTGGAAAACGAAGCACTTGAAAGACAACAGGTTTGAAATAGGGTTCCCTGGCTCACTAGCTGTGTAAACCACACGACTGAAGTGAAGGCTTTCTGACTGACACAGCAGGAACACTAGGGAACCGTCCTGCCTACCACACAGGCTTACAGAGAGAATGGCCGAGACACCGTGCTGTGAAGTGCTGTTAGCCAGTGAAATACAGAAAAGTATACTCTATTTCAGTACATTCTGTCCTCAGTGTGTACTTTTGTGTCAGCACTCAGCAAACTAAAGCAAAAAGAAAAACCAAACAGCTAGAGCACGAGGAAGGTGCAGAGTCTTCTGGCTCAATTCAAACACTACTTCTATAAAATTTTGAGCCAAAAAAGATCCCCAAGCTATAAAAAATGCTTTTCGTTAAGTTTCTGAAGACTAGTGACTTGATACTGATCGTCAGTATCTCCTATTTGTTAGCGTAATCAGACTTAAACTAAGCCCAGCAAAGCAGACAACAGACACAATAAACTGATGAATCCTGGCTGCCTAGACGGTTGACATAGCCACGTCTGGACTATATGGTATCCACAATGCTGTTACTGCTGCATGCCTTCAAGTCGATCCAAACTCACACCAAGAAACCCTAACCCACTGCCCTGGAGCTGACTGACTCACAGGGACCCTACAGGACACAGCAGAACTGCCTCACTGAGTTTCCAAGGCTGCAATCTCTGTGGAAACAGAACGACATGTGCTTCTCCTGAGGAGCGGCTGGTGGGTTCCAGCGGCCAATTTTTCAGGTACCAGCCCAGCTCTTCACCACTGTGTCACCAGGGCTCCTCTCCAACCCAGAGTGACCCTGTAGGACACAGCAGAACTGCCCCAGAGGGTTCCCTAGGCTGCAAATCTGGTTACTGAAGACACCCTGCGGATGGAGTACACACCTCTTATGGTTCTCCATCCTTGCATAAATAGTTAACTAACTAACAAGCATAAGGAGAACAAGTACTTTAATATACAATTTAAAATTCCCAACTGTTGAGTTCAAAATAATCTCTATGTTGAAGCCAGTATTGTGTCACCCATTTTATTTCTACCCCAAAGTTTCAGGCATTCCTGAGCTCCCTTATACTATACTTCTGTCAACAAGAGGAGGAGGAACGGGTTCTGTAATTCCAAATCCATTTCTCAGCTAGTCAGTGACACAGCAACTCATTAACTACTGGTGATTTTTACCCACCTTTGAGTAAATAAATTAACTTTTTAAATTTCATCTCTTTATGCAAGTAAGTATGATTCATAAGTTCTTTGCCTCAAGGTGTGTCTAACACTCTGCTTTGTAATGTTAACAAGTGTTAAGTGTTCAATCTGAAATGCTATTTAGGCCTTTTGAACTGAACTAAATGAGGTCTATGGTTTCTATACATGAACTAACTAGAAGATTTGCTCAGTTAGTCATAAAAGGTAAGCACTCCACCTCCCAAAAATGTCAAGGCTATTAAGACCATGGCCTATAGTAAGAAGCAATGCGATGTAATTCACTAACAGCTCTCAGGCTAAAGAAATGCTTTGACTATACCGAATGCATTAGAAACGCACCACTTCTTGGCAATGAAGTTTCATCAAAAAGTAACCTAGTGGGAAAACTATGAAAACAATACAGTTATTTTGCTGATGATCTAAACTATTTAGGACTTGAAACGAACCCATGGTGAATGGTAACAAAATATAAAAATTAGTATTTTAAAACATATTACCTGATCAAGAATTCTTCCCATTCTGTCAAACAGAACTTTCAAAAAATGGCCTTCAAAGAAAGCTGCTTCTAAATTGCACTTTTCCAAAGCTTTGGGAGACCCCGGCCATTCCCATCGTAAGCAGACAGCACAGTAGTCTCGGAACTATGGAGGAAAGCACTTGAATCATTAAAGAATTGAAAAAACACACTGGGATTACATAGAAATGATTTCTTCCAGCTGGCATGCACAAAGACATTTAACTGCTGAGTGTGTGCTATGCGAGGTGCCTTGAGGGAGGGGGAAGGATGGATCAGATGATGCCCTGATTAGTAAGTAACAGGACACTCTGATGGTAAAGGACAGCACTTCAACTTACCAAAGTGCCTCTTCATGCTTGTGCTCACAGCCTTTCTTTTAGAGGAAGTTAACCCCTTACTGATTTTCATTTCCTATTTAAAGTTTATTTAAAAAGCAAAGTAAGCTCTATGCCAGTTTATTCTAAAGGATTACATATAGAGAGACGAATAAAGTGTCGTTGCTGCTAAGTCAGTTCCAATTTACAGCGATCTACAGGACAGTGGAGAACTACAGCTGCTCCACACAGTTTCCACAGAGCACCTGGTGGATTCGAACTGTAGACCTTTTGGTTAGCTGACGTAGCTCTTAACCACTATGCCGCCAGGGTTTCTGAAACAGATACTTGGTAACTGAGAAAGCGAGCCTGACTTTCCTACAGTGGATTTACACTAGGCAAGCTGTCTTTGCAAGGTAAAAGAGTGCTGCTCAAAGCATCATCTGAGGACCAGTGCTGTCTTCCAAACTGGGTCTTACGGTCCACACACAGTGAGAGGAGCACAAAACCCAACAATAAGCATTCAGAAATGTTCAAAGGTATGTGACTGAGTAACTCTGTATCTGTTGAATCTAATAATGAAACAGCTGGAGTTGGTATTATATTATTTTCCTTTCATTATTAATTGGCTTTTATTTCAGAAAATACTCGTTTGTGCCAGATTGGAAATAACAAAAACTTCACTGCAGATACTTTTTTCAAGTGACAAAAATCTCAAAAAATAAAAATGAATCTTAAAAGTCTTCCCAAATATGTAAGTTTAACACCTCTGAAATTCTGACCTCAAAAATCACTTACATTTTTTTTTACCTTTGTCTGTCTGACATTCATAATAATTACCTTCGCAATCAGAAACCAGAAATGAGAGAAACTTGACAGAACGAAGAAACCAAACCATGGCTGTTGAGTCAATTCTGACTCATGGTAACCCTATAAGCAGTTTAAAAATCAAATCGATGCTGAGGGGTAATTTTTAACTTCCACTGCATTTATGTTATTGCTATGTGAAAGTTACTTACTATTCTATTTCTCTAGTTACTCACATAGTAATATGGACTTGAATTCAGACTTAAAGAACTACAAATTAACTATACAAACCCAGTGCCATCAAGTCGATTCTGACTTACAGCAACCTAACAGGACAGAGTAGAACTGTCCTTTCCAGTTCCCAAGGAATGTCTGGTGGATTTGAACTACCAACTTTTTGTTAGCAGCCGTACCTCTTAACCTGTAAACCACGAGGGTTTCTAATCCATGGGATTTACATGCAAAATAACTGTTGTTTCCTAATTTGAGACAGGAGGAGGATTAGAGGCTGCCAGACATGGGGGAGGAAGTGGGAGCACGGAGTCACAGCTTAACACACACAAACTTTCTTCCTGGGGTGAAGACAATGTCCTGGAATTAGATAGTGGTAATGGCTATACACTACTGAATACACTAAAAACCATCAAATTTTAAACTTTGAAATCATTAAAATGATGAATTTTTATCTTAACGCCAAGGCAGCCAAGTGCTGTTGAGTTGGAAACAAAAAAAACACGGAATGGGTGGTCTGCAGTGTAAAATGCTATCGAGAGGAAAGAAGACTGAAAAAGGCCATTTCACTCAATAACTGAGAGGGGACCTGGCAGACAGCAGTTACTGTGAGTAGAAGGCCAGAAGGCAGGGCTGACAGGGTGACAGCCAGCCGGCCAGGAGACAGCACAGGCATGTTACTCTTTGAACAGAATGTGAGTTCAGAAGCTCAAAGGGTAACAGCCTGAATCAGACCTGCAGTGAGAGTTCTGGGTGGAATTATTGAAAAAAACCTGCTCTGGATCAGAAGGAGAAAGGGCCCAGGGGAGATACAATTAAAAATGCAAAGCAAAAGAAAAGAGAGCTTAAAGAGGTCCTGACACAGACACGTACAGTTAGTTAGCTACAGAGGAGGGTCACGAGAAGAGAAAAAGTAGTGGGAGCGCAACTCAGGTCTTGAAGAGAATGGGACAGGTTTGGAGAAGTGACTAGAAAATGTGACAAGGTTTGAAGGGGTGTGTGTGTATGTGTGTGTGTGCATTCTCATTAAATTTGATGTCCAAGGCCAGCTGCTTCACTCACCTGCCTATGAGCATCTCGGAGGTAGGTGTCATATCCAGTGCCCTCAACATGGTAGGAAGATTTTGCTTCATCTGGAACCAGACAGAGAAAACTGAAATGAAAAAAAAAATCCATAAAGATTAACATACTGAATACTGTCACCATGCAATTATGTTTTTCTATGTATTACAGTATCTGGTGCTATCTTTAATTTAGCCAAGTAGTAAAGCAAATGGAAGCTTGAAAAATGAGACTATAAGTTGTTATGTACCTATCCTGAATCAGCTCTGTAATTTACTCAGTAAAAATTCTTTCATGATTTTAAGGTCTTATTATAAATTAACTCACTGCACTTAAGAGTGGTAATAAGCCCAAAGGAAATGTACCTATTTTCTCTTTACATGACTTCAAAATGACAGATTGCCATGATTATTTGTTAATCTCAGGAAACTGGCTTTTAAGCAACTAAACTGGAGATTTTCACGTAGCCTAGCTGTGCATCTTGAGTCACACGCCATTTTCTCCAAAGTCAATGGCCAGAATCAGGCCTATCAGTGACAGCTTTGCACAGGGAGGAAGAAAGATGAAAATCACCAGAGGAAGGGTACTTAAAAATTCTTTTTTCACAACACAAACTGAACAAAAAGCAACAGCTCCATGCTTAGCATACTTGAGCACACATTTAAGATGGACAATGTCTCAAACTGGTGATTCTCAGTGCTGTTCCAGTTGAGAAGTACTTGTAACTGTTTACAAATAACTACTGAACACACAGTACTCTGCAGCTTCATTCTGCCCCTGTCACTCATTCTCTTTCTACACTAACTAGAGTTTTTCTCTCTTGATATCGACTGTTGCCCCAGGCTGTTACTTCCAACGTGACAGGAAGCTGCCACAATCTGTAGATTAAAGAAGGGAAGCCCTCTGTCCAGCTCATCATGTACTGATACGTTTCTGTAGGAGTGCACAGGCAGAACTATTTTGTATTACAAAAATAAGTAACAGATGAAAGTCATATTTATGTACCAACTCACCTATTGACAATTTTATGGACTTCAGTTTTCCCGTCTGTTTTGGGGTGGTCTGGAGTAGCAGGAGGTGAAGAACTCAGCCACTCTGGGTTTGACAAACGGGTATCTGATGCAATGTCAGTGAAGAGTGGATCTTCTTCCAGATCTCTAAGTTTAAAAGAATGATGTATGAAAAAAAAATCTTTTCATGACATTTTCTAAACCAAAAGAATCTCTGCTATTTTCTTTGAAAGACTTACATCACTTTGCAAACATGGAGAAGAGATATTAAAGAATTTACATTTACAGTCTATAGGCAATATTAACATTTTATGCTAATGCTGAACATCCAAATATACCAATTTTATGGGGGTTAATGAATAGATAATATCATTTTGAATTTTAAAAAAAGATGGCAGTATCAGGGGATGTAAATTTAATTTTTAAAAGTTTTTGGAACTGTTTAGCGTTTTGCATAAAAACAGGAGATACAGAAGAGGAGAGAGAACGTTATAGTGCTGCATGAAATGCTGAACCCGCACAGCTGGATAAGAACTTACACTGCTCCTGCGATCATCCCATTCTCCACTACATCTTTATCTTCTGGGCACAGAGGTTTATATTCTGTATAATTTCTTTCTTCAAGATTTCTTAGGACCAAGTTGTAAAGAATGTGCTCATTGGGTTTTTGTAAAAGATGTTCAAACATTCTTAATGTCATGATGCTTATCTGAAACCCAAAATAATAAAAGCTAACCAAAAAATATCTTTAAACAAATTAATCAATCTCCCCTTTCTGTATCATACTTTTGATTTTTTAAAGCCGTGGGGGCAGGGGAGGGAGGCTATATTGAAACATCACAGGCATCTTAATCTGTCAAATTCTAAATCCTTACATAGCTTACCTCATCGGATATGTGGTCACAGTGTTCAATTAACCTATGTCTTAAAGGATGCCTACTAATTTCTGTCAGACTCTCTGGTTCCCTCTGTTCTCCAAGGATAAAAAACACCATTTCTTGAAGCAAAACATCAGAAGTGACTTGCCGCACGATGCGATGAAGCAAAGCAGTCGATGTCAGAATACCCATCTCGGAACTGGGCACAACAAACAGGTACTCAGTGGGCAAAAACAACACCAACACTGTAAATTTTTTTTTTTTTTTTGAAGAATGAAGCCACTCACGTTTGCATTAACTGGGGTTCCATGACACCAATGAAGAACCTTTCACGAACAGCTTTGGCCAGAGCAACAGCAGCAGTCTAGGATACAGGATGGACACCATTACCCTTCGTTTTTTTAAATAGAAAAAAAAGAGATTCATCTGTGATACTAATATATCGGTTTGCACTCCCCATCTGAATTAATGTGGTAAAGCCAAATTCCCTTCTTGGCCACCTACGGACAGCATACAAACTTAGACTAACTACTGGATCCTTTACATGGCATCTGAAGTTCCAGGAAAAAGAGGAACAGGACTGTTCTCCTCCTCATCTTAAAGGCATTAATAAATATCTCCTGGAAGATAACAGAGGAATACCAGTGTTACCTCGTGAAGTGCTGTACCATACTTTGAGAAATATAAAAGGACAGAACTTGAACTATGATTTGCTCTGGAGTTGTAATACACAAACACACATACACACACAAAAAGTCTAGTCTGTTGATTGGCTTGTTAGTTTATTTTACTACCTGTGCTATCCTTACTAGAACATTTAAGACGTATTTGGGGATACAAACTAAAAATCAAATTTTACTTAGCAGACATTTACATTTTTTAAAATTATCAATAAAGAACAACAAAAATGTTCAAACCTTTTGTGCTTCCTTAATGAGCTGATCACAATAATCAAACCAGGAAAGAAATGAAATTAAGGCTCGTTTCCCTGGAAATGCTGATGCATCCTCCTTATGACTATAGGAGTCCAAGCTGTAGGCATGCAAGAAACATGAAGTCCAAAGTTACCCCCAAATGTGAACACTACCCAGCACCCACAAGAAAATGAAGACACAAGAACACATGCATGTAGTGCCAAATATTCACAGAGGCAATGCTGAATGACAAAGAGGGAAAGAGCGACAAAGATTAACAGGCAACTTGGAAAAGTTGTGAAAAGTGGGAAGAGAGCAACAAAACCAGGCTAGAGCTGCAGAAGACAAATAAACCACTTCGACAATGCTTCATTTCTCCTTATAAATTATCAAGTAATCATAATGGAAAGGCCGAGATGCACAAAAAAGGGAGGCCAAGGAGGCACTGAAAAGGAGGGACTGAGCTCTCTGCTTCTCTTCCTCCTTAACCTGCAAAGCAGTGGACATGCAAACAGCTGGGTCTGCCCTACAGATGCTGACACAATACAGGGCAGGAAACAAGGAAAAAACACTGGAAAGCACCAAACTATTATGTGGCAAAATCACTGAAAAGCACCACAAAGTTACAGGCACACGGACTACAGAGAGGGGGCAGGACAATGAGTCATCTTGTTAATGCGACTTTTATACTTTTTAAATAACTTGTGAATAACCTGGAATAATAATTATGTTTTCTTATAAGAATCAAAATGGGTGAGGGTTGGGAGTTAGGGGTTGGGGAGAAGGATCCTAAAAGGTGGCCATAAAGACTGAAAGAATGAAATAGGACAGATTCCATAAAAACCAGATGAGAAAACATAAAATCATGTTCAGGGCTGAGATAATCATTTCTTTCAAAAAAAGTCCTTTTTGGGGCACTTTTTGTTTTTAATACAAATAACCCAGGTACAGTTATTGGTATTGATGTGTTAACCTTTAAAATCAGATCATTATGACAGACAAAATGAAAAGTAGGTCGACTAGGTAACAACTGGACTGTTCCACACCAGCTTCCTACCACTGACAGACAACAAATTTAACATAAGCCTCAACAAAATAACCCCATTTAATGATCACTAATAAGGTGACACTGTCCAACATTGAAGACTTCCATTATTGCAAAAGATTCAGAAACTGAGGTGCGAGACGTTCCCTTTAGGGGAAAACCAAACGATGGCTCTTACCCCCAGTTAACTGCTTCCACCGTTTCAATATCTAGCGGGTCCACGGACTGAGGCAGGGCCTTGTACAGGGCAGCCAGCCTGTCCGTCAGCAGTTCACACAGGCAGGTGCTCTGTGTGAGGCACCTGGCGGCCGCAGGCTCCGGCAGGCTCACCAGGAGCATCAGGCCCTCACAGGCCTTCACGGCGATTCGGCCATCCTGGGGAAGAGAAACACACACCCCTCACTGCCTGAGTTAGACACACATCCAGCTGCTTAGGAAAAGTCAGTGTACAAGGACTTCATGTTTTCTTTTCTCTTTGGCATGTTTGTTACTGGGACCACATTAGGGAAGACAAAAAAGTAAAGAAGAAAACTCACAGGACTTCTAGTCAGATTTAACAGGGAATTCACTAGGTTGTAGTCCTGGTTTGGACGAACCACTGAGGCCTCCGGCAGTGAAGTGACACTGAGTTTATCCAAGCTGGTGGACAGATGGTCCATCTGTTGTGGACAATCGTTTTCTGACTCTGTCTGTCCCATTCCTGTAGCACCAGAGAGCTCCTCTGGCGGACAGGACTGTCCTGTGTCTGTTGACAAGGCACCCTGACCTTTTAACGAGTCTTCTGAAGTTACCTCTGGTGCTCCTCTGGAAGCCAATGACTTCAGTTTATTCTGAAAAGGGATACACGTTTGGTATGATTCACATCAAGAGTCTATTGACCACAAATCATATTTTTAATATATTTTTCTATCATCAGTATTCTATGTGTCTAACTAACAAAGCAACAAATGAGTACTATGAAAATTGAAATTACTGCATGAGAAAGAGAATGAACTTCAAGAGGAAAAAAATCTCTTCTTGTAAAATGAGGACATACCCAAAACCAAAAACCTATTGGTGTAGAGTTGATTCTGACTCACAGTGTCACTGAAGGACAGAGCAGAACTGCCCACTACGGTTTCTAAGGCACGGTCTGGTGGATTCAAGCTGCTGACCTTCTCGGCCAGCAGCCACGATCTTAACCACCATCCCAACAGGGCTCCAGGGCAGGATAGGATCCTGGGTTACTTACTCATTAAGGTGGGCTACAAAAGGAACCCATACACCTATTAGAACAGCTAAAATCAAAAGAAAAATCTGACAATACCCAGTACTGACAACGACACGGAGCAACAGGGTCAATCACGCATTGTTGGTGGGGTACAAAATGATGAGGCCACTGGAAGACAGTTGGGTAGTTCTTTATGAAACTAAATCTACCATCCCATTCCTAGGTATCTACCCAAACTCACACAAAAATCTGCATGTGAATGTTTACAGTAGTTTCATAATTGCCAAAAAATAAGAAATAGACCCGAAAGTCCCTCAGCTAACGAATAAGTAAATAAATAGGAACACTCTCATGGATCAATCTCAGCCGCATTATGCCAACTCAAAAAGGCCTGACTCAGAGGCTGGCCACACGTCTACGACTTTCTGCAAGAGGCAAAACTACTGGAACAGAAAACAGATACTGATTTTCAGGGGCTGAGGCTGGAGATGAACTAGCGACAAAGGAGGATGGAGACTGTTTAAGGTGACAGAGCTATTGTATGTCGTAATTACGGTGATAGGTACAGCACTGTGCATGCCTGTCAAAACACACAGAATTGCAGATGCAGAGGGGACTCCTTGGGTGGCATGAGAGATTAAGCACTTGGCTACTCACTGAAAGGCTGGCAGTTCAAACCCACCCAGAGCACCTCAGAGGAAAGGCCTGGTACACTACTTCAGAAAGATCCCAGCCACTAAAGCTTCAGGGAGCACAGGTCCACTCTGACACACATATGGGGTTACCCTGAGTCAGAGTCAGCTTGATGGCAGCTGGCTTAGTGGCAGACCAAAAAGAATGAACTACACTGTATGTAATATACTTCAATTTTAAAGGAGAAATGCAAAATAAAAAGATATTTTAAAAGAACAACCTGAACCGAAGACCCAATTATTTTTTCTAATATATTCCTAAATGACTGCACTGATGAAAAAAGAAGTAGAGGAAAGCTAGAATGTAAAATCCAAAATATCAACTGATTCAAGCACAACTATGATTCAGGGATGACAATTATAAAAAGACAGTATACAGAGCCGGGTGATCCCAGCGGGGACAGCAGGCTGGAGAGAACGAATCACTTCTGACACCCTGTCCAAATCTACACATACCTTCCTCACCCAGGCCAGACTGCCCACACCACATACTGCTGCCAGCTTGGGTGCAAATATGACAGAGACCTGGCGTGACTTCTCTGTCGCTGAGTCACCCTCCACCAGCAGTCTGCCCAATCCAAGGCTTCCTGTTTGTCCAGCACCTCAGCTAACCCGGCTGTGATACTCTACCAACAAGCCCATGTACCTAGCTCAAGGGCCTCTGGTGATGATCTTGTCTCAAGAGATTCTGAGTTAGACTAAAACAACGAGCTTAAATGATCCTGGGAAGTAAAACAACTGATCTGAAACCCAACGCGTAATTCCTTCTAAACTTTATTCACAGAATTCAATTCTAACACTAATTTTAATATATGCATACTTTGAAAGTTGACAAGAAATGTCCCATACCTCAAGAAAAAAATTAACCAAGTAGGGATCTTGCTTCAGCTTTGCACACACAATGCAAAGAAACTGAATTTCCTCATTTTCTGTTGGAGTTGCAAGAACTTCACCACAAAGTCGAATTAATTTCTGCCAAAAAACATTAAATTAAAAAAAAAAAAGCTTAGGTTACTTTTATAAGTGTGCAAATAGCCATTCATTTACCTCAGCAATACCTAAAATTTTCAAATATGCTTGCATTACCCTAAAAAAGGAGACCTATAATAAACTGTCTGGAGATATTATGGAGGTAAATTTTAAAAAATTTTTTACACATGAAATTTTAACAGAGAACTATAAAGGCACAAAGTGTACTTAATACAACATCATTAATAAAGGATGAGTACTTACTAATCTGCATGTTATTTTTAGAATAATTTACTTTATTAGTTTTACTCTTAGAAAAACATCGTATGAGAGTACTTCTATATAAAAAGAAACTACACCAAGTACTTTATAAACAATTTATATATTCCTACTATACCTGCACGGGTCTATGCACATTGATGTGTGGCAGTAGTGGCTGCCGGATTCTTCCCAGAAGCTTGGTGTAGAAAACCAAAACCTGCTGTTTCATTCCGGGAGGACACTGGGTATAGGCAAAAAGGAAAACACAAACAGATGATATAAACACTCTTATAAAAAACGAGGAGAGATGATGTACATGAACATATCCTACCTTCCAAAGGAAAAATATAATTCACCAATTGATGGCTGTTAGAATAGGATTTTCAGGCAAATACTAAGGCCTAGTATTCCAGAAAGAAAATTAAACACCTGAGATGACAATACAGCCTGTGCTGGTGCAGTTAGGGATTGTCACAATACCTTGTTGAGACGGGAAGCTGGACCAGGCAGGGTCAGCCTGTGTATCTTCCAACCCTGGGCTAACCTGAAAATGTGACTGTGGACTCCCTGGCCAGAGCAAAGGCAGACCTAGCTACTTATACTAGTGGCAGTGACCAGTAACTGTCCATCATATAAAGTCTTCTAATACATGTATGTAAATAAAAGGAATTCTACAGTATAAACTGATGTGATTTATTCTGACAACTTATAGCTGGAAAGTTATTTGTATTATGATAGCTATAGTCAATGAATTATTTAACATAGAAGCTTTTATAGTATCCCAGTTGTTTAAATATTTGCTGAAAAGCAGATAAAACTGATGATTACTCATACTGTGGATGAAGAGGGTACCGATTAATAAGTCTCTATAGTCTATAATTAAGTGCCTTATACTTCCTCACATTTAGAATACAGTCATCAGATGCATACTTTCAGAGCATCATCCTAGATAAGCTATCTGGAAATAACAAAAACCATAATTATCAGCACAATAAAATTTTTTACGATGGCAAATAACTCTGCATTATTCACAAAGGCACACCATCAATGCTAATCCTCACCATGACCAAAATAAAGGCACTGACAGAACAACTGCTAACTTTCCATAATCATTTAGCATTAAATCAATCCAGTGTTACACAATCCCTCCCTCCAAAGGACACAGAAAAGTACGGAGGATGAGAGTAAACTGCGAGGTGTTAAGGAGCAGACGTGTTGCCCAGGAACTATAAAGTGAATAAATAAAACCGAACAGGTGTGAAAACAACAACAACAAAAAAACCCTGAAGAGTTAGAGTCAGTTAAAGACAAACTGTCTGTAATGCCACTAGTCACACTGTTTGGTCCTTAAACATGTCTAGCAGTTTATTTCTTTACTTCGGTTCCCGCGCGCTATAGAAGTTCACAGACCAGGACAGACCTGGAGCCGCTGGGAGCGGCCCGACCGAGCCAGGACCGACGCCGGGCCTCTGAACCTGAACCCTGGCTCGTCAGTCCTCCTCCAGTACCGCATGGTCTGAAAACTTGTCTTTATAAGCAATTTGGAAGTTCTGCTCCACAAAATATTATTATACTATCACATCCTCTTTGCAATGAGTTTTTGAGATGCACTAGGCCTAAAAATCGGAATTGGCTCCACTTACCAGTGAAGCTGATGCCCCAATCATTAGTGACAATCTCTTTCAAAATGATGAATAATTCCTATTTTTACCACTCATTTTCACTGAGTTTTTCTCATTATCTTTTTTGACCATTTTCTTGTACTTCAGGTGGAAGTCTACATAATTAATGAGCTTTCTACTCAATAATCTATGCATCCACTGTTCTGTGACACTGGCTGCAGTCACCGTAATGTGTCAGCACTTTCCCCATTTCCAGTCGGGGGTCCCAGTTTCCATTCATCAGGTTTCCCTGCCCTTTCCTGTCTTCTCATCTTTGCTTTTGGGCATGTGTTGACTTTTTGATCTCATTTAGTTGATTGTTCTAAGCAGCGCATTCCTCATGGGTGTTCCTATTTATTTTATAGGCCTGTCTGTTATTTGTCTAAATGATGATCTCCAAGTTGCCTTTTGTTCTAAGTTATAAGGGTGCCTTAGGGTTATAGTCTAGTGGTTCTTTTGGTATCTATCAGACCACTAGGTCTGTTCTCTTTTTCCCTTGAATTTTATCCTACATGTTTCTCCCACTTTAACCAGGATCTTCCATTGTGTTCCTGGCCACAGTGGCCGGCAGTGGCAGCTAGGTACCATCTAGTTCCCCTAGTCTCAGGCTGGTGGAGGCTGTGGTTCAGGAGGGCCGTTAGTCCTTTGGATTAATTGTTTCCTAGGGTCTTTGGTTTTTTCACTCTGCTTTGCTACAGACAAGAATGGACCAACCTGCATTATAAATGGTCACTCTCAAGCTGTTAAGACCCTAGAGGTGACTCAGTGAGCTAGGATATAAAACAGTATCATTCTGAACTATGCTATGCCAACTGAACTAAGTGCTTCCCAAGAATATGGCCCCAAATATATTCTGTAATAAATAATTGCATCCCCCATAGTCACTCTCCATCCTTCCTAGTCACTGAGAAAAGGAAAGCCACCAGAAGGTAATCTCCACAGATGCCCTCCACATTCAGCCCCTTCCCTGCATGTTCACTGCTATGTTCTAGCTTCCACTTAATTTTTATAGATGAACTGTCCACATCCCTGTTTTAGTATCTGTCCTTTGAGGTATCTGGTTATGTCTAAGTCTCATATTCTTTGATTCTAAGCACATATACATGAGTGTATTTTCACAAACGTTTACACCATAATTTCAGGCAGCTTAGGTACCAACTGTCGTTTAGAGCACTTGCTATCTCTATGGAGGTCTTATTTACAGAGGCTACAATTTTCCTTTTTTCGTAATGCAAGCTTTAATCTTGCCATGCTCAATAACTATCTCTGTAATTAAGTTTGGTACCTGGCACATTCCTTATTTCTAAAAGATGCATACACATGTTAGATGCCCAGGAACATGATGTAGACAGGGAACTCACATCAGCTTTCCCTAAGGTGTACAACGTTTCCAAGATCTTGTGATGAAGTAGATACTCCATACAAGGCCCCGTCTCTCCAGATTCCCGCTCATTTTCTTCTTGCACTAATATATCCAACATCTGCTCCAGGTGGGATGGAATGTTAGTATCTGTCACGGGGGCTTTATCATCTAAACAATAAAAAATAGTCATGACATAAGCATTTTTCTAACTGTGCATTTACACCTAGAATACTCTTTATTTCCCTATTCCTATTTGAACTGAGAAAAAAATGAACTACCCATTTAAGTGAGATTTACACACAAGATATAATTATCTTTGCTAGAAATTAGGCAGTGCTTTTTGTCACACTCTTATTCAGAAACTGGGTCAGTGGTCTGAAATATATTCTGTAAGTTAACATTCATCCACAGTAACTTCCATTTATATGAGAAGTGCGAATATGATCATAAAAATACATACAACCTCAAAATTTTGCATACATTTGTTAATTTCACATAAAATAGTTCTATTCAATTAGCGAGTTAAGAAGGTCTGAATTGTAAGCCTCTTTATGCAGAAATGGAAACCCTGGTGGTTTAATGGTTAAGCACTAGGTCTGCTAACCCAAAGGTGGGCAGTTTGAATTCACGAGGTGCTCCTTGGGCACTCCATGAAGCAGTTCTGCTGTCCTATTGGGCCGCTATGAGTTGGAATCACCTTGATGGCAGTACATTTTTAGTGGGTTTGTTTTATGTAGAAACAGGATGGCAGTGAACGTCAAGTTGAATGACCCAGGACGTAAAGACAGTCACTGTCATCAGCTGCTGGTGAGTCGGTTCCAACTTACAGCAACCCTGTGTACAACACAACCTGCTTGGTCCTGGGCCACTCTCACAACTGTTGCTAAGCTTCAGCCCACTATTGCAGCTACTGGGTCAATCTAACTCATTGAAGGTCTTCCTCTTTTTCAGTGACACTCTACCAAGCATGATGTTCTTCTCCAGGGATGGGTCCCTCCTTATAACACGCCCTAAGTAAGTCAGAAGGAGTCCTGCTATCTTCTGAGGATAATTCTGGCTGTCCTGTTTCCCAGACAGATTTGTTCATTCTTCCATCTATCCACAGTACAGTCATATTCGTTGCCAACACTGTAATTCAGAGACACCGTGTCTCCAGTCTTCCTTATCCACTGTCCAGCTTTTGCAAGCATTATGAGGTGATCAAAAACACCATGACTTGAGTTAGGCATACCTTAACGCTCAAAGTGACATCTTTGCTTTTTAATACCCTAAACAGGTCTTCTGTGGAAGATATGTCATTACAATGTGTCATTTGATTTCTTGATTGCTGTTTCCATAGGCAGTGATTGTGGATCCAAGTACAATGAAATCCTTGACAACGTTGATATTTTCTCCATTTATCATGATGTGGCTTATCCGTCTAGTTGTGAGGATTTCTATTTTCTTTATGTTGAGGTGCACTATACGCCCCTACTAACCAAAAAACCAAACCTGCTGCCATTGAGTTGATTCCAACTCATAATGACCCTACAGGACAGAGCAGAACTGCCGTATAGGGTTTTCAAGGACTAGCTAATAAATTCAAATGGCTGACCTTTCGGTTAGCAGCCTGAGCTCTGAAGCACTTTGCCACCAGGACTGCATAAAATACTTTAAGGCAAGAATGTATGAATTTCCTTCGAACCATGGAAGCAGGGGAACTCAGAAGCACTAAGAATAGTCATCTGAAAAGGCCGCCTTTCTCAAAAAACATGTCTATAGATCTCTGGCTAAACAGCCAATTAAGTTAGAAATTATATTTTGCATTTAAAGGTTTTTTGGGGGGTGAGGTGGGGTCTGATTTTGACTTACTGCATAAGCATAACAGACGACATTTTTAAAGAAAAAAAAATCACCTATGACCACATCAGACTGTCAAACCAACTGTTTTCTTTGCCTGTGTGCCCTTTCAGTTAAATGACGTCTGTCCAATCACTCTGCGAACCCTCTCGTGCTCAGTCTGCATTCCTCCAGGGGGCCTGTGGTGCTGGGTAACAGTGCTACTGAATGTCTCTACTTGAGAGAAATGGGATAATAAGACCCGTGGACCAGCTTCAGCCCTGACACTTGCTATTCCAATAACACTGTGCTGCAACAATGGAACACACGTTCTTCTAGGCACTGTCTCTAGCTGCTTTTACAAAACAGCACAGCTGAGTGGTTACAACAGAGGCTATCTGGCCCTTTACAGAAAAAGTTTACCAATCCCTGCCAATCACATTCCCCCACAGTCACTCTCCGTCTTTCTTATTCACTGAGAAAATGGAAGCCAGCAGACAATAATTTCCAGACGCCCTCCACCATCAGCCCCTTCCTGCACCGACACCCCTACGTTCTAGTTTCCACTTGATGTTTATGAACTGTCCACATGCCTACTTAAGGACAAAAGCATACCCACTGCCACCAAGTCGATGCCAACTCATAGTGACCCTACAGGACTGAGCAGAACTGCCCCACACAGTTTCCAAGGAGTGCCTGGTGAATTCAAACTGACAGTCTTTCAGTTAGCAGCTGTAGCACTTAACCACTATGCCCACATGGTTTCCATTTAAGGCCGAGCCTCCCCTGATGCACTGGACACTGTCCTCTCATGCCCACTTAAGGAGTCTGCTCCGAAACTGTCTCTTCTCACTCTCGTATTCCTCTTCTGCTCTATTAAATCACCCTCTCCAACTATACACTTAGCATCTTCCATATTTAAAAAAACATTAACAACTTCTTGTGAAGTCATATACTTCCTCTGACTGCTGCTCTGTTTTTCAACTCCTCTCTACACTCACATCCTCCCAAGAGTAGTTAACACACATTGTCTATACATGTACCCACTCCCCCACTTTCTCTTAAATCCACTGCAGTCAGGCTGTTAGTCTTCTCTCTGCCATTAGAAGGGCTCTTACCTAATGAGCTCCTTGTGAATAAACCCAATGACCCATTCTTAGTCTTCATTAACTTGGAGTCAGCGTCATTTGACACAAATTAGTCCCTCCTTCCTCCTTGGCTTTTAGGGTACCATTCTCTCATGGCTCCTCTTCTACCTGGCTGGCAAAAGCTATTTCGTCTGCTGGCCATCTTGCTTTCCAACCTCTACACTTCACACCCAAAGGGCTCAGCTCCACCCGTCGTCTCTCTTCCATCCATCCTCACTCACTCCGTGGATAATCTCATCCTGTCCCCAGGTTTTAAATGCTATCTTTTCTGATAACTCCTGATTTCCGATCTGTAGTTTAGACTTCTCCCTTGAATTAACGATTTCTATTGCCAACTCCTCTACCTGGCATATCGATTTAGATAGCTAATGGGCATCTCAAACTCAACGTATCTATGATTCTCTTGCAAACCTGCTCCTCCTGCAGTCTCCCCATTCTATTTTTCCAACTGCTTATGCCCCAAACTCTGGAGTTATCCTTTCAATCTTATTCTCTCATACCCAATATTCAATCCATCAACAAATCTTCCTTTAAAATATACCCAGAAAACCACCACTTGTCACTATCTCTACCTGGTCTAAGCCACTACCATCTCACGCACAGACTATGGCAATAGCTCCCTAACTGTTCTACCAGTTACTATCTTTGCATCCCTGTCATCTAATTTTTTTCACAGAGCCAGTGACCCCTTAAAATAGACTGTGTTACATCTCTGCTCCAACCCCTCCCATGTCTTGCCACCTCACAGTAAGACTCACAGGCCTTGAAACCTTGGAGCCACCTACCCCTTCCTCCTCCCAGGTTCACTCTGATTCACCTGGGTCACTCTGCTCTAGCCCCACTGGGTTTCTGGTCATCCCTGGAACACTCCAAGCGTGCTGCATGCTGCTGGCCTCGGGGTCTGTGCACTCTGGCCTCTTCCAGGAACACTCTTCCCCCAGACAGCCGCTGGGCTTGCTTCCCTTCTCCCTCAGGAGTCAGCTCAGACATCACGTTGCCCACTGAGCCATTCTCTAACCTAAAAGAGCCAACTGTCCCCTTCCTCAGACACACACCTCTTTGCTGCCTATCCTGTTTCATTTCCTCCTTAACATTCATCACATGACACACTACATGGATGTGTCTACTTATTGTTTGCCTGCTACCAATCAATAACAGGCTTTATTGGGGCAAGGATTTTATCTGTTGATTGACTGTTCTATCTCCCAGTGTCTGACACATAGTAGATGTATTACATTTTTTATGACCTAACGAAAAAAATGAAATCTCAAAGATGAATTAAAGGTAAAATAAACTGTCTATAAATTCAAATATAATAGAACTCTGAAACATTACTTAAAATATATTTTAATTTGATATCACTAAATTGTACACCCAAAAAATGTTCAATTGGCAAACATTGGGTTAAACCTATTTTTTTATAGCTTTTTTTTAATTGAGTTAAACCTGTTTTTACAACTTCATGTACTTATTGTCATTTTAGTATATAAATGTTCTGCCAGTTAATACTAGCTTGTTTCTTACCTGAAGTCTCTATGTAGTAATGGGTAATTGCCTTCCAGTGATAAACAAAATCTTCTTGTAAAGGAAGAGATGGTGCAAGCTGAACAAACACACATACAAAGACACAGCAATTAAGAAAATGCCACTGAATTTTCCCAACAACTATAACAAAAATACAAAAACTTTAATCTGATTCTGTCTGCCAGCTATCAGAGAAACTAAAAAGAATCCAAGAAAGTAAAAGTGACTTATTAGTAAAGATGAAAGACATTTATCAACATAATGAAGCCACAATGTTGGGTTTTTTCTCTTTCCCCGAAACTATATTGCCTCAAAAGAAAACAATGAAGTGAAATCATACCAATATTCTATTATTCAGGTATCAGTAAAATGAAATGATCAATAACTAGGGATCTTTGTACCTGGGACTTTGACACGTAAGACAGTAAATAGTTGCTGTGCAATTAGTTACACATCATCGCCACTGCCACTACATGTACCAAAGTCACTTCACAATCAGATGAAAACTGTTCCCCACTTTGTAACGTATGGACAGAAATCCTTTCTCTTCACTTCTGGACTAGGCAGCACATCTTTTTAACAAATAACTACACAGACTGAAAAAACTACCAACCTAAATTCCACAAAGTAAAGACTTGTCCATTTTGCCAAGTGCCGTCGAGTCGGATCCTGCTTTAGCTCTGCAATTTACTTCAGAAATGTTCAGGCCAAAATTACATCCCTTTAGCAATCCCATATGTGGGTTAAATGGATAGAAAAAACTGACTGCACCTTCTACAACATTTCCTTCTCCTTAAAGAGACAGAGAGAGATGGGCGCGTGGAGAGAGCTACTCCAATCCTAGTACTGTCCACAGACTCTAGTCAGAAAGTACAGAGTTGACTGGGCTTAGCTGAAACAAAGAGATTTATGTTCGGGGCCTGGGAGGCATCAGCATAACCTTGCATTTTCAAATGCTCTGTCTAATCAGATGATCTGCAAGAGGTCATCTTCCTCCCACACTTCCATACGTTCCACTGACATTTCTGGTGATCACAGCAGGGACCTCAACACTGACAACTCCGTCAGAACAATTTCCCAACTACTGAGCAAATTATAAATACTGGTCACAAATACCTAACACGTTTCAATTCGGGAAAGGAAAAGTACTTAGGAAAAAATGGGACCTGAGACTTCCTCAGCAATCAACATCCTGATGCTAGTTCTTCTTAGATCTGCCTGTTTGCACCCTTAATAACTTAATAATAAGTACTAGACTAAAAGAACACTAGTAAGCCTCTCATTTACAAATAAAATCTGGTAAAATCTTAAAAAAAACAAAAGACTTTAAGATATTTAAGGTGGGAGTTAAAACCTCTGAGAGTACTGTACTTCAAAGAGAGCATGGAAAGAGAAAAATGACATGTGAGACAGTAGAGAAAAAAATTAGGGAGAAAAATAATGCAAGCACTAACTTGGGAAAACAGCGATCTTTGCGCAAATTTTAGATTAAAAAAAATCCTTTTATGGACCTTGTTTTTACACAGACTAGCTTTAAATGGAGCCCACGAGTGGTGAAAACAGTATCCTTGGCTGCTAAGTGAAAATTTGGAGGTTCAAACCCATGTACTGGGGGCTTGGGAGACAGGCCAGGTGACCCTCAGAACCACCAGCCACTGAAAACCCTATGGCTCACAGTTCTACTCCAAAGCTCATAGGCTTAGGATGAGCTGGAGTCAACTCCATGGCAACTGATGACAGTCAGCTCTAGGTAACTAAATGTGTCAACAAGTGGGACACACACAAATGACACTCACTGTTTTGAGAAATATACCTCATTTCCTCAGTATAAATACTGTGATTTGTTTTCCTGAGAGGCTCTCCTGGGTTTGTAAAGGATTAGATAGATCCTTGTTCAGGATTATTTCACCAGTGGGCCTCAGCTCTAGGTGAAAGGTATTTCAGTAGGCCAGAGGTCTCAGGGCATTAGCTTCGGTCACAGTTCAGTTCAAAGCAGGATGGTGTTACCTGGTTTGTAAAAGCTTCTCTCCCAGGAGTTTTATTTAAATAAGAAATCTATTTAAGTAGATAGTTACACAGTTCTAATTGCTAATAATGTAGGTTAGTTAACAATCTTGTTCAACATGAATAAATTTCCTTACTTACGCAAACTTCCTAGGAAACTTGTCTCTTGCATTACTAATGCGGACACACAAAGTTCCTGTTTTATCACTGCATGAAAGTATGTAAACGAGTGAAAGAGATGAGATGGGTGAAGCAGCAAGATGAAATTCTAATGTTATCTGTTTACAGTAGATTAAGTTTTTAAAAAAATTATACAATCATATCTCAATCCAAAACCGACATAACACATACATTGGGCATCATCTTCTCTGGGATGTCTGGCCAAATGCTGCCTGCCTAAGAGACAGTGCCTTCTACACCTCCCCACGGCACCCTGTCTCCCAGCCCTTTTCCCATTTAACTAACCGCTTCATTAACCCATCTCCTCCACTACACTGACATCTGTCAAGGATGGGAAAGTGACATCCTGTTCATCACTCACTCCTGGTTCCCAACTGTGGTGGGGCAGAGTAAGCGTCCACTGATAGCTACTGAATGAAGAAATGAACAACACACTTACTGAAGAGTTATGCACCAAGGCCAAAGCCACGAAGTTGACACAGGTTTGCCATGAACTAGAAACAACTTGACGGCAGTGGGTTTGGTTTGGGGGTTTACAGAGTCTTAAATTTTCACAAGTTTCTATTTGGCACAAATAAAGTCCTAGGAAACATTGCTTGTACCTTGGAAGCCAGGAATGTCTTTCTCCAAAATGACCACCGCATAAAAGGATCTCCATGGATAACTCAGAGGAAAGCCAATGCTCTATCTGCCACATCTGCTTCTTGTCTCACCTGTACTGTAAACATTCCACTCTCGGATCTTTTAAAATCATTCTTCCTCCCTCCCACTTGACTCAAGACCTTTTTCTCTGCCTCTCCTGAATCCAGCTGAGCCTTCTCTAACCAGATCCCATGCTTTCTCTCTTCCTCCTAGAGAACCTCCCTGACTGATCCACTCACCCAACAAGTCACAGGAATGGTTACCATTTACTGAGCAGTCACTATGGTGCTGCACAAAGCACCCCACGTGCACCACCTCATCGTAACAGCTCTACAAGACACAGGCACTGCTTCCCGTCTGCCAGTGCACAAACAGACACGTCCAGCACAGAAGGGTCAAAGGCGTACTCTGTTCTATCTAGCTGTACAGGCCAAGCCCTTCTCTTGTGTACTCCTTGTGTATTTGTGCTGTCTCACTGTGAGCAAGGGACACAACTAACACCTTGTTTCTCCCTTTGTGCTGTGTTATGCTTTCTTTTGCTGACAGCTCATGGCACTGACATTGCAGATCATGAGTTGGATAAGAATACACTTAAGAAAACAGTGAATGTATCAGACGAGGTTTTAATTCCTAAGGTAGAACAGATTTTTACAGACTTGCTGGTCCCCTACAACAAAAACACAAAACCCAAACCAAATCTGTTGCCATCAAGTTGATGGCAGCTCACAGAGATCAAGGACAGAGTGGAACTGTCCCCGGGAGGTTTCCAAGGACCTATGTCTTTCTGGAGGGTCTGAACCACAGGCTTTTAGGTTAGCAGCTGAGCTTAGTACGCCAGCAAAGAGGGTTCCTGTCATGAATTTACTCTCAAGTACAACCTGAGGAGAAAGTATTGCCTTCAAATTCTCAAAGATGATTTTCACCCAGTACATTAGTTAAAATTAGATTTGATCTTCTCTTCTGGCATTGCTCTTTATCCTCTCTAGAATAGATCTGCCCTCAAAAGTGAAACTGGCTGGAATTGAAAGCACACCAGCCCTGGGCAAATTAGCTAGCCTTGTCAGGCCCTCAACAGATACAGTGCTGCACTCAAAAGGGAAGTGCTTTATTTACCTGTTGGAGAAGCTGTGCTAAAATGATCCAGTCCAATGAGGCAACTGCAACAGAGGCCTGCCTGCAGACTTGTGACACGTGGCAACTGGGTACCGGAACAGCTGCCAATTATACGACTCTTACTGGGTACTTATTGCCCATCATTTCTATACCGACAGAAGAAGTATCATTCCTGAATATGGTACCAGGAATTTGCATTACAGTTTATGTTTTTTTGAGTAAATCTCAACTAAAAATGCTGTTTATCAGCTTAAAGACACATAACTAGTTAAAAGTGAGGAGGAACCATTGATTAAACAATAAAGAGAATTTCACATCTCAACCTCTTTTAAATTCATCTGCATTTGAGCGACTAAAAAAAAAAAAACACTAAAAGTTAGTCCAATCAATTAAGAAAATACAGAGAGTAATAACATCAAAATGGGTGGGAAAAATATCACTCTGCAGACTCATCCAAAGACACACTTGTTAAATAAAGATCATATAATTGTCTGGATATAGGATTATACCTGTGTTTAATACTGAAAATGATGTCAACTGGAATATTCTATTGGGTGAATGGATATGCACATTAAAAGTGACGAGAAAAGCAACTGAGATGAACTGACAAATGGTAAAATGAATTTATGTAAGAAAATATCAAGCAAATACATAAACAGAACTGAAAAAATGGAATCCAAAGTTGGGGCAGGAAAGAACATTTTTCAGCTATCAAGGATGGCTTACTTATCACTTGGTATTAGTTGATTTCCAGGGAAAAAATTAATACATCCAAAAATGTTTATGACATTTGACATCGTCTCAAGGTAAACTGACTCAAAATGCTAAGCAAATAAAAAACTACCTTTCTAAATATAATGCATTACTCCCTAGAACCAATTAAACAAACAAACAAACTCAAGGTCAAGGAGTCGATTCTGACTCTTAGCGACCTCATAGGATTTCCAAGGCTATAAATCTCTACAGGGGCAAGTTCAAGGCCATAAATCTCTACATCTTGCTCCACTGGAGCTGCTGGTGGTTTCCAGCTGTTGACCTTTCAGTTAGCAGTTTACTGCTTTAACCACTGTGCCCAAACCAAAAAAAAAAAAAAAACACTCATTGCATTCAGCTGATTCCAACTCACAGTGGACCTACACGACAGAGAACTGACCCATAGAGTTTCCAAAGAGTGACTGGAGGATTTCAGTTCCTGACCTTTCAGTCAGTAGCCAAACTCCTACACTGCAAGAAGCAGCTGCAGAGAAAGTGACATCAGAGGCAGGAGAACCAGGAGACGCACAGGAGATAGCAAGGTGGGCTTCTGGCCCTTGGAGTGAGAAAGATGAGTGTCTCCCGGCACTTGGTGGAGCTAGGTGTGCTGACCCAAGGTGCCAGAGCTGAGTACCTTCAGGCCAAGGCTTAAGGACAGAGTAGGGTGCCTCAGTGAACTTACTCTATCCAGCACTGTCCAGTCAGGTTGGACTCATAGCAACCCTAGAAGTCAGAGCAGAACTCCCCCATAGAATTTCCAACCAGTGCCTAGAGGATTTGAACTGCGGACCTTTTGGTTGGCAGACACAGGACTTAACCCACCACACCACCAGAGTTTCCAGGGCACTTACTAGTAGAAGAGCTTTGTAACATCTGGAAACTGTCAGCAGTTCAAATCCACCAGGCACTCATGGGGTGGTTCTCAGGCACTCATGGGACCCTGTCTTATAGGGTCGCTGTAGGGTTACTATGAGTCAGAATTGACTAGACTGCAATCAGTTGTTAAAACTTGGTTAGCAGGGCAGGGGCCAAGGGTCAGAAAGAGACGTGCCTGGCACCACTAAAAAGAGCCTGTGTTGATGCAAGAACCGTATCCTGAACACCCCAAACCTCAGTGTAACCTGTTATTTCCCTAATAAACCCCACAACTGTGAGTGTGGTCTGAGAGTTCTGCGTGGACACTGCAACCAATCATCAAGCCCAGCACAATAGTACAGTATTATGGGAGGGATGGTGGGAGGGCAGAGGCCCCTCTGACCTCCAAATCAGCCTTGGGCTGTTGATGCTGATAATGACCCTCTCTCTCCCTAAAGAAGTTAAGAGGACATCAGACACCTCCATCACGCCAGTTTTACAATGTGCAATTATGAAAAGATAATGAGGACAGAAAACACAGGCCTCAGGACAAAAATGAGGCTTTACTGGGCGGGCAAGAAAGCCATCTTTCTTTTACTAAGTGCTCAGCATTGCTTTAAATGTCAGCCCTATAGGTAATGACTAAATTTTTAGCCCCAATTATCCCAACACTAAGCTACAGTCGATGCTAAATATTAAATGATTCTTGGCATTTAAATGAAGGTAACAAAATGTATATAACATTCTTTTTATTCACCTTAGTTAAATTCTATTAATAGAAATGGCTGTAAATTAATTGGTGTGATTAGTTTGGAACACTAGTTACGGCTACGTCTTAATGTCTAACACTGTCATCTACCTCATGGATTATATTGTTCTTCATTTACAAAAACCTTGCCTTTCTTGATTTGATACACTTGTTACCCCAAGAGTTTGTAGTACAGCTAAAGTTGTTTTTAAACATTTCCCAAGATCATTTAAATAATAATGTTACTGAAATAAAAAAATCCAGTTTTGTTACTTGGCTATAAAAACGGTTCTATTTTAATTGATGGAAACGCTGGTTGTGTACTGTGGTTAAGTGATACGATTACTAATCTAACTTAAAGGCAGGCAGTTTGAATCCACTAGCTGCTCCTTGGAAACATGGGGCAGTTCTACCTTGTCCTATAGGGTCGTTACGAGTCAGAATCAACTCGTTGACACTGGGTTCGCTTTTTTTGTTTTATTGTAATTGATTTTTTTTTTTTTTTTAGAAAACTGTCTAGGTCTTAAAGTCCTATACCACATAACCTGAACATGGAAAGACAATGCCATTTACAAGATTAGGAAAGTTAACAGTTTCTTCTTCGCAGGGTGTCTTTTTTAATCTCTGCAATTTAAAAGTACAGCAAGTATTAGTATGAAAACGGCAGCGAAGGATTCTCTTTTGAAGCTCTTTTATTGTAGGCTATTACGGTCTTCCGACAGAAGTCTTTCTAGGCTGGTGTCTAAAACCTTCGGAGGGAAGTAGGACAGCAGGGAACGAAGACGGTCCAGGAGGGCAGAGGACGGGAAAGGAAACAGATGGTTTCTGCGCCCTGAGACCTTGGAAGCTGTCCACACCATACTCGATACGACCCTATAAACTCCTATTGCGCATCAGACAACAAAGTCCAGCTGAGTTTGGCCGCTAACCCTGCCAACAGCTAGCAAGATCATGAAACAGGCACCAGTAAACTGCTCCTCGCTCTACCCCAGGATCACTTCCCTAAACAACAACAAAACCCAAGTCCAAGGAGTGCTGGCTCGTTTCTTTTGTCTTGCTCAGGCCCGTCCACTTTTTTTTTTTTTTCCGGGGGAGGGTAACGGTCAGGCAGCCGGGGAAGCGCCCTCGGCCCCGTCCGGTCGCCCCCCGACCCCACGCCGGCCCGCCCCGGCGCCCCCCGCGCACTCTCTCCCCTCACAGGACGGACCCCACGCCGGCCCGGGGCACGGAGCACAGGCGGAAGCCCGCCGGGACCCGGGCTAAGGCCTCGGCGTCCCCAGCGGCGTCCCGGGGCCTCTCCGTCCGCCGGGCCGGGGCCGCCGGCTCCCCCGGGGCCGGTGGGGAGCGCAGGCCGCCGTCATCCCCGGCCTGCGGCGCGCCCGCGGCCCGCGGCCTTACCGCCTCCACGGCGTGCTGCAGGATGGAGGTGAACTTGGAGAACATCCTGTCCCGGGACTGCAGCAGCCGCTCCCGGGACGACCTGGAGAGCTCCTCGATCCGCCGCCGCCGCCCCTGCTGCGGCTGCCGGGGCCGCTCCAGAGTGAAGGCCGGTGCGGAGACGGGAGCACGAGCAGAGGGCCGAGGCAGGGCCCGGCCCGGCCGCTTCAGGTGTGTGCGGGCGGCTCGGCGGGGAAGGCGGCGCGGCGGGCGGCGGGGAAGGCGCTCGGCGGCGACTCGGGCCCCGCGAACCTCGGGCGGCGGCGGCGGCGGCTGTGGCTTCGGCGGCGGCGGCGGCGGCGGCGGCTCCGGCTCGGACACGGTGGCAGCCCGGCTCCGGCTCCTTCCGCCCGTTTGCCCGCCGTGGCCTGCAGGGGGCGCCGCCGCGGCCTGGGGAGGCCCCGGCCAGGCCGGGCCTGCGGCGGGGCGGCCGGACGCCGCGGGGGCGGGGCAGCGCGCGGGGGCGGGGCCCAGCGGGGCGGGGGCGGGGCCCAGCGGGGGCGGGGGCGGGAGCCGGCACCTCCCCCGGGTTCCCGGCTCCGCGGACCCTGCTTTTCTTATCTTTGGGAGATTCAGTTCTCCTCACACGGCTCTGCGTCTCCAGTGGAAGCAATATGCTGGTTTTGTAGGAGAACAGCCACTGGTGTTTTTAGTATTCAGAGGTTCATCTTTAAAAGCAAGTCTGATAAGAGCAAGTATAATGTTCCAAAGACGGAAAAGAACAAACGAACTGATGTAGGTAAAATGACTTTGCCAGAGCCGCTACCTCCCAGTCGATTCCGACTCAAAGTGATCCTGTGTGTCAGAGTAGACCTGCCCCGTAGCGTTTCCAAGAATTGCCTGGCGGATTTGAACTGGGAACCTTTTGGTTAGCCAGGGTTTCCAAGAATTGCCTGGCGGATTTGAACTGGGAACCTTTTGGTTAGCCAGGGTAACACTTAAACCACTGCCACCAGGGTTTCCATTAAAATGACTTTACTCAAGTGTGAAAAATATTGTTATTCAGCATTAAAACAGGAATTCTCCCATTGGACAGATGGTTAAATGGTTCAGTTCAGTAATTCAGTGCAAGAATTTGTTATAAGTTAGGTGCAATGCATTCAGTATATATGTTTAAAAGAACAGTTGCTGATGGAGTTAATTCCAACTCATGGTCACTGGAGTCTTCACTCCCATTGTCACCCCCACCCCCACTGCCACCCCTAATCTTCAGGAGACCCTTCACCCATGTGCCTCTGGGTGGACTCAACCATTTAGTTAGCAGTCAAGCATGTAACTATTTGCATCACCCAAGGACTCCTGCATTCAGTTTCTCAAACAACAGTGGAAAACGTTAGTGAGAGAAAGAATCAGTAGGATTCTGCTGAATGCATTGGACAGATGAATGGCCTAAGTACCAGGAGAGAAGTCTTCCTAAAACACTATACAGCGATATTTATTAGTCAAACCTTGCAGATAAAGGTCATCCAGTAAGGATGTCCTGTTTTGACAGCTCATGGCAGAGATATTTGAGAAGCTATCGTGGCTATATTTATCACATTTTTTTCACTAGTTTTGACAAGTAGCCTTGAAAAGTTATAAGATTCCACAATGCATAGAAATTACTAATGTTTATTTCAAAATGGGTGTTCCATTCCCCAGAATTTCCATGTGTGAAATTTATGATGTGAATAATTGTTCCACTGAGAGAACAATTAGACATTTAATCAAAAAAATTGTTATCAATCAGACAACTCCTGTGTGTCAACAAACTGCACATTCCGATGAAAACATTGCCGCCGTTCCTCCTAGTGGGTATAAGAATCCAGCCCAGTCAATTTTTCGGCAAGCACAAGAACTAGGCCTTTTGTTGACCACAGTTTGGTGGACAGTCCATCTGGACTTGAAGCTTTACCCTTACAAAATTGTTTTCACTCAAGAACTAAAGTCCAGCAAACTATAGATAGTGCCATACTTTAGCTGACCAGGCTCTGGAGCAATTGGAAGTTGTCCCTGCTTTTGGCTGAAAAATCATCTTCAGTGACAAGGCCCATTTTTAGATGAATGGTTTTGTTAACAAACAAAGCTGTCGCATTTGGAGCAATGAGAACACAATGGAGATTCAAGAATGTCCATGTCGTCCCCCGGAAGTTACCATCTGGTGTGGATTTGGGTCTGGTGTAATCGTTGGCAGTTGTTTTTTTCCCGGATGAATGAGGAGAGGCTGTGACTGTCAATCATGACAGATATAGAGCTATGATAATTGATTATTTTTGGTGCCATTTGGAAGGTGCCATGGTTGCCATTTACCTGAAATTCTTTTCCACACATGATGCCATCACATGTACTTCAAAATAACAAAACAGTTAAAACTGTATTGTTTATACAACTTGTTTTATTCAGGCTCAAAGATAGGATGCCCTTTCTGGAAGACCTTTTACACAATTCAGGCTGGTAAATTTTAGGCTGAATTGATACGGATGATGAGAATGTTTATATCCTGGAGAAATGTGACTTCGTGTTATGCTAGTTGGTTTCTGGTGATTGTGGAACCTAGTAAAATGAAATTCTAGACATCCTCAATCCTTTCTCCCTTTATCGTGATGTTGTTTACTGGTCCAGTTGCTTACTGATGAAGGTCAATGACCATAGCATTTAGTAAGGACTGCACCTCAACATCAAAGAGACAAAAATCCTCATAACTGGACCAGGAAGCAACATTGTCGTAAATGGAGAAAGGACCGAGGTTTTCAAGGATTCCATTTCACGTGGTTCCACAGTCAATGCCTGTGGAAGCAACAATCGAAAAATCAAAAGACACATTGCATTGGGAAAATCTGCTGCTAAAGATTGCTTTAAAAAAAAGTATTAAAAGGTAAAGATGTTATCTTGAAGTGTGTCTGACTCAAGCTATGGTATTTTTCAGTCACATTTTATGCATGCAAAAGCTGGACAATGAATAAGGAAGACAGAAGAAGAATTGATGCCTTTGAATTGTAGTGCCGGAGAAGAATATTGAACGTACCATGGATTGCCAGAAGAACAAACTGATCTATTCTGAAAGAAGTTCAACCAGAGTGCTCCTTAGAAGCAAAGATTGCAAGACTGCATCTTACATACTTTGGACATGTCAGGAAGAATGGATCCCTGGAGAAATATGTTATGCTTGCTAGAGGGAAGGGTCAGAGAGAAAGAGGGAGACCTTCAGTGAGAGGGACTGACACAGTGGGTGCAACAATAGGCTTAAGCATCAAAATAATTGGGGACATGGCACAGGACCAGGCAGTATTTTGTTCTGTTGTGCAAAGGGTTGCTGTGAGTCAGAACCAACTCTACAGCACCTAACAACAACAGGGTTGGCTTTGTAGTTGTTATTCTTCAAAAGAACCACTAAGTTCTTGATAAGATAGCAAGAGAGTAAGTTTCTGTACAACTAGCTGGGAAAATCTTTATTTGTAGTTGAATCGGTTGAACAGAGAACAGAGAAAAGGTGGCAACTGTATGGCGTGATATTAAGAGCCCCAAATCTGGAGCTGTGTATATTAGAGCTCTGAGCCTTGCCACTTACCTTGGGCAAGTTATCTGTTTGTATTTTAGTTGCCTCACCTGTAAAATAGAAATAATTGTAGGTATCTACCTCATTAAGTTACCAGAATCAATTAACATATGTAAAACACAGTAACAGTGTCCAGTTCATAGTAAGAGATACAAACACATTCATGATTATTAGTGTTGTCATTAGTAGTAGTAGTATTTAATGAATTACAGGCCAGAAATACAGATTTGAGGAGACTTCAGCTAGTCTTGTCTCCTTTCTCCCCTAGTTTTGTTGTTTGTATCTCTGCTGTGCTCAGTGACCTTAACTTTCTGAGTCCTAGCCCCAAGAAAGCTGGAGGCATCCTCTGCTAATTTGCTACAAATTGAAACATACTCCTTACCAAACTCTAGCTAATTGTATCTGCTTCAACCAAGAGCATATAATCTTTATCATTATTATTCACACAATTTAATTAACCGTAACTGCTCTCCTGGTCTAATTGTCATGCATTTATGTGGCATTTTGTATATTCATAATGACTTATAACCACTAATTGTAAGAGGAGGTCTGTGTAAGACAGGCATACTTAGAGCTGTTTGCATTCCATGATGCCTCTTTTTGTCTACATACATCCTTAACAAAATATATGTTTGTACTCTAGATCAGTGTCATTATTTATGGTAATGAGTTATCTGTCTGATATTTAGTTTTTAAGACATATGAGTTGTTCAGAATTATAACAGCAGATATTCTTGTTTCTTATTCTTATTTTAGAAAGCCTATAATGATACTTATTATCAGCCTCATGCACAGGTAGAGTGGAAATTACCTAGACATAGGTGACTTCAGAATGCCCAAGAAGGCTTTCCCCTAGCTTCCAAAACTCGAGCATTGGTAGCTCAGTGGTAGAGTTCCCTCCTCACCAATATAACGTATAGATTCAATTTCTGGCCGGTGCATCTCAGGGCAGCATCACTGACAGGAAGCTTGCCTGTCAGTGAAGCTTTAGGTGTGCTATGATGCTTAATAGGTTTCAGCGAAGCTTCCAGACTAGGAAGAAAGATCTGGTGACCAACTCTGAAATTCAGCCAGTTAAAACAGTATGCATCACAACAGTCCAGGTGCCAGTGGATCGCTGAGCTGGCCCAAGACTGAGCATTGTTTTGTTTCATTGTTTCCAGGGTCACTATGAGATGGGATCCTCATGAGTTGCATCTGTCTGGCTAACAATTAACAGCAAAACCTCCAAAACACTAAGGTATGGGTTCCTAAAATTTCTCAGTTGAGCTTTATTCCAATGGCTTAATTCAAATAGGAAATTTAAAAATTAAAAGACTCTAGAGAGAGATAACATACTACACTCTATCATTCTTTATTCCTTAGGGTGAATGGGTTTGCTAAATTCTTTTCTGAAATGAAATTTAATAGCAGAGACACAGCAGACTCACTAAACTGAAATCCAGTTAGACTGGAATTGAGAAAAGAGGTAGAAAAAGGAGGTAGAATTAGCTGATACCTACCTCCAAAGATTACAGACTTCTGTTTAAGATGTGAGTTAAACACAAATCCCACTAAAATGACAGTAAAGGAATTTTTGAACAATAAACCAAAAGGACAAAGAGGAGAGGAGATATGTCAACAAATTCTGGAAAACTGAAAAGCACATGAATGTTAGGTAACTGATATGGCTGAACTAAAAACAGTGAATCCTAAGACAACGCTGAAGAAAGCTAGGAGCCAAAGTGATGTATTAACACACCCCAGAACCTCCCAACAACTCAGGAATTTGTGGCATTAGATTCTTCTGCAAGTGGAGATAAAAGTGAGACAGAAATTAGTGGGATAGATTGAAGATTATTTAGAATCCCTAGGCCACAGATTGGCTGACTTTTCCCAACCTGGTATAAGATTAGAGGTTTTCTTGAAAAGGGTGGGGAGGGAAGGAGGGAGAGGGAGAGGAGGAGAAGAGGAAAAGGGAGAGGAAGCATTGTAAAGAAGATGGAGGAGGTGAAGAGAAAGTAATTATCGTGAATGTTGAGACACCTACCCCCAGCCCTTATCCTAGCACAGGTATCAGGCACATTCCTACGGGTAGGAGATTGGAAAAGTGTTCTTTGAAAATCTGACTAGTTCAAGACAAAATACATAAAGGTGCCAACAGCAAGAACTCAGATGATTCTGTAATGCAGTTCCCGATCAACATTCTGTCTTCACATTCTCGGAGCTTCCAGTTATTACTATTTTTTTTGTGCACCCCTCTTAAATACCAGATAGCCTGGGCATCAAAATCTGGGGGAAAGATACTAACATTAGTGATAGAAAACAAAGGAAAGAAACAGGACAAAACATAAATTTGAAAGAAGCAAACTTGCTTGCATTGAACAGATGGGGAAATATGGAGAAGCAAGTTAAAAAACAATCATTAATATTCTCAGAGAGATAAAAGAAGATACTGCATCCATAAAAAAGAATGGAATGACAATTTTTAAAAGCAGCACTTATAGACCAAATAGTTATTCTTAGGTATGAAAAATACAAAAACAAAAAAACAAAAGGAAAATAATGAAAGATAAACTTGAAGAAATTTCCCAAAGGGTAGAGCAAAAATGGCGAAGAGATGAAACACAAAGGAAAAAAGAAAAAGTAAGTGGATTCAGCATTTGAATACTTAGAGAAAATAGAAGGAAGGAGTCATTCAACTAATAATTCAGTTAGTTGTAAAATTTTACAGCACTGGGTCTGAGGAAAGACCTCATGTAACTTCCAACAAGAGAGAAAAGAAGTTTATACAACAAATCAAGAACCAAAACAGCTTTATACTGTTCAACAACAACAAAATTCAAGAAGGCCGTGGCGCGGTGGCTTTAAAATTTTGAGGTAAAATTGTTTTAACCTAGTATTTGATACAAGCTGTCAATCAAATCTCTAGGTAAAATAAATCATTTTAGCTGTGCAAGACGTTAAACATTTTTTCTTGCTTGCACCCTTTCTGAGGAATCTACCGGAGTATGTGCTGGCACAGGACACATGAAGAGAAAAATAAAAGAACCAGGTCATAGAGTCTACCACAAGAGAGAGGTAGAGTCCCAGGACAATGAGAAAAGGGAATTCCAGGATGGCAGCTGTGTGTCAAGCTGGGGGAACAAACAATCAGTCCAGACTGGAGCAGGAAAGGTTTCATGAGAGATTTCCTCAAGACGATAAAAATGTTACAAGGTCTTACGTGTTTGAGCAGATTTATAAAATGGGAGGAGTGTTTGAATTAGTGATAAATACGAAGTCGAAAAAGCAAGATCAGTATTAACATCAGAAAGAATCAAGTGTTGTATAAGCACAGATAATCATAATATATTTTATGGCTTAGCTGTCAATGGCATTTATGTAATCATAAGGTAAACACTGAATATTGATCTAAAGAAAATTATGATATTTCTGTATTGGGAAGATGAAAGGGTGAATATGATGTTTGTCTGTGTGTGTGAAAGTTAAACCCTCATTACCCATACTGGTGAAATAATAGCTAATGCTTAAAACAAAACTGTGATGAAGTGACGTTACAAGTATAGCTACATAAGGAAATAAATAGTAGGAGCCCACGAAAAGTGTAGAAAAAGAGTGCCTCTGTGGAGCAGGAAATTGGGAGTTTGGGGGAAGGACAGTGACTTGCTGTTTTACATAACAGACCTTGTAAAAGGTCTTGACCAAACTACATCCTGGTATAACTAAGAAACCTAAAGCTTGTTGGGCAAGGGAAGAAACTAGAGACAGTGGCTTGGCAGTGTTTGTATAAGAGATTGTAAGGGCCAATGACAAGAAACAGAATGACGATGACAGGCTTTAAAGATGAGGTAAGATCAACCAAATTTGACAAGTGATTAATACAAGGAGAGACATAGAGTAGTGAGAGGTGTTGCTGGAGTTTCTAGCTTGGGTGCATTTAGGTGAAGAGGCTGGCCATTAAGATAGGCAATACGGAGATGGACAAAGAAAGATAATGAGATGTTTTAAAAGTTAAATTTATTTCTTTATTATTATTATTTGCAAATTCAGCTTCCACATTTACAATTCAGTGACGTGTTTGATTTTTCACATTGTGCTGCCATTATGGTTAATGAAATGAGTTTTTAAAATATGTTCTGTTTGATGACCTGTGTGATGGCATCTATGTGGAAATATGACACATGCAACAACAAATTTGGATTAGGAAATTAAGTGAGAGATCTGGGCTACAAATAAAAATTTAAGAATATTTCTTTTTATTTATTTATTTATTTTTATATTGAATTATAGATTTTTTATTATGATTGAATGAAAATGCACATTCACATATAACTTTGCATGCCCACCTATATGCCGCTTCTGCTGCTCTCCCTGCCCAGTGACAGCACATTCTTCGTGTCTGCTCCGTACATGTCTTATCCTCCCAACAGTTTCCTATCCCCCTCCTCTCTACCCACTCCCCTTTCTTCAGTAAGAGGTCAGCAGGATGAGAGCCTATAGATGTATAGAACCATAAAGTGCACACATGATATGGTCACTCTGTGTGGCCAAGTCCAGTCCATTCCTGTCCTAGAATTGACCTCCATTATGATTTATGGACAGGGGCAGCATCAGGGCCAGGGGCCATACTCCCAGGGAAACTCTGGGGCCTGTGGATGATCAATTGTGGTCTTTTAATGGAGATCTCAGGGTGCACCCCTTTTTATTCTTGTGTTACCAGTGAGACTCAGCTTTGTGAGCTGTATCATGGCTGGTGGTGGTGGCTGGGCACCATCTGGTTCTTCCAGTCACAAGTCAATGTAGTCACTCGCTCACATGGGTCTCTCTGTCTTCTAGGTTCTCTTTCCTCCATGTTGTTTTGGTGCTTGATGATCATCTGTTCCTGCTGAGTTGGGACCATTTGCTGTACCCTCAGATGGCAGCTTGGCAGCTTTTAAGACCCCAGATGCCACTCACCAATGTGGGGTGCACAAGGCTGTCTTACTAAAACACTAGTTGTGCCAACTGGCCTCAATTTCGCCTGAGAGCATGGTCCCCGGCCTCCCACCCCAGCTACTCTGTCCTTGTAAGAATCATTTCTTAAAGAAGAACACACTGGGAGGCCTCTTACTACCCGACTTTAGAACCTATTACACTGCTACAATAGTCAAAACAGCCTGGTGCTGGTACAAAAAGAGACAGATAGATCAATGGAACAGAACTGATACGCCAGCAATGATGCCATCTTCCTATGAACAGTTGATATTTGACAAAGGCCATAAGACATTCAGCTGGGGTAAAGAAATATCTTCAACAAATGCTGCTGGCAAAATTGGATATCCATCTGCAATAAACTGAACCAAGACCCGTATCTTACACCTTATGCAAAAACCAACTTAAACTGGATAAAAGACCTAAATATCAAATCTGAAACAATAAAGCTCATCTAAGAAAAAGTAGGAACAACAATGGAAGCTTTCATACACAATGTAGACAAACTTCAAAATCTGTCAAACAAGCCACAAACAACAGAAGAGAAAATCTATAAATGGGAACTACTAAGAATCTAACACTTTTGCTCATCCAAAGACTTTATTAGTAGAATTAAAAGGCTACCTACAGAATGGGAAAAATATTTGGCAACTATATGTCAGACTGATGCCTGATCTCCATAATCTATAAGGTACTACAAAATATCAATAAGAAAAAGATAAATCATCCAATTAAGTGATAGGCAAAGGAGATGGACAGACATTTCTCTAAAGAGGAGATCCAGGCAGCCAAAAAACACATGTGGACATGCTCATGATCATTAGCTGTTAAAGAAATTCAAATCCAAACTACAATGGGATACCATCTCACCCCAGCAGTGTTGACTGTGATCCAAAAAACACAAACAACAAATGCTGGAGAGGCTGTGGAGAAACTGGAGCTCTCCTACACTATTGATGGCATTGCAAAATGGTTCAACCTCTTTGGAAGGCAGTCTGGTGCTTCCTTAAAAAGCTGGATCTAGATATACCATTTTACCCAGTAATTCCACTGCTCAGAATATATCCTACAGAATCAAGGCCATTCACACCAACTGATAGATGAACATGAATGCTTATCACAACACAGTCCACAATAGCAAAAAGGTGGAATCAAACCAGATGCCCAACAGAGGAGTGGATAGGTAAACTATAGTATATGTACTAAATGGAACACTATGCAATGATAGAGAATAATGATGATTTTAGGAAACATCTTATAACCAGATTTCAATTGGAGGACATTATGCTGAGTGAAAGTAGTCAGTGACAAAAGAATCATTTCTTAAACATAGTAATTGAAGATGTGGAATAAATGAGCTGCTTCACTGAGAAAGTGTCTTATGCTGGGTTCTCGGGAGCAGCAAGACCAGGGTAGTATCTCTCTCTCTAGGGATTTATATCGAGGAAATGGCTCACATGATTGTGAAGACTGAAGAGTCCCAAGTCTGTGGGTCAGGCTGGAGGCTTCTCCTGACTCATAGCTTCAGGGGCTGGAGAGCCCAGGATTGGCAGTTCAGATAACAGGCCTCTGCCTCATAAGTTTCAGAGGCCAACAAATCGTAAGATTAGCAGATAATCTGGCTGGCCATTGGCTCCTAAACTTTGGAGGCTGATGAATTACAAGATCAGCAGGTAAGCTGCCAACTCAAGTCCCGAGAGGCAGAGATCAAATGTACAGGAGCCAGCTGCAGAATTTAGAGCAAACAAAACCCCACAAGGCTTTTTGGAAAGTCCACCTTTATTGGATGCAGATCACACCCCAAAGAAACTCCTTTTCAACTGATGGATGCCATCACAGAGGTGATCACATTATGTCAGATTTCATGATGAAGGTGATTACATCATCATAGGACCACCACACAACGTTATGACTGGCAAACCTGTGAGAATCATGGCCCTGACAAGTCAACACACAATTTAAGGATCACAGATTGCATAAGTTAAAGAAAAAAGTCAGTGAATATAAACTTAAGGGCCCTTTGTACTTAAGGAGTGGGAAATGGAAGAGGAACTCATTCAAAAAGAGGAATTAGAGAACCAGGAAAGCATATTGTGAAGAAGTTCAGGGAGAAGTGAGTTTAAAAATTGGGAGGCTGGTTCAAGATGATGAATTACCTGCCACATAAGGCAAGGGGGAAGCTGATTGCCATGGATTGAATTCCCACCCCTCACCCCCCAAAATGTGTGTAACCATTTGGCTGGGCCATTTTCCCCACTATTTTGTGATTGCCCTTCATTCTGTGATTTCAGAACCTTCCATAGAAACTATGAACACTCCTTGGAGGTTGACAATATGTCTGGGGTCCTATGTCAGTGACATTGTTTTAGCCAGGGGCAGATTACTCAATTGGAAAGGTAAGCACCATTGTCTGTAGTGAACGATTTCACTTTTTTTTTTTTTTTGGCACATCAAAGATTCTGCTTCTAAGTATGGCTGGCCTCTGTCTCCCTCCCAACCCCATAGCAATTTACTACAGAATCAAAGCCTCTTTTCTAATTTATAATCCCTGACAAGGATGGATGACCCAGTAAGCAAAGTGGAAACAGGCGTACTTGTACTTAGTAATCTGTAGTGAACCATTTCATGTGTGTTTAACTGCATCTATTGGATAATCAGAAACCCTAGTGGTACAGTGGTTAAGTGCTATGTCTGCTAACCAAAAGGTTGGCAGTTTGAATCTACCTGGCGCTTCCTTGGAAACTCTGTGGAGCAGTTCTACTCTGTCCTGTAGGGTTGCTATGAGTCAGAATTAACTCCACAGCACTGGGCTTTTTGGGTTATTGGATGATCCACCCCTGGTCTGGGCCCACTTCTGATTTCAGCTGCAGCTGTAGTGAACACTTCTGTTTGAGCTCAGATACCCTCCATGGTAACAGTGCTTTACCTCAGTTCTATGCCACCTTCTTTCAGGTTTCTGCCACAGGAAGTTCTTTTTTTTATTATTATTATGATTGAATGAAAATGTACATTCTCATATAAATTTGCGTGCTCACCTATATGCAGCTTCTACTGCTATCCCTGCATGGTGACAGCACACTCTTCCTCTCTGCTCCATACATGTCCTAGCCTCCCAAACAGTCACGTATCTCCTCCTCCATCCATTCCCGTTCCTCCAGTACGAGGTCAGCAAGACGGTATCTTATAGATGCCTAGAACCATAAAGTGCCCACAAAATATGGTCACACTGTGTCACCAAGTCCAATTCATTGCTGTCCAAAGAGTTGACCTTCGTTATGATTTATGGAAATTCTTGTTGCAGGGCAGCTGCTCCTCTCAAAAGGGGTTTGGAAGTTTTTGGAGGTGTCCTGAATTGAATTATGTATCCCCGCCCCCCCCCAAATGTGTTCATCAGTTTGGCTGGGCTATGATTTTCAGTATTCTGTGGTTGTCCTCCCTTTTGTGATTCTTTCCTATACTGTAACTCCTAATCTCTGCTTGTGGTTCTTAGGGCAAGATTTAATTATGCTAAAGAGGATTAGGGTAGGACTGTAACACCCTTATTAAGGAAATGTCTCTGATCCAATGTAAAGGGATTTTCCCTGGAGTGTGGCTTATACCACCCTTTATCCTTTTATCCTGTAAGAGATGAAGGAGAAGCAAGCAGAGAGTTGGGGACCTCATGTCACCAAGAAAGCAGCACTGGAAGCACAGTATATCCTTTAGACCTGAGATTGCTGTGCTGAGATATTCCCAGACCAATGGAAGACTGATGTATCACAAGAACCCTCCTCCAGAGTGAATGGAAAGAGAAAGCTTTCGCCTGGAGTCAGTGCCCTGAATTCAAATTTGTAGCTTACTGAACTTGTGATTTTCTATTATAGCAGCTCTGGATGACTAAGACACCTAGGTCAAGTGGCAGGACAAAGTTTATTAAGAAACTGTTTTGCATCCCACTTTGGTGAGTAGCATCTGTGGTCTTAAGAGCTGGTGAGTGGCCATGTTCAAGATGCATCCGTTGGTCCAGACCTACCTAGAGCAAAGGAGAACACTAAAGTTACAGGAAAATGTTAACCTAAGGGACAAAAGGGCCACATGAACCACAGACTCCCACAGCCTGAGGCTGGAAGAACTAGATGGTAGCTGGCCACCAGCAATGACTGCCCTGATAAGGGACACAGCAGAGTCCCTGACTAATCAGGAGAAAAGTGTAGTGCCAAAGCCACTACTGTTTTACACAGTCATGTAAAACCCAAAAAAACCCTAACCCACTGCTACTGAGTCAATTTTGACTTATAGTGACCCTGTGGAACAGAGTAGAACTGCCTCATGTAGTTTCCAGATAGTGCCTGGTGGATTTGAACTGTTGACTGTTCAGTTAGTAGTCTTAACACTTAGCCACCAGGGTTTCCAAAGTCATGTAAAAACACCAGACTTAATTGTCTGGCTGAGACTAGAGGATCCCCAGAAGATATGTCCCCAGACTCCCTGTTAACCCGAAGCTAAAACCATTCCTGAAGCCAGCTCTGCAGATGAAGATTAGACTGGACTGTAAAATACAATACTGGTGAAGAGTGTGCTTCTTAGTTGAAGTAGGTACAGGAGACTGAGTGAGCAGCTGCTGTCCAGAGGTGGAATGAAAAGGCAGAAAGAGACAGGAGCCTGTTGAATAGACACAGGAAACTCGAGGTGGACAGGGGTAGTGTGCTGCCACCTTATAGGGATTGCAACTAGGATCACATAACAACATGTGTATAAATTTTTGATTGGGACATTAACTTGAGTTGCACACTGTCACCTAAAGGACAATAAAATAAAAAAAAAAGTGGTGTACAGTTAACACTTGGGCAACTCTCTAGTAGTGCGGTTGGAATTTGGTGGCTAAATATCCCAGTGTTTTGTCTCTCAGGTGGACAGTTCTGGGAGACAGTTCTGGAAGTGTTCTGAACACATCTAACACATCCCAGGAGGTCTTAGAGGGGTAGCATCTCCACTGACCACACAGTGACCCCAGTGACCAACTTATGTCTTTCCTTCTTCCATTTTATTTCCCCAACTTCTTCACTTTCTGGAATTCCGAAAAAACTACTTACACTTGTGTGTGTTGAGTTGGGGTGGAACAAACCTGGAGTGGAAGATAAGGTGCCACAAACTGAATGTGGAGAGATACGCCACCACCCCAATGGCTAGGAAATTGCAACAAAAGAAGCAGTTCCTGAAAATCAGCAGGAATTCAGTCCAGCTGCAGAGAACAGAAAGAAGCCCACATAATAATGGCTTAAGGAGGTTTCTTTCTCTTTTCAGGAATAGAAATTTGCCTGGTAGACAGACAGGACTAGTGTCATGGATAGAATTGTGTTCCCGCAAAATTGTGTGTGGTGGTTTAGCTAGGCCGTGATTCCTGATGTTGGGTGGTGTCCTCCGTGTTGTAAATTCTGCCTCTCTGATGTCAGTGAGGGTAGATAGGTGACAGTTGTGTTGGTAGGGCAGGACTCAAGGTGCGAGATTGTTTTGTGCTTCTGGGCTCTTCCAAGGCTTTAGGTATAAATACAGACATAAGGAGAAACGATGGAAGTGATTCCTGAAGAAGATCAACAATCCCACAAGTCACCTACCTTAGAGGAGACCATTACAGATTCTTCAGGCAAGAGGAGATTAACCTCCTTAGGCAATGGTGAACTGCTTCTAGGAGCCAAGAAGGCTGTGCAGATTTAGGGTTGCAGGGCCCCCCGCTTCACTGGAATCTACCCCTATGTCCACAGCCCAAATTTCAAGATCTCATTCTTCCTTAGTCGATATCCTAGCTTTAACCAAAGAGACCCATTGAGAATAGTATTCAAACATTTGTGTAATTCCCTTCCACAACTGTCAGGGTTGGTCTGGGTGACCAGTATAATACAACATAGGGTATGGAGTTTGCCTCTGAGTTCAGATCATAAAGGATATTGCAGCTTCTGTCTTGGTCGCTCTCTTGCTCTAAATCACTTGCTTTGGGGGGATGCCATCTACCAAGTTGAGGTGTCTCTATGGAGAAGTCCACATGGTGAATGTTATGGATTGAATTGTATCCCCCCAAAAAGGTGTGTCAACTTGGCTGGATTGTGATTCCCAGCACCGTGTTATTGTCCATCATTTTGACGTCTGACGTGATCTTCCTATGTGTTGGATCTCTTTGGCGTTACTGAGGCAGGATGAGAACAGTCATATTAATGAAGCAGAATTAGAAACAGTTATGTTAATGAGGCAGGACCCATTCTACAGGACTAGGTTGTATCTTGGGTTGGTCTCTTTTGAGATATAAAAGAGAAGCGAGCAGAGAGACAGGGACTCCGTACTACAAAGAAAGCAAAGCAGAATACAGCACCTCCTTCGGACCCCTTGTTTAATAGCATCTCAGGACAGGAACTTCAAGTCCGAAGGATGTGCTGTGCTCCCAGTACTGCTTTCTTGGTGACAAGGAGTCGCCAGCTCTCTGCTTTCTTCCCTTTTATCTCTCAAGCGATAAAAGGTCGTGCAGGCCACACCCCAGGTAAACTCTTCTTTACACTGGATCAGGGATGTGACTCAGTAGAGGGTGTTAAAGTCCTATTCTGATTTGCCTTAACATAATGCAATCTCACCCCACTAGCCGTGATCAGAGACTGAATTTATAACACATAAGGGAATTAGAATAACAAAATAGAGGACAACTGCGCAATACTGGAAATCATGGCCCAGTCACGATTATGATACAGTATGATACAATCAAATATGATACACATAATTGGAGGACAGGGGATGGCAGGCATAATTCAGTCCATTGCAAGAATATAGCTAGAAAAGTAGAAGAGTGGGTTTTGGTTTCTTTAGAACATGATTTTTTTTTAAAAAAAAACTTGTCTCAAGTGTACTAAAGGTACTGCACTCATTAACTCTCGCAAAAATGCAGCCATACAAGAACTGCCAGTTAAGTTCATGAACTCATCCATGCTGAATATCACTATGGTCACCTTGAAGTACTCCCCTTGGGAAGCTATGCCCTGATGCCAGTGCCTTGTCCACACTTCAAAACAATTTTGGAACTCTTTTTGTGGAATGATCATCAGAGCTGGCATCATATTACCCTTGATTTCCTGAATTGACGTCATCAAATGTCTTCTTTCCAGTATTTCAATATTTGGGTGCCAGATCAGGAGAGTAGGTAGGATGTTCCAATATAGTTGTTTACAGGCTAAAAACTGTCTCACAGACAACTATACAATTAAGTTTGCAAACTTGTCACTGTGCCACTGAGCACAATGGTCATTCCAGAAAGAATTCTAAAGTTGCCTTTAAGGGTGGCGTAGGCGCTGGCATCAGTACATAGTTTCCCAAGGGGAGTACTTTGAAGGTGACTGTAGTGATATTCAGCAACAAGGTATGTAGCACTTAGAACGATTATGTTCGTGGACCTAATTGTCAGAGCTCATATTTCCAATTACTCCTCATTAGAGTCAATAGGAGCCCTGTTGGCACAGTGGTTAAGAGCTTGGCTGCTAACCAAAAGGCCAGCAGTTCAAATCCACCAAGCTGCTCCTTGGAAACCCTATGGGACAGCTCTTTTATGTCCTACAGAGTTTCTATGAGTCAGAATTGACTAGGTGGCAAAGAGTTTTTAGAGTTAATAAGTTAATTTGCTGTCACATATTTTCCAGTATCGAGAGTCTGGAATATTTTCCTGTATTTTTATTCTCACCGTGCTTTGAAAAAGAATAGACTTGTCAACTATTTCCCAATTCTCTCATTCTCTGGAGAACCATGGAAAGGCAATTTTCATTTCCTTGACATTTTAGCACTTGCCTTGTACGGCACTTGGCTTTGGTTATAATCCAGCTGAGTATGTGTGGGTTGAGCCTGCTTGAGATAAAATACTATTTTGTGTTTTATATTAAACAGATGAGTGCATGGTTTGAATTTTTTATTTATAAAAATTCAATAGTGTTTTTTATGATCAGAAGTAAATAAGAGAACAAAAATATATTGTTGACAGTACTAATATTCCCAGTTGCGTCCTCACTCTTCAGAAAACTTACGTATTCCTAATGAAATTTATGCTTATCATTTTCTTTTTTTAATACGACCCGATGAATGTCTTCTTACTAAGAATTTATTTGTTCTTTCAGCAAAATTTATCAAATACTTATTATGTGCCAGGTACTTCTACGGGTATTGGGGATATGGGAGTGAATGAAACATGCATTTTCTGCTTTCATGGCACTTATGTTGTAGAGGGGGAGGGCGGTTTATAAATCAAGAAAGTAGATATAAGCTGTATGAAATGGCAGTAAGTGCTTTGAAGAAGAACTAAAGCAGACTAAGAGGATGGAGAATAGCAGACCTGAATGAGGCGGAGGCTGGAAGCATGCAGATATCCCAGGGGAGCATTCCAGGGGGAGAGAAAGACAGGTGCAAAGGCAACAAATTGTGTCTAGTGAGTCAAGGAAAACCCTGGTGTAACACTGGTTTTACCTACGGCTGCTAACCAGAAGGTTGGAAGCTCACATTCAGCAGGCATTCCTTGGAAACTCTGTGGGGTAGTTCTGCTCAGCCTATAGGGTCACTGTGAGTTGGAGTTGACTCAACAGCAGTGGATTTCTTTGGAGTGGGTCAAGAAGTGAAAGTCTTGGGTAGTGCAAATGGTTATTGGCATGTGACTGTCAGCCAAAACCTGTGGTTGGGTGATTCTGGTGCACTCAGAGTCACCTCGTAAGAAAGGCCTGGTGATCTGGTTCCAGAAACTCAATCACTGAGCATCCTATGGGGCACAGCTCTACCCTGACACATATGAGGCCACCGTGAGTCGGAACTGATGCAGTAGCCACTGGTTTTCTGCATTTCGTGGGTTGAGAAACAGCCAGGAGACCTGCGTGGCCATAGCAGAGTCAACAAAGAGGAGATGAGGTCTGTGGTGAAGCAGGGACTGTTGTCATTGTCACGTACGGCCTACAGGACTCGGTAAGGAGTTTGACTTGAACTTGAGTTTCAAAATGATGACTTCTGGATGCTGTGTGAAGAGACTCTAAGGAGTGTCATTGTGGAAGCAGGAAGACCAATCAGGAGACGGTGTTAGTGTGGGTCCTCTGAGAGGCACATACCGAAATGGGGATTAGGTGTACAGTGTACAGGAGATTTATTAAGGGAAACTTGTGTAGGGAAATGGGGAGAGTGCCAGAGTAGGCTGAGAGAGCCCTTAGACTATAGTGTAGCTCAACCAGTGAAGGACAGAAGGAGGGAAGGTTGGATGGAAGAGTTTTAGACTGTAATGCCATTCCAAGGAAGTTCAGCAAGGCCGTCGGAACCCCTAGAGGCAAGGCCGCTATCTGAGTACTTCTCTAGCGTCTCTTCTTTGTACACTCACTTCCCATGGGAGTCTGGCTTTGCTTTAATGTGGTGGTGGATTTCAGAGTACCAGGACTTCTGGTCAGTTAAGCTCCCCTTGTGTGGAGATCTGAGAGTCCTATTCTATGGAGATCAAAGAGACGTTTGCCCTAGTCCAGGTATGAGAGCTCTGGTGGTTTGAATTAGGGAGGTTAGATGAATTTTGGTATTTTATGTTGACTTGGACATATTTTGAAGGTTGAACTGGCCTGATTTGCTGATAGATTTGATATGGGTATAAGGAAGGACACCGAGTCAAGGATGATGCCAAGGTTTTTCTGTATTAAGTAGCTGAAGAGTGGAGTGGCCCTTTACTGAGATGGGAAAGACACTGGGAATCCTTACAGAGGGGAGCTAGGAGTTAATTTTGGCCATGTTTTGTTTGAAATGTCGACTTGCCCCTTCACTGAAGATGTTGAGAAGGCAGCTGAATATACAAATATGGAATCCAAGGGAGAGAGCAAGGCTGGAAACATGAATCTGAAAAACATCAGTGGATGGAAAGCATTTAAAATCACAGGACTGCTAAGACTACCTAAGGAGTGAATACAGATGACAAGAGGTTTGAGGATGCACAGGGAGGACAGGAGACCCTGCAAAACGACCGAAAGTTACTGGCCAGGAAAGTGGGAGAAGAACCAAGAAGGAGTCGTATCACAGAAGCCCATGGAACAGCTTTCTAGGATATATCTTTTATTCACTACTGGAATCTTGATGCCTTTTGATGGAAAGTTCTAGGATGTACTGAGATCTTGCTAAATGGATCTGCTAAGCAATCCAGGAGAAAATAAACCTGATAAGGTATGTGGACTTTGTGGTTGATTCAAAACCTACCTCCAGCACTTGCTCTGTGTCTTTGGGCAAGTTTCTTAATCTTTGTTTGCTTAGCCTCTGTTCAAGGTCTCATTTTTATAGTGGGAATTATAGAGTTATTAAGAGGATTATATACATTAATAATTGTGAATGCTTATTGGAACAGTGTGTAGCACACAGGTGTTCAGCAAATTGTATATGTTATTACATCAGAAGTACTGAGATTAAAGATCAGTGCTACTGTCTCTCAGGTTTTCTGATGGTAGCATCCAGGACTTGGAGTTTAACACAGATCCTTTTGAATTTAATTTCTTTAATTATGATTCCTGATATATTTGTCTATTCTTTATATTTCTCTTTTTCTATTCCTTTACACTTCTATATTTTGAAAGAAAAATATCCCCCATTGCTATAGAGTCAATAGTGACTCATAGCAGCCATACAGGACAGAGAACTGCTGCATAGAATTTCCAAGGAGCACCTGCTGGATTTGAACTCCTAAACTTTTGGTTAGCAGGTATATCACTTAAATGCTATACTACCAAAGTAACTTTAAAAATCTGCTTGATTCTTTATACTGAAAGTTTTTAAAACAGATACCAGCAGAGGCTTCTTTAAGTGAAGCATGGCTTGTCAGAGAAATAAAGTCAAAATAAAGAATTATTGCATACAACAGGGGTGTTTTAGTCAGCTAGTGTTGCTCCAACAGAAACACCACAGAGTGGATGGCTTTAACAAAGGAAGGTTTATTCTTAAACAGTCTGGTGGGCTACAAGTCCAAATTCAGGATGTCTGCTCCAGGGGGAGGCTTCCTCCCTTGTCGGCTCTGGAGTAAAGTCCAGTATGGCATCAGTCTTTGTCCAGGGAGCGTCTTGGTGCAGGAACCTCAGGTCTGAAGGACGCACTCTGCTCTTGGTGTTGCTTGCTTTATGGTGTGAGGTTCCTGATTTTCTACTTGCTTCTTTTTCCTTTTATTTCTTTTAGGATGCAGGGATTAAGGGTGGGGCAAGACACACTCCAGGGAAACTCCCTTTACAGTGGAGCAGGGAGCTGATCTTCTGAACGGATTTACAGTCCCACCCTAATACTTTAACATACAGCCCAGTAAACTCAACAAAGTGGAGGACAACCATGAAATATGGGGAATCATGGTCACGTGGCTACACCTATTTGGGGGAGACACAGTTCAATCCAAGACAAGGGGTTCTTTAGCCTCAGTGATGCCTCTGAGAATCAAATGAATGCTCTTTCCTGAAAAATGTATATGTAAATCCACACATACACATAGACTGTGGTACAATCCATCACTTTTATGTGGCCTTTCTTGCCATGTTCTTGTAACCGTCACCAAATTACTGGGTGAGACTATGGTGATTGTGTCACACCAAAGGGATTAGGCATTTGCTAATAATGCAGATAAGGTGTATGACATGCTTATGGGGATGGGACCATGAAAATAAGGTGTATGGAACCCTAGTGAGGAGATTGGTTAGTTTTGCTACATGCCCAGCTAAAAAGACAGCCCCATTCCTGAGCAGAAGGGAACCTCACCACCGTCAAGAAAGAGTAGCCAGGGGTGCAATATGTCCTTTGGATGTGGGGTCCCTGAGCTGAGACCCTCCTAGAGCCAAAGACAACTGTAACGTTGAAGATGGCTCAAGAAAGGGAGAGACGGCTGCAAGCACAGCAGAAAACTGACAACAGCAGAACCAGGAAACTGTTAGCTTCCCAATCCGTAGCTCATGGAGCAAGGAGGCTGAGTGTCTTCAGGTAGGAGGCTTGCTGGCAGAGTGGGTGCCTCTGGGTGCTTAGAGTTAAGCTTGTTGACCCACAGAGAGAGAGAGAGCTGAGAATTTTGGGGCCAAGACTTACTGGCAGAATGAGGCACCCCCAGGCACTTACAAAGCTAAAGAGCTTTGTAACACTAACTTGTCAGAGCAGGGATGGGCCAAGGTGCTGAGAGGAGACCCAGAAGGAGGCCTGCCTGAGGGCACAGCCAGAAAGCTGTCCTGATGGAAGAACTATATCCTGAGTCACTCCTGATCCTCAATTGTGACCTATGCCCTAGTAAACTCCATAACCATGAGTATGGCTTGTGAATCCTGTGTGGTCATTGCAACAGATGATTGAACCCAGCAGAGAAGTAGAGAAGAGTCTTGTGGCGGATGGCTAGTATCAGAACTGGTAAAAGCGTTGAAGGGTAGCGGTATATTTTACCCCTGAATCCTGATAGGACTCAGCCTAGGGCTGATGCTGATGGCGAATCTGTCTCTCCCTTGTGAAGCTAGAGGGGTTCAGATGCCCCTGCCACAACATTTTATACACATACGCAGTTGTGATGATAATTTGAGAGAGTTTATGGACCCCTCAACCAACTTATGAACCCTGGTGGCGCAGTGGTTGCATGTTCAGCTGCTAATCACTGGGTCGGTGGTTTGAACCCACCAGCTGCTCTTTGGGAGAAAGATGTGGCAGTCTGTTCTGTAAAGATTATAGCCTCAGAAGTTGTATAGGCAGTTCTCCTCCATCCCAGAGGGTTGCTGTGAGTCAGACTCAATGGCAACAGGTTTAGTTTTAGTTTAAAGCCAACTTGTGAACCCACTAGGAAGTTATGGACCCTCAATTTTAACTGGCCAGGTCTTAGGTTTCTAGTGCTGCTGAAATGCCACAAATTGATAGAAATAACACAGGTAAACAGCTCTAACAAACAGGTGTTTATTCTCTCGCAGTCCAGCAGGCTAGACATCTAAATTCAGGCTGCCAGCTCAAGAGGAAGGTCCTTGTCGTCAATCTTCCCGTGGTCTAGGAGATTCTCTTAGCAGGAACGTTCGGTCCTAAGGATGTACTGTGCTCCTGGTGCTGGTTTGCTGGTAATAAGAGGTCCCCGTGTCTCTCTGTTCACTTCTGTCTTTTTATGTCTCAAAAGAAGGTGGCTTGAGACACTATCTAATCTTGTAGATGTCGTTGATATAAATGACACTAATCCATATCTCATTACACCATAATGACAGGATACACCACACACAGAGAAATCACATCCGGTGACAATGTGGTAGACAATCACGTAATACTGGGAATCATGACCTAGCCAAATTCACAGATATTTTTGGGGGGATGAAACACAATTCAATCCATGACAGGCCACAAAGCCCATGTTCTTACAAACTTTATTTTCTCCTTGAATGTTTGGTAGGTCTACTTAGCAAGATCTCAGTTCATCATGGATTTTAGCTCACTCGCATACTGCTAGTTTAAACAAACAGGAATTTCCCTTAGAGAAGTGTCAATTCTGAATCAATTTAATTGAATGTGTGTACATATGTGTGTGTGTGTGTGTGTGTGTGTGTGTACCAAACCAAACAAAAACTCACTGCCACTGAGTCTATTCTGACTCATAGTGACCCTACAGGACAGAGTAGGACAGCTGTATGGGGTGTCCAGGACTGTAATCTTGACAGAAATGCACTGCCACATCTTTCTCTGCATAGTGGCTGGCAGGTTCAAACTGTTGACCTTCTGGTTAGCAGTCAAGTGCTCAACCACTGTGCAGCCAGGGTTCCTTGTATGTATGCTCAGGGCCTGATATTATGATTTTATCCTTCACTGAAAAAGTCTAAAGGTTAGATGTGACTATGTAATAAAATTATAAATAGTATTGAAAGACAGAAACCAGGAATCTCTTATGTTCAAGGCAAAGGGAACTGCCTAAGTGAAAGACAAATTCTAATGTCAGTGGGAAAGTACAAACAGCTCTTTGTGGCTGGTGCTGAGGCTGGAGGAGGGGGATGGACACTGGGGCAAGATTGGTCATGTGTGCCTTATTCTCAGGCCCGTGAGAGACCACAGAAAGCTTGTAGGAAGCAGAATGTGGCCATCATTGTTATCTCCCTTTGTAAGGATTGCCTGATTTAACCAATAAAACTACAGGATGACCAGTTAAATTTGAATTTCAGATAAATGATGAATAATTGTTTAATATAGGCATGCCTCATGCAGTATTTTGGCCATGCTTGTACTAAAGGTTATTGCTTGTTAACTAGAATTCAAATTTAGGCGGGCATTGTGTATTTTATCTTGCAGCTCCACGGTTTTCCTCAATAGGTCTGACAGGTGGTAGGTGTAGCTCCATGCTGCTTCTGTTGTCACCTGTAGGTGGCAGTCTAATCAAATCATTTCATGAGAGCTGCCCAGTAAATCCAAGTTTCCTCTGTATTAAAGGGTCTTCCAAATAAGGATGTCAAGTTTTTAACAGCTCATAGCGGTGGTATTTGTGAAGCTGTAGCAGCCATATTTATTACATTTTTAAAAAATTAGTCTTGACAGATAGTTATGACTCCACAATGCATAGAAATTACTAAAGCTTATCATCAAAATGAGTGTTCGTTCGCCAAACGTTCCATGCATTTGTTACGTGAACACTGAGAGAACAATCCCACGTTTACTCAAAAAACTTGAAACGACTGAGTATGTTGGCAATCAGATATCAACAAACCACATGTTGCAATAAAAACATTGCCGCCGTTTGTCACAGTGTATGTGAGAATCCATCTCCATCAATTTCTCCCTGAGCACAAGAACTGGGCCTTAAGTGGACCACATTTGGGCAGATTTTGCATCTGGAGTTGAAGCTTTACCCTTAGAAAACTGTTTTAACTCAAGACCAGACGTCCAATGACCGTGGATTGTGCTGTACATTAGCTGACTGGGCTCTTGGTGCAATTGGAAGTTGGCCTTGCTTTTGGCTGAAAAATCATCTTCAGCAGTGGGTCTGGTTTTTGGATGGTTTTGTTAACAAACAAAACTTCACATTTGGAGTGATACGAATCCAGTGGAGATTCAGGAACATCCACTGAACCCCCAAAATCTACCATTTGGGTGGATTTTGGTTCAGTGGAATCATTGGCTCTTATTTTTCCCCAGAGAAATGAGGAGAGGCTGTGACTGTCAGTGGTAAAAGACATCAGGCTATGAAAAAGGATTATTTTTGGTCTCATTTGGAAGGTGTTGCTGCAGATGTCTACCTGAAGTTCTTTTCCACACATAATGCCATCGGATGTGTTTCGAAACAATAAAACAATTAAAACTGTATCATTCATACAACTTGTTTTACTCCAGTTCAAAAATAGGACACCCTAGTAGGAAGACCCTTTACTTATTTATTAATCAGGCTAATTTAAGAAAGAAAAAAACAAAAAAAAAAGCAAAAATGTCACTTTGCGGACTAAGGCATGCCAAACCCAAGCCATGATATTTTCAATTGCCTCCTATGTGTGCAAAAGGTAGGACAGTGACTAAGGAAGACCTGAGAAGAACTGATGCCTTGAATCATGATGTTAGCAAAGAATCTTGAATAAACCGTAGACTACCAGAAGAATGAACAAATCTCTCCTGGAAGAAGTACAGCCAGAATGCACCTGGGAAGCAAGGATGGAGAGACTTCATCTCACGAACTTAGGACTAAGGGACCAGTCCTTAGAGAAAGACATCATGCTTGGTAAAGTAGAGGGTCACTGGGAAAGAGGAAGACCCTCAACAAGACAGATTGACATAGTGGCTGCAACAGTGGGCTCCAACATGGCAATGACTGTGGAGTGGCACAGGACCTGGCAGTGTTTTGTTGTGCTGTACATAGGGTCATGGTGAATCAGAATCAACTCCACGGTACCCAACAACAACAGCAATGGTATTTTTTATTTTGATTGAGTGAAAGTATACAATCCAAACTGATCTGTGTGCCCACCTGTCTGCAGCTAGTTCTGCTCTCCTTGCCCGGTGACAGCACACTCCTCTCTTTTGTTCTATATATGTCATATTCTCTCAACAATCTCTGTCCCCTCCTCTCCATCCTTTCCTCTCCCATATAGAAAGGTAACAGTAGGACAGCAGCCTATAAATGCGTAGAACTATAAAGTACACAGACCCTACGGTCAAATTGTGTCCCCAAGTCCAGTCCATTTTAACAACAATTTAAAAAAATTGTCACTGTCTTTCTTTTCTTTCCTTACTGCTCTTCTCTGTCCACCATGTGGCAGGCAGAGGTGGCTCAGTGATGGAAGGTCTCTCCTTCCTTTCAAATCCAGCTTGTGTGTTGACTGTTTAATAAGAATCTAATTTTCTCTATATACTTCAGCCTAAATCACAATGAAAAAAATATATAAATGAAAATTTTACAGAAGACAGGCAAATTTTGAGTGTGTTCAAAACTAAATATAATTCTATTAAATACAAGTCTTAAGAAGAATAAAAAATAAGTACATTGATGCTCTCTGAAAACTGTTTCCATTTGTATGAGATTTTGTATTCACCGAAAACTATTATCGTTGTAAGAGTTTAATGCTATCACCCAAACCCAGTACTAACCTGGTATTACTACAGGTATGATCTAATTAGAGTTTTACACAAAGACTATCTCTGTTATCTGTTGCATCTTGCCAACTCCCTCCTGACGCCATCCTCTATTAAAATCTCTCCTTTTATCATAGAGGTCTAGGGGGAAAACACCCACCTGAGGTCCAGCAAAATCAGGAGCTCATTTGGTTATTACATACGGTACTGCAGAGGGAGCGCAGCTACTAACTGAAGGGTTGATCGTTCATACCCGCCAGCTGCTCGGCAGGAGAAAGATGCGGCCATCTGTTTCACTGAAGATGCCAAACCCAAAACCAAAGCCGCTGCCACTGAGTCAATTCCGACTCATAGCAACCCTGTAGGACAGAGTAAAACTGCCCCCATAGAGTTGTCAAGGAGCACCTAGTTTATTTGAACTGCCTTGGAAAAACCCTGTGGGGCAGCGTTACTGTGTCCTATAGGGCTGCTATGAGTTGGAATTGACTCGGTAGCAGTGGGTTTGGTTTGAGTTTTTGGTATTCGGAAAGGTGTAATAACAATCCCCTTTGAACTTGAGTACAGAAATTTGCGTCACTTTCTGGTACCTTTTGTTGGTCATTCTCTTTTGAACTGTGACAATGTATTTAGCACTACACAAAGCATAGGACACAGTCCCTTCCCATAGCTAATGTGAAACCACTTAAGAGTTAGGACCTATGAACACGAGTTTTGAAGATCGCACCTTTGGGTGTTTAGTTCACAGATATTTTAATGTGTTTTGATTTATAAGCTGTAAAATGGAATACAAGTTCCAATATTCCTCTGAGAAGTACACTTTGCACTAGGTGGCGCTGTTTGGTTATCTGCTATCTGTTGAACTGGTTGTAACAGTTTTTGCACATTTTGCTTTATTTTGGTGGTTATTCTACAAATAGAAACCTAGTAAGTATTTTTATGGAAACCTTGGTGGCGTAGTGGTTAAGTGCTACAGCTGCTAACCAAAAGATCGACAGTTCCAATCCACCAGGTGCTCCTTGGAAACTCTATAGGGCAGTTCTACTCTGTCCTGTAGGGTCGCTATGAGTCGGAATTGACTCAACAGCAGTGGGTTTGGCTTGGTTTTGGTAAGTACTTTTGTGAATACAAAAATAATGTATTTTTAAACAAGAAGTAGGAAAATATAGAGCGCCAGTATTTTTTTTTTTTTTTTATCTTTAATTCTATGTTTAGGAAGCTTACAATTTTTTTTGTTTTTATTTTTTTCTCTGTGGCCCAGGATATTTGGACCAAGAAATGGGCTTTCAGTTAAACAAACCTGGGTTCATCCTAGCCATACCACTTTGTGGTACATTCGTAAGCAAAACTCTTCATTTCACTGAGTCTTATTTTATTTTTTTTCTCTCGGTGCCTCTCTCCAGCTACCACCCATCTCTTCAGCAAATTTGCCACAGCCTTTCCTTCCTTCCCTCACTGTCCTTTTCCCTCCCCAGTATAGGAGACAGAGGAAAGCCATCAACAAGATGGACTGACCCAGTGGCTACAACCATGGGTTCAAACGTAGCACCAATTGGGAGGATGGCACAGGACCTGGCCGTGTTTTGTTGTGTTGTGCACAGGGTCAGTGATAGATAGAAGTCTGGCCAATGCACTTCATGAAGACCTGCCACTAATCAATCATTGGAGGTCTGCATGTTGCTGTGAGGCCCAGTAGGTTTCTGCAGAGCTTCCAGACTAAGAAGGACAAGGATGAAAGGCCTGGTGATGTGCTTCCAAAATTCAGCCATTGTACATGGGGCAACCTGAGTCAGCAGCCAACTCCACAGCAGCTGACGACAACGGCCCACTGTAATCCGCCCCTGCCCCCATGGTCCTGAAATAACTCTGGTTAAGGTCACTGGTATTGCAATTCTGACTCATAGTGACCCCATGTGACAGAATAGAACTGTCCCATAGGGTTTGGTTGATGGTGGTCTTTGTAGAAGCAGATTGCCAGGTCTTTCTTCTGCAGAATGACTGGGTGGGTTCAGGCTGCCAGACTTTTTGGTTAGGAGCTGAGCACTTAAATGTCATGCCACCAGGGCTCCTTATAAAGACCACTTATGTCCTGCATATGGGCAAATTAAACTCATGTTTTCTGGTCTTCATATCCCACTTCCTGGCAGTGGTGTGCAGGGGTTGAGAGCCAACTGGGTGCATCTCCCTCCAACTTCAAGTTCAGTGAATCTGGTAGCTTGACATCAGCACACAGTGAATATTTATACCTCAAGAAGCAGCAAGTGCTACATACAGATCAGGACCCTCTTTCCAGGCTCAGAAGAAGCTTCCCACCCCTCAAGGCCAATTTTGTCAAATGCTTCTCTGTGTATCATGAGAAGTGGCTCTGACACAGTATTTCAACAGCCACTAGTCACCCACCTCTGTGACGTTTCTGGGGTTCTGAGGGTTTAGGCACAAGGGAACCTCCAAGAAATCATCTACTACTGCTAGCTGAATCTTCAGGCCCCTCTGCCCTCATCTCTTGCCCTCATCTCCTGAAGGAATCAGAGCAGAATTTTCTAGAACTGCTCACTCTGTGCCATTCAGGAGCAATGGAACACTCCTCCTAGGCCTGCCCTTACTATACAAAATGCAGAAAGAGGTACTTGAAAGGAAAAAGAAACTTTGGGCCCACTTAATATTTTTCCCATAGAAGGTTTCACTTCCCTCCTGCCTGCTGCCTTCTTTTTGGGAATCTCGTTGTGCGTTCTCCAGGACCCTGTTTCTTTCATGACTGATATTAAAACTCCTCTTTCCTGGAAATGAAGTGGTGAAGATGGAAGGCCTTGGCTTTCCTTCATGTCCTAGAAATGTGAGCCGTGCCCATGTACAGAACTATTTTCCTGGAACCACTTTAGCTATAGCCCTTTTAGTCTGTGAATGACAAAAGAATAAAAATATACTCTCATTAAAACAAACAAGCAAAACACCTGCTGCTGTTGAATGGATTCCGACTCACAGTGACCCTGTAGGACAGAGTAAAACCGTCCCATAGCATTTCCAAAGAACAGGTGATGGATTTGAACTGCTGACCTTTTGATTAGCAGCCTAGCTCCAGAACAGATTGTACCACGAGGGCTCCAGATAGCCTCATTACAGAGTTTGTAAGTCGGCATTAAAAAAAGAAATAACACAGGTGTCATCCCAGAGATTTTATTTGTGTCTTTCGTAGACATGTATTTGCAAACAAGCATGAAATGACACGTTCCAGGATATTCAAGGTAACATTGTTTGTAATAGTGAAATCAGAAACAATGTAAGTGACCAGTAGAGGAAAATGGTTAGCTCAACTTTAGTATATCCATACCATGGAAATAGGCAGACGTGTACTTATTGATCAGCTACCCACATGACACTTTACTGCACTGTGGTGGCTTGTGTGTTGCTATGGATGCAGGAAGCTATGCCGCCAGTATTTCAGACATCAGCAAGATCACCCATGGTGAACAGGTTTCAGCAAGGCTGTTAGACTAAGACAGACTAGGTGGAAAAATCTGGAGATCTAATTATTAGCCAAGTGACAACTCTGTGGATCACAGCAGAATATTGTCCAGTAAAGCCCCGGGAGATAAACCCCATAGGTTCTAAGGCACTTTAGAGACACAGTGGCTGAAACAGTGGACTTGAGCACACCAATAATCATGAAGATGGCACAGGAGTGGGGAACGTCTCATTCGATTGTACGTAGGGCCACCACGAATCAGAGCCAGCTCCATGGCAGCTAGTAACAACACACACATCGACATGTGAAGATGTTTAAGACAAATTGTTAAATGGAAACTCAATCTGTAGGAAAATAAAGCATAACCCTATTATACAAAACTTGCATATTTCTGTGTGTATTCATAGATACAATATACATATATATGGAAACAGAAAGAGGATGTAGAAGGGTATCTGTCTTCATGGACTGAATTTTGTCTCCACAGAATATGTGTCAATTTGGCTGGGTCACGATTCCCAGTAATATGTGGTTGTCCTCCCCTTTGTGATCCATGTAATTTTCTTATGTGTTGTAAATCCTAATCTCTGCTTGTGGTTAATGAGGCAGTGTTGGATTATGTTAAAGAGGATTAGGGTGGGATGTAACACCCTTACTCAAAGCTTGTCCCTGATTCAATATGAAGGGAGTTTCCCTGGCTTGTGGCTTGTACCACCTTTTATCTTACAAGAGAGAAAAGGAAGCAGAGAGTAGGGGACCTTATACCACCAGGAAAGCAGCACCAGGGTCCCTGCCGCGGAGAAGCTTCTTGACTAGCGAAAGATTGGCAACAAAGAACTTCCTCCAGAGCCAACAGAGAGAGAAAGACTACCCCTGAAGCTGCTGCCCTGGATGTAGACTTGTAGCCTTACTAGACTGTGAGAGGATAAATTTCTCTTTGTTAAAACCACCCACTTGTGGTATTTCTGTTACAGCTCCACTAGGTAACTGAGACACCAGTCAAACAAATAGCAGTGATTACTTCTGGGGAGGAATTTTGATGGAAGATAAATTAAAATGGACTTTTGCTTTGTTTCTGAGTTTTTTACAATATGAGTACACTGAGCTATACTACTTATGGAATCAAAATTTTAAGAAAAAATTAAAAGGGCCAAAGGCACACAGTCTAGCATAGTGGTTATTGGGTAGTCTCGGGACTCAGACATTCTATATCCAAGTGACAGCTTGCCACTTATTCAATCTCTCTGTGCTTCAGTTTCCCCTTCTGTAAAACAGGGGTCACAACAGTGAATGAAGTAAGATGATATATGAGTATGTACAGTACCTGGTGCTTAGGAAGAGTTATGTAAGTGTTAGCTATTGTTATTAAGGAAAGAATGAATCATTGGCAATTCTACGTTAGTCAGAGGAAAATGATTACTGTTATCATATTCTGGCATTAGGGAGACCTCAGGAGATACAGCTTTTAAAAAAATCAATGCCAGACAACTCTGGAGATGCAGCTTCTAATGGTCCTGCTGTTAGCTAATCATCTTGGGACAAAATACTGTATGGAACACTAGAGACGATACAGTCCAGTGAACATCAGTGGCAAACACTGCATTAGATGCAGGGGGCAAACACACTCAGAAGGTGGCTTCTGGTCTCAAGGAGGATGTTTTGAGGGATGGGGGTGTGGTGGAGGGGAGAGTGGTATTAGTGAACAGGTCATTTCAACACAACATTGTGCTCTGATAGGGTGACACAGAACAATGAGCGGCATCAGAGGAGAAAGGAATGGGTGGAAGGAAGAAGGACAGCTTCCTGTAGGGTGCAAGATGAAAAAGAATTGACTGTGAAAAGAGGAAAAGAGCAGGCATCTGGGTGGAGGAAACCACATTATTCATCTGGAGGAACTATAATTAGCTTGGTCGTGCTGAAATGTAGCATGTGTGCGTTTTGTGTACGTTTGTCTGTTTGGGGGTGAATGAGAGGAGGAAGGGGGAGAATGGTTGAAGGAGGTAACGAGTAATAAGAGATGAGTTTGGAAAGACAGAGACAGTCAATGGTGGTCTTATTATGTTGTGTCTGTTTAGCAGTGGGAAGAGAAAGCAAGAATGCAGTGGAAAGATTCCTGAAGACAAGCTGCCTGTCTCCATGGATCAAGGAATTTTATGCCAGAGTTTTCAACTTCGAGAGCTAAAGCGATATTAACAATACAACAGGCTGAGTTCTGACTTCTGCTTCTAAGGAGAACAGTAGGTCGTGGCAGGTCAGTCCGCTTGCTGCAACTGCTAGGCAGAATAAAAGGATAAGCTTTTTAAAAAATCATAAAAGACATAGAGCTGTGGAACTGATGCGTACTATGTGACCTAAAATTCCAGAAACAGAAGAATTTTTCATAGGGGAGCTGACAATCTCTGGTCATTTTCTTCTCTGACGGTATTGTCCAGGTCTGAGTGAGGATTAAAAATCAGGCTTGGCCTAGGCAGAGGGGCTCCCTCTAGGGCAAAGAGACACAAGTGGGGCTTTTTGTGGTCCGGTGAAAACTGGAACTAAACAAGGGCACATTCACTGGTTCCTGGGTGATGCAGGATGCTAGGGGGCTCGGATGGGGCTTCTGAAAGACAGAGTAAAACATCCCACAGTTTCATGATGCCTTGGAAAAAAAGTCCCACTAAACAGAGGGGTCCTATCACAAATATACAGTCTTCCTCTCCAGATATCTGCTAAATACCAAACCTGCTACGTGGGGTAGGAGGCCAAACGCTGGATTCAGAATCTCTGAAGGAGAGAACTCTCTCTCAGGGCTGAAGAAACGCAGACCCAGCAGGCACTCAGTCGGAGGTTAAGAGGATCACAGCTGGGGAACATGGGCCAAGGGAAGTCCCTATTTCAGTCGAGGTGGTCTGTCTACTTGATGGAAGTTGACATCTTCCACAGCCTGTAAATTCTCTTATACACAGTGTCTAGTATTCAATCAATATTACAAAGTGGGTGAGGACATGGGAAAAATGTGGCCAACCAGAAAGACAAAAAGCAGACAATATATGCAATGCCACGGATAGTTTCTATATTGGACTTGACAGACAAGAACTTAAAGAATAACCATAATTAATAATTTAAAGAAAAATAGAAACAGTATGGAAAAAAATGAATGAAAAGGTAAATTCAACAGAGATTAAAATCTATGAAAAAGAAGCATGCACATTCCAGAAATGAGAAATACCTGATCTGAAGGGATGAATACTTTAATAGTAAAGAAGACACAGCCAAGACTTAGTGAATCTGTGGATGGGTCAATAGAAATTATCCAAATTGAAACCAAGTGAGAGAGGAAAAAACCATGGAAGAAAACATCATAAGAGAAGCGTGGGAGAGATAAATAAATAGTCCAACACACTTCCAAGCAGAGAGAGAGAAGAGGAAGGGGGGAGGGAGGAGAAGAGAGAACAAAGCAGAAGAAACACACGAACACATTAACTTGCCGAATAAAAAGGATCCATGAATCATCAGCAGGTTAAAATAAAATAAAGGCATACCACAAGCCCAGCTGCTGAAAACCAAAGGCAAAGAAAAATCTCAAAAGCAGCCAGAGTAAAGCAAACAACAGTAAGATCGACTGTGGTTTTTTCAGCTGAAACTAGGGGAAGACAACGGCATGCAATTTTGCACATGCTGAAAGGGAAACATGGAAGGTGTCCCTGATGGTTTTACCTGCAGCAGTGGTAGCACCTCATCCTTGTCACCCTTTATGGGCCCTCTGAAGCGCCTGCACCATCCTGAAGCACTTGGCCTAACACTCTCAACGTCATGTAATCTGAAACTTTGCAGTTGTGTGGCTTTCAGATCACCTGCGCCAAGTTATCTAAACTGGCACTTATCACTCCTTTAAGGGGACTTTTATCCACAACCAGTTTCAATCTGCAAAGGAATTGTAACACTGATGCGATCTTCTCACCAGAAGTTAGCATTTCACTGACTCTCTTAGCAAGGGTTCTCTGCCTATATTAAGAATATTATTTGTATTAGAAGTTTCTGTTCTAATTTTTAAAATACATGTGGTGTTGAAATTTCATTGATTAGGAGCAGAGGACAATATAAGTATCAGAATTGGAGTTCAGTTACAAAATGTATATTTTCTATCATGTTACTTGAGAATCCCCTTTACTTGCAGTGTGAAGGCCAATGGAACAGATCAATAATAGAAGTGGCAGTGCCTTCGTTAGGCTATGTATTCCTTTGGTGTGATTGAACATATGGAAACAGCAATTGAGAGACCTTGTAAAATGTTTGTCTTCTGTAATCCCACAGATTCATTAAAGTGACACAAAACTTTGAGAACTTTGTGATAACTTGTTCCCTTACTGGCCTCTCTATGGCTTTTGGAAAAAGCATCCAATCACTTACTTTTTGGATGCCTCACCTTTCTCCAGGGAATAAAGAGACAGCAGCTAGCAGCAGGCGAGTGGTCCTTGGAGACTAGAATTCATCACTAGTCACTCCCCACCATTCAAATAGCCAGTGCTGTTGAGCTGATTCCAACTCATAGCCACACTATACACAGAGTAGAATTGACTCATAGGGTTTCAAGGAGCGCCTGGTGGATTTGAACTGCCGACCTTCTGGTTAGCAGCTGTAGCACTTATCACTATACCACCAAGGTTTCTATCCTTCAAATATTCCACTGAAAATACAAATCTCTTTTTCTGAAGATGGTTGGAAACTCTTGGTTTTTGGTTTGGAAACTCTTGTTTCTTGGTTTTTCTCAGGGCATTGTTTCCCAGGGGTGGGAGCCTTTGGACAGCTACAACTGGTCTGACAATTCAGTCCACAAACTTGTTTTAAGCACTGCATACCTCACTGCTTTGAAGCGCTCCCTTTGGGAAGCTATGCACTGAAGCCAGCACCTAGTCCACCTGTAAAGGCAATTTTAGAATTCTTTCTGGAATGGCTATTGCACATGGTGGCACAGTGACAAGTTTGTGAACTTAATTGTACAGTTGTCTGTGGAGGAGTTTTTAGTCAGCAAACAAACAACTGTATTGCAACACCCTCCCTACTCACCTGATCTGGCCCCAGTGACTTTTTTCTTTACTCAAAGATAAAGGAAATACTGAAAGGAAGACATTTTGATGACATTCAGGACATCAAGGGTAGTATGATGACAGCTCTGATGGCCATTCCAGAGAAAGAGTTCCACTTAATGATTGAGCCTACATCTGAAATATTTAACATTTCCACTTTCTTCTACCAAACTTTGCCACTGGCTCTCAAGTCTGGACTATGGACCTTTCAGATTTCACATTCTGGCCTGAATCAGGACTGGATAACACATTACTTTGTTTTGACTTGATCTCTTGCTGTTCAGTCCAGTTTTTTTTTTTTCCTCTCAGTTTTCCCCAAATTACTGCCAGTTTCTCTGAAATTTGTCCAGCATACTTCACAGCCAGTCTCAACCCCTCTACATAAAACTATGATCTTCATTATGTTAGCACCTCACATGTGAAGAAAAACATTTACTATTTATTAAAGGACAGAGTGGAAACTTCAGAACACAATTCCCAGGAAGCAGGCTGACTTTGGCAAACCTTGCAGTCTGCCCCAACTGCCACAGCCACATTCATGACGGGATCATTCAAATTTCTAAGGAGCGGCACAGTTAAGGGACTTAGATGAACAGAACACAGATTGCAAAATGAAAGAGTGGTGGGCAGTTTGGGTACCTTTGTGCTTCAGTTCAGAGACTCTTTAGATGAGCAATACGACTCCTGGTGGTATAGTGGTTAGATGCTACATCTGCTAACCAAAAGGCTGGCAATTGAAATACAGGCAGTCCTTGGAAACTCTATGGGACAGTGCTACTCTGTCTGTAGGAGCGCTATGAGTCAAAATCAACTCAACGGCAGTGGGTTTGGTTTTTGGAATGGGTTGTAGTGGCGCCGTGGTTAAAGACATCAACTGCTAATCAAAAGGTCCATGACTGGAAACTATGGGTGTCCCCTTATAAGAAAGATGTGGCAGTCTGCTTCCATAGAGATTTATAGCCTTGGAAACCCTATAGGGATGCTATGAGTTGGAATCCACTTGGTAATGAGTTGTAGAGAGGTAGGATCTAGAGAAAGTGTCCCTTAAACCAGGAAATAATTAGCATCTGTACAATGGGCTACATTACAAAGTTTTTTCACACACAATATTGCATTCACACTTCACAATAACCTTATGAGGTGGGTATTGTTTTTATTACATGTATTTTGAGTCTAGTAAGTAGTAGTTCTCTTTTATTAAGTATATATATCTTATGTCTGACTCTCCTTATATATTTAGTGTTCATTATATCACTTAACTCTTAAAAAATACCATTGTCTTCATTCTTCAGATGAGAAAGCTGATGATCTTTGAGTATTATTTTGTTGATTTTTAATCTGGGGTGCTAGGGATCTAAACTGGGATGCTTTACTGGAAGAAGGTGTTTGCTTCTCTTTGGAACCAAGAGTTGCTACTGATCCAGAGTCATTTTAACTCCCTCTAAGGGCCTAGCAGAAACTCTGGTGGCGATAGTGGCTAAGCGTTGTGCCTGCTAACCAAAAGGTGAGCAGTTTGAATCCACCAGGCCCTCACTGGAAACTCTAGGGGGCAGTCCTGCTCTGTTCTATAGGGTCACTATGAATTGAAATTGACTGGATGGTAACAAGTTTGGTTTGACTTTTGGCTAGTGGTCTGGCTTCCTTGGAACCCTATGGGGCAGACAGTTCTACTCTGTCCCATATGGTCACTATGAGCTGGAATCGACTCAGGGCCTTGGGTTTAGTAGCCTGGCTTGATGAAAAGTCTCAGGTTTAGCTTCCTCACATTGTATATAGTATCCAACTTCTCTACTGTACACTAGGGATCTCACCTACCTTTTTTCTTTAACCAGACCATCCTCATTGCCTCTTATGTCGAAGGTAATTAGTGTATAGGTATTAGCTGAAAAAAAATATTGAGTAATTCAGTCTTCTTTTTTTTCACTTGAAGTTACATGGAAAGCAGAATTATTCTCATGCTACTAAGTAAGGCTCAAAATGAGAAGTGATGGTGAGTCAGCAGCTGAAAAGCAGTGGGTGTAAGAATCCATACTCAATCACTTAAAAAATCAATAAAGACTAGAAAACAATAAAAATATACACTGACGCTCCTTCCATTAGATGTCAAAAGGATATTTTTGGCAAGAGTCAAACAGTAATCCATGTTTTTTTCAAACAGAGACTGAAATTAGTTTTTATTTTCTTCTTTTGTACCCATAAAGTTCTCTACATAGTTTTAACCCAATGGATGACACCTTATTTCTTGATTTGAAAAAGTGGCACTTAACATTTCTCCTAAAATTCCTTGCACTTTACAGTTTGCTTGTACAGTAAATTCTGAAATATTCTGATTTACTTTAGATGTGAAGAAGTTTGTTAGGAGATTCAAACTGCTAACAGGAACTTGATAACTGGATGGTTGGAAGAGTTAAGTTTCAGATTTCTATGATTCTAGGTAGAGATTCTGAGATGATGTAATTGACCCTAAAAAGAATTGTAAACATCACAACAACTTCAGAATAAAAGCAAATCAAGTAATTACTTATATTTACAGGATGCAAGGAGCCCTGGTAGCAAAATGGTTAAGCACATGGCTATCACCCAGAGGTGTGAAGTCAGTGCCTCTGCAGGAGAAGGGACTTGACAATCTGTCCCTGTAAAGACTACAGCCTAGAAAACCCTACAGAGAAGTTCTACTCTGTCCTATAAGGTTGCTAGGAGTCACAACCATCTACACAGCACATAACAGCATGTGTACATGTGTGTGTACATGTGTACGTGTGTGTGTGTGTATGAACTCACCTGAACTGATACTAAACCTGAAGAGAACTAAATCTCATTTCGTTGGGAAAACTTTCTTTAGCCAAAGATCATCTTTGATAATAAACTTATCATTTCCAACCTGCCAGTCAATCAGGTACTGAGGACTTGCTCTGTGCCTATTTTGTGTTAGGTATTAGGAGCCTTTCGTGGATTGATTTGCACCCCACCACCCTCCCATACCTGTGAATGTAATTTCTGTTTGGAAATAGGATTTTCTTTATCATGTTAATTAGATCAACCCAAGTAAAACCAAGTAACTAAACCCATTGCCATCAAGCTGATTCCAATGCCTAGTGACCCTACAGGATGGAGAAGAACTGCCCCATAGGGTTTCTAATCAGTGCCTGGTGGGTTTGAACTGCTGACCTTTTGGTTAGCAGCCATAGATCTTCATCACTCTTCCAGTAGGGTTTCTGGAAGGTGGGTTCTATATCTAATCACTTCTGAGGCCTAAGAGCAAATTAGACACAGACATGCATGTATGAGAAGGCAGATGCCATGTAAAGGTCATCAAAGATGCAAGGACCACTGGGGACTACCAACAACTGACAAGGCCTGGACACTGATTCGGCGTTGTAGCCTCCAGAACTGTGAGACAATAAATTTCTGTTCTTTAAAGCTACTTACCTGGGGTATTTCCACTACAGCAGCAGTAGCAAACTAAGATAGTGCCTTACTTCTGACTTACAATTATATTTAGCAGTGTGTATTACCATTGCTTTCATGTGTTTGTGTAGTCTATTGCAATAAGCATCTATAGGACAAGAGCAAGATCTGTTCATACAGAGGCTTTTGCACAGTATCTGTAGTTCCTGAGTGAAGTTACAGGAACCAGAGGTACTGTGGCAGTTAGAGAAAAGGACTGGATATTATTTACAAGGATAAAAGCAGAAAGGAATGCCATTCTGGGCGCTCTCAGTTTTACCAGTGTGAGGTCTAGTATAGTATATACTTTGTAAGACTCTTCCAGAACCACTTCAACAAGTGTCCAGAGACAACCCCAGTTTTTTCACAGTCAGTTGGGGACACAAGAAACACATACACAACACCATTAAATGGCAGCCTAAAGCAGTGTATGAAGTGAAAATAGATAGTTCTGAAAACACATGATACCGAAGTGGAGGGAAGGAGGAGATCCATGAGTGCGGAAGTAGCTGGAGAACGTTCTGGGAAGAGGCAGGATCGGAGTTAATCTGGGTGAACAGGAGGCTATTTGGGAAGAGTGTGGAGAATGAGCGAGGGTGAGGAGCCTAGAAACACATGATGTTATTAAGAAACAAAGGGGAAAGCAGCCTGCTGACAGCAGGGCAGTTACTTCGGGAATAACTGCAGATGCTGTATGAGTCAGACTCGACAGCAGTGGCTTTGGTTTGGGGTTTTGTAGGGAACCCGTGTTATGGATTCAACTATGTCCCCCCCAAATATGTGTTGTGAATCCTAACCTCTGTGCCTGTGGTAGAGAACCTGGTGGCGTAGTGGTTAAGTGCTGCTTAACCAAAGGTCAGCTGTTCAAATCCATCAGGTGCTCCTTGGAAACCTGGGGCAGCTCTACTCTGTCTTATACGGTCTCTGTGAGCCAGAATCCACTTGATGGCAATGGATTTTTTTTTTTAAATGTCTGTGATTATAATCCCTCTTGAGAATGGGCTGTTTTTGTTACGTTAGTGATTCAGAATTAGTATAGAGTATATCTTGAGCCAAACTCTCTTGAGAGATAAAACAGATTCAACAAGCTAGCAAAGGAGAGATGGGGGAAGAGAGATGGGGGAAGAGAGATGGGGGAAAAGAGATGTGATGACACTTGGAGACACACAAGGAGCCAGGAAGCAGAAGAGGGAGAGACAAAGACCTTCCGCCAGAGCCAACAGAAAGGCAAAGCCTCCTCGAGCTGGCATTCTGAATTCTGACTTCTAGTCTACTGAACTGTAAGAAAATAAATTTCTGTTTGTTAAGGCCATGTATTTGTGGTATTTCTACTTAAAGTAGCACTAGTAACTAAGAAAGAGCACTGGTGTTAAAGCAGCACTAAGAACCAAAAACTAAACCAAGCGCCATGAAGTCGATGCCAACTCACAGTGACCCTACAGGACAGGGTAGAACTGCCCCATCGAGTTTCCAAGGAGTGCCTGGTGGATTTGAACTGCTGACCTTCCAGTTGGCAGCCCCAGCACTTAACACTAGCCACTAGGTTTTCCTAAAGCAGCACTAGATGACTAAGAAGGAGCACTGCTGGTGCAGTAGTTGAAACACTCAGTTGGTAGCCAAAAGGTCAGTGGTTTAAATCCATCAGCAGTGCCAAGAGAGAAAGATATGACGGTCTACATCCCCAAAGGTTCAAGCATTGAAAACCCTATGGGTCAATTCTGCTCTATCCTCTTGGGTTGCTGTGAGTTGGAAATTGACTTGATGGCAGTGGGTTTGGTGTTTTGATTTTGATAACTATGACACATACGTTATGGAAGATCTTGAAATCTCCGTGGACCTTAAACTCTGTGTGGGCACGCTTCATGTGTATCTTGCTCACCATTGTAATTCTAGTGCCAACCATAGAGACTGGCACATAATATGTGCTCAGTCAAATTTTGTCGAATGGCTGAAATGCTTGGATGAAGGACTGTGAAATGGTGGGGCTCCCCTCTTGAAGTAAATGGGGAGCCCCTGGAGGTTATAGAGTATGAAAATGTTATGTCACAAGTAACGTTTTAGAGAAACTATTCTAAAGACAATGGAAAGAAGAGCTTGCGTGGGGTGAATGCTGGAAGCAGGGAGAGCAGCTAGGGTATTCTGCCTTCATCCTTTGGGTGAGAAGGGTTCATGATGGAAGAAGGAGAGTTGGAAAGAAGAGTTGTTTTGAAACTAATGCAAGTGGATGGTGCGCTACTGGCAAGTTTTCTGCCCAGAAGATAGTGAAATGGATGTCATCAAGTTGGCCAGATAATTAGTTAATTTTTGTAGCTGGAAGTTGAAGTTGAGAATTTCTTTACTTACCATTTCCCCCGACCCCCCTCAGATTTCCTTTCCCCCACAATTATTCGTTTCAGCTTTCTTCCCATCCTCTGCTTTCTTCGGTGATGCCCAGTTATCCGCCATTGTTTTTCCTAGTGCAAACATGTCCACCTATTCTTTGAATCTCTGAGTTGTCAAACCTATTACATCATTTCCATCACAACAGCACTAACTAGAAAACGGAAGAGAACTAGACCATGTGTTGTGAGAGGGTAGGGCGACTCGGAGGCCAGGGCAGGGGTGAGGGCAGATTCCTGAAAGCTGAAATCCAGCCCCAAGTATTAGAGGCACATTAAGGCACTCTGTGGCTGCCTCCATCATCAGAGTCCCACCTTCTCTAGCAGGGAACCTGTGGACCCGCTGCTATTTGTTAGGCTGCTTGCTAGCATCAGACTCTGGTTAATAAACCTCCAGGGAAGTAGGAGTCCCCCCACCTCCACCTTGGCTTTGCTCTGATAGGTAGAAGAGTAGATTTGTTTATAGCGTTCCAACTCTGCAGCCCAGCCCTGCAGTTCAGAGCCTGTGCAATACCTCACATGTATTTAAGCTCCAGGCATTGTGCTGGGTTGGAGACCCCTGCCCTCCCTAGGCTTACTTCAAGAGAATATCTCTCTCTCTTCCCTTTCTTTTTCTTCCCTCCTTCCTTTCTGTGGGACCAAAGCACGCAGCTAGAAGACCATTAGTAATAACACCGTTATTATTATTATTACGAGGACTACTACTATTATTTTAAATTAAGAGTCCGGGTCAGGGGAACCTACGACGTAGACCCCCACTGCACACCCCACCTGGTCGGTGACAAAAGCCCCGCCCGGCACCGCGTCCCCGTGGCTGCCGGACCCCGGTGGGCCGGGCCGGGTGGGCGCCGGCCGGCTGCCCGGGCTGGGGGAGGCGGCGCCGCCCAGGCTGGCTGTCAGCGCGGCCACGCCCGCGGCGGGTCCCTGCGGCCGCTGCGTCCCCGCCGGCGGCCCGCTGCGCCGAGCGGGCGGCCAGGTGTCCTGCGGGAGGCGTCCCCGCGCGCCAGGCGGAGGCCGCTGCGGGGAGGGCGCGCGCGGGTGCGCGGTCTGCATTTCAGGGATCTTCTCCTCCCCACGCCCTGCTGGTTTCCTTCTCGGCCCTTCCAGCTCCGGCTCCGGCGCCTGAACCATGTCTGCAAGAGGTGAGTGGGGACCAGGTGGGGCGGCCTCCCCCCGGGCCCCGGCGCTGGGCCGGCTGGGCAGGTGCAGGAGGGAGGGGGCTGTGCGAGGCGCGCCGCCCCTCCCCGGCCTGAAACTTTGGCAGCGGATCCCTGGGCTCTGGGCGCTGGGAAAGGGATCCCTCGCCCTTGACCTTGATCCCCGGATCCGGGCGAAGCCTGAGGGCCGAAGGCTGTGCCCGGCTCACCTGTACCGGCTGCAGGTCTGGACAGGTGTGGCGTGGGGGATGGGCGCGCCGCGGCGTGTCCTGCCTGCCCGGGAGCACCCCTCAGGACCCGCCCGGAGGGAGGAGGAAGAGGTATTTTTTTCCTCCTTTCTTGTTACCATTTTGTAGCTCAGTTATGGAAGGAATCCAGGGTTTGAATGCAGCAAGATTTAAAGCTGCAGTGCTGACACCCCATTAAAAAAAAGTAAATCCTCTACCTGTATTTCTTTGCATTCATTTGCCCCTCTTCCTCTGCCCCCCGTTTTCTTTCTGATGTGAAACAGTTGCTGCAGGTGAAATTGGGTGGAAGAAAAAAAAAAAAATAAGGATTGCTTTTCAGGCAGAGTGAAGAGAATGTATTTTTTTGCCATCTGGATGCAGCCGGAGATGGTGCTGGAGGAGCGAGTTAGTCATAGCTCAGTGGCTGCTACTATGAGTGAAATATTAAAGCGATCATGTCGTTGTGCAGCTAGCGAGCAATTACAATGAAGTGACTTGGTTGTTTCGCCATAGCATTGAAGGAATATTTTGATTATGTTTAGAAAGTATATTTGCAAAGCAGTAGGGACCACCCCTTTTGATGGTACTCAGCAAGCAACTTGAAAGGAGTTGCAGTTATTGTTTAAACTCTTAAGCTTTTAACCCGGTTTTTATTTTTAGGAGAGGACTTAAGGATTTAGAAGAGCCGTGGTGGCTTAGTGGTTAAGAGATCTGCTGCTAACCAAAAGGTCAGCAGTTCAAATCCACCAGCCACCCGTTGGAAACCCTGTGGGTCAGTTCTACTGTGCCCTATCAGGTGGGAATGCACGCGAGGCAATGCATTTTTGGTTTTCAGGAATACAAAAGCCAGTGTTGGATAGTTAAGTGCTGCGTGTCAGGTTCATTCTGGGGCGTGTAATGAGCAGATGAGTCTCTATCCACATATAAAAGTAGAATGTTTTCACTGCTTAAGGAATCCAGTCTTGGTTGGTGATTGTACTGGCAATACGCTTGATTGGTTGTGTACCTGAGAATGGAGTGGTAAGGGCTCAGTGAGATCACAGAACTTACACTGCGGATGCTGGGCTTCAGAGGTGTAGTGGGATCTGGAGATGCTACATGCTTACTCACACCTAATAACTTGTGTCTGATAGAGAAAGACCTTTCCAGTGCCTGAGCCACCCCAGCTCTCCAATGTCTGCACTGTGTTCTGTGATCCAGCGTCTGTCCTGATCTGTGTTCTGAGTACCTCAAAAAATATTTGGACAGTAATTCGCATAGACTGTAAAACTCTCAGGGGACAGAGTCCGTCTCTTCAGCTTTTTGCAGCCCAAAGCCCTAAGTCAAAACTGCAGGCTTGGAGGAGGCAGATAACTGCGGGGCACCTGGCTCTGGGTCGGGAAGCTGCAAGTGCTTTAGGTGGTGCACTACTTTCACTTACTCTCTGGCCCCTCCTATTACAGGGTCCCTGCTTATTACTTATGAACTACGGCTGCTAGCCAAAAGGTTGGCAGTTCGAATCCATCAAGCACTCCAAAGAGCTACTGTGTCAGCAGGATCACTATGAGTTGGGATCAACTCTGCAGCAGTGCGTTTGGTTTTTTGGTATGGTTTATCTGATACTTAAATGAAATGGCCCGGTGATTCAGAAGGCCTTGGATCGGGACTGAGTTCTCCATTGTATCTTCTTAGATTTGGTTTCAAACAGGATGGTTTGGAATGAAACATAGAGGTTTCACTCAGCTGTGTTGTTTCTCTTCCAAACTCCTTGTTGGTCATCTTGCATTTAACAGTTAAATTAGTTGGACTAATGTTGCAGGAAAAAAAAAAAGCTCATACATAAATAAATCAGTGTACCAATGGCTGCATGCTTCTGTATGCCAGGCGCTTGCCCTGAATCCTCATGATATTGAGTCCTCACAGTAACTCAGACAAGTAGATACTGCTGTTGCATCCCCACCTTATGGAAGCAGGAACTGTAAAGTAGGGATGTCATAACAGTTCCTTCTTCTGTGCAGTGGGGATGTGATACTGGTATCTATCACAGACACTGTGTAACTTGTGTTATGTAATTTGCTCAAGCTGAAACGGTCGGTAAATGATGGAGCCTAGTTTGCACTGAGGTCCTCTATCCCTGGTGGCTTGCATGTCACTATGATGCTGAACAAGTTTCAGCAGAGCTTCCGGACTAAGATAAACCGGAAAGGAAGGCCTGATGATCTGCTTCAGAAAATCAACCAGTGAAAACACTCTGGATCACAGGGGGACTTCCTTAGGGGACAGTGCAGGACTGACCGATGTTTTATTCCATTGTGCATGGGGTGGCCGTGAGTTGGGGGAGACTCTACAGAAGCATAGTGGGGTGAGGGGGCAGAAGGGAACACTCGTCCCTCAGGTGCACGTCTAAGGGGACACAGGACCAGGCATGGAATGACATTCCGAGATGCTGCAAATATGAAAGATGGTGGAAAAGAGGGGAAAGGTGTTTCTGCTAAAGTGTAGCTGCTGTCAGTGTCTGTTCAACTTAAAATCGGATGGAGGGGTGCAACTTAGGGATTGCCCATCAGCAATGGTTATCCTCGTAGGACCTCTGAGACTCAGTGACAGCTGACAACAACACTGCCACCTCAAAGGCAGGGTGGGGAGGGGAGGCAGTTGGCTTTCCTGTGAAGATGTGTTTGTGTAACTTTAATAGACTAAGAGAAAAATACAATAAGGGAAAAAAGGCTACAGCTCTATCTCCAATCAGTCGTTTGTTAAAGTCAAGCTCATATATTTTCATTCATTCATTCAATAATCATTCAGCACCTGTAATGTACCAGCAATTGATGGATAGGACCTAGGACATACCCTTCAGGAGCTCACAGTTTTGTGGGGTTGGCAATACGTAAATGTCTATAAAAGGGTATGCTGAGTGCAGCGAGAGAGATTGTATGGGTTGGAGAAAGGTGCCATGATGGTAAAACCAGAGTGGCATTGTGAGGAACGTGAATTCAAGTTTCTTTTTGAAAAAAGTAGAGATATTTTCTTGCAGAATGCGTTGAATTTAAACCAGTCGCCACTGAATTGATTCCAATTTATGGAGAATTCATTGGTGTCACATGAGGAGTGTGATCGATGGGGTTCTCAAGGGCTAATTTTTTGGAAGTCGATCTCCAGGTCTTTCTTCCGAGGGGACTTCAGGTGGACTCGAACCTTCAGCCTTTTGGTTAGCAGCCGAGTGGACTAACTACTTGCACATCCCTGGACTCTGAGTTGGACTTAGCTAGGTAAAAAGGGATGAGGAGGTCTCAGAAAAGAGGGACATGAAGAAGAAAGAGTTCCATGTGGTGACATCCAGGTAGCATGTTGAGACCTTCACACAGGTCTCAGTGGAGTCAGCAGATGGAGGGAGCGCCTGGTGGAGAGGACTTTCCCTGACCAGGACATGGTCCTGGAGAGCACGGGGGAAGTCTGGCAGTGGCCAGAGGAGACCCACAGGAGTGGAGGTGCACAAGGCAGTCAGGAAGGGTGAGAGGAGGGAAGGAAGGAGCAGGGATGGAGCTGCCCTTCCTTTCTGTGACGGAGACTGCAGGAATGCAAAGGGTGGCTGGGCACAGGTGGCTGCCAGGGCCCTAACACTGACATGAAGAGCTTTGGTTGCAGGGCTAGCTGAGCAGCCTGGGCAGTGTCCACTGGAAGTGGAGAAGTGGTGAAGGCCACCCTCGGCTTTCTAGAAGAGCAGCCGGGAAGGCCTCTTCAGCCCAGAGTGGCTCATTCATGGAGCTGGGGCCCAGGTTAGAAAGTGGTGTGGAGGAATTACAGCTGTGCCAATTTTTGATGAGTTCTTGAGCTTCATTGCTGACAGTATCGGTCAGCAAACATGTATTTTTGCTGGTTGACAGAGGCAGAGTTCCTTTCTGCTTCATCTTTCTTACGTCTCATGTTTCTGCCTGTAACCATGCCTGCTGGCCCTTCCAAGCCCCAGCGATGTCGTGCTAGTATTTTCAGTTCTTCCGTGGTGACGCTGTAAGGATTCAGGCTCTAAGAGTTCTTCCTTGGTGTTTTATAGGGGCCCTTTTTCTGGCCTGGATCAGCTACTTTTTTTTCCTCTCTGAGTTACAGAGCTCTCAAGCAGCTTATCAGATTGAAGAAAGGACAAAATATCTATTATGAAAACCAAGCTGAGCCAAAACAATTTGTGATTTTTTTTTTAACAACGTCAAAACAGTTACAGACTACATTACCTGGAAGTTCTATTTTGCACTTAACATCATTTAATTCTGATTCAGTAAATGGATTTTTTTTTTTTTAATGTGGCAGGAATAGTTTTGGACATCAGTATTTTACAAGTGGGAATATCATATGTTTCAGAAAAGATTTTCAGAAGGTTGTCTTGTTCCCACATCGTATCTGTGACCAGTGCTGAAGTAAGTTTTTGTTTTGGCGTCTCATGTACAGAAAGTTCAGCTAATCATACTTCTCAGGTTATGACTCAACATAATTGTGAGTCCACCAGGCTCCTCTCTGGTTCAGTTTGTCTATTATGTATTTTCTCCCCCATGCTCCACTTCTGTTGCTTTTTCCCACAGGCAATTATTCTAATACATCTGATATAGCTGTTGCTGTTGAGTCAGTTCTGACTCATAGAGACCCTATAGGACAGAGTAGAACTTCCCCATAGAGTTTCCAAGGAGTACCTAGTGGATCTGAACTGCCAACCTTTTGGTTAAGTGATATCTTCTACCAGTAAACCTTTATGCCACAGCCTTCTCCTAAATGGATACCTTTTGGTTAGCAGCCACATCTCTTAACCACGATGCCACCAGGGTTTCTGTATTTGATATATATGTCCTTAAATTTGTATTAGAACCAATTCTTACACAAGTTCTTATGCTTAGAGCTGTTAGCACTGTCATGTATATGTTATGTGTTTTATGTATATATATATGCTTTAGGGTCGCCATGAGTTGGATCCGACTCAACGGTACTTGGCTTTGGCTTTAGACAATTATATAACTAAGTGTATATTGTCAAAGCATTGATAAATCTCTTATTTGGAGAGCTTATTTTATGAATACATCCAGCATCTTTATGCAGACATCTGTCTGATCTTACTTGAAAATTCACATCATTCACTACAACAGAGTGCCTTATTCGTGTGTGTATGTGTGTTTGTGTGCACATGCTTGTTGTGTGTATGAAAAACAGTAAAGAGAAAAGAGAAGAGGGGGAGAGGATGGTGTGTGGAGGTCTACGTACATTTGTTGTAGGGGGGTGCACAGAGTCATTTCTGACTCATAGCGACCCTATAGGACAAAGTAGAAGTACCCCATAAAATTTCTAAGGAGCAGTTAGCGAATTTGGACTGCCAGCCTTCTGGTTAGCAACCAAGCCCTTGCCTGCTACACTGCCAGGGCTATGTACTAATAGTGACCCTACAGGACACATGTGGTACAACAGCTGCGTAGAGTTTCTTAGGAGCACCTGGCGGATTCAAACTGCTGACTTTGGATTAGCAGATGTAGCACTTAACCACTATACCACCAATCTTTCCATATAGTTAATACCAAAAAACCAAACCCACTGCTGTTGAGTCAAATCCGACTCATAGCAACCCTGTAGGACAGAGTAGAACTGCCCCACAGAGTTTCCAAGGAGCATCTGGTGGACTTGAACTGCCCACCTTTTGGTTAGCAGATGTAGCACTTAACCATTACACCACTAGGGTTTCCATGTAGTTAATAGGATATGATAAAGATTGTCATAGATAAGTGATCCAAGTGATACGGGAGGGTCAGTTCATGGTGACTTCCTGGAGGAGGTGGACTTTGAGTTGGACCTTGAAGGATGAGTAGGGATTTGACAGGTGTAGCACTGGAAGATGAGATTTCCTTTCTGAGGGCCCACCCCTGAAAAAAAAAAAAAAACCCTACTGCTGTTGAGTTGATTCTGATTCATAGCGACCCTACAGGACAGAGTAGAACTGCTGCATAGAGTTTCCAAGGATCACCTGGTGGATTCAAACTGCCAACCCTTTGGTTAGCAGATGTAGACTTAAGCTACTGCACCACCTTCCTAGGGAACAACACAGGTGAAAAGAAGGCGGAGTGGACATGCAGGATGAATGGGAGGAAGGGACAGTGTGGTGGGAGGAGAGTGGATGGCTGGGAGGGGAAAGATGGATAACGAAGACCAGGGAATGATGTCTTCAACTAGTAAACTTTTATGCCACAGGCTTCTCCTAAACGGAGGAGTGCAGATGTCAAAAAGGGGAGTGAGAGGTCTGTTCCCATAGTCAGAATAACTCACATCTAGTTGTTCCATGGAAACCCTGGGAGAGTAGCAGTTAAGTGCTCTAGCTGCTAACCAGAAGGTCAGCAGTTCAAATCTGCCAGGCCCTCCCTGGATACTCTATGGGGGCAGTTCTGCTCTGTTCTATAGGGTTGCTATGAGTTGGAATCAACGCAACATCAGTGTATTTGGTTGGTTTCTTTTTTAAGTTGTTTCACAGTCTGTAATACTGGCATGGTAATTTAGTGCCAAGTTGTGCTGCAGTGAGTTACGTTGTATCCTGACCACCCAAAAACCCGTTGACATCGAGTTGGGTTCTTACTCATAGCGACCTATAGGTCAGAGAAGAACTGCCCCGTAGAGTTTCCAAGGAGTGCCTTGAGGATTTGAACTGCTGACCTTTTGTTAGCAGAGGTAGTAGCACTTAACTCAGTAGGCCACCAGGGTTTCCACATCCTGACCACAGTTCCCGTTTTAAGTAGAAATCTTGCAACAAGTGCTCTCTTTTGTTTCTTTTCACGCGACAGATGAGGACATATAAGCCTACTTTGGTTTGTACCAGATACCAGGTCCTGAGAACCCTGGCACACAGAAGGCCAGTGCACATGAGTGGGACGTGTTCCACAGTGCTAAGGACAGGGAGCAGTACCCTTCCTCCAGGAAGAGATGTGGGACATTCTTCACTGATCCTGTTTTCACCTGAACCTTACTAATTCCCACAGTTCGGGAGAGGAATAAAACAGTGTGAGTCAGCACAGGCCTTTAAACTGAAAGGTCAAATTTTGTAGACTTTATGGAATGTTTTCTCAGACATGGTGAACTGGTCTTCATATGCGACAACTGTTTCTTTCCCATGAACCTCTGTTAAAAGTTCTAACTTGATCCATACTGGTGTTAATTGCTATAAGTAACCCCAATGTCTTGAAATGATTTGACATTTTTGCTGTTCCATTCGCAAATTGCTCCTTAATAATACCTGAATCACACTTCACATGTGACCGCCATTATTTGCTTAATCGCTGGTTTCCAGTGTCCTTGGGTAGAGAAAGGCAGAAGAATCTGAGTGGTCAGCATTTCATCCTGGTTAAAGAAATAGCCTCGAAGGATATTATCCATCCACCCTTCTCTCCTTCCTTCCTTCCTTTATCCATCCATCCATCCACCTGTCCGTCTGTCCATCCATCCATCCATCTGTCCATCTGTCTGTCCATCCATGCCTCCCTCCCTCCCTCCATCTACCCATTCATCCATCTATTCTGTAAACATCTATCAAGCCTTCCTAAAACTCGTAAATCAAATACATTTCATATAAAATCCAGCTATCTGTCTGAACCTGTTTAATTTTATGATATCACAGGGAATCTAGAGGTTCAGGTTGCCTCACCATACTGGTGTAGTGCAGTTGTTTTCTTTCTAAATATAGAGCTGTAACCGTACACAGCAGCTTGTGCCAAAAAGAACCTGTTTTAAGTTCCTCTTGGGAGGCAGTTTTAACCTTTGTGGTCTTCTCCTGCAGGCCATCTTGTCCATCCATCTTGGTGACAGCGTGTCAGCGTTGTGACACTGCCCACAGATGGATCAAGGCCTGCATTTCTCCGAGGCGGTGCTGGGGCACTCTCACTGTTTGCTCTTGTTTTCTTCCCCACCAGGGAAGGTAGGCTTTTGGCAGCCAGTGTGAATATCATGTGACGTAGATCACACGTTACCATTCTGTCACACAGACAACAGCCTGGGGGCAAAGCCAACTCACCTACAAACTGGAGAGGTCACTGTTTTCAAAGTGACAAAAGAGAAGGTAGAAGAGCAATGGACACTGGTGTGAATTAAAGAAGGTTATTGATTTTGCTTCTGAGAATTGAAAGTAGACACATTGGATTTGAGTGTAACTTAAGTATTTCGGGAGTTAATATTTAGTGATCACATTTTTCTCTTTATTGAGAATGAGATAGAAAGTCAGTGGGATTGTGGTTTATGTATCACTGAAGTTCCACAGCTGAGAAAATCTGTGCTTTTTCTCTCCCTCCTTCCCCAAGAACAGAACTGACAACATTTGTCTGGAAATTCTTGATAGGAAGCAGGGAGACAGTATGACAGACAGTGGGGAACCCTTGATCTTTCTGTCTTTCTCTCACTGACTTTCATTTAACTAGTGTTTATTGAACTCTCTTAGAATAGCCAAACTGATTCCAGATCTCACCCAGTCCTCGGCTTAGGATGCAGGTACATTCATGGTAATGAAGCCATTTAACAACTATTTATTGAGCACTCTGAAGTGAGGATTATCACGGCTTTTGGGTGGAGAAGTATTAAAAGCCATTAGAATTTGTGGTTGAATGAGACTGAAGCAAACAAGAGCTGATCAACGTTTATTACCTAGATGTAAATACACATTTTATACTCGTCATGGCATTCGTCATCCAAACTGGGAGACCTCCAGCCATCCGTGTGATGGAATGTCAGGACAATAGGTGTAGGCTGGTATTATCCCAAACAAACTGAGACCTGGCCTGATTCACTAGTCTGGCTTTTAGTCAGTGTAAGTTTGGGTATAGTGTGTTCTTTGGTCTTTAAAGATAGATGTTTGACTAATATCTGAATATGTTCCTGTTATATTAGCTAGTTTGCATGCAATTTACACCAAAATTTACATTCGAATCCTGAACTGCACCCCCACCTGCCTCTATTCCGCACTTTTTTAGGCTATTTCCTTGGAGAGTTGGTATGCTCAGGTGTGATTACTATTTTAGACTAACGAACAGTAACATTTAATACAAAGCCAAACTAAAATGAATTTTTATATTATTTATATTGTAGTTTTTGGGTAATGTGCACACTAGTTTTCCTTTATTGAAGCAAATTACTTAGAGAAAAAAATTCTTGTGGTCAGGAAAGGCTTAGTGCCTTTGACCACTTCTTGGATACTGCAAATGAGGGGAGTCTGGTTCTTCTAGTGGATGGAGTTTCAAAGCAACTTTAAAATGTGAAACTTAGTTTACTCATGTTTATTTGTAGAGTTACAGCCTATTTGATAACTTGCTGTTGTTGCATTGGAAGTTTATTTTCTCTAGTACATTGTTTTGTTTTATTAGGAAAATTATCTAAGATGTATTTACTATCAGGAAACTGTACTTTTAAAACAAGCACTTAATGGAAACTCTGGTGGTGTAGTGGTTTAAGTGCTATGGGTGCTAACCAGAAAGGTCGGCAGTTTGAATCCACCATCTGCTCTTTGGAAACTCGTTAGAGCAGTTCTACTCTGTCATATAAGGTCACTGTGAGTTGGCATTGACCTGATGGCAATAGTTTTGTTTTTTGCTGCAAGGCCAAGTCGCTATTCAGTAAACGTAGCTATAAACTCCTTTGTATTCTTGAGCTCTGTGTTAAAAAAGGAAATTAGAAAGTCAGGCAAGCAAACAGGAATTGTGTGTCAAACACTCAAAAATTACTTGTTGATTGATTGGAGGTCTCTAAGGATTTTGTCCTTTATTTGTTGGGTAAGTTGTTTTTTGCCCTGTAGGAGGAAGAACTGTACATGCATAATAACTGTGATTCATATTTTTAATAAATTAGAATAAAGTAGTCCTTTATTCTGTACAGCATGTTCTCTCTTCATCTCTTTAACATCATTAGACATGAGAATAACATTTAATGGTGCAAATGTAACTGCTTTCGGGTCGTTTTTCAAAATACTTTTCCCCTAAAGAGACAACCCTACATTTCTGTTTCAGGCCGTCGTCCTAAGTCTTTACAGCTGGTGCTTTTTGTTCTCAGCTTATTGGAAATTCATTTTAAAAACACATCTACAACAGGGAAGCACCAGAGAACTGAATGGGCACAATGAAAGGAAATGAGGCCAGTGAGGTAAACAGCTATTTCTGGCTTTCAGCTCCAAATAGGAATGAACAGAAGAGTGGAGTCCCAGAGTCTGGGGGAAAGAGGGACGGAGGGAGGAAAGCCATAATTTTTTAAGTTAAAAAAAAAAATGTAGAAAAGAAGTTTGGGCTGGCAGTCTCTAAGGGATCTCAGGGCAATTTTTTTGCTCCGTGTTAAACAGGGAAATCTTTCTTTTGAGTCTTTTAAGAGTTCGTGTGAGTAATGAACGGGGGCCATCAGTGATGGTTTTGTAGTTTGTATTTATTTTAGCAGAATCTCTTCTGTGGTTAAACATTTTTTTATAAATTATAGCACTGTGGTTATAAACAATGTATTCATTTATTCAGTCCTTGGATATGTATTAGTTGGAAACCTACCAGACACTCAAGTTGCTGTAGGTGTTGGGATGAGAGAGTCACTTACCAAGTAAGTATGTGACATGGCAGTTGGTGATGAAGTGCTGGGAAGAGAAGTAAAGAATAAGTATGAGAATGGACAGTTAAGTTCATGAACTCATCCTAGAAAAACTATTACATACCTCTATGCTGAGTATCACTATGGTCACCATCAAAGCACTTACCTTGGGAAGATGTACACTGACACCAGCTCCTAGTCCACCCTTCAAAGAAATTTTGAAACTCTTTTTCTGGAATGGCCATCAGAGCTGTTGGCCTATTGCCCTTGATGTCTTGAAGATCATCAAAATGTCTTCCTTTCAATATTTTCTTTATCTTCCTGTAAAGAAAAATGTCGCTGTGGGCCAGATCAGGTGAGTAAGGAGGGTGTTCCAATACAGTTATTTGTGTACTGGCTAAAAACTACCTCACATACAACTATAAAATTGAGCTCATGAACTTGCCACCATGCCACCGTGTACAATGGCCATTGCAGAAAGAGTTCACAAATGGCTTTGAAGGGTGGACTAGGCACTGGTGTCGGTACATAGCTTCCCAAGGGGAGTACTTGGAAGGTGACCATAGCGATATTCAGCAATGAGGTGTGTAGCACTTGGAACAATGAAGTTCGTGGACTTAATTGTCAGACCTCATAGAGGGCTAGGGAGATGGGAAGGCAGGAGGTGACAATGAAAGACCTTTTCAACAAAGTGACATGTGAGCAGAGACTTGAAGGAAGTGAGGGGGTCATTCACGCAGCTATTGTGAAAAAGACTTTTCCGGGCAGTGGGAAGAGCTATGCTAAGGCCTTGTGGTCAAATCCATTGGCAAGTTCTTGGAGCGGCAGGGAGACCAGTACGGCGAGCAGAGGCGAGAGATGGAAGTGAAGTCAGAGAGACAGAGGGAGGAGGGGGATCCGGCCGGTCCATGTAGACCACTGTGAGGACTTGAGTTTTTTCTTCCATGAGGCTGAGTGAATTAGGAGATCCTTAGATAGTTCTGAGCAGAGATATGGTATGATTTAATGTACTTTGGAAACATGACTCAGTCAGCATTGTGGAGAAGGGACTGTAGGGAGCAAGGGCAGAAGCAGCAAGACCAGGGAGAGGCTTTTGGACTGGTCGTAACAAAAGAAGTTGGTGGTTTGGACCAGGATGGTAGTAGAGCAACTGATGGAAAAGGATTGCATTCTGAATATATTTTCAGGGAGTTGCTTATAGGACTTGCTGATAGGCTAGAAGCAAGGAGTGAAAGAAAGGGGGGAAATTTTTGGATATCTCCAATTTTCTTCAGCAACTGGAAGGATAGGCTGTCCTTTCCTGGCATGGTGAAAAGTATAGCAAGAATGGGTTTGGGGGAAGCAAGGAGTCTCTTAGACAGCTTGTTGGGAAGACATTTATTATGCCCCTTTTACACATGAAGTAAAATAAGATACAGACAGGTCAAGAAACTTGCTTGAGATCATGTACCTGCTAAGTGGTTGATCCAAGATTTAACTTCAGGTCTTGTTAATGCCAGAGAAGACTCTACCCGCCGTGATTCTTCCTCGTTACATCAGGCTGAAATCCATGCCAGGAAAAGAATGTATCTGGTTTCCATTTCTTAAATGTTTGTGATTTCTTATTATGGGATAATTTTTTGCATTTGTAAACATGGTGTGTTTAAAGGGAAACCAGCCTCATCCCAAATTCTGCCGTCGATCAGTGTTATTGCAGTTAGCACTGCAGAAAAGCTACTGGAAGTTGCAGGAGCACATTCTGTGGTTGTGACATTCATTCATTCAGCCAGCGCAGTCACGGGATGCTTTCCATGAGCCAGGCATTGCCTAGGCTTGGGGGTGTGGGTTACAAGTTCTTCTCCTCACAAAGCCCCCGGAAGCAGACTGCCTTCATTCCAGAGAAAAAAGGAATATTTCTTTCCCCTCACTTCATCTGCAGCTCTTGGCTGGCTGGCACTTCATCTAAAGCCATCCTCATTGCCTTCTACAGCATTGATTTTTCTCAGAATGACTGACAGTAAGAAATCTATTGCGTTTAGGAGAGACATCGTGAAAGCAGCCTGAGGCTAATAGATTTCCCAAAGGCTGAATCACTTACTCACGGTGAGCAGTTACCCTCAGTTAAGAGACGGAACTTGAAAGTTAATTCCTTTTAAGATGACGTCCAAGTGTCCCCACTTAGAAAATACCAGAACGGCAGGCAGTTCACAGGCGGTAGTATGGTCTAGTCGAAAGTGGTGGATGAGGAGTTAGGAGACTCGATGGCCGACTCAAGCTCTGCCGCCCTAGCTCTGTGATCTTGGATGCATGTGGCATGTGTGCATGCATTGTCTTGATTTACAAGTCCCTTATTGACAGATCAGGGAGTCCTGGTCGTGCAGGAATTGAGTGCTTGGCTGTTAATAGAGAGGTCAGTGACTCGCATCTACCAGCTTCTCTTCGGGGGGAAGATGTGGCTGTCTGCTTCTGTGAAGATGAAGAACACAAAGAAACCCCCAACTATTGCTGTGGAGCTGATTCTGACCTGTAACAACCCTGCAGGGCAGGGTGGGAACGTCCCCCTAGGACTTCTAAGGAATAGCTGCTGGATTTGAACTACCAACTTTTGAATTAGCAACCTGAGCTCTTAACCACTACACCACCAGGGTTTGGCCTTGGAAACCCTATGGGGCAGTTCTACACTGTCCTGTGGGGTGGGGGTCCCTGTGAATTGAAGTCAAATTGAAGGCAACAGGTTTTTGGTTATTGTCAGATCTTTGGGTCCCTGATGGACAGATCCAGACCCTTGTTGGAATGAACCTCTTTGCTTTTTCCCTGGTCCCATCTGTTCACTAGAGGATATCAGGAGACTTTTCCACTTCCAAGTCCTGTGACTAAAAATGAATTTTCGGGTCAGCGGACTTAATTTTGCTTGGATTACATTCCTGTCATGCTTAGCTCTGCTCCTGGCTGGAGCTCCAGTGGACAGGGGCAGAGATTGGTAGTGTGTTATGTAACGTTACTTGGACAAAGGACTGCGGAAGGGGCTGGCTGCCATCACTAGTCATGGCACTGAAATTGTAGGTTATTTGTTAGTTTTGCCTTTGTGAGATGAGACTGAATGTCTGCCTGGTTTACTAGGAGAGCTGGTGCAATTTCCAGGCAGCCTGGGATGGGTTTGGTGTTTCCAAGCCAAGAAAAATGAAGGCTTGTTAGTGAAAGAGAACACTTCTGTAGTAATTGTTCTTCCTTCCCCACACCCTGCACTTGACTTGGTTTATTTATCGTTTCTACCGATGCTTATCGTACGCTCCAGTAGAGAAGCCCGAATGTGAAACTCACGGAAGGCCTCCTTTGCTCTTGGAAAGTGTCATGTGCTACTCATTAAGTTTGTTGAGTGACTTTATTTGGAAGCATTGACTTATAAGACTTAATATAAACCTATCTGTCTTAGTCATCTGGTAGTGCTCTAACAGAAAGTGCTACAAGTGGATGGCTTTACAAAGAGAAATTCTATTCTGTAACAGTCTAGTAGACTAGAAGTCCGAATTCAGGGTACCAGCGCCTGGGGAATGCTCTCTGTCAGCTCTTAAGGATGGTCCTTGTGTTGCGTCAATCTTTCATTGGTCTGAGAGCATCTCGGCACAGGAACTTCAGCTCTGAAGGATATGCTGTGCTCTCAGTGCTGCTTTCTTGACCGTCTGAGGTCCCCAATTCCGCTTTGCTTTCCTTTTAACTCTCGTAGAATAAAAGGTACAAACCACACTCCAGGGAAACTTCCTTGACCCTGGAGAAGGGAGGTGACCTTAGGAAGGGTGTTACAGTCCCACCCCAATCTTCTTTAACATAATCCAACCTATTAACCACAGGCAGAGATTAGGATTTTCAGCATAGGAAAATCACAAAATAAAGGGCAATCACACAGTACTGGGTATCGCAACCTGGCCCAATTGCTATACACGTATTTGGGAGGACATAATTCAATCCATAACACTGTCATATCCGAATTTTAAAAGAATTTAAATGCCAACATTGGTATAGATTAGGAAGGGCTATAAAAAATATCAGTAGCTTGTTCTTTTTTTTTTTCTCTCCTTTGCTTGTCTTTCCCATGCCTCCTGCTATTGTTTCTGGCAAAATAAAATTTTTAAAAATTACAGACAGGAATGATAATAAGCACATCGGTATTTGGATCCGTGGTGGTCGAATGATACAACCTCCTACTCAACTGAGGAAAGAAAATCTTAACAGAGAAGGCTAACAGCAAAGGCTGTAACATGTTGATTGATGGTTTTATAGTAAATAAGCAACAATTTTTACTTTGGCATTATTCATTGTAGGAGAAAATTTTCTTTTGAAATTGCTGTTGGGATGCTAAATGAAATCTATGAAATACAACTTTAATGCCTGTTAGGATAACATCTCTTGGAAAATTATTTTTACTATCTTATTGTTTGTCTAGGTCATAAAAAAGAGATGACATTTAGTGGAAATATGTTTCATTAGTTGAATGCTAGAAAAAAGTTTTATAGGAAATTGTGATCATATGTAATATACTTACCAAATTTAATAGAATGCTTTTGGGCTTATAAATATTGATGGCAGAAAGCTGTGGCAGAGAGAGTGAACTCTCTCCACCTTCAGCTTTGCTGAGAATCTTACCAACAACGTTTTTACTTTCCTGTTGGTCTCTCTTCAAGTTTATCTTCTTGTCTTTCTTTGGGTTTTGCATTCTGCTTCATTTATATTGTACATAGCTATATGTACATGTGGAGAGAACTTAAATCTACTTCTCTAAGACGTGTTGGTAATGATTCAATCAAGTTAGCTAAAATTTTGTGGACATTACTAGATGAACTAAGATTCCAGTGGAAGTACTTGGATAGGATTGACTTCATCTGCAGAGCAGGTTTCCTAATTAGCAGGAACAATATGTTAGTCATCTCTGCGTGTCCAGCACCCAGTCCTTGCATTCTGCAAGTAATTCCTGAGCACCTGCTGTTTTAGGAGCAGCAGAAGGAGCCCTGGTGGTACCAGCGGGTAGACACCCGGCTGCTAACTGAAAGGCTAGCGGATCTAGCCCACTCAGCGGCTCTCTGGTGATCTGCTCCTGTAAAGATTACAGTCTAGAAAACCTTCTGGGACAGTTCTACTCTGTCACATGGTGTCACTGTGAGTCAGAATCATCTCTGCATCATCAAGTAGCGAGAGATACAGCAGTGTACAAACTAGAATTAAAAAAAAAAATCTTTGCTAGTGGTCACTACTAGAGAGCTTGTATTTTGAATTAATGTTATGTGTGTAACAGTTATGCTTTAGAGTCCACTCCAGCTCAGTGACCGTATGTACAACAGAACAAAACAGTGCCCAGTCCTGCGCCATGCTCACGAGTGTTGTCATACTTGAGCCGTTGTTGCAGCCACTGTGTCAGACCATCCCATCGAGGGCCTTCCTATTTTTCGATGACCTTCTCCTTTACCAAGCATGATGTTCTTCTGCGGGAACTGATCCTTCCTGACAACATGTCCAAAGTATGTAAGACATAGTCTTGCTGTCCTTGCTTCTAAACAGCACTCTGGTTGTGCTTCTTTCAAGACAGACTTGTTCATTCTTTTCACAGACTGTGGTATATTCAATATGTTTTTCTAACACCACAATCTGAAGGGGTCAGTTTTTCTTCCGTCTTCCTTGTTTGTAATATACCAGATCAGATGATGGTAAGTGGAGAAAAGGACGATTGTGTTGGTTATTTTATAGTGTGTGTGTGTGTGTATGTGTGTCTATGTGTGTTTGTGTCGACTGGGCCAGGACTGTGCAGAGAGAAAAGGCTCATCCCTAAGAATGAAGCCTCCTGAGTTTGTATCATAGCTCGCTGCCCTGTGTGTCTGCGGGGAGGCACAGAGTCATTGTTCTAATTCGTGAATAACTCTGTGAATAAAACTGAGCTTTGGCTAATGTTGTAATTTGTAACTAGCAAAGTGGATATCCTGTATCAGAGACCATGTGTATTGTTCGAACAAGAAAGAAGGCGATGGAGCCAATGAATAATGTGTAGTCATTGCCTAATTTTTGGCTTAGAGCTCTTGACATAGTCCAGAAGAATAAACCCTAGAGGAAGGCAAGCCCCTTCCTTCTGTGATTTCAGAAAGGAAAAGCTGTGAAACTAGATAACCACCTTGTGCAGGGTGTGACTAAGCTGGGAAATCCAGATGTCTGACAAGAAATCATTATATTTTCAGTTTACCCAGGAATTTTGGAATGGCCCGTCATTTAAATTATTAGGCCAGTCTTAATCTCAGCGCATTATTTGAACTAGAGACAAGTCCTTTGGAGGCAGAGATCACGCGGAGATAGGCCTGCTGTTAGCAATCTCGGCTGCCACCCTAGCTTGGTCTTCTGTGATCTGTACCAGGCTGGGTGAAGTTTTCTGAAAGCAGACAAAATGCAGAGAAGAGATGAATTCATTGGAAATGCAGACACTTTGAGCCGAAGAGAGTGACAAGCAGACACAGCAGATATGACTTCCGAAGACCTGGGGCTGTATTGAAGCACGCAGAGATAAGGTTGTCATTGTTGTTTCCCCTATCGGTCTCTGGGTATCTGACAGCAGAGGCATAATTGCAGAATTGAGCGGCACCATTCCCCTGGATCATGTTTGCGTAGATTGTGTATTGTAAACCGGCCAACCAAAGACAGTATCTCGTTTCACGACTGTTTACTACTGAGTAGTCTTTTGAAGAACTGAATGTTAATGGAGTTACATGATAGCTAAAAATGTAGCCAGCCTGATTCTCCAAATTTAGTTCGTGATTCCCATTAAAATGAGAATCATTCGAGTATAGGAATTTATATGGCATGTAATTTTCTCCCGTCTTTTGGGCAGTTCTCTCCATTAAAAATGATGATTTCATGGCTTTTAACATCAGGGTTTAATAGAGCCTCTTCAAACAATTAATTTCAGGTGACCATTTTCCTAAGTTTTAAGTCTGTAAAGAAAATAATTAGAGTTGTTACCGGGGTCATTTGTAGCTACAGACAGCTGTTATCAACATCACTGATCTTCCCTTCCTGATTCCTCCTACCCTTAATTGCCGAATTAGTTTCCCTACCAAAAGCCACACCCACTGCTGTGGAGTCCCTTATGACTCACAGTGACCCTATAAAAGAGTAGAACCGCTCTACTGAGTTTCCAAGGAGTGCTTCGTGGATTCGAACTGTCAACCTTTTGGTTAGCAGCCACGTGACGCTTAACCACTATGCCTCCGGGGTTTCCCGTTTCTCCACAGCTGGTCTATATTGCTGGCTCCTTTAAGTAAAAGCCTTCCATGATCCCTTCTTTCCTTTGGAATGACCTTCAGATCCTTCTCAAATGGCCTTCATGCCCTGAATGGCCTAGTCACTGGGCTGTCTTTGCAGCTTCGCTTGGGTCAGGTTGGACTGTTCACTTTTCTCAAGTACCATTATGCTTCTGGCTCTGTTACCACCTGGAATCATCTTCTTTCTTTATCAGTTTCTGACAAAATGATGCCTAATTTTCAAGATTCATTTTATGTGCTAGAAATCTTTTGTATTCTATTCTATCCTTTTCTTTCTTTCTTTCTTTTTTTCCCCCCAAGAGGAGACGTCTTCTCTTTAGTGTTTAGAGGGAGGTGACGGTGGCACAGGAAGTGTCTAACCTCAGATGATAACTTTCCTTGCATTATAGAGATTTATGTACTCTTAAAAATTGTATCCCTCCTTCATAAAAATGCATAATTTGTTCAGCTATTATTTGTTGAGCCCTCACTGCCTACCAGGTAGGCAGACGCAGTGTAGAATTGTAGTTAAGAGTAGGCTAGAGCCATACTGCCTGAGTTCAAATCCCAATTCTACCACTTATAGCTAGGTGACCCAGGGCAACTGCACTTGCCTCTCTTTTTTCATACGTAAATAGCAGGTATCTCATTTTGATGAGTTAACACAAAGAAATGATCTAGAACAATGTTTGACACACAGCATGTTGGTAACCAGTAATTACTATTTGCAAACATTATAATATTTCATCTTAATATATGAGGTTTCTGTTGTTGTCATTAGTTGCTGTCATGGATTGAATTGTGTCCTCCCAAAGCTCTGCCAGTATTGGCAGCTTGGTCAGTATTGGCCATCATTTTATGTGATTTCCCTATATGCTGTAAATTCTATCAGTATGATGAAATCAGTTGGATTAGTGGCAATTACATTGATGACATATAAGATTAGATAGTGTCTTAAGTCAATCTTTTTGAGATATGAAAGAGGGAAATGAGCACAGAGACATGAGGACCTCATGCCACCAAAAAAGCCACGCCAGGAGCAGAGTGCACCCTTAGAACCTGAGGATCCTGGGCAGAGATGCTCCCAGACCAGGAGAAGACTGAAGCACCACAAGGGCCTCCCTCCAGAGCTGACAGAGAAAGCCTGTCCCTGGAGCTTGTGCCCTGAATACTAGGAGTATTGAGAAGTAAAGATGTCACCGTGAAGACTAAAGTGCACCTGACCCAAGCCATGATATTCTCAGTTGTATCATATGCACGTGAAAGCCAGACAATGAACAAGGAAGGCAGAAGAAAAATTAATGCCTTTGAACTGTGGTGTTGGAGAAGAATGTTGAATGTACCGTGGACCACCAAAAGAACAAACAGATCTGTCTGGGAAGAAGTACAGCCAGAGTGCTCCTTGGGAGCAAAGATGGAAAGGCTGCATCTTACATACTTTGGACATGTTGTCAGGAGGGATCATTACCTGGAGAAGGATGTCCTGCTTGATAGAGTTGAGGGTCGGCAAAGAAGAGGAAGACCCTTGATGAGACGGATTGACACAGTGACCACAACGATGGGTTTAAGCATAAGAATCGTTGTTGACATGGCACAGGACCAGGCAGTGTTTTGTTCTGATGTGCATAGGGTCGCTGTGAGTTGGAACTGACTTGATGGTACCTAACAACAGCATCACAGCCTACTAGGCTGTGAGAGAATGATTTCTCTTTGTGAAAGCCATCCACTTGTGGTATTTCTGTTATAGCCACTCAAGACAGTTGCTGCAAGTGGATTCCAACACATGGTGACCCCATGTGTACAGCACAGAACTGTGCTCTGTGGAGTTTCAAGGCCACTGTGACATTGTGGGAGCAGATGGCCAGGCTTGTTACCTGCCAAGATGCTTTGAGGGCAGGGGGCTTGAACCACCATCCTTTTGTAAGCAGTTGAGTGATTATACGGCTTGCACCATTCAGGAGCTCCCAGGAGATTTGTACTATCCCCATAATAAAGATGAGGAGAGAGACTGAGAGACGTTAAGCAAGTACCCCAAAGTCACACAGCTAATAAAAAGTGGAGTGGAAACTCAGACCTTAGTCTGTTTGAGTACACTACATGTCTTGCCCATTTAAAAATGTTAGCATGGTGCCTTGTACCTAGTACCCAAACCCCCTGCCATTGAGTCAATTCTGACTCCTAGAAACTCTATAGGACAGAGCAGAACTTCCCCATAGAGTTTTCAAGGAGGGCCTGGTGGGTTTGAACTGCCATCGTTTGGATTAGCAGCCATAGCTCTGAACCACTGTACCACCAGGGTTCCCTTGTACCTGGTAACCACAGTCAAGATTTCTTGAGTTGAAATTATGAGGCAGCAGAGTATATGAGAAAATAGAGGCAGGCTTGAATTTGGATTCTGCCTCCTGCTCTTACTTGCTGTGTGCATTTCAGTATAGGCTGCGTACTCCTAACCTCATACTTGCTCCCTTGGTAACACAACGGTGTCCTGATGGCTTTGCAGAGTTAATGGATTAAATGTGATAGCCAGTGTCTGCTACCTGAGGTATGACAAAAACCCACTGATCGTGAGATGATTCTGACTCCTAGCAACCCTATAGGACAGAGTAGAACTTCCCTATCGAGTTTCCAAGGAGTGCTTGGTTGATTCAAACTGCTGACCTTTTGATTAGCAGCAGTAGCACTGAACCACTGTTTCCAGTGTGTGGCAAGTGCTTGATAATCATCAGTTCATTCCCTTACCTCCCTTAGGATTACTGTCTTTCAAATCATTATTCTATTAAATTAAAATACTGTGCAAGAGCCTTTCTGATTAGAGAACTTGTCAACATTGGGGAAAAACATACTGGTTGTTGGTGTGCTGGTGTTGACTATGAAACATGAGGAGGCAGTCCTATGCTAGGACGTAATTTAGACTTGTGAACATTTCCTTTTTTCATTTCACCTTGCTATGTTTCCTGACAGTTGATTGATCAAAGATGGGGTTGCATTAACCAGTATTCTCTCTCAAAATACAATGGCACGAAAAGGTCCTGTCACCGAATTCCTTTAATCTGATTGTTTTTCTTTTGATATGGTTTACGTCAGCCAGCACAGAGGAGAAAGGAGCCTTGGCTTGGGGGAGGAGACACAAAGGAGAAGCAGTTTAGATAAGGTCTAAGAAGGAACTAAAGGAGCATAAAGGAATATGGGTAACCAAGGACCTGTAAAAAAACTGAGGTAGAAAATTTACAGTCAGAACAATCTAGAAGGGATAATTAACCCTTACATAACACTGGGCTGCAACATTAGTCTCTTTTTCCCTGGCTGATCTCATGGGAGAAATCCGTCTACACAGAAAAAGCTCCTTCCCATAACACGGCTGTAAAGTATTTGTGATGAAAAAATACTGCTTTCTAAAAATCCATAACAACATGAAGTCAGTGATAAATTGATGCCATAGTCTAGACTTCAGTTTTATTTAAAGGGGAGCTAAAAGCGGTGGAAAACTTCACAGCATTTCTTGTTCAATTTCCTTGGAATCTGCCCTTTTGGTAACAATTCTGCTGTTTTGTGCCTGTCTTCAAATTTCATAAAACACCTTCTGATTTGATATGTCCCGTGATAACCTTTTTATGAGTCAGTCGTCTCCATTCTCTTGGTGTGTCCGTGGTCTGTGGGGTGAGGACTGGGAAGGTCTTTAGGTCTTTGTCCCAGTTGAATTATTCATGTTGAGGTGCCAGGATTGGAAGGCTGAAATGCAGTTAGTTAAATTAATAAGCCCAGAGGAACAATTTTCATAAGTCACCATTCTCTTTACTCCAAGAAGATGGAAACTAACTGACTTGCCCAGATGCATACCTGTTACTCTGTGTGCCATTCTCTTGCTGTGTTGTTGGTGCTAGCTGCCACCGAGTCAGTCTGGACTCCTGGCGATCCCAAGTGCATCCCAGTATTACAGCACTCCATGAGGTTTTCACCTGGTGACATAGTGGGCTAAGTGCTACATCTGCTAACTGAAAGGTTGGCAGTTCAGATCCACCAGGCGCTTCTTGGAAACTCAGTGGGGCAGTTCTACCCTGACCTATACAGGGTTGCTATGAGTCAGACCCGACTCGACAGCAGTGGGTAACCTTTCAGAAGCAGATTGCTAAGGTTGTCTTCTGAAATACCTCTGAATGGGTTTGAACCCCCAACCCTTTGGCTGGTAGCTGAGCGCTTAGCCATTTGCACTACCCAGGGATTCTTTCTGCAATGAAAATTCCCATTTTATTGAGCAAAAGGGCAGATGAAAGGAGCCTGGCTATCCAGGGAAGTTTTGAACTATGGCTGTTGTCCTTTCTTTCGTATTTTTAATGTATTTTTATAACCACAGTAGCAAGGGACTCTTAATCCTGTTCCATTGCCTATTCATTCAACTAAAATTGGTGATTAACGCCTATTTAGAAGAACATAATGAAAAATACACTGAAAAATAAAAGGACGTAGATTATTTTCAGAGTGATGTCACTGAATCAAAAAAGCTGAACCTTCAAGTCTGGCAGGATCAGGTGGGTGGAGGAGGGGAACGTGATAACACGGTTAGAAAGTCGTCTTTATTACTCTTGGTTCAGATGTTGTAATGTGATCCGGAGCGCTCTGGGTTTTATGAAAGGATGAATTGAGGGGTCAGGTCAGAGAGAACAAATGTTCTGTTTTCTCCTCTGCTTTTGGTATAATTTGGATGGTGTACAAAAATGGCATGGTGTTTATCACCTGTTTCCTTTGTAAAAGGTCTTACATTTGTCATAGCTGGAGGTTAGGGGAGGGTTGTCAGGTACCTTTCCTTCTCAGTGTAAAATTACACGACATTTCTGGGTTCCATCTAGACATCTGCAAACCTAGATTGGTATCTTAGAGTAAAAGGTATACAAATGCAAATGCATACTAAATTCTCCTAAGGTATTTTAGTCATAGGGTACAGATAAGGGTGTATTTGCATGTGTCTCCCAATTTTGCTGGCTCAGTGGTCCTCACCTGAAACACTGGAAGACCTCAGCATTCTCCTGTCTCTAAGTCTCTCTCCAACTTTTCTGAAAGAGCAGGGAAGAGTTTCTCATGTTCTGTGAATAAACTTAACACTATTCACTGCCCACAAGTTACAGTCAAACCTGTAAAGCTGGAACTTGTGTAAAGTGGAAACCTGTCAGGGACAGAAAAGGAAAATACTGTCAATTAAAAGAAACAGTAAAAGTGTTAAGACCACACACTGCCAAAGGTGGAAAACTCCAGAAACCCAGGAAAACAAGGCAGTCCTGTTGAATTTTGGCTCTCACAGGTTTCACTGTACTTTGAAGTAAATAGCTACCTTTCATCAAATGCAGCAGCACATGGCAGCTAACCAAAGGTTACAGGTTCAAATCCATTCAGGGGCACTTCAGAAGAAAGACTTGGTCATCTTTTTCTGAAAAGTCAGCCACTGAAAATGCTATGGAGCCCAGTTCTACTCTGCCACTTATGGGGCCACCATGAATCGGAATTGGCTAGACTGTAACAGGTAATATCCTTAGAATGCTTGTTGCCAGGTCCTGTGCCAAATGCTTTATCTCATTACCTCATTTGTGAATGAATGGCTTCTCACCACCACCACTGGGGCAGACATTTCCACTTTACGGGCGAAAAAACAGAGGCTCTGAGATAAGTTACTTATTAAGTGGCACTTCTCAGAATCGCTCATTTATTCATCCAGTGAATGCTTTTTAATCATCATGTTCCAGGCACTGTTCTAGTGCTGGGCTGTAGCAGTGACTGACACACATAGGGATCTCTCTTTTTAGGGGTTTGTAGTCTGTTGGGGGAGGGGAGGGTGGATGGAGACAGATGGTAAACAAACAAGCAGACAGAAAAAATGATTTCAAGTAGTGTCAAAGGCTTCGAAGGAAGTCAACCAGAACGAGGTGAAAGGGAATGGCTAGTGTGGATGGACAGCTTTGGTGGCATCTGGGAAACCTTTCTCAAGGACTCTTTTGAGCTGAACGCTGAATGAGAAGGAGCCAGCTGCGTGCAGATCATGAGCATTGCAGGGAGAGCGAACAGCAAGTGTAAAGCCCTCAAAGCAATAAGGATGCTGGCAAGTTTCAGAAAGAGAAAGAATGTCATTGTGGTTGGTGTCTTGTTATCGGTGGGGAGAGATTCAGAGAAAAAACTGGATTGGCTATCAAGACCTGGGCCAGGAAGGGTCTCATGTACTGTGGTAACACTGTTCCATTTTATTCTGGTGGTAATGAAAGTCCCCTGGTACGTTTTCAGCAGGGTGCATGATGATCTGACTCATGTTTTAAGGCTGCGCTCGTGCTGCTTTGTGGCGAGTCACTTGTAGGTAGGCAGGAGGGACAGCAGGGAGAACAACTGGGGTGCTGTCTGAATGATGTACTGGGGAGAAGAAGTTGGCTTGGAGGAGGGTGGGGCAGTGGCGGAAGGACAAGTGGAGGGATTGGTGGCATGTTTTGGAGTTGGTGGGATTTGTTGATGGAGCGGATGTAGGCTAGCAGGGCAAAAGAAGAATCAAGGAAGACATCTAGATTGTGCGCTGAGCACCTGGGGAAGGGTTGTCATTCTCATTAGGGAAATGCAAACCCCAAATTCTACTGCCCTTGAGTCGATTCTGACTCATAGTAACCCTATAGAACAGAGTAGACTGCCTCATAGAGTTTCTAAGGAGTGCCTGGTGGATTTGAACTGCCAACTTTTGGTTAGCCACTTTAGCACTTAACCACTATGCCACCAGGGTTCCCCATTAGGGAAACAGAGGGGTAGAAAGAGCAGTTCTTGGGATTGGGTATCATCAAGAGACTCTGCTGTTGTTACGTGCCATTGAGTTGGTTCTGACTCACAGCAGCCTTACGTACAACAGAACAAAACACCACCTCGTTCTGTGGCGTCCTCACAATTGTTATGCTTGAGCCCCCTGTGGCAGCCACAGTGTCTGTCTGTCTTACTGAGAGTTGTTCTCTTTCTCGCTGACCCTCCAATTTACCAAACATAATGTTCTTCCACGGAGACTTGTTCCTCTCGATAACAGTCCAAAGCATTTGAGACATAGATTTAGTATCTTTGTTTCTAAAGAGCATTCTGGTTCTATTTCTTCTAAGACAGGTTTGTTCATTCTTTTGGTGGTCCATGGTAATATTCAGTATTTGTTGCCAACACTCTAATTCAAAGGCATCTATTCTTCTTTGGTCTTCCTTAGCCATTGCCCAGCTTCGGCACACATGAGGTGATTGAAAACACTATGGCTTGGGTCAGGGACATCTTGGTCTTCCAGGTGACATCGTTGCTTTTTAACACTTGGACGAGATCTTTTGTAGCAGATTTGTCCAATGCATTGTTTGATTCTTGACTGCTGCTTCCACTGTATTGTGGATCCAAGTAAATATAATCCTTGACAACTTGAATCTTGTCTCTATTTATCATGATGTTGGTTATTGATCAGTTGTGAGGATTTTTGTTTTCTTTATGTTGAGGTGTAACCCACATTGAAAGCTGCAGTCTTTGATTTTCATTGGTAAGAGCTTCAAGTTCTCTTCTCTTTCAGCAAGCATAGTGTGTCGTCTGTATAATGCAGGGATGATGAGTCTACCTCTGATCCTGATGCTCTGCTCTTCTTTATGTATCCCAGTTTTGGGGGTTATTTGCTCAGCATACAGATTAAGTCTGGTGAGAGAATATGACTCTGACACACTTTTCCTGATTTTACTCCACGCAGAATCCCCTTGCTCTGTTCGAATGACCATATATAGGTTCTTTACGAGCACAATTAAGTGTTCTGGGATTCTCATTCTTTGCAATGTTATCTATAATTTGTTATGATCCACACAGTCGAGTGGATTCTCTTTGGGCATGTTAATTGAAAGCCTCTGAAAAATCCAAGAGTACAGTCAGATAGGAAGCTGGCTCTATGAGGAGCCAAGGTGGGAACTTCAAATTTGGGATTTGCATAACGCCTTGGTGACATTACCTATGAAGACAGTGTAGACGGAGAACACACTAATGGTTTCTAGAGCAGCCTGGTCTGTTACTAGTCAACAATGAGATAAGAATAAAAATCAAAAGTGTGCATCGCAAAGTTCTATAGCAATTTGATAGCAAATGCAAGGTGAGTGGTCTTATATTTTGTATGCCTTTTATTCCATTCTTTTTGTAAGTCATTTTCCTTGTACTTTCCAGTGGTATTGGTCTACAGTGGACTGCAGATTAAAACAAAAACAAGGAATTCTTCTCCCGTAAACACTGCTGTGAAGGTTGAGCATATAAAAAAGAAGTAGAAACAGAGGCTGAGAAAAAAATGGCAGGAGAGTAGAATGAAAACTGAGAGATCTGAACCAAGTCTGTCAAGCTCCAAAGCACTGATGTGTCACTGTATTTTTATATCGCCTCATCCCTAGGGGTAGTCCCCATCATAGGCACATGACATAGCACTGATAGACCTTTGATCACATCACAGAACTTCTGCATCTGTGCCCAGGTGATGTCTCTAGGTCTCCTAAGTTCATCCTCCAGCCGACCAAAGTATAGTGTCAGGAGGGAATGCTTTCCCACTGGACTTGACAGAAGTGAGAAGCCAATTTCTTGTCTCACTTGTCTCCTGCGTCCCCAGAGAAGCTTTATTTATGTCCCGTGTTTCATAAAGGCCTTCCAGAGAGCAGTTCCATCCTCTCTTTCTTGTTTTCCATCAGCCTCTCTTTTTATGGAGGTCAGACCTTGTCCTTGGGGCTGAGCAACAGGGCCATCCATTTCTGTTTCCCAGCATCGTCCTCTCCCTACATGTCAACACACAGTGATTGGGGACCAGGGACAGGAGGCAGAGGCATTTGACAGCGTGGGTCAGTCTGGCCTGCTCCTTAACCCAAATGTGCAGAGTTTTGTTTTTTAAAATGTGCTGTTGACTTACACTCCTCATGCTTTGGAAAAAGAGAAGAATAAAGAGAAGACAAAGAACTAAGGCTTTACCCATTATACTACTTGGGCTGATTTACAAGTAGGTTTCAAAACAAATGATTTACAGAGAGATCCAAGATGGTTTAATCTAATTTATGCAAGAAATCTGGTGGTGTGTTTGAGTCTGGCAATTTGAACTTCAAAAAGTACAAGTGATTCTACAAGAGACCTTTAATTTTACTGAGTTCTAAAACACATATGACACCTTTAGTGGCTAATTGAGAGACTTACTCTAAGAGTGTTTTCATTAACTCAGAACTCCTTGTCTATCAGACTGATAATATCCAGGTTCTGTTGCCCAAAAGAAAACCTGGGGGTGTAGTCGTTAAGTGCTACAGCTGCTAACCAAAAGCCAGCAGTTCACATCCATCAGGCACTACGTGGAAACTGTGTGGAGCAGTTCTGTTCTGTCCTATAGGGTCACTGTGCTTTGGAATTGACCCAATGGCAATAGGTTCTGGAATACAATGGCAATGGAGTATAAATTCTTAATTCTAGAAACTTTTACATCTTCATTTTTAGATAAAATTACCTTAAAGCTGCTTTTCTAGTTGCTTTAATTTTCATTTAACTACGTTGAACTAAAAAACTCAATGCTGCTGAGTTGATTTGGACTCACAGTGACCCTATATAGAGGACAGAGTAGAACTGTTCTATAGTTTCCAAGGAGCACCTCAGAGTTTGAACTGCCTGCCTTTTGATTAGCAGACACAGCGCTTAACTGCTACACTAAATTTACATACCCTTGTATATAATAAAAATACTACTAGTAATGGTAGTGATAGTAATTATAAAACTACACTACTTAGTTATTATTATTAGCTGCTGTCAAGTTGATGCTTCACTCATAGGAACCCTATCATGTGTTACAGAGTAGACCTGCTCTCTAGAGTTTTCTTCACTGTAATCTCAGTGGAAGCAAATGTCTAAGCCTTTTCTTCCATGCAACTGCCGGGTGGGTTCCGACTGCCAGCCTTTGAGTTAACAGCCAATCCCAAAACCACTTGGGCCCCCCAGGCTTCAGTACTCTTTTAATAGTCATGGCAATAATGATACAAAGTAACATTTCATTGAGCTATAGGTGTCAAGTAAAGTTCTACTGTTTCCACGGGGATGAACTAATTTAATGCTCACACCAACCCCTGAAGTCCCCATGATTATTATCCCGTTGGACAGAAGAGAAAACAGAGTCACAGAGCAGTTAAACTGTTGGCTGAAAGTCATTGAGGGAGGGGGAGAGTTCTTCCGTATTCTGTGTGCTGCTCTGGATAGTCTGCTTGTGGAAGCAGGTGATGACAACAGTGCAAACAACAGTGTTTTGGGTTTTGTTTTGCTCATAAACAATAGGAAAGAAACTCAGATAGTGCAGTGATGGGGGGCAAAGATCACTGCTTCTCCTCTCATTTGTGTTCTCTCTGGCTGATATTAGTCATTAGAGATGATGTAGCATTTTGCAGTTAACAACTTTAGCAATGTTTAAAGTGAAATCAGCACAATTTAAAATAGTCAATGACTTTCAGAGAACACTTAGTGGAGCCTTTATTTTATGATGTGGTAATAGAGTGCTTTTTGATGTATCTGAGAATGTTCGTATTTCATAAGACAGAAATCAATTTGAGAAAACCTAACATTCTACCAAAGTTAGCAAAATCTCTGACAGTTGAGGGGAGTGGGGGAAATTCTCCTTGGCTCTAATAGAAAAACACTAGAAAACCAAGCATGTTGCCGTTGAGTCTATTCGAACTCATGGTGAGTTAAACAGAGTATGTGCCAGAGAGACAGAGACAGAGTAGAGCTGTCCCATAGAGTTTCCAAGGAGCACATGGTGGCTTTGAACTGCTGAGCTCTTGGTTAGCAGCTGAACACTTAATCACTTTGACACTAGGGCTCCCTTTGCCCTAAGACCAAACCCATTGCTGTTGAGTTGATTCCAACTCATAGCGACCTTATGGGACAGTTTGCAGCTGCCCATAGTGTTTCCAAGGAGAGCCTGGTGTGTTTGAACTGCTGACCTTTCAGTTAGCAACCACAGCCACTTAACCCCAACACCACCAGCGTTTCCATAGTGACCCTAAAAGTTGCTATTAAATATAGGGAGTCCTCAAGTTATGCACAGGTTGTGTTTTGTGTGTTTGACAAAAATGCATTATTCTGTATTTATGTTTTGGTGTGCCTTTTCATCTCAACAGTATTGTGAGCAACTTTCCATGTCAATGAAAGCATCTGCAGGAGTCTACTTTTTATTGTGGTGAAAATGTCTGTAGGAAAACATGTACCATTTCAGCATTCTTTACCTGTATGTTAATTATGTATGTCGTGTCATACAGCTGTTACCACTCTCTGTTCCCAGTTTTTTTCCATCGCCTTTGAAAGAAACTCAGTATCCTGTGAGCAGTGATTCCCTCTGTCCTGCTGTCTCTTTCCCTTGGCAATCACGATGAACTTTGGTCTCTATGTATTCACCTCTTCTAGATATTGCACGTAAGTGGGTTCGTGCAACAATAGTTATCCTTTTGTGACTGACTCAGTTCACTCAGCATGTTTTCAAGGTCCCTCAGTGTTGTAACATGTGTCCGACTTCGTTTCTCTCCGTGGCAGAATAGTATTCCTCTGTACATATATGTACCATATTTTGTTTATCCATGTATTTGTTGATGGGCTTTTAGGTTGTTTCCACCTTTTGCCTATTGGGAGCAGTGCTGCCGTGAACCTTGGTGTACCGGTATCTGTTTATGTCCCTACGTTCAGTTCTTCTGAGTATTTATCTAGGAATGCAACTGGTGACTCATATAGTAATTTTTGGTTTCACTTTTTGAGGAACTGCCAAATAGGTTTTGAACAGTTTTACATCCCAGTAGCAATGAGCGAGGGATCCGTTTTCTCCATTTTGTTGCCAGCATCCATTGTTTCAGTTTTTTGTCCCTCAGTCATTAGCCATCCTAGTGGAGATAAAGCTGTATTACAGGATTCTTTTCATGACTACATACTGTCCCAATGAGTGCCAAGCCAGCCAAGTGCCGTCATGTGGATAGATGTACCGTAATTGAAAGGCATGTTGCCAACTTGTCTTCTGGAAAGACTGTAGCATTTTGAATTTCCACAAGCATTACATAATGGAGCCCTTTCCACTTCTGGATTTTCGCTTAAAACAATCTGTCAGTTGTTTAGGGGGGCAATGGTCTTATGTTTCAATTTATGGGATTTGGGTTAGTAATGAATCGATCTTCTTTCTTTTTTTTTCATGTCCTTCATTTTATGAACTGCTTGAGTTTCTTTGGGGATGTGTGTACCTCTTTTTCTTTTCCTAAGGATATTAACAATTTTTCTGATACAGTTTTATATATTTATTTCTGATTTGGGGCAAGTCTTTTGATTTTAAATCTCATACTATTTTCAAGTACTTTCAAGGATTCATATTAAGAATAAGCCTGTTTTTTCTGGGGTCTTAAAAGCTAGGAAGCTGCCACGTGAGGTACATCAAATGGTTCCAACTCAGCTGGAACACATGATCACCAAAGGCAACAAAGACATGAGAGAAAAAGAGCCTAGAAGACAGAAGGACCCGTATGAATGGGTGACTGAATCAACACGTGACCAGAAGAACCAGATGGTGCCTGGCTACCACAAGTGACAGTCATAATGGGGCACGCAATGTTGAGTCCCAGTAGCAGCACAAGAAAAAGAGGGGTGCACCTCACGAACTCCACTAAAAGACCACAGTTGGTGGTCTGAAGGCATGGGAGTTCCCCTGGGAGCATGGCCCCTAGACCTGCTGCTGCCCCTGATCAGAAATCATTACTGAGGTCAACTCTCCGGGCAGGAATGGATTGGACTCAGGGACCCAATGTGACCATATGGTGTGTGCACTTTATGGTTCTATGCATCTCTAGGATGCTGTCCTATTGATGTGTATAGGACAGAAAGGAGGACTGAGCTGTCACCAGGCAAGGAGAGCAAGAGGAGCTGCAGACAGGCAGGCATGCAAATTTAATTAGTATTGTATACTTTCACTCAATCACAATAAACAAACAAACAAACAAACAAAAAAACGAATAAGCCTGTTGAAGTGTAGTCTAGTAGAATTGTTTCAGGTGATTCATAAGTAATATACCACCATTGTGAAGTGGTTTCCAAAGTGTTTAAGGCAACCTCTTCCCTGATAGTGAGCCTTTGCATCACTCTAGAAAAGCAGAACTTTTTCTTATTTTAAAGGTCAGCTTCTATGCAGGCACTGTCCAAGTTACTGTTCATTTCTTGTCAGTATAGTACTCATCTTCCTGTAAATCTAAGTTTTCGGCAGCAGTTACTTCCCTCCATAACCCCCTATTTTCTGTTGTAACGAGTCCCCTAGGAGGACATGTAGGAGGTAAGATTTAATAATGCCCAGATTTCCTGTTGGGTAGAACAAGAAAGACTTCCAAGGGAAGTAGTGGAAGTCCCTAGGATTATTTATTTCTACACAGTCCCAAGCCAAGTAACAGAAAATTTCCCTAAGAGAATGTGGGAAAAGGTTAAAACTTCTGCTAAAAACCTGTAGCTGTCCAGGTTCGTTTGTGTTTTTGCTTTTCCTTGTATGCACCACAAACCACAAGTATGAAAGCTTAAAATGTCTGTTCTTAAAATTAATTCTTACTAATAACTAATAAAATGAATATTATTAAATTTTTGAGGAACATACTAACATTTGCCAGACTTAGTGAAATCATTTTGGTGACAGTTCTTCTCCCATGTCTTCTAACAGCCCATTGTATGTTCAGATTAAGACTTAAAAATTGGTACTGATTGGTTCATTGTTATTTCAGAAATGGGAATCCTTATCTAAGCTGAGACTAGGGAGTCTCTTGTTCTCAAGGCCAGTATATTTATTGCTTCTTTTTTCCTTTATTTACCAATGAAAACATGCCCCAGCAAGAAAGGAACTTAGCTGAGCATTCTTTAGGCTTGTTGGTGTGTATTCGTTTTATTTTCTAGTGTCGAAGTAAGTGCTCTCCCGAATACCAGTGGAACTGGCTTTGACCATGTGGATGACTATGTGGATCAAAGTGGGAAATTACTATATCCAGTGGGTTCATGGTTTTGATGGCAAAAAGGTTTTAATATGCCAATTTGTTTTGCAGATTCTTTTGTTTCTCAATTCTGTGATTAAAAAAATCAAAACAATGCATGATAACAAAAAAGTAAGTACCGAATGAGAGTAGCTAAAAAGGAAAAAGTACTCCACTCCAGTTACCTTACACACCAGCAGTAACTACTTTTATCTAATGCTGTTGTTCCAGATCCTAATGTTTAAGGTCTAAATGGCTACACGTATTTCTTCATTTCTTTAGACTCTTTACCATGAAAGGTGATGTTTCAGCACATTCATTGTAGTTCTGGAACTCTGGTGGCATACGGCTTAAGAGTCATGGCTGCTAACCAAGAGGTCGGCAGGTTGACGCCACCAGGCACTGCTTTGGAACTCTATGGGGGCAGTTCTGCTCTGTCCCATAGGGTCGCTACGAGTCAGAATCGGTTCAGTGGCAATGGGCTTCGTTTTCTTTTCTTTCTTTTTCTGTTGTGCGTCTATGTGCATTTCTCATGCCTGGCATTTTATTGTTGTTGTTACTTAGGCATTTATCTGTCTACCCACATATCTGTCTGTTTACCACTAATTTGAACTTCAAAACCTGTGCTATCCTCACAGTTGTTGCAGTGTTTGAGCCCCTTATTGCAGCCACTGTGTGAGTGCATCTCATTAAGGGTCTTCCTCTGTTTCAGTGACCAAGCATGATGTCCTCTGCAGGGCTTAGTCCCTCCTGATAACATGTCCAAAATACATGAGGCAAAGTCTTGCCATCTCATCTTCTAAGAAGCATTCAGGCTGCACTGACTTCAAGACAGATGTGGGTGGTCTTCTGGCAGTCCGTGATGTATTCAGAATTCTTCACCAACACCTTAATTCAAAGGAATTAATTCTTTTGCAGTCTTTCTTATTTATTGTCCAGCTTTTGCATGTATATGAGATGACTGAAAATACTGTGGCCTGGGTCGGGCACACCTTGCTTCTCAAAGTAACGTCTTGGGTTTTAAACATATTATAGAGACCTTTTGCAGCAGATTCTCCCAATACAATATGTTATTTGGAGTCTTGACTGCTGCTTCCATGGATGTTGGCTATAGATCCAGGTAAAATGAAGTCCTTGACAATTTTTGTATTTTCTCTGCTTATCTTGATGCTGCTTATTGGTCCTATTGTAAGGATTTTTGTTCTTGTGATGTTGAGATATGATCCACATTGAAGGCTGCTGTCTTTAATCTTCGTCAGTAAGTACTTCAAGTCCTCTTCACTTTCAGCAAACGAGGTTGTATCATCTGCATATTGCAGATTGTTAATGAGTTTTCCTCCAACCTTAATGCCATGTTCTTCTCCATGTAGTCCAGCTTCTCAAATTATTTGCTCAGCATACAGATTGAGTGAAGCATGATGAGAGCATACAACCATGATACATGCTTTCCTGACTTTGAACCATATAGTGTGAACAACTGCCTCTTGATCTATGTACAGATTCCTCATGAGCACAATTGAGTGTTCTAGAAGTCCCATTCTTTGCAGTGTTACCCGTAACTTGTTATGATTCACACAGCTGAATGTCTTTGCACAGTCAATAAAACATAGGCAAACATCTTTCTGCTATTCTTTGCTTCCAGCCAGGATCTATCTGATACTCTTTCTTCCACATCCTTTTCTGAGCCTGGCTTGAATTTCTGACAGTTCCTGTCATGTTCTGCTGCAACTGCTTTTGCATGATCTTCAGTGTAATTTTCCTTGTGTGTAATCTTAGTGCTATTGTTTGTTAATTTCTGGATTCCTTTGGATCACCTCTCTTTGAATGGGCACAAGTATGGAGCCCATCCAGTCGGCCGGCCAGGGAGCTGTCTTTCAGATTTCTTGCATAGATGAGTGAGCACCTCCAATACCACGTCTGTTTGTTGGAACATTTCAGCTGGTAATCTGTCGGTTCCTGAGCCGTTTTGAAGCCAGTGCCTTGAAGAACTAGGGCCCCGACAAGGGCCTGCTCTATCTCCTGAGATCATCAGCTCTGTTGCTACTTTTATGTTATCAAATTTTGATGTTTAAATTCTTAAGTTGCTGTGATTAACCTTACCATGCTTTGTCTAGAGGTTTATTCTGAACATGGCAAACAAGAGGCAGAAATACAGTTCTACGTAACAAACCCGTGTCTCTGGAGAGAATGTTAAAGGCATCAAGATCAAATAGATTTTCTTTTCATAAGTTCCACATTACTTAGAAGCACATCTTTTCATTTGTTTCTATTCAGATGATGACTTTCCTGTACTTACTCTGCTTATCTTGGAGATTTTAGGAACTTTTCTTTTTTGTGATGAAAGGAAAAGCGTTACTTCTTCGTGTTTCTAAGATCTTTTAGCTCCTGATTGTGCTGGGGTTTGAAGGGAATGAATTCCTTTATTTGTCTTGAATAGAGGATGTCTTTGCTGATCTTGACCTCTCTATAAAGATAACAAATCGGCCTTCCCTTCCTCTGTCATCCAGCCTTGCCTCTCTTCCTTAGTCTGCTTCTATTTCTGTCTCTTACAGATCCAACTAGTCCATGCATGAAACTGTTCTCTCCCCACAACCACATTGGAGGAATTTTTGGTTTTTTCAGCTATTAAAGAGTAGGAGACCTGGGATGGTACAGTTAATGGACTGGTCTGCTAACAGAAAGGTTGGAGGTTCAAGGTCACACAGAGGTACCTAAGAAAGAAGACCTGATGATCTACAGCTGAAAGAAACTAGCCATTGTAAATCCTGTGGGGACACATTTCTGCTGTGACACACAAGGGGTCTCTGTGAGTCAGAATTGACGCAGTCACCACTGGTTTCTTAAAGGATAAAAGGAGACACCCGTATCTATTAATGTAAAGTCACAACGAGTGGTTGCTTATCGCTGGAACTCTGTTAACGGAGTTTTCACATTTTTCTTTTTAAACCAAAGGACTTCTTAATTATCTCCTCTCTGTAACTGACTGCTTCGAAGCAAATCTGGGGTACTCTTTTGTCCATATTTGTACATTTTTCCATGGATATACTCCAAAAAAATCTAAACCCACTGTCGTTGATTCGATTCCAACCCATGACGACGCTATAAGTCAGAGTAGAACTACTTTATAGGGTTTCCAAGGAGCAACTGGTGGCTTTGAACTGCTGACTTTTAGGTTGGTAGCCACAGAACTTAACCACCATGCCACCGGGGTTTCTGTGGGTATACTTAGTTGACTCCAAACAAGCGACTTTGTTTCTCTAGATGTCTCAATTTTTCCCATCTCCCCTTTGGAATGAATTTTTTGTTTTCATTCAGCTATAATTTGAACATCATAAAATTCACTTTTTTAAAGTTATATGGTAGTTTTAGTGCATTAATGAGATTATGCAAATTAATTTTTAATGAAAAATTTTAAAATCCACAAAAGCAAATAAAGTAGAATGAACATTTATATACCCACCACTGAGATTGAGCGAGTATAATGGAGCCTGTTTTACTAGAATTGATACTAGAATAGTCCTGAGACACAGCTAATGTGAGTGAAACTCTAGATTTTGAGAAGTTTGGGAATGCAAAGTATTTGACCTTGTGAGTATGCTGATTAAAAACTCATTCCCTTTTTCACCATTGTCTCCTACGACCAATTTAGAGCCGTCTTTACTGGGTGGCTTTGAACTCTCTCCATTAGTTTCCTCTGTGCATAATCTTGAGATATGAGATAAACATTTTTGAAACACATTTTAGTAAGATATTTACCTGTTGATCATACAAGGTTAGAATGTTCCCTTCAAGGAGGAAAAAGGACTCATCAAGCAAGGAGCAGGGCCATTTGCAGGGGTGGGATCTGGGGCCTGGGGCATAACAAGTGTGGGAGCCACTTGGAATGAGAACTGCCATTGTGTTGAAGCAGGAAGTCAGGACCACCGAGGGGGGATGCAGGTCTCAAAGATCAAGACAGAGAAAGGCCTCGAGTCCAGCAGGTCAGAAGGTCTGAAAAAGTGGTTCCCCCAAGATCTAACCAGGCCTGGTCTGTCTTCTCCTTCTTAGGTTGAATGTTGATGTCAGCCCCACAGATACAGGCGTTTACAGCCTGGAGAAGAATTTGCGACACGCCAGTGTGCTTTCTTTCAGAGTTACTGGAATGTTTAGCAGCGTACAATTTGAAACTATTTCAGATAGGTGTAATTTAATGCCCCAGTCCATTCAGTTGACCTTTGGCAAGTGCGTGACTGTTAAGTAATATTTCTACCTATGTGCTGATCACTTAGATTTGAGGACATTTTAGTAGTTTTCTACTACCCTGTCCTGCGTACTGCTAGTCTCTGGATGCTGTCCCTGGATTCTTACTTAGATGGTTGTCACTGGATGTTTGATTTACTATTTTTTTCTCAGCCCATAATCTTCTTTATTATTTTTAAACAATGGTTAATGATTGTGTATGAGTCGGATCCGACTCGACGGCACTTGGCTTGGCCATAGTCATTAGTTTTATTACTTTTCAAGCAGCGATTCAAATGGTAGCTTAGCGCAGTTTTTTTTAATATATAATCCAGTTAGGCAGTTCATCTAAATTTTTTGTTCATTCAATTTCTTTGTCTCTGTTTGGCTTGGCATGAAAGTAAAACTGTGAATGGCAGTGAAGATTAAATTATGATGGTCCACTTATTACATTTTTATATGTAAGATCTTTGCTGAACACAAGCAGAATATCTGTTTTATCTCATATCCTAGGGCCAGTCTGTTCTTCACAGATAACAGGTGGTGTAGTAGTGGACTTTCACTGGTTCCTGGAAGGACACTTAGGATTATGGAAGTAGTTACAGAAAAATACCATACCCTACCCTATCTTTTTTTTTTCAGAAATTTCATATCTCTTTGTGGGTACATTGTAAAGAAAATATATCTTATCAACAGGTTTAAATGTCACTCTGCTTCACAAATGGTGAGACAGAGAGATTTCCTGGCCCTTTATTGATAACAGATGTGCAGTTAGATATTTTGAGAGTAATATCACACTCACTTTCCTTTACCTAGTCCCCTTCATGCCTAGAACTATGTTGCCTTAATTATTTTACTCTTTGAGTACTCTTCTAGCTTTGCAAATACAACTTTGGCTTGACCACAGAAGCAATTTTATGAAAACATTTTTAGCTCTGAGATCAATATGTTTATTTATGTAACCCAGTAAATCATGGGCTTTCCAATTGGTCCCCAAACCCTTAGAATATATTAAAAGTAAAAATATTTTTGCTTCTGTCCAAAAAAGTGAAGGACCTGTGAGAATATCAATAAAATTGACAAACTACTGGCCAAAATGACAAAGGAAAAGAATGAGAAGATGGAAATAATCAAAATATACATGAGATGGGTGACATTATGGTAGAACCAACTGAGATGAAAAAGATCATAACAGAATATTACGGAAAGTTGTAGCATAAGAAATTGAAAACCTGGAAGAAACAGGCAAGTTTCTAGAGACACCTACCTACATAGACTAACACAAACTGAAATAGAAAATTTAAACAGACCTATAACAAAAGAAGAAATTGAAGAGATGATAAAAATAAAAATCTCAACAATAACAAAAAGCCCCGGCCCAGATGGCTTCACTGCGGAACTCGACCATACATTCAGAGAAGTGTTGACATTGATTCTACTCTAACTATTCTAGAACATAGAAAAGGAAAGAATATTTCAATTCATTCTATGAAGCCAAGATAACCCTGATACTAAAGCCAGGCAAAGATGTCACTGTAAAAGAAAATTACAGACCAATATCGCTCATTAACGTAGATGAAGAAATTCTCAACAAAATTCCAGCCAATAGAATTCAAGGGCTTATCAAAAACAAATAATGTGTCATGATCAAGTGGTATTCATACCAGGTATGCAAGAATGGTTCGCCGTTAGAAAATCAATGAATGTAATTCACCACATAAATAAAACAAAGGCAAAAAAAATCACGATCATCTCAATAGATGTTGAAAAGGCGTTTGACGAAATCCAACATACTTTCCTGATAAAAACTTTCAGCAAAATAGGAGTAGAAGGGAAATTTCTTCACAAAATTAAGGGCATACATGTGAAACCAAGAGCCAACATTATTCTCAACTGAAGGAGACTGAAAGTATTCTCTTGAGTATGAGAATTAGACGAGGAAGCTTACCACTAAGTAGTAGAGACAAGACCTGCCCCTTTGGAGGAATACAGTATCCAAACCACTGCCCCGTCAATTCTAACTCATAGTGACCCTGTATGACTGAGTAGAACTGCTGCATAAAGTTTCCAAGGAGCACCTGGTACATACAGTTAACACCAAAACCAAACCCAGTGCCGGTGAGTCGCTGAGTGGGGTCCGACTCATAGCACCCTAGATGTCAGAGTAGAACTGCCCCATAGAGTTTCTAAGGAGCACCTGGCAGATTTGAACTGCCAACCTTCTGGTTAGCAGACATAACACTTAACCCGCTATGCCACCAGGGCTTCCAGTTGAATACAATAGCCATGTCACATAATGGAATGAAGATTCAACATGGTGACAAGCTAAGCTTTGGGCTGGAAAGAGCATAACACTGTTAAGTGGCCAGTGGTGTCAGAAGGCTTCTTTCTAGAGTTGAGCTGGGTCTCAGCGCATTGGAACACTTGAAAAAATAGAGAGGTATGAGGGGACTGGAAATCCCGGTGGCATAGCGGTTAAGTGCTACAGCTGCTAACAAAAAGATCTGCAGTTCAAATCCACCAGGTGCTCCCTGGCAACGCTATGGGCCAGTTTTACCCTGTCATTTAGGGTCACTATGAGTTGGAATCACCTTGATGGCAGTGGATTTCTTTTTCCTTTTTTATTTACAAGGAGGCCTTCTAGAGAAGGATGGCAGAGCAGAATGTGGTTGGGGGAAGAGAAGTGTTTGGGAGAAACTGCAGAAGATCAACTTGACTACAATGGAGACTTTGGGTTAATGAGTTGTTGGAGATAAGACTGGAAAAGTGAGTGAGTACCATATTCTGGAAGCCCATGATTATAAGATTGTGGAGTTTGGACTTTGCTGTATCAACAGAACACCATCTGGAAGGTTTTGGACCAAGCAAGTGATATGGCCTGAGTGGTATTTTAGGTAGATTTGATGGGGAGCTAGGCTCAGAATGAATTAGATAGGGTGCCCAGTGGTATCCCCTGGAACCACGGCCCCTAGACCTCTTGCTGCCCCTGGCAAGAAAATACTACACAGGTCAACTCTTTGGACAAAAATGGACTGGACTTGGGGACACGGTGTGATGATATGGTGTATGTACTTCATGGTTTTATATATTATAGGATGCTGTCTCACTGGTCTCTTTCTAGATGGCAGAGAAGAGGGTGGAGAGAAGGGGACAAGAGCTTGTTAAGAGGATACGACAAGTATAGAATGAAGAGGAGGAGTATGCTGTTTCTACTGAAGGAGAATAGAAGGACTTGCACACAGGCAGGCGTGCAAAATTAATTTGGACTGTATACTTTCACTTAATCACAATAAAAAAAAGATTGCAAGATTCTGACATAGGGGACTTTAGTGACAACACAAAGCAAGAATAGGATGCTTAAAGCATTTGAGTACAACAAGACCAGCAATGAAGAAGTGTGCTTTCTGATGTGGGTAGTATTTGACACCAGTACTTGGTCTGTCACTGGGAGCAAACAAATCCTTTAATTATAAGACTGTTAGATGTTGTAAATTAATTTCCCATGTGCCACTTGTGTCCTAGGGAACTGAAGAAAATGGGGTGTGACATCTCAAAATGTTTATCTCAGCAGCTTCCAGTTCAGGACATAAATAAGTAACTTCAGCCTAGCATGCTACAGGCGGCTGACTTTTAAATTGTTCAGTATGGCTGATTAAATTAATTCCAGAGACGAAATTATAGATCTTCAAAGAGCATGTTTTTGTTTGGAGGAGAGCACTGTAGTGGATGAATTCTGTATGATCAAGTCACATAGGCATTTGGATTACAGTATTTTTGTCCTCAATGGCGACCTTGCTTTTTTCTTTTTTGCCCTACTTTATATTAGTTAGACAGCTAAGTTAAAAGTTTAAGAACAGTTCCAGTGGTTGCTGTAGCTGTTAACCTTCATATTGTGAAATCAGTGATTCTAGTGTATTATTAGTTTTTGTGTTTATTATATTAGGTGAACAAATAATACAGGCTTAAGAATCTGAATCTTATGCTAGGTTTATATGAAACTGAGTCAATGTAAAAATCCATTTTTATATTTTGAACTTTAAAATTTTTAGCTTTAAGTGTTTTGTCGTATTTCCATTTACTAAAATAATCTGCGTAATTGTCATTTTTCATGACTATGGCTTTAAAGGAATAATTTATTAACCTCTTGCTTTTTTCTAGAAATAACTTAAGGTGGTTTATAAGGATATATGGGAACCCTGGTGGCGTAGTGGTTAAGAGTTACATCTGCTAACCAAAAGTCAGTAGTTCAGATCTACCAGGTACTCCTTAGAAACTCTATGGAGCAATTCTACTCTGTCCTATAGAGTCTCTGTGAGCCAGAATTGACTCAGTAGCAGTGGGTTTGGTTTTTTTTATAATGATGTGTAAAATGTACAAAGATAGCATAATTAAAAGTAAATGAGACAGAAGAAAATATAAGGCATAAATTTTCATGATTTTGAATGAATGCATTCAAACCCATTGCTGCTGAGTTGATTCCCACTCGTCGTGACCCGTAGGATAGAGTAGAACCCACAGGGCTGCCAAGGCTACAATCTTTACTGAGCCTGACCTAGTAGCTGTTGGGTTCAAATTGCCAGCCTTTTGGTTGGCAGCCAGGCAGTTGATGGCTGTGCCACCAGGGCTCCTTGATCTTGGATTAGGCAATCGTTTCTCAGATATGATACCCCAAAGCCCAGCAGCCAAAGAAAAAAATAGATAAATTGAACTTCATCAAACTCGAAAACCTTACTGTTTAGAAGTATACCATCAAGAAAGTGAGGCAACAACCCACAGAATGGGAGAAAATATTTGCAAATTATGTATCTAATAAGGAACTCATGTCTAGAATATATAAAGAACTCTTATAACTTAACAGTAGAATGACAGTAACCCACTTTAAAGATGGACAAAAGATCTGAATAGACATTTCTTCAAAGAAGATTTACAGATGACCAATAAGCACATGAAAAGATGTTTAACTTCTGTAGTCATTAGGGAAATTGAAATCTAAAGCACAGTGAGATACCACGTCATATCCACTGAGATGGCTGCATTTAAAAAAAAAAAAACAATTACCCTACGACCCAACATTTCCACTCCTACTTATATGCCCATGATAACTTAAAACATGTCCACACGTCAACTATTTCATGTTCTTTTCTAAAGCATTACCTTTTCCCATAAGATTTTTAATCCATTTGGAACTTGTGCATATCATGTAAAGAAGATGTCTGGCTTTTTTCTTCACATAGGCAGTCAGTTGATAGAGGACTGCTGTATTTAATGTTGGAAATATTCCCAATCTGTGGATGACAAAGACATGAAAATACATTTTTGTGCGAGCATGTTGTTGTTAGGTGCCTCTAGTTGGTTCTTGACTCACAGCGACCCTGTGAACAACGGAACGAAACACTGCCCAGTCTTGCGCCGTGTTCACAATCATTTTTATGCTTCAGCCCATGATTGTGGCCACGGTGTCAGTCTATCTCGTTGAGGGTCTTCTTCTTTTTCGCTGACCCTCCACTCAACCAAGCAGGATGTCCTTCTCCAGGGAATGGTCCCTTCTGACAACATGTCCGTGCTATGTAAGATGCAGTCGTGCCATCTTTGCTTCCAAGGAACACTCTGGTTGTACTTCTTCCAGAACAGATCTCTTTGTTCTTTTAGTGGTCCATGGTCCATTCAACATTCTTCTCCAACACCACAATTCACAGGCATCTTTTTTCTTCTGTCTTCCTTGTTCATTGTCCAGCTTTTGCAGGCGGTGTGTTTATTATACATCTGTATTATTTTACTTTTTTAAATATTGAATCAAACACAAACAAACTTTACAGTGTCACTTCAACGTGGATCTCATTCCTAAGGTGAAATTATTCTTTCTTGGTCAAAACTTTCTAAAACTTCTTTAGATGTACTTATTTTAGTGTGATAGGAGATTCACCTTAGACAAGATGGAAGGGAAATGCAAGGAGTCTGCTGATTTTTTTAAGCTCTGGTGCATGCTAGCTTCCCAAGCAGAGGTAAAGGTTTTGATGTAATAATTTAAGATTCTATAAAAAATTGGCCTCTAGGGTTGCCATGAGTCGGATCCGACTCGACTAGATTTGGCTTATTGTTATTATTTATAAGATGTCATGATTACCATCATTTTATGCAAATCAGACAGACTTGAATTGTTATAGTCCTTTTTGGGGGTAAAAAACAACAACAAAATCTCTAAGCCTGTTCCCTAAAATTTTTTACAGATCATATACTTACGTGCTCTGGAGGTGTAGAAAACAGCACCTACTGGTTTTTAAAAGCATAGTAACACATGTGAAAGAAAATGAATTCAAATCACACCATCCAGGTAATGCCTGTGGACATTGAAAAGCAAGGAAAATGATGTGTAGTTTACATCTGAGTAGTATTTGCCGAGATTTCCTCCTTTCCTAGCCCCACTGCTTGACCCCTTGTATTCTTCCAGAAGAAATGTACTTCACTTATATAAAGAGATCATATTCTACAAAGTGTTCTTTTTTAAACTTAATAACTTACTTTGCATTGTCTTACACTAGCCTGCACAGCAGTGTCGGTTCCTTGTAATATAGCGTGTTTCTTGTCTAGCTGGTTTGTGTTTTTTCAAATAAGTTCCATATTGCCTGTGAATGAAAACGTAGGCATTTCTAGGATTTGGGTTTTGTTTCTCTTTTGTTTGGGCAAGTTGTGCTGCGGGGGACACCCTTGGACGTTTATCTTGGGCGTATTTTTGCTACTGTGTCTACCTGTGCTTTGGATCTGTTTGTTTCTCTTCCTCATCGGAAACTTAGAAAGGATTGAACAAGCGAATTCACAGAAAGGAAACCAGGGTGGCATCATGGTTAAGTGTTGCACCTGCTCAACAAAATGTTGGCAGTTCAAATCTGCCAGGCGCTCCTTGGAAACTCTATGGGGCAGTTCTACTCTGTCCTGTAGGGTCGCTATGAGTGGGAGTTGACTCGAAGCCGGTGGGTCTGGTGTGGTTATTCATTTGCTTGTCCTACACAGCTGTGTTATACTACTTTGTGGCTACGCCCTATGCTAGGTGCTGGGGGCAGACTAGTTCAGGGAGAGGTCTGTGCTCTGCTGGCCACAGCGTGTAAATAATCGTTCCAGCTCGGTGTGCTCATTCCTTCCAGAGCGGCACGCATGGTGGACTGTGACTGCATAGGAGGGAAGTGTGTTCCTTTCACTGGAGTTGGGCTTTGAAGGAAGAGTACGGTTTTGCCAGACAGAAAAGAGGACAAAGAACAATCTAGGGAACGTCTCTCCTGCTCCACAGGCCAGGCACTGACGGGCAGTTGTCACTCCTTTGACTTTGCACCTGCTCAGTCCAGGGCAAAGCAGCTTCTGCTTAGAGAAGCCTCTTTGGGCACCGGTGGGGTCCCTGTAAATGAACTGGAACAAAGAAATGCCAGCAACATGTGGTTTTTTTTCCCCCTTTCTCTTTCTCTCTCCTCCCTTAAATTGTGTATGTGTGTTTACATATAGAATGGAAAATACAAGTGAGTGAAGATTACTTCTTATTTTTTTTTTTATTAAGGCTGAGGGTTGATTTAGAAGTTTAGATCAGTGGACTTATATTGGAAAAAATGTGGCTAAACCTTCAACTCTGTTGTTGTCTTAGAGTGTTTAGTTAGCCTGCAGACTTCTGTCAGGGATTGAATTGTATCCTCCCCAAAATGTACAAGATCTGCCAAAGAAGTTCACGAACTCACCCTAGAAAAAGTGATTGCTGAATATCACTATGGTCGCCTTCAAAGCGTTCCCCTTGGGAAGCTCTGCACTGATGCCAGCAACTAGCTGACCCTTCAAAAAGCAATTTTGGAACTGTTCTCTGGAATGGCCATCAGAGGGGTCGTCGTATTACCTTGATGTCCTGAGTGTCATCAAAATGTCTTCCTTTCGATATTTCCTTTGCCTTTGGGTAAAGAAAAAAGTCAATGGGGGCCAGATCAAGTGAATAGGGAGAGTGTTCCAGTACAGTTATTTGTTTTCTGGCTAAAAACTCCCTCACAGAAAACTATACAGTTAAGTTCGTGAAATGTCCATTGCAGAACAATGTCCAAAACTGCTTTGAAGAGTGGACTAGGCACTGACATTGGTGCATAGCTTCCCAAGGAGAGTACTTCGAAGGTGACCACAGTGATGTTCAGTAATTGAGGTATGTAGCACTTAGAACAATTAAGTTCACGGACTTAATTGTCAGACATCATATGTAGCAATTTGACTAGGCCACAATTCCTGATATTGTGTGATGGTCCTATATGTTGTAAATCCTGCCTCTATGATGTTAATGAGGGAGGATGGGAGGGTGTATTAGTGAGGCAGGACTCAATCTGTTAGATTATACTGTTCCTTGAGGCAATCTCTTGGGATATAAATGAAAGGGAGGCCAGCAAAGTGTTGGGGATCATACCATTAGGGAAGAAGGAGTGCTGGGGTCAAGCTCATCCTTTGGACCTGGGGGCCCTGCACTTCAGAAGCTCCCAGTCCAGGGGAAGATTGACAAGGACCTTCTTCTAGACCCAAAAGAGAAAGCTTTCCGCTGGAACTGACACCCTTAATTTGGACTCTTAGCCTACTTTACTGTGGCAAAATAAATTTTTCTTTGTTAAAACCATCCACTTATGTTATTTCTGTTAAAGCAGCACTAGGTAAGCAAGACAACCTCCTGGCCTGGGCCCTTCACCTGCCCGATGTCTATTTGCATAAAGCAGGGAGACATCAGCTGGGTCCCTCCTTAAATCTAAGTACTTACAGGGTTCTGCTGGGTAGGCTGAGCACGGAAACAGTCATTACGTTAACTGTAAAAATACTCATTACTTATTCCTGAGATGAAGATTCCCTTGTACTCCTTCCACTCCCTGGAGATGAAGCTCACCTGTTGGGGAGTTAGTGCTAATGTAGGAAGTTATCCCCAAAGGAATCAAACCTGAAAAAAAAAAAAAAATGAATCCCCTGTTATCACTAAAACAGACTTTGAAAAGTTCCTTGACCTATCAATAAACAGTGTGCCAAACCTGGAAACTCTGGTGGCGTAGTGGGTTAAGTGCTATGTTTACTAACCAAAAGGTAGGCAGTTCAAATCTACCAGGTGCTGCTTGGAAACTCCATGAGGCGGTTCTGCCCTGGCCTATAGGGTCGCTATGAGTTGGACCCGACTCAATGGCAGTGAGTGAGTGGCAAACCTTATCTTAACTGAGCGCAATTTCCAACTGACTTCCCCATTCAGAGCAGGCTTTTACCACCTTGAGGGATCAGTGACATTTGGTCCAAGCCAGGTTCGTCAGGTGGCCTCAGGACTGTTGAGGAATGAAGCAATGACCCTGGGCCTGCCAGGCATTCCGTGTTTGGATTCCAGTCACTACTGGGTGTGAGCGATCTTTTTGTAATACACACCACGGCTTATCCTGGTTTGTTTATTTATGGAGTTGGAGGTGGGAAGAGTGAAGGTAAGCGGAGGCTGAGCTCTGATAGTGAGTGGTAAGGACTGTATTTCATGGTTCATGTTGTGAGGAAGTGGGTTTCATTTTCTTATTTCCTTTATTTTCAGATTGAAGTCTTCATATTTGCTCTTTCAGATTTTAAGACCTATTCCCTTGTCTTGCTAGCTCTGTAAAGACCCCAAGTAAAAAGAGTCAACAAGCAAAGTTCAGAAGGAGTAAATTTATGATTCAAAGGCAACTGAAGGGCATTTTCTGCTGAAGAATTCTGTTTTAGTCACCTAGTGCTGGCCTGACAGAAATACCATAGAGTGGATGGCTTTAACAAAGGAAAGTTTGTTCTTACACAGTCCGGTGGGCTACAAGTCCAAATTCAGCATGTCCGGTCCAGGGGAAGGCTTTCCCCCTTGTCGGCTCTGGAAGAAAGTGCGGTATTACATTAGTCTTTGTCCAGGGAGAGCCTTGACACAGGAACTTCAGGCCTGAAGGACGGGCTCTTCTCCTGGTGCTGCTTTCTTGATGGGGTGAGGTTCCCAGTTCTCTGTCTGCTTTCCTTTCCTTTCATCTCTTGCAGGATGAAAGGATTAAGGGTGGGGCCAGCCACACTCCAGGAAAACTCCCTTTACAGTGGAGCAGGGAGATTATCTCCTGAAGGGATTTACAGTCCCACCCTAATCCTTTAACATACACCACAGCAAAATCACAAAGAGGACAATCGTAGAATACAGGGAATCATGGCCCAGCCACATGGCTACACCTGTTTTGGGCAGGGGGGCACAATTTGATCCATGACAGCTTCTCTCCATGCTTTCCCTTCAGCCGGAGTTGGTCTGTGAGTCTCCTAAAAATCTTGCGAAAATGCATTACTGAAGAAGCCATTTGGTGCTCCTTGACAGTTCCTCCTAGCTAGTTTATAGGATCAATTTTGAGAATTATTCTGAAGAAATGGGAAAAAGGCAGATATGTGTTAATTAAAGAATGGAGATTCTGAACATGCTTATGGGGAGGTGGAGTTGTTCCTAGGCCCTGCTAGATGGCTAATTTGGGGAGCCCCAGACTTCAGCCAGAACAGCCACCACAAAGGTTCTGGGAGTGTGTAGGGAAAGAAGGGAGAGTGCTGAACACAGGTTTCTGCTTCCCTGGTTCCCAAGGTCAACCCTAGGACCTATGACCTTGACACAGGATGAATGGCCTTTTAACTTCAATGCTTAGAATGATAATTTTGTCCCTGACACCAGCCATGGAAAGGCCATATATCTCTCACAGATATTCTCAGAGTGGGTAAGGTCAGTGGCCTTGACACGGTCCTGTTTTCCAAGCACTCTGAAGATGGGTGATGAAGTGGAAGGGTAGAATTTGGCATCAAGCTGAAGCCTCGCTGTTGCCATCTAACCAATCAAGTGCCTTTGAACAGTTCCTTCCGTTATTAGAGAGAAGCCTTCCTGTGTCTCAGGTTGAAGTCATTTATGTAGCACAACATCTTGGACATAGTAGGTAGCCATAAATGTTAATTAGGTTTTTTATGGGTGGAACCTAGGTATTTTATTTTCAGACTCTGTGAAGCTATTGCCAACATAAATTATAAATTCTGTCATTTAAAGCAAGGAACTCAAAATCCTTTTTCTTTTCTTTCTTTCTTTTTAATAACTAATTGGTACAATTCTGGCGACTCGATGGCACTTGGCTGGGTGCAATTCTACACAGTATAAATCAAGTCTCTGTAAGTCAGAATCGACTCGATGGCAGTGTCTAATAGGTTTACTTTTCCTATTTCTCATTATATTCTAGACCATACTTGCCAGGATGGACTCATGATGTTTGGTTATTATTACGTACTAATAACACATGCAAATGAACAAAACTGAGCGAACTTCTGACCATGGTCCCCCTTACATCCCTTAGAAGTAGCCACTGTTAACAGTTTCTTTTATTTCCTTCCAGAAAATTTCCATGTATCTATACACCTATGTATCTTGTTTTTTACATAAATGAGTGCAGCCCATAACATTCGTCTGTATCTTGCTTTTTTTTTTTCCCAACTTTCCATGACATCAACAGTGAGTAACACAAAGCCAGATTATTTGGAAGATTTTGGGCAAAAATGGGAGAACTGGTGGTTCCAGGCAAGGACTGAGTCGGGTTCAGAATCTAGGTCTTGGGCACCTTTAAAACTGCTGGGATTTAATTAGATTCCTTTGGCTTCCAATCTGATTTCCCCGGAAGGCCTTCTGGGTTAATTATGGGTCCCAGGGACACTTGGCAGACAGAGCTGCTGCATTGCTGTTCCACAGAGGTAATTAATCATCTGGCCTGAATCAGGAGGGAGGGCTCTGTTCTTTGCCTTGTTACCAATGGTTTTTGTAGAAAGAAAATTTTCTTGTAAAAGGAAAGCAAGTGTAATTCTTTTTAAACTACTCAGCTGGTAACGGTTAGAAATCCAAACCAACTGATGTTGAGTCACTTCTGACTCACAGCCATCCTATAGGACAGAGTAGAACTTCCCCATAGAGTGTCCAAGGAGCACCTGGTGGATTCGAACTGCCAGCCTTTTGGTTAGCAGCCATAACATTTAACCACTATATCACCAGGGTTTCTGTAATGGTAAGAGTGGATCTCTACATTGGAGTTTCCATCGTAACATAGAGGGGAAAAATGTGTGTGTATGTGTGTGTGTGTGCTCGTGCAAGAGAGAGTGAGGAAGCAATAAGTCATTTAAGTCTTTGATGTCCTTTCTTGATAAAACCTAGTGGCATAGCAATTAAGTACTGTGGCTGCTAATCACAAGGTTGGCAGTTTGAATCCACCAAGTGATCCTTAGAAAGTCCATGGGACAGTTCTACTCTGTCTGATAGGGTCACTGTAAGTTGGAATCAACCTCCATAGTGGGAGGTGTTACTGAAAATCTAGAAGTTTTATTTGAAGGAACAGTTTGTATATACTTCCACTCCCCCCATATCTTGCCTTTATTTAATATCATAAAACTCTATAGTTTGAAAAGATGTTAATCATTGTCTAGCTTGGTGGTTCTCCATTAGTGGCAGTTGTCCCCCGGTGAATGTGCCTGATAATGTCATAGACCATCAAATTGCAAGGGAGGCTTGCTACTGACCACTGGTACCCAGAGGCCAGGGATGTCACCCAAAATTCTACAACACACAAAACACCCCCTTCTGGCCTGAAAATTGTCCCCTGCACCCTATCTGTGAAAAAATGGAACGCTGGTTGCACAGTGGTTAAAGCCCATGGCAGATAACTGAAATGTTGGCAGTTCAAATCTCCCATCCGTTCTGTGGGAAAGAGATGTGGCAGCTTGCCTCTGGAAAGATTAAAACCCTGGGAGCCATGTACCATAAGGCAGTTCTGCTCTGTTCTGTTGGGTCACTATGAGTCGGAATTGACATGACAGCAACAAGTCTGTGTTATTTTTATACTTCTTCTTTGTCTGTGAAAAACCCTTACAGCTTGCATGTATCTATCTACCTCACCTGGATAGTTACTGTGCATAAAGAATGACCACCCGAGCTGGAGAAACCATGCCCACATTGGCCATGTAAGAGAGAAGGATCATATCTACCTTACGTGCAAGGACGTGCCAGATGATGATGCCAGGTTCCGTGTTTGCCCCACTCCTACCGGATGGGGACTCCTCTGGCCTGGAGGACAGGAAGAAAGTCTGAGATACACAATAGGGACTCTCGGGGTGATGGAAAGTGCACGTCTGATAGTGCCAGGGAGCTTTTCTGCATCAGGTTCACTGTATCTTTTTGAGGAAACATTTGGTTGTGCTGGTGAATAGAGAGGGAAGTGGGGATAAGTGGGACTTGTGTGAGTTGGCTCCATGTGATGTCACAACCAAGTTCACTTGTTCCAACATGAGTACCTATTTCTTAGGACTCATTTCAAGAGGAGTCTGTTATATGTTAATGCTAATTATGCTTTTTTCCAGTTTTCTTCTGTTAAAATTGTCTTCATTTTTGGTATGCAAATGAAGGAATAACCCAAAACCACTGCCACTGGGTCAGGTCTGAGTCATAGCGACCTTAGAGGTCAGAGTAGAACTACTGCACAGAGTTTCCAAGGAGCGCCTGGAAGGTTTGAACTACTGACTCTTTGGCTAGCAGATGTAGCCCTTAACCCACTATGCCACCAGGCTTTCTTTAAATGAGGGGATGCAGAAGTGTGGTATTTGATTTAACGTAAAGGGTTAGCTTTCAGAAGCAGTGTTTTTATGTACATGTATACTGGTATAGGGAGTTCCTGGATGCCACAAATGGTTAAGTGTCATCTGCTAACCAGAGAGCTGGTGGTTCAAGTCTGCCCACTGGCGCCCTGGAGAAGAAAGTCCTAGTGGTGTGCTTCTGAAAAGTCATAGCCATTGAAAACATACTGGAGCACTGTCCTGCTCCCACACACCTGGGACTGTCATGTGTTGGAATTGACTTGCTATAAACAGATTTAGTATGTGTGTGTGTATGTATTTTTGTATTTTGGGGGTGTGTATGTATATACACATATATACATATATATACATCTATATACATCTATATATATACACACACATACATACCAAATTCATATATACAAGGACTGCCAGTTAAATTCATGAACTTGTCCTAGAAAAAGTGCTATATGCCTCGTTGATGAATATGGTCACCTTCTAAGTACTCCTTTTGGGAAACAATGCACTGATACCAGTGCCTACCAAGCTTTCAAATCAATTTTGGAAATCTTTTCCTGGAACGGCCATCAGAGCTATTGTTGTATTACTGTTGATGTCCTGAATGTCATCAAATGAGAGCATGGGAGCATGGCCTCTAGTCCTGATGGGAGCATGGCCTCTAGTCCTGACGCTGCCACAGTCCATAAATCATTACTGAGGTCAACTCCTTAGACAGCAATAGATGGGACTCGGCAACACAGGGTGACCATGTCATGTGTGCACTTTATGGTTCTGTGCATGTATAGGATGTCATCCTACTGGCCGCTTCCTAGAGGGGAGTGGAGAGGGTGGAGAAGAGGAGACAGGACATTGTTAAGAGGACATGACATGTATAGAACAGAAAGGAGGAGTGTGCTGTCACTGGGCAAGGAGAGCAGTAGGAGCTGCACGTAGGCAGGCATGTGAATTTAAATGGGATTGTACACTTTCACTCAATCATAATAAATACATAAAGTATTTTTTTTTTTTTTAAAAAAACTTCATTTCAATATTTCCTTTATCTTCTGGTAAAGAAAAAAGTCACTGGGGGCCAGATGAGGTGAGTAAGGAAGGTGTTCCAATACAGTTATTTGTGTACTGGCTAAAAAACTCCTCACAAAAAACTAAACAAGTTCGTGAACTCGCCACCATGCCACCATGTGCAATGGCCGTTCCAGAAAGAGTTTGAAAATTGCTTTGAAGGGTGGTATCAGTGCCTAGCTTCCCGAAGGGAGTACTTCAAAGGTACCATAGTGATAGCTCTGCAATGAGGTATGTAGCACTTAGAAAATTAAGTTTTAAGTGCTTGTTGTTCTAAGAACGTAATTGTTTTTAAGTGCTAATCATCAGATGTTGCATATACACACCAAATAATTTTTAAGTGTTAGATACATTTCTACATGAAATGAAAAGAAAAAGTCACAGTGACGGCTGAGGTCAGGATGTGCGTGCATGGTGTCTTTGAACCCAGCTTGCTCATTCCCTCAGCCACTCGTCTTCACTGGAGCTCTGACTTACTTGTGAGCAGACAGGCACCTTTTATTAGCCGTGAAGAGGGAGGGAACCTCAGCAGCGCTGGCCTGGGTCCCTACAGGGTGGAGGCGTCATTGGGAAATAACGACTCTTTTAAGGAATGTGATTTGTGTTGTTTTACTGAATGTGTTCTTACTAGGGAAGGAGCAGAAGATTCCCAAATTCCCAAGTTTGTCCTTTTCCACCAACTGGTCTCACGTGGAAAGAATTGGAGGAAGAGGGCTGGATGCTAATGTGAGGTGTGTTTGCAGAAAGCCCTGGCAGCTGGCTAGCTCACTAGGTACAAAGGGCAATGCTCCCGAAGTGGAGTCACGCCAATGACTGGAATTGTCATTCTGGGTTCTGCCTTTGCCCTCAGCCTGCCTGGGAAATCTTTTTGCCTTGTTCTCTGTGTCAAATGAGACGTTTCGTGCATACACAAGAAGCAGTACTTTATTAATGACAATATGATAGTGAATGTAAGTCACTTTTCAAAGTATTGAAATCTTAGGTGTGGTTTCTGCTTTGATTTTTGTTTCCTCTTTGTTTTTATATCTTTCCCCTCTTGTTTTCTGCTGTGTTCTTTCTTGCCTTCCTTCCTTGCTTCTTCAAGAATACTTCAAGTTGACCTTGGAATCACTTCTGCGTCATGACCTTATAGAGAGATGGAGAGAGAGAGAGAGAGAGTGAAGAAAGGAGATAGAGAAGTCTGAAGGTGATTTATTTTGAAAAAGTGACAATCCCACTTCTGTATATAATGACATCATGTGAGGTCAATTTATCTCCTTTATTACAGAAAATGGATAACTGCTTTCTAAAGCCTTTTCCTTCATTTTCTGAATCTGTAAATAGTTTACATGAAGCGTTTTAATATTGACTTTTACACATTTTGCATACGCCCCCCCCCCCCCGCCCCCTGGGTATGTCTAATCCCAAGGTAAACAGAGGGAACATTTTTCATTTCTCTGCTGAGGCTGCCTGCTCGGGTGACAGGTTGCAGAAGAGCACAACTTCAGTGACCTGTGCTTATCAGACCTGTCCAGCTCTGATTTGGGACATCAAATCTTTAGTGTTCCCAAATCTTTCTCAAGTGCAGCTTTTACCCTAAGGTGCAGGATCACTGGCTTCCTTCAATGCCAGCTGTTGACAGTCTCTTTCTGATGACTATGCTTGGCCAGAAACACAGAAACAGCCCTGGACCCAAGGTGCAAAGACCTGTGGATGGGTCTCAATTTGATTAGCTCCATCCATGGTCTGCAGCAGGCCATCCAACCTCATGCACTTTAGTTTTCTCATCTGTGACGAGGTCCCAAATGTGTGGTTTAAGGATCTAAAGGAAGTTAATGAAAAAACCAGTGACACGTTAGTCACAGTAACCCTGTGACTAATGAAGCGGAAGAGAAGGCACTCAATTCCAGGCTGAACCTCAGGGAAGGGTGAGTTTAGAGAATGCTGTTCTCAGAAGAATGTGATGGACAGTCAACCGTTTTGTGAGGGCTGATTGATGTATTTATTGGTGCTCTGGGTATTTCTGGGAGGCGATTTGCAAGTCCAAGTGGGTGGATCTGTTGCTGTTGAGTTAATTCCGACTCGCGGTGACCCAACAGGACAGAGTAGAGATGCCCCATACGTCTGCCAAGGCTGTAATCTTTATGGAGGCAGCCGGCCGCATCTTTCTGCTGCCGAGTGGCTGGTGGGGTCGAACCGCTGCCCTGTCGATTAGCAGTCAGGTGCTTAACTACTGTGACACCTGGGCTCCTTCAGTTTGTTGTGTAGGTCCTGTAAATTCGAGGCTTGCCCAGTACAGTGCAGTGAAAAAAGTCTAGATCAAAGTCAGCAGCCCATTCATGTCTCTTTGGGGCCCCTTTTGGTTGCCGCTCAGTCCACTGTGTGTATTTTTGAAGCAGGGAGACCAGGTGTTGTCTGCAACAGTGATGTTTCACAATTACTAGTGATTAAGATCTCTGCTGTTAATTAAAAAGTGGCCCAGTTCACATCCACCAGGCAGTCTTTGGAACTCTGGGGGGCAATTCTACTCAGTCCTATAGGGTCACTGTGAGTCGGAACTGGCTCGATGGCAGCAGGTTTAATGTTTGCACTTAGAGAAAAATGTGTGTGAATTTCTCACTGTTTTTATTACCCTTTTGCTGAGAGGAGTGTTTTCTTAAAGGCTGTCATTGGACGGGAAGCAGTGCCTTAAGTGAAGTGAGCTCATCGAAACAGGAAGCACATTACAGCTCCCTGAATGTTCTTTAGTGCCCCTAAAGATGAATAATGGACCTGAAAATGCTGAACTTTCATTAAGTAAGTACCAGTTGCGGGGAATGTAAGATGAAAGACTCTGGAACTCCCTTCACTGGGTACCAACAGTGAGGGGTGGCTTCTTGACGGTTATTGTTGCTTCCCTGTTCCTTCGTCTTTTGAGTTCTCTGGGATGTGTAGTTTATACGCTAGATCTTATTATTACATATAATTATTAAAAATCTTGCCCTCTCCCCTACTACTGTCTCTGGGGACGTGATTCCCTGTCATTTTATGACAGAACACAGTAATGGTCTTATAACCAAAAATTGAAACAAATAAGTTGCTGTCAAATTGATTCTGACTCATGGCGAGCTCGTGGGTCATAGGGTAGAACTGTGCTCCCTTGGGTTTTCAAGGCTATGACCTTTTAGAAACAGACTGCCAGGGCTTTCTTCCAAAGCACCTCTGGTGGGTTCAAACCACCAACCTTCTGGTAAGGGGTTGAGTGCTAAACCTTTGGCAGCACCCAGTGAGTCCTGGTTCTGTGATCTGCTGGGTACCTGGTCTTGCATCTTCATGTGAAAACATTAGATGAGCCAGCAGAGTGAGCAGTAGGCGTATTCCCGGAAGTCGTGTTTACACTTTGCTGTACTCTCTAGCAGTAATACTTGACACTGAAATCACCATGAACCACATAAATATATTCCACGAAACTCGAAGCCAAATGCATCATCCCTCAATTTCCCCTTAGCCACGTCTTAGAAAAATACCCTTGAAGAGTATTTTCGAAGCTTTGAGGGCTAATGTGATGAGTTCTGCTGACTTGCCCGTTACCTATTAATGCCTTCTTTCCCTGCAATTTCTCCCATTTGTAATGGAACGTCTAACTTGTTGAATGATAATATTATTCTGCCATTGTATCCTTGGAAGCAGATAGCTTGTGTTCTAGGTTTCACAGATGTAGACAAGTTTTTGAATTTTCAGCTTGGAACTCATTTAAGGCTTCTATCATATGGGATGACATGATGTTGCTATGATCGGATGAACGTGTTACATGTTTCAAAGATGTGATTTTTGAGGTGCCAAAGGGTGGGATGTCGTGGATTGAATTGTGTCCCCTCAAAAATAGGTGTAACCATGCGGCTATGATTCCCTGTATTCTACAATTATCCTCCATTTTGTGGTTTTGCTATGCTGTATGTTAAAGGATTAAGGTGGGACTGTAAATCCCTTCAGAAGATTACATCACTGCTCCACTGTGAAGGGAGTTTCCCTGGAGTATGGCTTGCACCACCCTTAATGCTTTCATCCTACAAGGGGTAAAAGGAAAGGGAAGCAGGCAGAGAACTGGGAACCTCACACCATCAAGAAAGCAGTACTGGGAAAAAAAGTGCGTCCTTCAGACCTGAGGTTCCTGCACCAAGATGCTTGCTGGACAAAGACTGATGCAATACTGGACTTTCCTCCAGAGCCGACAAGGGGGAAAGCCTTTCCCTGGAGCAGACATCCTGAATTTGGGCTTGTAGTCTACTGGACTAAGTAGGAACAAACTTTCTTTTGTTAAAGCCATCCACTCTGTGGTATTTTCTGGTAGAGCAGCACTAGCTGCCTTGAACAGCGAGACTCTCCAGCAGTTAACACTTCTACACTGAAATGACCATGAACCACATAAATATTTCCCACAAAACCCAAAGCCAAATGCATCCTCACTCAATTTCCCCTTAGCTACATTCTTAGAAAAATACCCTAGGACCACCCGAATGCTGTTCTGCAAGAGAGGAAGTCAGCTTGGAGATGGTGGTGGTTCAGGTATCTGAGTGTGTGTGTGTGTGTGTGTGTGTGTGTGCGCGCGTGTCTGTGTGCAAATTTTAGAAACATGTGACCAAGTGAGCAAGTTTTCAGGGCTACTCCCAAGACTTAGAAAGTCCTCCCAGCAAGTAACCATGCCTGAAGCATCAGCGTCCTTGGCTTCCTGGCAGGAAACACATCTATTGGAAAGCTGCTGTACTGCCTGACTCAAGCCTTGAGAAACTGTCTTCAGGTTTGATTACCTAGAATTTACTTCCAGGATCAGTTGATTTTATTACCTCTGTCTCTCTCTTTTTCTAGTCACCCTTCCCTCCCTTCTTTTGTCTCTATCTCTGAATCTCTCTCTCCTTTGCAAAAAGACCACAATATAAAGGGAGACAATACTGGATGCCATTGACTCAGTTCTGACTCCTGGTGACCCCATGTGACTCAGAGCAGAACTGTGCTGGGGATCTGGATGGCTGTGATCTGCCAGAGTTAGATCACTAGACCTTTTTGTCCGAGGTGCCTCTGTGGAGGTTTGAGCACTGACCTTGGGGTTAGCGGCTCAGCATTTAACCATTTGTTCCACCCAGAGACTCTTGAGGGAGAATAAACTTTTTTTTTTTTTAAATGACTTACTCCTTTGCTTTTGTTTCATACCCTCCCTTCTCATTCTTTTTATTTTTATTCTACCCTCTTTTAGCCTTTGCTTTAATCAGAAATATGCTACTTATTTTCATGGGTATTGTTAACCCAGTTACCAGCCCCTTGTAACTTAGGGGTCCTATGAAAGGGACCGTCACCATTCCATTACCAGCTGCGTGGCAAGGAGGTGTTTGTGTGACAGAAGGAGTCTGGAGAGGGAGAGGTCTTGACAGACAAGCAGGAAGAACACTTGCAGGGGGAAGATTGCCTGCTTTTGTGATGAGAATCCTCAGAGGATGTAGCTCTTTGCTAGAATACTTATAGCCCTGGAATGGTGCCTGTTGAGGTTGTTTAGTTTCAGAATGTGCCAGAAGGTGGACCACTTTGTCCAACAACAGCTGGTCATGCATTGGACCCACTTTTTAAATCATCTTCATAGAGCTTTAAGAAATGTGTGTGTGTGTGTGTGTGTGTGTGTGTATATGCCCTTCACTGGTGAAGGAAGGTGTCACTGAGGATGTCCATCACCAAAACTGCTGAGCTGAGTAGCTCATGCTCTGTCCGCCTCATCCCTTGTTACTGAATCAATTCCAGTCACCAGAACAAGCTCTGAAATACAGTGATGAACAAAAGTCTAGCTCAACATTGAAAACTTGGTGATTAGTTTCTGCTGACTAGTATTCAGGGAACCTCAAGTAGTGACGTTGGTGATTTAATAAATTCATCACTGAAAACAAGCCAAGCCCTGCCTGGAATACTTTGGGGACTGTCATAGCATCTAACTGCACTGTCCATAGGGTGGCTGCTAGCCATGTGTGGCCACCGAGTTCTTGTTGAATGATAATATTTTTGAAGTATTGGGTTAAATAATCGTTAAAATCAATTTCACGTGTTACTTTTAAAATGTGGTTTCTAGAAAAATCTAAATTACATACGTGGCTCCTACTATGTTTCTGTTGTCAGTGTTGGTCCACAGTAAACCATTCTGTGGGCCAGGATATATATCCATGACACTTTAAAGGTTTCCTGGGAATCTTGGGAGAGTTTGTTTTAGTTTTCTTTTTCTTTTTTTTTGATAAGTGGACAAACCTGTGAAACATAATGAACCAGACAAGCAGGCTATTCTCTTTATAATGAATGGGAATTAGGATAAAGAGATCTTTTTGTGGGGGGGTACATTAAAAGTCAAACAGTTATCTCTTGTAACCCTGCTTCCTCTGATCATAATTCAGTAGTTGTCTTGGATGTTTCTAGCCTTAGGTTGTACACTGGTGTCTAGAGAGAGAAGGGCTTCTCTCTCCTCCTTTAGGCTACAAGCCATACCCCGTGTTATTGTGTATTGTTAGTGCTTCCATCATGTTGGCAAGATCCATTTGGGCCCCTTGTATTACAGTAAACATTTGGGAAGGTAACTTGTAGGTTAGAATTTATTTACAGATGAACAGATGCCATGGAAAGTTTTAACAATCAGTTGATTACCAAGATGTTCTCTGGTACAGCTGCAGGTGACCCAGGACAGTTTGTGTAGCCTAAACAACAGAGCAACTCTCGTGAAGAAACAACAGAAAGTTTTTCTAGGAAGAGGACTTCACAACCCTTTAGCCTTTGTTGTGCTGATCCATATGGAGGTAGTTTTCCTGTCTTATCTGACTCTGTATTATTATTTTGTATGTCTTAGGTACTCAGCAGATTCTTGTTGATGAATTGTCAGTTCCGAGGTTGCCTGTAATTTGCACCTGAGATTGAGGTTGAAATACTTAACTTTCACTTAGAGAGACAGAATCAACTCTGACTCGTGATGACCCTATAGACAACAGAACAAAACGTGGCCTTGTCTGTGTCATCCTCATGATCACCAGCATGTTGACATCCATCCTGGTGACTACTGTGCCAGTCCATCTCACCGAGGCTCTCCCTCACTGGCCCCCTGTTTCACTGAACAATTCTTGATTCCCTTCCAAAGACATGTCCTAAGCAAATGAGTCTGCCAGTGTTCCATTGGGATCCATAGGGTTTTCATTGGCTGATTTACGGAAGCAGATCACCAGACCTTTCTTCCTAGTCTTTCTTAGTGTGGGAGCTCTGCTGAAACATGTCCACCTTGGCTGACCCTACTGGTACTTGAACTACTAGTGGTATAGTTTCCAGCATCACAGCAACACATAAGCCACCACAGGACAACAGACTGATCATGGGTATCTTGCAATGCCAATTTATAGCTACCATATAGGACAGAATAAAAGTGACCCATAGGGTTTCGAAGGCAGTGAATCTTTGTGGGAGCAGACTGCCACATCTTTCTGGGAGTTTGAACCATCAACCACCTAAGTGGAACGTGAACACTGACTTATCTACTGTGCCACAGGACTCCTTGGAGTTTCACTTAAAAAAACAACCAAGCCCATTTCCATACAGTCAGTTCCAACTCATAGCAACCCTATAAATCAAACCAAACCCATTGCCTATAAATCAAAGCAAATCCATTGCAGTTAAGTGGATTCCGACTCATGGCGACACTATAGGTCAGAATAGAACCACCCATGGAGTTTCCAAGGAGCACCTGCTGGACTTGAACTGCCCACCTCCTAGTTAGCAGCTGTAGCACTTAACCACTGTGTCACCAGCAACCCTATAAAAACCCACTGCTATTGAGTCAGGTCTGACTCATAGAGACCCTAGAGGTCAATGTAGAGCTGCCCCATAGAGTTTCCAAGGAGAGCCTGTCGGATTTGAACTGCTGAGATTTTGCTTAGCAGATGTAGCACTTAACCTACTAGGCCACCGGAGTTTCCAGCATCCCTATAGTAATGTTTAAGTTTGTTAACCCTTTAGGGTAAGAGTGATAACTACCTTCTCTTAGAGCCTGTAGGGTAAATGCGACCTGATGGCTGTTTGTCTTGGGCAAATAACCCCATGAAATGCACTAACAAACGTTTTGATACACACCCAGCCTCCACTGCCCATAGCTGTTATAGCTTCCTACATGTAAAACAAGGATAATTCACATAATTTCACACTTTTTCGAATGATTTTCATTATTGGGGATACCTGAATTTAAGGAGCGTGATCTTGATATCTTAGAATTTAAAATGTTACCTTAGCTTTCTTAAGATGATAGAGTAGTTATATTATCTGTTCCATGTGTAATTTGAAGTTTTCCTAGTAGACACATTATGCAATTGCAAAGAAACATGTCAAATTAATTTTAATATTTTATTTAACCTGCACACCCACTGCCATCGAGTTGGGTGCAACTCAAAGTGACCCTAGAGGGTCAGAGTAGAACTGCTCCATAGAGTTTCCAAGGAGCTCCTGGTGGATTTGAATGGCTGACCTTTTGGTTAGCAGAGGTAGCACTTAACTCACTGCACCACCAGGGTTTCCTTATTTAACCCAGTATATCGAAACTATTATCCATCTCAACATGTAGCCAGTATAAAAATATTGAGAGATTTTTCCTTTTTTTATTCATGTAAGTCTTCCAAGTCTAGTGTGCATTTCATAGCACATCACAATTTGGATCAGCTACATTTCAAGTAGCCTAGGCACATCTAGCTAGTGGGTACTGTGTTAGAGAACATAGCCTGAAAATTCTTGATCTTGGTTGCTGGGAGCCCAGTTCACAGGAGAATGGAACAGGAAGAGGAGGTGGAAGGTTAAGGCAAGAAGCCTAGCCCTGCGTTTCTCAGTTGGGAACCAGGAAGAGGCTGCCTCCTGTTTCGCCTGCCTCACTTCCACCTCTACGTGCTCCCGTTCCTGCCATTTCATCTGCGTTCCTGACTGCCTTGTGTCCCACCCCTCCGGCTTGTCTTCCTTGTCCCCCACTAGACATCCAGGGCAGCTGATCCCTCTGTTCTACATCTTATCCTGCATATCTTCCTGTCTTCTTAGTTTGGTTGCCTCCTCGCCTGAGAGGGGCTGTGTTTTCTTCTATTTTCTGCATTTAGCTGGCAGTGCATTTTGAGAGCTTACTTTAGTTTTGGTGCCTAGCCTGGTGTCTAGCCTTTCTCACTGAAAGTCTGAGTAAATTTTTGGTGAATGGGTGGCATCTTCCATTTTCTTCCTGTCAATCTCTCATGTTTGTTTGTCCCCAGACCATCTGGTTTCCTCTCCCTTCGTCACTGTCCTTTAGGTCTGGCTCTCCACAAACGGTGTTTCTTAGAACCTTTCTTCAAGTTTCCACACTTCAGGGTCTTCGGGCTAACCTCCTAATTTGCATTCTGTCCGCTTATGACCCATACTCTCAGGGACCATGACTTTGGGACGTAGGATGATATCCAACAAGTATACTTGCAGACTCATATCCTAATGTCAAATCTGTAAACTGCATTTTAATAATCCCTAAGAATGGCAGAATTTTTTCTGCCATTGTGTTTTCTTTTAGCATTTAATGGTGTCCTGTGTTCAAATCCTCCAGGTGCTCCTTGGAAATTCTGTTGGGCAGTTCTACTCTGACCTGTAGGGTCACTGTGAGTCAGATCTGACTCAATGGCATTGCATTTTTGCGTGCTCTTGTGTGGAAGTGTTCAGTACATGAGTAAGTGGCCCTGTGCCTAACATGGTGTCAGCATATTTCTACCTGGAGGTCTTGGCTTCTCCTTCAGCCAGTTCCACATATTTCTAAGAACTGGACCTGATACTAATGGAAAAAGATAACTCGAATTTTTATTTCTTACCATTGTATCGTATACTGCTAAAGGTGCTACAGTTTGGAGACTTTAGGTGCAACTACACAAACCTCTGCAAAAATCCTGAGAGTGCTGTGCGCAAATGGAATTATAAAGCAGCCTTCCCTCCTCAGTTAATGAACTATTCATGAGTTTGTCTCTGAGAAGCAGCGAAGGTAGGCTCTATTATTTGTTAAGGTCAGTGAACCACTAAATTTGTATCCTTGGACAAATCTGTGACTCTCTGTGTAGGAACAGCCTGTAACAAAGTGTACTTTCACATGCTGTGGACTGCCAGAGAAAAGACATCAGACCCCACAGCCACTCCAGAAAGGAGAGACCGATTGGCCCTGCCTGCGGCGTTATTAACTTGTTCCTCTTAGAGTGACCGAAGGCTGACCTTGACTGTGAATTACCTTACAGAAAATGAACTATAGCCAATTTAAGAGAAGCTTGCAAGTGGCTGTATGGAAATCTTGACCAGTGTATAATGTAGGTACTAAATTCTGATTTAATAGCTGACCAGAACAGATTTATACATAATCTGCATGTGTGAAATATTCTCCTCAGAAGCACTGCAGTTACATTCTACAGTTTATGTGGTAACACCTTAAGCATCTTTTAGGTCAGGATAATTTGCAGAGATGTAGTATGTGTGTGTGTATGCTGAGTGTGTGTATATGAAAGAAAGAAAGAATTTGCTTATAGCAGAGTAAATGCCAAGTAAATCACGCTGGCATCTGGCAACCTGCATTTAGGCCCAGGGTCTCTCACAGGCAGGGGGCTTCATGTTATTCAGGAGGACATCCACACCAATACAAAGTGATTCATGTTTCAAGATACTAAAGTCCAGTATCTTTTTTCCCAAAATTCCTAGCCATGGAAATGTACATTTTGCACACTGTTTCTTCAAAGAAAACCCACAGATTACTCCAGAGTTAGGGATTTAGTGAGTACACTGATTTTGGTAAGGAAGGGAGCCCACGGAGAGTCAAGAAGATACAGACATTTGATGTGATAAACTGATTCTCCAGTAGAGGGGGATAGTGGGCTGTGCCCCAGTCCTTGTCTGTGAAGACTTGGGGCTCTGTCTGAATAAATTCACTGCGAAACTGTTTTAGTTGAACAACTTATGAGAAGTAAGGCTTCGCTGGCTATGAGAAATAAACAAACCCAAATCCAAACTGCTGCTGTTGACTCAATTCTCACTGATAGCGACCTTACAGGACAGAATAGAGCTGCCCTGTAGTTTTCTAAGAAGTGGTTGGTGGATTGGAACTGCTGACCTATTGGTTAGTAGCCGTAGCTCTCAACCCCTGCACCAGCAGGCTTCTACATGAAATAAAAGCCACTGCTGTTGAGTCGGATCCGACTCATAGCAACCCTAGAGGTCGGAGTAGAACTGGCCCATAGTTTCCAAAGAGCGCCTGGCAGACTGGAAATGCCAACCTCTTGGTCAGCAGACATAGCACTTAACCCACTATGCCACCAGGGTTTCCAACATGATATAAAGTAAGATCAAATTCAGTGAGAGTTTATAGAGCATGCATTGCCAAAAGCACGAGCTCAGATGCTCTGGAGGTTACGAGCTATTCAGTTTAACAAACACAACTCTCTATATTACAATTTTCCCATTCTACTATTTTGTAAGGTACTGTAGTGGCACAGTGGTTAAAGTGCTCAGCTGCTGACCAAAAGAGGTTTGCCGTTGGAACCCACTAGCTGCTCTGCGGGAGAAGTGCCTGGGTTAGTTCATCTGGGCACTCCAGAAGTTCCCATCTTTAAAAGCCATAGTGGCATCTGACTTAATTTCTGCTTATAAAGTAACCAGTGACACTATTATTTAAATATTTTTCTCTTTAATAGTGAATAGTGTCAGAGTTTGTTTGTTAGAGCTGACTTATTATTTATATGAACAATTCCAGTGGCGTTAAGTGTTTTAAGATGTTTTTATTCTAATTTATACAAGATTTAGTGGATAAGTATGAGAGACCATTGGTGAAAGACAAGAAGCTTAAAAGCCAGTGATGTTAAAATACTAGTTTATCACTTTTCCTATGTTTCTTTAAAATTTAGTAAATTCTCACTGTCAAGTTGCTCTTCGCCTGATGCCCATCTCACTTCTCTGATTAAAATTCTATAACTCATGAGAACATCTATTGTATTTCGAAAGCCAGTGTTTCAAAAGAGCTATTATATTCATGATTATTTGCAACTTGGCTTTTTAATTTTTAGCAAGAGACTTCCCTCACAATGTGGTATTTGGAAAAAAATGAAATCTTAGTTTTTAGCTGAACTGAAATGTTATGTTTTAGCTCACGCAGTTGCTACAGATTGACACTGACTCATGACCTCCCCACGTGTGTCTGTGTAGAATTGCGCTGCACAGGCGTGTTGGTGACTGATTTTTCGAAAGTGGCTCCTGCGGCCAGCTCTTTCTTCCGTGTCTGTGAGTTCTTTCACCCCAAGGATCTCCTGTGTTGCCCTGTGATAGCAGCCATCACTGTTTTTAAAAGCGTATTTTTACTTCTGGTGGTTGTCTTTGCAATTCTGGATATGTTTGTATTTTATTTCTTTCAATAATGTCTCTTCACTAGCTCCAGTTCTTCCTTCCTGACTTTTGTTGGTTTTAAATGTACTATTGGTTACCTCTATAACTCTATGTTTAGATAGTATCTCTTGGTTCATTTTCATGTGAAGTGAGGACATTAGCATCCTTCCTCCTCATTTTGCTTACCCGTTGTAACTTCTCATTGCTGTTAACTGCACCGGATTTTCCACATGGTCAAGATTTGTAATATTTTAAATTGTCTAACTTTCATAATTTTTGGTGTCTAGGTTGATTTTTAAAGCTGGCAACCAGTAGAAAACATTTCTAACATTAAAATTTTGAAAATATTTTATAAGACAGAAGTACGTAGTGTGATTGGATCTGTAGAGAAAGAATTAATGTATCACGTCACTAAATATGTCTTGGAATCCTGGTAGTGAAGGGGCTAAGAGCTCAACTGCTAACCAAAAGGCCAGCAGTTGAAATCCACCAGGGGCTCCTTGGACACCCTCGGAGGCAGTTCTACTCTGTTTTATAGGGTCTTTATGAGAGAGGCAACTCCGGTGGCATAGAGCTAAGTGCTACGTCTGCTGACCCAAACATCGGCAGTTCAAGTCCACCAGGTGCTCCTTGGAAACTCTATGGGGCAGTTCTACTCTGTCCTATGGGGTCGCTGTAAGTCAGAATCGACTCAACAGCAGTGGGTTTGGTTTGAGTTATGAGTCAGAATCAACTGGACAGTACCCAGCAGCAACGGCAGATCTGTCCTGCTCTAAAAAACCATTCAAGGGTCATCATTAGTCTTTTTTTGTTGTTGTTCCAAATTGTTAACTTTTTAGACTTCTTACTTGGACCACAATTTTCTTAGACAGATTTTAATTTACATAAGATTTTAAAGTCCAGTTCCTGTTTTCTTCTACTGAGCAAGATGTGTATGTTAACATCTTCAAGATCTTCCAGCTTCTCAAACATACAAACTTGTTAAATGAAATAGACTTCCTTGAAGATGTTTTCGTGAAACTTTCTGATTGTCTTCTAATTTAGACTTCTAGACCTCTTTCTTAGCTATTATTAGAAGGTTACTTCTGCCGTTTAATTTCTAAATTAACCCCACATTTATTTGGAATCAGTAGCTTTCTACATGGGGGTGAATCTTTTCTTCTGTTGAAGTCAATTTTCAAGTCCAGTTTTATCAGTAAGAGCAAACAGGAGGAAAATGGAATTCTTGCTTATCTGAAAATGCCTTGTTTTACCCACAAGCTCAGTTGACCTGTTATAGATACCCAGGTTCAAAGCTGGCTTTTCCTTAAAGGTGGCAAGTCTGCTCCACTGTCTTCTGACATTCTGCGAGGCTACCAGGAGTGACGGTAGCCTGGGTTCTTCTCCTTCCTTAGTCACCTGGTTGGGTTACTGATAGCTTGTAAGATCTTCTCTGTATCTTCAGTGTTCTGAAATTCCACCAGGACATATCAAGCTCTTTTGCGTCTTTCATCATCCTGTTCAGATCTTGCTTTGCTCTTTTAGTCTGAGAAAGTATGTCTTTCTTTTGGTATGAGAAGCTGCATGTTTTTGTTTACACCATTCTGCTGTCTCTGCTCTCTTTCTGGGACTCCTATCAAATTGGGTCTCAGATCCCTCCATACTCGTCAGTTCTCTCATATTTCTGTCACTTTTTGATATTGCTGTATGTTCTAGGAGATTTCCTTAACATTTTCTTCAAGTCCGTCTATTGATTTTTTTTTTTTTTGATTCTCATAATTTCCCAAAACTCTGTTTTTCCCTGATTTCTCCTTTAATTTTTTTCCTTATTTTTATTTCATGGCTGCAGTAAGTCTTCATACACCTTAAAAAACCAAAATCCACTGGCGCTTCCTTAAAAAAATGGATATTGATATACCATTTGACCCAGTAATTCCACTACTTGGAATGTATCCTACAGATTCAAGGCCTTTCACACCAACGGACACATGCACCAGAATGTTTATCGCAGCACAGTCCACAATAGCAAAAAGATGGAATCAACCCAGATGCCCAACAATAGAAGAATGGATAGGTAAACTGTGGTACATATACTCAATGGAGCACTACGCAATGATAAAGAATAACGATGATTCCAGGAAACATCTCCTAACCTGGTTTCAACTGGAAGACATTATGTTGAGTGAAAGTAGTCAGCGACTAAAGGACAAATACTGTATGAGACCTCTACGATAAGATCTTAAAAACAGACTTGTGTATAGAAGAAAAGACTCTTTGACAGCTGCAAGGGAGGGGAGGGAGGGAGGGCGGGTGGGGGAGGGTTTAGTTTAGATAGTTACTAGAAATCTAGTTGGGAGAAAGTGGTGACAGCACACATTAGGAACAAGAAGAACATTAAGTGGACTTCAGCATAACTTGAGTACTCCTTCCATCTTAACTCAATACTGTAAGGATAGAGTAGCTGGGGCGGGGGCAGGGAACCATACTCTTAGGCGAATTCCAGGCCAATTGGCACAACTAGTGTTTTGCTAAGAGAGCTCTCTGCACCCCACATTGGTGAGTGGCATCTAGGGTCTCAAAAGCTGCCAAGCTGCCATCCGAGGACACAGCAAGTGGTCCCAACTCAGCAGGAACGGATGCTCACCGAGGGCCAAAATGGCATGCGGTAAAGACAGCCGAGAAGACAGAGTGACCCACAAGAGTGGGTGCCTACATTGACTTGGGACCGGAAGAACTGGATGGTGCCCGGCCACCACCAGTGATAGCCATGACGGAGCTCACAGAGAGGAGCCTCACTTGCAACACAAGAATTAAAAGAGGTGCATCATGAGATCTCCACTAAAAGACCTGAGTTGATGGTCCAGCGGTTTGGGGGTTCCTCTGAGAGCATGGCCCCCTGCCCTGATTCTGCCCTTTCCCATAAATTATAACAAAGGTCTACTCTTTGGACAGGAATGGATTGGACTTGGCAATGCAGAGTAACCATATATTGGAAGCACTTTATGGTTCTATACATCTATAGGATATCATCTTGCTGACCTCAGGCTGGAGGAAGGGGAGTGGATGGAGAGGAGGGGAAAGGAGACTGTTGGGAGGATGAGACATGTATGGAGCAGAGAGGAATAGTGTGCAGTCACCGGACAGGGAGAGCAGTGGAAGCTGCATATAGGGGAGCACTTAAATTTGTATGTTAATGTACGTTTTCACTCAGTTATGTTAAAAAAAAAGTCTAAAAAAAAAACCAAAATCCAGTCGTGCTGCCACTGAGTCGACTCCAAATCATAGTAACCCTGTAGGATAGAGGAGAATTGCCCCGTGGGGTTTCCAAGGAGCAGCTAGTGGATTGAACTGCTGACCTTTTGGTTAGCAGCCATAGTTCTTAACCACTGCACCACCAGTATCTAGTATCTATCCTGAGATACCCTAGACACTAACAATTTGCATTTTTCCCTTGGTCCTCTTCTATTGTCTCAGTAATCTGTTTTCACTAGAATAATGAGTTGGTGTTTTCATCTTGATCTTACTGTGTGTTGTTTGGTTTTCTTAAATGTCTAGTGACTCTTGTTGTTTCTTCATATGTATGAATGAATTTATGGGATTGTTAGTGTAATTTCCTGTATAGTTTTGTGACTGACATAAAAAGCCCACTGACCCACTGCTGTTGAGTTGGGTCTGACGCATAGCGACCCTTGAGGTCAGAGTAGAACCACACCATAGAGTTTTCCAGGGAGCCCCTCGTGGATTTGAACTGCCAACTTTTGGGTTAGCAGCTGTAGCACTTAACCCATGATGCCACCAGGGTTTCCGACATAAAAAGAGATCTCTAAAATATAGTCTTCAGTACATTTAATAGTGCATTGATCTAAAATAAGTTTTATTTTATCATGTACCAAATAAAAATGGCAAAATGAACTTTTAAACCCCTAAGCAAGATTATGAAATTTCCTGTCTGTGTAAAAGAGTTTTGAGAAGCTAGTTGAAAAACGGATGATGTGAAGAGTAGTTCAGGTGCTGAAATTGCAAATAAGGCAATCTAAATTAAAGAGGCTTCTAAGACTCAATAAATGTGCGTGTTAGTAATAAATGCCACTCTCTCGTCGGTCTTGCTCTGTTCCGATTGTGTCATGGTGTAGATGCCTACAAACGTATCGCACCCACTCGGTTTTGGGAAGCAGTTTGCACACACCCTGAGGAGAACACACACCTTCTGACATGTTCAGGCTCTACCGGTTCTGCTCTTGCCTCCTCCCTGGCGTCTGTGGTGCTTCTGCCCTGGCCTGAGTGGGCGGCCCGGCCCGGAGGCTGGCTGTCCCTTCCGCAGTGGCCACTGTGCAGGCCAGCTGTTCGGGAAGCAGAGTGCCAGCTCCATGGCCTGATGGCCTTGCCACACACAAGCCTTCGGCCCCAGGCCGGAGAGGCCTTGCGGGCTGCCAGATTCGAGTTCTTCATTCCAATGCTTGCTTTGTAAGAATTATTCCTGTGTCTAACTCAAATTGCTTTGTAAGTGTCACTTAAATTAAAAACATACCGAAGCAAACACCTCAGGGTGACCTGAAGGAGCTGGTGATGAGCCAGGAAGGGCTGGGGAGGGCGGGGGTTGTATCTGACCTGGAACCCTGTTTGTTCCTCCCCTGGGCGCTCTGAGTCACAGGTCTGAGAGGCCCAGCTGAGTCTGAATGCAGTTTTTTGTGAGCCCAGGCTGGCTCAGCAGGCCTCTGCTGAGCTCTAGGACTTAGTGATAACAGGGAAAGAGACTTGTTCAGTTCAGCATCCCTTGCCAACAAGCCCTGGTTCTGCTCTGCTCCCTTCGCCAAGGATGAGAGAGGAAGTTATTCTTCGGGGCCTGGGCAAATAGGAAAGACTTTGACTGATCTTGCCGTCTTTAGAGTGCTGAACTCTTTGGATATCAACTCAGAGATCTAGGAGGGGAAGTCAGGGAGCTTGTGATCAGGAGAATTCCAGAGCTGTGCAAGGGTAGCAGTGTGTAGGAAGCGAGCCGCGATGTGCTAATAACGACCAGTTGCCACAGTGACGGCAGCAACAATCTGGAAGTTCTGGTTTGCCAGAAAATCTGACAAGAGCCCCAGTAATAAGCTCTTGAGTTGAGGGCTTAGAAGTTGAGGCCCCTTGACTTGACTGTACAAAGCTTCATGAATAGAAATGCTTCTTTTGTTTTTTTGACTCATTCTCCCGTCCACTGTCTCTTCACTACGGTTGCCTTCTCACTGGCATTTCTAGCAGCTCACTTCATTCATTTACAAAATTTCTTCCATTCAGATGGAACCCATTCTGACCAGTTTCTCATGAGGTCAGTTCTAGCTCATGGCAACCTCTGTGTTTCAGAGAAGAACTGCACTCCGTAGGGTTTTCAGTGTCCATAACCTTTTGGCAGGCCTTTCTTCTGACGTGCTTCTGGGTGAGTCAGAAACACCAAGCTTTTGGTAAAGTGTGACTGCACTGCCCAGGGGCTCTGGCTTGTTGGGGACTCTGTAGATACAGCCAGGCATCCTCACTGCTAACTTAGTGTGAAAGGTGTATGTGCATGGTCTTTTCCTTTAGCATTAAAACCAAAAACGAAACCCACTGCTGTCAAGTCAACTCCCAACTCCTAGCAGCCCTATAGGCCCAAGTAGAACTGCCTCATAAGGTTTCCAGCATCTTTACAGAAGCCGACTGCCACGTCTTTCTCCTGCAGAGCAGCTGGGGGGTTTGAATTCTAGACCTCTCGGTTCGCAGTGGAGCACTAACCTACTGCGCCACCAGAGCTCACTTGCTAGCATTAAAAGTACCCTAGAATAGATGTATCCTCTTGAATTGGGACTTTTGTGACTAAAATTGTTTTATTTGGGGTAAAAGTTCCTTCCCCATCCCCCTGGCCCCTGCTGAATAAGAAGGAAGATCATTGCAAAGAACAGAGTAGAAAGATTCTTCTTTTATTTCTTCTATTTTTGAATAGCTGTATACTGTTTTGATGCATGTAGATATAGGCTCTCCCAACATCCTTTGTTGAAGTAAGTAAATAATCTTAGAAGAGATAGAATTTAAAAGCAGGTATAGACAAGACATTAAGAGTTTTGAAAGTCAGTAGGAAATCTTTGGAACGATGAACTTGCTTGCAACCATAAATTAAAAAGTTTGCTTTCATTCAAGACTAAGTGTGAGTGACTCCCTGTGAGTGAATTGTTAGCTAGGCAGGATAATACAGGATGTTAAAATTAAAATCCACCACATTAAATGCAGCCTTCTCACTCTCATTAAAATGTGGGGTGTTGTCTTTTCCCACTAACTATGAATGAAGCTTCTAAGAAGGTGATAGGCCAGCTTTGGTAGTGATGTATGTATATAAAACCAAACCCATTGACATCGAGTAGATTCTGACTTATAGCAACCCTGTAGGACAGACTAGAACTACCACCACAGAGTTTCCAAGGAGCAGCTGGTGGATTTGAGCTGCCAAGCTTCTGGTAAGCAGACATAGCTCTTAACCACTACACCACCAGGCTTTCCACTTGGTAGTGATATACATGGAGTAGAAGATACAGGAGAGAATAGAATAAAGTAGCCACATTCCAAAGGCAAGCAGGCATTTATTGTCTGGGTATTTATTCTGCTAGCTGACTTCCTACAACAAAAAAATTTCAAGCGAAATGAAGCCCTCTGTGGACGTTGTGTGCCATCGGGTCAGTTCCGACTCACAGCATAGTCAACAAGTATCTTCCTTTAGTGTCTGGAAGTAGAACTGCATGTGGAATATTTTGCAGTTGCTGCAGTGTTTGTGAGCCAAATAATAGTGGTAATTAGCATGGAAATCATAAAAAACAACACTAGAGCACATCATCATGATTTAGTCGAATGTTTGATCCTCTTCCTGAGAGAGAGGTAGACTCTTCTTGTTCTGCAGTGATTGTTTATTCCTTTCACACATCATCATCACCACTTATTCAAAGCCTGGAAAAATTGGAACTCTGCTATTCCTGAAGCTTATTTGTGTCAAATGAGTCACTGAAGAGAAATGTCTATTGTTGCAGGGAGTGGAGAATACCTTTTAATCCCCTGTAGCTGAGCAGGCAGAGTGGGAGTGAGAGGCAGGGTAGAAATAACCAGATAAAAGGAAGGGAGGACATAGCCAGTCCATCATCTTTAATTTCTTAACTCTGTATGTGACACATAGAAAGTGTCTGCTGGCAACTGCTATGTAACTTCTGCTTTTAATTATCTTCTCTTTATTTGAAAAGGTCCATGCAGATAACGGCATTGCTATTACTTAATTGGCCATCATTTGGGTGCTCAGCAGACCAACATGGAGAAGGTTCTGAGAATGTCTAGGGTGAGCCATCTGACCACCCCTCACTGTAGGTAGGTGGATAGCTGCTGTCCCATTGACTACAATGGAATATCATCCAGTCCTGTGGTATACTCAGGATCACTGGCATGTTCAAATACATCACTGCAGCTTTGTGCCTTCATGGGATCCGTGTCACCAAAGGTCTCCTTTGACCATGCTCACGCTCTACTTTACCAAACATGATCTTCTCCTTTAGCAACTGATTTCTCATGATAATGTGTCTAAAGCAAGGGAATCAGACAATGTCCTATTGAAATCTACAGGGCTTTCACTGGCTAATCTTTGGAAGTAGATCATCAGACCTTCCGTCCTAGTTTGTTTTAATCTGGAAGCATCACTGAAACCTGTCCGTCGTGGATAACCCTTCTGTTGTTGCCGTTAGGTGCTGTGGAGTTTGTTCCGATTCATAGCAACAACCCTATGAACAGCAGAATAAAACACTGCCCAGTTCTGCACCATGCCTACAGTCGTTTTCATGCTTAAACTCGTGTATTGTGGCCACTGTGTCAATCCATCTTGTTGAGGGTGTTCCTCTTTTTCACTGACACTCCACTCTAAGCATGATGTCCTTCTTCAAGGACTGATCCCTCCTGACAACATTTCCAAAGTATGTAAGACATAGTTTCACCATTCTTGCTTCCAAGGAACACTCTGGCTATACTTATTCCAGAACAGACCTATTCATTCTTTTGGCAGTCCATGCTACATTCAATATTCTTCTCCAACACCACAATTCAAAGACATTAATTCTTCTTTTGTCTTCCTTGTTCATTGTCCAGCTTTCTCATGCTTATGATGTGATTGAAAATGCCATGGCTTGGGTCAGCTGTACTATATAGTCTTCAAGGTGACATCTTTACTTTTCAATACTTCAAAGAAGTTCTTTATAGCAGATTTTGCCAATGCAATGCACCTTTTTATTTATTGACTGCTGTTTCCATTGGTGTTGACTGTGGAACCAAGTAAAATGAAATCCTTGACAACTTCAATCCTTTCTCAATTTATCGTGATGTTGTTTACTGGTCTAGTTGTGAGGAATTGTGTTTTCTTGATAATGAGGTACAATCCTTACTGAAGGCTGTGGTCTTTGATCTTCATCAGTAAGTGTTTCAAATCCCCGTTGCTTCTAGCAAGCAAAGTGGTGTCGTTGGCATCATGCAGGTTGTTAATGAGTCTTCCTCCAACCCTGATGCCTTATTCTTCTTCATATAGTCCAGCTTCTTGTATCATTGGCTTGGTATACAGATTGAAGAGATATAGTGAAAAGATATGACCCTGATGCACAGCTTTCCTGACTTTAAACCATACAGTGTCCGCTTGTCTTGTTCACGTGACTGTCTTTTGATTCATGTACAGATTCCTCATGAGCACAGTTAAGTGTTCTGCAATTCCCATTCTCTGCAATTACCCTTCTGGTATTTGAAATATTGGTGACATTGCATCCTAGGCACAGCCACCTCCCAACTATCCGATTTTGTAGAAGCTTGAATTTTGCTTTGATGCTTAACAGGTTGTAGTGGTATTTCCAGGAGAAATGAACTGGAAAAAAAGTCCTGGCTATCTCCATCTGGAAAACTGTGGTGACATAGTGGTGAAGTGCTACATCTGCTGACCAGAAGGTCAGCAGTTCAAATCCACCAGGGACTCCTTGGAAACTCTATGGCACAGTTCTACTGTGTCTTGTAGGGTCACTGTGAGTTGGAGCCAACTCGATGGCACTAGGTTTGTTTTTTAAGGTTATCTCCTTCCAAAAATTGGCCAGTACAACTCTTCAGATAACAACAGTTGTGTTTGCAGCCACTCATGGGGATGGCGAAGGACCAGTCAGTGTTTTGTTCCATTGTGTGCAGTGTCTCCGTGAGTTGGGGGCCAGGTTCTTGTCAGGTAACTACCACCACCACCGTTATTGCAGGCGCGTGGCATCTTCTCTAGTACAGTGTTTCACTATCGATTGTTTTAATCTTCTTGAGGGCATGTAGCATCCTGGGAATGGCTTTTTGTTCAGACTGGCCGTGTCCAAATCCTAGCTGCATCACTTGGTAGTGGAATGACCTCAGGCAAATTCTTTCAGCTGCCCCACCTTAAGATGGGGATGATAAATGGCACCTACCTCAAAGATTTGTTATAATAAATTGATGAAGGAATCTTGGCTCAGTGGCTACAGAAGAGTAAGCCCTCAGTAAATATTGGCTGTAAACACGAGGCTGTTTTCTTTGCAGTTTGCAAAGCTGAGATGTAGAGTGACCGCGTTAACGGGGTCGCTGTAAGTTGGAATCAACCTGATGGCACTGTGTTTTGGTTCAGTTATGTTAATAGGAGTTGCGTTGGTGTGGTCTCACTGTCAGAAAGTGCATAGCATTTCCAGTCACAAAAATAACTACAGGTGAGGATCTTCATGGGATCTACTTAGAAATCATAAGTAGAGACTGAATCTAGTAGTCCAGAGATGGTTTGTGTGGTATAGTGACCATTCCTGCTTTAAGCCACCACTAGGACTGCTGTATGTGTAAGTGTTCAGTGAACTGCATGGCTGTCTTCTTCTTGAAAATCAATCTCTTTCCAAATCACATAGTGAGCTTGGCTTGGTGCCAATTATCTTGTTTTATAATTGAGTATCATTGGAAATGGCAAGTGAATACTTAACATTTTCCTTGTGTCCTTCTAGATAGTGTCTAGAAGGTTCTTTCTTACTGAATTTGATCTTTGAAAAAAATTAGTTTGTGTGTTTCCCAGTGGAATCATTTTTCTTATGGAATTCAATTTGCCTCAAGTTTCTGTCTCTTCTGCTTAGTTTAAAAGCTGAGGTCGGGGCCCTGTACCTGTTTTGTTACTGATATCTGCTGTTTTTCTCTTTCAGCCTCACAGCAAATTAAATTATGATAGTCTCTGTGTCCTGTTTTGTAACAGCAAAGCAAACCTAAGCCAGGTCTCTAAACACAATCTGTGGTAAGATGTACTGTTTGCCTAAGAACGTGGTAGCATCTTGTGTCACTAGTGTGTGATGTCACCACTGACGGTCATAGCTTACTTTAACATAGATGCTGGCATGCTGCCTGATATTAGCACTTCAAATAGCAAACCAAGTGTTGCTGGGCCGCAGTGTCCAACTGATAAGAATTGTCCTTCATTCTGAGTGGCCTTGAGTAAGACCCTAAATTCTTCTGGTGTTGGGATTTCTCATCGTTGAAATTATGAAATTTTTAGCTGCCAGATCCTGTCTAACCCTGTCCTTCCTTAAATCAATGTTTTCCAACTTCATTTTGTGGTGTGTTAGTGGTTGTGCTGGGGTGGGGATGCTCTACATGAGTTGAAAAGCATACACGTGTATTAATGGTTCTGAGAAGTCTGGGTTTAAGAAACTGTTTAATGAAATTTAATCAAGCATTTTTCAAATACAGACCAATGTGCAATTTAGAGCATTTTTGTTTGCCAAGTTTGTTGAGTGACAGTCACACCTCTGTGAAGAGTTCAGAGGTGGCTGGCTTGGGAAAGGCTGTATTCCAGGTTTGTAAGAAGGCTCAGTGTGGAAGGTAGGGATCACACAGCAGTCAGAGTCTGTCATTTTAGGGTGACTTTATAGAAGTGCCACCACGATACAGTTAGAAAATATGCGTGCATTTTGAACCGTTTTTAAGCTGAGGGTTTCCTGAGTCAGATAAATGGGATAATCAGATTATCTTTGGCTCAGCTAATGGAAGTCAGAGTTAGACCAGAAGGAAATTACTTTATTAGTTAACTCTTTAAAAAGCCAAACATTCAGTGTCAGATTGTGCCCCCACCCCCCGCCCCACCCCTGCTGTCCTGCCTTGGCAAAAGGCAAGAAACCAATATTAAGTTCCAAAAAATAGAGGCAATGTTATGCTTACTTTCTTCTATCCCCTCGTTTAGAAACAGCTAGGGATAATAATAATTTGAGGTTTCCAGGGAATAGGAAAAACTGGCCTCCGTTACATTTCAAATGAAAGCTAATGAGAATAAAATATGCAACTACAAAATACTTCTGTTCTATCCTTATGGTGAAAATTCCAAGACGCTAACAACAGCGAAAAAAATTTAGGGCTAAAATGTGGAATCACTGTCATAAGAATGTTAGGCATTCGGCGTAATCAGATGATTTTCAGAAACGTGACTGGCCTTTTGGCAGCAGGGACACGTGCCAACACCGCGATGCCAAGCATTTTATCAGGGAGTGATCCAGCTGTGATCCTTCATCCAGCGCCTGATGCCACAGCCAAGTCAGGAGGACATTATCAGGGCCTGAGGTTCCAAGCGGTGGCCTGGGCTAGAGAGAGGGAGCATGGTGTGACCCGTGAGCACGGACTGCCAGCGTGAACAAAACGAAACAGAAAAGGGCGTAGACAGGGAGAACCATAGCACAAAGCCATGCCCATGGGGTGGAAATGGACCACATCCCGCTTCTCCGTCATTTGTGACACCAGCCGCCCACCTTCTCTCTGTGTTCCTAGTCACCTGGGGCTAGATGAGACCTTTCAAGAATACACGGTCTTTGGGTTCTTTAATTTGCTGGGATGACTAACAACTCAAGAGAGATGTTATACTTAAGGAAGAGAGATGTGGGTGAAGTCTGGGCAGGTCCCCAGCACAGAGCTGTCGTGTCTCAGAGAGGGGGTGTGAGTCTCTCTTTGCCTATCGGGAAGCTCTCTAAGCAGGAGTATTCTGGACTTCCCTTGACCACTCCTACATGACAGACTAAATCATACCTTCTGAAGCTAGTTAGTGTTGACTTCCAGGTGAACCTTTTCTCGTCGGGCTATCCCCTGCTTGCCACGGGTGGCTTGGAAGTCCCAGAGCAAAGCACCCCAATTACTCCCAGGGGTATTTCCCTGGAGCCAAGGACAGAGGTCACCTTACTTAGGTCCTTTATCACACAATAGGGATGAGAGGAAACTGAGAGTCTTCAATTAACCAAACCTTATATTTAAACAATGCGTTCCCAATAATTTTTTCTTTTAATGGGTAGTTTATGGGCCTTATATTAATATCACAGAATGAATGCTGGTTATTATGTTTTTACTGGAGGGATTAAATGATCCTACCTTAAACTTGAACCTGGATCCCTGATGGCACATGCACTTAAACCTTCAACTACTAGCCAGAGATCGGCATTTTTGAACTCACCCACAGCTGCCTTGGAAGGTGTGCCTAGTGATCTGCTACCAAAGGGTCACATAGCCTTGAAACCCCCTGGGGCAGTTCTTGGAACACATGGAGCCGCCATGTACAACAACATAACCCACTGTCATCGAGTTAGTTCTGACTCTTATCAGCTCTAGAGGTCAGGGTAGAACTGCTCCATGGTTTCCAAGGAGTGCCTGGCAGATTTGAACTGCTGAACTTTTGGTTAGCAGATGTCCGCTTAACCACTACACCACCAGGATTTCCAGGAGTCGCCATGAGTCAACTAAATCCACACTTAAAACAGTTATGCCCAAAATAATTCTGACAGTTTCCTTCTGCCTCTTAGCCAATAAATATAACTGATGAACAGGGATATTTATAGTAAATGTCTTTTTCCCATGGATGTTATATCTTCCTCACTTCTGCAATAACTAAAATAGCTGGCATTCAGAAATAATTGAGGAGAAAAGGTGGATTATGAGTGATGTTAATTCAGCCTGACGTCAGGGTGTCACCGACTAGAGGAGAAGACTGCTTCTTTCCTCAGCCTTTCTGGGTGAGGTCATTGTTGTCAGACAGTGTGTACACAATGTGAAGTCTGTGCCTTGTCTCATACCAGTGTGCTGTCAGAGACATTAGTTCCCTAAGCCACAAGAAAGGAGCCCTAGTGGCGCAGTTGTTAAGCACTCCGCTGTTAACTGAAAGGTTAACAGTTTGAACCCCCACCCGCTTGTTGGAAGAAAGGCGTGGCGATCTGCTTCCATAAAGATTACAGCCTTGGAAACACCATGGGGCAGGAGGTTCTGCTTTGTCCTCTAGAGTCACTGTGAGTCACGATCAGGTGGACGGCAGTAGGTTTTGGGGATAAGCTACAGTGACAGCCAGGCTTATAGTAAAGGAAGCTCCTCAAATTACAGTATTTTTAAAAATGCTAGTATTTAAGAAAAATAAAAAGGTTGTCTGGTTGAGATGATACTCATAATGGGATAGAGGGGTGGGAAAAGCAATTTTTTCTTTTTCTCTTTGACTCATGCATTTGAGTTTTTGTGACATAACAGTGACCGAAATATAGATTCTGGATTTCACAGAGTGGAGGACCAAGATCCAGATTCTGGATTATGCAGAGTCGAGGAGAATCTCAGGAATATTCTTGTCGTGTTTTAATACTAGCTTTCCATAAATGTCAGTTGCTTATGGGCATGGTGTCAATGAATTGGTGTGTTCTTAGAAGTGGTCTTGAGGGATAGATGGTAGGAGATGGGGTACGGGCAAGGACAGGAGACTTCTCTACCTGAGGAAGGAGCTAGAATCGTGCAGGAAACACATCATTCTTCCTGAGCTGGCCCTGGCACACCCTCTGGATGACATGCCCCTTTTACGAGTCCAGCGCAGCCCACAAAGTCCTGGGAGGAAAGCCAGGGCCCCAGCCTTTCCCTGGAACAGTGGATGCAGCCCTTCCACGTGACAGCCACCCTGGGAGGCCATGCTGAAATCTTAGAGCTTTGAGCATGCTAACGTCCTGTAACTCACCAAGCCTGTGGATGCTGGTCACAGTGTTGAAGACTGCAAAGGTTTGACTGTCCATGTCATCAGCTCAGCATAGGAACAGTGTGGGGGCAGGCCAATGTGTTTAAAAATGAGGCAAGAGACAGGGATGCTTACTGTAATATGTTAATATTATAATCTGTTGGTGCGCATAATTCATGTTTGCATAAAGTACCTATCTTAAAAATCAACATATTTACAGACACCATTAATATAATGGGATTTGAAAATGGACCTCACTATTTTGTAGTGAAACCCAGTTCAGTTCAGCCAGGTAGTGTGTCTTTTGGAGCACTTTAAATGGAGCCCTGAAGGACTGTGGGCAGACACCTGTGGTGCTGTTTCTGCTCCTGCCCTCTCTTTCTCTCTGCTACCCCATCGCCATAACAGTAACACTTGTGTCCATGCAGCTTTCAAATGACTTCTTTTGTCTCCCCTTTGGGATGTTGTTTTTTTTGTGTCAGTGTGTGGGAGACATGCTGGGTATTTATTTGAGCTTTGCTATTGGCCCTAGGATGCTTTCTCTGTAGCTGTGTTTTGCAGAGAGTTCTTTTCCTGGTGAGGCTGGCTTGCAGGAAGAACCCCCCTCTTTCAGATCCACATCCCTGAGGACGAGCACCCAGCCCTACAGCCAGCAGCTCACGCATCACAGGCAGCCTGACACAATCTTGCTGGCTGCTCCACTGAAGCCAGCAGACCCTGTCACTTGGTGCCAGTTCCTTTGATACTGGACCCTTTGTGATAAGACATTGTGACTTGTTTCAGTTTCTGGAGAAAAGGCGCCACAGACAGCAGTAACACTGTGTCCCCTCCTTTATGTCCAACTGTGCTGCTCCTCTCAGTTTACCAGGACCTCCAGAGAGCCAAGCTTGCCTTCCCGTCCAGGACTTGCAGACCTGGGGCTCACAGGTGCTCTCTGCTTTGCATGCACATACTTGTTAAGAGGCACAACGACGTGGAAGGTTGGCACACTCCAGAACTGATGAATAATTCATGCTGGCTTCTTGTGCTATCGGATTTTCTCCTGTAAATGAACATTGTTTTGAAAGACCATACTGATTTAGAAATCTGATAAGATGCCTTATGTTCCTTATTGATCTGCCTAAGACATTTGATGGGAGACCAAAGTCACAAAACTTTGGAATAATAAAATGTGAAGCCAACAATGGCCTCACATGGGCATTCGCCCCAAAACTCTGCCCCAAACTTTTCCCTTCCTTTTCTTCTATAGTGTGCTGTCACCTGCCATTGTCAAAAGGCCTGTAGCTTCTTTGAGACTCTCTAGGCCATCTCCTTGAAGGAAGAATCTGAGTTTTGCTGATCCCATTATGCTTATAATTACAAAGAGTTAACATGTTAGTGAAGGTTAGACATGGAAACTATGATTCTGTGAATTTTCCAAATGGCAAAGGGCCTTAGAGATGCAATTAAGCCAAACCAAACCCAATGCCTGTAGAGTCAATTCCGACTCATGGCGACCTTATAGGGCAGAGTAGAACTGCTCCATAGGGTTTCTAAGGCGTGCCTGGAGGATTTGAACTGCTTACTTTTGGTTAGCAGATTTAGCTCGTAACCACAACACCACCAGGGTTTCCAGAGACACAGTTAGGCAGAATAAATCCAATATCTGCCTATACATCTCTGTTTAGATCATTTGAGGTCCTCTGTTTTGCTTGCATTGTAGAAAGAGTGGATCTTAGTTTTTATTTCTAGGAAAGACAAAACAGATTTTGAAAAATCTTCGATGGCAGACAGGTTATAAGTAGAATAGATTAAATCATGTTTCTAATGGTGTTTGCAGGGGTCGAGCTAGAAAGAAAAGCAGCTTTCTTTCTTAAAACTCTCCTCCTCTCTGCACCTGCCCTATTTTTTAAGGTCTTTGGAGTTTCTCCACTGGCTGCCAGCTGGAATCTATGGAGAGTCTATCTGTCGAACATTAAACAATTGACTTCAATCACAGTCATAATTGAATTGAAAGTTGGCAATTTGTTTTGAGAATGAAGAGCAGGCACACCTTATGTTTGGAACATAAGGGATTCTGCATTGTTATAAAAGCGCTCTCCTTAGGGCATGTTGACAACACATTTTAATTAACTTCTTTCTTTTTCAAACAGAAGGAGTGTTTTTGAGATCTATAATGAAAACATTTGACCATGCTTGAGTTTTGTCTCCTCTTCTCAGTAGCTGGCTCCATAGGAGAAAGGCCAGGCAATCTGCTTCTGTGAAGATTACAGCCTAGGACACCTGTTGGGGGCAGTTCTGTTGTGTCACATGGGGTCTCTTTGAGTCAAAAATTGACTTGAGGGTGCATGACAACGTTCTCAGTTGAAGTCTTCGATGCTTAAAGACTGCAACTAACCTTTCATTCACTCATCCATCACTAATCATATGGTCGCGTCCTTTCTTTCCTTGCAAACCTTGAAAGTATTAGCTGCTTTAAACCAAAAAACCCACTGCTGTCAAGTCGATTCTGACTCATAGCAACTCTGTAAGACACAGGAGAGTTCCTATAGAGTTCCCAAGGAGGGCCTGGTGGATTTGAACCACCAACCTTTTGGTTAGTAGCCCTACTGCTTAACCACTCTGCCAGCAGGGTTTCCATTAACTACTTAGATGGCTATTAATTTAAGACTTGGATACAGCAGGGTGCTCTCTTCTGCTCTAAAGGATATACATAGAACTAGTGTTGTGTACAATTGTTACGGTGAGATTCCCCAAGTTTTTATTTTCTATTAAATCTGACTGTTGACATAGGCTTCATTGTTAACATAATTTGGAAGTTGAGGAGGTAGTTAGGATGGCAGTTGAGAATCTGGGGACTTGATATGACTGCTCGATGAATGCCGTTTATTTTTTATTTTAAGAGGCAATCACACGCCATGGGCTAGTTAGCACCCCTTGTGGGGTTCCCACTAGAGAATGGAAATGCCGAATTGGTTTTTCTGCTGCAAGATGCACTCACAGCTGCCACTGCAAGTGAGTTCCTCCAAGGTTGGTGACCAGTGAGTCAACCAGAGCATGGCATTTCTGGGAATGTCCCCGAAGAGTGGGAGCCAGCTGCAGCCACGGAGCACTGGGCTGGGGTTTTCACATGCCAGTCAACAACAAACAGGGCCTTGAGCATTGCTGCCTGAACCATGCCGCCACCACGGCCAGTGCTAGCGCAGCTCTCAGGCTGGACCACACCAAGGCGCCACGAAGCTCTTAATGGTATGGGGACACTCCAAGCCTGGCATCAGTCTTCTTCTCATGGTTTACTTGGGTACCATGCTCACACTGATGTGTAAATCAGAATGTCTCTAGAGAGGACAGAAGTGATGTGGGACCTCAGAAAAGGATTGGCATGTAAGTGGAGTCATGTCCACACTGATAATTAAAAAAAAAAAAAAATTGTGATTAAGCGAAAGTTTACAACCCAAGTTAATTTGCTATATAAAAACCCGAGTATCCACCTCTCTGCAACACCATCTGCTCTCCTCATTCTGTGACAGCACACTCTTTTTTTCCACTCTTTACTTCCAGTATCCACTCGGCCAACACTTGTCTCCTTCTCTCTACTTTCTCTTCTCCCCTCTAAAAAGAAACCAGTAGGACAGCCCCATATATATATTAAACTATAAAGTACACATACCACCGCATCACTCTGTGTCCCCAAGCCCAGTCCATTCTTTGTCTGAAGTGTTGGCTTCAGCACTGGTTTCAGCTCTGGGCCAGCAGCAAGTCTAGGGGGCAGGTTCTCAGGGGACCCTCAAGGTTGTCAGACCATCAAGTCTGGTCTTTTAATAGAGTATACTGACAATTTTTAAACGGCTTAAATGGTGTGTTATCTTAAATCCTCGTCGAGATTCCTGAATTTAATTAACCAATTCATGTTTGAAGTTCTTGGCCTCACTTGTATCTATATTTATCTTTTAACTTTATAGTTATTCTCACTGTAATAAACCCCAAAGATGCTTTGCTGTCAAGTCAGATCCAGTTCATAGCGACCCTAGAGGTCAGAGTAGAACTGCCCCATAGAATTTCCAAGCAGCACCTGGTGGATTTGAACTGCTGATCTTTTAGTTAGCAGATGTAGCTCTTAACCAATGCACCACCAGGATCTCATTGTAATAGTCTGTCAAATTGGTATCGTCATTAGGAAAGATCTACTGATGTGTCCTGCACTTGTCATTTGAACAGTTCAGTAGCATTCTGTTTACTGTAACTAATTTACTAAGGCCTAGCAGCAGCTTGCAGGCACTGCACTGCGTGCTGTCCGGGATAAATCTCCATCCTGTAGAATATAAAGTCTTGAAGCGACTAGTGGCATGTGTGGGCTCAAGTGCCAGGCAACTAACCATCATGAGAAATTATGTGAGGACCTGAGCAGGGTGAAGAGTGCAGGTGGTGGAGTAAAGGGTATGAGAGGATGCAGTCATCTGCAGAGGCTAGGGTACCAGCAAGGGAAGGGTCAGGGCTCTTTGGGTTGCAGGTGACCTCATGATTGCACAGTGTGACCATGTCACCACCTCCAGTGTGGGGGCAAGGTACCTCTTCTCCCCCGGGAACTATCTCTGCCCACCTCTCACTGCCAGGGATTGGGGATTTAGCCTGTCTTTGATAAGTGCTCCGGCTGCTAACCAAACAGGTGGCAGTTCAAGTCCACCAGATGTTCCTTGGAAAACTGTCTTAGAGGGTCACTATGAGTCAGAATCAACTCCACAGGGTTTTTTTTTTTTTTTTTTTTTTTTGGTTTTTTGCTAAGATGGCTATTCTTTGATGAATTTCAGTTATTTTTTCCTACTATGAATGAGCAATTATGGACTTGCAGAAGGAAAGCTTGTTGCTTGTGAACCGAGGGTGTTAGCTTCATGCTTCATGTCTAGAGGCAGGGAGATTTGGTTCAGTTCACAGCTCTGATACTCACCAGCTGCATCACCTTGACTGTGTTTCCTAATTTGTCTACATGCCTCGCTTTCCTCATCTATAAAATGGGGGTAATACTATGACCTGATTTATAAGACTATTTGAGGATTAAATGAAGATCTCTACAAATCAGAGAATAATTACCAATTATATTTCCCCCTGAGGAATGCAGATGCTTGAGAATTAGTTATATTGTTGACTAGGGTGTTAGATTTCAAGGCCTCCCCATTCTATCTGATAATTTTATTTTATTTTATTTGTGTGTGTTATTTTATTTTAAATTACACAAATAATACAAGAATACGTTTTCATTGTGAAAATTGTCAACAATATAGGAAAGGCAAAAAGCTCCATCTGCTCACCATCCCAATCCAGGTGGTAACTACTATTATCAATTTTATTTATTGGATTCTAATCAAAGTAATGCATGTTTCTAGTTTTAAAAGTTAAATAGTATCTTCTGCTATGAATAGCAGACCAAAAAACTCCCAAATCAAACCTGTCTTCTCAAGTTTCCTGGCCCATCTTCGCTAGGTTGTTGGTGTGGTGGAGTTTTTGTTATAGAAAAGTATGGCTTTCCTAAATGGAACTTTTTACCTTTTTATTTTTTCATGATTGAATCAACTTGTAATCTACTTAAGGGTTTACAAGACTTATAGCGTGATCTGTTTTGGGAAGACAGTTCACAGCTGTCAGCATAGGCCTGGGAAAGCCCTGAATAGGGTCATCAAACTTTTTCGATAAAGCGCCAGGTGATAAAATTTTCAGTTTAACAAGATATATGGCCTCTGTCGCTGCTGCCACTTCTTTTTTCTTTTTGTACTTCTTAAAAAAAAATAATAAAAAAAGAATAGCTCCGACACTGCCCAGCCACCACCGGGAGGTCACTTTTGCCTACAGGCTATGGTCTCTTTATCGTAGCCCTGGAGTGTTAGAGGGGCGGTGGGTACAGGATGCAGGGTCATATCCAGGTGACTGAGATGCTGGAGAACACTGCTGTTTCCCTCTTCCTGAATTCATTACCCACTAAACTGTATGCTTCATGAAAAAAAAGGAACCGTCTAACCTGTTAACCACTGTCTAGCACGGAACTGACACTCAAAAATATACTGAATAGAAAAATAGGTCTAATAGTCTTGTAAACCTTTAGAGATCAGTTGTTCCTTGACCCATCGTTCCCTGTGTCTTTCAATGGTTTTGTCTTTTTCAGTGGCATTTATTTATTTATTTGGTCTCTTTCAGTGGTTTCTTCTGCTATATGACACATTAAGGCTTTAAAAAACTTACAGTGCGATTTCTAGATTCTTCATTTTAAATGTTACCCACTGTTCAGGATATAAGAATGCTAAATCCTAACCTACTTGTACAGTAAATCAACAGATAAGGTCCACAATGGGGGGGAAGCAAGAAATAGCCCTAAAATCGTATCATTTAAAGTATAGTTAAATCAACCCAAACCTATTGCTGTCAAGTCAATTCTGACTCATAGCGACCCTAAGGGAAGAGTAGAACTGCCCCATAGGACTTCCAAGGAACACCTGGTGGATTTGAACTGCCGACCTTTTGGTTATTAGCTGTAGCACTTAACTACTATACCACCAGGGCTTCTGGAGTGTAGTGAACTACTAGAACAAACAGCTAGAAGAGTTGGGAGACATTGCCTCTTCTCTCTTATCTTATTTCCACACATGCGGAAAGGAGCGGCGGCCTCTCAGGGTGGTACAGCGCCTCACGCCAGCCTCATGTGGCATTGCAGGGTTAGTCTCCTGCAGAAAGAACTGGAGGGAAAAAGGGGTTAATTATTTCCCTTAGTGGCTTCTCATCCATTGTTCTTTCCACAGTCTCCTCCTTCATCCCTGCCTTACGCCGTACCTGGTACCTTGCCCGACTTGCCCCTGGTTGCCTTCTCCCATTCGGATTGAGTTTCAGCCTTTTCCTGCAATATCTCGTAACTTTCTGGTTCCCAAAATTGCGTTGATGTGTGTCTTGTATAGTTGTTCCTCCCAGTTTGGTCTGGACTTTTGGGAAGACACAGAAATAAACTCATGCCCAAAGCCCCTTAACTAGAAGTTCACAGTTTCTGTAACTGTTAGCCTTCAGCTACTGATTTCATATTCTAATTATTTCACATTTTGTTTAATTTCCTGCAACAAAACTATAAATTCCTTGATGTTAGAAACTGTGATATTTGTATATTTCAGAAATGTCAGTCATGAGCACATGGTGGGCAATCACGCAGTTCTTGCTGATTGGTTGATTAAAACCAGGTCATTACACAGGGTGGAAAGTACGAGTGTTCTGTCACAGAGTGAGGAGACCGAATAGAGTTTCATAGAGGCGTGTGTTCAGGGTTTTATATGGCAAATTGACTTGGATTGGAAACTTTCGCCTAATCACAATAAAAATAAGATAAAACATATCATTGCAAGTTATTACAACTTTTTTATTTTTGCCTTTAATGCTCTAAGGAAATGTAAGGATTAGATATGAGCTCCTATCTCCTGCCTTCCTCTTGTATCTGTTAACTATTACTGCTTCATACCCATCCAGAAATTCAAAAGTTGAAAGCAACAATCATTTATGATCAGCCTTTGGGACTGGCTGGAGGTTAGTGCCGTAGGCTGGACTGGTGGCCAGTTTGGCTGGCTCGCTGACAGTCTGAGACCAGCTGCAGGGAGGTTGGCTCAGTTCTTCATGTCCTTACCCTCCTCTTGGGACCAGCAAGCCCTCCTGGCCACATCCCTGTCATGGTGAAGCAGGATAGCAGAGTGAGCAAAAACACATCAGACTTCTGTAGGCCAGAGTTGGGAATAGGATCATCTCCTCCTCCTTCTACAGGCCAGAGAAAGTCAAGTCCAACCTCAAAGTGGAAGGCTGTTGCAACGTTAAGTGGCAAAGGGCATAGATACAAAGAGAAGTGGTAAATTGGGGCCACTGATACAGTCTTCCACCCCTTTTGTATTCAATAGCCACAGCATCAACACACGTGAAGATTTATTGAGACTGGCTGAAATTAAGATCTTATGCCCAGTTCTTCCACAAAAAAACAAAACAAAACAATACTAGTCTAACCCTCAGTGACCTTACTAACTATGCTTGAGGAAAAGATAAACAGATGAAACAGCCAATGAATAAGATACTTAATAGTGCGGACACTATAAGATAAAAGATTTGGACACTGTATTTCCAGGCTGAGAGTAGCCTAAAGATTAGATATTTCTTGTTTTAGCCTTGGTGGGACCAGTAGTCTGTTGATGCTATACAGTACTTCTGTTGTAACGTGAAACCAGGCATCAACTGTGTACCAATGAACGGATGTGGCTGTGTTGCAATAAAACTTTATTTACAAAGGGAGCCAGTGGGCTGGAAATTTGCCAACCTTGTGGCCTGGAATATTGAAGGAAATTAAGTAAAAGTCAGTTAGGAGAGACTTTTTGAAGAAAAAGAAAAATAGGTTTGGAAGGTAATAAACATTAGTTTAATGCTATATGCTTTGGAAATGAAGGCAGAAAAAAAAAACAACCTGTAGGATTGTTCAATAGCTACATTGCCCAGCAGATTTAATGTAGTTTAGTCAACATGAAAACAGTATTCAAAGCTCATCCTTCTTGAGTGTTACTTGCTATAAATGATTTCTGCCTCAGAAGGCCTGTTTGAAAACATGTTTACTGAGAATGTTAATGTTTCTGCTTGACTGCAGAATGGGAAAAAGAGGTTTGGAAAGAAAATGAAATACCTAATTAAAGCAATTCTATTTTATGCCATTTTAATATTTCATTTGGCTAATGTGACCTAGATTTGTATAGCGGAATTAAAAGGATGAAAAAAACTAAACATTTCTTTTTAACCATTAAGAAACAGTATGTAGAATTCAAGTGGGTATTTTTCTACCTCATTTGTATTTCATTTGTGTTTTAGTTAGCAGCCTTCACTTGTTTCTCTTCTAATCTGAAGACAGAATCAAGCCTGGAGTAGTGTTTAAAAAAATAGAGTTTCTTGCCAGAAATCTTAAATACCTGCTTATTCAGTTATGCTCAGCTTGTAGTCAGTAGTCCATACTTGGACCAATTTCTGCTGGTGAAATCCAGACACAGAAGAGTTTGGAGGGAATCACTTGGAAAGATGGAAGGGTAGAACACCCTTGACTGAGTCCCAGTGTTTTCGGGAGTTTTCTAGAGTCTCATATTTTTCTCAGGTACTTCTTGATTTTCCTCCCCTGGTAGAGGCTGCTGGCAGAGTTCTAATGGGTGTTGTTTCCCTTCAGTCGTTTTGCTGGCATTTACTGAGCTCCTGCTAGGCGCCTGTTGTAGCACTGGTACCTGGGGGTAAGAACTAACGAACAACACCCCCCCCCCAAAAAAGAATCAGTTGCTGTGGAGTCGCTTCCAACCCTTAGTGACCCTGTGTGTGTTAGCATGGAACTGCATTCTGTTTGGTTTTTGATAGCTGATTTTTCAGAAATAACTCTCAGACCTTACTTGCACAGTACCTCTGGGTGGACTCAAACCATCAACTTTTCGCCTAGCAGTTGGATATGTGAGTCAACTGTAGTCACCAGAGACCCTGGGACCTGGGGTTACAACAATGGAAAAGATGGTTGTGATTCTCCCACTGGTGAAGGTCACAGGCCAGCAGCAGCTAGATACACGTGGACCACAGAGCACCCACAAAGCCAGGCGAGCTTGGGGGTGGAGAACCAGTCTCCTTAGAAATTAGAGGGATTTTTTTTTTCCAAAGTAGACACACTTCCTCCTGCTACATATGTTTAAAATAAAACTGTCCCATAAAAGGACTTCAAATTTTCCACTCCTAGTCATTATCATAAGGTTAGCAATAAAACTGAAAACAATTCATAGGAGGTTTCAAGAATACAATAATTTGCAATCCCCTGAGTTTCTTAGAAAAACATCAGTTCCCCAGGTAACATAATTGCCCAGATTTATTCTCATTTTTACTGATTATGATCTTATGTTTTCTTTTGTTTGTTACACAAACTGTGTTTTCTTGGAATGTTCCCATTTCAGCTAATTTCTTTTGTACCTAAAGCATAGGTCCTCATAAGCGTTTAGGGAGCTGATGTATGTAAACAACACACTGGTACAGACTACAACTTTGTTGCAATGTAGCTTTCTGCCTGGGAACCACCAGTGTGAGCCCATCTACCCACTGGGGACAGTTCTTCTTACCTGGGTACCCTTGGAACACAGGGAACGTGTAGGTGTCACCAAGCAGTTAAAGAAGGCTGTCTACCATCCTATGAAACCTATGGAAAGAGTCATGTGTTCTGACAGCTTGAGGGAAACAGAGAGGCTGCAGGAGGAAAGATTAAGTCAGAGGGTTCTGGGTAGAAACTGCCCGAGCTAGGCGCCCAATAGGTACCCCGATTTTCTTTTTTTAAAATCTGTATGTAAAGAAGGGAAATGTGTTTTTAGTCTCTCCACAACTCTCAGAGCATTCTTATAAATTTCATGGTTTGCAAGTTGTTTTAGTCAGCTAGTGCTGCTCTAGCAGAAATGCCACAAAGCGGATGGCTTTAAGAAAGGGAAGTTTATTCTTACACAGTCCAGTAGGCTACAAGTTCAAGTTTAGGATGTCCGCTCCAGGAAAAAGCTTTCCTTCTGTCAGCTCTGGAGGAAAGTCCTTGTGTTGCATCAGTCTTTGTTCAGGGAGCATCTTGGAAAGTCCTTGTGTTGCATCAGTCTTTGTTGAGGGGGCATCTAGGCTCAGGAATCTCAGGTCGGAAGGACTTGCTCTTCTCTAGGTGCTACTTTCATAGTGTTACGAGGTTCCCAGTTTTCCTCTTGCTTCCCTTTCCTTTTATCTCTTCTTATAAGATAAAAGGATAAAGGATGGTGCAAGCCATACTCCAAGGAAACTTCCTTTGCAGTGGAGCAGGGGGTAACCTAAGGAGGGGATTTACAGTCCCACCCTAATCTTCTTTAACATACCAAACCAAACCCACTATGTACAGTGGTGAAAATCACAAAATAGAGGACAACCATAAAATATTGGGGGTCATGGCCCAGCCACATGGCTACACACATTTGGGGGGGGGCACAGTTCAGTCCATGACAAAAGTTTTTAACAGTTTGTAAAATAAGACAATAACACGAAGACTATTAAGAATTAAGATTCCTGTAATTGAGTGAATGCTTGCCGAGTGACAGGCATGGTGTTGAGTCTTTACTAGTCACATGATATTGTTTATTCCTCTTAAAATCTCATTATCCCCTTTTTATAGATGAGGAAACCAATGCTTACAGAGGTATGGTGCCCCCTGTCATATGGCTAGTGTGTTTACAGAGCCAGATTTGGAATCCAAGTCTAATTCAAAAGCTTCTTCCTTCCTCCTTGAGCACAAACTAAGAATATGAGGAAATTTTCATGGTTACCATGTGCAGTTAAGAGTAACTCTTCAATGTACTCTTGAGGATCTAGATCAAAGGTCCATATGGAAGGTCCCTTTTAAGCTATTGTCTGCTTACCTGCTCACCTCCTTTGCCTTTTAATTTTTATCCTCTGAATGCATTTGTCACAGTTTTTGCCATTGTTATTGTTGTTATGTGCCATTGAGTCAGTTCAGACTCATAACAACCCTATGAACAACAGAATGAAACACTGGCCAGTCTTGTGCTGTGTATGCAATCATTTTTATGCTTGAGCCCATCGTTGCGGCTGCTGCGTCAATCCGCCTTGTTCAGGGTCTCCCTCTTTTTCACTGACCCTCCACTCTACCAAGCATAATGTCTTTCTCCAGGGATTCATCCCTCTTGTCATGTCCCAAGTATATAACCTGCAGTCTTGCCATCTTTGTTTCCAAGGAGACCTCTGGTTGTACTTCTTCCAGAACAAATCAGTTTGTTATTTTGGCAGTCCATGGTACAGTCAACATTGTTCTCCAACACCACAATTCAAAGGCATCAGTTCTTCTTCTGTCTTTTTTGTTCATTGTCCAGCTTTTGCATGTGTATGATGCAATTGAAAATACCATGGCTTGGGTCAGGCACACTTCAGTCTTCCAGGTGACATCTTTCTTTTTCAATATTTGAAAGAGGTCCTCGGCAGCAGATTTTCCCAATGCAGTGTGACTTTGGATTTCTTGACCGATGCTTCCATGGGTGTTGACTGTGGACCCAAGTAAAACGAAATCCTTGACAACTTCAATCTTTTCTCCATTTACGATGATGTTGCTTACTGGTCCAGTTGTGAGGATTTTTGTTTTCTTGATGTTGAGGTGCAATCCATACTGCAGGCTGTGGTCCTTGATCTTCATCAGTGTCTCAAATCTTCTTCATTTCCAGCAAGTAAGGTGGTGTCATCTGTGTAACACAGATTGTTAACGAGTCATTCTGCAATCTTGATGCTTCATTCTTCTTTGTATAATCCACTTTCTTGGATTATTTGCTCATCATACAGTTTTTGTCGTTAGCACCTCTTTTTTCAGTAAATTAAAGAAAAACTCTAGGGAATTCATTTCTAGAGAAAACACAAAGATTTGAATCATTTCTGACTTACTGTGAGCCCGTCATAAAAACAAACAAACAAAACTCATTGCAGTCAACTCAATTCTAACTCACAGTGACTCTATAGGACAGGGTAGACCTGCTGCACCAGGTTTCTAAGGCTGTCTGCAAAGCAGACATTTTTGCCTGCAGAACATTTGGTGGCTTTAAACTGCATACCTTTTGGTTAGCACCTGAGTGTTTAACCAGTGCACCACCAGGGCTCTTTTGTGCCCATAATACCAAAACCAAACAAACCGACTGCAGACAAGTTGATTCTGACTCATGGTGACCCTGCAGGACAGAGTAGAATTGCCCCCATAGGGTTCTCAGGGAGAGCAGTGGCTGTTGGATTCAAATTGTCGACCTTGCGGATAGCAGCTGTAGCGCGCTGAGCTACACTGTGGCATCAGGGCTCCCGAGACCATCATAATGGCTAATAATTGGGGGTACGGTAGATATTGCCCTTGCTTTCAGGGTGCTCCTTACAGCCTGTGGGAAGATAGATATTTCACAAATAATTATAAGATCATAACTTGTGGGAAGTGCCATGAGAAAAAATCAAGTATGATGAGAAGACTGAATTTAACATTGGGGCACTCGGTCAAGCCTGTCTGAGGAGGTGACATTTAATCTGAGACCTGACTGTTGGACAGGACAGGAGAGTAACTGACAGAAGGAAGAATGTGCGTGAGGTCCCTGCACTGCAGCACAGTGTGATGCCTTCAAGGAACCAAAAGACAGCAACCATGGAAGCCCTGGTGAGGTAGTGGTTAAGTGCTACAGCTGCTAACCAGAAAAAGTTTGGCAGTTTGAATCCACCAGGTGCTACTTGGAAAGGCTGTGGGGCAGTTCTGCTCTGTCTATAAGGTGGCTGTGAGTCTGAATCGACTCGATGGCAGTGATTGCTGTTTGTTCGTTTGTGACCACACTATCATGAGCAAGGAAGAACACTTCCAGCGTCAACAGGAGCTGTGGCTGCTTTATGCCTTGGTAAGGGTTTGGGACTTCGTTATCATATGGCCAAACACTGAAGGACTACTACACAAGTTAATGTGGCTAGATTGCTATTATTACAAAATGATTTTTAGTAAGTTTGAATAACAGTGTTGTTAGAAGAAAAGAAGAAAAAATTGAGAATGGGAAGCAATAGTCCAGAAGTAGCACCCCCCCACATATATGACTGTTTGATTTACAACAAAATTTCTCCTCTGGTTCAGTGTGGAAAGGATCGTCATTGGCTGTCTGTGTAAGGGAAAGAACCTTGACCCCTATTTCACATCATCTGCCAGAATTCATGTGAGAGAAAACCTAAAACAGTCCAAGTTCTAGCAAATACACACACACATACATAGGAGAGTATCTTTATAACTTTGAATTCAACATACATTTCTGAAACAGGAATAAAATCAATAATAAGCATAAAAGAAAAAAATTGTTTAAGTGAATTTTATTAAAATGAAGAACTGTTCATCAAAAGATGTTAAGTGATGGAGTTGTACATCTGAGAAATGGTAATCTGGCAAAGTTGTGTTATATGTATTTTACAACAATACAAAAAAGGCATCACTGAAAAGTGACTAGACAAGCCACTGTCTAGAAGAAGATAGTCATAACATATTTATCTGAAAAAGATCCAATATATAAAAACTTATGTAATCAGTAAGACAGGCATACAATCTCTATCTCGTATGCCTTACACTTCAAAAAAGAAAATATCAAAAATTACCCATAAGCGTGTTAAAAATTCTCACCGTCATAAATCATGATCAAAATGCAAGTTAAAACCACATCAAATGCCATTATGCATCTACTAGAATGACTAAGATTATAAACACAGCTAATACTTAAGTACTGATGAGAATGCAGAACAACTGGAATTCTCCTATATTGCTGGTGGGAATGTACACTAGTCTATAAACTTGGAAAAGTATTTGGCAGTATCTTCAGAAGCTTAAACATGCATCTACTCTGTCCTAGGTGTATGCAAGAGAAATGAGTGTATATGTCTATTAACAAACTTCTGTGATAATATTTATAGCAGCTTTTATTCTCAATAGCCCCAAACTAGGAATGGAGAAATTCATTGTGGTGTATTCTTTAAATGAACTAGTATTGTGGTTGTTGTGTGCTGTCACGGCAGTTGTTGTGTCACAGTGACTGTATCTAGCAGAGCGGAACTGCTCCTCAGGGTCTTCTGGGCTGTGATCTTTAGGGAAGCAGATTGCTGGGTCTTTCTCCTGCATGGAGTGCGTTCAAACCACCAGGCCCTCAGTTAGCAGTTGAGTGCTTAATTGTTGCACTACCAAGGCTCCTTACAATGAAATATTACCTAGCAATTAAAAAAAAAAGGAGGAACAAACTACTGGTATACATAACAACATGGATTGTGGAGGCATTATATTGAGCAAAAGGAGCTAAACATGGAGTAGTATGTGTTATATGAATCATCTATGAAGTCCAAGGACTAGCATAACTGAACTACCGTGGTGAGCCAACATGATCGTCTGGCGGGCAGGGGGATGCAGTATTGACCAGGAAGGGTACACAGGAATCTTCTGAATTTTCTGGGATGATAGGAATGCTCTAGACCTTAATGTGGGACATATTTCCATGGATATACACATATTTAAAAGTTTATTCAAAGCAAGAACAACATTAAATGGACTTCAGCATAACTTGAGTACTCCTTCCATCTTAACCCAATATTGCAAGGATAGAGTAGCTGGGGCAGGGGGCAGGGGACCATGCTCTTAGGTGAAATCGAGGCCAATTGGCACAACTAGCTTTTTGCTAAGAGGGCTCTCTGCACCCCACATTGGTGAGTGGCATCTGGGGTCTTAAAAGCTGCCAAGCTGCCATCCGAGGACACGGCAAATGGTCCCAAGTCAGCAGGAACGGATGCTCACCGAGGACCAAAATGACATGGGATAAAGACAACCCAGAAGATAGAGAGACCGACATGAGTGAGTGCCTACATAGACTTGGGACTGGAAGAACTGGATGGTGCCTGGCTACCACCAGTGATAGCCGTGATGGAGCTCACTAAGTTGAGTCTCACTGGCAACACAAGAATAAAAAGGGGTGCATCCTGAGATCTCCACTAAAAGACCTCAATTGATGGTCCAGTGGCTTCAGGGGTCCCCTGGGAGCATGGCCCCTGGCCCTAATGCTGCCCTTTCCCATAAATCATAACGAAGGTCCACTCTTCAGACACAAATGGATTGGACTTGGTGATGCAGAGTGACCATATATTGTATGCACTTTATGGTTCTATGTATCTATAGGATATCATCCTGCTGACCTCTGGTTGGAGGAAAGAGAGTGGGTGGAGAGGAGGGGAAAGGAGACTATTGGGAGGATGAGACATATATGGAGCAGAGAGGAATACTGTGCTGTCAATGGACAGGGAGAGCAGTGGAAGCTGCATATAGGTGGGCATGTAAATTTATACGAGAATGTACATTTTCACTCAGTCATATTAAATAAAAAAAAGTTTATTCAGTTTTATACCTGTAGTTTGGGAACTTCACTGTATATAAGGTATACAAGGTCTGATAAGTAAGTCTGCAAACTTAATTGTTCTACTTGTTACATACCTCATTGCTGAAGATCACTAATGGTCGCCTTCAAGGTACTCGCTTTGGGAAGCTCTGCACCGTCACCAGCCCCTAGTCCACTCTTCAAAGCAATTTTGGAACTCTTTCTGCAGTGGCCATTGCACACATTGGTATGGTGGCAAGCTCACAAACTTAAGTTGTCTGTGAGAGAGTTTTTAACCAGTAAACAAATAACTGTATTGGAACACCCTCCCTACTCACCTAATCTGGCCCCCAGTGATTTTTTTCTTTATCTGAAGATAAAGAAAATATTGAAAGAAAGACATTTTGATGATGTTCAAGACATCAAGGGTAATATGACATTCCAGAAAAAGAGTTCCAAAATTGTTTTGAGGGTAGATCAGGCACTGACATTGGTGCATAGCTTCCTGAGTGGAGTACTTCAAAGGTGACAATTGTGATATTCAGCACTTTTGTCAGGATGAGTTCACAAACTCAATTATCAGACCTTGTATATCAGTAAAACATTTAACATTAAAAATAATTGTAATAGATTGAAATAACATGAGGGTAGGTTTTGTTAAGCCTAAGTTATAAATTGCATATGTAATGTGACCTGAACTACAAAGAAAATTCATAGGGGGTAAAAAAAGGAAGGAAAATATTTTTGATGGTTGCTGGATCACAGAAAAAACAAAAACCAAGTCCATTACCGCCAAGTTGATTCCAACTCACAGTGACTATAATCCCAAAAACCAAAACCAAATCCACTGCCATAGAGTCGATTCTGACTCATAGTGACCCTTTAGGTCAGGGTAGAACTGCCCATAGAGTTTCCAAGGAGTACCTTGTAGATTTGAACCACTGACCTCTCGGTTAACAGCAGTAGCACTTAACCACTATACCACCAGTAACTGTATAAGACAGAGTAATACCACCCCACAGAGTTTCCAAGGAATGGCCTGTGGATTCAATCTGCTGACCTTTTGGTTAGCAGCTGAGTTTCTAACAGCCGACCTTCTGGTTAGCAGACGTAGCACTTAACCCACTGTGACACGAGGGCTTCCAGTTGTGTTCTTTCTATTTCTTTATCATTTTCTGTGTTTTCTAAAATTTCTCTAATGAAGGTCTATTGCTTCTAGAATGAGAAAAATTGAAATGAGAGAAACTATAGCTGAGAAGATAGTTTCATGTAACTTGAAGGAAATATAAGTCAAATTTGAAATTTTAGGAGTCAATCCAGAGATGGGTAAATTCGCAGTGTCGTGGAGTTAGAAAAAGCTCCACAGAGAGGCTGGACCTAGAGAGGAGCCAGGACAGGGTTTGGGGAAGGAGAGGGTGGAAGCAGAACCAGGGGGTTGGTCAGATGACCTGTAGTTCTCTTTCCTTTGCCTCTGTTCCTCCCTCCTGCTGGCCTGACCTGATTTCTGTCCACTGCTAGATTCTGTGGTCCTTCTGTGGTTCTTCAAGTATATAATAGCTTGTTTCTTCAAATCTACATCATGAATCTTAAAGCCATTTGTAATTCTTGTTCTTAAAAAGCTCTTAACCATTTTACCTTCTCAGGCATTACCATTTACTCCGTTCCCTATTTTGAGATCTACTTTTCCCCCCGATGCTCCATATGGCAATGTGAGTTTAAAAATTAATTGTGTGAAGCCATTTTTGCCTACTGAAAAAGAAGTAAATGAAAGAACCCCAGAAACACACACACATGTGCACGTGCACACACACACACATGCACTCACACACACACACGGAGCAGAGAAGAATCCATCTGTCCTGTTAAAGACATCCACCACCCACTCCATCCTGATGCAGACTATTTTTGTTTGCTTTGTTTGTGAGTGCCTAGATTGAAAGCCTTTAAAGAGGACTTCAGTTTCCACCAGAAAATGGAAAGCAAAGCACTTCATTCTTCTGTTTTATACTTATGGCAGGACTATGCACAAAGCAATGCCCAGTAAATACTGACTGAATTGCCTTTCTAGCATCATGGTCTTTGCTGTGGTTGAGTTTTTCTGCCAGATTTTTACCAAGTGCACACTTGTAATTATGAAGTCAGTTGTGGAAAGGGGAATGTCCTTTAGAATCTAGTACTCTCTGGATCTTCCCTCTATACACTGATATCCTTTTACCCCATAGCTATTGCTGTTGTGTCAATGTCAACTCACAGTGTTGCTATAGGACAGGGTAGAACTGCCCCATAGAGTTTCCAAGGCTTTACACACTTATGGAAGCAGATTGCTGCATCTTTCTCCTGCTGAGCAGCTTTTGGGTACCACTCACTTGCTTTCACTTTGTACATGAGTGCTTAACCACTGTGCTACCACGGTTCCTGCTATATCCTCTTAGGTGAATTTCATTACTACAAAATTTTCAAATTCTCTGTGATAGCTGAGGTTGAAGCAAATCTTTCTGTGAGTGTTTTTTCTTGCCTTTTAACTGTCTCCCTTTCTTGGCAGGGTAAGTAATAGCATTATGCTGTTACTGGAATTTTAATCAATAAAATATATGTGTCCTTAATTAGAATGTTAGGAAGTACTGCTGAGGTTGGCTTTTTTAGTTAATGCAGCGAGCTGAAAGCTTCAAGCATTTAGGTGTGGAGGGTCATTTTGGGGAAGTTGAGTCTAGATAGGCAGTTTTAATACTTTTTTCTAGGATAGCCCATGTGAACTGTTCACTTGAAGGTTCAGTGTTCATGAATATTTGTGATGCACTTCCCTGGGAGCAGACACAGGAATGAGAGAGACCACCTTGGCTTTCAAGACCTTCGAAGTCTTATGATGTCTTTGCTCTATGGGCAACATCGTCCACTCCTGTGGCTTTTGCCACCTGTCCCTTCTACTTTTGACTTCTCCATGAGATCAAGAGCAGCATTTCCCAGTGAACATTCTGTTGACATCTTAAACTCATCATTTACCTGAAATTAGCTCTTGATCACGTCTTCCACCAGCACTTGTTCGCTTTCCTGTTTCTTGTCTCCATGGCTCTGCATTTTTCTGGTCATTCAGGCTCTAATCTTTGGGATTCTTTCTTACATCACCCGTCTAGCTATACCCTTGACATTAAAGATTTATTTCCCCCTGAGGGAGAGGGTAGGTCACAGATTAGATAATTGATAGAAATTTGGTTAGGTGAAAGCAGAGACAGCACACGCTAGAGAGCAGAACAACTCAACTGAAACTTCACCATAAACTGAAAGGTTACCTAAGCTCAACCTAATATTTCAAAGGATAGAGTAGGACGGACAGAGGTCTGGGGACCATGTATTCAGGGGACACCAAGACCATTTGGCATAACGTCTATTGCTAAGAGAGTCTTCCATAGCGTATATTGGTCAATGGTGTCTGGGATCTTAAAATCTGGCAAGCAGCTGTCTGAGGTACATCAAATGATCTCAACTCATTTGGAACAGGTGATCACCAAGCACATCAAAGACACAAGAAAAGAAGAGCCCAGGAGGCAGAAGGACCCATATGAATGGGATGCTGTATCAACATGAGACCAGAAGAACTAGATGGTGCCCAGCCACCACCAAAAACAGCCATGGCAGGGAACACAATGTAGAGTCCTTGAGCCAACACAGGAACAAGAGGGGTACAGCCCAAGAACTCTTCTAAAAGACCTAAATTGGAGGTCCAACAGCCTGGACACTCCCCTGGGAACACAGCTCTTGGACTTGCTGCTGTCCCTGACAGGAAACCAGTAACGAGGTCAACTCTTCACACAAGAAGGGACTGGACTCAGGGACACAATGTGACCATATGGTGTGCGTACTTTATGCATTTACAGGAGGCAATACTACTGGTCTCTTTCTAGACGGGAGAGAAGAGGGTGGAGAAGAGGGGACAGATGCTTATTGAGGGGACACCAGAGGTATGTAATGGAAAGGAGGAGCATGAGGTCACCAGGTAGGGAGAGCAGGAGGAACTGGACATGCAAAACCGATTTGGATTGTATACTTTCACTTAATCACAATAAAAAAAAATAAAGTGTTGAAAAAAGAAAGATTTCTTTCCCCCTAATTAAGCATCTATATCATTCTGGCCATTTGTCCATTTGAGTTGCTGCCTATAGTCACATGGCTGGTAAATGCACCCATTTAAGGATGAAATGGCTCAATGGGTCCTTTATATGTGTGGGCATATCTTAGAACCATCTTGTTTTTTTTTTTCTTTTTCTTTTTATTTAACATGACTGAGTGAAAATGTACATTCACGTATAAATTTACATGCCCGCCTATATGCAGCTTCCACTGCTCTCCCTGTCTGGTGACTGCACACTATTCCTCTCTGCTCCATACATATCTCATCCTCCCAACAGCCTCCTTTCCCCTCCTCTCCGTCCACTCCCCTTCCTCCAGCCAGAGGTCAGCAAGATGATATCCTATAGATGTATAGAACCATAAAGTGCTTCCAATATATGGTCACTCTGCATCACCAAGTCCAATCCATTCCTGTCCAAAGAGTGGACCTTTGTTATAATTTATGGGAAAGGGCAGCATCAGGGCCGGGGGTCTTGCTCTCAGAGGAACTCCAAAACCGCTGGACCATCATTTGAGGTCTTTTAGTGGAGATCTCATGATGCACCCCTTTTTATTCTTGTGTTGCCAGTGAGACTCCTCTCTGTGAGCTCCATCGTGGCTATCACTAGTGGTGGCTGGGCACCATCTGGTTCTTCTGGTCCCAAGTCGATGTAGGCACCCACTCTTGTGGGTCTCTGTGTCTTCTCGGTTGTCTTTACCGCATGTCATTTTGGTCCTTGGTGAGCATCCGTTCCTGCTGAGTTGGGACCATTTGCTGTGTCCTTGGATGGTAGCTTGGCAGCTTTTAAGACCCCAGACGCCACTCACCAATGTGGGGTGCAGAGAGCTCTCTTAGCAAAACGCTAGTTGTGCCAATTGGCCTGGAATTCGCCTAAGAGCATGGTCCCCCGCCCCCCGCCCCAGCTACTCTATCCTTGCAGTATTGAGTTAAGATGGAAGGAGTACTCAAGTTATGCTGAAGTCCACTTAATGTTGTTCTTGTTTCTAATGTGTCTTATCACTGCTTTCTCCCAACTAGATTTCTAGTAACTATCTAAACCCTCTGCCCTTACCCTCCCTCCCTTCCCTCCCTTGCAGCTGTCAAAGAGTCTTTTCTTCTATACACAAGTCTGTTTTTGAGATCGTAGAGGTCTCATACAGTATTTATCCCTTTGTCGCTGACTACTTTCACTCAACGTAATGTCTCCCAGTTGAAACCAGGTTAGGAGATGTTTCCTGGAGTCATCGTTATTCCTTATCATTGCGTAGTGCTCCATTGAGTATATGTACCATAGTTTACCTATCCATTCTTCTATTGTTGGGCATCTGGGTTGATTCCATCTTTTTGCTATCGTGGACTGTGCTGTGGTAAACATTCTGGTGCATGTGTCTGTTGGTGTGAAAGGCCTTCGTTCTGTAGGATATATTCCAAGTAGTGGAATTACTGGGTCAAATGGTATATTGATATCCATTTATTTTTTATTTTTATTTAACATAACTGAGTAAAAATGTACATTCACATGTAAATTTACATGCCCCCCTATATGCAGCTTCCACTGCTCTCCCTGTCCGGTGACTGAACACTATTCCTCTCTGCTCCATACATGTCTCATCCTCCCAACAGTCTCCTTTCCCCTCCTCTCCTTCCATTCCCCTTCCTCCAGCCAGAGGTCAGCAAGATGATATCCTATAGATGTATAGAACCATAAAGTGCTTCCAACATATGGTTACTCTGCATTGCCAAGTCCATTCCATTCCTGTCCAAAGAGTGGACCTTTGTTATAATTTATGGGAACGGGCAGCATTGTTATAATTTATGGGAACGGGAGCAGGGCCGGGGGCCATGCTCTCAGAGGAACCCCAGAACCGCTGGACCATCAATTGAGGTCTTTTAGGGGAGATCTCATGATGCACCTCCTTTTATTCTTGTGTTGCCAGTGAGGCTCCTCTCTGTGAGCTCCGTCATGGCTATCACTGGTCGTGGCCGGGCACCATCCGGTTCTTCCGGTCCCAAGTCAATGTAGGTACCCACTCTTGTGGGTCTCTCTGTCTTCTCGGTTGTCTTTACCGCATGCCATTTTGGCCCTCGGTGAGCATCCATTCCTGCTGAGTTGGGACCATTTGCTGTGTCCTCGGATGGCAGCTTGGCAGCTTTTAAGACCCCAGACGCCACTCACCAATGTGGGGTGCAGAGAGCTCTCTTAGCAAAACACTAGGTGTGCCAATTGGCCTGGAACTCACCTAAGAGCATGGTCCCCCGCCCCCCGCCTCAGCTACTCTATCCTTGCAGTATTGAGTCAAGATGGAAGGAGTACTCAAGTTATGCTGAAGTCCACTTAATGTTGTTCTTGTTCCTAATGTGTGCTGTCACCGCTTTCTCCCAACTAGATTTCTAGTAACTACCTAAACTAAACCCTCCCCCCCTCGCCCTCCCTCCCTCCCTCCCCTCCCTTGCAGCTGTCAAAGAGTCTTTTCTTCTATACACGAGTCTGTTTTTGAGATCTTATCGTAGAGGTCTCATACAGTATTTGTCCTTTTGTCGCTGACTACTCTCACTCAACATAATGTCTTCCAGTTGAAACCAGGTTAGGAGATGTTTCCTGGAATAGTTGTTATTCTTTATCATTGCGTAGTGCTCCATTGAGTATATGGACCACAGTTTACCTATCCATTCTTCTATTGTTGGGCATCTGGGTTGATTCCACCTTTTTGCTATTGTGGACCGTGCCGCGATAAACATTCTGGTGCATGTGTCCGTCGGTGTGAAAGGCCTTGAATCTGTAGAATATATTCCAATTAGTGGAATTACTGGGTCAAATGGTATATCGATATCCATTTTTTTAAGGAAGCACCAGATTGCCTTCCAAAGAGGCTGGACCATTTTGCAACCCCACCAACAGTGTAGGAGGGTTCCACTTTCTCCACAACCTCTCCAGCATTTGTTGTTTTGTGTTTTCTGGATCATGGCCAATCTTGTTGGGGTGAGATAGTATCTCATTGTTGTCTTGATTTGAATTTCTTTAATAGCTAAAGATCGTGAACATGTCCGCATGTGTTTTTTGGCTGCCTGGATCTCCTCTTCAGTGAAATATCTGTCCATCTCCTTTGCCCATCGCTTAATTGGATGGTTTATCTTCTTGTTATTGATATTTTGTAGTATCTTATAGATTATGGAGATCAGGCGTCGATCTGACATAGAGTTGCCAAATATTTTTTCCCACTCTGTGGGTGTCCTTTTAATTCTATTAATAAACTCTTTGGATGAGCAAAAGTGTTTGATTCTTAATAGTTCCCATTTATCTACTTTCTCTTCTGTTGATTGAGGTTTCTTTGACAGATTTTGGAGTCTGTCCTCATTGTGTGTTAAAACTTCCATTGTTGTTCCTACCTTTTCTTGGATGAGCTTTATCGTTTTAGGTTTGATATTTAGTTCTTTTATCCAGTTGGAGTTGGTTTTTTGTATAAGGTGTAAGATATGGATCTTGATTCAGTTTATTGCAGATGGATAACCAATTTTGCCAGCACCATTTGTTGAAGATACTGTTTTTACCCTAGTTTAATGTCTTAGGACCTTTGTCGAATATCAACTGTTCATAGGCAGATGGTGTCATCTCTGGGGTCTCAATTCTGTTCCATTGATCAGTCTGTCTGTTCTTGTACCAGTACCAGGCTGTTTTGACCACTGTGGCAGTGTAGTATGTTCTAAGGTCGGGTAGTGAGAGCCCTCCCAGTGTGTTCTTCTTCTTTAGTAGCACCTTACTTATCCCGGGCTTCTTCCCTTTCCAAACAAAATTGGTGATTTGTTTCTCCATCTCATTAAAAAATGATACTAGAACTTGTATTGGGATTGCATTATATAAATAAATTGCTTTGGGTAAAATAGACATTTTCACAATGTTAAGTCTTCCTATCCATGAGCAGGGTAGGTTTTTCCATTTATCTAAGTCTCTTTTAGTTTCTTGTAGTAAGGGCTTGTAGTTCTCTTTGTAAAGGTCTGTTGTTTCTCTGGTTAGATTAATTCCTAGGTACTTTATCTTCTTAGGGGCTATCACAAACGGTATAGATTTGATAATTTCCTCCTTAACAGTCTCGTTGTTGGTATAAAGGAATCCTACTGATTTACTTATGTTTATCTTGTATCCTGAGACTTTGCTGAACTCTTCTATCAGTTTGAGTAACTTACTTATAGATTCCTTGGGGTTCTCTGCACATACAGTCATATCATCTGTGAACAGAGATATTTTAACTTCCTCTTTGCCAATGCAGATGCCCTTTATTTGTTCCTTGATATCCATTTTTTTAAGGAAGCGCCAGATTGCCTTCCAAAGAGGCTGGACCATTTTGCAACCCCACCAACAGTGTAGGAGGGTTCCACTTTCTCCACAGCCTCTCCAGCATTTGTTGTTTTGTGTTTTCTGGATCATGGCCAATCTTGTTGGGGTGAGATGGTATCTCATTGTTGTCTTGATTTGAATTTCTTTAATAGCTAAAGATCGTGAACATGTCCGCATGTGTTTTTTGGCTGCCTGGATCTCCTCTTTAGTGAAGTGTCTGTCAATCTCCTTTGCCCATTGCTTAATTGGATGGTTTATCTTCTTCTTATTGATATTTTGTAGTATCTTATAGATTATGGAGATCAGGCAGTCTGACACAGAGTTGCCAAATATTTTTTCCCATTCTGTGGGTGTTCTTTTAATTGTATTAATAAAGTCTTCAGATGAGCAAAAGTGTTTGATTCTTAATAGTTCCCATTTATCTACTTTCTCTTCTGTTGATTGAGGTTTCTTTGACAGATTTTGGAGTCTGTCCTCATTGTGTATTAAAACTTCCATTGTTGTTCCTACCTTTTCTTGGATGAGCTTTATCGTTTTAGGTTTGATATTTAGTTCTTTTTTCCAGTTGGAGTTGTTTTTTGTATAAGGTGTAAGATATGGATCTTGATTCAGTTTATTGCAGATGGATAACCAATTTTGCCAGCACCATTTGTTGAAGATACTGTTTTTACCCCAGTTTAATGTTTTAGGGCCTTTGTCGAATATCAACTGTTCATAGGCAGGTGGTGTCATCTCTGGGGTCTCAATTCTGTTCCATTGATTGGTCTGTCTGTTCTTGTACCAGTACCAGGCTGTTTTGACCACTGTGGCAGTGTAGTATGTTCTAAGGTCAGGTAATGAAAGGCCTCCCAGTGTGTTCTTTTTCTTTAGTAGTACCTTACTTATCCGGGACTTCTTCCCTTTCCAAACAAAATTGGTGATTTGTTTCTCCATCTCATTAAAAAATGATGCTGGAACTTGTATTGGGATTGCATTATATAAATAAATTGCTTTGGGTAAAATAGACATTTTCACAATGTTAAGTCTTCCTATCCATGAGCAGGGTAGGTTTTTCCATTTATCTAAGTCTCTCTTAGTTTCTTGTAGTAAGGGCTTGTAGTTCTCTTTGTAAAGGTCTGTTGTTTCTTTGGTTAGATTAATTCCTAGGTACTTTATCTTCTTAGGGGCTATCGTAAATGGTATTGATTTGATAATTTCCTCCTTAACAGTCTCGTTGTTAGTATAAAGGAATCCTACTGATTTACTGATGTTTATCTTGTATCCTGAAACTTTGCTGAAAAAGCCATTTTGTTTTCTTTATCTACTAATAACTTGTCTGTTTGTCCCTTGATAATCAACCCTACCCTTCTGTCTTCCCACCTCATCCTAGGCTAGTTACTCTTTCTACTCCTACTCCCAGATACTGATGCATAATAGACTACTTCCACATTTCCAATTCCCTTTTTGGCTCAGTGTTTCCAGAGACAGATATAGTTCTTCCAGTGGATCCTTCTCCCCACCCCCACCACCAGCAGTGCCCCCTCTAGTTTGGCAGTCAGATGTTAGCCCATTTCCAAATACTGCCCAGTCAGGGTACCCTTCGCCCTATCATCAATTCATGGCCTGCTCCAGTGAATTGCATGATATCAACCCTGGTATGTTTAAGTTTCATAATGTAGGGACAGCACCTGTTATCATTTCCAAAAATACATGGAATGGATATTTTCTTTGGGGTTAAAATTCTTTGTGGGACTTACTGGGCTTGAGGGATAAGATCTGTCAGAGGACATCTAGGTCAGTTAAGGTAACATAATTTGTAAAGAAACCATTTTATGTACAACTGTGATAAGTTGTCTGGGGTCTTAAAAGTTTTCAAGTGGCCATCTGAGATACAGCTATTGGTCTCTTTCCACTGGAGCAAAGGAGAGTAACAGTAAACAAAGACTCAAGAAAACAATTACTCCAGAGAGCTAAGGACCCCAGAAACCACAGGCTGCACTAGCCTGAGATCCGAGGAACTAGATGGTTCTAAGCTACCACAACTGGCGTCTCTGACTGCATCACAGTAGAAGGTCCTGCTTAGAGTGAGAAAAGAAAATATGTAGAACAAAAGTCAAATTTATGAAGAAGACCAGGTTTACTTGTCTGAGAGATACTGATGGAACCCCTGAGACGATAGCCCATAGACAATCTTCGAACTTGAAACCAAAGCCATTCCCAGAGATCACTTTTCAGACAAACAGTAGACAGGCTGATTAATAAACGTGTGAGGGAAATGCTCCTTAAAAAATCATCTAAATGAGGCTGTCTTAGGCTGGATTTTCTAGGGAAGCAAAACCAGTAACACATGTAGGTACAAGGAAAGATTTATAATATAGATAGATAGATAGATATAGATATAGGAAACAGCTCACACAGTCACAGAAGTTGAATCTCCCAAGTCCTGGCAAAAGCCTCACATGGCTATGGAAGCTGATGAACCCAAATTCAGCAGGTCACAGACCAGAGTTCTAGATCACTGGTTGTGTAGGTCAGTGCATCCCAAACTGGCGGTGAAATGGAGCGGCAGAGGCTGACAAACCCAGAATCAGCAGGTTAGGGAGCGGGACTCTCAAGTACCGACTGTAAGGACTGATGAATCCAACAGCTGCTAGTTTGAGTCCAGGAACCAGATGCTGGAAGAAGAGAGCAGGAGCTCCTGGCTACGTGAGCAGACCAGCAGTAGTAGTGGGAGTTCGAGAGATGAGAGCTGAGGGGCGGGAAGCCACCACAGACAGCTGCCCTGCCACTTAATACAGCAGCCAAGTATGGAGTAGCCAAGTTGACATAATCTTGACCACCACAGAGACCAAAAAGACAGCATACACCCAAAGCAGAGATGCAAAGGCAAGAAGGGAGAGGAAAACCAGGTGAAACAGAACACTCAGAGTGGTAATGGGGAGAATGCGGATACATCATGGGAGTGCAGTAGTATCTTGGAACAATTTGTGTATCATCCATTGAATGGAAAACTAACCTTTACCTAATGTGCAATTTAAAAAAAAAGAAAAGAAACATATATTCCATATGATACTTACTGATAGAAAGAGCCCTCATGCTGCAGTGGTTAAACACTTGGCTGCTAACTAAAAGGTGAGTCTTTGGAATCCACCAGCTGCTCTGTGGGAGAAAGATCTGCTGTCAGCCTCCATAGAGATCATACCCTAGGGGACAGTTCTCTTCTGTCCTAAAGGGTCACTGTGAGTAGGAATAGGCTTCATGGCGGGTTTGGTTTAGTTTGGTTACTGATAAATAATATACTTGTAATATGTACATTCTATATTATGTATATCTTAGTTGTCCAGTCCTCATATAACAGAAATGTCACCAGTGGATGGCTTTAGCAAAGACAAGTTTATTCTCTCCACAATCTAGTAAGCTACAAGTCCAAATTCAGGGCATTAGCTCCAGGTGAAGATTTTCTCTCTTGGCTGGCTCTTAGGGAAGGCCCTTGTGATGATGCCTCAGTCTTGCCTTGGTCTGGGAGCATCTCAGTGCAGGCCTATGTTGTGTTCTTAGTAGACATTTCATCATCATAGTAAATTTTTATGATTTGTGTATTTTTTTTAACATGTGTACTGAAATAGATCTATAAGTTTATATGTGAGGGGTGGAGTCAAGATGGCAGACTAAACACACGTCTCCCTAAACCCCTCTGGAAACCAAGAACTGAGCTGATAATTAAACGGAGCCTTCTGGACACCTAGTGAACCTTAGGACACAGCATAGTGCTGTTAACTTGGACTTCGTACCACTGAGCACAAAGCTTCCTCTCTTTCCCTGACCTCTGCTCTTGGTGAGTGCTGGCTTTCATGGACCAAGGGTAACTTGCCATTTTAACTTTTTTTTCTCTGTCTTGGCTGGCGGGCAGAGCTGGGGCTTGACTGGAGCTGGCGTCGGAGCACTGCTGGTGGGATCAGTGGGTGAGATTGCCATATTTTGAGAGCCCGGCTTTGGACTCTGCATCTCAGTGCCTTTGGCCTCTCTTTCCACCTCCACCATTGACTGGCCTGTTTTGGGACAGGTGGGGAGCTTGTGCAGGATGCCATCTGTTTCCACTGGGAGGTGGATAGACCCATATGGAGGCCTCAGTAGGACCTAATTCCTAGGCTGGGAGGCAGTGCCTCCCTGGAGGGGAGCACTGTTCCAGTGGTAACCCAGTATTCTACTCATTGTCACCTACGGCTGGGGCCCAACAGCAGAGGACAGCAGGCCAGTAGCCTTTCTGTATTTTGAACTAGTTTATAGCATCTGGGGTTGGATATAGAAATGCTTACTTTGTCAACTGGCAAGAGGGACCTGTACACCTAAAACCTGACTGACTTTGGAAGTTGTCAGATACCTTTTACCTTTCATTTTAAGATGGCCTAGAGAAACAACTGTGGTCCATCCTCACAGCATCTCTCCAGCCACTGTTGACTCACATGATGCCCCAAAAGCAACAAACTCTGGATAAAAGTATAGCCAAGAAATCACCCCTGGCTTGAGAAGGCTCCCCAAAGAAACAACCAAAAAACTTCCCAGATGAAGAAACCTTTCAGTAACTATCGGCAGGTGAATACAAAAGGATTATATATAGAGCCCTGCTAGACCTTATACAAAATGCAGCAGAACAAAAGGAAAAATTAAGCAAGCTGTTCGATCTGATGGAATACCAGTACTCTGAAATCCAACAGATCAAGAACAAAATCAAAGAGATAGAAACTTCAATTCAAAGCCAAGAAAGCAGAATGGAACAGATGGAAAATAGACTTTCTGACTTGGAAGAAATAGCTACTGACTTCAGCATCTAGGAGGAGAAATCAGAAAAAAGAAACAAGAAAATTGAAGAAGCATTAAGAAGCATGTGGGACTCTATTGAGAGGAACAATCTACAACTAATTTGAGTTCCTGCACAGGGCAAGACACCTGAGAACACAGAGAGTACTGTGGCTGAGCTGCTGACAGAAAATTTCTCAGAAATTATGAAAGAAGAGAATATAGATATGCAAGATGCATATCAAACACCACTCAATATAGATCTAAAAAGAAAGACTCCAGGACATATTATAATCAAGCTTAACAAAATGAAACATAAGCAGAAGCTCTTAAAGGCAGCAAAACTCAAAGCAAAGCTAACATTGCTTTGAGTTTTGCTGCCTTTAAGAGCTTCTTCTCAATATTGGACAGATTGTCTAGAAAAAAGCTCAGTAAAGACACAGAAGACCTTATTGCCACAATTAACCAACTAGACGTCATCAACATATACAGACCTTTCTATCTAGAAGCAGACAACTATACCTTCTTCTCCAGTGCACATGGAACATTCTCCAGAATAGACCATGTGTTAGGACATAAAGCGATTCTCAACAAAATCAATACCACTGAATTAATGCAAAGCATTTTCTCAGATCATAAAGCCATAAAAGTCAAAATCAATAGCAGAAAAAAAAAAGAAAGTGGTACTCATGGAAATTGAACAATATCTTGCTCAAAAAGCCATGGGTTATGGAAGAAATCAAGGATGAAATAAAGAAATTTGTGGATTCCAATGAGAATGAAAACACCTCCTGCCAGAACTGATGGGATACAGCCAAAGCACTGCTCAGAGGTCAGTTTATCTCCATAAATGCACACGTCTGGAAGAAGAAAGAAACCAAACCAAAGAACTGACCCTACAGCTCGAACAAGTACTGAGAGAACAACAGAGGAACCCCTCAGGCTCCAGAAGAAAACAGATCCTAAAGATTAGAGCAGAACTAAATGGATTAGAGAATAGAAGAACAATGGAAAAAGTTGAAAAGACCAAAAGCTGGTACTTTGAAAAGATCAACAAAATTGACAAACCATTGGCTTAACGTACAAAAGAGAAACAGGAGAGGAAAAAACCCGAATAAGAAATAAGATGGGAGATATCACAACAGATCCAGCAGAAATCAAAAGTATCATAACAGAATACTGCAAAAGACTGTACTTGAAGAACAAATTTGAAAACCTAGAGGAAATGGATAAATTCTTAGATTCATATCACCTACCAAAATTATCACAAGGTGAAGCAGAACAGCTTAATAAACACATTGCAAAGGAAAAGATTGAAAAAGTCATCAAAAAAATACCAACCAAAAAAAGCCCTGGCCCACATGGCTTCACCACAGAGGTCTACCAAGCTTTAAGAGAAGAGTTATCTCCAATACCACTGAGACTATTTCACATCAGAGAAAGGAATGGAATACTCCCAAATTAATTCTGTGAAACCAGCATAATCCTGGTACCACAGCCAGGGAAAGACCCAACCAAAAAGGAGAACTACAGACCAATATCACTCATGAATCGAAATGCAAAAATCTTCAACAAAATTCTTGCCAAGAGAATTCAACAACATATCAAAAAAATAATCCATCGTGGTCAAGTTGGACTCATACCAGAGATGCAAGGCTGGTTCAACATCAGAAAAACAATTAATGTGATCAAGTACATAAATAACACAAAAGACAAGAATCACCTGATTTTGTCTATTGATGCAGAAAAGGCATTTGATGAAGTCCAACACCCATTCATGCTAAAAACTCTCAGCAAAATAGGAATAGACGGCCAATTCCTCAATACAATAAGGGCCATATATACAAAGCCAACTGCCTACATCATCCTGAATGGAGAGAGACTGAAAGACTTTCCCTTGAGAACAGGAACTAGACAAGGATGCCCACTCTCACTTCTCCTATTCAACATTGTACTAGAAGTTCTAGCCAGAGCAATTAGACAAGACCAAGAAATAAAGGGCATCTGTATCAGCAAAGAAGTACAAATTTTCCTATTTGCAGATGATATGATTATATATGCAGAGAATCCTAAAGAATCCATAAGTAAACTACTCAAACTGATAGAAGAGTTCAGAAAGTCTCAGGATGCAAGATAAACATAAGTAAATCAGTAGGATTCCTTTGTACCAACAATGAGATTATTAATGAAGAAATCACCAAATCAATACCATTTACTATAGCCCCTAAGAAGATAAAGTACCTAGGAATAAATCTAACTAGAGAAGTAACAGACCTTTACAAAGAGAACTACAAGTCCTTACTACAAGTAACTAAGAGAGACTTACATAAATGGAGAAACCTACCCTGCTCATGGATAGTAAGACTTAACATTGTGAAAATGTCTATTTTGCCCAAACCAATCTGCTTATATAATGCAATCCCAATACAAATTCCAGTGACATTTTTTAATGAGATGGAGAAACAAATCACCAACTTTGTATGGAAAGGGAAGAAGCCCTGGATAAGTAAAGCACTACTGAAGAAGAAGAACACACTGGGAGGCCTCTCACTACCCGCCCTTAGAACCTATTACACTACCACAGTAGTCAAAACAGCCTGGTACTGGCATAAATAGAGACAGATAGATCAATGGAACAGAATTGAGACCCCAGAATTGACACCATCTTCCTATGAACAGTTGATATTTGACAAAGGCCCTAAGACATTAAACTGGAGTAAAAACAATCTTTTCAACAAGTGGTGCTCACAAAACTGGATATTCAGCTGCAAAAAACTTTAACTGGATAAAAGACGTAAATATCAAATCTAAAATGATAAAGCTCATCCAAGAAAAAGTGGGAACAATGGAAGTTTTGATACACAGTGTAGACAGACTTCAAAATCTGTCAAACAAACCACATTCAACAGAAGAGAAAATAGATAAATGGGAACTACTAAGAATCCAACACTTTTGCTTATCCAAAGAGTTTATTAATAGAATTAAAAGGCCACCTACAGAATGGGAAAAAATATTTGGGAACTATATGTCAGACTGACGCCTGATCTCCATAATCTATAAGGTATTACAAAATATCAGTAAGAAAAAGGTAAGTCATCCAATTAAGCAATGGGCAAAGGAGATGGACAGGGGCAGTTCTACCCTGGTCTATAACGTAGGAATCAACTTGATGGCAATGTTTTTTTGTTTTCTTAAATCACTAGACCAGCCCACACTATGTAAAGACAATGGAAAGTTCTTCCTAGATAGAAAAACTTGGGGGCATCAACTTTAAAAGGCCAAAGGCATGATTTATTTGTGTAAAGGTTTGGGTTTAGTTCTGGGGAATATAGGTTCTCTTTGAACATTGAATTCTGACTCTGGGTTTTGTTCTGAGGGACACAGGGTTCTCCCAGGTGTCGGTTCAACCATCTGGCCCAGGAGCTGCCTGTGGATTGCCCCACCCTGTCTCCTGGGAAGACCGCTGTCATGATTAACAAATGTGTGGTTATAAAGTGCTTGGATAAAACCAGTGCTGAGAGAGGCTGTGAATAATGAATCAGTGTGAAATGTATTTGTAGAGACACTCCAGTGGTTTCCCCAGAGTTCTGACACTCTGGAAAGAAGGGACAGCAGTGAGCATGGTTTGTTGAAGCGTGTTTCTTGCTAGGTCAAAGGTACTACCGTGTCGGTTCTTTAAATGCCAGTACCAGTACCGGTACCAGTAGCTGTTCAGTGGAGTCTGACTCATGTACCAGAGTAGAACTGTGTTCCATAGGGTTTTCAGTGGCTTACTTTTCTGAAGCAGATCACCAGGCTTTTCTTTTGAGGCACCTCAGGGTTGACTTAAACTGCTAATCTGCTAGTTAGCAAACAACACATTAGCTGTATATGTGAATTGATAGGTTCTTCATTGGAAGACCATAGTCATATCACCTAACCTCTGTCCCCATTAGCTTGTGTGGTCTGAATGAATCTTTCTTCTGGAGTGTTTTCTGTATAGAATGCACTTTTTTTTTTTTGGCCCTATCCTATTGTTGTGTTCCATTGAGTCCATGAGTCTATGAGGTGTGACAATTAAGTTAGTGAACTCATCCTGCTGAATATGATTATGGTCGCCTTCGAAGTACTCCCCTTGGGAAGCTATGCACTGATGCCGGTACTTAGTCCACCCTTCAAAGCAGTTTTGGAACTCTTTTACTGGAATGGCCGTCAGAGCTGTCATCGTATTCCCCTTGATATTCTGAATGTTACCAAATGTTTTCCTTTCAATATTTCCTTTATCTTCTGGTAAAGAAAAAGTCACCGGGGGACAGATCAGGTGAGTAGGGATGGTGTTCCAATACAGTTATTTGTTTAATGGCTAAAAACTCCCTCACAGACAGCTATACAGTTAAGTTCACAAACTTGCCACCATGACACTGTGCGCAATGGCCATTCCAGAAAGAGTTCCAAAATTGCTTTGAAGGGAGGAACTAGGTGTTGGCATCGGTGCATAGCTTCCCAAGGGAGTACCTCAAAGGTGACTGTAGTGATAGTCAGCAGTGAGATATGTAGCAGCTAGAACAATTAAGTTTGTGTATTTAATTGTCAGACCTCGTATTCTGACTCCTACTAACTTGATGTGACAGAGCTGAACTGCTCCACAGGCTGTAATCATCCCAAGAGCAGACAGCCCGGTTGTTTCTCCCACAGAACAGCTGGCGACTTTCAACTGCCAACTTTTTGGTTAGCAGCCAAGTGCTTCCCCTCTGTTCCGCCAATCCCACTTCCCTTATTTTCTTTGTAAACTTGTTGCTCAAGGCCCACACTGTTCATCGCATTCTCCATAATCCCTGCCACCCAGGCTGGTTTAATCTTCCCCTCTTGTGCACGTTCACGATACCAGAGCATGACATTGTGGAGGAAGAAGTCAGTAGTTGACACACACACCTTCTGCGGAGTCCCCAGAGGGAAACACTGCGTGTGTGTGTGTGTGTGTGTGTGTGTGTGTGTGTGTGTGAGATTATTAGGAGTAAAATAGAAATACATAAAATCATCCATACGGAATGTAACATGTAAGTCACTTCTCTGTTCAGAAGAACTTTTCTTTTGTTATAACAGCAAGTTAAAAGGTACCTACCACTTAACTGTATCAAAAACTCTAGGTGAGCCTCCCAGCGTTTTAGTCATGTTGTGATTGTGCACTGGAACCCTGGTGACGTAGTGCTTAAGAGCTCTGTGAAAGGTTGGACATTGAGTTCCACCAGCCACTCCATGGAAACTCTACGGGGCCAGTTCTGCTCTGTCCTGTAGGGTCACTGTGAGTGAGAACTGACTCGACAGCAATGGGTTTGGGACTTACTGTTCGCTGGGGATGGTGTTTACTGAAGGGTGCTACAGTTCCTCATGTACAATGGCTGTGCCTCCTGCTAATTCATATACCTTTGGAGGGCCCTGAGAGGGGCCTTTCTATTCACACCTGGCCTGGCGTATTGCAGGTTCTCAGTAGACGTTTGTAGAATAAGTTTGATCCCTTAAACAAGGGTAAGGAAAACCTGGGACCACCTTCAGTTTTATCTACCTTACACGTGTCCTGTTACCCTGCCCTGAAGGGAGCTGCTCTGTGAAATCCCTGTTTAGAAGTGTGTGGTCCCCAGAAGTGAAGCTGGGGAGGGGAGAAGTCTTGACCCCAGGAGAGCCAGGAAATTGATAGTTTGAGGTGTTTGACAGTTTCCACTAAATTGACAGGGAACAGGAGGTTTCTAGAGGGATTTGGAGCACTTCATTGTTGAAATGGAGGAACTATAAATAGTCCACATTGGGCCATGGGAGAAGCTTCCCTCTGCGTTTTTCCTCCTGGAACACTGTGGGGGTCAGCGGGAACAGGCAGGTCCCATGCACCTGCTCGGGGCCAGCCCCTCTGCCAGCAGGCTGCGGGGAAGCGCTGACGCTGGGGTTTCTGGGGCCGCACTCAGCTCTTTTTCCCTCATTGGGGCCTACCTGTCTCCTAGTTACCCACTGCTGAGATAGCTTCTGGTGGCCACAGCTGCCCTCGCGTACCTTCCTGCCACTTAGTGCCTTCTGGGTCAGTGTCACTTAGACAGGTTCTCATCAGGACAAGGAGCAGCACTTCTTGTGGCTTTGTATGTGGTAACAGAAGCCCAGACAAAGGAGTATAGAAAGTGTACGCTTTTCTATTAAGCAGCTAATAATGGCCAAAGTTTGTTTTGTCTTTGGTGTCCACCTTTTATCCAAGCAGTGGGGACTCATATTCCGCAGTGACTTCGTAGAGGGAGAATTGTCAAGTTCTGTTTACAAGCCACGGAGCCTCTAGCCTGTGTTGAGTCCTGTGTGAGGGACACAGGGTAACCAAGACAAGGTTCCTGCTCACCAGAAGCTGATTAGCAGCCAAGAGGAGAATGAGACAGATTATAGGTGACCATATGACATGACCAGACATACTGGATATCATGGCAGAGCTGCTATTTTAGGAAAAGAAAGGAAGAATTTGATTGTAGTAGCTGAAATGATTCTAGAAGATTTGGTGGAAGAGGTAAGGGTTAAGCTGCATTTTCAAGCATGGGTAGATTTCCAGAAGGTTCAGATAGCCTGAGGTTGAAGAATTTCAGAAGAGAAACAAGCATGGAAAAGATGGAAAGGACTAAGGGTTGGAAGGTCTGAGAGGTGTTCAGAGCACAGGGAAAGATCAGCAACTGCTAGGGGCCACAGCCTGGTGAATTGTAATTTGGGGGCAGCAACCTTGTCCCAGGACTCCCTGGAACAGTTCATGTAGGGTCTTATCGAACATATGGAGCTCGGAGCGTGTCTCTGACCCTCCCTCAGCTGGGCTCCGTCTGTGGCTGCTTCCTTGAAGGCATTCCAAGCCTGCTGCTCACTGCTATTCGGAAATCTTGCCTATGGAGAATATTGTCCCAGAGTAACCTGAGACCTTTGATGTCTGTTAAACTAATTACGCTTCAATCCTCAGAGAGCCTGGGTACTTCCAATCCTGAATGCTCAGCAGATTTTATGTGGCATCTGAATTATTCATGGATGTGATATGCAAGGGGGCTCAGCAGCTTCTTTAGCTAGGAGCAGGTCTTAGGAGGGTGGCCTTACCAGAAGAGAGGCGGCGGCTTGCAGAGTGATGGACGACACAACAGGCCTTCGAGACGAGACCTGCCCCGAAGGGGGCCTGTGCCAGTATGCCCAGACCGTCATCACCACAGCCTGCTTTGGAGGGATGGGTAAGAACCCCTGGATGCCAGGCTCACAGAGGAGGTCCCCAGGGTGGAGACTGCAGCGGCCAGAATGGCTAGACGTTGCCGGTGGCAGGGAGCAGGTATAGCCGCAGGAGCAGGAGAACGCTGAGTGGGCCCAGGTATTGTCATCAGGAGGTAGAGTGGCAGCCCTCTGCCATCTGAGCCCTTCCACAAGAGAATGCTGTTTCTCTGCTTTACCTGCTATTCACGGCACAGGTCACTGTGACGCCAGTAGGCCACTGTGGGTGTTTAGAAGGGCTTTCCTTGCTCTCGGGTTTGTTCATTTCTGACTGCAAAACAAAACAAAAACTGAAAAGCACGTAACTGCGTTATCATTAACAAAACCACAGGCTGTAACTTCAGACCACATCCTTAGAAAATGCATTCTGTGAAGAGTCACAACTTTAGAAGATTTTCCCCTTTTAAAAATGTGTTTTTTGAAAAGCAAGAATCTAGAGGTCTCCACTGGTGATTTAAAGGTGAGAGCTGGTGGCTGGGGGGCATTTTTCTGGGGGGGGAAAAAGGACTTGAATCATGGCCTAGAAAAAGGAAAGGTGGAGTCCATTTGTGGAGAACGGCTGCCTGGATTGACCTGTGACTGGCAGATGAAGAGTGATGGCTAAGGCATCTGTCCCTGAACACCATATTGTCCCTCAGCTCCTGGGCTCTGTGCTTGGGCTTCATCTCACCAGGTGTTTACAGAGCGCCTCCAGGGCACACAGGAAGGGTGCTCAAGGTCTCTGGGCGCAGGGCTCTGGGTGCGCTAGCCTAGGATGCTTTCTCTTCATAGTGTCTCACAGAAGAAGAGTTTGTTTAGGGGCAGCTGAACTGTTTCTGGTGGCAGGATTAGGAATTTCCTCTCTGACAGACTCTGTAGGCCAGCACAAGTCTGGATGAAAGTGAAGCATTTGTCTCCAGCTTTGTACCGTCTGCTGCGATACTTTGTCATACAAACATATATGCCATTACAGGACCCACTGTACTCCTCTGTCCTTTGCTGTGACTCTAATTCTACATGGGGCTGTGACAGGAGGCTGACGTCCATGCAACAGAGGAAGAACTGGATTGGCTTGGGCTTGTTTCGTCCTCTTGCCCATCTTGTGCTTTCTTTGCTGTTTAAAGAAGTTGCTTCCAGGAAGATGCCACTGAAAGTGTATTTGTAAGTCTAGAGGTTTGGCGTCTCTGCTGGGTGTTTACCCTGAGCTATACAGAGAAGATTCAATTGAAAGCTTTGGGCACTTGGAAAAAGGAACCTAGTTCCTGGGTACTCATGGTCATGGTGGCTTCAGTCTCCAACCCACCAGTATCTGGGCTCTAACTTCTCTCTGCTACCCATGAAAGGGGTCAGCCTCTTCCCATTTAGAGGTTGCCACATTGTCTTTAGAAGCAGACATTTGTTGTTCTTCTCAGCCTTCTCTGTGGTCCACATTTAGTTTACTTTATATCCTGAATGAAAATTCATAGTGTGTATCAGGCCACCCTAGATGGTGCAAATGGTAAAGGCACACAGCTGATGAGTGAGAGGTTGGAGGTTCAAGTCTATCAGAGGGGCCTCAGAAAAAGACCTGGCAGTCACTTATGAACATGAACCCCTGAAAATTCCATGGAGCACATTCTACTGTGGCACACCTGGGGTCTCCATGAATCAGAGTCTACAGAGCAACTGGTTTTATTGCTTTATCAAGGTAGTTAATATGGTTTTTTTTGTAGGTACAATTATTTGACTGAAGGATTTATGTATTTACTTTAATGGTCTACTGGGAGATAATTGTTTCTTGGACTAAGTATATGGATTTGTAAGCTTGTCCAAAAAAAAATTCTGAGATAACTGAATGTCGTCTGCTGATAGGACAGCTAGGAGCTGAGCTAGAGTTGATGCTATAGAATTCGTTTTAGTGGCCAATGCTTGATGAACTTAGGGACCAAGAAGGCAGAACAGCTTTGTCATAAAGTAGAAACTTTTTTTTTTTTTGGTCAGAAGATGTTGGATTTGAGGGAGATGATTATCCTATTTGTCTATTAGCTAAGGAAATCTTGGTGATGCAGTGTTTAAAAGTTTGGCTGCTAACTAGAAGATTGGTGGTTTGAATCCATGAGATGCTTCTTGGAAACCCAATGAGGTGATTCTAGTCTGTCCTATAGGGTTGACTCATAACAATGGGTTTTTTTGTTTATTTGTTCAAAGTCGATATTTGTGTGTTGTTAGTGTGTGTTAGAGCCTGTGTTAAAAGTGGCTGCATCTTGCTTCTCTAGGTCCCTTGAAGGCTTTACATGTATTTGTTTCACAAACAGGCATATGAATACACCTAAGCAGATAAAGCTGCTTGGTTTCTGAGATCACAAAGAGCAGAGTTTCAGCAAACTGACCCAGCATAGGGAGTAGAGATTGGGGTTGCAGGGCAGAGATTCCCACACTACAGTATGTATTAGAAGAACACTTTAGAAGAAGCTAGTAGGTCTGAGGTAGGGGCTCCAAGATCTGCATTTTAAATGAGCTGGGAAACATCAGTAAGATAGAAACATCACATATCCTACAGCTCTTAGAAATAGGTAAACAGGAAACAACATGTACAGACTGTCCTACCTGCTCTATAAACTGTTTTTAAAGGAAGACTTTGGAAGAATGCTTTCCTGGGGCAAAGATTGGTAGCCAAGCGATGGAACATTATTTCCCAAACTACGAACAGAAGCGTTGAGAACTGGCTGCAGTAGTAGACAACTTATCTCATCCTTCCCAGCCCCACCCCAGGCTTGGTACCCTCTGGGGCAGGGTCTTACTCCCCATTCTCACTGTGCGTCCCCAAGGCTGGCATGGAGCTAAAAGGATTCTAGCAACTTTGGATTTTCTGGTTCTTGGGCGCTATTTCCAAATCCTGCCTTAGAGATTAGAAGCTGGTGACAGAAGCAGCAAGGATTTCCTTTCTCTGCTCCATCTGCCTAAAGCCTTTGTGGAAGTAGCTGGCCGCTGCAGTAGACACAGTTGTAGCTTGGGAGGCAGCACCCTGGCCCCACCACGGACTTGCTGTGTGGTCATGGGGCAGGCCCTTAGCCACTCTGAGACTTAACCTTCCTTGTCTCAGATTTAAAGGGCTGGCATAGTTCAGTCCTTCCCAAATGTTGGTCCTGGCCTGGGAAACCTTTAGGAATATAAATTCCTGGGTCCTATCTTATTCTGTAGGTCTGGGCTAGTGCCCCAGAACTGGTATTTTTCAAGGCTCTACAGATGAGTCAGATCCGACTCAACGGCACTTGGCTGGCTACTGACGACTCTTGTACAGTGGGAGTTGGAAGCTACTGAACTGGCTTATCTTTAAAGGTCTCTCCAGCTCTAGAATTCTGTTTAAAATATCTAATTTTTTTCCCTTACTATTTTTATTTTACTTTATTTTATTGTACTTTAGATGAAGGTTTGTAGAACAAAACCAGTTTCCTGTCAAAAGGTTGGTGCTGTATTGTTTTGTGACATTGGTTAGCAACAACACAACGTGTCAACACTCTGATTCCTCACCCTTGGGTTCCCTGTTGCCAGCTTTCCTGTCCTTTCTTGCCTTTTAGTCCTTGCCCCTATGCGGGTATGCCACTTCAGTGTCATTTTGTTTTATGGGCCTGTTTACTCTTTCTAATCTTTATGTGAAGGGTGACCTGCACGAGTGACTTCAGTGCTGAGCTAGAAGGGTTTCCAGTGGCCATGCTCAGGGTTTCCCAAGTCACTGTCAGGCCAGCGAGTCTGTTTTCTTTTTATTTTTTTCAGTATTTTGTCCTACGTTTTTCTCCAGCTCTATCCGTGACCTCTCTTGTGATCTCCATCAGAACGGTCAGTTTTGGTAGCTGAGCACCGTCTAGTTGTACTGGACTGAGTTGTCTAAGAGTTTTAATAAGGAGCCCTGGTAGCACGGTGGTTAAGCACAGCCGCTAACCTAAAGATGGGCAATTTGAACTCACAGCAACTCCAGTGGAAAAAGATGAGGTATTCAGTGTCTGTAAAGAACAGATTATGAGGCAGTTCTACTCTGTCCTGTAGGCTTGCTATGAGTTGGAATTGACTTGATGGCAATGGTCGTGAATAAAGGTTTTAATGAAGAGAAATTTGAGGGAATATATAATAGCCTAGTGACAAGAGGAGTTTGGGTTTATTCACTTTGACTTGTGACAACTGCATGGTTATAGACTATCATTTATTATATTTAACCTTACGTGTGGATGTCACAGGGTAAATATTCATTACCGGGATTGTCCTTTGTATATCAGCACTCTAATTACCTAAGGATTCTGTTAGCTTGTAACTTGGTGAAAATACACGCTATCTACATAATCATTTGGTCCTCATCATGTCACTTTGCAAGAGATTCTAGAATAGGAGAAGACCTTCAAGATGACATTAAAAATATTATTAGCATTGGATTAATGGACTGAGATGGAAGGATTTTCATGGCACAACAGGGTGAATCTCTAACTAGAAAATGGAAAAGAAATGACTCTTTATTATGGCCTGGTGCTGATTTTGTTGGTAGCTGAAGCTGAGGAAATTTAATTGAGCCACCCCTCCACCCCCATGAAATCTGAAATAATAAAGAACTTAGAATCTGCTTTCTGAGTTTTCTCTGTCATAGTTTAGACATAGTTTCTCTGTCACAGTTTACTATATACATACAACATGTATATAGTTTATGCCTAGACATAATCTCAGTGCCATCAGATAAAACTGAATATACTGGGAGTATTTGCAGGTGACCTCCCTTTGATCCCACAGCTCTATCCTGCCTTTTGCCCTGAATATTAATTTGAGTTTTGAATATGGCATAGTCTTGAGTTCCTAGCAGTGGCTGTTTATATATTATGCCTGATCATCTGACTGAGTATCTGGAGCTCTAAGCTCTTTCAGGTAATCTCTTAAATACATCTCCTTTAATATTCTTTGCTGGGTAGTGAGAACAGAATGATAAGGAGCCAGGAGAACAGAGAGAGAGTTGTGGGGAGATGCCGTTTCTTCAATCTCTGTTTCTACTTCTCATGCCTTTGTAATCTACGCCAAGATGCCATCCTTCCTCGGGTTAAAGTGTCTGGGAAGATTGTGTAACTCTGAGAAAAGCAAAGCCTCCTCATCAGAAAGTAGCAGGGGCTCCTGCAGAAGGGCACTGGTGATCAAGGACGTGAGTGTCACTGGGACCCTTTGGCCCCCTCACAGGCGAGCCACCATCACTCATTTGTTGTACCTACACCCTGAGGACCACTGTCTGTGTGAGCACGCGTTTAACAGCCTTGATCCCCTGGGTAAGTGGTAAGTGAGAGACCCTACTGTAACGAGGTTTTAAGTTTTATGAGTAAGTAAACAAGTATCAAGGCCAGTAGTGGTTCAGAGGTGGAATTCTCTCCACTCATGCCAGAGACCCAGGGAAGATTCATAGCCAGTGTACCTCTTCTTGCACAGCTGCATGTTGCTAGCTTCCAAACTCAGACAGACTAGGAAGAAAGGCCTGGCAATCTATTTCTGAAAATCAGCCAAAGAAAACCCTGTCGATCAGAATGGTTTCTAGTTGATTCTGACTCACAGGGACCTTATAGGACAGAGTAGAACTGCCCCATAGCATTTCCAAGGAGCACTTGGATTCAAACTGCTTACTTTCTGGTTAGCAGCTGTAGCATATAATCACTGCACCACCAAGGTTTCCAACTCTAGTGTGTTATGACCTAAATAAATTTGTGTTCCACATTGTATCACTTCTTAGAGACAGCTGGTCTTGTGCAGTATGCAAAAAGTAAAGAGGTTTATAATACTGAGAGCACTTATCAAGGCTTCTTTTCAGTGAAGCTCATTAAAACACGGACATTCATCTGTCTGCCTAGACAGAGGTGGAGAAAGGCCAGCCTGAGGTTAGTCCTCTCACTGTCAGGCTTTCTGAACAGACAATGATGGCTTTATTAAAGAAGGTGATACCTACCCAACTCTTCACTTCCTCTCAAAATTAATGCTAGAATTAGTACAGCAGGGTAAAGACAATTAGACATGGTCCCTATAAGCACATAAAAATGTCAGATGAGCCAGAGAGCATCACCTGCACTTGATAATTCTTGGACCACTAGAGAGAATGACAGAGTTGGATTAAGGTTAGGTTTCGTGAGGGTGTTAACTGACTGAATGCTGGCTAGGAGAGGCTGGCGAGCTAAGGTGGGACCGGGAGCAGATTCTGATAGATTCTTGACTTCTTTTTTGCTGCTCTTTCCCCCTCTGCAGGGAGCAGGCAGTAACAGGAGAAAACCCACAGACCATGCGTGCCTTCTGATCCCAGACCTCTTACGTCCGTGTGCTGCTCTAGAGAGACCATTTAGAGTGAAGTCAGCTTCCTGCAGGCAGTTAGGGCCACTCTGTCGTGTGTCAGCTTCAAATGCCTGTGGGTACCGCAATTCCACTTATGGAGGAAACACAAAGTCTTATTCCGCAAACGTGGATTTAAAAAACCCTGAAAATACAGATTTCTGTTGGAGCTCGTATTCAAGCAGGAGTGGTCTGGTGCTCCTACTGAGCTTTCTGCTGAAAGAGATTCGGATCAGCTTTTCTGGGATGAGCTGTTGATGCTCGTGAAAGCAATAGGTGTGTCTTTAGGGAAAGGCAGGAAGTCAGGGGGAGACCAGGTAAATTGCAGATGAATGAGAAAGTGCCCCAGACAATGGCTTGTCCTCAGGTTCAGTCAGGAGAGAACCAGGGAATAAACAACGTCAAAGAGAATGTTGGGTAAAGGGCAGGGGAATCTCCTTTGAGACATCCATCCTTTGAGATATCCGTACCTTAGTGGAGGCAGACAGGGAAACCTGGGGGATTAGTTCCCTGTGGTAACTTTGAGGTTGGACATTCCAGATTTGAGTCTCAGCTCTTTGACTTACCAAACGTGTTCTTTTGGGAAGTTAGTGTCACCAAGTCAAAGTATTCCCATCTGTAAAGCATGCAGAAGAATGCCTACCTTATATGATTGCTGTGGTGGCATAGTACTATGACTGCTGAGCTAAAGGTCTGCAGTTTGAATCCACCAGGCATACCTTGGAAAGTCTATGGGGGCAGTTCTACTCTGTTCTATAGGGTTGCTATGAGTCAGAACCAGCTCAGCAGTAATAGGTTTGATTTTGTGTGTAGTATGTGATTGTTGTCAGCAGGGCTGTTCCTAGAGCATGCCAATTGAGTTCATGAACTCAGCCTAGAAAAGGTGCTGCGTACCTCATTGCTGAATATCACTACAGTCACCTTTGAAGGACCCCCCCTTGGGAAGCTATGCACCAATGCCAGCACCTAGTCCACCCTTCAAAGCCGTTTGGGAACTCTTTTAATGGAATAGCCATCAGGACTGTCATTGCATTCTCCTTGATGTTCTGAATGTCACCAAAATGTCTTCCTTTCAGTATTTCCCTCAACTTTGGGTAAAGAAAAAAGTCACCGGGGGTCAGATCAGGTAAGTAGGGATGGTGTTCCAAAGCAGTTATTTGTTTACTGGCTAAAAACTCCCTAACAGACAGCTAGACAATTAAGTTTATGAACTTGCCACTGTGCCACTTTGCCACTGTGTACAATGGCCACTGCAGAAAGAGTTCCAAAATAGCTTTGAAGGGTGGCCTGAGCGCTGGTGTCAGTGCATAGCTTTGAAGGGGAGTACTTCAAAGGTGACTGCAGTGATACTCAGCAGTGAGGTATGTAACACTCACAACAATTAAGTTCACACGCTTAATTGTCGGACCCTGTATATAGGACCCAGTGCAAATATTTTTCTGTGGGTCTTCTATCTAAATAAACAATTTGAGTTACCTGAAATCAGTGTGTCAACAGCCTGATCGCACTTAGCCTGGGGGAGAAACGCCAACTTCAATAGGGAGGAATCATTTCCCAGGTTTTTCTCCTGGAATTGTGCCAGCTCCAGCCCCAGAGCCAGAAGTACAAGTCCTGCAGTTCCTCAGGGCATCTGGTTGACACCCTGCGTGGCCACAGCAGCGGGGAAATGGAAGGGGGTGGTGAACAGAGTCATAACTCCCTGACAATGAGCCTGGGGTACTCCACCCAGGCAGGAAGGCTGGCCTTGGTGGTCCCAGGCACTGGGGGGGACTTAGAAAATTTTGATGAAGGCGTGGAGCCAGGACAGAGGTCCTGCTTGTCTAAGTCTCAAACATGATGAGGATTCAGTGAGAACAACCATATAGAGTGGAAGGGATGGTGGCAAACACCAACCCCTCTAAAGGTTAATGATGGAAATAATAATAATAGTACGTGATTTTAAAAAATAACTACTTCTGTCACTTGTCTTCCACAAATACAAAGCTATAGAGGACCAGTTTGGGAGTTTGGGGGTGCCAGGGCCCAGGAGTGTGGATGCAGCACAGGAAACAGGATTCCCAGGAAGCCACGGCATGCGAAGCCACGGCGTGTGCTCTGGCTATCCTCTTGAGGACAGGTGCTTGGGGGTAGCGTGTGCTCCCGCTGTCAAGTGTGTTCTTCTGCTGGTGAAGCCCCCGTCTGCTTGGGCGCAGTCCTGGCAGGTCACTCCGGCGTGCTTGCCGAGGCCTCCTGCCACTGCCAGACAGATGGACCTCAAGATGCTGCGGCTTCCTGTTGTTGTCTGGGGCTCAGCTCCTGCTCTGAACCTGGGTGAGGGCTCTGCGCCTTTCAGGGTACACCCACCTGCATCTCTCCTTTGTCGTGCTCAAAACAATGCTAGGAAGCTGGTCGGGGGAGGAACCCTTTTCCCTGTTTAAGAACAGGAATTGGCAAGAAGCAGAGAGCTACGGACAGAGCAGATCTGCCAATGAACTTACAAAATAGCTTCTGCACTGTGTGTGTGTGACGGCAGCCTTGGTGGTACAGTGGTTAAGTGGTCAGCTGCTAACCAAAAGGCCAGCAGCTCAACCCCACCGGCCTCAAGACAAAGATATAGCAGTCTGCTGCCATAAAGAACAGAGACTTGGAAACCCTATAAGGGCGGTTCTGCTCTGTCCTGTACTGTCACCAAACCGACTGCCAGTCGAGTGAATTCTGACTCACAGCGAGTCTATAGGACAGAGTAGAACTGCCCCCTCGAGTTTCCAAGCAGCACCTGATGGATTCACACTGCCAACCTTATGGTTAGCAGCCCTAACACTTGACCGCTGTGCCACCAGGATTTCCACGGTGTCGCTAGAAGTTGCCATCAACTCAACAGCTTTGGGACTGGTGTAGGTAACTCTCTCTGTAATTGTAAATACTGTCCCGTTCTAGAAAAATAGCTGCCATTCATTCACTCAAATACCATGTCAAGTGCTTTATAATTTTGCCTTGTTTAGTATTCCCAATAACTCAGCAAAGTGAGTGCTATTTTTATCCTAGCTTTACAGATGAGGAAACATGCAATTAGGAAACTTGGCAGAGTTCAAACAGGTGGCGAGCTGGGTTTGACCTCAGTCTGCCTGACCACCAGTGTCACCCTCTCAACCGTGATGCTGTGTTGCCTCAGCCTAAGAACAGATGGTCCATGAGGTCTGCTGGGTGCTAGCACCCACATTTCAAGTTGGTGCATAATACTACTCATCAAGTCTTTTAGTAACTAAATTTAAAGCCAGTTTTAGGAAATAAATTCCTTCTGCCAGAAAAAATAGACAACATTTCTTTTCCCCAGTCCGTAAGTACAGGGTTTCTGTGTGGAGTTTTCTCTTTGTTCTATTCTAGGAGCTTAGAGTAAGTTTTTGAGCCTGTTTTTCTTTTTTGTCCTTCTGAGCTTCTGGGTCTAGTCCAAATGAAAGAGAGAGCCCTGGTGATGCAGGGGTTAAGTGTTTGGCTGCTAACTGGAAAGTTCATGGTTGGAGCCCACCAGGTGAGGGAAAAAGATGCTGGCCATCTGCTTCTGAGAAGACTCCTAGCCTGGGAAGCCCTGTGGGGCGGTTGCACACTGTTTTATAGCATCCTGTGAGTTGCAATCACCTCACAATGGTGGTGGTTTTTTTTTTTAAACAAGTGAAAAAGCAGCGTTAGGGCAATTACTTCCTTGGCAAACAAACAACAGAGAGCAGCACTGTTATCCAAAGCCCTGGAGCTATCTAAAGAGGGTTCCCATGATTGTGTCAGCTGAGTTCAAATCCCAAAGCAGAATGTTCTGGACTGGAAACCAGAGACCAACGTAGAGTCAGCAGGCTCATTCCTAGAAAAGCAATTCATATCCCTGAGGATGGAAAATTGGCTCTAGTCTGGTTAAAGCATTTGTTGTGGCCCCTTTGTTACGTTCAGTACATTCCCAGGCATGGTCTTCTGTAGGGGTGGTCCCCCCAGGACCCACAGGCTCTGATTTACCATATAATTGAGAGATCCTCGTGGGTGTTTGTACACTGTTGTTGCATACATCAGTATTAAGCTGTTTTCAAGTTGATCATAACCTATAGCATTCTGATTCTTTAACTTTCTCTTTGTTCACCTTCTGATTCCTTTCACTATCGTTGTCCCAATTCTGTGGATTGGGCGTGTGTGTTAGAGGGCCAGGGGTAGGTGTTGGGTATTATGGGCATAAAAGGGGCTTGTCCACAGGTTGAAGGGCACATTCCTTCACACTGTGGAGCTCTTCTGTAGCAGGTGCCCAGTGATACTGTGTTGGGAAAAAGTGTCTTGTGAACCTCAGACTCAGTTATGAAGGCCTCCTTTGAATTTGAGAGACGAGTTCGACTTGGCCATGATGCAATTTATCCTGGGAGATAAGACAGTGAGGCGTGTCTGGTTTCTCCCCTCAGTCCCATGCCTTTGACTGGTACTTTTGACTAGTGGCTCTTCTGAGACCCAAAGAGGTAACTAAGTCTCTGCTGTTTGCAGGGGGTATACTACCTGGGGACAGGTCAGGCCTGTAGGGCACAACCGTGTGCTGTGGGACTGTGCTCCCCTCAAAAACAGCAGCCTTAGTCTGACTTGTGTTGAGCATGGAACCCATCAGTGGTGACTGTTTTTTTTGTTCCCAGTTGTGGAAGGACATGGAAGGACATGGAAGCAGAGACATTTAAGGTTTAAGCTGTGTGGTAAAGCATTAGACCCTCTGTATGTATTGATTTCCCCACTGATTACTAGTTACCTTCTAACCCCTTATAGCTCTTCCCCACCTCCCACAAGGCTTCCCATTCCATTACTTGAGTCATTTTTCCTAGAATCAAAGATTTCAAGTCCTTGATAGTCAGGCCTTGTCTTTCTGTCATGTCCTACCTTTAACCCCGATGGTGGATTTCGTTGTCTCAAGTGTTCGAGGGACCTTTCCTGTTGGGTCTCTGCACAGGCCCCTACATTTCTTGGCACGCCTTCCCAGTTCTTAGCCCCCTGACCCACAGGCAGGATCCAGGGTAAGCTTTGCCTCCTCTGAGGAGGCTTGTCCTGTCCCCCGCCTCATCCCACGGTGTGCTTCTGCAGCAGTCCAGGCGCGTTCAGTTAGAGCGGGCTGTTTACACATCTGTCTTGCTCAGTACACCGCAGAGTTCCTCTCTGTGGCATGGAGGGAGGCTCTTTGGGTTTTTTATTTCCATTATAGTACCTGGCATGGAAAAAGCTGTGTGTTGAGTGAATGAATAAATGTTTTAAAAAATGAAATAACCACAGTAGAATAGAATTTGGCATAAAACTGGCCCCTCCCACCCCACGCCCCAGCCATCAAGGAGCTAAAGCCAGGAGAAGCAATAGAGCAGAGCAACCACAAGAGCCAGGCGCTACCCAAGAACAAAGTTCGGTCCTGCTCTCTGTAGCTGAAGGACCTGGGAAAGTTAATTAACATCTCTGAGCCTCCATTTTTTTTTTCACATGTAAAATACAGGTGCAACTACCTACACTGCCGTAATATCATGAGGATTAAAAGAAAATGTAAATATATAGCACTTAGTAGATCCTCAATAAATACTTGCCTCTTCCTTCCTTATTCTATCCCCCATGTGTAAGAAGCAAAGTAAACAGTATAGATAAGAAGTATAATTGTTCTTCAGAGGAAGAGACTGTCACTTGGAGCAGGGTGCCCAGGGAAAGAAAATACAGGTCTTGAGCTAGGTAACAGATAAGATTTACCCAAAATGTGAATAGTAGAAAAGTGTTAAAATGATATGAGACAAAATAGAAGACATTTTTCACCTAATTTCACTGTCTGAATCTGCTTGAACCAGGCTTACGTGTGTGTGCACATGCGCGCACGTACGTGTGCACATGCATGTGTGTGGCTGTGTGGATGTGTTGTGCTGTCTCTTTTGTTCCTTTTAAGCCTCAGGAATGTGTGGGCAAGTAACTCTTTTCTTACGAGATGTTCCAAACTAATTTACTTCCTTGAGTAACTAAATCTGCTGAAATGTTCCATTAGTTTTAATTATATGTTCTGAAAAATTAATCTTAAGATCAGAGACTAACATGGTTCTGTTTAAGTTTATTGTTTGGCATTGTTTTTATCCTGGCTTTAAACTTTTTTGACTTGGACTTCGAATGGCCTGCCTTCAAAGAAACCCTTGAGTTTACATCATTTGATCGTGATGAGCCTGGGGTGTGACCCAGTGCTTATGATTTAGACTCGTGTAAATTTAACAAATCAGCCATGAGCTTGGAATGGCCATGGGGTGTGTGATGAAGAAGCCAACAAGATGATAGTGGAGACCGTGTCCTACTACTGGTCAGGGTGGAGAGGTAGCCAGCAGAGCAGTGAGTCCTTCTTCAAACTCCCCAAGTTGCCACACCCAGAACACATTTAAGAACTGCTTTGCAGAATCAAGTTTCATAGCTCTTCCAATGTAAATACTTTGGATCTCAAGATGAACTGTGACATGCTTTAGAATTCTAGATGTTTGTTAAAGATATAACTAAAACTTTGACATCAACACCCTCATTTTTACAGGACTCGGGAACTAAGGCCCAGAGACATGAAGTGACCTAGATTCAAGACCTAGGCCACCTTTCTCCTTGTTTAATACTACCGAAGAGAATGCCCAAAGATTGTCAGACATTTTTTTAGTGTACTTGGAAGCTCGGCCAGGTGATAGGACCTGTGAAGCCTCTTGGCATGTCTCCTTGTTGCTGTCATTGCTGAGTACTGTTCAGTCATTTCCAACTGTAGAGGCCCCATGCGCCGCAGAGGAAAGCTGCCCAGTCTTGCATCACCCCCGCAATTGTTTTTATGCTGAAGCCCACTGTTGCAGTCCATGCGTCACTCCATCTCGTTGAGAGTCTTCCTCTTTTTTGCTCACTCTTACCTTCCTTATACCACACAAGTGGCCATCTGTGCACCTTCAGCTTTGATTATGTCTGCTATCTTCATGCCTCTCCTTACCAGCTAGTAGGGCCTTACTGACAGTAAAGATGTCTTTACTGACCTTTGTTTCTCCACCGTATAGCACCAGATCACCCAAACCAAAACCACTGCTGTAGAGTCAACAGCAGCTCATAGCAACCCTAGAGCACAGTGCTTGGTAAATAAAGTACTTTGTACAATGTAGTATTAAGTCAAAGCTATACAGCAAAAGCGACGTAACTATTTTTCACTGCAATGGAAAATTCCATGTGTGCATCTATGCCTATTTGTATATTGTGTTTATACAAATATATCAATATACATGCATGTACATAGACCAACAGACATTCAGACAGAACAAGGGGATAACTACTGGTTTCAAATCAGGAAAGGGGTGAGTCAGGATTATACACTTCCATCCTATTTATTCAATACATACGCTCAGCAAATAATCCCCAAAGTGGGAATATACAAGGCTGACAATTAAGTCCGTGCACTTAATTGTTCTAATTGCTACATAGCTCCTTGCTGAATGTCACCACAGACAACTTTGAAGTACCTCCCTTGGGAAGCTATGCACCAATGCCACTGCTTAATCCACTTCTCAAAGCAATTTTTGAACTCTTTCTGCAATGGGCATTGCACACAGTGGTATAGTAGCAACTTCACACTGACTTGTCTAGTTGTCTGTGAGGGAGTTTTTAGCCACTAAACAAATAACCATATTGGAACACCCTCCCTACTCGCCAGACCTGGCCCCCACTTACTTCTTTCTTTAACCAGAGATAAAGGAAATATTGAAAGGAGGATATTTTGATGACATTCAGAACATCAAGGCTAATATGATGACAGCTCTGATGGTCACTCAGGGCCATCCCCAGTCAGAGAAAAAGAGAAAGCCCTTTGTTTTAGTCAGTTAGTACTGCTCTAACAGAAAACACCATGAGTGGAAAGCTTTGTGAAGAGACATTTTATTGACACAGTCTGGTAAGCCGCAAATCCATTCATGAGTTACAGGTCCATTCAATAAGAAAAATTATCACAGCCCGATGGGCTGAGTCCAAATCCAGTGAGAGCATCTCGGCACAGGTCCAAAGGGTGTGCTCTGCTCTTGCTGCTGCCTTCTTGGTGGTATAAGGTTCCCAGCTTCCTCTGCTCTCTTCTCTACCTTATGTCCCACAGATGGCAGCTGTGTCCTGCCACACCAGCATAACTGCTACCCATTCCCCCTCATCAATACCAGAGGCAGGATTCACTGCACATGGGAAGAATCACACCATACTGGGACTCGTAGCTGAGTCAAATCAACACACACGTTTTGGAGGGTACACAATGCAATCTGTGACAACTTTGAATGAGATGGACTGGTACAGTAGCTGCAACAGTGGGCGCAAGCATGCCCAAGAATTATGAGGCTTGTATGGGACCAGCCAAGCCAGCCAAGTGCCGTCGAGTCGGATTCTGTTGGACAGAGGACCACTGTGAATCAGAGCCAAATGGAAGACACCTAAAACAACATTTTAATTTTCAAAACTGCTTATATTCCTATAACACAGAGGTCTACAAAAGTGTCTCTGCTCCAAAACATTGCTGAACAGATTTCTTTCTCATGGTGGCAGTGCCTTAATATAACCCCCAACTTCTGTTTCCGGTGGCTATTTGGAAATCTTTCCTCATCCAAGTTTGGTGGCGAGCGATAGCAACTGAAATGAATCAGAAAATGTCAGGGATTGATTGTTCTGACTCACAGTGCCCAGGAAGCAGCCTACGAAGGTGTTTATACGGCTGACGTGGAGAGGAAGCAGTCTGATGAACTTGACAGAATCCCCAAGGAGTAAAGATGGCCTTGGAAAGAAAAGTCAAAGAGCGAGTACCCAGCTGTCTCCTTCTCTGTCCACCGTGACCTGGATTGTTTTGTAAGGTCATTTTTGATATCACTAGAATATTCTGGAAACCAAGGTGGTATAGTGGTTGTAACTATGGCTGCTAACCAGAAGTTAACAGTTTGAATCCATCAGGAACCCCTTGGAAACAATATGGGACAGTTCTACTCTATCCTATAAGATTGTTGTGAATCCAGATGTTTGTTTATCTTTTGGGCCAATTCCCAGTTCTGTTTCATGCCCGTCTTTTCCCAGAAGCACTGACGTGTGATTGTAATATGTAGCGAGACATGCTCATCTGTTTTCTGTGCCTCAACCAAACTTGTATTTAAAGGCTACATCAAACTCTGTAATTACCTGTTACTCGGCAGTACTCAAGGGGTGGTGCCTACATAGGAAATAACGGTCTCATCTTTGAACTCATCAACTGTGCCAATATAATCCTTCATGAAAATATCATGTGGTCTTAATTTGTTTAGTAACACTTCAATTGAATTTGATCTAGCATCAATCATGGTCCACGTGGCCTGTTTTAACAGAGTTTACAGAGACTATAAGGAGCTACATCTACCCTATTTCTTGGTCAACTTCTTTATCTAGACTTCTAGGAATGGTCTAGTTCCTTTTCTGTGTATGAAGGAACTGGTAAAAAGGTGTCAAGCCCAAGCAACTTTCCATAACTCTTCCTGTATTTGGGGAGAGTCACTTTCTACTAAAGCCTTGTGGTCGGATCCGACTCAACAGCACTTGGCTTGGCTTACTTTTATTGAGTGGCAAGCATTCCTTCCTTCAGGTACTCATAGCTTTTTCTCAGTATCTCTGATTCCAGTTCCTTTCTTCCTCATATTAGAGTCATTAAGGTGCGTGTGTTATTTGCTCTACTACAGTGGAAGCTGGTTGAGACCATACTCCAGTCACCTTTGATCCGTAGACCACTTTCAGCCCCTTGGAGGTGATGCTTTGCACACTGTAGATGACTACGAACACTAGTTAGCTTAACTGATGAATCAACAGTCATGTTTCTCACTTCACTGTTCTCTGACACATGTTGTTCTCGTTAGGTGCCGTAGAGTCGGTGCTGACTCATGGTGACCCCATGTGATAGAGTAGAACTGCCCCATACAGTTTTATTGGCTGTAATCATTGTGGAAACAGATTGCCAAGTCCTTCTCCCACAGAGCTACTTGGAGATTCAAACTGCCAAACTTTCAGTTAATAGCCAGGCATTTAACCATCATGTCACAATGACTCCTTTCCCTGATATATACGCCCACCTGGCTCTCAGTTGTGTGACATGATGGCTTGATGCTGGTTTTTCTGTCCTTTGTGTTAGATTTTAGTCCTTTGTGTAAAAATGTAATAGCCAATGAAGCATATTGATAAATACTCCGCACTCAGTAGATTTTATTAAGGAAGGGAAAAAACACTGTATAATCCAATCCCTAAACTAAGAATTTAAGTTCTAAATATTTCCTTTCCTGTCCTCCTTCTAATCTACCCAAAACCCCCAACAAATCCAGTACAGTATACAGAATGTTTTCTTTCTTTCTGGAGATTGTGAGAAGAGGAAAAGGGAAGAAAACTGCCTTCTATACCACTTTGAGAAGTACAGCCAACTTGACATATGGCATGTAGTGCTAGCACGGTCTTTGGTAGAATTGTAGCAATATGCAGCTGTTTAAATTTTAATGAGAGCCCGTGCATATATATAAATATGATCAACTATCATTAGAAAGTGATTCATATCTAGGAAGCTTGATAAATGCCGTGCGGCATGTCGTTTCCTCGAAAAGAAAACCACAGACTGAAAAGACATTTGGGGCATATTTGTTTATGAGGCAGTTCTAAGTTCTCATCCGTCTTACCAGACATGCACCAAGTATGGCTCATCTACATGTTTTAAAGGATGAAGCCCTTTAGCTTGGGGTATGTGCGTACACATACCATGATGTTCATGCAGTGAAACGAACCAATTAACCGTTGATTTTCTCAACAAAAAAATAATATATTCTGTCTGATGGGCATATTCGATCTCTTTGGGGTATTATTCTATTTAGAATCTGTGTCTAGAATCTAAAGTAGAAGACTAGTTGAAAGTGATCAGTGGATCAAGATAATTTTTTTTCTTTGTGTAGTATAAGAACCTGGATGGCTTAGATTCTCTTCCCCACCAGAAACAGACCCTGATTTGAGGATTTGAGCAGAGACCCTCTGCTGCTAATTGAAATGTGACTGGTTTGAATCCACTCAGTGGCTCTGAGGCCTGGGAGAAAAGACATGGCAAATCTGCTTCCATAAAGATGACAGTCTAGGAAACCCGGTTCTGCTGTGTCACATGGCACTGCTATGAGTGAAACATTGACCCGATGGCACCTGACAACAACAATGTATTAGGAGGATTATCCCAGGAAACAGTGGTTGGCGAGTGAAACTAGTGAACAGAGCACTGTCCAGCCAGCCACCAGTATGGCAGCCAAAACTCAGTCCTTTCCAAAACTATCCACTGGGAACTGTGAGTAATAGTGCAGAATATGATCTAGGGACTTCTCAACCAAGGGACAAGGACATTCGGGTATTTTTCTGTCACCTCCCCATCTGTTATTAGGTGAAAGCTGTTTCCAGGTAACTTAACTCATAGCATTTGGATGCTTCTAGTCATAGGATTGACTTGTCGGGGTAAATGGTGAGGAACTGTAGTCGCAAGACTGAGTGTCACATACAGACTCCACTTCAAGTGACCCGAATAGAGAGGTATTATTTGGGTCAAAACACCCTTCCATTTTAATTGGGAATCTTTTGATTATGAGAAACAGAAATCTCTTTGCACTGGTCAATAACTCAGTTAATTAAAAGAAAGAGGGTGATGTAAGGACATAGAAGGGGACCCCAGGGAATGCTGAACTACCAGACCGCAGGGAGTTCCGGGGTCTGACAGTTTAGTTCTGGGACCTATCCTGCTCTCCTCCCTTCTGGCTGGCTTCCCTTGGGAATTGTCACCTTGTAGCTTTGGTATACATGGCTCTGTGATGCCTACCCTTGACTTTTCTAGACGTATGTATCTTCTTTTTTCTTTTTGTAGATGATAACCTTTTTTGCCCCATGTACATCCTGGGACCCTGATGGCACAGTGGTTAAGAACTACAGCTGCTAACCAAAAGGTTGGCAGTTCAAATCCACCAGCCAGTCCTTGAAAACCCTATGAGGCAGTTTGACCCTGTCCTACAGGGTCACTGTGAGTTGGAATCGACTCAGTGGCAATGAGTTATACACCAGGAATTAGGTTTTTAATCTCTTCCATTCTTTGCAATTTCAGTTACTACTTTGGTACTATTGGTACTATGGCCTCATTTTTTTTGTGTGTGTGTGTCATCTTTTTCTTCACTTCATTCTGCTCTACCATCATCTCCTCATTGAGTAATTTTTATTTTATGCATTAATTTAACACTCTGTATCTGTATCTTTGACTCTGGTTACCCCACAGCAGCCTGAGGAATCCTGTGAAAACGCCTCTCAGATCATGCCACTTTCTCTGTTCAGAACTTCTGGTAACTTCCCAGCTCACTCAGGGTAAAAGCCAAGATCCTTGCAATGATCTGTGGGGCCCCAAATCCTTTTACCTCTCTAATGTCACTCAACGAGGCTTGGCGGTGCCATCGTTACGCACTTGGCTGCGAACCGGCAGATGACTGGTTTAAACCCACCAGCCACCCCATGAGAGAAAGATGCGGCAGTCTGCTTCCTTCAGGATTACTCCCTTGGACACCTATGGGGTAGTTCCATGCTGTCCTATAGGTTTGTTACATGTACAACGATAGCTTTATTCTGCTGTCCACCTAGTGTATGCCTCCAGCCACACTGGTTTCCTCACTCCCTTGAACACACCAGCCACCCCCTGCTTCAGCGCCTTTGCTTTTCCTGCTCATGCTGTCTCCTGTTTGCTTTCCTCAGCTACCCGCCTGGCTTGCCCCCATTCCTCCTCTAGGTATATCCTGAGAGGGAGCTTTCCCAAAGAGGCCCTTCTTGAGCACTCTGCTTAAAACCACATCTCCTTCCTGCAGTGCTCTCTCTCGTCCAGCCTAGGTCGCTTTCACTCCACGGGACTCTTCACTTGGTACAATGTCTATCTAATGAAGTTCCTTTGGAGCTTGCTTTCTCTCCAAAAATTACTGGTCTGCTTTTTGATAATTACTTTCAAGCCAACAGTAAGTTGATTTATCCCTAAGAAACTGGATTTACTTGTAATTGATTTGAATTGAGTTTTGCAACCTATCAAAACAAATATAACTCGAGCATTTGTGCTCATTATGATAATGTAGTGATGTTCATCAAATGCTGCATTCTTACTTTGTGCCTATCATGTGTGACTACAGATATGATAATATATAGTCTCTTTCCTCAGAGAACCCACAAGTTTTGCCAAAATAGCCTCTAAATCCTTCACTGCAGTATAGTGTCAGGTACAGAGCCCTAGAGGCATTAAGGGAGAAGGGGTTGTTACCAGGGCAGGCATCCCCGGTGATGATGTGATAGAAAGCGACCATCTATCTAGCCTAACACCTAGATTTCTACATGAGTATATTAAGGAAAAAGAGGAAGCTAACAGTAAACTCTAAAAAAAGGCCTTTGCCCAAAATGTTCAGCACTGTATCTTTATTATAAATTTCTTATGAGCCTGAAATAAGGCTACAAGCCATGAAAATCTCTTTACTCTCAAAAGAGCTTTTGAATTCTGATCACAGTTCCAGTACACTTGTAGGAATAGCGTTTGTTGTCTACCCACCCCAGTTTTTATCCATAGTGGATTATTCATACCCAAACCAAATCAAACTCATTGCCATTGACACAATTCTGACTCATAGTGACCCTCCAGCTACACTGCAGGATAGAGAACCGCCCCCTAGATGGGTTTCCAAGGCTGAAAATCTTTCGTGGAAGCAGCTTACCACATGGAGAGGTCAGTGGGTTCGGTCCACCAACCTTTTGGTTGACAGCCAAGGGCTTTTAACCAGTGTACCACCAGGGCTCCTGGATTATTTATTTAAAACAAAACAATAAAACCACTGCCATCAAGTTAATTCTGACTTATAGTGACCCTATAGGACACAGTAGAACTGCCCTGTAGAGTTTCGAAGGAGCGCCTTAGTCACTTCTGTCATCTTCTTGAGCTGCATCCTGTTGCTTAGATCCAGACTCAGAACTGGCTTCTGAGAAGGACCACAGGAAGCCTTGACTATCTCTGCAAAATAATTCTACTTGAAGAATGTGAGGAGGAGAACTTGCTGTGGGCCTTGATTCTGTGAGATTCACATGGGAAAAATTCTAAGAAGTGTCAGCCGAAGACATGAGAGTTAGAAGGATCAAAAGGGCTCAGACATTCAGGGATTTATTTTAAACCATAGGCAACTTTGGGGTCATTGTTTCCAGTACATTTTCATTCAGATGGCAGTGAATATCAGGCCGATGGCTGTTTGAATCAACTGAAAGTGTTGTTGTTAATCACCATCAAGTCAGTTCCTACTCATGGGGACCCCAGGTGTGCGGAGTGGGACAACGTCGAAGGCTTTTCCTCAAGGCCATGACCTTTGGGAAGCAGATGGCCAGGTCTGTCCTTCAAGGTGCCTCTCAGCACATTTGTACTGGCAACCTTTCTGTTGAAGCACTTAACTCTTCATGCCTTCCAGGGACCCCTTAACTGAGAGGAAAGGAACTGTTTTTCAGATTTGGGGGCTTGGCATCTAGCTACGTTTGTAGATCTCCCGTGTATTCACTGGCTGCCGGGGAAGCCAGTCTGCAAGGCCACTGTCCTCATGAGCTTAGGGAGTTGACTGCACTTCAGCATCTGAGTTACCACTAAAGCACCAGGAAGGCTGATGGAGGCCAGAAATCTGGAGATCACATTCCTGAGGGTCTAGAAAAGCCTGAAATCCCCATTGCCTTCAAGGAACTCACAGCCTAGTTGTGGACATGAAGCCATGACCACAGAAGGTTGGCCAACCTCAGACAGTATGGTTTTTGCATCTTAAAATAGTGTGTATGAGATGTGTGTGGCCATCATTTTAGTCTGTCTGTAGGGGAATATTTAAAAGCTAATAAACCTAAGTACTTCCTGGGTATATTAGTTTCTTGGGCTGCCTTAACAAATTACCACATACTGTGTGGCTTAATAGAGCAGGATTTTAGGTCTGGAAGCTAGAAGTCCAAATTCAGGGTGTCAGCAGGTCTGTTCTCTTTGTCTGAAGCCTCCAGGGGAAGATACTGCTTCATCCCTTCCAGCTAGTAGCAGCCCCAGGCATTGGCTTACAGTGGTATAATTCCAGTCTCTCCCTCCGTCTTCATGTGACCATCTTCCTTCTGTGGTTGCCTCTCTGTATTTCTTGTCTTTCTATAAGGACACAAGTCATATGGATTAGTCTCCTCTACTCCACTGTGACCTTGTGTTAACTAACTACACCTGCAAAGACTCCATTTCCAAATAAGGTCATGTTCATGGGTTCTAAGGGTTACAACTTGAATGTATTTTATGAGGGGACACAAATCAACCTACAGTAGCAGGCATCTGCTACTACATGTCAAGTAACTTGCTCAACACTAGACATTTGAAACAGATCATGGTGAACCTTGAAGTTCTGTTTAAAACTTAATTTGCAAAGAAATAGGCAGGTCAGGTTGCAGTCTATGTCGTTTCTAAGGTTCAGACACCTTGGAATGACATTCAGAGCCCTCTGTAAACAGCAAATAACTTTATAACTTTATAGCTTTTCTTACCATATTATCTCTGCTTGGCATAACCGTTCCCCTTTCTTCCCTTGGCTAGCTCTCCCTGCCTCCTCACTCCTGCTGGGAACCTTCTCTGACTCCTCCCAGGGAACCTCATGAATAACAGACTAAGAGGTTGCCTAGTCCTGTGCCATCTTCATGATTATTGGTCTGCCTGAGTTCATTGTTACAGCTATGGTGCAGCGCCTTGTACCAGGGGCACTTGTCATTCAGTTCTATATCAGACAATACTCTGTTCTGATCCATAGGATTTTTACCGGCTAATTTTCAAGACCAACAATTTATTCATTAGGAAGGACATTATGCATGGAGAGAGCAAAAGATCATTAAAATGTCAGGAAAGAAAGAAAAGACCAAAAGGGGTCGATCTCCTAGGAGACTCTGAAACTTGCCCTTGGTTGTAGAGTAGTTAAAGTGAATGGAATAAATGATGAAGTAAAAGAGCTGAAGAGATTTCAAACGCTGGCTCAAGAAGACAAAGTAAAGTATAACACTGAAATGTGCAAAGACCTAGAGTTAGAAAACCAGAAGGGAAGAACATCTTTGGGATTTCTCAAGCTTAAAGAACTGAAGAAAAAAAATCAAGCCTTGAGTTGCAATACTGAAGGATTCTGTGAACAAAATATTGAACAATGCAGGAAGCATAAAGGAAGATGGAAAGAATACCCAGAGTCACTAAACCAAAAAGACTTGGCTGCCATCCAACCATTTCAGGAGATAGCATGTGATCAAGAATTAACGGTATTAAAGGAAGAAGTTCAAGCTGCACTGAGGACACTGGTGATAAACAAAGCTGTAGGAATTTATGAAACACCAGTTGAGACGTTTCACCAAATGGGTACATCACTGGAAGCTCCCACTCATTTATGCCAAAAAATTTGGAAGACAGCTACCTGGCCAAATGACTAGAAGAGATCCATTTTATGCCTATTCCTGAGAAAGGTGATCCAGTCAAATGCAGAAATTATTGAACAATATCATTAATATCACAAACAAGTGAAATTTTGCTGAAGATCATTCAAAAGTGACTGCAACAGTATACTGACAGGGAACTGCCAGCTGGATTCAGAAGCGGGCAAGGAATGAGAGCCATCATATCTGATGTCAGATGGATCCTGGCTGAAATCAAAGAATTCCAGAAAGGTGTTTACCTGTGTTTTATTGACTGTGCAAAAGCATTCAGCTGTGTGGATGATAACAAATTATGGATAATATTGCAAATAGTGGGAGTTCCAGAACACTGCATTGTGATTATGCAGAACTGTACATAAGCCAAGTGGTAGTCACTTTAACAGAACAAGGAGACACTGCCTGATTGAAAATCAGGAAAGATGTGCATCAGGGTTATATCTTTTTACTGTATTTATTGAAACAGTATGCTGAGCAAATAATCTGAGATGCTGGATTATGTAAAGAAGAACATGACCTCGGGACTGGAGGAAGACTCATTAACTCCCTAAAATATGCAGATGACATAGTCTTACTCATTGCAAATGAAAAAGACTTGAAGCATTTACCAATGAAGATCAAAGACTATGGCCTTCAGTGTGGATTACACCTCAACATAAAGGAAACAGGAATCTTCATTACTGGACCAATAAGCGACATCATGATAAACAGAGAACAGATTAAAGTTGTCCAGAATTTCATTTTACTTGAATCCACAGTCAACTATAATGAAAGCAATAGTCAAGAAATTAAATGACATATTGTATTGGGCATATCTGCCACCGATGATTTCTTTATAGAATGTAAAAACAAAAGATATCACTTCAAAGATTACAATGTGCCTGACCCAGGCCATGGTATTTTTAGTCACCTTATATGTGTGTGAAACATGGACAATGAATAAAAGAAGACCAAAAAAGAATTGATGCCTCTGCATATGGTTTTGGAGAAGAATATTGAATATACTGTGGACTGCCAGAAGGACAAACATGTGTCTCAGAAGAAATACAGCCAGAATGCTTCTTAGAAGTGAAGATGATGAGCTTTATTCTCATGTGCTTTGGACATGTTACCAGAAGGGACCTGTCCCTGGAGAAGGACATCACACTTGGTCAAGTAGAAGTTCAACAGAAAAAAAAAGACCCTCAATGAAATGCATTAACATAATGGCCGCAATAGTGGGCTCAAACATAGCAATAGTTTTGAGTATGAGCAGTGTTTCATTCTGTTGTACATTAGGTTACTGTGAGTCGCAACTCACTCAACAGCATCTAACAACAACAATTTTCAGAAGTAGATCACCAAGTGTTATTTTCTTTCTTTCTTTTTTTGGTCTGTTTTAGTCTGGAAGGTCTGCTGAAAACTGTGCACTGTGGGTGACCCTGCTGGTATTTGAGATACCAGTGGCACCGCTCCCAGCATTATAATAGCACGCAAGCCACCACAGTACCACAAACTGGCAGACAGAGGGTGGACTGCTGTCTCAACATGTTCTTATTTCATTGTGAATATTTGTGTGTACGGGTCCACTAGATAGATAGTAGGCACCTCCAAAGCAGTGGTTTTTCTTTTCTTGTATCTGTAGTGCCAGCCCATAGTATCCTGTTAACCTGTTGCCATCAAGTCAATTCCAACTCATAATGACCCTATAGGACAGAGTAGAGCTGCCCCACAGAGACTCTAAGACTGCAGTCTTTACTGAAGCAGACTGCCACATCTTTCTTCCACAGAGAGGCTGGGGGTTCAAATTACTGACTTTTTGACTAGTAGCTGAGCACGTACTCACTGCATCACTAGAACTTCCTTTGGCCGCAGTAGGTCCTCCATAAACACCTGCAGTGAAGTTGGCAGATGTAATAAGCCTCAGGTAGGAAGCAAATAGGGAACTTCTTAAGTTTTCTTTCAGTTGAATTCTCTTTGCAAAGATTTTGAGTGCTCTTTTGCCTGTGAGTCTAAGGTGTTGAGGGATGTGTGTGGGACCTGGTACAGGGGTCGGGGGTCTGTGGCCAAAACCAGTTGTCATTGGGTCTACCCTGACTGATGACAACTGCACGTGTGTCATAGTAGAACTGCACTTCCTAGGGTTTTCAACAGTGGATTTTTTGAAAGTCGATGGCCGGGTCTTTTTTCCAAGGTGCCTGTACGGTAGTGCTGGGGGCGGTGCTCAGTTAGCCTGAGTGCCTTGACTCCATGGACGGTCTGTGGCACCTCTCGACTCCTTTGGGGTTGCAGAGGGGCCCTGAAATACCTGCGCTTGCAGGTGCATGAACAAGCAGCAGAACCCTGGGCTGTGCGGAGAGCAATGCGGAAGTGAACTCAGCCAGCTTCCTTGTTTCCCAGTTGTAACATTTCTCTCAGTTGGCAGAGGTTCTGTTGTAACGATGCACCCTTGAATTCCTGCCAAGTGTGGCTGCCTGCTAACAAGCTTTTCTCTCCTGTAAAACAGTTACTATCTTGTGGTCACTCCTGGACAAGCCTTGCTCCATTTTGTGAGAAAGTGAAAAGGCCACAGTGAGTCACTTTGAGAGAAATAAAACAACAGACATAGCCATGGCTGGTGTCTGCATTGTGAAGTCTTGTCTCATCTCCGTGGAATGAAATTGAGATAAATTTTTTGGAAATTATCTCTAGAAGTGAGAGTAAAAAGCTCTCCTTCTTACGAACCGTAAATTTCGTTTTCTCTTGGTATATTTTCTTAGATTCTTGCAGCTTTGACTGTAAAGTAGAAAATATCTTCTCTTGGCTTCTGTTTGCAAAGCTTTTACTGCGTCTACCCTGAGGCAAAGAGACAAAAACAATTTGGTTTTACTCTCCCACATTCCAAAAATAACTGTAGTGATCCCCTCTTTGGTATCTTGGAAGTGCAGAGTCCATGCTTTAATCTAAGTACCCCTGTCCGATTATTGAGGGTAGGGGGTGGGTGGCTTTTGCCTGTGACTTATTTAGCAACCGAAAGCTAGTGACTCATTCATTTTGATTGGAGTAAAGGAAAATTCTTTCCATAGAAAACACGGGAGAGAAAAGAGAGCTCTGTCAAAGCACTTGGTAGTATTTTCCTTTTGAAAAGACTTCTCTGGAAATGAACAGACACCAGCTGTTACCGGGCTAGCCCACTCCCAAACTGTTTGAGGGCTTTCCTATGCTCTTGGTCCACCAAGAATTACAGGCAGGTAATAAGGGATCAGTTTGGTTAATACACTTAAAGCTTGGTGTTAAAAACCTGCCATCCTAAGTAAAAGAGACTTTGAACTAAATTGCTTTTAGTTTCTGGAACCATGTCTATGTGATTCGGTTTGGACTACGAGCCCAGTGGTGTTTTGTGTCACATTGTGTCATTGAAGAAAGAGGCAGAGAACTTTGAACCGAATGTATGAGAGGAAAGCCTTAGAGAGAAGTGCCTAAGTGAGGCACTAATCTATTTATGCTGCAGTTAAATTCACCTGCTAGGCTCATAGCCCCGAATTAATTCCAGCTCTCCCTGGCTCATTTTGCTTGTCAGCATCTCCTCAGGACTCTGAGGGTGATTAGGCTGGGAGAAGCAGTCAAGTGCAGTTTTAGCTATGAAATTTGGGAATGCAAAGACCTCCTCTCTTCAGTGTTCTTGAACCATGCTGATCCCTCTGGACTTGAGGTTGGCTTGTTCTCATGTTGCTCTTCCGTTTGTGAATGGAGGCTAGAGAAGCCACTTACAAAGGCTCTCCAGTGCTCAGTCTCCAGCTGGCCACCGACTTAGGAAAGGCTTGACGTGAAGGGCTACAGTGGGGACAGGGGAGGGAGAGTGGTGGGGGTGACGTGTGTGTCATAGAAGAGGAGGACCCAGGGGCTGGAGGGGACCGAGCCCTTCCTTACAAGCTGAAACACCCAAGTTATTAATAGTAAGCTCTGAGTCACAGATGTAGGAATGTCACAGCTGCATGAGTCCTGCCACTGTTGCATATCGGAAACTAGCAATAAAGGCCTGGCCAAGATGTGTGAGAAGAAATGAGCAGGTTATTTTTCTTTTTTTCTTTTTCCCTTCCCCACCCCCCCCATGCCCCGCCAAATGGAATTGAAGCTAGTCACAAACACCATCCAAGTCAAAGATGAGGCAGGTTGATTTATTGGTTCCTTTCTGTCACCCTGGCTCTCTGAGACCCAGCACATTACAATATTTGCGGTAAATACAGTCTAACACTGGCTGTGCGTTCTGGTCCTGGAAGATGGGTGGCCATCTGCTGCGCTTCCCGAGGGGCAGCGTCTGCCTTTTTGTCTCTAACTCATCACATTTCTCCCACATCGTGTGGATGCTGGGGGCTTGCCGCTGGGGACCCAACGACCTGGGCTTGGGAGGCAGGTGCTAGAGGGGGCGGGGATTGGCTTTGTGAACTAGGAAGTCCTTTGCACACAGGAGACCCGCGGTCAGGAATCAAAAGGGCAAAGGTCAGGCGCTGCTGCTGGAGAGCCAGGCTCAGGCTGGTCTGCCATGCAGGCTGTCCTGAATCAGCCTCGGGCCTCTTCCTCTGTGACCAGGGTCCTTCCTTCCCGTGTGTATATGTGTCCGGAGCTTGTCTAGAAAACGCTGATGAAGCTGCTTCCGAGAAGGGAGAAATCAGAGAAGTCAGAATCCTACCTAACTGGATAAGGCAGATTTCTCCGGTAACCCTGAATTGGATCCTGAATATGGAATTGAATCCCTAAAAAGACTCTCTTCCCAAGCTGGGTCTGGCTCAATATATGCCCCTACCCCACCTCCACCACGACCACTCTAAGACACACACCCCGCCCCCTTCCCGAGCTGGGTAAAATATAACGTGGGGAGAACACAGAAACGTTGTGATTCATCCGTCGTTATAATTGAGCCTCCAGGACTTTAAAAGCTGAAGAAAATGAACTGGCAGGTGCCTCTCACCTTGTTTTTCCATTTTTCTGTTGAGTCAAATTTTATTCATCGCGCTTGTTTGAAAGACGCTGGAGTGAGACTTGCAATAGCTGTAATAGGAAACTAACCAGCTCACAACTGACGAGTTTCACCCAGGGAGCCAGTCCCATGCTGTCCCTGGCCCTCCTCTTCTGGCAATCATTTATCAGGCCCTGGGAGGGGGCCAAGGCTCAGAAGCATTCTGCTGCCCGCTTTCCCCTGCCCGGAGAGGCGAGCATGAGGAATGCAAGGTGGTGTCACTGACCAGAGATTAGGACAGCGGAATTCTGCATTTGTTACAGCAGCAGCTGGAGGAGTGGTGGCGGCCCCAGGGCAGAGTCCCCGAGCGGAGCGGGGCGCGGCTGCCAGTCGGCCAGAGCGCGCGGGCGCGATCACGGCTCGGGCGGCGGGCGAGCCCCGGGTCCAGCCCTCGGAGCCCCGGGTCCAGCCCTCGGAGCCCCGCGCGGGGTCCTAGACCGCAGCTGGGGGCTCAGCCGGAGGGCGCGGGCGGCTCGTCCTCGCAGCCTCCGCGGGTCTGTCTGCCGAGGCGCGCCGCGACTCCTCGAGTTTATCCCCGGTTCCTTCAGTCCTGCTCGGCCCAGGATCAGTTGCCATGGTGAAGGAGAAAGGTGACTGTGAGTATCGATCCCGGGGCACGTTTGCACAAGTTGGAGTGGCACGGCGGGGCCCGGGCACCTCACGCCGAATGAGAATCACCCGTTGGAAGCCGGGCAGACATGTTCTCCAGGCGGGGACCTCTGCACCGGGAAGTCTGGGCTTGCGACGAGGGCGGACTGGGTTAAGCGACTTTCATGTAGCCGCCACCTCGGCAGCCCATCCTCTTTGGGAAGTGTTTGCAGAGCTGTGGGTTTCCCTGGATTGGGATTGCGTTGTGAAGGATGGGATAGGCTTCCGACTCGCCTTCGTGCCCCCAGCCCACCCTGCATCCTCTTCCTCCCTTCCCCCACTCATATCGGTAATTAAGAATACACTGAAGTGGGCTTCCCCACCAGGCTGGTGGTGTGTTTGCGACGCGCCTGAGCCCAGTTAGGATGGGGCAAGGGAGCAGTGGGATGGTTTTAAAGGTTTCAGGTGGGCTGCATTTATAACGAGTCCTTTCAGCATTAGCCCTAATCACTCCTGGAAACGCCTTCTGAAGGATGCTGCCCGTGTGGAAGGTGGCAAAATCACGTCACCATAAGGAAAATGTAAAGAGAGGGGAGGCGTGCCTGCCTCGCCCAGCCGTGCGTTATTTGCCTAGTAGGTGCGGTTCTGGGTTGTAAACTGAATCTTTGATCACTGATGTATAGTTTAAATAATTTGTTTATCTGGGAAATGTAAATAATATGACGATGAACTTTAAAAAATATATCTCCAAGTAATATATATATGTATACATCTTGTGAAATATTATAAAAGAATAGAGATGGAATTGTGAAAGCCCAGCACCCCAATCCTGTCAGCCTCAATTCTACCTGCCTCCCTAGAGGTAAGACTGTTAACAGTGTGTGTGTCTTTCCAGATGGGAATAAGCTAGACAGGCAGACAGACATAAAATGTCACGATTTTGTGATCATTTTTTCTGTGACTTCATTTCTCACTGAATGATATGTCTTAAGGACTGTCCCCAAATGGTTGTATTGCATAAACAACCACCTTCAGACTCTGCTCTTTGGTAGCTTAAACCTATCAGGTCTCACTTCTTACTGAGGGGACATTTGTCCCCATAGACATGGACGCTTGCCCTTTCGGGGCTCTCTGGAGTCGCTTCCCTGACTTATCTGTATCACTTCCCTCAGAGACCCCCGGGAATGCATTTGAGGTGAACCCCGTGCTAAACTTGAATTGATTCTTGTTCCTGGAAGCTTGTTTGGTTTTGTTAGACTAATCAGCTGAGAATAGGGTGACAGTAGCCAACGGTGTGAAGATGACAGCTTAGGACAGAGAAGGGAAGGAGGGTCTGCTCCATCTGTGGTGCTCCTGTGTCCCGTTCATACTCATGATCTTTAGTTCTGGTCTTTCATTGAGTCAGTGGACCCTGAATGGAGTGATTTGAGTGGGAAGAAAGGTTCTTGTAATAATGTTTCCCCCTTTGGGGTCCCAGGACCCTCAGAATGGCAAACACACATGTTGACGTTAGCCAGAGGTCAGATCTCTTCCTTTGTGCCTCCTTCTCAACCAACACAACCTGGCCCTGATGGCGGTCGCTATGGATTTCCATTTGTTTCCCCAATATGAGCCACTTACGAGCGATGGGAAAGAGGATAATGGGAATCACTTCTGTATTCTATTCCTAGGGGGGCTGTGGAAGCCCCAGACTTGCTCTGTGTGGTCTCTATTATAGATCAGCAGTCCCCAGATGACACCTCTTAATTCACGAGTCATTGCTGACTCCCCAAAGCTCAGCTTGCCTGGGTTCACATTTGCTTTACAATCAGCCACTTTTCTAACTGGAACACTTTGGACAGGCCACAGGGAGGTCACATACTAGTATTATCTTAACCTTAGCCACTGATTAAAGGCTGTTCCATTTTTATTTTGAGGTCTGTGTCAGCCCCCGCTGCTGCCTCCCAGCCTTCTGGTTATACCAGCCTTGGCCCACAGCAGAGGAAGGCAGGTTTTCTGGCAGCTACACAAGAGCTTCCATGGAGAGGAGAGAACATCAGAACCTCTAAAGAGAAAAGGGCACCAGGGATTGTGTAGTCCAGGCCTTCATTCTAGAGATGAGCCAACTAGAGCTCAGAAAGGGAAAGAGAAGTGCTCGAGGCCACACAGAGGATTGGCTGGACCGAGGGCTGGTCCTCTGTGCTGCGTCAGATGATGTACACAGATTGCTGACTGCGCTTACTGCAGGGTGTGGACATCTGCTGTCTCTGTCGCTGGATGGTGAGCAGTCACTATGTCTCTGTCTTTGATTTTCCCGTGCCCGGTGTGGTGTCCACCATATCACGGATTCTCTCTCAATAAACAGTTAAAGCAGATTGACATGTTGCCAAAGCTAGCACAGGAACCCGTGTCTTCTGACTCAATTCGGAGATCTTTCCAGGCCCTTCTGTGGTGTCTTGCTCCCAGAGAGTTATAGTTTCTCCCTTCTTCCTGGAGAGAACACAAGTCACTCTTGAGCAAGCTCAGATTATGCCCTGAAACGTCTATCCCAAGGAACATGTGAGGCCTTCTGCAGGAGGAAGGAATGGAGATCTTTGCTGTGCTCACCATTTAGAATGATTAGCTCACACTGGCTTGCTCCATCCTTTTTTCCCCAGGGCAGAGTTTCCATGTACCTCCAGAACTCTTGCTATAAAACTCTATTTGAAGTGTGTGTGTATATGTGTGTGTGTCCATGCACCTCAGTGTCAAGTTTGAGTTTGACATTGACATGGTTGGAACCATGCTGACAGATGACACACACTTTGGCTGTCATTATCTTCTGTTCTCCTGACCAGGTGCCCATTCTCTTTCTGATGCAGACACTTATTGATCCAAAAATCTCGACAAAATGATTATTTCTCTGATGCGTTCAAGGGCACCTCACCCTTGCTGTATCCTGTAACACAACAGAATGAGAGATGTCTGTGGGTTTCTCGGTCAATACCTCTCTTCCTGAGTATACTCTCAGCAGCCTAGACTCCAGAGAGACCTTCGATACTTATTTAAAAGCTTTTACTGTCTGGCTTTTGTGTGTTCTAGTGTAGGTTTTAAAAATATACACAAGGGACTTAGGATTTCTTTTTCTTAGATAAAATAAGAAGTCGCAAATGCTAGAGATTAAGTTATGTAAACACGTATTTAAACGATGAGGAATGTTTATCATGTAGAAACTTTGAGAGAAGAGTTTAGCAATGAGGGAGGCAAATGTAGGTAAACAGCTCACGTATGGGTACATGGTTTTTTGTTTTGTTTTCCTATAAACTTTCTACCACTGTTGGATGGTTCCGCTTACTTTTAGGCTCAAATAGTGTGGGGCATATGATTTGTCCTCAACCGCTAATCAAAAAGTTCATAATTCACACCCACCCAGTAGCACTGCAGAAGGAAGGCCTGGCAATCTGTTTCCATAAAAATGGAGCTAAGAAAACCCCATGGAACTCAGTTCTACTCTGTAACTCATGGGTCTGCTCCAAGTTGGAATTGACTTGATGGCATTAGGTTAAGACCTAATGAAACCAATTATAGGCTAAACTTGGAGGAATGTCATTCTTCACTTGACGTTTAGGTGTTTGGGAACATGCATACACACAAGTGCACGCACACACACACATACACACAACAAATAAAGTTTTACAGCAGAGTTCCTAATCTCAGCACCATTGATATTTTGGACCAGATAATTCTGCCCTGTGCGTGATAGAATGTTAAGCAGCATTCTTGGCCTCAACCCATTAGATGCCAGTAGCATCAACTCCATACTCATGATAATCAGCATTATCTCCAGAGATTACCAGAAGCCCCTTGAAGAGCAAACTCACCCTGGTTGAGAACCGCTGCTATGGAAAACAGCATGGCTCTGAGAGCCCTTGGCCACTGTTGTCTTCAGCCTTTAGGTGGTAATGCTTCCTTGACTGACTTAGCTGGATTTGCTTGGATATGGAGGGAGAGGACACAAGAAAAACCAGTATGGGAAGCCACCCTAACCAAACAATTCCTCCTTGAAGCCTGTAAGATTTGGGTAGAAACCAATGATTTAGATAATAAAGCTGCAGAGACACCAGTAAAGGTCATCCCTCTTTATTTTCATGCCAACTTCCCAGCTCATTTCAGTTGCTGAAAATCGGATAATTGTGTTCATCAAACCAGAGTTTCTGAGATGTTGAAAAGAGATATAAATACAGTGCTTGGGAAGGTGAAAGGGGCAATTTAGCTTCCAAACATGTCAATCAGGAAAGCCTTCTTAGAGTAGACGACTGGGACTTTAAAGACTCGGGATCTTTAAGACTATAATAAATGGGAATGAAAGGAAAATGATAGATTTGAGATAACCCACAATGTTAGAGTTGATAGAAGTTGGATGAAGATTGGGACTAGGGAATGACAGAGAGAAAGGATGCATTTGAGACTTGGAAAGGATTGGTTGGGTTGAATGGAGAGTTGCTGGGTGGTGGGGCTGTAAGAGAGGGCATGGGTGTCGGGGTGGGAGACAAGAGATGATGAAATCAGTTGTGTGAACCTTGAGCCAAGGGCAGAGGAAGGATTAGCAATGAGTAGTCTAGGCTGTAGCTCCTGGGCAGGACTCTTGAGATTTCTTGAACAATTTGTGTAGACTTACTTGGCCTAACTTACAGATAACATTAGAAACAGACTTTAGCATCCTCTGGAATGATAGCAGGTACTTCAGATGTTAGTTATCAATGAGAAAATGGGTACCACCCCCTTCTGGTCACGTGTTGCTATGTTTAGCATCCTTAAGGGTTTAGAAATAGAGCCTTCTTGCTATGCTGGAAAGCCATTTCCATCTTGTTCTGGGCAGCCCCTGGGAACAGTGGTGTTTTGTGTCTCAAATGTGTCCTACAGACAGGCACCAAATTAATCCTCTTAGAACACTGATACCATCATTTCATTCCCCAGTTCAAAAATCTTGATGAGTGACAAGGTAAAGTTCAAGGCTTCCAGCTTGAAATTCCCTAAGTCCTTAAAATATCTCTCCTCCCCCATCTAAATGAATGTCCTTCTAAGCCAACTTGTCTTGTTTTTAATGTTATTATTACATTTGCTAGCTATTGAACACATACTGACTTGGCAGGCTGTGTGCCAGGACCTTTATATCCTTTGTTTTTGATATACATAGCTGGTCAAGGTTATTAATGACTCACAGGATGCCCATCTGTCTTCCCATTTAATGGATGAGGAAAAAGAGACTCACAGGAGTTAGGAAACTTGCCAGAGGTCACTTAACTAGAAAACAGAAGAGCTGAGTTTTCTCCCCAGGCTTCTCTGACTCTAAAACCCAGGCTACTTGTAATATGTTCCCCGCTACTCCCCTTTTTCCGATTTGAAAGATCTGGGGGCAGTGACTGTTGCCCCTTCCCAACCTCAGTCATGCAGCCCCACCTAGCCCAGTGAGAAATAGATGTCTTCTCCTTTTTTGAATTTATCAAAGACATCACACAAGTTCCTCTTCCTACAGGAAGCTTTGTAAAGGCCCCTCCCTTCTCTGAATCCTTCTAGAATTATTCCACACACTTAGGTAAATACCAGAGAAGTTAAACAACAACTTAGTCACCTGCACAGCTTGAATGAGAGCTCTGTTTCCCATCAAGCATTCACTGACGTCATGTATGGTCTTGTCACACGGTCTTTGGAGCTGTAAGCATTGATGCCTCTAATGGCATATCTCTTCCTGCATGCTTTCAGTCTCACTCCTGCCAAGATAGGTACCCTGCAGACAGCACCCCACTCAAGCACATGCATGGAATGGAATCAAAACACACTTCTGTCCCATCCTCAGGGAAGTCTGAGAACAGTCTGTGTTCTTGTGTAATGTAATAATTCCTTATGCATCTGATGACTGTTGAGTTGTCTTTCAACCTTTCACTCTTCAGGTGTGGTAGTCATTCCATTTCCACAATTAAAGTTAAGAGAAAGAACACACTGACTTAAAGCCAGCCAAAGCTCTTGAGAGCAACTTTTGATGCAGCAGATGAACTCAAGAGCAAGTAGACCATGGGTTTCAGAGCTGAAGGTTGAGCCTCTCCTGTTATTTGCTACTCCTAGATTTTGGAAGGTGGCCTTGCCTCTTCTCTCTCCCAGCCCCGGGTCAGGTGACCAAAAGGATGAAATTACCTGCATTGCATCATAGAAACTCTCTTTAAAAGAGCAACACATCAAAAGAGCAACACGTTGACTTTTCCAAATCCCTGCAGAAAAGACGTGCTAGGAGAGACTCACCCTACCAAAAGGACAATCTTGGCATCTGATTCATGAGGAGGCAGCCCCTCGGGTATTCATGTTCGCAGCCCTGTGGCAGTGGAGCAGAGGGCCCTGATACTGTGGGCCTCTCCTGTGCCAACACTGAGATGCTGATGCTGTTGGAGAGCCAGGGGGCTTTTCAGAAGGCTTGATAATCACTGAGTGGGTGATGCAGGATTTCCTCCCACTGTGGTTGAGCCTGACCTGAGCACCCAGCAGTAGCCACCAGCCCAGCTTCCCATTTTAATATGTGCTGGCCTGATGGTGACTCATACCAAGAGGTATTTTCATCCCAAATGTCAGGAGCTGTGTATTTAAGGGCAAATGTGGTTGACACTGGGGAGAGTCTGTATGTGTTCTGCCTGACCCCTCTTCTCTGAGACATTTTATTTGTATGCAGACTGACACAGTTAATTCTTTATGGTGTGGTGTGCCCTGGGGAGTACCAGGGGTGAGTTGCTGCCTCCTGTTGTAACCACACAGGCCAACCTGTTGGCGTGCTTGAAAGATGCTGGCCTGAGAAATACTTCCAGGCAAATTCCTGTCTTGGGCAATGTTTTTCAAACATTAACAAGGCTGGAGTTCTCTAAAGGTTTATTGAGTACAGATTTCTGGACCCTGCCTCCAGAGTTTCTGATCCAGGAAGTCTGGGGAGGCGTCTGAGATTTTGCATTGCTGACAATTCTGAGATAACTGCTGATGCTACTGTCCCAGGGACCACACTGTGACACAGTCTAGGTGGTCGTTGGTTTCTGAGGGTAAAATTAGCCCTACAGGCAAGTAAGTCCACTTCCTTTTGTAAACTTGATCCTGCTGGTAATGCACAGAAGATGAACAGAGGCAAGTATCATTCTCAGTCTGACTCACCTGCAGTACAGAATGAAACAGCATTTCACAGTAAAGCAGATCTTTGATGAGATCCCAGTAGCCAAGAAACTGCCTTCAGAAGAGGACAGTGGGTTGCAGATGGTGGGAAGGGTAAGAATGGGAGGAAGCTGCCAGGCATCTTTTCCTAGACCTGAGTTGAAGCTCAGCCTGGCTTGAGTAATTGGCCTGCATTTGGAGTCAAGGCACAGGTGTGCTGCCCTCAGCATCGCTCACGTTTCTGAAAGAATTAGGGGAGCATTTTTCCTGGGGCTCCTGGAGTTCATTGGATCCTTGGTCAAAGGTCATTTCTTTGATTAGATATCTTGGCTCACAAAAGCTACAATCCCCTGTTTCTCTTTAGAGGAGCTAAAATACAGCATTGCAAATTAGAATGGCTCCCCATTGCCACCATATTCTGTCTATATTTTAGTTGTTTTTTTTGGTTTTTGTTCGCTACTCATAACCTGGTAGAGAAGGAGAAGTTTAGGGAAAAATTTAAAAAAGCAGTGGATGATAGAAAATGCTAGAAAAAGGGAATAAGATTATTCTCCACTGGAGTTTTGGGGTCTGATGGAAATTACAGAGAGAGCTGAGTACCTCCCAGGAAGATGGCATGAGTCATGGGTACCCAGACCCCATTGGTGACTCACAGACAGCAGAGGTGCTTGGGTGTCTAGTGGACTGCAAGTGATGTGCCGTCTGTGGGACCCATATTAGCCAGCCTGCTACTGGCCCAGAGTTTTAGGACAGAGGATGGGATGCTGTCTGCTGGACTGCAGCATCATTAGACTGTACATGAAAAGAGCACATGCCCTCTGGTTCTGCTCCCCTGGAAAACTCTAACCGTTCTGCCACGGGGAAGGGTCTGTGCCAAACAGAGCTGTAACCTGGAGCAGTGGACTTCTGACAGTGGCCTCATCACATCACAAATGTGTAAGAGCCTGCTGTCTTGAGAGGTGTCATGGAGATGACTTGAAAAGTTCCTGCCTTCAGTAGATTAAAAAGGAACCCTTGTGGTGCAGTGGCTGAGTACTCAGCAGTGAACCGAAAGGTTGGTGATTGGAACTCACCAGCCACTCCACTGAAGAGGACATGGGCATCTGTTTCTGTAAAGATTGACGGCCTTGGAAACTCTATGGGGCAGCTCTACCCTGTCCTTTAGGGTTACTGTAAGTTGGAATCGACTCAGCGGCATTGGGCTCAGTAGATTAGTGAGTTAGGAAGTGTTGGGGGAGGGCTGCTGATTGAAAATACAAATAAAGACAGCACAAGGTAACAAGCCAAAACCAAATCCACTGCCGTGGAGTTGACCTAGAGGTCAGAGTAGAACTGCCCCATAGAGTTCCAAGGAGCACCTGGTGGATTTGAACTGCCTACTTTTTGGTTAGCAGATGTAGCACTTAAGCCATTATGCTACAAGGCAACAGGACGGGTATGAACAATATTCTTCAGAAGTCCAAAGGAAGAATTAGTGTCTCAAGGGAATTTAAAATGACTTTATGGAAAGGGGGACATTTAAGAATGGCTTTGAAGGGTGCTACAAGTTTCTTGAGGTCAGAGTTGATGCTTTATTCAGCTTTTATCCGTTACACAGTATCTGCCCTATAGTAAGTGCTCAAAGAATGTCAGTGAATAAATAATTACATGAATGCTGTGTATGGCTAAAGAGATGGTTATACTTAGGTAGAAAGAAATCTTTATTTAAAACCTAATAAGAGTTAAGTAATACAAGTATAGAAACAAAGTATAATTCCTGGCCTACAAGTGTTTGTGTTCTAGCAAGGAACACAGACACATAAACCAGTAACTATGACGCAGTGTGAGATGTACTCCAATGAGTGCCATTCAAGTGTGGACTGCAGGGCAGGGAGCAGTTAATTCTGCTGGGAAGATGAAGGCAGGGTGGGCTTTGAAGGATGAACAGGAGTACAACAGATGGGTAAAGGGGAAGTGAAAGAAAAATGCTCAGATTGGAGGAATAGAAGCAGTGGGCTGCAGCGCCTGTCTGCGGGAACATAGCTAGTTCACTTTGGCAGGAATTGCTGACCACGTGGTGCAGCAGTGGGCATAAGGAATGGTGAGCAGAGACCTGTGCAGGTCAGGCTGAGTTGAGAATGGTTAGAGCTGGAGGGTTGTACGGGCAAATGCCTCCAAGAACCAGGCAGGTGGCCAGACTGGGTGGAGATGGGGGCAAACTAGAGAGCCCTCTCTAAAGGGGGGAGCACCTGTGTAGCTCCTTCTTGCCTCCCACGGAGGAATGTGGGCCCTAGTTGCCAGAGCCTCTTTTCAAGACCAGCTGGAACTAGGGATTTTTCTGCAAAAATACCAGATGTTTAAACGTTGGCAATTACTGCTGGTTTTTTTTTTAAAAAATCATTGTGTAGGCCAAACAAAACATGTCTGTGGGCAGGATTCAGCCACAAGACCTCCATATTTTGGCCTGGGGCTTAGTCTAGCACTCACCAAACTCAGCCACAGAGAAAAATACATCTTCACACACCAAGACCAAGGGCGCACACCTATGTGTGTGGCTAAAATACAAGTCACAGGAAACAGCACTCACCTTCACTGCCTGTGTTTCTCCCTGCTGTTTTTCTATTCTGTTCTATCTTTTGAAACATGCTGGTTGTGACCTGTTAAAATAAACTGATTTCATACCCCACTGGTGGATCAAGATCCAAAGTCTGGATGCTATTGACATGGAACATTTAACTAAAAAAGAATTGAAGTCTTTTCCTGGATACCCGTGTTTCCATCCTGGATACTGCTGGCATAATGCTTGTGGTCTTGGTGGCACAGTGGTTCAGTGCTGGGCTACTAACTAAGAGATCAGCAGTTTGAACCCACCAGCTGTGCTGTGGGAGAAAGGCATGGCAATCTGCATCTGTGAAGATCAGAGCCTTTGAGATTCCGTGGGACAGCTCTACTCTATCCTGTATGATTCCTGTGAGTCGGAATTGACTTGATGGCAAGGGGTTTGGTTTTGGTTTTGTTGTTGTTAGGTGCCATTGAATTGATTCCAACTCACAAAAAAAGAAAAAGAAACCCAAACTCGTTGCTGTTGAGTCGATTCCAACTCATAGTGACCCTATAGGACAGAGCAGAACTGCCCCACAGAGCTTCCAAAGAGTGCTTGGTGGATTTGAGTTGCTGTCCTTTCAGTTGGTAGCTGTGGCACATAATCACTATGCCACTAGGGTTTCCATTCCAACTCGAAAGACCCTATATAACTTCCCCATAGGGTTTCCCAGGCTATATCTTTACACAAGCAGATTGCCAGGTCTTTTCTCCCACAGGGCCTCAGGTGGATTCAAACTGCTGACCTCTCAGTTGGTAGCAGACTGCTTATCCAGTAGGTACGTTTTGGGTAAGGTTTCTGAGTCTTCTCTTGGGTCATTTGGTCCTCAACAGAAATTGGCCAGAATCTATTGCTATCTCTTTCGAGTGCTTCATATAATTAAGAATGGACCCAACTGCTAAAGTTAGAATCAAATACTGCTTGATTAAAGCTTAGCAGAAAGTCCAAAGGAAACCTCCATTTGAGCCACATTAGCTTCAAAGCCTGATATTTCTGGATGTACTTTCTCATTTAGAATAACTATCCCCTGTGATTTTGCTTTGCCATTGTCCGGCTTCTGCATCGCAGCCAGGAGTAAGGAGCGAGTTCAGGACTTGAGCAGTCTGTCTTGCGCCGTTCCACCCATCAAAGCAACGCCTCCTTTATTTGGAGGGCATCGTATGCTATGTACCATTCATGTCTGAGATATCAGAGCATTTCCAGAAACACTGTAATCTGGGGGCTCTGGAGATAGTTCCCCCCTCCCTGGAGAATGTCTGAGAAGTGAGTTGTCACCACAGGCCTCCAGTGCAGCTGGCAGTGAGAGCAGGGAAGGCTTGAGCATTCTTTGGGTTTGGGTCATGTCTGTCATCACTGCTGTCCCAAGCTGGAGGCATCCCTGCAACACGTGAAGGACTCAGAAACAGCTTGGGCTTCTGAAACAAGAGATCAGGAGCTGCTTTGGGCCATTGGAAGGAGGGGTATGTTGGAGACACCCCAAGGGAAAGACCATGCCTGCCGTCAAAGCCACGTGACTGCACGTGACTGCAGAGAAGCAACACTAAACTGGTGATTTTGCATAGTAAATAGGCAAAGAAGCCAGCTACTAAGCAAGAACTGGGAAACCCTAGTGGTGTAGTGGTTAAATGTTGCAGCTGCTAACCAAGAGGTCAGCAGTTCAAATCCACCAGACGCTCCTTGGAAACTCTATGGGGCAGTTCTACTCTGTCCTGTAGGGTCGCTATGAGTTCAGTCGACTCCACAGCAGTGGGTTTGTTTTTAAACAGGAACTGAGTGAACAAGGCTAGCTAGAGAGCGGCAGCTGGGGGTGGAGGGTAGGCAGCTGATACAGTACCTTCCGGGCTGGGGACTAGTGCAGTGCAGTTGAGTAGGAGCAGACTCTGGAGATGTGACTGCAAGGGACCACTTGTACAAGGCCTCTACATTGCCTCACTGTCCTAGTGCAGAGCAGCGCCTCCTGGAGGTGTTCATTCAGCAACCTGCACGACTTATGTACCAAGAGGTAGTGTGCTGTCTTGAGGCTGGGGCTGGGGCTGGGCTCTGGGGAAACACGTTTCGCTGCATCCTGGAGGAGAGAATTAAGCTCTAAACCCATCTGAGTTTCAGTTTTTAACTTAGTGGAAATAGTCCTGAGAACACCCACTTTTCTTTCTAGAGGTGGAAGATGGATAAATTATCTGGTAAGTTGAAACATTGGAAAGAATTATTGGTAGATCTATAAACAGGAAACCTGGTGGCGTAGTAGTTAAGTGCTGTGTGTGCCAACCATGAGGTCAGCAGTTCAAATCTGCCAGGTGCTCTTTAGAAACTCTATGGAGCAGTTCTGTTCTGTTCCATAGGGGTTACTAGGGGTTGGAACCACCGTGACGGCAGTGGGTTCTACAACAAAAATTGACAGAAAACATTATCAGTTCATCAGAAACTAGGCAAGTGGGAGAAAAGGATTAAATCTAGGTGAAATAGCAATGTGTACAAGGAAGGCAACTGTTTACAGGATGTACTGCGGAGTCTGCTGGAATAATGACTACATCCTCAGTGTTGGCCCTGACCATATGTTTAACAAAAACTTTTGTTATACCCCAACTGGTGAAAGGAGAACTGGAGGCTGATGGATAACAGCAGGCATGGTATAAGCGTAGTGTTTAGAATGAGTGACAACAGGAAGAAAACCAGAAGTTTAATATGGTCATCGGTTGGGGGTAAGGGGAAGTGGGGCAGGCGATAGCCACTATGCACATTAGGCACATTTATTTCTTAAGCATCTAAGTCTACTTAGGTTTTTTTTTTTTTTTTTTTTTTTAACAGTAGCAAAAATGAAAATGCATGGAAGGAAAAAAATCATACTACCCATTCCACATCTTTATTGTGAGGGCTAATTTAAATGAGATAATACATGGGTAAACTTCAGCTATGGCTTCTGAAATGCAGTAGGTTGCTCAATAAATGATGAAGGGTAATGAAAAAATTGGAAACAGCAATGATCGTGGCACAGTATGATGAACTTAACAGTTGTTGACTGCACTGAGTCCAGTCTGACTCATGGTGAGTGACCCGTGTGTTCAGAGTAGACTTGCTGCATTGAGTTTTGAAGGCTGTCCCCTCTCAGAAGCAGATCACCAGTCCCGTCTTCTGATGCACCTCTGGCTGGGTTCAAACTGGCAACCTTTTGGTTGGTGGGCAAATGCTTAACCATTTGTGCCACTCAATTGTACACGTAAAAATGTTGTTATATTTATTTCTAACACACCCACAAAAAAAAAAAAAGAAGAAGAAATTTACTTGAAGGTTGGTTGACTTGTAGCATTTATTTAAGTAACAGGATAAACACACAACCTGGAGCCAAAGAGAGTGGTCTAAGATCCTTTGCAACTAAAATAAGACTAAGATACGGGTTGGCCAGGACTGAATTTTGAACCGGGCAGAGAGAGATCGTATCACAGCTGCCATCAGCTAGAATTTTTAGTAGAGAAGGGTTCAGGCCCTGGACTTCTGAAGCCCTTCCCTATACATGTCCGTGTCCTTCTCACTTGTTCTTTGTGGTGCGATTGTCCTTTCAGTGGCTTTGATGGCTTTTGAAAACCATCCCCTAAAGCATCAGGATTTGATAGATTTGCCTGCACCACAAGTAGTGTTTATGAGTGGGCTCTTCAGTCAGAATGTCTGCGGTGAAATCCTAGCTCAGCTGTTTGCTTGTTGTGTGACTACAGGCAAGTCACTTAACCTCTCTGTGCCTCAGTTTCCTCATCAGAAAATAAGGGTAATAATAGCACCAACTGAGATGGTTGATTGTTTTGAGGACTGCATGGTTTATTGTAGTAGTATGCTGTTGAGTCGGTTCTGACTCCTAGCAACCATACGGAACACCAGTATGAAACTGTGCCGGGTCCTCACAGTCATTGCTGCGCTTCGGCCCATCACTGCAGCCCCAGAGTCAGTCCACTTCACTTGGGACCTTCCTTTCTTCTTCTGATCTTCTGCTTTACCAAGCTTGATGTCCTGCTCAAGGGACTGGTCCCTTCTGCTATCACACCCAAAGTACATAAGGTGAAGTCTCACCATCCTTGCTTCTAAGAAGTATTTTGACTGTACTTCTTCCAAGACAGGTTTGTTCATTCTTCTGGCGGTCTATGGTATATACAATATTCTTTCCTAACACCTTAATTCAAAGACATCAGTTCTTCTTCTGTTTTCCTTCCTTATTGTCTGACTTTGACGTGCCTAGAAGGCGACTGAAAATACCATGGCTTTGGTCAGTTGCACCTTAGTTCTCAAAGTGACATCTTCGCTTTTTAACACTTTAAGGAGGTCTTTTGCAGCATATTTGCCCAGTGCAGTATCTCTTTTGATTTCTTCACTGCTGTGTGGGTTAATACTTGTAAAACATGGATTAAAACCATGCCGAGTACATATAGAAGCTCAGGGATTGTTTGGGGCTAGCTGCTACTACTGTTCCCTCTCAGCTGAGTAAAATCAGGGGCAATGTGCTCAGTAATAAGGAGTTTCAGGACCCAGAAAAATGAGTAGACATGGGATAGGCAAGTTGAGAAACCAGGACTTGTCTACTTCTACTGAGCTTTCCCTTCATAGTTTGCTTCAAACATAGCAAAATTTTGTAAACCTTTTTCATAGCATGATTTTGGGGACCAGGCTTCCTATGGTCCCTAATCACTACTGTTCTGTGCAAAAAGCTCCCCAAGAATTTTTACTTGCTGGGATCTTCATACCCACAGCCCTTGAGAGAGAAAGCTGAAGGCTTTAGTTTATCTTAATGCTGTAGGATGGGATGAGATGTCCAAATATGGCTTTTTAAAAAAATCACGGTAAATACATATCTTCTAATGATTTTAGTGCAGGAACATGGTGACATTAGAAGAGTTGCTCTAAAATGTCCCGGGATGGAAGCCAGGCACACTCAGGATTGGTTACTGGAGGAAGAGGTCTACCAATAGGCTCTGCGGGGCTTATCCACATCTACAGTTCTTCCACATCAGCATGTTGGACTCTAGGGACACCCGCTTTGACTTTTCCCAGGCTCTGGTGTCACCCGACTGCTCTCTGCAGGTCAGCTTAGCTGGAAATTGTGCTGCGTCATCATGTGGTTTCCGTTCAGAGGGAAGCTGAGCTGGGCTGCGTTGAGCCTGGCCCACTGGTAAGCTTACTCCTTCCACTTTTGTTTTTCCTGAGTCAAAGACTTAAACCTTGTATTTTTTTCCTATTAGAGTTTTATTAGCTTCGTTAACATTGTCTAATTGACAGATACTATTAATGAACTCAGAAACCCTGGTGGCACAGTGGTTAACTGCTGCAGCTGCTAACCAGAAGGTTAGCAGTTCAGATCCACCAGGTGCTTCTTGGAAACTCTATATGGCTTTTCTACTCTGTCCTATAGGGTCACTATGAGTCAGAATCGACTTGATGGCAGTGGGTATAGCTTGGTGTTGATATTAATGAATTCAAGTAGCACAGTGGTTAAGTGCTCGGCTTCTAACCAGATGGCTAGTGGTTGAAACCCACCAGCCGGTTCATGGGAGAATGATGTGGCGTGGTAGTATGCTTCTGCAAAGATTACAGCTTTAGAAACCCTGTGAGACAGATTGCTTTAGTCTGTCTGTAGAATCACTATAGGATCACTATCAGTTTGAATCGACTCGATGGCATTGGATTTTGGTTATTGATTAACTCAAAGTGTTCGACCAACTTTTAGTTTCACCCAAAGGCTGTTGCTCAAGAAGAGACAGAAAATCAGGTTAGTGTTAAAGGAATAGAGGTGGTGAACATACACTTACAGAGCACAGATTTTATGTCAACTTTGCAAGATCTTGGCAATTAAATGGCAGTTAACTTCTAGTTAGGGAGACAGTAAAGGAATAAATGCTTAGATCGTGATAAGTATAAAGAAAGTGACTAGAGCTAGGGTAGCGGGGAAGCAGGGTGGGCTGGGAGACCTCTCTGAGAGGACTTACACAGCGAGCCCCCGTTTTCCACGTGGGCTGTGCTCCCAGATCCCCAGTGCATGCCTGAACCATGGATAGTACCGAGCCCCGTATACACTGTGTTCTTTTCCTTTGCGTACATACTATGATCAAGTTTAATTTATAGAGTAGGCACAGTAAAAGATTAACAGTGATAACTAATAATAAAATAGAATAATTATGACAATATACTCTAATAAGTTCTGTGAATGTAGTCTCTCTGAAAATAGCTTACTAAGTCAAGAACTTTTTGCTTAAAGGAAGCACTTGACTACTTCTCTTTGGCATATCCGAATTGCCTACATCACTGCTCTTGTGCTTTGGGGCCATTACTAAGGTCTCTTGAACACAAGCATTCTGATACCACAACAGCTGATCTGATAGCCATTGGCCACTAAAGTGAGTAACAGAGTAGCGTATACAGCGTGGACACAGGACAAAGGAATGATTCACGTTCTAGGCAGGATGGAGCGGGAAGTTATGAGAATTTCATGCTACTCAGAATAGCATGCAGTTGAAAACTTTTTGTTTCTTTCTGGAATTTTCCATTTAATATTTTTGGAACGCAGTTGATCGTGGGTAACTAAAGCCATGGAAAGGGAAAGCGTGGATGAGGGAGAATTACTGTAGGGTGCTTTAGGTCGAGACCCAAAGGATGAGAAGGGGCCAGCCTTGCAGAGAGCTGGAGAGGGAATGGGGGCTAGGGAGAGCCTTCTGGGCAGGAAAATGGCCTGCACGGAGAACTTAAAGCAGCACAGAACTAGCGCTCAGCAGTGACAGTGTGAGAAAAGGGTGTGAGAAGAGGATGGAGGGTGTAAGGGTGGAGGGTGAGAGGGTAGAGAGGGTGTGAGAAGGGGGTGGAGGGGTGGACAGGTGTGTGTGGCCTCAGTAAAGCATTTTGGATAGTGTATTAAGAAGTTTCTAAATCCCCAAAACCCACTGCCATCGAGTCAATTCCAACTCATGGAAACTGTGGCCGTGTAGTGGATAAGTGCTATGGCTGCTAACTAAAAAGTTGGCAGTTCCAATCCGCCACGCACTCCTTGGAAACTCTATGGAGCGAATCTACTCTGGCCTATAGGGTCTATGAATGAAGAAGCTACTACCAAACCAAACCAAACCCAGTGCTGTTGAGTCGATTCCAACTCATAGCAACCCTATAGGGTTTAACTAGTAGAGCGACCCTCTATGATTGTCTTTGAAAGATCATTCTGGTGGCCATGTGTCAAAGAGACTGATTGGATGAGTTCGAAGCCCATGGTGTTGAAGTTCCAGACTCTTGCTTGCTGAATAATTATGGCCCTGAGCCCCTCCTGTGGTTCCTTGTTGGCCAAATGGTGAAACACAGCTGCTAACTGTAACCGAAGGGTTGATGGTTCAAAATCCACCAGTGGATCTGCAGGAGAAAATACTTGACCATCTGCCAGATTACAGCCTACAAAACAACTGCCCCACAGGGGTAGTTCCACTCTGTCCCATGGGGTTACTGTGAGTCAGAACTGAGAAGACACCTCTAACGAAACAACAACAGTCCCCTCCTAGGAATCCCTGAATGGTGCAGATGGTTAGCTGCTCAACTGCAAACCAAAGACTGGAGGTTTGAGTCTCCCAGATGTGCCTTAGGAAAAAGGCCTGGTGGTCTATTCTGAAAAATCTGCCATCTGACACCTTAGGGAGCAGAGTTCTACTGTGACACACATAGGATGACCGTGAGTTGGTAGCAACTGGTTAGCCCCTCCTAACACTGCTTTCATGCATGAACAGTGACTTACAGACATATCATGTTGTTTCTAATTTTCTGGCAGATTTATGGTGCTGAAACTGGTGTTTGCATGCGTCTAGGCAAGTGGCAGCCTAGTGGTTAAGAGCTCAGGCTGCTCACAAGAAGAACTGGCAGTTCAAATCCACCAGGTGCTCCTTGGAAATTATGGGACAGTTCTACTCTGTCCATTAGAGTTAGAATTGACTAGATGACAACCGGTTTGGTTTAGGAACATGGTAATTATACAGACTCTCACCTGAGAAGTGGGTTGGGCCTGATGGCATCTCATTCACAATTTTTGTCTGCCCTTTTTTTAGCTCTTTCCCAATAGGACAACAGAGATGAAGTGATAATAAGGACTTTTGTCAGGGGGGGAATGTGTTGGTGAAACATAAATATATAATACCTTAGTGGGAAGATCTCACACATTAATAAGGCGTGAGACAAGTAGAGGAGGTGGGTTGAGCTCTCTGTTCGTGTATATGCTTGTCCTTTCTGACTGCAGTATAAATATTGAGAAGCTGAGACCAGCAGATAGCTATCAAATCTGTTTCTTCTGCTACCGAGATTGGTGATTGACACAGGGCTGGGCAAGGGAAGGGGTGGGGAGTGACTGCTAATGGGCTCAGACTTTTCCTGGGAGATGATGGTAATGTTCTAAAATTGGGTTGTGTGTTGGCTGTACAAGTTTGTGAAGATGTGGTTGTGCGTTACTTAACTCCCATGATTCATTCTGTGAAATTGGATGTTGTGCAAACACCATGTTATGTATAGGCAATCCCTGTATTATGTAGCACGTGACTACTAAAACCCATTGAATTGTAAGCCTACTTTAAACGGGCAAATTGTAATGGCATGTGAATTATACTTCAAGAAAACTGTTAAATGAAACTATAAATATCAGCTGCTTACAGTAACATAGATTGATAACACTCAGACCTGTAAGATTCAGGAGAGGAGCTAGCTACCCAGTCAGTGGCTGCTACACAGCAGGAAAACAGGTACCAGCTGCTAAAAGTCACAGAAGATTGCAAACTTTGAAATTCAACACATTAGGCATGGGGCAAAGTGGCCGCGTGTTTGTGGTGGAGGACTTACACATTTTCCCCCACCAAAGCAGTGGAAGCAGGAATGGCTTCCACTATGTGAGTGCTGACTGTCAGGGAAAGTGCTTGAGAGATGAGTTGCATTGTCTCATTTATCCACCTAAGTGTAGGATTTATTACCTTTTTACAGAGGAAGAAATTGAGGCTTATAGAAGAAAACTAACTTGCTTAAGACCCCGTAGCTAATAGGGGCAGAACCAGGATTCATACCAGGATCTGTGTGACCAGGACCTGCACTGTGATCCCTTCCCTGCCCTGGGACCCATTCCCTGCACTGTCACCCATTCCCTGCACTGTCACCCGTCTGCCACCGGAGGTTGCCCCCCTTTCCCATTACAGCACATGGGCTCCCAATGTGGCTGCACTGTGACCTGACGACTAGTCCTAAATCAGCTCCTTCCAGGTAGGCATACTGATTATACAGCTCATCCGAGACCTCAGCCCAAGGGAGATGGGGAATCCTTGAAGCCCAATTCCCCTAGCTGGTCCTTCAGGGGTACACAGAGGCAGACCACTTTCACGATCTGAGCTTCCATCACTGAGCTGCAGACCAGCCAGATTTCCTGGTGTTCACCAGACTTTCCCACCCCTTCTCATGTCTGAGATACTTTCCTCTTCCCTCTCACCCATTTAAATCCTCACTAAAGGCCAGGATAGAAGGGCACTTTCCTCTTGAAGCATTTTTCTGGTTTGTCTTTCCTCCTCATTCTACACCTTCCTTTTGGCACATATTCAAGTCTCTGCCTTGCATTCCTAGTCATTCATTCATTTATTCAGGCATTCTCTCTCTGTCTCTGACTCTCTTTGACTCTTCTGTACACACACACACACATACATACGCACCCCTACCTACCATACTAAATTGTAAGCTCCTTGAGGACAGGGTCTGGGGGAACAAGCTTCCAGCAGTCCTCTCATGTCACTCCTGCCGGTGAAGCCCCTATTTCAGTAGACCGCCTGGCTTGCTGGGCTCGGCCATGCCTTCACTTTGGGCCCTAGCCCGTGCTGCTCCACTCTGAGCATCCTGCCCTCCTCACCCACACAGCTTCTGCCCATCTGCAGCAGCAGATTTCACTCCCCAGGCTGAGAAACGGTCTCCATCTACCAGCCCCAGCCTGCTATCTGCCTCTTGTGTCAGACCAGGCAGTACCAACTGCCATTGAATCAACTCAGTTCATGGAGCCCCCAGTGCTGTAGGAATAGAGCTGGACTCCATCAGAGTTTTTAATGGCTGAATTTTTAGAAGCCGATCTCCTGCATTTTCTTCTGAGGCACTTCTGGGGGATTCAAACCCCCAAACTTTGGCTTAGCATCTGAGCACTGTTTGTACTACACAGGGACAACAACATTATAATGACCTGAATTGAAAGTCTTGCTTTACCAGCAGTGTTACTTTGGGCACAGTGGTAGCAGGTAAACATTTCACAACCTACTTTCCAGAGGGGGTGAAGGAAGGTGCTGATTTTAAGTGACCCCTCCACAGCCAGGGTCCAGCTACTGGGGTGAAGTCATGGACCACAGGGTTGGGAAGAGCTGCACAGCTGGTTCCCTCACCTTCTCAGAGTGGCCCCAGCCCACCACTGCTGAGCTGAATTGCTTGATAGCTCTGCAGCTTGCTCCCCGATTCTGTGGAGCGAGGGTAATCTGGAGTTTGTGGGATCAAGGGAAGTGTTATATTAGAACTCTTGTAAATTGTAAAGGGCTGGAAGCCCTAGTAGCATAGTGGTTAACTACTGCATCTGCTAAGCAAAAGCCCGGCAGTTCAAATCTACTAGGTGCTCTTTGGAAACTCTATGGGGCAATACTGCTCTGTCCTATAGGGTCACTATGAGTTGGTATCGACTCAGTGGCAGTGAGGTTTTTTGGAGGGGGGATATGTATCAACCATTTTTGTTTGTGTATGAATAAATGCTATTTTTTTTTAAAATCAGTTAATGATTTCCAGTATGTCATGGGCAGTAAGTAAAATAGGCCGGAAAGAAAAGACAAAGGGAAGCTTACAGGTGCTGTGCCACTCAGGAACACTTCAACCAGCATGTCCCAATCATCTGATACTGCTCTAACAGAAATAACACAAGCCAATGGCTTTAACAAAGAAAAGTTTATTCTCACACAGTCGGTAGGGTAGAAGTCCAAATTCAGGGTGCCGGCTCCAGGAGAACGCACTCTCTGTCAGTACTGGAAAAGGCCCTTGTGCTGCATCAGTCTTTCTGTGGCCTGAGAGCATCTCAGTGGAGGAACCTCAGATATAAAGACACGCTCTGCTCTCGGTGCTGTTTTCTTGATGGGATGAGGTCCCCAACTCTTGTGTCCTTCCCTTTCCTTTTAATTCTTGTAAGATAAAAGGTCATATAAGCCACACTCCAGGGAAACTCCCTTTACATCAGAATAGGGAGGTGACTTCAGGGAGGGTGTTAACAGTCCTACCCCAGTTCTCTTTAACATAATCCAGTCTGTTAACAGTAGGAAGAGATTAGGATTTACAGCATAGGAAAATCACACAATGGAGGACAATCGCAAAATACTGGGAATCATAGCCCAGCCAAATTGTTACACATACTTTGAGGAGAACACAGTTCAATCATGACACAGCATTTTGGAAGTGTTTGGCCCCTAACTGAAAGGTCAGCCATTCAGACCCACCTAGCAACTCAAAGAGACAAATGACCCATTGATCTGCCTGGGTAGAGACTAACCAAAAAGAAAAAAGACAAACCCAGTACTGTAGAGTCAATTCCAACTCATCACAGTGTTGGAAACCCTATAAGGTAGTTCTGCTCTGTCCTATGGAGTCGCTGTGAGTTGGAATGGACTTTGACGGTACACAACAACGATATGTCTGCATGTCTAGTAAGGCAAGGGTGTCAGCATGCCTAAGCTAAACACGTGTCAGAAGCCTTTGCCTCAGTGTCACAGGCTGTGACCCTCTCTTAATGTACGGTCCCGTAAATGGCTCCAGTTGGACTCCAGTCCCCCTCAGTCTTAGAATGAGACAGAAATGACTCTGGCAATCCATACAGATGTGGTGTTCAGCCAGCAGGATTCAGACTTAAGCCACTGTCCAATTGCTTAACTTCATCCATTTCCAAATGGAATTGCTGGTGCAGGAACAATTTAAGGTCACTGAGTGACCTTAGAGGCTCTATCAAATTTCAGAAGGGATTTTTGTGATACTTTAGAAATTCCTTATCATATAGGACAGTGTCTTTGCTAGGATTCAACTGACAAAGGGGCATTTAGGGGCCAGGCTGGTGCTACAGGAGTGACCTGGAGAAGGTGGCCTCACATGGTCCCCATTGGCCACCCTGTATAGGCTCAGGGAGATGAGGCTTATGTCAGGAAAGGCAAGACCAGAGGTAAGGTTTCCTAACTTCAAGTCCAAAGTCCTTTCTAATTGCTGTGCGGAAGGTGAGGTGGGGCTTGTCTGCAAATGACTGTAGTCCAAGGCTCAATCACTGAGCACTGTCAGAGAAAGTCTGGGGCAGATCAGAGAAGGGTGTCTGCTCCATGAGCCATCTCAATAAAAAGGGACATCCAAGGAGTTAGTCATTGAGGAGATGGTGGGTAGGACAGCAGGCTGATTATAAATGCCTTCGTGAGGTTAGCCGGCATGTGGAAAAGGCAGGTGTCACACATCTGGGCAAATGCGTCATGTCGTTAACATGAGACACACATCCTCACTGACCATACAGGTGTGCCTTGGGAACCAGATTAACTGGATTGGAGCCTGGGCTGTTTCTGTCATCAGGAGCCCAGCCAATGCACTGCTGACAGTGTCTTTTATGTTTGGATGAATAGCAAAGACCAATCGTGTTGCCATGGAAAAGGTGAGCTGGGTATCAGGGCATCTTACAAGTGCAAAGCCACATGTGGCAGGGGAGCTAGAACAGTCATTGTATGGCCCGCCAGCTGGGAGTGTTTATGCTAAGGCAGCCCTGTGCTTTGTGTCATGTAATAATTCTGATCACCAAACTAAAATGTGGAATAAGAAAATTAGGTTGTGGAAGTCAATTAAAGAGAAGGTTCACTTTGGACCACTAATGACAGGGTAACAGTGTATAGCTTCAAGAAACTACCACTTGCCACAGCAGGAAATAGACTTTTAGGTAAACTGCAAATTAAGCACTCTGTGTGTTTATTTAAACTCCTGAGTTTCTTGCTTCCTAGGTTCAATACTAGTGCCACTTTAGCTTTAAGAAAGGGAGTAGGAGATGGGAAGAAATCACAGGAGCAGGGAGAACAGCGGGCCAGGCAGGTGCTATCTCTGGGATGTGTGTTTATAATGAAATCAGAGCTAACAGTGGAGAAGCAGAGACAGTATTCTAGGTAACAAGCCAGTCTCTTTAGACTCCTAGAATTAGATTCCTCTCTGTAAGCAGAAGTCAGCTTTACCCCACAGAGCATCACTTTGTGATTGCAAAAATCCACATCAGTCCCAGCCAGAGATTGTTTTCCAGTCCAGGGTTCTGCTCAGGGTGGAACCCTGCAAAGGATTCTGCTGATACCAGGTTGCATGTCCTGCACTTACTCTGGAAGCATTGTTCTCCCCCAGATTGCTGCAGCCCGGGACACTGTCTCTTTTATATTTGAAGTATCATTTTCCATCTGTTTGTTTACTAGCAGGTGTTACCCTTGGGATTATGATGCAGCTGGGTGTGTGCTCCTTCTGAGCTGTGTCAGCAGAATCGAGTCCATGTCCTACACTAGCTCAAGTGCCTTCTATGCTGGATACGAACCTGCCATTTTCTAAAAGCGTGGACCTTAGAGTCAGACAGCTTCTTAGCTATGTGATCTGGGGGCAAGGTTTTGAACTTCTCTCAGCCTTGATATTTTCCTCTGCAAAAGAGGAATGGTAAAAGAGCCCCACAAAAGGCAATCAGGGAGATCATCTGCAATTGTGGGTATAAATCAGTTGCCACGTAGTAAGTGTTCAGTAAGTTGTATCTCTTATAACCATCTAACAGTGCGATTGAGTTATTTCTTGAGATGTCTTAAGTTCAAGACTGTGTAACTTCCTGTGGGTAGAAGTATTAGGACAGATAATATTTTCTCTGATTAAAAATTTGAACTGAGAAGTCCAGAAATGACAACTTGGGATATCTCACACTTGAAATCAGAACTGGGTCAGAAATTTGGAGGAATCGACCACTGAGCCTGTAATATTGTAGACCCAGGGTGCAGAGGATGTGAAACAAAGACAAAAGACACACACACACACACACACACTAAGAAAATTAAGTGCTGGTGACACTTCAGATATTCACTGATGGAGGACTTGGAGGAGAAGGAAATCTGGGGTCGACATCAGCCCCAACGAGCGCTTCAGAGGAGAGCCAAGACCTGGGCTGGCCCTCTGCGTGACTCAGAGCAGGTGAGGAGTTAAGAAACCATTCAAAGCAGTACATACAGTGCTAACAAGGGCCCTGGGGAGAATGAGGATAAGAACCTGGGAAATGGTTAACAGGACTGACCAAAGGGAGATTTGGTCAGACTGACCAAAGGGAGATTTGTATATTTATACACATAAATAGTCGAGTATTTTAGTGCACAGTCTCTGGGGTCGGACTGCCTCAGTTCAAAACCATTTAGTGCCTTAGCACTAAGCAAATGTTAGTTCCTTCTTAGATACCTAAAGAGCTAGTGTGAGACTGTTATTGAAAATCTGCGAAGCCACTAGGCTGGATGGATTGAGAATGACCAAGCTGTTAGAAGGTGTTGTTTGTTTGTATTTCATAAACAGCTTTAGATTGACAGGAAAATTGGGAAGGTGGTACAGAGAGTTCCCATGTACTTGGCATGAAATTTTGTCCATTATGAACACCTTACAATACCGTGTACATTTATTGTAATTCATGAAACACTATTGATGCATTGTTATTAATGGAAGGTGGTGCTTTCTTCAGATTTCCCTGGTGTTTACTTGAAGCCCTTCTCCAGTCCAGGAATCCATTGAGGATGCCCCACTGCATTTGGTTGTCCTGTCTCCTCAGGCTTCTCTTGGCTGTGACAGTTCCTGTGGCTTCCTGTGTTTTAATGGCCTTGACAGCTTTAAGGAGTACCTCTCAGGTGTTCTGTAGAATGCCCTTCTACTGGAGCTTGCCTTATGTTTTTCTCATGATCGTACTGGGTTGTAAGTGTTTTGGGGAAGGCCACAGAGGTCAAGTGCCAACTTCATTGCATCCAATCAAGGCTCCATGCTGTCAACATGAGTTATCATTGTTGCTGACCTTGGTCACCTGGCTGAGGTCGAGTTTGCCAGGTTTCTCCACTATCAAGTTATTCTTTTTTTCTCCTCTCCATACCGTGCTTCTTGGAAGGAAGGCGCTATTGAAGCCCACCCTTAAGGAGGGGGGACTTAAACCTCACCTCCTTGAGTAGACTGTTTTCTGCAGTCGCTCTGAATAAGAAAGCCTTGAGAGGAAAAAACTCTTCATAGTCTGAGCAAAAGGGCTTCAAGCATTAGTGCGGTAAGAGAAAAGGATGAGTCATATGCAAGAGAGTGGACCGAGTTTGGTGGGAGATGAACGAAGGCGGAGTCAAGGATGCCTGCACAGGTTCAGGCATGGGTGATTAGGGGATTGTTACTGGGTTAAGAGCGGTGGATTAGAACTCACTGAGTTAGTTCCCTGCCACCTCTGCATGGCTTGGCTGTGTCACCTTAGGCAAGTCAGTTCATTTTGCAGAGCCTCAGTTTCCCCATTTGTAAAATGAAGCTGACATTACCAGTTCTTCCTGCCTGCTAGAGCTCTTTTGGGAGTGAAATGACGTAGAATAGACAGAAAGGATTTGAAAGCCATCAAGTGAGACTCAAAGGTTGACTGAGAAGAAAGGGGACTTGGGAGGAGGAATTTGTTTGTTACCTGGGGACCCTGAACATTTCAGATAACCCGCAGCAGGTTATAACTCACACTGAGGACTCTGTGGTGGGTTTGTGCTAGTCATCTACCAAGGAGATTGGTGTTTTACGTGTGGTCCTCAGCTGTCCTGTTTGTGATGGCCTAGTTCTGTGGTCTTGCTCCCAGTGGAGGTGGCTAGTACAAGGGCAGGCTGGGTCACGGTGAGAAGGCGGGGCTCTGCATCTCTGCCTCAGCTTTGTGCCCTTCCTCCTTCTTCCTGTCACGGCCCCTGCCTGGGGACACTGAAGATTACAGGGCTTTTCTTAGAGGTTGCAATTCCGCAGTCTCATCACCCTAGCTATTTAACAGCGTTTCAGAAGTAACACACCCGAAACAGAACTTCGGGGTTCTGTCCTACAGCTTCCTCCCAAACCAGTTGCTTTTTGGATCTCAGCCCATGGTACCACCATCTGCTCAACTCCCTCAACCTAGGAGAATCTTGGGTTTCCTCCTTTCCTTTAACTGCCCACCCAAGTCCAGTCCATCTGTAAGGTGTTTCTTTTAGATGAGTGTCTAAGCTGTATCTCGCCCGCATCCGGTTGTCTTCAGCTCTCTCGCCATCACCTTTGCCAGCAATTCTCAACCAGGTGTGATTTTTCCATCCCACCCCACTAGGGTCCTGTTGGCAATATTCGAATCATCCGTAGTTGTCACAGCTTGGGGCCTGACACTGCTATCTAGTACATGGAGGCCAGGGATGCTTCTAAATATCCTACAGTGCACAGGAATGTTCCCCACAACACAGCATTATCCAGCTCCAGAGTATAATAGTGTCTGTTGTGTGACAAGGGTGACAAGGGAGACCTGATGGCAAAGGGGATAAGCGATTGGCTGCTAACCAAAAGGTTGACAGTTCGAACACACCAGGTGCCCTGTGGGCGGAAAGACTTGTGGACGCCACACAACAACGGTGCCTGATACGGACTTGCTGGGTGATAGAAACAGTTAGTTGCTCAGCTGCCAACCAGAAGGTTGGAGGTTTGAGTTCACCCAGAGATACCCTGGAAGAGAGACCTGGCGATCTGCTTCTGAAAAGTCAGCCGTTGACAATCATGTGTAGCTTGGTTCTACTCTGACACCCGTGGGGGTTACAGTGAGTCAGAATCAACTCAATGGCCCAAACTGGTAAGGCTGTAATAATGTCTGGTGTAGTAATATCTAGTAATAATGAGGTCTATGTTGAGAATCCCTCCCTAGGCAAGCCACACCAGCAGTCTCCTGATCTCTTTATAAAATCTTTTTTTCCTTAGTTGTTTCTCGGACACATACTGGGTCCTGTCCTTTCTCTATTTTACACCTTCTGGTTCAATCCATTGCACTTGAACTACAACTCAGTGTTTCCTGCAGAACCTGGCCTCTCCATGCATCTCCAGCATTGAACATAGGCCTCCTCACCTGCTCCACCCACACAGCCTCCTTTCTGTTTCTTGAGCCAACTAAGCTCTTCCCAGCCTCAAAGCCACTTTACTTTCTGCTTTCTCAGCCTTTCTTCTTAGCTCTGTGGAAGGCCAGGTTTCACTGGAGTCTCAGAGAAAATGTCTCACTTTACCGAGTCCTTCCCTCCTGCTCACCATAGCAGTTAACTTGTTAAATATCACAGCATCCATGTGTCTGCTTCGTAACGTGTACCACATCAAAAACTATTCTCTTGCCCTACTGAGTGTAAGCTCCTTCCAGGCCACAGGCTCGTCTATCTTGCCCTACAGTATGTCCCTAGCACCTAACATGGTACCATGAACATGGTATGCATTGATAAATATTTGGTAAATCTTATCGTTGAAGGAATGGATAGAAATTTCTTGTAGTTGGGGTGGAACTGTGGTAATGTGACCAGTAAAACCAAACCAGCCACCGCTGAGTCAGCTCTGACTGACGATGACTCCGAGTGTGTCACAAGCAGAACTGTGCCCCATGGGGTTTTCAGTGGCTGATGTTTCTGGAAGTAGATGACTAGCCTTTCTCTAAGAAGCCTCTTGATGGATTCGAAACTCCAGCTGTTTGGCTAGCATCTGAGTGCTCGTTTGTACCACTCACTGACTTTAGTACATGGTAGTGGGGTTAATGCCTGGCCTGCCCCTCCTATGGGCTGGCAGCCCTCGTGAGGCAGGGAGCCTGCTTATTAAAATGGACAGTGGACGGCTTTCCCTGGGCTGAGTGCTCAAAATTTCAGAGATGAGGCTGACACTCTTTGCTCAAATCTGCGACACAACACGAATCCCTCACGTAGTATTGGGTGTTTTACCTGAGTCTCACTAGCGTCCCTCTTCACTTGGCACTTTTGCAGGTGGAAGGAATGCCCTTACCCTTCTAGGCAAATAGCTGTTGACTCTTCATACAGAAAGAAAGTAAGAAACCAAGCTTTTGGTTCTTCACTGCACCAGTCTTATTTTAGCAGCAGAATCATTCAGCCATGAAAAATTTAAAAAATTTTCTTTATTATGCTTTAAATGGAATTGCCATATGAAACCCAACACCCATACCGCCCTGCAACGCTAACTGAGCTCCGCCCCCCATCCAGTGAGAGCACACTCCTCCTTTCCACCCTGCACCTCCCTTATCCATTGCATCAGCTCTTGTCTCCCCGTCTCCAACCCCTCATCTGACCTCTGGACAAGAGCTGCTCAGACAGCCTCATGTATATATTTAGGCCGAGAAGCATGCTCTTTGCCAGCATTGCTCTGTGTCTTATAGTTCAAGCTGATTTTTGTCTGAAGAGGTGACTGTGGCACCGGTTTCAGCTCTGGGCTAACCGAGAGTCCAGGGGCCATGTTCTCATGTGACCCTCCCATTTGACAGCCCATCGTGTGTGGTCTTTTAATAGAGTTCTCGTTATGCAGAGCCGTTTTCCTCCCACTGCACCAGGGACTTGACTCTGTGTTCCCTGTCAGAGCCGTTATTGATGGTGGCTGGGCACCACCTACTTCTTCTGGTCTTGTGCTTATGTAGTCTGTGGATCAGGTGGCCCCTTCTGTCTGCTGGGCTAGTATTTTCCTCATGTCTTTGATGTCCTTCGTTCCCCTCTGGTGAACCATGGAAGATTTTAACCCCATCTGCCCTGGCACGAGGTCAGTCACTGACTCTTTGGTGCAGGGAAGTGTTGGGAAGCCTGAGTGCTAAGGGTGCCTTTGCTGATAACTGACTGGTAACTTTGACCAGTGGATCTGAGCTTTCTGCTCATGAGTTTCCCATCAGTAGAACATGCAGGGACCACCCAGGCTCTGGAAATGCTGGTGGTACAGTGGTTAAGTGCTACAGCTGCTGACCAGGTTGGCAGTTCAAATCCATCAGGTGCTCCTTGGAAATTTGATGGGACAGTTCTACTCTGTCTGTAGGTTTGCTATGAGTTGGAATCGACTCGATGGCAGTGGGTTTGGTTTGGGTTACCCAGGCTTTGGAAGGGGGAGCCATCAAGTAAGAAGGAGCAACAGAGCCTGTCGGCAAATAGAAGAACACGGATGGCAGCTGACTCCGCGAGAACCGAGTCAGCCACACACGGTTGGTAATAACCAAGCTGTCAAAGGCCACAAGTGAGTCTCTTTATTTGTCTTTTAAAAAGAGAGATCCTTTTGTCTATACTGATTTGAGTTGGGAAAAAATAACCCCTGTGAAGCTCCACTGGTGTTTGGATTCTGTCAATTTCTAGTAAGAAAAGCTCTTCCTTCACAAAAGGATTGTTCTGCTCTCTGTCTGCCTAGACTCCTGTATGATAGCAAAGCAAATAAACACGATATATTATCCTTTGTCATCTCTCAGTAGGGGGAAAAAGAAACAAAAGGTCATCTCTGGACGTGGAGGACTTAGCAGTGTAATGTATATTTCCACAGGGAAAAGCTTGCAGAATGCAAGTGCTGATGCCAGTTCTGACCTCCGTGGCTGGTGCCAGTGTTTGCATTGGCACCTCTGTCCAGACAAAAGGAAAAGCCAAGAAGTGAAATCCCTGCCCCCATCATTACCCAGTATGGCTCCTCACTTAGCTATTAAAAATGCCTGCATCATGAGACATGGCAGGCCTCGGAGTACAGTCTCTTATCCAGAGATGCATTCTGCCTTGTGGTCACAGGGTCCACCAAGTTCTAATACTGTTTCTGAAAAGGGTGGACTTTCTTGTTATTTTCTCCCTTTAACTCTTCTCTGTAGCTTGTTTATGCATACTGTTGGAATGCCAAAGAAAAATGTTTCTTAAACTAGAGTACCTGTAAGACTGCTCTGAGGATTCTTGACTCCCACCCCAGTTCAGTGGGGCAGAGGTATCTGCATTGTTAATAAGCAACACAAAAGGTTCGGATTTGAGTGACAGACAGCACCCCCTTGAGGACTTCCACCAGGTGCCATGGTTTGCTGGTGATCTCTTATCAAATCCATTGTGAGTGTTCCCTTGATAAGCCAAATCACAGCTCCTGCCATGCTCCTGCCATTAGAATTGCCCTTAAGCTTGACTGCATAAGCCATTGCGTGACTTAGAACAATTTCCTGATTTATTCCAATAGCGTCATGTCATGGACTTAATTGTGTCCCTCAAAAAATGTGTGTAGTCATTTGGCTAGGCCATGATTCCTGATGTGATACTCCTCCATGGTGTAAATCCTGCCTCAGTGATGTCAATGAGGCAGTTTTGTTAGTAGGGCAGGACTCAATGTGTGAGATTGTTTTGTGCCTTGAGGCAGTCTCTTGGGGTATAAAAGAGAGAAAAGCTGGCTGAGAGTTGGGGACCTCATACTCTCGGGAAAGAACCTCTGCTGGGAGCAGAGTGCATTCTGTAGAAAGGACCCCAGGGTCTCTACGCCCCAGAAGCTCCTGGTCCAGGGGAGGATTGATGACAGACACCTTCCTCCAGAGCCTTCTCAGAAAGCCATCCCTCGGAGCTAATGCCATGAATTTGAATTTGTAACCTGCTGGACTGTGACAAAACAAAATCTCTCTTTTTAAAGCCACCTACTTGGCGGCAATAGATGACTAAGGATACTTGGGAAGAATATAGGCTTTGGGAGTCTGAAAAGCCTGGACAGATCTTTGAACTTGCACTTGTGATTACTTGGACAGGCAGCTCACCGTCTCTGAGATTCCGCTTCCTTTTCATCACATGGAAATATTATCACCTCTCCGAAAGAGATGGGTGATGAGGAGGGAGTGAAATCACTTGCATGGAATCATGTAGCACAGTAGTTGATCGCTTAGTAGATGCTGATGAGCACAGTGGAACCTGTGAGAGCTGGAACTGGGGGGACTACCTGTTTTTTCTGGGTCTTCCAAATTTTCTACCTTTTACAGAGTGCTGTCTTACTACTTGTCTTAGGCCTCTGATGCTGCTGCCACAGAAACACCACAAGAGAATGGCTCTAACAAACAGACAGTTATTCTCCCACGGTCTAGAAGGCTAGAAGTCCAAATGCAGGGCACCATCGCCAAAGGAAATTGTGTCCTCTGTTGATTCTAGGACAAGGTCATTGTCATCAGTCTTCCTCTGGGTCCAGGAGTTTCTCAGGGGAGGGACCCTGGGTCCAAAGAATGCACTGTACTCACAGTTCTTCCTTTTTGCTGGTAGGGGATTCCTCTTCTCTTTGCTCGCTTCTCTCGAAAGAAATTGACTCAAGATACAGCTGATCCTGTAGCTATGTCCTTCCTTCCTCATTAGCATAACTACCTCATTAACATCATAGTCATTAGGATTTATAGCACGTAGGATAATTACATCAGACCACAAAAAGGTAGACAGCCGCACAACACTGGAAATCACGGCTTAGCCAAGATAACACATTTTTGGGGAACACGATTAAATCCATAACACTGATTTTAGTGGACAATATTTGTGCTTTCCTTACCTGGCAAGTTTCTGCCTTGTAACAGTTGCAGATTTTACTGTGCTACCTTCCTCTGTCCTTATCCAATGTGTGTCCTTATCCAATGCTTGTCACTGTATAACTGTGCCCGGTGGGGTTCTCACTGGCTGATTTTTCACACGTTCATTGCCAGGACTTTCTTTTGGGATGCCTCTGGGTGGACTCTACCTTTCAGTTAGCAGCTGAGTACATTAACCATTTCCACCACCAGCGACTCCTCTATTCTTACAGGAAGCAGGCAGTAACTTAAAAACAAAACAAAACAAAAGCCTCACATTTTCTCCTCAGCACTGAAGCAGCTATTCTTAAGGGAAAAATTTTAAACACCCAGGTGAATAGTTTGTAGCCATGATGCATATCATTTTAGAAGTCAGTGGTTTTTACAAAGCCAGCTCTTCCAACAAAGACTGGAGTGGACTATAGGACATAAAATGATACTGGCAGAAAATGTGCTTCTTGGCTTAAGCAGATACATGAGACTAACTGGGCAGCTCCTGTCCAGAGGGGAGATGAGAGGGTAGAGGGGGACAGGAGCTGGTTGAATGGACACAGGCAGTACAGAGTGGAGAAGAGGAGTATATGCTCTCACAGGGTGGGGAGAGCAGCTAGAGTTACATAGCAGTGTGTGTACAACTTTTTGTATGACAAATTGACTTGGATTGTGAACTTTCACTTAAAGCATAATAACATACTTAAAAAAACAAAGTCAGTGGCTGTGTAGACATCTAGATGCAGCGCCCTCCTTCCAGCCGTTAGATATTCCTGAGTTCTGTTGTAAATCCAGCTTTTCCAGAGAAATGTCAGCAGGTAGATACGGCACTGCAGGTGAACCACGCCAGCTCTGTCTTGGTAGCACTCTCCCAGGGTTCAGTTCACAGAATGTGGATCCGGTATTGAACCTGAAACCGCACCTTCCCCCCGTCCAAATCTCACAAGAAGAGCCTTGTTTCTCACAGTGTAGTCCCTAATGGATGATTTGGACAGTCTTGTACAAAGTCTTGCCAGGACAAATGAGAATATCCAAGTGGTCTCAGAAGAACAGCAGACAATTATGTGCACAGGGCACAGAGCGCGCCCTGCTGAAGGTGCACTATAAAACGCATTTCAGCAAGAGCTGCCCCCATCTCCCTGACCCACCCCAGCTCTGCCATTTGAGAAAAAAGAAACTTTCTTTGTTCTTTGTGTTGGCTGATTCGTTTTAGCTCACGGTTCTTATGCTATATCTAGCTTATGTAAGTGCTTATCAAGTATGTTTTTATGTGTCCCATAATTCAATTCTTCCATTAAAGGGCCCAAAGCAGAAGAGGTAATTGATAGCAAAGACTGTCCATCTGAGCTCTCGGGCTGGGGAAGCTGCATCCTCAAAGTCAACATGTGCTTGCTTTAAATCCACAGACCTTTTCTTGCTGCCTTCTCCGTTGGCTCTCTCAGTCCTAATCTTGTTTTCAAGGCAGGGCAGTCAGTCCCAAAGACATCTCTCCTTTGGGAACCACACTCTGGAAATGGAGAGAACGAGTCCTATACTTATCGTATGACTTGAGAGGCTAAGGAGACCTTAAAAATTCTCTGACCCAATCCTTTTCTAGAAGAAGAACCTGAGGTTAAGAGAGATCCACTTGGCTACTAGTCTCTTCTACATCACTGTCAACAGTGTGTAGATCCAGAACTGTGTGCTGTAAAGTCTCATAGTTGGCCTCCAATGGGCTAAACAAGCTGCAAAGGAAGATCAGAAATGACTCTGGTAGAACAGGGAGCAGGTCCTGCCACCAGCTGCAGCGGAGCTGATTCAGTCTAGAAAGCAGCCACCACATACACATAACAAATGAGCAGTTCAACATTTACCGGGACCCTTGGTGCACGAGCATTCTGCTGTGTCCTCGGCAGCTGGGGAAGAAAGGAGAAGTATACTGGGGAGAACCTTTCTTCCGAGGGCACCTCTGGGTGAACTAGAACCCCGAGCCTTTTGCTTAGCAGTCAAGCATGTTGACCATTTGAACCACCTAGAGACATTGAAAGAAGTACTAGTAGAATGTTCTCTGGACACAAGGGTGGCAAGACTGTGTTTCATGTACTTTGGATGTGTTATGAGGAGGCGCCAGTCCTAGAGAAGGACATCATGCTTGGTGAGGCAGAGGGCCATGAAAAGGAGGGAGGCCCTGAACGAGGTGGATGCACACAGGGGCTGCAACAGTGGGTGCAATCCTAGCTGTGTTTGTGAGGGTGCTGTTCTGTCCCGGTGAGCGTGGTGTCACTGTGACTTGAACACGTAGCAGCAGCAACAACAAAATAATGAAGCAAACAAGACTGTGTATATTTAATTGCCCATGTGTAGTCCTGATGAAGGTGTAGAGAAACTGGGAGGAGGGAGAGATGGAAGCTCCGCGGTGGAGCCAGCCCTGCGTTTTCCCCGGGAGGATGTGAGAGTCACAACTGTTTTATGTAGCTCTGCACTCTGTGGTTATGGCCTGGGTGAAGTGCAATTTGTGCTGATTGAGTGAATACGTGGATCATTTGATATCAGCCTGTGGTGATATTTCTAGTGACCCCATCGTAAGCCCTTTTGCAGGAATGCTTTCTCCTCACGTGCCTCTCCCGTTGTTTTCCTTCCAGTTGCGCACCCTCAGGATGCACCCCACCCCTCCGAGAAGCCGGTCATTCACTGCCACAAGTGTGGGGAGCCATGCAAGGGCGAAGTGCTTCGGGTGCAGACCAGACATTTCCACATCAAATGCTTCACCTGCAAAGGTATGGTGTCCCCGTCTCCCGGCTTAGTGGCATATGACCGTCAGTGCCTGCCTGGGTCTGTCGCATCACTTTAACTCTACACTAGGTCAAGAGGTGATAACTGAACGTGCTCAGAAGCCCTGGAATTATTTACCTCTACTCTGGGGTTCATTTAGACTCAAGGCGTAAATCGGGAGACACCCAGCTCAGTGGTGATCAGGCACAGGTGTTCCCTGAAGTTCCTGATCGGGGGAGGAGAGGCCAACATCATGAAAGTGGTTCGAAGGCAGGTATACATTTGGGGCTTTATTGTATTTGCTTTCCTTCAATGAATGAGGGACTCATCACAAACTAACCTCTTCCCAATGCCCTTCAGTTACAGGGGGGTTGGAAGGCTTGTAAGGTTGGGATGCTGAGTCACTGGCTCCTGGGAAGTATAATTGGGGGGGAGCTTTGGTGTGTAGTGGGGTGCCCTGTGGGAGTATATGTGGTGCATGGGATTGGGGTAGGGATAGATATAGTATGTGTAATATGTGTGTGTGTGTGTGTGTGTGTGTGTGTGGTATGTGTTGTATGTATATGTGTGTGTGTATACATGGGTATGATGTGTGTGTGGTGTGGGTGTATGTAAGATGTGGCATGTGTGAATGGGTATGTTTGTGTGTGTGTGTGTGTGTGTGTGTGTAGTGGGGTATCTTAGTCATTTAGTGCTGCTATAACAGAAATACCACAAGTGGATGGCTTTGAAGAGAGAAATTTGATTCTATCACAGTTCAGTAAGCTACCGCTCCAGATTCAAGGTGTCAGCCCCAGGGGAAGGCTTTCTCTGTGGGCTCTGGGGGAAGGTCCCTGATGTCACTCTTCCCCCGGACTAGAAGCTTCTGAGGCATAGGAACCCCGAGTTCTTTCCAAAGGACATGCTGAGCTCTCAGCATTGCTTCTTGCTAGTATGAGGTCCCCAACTCTCTCTGCTAGCTTCTTTCTTTTGTATCTCAAGAGATTGCCTCAAGGCACAGTACAGTCTTACACAGGGAGTCCTGCCCCACCGACAGGACTGCTACTTCTTCTCCCTCTGCAGTATCCTGGAGGCAGGGTTTATAGAATACAGGAACATCATGGGCTACCTGGGAATAATGGCCTGGCCAACTTGCCACACACATTTTTGGGGAGACACAGTTCAGTCCATAACATGGGGTATATGTGTATCTGTGTGTCGTGGGTGCGGGGGTGTGTGTTGAAAAGTAGGAAGTAAGCAGGGACACTTGGGAAGCCTCCGAGCAGAAGAATCCTTCCCATCCAAGAAGCTACCAGTCTGAGATTGATTTCCATCAACGCGCCTCCCTTTGGGGTTTACAGTGGCTGGCATCCTGTGGCAGGTGCTGGCTTGTTATTCCCGGGCCAGAACGCAGCCAAGAGGGGGAAACGGGAAGAAGAGAGCGCTTCTTGTGTGCTGGGAAACAGGACACTGTGCTAAAGGCACGTCGGTGTAGCTCTGTGTGAGGAGACCTGACGAGGGGTCAGGACAAGCTGAGCCGCAGGAAGTCACAGAGAAGAGGGAAGAGGCCACGCGCTGCTTGTAGTTTCACTCCACGCCCTGCAAAAGGCAGCCACCCTCTTCCCTGAAAATCCTGTTTAATTCTGCATATTTCAGGTCACAGAGTCTCAGCAGTGCCCTCCTGAGCCTTCTGTCCACGCCAGAGAGGCTCTCAGGCAGGTGCCAGGCTGCCTGAAACAACAGATACCATCAAGTTGGTCCTGACTCACCAAGACCCAACCTGTGTCAGAGGAGAATTATGCCCAGCGGGGTCTGCAGTGGCTGAAGTTATAGCAGGTCACTTGGCCTTTCTTCTGAGGGGGCCTCTGGCTGGGCTTGAACCTCTGACTTTCCACTCACAGCTGAGTACTTTAACCTTCTGCACTACCAGGAGACTCAGGCTTGTGACCCTCAAACACATGAACAGGAAGGGGAGGGAGCTCTTTTGGAGACCACAGCTTCTGCTGGCCACAAACTTCTTGGGAGAAACAACTCTTGGCTGGGTCAGAAGGTGGGAGAGGAAACAAGCTTAGCTCTATTGAGGTGTCACATGAGGCTGTGACACGCACGTCACAGTAAGTGCCATAAATCCCTGGTCTTCAGACAACTCAGGGAAGTCAGGGACAAGGTTACACCCAGGGTGCAGACTGTCACCTGTGTGGCTGTGTCCCTCCAGTGCTGTCAGGCAGCCCTGTGATCTCAGGAAAGTGACTTGTCCCTTTGCAGTTCAGTGTCCTCGTCCATAAAACAGACTGCATGTCATCTTACATCACTCGGCATCTAAAGTTGGCAAATTCTCTATGTACGTAAGTGTCTATGTGTAGAAAACAGAGCCCAACAATATTGATTAGATCTTATTAGAACGTGTGCTGGAGAAATAATATTTTCCAGTTTCGTATAGTTTGGCTAATTTGGAGTCAGACATTATGTGTTGTTTTATTCTTTGTTTATAAACTCCTGATGAGTTGTTTCACATGGAAGGAATACTGTCCAGAGGTAACTACAACGCTGTGCGTGTTTTCTATTTCTACTTGAAAGTACACAGTGTTAGTGTCAGATTTGGGCAGCCAGCTGTTCAACACATCAAGTCATTAGAAGACACAATAGTTTATCCCCAGGGAGGCAGAACTACCTTGCTTTTTTTTCCCTCTTGTTTTAGTTTAAATCTAAGAAACAACTATACATTTCAAAAAACATACCATATACTTTGTTTTGTGCTTATAAATGTGTTTCTGGAAAGCTGACTTTTTAAATAAGTTGAATCTTATTTTAAGAGCACTTGCTGTTTATAGGAATCATTTTCCAATTTAACAAAATCTTGCTAAAATAAATGAGTCATTTGTTCTCGTCAGTTTGTATTTCCTCCCACTGAATCTGCCAGTGTCTTCTTGTGTCCCCAACTTTCTGTGGTCATCCTTTTCTTTAACACCTAAAGAAAGTGTTTTAAGTCCCTGTACCCCATACTATGAGAAGTTCAAGTTTCTTCCTTGGGGCACTGTCTGGGGCATTGTCATGCAACAGAAACATGACATGGGCCACACATGTAATTCTAAGGTTTAAATTTAGAGTTAAATTCCAAATTTTCTAATAGCTAGAAGGGTGAAAAAAGGACTGGCATAATGCTTATTCACCCCAGTATGTTCAAAAGAATATCATTTCAACACATAATTAATACAGAAAAAATATTGGATATTTGACATTCTTTTTTTCATACTAACATTTAATACGTGTCAGTGGGTGTAGCCATATTCAAGCATTTCAGTAGCCACCTGTGGCTAGTGGCAACCAAATTGGACAACACAGTTCTAGAGATCCCTAGAGGTTTGCACGTCTTTGGTCCCCTCTCACTGTAGATTCCTGCCAGATCCAAACTGGTCTTCACTTGTGTGCACTCTGCTTTCTTTGTGTTGCTTCATCCCACACTGGGTACCATCTCCTGTTCTTTAGTTTCCTAAAGTAACATCAACTGAAGACTGCTGTGTTCAGCAGATGTTATAGAAGGTTTGCAGTCATATCACAGAGTAGACAAAAACTGTCCTATTATCCTCACGTGTGGGATCACAAGAAAGGTCTCACTGGCAAGGGCTTGTTCCTGCTTGTTCAGAAGCTCGCCTGCTGCCGTCTGGGTAGCGCTCCTCTCTTTACCAAGACTTTCTCCCCTCCGCCACAGTCCCCCGCTGTCATATAGGGTCTCCATCTTTTATGAGTCTAATACAGGGCTTTGAACCAGTTCCTTTTTAGCAAGTTCCTAGGAAACTATATGTAGGAATCTCCTGGGATTTTTTTCAACTGTATATTCTGATTCAGCGCATGGGATGAAAATGCAAATTCTCGGCAGGGAACTTGTTAGAAGTGCAAATTATCAGCAGGGGTTTAAATTGGAACTAGCTCATTTGAAGCCATAGTCTGTTATGGGGGGTTTTGGAAGAAACAGCCATGTTCTGCCTGAAGAATACTGTTTCCTTCCCAGCCCAAGCAACACCCAACCAAAACCAAAACCAAAGCCACTGCCATAAAGTTCATTCTGACTCAGAGCGACCCTATAGGGCAGATAAAGCTGTTCCACAGAAGTTTCCAAGGAGCACCTGGTGGGTTCAAACTGCTGACCTTTAAGTTAGCAGATGTAGCACTTAACCACACCACCAGGGTATCCAAGCAACACCCAGAACCTACTAGACTGCCTGGTGTTGGGTCGATTCTGACTCACAGTGACCCTATAGGACAGAGTAAACTGCCCCATAAGTTTTCCAAGGCTGTCATGTCCGTGAATGTACACTACTACATCTCCCTCCTACTGAGCAAAGGTAGGTTCAAACCTCTGGCCTTTTGGGTAGCAGCTGAATGCTTAGCGGTGGTGCCACTAGGGCTCGCTGAGTGACCCAGACTGCCGCTTATTCTAAAGAAAAGAATAGTTTTGTTTTCTTCTATTACATCTAAAGTAGGGTATCAAGTGCAGATTCTGAGCTAATAGCCCGGGACAGAGGATCTGCAGTGGGAACAGACCACAGCAGTTTACCGTTCATCCCTGGTTGCGTGTGCATGAGGCGTGTTCAGGTTGGGCTGTGGGTTCAGGACTGGCTAGCATTTCTCCCTCGGGCTCGCCCCCTCCCTCCCACCGTACTGTCCTTCACATCTGTATGTGTGACTACAGCCTCATGTTTTTTGGATGGGCTAGAGGTAGCTTTAACAACTGGAAAGAATGGTCAAAAACGCAAGTACTTGGGAGAATTAAAAGCAGAGATGAGCTGTTTTGCTAAGAACAGGTTTTGAAAAGAGAGAGGAGTAAAGATGAGGAATACCTTAAACACAAACTAAGGAAGTTCAAAGGTAAGACAGGCTGGCAGGAGAGGAAATAAAGAGTTCATGGGGTCAGCTTCAACTAGTTTGCAGATTCGGTGACGTCACAGCTTTAGCTGTAACAGGCTTCAAGTTGGTAAGTGAGAATTTTGTTGGCCAACCCATCTCGCTTCCTGTAATATTGAACGTCTTTGCAGCTGACACTCCAGGGTTATTTATCCACGCAGTCAATGTTCACTGAACAAATCCTGTATGCAGGGTATTATGCTAAGGGATGGTGATGGGAAGAGACAGAGCACCTCGTCTGTCCTCAGGGAATTCATGGGGTCTCTGGAGAGACATTTAAATGAGCAGCATTTGTGTTGCTCGGGAAGAAATGCTGTGATGGAGGTGTATGGGATACAGACTGTAGGCTAGGAGACCCAGAGGTTAGGTACAGTGGTAGTCCAGGTGGAAATACCGTCAGGTAGCAGCAGATGTGATAGAGAACAGGGAACAAATTTAAAAGAAACTTCCCACTAAGTCCAATGGAAATTGATGACTGATTGGATCTGATGACTGATTGCGTGGCAGGCCTGAGAAGAACCCTGGTTGTGATTGGGCCATTCCACCAGCTAGGGAAACACAGCCGAGCATGGTGCGGTGGTGCTGGGGAGAAAGCTGACGGTTCAGTTCCCAGCACAGCGAGGCGGGGTGCATGTGGCTTAGTGCCAAGAGATGGTCGTCTGTGCTGTGAGGAAGGATTTGGGAGACTTGGGCTTCTGGATAATGGCTGAAACTATGATTATATGTGAAATTTTCCTGGGAAAGGGAAAAGGCAGGAACAGAATACTAAATACCTGCATCTGAAGTAACCAAAAACCCAACCCAACCCACTACCCTCGAGTTGGTGCCAACTCATAGCAACCCTGTAGGACAGAGTAGAACTGCTTCAGAGTTCCCAGGGAGCACCTAGCAGGTTCAAACTGCCAACCTTTTGGATAGCAGGGGTAGCACTTAACCACTACTTAGTGAAAGTTTCTGCATCTGAAGGAAGGAGAGCCTAATTCCCTTTTCTGACCCTGGAAAAATGTACCCGTCTGGTGATGAAATGAGGAAAGGGGTTTAATTAATGGAAGGATTCTATAATTAAATGAAAAGGAGATCCCCAAAGCTTCTGTTACTCCTTGTAATTATCCAGTGGGAATAAGTAGTGGCTGCGGGATTCTAGATGGAACTGTTCTTTATCTTCAGGACTCAAGAGTTTTGTTTTTTCATCCTGGGTCATTAGTGGTAATTATCTGGTTAATATAAAAGAGTTATTTTAATGCTATTCACGAATTCTGTGATAGCATTTGAGTGATGTGATGATTTCTTACTGTATCATTTTGTCTGCATTCTGATTGTATCACATGCTCTATGAGAGAGTAAGAAACCTGAAAACAAACAAGAAACATTCGTTGGATGCAGTCGGGTGGGTGTCTGCAGATTTCTTCTGCGCGTTGAATGACTTATTGTTGTTAGTGCTGACTCCTGGCAACCTCCTGCACAGCAGACCTGAATGCAGCCCAGTCCTGCGCCATCTCCATGAGAGGTTGCAGAACAGACCATTGCAAGCCATAGGACTTTCACTGGCTGATTTTTAGAAAAGATTGCCAGGCCTTTCTTCATAGTCCTTAGTCTGGAAGCTCCACTGAGACCCATTCAGCATCAAAGCCATACTCAAGCCTCCACTGATGGACAAGTGGTAGCTGTGCGTTGTCTAGGAATCAAACTTGGGTCTGCTTCAGGGAAGGTAAAAATTCCACCAGTTAACCACCAGTGCCTCAGAACCACTTCCAGTAAGGGACAAACTCTAAATGTCCCGTTATCCAAGTATCTCTTTAAACGTGAATGGTTCGTTACAACTGTTATCTCGAGCATTTCTCATGATAATGCTGTAGTTCCATTTCTCTTCCAGAAAGTTCTGGAAGTTTCTAGAATAGAGGCTGCCCAGAGGGTCAAGAGGGCTGTCTAGCCAAATATTCTGTTTTTAGGGAGGCTTTCCTAGAGTATCTTAAGATTTCAGTTAATGCTACATCACATCTCCGTCCCTGCTTTGTCTTCTTTTTCTTGACACTTATGGTTGTTTAGCATATTTTGTTGATTTTTCTTTATCCTGGCTGTTTTTGAGTGCTACTAAGTCAATTTGCTACCCCTGGCAAACCCACGCAACAACAACAAAACTGCCCCTTAGGATTTCTCTAGGCTGTAATCTTTATGGAAGAAGAAGATACCTATTTAGAGAATCTCCCGTAGAGCCACTCAGTAGATTCGAACTGCCAGCCTTTCAGTTAGCAGCTCTGCGCTAACGGTTGCAGCACCAGGGCTCTGTGTCTGTCTCACTGCTAGAGAGGAAGTTTTCCTTAAGGTCCGAGATTTTTGTCTGTTTTGTTCTCTGCATATCCACAGTGTTTAGAATGGTGCCTGATATGGAAGATATTCAACAAATACTTGCTGAACGAAGAAAGTCAATACTTAATAAATGAAAAATAACCATATGTTACTTTGGAACTTGGATATGATCAGCAAATGTTTCTAATTTCCTTCCTAATCAACAAGATTTATCAAGTGCTTAGTATGACATATGTCCCTAAATGGTTATTAGACAGTAACATCTTCTGAAAAGATAGCATGTAAGTTAAGAGCTCTGTCATGGATCGTGGAGCTACGTGTCTGCCTGGTGGATGTAACAGAAGAGTGGACAGATGCGGGAAGCTCCTGTCCGGCAACTCTTGGTGAAGTTGTTGCTGCTGCCTAGTTTTTTATGCTGGTTTTGGCCCGTAGATTTCATATCTGGACTTGTGTGGACAGGCTGGATATGGGTTATTTTGAAGCTCAGTTTGAAAAAATGAAAGCAGTTTCTTATATCCCCAAAGAGGGAAGCGCAATCCTTTGATACCTATTTAGAGTATCTCAGGCATTTGGCAAGGACCCCTGGTGGTGCAGTGGTTAAGTGCTCAGCTGTTCCCTCAAAGGCTGGCGGTTTGAATCCAGCAGCAGCTCTGTGGAAGACCGATGGGCAGTCTGCTTCTGGAAATATTACAACCTTGGCAACACCGTGAGGCTGTTCTACTTATGTTCTGTGTGGTCTCTGTGAGTCACATTCACCTTGACCACACACAACAACAGTCCTTTAGAAATGAATTAAAAGGCAGATTTAAGAAGGATGCAAGAAAAGTGTGATACAAAATGTGTTTCCTTCTCACAGCAAATGAGAGGCCAGTGTCATGCTGTCTATTTTTTTTTAAAGAAAGATAATCCTGAGTATTTGTCTTTTGACTTTTGAACCATGTTAATGAATTTTGACGGCAGTTTGGCTGGCTTGGCTACACAATGGATATAGTATTTGTGGTTTTGAATGCCAAACTAGAACAGGATAAAGGTTCCTAAGCTCTCCAAAGTACACTGATTAAAACTTTTGCCTCTAGTTGGAAGACAGTTATCCGTGTGTCCTTTGTGAGCTAAGGCACTGATCGCCTTTTGTTTGGAATTATCTTAACAAGAATACTTGTACAGAAAACAGCACTGGAAGACAGAGACAGTGTTTCCCTCTAAAGTTTCCCTCTAAAGTTTCCCTCAGATTTGTTTGCTGGTCCACATAATAAAGATCATGAATTCCGAGGGTTACACAGTTTTTTGAGAAGCTTGTAATACAAGACTGAGGTTTCCTGACCTTGGGATTCCTCAGTGGCAATTGGGAAACACATGGAACCTGTGTGAGTATGAAGCTCATGCTGCCTGCTGCTGTGCTGTGAGCAATAACATCTTTGGCTTCTGACCCAGGAGTTTTGTGTTTTCTACCAGCATCCTTAAAACAATGAGAAAACCCCTAGATAAACTTAGAGAGCATGCTATAGATTCTGAGTGTAAATAGCAACATTTGTTTATTCAACAAATATCTTTTGTAGTGCCCATTGTGTGACAGGCACTGTGCTAGGCACTGGGGATATAAGCTAGACATGATCTCTGGCTTCAAATAATCCTAGATGTTTGATGTAACAACTGAGACCAATGCAGTAAAGGGAAAGTAGCCAGTGGTGAAGGAAGCCAGGTGGCACAGTGATTCAGAGCTTGGCATCTAACTGAAAGGTGGGTGGTTTGAACCCACTGAGTTGCCCCACAGGAGAAAACCTAGTAGAAAATCCCGTGGGGCAGTTCTGCTCTGTCGTATGGGATCACTGTGTGTTGGAGTCAACTTGACAGTATCTTAAAAACAACAGGAAACTGTAGGAATAGCTTGAATGTGTAACACAGGGATCTTAGAGTGAGTGACCAGGGGAAGATTGATGACAAGGACCTTCCCACAGAAGTAAAAGAGACAGTAAGCCTTCTGCTGGATCTGGTGCCCTGAATTTGGACTTGTGGCCTCCTAGACTGTGAGAGAATAGACTTCTGTCTGCTGAAGTCATCCACATGTGGTATTTGAGTTATAGCAGCCCTAGATAACCAAGGTGAAGAGGGTGACATGATCCCGTTGCACAGATCTATGGGATAAAAGTGCCTGCTCTCCTGGGTAGAAAGGCTGTTCGTCGTAGCACACAGATTTTCTAAACAAAGATGTAGGACCGTCCCCTTCTGGAGCCGGCTCTGATCGTGATTGTCTCTGTAATTATAGCTGTAAACTTGTCTAACCTACACCACTGGGCACATGTGAAGCAGACTTCTATTCATTTTGCCCTCCTCTGATGAAAAAGAGCTGATCATTGATGTCCTTAGAATAACCCATCCTGCACTGAGAGACCATTATTAACCTGACCACTTTGTCTTCCATCTAATCCCAGTTCCATCTAATTTATTTTTCAAAGGCTCTTTCCCAGACCTTTAATTATACCTCTTGCTCCCCTGGGATCTCATGCTGGTTTCTTCTCATTTACCTTAAATCACAGTTCTCTGTCACCAAGGCTTTGTGGCATTGCTAAACACAAAGCATTGTCTGACCCTCTTCAGAGTACACATGAATTGAAATTGTCTCTTGAGCTGTTGAGTTGCTTAGTTTCAGTTGCTGAGAAAGCGTAAAAGAGTCTTTAGAGACGAAAGAAGTTACAAGGGGTGGAGTTCCTACCTTAGAACCACTGCCCTGTGGCCAGCTGGGCACTTTGAGGAGCAGAGGCAGGACTGCTGGCTGAGTCATGCCCTTTACCGTGTGCTGCACAGGAAGGGCTTGGCTCCACCCACACTGTCCAGAACCAGCCGGGTGTAAAGCAACGTGACATGGGGGAAAGCAATGATAGATTTCCATCTCTCTTAGTATTTTAGAAGATAAAAATAGGATAAGGAATGGTCTGTCTCTTCAGTAAGCTTGTAGTCAGAATGGGGAGACAGACACAATCCAGTAGATGGAAGCAGTAAGAAACAAAACAAAACTAAGAGCCCATCGCCATCAAGTCAATTCCAATTCTTAGCACCCCTATAGGGCAGGGTAGAACTGCTCCATAGCATTTACAAGGCGTAGCCCATGGATTCCAACAGCAGCCTGTTGGTTAGCAGCCAAAACCTTAGCTACGGCACCAGCAGGACTCCGTAGGGTAGTATAAGGCAACATATCTAAAGAGCCAAACATCAGTAGTTGTTCTGAGTCCTGAGGAAGTCGAGCCCACACGGACTAGAGGAGGCTGTTGGCTTCATCAGGAGGTAGAACCAAAGATGGGAGGGGAAGTTGGGTGGAGTTAGAATTGGCAGGAGGTGAGAGGAGGTGCCCTTCTGGCAGAGGGAGTAGGAGGAATATCCGTGGCGTGCTCAGGAGGGTCAGGTCCACCAGAGTGAAGCCCTGGTGTTTGGAAGATCAGATGAACGTTAGGCAGGTGTGTGGACCCAGTCTTCAAGAGGATGCAGGCGAGCCTCTTGATAGTAGTTGGGCTTTTACCAGATTAACTAGGAGGAGTCAGCATGGATTGGGCAAGGGCAAGACTAGAGAAGAGGAATCTGTTACCGGTGTTAACAGACTCCATTCTAATGCTTTTCATGGTGCTGGTAGCAGTTATCAGTTACATATCTAACTGTCCCTGAGGCTGTCACCCTCACGCCTAAGAGTTTGTGAAAGACAAAGACAGACGACCTATGCCTTCCTGGGGACCGAAAAGGCAGGGATAAGGGAGGAGGTAGGCCTTAGTGAAATTTACCTGTGGACCCAAAATTCAAATACATAGCTTTATTTGAGAAATAAATTCCTCCAGATATAAGCAGGGTTCTGTAAAGCATGCTCAAAAACCTATTCACTGCCATTGAGTCAGTTCCAACTCATAGCCACTCTATAGGGAGAGTAGAAATATCCCATAGGGTTTCCACTGGTAGATTTGTTCTGCTGACCTTTTTAGTTAGCAGCTGAATGCTTCACCACCTTTCGGTTTTTTTGTTATGCATATTTTCAGCTCTAATGCCACAGGTCACTGAGAGTTGGATTCACCTCAGTGGCAACTAACAACAGCAAGCTGTTTCAAATATTTTTTAAAAACATATTTCTGATTATTAAAGCAACCCAGGCTATCACAAAAAACATTAATGCTTGCATTTGTGTTACAGGCCCAACTTTAAAAGGAAAAAAGTGGTACCTTGAGCGAGAGACAGTATTCTGAGTAGTGGCGTTGTTAGTCGAGCTGGTTATAGTTATGTTGCTGGCACACGAATCCTCCAAATTAAATATAAACCCTCAAGTGCCCAGCTGTGGGGGTCCACGTTACCATCTGGGTGAGCTTCTAAACTCTCTTCCTTACCAGAAATGATGACAGATTGGACTGTGCATTTAGAGAAGTTAATGTTAAAATGACTTCACTGTATTTTCTGAGGCATTGTGCTTGCTTCCAGGATGATGTGCTAACAGATAGTTATTTCTGGTGGGAAGCTCCCCCGCACATGGTTGTTTATGGGTCTCTGTTGAGCTATTTTGAGCTCTGGGCTGGAGCTGCAGTGCGTGGGAACTACAAACACATAGTACCTGGGTTTTCAGAGCAAAGACTGATGAACTCTGTCCCCACACGGGGATGGAAATTTTGGTGATTTGTGAAGATGCTATGTCAGAGTCTGTCTTGGTGCTCTATGTTGTGAAAACAGGCTTTTAGGAGGTGAATAGGCTAACATCTTTGCTGAAATCAAGGCCTTTAAAATCTAGTTGGTGTAGAGGTGGAGGAAGAAGACATCAAGTGTATAAGGGAGAGTTCTGTACCCTGTGCCTACCTCATCCCCAGCTCTAGTTCCCTGTGGCCTAGGAAGGGACCAGGGTTACACTCTCCCAAACATGGAGATGCAGTATTTTTAACTGTTTGCTATGTTGTTTTTCATTTTATTGTGTTTTAGATGGATGTTTGCAACCCAAATGAGATTCTTATTCAAAAATTTATACACAGGTTGTTTTGTGACATGGATGGCCATCCCCACAATGTGTCAGCCTTCTCCCCTTTTCTATACCATGAGTTTCTTGTGTCCATCTGTCTCCAGTTTTCCTGTCCCTTCCTGCCTTCTCATCTTTGCTTTGGGGCAGATGTTGCCCGTTTGGTCTTGTACACTTGACTGAACTTAAAAACACCCTCCTCATGTGTGTTATGGTTTGTTTTATAGGCCTGTTTCGTCTGTGGCTGAAGGGTGGACTTCAGGAGTGGCTTCAGTTCTGACAGAACCATAGTCTCAAGGATTCCTCCAGTCTCTGTCAGATCAGTAAATCTGGTCTTTTTCAATGAATTTGAATTTTGTTCTACATTGTGCCTACCCCCTCCTCCCACCCTCGTCTGGGACCCTGTATTGTGATGGAGATAGCCTGGTGCCATCTAGTTCTCTTGGGACCAGGCTGGTAGAGACTATGTGTCAATGGTCCGTTAGTCCTTTGGACTCATGTTTTCTTTGTGTCTTTGATTTTCTTCATTTTACTTAGCTCCAAACATGAGGGACCAATGGATATGTTTGAGATGGCTGCTTATAAGCTTTTTGTTTTATTTTACTTTACTTTTATTGTGATTGAGTGAAAGTTCACAATCCAAGTCAATTTGCCATGTAAAATCCCAAACACACACCTCTGTGTAATTCTATCTGCTCTCCTCACCCTGTGACAGTGCACTCCTCCTTTCCACCCTATACTTGCAGCATCCACTCAACCAACACTTGTCCCCTCCTCTCCACCTTCCCCTCTCCCCTCTAGAGAGGAACCAGTTGGACAGCCTCATATATGTTTTAAGCTAAGAAGTACACACACCACCTACATCACTCTATGTCCCATAGTCTAGTCCAGTCTTTGACCGAAGAGTTGGCTTCAGTACTGGTTTCAGCTTTGGGCTAGCAGCAAATCCAGGGGCTGTGTTCTCAGACAACCCTCCAGGATATCAGACCATCAGGTCTGGTCTTTTAATAAGAGTTCTAGATAATTTTTTCTTGTGCTGCATCAGGGACTCTATATTGTGTTCTCTGTCACGGCAGTCTTTGGTGGTGGCTGGGCACCATCTAGTTCTAGTCTCATGGTGATATAGTCTCCCAATCATATGGACCCTTTGGTCTCCTGAGCTCATATTTTCCTCATGTCTTTGATGTTCTTGGTTTTCGTCTGCTCCAGCTAGGTTGGGACCAGTTGATGTCCCTTAGATGGCAGCTTGCTAGCTTTTAAGACCCCTTGTGACGTTCTCCAATATGGGATCAGAACAATTCTTTAGAAAAAAAGCTAGTTATGCCAGTTGACCTCTATGTCCCCTGAAACCATGGTCCCCAGACAACCGTCCCTGATACTCTGTCCTTTAAAATGTTGTTGGGTCATATTTAGAAAACCATATAGCTTATGGTATAGTCCAGTTGTTGCTTGCAAGCTTTTAAAACCCCAGATGCTACACATCAAAGTAGGATGTGTAATATTTGCTTTATGAACTGTTATGCCAATAGACCTAGCTGTCCGCCTCAGTAACTCAGTTCTTTTTTCCCCCACAACAACCAAAAAAGGGAAGATAATAATTTTGGATCACATGGACTTTATGGCCTGGAAGTGAGGGGAGTATAACGCAGGCCACAGCCATGAGAGGTCTCCACATCTTGAGGACCAGAGATAAGTGATGGACATTGAGAACAGGAGGAAAACATGAGCCCACCAAATGGAAAGGACCATATGAGCCACAGTCTGCTTCAGCATGGTCCCAGAAAAACTAGATGGTACCCAGCCACCACCAATGACAGCCTAGATAGGGTATATGGAATGAAATCCCAGACATAGGAGGTGGTTAGAATAGAGGGCAGAGCTAGAACTCTACACATGATGGTCCTTCTGAACCAAGGTCCCGTTGAGAGTGTGGCCCCAAGGCTCTCTAACCCCAAACTGCATCCAGCACCAGGGCCAGCTCCCCAAAGGCTGAACTGAACTACACAAAGCATACCGTGAGACTAGAGATGAACAAACTTTTAACATATATGTGGGGTTGTCTGAGAGGCGCTTTGCTGAAGTCGAGATGATTGGGTGAGGTGGGCCAGACCTTGGTCAAAAGGTCACAGGAAGTTCCTAACAGAAGGGGAAGAGTGCTGTCGCTTTGGGATGGGGGCAGCTAGAATAGAATAGCACTGAAAGTTCTGTATGTTGTATGGCAACATGATGTAGATTGTAAAATTGTTCTTAATTCACAATAAAAAATATTTTGAAAGAAAACAAAAGGGTAGCTCCTGCCATGAGAAGCTGACTTGCTGGCAGAGGGGTAGCCCAAGAATCTACCATGTTGCCCTTGGGCAAATCTGCTGCAAATGACTTCTTTCAAGTGTTAAAAAGCAAAGATGTTACTCTGAGAACTAAGGTGTGTGTGACCCAAGCCATGATATTTTCAGTTGCTTCATATCTATGCAAAAATCAGAAGAATGAATGACAAAGACAGACGAAGGGTTGATGCTTTGAATTATGGTGTTGGCAAAGAATTTTGAATATACCATAAACTCCCAGAAGAATGAACAAATGTGTCTTGGCATGCAGCCAGAACGTACCTCAGAAACGTGAATGATGAGACTTCATCTCACTTTGGATATGTCATCAGGAGTGACTGGTCCCCAGAGAAGGGCATCACATTTGTTGAAGTAGAGAGTCAGTGAGAAAGGGGAAGACCCTCAGCGAGATGGACTGAGACAGTGGGTGCGACAATGGGCTCACATATAACGATGATCACCACGGTGGCACGTGACCGAGCGAGCAGTGTTTCGTTCTGTCATACGTAGGGTGCTGTGAGTCAGAAGGGATTCCACAGCACCGAACAACAAGAGTACACAGTGTTACTCATCGAAACTGTGCAAGAGGGGGAGAGGGGACATGGCTTACGGGAGCTCCTCATGCTTCTTGTGCGGTTTTTCTGTAAATCTAAACTGTTACAAAAAAATAATAATAAATCAATAACTCTGATTATGTTTGAGTCTCAGCTTGCCCTGCTCCTAGGAGGATGAATCAATGACAGCTCTAGAGAGCAGCAGCGTGGCAGAGACGTGCTGTCCGCTCACATGCATGAAGGGAACCTTTTTTGCATTTTACCCCAAAGCCAACCCTGGGCAGAATTTTAAGGGTTAACCATTCTTCTGAAAGCTTGGCAATACGAACGAGTTGACAGGCAGAGAGAATGTCACTGAAATGAATTTGTTGGAACGTCAAATGTTAGCTGCTTTTTTAGAACACTGCAAAAAAAACTAGTTGTTACCACAGCCCAATTTGTGCCACGAAAATACTGTTCTGTTTTTCACTCCCGTTTCACGCCTCCATACTTGGTCCCCCTCCTCTCCTGCGGTATTTTTACTACGCAGGGAAACTAAAGACACATCCACCATCCTTGAGCTGACTCCCACTCACAGTGACCTTATAAGAGAGACCACAGCTAGCTGCCCCAGAGGCTTTCCAATATCTTCTTTCGGTGGGGCAGCTGGTGGTTTTGAACTGTCGACCTTAGTTGAGTGCTTTAACCCATGTGCCACTGGGGCTCCTCAGCTGCATAGGCAGCACCTATTATTTACTTATTTGAAGATTTAGAATTTGGAGGATTTAAAAAAAAAAAAACTAACCCCAACTGCCATTGATTCTGACTCACAGCAACCCTGTAGGACGGAGTAGAAGTGCCCCTGGAGTTAACAAGGAACCCCTGGAGGATTTGAACTGCCAACGTTTTGGTTGCTTAACACTACCAGGGTGTCCTTCTGAGGTGTGACTGTTACTAACTGGACACTTTTACGTCAATGTGCTTAGATGTACGTATTCCTGCTTAACTAATTATACTCAGTGACTTGCAGAGGAGAAGAACGTGACCTCAAAGCGCACAGCCATCATGGGCAAGCCCTAGTGATGGCAGTGCAAGGTCTGATTCAGTGGGGGCCTTCAGCAGGGCGTTCTGAGTCATCGGTCATCCAGAAGGAGCAATATGTTCCATTTGTTCTGCTGGCAGCTCTGTGTTTTTAGGAAACGCCTTTGTGCTTTTCTCTAGCCGTATGTTAACTTTCAACAAAGGTGGAGACAAATGGAGCATTCAAAGTGAAAAATCTCAAGACAGCCTGCTGGACTTTGACCTTGCTAATTGAGATTTAGTGATAATTTGTAGGTAGATGTTTGGCTTTGTGACATCAGCTGAAAGTCTTTGTTAATGCGAAACAGATCAAAGCCTTTTATTTTTATTACTTTTTTTCATTTTAAACATGTCTTTAGGTATTTTTGCTCAAAAAGAGTAACACCTTTGTCAAAATGGAATGTTTAGAAAGTTAAATATATGCCTCTCATACAAATATAGAAGGAACATGTATCCAAGATTTCTCTGACTCATTAATGAAAGCAGCAGCAGGGGAGGAAAACTAGTGCAGAGGCAGTGAGAGGAATAGAGATTATAAAGGCCTTGAAGAATGAATGTTGGAATAAGATGCCAGGGTGGAGTATAAAGCTGATTAGCGTTCCTATAAACGCCAAGATGATAAAACCAGACACAAACTATCAGCATCTCTAAAACCAAAAGCCAAGCCCACCACCATCAAGTCAGTTCTAACTCAGAGTTCTAACTCAGAGAGATCCTGTAGAACAGAATAGCACTACTCTGTAAAGTTTCCACGGAGCACCTGGCAGATTCAAATTGCCAGCCTTTTGGTTAGAAGGCGTTGTGCTTAACCACTATGCCACCAGGATTTCCAACTGGACAAAAATATGAACTAGCATGTGACTTTTGAACCCCTGAGCCCTAACCGAGTTGCCATCCCAAGCCAGTTGCCATCCAGTCGGTTCCAATTCATGGCAGCCTCACATAGGTCAGAAGAGAATTACGCTCCATGGGGTTTTCAGTGGTTGTGATCTTTTGGTGGTGGACCTCCCAGGTCTTTCTTTTGAGGCACCTCTAAGAGCTCATCCAGTGCAGCTGCAGTCCCCTGGATAATGCAAGAATCCTTGGGTAGGTGTGTCACACATCGCTGCCACATGACACTGATGGGACATGCTTCCCTCCCTCTTTCTTCCCCCCCCAGTTCTGAATAATTTTCCTTAGCATCTGCTTATTAAAAGTGAGTTGATCATCACATGTATGAAGAAAACTTTAATAATTCTTCGTCTTCCTGCGATAACCAACTTAATACTCTGTATTTGTGTTAAGGAAATCCTGGTGGCACAGTGGTTAAGTGCCATGTCTGCTAACCAGAAGGTCGGCAGTTCAAATCCAACAAGCGCTCCTTGGAAACTCTATGGAGAAGTTCTACTCTGTCCTATAGGGCTGCTATGAGTTGGAATCGACTTGATGGCAGTGGGTGTTTGTGTTAAGGAGGCCTGGTAGTGCAGTGGTTAAACACTAGGCCCTAATGGAAAGGTTGGCAGTTTGAAACCACCAGCTGCTCCATGGGCAAAAGATGTGGCAGTATGCTCCTGTAAGTATTTACAACCATGGAAACCCTATGAGGCAGTCATACTACTGTATGCTATAAAGTCACTCTAAGTTAGAATAGAGTGGATGGCAGTGAGCTAGGCTGAACTGGGATATTTGCATTAACTCATATTTCCATTTTCATAAAAGCTTATGTAGACTTTCTTAAAAATGACATTATTAAAATTCTGTGTGATATTTGTTCCTTTTATTTCATGTATAATCAGCAGTCCTCTGGGTTATAGATATTGATCAAATTCATTCTTATTAGTTCCATCTACTAGATGCACCATGGTTTATTGAAACATTGCTGTACTGGAGAAAATCGAGGCTGTTTCCAGTTCTTTGCCCGTGTGATCGCTGTTAGGCTGAACGGGTATTAAGACATGAATGTGATGCTGAAGCCCAGACTGGAAGAGGGACAGTGAGAAGGCAGAGGAGGGAATGGACCAAGGAAATGTCTTCAGAAAAACAGACAGGATTTAGTGGCCAGTTGACAAATTTGAGGGTGGGAAAACGAATAGTGCTGCTTCTTTATGGACCAAGGCAATAGAAGAGAAGTAGCAGAAGGTTTGGGGGAGAAGGGTGGCCCCGAAGCTGAAAGGATAGGACCTGTTTTGAAAACAGCTGGGTTTGAGATGGGCATGCTATGTCTTCCTGAAACAAGACCCACCGCCATCAAGTCGGTTTTGACTCATAGTGACCCTATAGGACAGAGTAGAACTGCTCCATAGAGTTTCCAGGGAGCACCTGGCAGATTTGAACTGCTGACCTTTTGGTTAGCAGATGCAGCACTTAATCAGTGTGCCACCAGGCTTTCCATCTTGCCTAGCAGGGAGCTAAAATGAAGAGTCTGAAAAGGGGGAAGAGGCCACCGAGAGAGACAGTGATTACAGAATCCTTTGGGCAAAGTCATATTACAGCAGTGAGACTGGAAGAGCTCTGTTCCTGTAAGGCCACGTAGAGGAAGGAGACAGGATCAGTGGGAAATACCTGCATTTAAGGGTCTGGCAGAGGCTGAGAAGAAGTGGTTGGAGGAGAAGAAGAAGGAAGAGGAGACGAGGAAAGTCTTGGGAGGCAAAAACGAGAAGAAGCTGAAATTATAACTAGTCTTTTTTTCTTGTGTGCTGTTGTGTTGATTTTAACTCACAGTGGCCCTATGTGACACAATAGAATTGGCCGCACAGGGTTTACTAGTCTGTAATCTTATTGGGAGCAGAACACCAGGGTTCAAACTTCAAACTCTTTGGTTAGTGGTGAGTACTTTATTGTTTGCACCACTACGGTGCCTTAAAGCATCCTTAAGAAATGTACATAATAATGCTAAGAATCTTTTGGGGTGTGCTTAACTTTGGGTAAGACTCCAACTACCCTTACCTCTGTGAATCTCTGTTAAAACACTAGATTCCTTGTTATATAAATCATCAGAAATAATGGTCCAATAAGCGTTGCAGGTCACTGTGGGCTACTGCTTTGAGTTTAAGGACCAAACCACATCAGATTCCAAAGGGACAGAGTTAGAAAATAGCTTGACAGCTGTCAACAGTAGATACAAAGCCCCTCCTATAATAAATAGGTTCTTACAAACTAAGACTCTAATAAAGAAGAGTATATGCCAGTATATATGAACTAGAAAGGCTACAGGGAGGGACTCTAAGAAAATGGTAAATCCAAAGACTGTCTGCAACAGTTCAATTAGCTTTCAAACAAATTCAACATTGTGCACTAGCGTGAAGATGACCCTACTGTCACCGGGTTTTTTCATCAAGGATCTGTGAGTTCTTAAACTTAGCTTGGATGGTTGGGGGAGATGACAAAATTTCTCATAGTCCAAAGGTATTATTTTGTCATCTGTAATGGTTTGGAAGAGCTCTGGTTGGAAAGTGGTTAAGAGCTCAGGCTGCTGATCGAAAGATTGGCAGTTTGAATCTAGTTCCACTCCTTGGAAACCACATGGAGCAATTCTGCTCCATCCTATAGGATCACTGTGAGCTGGAATTGATGGCACACAGCAATAACAATGGCTTGGAGACATAGCTGGGTTTGGGAGAGTGACTCAGTCCTCAAAGCTACTGATGTCACTGCTAAGTACAATTAGTAGCATCCTGCCAAGGCAGCAACAGGCTGCAATTTAACTCGAAAGTTGTGTTTCGATTTTGATACCACGTTTAAGGATTTATGAAGAAGTATCAAAAGAAGCAAAGGTGAGAACTCTTCCTCATCAAGTACCTTGTGTTATATTGGGAAAAGAAGATACACAAAGAATAATATTCAAGTAAAATCTCTAAGGTGTCCTGTGGTCCGCAGGATGGTTTTCTTGCTGCTGGTGGGATTTGCAGTCAGAGCATGCTAGCCCATGTGTGGCTAAGAAGGGTAAGAAGAAGCAGATGTGAGGATACTGGGGACAGATGGAGACCCTGGTGGTTTAGAGGAAGCCACAGGCTGTGGGTGCCTGAGCTGTTTTCCAGGTCATATGGTCTGAGTCATATTTATAGGATGGTCATTTTCAGATGTGATGGATCCAAGCCATAATCTTGGGTTCCTTGATGTGAATGGGAAAGGAGATCGTAGCTGCAGAGTGTTGATCTAGACAAAGACTGATGAATCTGTGGTGAAAGCTGGTTTGCAGGTATTCTGTCACCTTGAGTATCTATGGCGTCTTGCAGATAGTCAAGATGTTAACTTAGGGTAGAGGGATGGTTATCCTGGTGAGAATCTTCCTGAGCTCAGCACCAGTCCATCTAAGTGATTAGCAAGTGGAAATTCGTCAGTGGAATTCCAGAAGCTGCCTACTAGGTCTTCATGGAAGTGATTTTGGGATTGAACTCACCCTCTCTCCACCCAGGAAACCTTGGTGGCATAGTGGTGCCATGCTATGGCTTCTAATCAAAAGATCAGCAGTTCAAATCCACCAGGTGTTCCTTGGAAACTCTATGGGGCAATTCTTTTTTGTTCTGTAGGGTCTCTATGAGTTGGGATTGACTCGACGGCCGTGGGGTTTTTTTGTTTTGTTTTCTCCCTACCCAGCTGAGTGCTTATTCCAGATGCTTGTGGGAACAACAGCCACACACACACACACACACACACACACACACACACACACACACACACACACACACACCCCAACCCTAGGTTCTTTGCCTAAGACCCCTAATTAGGAGTCACCAAGTTCTTGGGGACAGAGAGGGTAAGGGTGGAGATTCCATCCTTGGCTGTAGGTTCCCAGTCTGGAAAATATTCACTTGCATGAACTGCTTCGGGGTTTGTTTTTGGACATTACTGTGACCTGCTCTGGTCTTGCGTGAGTGCACAGAGCAGACCCGAGCCCCTGGCAGCCCAGGACCTTCTTGTTTGCACCGTCTCTGGAATTCACAGCTGCACAGCTCAAAAGAGATGCCAAAATCCAGACACAACAAAACAGCACCCTTTTGCATGTGTTGAAGTTATGAACAGCACTTTATCTTAGACATGGTCTCTTTTCCTTTCTGGTTGGTCATGTTTACCCGTTGCTCATACATATACATGTCCGAATGTCTATATAGACATATATACAATGTAAAGACACGAAGGCATAGCGAGGGTAAAATGTGCCCAGGGCAATCCTAAAAGGTGTGCCTCCTCCCCTCCACGTTTCAAGATGAATAAATTTTGAATGCAGCAACATGGCAACAGGAATGCCTTTCCTCTCTCTTGTCCCGCTGCCTTAGTCAGGTGCCTTTCATATTTGTGGCACCTCAGAATGTCATTCGGTGTCTCATTGGGTGCCCTCTTGGGCTTGTGTCTAGGGACAAGTGTCCCCATCTCCTCTCCCACACTGTAACTCTGTACACAAATGCATATACATATGTATGTCACATATACACACAAACACATGAATATATATATAACTGGCTTCTCTTATTTATTCCACAAAGAGAATCTTAAACATCTACAGTTTTCATAGCTAGGGGAAAGTATTTCTCACATGTGAAAAAATGGAAACTGGAGATTTCAGCTACTACTTTTGGAATAGTGGGAATTTATTACTCAGCTCAGTAACTATTTTGGCCCAAACCAAGGAGTTGCGTTGGCAAGCAGGGGGCACCTTTCCTAACTAGCACTGACAGGCATACCTTTGTTCCTATTTGAAACAGCCTTCATCAACAGTATCTTTCCATCAAAGGCTGTCTGATTACCTCTGAATCTTAGACATACCACAAAAGCAGTGGAGACTTAGCCAGTGGATTTTACTTGTATGAGATATTGCATAACTCCCAAAGGGAGAGGGGAAAAGGGGAGGGGTGTAAGAGAGAAATCAGAGCCCAACAATAAACAGCTCTTTGTACCAGGCCCTTCCCCCCACCAACCCCAAACCATCGAGATCCTCAAGTAAGCCACCAGCCTTCAACAGACAGTAACTGCTGCCCGGAGACTTGGTGGGTGCTGACCAGATGTGAACTTGTCTCTCTGCAGTGTGTGGCTGTGACCTGGCACAAGGAGGCTTCTTCATCAAGAACGGGGAGTACCTCTGCACCCTGGACTACCAGCGAATGTATGGGACACGGTGCCACGGCTGTGGGGAGTTTGTAGAAGGAGAGGTGGTGACAGCTCTGGGGAAAACCTACCACCCCAACTGCTTTGCCTGTACTATCTGCAAGTAAGTAGCTATCTGTATAGCACCTGTGTCTTTCCTGAGCAGGGAAATACTGGGTTTGGCTTTTAGAGCTGGGAATACAGCACCTTATATCTTGAGTGGTATTTAGTCTTTAAAATCCTTTTTCTTAAGTGTCTTTGGATTTCTTTCTCTTCCGACTGTATTGTCAGCCTTAGTTGGGGAACTTAATATATGATGTCCACTAGGGAGTAATATGACTGATATTAAGTGATTTGAAACCAAATCTGAAAGTAGCTTTGAGTCTTGAAACATGTTTGAGAACGATGGCACTGGGGGAAATGGCATAACTGCTGAGAAAGACAAAGCCCATCTGGAAGTGTTAGTTCTTGTGTGTGTGAGAGGGAGAAAGAGCACGTGTGTGCATGTGTGCACACGCATGCCCACGTGCACACATGTATTTAAAATAGTCTGATTTACGCTATAGCAGAAGTTGGCAAACTGTGACCTATGCACCAAATTAGATCTGATGCCTGTTTTTATAAATAAAGTTTTATTGGAACTTAGTCACACCTATTTATTTATGTAGTATCTCTGGCTGCTTTCAAGCTACCAGGGCAGATTTGCACAGTTCCGACAGCCAGTTACCTGCAAAGCCTGAAAAATTATTTACCATCTGACCTTTTAGGGAAAATGTTTGCCAGCCTCTGCTCACTAAGCAATGGTCATCTACTGAGGTTAAGTCTAATTTCAGAAGCTATCTTGATGAAATGATTAGAGAGAAGTGTGAAGTATAAGCAGATAAATTTGTTATTTTTTTGTGTTTTGAGGACTACCTGCATGGAATTTTAGATGGTTTCATTCCTATACGAGATTTGTAAGTAAGAGACTGACCAACAAGACTGAGTCACTTGATTGATCAATTCTGATTGGACAATCCCGTGCCTTTTGGAGTAGTGTTGGTCTCCCTAACTGGGTGTTATGATTGAATGGTGTTGTTTGTTCCTGTTGACTGTGCCTTTCCAAAAAATAGAGGAGGTGTTTTGTTTGTCAGCATCTTATGTTTCTAAACCAGAAGGATATAATTTTATCTAATTAATTAACAAGATAATACAGATAGATAAATTATAGTAGCCAAGTGCCATCAAGTCGGATCCTGAGAGGAAATATCCATACTAAATTATTTTAATAGCTTTTTGTAGCTATTACCCTATTTCTCAATTAATTACGTTCTTAAAAAAAAATCATAATTTTTTGGAAAAACTGTGGCTTAATGAGCTAAGATTTTGTCTGTTTTTAATCAAAAGCTAAGCTTCGTGCTGACGTCTCTCTACAGGCTGCCGCACACACCCTCAGGAGCCCTGGGCTGGCATTTAGGAGATTCAAATTCTAGTCCTCCTTGCTGGACTTATTTGAGAGCTACATGAATTAAGCTCTCCAAAGCAATTGCCTTATCTGTAAAATAGAGGCTAGATGCAAGTGGCTCCCCAAACCTAGCTGATCACTGGAATCCCCTGGAGTGGGAGAAGTCTCTTTAAAAATGCCCATATCTATCCTTCCTACCCAAAACCAAAGTCTGATTCTCATTTAGTAGTTGGCATGGGGAGTCACTCAGCCAGACTGAGAGAACCTGGTCTGTATAAATTCTATGCCCTTCTTACAAAGCAGATTTGAGACTTATTTAGGCATCATTAGTGAGAATGAACCAGTAGCCCACTGGTGTCCCCTCCAGAGTTTGACTTTGGTTATTAAATCAGAGAAAGTTAAAGACCACTAGCCTAGTCTCCCTAGATAGGTGTTACGGACTGAATTGTGTCTCCCCAAAATGAGTATCAACTTGGCTAGGCCAGGAGTCCCAGTGTTGTGTGGTTGTATACCATTTTGTCATCTGTTGTAAATCCTGCTTCTATGAGGTTAATAAGGCAGGATTAGAGGTGGTTATGTTATTGAGACAGGACTCAGTCTCTAGGATTACATTGTATGTTGAGTCAATCTCTTTTGAGGTATAAAAGAATTGAGCAGGGAGGAGAGGTGCCTCATACCACCAAGAAAGAAGTACTGGGAGCAGAGTATGTTCTTTAGACCTGGGGTCCCTGCACTAAGAAGCTCCTAGACCAGGGGAAGACTGATGACAAGGACCTTCCCCGAGAGCTGGCAGAGAGAGAAAGCCTCTCCTGGAACTGGCATCCTGAATTCAGACTTCTAGCATCCTAGCCTGTGAGAGGATAAAGGTCTGTTTGTTGAGCCAGCCCTAAGTCATATTTCTGTTAGAGCAGACTGAATAACTAAGACACTGGGTAATCCAGGCAACCCACTGAACCTCTGTGGGCCGCATCTGTACAATCTGGGAAAGGGACAGGGCATCAGGAGAGGAGAGAAGATGACTGCTCCTCAGGACTTCTAAAATCCGTGGAGGCAAGAATTTGAAAGTCTCCTTGATTGTTGATACCATGCCCACGGGTGGAGCTGTTTTAAGGACATTGTTTACCTGTATGTGCCTGGGTGCCTGTGTGTGTGTGTGTGTTATAGTTAGACAGCAGAGGGGCACATAGTAGACAGGCAGTGGCTGTGAAAGTGAGCGGTGGTGACCGGAAGCTTGAACTTGTCCTAAGTGTTGGCTCTAACTACCGTTTGTGACAGTGTCTGGTGTATGAGTTTTTTATGTTTCCTGATTGATAGTGTGACACATTTGAAAACTTGTGTTGATGGAGACTGTTGACCCATTGGCCAATTGCAAATAAATAGGCATGGAGATTGTCATATGTCACTATTAGTCGCTTTTTGAAACAGACTGTCTGCTAAACTGGGAGGAAAAGAAACAGATAATATACATGCAGAGGACAACATTTTTTGCAAAATGGACAGTTTTTGCCAAGTAATGTGAAAGGAGATTGTCTTTCTGAAAAATTAATACTGATTCTTGCAAGCTACTCCGATTTACAAAATGTTGAATGGCTCCAGCCTTGTAAGAGACTAGGATCTCAGACACTCTGAAAGATTCAGGCCATCCATTCCTGTCTTTCTGTCTCTGTCTAGGACAGAGTCTGATTCAGTGCAGCTATGACGTAGACCTGGGTGTGGCTGCAGGGAGTGGAAAGAGCTAATACTTGACTTGTAGCCAGTTCTCTGGGGGCGGGGCCTGGAGCTGGAGTAGGAATTCTTGGCATTTAAAACAGTTCTTCTGGAAGCCTTTTCCATTTGGAAGTTGACAGTTCTGTGTTGCGAGGCGTTGGAATCAACTTGACCGTCCATTGGGTTGAGTTGGTTGGTGTGTGTTGTTTGATGACTGATTGGAACGTCCTTCAACTAATGAGCATCAGTGAGTCATCCCATTTTACTGTCTGGTTGCCTGTGAAACTGGTGCCCTCTGCCTTCTTCCCTAAAGGATTTATTTGTTCAAATTGTATCCGCCTGACTGGATTGGCTGAGACTGCACTTCAGACAATTTGGCTGTTGCTCCTTTAAGTAATGAATTTGCACCAGAGGGCAGCAAACAGAAGAATAAGGAAAAGGAGTGAAATCACGAAAATAACCTTCAGGGTGATGTCTTTCTGTCTCCAGGCGCCCGTTTCCACCCGGAGACCGAGTCACGTTCAATGGGAGAGACTGCCTTTGTCAACTGTGCGCCCAGCCGATGTCCTCCAGCCCCAAGGAAGCCATCTGCTCTGGCAGTAAGTGTCCCCCGACCCTTTGATGTGAATCCCTTCGTAGTTTAAAGGGAACTTGGGCAGGTCCCTGTGTCTGGTTGCCTGTCTGGAAAAGCCTGTGAGCTAGAACCCAAAGGAGTTCTGTCTAAGACATTTTCAGTTATAAAGCGTGATCCTTGGTAAAGCCTCTCACTAAAACCCATGTGGTGAAAAGCATCTCCCTTGTTTCAAAAAGACACATAGTTGGACATCAAACTGTACATTTTGACTTGAAATAAAGGACAAAGAATTCTGACATTTCAGAGTGTGGTCATGGAGGTTAAGCCACGACCACATTTGGAGGTGATTGACTTCTCTGTCTGTTAAAAAAGTTAACTCCACTGCTCCCAAGTGGCAAAGACTGTGAATTTCAGCAATGAACAGTTGCTGTAGAATCAGTTCTGACCCATGGTGACCTCGTGTGTGCCACTGTAGAACTGCGCTTTCTAGGGTTTTCAGTGGTTGAGTTTTCAGAAGTAGATTGCCAGGGCTTTCTTCCTGGGTACCTCTGGGTGCACTCAACCCTCCAGCCTCTCAGTTAGCAGCAGAGTGTGTTAAACATTTGCATTAGCCAGGGACTCCATGGTGACTTACGTTTACCGTTATTACATAGTCCTTTATCTGTCTGGAAGGACTCTGCCATTTATTCATTTAGCAGATAATTTGCTGAGCACCTGCAGCATGCATTGCACTTGTAAGACTGCCATGAAAAAAAAAACTGCATCCTCAACAAGCTTCCTTTCCAGTGGCAGCAGATAGACAGTAAATGCCAACCCACCACTATCAAGTCAATTCTGACTCATAGTGACCCTAGAGGTCAGAGTAGAACTGCTCCCATAGAGTTTCCAAGGAGCACCTGGTGGATTTGAACTGCCGACATTTTGGTTAGCAGACATAGCACTTAATCACTATACCACAATACATACAGACACAGAAATATCCACCATGCCTAGAGGAAACTGAGTCCTGGGAGGAAAACTGAAGTAGGGTCAAGGGGCTGCATTTAGACAGACAATCAGGGACAACCTCTCTAAAAGGTGACATCTCAGGAGAGAACTGAAGAAAGAGTAGGAACAAGTGACACATAGATGATGAGACTTGTAATTCTTTTTGCAAAGACCTCAACTAACTTCTGTGAATCCTGATAGAACCAGCTTAACCCAAAATTACACGTAACCCAAACATTACACTGTTTCTTCTAGCGAGTACCCTTGGATAGGTACAGGCCACTTAGCGACTTTTAAGTGAAATGTCCTGAACACGTCAAGTAGGGAGTCCCCACTCCACCTCACCTCTTCCCTTTCCTGGCCATGAGCAAGCAGAGCAGCAGTTTGCCGGGTTTTTGTGTATTTCGACAATCCTTGGGAGATCCAGAATGAATCCTTCATGCTCTGTGAGTCTCAGCACATGAGATAACCTGCTTCTGTTCCAGAAGAATTCTGTGTGGTTTAGAACAGTGGTTCCAAATCTTCCCATTAAATAGACAAGGCTTATGTCTACCCTGGCCCCTAGGGTCGCCATGAGTCGGATCCGACTCGAAGGCACTTGGCTTTGGCTATGCTTGTTCAAAATAAAAATGATTGTACCAGATTATTTGCATAGAAATTGGATTTTAACCAGTAAGAGGAAAGGAGAAAGTGGAAGTATCGATGCACCTTATTCAATACGCATGACCAGATCCTACCGACATGAATGTATAAGACTTAGTGACCAATAACAAGTGCCAGAGAAGGACAGCAACTTACAAAGCATAGCACAAGCTAGACCCTGGGTCGGGTTTCAGGTTGAAGCAGTCACTATTCATAAGTAGCCTGCCTGGAGACAGAAAAACTGTCCAGGTCATTGGGAAGGTCGTGGCGGCACGTCACAGGCATTGTTTGAGAGAATAGTTTCCTGGAGCTGCCTCAACAAATTACCACCAAGCTGGTGGCCTAAAGCCACAGAAGTTTCTTCTCCCATAGTTCTAGAGGCTAGAAGTCCAGATTAAAGGTGTTGGCAGATCCATGCTCTCCCTGAAGGGGAACATGTTTTCCTTGACCCTTGTCTTTTTCTGGCTGCTCCAAATGTTTGTCGGATTTTGGGGGGATAACTCCGGGCGTTGGCATCTCTTCATGTTCATTCTCTGTCTCTTCCCATCGTATAAGCACCTAGCTCATATTGAATTAGGGCCCACTGTTCTCCAGTATGACTGCATGCAACTCACATAATCACATTTACCATGACCCTATTTTCAACTAAGGTCACATTAATGGGTACCAGGTGTTAGGACTTGCGGGGAGGGGAATAATTCAAACCATAATAGAGATTGCTTTGCAAATACGCTACCCAATACCTTTGAAGGGATTCTTCAGTCTAGTAAGGAAAGAGAGTTTTATGTGAACAGCATAGAAGAAAATCATGTTCATGAGCTCTATGATAGGAAGGGTTGTATCCATCTTTTCGGATAGGTGGGGAAACTGAGACCTGTGGGATTAGTCAAGGTCATACAAGTTAGTCAGTGACAGAGTAGGATTATACGCAGATTTGCTGACTCTGGTTATTGCTCTCTTTCTTATTTCATCTAATACTCTTCACTGTTTGGTTTAAGAAACAAAAGTAGGATTTTTTTTAAAAAGCAGTCCTCTCAGTCTGTACAACTGGGGACTATGTTTCCCAGACACAGCTCTACCCAAATGGTTATTCAAGATTTTGTTTAAATGCTGTTTCTCCTTTGTCTATATTTTCTGTTTTTATGCCATAACGTGTTATGCAGCATGAAAAATAAATGATAAAAATATAAGTGTAAAAAATGTAGGTAAACTCAAATTTGTTGCCTTTTTAATATTAGATTGAGTAATTATTACTTGGGTACAAATTGTTGGGCCAAATCGTATTTTCTCCTTTGCTGTGATGGGTAGAATTCCATTTCTGTGCCATTCCTTCAATCAGAACATTTTTATTTTTAACGAGTACGTATCTATTTAGATAAGTCCTCAAATGACATTTGAGGGTGTGTGGGTGTGGGTGTCTCTGTCAAAGAGACATCTGAATACACACATACACAATACCCAAAGTAGGCAGGACCATAAATACTCGAGCAGTGGGAATTTTCAGCAAGCTTCTGAAATTCATTGGAGTATAATTAGAAAGCATCCAGTCGTAATTCTGTAATGCTGTAAGAATGTCAAATACTTTAAAACTATCCTGATGTGACTTTTTAATTCCTATTTTAAAAAAATAATAAAGCACTCACTAAACTTGTCAAGCTTCCTAAATAGAAGTAGATTTTTTTTTTCAATAGTGTGAAACATTTACGTTCTTCCTTGGTAATGTTCGCAGAGTCAGTGAAATGTATCAGACAGCCCAGTTCATCTTTTCTTTTGAAGTGTTCTGTTCAAAAACAGATTTGCTTTTGTGAACCAAAGCTTGATTTCTCATCTGGTGGCTGGTTTCCCACAGTCACTAGACTAGAAGTGATGTTCGTTTGAGAGGGAAGACAGAGTCAAGAATGGCTGGCAAACGTTAAGTGATGATGCAGTGAGAATTTATACAAAATGTTCTCTGAGTTTGCTGGATAATTCACTGCAGGTGCTCAGGGCCTAGAACATCTGTATTGCATTATGCTGGGTGCTTTCTTCTATCTTACAGTAATTCCTCTCACCTTTACAATGGTTGAATTTTCTTCTTCAAACACTCCCATAATTCTTACTATGTAGCTATCTTACAAATATTAACTCATTTAATCCTTATCACAGCCCTGTAGGTGTATGTTAGAAACCATGGTGGTATAGTAGTTAAGAGTTACATCTGCTAACCAAAAGGTGGACAGATCAAATCCACCAGGCTCTCCTTGGAAACTCTAAGGTGCAATTCGACCATGTTCTATAGGGTTACTATGAGTCAGAATCAAGTCTATGGCAACAGTGTTGTTGGTTGGTTGGTTGGTTGGTTGGTTTTAAATACTTGTATACTCATTGTGTCAGGGATTCCCAAGACCTCAGTCAGGTTCAGTGCCTCACTAGAAAAATTGTTATGCTCAGTGTCATTGTTTATCACAGCAAAAAGATACAGATTAAAATTAGCAAATGTAAAAGGCATATAGGGGAGAGTCCAGGAGAGAGTAGGCACAAGCTTCCAATTATCCTCTCCCAGAGGAGTACACAGAGTTTAATCTGTCCAGCAAAATGTGACAATACGTATGGAGTATTGTCAACCAAGGGCACTCATCTGGAATCCTTGGGGTCTAGAGATCTTATTGGGGGCCAGTCGCATAGACATAGAGTACCTCCGGAGGTCAGATTGATTACAGTCTAGCCCAGTGCCCCTGTCACAAATCATGTTAACATAAACTCTATGGAGTGGTCCAAGACTCCAAGTAACAAAAGATGCTGTTATGAGAGAAGGTATTCCAAGGGCTTATAGGCTATCTGCCAGCAGCTTGTCAAGGACTAAAACTTTCTTTGGACACTCCGGAACTATTGAGTCAGCTTTTTATTACACACTAATATTATCCCCTTTCTACAGATGAAGAAATGAAAGATGCTAGAGGTTAAGTAATTTACCCAAGGTCCACAGAGAGTAAGCGGCTGAGCTGGAATTCAAACCCAACCCATCTTGCTCTAGATTTCTAGATTTCTTTTACAACGTAGCTGTCACTCTTATTTTCAGAGATGGGGACACTGAGCCTTGTAACGATGACCTGACTTGTGCTCTATGCACATGCCAGAGTGGTTTCTCTGTTGTACCATGATTTGGCAAATGAGAAGTATCAAGAAATTTCTCATATAAACAAAAAATGCTTCAATAAAATGGGAATGTCCCCAAATTAGATAAAACTCTTGTTGCATCCAGTCGAATGCAATTTCAATTCAATGAGCAATATATGTTATGTAAAACAACATAATAATTATGCTTACCTAACAAGGTTGTGTGAACATTAATTAATCCACTTTTACTGCTAATAAACAAGGACCAATAATTATCTATGTCCAACTGATCTGTAGTGGGGGGAAAAAAGATTTATGGACAGAAGACATTATGTTCTGCCAGAGTGTTGAGCATAATTCCCTAAAACATAATTTCATTCTGTTTTCTCCATATATTTACCAGTAATTTGAGGGACTGGGTTCCCAAGGGGTTCAGACAAATGTGGGGATGAAGTCAGCATGTGGCCACCAAGAAGCTCAAGGAATCAGGTTTGGATTGCTGTTTTCTATACAACCCCTGTATATTTTAGGCACTAGAGCTGGAGTAGGCTATTGCCTGCAATTGCCTTTTTCCATTTCAAAGGGCAGCTGGCTGGACTGAATGACGCCAGGAACACCCGCACACAAATACATTCAAAGCCATCTTTCTTTCCTTTCCACCTCTGTGCATAGTGTTGTCATGATTTCAACTGCAATTGGAACTCCTACAGGTATGGGGAAGATGCTCTATTCAAACCAAATTTAAGTCATTTTATTTTTGTGTTGATATTTTCTCTGTTGTTCTTATTAGTCTGTTCTGGGACATTCTTTTTCATGAGTTGATTTTTCACCTTTTTCAGAGCTGGTTTTGTAGTTGTTGAGACTCCCATGTTGCATTTCTTGATAAGATATGTTGCATCTTTGTTGTGCCTTACAGCTGCCCCTATGATCCCCCTTAATAAACTATATATAAACCCAATATTAATTACTACCAGTCTTGTCGACTTCCTCTCCATCTGGAAGGACTATAATGACTGTAGTACATCCCTCTTTTTAATATGATGGCGCCATAGTTTTCATGATAATCACTGAATTGTTTCTTTCAGTATTAAAGCTGTGATTGAATTTGGAGCCTTCCCTAACTAAGTAGAATTCTGGATGATGTGTCATTCTAAAACTTAAAGTTAGTGGTTTTGATCTTCTAAGCCAAATCCAAGAACTTCTTTCAGTATTTCTTGTAGTTTTGGTTTGGTTTTCACAAAGTCTCTGAGTTTCTGTTTATCTGGGAATGTCTTAGTTTCATTTTATATTTGAAAGATAGTTTTGCAGGATATATAATTCTTGGTTGGAAGTTCTTCTCCTTCAAGGCTTTGAATGTGTCATGCCACTGTCTCCATGCCAGCATGGTTTCTGCTGAGAAATCTGATGAAAGCCTACAGGGTTTCCCTCTGAATGTTAGTTTTGCTTTGAGTCTTGCTGCCTTTAAGAGTTGCTGCTTATGTTTCATTTTGTTAAGCTTGATTATAATATGTCTTGGAGTCTTTCTTTTGAGATCTATATTGGGTGGCATATGATATGCATCTGGTATATCTATATTCTCTTCCTTTATGATTTCTGGGAAGTTTTCTGTCAGGAGCTCAGCAATGATACTTTCTGTGTTCTCAGGTGTCTCATCCTGTTGAGGGACTCCAATTAATCGAAGGTTGTTCCTCTTAATAGAGTCTCACATGCTTCTTAATGCTTCTTCATTTTTCTTGCTTCTTTTTTCTGATTTCTGCTCATAAACACTGGTGACAGTAGCTCTGTCTTCCAAGTCAGAAATTCTTTTCTCCATTTGTTCCATTCTGTTTTCTTCGCTTTAAATGGAAGTTTCTATGTCTTTGATTTTGTTCTTGAGCTGTTGAATTTCAGAGTACTGGTGTTCCATCAGATCAAACAGCTTGCTTAATTTTTCATTTTGTTCTGCTGCATTTTGTATAAGGTCTAGAAGGGCTCTGTATACAATCCTTTTGTATTCACCTTCTGATGATTTCACAAAAGTTTCTTCATCCAGAAAGCTCCTTGGTTGTTTTGTTTGGGAGCCTTCTGAAGCCATGGGTGATTTCTTGTTTGCGACAAGCGTCTGTTGCTTTTTGGGTTTCATATGAGTGAGTAAAGGCTGGGAGAGATACTGTGAGGATGGACTGCAGGCTATTTTAAAATGTAAAAGGTATCTGACCACTTCCCAAAGTCAGTCAGGTTTTCAGGTGTAGAGGTCCCTCTTCCCAACTGGCAAAGTAAGTACCCACCCCCAGATGATACGAACTAGTTCAAAATACCTGCTGACAGGTCCCAGCCTTAGGCGACAGTGTGTAAACTACTGCTTTTCTGGTATAAAAGCGCTCTCCTGTGGGCAGGCTCTGGCTCCCAGCCTAAGAATTAGGTCCAGCTGCGGCTACTATATCTAAGATGGCGCCCTCCACACAGTCAGTGGAGAGAAGGGCTAAAGGTGCCAAGACGTAGTGAGTCCTCAGCCTCTGTTGCCAGGCCCCCACTGTAGGCGACACTATGTAAACTACTGCTAAAGACAGGCCCATGGTGGCTAGATGAACAGAGTTTTAAGCCTGGCTCTCAAAATATGGCAATTTCACCTGTCTATCCCACCAGCAGTGCATCTGAGACTATCCACTAGGCAAGACCCAGCTCCACCCGCCAGCCAAGACAGAGAATAAAAGGTCAAAATTGTGCATTACCTTCAGTCCATGAGAGCTAGGGCTAACCAGGGTGGGAGTCAGTCAGTCAGCAAAAGAGAGGAGGTTTTTCATTCAGTGGTATGAAGTCCAATTAACAGCCCTGTGCCATGTTCTGGGGCTCACTAGGTGACCAGAAGTCTCTGTTTGATTATCAATCAATTCAGGTCTTGGTTTCCAGAGGGATATAAGGAGATGTGTGCTTAGTCCACCACTTGACTCTGTCCCCCCCCAAATTTAAATCATTTTAAATAAAGATCACTTTTAAAGGGAAAGAAGTTTTCCAATTATTTTACATTTCTATTTGGTGCAACAACTTTTTTTTGTGATTTAGAATATACAATCCCATATAAATTTGCATGCCCACCAATGAGTGACTGCCACTGCTCACCCTGCCCAATGACAGCACACTCCTCCTTTCTGTACATGTCATATCTTCCTAACAACCTCCTATCCCCTCCTCTCCACCCTCTCCCCCACATCCAGTAAGAGGTCAGCCGGATGACATCCTATAGATGCGTAGAACCATAAAGTGTACACATGATACGACAGCTCTGTGTCACCAAGCCCAGTCCATTTCTGCCCGAAGAGTTGACCTCCATTATGATTTATGGACAGGGGCAGCATCAGAGCCAGGGGCCATGCTCCCAGGGAAACCCTGAGACCCATGGACCATCAATTGCTATCTTTTAGTGGAGATCTCAGGGTGTAGTGCAGTAACTTTTAATAGTTCAAGAAGATTTTCTTTCACCTGTGTAATCTCTCTCAGAACACCACTAGCAGACCTATTGAGAATTGTCTGCTGAGGCAGATGATAGTGAGTTGATGAGGCTCTGCCTGGAGTCAGGTTCTAGCTCTGCCATTTCCTACCTGGTGTGCTGTGGACCGTCTCTTTGCCTCTCTACTCTCTGTTTTGTCATCTGTAAAATGGGATGGTACCTTATAGAGTTAAATGAGTAAATATATTAAAGCACTGTGTACTTATAAAACAGTAACTTACTCTTTAGGCATTGATTTCTGAACTTTTGTGCAAGAGAGTCCCTTTCTCTATAGGGTTCAAAGTCAGCTGCATGCCACGTGGTAGCATGGAGTTCCAGAGACTGTACAGAAGTAGATGAGAGAAGAATAGGCTGTCACATCAGCATGTTCTTCATAGCCAGCAGGCACTTATGAACTGTCAGGTGTTTAAGATAGCATGCTAGAATTATGCTCTTTGAAAGAGCTGTCTGCATGGGATCAGATGTCCAAGAGCCACTCAAAGGGTTAGACAGGAAGCTTGGAAGGTAGTGAATTTATGTTAATGGGGGAAGAACAATTCTGAAAAGCAGGGTGAAGATGTTACATGATTTGAAGAATGTGGTCAATGCCACTGAAAAAAATTGTGCATGTAAAAATTGTTGGATTGGTGTTTGTTTTACTGTGTGTATTTTCAGCAACAATGAGGAAAGATACCATGCCAGAGTGGGAAGGCTAATGGAGTAGAAAAAACTTTGGAGGCATGGCCAGATGCAGGTTGCTTGAATCTATGTCGTGTCCTTTGTTTTCATTTTGTCTCGCCACTTCTCCTTAGTCTTCAATCTTCCCGGGGTTTATTGGGTCCTCATGCCAAAATTTCTCATAGGATCCCCTTCCTCTATAAATGTGGGGATCAGGCTCCTTGGGAGCCTTCCAGTTAAACTGTGTTGAGTTCTTGTTCTAAGAGCTTTGGGAAACCGAGGGATAAACAGATACACAGTGGCACTGGTCAGGGCCCTTGCCCTTACCCCCTTTTTCTAGTCAAGGACTATATCCATATGATTAAGCTGGGAATATAAATAAAGTCATTTTTTATGAGGAAATTTATATCTGTGAATTTTCACCAATCAAGAATTTCACTTACCTGCAGAAGCTTTTTTTTTAATTGTGATTAAGTGGAATTATACAATCCAAGTTAATTTTGCATGCCCTCCTATCTGCAGCTCTTTCTGCTCTCCTTGCCCGGTGACAGCACATTTCTCCTTTTCATTCTATACTTGTCACATCCTCTTAACAATCTCCTGTCCCCTCCTCTCTACCCTCTCCTCTCCCATGTAGAAAGAGACACCAGTAGGACAGCATTCCATAGACGCATAGAACTGTAAAGTACACACACCATGTGGTCACATTGTGTCTCCAAGTCCAGTCCATATTTGTCTGAAGAGTTGACCTCTATAGTGTTTTCTCCACAGAGACAGCAAGAAGTCTAGAGGCCGTGGACCCAGGGTATACCCCAGGCCGTTGGACCATCAGTTGTGGCTTTTAGTAGAGTTCTTGAGCTGTACCCTCTTTTTCTCATATTGCCACAGGGACTAAACATTGTGTGCCCCATCACAGCTGTCTTTGGTGGTGGCCGAGCACCATCTGGTTCTTCTGGGCACATGTTGATGCAGTCGCCCATTCACATGGGTCCTTCTGTCTCCTGAGCTCTTTTTAACTTGTGTCTTTGTTGTTCTTGGTGATCATCTGTTCCTGCTGAGTTGGGACCATTTGGTGTACCTTAGATGGCAGCTTGCTAGCTTTTAAGACCCCAGGTACCACTCACCAATATAGGGTGCAGAAGACTCTCTTAGCAACAGGCTAGTTTTGTCAGTTGGCCTTGATGTCCCTTGAGAGCATGGTTCCCAGACCCCGCCGCTGCTACTCTATCCTTGGAACATCAGACTGAGATTAGAGGAAGTTTCAGTTTATGGTGACGTCCAGTTAAGTTGATCTACTTTCTACTGTGTGCTGTCACTGCTTTCACCTAACCAAATTTCTATCAACTAATCTGTGACCAACCCTCTCCCTCCCTCCCCACCCTTGTAACTGTCAAAAAGTCTTTTCTTCTCTATATAAGTCTATTTTTAAGTCCTTATAGTGGTGGTCTTATACAATATTTGTCCTTTTGCTGCTCACTGATTGCATATAGTGTAATGTCTTCCAGTTGAAAACAGCTATGAGATGCTTCCTAAAATCGTCATTGTTCTTTATCATTGCATAGTGTTCCATTGAGTATATGAACCATAGTTTCCTTATGCATTCATCTGTTGTTGGGCATCTGGGTTGATTCCATCTTTTTGATGTTGTGGACTGTGCTGCAATAAACATTCATGTGCATGTATCTGCTCATGTGACTGCCTTTGATTCTGTAGGATATATTCTGAGCAGTGGGATTACTGGATCAAGTGGCACATCTATTTCTAGATTTTTAAAGAAGTGCCAGATCACTTTCCAAAGAGGTTGTCCCATTTTACAATCCCACCAGCAGTGTAGGAGGGTTCCAGTCTCTCCACAGCCTCTCTAACATTTATTGTTTTGTGTGTTGTTTTAGATCATGGCTAACCTTGTTGGGGTGATCTGGTATCTCATTGTAGTTTTTATTTGGATTTCTCTGATAGCTAACAATCGTGAGCATTGCTTCATGTGTCTTTTAGCTGTCTGGGTGTCCTCTTTGGTCAGCAAAAGCTTTTTTATATGAAAGAGGTGACGCTAATTGTTCCCATCTGTGATTTGGGCTCTAGTTTAACATGAGGAGCTCACTCCCCCAGCATGATGAAGAAGCAGATTTCCCTGGGGTAAGTCCAAAGCAGGGCCCCCTACACTTGGACAACTCACAGCAGTGGTTTCTGACCCTGTTTCAAATCTGAGGATGGTGGAGTGATCTGAAAAGCTGGTAAAATTCGAGTTCCTGTCAGTTTTGCTGCTTCTCTGGAGTAGGATGACCACCAGAGAAAGAAATTTGGCCCACTCTGATCTTTTTAGAAGTTATAAAACATTAACCAAAGGTATTTAGGTTGAAAATGATGGTTACCCAGGGGGGTAAGTTACCTGGAGTGCTAGCCCCAGATGCTCATTTCAGCTTTCCAACAGCAAGGTTAAGTTTTAGTTACTAAACTTATTAAAAGGTTTTTTATTTCCCTGTTAAACCATGTTGGAAATAGGAAAGTAATCTGTCCAGTAAAATGGTCCCCACATGGCACCTGGCATGACTTTACTGACAGGACAACTGCCTCACAGTCCTTCCCACCTAACACACTTCTGTCAGAGTTTTTTCCCAAATGCTTATGTATTAAAAATGCAGATCCTGGATATCTCTTGATATCAGACTTCTTTGTTTCTAGCATACAGCATAGCATATAGTAGGAGCCCGGTAAATGTTTGCTGATTTATTAATAAATTAATTCATCCATGAATATAACACGACAGTGCCTACAGAAACACTGGTGGTTTGGTGGCTAAGAGCTAAAGCTGCTAACCAAAAGGTCAGTAGCTTGCATCTACCAGACACTACTCGGAAACTCTATGGGGCAGTTCTACTCTGTAGGACAGGGTCACTGTTTGTCAAAGTCATGTTTTCAGGCTTAGTGCCCACAGAATAGGGACTATACTTCTTCACTTAGGACTCAAGTCCCTGCAGCAGCTGCTTATGCATCTGCCATCTATCCCCCATGTGTCCATAATTCTTGGATGCACTGGCTGCCTTGGACTTGTCTGTGTTCCCCCAAACCAGTATTCTTCTGCATGTCTGTCCATGCCTTTCCTCATTTTCTAGCCTCTGCCTGGAATCTCTCCCTCTGTTCACCAGCTTATCTATTCTTTTAGGTCCAGATTTCAAGTTCTTTGTCTTGAGGAAGGAAGGGTAGACATACATATAAACAATTAAAATGCAATAAGTTCTATATGAATGTTGGTATAGACCGAGACAAATGTGCCCTAGTCATGCATAATGTTAACAGTAGGGGAAAAGGCTGGGGGAAGCTTATACAGGAATTCTGTGTACAATTTTTGTGACTTTTCTGTAAGTCTAAAACTATTTTTTTTTAAAGCTTTTAGGCTTTTCTTGACCTTGTCAATCAAAGCCAGCCAAGTCTTCCTCTTAAATTCCCATAGTACTTTGCATATAATATATATTCTAGCACTTAACATATTGTTTTGTTACATCAAAGGTATTTTTAAATAGTTTTAGATTTATAGAAAAGTAAAAATAAACATATACAGGGAGTTCTTATTTAAGCTTCCCTCCACTTCTTCCCCATTGTTAACATCTTACACTAATCACTGGGGCACATCTTTCCCAGCATGTGTCAACATCAGTACATAACCTATTGCATTTTAATTGTTTATATCTGCGTCCACGCTCCCGTCCTCAAAATAATGAGCTCTTTGGGTATAAGAGTACTACTCCCTGGTGACTTTCTTATATCAAGCCTGGCACATAAAGCACAAGACAAATTCTGAAAATCGAATCAAAGGCTTTTTCTCTACCTTTGAACAGGGCTAATTACAGTCTTCTTGTTTTCAGTGGTTTTATTACTCAATGATGAGTGCTGGTGGTCAAACAATGTAAATATTACAAAGAAGCAGATACGAAGCACTGAGATCCCATCACCAAGAACTCACCTCTGTTACCGTTTTGGTAAACATTCGTTCAGGTACAGCTCTGTATACAGAGGTGCAGCTATGCGTAACTTCCTCCTATTCAGTTTTGTTAGTGTGTTTTCTTTTCAAAAATGATTTATTTTTTGAGGGTCACACAAAAGGCCAGAAGCCTTGTGGTTCCTTGGGTCTCTTTGTCATGTACCCGCTCACAGCCCTCCTGGATAATGCTGCATTTTGCCTTTCTGTTACGGCAGCTGTTAAACTCCGCTGCTGTCCAGTCAGATCTGACTCATAGTGACCTTAGAGATCAGAGTAGAACTGCCCCATAGAGTTTCCAAGGAGCGCCTGGTGGATTTGACCTGCTGATCTTGTGGTTAGCTGTGACTGTGTATTATTCATATACAGGACTGTTAGTTCTCTGTGGCTGTCACTCCGCTCAAACTGGTTGCTGCGTAAAGACAGAACGACAGAATGTTTTCACTTCTTGCAGAGTGTGCCATGCAGGTGCAAGCACCAGAAGGTTGGCTTAGTGCGTGACTTGACTGTGTCCCAGGAGAGCCATGCAGGGCATCAATCTCAGCTCCCAGGTCTGCAGGGCTGAGTTCTGGCTGCAGCTCCAGGGCCTTTCCTGGTGTGTGAAAGTACACAGGTGTAGCTGGAGTACATAGGAGCCACATGGAAACTCACCTTGACTTTCTCATTGCATTTACCAGTGTTCTGCCCATGCCTCTTATTTAATTAAAGAGGTGGGGACATTCTTATTTCAGATAAATTTACCAATGACAGAATCACAAGATTTTACGAAAAGGTAGAGGTGTGAGGTGTGAGGGGACATATGTCCCCAGCTTTGAGTGATGTTGGAGGCCAGGTCACATCAGTGCTGCCCTGGAGGGCATGGTAGAATGATACCAGCCGTGTTCATCATGATATTTAATGGTCACCCTTATCCACTTATAAATTACATCATCACCCTTAGCAGAAGCTCAATGTCCCCTAAGCCCTGAGTCCTCCTTTCCCCTTCCTCGTTCCCACCCTGGTAACCACTAAGAACTTTTCTGTCTATACACTTGCCTGTCCTACATACTTGGTATAAGTGGGATCATCCTATGTTCATCCTTTTGTGATTGACTTTGACTTAGTTCATTCAGCACAGTGGCTTTGAGGCTCATTCAGGTTGTAGCATGTACAAGAACTCCCCGTTTCTTTGTGGCTGAGTGCTACTGCCCTAAGGAATCCTGCTTAAGTGCTCAGCTGTTAACCGAAAGCTCCATGGTTCAAACCCACCAGCTGATCTGCAGGAGACAGATGTGGCAGTCTGCTTCCTGAAAGATGACAGCTTTGGGAACCCTTGGGGCAGTTCTGTTGTTGTAGGTGCGGTTGAGTTGATTCTGACTCACAGTGACCTTAAAGGACAGAGTAGAACTGGCCCCATAGTCCTGCAGAGTCACTACACGTCGGAATTGACTCAACAGCCATGGGGTTGGGGGTAGTATTATTCTCTTGGGTGTAGAGTGGGTATTGAGACAATTTGGAATTGGCATCGTCCCCAGAGATTCACTGCAGAGAGAAGAGGTATGTTGCAAAGGGAATATTAATCTCCAGATTTTTCACACAGAAATTCTAACAATTGTAAGTCAGACGCGAAGCTCCTGGAGCGACAGGTCACTTCACTTAACCTGAGCCACTCCCAGTCATAGAAAAGGAAGGAAGGTTCTTCCTCTGTGGGTAATGGGTAAGCTAAGGGCTAATTAAAAAGAGCTTTCAGCACGTGGAATGTTGATGGCATTCTGTTATTTGCTGTTACAGTTTCAGTAGATCTGCCTCTTGCATAATAAGACCCACACCTCCTAGTAATTTCCCAGAAAAACTGGAATTTTAGTGCTTAGAACAGCAGTCATTCCCTAGTTCGATTTTAGTACTTAAGAGCTGTGAAACTTTAGCTCTTCAAAAGGCCTTCTGTGGATGCCTCTACTTATCTATTTATGAGGATTGTCTCTGGAAGGATATTTGAGAACTGTTTTTAGACTGGGAGTTAGGGAAGCAAAGAATTATTTTTTACTGTGCAAAAACAAAAATTATTTTTCAACATGGGTATTATCTTTTCAAAAACAAAATACATTAAAAATACAGTAATGCTAATTTTACAAAATAAAATGAAAGGCCTGCTCCAGACTGATGTCTCACTGTCTTCTGCCCTTGCTGTGACCTTCAGCTGTGGGTGTGTAGTAAGCCATAGGGCACATGAGGAAAGTGCTGAAGCTGACATTCAACCCCCTCTTTTCTTCTTCCTGCCTCTGGAATGGAGTAAATGTACCACGAAGTCTGGAGAAGCTAACTTGGAACACAAATATGATTTTCTCTTGGCAAGAGCGGGTTTGTGGTACGGTAAGGGTAAAAGCCAGTTAAAATTTTACAAACTTTTGACAGGTTCAATTTTACAACTAAATTAGTGATGTCGACTCAGAGTCTGAAAGCAAACCTTCATGGTGTAATTTCAAGAGTGGATTTGCTAAGGGCTCTGCCCAGATCTTGAAAGCAATGGGTGCTAATTTTCTGAGTCCTCCCCTGCAAACTCTCCGGCAGGTGTCCGTGAGTGTTCACAGTGGTGCGGACCCCGCTAACGCCTCAGGTAATCACAGGTAGTGGCATTCAGATGAGCTCCTGTCTTCCTTCCCTTCTTGTTTATTCCCTCTCTCACTCTAGTCCTTTTCCTTTTGTGGTCCCCTTTCCTCCCCCATGGTGCCCTGGTGGCACCATGTGGCTGGTTGCCAACTCCAAGGTCAGTGGTTTAAATCCACCAGCCACCCAGCAGAAGAAAAGTGTGGCAGTCTGCTTCCGGAAAGACTTACAGTGTTGGCAACCCTAGGGGGCAGTTTTTCTCTGTCCTGTAGGGTCACTACGAGTTTCAATTGGTGACAACAAGTTTGGTTTGGCTTTCCTTTCTTACTCCGTTTCTGGTCATAACTCAGGCAGAAAACATGAGGCCGTTGCTCAGCCTGCTGGCGGAAGTCTGCCTTACAGTTTTCCAATCCCTGTCCAGAAAAGGGTAACAGTGGTACCGAGGACACAAGTTTGGGCTTCAGACACATTAGCCCAACCTCTGTCTTCTTGCACCAGGACATATAACGTTATCTCTTTTCAGAAGGGGCTCGGGGAATAAGCAATGTTTGCAAGGCAGATCTAGGTTATACCCTGTGAGCAGAAAGGACAGCTGCCCCAAAGCCCCTGGAGCCATGAGCTAGGTGAGTGGTCCCTTGCCCTGCCCTGGGGGAAGCCACATGCTGGGAAGGCAGGTCCAGCCTGAACTTTTCACTCACGCAGCTTAAAGAGCAGCGTCCTTTGGACTGCCGTGGGACGCTGGCTTTTCCCAGACATCCCATGATTGGGCAGGACTTGGCTTTGTTTCTGTAGCTGCCCATCTCCCTTTGCTGTAGTACAGCATTTTGAGTCCAAAGAGAATCCTCCTTTTAATCTCAAGCCAATCCCTGTGATGTTTGCTGAGCAACCACAGGGGACAAATGGGGACCCACAGCGCAGTGAAATGGCCCAGAAAGCAGCAGTCCCCTGGGCTTGTCTGCAGTCAACCGAGATTTTGACATTGTTAACTGGGGATTTTGAAATTGTAAGTGTACTTATGAGGATGGTCGTTTATTCCATATATTTAGTGTTTTCTTTCATCATAATTCTGAAAATGTGTCTGTGAATACAGGCACACAAACACACACTGAGTTCCCTGTGGTAGGTCAGACCTTATCCCTAAAAACTGCAGCAAGTAACAAAGTAGTATCGATTTTTTTTGTTCTAATATCTGTTATTTCCTATTAAAGAATTCATTTCCGTTACATTTGTTTGGAACACAGGCATGTAATTATTTTCATCCGTTGTTTAAAGGAATAGAGGAATGGCCATTCAGGAGATTCTAGGCAGTGAACACTGTCTTTAAGCAGATGTTAAAACTCCCATGTTCTCATCAGTTTTTAACCCTTTCTTATACCATAGGTTCTGCTTCATAAATCTGTACTCTCACATACCTGGTGTACTTACTGCATGTGAGACTGTTCACCCTATTCCAGGTCGGCCACAAGGAAGTCAGCCTTTTAAGCCTGCATCCCCAGACTTAGCAGAGTTCATTCCCAAGTCTAGTCATGGGCACAGTGGCACATGTGGGGCCATCCAAAGCCAACCCCTAAAGGTAATCAGCAGACGTTCTCAGCCTCTCGGTTCTGATGCTTGTGGGATGCGGGGTCTGGGCTGGTTCACAAATTACCTTCTGTTGCTTCAGCGCTCACCCAGGACTGGTCAATGTGAGCCATGCATTCCTGCTTCATCAATTCTTCATCAATTAATTGAGAGGTGAAGCAAAGATAGACTCTTATTAATTTCTTGTTCAGATCCCAATTGTAAATATGGATTAAAAACACACCTCATACTAGTGGGATAGGAGAGACTTTATTGACCTTGGGAACTCATAATATCCTCACAGGATTCTGTGGGCACTGAGGTTGGGATTAGAATTGGAAGCTTGAAATTCATTGGTGGTTTCTACTGATGCACGTGATTACCAAAGCAGCCAACACGCTTTGTAAATGTGTGTGATCTGCCTTTTGAGGGGGAGATGGAGAGGATCTGTTACCAGTTATTAGATTATAGAGGACTTAGAAAACGGCTGCTGCTGGTCACGCCGTCAGTTTTCACGATGAAGGCTGATAATGCATCACATGGTCCATGATACGTGTTTGTAGTGCGGCACTGTTTTCCAAAGACAGCAAGAACTGTCACCTAAAATAGCCTGTTAGAGTCCACTCTGGCTCACAATATTTCCACCATGACCATCAAAACAGCAAAGCAGGCCACTAACCTGAGCAGGGACATGAGTTGTTATGGAAAGTCTGGTTCAAGATCATGTAGGCAGGGACCGCATTAACCTTTCAAAATAATTCTGGGTCATTCTTAGTGAATCATTTATAGCACTGTGGCCTCCTTTGCCAGAGAGACAGAATATATCCTCCCAGGATCTGCCCTGTGGCCTCGTACTGCTTTTCTTGCTCATGACAACATGGAATTTCAGAAGTCAGAGGACATCTTTCACATTAATTCTTGAAATGTAGTTGGCCATAGTGTGGTTAACAAATCCACATGTCACACAGTGTTCCTTGCTCTGTCTGCCCTTTCTCAGGCTGACCCTACCCCCATATTATTTACCATGACATGCTAAAAAAGAAAAGTGTGACTCATTTCAGTGACTTGGTTTAACTGAGAACACCTCAGACTTGGGTCTATCAATATTTGTCAATGCAAAGATGCTGGTTTGGGGCTAGACGACATTCACCAGTCAGATGAAGGTGAAAAAGTCAACGTTCAGCAGTATCAACTTGCTAGATTCATACTGTGATCACTACTGACTGATGGGCTTTTTTTTTGGCCAGCAAAGGGTTTCAAGTGCCCACATCTTTATACCCAGAAGATCTGAAGACTCTAGGTTCACTCTTGTCAGCATTCACATACGGAAAGTCTCGATTTTATTTTCTTTTTTCCATCCGTGGGTTGCAAATCCTGGACCGACAGGGACCAGGCTGGTAACACAGATACTGTTGTGGACAGTTGCCATCGAGTCACCTCCGACTCAGATACAGGATGTCAATTCAGGCATGACAGGACGTGGCAGTGGACACTTAGATAGTGTGGAGGGGGACCTCTAGCAACCAGCAAACTGGGGAATATGTGTCCCATATCAAGTAGGCAGCCACTCTGTCACTCCAGACAGTCACTCCCATTCAGAAAGCTACAAGGCAGAGGCCTGATCTGCCATCTGTTAGAGCCTCTTGTTGTAGGCAGTTGAGTAACAGCCCAACACAATGTGCACCACACTTGGGTCACTCTTCTCCTGTGTCACCTCTTTCTCTTCATTTTGGGTAGAGCAACTGTTGTATAGCACTGTGCTTCTGCCACTTTGTCACACAAGAGAATGGGGGAATCCGTGTCCTGTGGGAACAATCAAGTGACAAGATACGATGTCCCAAAATTCAAGACCTCACTTCTCCCTAACCCTGGAACTCAAATTTGTTTTCTTCCCCAAAGCTCCTTAGATTGAGTCCTGGCCAGGGACCGGTGTTTCTACTTAACAGTCTCTTAAAAGGCCACCACTTGAATGTTTTATAGTCTCCAAAGTCTCACTGTACTATTAATAACAAACTAAATCTGAAAAGCTTTTCTGTTTCTTTTTTTGTCCACATGGATAGCCATGCACTTGTGTGCTAATCTTTGTTTATGAAAAATATTGTTAGTTTCTTTTATAATTTTTCAAGAGTGTTTCAGAGAAAGCATGCTCTTTCTAGAAGTTATCTGGGAAACAGTTTCAATACTGAAACTTGGCTTTTTTTAAATCTTAATTTTGCACATTTTACAGTTAAGGAAGGGAATGCTCTGAACTATCTCTAAATCCTTGTGGTTGCTTTATAACGTCACACCACCTCAAGGTGCTCTGGTGGTGCGGTGATTAAGAGCTATGGCAAGCTACACCTGTGGCAGCTAGCCAGAAGGTCAGCAGTTCAAATCCATCAGCCGATCCTTGAAAACCCTACAGAATAGTTCGCGGTGGCACACAAGCATCAATAGATGAGTAGAGTTGCTCTCTGCTCTGTCCCTCTTAAATTTATATGATTTTGGCAATAATTTTCTAGTTATCCCTTCTTTATCCTCAGTGTGAATATCTCATGTGCTCCTTTCAGACTGGTTGGTTTTTGTTTTTTCTCCCATTTACAGTGCAATAGCCAGGGAAACAAACCCATGTTTGGGGGTTTAAGGCCCTGTAAGCTTTACAGGCCAAGGTTCCCATGCCTGGGAGAAGACGATGCAGTCTCAGCCATCTGATTGGATGTTGTTGAGCTGTGCAGCTTTGGGCAAAACCTAGGTCCACTCTGGGCCATAGTTTCCTGCTTGTAAAATGAAGCAAGTGCATCCGATGGTCTTCAGGGTCCTTGTGGCTATGAAATGTGCTCTGATCTGTAAAATGTGTGTTATCACGGCCCTCCCACACTAGTGGAAAGGTTGAAGAGGGGAATGAGATAGCAGACCTTTTAAAAGTTAAAAGCTCGGTAACCTAAGATGTTGGTATTATGATGATTATAAAGCCAGGGAAACAAAAATGCCCTCCAGAGATTCTGCCCATGGGCCTTTTTTTACTTAAAGAGGAAGAGGGGTATGTCGGTAGTACTGGGTTATCACAGGTGTCAGGACACTCAGAGACGTTAGTGTTTACCATGTGCTCTTTCTGGTGGCGATATAGATCTGTTCTAATCTTCACAACGACCCCAGGACCTACCTGTTTTATGGATGAAGAGACTGAAGTCCAGTGGTTTCCTAGCTTGTCCAGGGGTCCCTCAGTTCAGGGGCCAAGCTGGAGTTTGATTCCAGGTCTCTTTGACTCCCAAGTCCCTAATCACTACAAGTTGTCCAGTTGGGTAATTGAATAGGATAAAACCCATGGAGGCACGAACAATGACGAGCCTTATTTTGTTTGTTTTTCCTCTGCTACTTCTATTATTACACATCAGAGACCTGTTTCCCATCCCATGAGACTATCTTAGGCAGATCCCATAGCTTTCTGTCACTTTCAGCTCTGAAAAATGGGTCCAGTTTAAAATTCTAAGTTTACATCCATTCCAGAACAGCTGGCCTCTTCCCACCTCTGGCCCCACCCCAATTGGAGACGTGCCAGGAGGAAGGGGGCACACCCTCTTCTACTCCTTCCCTGCCTCCTCCTGGCCTGGGCATGGCCCTGAGGGCTCTGGCTAGGGAAGAACAGTGTTAAAACACTGACATAGTCACACTTTCCTTTCGGCTAATCCTTGTTTTCGGCAGTTTTTTGTGGGGCCCATTAGGAATTGCTTGACAAAGGCATGCAAGTTCTGGCCAAGTCCTGTGACCCCCTCACTCTGTCTTTCCCAGGCTCTGCTCTTGCCCTCTCCGGGTCTCACTGCCTCTTGCCTCAGCAGACAGACTGGGTTCCTGCAAGGTGTTTGGGCCTGGGCACCATCTATGAGCCATCTGTGTGTCCCACACCACTCCCACTTCCACCTTTGAGGGCAGCTCTAGCGAGCTTCCTGCCTTCCAATTTGCACAAAACCAAACACACTGTCCTCACGTCCATTCCGACTCAGCGATTTGCACAGTAGCCCCAGGCTCTTTCCTCTTGAATGTTGGCAAGCCCCAGGACACACAAGTCATTTATCCCAAGAACTCTTTCAGTGAGCTTCGAATGAGTCTCTTGGCAGGACTGGGGCCCAAGCTAGCCCACTCTTGTAATTATCCAGGCTGGTCTCCCTTTCTGGGAGGTCCTCTAAACTCTCTTGCAGCAGCAGATGGGAGGGACCACCCCCCTTCCCCCAGGTCTGCACACAGCTCCCTTCTGATTCCTCTTCTCTGCTTTTCTGTTCTGAATCTGGAGGCAGGTAAACTGTAGGGGCAGAGAGTCATCAAAAAGATTCTGCTGTCTTTAGGAAATCTAGCATGCTTCTCTGGAAAATGAGATCCTTATCACCCTTCCCTTCAGCTGTGAATCCTGGGCCAGAAGTTCCTAGTAAGGAAGAATCCTAGTCTGTATTGTGGAGGTGTGGATCTTATATGGGTAGCTGCGGTGAATAGCAGAACCCAGTTACTGTGGTGTCACTCCTCCTTCCGGTGACCCCATGTGTGTCAAAGCAGAGCTGTCTATGGGGTTATCAGTGCAGGTGTTTTGGAAGTAGAGCATCAGGCCTTTATTCAAAGACGCGTCTGGGTGGGCTGGAACCTTGAATCTTTCAGTTAGGGGCCTAGCATGTTAACTATTTGCGCCTCCCAGGGACTCTGAAGAGTAGTTATAGCCATCATTAGTGATTCCAGGCCTGGCTAGAACATGCAGGCCTGGGAGATTGGTATGAATAAGAATTTTATTACCACAGAGTTCAGAAAAATCTTCTCTTTTCTATAACTTTACGCTTCAGCCACCTTCTTCAGAAAGGAATCTTCATGGAGTATGACATTTTTGGCTGTTCCTCTTCCCAAGAGGAAATTCCAGAAAGGCAGAAATAGTTCTCAAAGAGCACATAGGTATCTCAGCTGGCAGGACTGTAAGTACCATCCAAGCAGTGACATCCACTTTAGCTTAAAAACCCAAACCAAACCCACCGTCAGGTCGGGTCCAACTGACAGCAACCCTAAACCTAGAACTGCCCCATAGAGTTTCTAAGGAACGCCTTGTGGATTTGAACTGCCAACCTTTCAGTTAGCCGACATAACACTTAACCCACTACGCCACCAGGGTTTCCCTCTCTTAACCAGGGAATATTAATTTCCTTCCCAAAGGTCTCATGTCCTCCTTTTCAGCTTATGTGATTCTGAAGCCCAGGTGTCCATAGCCACATACCAAGAAAGAAAAAAATAATAATGTATGAAAGGAAATCGGATCTGTGTTCTCAAGGATGTTGATTGCCTTTGAACAAAATTATATAAATATGGAACCAGGTATACACTTGGATGTTAGTGTAGCTTGAACATGAGTTAGCCAAAGCCCAGCTTTTCTGTTGACTTGGGGTAAAGTATTTCAAGTTTTATTTTCAGTTTGTTTGTTTATGTTTTTTGCACTTGGTGACTATTTTTTGTTGGTGGAATATTGGCAGGTTGCTAGTAGATTTTATTGCCTTGATGCTGCTCCACAGTCACCTATTTCTGACTTTGACAATAATTCCAGTGGCAATCACCAGCTTTCTATATTTACCAGCAGCTGCTTCAGTGATGTGGAAACAATTTTCTTAACAGCTGAAAAACATGAAGATATGGAGTAGGACATTTTGTTCTTTATAAAAGAGCTCAGTGAAAGCGAACATGGGAAGAGTGAACAGCCCAGCATGAATGTTTTCTCTCTCATCTTTTCCAGCGTGATGTAAGGCTTAAGGGAAGAATATGGTTTTGTCCAGAGATTAACGGGTAAACTCTATGGAATAGACCAGAATACCAGGGGTCAGCTGCTGTGGGCAAGTATTTCATCTTCTAGGAGGTTGTCTTCATTGATTTACTTGATTGGTGTCTTAAGTTTGGAGATAAAGGAGACCCAACTCCAGCTGCTCCTTCCAGTTTGACTTTTACCAGCTGGCTAGCTTTAGGTGTTCAGCATTTGGTAGGCCCTTTGCCTTCTCTGAAAAAGATGATCAAAATCAGTTGCAGAGTATCCCCCCTCCTTGGGGCATTGTGCAGAGCCTTCAGATTCGGAGAATAATGTTGGAATGCTAGTCTGCTAACAAAAGGGTTGGCTGTTTGAATCCACCAGACACTCCTTGGAAATGCTAAGGGGCAGTTCTACTCTGTCCTTTAGGGTCGCTATGAGTTGGAACCAACTCAGTGGGAGTAGGTTTGACTTGGTTTTGATTCTAGACTGCAGGGCACTTGACTGGGAGGATTATGAAGACTGACCGGTACCAGGTTTATAAAGCCCTCCTCACGCAGCGCCGCGTGCATAGAAATCCTCAGTGCTGAGTGACCCATATTAGTCCGTACTGTTCTTCAGTTGTGCCTAAGCGTCTTTCATAGCCTTGAAGTGTCTGGGCATTAAGGTGCTTGTAAAGAGAACAAGACTTAAAAGTCACGAGATGGGTTTTCATGTACTAGCTCCACCTCTAACCAAGGGGGACTGTGTTGAATGCCTAACGTGCACGGAGCATTCTGGGTGTTCTGTGAAGCACTTTGCTGTATACTCCTCTTTCTCCGCCTAGGAAGTGGGTGTTAGTAGCATTTCAGATGAGGAAATAAGGGTTCAGAGAGAGTAACTTTCCCCAGTCTTCCTGACTCCAAAGCCCACGTTCCTGCTGCCCTTACCCCATCTGCCTCCCTGGATTACACTGCTGTTACAATAGCAAGACCTCAAATAGCTCCTCCTACCTTCCTGAGTGCAGCAGTCTCCGTTGATAGAAACGAAAAAACCAAACCAGTTGCTACGTCATCAGTTCTGACTCATAGCAACCCTATAGGACAGAATAGAACTGCCCCATAAAGTTTCCAGGAAACCCTGGTGGCATAGTAGTTAAGAGGTATGGCTGCTAACCAAAAGTTCAGCAGTTGGAATCCACCAGGTGCTCCTTGGAAACACGATGAGGCAGTTCTGCTGTGTCCTATGGGGTTGCTGTGAGTTGGAATTGACTCAGCAGCAGAAGGTTGGTTGATAGAGATTTCAAGGAGCACCTGGTGGATTCGAACTGCTAACCTTTTGGTTAGCAGATGTAGCTCTTGCCAACTACATAACCAGAGTTGAAAAGCTACCTCTAAGGTTTCTCTTCTGCTTCAAAGTCTCTCAGCGATATCCTTATTATTTTAAATCTTTGCTGCCACCTAGTGGGAGTTATGTAACCCGGAAGAAAATTTTTAGTTCAGTTAGATTACGAATTGTCAGTTTATTTTAATCCATCCCATGGACACACCCTTTAAAAATCATATTCTAAGCAAGTATCTGGTCTTCTGCTTTTATCATTATATCTACCAGATGTGAGATTCTTGTAAGAGTTTTGATGAGATGATGGGATATGTACAGATGCCAGTTTTTAACAAAAATGTTTAGGTTTTGTGGCCATATAAATGCACGTTCAGTTTATATTGAGCTATATGTCAGTAATTTCTAATCCGAAATAGTACTTATAAAGCAGATACAATTTTTAAATTTTATAAATACTTCTATTTACTCAAATTATCTGGAAAAAAAAGATGTTTTTTGTACATTCTCATGATATAACACAAAAAAACATAAAACTGAAACAGCACAGGAAGACATGAAATAAAAAGTAGTGTTTTCTCCACAGAGGGAACCACTGCTTACAAATGACCTGTTTTTTTCCATAAATATTCTACTCACATATAAGTATGTGTGCAAACACATGCACCCTTTTCTTTGTTGTTTTTCTATGAAAAGACGTATGCTATACAATACTGTACAGCTTTTTTTTGGTACTTGATTTTGTTTGGCTAGATTTCCTTGTTTATCCACAAATCTACCTCCTTCTTTTTAACAAGACCTGCTATTCCACTATTATCTGCGTTTCATGGTGTGATGTGTGATGAAGTCCTTTCCAACTCATAGCAACACTATAGGACAGGGTAGAGCTGCCGCCCGTGGAATTTCATAAGCTGTCATTTGTACTGGAGCAAGTTTTTCTCCCTCTGAGCAGCTGGTAGGTTCAAATCACGCACCTCTGAGTTAGCAGCTGAGCATTTAATCACCGTGCCACCAGGCTCCTGATTATTGTGTAAACTCTAATTAGTTCCTGCTTCTGTCCATTTAGGCTATTTTCAGTATTTCTGGTGCTATAAACATGCCACAGGGAATATATTCCCATGTGTTTATCTATATTCTTTAGCAAATTTACTTGTAGAATAAAATCTTAGGCGTGGAATTGCTGAGTCTCAAGATGTGTCAATGCCCATTGACTAAAAGCCTTCGGAAACACGTGTGTAGCCAAAAGGCAGCTAAGGTGACTTAGCTAGCCACAGCAAGGGAGGAAACGCTTCAGAGGACCGTGGACCAGCTCTGTAGCAGGTAGTTTGAAGAGGTTTTTAGGATATGTGGGCTCTTGCTGGCCAGTTTTAGGGATAATTCAAAGGAGTAGGAGCAGTCAGGTTGGATGTTATCTAGAGTCGTGATGGTGAATCTTGCGTTTTTCTAGAAGAAAAGCGTTAAAGCTGGGCTGACAGTCCACTAGATGGCAAACAACGTCGTTGGTAAAGGGGCAGTGTTCACAGATGTGTTGGAAGGAAAAAGAAAATCCAAGCAAACCTAGTGCTGTCAATTCTGATTTATAGCAACTATGAGACAGAGTAGAAGAACTGCTCTGGAGAGTTTCTAAGGAGCGCCTGGCAGATTTTACACAGTTAGCAGGCATAGCACTAAACCACTATGCCAGCAGGGTTTCTGTCGCCAGCAGAGGGGTGTGTTTAATCACTTTTGTCTGCTAAGCTAAGTGACCCTGTCTTAACTCCAAACATGTCCTCAGAGTGGCCTTGTCTGACATTGCTTTAGTCTATGAGCATTTTTTATGGTCACCTGGGAACCTGGTGGGCTGCTTGCCGGCTGCACTTGCTTTTGCTTTCTCAGGTGCATTGATTTGAAATGTTTGTGGATATTTAAATTGCTTTCCTAAAAAGTTATACTGACTTACCTTATTCAGGGTTCTTATAAATGCTCAACTTCTGTAATGCAAGAAGGTATTTCATAATTAGAATCACTATGGTAATAACAATTATAATAACAGTAAATGTTTATAGAATCACTTCCTGCATGCCAGCCACTGAGCAAAACCCATCATTTCATGGAATGTGGATTGGAAAGTCTGAGACAGGTATACTAATGACATTCCTGTTTTGATATGAAGAATCCAGAGGGAGGGAGTGACTTGCTTGGGGTGTGTGTATGTGACAGAGAGAGAGAGAGAGAGAAACTGACGAGAAGTGAATCAGAGGTTCAGAAACAGCTTTCTAGTTCCAGAAATACCATTAAGAAATACTTTCTCCTTCAGCTGGTTGGAAAATCCAGGTTGCATTGTGGTTAAGTACTATGTGGGCTGCAAAGCAAAGTACTGTGGTTGCAAAGCAAAGTTTAACAGTTCAAATCTACCAGGTTCTCCTTGGAAACCCCTTGAAGTAGTTTTACTTTGTTCCCTAGGGTCGCTTTGAGTCAGAATTGAGACGATAGGTATGGGTTCCTTTGGTCTACAGAAGTTTGCTGAGAAGAATTTAAGGCTAAAGCATTAGGGCTCGCTCAATCAATGATCATCAATCTTCAGGTGGCTATTTTAGGTTGATAAGGAGGTAGAGTCTGTGCCATTTGTAAAAATAAGAGTATGAGCAGTGTTTCAGAAACCATATGTATAGTGTTTAGTGAGGCCACCAGCTTGAAATACTCCTGTTTGCCTGTGTCATCAACTAATAAAAGTCTGTGCAGATTTTATAAAAATCACAGCCAGGACACCATGAGCCAACTGGAGTTCAGTTAAAAAAAAAAAAAACAGAACATCCCCAAAACCCATTGCCGTTAAGTCACGGTGATCCCGAGTGCCACAGACTGGTACTGCTCCGTAGGGTTTTCTTGGCCGTGATCTTTACAGAAGCAGATTGTGAGGCCTTTCTTCCCCAGCACCTCTGGGTGAGTCCAAAGCTTGGAGGGTGTTTAAATGACTGACAAGGAAATAAGGAGGTGAAAGACACCCACTCTGCGTGATTGGGGGCCTGAGAGACTGCTGGGAAGGTTTTTGTGCAGACAAAGAAACCAGCGTACAGCAGTGCTTATGTGAATAGTCGCGGAACGTGTAATGGGTGAATACTGGGGCTCAGGGGTGGTCTCTGTGCTTGGACGCAGTGAAGCCAACGTGTGGTAACCCCGCTGGCTGCTGATCTCTTCCAGACTGTGCCGGCTGCGGACGAGACATCAAGAACGGACAGGCGCTGCTGGCACTGGACAAGCAGTGGCATCTGGGGTGCTTTAAATGCAAGTGCTGCGGGAAGGTCCTCACCGGAGAGTACATCAGCAAGTAAGAGGCTGCAGCTGGCCAGCTGTGGGACCCCCAAGGCCCTCCTGTCCTGTCGCCGTCGCGCACACTGGGACTCACTCGCTTCCCACAATCAGTGTGAATTTTTGGCTATAAAACTTTTGAAAAGAATTTTATCCTCCTGCTTTTGAAATAATGTGGCCACGGTAAATTTAATGAAGTATTCACAGTTGCCAAGTTTAGCCAGTGGAGTCCCTGGGTGGTGTAAATAGTTAGTGGGTCGGTGGCCATCGTAAAGGTCAGCAGTTCAAGTCCACCCCCGGGGTTTTATGGAAGAAGACCCTGGCCATCTTCCAGAAAGTCAGCTGTCACAAACCTTGTGGGGTGCATTTCTTGTCTGACACACGTAGGGTTGCCATGAGTCAGAACTGACTCCGTGGCCACTGGTGCCGGTAATTTAACAGGGCTATTGGTCTAATATTGCCCTGTGTTTTATAGTCGATTAAACATTTAATCACTTTAATTTTGCTAGCTTTTCCTCTGTTTTGGAGCCAGTAAACCTTTGTCCCAGGCCTCAATCATATTTACAGACCCCCAAAACACACTGGACCTGTATGACCAATGAACCGATGACCTGCCAGAGAACAGGTTCAAGTTCACATCAGATGTCTTCTATGGCTAATAGCTGGAGTGGTGGTTCAGGTGGTTCAGAATATATCCCAGAGACCCTCATTACAGTGGCGACTTTTGGGTTGGGCAGGAGGGAATGAGCCTGGGGATCGGGCAGAGAATGAGGGAGAATTTTCTACTGTGTGCCTTCTTATGCTTTCATAAATTTCCCCAAGCAGGTGAATGTATCACCTCATCAAAAAAATTAATTTTAAAATATAGTGAAACCAACAAAGTAGCGTGGATCTCACCCCCTAGAAAATGTGATTCCATAGGTCCAGGAGCAAGCTGAAAGAACTGTATTAGGAGTAAGCAGAAAGCTCCACAGGCGACTGAGGCAGAGCCAAGGTTAGATGAAAGATGTGCCCAGCTTTTAAACTCATCTTGAAGGCTGTGGAGCAGAAGGTAACTGGGCTGTCTACAGTGGTCCTTTTTAAATTTCCCACACAGTGGGCATGCAGAACAAAGGATAATAGTTTTGCTGTGCTCTGAGGTAAATGAAAGAGGTTGTCTGAGGGGAGGAGCAGGTCCTAGGCCCTTCAGGCCTCCTGAAGCCTGAGGAGATGGCTGTCTCCACACTGTTGGGATGCTCTGGTCTGCTGCGTGAGCTCAAGGACACAGCGTGTGGGTACAAGGAAATGTTTGGGCCACCCCACAGGTGGACAAACACTTTGACCTTGTCTAGAGTCCATCTGGGTCGGTCGTAAAAGTGAACCGTGCAGGGTTGCTGCTAGTGAGATCAAAGCAGCAGTGGATATCCTGGGGAGATGTCGTCATTGTCTCTCTGGGGCCTACTGAACCACCCTTTCCCTCTGGATCTTCCGGTTTCTTGGGTCTTGATCATGGCTGATCACATCACTAGGAATGTTAATGCTGGGCCAGAGGACCATTCTACTGCCGTTCCCTGAAACAGACTCAGAAAAGTGTGGGTCCTGTGCCTTCCCCTTCATCGCCTCCCCTTTTAGGAGCTGAATGTGTTTTTATCTTGCAGGGATGGCGCTCCGTACTGCGAGAAGGACTACCAGACACTCTTTGGGGTGAAATGTGAAGCCTGTCACCAGTTCATCACGGGGAAAGTCCTGGAGGTAAGTGAGAGGTGGTCTCCACTGAGAGCCACTGTCATTTTCCTCAGAGGCCCCCAGAAACACTCGAGAGCCTCTTTTTCCCATCTCCCCCATTGTTTATTCCACCAGAGAAGGATAAAAAGTGGTTACAGCTGACTAATGTCTTAGAGAATGGGTGCTTTGTGCCATCCTTGTAGGCAATGTCTGCCAAATTCTCATGTGAAAACTGGAATGGAGAATGTGTGGTATGTGTAGAGGAAGGTGGGGGGGGGGTGTACAGGTGTGCAGGGTGTGGGTGTGCAAACATGTGAGTGTGTGCTTGCCCGTGTGTAGACTCAGGGAGCAGAGACTCAGAGCTGAAGCTGAGAAAAGAAAGAGTGCGTGAAAGTTTCAGGCATAGACATCCCCACCCTGAGAAAACCACATCCTATGTCACTGAGAACAGCCTGTGGCTCAGGCCACCAAGCCTGTGAAGTAGAGATGTTTCTGCCTCGAGCCACCAGAGAACTTGGCTCTGCTTCCTCGGCAGCTCCCCACCAGCTCCCGTCCCTGGGCTGAGCTGAGTTCCTCTTCAGTTGGAAGCCCCTCACGTGGAATTATGCGGCCAGGGTTCAGAAGTCACTGCCCAGTCGTCCCAGGCTTGTGGGGTGTTCACTGATTCTGACTGGAAAAGTAAAGATTGCCACAACCATGTCCCACATGTCAGGGTGGAGACTGTGCAGGACAGCCAGTCCAGGAAGCCTGCAGCTGGGACTGGAACTGGTTCTTCAGCTTGTCACCTCATGCCATCAGACAGCAGAGCAGGGGTTCCGCAGAACCGCGCCCAAAAGTCCCCACAGGGCATGCTTCAGAAGAGAGGACATAATCCTGGGGACCCACTGAGGCACTTGTAGGGTGCTGTCTATCACATGGGATTTTCCAGCAATGGCCTTGCTTCTGCCCACTACCCCACAGCAGGCTCTGTGATGCTTTTCATTCATGGTACACAGAGGGACTACCTCTATGCTAGGAAAACGTAGCAGCCAGCACTTGGGAGATACAGGAAGACATGTTGTCCAAGACAGCTGAGTTGTAGCCAGGGGAAGTGTATTCTAGAAAGACAGAGGTGAGGACATGAGCAGAACAAGCCACAAACGAATGAGAAGTCCATGGGGCAGGAACTTGGGGTGGGAGAGAAGACCTGGGCGAAGTGGGAAGGGCCAGAGTATGAGGGCCTTGATAGTCACCTTCAGGAGTGCGGGCTTTGTCCCAAGAGTGGTGGGGAGCCACTGAAGTGACACAGCTGCAGTGTGATCCAGTTGGATCACACTGCTATGGGATAGATGGAGGGCAGGGGAAGGACAGGAAGGCCAGTCAGGAGATGACTACAGGAGTCTGTGCACAAAACAGTGGGACACCTACTGGCACAAAATCCAGGAAGGACTTTAACCCTTGTTGTAATGCAGGTACTCGAGGCCAGGAATACTAATACATGATTCAGGCCAACTCAGCAATGGAGGCACAGTAGCTGCAGGCATGCTAGTTTTATTGGAGTAATGGTGGCAGGCAGGTAGCAGCGCTCAGTGGCCATGCCACCTCATGGTGCTGTGGCCTTATATACAGTTTTACACAAAGGTGGTGGCAGCCAAATACATGAGTTCTCAAGGCCAGGTAGATTATCTACAGTGTATGTTATACCTGACTGTCATTTGGAAGGCTTCTACCCAACCAGGAGGCCTGAGCAAGACAACCTTCCATGCTATTTCCACCACACTCCACACACACAGGTCGGGGTGGAGGAGTTTTCATGGTCTTCCCAACATAGGTTTCATGGTCAGCCCTAGTAGACTTCAGCACCAGGGTTTGGGCCCAGGAGAAGCACCTGCCTAGAAAGGTTGTTGGAGAAGGTAGGTGTCTCCCATTCAAAGGCCACTTCAGAGTCCATGTGGTCATGTCCCAGCACTCTAGGTGCATGGCTGGGGCTCCCCGGCCTCTCTCTTGAATGAGCCTGTCCTCCCTCCACAGACCCCAAGGGACTTCTCACTGTAGGAACCCTGGATGGGATGTGGCAGCATTTCCCTTGGAGTCTCTGAGTTTGATCTCCTGTTGAGTTGGGAGAAATTGGGAAGTCTTATTTTACAGAAATAAAAACACTAAAACCATCTCCCAGATGTTCAATTGTAGGAGCAGAGATGGGAAGACATACAACCCAGTCCCCAGATTTGAAACAGCCTTATTTGCAGAAGGCACAGTTGAAGCAACTCTCCTACATCCACACTTGGAACTGTGTTCCCCACAAAGAGCTGGGGAGGCAGGAGGCTGTGGTGAGGGTGTGTGTCTTGATTACTTTCAGACTTAGTTCAACAGCTGTGGGAAGTAATAAATAAAGCTGGGTCCAAGAACACGCCTTTTTGAAGAAATATCTGCCTGCCCTCTTTTTTTCCCTTCCAGGCCCAAGTATTTCGTTGTTCACTCTGTCTGTGAAAGCCTCTTCCCAAACTGGCTGCAGGTTTCAGGGAAGGCAGTTTCATTAGGCTTAAAGCTTGGGTGCTTGCCATAGACAACTCTCACTGTTAGGACTTTGGGGAGTCTTTTGCACCGTATTCAGCCTTAGAGTCAGGATCCGCCCAGCTGGTGCCTTGTCCCTCTCAGACGGGTGTGTGGGCTAGAAAAGTGAGTCCTCTGTGGTTGTCACCCTGCCATCCAGCGGCTCGTGAAGTCAGCCTGGCTTGGCTGCCGTGTCAAACAGGGCTGCTCTTCATACGCTCCACCCTCCTCCACCCGTCCTTCTCTGACCCCATTGTTGATGACCCATTGTGATGGTGAGCACGCTGTAAATACTGTGATTTCTGATTTTTCTTCTGATTGAGTTTGTCCCAAGTGGCTATTGCAGAGGTGCCTGTTGAGCAGTTCAAAAGGGATGGTTTTAGAACCTACAACATGAAGAAGATCAGAAGACACTGTAAACCCAGCAGAGTATCATCAGTGGGGGGCTGAATCTCTGAATTGGCTTTTATTTGATACACTAAGCAGTGCCCAAGGAACCCTGGTGATGCAGCAGTTAAAGTGCTCAGCTGCTAACTAAAAGGTTGGCAGTTCGAACCCACCAGCTGCTCCATGGGAGAAAGATGTGGCAATCTGCTTCCATAAAGATTTTCAACCTTGGAAACACTATGGGGCAGTTCTACTCTGTCCTCTAGGGTCACTATGAGTGGGAAGCAACTCAGTGGCAGTGGGTTGGGTTTGGCTTGGGTAATCCGTGCCTTGAGGCTTCCTCTCTGGGTGTGATTTTACCTGGGAAACCATCAGACACCTGAGCAAGCTTTGAGGAGGAGAAAGGGGGCTGGGCACTGATGACAAACTCCAGGCTCAGCTGTGGCAGGAATCCCTGAGTGATTTGGGGCAGGTCATTCAGGCACTTGGGTACTGACCTCATTTCACAGGTAATGGGACTGGTACATGAGCTCCGAGGCTCCACGCTGCTCTAAATACCTCTCTGTGTTGTTCCTCCCTAGTTATCTATTCCCTACCTCACATCTGCTTGAGTGAGGGGGCAGGATGGGGTCTGAGAAGCAAGTAGTTTAATGAGAAGGGGCTCGAGGTGACAGGGAATCCCAGAGCTATTCTTGGCTCTTGAACTCATCACCAGTTATATGACCTTGGGCAAGCGTCTCAACTCCTTTGAGCCTCGAGTTTTCTTTCTTTATTGAAGGCATTAAAATATAGTCTGTTGTATATTTTTCACTTAAAAAATATGTAAAGCAATATATTAACATATATTTATGTACAGTAGTTAGAAACCCTGGTGGCATAGTGGTTAAGTGCTATAGCAGCTAACCAAAAGGTCAGTAGTTCAAATCTACCAGGCACTCCTTGGAAACTCCATGGGGCAGTTCTACTCTGTCCTGTAAGGTCGCTATGTATTTTATGTACGATATTCAGTCCTCATTATCCATAGATGGCATATGTGAGTTCCCCTACTTACTAACATTTATCTGTAACTCCAACATCACCGCTGGCCATGCTCCAGCAGCCATGCACAGGGTAGCGAGAATTTGAGTAGCAGTGTGCATGATCTCAGCTGAGGTCAAGTAGGTGACACTCTACCTCCTTCTTTCAGCTCTCATCAGCAGATAAATGCCCTATTTAGTAATTCATTGGTTCATATTTTGTGCTTCTTTTTTTTTTCTTTTGGTGATTTTACTATTTAAAATGGCCCCTAAGCATAGCACTAAAGGACTGGCCCATGTTCCTGAGCACGGGACTTTGACGTGCCTTATGGAGAAAACACTCCTGCTGGATAGGTTTCCTGATGACAGAGCTGCTGTAGCCCTTTACAACAGTGGTGCTCCTGCCGTGAGTTCACTGTTCATGAATCACGACGTACATTAAATAGAGAAACGTAAGAAACGTGCACAAGACAAAGTTATGTACTAATCATATGATGAAAGCATTGAGACTGGAGGCTCACAGGATACTGACCCTGTGTTTTCCCTGAGAGCGATGGCTCAGTATTGACTAATTCAGTGCTTGCAGCATTGTTACACATCATGAAACCCCCCAAAAACAAACCCATTGTCACGGAGTCAATTCTAACTTATAGGCCTCCCATAGGACAGAGTAGAACTGCCTCACAGGGTTTCCAAGGAGCGGCTGGCGGAGCCGCATTGCTGACCTTTTGGTTAGCAGCTGAACACTTGGGCACTGGACCACTAAGGCCCCACATATGAAGTATAACCACCGCAGATAACAAGAATTGACTATTTATGTGAAACCTAAGCATTGGCTGCTTCCTTCCTGAAGTCCCTTTGGCTCTGATGATCTGACTTTTCTGACTCTCATCTGGTCGATTTAAGGTGTGGGAGCCAGCTGTTCTTTCTCTGAAGATGTTTTTCTGGAAACTGGCATGTGGCACTCAGCATGGAGTATATGCATGGGAGGGTACTACCAACACACTCCAAGTGTGGCTTCGTTTATCACAATTTGCTTTCAGGTTTGTTTTTCCAGCAAGGTTTCCTTTTTAGGGAGCTCTTGCCAGAAATAGCACATCTTTCAAAGCTTATGCTAATTAACCTATAAATTCAGGGACATTCTGGAGAGCTTTATGACCTGCCACCTAATTAAGAAGTCCAGAAGCAAATTAGTATGAGATTCCTGAGGCTGCTGACAGCCTTCTGTCTCCATGACATCTGTAAACTCTTCTCTGAAACAACTGCCCTCCTCCCCCTTTCCCCACCCACCCCCACGCTTCCCACGCCCCGCCCCCAGTGTGTGCCTTAGCAGCCTGGTGGTAACAGGAAGCTATAAGAAACTTCAGGTTTGGGTCCCAGATGCTGGAAGGTGTGAAAGGCTTCTCTGTGATCTGAATTTCCTTCTGTCTCTGGGGTAGGGCTCTAAGAGACACCTGTTTCTCCGCTAAACATCCCTTCCTGGGTGCAGATGGTTCCCTGCCAGCTTAAATAAGAAAGAAAATAAAAACAGGAGTTTATCGTCAGCAACAAGATAGTTCCAAAAAGAGGGTTGGCAGAGATGAAAAAGCACAATGTCAAACTGAAAACGGAAGCATTTTTTAAAAATATTGTATTGTGCTTTAGGGGAAAGTTTACAATTCAAGTCAGTTGGTCATAGGAAAACTTAAACACACATTGTTATGTGACCCTGGTTGCTCTCCCCAAGCTGCGACAGCACACCCTGTATTTCCCGTGTCCATTCAACCAGTTCCTGCTTCCCTCTGTCCTCATATCTCGCCTCCAGACAGGTGCCCGGTTAGTCTCATGTTTACTTAAGCCATGAAGCTCACTCTTCACCGTTATCGTCTTATGTGTCATAGTCCAGTCCGATCTCTGAAGAGTGGGCTTCGGGAATGATTGTAGCCCTGGGCTAACACAGTCCCCAGGCCATGTCTTCCAGGGGCCCTCCATTGTCTTAGACCATCAGGTCTGGTCTTTTTAGTAGCATTCAAATTCTGCACCCACTTTTCCCCTCTTCTTCAGGGACTCTTTGTTGTGTTCCTTGTAAGAGCAGTCAGGGGTGGTAGCCAGGCACCATCTGGTTCTGCCAGTTTCGGGGTGACGTAGTCTCTGGTTTATGTGGCCCTTTCTGTCTTTTGGGCTCGTCTTTTCCTTATGTCTTTGGCATTCTTCCCTTTCTTTTGCTCCAGGTAGATTGGGACCAATTGAAGCTACTTAGATGGCTATTTCCTAGCTTTTACGGCCCCAGACACCATGCACCAAAGTGGGATGCTGAACATTTCCTTAATAAATTTTGTTGTGTCAGTTGACCTAGATGGCCCCTGAAAACATGGTCCCCAGACCCCTGCTCCTGCTTCTGTGTCCCTTGAAGTATCTGATTATATTCAGGTAATGTATTAACTTTTGGCTTAGTCCAGTTCTGCTGACTTCTCTTGTATTGCCTGTTGCCTGTCCCTTCGCCTAAAATGATTCTTGTCTGCTGTCTACCTCGTGGAAACCCAGGTGGTGTGGTGGCCAAGTGCTGCATCTGCTAACCGGAAGGTTGGCAGTTCAGATCTGGGAGGTGCTCCTTGGACACCGTGTTGGCGCGGTTCTACTCTGTCTGTTTGGTTCCTGTGAGTTGGAATCAACTCGACAGCAGTGGCTTCCGTTCGGGGGGGGCTGTATCTAAAGTTAGTGGAAACCCTGGTGGTGTAGTGGTTAAGTGCTATGCCTGCTAACCAGAAACTCAGCAGCTGAAATCCACCAAGCACTCCTTGAAAACTCTATGTAGCAAATTTAGTCTGTCCTATAGGTTGCTATGAGTCACAATTGGCTCAATGGCAGTGGGTTTGGTTTTTTTTTATTATTATTATCTAGTTAGTGGATACCATTCTCCTTCCCTTCCTAACCTTGCAACCGTCAAAAAATCTGAAAACAAAAGCTTTGAGAGTGAAGGAAAAGAGGCTGTCCCATGTTCCCCCTCATCTCTAACTGTCCCACTATCCCCCAGTGGCTAATCCCACCATCCCGCATTGACTAAGGGTGGCCTTCCCTCTTAACCTGTTGTGCTCTCTTACACAATTCCCTTTCCCTCAGGGACTGTCTGTGTTTACCAGAAGTTCCACTGATTCATTCAAGACCAATGTGCTTATCCCGGTAGCACCCCAGGGGACTCTGTCTGCTCTGCGGAGGTGACCTCACCACGTAGGCACCTGCCTGACTTCATGTAGCAACCCACTGCCAAAACCAGACCCACTGCCATCAAGTCGATTCCAACTCATAGCAACCCTATAGAAGAGGACAGAACTGCCCCTAGAGTTTCCAGGGAGTGCCTGGCGAATGGGAACTGCTGTCCTTTTGGTTAGCAGGCATAGTACTTAACCACTACACCACCAGGCTCTTCTTATGTCAGAAGGGTCCTCTCTGGCACCCTTATCTCTAGGACAAAGGAACACCTGAACTCACTGCATCACTACCCCAGAGGGGTGAGGCAGCCCTCTGCTTTGCCGCCTCCAGTCTCAGGCTTTCCTTTCCTGCCCTCCTCACATCGGTGCCCACGACATCAAGGACTGGAGGTCTATATCGTCACATGGCATGGTACTCGCCCTGCTGTTTGTGCAGTGGTGTGTTTAATAGCCTGGATAAGCTTACCCAGTGGCTTGCTCTACAGTGTGAGACACGTTCAAATGTAGCCCACTGTTGAGGGCCTTAAAGGAAACCCTCTCCCATCTGTGGCTGTTGACTTGGAGAAGAATGACTGATGGGTAGGATTTGCACGTGCTCAGGACCCCTCCCACTGACTCCTGGGGTGTAGGAAATGGAATCACAACACGATGCAGCCAAGCCCTTCTCCTTGATTCCATGAGAGATGAGAATCTGGTGGCTTTGCTTTTGTTTCGCTTTCTGAATGATTAAAAAATGGCTTTTCCACACAACCTAGGGGTAAATGTTTATGCTGTTCTAGAGAAATTAATCCATTTCTTAGATGGAGGCTTTCCTCCCTTGCATTGGAGGCATGTTACGGTGTAATTGCTGGTAGCAGTGAGTAGGTCTTGTTCTGGCCTGACCATATGTGTGTATAGTATGTGTACACACACACGGATGTATTCCAGGCCATACAGCATTGGGAAAACCTACGTTTAAATCCTCTCCTCTTCTTCTACCAGCTTCATGACTGTGGTAAGTTAATTAACCTCTGTTATTCTCAATTTTCTTATCTGTGAAATGAGAGTATGAATTACTACCTCCCAGGGCTGCGTGATTTTTTAAAAAAGAAACCCCTGGCAGAACTGGATACCAAGACAGTTCCCTCCTTCTCTCTTTTCTCTTCCAGTCCTTAGCAGTCCGACCTACTAGGTTTGAGAACAGTGGGTAAAGGGCAAGAATAGGAATTCCTTTCCACAAATGTCTGAGGGCAGTATGCCCTTGATCAGAGAGTCTGAATTGATGAGTGTAGAATCTTGCCACGGTTGGAAAGCAGACTCAAGTTCAAGTGGAACATGTGGGTTGTATGTGTTGTTGCCACATCTTATTTACAAAGAATAACGAGTATTTTGTCCCCTCCACTGTTAATGGTTTGGGAATTGACTCTATAGAGTGTAAACACGTTGACACGATAAATCCCTCAAGGAAAAGTCAACCTGATTTGCCCACAGTCAGCTGCTTTCTCCTACCTTAAAGCAAGAGGAAATACCAGTGCAACAAAAGACAGGGTTCACAAGCAGTGTAGTTTCAGTGTTTGTGGAAAAATCACCCCATTTCCTGTCAGCACAAATGAAAGCACTTCCTTATCTGGAAATGACAGTTTGAAAAGAATTTGCATTCATCTTGAGTTAAAAAGATGTTTTGTTTTTCACTGTCACCCAACATCAGAGTTTAGCTCATTGCTGATGAAAGGGTTGAGCGGTAATCGAGAGAGCTGACCTGGAGAGTGAGATTCTTCCAGAGAAATCGAGGCGTATTTTTGAGTAAATGCTGGCCAACACTGCAGACTACAAAGAAAATGGAACACTTCATTTTCTGAGAGAGACTTGCATTTCTACAAGTAATCCCCCCCCAAAAAACCGACTGCCACTGAGTCAGGTCCGCTGCATAACAGCCCTAGAGGTCAGAGTTAGAGCTGCCCCATAGAGTTTCCAAAAGGAGCGCCTGGCAGATTTGAATGCTGACCCTTTGGTGCCAAAATCTAAAACTACACCCCCTGTCAGTGCCCCAGGCACCCCGCATCCCATCCTCACGAGTGCCTGGGGCTACTGCGGCATCATCACAGTCCCGGGTTGATGCTCAGGGGTGCTGCTGAACCACACAGATGACTGAGATCCAGGAGCAGAGCACCAGCCTGCCAAGGCCAGTTATCCTCCAAGCATGATGAAGAGATGAAATTCCTGGTCTGGCCACAGTCCTGGTCAGCACAGAAGTGTAGACTCCTCAAAAAAGCCAAAGCCCACCAAAAAACCAAACTCATTGCCATCAAGTCGATTCTGACTCATAGAGACCCTATAGACGAAGTAGAACAGCCCACTAGAGTTTCCAAGGAGTGATGGGTGGATTAGAACTGCCAACCTTTCGGTTAGCAGCTTAACCACTGCACCACCAGAGGTTCCAAACAAAAACAGCTGCTGCAAAGTTGATTCTGACCCACAGCGTCTGCGTGTATGTTGCACTAGAACTGCTCTGTGCAGAGTTTTCAGTGACTGACTTTGGGGCAGTGAATCAGCAGGACTTCTTCTAAGCCACCTCTGGGTAGACCCAAACTTTGAGCCTTGGGTTAGCAGTCAAGCACATTAACTGTTTGCACCTCGTGGAGATTCCTCAGAGGTGTGCATTTTGCTCTGCGGGACCCAAGACATCCTCAGCCTCAGAAAGGCTCATGTGTTTGTTTCTTCACGGGCTCAGAGCACCAAACGTTTCCCTTCCTGCTCTTTCACCCATCCTATCCTCGTCTCCATGCACATCTTGTACCATTATGAACATAAGAGGGATGAGTATAGCCCTTCATCTAAACGATGGATTCCCAGATGCCCCACTGCCCTACAAAGATGCCCTTCAAAGGTTCTCAGATCATTTTCAGACCTTTCTTTTCATGGAAGGAGCCCTAGTGGCACAGTGCTTAAAGCACCTGGCTGCTAACTAAAGAACTGGCCGTGTAAACCCACCAGCTGCTCCGTGGAAGAAAGATGTGGCAGTCTGCTTCTGTAAACATTTACAGCCCTGGAAACTCTACGGGAGCAGTCCTCCTCTGTCCTGTAGGGTCACTGTGAGTCAAAATCAACTTGATGGCAATGGGTTTCTCTTAGTGGAGCAGAAAAAAGAGTTTAATCTTTGGCTATATATGTAAGTACCAGAAGATAACTTGGGACCCTAGTGGTATGAAAGCCCAGTAAGAGGTCTAAACAGCAAATGCCTTGGGTTTAGAAGAGCTTCTCGTGAATTATCAGAAGAGAGCTCAGCTTCAGGTCTTGAGGGATAGGCAGGTACAAGTAGGTGAAAGTGAGAATTTTGTATCCCTTTCCTGTTGTTCTTGAAGTCTTTCTCTACTTTTTTTCTACTTTGTTTGGTTTTAAAATCCTTTACTTTGATTTTACTATTTGGTTTAATTGCATGCTTATAATAACATGTTAGTTTTCATTTCAAATCCTCTTTGTCAATAGTCAAGTTATACATTATTTTTTTTTAAGTTTAAAGATTTTTCCATCACAGATGTGTATTGTTTTAGCTTAATTATAAGGTAAGCTGGCTATTATGGGCTCACCTGAGCACGTTCTGCACCTGAAACGTCACCCCTGTCGGAAGAGGCTGCCGTTCATCTGGACCTGCCCACCTGGCTGGTGGGGGATGGAAAGGCTGACAGTCAGCTTTCGATCCCAGATCTGGCTTTTGTCCTGGAATCTGGGTTGTGCTTCTGATATACCTCATGACTACCCTTTGGGCCTCAAAGAACCTTCTGTAAGGTCCATAACAACGTAGACAAAAGGAGGCGTCTAGGGTCACCTCAGCTCTGTCTTGTCCTTGTGCTTTGGTCCACTTGGCCTCTTTCCATGTGTGTTTAACTTAGCAGTGTACATTGAAAAAGGACATCACCAGAGGTCTGTCTCACCAGGACAGATTCGGTTCTGTGACCAGCTCCCTTGACGTAAAAGCTTGAGAGTGTCCCCAGTGCCCAGGAGGTAAAGAATGCTCTGTGGGAAATGGTGCATTTGGTGCCCTGGCCCAGGCAGTGAAGCCACCCACCGCCTGTCATACTGGGCCTCTTCCGCCTTGATTTTACCCCTGACTATTCTTGCTTCCTGCACCTCCCAGCTTCCCACCTCACAGAGGGTTCTATGCCAGCTCCAGCAGATGGACCTGCTTGTTACCTGCCAGCTAGTCGGGCGGGGGGGGGGCGGGTAGGGGGGCTCAGGGCTGGTGGCCATCAGGCCTGGTGGAAAGAAACTGGTGCAATCCTTCCTCCAAACAAAAGGATGCTTTGGAGTGGACTAGCAAATGAAAGCTGTTTATACTCTTTCTTTTTTAATGACCCCCAACCTAAAACTGTAGGCATCTTGGAAAGATGGGTGGGTGGATGGGTGGATGGGTGGATGCATGGGTGGGTGGATGCATGGGTGGGTGGGTGGGTGGGTGATGATGATGATGATGAATGGAATTTGGAGTTTTGGAGCTTGATGAGGTCTTATTGGGTAAGGGAGGCATGAAAGAACTAGAGACACAAACAGATACCCCAGATTTGGACTCCAGTAGCCATACTTAAAACCAGTTGCTATTGAGCCAACACCAACTCATATGATGCCATGTGTGTCTGAGTAGACCTGCAGGGTTTTCAATGCCTGACCTTTTGGAAGTAGATTGCCAGGCCTTGCTTCCAAGACACCTCTGGGTGGCCTCGAACCAGTGACCTTTCAGTTAGCAGCTGAGCGTCTTAACCGTTGGCTCCACCCAGGAACACTGGAGCCACACTTAGGAGCTGAGTAATGGTTACTGAGTTGCTTAGGCTCTGATCCTCAGCATCTTTCACTGTCAACTCTGGATGATGCTACCTCTCAGTGTGATCATTCTTACTTTGGCTGATACATGAGTCATCTGTGACAGTGCCATATATAGGGGCTTCCCAAGAATTGTGTTGTTTTTCAATTTTCATTTATTCAAAGGACAATTAGGTTTCATAAAATCTCAACACTTTGGATGAGGGAGTCATTCTTTCTACTCTTGAATAGATGTAGGTGATTATTTCAGATGCACAAGTTAACAGTCACACTGAGTCTTTGGTTTGATAATTTCTTAAATCATTTATCTTTAGATGTTGACATGCATTATTCTCATAAATTCCATCTTCCATTATTACATCAATTCCTATTACCTTTTACCGGGAACTTACCTGAACCCAGATCCACTGCCAAGCCAAGTCAATTCTGTCTCAAAGCAACCCTATAGGACAGAGCAGAACTGCTCCATAGAGTTTCCAAGGCTATACATTTTTATGGCAGCAGACTGCCACAGCTTTCTCCCACAGAGCAGCTGGCAGGCTTGAACTGCCCCACCAGGCATCTACCCCAAACCCAGACCCACTGCTTTCGAATCCCTTCAGACTCATAGCAACCCTACTAGACAGAGTAGAACTGCCCCATAGTTTCCAAGGATACCTGATAGATTCTAACTGCTGATCTTTTGGTGAGCAGATGTCGTACTTAACTATTATGCCACCAGGGTTTCCACCAGGCATCTGCCACCAAAGCCAGCACCGTCGAGTTGATTCCAACTCATAACAGCCTCATGGATCAGACTAAACCTGCCCCATGGAGTTTCCAAGGAGTGCCTGGTGGATTTGAACTGCTGACCTCTTAGTTGGTAAATGTAGCACTTACCCACTATCCCACCAGGGTTTCCGTTACCAGGCAGCTAAACCAAAAAGAAAAGCGAATCAACTGATGTCAAGTCAATTCCAACTCATAGCAACCCTACAGCAGCTGCTAAGTAAAGATGTGTTAGCAAATAATTATTTTTCGTGTATCGAATTTTTGCATTGCCTTTCCTTCAAAGATTTCATGTTCCTTTGAACGTACATCACTTACTGCTCCGCTAAATACTCATTCTTCCATTCCCGTGTGAAATAAATGCCTGCGGGCATTTTTCCCTGTGCGTTTTTCTTATTGTGCCCACCTAAGTATGATTGGCTTAAGTAGAAGTTCCTGGGGGAACGTATGCAGTTGTTTAATTGTTCTGTGTAATACCCAGCGTATCTGCCCAGACAGGGAGCTCAGCATTTTTTAGCAGGAAAATGTCTCTTAGCTACTATGAGCCATAAAAGAGGGGCTTCTGGGTCAGCTCTTTGATCTTTACTTAGCCTTGGCACTGAGTGTCTTTTGGAACAGATTTAACCAATTCTCCCTGCTGAAAATGTTTTCACAGCTTTACCGAGGTGTAATTTACATACCATAAATTCTTTTGTTTTAAGAATGTGACTCAATGGCCTTTAGTAAATTTACAGAACTGTACCCCTATCGGAAACCATGGTAATACAGTGATTAAGGGCTATCGCTGCTAACCAGAAGACTGGCAGTTCAAATACACCAGGCACTCTTTGGAAACCCTATGGGGCAGCTCTACCATATCCTATAGGGTTATCAGGAATCAGAATTGACTCGACGGCAGTGGATTGGGTTGGGTTTGGGTGCCTCCAGCACTGCAGAGCAATTTTACATTTCACCCACTTCGGTGGCTTCCTTTGTGCCTGCTGCTTTTTTTCTCTAATTTTGGTTTACTGTCCCCAAACCATACCCACACACTTGCACAGGAGGTGTGTCAGTAGGAAAAGGCATCTCATTCCTGCTTACCCAGTGTTGCCAACCAGCTTCCTTGAACCACTTGAGCCCACATGGGGATATTTGACCCTTTTCACCCGGACAAGGTCATGTGAGTTCCTTTGGTAACGCTCAAATTTGGAGCTCTGCTTGGTCAATTCGTAGATGACTGACCCTATTTTTCCCCATCTCATCAAACTCGGAAGTGGTTGCTGAATAAAACTCAAAGGGCAAGTGCAGGATTCTAGAGAGGGATGCTGCCTGAGGGGTGGGGTCCTTCCTGCTTGGTCAAGAGGAGCACTGTCAGCACTGGCACATGTTAGAGTCCTGTTAACGTGTAAGCACCAGGTTCGGTGCTGGAGAAACAGAGGTAATCTGCAGTCCCTTAACGCTCTAGGTCTACACTCCAAGGCTGGAGTTCTAAAACCATGATGCCCAAGAATCACCAGGGTGTCTCATTTCAAGTGCTGACCTTTGCCCTTATCCCCAGAGATTCTGATTCAGGGGTCAGGTCAGGCCTAGGAATCTGTGTGTCAACATACCACCCTGATCTGGGCAGTTCTGGTGTGGGGGCTCCACAGATCACACACCCCGGCCCTCGGCCCTCCAAGGGTACAGCAAAGGCACATTCATGGAGACTTGGACTCCTCAGAAGGAAAACGCACTAGAAGTTTCCTTGGCTCCCTGTAATTACTCTACTATACAGCCTAGTAGATTCCTCTTCATTTTGGAAGCCCTGTTTTGCTGCTAAATGAGTTACATTTCTTCAGCAGTGGTTGGGACTGTGTCCAAACCAGTTTAGAAGAAATTCCACACATTTTAAAAGTATCCTTTTATTGGGTAATATTTATAGGCAAATAACCTCCACAGTATTTTTCCCTAAGTAGACTGAGTCTTGTTAAAAAAATGATAAGGGTGTTTGCAGAACCCTGCCCTAGACCCAAGACAGGACCATTAAAAAGGTTCTGTGTTACCGCAGCCAGAAATCTCCTGGCTCCTTGGGCACAGACACAAAGAACCTGTGATTACACCTTCTGAAACTGGTTCTTCTGGAATTTCTGCAGGTAAAGTTTAGTTGAAAATGGGGTAATATATGTAAAGTGCCTGGAAAGCAGTAGGTGTTCAGTCATTCTGGGTTGCAGTCAGAGAGCTCAATACAAGAACAATTGCATAACTTGAAGAATATAATTGGCACTGAAGGTCCAGGTAGAAATGGTTGAACAATAAATTTTAAAAAGGGGCACAGCACAAAATACACATCAGAAATATTAATCAAGGAAACTTGGTAAGAAGTAGTCTTTTAAAAACACACACCCACAATCCTAAAAGATTACTACAGTGTAATATGTAAATTCTAAAGCAATTAAGATCAAGTTGAACTCCATTTTCTTAGGCTCTTCCATCAGGGATTCCGTCCTCTGTCCCAGAAGCAGTGATTTCAGAGAGCTATTCCTAGCTCAGCCCTACACTTTTCCATCATCTCCCCAATCCAAGAAAGAAACTTCAAACACATGACAGTTAGATTTCAATGCATACCTCTGTCTCAGGGACAATCACTGTCAGATTTATGCAGACAGTTCTGGGTGAGTGTGAAGAAATGGTACTTTCCCCACCTGCATTTAAATAAAAAAACCTACCCCCCTCCGTTTTGAGAAACATGGACTGGCCCGTTGTGGTTGCTGGTGGTGTTTGACTAGAGTCAGTGAAGCCAGGGAGGCGTGAGAGCGCCTGCCTGCAACTGTTCTGGCTTTTTGGCTGGAGTGTGTCTGGACAGATGCAGGTTTCCGTAGCTTCCCAGAGAAGCCCGGTTATGTAACCGAGGCGGGACGGACCCTCCTCTGCCGGGCTGAGGTCTGGCACTTCCAAAGCGCCTCCTTGGTGCGGGAGTTTGCAGCTGGAGGGAATCTCTGCTAGCACAGCCCAGGACTGGAACTGGAAGGAAAGCAGCTCTGTCGAAAGGTAACCTGCGCGTTGTACAAGGTGTCCTTGGCTTTGCAAAGGGCAACGTGAAATCCCTAGCTTCCTCGGCAAAGTTTGCTGCCACAGAGACCCTCCAGATGTGATCATCTGGGCAGCTGGGGACAGAAAAGCCACTCGCAGTAGCCAGCAACCCCTTTTCCTTATGCTGTGTCTTTTTTAGGACACAGAGTGGACTAAGGATGTTTTTTTGCTCGTTGATAATAGCACCCAAGTAAAGAGAAGGCAGGTTATTTTACAGAAAGGTCGAGTTTATGGACCTCTTAAATCATGCTTTTGTGTTTTCAGGTTGTTGCCTTGTGGTTGGAAGTAGAGAGTGGTTTCCAGGGTGTAGATTGTGTGGTTTTGTCAGTGGGGTGCAGAGCTCGGTGAGTTTTGTGTTTGAGACAAAAGCACTTTTTAGAGTCACATTTGGGCATTTGGTGGTGGAAGTGGCCGTGGCCAGTTGAGTAGGTTTATGTGTTAACTGTGAGTGGGGATTAACTCAGTGGTGATGAGTTTGGTTTTACAGATGTGTAAAGAAGCCCTAGTGGCGCAACAGTGAAGCGCTCAGCCACTAACTTAAAGGACGGTAGTTCAAACACCCCCAGCAGCTCCTGGAAGAAAGACCTGGGGATGTGTTTCGTAAAGCTTTACAGCCTAGAAAATTCTATGGGGAGCTTCTACTCTGTTTCATGGTATTACTACAAATCAAAATTAACGCACCTAACAGTAACATAGATATAAGTTGTCTTTCTTTTGTTATTTCCTTTAAGAAGTCCCGATGAATGAAAAGAAAGCAAATGTTAGAATACTACTCATATTCTGCTACAGGAGTTCAACTATTGCCTCCCCTATCACCTTTCGGTATGAAATGTGAGAAATTTAGACATTCTTGCCTTTCCAATGAAAATAATTTTCCCGAAAACCTAGTTATTAATCAAGCTACAGTCTGAGAGTTGTTTGTTTTAAGAAAAAACTGAAATTACACTGTGTTAGCTCTCAAGAAGAAATGAGACAAGAAAAATCATGTGTTCTGTGATAGAAGTAGATTTATGATTTGGGAAAGAGGAGAAAAAAAGTGAGTTTGGCCCAAACCTAGCAGGAATGTAGTCCCTATAACAGCATCAGCCGTCTGGCAATTGTTTGCTGGGAGGCAATCTCTTGAGGAATGTTAAGAGGATGTGAAGTTATTTCAATTACCCGGACAGGTTCTGACAAGTGAGTGAAAAATCACTAATTAAAATATAATTGTTGCCATTCTATAGCAGATTAAGACGTATGTGAGTTGCAGTGTGCCTACAGAATAGGGAAATTTGCTACAGTTCATTGGTGTAAATTACTTCTGGAAGACTTTTAAAGACTTGAAGAGAGGTGCCTTGCCGGCCTGCTCCTTGTAACACTGGGGGTGAGTGCTGTGAAGAAGTGTTCTCAACTGGGGCTGCTTGGGCATTTCTCTGTGTTGGTGACTTGAATCTTGCATCAGGGGCTTATCTAACCTGTTCAGGGAAAACATATCCTGGCCACTGGAGTCTGCAGGCTTTTCCCTCGGACCAAATAATAGCTCATCTAACGAGACGACTAAATGAAACAAAAAAACCCCATAGCCACTCAGTAATTGCACACAGACTCCTGTAGTGGCTACTGCGGTTCCGCCACCTTGGCACCCTGGACGTTTGGGGCCTGATCACTCTTTGTGGCGGAGATGTCTCCCCATAGGCTGTTGAGTGGCATCCACAGCCTCTACTCACAGCATGCCAAGAGCAGCTCCCCCAAGTCGCAGGACCAGAAACGTCTCCAGACATCACCAAGTGTGCCCTGCAGAGCAAAAATCATTCCCACTGGAGAACCACTGCTATAGAGGGATGACTTTGAGGCCTTCTGCTGCAGACCGACGGGGCAGGGGGAGTCCCAGAGAGGCGTGGTTGAGTCGCAGGAACGGTGGCAAGATTGATATTTTGGTGTGGCCATTTTGGTGGTTTGTTTTGTGTTGTTTTTGTTTGAAATCAAATCCTGAGGGCTAAAGGGGTCAGATTCCAGGACTGTTGTGGGTATATGTTCTCCGGTACCTGGCCTTTTTGCCTTCTCCGTCCTTTGTGGACCCTGTGTGATAGACAATGCTACAGCTGTGTAAAGGAGCCCTGGTGTGCAGCAGTGAAGTGCTCACCTGCTAACGTAAAGGTTGGCAGTTCAAATCCAGCTGGTGGTCCAAGGGAGAAAGACCTGGCAATCACAGATTCCAGCCAACAAAACTCAACGGGGCAGTTCTGCTCGGTCACATGTGGTCACTATGAGTTATAATGGACTCAGTAGTACCTAACAACAGTGTGGTTGTATAGAAAGCCAACTAATTTGAAACTTAAAATCATCCTTCTTCCTTCCAGTTACCGTGGAGTCGATTCTGACTCATGGTGACCGTGTGTGTTGCAGAGCTGGATGGTCCAGAAGGTTTTCAGGACTGTGACCTTTCAGAAGCAGACCACCAGGCCTTTTTTCTGGAATCCTCTGGGTAGATTTGAACCATCCCCCTTTCAGGTAGTAGCCAAGCATTTAACCATTTATGCCACACAAAGACTCAAATATGTCCTACAAATGTATAATTAAAAGATATATATACATAGTGATTTATTTTATACAGCAGATAATCAACCCGAACCTGTTGCCTTCGGGTCACTTCCAACTCATAGCAACCCTGTAGGACAGAGTAGAACTGCACCTGTAGAGTTTCCGAAGGTATCAATCTTTGTGAAAGCTGACTGCCATGTCTTTCTGCCTCGGAGCAGCTAGTGGGTTTGAACTGCTGACTTTTCTGGTAGCAGCAGAGTGTTTAACCACTGCAGCATCAGAGCTAAGTCCTTCCATACCAAAATAATAAAAAAAAAACTTGTTGAGTTGAATCTGACTCACAGCAACCCTATAGAACAGAGTAGAACTGCCCCATGGAGTTTCCAGGGAGCACCTAGAGGATTTGAACTGCCAATCTTGTGGTTAGAGCCCACCAGGGCTACTTCCTCCCATACGGGTGGGACTCAAACAGTTCTAGGAATTGGGTCTCGGTGCTCTCCATTAAAATAATCAGACCCTTTTCCAGCTTGCAGAGAACATTCTAGTCAGTGGCTGGAACACATTTGTGTTTTCAGCTGTTCTACACTTCAGCAGACGTGACTGCTCATAGGTACGCCAGTAGTCACAGGTTACCAAAAGAATGACATTATAGCCCAACAAATAATGGTGCAGAATGGCTGAGACAGCCAGTCTTGTTTAGTTTCACTTGTTTGGGTAGACCTGAGTTCCAACGATCATTTTGAATTTTAAATTTAAGCATGCATTCATGCTGCTATGGTAATCCTTATCTCTTAATAAAGAAGTTAAACCTGTTACTTTTTCTTGGTGTTTCTCAAGGAAAATGGTACAGTTGCACATAAGCGTCATGACTTCAGGAACTTGGCCACCCAGAAGGCTTGAGACAGGTACCCTGTCGAGGGGCTGGGCCAGGTGGGGCTGGGCCAGGAGGGGGCACTTGGCATAGGCTGAACATAAAGGAAACACCTTTGCTTGTTAGAGTCCATTAGCGTTGATAGGATTGGAGTGGCCCATGGTGTTACCAAAGAGCTGTAGGTTCTGCTTTTGATTGAGAAGGAGTCCTTCACTTTACCTCTTCCTGGACTTAAAGCAACATGTCCTAGACCCCTGTGTTCACCATTTAGAAACACTTCCCCATTGTTGCAGATCAGCCCTCATTTTCTAGTGCTAATCTCCTTGAGGACAGAAAATGTGACTATTTTTGCTCATTCTCCCATGTTTCTATACCTAGCAGAATGCCTATGCATATGAGTTCTTCAATAGTTGATGAAAAAGTCAATCAGTGTCATTTATTCCCGTGGTTCCCTCATCTGCAGCCTGTGACCCATTCACGTGACCCTTCTGTGTTCTTTTTTTCTCAAGGATGGTGGCTTTTAACTTTTGAGGAGCAAGCAGAGAGGGTCTTTTGAGGATTCAAGAAAGTGAGTCTGTGAGTGCAGAATTTGGGTGGGGGAAGCTTTATAAAAGTTTTCTTTATAGGGCTCAGAAATTATGCTTCTATTACTCAAAAGTATGTCATCTGAAACTGCCTCACGGATTAAAGAACATGAGAGCAAACCAGTCACGGTGTTTGATCCAAAGATAAGGCATTCCCAGCCTCTTGGGTTCTTGAAAAATTAACCCAGTCCAAAGGAAGAACTTGTAAAAACTCACTTTGTAAAACTGTAAAAACTCACTTTGTTTATGCTTGTGTGTCCTAGTATGAAGTCTCGCAGGGTTGGGGGTGGCTGTCCTTGAAAGTCAGAATAGGGTGGCTGTGGAAAGTCCACCTTTTCTGAACCAGGTATAAGGACACAAGGTATGCAGATGGAGCAATGACTTGAAGTGACACCTCCCCTGTAATGTGCAGAATGTAAGGAGCTGTAGAGTCCCTGGGTCACATACAGATTAACATGTGTGGTGCTAACTGAAAGCTGGGAGGTTTGAGCCCACCCAGAGGTGCCTCAGAAGAAAGGCCTGGTGATCTTCTTCTGAAAAAACAGCCGCTGAAAACCGTATAGAGCACAGTTCTACTCTGACGCACGACTCAGAACTGACTCAACAGCAAATGGTTTTCAAGGTGACAGATAAAGAAGCAGAAGATAATCTCAATCTTATACACTAGCACCAGCTTTGTGTTCTAGGCAGTGCCCACGTCACAAGTTTGAGTCTAACCTGTGCTTTAGGCTGCAGAAGTTTATGCCGTGACCTTCAGGGTCTCTCAGGGATGGATTACCCAATAAGCAAAGTATGCGTGTGTGTGCTTAGTAACAAACCTGTCTATAGGGAATAATTTCACTTGACAATGTACGCATGGGCCTACCTGAAACCCAGGTGAGTTTGTTCACTACAGATCAGTAAGTGAGCTACTGGGTACCTTGCTTACTGGTTAATCTACCCTGTCTGGCTCTGAGAAAGAGGAAACACACTCTGAGCTTTTATTGTTCACTAAGACTGTAATGTTTTGGGCAAGTATGTGTTTGTGTCCACCTCAGCATTACCGGTGCAAGTTGACGTCACTTGTGCTCATGAGCAGCAGAAGACACAGAAATGCTCCCTTGAACTTAGGATGGCTTTTATCTTTCTGTAGCACTAAATACTAATTGTGTTGGATTGTCTGGGTTCTCTACGGCTGGCTCCTTGCATTCGTGCTTAATATCCGTGTACCTTATCCAAACAAACATACTTGAAAAGATGCAGAAATGTGTTTTGCAAAGTTTAGGACATCCTCTAATAGAGTTAAAGCCCAGCCTTCTGCTTTGTTTTGGCAGCTTGTTTAGGATGTATCAGGTGTCAGATTCTGGCAACAGATTAAAGGAGTTGTTTCTTAGCAGAATTTAGGGTATAAGGACAGGGAAGGGAGACAGGGAATAGATTTCCAGTTTTTCTTTGTATTTTATGAAAAATTCCAAAGCAAAAGGGGAAAAAAAGAGCTTGAGGGGCTTTTATTTTGTTTTTAAACCTCAGAATTGTAAAAACTCGTTGGAATACCTTCTCTTGGCTGACAGAGTCCTCTGTGGTTTAGTTCCCGCCTGTCTCCACCTGGTCACCTCTGTCTCCACCTGGTCACCTCTGTCCCTCCCCGTTATCGCCATGCATTCAAGCCTCACTGGCCTGCCTTCTGTCCTTCAAGCACAGTCTCTGTCTGAAGTCTTCGCACTCTCTGTTCCCACTTGCTGGAACAATCCTACCCCAGAGGTCTGCAGGCTTCTCGGTATCCAACCTGCCTGTTGTTTCTTAGAGAAGCCTCTTCCATCACCCCCAAGTCATCTTCTCTCCCTGGCCCAATTTTCTTTTTCTTTTTTTCCCTCTACTACTTGAAGTTCCTACTTGTTTGTATACACATTTGTTGTCTCTCCCTTTGATAGAATGTAACCTTTGTGACAGCAACCTAACGCATCATCTGAGGGAAGATAGGCACTCCATACATGGATGGATAGATGGATGGATAAGCCAGAGGGACAGAAGGAGGGAAGGACGGGCGAAAGAAGAGAAGGAGAGCTGTCTGCCTGGTAAACTCCAATTTTCTTTTGAAATCCAGCTCAAGTGCTCCTCCTCCATGATGTCGCCCTGACTATCCAAGACAGTCATTTGGGGCAATCTGTCTCCTGCATGTCAACCGCACTTGTACATTAATCCACCTATTTTACTCCCTTGCTGGGACTCGTTTACCTGTCAGCCACCTCTCTGCCCTCTAAGCCCCTTGGAGACAGGAATAACCAGATGGTGCACATGGCTGAGTGCTCAGGTCCTATCCCAAAGGTTGCCGCTTTGAATCAACCCAGAGGCACCGCAGAAGAAAGTCATGGCGATCTACTTCCATTGTGATCCACAGGCACTGAGAACCCTATGACATGCCCTTTTACTCTGAAACGTGTGAGATCACCAGTCGCAAAGTGACTGATTGGCAACTGGTTTTGATTAGTGGAGTTCCTGGTTGTTCTTAGTCTCAGTGCTTTATAAACATACCTCGTTAAAGTCCTCTTAGCAGCTCGATGTTATTACTCTTACCTCAGTTTGCAAATAAGGAAACTGACATTCAGAGCAGCGTACCCAAAGACGTACAGGTCACTGGAGACAGGACTAGGTTGTCGATTCCAAATCCCCTATTCTGAGGGCTCTTCTCCTCATCCGGTGGCCAGTGCCTGACCCAATCTGTCCACCATGGAATGAAACCCAAGTGACCTTCCAAATCCTGGCTTTATGAGTTTGTAAGCCAGCCACTTCTCAGCTGGTGTACATTAAGTCACTCTATTTGAATGACATGGCTTGATTGCTTAAGTTCTTGTTTTTCTTATGTAAAGAAGTCTATTAAGTAAGGATTCTTCCACTGGTGCCACGATTTTCCCAACTGACAACCCTAGGAATAAGTTCCCCTTTCCTTAGCTCCAAGTCTTACATCTATTTCCTTTAGAATACAAAACTTAGACTGGGAATTAAAAATCGCAGCTGCCATAGGTACAAATTTAAAGAGAGGACACTAGGGAAAAAGTCAGTTTCAAGCACCTTGGCATTTCTGCTACCGTTTTAACATAGCCAAGGGCTTCTAATCACATATGGTGGAGTTAAATGCCTGGATGGCAATCTCTCGCCAACAGAGAAATGTGGTTCTCTAAGGTGGGTCAGGAAACCCTGGTGGTGGCATAGTGGTTAAAGCACTCAACCGCTAACCCAAAGGTCACCAGTTCAAACCTGCCAGTTGCTCTGTGGAGAAAGACCTGGCCATGTGATCCCATACAGAGTGAGGTCTAGAAAACCCTATGGGGCAGTTATACTGTGCCCCACTGAGAGCTGTGAGCCAGAATTGCCTCGGTGGCACCCGACACCAGTACAAGTTGGGTCACATTCCGCCTCTGTGGAGACAGCTCTCTGGTGATAAAACTGCTCTTGACGTAGAGTTGAGGTAGAAATTGTTTACTGCAGTGTGGGCAGAGATTCCAGGATACAAGAGAGAATTGCTGTCGGTCGCCCTCTGGGGCTGGCCTTCAAGCGTGAGTGAGGCAGCCTGCACCGGTCTGCAGGGCCGGGTCCCTCCCTGACTCACAGCATGAATTTTCCGGTCCCCAAGTATCCTGATGACAGCTCTTGAGAGAACAGTCTGTAGCCTTGTCACGATAGCCTGATCAGAGCTTTTCCTTGGCCTATTACCAAATTTCTCCCAGCTTCGGGACTGACCCAGCTGGTTCCCTTTCTCCTGGGTGGGGCATGATAAGCAGGAATGTGGTACCCTCATGCCTTTTGTGGATGGCAAGAAGTGCCAAAGGGGGTTTTGCACCGCAGATAGGACCCCTGAGAAGGGCTCGATGTGTCTAAGGGATCCTGTGGGTGAACCCTAAATGTGTCATCACACCTTTTCTTTCTATCATAAAGAACAGGAGCCGCCCTGGGCCCTTTAACCTTCACTGAGCAAGGTCTGAGGGACTTGAGCTTTTCACACAGCTTGTTGATGAGCCTAACAGCCTTGGCCACACTCACAGTAAATCAAGTACATCTTGTGGTTTGCAGATTAAAGTGGCTCTGTGTTGAGTGTTGAAAAGAGATTCTGATGAATTGTTCATGGAATGCCCCTCCCAGCCCAGAGCTGTTTGGTAATTGGGGCCTTACCTGATTTGAATTCACATAAGTCCAGCCTGGATTAGGCAAAGAAATGATCAGTGGTTCATCTGGCTGTTTCTAGATCTGGTGGTGCCACCAGCCAGCAGCACAATTTCATTTCCTATGTACTTGTTTTTCTGAGTTAAGGATGATTCATAGCAAAGCTGCATGGATTTTGTCTCATCTAACCGTCTTGTTCCCATAGGTGCGGGTGCCGAGACCCAGCACTTGTAAGACGGCCGGCCACAAGCAGACCTCAGAGCTGCTGAGAGCTTCCCCCTCCCCGGGACTGCCTTGGTTGGCCACTTCTCTGGGTAACATACAGATAAAAACAGGTGTCTCCAAACGCTCCCTGGAATATTAAAGCCATTAGATGGACACAGGTACTAGGGAACTGAGTGGTATTTTTCTGCTGTATTTTCAGGAGGTATTTGAGAAGCGTTTGCTCCAGCTTTTATTTTATCATGGTTTGGGGAACACCCTTCCCTTTGCCGCTTCATTAGAGCTTTTCTTCTCTTGCCCTGAAATCTCCAAATTTCCACCTGGTCCAGGAAGATGGCTGATTATTTTCTAGCAGCGCCTTGACACTCTCCAAGTAAAATAAAACTATAAAAATTTTCTTTAAAAGGTAACATATAAAATAATCATCATAGACCTAAATGCACTGCCATGGAGTCAATTCCAACTCACAGTGACCCTATAGGGCAGAGTACAACTGCCCTATGGGGTTTATAAGCTCGTGAGTCTTTAAGAAAGCAGACTGCCACATCTTTCTCCCTTAGAGTGGCTGGTGGGTTCAATGCCAAGTCAGATAACAGCAGAGCACTTACCTACTGCGTTACCAGGTCTCCCTACGTAGTATATCCCCATTAAAGATAAATAAATGAATAAACAAATAAGTACACAGTGTTTAGTCTTTTAAAGCAAGGGGCTGGCAAATTCTGTAAACCAAAAACCAAGCCCAACGCACTGCCACTGAGTCGATTCTGACTCTTCGTGACCCTATAGTCAGAGTAGAACTGCCCCCAGAGAGTTTCCAAAGAGTGCCTGGTGGATTTGAACTGCTGACCTTTTGGTTAGCAGCCATAGCAGTTCAAATCTGCCAGGCGCTCCGTGGAAACTCTATAGGGCAGTTCTACTCTGACTATAGGGTCGCTAGGAGTCAGAATCGACTCAGTGGCAGTGGGTTGGGTTTGGTTTTCCAGTTTTCTATGGTTTCTTTTTTCCCACCTGGGTGTGCTATCAGTGCCTGCCAATTTGTGACATTCTTTTTAGTGGCTACATTGTGTTTCAGTCTTTACTTTCTACCAACCATTCATACTAAGTACAGAAGAATTTGTGTACATTTAAGTAATTGCTGGTAGACAGTCAAACATGGTGGGTGGTCGGCTTCTTATTGTTCCATGTATGCAGGCGACTTTCCAGTTCACCTTCCCTACGCTGCCAGGTCTCTCTGGAGAGGATTGTCTCTTCCTGATCCACTCTGAGCACAGCACTGCCTACAGTTAACCAATGAGTTTGTGTGACGGTGATGTTTTCAGAGCAAATGGAGATTTAGCATCATGTTTGACCATGAATCAGTTTCTGTTAGGTCTTGAAAATGCTACATCTGGGCCACAGCTAACTCGTGTAGACTCTCACTCACTCTAGGACCTCTTTTAAAGCCTGGGTGTTCTTCCCTCTGCAAGAACCAGTATGCTCATTCCCTCTTGGGTTTGAGTCCTCTAGGTGAGGACAGGGTCAAAAACAGCATCCTTGTTAGAATGAGGATCCCCTGGTTGGTGCCAACAGTCAATGCACCTGGCTGCTAACCAAAGAGTTGGAGGTTCAAGTCTACCCAGAGGCATCTCAAAAGGAAAATTTTCTAAGAACTCACAGCAACCATGTAGGATAAAGGAGAGCTTTTCAAAAAAGAACCACTGAAAACTTAGTGGAGCACAGTTCTACTCCAACACACTTGGGGTCTCCGTGAGTTGCGGTGAACACCGTGGAGACTGTTTTTTTGGTACAGTGAGCAGCCCCTCCCTTTGCAGAAACCTCTCCAAAGCCCTGGAAATGCTGTCTGCTTACAGTCATTTGCAAGTCTAAGATCAGACGGGGAAAGAACTCAGCAGGAGCAGCAAGGCTTCTAGAAACATTCTGACTGAGTTCAGCAGAAGAAGAGGCTAATGAGAGAAGTATTTGCATATTGGGTGCTTTAACTGCAAAGGAAACAGAAGAGAGAAAAGCTTTCTTTTGTAATCCCCAGGCGTTTTGATTTTGGTTCGTACCTGCTGAAAGGTGGCCCTTTCCCTGGAATGAATTGGCGTTATTTGGACAAGGTCTGACCAAATCCAATGTGAGGCCCCACAGCCAGCACCGTCTGTCTGTGTGATTATGCAGGAGAAAGTCATATTAATAAAAACCAAAGGGCATGGCTGGATATGTCCCCTATGTTTAATAGGTTGTTTGAGGAAACAGCTGTTGTTTGTGATACACAAGGTGCTTAGACACAAAACACTTGTAATTTTTCAGATTGAGGAATGGTGCTCACTTGCTTTGAACTCTTAGCTCTTTTGGTTGCAAGTGACAGGAGCACTCCTCAAAAGAGCTGCAGCCGAAGGACATGCTGATTTATCACCAAAGTTGCTGGTAGGGAGGGGTCAGGGATGGAAGCCAGGCCCCGGTGCTGTCAGCCTGCTCTCACGCGACCTTCTGCCTGGTCCTGCTCACGTCCACATCTGAGGGAGGATTCTGTTCCTAAACTAACTCTGTCTGCATGAGGAAGACGTGGCTCAGAGCTTGTCCCCTGCAGGGCCAGGACTCTTCTGTCACAGTGTGGTGCTGGATTAGCCATGGACCATTAACTGAGGCCAGCATAGGGTTATGGGAGAGAAGAGCAGGTCCTACATCTGTAATTGGGTGATAAAGAGACCCCCCAGAAACGTAGGACAGCCTTAGATGGCCACTAAAGGAATTGGGACCTTGGAGTGGTTAGCTACTTGAAGTTGACCTCAGGCTCTGGGCTATGCCGTGCCCCTTGATCAATGGCAGATTCGACCATTGTGATCTGTCGTCAGGTTTACGAGGGCTGTCCTTTGGATGTAGATTTTCTGGCCTTTCTTCCTAGTCCATCTCAGCCTGGAAGCTCTGCTGAAAGTTGTTTGGTATCATAGCAACCAGAAAGCCTCCAATGACGCAAGGGTGGTAGCTGCCCAGGAGGGTCATTGGCTGGAACTGAACCTGGTTCTCCAGCATGGAAGATGAGAGTTCTATCACTGAACCATCACTGCTTCCTAGCTTGGAGTAGCATAGTGGTTAGGTGCTGCTAACCAGAAGGTCAACAGTTTAAATCCACCAAGTGCTCCTTGGAAACTCTATGGGACAGTGGTACTCTGTTTATGGGGTCACTGTGAGTCGGAATCGACTCAAAGGCAGTGAATTTTTTTTTATCTCGGAGTAGCTGGTCCAATTTGTGTGACCTTGAGAAATACCTACCTCACTGGCATGTTGCCATGGAGTCATGTGTTATTTTTAAATGCCCCTTGTCTTGATGTGATTTTAATGTAATTTTGTACGTGGGTTCTTTCTTCTCCACTGCCAGTGGTGTTAACCTGGAGTGATTCTGTCTGGTTCTGGGAAGGTCCTCAGAAGCTTTATTGGATTTTTCGTTTCTCTGAAAGGTCAGTGCATTTGCACTGAAAAGCGAGCAGAACGCGACTGATAATTTAATCTTTAATCCCTAAGGATGCTATGGCAGGCAAAGCTCAGTGACAGACCCTTTTTGTCTCTTAGTTTTTAAACTAAAGCTTTTAAACTTCTGAACAAGAGCATACCAGTGGAGAAGCAGCTTTAAACTCTGCTAAATGGTCTTGTGGGAAATCTGTTTCCTGTGCTTTGAATGTGGTTTTTCTTTTTCACTCTTTTGCATATTTTTTCATGTATTCACTGCCAGAAAAGATACTGTTCCATTTCAAGTATAAAAAGTAATTCAGGAGAATGACTACATAAATTATGAAAGCAGCTCATGATTCAAAATGCTTGTTTCACTTCTTAATTGTGTCTGCGTCTAATTCATGTCAGGAGTCCCTGGATACTGCAAGCACTTAATATATGTAGCTGATAATGAAAGCTTGGAGGTTTGGGTCTGACTAGAAGCCCCACGGAAGAAAGGCCTGGCAATCTACTTCCCAAAAATCGGCCACTGAAAACCCCTATATGGTACCATTCTATTCCGACACACATGGGGTTGGAGTCGAATGGATAGCTACTAACCTGGTGAGCAAACATTGGAAAATAACATTTAAAAATTTTTTTATTGTGATTGAGTGAAAGTTTATAATCCAAGTCAATTTGTTGTATAAAACCCCACCTCTCTGCAACTCTATCTGCTCTCCTCACCCTGTGACGGTATACTCCTCCTAACCACCCTGTACTTCTGATATCCACTCAACCAACATTTGTCCCCTGCTCTCTGCGCTCCTCTCGCCTCCCTAAAAGGAGACCAGTTGGACAGCCTTATAGATAAAGTGTAAACCATGAAGTACACACACTACCTGCATCACTCTGTGTCCCTGAGTCCAGTCTGATCTTTGTCTGAAGGGTTGGCTTCAGTACTGGTTTCAGCTCTGGGCTAGCAGCAAGTCCAGGGGCCAGGTTCTCAGAGGACCTTCCAGGCTGTTGGACCATCCAGTCTGGCTTTTTAATAGAGGTGTAGATCTTACACCCCTTTTTCTCATGCTATGTCAGGGACTGTACACTGTGTCCCCTGTCAGGGCTGTCTTTGGTGGTGGCCAGGCACCGTCTAGTTCTTCTGGTCTCATGTTGATTTAGTTTCCCAATCACAGGGACACTTCTGTTCCTGGTCTCATATTTTTCTCATGTTTTTGATGTTCTTGGTTTTCATCTGCTCCAGGTGGGTTGGAACCAAATGATATTCCTTAGATGGCAGCTTGCTGGCTTTTAAGACCCCAGGCACCACTCGCCAATGTGGGATGCAGAACAATCTCTTAGGAAAAGATGACTTATCCTAACTGACCTTGATATGCGCTGAGACTGTGGTCCACAGACCCCTGTCCTTGCTATGTTGTCCTTTAAAAGGTTGAGTTGAGTTTAGAAAACCTTCTAGCTTATGGTGTAGTCCAGTTGTACTGATCTGCCTTCTGCATGTTCTCACACCTTTCACCTAACTGAATTCCTATCAACGATCTAATCTATGAATAACCTTATCCCTCTCTTCCCAGAAAATAACATTTTTATTCTCTTAGTGTGTTTTGAGCAACCTAGAGAAAGCCACCTAAGATAATCTGGATAATTGGAAAAGAAACTCTTGTGTAGCCTGGAGGCCAGACACAGTTACTCCTTGGGTATAGCCAAACGGCACCGTTTGGAAACTTGTGATGGTATTTTCAAGGCTTTTCTTCTCAGAAATGGGAAACATGATCCGATTTGGCATGTGTCTCAGTGGCTAACAAGACTCTGCAGGTACACTAATCCTTGTGGCCTCTCTGGGCAAAAGATGTATTTGTTGGTAGTGTAGGTAGTTCATCAACTTTCATGGAAAAATTGATTGCCTGTATCTGCTAGCCCTGGGAGCGTGGAGGGCACAGTATAAAGCATTTGGCTGCTAACCAAAATGTCAGTAGTTCAAACCCAACAGCTGCTCCTTGGAAACCCTGTGGGGCAGTTCTACTCTGCCCCGTGACATCATTATGAATCAATCAACTCAACAGCAACGGGTTTTTACTAGTTCCAGGCTAGGCAGGCAATGCTAGGAACCCATTTAGCTGTTCTTTCTTTCCTATTTAGTAAGCGGATGTTCTTGGCTCTCACCAGGCTCCAGAAATGGTGAGGGACTTTCAATTCAGGTTGACACTGAGCACACCAGCCCCCCAGACCAAGCTGGGCTTTTATTGTTGGTCATTGACCTTAGGTCAGGAAGAGGAGGACTAAATCGTGTCAACCTGATGAAACTGTCGCGACGTGGTATAAACCAGCTCAGGCTAAATTGAGTGTGAAATCATTATAGCCAGATGGTGCCTGCTAGTGGGTTTCTTTGTGATAATTATTTTTGCTTGATTTAAGAGGTGATAGCAAACTGGCTGTTACTGGAATAAAGCTAATTTCTTTCTGTTCTGAGCCCTACTGTGGTGGGTCAGTGGATATTTGATGCTCATTTTTCTCCTAAGATAGCTGCATTTCTGCAATGAAGAGCCAGTATTTCTCTCCCTTCTCCTTCCGTCCCCTGTGAACTTTTCCCCCTTAAGTTTGTGACAGTTGTTAAATGTACAAAGGATAAGAAATAAATTTGTAGCTGATCATTGCTCATAAACAGGTTTACTGGGTTTGTTTTTGTTTGCTAAGGAAAGGAAGGGTGAGTAGAATAGGTAGGTACCTTCTTGACTATAGTGTGAATGAGGTAGGAAAAAAAATTCTTGCATTTTGGTTTAAAGAGTGATAACCAGATTCTGCCCACCCGGCTCCCTGGTTCCATCTTTGTGCGATCTCTCCTGATCCCCGAACCATAGTTAACTAATGTCTCTTCTTCTTGATTCAGAAACAGGGTCTTTCCTTCAACAGATGTTTTAAGGCACCTAGACCTGCCACAAAAACCCTATTGGCAAAGGGATTAAGAGCTATAGCTACTAACCAAAAGGTTGGAGGTTCGAATCCAGGTAGTCACTCCTTGGAAACCCTATGGGGCCATTCCACTCTGTCCCGTAAAGTTGCTGGGAGTCAAAATTGACTCCACAGCAATTTTTTTAAGTTTTGCCACATGTTAGGGATGCAGAGATGAATCAAGTTCTTTCCTAAAGGCTTTGGGCTCTATGTAGGCAGGCTTCCAGTCCCTAAAGGATGATGCATGCCATGAGTAAAGAACAGTTGTGTTTGAGCCAATCCCAACTCATGGCAACCCCGTGTGTGTCAGACAGGATTTGCTGTCGGTTATTTTTTGGAAGTAGACTGTCACGCCTTTCTTCCGATGCCTTTGGATAGATAGGAACCACCAGCCTTCTTGTTAGCAGCCGAGTGCCTTAACCGTCTGCTCCACCCGTGAACTCTGTGACATCTGTGTGTACTGTGTATTCAGTGTGCATGGACCACCTTGGATTGTGACACATTTTCTTTCCAAATCCCTAATTCTGGCTCTTTATGCATAGGGAGAAAATGTTGTTTTGTTCCACCTCCGCCTTTAATAGACTCATTACTTTTGGAATAAGTATCTTCCTCCTGGGAAGCTTCACCTGAGAGTCATCTCAGTGCTCCCCATGGCTGGCCAGCAGCAAGGAAAAGGCGGCTTTATTGGACTAATTGGGTGGAGGCAGATGGACTTGTTTGGGGTGGGGAGTGCTTGACCTGGCTTCGCTGTTCCAGGGAGATACTCAGAGAGCAGTTGTCCACCTGAGGTTGTCTGTTCATGAGAAAGGGAAGCCTCTGTGTTCAAGCGGGAGACTGGCAGAGGGACATTGGCTTGGTCCAGCAGGAAAGGGCAGCTTGTCAATGTCACGATGCTGCAAGCAGCAGGGAGGGTCAGTTGGAGAATATAGGCAGTTTTTTTCTGTTGAGAGGTAGAAATATTCCCTGCCGGTCAGCCATTTGTTGCATGCAGAAAGAATTAAAATTTCTCCTTGCCAAGAAATATGCTGAGAGACAGATGACAGGAAATAGGACTATTGTAGAGAGAGGTGAGGAGGGTACAAAAAGAAGAGAGGAAACCAGAGCTCAGAACAGAATACATGACCCTGTGGATCATCAAGACAGCTGGATCTCACAACTTGTTTGTCTGTCATTGCTGGGTAGCATTGTAACTTTTCTTAGCACTTTACTTACATATTTCTGATAAACTAAAATTGGTGTAGGAAACCCTGGCAGCATAGTGATTAAGTGCTATGGCTGCTAACTAAGAGGTTGGCAGTTCAAATCTATCAGGTGCCTCTTGGAAACTCCATAGTGCACTTCTGCTCTGACCTGTAGGGCCACTATGAGTCGGAATCACCGTCACAGCAGTGGATTGGGTTGGGTTGGGTTTGAGTTTCTTTTTTTAATATTTTATTATGCTTTAAGTTACAGTTTACAAACCAAGTCGGTTGGCCATATAGAACCCCACACCTACAGCACTATATAATTATAGCTGCTCCCCCCACAACACACTGCTGCTTTCTACCCTGTACTTCTGGTGCCCATTTGGCCAGCTCCTATCCCCCTCCACCCTCTCATCTCACCTCTGGATAGGAGCTGCTCCGACAGCCTCATGGAAATGTTTAAGCCAAGAAGTACATTCTTCTCCAGCATCACTCTGTGTCTTATAGTCCAGCCCAATCTTAGTCTGAAGAGTTGGCTTTGGTACTGGTTTCAGCTCTGGGGCAGCAAAGAGTCTGGAGCCCTATCCTCAATCTGACAGGCCATGAAATGTGGTCTTTTAATAGAGTTTTAGTTCTGCCCACCCATTTTTCTCCTGCTGCATTAGGAACTTTATGTTGTGTTCCTTATCAGGGCAGTAAATGGTGGTGGCTGGGCACCATCTAGTTCTTCTGATCTCATGCTGATGTAATCATGGATCATAGGGCACCTTCTGTGTCCTGGGCTCACATTTTCCTCATGTCTTTGATGTCCTTCATTTGCCACTGTTCCATGGCTTTGTTTTGTTTTGTTTTTAATTTGGCATGTAAGTCATTCAAGACTTGAATATACTATGTTAGCTGCTTGCATAACTACAGTTACAGTGCACAATTTTTAAAAATACAACCCTTGCCTTAATGGAACTTAAAATTCAGCAGATCTAAAACACATAAAATTCAAGGTAGTATATGAGTGGAAAAATAAACTCTGGAAGCTCAGAGCAGGAAAAGAGCAGGTACAGCTGAGACGCATTCAACAAAAAGCTCCTAGAGAAGGTAAAATTGGAACCAAGCTTGGAGTGTTGGTATTCGATTATATTAAATAAAAAGCCAAGTGCCAAGTGCCAAATAGACTACTTACATATATGTATATATATGTATATATATATAAAGAAACTAAAACAACAGACTATGACCAGTAATGCTTACTGGACTCTAGAAATAAGCAAAAAGAAATATAGCAATGCCCTTGTCCCAGGAAAACCTGCAAATAACCAGCATTTATGACCTAATTTGTTATATTATGTAGGTGGTATATACTTTATATAAATGTGTACAGAAAATGCATATTCAGAACATGAACTAAATGCCAGTCAGGGGCACATGTAAGCCTGGGGGAGCTGGAGAAGGGACATTCCAGTCTGGACGTTCTCAGCCTGGGCTGCACTTCAGACTCATTTGGGGAGCTGTTAAAAAGTGCCAATGTCCAAAGCCTTCCCAGACTTCTGCCAACTCTCTAGAGGAGGCCAAAACATCCATCTTTTTTAAAAATGGCCCTGCTGATTCAGAGGCAGGGGGAGGGCTGGGAGTGGCTTCCTGGCAAATTCCAGAAGTATGAAAGCACAGACACATCAACATATCTGAGGCACAGAGCAAAGCCTGGCTGTCCAGAGCGTGGGTAGGCTTTATTGAAGCAGGACAGAAGAGAAAGCAAAACTGGTAGGTTGGGACCAGCCCATGGAGGTTATTGGATGCCCAGGAGAAGGTGTACGTTTTTCAGGAAGTAGTGAAAAGACATTGAAGATTGTGATCAGTGTGGCTGTCTTAGTCGTCTAGTGCTGCTCTAACAGAGAGACCATGAGTGGATGTCTTCAACAAAGAAAAGTTTATTCTTATACAATCCGACAGCCTGCAAGTCCGAATTCAGGGTGTCAATTCTAGGGGAAGGCTTTCCCTCTTTGTTGGTTCTGGAGGAAGGAAGATCCCTGTGTTGTATCAGTCTTTGGTCAGGGAGCATCTTGGTGCAGGAACCTTGGGTCTGAAGGACACGCTGTACTCCCATTTCTGCTTTCTTGATGGTACGAGGTTCCCAACTCTCTGCTTGCTGCCCTTTCCTTTTATTTCACATAGGATGAAAGGATAAAAGCTGGTGCAAGCCACATTCCAGGGAAATTCTCTTTACATTGGAGCAGGGAGGTGACTTTAGGAAGAGTTTTGCAATCCCACCGGAATTCTTTCATAATGTCATCTTATCTATGACCCATAGGCATAGATTAGGATTTACAGCATAGGAAAATCACAAAGCAGAGGGCAATTACACAATACTGGGAATCACGGCCCAGCCAAATTGCTATGTGTATTTTTGGTGGGACACCGTCCAATCCATGACAGTGGTATTTAATAAAAATTGATCTGGTTTTCAGATGTGTGCTTTGGGGAAGAGGAAATAAACTTTTGCTCGTGGTCCAGCTGTGCTGTCCTGAGGTCAGAACCTCAATGGCAGCAATGAGACAAGAAAGGAGAGGATGAAGAAGGAAAGAACTGTTCGGGTTTGGGATGAGGGGATGTGGACTTTCTCGGTCACTCCAGTAAATACATGCTGAGCCCTCTCTGCTTGTAGACTTGAGTGACCACCAAGAACAATGGCTAGTATCTGAGTCGCTGCTAGTGTTGCATCCTGGCTTATGTGCTCAGCAAAACCCTAGTGGTGCAATGGGTAAGCACTGCATCTGCTAACCAAAAGGTTGGCAGTTCAAGTCCTCCAGGTGCTACTTGGAAACTCTGTGGAGCAGTTCTACTATGTCCTATAGGGTTGCTATGAGTCGGTTTTTTTATATGCTCAGAATCCTTCTCCTGTCCTCTGTCTGCCACTTCCTTGCTGGTGCTACTTTGTGAGTATATGTAAGATGTCCCTTTGTGGTTAATCATGTATTTTACACTGTTGTTAATAATATACACAGTAAAACATATGCCATTTCAACAATTGCTACCAGTCCAGTGACATTAATGACATTCTTCCAGTTGTGCAGACCATTCTCACCTTCCTTTTCTGAGTTGTTCCTCCCCAATTAACATAAACTCACTGCCCCCAAAGCTTCCTAGCTAACCTTTCAAGTTGCTATTTTCAATTTTTGTATGTAAGATCTTCAGAGCCACCTAATTCAATGTCTCATCCTACAGAGAAAGAGCCTGAGACCTGGAAAGAGTAAATGTCCAGCCCAGGATCTCATAGCTAGGACCCAGATGTCCTGACTCTAATCCAGGACACTGTAACGGACCACTGAAGACACTTCCTCTATCTTGGGCTGTCTTCTAAAACAGGCTGAATTTGTGATACATTTGACCCATTCAGGAAGCATGACAAAGCCTGGTGTTTAAATGCCCTTCCTTGTCTAGTGAAGGATCCCTGAAGCCAGAATGCTGACCAGTTGGGGAGAAGACTGACCAGATCAGATCAAAATACTACAAGGTGCTACCACATTTCTTCCCAGGGAGGCTGCTTTGGCTGGGTGGCTGGGCTTTCATACCTCTCTGTTATCAGAGGGTCTGGCAGGCTTTGACTAAGTTCAGGACCTTCAAAGAGTATCTGACCACCTTGACCTCAGAACTCAGGGCATCTGCTGCCCTGAAGCAGATGCCAGCTTTGCAAAAGCCATCAACTGGGGGTGGCACAGTCTAGCATTTTGAAAGATACAGAGCTATGTTACTGCACAAAAGGGAGGCCAGACTTCACAAAATCTCCAATACAAGTGTGTGGCTCGGGCTGTCATCTGGGTCCCAGTGTCTGGAACAGTGTCCTGTCCCCTCTGACAGTTCTCCTTTGTCCCCTGACTGGGGCTGGTGAGCAGTGATGGAGGTGTGGTTGGCAGGGCTCCTGCTCTGACAGCATTCCTGCAGATCCCGCCTCGCAACCTTGAACCTGCCCTTCCAGACAAACCAGAGGACTCGGGACAGTACCCACCCAGCACGTGGAGGTCTGGTAGTGAATCCACACATCTTTCTCTTTGCAGGACCCAGAAGTACTTTGATAACCAAAGGCCAAGTCTTGCCTTGAACGTGCTCTGATTTGGGGCTTTGCCAAGGCTACCAAACTGAAGCCTATTGCTGTCGAGTGGCTTCCAACTCACAGGGACCCTGTAAGACAGAGCAGAACTGCCTCATAGAGTTTCCAAAGCTGTATGCTCTTTACAGAAGCAGGCTGCTATGTATGTTTCCCGCTGAGCTGCTAATGAGTTCATAAAGTCGATCTCTTAGTTAGCAGATGAGTGCTTTAACCATGGCACCACCTGGGGCCCTTTGCCAAGGCGAGGTCCTGAATTCTTTCCAACATCTCCCCTGCCTTTTAGAATTTGATTTCCCTCTTCCTACTAAGAGAACCAAGACTCAGTGACAGCACTAAGCACTCCACCCTGCTGCTCCCAAACCATAGATTCTGCTTTGTAAATTCCAGGCTAGAAGGCGGAGTTGTTTGTGTAAGGGGGTGAAGTCCAACCACAATGGGATGGGAAGTCAGACAAGGATGTTTTTAAAAGCAAGCTGTGTTTTCCTGACTGCCCTAGTATTGGTTCCCGCCCTGAAGGCTCCGCTAACGCTGAGGAAGAAGAAATATTTTTAGTCTGATAGTGTGGCTGTCGGCAGTCCAGAGCTGAACCATCTGTGCAACAGCCCTGCTAGCTCGGTGGTGTTCTTAGGAATAGCTTGTCATGGAGCCCCCGAGACAGCAAAGCCGAGACATCCACTGCGTGCAATGTGCCGTGGCTTACCCAGCTCCTGGGAAGTCCTTTAAGATTTTAGGATAGAACTATATAGGAAGGAAAAAGAGCAGGGTGTGATGGGAAAATATTTACAATTCCTGGGGAAATCACTGAATTGGAATGTGCTTTAGAGATAACATCTTGGTGAAGAAAAGAAGTGGACAAACTGGAATCTCACTGAATTGGAATCACTTATTTGCTGCATGTTGTACAATGAGTTGAAATGTTTTTAACTGAAAAAAAAAAAATACTGCTTCCCTGTGTTTCTAACAAACAATTTACAAAACTGTTACCAAGATATTAAGGGAAGAAAGATGTGATTGCCTGCTTCCATAAAGATTACAGCCTTGGGAACCTGTAGGGCAGTTTTACTCTTGTCCCATAAGGTCACTATGAGTCAGAACTAACGTCATGACAATGGGATAACCGGTTGTCCCGTTATCTGGTACCTCCTTGCTCCCTCTCCCCACCAAATGCATTTAATTGTGCTGTTAGGCCACCAAGAGAAGTTTCTTGATAATTGACTTCTCTTTCCTTAGACAAGACCCTTTTGATGGCTGTGACTGTATGTTCCTAACTCTAGCATGCTATTAGGTTGGCAAGTTGATGAGGAATGAGATCACGAAGAATAAGAAGGCTTAAGTTTTCACTCTTGCGCAACAGACAAAAATTAGCCAGTTGAGGTTAGGTTTCAGGAGTCTTGAACTTGAAGACAAACATTTATCTTCTATTTATCTTCTGGTGTTAAGAAAGGGAAGAATGGAAACCCTTTGACCTTGAATGTAGGGATAGTGTCTGAGTTTGGAAAATGGATTGTGTTAAGCCAGAAGAGAAGAAAATATCACCCAGCAATCAAGAAAAGCATGAGCTTGCCTGTGCTTACTGCCTAATCTGTAATGAACGATTTCAACCAGTCAAAGATGTCGTAAAAAACAAAACAAAACAAAACATGTAAAATCATTCACTATAGATTAGGAAGCAAACACAAGTAAGCCCGCACTTACCTTGCTCACTGGGTCGCCCACCCCTGTCAGGAATTGTAATTTGAAAAGAAGCTGTCTTTCTGTAGGAAGGTGCTTTGGGGTGGGAAGAAGAGACAGACACCAGCTACACCTAGAAGCAGAGTCTTTGATGTGGTGAAAAAAAAATGTGAAATGTTTCACTATAGATGACCTGGTAGCCGCAGTATTTACATGGCCTGTTTGACAATCTGCCCTGCCAGAAGCATGATGCATTTCTCACTGCCAGCTTTCCCTAAAACTATGCTGATTTGTTGGTTTTTATCTACACACAGAACAGACTTGGTATCTTCCTCAGTATTCACAGTATCCTTTCCTTGGGTTCCAGAGTCTCTCCTTTGAACTTCCTGAAAAGTCTCCTTTAAAATTCCTTTCAGAGTATGAAACCCACGGCCGTCAAGTCAGTTCTGACGCATAGCACCCTATAGTGAGAGTAGAACTGCCTCATAGGGTTTTCAAGGAGCACCAGGTGGATTTGAACTGCCAGCTTTTTGGTTAGCAGAGGTAGCACTTAACCACTATGCCACCACTGTTGTCTTTCAAAGTATAATTCTGTAGGCAAAAAACCAGCTCAGAGTCCTGTCATCTGATGCAAAACCAACCCAGAGTCCTGTCATCTGGTACTTTCCAACCCAGCCTGTCCTGCCTCTGTGTCGTATTAACTGCAAGTGAATTTTTAAATGACTGAAGTTTTCTCGTGTCTACACAACCATGCAAGCTAGGCAAAACCAGTATTTTTATAACCTCTTAATATTATGGAACACACGGCTTTTAGCAGCCTAATCATTTCTGGGTCCCAGCTCAGTCAACCATTCTGTACGTTCAGTGCAGTCTTCAACCTCCCAGCTTTCTCCGAAGTCCATCTTTGTTACATTCCCGACATGGCACAGACAGAAACCGGCACCAGCTTTGTAACGTGTCTAAAATGGACCAGCTGACCCAACCTCAGGGGAATCCCTGGGATGGGATCCTTTTCTGGTGAAGGATTTCAACTTATCACCTCTTTAAATGAGTTTCTAGGGAGGCCTGGTGGTTCACTGTTTAAGCACTTGACTGCTAACTGAAAGGTCAGCAGTTAAAACCCATCAGCCTCTCTGCTGAACAAAGATGTGGCAGCCTGCTTTCAGCAAGAAGACAGCCTTGGGAACTTGGTGGGAAAGTGCTACTCCAGCCTCTAGGGTTGCTATGAGTCAGAATCGACTCTATGGCAACAGTAAATAAGTTTCTATTTGGCAAGAGGGAGCCTTGAAAGATAGCTTCTGCACTTTCTCACAATAATTGATGGAAAGGGGGGCAAAAGACTCACATTATTTTTAACTAAGTGACCAAAGTAATTTCCAGTCCTTTTAGTTAGTGCCTTGATGGAGCAGGATATGGCAAAGGGGAGAATGGGTATAATCTGAAGACCTAGAATTAAATACTGGCTCTGTAATTTAAGAATAAGAATACCAGGTTACCTTATGAAGGGTTAGGTGGACTTAATGTGAAAAGACTTTGTAAACATTCAACTACAGAAGAAATGCAGAGTATTATTAACAACAAAAATGATGAATCAGGGAGGAAATATTTAAGCTCAATCATGAGAAAAAATACTAGGTTTTTCAGTAGCTACTCAGGTCTTCAAACTTTCGAACCAACAATCCTTTTTAGTGAGTCTTGGTCCTGACTATAGGAAACCATTGTAAGGGCTAAGAAATTAGTTAACTATCACTTCTTGGTCCACCCAGTTCTTGGCTTCATGACAAAGACCCAGAGGGACCCAGGCTGTGTCAGCCTTTGTCTGCTCATATCAACTCAATTTTAGGAATTAAATATGGGGGTTATTTGCATTCCATCAGTGACTCTTCATCAGTTCAAAGTGTGCTGTCAACAGAAAGACAAGGATGAAGGAAAGATTGAAATCGCCCAGCAGTGCTCTGGAGGTAGTGGAATAATGAATACCTGATGGGATTAAGCTACGAAGCTTTTACTTAGAGACCTTTTTATAGAAGATCATTCACTTCACAGAGATTAGAAAAACGCTTTGGGAATCCATTTGGCAAAGCGCTCTTAATTTGATTCTTCTTCTTTAATACCTTAAAATTCCTCTCAGATTAAAATTGGAACAAAAGGCAAAAGCCATTTTGGAAACTGGCAGTAGCCACTGAAGTGGAACATACATGTCCCCTGTGACCTTGCCTTGTGTCGGGAGCCGTGGGTGAGCCCCCAGGCCCCGACATACAGGAAGCTTGTAGGGCTGAAAAAGCCCGCGCGCCCCAAGTTTGAAAAAGCCCGCGCCCGCGAAATTCAAAAGGCCCGCGCGCGGGGAAAACTTCCTGCCTGATGTCACTGCCTTGGTCATATGTATATCCAATCCCCAGCCGACAACTACCTCACTCCAAATGTCACTCCATCCCTACGTCATTTGATCCCTCCCTTTATTCCTACCTCTATAAATATACCTCATTTTGATAATAAAATTGGGGCTTGATCAGATTCTTGTCTTGCCTTCCATTTTTCCGCCTTTCCTGCTTTACTTTCACAGGCTCTCCCTCGTTCCTTCGTTGATTTGTCCCGCGGGCCGGGGCAGCCTTGTGCCCTCTATTCCATGTATACATACAGCAGAAACGTGTCCATCAGCCCACCAAAGACGTTAGGAGTTTCACAGCAATATTATGGAAAACAGCCAAAATGTAAAAACTACCCCAACATCATCAGGAGTGAATGGACAAATAAAATGTAGTATATTTACACAAAGGACAACTGTACAGGCATCAGTGGAATGGAGTAAACTGCACACAGCATCATGGATAAATCTCACAAAATTTTGGGTGAAAGAAGCCCTCTGGTTTCCCGTTTTGTGACCTTCAAAAACCAAGCAAAACTAGCATATTGGGTTGGAAGTCAGTATGTTGACTAGAGGGGGTAGTGACTAGGTGGGACCATTACGGAGGGAAAGAGGGAACTTCAGGTGTATGTAATGTCCTCATTCTTGATTTGGGTGCTAGTTACAGGATGTGTTCCATTTGTCAAACTTCAGTGAGCTGTACACTTAAGATCTGTGCGTTTTTCTTGGTATGTGTTATATACTTCAGTAAAACAGTTCACATAGAAGATAGAAATGCCTGAAGTTTCCTTTTCTAAAGAAAAGGGGCAAAAAATTATGTTCAAGACTTCCTATTTATCTTGTGAGGGAGAAGGGTCAGTTGATAGGTGAGACTGTGAAGTCCCTTGCAGGTGACTTGTTTTGCCAGGGTTGATATAGAACCCAGTGGTTGTGAGCCTGATTTGGGGAGTTGGACAGACTTGGGTTCAGATCACATGTATCCTTTACTGACTGAGTAACTTTGAATGGTTTCCTGATCTCCCTAAGCTTTGATTTCTTCATCTGTTAAATTGTTAGGGTCCGCGGTTTTCAAGATGTGATGCTGTTACTTTAAAGGTTAAATTTTATTAAAAAATATGCCCAATAGAAAAAATACTGGTGCACCAGGGATGCACCCCAAACTACACAGAGCAGGGGGCGACCACGAGCTTCCTCAGCACCTAGTATTTAAGTCCTGAGATTACAAAGCAGAGAGGGGGAACTGACCTTTACATTGATTGGTTAAGGCCACCTGGAATTCCTGTTAGTTGTAAAATGTGGTCAAGGTCTAGGGGTCACTTGCCAGGCTGTCCGTGGTCAAGTTCTAGGGGTCACTTGCAAGGCTGTCCCCAAGCTTGTCTTGTGACAGATGTTTTGTAAGACAGAGGTGAGATTACTCTATGGTATTTTCTGCTATTAAGTTGTTGCCTGGGGCTTTCTTTAATACCTTGAATTTTTACTGCGCCCTTCCTCAAAGGCTGTCGCTTATGCCTCATTTCAACAAAATGAACAGAATACCTCCCTCAAAGTGTGGCTGAGAGGGTAGGATGGAAACGAGTAATGGGTACTTGGTAGTCAGGGAGAAGAAGTTGATTTTTATTTTTTTCTTCCTCCAGCCACTGCAGTTGTTGAAAGAATTGTTGCTTATTGATTTAGAGGTCTTCTGGTAAGGGTTTCTGTTTCTGCATCGATTTATCAGACATATCTGTGGAATTTGCTTTGTGGCAAAGAAGAGATCATGGAGTTGTGCTCCATTTTTTTAAGGGAATTTGTAATCTGGGGAGAAATCTTATCTGCACTGACTGCTTTCAGGAACTTTATCAGCAACTTACCTTTGGTTATTTTTATAGCAGTTCTACTCTGGCCTCTAGGGTCGCCATGAGTCGGATCCGACTTGATGGCACTTGGCTTGGTCGGTAGATTTTCCTATGCCAGTTTTTACAGAACAAGAAATAAATCAAGAAAAGCTCCTGAAGCCACACTATTGGCAAAGTCAGAATTCTGACCCTGGGCTGTCTTGGTTCCACAGCCTATCTCTTTCTACCCTGCAGTACACAGTGTGGTGGGCAGACGGTATAGCCAGGATGGTAGAGGGCAGAGTAGCACAGACAAAAAGCTGTGGGAGTGCAAGGGAGAAGAGGTTAATTCCGAATGCCAAAATCCTTCTTGAATGGTTTCAGATGTCATATGTTACCTTTATTTACTTTGCCTGGAAATTTGGCCAGGTACATGTTAATTCAATGTTTGCTTCTCAGTCATTTCAGCCAGCATTTAGACATCTTTCATGAATTATTTATCTAGGTGATTATTACCATTCTGAAACAAGAGAAGCAGTGTTGTGCAATGGTGTTAGTACCAGAGAGTGCAATTTGCATATGAACATCTCCTCATACTCAGCTGTGACAACTTGATGATGGTACAGCGAGTCCTTGAAGAATGATGTCACCTACTTCAAAGGGCTGGAGAAGAACTAAACACTGTGTGTTAAAGAACATAGCAAAAGTGCTACCGTTACAGACACTGCCAGTAGCTACGTGAAGATGAATACAGTAGTCCAGGTTTTCCTTCCAATTTCTCCTAGGGTCCTGAGTGACTTACTGAACCTCTCTCCAGTTCAGCTTTTCCTATGTATGATGGAAAATTATTATTATTATTATCCTCAGGGACAAGGAAATAATAAATAGCAAAGTCTTTAGAATCTCTTGGAAAACAGAAATCTTTGCAGAACTGCTAAGAGTGTAGTGTTACACGGGTGTCTCTCTCTGTCCATATATGCAGAAATCTGTTGCTCTGGGAAAAAAGTCCACATTTTCAGTAGATTCTCAAAAGAATGTCAACTCCAGAAAAGGAATGTATTCACAACCTGCTTTGTCATTGTGGATGCTGTCCACTGGCCAGAGGATGGAAACTTTTATTCTGTCTTCACAGTCAGGTCTTTTTTTTTTTTTCTTTTTAATTATCTCATTGTTTTCCTTTCCTTCGTTCTTTTGCCACGTCTCCATCAAGACTTAGTGGACATGGCATAAAATTCACCCCTTGTAAGTGCACAGGTTGGTGAATTTTTAGTAAATCTATACAGTTGTGTGCCGTCCCCATATTCTAGTTGTGGGACATTTCTGTCACCCCCAAAACTTTCCTCCTTTACCCCTTGCGGTTAGCTTTCAGTGCCAGACAGCCACTGATCTGCTCTCTGTCTCTTTAGTTTGCTTATTTTCCTAGAAATTTCATACCTCAGGACTTATATGATAGCAGTCTTTTGTAACTGGCTTTTTCAGTTAGTATAATTTTCTGAGGTTCATCATGCTGTTGCCTATATCTTTTTTATTGCTCGATAGTATTACGTTATACAAACAAATCACTTTTTTTGATTCATTCATCAACTGATAGACATGTGGGTTGTTTCCACCTTTATGCTTTGTGAATAGTACTATTCTGATGACTGTTATCCAAGTCTGTGTGTGTACATATGCAGTCATGTCTCTTGGCTGGATACCTAGGGGAAGAAGGGTAAATCTGTGTTCAGTTTTTTTTTTAAAGAAACTACCAGAGTTTTCCAAAATTGATAAACCATTTTATGTTGCCATCAGCAATGTGTGAGAATTCCGCTTTCTCCAGTTCCTCTACAACAGTTGGTATTGCCTGTCCTTTCCATTATAACTATGGTAGTGGGTGTTTAATAGCATTTCATTGTGATTTTAATTTGTATTTCCGTAATGACTAATAATGTTTGAGCTCTTCTTGTGTACATATTAGGCATATGTATATCTTCCTTAGGGCAGTGTCTGTTCCTGTATCTTGTCCAATGAGTTGTTGGACCTCTTATTACTGAGCTATAAGAGCTCATTATATGTTCTAGGTGTAAGTCTTTTTTCAGATATATGGTCTGTAGTTTTTCTCCCAGTCTGTAGCATGTCTTTCCATTTCCTCAGTGATGGGTTTTGAAGCAGAAATGATTTTAATTTGGTGACATCCAGTTTTACAAATTTTTTTCTTCTATGGCTCATCTTTTGGTATACTATCTTAGAAAGTTTTGCCTAAACCACGGTCATAAGGATTTTCTCTAGGTTTTTATCTAGAAGTTTTATAGCTTCATCTTTTGTATTTAAATCTGTGATCCATTTTGAGTTAATTTTTGTGTATGGTGTGAGGTAGGGGCTTAAGCTGTTTAACTGGATGTGAATATTCAATGGTTCCATCACCATTTGTTGGAAAGATGGTTCCTTCTCATTAAATTGTCTTGGCTCTTTATTCAAGATCAACTGGCCATAAATGTGTGGGTTTTTTTCTGGATTCTCTCTTCTGTTCATTGATGTAAATGTCTGTCCAGTGCTGGTACCAACCTGTCTTGGATAGTCAATTTTGAAGTTAGGGGGTTTAAGTCCTCCAACTTTATCCTGTTCTTTTTCACAATTGTTTTGACTCTTCTTAGGTCTGCTGCATTTCCATAGCAATTTTAGGATCAGTTTGTCAGTTTCTATAAGTAAGCCTGCTAGGATTTTGACAAGGATTGCACTGAGTTTTCAGATCAATTTAGCACCACTGGTTAGGTCCTTTAGGAAGCTACACATTTATAGCTAACATCTCTATAACACTGTGAATCGGAAATCCCAGTGGCATAGTGGGTTAGGTGCTATAGCTGCTAACCCAAAGGTCAGCAGTTCAAATCCACCAGGTGTTCCTTGGACACTCTATGGGGCAGTTCTACTCTGACCTATAGGGTCACTATGAGTCAGACCTGACTCAACATCACTGGGTTTGGTTTTTCTGTGTGTTTTTTTTGTGTGTGTGAAATTGGGAAGACTCCTACATTTCTACGCTTAATTCTTTAGAAGAAGATAGCAAAGCAGTAACCATCTATGAAAAGCCAGAGTGTCTTTATGCTGAGATATTGCAACTTTTCTCATTCCTTGTTGTCTTTAGCTGCCATCTGGTTAATTTCAACTTACGATGACCCATGTTGACAGAGGAGAACTGCTCCGTAGGACTTTCAAATCTGTGGCCTTTCAGAAAAAGATCACAAGGCCTGTCTCCTAAGGTGCCTAAGTGGCTTCAAACCTCCAGCTTTTCTGCTAGTAGTTGAGCACTTAACTGTTTGTGCCACACAACGCCTTCTTTTCATTCTTTACTCCACACCAAAGGAATGGAGTTGGTGCCCTGTCTTTTATATTTTCAGCAGCTAAACCAAAGCTTTAGAATATAATGACTTCTTTTTTCTGTGAACAATTACATGCATCCTTGCTTGGGAAAACAAGCTGCCAGCTCTCCCTTCGACCCAGCACATGTGTTTGGAACAAAGTCTGCTGAGCTCAGAGGGGTTGTAGTTGGTAAGTTTGGCGGGTGGCTGTAGCACGTTCTCGTCTGTACAGCCAGGGTTTGTGCAGACTTGCATGGAGCCCCCTGGGCTTTGGGAAGCTGACTCTGCAGACTGGTTTATCTACCTTGGCCCAGGACACAAATCTGGGGCCAAGGCACACCCTTATTATTATCCTGCCCGCTCATGGTGTTACACCCGGAAGAAAATCCAGGCGAGTGCTTAGTCTGGAGATCAAGCTGGTCCAGTTGTACTGGGAACCTCTCCCAAGTCAAGGGAATAAACAGCAAACAGGAGGAGACTGAGTCAGCCCCTGCATGCTGTTTCTGCAGGAAAGGAGCAGGGAACTTGTGTAATGACGCCTTTCCCATCCCACCCATGCACCTGCCACGTAAGCAGCACATCCTTGGTGCTCCCTTCAGCTTCCTCATCAACCATCAGGTGGGGAGTTTTGTACCACCCAGACCATTGTCTGTGGAGTTCCTGGTGAGCTGGGTGAACTCGTTTGGATGCTTTACAAAGAAATGCTCATTTCTGGGCCCCACGCCAGAGCTATTGAATCCATTTTTTAAAGGCTCCTTGGTGTCCCTTATGCACAGTCAAGTTGGTGAACTCCTAATCTAGGCCAACACACTGTTCCCCAGTTATTTGCATGTCCTTTGTCTGAAATCACCATCTATCTGAGCTGTGTCGGTGAGAGTCTCAGGGACCAGAAAGTAATTTGTTTATTCCTCTGGGTGTACTGAGCGCTAACTCTGAATCAAATTAGATCTTTAAAAACAACCCTATAAACCCAGGCCTCAATAGTTTAACTTCCTCTGTGGAAATGACATTATTCATCTTCCGGTGCTATGTCCTAGGTTGTTCTCAAGGGTCTACATAAGAAATAAGTAGTTGAATATTTCCTGCCATCAGTGAAATTAATGTGGATGGTGGTTTTCTGTTCTGCAGCTGATGGTCCCTTGTGTAAGGGTTCCTTTAGTGCTTAGGGGCCAGGCTAGCATGACAGCTAGAATGTGGGCCTGCAATCAGGCTATGTGGACTCATAGCCTAGCCATTCTTGGGGGAAGCATTGGGTAAATTGTTCTCTTTGAGTTCATTTTTTATAGAACCATACTGTAAACCAGCACCTACCTTATAGGGCTGCCGAGAGACAGTCACTTAAAGTATTTGGTGCTTGCCTGGAATCGCCTGTGGACCTTCAGCTTTACAGTAAGCGGTGGTAATGCAGAATCCGGAAACCTCGCTTCTCTAGCAAAAATTGTATGGGCTTTGTTTTTGTTTTCCTGAATAGTAAGACCTTTTGTCCTAATTAGTTTATTTTCATGGTGGTCCAATACAGGGAACAAAACATTTGCCTTTTGAAACTTTTATGTGTATAATTCAGTAGCATCACTTACATTCACCATGCTATGTGACCAGCACCACTATGCATTTCTAATTTTTTTTATCAACTTTAACAGAAATTTGGTACCCCTAAATTTTAGCACTAGCTCCCCCTCTCCTCGCCCACTCCTCCTCTGGTGACTACTTACAGACTTAGGTTTCTACGCATTTTCCCATTATGGATATTTTATTTAAACAGAGTTGTGCAATACTTGCCCTCTTACGTTGGACATATTTTACTTGTGCAGTGTTTTGAAAGTTCATCCATGTCGTGGTATGTATCACAATGTCATTTTTCTTCACGGCTGAATAATAGTCCACTGTATGGGTTTCCCACATTTTATTTATCTGTTCATCTGTTGATGGATCAGTGAAATTTTTGTATCTCATCATTTGCCCTTTTGGTTTCATCTACCAAAGAAACTCAGATCATATACAAAAAATGTTGGCCTCTGTTTGGGTCTTTTAATGTTTTCTTTACCACTGAGGTTATTGTGTGATTGTTTCTAAGTTATCTCTGATAAATCAGAAACCAAACCCGCTGCCATCGAGTTGGATTCAACTCACAACGACCCTAGAGGTCAGAGTAGAACTGCCCCGTATCTCTGATACAGACCTGCAAATCGTTTTTGAACGTACGTACACAAGACACTCATTACGCACAGATGAAGGCCAACCTCTAGGACCATCTCCCGTGCCTTCCAGGCTCGTCTCAGGAGTGGAGCACCCCCGGGGAGAAGGAAGGGAAGAGAACTAAAAGGACAGCTGTGGTCCAGCAGCAAAGCAGGTTATTAGACAAGCAGATTATCTGCCAAAGCATTGATTGTGCAATAACAGTTCTCTTCCTCTGTCTCAGCATCCCTGTCCAGTAGACACAGGGCTTAGGGTATCAGAATTCCTCCTGGGCAGTAGAGCTATAGGGTTATTGATTATGACGAAGTCTCATTCCCTGCCATCAAGTATTGCTTTCTCTACCCAAATTGCTTTTCTGTTAACACTGTTTAGTGAGTTCATAGACGTATGGGATTTATCATGTAGAAGCATAAAACTTTACAGCTGAACAAGACTTGAGATTGCCTAGTCTGGCCCCTTGTATTCTGTGGCTGAGAGGCCTGGGTTTGAGTCAGATAAGCAGTGATGTGCTTGGTAGAGTGGAGGGCCAGTGAGAAAGAGGACGATCCTCAACAAGGTGGGTTGACACAGTGGCTGCGTGATCAGCTTAAACATAACAGTGATTATGGGCGCAGGACCAGGCAGCACTTTGTTCTGTTGTGCATAGGGTCGCTGTGAGTTGAAACGTACTCAACAATACCTAACAACAACAAGCAATGACTTAGTTGAGGTCCTGTAGGCAACAAATAAAGGAAAGATCCCCAAGCCTCCTGATTCCAAATCTTGTAGCCCTTCCTCTACTCCTCATGCCCACCAGGAGTTCAGAATTCTTCCTTTGCTTCTTGACCAAGAGTTTCATTCAAAATCTGGCTGTCTTAGTCATGCAGTGCTGCTGTAACAGAAATTCCATAAGTGGATGACTTGAACAAACAGAAGTTTGTTTTCTCATAGTTCAGGAGGCTAAAAGTCCAAATTCAGAGCATCAGCTTCACGAGAAGGCTTTCTGTCTTTGTCAGTTTTGAGGGAAAGTCCTTGTCATCAATCTTCCCCTGGTCTAGGAGCTTCTTAACCCAGGGACCCTGGGATCAAAGGACACACTGCTCCTGGCTCTTCTTGATTGGTAGTAATAGGATCACTCTCTTCTCTGCTTGATTCTCTCATATATCTTGAAAGAGACAGACTCAAGATACAACTTTATGCTGTAGATTGTGTCCTGCCTTGTTAACATAACTGTTTCTAGTCCTGCCTTGTTAGCATCGTAGATACCAGGATTTACAACACATAGGTAATTATATCCCAAACTCACTGCTATAGAGTCGATTTCAACTCATAGCCACCCTGTGGTGTAGTGATTACTCACCAAAAGGTCAGCAGACTAAATCCACCAGTTCTTCTGTGTCCTATAGGGTCACTATGAGTCGGAATTGACTCGTCAGCAGTGTTTTTTTTAGGTAATTATGTCATATCACAAAATGGAAGACAGTCACACAGTATTAGGGATCATGGCCAAGTTGACACATATTTTGAGGGGGGACACAATTCAATCCATAACATTGCCTTACACCCAGTTTTTCTTTTAAGTGGACTGGTTTTTTTCCCAGGATTCTAACTTGTGTGCTAAAGTTCACACTTTAATTTAGAAATTAACCAAGTAGTAGTAATAACTGCAGGAGACTGGCTTAATTAGCACTGTTAGAGGAAGCAGTTTTTAGCACTTTGAAGGTGTAGGCAAGTACTTTGTAAACTCAGCTCTGTAAGCAAATTGTTTATTGTTCATAGTTGAATGCAAGCCAGAATACCAACTTTTAACATGTGCAGTTGAACATGTGAAATGCAGAAAATGAGGCTATAAAAGATCTTAAAGCAGAAGGGTACAGAAATGGATGGCAAATAGTGACAGCAGAACTCTGATGCACCCCGAGTTAGAGCTGGTGTCGCCTGGTTGTGTGTCTGGGGCCAGGCAGTCAGTAGCCATCACCTGGGACATCACCTGTCACAACTAAGCCTGGACTGTCCTTGAGTGTTTATAGCTAATAGCTTCCTCTGCCCAATGAATTACATGTTTATTGCCCGTTTCTCACATGGATGCTATTAGTCTTTCATTTTGTTGATGCTTTGAAATGCTTTCTCTTTCTTCTCAGAGTGACCCCAATGCCAATTTGAGCGACTTTGGTACAGTGACATCCATTTTTGGTTAGTTTGCATGTGACCCTGTCTCTGGGCCTAGCTCTGGTACTTCTGGCCCTGTGAGCAGGGCCTCTCTGGGAGCTGTCACAGGTGCCTGAACAAGGAGAAATGAAAGTGACAGAGGCGTAGCTCGCACATGTAAAACCTTTGCTCTCGGAGAGGAAACCTAAGAAAAGGCCTTGAAAGGCCACAGGGGCTATTTCCTTGTGGGTTGCGTTGGGCAGTTTATTCTCAGTCATCTCGAGGTCCAACAGGAGGCAAGTCAGTAACAAGGACAGACTTCCTGGCTCTGTCGTCCTCAAGTGCCACCTGCAGCCCCCGGAAACAGGCCTTGGGAAGGGCTCTGTTGCTGCCTCTGCTGACACGCTCAGCATCCTGGGATGAAGCAAATGCATGACTCAGGACTGATAGCCCTGACCTGGTGAGGGCACTGTTTCTTAGCAGTGGCCGTGGCCATGATTTCTCAAGCACAGCCCTGGCACCTGGGGCAGTGGTATATCTTACACCCTTTGTGCATGAGTGCTCCTCTAGCACAGGTGCCCATCTCTGCCCATCCTTAGGAAACAGTAGACATCCAAAGAGCCTTCCACCAGCTCCCCAGCTTACACTAGCAAGCCTTCTCTTTATGAATGGCCCTGGAACCATCTCTGTGTGCAGGGATATTATGCTACTATTACTGTTGTTCCTATTTCAAAACATCATTTGGCCATCCACTCCAATATTACTGTGGTGTAGTTACAGTGGTGTAGTACTGCGGGGTTATTAGCTGTGCAGATGCTTTGTGATTGGCTATTAACTTAAAGGTTGAGTTCGAACCCACCCAACAGCTCCACACAAGAAAGGTCTGGTGCACTACTTCTATAAAGATTGCAGTCAGAAAACCCAGTGGCACGGATCTACTCTGTAACTCACAGGGCTGCCATGAGGTGGATCGAGTCTGTGGCAGTTAACAACAGCAACAGATAGTCATGAACACACGCTCCAGCACCAAACTTCCTGGGTTCAAATCCTGGTGCCACCACTTCCTAGCTGTGTGGCCATAGGCAAGTTAATAAACCTCTCCAGGCAGCAGCTACCTCATTTGTAGCCAGTAACCGTTGCTATTGACTTGATTCCTACTCAGGTCAACCCCGTGTGTGTCAGACAGAACTGTGCTCCGTGGGGTTTTCAATGGCAGCTTTTTCAGAGGTAGATCAGCAGGCTGTCGTCTGAGGAGTCTCTGTGTGCTCTGTAATCACAAGCCTTTTGTTTAACTGTGAGCGCAATAACCATTTGTACCAGGGTCTGAGTTGCCCACCTTAAGCACACAGGAATAACGCCTCACTTCCCATCACCATTGCTGAGGCCAGGTCATTCACCGAGTGCACACGAGGCCCTACCACTTGATGGTGACTGTCTAAATCTTTTGTCTTCCTCCTCTAGCTCACACCTGACCCGGGTGGACTAAGGGTAGGAACCACTTTGTGTTGACATGCACTCACCTCACCCCCCAAAAGTCAGTGTGTGAATAAGAACAAGAGCAGCACTTCTGGAATATTCTAGCAGGCCCCACCGAAAACATTTCGTTCTTGGCTTCCAGTTCTAAATCATGTCAGTGTTTGTTTAGGGTGGGTTTTTTTTTTTTTTTTTTGGTCACTTGATTATCTTGAGTAACTGACCACAGTCTCACGCTCTGGCTGCTAAGGAACTTCTGTAGTTTCCACAGGAGGGTATGAGAAAGGCGTCACTACCTGACCCCTGACTTCCTGTTGAAGTTCAGATGCAGGGCGCAGCCTCTTCTTGCTCTGGCGTGTCAGCACTGGCTGGTGCATGATCAGTGTGGAAGAAATGTTCTGAGTTGACAGAACGATTTGACCTCGCACTGCATTTGGTAATCTTGGGGTGATGAAGAATTATTACTAAGCTGTGAAGGAGAGGATTTCCATTTCGTCAAGCATGTACGTGGAGCCAGATCCTAATGTGACTTGGCAGCTGTCTGGAGAATTGACCCTGAGTCCAGTGACACTGCTTTGGGAAAGTCAGCCCCCACTGTGATGACACCTGTCATGTTTAGGAATGTGAGATACCCGTGAATAAGGTGGAGCTCCCTCAGTAAAATGCCTTCTTCAGAAAAGTCTTCATGTGGGATGGGTGAAAGCATGTTACAAACAGCATCCAAGAGGTTCTGGGTTCCTTCTGAGATACAAGTAGTGAACCCTGCCCTTTGCTTTGGTGTTTCTCACCTTGCTGGAAGCTGGATGGATTTTATTGTGTTCAGATTGTTTAGCCAAAAAGCAAGAGCCTTTAATTCTTGTGATGAGGGGGAGGGCATTGATTTTTACTAGTACATAATAAATGAACATTAGCTTCCAACATAAATTCGGATTCTAATGTTTTTGAGAAATGGAGTGACAGGTGGCGTGTGGTCTCTAACTGGTGGGTCAAGGAAGAAGTGGAGGGCAGACGCCTAGCCACGGCGCCCCCTGGTGGCAGGCCCCTGGAGCAGTCATTTGAGGCCCTCGCCAGGCCAGCAGGGTTGAGTTTCGCTGCTGGGGCTGTTGTGTTGGAAATGTGGTCAGTTGGACAAATATATTTTTTTTTTCCTCAGTGTCTTCTCTCTCCCTCCCAAGTGTTCCAAGTCCTGACAAGAAGCCAGGAACCATGACAAGGAGGAGACTGACTATTGGCCCCCTTTTTTTTCTTGCAGGCAGGCGACAAGCACTACCACCCCAGCTGTGCACGATGCAGCAGATGCAACCAGATGTTCACAGAAGGAGAGGAAATGTATCTTCAAGGTGAGACAGACTCAGGCCCACACTACGCTTTCCCCACGTGGGGCAAGAAAACCTTGGCGAATTTGTTTGTCTGATGGTTTTTAGAGAGGGAGGCATATTCGTTAGCTTGGAGCCTGACCCAGACCCCAAATGCTTGTGGCCAAAAGCTACCTCATCAGTTAGTATTAGTCATCCAAGCAGTTGACGCGCTGGCAGTGAGCCTCTGGGCCTGTTAAGCGGTGAAGTCATGTTACTGCTTGGAGTGGATGAATTGAACTTGACATTCAGTGTTATAGATGTGAAAAAAAAAAGTTATCTGGTTGATTCCAACTTAATGATAACCCTATGTATATCAGAGAAGAACATGTTTACAGCGGCTGATTTTTCAGAAGTGAATCACCAGGCCTTGCTTCCCAGGCTGCTTCTGGGTGGCTTTGAACTTCCAGCTTTTTCAGTTAGTAGCTGAACACATGAACTGTGTGCACTGCCTAGAGACGTGAAAAAGAATGAAAATCCGCAGCATCTCCTTCCCAGGCTCTCATCAGCCATGTGCTTGAGAAACAAAAGATGAAAGAGAGAAAGCATTTCTAGAAATTTTACATAGTCAACGGCTGCTTTGTCATTCCTCCTTTCACTGCCCTGTGGGGTACAGAGCATTTTTGAGGCTCCAGTCTGCTCTTATCTCAGAGCTTTCAGGAGGAAGAAAATTGGTGAATTAACTCACAGTCTTATTTCATCCCATTAAGGTGACATAGCTTTCACGTGGAGAAAGGGCAAAGAGAATGCGCTGCACCCAAAGTCCCCTCAAGAGAAATGGCAAAATTTCTGGTGACAAGGACCTACAAATAGCACTCGTTTCTGAGGGACCATAGCAGGTTTCTTGTTGTGGTTGTAGTTTAAGCTAAAAATAATGTTGAGGCATTTTCCCAATGCAGAAAACTACGATGCGTTTTTGTCTGCTTTTAATTGCAGAAGCTTCTTGGAGAGTCTGGGAGGAGGGTTCTTTCCCAATCGAGCAGCACCATCTGTGGGCACATTTTGCTATTTTTAGCTGGAAAACGAGTCATTCATTAGACAAGGGCTCATCAGGAAAATTATCAAGAACTCTAAGAACAGAGCTCCTTTGGTTTTGGTAATTACCAGGTCTGAGCTGTGTTTGCCTGTCACGTCTTCATTTCTCCTTGCACAGAACACTGTGTATATTTTTAATGAATGCTTCACTTTGCTCCCAGTTTGGGTTCTCATGTAACTAAGAAAGCTCAACACAATTGATTCTTGAGTATTAAAGCAAACTCTGGCTGCTCTCCCCGACCTCTCCCGAATGCTAGCCATATGAAAAACTGACAACCCAAATACCTTCTAGCTTTAGTTTTAAAACGGCCACTCTGAAAAACTGCGATGAAAAAAAAAAAATCACTGACTTTTTAAGGGCCTGATGAAGGCTAGTGACAAGGTACCAACCCCTGCATCTGATGGTATCATGTAGGTTTACCTTTTCCCCAGGGCAATCTCTGTATCTGCAGCGGCATTAGGCAGGCATCACTTTGCAGGTAGAGCATGAAGCAGGTTTGTTCTCCATCGATCTCCAGGCTTTGTTTTAGATTTTCATGTGCCAGTTGTGGCATTTAGAAACAATGTCACTCTGCAATTGCGATCCTAGGTGTAGACCCCAAAGAATTGAAAGCAGAGACCCAAACAGGTACTTGCACTCCAGGGTTAACCGCAGTTATTCACAATAGACAAAAAGTAGACACACTCTGAGTGCCCAGCCTCAATGAGTGGGTACACTAAAGGTGGTCCACCGTGGAATAGCGTTCAGGCAAGAGAAGCGAAGTCCTGGTACATGCCCAGATGAACCTCGGGTACTTGATGCTGAGTGAACTAAGCCAGACCCCAAAGGTCAGGTGTTGTGTGATCCCATTTATATGAAATGACAGGAATAGGCAAATGTGCAGACATAGAAAAGTCAATCAGTGATTACCGGGCTCAGGGGAGAAGGAAGTTGGGGAGACATTGTTCAATGGGTACAGAGTTTTCCAGTTGGGGTGATGAAAAAGTCTGGAAATAAATAGGGGTGCCAGTTACACAACATTGTGAAGGTAACTGAAGTCACTGAATTGCGCACTTAAAAACAGTTAAAAATGGCAGATTTTGTGTTTGTGTGTATTTTTCCACAATAAAAAGAAAAAAAGGCACGAGGGTGCATGTCAACCCTCAGTCTGTTAGGAACGAAGCCTCAGAAGCTCTGGAGATCACCCTGCATATCCAGGGTTGTCCTGGAAGTGGAGCAGAGAGGGTAACTACAAGCAGTGCACAAAGGTAGCACGTTTATACCACACGTCACAAGTCACTGTGATGCTGGGGCCAATTCAGGAACTCAGGGCCTATTCAGCGGTCCTGTCAGCATCTCCCTAAGCATTCAGTGCTTTCCCCAGGTCACATTCCTTGTGTGTCTGGCCTGTGGAGGACAGTGCTGACATTGTGTGCAGAACCAGTGTTCTGGTTGATGAGTCCTGCTTCTTCCCAGTCAATACCTCTCCTGAACCTGGGCTCTCCATGTTAAAAGAGATTCCTGGACTTTGTATTCATAGCCTTCTGGGGCAATGTTAGTGCTAAAGGGAGCTGGTGGTGTAGTGGTTAAGTGCTACAGCTGCTAACTAAAAGGTGGGCAGTTCAAATCCACCAGGCACTGCTTGGACCCTCAATGGGACAGTTCTGTTCTGTTCTATAGGGTCACTCACTATGAATCAGAATTGGCTCTATGGCAATGGGTTTGGGTGTTTTTGGTATGGGGCAATTCTACTCTGTCTTATATGGTCACCATTAGTCAGAATCAACTCGAGGACAGCAAATCATGGTTAAGACAGACAGAAATTATTGCTAAATAGGGATTAAATTATGACTCTGATTACAAAGTATACTTTTTTCCTCATCCTTCATCTAGTATATTTTAGCTCAATGGTATAAAGTATTTCACAAGTTGTGTTAATTTGCTGACTTTCAAGCACACACAGGTTGCTCCTTGAAGCAGTAAAGATTTAAATAATGAAATGTAGAAACTAATAATTTGTACTGAGACCCTTGTTAAATTGATGTAATGAATTTACTCCCTGCTTTCAATTGAGTTGCTATTTGCTGAGGTCTTTTTAAGCACTCCGTCAGGTTCTTCTGTGCATTTCCGCATTGGAACAGATCCCTTCTGAGCACAGAACTTACACAGAAGCCTGACCTGTACACATACAGGGAAACCCTGGTGGCATAGTGGTTAAGGGCTATAGCTGCTAACCAAAGGATCGGCAGTTCGAATCCGCCAGGCGTTCCTTGGAAACTCTTTGGGGCAGTTCTGCTCTGACTTGTAGGGTCACCATCTGACCATGGGTTGGAATCAACTTGATGGCAGTTTGGTTTTTGGTTTTACACTCATATAAGTGATGTGTCTAATGTATATGAGCATACTAAATCATATAGATAGGCTGTGGAACCTTATCAGATAAGAGCTTTCAATGAGACGGGAAGGTCTCGTGAGCTCTGTGATGCTGATACAGTCAGTGGGGGTACTTCTTGCCTGAGATTGTTCATGATGCAAACATTAAAAGTAACTTGTATGCAGTCACCTCACTAGTTTAATAGTGAAAAAATTATTTTAGGTAGAAGGTTAGAAGTTTAAGGAAAATTTTGGGATGTACAGTCAGCCAGGAACCCAGTGGGCAAATCGCACCTTCCTACAAACTGCATGGGAGGATCGGCAAGAATCCAGTCCTCACCCTGTCACTTTTCCGTCCTCCTCACCAGCCACTCATCCAGCACACTCTGTCCCCAGCCCCAGCCACCCAGAGCTGGTCAGAGCTCACAAGTTAGATGGACACCGTCTGTCAGGCTCTCAAATCGGTAGACACCACCCCTGGCTGGCTCTCACTGCCCTAGTGCATTGGATCATTCTCTGGAATGACTCACAGGGGTTCACAGAGATGCTCCCTGCTTACAGGTATAGCTTTGTTACAACCCAAAAGGATACAGATGAAGAGGAGCACATGGGGAGGTTTGGGAATGGTCACAGTACAGAGCTTCCATACCCCCAGGAGGGACATACCACCTTCTCCTATGCATGGCCACCAGCCAGGAAGATCCGTCTGAGCCTCAGGGATCAGGGTTTTATCAGTTTAACTAGTGACCATGACAGATTAAATCATACCTTCTGAGGCTTAGTCAGCATCGGCCCCCAGGTGATCTCTCTTAATCGATCAGCCCTTATCCATCAGCCTCTGTTGTTGGTACTGCTTGGAAGACCCAAGAACAAGGGCCAGAAGGCTTTCTACAAAGTGATTCCCCAGCTTGCAAAGTCACTGTGTGACTTTCGACAATTTCTGTATATGGTCAGCTTTCCGTATATTGATAGGTGACTGTGCCTAATTAGATTAGTGACAAATATAATGAGTTTTGCTTCTGGATATAGAATTTCTGGTTCAGCTGCATTTCCCTCAATTAAATGGTGTGGTTGTGGAGATGTTAAATAAGCATGGCCTATATTTCTAAAATAAATGTAGTTTGTAGTAAGTACACAAACATTACTTTAAAGGCTAATGATTTGTGGGTTTTTTTAATAAGAAAAAAACAGTCTCAGCCAGGAGCTAAATGTTTCTTAAATCAAAACATTCTGTGCCCAGTCGGTGGTTTCTGTGGTCTAGAATTATGACCTTTGTAAAACAAGCTCAGACCAGCTGCTGAAAAGCTCACCCAGAGTCTGCCTTTTGGAGTTATTTGGTTTCTTTCTCCTCCCCCCAATATTGTGCCTTAAAAGAAAGTTTACAATCCAAGTCAATTTGTCATACAAGAACTTGCACGCACATTGCTATGTAACTCTAGCTGCTCTCCCATCCTGTGACAGCACGCGCCTTGGTGTCCTTTTGAGTTCCCGATTCACATCAACAGGAGGCTCTGACACTTCTCTGTGGTGGGGGAGGGTGGCCACGACCCTCCTCGGATGTTCTGTCTGATAGGACTATGGCTTCTTTCCATTTCCTTTACACTTAGTGGTGCTTTCTGTCTTTCCAGGTTCAACCGTTTGGCATCCCGACTGTAAGCAGTCCACCAAGACAGAGGAAAAGCTTCGGGTAAGGAAAGTATTAGCCCAGGCACATTGGCAGGCAGTGTGTCTTCATAGTCACTGATTCTGGGTGGGTAGAATGTGGGTGAAATTAAGTTTTCATGAATTTTTGCTTTTCCACAGCAAACCAAGTTGTAAGGCCACTTGGGTGAGGAGAGGAGTACTACTCTTTCCTCTGCCTTACAGTTCTTGTCCTAGTTTTTATTCCAGATGATTGCACTGGACAAAGGAGACCTTGCCTTACAGGTCAGGCTAAAGCCCGACCTCAGGGGAGAAGTCAAAATATTCCTCCTCTTCTCAGGGCAGAAGTCAAAACATTTGCATGTGAAAATGAATCGTTGTGTTCTAAGGAGAGCATCAGGTTACCTAGCCAGACTTTTGGCCTAGGTACTTAGTCCATAATACACCATTTCACCAGACTCCACATACACCACTCCAACTCAGAATACTCATCCGTCCCTCGGCACTCAGTCCATGATGGGCCACTCCAACCCAGAATCCACATCCATCCCTCAACACTCAGTCCGTGTTTGACCACTCCAACCAAGAATCCACATCTTGCCTCTGCTCTGGGTACGTTTTGTCAACCTCTCATTTGGGAGTTTGCCAGGGTAGCCTCCATCCAGAAGCTGATGGTTTATCAGGTGACACTTTGGGAGGAAAGGATGACATGCCCAGACATGTCAATGTGAGCAAATGCCCTGAGCTGTTTTGTAACTTAAGTTTGAGGTAACACCAAAACGCTTTAGTAACTGTCTTAGACCATTGACCACTTGAGCAAAAGGGTGGACCGTCTTTGTCTCTCACTTTAAAACCTTCTTCTACTCTTAGTTCTCAGCACACCTGCCAACTAACAGTGCTTCACCCACTGCAGAAGCAAATAGCTGTACACACTTGTGAGGTCACGATTCTAATCCGTGCCCTCCTCAGACACCCCCAGTTTCTCACCTGGGACATCATGCAATTTTCAAGGCAGTCATCAGACTGATTCCTAGCATACGTTGCCTCCGTTTAGCTCACCTAGTGGTACGTGTGGGAAAACTAGAGTCTGACTTCATTTGGAGTCTCAGCGAAAGAGTAGCCTGGGTTTATGTAGGAGGCCAGCTCCCACTGTATGGTGTCATTTCTTCTGGATCTGCCATTTGCAGGTAAAAAGAGCTATTTATGTTACCCTGGCACCTCTACTGGTAGCTCCGTCTTTTATTCACAGGGCCTTGTCACTCATATATAAGTTACCACTGTGTGACTTGGCTTCAGATAAAATAGTTACTGGTGAGATACATTTGCTCTGACTCTTTTCAGATACCTCTGATGGCTACTCCAGGGTCTCAGCTGCTGTTTTCCAGTGTGTTTTCTTTATTGTCTTTCATGAAACACGTATGCGCAGGAGTTTGTTTTTGGTTTTTATCCTTAACTGGCGTCCATAAAATCAGGTGTAGACATTTTGCCATTTAGATATTTTGGAAACTTCTATGCCTTTCCTGTGACCCAGAACAAAAGGCATTCTTTTAAGTTCACATTCTCTTAAGTTCCAGTAATTATGGAAAAGCATATTTTAAGTTGGAGGGGGGAACTATTTTTCTCAGAATAATTGCGTAAAGACAAGGCAAACTGGAGAAGTTGTCCACTGGTGTTTTGATCTGCTTCTAGCATTCACCTTCACCTCAGGCACGTGTACATCCACCTGAACTCCATCAACAGGCAGGTGCCAGCTGGAACCCCCCCCTCCTTTTGGGCTCTAGACTCCGGAATGTTTGAGGACCCATAGGTCCTTTGGAAATGAGTTATCTTTATAAAAATACTAGAATGCTAAAATTAGTGCTTATCGCCACTTTCATCATAAGAATGTAAAATTTATAGCATAGCTTGGGGATGCTGCCCAGAAACCACCCAGGTAGCTGGTGATTCGCGCCATCCCTACAAGGTTGCTTTTGATTTTTGAATAATCATTTTTAATTCATCCCTTATGAAGCTTTTAGGGGGGACAAAGAGAAGTACGCTCATGGGGTCAGAATGAATGGAATGTGTGCCTCCCACCCCCAGGATTGCTTGTTACTAAGGGGATTTTTTTTTAATAAAGCATCAATACTCTTAATAGAGTCTTGATGGAACTTTCTGGATAACCTTACAAAAACAGCCAGTGAAATACTTTTACTCCTTCTGGCTAAGAAGAGCTATTGTTTGCTTCCTCTACTGAAATGTTTTCAAAGAGTTCCAGAGCTCTTTTCCTGAACCCAGCATTGACGAGGTGGGAGGCAAGGGCAGCCCTCTCGCTCACTGAGGGGCCCAGGAGTAAAGAAGAGGCTGTGTCTCTGAGCACAGGAGGTTCAGAGGGACACTAAGTGGGGGGCACATGCTGACGTTGGTAACATTTAAACGGGAATGAGTTTTGAATCAAGAAACTAAATCTCATGCTCTGTAAAGGGTGTGTCTGCAAATCACAGACCTCGAGCCAAGACTTCCAGGCCTTCTCGGAGTGTCACATTAGTGCAGTTTCCATAGCAAAATGAAAATGTTTGAAGACTCTTTCAGCAACCCCACTGAGTAATACACATTCTTGATATGGCAGAGCTCATGGGAAGTTGGTTACACCAGATCCTTTCACGATGTCTCAGCTGGCTGTCCTGACTTCTTGCTCGCCACATATTGTAAGAAAGTCTAACCCAAAAGGAAAGAAATCACGGGGGCTGGAGCTAATGTAAATATACTGTCACTTGAAGGCTCATTCACAGGCTTCCAAATATGGGCCAAAAGTTGATCAGCACCTGCACACACACACACACACACACACGCGCACACCTGAAATGAGGCCACATGGCATTTACTATCAAGTTAGTTTTGATGAATTTTTATTTTTTTATAGCATTGCTGAACTGAGGATATTCTTTGTTCATTCTCCTTTTTCATGTTTCACGGCAGCCTCCAAAACTTCACCGTTCTTCGTCTGATTTCTTTTATCCCAAAAGTCTGTTCCGACGTGCGGGCCGGTCTCCATCTCTGCAGGTTCGCGCTGTGTCCGGGCTGTGGCTTAAGGCCACTGTCCTGGGCTGCAGCTCTCTGTCGCTTTTGTCCCCCTGTGCTGTCCCCCACATAACTTGTCTGGCTCCTGTGAAAGGCAGATGCTGTCTCTCACCCTACAGCTGCAAGCGTGCACTTGACCTTCTGATTCTGCCTGTTTCCTTCTCTGATTGATGTTTTTCCTGTGAGAGTGGCTGAAGTGCTTACTTTATTACAGCAAGCACATTAGAAGCTGCTTTTTAGATCTGTGTTCACACGTGTGTTCACTCAACAAATATTTGTCAAGCCCAAGGTCTGCCTGCTGGGCTGAATGCTATGGATCTAGACCAGTAGGGGGAGAAAAGACAGGTAAACAGCTATAAACCGGCACAGAAGCTTGTCCCAGGGGCTAGATGAAGCAAGCTCTTTGGAATGTCAGGGGAGAGGAGTCCTGAAGGGGTGCTGCATCCGAAAATTGGTCTTTGCACAGAATTTGGAGGCTGGGTAGGATTAGAGCATGTGGAGATTAGAAAGGGGCAGGCTGGGAGGAGAACAGCAGACACGTGGAGCTGGGGAGAAGCATCCTTGGGTCTGGCTCAAGAATGGAGAGGTGAAGACGGAAGTGCATGCCTACCCTGTGGGTACTGGGTGATTGACACACACCCCTGGGTGCGCTCCCTAAGAATCCTTGTGTGACAGCTATTCTCATCCACATTTCACAAATGTGGAAACTGAGACCCAGCATAGTTAAGTAACTTCCCCAGAGTTACCCTGCCAGTGAGTAGAAGAGCTAGGATTGAAACCCAGAGCTAGGATTGAGAGCTCATAAAGCATGTTCTTCCCATTGTACCACAAGGGGATTCATGAGAGAGAAACCTGGGAAAACAAGTGGAGGAAGGCGAAGTCTGTTGTCCCAAGGAGCCCCTGATGGTGTCAGGAGAGCCACACAACCTGCCTGGGACATCCTACAGAAGTAGGGAGGGCATTGGGTCAGCTCATCAGCTGAGCAGGGTGGCAGGAGATGACATGAACCTCCTCTGTGCTTTCTGAGGAGCCACTGAGAACAGGACCTGTTTGATTACAGTCGACTTCCCACAATCCACCTTTGCCCAGATGTGACACAGCTGTCCCTGTGATGGCAACAGTGGATCTAACACAGCACCCAGTCTGGGCTGTGGGCCCACACCACTTACTGTGCCTGAGCACTGCATTAGACTGAGAAGACTTTGTTTGTATGTATTTCTTATTAAAACTTCACCTTTTTTCTTAGAAATTATTAAAAAGACACCTACCCAGACCCATTGCCGTCAAGTTGATTCTGACTCATAGTGACTCCATAGGACGGAGTAGAACTGCCCCCATAGAGTTTCCAGGGAATGTCTGTTGGATTTGAACTGCCCCCTTTTGAATAGTAGCCGTATCATTTAACCACTACACCACCAGAGTTTCCAAAAAGACACTTAGAACATAGAATTTTAGAATGCAAAGAAACTTTTTAGCCATTAACCCACGTGGTTTTCTCGCCAACAGCATGGAGTCAGAAAAATTAAATAGGGTCCCAAGGTTACCCAGGTCAGAAGCAGCCAGACTTAACCACCTTTGCTCTCAGACTCCAGGCTCAGGGTATGTTGCGCTTGTCTGTCTTCCTGGGTGACAAACCGCCTCCTCCTTCTTGTCTGATCTTCATTCTATTTTAAAGGTTTAGTTCCCATGGCAGGGTTTTCTCGAACATCAAAACTGTGTTCTTGTGAACCCAAAGGAGGCACCAAGCACAGATCATCCCAACTGCAGATGAGTTTGTTCAGAATAAGCACCTGTCCTTGGGAAGCAGTGGTTTCTCAGTGCATTTTAGGGTTTTCTTAAAGTGTCCTCTGTGATTCCAACAGTTGCATTTTGTTAGGCTAAGGATATAGCCAAGCTGTGCATTTTCATGGTGTGGAGGAGGAAAAAAAACCAAACACCACTACCAGTCATGATGTTTTGATTTGCTCCAGACCCTTAAGTTCAAGGGATTTGGAACATCTTGGGAAATGGAGGAAAGGCGGGGGTGTCTATTTTTGATAACTTTTCCCTTCTTCTCCTGTTGTTCAAAAGCACATCTGATTCCCATTATCCAGCCTGTAATGTGAATGAAATCACTTTACTTCATTGCAGAAAGTTGTACACAAGCTGGGGTCTGGAGGGAAAAGGCATTTGGGCATGGTCTCCCGTTACCCATTGGGGACAGAGGAGCAAGAGCTCACCTGAGCCTTGAAGAAGACTGAAACCTCCCCAGGCTTCCCGCTCTCCAGTTACACAGATGTTAAGGTCCTTCCCAGATGGGGGCCTGGCGACAGCTCACCTCCACGCCTCAAAACAAACCTCTTTAATTGTTGGATAAACTGACCATGCTTCTCACAAGGTCATTCAGCACTCAGAGCCCAGAAGCAAGTCTTGTGGTGAAGAAAAGTCACATTTGTAGAAGGAAAGTCATTGTGTTTGTTGAGAATCTGAAAGTGTTTCTTCTTTTTCATTTGCTTGAACTACAGGTTAAAAAAAAAATGATTAAAGCAGTCTCATTTAAGAGAAGCATATTTCAGTTTCACAAGAGTTTTAAATGCCAAACCCAGTGCCATCAAGTTGATGCCAACTCATAGCGATCCGATGGGACAGAATAGAACTGCCCCACTGAGTTTCCAAGGAGTGCCTGGCAGATTTGAACTGCTAACCTTTTGGTTAGCAGCTGTAGCACTTAAACCTCTAAGCCACTGGGGTTTCCAAAGTTTTAAATAGATAACAAAATTTGCCTATACATTCAGCGTAAATACTGAGGATTGGCAGTTGGTGTTTTGGTTAGTTACAGATGAGCCCAGGGTATTCCCAGGACCAGGTTTGTAAAATTTCCGGGGAATCGTTTGCTGTCACTCCCCCAAGGACTCTGTTGCGTCTCTAGAGGCTGAAGCATGATTTGCCTGCCATGTAAAAGGGGCATGCATTTTTTTTTAAAACTTATTATGGCTGCTAACCAGCAGGTCGACAGTTCAAATCCACCAGGCACTTCTTGAAAATTCTGTGGGACAATTGTACTCTGTCTGTAGGGTCTCTGTGAGTCAGCATTGACTCAACGACACTGGGTTTGGGTTTATATAGTATACACCTACAGATGTGAATAATCATGTACATTGTTTGTACACTGAAAGAGAAGAGCTAAGTAGAGGCTTTCTATATATGTGTCTAGAACAAGGAATGACTTTCACTGAGCCGCTAGAGCTCCTAAAACAAAGAAATGACACTGTTCCCTATTGTTTCATTCGTGTCATTAGGATACACAACTGTTTTAGTTGCAGCTTTCACTATGTTGTAGTATCTTATCCTCTCTGATGTGTCTTTACAGTTCATTAGACTCTCAGATGTAAAAGTGTTAAGATTTATTCTAGAATGAAGCCAGGTCCCTTGGCCATCATAAAGGCTGGTGACGTTTGTGAAGCTGCCCCCAAGAAGGGACGTATGACAATAAGAACCTCCTTCCTGCTTCCTCTCAAGACACAAAGTCTTTATTCCAAAGACGATCGTTTCACCACTCCCCCACAACTTGTTCTTTACCTTAGCAGTGTCCTATTTGATGTATGCAGATTTTAAAAATACTTCTTCTTCTGCAGCTGTTGTCCTCCTTGTCTGCTAAACATCAACAAAAACCCAAGGCAGGTACTGTCAGCCATAGCAACACTTTGTGTCAGGTGTCTCTCACCTTATGTCAGTAGCTGTCCCATACATTTCATTAAGATCTTTCTGATCTGGTTGCCAATTACCAGTAGTTTCTCCCTCCTACCTAGAGCATGGCTTTGGGTGAACGCCAAGTAGATCAGTGGTTGGTACACCTCTGCTCCTGCAGAATGGGGGAAGGCGGAGGAGTGTAGAGCCTCCCAGTGCTCTCCCCGTGAGGGACCCGGTGTGCATGGGAGCCCCAGATTGAAAACCATGGCCAATGTCGTGTCTCCACTTCTTCACCAGGCAGAGCTCTGGTAAATGTTTTTAATGGTCCATGTTGGGAGAATGATGAGCGTTGAAATGGAAATTGTAACAAAGATATCTTCAATGTAATTTTCATTCTGGGACAGTGCCCTATGAATGCAGACGGACAAAGTCAAGACATGGAGAAAAAAATCAGCTGACACGCAATTAAAGGACTTTTAAAAAGAATTGCCTGGAGGAAAACAATGTTTTTTCAAGCATCTAGCTGTTACTAGTGATTCAATGTGAGTTTTTCTCTCCTGTTGAACTGAATGAATGAATGAGTTTTTCTGCAAGGATTCCCTTGGTGGCTCTTCTTTTAGCAGAGTAGGAGGGGAAGGAAAACAAAAGGCCTTGTTGAAATCAAAAGTGAACACACGACCATGTGCTGGGGATAGAAATGGGGGACACGAGGGCTCCCCTTTTTGTAATTGGCATATATATATTTTTTTAATATTGTGCTTTAAGTGAGAGTTTACAATCCAACTCGATTTTCCATATAGAATCCCACACATGCAACTCTGTGCAACTAGAGGTTTTATATGGCAAATTAAGTCTGGTCTTTTTTATAAGACCATTAAGTCTGGTCTTTTAATAGAGTTCTAGATTTGTAGACCCGTTTTTTTCCTCACCATGTCCATTGTATTCCCTGTCAGAGCAGTCGTTGGTGGTGGCCGGGCACCATCTACTTCTTCTGGTCTCGTGCTGAGGTAGTCTCCAGCTCGTTTGACTCCTTCTGTTGTCTCCTGGGCTCATATTTTCCTCATGTCCTTGATGGTCTTCATTGTCCTATGCTCTAGGTGGGTTGGGACCAATTGATGCTCCTTAGATAGCAGCTTGCTAGCTTTTGAGAGCCCAGATGCCACTCAGAAAAATGGGATGCAGAACATTTTCTTAAAAAAAAAAAATTATTTATACCAGTTGAGCTAGATGTCTCCCAGAACAGTGGTCCACAGACCCCTGATGGGCCCTTCACGCAAAATCAGCGACAGACAACGAGATGATTCTTACCCACAAGTTCCTTTCTTCCCTTTGCCAGAATTCAAGTTTAAAGGCTTTTTACCCAATCTCTAAAGCTGTTTACCTAATCTTATTGACAAAATGCTTTGGAAGATCGCAGCCTGTCTATAATCCTTTCTGTATTTTCTTTGCTTTCTCCTCTTCACTGTCCCTCAATATACTATTTTTTTATTTTTGCCATAGATGCCCTTAAAAGAAAAAGTAAAAAAATTTTAACTGTACTCTCAGGTAGGTTTTTCTCTGCAAGCCAGGAAATGCAAGTGAGTAAATCACATCAGTCTTCCCCACTTCATTTGCAGGTCCTTGCTGTGTCCCCTTCTCTGGAAAGCAGAAGTAGGTCTACTTTTAGAGATAAATATTTGAAATCATCTTGACTTATAATATAAGCAAGGAAGTCATTTTGTTTATCTTAACTCTTGTAGAGAATTACAGAAACAGACTGCTGACTTCCTGGGTTATTGGAGTGAGTTCACAGTTACTGGATCAGTGTTATTAAGCCAGGTCATCTGACTGGCTTGTAAATGGTAACCTCAGGTAAAGAATAGCACATAAAGATCATGGGCAGAAATTCAGGGGCTCTGAAATGAAGTGAGTTCGTGGTAAAAAGGTAACCAGAAGTGGTGTTTTGTATAAACAAAGGCATGTCAGCAAATTTGTGTTATTGAAGATAAGATGAGTTTCAGTTTGAACACACTGTGCATAAGCTGTGATGTTGGAGGGAGACCTCTGTGCTTTTTGAAAATGTCCAGGCCATCAGAGACCCTTGGCAAGTCATATAGGAAGTAGAAAGAAAAAAATTTTGGTCCAAAGACGAAAAGAAATCTTTTAAAATACATATATACAGATGTTAATAACTTAAAATTCATCAGGATGCAATTCTAGATGTCTGCTATTAAAATGTAAAATTCTAAATATCCAAGACCAAAACTCTTGAAAATAATTGTTAAGTTTTAAAAAGTAATTTTATCTTAGTGAGGGCAAGACCATTAATCTCTCCTGCCTGAACAAACACTCTTTGGGCACCATTAAAGACGGTGGCAAAAAGCAGGCTGCCCTGAGTGTCTGTTAGCCTTGGAAACAGCTCAAGGCACAGCAAAGCAGGCATCGTCCTGGCAGATAAGACAGGCAGAGAGGTCAGTGCCATCCGGCCTGGGAAGGCATTAATGACAACAGCCAAGATATCAGCAGGAAGTCACTGTCTCTGGGAGGACTCAGGATCACTTCATAGAGTTTTCAAGGACAGGAAGGACATTTGTCAACTCCTGATGGGACTGCTGCCACAAATACTGTGAAACATTGCTTAACATGTCTGAGTTCTTGTGGGATGACATCCAAGTGTCAGAGCTATAGAAGTCTAGGGCAGGCCAGTTTATGGCACTAGCATTTGAAATAAATGTCCCATCATGAGGAGCAAAGCAAGGCAGTGCTGGCTAAAGAAGGCTAGCAGGAAAGCTGGTCGAATGCCTAGTGGACATGGACAATGTTGGGCAATGGCTGTGGGCCATGGGCTTGGACCTGTATGTGTATTATCTAATCCCGCAAAGTAAGTATTGTTAATATCTCTTTCTTGTTCTGTAAATGGAGAAACTGAGGCTCAAAGAGATTTATAAAAAGAGAGAAAAAGCTCATATGATGTCACACAGCTAGTGGAGGCAGGATTTAAACCAAGTTGTTTGACTTCAAAGGTAGCCTCTAACCCTGCTGTATTATGCTATATGAGGTTTGACAGTTAAGGTCATGAAGTCATCCTAGAAACAGTGCTACATACCTCATCACTGAACAGCACTACCCTCACCTTCAAAGTACTCCCCTTGGGAAGCTATTCAGCCATGCCAGCTCCTAGTTCACCCTTCAAAGTGATTTTGGAACTCTTTTTATTACCTTTGATATCTTGAATGTCAGCAAAATGTCTTCATTTCAATATTTCCTTCATTTTTGGATAAAGAAAAAAAGTCACTGGGGGCCAGATCGGGTGAGTAAGGAGGGTGTTCTAATACAGCTATTTGTTTACTGGCTAAAAACTCCCTGACAGACAACTACACAATTAAGTTTGCAAACTTGCCACCATGCCACCGTGTGCAATCGCCATTCGAGAAAGAGTTCCAAAATTGCTCTGAAGGGTAGACTCTGGCTTTGGTGCACAGCTTCCCAAGGGGAGTACTTGGAAGGTAACTGTAGGGATATTCAGCAATGAGCAAAACAAAGAAGGGTCATTGCAAGAAATTACAAGAAAATAGACAGGTGAGAATGTAGCTCAACTCGTCAGCAAGATGCCAGTGGAAACAAATTTCGTAGTTAGGTTAGGAGATTAGAACAAAGCAGAAACAAGCAACAGTCAGTACAACGAAAGAAAGAACAGCTGCTCAATCTCCGAGGGGCATCCTGGGCACTTCTTAAATCATGCTGAGGGTCCAGAGATGCAATTGGTGAGCTAAGTGATTGCCGCCAGAAGAGCTGGAACAGCAGCAGATTGGGTGAAAAGCTGACTGGAAGACATCTGACTATAAAAATCTAAAATACTTCACTTGAAAGCAGAGAAGTCCGGGCAAGTGTGTGTACATTGGAGGAGGTGATTCAAATATGAAAACCTTTAGAGAATCAAATGATACTTGATAAAGATTCAAATTGTTGAGCAACTCTTAAAGCTTTTAGCCAAACAATTTTAATAGTGCCAATGAATAAGATAAATGCCTCCGAGAATGCCTGTGTAATTCTAGGGATACTTGGATCCAACAAGGAAGAGAGGTCGAAAGAAATTGAACTCTCCATAGATTGTTAGAGCCCAGCTTTTCCTTGTGGAGTTTCTCATCACTTCGTGAGAACGCAAAAGCGCCTTGCCTCCACTACGTGTGCTGCTGGTCAGCTGTATCCTCACCAGTGTGTGCAGGAGAAAGAAAACAAAACACTTCAGACCCATCCCCAGGTGGATTGTTGCAGAGAAGGCAACAAATCTCCCTGATCCATACTTGGCAAAAATAGAGATGAGTCACGTGAGAGACCCCAAAGCTCCCAGGCTTGGACTGCTTACAGAATGTCCTCACCGCTTGTAACTGACAACAAGCTTTTGTCATGGCAACCCCCTGTAACAGAAGACAGCCGCCTCTCCCGCAGCACACCCCTCCGACCTCAGCCCACCCCAAGACGGTGAGCCATGGTGAGATTTCACTGAGTTGTTCTTAGGTGCTGTCAGCTTATAGCGACCTGTTGTGGTGCAGTGGAATCGTCCCATGAGGTTTCCTAGGACACTGTGAGGTTTCCTGGGCTGTAATTTTTAGGGGAGCAGACAGCCAGGTCTTTCTCCTGCAGAGCTGCTGAGCGGGTTTGAACTGCCAACCTTTCTGTTAGAGCCAAGTGCTTAAACTGTTGTGCCCACAGGACTCTTCCTTACAGTGCTAGTGACCATCTTTTCAGTGAGCAGGTACTTCTGCTGTTGTTTAATCTCACTATTTTTCTATTGCTTTCATCCTGTTTGTCTCATAGTTATGTTGATGGGAAATAAATGGTCACACTGACCTTAAAATACGGTCAAAAATTGAGTGCAGTGCTTAAGAGCTTGGGCTCTGGAACCAGGATGCCAGGGTTCACTCAGATGTGACTGTTGCTTAGCTGTGCAACTTGGAATACTTAGGCTTTTCTTTTCTCTGTAAATAACTAAGACTTTTTATCTGTAAATCTGATACTAACAGAACCTACCTCATACAGTTATTGAGAAGATTAAATGAGATTAGGCCCAAGAATGGCTTAGCACAGCTACACGGTAAGTAGCTGTAATAATAATTTTATTATTGTTACAATAATAAATGTTAGCTGCTTTTAATATTGTACCATTCCTCAAGAGGTTTCATCCTGGTAATTTAGCAAATACTAGATCCTGGCCACTTGAAGCTGACAAACTAACTACCTGTAGGTAATAATTGTCCCATGAAGGCAGACATTGATTCAACTTTGTTAAGCAGTGATGTCTCTTTCTAAGAAGGAGTGTTATGTTTTGGATGTACCACTTCTGCATTTTGATTGGAAAATGAGTCTCAGAATTGGGCATTTTGGGGAGTAGTGTTCTTGTGTGAGTTCTTTATTTTGCAGCGTTATTCAGACTTGGACGTTTTTCTCATACTGAGATATGCCTATGATTGGAATATTGTGTTTCTGGAAAGAGAGTGGGTGTACATGACAGGTCTTGGGGAGAAGGCCCAGAGGTGATGAGCTTGACTCACCTCCCCTTGGGCCGAGGGTGAGTTCTCCAAGTCCCACCTGCCCTGCTATGTCCAAGGTAACCAGAGACATTGGCTGAGATGAGGACAGTGACTGGTCACTGTCCTCAGTGCATTCTTCATTTTAGGGTGAGTCTAATCATGGCTATCTTGAGTGGCCCAGTTATATTTGCTTTTTGAATTCCATAGTCAAACAACATCCCTGTTGATAGAGGTGTCCTTTTGGCTAGTTACACTCACAAACAAGGTGCCAATATCAGTATAAGCAGTGCTGGAAATGGAGAGGGCCTATTTCTAAGGTAGAGCTCTAACCTATCCCCCTAGGAAATAATTGCACAGAGATGAGGATGTTTTCAAAGACTGAGCCTTTGATTTTCTTTGAAGAACTTTCCAGAATATGCTAAGCAACACTATGAGGTGGTTGATCCTAGTTTATACTTTTCTCTCCTACCCTTACCCACCAGGCACTCTCAGGGGCCTCCAAACATACAATGATTACATCAAAGTCCGGCTTCTGGCATCTCCTCCAGCAACAGACTACCAGCCTTACGCCAGTTACTCCCTGTGTGGTTAGACTCAGATCATGTAATTAATATAAGTCAGATGTCCATGAATTGAATGTTTATTAGTACATAAAAAAAAAAAAAATCCATCTCACTCAAATATTTCTTGCCTGCCTTGTGTGTACCGGTGCAAAATATTTTGTATACACAGTGGTGAACAAACTCCGTGGTGGCAGAGATTGTGACTGAAGTTAATGAGGAGACAGACATGATGCAAGGAGATTCACAAATATGTAATCATAAATTTTATTCATGAAGGGAAAAGCAAGCAAAACACTGTGAGAGAAAATAAGGGAAACTAAGTCTGGATCCAAGGATCAGGGAAGGCATCTCTGAGGAGGTAGTATTTCAGCCAAGGATGCAGGAAGATAAAAACTTAACCCAGTAGAATTGGGGAGAAGAGCATTTCAGACACAAGGGCAGAAGGCCGAGACCCCAGAGACAGGGAAGCCTGCCGTCTTCTGTGGGTGACGGTGAGCAGTGAGGCGTGGAATAGGAGAGGAAGGCAGGAACAAAATTATCAGACCTTGGGGGTTATGGGGTTTTATTCCAAGTGGACAGTGACACCAAAAGCAGGATTGTGACAGCCCAAATTATGTTCCTCAAAGATCTCCCAGGCCACCAAGTGGTGTTGTTAAGTGCCATCAGGTTGATTGTGACTCCTGGTTTTCCCATAAGTGCCAAGTAGAACTGCTCTCTCGGGTTTTCAGAAGCAGGTCACCAGGCCTGGCTTTTAGGACACCTCTAGGCAGGTTCAGGCATCCCACCTCTCAGACAGTAATCAGGTACTTGACTGCTTGTGTCAGCTTGGCTGCCTGGCACTGGGTACCAAGTGGATTTGAAGAAGACAAGAGTGAAAGCAGGAAAACTGTTGTAGGAAGAAACCATTGTGTTAGTCCAGTGAGTGAAGGAATGGCTGGAATGAGAATTGTGGTCAGGGAGATGGGGAAAAACAGACAGCTTTGATGGGTCTTGAAGCCAGAGGTCTTGTAGAGGATCATAGCAGGAAGTAACAAGAAAAGCCCCAAATGCATATTCAAGGCTGGAATGCACTCGTTTCCATTTACCTGTCCCTCTAGGCTGCATCTCCCCTTATTCACCAAGATCACAAATCATCCCTTTCTAACTGGCTTAGCTTTTTAGTGACGCTTCGGGAACCAGCTCACTCTGGATTCTGAAGCTGTGGCCTGAAACCTGACAGGTCGCTCTTTGTTCTGCAGCCCACCAGGACCTCTGCCGAGAGCATCTATTCGCGACCCGGCTCCAGTATTCCTGGTTCACCGGGCCACACCATCTATGTAAGTAGCTACTGCTGGGACAGCGTGGGTTAGCAGGTCACACAAGCAGAGCAGAAAAGCTAAAACAGAAGAAAATTCTAAGTGATTTCTCTTTCTGTTGTAAGACCAGAGTTTCCGTTTTGCAGATCCGCCTTCTCAATCACATTTTTCTTCCAGTAATTAAGTTTTTGTTTGAGTGTCACTGAAATAATCAAATCAGGTGACCTGTAGAATGCAGTAATAGGACACAGGGCTTAAAAGTTTTTGCGGATAACTTGCTTATATTTGGCGACTGATTATACATTTTCTGATGCTAATTCTCAGGGTTCTTAAATTCTGCCATGAGGATATTTAAATATTTAGTTTAGTAAACATTCAATTCTAGTTTGTTGCCATTTGAGGTTTTAGGTTTTTTGCCATCTGTTTTCCTCCTCTGTAGTAAATTTAGGATGTTATCCTTAAGGTTTATGGACTTCTCTACTTGATGAATTCTATGTAGTTTTCCTTAAGGTTTTTGATGACTTCAAAAAAAATGCTTCCTGTATGGCCTAAATGGGTGGCTTTTGAAAGCATATTACTGTGCTAAGCAAAGCGTTTGGATTTTATTTTCAAGGTTTTTACTCTTTAAGTAAGACATACAGTTTTCTAATACACATTTCTCTCCAAAGAAAGGAGACTGCTTGGTAATTTTTCTTCCTCTTTCACTTTGCCAGGCAAAAGTAGACAATGAAATCCTGGATTACAAGGATTTAGCAGCCATCCCCAAGGTCAAGGCGATTTATGATATTGAACGTCCGGATCTTATTACCTATGAGCCTTTCTACTCTTCGGGTTATGACGATAAGCAGGAGAGACAGAGTCTCGGAGAGGTAATAAATTTCTGGAGGTGGCGAATTGTACAGTCATGGCTTTCTCTTTTGGTGCATGTATGAAACTGACTGTTTGGAGTCAGAATAAATCACAGCGTCCTTTTGATTGCATGCTGGGTGTTTTGAGGTGTTCAACAGCCTGTCACGAGATCCCTGCCCTCAAGGAGGTCACAGAGAAGTGGGAAAATAGACCAGCTGCTTGCTTGCCTTGAGCGGATTCAGACTGATGGCAACCCATGTATGTCAGAGCAGAACTGTATTTCACAGCATTTTTAATAGCTGATTTTTCAGAACTTGGTTGCCAGGACTTTCTTGCAGGGTACCTTCTGGGTAGACTGAAACCTCCTACCTATGGGATAACAGCCAGGCGCCTCAGTCATTTCCACCTCCCAGGGACTGCCACAGATACCACAGTGAAGAGTACTTGTGGGTCAGTACCACGTGGTAGAATAGCGGAGTCAGCGCGCTGAGATGGAAGCGGACGTCAGGGGAGACTCTGACTGAGTAAAGGAGGGAGGGTCTTGCAGGTGGTCTTGGTCATGGGCCAGCTGCAAGTATGTTTCCAGTGGTCCATGAGGAGACAGGGAGAGAGAGAGCTTCCTATATTTTGATAGCTGCAGTTTTCAGCATCTTAAGATGGTTAGAATGTGTAAGAAAAGAAAACACACAGAGAAGGGGAAAACAGTATATAGCCTAGTGGTAAGAGCGAGCCGGGGCTCCGGAATCTAATTATGTGGGCTCAGCCCGAGATCACTGCATGCTGGTTATGTGACTCTAGCCATGTGAAAACCCTTCTCATCCTAGTTTCCTCTTTTGCAAAATGGATAGGATAGTGATACAACTTACCTTGTAGGGTATTTGAGCGGATTAAATAAACTAACCAGTGCAAAGCGATTAGAAGCGGGCCAGACTTGGGGAAATAATCAGCAGGTGTCAGATCCCATTGTTGTTAGAGACCTATTAATGCTCACCCATCAGGTCCACCCTGCTGCTGCCCAACCAGCACCTCTTTAGGCCCCTGCTGCCACCCCCACCCCATCCCTGCTACATCCTTCTACCCAGATCTGGTGGGCTCTGGCCTGTGTCCCCTGGCCTCTTCAACTCATCTTCATTTTTTTTTCTTTTGAAAAACTGAAATCATTTATAACTGGTTTTGATCTACTCAGAGAACTGTTACCCATATAGCAGATTGAAATGAGCTGTTCAGGATTGAAACTGACTGAGCAAGCAGTAGCAAGAGACCTTCACATGGTGCTTTGAGATCCTGGATGAATAAAAGACATGAACACCTGTGACTTCTTCATTTATTCTAAATTTATGTATGCACCTCTTTTTAAAAAAAAATCTGGACTATTCCGGAGCTAAGTCTCCCTTGAAACGATCCGTTGGGCGTAAAGTGATATTTGTTTTCATGTAGCGCCACCTCGTGGTCACTTAGTTGTAGCAGCAGCTGCAACTGCCCTCAAATGCAAGTTGATCCACCTGGGTTTCTGAGTAGCCCCTGAGCCCCGGAGAGTTTCCTAGGGGTCAAAGCGGACAGAGAGTGTCCTGAACTCGGGCGCAAAGGGGCTGAGCTCAGAGAAGGTGTCCAAGAACGTTCTAGTGCTCAAGCCACACATGCCGGGATGGGCGAGTTGTTTTCTCATCTAATGAGGTGTATGTATGCATGTGGGAGCGTGAGTGCATGCTTGCGTGTGTGTGTGTGTGTGTGTGCGTCTGTGTCTGTGTTTCCTAGAAGTTCTATTTGGAGCAGTAAAACATCACCATACTCAAGTCCTTGGGCTTTGAAGTGACATTTTCTGGCCTTGAAATCAGACTCTGATACCTTATAAACTCGAGATATTAATACTTGCAGGTTTTCTGTAAGAAGGACTAAATGAGATATATAAATTAAAACAGTACCTGGCACACAATAAGTACTCAACAAAACGGCTGGCAGCCATCCTGATCACTGTCGCCACTGTCATAGCCTGAAATGATGACCTGTGGTGCTGCCTGTGTACAGTCTGATCAGAGGGAGTCCCTTGGAGCAGCAATAAGATCTATTAGTGAACCATTGCCCAAGACGTGCCTCTGACAGCTTAGAAAACCTGTACAAGCTATTTGTGTGTTTTTCCCTTAGTTATCAGCACTTCTTTGTTACACAGATAGCCCGTAAGGTCGACTACAGCTCTCAGTGACCTGTTTGTGCACAGAGCACAGCACTGCCTCATCCTGTGTCATCCTCACGGTCACTGGCATGTTCAAGTCCATCCTTGAGGGTCTCTCTCCTTCCGAAGACCCTCTGCTGCACCAAACCTGATGTTCCTCCCCAGCATTTGAGCCTGATTTCATATCCAGAGCAAGCTGTCATGATCCAAAAAGCTTTCACTGACTGATTTTCAGAAGTGGATCTTCTGACCTTTCTTGGTAGTCTGTCTTAGTCTGGGAGCACTGCTGAAACCTACCTAGCATAGGTGACCCTGCTGGTCTTTGAAATACAGGTCACATGGTGTCCAGCATCACAGCAGCGTTCCAGCCACCCCAGTATGGCAAACGGACAGATAGGTGATGGATTCTTATCGTAGAATCTGTTTACTGTCATTTTGGAAACACTGGAGGAGAAGCTTGAAGTTCTGTGTAGCCATCTGTGCCTTCTGGAAGTGGAAGCAATGGGTGCAGAATGCTGGTTTGGGAACAGGACAGACCCTGGCCCCTGCCCTCAGGGACTCTGTCTTGATGTGGCTAACGTGCCCTGGAGACAGGAAGTAGCAACAGATGAAACAGAAGTGTTGTGGTAATTCTGGGGCCCCAGAGAGTCTAGCAGCTCACTGTGAAAGGAGGGAGAGGAGCAAATTCTAGAACTGAGCCTGCTACCCTTGGTGGTCTGGAAGGCTTTGTCTACAGTTCATTCCTGTTTGAAGGCTGTTTGCATTTTAATTATAATGTTTCATCCATCCTTTCAGAAAGTGTTTGTTGAGCACCTAATATATGTCAGGACACTGTCTAGTCACCAGCAGTGCATAGTTATAAATAAATAAAGTCCCTGCCCAGTTATGCAATGTAGTTTTAGATGGTGGTAAGGACTTTCAGGAAAACAATGTAGAGTAAGGAGAAAGCGTGAGGGAGGTCAGAGAGGGCACTGTGTGATGGTAGTTGGAGCAGAGACCTCCCCAGAGGTAGAGGTTGAGCCCTGCTGGTGTCAGGCTGAAAGATATGGCAGGCAGAGGAACAGCACATGCAAAGGGCCTGTGGTGAGTGAGCTCTTAGCCTGATGATGTGTCCCCAGAAGCCACTGTCCCTGGAAAGACAGCTGGTGGCAAGCAATTGCAAGGCTGGCGAGACACCCATCATCGCAGTCTAATTTCAGTCACCAAACTCCTATTTTCAGTGATTGCTGGGGTTGTCATGCAGTCAACAATGCTGTTATGAAATCCTGTGTTTCAGCAGACACTGTGATTTTTAATATAAAACAAACTCTTGCCCTCCCCTCCCCTCCAGACCCAATTAGAGTGGGGGTGGTGAGATGCTGGCTTGTGTATTCTGATTCTAGTCGATTCTAGTTAAAATGGGTAGAGAACTAATAAAAGTGGTGACTTTAAATTCTCTTTTCTTCTAGTCTCCAAGGACTTTGTCTCCTACTCCCTCAGCAGAAGTAAGTACCTTTTTTTTTTTTGGAAATTAGAGGGGGTGGAAGTTGGGAGTTGCTTGGAACTTTCCTAGAGTGGAATTTTTGAGAAAGGACATTAAAAAACACCAAAAAAAAAAAAGCTTGTCCACAAGACTGTCATGAATATAAAGAGTATTACTTATAAAATATGGTATTAAAAAAAATTTCCATAGATTCAATTCCACCTCACAGCATAAGGGATAAAAATAGCCTTCTGCTGGCCTAAGTCTCGAATTTGTACTTCTAAATGGTGGGGAAAGGATTTGTGGTGACGAAAGCCACTTGTCCCAATGTGAGGCTTGTCTCCTCTCACCCGTAATTAATTCACCTAAATTTTAATGTACTAGATCCTCTGAAATCGTCACTGGTGAGTACTGTGTATTCTCCAATCAGAGCTATTTTCTCTGGAGGCCATTCCTTTAAACAGAGAATCAGTGGTTTGGTCATAAACCCAACTAGCTTTGTGGAGTCTTTTATAAAACTGGCTGGATCCTAAAGCTGTCCTTCTAATTCCAGAGAGTAAAAAACTCTGTAGTATTCTGATGGTTTATGACTGAAGACAGTGAACTGATTAATCTCTATTAGTATTCTTATAATTGATGAACAAGGTTATGAAGAATTGACTTCTACTTTTGGCTAGTTCTAAGCATGAAGCATATCATTTGAGGACATCTGCATTTTGGTGGTGTTTTTGCTTAGTTTGTTATAGCCAACTAGGAGAAACCAGAGTTTTCTTTGCATTTGCTCTCAAATTTCATGAAGCTGAGGTTACTGGGTTTTTAGCTGATAGTCGTTCCACAGTTCTTTTATATTTTTATTTTTATTGCATTAATAGAATCTTCATAGGAAAACAAATTCCTAAAATACTAAACAATATTTTTTGTACTTTTTTCAGTTCTTTTAAGTTTTAGTGTGTGTGTGTGTGTGTGTGTGTGTTTTATTCCCTAATTTTTTTCCCTAGTTGGGTCATAGGTGACATATTGATCGGTATGCCATAATTTGCTTAACTATTTCCCAGTTTGTTGAGCATGTAACCTAAATTTTTGCCTTCATGAGGATGATTTATAAATATCGTTAAATAAATGATTCCTTTTAAAGATGGTTTTAAATAATTTCTTTGGACTGTGTTTCCCATAGTGGGTAGTAGAATTGCTGAGTTTAGGGCTATGACCAGCTTGTTCTCCTAGAGGATTTAAAATGTCACTAGATGTCACAGAGCTGGTGGATTGGCACTTGGAACAAGTGGTGGGGTAACTTCTGAAGTGTGCTCCGTCTGTGCTAAACAGGCTCCCATACACGGGCTGCTCACCTCCTTGAAACTTTGTACCTTAGTGGGGAAGGGGTGCTATCCTGTAGGCTACCTTCCTTCTTGCTATGACAACCTGATGAAAGGATGTATGTAAACAGGCTTTGTAAAACTGAAAAGCACAATATAAAAGTGATTGTTGGAATTATTGCCTTTTTCCTACAGCTCTGTTGATACTGGAGTTCATGACTTAAAATTTTAGTTAGCACAAATACTGCAGGTTTGGAGCAAAATGCATTAGCCAGTAGATGCTCATTTACTAACATATAAGGAATATGGTCCTAAAAAACAGGCACCAAACCCAACCCACTGCCATTGAGTAGATTCCAACTCATACCGATCCTATAGGATGTAGTAAGACTGCCCCCCTAGAGTTTCCAAGAAGCACCTGGCGGATTCGAACTGCTAGCCTCTTGGTTAGCAACTGTAGCACTTAACTACTACTCCCCGAGGGTTTCCTGAGCATGCAGAGGTAGGCATTGTAGTTCCTAGGCAACATTTCTGGAACTTGGCTTCACTAGACAGTGCTGACCACCTGCAGATAGGTTTTGTGCTCACTCTTTCTCCGGCTTTGTTTCCAGGGTTACCAGGACTCTCGGGATCGGGTGATCCAGCGATCCACCAGCCAGGGCTCCATCAACTCCCCGGTGTACAGCCGTCACAGTTACACTCCGACCACGTCTCGCTCTCCCCAGCATTTCCACAGGCCTGGTAAGGACAGCTGTTTCCACAATTTACTCCCTGTCCTAATCTCTGTTCCTGGGTGATTTTCTTTTTTCCCACTGCTGACACTGTATTGAAAAATCTGGCTATTGAATATTTTTGCTTCTCCCCCAGGGGAAAAAAAATCTGAACAGATATCTGCTGTTCTATGTTCTATGTTTTCTTAAAACATCAGTCATCATTTTATGATTTGTAAAATAATTATGTATTGACAATGGATTACTTGTGAAAGGAAGGGAAATTTCGTTTTGTTGTTTTGTTTTGTTTTTGACTTGAAGAGAATCTCATCACTTTAAGACCTAAAGTTCTCTTGGAAGTTCTCCAAGAGAAAATATTTTGATGCACATTTTAGGCATATCAACCATCTAAAATCCAGCATAAGCCATCTGTTGTCAGATTTATTATGTGACATGATGTCACAAAACATGTTTAATTAAGCACCTTTAGAAGGAGGCTTGGTATTATACCAGATAACTTTGAGTCGTCCTTCTAAACCTAAAACTTTGCAGCTGACTCCTAAATCATCTATTTATATATATGTCTCAGAAATACACCACAATAGGAAGAATGTGATAGTCATGGACTTCCACTGATCTTTATTTGCGCAGAAATTAGTTCCTGTTGCTTTTAGTTGGGGTCTCCTGTGTAAGGAGGTAAACTCAAGATCCCAGCTAAGAGTCACGTTTCCATGAGCAATAGTAGATTCATAACGGAAGACTGAGGCCTTCTCCACAAATTTGGTAATGAAGCACATCTCTGAAGACTTCAGAGAGCCTAATGGCATAGTGGTTAAGTGCTACAGCTGTTAACAGAAAGTTTGGCAGTTTGAATCCACGAGGCACTCCTTGGAAACTACTGGGCAGTTGTACTCTGCTCTATAGGGTTGCTATGAGTCAGAATCAACTCAGTGGCAATGGATTTGTTTTGGGACTTCTGAAGATTTCATTTTAACCTCTTTACTGCTAGACAGTCTGACCAAGACAAGCCCATTCCTATGCTAAGTGATTTTATAAAAAATAAAACCAAAAGAAATAAACAGAATATAAAAAGGCTATAATCTTCTCTTAAAGCCTTAGATGTGAAGAACTGACTTCTATTTATTTGATCTTTCAGTAACAAAGTTTCCTTTAGGCACCTAAATATTTACTAAACATTTAATGAGTTATAGTTTAAGTGAAATGAGGGGGCGGGAGGCAGGGAGATACTTTCTTTCATTTTGGGTGTATAACTGTAATCTTTTTTTTTTTTTTTTAATGATGCCCTGGTCATGAGTTTGGATTCGAGCCCTTGTTTATTTGGGTGATGGAAAATTCCCTATGCTGCCACCCCAGCATTTATGCTGAGGTCACTGACACCCCAGCCATGGGGCTGTCAGGGTGGCACCGGGGAACAGGGAAGTTGTTGTTTCATAGATCCCTGAAGAATGGGCAAGTGGCAGTCAGGGATACCTCTTCCCCCAGAAGGCCATGTCGGTAATGAGCCCCGGCCAGTGTGCGCCTGTTCTGGTCCTGGTTCTGTTTTCAGTAACCTTCAGTGTTTCCTGTTCTAAGCATCTCTCCAGCTTGCCTTTCCCAGTGTATTTTTTGTGCATGCATGATGCTGATTGATAGAGTTTATACATAGACAGTTTGGGTTGTTATTTCTAAAGAGAAGCTAATGGGGTTCTGATAACATTGTGGTCGTTGTAGAGTACCCCAAAGTATCCACTCCCCAAGTTCTAGATCTCTGATGACAATTCAGATTCCCTAGGTCTGTGTTAGTTTTAATGTTCCAGGCTTCTTCTGAGATTTACAGAATTTATGGATCTCAGTGCCCTGCTGGGTGTGTCTCAGGATCCAGAGCAGCTCTTGCTGCCCGGGGACAGGATGAGGTTTTCCTTCCACACAGACAAAATAAAACTAAGCTTCCAATGGACAAATTGGCAGCTTGACAAAGAGCCAGCCCCTTATACATAAAAACTACTTTTTTCGAGTTTCTTGAAGTGATTATCTTTTTTTTTTTAACATGGGTTTCAGAGATCTCTGTTTTTTTCGAGTTTCTTTAACACACACACACAGACACACACAGAGAGACACACACAGAGACACACACACAGACGCACACACAGACGCACACAGACACACACACAGACACACACACAGACACAGACACACACAGAGAGACACAGACACACACACACACACAGACACACACACACACAGAGACACACACACAGACACACACAGACACACAGACATACACACACACCCCTGTTGCGGAGTTTAGATGATAACGCCCGGTACTGGCTCCCAGGGGGCTGGCATCATTCTGATACAGAATGTTCTAGAAATCATTCCTTCTCTATGAAGCCGTTTATTCCCAGAATGAAATCTGTATTAACCTAAACCTGTTTGCAAATACTGCCCCCCTCTGCCGTGGCTCTCAGCCGGTGCGTTCTTAACCCTTTTCCTTCCTTCTTTTCAGACTCCTGATTAACGTTGTGTGCTTTCTCTCCTCCCTGCCCTCGGCACAAAGACGGTGTCCCTGCGCCTGTGTTAATGTCTGCTCTGCTCTTCTGTTCTCCCCCTGCCCTGTCCCCGCCGCCCCGCCGCCCAGAGCTGCCGTCTCCTGGTGTGCAGAGGTTGTCCCACCTGCGCACCAGCAGCCTCAGCTCGGCCCACAGCGACTCCCGCCCCAACTCCCCCTTCCGACACCACTTCATTCCCTATGTCAAAGGTAAGGAGCCAGGCCTCCCCAGGCAGCACCCTGAATAGCCGAGATTTATTAGCTCCCTGGGAAGGCTAATAAGGTCTATGTGTCTCCTGGAGTGAGCACCAAGCTTCTGGCCTCTCAGCATGCCTGCCGCGTGTCATGACTGTACCCAGCGGTGCCTTAGAACTGGCATAGTGTCTCTCCTTAGGAGAACTATGGCATTTCTAAAGGCTCTAGATAAAGAAACAGGAAGTACATTGAAGCCCATGAGATGTATGGTCTACCGCTTAGAAAAATACCTCTCATTATTTTGTTTTTGTATACATCAAAAGCAAAATGTAATACATAACTGGTGCGCCCCTCCCCGCCCCATTTTTAATATGTAGTGTGTCTCAGCAAACACAGTTTAAGCAACAAATATCCCAAGGGTGTCTTGATGGCGAGAGACTCCTAAGAAGCCTGGGACTGGGATAAGACCCATGGCAACTGAGGAAGCAGTCGGTTGTTTCAGCTGCAGCTGACATTTCTTTCTTTCAGTGCATTCCTCAGTGGCCTTCTTTTGATGTGTCCTGATTTCCACACAACAGAGAAGGGAGGCTTCACCTTCTGTTTTCTGCACCCTTTGGGTGGGTGGGCTGGAAAATTAGCCTGCCCCGCGTTCTGTCTCATTCCGTTATGGCATCTCCGTTGTTTTCCTGCTTGTCCGTTACACTGCTGTGGCAGTTCTCAGCTGGGGCTTCTGTCCTCCTCCTCGGGCCGGGGAAGCCACAAGCCCTGAAGGAGTTTGAAAGAGACAACCTAAGTCTAAACTCCCAGAAGGACACTGACTTTCTCCATAGTCTCTTTTGAACCAAATTAACTAGTAACAACAGCTAAGGGGGGAGAGTAGGAAGCAGGCACAGATGTTGCCCTGAGTCTTAAAACAGTCCTAAGGGATCCTGTGTGTTTAAGCTCTCGCATGACTAACACGCTTGATGGGTAACCTCGGTGCTGTGCCGTCTTCCCAAGCTCTCATTTGCAGTCTGTCCAAAGGACTGTCTTTTTGATCATTTGGATTGCTGAACATGAGTTCTAAAAAAATAGACAGACTGCAGATACCCGTATGCAGTTGCTTTATAAATTTGCTGTTTCAGCATTTTTATGGGCTCTGAAAATAACGCTGTTGACAACATGCTTACTGAAGACAAACCATTTGCCATTTGCAGAGAGGTCAGTCTCTCAGTAGGTGCAGAACTTCCTAAAATTCTTGAGATATACTGAAAGTTAGTTTTATTGAAAATGATTGTTGACAGACTACTATTAATTGGAAAACCTGGTGGCACAGTGATTAAGTGCTACATCTGCTAATGAGAAGGTTGGGAGTTCGAATCCACCAGGTTTTCCTTGGACACTCTCCGGAGCAGTTTTGCTCTTCCTATAGAGTTGCTATGAGTCAGAATCAGCTCAACAGCACTGGGTTTGGTTGGTTGACTGCTAATTAGCATCTTGGGGAAAAAGCCTTTATGGTCTCAATTCCAAGCTGATCCTTTAGAGAATGTTTATAAAACCATAGGAAATAACTAAAGACACTTCACGAGTATATTTTAATGAGACTTTCCAAGAGAAGCCTTCAGCCCAATTAAGATTTTGTTTATTTCGAATACAAGAGAAAGTACGTTTTTAATTGATTAAAATGTAAACGTCATCTTTTGTTGCTGTATATTTGATGATTCAGAAAAGATACTTTTTGTAGAATGAAAAATGCCGTGTGCCCAGTAAAGCTACACAAAGTTTGTCCAGATAACCATAACAGGGATGTCACAGAACATACATGATAAGCAACACAGGTATCTGTGAGCAGCCTTGTCGAGAGATGGAAACCCATGAATGTGGCAGTCTCGGTTTGCGAGTTATCTCGGTCACTTGCTGGTTGTGTCGCCTTAGGTTGTTTACTTACCCTTTTGAGTATCACTTTCCTTGTCTGTAAAGTGGGAAGGATGGTACCCGCTCTCCTATATCGCTAGGAGTGTGTCAAGTGCCCTATGTGTGATACGTACTAACTTCACGTCAGCCCCCCTCACCATCTGCTTTCTGCTGCCGGTGGATTTGAACTCTTCACAGCAGCCCCCCAGAGAAGGGGGAGGAAGGAGAGGAGGAAGCCAAGGCCCTGGTTACGTGGCCAAGGGCTGCCAGCCAGGAAGTGGCAGTATCCGGGCTAGAACCCAGACCTTCCCTTCCCAGAAGCACTCCTTGAGATCAGGCACCTGTGTTTGGAATAAAAATATACACAAAGTCTGATTTTTAAAGTTAACTTTTGTTCCCTATCCGCTTTTAACCAGAAAGTTGCATTCACATTGAGGATTAGACAAACAGCTCATTTTAAAACATGAATCACATACATTACAAAATAACTCGTTTTTACTTTTCAAGAGCAATGATCAGATGGTTATGAAAATTGTAATACCTCTGTGTGCTAAACAGTGCTTTATAAGAAAATGTAGCTAGACATCCTTTCCTGTTCTCAGCCCAAATTTCAAGTTGTTAATGTAGTCACACATTATGGGCTTATTTTCTAAAAGTATTCAGCCGAGACCAATTCGCCTCGCCTGGGCCTGTGTCTTAAACATCTGGTAGACTCTTCCATTTCCTTTTTACTGGGCATATATATATGCTGATGGCTTGTTTGTATTGAATAAGTGATATACTTCAGAGGCAGAAAATCAGTAGGTAACAGTAAATGCTTAATTTTTAAATCTGGTGAGGTTTTCACTAGACTACAAAATAAATCATGGAGAATTTGTACAATAAAGATATGGCTTAACGAGCACAGTAGTGTTCACTGGCAACATGTTGATTCTCCAAGGATTTCTTTCTAAGATATGTTTAAAAATAAATGAATGTAACCTTTTATACAGAAGACCTTCCCAGCACTTAAAAATTTCAGCCCAGAGAAATCTTAGTACCATCTTTAAAGCACATCTAAGGTATCTTTAAAACATGCTAAATCTCCAGAGTTTTCTTGGCCCTTCCTTTAAACAATTACCTTGCATCCTGGAGCTTGTCTTGTGATCTTTGGGGAGTTACTTTTAAAAGAAGTGGAAGCTGGGGAGCTTAGGGACCTCAGTGTAGGGTGTCCGTCACAGGGGTGTGTCACTGAGTCCTAGCGGCTCCGACAGCCAGGAGCATGACCTCTCACTGCCCACGTCCACTTCCTGGTCCTTATTTCTGGTGCCTGTCTGCCCAGGCCCCACAGCTCACTGAGCTGAGATGCTTGCATGAGTATAAGGCTGAGACACACGTCCCAAGGATGTCTCTCGGTTTTCTTTGCTTCTGCATTCATTTTCTATAGAGTCCATCCTGTTTCTGGCTGCATTTTTGTTTCTGTTCTCTGACCTTCTTTTCAGCCTCATTCTGTGTTGGTATGTCATCACTGGACCGTTTTGCTGCATGCTGAGAGAGTAAAAAACATGATTTTCATTTTGTTTTTGGCTTTGTTTGTGCAGAATTTGCTGAGTTTCTCTTCCTTCCCCTTGAAATACTGTTAGATATTATGTTCTCTGTCCACGAAGTATAAATTACATCTGGGGGCAAGAAGGCTATGTATATTAAGCCTCTTTGAATGAAATCTTCCCTGTTCTGCTACGGATATGAGTTGCTGTGATACAAATATGTATTTGACATCTGCTAGAAGGAACTCAACCCTTACTGAAGTTTCAGCAAGAATTGGCAATCTCGAAACTATCGCAAGCTTCTAGAAGCTGCCAACACTGAGGTCCCTTCGAGATACTCCTTAATGTTTTGGAACATAAACACTTGGAATCCAGAAGACTCAGCAGTGCTCTGGCAGGTCCCTGCAGCAGCTGTGTGCTCAGTCACTTGTCCCGGGATTAGTCACTTAAGCTCAGGGTACCAAAAAGGAGGAAAGTGAGGACAAAGCATTTGAAGTCATTAAGTGCAAATGAGCTAGCAAGGGGTGAGAACGTTAGGCAGGTAAGGAAGAGATAAGAATGAAGACCAAGAAATAGGAATGTGAGTAGAAAGGATAAGTTCTTACCATGATAGCTCAGACTTCAAACAGCTAAAAGTGGCCCAACCTGAGGAGTTACTTAAAAGAACAAAATGACCAAGTATGATTGCCGTGTGTACTATTACGTGCTGTGTACACTTGTGTTTAAACAATGTCTACTCAAGGATGCTCGATAGACATGGTGGTTATGGTGGTCTTGGTACCTTCTGTATTTGGTGTTTCATCTGATGCCCCATCGAGTAATTTGTCGGAGTGATGACCTGAGCACCATATCCCTTTTAGGACCAAACAAACACATTGCCATCAAGTCAATTCCAACTCATACCAACATCACTTATCTTCTGGCAGGACAGTGTGGAAAATTTCATTACTTATGAAAATGGGTGTTTCAGTTAGAAAAGGGGAAAAAGCTTTTGAGAATGTTCAAGAATTTTTCTTTTAAAAATATGAAACAACAATAATAATGACAATGACATTGGTGTTCAAAGGGCTAAAATTTCAGAACTTGGCAGTAAGTAGTATGTATCAGAGACCGTGTTCCCCGGGGAGCCAGTGTGATGTGTAGAGTCAGATGGTACAGTCACAGGGATGAGTGTGTTTCTCAGTCTGCTTTCCCTAGCATGTTAAAATGTTTAGTTGGGAGGGTTTCGGATAAGTCTAGGGTTAAATCTGTCTACACAGACTCAAATATACTAGTGGGTTTTTTTTTTTCCCCAGCACCTGGAAATGTCAACGGTTGCTGAAGATATAAGGATGGACCGTTAAGTTGCGACCTCATCCTAGAAAAAGTGCTACGTACCTCATTGCTGCCTGTCACTACTGTCACCTTCAAAGTACTCCCCTTGGGAAGCTGTGCACTGACACCAGAGCCTAGTCCACCCTGCAAAAGAATTTGGAACTCTTTTTCTTCAGTGGCCATCAGAGCGGTCATGGGATGAGATCTGACAGTGAAGTTCATGAACTCATCCTAGAAAAAGTACTTTGAAGGGTGGACTAGATGCTGGCATCAGTGCATAGCTTCCTAAGAGGAGTCCTTCAGAGGTAACCATAGTGATACACAGCAATGAGGTATGTGACACTTTTTCTAGGATGAGTTCGTGAAGGTAACTGTCAGACCTCATAGACAACCAAATAGCCATGCAGCTGTGCACCCAGCTAGTAACAGCCGTCAGCCAACATGCACCCACTGGGGACACTGGCTTCCCCTCTGGAGGCTTCAAGAATTCTCACCCACGTCAGAGAAGTGTTGGACTCCCATTACCACTCCCCAGTGAGGACCACACTGATAGATTTGAATGCCTGACATGTGTAAATGTTTTGTGTGTCCATGACACTGACTAATAATTATCCAAAATAAATTTTATAGCATTTCATCTGGTCGGAGGTTAATTACCAAAACTGGGGACAAAAAAAGCACTGCCGTCAAGTTGGGTCTGGCTCATAACAGCTCCAGAGATCAGAGAAGAACTGCCCCATAGAGTTTCCAAGAGGCACCTAGTGGATTTGAACTGCCGGCCTTTTGGTTAGCAGACGTAGCACTTAACCCACTACACCACCAGGGTTTCCAAACATGGGAGAAGGTGTCCCTGGAATATCTGAGATTGTAAAAGCAGAGTTGGGTTGGAGGTGAAAGATGAAGACCTGGGGGCAGTGTGGTTCAGAGGTGGAAGCAGCCAGTGCTCAGGTAACCCAGAAAGTTTTCAAAAGACATGCCAAAATGAAGCAAACTGGTGGAGACTCTATAGCTCTTTTGAGGGTAGCCCACAAGAATTTTTGTTTTTTCAAATATGAATTTCTTTTAAGAAACATTTCTAGTGCTCTAGGAGTAAGAAATTCTTCTTAAGGGCCACAGTTAAACTGGAGTTATTGAGAGTTAAACCAAAAAACCAAACTTCCTGCCATCAAGTTGATCTGACTCCTAGCGAGCCTATAGGACAGGGCAGAACTGCTCCATGGGGTTTCCAAGGAGCAGTTGGTAGATTCCAACTGCCAACCTTTTGGTTAGCAGACATAGGGCTAAACTACTGTGCCACTGGGGTTTCTTACTAAGGGTTAGATAACTCTAATGGGAAGGTTACAAAAGGGGGTGCTATTGTGTAGCAGCAGGGGGCCTCCTTGAATTACGAGATCTGATAAAGACAGTGGTGCTTGCTAAATTAGGCCAATAGGGAGCTGCAAAATGAATTAGTTGACTTATTTCGATCTTCCATTCACAGACGTTTATTAAGCACTTACTCTTGGTTTGGCTACTGGCCCCAGAAAAATGAATGAGATCTAGTTCTAATTAAGCCTTACATTTCAAACAAGATTTCCTTCTTCATAAAAACCATCTTCTTTCTTCTTCTGCTTGTCTCCACTTGTGTTTTTTATACTTTTTCAAAGGTGAGCTAATTATTTCTCTTTAGGAGAATAATAAGAAATGAGATAGCTTTTTTTAAATTGGGTTTTTAATAAATCAGCACTTTGGAGCAGAACTTTGCAATTTTTTAGAAGCTAATGATCAGAATCAACTTCATAGCACTGGGCTTTTTTTGTTTGTTTTTAGTAAATATCCAACTTCAATAGCAAAGGCATTTTAAGACATTGCAAACAAGACATTCACCTCACTCTAGGAGGAGAACAGATAATGTTTGGGAAGACCAAAACCAAAAGCCTGGTGTCAGTTCGAGCTGGCAAAAACAGGTCAAACCAGCAACAAATTGTCACCCTGTGTTTGTAATATCTTACTTCCCACTGGGCCAATCTGTGATATCTATATATATACATAGAAAGAGAGATTAAAATTATTAACATGCTGTTTTAAAACACTTGCAGTTAACATCGTTCATACTTTGCTGACTAGATACAGCACAGTTTGACTTGAAATTGGCTGATACCAAGATTTATGATTATTTAAAATCAATAACATGAAAAGATAAATCAGACTCGCAAGATTAAAAACTTTTGTACTTCAAAGGATATCATCAAGAGAGTAAAAAGACAACTGACAGAATGGGAGAGAATATTTGCGTACCATGTATCTGATCAGGGACTTGTATCCAGAATATGTCAACAATGCTTGCAACTCAACAGTGAAATCAATGGCATTCCTAATTCCCTGCCTTTCAGCAGCCCTCCATCTCTTGGTGTGTTCTTGAGATGAAGTGCTCCAACACGAAGCAGGAGGAATTGTGAGCAGTTGCTGATCTCATTTCCACTCTGCACACAGCTCAGGTCATCCCTGCAGTCCTCCTGACCAGGAAGGAGCGCTGTGGCTGTGGTGACAGTCCTGGCTTTTGCAGCCAAGCCCCACCTCTGCTCTCCAGCCTCCTCTCTGTCCTTGTCTTTCAGGGGACCTTGTAGTCCAGCCCCATTGATCACTCTGGTGGCTCCCACACACCAAGGCCCTGCCACACCTCCTTTACCCTGGAGTCTTCAGCCCTCTGAAATACGTCCCTTCCCACCCCTCTGTCCACCCACTTACCTGGTGAACTTTTCCTTGCCCAGCTCACCCTATAGCTTTTTTGAAGAAAGTAATTGCTCCTTCATTGGCATTTCACAGCATTTTTCACATACTTCTGATAACCAGTTACATGGTATGAGTTATTTTGCTTCAATCTATCTCCTTCAGTAGACTCTCAATCCCCTGAGAATGAATGAAACATAATCCATCTGCTTATCCTCAGTCGTAATACGATGCCAAGCCATAGTAGGTGTTCAGTAAACGTTTCATGGATTGAATTATTTGGTGGGGGGAGGGGTTCCAGGAAGGGGGTGGCTATCTTTATAGAGAAAGATGGAGAGAACTGTAAGTCATTCCAAAATATCTAACAGAAAGGGTTCTGCCTATCTTGTGTATTTCAAAGAAAGGAAATCAGAAACATGCTGCAAAGAAGCCATTGTGTATTACGAAGGGTAAGGACTAGGTGACCCCACAGGTCCCCAGACTTAGCCTTCAATTCAGAGAAAGACATTCCAGTTGCCAGCCTCGGCTGCCACGTGCCTGGAAGTGATTGCATCTGGGTTTGCCTGGCCCCTACCTTCACATGCTTGTGATCTAACCATCTGACAGCTAATCCTGAGTCATTAGCAAACGACTTTCCATTCCCTTCATTATCTTCCACCCGATGGGTCTCCTGCTAGCGCCGCCTCCAACCGCATGCCGTGGGAATGACGCACCTGACTGCTAGCCGCTTCTGCCCTGGTTCTGCCCTGGTTCTGCCCAACGCTGCCCTCTTTCGGAAAACTAAACCCAATACCACCTTTGCCCACTACACTGATGGATCGATTTTGTTTCTTTTGGTTCACTTTTTCAATGTACCTCCTTCTAGTTGTTGCCTTGGGTTTTGATTATGCTTGCTTTGTTTTCTTTCTCGCTGTCCCTTCTCTCATTGTGTTTTCTCCATTCTTCTCATTGGAGGCAATGAGCCGTCCAGCGGCCGGAACTCCCCTCTCCCTTACCGGCCAGACAGCCGCCCTCTCACTCCAACTTACGCTCAGGCCCCTAAACATTTCCATGTTCCAGGTAGGAGCTGACACGCTCTGTGTCTTGGTGTCCTGTCACAGTGTAGAACGTAGCTTTGTGACCTTTGTCTCGTCTCCATCTCTCACGCTGTTTGAATTGGGATGCGCACCATTGGTCAACCCTAAATTGCAGGATCTGACCCAGAGGGCCTTTTAAAGAGTGTTACATGTGAAAAGCCAGGATCACCTTGAAGGTTAAACGGTCTCATTTTTTTTGGAGAGGGTGGAGGGCAGGAGGCAAAAAAAAAAAGGAAGTTGAGTTGTTTTGTTTATACTGAATTTTTCACTTCATCTTTACCTTAGCTCTGTCAAAGGCTCACTGTGGCTCGATGCCATTGACTATACCTGTGGCTGTCTAGTGACCTTCTCATCATGAGGAGTGAACCACAGTGTTGCCTGGTGGTGTTTTTATATTTTCTGTTTCTCTCCAATGTGGGGATTGTGTCCATGGAGTTTTCTTCTAAGGGACATGTCACTATGGGTATGTTGGATGATCTTTCTACAGTGCCCGGCTAACTAACTACCCCTACAGCCCACCAAAATATCTTGCAATTGAGCATGGTGCGATGTAGGCAGCTTGGCTCTAGTGTGTACAGGCTTTTGCTGTCACAATAGAAATGGCACTTGGCCGTCAGGAACTGGAAAAGCCCAAACCATCAATATCTTCACATTTTAAGTCAGTTCAATACACAAGGGCAGAATTGGCCATCTTAAGGGTCACAGTATGATTTTTCCAGCAGAAGTACTTTGATTTGCTTCTTTGTGCTATTGAATATAGTTTAATAAGTTGTCCATTATGTTTTTGTTAGTAAGCTTATTTGGAATCTGTAAGAGTTTTTCCTTTTTCATTCTAAACTTGCCTAATCAAGCAAAGTTTGATGAGATTTGGTCTTGGTTTTCAACTTCATTGAAATAAATAGTTTCACGGAACCTTGAAAATCAGTGTTCTATGTTTGTAGTTTTTTGGATTTATAGTAATGCTCCACTGACATGGAGTTCTCATGATTCTGGAGGAAACAGAAGCTTTTGAAATTTCCTGAGTCTTTGCATTTGAAGAAAAATGGTGGTATAATCCAATAGGGTCCTGAATGAACAGATGACTAGTATTTAGCATCTCTTTCCTTTTTCTTTGTTTTTTTTTTTTTTTTTTTTTTTTTTTTTGAGTTTGGACTATACAAGTTACAACTTTTTGAGCATCCCATCAGCATGTTGAGCTAGCCTACATATAAAAAATTGTTTCTGTGTTTTTAAAATATAGTCTTAATTTTACTACATTGCTTTCCACTGTTCCACTCATTGGTTGACAAGTAAATTGAGTATCTACTGGGAACTCAATTTCCAGACAGTAGCCACTTGGGGGTTTGTCCCGAAACTGGTTACATCTTCCCCACCATTAGAGTACCTGTCCTGTTGCATTTCTTCCTATTTTTAATCCCACTTTTAATGAAGTGTGTATTTGAAATAAATGGCTCATGAAGTAATTACATCTCTATGTATGTACTAAGATGTATTACAAAGGCTTCCATTTCACCTGTCTATAGTAAGTCACTCATTACCTGTAATTTTTTCTTCTAATAAGCTCAATCTTTGTAATACAAAAGTTTACCGTCTGGGGTATTTTTGTTCAAGAGCCTTCTGTTTGGTTTGCTCTTTGGTTGATCTGTTTTCCCATCGCTGACCTGATTCTCATAATCACACACCTTTGCTTTTCATTCCACAGATCAAGGGATCAACATTTACCGAAAACCACCCATCTACAAACAGCATGGTAAAACCCGCTCCCTTCTGTGTAGTTTTTATAGCACTGTCGCTGAACTCCTCTGTGCTGGTCCTTGAAAGGCTTGACTACTGCGGCTTCTGAGAAGCAGAGTGATTCTGGGGCAGATTCTGCTCTTACAGTCCCTGGTGGGCTAACCTAAAGGTCGGAAGTAGAACCCACCAGCTGCTTCTTGGGAGAAAGATGTAGCAGTCTGCTTCCATAAAGATTCACGGCTTCGGGAACCCCACAGGCAGTTCTACCCTGTCTGTAAGGTTGCTGTGTATCAGAAGCCACTCGGCAGCAATGGGCTTGGGTTTTGGTTAAGATGTAAAGATGGTGAAGTTAATTTTCTAGATGGAAAACATTTAGTATAGTTAGGTGACTCCTAGCCTGTTTCTGAGTCCGGGAATCCGTGGGTCATTCTTGTCATGGAGAAGGGGAAGTGTTGTTCATATAACAGATTGCAAATGTCCTAACAAGTGTGTGTTTTTTTGGCCAGCAAATAATAGAACGAAACTCAATAGTCGTTTTGAAGAGGTTGCAGTTAGTTTGACTAGCTAAAAGCAGTGAAAATTAATTTGATGACGTCTCCACCGACTTCACCATCTCGTTCCTCAGTTGACTCACCTTGCAGAGAATGTAGTTGTTTGTGTCCTGCCCTGAGTGGCCAAGTCAGAAGCTGAGATGAGAGTGCTAGCCTGGTCACAGCTCTTTTCCTAATGGCCGTGTGGTGTCACAAGTGCCCCTCTCTGAGTCTACACTTTCTCATTGGTGAAACCAGTGAGTTAGACCAAACTCAGAACTTCCTGCTGAGTCAGTATCACTGAAATGGAGTTATGATTCTGATTCTGTGTTTCTTTTCTGGAAATAAGAATTTTTCAGCCCAGAAAATCCTATTATGCAAATCACATTTTCCTCCAGCAGTACTGGGTCTCTAAGGAGCTCAGCTGTCCATGAATGGATAGAAAGCAAAGACTGGCCTTTGGCTAATTGCAGAAAATTATGCTCAGATGGTGCCTGGAAATTTGAAGGCTGCCTTTTGAACCCAGCTGACATTAGTCCTTAAAGATTATTAGTATGACAAAAAGCAAACAAAATTGAAACTATGTAAGGAAAAATAATTGGGCCGAAAGTCTAGAGAGAAAAACACAGAGTGTATTGTGGTTCTAGAACCATCTTTTGTTTTTTGGATTTTTTTAATTATTATTATTATCTTTTTTTTCTTATAATGTTTTACATCATGTGCTTGCTTTTTAAGTTTGTTAACATTGCTTTTGTTTGTGTTTTTTTTTTTTTATGGTTTAATGTCTTCCCACCCACTCATTAACATGTGAATGTTTAACTAACTACTGACTTCACCAATTCTAATACGTAAGTACTGTTTGAAGTCATGCCTGTTTGTTTTGTTTTGTTTTGTTTTTAATTAAGAATAAACTTCCTAGAGTTTGGTTTATCAATTTAGAGGCTCCTTTTTTATACTAAAATCTGTAGGCCCTGCCTCTCTAAACAAAAATGATGAAATAATGAAGATTTATAGAGATTGGATACTGTTGGATGATTTATTTTTGAGGAGGCTAATAGGCTTATTTACATGAAATTTACTTTGAATGAAAACTTGACTTTCAGTCTGTTATAAATGAACTGAGAGTAGCCAGAGAAGTGCTTCCAAAAGGGTGTTCTGCAGAAGAGCAGTTTTCCACATAGTTGTAACATCAACAAAAAAATAATCTGTGCTTTGCTACACTTAGAAGATGCTACATTCAAATAAAGTCGCACCATTTTTTAAAATGTAGTGTTTCCCAGTCTGTAATATGGTAAAATATATTATACGGTGTTTTCCAGGCTGAATTTTTTTTTCTCCTGAGATTAGCATTAAGGAAGATACTTTTGCATGCCTGACCAACACCTAGCCTTGCTCAAGTCCCTTTAAGTAAACTGAGGCCCAGAGAGACCCTGAAAAGATATGTAAGTTGGAGCTGCAGAGTCAGAAAGTTATTCCAGATTTAAAAAAATAATTGTAAAACTACATGAGTCCATGGACAAGTTTTATTTCCAGCATTCTATTTTGAAATGTCAAGTAGCCTTCCAGGCCAGTTTGCAGTGTTAGTGGAAGGACTCACTGAGTGGATCTGAATTGCTCCATCTTGATGATTATGAGTCCCTGGTAGTGCAGTGGTTAAGCACTCAGCTGCTAACCAAGGGGTTGGTTGTTCAAGCCCCCCAGCTGTTCTGCGGGTAAAAGATGCAGCAGTCTTTCATAAAGGTTATAGCCTTGTGAACGCTATGGGACAGTTCCACTCTGTCTTATAGGGTCATTATGGTTTGGATCAACTCAAAAACAACAAGTTAGACTTTTTAGGGGGTGGATTTCAGTGCTTAGATTTAGGCCTTAAGCCAGCAAGTCCCCCTCATTGCTGGTAGTCTGGTTTTGCTGTTGCAGAAATTGCATGGCTGACTTGTGTGGGCATACCCTTGAATAAGAACAGTTACTAGGCATGACAAAGACAAGTTCCAATGTTTTGCTAGACTCCTACAGGCTGAGAGGAGATTTTCCCAGCCCTACTTCTCCTAGAAGTAGGGTGTATGTTTATACAGTATGTATACAGTATGTTTATACAGTATGTAAGAATGAAAAGGTACTGTTACTCAAGGGGCCAAGCCAGCCAGCCCTCTAGTGACTAACAGATACAGCCAAGTAACAGTGTTATGCTTTCAACTGAGCTCTTGAATTTCAAGTTACTAATTTGACTTTCTAGATCCTCTGGAAGAGGATTAGCCAGTGGAGCTTTCCATGGTGCTGGAATTCTTCCCTAAATGTATTAGCCAGGACATAAGCCCCACTAAATCACCTGTGGCTACTGACCATCTGAAGAGTAGGCAGTGTGGTCAGACTACATGTGTAGCTAGCATTGGATGACACAGCTGGAGAAAAGGTTGTTTGGATGCAGAACAAATGTGGGATAAAGCTTTGTCTCTGATTGGAAACAAGGAATATGAGCTGAGTTGTCAGTGGTCACTGCTGATTGAATGGGCAGTTAACAGTGGTGATAAACTGGGCCTCGTAGGGCTGTAGATGCTGCCCAGGAAGAACAGAATCCCATGGCAGTGGGGCTGGACCACCCCTACTTGCAGATGATAGCTAAGCTCCCCTGATTCCCACCTAGATGCAGCCGCCCTGGCAGCCCAGAACAAGTCTTCAGAAGACATCATCAAGTTTTCCAAGTTCCCAGCAGCCCAGGCTCCAGACCCCAACGAAATACCAAAGATTGAGTCGGACCACTGGCCTGGTCCACCCTCACTTGCCACCGTAGGTATGCACTGCTGCCACTAAGTCCCACGAATACATTTCTAGGGGGTGGTCTCAAAATGAAGCTCTTCAACAGACACAAGAAAACATGTCCTATTTTAACAAAAGAAGAAGAAAGAAAGAAAAATTTTTAAGGGAAGTGTGATCCAGAGGTAGACCGGTGAAGAGAAAGCCTGGTATGGTATTCATTCATATGCAGAATGTTGAAAAGTTTCAGAAACTCACCCAAGGCCTTGATCTAACCAAACCCACTAAGGCACAGAATTAGTCTAAAGTCTCTGAGATGCAGAACTAGTCTACAGCTTCTGGTTTGTGGTGACTCTCAGAACTGCAAAACCAATAAAGCTTTTTAACACGTAGATCAAGACCTCAGAACCAGAACTTTGTTCTGTATAACCTGAGTCTGGTACTTCCCTTGGCTGAGTATCCTCACAAACATGACTGCTTTCAGTGAAACTTATTTTAGACTATTTCTGGGTTTTAGTACTATTTCTCTTAACCATCAGTCTTAACGTTTAAGCACATGCATTTTTCTTGCAAGATCACACTCTTGGCTGCTAAGAAGGATGATGGCAGAGCAGCATTAAGTGTCCTGAGATACTGTGTGAAGTTATATGATTTTTGCATCTCTCATTTCCATGAATTATGTGCTATAATCTCACCCCTGAGCTATTTCATTCTTTGCTTTGAATCACAAATTTATGCTTTACAGTTATGTCTCTGTCTTCACTGTTTTGTCAGTAATGATGTCGTGTGGCCTACAAAGAGGATTAGCAAACAGAGGCAAACAATTCAGCGTCAGCCTTAGAAAGATGAGACTGCCTTATCCTGTTTTCTGTTGACAATCTAAAGGGCCTTCAATTTTCCAAAATTTCCCGTTTTTCTTCATCATGCTGTTTTTTTACCAAGTTACTTTTGGGAGAACCTTATGTATAATAAAAGTGGATTGGGGAGCAATTTAAACTGGTAGAAAGCACTGAAGAAAAACCCACCACCTCCATGCAGTACTCACCGGTTTTCTATAGAGTGTGTTGACTTAAGATTCATCTAGTTCTTGTTAACCTGTGTCAGTTAATGTTTCTTAGTATGGACTAAAGAGAGAAAATTCATGTTGACATTTATGATTTTTAGAACTGAGCTGGTGGTCTGCTTTTCTCCACCAATCCATGCCCTTCAGGAAGTTCCTGAAACCCCTGAAATTCTTGGTTTAGCCAAGTTGCTTAGCAGAGACAATCAAGTAGCTCTGCTTCTGGAGAGCTTGGGTAGAGAAAGGGAGAATAAAAATTTTGTTGTTAAAACCATTACATCTAAATCTGCTAATGCTCTTTTGGCTCTTTTGGGAAAGTTGTGGGCCCATTAATCAAAATGATAAACACTATCAGTTGCAGTTTATTTTGATCAGATCAGCAAGCTTTCCTGTTCCCTGGCTTAGCCAGCTTAATCTACACAGTCTAGGGGACAAAAAAAACTTTCTCTAATCCTTTCAGCTATTCAGGCAGAATCCATCTTCCCCATGCCTGTCTCCCCATTTCCAGGAAGCTCAAAAATTGGACACGATTTGCCATATTTTGCCTAATAAATAACTTTCAAGCTGTGCTGACCCTTTGAACTCTGTTACTATCAAGTTCCTTCCTGACCGTTTTTGAAGGACTGAGGAAAAAAGGAAACTTTAGAGACTCTTCCTTCCCTTTAAAAAAAAGAAAGAAAGAAAGAAAGAGTGTTAATGTATGGTGTAAGGTCAAAGGTAGGCTGTTGGTATTATGAGAAGCCTCAGTATTTGGAAAAAGTGAAAAAGAAGACTTTAAAACTTGTTACAGAAGCGTGATCATCATACCTGTTTGATTGTAGAGAAATGAATCTGGATTCCTCACTCATTGAAAACTGACCCCAGTGACATAAAATAACAGCCGTAGGTACCGCCACCGTGGACTCTGACCAGTGGTCATGCGATGGCTTAGGCCGTGTCAATCACAAAAGCAATCAGAGTTCTAATGGAGCAGGCCCATGTTGCAAGGCCACTCACTGAACTGGCTTGTCACACTGGGCTCCAGCCAGTTGTGCTGAGTAGGTGGTGAGCACTTTTCTCTTGTGTTGTTTACCATAAGATGTTAAAGACCACTGCTAATTTGGCCCATCTACTAAACTGAGTACAGATGGGCTAGTCCTTTAAGATTCCCTTGTCATCAGGCTGATTGAGAAGTTGTCTTTGCTGTGGAATTAGGAACTGACATGAGACGCAGATCTAGTGGCAGAGAGGAAGATGAGGAAGAACTCCTGAGACGCCGGCAGCTTCAAGAAGAGCAATTAATGAAGGTGTGTCCTTAAGTTACCTTGCTGCTGTCTTCCAGTCAGTTCCATTCAGTCTGTATCCTTGGAATGACTGCTTTGCAGGTCATTGAGATGACTAAGGGGTGACCCCAGCCCTTGAAGGGCTTTCAGTCTTGTGGGTGAGACAACATGGGCATCTACTAACGGGAATATGACAGTGTATAGTGGGTTCTGAGGAGCTGACATTGAGGCCAGACACCAAAGGGACATGGAATATTTGGGTTTTGCACGAAGAAGAATGAGACCAGTGTGTGTGTGTGTGTGCGCGCGCGCGCGCATGCAGGTTTATGTGTTAAAATGATGCTGTAAGAACCAGGTAGAACCAAGGTGGTGTATGGATACAATGAGAGGGTCAACATTTTCCTCCTTCTCCCAGAATCCCACTCTGCTGCTGGCATCCCCTGGGGACTGAGTCTTTCTCTAAGTCTTTCCCAGGTGTAGGGAGTCTAATATATATGTACTTCTGGGCCAGAAGGAAAGGGAGGATAAGGGGGACTGCTCCCAAGTGAGAGACCCTCATCATACTCTACCGTCACTAGCATGGGACCTAGAGAATCCCAAAACACCAAAGGGGGATAGCCAGTTATAGCCTGGGCTGGAGGGAGCCAGGTAATTATAAAATCACCCACCAATAAGGGGCAGATGCAGCCCTTGAAATGATGTTTTCCCAAGATGCTTAATTACATATGAAAATGCATGTGATATTAGTTATATGGAAAAAGGATGCATGGTTGCATTGATAGTATGACCCCAGTTTTATATGGTATGTGTGTAGAAGAATACCAGATGGTGCTCATCTCTGAGTGAGTGGTAGATCATGGGTTACTCTTCTGTAGTTTCCAGAATCTATACAGTGAACATGTATTACTTTTTCTTTTGTGTTTAAACAAATCAATGCAGCTTTCTTTTAAAAGTTATTATTCCCACCCCACCTTACCTCCTTCCACTCATAAAAAAATTCACACACATGCACACATAGCTCCTGAGGTCACCTGCTAGCAGTTTAGAGCAGGAAAAAGGGAGGAAGAATATTCTGTGGACAGCCTGGCACTTAAGGAAGTAGAGCATTGGAACTGAAAAGGCTAAGAGGATTTCAGGGTCTAAAGCATGACCTACCTCTTCAGGAACTCTGAGGTTGTAGGGATCACAGGTCTCTCCAGAGCCACTAACTTCTTCCAAGATCTTCTAAGAAGAAACTGCACTTCTGTGAAAGTCATTGCAAGATTCACTTTGTTTTTTTTTTCTTATTCCCCCTCTGCAACTAGCTGAACTCAGGCCTGGGGCAGTTGATACTGAAAGAAGAGATGGAGCGAGAGAGCCGGGAAAGAGCCTCTCTGTCAGCCAGCCGCTATGATTCTCCCATCAACTCAGGTGAGCAGAAGACCCACCACCTTCCTCCAGGCGAGAGTTGGCCCCCCACGTGCAAGGAGGCAGTGTTGGCTGTCCCAGGAGAGGCAGGACTGGTTCTACTGGTACCTGTGGCGTGGTCTACACAAGGGAAGCCTGGGAATCCACTCCATTTCAGCTGGTGAACATGTCATGATTCTTCCTGGTGTGTGTTTCCTTTCTGCTGGAAATAGGGAGCGCTTGGAGGATCTAATTCTGAGAAGTTGGTTCCACATGCTAGGGTGACCTAGAACAATCATGGTAGAGGGAAGCAGTGAAAACAGAGATCTTTATAGAGAACAGGATGTTTGTTTGACTAGAGAAAGAAGAAACTAAGCATTGTCAAGTCATTGTGACTTTCATATATTTCGTACAAAAATCTAAGGACTGAACAGTGGTGTCCTGGACATCTGAAGGAGGTTATTGATCCGTTAGATCAGAAATAATCTATCAGTACATTTTGACGGGTTTGTATTTATCATAAGCTAATTCTCTCTCAGGCCACAGAGTCTCTTCTTCTGTGTCTTGAACCAGGAGCATAATTTCTGTCCAATGAATACTTTAAAAATTGTAATTAGTATTTACTATATGTGAGTGTTTTGCTAAATATTATTTAATCTTTACAAACAACATGCCAATGAAATAGATGCTATTGTTATGGTCCCTGTCTTATAAATAAGGAAACTGAGGTATAACAAGTTTAAATAACTCATGTCACCTAACAACTAGCAAAACTAGGATTTAGGTGTCTAGGTATTCTAGCTTCAGAGGCCATGTTCTTAACTACAAGACCCTGCTATCTTGCGTGACCACCTCACGCGCATTGGTCTTGGATTAGGTTATTTAGTCCTTAGATTAGCCTTTAGATTTCCTCCTGATTTCTGAGATTCTGATCTAGTAAAGTATATAGTACTTTACATGAGTAGATCAAGACACAAAGACTTAAAAAGATTAAATGCTATTCCTAAAGATGCCAAATTAAAAAAATGCCATTGAGTCAATTCTGACTCATAGTGACCCTATAGGACAGAGTAGAACTGCCCCACAGTTTCCAAGGAGCACCTGGTAGATTTGAACTGGTGACCTTCCTGTTAGCAGCCATGGCAGTTAACCACTACATCACTGGGATTTCCTGTTTCCAAAGATACCAAAACTCACTGCCCTTGAGTTCTTTCTGACTCCTAGTGACCCTAGAAGTCATAGGAGAACTGCCCCATAGAGTTTCCAAGGAGCGCACTGCTGACCACTTGGTTAGCAGACATAGCACTTAACCCACTACGCCGCCAGGGTTTCCTGTTCTCAAATAGAGAGGTGTTCAATTGCAGGGCTAAAACACACAGCCAGATCTGCCTCCTCCCCCCTCAGGCCCAGCTCCCTGTGAAGCATCTGGGCTATTGACAGATGTGATTTCCCCGTAGCAGGCCCCCCAGGGGTCTAACTGTCCACTAGACCTTGATTATTTACATGGCTAGCTTCCAGGGCTACCATCAGGGATGTGTGTGGGCCTTTGCATCCAGACGTCTCTGGGTCCATATCCTTGCTTGGCTGTTTGTTAGCTGAGTGATCTTGAGCAAAATATTGAACAACTGTTACTCCCATTTCCACTTCTGTAAAATGAAGTTAATAATTGTGTTACTAAGGTTGTAGTGAGGAGTCCCAGACATAAAGTGTGCTGAGCACTTAGATGCATTCTGGAATCTTGACATCCAGGTAGCGTCAGCCTCAGCCAAGCGATCTGTACCACCACCTTCAGCCTCCTCGGGAATGACACCGGATGCCCATTCCTGATGTCACACAACTGTGGTGACATGTTGGGCACACTTGCCCAAAATTGTTTCAGTGATCTATCTGAAAACTTCTTTCTGCAAGGTAAATTTACATTGGAAAATTGGACCTCCAGTTTCCTAACACTTGGTCTTTTTCCCTTTTGTTTGGTCTTTTAGCCTCACATGTCCTGTCATCTAAAACCTCATCTCTCCCAGGCTATGGCAAGAACGGACTTCACAGGGTAAGATTTGTTTAACCCTCATGTGGCCACCAGCTGTGGTGCTTGTTCATTATTTGAATGTTACTTCCGTCTCCAGGCCCATTGAAAGCACCCATGTGTGTCTGAATACATCTAACTCTTGATCTACAATTTGGAACATAATGAAAATTAGCATCTCCCTAACCTCCCGGTGAAGTCTCTGAGTTGTGGGCTAAAATATTTCAATTGAAAGAAAGAAAAATTGACTCTAGAGAAAAGAATAGCCTGTGTAAGCTTATAGGAAGACTAGATCCAATAATTATGTAGCAAATACATTCACAATCAAGCAAAAAAGAATTGCAACCTTCATCCTCTCTGTTGGAAAGAGAACAGTTGTTACTAACCTCCAGGCCAGAGGTAGAACAAATGAAATTATGTAACTCAATCAGCAGGAGATACTCACTTACCAAAAGCCTCCTGTGTGATAGCATTAGATACTCTGCAAAAAAAAATAGATTTGATAGGGAGTAGAGGAATTATTGTTGAGTGCTCTCAGGTAAGTTCCAGCTCCTAGTGACCCTGTGACAGAGTAGCACTGCCCCACTGGGTTTTCTAGGCTGTAACCTTTACAGAAGCAGATTGCCAGGTCCTTCTTCCAAGGGACTGCTGGGTGGGTACCAAACGCTGGTGTTGCCATAGGCAACAATGCACTTAACCCTTGCACCACAGTGCTCCTTAGGAAGGAAAAGTCATCAGGGTCCAGAAGTTTCACTTGGAAAGATTTCTTAGGCTTTATTAAATCTCATTCTCTTTTCAGCTGACTCCTAAATGGTTGCTGTAACTTTTCTAATAAATTGTTTTCCTTGTCTCAGCCTGTTTCCACAGACTTTGCTCAGTATAACAGCTATGGGGACGTCAGTGGTGGAATCCGAGGTGAGGCTCCTGTGGCCAGGCCACTGCCCTGGTGCTGGTTGCATCCTCCCCTGGTACCTGAGGTCCGTGAGGGGGCCATGTGATGACAAGTAGATTGGCTATATTCATGCTGTCACACTTCTCAGTATAGGATCGCACACAGTAAGATCTCAGCGGATCTCTGATGAAAGAAAACCGCGAATAGAGTTTGTAAGAAGTGCGTTGTGCTCCTACTAAGTGCTGAGCAGTCTACTGGATACATGAAATGCAGTCAGTCAGCGACAAGACATGGCCCTTTCCATCGTGATGTGTATGTCCTAGTGCAAGAGAGAGAGCCAGCATAAGGGCACTGTACCCAAAGGGCCATGGCAGCTTAGTGTGACAGCTCTGACGACTGGAGATGCATAGAGAAGGAAGGGGATATGTTTAGGTCATCAGCGAAGACTTCCAGGAGAGAAAGGATGTAATAAAGGACAAAAAATGGAGCAGGTGTTGCCTGGCTTTAGGGAGACAGGTGACTGTGCGTTTGGAGATCCAGAGCAAGAAGAGAACTTGATGCCTTGGGGGAACGTTTCGGAAACTACAGCAGAAGCTAGTTATTCTATTAAAGTTTCTATGGTCTTCTATGGTCTTGGCCTTATGATATTATCTTTTCCTTTTCAGACTACCAGGTATGGGACCCTTGGCCTTTGTGGAGTTGAACGCGCCGACAGAACAGCCATCTTTCCATCCAGATGTGTATCGTTACAGAAGAGTTTCTTTGGAAAAGATGCTTATTTGGGTTGATTGATCTAATCCTATGTCCATAGCCATGAGGAGCAGGCAATCCTGGTGCTTAGCTCAAATTGTCCTTTTAGGCCTTGGGGACAGAATGTCAACCAGGCCAGCTGTTGGAGGACCCCCTTGCTCTGGCCTTGCTTGGGCTGGAAGCACACCAGCATCAAGACTCTGCCCCTGTGTGTCGTTTGTTGTTGTTTTCTTTTCATTATAACCACAGAATGTTAGGTCTTCCTCTCCCTTGCATGGTCCCAAATGAAGAGAAACTTGTGTTTCCTGCTGGAGGACAGGAATGAGCAGTTGGCTCTGATACCAGTTCTTTCTTTCTTGAGCCCAAACCATGTAACATTGTAATGGAGATAGAGAAAAGCAAGAAAAAAGAAGAGAGCAACGATGGACCCGGCAGGATGTTTGATATACTATATACTTTACGACCTAGAGCCTACATTCAGAAATAAGTCAATAGCTACTAAGCCAGGGTCTCTTCCCAACTGATACATCAGGGAGCAGTATTCACGCTCTTATTCAGGAAAACTCGTGCTTTGCAAAGTACCTGGGAATCAAGATAGCACATCTATGAAATAGGGGTGGTAAGGATTAGAGATTCAAAACAGGGGCTTTAGGGACCCCTGAGTCCGCTTCTCAGCTTCCCGTGCTGTCCTGTGTGACCCCTGACTTGGCATTTCTGTTGCAGACCCTCCCAGATGGCCACATGCCTGGAATGCGGATGGACCGAGGCGTGTCCATGCCCAACATGTTGGAACCAAAGGCAAGTTCACATCTTCTCTTTCCTCTGGCACAGGCATGACAAGCTGGGACACAGCCTTACAACTTTCTTGATTTTCTGTCTCTTCATTGTCTCAGAGTGTTGTGTCCACTTTGTTCTGGGCTGGGGAATTCAGGGAAAACCGTTAGCAGGCAGCATCCTGCCATTCACTGGTTTTGGCATGTGGAGTCCACCAGTTAATCACTCACTGTAAAGCTCTGTGTGTACAGTGAAGTGCTGGCATGTCTCTCCCTGTGACCAGCGGATTAATTGGTCCCTGCCATGAGCATTGTGAGGCATGCCCAGTCCAGAGGAGCACAGTGGCAGAGCGCTCCAGGTAGGTGGCAAAGTTGTCCTGCTTTACTCAGAATCTTCCCACTTTCAGCACTGCCAAGTGCCAAGTGCCATCGAGTCGGATCATATCCGGGGAACCTCCTGAGTCCCAGGCTCCCAGGCAAACATTAGCTCCAGAACAACCTGCACACCCACAGTGGCCAAGAACCTGGGCTTGCTGGTAACCAGGGCTTATTCCAGTATGTCAGCCCAAGAACACTGCTCTGGTATAGCTGACTCAGGACTAAGGAGCTAGTCATGGAACGAGATCGTTGAACCCTACACGTAGTCATCCTGCCAGATAACAGCATCGTGTAAAAGACAAGATGAAACCTGTAATTTCAACTCTCTGTCTGTCTCTTTTTTTTGGACAGCGAAAATCTTTAACAAACCATTCGCCATGTCAATGATTTTTTATTATGTAAGTATATATGTAAGACAAAACATTTACTTACCACTGCAGTGTTTTTTACATGGTGGCATAGTGGTTAAGTGCTATGTCTGCTAACCAAAAAGTCAGCAGTTCAAACCCACCACCAGCTATTCCTTGGAAATTCTATGGGGCAGCTCTACTCTGCCCTATAGGGTTGCTATGAGTCGGTCACACCAGTTACATTCCCTGGGTTGCATAATCATCACCTCTCTCGTGTCAGAAACTCTGTTGGCACAGTGATTACCAGCTCAGCTGCTAACCAACAAGTCAGCAGTTCGAATCCCCCGGGTGCTCCTTGGAAACCATATGGGGCACTCTGTCCTATAAGGTTGCTATGAGTCAGAATTTACTTGACAGCAAGGGTAATGGGCATCTGTTTCCAATTTTTTTCATCAACCGAAACACAAACTCTGTAAGTAAAACTTCCCGTTTCCTCCTCTCAGGCACCCCAGCAACCATGAGCAAACTCTGGCCTCCGTGCGCTTGCCTAGTCTACATATTTCATATAGGTGGGATCACAGAGCACTTGTCCTTTTGTGGCTGACCCCTGTCCCTCAGTGTCATGTTTTCAAGGTTCATCCCTGCCGTCACATGTATCTGAATGTTATTTCTCTCTGTCTGAATGATGATTATTCTCTGAATTTTTATCATCATCCTGAATACCTAGCAAGTCTGTATTCTTTCAGTCAACGTGACTCTCTAAAGGCACATTGCTATGTGAGACAGTTATGCGGAGTGCATAAGGTAGTGTCCCCGTCCCCCAGGGAGCTTGAACTTCAGCTGGTCCCAAAAGAGGGACATCATTACTCTGATGTTCACATTCTTCTCTCTTAGAAGTTCTGTCCTGGGAGTACCAGACTTAGGTGAATTCTGCTTATTAATAGAATGCGCAGCATTGTTCTAGAAGAGAGATTTTTCTTTCCTTGTCAGATATTTCCGTATGAAATGCTCATGGTGACCAACAGAGGGCGCAACAAAATCCTGAGAGACGTGGACAGAACCAGACTGGAGGTAAGAAAGGAGACCCGATTGCCCTTAACCCTGGTGGTGCAGTGGTTTAAGTGCTACTTCTGCTCATCAAAAGGTCGGCAGTTCAAGCCTGCCAGGTCCTCTTTGGAAACTCGATGGGGTAGTTCTACCCTGACCTATAGGGTTGCTATGAGTTGGAATCGACTCGGCAGAGTGGGTTTGGTGCTGTTTCTGCCCCTGTGAATTTCCCCTACAAGATGGTTTATTTCTTCAGTGAAAACAAAACTAAAATGACCTTAAAAGGATGAACCCAGTAGTGTGGGTAGAACTAAGAGGTAACTTTGGAGGAAACCCCAAATTTACGTTTAAGACTTAAACCTAAAAATGCCTGGCGAAAATACAGAAGAGCCACCCCAGAGCCACAGTATAAATGCAGTCATTTTCTCTGGAGATCTGATGGTCCCATAATTACAGCTGACGATGAAGACATGAGCACCCTGTCCCTCAGCCCATATCCCTAGATCCCTATCCAGGTTTACACTGTCAACAAGTTGGCTGTTTCCACATTCCTTGTTAAAGGGTCATCTGGGCCCATGTACCCAAGATCTCCTTAGATATGGAAGACTGAACTTTGTTCTTTTTCATCTGAATGATTCTGATTAAGAAAAAGTCTGGCTGCAAACCTCTTAAAGAACCATGACCTTTTCCCTGACAAAAGGCAGCGCCTTTGTATAAGATGTAAGCCTGGCTCAGAGAACAAAGGCTCTGCTATCTCCAGGAACCATTCCTAAGAGGAAGGACAGTCCCCCGACTGAGACCCCACATCCACTTGGACACCTATTGCTGAGCCAGGAGCCAGCTCTGGGGCTCCCAAAGACCACGCTGAGGCCTCTCTCTAGCTTTCGTATTGCGGTGGTTCCTTTTTCCTGTATCTTGTCAACACTTCAGAAGACTTGAAGGAGAGTCACAGCATAATGAATCCCTTCCTATACCCTTCACTAGGTCCCTGGGTGGTACAAACAGTTTGTACTCTGCTGTTAATCAAAAGATTGGTAGTTCAAACTCACGTTGTAAAGATGCAGAAGGCCTGACAATTCATTTCTGTAAAGATCACGACCAAGAAAACCCCATGGCGCTCAGTATTACACGAAGACATGGGTTTACCATGAGTCAGAATCACCTTAGTGGCCTGAGTTCTATTTGTTTTTGTTTTTGTTTTCATGGTGGTTGTTTTAATAGCTCCTCACTGTTCAGTGTTGTTATGGGTTATTACTACTCCACCAGCTCTGTTTTCTGATGGGAGGGTGCCTCACTTAGCTGGACAGGTAAGGAGCCCCGAAACCCACAGCCTTGTAACAAATCCTAGCCATGCCACTTTGCTCCTGAGAGTGATTATTTGTCAAGTGGAGAGCGACTTCCAGAGCCATCCACATGACTGTTGTCACTAACCCCTGTCCTTTCTTCCCTTCCTTTGCAGCGCCACTTAGCCCCAGAAGTGTTTCGGGAAATCTTCGGAATGTCCATACAGGAGTTTGACAGGTTACCTCTTTGGAGACGCAACGACATGAAGAAAAAAGCAAAACTTTTCTAAGTCCCACACGTCGACAGCCATTAGAAAACAGGAGTGACTGTGGCAGGGACACATAGGATGTTGTATTAAGACCCAAAACTTGATTGGAGAATTTGCAAACCACTGTCTCTCAGCAACAACAGAAAGGGAAAAATCTAATCAAAACACCCATCAGCCAACTCTGGGGCCAGCCAACAGCAAGCCTTGCCCAGAAGCAGTGGGGTAGAGATGTCTGTGTTCTCACACTCAACAGTAGTGTTCACACGTGACCTTTTATGTGACCTTACACACAAATGGGAGCTACTTTCTTCTTTTGTTTTCCTTCAACTCTTGCCCAAACTAGTGCTGCCTGTAAGGGTAACAGCCAGCAAGTGCCCTTAGGACAACGCACAGGAAAAAAAGAGCGGCATGAGTTCCAGAGTATGACAGTGTATTTGGCTAAGAAGTGAGCGAGCCCCAGGAACATCCGTGTGGCTTCAGGCACTCTGCACAGTGACTGTCCTGGTGGCCTCGTGCAGCTCTGCCCATGCTCAGCTGCGGTGGAGAGCAGATGTGGCAGGCGACTCTCTTTTATTTTCAGCAAAAGTTGTTTTTAACAAACTCCTTGTTTTCTGCTGTTGGCTGGAACAGAGTTAGCAAAGGACTTGGCCTTTTTTTTTTTTTTTTTTGAAGAGAAGGAAAAAGAATGAAAGGAAAACCTCCCCTACCATTTTTTCTGCTTGAGAGAGTGTGCTGGATTCTTCATCCCCACTGAGAACAGGGAGGTCAATTGGGCCCCACCTCTAGGGTCACTGTGAGTTGGACTCCACTCGACAGCAGTGTGTGTTTTGCAAAGAAAGGAAAGGGAAGGATTGTCTCCTGATTGGCCAGGTTGCCTGCTGTTCGGTGATGCTGGCAGCTGTGTTTGCCCAGGGCCCACAACACTCTTGGCAAAAAAGAAAAAAAACAAGTTTGGTGTCCTAGCAATGGGAGTTCTCCAACCTGCCCCCACTGTTTTGCATCTGGCATCCTGCAATCAAATCTTTAGTGCTGATCTTGTTTTTTGAAGGTTGGTTAGAGTAATAGGCTAGGGAAAGGCACATTTTTCTCTTTTTCAGTGTCCCTACAACTCCCAAAGTAGATTACTTCAAATGGATTTAATTTGGCCTTTTCAGCTTTTCGTCTTGCCTAGCTCTGTGTGTGTGTGTGTGTGTGTGTGTAAGTGTAAGAGAGAGAGATACACCCAGAGTAGCAGAGTGAGTCTGCATGTGCTTTTAGTCTCATTTCTGCTTGAATGTTTGTCCCCCTGTGCTGAACCGTCGAAGGGACAAATGCGTAGATGTGATACACAGAAATCGAAGATGTGGACGAGGCTGAACCACCTGTACCGAACCGCTCCTCATTCAGGAAAGGGTGTTGGTGCTTAGCAGCCAGGAACAAATGTCACTCAAGTCTGCATCCGACTGAAAACTGGAGGTGAGACCAGGCTGTGTGTGAGAGTCAGAACGTCTCATCTGAGTCCTCAAACTCAGCAACGTGAGATTCAGGTCTGAGCCTAAGATTTCACCAGCGCACATATAAGACCACAGTGTGACTCAAATAGGACGCAGCCTGGATGAGGCGAGTCTCTCCAACTCCACACACAGAAGGAGAAAAATCAGTGATACATTTATTCTCATGCTTGGGGCTCTGCTGAGAAATTTCAAGCTCTGTCTTAAAGCCAAAGGAGAAAGCATTTGAATTCACCTGCATCAGTCCCTGGTAATAAGGATATTAGGACCGCTTGCTGTCTGTCTGTCTGACCCTGATGGTAAAAAGCAAGTAGGCTGTTTCTGGAGTCTGCGCTGTAGACTGGCCGCGGGCAGCACACGCCTGGGCACTGGGTGCTGGAGTGGGCATGAACTGCTTGGCAGCCTTCCCTGTCTGCTTGCGGGAGTAACCGACGTTCGCTTGCCTTTGCAGCTCTGTGTACTGAGTGTGGGATGAGCATTCTCACGCACGCATGCACGTTTGTGTGTGCACTTGCGCGTGTGCACGCATTGGACGGGATGGGGCCGAGGCGATGAAACCAGCCGCTGCTGGACCTGAAGCTTGACTGCGGCTCGCAGCATTGCCTCTTCATGGATCGTTTGCCTCTTGCTTCATCCAATATCTTCACTGTCTTCTCTTTGATCGCTACTTCACGGCAGCCTTGGCCTGAAGCCTGTGTGTCGTGTCCTTGGGGTCCTGCCCTTCAGGCTCCTCATGGTGCGTGAGCATATGGGGAACAGGGATGGTCCCGCCTCAGCTTTTCCCTCCCGCAGCCTTTGACGACAGTGGCCTAGTGAGTTCCAGCACTCAATGGGCAGAGGTCTTTTCATTATGCAGACAATAAAGGGCCCCAAGATTTTCGTTGGTTAAGGAGCCCTGACCCAAGCATACCTTTGCAGGTGTGCTTTGTGTCAGTGTAGGAGAATTCAAGGTATTTGGAAAACATGGGCACCATCAGGTGGTTTCGCTAAAGTTCCTGCCCAGTGGTCTGTTAGTACCTGTGTCCTAGGATCAGGACATTAGTCTGAGAAAAACACGAACTGTCCCTATGGTCTTTGCAGGAACCCAAAGTTAAGGGGCCTGCCGTTAATGCGACTACTTGTATCTTTTGAACTCAGTTCTGTATCCATCTTGAGGGGGAAAAAAGACCGGTCTCCACACCAAGCATACTAGCTGATTTAAACTATCTGCTGCAGTAAAAGCATCACCAGAAATTAACAGTAGCCTCCTGGCTACAGGCTGAGCAGTGATCTGCTGTGGGGAGGGGACGCTGGACCCCAGAATGCAGACTAGGGTCCCAGCAGAATGCTCCAGCCGAGAGAAGAGGGCAGAGGGCAGCCTGGTTCTCCTAACCGGTCAATCGAATGCATGGGGTGCGGTTTCCTCTTTGTGACATTACCCTATTACCCTGGGCTCAGAATGGTGTCTTCAGAATGTCCAGGCCACTGTGCAGAAGATTCATGTCCCCAGCTTGATGCCAGCCCCACAGTGCCTGTAACGTTCAGATTGTGAACACACATCACCGGGGGTGTTGGATCTGAGGAGAAACTGTCAGCAGTGAGTTCCCCTAGTGCGTGTATAAAGGGCTACATTCTTAGAGCATTGGTTGTACTTGTGACTTCTTAAGATCATACCGATTATATAAAGTAAGAATCGAAGAGGTGTACACGAGACATGAAAGCCAGTGCTTCCTTTCAGGTTTCTTTTAGAAGAGCCAGGATAACATTTAGTCTTCCTGCATTATTTATTATATCCTGCAAATACCATTTGGAAACTTTTGCATCTCTGCATCTGCATTTTGCTTTGGGGTGAATCAAGAGGTGTTCTTAATGACTTCTTTGAAGACTAAAGATAGCCTGTTCCCTGAAACTGCAAATAGAAAAGCTAGTTAATTGGTAATAAGGTACAAAAAAGAAGAAAGAAAAAAAGGTTTTCTGTCTGTCATATTCTCTTGTCTCCCCCTGCCTCCCTGCTCATCCAGAAGTCTGTTTCCAAGTCAAGTCACCTCTTCAAGTGAAGGCTGGAATGGTTCTTTTTTTCATCTTCCCCTCTTCAGTGTGGGTATATCATTCAACTTGGAGTTGTTGAGCTGGTAACATTTATAAAATTTGCACCTAATTTCTTTGCACTTGGTGCAAACACCTTTTTCTAAACAATTGCTTTCTAGACAATGATATAAAATATATATGTTTTTGCAAATTAAAAAAAAATCAAATTAACCACTGTTGAGTACGTAGGTCTTTTTAAAACGGAAAGCAAACTTAGTGCCAGCCTTCTCTGACGTGTTGATGTGGCAAACTGCATGCTCACAGTGCCCTCACCTGAGTGAAGGTCATGAAAGACAGTGGGAGAGACACAAGCTCGCGTCACCAACCCCTCTGTGCCCTGTGAAGCAAGCTCAGTTTATGTAAACCACCTCTCTGTAGATCTAGAAACTATTTTGTTGGTACATCCAATGCCAGGCCTTGATTGCATTTGATTTTTTAAATTATTATCTCTTGAGCAACCAAGTGTTTGCCAGTATACCCTAAAACACACTCTTCATTGTTCTCTTTCAAAAAATTTCTGTCCAGGAAAAGAGATGTTTAGGGCTTGAGATACGCGATGATACCACCTGAGGGTGATGTACATTATGGGAACTACACTGCAATGACAGGGAGAGAAACCTTTCTCTTTGCAAATTTTTTTTTATTGCTATCTTTTACACCTACTAACCAGGAAGCAATGGAGAGATGGTTATCGATATGCTTTGCATATGGATTTTTATGTTTTCATTTGGTCTAGTTTAATTCATGGCAAAGTCAAATGAACAAGGAAGGGGGAGGGGAGGGGAGGGAAGGGGAGTCAGTTTAAGCTGAAAGCAACTTTCCAAACAGTAGATGTGTACACTGCTAAATGACTCCAGTCTTTTCTGAAGCATAGGGTAATTGAGTGTGATTGTCATCATTCAATAAGAGTCTTCCCAAAAGTGTCTCTCTCAAGAGTGAAATACCTGCTTTTGGAATACATTGACACAAGGTGGAAGGAGTTCATGACTGTGTACATTGACTGAGAAAGATGATGAGCTGCTAAGTGAAGGCATTTGTCTATTAAGAACAGACTCATCCACTCATCGTATGTCCTACCTGTGAGTCACCCACAACGCTGCGTCAGAGGTCTCACAGGTCTTTCATTTTAAGTTCAGCTGGTAGACTTTTTCTCCCCCGACCAAGTTTGGAAGGCGTATAGTTCTTCTCTCTTAATCCACTTTGGGAAACCCAAAAGCAGATAACTTGGAAGAACCCCTTTTGAAAAGCAGTGTCATGTCCCCTGTGAAAGTGAGTGGTTGTCTGTATCCTGAGTACCACGTGCTTGTCTGCAGGGGAGGAGGTGGCCTGCCAGGCTCCAGGCTGCTGTGCTTTGGGACTCCCTTACTTGCCCACCTCTCACCCCCCTTTGAGCAGCACTTACCTGCGACTCCTAGGCCGCCGCACCCAGCATCACTCTTGTATTCAGAGCAACGCATTGAATAAAGGCGTGCGCTTTCTTGTAAATGCCTTGCTTCGTGTTTTATTTCTTGTTCTGCACCTTCCCTTTCAAGTTCTGCCTATTTTAAGAGTATCAACGGAACTTCTAATAACCAAAAAAAATAAAAATGTGAATGCCACCAAGGCCTTGCCAGCCAAGTGCATTTTTAGCACCTAGGAAGGCCAGTGAGAGCAAATGTAACAGATAGCACAGTGGGAGTCTCCACCGACAGCTGGTTCAGTAATCCAGATTGTGTTGACCAAGCCAACAAAAATAGTACAGTTACACGGAGATCTTTGTGATTGGGACACTACATCAGCATGAAACCAGGAGAACTAGATGGTGCCCAGCCACCACCAAAGACTGCCTGGACAGGGAACTCAATGTAGAGTCCCTGACATAGCGTGAGAAAAAAGGGAGGGCAGATCTAGAACTCTAGTAAAAGACCAGACTTGATGGTCTGACAGCCTGGTGGGTCCTCCGAGAACATGACCCCGGACCTGCTGCTAGCCCAGAGCAGAAACCGGTAGGGAAGACAACACTTCAGACAAAGATTGGACTGAACTGTGGGACATACAGCTGTACAGGTGGTGTGTGTATTTTATGCTTTAATATACATATGAGCCCATGCAACTGGTTTCTTTTTAGAGGGGAGAGGGTGGAGAGGAGGGATCAAATGTTGGCTAGTGGATACTAGAAGTGACGAGTGGGAAGGAAGGCTGCTGTCATAGGGTGAGGAGAGCAGAGTTGTATAGAGGTGGGAGTTTGGGGTTTTACATGGCTAATTGATTTGGACTGGCAAGCTTTCACTCAATCAGATTTTTTAAGTCAGAAAAAAATTACATAGAGTTGTACTGGACTGGTCTAGCTGGTGTGGTTTTATTTATGACACAGAACTAAGGCAACTTCCTCATTTGGACAAGCCTGGGGATTTGAGGAGTTCTGAGAACAAGAATTTCAGAGCTACCTTGAATGTGGGCCCTTTGAATAAAAATGAAAAGCAATAGGGAAAAAGCTCAGTTGAACATGCCTCATCATGGCTGTGTGATATCATGTAGATTCCCACTCACAGTGACCCTAAATGACAGAGTAAAACTGACCCAGGAGCTTTCCAAGGGGACAGTCTTTTGGGGAGTAGATTACCAGATCTTTCCTACAGAGCCGCTGGTGGATTCAAACCACTGACCTCTCAGTGAGCAGCCGAGAGTTTACCTGTTCGATTTCAGCTTGTTATTATCTCCACTGCCAAGATTACAAGCCTGCTGGAAGAAAAAAGGGGGGGGGTCTGTTCATGTTCAGGAGCTCTGGATGTGCAGTGGTCAAGAGCTTGGTTGCTAACAGAACAGTAGGCAGTTCAAATCCATCAACCAGTCCTTGGAAACCCTAAGGGCAAGCTTTTACTCTGTCCTATAGGGTCGCTATGAGTTGGAATCAACAGCAGTGAGATTGGTTTAGGTTTTATTCATATTCCAGGTGCCCTCCTCTGACCTCAACCTTCTGTTCATGGTCTGTCAAGCCTGTACTTGACCGTCATGCTGGCCTTCACGCAGGCCCTCACCTAGACACCGGCATTGAGGTGGTCCCCATGACAGTCACTGTGTTTATTCTGTTCTGTAGAAAACAGGTCAGGAGGCCCGGAACCCTGCTCTGTGTTCTGTTTCTGCCACACTAGCACCACCACTTGAGGCAATATAGCCATAGCCTGTTGTTGCTCTGCAGACCCAGTCGTCAGCTCTCTGTGGCATTCACGCTGTTGACTGTCCCTTCATTGAAATGACTTCCTGTCTCACAGACGCGGTGAAGCTGAGGGAGTTGGGGACCCTTCACGAACGCCGCTCAGCTCGGCTTCACCACCCACAACTCCCCTTCTTGCAATCCTACATTTGAACCCTTCCAGTTCACTGAGAGCTCCCCAAAACCATCACGCCCTCATGGGCCTCAGCAGCTTTGCCAGTGGCATTTCTTCTGTACAATGTCTAGCTCTCCAAGGCGGTGGAGAGCGGAGAAGATCTGACCCCAGGGAAAGCAGGCAATGACCAAGCCTGCTGTGTGAACCTTGCTGCCCGCCCTCAGTTCTTTGGTGATGTCCACTTGAATTTCCCATGGGATCCATTTGCCCTCAATCAAAGAAGAGCCTGAGTTCACACCCTTTCTCTGAGCCTGCCCTGATCCACCCAGGCCACCTGGCCCCAGCAAATTCTTTGCATGCCTATGGTTGAGTCTCAGTATTTGCCTCTTAGCAAGTGCTGCCTGGTGATGTTAGCTGGTGTGTGTGTGTGTGTGTGTGTTTATCTGCTCTTACATGAAGTATCTGTGCACTGTGCAGAGAGCCAGGCACCTTAGGTCGGCGTTAACCACAGCCCTCGTGACAGCCGTGCAGGGCAGAGAGTTGTAGTTCCACAATCCTGTTAGCAACTCTGTGGTTAGCCCCAACTTGTGACGACCCCATAAACGACAGAACAAAGTGATGCCCAGTCCTGTGCCACCCCTGTGATCGGTTGGAGATTAGATGGTTCTGCTCCATAAGGTTTTCATTGTCTGATTTTTGGAGGTAGAGATCCAGATCTTTATTCCTAGTCTGTCTTAAACTCTACTGTATAGGTAAGCTTAATTAGACCTGCGTCAGCCAGTGAGTACCAGAGCTGGCTTCCCCAGCGTTGTCCCATTTCAAATCCTGTGCTGTTTTCCTCCCGTGAATCCCAGACGGCAAAGCTGTGTCTCCTCCCTTCTAAACCCCCAGGACCCACCACACAGAGAGCAGGTTCTTGGTGAGACTGGCCAGTCCTCTGGGTGCTGGCTGTGAGCCCCATCGCCGAGGGTGGATTACCCAATAGACAAGGCACACACACGGCTTACTTGTGTTTGTTTATCTGTAATGCTGATTGTCACTTGTTTCTGACCACGTCAAAGATGTGGTAAAACCCTTGTGAAATTGTGCACGACAGATGAGTAAACACAAGTCAGCCCGTGTGTAACTCACTTCCTGGTTAATCCACCCCTGCCCATCACCACCACCAAGACGCAGTGGTGAACAATGTTGTTTATTTTTAATGTTTTATTGTGATTAAGTGAAGTTTACAACCCAAGTCAATTAGCCACACGAAACCGTATACACACACACGTCTATGCAACTCTAGCTACTCCTACCCTGTAACCCCGCGGTCCTGCTTTCTACCCTGTACTTCTGGTATTCATTCGTCCAACCCCTGCCCTCTCCTCTTCAACCTCCCGTCTCATTTCTACAGAGAACTGCTCCAACAGCCTCATGTCTGGTGATCTGTGCTGATTTTTGTCTGCAAAATTGTCTTCAGTACTGGTCTCAGCTCTGGGCGAGCAGTCAGTCTAGGTAGGGGCCGTGTTCTTGGAGGACCTTCCAGAATATCGGACTGTCAGATCTGGTCTTATAATAGAATTGTAGATCTGCATCCCTGTTTTTCTACCTCTACGACAGGGAGTCTATCTTGTTGAACAGTGGTTTTAGAAGTGCTTGCTAGCCACATGCCTCTTGGGCCAATTAGCCTTTCTATGCCTCAACTTCTTCATCTGCAGAATGGGCCAAAATGATAATACCCCAAAGAAGACCACTGCTAAATAATAACATGTGGTCGGCCCTTAACCCAGTGCTCCCCAGACAGTGGCTGCTTCTGACATTTCAGTGATATTTATGAAATATAATTAGCCATGTCACTGAATTACAGATGTAAAAAATGTTGAAGCAGCAGATGCTTTGCCACATACGTATTTATCCCCCCCCCCTTTTTTTGTGTTACCTACTAATTAACGACTTCGACTTGGAAGAATCGCTCTTTGACTCTTGATTTCCTTGTCTGTGAAGCAGGACTGAATACCTTCTCTAGCTGTATGACAGGACAGTGAGGTCCCCTGAAGTCAGGCGGAGGGTGGGAGGGTGCTGGGACACAGGAAAGCATTATGTTAACAGATGGAAGCTGATAATGAGTGCCTCTATACTTAGATAAGATTCAGTATTGTTTTTAATAGCATAATCATTCAGGAATTTTAGCTTTTGTCCTGAAGTTTTGTTTTGCTTTCTCCAGCCTTCCTAGCAGTATTGCCACAGAGTTGATTTCGCCTGCTAGCAGCCTCCAGTGACCCAGCAGAACTGCCCTGTGGGGTTTGCAAGGATTGTGTGGCACCTGCCCTCGATTATTCTGCAGTGACCTTCACAGGAGCACATCCGTGTGTCTGTTGCCCAGGGGGCTGTTGGGTGGGTTCCATTAGCAGCCCAGGGTTTAACCCTTGCACCACTGGGCTCCTTCTCCACGTCATATATGGCATTAAAGCAAGCCCACAACTTCTTTTCTATGCGTGAGTAATAGTACTTTCCTTCTCTATGCAACAATAGTCTAAGCCTGAGATCCCCTGACGATGTTCAAACTTTTAAAAACTTTAATCATCACAGTGATAATGATTTTCATATTTCTATTATGAACCAGATTAATGGAGTCTGTGACATGGAACTTCCCAGGTTTAAGTCCCAGCTCCACCAATAATTAGCTATGTAAGCGTGACTTTGCGCAACTTTTCTAAGCCTGAATTTCCATTTCTAGCATAGTGGTTTAAGTGCTACATATGCTAATCAAAAGATCAGCAGTTCAAATTCTCCAGGCGTGCCTCAAAAACTCTATGGGGGGCAGTTCTACTCTGACCTATGGGGTTGCTATGAGTTGGAATCAACTTGACAGCAGTGGGTTTGGGTTGTTTATTACAATAGTGATAATAACCTCAAAGGGTTATTGTGAAAATTCATGCTGTGCTGGACCTGGCAAGATACAGAGAGAGCATTCTAATGTTAGCTTTTATTAACAAGTTGCTACCAGTAATAATGGCTTACTAGTCCCAAATCCTGGGCTAAGCTTATTGTATGGCTTATTTGATGTGGTTCTTTACATGGCTTCTATTTAGAGTTTAGGTAACTTAGACAAGATCTGCCCACCACATCATGTGGCTGGGATTCAAATCCTGCTCTCCCTAGTCCCAAGCCCAACTCTCCACACATCACACTTGGGTGTTCTCTCACCATTTGGATGGATCTCATTCAGGTGTCAGCCCAGGTGTCCCAGGGTACTGGAACAGAGTGGTGGGCTTCTGAGAACAGCAGCATCAGAAAGGTGTTGGTCCAGGCTCAGCTCTTCTGGAAAGCTGTGTGATTGGTGTTTCCTGGGCAGGGAGGATTTCCCTAGCCTCCTCAAGGGATGCTTAGAAACACTGCCTGGGGAAGAGCTGAAACCCATTGCCAATAAAGAAGAGTTTAGTTCTAGAAAGATCTTACCAACTATACAACTCACTTCAAATAACCAAAGGCCTGCCAAGTGTGGGCTACTTGTTTTTGCATTATTTAAGAACACTTCCTCAGCCAGAGAAAGGCACCAGCCCCACGGAGCCCCACCTGTCCTGTACTGGAAGGGGGCACCTCCTCCATCCCAAACCAAGTAGCCTTGCCCGGGTGTGTCACAGCCCTCCTCTGCTGGATGTGGCCCATTGTCAGCCGGAAAGCCCTGGGAAGGGAGGGGACTTGGTGCTGGCAGTACTTGAGAAAACCCAGCATGGTCAGGGAATAGTGCCAAAGCTTCAGGGAACTTGGACCCCAGGCTGGAGGCCTGCTTCCTCCCCAAAATTCCTGTCGCCCTCCCCCTCCCTCCAGGACACTGAGAAGAGCAGCCTGGCACTTGAGAGCTACCCCCAGCGCTCTGGAGTAGACTGTGGAAGGCTGGGCTATGGAGCTGTGTGTAATAGGACTACATTTACTAACTTTCCAGTCTCAGCTTGAGAAAGGTGCTCTACAGGGCCAGACTTTGTACCAGGCCCAACAGCAGCCCCCAGAGAGGGTTTTCTGTGTTTATCTGGGCTGTCTTCCCACTGCTGCCTCTCAACTCAGCCTTTCCATCAGACAGTAAGTAGCCCTGGGTTGGGAAAAGCTCCCCTCCAAAGCAGAGGCCTTTTAGGCTCTGCCTCAGCCTGTGAGCACTCCCAGAGCATCTGAAGGGGCTGCGGTGGGGCAGACAGAGCTGGGGATTCGGACCAGAAGGTCCCTGAGTCCAGATGATGTCAAGATGCTATCACAGGGGCAGTGGCCAGCAGTCTGGGAGCGCCTCCTGAAGGCCAGTCACTGGGCTAAGTACTAAAAGGACTGTCTCATTTAATACGAGAAGATGAGGGGCCAGGACTTGGAGACGCCCACCAGCAGGTAGGGTAGGCCAGAAAAGGCAGTGGAGTATATCTGGTCCAACACTGTCCAGATGAAACACAACTCAGTGCAGGCCACATAGAGTGCGGGGCTTGAACCTGCTCTGTCCAGTTTGAACCCCTCCTGAGAATCTCCATTTCTCACGAGTTCCCATACAACAGTAAGGCTGCTGGTTAGGGACAAAGGCTGCAAATCACAAGTAGTGCTGTGGTTCTCAACCTTTGTTATACATAAGAATCACCTGGGATTTGATTCTGTATATGTGGGGCAGAAATGCACATCAGCCCAAAGCCCTGCTGTAAAGTCTGCTGAACACAGCAGTCTTGAATTGGTGTTATGTTAGGAAACGAGGCACCTCGGAAGAACGGTGAAGGCTCCTTCTCCCTGGTTGCACTTCACCTTCCTTCCCCAGCTCCCCAGGACACAGCAGAATGCTCACGCACCAAGGAGCTCAGTCAATGTTGGACTGCTTATTTGTTTTGTCTATGTGGTGGCACTTCTAGACTGAATCAACTCCCTGGTGGTGGTACTTGCTATTTTGCTCTGCCAGAGTCATTTCCGATCTTCCTTTGGCAGCTTGTTTAACCTGCTGGAGGCCAGCTATAATCCTTTATGGCATACAGTTCCTGATACACACACTGCAAATAGTAATTGAAAAATTAGTAACCAAGTAGACCTCTCTGAACCTCAGTTTCTTCTTTGTATAAAGTGAAAAGGATTGGACCAGAGGAATTCTAAGATCTTCTTAGCCTCTGAAATCACAGGATGCAGCATATAGGGCTTATTCTCTAGATTTCCAGAATGTGGTCTTCAGAGAACAGAAATGGCTGGGGACTACTGGGCCCTGAAGTCAAGATTAGGCTTTAAAGCCAGTCTTTTAGAGAGAGAGGCAAAGGAGGAGGCTATGAAAAGCATCTGTGATCTTAAAGTAACCGAGCGTCTTCTTTTAGATTGCCATCTCCCCGGCCCAACGGCTCTCAGATAGACATTCTTTGCTGTCTTCAATCTTCACCATAAGCAACTGCAACTTACTGCATATTCAGCTTTTAAATCGTTGATAAGACTTGGAGCTCGGCTGTTACACTGAAACAAACAAAAAACCCATTGGTTCCAGTCAATTCCAGTTCACATGAGTCCTATAGGACAGAAAACAGTCCCCTAGAATTTCCAAGGAGCAGCTGGTGGATTCAAACTGCCAATCACAGCAAGCTTTTAAACCACTGAGTCACCAGGACTCCTTCTAGCATTGGCCCTAAACCAAATACCCTGCTGTCAAGTCAATTCCAAATTACGTTGACCCTAAAGTAGGTGTGTTTCGTCTCACCTACAAATTCGGCTTAAAGATGTGGTTAAAACTGCATCTCCTTCATTGCCAGGAACTGCCTGTATTAACTAACTGCACTGAGATCTCTAGACAACCGTTGATTTTTCAAATTGAACTTTATCGAGGCCCAAAACTATTCACTCATGCATTTAAATTTTCTTTTTCTCTTAATAAGATTTGCTTCATATGCTAGAGAAGCAAATATGAGGGTTTTGTTTTTTAATTTCTTTTTGTTTTTTTAAAGTTAATTCCTGCTTCCTATAGAAATGCGAGCCCTGGGGACACAGTGGTTAAGAGCTAGCTGCTAACTAAAAGGTCAGTAGTTGAAATCCACCAGCCATTCCTGGGAAACATTATCAGGCAATTCTACTCTGTCCTACAGGGTTGCTGAGTCAGAATTGACTCGACAGCTGTGGGCTTTTATAAGAATGGCAGAGACCCTTGTAGTGTAAACAGTTAGTGCGTTTAGCTGCTAACATATAGGCTGGAGGTGTGAATCCACCCAGAGTCACCTCCAAAGAAAGGCCTGGCAATCGACTTCCAAAACAATCAACTACTAACAACCCTATGGAGCACAATTCTACCATCACATGTGTGGAATCACGGTGAATAGGAATTGACCCCGTGGCAACTGGATCCTAAATAAGAACAAAGAAGAAACAAACCGGACCCACTGCCATCCAGTCAACTCCAACTCATAGCAAAGTTATAGGACAGAGTAGAACGGCCCCACATGGTTTCCAAGGAGCGGCTGGAGGATTTGAACTGCTGACCCTTTGGTTAGCCACCAGACTCTTAACCACTGCACCCCTAAGACTCCTGGAAATGAACACAGAAGGGTAATACAGGAAAACCCAGAAAACCTAGGCAGCTCTGGCTCACCCAAATTTCACTGTAGTTATCCAGCACTATACTAGGTGTTTACATGTGAGTGACTTCACTCCCTCCTCACCACCCTTCTCTCTCTGTAAAGTGGGTAACACCATTTCCATTTCACAAAGGAGGAAGCAAAGCCTCGGAGAAGGGGAGCTGCCTGCCCAGGTAACCGTAAGTGCAAGTTCAAAGACCTGCCCAGGTTTTTCAGACTCCCAAAGCATACGTTCTCCCCATGCTATTGGACTAAATTAGGAAACTGCTGTAAGCCAGGCAGTGATTCATGCAGTCAAGCTCAAGTGCAGTTCTCAGTGCAGCAGCTGGTACTTGGCTTATAAAGGGAACACACACTGTGGGTGCAAAAAGGTATTGCAAAGCCCTAGGGACACAGTAGCTAAACGGTTAGCTGCTAAACAAAAGGTTGGCAGTTCTAGCTGCCTCTGGGAAAGTCTATGGAGTTCTCTTCTGTCCTATGAGTTCAGGTCAACTCAAAGGCAACAAATGGTAATCCTCAAGGGGGCGCTACCCCTCACCCAAGTCAGAACCATCTACTGTGATCATCAGAAATGCGGGCAGTGCAGCCGCACAGAACTGGGGAAGGAGTCAGGCTTTCTCAGGGCAGTGCTATGGGAACTCAAGTTTAGGAACCACTTTCCTTCGGAATTCTTAACATGTGTAAGCAAGCTACAGAGAAGAATTAGAGAAAAAAAAAAACATGAAAATCCAACCTCTTCAAAAATAATATTGCCGAGCCAAGTGCCGTCAGATCGGATCCAACTCAGCAGGACAATCAATATTAATGGGACTTCAAAGCAACTTGTATATTCCTCCATCTTAACCCAATATTACAAGGACAGAGTATCTGGGACAGGGGGCTGGGGACCGTGCTCTCAGGGGAAATCAAGGCCAGTTGGCACAACTGGCGTTTTGCAAATGAGGACTCTCCATACCCCACATTGGTGAGTGGCGTCTGGGGTTTTAAAAGCTACCAAGATGCCATCTGAGGGTACAGCAAATGGTCCCAACTTAGCAGGAACAGATGATCACCAAGGTCCATAACGACATGGGGGAAAGAGAATCCAGAAGACAGACGTGAGCAGATGTCTACATCGATCTGTGACCAGAAGAACAAGATGATGCCCGGCCACCACCAGCGATAGCCACGATGGAGCTCACAAAGGTGAGTCTCACTGGCAACACAAGTATAAATAGGGATGCACCTCGAGATCTCCACTAAAAGACCGCAATTGACAGTCCAGGAACTTTGGGGTTCCCCTGGGAGCATGGCTCCTGGCCCTGATGCTGCCCCTGTCCATAAGTCATAATGAAGGTCAACTTTTCGGACAACAATGGATTGGACTTGGTGACGCAGAGTGACCGTACTAGGCATCTATAGGAGGTCGTCCTGTTGACCTCACACTGGAGGAAGGGGAATGGGTGGAGAAGAGAAGATAGGAGACTGTTGGGAAGATAAGACATGTACGGAGCAGAGAGGAAGAGTGTGCTGTCACCGGCCAGGGAGAGCAGTGGAAGCTGCGTATAGGTCAGCATGCAAATCTACATGAGAATGTACATTTTCATTCAATCATAATAAAAACAAAACAAAACAATATTAGAACATAGTGGACCCACTGACCATAAGGGAGAATGCACCATGCACCTCTGGGTAAGAAACTGTACCCAAGGCCTGCCATTTCTCATGATGCAGGCATTTTTAATAGCTAAGTGAGGAGCCATACTGGGTAATGATGGGGGAAGGGAAATACCATTTCACTTCTTGGCTTTTCCCTTTGTCTGAACAGAGGTGCCAGTGCAAACGCTGGCACTGGCCACAGAGGTCAGAACTGGCATCAGCACTTGCTTTCTTCAAGCTTTTCCCTGTGGAAATATACATTACACTGCTAAGTCCTCCATGCCCAGAGATGATTCTTTTCCCCACTCAGAGATGAGCAAAGGCTGTATCATGTTTATTTGCTTTTTTATCATACAAGAGCCCGGGCAGATGCCAAAAAAAAAAAAAAAAAAAATAAGCCAAACTCACTGCTGTCAAGTTGATTCCGACTCAGAGCGACCCTACAGATCGGAGTAGAACTGCCCCAGTGAGCTCCACACAGAGCAGAACAATCTACCTGTGAAGGCAGAGCTTGAGATTGACGGAATCTAAGCACCAGCTGAGGTTCACAGAGGTTAGACAAAAGGATCTCTCTCTTTAAAAGATAAATAAAGAGGCTCACTTGTGGCCCTTGACAGCTGGGTTATTACTGAACGTGTGTGGCTGGTTGGTTCCCTATCTCGGAGTTATGCTGAGTCAGCTGCATCTGGCCATGACACAAATGCTGTGTTCTTCTATTTGCCAGCTGGCTCTGCTGCTCCTTTTTCCTTGATGGCTCCATCTTTCAGAGCCTGCATAACCCCAAATCAAACACACTGCTGTTGAGTGGATTCCAGCTCACAGCAACCCTAGAGACAGTGTAGAACTGCCCCACTGAGTTTCCAAGGAGCACATGGTAAATTTGAACTGCCATTCTTCTAGTTAGCAGCTGTAGCAATTAACCACTATGCCACCAGCATTTCCAGAGCCTGGGTGGTCCTTGCATGTTCTACTGATGGGAAACTGATGAGCAGAGAGCTCAGACTCCCTGCCCAAAGTTACCAGCAAATTATCTGCAAAGGTACACTTAGACCAGACTTTGCAACTCTTCCCACTGCACCAACCAGTCAAGAAAGATGGGGTTAAAAACTTTTATGGCTCACTGATTTTGCTGCTGAAATAAGAATGACGCAGTGAAACACCAAAAGCATGGTTTCATTACTTCCTGAGTAATGAAGAAATATGTATGAAGAGACAATAGATTACTGCAGAGAAAAGTGAAGTATTCCTCACCCTGCATGATCCCAAGAAGGATGCTGGTGACTCAGATAAAACACTCGAGACTCCATGAAGTCTTCACACTGTCTTGCAGAGTTATGCAAAGTAGACCAGCCTTGTCTCTGAAAGTCCGAGGCCTGTTTTACCTTTCAGCACAGGGAGAGCTCTCTGCCATCCACTTGAACAAGCAGGCTCCCTGCCTCCCAAGGTCTGCCAGCCCACAGGAGAGGCAGGCCAGTCATTAATCCTAGTGTAGAGGAAGATTGAAAACAAGCACCTTTCTCCAGAGCCAAAAGAGAGAGAGAGTCTTCCTCTGGAGCTGGTAGCCTGGCGTTGGGTTTCTTGCCTCCAAGAGTGTAAGAGAACGAATTTTTCTTTTTTGAAGCCATCTGCTTTTAGTATTTCTGTTATCAAAAAAAGAAAACAAACCTCTTGCCTTTGAGTTGATTCTGACTCATAGCGACCCTATAGGACAGAGTAGAACTGCTCCATAGAATTTCCAAGGAGCGCACATTAGATTCAAACTGCTGACTTTTTGGTTAGCAGATGTAGCACTCAACCACTACACCACCAGAGTTTCCATTATAACAGCACTAAATGAGACAAGTTCCCTGACTCATGTCCCAGGGCCCCATTCCCAGAGATTCTAATTGAGTAGCTCTTGGGTGGGAGCCAAGAAGTTGCATTGTGTACAGAAGTTAAAAGCTTCTAGGGGCTTCTGATGGTCAACCAAGTTTGGGCCCCCCTGTCTCACATGGCATAGTGTCAGGCTAAGAGCAAAACTAGTCTGTGACTCCCCAACATCCATTGCCTGACCTTGTCACTCACTGTCCCCCTTATCCATGGAACTGACAAAGCCAGTTACTGTGGAGTCAACATACCCCTCAACATACCCCATGTGTGTCAGAAGAGAGCTGTGCTCTGTAGAATTTTCAATGACTGACTTTCCAGAAGAAGGTCACCAGGCCTTTCTTCCCAGGTGTCTCTAGGTGGACTCTAACCTCTAACCTCTAACCTTTGAAATAAGGTTAGCAACAGAACAAGTTAGCAATTTGCACCACCCAGAGACTCAGAGAGGGGACAAGGCCTGTGACATCTGAAATTAGCACAACAGAGTGTCTTGTCCAATGTGTGTCCCCAGGAGATCAAGAGAAAGCCCAGAGATCCCATCAGACTCAGCTCAAATGGCACCTCATTTGCAAGTAGGCTAGGGGGATTGTCTTCATTTCAAAGAAAGCAGCCCAAGATGAGAGCAGTCAGGTGCACATTTGCTCAAAGAAAACAATCCGCTGACATTTCCTTTCCCTTTGTTTGCTCACAGCCTTGAGAAACCTCCAGACATTGAAAAAGAGCCTAGAAATTCTGCTCTTACACTGAACTTTTTTTTTTTTCTTTCCCTGAGTGGGCTCACTGTCTCTTCTGCTTGCTTCAGACACACTGGTTTGCGATTGTTTTTATTGAAACAACCATTCCAGGGACATTTAGTAACTGTCTTATAGGGCCTAGCTGGAGGGAAGTTAGAAAATACAAATCCTATGAGTTGTGATTACATAAAAATAGTGGTTTTTATGAAGAAAAGAGGTGTGCTGGTGTTGTAGGAAATCAACCGACACCCAGGGAGAGAAGCAGCAGCCATTTATTATAGTAACACCAGCGGGCCAGTGAGGGCTCACAGACCTCCAACAACTGGCCCCGAAGGGGAAGCTAAACAGGCTTTTATGGGTCGGGGTCTTCTGGGTCGGGTGCAGCAGGGTATAGTTGGCGCTGAGTGCAGCAAGGGGGCTGAGTGCTGAGGCAGGAAGGGGAAGTAGCTTAGTGGTGAGTGTAGCAAGGGGCAAGGTGTGTTTGGTGCTGGGGGCAGCAAGGGGCGAATTTCCCAAAATGAGGCGGGGGGCCAGTGGAACAGGGGTGGTGTTCAGCCTGGCTTCTCCTTCACTGGTCAAGACCTCTACTAAAACACCGGAACTGACGGCCCAGCCCCCTGGAAACACGGCCCCTAGCCTTGCTGCTGGCCCTGACCTGAAACCAGGACTGAGGTCAACACTTCAGACTAAGAATAGACTGGACTCTGGGACAGAGTGAGCATGTGGTATGTATAATTTATGCTCTTATGCACTTATAGAAGGCTGTCCTACTGGTTTCTTTCTAGAGGAGAGAGGTAAGGGTGGAGAGGAGGGGACAGGTGTCAATTTGGAGGATACTCAAGTAAAGAGTGAAAAGGAAGAGTGTGTTCTCACAGAGTGGGCAGAGCAGATAGAGTTGTAGAGAGGTGAGTGTGCAAAATTGACTTGGATTGTATACTTTTACTTAATCATAATAAAAAATACACATACATATGTATAAAAGGGAAAAGAATTAGTGGTTTTTATTTTTGAACCATTGCATATGAAGCCCTAGTGCCAAAGTTAAGAGTTTGGCTGAAGACCAAAAGGTCGGCCACTGGAGCCACTAACCACCAGTGTGACCTGGGCAACTTACCTGTGATCAGTTTCCTCATCTCCATAACGAGAGTAGCATTGGATTTATGCCATAAAGCTGCTATGAAGAATCAAAGAGCTGATGTAGGTAATACACTGAACATTGTAGCAGGGACATAGCCCAAACCCCAAATCTAAACCATCACTGTCAAGTTGATTCTGACTCATACCAACCCTGAAGGACAGAACAGAACTCCCCCATGAGACTTCCAAGGAGAGGCTGGTGGATTCAAACCACCGACCTTTTGGTTAGCAGCCAGGTTCTTAACCTCTGTACAAGCAGGGCTCCACAAGTCACACAGAAACAATAAAGGCCAGAAAAATATTATCTTTATTATCGCTATTGTTGTTGTTGTTTTGGAATACCATTGAGTAGATTCACAGCAATCCAGTGTGACAGATTAGAATTGTCCAATAGGGTTTCCTAGGCTGCAAATTTCATGGCAGAAGATTGCCAAGTCTTTTCTTCCCAGGGGCCATTGGTGAGTTCAAAACTATGATCTTTTGGTTAGTACCCAAGCGCTTAAGCACTGTACAACAGGGTTCTTTATTATTATTGTTAGACATTGGTTATTATCACTCCAAGGGAAAAAGAGCCCATAACTAGAGAGTTTGTTGAAAAGGCAGATTCCCAAATTCCATCACCAGAATTTCACTCAACAGGCTTTGGTGTGGGGCCTAGTAATTTCTGAGTGTGTGTGTGTGTGTGTGTGTGTGTGTGTGTATGTGTGTGTTGTGTGTGTGTGAGAGAGAGAGAGAGAGTAGAGAGAGAGAGACTGTGTGTTTGAACAAAACTCTCGGGGGAGTCTGGAACTGATAGTTCACAGCTTACAGTTTTTAAACACTTTGCCCAAAGTTGACTACTCCTTCGGAGAACACAGTAAGTATGAATGATTATACCCTTTGTTGTTGCTGTTGTTGCTAGGTGCCATTGATTCAGTTCCAATGGCACGGCCCTGAGCACAACAGAATAAAACACTGCCCAGTCCGGCATCATGCCCACAGTTGTTTTTATGCTTAAGCCCATCATCACAGCCGCTGTGTCAATCCACCTTGCTGAGGGTCTGTATCTTTTCGCCGACCCTCCGGTAGATTAAGCATTAGGAAGGGACTTTGTTTGCTTTAAAATTGAAAGAGAAATCCTGAGATCTTCCTTTTTTTTGTGATTGGTAACTTTTGATTGGCAACTGTACAAAATGCCAAGGTCATGAAGTTTATTCCACTGAGTCATTTCCTGCTCCCTTGAAGGAACTTAAGAGCAGTGGTTAAGAGCTTGGCCACTAACCAAAAGGTCTGCAGTTTGAATCCATCAGCCACTCTTTGGAAACCCTATGGGGCAGTTCTACTCTGTCCTATAGTGTCACTATGAGTCAGAATCAAGTTGGTAGCAGTGGGTTTGGGGTTCAGAAGGTGCTTAAGTCCAAACCACTGAGCTCTCTCTGTACAGTTAAGGAAAAAACAAAAGCAGGATTTAAATGGATTTTTTTTTTCTGGTCTGGGACAAAATGTTTGAAGCTTTGAAGTTCTTTGGAAACTCTGGTGGTATTGTGTTTTAGTGCTATGTCTGCTAATGAAAAAGCCAGCATTTCAAATCCACCAGGTACTCCATAGAAACTGTATGGGACAGTTTTACTCTGTCCTATAGTGTCACTATGAATTGGAATTGACTTGATGGCAGTGGGTTTCTTTCTGTTTTGTTTTGGTTTGGTTTGATTTTTGAGGTTCCTTGAGGTCTTTGAGAGGTGAGAAAGGATTTGGCCTCCTTTGTTGACAGACGTGGGAGTGCTTATCCATACCTAGCTCACCTGAGATTTTCCTCCTGTGAGTATAACCTAGAAGCTTCCAGATCGGCTACCTTATAGCCCCAAAGTGTCTCTCTTTCTTAGTTGCTGACCCAGGAGTCACCCACTAAAACATTTTGTAAACAAATCAAGAAGTCAGCTACCAGAAAGACTGTGTTTTTCCTCTCCTTTTAGCATCTGTGACCCCTGCATGAACAAAGCTCTCTTCTCCGCTTCAGAACTAGCCAGAACTAGGTGTTACCTGAAAACCTATTCAAGCTGGAGAAAAAAGAACGCGATGAGAGATACGACCCTTACTTTTTTTGTGTCCAACCTGATGTGACTCCAGGCAGTTTTTAGATCTGAGCCAGCTTTTTTGGTTCATCTGGATGACTGTGATTTCTCTATCCCTCGCTACCTCCTCATTGACTGAGCCTCCAGATTTTAAAGCAAACCAGCGGAGTACTTGGAGTGTAGGGGGCATAGTGGCTAAGCATTCAGCTGCTTAAGTGATTAAGCTTTTAGTTAAAAAGTTGGCAATTCAAACCCATCAGCAGTTCCTAGGAAACCCTATGGAGCAGTTCTGTCCTATAGGGTGCTATGCAGTGGAGCTAACTCAGCAGCAATGGGTCTTGTTTTGTTTTGTTTTGTTTGGGCACAGCACTTTGTTTGTTGTCTGGGTAATGTGATAAATACCACTACAAGAAAGTGGTTGGTGGTGGTTGTGTTAATTGCCCTCACATTGATTCTGATTCACGGTGACTCTACATATGCGGAGCAGAACTGCTCCATAGAATTTTCAAGCCTGTGACCTTCCCGAGGCAGATGGCCAGCTCTGTTTTCTGAGAAACCTGTGTGTGCTGTCAAGTCAGTTCCAACTCATAGCAACATCATGAGCAAAAAAAGAAAGTACAACACTACTCAGTCCTGCAATCGTTTGTACGCTTAAGCTCCTCCCTGCAGTCGCTGTCAATCCGTGCCATTGATTCAAAGGCATCAATTCTTCTGTCTTCCTTATTCGTTGTCCAGCTTTCGCATGCATATGATGCAATTGAAAACACCACGGCTTCGGTTAGGCGCACCTTAGTCCTCAAGGTGGCATCTATACTTTACAACATTTTAAAGAGGTTCTTTGCAGCAGATTTTCCCACTGTAACATATCTTTTGATTTCTTGACTGCTGCCTCCATGAGCTTTGTGGGACCAGACAAAATGAGATCTTTAACAACCTCAATCCTTTCTCCATTTATCATGACATTGCTTACAGGTCCAGTTGTGAGGATTTTTGTTATCTTGATGTTGAGGCACAACCCATACTGAAGGCTGTGGTCTTTGATCTTTATTAGTAAGTGTTCCAAATCCTCTTCACTCACAGCAAGCAAGGTGGTGTCACCTGCGTAACACAGATTGTGAATGAGTCTTCCTCCAATCCTGATGCCTCCTTCTTCTCAATGTAGTCCAGCTTCTGAGAAAGCTGTTTCCCAGAAAAGTATTTACCTGTGTTTCATTGGCTGTGCAAAGGCATTTGACTGTGCGGATTATAAAACCATTATAGATAACTTTGTGGAAAATGAAATTCCAGAACACTTAATTGTGCTCATGAGGAATCAGTGCACGGATCAAGAGGCAGTCATGCAAAAGGAACAAAGTGACGCTGCATGGTTTAAAGTCTGGAAAGGCGTACGTCAGGGTTGTGTCCTTTCACCATGCCTTCTCAATCTGTATGCTGAGACACTTCTGGGTAGATTCAAAACCCACAACATTTTGACTGATCAAAAAACAAAACCTATTGTCATAGAGTCAGTTCTGACTCATAGGACTCTACAGGACAGAATAGAAGTGTCCTATAATGTTTTCAAGTAGCAGCTAAGGACTCAAACAAACAACCTTCTGGTAAGCAGCCTGAACTCTTAAGCCCTGCACCACTAGGGCTCTGTCAGGTGGTGAGACATTTGTACCACCCTTGGACTCCTTATAAAAAGGCAACATCGAATAAAATAATGTTCTAGGAGGCTAGGTTCAGGGGAGGCATTGAAGCATCTGGTACACAGTAGGTGTACTGTTTTAGTCAGCTAGGGCTGCTCTAACAGAAATACCACAGCATGGATGGCTTTCATAAAGGAAAGTTTATTCTTACATAGTCTGGTAGGCTGCAAGTCCATATTCAGGGTGTCTGCTCCAGGGGAAGGCTTTCCCCCTTGTCGGCTCTGCAGGAAAGTCCGGTACTGCATCAGTCTTTGTCTAGGGAGCATCTTGGTGCAGGAACCTCAGGTCTGAAGGATGCACTCTTCTCCCAGTGCAGATTTCTTGATGGTGAGAGGTTTCTAGTTCTCTGCCTGCTTCTCTGTCCTTTTATCTCTCCTAAGATGAAAGGATTAAGGATGGGACAAGCCATACTCCAGGGAAACTCCCTTTACAGTGGAGCAGGGAGGTAATCCTATGAAGGGATTTACAGTCCCACCCTAATCCTTTAACATACAGTATAGGAAATCCGCATAACGAAGGAGAGTCACAAGATACTGGGAATCATGGCCCAGCCACATGGCTACACGTATTTTTGGAGGGACACAATTCAATCCATGACATCCCACCCTTTGGCACCCCAAAAGACACATCACAGAAACGTGTAACACATTCATTTTATCATAGCAAAATCATGTCCATCCCATACGACAGAACTCTTAATCAGTTCCAAGTCCAAAATACAAAAACTCTTTTACATCTGTGAAACCTAGGAGGTAAGTTGCCTGCTTTTAAAGATCTAATGGCAGAACAGGCACAAGTTAGACATTACATTGTAAATAGGAAAAATTGCAGGGAAAGAAGGCGTTAACGGGCAACAAGTGAGTCAGCAGAACACATTACATTAGCTCTCAAAGCTTTGGAAATACTCTCACATTTTCTGAGACATTCTACATGATGGCACTGCTCTCCAGACTCTGGGTATTGGCCACACTCTCTGGATTCTGAGTGGAGACCCCAGCCCTGTGCTACAACTCTGCCTTCAAGTCCCACTTGGACAGAAACTCTGCCCCATTGGCTTTAGGAGCATGCTAAGCCCAAATGAGTGGCAGTTCCACCCTTACAAACACAGAAGCATGGTTCCACCCTTTCAAATTCCAGAGGTCATGGCCATACCTTTTGAGACTGAGGCAGCTCAGCTTCTCGCGCTGTTTGTCCCTTCAGCTTCAGCTTCCTATGGCCGCGTGGTCCGAGCCTCAGGCCCACATCTGCCCTGCCAGCCAAGTGTTCCAAAGCTCTGTAGCTCCACTGATTTAAGTGCCTGGAGGCACCCCGCTCTTGTTAGGAAGCATCCTGCCCAAAGGCACTCCGCTCTCTCACGCAAGGCCAGCTCCACCGATTTAAGTGCCCAGAGGCACCCTGTTCCTCGAGGAAAACTCTGCCCCCAGGCACTCAGCTCTCTCGCTCCACGGGTCGGCTCCAGCGCTGCCTCTGGTTCTGCTGCTGCCACTGCTACCAGTCCTCTGTTGTTTCTCACCATCTGCGCCTTCTTCGTTCCTTCTGAATCTTCTATCCATTTGCAGTTTCGAAATGGCTCCCACATTTTAGGTATTTGCTAGAACAGCACCCCACTCTCACGGTACCAAATTGTCTTAGGGAAGCAAAACCAGCAACACGTGTAGGTACAAGAAAAGATTTATAATATAGATAGATAGATAGACATAGATATAGGAAACAGCTCATGCAATCATGGAAGCTGAATGTCCCAAGTTCTGGCACAAACCTCACGTGGCCACAGAAGCTGAGGACCCCAAAGTCAGCAGGTCAGAGACCAGAGTTCTAGATCACCGGTTGTGTAGGTCAGTGGATCCCAAGCTGGTAGCAAGACAGAGTGGCAGAGGCTGGCGAACCCAGGATCGGCAGGTCAGGGAGCAGGACTCTCAAGTGCCGACTGTAAGGATCGACGAATCCAACAGCTGCTAGTTGAAGTCCAGGAACCAGACACCGGAAGAAGAGAGCAGGAGCTCCTGGCTACGTGAGCAGACCAGCAGTAGTAGTGGAAGGTCGAGAAATGAGAGCTGAGGGCGGGAAGCCACCACAAATCCCTCCCTGTCACTTAATACAGCAGCCAAATATGGAGTAGCCAAGTTGACACCATATGTACCAAAAAAAAACACACAACAACAAGCAAACCTGTTGCCATCAAGTCAATTGTGACTCATAGTAGCCCTATCAGAGTAGAACTGCCCCACAGGGCTTCCCAGGAACATCTGGGGAATTCAAATTGGTAACCTCTTGGTTAGCAGCTTTAGCTTGTAACTACTGCACCTCCAGGGTTTTCATGGTAGGTGTGCAGTCAGTGCTTTTAGAACGCCTAGAAGTGATTTTTCAAGCTTTGTTAATTTTCCTATACTCTCAATGGCATAATCAGCCTGAAAGCCATTCTAATGTTTCTTTCTTTCTTTCTTTTTGATTTCAGTAATATTGATTGTGTATCTAAAATGAGAGATACAATGCTCAGTGTTGTGAAAAGATGAATATAGGTAAAATACAGAGCAGAGACTATGGTGAGGCAAGTAGGTACCTAGGGCCCTAAGTTTAAGGAAGCATTCACTCATTCTCAGGATAGCGCAAATGCCCACTAAAACGTAATCCTTGCTGTCAGAGGGCTTCAAGTCTGGAGAGCAAGATTTCCAAGTGAAGAGTAGATTAGAAGGTACAACTATGGGTCTTTATGCATCTAGAGCAAAATACAGAAAAAGAAACCAATGACTCAAAGAAGAAACTAGTCTATAGGACTGGTAGCCTACATGAACCACAGCCTCGTCTATTCTGAGACCACAAGAACTCGATGGTGCCCAGCTGCCAGAGTGACCATTCTGACCAGGGACACAATAGGTGATTCAGAATAGAATGGAAGAAAAACATAAAACAAAACTCCAACTCTTAAAATGAAGCCACACTTACTGTAGAGACACACACCAGTAGAGACTAGAGGAACCACAACCCTATTGCCCTGAGATACTGTCATGGACTGAATTGTGTCCCCCCACAAAAATGTGTGTAGTAAATTGGCTAGGCCGTGATTTCCAGTATTGTGTGATTGCCCTCTGTTTTGTGATTTTCCTATGCTGTAAATCCTTATCTCTGTCTGTGGTTAATAGACTGGGGTTTGTTAAAGAGGATTAGGATTGGACTGTAACTCCCTTTGTAAGGTCACTTCCCTGCTCCAGTGTAAAGGGAGTTTCCCCAGAGTGTAGCTTGTACCACCTTTTATCCTACAAATATCACTCAGCAAGAGAATAATTACAAAAATGATGCTACTTCAATAAGACAGGATCCAACACGGTGTTTAAAAACCCCTGGAGTACAAAAGAAGAGCAATTAATTTGGAAGGATGTAAATAGCCTTATTTAAAAAAACAACAACAGCAGCAGTAAGCTATGCAGTGGAGAAAAACTCTGTAGTTTGGAGGAGAGAGACCCAGCCACGGGCCCCTGGAGATGCAAAGGATGAGACAGGTTGGAGGAAGGTGGAGATTAAGGCCAAGAGGGTGCAGAAGTGTCTGTGCTGGCTCATTTCCTGGTGGTGAGGGGGCATGAATGCTGGGTAGATGGGATGAGCAAGGTCCTCGAACTTGACTCTGAGTGAAAGAAGGTGGGCATTGGTAGAACAGCTCTCCAAGACTGTCACTCTTTCCTCCACAAGTCTCCCTCTCCCTTACCATGACTCAACCAGGCACTGAACACGCTTGCTACCATTCTTTGAGCACTGACACTGCGGTGGCTGCTATGCTAAGTTCCTTGTGTACTTCATCCCAGTGGTTCCCTGTGACATGCTTATGAAGTGTGTGGTGTCGTATGCCTGTTACCGCACATCACAAAGGATGGAGCCAGGATTATAGGCCAGGCACTCTGATTCTACACTCCAAAGGAGACATCTGAATCCAGCCTTGAACTGGGCTCATGAATACCTGTCTCACATCTTCTCCAGGAAGTTCCTCTTTGAAAGCTCCCCGCTCCCACCAGAGGAAGCCCACCTGTTGGCTGGACACATGTTTGAGACTCGCTACTTTGGTGTTCCCCACTTGGGGCAGGTGATTGCCATTGTTTGAATTGAGTGACAGTATTTGTGTGAGGAAAGAGCCCTGGTGGCATTATAGCATAGCTGCTGGCAGAGAGGATAAAGACCTGGCAACATGCTTTTGTAAAGCTTACAATCTAGAAAACCTAAGGGGCATGGGGCCTCTGTCAAAATAACCTGATGGTAAACACTAACAACAACACAATGGCTGGGTGAGGTGGAGTTTCTGGGTGGTGTGGTCAGTTAATGATCTCAGCTGCTAGCCAGAAAGTTAGAGGTTTGAGTTTCCCCAGTGGCACCTTCAAAGAAAGCCTTGGCAATCTACTTCTAAAAACTGAGCCAGTGAAAATGCTATGGAATAGCACAGTTCTGCCCTGATACACATATGGTCTCCATGAGTTGGATGAGACTGGACAATAGCTGGTTTTCTAAGCTGTGTGGGGCATACTGTGAATCTGCCAATAGCCCTCAGGAAAATGGTGCAGACCAAAGACTCTGGCACTTTCAATCTCTGTACAGTCCAAATTTTACCATCTTTACATATCAACAAGTTACCCTTCTTCGGAGGGATCTGCTCCTCAGATGCATTAATAAAAAGAAAGTTGTTCCTTGCGGGATAAAATAAACAAACTTATTGTCATGCAGTTGATGCTAACTCAGAACGACCCTATAGGGCAGAGGAGAACTGCCCCACAGGGTTTCTAAGGTGCAGCCGGTGGGTTCCAGCTGCCAACATTTTGGTTAGCAGCTAAGTGCTTAAATGCTGTGCTGCCAGTGCTCCTTGCAGTATACCAAAACCCAAAACCATACCCACTGCCACTAAGTCCTGACTCAGACTGAGCCTATGTAGGACCAAGGAGAACTGCCCTACACACTTCCTAAGGAGCAGCCGGTTGATTCCAACTGCAGTTGCTTTTAACCACTGGGCCAGCAGTCTAACCTGCTGCCATTGAGTCAAGTCAATTCCAACTCATAGAGACCCTATACAACAGAATAGAACTGTCCCATACAGCTTCCAAGGAGGGCCTTGGGTATCCCCCTACAATCTAGGACCTACACATTCCTGACTCTGCACCCCACACCCCAAACTCTTTGCTCTGGGTCTCTCCGTAAACAGTACTTGAATTACACTATAAATTCTAATCCAGTGACAGGATGGGATCCCCAGATGCTGGACAATTGTAGTAGCCTGATTTCAAATGCTCTGCTCTGCTCTGCTCTGCTAGAGGGTCCTCAGTGAAGGATTCTCATTTACATCCTCTCAGTTGTTCTGCAGGGAAAGGTGGCTACCTGAGGCTGCTTCCCAAAGGAAGAGAGGAGGTTGTGATGCAGCACCCTCTGTCTCCCCCTCTTTATTCCTCCCCCCTTCTTAGATGTTTGGATCATATGAAAGAAAAACAAGTTTAACCACATGATTCTGCAGGAGCACTGAAGCGAGCTTATTGTACAACACAACGTCCAAAACACTTAGAGATGGGTCTGTGACCCCAGGTTGCATTCCTCCCTTCAAGATTTGGTTCCAAGATTTACCAGTGTGGAATTTTCTAGGCACTTTGTTATGAGCTCTCATAGATGTCAAAATCATGTGCAGCCATCAGCAGAAAAAGGAAAATACTATTTCCTCAGCTTGGGTAGCTATGGGAAGGAGCACCTTGTTTAATTCTTTGCTTCTCCAAGGGTGGTTCTGGACCAGCAGTACTGGCCTCACCTGGGAACCTGTCAGAAATATTGATTCTCAGATTCACCCCAGACCTTTTGAATCAGAGTCTCCAGTTTGATAAGATCCTCAAGTAAGTGCCATACACATTCAAGTTGGAACAGTGTTGGTTTAGTAGAGAAGCCCTAGTGGCACAGTGGCTAAGAGCTTGGCTGCTAACCAAAAGGCTGGTAGTTCAAATCCACCAGATGCTCCTTGGAAATTATGGGGTGGTTCTACTCTGCTGTATTTGGGTGGTAATCTGTCAGGTGAGTGCAAATTGTATTCTCATTTTATTAGAGATACAGAGGTATGGAAAGGTTAATTGCAAAAGGCTACGCAGCTCAAAAGAGGTGGAGGGAAAATTCTAACCTGGACTCCAGAGTTTCTTTGTCTTTTTCTCCGTTATTGCCCCTGATCCAGGAACCCTTTTAGACATCTCCCCCGCTAATTATCCCTCAATGAAATGCTAATATCAGAGATGTGCTTTATGTCAGATTGTATAGATCTCTGTTTTATCTACATGGGCACTTTTAAAGAGAAAGGACCTTCTGTGACTCAACACAGATTAGCAAACGAGGCCACAAGCATCTCTGGGACAAGATTACAAAGATGCCTCTCCCGCTCCCTGTAGGCTGTCTTCTGCTCCACTCCTGCCCTCACAGGGCCTCCTTAGGCAGCAGCCCTCAGTACCCACCCACTTTCTTTAAAAAAAAAAAAAAAATGCCATCAAGTTGATTCCGACTCATAGCGACCCTACAGGACAGATTAGAACTGCCCCCCTACAGTTTCCAAGGAGTGACAGGGAGATTGGAACTGCTGACCTTTTGGTTAGTAGCCATAGTACTTAACAACTATGCCACTAGGGTTTCTAACTCTTTCTTCTAGATTCTGATAAAATCTTGTTGCTGTAAGATTAGACTAGTCCCTAAATTAATTTGTTCCCTTGTTTCCACTTAGTGTCCAAATCAATGACTTTGAAGAGAAAAAGTGACTTAAAATTCCTCTTCATCCATCCTTCTAACCATTGGAAACCAAAAACCAGACCTGTTGCCAATGAGTCGATTCCGACTCATAGCGATCCTATAGGATGGGTTAGAACTTCCATAGAGTTCCCAGGGGGTGCCTGGTGGATTTAAACTGCTGACCCTTTGGTTAGTAGTCGCAGCACGTAACCAGGGTTACCAACCATTGGGAAAGGGTCTTCAAAGAGAGTACAGTTGACAAGGAGGAATTCAGGTTGCAACTCCGCTGACCTTGAGGGGAGAGAAGCCTCCTGGGTTATCCAGCTGGGCCTCCTGTAATCACAAGGGTCTCTATAAGCAGGAGGGAAACTCAGATGGAGAATAATGGCCCAGCACTGCTGGTTTGAAGGTGGATAAAAGGACAGCACAGAATGTAGGGGCACCTAGAAGCTTGGAAAGGTAAGGAACCAGGTTCATCCCTGGAGCCTCCAGAAGAAATGCAACGCTGCCAGAGCCTAACTTTGAGTACGCTGAGATCTGTTAGGCACTTCTGAACTACTGGACTATAAAATAGCAGATTTTCATTGCTTACGTGAATGATAACAACAACAGTTTGTCAAGGAGCTGGAAGCAGCAGCATCCGGACGTGTCAACCAGTAGAGTGGTGTTGCGGGGCACTAGTGGCCGTGGAGCTTGAAGCAGCTCAACAAGGCTATCTGGAATGGGATGAAGAGGCTGACCTGTTTTACAGAGAGTGGCCTTAAGAGGCCTTGGGGAGCGGAGCTCGCCCAGAACACAGTGCTGGGAGAAGAGCCCACCGCAGAGAAGCAGTGATCCGAGGGACATGACTGCAGGGCTGTGGCAGGGTCTGTGGACCAACAGGTCCATAAACCTGAGCCTGAAGTTCAAGTTTCTGACCTTGACTGGATACAAGGGCCCTACACTGAGTTCTAGCTCACAAGGATCCTTTAACCTGTTTACAGAGATAAAACCTAAAAATGACCGCCTTTAGTTTTGGCTAGTCAAGGACAAACAAATCGTGGGCATAAAGTTTTAAAGAATTTCAAAAAGGTTTGGGCAGCCTTTGTGGAGGCAGATGAGCTCTGGGCTGGGTCTGGAGAAGACAAGCTGGGACTCTGCAAATGGGCATCCCGGGACAGGAGAGTCCTGCTCCACTGATAAGCGTGAACGAATAATTCCTACCGAGGATGCTTTGTCTGGAGCTTCGAAGGAACCTGTAGGGCTGCTAGTTCTGGTTTGGCTGCATTTCTACCCAAGTCATATCTGGGAAATGATGATCTTAGCATTTGCAGGAAGAGTCAGCAAATGTATCAGTGACGTGAATCTAAGATCCAGACCCTGGCAACCTCCCAGGAACCAGAATTCAGGCGTATTTTCACGGAGATGTATGACTTACGCAGGATGACAGGGGTTAGGACTCCCCGGGAGAAAGGGCAGCCTGGAGTGGAAGAGAAATAGACTGGGGTAGGGGGAGCATGTGGAGAGAGCGTGGGCTGGCTTCTGGGTCTGGAGTCAGGCACCCTGTCTCGCTGGGTACCGACATCCTTCATATCAGGCCGTGTATCTGGATTCACTATTGATTTTGAGTTTCCAAACAGCCCCCAAAGTGTTGTATATCCATGGGTTGGAAATCATAGCAGGAAATGGACTGCAAAGGACTTGGAGATGGACGAGGGGAAAGTGCTACGCAAAGAGAAAAGGGAAATAGTGCGGAAAAAAAAAAAAAAGACAGAAGGATGTATCCTTGTGGAACTGCAGAGCCTCTGATTTCAGCGGGACGATTACTGAAGAATTTGCCCTGAAGCTCCTCCTACTCCAATTTACTGACGTTCTGAAACTCAGTTGCAAGTCGAAAACTATACCTGTTAACTAAGAGAACAACCGAAGAGTAGACATGAGACGTAAGGAGGAAATGAGCAAAATATAAGGGGAAGGTGAGTTCATTGAATCTGGCTGCCTAGGCTGGCAGATCAGAACCTGCAGGGTGGAGAGTCCCTTACAAAGAACCCAGTGTGCTTTCCAGTGTGGGAGAGGAAAGGGTGACAGCTTAGCTGGCATCTGGAGAGCCACTAGATGGTGAGACCACTGCACATACAGTTAGGAAACCCAGCAGCCCTTCACACCTGTGGTCTGGGGGATCCAGGAGGACCCAGGGCACTCAGGGCCCTGAAATGAGATGCAAGGGAGGCTTGGGCACTGGGCCACATGTCCTCCCTTTCCCCAGGGTAACCTGGGCAAATATACTTAATATAAGAATCATGGATAATAATGGACTTGGAATAGAAATGCCTGTATTAGTTTCTTGTAGCTGCTATAACAAATCGCCACAAATGCCATGGCTTAGAACAGCATGCAGCTATTATCTCCCAGAGCAGGAGGGCAGAAGTAGGGCTTCTAACTAGTTTGTTCCTGTTCAAACTCCTGCTGAGAATTTGCATTTCTAACAAGTTTCCAGGCCATGCCAGTACTGCTGGTTAGGGACCAATTCACTGCTAGTGGAGCAGTGGTTCTTAAAATTAATTATACCTAGGCATCATTTGGGCATGTTGTTCAAGTGCAGATTCAGATTCAGATTCAGTATATCTGGAGTGGAAATGCAAATTCCCAGCAGGGGTTTGAACCAAAATGAGTGGGTCCCAATTGCCAGTTACAAGTTCAGAATAAGTCTCACTAGGCTACAGTCGAGGCACCACCTGGGCTGCATTCCTCCTGGAGCTTCTGTTTCCTTGCCATCTCCAGTTTCAACAAGCCTCTGCATTCTTTGGCTTGTGGCCCCTTTCTTCTTGAGAGCCAGGGGTGTAACAGCCTCTGACATACCTCTCGCTCTCTCTCAGAAGGACCCTTGGGATGACATTGGGCCCATCTGGATAATCCAGACTGATCTCCTCTTCTTGAGATCTTTAATTTAACCATACCTGTTAAATCCCTTTTTTCAGATAAAGTCACAGATCCTCACGTTCTGAAGGATGAGGGTGTGGACATCTTTGATGAGGTGTTATTCTGCTGACTACAATGCTTCAGTCTATTCTGGGCTCTTGGATTTATAATTCTATATGTCTTTAGAGAAATACCTTCCTTTCACTCTACTTCATAAGAACATTGTAAAGGAGTTTAAAATAAATAAGCCTCTACGTAAACCAAATCATTACAGGAATATTGGCCAGAATAGCCTAGGAATATTTTTCTAAATCGGTCGTTTCCTAGAGGTGCAGCTAAAATCCGTTGTACCCACACTGATGTCAGCCTATAATACTCCAGGTGCCAGCTGGGCCTGGGAGGAGTAGAGGTGCACCTATCACAGGTCCTAGAAGGTGCTGCTCGTGTGTCTTTTTTTTCACCTGCTGTAGAGACTCTGGGAAACCCTGGCGGTGTAGTAGTGAAGTGCTATGGCTGCTGACCAAAAAGGTTGGCACTTCAAATCTGCCAGGTGCTCCTTGGAAACTCTGTAGAGCAGTTCTGCTCTGTCCCATAGGATTGCTGAGTTGAAATCAACTCAACAGCAGTAGGTTTGATTTTTTTCTGATATAGACACTCTGAGAAGGGGTACCTCACCGCTGTCAGAGGAGGGACCTGGGCAGCACAGTATAACACCTACCACAGGGTCACATCGTAGTATCCTTTTATCACTTGCGTTTATCCATTCAGTATTATTTTAAAACTTCATCCATATATGAGGTCTGACAAGTTCGTGAACTTATCCTAGAAAAAGTGCTACATACCTTACTGCTGAATATCACTACGATCACCTACTATGGTCACCTTCAACGTACTCCCCTTGGGAAGCTGTGCACTGACGCCAGCACCTTCAAAGCAATTTTGGAACTCTTTTTCTGGACTGACCATCAGGGCTGTCATCATATCCCCTTGATGTCCTGAAGGTCATCTGAACATCTTCCTTTCAGTATTTCCTTTATCTTTGGGTAAAGAAAAAGGTCACCGAGGGTCACACCAGGCTAGTAGGGAGGGTGTTCCAATACAGCTATTTGTGTACTGGCTAAAACCTCCCTCACAGGCAACTATATAATTAAGTTTGCAAACTTGCCACTGTGCCACTGTGCTCAATGGCCGTTCCAGAAAGTTCCAAACTTGCTTTGAAGGGTAGACTAGGCACTGGCATCGATGCATGGCTTCCTAAGGGGAGTACTTCGAAGGTGACCACAGTGACATTCAGCAATGAGATATGTAGCACTTAAAACAATTAAGTTCACGGACTTAATTGTTGGAAGTCATAGTGAGCATTGTATTGCTACTGGCATCCCCGAGAGGTGCCAGTGGTTAAGTGCTTGGATGCAAACCAAAAGTTGGGTGGCTTGACTACACCTAGAAGTTCCTTAGAAGAAAGACCTGGCAGTCTTGCAGAAATCAGTCACTGAAAACTGAAGCCCCGAAATCCAGTGCAGCAGTTTTTCTCTAACAGCCGTGTGGTCACCATAAATAGGAATCAGCTCAGTGACAACAGCTTTGGATGTTCTTTGTTGCTACTATTATTAAGATTGTTTGCAGTCTTTCACCATTCTCTTTGGTGATGTGTTCAGTCCTTGCAGGTGCGGTATGTGCATTCCCCCAACTTTCCCAGAAGGCATCAACTCTCCAAGGTGGTTCTCCCAGCGTATGTTCCCACAGGAGTCAATGAGAGCACCCTTTAGCCTCACAGTGGGTAATATTAGTAGATCCTTTAAATGCTGCTCATCAGCTGTGTGTGCATGACACCATCAGCCTGTTCTATCCCTTCTGCAGAGAGGTGTGTTCAAAGTTCTAGTGTGGCCCCAGAAGGCGGCTGAGTGTCTTTCAGATGCTTTGAAGAACAGCACCTAAATTTAAAAGACAAATATCTCCTGCCAATATTGACCTCATTCACCTGAATTAGTGTTGACAGTCTTTATCATGAAACACAAACTTTGCTTCACGTGGCTTTCTGGGGATTTGCACTCTACCGAGCAAGAGAAGGGAGAACCAAACTGCCACCAAGGGAAATGGCTTTGAAATTTGTCATGGATTGAATTGTGTCCCAGAAAAATGTGTGTAGCAGTTTGGCTAGGGTGTGATTCCTGGCATGCTGTGATGTTATGTTGTAAATCCTGCCTCTATAATGTTAATGAAGGAGGCTGGGTGAGGCTGTGTTGGTGAGGCAGGATTTACTGTGTAAGATTGTCTTGTGCCTTGAGGTCACCTCTTGGGATAAAAGGAAAGTGAAGCAAGCAGAGAAGTGGGGGACCTTGCACCACCAAGAAAGCTGTTCCCAAGAGCAGAATTCATCATTTGGAAAGGACACGAGTTCCCTGTGCTTCAGAAGGTTCCAGTCCAGGGGAAAACTGATGACAAGGACTTTCCCCCAGAGCCAACAGAGAAAGCCTTCCCCTGGAGCTAACACCCTCACTTTGGACTTTTAGCCTGTTGGACTGTCACAAAATAAAATGTCTCTTTTTAAAGCCATCTACTTCTGGTATTTCTGTAACAACAGCACTAGGTGACAAAAACAAAATTCATGCTATTTGACTCACTGGGCAAATAAACAGTCTTACCGCTTTGTCCACGCAGCCTCCACTCCTGCTCTGTGTTTCTGCCCACCCAGACTTACTCAGATCCACGACCTTCTTTATGAAACTCTTCCAACCAGTTTGATGCTGTTGTGAGTTACTGCTGAGTTGATTCCAGCTCATGGAGACCACACATGCATTATAGAGTGGAACATGGGGTTTTCTTGGTTGTCACCTTGATGGAAGTTGCAATGTCACTATATTCGCAAGTTCTTAGTGGAAGACTATTTAGAACAGTGCATAGACCAGACACCTTTAGTGATGTGGTTAACAAGCTTTTGTTACTCACCCGAATGAGCAGGTCATGATGAGTAGCACAGTACATACCATCACAGCCTGGGTTCCCCAAAATTAGGCTCCCATCCACTGGGTTGTATGCCCCACTTCACGTCTCAGGATGAGAACTCCTGAAATTCTCATTTCCAGGATTAAATATTGTTGGGCAGCTATGTCTGCATGACAAATAACATGTACAAAGAGCAGGAAGGGGAAGGGGTGGTAATAGAGTTGTAATAAAAGGTAGCCTTGGCGCTGTAGTGATTAACTGCTCCACCTGCTAACCTAAAGGTTGGCGGTTTGAAACTGCCAGGTGCTCCTTGGAAACTATTGAGGAGTTCTACTCCACCCTGTAGGGTCCTATGAGTTGGAATCAACTTGACAGCAGTGGATTTGGTTTGGTTTCTTGGTGGCATAGCCTTTAAGGAGTTCAGCTGCTAACAAAATGCAGGCAGTTCAAATCTACCAGTGGTTTCTTGAAAACCCTGAACAGCAGTTCTATTCTGAGTCAGCTTTGACTCAATGTCAATAGATTTGTTTGTCTAATAAAAACCAAAAATAAATAGAAAGAAGAAACCACCAAAACGAAATCTAGTGCTGTTCAGTTGATTCCGACTCATAGTGACCCTATAGGGCAGAGTAGAACTGCCCCATAGAGTTTTCAAGGAGCACCTGGTGGATTTGAACGGCCAACCTTTAGTTTAGCAGACATAGGACTTAACCACTGCACCACCAGAGTACTGATAAAACTGGGTGGTCCCCTGTAGACAGTGGACATCATCTACTGTCCCTGCTCAGACAGTTCTAGACTTTCTGTCGCTAGAGAACAGCCCTCCACTCTTGACGCCCACTAAGACAGAGTTCTGAGTTACTTCATTCAGCAATGGGCTCCCTCTCAGGCACATACTTTACTTTGTGTCTACTATGTCTGTTAGCGGAAACCCTGGGAGCGTAGTGGGTTATGTGCTACCTCTGTTAACCGAAAGACTGGCAGTTCAAATCTGCCAGGCACTCCTCAGAAATTCTATGGGGCAGTTCTACTCTGACTTCTAGGCTCACTATAAGTTGGACCCAACTTGACAGCAGTGGTCTTGGGTTGGCTGTGTCCATCAGCAACTAGAGAGATGATGAAAGGGGCAATTATAACATAGTATAACTGTGCATCCAGCAAAAGCTGATTGCCAGGACTTTCTTCCACGGCACTCTTGGCAGAGTTTAGTTTAGAGTTAGATTAGTGGTGCCACCTAATGGCCTTATCCAACCCATTTAGCACTTGATTATACCTTTGTGGGTTTTTTAGGGCAGGTTCAGCAACTTTGGGTACACAGAAGCATCACCTGCAGAGCTTTTAACTCCCAGGCCAGAGGCTCTGCTTTCATTGGTCAGAAACAGGAACAGGGCCTTGGGTTGTTTGAAAGCTCCCTAGGCTGACTTACTTGCAGCCAGGTGTGAGAACCACCCAGACGAATCCTATCCTCTTTGAGTTTTACATTAGAGTAAACTGAAGCCCAGGGATCTCCAAACAGAAATATACACTAAGTGCCCAGGAGAGTGACCTCTCTGCCAGGCCAAAGAATCTTCTCACAGCAGCCTCTGTGGGTGAGACAAGAGCTGCAGTTCTTAACAACGCCACCCAGACAAGCTACATCATCATACAAGCTAGGCCTGTCATTAAGAATTAATTCATCCCTTCAAGGCTTGGTTCAAATGCTCCCTTTTCCCTGACATCCTTCCTTCTCGCTTCCTCCCACCCCACATCCAGCTAAACCTGCCAGGCCCTTCGGTCATTATCTCTATTTAACCTGTCTGAACCAGCAAAGGGCTGATGCAGGTTTTCCTTTTTCACAAAATCCCAAGAGGGGGGAAAGGGGGACATTAATTTTATCATCCAACAGGCATTACTGAGCACCTACTATGTGTCAGGTGCTCTATTAAACTGCGAGGACAGAGCATTAACACAATGTGACATAACAGGTCTTCGATATGAGGGTGACAGGGGCTCGCTGGGAGGGTGGGACACATGTAAAGGAGGAGGGTGGAGCCTGGGTGGGGAGGGGAGTTTCTCTGAGGGAGGGTCTTCAAGCTGGCTGTGGAGGAATGCTGTTAGCCACCTCAAGTCAGCCCCCAGCTCACACAACCCTCTGCACAATGAAACAAAACATGTCCAGTCTCGTGCCATCCCCAGGGATGGTCACAATGACTGAACTGTTTTGGTCTATAAGGTTTTCATTGGCTGATGTTTGGTAGTACGTTGCCAGGTCTTTCTTCCTGATCTTAGCCTGAAAGCTCCGTTGAAACCCATTCAAGATCATAACAGCACATAATCCTCCACTTTCAGATGGGTAATGGTTCGCCAGGAGGTCCATTGGCAGGGACTTGAACCTAAGAAACCCTAGTGGCAGAGTGGTTATGTGCTATGTCTGCTAACCAGATGGTTGCCAGTTCAAATCCCCTAGGTGCCCCTTGGAAACTCTGTGGAGCAGTTCTTCACCCAGTGCACCTGGAGGGACTGCACGCCCCGCCCCCTCAGCTGACCTCCCTGGGAAACACCCACAAAGGAGATTTCAGGGTCGGGTCACTGCTTTGAGGTTGCTCAGTGTGGTCTCAGGACGCTCTGTGGCAGTGTTTCTGACCTTGTGAATCTTGTGAATCAGTGAATCTGATCTTGTGAACTGGAAACTAGAGCACGGAATCCCCAGAGGCCAGAAACGCAACAATTTGCATTTGAATATGAGTGACTTCAGGCGAAAAAAAGTTGCAAGGCGACTAAAGATCTGGGACTGGAATGGGGAAAAGTCGAGTTTAGCTTTTGTGAGGCCTAAGATTCCTACCGATGCTTCTCAACAGCGTTGTTTCAGTTTCGTTCTTGGAAAGGACAGTGAATTCTCGTTTTAAATTCGCTCTGCATACACTGATGATTGACTGTTGTCTGGAGACTGTGGATTTGCCGAGTCTTGGATGATAAACTGTAGAGGATTTAGGGAGGAGGTAATTAAAGGGGCTGAAACGTGGGTGTGGGGGTTGGGGTGGTGACAGGAGTTGGGGGAGGCAGGACAGAGCTATCGAGTGGCCCCCTGCCTGCTAGAAGGAGCTGTAGTTACTGGAAGAGCTTCGGGAGAGGGCTACCGGACAGGACAATCGGCTGGGGGATGGCTGCGCGCAGTGCGAGGCGTGGGAAAGCTTGGAATTAGGGGTGTGGGATAAAGCACAGAATCCGGCATCACAAAACTTGGTCTTAGAGTCCTAGTTCTGAAACAGAGGTTTCTTAACTTTATGACTTTGTAAACATTCTCTCCTTCGTTTCTTCTTCCCTTGTAGGATGGAGATGTTTGGTCACTGCCTTCTGCTCTCTGCAACATGGGTCATCGGCCGCCCCACCCTCCCCCACTGGAGCGAAGGATTGTTTGAGCGCTGTTCAAGCAGAGTAAGGACTGGACCGCGTCATCTCACCCTGCTGGTCCCAGCTGAACGGCAGGGCTAGGAACCAGTCACGGGTGACCAGTAAGCAGAGACTTGCAGCTGGTTTCAAAAGGATGAGCCAAGCATTTGGGTTCCTTCCTGAGAATTGAGAGGAAAGCCAGCACCCACTGGTGCTAGTCTGCAGGCACTACTGGTCATAGCGCGGAATGGAGAGTGGGGGCAGTGCTGGGCCAATTGCAAGACGAAAAACGAGGAAGGAGGCAGGAAGTGCAGGCAGAAAAAATGCAGCCCCCGTCATCCACTCTCCAGTCCCAGCCAGCCTGAAGCTCCCTGAACGCTATTTCCTGTCCTCGGATTCCTGGAGATGCTGACATTCTTGCCATTAAGTGAAATAGCAAACACGTTGCTATGGAAGTGACTCCAACTCATGGCGACCCCTTGTGTTACCAGTAGAATTGTGCTCCACAGCGTTTTCTTGTCCTTAATCTTTAGGGACTCAGATGTCCACCAGGCCTTTTCTCTGGGGTGCCACTGGGCAGATCTGAACCATCAATCTTGTGGTTAGCCACTAAATTCACTGCCTTCAATTCCAGAACAGACTTGAACTGCTCCATAGAGTTTCCAAGAAGCACCTGGTGGATTCAAACTGCTAACCTTTTGGTTAATGGTTGTAGCACATAACCCCTCTGCCCCCCGAGTTTCCCTGCAGGTACAAATCATTTGTGCCACTCAGGGGCCGATCCTCACCGTGATGTCCATTTTTCCTTCCCCAAGTTGCTAAATGAGTTACTACTCACGAGACCATCACTAACCCCTCCTATTGGGGGAGTGTTATAAGAATTCAATGTTGTCACCTACAGGGACGGCTTACAGGGCTCAAACCATCCTGAAGGCACCATGGCCCTCAACCTGCTGCCACTTCCCTGTCTCTGCTTCAGCGATGCTCATCCTTTCCTGATTATTGTCAGTCCCCCCACCACATCCCAGGGCAGACAGGACCTGTTCCACCCTGTTCCTGCTCTGGTATGTCCACAACGTCTGTAAAGTAATATCTGGCTTGAAGCAGAGCTTCCAGTAATACTGAAGATTGATAGAACGCATGAATGCTCACACTGCCCACCTAGTCACCCAAGTTGCTGGAGGAACTGCAGAGTCATGCCCCAGCTCTTGCCCGGTCCTCATATCCTGTGCTCAGGCAACAAGCCCTGGAGTGGAACTTTCTGGATGTTTCTCCTGTTGGTCCTCTCCTCCCTTTGCTGCCCAGTGATCTCTCACCTGGCTGGTACAATGGCCTCCTGCAGACCCCCTCCTCATCACGTCCAGGGATCCCTAGCCAAACCATTTGGTGCTACCTCTTCCTTGTACCCTTCTCTCCAGCCTCTCCTCCTTCACTCTCAGCTTCTTCTTTTGCCTCCCAAAATACTGAACGTCTGGATCCTGACATCACTCATTTCCTTATCTTTGTCACCTCTCCTGGCACCTCACCAATCTAACTCGTCTTCTGGGATGACACTCGGCCACCACCCCTTTGGAGGCTTTCCCGAGCTGGTTCGGTGCCCCTCCCCTGGGTTCCCAGAATCCCTTGTGCTGCATTTTACTGCAGCAGGCTCGGCAGCGTTTGCTGTGTTGTTCACTTGTCTGACTTTTCTACAAGATGGTAACACACACTCTGACTCCCCCTGTCAGTTCTGAGAGCTTTCTGTGAAATGTTTGGAAGTAGACTTAGGTCTAGGGTCCCCTCTGCTCTTTACTAGTGTGTACAACTTTGGACCAGTTGTTTACCCTCCTTAAGCCTCAGTTTCTTTACCTGTACAGACAGGAGTAATGTGAATGCCTGCATCACATGGTTATTGTGAACAATAAAAGGCAGTGCCTGTCACCGTTTCCAGGATGCCTGGCTCTTGGGGACAGCGCTGTCTACGTTGACTGCTCTTACTATTAAGAAAACTGTTCCTAAGCCTACGGCAGCACAAGGTCTCCATCGCCACAGCTGGATGTGCTGCTGTTCCAAGGAAGGATTCAGAAGTCTTTAGAAAACTCAACGACCCTCAAATAGTCCTTCAAGGAAGCTGGGGAGAATGAGAAACCAGGCATCCTGAAAATACCACGATGGAGAATTTTGAAGCAAAACCTAAAAGTTTAAACCATGAATCTCTTTGGGAGGAGACAGAAGGGAGGACTTGGGTATGTTAAGGGACTTGCAGGGACAGGTGCCGAAAGTAAAGAGCTGTGGCTCTCAGTGGCCAGGTGGCAGTGTAAAAGGCAGAGCTGACAAGGACAACTCTGCCCAAGGCAGATAGGCGCCGGGCCAGTGGGAAGCCGGGTGCTCCCGTCACTGTCGGCCAAGGTGGCGCTAGAAATTCTAGCCCTCTCAGGAGAGCCCTGAGGAATAACCGGTAACTGGGTGCGGGCGAGGTGCAGCAGGCTGATGTCTGCAACAGAATTCAAGACTCTGTGATTGGCAGCTGCTGGCCAGAGAGATGCCAGGAGGGTAGATGCTATCCCCAAAGAAGCGAGGGCCTCACGTTTCCCCTTGAGGAAGGTTGAGGGCCCAAGTTTGCGGATCCAGGGATCGCGCAGGAGGCGCTAGAGGCGGACCCCCTTCTCACTCTCGGACCTCAGCGGATCCGCATCCCCGGCAACGGCTCAAACAGCTCTTGGAGGCCTGCCGGTGCCCGCCCCTCCGAGGAGTCTCCCCCAGGATTGGGGAACGTCTTATTTCAGCTCCCTCCTGCCGCCCCGGGGCCCTGACGAAAGGAAACTGCTCCGCAGTCTCGGGCCCAGGGTGCACAGATTGGAGACGACGGTCCGCCCGGTCGGAGTTCCCCGCGGGGGCGGCGCGCCCGGGCGGGGCGGGGGTCCCAGGGCCAGGGCGCGGCGCTGGGGGCCGGGCAGCCGCTCCAGGAGGTCCCGCCGCGAGTGTGACCTCACGGGGAGGGGCCAGCACGGCGGGCCTGGGCTCAGAGCTGAGCGCCGGGAGCGCAGCCCGCAGCCGGCAGTCCGCGGAGCGCTCGCCGTGTCCCGATGGAGCGCTACAAAGGTGAGGGCGCGCGATCCGGGCACAGGGTCTCTGCGCGGCTCGAGGACCGGGGGTCGGATGGGCGGGACACCCGCGGGACTCAGGTGAGCAGCGCCGGCTGTCCCCGCCCAGCCAGGATGGAAGAGGGGCGACTGCGGGCTGGATGGTAAGCTCCCACTTGCCCAACACGGCCGCCGCCTGCTGAACCTCCTGGGCGCCGCAGGCGGGGCCGTTCACCTGTCTAGGGAGACAGCGTGCACCCGGCGACCCCGAGTCCCACCCTGGTGCCGGGGTCTGAGAAAGGGTGCGGGGCTTCCTGTAGACCCCGTGGAAAAGTCCTCACGGGGGATGAGCTAGGGCGGTGGGTGGGCACGCAGTTTCCCCCCGAGCTTGGAGCGTGTGTCCTATAGTCCGGGTGCTGGGGAACTTTTTCTGCGAGCCCCAAGTTGGGGGGGGGGGAGAGGAGTGGGGGACAGAGCAGGGTGCCCGGCAGGTGGAGCGCACGGAGGCGTCCCAGGCGCGAATTTAGCCCAGAGCGCAGCTGGACTAGTTTGGGGTTTGGCTGGGTCCGGGATCTGGGCCAAACCCCGGTGGGCGGGCCGGCTAGCCACAGTTGCGCCGGGTGCCTAGCTCGCACTGGAGCTGGGAGCTCCGGGTGGAGTTTTGAAGGGTTGCAGATCCTCTGAAAAAGTAGCCCAGAGGGCTGCCTCTTAAAGAGGACCATGCGGGCGCCCCCACCTCCCTTTCCTGTGGGAAAGCCTCTGTATTTCTTTTGCCCGACGTGTCTCTGCCAAACCTTCGACAGGAAATATTGTTTCTGTATTTGCTTTCCCCTGGGAGACGGTAATAAAAGAGAAGGCTCGGATTCCTAAGGAATCTCATTGCTGATGCTTTCTCGTGTCTGAAACTAACATTAAAAGGGACCTGCGGGACCAGCTTTAGCTCTCCTAAACGACTCGTGTTTTGACTTTCTGAATCACTGCTTTTTCTCGTCTGGGTCACCAAGCAAGGACCATAGACGTAAATGCTAGACAGTGGTCGCATATCGGGCCAGGGCCTTCGCCAAGAGCAGGAGAGCCAGCTGGGGGAACAGGGTACGGCTAGTTGGCAACCTTCCGTTTTTTTCTGTGAACCCTCCCTGTAGTGGCTTTCACGTTTCTAACTGGGTGTGTTTGTCCTCTCGCCGTCTGCGGGGATTACATCGGTTCTGTGCCCAGAAGAGTGAGTGCCCCCTTTCGCAGTCCGAACTCTGCTGGAAGCCACAGCCCTGCCCCTTCTAAAAAGGAGGCTCTCTCACCCTCCCGCACCGGGACCCCTGTTTCCCTCCCAGCCTCGTCCCCTCCTCCACAAGGCCCCGCCCTCGGTCCCGCCTCCGTCCCTCCCAGCCTTTGGGAGAAGCCTCTCCCGGAATTCGGGTCTCAAGCTGGGCCTGAGCCCGAACTGTTGGCCTTTGGAATCCCTACCAGCTCTGCCTTGAACCCCGCAGGGGGCGTAGCTCAGGAGTCAAAAGTCTTGATTGTAAACTGCTTCCTAAAATCAGCCTATTAACCTTTATGAGCTAAGGCGAAAGACAGTATTTGGGGGTCTTCCGTCCAAATGACCGGCACGTCTCAGAAGGCTGCTAACAGCTTTTGATTTGGATTCTTTGCTTCATAATGCTCTTGGTTGTCTCTTTGTCTTGGGAGCTTCAAATTCTCCCTCCCTTCCAAGAAGATTAGTAAACTGGCTTTTTTCTAACTGAAGGAACCGTGGTTTCCAGTTTGGGGTGTTTATGTTTTGGGTAGCACGTGTATCTGCCCCATCATTTTGCAATAAATCGGACACAGGGATGAGTGAGTAGACGTGAGAATTATCTAGATGGCAGGGCACTTAAGCTGGCTCATCTGCGTTTGGTTTCGGAGAGAAATCTCCCTTCATCTCAAATCTCACCGGTGTCATGCTACTAGTATTTATTTGTATTATATCGTTCAGCCAAGGCATTTGGGGATTTTCTGTCTCCCCTGTCTGTAAAATTCCCCGTTCTCTTGAGAAGCAGGTGAGCTGTGCTTGGAACACTCCTTGAACTGAAGAGTTGGCCTGTGCAAAATTAAAGACAATTAACTGGCAAGACTCTCCCACTTAACTAGTGAAATGTGGATTAAATCAGTGGCCTTTCTCCTGCTTTGTTTTATTTTAAAGGTAAATCTGAATAATTATGCAGTGATGGAGTGCAGTGATTTTAACAACAAAGGGAAATAGAAAAGCAAGGTATATACTTGAACTTTCACAGCATAGGTGAAAATTGTAAAGAAAAGAGTTGTTATTTGGGACGCTTTCATTGGTGAAATACCTTACTCTATGCTTCTAAATTCCCAGTTTTTTGGTTCGGCTTCTCCCAGCTAGGTAGAATGCCTCTTCACTGTCTCCAGATTCTCAGGTCTTCCCCGATTTGTAACTTGTAGACAGCAGTTGATGCAGCAGAAATTAATTGTGTTTCCAGCCTGCCTGCCATTGAACATGCTCCAGAAATAGCTGATCCTTCTTAGGTTTGGGGTTGAGCTTCCATTGTTTCATAGGATGTAAAAAGATGTTGGGGGCAAAATTATTGTTGGATTACCACACTGTGTTTGTAGCAGTCATTTCCAGACTTTTCTTCCCAGTCCCCTTCAAGCTACTCTGATAGACAGCTGTGGTGCTCTCAAGCAACCACAGAAGGCATGTGGGGGTCCCTTCCCAGATAAATGGAGCTTCCTGTGAGAGTTGTCATAAAAAGCTATGGTCAAGTTGCTGTATGTTGTATGAAAAATCTCTTTGGCGTTATCCTTATAAAATGTTCAGACTGTGTCAAATCCTACAGGGTTTCTAGGCAAGGGTCTTCAAGAGGGTCTGTCCTGGGGTGTTCACATTTTTAGGACTTGGACAGGGCATCCTTGTATCACCATGCATGAGCCCATTGCCGGAACTTGCACTGTGTGGTTCCGAATTCCAGTTCCCACTGCTCTTCCAGCTGGTGTGTCCAGGGCCAAATGTAACTGACCTACTTTCTGGATTGCACTTGGAATGGCCATTCTGAAGCTTCCTGAAGTTGCGTCACTTTTGGATCGAAATCAACATGGTTGAGATAATCAGACTTTAATTTGGATCACAGTAATTGGTTGCAATTCTTTTCCTATGTTCTTTTGCATGTAAGTCTGTTTCCCTTTATCCTAAGAGAGGACAGTTAGCTTTCCACCTCCCCCGGTGAAGAATCAAGCCAGGAAAAATACTTGAAACCTCGTATGGGAATCCTGAGGCCTGTGGTCAGGGAAGGTCTGAAAAAGAACAACTAATTAAAAAGAGATGGATGCATTGATCACTTTGGGTTCACTTTCAGGGCTCATCTGAATTTGTTGTTTTTCCATGCCTAGACACTCACATTTTTTTCCCTGTTAAGCCTCATTGAAGGCAGTAGAGGCACTGGAGCTGCACGTGGGAGTCATCTGGGAGCTTTGAAAAATAAGAACATATGGGTGCCATCCCAAACAGTCTGATTTAATTGACTGGAGGTGAGCGCTGGCCAGGGTCTGTTGTGAGTGTCCCCAGCTAATCCTGACCTGCTGCCCAGATGGAGAACCGCTGACTCAAAGATAGTTCCTTAAAAGAATGAAATGACAAAACAGAAGAAAGAGGTCAGCAGTTATATGTTCACCTTCCTCACCCGGGCAAATTAAAACAAGTGTGGAGTGAAAATGGTACCTACTCCACAGCCAGATGATAGGCCTTAGACCAGTCCTGTAATACCTGCTGAAATCTGATGTCATTCACCGTAAGTGATTATAGGTTTGGGAGACTGTGGGAATGCCACTTAAAAACATTCTCAAATGTAATGCTTTGGAACTCTGAACTCTGGGCTTGCTTACTGATACATTTGACCCTGAGTGCTCTTGACTTTGAAGTTCTTGGTCTGGGACCTTCAATGGTTTGGCAGTGAGATGGTCTCAAAGACAAATGTTGAGAGGTCACCTTTGGTACCCAAAGGCCAGGTTGGGGTGGGGTGGGGAAGATTCTGCCTTGGGCCCTGCCTCTGTTCTGAAGAGTGGGAGCTGCTGAGACTGGGCTGGTTCCAAGCACAATTAAAGGGCCCGGAGGGGAGAGGCTCTTCAAAGCTTCAGAAACCTAGCCAGTTTCCTTTCAGATCTCTTCTTCGATGGTGGGAAATGTTTCTCTAAAGACTTCTGTCATTTAGAGAAGTGAAACTTTTCCTAAACTGAGAGAGAATGGCATCTTCTCTCCAGAGCCCAGGCTGAGACCAGCAGGAGAGTAGTCAGGGTGTGATGAAGAAACTAGTGGCCCAAGAACCAACCTGCCTGTTCCCTTGGGTGAGTCACCACTCCAGGCTTCAGTGTCCCAAAGCTGCTGTAACAAAGAACCACAAATTAACTGGGTGACCTAAAACACCAAAAACATTCTTTCCCACTGAGGAAGTTTGAAGTTCAAAATCAAGGTGCTGATAGGGCAGTGCGTTCCCTGAAGGCACTGGGAGGACAATCCTTTCTTGAGTCTTCTGGCTTCTGGTGGCTTGTGGCTGCATCTCTCTGGATCTGTTTCTGTCTTCACCCAGCCATTTTCTCCCTGTGTGTCTGTGTTTACAAGGCCACCTTCTGAGGACAGTGGTCATTGAACTTGGGGCCCACCATAACCCAGCATGACCTCATCTTAATTTAACTCATCATTCAGCAAAGGCTTTAAGAAAGGTCACATTCATAGGTGCCCAGGATTAGGACTTGAATCTATGTTTTGGGGGGATGCAATTGAGCACGTCACAGTTACCATCTAGAAAATGCCCTCCGGGAATCCTCCGTTGGTCCTTCCAAGGCCTCTTCAGTGCTGGCTGCTCTGTGGTCACTGAGGAATCTTGGGAGGGAGGACGGGTCTTGGAAGGAGAGGGAAGTGAGGGAGGGAATGTGGGTGGGTAGCCCGGCAAAGGTCAGTTTATGATTGTAATTTTTATAAATAAAACCAATTTCCTGTTGAGAGTTGAAGAGTGGCCATTTAGTGGGAACAAGAATGCCGTAGGCCATGTGAGGAATTTGTTTCTCAAGGACCTTTGTGGGAAGGCAGCTCCCAAGATTGGGGTTTAAACCTGGAAGCACCTTCTGAACCACAGTGGAAGGTTCACTCCCATTCCAGAGACAGGTCACGTGAGGCTTACAGAGATCAGACAGTGAATCAGTCAGAAACAGGACACAGTGTCACTGAGAAGCGAGTTTCTGAAAGATTGAATTCCTGTTCTAAGAACAGCAAGGATTTATTTGTAAAGAAGTGTTCAAAGTCGTTTTCAGATTCATCCCCTCTTCATCATTATCCCTTCAGCCAGCAGGGGCCTGGATGGCTGCCCAGTGGAGATGCTCCACCTCTTCCATGAAGCCTTCCAGGGACTTCCATGTTCCCTGAATACTTACAAAGCCCCTTCCATGACTGGCACATAGTTTCGCTCTTGTTGGTCATTGCTCTTGAGTCGCTTTGACTCGTGGTGACTTCGCGGTGACTCGTGTTAGAGGAGAACAGCTCAGTAGGGTTTTCCTGGCTGTGATCTTAATAGTAGCAGATCTCCAGATGTCTTATGCAGTACCTCCCACTGGGTGGGTTCAAACCACCAACCTTTAGGTTCATTGTAAAGCACAAATGGCACCACCTAGGGCACGTAGTAGGTAGTCAACACATATTTGTTGAATTAATATCTCATTGTCTTATAATTAGAAACCCTCGTGGTGCAGTGGTTAAGTGCCAAGGCTGCCAGCTGAAAGGTCGGCAGTTCAAATTGATCTGGTGCTCCTTGGAAACTCCAGGGCAGTTCTGCTCTGACCTATAGGATCGTTATGAGTCGGAATCAACTTGATGGCCACAGGTTTGTTTTGGTCTTATAATTAACACACTGAACTTCTCCTTCTGGTAGGGACTCTTTTTCCTTCAAGTGTCCCTTCCCAGCAACTGGTACACTTGAGACAAGCTTGGGGAATGAGTGAATTTCAGGCAAAGGGAGCACATATTCTCCTATGACCTGGCCCCAAAGAGCAGATCTGACCCCCAGAAGGACACACAGCAAAATTTCAAAGCCAGATTCTGCTAGTGGAGATGAAGGACACTCTGGGTGTCCCCAACTTGAGCCTTATTTCTGTCTGTTCCAGCACAGGGCTGTTGCTGTCTGGTGGTACAGAGAAGGATCCTGCAGGTTTCTGCTTGTGAGTATGAGCCTGCCTGTGCCCTCTGCAGCAGCTAACTGGCCCTAGTGCTCCGGAGGGCGCAGGCCTGCTTGGCCCATGCTCTGGGAGGGTGGGGGTGGGGTGGGGGAGTGAGGGGTGGGTGAGGAGCTCATGGAGCTGGACACCAGCCTAGGAGCTCAGGGTTCTAATCTGGCCTTTGCCACTAACTTGCTGTGCGACCTTGGGCAAGTCAATTAATGTCTCTGGGCCTTGTTTCCTCCTCTGCAAAAAATGAGGATAATGATTACTAACCTGCCTCACAGGCCTCTGGTGGAATCAGGGCTTTGGACTGGCTCCTTTCAGTTAGAACCATGCTGAAAATTTGCATGTCTAACAAGTTCCCAGGTGGTGTTAATGCTGATTGTTAGGGACCAGTTGTGAGAACCATTAATAGAGCAGTGATTCTTGAAATGGATTATACATAAGAATCATCTAAGGATCTTGTTGTGTATGTAGATTCTGATTTAGTATATGTAGGGTAGAAATGCAAGTTCTCAGCAGGGGTTCAGAGCTGGTTTGAAGCCCTGAGTGGAATCCTTCATAAAGGCTACAGGTAAATACTTTCAGAAGGGGAGATGCCAGATTGAGTCAGGGAAGTGGGTATCCCCAAACCTCTGTGATATAGGCCTTACTCCACCAGGCCTTGCCTTCTCCATGGGAGTCGTCCTAGTTACTTTGGACACCACCTGTGGCCATCACTGGCTTCTTGAAGCTCTTGGGAGCTCAAAGTCTGATTCTCAGCCAGTTCTCGGTGACCCAGCTTCTTAAGACTATCCACATGTTCCGCTCTTTATGCTCTCTGGACAGGAGACAGACCAACACTGGCTTATTCTTCAGGCTTGTGTCTCACATGCTTTTCCTCTGATGTCTCAATGAGTTTATACAGTCAAAGCCTTTAAAATCTAACGAGAACTTTGAACTCTTTCCTAATTTTCTTTTTTAATGAACTTGTATCAAAGATTTTAAATACTTAGGTAATGAGAGGGTCCAATATGATGCCACAACCAGTTCCAAAGAGCATTCAAAGAGTAGAGGCATAGAGGGAACATAACCTTCTGAGATGAAGTTGCAGATCTGGAAACTGGGTGCATCGACAGGCAATCATGGCATTCTGCTAAACACAATCTGCTTTTCCATGGACAAGAATTGTTTACATTATTGTTCAGTTTTCATACCTTATGCAGAACAGTCAGAAACCTGAAAGACAATGAAAGACCAAGGTAAACTGAATAAGTCGAGTCTTTACTAATTTTCTGTTACATGGCTCTCTCTTCTGTCTGTTTGGTCTGAGAACAAAAGCAACAAAAATTCCCAAAGTCCATTGCCTTCGAGTTGTTCCTGACTCATGATGAATCTGTAGGACAGAATAGCACTGCCCCCTAGGCTTTCCAAGGAGCAGATGGTGGCTTTGAGCTGATGACTTTTTGGTTAGCAGCTAGGCCCTTAACCACTGGGGCCCCAGAGCTCCAGAATTGCCCTTGATGGGGGAGGAGAACATGAGAGGAGCTGGCATAACCCTGGAGGAAGTTGCCTGGACTGGCACAAAATCAGAAGGAGGACAGGGCACATTCATGTCACATGTCTCTGTGGGAGTTTAAGTGGTACAGAGGAGAGGGTGTGGGAGCAGACTCCACTGAAGCCCTGCTCTAAACAGACCCTGAATTCCCCTCTAATGTCCTTGAGCTCCTCCCTGGACTTCAAAGGCGGCTGTAGGCCTGCTGGAGTCTGGGGAGGGGTAGAGCCGCCTGGGCCCAGCTGATTGCAGCCCAGCCTCTGCTCCTGATTATACCAGGAAAGGATGGAGAGTCAGCTGTTAGCTCAAAGCATGGCAACCTGCCAGCTCCAGGGAACCTGAGCTGGGCAAAGTGCCCTCTTATGCTGTGCTCTCAGGTAGGGTGACCAGCTGTCCCAGTTTGCTTGGAACTTTCTTTTTATTGGAGCTGAAAATTCTGCCTCCTAAGACAGCTCCTAGTCCTGGGCAAACTGAGACAGAGGGTTACTCCATTCCTAGACTTCAACTTCAATAAAACCTCCCAAATCTTGATTTTGGTTTCTTCATTGCAAAGATGAGCTGCTTGTTAGCTTTCATTGAGTTGACCCTGGACTCACGGAGACTGCATGCACAAGGGAACAAAACACTGCCTGGTTCTACACCATCCCCATGATTGGTTGTGGATCAAACCACTGGGATCCGTAGGGTTTTCTTTGGTTGAGTTTCAGACATAGATCACCAGGCCTTTCTTCCTACTCTCAGTCTGGAAGTTCTGCTGCATCCTGGTCAGCATCATAGCAACATACAAGCCTCTAATGACAGATTGGTGATGGGTGTATGTGGAGTGCAGGGACCAGAAAGTGAAGCCAGATCTCTCTCTTAGAAGGTGAGAATGCTACCACTGCAGTGCCAAAGGTGAGTGAGCTTTAGTCAATCACTTCATCTCTTTGGCAAGAAAATAAAAGTCTACACTTTAAAAACCAGCAATATAACTAAGTAGTGATATCCACCAGGGTTTCCACATTTCAGAGGGGACACTCAGTTTGAACCAGAGACCTGGTGGCATAGATGTTAGGTGCTGCAGCTGCTAATGCAGTTCAAACCCACCTGGCGCTCCTTAGAAAGTCTATGGGGCAGTTCTACTCTGTCCTATGGGGTTGCTGTGGGCTGGAATCAGCTTGATGGCAATGGGTTTGGTTTTGATTTTTTGGCGATATCCACCAGAATGTTAAGTGAAAGAACCCAGACTCAGAAGCTATGTATTGTAAGACTGCATTTATATGACTTTCCAGAAGGAAAAACTTGAGGGAAAGAAAACTAACCAATCATTGCTGAGGCTGAGAGTCAGGGATGGGAGTTGCTTACAAAGGGATCTGAGGGAAGTTTTTATAAGGACAGACATGTTGGCTATCTTGACTGTGAAGGGTATATATTTGTCAAAACTCATAGAGCTGTGTACTTTGGGGCAAGCTTTTGCTGTCTGTAAGTTACATCACAATGAAAAACCAAACCCACTGCCATTGACTCAGTTCTGACTCATAGCAACCCTATTGGACAGAGTAGGACTGCTCCGCGGTTTCCAAGAGGTGTCGGATTTGAACTGCTGACCTTGTGGGTAGCAGCCATAGCGCTTAAACCCATATACCACCAGGGGTCTCGCAGGCAGCTGGCTGGAAAAAGGCTTAGCAGCTTGCGAGGCTGTGGTAAAAGGTGAAGACCATATCCAGCACAGGGTTGACCATCATGGGATGGAAATACAAGCTGAGGTTTTGAGGTGAAACTCTGGTGGTGTAGTGGGTTAAGTGCTACGTCTGCTAACAAAAAGGTCAGCAGTTTAAATTCGTCAGGAGCTCCTTGGACACTCGATGGGGCAGTTCTACTGTGACCTCTAAGGTCACTGTGAATTGGACCTGACTCAACAACAGTGGGTTTGGGGGCTCCCGCAGTGGCGCTGGCGCTAAAGGAGAAGACCTTGTCGCTGGCGGCTGCCCAAAGGTCAGCTGAGCTCTGACTGGCGGTGCCTCTCGCCCGGTCCCGCACCATCGCCCCAATTGCTGGCGTGCTGTAGTCGATTGTTGTGCCGGCCGGCTTGAATTGTGTCCCCCGGAAACGTGTAGCTTTTGGCTGGGAGGGGATTCCTAGTATTGCGTGATGCTCCTCTGTGCTGTAAATGCTGTAAATGCTGCCGCTGGTGTTAATGAGGGAGGGTGGACAACCAGGGCTGTGTTGGTGTCGCAAGACAACGTGTATGCTCGTGTTGTGCCTTGAAGCCGTCTTTTGGGATGTTAAAGGAAAAGGAAGCAAGCAGAGAAGTACGGGAGCTCAAAGACGCAGTGCCGGGAGCCGAGGGCACGCTTTGTGAAGGACCAGGGGTCCGTGCTCCTCCGAAGCTCCCAGTTCAGGGAAAGACGGATGACAAGGACTTTCCTCCAGAGCAAACAGAGAAAGCCGTCCCCTGGAGCTGATGCCCTGAATTGGGGCTTTTAGCCTGCTGGACTACCACAAATAAAATTTCCTCTTTTGAGATTTTTCCGTTAAAGCTGCCGTGGCTGAGGACGGCCCCAGCGCCGGGGGCTCATCTTCCCACGCTGCATCAGGCGGCATTGGTTGGGATGCATGGGAGCTGCACTGTCTCGTTTTTGGCAGTAGACAGACCAGTCCTTTCTTTCTTGTTTTAAAGGTCTGCTGAAAGCAGTCCATCACAGGGGACCCTGCTGGGATTTGAAATACCGGTAGCACCGCCTCCAGCCTCATAGCCACGTGTCAGTCACTGTGGCGCAAAGGGTGGCATGTGAAAAGAAGGTGAAGAGTTTGGGAACACAGCAAAATCAGAGGGCCGTGGCTTGAAGTATCCTAAATACCAGAGAGCTTTCCATCAGGCACAAATGACACGATGGAGGAAGTGCTCCCTTCCTTTCTGAAAGCAGGAGGCAGTAGAAAAGCAGCTTCCCTAAAGCCCAGGCACTGGGAGAGCCCAGGAGGGCTGTGGGTTGTGGAGCGTGACTCTGGGTCTCCCACCCTGGGAACTCAGCTGCTCCGCACACATGGATCTAATGGATTGACTTTGGCAATCTTTCTGCAAGTCTTTTCTTCCCCTGCAATAAAGTTATTGGAATTGAGTACCCAAGTCTGCAGCGTAATTATTTCCTGGTTGACTTTTGATGCTGGCAGACCTGCTTGTCTGTGTTAGCTAGGGTTGATTTTTGAGGCAGGGTGGGTGGAATCCATGATTTAGCAAAATAAGGCACCTAGTCCCGTGTAATGTAAAGAGTCAGTCCTCTTGTATGCCAGCTGGGAAAAGCCTCCAGTGCAGAATCACCAACCCCTACTGCACTGGTTCAGGAGACAAAGGGTTTGGAATCCCACGGTGATGAAGGGCCATCACTCTGATGATCCTGATGGAATCTGGAGATCTTGGTGGTTTCCATTTTTTTTAAAGTTAAAAATCAATTGCCCTCAAATTCATTCTGACTCACGGTGACATCCCATGTTTTAGACTAAAACTGGGCTTCGTAGGGTGTTCGATGGCTGTGATCTTTCATAAGCAGGTTGCCAGGCCTTCCTTCCAAAGTACCTCTGAGTGGATTTGATCCACCAACCTTTGCCATTAGTAGCTGAATGCTGAATTGCTGTCACCACCCGGAGCAGACTGTAAACCCCATGCAGAATTAGCCTGTTCTTTAGGTGAACTTTCTCAGTCTGCATGTCCATAAGCGCTGGGTCTATCTTCGCATCTTTGTTTAGTACAGTGTGTTGGAAGGCTGTGGAGCTCCCCCCACCCCCATAAAGACCATATGGGCTGAGGTCATGTTCAAGCATGATTTACATGGACAAGTTTCACCCCTTCATCTCTTAATCAAAAACACATTCCAAGTGATTAGTACCCAAGGCAGGTCTGTTCCACTTTACTGTTCTGGGACAGTTATTACCTGAGAAATAATACAGTTATTATTACCAGAGTAATTATTATTCTGGTAATAATAACTGGTGCTGTCTTGAGTGCTGATGGAGCACGGATGTTTGAAATGAAACTGCCCTGATGTTGTGTCAGGCCTGGCTTGTGGCTGGTCCACTCAGGAAGAGCTAGTTTGGGGGCATCCCAAGGGCCAACTTCTAGAATAGCTGTAGGGTTAGAAGGGCTGCTTTATGCAAAAAAGAAGTTGGGACACGTCAGTGCTGAAATTCCAGATATTTCCTTACCTGGAAGTTGCCAGCATCTCCACAGGGTACCCTGGCGCGCTGGCATCCTTTTGGGTTGTTGAGACTGTCTTAGCCTTCTGTGCTCGTTAGACCAACAAGTGGGAATCCTGCCATTTCCTTCCATCCTCCACCCTCCGTTTTTTTCTTCCCCAGTTTTTACACAACAGGGTTTATTCATGTTCTCTGAATTCAAGTCCCCAGATGGGGGGAGAGAAAAAGGATTGTGTTGAATGAGCCTATTGTTTGGAGGTTTCACTGACTTATTTAATACCCACAGTCTTAGAACATATTGTGCTGACTTACTAAAATTCAAATGGGGTCCTTTTGGGAAGGAACTCTGCTAGGGTGCTTGGTGTCCCTGGTATCAGAGCTGGGACCTACTGGGTAGCAAGTTTGCTTGGGACGTCTTGTCTGTCTCATCAGAGGGAAAACATTCTCAGTTATAATCTTGGGTACCTCATGAGCCTGAGATGATTACCACTCTGTGCCCTGTTGCCTCATCAAACCTGTTTTGTCTTCCCCTTCTGGCACGTTCTTTGAAGACATAGAGGTGGACATCACCATAAGGCATTACAGTAAAAAGAAGTCCACTCTAGTTTCTGCCTGGCAATTTCCTGTACAAGGAGAAAGGGTGATAAAGTGGTAGATTTGGGGTGCCATGGGACTTTGCCAGCTGTCCCACCTGGCCTAGCAACGAGGAACCTCACACCAGCCACTCAAATGCCTAGGCTGGTATCTAGTCTGGTATGGTTGGTCCTTGATGAACACTGGTGGAGGCGGATTGCCTAGCTTGTAGAGTACATTAGATAGAGCTAGATGGCTTCCTTCTGCTGATGTTGCTGGAACTGCGGCTGAGGATGGTGGTGTGTGTGATGGTTGTGGACAGTACGTGTTGCCTCTGGGGCTGTGACACAGTTGTTCTGTGACAGCTGCAATATCTGGAGTCCGTGGAGATCTCTAAGAGGGTCACCGCAGGTGCTAGGGCTGGCTGAGGCTCCCGTCTGTGGGGGCAGTGGAAGCATGTCTAGCTTAAGAGATGCCCCAGATACTGTGAAAGTTCGCTTGCAGCCAAGCAGGCTGGGTTGATCACAAACCCTCACACACGTTAGGTGCTCCAGGGCCCCTGTTGGTGGCCCCCAGGCACGTACCTCCTGCACCTGCAGCTCCCTTCTCTTGGTCTTGTCTTTCAGCCGTTTGGTCTCCCATCTTGATTTTCTTCTGCTTTTTCACTCTGTTTTCTTCCAATTCTATTCAGTTCTCCTGGATCTTGAGTCTGGAACAGGGACTCCCACCGAGAACTTGATGCCAGAAAAGGCTCTCGTTTCTCATAACTGTGGCTGGACCTCGAGCCAGCCCAGTAGATGCTGGTGACCTCAGCAGCAGGTAGGGACAGTAGGGCTGCTCTGAGCCAGTAAGAAACACCTCCTTTTTTCCCAGAACAGGAGACTGTACTGAAAGTCCATTTGCCATTGCTCCTGCTGCCTGAGAAGGCGGTGTCCTGTCTCACGGCTTGTTACAAAGAATGCCACCCTCTTCAGCCTTCATGCCCAAACCATTTGCTCACCATGGGATCTTGCCAGCCATTCTGCCTAGCTTAGTACAGGATAGTGGCACTGCGTCTTGGCTTCCCTGGAAAGGGGTTGTTTTCTTCTCTCTGGATCCTGAAAGCATTGTGACCTGCTAACCACTGCAGGGTGGAATAAACAGTCCCAGCCATTTGCTGGCTCCTCCCACCACCGTCTAAAACTCTTTGGCGATTAGTATCAGAGGAAGGATTGGCATCCTTACAGGGGAGCATGAGAATGTTGCCATTGTTTGGATTCAAGTTTCAAACATGAAGGCTCAACATGGACGAAAATAATTTTTTCCCATTGACCTCCTGGCTTCTCAGTGGGCAGGCGTCCGTCTCCCGCCCATCTGATGTGGGTTTGGTGTATGTAACTGTAAACAGTTCTGGCTGGGAGCAGAGCCCCGAGAGTTATGGGATCCAGGTGCCACTCCCGGGCTTGCCAGGGGCTGACTCCCTTGAGAGTGGGAAAGGCCATTTGGTTCTCAGGGAGAATTTCAGCTGTTGGCTTTTAAGATCAAATGTTTCTGAGGCATGGCTTCCTCCTCATCCCCACCTCCACCCACAAGTCTCTTCTCGCAACTGAAAGAGACTTAGGGGATTCTAATTTATTGGTATACCAGTAGTAGCCAAGATGGTACAGGACCCAACAACATTTTGTTCTGTTGTTCCTAAAGTGCCCATAAATACAAGGGCAGCTAATAACAGTTTACTAGTCAGTTCTACCCTGGCGCCTAGGGTCGCCATGAGTCCGATCCGACTTGACGGCACTTGGCTTTACTGAGTCTCTTAGTGTGTGGGTTTTTGCTTCTCTGACCTTGAGGTAAGGGTGTGGATCCCACAGGAGCTTTCAAGTATGCTGGGAGGCACTCAGCTCTCGGTGGTTGAGTATATGAAAGAACCAGAAGTCCACATTCTCTGGATGAGAACTTAGGGCTGGTTCTTGAGGGCAAGAGCGTGGCTTCCGGTCAGGTTCAGTCTTGTTTCTCAGTTATACTAGACTCCTACTGTGGGCTCCCGTGATTCTTTGCAGGTAAGTGCCTCTCCTGAGTAGGAGGCCTCAAGATGATAGAGCTTGTTTGGGGCTGTTAACTACCACTCTTGGGAGAGCAGCAACCTTTCTCTAGCAATAGAAGTAGAAGCTATCTTAGAGCAAAGGTGCTCAGAGAGAGTGTGCTGGAAAACACCTCTGATAGATGGAGCCCTAGGGTGGTGCGAACGAGTAAGCACTCCCTCTTCTGAGTGGAGATGTTAGTGGTTCTGACCCATTCAGAGACTCCTTGGAAGACAGGAAGCAGTCTTGAAAACCTCAGGAAACAGTTCTGTTTGGGCGTACATGGATTGCTTTTACTTGGAATCGACTCAATGGTAATGAAAGACAACAGGTAAGAGAGGCTGTGGGGAGCACCTGTCTCAGGAGCTGGCTCCTTCTCCCCACTTTGCAACCTAAGGGTGCACCCAGTCAGCAGGGCCGCTGTCAAGAGGGAGAAGTAAAGAGCATTGAGTTCACAAACTGAAGTTCTGCCTGGGGCTTGTGTGCACATGTGCCTGTGTTCGAGGAGGCAGGCCAGGTAGAGATCAACCGCAAAGGGGAAAAACTGCTGTCCTGTCAGATTTATTCCCCTGTGAGGGTGGGGAAGGCAGCCTGGGGGAGAGTGAGAGCACCCAGAGACCCGGTTCTCTGGGGTGCAGTGACTCCAGGTTCCTCCGTCACCTTCCTGTAGGTCTCAGTGCTTGGTTGCCACGTGTTTGTGCAAATGGATTTCTTCTCTGGCTGGGGAAAAAAATCAAGGCTGGAAGTGAAATAATTTTCTACAAATGCCTTTTAAAAAAATACCATTATTAAGTGTGAAAATGGTTTGGATTCAGGAGGAAACAGCTGGCCAGCAGAGATCCTGATGAAGTCTTGAGTGAGATTTTGCTATGCCACGAATGGCTTTATTTGGAATATTTCCGGTACAAGCACAGTTGAGAAATTGGCAGTTGAGAAATTTTCTGTCTGAAAACTTTCATCAAAGCAAGAGAGGCAGCAGCTTCCAGCTGAGGCTGGGAAGCATCACTTCTTTGAAGACAAACCACACCTGTTCAATGTATGTCTCAGATCTATCTTGGCAGTGGCACTTGGATGCCATGGGTCCTTTTCTTTCTAGAATCTTCTGTCCTTAGGCTTCTCTGAGACTTTGATTCACTTCTGCTTTAACTAAGGTGAGCCCAGATCTTTAGTTCTCTGAACCAAACTCTCTCCCTTGAATGCCCCAGGTGACATCTAAGACACCTTGGCAGTGGTTGTGGGAAGAGCAAGGAAGAATGACATCCTCTTGTACTATGCTGGATAGAACCTGAGCCCCTTCTGTGTGACTCGTTCCAGTTGTCCAGCTCATGTAGCTGACTCTCATCTCACTTTACACCTCAGCCATACCTGGCCTCCTGACGTTCCCCAGATTGTCCTTTTCCTGTGCTTTTCCATTTGCCTGGCTGGCACGTCTCTCTTAGGGTTTGACTCAGTCTTGACACCTTGACCACCACCTCCTAGAAATCTTCTTACCCTGTCGCCATGCCATGCACAGTCCCCATGGCCGTGGTCCCTGTGTCTGTTATAGCTGATGGAAGCTCTGTAACCCCAATCAGCTGTAAGCTGCTTAAGTGTCCAAAGACATGCTTCTTTGAGTCCACAGCACCTAACTCTGAATGTGGTCTATTGTGAGTGCTTAGGAAGCGGGAACTGAATGATTGAGGCATGGTTGCTACTTTCAAGTTTTCTTGGATATTGATTACATCAAAGTTAAGGTTTTCTGTTCCCCGGTAGACCACCTCAGACAGAGCTGCTAGGCAACTGTGCTGGAAAGGAGGGCGATAGAAATGGGCAGAGGGTGTGAACAGGCAGTTGACAGTTGAGAAAGACTCCATCAAGCCAATGCACATCCAGATGGATGCTGTAGCTCTTTTTGTCGTCAGAGACATGCTGGCCAGCCAACCACACCATGAGCTGGCCGGAAGTAGGAGGGCAAGTGCTGCCAGGTGTTTGCAGGGAAGTCGGAAATGCAGAGACTATAGGCTGATGCAGTCAGCTCAGAGAGTCACTGGGCTTGTCTGAGCCACCCTGAGTGCATGCTTACCCTACTTCCCAGAAGTGCCCAAAGGAATGTTTGCAGGGGGTCCATGAGGACCCTGCAGCATTAATTTGTGGTGGTGGAGAGCTGGAAGCAGTCCACGTGTCACCTGGGAAAGTAGACAGGCCAACAGGCAGATGGCATCCCTCGGGAACACTGCACAGCAGTAGGAACAGTAAGTTAGATGCCCGTCTAGAACCTAGATGGATCTTGCGAGCACACCACTGACTGAAAGGCAGGAAGCAGACAAGACCCTTTAATGATAATATTTACATCCATTAGAGATTCATTAAGCCTTGGGGGGCAGGGAGTTTGATTAATGGGCACAAGACAACTGGAACAGAAGTAATGAGAATGTTGACACCATGTGAAGAGTGTAACCCCTGTCACTGATCATTATGTCTAAAACTGGCCTAAAGTGGGCTTTTCACCAAAAATATTTTAAAAATTCATAAAGCCAGACACATTCAACAGGAACACACACAGACATCTTCGTGGGGGGAGGAACACAGGGTAGAAGAATAAGAGGGAATTTGTTTATAGTCTATCACTGATACCAAAGCCAAGCCAAACCAGTTGCTGGGGGGTTGGTTCCCACTCGTGACAACCCCAGGTGTGTCAGAGTAGAAGTGTGCTATGTGGGGTTTTCAATGGCTGATATTTCAGAAATAGATCACCAGGTCTTTCTTCCAAGTTGCCTCTGGGTGGACCCAGACCGCCAGCCTTTCAGTTAGTGACTAAGTGTGTTAACCATTTGCACCCCCCAGGGCTCCCTTGTTGATACCAGAACCGGACCAATAATTCTGGCTTGAAGCAGAATTTGCTGTAGTGAGGCCAACACTGGAAGTGCAAGCAGAGAGCTGCGGAGAGCTGAGGAGGGTGAGGAAGACGAGTCTTCCTGGTTGTTTTCCCATTATTACCTGATCCTTGCTCATGATCTAAATGTCATTTATTGAAAGCTCTTTCTTCTAGCTGTGTTTTATGAGACCCATTGTTTCACTGACAAAGTTCACTTTCTGCTCCACCCCTCTGAACTGTGTCCCCAGTTCCTGGGACCACTGGATGTGGATAGCTAAAGTTGCAGGATAACGCAGACATTCCTTTCTGTGTCTTCAAGTTAAGCACCAGCCTTCCAGTCCTGCCCAGTTCAGAGGATCTGTGATTTTTGTAAGGAACTTGCTGAAGTCCTTAAATAGCCCCCTTTGCCTGGGAGAGGGTTCCAGTGTTCACGAAGCAGACTTTTTTCAGCTTTGCTATGTACCAGGCATTGTCCAGGTGCTGAGACAAAGCTGGAACAAGGTTGAGAGGCTCCTGTCCTCTTGGAGTTTTCTGTCTAGCAGAGGAAAACAAATAACATATAACCAAATATATTTAAAAAAAAAAAGAAAAGATAATTTCAGATAGACCAAACCAAACCTGTTGCTAATGAGTCCATTCTGACTTATTGCGACCCTGTAGGAAGAGCTGCCCTATTAAAGTTTCTAAGGAGTAGCTTGTGGATTCTAACTGCTGACCTTTTGATTCACAGCCCAGCTCTTAACCATTGTGCCACTAGGGCTCGTGATTTTAGATAGTGGTAAATAATATAAGAAAGAGAAAGCAGGATGTTGTAACAGGGTGTGGGAGACCAGCAGTAGTCAGGATGGTCAGGGAGAATCTCCCTGAGGAGGTGACATTTGAGTTGAGACCTAAATGATGAGAACAACCCAGTCACGTGGAGAACCAGGGGAGGAGTTTCCTAGGTAGAGGGAATAGCCAGTGCAACGGTTAAGGCCATCAAAAAAATCCAAAAAGAAACTCAGTAACATCAAGTCAATTCCAACTCCTGCCCCTGTAGGGCAGAGTGGAACTGCTCCATAGAGTTTCCAAGGAGTGCCTGGTGGATTTGAACTGCCGACCTTTGGTTTAGCAGACAAAGCACGTAACCACTACACCACCAGGCTTTCCTAGGGCCATCAGGAGCTAGAATTTTGTGTGTGTGGTGGGGTGGACTAGTCATTCAGGGAGAAGGTGGAGAGAGCTGAGGTGGGAGAACTGGGCCATGCCAGGTAGGCTGAATCTTAGTCTGCGAGCACTTCATCCACCTTGAAGTTAAGTTTGCCAGTTGCCCAGTCAAGTGGCTACTGCCTCTCACAAATGGGTAAGTTGGATACCTTAAATTCCAGACAGTCCTATTTCCATAGGAAAAATCCAAGCATGTCCTACGAGATTATCCTTTTCCTAACTTTTATGAAAAGGTCAAGGTGTGACAGACCCATGACAGTTTTCCACATTTTGCTAAAAGGGGATGCTGACAGTGAGGGAGTGCTTTGGGCAAGATCCTTGCCCGCAGGCGTAGGACAGTGGTCTGAGATTCCTGAATGCTGGTCCCATGTCCTTCCCGCCAGGCAGAGCCAGGGAAGGAAAGCAACTATTTAAGTTCTGGACCACCCAGTTGTCTCCAAATTGCTTCTTCCTTGAAAAGGCATTTCAGATGCTTTTTTCTCCACTGTTCACAGTGTCAGAGATCAGAGTTTAGCTGTAGGGAATGGAAGAATGGCAGAAGGTTGCAGGGTCTGACTTCATGCTAAGCTGGTTCACATCCAGCTTATTCAGCGTGGCCACTTGTGACCTTGGGGAATTACTTCATCTTTCTGAGGCTGGGTTTCTCATGGGCTGAATGTCATTTATTGAAAGCTCTTCCTTGTTAAGCTGTTTTCCCTGGGACCTATTCTTGTGCTGTCAGTGCTTGTTTTCTGCCTTGCTTCTCTGGATCGCATTTCCAATACTGGGTCCATGGGATGTGGACACCACAAGTGGTGAGACAAGACAGATCTTCATGTCTGCGTCTTCAAGTTCAAGTGCCAGCCCTGGTATCCTTCTCAGTTCAAAGGATCTGTGATTTTATAATGAACTTGCTGAAGTCTTTAAATAGCCCCTTTGCATGGGAGGATGGTCAAGTGTTCACACGGCAGATATTTTTTGAGTTTCGCTATGTCCTTTCCTCAGACTGAGTGAAGTCTTGTGCTTAGAGGGCTTGGCAGTAGGTTTGGCCATGAGCAGAGCCCCCAAATGCCAATAACTGTGGGTGCTGGGTGTTGGTAAAACAGGATGCTGGGCTAGATTTGCCAGGGACCCACCATGTTTATTTCTTTACCTAAAACTTTTGCTTTTAGTAATGCTGCCATTTAGGCTACGTGGGGTGAGGAGGAAAAAGCTGGGTCATTGGTAAGAGTTCTTTCCTCCTTGCAGACCTTTCAGTACCCAAGCATAGTACTTCGTTTACCCACTTGGTCAGCTGAGTCTCAGTTTTCCCATATATAATAATCACGATTCTACTCAGGTCACAGGTGTGATGGGAAGATGTATGAGAAACTATGTGTAAACATGTTTTGAAAACTGCAAAGCACCAGGCAAGTATAAAATCACCACCAGCTGCTATCAGGTTGGTTCTGACTCCTGGTGCCCATATGCATGTCAGAGTGCAGCTGTGCCCCATAGCATCCCAGTGGCTGCTGTTTTGAACTGCCAGGGCTTTCTTCCATGGCACCTCTGGGTGAACTTGAACCACCAGCCTTCAGTTAGCAGCCAGGTGGGGTTGGGAACTGTGGTTCTAAGCAAAAAGGAGGCCATAGTGCCACCCATCACTGGCTAACTTCCAAACCCAACCCAACCCACTGCCATCAAGCTGACTGTACGTCATAGCAACCATATAGGACAGACTGGAACTGCCCGACAGGGTTTCCAAGGAGCACCTGGTGGATTCAAACTGCCGACCTCATGGCTAGCAGATGTAGCACTTAACCACTATGCCGCCTTGCTAACTTGCTTCTGGCTGATGCTTGACCCTGGAGGGTTTATGGTCAGAAGACAGGCTCTGCTAATCGCAGATGCCCACAGTTGGTAGAAGTGCATTTGAGGCTGGCTGATGAGATTAGCAATTAGACACAGTATCACCATCCAGAGGGAAGTGAAGAGTCAGGGAGGGATTAGGTCAGGATGGTGTGGAGTGCATTTCAGGCCTGCAGACAAGATTAGTAGTTACCAGAGACTGGGAGGCTGGGAACATAGGCAGAAAGAAGGAAAGACCAATCATACTGATACCTTATACTTGTTTTTTCAAAATACATTTCAATTTTTATCTTCACAGAACTTCCAATGAGTGCTGTTAGAAGTTTTATCATGGTTGTTTCCTCAAGGGGTAACTGAGGCTAAAAAACCATCTGCTGTTGAGTTCATCCCCCCTATACTGGCTTCATAGGACAGAGTAGAGTTGCCTCATAGGGTTTCCAAGGCTGTAAATCTTGATGCATGCCGACTGCCACATCTTTCTCCTGCAGAGCATAGGGTGGATTTGAACTGACTGCCTTCTGGTTAGCAGCTAGGTTGTGCTTTAGCTATTCTACCACCAGGGCTCTTGTGACCGAGGCTAGGGACCTTTACTTAACGTCACACAGCTCTTTAGTAGGCTGTTTTTACTTGAAGAAAGTATGTTTTCAAACAGTTCACCCAACCTCAGCCTTGCTGCCCGCTTCTGACAGTGACCCTGTTTCCTGGCTCTCTGTCAAGGTCACTCCCTGGTACAACTGTAGTCACAGCTTCTCATTTAACATCCAGCTGCTCTTGATTCTTGACCCTATAAGGCAGTTCTACTCTGTCCAGACTCAGTTTGAGTCAAGAGCTGGTGAAAACTTGAGCTGTTCCACTCCCACCCTTCTGCAGGTACTCCAGTGGGTGATGGAAGTAGCTGGGAAGGGTCTCATAGGAAAAACATTTTCTGACATTCATTGGCTTTCTTGTTATAACTTCTTTAGGAAGGAAGTCCTCTGGCATGCCAGGAATTACTCTCAGAGCCAGGCCAAGCCAAGAATGTTAATAAAAGGTTTCCCAAAGCTTTTCTATCAGACCCTTTCATCTCAATCCAGGCATGAAGAATCAGGATTGGGCCTGTGGGTGGAGAGGAAAGACTCCACTAGAGGATATTATTAGGCTTATTGTGTGGATGGAGGAAGTAAAGGCCAGAGGCTCACAACCAACCCTACAGGATCCAAACTCAGAGGCGGACCTGATCAAGCCAGACCTGATCTCCAACTTCAGATGGCTCTAAACTTGGCTGGTAGCCATGTTTGGATCTGATGCTTAGTGCAGTCCAGCCATCCTGTGTGTACCCCTTTGGGATGGAGAAGAGGATTCCCTGATGGTACTCACAGCTGAGGCTTGGGGACATTGGGGCCTCTCTGGGAAAAGCCTTGGTCTAATTCAACAGGCCTTTCCAAAACAGGCTTCTCATGTGCCAGGGCTGCATGTATCCTGTCTCTCAGTGTAGCCAGACCTTTGTCCATGCTGTCCTTTGGACAAGGATCTTGCTCCCTTCTCCCACCCACTCCTGATGTGCTTACCCTCACCCACCTCCTCTGGAGAGCCAGCCCCTCCTCTGGAGAGCCAGCCTCCCTGGCTCTCACCTGGCTCGACCTCAGCTGCGTGCATTCCTTGTTCCCAGTCAATACTTTACTATACTGACATGTGTGGACTCTGTCCCTTGTGTCCCTGTCTTGTCTCCATGGCTAGATTTTTTTTTTTTTGGTAGAATAAATTTTTAAAAACGTGCCTTTTCTGTCATTTTTTAAATGTGTAAATCTGTCATGTTAGTTATCTTTACCATGTTGTCTGTTACCATCCCTGCTGTGTTTCCAATTTTTTTCATCACCCTATAGGGTCGCCATGAGTCGGATCCAACTCGACAGCACTTGGCTTTGGCTTGGCTAACAGAAACTCATTATCATTTAAGCACGAAGTCTCCATTTCTCCCCTCACATGCCCCTGAAAACTACTCACAACTTTGATCTGTATACATTTATCTGTTCTGGATATTTCACGCTTGGACATAACATCCTTTCATGTCTGAGTTATTTCATTCAGCATCATGTTTTCAAGGTCCATCCGTACAGTAGTGTAGCACGTATCAGAACTTATTTCTCTTTGTGGCTGAGTAGTTATATTTTTATGCAAATGATGCACCCCCTCTTTGTCAGTTGTGCCCCCCATGAGCTATCTTCATAAATGTGCTATGCTAATTTTTTTACAGCAACATGTATGTGCCATCATATGTATGTGTATGCGTGTATATACACACTACATCTTACTTTTCCAGTCACCTGTTGAACTCAGTTTTCACCTTTTAGCTATTGTGCCATCAACGCTGGTATGCAGGTATCTATCTGTTCCAGCTTGCGTGTCTTCAGGGCATACAACTGGTGTGGAATTGCTGGTTTGTGTGGTAAGTCTAGGAGCCCTGTTGGCTTCGTGCTTAGGCATCTTTCTCAGTGGGGTCAGTATCGCCGGGAGGTAGGGAGTCAGCCTGTGTGCGGAAGGGCTTGTTTGCAGACAGGCCACTGTGACACCTTCCACCATGCGTGATTAGTGGGATGACGAGGATCATTGGCTCTGGGTTGGCAGCAGGGAAGGTGAAGACTATCCCCGTGCCTCACAACTGGGAAGAAAAGATAAGTGAGCGTGTTCCACTTGGAGAATAAATCTCCCTACAGGCGCTGTTTGGCCACATGCGTCTGAGCACAACAGCTGTCTCTTGTTTGCTGGCAAGTGTTCCCAGTGATGAATGCCTCCATCCACACTCCCAGCCGTCCCTAAATGGGGGCTTTGGGCAAGTGTTGGGGGAACAATGGCCCTTCTGAGAGATCCCTCAGCAGACAACGTCAAATGAAGTTAGTTCATCATCTGGGGCCTGGGCAGGACCACAGACAAGATGCCATTGATTCCCCAACGTCGGCCCTGAGCAGCCATGCAGAGGGAGACTGAGGGCAGTGAGAAGCAGAGGAGGAGGCGACCGAGAGACCCAAATGATCCGGGTGCATCTCTCCCCCTCTTAAATACCGCCTTCTGGGTGCTGCCTTAGGGGGTGATGTCCCATCATCTTGATACAGTTGTAAGAGCCCTCTCCAGGCATTACAGGGTTAGGGTTTTGTTAGTGGTGGTGCAGTGGTTGTATCCTAGCCTTCCATGGGGGTGGTCCAGGTTTGATTCCCATTGAGTGCACTTTGTACATGGCTGCCACTCAGGTGTCATTGGAGGCTTATGTGTGGCTACCATGGAGTTTCCACACTAAGACTAGGAAGAAAGGTCTGTCCACCCACTTCGGCAAATCAGACAGCGAAAACCCCACGGGGTCCCAATAGTTCAGTCTGTAACCCATCCTAGGGGTGGCACAGGGTGGTGCGGGCCTGGGTGGTGTTTTGTTGCATTGTTTGAGGGATTGCCATGAAACTGGGCTCCTACTCGAGGGCAGCTAACAGTTACAAAGTCCTCCTTGAGCCGGCTGTGTTGCTGTACCCACTTCTATCGAAACAACAGGGATATAGCAGTCCCTGGCTTCTGGCCTGAATCTCTCTGCATCATCCTTCCTGTCGTCTGTTTGGAGAGACGGGTGGTCAGTAAGAGCAGGAGAAGAGCTGGCGAGGCAGACAGACCCGGGGGGCGCTTTGCCCTCGAGCCCGCTCCCAAGGGAAGCGCAGGCCCCCGCCCGCCCCGCTCTCTCCTTGGGGCGGTCAGGGACCGTCAGCTCCGCAGTCTTCGGCATTGATTTTTCTCTCACTGGTTGTGTCTCAGTTCTTCTGCCACTTTTCTGTTTTTCTTTTTCAGACAGAGCTCTTTTAGAGCATTTAAAATAACGTGAAGAAAAAGAAAGTTACACATTTTAAATTGCTGTTACACTCTGTTCAGCGTAGTAATTCTCCATCTGTATTTTGTATGGCAAAAGTCATACATGCTTATTGTAAAATATGCACTTGTAGTAGAAATTTAGAACATGAAATGTGAAAATCCTTCGAATTCCACCCTCAGTGACAGTGTCTGACAGGGATCTCTGTATCCAGTTATTTTTTCTCCTCTGCAATAATGCTTGTTTCTCCCTTTCCCCCCACCCTTAAGCCTGTCCTCACGCCCTCTCATCTCCTTTTTCTTCTTTCTCTCTCTCTTCCCCTTTTCCATCCTTCCTCTCCTTTTTTGTCCCTCTCCCACTTCCTCCTCTCCAACCTGTATGGCACCAAATTTTTAAAAAGCAAAAGGGCAGAGTAAAAAGGGAACCCCCTCAGACGCTTCTCATTTAAATGCCAAAAAAAAAAAAAAACGCATGGCCCTTGTTTATTGTGTAAATTCAAATAAGGATACCCACCCCTCAAAAACCTCAAACTCTTTGCTGCTGAGTTGATTCTAATTCATGTCTACCCCGTGTGTCATGCAGAGCATGTGCTCTATAGGGTTTTCCTGGCTATGATCTTAATGAAAGTAGTTTACCACGTCTTTTCTCCACCTCACTGCTAGGTGGTATTGCATCGCCAGCCTTCAGGTTAGCTGTTTAGTGGGTCTCTTCTGATTCACGAAGACCCACTGTATGCAGAGCACAACTGCTCCATAGGGTTTTCAAGGCTGTGACCTTTTAGGAGCAGATCAATAATCCTGTCTTCCAAGGTGCCTCTGGGTGGCTTTGAACTTTCAGCCTTGTGGCTGGAAGTTCAGCATTTAGCCATTCGTACCGCCTAGCCAACTGCAAACTACCTGTGTTGCCCAGGGACCAAATGAAGATGAAAAATCACAAAACCAAACCACTGCCATCGGGTCAGATCCAACTGTATAGGTCAGGGTAGAACTGCCTGCACCTGGCGGATTTGGACTGTTGACCTTTTGGTTAGTAGACTTAGCCCATAACCCACTACGCCACTAGGGACCAAATAAGGATAAGTGTGCTGCGTGTGCTTGGCTGCTAACTGAAGGGGGGCAGCTTGAATCTACCCAGAGGTTCCATGGAAGAAAGGCCTGGTGATCTAGTTCTGAAAAATTAGCCATTGAAAACCCTCTGGGGCAGAGTTCTGCTCTGACACAGATGGGGTCACTGTGAGTCAGAGCTGACGTGACAGCCATTGATTCATTTTTATTTTTTAATCTACATACAAGCAGCCTTGTGTGTATAACATTCCCCTTCCCCATCAAATGGAACATATAACATTCCTCATAGAACTGCTACCTTCTTTGAAGCTGCTTAGTATGTCCTTAATACAGATACTGCACCAAAAAAAAAAAAAAAAGACAAACAAACAAACAACCAAACCCAGTGCTGTGGAGTCGATTCCGACTCAGAGCAACCCTATAGGACAGAGTAGAATTGCCCTATGGAGTTTCCTAGGAGCTCCTGGTAGATTTGAACTGCCAACCTTTTGGTTAGCAGACATAGCGCTTAACCCACTGCACCACCAGGGTTTCCATGGATTCTGCACAGGTTTATATAATCATTGAGCATTTACGTTTTCCCCAGCCTTTTTTTATAATACTGTGCCTCCCTGAATTTCCTTATATATAGACCATTTCATAAGCATGAAAGATAAAATCTGCAGCCTAGAATCTCAGAAACAGAATTGCTGGGTTCAAAGAGTTATGTGCTTATAGGTTTAAGAGATACTGCCAGTCTGCCCTCCTTGGTAGTTGTGCCAGTTTATAATCCTCACCAGCCAAGTATGTGTCTCCCTGAACCCAGCTTAACACAATACATTATTGAACCTCTTCATCTTTGTCCATGAGAATGGGTTAAAGTATACCTTTGCTTTATGGTATCTTGTCGTAGTTGAATGTGCATTTCCTTTGTCATGAGTATAGTTGAACGCTTTTCAAACCTTTAGGATCGGTTTCCGGTGTGTGTGTGTGTGTGTGTGGTTAAACGGTTCATCTGCTTTATCCATTTTTCTGTTTGGTTGGTCTTTTTTGAAAGAATTTGTAGGAGATCTTGATAGGGTAAAGAAATTAACCCTTTGGGTATGAATTGCAAATATTTGCCCTTAGTTTGTCTTTTGACTTGCTTTGAGGCTTTTCCTCTACTGTAAGTTTTTATTTTGTGTAGTGCAAGTTTATCTTCTTTCATGGTCTGTTTTGCTCATACTTTAGCAAGTTTTTCCCCTTAATTATATTTAAATTTTTTTTCCTATGTCATAGTAGCTTTGTGATCTCATTTTCCTGTTCTGAATTTTTGAACCATCTGAAATTTGTCATAAGATAGTGACGTAGTGGTCTAAATGTGCATTTTTCCAGATGACTACCCTGTTGTCCCAACAGTGTTTTTCAGTTATCTTTCTTTCTTGCCCAGTGTTCTCATCATAAACTAAATCACAGTGTATATATCAAGAGTTGTTCCATACACTCTCCTCTTTTCTGTTAATCTGTCCATGTGCCAGTGCCATACTGCTTTAATTTCGGTAGCTTTATGGTATGTTCCCTCATAATTTTCAAAAACTCACTCAGCAGCCTTGGATTTGTAAACAGTTAATATGCTTGTCTACTAACTGGAAGGTTGGAAGTTCAGGTCCACCTATAGGTGTTTTGGAATGAAGGCCTGTCAATCTAATTCCAAACAGAATCAGCATTGAAAACTCCATGGAGCACAGTTCTACTCTGACACACACATTACTGTAGAATTGACTCTAGCCAACTGATGGTGGTAGTATTTGTGTTTAGTGTGGGATTAGAGACTGAACAAATCAAATCCAATATTGTTCTTAGAAACTTGTAGTAAGAGTTTTTATCACCATGCATTCTAAACAAATGCGTCATACCAATTATCTTCTCATGATTTTGTGATGGCGGGTACAATATTTTCTCCCCATTGTAGACATGAGGAAACCAAGGCTTTGGGACAGATACATCCGGAGACAGAAAGAAGCCACATACCTTACAGGGCTGTGTGTCAAAGAACTCTGGGTCAGTGCCCTTGGGTACCCTGTATAGGGCAATGTGGTGAGAAATCCCACATAGGTCCTCCTGGTTCTTGTGTCTTCTCCTTCATGGTGGAATGACTGAGGTGACAGAGCTTTGTGAGGACAGTCTCACACCCTGGAATGGGAGCCTCTTGGACATAAATACAGCTGTCATCCAGCACTAGATTGTCATTGAGAAGCCAGATGCTGAAGAATTGGGTTTGTCTTCAGCCACGTTTTCTGTGAGTTAACATCTGTGTCAAGGATGGCATTTTTGTTGTTGTTGTTGGTTCTTTGTTTTTATTTCCCGTTGCAAAGGTATATCTAAAGTGTGTACTATATAAGACATACAAAGGCCCAGCCAGTGAAATCATCATCTCTCTCTAGGCAGCCCCACATCTTCTGACCTTGGTGGATTCCCACTCTCCTGGGAGTTCTGGGGCAAGAGAACTAGTTTACTCTAAAAGGAGAACTATTTAACTTTCTCATTGCCAGACTTTGTCAGACCCTTGGGGCTTGAGGAGAGTGGCGTTAGGAGAGCAACGTGTGGCTGCCCCTCAAGAGCTGCCTTGTAGGAATGCCAGGTAAGGCCCAGTGGAAAAAGAAACCCCCAAAGAATTTTGCCTAGAAATGACAATAAAAACACAATCCAAGTTGTCTCATAATTTTACAACAACCTCCAAAGGAGAACATGCCTCTCTGTTCCTCTTCCTGTCGTTCTCTAGGACAGTTTGTTTGATGCAGGGCTTTGAACCAGTTTATTCAGGTTTGAACCCCTGCTGAGAATTGGCATTTCCATCCCAGATATACTGAATCAGTATCTACAGTTTAACAAGATCCGCAGGTGATTCTTATGTGTGATAAATTTTGAGAACCATGGCTGACTTGACTGTCTCTGAGGCATTGAGATAAGTAACTCCTTTGCCATCTTGTGGGTCTTGGCTCAGGCTGTGCCTGGGCTAGGTGCTGCTTCATAGTTGGTGGGCCTGGCACTTGTTGGTCCAGACCTCCTTAGTGATTCCTAGTGTATGGTGTGTTCTTAGCGTTCCTTGGTGGCCAGGACATGTCTAGAGGACTGGAAATCAAGCTTCTCCCTGCAGTTCTATTTTGGGACTTTGGGCGAGAGTGTCCTGGGCAGGACAGCTAGAAAATGGGGATCATTCATTATTTTAGTCCCTTCTCATCTTTGGTTTTTTTGTGCAGACAGCTAACAAATCAGTCTTTGAAGAAATACAGCTCATTTGCTTTTAGAAGTGAGGTGGTAAGACTTCAGCTTGCTCATTTTGGACATGTCATCAGGAAAGACCAGCTGCGAGAAGAGGCCATCAAGTTTGGTAGAGGGTCAGTGACAACGAGGGAACCCTCAAGGGATGGAGTGACACAGTAGTTGCAACAACGGACTCAAACATGCCAGCAACCAGGAAGATGGCCCAGGCAGCACCTTGTTCTGTGATAGGACAACAGGTCACCGTGAACTGGAATGGATTTGATGGCAGTTAGCAATACCATTCAACTCTTCTTTCAGGCAGTATCATAGAAGTCTGGGGCTCTGAGAGTCTAGCAGGTGGTACATTTGAAGAAAACTAGGACAACACTCCTTAATGGAGATTGTTTCTCTTGTAAAAGTTTTAATCCATCCTATTATTAGAAAGTTTTCACTGAAGTTCTAAATCTCCCGACCTCCAGGAGTGTAATGATAGTGACACTTTCAATACTTGTTCAGTGAAAACTTACCAACTTGTCCTGGAAATGGCTCTGATTTTGGTGTGTGTTCCTGGCTTTTCTAGATACCATCCAGGTGACTACAAGGGTGTTGACCAGAGAGATTTAATACAGTCACAGATGCCTAAACTTCAGTACTATGAGATCAGATGGTAGCACCTAATTGAAAATTTCCCTTGTCAGTACAAAGCTATTTCTTATTTTAAAAGTGTGTTTAATATTGAAGCAGGAAATAATTGTAAGCAACTCTCATGGGCATTCCATGAATAATGTAGAGAAGAATGCTTCTTGGTCTGCTGTGCTAGCAGCGTGTCTAGAGGACTGGAAATCAAGTTTCTCCCTGCAGTGGCTTATGATGGAAGACCTTGTAATCTGTGCCTTTGGCCTTGGTCTGGGATCTCCTTTTGCCATGTTAGCATTTCTCCCCTGAGAGCCTTCCTGAGGACTGGGGGGCCCCAGCACATTGGTGTGTCTTTCCTAGATACGGCACCAGTGAAGACTTGGGAAACTGTAGTAGTTCAGTTTCTTAGGGAAGCAACTGCAGAGAAATGGTGCAGAAAACACCTTGGGGGCCTTTATGGGCTCCCTCGGAATGTAGTGTGCTAGTCATCTAGTGCTGCTGAGACAGATACTACAAGTAGATGGCTTTGAAATAGAACCTTTATTCTGTCACAGTCTAGTAGGCTAGAAGTCCAAATTCGGCTCTGGGGGAGGCTTTCTCTGCTGGCTTTGGAGGAAAGTCTTTGTCATTAGCCTTCCTGAACTGGGATCTTCTGAGCTACAGGGAGCCATGTGTCCTTTCCAAACGGTGAGTTCTGCTTCCAGCACTGCTGCTTGGTGGTCTGAGGTCCCCAACTCTCTGCTTGCCTCCCTTCCTTTTATATCCCAAAAGATTGCCTCAAGGCACAATACTGTCAATACCTTGAGTCCTGCCCCATCAACCCAACTGCCATATATCCTCCCTTGTTAGCATCATAGAGGCAAGACTTACTGTGATTCATGGCTCAGCCAAAGGACTACACACACGTTTTTGTGGGGATACAATTCAATCCATGACAGCAGGGGACTCCCAGCCCCTTTAAAAACCCTGGATTGAAGCCCCCTGTGGTGGCTCATGAAGGAACCCTGGTGGTGCAGTGGTTAAACACTCAGCTACTAACTGAAGGGTTGGCAGTTCAAATCTGCCAGCTGCTTGGCAGGAGAAAGATGTGGCGGTTTGTTTTTGTAAAGATGACTGCCTTGCAAATCCCATGGGACAGTTCTGTCCTGTAGGGTTGCTAAGAGTTTGAACTGACTCAGTGGCAATGACGTGGTGGTTCAGTGGCAGAATTCTTACTTTCTATGCGACACTGGAGTTTGATTGCTGGTCAGTGCCTCTCACGTGCAGGTGTCACCCATCAACATGTTGCTATGATGCCAGACAAGTGTCACCAGAGTTTCCAGACTAGGACAGACAGACAGACTAGAAAGAAAGGAAAGAAGCCAATGAAAACCCTATTAGTCACAGTGGTCCCCTCTGTAAGCCATCATGGGAATGGCACAGGACTGGGCAGTATGTATTCCATTGTGCATGTGGTTGACACGTGTTGGGAACTAACTCAGTGGCAGCTAATGGCAACAAGGCCAGACAACATACCGATTTGTGTGTTACAACCTTGACTTGTGTGTAATGCCTCCTGGTGATACGTGAAAACATCCAGTCAAGTGCCCTTGACCTTCTCTGTGCGAGTAGGCAGGTGAAGTCTGCGGTGTTGAACCAGGTCCCTCGGGGACTCTTCCCCATCTCACCCCCATCCCTCCTGGCTTGTGGCTCTGTGTGTGGTGACTTCTAGGGAGGCCTGGAAGCTCCAGCGGTTTCTCAGCCTCTGGCCGATTCTGCCTGGGTGGTCTGTTATTCTTCCCATGTTTCTCCGTTCCTAAAGTCTTCTGTATTACTATCCGTCTGATAGTGTGGAAGTTGTTGTCTGTGTTTTTAATTGAGTGTCGACAGTTCTGGATGTAACACATCCAGCAACTGAGTTACCATGGTCTGAAGTTGCAGGGTTGTTTCAGCCCACGTGATTGTTTCAAAATGCTCTTTTTTGTGAATTTTGAGTTAGGTAATTGCTTTAATTCTTTTCTAAGGGGAAAAGGAATTACATAGGTGCTTCGATTCTGAGTAACAGAAATGGAATACTCCCTCCCAGTTTTTAAAAAAAATCCCATTTATGGGGTCACTGAAGACTGTTTTATGCTGGTCAGATGTTACTATAGTATTGCTGACATCGCAGTTCAGTAGGCATTTGTTCCTTCTAAGTTGAAAAGAAGTATAGCTAATATATCCTATTTCTTTGTGTTCCACCTACCTTCCCCAACAACCGATCCTAGCACAAGGCCTGGTTCACAATGCGTTTTTTAAAAAAATATATAGATATACATACATGCATGCTTGTACATATATATGTTGTTGTTGTTAGGTGCCATGGAGTCGGTTCTGACTCACAGCAACCCGGTGCCCAGCAGAACAAAATGCTGCCCTGTCTTGCACCACGCCCACTATCGGTTTCAGGCTTAAGCCCATCGTTGCAGCCTCTGTGTCAATCCATGCTGTTGAAAGTCTTCCTCTTTTTCACTGACCTCTGCTCTACCAAGTACGATGTCCTTCTCCAGCATGTCCAAGGAGCACTCTGGTTGAACTTCTTCCAGAACAAATCTGCTTGTTCTTTTGACAGTTCATGGTGCATTCAGTATTCTTCTTCAACACCACAATTCAAAGTCATCAATTCTTCTTGTGTCTTCTTTATTAATTTTCCAGCTTTTGCATGCATATGATGTGATTGAAAATACCATGGCTTGGGTCCGGTGCATGTGAATCTTCAAAGTGACATTGCTACTTGTCAATACTTTAAAGAGATCCTTTGCAGAAGATTTTTCCAGTGCCATGTCTTTTGATTTCTGACTGCTGTTTCCATGAGCGTTGAGTACATGTGTGTACACAATACGTATTTGCTTGTATATATGCAGCTATCTATGGAGCCTCTCTCTATATGTGTATATGTGTACATATATGGGTATGTATCTCTGCACGTGTATCTGCATGTGTGTGCTATGTATATATGTGTGTACTGTGTGTATATCTATGCACACTAATAATGTGCATGTATCTGTATCTGTGTATGTATGCTATGTATATTATGTGTGTAGTGTGTGTGTATATATACACACTATATCTAGACATATAGATACACTATATCTATACATACAGATATACTGTATCTACACTGTATCTATATATAGATACACACTATACATACACTATATCTAACTGCATATAGATGTATGTGTATGTATATATGTGTACGTGTGTATATGTGAATATATGTTTATATGTACACACTCACACACTTAAGTTTAGTTATTAGGTGCTGCCAAGTTGATTTGGACTCGTAGTCACAGAGTAGAACTACTCGGAAGAGTTTCCTAGGCTGTCACTGTCACAGGAGCCGATTGCCAGGTCTTTCTGTTGAGGAGCCCGTGAGTGGGTTCCAACCTCCAGTGTTTGGGTTCACAGCAAAGTGCTTAACTGTTGCACCACCAGAGCTGTGTACGTGTGTGTGTGTGTACTTCACAAGTCAGAGTGCCTTTGCAGTGGTCAATAAGCATCCTTCCTCCCTGACAGCTCGCTCACAGTCTCTGGAACAAAGCTGTGTGTGTGTGGTTCCTTTAAGGAGCTGACTCTTCTGAGGGGAGAAGCTTAGTACGACTGGCCTTGTAATCTATTCTAGTCCCAAATCCAATTTAAATTTTTTATATTGTTCGCAATTAGACTCTTACGGCACTGAAATGTGACATTGGAAAATGAAGCTCACCTTCTTGATCAAGGACTGACAAACTAAAACTCACTGATACAGTCTGGTCTATCACCTGTTTCTGCATGCCCTTCAGGCCAACAATGGGTTTTAGAGAGAACGCTGATAACATATGTGATGGGAAACACTAACTTTGAACCCTAGTTAAGTGAAATGTTATTCCATACACCACAAAAGTGCTTTATTCTTTACCTTATTATACTCGTATTAAACAGACAAAAATTGTACTTAATTTTTTTTTTTAACTGTGATTGAGTGAAATTATACAATCCAAACTAAATTTGCATGCCTACCTATCTGCAGCTCCTTCTGCTTTCCTTGCCTGGAGACAATACTCCTCCTTTCCATTCTGTACATGTCATGTCTTTTTAACAATCTCCTGTCCCCTCCTCTCCACCGTCTCCTATCCCTTCTAGTCGGAGACCACTAGGACAGCATCCTCTAGACTCATGGAACCGTAAAGTACACATAACATATGTCCTCTGATTTGCCTCTTGGGCTTTCAGGAATGGGAGTTGCCAGGTGGTGCCTGGCTATCATCACTGGCTGCTCTGACAGAGATCGCAACAGAGAGTCTCAGAAATAACTGGAGAAAAACAGAACAAACTCTAACTCACAAAGAAAAGACCAGACTTACTGACCAGACAAAGACTGGAGAAAGCCTGAGAGTATGGCCCCCAGACACCTGTTTAACTCAGTAATGAAGTCACTCCTGAAGTTCACCCTTCAACCGAAGATTGGACAGGCACATCAAACAGAGGGAAACTAAAAGGCACACCAGTCCAGGAGCAAGGGCTATAGGTAATAGGTACCCAAAGTTGAGAGGAGGAGAACGTTGACATATTGTGGGGTTGTTAACCAATGTCAGAAAGCAATACATGTACTAACTGTTCAATGAGAAGTTAGTTTGCTCGGTAAACTTTCATCTAAAGTACAATAAAAAATAAAAATAAAGAATGAGGGTTGACAAACTCAAAAAACAAAGCCAAACCCATCACCATGGGGTCAATCCAACTCATAGGGACCCTCTACGACAGAGTAGGACTGCCCCATAGAGTTTCCAATCTTTACAGGAACAGATCACCGTGTGTTTCTCCCACAGAGCAACAGGCAGGTTTGACCCGACGACCTTCTGGTTAGCAGCTGAGCATGTAAGCACTGCATCTCCAGGGCGCCTTCAGAATTCTAGGATTTGCAGGCAGTCAGGTCTCTGTGACAGTGACTCCGCTCTCTCATCGTAGCACGGCAACAGCTATAGACGGGAAGTCAAAGGGCGTGGTTGGGTGCCACTCAAATTTTATTTACAGGTACTGAAATTTGAATAATTTCCATGTGTCGGGACTTCTTCTAGTTTTGCTTTTTCCAGCCATTCATAAACATAAAAAGCATTCTTAGCTCATGGGCCATACTAATACAGGCACTAGGCCATAGCTGACCCTCAGATGGCTGACTCCTGTCCCGGCAAGAGAAACCAGCTGCCACTGCCTTGATGCCAATACATGGTGACCCCATGTGTGTCAGGTGAGAACTCAGCTCCTGTAGGGTTTCAACGTCTGATATTTTAGAAGTCGATTGCCAGGACTTTTCTTCTGAAGCATCTCCAGGTAGACTTGAACCTGCAACCTTTTGGTTAGCAGTCAAGTATGTTGACTGCTTGCTGCACCTAGAGGCTCCATGAGGATGGGCCAGCAGCCCCTAAACAGTGCCTCCCGTGAAGGAGTCAGCCACAACCCTCGGTAAACCCAGACAGGATACAGAGAATGTCTGGTATAATGACCGGCATCCTTCTCACCACAGCCACAAGGCACATTCCTGCTCACATGGGACCCCTCCTTGGCTCTAGAGGTTTAAACCCCCACCCCCATTCTTACCCCCATCCCACAAACTTAGTTTCTCAAGTCTGTCTAGGAAGGAGTTTCTTCAGGGTACAGTCTCAGCCCTGGGCCCCTTCCAAGCTCCTAGTTAGAAGTCTTTTCCAAGAATAGAGAAGCTGAAACAGCTGCATTATTTTTTCCTTTCAAATCATCCAGCTTGGGGGTGAGTTCAGGACTCCGGCAGCTCCCCAGAGGATGCTGAGCAGCTACGGCTAGGATCAGACCTGGAGCGGACAAGCCGCTCCAGGCCAGTAAGAACAGTCTCTCCTAAGCCAGAGCTTTTGAAGCATTGGCCATCTTCTAGCCCAGGACAGGGGGAAGGAAGACTCCCCGAGAACCAGGATCTAAGGAGAGCCGGAACCCCAGGATTCTGCTTGGCTGAGGACATATCTGCAGCTCCTTCCCTGAGACCCGCTCCCTGATTGTCAGCCCTGTGCCCCATCATCGGTTCTGAGCCAGAGGCTTAGCCAGCTGTGCTGTGTCTCAGAGAAAGTTTCCAGAAACACTTTTTCCCTTTCTGCTTGAATGACCAAGTTTCAGAACAATCCAGTGATAATGTGCAGGCGTTTCAAATCTGTCACTTCAGCTGAGATCTTTGGGGTCATGCTGGGATGTTTGGGGTTGCATTTGTTGCCTAGGAGATTTAAGGAGTGGACATGGTAGAAAAACAAAGCAGAAAAAAACCATTGCCATCCAGTTGATTCTGGAGTAGAGTTCTGGAGTAGTAGATTCTGGAGTAGAGTTGCTGTCTGTGTGTCAGAGCAGAATTCTTCCATGGGGTTTCCTTTGCTGTAATCTTGGTGGCAGGAGATCACCAGTCCTTTCTTCTGCAGCACCGCTGGGTGGGCTTGATAATAGCCAGTCACAAACCATTTGCAATACCCAGGGACCTGTGAGCATGTGGAAGTCCGTAAAGTACCCCAACAAAACGTCCTCCTAAGCCCCCAATGCTGAAGCAACCGTGAAGGAAGCAAAAGTGGAGTTAAAATGTTGAGTTCGTAGAACTTGGTTTTAATTTAGGGAGCTGTGTTGTTCTGCTCTGTGACACAGCATACACGCTCAATGAGGGCAGGGTCTCCCTACCCTTCCCGTCCTCTACAAACACAAGCAGGTATGGATTTGAGGACTGCAGTCTCAGCTCAGCGTCTTCTCACCATTGTGAGCCCTGGCTTGCTGATTTCACCAGAGAAGGGACAGGATTATCCTACTACTTGGTGGAGAGTCAGGGACCTGCGGGGATGTGACAGAGACAGGTACCCACGGTGACAAAGGCCTCAGAGAGGTGGTGGCTCTGAGGACATGGCTTTAGTCTTCCCAGCCATGTCCTTCCTGCTAGCCACTGCGAGTGTCCCAGGGTCATCATCTGGGGGCAGCCTGGGGGTCAGCCTTGAAGTGTTAGGATTAAGAGCTTATAAAATGGGAAGGGAGGAGGATGCGTGAGTGAGATTTCCCCTGGTCACATGCATTTCCTGTAATGCAGGTTTAGCAAAATAATAATGAACTTTAAGAAAAAGACTATATTTTAGAGTAGTTCGAGATTTAATAGAAAGTGGAGCAGAAAGTGCAGAGTATTCTCACATACTCTCTTCCTGCCTGCCTCCACCAGTTTCCCTTATTAATATCTTGCAATTAGTGTGATATATTTGCTACAATCGATGGACCAATATTGATAGATTACTGTTAACTAGAATCCAGTTACAAAGGTTTTGACGGCCGCGTCCTGTCATGTAGCCATTATGACAGTGTCACAAAATAGTTTCACTGCCCCCCAAATGCCCTGTGTTCCACCTCCACTTTACCTCTTCTTCCCTCCCAAACATGTCATATTTTATAAACAGAAAGCGGAGCCCTGCTGGCACAGTGATTAATCAGCTGGCTGCTAACCGATGAGGCGGTCCCATCCCACCCTGTGGCTCCACAACACAGACACTTGGTGGCCTGCTCCCATAAAAGTTGTTGCTGTTGTCTTGTTGTTAGTGCTGCCAAGTCCCTTCTGACTCACAGCTGCTCCATGTACAACAGACTGAAACACTGCCCAGGCATGAGTCATCCTCAGGGTCATTGTCATCCTGGAGCCCATCGTTGCAGCCACTGTGTCAGTCCTCTTGTTGAGGGTCTTCTTTTTCACTGACCCTCCTCTTTACCAAGCCTGATATCCTCTTCTAGGGACCGATGCCTCTTGCTAGCGTGTCCCAAGTATGTGAGATGAAGTCTAGCCATCCTTGCCCCTAAGAAACATTCTGACTGTACTTTTTCCAAGAGAGATTTGTTCTCTTCTGGCAATCCATCCTATAGTCAATATTTTTGCCAGTCTCATAATTTGAAGGTATCAGTTCTTCAGTCTTCCTTATTCATTGTACAGCATTCACACACATGTAAGGTGATTGGAAATATATGGCTTGGATCCAACATACCTTAGTCCTCAAGGTGACATCCTTCCTTTCCAACACTTTAAAGAGGTCTTTTGCAGCAGGTTTTCCCAGTGCAGTAATATATCGTGTGATTTCTTTACTGCCTTTTTTGTGGATCCAAGTAAAATGAAATCCTTGACAACTTTTATCTTTTCTCCATTTATTACAATGTTGCTTATTGGTCTAGTTGAGAGCATTCAAAAAAAAATTTATTGTGATTAAGTGAGAGTTTACAATCCAAGTCAATTTGCTGTGTAAAACCCTGAACACATGCCTCTGTGCTAATCTATCCACTCTCCCCACCCTGTGACATCACACTGCTCCTCTCCAGTCTGTACTTCTAGAACTCATTCAGCGAACACCTGTCCTCTCCTCTCCACCCTCCCTTCTCACCTCTAGAGAGGAGCTGGTCAGAAAGTCTCGTATAGATAGTTAAGCCAAGAAGCACACACACCACTTGGGTCACTCTAAGTCTTCTAGTCTACTCCAATTTCTGTTTAAAGAATTGGCTTCAGTCCTAGTTTCAGCTCTGGACTAGCAACAAGTCCAGGGGCCATGTTCTCATGGTATCCTCCAGGTCATTGGACCATCAAGTCTGAGCTTTTAACAGAGTTCTTGATTTGCACTCGCTTTTTCCCCATACTAAATCAAGGACTCTACATTATGTTCCCTGACAGGGCAGTCTTTTGTGGTGGCCAGGCACCACCTAGTTCTTCTGGTCTCATACTGATGTGGTCTCCCAGTCATGTGGGACCTTGGGTCTCTCGGGCTTATATATTTCTCATGTCTTCGATATTCTTGGTTTTCGTCTGATCCAGGTAGGCTGGGACCAACTGATGTTTCTCAGATGGCAGCTTGCTGGCTACTCACCAATATGAGATGAAAAACATTTTTTTGGAAAAATACTAGTTATGCTAATTGATCTCAATGTTTCCTGAAACCAGTTGGTAGGCGTTTTGTTTTCTTTATGCAAGGAGCAATCTATACCGAAGGCAGGGGTCTTTGATATTCATCAGTAAGTGTTTCCAGTCCTCTTCACTTTCAGTGAACAAGGTTGTATAATCTGTGTGTTGCAGGTTGTGGATGAGTCGTCCTCCAATCCTGATGCCCTGTTCTTCATATAGTCTAGTGTCTTGGATTATTTATTCAGTGTAAAGATTGAGTAAGCATGGTGAAAGGGTTCAACCATGATGCACATCTTTTCTGACTTTTGAACCATATAGTATTCCCTCTGTCTGTTTGAACAACTGTCTCTAGGTCTGTGTACGGGTTCCTCATGAGCACAATTAAGTGTTCTGGAATTCCCATTCTTTGCCATGTGATTTCCATTTTTTTGCAGTGTTACTGGTAATTTGTTATGATCCACACAGCCATATGCGCTTAACTGTAGTCAATAAAACACAGGTAAACATCTTTCTGGTATTCTCTGCCTCCAGCCAAGATCCATGTGACATACGAAATGGTAATACCTTGTTCTGTGTTCTTTTCTGAATCCAGCCTCTACTTCTAACACTTTCCTGTTGATGTGCTGATATAGCCATAAAGATTACAGCCCGAGAAACCCTATGGGGAAGTGCAGTCCTGTCATACGGGGTCATAAGGAATCATTCTGACTTGACGGCACCTAACAACGATAACAGAAACAGAAAAATATATACTTAAATGTGTAGTGCATGTGTTCAGTAGAATGCCAAGCCGCTGCTAAGAGTTAGGCACATATAAGATAAAGTTCACGAACTCATCCTAGAAAGAGTACATATCTCACTGCTGGGTATCACCACGGTCACCTTCGAAGTAATCCTCTCTGGAAGCTATTCACTGACGTCAGCGCCTAGTCCACCCTTCAGAGTAATTTTGGAGATCCTTTTGTGAAATGGCCATCAGAGCTGTTGTTGTGTGTATCACCTTTGATGTCCTGGATGTCATCAAAATGTCTTCCTTTCAAGATCTCCTTTATCTTTGAGTAAAGAAGAAAGTCATAGGCGGCCAGATCAGGTGAGCAGGGAGGGTGTTCCAATGCCATTATTTGTTTACTGGCTAAAAACCCTCTCACAGACAACTATACAATTAAGTTTGTGAACTTCCCGCCTTGCCTCCGGATGCAATGGCCATTCCAGAAAGAGTTCCAAAATTGCTTTGAAGGGTGGACGACACACTGGTGTCGATGCATAGCTTCTCAAGGGGAGTACTTCAAAGCTGACCTTAGTGACACTCAGCCATGAGGTACATAGCACTGAGAACAATTAAGTTCATGGACTTAATTGTCAGACCTCGTATGTTTCCCAAAATGAGTATTGGCAAGTGAAACTAGCTACACGCCACATCAGCCTATTTTTGTATGAAGGCATTTTCTGTATGTTTCTATGCATCTTTTATTTATAGGATATTATGTATAGAAACATCCAGGGACAGGGACTAATGCTAGACTTCTCATTGTCTCTGCTTGCACTGCTGTTTGATTTTTTTTTTTTTAAAAAAAACCAATCTGAACACTTGACATTTTTCTGATAAAAGTTTAATAATAATAATAATAGAAAAAAATACAAGAAAAAAGTCGTTGAGAAGGCATCTGGCACCCTGAAAGCTTCCGGAGCTGGCCACTGTGGGCCTGCTCTGGACGTTGAGATATGGAGAAGAAAGCAAAAGAAAATACTGGGTTATTTCATGGGTGGCAACCCCTGCTCCAGCCACCCCACCCAGTTCTGTGTGGCTCCCCTTATCTGACCCGTCAGTTCTGGGACAAACAATGGGGAGCGTGTTTACACAGGGAAAGCAGGGAACCCGTCGGAAGAATGGTGCCCGAGGCTTCTGGGATGCCTGAGGTTGCCCTGGGGCTGTCCGGGTGACAAAGGGACAAAGCCAGGCTCTTCTAGGTGTGCCCAGGGGTCATTCTGGGATCATCCCTCCAGCCACAAAATGCCTCTCCCAGCATCAAACCCTAAGGCCAAGGAAAAGCTTAAAATTTGGAACAAATTCCTCAAGAATTTTGCTGTTTCATCCAAGTCAAAGGGAGGAACTCTTTGTTGTCACTGTCTCGGGGGGGATGTGACTTGCTGGGGAAACAGGCCTCTGTTTTATCTTCTTTTCCTTGATGGAATACAGTAGGACTCACCCATATTACACACACACACTCTAGGCCTCTTGAATTTGCTAAGTTTATGAGCTGTCAAGGGGCCTTTTCCCCCTCACTAAAAAATGATTTTCCCTTTCCGCTTGTACTATTAAAAAAAAGAAAAGAAGAAGAAACAGGGAATTTTCCATGGTCCGAATTCTGACCTTGCTCAATCATATTTTCTCTGGCCTGAGGACAGCCCTCACCCGGCTGCCTGTTTTCTGCGAGTCAGTGTGTACAGCTCTGCACTACAGAAGCTGAGTCCACGCCTGCCTCTTCCCAGCTGGGCGGGACTTCCTCTTTCCAACAGGATGGCCAAAGCCAACCCTCCTCTCCCCCATTCTTTTGCTCAGTGTGAACCCCTCTGGCTTTCTCCTTTGATAACAGCTGTCAACAGGCAGATGGAGCAATGTTTTCACTGTTATTTTAGCTGCTGGCCCTCTCCCTTAGCTGGCAGAGAGAGAGATGCTTAAGAGGAAACTTGATCCAGAGGCAGCTCTAGTTTGACCCCACAGAACAATGGCTGACCCTTCCTGACTGTCCTCTCTGTGGGCCTCAAAGGGCCCCCACAGAAGCCAGTCAGCTGCAGTAAGGAGCTGACAGCATTTCTGTATCCCCCGAATACGTATCATAGCCATGGAAATTACAAAGATCAGTATTGCCTTGCTGTTCTCTTAAGTCTCAGTGGTAGAACGCTGTTTAGAGGAATCAGGACTTGAAGTTTGAAGGGTGGATAAGATGTATGTGGGAGAGGAAAAGAGAAATCCCAGATGGAGAAAGATACTCCAAGTCAAATTGCAGTGGGAAGCTAACCACAGTGTGGGTGCTTTGGGCAGATGAAAGAGAGGGGCCCATTGGTACAATCCCCATAATGTTGTGCCCAGTGGATCTGTGAAAATGAAATCAAGTCACAGACTGTATTGAGCTACACCTCAGACATCTGTTAGCAAATAGGCACAAGAACGATCATTCCTACAGTTTGGTCCATGAGCATGAAGGAGGCCCATCTCTCTGGCCTGTTCATGTTATGACCATTAGCACTTCACTCAAGCTGAGTGCAGGAAATTCTGGTGGTAGAATTTGGTTAACCTGGTTAGTGCAAAGACTTAATGTGCTTGGCTGCCAACTCAAAGGTTGGCAGTTGGAGTCCACCCTGAGGTGCCTTGGAAGAAAGACCTGGTGATCTACTGCCCAGAAACCAGCCATTGAAAACCCTATGGAACACAGTTCTACTATGACACGTGTGAGGTTGCCAGGAGTTGGAATTGACTCAACGACCTCGCAGTGGACCACGCAATGGAATCCTCCAGTAACATGTGGGCACTGTACTACAGTGTACACTGTACTCCTGGGCACAGGATGCAAGTCTGACTGGTCCAGGCTGCTGGCCTTACCCAGATTCCTGAATCCTATGTATACGAGGGTGGAGTTGCTGACTGTATTTCCAGCCACTCCGTTTACCCCAAACACCACTCATTTCAGCAAAGAAACATTTTTAGCATCAGTAAAAATAGCCAAAGCCTGGTAGTAGCTGTGCCATTTTTTCTGACTTCTTTGAGTTCTTAGTGGAGTGTTGCACCTGATCAACATCCTTGATGTATGTAATGTCATTGCTGTTACTTGTCATGAGCCCACTCTGCCTGACAGCAGCCCCCTGGACCCGAGACAGAAGCGTTGTCTGTCCGGCACCATCTTCCCTGTCACTGGTATGCTCTAGTCTATGGTTCGGGCCACTATGTGTTCTGAGAACTTGCTGACCTAGGGGCCTTGTATTCAAGCACTGTGTTGGGCAGTAGTCTGCTGTGAGCCATAGGGGTTTCGTTGCTTAATTTTGTTAAGCAGATGGCTAGGCCTTTCTTTCTGGTCTTAATCGGGAACCTCTTCTGAAACCCGTCAGCCATGGGTCAGCCTGCTGATAATTTGGAATATTGGTGGCATAGCTTTCAGCATCACAGCAATACACAAGCCACCGTAGTGTGACAAACCGACAGATCGGTGATATGTCATCTAATTAGGGTCTTCTAATATTAACTCGGCTTGGCCTTTGGCAATATTAACTCCCCACTCCTGAGGTGTAGATTTGAATTAATCTGTCTGCACATGTATATTGCACTGTTCAAAGGCAAGCAAGCCTTCAAGCGAATCAGAGGCAGTATTACAGTAAACTATTGCAAAGGTCTCTTAGAGACCTGAGGATAGCAGTATTTGGAGTTAGGATAAGATTGGAGACTAACTCCTTTGATTTTCTATGAGAGGTGGGGAAACTAGGGTTTGGAAAGGTTCCACAGCGTACCCCTCTGGAGTCTGGTAGTTATCAAAGGGGGACGTTTGAAGACCTGGGGAGGAGCACCCCCCATCACTACCATCTGCATCCGACATCTGGGCAGGGTCGGGCAGAAAATATCAAAGAATATGATGTGGGCACACTCATATTGTTCGGTGTGATCTCTGGTTTTGAATTAATGTAAGAAGGTTTTATGTGCTAGAAACACTGAAATATTTCTGTGTACTGTAATATTTATGGAAACTTCAGTTTTGCTAAGAGCTATGGCTGCTAACCAAAAGACCCGGAGTTGGAATCCACCAGGTGCTCCTTGGAAACCCTCTAGGGCGATTCTCCTCTGGCTCGTAGGGTTGTTCTGAGTCAGCATCAACTTGACAGCCACAGGTTTTTGTTTTGTTTTTTGTATTTGTACATACTGTATTTTACAGGGAGCCCTAGTGGTACAGGGGTTAAGTGCTTGGCTGCTAACCACAAGTCAGCAGTTCCGACCTACCAGCCGCTCCGTGGGAGAAAGCTGTGGCAGCCTGTTTCTGTCAGGATTCAAAAAACGATGCCAAACTTGTTGCTATGGAGTGAGTTCCAGTTCATAGCATCTTGGAAACCCATGGGCCATTCTACTGTGTCCTGTAGGGTCACAGTGAGTTGGCATTGACTTGGCAGAAATGAGTTTTTGTATTTTGAATGTATCTGTTTAAAATATTTGGCACAAAAAAAAGGGGACAGGTGAGACAAGAATGACAGTATGCATAAATGATAAGCTGAATAATGGGTTTATTTTACTACTTTGTCTTTTGTGTGCTTAAAAGTTGTCATAATAAAAAGCTTTTTTAAAAACAAACAAAAACAGAAGTGATTTTTCACATCTGGCCAAGGAATACTGTCAGGGTTAGCCAGCATTGTTTTCATGAAAGGTACGATTTTGTGGGTCTCAACTCCTTTGGGGGGACACACAGGGGGTCAAGTGCTACGCCTGACAGCCAAAAGGTCAGCAGTTCAAATCCACCAGGCACTCCCTGGACACTCTGTGGAGCAGTTCTACTCTTAAATTTAGTCACTATGACCTGTAAAGTCACTATGAGTTGGACCTGACTCAACGACAGTGGGTTTTTTTTTTTTCAAATCTCCTTTGGGACTTTGAGGCCACTTAACCAAAAAACAAACCAAACCCACTGCTGTTGAGTCAATTCCAACTCATAGCAACCCTATGGGACAGAGTAAGGTACCCCATGGAGTTTCCAAGGAGCACCTGGTCGATTTGAATTGCTGACCTTCTAGTTAGCAGCCACAGTACTTAATCAGTATACCAGGAGAACACTTAGGGCAGTTCGAAGTGTCAGGAGAATCTGGATGCATGCCAGTACCTTGATGTGGCTGATCCGAAACAAAAACCAAGCCCATTGCTTTCAAGTTGATCCCAATTCATAGCAACCCTATAGGACAGAGGAGAACTGCCTCATAGTGTTCCCAACACTGTAATTAATGAATGAATCATTCATTGGAAACCCTGGTGGTATAGTGATTAAGTGTCACCTGTGTTCCCAGAGCCCTTAACTGCCGCTCTTGAGGTTACCGTTATCATACAGAAAAGGGCAGAAAGCAGTCCTTCCTTCCACCCCACCTCCCATTCACTTCTCTCTTGCCAGTGAGCCAGGGAAGCTTTGGAGAAACCTGAAAGTTTGCGCCAAGCAGCATTATGCTCTGGCAGTTACCAGCGATTTACCGGAGGCTGCCTTCAAACCTGGCCTCCGGCCTCCTGCTGTCACTGCGTGGAACTGGCTTCATCATGGCTAGGTTTCCTGCTGCTGCGAAAACAGCCCTTTGCACATTGAATTTCTAGCCACAGCCACATCCTGTCCCTTGAGCGCTGTTGGGGCAGCCATGCTGCTGTAGGAGCAAGGGGTGGGCAAGGATACAGCTCCCAAGGATGGACAGACCAGACCACTGAAACATTTTTTTCCCTCTAGCATTTTGAGAACAGAACACACCCCAAAATCTGCCCTCTGGAATATATTCCCAGGGAATATGGGGTGGTCCTGATACGAGTTTGAGTACAGAGCATCCAGCTGCAAACAGCTGGTGATGTTTTGCCCTGGTACATACAGATAGGGTGTTTTCAGAAGGTTGTCTGTCTTCTCACCTTTTGTCAAGGAAGCCTCTGTTACAGAAAAGAGATGAGCAATCACCCCAAACCCTGATTTTCCTTTCGCTCAACTGGTAAATGATATGTGAATTCTCGCCTCCCATCCCTCTGGGACTTGTCCTGGACATGATGTGACCCAGTCATATTAGCTGACCATCTTGGCCTTGACACTAAGTGCTAACGTGAAAAATACAGAAGAGGCTTGGTCTGTCAAGTGTGAGGAAGCCCTCTTACAACTCAGTATCAGGAAAAAGCTCGTCACTTCGGAAGACATGTCCTGTTTTCCTTTCATCAGGTAAGAATAGTTATCTCCTGGCCTTTACTGTCTTTGAAAGGCAGAGCTCAAGTTCACATTTATCGCATCATTAGCCTGGGTTTGGGGTGTCTTCTGTTTCTCCTTGTTGTTTGCACTGGACCCTAATCTAAAAGTTGGCAGTTCAGCCCTACCCTGCAGCCCATGGAAGAAATGCCTGGCAAACTGCTTCCATAAAGATAACAGCCATAACAGCCAGGGAGATGCAATGAAGCAGTTCTCCTTTGTAGTACACCAGGCTGCCATGAGTCAGAATCGACCTGATGGCAACACGTTTGGTTTAGATTCTTTCTGTTTGGGTTTTGGTTCTCTAGTTCCATTTGCAGATTTCTGTAGGAAGCCTACAGGGTACATGCAAGTGGCCAGCTCAAAGGTAGTTGGTCTTGCTCTGCTTTCCCTCCACTGGTCATGGCTCTGGCCTTTGGTTGAGAGGACTCTGCCTCCCGTTGGCCTGTGCTGCTGCTTCCCCATCTTGGTTGTGTATTTCATGAGTCTGCAACGTTTTGCCATTGCTGTTGTTGAGTGCCGTCAAGTCCTTTCCAACTCACAGCAATCCCATGTGTTACAGTAGACCCACCTTGTAGGTTTTTTGGCTGTGACCTTTATGGCAACATGTCACCAGGTCTGTCTTCTGTAGACTCATTGGGTGGGTTCAAGCCACCAACCTTTCAGCTAGCAGCCCAGCTCTTAACCACCGCACCGTGAGGGCTCCTTTGTGTTAAGAGGCAGCATTTTGTTACCAGAGGCTCTTCACTGTAATTGATGAATCTGTACATTGGACATCTCTGCTGGGAACATGTTTAATTCTGTAATCAATCTCAACTCCCAAATGGTGATCAGAGAGAGTTACAAATACATGAAGAACATCTGGAAAATTAGGAGGGGTGATCTGAGAAGGGAAGCTCACAGATGATGCGGTCACTGCTTTGTATGGACGTTACTGGAAAAGCATTTGTGAGGGTCTTGAGCCTTGTAGGGTGTGGATGGCAGATGGGGACCAGCTCACTGAGGCTGCTTTAGATGGTTTCCTAGATGAAGTGAAAGACTGCTTTCTCAAACTGGGCCCTACGACCTCAGGGAGACTTACAGCTGTACGAGGTCTGACAGTGAAGTTGACTAACTTACTCTAGAAAAAGTATTACATGCCTCATTGCTGAATATCACTATAGTCACCTTCGGAAGCTGTGCGTTGACACCAGCACTTAGTCCACACTTTAAAGAAGCAATTTTGGAACTCTTTCTGGAATGGCCATCAGAGCTGTCATCATATTATTCTTGATGTCCTGAATGTCATCAGAATGTCTTCCTTCCAATATTTCCTTTATCTTTGGGCAAAGAAAAAAATTATTAGGGGCCAGATCCGGTGAGTACAGAGGGTATGCCAATACAGTTCCTTGTTGGCTGGTAAAAAAAAACTCCCTCACAGACAATGCCACGTGAGCTGGTGCATTGTCAGGATGCAAGAACCATGAGTTGTTGGCGAAAAGTTCAGGTTGTTTTTGCCTAACTTTTCCACACAGCATTTTTAGCACTTCCAAATAGTAAACTTGGTTAACCATCCAGTTGGCACAAATTCATAATGAACAATCCCTCTGATATAAAAAAAATGTTAGCAATATCATTTTGACTCTTGATTTGGACTGATGGAACTTTTTTGGTTGTGGAGAATCGGCATTATTCACTTTGATGCTTTGTTTCAGGGTCATATTGTCACACTCATGTTTCATCACCAGTAATAACGTGGCTTAAAACATCATCTTGCCTCTCCAAAAGGTCTTGGCAAACTTCAGCTCCCCTTTGCTCTTTGTTCATTGGAGAGCTCCTTCCAGATCATTTTTGCATACACCATTCTCATGCCAAGATTTTCAGTTAAGATTGTACTGTTTCTCTGTCAGCATTTAACTGGGTGTGCTATGCTTTTCACAGTCAGCTAACAATTTTGACACATAATTTGACTTATTTTTGTAATGTTTTTATCAGTTTTGCTCATTACTGGCCATCCTGACCTCTCTTTGTCAGTGATACTTCCTCTCTCCTTAGAAAAACATTGAATCCATTTGTACACTGCTGTTTTCTTCATGGCATTATTCCCATAAACTTGTCCCTGATTTTACTTCCACTCTTGCCAAGTTTACAAAGAAATTTAATGTTTGTTCATTGCTCTAATTCCAGTTCTTGACATTTTCATGACAGCACATGAAAACATGCAACATCAATAGTGAACACCACTCAGCAAGACGCTGCCACATGTTGACACGAATACAGCTGTGAGACACTGATGTATCAAGGTTATGAAACCTTACTGAGTTGTTTGTACAGTGCTGCCAATGTAAGCACATGGTTCAGGTTTGTCAACTTAATTGTCATACCTCATATTTACAAGCATGGAAACCCTGGTGTTATAGTGGTCAAGTGGTACAACTTGCTAACCAAAAGGTCAACAGTGTGAATCCACCAGGTGCTCCTTGGAAACTCCACGGGGCAGTTCTACTGTGTCTTACAGGATCACTATGAGTTGAACTTGACTTGACAGCAGCAGGTTTGGTTTTGAGTTTTTTAATGTATAAGCATTCTTTATGAGGTTTCCATTTTATTAAACTAGTAACTTTAAAAGTTAACATAACTCTGGAGAGAGTTTGGTGCTTAGTTTATGTTTATGATAAAAATTAACAGTATACACTGGCCTCCCTGGAAAGTCCCTGAGAATAGGCTTGGGGATGCCTGGGTGACACAGGAGCATATGTTGATTTGGGGATGGAAGAGAATAGCGTACTTGCCTAGATGCTTCTGCCCAGCCTGCTTTTGTGACACTGCTGTTTATGCAACTGAGAGTCAAAGAAGCCTTAGAGAAGTTGTAGTTTTCTCTGCCAAAAGGATCCCAGTGATTTAATATGTGTATGCACATATTTGGAGAAAGAGGGGCCCCAGGGGGGTGGGAGAGAATTCCATCCTTAAAAACACCCATGGTCAATCCTGATTTCATGCTATAGATTTTGTAAAATACACCTTGTTAGGGGGTTCTACACAGTATTTAGGGTTCACCAGACAGCAGGATGCCCAGCCTGTCAGAGAGCTGTGAACTTGAATTTATGGCTGGGCTGGATAGAGGGAAGATTTCAGATTGTGAGACTCCCTTCCCCCATTTCTTCACCCACACCATGGCCAGCTTACTCTTCTACACTTCTGTTTTCATTGTCACCTTTTTGCTCCAAGCCATCCATGACTCCCCATTGCCAACTAGATGGTGTCCCACACCTTTTCTTGGGTAGTCCAGCCCTCACCAGGGTGCCTGACTTAGCCTTGTTGGGTTCACAACTCCCCAACCAACCCCTCTTCCTTCTCAGCACCTCGAAAGTTGCATGTCTTCCTTGTCTTACCACCTCTCTGAACATACTCTCATCCCTGTCTCCACCTGTTGAATCTCTAGAGCCCCAGCCCAGGTGCCATTTGGCTCTCTCTGGTCACCTCCTGCACACACATCACTCTCCTTTCTTTCCCCACAGGAGAGTAATCATGTGAGCTTGACCTGTTATTACATGGGGTTTGGGTTGGCCAGTAGGATGAGTTTGTGTCACCTTCTAGGTTATGATCTCTTGGATCATAAGATTCCACTTACTCATCTTTGGCTTCTCCTAAAATGCCCTTCAGAGCACCTAACTCCACCTGCTCACTCATTCACTCATTCATTCATTCTTTCTGTCAGCAGACTTGTATTAGCCAGTTGCCGTGTGCCAGCCTCCAAAGAGCGCTGAGTCAGTGGCAGTCAGGGCAGACAGGGAAAGATATTCCTCATGGAGTTTATAGGTTGGGCTGGGGGTAGGCAGTCAGAAGGGTGGCAGGGGACAGACCTGCAACAAACCATGGCTGCTCAGGAGGGTGATGATGGAAGAAGCCAGGGAAGCCCCAGAAACACTCTGCAGGAGAGCATCGTCTTTGACTGCATGTGTCCTAGCACCGCTCTGGAACCAGTGGTTTAGAAACCTGGACTCAGGTTCTCCATCCTGTCTGCTCATTTGAAGACACTGGGGAGCCTCCAGGTTTCTGGACTCCCCAAGAAGGATTCTGATTTATTTGGCTTGGGGCATGAATAATAAAAAATTCATGTCCCCAGGGGTAGCAGGACCACTCGGAGGAGCTTCCTCTCAGCTTGGCCAGCCTAGTCAGCACAGCCCCTCAGAGATGAGGAGTCAGGGCATTGCTCAGTGCAGGGGCTGCAGGTAAAGAGCTTCAAAGCAGGAGGAGTTATTTGTTGGGGTCTCCATGGGCCCCAAGGGTCTCAGCCATTGGGAGGGGTGATTGCCAGGCCTCTTCCCATGACTTTGGTGACAGCAGGAGCCCAGGGACACAGCATCAGCAACTGTTCCAGTTGTGATTTTACTGAGTGGATAGGCTATGGATAGGATGTAGTGTGGGCAGACCAGTGGGCTGAAGACCTTCTAAGAGACATAGCTTAGAATTGGAGCCCTGCCTACATTCTAGGAGTTGCCTGTCTCTGACTCTCAGAAACTCTCATTTTCCCAGTTTGCTGCCTACATATCCAGAACTGCCTCCTAAGTGACTCCCTGTGTGTGACAGGCTCAGCCCTACTTGTCACCAAGTAAAGGGCAGCTTGTGCTCATGCTCAGGAGGGCTCCATGCAGCTGTCCTCCCGGCACGTGTCCCACCCGCACGTGTCCCACCCACACCTGTCCCACCCACACCTGTCCCATGCGCACCTGTCAGGCTTGCCCCTAAGAAGCTGTGGATCCCCCACCCACTCAGATTTCTGTAAAAGTTGTTAGTAAGTACTCATGACAACATGGAGGGCCCCAAATCACCAAAATGAATATTTTCAAAATCATGGGCTTCTAGCGACCAAAGTGAATTAAGGCTGAGGTTCTGAGACTATGGAATTCCATTTTCCACCAAGGATTCTGCTGTGTGAACGCAGCCAGTGCACAGCCCTCGGAGTGCACAGATGTGTTTACAGGCATTGTTTACCACCTTCCTGTCGTATGTGACATGATAAGCAAAGATTATCAGGTATTTAACAGAATATTTGTGTATTCACAAATCTAAAAGTGAATTGAAAATTTGATGTGTTTTGTTCTTTATGTTATCAAATTCTGATTTTAAAGCTAATGAATTCTTATAAACCTGTGGAAAGAGAAGGTCATTTCCAACCAGGTTAATCTTTTTCAAGTCTGCTCCTCACATTGGCCCCTTTTTTTCTCCCTAAGGCTGCGTCAGAATATCTCACTCCAGCTCCATGAGCTAATAGGGGGTATATTGGTCCCTAGGGCTCCTGTCACATGTTACCACAAACATGGTGGCTTCAGAGATTTATTCTGTCATTATTAGAGACCGTAAGTATGGAAGCAAGCTGCCAGCAGGGACACACACACACACATTCTAGTGGTGTGTGGTTCTAGTGGTCCATCTAAGCATCGACCACATAGGTATTCCATTATTAAATATTTGTGAGTGTCTGAAGAAGAGAAGCTGTGAGAAGCACAGAGACATGGTGACTTGAGACACTGTACCACTATGATCTCTTAGCTGCCCTCAGGAAGTCGCTTGGGAAAGGTACACACTCCTGGTGTCGGAGTTGTCCCGCTGTCTCTGTTCACATTTCCCATGGTAGGTGGGTGTGTTGCCCTCAAGTAAACACTGCTTTTCCTGGGCTTTCTGTTTCATGTTTGGCTGAGTTCCGCTGGGATAGCAGTCTGTTTTAAGTTCCTGGAGTTTGGGAACAGTCTCCAGATTCTTTCATTGATTCATTCTGGACTGGGATGAGTGAAGATGTCACAGTAACACTCCAGAATTTCTCACTTTCCCAGACAGAACTCTGCTTCCCATTTTGAGTCCATGTTCATGTATTGCCTTTGGTCCATTCTATCCTTTAGGATAGAACGTAAGCAGGGGGAAGCACTGTACTGGTGTGAAAATTTTGCTTGGAAAAGAAGCTTTGAGAACTTTTGAGCCTCAGCACCCGACAGATTGTCCAGATCTGTGACACTTTAAGGAGGAGCCCTGATGGCTCAGTGGTTAGGAGCTTGGCTGCTAACTGAAAGATGAGTGGTTGAAGCCCACTCACTGCTTTACAGGAGAAAGATGTGGCAAGTCTGCTTCCAGAATCTTTACAGAAGACAAGTGAGTATCTGGGAGGTTTTAGATTTCAGGACAAAAATTGTAAATGTTTTAGTTCCCAACCCTGGAGAACCTTTCTTACTTTTATTACAGTTATTATTATTGTGGTGAGAATAATGCACATCAAAGCATTTGCCAGCACATCTTCCATGTTTACCGTTCAGTGACGCTGTTGACAGTTTGACGTAATCTGCCACCATTACTGCTGTCCTCTTCCAGAGTAGTTTACCACTATTAACATAAATTCAGTGCCCCTCCAGCAAATCTCTGCCTTTTCCCTCCCTCCCACCACTGGCAATCGTTAATATAATTGGTTTTTCCATTCCTAAACCAACTCTTCAAAAATTGACCTGGTCTGTAAGACATGAAATAATCCTGATGAAGAATGTGCTTCTCGGATTAAGTAGATGCAGGAGACTGACTGGTCAGCTCCCGTCGGGAGGCCAGCCAGGAAGACAGGGGGACAGCAGCTGGTCGAATGAATGAGAAATACAGGGTGGAGAAGAGAGTGTGCTGTCACAGTGTAGGGAAAGCAAATAGGTCACATAACAATATGTGTAAGTTTTTGTGTGAGACTTACATTGCAAACTTTGACTTAAAACACAATAAAAAAAGAAAGAATAATCATCTTTGGTTCCTGTGTGCTTATTTCACATAAGTACGTAACATAGTATTTGTCTCTTTGTGACTGACCTACCTCACGCAGAGTGATGCTTTCAAGGTTCATCCGTGTTGAGGCATGCATCAGTAGGTCATTGCTCTTTAGGGCTGTATAATATTCCATGGCGTGCATATACCAGATTTTGTCTACTTGTCCATTTATTGATTTTTCCATTGTTTCCATCTTATTTTGGCTGTTGTGAAAAGTGCTTCGAGAACTTTGTTGTTTCTGTTTGTGTTCATGCCTTCATTTCTGGGTATGTGTCTAGAATTGGGATTTCTCGATTATATGATATTTCTGTGTTCAACTGTTGGAGAAACCACTAAACTGTTTTCCACAGTGGCCATAGCATTTTAGACTGCTGCCAGCAATGGGTGGGAGTTTCCAGTTTCTCCACTATTCTGCCCGTACGTGTTTTCCCTTTTTTACAAAATCATTATCATTCTAATGGGCAGTGAGGTGTTATCTCCTTGTGGTTTTGATTTACTTTTCCTAATGGCTAAGGGGGCCTTGGGTGGTGCACTGGTTAAGAGAGTGGCTGCTGACCAGAAAGTTGCCAGTTTGAATCTACCAGCGGCTCCTGGGGACCCTTTGGGTCAGTTTTACTCTGTCCTGTAGGAACACTGTGAGTTGGAATCAACTCAGTGATGTTGTGTTTGGTGGCTAATGATGCTGAACATCTTCCTATGTTTGTTGGTCATTTGAGTATCTTCTTTGGTAAACAGTCCAAGCCCTTTGCCTACTTTTTGATTGAGTTGTTTGTCTAGTTGTTAAATTATAGAAAGTTTATCTATTTTGGATAGCAGGCCCTTATCTGATATATATTCCTGAAAATCTTCCCTCAATCTGTAGATGTCTTTTCACTTTGTTGATCTAGTCTTTTGATATATCTTTCTGCTTTTTAAAAAAATTGTCTCCAAACTCTGGTGGCATAGCGGTGAAGAGCTATGGCTGCTGATCAGAAGACTGGCAGTTCGAATCCACCAGGGGCTCCTCGGAAGCTCTATGGGACAGTTCTACTCTCTCCTATGAGTCAAAATTGACTTGACAGCAACAGTTTAAGGCATTTTTTGTTCAAGTTGAGCAGAACATTTCCCAGGTTTGCAAAATCTCTCTGTGGCATTTGTTGGTGCTTAGCTCTAATTGGGTGTCAGTGTCCTTGGCAAAGATACACTCAGTTGAAACCAAAGAGTGGAAAGGGGACCAGGATAGAGATATGAAATAAGTGCTCAGAAGATAGGATGTCCGCTTTGTCTTCTGATTTGGAAGTCCACAATGGCTAAACCATTTTACATTCCTACCAGCAATGGGTGAGGGTAACCTCCTTTGCCTCCTGTCCAGATCATGTCGGTGTCCTTTTTTAAGTGAATGAAAGCAAAGGTGGACAGAAGAGCTGTTGCGTTTCTTTGATCAGGTCTACACTAAGCCTAGAGATCACTGGGTTGAAGCTTGTTTTTAATAGCCAGAGCAAGACTCTGATTAAAACATTATTTGCTAAGTAATGTCGTTACTTTACATTTCTGTTAGTAGACATAACTTTCCTATGAGCCTCCTCTGAGCAAAGAGCATGCAGGGATGTTTCCTTACCTTCAGATACTTCCACAGCCACCACCAGTAGCGCTGGTCCATGGCTTCTCAGTCAGCCTCCTTCCCACTGGCTGTATTGAGAAGTACAAGCCATATTGACACATGGGACTCACAAATAATGATTAACAGAGTGGTAGATATTATTTTTTTTAATTTTTACTTTTATTTAACATAACTGAGTGAAAATGTACATTCCTATATAAATTTACATGCCCCCCTATATGCAGCTTCCACTGCTCTCCCTGTCCGGTGACTGCACACTATTCCTCTCTGCTCCATACATGTCTCATCCTCCCAACAGCCTCCTTTCCCCTGCTCTCCGTCCACTCCCCTTCCTCCAGCCAGAGGTCAGCAAGATGATATCCTATACATGTATAGAACCATAAAGTGCTTCCAATATATGGTCACTCTGCATTGCCAAGTCCAATCCATTCCTGTCCAAAGAGTGAACCTTTGTTATAATTTATGGGAAAGGGTAGCATCAGGGCTGGGTGCCATGCTCTCAGAGGAACCCCAAAACCACTGGACCATCAGTTGAGGTCTTTTAGTAGAGATCTCATGATGCACCTCTTTTTATTCTTGTGTTGCCAGTGAGACTCCTCTCTGTGAGCTCTGTCATAGCTATCACTGGTGGTGGCCGGGCACCATCCGGTTCTTCCGGTCTCAAGTCGATGTAGGCACCCACTCTTGTGGGTCTCTCTGTCTTCTCGGTCTGTCTTTACCGCGTGACATTTTGGTCCTCAGTGAGCATCCGTTCCTGCTGAGTTGGGACCATTTGCCATGTCCTCGGATGGCAGCTTGGCAGCTTTTAAGACCCCAGACGCCACTCACCAATGTGGGGTGCAGAGAGCTCTCTTAGCAAAACGCTAGTTGTGCCAATTGGCCTGGAATTCGCCTAAGAGCATGTTCCCCTGCCCCCCACCCCAGCTACTCTATCCTTGCAGTATTGAGTTAAGATGGAAGGAATATTCAAATTATGCTGAAGTCCACTTAATGTTGTTCTTGTTTCTAATGTGTGCTATCACCGCTTTCTCCCAACTAAATTTCTAGTAACTATCTAAACTAAACCCTCCCCCCCCTCACCCTCCCTCCCTCCTCTCCCTTGCAGCTGTCAAAGAGTCTTTTCTTCTGTACACAAGTCTGTTTTTGAGATCTTATCGTAGAGGTCTCATACAGTATTTGTCCCTTTGTTGCTGACTACTTTCACTCAACATAATGTCTTCCAGTTGAAACTAGGTTAGGAGATGTTTCCTGGAATCATCGTTATTCTTTATCATTGCGTAGTGCTCCATTGAGTATATGTACCATAGTTTACCTATCCATTCTTCTATTGTTGGGCATCTGGGTTGATTCCATCTTTTTGCTATCGTGGACTGTGCTGCGATAAACATTCTGGTGCATGTGTCCGTTGGTGTGAAAGGCCTTGATTCTGTAGGATATATTCCAGGTAGTGGAATTACTGGGTCAAATGGTGTATACCGATATCCATTGTTTTAAGGAAGCGCCAGATTGCCTTCCAAACAGGCTGGACCATTTTGCAACCCCACCAACAGTGTGGCAGGGTTCCACTTTCTCCACAGCCTCTCCAGCATTTGTTGTTTTGTGTTTTCTGGATCATGGCCAATCTTGTTGGGGTGAGATGGTATCTCTTTGTTGTCTTGATTTGAATTTCTTTAATAACTAAAGATCGTGAACATGTCCGCATGTGTTTTTTGGCTGCTTGGATCTCTTCTTTAGTGAAGTGTCTGTCCATCTCCTTTGCCCATCACTTAATTGGATGGTTTATCTTCTTCTTATTGATATTTTGTAGTATCTTATAGATTATGGAGATCAGACGTCGGTCTGACATAGTAGATATTATTTGTATTAAGTATTGGAAGGAATTTAGGCTTTTCAACACTGAAAGTTGTTTATAACGCAATGATAGAGTTGATACATTTTGCAATCTTTCCTCCAGCAATGCTTAAAGTGTACTGTATTAGCAAAATAATTTTTTTCAGTATTTACTGGAAAACTTGACAAGGATTTGAACAACTCAGTGTCACACATAAGAGACCTCGATCACAGCACCTGTTGTCAGCTAACTGTGTTCCCTGACTCCCTGAGCCTTCTGCTGGTCTCCTAGACTATTTGGTCACTGGCAACTTGTATCAGTAGGCAAGGTCAAAGTGGGCTAGCAGAGTTCTGGATTTATGTATGTAAGTGTAGGCAAAAAATAGTCCCTATGGTGTGCGTTTCCTGCTAGGCTCTTTTGTCCAATGACTACAGATTCCTTTTTTTCTTTTCTCCACTTTAAGTTTTACTGTGTGTTTTTGAAAGAACAAAATTGTAAGGGAACCCATCTGAGCTGCTAGTGGAAAGAGCCAGAGTGATTTGAATTGAGATACGGAGTTATTTGCTGTGTAACCTTAAGCAAGTTACTTAACCTTCTTGAATCTATTTCTTTGTCTCTAAGCAAGGATGACTGCATCTGTCAGTTTATTGGAAACACTGGTGGCATAATTGTAAGAGCTATGGCTGCTAACCAAAAGATCAGTTCGAATCCACCAGACGCTCCTAGGAAACTCTACGGGGCAGTTCTGCTGTGTGCTTTACGGTCACTATGAGTCAGAATCGACTCAATGGCAATGGGTTTTATAGGTTTATTGAAGGAACTCTGGTGGCACAGTACTTAAAACATTTGACTGATAACCCAAAGGTTGTCAGTTCGCATCACTAGTAGAAAGATGTGGCAGTCTGCTTCCATAAAGATTACAGACTTAGGATCTCTTTGGGACATGTCTACTCTGTCTTACAGGCTTGCTATGAATCGGAATTGACCTGAAGGCAATATTTTGGTGGGTTTTATAGGTTTATTGTAAGAATTCAGTGAGCTAACCTTTATCAGTCATTCAGTTGACTTTATTATTAATAAAAACAGTTCTCAGTTGGGTTGTACTCTTCTTTCTCTTTTACTGATTTATTATTAATAGCCTCTTGTGTTATTTACTTAACCCTAATTCTATCTCACACTTTCTTTTCAGGAGAAAACCACTCATCACATGATCTGTTAATTCTTGTGGCTGAATTTAGAGTTTGTTGAGTTTTTGCTTTACTTCTCACCAAACTGCATTCAGAATACTGGTATGGCAAAAGAAAGAGCTTGTATTCCCCGAGTTTTCTAATCTAGTCCCACCTCTTGGGGAGCAACTACTGAACCAGATTTAGGGTCTGGGCTAAGGTTGTGTTAGGGGTGCTGCTTGGGGTGTTACTTGACCAGTTCTAAGTGGGGAGGACAGAGATGAACAGTGCTCTGGGCTGGAAGAGGGAAATTCTTCATCCAAACCCAGTTCACCCAGCCCTGTGAACTCCTGCAGTGGACTTGTGTTGCTCACCAGGTGTCTGTCCAGGCATGGCAGTGGAGACACAGAGCATTTGTTCCCTTCAGGATGACTTGGATGGATTCCACGGGTAGCATTGATCCGGGAATGAACTCTTCCACCTCCCACATTGTGGAAACCTAGTTTGAAGTTTGAGACAGACACAATTATAGCATCGAAGTGACTGAACAGCTCTTAGAAAACAACCTATTGTTTAGTACAACTTCCCACAGTGCAGCTGCCCTCTAGCAAAGAGGAAATGGACAGTGTATGTAGTTGGAAGGAGAGGAGCTGATAGAAAGACAGTTGAATCTAAGATAGCCATGAGCAAAAGAACCACCCTCGTTTCAGTAGTACCTTTTTTGATGCATATGTGTGGAGGGAGTGGATAAAATAAATACTGTATTATAAGCAAACAGAAGTGCACCTTGCCTTCTGATTTCATGGTTGCAATGAATTTGTGCAAGGTAAAAACAGGAAAGTGGAGACTGGTTTGTCTGTCTTCCCCATTGCATTGCCTAGTGTGGCCCTGGCAGACAGTGGGTACTCACTAGGTCTTTACATGATTGGCTGATGTATAGTCAGGGTCCCTGGGGCACACAAACCTAGAGGTTGGTGGTTTGAGCCCATCCTGCATTGATGTGCTTCTGTAAAGATTACTGCCAGGAAAACGGGATGGAGCAGTTCTACTCTAAAGCATGGAGGGTCATTGTGAGTCAGAATTGACTAGAGGGCAACAGGTTTGTTGTCATTTTTGGTTTGGATGTACAGCTAAATTCTAGAAAATTCCTGAGCAATTGTTAGGGTACATGGAACTATGGTGAGATTGGGGTCCGAGTGTGTTGGTGGCCTGAAATGATGGCCATGCCTTGGGGGCATTGTGGAAACCTGATCTGAGTGTCAAGAGTGCGGGTGTTGCACTCAAGGCCTTGGTTACACCAGAGAAACAATGCCTCAAGACAGTCTCAGGGTGTGTGAGGCTGGGGGCCAGGCAGAGAGATATCATGCCATGGGGCTTGTTTGAGACGGGCCGGGGAAGGAAAAGGAGATTTGAATAAACAGCCAGATACAAACGTAGGATGTTCCCAAAAAATGAAACTCTCTGAAAGAGTCTGAAATTGTACATCAGCAGTTTCTACTGAAAATTTTGGCTGAAACGTTAAACAGAAACAATGACCCAGCTCAAAAAATCTGTGATATCTTTACATTGTTTATGTAATTGAACTTCGAGGGTGTAATTTACAATATTTCTGTGGTGGATAACTGGCTCTTGTCCATTTAAACAAAGTACAACTTGCACCAAGGAACCATCTTTTTCAACGAGATCACAGGCATTTTCCTGAGAACTTTCCTAGTCCCTGTCCTCACGTCGGTTAGTCCTATCCAAAAATACTCAAAAGCCTCTTTCCGGCCTTTCTCTGCTCCTCTGGAACTTTGGATGAAGAATGACACATGTTTGTACCTTTGCTCTGCAAGACACAAAAAGACTTGGGCAGGAAGACAGAGCAGTTGAGTTTTCTACACTCTGAGTAATTTTGGCCTAGTTCCTTTGTTTCTCTCAGTGTTGTTTTGTTTTAATCAGAGGAATCCTTTTTTGCACACTTTTAAAATGCTCTGAATCTAAGACAGTTTGATGTGTGCTGTCCAGTAGAAATATAATGTGAACCACATGTGTAACTTTAAATAACATTAAATATTTTAAAACTTTATTTGATTTGTTATTGAGAATATGGATAGCAGTGCATATACCAGTTTGACAAGTTCTGCATATAAAATTCAGAGACCTTGGTGACGTTCTTCCAGTTCTGCAGTCATTCTCACCCTCCATTTCCAAATAGTTTCTCCTCCATTAACATAAACGCCCTCCCCACAACGTCCCTCTTCAGCTTTTGGAGTTGCTGTGTCAGTTTGATCCCACGTAGATAGTGCTTAAGAAAGCAGTGTGGTGAAGGGAGACGTCCCATTGAAATCACAGTAATATATTTTTGAACATTAAAAAAAGTAAAAAATAGATGAAATGAATGCAATCATATATTTTATCTAACTCACCATATCCAAGATATCACTTCAATGTGTAATCATATGCAAAATTATTCAGATATTTTATGTCTTAGGATTTTCTAGAGAAACAGAACCAGTGAGATATATCTGTATGTATATACTTTATATATACACACGTTATGTATATATACAGATATGTACATACATTTTATATATATACATATAGGCTTTTTTTGATGTGTGTATACATAAAACCACTGCACCACCAGGGCTCCATATATATTTGCACGATGGCACTTGGCACTTGGCTTTATATATGTGTATATTTTATGGGTTGCACTTGGGTTCCCTCAAAAAACGTGTGTATCAGTTTGGCTCAATCGTAAGCCCCAATATGGTTTGATTTCTCCCATGTGTTAAACGAATTCTGCCCTTATGATGGTTGTGAGGGAGGATGGCTGGCAGCTGTGTTAGTGAGGCAGGACTTAACTGACAAGCTTAGATTGTGTTGAGGTCATCTCTTGGGAGAGAAAAGGAAGAAATGAGCAGTGTTGGGAACCTCATACCACCATGAGAGCAGCACTGAGAGCAGAGCACATCATTTGGATCTGAGGTTCCTACACCAGGATGCTCTCATTGAATTTGGACTCTTAGTCTACCAGACTGTGAAAATTTCTCATATGTATGGATTTGTAGCCTACCAGACTGTGACAATAAAATTTCTCTTTCTGAAGTTATCCACTAGTGGTATTCTGCTAGATCAGCACCAGGTGACAGAGATAGAATTTGGTACTGAGAGTAGAGTGCTTCTTTGACAGATAACTAAAATGTTGAAGTGGTTTTAAAAACCGCGAATAGATGGCAGAAGGAACCAAGGAGAACTGCTAACACCTAGGAAGGCACAGAATGTCAGAAGCAGCAGTAAGCCAGCAGCAGCAGAACCAGGAGCTGACTCACGGAGCAAGAATGCTGAATGTCTGTGCACAGGAGGCTTCCTGGTGGAATGGGGTATATTGGGGCACTTGAATCAGTGGAGCTAGGTTTGCTGATCCATGGAGCAAGAGAGCTGAGTGAGTGTGTGCAGAAGATTTCCTGGCAGAGTGGGGTGCCTCCAGGCACTTAAAGTGGTGGAACTACAGAGCTTTGGAACACTTGCTCTAGCATGGCAGATGTGGACTTGAGGCCATAGAAAGCAGAAGCTGAAGAGACAAAGAGGAGAAGCTGAGCTTCCTCAACCTCAAAACAAATAGATGTGGCCATAGGAAGCAGAAGCTTTAGGGACGAGGAGCAGGAGAAGCTGAGCAGTCTCCATCTCAAAAGGTATGGCCAAAAGGTAAAGGATGGAGCCATGGCCTCTGGAACTTCAAAGAGTGAGGTACCTTAACCTCACTATCTATCTGAGAGGGTCTGGAAGGTGGGGCTGGAACCCAGGGCCCAGGGCCTTTCATTCAGAATCTGAAGACTGTGGCCAGTACTTAGAGTCTGGAGGGCACGGCTATTATGTAAAATGTCTGTCTTATCTTTGAAGCTACAAGCGCTAATGCAATGTGTTCTGTTAATTTGCTTTGTGTCTGTTATGTGTTTCCCTGCATTTACTATCATCTGTAATGAAAATGCCTAACTTGTGTTTCCTGTTTTGCCACTGTATTCTGGAACTAGATTACATGTGTTCTGGATTTCACAGTTGAAGAGGAATTTCTCAATTTTGGACTTGAGTCCAAAATTGGACAAGAGTCTCAATTGAGACTCTTGCTATGACATAAGTATGATTTGCATGTTGCAATGATGTGAATTTTTGGGGAGTGCCAAAGGGCAGAGTGTTATGGATTGCATTTGTGTTCCTCCAAAAAATGTTTATCAGTTTGACTCAGCCATGAGTCGCAGTGTGGTGTGATTCCTCCTGTGTGTTGTGAATGTGCCTGTGTGATGGTAGTGAAGGAGAGTGGCTGCCAGCTGTGTTAGTGAGGCAGGACTTAATCAACAAGCTTAGATTGTGTTGACGTTGTCCTTTGGGAGAGAAAAGAAGTGAGCTGAACTGTTGGGAACCTCATAGCAGTAAGAGAGAAGCCCAGAGAGCAGAGGCCTGAGGTTCCTGTGCCAGGATGCTCTTGTTGAATTTGGACTCGTAGCCTACCAGACTGTAATGGTGTCTCATACAATGGATTCGTAGCTTACCAGACTGTGACAATAAAATTTTTCTTTCTGAAGCCATCCACTGGTGGCATTTCTGTTAGAGCAGCACCAGGTGACTAAGACAGTATATATATGTGTGTGTGCATGTATGTATACATGCACTTATACACACATTGTATGTAGATATAAACACCCGTATGTTTGTATGCACACACACTAGATATATATGGACTCCAGGTGGCATGGTGGTGACATCTGTGGCAAGCGATTGCTGCTGTTGAACTTACCAGCTCCTCCTTGGAAACTGTATAGGGCAGTGTTACTATGTCCTATGGAGTGGGTTAGAATCAACTGGAATGGCAATGAGTTTTTTTATATATACAAACACATGCACATGCACATTATGTTTTTGGTATATGTGTACATATGTGTACATGAATATATATATAAAATATACAAAATCTGTTGCTGTCGAGTTGATTCCAACTCATAACGACTTATAGGACAGAGTGTAACTGCCCCATAGATTTTCTAAGGAGTGCCTGGTAAATTCTAACTACTAGCATTTTAGTTAGCAGCTGTGGCTCTTAACCACTATGCCACCAGGGTTTCTATATAGATACGTATATACGTATATATGTATGTGTATATAAATATATGTATATGCATATATATCCACATACATTGTGTATCTATACACATACATCATATATATTCACAGACATCATATATCCCTATACACAAACATATATCTATACACGTGTCTGTTCACACAGGTATATATCCATACATACACATATATAACCGTACACATATGCACGCATATATCTATATACACATCCATATACACATATATCTACAGACATATTCCTCCACATACATCATATGTATCTACACAAGCATCTGTATACCTATACACACATCATATATGTGCACACACTGCACACACATCTACACACACATACATACTATATACACACATTATATATATGCACGCACATTACACAAGCAACACATGTTACATACACACACTATATGTATATGCCCACACACATTATCCACAAACACCTTTTTTTTCCCCTTTGTGTTGAGGCTTTGGAGCCCCAGTGGTGCAGTGACTAAGAGCTCAGCTGCTAACCAAAAGGCTGGCAATTCAAACCTACCAGCTGCTCCTTGGAAACCCTATGGGGCTCTGTCCTGTAGGGTCACTGAGTCAGAATTGACTTGACAGTGATGGAAAGAACGTAAGGAAGAAAACTTCCCCGTGCTGCTCCACCTCTGTTAACTGTTCCAGCCTCTTTTGCTATCAGACACAGTATTTCCCAAACTTCAAATGTGAACTCGAGTGAACCCCAACAGCCTCTTGTTCTGAGACTCAAACCGTTTGTGGCATTTGTGTGATTTGCCACGCAGAGAGCCACCAGCTGAAACCTCTGTGCCTCCCACCGGAATAGCTCGCCTCTCTTGACTCTGAATGTAGCCACTCTTCTGACAGATTGCATTTAAGGAATGTCCTCACTGAGCCAAGGAAACAAAGGCTGCCTGGGTCCCCAAAGCCTTTTTGTCTGACTGGGACTCTGGTGGCTGCTGGAACCTACAGTATCTGGCCCCAGCTTTCCTTTGCCTCAGACTGTGGGAGTGCCCTGGGCTGAGCTCTATCTTGGGTTCTGTGTCCCTGACGGAGCGTTGGCCATGTCCTGTCACCTTCTGCCTTGAGAATGTTCTCTGATTGGGGTCTCTCCGGGAGTAAGATGGCCTTCCAGTCCCCTCTGTTTTGGGACCTGCCTCAGGGGCTATTCTAAAGGTGTTAACTGGTCTCGTTGGGGACTGGAATCCTGACCAGGGGCTCATGAGCCTTGCGCCTGGCCTGCTTACCAGCCCAGACACTTAGTAGGGAGAACCCAGGAGGAATTTTCCTTAGATCATATGCATACATATGTGTCTGTCTTGGTCTAGCAATGTTTTCCAAGCATTTCTGCTTTGTGCAAAGCACTAGCTGGCATGGTGGGCAAAGTTGAACCAAAAGATGTGGCTCCTGCTGTCCCTTCTTTTTTTTATTGTGATTGAGTGTAAGTGTACCATCCAGTTTAAATTTGCATGCCCGCCTATCTGCAGCTCCTTCTGCTTTCCTTGCCCAACGACAGCACAGTCCTCCTTTCTGTCCTATACATGTCATATCCTCTTAGCAATCTGCTGTCCCCTCCTCTCCACCCTCTCCACTTCCCTCTAGTAAGAGGTCAGTAGGACAACATCCCATAGATGCATAGAACCACCAAGTGCACACATGACATGGTCACTCTGTGTCCCCGAGCCCAATCCATTCCTGTCCAGAGAGTTGACCTCAGTAATGATTTATGATTAGCGGGAGCATCAGGTCTAGGAGCCATGGTCCTAGGCCTTCAGACCATCAGTTGTGGTCTTTTGGTGGAGTTCTCAGGGTGCACCCCTTTTTTTTCTCATGTTGCCACTGGAACTCAACATTGTGAGCCCCATCACGGCTGTCATTGGTGAGGTCCGGGCTCCATCGTTCTTCTGGTCACGTGTTGATGTAATCACCCATTCACGTGGGTCCTTCTGTGTTCTGGGTTCTCTTTCCCCGTGTCGTTGCTCTCCTTTACGATCACTGTTCCAGCTGAGTGGGGACCATTTGGTGTACCTCAGATGGCAGCTTGCTGGCCCCCAGATGCCACTCACAAGTATGGAGTGCAGGCTGCCTTCCCTTCTTGTTGTTAGCTGTGAGTTGAGTCTGCCCTCTGATTCTTGGTGACACCATGCACAGCAGAACAAAGTGTTGCTGGGTCCTATGCCACCCCTGTGGTGGGCTGAGACTCAGACTATTGTAATTCATAAAGGTTTTCATTGGCTGGCTTTTAGAAGTAGATCACCAGGCCTTTCTTCCTCATCTTAGTTTAGAAGCTCCACCGAAACCTGTTTAGCATCAAAGCAATATACAAGCCTCTGTTGACAGATGGGTGGTGGCCGTATGTAAGGTGCATTGGCCAGGAATTGAGCCTGGCTGTTCTGTGTGGAAGGCTTTATTCTGCCACTGAAGCCTTTCCCTTACCTCCACAGAACATTTAGTTTCATGAGGGATAAAGGATGTGGATTTGTAGGACAAATAGAGAACATTAAAGATGGGTGAATGGTCAGGCAATAGCCCATGTTCTCCGGGTGGGCAAGCATGCTCTGGGAAACCAGAGGCAGAACGGAGGCGTCCCTTGGCAAGCCTGAGCCTTTTCTGCCTGGCTCCACTGGGTTTGATGTCTTCAGCTGTTGCTGGGTGAATTTCCAGAAGGCCCTGTTGAAGAGCACTGGTTCCAGCTGGCTCCTTAGCTGGAATTGGAATTCTGCTAGTGGAGGGAGTTGTGTTCCATTCCAGAGGTCAGCGATGAGTGGCTCAAGCTGTTTTTCCAGTGGTACAGCTTCAGTCCCTTCTCTTCAGCTCCGCACGGCTCATCTGGGGGCGCAGAGGGGTGGGCTGTTCTGGGAAAAGTGTGTTTAGTAATGAGACGCCAAGACAGGTGAGAAAGAGCAGATCTTGCAAAGAAGGAGAAAAGGGTCTTGAATGTGGCCGGGCTGAGCAGGGAGCAGAGCGTTCTCAGGGCTGGTAAATAAAGCACAACCCTCACCCCCTCACTGTTTCTCAGAGATGGAGATAAAGAATAAACTCCTGGAGGATTTATGTTGTAGAACGTTATATTTCTGGCTCAGTCTCCTGGGGTCCATGGCCCACTACAGCCAGCAAGGGAAATTCTGTGATTCTTTTTTAGGTGGTGATTGTCAGTGGGAAACCATCTACTTGTTGAAGCAAAACAAAGAACGGAGCTCAGGGATCTGTAACTCCGTAGACATCTTGGTTCTTGCCTGTCACATCTTTGCTGTCCAGAAGGGAAAGGACTTAGGAGGGAAAATAAGCATTTGCCAATGTGTCTGAATTTACATAATAGGCATGGACCTAGAAACTTCACTGTGTAAAATCAGAACTGAGTCATATACGAGAAGCACCATGGAATTTTTCTAAAGGACTCTTACAAATAACTGTAAAGTGAAAAGACTCTTGTTCATAAGGCGGGTGATCGTACCTTTATCTTAGAGGCTCACCACTTGGGCATCATGTTGGAGTCACCTGGGAAGCTTTTAAAATTCTCATTGCTCAGATCAGAGCCCAAGGCAATTACACAGTCCCCGCAGGCTGATGGAGGTCTCCATACTTTTTAAAGCTCCAGTTGATTCCAGTTGCATCCTATATAGGACTGCTGCCTCACCCTTTGTGTCTGGTACCTGAGCAGTCCCACCTATGGTTTACTTAAAGCAGGATCTGTCTTTTAGGGCAGGGTTTCCAACTAGTTCATTCCAGTTCGACCCCTTGCTGAGAATTTGCATTTCCACCTAAGATGTACTAAGTCAGAATCTTATAGTTCCATAAGATCCCCAGGTGACGCTTATTTCCAATGCAAATTCTCAGCAGGGGATTAAACAGCAATTCACTAGTTCTCATCCCTGTCTTCAAGTCTGCAAAAAGATGGGCTTCAAGAAGAGCATGACAAACTGGAGTCATGACACGGGAGCCTGCTGTGTCTGTGCTGAAGTGACCTGCGGTGGAGAAGCAACAATACTTCATCAATACGAAGGGACCCACAGACTGTGTTGTTTACATTCACCACGATGTTATTCAGCCATAAAAGGGAATGAAATTCAGATGTGTGCCATAACGTGGAGGAACCTTGAAAGTCTTAGACTAAGTGAAAGAAACCAGGCACAAAAGGCCACCTATTGTACGATTCAATTCCTAGGAGAGTCCAGAGGAGGGAAATCTGTATAGACAGAAAGTAGATCAGTGGTTACCAGAAACGGGGTGGGGGTCAGGGGGCTAGGGAGAGTGGGGAGACAGGGGAAGTGTGGGAAGTGGGGAGTAACTGCTTAGTGGGTTTCTCTTTGAGGTGATGAAAGTGTTCTGGAGTCACAGAGTCAGGATAATGACACACCATACTTAATGTCAATGAATTGTGTGCTTTAAAACAGTTCAAGTAATCAGTGTATGTATATTTTACCATTCACAAATTATAAAACCACCCAATTCCTTTTAACATGCTGAGCACTCAGTAGGTACATGGTAAAGGCTAGTCCAGCATTTGGCTCTTTTGAAGAAAGAGGACGTCTGGCCCAGTGTCTCCCTTCTCAGGTGGAGTGACCAATGGCTGTCAAGTCGAATCCAACTCCTGGTGACTACATGTGTGTCAGCAGAACTGCACTCCATAGGGGTTTCAGTGGCTCAATTTTTGAGAGTAGATTGCCAAGCTTTTCTTTCAGGGCACCATTGGGTAAATTCAAACGGCCACCCTTTCACTTAGCAGCTAAGTGCCGTAAACATCTGTACTCACCAGGGATTCCAGGTGGACTGAAGGGGCGTGCTTTCCAAACCCAAACCAAACCTGCTACTACTGAGTCACTTCTGACTCATAGCGACCCTACACAACAGAGTAGAACTGCTCCATAGAGTTTCCAAGGGGCACCTGGGGGATTTGAATGCGGACCTTTTAGTTAGCAGTTGTAGCGTGTAACCACTGCATCACCAAGGTGTTCAGAGTGAAGGACATGCTTTCCAGAAGCTCTTTCTTGTGACCTTGAGGGTTCTCTCTGATAAGGAGAAATGAGCTCAACCTGTTTCACCTCGCCATCACATCTAGTTGGTTCTGTTGCTAAGCCCACATCCTTTAACCAGGTACAGGATCTGTGTGGTTTTCTGCAAATTCTGACAACACCAGTCTTGCCCCAGCTGTTGGGTTCATGAGGACAGTCTGCCTAGTGGCTTGGTTGTGGGAACTTTTGGCAGCCTGGGGGAGGAGGGGATGCGTGTCCTCACACATAAAGAACAGGTCTGCTCAGTTCGATTGTTTCAGAGGGATATCGTGCTCTTCCGTGGCCCTCAACAAATGCAGCTGAGTAAATAATGTGTGCTTGAGACGGCAGGGGAACCATGAGGAGCGGTGTTTCCAGTGTGTCAGGAAGACATTTATGGTTGAGAATTCAGTGACCAAGAAAAGCAAGAGTGCCTCAAGATGAGAAAGCCCAGGGGAGGAGGTCATCTGGAGGCAGGGCTTGGCCATGGCCAAGGGCAATGAATGGCACAGTTGAACTTCCCTGCTCTGCGTGGGATCTGGAAGTCTGAAACAAGAATCTTATTGATGATTTGTTAGACCCTGAGTGGGGAACTCTGAACTTGAACAGAGCCGGGATGGAAAAGCCTGCACAAGGGCCTACAGTTTCCAGAATGAACAGCGGGCTTATGTTTTTCTTCTTCGCTTGGAGGATGAGAAAGAGACCAAAACGAAAAATGTGAGGGGAGGCGCACGACGTGGCGGGTGTGTTCCAGACCCTCAATGGAACAGCCACATTCCTCAGAGGGACTGGCCGTCCTTCTGAGCTCTGAGGGTTGAAAAATGTCACTAAGGCTGGCACAGTTGGAAGCCTTGCCATTGTTGATTGTTGCTTCCAAGATTCTCTAGCTGGCTCCCAAAGAAAGAGTCTGCAAGAAAACTGATGAGGGTCTCTCCTGGGCCTGACACTTGTCAGAGGCCAAAACCTACAGACTCTGACCTTGACCAGAAAGAGCTGATGCCAGCCCAGGAGGTAGACTTGACCTCAAGGACAGTAAACAATAGCTTTGATCGTAGAAATACCAGGAGGCAGGAGAAGCAAGGAGCTGAGTGCTGCTGCTGTCCCAGGTGGTGTGGTGGAGAAGGACAGGCCTGGATTTCGAAGGATGACTTAGATCCAGTCGTCATCATTAGTTGCCTTGGAGTCGGTTGCCATGGAGTCAGTTCTCATGTATGGTGACCGGATGTACAGCAGAGCATAAAGCTGCCCAGTGCTGCGGCGTCTTCATCATCACTGAGCTGTCTGAGCCGGTTGGTATAGCTGTTGTGTCCGTCCACTTCATCGAGCATTTGTGGTGACCTTCTGTTGACCAACATCAGGGAGGAAAGGAGAGGACCCCCAAGCTTTCTGACTCGGGTTTTCTCGCCTGTGTTTCTTCAGCCCAGGGGCTTACCTTTCATTTCACACAGCCTGTTTAGGAGAAAAGGAAGTGAAGGCAGGAATAAAAGCAGGACAGTGCTATTGAACTATTGCCAAGTACAGTGAAACTGCGTGGTGGGGCGGCATGTTAGGTGTTGGTCTCTGAGGACGTGGGAAACAGGGTTCTGGGAAGCCCTGTGAGGATCCATTCCTCCAGACTCCAACCCCCTTACCCTCCACATCTCTGGAAGTCTTCTTTTCTCTTTGGTGGATCTTATCTGAGAATGGTATCACTGTGAAGTAACCCAGGTGGTTCAGTGGTTAGACGCTCTGCTGCTAACCAAAAAGGTGGCAGTTCAAACCCACTAGCCACTCTCTCAGAAACTCTATGGGGCAGCTGTGCTCCATCCTGTAGGCTTGCTTTGAGTCAGCAAAAAAAGAGAAAGAACCTCCACGAGATGGACTGGTACAGTGCCCGTAACAGTGGGCTGAAACCTAGCAGCGATGGTGAGGATGCTGCAGGACCCGACCACTTTCCGTTCTGTTGTACACAGGCCCACTAGGGGTTGGAACCAACCTGGCAAACCTGGCAAGGGCCTGTCTCCACTGCTGTGCATGGGCGGATGGGTGTACGTGCGGACGGGCAGGAAGAGGACAGAATGCCCTGCACAGCAGCGGCCACTGTGATTAGTTCACACCCTCTCGTTCCCATCTGCCCTGGACTCGTCACCTCCTACCCAGCCCCTTTGCCTCCTCTCTGGTTCCTCTTTATGCGTCTTCACTGCTTTTTTTTTTTCAGTTACTTACTAAGTCACTTGCCCTGTTCCATCTCGAGCCTTCTTCAAGACAGCTTTGTGCGCCCGCTCCCTCCCTCAGTTGCCTAGGGATGACACTGGATAAGTAGCAATTCCTTACTGTGGCGGTGGGAGCAGTCATCAGGTCAGCCCAACTCAGAGACATCCTAGTCAAGACTGAAGGAAATGCTGCCTGTTCCTGAGCCAAGCCGGTGATGGACTGAGGATTGGTGTTCTCTTGTGATCCATAGAGTTTTCAGTGGCTGATTTTCGAAAGTAGATCACCAGGCCTTTCTTCTTAGTCGAGAAGCTCCGCTGAAACTTGTTTAGCATCATAGCAATATGCAAGTCTCCATGATGGCCCTCCATGAGGTGCACTGGATGGGAATCGAACCCACATCTCCCACGTGGCAGGTGGGAATTCTGCCATTGAGCTAAAATTCTCATACTAGCAAAGTGCATAATTATCTGCTGCACCAGCTGTTCCACACTGCTGGTCCCAGAGCCCACCTCTCCCCTTTCAGGCCCACCCCCATGTGGCCACCTGCTCAGGGAGCCCCTCATGATTTCTGAGACACTACATGCTTTGAGCACTTGGTCTTCTAAGCATCTCCTCCTTTCTCGAAATCCTCTCTGTTCTTCAATTGCCAGCGTATAAACTCCTCTCTGATACCTAAGTGTCTCTCTTTCCTCTGTGCATTCCTGATCCTTGATGATGTTCCTGCGTCACTTCTGTTGTCACCCTGGGTATCCACCACCTCTTTCCCTTGTCCCCAGGTATCGGCCCCTGGAAGGACTGGGGGCCCTGTGTTCAGTCACTTTGTCTCTCCAGAGTCTGGCCTAGAACATCCCCTGTTTGGCTTCGTACATGAGTTGCTCACGTGAAAATAAACAAAGGCTGTCTTCCAGGAATCTGGTGTCTTTGGGGAACAGCTCAGGATATGGATAGTGAGAGACGGACTTTCACTTTCCGTGGTTGGTCATTTAAAACAAAAAACTGAAACAGACAATCAGCAGCAGCAGTGTTTGCAAGTAGCAGCCTCTTAGCACCCTCAGTTGCCTTGTGGGGTCTTTCCACTTTCCTCACTTGCTATAGGTGAGTGCAAGCCTCGGTGCTGTCTTCCCCTAGTTAGATGATGTTTTCCCTGGTTTTGACTCCTGAAGCTCATTGCCTTTCAGCCTGTTGCAGTCCTGCATTCAGCAGGAATTCCACTGATGAATGCCATAAAAATATAAACAAAACAAAAATACACCTCAGGCTTTGCCCTACTGTGCCTTTTCCCTGAAGCCTGACAGGCCTAGTGCGACACTCTCGTCCAGCTTCCTACGCCACACGTGCAGTGGGTACCACACCACCGGGATTGGATTTTCGTGATGTGCCTCGTTCTGTAATTGGGTCATGGGCCCAGGTCTCTTTTGTCTTGCCAGTGTGCTTGCAAAAGGCAGGGACACTCTATCCTGTCTCCTTTTCCATTTCTTAGTAAGTACTGGGAGTGGGGTCTCCCCTCATACTTAAAGGAGGCCTGTGTGAGCACTTGTTGCTTCCCCTTTGAAAGTAACTCATTTAAGAATCTAGTGCATTTTAAGAAAACTGGGCAAGAGTTCTTGGCTTCTGGAAAGTTCCTGCAGTGTTTTTCCTGATACCCTGACTCAGTGCTGTTGACCCTGGTTCTTCTCCGAGCAGAACCATCCAAACATGGCTTTCTCCCCACCCCCTTACCTTTACTGTTGCTTAGAATCCTCACATCTGTCCCCTGCAGAGACAAGGGCCGTGTTGTACCCCACCTCCTGGCCTGGGAGCCAGCCGTCATCACAAGCAGCCTTTGGGCAGCCAGTGGCTTTGCACCCTTCACTTGGCTTTCAACAAGTCAGAGAGGCACCTGGGGAACCTGCTAGTTCTTCAGAAGTCACCCAGGACAGTGAAAGGGAGAGAGAAGTGTTCTCTGCTGCTTAATCATTGGGAAAAGCTGTGACAGGTAGTGCCTGCCCATTGAGCAAGCTGGCCCCCAGTATTTGATTTGATGACCGTATCTGCTGGTGCCCTTGCTGTTTTCTCCTGAAATGGACCCAGTCCCCACCTTTTATTCCCAGGAGTTTGCTTCTGCATGTGTGAGTTTTGGAGGCTACCACCCCATCGAGAGCCATGGGGTATTTGAGCAGGAACTAGGCCACTGAGTATTCCCTTAGGGGACCAGGAGAAGATGGGGTTTCTCTATCTAACAAGAAGGCATAAGAGAGAATCTGGGGCTCTAATTCTATACTGGGGAGCAGGCCTTGGGAGGATGCCGTACAAACACCCTGCTCAGAGGCGTTGGGTCAGGGGGCATTGCAAGCTCAGCCTTGGGGTCAGGCAGCAAACCCAGCTGTCTGCCATGGAGCACGTGGGACACTGTAGAACTTCTGTGAGCCACCAGACCCTCTCTAAAAAATGGGGACAAAGATGCCCACCTTTTAGAGTTGTGAGTAGGTGCCCGATCATTCATTCACTTATGAATTCCGCAAGCATTCGTTGAGTACCCAGAACAGCATGAGGTGCGAATGATGCAAGACAGATGTGGTCCTGGCTTTCACTGAGCTACAGACTAGGCTACAGTGAAAAAGGTAAAATTGAAATTTATAAATGAATAAGTTATATATTTTATTCACTTTTAAATTTTTAGATATTTTATATTCATAGTAAGTTGTGATACACATCATGAAGACATAGATGCTGTTAGAGAATAACAGAGATACTACTTTGGATAAGGTGGTCAGGGAAGACTTCTTGGAAGAGGTGACTTTCCTTCCCTCCTCCCTCTTATGCAGTACAGCTCAGAATGTCTCATTGCGAGGTTCCAGTTTTTTCTCTAGTTGGGAGCTTAGAGGTGAATGACTGCTGGGGGGAAGTCAGAAAGAACTAATGATGTCACCAGAATTGAGAAGAAAGATCAGGATGAGTGGACAGCACATTTGTGTGGCTGGTCTGACATTCACAAGCACAGTTTGAGAAGAGGTGTGTGGACTTGGTTTCATTTCCAGTAACCTGGTGGGGTGGGCAAGGCCAGCGTGGCTTTCTCCGCTTTACAGATGAGGAAGCAGAGCCTTAGAAACACTATATGTTGCTGCCAGTTCCTGCAGCAGCTCTTAGAGACCTTGATCTTGGACTCTGACTTCTCAGTGGGGGTCCTTGGGAGCAGGGCCTGCAGGTTATGGGTTCTAGTGGGCTCAGGTAACCTCCGGTAATGGTCTGTGTTGCTGGGCTTGGAGCAGCGGTTGGTTCTTGACCTTGGCTGCATGTAGGAAACACTGACTCCTGGGTTCCACCTTCTGAACTTCTCACCTAGTCAGTCTGGTGGCCTGGGTCCCTGGATCTTTCAGAGTTCTCCAGGTGATTCCAGTGTGTGGCAAGGGTGGAAAAATACCATTTGGAGCCAGGCTTCAGATCACCTGGGGATTTTTGTTAAAATGGGGTTTCTGATTCAGTACATCCAGAAAGGCAGGTTCCCAGTAGGGATCAGACAGCGAGTCTGAAGCCCTGGCATGGAGCTTCAAGGAGCTAAGTGCTGTTAATGAGAATGTTCTGGAGAGCTAGGTGGGTACGAAGATCCCAAGGTAACAAACTCGTTGACACATGCAGTGTCCTGTTCTTAGTAGAGACTTGAGTCATTAACAGCAGCAGTGACTATGCCCTGAAAGGTAAGCTGCTGCCTTCTGAACTGCCTGCTCTGCATGGTGGCTCCAAGTAGAAGGTCCCAATGCTCCTTCACATGATGGTCCTTGGAAGTCCACATTTGGCACCTGGACCCCTTGAACTAGAGCTCTTACCCTGCTTGGGAATGATGCTAGACATGGTAGCTTATTGGAATGGTTCAATTCCTGAAGAAAACTCGGGGAGATTTTGTTCACCCAAGTGTGGGTTTTGACAGGTAGTCTGTATTTCTGTGGAGATGTAATATTTGCAAGGGCAGAGTGCCATCTGTGGCATGTCCCCTGTCAAAGTAGTGTGCTGGGCTGAGCCTTCAGCTCTGTCAGAGAACCTCCATGGGGTCAGGTGGGGGGATCTCACTGCTGCTTGAGGCTAATGAAGGCACCTCTCCCTTGGTGCAGCCCCTCGCCTGCAATGATTCCACTTGATGCTTCTTGGTCTGTTCAGAAAGTTCTTGTGGTCCATCCTTTTCAGGTAAACTTCGAGAAGACAGACCTTTTTGTCTGCCCTGCCCTCTCGGGGTCTGTTGTACCCGCTTTGTCCCTCATTTCTGATTTATAAATTGGCCTGGTATGGTTGATGCTGGGTTTGGTCCACGGTGCCAGGGAGACCAAGCGGTTGAGGATGAAGCAGTAAGTGTGGACTTACAGAAGATGCCTGTTCCTCCCTAGCCATCGATGATCTCCCTGGGTGATAATGAGGAAGCCTCACCCGTGATGAAGCAGCTCAAGCTGGTCTCAAGCAGGAGTCTGCGACGGTTCCAGAAGGCGGTCGCGCCCCTGGGTTCCAAGTGCTGGAATGGCTAGGCCATCCATATGGTACACTCTAGGAGCTGGCTTCATTCAGACCATTTGGGGGAAGAATTGTTTGAGTTCCCAGTGTTGATGCTGTATTACATAAACTATAAAAGACGGAGCCTTTATATATATATATATAACCAATCTAATATTTTAGCTGGATAAGACCTCTGGACCATCTGGGCTTTTAACTGACTTCTCTTCAGACTGCCAATTTATTTTTCTTAAAAACTAGCTGAGATGTGCCTTCTTGCACAGAGAAGAGTGGGTAGATTTTCTTTCCTTTGTTCTTCACTTAGTCAACATATATATATATATATATATATATTTTCTTATGCTGGGTCTTTTTATTATTATTATTATGACTGAGTGAAAATGTACATTCCCATATAAATTTGCATGGCCACCTATATGCAGCTTCCACTGCTCTCCCTGCCCAGTGACAGCACACTATTCCTCTCTGCACCATACGTGACTCATCCTCCCAACAGACTCTTTTCCTCTCCTCTCCACCCACTCCCCTTCCTCCAACCAGAGGTCAGCAGGATGATTAGTCAACACATATTTATTGGACATTGTGCTAGGTCCTGAAAATACGAGAATGACTTAGAACTTGTCTTTTTCACACTTAGCAAGTAACAGACACAAAGGACAAGTACCCTAACTCATCCTAGAAAAAGTGCTACATACCTCATTGCTGAATATCACTGTGGTCCCCTTTGAAGTACTCCCCTTGGGAATCTATGCACCACTGTCAGTGCTTAGTCCACCCTTCAAAGCAGTTTTGGAACTCTTTTTCTAGAATGCCCATCAGAGCTGTTGTCGCACTACCCTTGATGTACTGAAGGTCATCAAAATGTCTTTCTTTCAATATTCCCTTTCTCTTTGGGTAAAGAAAAAAGTCATTGGGGGCCAGATCCAGTTAGTAGGGAGGGTGTTACAGTGCAGTTTTTGGTTTACTAGGTAAAAACTCCCTCTCAGACAACTATACAGTTAACTTCGTGAACTTGCCAGCATGCAGAATGGCCATTGCAGAAGGAGTTCCAAAATTGCTTTGAAAGATAGACTAGGTGCTGGTGTCAGTGCAGAGCTTCCCAAGGGGAGTACTTCGAAGGTGACTGAAGTAATGTTCAGTTTGCCAACTGAATTGTCTGACCTTCATATATCAGGACAGAAGGTGGGGGTGTGTATCTGTTTCCTGTTGCTGCTATAACATAATTGCCATGGATGCAGTGGCTTACAGCAACACAGATTTATTGTCTTAACTGTTCTGAGGGTTAGAAGTCTGAAATGAGTCTGCAAGGCTGTGTTGTTTTCGGAAGCTCTTGGGGAGAATCCATTTCCTTGCCTTTTCCAGCTTCTGGAGTCTGTCAGCATTTCTTGGCTTGTGGCCCCTTCCTCCTCCTCCACAGCCATCAACACAGCGCCTTCTGTCCTTTCTGACCTCTGCTTCCACCTCCTTTCTAAGTCTGTTACCTCCTTTTTATGAGGACCCTGCGGTGACATCAGGCCAGTGTCAGATATTCCAAGATGATCTTCACACCTCAAGATCCTTCACTTAATCACCTCTGCAAAATCCCCTTTGCTGGGTGAGGAAACATAGCCATAGCATCTGAGAATTAGGATGTGGACGTTTGAGAAGCAGATCAGCAGGCCTGTCTTACGAGCTGCCTCTGGGTAGGTTTGAACTGCCAACCTTTAGTCTAAAAGTCTGGTGTATAACCACTTGAACCATGAAAAGCCACCTCATTTCTCTTTATGGCTGAGTAACAGGGTCACCAATTTTATTTATCCATTCATTTGTGAATGGGCACTTGGGTCATTTCTGCCTTTGGCTGTCATGAGTCATGCCACAGTGAACACTGGTATACAAGTTTCTGTTGGCTTCCCCTCTTTCAGTGCTTACAGATACATATCCAGGATCAGGACTGCTGGTCCGTGAATGGCTTTTAATTGTGTGTATTCTGTGATCAGATCTCTTATTTAGAAAGTCAAGCAGCCAAACCAAGTTCAGTCTGACAGTTGTGGTGTTTCAGGCATGGTAGGAGCTCTTTCGAAAGCATTAACTCTAAACCTGTCATATTGCAGATGAAGGGACTAAGGAGGTTAAGTGACAGGACCAAGGTCACCAGAGACAATAAGGATGATCTCAGTCCTAAAAACAGCACTCAGGAGCCCGCAAGGCATTTTGATGGTCTGTCATCATCTTCTTTCTCCCTCAAGGGCCCTGGAGGGTAGGCCTGTGCTAGGGAGGTGACACACTCAGAAGGCCAGGCCGTTTAGCCACTGTCGCTTCTCCAGGAAATGCTAGGCTTGCATCTTGGACTGATGACATCCATCTCAAAGCTGGAAACTGGGGCTCTGACCTCTTGGCTCGGCACCTCTGTGTTGCTAGGTCTGCTGTGGGCTGCAGAATTTGAGCCCGGCCTTTGGAGAGAAGGCAGCTGCCATAATCACTTTGTGTTTTCTGTCTCTAGCCCTGGAGCAGCTGCTGACAGAGCTGGAGGACTTCCTGAAGATTCTCGATCAAGAGAACCTGAGCAGCACTGCAGTGGTGAAGAAGAGTTGCCTGGCTGAGCTCCTCCGTCTTTATACCAAAAGCAGCAGTAAGTGTGGCCCCAGGGCCTTTGAATGGTTCCTATAGTAATGGAAAGGCAGCTGAAAGAGGATTTGCCTTTAAGAAGGAGCACTGGACTCACTGAGCTCCCAGCACCAAAGCCCACCAGTAAGGTTTTAAGACATCATGTTTTCAAAGCACTTTTCCTTACTGGTTGAAAGTACAGATGTTATCGTGAACAATTTTGATAATATCTCATGGAGCACTTCATGGGCACAGGTAAAGATACTAGCTATATCTGTAAGACATCCCTGTGAAGATGGTGTGGCGTGGAAACTGAGACACAGAGAGCTTAAATAACCTGCCCAGTTTTATACAGACCAAGGGAGAACAGCAAAACATAACTTTAAGACTTTGTATATCATAGAACACAGTTCGTCAATTCTGCTACCTTCTTTGTTGAAGTAGACTATACCTACACCAGAATGCACACATCTTTAGTGTACACTGAGTTTTGACAACTGTGTACCCCTGTGTAACAGCCACCCCACACAACAAACTAGAATATTTCTATCCTTCCAGAAAGTTCTCTCACTCCCCTTTCTAGTTAATGCCCCCCCCCCCGACCTGCAAGGCACTAGTTGTGATTCTCTCATCCTAGGTTAGTGCTGCCCATCCCAATGCTCTGTATAAATGAAATCATACAGCATGTACTTTGTTCAGCTTCTTTTGCTCAGGAATTTCGTTCTTGCTGTCAAGTGTGTCCGTAGTTTGTTCCTTTTCTGTTGCTAGAGTTGTAGACCGTTATGTGAAACGATCACACCTTATTCAGCCATTCGCTTATCAATGGACATGTAGTTATGACACATAAGGTTTTGGCAATTATGAATCAGGCAGCCGTGAACATTCTTGGACAAAGAAGATGTGTGTTTGCATTTCTAGCAAATAACAAATTTTTTTTCCAAAATTTCTTGTGAAGTCAAAACAGCCTAGTTCAGTTTATTTTTACATCAGATGTTTTGGAATGCGAAGTAATGTTTGAGGACAGTCAGGGACAACAAACAGAGGACACCGAGGCCACCTGCTGCCCAGCGGGAGCAGCTGAAGTTGATGGCAGAGCAGGGGCTCCTGCCAGGGAAGCAGGGAAGCTTCCATCTGTCCCAGTCACCACAGTCAGGAAGTCCTTCGTCATGTCCCACCTGAGTCTGCCAGGCTGCCTTTCAAGCTTGCTGTTTGCTTCTTTGTTCTGAGTGGAACTAGCATCTAGTCTGGGTAACAGAACAGCTGTAAAGCTGAAGCGAGTGGCTATATGCCTGTCAGCCTTTTCTTCTGGCAAGTCACCCCAGTCACCCTGACCTTTCATCAGGGTGTTTTTCTTGAGCCCCTCTGTTGCCAGTGTGCTTCCTCAGGGTGCCCTGTGCCTCCCAGGCTCCTCTGGGCTCTGTAGTGCGTGTTTGCAGACAGGTGATGAACGCCGTCAGCTTGCCTTCAAAGAATACCCTGGGTGGGAGCGGTAGGCGGGAAACCCCATTACAAAGTAGGTGAGCTGGAGAGGGGTGACTCACTTCAGGATTTTACAGTTCTCTGCCCAGTGTGCTCTGACTTGAGAACATTCAATTATAAAGAGTGCCTCTTTGGGAAACCAGACAGCAGCTCTCTGTGACGACGTCCAGCCCATGGTTCTCAGTGCTAACCGCTCTCTCAGCGCCGCCCACGTTGGATCCCTCTTTGGTGTATTGTGTCGTGTGGCTTCCTGCAGGGAGACCTTTGTTCCACCCCCATCTGTATTTGTCCTGCTCTTATAAAACCAGGACTTCCCCACTCCATCTCTACAGCTTACAGATCCGGGGTTGGGGGCTGCTGCTGAGAACTAGTCCACAGTCCCAGTGTGAATGGCCTCCAAAGTGCCATCCCGACCACCAGTAAATGAATGTGGCCATACTGAGACCTGTGGCTGCCCCTTCTGTTCTCAGGAGTAACATCCGCTTACTAACAGCCGCCGTTTGACTACAAACCTCCTGGCCCCCTTCTGGCCCTCGGTCTACCCGTGGAGACTGCAGAGCGGCTAACATTTATGTGGGAGCCGTGATGGGTCAGTGGTAGAAGGCTCACCTTCCACACGAGAGTCCTGGGTTTAATCCCCAGCCAATGCAGATGGCCACCAGCTGGCTTTGGAGGCTCAGGTGTCGATATGATGTGAACTAGGTTTCAACAGAGCAGCCAGACTGAAAGAGACTAGGAAAAAAGTTCTGGCAATCCACTTCCAAATCATCAACCAGTGAATATCTGGTTGGACTCACACAGTCCAATCCCATTGTGTGTGGCGCTGCCGTGAGTCAGGGGCCAACTCAGTGGCCGCTAACGGCAATATCATTTGGTGCACACCTACTGTGTCCAGGACTGTGCTTAAAGTATTCAATGATATGCAATACATCACTTCATTGTCCTCACGAATCAGTGAAGGAGTTGTCAGCCTGTTTCACCAAAGACGGAACAAAGGCTTGGGAAGTGAGTGGCAGGGCCTGGCTGCACCTGGGCAGGTGCATTAACTCTTCTGCTCGCCTCCCCTCCTGCCCCTTCCATCGCACAGGTGAACTGTGTTGCAAGGGCAGAGCCCAAGCCTTCCGGAAATGACACTGATTGTTGTCTCTGAGCCATCGATAAGTTATCATATTTACTTTATGTTTGCTTACTGTGTTTTAGCTTCTTGTTTTTAAATGCCTGGCTAGTCTGGTCCTGTGAGCTAGTTTGATTATTGGGGTCTTTGAGGCTCCAGTGTCCTGGGGCCGGGTGGTTAGAGCTGTTAGCAGGCCGGTGAGCTCAGGCGTCTGTTCACTGTTCTTGTGGTTTCAGCTCAGGTGCTCAGGTAGGCAGTCACCAAGTGTGTCGTGTGGGCTCTCCCCTACTGTCCTATGTGGGCAGGGGAGATTGGTATAGGCGCAGGTGTCTGGCAGCACACTGAGAACGACAGCGGCCTGACAGCCATCTGTGAGTGTCTGGGAGGAAGGCATGTCCCCTTAGGGCTGAACCAAGGCAAAGGAAAGGTTTCTGCCCTGAGTTTCTGGCTTAGGGATGCTGAGAGATTATTTCTTCTTGGTCCCCTTGTTTGTTAAATTGTTCCCTCTCTGAGTCTAGGAGAGTGGCTTAAGGCATATGTAAGGAGTCCTGCTTCCAGCCCAGGTAATGGCGTGTGACTCTCGAGACGGGGGCAGTTGAAACTTGCTTGGCCACCTGCTTGCTTGTGTATTGAGACTCTGGCTAGCATGAGCAGTGGCACCCGATCCCCTGCTCAGTGGCTCCGGGGACATTTTCGGGTTGCCCTCTGATAGGGGAAACTTCAACTGCTACACGCTTTTGATCCATCTGTAGCTTCTTTCAAAAAGGCTCCGTGTATTTCCTTTCCATCCCTACCCTAGCTGTCTGGGAGGGATCCTTCTCTGCAGGTAAGATCAGGTCCCCCAGAAATTATACACTGCCTTAGAACCCTGTGAGACCTCCTTTCCAGCAACAACTGTGGCCACTGTCTTTTCACACGTGGCTTCTCCAACTACCTGATTCAGCTTTCCCATTCTCCCTCCCCCACCCAAAAAACAACTGACAGCTTTAAGTCTATTCCAATTCATGCTGATCCCACACGTTACACAGTAGAACTGTTTCAAAGCATTGTCTTGGTAGTAATCTTGATAAACGTAGGTTGCCAGGCCTTTCTTCCTCAACTGCTCTGAATGGGTTTGAGCCCCCAACCTCTCAGTTAGTAGCCCAAACACAAAGCATCTTCACCACCCAAGTACCTGTCTCCCCCACGAGACTGTTAGTTTAATGAAGGCAGAGATGACATCTGTTTCGTTTGCTGCTCTATCCCTGCATCTGGCTCTGTGTCTGACACAAGAGACGATGATGCTTGGTGGGCTTTTGAAAATGAATGAGTGAAAAGACAGAAAGTTCCCCAACCCAAGCTTGCTACTTTCTAGACATGAAACTGCTCGGCTCCCTCACCTTACAGGTCACTGTGCTTTTCCCACAGTTGCAGTTGGTCCTGGGAAGGTCTGCTTAGCAACCCAAACTTGTGCCAAATGAGCATCCTGACTTGGCTGATAACGGAAAGGGTGATGGTTCAAATCCACCCAGATGGGGACTCTGCAGAAGAAAGACCCAGCAGTCTGCTTCTGTAAAAATTATAGTCAAGAAAACCTTATGGGGCCTTTCTACTCTGTCACGTAGGTTCACACTTGATGCCACTCAACAACAAATCGAAACTGTTTAGAAACCATGTCAGTCAAGGCCTGCAGGGTGTCCCACATAGGCAGACACAGGCTGGGGAGGTGGCCATGGCAAGTTTTCTCTGTAACTTGCAACTCAGCATCTCGTGGAGGGAGCGCCTACTCACAATCTAACAGTCAAAACAGTGATAGCAGTATCATGCCATGTGTGTATATGTGTGTGTGTGGTTGTGTGCAGGGAAATGAACTTAGGCAATAATATGGAAAACATAATCATAAAATGAACATTAAACACTGCATTCCTCTGCTTTCTGAATTCTATCAGTGTCATCTGAATATTTCCATGTAGTTGCATTTTGTCTGTTCAGCTTTACATTTTTTGCTATATTTAGAATTGCTGCATGTAACATTTCCACATGTTGACAGGTCACACACTTTTTCTTTCTTTTTTTTTTTTTTTGCTACATTCTGGAAACATTAACTCTTGGATGTCCTTGTAACTCAGCAGATGTAGAGCTTTCTTGTTAGGTTTCACAGTTGGGTGATGTTTATGAACAGGTGCACCAGAGTCGTTAACTGGTCTCTATGACCAAAACCCAAGCCCACTGCTGTTAAGTTGAGTCCAGCTCATAGCAACCTGATAGGCCAGAGTGGAACTGCCCTACAGAGTCTCCAAGGAGCACCTGGAGGATTTGAACTGCCGATCTTTTGCAGACATAGCACTTAACCCACTATACCACCAGGGTTTCCAGTGAATGGGAATTTATTTAAGTTGTGTTCTGGCTTTGTTTGTTTCTTTGATTTCATGTAATATTGCAATGAATGCCGTCAAATAAAATTTTGTTTATAAGCTGGAGTTTGTCTGCAGGATAATGGTGGGTCAAAGAAAGTGAACACTTAAATTATGCCCCAAATCACTTTCAAAATGATTCTGCCAATTTACGTTCTTCAGTAAGTCATGTATTTATTTATTTTTTAAGGTGATTGGTGTTATTTATGTCACTATGTCATGCTCTGTTTTTCTATTATCCTGCTTTTGAACTTGTGAGTTACTTCCTAAGCTTGGGGCTGACCTTTTAAAATTGACTTCTCCAGAGTCACCATCTGGGTGGATTTAAACCTTTGTCAAATTCCTTAGTATTGGAGTTTTGTACTGTTGAAAAGTAAGAATTAGGCAGCAATAGGCAGTATTTAATCACAATTGTTGTCTAGACAAGACAACTGAGGGCCAAGGGTAAGATGTTTTGCCTAGAATTATCCTGTTAATGCGGAGCTTGATGAAGACCTCTGTCTGCCACTCAACCCCCAAGAACATTTTCTCCGGTGCCACACTCCACAGGGAGCTGATCCTGACCCCCCTGGAGTCTGGGTCAGTGAAAGTGTAAAGACTGTAGCTATCCTTGAACCCCGTAGTTCTCTCCTGCTAACTGTTGCAGCCCTTGGTAATAGGGGTGATGCTGGTACTGGTCCTGGAAGGGCTGGGTGCACAGATGGTGGTCCCACAAGTTGACGAGAGGCTGATCCAGTCATAGCCTCCTCCTGTCAAAAGGCTGACTATTTGAACCCATGCAGTAGTACCACAGAAGAAAGGCCTGGTGATCTGTTCCCATAAAGATGACCGTCAAGAGACTCCAGTGATACTCAGTTCTACTCTGTAACACACAGAGTCATCGGGATGCCTAAACAGACTTGATGGCAACCAGTTTAGTTTGGGGGTTTTTGCTGTTGTTGTTGTCCCTGTTGGTACACACAGCTCTGTTTGGGGCCTGTTGGCTGGAGTCTGCGTGATCTCTGGCCGTGGAACAGACTCATGCTGAATTGGCTCTTTCATCACAGGTTTGAATCAGGTCCCTTGGCTCACCAACAAAGTCTCCAGCCACTGGAATTTATCAGCCGCAAGTTTCTAGGAAATGCAAGTTAAGGGCTGAAAAAGAAATACGGGCGGATTTCTAACAGGAAAGACGCCAGGATGAGTTGACTCAGAAAGCTTCGGAAGAGAGGCTCCTTGGAGGATTAAAATCAGAGCCCAGTGTTAGGAAAGCAGCTTTTCTGTCCCTGACAGGCATTGAGAAGATGATCAAACCCCCACAGACATGATGATCAAGGAGGGAGGGCTGTGTGGCTTTGGGGTACAGTTATAGAGCAGGTGACTGGTGGCTGCCAACATAGTCACCTCTCTGAACCCAGAGCTGATATAATTTGGCATGCCACATAGAAGCTTGGGAACTAACCTTCCAGGTTCTCACTGAGGCAGCTCGTTTTTAGATATCGCTCAGATTTGATTAGTTCCCTTAGTGAATTCAGACTAAGGTAACAATGATGGATAGAGAGTATTCGCAGTTTAAACAAAATGCAAGGAAATGCCAGAAAAGTCTCTGCTTGGTAGACCAGGAGGCAGAATTTTATTTAGTGGTATGAATGACTTTTCACATAAGACTGTTATACCTAAAGCTAGCCTTTCTGTACCCCACCCTTTTCCCATGGCAAGAAAACCAGCAGTCAGCAGCTTGTCGTTTCCTTTGTTTGAAATGGGTTTACTCTATTATAGACTCTTTCAATCAACTCAAAATGTTGTGTGCTGTTACTGGAGCTTCCACAGGTGAAAATGTTAGGCTTAAGGGGACCTTGTTTCTCTCTGGAAGCCCCTTCTTTTCATGAAGTCCCATGAAGCCCACATCTTTGGTCTTCCTCCTGCAGGTTCTGATGAAGAATATATTTATATGAACAAAGTGACTGTCAACAAGCAACAGAATGCTGAACCCCAAGACAAAGGTATGGGCTGGGATTGCTGATGGATGACTGGCTCCTGGGACAGGGAAGGGACAAGGATCTATCCCTGCCCGCTCTCTTCCCTGCCAGCCAGAACCACAGACAGCCATGGCCTGGGGAAGTTGTTTTTGGAAACCACATTTTGGTGGATAGTATTTTGGGATGAGGTATTTTGGGAGGTTTCAACGGGCCACTTCCTGTCTCTTTCACGGATCAGGAATCTGTCGCTAAGACCTCTCAGCTTTCCCCAGCAGTGTCCCCAGAGTAGGAAGTCATGACTTAAATGTCCTCATCAAGCCGTTGCTTCTGTTACCAATCTCACGGTGCCAGCATGTGTCTTCTGATTCAAGTCTGCATTTTTTCTTTTTTCTTTGGTTCAGAGAGGAGGAGGAGGAGTGTCAGTAACTGCCTTAATATTCCAACGTGTCCTCTTTGACAGAACTTCTTAGCTGCTGTGGGAACGAGTGTGTCTTCATGCTCGCCCTCTGCTCTGCTCCCTGCTTTTCTCTGTCACAGCCTCCTATCACGAATCCCGAGAATCCCAGGGAGACACGCAGGCTTTCAGAGCTACTAGTTGCAGAGAAGGGTGGATGACAGTCTCTGTCCCCAACTCCCAAACCGGTAATTCAAGTATAAAAGCTTAGGAAGTGGTTTGGGAATACAACACCCTAGCCACTCAGTCCTAAGGAAGAGGGTAGGTGCTTTGTGCCTCTTAGAGGCTTAGCATTGAGACCTCAGCCACCGGAGCCAAAGAGCAGTCCTTTCTGTCCGTCATGGGCTCAGAAACCCCCCTCGTGCTTTTTTCTTACAAGCACACACATACGGGGTGCCCTGACTCCTCTGGTGTGGTTGGTCCACCACCTGCCCTGCCACCAGCTGAAGCTCCAGGTGACAGTCATCCGATGAGAGACCATCATTTTGCTGGTGATATTGGCCTTCTGGGGAAAGAGCTGTAATAATAGGGTTGGTGGTGAGAGACCTTGATAAAGTGGTCACCGTGCAGCCCCTCTGAGGATGAAATTCGGTGGCTGGGCCATGTTTGATGAGGGCTGGGTGGGATAGAGGAAGCATGCTAGAAATCCCAAGCAGGTTCCCTCTCTGGTGAAGGCACTCCTCACTGAAGCCCTTCTCCTACTTCCGGCCCACAGCTCCCCAGGAGCAGAGCCCACTGACCAATGGGGAGCCGAGCCAGCATGCCTCACCCCCCCAAAAGAGCCTGCCTGATCTCCCACCACCCAAGATTGTAAGTATCAGCTCAAGTAGCCCTAATTTCCTGCCTCAGTTCCCTAGGAATTCCTTTGAGTTATCCTCAGAGGTTGTGCTCCATCAAGTGTCTGCATTTTCTGAGCACCTACTGTGTGTAGGGATTAGGGCAGGGTGCCGGGTGGGAAACAAAAAAGGGTTGCCCTCTGCCTGTAGTAATGTGTCATTTGCTCAGGGCCCTACACTCAAGATGCTAAGGGTGGTGGCCGTCAGCAGTAGAGGGACAGGCCCTTTGTCCTGTGCCACCGTGCATAGTAATGCTTTGCCCTGTGAGCCACGGTCACCACCTTGGACCATGGTGATAGCTAGAAAAGAAATAATGAGAATGTTGATGCCGTGTGAAGAATGTAACCAGTGTCCCCAGTCATTATGCCTAGAAACTGTGGAATGGGAAGGGGCTCTCTGTGTGTTCCTTTCACCAAAGATGTATTAGTATCAAGAAAAATACATGTCAGTCACATCACCCTGCATTCCCGGCCTGAAACCCATCAGTGGTTCCCACTGCATTTTGGAAGAAATGTCCGCGTTCCTTAGTGGTAGCTCCATCACATTCCTCTCTGAACCCAGTGTCATGTTCTGACCCCACCACCTGTGTCTGCCATGCCCTGGGGCAGAGGCTGGTGGGCCAGCACCAGGGGTGGGCATTCACCAACCATGTCTTGCAGCCCTGAGCAGTGCCAGCTCAGATCTAGGAGTCTGTAGCTACAAATGTGACAGGGGACAGGGGTTGTGGTGACAAACTTACTCAGGTCACAAGGTCGGGGACTTCACTTGCCCATGCATCCCCATAGCCCTGGATTCTGGCCTTGGAGGTGACTATGCCTCTGTCAGTCTCTTGCTGCTCCTTAGCACTCAGGCTGGGCCCCAAGGGTTCTGGGTGTGAATCACAGGTGTCTGAGGAGAGTGCGGGGTGGGGCGGGGGGAAGAGGAAGGGGAAATGAAGAACCTTCCTCTAGAACAGGCTTCCTGTGTCATCTGTGACTGGGGGCTACTTGGAGCCCGTCGTAGTGTCCCAGAGAAAGCATGTGCTGGAGCTGGGAGCATATCATGTGTCTGTGATGGCCTTTCTGACATGTGATACCTGCTCCTGTGGGCAGATGCTGGGCGCTGGGGAGACGTGGAACATAGCAGCCCACTGGACGGCTTAAACTTGTTCCCTCCTTGTGGAATTTCTTACTGAGGATGAGTAGTACTGGCTTTGGTTCTGAGGACATCCTGGTTTTGTCTGCAGCACCCACCCCTTGCCCCAGCCGGCTCTTGGATTTGGATGTGGGGTGAGGATGAGGGTAGTATGAGCCAGGGATCCACGCCCCCTGCCCATGCGCGCACGCGCCACATACGAGTGTGCACTCTCACATGTCTTGTCCCTGCGACCTCGTCCTCTCGGGTGAAGTCCGGGCTGAGGTGGCCGCCAGTCTAAGGCCCCCAGAGGGGCAGCCGGGGCGAGGTGAACAGCTGCGTGCTCGGTCTGAGCGAGGAGGGAAGGCAGAGCCGCAGCAGGAGCGTCTGAGGGAGCATGGCAGCTGAGCCAGCCAGGCCTGGGCTTGGGGTGACCCCACAGCCTCTTGTCCTCCAGACGGAGAAAGTCCTGTCCCTTCCTCCCCTCACGCAGAGCTTCAGGGCTCCTTGCTGCTCCCTCATCTGGATGTCAGCCCACCCGGCTGCCTGGCCCAGAGCTCATCTGCCTGGGGCACCCCTGCACCCACTCAGAATGCCAGCCAATGGGAGCCTCAAGTTCTCCTTGCTGTGTCTTGGGTGATTAGTGGGGTGTGGGCCTGTCCAGCAAGGAAAGGGCAGCCAGGGGTCTGAGCAACCTCGAGGGTGCGGACGGTGACTCAGGCAGCTGTCATCTCTCCAGGCTGCTGTCTGCACTGCCAGGTGCTACATTCGCTGCGGGAGAAACAGCTGTCTGCTGGCCACTGCTGATGCTGCCGGCTAGCGTGGCCATCTGTGTCCCGCCTCCCCTTCGAGGCCTGCATTCACACTGGTGCTGGCCTTAAGTGAGCTGCCCCATCAGAGAGGCAGCTGGCCCCACCAAAAGACGTTGCCGTGGCCTGTCTGGGAGCTGATCCCACCCAGGAGACATCCACAGTGCACTATGGGAATATCAGGTCGTCTTGGCAACCTCTCTTCTTCAGCTCTTGTGTCTAAATCAAGGATCGGCAAACTACAGCCTGAGAGCCAAGACCGGCCCACCACCTGCCTTTGTAAATAAAGCTTTATTGGAACATAGCCACTCTTAACATGTCTGCATATTGTCCGTGGCTGTATTTGTGCTAGAGTAGCAGGTGGAATAGATGTGTCAGAGACCACATGGCCTGCAAAACACTAAAGTATTTATTGTCTGGCCCTTTTCAGAAAAAATGTCTCCTTTTTCTCCTGGACCATTTCTGAGGACAGAGACCAGGTGACTGTTGCCTCTTGTGTCCTGGGAACCACCAAAAAATTCTTTTATGTTTTGAAGTCAAACATCTTTTTCATCTTCATCGTATGTTTATGACCATGATGATGATAATGATGATCAGCTGAAAAACCTGCTGCCATCCGATTGATTCATAGCAACCCTGTAGGGCAGAGTAGAACTACCCCATAGGGTTTCCAAGGCTGCCAATCTTTACAGAAACGGATTGCCCGATTTTTCTCCTGCAGAGCAGCTGGTAGTTGAACTACTGACCTTTCAATTAGTAGCAGAATGCATAACCACTGCACCACCAGGTCTCGTTGCTGTTATAAGGTGCTGTCAAGTCTGTTCTGACTCAGGCAACCCTGTGTGCAGCAGAACAAAACACTCGCAAGTCCTGCTCCATCCTTACAGTCGTTGCAGTGTTTCATCCTATTGTTTTGTTGTGTTGTTTCCACTGTGGTTCTGCAATAGAACTGTCTCTTCTTTAGTACAGATTTTTAAAAGATATTTTATGATTAAGTGAAAGTTTACAATTCAAGTCAGTTAGCCATGTCAGACCACATACACACACCTCTGTGCAGCTCCAGCTGCTCTCCCGACCCTGTGCCATCACACTCCTCCTTCCCACCCTGTACTTCCTGTATTCATTCAACCGACTCCTGTCCCCTCCTCTCCACCCTCCCATCCTGTTTCTGTAGAGCTGCTGCTCCTACTGTCTCATGTCTTATAGTCCAGTCCAGTTTTTGTCTGAAGAGTTGTCTTCAGTGCTAGTTTCAGCTCTGGGCTAGCAGCGAGTCTAGGGGCCAGCACATAGTTGAAACTACCGTATTAGTCCATCCCGTCAAGGATCCACCTCTTTTTCCTGACCCCCTACCTTACCAAGCATGATGTCCTTTTCCAGATACTGACCCTATATCTTACCAAGCGCAATGTCCTTCTGCAGATGCTGGTTCCTCCTGCTAACATGCATGAAGTGCATGAGACAGTCTCACTGTTGTCTCTTCCATGGAGCACTCAGACTACATTTTCCAAGACATATGTGTTCTTCTGGAAATCCATGGTATCTACTCACTGTTCTTCCCAAATGCCATAATTCAAGGGTGTCTTTCTTCTTTGGTCTTCCTTAAGTCATTGTTCAGCTTTCACATGCATGTGAAGCAACTGAAAACATAGGTTGGTTGGAAATGGGAAACCCAAGGTCAAGGAAGGGCGAGTGTTGACAAATCACAGAATTGTCAACCAATTTCACAAAGCAACCTATGTATTAATTCTTCAGTGAGAAACTATTTTGCTCTGTAAACTTTCACCTAAAGTACAATAAAACTGAAGTGAAAATTAGAAATGTACACACACACATATAATATCATGGCTTGGGTCACTTGTACCTTAGTCCTCAAAGTGATGTCCTTGTTTTTCAGCACTTTAAAGAAATCTTTTGCAGCACATTTGCCCAGTGCGTCATCTGATTTCTTGACTGCTGCTTTCATGGGCACCCAAGGAAAATGAAATCCTTGACAACTTCATTCTTTTATTCATTGATTGTGATGTTACTTATCGGTCCAATTGTGAAGGTTTTTGTTTTCTTTATGCTGAAGTGTAATCCATACTGAAGGCTGTAGTCTTTGATCTTCACCAGCAAGTACTTCTAGTTTTAACTTCAGCAAGCAAGGTTATGTCATCTGCATAATGCAGGTTGTTAATAAGCCTTTCACCAATCCTGATGCTCAATTCTTCTTCGTATTGTCTAGCTTCTCAAATTATTTGCTGAGCATACAGATTGAAGAGTATGGTGAAAGGATACAATCCTGATGCATACCTTCCATGATTTTTAAACTACACAATATCTTCTTGTTCTGTTCAAACAACTGCCTCATGGCCTACATACAAGTTCCTCACGAACACAAGAATTCTAGAATTCCCATTCTTTGCAGTGTTACCCAAATTTGTTGTGATCCACATAGTCAGATGTCTTTGCATAATCATAAAACACAAATAAGCATCTTCTGTTATTCTTTGCTTCCAGCCAAGCTCCATCTGACACCAGCTGTGATATTCCTCATTTCACATCCTTTTCTGAATCCAGCTTAAATTTCTTACCGTTCTCAGTTGATGTAATGCTGCCATCTTTTAGGGATTATTTGCATCAAAATTTCACTTGCATGTGATGTTAATGATATTGTTAGAGAATTTCAACATTCTGTGTGATCACTTTTATTTGGGATAGACACTATATAAATCTCTTTTGGTCATTTGACTGGGTAGCTGTCTTCCAGATTTCTTGGTGCAGACAAGTGAGTACCTCCAGTGCTGTGTGTGTTTGTCAGAATGTCTCATCAGTTGATATTCCATCAATTCCTAGAACTCTGTTTTTTGCTAATCCTTTTAGTACAGCTTGGACTTCTTCCATGGATTCTTGATCATATACCACCTTCTAAATGGTTGAACATCGATCAGCTCACTTCGGTATGATCACTCTGTTTTCTTCTTTTGATGACTCCTATGCCATTCAATATTTTGCCCATAGGACCCTTGAGCATTACAGACTGAGAATTGAATTGTTTCTTCAATTCTTTCATTTTGTTCTTCTCTTTTGGTTTTTTAATTCCAAGTCTTTTCGCACATCATCATAATTGTCTTCTCAAGCTACTCTTTGACATCTTTTGCCCACCTTGAGTCGGATCCAACTCGGCAGCACTTGGCTTGGCTTGGCTTTTTATATCATCATTTCTTCTGTTTGTTTTAACTGCTCTGTGTTTAAGAGCAAGTCTCAGAGTCTCTTCTCATCCATTTGGGTGTTTTCTTTCCTGTCTTTTTAACGACCTCTTGATTTCTCATGAGTGATGTCCTTGATGTCATTTCACGGCTCATCTGGTCTTCAGTCGTTAGTGTTCACTATATCAAATCTTTTTGAGATGGTCTCTAAATGCAGGTGGAATATACTTAGGGTCATCTTTAGGTTTTCGTGGGCTTCTTCTACTTTCCTTCTGTATCATCGTGAACTTGCTTATGAGCAATTGGTAGTCTCTTCCACAGTTGTCTCCTGGCCTTGTTCTGACTGATAATACTGAGTTTTTCTAGTGTCTCTTTCCACATAGTTGCTTTGATTCCTGTGTTTTCCATCTGGTGAGGTCGGTGTGTATAGTCGCTTGGTTATGTTGTTGAAAAAAAGGCATTTTCAACAAAGAAGTCATTGGTCTTACAAAATTCTACCATACATCACTGGCATTATTTTTTTTATCACCAAAGCCCTATTTTCCAACTACTCATCTCTTTCTTTGTTTTCAGCCTTTGCATTCCAATCACCAGTAATCATTGTTGTATCTTGACAGCATGTTTGATCAATTTCAGGCTGCAGAAGTTGATAACAATCTTCAATGTCTTCATCTTTGGCCTTAGTGCTTGATGTGTAAGTTTGCATAATAGTTGTATTAACTTCTTTGCCGGTATATGGATATTGTCCTATCATCTAATAGCATTGTACTTCAGGATAGATCTTGAAATGATCTTTTTGACAATGAATGTGATGCCAGTCCTCTTCAAGTTGTCTTTCCCAGTGTAGTAAACCAAGTGTTTATTTGAATCAAAATTGCCACTACTGGTCCATATCAGCTATTTCCTAGAATATTGATCTTTGTGTGTTTCATTTCATTTTTAATGACTTCTAGTCTACCTCAATTCATACGTCATGCACTTCACATTCTGATTATTAAGGACTGTTTTCAGCTGTCCTCATTTGAAATTATGTCACATCAGCCAATGAAGGTCCTGAAAACTTGACTCCATCCATGTCATTAAGGTCAGCTAGTTTGAGGGGGCAGCTTTTCCTCAGTCATATTTTGAGTGCCTTCCAACTTGGGGGGTTTGTCAGACATGTTTCTCTGCCATTCACAGTGTTTTCACTGGCCACTTTTTTAGAAGTAAGCCACCAGGTCTTTCCTCCTAGTCTGTCTTAGTCGGGAAGCATCACTGAGTTCTCTCCACCAGAGGAGACCCTGCTGACGTTTGACATACCAGTGGTATAGCTCCCAGCGTCACAGCAACATGTAAGCCACCACAGTAGGACAAATTGACAGACTGGTTGGGTGGCCAGGGCTGCTCCTAATAGTCCTTTATCCTTAACCTTGGGAGGTTAGAGTCTCATTCTCCTTTGTACTCAAATAATAGGGTGTTGTGTCTTGTAATTATATGACTCCCTTCTGAATAGTTATGAAGTCATTTTATCATTTAACCTGTCACAGGCTCATGGCTTTTGCCATAGCAGTCCTTTGGGCAGGGACTCTGTCCTTTCCTTCTTCCTCAAACCAGAACGTGGTATAAACCAGGTCACACCAAAGCATCACCTCAGAATCCCTCCAGAGTGTTCCTTTTCTTCCTCCACCAAATGCAGACATGTAACTTTTCTCCTTTTGATTGATGTTTGCATTTTATTTTTTAGGTTAGTAGAAACTCATATTTCTTGAGCAATCACATGTGGGAAGGATTTCTATTCTCCCCATTTTATAGCTGAGAAAACAGAGGCACAGAGAGGTTAAGGAACTTCCCAGCGTCCACACAGCTAGAACATGCCAGGATTCTAACCCTGGCCCTGGAGGTTGAATTCCTAAGTACTGCCCTGCCCCTGGGTAGAGATGCATACTTTTATACTTTTATAAATACTGTTTGAGTGTGTTTAAGGTAAAAGTTTATGCAGCAAGTTAGTTTCCTACTTAATAATCCCTACACAATTTACCCAGCAATATTGGTTGCCTTTTCCACAGTGTGTTGCCATTCTCATTTCTTTCCATTCTGGTTGTACCGTTTCTAGTACTCGAATTTCCTTGGCTGTCTACTTTCTCACCTTTTTTTTTAGAGTAATTTTTGACCATTTGGTCTTATACAGGCAGCTTTGTTAAAGAGGCTCAGTATTCACAAGTGTTATTCTTTATTTGAAGAAGCAGTCTGTTATTTAGTTAAAAGGTAACCTCAAGGGATAAATTTCAGTTTAAGTTTTAAAGAGTATTGCATGGTGATAGTTTCAGGCAGTCCTAAGTCTCAACCAGTCCAATAACTCTGGACTTCTGATGAGTTTTTGTTCTTTCCCACATCTTTGTCCCACTCTCTCAGGACCCATCAGCTGTGGCCTCATCACAATGGTTGGTAGCGGTAGTTGGACACTGCCTAGTTCTTCTCTTGTCTCAGGGTAGCAGAGGCTGTGTTTCATGTAGAGTCTTAGTCCTATGGACTACTTTCTTCCCTGAGTCTTGGGTTCCCTTCCTTTTTGTTCTGAACAAGTAGAGATCATTTACGATATCTTTCTTATATAGGCATTCACCAGCTTTTAAGACCGTAGATACTACTCACCATAGTAGGATGTAGGACACTGTCTTTATGAACTATGTTATGTCAATTGACCTAGATCTTCTCAGAGACCATGGTCCCTAGATCTCAGCCTCAGGAACTCAGTCCTTCAAGGTGTTTGATTGTGTCTAGGAAACAAGCTTCTAGAAAAGCCTGGTGGAGTAGTGGGTTAAATGCTACATCTGCTAACCAAAAGGTTGGCAGTTCAAGTCCTCCAGGTGATCCTTGGAAACGCTATAGGACAGTTCTACTCTGACCTCTAGAGTTACTATGAATCAGATCTGACTCAGTGGCAGTGGGATTGTTTTTAGGAAGCTTCTATGACTGCCTTGGTACCCAGTATTGTATGTTGCCTTTTCCTTCACTAAAGTTGGCAACTTGTGTCTACTATCTAGTTAGTGATTCCCCTTATATACATATTTTATGGTTTGTTATTGGCTATTCTAAGCACACAGTTCACTGGCCTTAATTATGATCACAGTGTTGTGCAGGCACCACTGTTTACTCCCAGAACTTTACATTAGATTTCAGTGGCTTGGGAAATGCTCGCAAAACATTGCCTGATGCTCACCCGCTAGACAGGGTGGCCTCCTGTGACAGACCCTTTGGTGTTAGTGACTCACAAGGGACTCGTGAAGAAGGGTTTGTTTCCTCTGTCCTTTTCTAACTGTGGGAATCTTGGAGGCCCTGGGTGATACAAACTGTTAATGAGCTGAGATGCTGACTGAAGGGTTGATGGTTTGAGTCCACCCAAAGGTACCACCCAAGAAAGGCCTGGCAACCTACTTCTGAAAAATCAGTCATTGAAAACACTGGGGCACAGCTCTACTCTGGCACAGTTGTGGGCTGCATATGGTCCTGGAGACCCTGGTTCTGGTGGCTAGCCCCAGGAGCATCGTTCTGCTTGGGGAGAAGCTAGGAGCAGACATTGTTGCAGCCTGGACTGAGCTCTTCCCACAGGTGACTGAGTCCGGGCTAGCCAGCCTGCCTTGGCCAGGATGAGGGGAGCTCTCTCAGCCATTCGTTGTAGATCGGTGGTGTCAAGTCTATTTTCACTCCCTGGGGGCCCGTATGACAGGGTAGAACTGCTCCATAAGGTTTTCTTGGCTGTTGTCTTGACGGAGGTGCCCTGGTCTTGCTCCTGCAGAGCTGCCGGGTGGCTCAGTTGTTAGTGGCTCAGTGCTTAACTGCCACACCACTGGGGCTGCTGTCTTAGTCACAGATCCCCAAACAAGCCCTTTCTCCAAGGCAGAACCTTCTGGATCATCACTGCAGGCCAGAAGAACAGAGAGTCCTGGCGGCCCAGGAATCGACCTGAGCTTAGCGCCCTGTGGGCTCCTTCTGTTGGCTGCCACTTCCATGACCTTCCTCCCCGCCCTCACCTTGAAGATCCCCTCACCGCTTTCACGTGGAGTTCCTGGAGCCCCTGCAAGGCCCCTCGTGTGGATGCTGAGCACGAGGACTTGGCTGTGTCTGTTCTCGACTCCTCGTGGAGTTCACTGGGGTCCCCTCTGGGGTTTTGAGATTCAGAAAGACACTAGAGACTCATGTGCATGTATGTTTACACATTCATGATCTGATGCATAGCAGTAATAATACCCACGCTACAGTGGGTGTCTGTTTTCCTGTGCTACTAATGCACATAACCACTACCTGTTTGTCAGTTTGTCACACTGCAGGGGCGTGTGTGTGGCTGTGATGCTGGAAGCTGTGCCATCTGGATTTTAAATACTAGCAGGGTCCAGGAAACCTCGTAGTGGTTGAGTGCTGTGGCTGCTAACCAAAAAGGTTGGCAGTTTAAATCTGTCAGGTACTCCTTGGGAATTTTATGGGGCAGTTCTCTGCTGTCCTATAGGGTCACTATGAGTTGGAATCGACTCGACAGCAGTGAGTTATTTTGGTTTTAGCAAAGTCACCCACAGTGGAAAGGTTTCAGTAGTTTTCAGAGTAAGACCAGGAAGAAAAGCCTGGTGATCTACTTCTGAAAATTAGTCATTGAAGAGCTTGTGGATCACAATAGAACATGATCTGTCTTCCTGGATATGTTGTCAGGAAGGATCAGTGGCTGGAGCAGGACATCATGTTTGGTAAAGTAAAAGGCCAGTGAGCGTGAGGGAAACCCTTGATGAGACAGATTGACACAGTGGCTGTATGCAATCAGACATGCTGATGATCGTGAGAATGATGAGGACCAAGCAAGGAATTAGTCTAGTACCCATATGACAGATGGAATAACAGAGGCACAGAGAATAAGTTCACGTTCTATGCTTCTATGCAGTTGCATGTATTCTGTTTACCCTAAAAAAAATTTGTTGTTGAGAATATACATATACCAATAGCAAAATATATACCAATTCAGCGGTTTCTGAATGTACCATTTAGTGACAATGATTACATTTTTCAAGTTGTGCAACCAGTCTCACCCTCCTTTCCTGAGTTGTTCCTCCCCCATTAATGCCAATTCACTGCGCTCTAAGGTTCCTCTCCAATCTTTTGACCTGCTGTTTCCTATTTGATCCCATCTCGGTAGTTCCTGAAAGGGCACTGTGTTCAAGGTAGACCTTCTTTCCTAGTTATGCTAAATTATTATTTGGTTTTGACAAGACTTCAAGGGATAGTGCTGGTTCAAGGTTTCAAGATTATCTTAGGGCAGTTGTTTTGGGGGTTCATTTACCTTTGTGGCTCCAGGAAGTCTAGAGTCCATGAAAATTTGAAGGATTCTGCATTTTCCTCTTTTTGATCAGGATTCTTCTGTAGAATCTTTGATCATATGTTCAGTATTGATAGCCGGGCACCATCCGTTTCTTCTGCCCTCACGGCAAGGGAGACGGTTGCTGATGAAGACACGTAGCCATACATCCCGCACCACCCTCCCACTGCTGATTCTCTTCCTTCCTCTGTTGCTGCAGGTGAATAGAGACCCCTGTTGTACGTTGGACGCACGTGTTCTTTATTCTACTCAAGTTGTGCTTACTCACCCCTTCCCATGTAAGGCTTGGGGGTCATCCTTGAGACTCACCCTAAAGTCATCTCCTCTGTGCCTCCTGCCTTGGTCTTAAATGTCGCTGGTCCCCAGCTAGTTCACACACAACTCTGACCTTGTCTGTCCCCCCCATTGGTTTACACACAACTCTGACCTTGCCTATGTTACTGCTGGACTCACAATGTTCTTGAGTTTTAGCTGCTCAACACCTGCCAGCTAGTGAACTCTTCCTTCCTGCTGACCCCCAAACATCAGGATGTGTCCCACTTGTGCAGGAGCCATCCAGGTCTTGCTGCTTGAGTGATTCAGTTGCATGGTGGTCACATGCCACTGATTAGTCCTTATCTTTCTAGAAAATGCATTGTTTTTGAAAGCCATAGTCGCTTCTATAACAGCCTGACACCACCTGGACCTTTACGTGATCTATAGAACATTCTGTCTGTAATGGTCTTGTGTGTCATGAGAATGGTGCAAACAGTTAAGGACTCAACTCCTAACCACAGGGTTGAAAGTTCAGACTCTCCCAAAGGTGTCTTGGAAGAAAGGCCTGGTGATCTGCTTCTGAAAGGTCATGATCGTGTAAACTCTGCTGAGGACAGCAGTTCTCTGACACACGTGGGGTGCCATGAGTTGGATTGGACTCAATGGAAACTGATTTATTTTGTTTTTGGTGACGGAGATCCTTTTTTCTTTCCCCCCATCCTTGTCATAAAGCAGAAACCTGAGATTTGTCATGATGAAACAGCATGTTGAAAGCCTCTCAGCTGACTGCAGACCAGATGCTGGCCCGGGTGACAGTGAGCTGGGATCCTCCCCCTTTTCTTCTCCAATTATTGAATTCCAGACAAGCACTTTTTCTTCTGCACTTCCTTCTCTTCCTCCCATTTAAATGGTTGATTGCAAGTTATTCCCTGTGCATTGTATCCGAACATGTTTGTTTGTTTGTTTGTTGTTCATGCTGCAGATTCCCGACCGGAAACAGCTTCCCGTCGTCCCAAAGACCGAGTCTCCAGAGGGCTACTATGAAGAGGCTGAGCCCTATGACACCTCCCTAAATGGTATAGCCAGCAGCCTGGGCTTGGAGGGGGGCTCGCAGCTTCCTGCGTGGATGCTGGGGACTGATCTGTGGACCAATGGGCTCATCCCGGGCCAGGAGGCAGAGGGCAGCCTGGGCTGCTCTTTGTGGCATTGAGAAAGGCCTCTGGTCTGAACAGGCAGCCAGGATCCACAGCAGACCCAGCCTGCTTGGACAGAGGGGTTGGGGGCCAGGCAGCAGGTGAGGAACTGGCTTTCTATGTTTCCACCTGGACATTGCTGGATTTGGCACAGAAATGTGATGCAGGGGGTAGGTAGGGAGGTGCACAGAGGAAAAGGTGGTGAGACTAGCCTGAGCCCAGCTTTTCCATCATTTCCTATTTCATTCAAGTGGTACAGACTGTTAGTCTGCTCCATGCTGGGCATTCTCCCAGGCATCCAGTGCAGTAGTGCCCAGGATGGGAGAGGCCTGCCTTCATGGCACTTACGTCCCAGCAAGGGAAGGCAGACCAGAAATAAACAGATATATGAGGCGCTGAGTGGGTAAGCGTTGGGGTAGCAGGGGGAGCAGGCGCTGGCATTCAGAGAGGAAAGGCCTTTCTCCCAGTGTCACCGTGAGCAGAGTCCCAAATGCAGTAGGGATGGAGCATGCAGGTCCCTGCAGGAAGGCCTTGGGAGACAGACAGGACAGCACGCATGCCCTAGACTCCTGGTGTGTATGCAGAACAGCAAGGGGACCAGGGTGGCTGCAGCAGGCACTGTCACTTAGTCCTAACCCACTGATTGGAGATGGGCTGTGCAGGAGGGCAAAGGGCTGTGGGAAGGACTTAGCGACAAACCCTAGAGTCACTAAGTGACTGGCCTAATTTAGGCCTTACAAAGGTGACCCTAATGCTGGGTTGAGAACAGGCTGTGGGATAAGACTCAGACTGGAGCACCCTTTCCGTGGCCAGTGGCTCTCAGCCTGAAGAAGCCCAATCAGAACTGCTCTTGGTGCAGGACTTCTGCTAATGCAGAAAGGTCTAGAGGTTTCTGGAACAGGTGGTGCTGCACTAGTCTTCAGGTTGGCTGGACACCAGTACAGTTGTTTGTCTCTTGTTACCTCCTTCTCTTTCCTTCCTTTGTAAATGGAAAGGCTTTGAAAGCATAAAGCAACTGGCAAAGTCGGTGACAAGTGTCCTTGATGCTGGTAGTGAACTTGGCTGAAGGAAGACCATGTTGGTTCCATTAAAAAAAAAAAGACCAGAGATGAGACAGGACCAGTGAGAGCCATGCCAAGTAGTTCTTTTATTTCACACTTTACCTGCTGTGCCTAGTTTTGGGAAGTGTGTATGAGGCCACGGCCTGTTTTGACTGATGGTGGCTGGCTGCGTGGGCAGATGTCACTTAGTTTTAACCCTCTGAGCGTGTAAGGCATTGCCCAGTCACCCGTCTGTGCCGTGATTTCAGACTGGCGCTAAGGGTGTGGTGCTGATTTGGGGGCACAGCTTGAGGGTAGAGACAGTGACTCACCTTGGTGAGCACTGCTTGTACCATCAGGCGAGTCTCTCCAGGTGCAGGCTGGGCCAGCCGGGGCCTGCCTCCCAGACGTCCCTGCGGGCCCTGGTTGTGGGCAGACATTGAAGTCTGGGCTTTGTATGAGAGAGACGCAAACAAGTTGCCAGAAGGACTTGGGTTTCTTGGTGTTTGTTCCTCAATTCTGGATGCAAATTGACCGTGGCTATAGTGGAGTCCATGGGTGGCACAAATGGTCAATGTGCTGAGCTGCTAACCAAAAGGCTGGTGGTTCGAGTCCACCCAGAGATGCCTTGAAAGCAAGGCCTGGTGATCTACGTCTGAAAAATCTGCCATTGGAAACTCCGTGGGAGACAGCTTTGCCATCAGAGACACGGGGTCCCCGTGAGAGGAAGCTGACTTGATGGCAGCTGGTTTGGTGTTTGGTAGTCAGGACTGGGGTCAGCTTAAAGTCAACCACAGGGAGTTGGTTGGGAGAGCTCAGAGATGGGGGAGTCTCCATGTGGGCTGAATAGCCAAGTGGGAGGGGAAACGCTACTGCCTTGCTTCGGCTGAGGTTGAGGATGGAGGACGACTTAAGGAGATGTGGTCACACTCACCAGAAAGGGCAGGATCACCTGGCCTATTCTCAAGTTCCTGCCTGTCATCCTTGCACCTGATGGAACAGTGTGACAGGTTGTGATAGGAATAGCCACTAGGCACCAGACCCTTGCTCTAGTTGGTTGGCCAACTGCAAGTCTTATGACTTCTTGCAAAGAGCAGTTGCTTGAATCCATGTGCTGCTCTGTCAGCAGTGACCTCACACAGCTCAGTGGGTCATGCTCCTCTCCATGAGTAAAAGTCTAGTGAGTGCCCTGATGGCATATGCTGGGGATGTTAGGTTCAGTCCTGCTGGCCTGAGCCATCGGGTGCCTCTAGCTGCTGCAACAAAGAACCCCTCAATTGCAGCTTGTAGTAAGTAACACAGTAGGAATCTGTTTCTCGTGCACAGCTCAGTGTGGGTATCATTGGTCAGCAGGCAGTTTAGTGAAGGAGACATTGGTAGTTCCAGGGTGGAATTCTCTCCTGTGATGCAGGAGACCCAGGTTCCACTTCCAGCCGGGGCACCTCGTGCAGCTACCACCCATCTGTCTGTGAAGTTTAGCTTCTAGACTAAGACAGACTAGGAAGAAAGGCCTGGAGATCTCCTTCCAAAAATCAGCCAGTGAAAATGTTATGGATCACAATGGTCCAGTCTGTTCTGGTCTGTGAACAGGAGCATCGTGAGTGGGGAGCTAACTTGATGGTCACAACAACTGATAATAGAGAAGCCCAGTCTCCTTAGAGAGAGAGCGGAGAACCCCTCTGTTTCTTAAAAGCACCACGCACACATCACTTCTGCCCATATTCTACAAGTGACGTGCAGCCACAGGGTCATCTCTGGATGTACTGGGCACTGGGAAATGAGGCCCTGGGCTGGGCTATGGTCTCTCCTGACAAGTTTACAGCTCCGGTGGGAAAGTGCTTACTCCTGGAGGATAGTTGCTGCCTTTGGGTATCTTTCTCTGTGTCTCTGCACCTGTTCTGTTGTTTCTTCATCCTGTCTCTCTCCATCTCGCCTCTCTGTGCCTCTGGATGTCATACAGGTCATTCTGGCAGAATCCTCCCTCCTGGAGTCCCCCGATGGGTGGAGATACCTGAAGGAGTCATTTATGCCACCATCACTCTGGGTACTGCTTGTGCACACAGCTGAATGCCGGTGTCTCCTTGCCTGTTGCCTGGGGGGGGTGCCTGCTCCAGGAATGGCCACTGACCATACACCCATGCCTGGGTCTTGCATGTCCGTTCCTGGGTGTCAGCCGTCCAGAAAGAGTGACATAACGTCCCCTGCCTTGCCAAGACCCCTGCCCACGGCATCCCAGCTCATAGCAGGAAGTCTCAGAGAGGTGCATGGCTGCTCTGCCTGCTTTTCCTGCAGGTTTTCCATGGGACATGGGGTGGGGGGGATGCTGTCTTCTTGGGGACAGCCAAAATGCCAATGGCAATGTGTCTGAGCAGCTGCACTATGCTGCTGTTTCCCAGGGACTGTGGAAGCCAAATCTCTGTTTTAAGAATAGCCTACATTTAGGGGAATAAGAATCCTTGGATGGTGCAAACATTTAAGCACTCAGCTCCTAACCAGAAGGTTGCTAGTTCAGATCCACCCAGAGGCACCTTGGAAGGAAGCCTGGTGATCTGCTCCTGAAAGATCACAGCCTTGAGAGCCCTGCTGAGCACAGTTCTACTTTGATAGCCACGGGATTATCATGAGTCAGAGCTGACTGAAAGCCAGCTGATTTTATGGTGACTCTTAGGGCTAAGACAACTTGCCCTAAATTTCTTCTAAGGTTCTCCCGGGACCATGATTGGTGGTTTCTTCTCTGATTACTTCCTGATCCTCTTGTGGAGCAAGGACAGGCAGGCACATGCGGAAAAAACACCACAGCACAAAGAAGCAAGGACATTTACCCAGCTTCTTCACACTACGCTTGATGGCCTCCCTCCGTTCATTTTGTGACCGAATGAGGCAGTCTGATGACATTGCAGCACTTTTATTTCGTGTATTGCACAGATAATACAAAACAGACCAGGGGACAGTTTTTAAAAACCACCCTGATCTTCCCACCCTATCGATGATTTTGATTTCTCCATGCTGGGTCTGTCGGCAGATGTGACTGTCACTCTGCTCTTTCACCCAGCAGTCTGGCTGCACAAATTGGTGGAGCTGCAAATGAGCCCTCTGAGTTTTTTAGTTGTTTATGTCCGTGGTTTGCTCGTAACTGCACCTCACTTCACTAACCACTTCTCTTCTGCTGACCTTTAGATAGCAGTTGACTCTCTTAATGCATGTAACCTTCCTAGCATTGCTTTTTATTGTTATTATTATTGTTAAATAAATGAGTTTCCTAGGAAAAACTCCCAGGACTGGGATTACTGGGTCAAAGGGCACGGATGTTTTTATGCCTCTTGAAACAGCAGACTACCGGACTGCTTTTCTGAGAGGCTCGTGTTAATTTATGTTGCCACCAGCAAGGGGGACTTCAGGGTCCCCCACCGGGTAGTGTTTCAAATCACTGCTTAGTTCATAAGTAGACATTTATCACCTGTGCAGCTTTTTCATTAAGCTGTGAACAAACAGGAGTGATACTGCAACACTTTTAAAGAAACCTGATGTTCGGATATTTAATGTGTTAATTTGAGAAATCCCACACGTGTTTTTATCGGCATCAGAGCTGGCAGAACTGTCACAGCGGCCTCGTTTGTTTCCCTGTATTCTTACTCACATGCGGTTCTGTTTGCCCAGCATGAAGGAACCTAGCTGTGCCAGTGGAGGGCACCCTGAGAAGGGAAGATTTTAGGGGTGGGGGGTCTAGGGAGCTGTCTCTTTTCTGAAGGGAGTCATGTGGAGGAAAGGGGAGTGTTGGCTCCCCTCTTTTAGAGGGGCAAGTCCCGGGGCAGGAGATTGTGGGCCCGTTTTCTGTTAGGACTGCCCATCCAGCGATCAACAGGCAATGAGCTTCCTGTTCAAGAGGGTTCAAACAGAAGCTGGAGCGGTGTCTAGTTTGCTGTAGACCAGGTCTCTGGTCCGCAGGAATCTCTGAGGCAATCTTCTTCGGGCCTTGCTGTTTAGGGTTGTTGGATTTTTTCCCCTCTCAGGTAGTTTTGTTGGCCTAGAAGAAATACAGCATCCAGGCCTGCAGACAGAGTTTTGCAGTTCTTTGAAAACAAAACAAGAGGTTGGCTCACTGCCACAGGTAGAGGAAAGGGTGTGAGGAGAAGCAGGGCCTAAGGAGCTAACTTTGCACTGGGAGGGGTTGAGCAGAGGGGCAGAGCCTGTGGAGGATGAAAGACTGGATTTTAAAAGAGGGCTAGCACTGTAAGGGGAGTGCTTAGGGGCTAGAAGGTGGCTGCCTTCCTGAGAACGCTATTTCCTGCTGTGGTTTATTTAGCCTTGTGTTTCTGAGAGGTCACTGTCCTGTCTCCCCTCTGTCTAACTAAATCAGGCCCTGGCGGCCGGGAGGTAGTTGGAGGAGTGCCACGTATGCAGCCCAGGGCTCTAGTGGTATTCTTTTCCTCATGGTCCCTCAGAATGACAGAATTCCACAGAACAATCTAGAAAGATTCCCCACCCAACTCACTTCACCCTTCGGTTGAGGAAACCAAGGCCTAGAGTAAAACTGGCCTTGTTAGGAGCAGACAGTGGGTCTGTGTGGCAGTATCTCGTCCAAGGTTTCTGAGGAGTCTGTGATGATGGGATTTGCGGAGGAAAGAGAAGAGATTTTTAGTTTTATTTGAGTGTGGTCAGAGGTGGTACCCGTGAGGCTTTTCTGAGGGTGCTGGAGCTGGAAGACCTGTTGGGGTCTGTGGTTGGCAGCTGAGGGGATGGTTCAAGGGTCCAGGGCCAAGGGAGTGGAGGCCTGGGGCCTGCTGCCGTCCTGAACGGAGCGCCCTGAGGAACATCTCCGGAGGCAGGGCTGTGACCCAGCTGGTCTTCTTTACAGAGGATGGAGAGGCTGTGAGCAGCTCCTATGAGTCCTACGATGAAGAAGAGAGCAGCAAGGGCAAGTCAGCTCCCTACCAGTGGCCCTCGCCTGAGGCCAGCATCGAGTTGATGCGTGATGCCCGCATCTGCGCCTTCCTGTGGCGCAAGAAGTGGCTGGGACAGTGGGCCAAGCAGCTCTGCGTCATCAAGGACACCAGGCTCCTGGTCAGTCAACCTCTCTCCTTGGACTGGGGGAGGGGAGGGGTGAGGAGGGCATGGCTGGGAAGGGTCCTAGTTGACAATAGTTTGGAGCCTTTTTGTGTCAGGATGTCTTAACCTCTCCGTCGGAGATTGTTTGCAGAATGTTGTAGGTGTAGGTGAATATGCTTTTTCTGAATTAGATAAGTCTAGTGTGTTTTATTTAGACTCTTAAAGGGAGCTGGGATTCCCCCTCCATCACACCCACATTTTTAAGAAAGAAGATTTTATTGCGATAAATATGTCATAAAACATTTGAGATTTCAGCATTTTTACATATGATGTTAATGACAATTTTGTGACGTGAATTGCGTTCATTATACTGTTCAATCCTTACCAGTATCTACCAGCCAGATTTTTCCATCACTGCGCTCTAAGCGGTGAGCCTGGTACTCCCCGAGCACAGCTCCCATCCTGGATTCTGGCTGTCGCTTTCCTCTCTGCTGTGTGGAATCATACGAAGGCTGCCAATTAAGTTCGTGAACTCGTCCTAGGAAAACTGCTCCACACCACATTGTTGAGTGTCACTACAGTCACCTTGAAGGACACCCCTTGGGAAGCTACACACCAACACCAGCGCCTAGTCCACCATTCAAAGCAGTTTTGGAAGTCTTTCTGGAATGACCATCAGTTCTGTTGACACACTACCCTTGATGTCCTGAATGTCACCAAAATTTCTTCCTTTCAATATTTCCTTTATCTTCTGCTAAAGAAAAAAGTTATTAGGGGCCAGATCAGGTGAGTAGGGAGGGTGTTGCAGTACAGTTATTTGTTTACTGGCTAAAAACTCCCGCAGAGACAAACCATATAGTTAAGTGTGCAAACTTGCCTCCGTGCACAGTGGCCATTCCAGAAAGAGTTCCAAAATTTGAGGGTGGACTAGGCACTGGCGTAGGTGCACAGATTCCCAAGAGGAGTACTTCAAAGGTGACCTTAGTGATACTCGGCAATGAGGTGTGTAGCAGTTAAGCATGGACTTAGAACAGTTAAGCTCATGGACTTAATTGCTGGAGCTTGTACACATTTTCTCAGAAGTTGCAGTCGTCTTAATTACTGGTTTAAGACAAGACCCAAAAAGAAATCAGAAGACAGTACTCTGACAAGAGTCCATTTCTGGTTATTTTAAGTTAAGATTTGGTTTTATGCCCTCATTTATAGGTCCATGGACTTGTTATAAACACCTTTTTTCCCCTGGGTACACTGTGCCCTGCTGAGGGCCAATGCTGGAGGGATCCTTATTTTACAAATGAGAAACAAAGGTGCATACAAACTATTTTCTTTGGCTGGACGGAGGGTCCTTTCGTTTTTCTCCTGATACACTATTTTCTTACTAAACAGATAATAAACTTGTCATTTCCTATGAATGCCTTACTGGGGCAGCTCAGCTAGAAATGGATGCCGCAAAGTAGGGAAGTGTTCCAAGTTAGCATCACCTCTGGTAAGGGACAGTTGCCTACAGAGGGTACCTTTTAGGAACTATCAGGTCTGGAGCAAGGTTTGAGTGGCTTAAACGAGCAAAGGCCGGAAGCATCCCTGTTTGAGGCCAGTGAGGAGGAGGTTTCAAGGAGAGGCCGCCACCTGCCTCATCCTGTGATGCTGAGAACCAGAGTTGCTAATGCTGGAGACTAAGGCTCTGGGCCTGCTCTCGGGTGTCCTCCCTTTCGGCTTCATAGGGTAAAGCCGGGCTCTCTGTGGGTCCTGCAGTGCCCAGCGGCCTCTCCTCTGCAGCCCCTGGCTCAACCCAGTAGCCTGGTGTCTCTTCTCTTCCAGTGCTACAAGTCCTCCAAAGACCACAGCCCGCAGCTGGACGTGAACTTGCTGGGCAGCAGTGTTGTCCACAAAGAGAAGCAAGTGCGGAAGAAGGAGCACAAGCTGAAGATCACACCCATGAACGCTGATGTGATCGTGCTCGGCCTGCAAAGCAAAGACCAGGCTGAGCAGTGGCTCCGGGTGAGGGACAAGCCAGGCCGTGGGGACAGTGGGGACTGCTTCCCTCTGGGACTTCAAGTTCTTGCTCTCTGTGTCTCCCAAATCTAAGTGTTGTTGAGTTGACTCTGACTCGTGGTGGCACTGGGTGTAGAGTAAAACCATTTACTATAGCGTTTGCAGTGGCTGGGTTGCCAGGCCTTTCTTCCAAGGCATCTCTGGGTAGACTTGAATTGGCAACCTCTTGGTTAGCCGCTGAGGGCCTGAGTGTCAGTACTGCTCACCAGCTATAATAGCTTTTTCAAAAAGTATGGATGACATTGCCAATGGTGAAGATGTCTATAACCCTTCAAGTTCTGGAGACTGTGGAAATCAGGGACAGCTCTCTGCTTCTGGGTCTGACTCCTCTGTTGCCTGGACTTGGGCTCTCAAGTGAAGTCCGTTTGTCTTCCCTGTCTCCAGTGAAGCACCGTCCCTCTCCTTATGAGAAGAGTGGACCTCACTGCCACTTGCTGAGTACTTAGCACTGCAGTTACTTAACACACAAGTAGTGCCTTGGGTGGTACTTGGTCTGCAGTAAGTGAAGGCACAGAGGCCCAGGGCAAGCTAGGGGCTTTGCCCTGAGCTGCAGAGCTGACAGGACTAGGGCTTTGGGCTGCTGATTTGGTTAATTCCGTTTCTTTCCCCAGGCCTGTCCTGACCGGCCAGCCCTACCCGCATCTCCCTCTCTCTCTCTCACGCCCGTTGGTCCCAGTTCCCCGTGTTGTTCCTCTGACCCACTCAGACCCCCAGCCTACCCCTGACCCCAGCCTCTCTCCCCAAACTCCCACGCCCTTTTCCGGAGAACCCTGCCCACCACAGCCCCTGCTGGTGGTTTCAGAGACAAGCAAGCTTTTTGTCAGTAGGCACGGCCTCTGTCTGGGCTGCACAGAGAAACCCCGTTCTCCCCTGCCCTGGCAAACTGCTAAGGTGGGCTCGGCTGTGCAGCCTGAGCACAGAAGCTGTACGCTCCTGCAGTTGGTGGGTGGGCTGGCCTCTTAGGTGGGCTTTGCCACACCAGGTTTACTAAATCAACCTCCCTCCCCGAGTGTAGTTGCAGTTCCTGGAGCTGAGGGCCTGCAGTTCCTGGTTGCTCTGGCCAGCTCTGAGCCTGCTGCAAAGGCCCCACCTCCAGAGCCTGTGGGGCCTTCCCCAGCCAGGCCTAAGCCACAGCACCTCCCTGCCCCTCCACTGCAGTGGCCCCACAGGGCCCCGAGGCCACATGTGGACTGGGGGTGGGTGGGTCAGTGGGTCTCTGTTCCCTGGAAATTGGGCATCTTCTCTCTCCCTTCCACCCACTCTCCCTGACCTTGGGTCTGGCTCTGTGTGCTGGCCAGAAGGGTCTCTCGGGGCCTCGGCCTCGCCTGACCCCTGTCCTCTCCCCTCAGGTCATCCAGGAGGTGAGCGGCCTGCCTTCTGAGGGTGTGTCTGAGGGAAACCAATGCCTCCCAGATACCCACCGCCTCAGCTATCAGAAAGTAAGCCTCTCTTCTTCCCAGGAAGAGACTACAATTCCATTTTTCGTCCAAGAAAATCCTAAGTGTAAAAGTGGGAGCTATGCTTTTGTATTTCAGCCCAGTGAATAAGAAACATGCAATGCTTGGAAAAGGATGTTAGTTTGGCCGTAAAACCGGCCAAACAGATACAGAAATGGAATTGTTTTCTTGCTTGGGGGAGTGGGGAAGGGCGTAGGGGCTTTAGTAGAACAAAAATGGATTTGGACCCATATGCCAAAGAAGGAAGGTTTGCTCGATGAGGCTGTTCTTCCTCTCGCTCCCAAGTCAAGGCTCCTGGGGACAATCTCAGTGTTGATCCCGTCTAAGAGCTTGAGTGCCCATTGGCCTGGAGCTTAAGCAACAAGGTGGAGGAAGCTGGGTGGGGGGCTAGCCGAGGGACCCATCACCCATAGATTCGTACTCCAGGTCCTTGGGCATTAGCAGGTCAGTATCCAGAAGTCTGGGCTTCACAGAGCAGCTATAGAGTCGTCAGGCCTCATCCTGGGGTTCCCAATCCTGGCAGGGAAGAGAGTGGCTATGCAGAGGGCTTGGGCAGGGTGCGGGCCCTCGATTGTCACAGAGCACAGGCCGTCCCTGGTAGAGAAACACCATGGCCTTTCCAGAGGACTAAAGGTGATATTTTAGTTTTCTTGTTCATTCCTTGACAACTGACAAGAAAAACTAAGGTCACAATGAACTTGGGATTTCTTCATTTTGAGAGGAAGAACAAGATCCTGCCCTAAAGACTTGGTGAGCAGGACTCCCTGGCTGGGTGACATTAGTCCCTAGACCCTGCCCAAGGCTGGTCCCTTGGGTTGGGGTCCTATCAGTTTTCCCAGAGTTCTAGCTCTCTAGAAGCTTGATTGGAAGATTCCGGAAGCTTCAGGACAGCAGCAGCTGTGCTTTTCTAGGGGCTCTCTGTAGCCCCCATAGCAATCCTGGGAGTGGAGACTGGGATGTGCCCTCTAGTCTACAGACATGAGGAGTGGGGCTCTGGGAGATTCCTAATGTTTGTCCCCATTGGCTAGGGGGATGCTCAAGCTGTGGTCCTAATCCAATACAGCACAGTCAGCTCCCAGCTAACTCCCTTAACCTGTCTTAGGATGCTGGTTCCCAGCTTGACCATGGGAATCCCATCAGTTGAAATGCAGACTTGGTCGTGACCATGGGCCTGCCTACCTGCCCTTCACCTGTCAACATCCAGGGCCACTGTCTCATCAGGTTGAGTGGTCATTTTGAGAACCTGTGAATGAGGATAGGTGGTGGTGGCTTAAAGAAGGATGGTGTTCTGGGACAGAGCAGGCTATTTGCAAAGGGGGGCAGGGAAAGCAGTTGAAGAAGCTGCTTTCAAGTCCACAGGGAAGCCTTACCAATGACAAAACTTTTAGAGACCTGGACTTTTGTTTTCCAGGTGGCTGGGGCAGTAGGTGGTTAGGCTGACTCTGGCCTACACTCAAAAGCCATGTCTTAATGTTTTGCAACTTGTGGTTTCCAAGGCGACCATTCCCACAGCCGGTGACCACCAACTGTGGTCCTTTTTCCTTCTGTAGCTGGAGATTGCTGAGAAGTACCTGTCAGCCTCTGAGTATGGCGGCTGTATAGATGGACACCCTGAAGTCCCAGAGATCAAAGATGGTAATGACATTTCTGCCTCAGGTTCACAGTCACAGAGGGGTGGGATATCCCTGGGTAAGAAGCTTCTCTGGTTCAACTACAGTAAGTTTCAGCACCTGATTCTAACCTAGCCTTCAATTATGAGCTACTTGGAAATGCTACAGCTGATCCGCCGTTGCCAACCACCAACTCATGACACTCACATGTGTGTCATGGCAGAACAGTGCTCCATAGAGTTTTCAGTGGCTGATTTTTCTTGGAATTAGATCATCAGGGCTTTCCTCTGAGATACTTCTGGGGAAATTTGAACTTCCAATCTTTTGGTGAGCAGACAGTCACATTAACCAACTGAACCATCTTGGATTCCCCTATAGCTAATAACCAAAAAACCAAACCCAACTGCCATTGCATCAAATCTGACTCATAGCAACCATATAGGACAGAGTAGAACTGCCCCACGGAGTTCCCAAGGAGCACCTGGTGGATTTGAACTGCCAATCTTTTGATTAGCAGCTGTAGCAATTAATCACCACACCACCAGGGTTTCTTTACAGCTAATAGAACCAGGAAAAAGCAAGAACCAAATTAAAATTGCATTCCATAAAATGCTGGAGATAGACTATTATTTCTTCTTTTTACTAATCTCCTTTGAAATCTTTTAACCAAGATAGCTCATAAACATTCTCAAGTGCTTCTGTATTCTGTGAAAACCCTGGTGGAGTAGTGGTTAAGTCCTATAGCTGCTAGCCAAAAGGTCGGCAGTTCAAATCCACCAGGCCCTCCTTGGAAGCTCCGTGAGGCAGTTCTACTCTGGCCCATAGGATCATTATGAGTTGGAATCAACTTGACGGCAGTGGGTTTGAATTTTTGGTTTGGTCTGTATTCTCTAAGAGATGTCTGTGTATCTCTCACAAGTGTGTTAGAGGGAGACCCTCTAGAGAGATACCTGATTAGCTTGTGAAACCTGGATTGAGGAGCAAAAGACACATGAAAATGTGTGTAGGGGCGGGTCTAGTGGTAACGAGTCTGCTGCATTTTTCCCCTTCCAGTGAGGGCATGTCAGTGAGCTGCGGCAGTGATGAGTGATCTCTCTCTCTCTCTCTTTCTTTCTCTTTCTCTCTCTTTCTCTGTGTGTCTCTCTCCAGTCAAGAAGAAGTGTTCTGCTGGTCTCAAACTGAGCAACCTAATGAACCTTGGTAGGAAGAAGTCCACGTCGCTGGAGCCTCCAGAGAGGTCCCTTGAGACATCCAGTAAGAATCACAGCTGCCTCCAGGCACACAAGCTCAAATGATGGGGAGCAGAGGATTAGGTCTTCCTTTAAACCTCTCCAGGGATGGAGAGCCTGTAGCCTTCAGGCATCTGTCTGTCTTTGCTGCTGGTCTTTCTCTGTACCTAGTCAGGCTCTCTGTTGCTGCAACTCTTGATGCTTTGTGGAGGTGAAGGGTAGCCGAGTGGTGTCCTCCTAATGTATTTTTTAAATTATGCTCATTTGGTCAGTGCTTATGGAGCATGGCAGGTACAGTGGCCAGCACCATGGGAAAGGGGACCAGCAGATAGAGAATGTAGTCCTGAGAGCTTACAACCCAGGAGAGATCATGGCTTTATACCATAACTACACTCTGTGCTCTCTTAGTACTTGTAAAAACTTGAAGACAGGAAGAACATTGCCTGCTCTGTGGCCAGAGGTGGCTTTGTAGGAAAGAACAGTTTCATGCCCCTGAGCCTTGAAGGGTGGGTGGGAAGGGGCTGTGGGCAGCAGCACAGATTCTGAGATGGGGACAGGTGAGACCCATTAGGGGGCAACAAGAAGGCCCTGTTACTGGTATCAAGAGTAGACATAGCTACTGGCCTCCAGGGGCAGCCTCTGAGAGGTCATGGCCAGGGGCCTCAAGTCGTACTTGAGGAAACAGAGCCAGGCAGGAGAGGAGGGCGGCCTTTCCCCTGGAAGTGTTCTGGGGTTAGGGGCTGAGCCTGGCTCCTGACATGGACCTCACTGCTGTAGCTCCCCCAGGGCCTGAAACCATTACTGTCTAGACTCAGAGCCTTCTCCTCTTCCTCATGAAACTTTGTCATACCCCTGGCCTCTTTCCTGAGTTCCACTTAAGTTTCGGCTCATGAGCCTGGCTGGGTGGCAGGGCAGCACACAGGGCATTACCATTGGCATTTCCTGGTCTGCCAGCCCGTGCAGCCCCAGAGGGCATCAAACTTGGCACTGGGCCTGGTTCCACTGAGTCATTGTTGGGAGCAGTGGCTGGGCTGTTGCTGGAAGTCAGCTCAGCAGCTAAGCATGTCTCTGTCCCCTGTGGCAGTGGGGAGGGTGGGAGAAGTGCTCTCTTTCCTAGCACCTGATGCTTTGGCCTGGCCACCACCTTCTCTTTGCCCACAGTTCCTTGTGGTCTTAAGAATGATAATACTGTGTAGCCCAGACAAGCCAGCATCTCTAGGGACCAGTCCCTAACCTCTTCTACTTTATCGTGGCAATGTGATATGAGTGGAGCTCTGAGAAGCTTGTGGTTGCCACGTGTGTCTGGTGTGGGCCTGGATGTAAGTGGCCCAGTGGCACGGGTCTGTTTATCCAGGCTGAGGACCAGAGCCACTGAGAGTCTCTCAGGATGGAGACTGCACCCACTCTCTAAGAATTAGTGTCCCTGGGAAGATGAGGAGCTGGGCAGTATCAACCAGCGGCATGCTTTTCTTGTCTTTGTGCCTTGGAGACAAGTGCTACACTTGGCACACGATGCCAGCTCTGTGATGTCCATCAAATGGTGGGGAGGGCTTGTCTTCCCCTGGGGAGCTGAGCTTGACAGGAAACTGATTGAGAGCAGTAAAGGGTTGTCTGAGTGTGCACCCCGGCGCCCCTGAAGGCAGACAGGGAAGGGAGGCCCGCAGGGAGCCCTCAGAGGACACGTGAGCTCCTCTAGCAAGTGTCGGCCATCTGCCAGAGTATCTCCAGTGCCCTTTGGGGATCAACGCGGGGACAGGAATCAAGTGTATTGAAGGAAGGCTGGAGCTTGGGAGGGAGAGAGGGAGAAGGGAAGGTGGGAGGAAAGAAAAGAGGTAGGGAGAGAGGGTCCTAGGCTGGCAGAAATTAGGAGAAGGAAGAAGAGTTGGCCGTGGGAAGGACTCAGGAGGCTGAGACTGAGCAGACCAGGAATGGGAAGGCTCTTAGGGCTGAGGAAACTCTGCGCGGAGGCACCGGCATCCAGCCTGCAGCAGGACTGGGACAGCTTCCTGCCCTGGTGGTCACAGTCTCCAGAGATGCTGAGGGCTGTGGCATGGCCATGGCCCTTTAAGCCATGAGCTGAGGCCTAGCATTGGGGGATGGCCTGGACACCCATGGAGTCTGATCTAAACGCAGACCCCACTTACTTCTCTCTGGACACCGCTTGTCCTAAAACCAGCACACCTCTGCGCCACCACCTTCCAAGGGTCTGGCTGCTTTGGGCGGAAGGTGCGCCCCAAGACCCCTGGAGGTCCTCGGGAGGCCCAGCGTGATGCCCCGGACGCCCTCCTACAGCTGTGTCTCCCCTGCAGGTTACCTGAACGTCCTGGTGAACAGTCAGTGGAAGTCCCGCTGGTGCTCCATCAAGGACAGTCACCTGCACTTCTATCAGGACCGAAACCGGACCAAGGCCGCCCAGCACCCCCTCAGCCTGCTGGGCTGTGAGGTGGTCCCAGACCCGAGCCCCGACCACCTCTACTCCTTCCGCATCCTCCATAACGGGGAGGAGCTGGCCAAACTCGAGGTACCGCCAGCCTGGGGGGCAGACGGGTGGGACTTCCAGAGTGTGGGTGTCACTGCTCTTCGCTGCAAGCCCGGGGACTGCAGTCCTATAAAGGGACAGCATTGCCACATACTATTTTTGCTTGCTATTGCCTGAGATTGTTTGCATTTTTTGGAAATTTCCGTTCCCTTTCTGACCTCGGGGTGGTTGTGTTATAAGGAAGGGACAGTGAGCTACTTCCTGCACTTGGGGCAGAAGGAATGTCTATAACTCCCTGAGCTGCTTGGAAAAGGCTCCCGGGGAGTCAGAGGCTTGACTTAGTTTGTACTAGGCAGACACATGCGTCTATGCCCAGCAGACACAGAAGATGCCTATTAGCGCTTATCTGGGGGAGGGATTAGGTTTGTGATACAGTTATGCTTCTCCTACTCCCCACCCTGTTTGATGTGATGTTACGATTACGGAAATGACAAATCACATTGCCTTGAATGAAGCTGGGGCAGGTCACAGCTTTGTGCAAGCTACCCTGCCTTAAACGCTGTTTCACTCCAGTTGGCTTTATCCAGGGGTCTTCAGCCAAATTATGCTCAAGTGCTGCCCTCTGGTGGTTCAAGGGCTGCATTACAATGCTTCGAGCCCTCAGCAAGCTCGGGTCCCTCCCTCCCTTCCCTCCTCTTCTGTACTCCGCTGTCCTCATCCCTCCCCTCCCTCCTCCTGCCTCCCCTCTTTCCTCCTCACTCCTTCCCTACTTCGTTCCTTTCGTCCCTCCCTCCTTCCCTTCATCCACCCGTCCAATACCCAGTGTCTAATTGAATAAAATAATATGGTGAGCAAGACAGATATGGTCCTTGCCCTCATGGAACCTGCATTCTAGAATGAGTGTGAGACGTTATGTAACTAATTACCCATTGATTTACTCCATTGCAATTGCTAGAAAGGATGCTTGTAGAAGTCTACATGCTGGAGGGAGGGAAGGAGGGTGGTAAAGCAAGGGCTGGGGCTTGATCCTAAGGACAGTGGTCTTTCCTAGGGAGCAGCAGGCTCAGATTTGGATTTTGAGATGCTTCCTCTAACTAGATAGACAAGAAAGAGACCCAGTAGGAAGCTTTTATGGTTACTTAAGCCAAAGATGATAGTCATTGGAACTGGGTAGTATCCATGAACAGTGTACTGAGAAACCCAGCTGAAAATAGGAAAAGGAAGCCAGCTAAATGTCAAACTCTTAACCTGTTGTGCCTCTGTGATTAAGAGAATGTAGCAAAAAGGCCAAAAATAACATTGGTATTTTAGTAGAAGTACTCAATGTGTGTATTGGAATGCATTGTTCTCTGGGAGAAAAAAGCAAGCACCAAACTTTCTGGGATTTAATTCTTGATTTGTCAGAGCTGGGTGACCTGGTAAGGTATTTAAGACATCTTGACTTGGTATCAGAACCTAGGTCTTTGAATTTTGTTACTGCTCAGCAGGGATCCAGGCAGCCTTGTATGTGTGGATTACGGTGACATGTTATAGTTCATAAAACAGAAGTGCCAACCTGAAAATACATACAGGTTTAACAGTTCTCCCTAGCTCATTAGCGTTTTAGAAATAGTGTCGGTGTTAGATGCTATCAAGTCGGTTCTAACTCGTACAACAGAACAGCGCCCAGTCCAGCACTGTGTTCACAATCACTGACATGCTTGAGCCCGTTATTGAAGCCGCTGTGTCAGCTCATCCTGTTGAGAGTCTTCCTCTTTTCTACTGACCAAGCATGATGTCCTTCTCTGGGGACTCATTCTTTGATTCCAGAAATAGGCATATATAAATCACTTGTGACACCAGGACTAATGTCCACGGTTTCAGCAAGGTGAGACCCAGGTATGTGTCAATTTGGAGTCACTGTAGGGGCTGGGACAGGCTGGTAAAATGAGAGCGCGTGCGCCCTCTCTGCTGCCTTGTTCAGGGTGGACCTGGGCAGGGGTTCCACTGGGGCCTGGTGGGGAGGGGCCGGACGCCAGACAGGGACACTGTACCGTGCTCATCTGTCGGCCTTCCTTCCAGGCCAAGTCTTCTGAGGAAATGGGCCACTGGCTAGGCCTCCTGCTCTCTGAGTCTGGCTCCAAGACAGATCCAGAAGAATTTACCTACGACTACGTGGACGCCGACAGGGTTTCCTGTATTGTGACTGCAGCCAAAAACTCCCTACTGTGAGTACTCAGGGGCTCTTCACTTTGGCCCCTCTCATTGGGAGCCACGCTGCCAGACCCAGTGCCCAGACTGACCTCTGGCTGTCACCTGCAGCATGTGGCAGCCCTGTTCTACCTGACAGCAGGATGACTCCAGGCCAAGGAGCAGTCCTCAGGGAAGCCCAGCTAAGGGCTAGGAGCTGGGTCTTTGGGTACCAGCATCCTTGATTCTGGTTAGCTGCTCTCCAACTCCCCCCGAAAGAGTCAGCTGTTTAAACAGACCTCCTGCGTGTCCTTCCTGCGGGTTCAGCACTTTTCCCATGGGCCCCTCCTTCCATGCCCAGCACACCTTGAAGTGAGCAGGCCTGACATTTCTGCTTTTGAAGGGTCTAGCCCGGGTCTCCCGGACAAGCGCTGTGGCTCAGGGTAGTGGAGCTGGTGGAAAGTGGCCGAGCTGCTGGAATGCAGTCTTACACTCTGAATTGCTATGAGAGGAAATGAGAAGGGATTTTGCTGTTGGGAGGACATCCTAACTGACAGGGATCAAGGGGACAGGTGACAAAAGGACCCTGAGAGGAGGCAGGGGCAAGGCGGATCTTTTGTTCTGGAGGAGAAGTCTGGAACCAGGAGTTCTAATGACAAGGCACTAGGCAGAGAGGAAAGAAACCTGGTGGTGTAGTGGTTAAGGGCTATGTCTGCTAACCAAAAGGTCAGCAGTTCAAATCCATCAGATGCTCCTTGGAAACTCTAGGGGACAGTTCTGCTCTGTCCTATAGGGTTGTTATGGTTCACAATCAGGTTCACAGGAACCCGATTTTTTTTAAGGGGTTGGAGGGAGATGTCCCCCCAAAAATGAGGTGTCAGTTCCCAGGTCTCCACTGTGGTTGTTCTGAACCCTTTGAGATGTGGCTTTGCATGCCCAGTCCTGGATCTCTCATCCCACCCTGTGTCTCGCAGGCTGATGCAGAGAAAGTTCTCAGAGCCCAATACGTACATTGATGGCCTGCCCCGCCAGGACCGGCCGGAGGAGCTGTACGATGACGTGGAGGTGTCGGAGCTGACAGAGGTGACAGCCGCGGTAAGAGGGCTGGGCCAGCACGGTCTCGTTTGCTGTCAGACCTGCCTCAGTGCCAGGCACTGTTAGATCGTCCCTGAGCTGTGTGGGCTCTGAGCACCCTGTCAATGCCATCAGTGTAGAGCCTTGGTGAAACAGGCCCTCATGCCGAGGCTGGGCTGTGCCATCCGCCTGGCCTGGAGACTTGTGCGGACGAAACAGCTGGTCAACCGCCGTGGTCGGTGCTGGGGGTGATGTTTCAGGATTAGGAGCAGTGACACCGGTCTCTCAACCCCAGGGTGCCAGATGAGGTGGAATCACTGTCTTGATGACTAACTCTATTGACTGGGCATTTAACTGCTGGGCTAGGGGCTTCATGCAGACTTCCTCCTTTAATCTGCATCCTTTTATAGGGGGCATTACTCTTTACAAATCAAAATGTAAGACTCAAGAAAGTTAAGTACTGTGCCCTGGGGTCTCAGACCTCCTAGTGGCAAACCCAGGACTTGAACCCAGGCCCCCTGAGTCCGGCTCAGCATGGGGCTCTCTAGGGAGTGGTCCCTACACAGCCATGAGAGAGCAGAGGTAATGGGAAGAGTCTTGACTGACTCTCTCTTTCCTCTGCAGGTGGACCCTGCCGAGGAAGATACCCCGGGATCAGATGCTCCATGTGTAAGCCAGCGTGACCGTGTGTACCTGGACCTGACACCCATCAAGTCATTCCTCCACAGTGCTCAAGCCCAGGCCCCCTCCCCGACCTTGCCCCCTCTGGACGACCCAGCTGAGCCCCTCCCTGTGGACCAAGGCCTTGTCCTAGGCGAGCCCTGCACCGAGGCCACAGAGTCCCCTGAGGAGCAGGTACAGGCCATCCCCCAGCAGATGTGGTATCTGCCAGCAGATGTTCCAGCCCCATCTTCCCAGGCTCCTTGCCTGGCTGAGTCATGTCCACTTTTTCCTAAAGCAGAGGCCACAAGAAAGTCTGGAACCTGAAGAGCCTTGCCCGAGAGTCACCACTGTGAAAATCCAGACTGAACAGCAGAAGATCTCCTTCCCTCAGAGCTGCCCTGACACAGTGACCCTGCCCCTTGCTGGGGCCAGCCCCCCTGGGAAGGACAGACTACGGGTGACCAGTGCAGGTGCTTGTCCTAGACAGAGCCTCACAGGCAAGCAGAGGGAAGGGAAGGGACTCGTCCAAGGTCACTCAGCAAGGGTGTGGTGCCTGGCCTCCCAGCTCTGACCTTCTCAGGGACAGAGCATCCCTAAGGCCAGGGCTGAGCCTGGGTAGGGGACAGCCCTTCTGTACCAGCCTAGCTGACCTGGGGAACCTCTTTCTGGGGCTCCAGAGATCAAACTTGGCAAGAACAGGACAGAAGCTGAGGTGAAGCGGTACACAGAGGAGAAGGAGAGGCTGGAGAAGAAGAAGGAGGAAATCCGGGGACACCTGGCTCAGCTTCGGAAAGAAAAACGGGAACTCAAAGAGGCCCTGCTGAAGTGTACAGGTAAGGGAGCTCCCGGGCTGGGAGGTGAGGCCTCCAGGGAGTGCGGACTTGGGCTGCCTGGGAGGCGTGGTGTGGATCTGGGCACCTGCCTTCCACCCCGTGAGGCTGAGCTCCTTCAGCCTTTGACAAAGGTGGACAGCCCCCTCTACTGCTGTCTGTCCCTAGCCATCCTGTACTGAGGACACCCTGACCTGCTGTCAACAGGAAGTTGTTTAAAAAAAAAAAAAAAAGCTGATTTAAGGAATCAATCTTCAAAAATTATGTTCAGATTATACATTGGTTCTAAGTTAAAACATTTATTTATTAGCTCACTTTCTGATGGAGTACCATCTCCTGAGTTCTCGGTTATCTTTCTTGCATAAACCAAACCTGTAATAGATCAGCCTTAATTTCCAATCCTGGCTTTTTTTTAAAGTACATAAATACTTAGACACTTGCCAGGAGATCATACTCCTCCTATCCAGATCATCCCTCCATCACACAATGGCTATTTCCTGGTAACCTGTCTCTTAGAGAATCTTTCCGAAGCGTTTACCTTGGTTTTTCTGAGGTAGTTGTTCACAGTCAGTTACTATATACATGGCACAGCTGCACCAACAAGAGCAATGGGCATCAGAGTCCAAACCAACTGATGCCCATGAAGTTTCAAATGTGGGAGAAGGTTGAGGGGCGCAGACCTTATTCTTCTTATACCATAGCATTATTGCAATGTATCGACATATCTTGCAATGGACCCAAAGTATATAATTTCGGTAGTTTTTAGGTTATTCAAAGTTACACAAGCCTAAGCACAATCAATTTTAGAATAGTGTCATCATCCCAAGATGAAATCCCATAGCCATTGGCCATCATTCCCCTCAAAGCCCTACCAAAACCAAACCCAGTGCCATCAAGTTGATTCTGACTCTACAAACAGAGTAGAACTGCCCCATGAGGTTTCCAAGGAGCACCTGGTGGATTTGAACTGCTGACTTTTTGGTTAGCAGCCATAGCACTTAACCACTACGCCACTAGGGTTTCCCTCCTAGCCCTAGGGTTGCCATGAGTCAGATCCGACTCGATGGCACGTGGCTACTTGGCTTGGCCTAGCCCTAGGCAACCACTTATCTACTTTCTGTCTCTCTGCATCTGTACCCACTGGTTTTGAGGGAAGGAGGCCCAGTGGTGCAGTGGCTAGCAGCCGTAAGTTCTCAGCTGCTCCTTGGGAAAGAGACATCTGCTTCTGTAAGGATTTACAGCCTTGCCAACCCTGTGGAGGTGGGGCGTAGTTCCACATGGGCTATTGTGTTGCTATTGAGTTGGCCTGGACCTGAAGGTTACAGGTTGGGGTTTGAGAGTTCACTGATCTTAGATGTTGTTAGCTACTGCACAGCGGCAGTGGGGTAGCAGCTATACTTCCTTCCACCCCGCCAGGACTGGGGGGCTCCAGAGCCTGCTGCTGCTGAGTCTGACCAGAGGCTCCTCTTGGCCCGAGAGTACAGTGATCAGGGCTGTGAGAAAGCAGCTGGGGGGTCCCCATATCTTTCTCTCCTATGTGGATCTTCCAGGTAGAATTTTACAGAGAAAATTTGCACTAGAGTTTATTCTGCTGGTGAATACATGCCTCTAGAATCCTACTAAGATCATAAGAGAGGATTCTCAAAAGTACTGACACTCAGTCTTATATATGAAGTGTTTAACACCAACTCCCCCAAATGACATAAATAATTTTTCTCCATGAATTTTTTCTGTTAGCCCATGTTACTGCTTGTCCTTTGATAAGGACTGGAAACCCCAGTGGCACAGTAATTAAGAGCTGCGGCTACTAACCAAGAGGTTGGCAATTGGAATCTCCTTGGTGCTCCTTGGAAACCATTTAGGGCAGTTCTGCTCTGTCCTATAGGGGCGCTACGCATCGGAATCAACTCAAAGGCAATGGGTTGTTTTGTTGTTGGGGGGGGGGAGCGGTTGATGAGAACTGATGATGATTTACCAGAAAATCTGGAAACAGCTGACAAGTTTTCTGGTTGCTGTGGGCTCGATGCCAGGCTCAGTACACACGGCAGCGTCCTTTCCTCTAGCGGTGGGCTCCTAGGATGGAATTCCACAGATAACATTCCTTGGTGCTGTAACACCACCCTGAAAAGTTCATGGTTAAGAAGAGAGACCTGAAACGATGCTGAGAAGGTGCCGCTGCTCCGTCAGACCCAGGAATGCCCCAGAAGCATGAGGGTTCTGGGATTCAAGAAAGTGTGGAGGGTGGGTTGGTACAGCCTAGCATTCTCCAAGGATCGTTAATAAAGCTTCTGTCATCCCTCTGGTCCCCTGTAAAGACAGCAGATATCAAAACACCCGACAGCCTCTGAGAAACCACTAGAACAAGTAATCTCAGACTCATGCCTTCTTGTGAAGACAGACTTCTCTTTTTCGAGAAACTTGCCCAGCCTTTGCAGGTCAGGGCAGGATTCAAGGCTGCCCATTGCTCAGAGAGAGGCCCTTTCTGGTGCTAAGTGTCGGAGACTGACTGGGGGTCCATGCCCGCCTGGAGTCCTGCTCCGGGGGGCCCCCGGCTGTGGCTCAGACGGCATTCTCTGCAGCGGCGTTAATTCTCTGCGCAGACAGGGGCGCCCTGGCCAGCCTGGAGCAGAAGCTGAAGGAGATCGATGGCGAGTGCAGGACTGAGGAGAGCAGGCGCGTGGACCTGGAGCTGAACATCGTGGAGGTGAAGGACAGCCTCAGGAAGGCTGAGGCCGGGCCTGTCACCCTGGGCACCACTGTGGACACCACGCACTTGGAGAGCGTGAGCCCCCGAGTGAGTGCGGGACCACAGCTCCTCTGGGCACCGTGGGGGACCGTCCTGGATGGGCTGGGGCCGATCGAGCAGGTTCTCCTCTCTCTGACTTACCCTTTGCTCTCCTTCTGTGACAGCCCAAAGCTGCCACCCCCACCCCTGTCCCAGACTGTACTCCTGTCAACTCGGCAACAGCGCTCAAGAACAGGCCTCTTTCAGTCATGGTCACGGGCAAAGGCTCTGTCCTCCAGAAAGCCAAGGTAAGCAGTCACTGCTGGCCTCTTTCCGGGGGTGGGGGAGGGGTCCGTCTTCTGACCCAGGTGGTACCTTGTTGCTTTGGCGCCTGCCCGAGCGAGGGCTCCACTCACAGCAGGAACAGTCTGTGGCCTCAGCTTTGGGTGCCGTCGGCTTCTCTTCAGTTCCTGGTTTAAATGTTCTCACCAAGAGAACATACCAGTCCCTAACTACCCCCAACTTCGTGAGCAGTAGATTCCGGGGGGGCTGCTGCAGTTCAAGGACAGAAGAGTTTTCATATCAAAAGGTCAGTGCCTTTAAAGGACAATTTAGACAGGTGACGTGATTTGCCCAAGGCCACCCAGCCAGCCGGGAGTTAAGCCAGGAATGGATGTGATCACGGGGTTTTTCCCCTACCCGAGGGCTACACAGAGACTGTTATTAATCCTTTACTCATTTGTACAATAAAGAACATGCCTGGAGCTGCCTTTGTTTTTTGGCAAACTCTGCTCCTTAATTTCCATCCTGTTTACCAGCTGGAGAAGTTTTGAGGCACCTTCACCTACGACTATTAAATCCATGGTAGAAATACTTGGCCCAGGAAGCTCATTGCTCCCTTTTTGCCATGCCAGACATCACTAATTGCTTGCAGCCATCTACCACAGCCTCAAAAATCTACTAATAGGTGCTCTACACAGAGATGAACACTTAAGTAGAGCTGGTACAGGGACTGAAGTGTATTTGCCATCTACTACTACTACTCCTAACTACTTCTATGTTTAAAATGTGTGTGTATGTTTATCACATTTTTAAATGAATGAAAGGGTTGCTACAGAGGAATGACTAACTTTTCTTTTGGGGGGGTGGTGCTGGTATTTGAATTGTCCCCTAGGAATGGGAGAAGAAAGGAACAAGTTAGGAAATGAGTTTCATCTAAGGACTATCACATCAATACAGACCTTGGTGACAATCCTGCTACGTTAAAGCAGCAACTCTGAAAGAGTGTGTCTGTTTGGAAGAGAAAGAAGAGACTGGGATACTTGGAATGGAAAGCTTTGGCTAAGAAGAGGGTTGGTCTTTTCCCAGAGCCATGGAAAATAAAAGGACAAAAAAATAAATAAACTTCTTTGGAGACACAAGTGTGTTGGATGGACACAAGACCATTGTTGTGCTGAGGGACATTCTGGTTCTTCTCTGAAGTTTTTCTCCAGTGCTTCATCAAGATTTTTAAGCAGTGAAAAAAAGCTGCTTTTGTTGAGACTTTGATGGAAGAGAAATCTAGGTGGCAGGTCCTTGTCCGTTGGTATGTGGCTTTGCTGACTGAGAACACCTACACTCATCACCTTCATCTCTTACCCAGCACTTCCAGCAGTGCTGAGGGTTAAACTGCCCTTGCTTTCCAGTGTGTTCCCTTCGATATTTACAGGCCCAACAGCAACTTCCTACAATGTGCTTTTTGAGAAGCTACAAGAAGGAAAAGAAAATTTTGGGGACCATGCTGAGGTACTGTTCCCACTGGGTCGAGGACATTTTTATGTCCCTAAGGCGCACTTGGCTTTGGCTCAAGGCAGGCCTGAATCAACTACTTTTAGATAAAATTTTAAGTGATGCTGTATTATATAGAAAATGTTCAAAATTCTGTAACTTAGAAGAGTTTTCTCTCCTTTTGAGATTTAACTGAGTCTTCCTATTACTCTCAGAAAAAACTGTCCTGTGTTTACAGATTCAGTCCTGTGGCCAGGTCATTTTCAAAGGGACAGTTATTTAATATAATGTTCTCCTAGTCCCCAGTTTTCAAATTATATTTAACATCTAGGCCCATCCCAAGGCAAAAGTAGTGAATTTTGGATTAGGATGATCTCAATTTTCTCTTAAAATTGTTAGTGCTGGTCTTTGGGCCATCCCTGTCTTTTCCTTGGATGACGTTTTTTTTTTTTTTTTTTTCCCAAACACCAGTTGAAACATTTCCTCTGTCATCTCTGCCTTCTTTCTGGGAGTTCTAAATCCAAATTCTCTGAGAACTAAAGGTCTTCTGAGTCTTTCTAATCCCAGGGCATTTATTTCTTTTGTCAAAATACTTGGTGACCCTTTACCAAGTGGTGAGTTAGATTTTTATAAATAAAATTTTAATTGTGTTTCCCTTGTATTTGTCTTTGACAGAATGGCTTGACAACTTACACACTGAACTTGCAAAATATATACAGCAAAACTGTAATGTGGAATCCTAGAAAGAGACTTTAAACCTCATTAAGTCATGCGTAAATAGCATAAGCCAACAGCCACATCCTTCTACCATAGAGTAGCTGGCTGTTCAAACCACTAACTTTTCTGTGTTTGTAGCTGAGTGCTTCACTAATGAGCCACCAGGACTCCTTGGTAAGTAGCATAGGTAAGGCTGGAATTGGGTGGGATAATTAACAGTGTTCCAAGTAAACAGGAAACATCTGCAGAAACTGATCATATACTAGGCTATTAGAAATCAATACTAACGGGAGGTAAACACGCTCCTAAATAAATCTCGGGGTAAATCATCATATCATTGAGGTGGCCTCTGCAGTAATCAAGCAAGTTCATAGCATGAATGCATTTCTTTTTTAAAAAAAAAAATGATAAGCACAAGAATCAGCTCACTGAAAAAGACAAATGCAAGACAACTGAAGGCAATATTAAATCAAAAAGGAAGACTTGAGGTTACAAGAAAACACTATGAATAACAGCAGTTGGAGGAATTATGGTAACTTCCATTGTAGCTCTGATACCTCTAAATGCAACAAACATTGCAAAAGAAAAGCCCTTTGTGGACACAGATGAAAAAAAATCTTAAAATACTAGTAAATGCAGCACATAATGTAGCATGATCAAATAGAGTTTACCCAAGATTGCCAAGGTGGATCAACTTGAAAATACATTAAATCATTATTTATCATAATTAACAGATTATATGTAAAAAATCATCACCAACAAAGCAGAAAAGGCATGCGAGATCTCAACATTCATAGCAGACAGTAATCTAGGAAGAGAATAAACATTGTTAACCCAATAAAATAATCTACAGAAGACATGGAATGGTGAAAAAGTCCGTAGAATCAAGAAGCAAATATGGAGAGCTGCTATCACCATTACTTTTAAGAACATTCTGACAACCCCAAACAATACGTGACAAGGAAATCAAGTAAGTAGTTTAAAACTTAGAAGAGAGACAATGTCATTATTTGTAAATATTCTCCTTACAAAGAGAACTGATATAATTAAAAAAGTAAAGACCTTTAAGACATAACCCCAAGAACCCAGGTTTTTTTTTTTTTTTTTTCACTGCCATTATTCATTCATTCATTTTATTATGATTAAGTGAAAGTATACAATCCAGGTCAGTTTTGCATCCCACTTATCTACCTATCTGCAGCTCCATCTGCTCTCCTCACCCTGTGACAGCACACCCCTCCTTTTCAGTCTTTTAGCATCCTCTTAGCAAACACCTGTCCCCTCCTCTCTGTCCTCTCTCATCTAGAAAGAAAGCAGTAGGACAGCATCCTATAAATGTATAAAACCATAAAGTATTCACATCACAAGCTCATACTGTGTCCCTGAGTCCAGTCCATTCTTGTCAGAAGTGTTGACCTCAGTACTGGTTTCAGGTCTGGGCCAGCAGCAAGTCTGGGGGCCATACTTCCAGGGGACCCTTCAGGCTGTTGGACCATCAATTCTGGTCTTGTAGTAGCATTCTTAAACTGCACACTTCTTTTTCTTGTGCTACATCGGGGACTCTACATTGTGTCCCCCATCACGACTGCCTTTGATGGTGGCCAGGCACCCTAAGGACCCAGTTTTTTAAGTACAGAACACAAAGCACCTACACTATGAAATGAAGAAAGAACATTTATTTAAAGACAGTGGATTCATGTCATTTCTACAACCCCACTGATGAGCATCTGCTAGGTGGCTACTAGATTCTGACCCTGATGTTACCTTCTGCCAAAGATTGTGTAATAATACGACTCAGGGCTGGTATATCTTGAATCACTTTTCTTGCAAAGCTGATCCTGAAAGTTCTTAAATTGATGTGGTAACCTTGAACTTTTATATAAAGTATTAATATATCTTAATAAAAATTATGATAAAGCCTCTGGCTTTATGTCAGAGCTCTCTAAAGGTTTCTACTGAAAAACCAGCTCTGAAGACCACATCCAGGGGGAAGAACTGATTCTGAAATCTTGCAGAGGTGACCAAGTACCTTGTTTGTCAGAAAATATTCCAAGCCTCTTTGCCACATAAGTACACATAGTCCTGTTACATAACCAATGGCATGTCTTAAAAAAATAACTTCCTTTTAAAACTAGGTGGAAAACACGAAACAAAAACTGAGACAGCATAAGGTCTATGGCTTAAAAAAGCCTAAACCCCTCCAAGTTCCTGTGTCCCATTCTTGAGTTTTAAGAATTCTGCTCCTCCTCGTCCCAGTAACAGGAGGGTACAGAAAAACAGTCAACAAGTAACCTGAAATTAACCGTTCCTAAGTACATTCCACAAGAAGACCCTCCAAGGGAATACTGGATTAGTGACTGATTTTGCGTGTCCCCCAGCCCTTCTCCAGACCCAGGTAAGCACTGCTTTACTGGTCAGCATCCAGGCTGAGGCCTCACCAAGTCTCTTCCATACAAAGATTGTCACCAGAATTTCACAAATGCCATTCAAGTTTCCTTTTCAACTAAAAGAAAACACTGGTGGCACAGTCATTAAGACCTATGGCTGCTAACCCAAATAGTCAGCAGATGGAATCCACCAGATGCTCCTTGGAAGCTTGATGGGGCAGTTCCACTCTATCCTATATGGTGGCTATGAGTTATAGTTGATGGCAATAGTTTTTTTTTTCCCCCCCCATAACTAAAATAGAGCCAGTTTTCAAAAACAAAGCCTCCAATTTCTCTGTCTCAAAATGCTTTTACCTCAATGGCCAACACCACACATTAGTAAATGCCTTCTGTTAGGCATGACTGTCCCTACAATGGTCTATTTAGCATTTTTATGGTACACAAAGTGAGCTTCCAATTTCTCTGGCATCTCCAGGTTCTTTTGTTTCTCTTCAGGATGGGAGGCAGATGATGTAAGCTTGGTGAAGCACAAACTTGGTACAGAAAATACTTACATAGAATAAGAGTTTCAACATGGTCATTGGTGGGTGAGATCCACTGATGCCACTGTCCCTAAGTAGCAGTGTCCATGGTTGGGCTGCTTCCTCTCCCTGGGTGAGGAGCAGCGGGCATGAGGGTTCTGGACAGAGCTAGAAATGGACCAGAAACCCCCACAAGACAATGTTCTGACGAGGGCCAGAGTCGTTTCAGCACTTGGGGTGCCCAGATCGCTGGGAGGGGTGCAGCTGCTGCCTTTCTATAGGTTCCTGGCGGGAGCCATGCGTCTTGGGGCATCTCCTCTTAGGAGCCCTGGGGAAGAAGAGAACTTTGAGAACAGGAAAGCTGGAGCCCTTAATCAATCAGCAATCCCTGCCTGCTCTCGGAGTCCCCAGGTGGCAGAAACAGTTCAGTGCCTGACTACCAACTAAAATGTGAGAGGTTTGAACCTACCCGGGGGTATCCTATAATAAAGACCCAGTGATATGCTTCCACAAGTCACAGCCTGGGAAACCCAATGAACAGCACTTGGTTCTACTCCGCACACACAAAGTTGCCACGAATTGCAGTCAGCACATGGCAACTGCTATATACAAGGTCTGACAACTAAGTTCATGAACTCATTCTAGAAAAAGTACTACATACCTCATTGCTGAATATCACTACAGTCACCTTTGAAGTACTTCCCTTGGGAAGCTATGTGCCAACACCCGTGCCTAGTCCACCCTTAAAAGGAATTTTGGAACTCTTTTTCTGGAATGGCCATCAAACCTGTTATCACCTTTGATGTCCTGAATGTCATCAGAATGTCTTCCTTTCAATGTTTCCTTCATCTTTGGGTAAAGAAAAGTCACTGGGGGCCAGATCAGGTGAGCAGGGAGGATGTTCCAATAGTTATTTGTTTACTGGCTAAAAATGTCTTCACAGACATCTATATAATTAAGTTCACAAGCTTGCCACCATGTGCAATGGCCATTCCAGAAAGAGCTCCAAAATTGCTTTGAAGGAGGACTAGGCACTGATATCAACACATCGCTTCCTCAGGGGAGTACTTTGAAGGTAGCTGACTATAGTGCTATTCAGCAGTGAGGTCTGTAGCAGTCAGAACAATGAAGTTCACAGACTTAATTGTCGGGCCACATACATACATATATTTTTGGTCCTGCTCTTACCCTACAACCCAACCCCTGGCCAGATGAAGAAGCCTGATCACAGTCACTATCTAATTACCATTCAAATCATGCTGCAGCCTGAGGAAGCTAACCTCTGCCGAAGGCTCCAGTGGAATCACCATCAGGTTGCTGGCTGTCTGGAACCCACAGCAAGGCCTCTCCCTGAACCCCGAGTGGTACATTCAGTTACCGGCTGTCTCCACTTGGACAGCCAATGGACACCTCACCTGCAAAACGGAGCCCGATCTCTGCCCCCACACCCACCCACCAGGCTTCCCTATCTCTGTAAACAGCAGCTTCACTTTGCCAGGCGCTCAGACTAAGACCCTTCTAGCCTTGCTGGTGCCTGTCTTTCCCATACCACACTCACTGTCAGCCTTCTCTTAAAAACAAAAGCCGCTCAGCTTCTTTTCACCAGCCAGAGCCAAGCCACTCATACCTTTCACCGGGATGGCTGCAACTGTCATCTTGCCCTTGCCCCTTCTCCCTCCCCCCATCTATATCCCCAAGACCCGTGAGAGGTATGGCCATTCATGCCGCACCTCTCTGACAGCTCTCCAGAGGCTCCGATTGGACTCTGGGTAAATGTACAGTCCTAGCACTGGTCTGAAGTCCCCTCCTGCTGGCCTGTCACCTTCCTGCCTTGTCTCCTGCTTCCGGCCACACACAGAGGCAGCCTCCTCTCAGGGCCCTGGTGCATGTGTTTCCCTCTGCAGCACTCTTCCTCCAGACCCCTCTGTGACTCATTCCCTTACAACCTTCAGGCCCTCAGTCAAGTTCAACCTTACCCCACCCACTCACCTCCACATAGCCTTCCCTGGCCACCCTAGCTAAGACTCCTACCCATAAAGCTGCACTTGCTAGTCAACCACGATTTTCTCCAGAGTACCTGGCACCATCTCATCTGCATGTTATACTCACCTTGTTTATTGTCTGCCTCCTACACTAGAATATAAGCTCCCTGAGGGCACAGCTTTTCACTCATTTGTTCACTGCTACACCCTAGTGCCAAGAACGAAGCCTGAGCTGTAGGAGACACTTGATACAGCGCTTCCTGAGCGAACGAATAAGTGATTCCCTCCATTGGACAAATGTTTGTACCTGGCATGTAGCAAGACTGACCACTCCCCACCCACACTCCCACATACACGCGACTCACACACACAGACACACACACACACACAGCTCCCACATGCAGAGGGGCAGCCCACTTACGGTTGCTGCAGTGGGGGCCCTCCCAGCCCTCGTGGCAGATGCAGCGGTAGCTCCCGTTCTGCAGGACACAGGTGCCCTCGTTCATGCATGGGCTGGGTTTGCAGAGGTTGACTGGCCTCTTGGCCTCTGCAACAAAGACCATGGCCACCAGGCCCGACCCGGGTTAGCTGCAAAGACCCTGCTCTGAGTAAGGCCAGAACAGACACGAGGCCACTCGAGTAAATGCTCACACACTGTAAGTGGCTCCCTTGGCAACAGCTGAGCACATGGTTGGCACTACATCGTACCAGGCTAGGTTACACAGATCCAGCTTCCATCACGCTTCCTTCTCAGCTGATGCACATAGAGGTTCTCTCTTGGATGGGCGGTGGACAGGCAGGCATTTACTACTGTTATTACCCTCACTTGATTATTTTTTTTTAATTTATTGTGATTGGGTGAAAGTGTACAATCGGTTTAAATTCGCATGCCCGCCTATGTGCAGCTCCTACTGCTCTCCTTGCCCAGAGACAGCACACTCCTCCTTTCTGTTCTATACAAGTCATATCCTCTTAATCTCCTGTCCCCTCTTCTCCACCCTCTCCACTCCCCTCTAGTAAGAGACCAGTAGGACGACATCCTATAGAGGCATGACTCATAAAGTGCACACACAATATGGTCACTCTGTGTCACTGAGCCCAATCCATTCCTGTCCGAGGAGCTGACCTCAGTAATGATTTATGATCAGGGGCAATATCAGGTCTGGAGGCCATGCTCCCAAGGGAAACCCACGGCCTTGGGCCCATCACTTGACTCTTAAAAAGCAAAAAGGAAGTCTGCAGCAAACGGCAGCCTTGGAGTGTGGTTGGCCTGGCTACATTTGCGGTTCTGTTTGCCATGAGTGTTCCAGGCCAACAGCTTAGACCTTCAGGGTATCTGTGGCTACCCCAAGGATGTCTTCTACTTAAGTTCCAAAAAAAAAACCCCATTGCCGTTGAGTCGATTCTGACTCACAGGGACTCTATATAACAGCATGCCACCCCATAGAGTTTCTTAGGAGTACCCGGTGGATTTGAACTGCTGACCTTTTAATTAGCAGGCATAGCGTGCCATAGTGTAGCTCTTAACCATTACACCATGGGCTGAAGCCCATGAATTTTCAGGTTTGGAAAGGAGGCATCTGTGTGACTTAAGTCCTCTGTACTTTAACCATCGAGTCGAAATGGCTAAGCCCACCTTAGGAGATTGTGGGAACACAACATTTAGCAGAGAACCTGGTTCTCAAGAGATGTGAGCTGCTGCACTCATTTGTAAGGACGTCCAAGGAGACAGCCCCTGAGGGTTGTGGATTTCCCACTCACCTCGACATAGCCAGTCGATGAGCACGTCCCGGTGGTACTTCAGGTCTCCGTAAGCCGCCACATGGATCAGGGAGTCCCGGGGCCCTGCAAGCCTCCGCAAAGCCTCCCTCAGAACAGGCCCCACGCCCATAACCAACACAGAGATGCCATTGTTCCTCAGCTTCTGGGCAGGGACAGCTGCGTCCTCTGCCCCTTGCCCACTGGTGAGCACCACCACAACTTTGGGGACCCCAGGCCGGGCACCTGTCCGGACGGTCATCACCTTGTCATGAATGTGCAGTAAGGCCACACCAGTTGAACCTGCCCCACCCAGGTAAGGGGCCTGGCTCACGGCCCGAAGCACGGCAGCCTGGGTGGGATGCGTGTCCAGCCCGAAAGCTGTCTGCACCTGGCTACTATACACCACCAGGCCGACCTGGGTCACATCAGGGTTCACGTCAAACTGTAGGACACAGCTTCTCACAAAGCTCTGCATCTGAGCAAAGTTCTCTGACCCCACAGAGGCTGAGGTGTCCAGCATGAAGACCAGGTCCAGCGACTGGGCCTGGCAGCCTACGGGGCAAGCAGAGAGAGAACCTCTGTGGCTGGAGTATGCACGGGAATATGTGTGAAGTGGGGCCCCTTATCTGAGCCCAGCCAGCAAAGGGGGTGTTGCTCTGGGTTGGGTAGAGCCCAGGTCACCCCTCTGTCCAGTGCAGAGCCATCCTCCCCGTTTTCCCTTAGTCACAGGCCACCACACGGGTGGAATGCTAGCAGGACTTACGAACTCTCAACTGGACAACATTTCCCCACCTCCCTTGCAACTAGCTGTAGCCACGGGCCTAAGGTTTACCCAACGGGATGTGATCAGAAGTAACAACTTCAAAGTTACGTCTTCAAAAAGAAAGCTGTGGTACCTTGAGCAGCTAAACTTAGAATTGTCACGTGACCCAACAATTCTGCTCCTATGTGTGTACCCAAAAGAACTGAAGGCAAGGATTCAAACGGATACTTGAACACCAGTGTTCACTGCAACATTATTCACAAAAGCCACTTAGTAAATACCAACAGCTGAAATCTACTGAGTCTTACTATGTGTACACCATGTACTAAGCCTGTATGTTGCCCATCTTAATCTTCACAAAGAACCCTTCATTAGGTGCTATTGTGTGTCCCATTTTACAGACAAGTAAACTGAGAAGTTACTTGTTATGTGGCTAGTACATAAAACACAGGGACTGTGGTTTCAGCCCCTGGCCCAGACCCTGGGAAGAAAGGATGACTAAATGCTTGCCAAAAGAAGGCACAACCCTCCCATTGATCAGTCAGCGCCTGGGTCAGGCTGCTTCTGTTCCACAGTAGCACCCATGTGGGACCTTACCAGGATGCTGCTGGCTGCATAGTTTCCTTTGCAGTTCAGGGATTTGGTGGAAGAGGTCCTGTGGGTCAGCGTAGGTCACCACGTGCTTCGGGCCGCCCGTGATCTCCTCCAGCTCCACCCGAACAGCTTCGCTGCCCACGCCCAGCAGGAGCAGCTCTCGAGCCCGCACATGGTGTGCCACGCTGGCCACCTCATCCTGCGACCTCGCGTCAGTGAGCAAGACGATTACTCTGCGTGGACGGTCCTGGCCTGTCCTGGCAGCACGCCCAAAGCCCCTCTCCGCCACCTGCCACAAAGCACTGCCTGTCAGGGTGGGACCACCACTGAAGGGTATGCTGTCGAGGCTCTGCACCAGACCTGGCACATCTGGGTACTCCCCCACGGGCACTGCCACCACCAGCTCCTGGCTGAAGTGGGCCACACCCACACGGGCCTGGGTGTCCTCGTCCAGCACGGCCTGCACAAACCGCTTTACGAAGGCTTTGGCTCGCAGGAAGCCCTGTAGAGTGGTGCCTGCAGAGCTGTCCAGCAGGAAGAGGACATCGATTCTGCACTCCAGGCTCAGCTTCGGGGCTGCTGGGGTCACAGCAATAGCCGCCGTCACACACGGCACTTGGAGCACTGGGTATGCCCAGCCCCCCACACAGCGGAAGAATCCTCCCTCCCCGAGGGAGTAGGGTAGAGAAACCAAGGCTCCAGGGGCAGTGAGTGACAGCCCTAGACAGACTCTCTTTCCAATGTTTTGCTAAGTTCTCCATCAACCTTTTTTTTTTTAATGTCTTATAACTTTTTCCGTTATAGTTACTGCTTTCTCTGCTCTGTTTGAGAAACCATTCTCTACCATACGATCCTGAGGCTATTGTACGTTGTCTTTTAGACCTGTCCTTGTTTCTCATATAGAGATACAATTCCATCTCGAATGACTGTGGAGGTCGTGAGGCAGGAATCGGTGTGGTTGACTGCCCGTGAGTCTATTTCCAATCACAGCAACCCCATGTAACAAAGTGGGATCACCCCAGAGGGCTTTTTTGGTTGTATTCTCCGAAGGAACAAGTTGCTGGGTCTTTCTTCCGTGCAACTACTGTGTGGGTGTGAACTACCAACCTTTTGGCTAACAGCCAGGTGCTTAGCCATTGATCTACTGGGTTCCTTGAGGCAGGGGTTGAAATTAATTTTTCCCATTTGTATCACCAATGGACTCTACCTAATATTTTAAAGAAGTTACGATTTAATAAGCCCCAGCTATGTATCAAGAATTGTGCTCAGCCTTTTACATACGTAATGTTATTTCAAACTCTCAACAACCCTATGGGGTAACACTGTCGTCTTTGTTCCAGACCTTTAGAACAGAGTTTGGGGCTCCTTTCTCTTCCATAGTAGTGGGAAGAAAGGACTCTGCCCAGGACCAAGAGCCAGAATTAAGCTTCCCACTGGCTGAGTGATGCTCAGACACCAAGCAACAACCAATCCAAAGCTGACAAGCAAGGAGCCACTGCCCTACCTGGAGCTCCACCATGGAGCTTTATGAAACTGCACCAAGTGAGAATCCACATCAGTGGTATATTTAGAAAGAAGGTGGCTCTAGAAGTCGGTTGGTTTCTACCCAGTAGCTACAGGGTGGGAGACAAGAAGTGGGCAAGAAGTAGGGGCCACACTCTCCCTGCTCCCCAACACTCTCTCAGAAGCCTCAGGCATACGCACCGCAGTTAGCGTCCCCTCCAAAGGCCAGCGGGCAGATGCAGTGGTACTTGTCCAGACCTTCTGGAACACACGTGCCTCCATTCTGGCAGGGCTGTGAGTCACAAGGACCTACCAAAGAGACTGTCACTAACAGCCAAGCAGGCCAGCACAGAAAAGGCGCCAGGAGCCCACCCCAGCCACTCCTTCCCTCCCCCTTGGTCCTTTAGGAACTGCTGTAACACGTGCAGAGAGGGTAAAGAACTGACAGGCACACAGAGGAGGGACTGGGAGGGGCTGTGCTCCTGTTAGGGACTGAATTGTGTCCCCCCGCCCCCTACCAAAATCAGTGTTGGAATCCTAAGCCTTAACCCTACTGACATAATCAGACATCATGCAATCCTCTGTCACAAGGGAATCTCTGATGTCAGGTAGTCAGTCGGCCGAGGATGTGCCATGTAGGGTAGATTAGAGTTATAAAAAGAGCAGAACGGACACAGGTGCAGAGGGAAGACAGGCACTCTCTGACAGTGGACGCAGGTGAATCTACAAGCTCAGAACTCCAGGGATTGCTGGCTACTGAAAGCTGGAAAGGTGACCTGGTGGCACAGTGGTTAACGGGCTTGGCAAGTAACCCAAGGTCAGTGGTTCAAATCCACCAGCCCGTCCCCAGAAGGAACATGAGGCAGTCTGCTCCACTAAAGATTTACAGCCTTGGAAAGCCTACGAGGGCAGATCTACCTTCCCCTGTAGGGTCACTGTGAGTCAGAATCTGTTTCTTTTCGAGCTGACATTGACAAAAAAGGACCTCCTCCTAGAGCCAGGCCCTGAATTGAATTCAGACTTCTAGCCTCCTGAACTGAGGGAAAATAAATGTTCTCTAAAGCTACCCGCACTTGGGGGTATTTCTGGTAAGGCAGCACCAGGTAATTCTGACAGACACTCAGTGGCAGCTTGGGGAGGCTCCAAGTTTGAATTACAAGTTCACCCCAGCATGTGCCAACGGATCCTGCTGCTGGCTCAGACTGGCAGCAAATGCCTTTACTAACCAACAGCTGAGAAGCCTCAGGGAGCTCAGGGCACCTCTAACAGTGAGCTCGTGTGGGGCGGATGAAGACCTCAGATGAGTCACGGTTACAGGCTGGGAGTCCTAAGACAGCCAGTCATGGGGACCATTTCTTCCCGGAGTCCAGTGTGTGCTATCACCGTTGCTATGTTCCACTGAGTTGGTTCTGACTCACAGTAACCGCATGTAACACGGAACGAAACACTGCCCAGGCCTGTGCCGTCCTCACTGTCATTAAGCCTGGGCCCACCGCTGCAGCCACTGTGTCGTCTACTCGTTGAGGGTCTCCCTCTTCTTCGTTGACCCTCTGCTAGGCACGATGTCCTTCTCCAGGGACTGACCCCTCCTGAATACGTGTCCCAAGTGTGTGAGATGCAGTCTCGCCATCCTTGCTCTTGAGATGTATTCTGGCTGTGCTTCTTCCAAGACACATCTGTTTGTTCTTTTGGCAGTCCGTGGTACATTCAATATTCTTCTGCAACACCATGAATCAACAGTGTCAATTCTTCCCTGTATTCCTTATTCATCATTCAGCTTTGAAAACGTCATGTTTTGGGCGAGGCACACCTTAGTCTTCAAGGTGACATCTTGGTTTTTAACACCTGAAAGAACGTCTGTTACAGCAGATTTGCCCAGTGCAGTGCCTCTTTTGATTTCTTGACCACTGTTTCCATGAGTGTTGGTTGTAGACCCCAAAAATGAAATCCTTGGTAACTTCAGTCTTCTCTCCATGTGTCATGATGTTGCTTATTGGTCCAGATGTGAGGATTTTTGTGTCTTTTTTTTTTTTCTGTTTAGGTACAATCCACACTGAAGGCTGTGGTCTTTCATCCTCTTCAACTTTTCTTCACTTCCAGCAAACAGGGTTGTCTCATCTGCATAATGCAGGTTGTTAATGAGTCTTCCTCCAATCCTGATGCCTCATTCTTCTTCATATAGTCCAGCTTCTCAGATTATTTGCTCGGCATACAGATTGAGTAGGTATAGTGAAAGGATATAACCCTGACACACACCTTTCTGGACTTTAAACCATGAAGTGTCCTCCTGTTCAAGTGACTGCCTCAAACTTTGTGCAGGTTCCTCATAAGCACAATTAAGTGTTCTGGAATTCCTGTGGTCTGCAACATTATCCATAGTCTGTTATGATCTACACAGTCAAAGGCCTTTGTGTAGTCAATAAAATACAAGTAAACATCATTCTGATATTCTCTGGAAAGCAAAAGTAGGGCTGTTCCTGCTCATTCTGAGGACTCAGTTTAGGAACCACAGTGGTCTGGATTTGAGTCCCGCCTCTGCCCCTTATCAAATATCTGACCTTTGCCACGTGACTTCTTTCACTGAGCTTCAGTGTCCTCACTTCTGGTACTTTCCTCAAAGGGTTGCCATAACAGTGAGATGAAACTCTCTGTGTAAAGTGCCTGGCACATAATAGACCATCCAATTCAAGGCTGCTGTGGAAACCCATTGGTGGGTGGAAACACCGGTGGTGCAGTGGTTAAGTGCTACAGCTGCTAACCGAAAGGTCAGCAGTTCACATCCACCAGGCACTCCTTGGAAACTCTATGGGGCAGCTATACTCTGTCCTATAGTGGTTATTATGAGTCAGAGTCAATCCAGTGGCAATGAATTTGGTTTGGTTGTATTTTGCTGTCACTGCTGAGCCTGCTAGCTGGTTTCCATGCAGTGATACCCTTGGTTCCAAGTCCTGTTCTGAATCCACCTTGAATTTCTGGCAGTTCCCTGTCAATGCCCTGCTGCAGCTGACGTGTCGAGGTTCCCAATAGCCCCTGGGGCTGTGCAGCAGTACAGTGGGGCTTCTGGCCTAGGGTCTGGGTGCTCAGAGGTGAGCCTGGTTTTCCCCACCAACTTGGCCACATTCCTGAACGTCTCTGAGCTTCAGTATCCTCATCTTAAAGAGAGGGATGATCACTAAGCTTCTTCCAGCATTATGGGGATTCAGTAAATTAATCCATGTAACATGTTCAACATAAAGCAAGCATTCTGTGTTGGTTATTATTTTAGTCATCTAGTGTGGCTCTAACAGAAATACCACAAGTGGATAGCTTCAACAAAGAGAAGTTTATTCTTACACAGTCCACATTCAGGGTATCTGCTCCAGGGAAGGCTTTCCCTCTTTTTCAGCTGCAGAGGAAAGTCCCTGTGTTACATAGGTCTTTCTTTGGTCTGAGAGCATCTTGGCACAGGAATGTCAGGTCTAAAGGACACAAGCTACTCCCAGTGCTGTTTTCTTGATGGAGTGAGGTTGCCAGATCTCTGCCCGCTTCCTGTTTATCTCTGTTAGGATGCCAAATGCTAAAAAGTGGTACAAACCACACTCCAGGAAAACTCCCTTTACATTGGTGCAGGGAGGTGACCTTAGGAAAGCTGTTACAGTCTCACTGTAATCCTCTTTAATGTAATCCAGTCTATTAACCACAGGCAGAGATTAGGATTTACAACATAGGAAAATCATGAAATAGAGCACAATCACATGATACTGAGAATCATAGCCCAGCCAAATAGCTACACGTATTTTTGGGGGGACACAGTTCAATCCACGACAGTTATATAGTGCTGCTACAATACCACAGGTGGGTGGCTTTAACGAACAGTGGTTTATTTTCTCAGTTTGGGAGTCCAGGTGTCCCCGCTCAGGGTGCCAGCTCTAGGGGAAGGCTCTCTCTATCTCTGCTGTAGGGGAACGTCCTTGCCTCCTTTCAGCATCTCTTCCTAGGTTCCTTGGTGATCATGTGGCATATTTTCTCCCCCATTTGTGCTTGCTTAATCTGCTGTTTTGTATCTCAAAAGAGACTGATTTCAGATACACCCTGTATTCATACTGGAAGCCTTGATGGCGTAGTGGTTAAGTGCTGTGGCTTCTAATCCAAAGGTGGGCAGTTGGCAGCCCCCAGGCACTCATTAGAAACCCTATGGGGCACTTCTACTCTGTCCTACAGGGTTGCTGTGAGTCAGAATTGCTTTGGTTTACACTCATACTGCCTCCTTAACAGAAAGAAAACCCATTCCCCAATGGGATTATAAGCACAAGTGTCTGATACACATACTCTGGGGGACATAATTCAATTCATAACACACTCCCCAAGAGGTAACACAGTACCTGCTTTGGGATGCAGAGTGTGGATTGTGGGTAATGCCTACTCAGAGCAGCTGGGACGCCATGGCTATTCTGCACTGCTCACTCTGACACCCGACAGCCACAATCTGAGCTCCTCATTCTGTTCCTTCTCTGCAAAATGCAGCCACTACCCCATGGCCTCCTCCCAAGGCTGCAGACATCCAACACAATCTTCGTGTGTTCGTGTGCCATGTCTGCAAGGGGCTTGATAGCCTGCTGGGTAAGTTATTATTGGGATTGATGGCTCTGTCCCTTTTGCTAAAAAGTACTAATACAGCGCTTGCTCTTTATATCACCGGATTAAAGTGTATACATTTCAAAGACAGACATCGCTGAGGCTGACTGTGAGCCGGTGGCATAATGGTTAAGTGCTAAGTCTGCTAAACAAAAGATCGGCAGTTGGAATCCGCCAGGCTCTCCTTGGAAACTCTATGGGGCAGTTCCACTCTGTCCGATGGGGTCGCTATGAGTTGGAATCAACTCGAAGACAGTGGGTTTGTGTTTTGTGAACCCCTGGCCCACTGTCGCATCAGCTGCAGTACCAAGGATACCAGTTACGGGGCTCAGCAGGAAAATAAACTAAACCTGCTGCCTTCAAGTCAATTCCAACTCATCAATGCAAGGGACACAGGCAGGGGGATTCACTCTAAAGCTCCCACTCTGGGCTCAGTGAGAGAACACTAGCGAGCACGTGAGGAATGAGGAGGCGTAAACACAGTCTGCTGTCTCAGAAGTAAGAGTTAAATGTCTTGTCCCTCTCTTTCCTGGTCCCCCACCTCTGCCCAAGGACCGCCAATGTCCCTTTACAAAGCCAGCCTGGCGCCATGACCCAGAGAGGAAGCCAGTGCACGAGGCAGACTGTACCTGGGCAGGTGGTCCTGTAGCAGGTGGTGGGCTGGCTTAGGAACACTCTCCTCCAGCTACAGTTGAAAGAAAGAAAACGGTGGAACAGACCAGAGGCTTAAGATGAGGGCTGCAACATGGAAGATTCTTAAAAAGATCATGAAAATTTGACACTGGAGTCCAGTGTAGAATGAGGCCTGGGGAAGCCTCTTCACAGTTATTCTCTTTCTTGATTCTATGCCAACTTTTATCTGTACACAGGGTACCCCAACCCCAAAACACTCAAACCCATTGCCATCAAGTCGATTTTGACTCATACCAACCCTACAGAGCAGAGTAAAGCTGCCCCATAGAGTTTCCAAGGAGTCCCTGATGGATTTGACTCACTGACATTTCAGTTAAGTGGCCATAGCACTTAACCACTACACCACCAGGATTTACATGTACAGCACAGATGTTGCAAACTAGTCAGAGACCAAAAAAAAGGTGGCATAAGTCAGCTATTACAACATGAAGAAGGGCCAGTGGTTAAACGTTTGGCTGCTAACCGACGGGTCAGTGGTTACAATTCACCAGCTGCTCTGTGTAAGAGAGACCTGCTCCTGTAGACGGACAGCATTGGAAACCCTAAGGAGCAGTTCTACTGTGTCCTATGGGATCACTATGAGTTGGAATCAACTTGACAGCAACAAGTTTATTGTAACAGAGAAGTCTGTGGTCGAAACTCTAAACTGTGGGAACAGCTTTCTATTTTGAGTTACTTTCTGGGGACAGCACGTTGCAGCAGAGGAGAAAACACTAAGAATTAAGTAATGGATTCTGGCTGTGTGACTCTGGGCAAGTTGCTTTCCTTCTCTGGTGTTTCTACCTGTAGTTTTCAACTGCACCCCTTGGGGCTTTGGATTGAGGGGACAGGGACTGAGTGGCCAGGACCCAGGCCTCCTCACTGCCACAGTGCCCTCTCCATCCCAAATGTACTTCTGTCTGATCTGCACAAGTGGCACTATGGAGCTCCACAGCACAAAAGGACTTATAAACACCACACTTGCCTTCTATGGTACATCTGAAAGCTAATGTTCTGTGATAACACAGCAGCCACTATTCCTGGGTGGCTGCCATGTGCCAGCATTGCTCTTGTTACCTTGAATTCACAGCTACCCACAAGACAGTTACCTCCATGTATCAGCTGAAAAACTAGTTCAAAGGGCTGAAGTGGTTGTCCCAAGTCATACCACAACTAGAAGGCAGCAAAGCTGGGTTCTAGATGCTGACCACTTGGCCCCAAAGCCTGAGCCCTCTGCCCTCTGGGCACAACAGGCCCTGCCACAGCAGGGAAGTCCCTTTTCCCGTGAGCCAAAAGCCCACCTCCTGGCTGGCAGCCCCAAGAATGACTTCCCCTAAGCAGATTCTTTCTCTTTGGGCTTTGACCAACAAATCTCTCCAAAGAGGGCTCTTTCCAACAAGATCTTAGCTCAGACTGCTCCCCTAGGGGCAGGTGAACTGGGCACACCTCTAGGGCGGGTTTTTCTTGGGGTAAAAATACCCACCTGGGATAAAATCCAAGTCAGTTAAGAACTCAAGGAGTTGCTGGAACAAAAAGTTTGCCAAGCTGCCAGCTCATTAAGAAGTCTTCTTCCCTTCTAGCCTTGAATCCTAATGACCTCATAAAACCACAAGTCCTAGCAGAAAGCTCCACGGGGCCTGCCCTCTCCCCGACCTGGCCCTACTGCTGGAATCAGCTTTCCAAGCAAATGCTGTTGACAGCTTCACCTGAATCTGTACACGGCTCACTCCCTCACCTACCCCAGAAGTGGACTCTACCACTTCATTCTCTGCCAGGCCTTTGCTGGCCTCTTTATGCAAGATGGCAGCCCATCTCCAACCAGCCACCTCGACTACTGTCCCCAGTCCCCCGTTATTTGTCTCTAAAGCTTGCCACCACCAGAGAGCTGATGTTATGTATCCTGTTGTTCATTGTCTGCCTCGATATTGGCTCTGGATCTCCAGATCCTGGGACAGCGCCAGGGCCACAGAAGGCCTCCAGGCATTATTTCTTGAATGAGCAAACTGACTAAGAGTGTCTGGTTTCTAGAAGCCTACAGGATCACTGCCTTCTGTGTATTAACTCACTTGATGCTCTCCCAGTACCCCTACAAGGAAGGTACTGTTGTCTCCCTAGACACCCAGGCTGTGTGCTGATAATCTGCTGATGCCGAGGGACTCTCTGATCCTCTCTGTTCCCCAGAGTGCTGTCCCTGGCTTCCTCCCAGGTCTTCTCCATCCCTGTCACACGCTCTGTGGCATGACCTATAGCTCCTGCCTGCCTATAGCTCACCAGCATGTGGCATTGGAGGGGTTTTTGTCCCTTGCCTGCCCCACCCAGTCATGGCCTTGCAGACACACCTGTAGACGGGACAGCGTGAGGCCATCACGGCACTGGTCCACGGCGACCCTCTCCAGCACAGGGCGCTGCCTGCGTGCTCTCTCACTGTCTCCAGCATCTTGCGCTCACAGGGGTAGGGCTCCACCCTGCATGCTGCGTGCACACATACCCAACAGGAGGAGACACAGGTCATGCCTCCAGCCCCCAAACCCACTTCCCTGAGCAGCAGTTCCTGGAAGTGCTCGCCCCCCAGCCCTCACTACCTTCTCCTTCTCTAGGGAGGGGTGTCCACGTGCACATGTGCATGTGTGTTCCCTCTCTACCCATTTGGCTGGGCCTCCAGGCTCTAGACCCCTGCTCTGCTCCGGTCTCACCCCTCATGACCCTCTTCCACTTTTTCCATCATGTGTACATTTTATAGAATGAACTTCACTTTGGCTCCCGGGGACTCTGATGAAGTCACTAAGAATGCAAGACCTGGCTCCAGGCCCCAAGCTCCTCCTAGTCCCCTGTGCCGCCCTCTACCCGAGTAGGAGGAGTGACCTGGCCCCTTTCCTCCTGCAGGGACAGGCACAGGCACACACAGACAGGTCCCTACCAACCCTTGGGCCAACACAGGGAGGTGGGAGCTGAGCAAAGAAAAACAGAAAGGAAGTCTCACCGGCTTCCACCACTGTTTCTCTCACCTTCCATCCCTGGGGAGGCTCCTGAGTCCTGACCTTTTGCCTCAGGGAACCCTGCTTCCCCGTACCCCTTTTCCTCCCCTCAGCCTGGAAGGTCTTACCTGGGGGGGAGGCAGTGCAGACGGCGGCACTGCTGAGGGTGCTGAAGAGGCCATTGGTGGCGTCCTCCACCTGCTCAGCAAACAGTAGGTACTGCTCCCTGGGCTCGCTGGCCAGTGCCTCCAGCTCCTCCCACCTGTCCCAGCACCCCACCGAGAAGTTACAAGGGCTCCAGGTGGACCTACCCCTTCCTGCCCACCCCACTTCCACAGCCAGACCAGAGGCTCCTAAGGCATGACAACCCCACCCCCTGATTCAGAAGCTGCTAAGCTACAGTGTATACCCTTAGGACACAGGTAAGGACCAAGAGGGAGCCTTTGAAGGACCTCAAGGCAGCCCAGCAGTGGGTCACCATGCTGCACTCTTGCATCTGCTAAAACGTGTGAACCTCCCTCAGCGGGGAGCTGTCTGCTCTTTCCCGTGCCCGGGTCCTAACACATTGATGGTCTGTTGGTGCAGCCCACGCCTGACGAGAAATGCATTAATCACAAAGGACAGGAAGGGACGTGGCTCCAGCTAGTAGCCAGACACGAGCACAACAAGGGCAGCTGACCGCAGAAAGAAAGGTGGCCCGCCTTTGGCCATGAGGCCCAAACCCTGAGCACTCTGCCTGATTCCTCCCTTGCACAGCCTGCAACCAGTTCATCGGCGGCGTCCCTGCTCTGTCCTCACAGTGTCTTGAGTCCAATCTCATCCCACCAGCCACAGCTGCTCCCCTGCTGAAGCCACTGTTCTCGCTCACGGGAGCTGCTCTGAAGACTCTGACTTCCCTTACTGACCCCCCATCAGTCTATTCTTCCCACAGCGGCCAATGAGATCTTCTAGGAATATAAGTGAGTTCACAGCACCCTCCAGCTCAAAAGCCTCCAAAGCCTTCCCACCCAACCTTCATGAACGCCAATGTTGGTTACCGTCACCCACAGACTCTCCATCACCTGGTTCCCAGTAAAGCTACACAGTTTTCCGAGTTTCTGCTTTTACCCAGTTGACTTTCTGACACTTGCAGTCAAGTATTTGCAATCAACACATCCTCTCAATACACCGGCACCAAGTTAACACAGCAAGGCAAAGACAAATCCATGCAAGACCAGGGCGGCTTTTCCAGCGCCTGTCTCCTCCCATGCTGTGGTCTGTCTCTCGACTGTGTCACAGTCCCCAGGCTGGCCTGAAACACAGTCCCCAGAGGGCGGGCCTGAAACAGCTAAGGCTCTCTCTCACCTGGGAAACTGGACCCCCGCAGCAAACACGGTGATGCCCCTCTCCTTCAGCTGTTTGGCTGGCAGAGCAACATGGCCTTGGGACTTCCCGTCAGTGACTATGATGAGGATCTGGGGCACAGACGCATTCCTGCCCCCTGGGAACCCTTTGCGTAGAAGGTATTTCAAAGCAAGGCCCGTCTCTGTGCTGCCTCCTCTGAGGGCCCCATAAAGAAAAAGAAGAAGAAAGAGTGGTCAGAGAAGCGAAGCTGGAGCAGAGGGCTGGAGTGCAGCAGGGGGCTGCAGCTGCAGCTTCGTGTGCCAAGTGAGCAGAAAACGGTGATTCACCACGATGGCTTTTAGGTTCCTGACTTGTGACAGCTAGTCCCTGCCGTCACCTAATTGTTCAATGGATGATAACATATTCGAGCCCGAGCAACAGTGCAGAGCCTGGCAGGATCACCACGTTAACCATGTGCACACAGAAAGCCCTGCTAGCTCGGCACTCCGAACCACTGACTGGGGCCGGGGCACATCTGTATTCAGAGTATCCTCCACGACAGCAATTCCCGCCCTAACTGCACCATGCAGAGAGCAGGTGGCCATTCTCTTAACGCAGAAACATGCAGCTGACAAGAGGCGTGGGTGTTCTCCCACCTGTGGGTGCATGCATGAGTGAACACGTGTGAACATCTGTGTATGTATATGAATCGGTGAATATGTGTGTATGGCATGTGAGTGTGTGTTTATGAACATGTGTGTACATGCATACAAACATATGGCTGTGAATGTGTGAAAATGTACATGGTATTGTGTAAATACATGTTTGTAAACACACAAATGTATAGAAACATGTGTGAATACATGTATATGGTGCGTTAATGTGTACATGTTTGTGATCATGCGTGAATGCATGTGTATGTGTGAGCGTATATGTGTGAATGCACATGCATGTGTGAAATGTGTGCATGAGTGAATGTGTTCATGTTTGAATGTGCATGGGAATGCATATGTGTGTGCATGTTATTTTTAACATAACACTAAAACACCTGTATTTCCTGTGCAAGTTTGATACGGAGCTTCCTGCTCAGGCATCTCTCCTGAGTGGCTTTCCCTCACGCAGCTAGCTACTCAGGGATCCAGGCTCCTTCTGTCATGTGATTCCACCTTCCTCTAATTCCTTCTATTCAGTGTAGAAAGAGAGACAAGGCCTATAAGGCAGCACCTAAGGATTTAAGGACAAAGCCTAGAATAGTCCTAACTTTGATTGCTTTCTATCTTGAATGAGCTTTTAAAAGATAATTCTCTCTGTAGAATTCCACTAAGCCAACAAACACCAACAGGAGCTGACAGCTTGTAGAACTGAGACTCGTAGCCTACAAACACATCCAGGCATCTACAACAATGAACAAAAATGCCCACCGACCCCTCACGTATGTCTACAGTGACTCCACTACAACAGAGAATGGTGAAAGGGTGACCAGAAAGTATAACAGGAAGCCACCCTCAAAGAACTCTCAGTCTAGCTGAAGAAATACAACCCCTACAGGAGAAGGTGACAGACGAGTCAGCCAACGATCAATATCCACTAGAGGACAGACATGACAAGCCAGCTGCAGAGGAGTCCATGGTGGGTGCAGCTGCCTGGAATTGGCTTCCAAGGGGAAGAGGTGTATGATGGGGCCTTGGTGCATCAGCTGACCAAGAAAGGAGGTGATCCTCTGAATCAGGGTAAGGGAGTGAGCGGAGGCATAAGCCAGCAAACACCAGCGGGGCTCCGGGGTAGCAAGCAGAGCTTGGCTTGGGCACCAGCCTTTCCAAAGAAAAGGATGGTGCCATGTCGACGGACCTCAGATCCAGCTTCAGTGGTCTCACAGCTGTGCTAGCTCTTTACATTAGACACCAAAAAACAACCAAGAATTTTCAGTTTCTACAAATGCTACTACCTTTGCCAATCTTCCTGTGTCTGCAAAGACTGCTGGGAGGACAGACTGCGTTCCCATCTCTAAGGGATAACATTAGTGTCAAATGCCTGCTATGTGCCAGACACCTCATGACTCCAACACAGGGGACCCCACGTGTGTCATAGTAGAACTGTGCTTCATACAGTTTCCAATGGCTGATTTTTCAGAAGTAGCTCACCAACCCTTTCTTTCAAGACATTTCTGGGTAGATTCAAACAACCAACCTTTTAGTTAGCAATGAACGTGTTAACTGTTTGGACCACCTAGGGATGGTGTATTATTAAGTGTAACCCTCAGAACTAGGCTCAAAGGTACCATCCGCATTAGTAAACCACTGCCCAGAGCACTCTATCTACATATCTCATAATTCGCACCTCAGGCCTCTGAGATATGAGAATTCAGAGAAGGGGCTTATCTAAGGTCACAGAGATTGTGAGTGCTGGAGGCAGGACTGGAACCTTGTGCACTCCACTTCTGGAACCCAAGTTCTTAAGTGCCGTGCTACAAAGCCAGTCAACTGTATCGTCGCTCATCTGGTTAGTGGAGGTCAGAAGGGGACTTGAAACCCAGTCAGGGTGATTCTGAAAGCTCCTTACTCTTCAAATTAGAACCTGTAGGACAACTCTGGTCTGCTATCTGCTTTTATAAATAAAGTTTTATTGAAACAGAGGGCATGGCCATTGATTGATGTATTGTCTGTGCCACAATCTAAAACAAAGCCACTGCTATCAAGTCGATTCAACTCATAGGAATCCTACAGGTCACAGCAGAAATGCTGCATAGAGTTTCCAAGGAACACCTGGTGGGTTTGAACTGCCAACCTTTTTGTCAGCAGCTGTAGCATTGACTCACCACGCCACCAGGGTTTCCATTGCCTACGCTACAAAAAAAAAAAAAAAATGGCATCTAGTCGTTTCTAACTCATAAACCCAAAAATCCAGACCTAGTGCTGTCAAGTTGATTCCAATTCATAAAGACCCTATAGGACAGAGTGGAATGACCCATAGAGTTTCCAAGAAGCACCTGGTGGATTTCAACAGCTGACCTGTTGGTTAGCACCTATTATACTTAACCACTATGCCACCAGGGTTCCCAACTCACAGCCACCATAGTCCTCAAGGCCTAAAATGTTCACTATCTGACCTTTTACAGAAAATGTTTGCCACTACTGCTCTATACTATTTTGTTTAAATAGCCACAGACACTCTCTTCCCCCCAAAAGCTAGGGTGCCCCCGGCCCAGTTCAGCCAGAACTTCCTCACATCACCCACCTGAGCTATGAGCCCTGAGCCTCAAGGACAAGCACTTGCTCTCTTGATTACAGCTGGCTTTTTGTTAAACCAAAATAAATAAAAAACAAAAAAATTCAGTGCCATTGAGTTGATTCTGACTCACAGAGACCCAGGGTAGAATAGAACTGCCCCCATAGAGTTTCCAAGGAGCACCTGGTAGATTTAAACTGTCGACCTTTTGGTTAATAGCCATAGCACTTAACAGTAGAAAAAAAATTCTGCAATCAGTTCTAATGTTTCCTTTGAGGGGAATGATTAAATACATACTGATATCTCAATCCAACAGACTATTATATAACCATTAAAAAGGATCAAAATGAAAAATAATGCAGCTTTACACAACAGCACACCCCAATTAACACTCAGTGAGAAAGAGAACAAAGTGCTTTCTAGGCATAATTAGTCTAGAAGCTATGTTTAGAAGTTAATCTGGTTTAAAGAGGCCAGAGAGAGCTACAAAGGCTTTGGGCTAAGGCGCAGTGGTGTGTGCTGTTTCTGCAGCATTCTCTAAACACAGGCTACAGATTGGGCCCACCAAAACACAATCACATGAAACTCAAGGTTGTGTCACTGGGAGATTACTGAAATGACCGGCAAACCTGCACAGCCAGTTAGCCCCACGCCCCAAGCATTCAAAAGTCAGTCATCAGCTATACTATTATAGGATGCATGCAAAGGATCAGTCTCCAGAGAAGGGGATCATGCTTGTCACAGTAGAGTGTCAGTTATAAAGTGGGAGCACCTCAACCAGATGGACTGACACAGTGGTTGCCACACAGCAGGAATTGGGACTCTAGCACAGGACCAGGCAGTGTTCGGTTCTGTTATACACACAAGGACGGGCAATGATGTTTGCAAACTCATCCTAGAAAGAGTGCTACCTACCGCACTGCTGAATTTCACTACACTCTCAAAGTACTCCCCTTGGGAAGCCGTGCACTGACACCAGTGCCTAGTCCACACTTCAAAGCAGTCTTGGAATTCTTTTTTCTGGAATGGCTATTAGGGCTGTTGTCATATTATACTTGATGTCCTGAAAGTCATCAGAATGTCTTCCTTTCAATATTTCTTTTATCTTCAGGTAAAGAAAAGTCATTTGGGGCCAGATCAGGTAAGTGGGGAGGGTGTCCTAATACAGTTAATTTGTTTACTGGCTAAGAACTCCCTCACAGGCAACCACACAATTAAGTTTGCACACTTGCCACCATGTGCAACAGCCATTCTAGAGTTCCAAAATTGTTTTGAAGGGTGGACTAGCTACTGGCATTGGTGCACAGCTTCTCCAGGACAGTACTTCAAAGGTGACTGTGGCGATACTTGGCAACGAGGTATGTAGGACTTAGAACTGAAGCTCATGCACTTAACTGTTGGACCTCGTAGGGTTGCACCAGTCAGAGCCAATTCAATAGCTCCTAACAACAATTAGAACAATTTTAAAACTTATTGCAAAGCAGCCCTGTCAGTGTGGATTCTCAAGTCATCTCAAAACAGCCTTTGGGAGCGGGAGGAACGTGGCTTTTGTCTGGAGAAGCAAGGACTCTGGGATTTCAGTGCAGCTCCCCTGATCAGTTCATCTTGTCAAACTTCACTGCAGAGAAAGAAGAATGGGCCCGTGGTGGCCAGCATGACCAGGTGGTCAACCTTCCCCTGCTCTGATGAATAGCAGGTCTTCATTTTCAGTGTCCTCAGTGACTCCAAAACTATAGCCCAAAATCAGTTACTGTCTCCTTAGCTCGCCTGTTGTCTCTCCCAGCTGTCGTCAGACACCTATGTGCTAACCACACATATGCCCCAAACGACAGCTGGACTTGTTCAGACACATCGAGAGGCTTCTTCTTCCACCCTGGCGTCCTCACTCAGCACACTCTTAATGTGTCTCTGGATTTCATAGGTCATGAATCCTCCTCTTGGACCCTTGGGTATGATTTCAACACAGCTGAGAACAGACTGGAAACTCTGATGGTGTAGTTGTTAACTGCTACATCTGCTACCCAAAAGGTTGGCAGTCAAATCCACCAGGCGCTCCTTGGAAACTCTATGGGCCAGTTCTGCTCTGACTTCTAAGGTAGCTCTGAGTCGGACCCAACTTGACGGCAGTGGTTTTGGTTTGGTTTTTGAGGAGAGACTCTGCTGATGATCTAGAGGGCTGAGAGATGGCAAAGGTGGGAAGGGACAGCCAGGGGAGGCCTTCTGCAGATGGCATTGGCCTGGGAGGGAGGACTCATGGTGTGACTCCGTGCTCCCGGACAAAGGTCAGAGGATACTCTGAACCCCAGTATCCTCCTTGTAAAATGAGGGGCTTGCAGTGAGCTGTACATGATCTCTAAGCACCTTTTGGGCCAACTCAGCAATTTGCTCCTCCTTTGAGATGCAAGCAGAGTCAACTGAGTCAAAGTCACCCAAAGAGACTCAGACTTCCAGTCCTAAACTAAAATCAATAGGTGACTTTTTCTTCTGCACAAATTAATGTGCATATAATGGGTACAAAGTCACTTTTTTTTAAATGACAATTTCACTGAGATATAATTTATATGCCATGAATTCATCATTTTAAAACACAGAGTTCCTTGATTTTTAGTATATTCAGTTGTACAACCATCACCACCACCTACTTCTAGGACATTTTCATCACCCCAAAAGAAGCCCTCTATCTATCAGCTGTCACCTTCCATCCCCATCTGTCGGTGGTCACTCTCCATCCCCCCTCCCATGAGCCCCTGGCAACTACTGCTCTGCTTTCTGTCTCTTCAGATTTGTCTATCAGGGACCTTTCACATGAGTGGGATCGTACAACAGGTGGCCTTTTATATCTGGCTTCTTTCACCTAATATCATGTTTTCAGAGTTTATCCCTGCCATAGCATGTGTCAGTACTTTGTTCCTTTTTACAGCTGAATAATATTCCACTTTATGGATATACCAGAAACCCTGACATAGTAGTCATGTGCTATGTCTGCTGACCAAAAGGTCAGCAGTTCAAATCTACTAAATGCTCCTTGAAAATTCTATGGGGTGGTTTTACTCGGTCCTATAGGGTCACTATGAGTCAGAATCAACTTGACAGTACTGAGTGGGTATGGATATACCACACAGCCTTTATGCATTCATCAGGTGATGAACATTTGAGTTGTTCCTGCTTTGGAGCTAATATGAATAATGTTTCTATGAACATCCATGCGCAAATTTTGGTGTGGACATATGTTTTCCTTTCTCTTGGATATATCCTAGGAGTGGCACGGCTGGGTGACACGGTAACTCTACATCTAACATTCTGAGGTGCCATCAAACTAAAGTTTTCTAAAGCTGTTGCATCACTTTACCATCTCCCTAGCAGCATATGAGGGTCACTGTTTCTCCATACGCTCACCAACACTTGCTTTTTTTTTTTTATAGCCATTCTGTGTGGATGTGCAGTAGTCTGTCACTGTGGTTTTGATTTGCACTCTCCTAATGAGCCCTGGAAACCCTGGTAGCACAGTGGTTACACGCTATGGTTGCTAACCAAAAGGCCAGTAGCTTGAATCTACCAGGTGTTCCCTGGAAACTCTAGAGGGCAGTTCTACTCACTGTGAGCTGGAATCGGCTAGACAGCAATGAGTTTGAATGAGCCCTGGTGGGCCAGTGGTTAAGAGCTGCAGCTGCAAACCAAAAGGTCAACATCTTTCCACGTGTTTGCTGGCCCATGTGTATCTCCTTTGGGGAAATGTCTAATTCGCGGGGTTTCTCTTCAGGATAATGAAACATTCTAAAATTAGATTACTTGTAGAGTTCTATAACTGTATAAATAAACTCAAGACTACTAAAGTGTATACTTTAAATGTGTAAATTTTTATGATGTATTAAATCAGATCCTAGCGCAGCGGCTTTTTTAAAAAAAAAAGGTTAGCGTGCACAATAGACACAGGATGGCAGATGTGCGAGAAGAGCGCCAATTCCTAAGCATCACTGCCTAGAAATGGATCCAGCAGATCTGGGCCTGGGGCCCAGGCATCTGCATTTTCACATACTCCCCTGGCGATTCTGACCCAGGACGCTCTAGCGCCTCACTTGGATGAGTGCTGCTCTTGCAGGTCTCCACCCAGGATTCGAGGGAGGTTGCAGAGGTGTTCTAGGGCAGACCAGCTCCTGGAGGTCCCGAGGTAGAAGGCCAAAGAAGTGTACATTTTTTTGAAGCATACTAATGTACTTCTCTCTCTTACACATTTTCTTGAATTTAACTGATGCCTCATTCAATCCAAGGCACACGTGGGCAAAGGAAAACCAAAACCCAAACCCACTGGTGTGTACTGAGTCTGTTTGGACTCATAGTGACCCTACAGTAGTTAACAGCTACAGATGTTAACCAAGAGATCAACAGTTCAAACGCAGCAGCTGCTTCTTGAAAACCCTATGTGACAGTTCTGTTCTGTCCTATAGAGTCACTATGAGTCACTGAGAGTGGGCTGAGGAAAGGGTTGGGAGATAAACATCCTGAGACGAAGCTACTGGGCTTCCCTGTGCCTGCTGGACCTCCAGAGGTCGCGGTGTGCCCAGGGTGGGGACCTGGGCTTGCTGAAGGCTTGGGGGTCTACAGAGGCCTGCACCTGGGAGAAGACCCTCGCAGTCCAGGGCTTTTGCAAGAGAAGGTGGTAGCAGTAAGCAGCTGGACCACAGACTTTGGTGGGTCTTTAGAGGACACCAGAGCAAGGGTAACAGTGACCAAGAGGATCCAGACATCACAGCAGCATGCAGCAAGTCAAAGTCACTCTTCTGTAAGGGCTCGTGACTAATATTTTATCAGTTCTATATAATATAGAAATAAAAAAAAATCAGTGCCATCGAGTCAGATCTGACTCATGGTGACCCAGAAATAGATACATATAAAACATACGCACAAAAATATATGTGTTTTGGATATGTTATCATAAGGGTCCAGTCCCTGGAGAAGGACTTCATGCTTGGTAAAGTAGAGGGTCAGAGAAAAAGAAGAAGACCCTCAACAAGGTGGACTGACACAGTGGCTGCATCAGTGACTTTAAAAGTAACAGTGACAGTGGACACAGTGCCGGGCAAGGCAGTGTTTAGGGTTCTATTATACACAGGGTCACTGTGAGTCGGAACCAACTTGATGACACCTAACAACCACTCACACGCATAACATATACATATTTATATACACATATAAATTACATACATGAGCTGACTTGAAATGTGAGTAAAATTATAGCCCTGCTATATACGTTTACAAGGTTCCTTAGCACGTAAACAACTAGTCATAATTTTTAAAGGACTCTCACAACAGAGACACACCTACCTAAACACACACACGTACATAAATGGCTCAGAAAATGTGTAAACCATCCAAGTTTTACAGGCCAGCAGGGACAAACTGGGACCAGGACCCAGTGTACTTGGCACCACTCCACATCCTGACCCCTGTCTCAACCTTCAAAAACCCTTTCCTCCAGGTAACTCCTGGCTACACAGAAGAGCAGCAGATACTTTTTTTAACTTGCTTTTGCACTCCCTTGAGGGAGGCCCGTGTGCACAGCTGGAGTTCAGGGAGCCCACCACCTGCTTTCAGCACTTACCTTCCCTACTCCCTCCATCCCCCACCCCTGCACACTGGGAGGCTGTCAGCCACGGCCTCATCCTTCAAGGGAGCTGTTAAGCAGCAGCTGGCTTCTTCCTAACTGTGGCATTAGCTGAGCATACGTACTTGAAAACCATCCTCTTGATTCTCATCTTCGTTTCCTGTCGGGTCAAAAGCGAATCCAAGGGGAATTCCAGATGAGGGGCAGAACTGAACTGGAAAGCTCCCACTCTGACCTGCGGTAGGAGACAGGGGGGCCCAAGTTCGGGGTCAAGTCACACACATTCCTAAGAAGACTCAAGGGATAAGAAAGATTAACAACCATGCCTCCGGTCCACTCAACAAATACCAGTGCTGGAACCATCTCCAGTCTCCAAAAAGAAGGTTCCAATGACAAGGAGGGAAATCCAGAGGGAAGTGGTTGCAGCTGGCTGTGTTCTGTATGGACAACCCCTAATTTAACCTTCCCAATCCACAGCCCCCAACCAGCCCATTGACCAGTCGCTGGCAAGTCTGACTCATGGCAACCCAAAGTGTGTCTCAGTAGAACTGCTCTCCCTAGGGATTTTGTGGCTGTGACCTTTTGAAACAGACTGCCAACTCTTTCTTCCTTGGCACCTCTGGGTGGGTTCGAACTGCCATAGTTTTGCTTAGTAGCTGAGTGCTTAGCCATTTGTGTTGCCCAGGGACTCCCTACATCCCCCTCTCCTAGCAGCTGAACATTCTAGCATCTCTCCTGCCTGGGCCATGAGCCTAGAGGACAGGCTCCATGCTCCAGTTATTGGCTATATCCTGGGCACAGCCACTGTGTGAGGCAAGCTGACATGTAAGCTCACTGAATCCACACACATTTAGAGCTCACATTAGTGCTCAGGAAATGAAAATTGAGAAGCAGATGCCAATCTTGCCCAAGGCCATAGAGTTAGTAAGAAAGGGCAAACCAAAAAACCCCGAACCTGTATTTGTCCAGTCGATTCAATTCGCAGTAACCCTATAGGACAGAGCAGAACTGCCCTCGTAGGTTTCTAAGACTGTAGTGTTTATGAAGTAGACTGCCACAGCTTTCTCCTGCAGAGTAGCTGGTGGGTGATTTCACCACTGTACCACCAGGGATCGTTGTACAAAAGGGAGCCAGGACTCAAATCCAGACCACTGGACTTCAATGCCTGTGACCTCCACTGAGGTTCAGTTATGCTCTTCCCTCCTCAGCAGCCAGCACAGGCCTTCAGCAAAATGCAGGCTGACCCAACCTGAGTGACAGTTAACTTTTTTGCTCAGTGGTCAGTCCCTCCAGGCCTGCTCTAAGCTAGAGAGAAGCCAAGCCTCCAAACCAGGGGTGACTGGCAGCCAACCAGCACCCCAAATGGAAACAAGCACCTCTGGAGCTTAGTGTCTGTGTCATGAAGGGAGCAAGAACCACTGATGATGTCAAACAGACATGGGCAAGGGTGGACGCAAGGAATGAACTGTGTCCCCCCTCATATATACATGGCAATTTGCCTGGGCCATGGTTCCAGGTATGGTGTGGTGTTCCTGTGTAAACCGTGTCTCTGTGATGCTAATGAGGGAGGATGGGAGCAGCTGTGTTGGTGAGACAGCACTCTATGTGTGGGATATGCTACTGTGCCTTGGGGTGGCCTCTTGGGATGTAAAGGCAGGCAAGCAGAGATTTGGGGACCCCATATCAGAAAGAAAGCAGTGCTGGGAGCAGAGCACGCCCTTTGGAAAGGACCCCAGGGTCCCTGCACCTCAGAAGCTCCCAGTCTGGGGAAAGACTGAGGACAAGGACCTCCCTCCAGAGCCAACACAGAAAGCTTTCACCCAGAGGTGAGACTCTGATTTTGGACTTTTAACCTACCGGATGACAACAAAATAAAATTTCTCTTTTTAAAGGCATCTACTTGTTGTATTTCTGTTGAAGCAGCACCAGATGGCTACAACAGATGTCTGTGTCATGATGTCAGACAGACACGGACATCTTCACTGAGAAGGAGGACCTGGGAGAAAGTCCAGTGTCTTATAAAAAGGAAGGAGAGAAACCAAGGAAAGCCATTATCCAGACCTTTGAGACACTGGTTTCTTCTTGAGGAACCAAGACCTGAACCCAAACACTGGCTCTCAAAAAACCCCTGGAGAAGCTCCGTGTCAACTGCGAGTCCCATAATTAGACCTCAATTCTAGCCAAGATTTCAAATGGCTAACTGAGTCACATTTCAGCAACGCTTTAAGTAACTGGCTGCTTCCACTACTTGGATTCCTTCATGACGTGCCTGTCACTCCAGGCTGACTGTATCTCCTCCCAGCAAGCTGGGCCCTTCAGACTTTCCTTCCAAACAAAGTATGTCTGATGAGGAACCACTGGGCATTTTAAAGGGGAATAAACTGAAGTCTCAGGTGGGTATGTGGGATGGGCAGAGACGGATGGGGCAACAAACTCAGGCAGAAACCTCTGAGAGGGAAGCCTTAAAGAGATCTCCCTTAAATTTAAGGTGTGATAAAGCAGACATCACAGACCAGTGGGGAAAAGATGTGCTAGTCAGTAAATGACTCTGGGACAAGTGCACAGCCATCTATAAAAAGTAAAGGATAAATAACAAATGGATTCAAGATTTCGATGTGAAAAATGAAACCACTGGAAGCTCTAAAGGAAAACTTGAGAGAATTACTTTATGATGTCAAACTGGAAAATACCTTCCTATGCCTTAAAATCCAGAAACGATAAAAGAAATAAATCCAGAAACCATAAAAGAATGACTGATAAATCTAACATTTAAAAAAGAAAAATAACTTCTGCATGGCAAAACATACCTTAATACAATAAAAAAGCTAAACCAAAACAGAAAACATTTTACAACTCATGTCAGAGACAAAGGACTAGTTTCCAAAATATATAAAGACTTTCTAAGAATCAATATGCACAATAATCCAACTGAAAAATGAAAGCCAAATACAAATGACTGTAACATACAGAGAGAGATCATTTTCTGACACCAGTTTAGCAAAAAGCTAAACACAATGTTTATATGCTTATAGAGAAATCAGACTTGCAAACATTGCTAGTAGGAACATAAGCAGATACAACCTCCGTGGAGGATGTATTTGTCAATATTTATCAAAAATTATAAATGTGCAGGGTTGCAGGGAGCTGAGTCAATAGTAATTAACAGCAGCAACAACAAATTGGATATTTATCCTGAAGATTTATTTCCAGGTAGGTGAAATGATGTATTTTAAGATTATTCATCACAGTATATTTGTAATAGCAAATGTCCATCAAAAGATGATTAGTTAATTGAACCTTGGGAAACTCTTATAATGAAACATTGATCAGTTATTTTTAAAAAAGTAACAACAGATAGGTATCTGAGGACTGCCCATTAAGTTCGCAAAGTCATCCTAGAAAAAGGGCTACACACCACGTTGCTGAAGGTTCCCCTTGGGAAGCTATACACCAACGTCAGTACCTACTCCACCCTTCAATGCAATTTTGGTACTCTTTCTGACAAGGCCCTCAGAGCTGCTGTCGTATGACCCTTGATGTCCTGAATGTCATCAAAATGTCTTCCTTTCAATATTTCCTTTATCTTCAGGTTAAGAAAAAAGTCATTGGAGACCAGATTGGGTGAGTTGGGAGCATGTTTGAATGGTTATTTGTTTACTGGCTAAAAACTCCCTCACAGACTGCTATACAATTAAGTGAGCAAACTTGCCACCAGGCTACCGTGCACAATGGCCATTGCAGATAGTGTTTCAAAGTTGTTTTGAAGGGTGGACTAGGTGTGGCATGGGTGCACAGCTTCCCAAGGGGAGCACTTCGAAGGTGACCATAGTGAAATTCAGCAATGAGTAAGTACCACTTAGAACAAGTAAGTTCGCAGACTTGTTGGATCTCTCTCTCTCATACACACACAGAGGAAAAGATTTCCAAGATAAAATGAAGATTTTTTAAAAAGCAAGGAACAGAACAGTTTTGTAGACAATATGCTTCCTTTGGTGTTAAGAGAGAAGAAATAACATAATTCATATTTGCTTCACTGATGTGAAGCAATGCTGGAAAGAGATCCAGGAGAGCTGGAGGAGGCGCACTGGCAAACGGGAAATGAGCGGGTGTGAGGGCAGCTTTTCCCTGGATACCGTTTCATGGAACTCTATGCCCGGATTACTCAGTTAAAAAAAAAAAAAAAATCTCGAGACCAACAGCTGGGTGTATTTATCTGCGTTAAACAGGAAGGATACAACTTCAGAACCAGGCAAGATGGAAACAGCTTAAGTCAGAAGTTAAGGCATTTAATTTAATTGGTGGTCTGGGAGCAAACAGCTGCCTTTCATCTGCTTCAGTGTGCTGTGTGTCTCAGAAGGATGCCTGCCCACTTTCCCTCCTTCCTGTAATCATTGCTGGGCAGTCACTCTGTCACAGCCAGCACATCCGCTTCTCACCACCAGGTGTTGAAAGTAAGGCTTCCAACACCTAAAAACCCACCCTGACAAAAGAGCACCCAGCAAGAGCCTTAATTTATAGCTACTTGACGATTTCTTCCCTCAAACTAAAGTTACAGGGAGAAAAACAAGGGGCAAATCACTTGCCTTGTCTATGCAGGTAAGAAACGGAAACAAAAAGCCGGCAGCAGAGATATAAAACCTGAAGCCACAAATCAGACGGAACAGTGACTGAAATCACAGTCACCTAAAAGCCCTTCTAAAGCATTGCCGCGAGTCTGCTTGACTGTGTTAGACGTCATGTGCTCGCTTGCTTACACAAATACTGGAGAAAACCAGCTGCTGTCAAGCTGACCTCAGCTTAATGGAGACTGCCTATGTCAGAGGAAAACTGTCTTCTACAAGGTATTCAGTGGTGGTTTTTTTTGGAAGCAGATGGCCAAGCTTTCCTTTCAAGGCGCTTCTTGGTGGACTCAAACCTCCAGCCTTCCAGTTAGGAGCTGACTGTGCTGTTTGAAGCCCCAAAGGACTCCGCAACTAAATAGACGTCCAATTCTTTTGTATAACAAATTCTGCTATGATCTAGCTTTTCTGAAGCTCAGTCAAACTCAGGCAAAATGCAGGGGTATGTTTCTGTCCTCTGAAATAAGACAAAGCCACTCTGTACCTTCTTTCACAGGCAAGTAATAATTGTGTTCCCCACGTGCAAGTTTCCTGGCTCTCTGTTATGGTCACACCCTTGTTCCCCAATCTCTAGCCTAAGAATCAGCTCCCACAATTGAGCATCGTTTTCTAGGTGCGGTCCTGGATGCCGAGGTAAAATTTCCTGCCTTCTGGGAACACGTGGGCAGGGCAGCTGCTCCAACAGTACCAACCATGAAGTATTTGGCCATGGTTTTCTTACACGACCATACTCTCCCTGAGGACATGTGATTCCCCTTCCCCGCCAATGCCATGCTGCCAACTGCCCACTTGCTTTCAGAGAGCACAGTGTGAATTCTGAGCATCCTCACCTCATCCTAGCCCCCAGGGGCATGCTGGGAGAGACACGTGGTATGATGGAGCCAGTCCTGGCTTAAAGTCAAGAGCTCTAATTCTCCCCCACTTAGCTGTCCTGAGCCTGCTGTGTGGCCCTAGGCAGCCACTCAGCCTCTCTGAGCCTCAGTTTCCTCATCTGTAGTCCATGCAGCTCTTCCCTCCCAATCTGCCATCTTTGCTGTCTCCAGGTCACTCATTCTTTTCAGGACATGCTACCTCAATGTCAAGGCCAGCAGAGTTGGATCTGGGTGCCATTACCTCCATGAACACCTAGTAAAGCTTCACAGAGAATCACTTTCTTTCAAAAGTCAGGTCCTGTGTGAAGGAGAAAAGTCTGGTGGCCTAGTGGTTAATAGCTATGGCTGCCAACCAAAAGGCCGACAGTTTGAGTCTACCAGGCATTCCCTGGAAACTGTATGGGGCAGTTCTATTCTGTCCTATAGGGAAGACTCAGAATCTACTTGCTAACAATGAATTTGGTTTGGGTTTGGCGTGAAGAAGGGTGAGGTTTCAGCTGTCGTCAGCTCTAACGCTTTTAAGGAACACGTGCTGAGTTGACATCATGGCTGGAGCTCCTGGTCTGGTTGTGCCTGGATTGAACAATGTCTCCTAGATTTTTGTTTTTGGACCAGGCAGCATCTGATTCTGTTGTACACAGGGTTGCTGTGAGTTGGAATCAACTAGACAGCACTTAATAACGAGTGTGTTTTTGCACTACAGTGCATGGCTGCTTATGGTCCACAGTGAGGTTCTCACTCTCCCAAAACCAAACCCACTGCCTTCAAGTTGATTTTGATTCATAGCAACACCATAGGACAGAGTAGAACTGCTCCACAGAATTACCAAGAAGTATCTGGCAGATTTGAACTGCCAACCTTTCAGTTATCAACAGCATCCAACCACTAGGCCACCAGGGTTTCCTGTTCTCCCAAAGTGACATGCACTTCTGGGAACGATCTGGCTCTAACTAGAAGTAATGCTGGCTCCTAAATTCTAGAGGTTTTATTAGGATTAACCCAGGAATGTCATTTTGGAAAACCACTTCCTCACTCAGCCTGCATGTAAACAGTCTTCAATTCAAGTAATTAGAGCTTTCCAGAACAAATGCCCCTTCTTAATTTTCTCATTTGACTTTTAAATAGGAAATAATACATGAGAGTTGACATCCAGAAAGTATTAAAATGTCCACGTTGATGGCTCTCTCCCTGTCCTTGAGCCCCATCTGCCCAGTCCCCAATCACCCCCCTATGGAAACCACTGTGTTCCGCCTCTGAATAATGCCACCAGGTTTTCTTTATGCATCTACAAGGCAAATACAAGCACAGTTTCTCATTCACCTCCCTTCATTTTTCATACAGTAAATAATGTAGCATTTTCACCTTGTTTTTTATATTTAGTTTGTTCTTCAGTATTTCCATAGCCACATCTGGGGGAGCATCCTCATCTACTTTCCATTGCTGCCCCCTGTCCATTAGGTGGCTGCTCCAGGATGCACTGGACCTGCCCCCTGGGAACAGACAATTGGACTATCTGAAATAGTCTGCTGTGATAGGCAATGCTGTGATGAATCATCTGTGTGTGCATTATTTGGCATCTACAGAAGTATCAGCAGAATATAGGCCTAAAAGTAGAACCTGTGGGCCAAAGGGTTGAAGTCTTTGTCGTTTGGACAAATCCAGTCAGATTCCTCCTATAAAAGTTGCACAGTTGGTACTCCCACCAACTGTGTATAGAAACACCAGTTCCCCAGAGACTTGCCATTAAACTTTGGATTTTTTTCTCAGCGAAGCTTGGTGGTGTAGTGATTAAGTGCTATGGCTGCTAACCAAAGGGGTTCTTAAAAACCCTATGTAGCAGTTCTACTCTGTCCTATAGAGTCATTATGAGTTTGAATTCACTTGATGACAGTCGGTTGTTTTTTGGTTTTGGGGTTTTTTTGGCACTTGGCTTGGCTTAAGCAACAACAACAATAAAACCCAAACCACTTGCGGCCAAGTTGATTCTGACTCACGGTGACCCTACAGGAGAGAAGAACTGCCCCACAGTGTTTCCAAGGAGCTCCTGGTGGATTTGAGCTGTCAGCTTTTAGGTCAGTAGCCATAGCACTTGACCACTACACTACTAGGGTTTCCTTTGCTAATTAAAAAAAAAAAAAGACTCAGTGCTGTCAAGTCGATGCCAACTCATAGTGACCCTGGAGGGCTCAGTAGAGCTGCCCCATAGAGTTTCCAAGGAGTGCCTTGTGGATTTGAACTGCTGACCTTTTGGTTAGCAGCCACGACACTTAACCACTATGCCACCAGGGTTTCCTCTGTTAATTTAGCAAGAGAAAAATGATATGCCAGTTGCAGATTTGTTATTATATTAAGTGAGCTTGGGCATCTTTTCATGCATCTAAAGGCCCTTTTTGTTTTCATTTTCCGGGAGCCATCTGTGTTCCTTGTCCATCTCTGTTGGGTTGTTCAAAAATGTCCCTTTCACAAACAAGAGCCATAGCTACCATACTCAACTCAGATGGAAGAGCCATCTGGAACCAGGAGCAACAAGAAATGAAGATGTTGTCTAGATTCACTTAGCCCAGAGTAATTCCTTCCTAATGTCCCTGGGTGGCACCAACAGTTGGCGCTTCACTACTAATCAAAAGGTTGACAGTTCAAATCCACTCAGCAGTGCCATGGAAGAAAGTCCTGGCAACCTATTTTGGTAAGATTACAGCCACTGAAAATCCCACAGAGCACAGTTCTATTCTGAAACACATGGAGTCACCATGAATTGGCATTGACTTGACTATAATGAATTTGGGTGCTTTTTTTGGTTTGTTTGTTTAGTTCCTTCCAAGAGAAAAGAGGAGGTAGGAACTGTACTTCAGTATTGAGTCTCTGTTGTCCTGAGGCAGCTACAGTTTTTGTCTGCTCTCAAGTTTGCTTCCTTTCCCCATTTTTCTGCAACACAGCCCCTCTTCCTACTGGATAATCAGATTCATGTGTTTCCCCCATTCCCACTCCTACTGGATGAGCATCTGACTCAGATCTGGCTAGAGAGTCTCCTCCTCTGGGCTCCTATGATTGGCCAAGGGACTAGCACGTGATCTAAGCTTGACCAATCAGAGTCTTCCCTGAGACTATTGAGGGATCTACAGAGACAGAGGTACATTTTCTTTTTACTAGGGCCACTGGCTTTCAGGACCACTTTGCCATGTCAAGGAAACCTGCCTAGGAATGCAGCCAACACAGGAAAACAAAATTGAGAAAGAGAAAAAAAGACAGATGCTTTATAGCCTGCTTGAGCCTTTTGATCTCGTTCTACTTGGAACCAGGATTCACAAGCTGGTAAGTGTCCTCTTCTGCTTATGACTAGATTTCTGCTGCTTGTAACTAAACCAACCAAACCCACCGCCGTCAAGTCAATTCTGACTCGTAGCGACCCTACAGCACTAGCAACTAGAGAGATCCTAATACAAACACCCCAAGTCTTACACTCACCCTCTCTGGGCTGATGTCCAGAGCATCACAGACTGTCATGGCAAAGTGCTTGGACCTCTCGAAACTCCTTTTCCCAACACTGTGAGAGCCATCCAGCAGAAAAAGGACATCCACTGCAGCTGAGCACTGCATCACTAAGAGAGAAACAAAGAATGCATGACACCAGCTGCCCTACAGTCTGGGTCATGGGCAGAAATGACGTGGGGGTGGATGGAGCACAATAGGGAGACAACGTGGTGGAAGGGACAAATCCAATTCAACAACACTATTGAGCTCAATGACAGGGAGGGTCCCCTGAGCCAGGGAGGGACACTGAAGGGTGCTGGTCTCAGCTCTTGAGGAGTCCTAGTCTAGCCAGAGACGCAGTCAGGCATCCTTTTACACGAAGCAACATTACTCAAGAGTTAAAGTAGCAATAAGAACAAGTAGCAGTTATTGCATGTAATGTATTATTTAATTTTCTCTTTTTTATTTCCAGTCAACAGGTAAGGAAAATAGGGTACATGACAATTAAGTAACTTTCCTAAGGCCCAAGTCCCAAGAAGTGGCAGAGCCGGGAATCAAACCCAGGACGTCTGGCTCCGCAGTTCATGCTCCTACCACCTCATCATATGGAGACAAGGGAGCGGGAGGCCCCAACTGAGTAGAGAATTTCACCAGAGAGGGAAGAAAGGACGTTCTGGCTGAGGAAGGGGCATGCAAGGCCCCTGGTTATGGGCTGCAGGAGGGAACACAGCTTATCACTGAAGGAGAAGGAACACAGCGGGAGAGAGACTGGTGATGTAGACAGTGATCATGTAAGAGAAACCCTCAAAGCACAGGCCAAGAAATCGGGCACCGGGAATTACTGAGGGTTTCCGCTCCAGAGAGTGACTCAGTTGGCCCCTGTTTGGAGAAATGACTTTGGCCCCGGTGAAAAAGTGGGAGTACAGTGAAAAGTATCGGGAGTACAAGTTTCCCTTGTGTCTGTCACACAGAACCTGAAATGGGTGTGTGGAGGACTACGTAAAACACACACTTACTTCTGCTGGCAGCGGAAATCTTCCAAACAGTCTCCGTACTTACATGGACTTCCTGAAGAGGGAGAGACGCGGGCACTAGGAGAGAAAACACCAGAAGGGGTCATTCCAAGGGGCAGTGGAAACATCTTCCTCTCCACAGAAAGTGAATACCACGATCCAGTGACAGCAGAGAAGATGGGATGCAAAGGAGTTTAAAGATGTGAAAAATTAACAAAAGGATAGCATAAAAAATTCCCCTGAATACCCTTCTCTATCAAGGTGAAATCTGCATATTTTAAGAAAAATAAAAAATACACAGAAGAGCCATAGAGAGGTTGAGATTCTAACTAGGCTTCCAGCCTTGGTTAAATATAAAAACTGGGTTTCTCACTGGGATACAGCTGCCTGCACTATCTCTAGATACCCCCTTGGGAGCATCCCCTCTCTGAACCTCTCAGACGAAACATGTCACTGCCATACAAACCAGCTTGGATGAGCAGAGCCAATGCAGAGAGAACAGGTTTCTTAGAAAAGCACAAAAGCAAATGCTAGTAACAAATGATACAATGCTGTAATCCAAATACCCAGAGAGCATTTTTAAAGGTGAAACTTAAACGATCAAACTTTAAATTTCAATGAAATTTGGGAAAAATTAAGTAAGAAAAAAAAATTTTCCGGTACAATCACTGTAAATTGGTACAACTCTTTTGGCAAGGAAATTGGACAAATGAATTAAGTCATTAAAATGTTCACACTCTTTAACCCTCCAGTACCACACCTGGGAATGGGTCCTAAAGAAAAAATGATTTTAGAGAAAGAAAAAATATGCATCAAGACACTGTCATCACTGCTGTTTGCAAGGGAGAAATGCTAGAAAAATAGACATCCCAAAAGACAGGGGCATTTGTAAATGCTGATTTATTTGTTCTAGGCAGTTAATACAAACGAGGGCTAAAAAAGCATTGGGGTAGACAGTTCCTGGGTAAATTTTTCTTTCTTTTTGATATCTAATCATGGTCTAGGAGCAACCAGTAACAATTTAAAAAATATGCTTTGGGGGCAAGGTGTGCCAAAGCAGCCACAGGAATTGAGAACGGTGAGCCAATCACAAAGAAGTCCTGCAAACAATGAGGGTATCACCTAGAAGACACAGTTTTGAAAAGACAACACCCTACTGCAAATGTCCTTGGTAGACTGCAGTGTCAGAAGACCGGTACAGGTAGATGCTTCATAAAGATGGAGAAACACAGCGAGGGTGGGCAGAGCCAGGAACAGAAAGGGCCAGAGGAAGAGGGCAGACGCATGAATGTGACCATGACGAGCTGCTGGGTGACAAGGAAGCTGGGAAAAGCAGGAATCAGCAGCGAGCCTCGGCTTCCAAGGTTAGCAGCTGTCAGGAAAGTGACCACACCAAAATCAAACCAGAAAAAACAATACAAAACAAAACAAAACACTGCCATCAGGTCAATTCCAACTTACAGTGACCCTATAGGACAGAGGAGAAACAGCCCCAGAGAGTTTCTAAGGAGCGCCTGACAGATTCAAACTGCCTATGTTTTGTTTAGCAGACATAGCACTTAACCAAGACACTACCAGGGTTTCAGAAAAGGTCATGTACTGGAGGGGCAGGCTCTTGCATGCAGGGCCCATGGAGTTTGCAATCGGACAGCTGGACTCGGCATCCTTGGGCAGGTCCCACTCTCTCTCCCAGCTCTACCTTGTAGGTGGCCCTACCATCCCTACTCCACTGCAACCTGAATCCATTCCAGTCTTTCCCAGCCGCTTTCCCACCACTGTCACCGGGCAGCTTCTGCTCAAACTCCCTTCGACCCTACTCAGAAGAGGTGGTTCTAGTCTCCATGCTGAACAAGTGATGCACTGCCCAGTCCAAAGCTGGCAGACAGATGTCTCATCAGGACTGTCCACCCTTGTCACTACTGCTCTGACAACCAGAGGCAGAGATAAGACATGAACTATAAAGCAAAAACAGTAGACTAATCAAAGAAAAAAAAAAAGGTGCTCTATGTGCATAGACAACAGCAGATGCTAGAACAAAGGCAAGGAGAACACTGAGAAAACAAATCAGCCAATTAATAGGTCAGCAAATTGGTCTTCTAAGAAATAGCCTGTATGGCTGCTTTCAGAGAGCATCGAGCTCTCGTCCATAGCTCTTCTGGCCCCACTGCTGCCCAAGTTAAACACCATCCCACAATGCAGTGCTGCTCCTATGGGTCCATCTTCCCGGTGCCCCTGGAACACTTCCACCCCTTCGTCCGTAGAGCCGGGCCTGGCTTCCTGTACACAACACGAAGGCAGTTAAATTGCCAAACTGAGCCCAAGGGCAATCCCTAAGGAATCTGCCCCCTCCATAAAAAAATCCCCAAATCCGCTGCTGTTGAGTGCAACTCATAGAGAACCTACAGGACAGAGAAGAACTGCCCCGTAATAGGATTCCAAAGCTGTAATCTTTCCGGAGACAGATTGCCACATCGTTCTCCTGTGAGTGACTGGTAGGGTCTAAATCGCTGACCTTTCAGTTAGTGGCTGAGCGCTTAACAACTGTGCCACCAGGAATGCCCAAGGCCCTGCAAAGAAAAGCAGTCTTCCTTTTTAAATGTTGTACCAGCTGGAGAAAGGCCAGCGATTGCCCAGAGATGAGAAGGAGGGGTAGTTCTGTGGCCAGAAGTAAGGGCGTCACTCAGGCAGCCCTGCCTCTCTGCAGCATGCGCTCAGCTGTTAAGGTGAGCACACTTAGGGAACATCACTGCCACTCCCCCTCAAGAGTCTGCAGAGGTTCCCTGGACAGAGGATTGGCTAATGTGTGACTGTGGCTGCTACTTCTAACCAAACTGGTCAGCTCCTTGAAAGACATCTGCCAGGGCTCAGGGCCTTTCAGCTGGGCTAACGAGCAGGCGGGACTGAGAATGAATCATAAACCTGCTCACTTTACACATCAGAAAACTGAAAACTATAACTTCTTTTTCTCTTGAGAAGTGCCCAAACTGGTGGAGCCAGCCCAGACAGAATCAGGAGATCTGGGTTTCAGTCCTAGCTCTGCTACCAACAGCTATGTGACCTCAGGCAAATCACGCAGCCTCTCTGGGCCTCATCTGCCTCAGCTGTCCAACCCAGAGACGGCCAGAGCAAGTGCACATGAACACACTGTGTAAGCTGGACTGGGCCCAGAGGTGACATTCCATCGCTAACTTGGGCTGTGCCTTGGGCTACAGGGACCTCATCCAGGCCCTGCCTCAGACATGCCTCACTAGTCCTGAAGCCCCTGACCATGAAACCACTCTTACTCTGTCCACCCAACATGGTCAGGGGCCTTCATGAGTATCTGTTTCCTGAACACAGACTATGAGCCAGGCACAGTGCTGGGCGTCAAGTTTCTACTATGACGGATAAAGAATGTGTACAGTGTCTTTCCTCATAGACTGCACAATGAGAGCAGAAGACAGACATAATATTTAAAAACTTACACAGAGCACAGTCACGTGTGCTAAGAGCAGGTATCAGGGCCATGGAGGTTTCAGTATTGGGATGCGACCTGATCTGGGGTCTCCACGATTCAGGACCCCTTGCGGGAGGGAGCAAGGATGCTGGGCAGGGCTGAATGGTGTGTGAGGCTGCAGCACAAAGCACAGAGGGGAGAGTGGCACCAGAAGGGCTGTAAGACGGCCTTGAGGTCAGATCAGGGAGGGCCTCAGAAGAGCAAGGGGAAGTTACTTTCTTAGGAGGGGGTAGTGGGTGGAGAAGCATCCAGAAAGGATCAGTGGCCACTGTGGGGGACACAGGCTGCGGGAGAGACAGGGGACCCAGCGTGACTGCTCACAAGGCTACTGCAGTGGTCCCAGCATGAGATCATGGGGCTTAGGCCAGGCAGGCAGCCCCCAAGGAGAGAGCAAGGGGATGGATGTGAGAGATCCTTGGAAATATTTTTACTTGATTTTACAACCGGATTTGAAGCAAATCAACAACCCCAACCCACCTGTCACCATAACCCATCTTACCTGCGGGGAACAGAAAAACACAGATGGCTTCCAACAACAGGAGAGCAGGCATGGTGATCTAGCTCTGGGACCAGAAAAATGAAAGCCAACAATTAGCTGTGTGAACTTCCTGAGTCACACCACCACCAAGATGACAACTGTGCAGCCCTTGCCAGGACACAGATACTATCCTCGAGGCCCCTCCTGGCCATAATGAGCTACAAAAGCCCATGTAAAACATGACTCCAGCTACTTAGATGTTAGCTGACAATCTAATGTCTTCCGCAGAACACCAGACCCCATGCCTGAACCTGTCCCAGCTCCTCAAGCCTCCGGGAGTGTGCCCTCAGCCCCCAGAGTCAGTGGTGCTAAGTTCTAGCTCCACCTGGCCTGAGCGGCACATGACCTTGGGGTCTCCACTTCTTTATAAGCAGTTAGAGTATGACAGATTGAAGACGTGTTGTTCAATATTCTCATTTTATGAAAACCTAGCAAGGTTTCCTTTCCTTACCTAGGAGAATGGCGTGACAAGAAAGCCTGGGCTGCCTAAATTATTTATAAGCAGTAACACAGCTTATGAAAAACGAAATGTATTTTTTTCAAAAGTTTTCTTTTTTTTTTATTGACTAAGAACACTTCTAACAACAACAACAATCCAAACCGATTGCCAGTGGGTTGATGTCAACTCATATTGGCTTATAGGACAGAGTAAAACTTCCCCACAGGGTTCCCAAGGAGCAGCTGGTAAAATTCAGTTACACGGGGCCTGACTTAAGTTTCAAGAGGGTTACTAGGGCAGAAACTGGGTGCTTTCAATAATAAGCTATAGACCTTAACTTGGGTTCTATAAGAGCACTGGTAAGGACTGAATTGTGTTCCCTCAAGACAAATATTGGAATCCTAACCGCCATCCCTGTAGATGGAGCCTTGTTTTGGGAATAGCGTTTCACGATGTTCATGAAGCTGAATCCTAAACGTAATCACATCTAATGAATAAGATGATTAAAACCAAAAATCCCACTGCTGTCCAGTCGATTCTGACTCATAGTGATGCCACAGGTCAGAGTATAACTGCCCATGGAGTTGTCAAGGAGTGCCTGGTAGATTTGCACTGCCAACATTTTGATTAGCAGCTATAGCAATTAATAACTATGCCACCAGGGTTTCCGATTAAGAGGTTAGACACAGGAATAAACAAAAATGGGGAAACAGAGTTGTCACATGGTAGCATCCAGAGAACCAGGACTGTGGGGCTAGAGAAGCTGAAACAGGGATCTTCTTCCAGAGCCATTAGAGAGACAGACTTCCCCTATACCTGGTGGCCTCAATTCCAACTTTCAGCCACTCAGCTGTGAGAAAACAAATTTCTGCTCTTTAACGCCAACAATTACACTTGCTACAGCAGCACTAGGGAACTAAGGCACATACTCAAGCCTTTGAATTTTAGCAGTCAAGTTCATAATCATCCTGTTAATCATGACACATGATTCAGACAGTCTTACTTAGAGCAGGTGCCCAAGGACTGTAAGTAGAGGGAAGGGTCACACAGAATAAAAATAAAAGATTTTTTCCCAGTACAATTTAGCAAGGAAGCATCTAGAAATACTTCAACACTAGGTTCTAGGAAATCTATTCTTTTTTGCTCTTTAGGATTCAGTAGATTCAAGTTCACCCTACAGTTTTTTCTGCAGTAAAACAGCCCACAAAAAAAAATGTCTTGTGAAGACCATACAAATCAACACATAGCTCTTAACTCTTGCTCTGTTAAACAGACAACATTGACACTCACTCCAGAACTAATTCCAGAGAGCACACCCAGTGCAGAGACAGGAAAGGGAAACAGTGCAGGGTGCCAGGAGAACCCTAAGTTCCAGAGACAAGGGCGAGACGAGGGAGTGAGTTAGTGTGTGGTCTCACAAGGAGGCACCAGCCTTAGGGAACTCATTCAACCTGGAATCTGAGATGTCCCTTTAATATCTTAAATAGAGTTGTCTCCTCATCTAGGACAGGGATAGCAGGCAGGAGGGCTCAGTTTTCATTTATTGCATCTTGGGAACATAGGCCTCTGTCCCTCCACTAACCAAAACCAGCTGCCATCACACTGACTCCAACTCATGCCAACCTATGTACGAGTCAGAGTAGAACTGCATTCCATGGGGTTTTCCACCGACAATTTTCTGGCAGGAGACCACCAAGCAGTACCTCGGGGTGGACTCGACCCTCCGACCTTGTGGTTAGCAGCTGGGTGTGCTAATCGTTTGCACCGCCCAGGTCCTCCTCCCACCTCCACTGGTGATGTTGTCAGTTCTCCCAAACACACAGAAGATGTTTCCTGATCAATCTTTCGCATCACCCAAGTATCTTTCACCCACCATGCACCGAAAATGATTCGCTATGCTTGTCTTATGCTGCCACCAACTCCCTAAGCTGCTGAGGGAACGAGATAGAAGCACAGAAAGCTCCTCCTGCCATAAAGTGCTTGGTAAACATGGGCTCCATCCCGCCACACCCTCAAAACTCAAGCCACTTGACTTTGTTATGTGCCTCTGCTTGCCAGGTTCAATGTTTTTCTAGAGTCTCCTAAGTCTCTGCTCATTAAACAAAACTGACGTCACCAACATGCACATGGACACAAGCAGTATCAAGTGTTGAGATCTCATGATGCTGGCTGGCCCTTGGCGGCGGCTCCTTGGCAACCCTCTGGTACCGTTCTGCTGTGTCCTCCAGAGTTGCTGAGTTGTGATTGACTCGATGCAATGGGTTTGGTTTTCGGTTTTTACACCTGTGGATGTCATCCCATTTGGGAAGAGGGTTTTCTGTGTCTCATTAACGAGGGCACTAGCACTGTGTGTCCTAAACCTAACTGTCGAGTTTTAAGGAGCTGCACAGACACAGGGACAAGTGTGACAGACAGGGAGACAGATGCCACATGAAGATCACCAAGGAACCGAGCAACAGAAGCTGAAAGAGACGTGGGGCTTCCCAGTAGAGCAGGGGTTGGGGGGGCCTTCCCCTACAGCTGGGGCCCTGAGTTCAAACTTCTAGCCTCATAAACTGTCAGAAAAAAATTCTGTTGTTTAAAGCCACCCACTTGTGGCACTTCTGTCACAGCAGTACTAAGAACCTAAAACTTCCCACCCCACCATCTCATGAATATTCAGTGTAGTCCCCCTCCCCACGTATCAAAGTTTTCTCACAATACTTACTTGACATTCAAAGTATAACTCTCAACTAAAACTTCTAAAAAGATGAATTTCACAATAAAATTTGACAGCTGCTATCATCTAGTGAACATTTCTGCATACAGGCCCTTGCTCCATACTTAGTGTTTGCCTCCCTTCTGCTAATCCTTACAACTAGCCAGTGAGGGTGTATTATACCCATTTTACAGGTGAGAAAACTGAGGCTTACAGAAGTCACGTGTTTTACCCCAGGCTACCCAGCTAATGGAAACCTTGATGGCATAGTGGTGAAGCGCTATGGATGCTAACTTAAAGGTTGGCAGTTCAAATCCACCAGGCACTCCCTAGAAACTCTATGGGGCAGTTCTACTGCCCTATGGGCTTGCTATGAGTTGGAATTGACTCGATGGCAATGGGTTGTTTTCTCTGGGTTTTTTTTTTGTTTTTGGTAAGCAGCTAATTAGGCCCTGGTGGCACAGTAGTTAAATGCTTGGATGCTAACAGAAAGGCTGGCAGTTCAAATCCACTAAGTGCTCCTTGGAAACCCCATGAGGCACGTCTTCTATTCTGCGCTATGAGGTTACTGTGATTTGGACTCGTCAGCAGTGGGTTTTGGCTTTTACTCAGTTAATAAGCAAATTAGACCCTGTTGAAATCTGTTCAATCTGTCACTGTCATGGATCAAGCTGTGTCCACCTAAAAATGTGTGTAACCATTTGACTGGGTCATGATTTTCAGTATTTTATGATTGTCATCCATTTTGTGACTTTCTTAGGCTATATGTTAAAGCCGATTAGGATGAGACTGTAAAGCCCTTCCTCAGGTCCCCTCCCTGCTCCATTGTAAAGGGAGTTTCCCTGGAATGTGGCCTGTATGATCTTTTAGCCTTTCATCCTACAGGGAATAAAAGGATAGGGGAGCAAGCAGAGAATGGAAAACCTCACACCATCAAGAAAGCAGTACCAGGAGAAGAACGCGTTCTTCAAACCTGAAGTTCCTGTGCCAAGATGCTCCCTAAACAAAGACAGATGCAACACGAGGACCCTTCTCCAGAGGGGACAGAGGGAAAGCCTTCCCCTGGAGCAGACACCCTGAGTTCAGATTTGTAGTCTACTGGACTGTATAAGAATAAACTTTCCTTTTTAAAGCCACCCACTTTGTGGTATTTCTCTTAGAGCAGCACTGCTAAGCCAAGTGCCATGGAGTCAGATCCGATGACCACAATAGTCACCTTGTTGGTTTGGGAGAATGCCTCAAAGACTTTGGGGCTAGGAGGTGAGGGAGCATGCCAGGTTCTAGAAAAAAGCTATGAGCTGTGGGCAGTAACACATGAATGGAAACCTACTGCCATTGAGTTAGTTCTGACTCACAGTGACGCTACAAGACAAAGCAGAACTGTCCCATAGGGTTTCCAAGGTTGTAAATTCTTACAACAGATGCCATATCTTTCTTCTGCGTAGTAGCTGGTGGTTTCAAACTGCTGATGCTTTGGTGAACAGCGATTAAACCCTGCACCCCCTAGGCTCCTTAGAAGAACTTAAGCGTAATATAAAAATCCTGCCACCCAGAATGCAGCCCCACAGCAGTTTTCTACCACTTTTCCCATACTCCAGCCCCTAACAGAGGAGACCACCAGGATTTCTGCCTTCTTGCACACAGCGTTCCTGAGCAACATGTAACCAAAGGGCAGGACCAGAGCACTCCTTTCCAGCTGCACCTGGCCCAGCCTTTTTATTCCACAACATCTGGCTCATCCAATTCATTCCTTTCTGTTCCATGACTCAGGCTAATCCTACTCCTCCCACCCTCAGATTCTGCAGCAGTTGGGACAGGTGAGTGCAGTCCAGCGGCAGGACACTGAGACAACATCACACTCTGCACCCCTGGGGATCACATGCTGCATGACATAGGAAGAAACAAAAGCCAAAACAAGGCGACTTTTGAAAAGAAGGGCCAGAGTGCAGACAGCTGAAGGCAGTTTTGCAGGACAATGCCCCCACTTCTCTGATCTGAAATGAGATGAGGGCAGGGTGAAAGAGAACACCACTTCCACCTTCTTACAGAGTGCAGACCCAACCCCAAATATTAAATTACCCCTTGGCAGCCCGTATGTGAATCCTTGAGATGGAAATCGGAGCCCTTCTTCACAACGGTGTGCATCTGAACAGGAAAGACTAAAATCAGAGAGAAGGTCTCTGGCCAGCAAGTTCTTGCTGGCTTTCTCTGGAACAATCCTCCTCCTTGTCCACTTGGCAAAATACTTGGCTCAGGCCCAGACAATCAAGGAAGTGGGTGACAAGTTTCTAGTTTGATATGTCAGGGAGAAAAATTTAAAAGCTATTCAGGAAGGTCATGTTCCCCTTGGAACTCAATCCACAAAGTTTTAGCACCCAACAGGTTCACAACAGGTTCACAACAAGAAGTTAGCACCAACGGCTGAATGATGGGACTCTTCTGGATTCCCTAATGCTTACAGGGAGAAAGATGGGTGGATGGAATAAATCACAGGGCCCGCCACCTTTGCTATGTCTGCTAAGAGACATTTGCAGCCAGAAAAGCTTTTGATTGATGATTGCAAATCTATTAGGTTGTATAGGACACAAATTCACTGCAGAGGAAATCTGGGAAGCCCCGAGGTATGGGAGCCAGCACCCAAGACTGAAGTTAGGAGACAGGATTCTAGCTTACTCTGCTTCTAAACAGCTGGGTGACTATAAGGCCACAAGCTCCCCTGCCTCAGTTTAGTCATCTGTCCAGTGGGGGAGAATCACAGTTTAACAAACTCAATTATTATTTTTAAAATACACACACACACATGCAAACCAAAGCAGATGCTATAGAGACAATCCCAACTCATGGTGACCACGCGTGTAAAAGGAGCAGACCTGTACTCCATAGGGCATTCAATGGCTGATATCTGCAAAGTAGATCACCAGGCCTTTTGGAGGGGACACCTCAGGTTCAACTCAAACTGCCAACCTTTTGGTGAGCGGCCAAGAGCGTAAGGGTTTGTGCCACGCCGGGACTCAACTGTTGTATAACCAAATCAAAGCTGCTGTTCAGTTGATTTTGACTCATCGCGACCTTACAGGACAGACTAGGCTTTCTAAGGAGAGCCTGGTGGATTCAAATGACTAACGTTTTCTTAGCAGCCACCGCACTTAAGTATGACATCAGCAGGCTTTCCCAGTTCTTGTACAGATCCAGTGAAATCGTGTGAGAAAGTCCCTCCTAAACTGTAAAACACTTTGTAAACACAATCTACCACCTGTCTGTTAGTTCGTCGCACTGTGGTGGCTTGCAGATTGTTCTCATTCTAGAGGACACACCACTGGCATTTCAAAGGTCAGCAGGCTCAGTTGTGGTGGACAAGTTTCAGGGGAGCTTCCAGATGAAAACAGGCTAAGAAGAAAGGCCTAGTGATCTACTTCCAAAAATGAGTCAATATTAGCAAAATATTGTCTGATATGGTGCTGGAAGGGGAACCGCCCAGGTGGGAAGGCACTCACAACATATGCTGTCCACAGCGATGGACCTGAGCGCAGCAAGGACCGTGAAGACAGCACGGGGCCAGGTGACACTGTGTTCTGTTGTACACAGGGTCATCATGAGTCAGACCTGCCTCGACAGCAACTAACAACAACAACAAACATACAAGGTTAAAAGGGTTGTCATTACATCAATTTCCTTTAAGAAGACTCACAACATTAAAGGGTGGATGCTATTTCCATTTTTAGAGATGAAGGAACGGTCTTGGAGAAGCTGAAGGCCAAGGTCACAGAGCTAGCGAACAGCAAGCACAGGTCTTCTGATGAGGTAGTTCTGCTGTGACAAAGGTGTGACAGTACCAACAGTGAATGGAAAGGGCACAGACAGCACTGCAAGAGATCTGACCCTAAGCCTCTTGGGTAAACTCCTTAATATCCCATGTCTCAATTGCTACCTTTCTAAAAGGAGAGTGACACTATCCATCGTATTACTTGGAAAGGTTATTTCCAGATCACAGTGAGACCACAGCACAAATGCCCCCTGGACAAGGGCCAAGTTTCCTAAACTGAAATCAAGCAAAGGATACAGTTTAACACAAGGGACTCAGAAATAGGAAAGAAAGTGGTGGAGTGGCCCAAGGGTTACACTCATATTCAGGGAAACACAGCAGGTAACTTTATGGGAGAAAGAGGAAGAGTAAGCAGTCTGGAGATTTAGAAGATGAAAGGGTAAAGAAAAGAAGGAATTTCAAATGCATACAGCTGTTGGAAGGCTGGCTTCAGGATGCTTCTGAAGCAAAAGCATGACACAGAATAGATCATCCTTCCTGCAAGGTCCCCAGGGGAATTCAAATAGCCTTGTAGATGATAAAGCCCACTGCCATCAAGTCAGGTCAACTCACAGTGACCCTAAAGGTCAGAGTAGAACTGCCCCGTGGAGTTTCCAAGGAGCGCCTGGTGGATTTGAACTGTCGACCTTTTAGGTTAGCAGACATAGCACTTAACCCACTACACCACCAGGGTTTCCTCATAGATGATGGAAGGGATTTATTTAAAGATACTTTTATGATGCTGGTGTCATGGATTCACTGTGTTGCCTAAAAAATCTGTAACCAATTGGCTGTGCCATAATTCCTGGTATCGGGTGATGTTCCTCCATGCTGGAATTCCTGCCCCTACTATGTTAATAAGGGTGGCTAGGCAGTAGTTGTGTTGGTAGGACAAGGTTCAATGTGTAAGTTTGTTTTGTGTCTTGAGACAGTCTCTTGAGCTATAAAGGGCCAGAGATATTTGGGAACCTCACACTGTTAAGAGAGCAGCCCCTGGGGCAGAGTGTGTCGTTCAGTCTTGAGGTTCCTAAGCCAAGATGCTCACTGACCAAAGATTGATGTAACACAAGGACTTTCCTCCAGAGCCAACAGAGGAAAAGCCTTGCCCTGCAGCAGAGACCCTGAATTTGGACTTGTAGCCTACTGGACCATGTAAAAATAAACTTTCCTTTGTTAAAGCCATCCAGTTGCTATATTTCTGTTAGAGCAGCGCTAGCTGACTAACACGGTTGGTGAAGACTGCATCTTGGCTTAGAGACGAGAAGGCAGAGGGTGACAGGAGCTCGCTGAAGGGACGTGGGAGACACAGGGTGGAAAGCAAAATGTGCTGTCACAGTGTATGGAGAACAGCTAGGGTGACATAACAATGTGTATGTAAGTTTTTGCATGACAAATCGACTTGAACTGTAAACCTCTACTTAAAGTACAATAAAAAAAGAAAGATTATATTTACTAGATAAAGTAAAAAACTTAACAATTCTGTTATCATCTTCTCAACTAAAGCATTTTTTTAAAACACTGACATGAGGTACAGAAGTTTGAGGACCATGGCTTTAATATGCCTCACAGCACTGCTGATCTTTCGTTGTTATGAATTATATAAAATCTCATTCATTTAATAAATGAATCTGGTCTAGGACAGGCACTCTCCCAGATGCAAGCGATATGATGAACACGACAGATGCGTTATCAACAAAAAGCTTCTACACTTTCATTAGTAGGTTATCTGCCCTGTCACCTCTGCCAGTGACCTCTGCTCTTCACGAGGCTTGCTAAAGAGCCAGGAGTCCAGATTCTGGGCAGGCTCTGGAACTTTTCCTTGGGCAGTCCTCTCTTTCCAGTTCTATTTCCTCATTTGTAAAGAAAACAGGAATCTCTGACTATGATTCACACTCCAGGGACGGCACCCAGAAGAGAGGAGAAGTGGGTATTCTGCTCTTGATAAGGAACCTCATGGCCTGAAAGGTTACAGACTCAGCTGCTAACCTCAAGTCTGGCCTTTCGAACCCTTGCAGCTGCTCCACTGTCAGGACAGAGATCTGACCACCTGTGTGTCTGTAAAGATTACAGCCAAGGAAACTCTATGGGGTGCTTCTACTCTGCCACATGGGGTCCTTATGAGTCAAAAGTGACTTCACGGCACCTGACAACAATAAACGCTGAATGATACAACAAAAACTCCAAGTTAAAAATAAGCACTGGAGGCTTTCAGTCAAGCAGACAGGGATGATGAAGGAAGGAGTTCCACTCTGTCCTTGGGCTTTGTGTGTGGATGCAGCCAGGCACATCCTTGACAACAGCAGAGATGGCTGAGCTGGATTTCTACAGCTGAAGAGTAATGGTCCATCCCAGGTGAAGAATCCCACAGTGGGGTTTTGAACCCCACACTCACAGGAGAATGGCTCAGGCTGCAGAAAGCTGGCAGCATTTACCAGTCTGCCCTGTGGTCTGTGCCAGCTGAGGGACTACCACCAGTTTCTGGCTCCATTCTAAGTGCACAGTTATTAATATTAATGCCATCAAATCAACCTCAAATGTTTAGATGTGAATTCATAAAACATTCAATGGTTCTATTCTAGGGTTTTTTGTTTTTCATTAAAGGAGCTATAATTTGAAAATAATACAGTTTCTAATTTATTCAGGTCTCCAAAGCACAAGGCAGAGCATTCCCACTGCCCTCTGGGCTGGAGGTCCATTGAATCCACAAGGAGAGGGGTGCAAGAGTGCCCTCCTTCCTTCTCTTCTACCCAGGTGCCCAGGATGTTTTAAGCAGATGCATCTGTCCAGACTCGAAGGTGCAACTCTGAGACCCTCCCATTCACCGTCCCAGCAGGTGGCTGAAGGACAGGTGTCCTCGCAGGCTGGCAGAAGGAGGAAGGGCTAGGCCTGGCAGGCTCTGGGTGGGGGTGAAGAGAGAGGAGAGGGGTGCCAGCACGTGCACCTAGCCCGGCGGACAAATCCCCCGGACTTCTCTTCGCTCAGGGGTAAGTAAGGTCTCTCCTGGTCTCTGTCCCGCTTGCGGAAACTGCTGGGGCCAGCCTGGGGCCTGAGGGAACTGCACAGAAATCGTCTAACACCTGTAAGTCTTGTGAAAGGGAAGGAGGAATAGGCAGGTCCCCAAAGCCTCTATCCAAAAGGCGAGTCCTCTCTTTCGGTGGCCAGGAAAAGAAGCTCCAGACTGCCAGGCAAGTCGGGTTTAGTAGGCGCACCTAGCTTCCCACCCACAGACTCGGCGCCCAGGGTTCTTACCTGCGCTCCCGCCTTTTGGCTCAGCAAGCTTTCGGGGAACCCGGGGAGGGTCCGGTCAGCACCCACCCCGCCTCCTCCACGAGCCTCACCGACAGCCCGCCGGGCCACGGAGAGCTGGCGCGGGGAACGCGCACGCCAGGGGCGCTCTTCTGCGGACCCCGCTTCCCGGACTGCGCCCTCGCCAGCCGCTCAGGTGAGGCGCAGACAATGCTAAACAAAGCGCGGAAGGCCACTCCACCTGGTGACCCTCGTCCACGGGGCCCTCAGGCTAGCACGCGGGCAGGGAGCGTTTGCAGGAGAGCGAACTCCTCGCTTGGAGCGTGAGTGGCGCCCAGCCGCGGTTTCGGGGCTGCCAGCGAGCTCCCGACACACGGCCCCGCGCGTGGAGCCCGACTTCGCCCCTGACTTCGCTGGCGGCGCGCGGACAGGCTGGCGCAGGGGGCGCTGCAGGCGCACACGAGGGCGCTCCGGGATTCGGGTGCCACGTGGGGCACCTGTAGTTCCCAACAAGGGGCGACAGGGGGCCAGGGCTCAGGGCGCCCCCCACCATCACCACCGAGGGACGGGGCTCCTAGCAGAGCTGGGAACCGGGCCAGCAGCAACCGCGCCCACATAGGTCTCCCAGCCTCAAAAAGTTGCACCAGTGAGGGCTCTGACATCTGCTGTCTGCGCCTTACGATTTATTGCTCCGACCCATGAGAAAGCGTTGACTTTGGCATTGTTTCTGTTTGCCATGGCACTTGCCTTTTATTTACCTGTCTATTCTATTACTGCACTTGGGCGGTGATAACCAGGCCTTTGGGCCAGCGTCCTCATTGAAGTCTAAAGGTGCCTGATTTAAAAAACCAAGTTCCACAAAGCAGAATGGCACAATGCCAGGAATGAAACTTCTGTATATAAATTTAGTGAGGGCTCAATAAACGCTTCTTATCATTACAGTACCTGTAGCTTTAATGTTGCATCAAAAATGTCATTGCCAGATGCACGGGCATTGCAAAAGCAAACAAGAAGAACAGCGAGGTCGGGCATCTACTCATAATCTTGCCACCCACACATGCGTGGTGGTGGAACTTCTCCCAGCGCTGTTCTTCCCACACATAGAAGTTATGTACTTTTTAAGCTCAGTCCATATGCACTGTATTGTGACCAGCTTTTCCATTTTCCCTTTTGGATATCTTTCCATATTTTTAAACTACTATATAACATCCTAATGTGCTTAACCTGTCTGCTATCGCTGAACATTAACTCTCAGATTTAATAATGCCATCAGGTATCTTTTTGCTTTTGCCCAGTTACTTAGATCAAACCGCACAAAGAAAAACTCCTTGGCTACAGGGCGCATATAGTTTAAGGTTTTGGCTACTTGCTGTCAGACTGCCCTCCAAGAAGGTTTGTCTGTTTCTCTTTTTCTTCCATGTCTTTCTCTCCATTATTCTTTTAAATCTGACAAGTCTGATAGATGAATCATTTGCTTGTTCTGACACCTCTCCTCTTAAAAAATTCTATAAACAATACGTTGCAGCCCCTGGTTCTGGCTGGTTTTCAGTCCTTCTCCCCAACACTGAGGGCATCCAGGGAAAGGAGCCATTCTAAGCTTACTGCTACAGACTTTATAGAAGGGGAAAAGTTTTTCAGTTCGTGCCTCCCTTTGACACTTACTGAGCCTCAGAAATAGAAGCACACCACAGCACAGTGGTATAAGTAACTTACAAGCAAGCCATCCATGCAGGGGTCCTTGCCGGGAGGTCTCTGCCTAGCGGAGTGAAGGTTCCCAACTCTAAATCTGTCTACATTCCCAAGGGAATGTAATGCAAGCCATATGGGTAATGTTAAATATCCTAGTAACCACAAAAAAAGTAAAAAGAAACAGGTGAACTTAATTTGAATGCCATTTAATGCACTGTATGCAAAATATTACATTTCCATGTCATCATCATATAAAACAAAAATATTTTACACTTTTTTTGTACTAGTAATTAGAAATTCTGTGTATCTTACACTGACATCACGTCTCAGTTTGGACTAGCCACATTTAAAGGGCTCAGTGGAGCTGAAGGCTGGTTAACAGTCCTGGTAAAAGAGGAAATTCCACAGCTGACAGCCTTCTGCCTCTTCATCTATCCCCAGCCCTCCACTCAGACTCTTAAACGATTACCAGCACACCTCGGCCTAACCCAGGTTTATCCTTGGAGAAAAGCCAGTTTTTCAATTCCAGGTGTTACATGTCTTTATTTACCAATATTTTCCTTCCATGCATAAGGGCCATGAAATAGGAGGCTGAGGATGGTTGCACAATTTGAAGAATGTAATCAATTTCACTGACTTCCACATAGAAAAATTGTTGAACTGGTGTCTCTTCTGCTGTGTTTTGAAAAATAACAAACACTATTTCTTAAAGAGCGCAGTGAAAAGTAAAGATGTCACCTTGAAGACTAAGGGGTGTCTGACCCAAGGCATGGTATTCTCAATCACATTGTATTATGCAAAAACTGGACAATGAACAAAGAAGACAGAAGGAGAATTGATGCTTTTAATCGTGGTGTTGGAGAAGAATGTTGAATGTACCGTAGACTGCTGAAAGAACAAACAGATCTGTTCTGGAAGAAGCACAATCAGAGTGCTCCTTGGACGCCAAGACGGCAAGACTGCGTCTTACATACTTTGGACATGTTGTCAGGAAGGATCAGTCCCTGGAGAAGGAGATCATGTTTGGTAGAGTGGAGCGTCAGTGGAACAGAGGAAGACCCTCGACTAGATGGATTGACACAGTCGCCGCAACAATGGGCTTAAGCATAAAATCGATTGTGGACATGGAGCAAGACTGGGCAGTGTTTTGTTCTGTTGTGTATAGGGTCGCCATGAGTTGGAGCCAACTCAACGGCACCTGACAGTAACAACAAAGAGGACAGACTAAAGAGTGTAAATACTGGAGCTCTCAGATAGTGTGCCTATGGGGTCATCTTCTCAGGTGTGGATTCGAATGGAAAGGCAGGCAGCCCTGTGTCTGGAGGGTGGTGAGCCAGAGCCTAGGAGGGATAGATATTTTACAGAGAGAAGCTGGGCAGTTATTACTGTTTTTTAAAGATTTTATTGGGCTGTAAGTGAAAGTTTACAATCTAAGTCAATTTGTCATATAAGCCCCCCAACACACCCCACTTGGCAACTCTGGCTGCTCTCCCCGTCTTATGACAGCTTGCTCTTCCTTTCCACCCTGTGCTTCCTGTATCCTTTCAACCAACTCCTGTCCCCACTTCTCCACCCTGCCATCTCCCATCCACCCTCTGCACAGGAGCTGCTCTGACAGCCATCATGTGTATATTTAAGCCAAGAAGCACACACGTCACCAGCATCACACTATAGCTTATACTCTGGTATGATCTTCATTTGGAGAGTTGGCTTCAGTACTGGTTTCAGCTCTGGGCTAGCAGCAAGTCCAGGGGCCATGTTCCCAGGGAATTTTCCAGAATATCACACCATCGTATTGGTTTTTTAACAGGGTGCTAGGTGTGCGCCCGTTTTTCTCCTGCTGTGTCAGGGACTTAAAGCTGTGTTCTCTGTCAGGGCGGTCTTTGGTAGTACTCAGGTACCACCTAGTGTTTCTGGTCTCATGCTGCTGTAGTTTCCCAATCACATGGCCCCTTCTGTCTCCTGGGCTCATTATTTTCCTCACATTTTTTATGTCTTTTGTTCTCTTCTGCACCAGGTGCACTGGGAGAAATTGATGCTACTTAGATGGCTGCTTGTTAGCTTTTAAGACCCCTGTCGCCACTAACCAAAGTGGTAAGCAGAATATTTTCTTCAAAAAAAAAAAAAAGGTTGTGCAACTGACCTAGATGTCCCCTGAAACCATGGTCACCAGACTCCTACCCCTGCTACTCTGACCTTTGAAATGTTGTATTTAGGAGACCTCTTAGCTTTGATGTGGCCCAGCACTGTTAACATCCCTTCTACCGCATGCTGTCACTTCCTTCACTTAATCTAGTTCCTATCTACTATCTAACTGTTAATACCCCTGTCCTCTCTCCCCTCTCCTTGTAACCATCAAAGATTATTTTCTTCTGTGCTGAAGCCTTTTCTTGAGTCGTTGTAATAGTGGTCTCAGACAAAATTTGTCCTTTTGTGACTAATTGCACTCAGCATAATGTCTTCCAGATAACTCCATGTTATCAGATGTTTCCCAAGACCATTGTTCTTTATCATTGCATAGTATTCCATTGTGTGAGTACACTAGATTCATCTGCTAATGGACATCTAGGTTGATTCCATCTTTTTGTCATTGTGGACAGTGCTATAGTAAACATGGGTGTGCATGTATCTATCTATTCCTGTGACAGCCCTTACTTCTGTAGGATATATTCCCAGCAGTGGGATTGCTGGATCATACAGTATTTCTATTTCTAGCTTTTTAAGAAAGGGCCTAATCTATTTTCAAAGTGGTTATATCATTTTACATTCCAACTAGCTGTGTATAAGAGTTCCAGTCCATGACCTCTCCAACATTTATTGTTTTGTGGGTTTTTTTATTAATGCCAGCCTTGTTGGGGGTGAGACGATGTCTCATTGTAGTTTTGATTTGGATTTCTCTAATGGCTAATGATCATAAGCATTTCCTCATGTTTTTTGTTTGTTTTCACTGCCTGGATATCTGCTTGGGAAACCCTGGTGGTGTAGTTGTTAAGTGCTATGACTGCTAACCAAAAGGTTGGCAGTTCAAATCCACAAGGCACTCTTTGGAAACTCTATGGGGCAGTTCTATTCTGTCCTCTAGGGTCACTATGAGCCAGAATTGACTCGACAGCACTGGATTTGGTTTTTGTTTCTTTGGATATCTTCTTTGGTGGAATGCCTGTTCATATCCTTTGCCCATTTTTTAACTGGTTTATTTGTCTTTTTCTTGTTGAGCTTTTGTAGTACCTTGTAGATTATGTAGACTAGATATCCATCAGATTTGTGACTGCCAATTTTTTTTTTTTTTTTCTCAGCCTGTGGGTATTCTTTTTACTCTTTTGGTGAAGTTGTTGGATAAGCTTTAGCTGTTTGGTTTTTAGGAGTTCTCATGTATCTATTTTCTCTTCTGGTGTCTGTGCGTTGTTAGCAATATTCTGTAATTCTGTAGTCTGTTTATGCATATATTAGAGCTCCCAGCATTGTACCTATTTTTTCTTCCATGATCTTTATCATTTTAGATTTTATATAGGTCTTTGATCCATTTTTAGTTTTTGTGCATGGTGTAAGATATGGGTCTTGTTTCATTTTTTTGCAGGTGCATATGCAGTTATGCCAACACAATTTGTTGAAGAGACTGTTTTTTCTCCAGATCATGGACTTTGGGCCTTTGTCAAATATCAGTTACTCATAGGCGGATGCTGTTATATCTGGATTCTGGATTCTGACCCACTGGTCTCAGTATCTGTTTTAGTAGCAATACCAGGCTGTTCTGACTACTGTAGCAGTGTAATAAGTTCTAAAGTTAGGTAGTGTAAGGCCTCTCATTTTGTTGTTCTTCTTTAGTAATGCTTGACCTATCCTGGGCTTCTTCCCTTTCTGTACAAAGTTGGTGATTTTTTCTCCATCTCATTAAAAAGTGACATTGGAATTTGTGTTGGGATTTCATTGTATCTATTGATCACTTTGGGTGGAATAGATGTTTTTATGATGTGAAGTCTTTCTAACCATGAATGAGGTAGATTTCTCCACTCATGTAGGTCTCTTTTGATTTCTTACAGTAGATTCTTGTAGTTTTCTTAATGTAGGTTTTTTTTACATCTCTGGTTAGATTTATTCCTAAGCATTTTATCTTCTTGGTAATGGTATTATTCTCTCCTTAATGGTCTTTTTGTTAGTGTAAGGATAAATGTGCATTTATCTCATATCCTGATACTTTGCTGAACTCTCTTAGTCCAGTAGTTTGTGTGTGTGTGTGTGTATTCTTTAAGGTTTTCGGTGTATAAGATCATATCATATCCAAATAGAGATACTATTACTTCTTCTTTACCAATTTAGATGCCCTTTATCTTGTCTGATTGCTCTGGCTAGAACCTCCAGCACAATGTTGAATAAAAATGGTCACAATGTGCATCCTTGTCTGGTTCCCATTCTCAAAGGGAATGCTTTCAGACTCTCCATTTAGGATGATGCTGGCTGTTTACTTTGCATAAATGCCCCTCATTACGTTGAGGAATTTCTCTTCTAACACTATTCTGCTAAGGGTTTTTAACATGGATGGATGTTGGACTACTTTCTCAACTGCCTTTTTTGGCACCAATTGATGAAATCAAGCTATTCTTTTGTTTTATTTATGTGGTTGACTATATTAATTGTTTGTCTAATGTTGAACCATCCTATGTCCCTGGTATGAATCCTACTCGGTCATGTTTTTTGATAAGTTGTTGAATTCTTTTGGTTAGAATTTTGTTGAGGGTTTTTGTATCTAAGTTCATGCGATACTAGTTTGTGGTTTTTCTTTTCTGTGCTGTCTTTACCCAGTTTGGTTATCAGGTTTATGCTGGCTTCACAGCATGAATCTGGAGAAGTATCCCATCCTTTTCTATGCTATGAAATATCTTTTAGTGGTGTTATGCTTCTCTGAAAGTTTGGTACAATTCTCCAGTGAAGCTGTCTGGGCCAGGACTTTTTTTGGTAGGGAGTTTTTACTTTCTTTTTCTATCTCTTCTTTTGTGATGGGCTTATTGAGTTGTTCTACTTCTGTTTGTGTTAGTTTTGGTAGGTGTTGTGTTTCTAGAAATTTGTCCATTTCCCCTAGATTTTCCAATTTATTAAAGTACAGCTTTTCATAGTATTCTGTTATAATTCTTTTAGTTCCAGTTGGGTCTATTGTGATATCACCCATCTTATTTCTTATTCAAGTTATTTGTTTTCTCTCCTATTTTTCTTTTGTGAGTTTTGCCAGTGTTGTATCTATTTTGTTGATCTTTAAAAAAAAAAAAAAGGCTTTTGGTCTTAGTAACTCTTCCAATTGTTTTTCAATTCTTCAATGCATTTAGTGCTGTTCTAATATTTATCATCTCTTTTCTTCTGGGGCTTGTTTCTTTTGTTGCACTCTTTCTACCAGTTTGAGTTGTATGGTTAATTCTTTGATTTGGGCCCTTCTTTTTAGATGTGTGCATTTATTGACAGAAATTGACCCCTGAGCCCTGCTTTTGCAGTGTCCCATAAGTTCTGGTAGGATATGTTTTCATTCTCATTTGAGTCTATGAATTTCTTTATTTCATCCTTGATTTCTTCTGTAACACAGAAGTTTTTGAGCAAGATATTGTTTAGTTTCCATGTGTTTGATTTTTTTACTGTTGCTTTTTCTGCTATTGATTCCAACTTTCATGGCTTTATGGTCTGAGAAGATGCTTTGCAATATTTCAGTGTTTTGGATTTTGTTAATACTTGCTATATGTCCTAATATGTGGTCTATTACAGAGAATATTTCATGTGCACTGGAAATGAAGATGTACTTTGTCTGTTGTGGAGAGTGTTCTGTGTATGTCTGTGAGGTCAAGTTACTTGATTATGGAGTTAAATCTTCTGTGTATGATTGAGCTTCTTCCTGGATGTTCTGTCCATCACTGAAACTGGTATGTTGAAGCCTCCTGCTACTGTTGTGATGTCTCTCTCCTTTTCAATGCTGTTAGAGTTTGTTTGATGCATTTAGAAGCTCTGCTGTTGGGTGCGTATTTAATATGTTATGTCCTCTTGATGTATTTGTTTTTTCCTCCTGATGAATTGACTCTTCAAACAATAGTTACCTTCCTTGTCCACTGTGGTAGATTTTATTTTCAAGTCTATTTTATCTGAAATTAATATTGCCGCTCCTGATCCTTTTGTTAGTTTGGTATATGTTTTCCATTCTTTGAGTTTCAGTTTGTTTGTATTTTTAAGTCTAAGGTGTGTCTCTTATTGGCAGCATTTAAATGGATTGTATTTTTTTCTTTTTAATCCATTGTTACTCTCTGTATTGGTGTATTTAACCCCTTTACCTAAAACCAAATTGAACCCAGTGCTGTCGATTCTGACTCATAACAACCCTGTAGGACAGAGTAGAACTGCCCCACAAAGTTTCCAAGGAGCACCTGGCAGATTTGAACTGCTGACCTTCTGGTTATGAGCCATAACACTTAACCACTACACCACCAGGGTTTCCAACCCATTTATATATGATGTAATTATTGACAGTATGAATTTAGTGCTGTCATTTAGTACCATCTTTGTGTGTGTTTTTGACAGTTCCTTTGTTCCACTTAATATTCTGTGCTGAATCATTTATGGGTTTTCTTTTCATCTTTTTCATTGTTGTTTTATATTTGCTGAAACTTCGTTTCTTATTTTGATGTGTAAGATTATTAATTTCCTTTGTGGTTACCTTAATATTTACCCCTAAGGTCGTAAGTTTTGTCCAGTTTTTAATTTCTTTGTATTGCCTTGGCTTCCTCTCCACGTGAAAGACCTATGTATACATTAATTTGTCCCTCTTTTTGGTATTTTTTCATCATTTACATACAGAGATTTCTGTTTCCCTGTTTTTAGTGTCTTAGTTTTGACTTATTTTTGTGGTTTTCCTACCTATATTGATATCCAGATGCTCTGTCCTGCATTGTATCCTTGAGTATGTATCTGGTGTTACTGATTTTCTAATCAAAGAACTTCTTTCAGTGTTTGTAATTTGGTTTGGTTTTTCCAAATTTTCTAAACTTATTTATCTCAGAGTGTCCTAATCTTGCTATCATATTTGAGACAATTTTACAGGACACATAATTCTTCGTTGGCAGTTTTTTTCCTCCAAAATTTTGTATATGTCATCCTGTTGTCTTCTTGCCAGCATGGTTTCCACTGAGTAATCTGAGCTCAATCTTACTGTTATTTTTTGTTTAGGCCCAGCTGCCTTTAAAAGCATCACCTTATCTTTAGTTTTGGTAAGTTTGATTGTAATATGCCTTGGTGTCTCTTCTCAACTTTCATGACATCAGGGAAGTTTTCCGTCATCGTATTTTCAAAAATTCTGTGTTTTCTGTTACCCTCTTCCCCTGTTCTGGCACTCCAATCACTCATAAATCATTCCTGTTGATAAAGTCCCTCACAACTTAGTGATTCATTGTTTTAAATTCTTTTTATTTTTTCCTCCTATATGCTGGTGTCAGTTGCTTTATCCTCAATTTCACTAAATTATGCATTCCATTGTCTCAATCCTGCTCTTTTGACTGTATATAGAATTCTCTAATTCTGTAATTTCATTGTTTAACTTCTGAATTTCACATGGTTGTTACACCACTATTTCCTGCAGCCTGTTTTTCATTTTCTGCTGAACTTTGACACATTCCTGGTGTCTTGAAAGCTCTAAACATTACTCTTTTGTATTTTACATCTAATAATTGCAGGACATCTTCAAGATTTTTTTGTCTTGGGAGTTTTATATGTATCTATGTGTGTGTGTGTGTATATACATATATATTTATTTTAGCGTCCAGATAGTTTGGTTGGTTGAGCTAGTCTGATTACTGGAGTCTTGGAAATTCCAGTGTCTTGTCACTAAATGGTTGGAACTGTGAGTGCACTGAGAAACGTACGGAGAGTCCTCAGCTCAGGGAAGCTGATGGACCTTTATTTTCCCTTTGTTTCCCTCTCCAAGTCTGGGAGAATAGCTGAGAGCACATGCATAGGGCACCCCAATTCTGGCCTACAGCATCAGAGTTTAGGGCCCAATGCAGAGTAGACATGGGAGGGGCAAGTGTTGAGGACAGGAGAGAAATCAGTGGTAGGAAAGTTGTAAATCTGCAAGAATTTGCAAGCACTTAGCTTATGATGCTTAGGTGAAAGTCCTCTGTGGTTCTCTAAGTGCAGCTGTTCGAAGCTCAGCTTCCCCTCTCAGAAAGATGTGTTCCATTCACCACACCACTGCTTTGTTTAGCCACCTTGCTGCTGTACCGCAGCTCTGCTTGGCTAGTAGAAGTAGGTCCTTCTGCAGAGTACAGATTTAATTCTGGCCCAAGTAGTTGCTTCTCAATCTGTTCTCCCCTCCCTGTCACTCTGTTGGATCTCTCAGCTTTCTCCCTGATATTCAGGGCTCCCAGAATGTCCTATATAATCTGTTGTTTTTTCCAGTTCATTGCTAGAGGTATCACAGATATGTGTGGCTACTCCACCATCTAGCCCTGCCTCTTGGGCAGTTACTAGTTTTGGTTCATGACAACCCTTCCTTTGGCAAGCTTTCTGGGAATTTAGAAATCACCAGGAAAGACCAATATCCAAGGACTTTGTTTTATTCATTTTTGTAGTGCCAAAGCTTGGTAACCATACATAATAAAAGCCCTTTTGAGATGTAGTGAATTCATTCAAGGATTATGCTATACATCCGTAAACACTAGATATGGCTCGGAATCCTGTAGAAAGAAAATGGAGACTGCAGTGCTCAGTGACATGCAGTAGAAGCCACCCAGTGCAGCAGAATTGTTGTAGCTTCAGAGATAAGGTGGCCTGGGGCTCCCTGTTCAGCTCTCCTGCCTACTGCCTTTGTGACTGAGAAAAGATGCTTCACTTTTGACAGCTTAACTAAGGGTTGACAGCTATGATGATATCCAACCTTTTAGGGCCCTGGACTCAAATTCTTTGCCTTTAATCCCCCAAATAATGAAGCTGGGGTGATAAAACATGACACACCCAAAGTAGGGACACTGGAGATTCCAAAGTTGTGGATGTTCCCAGAACTCGAACAACCAGAACATTTTTTTTTTTTTTAAAAGGAAGAACAGGAGACAGTGCATATGAATGGTAAAGAAGCCATCCTGGAAGAGACAAAGAACCTCTTTTTAAAAGCTCCACAGGCAGCAATTAAGCCACAGCAAGAACCCCCCAAGTTCTCAGGGCAGTAAATGCACGCAAATCCATCCCCAGGCTGACAACACCCCTCAGGTTTGCAGCAGAGACCAACTGTCCTAAATCTATGATTTAATGTAAGTTCTCAACTCCTTATAATATAAGAATTATGCACAAAGGTTTACTAGGTTTGCATTTGGACAATGTGATGCTTTCCAGCTTAAGAAAGGCAACATGGAATGGGCAGAAATGCAGAATCTTGGATAACACTCACACACGTTTATCATTCAGCCAACATCCAAAACGACATACATCAAAAGCACATACATACATCAAACTGTCCATATTTCTGTGTTTTGATGTATGCAATCGCCTGAGTATTCAAAGCACGCATTTTGAAAGGACTATGGGTACACCCTGGGAGGGGGCACCTCCTGCCTCTGCCTTACTAGTATCACAGTCCATCTGCCTTCCACAAAGCTCACCCAGCAGGAGGTGGTTAGGTCCCCACTAAAGGTTTTCCCACAAAGTTTTAGCAGTGGCATCACCTCCTGGTCCCTATAATGGGCCTTTCAGATGCTGATTATGGAAAAGCAGTGCTTTGCATTGGTTCATTCCAGTTTTGATACCTCCCCGTAATTTGTATTTCCACCTCCAGCATTAGTAATCAGAAGTTAGATTTTAACAAGATCCTCAAGTCATTCATTATGTGTACAAGATGCCCAGGTGATTCTTTAATATACATAAGAATTTAAACAAGATGACCAGATTACTTCATGTATTGATATGTATTACATATACATAAGAACCACTTGGGAATATTGTTAAAAATATAAATTATTAGCAGGAAGTTGAACAACAGTGAACCTGTGTGAAGGAAAACCACAGAAAATAGCTGCAGCTGGGATTCAGTCTAAGTAATCAGTTTCAAGTTATTTGAGAGCTACTGCTGAGATGTGAGAACCTCCCCCAGGAAGGTAAGACTCTGGTGTCTAAAGCTTTCCTTAAATAATATTCAAGGCAACAGAAAACATGTTAACAGTCCTCTCAGGCCAGCCTTCAACTCTCATCCTGTTCAGAGAGTGGTAATCATAATTAACCTCATTCTCATCCTAGCAAGAAAACCATCGCACCACATCTTTAGCTGCATGTTTGGAAGCACAGGCTGCCTTCCAACTCTTTGATTCTGTAAAAACAGAACACAAATAAACCAAACAGAAGCCACCCTCAAGAATCTTCCTTATGTGTTAATGAGTCAGCCCTGTGTTGCTGCCCAACTACCTACACTGTTGAGCAGCCCAGGTGGGCTCTTTGGCCAATCCTAGAAGAGCTCCACTTGCCAAGTTCAGGCGGTAGTCCTGGTCGTGAGATCACTAGTAGTACTAGGAGTTTACTGCTACTAGTTGGTAGTCTGCCAGTGGTGAACTTCACAACTCAATGCTCTCCTGGAATTCCACACTTTGGGACTGCCTGGTTAAAGAAGCCTCATGTACTGGTTTTCTGGAGAGTTTACTATATAGTAAGAGAGATCAATTTCAGAACACCAACCACCTTCATTCACAATTTTGAGCCTTTCTCTGCACCCCACGTTCGTGAGTGGCATCTAGGGTCTTAAACGCTGCCAAGCTGCCACCCGAAGGCACAGCAAGTGGTCCCAACTCAGCAGGAACAGATGCTCACTGAGGACCAAAACGACATGGGGTAAAAACAACCCAGAAGACAGAAAGACCCACATGAGTGGGTGCCTACACAGACTTGGGACCGGAAGAACCGGATGGTGCCTGGCCACCACAAGTGATAGCCCCAATGGAGTTCACTAAGTTGAGTCTCACTGGCAACACAAGAATAAAAAGAGGTGCACCCTGAGATCTCCACTAAAAGAATGCAATTGATGGTTCAGCAGCTTCGGGGTTCCCCTGGGAGCATGGCCCCTGGCCCTGATGCTGCCCTTGCCCATAAATCATAACGAAGGTCCACTCTTCGGACACCAATGGATTGGACTTGGCGATGCAGAGTGACCATATATTGGATGCACTTTATGGTTCTATGCATCTATAAGATATCATCCTGTTGACCTCTGGCTGGAAGAAGGGGAGTGGGTGGAGAGGCGGGGAAAGGAGACTGTTGGGAGGATGAGACATGTATGGAGCAGAGAGGAATAGTGCGCTGTCATCAGGCAGGGAGAGCAGTGGAAGCGGCATATAGGTGGGCATGTAAATTTATACGGGAATGTACATTTTCACTCATAATAAAAAAAAGAAAAAGAAAAAAGTGAAAAAAAATCATTATCTGATTGTCAGGCTGTAAGGAAGAATAAAAAAAAAAACAATTTTGAGCCTTTGACATTTCTGGCTGCCAGTGCAAAAGAATTTTAGCAGAAGTACAGGCATACCAAATATGCTTCTCCAGCCCCAACTCCTGGAGTTCACTGTTAAATTAGTCCGTATGATAGCCATCTCCACCTGGTAAACTGGATAGGACCAACCTCAGTAGTGACATGCCCTCCACCAAGAAATAAACTATGTATTTGGATGTATGAGCTCAACTCTAGGTTACTTACCTAGGGCAGAACTGGGTAACTGGAGGGCACCTGAGGAGAGGCTAGGAGATGGGAAGGGGCCCTACAAGGCACTACTGAACAAGCCCAGCACCCTCTGCAATGCCAGACATGGGACTGGAGCTCTGTAAATATTGGTTAAATGAACAAAGCCTGCAGCTGATCTATTAAAATAGAAAACGTCTTAAGCCAATTCAGAAATAAGAGCTGCTGGTACTGGAGGGTAATAAGTGGACTCGATCCAGGAGACATTTAACCCATGAGGCTAGTGCAACAGATTCTATCAGTTTCTTTATGGGCACATGGCAAACAGTTAAACTACCAAACAATACTAACTAAATGCCATTAACTTAAAAGGGTTTCTACTCAAACTTCCAGTACCCTAAGACAGAGCATAGGAAATTTTAAGTAATGAACTTTGACGTACATTTTTCACATCCTTTGACTTACCCCCCTAGTTTTCTTTAATAAAAAGGTCAGTTTTGTCATTCCACAGTTTTCATTATGGTTGGGATGGAAGTGAATGTATGAACATTAAGGCTCCTAGTACACACAAATGAAGAAGGGAAGTCGTAAAACACCGGCAATAAAGAACAAAAGGAAAATCTTGTTGAGAAGCAAAAGGATTTTATTGGGCAGAGCAGCGCCAACTTTTAGGTTGACATGACACATCGATGCCAGACAACTTTTCATGCAAGGAAACGTTCCATTTAATCTAACAAATCAGCCAACACATATCATCAGTAAAAGGAAAACAGTCTTTGAGTATCTGCTTTGAATTGGTGATATCACCGTCTTCTTAAATTGGCATGTAGTATGATGCAACTTAAATCATGAAAAAATTTTCAACTGGAAACTTTGAGCTAACAGAGAAGTAAGCTGCCCAGAATTACACACGTGAGCTCAGCAGAATTAAAGGTTACATTGCTTCAGGAAATAAACTGTAACTTACGTTTTTATCTTAAATTGACTGAACTGTATTTGTGCTTCAGACAACAGTAAATTCTATCTCTATGATAAAAATCTAAATAATAACCAGTTTTTGAATTGGCTGCAGATACAGAAAAGGAAGGACAACAAGGGGAGAAACAGGAAGCTCCTTCAGTAGCCGCAAGAGTTAGCAGCTCTGGATCAACTCTGTGCCCAAAGACCAGAGGAGAAATGATCCAGGTGAAGGACAGAGAGAAAGAAATTGAGTGGGCAGACGGAGCAGATACCACAGCAAATAAGAAACCACAGACGGCTGTGAAGGGGAGGATGAACACAGAGAATCAAACGACAGGGTCAATTTTATTACAAAATGTTCCAAACATACATAAAAGTCTAGAAAACAGTAAAACTCACATGCACATGCATCAGAATTGACTCAGCAGCAACTGGTGGCGATGGTGGTGGTGTCCACAGCTCGATTTAGCCAGTAGTATCATGGAGCCACGCTGTCGTCAGAGCCTCTCAGTAATAAACAGCTACCCCAGAAGCTCCTGTGTACCTGTCCTGGTACTCCCACACACTTGGTTTGAATCTTCCATGGAAGACCTGTTTATGCAGGGGGAGGAACTCACAGTGGGAAAACCAGAAAAGAAACAACTAACAGAGGAGAGGCAGGCAAGGATGATGGAGAGACATCGGGAACTCATAAAAAGAAAACCAGACGGCGAGAAGGCTCCAACCGGCAAACTCCCGGGCTGCTGTACTCTCCTAGCTGAGCTTTCTCTGCTTCCTGTCTCACGAGGGGCTGTCTGCACGAGAGGCTGTTTTTGGAAAGAGAAAAATCAACTGTCAGCATGCTTTATATAAAAACTCAAATTAGTATGTTCCTCAATCTAAGTATGAGCAAACCAAATACTCACTTTTAACTGAAATGATCCCTTTAAATGAGACCTGTCACTTAATGAAATACCACCCTTAACGATGCTGTGTATCACGGCTATTTGCCTTCCCCTTCGATAGAAAACACATTTGATATTAATGTGTGTGTTGATGTGTACTTATTTATCACCTTTTGGAAATCCTGGTGGCGTAGGTGTTACGTGCTGCAGCTACTAACCAAAAGGCCAGCAGTTCATATCCTTCAGGTACTCTATGAAGCAGTTCTGCTCTGTTCTACAGGTTTCTATGAGAGCTGGAACTGACTCAACAGCAATGGGTTTTATCACTTTTCAGTACAGATTACACAGGACTTCATGTGCTGATCACAACATCTCTATTTGGGCAATTTTACAATTAAATAAGGAACGAAAACCTAAACAAATTTCTCCATTGATGGCTAGACATTTAAGTTAACTTGAAGTACACTGCTTCTAGCTCTAGAAGAATAAAGGAAAGAGCAAATAATAATAAGCAAGTATGCTTAAGCAACCACACACATACCTTTTTCTAGTAACACAGCCACTTGGTTTCATGCCCTGCTGCATCTATCCCATCTAACAGGGAATAACAGCACTGTATATAGGTAGCAAGGGACAGAGAACTGAGAACTCAATTATGCGTCATTAAGACCTTGTTTCCAGTTTGTGTGTATAATTCAGTGCTGATATTTAACGTCTGAACTTCAGTTTCTTCATCTATAAAATGGGTCTACTTCCACTTCAAGGGTTTTATGAAAATCACCTAGGCGATTAGATTTGAAAGTGCTCTATAAATAAGGCACTGCCCTAATACCAGGTCCTGTAAGTCAAAACTGACTCGATGGCGATGGGTTTGACTTTTTTTTGGTTTATACTACAATTTCACTGTCACTGTCCTACTAAGAAGAATGGCATATTACACAGAGAAAAGATTAAAGCACATACAGGTTAATGTGCTTAATTAAAAATGTACAGTTAATGTGGTGCTAGGACTGTATTTCAGAAGTCCGTGTCATTCATCACATTTTTATTAATCTATGAAATTAAATTTCCAACAAATTCAAGATTTTTAAACTCAAGTACATGCAACAGCAGTCAATAATAAAACTTAATGACTAGTGTTCCACACAGATGATGGACTAAAAATTCTCACTTCATATGCCAATCAGCATTCATTAAAAATAATCCAAAAGTTGTACAGGGAATAAATCATAAGAATTAAAACTGCTGATCTTGCATTAATGGTATTTTGCTTAGAACTCAGCTGTACTTTCCTACACACAGAAACTAAACAATGATAAGTCAGCACATGGAGTATGTGTTTTAACACAGAAGGTCCCAACACTTGAGTTACCACACTCTAGAGGCCCACAAAGACAGTAATACAACCTCTTAAATTATTTCCAAACTGTCTAATAGAAATTAAACTTTAGCCAACAAGGGGAACACATACCAAGTAAATCACAGGTCTTTGCTTTTTGGTAAAACTGTGTTCAACTCCAAGTGGTAAGAAGAGTAACTTCATTCTGACCAGAAATTCTAAATGGCTTTGATCACAAAGTAATTTCTAAGAGCCGACAAAGGGCCCCAGACAGTACACCAGTGGGGAATCTCCACAACACAACAAGTGAACCCCTCAACCCCAAGTCACAAACAAAGTAGAGCATTCCTACACGCTTCACTCGAGTAGGTCTATCCCGACAGGAAGGCTGGATGTGGTCCTACCTGTGGTTACGGAGGTGGCAAAATCTCAAAATGGAACTTAAGTTTTTAACAGTTTTTTCATTTCAAAAAATTTGTTTTGATTGGTTGGGTTGTTTAACAGAAAGCAGAGAATCTGTTCATGTTTTTCAACCTATGGATGAAAAAGAAACAGCATTATTTAACTTCTAAAAATGTCAGGAGTACAATTTCACCTGAAAGGAAATCTGACTCACTTGTTTCTGTAACTCTGTGCAGCAGCAATTCCCCCTGCATGGCCTCTCTACAAACAAATACAGGACGTCGTTAGATGACAGCAAGAAATTAACAAAAAAACTTGGGAGTATGAATAAACACAGATTTGGCCTTCGTGCAGGGGTTCCAATTACAAAGGGCCTTTAAGTTACCCACCTACAGTGACCTGAAATTTACCCAAATTAATGCTCTCATCCCCAGGGGTTAGGCCTTTTGCCTATTGTATATGGGAGATTTCTCTGGCTGAGGGCAGGTCTGACAAAGGAGAAACAATCATACAAAACATCAGTAACATCCAATCTCAAAAGTGTGACTTCTTCTCACTCTGACCAGGATCAAAAATCAGCTGGAATTAAGGTGCCTGCAGAACGCCTGCTGTTCTTAAAGCGCTGGGCATCAGTTCCAAGGACTATGCTGCACCAGCCTGACCTGGGCAAGTCCAGACAGGTGGGCTGCTTCCACCCAGGCAGCCCCTCTGACTGTCGCCTCACCTCTTCTGGGGGAGGGGGAGGACGAGGTGAAGAAGGGGGAGGCGGGCGAAGAGGAGGAAGGGAGGAATGTGGCCCTGGGAAGTAAGAGCAGGTCAGCTCAGGTGAATTACATCTGTCACCAATTAACGCGGAAGAAAATACCTCTGTTAAAAGCCCAGTGCTTTCTAGAAACGTTGTTCTGTGTCAGGTCACATGTCACCAGCTTAGTGGCTGTATTAACAGGGCCATTCTCTAAACACTTCTCAACTGACACACTGTGGACATTCTTGTCAACTCCTTTTACAGAAATCATTACTTTCTGATTCAACATGAAATTTTTTAATAGCTCTATTATTAACTGAGAACAGCTTCCATTCAATTCCGTTAGTCCTAGAAGACATAAAATAGTACAGTCAATCTTCAACTCTCTTTGAGGAAGATGGTATCCAGATAATTTACCTAATCTCTGGAGAACAGTCAGAATGTTTACTGGTTTATATCCAGGTTTCAGGGTGCTCACTGCACTGCCAGAAGCCCTGGGGTGCAGCGGGGAAGAACCACAGGTGGCAGTCGGGCTCTACTAGGTACGCCTTGGACACTACACGAGACAGTCCTACTCTGGCCTGTACGGTGCTCTGAGTTGGAATCGACTCGACGGCAATGAGTTTAGGGTTTGTTTTTGTTAATGCACTACTGCTGTTGCAGTCAGAGAACTTGAATTTATTCAGTAAGTATTTATTGATCACCCACTATGTGTCAAGTACTAATGTAGGTCGAGAGGGCACAGAACAGAAAATTTCTGTCCTACGGACATATGCTCTGAGGGGAGAAGCAAACAACAGTTCCCTAGCTCATTCTCAAGTTAAAACCAAAGCAGGCTCAGCAACCTGCGTGACATTATCTGTTGGCGTGGTATCTGAGAAAGGGAATCGGCAGTAACAGTGAAATATCATTTTAGCAATTCATTCAAATTCCCACTGAAAAGACATATATAAGCAGATTTAGTATGCATAGTAAGGAAGCCCCCCCCCCTCTCAAAAACCAAACTATGTCATTTGAATGCTTCTAGTCTCTAAAAGAGTCCTGGGTGATGCAAACTGAGAGACTGGTGGGTCAAGTTCACCCGCAAAGGCCACTGCCATTGAGTTGATTCCAACTCACAGTAACCCTCTATGTCAGAGCAGAACTGCCCATGGAGTTTCCAAGGAACGCCTGGTGGATCTGGGTTAGCAGACACAGCACTTAAAACACTACACCACCAGGGTGGTGGTCTACTTCTGAAAAATCAGCTGTTGGAAACACTATGGAACACAGTTCTACCCTGATACACGTGGGGTTGACATGAATCACAGTCAACTCAACTCAATGGTAAGTGGTCGTGGTTCTTAGTCTCCAAAGAGAGAGGTGAGACAGAGTAGAAACAACCCCAGAGGACAGGTCAGATGACATAGTGCCCTGGTACTTAAATAGCTTTGTAACCAGTGCAAAACAAACCTCAGAACCTTGACGTTTTGAACTGAATTTGTAGAACAAAGTTGTTGTAGGTCATTGGGTACTGTCAACTACATTCCAACTCACAGTGACCCTATGTGAACAGAATGGAACTGCCCGGGCCCGCACACTCCTCACAATCACTGCTATGTTCCAGATAATCGGTGCAGCCACTACAGCAATCCACCCCACTGATGGTCGTCAACTTTCCTGCCAACTACAAATAAGACTGAAAATACTTTTTGTTGAAACTAAAAACATAATACGAAATTTCTGTTAACCTTGTTCAGAAATACGAGCAGTTGCTTGAAATACCCATTTGATTTAGATTCACAGGTATAAAACAGAAGAAAAAAATCCCAGACTCTTAAATTAGACAGTGACTTAACTGTCTACCTTCGAGTGAACATTTAACAACTTGGAAAGGAAGCTCCAGGTGGCTGGCAGTGATGGGCAGCACTCTGGAAAGAGGCAGTGTTTCAATGTTTCCATAGTCAGCATACAGCACCGTCACATGAGCATCTGATGTCCCCAGAACAATGGCACGGTACCAGAGATCATCACCTGAAAATATGATGGAACTTGGGTAAGAAGGGACATCCAGTGACCTCAGTGACCTCTCTTTCCTTAAGATGATCATTTACAGTTATAGCACTTAAAAATTCCTGACAAAATTTCTTGTTGAAGAGTCCAGATTAAACATAAGCATTCTCCTCTGCTCACTCCCAAATCCAACCAAAGAAAATACAGTAATGGCATTAAAAATAAAAAGGCATAAAACTGGAAGAGAAGACTACCTAATTTTGGAAGCTAGAAAGCAGACGCCTAGAAAGAACAAAGCAGACGCACAGTGCAGGCAGTGGGAAGCCCAAAAGCTTCCCAGTTTGATTCTTACAACTCCCTGTAACTTCTAAGGCTCAATACTTGACGCCACTCAATCAAATGCAGGAGTAGAGGTGCAGCCAAGAACAAGGACTGTGTAAAAGACACAGAATTATTTCACAAGTCATCTACATAGGTTTTTTAGTTTATCAACATATTTATACATGATACCAATTTCCAAGTTGCTGAAGAGTATGATCAGGCATCCCAACTGAAGAACCTCAAGACACCAACAGCAGGAATCCCAAAGAAATGACTGAGTCAGATTACGTTATATGTTGGGGGCCACCAGCGGACAAGCCCTGCCCAACCACAAAGAAACTTCCAATTCCCTTTTCAGTACCTTTCTCAGGGAACAGCAAAGGATAACCAGATTATTTGAGGAAAACCTCTAACATGAAATAAGAAATCAAAACAAACAAAACAGGAACGCAAAGAAACTGAGACAAAGGAAAAAGGAAACAAAAGAAAAAGAATAGCATCAAAATCCTTGGAAAAATGGCATTCCATCCTTGAAATAAGAACAAGATAGTATTTTTTTTTTTTTTTTAAAAAGTAAACAAAAAAGGCTCAGGAAAAGAAAAGTGTGGTATCAGCAATTAAAACTCTGTAAGAAAAGCTGGAAGGGAAAACTGAAGAAAGTTCTTTAAAAACAAAAAGATAGAAGTGAAAAAAGGAAATTAGCAGAAGAGTTTAAGTTCAACATTAGAATACCTGGAAGTTCCTACAAAAGAACAGAATGAAGAGAATAAAAGAATTCAGGAAAATTTCTCAGAATTGAATAAAGCCCATGACATGCTAGAGAGAAATGTCTACCCCAAGTGTTCAGCACAATTGTGGAAAGAAGACCAACACTAAATCACATTGCATGTTCACAAAGACAGGAGATCAGTACAATATTAAAATTTTCAGGTACAAAAAAAAAAAACCTGTACAACGACTGGAGAATCTGAATGACATCTCTTTTGAAAAGCAGTACCAAGAACTAAATGACAATAAAGCAATGCCTTCAAAGTTTTAAAGAAAGACGAGCGCTACTCTAAAATTTATATTTAGCCAAATTATTAACTAAGATAGATCACATACTTCAAACATGAGAGATAATATACAATTTATCTTACATGCACCTCTTCTCAGGAAGCTTCTGGAGGATTGGCTCTGCCCAAATATTGGAGTAAACCAAAAGGGAAGCAGGGGATTCAGAAAAAAAGGAGAAGGAAGGAGAAATTTCACCATTGTAGGGTAGGAGAGAAATTCAAGAAACAAGACAAGCTCAGGTCTAGAGAACAGTCTACACATCAGCAGGTAAGAAGGCTTGGAGGTGCTTCCAAAATGTTAAAAAGTGTTTCACTGCATGATGTGTTTAGATGTACTGAGGGAATTTACAGACATGTGGCGTACTGGGGAGAAATCAGTGAAAACATACAGAAAATTAACCAAAAAAGAGAAACACATAAAAGATAACTGCAATCATAGTACATTTCTATGTACATGGCTCAGCTGTAATCAGTGTGTAAACAGTCCTAACACAGCAGGCTGGCGATGGGAACCAAGATGGTGGTGTAGTCAGATGTTTCCTTTGATCCCTTTAACAACAAAGACCTTAAAGTATAAATGAACTGAATACATATGACATCCTAGAAGCCCTGAACATCAGAGGGAAAGTTGAGAAATCAGCCTGAGCAACAGGGAGGCGAGAATAGTTCCAGAAGTACCTAGCACTAGCCAGACCTGACTAACCAGCAATCAGATGTGGCCAGGGGGTGAGCAGAACAGTAGTGGTTCGAGGGCATCTTCTCCAACAGAAGATACTAACCAGAGAATCCACTTGTTCCTCCAGAACCAGTGAAAAACTGCACTAGATAGTCAACAGCTAAGTGGTTTGCTTCTACCCACAGATAAAAATCTTTTCTTCTGGATAAACCTCTTGCCTTCTCCCAGTGCTTCTCCCTCCCGTCTCCGCACTGCATCCAGCTGTGGAGTCTGATACCATTAACTGAGCCTTCACCTAGATTCAGACAAGGGGATGTGCCATCCTCACAGATACTCAGGAATGACTATTAGACTCCTACCACTCTTAGCTCCTGTAGCCAGGTTATCTCTGCCTACACCAATCACCTCTGCCTGTCTATGACAGTGGAAGAGTGCCTGCATCACACATCTGATGACTGACTACTTGGACCCCTGAACTGAATCTACACAAGAAAAGTAAATCAACTCCTGGGGTCACATGTCTAGTAACAGAGCTCATCACCTGATGACAGGACATTGGTGCCTTAAAGACACTGAGAACCAAACTAGAACACATGACCAGCCTATGTGGGCATTTCAGTACATAATAAAATGAGACGCTAGCACACAGTAAGTAACCATAAATTAGTACAGTAATTCACTGATGGCTTGGAGACAATACCAAAACCTAAAACCAAATTCACTGCTGTCAAGTTATATCTAACTCATAGTGACCCCAGAGGTCACAGTAGAACCGTCCCATAGAGTTTCCAAGGACTGCCTGGCCAATCTGAACTGCTGACCTTCTGGTTGGCAGTGATAGCACTTAACCCACTATGCCACGAGGGTTTCATAGTTAATGTGAAACCACTTAAAGAGGCAGACCACCATGGCCTCACAAAGCTCCCACAACAAAACATCAAGACATTTTCCAGATGAAGAGAAGCTCCTAGACTTATCCCAAGTAGAATATTAGAGATTAGTATTTAGAACTCTTTCAAGAGGTCAGGAGATAAGGCACAATGCAGCACAGCATAATGGCAAACTGAACAGACTGCAAGAAAACATACAGAGACAGGAATCAGAAACTCAGAAAAGGAAAAAAATGAAATTACAGAATTAGACACCTCAGTAGGAAGCCAAAGGAGAAGTGCGGTAATGGAAGGATGAATTAGAAGGAATGAAGATAAGACACATGAGACAAACATTATCTGAGGAAAAAGCAGATAAAAGAATTTTTTAAAAATCAAGCAATGCTAAGAAATATGAGAGAATCTTATCAAGAGGGATAATCTAAAAGTGACTGGAGTACCAGAACAGGATGTGTGTGTGGCAGGGGGGATAACAGAAAATAGAGAACTGTCAAGGATCTGTAGACAGAAAACTTTCCAGACATCATGAAAGATGAGAAGATACCTATTTAAGACACTCATGGAATACTACAGACGGTAGATCTCAGAAGACAGACACTGAGGCATATTATAATCAAACTTGCCAAAACTAAAGATAAGGAAACAATTTTAAAACTGGCTAGAGGTAAATGAAAAACAGTCTACAAAGAAGGGTCAATAAGCTTGGACTACTCAGAAGAAGTCACTCAAGCAAGAAAGCAATCGGATGACATACATAAAGCCTTGAAGGAAAATAACTGCCAGTCAAGAATTATATATCCAGCAAAACTGTCTCTCAAATATGATGGAGAGATTAGGACATTTCCAGATAGAGAGAAATTTAGAGAATGGGCAGAAAACAAACCAAAATCACAAGTAATACTAAACAGAGTCTTCTGATAGGAAAATCAGTTAATCTTTGATAACAGCCCAAGACTAGAATGCAGAACAGAGCAACCGGATATCAACCCAAATGAGGAAACCACAGAAACAGGGAAAATACTGAAACCAGAGATATCATTTCACTATCAATACTATAAGAAAAAGGGAAGACTTTAAAACATGTAGTCCTCGATGGCACTTGGCTTTGGCAGTCATAGACCTTTCATATGGAGAAGAAATCAAGGTGATATAAAGAAATACTGATTAAAATTTAGAAAAACAGGTAAATATTAAGGTAACTACAAAGGAAATTATCAGTCCTATGCATCAAAATACAGCATACTTATCTAATAATAAAAATGATGATATATTTCTATTGAGAAGAAAGTATAGATCTAGTCGTCATACAAAAGAAAAAAAATTACACAATTTTAATTGTAAATCTAAATTTGTAAGTAAATTAACAGATACATTATTTGGATGACAGACTGAAAGCATTTAAACACCCACTGTTGGCAAGCAGGCAATGCAACTAGCCTCCTCTCCTACTCCAGGCACTTTATGGTGCCTAGAGGGCAGTGTGTTTCCAGAACTTATAAAACAATATTACATCCTTTGAATTAGGAAGTCCATTTCTGAAAATTCATCTTAACATCTGCAGTCATGATCAAAATTTTTGCTCAAGAGTATTCACTGCAAATGTCATTCATGTATGCTAGCAAACAAAACTTGTCAACATGCAGTATGAAACAACGGAACAACGCCTCAAGTCCACCTTCAAGTCTGACTCCCTGCATCCCTTCTTTCTTCTTTCAGTACATGCACATATCTCTCTCTAAGTAGCTGTAACTTAAATATACCATTACTGATCCGCTGCAACAGAACATGGCTGTTCAGAGCTGGTTACCTAGAAATGCTGGCACATTTCCCTGCATGGGGACCTGCCTACATCCTCGCCTACACCTATGGCTGAGGGACAGAGAACAGCCAAAGGATCCCAACACACGAATTAAAAGTACAATCTTGCCTTTCTTGGTTTCTCCATCTAATCAAATGGAACTTGCATCTAAAAAAAAGGAGACATAACTCCCTGTGAAAGAGCCCAGGAAAAAGCGTGTCACTTTGGATACAGAAGCAGCTTACTTGTGTATCTGGCACAGCAGGCATCTCCGACGCATGGACTACATAAGGATGTGCTCTTCTGGGCACTGCAGTATTCTAGTAATTCCACTGACAACACGCACAGTTTCTCCTGATCTTCTAAAACACATAAGAGTAACCACTTTTGAAGAATTTTCCAACGCTATTTATAACAATATACAAAAGACTGTCTAGTCCACTCAATCTAAAAAAACCTGTATATTACAATACACATTTAACTATAAAAAACCAATATACCATGACCAGTTATCCTTTGTGGAAAGAATGCAATACTAAAAGGGACAGAGGGAAGCCCCTGGTCTGTTCATTGCCTGATCGGGGTGCTCAGAAGGTATGCTCACTTTGTGAAAGCTCATTAAGCTGTACTCTTAGAAAAGTTTTGTGTACTCTTCACTAAGTGTGTTTTTTTTTAATGAAATAAAGCAAAGTTATCCTCAGTAGTGCTTCTGGTTCATTATCCCACGTTACTGCCAGGACCAAACAATCTTAAACCTCTGCTTCTTACTACATAAATTACAGATATTTTGTAATATTTAAGATAAATTTCAGAGCAATTATTGGTATCACCAATTAATTCTAGGGTTGACCATTTGAAACAAAAGTTCATTTTCTGCCTTAAAATGGCTGTAACTTATTTTAAACAGAACCTACCCAATCTGCCTTGACTTTCCTGATTCTACATGGATAAACTCAAATATGTTCAAGTTTTCCATGAAGGAAAACTGAAATTCAGTTTTCAGACACTATTTTTCTTCACGATTAGGTCTAAGGTAAAACACTTCTCAGTCTCTAAGACACAGAAAAGCTATGATGATAGACTACAAAGGCAGCCTGTCAACAGGTCTAAAGCAGTTTTGGTTCAAATTCTCTTAAATGTCTTAGAAGGCTTGCTTATGAATACATTTCAAAGTAGACAAATACATTCTTGTTTTGAAAGATCATACAGTAATTAAGAATACTTTTGAAAATTTTTTTATTATAAAGAGACCAGGCTGAGCAAATGCTGATTACAAAGCACTCCCTGCTGTTCGTTTGTGTTTTTACAACTAAATTTTCCTTAACGTCACCATGATCAGTTCTTCCTTAAAGTGATGAGTGACGAGAGCTGTCACTCTACTAGCCCTCACTTCCTAAGGAGTTTACAGTATGTGCTTTCACTAGACAGTTAAAAAGACAAGCGTAAGTGTATAAACGGGTCTCAAATTTTTGTTTCTTACCTGGCATCTCATTTGGTAAAGCATAAAACAAGTTTGGGTGTACAATTTCTACAATGTCGGCTTGTACAGTTTTATTAACTGGAAGTTCTATTGTCTTCCACTGTTTAGCTGAAGAGATGGCTGAAAACACACAAAACTCAGGTCTCACATCAAGTAAATAAAATTTAGTATTCTTTCCTAGTAATGTACTTATTCAATCAGTGATATGTTGCTGTTCCCAAATCAAAGCTTGTATTTTCAAGAAATAACCTGTTCTACGAGAAAGATTTTTCTGGGCATTGTAAGAAAAGGTCTGTAACAAGAATCTTTGAATGATCACACTCTTCTAATATACTGCATATCATACTGAGTAAAATTCTTAAATTTTATTCAGGCTTTAAGAAATGCACCTCTATACGATACAGGTTTACCTGATATGCACACTAAAAAGTGTAGTGTTTGATGTTTTAATAACAAATTAACATTAAGTTAGCTGTAATAACCTATTAATCTATTTCTACAGAAAAATCATGTCATTGAGGAAACTGTCATAGCCTATAAAAATAAAGGCTAATATAAGTGTCAACATATAAACGGTTAAAAGCCATTACCCTCGGGACCCTGGGCATCCATCTGAAGATCACTGTCAGTAACAGGTCTGGTGGTTGGCAAGTGTCCATGTGGGGAACCAGTTGGTAACACCAGATCCTCACCAATCAGAACATCGCTAATTATTCTGGGATAAGCAGTGGAGAGATCGGTGAGTTCAATTCCCACTCCATCTTTGGTGATTTCAACCACTCTGGCGTGGAGCTTTCCCCCTGAGACACACGTCTGAAATCTTGCTATAGCTTCTTTGGTCCAATGTTTGTTTCTAGGCTGTATATCTGGAAAGTAACGACAGCATTAAAAATAATTGTGTACACAAGCTGCATTTTTGCTTCAACAGTAACCAGGTCTAGGTCTTTGTAAGTTTGCCATTCAGGTCAGCAATCCCTTTCTTTCAATATTCAATTATAAACCTGTACACTTCCGGCCTGAGCTACGGGTCACACATCTGTCAACAAACCACTAGGCTTTGAGGAGGCTCCTGAACTTCCTTTCTGTTCTCCACTAACATCATTTCACCTGGAACTTCTCCAACAGGCAACAGGATTTTTCTCTTTCTGAATCCACCACTGTTCCTATTGTTACATATAGAGGATGAATTATTAGTTATGCTGCTAACAGATGCCAACTGCCCGCTTGTTCACTTTTGTGGGAAGGTTTCTAGCAACTTCAAGCTGTCCTTTTAAATTACTTAACCAAAAACTGTTGATCTTGGATAATTATGCTTTACACTCTTATCTGCATAACACAGTGATTCTCCAACTTTGACTTTTGTCTGAATCACTAGCAGCCTGTTAAAACACAGACTGTGGGGTCCTCTCCCAGAGCATCTAATCAGAATTTGCATTTTTCAATAAGCTGCTGGTTTGGGGATCGTATTTTGAGAAACACTGACCTAACACACTTCATCTTGAACATAACAACAATGACAACAACAATGACAACAACAAAACCTGAAATGTATTTACTGTAGAGTAAGTACGAAAAAAAAAAGATAAACAAAATACAAAGTGGATACTTGTATGCTTCTAGACACTATCACTTATTAACATTCTGGTATCCAATCTTCCACAATTCTTTGTGCTGATGGAGACACACATGGGCACATACATGCATTTCTTTTATAAAGGGAAATTAATATATCAGAATACATAATTTAAATAATTATGATTTCTATTGTAATTTAATTATAAGTGTAATGACAGGCACTATTTAATTGCTTTCTTTTTTTTTAATTCTTTTACTCTTAATGACTCCTTGGGAAAGGTCTTATCACTTTCCAGTTAAAATAATTTGCCCAAGGTCTCAAAGGCAGTGGGTAGCAGAGCTGGTTCCCAGAGTCTATGCTTTAAGTCCCGATGCTCTTCTGCAATTTTAACTTGCTCTCTGAACTGACGGCACTTGGCTTGGCTCTGAACTTAAATCATGACAATTCCTTATTATCAGAAACATGGTTAACACCATTCTAACGGCTATACAGCAACAGCAAACACAAGGAAAACCCTGAGTTCTAAGGCCCTAAACATTCATTTTATCTTCAAAACAACTCCATGAAGAAGGTATTATTTTTATTATTTATTATATGGTCATCATTTAGCCAATCTTCTATGACCCGCTATTTAGGCTGTTATGTGTTATCAGTAACACTAGACCTAAGTCTGTGCGATTCCAAGATCACTTCTTTGGCATGAATTACTAGCAGTAAACTTGCTAAATCCAAAGGCATGAATCTCTGAGGCTCTTAAGTAATCCTGCCTAAGTCCTTCAGGAAAATCATTCCTGTTCTCAGCCCCAGTACTTGGAGAGAGGAGTGGCTTCTCTCCTCTGTTATTAGCACTTGGCTTGTGAGTCACTATCTTTAAGATTTCCATTTCTAAATTTTTTAATATGCAGCAGGATCATCTAATTTTCATAAAACCTTACAGATATTAATAGAAGTTTACAGACAACAAAAGCATTAGAAGACAGTTTAGAAAAATCTGACTCTGCATCATACCTACTAACCAACACTGTATTCCCTGAAATGGAAGTTTTAAAAATGTCGATGAGATTGTTTGAAGCTCATCTGCAGTAACTTCTTCGACGTTTCCATAATCCACGAAGCGCACTTTCACATTCCCATTTGGTAAGATCTCCTTGACTAAGGCACGGTACCAGTTACCATCACCTAGGGTTGACACAAAGGTTTTAACACAAAATACTGCCTTTCTATTAACATTTGAAATTTTTATCCTGAAAAAGACACTCTTCATCTAGTAGCTAATAAACTTACTCTCTTCCTCAAAAGATGCCTTTACTTTTCACTCAAAAATTCCTGTAAGAATTCTCAAAATCTAGTTTTAGAACATCTCTAAACAATTTCATAGCCCCTAATTTTTACATTTAATGTACAGATTTCATTCATAATACACTCAATAAACAGAACGTGAAAGTAAGGCTTAATAAGCTTTGATATATTTATCAATCAGGGAAGATTTACAACTCTCTTACCACTAATGGCTTAGACTATTTTACTTGTTGTTAGGTAAAATATTAAATAACAGAAATTTCAACAACGAAATGACAGTATTCCATCAAATATAGTTTTAAGACAAACACACAGAATGATCAGAAAAAACAATGAACCTGCGAGAATGGTCCTTTCATTATTTAACTTATGTTATTACCAAAAATTCTAGAAAGAAAAGCATTACAATAATAAGATTTAGGTGAGAAAGTACCATTTTGGGATGCCTTGTTACAAGTAAAAAGAAAAACACATGACATCTCAAACACTCATTTATTCTTGGTTGTGAAAAATAATGGCTTAAACTTCAAGAAGAAAGGACACACTAAAAATAAGGTTCTAATAAAGTCAAGATCACACGAACTGCAGCTCACCTGCAAAGAAAGCACAACAAGGTTGCCCTATTTTCACCTTGAAATCATTAGGCAACTTCCGCTGGCAATACTCTGCTAGTGATTTGTTCAAATCGCTGAGGTGACTGACAGCTGAAATACAATACAGATGCTGCAATTAATGTTAGAAGACAAAACAGGCAGACCACAGAATTTCCTTTACAGGAAGAAAATGGTTGCATCATAAAATCTCAAAACACTTTTTCCTTTTCCTTTTAGTTATTTACCATTCTGAATGAACCCCAAACCGGTCATTTATTGCACACAGTGACATGACTATCACTTTATTACTAGTATGCTACAACACGAGCTTTGTATGTGCCCATGGAAATAGTACAGCAGTGCCCACAGAAAGGTTACATGAAAGCTGCCTTCAAGGAGCATAAAGGAGGTTACATAAAAGCTGTCTTAAAGTAGATATAATTAAATTACTGTATAAATATGCTTACTCAAGGAATTCATACAGGTAAGCTCTAAGTGCTAAGAGGCTTCTTAGAAAGTTGACATGAGACACTTTTGACAGAAGAAAAGGGATTGCAGAAAACAGCTCTGAACAAAGGGGACACAAAAAATACTTGGTGGGAGCAATCTGGAGCAGCAGAGAAGGGTAAATCTGTGCCACTGAAGAGAAATACCACATGAGCTGGAAAGATGCAGACTGCAGAGAGTTTTAAAATGCCAACAATGTACAGGTTGTCCCTGGCTTATGATAAACTTGAGTAACCACAAATCACTTACGGCCTTTTTTTTCTGGTATATCCTATCACTGGAAACCCTGGTGGTGTAGTGGGTTAAGTGTTACATCTGCTAACCAAAAAGTCAGTTCAAATCTGCCAGGTGCTCCTTGGAAACTCTATGAGGCTCTACTCTGACCTACAGGGTTGTTACAAGTTGGACCCAACTCGACAGCGGTGAGTTTTTTTTTAATATCCTACCATAGTATGTACCACATAGAACATCACAGCACGGCATGTAATTTGCTGATGTTACTGCGCTCAGATGTTCAGAGACAAAAGAACAGATTCATAAAGATACTGGTGATAAAGCCAAGCCAAGTGCCGTCGAGTCGGAGCCGACTCATGGCGACCCTAATGAAAACTGAAAAAAAGTACCTGACTTCTGTCAGAACTGAAGTACAGTGGAGTTCTTGGGAAAAAAGTATCTGACTTAGGTCAGAGCTGACTCATGACGGAGCTGTCAGCACAGAATCAGGTCCTAAGACGGGGACGACCAGCAGAAAGGAAGAAGAACTACTGTTCATTTCCCAGAAATGAAAATTACACTGTAAACAGTTGTATCTTTCAGTCAGCCAAAATAAAAAGTACAAGGACAGAGGAAGTGACGTGGGAGAAAGTACTCTCATGCACAGCTGTTAGCAATCAGCCTGACCAGCTCCTAGGAAGGACCCTCTCAAAGCTGTAACCACACATCCTTTCACCGAATAATCACAACCTAGGGGTGTCCCAAGAATATACTCTCAGATGTATAAGTCACCACAGATGTGAAGGATTATTTTTTGTTTATAATTTATTTTTGTTGTTGAGAATACATACACAGAACATGTGACCACAGTGGTGTTACTAGGGCTGGTGTCACCCACCCCCATACCAGGCCACACAGAATCCTTCATAATGTTTTTTGCACTAATGTCACTCATATATTGTAATTCCTATATATTACTCTTTGATTTTTTAGTTAGTACTTCTCAAGAAAGGCATGGTTACAGGGTCTGTAAGTAGAAACCAGAAACTCTGACAAGATCAGTGACTCTAACGACGCTGGCAGCGACCAAATCCCCCCTTCACACCCTCCCCTCACAGGGGGAGTTGTCGCTGTCCTTTGAGTCCCTGCTGTCAACCCTACCTTTCACCTCCAAAGAGCACGATGCTCACAGCAGACATTCTTTATTAGTTAACGCCAACTAAGTGTCTGCTTTTAAGACTACTGCAGGGGATATTTTTGGTTTACAAGGACTATTTTAATAACAAATGCCTGGAAACCTCTTATCCATCCACAACTGAGTTAATAAAGTCTGGAAAATCAGTACAGTGGGATACCAGGTAAACATCAGAGAGAACGTAACTACGTATCAGTGCAGTCTCCCAGATTAGAGCCTTCAACAGATTTAGGATATCAGGGGACAATCTAGTGATATACAAATACAGTCTGGTGCTCTGTTAATAACACTACATCAGTGGTGGTTTCTTCGTTTAACGTACTATGATTATGTAATGTGAGGTATGACGATTAAGTCTGTGAACTTAATTGTCTGAAGCGCTCCATACCTCATTGCTGAATACTGAGTATCACTACCGTTACCTTCAAAGTATTCCCTCTGGGAAGCTATGCACCAATGCCAGTGCCTAGTTCACCCTTCAAAGCAATTTTGGAACTCTCGTTCTGGAATGGCCATTGTGCACACAGTGGCACATTCGTGAACGTAACTGTGCTGTCTGGGAGGGAGTTTTTAGTCAGTAAACAGATAACTGTATTCAAACACCCAAACCTACTCACCTGAATTGGCCCCTAGTGACTTTTTTCTTTACCCAAAGACAAAGGAAATATTCAAAGGAAGACACCTGGACCACATTCAGGACATCAACGGTAATCTGATGACAGCTCTGATGGCCACTCCAGAAAACGAGTTCCACATTTGCTTTGAAGGGTGGACTGGGTACTGGTGTCAGTGTACACATTTCCAAGGGGAGTACTCTGAAGGTGACTACAGTGATGCTCAGCAATGAGGTGTGAGGTACTTTTTCTAGGATGGGTTCACAGATTTAACTGCCAGACCTCCTATGTTGTTAACGGAGAAAAGTCGCTGGGTGGAGCCAACAGTGAAGCACTTGATGACCAGCTGAAAGGTTGCTGGTTTAAACCCATCCAGTGACACTTCAGAATAAAGTCCTTGTGATGTGCTTCCCAAAGGTCACAGCTTTGAAACCCCTAAATGAACCAGTTCTGTGCTGTACGTGTCAGGTCACCAAGAGTCTGAATCACCTCACCAGCAACCAACAAGAAGAACTGAAGAGCACCTCTGGAAGAATACCTACAAAACTGAAAAGAGGAGCTGGGAAACTTTCGTCCATCACATATCCCTTTTTAACTTTTGTTTTTTTTTTAACACATGCTTGCACAATCACTCATTAGAATAAGTAAAAAGGAACTTTAGACATTCAGTTATCTTAACGTCCTCATGTGAATGAAACTGGAAATCAAGATTAGAGAAACTGCAGTCACCAGTGCTCACGAGAAAGGGCATAAAGCGAAAGGACAGAAGTGAGGACGAGAAGGAGCCGGAGCTCTGAGACTGCCAGTGCGCCATCTGCCACAGCCACCCGGGAAGACACCGGCGTTCAGCGGCCAAAGCTGAAGAAGGACGTACCGCTTCTTGTCAGGGGCTGTCGAGCTGACTTGACTCAAAGTGACCCCATGAGACGCAGAAGACCTGCCCCATAGGGTCTGCTTGGCGGCAGTCTCTGTGGGAGCAGAGCACCATGTACTGCTCTTGTGGAGTCGCTGGGGAGGTCGGAACCATCAGCCTTTTGGTTAGCAGCCAAGCACGTCACCACGTGCACCACATAGGCGCCATACCCTTCGTGACCCGGTGATCCCCTCCTGCTTAGATCCGCGGCGGGGGCGCGGGCACACGTGGGGCAGACTTGGGCTGGAATGTGCACAGCAACGTCAGGCTACAGCTCCGTACTGGAAACTACGCAAGGACCAAGCGCAGAACGCAGAAAGGAACTGTGGCACCTCTGTCAATGCCACACTCCCAGCAATGTCAAGAACGGGCTGCGGTTTCCTGCAACAACAGCGGATCCGTCTCACCACGTTCAGGAAAATGCAGCGTAGCACAGCAAAGCACATCATGTATGACCCCACTTACACAAAGCTCAAAAATAGCCAAGACTAACATATCCTATCAAGTAAGTAGCCAAAGCCAGCCAAGCCAAGTGCCGTCGAGTCGGATCGACTCATGCATGACGATTATTTTTGAAAGAAAGAAGGTGTAGAGATCCAGGGAAACAAGAAGGAAACTTCGGCAGCAGTGTTGATGCTGTACTGCTTGACCTAAATGGTGGCCACACAAGTGTGCTGATGCTGTGATAATTCATCACACTATGCTACCCTCATGTGTGCACGCAGCCCTCTCTCTCTGTTATAACAAATTTAACAATATGATTCTCAAAATTGATTTTAGGAGACATCTGGTGAAACCTATACTGATTTAAAGAGAGACTGGTATAGACAGACACTGGCAAAGGTAGAAATGGCGACTTAAAACAGAGGCAACCTTTTCTATATCCACTTAGCCCCTCTTGAAGAGAGTGCTTTTATCAGTCAGTAATAAACTCGTCTAAACCAAGTTATTCTAGACACCAATGTATTTATAAAAACAATGGCACAGGGCCAACTTACCATCCTCTTTCAGCACGTGACAATAAAACTCTCCAGGGCTGCGGACCACACAGACCGCAACGTCGACGGTTTCATCAACTGCAAGGGCGACCCACGTCCACTCCAACGGATGCATTTTTGCTTCCACACTCAAAGACACTGTTAAAATAAGTGGGCACTTTGCAAAACAAATGGCCTGGAGTGGCTGCGGGAACTGAGGTGACGGGCACTAAGAATCTGCTTTTCAAAGGACTGGAAAGTCCACTGCCTTCCTAAATGACTTCATTGAAAATTAACCAGTCTTAAAATTAATGGTTATTAACTCACTGAATTTCAAATTCACATTTCTGATAATTCTTTAGATACTAGGGACCCAGAAAACTTCCAAAAAGTTTCCGGTTTTCTAAACAACTGAAGTGTATTTAGAATTCTGTTTGATTCAAAAAAGGTGGCATTCAACATCAATTCTTCCCAAAAGTTTGAGAACACACACATTCACAGAGCCATCTAAACCCCAGGACAGTCGTTCTCTGGCACCCATCGTACTTACCACTGGCTTCTTTCGTGTCGCCGGCATTATCTGTCACTATTTCCTTTTCTCCCATGGCAAAACCTGCCTCTATGAGGACTTTGGTGACACTGACGGTAGGCATCACAGACTTATCCGTAAGCTCCACCAGACAACTCGTGTCCAACTTGTCCACCACTTTTACTGTGATCATTTTGTTCTGTACAATTTTTCTCATCAGACAAATAGCTTCTGGAGTCCAAATTCCTAATGATGGCTTTACTCCTAACAAAGAGTTTTTTAAAGAACAGTAAAACTGTTTCTTACAAGCAGGCACTCAGAAATTTAGGCCCTAATTTCCACAAAATTACTCTATAATAGACATTAGAATCAAAATGTTCCACTTGAATAGAATCAGTTTCTACACACGAAAATGATTAACAAAATCACAGAGAAAAAATTACAAAAAAATAAAAACTGTAAAAAGCTTATATATTTCTGTGTAAAAAGCCATCCTAATCCCAAGGACACGCTATGTTCCTAAGAGGCAAATCTACAGACAGAAAGCAGACAGTGAGTTGCCTGAGGAGTGAAGATCCACTGTCAACAGTCACTGCACAACTAGCTAAAAATCATTTACTAAAAATTTAAATTCAAAATTTAAAATAGTTGGGGCAGGGGGTGGGGGACCATGCTCTCAGGCGAAAGCGAGGCTAACTGGCACAACTAGCGTTTTGCTAAGAGGGCTCTCTGTACCCCACGTTGGTGAGTGGCGTCTGGGGTCTTAAAAGCTGCCAAGCTGCCATCCGAAGGCACAGCAAATGATCCCAACTCAGCAGGAATGGATGCTCACCGAGGACCAAAATGACATGGGGGAAAGACAACCCAGAAGACAAAAAGACCCCACATCGGTGGGTGCCTACATCGACTTGGGACTGGAAGAACCAGATGGTGCCCAGCCACCACCAGTGAGAGCCACGATGGAGCTCACTAAGTTGAGTCTCACTGGCAATACACTAAAAGACCTCAATTGATGGTCCAGCAGCTTCAGGGTTCCCCTGGGAGCATGGCCCCTCGCCTTGATGCTGCCCTTGACCATAAATCATAACGAAGGTCCACGCTTCGAACAGGAATGGATTGGACTTGGTGATGCAGAGTGACCATATATTGGATGCACTTTATGGTTCTATACATCTATAGGATGTCATCCTGCTGACCTCTGGCTGGAGGAAGGAGAGTCGGTGAAGAGGAAGGAAAAAAGAGACTGTTGGGAGGATGAGACATGTATGGAGCAGAGAGGAATAGTGTGCTGTCACCGGGCAGGGAGAGCAGTGGAAGCTGCATATAGGTGGGTATGTAAATTTATACGGGAATGTACATTTTCACTCAGTTATATGAAATAAAAAAATTTTAAAAAGAAAGACTTAAAATAGTGACTCTACGGTACGTCAATTATGCGTCAATGAAGTTAAAAGAATAAAAAACAATATAAAGCACTTCAGGAAGAAATATCAGTCCCTCATATTAACATACAAGTCATCTGTAACACAAATCTGCTTGTAAGAGCACTTGCAAATCAAATACCAAAATATCTGGTGAACCAACGTGTGAAGCAGCTGACTCCCACATTCCTGGTGGGTATGTAAGCTAGCTCGACCCCTCCTGGGGTGTGGTGAGTGTGGAAACCAGCACAACCCTTTCTGGGGGACATTCACAACACATATCACAAACATGAAAAACGTACACCACTGACACCACCCCTTCACCTGTAAAAATGTGTTCTGTGGAGACACTCTGCAATGTAACTACATTCTCCAGCATAATCTGGAGACAATGATCTTTGGCATACCGCAAGATCTTTGGTGGCAGCAAAATCTTGGAACTGTCCTTCAGATGCTGGACTACAGTTAAACTATGGCACAGCTGAGTGAAACTGCAGAACACAGCTGACTGACACAGAAAGAGACGCCCCCGACCCGAGTGGGACACGTTACACACACGGTCATTTCTAAGCACATGATCAAATTATACTTATTGTTTTTATAACCAGGGTTCCCTTTTACTCATTCTACCTTTTCATGTCCGTTAGGAGGCTTCTAGATACTTACAGCTACAAACAGCAAAGAGGAACACTCAGTTTCATAACTACAGACACACTAAATTTTACTACAGATAGAAAATAAGCATTCTGCATTTCCTAAATGTTTTATTAAGAAGTATTTTTGCTGGGATATAAATTATGTCTAGAAACATTTTCAGAATCAGGGGACCACAAAGATGTCCTACCTGCCAGCACACATTTGATAGCTTGCATTGGTAGCTCCAGCAACTTTGGAATTATGGGACAGAGCCTTGTCAAACTGAGGATTTCGAAGTTTCCATAATCTACATATCCAACCAGTACAGAGTCTTCAGAGGCATAAGCCAAAACGGAGGCACGGTACCACTGATCATCCTCTGGAAAAAGGAAGATGTAACCTCAAAGGCTTTTCCAGTGTCAAGACAAACAAAACCCATCTTCCCCAAATTGGTGATAGTCATTTGTAGTTTTAACACAATCCCAGGCTTTACGGGGAATGACGTATGTTTCCTTGACACTGCTGTTTCTGTTCACCAGAAGCCTTTGACTCCTAAAATGTACCTTTACTACTATACATTTATACAGAGTCTCACTTTCTTTACACGTCTTGGCTTCCTTGTAGACAGCTCATTAGGACAGAGACAACGTGCTGGTCATTTGAATCCCCAAGGTCTTGACCAATCAGTGAAGCCGAAGCATCAAGCAGGGCTGATTTAGAATACCCGGCAGATTCCACCAAGCAAGCACTTCACTGGAGGCTTACTGGTAAATTGTTATCTTCCCTGCTGAGAGGCCACTGGACCTCCTTTAGCAAAAGACTAAGAAAATCCAGTTCTCACAAGGACAGACTAATGTTTTATTAAGAAGTATTTTTGCTGGGACATAAATTACTTTTAGAGATATTTCTTTACTCTGAGTAAAAATATTTTCAGAATAAGGGGACTCTAATACAGAGACTCTAGTGTGAGAGCTCTGTGCTTCTGGACCCTCTTGTCATTTCCAAGAAAACAAATGACGCCCTGAGCCTAAGGGAGTTCCACATCTACACACGTGTGAACAGGATTATCTGTGTCCATCTCCAGAAACTGGACTCAAACCGCCTACCTTCCCAGTTCTTAACCAGTGCACAGCCAAGGCTGCCACAAAACTAATGAGTTTACAAAATTTAAAAAGAAAACTGCCTTTAATACCCTCTTGACACTAAAGCATGCCCTCTGGCCTTCCACTCCTCACACTACTCCTCTGATCCAGTTCAGCTGGGCATATTTCAAAACAGAATCGGTACACTTCAGTACTTAAAATTCAGTGCAGCCATTCAGTATAAACTGAGATTGTTTCGTTTGTTTTTATTAAATTCTAAGTAATAAATACAAGAATAACAATAAATGCAGAGATTTCTATACATCTAATTTTCAGCTGGGTACGGAACAAGGGACCAGGAGTGCTGTCCTTCTTACCGGAGAACTGAGCACAACAGATGTCACCAATGGTTGGAAAGAAGTCGGAGCGTGGAGACAAATGACCACAGTATTCACTCAGCGATGCCTGAAGTTCAGCAAGCTTATCTGTAGATACAGGTCATATTAAACAGAGTAAATACATACTGATACATCATATTTATTTTTGCATACTGACTGTCTTGAAGTGTATTATCTTGATAGAACAAACCAAGAACATTTACTTACGGCCACTCTGTAGCTGTTGACAAAAGAAGTCTTCTGGAGTTTGAACGTGGGCAACCACACCACAAAACTCATCCCCTACATTCAAAGTTAACACTTTTGGGATTAAGTCACTTCTGTCGATAACAATTTTGTTTTCAGTTGTCATTTTTTTAGCTTCTTCAGAATCATCTTGTCAGGAAAAACAAAAATAAAACCATCTTGGTTTTATGAAATTAAAAATGAATGAATTATGCATACTTGAATCACACTGAAAAAGACAACATAACCAGGCAAGATTCTTGGCAGTCTGTGGTGTTTCCTTCCACAAAAAAGGACTGTCTGTAATAAAGGCAGACTTCTTAATCATCAAAAGCTGGACCAGTCCCAAGAAAGAAAACCACTGACACAAAAAATATTAAATTCAGACCTATTTAAAAAGTCTCCCACCCATCTGTCAGTTTGCTGTACTGCAGTTGCTTACGTGTTATGGTAACACGGGAAGCTACGCCCCGAGCATTCCAGACCCCAGCAGGTCACCTCTAGTGGACAGGATTCAGCAGAGCTTCCTGCGACACACTAGGGAGAGGGACCTGGCTGTCTACTTTTGAAAACATGGGCCCATGAAAACCTTCGGCGCAGCTGAAGAGCACTGCCTGACACACTGCTGAAGATGAGCCTCTCGGGACGGAGGCCCCGAAACCCAACTGCGGAAGAGCCGCCTCCTCCAGCGGCACTGAGCTGACCCTCACTGGCTGACGGTAAGTGACTCTGAATGGAAAGAAAAGGCTGCCAACTTCCATTAGTAACCACAATGTGCAATGTACCAAGTACAAATCTGGGAAAACTGGGAATGGTCAACAGTGAAATGGAACGTGCAGCGATCGATACCTCATGCATGACTTAGCTGAAATGCACCAGTACCGGCCATCTGTAACCAAACAATCACCTGTTCTCCTATGGCAGGAATGACAAATCCTAGTGGAAGGGCACTGCATTCACCATCAAAAAGAATATTTCAAGATCCATCCCGAAGTACAATACTGTCACTAATAGGATATCATTACTCTTACAAGCAAAACCAGTTAATCGAACTATTGTTCAAACTTACCTATGAACCACAAATGCCAAAAGGGGAAACTGAAGATTTTTACCAATTTCTGAAGTCTGAAATTGGTCAAACATTCCATCAAGATATGCTGATAGTTACTGGTGACTGGAATATGAAAGTTGGAAAGAAAGACGGAGGACTGGCAGTTTGATAACATGGCCCTGGTGACAGAAACGGTATCAGAGACCCAAGACAATTTTGCAATATCAACAACTTATTCATTGCAAATACCTTTTTTCACCAACACAAACAGCGACTACACACATGGACCACACTAGGTGGGATACACGGGAAACCAACCGACTACACCTATGCAAAGAGACCACGGAGAAGGTCAACAACGTCAGACAATGCCAGGGGCCAGCTGTGGAACAGACCATCAGCTGGTCACATGCAAGTTTAAGATGAAGCTGAACAAAATCAGATCAAGTCTTTACTCAATTGTTCCTGAGGTGATTCTGACCCATAGCAACCTTACAGGACAAGAGTAAAACCGTCCCTCAGGGTTTCCAAGGAGTGGCTGGTGGATTGGAAACACTAGCCTTTTGCTTAGTAGCTACAGGGCTCAACCAGCAGGGGCCCCAAAACAAGTAAGTGAGAACCAAAATATGACCTGAGTACACATACAAGGCCCGACACGTCCACGAATGTAACTGTTTTCAGTGCTACACACCTCACTGCTGAGTACCACTACAATCACCTTTGAAGTACTCCCTTTGGGAAACTATGAACCCACACCAGCACCTAGTCTGCCCTTCAAAGCAATTCTGGAACTCTTTCTGGAAGGTCCATTGTGCACAGTGGTACAGTGGCAAGTTTGTAAACTTAACTGTCTAGTTGTCTGTGAGGCAGTTTTTTAGCCAATAAACCAATAACTGTATCGGAACACCCTCCCTACTCACCTGATCTGGCCCACAATGACTTTTTTCCTTATCTGAAGATAAAGGAAATATTGAAAGGAAGACATCTGGATGACATTCAAGATATCAAGGGTAATATGACAACAACTCTGATGGCCATTCCAGAAAAAAAGACTTGCAAAATTACTTTAACGGGTGGAGCAGGCACTGGGGTTAGTGCACAGGCTCCCAAGGGTAGTGCTTCAAAGGTGACCACAGCGATATTCGGCAATGCAGTATGTAGCCCTTTTTCTAGGATGAGTCTGCAAACTTGTCAGGCCTTGTAATTTCCCATCTGAATTTGGAGACTATCTCAACAGATCTGACATAGCAAACACTAATGACTGCAGACTAAAGGAGTTGTGGGATGACATTAAGGATATAATACATACCAAAAGCAAAAGGTTATCAAAAAGACAGTAGAAGGACAAAGCTACAATGGACATCAAGAGAGACTGAAAGAGGCCCACGTTTGTAGACCTGACTGTTCTACCGTATTCCCTATCATGCTGAAACTGCTTTTACAGAACAATGGAAGGTCTTCTAAAGACACATTCATGGTACCAGCTAAGCAGCAATACTTTTCAGGGCAGGGTCAATAATCTCCAGGAAGCTATAAATGTTCTCATCAAATAGCACCCAATATATGTTTGCTGTGTCTTCCACAGTCAAAAGTTCATAGTTCCAGGAATCAAGGGGTAGAAATGGGGGTTATACTACTATTACCCACAGTGACCCAATCACAAAATTTTTGCTTCCTGCCTGTGTGACACTGTGCTCTAAGGGTCTAAAGGTCTTAGTTCCAGAGAGAACACTCCCACCTGGAGAAACAACACTGATTTCACTGAACTGAAGGTTAAGAATGCTATCTGACCACTATGGACTCCTTATGCCTCTGGATCAATAGGCTAAGAAGGAAGTTACTGCACTGATTGGTATGTTTTGATTGTAATTAACAATCTGGCATTACATAACGGAGGTAAAGAAGAGTATGAGAACTGCCAATTAAGTTCCAGAACTCATCCTAGAAAAGTGCCACATAGCCCATTACTGACTATCACTATGGTCACCCTCAAAGTACTCCCTTTGGGAAGCTATGCACTGATACCAGCACCTAGTCCACCCTTCAGAGCAATTTCGGAACTCTTTCCGGAATGGCCACTGTGCATGGTGTCAAGTTCTCAAACTTAACTGTACAGTTGTCTGTGAGGGAGTAGACAGTTAACATGTGTAAACTTGGCTAGCTATGATTCTCAGTGGTTTGACAGACATTGAACTGACCACTCTTCCATAACGCAATATAATGTAATAACCTCCGTGATGAGATGTGATATAACATGATCACCTCATTACGAGATCTGCTATTAACAAAAAATCATTTGAAGAGAGTGTTTCTTTGAGGGTATGGCCTACCTCCAGTATATAAATGCCTGTTCCAGCAAGGCTCCTGTTTGCTCTGGATACTGCATACAGATCTGATCTCTGGTTTTGATACATGAGCTAGCTGCCTGCTGCCTGACCTGCAGATTTTAACTCTTGTCAGCTCCACAGCTCTGTGAGCCAGCAAACTGCCATCTCACCTGCCCATTTTGAGTTCAGCCATCCCTGAAATCACATTAGTCTGTAGAAGCCTTCAGCCTTCTACATGATCCATGGATTTTGGACTTGTCAGCCATTAAAATTCTCCATAATCTGCACGCACACGCGTGCACACACACACGCACACACACACACGCACGTACACACACACGCGCACACACACACGAAACCCTGGTGGTGTAGTGCTTAACTGCTATGGCTGCTGACCAGAAGTTTGGCAGTTCAAATCCACCAGGTGCTCCTTGGAAGGTCTGTAAGCCGCTTCTACTTCTACTCTGTCTATAGGGTTACTATGAGTCGAAATCAACTCAGCGGCATATTTATGAGTATGTGTGCATGGGAAACCCTACTGGTATAGCAGCTAAGTGCTATGGCTAACCAAAAGGCTGGCAGCTTGACCCCATCAGGCACTCCTTGGAAACCCTAGGGGGCAGGGACAGTGCTGCTGTGTCCCATAGGGTTGTTATGAGTTAGAATCAACTCGACGGCAACAGGTTTGGTTTTGGTTTATTTATAAATACAAATGTATGTTTTAACTTGTTTTACTCTTCTAAAGAATCTAGCCTAAGAAAAGTCCCCCATTAAGTTTTGGGACAACCCACTGTACCAGCCAACTTCTGCTGTTTCATAAAACAAGTGGAACTGATGATCCTGACGGTCCCTCTCAGCTGTATGAGTCCATTGGAAGATCCTCCCAAGGATTACCTTTGTCTTCTATTCTGTATTGAATACCCATTGTATGCCAGACACCACTCCAGGCAATAGAGAGATTAAGACAAGTAAAAAAAAAACGGTCCTAGTAGTTTTAAATCTTGCAGGAAACAGAAGATGCTCAAGTGAGGACCCACAATTTGTTCCATGTTCCAGAGAAAGGAGACCGGTAGAGCCGGCGTGCAACCAGGACCACACAGGCGGACCTGGGTGAGCACAGCCGGTCGAGGAGAAGGTGGGGTGGGGGAAGGTGTGGGAACCTGATCCTACATTTATCTCCCTTACAAACTGTCCTCACTCTACACTCTTCCTAAAATTCCAACAACATTTATGGTTTTGACTGTACTGCCATTTGACAACTAAGAGTCTAAGTTTTCCCTCTAGTTTCATCCTAAGATGTATGTTTCAGAGATACAACAGAGGCAGCGCTGCAGAATACAGACAGGAGACACGACAGTATCAGGCAGCTAGTGCAAATGTCCATCAATGATGAGGATTCCTAAACTAAGGAAACAGTACTAAGGAAAACAAAGACATACAAAGAATACTGTGAACAATCAACCAAGACTTGGAAACCAACCAGATAAGATAAAGGACAGGAGGTGAGGAGGAAATCATTTATGTGACAGGATGACCCACCCCACCATGGCACTATCCAGGCAATCACCTCATGGTGAATGAGCAAGACATACGCAGGTCTACAATTAGAGTAGCTGGGAAAGGAGAAAAGTAAAGACAGCAGATGACAAATAACATCTATGACTAGGCAAAGAGAACAATCAAATGCGGCTCTCAGGACTTCTTGATTATCGTGTATCAATACTAACCGAAAATCCACACACACACTTAAAACCTGAAGAAATTTATGAAAAAAAAACACTACCCTACAGAACAGAAATTCATCACCCTGTTTATTTTTGCTTCTTCTCTCTGGAATACCTAAGTAACAAAAATTAAACCAAGAAAATGACACTTGAAAAGCCCTTAACCTAACATATCATGATTCTTAGTACTTCATAATCTCTGACGCTTATCATGCCAAGAATTAATTTGGAAAAGTGCCCAAGTAGGTTAAGATTAGAAATAATGCTTTAAGAAAGAAAAAGAAAGTCATTTTATTATATAAAGTTTACAAAATAGTCATCATTTGCATCAAGTCTGAAGGTGACACGGTTCTGTTCTTTTTCTCTTTAATTCCATCTGTAAAGAGGACATTTTTCAATAACTAAAGCTACTATATTGCTGTTAAACATTCATTTGTATACTTACTTTGATCTGCACCTTGATTCTTGGGCTGCAAGCCATATCCCATTTCAACAAGTACATGGTCTAAAGGTTTTCCTAGAAAATGATTATGACAATGTATCTCCATCGAGGTATTGCATACAAATGATTACAGGAAAAGCATCAACAGAACAAATGAGTCATAATTACACGATCCAGCAATTACAGCTGCTAATACTACTAGCATATTTCTTACCAGATCAGTTTCTAAGTACATAGTTTAATAATGCCCAGTTTTAGAAAACAAAGCAAATTTTCCACCATCACTTGACAGAGAGGGTAATGATAAAATTTTACTTCAAAAATCTGAATACATAACAGCTTTAGTTACCATGTCACAGGCATACTTGTAATGACTGCCATTTACAATAAGAAATAAATTTAAGACAAAAGACGACTTTTTACAAGGCCTAGAAGCACGGCTGAAGAAAGGGCCAGCATTACCATGGAATTCAGGTTTTCGGAAAAAATATCCAAAAGCTAAAGTCCTATCATGAAACACACATAATAAACAAAACAAATAGATTTTACACTCAAATTCCTAACAGGATCAATTTCTTTATCCACTATGTCACCCCAACATCAGGCCTCTTACAGCAGTGGTGTAACACCATGGAAACAGAGAGGTAACTATGAGCAAACTTAAGAATTCACTTTTCAAATGGATAGACAACCAGAACAAAGGAACAAGATTCCAGAATGTTTCAACTTGTGCACCAGAAATAGATAAACTGGGGCACAGTGATTAGGGGCTTGGGTGCTAACCAAAATGCTGGCCGTTCAAACCCATCAACTACTTCTTAGAAACTCTATGGGACAGTTGTACTCTGTCCCACAGGGCTGCCGTTCATTCAACTTAACTTGACACCAACAGGCTTCTCACTATCAATACTAACTAAAGGTCATCTTGCAAAAGTTGCTCAAAGAGAAAGCTGTGATGATAAAAAATGAACTGACAGAGAGATTCTTGAGTTTCTCTCAATAAAAGAATAGAAAACAATAATAGCTGTATTTCCAAAAAAGTTAAAATACTAAAAAAGCTCCACAAACTACTTGTCATTGAGTTCCATACAAACCTACGGTAATCCTGCGTTGCAGAGTAGAGAAGTGCATTATGTAGTGCTTTCAAGGCTGTGATCTTTCAGAAGTAGATCACCAGGCCTTTCCTCTGAAGTACCTCTCAGTGATTTAAACTGCCCACCTTTGGGTTAGTAATCAAGTGTGTAACCATTTGCCCCTCCGAGGAATTCCCGTAATATTCAATGGACAACACAGTTAACCCTATGCTGAGTGTCAGTACGTCTAGTCTTTCAACGATTCACTTCTGTTGCCGTGTTCTGACAACCCACCAACTCCACGAGAAGGGCCAGAACCGCATCTTCAGTCACAACTTGAATGACTCCACAGAGGACCTTCCTTGACCTCACTTCATGTTTCTATGTCGTCTCTGGGCAACAGGTCAAGAGAGACTAGATAACAAATTAGGTGCTCAGTTTAAAAAGAGAGACAGACTCCGCTCTCACCTGAGCCTGGCAGCTTCAGGTCAACAGCAAAGGTGAAGGCGTCGTCCTCCTGCGAGATGTCGACGACCGTGAGGGAGCAGCACTGCTCCAGCAGCAGCGGCCGGACAGCGCTGACACAGCCGCTGCTCCAGCTCCCTCCCGCGGGGACGACGCTGGCCACGGAGCACTTGATGGCCTGCAAGATTTTGCATGGATTGCTTACAAGAGTTTTGATTCATAAAATGACTCCATCTAATTCACTAGTGGAGGAATTTTAAAAATAGTCTATTTCATATTAAATATTTGTAAAAAATCTAAGTATTAAAACAATTGAGGCAAACAATTTTTCATGTAATTATTCCTCTGTCTTGACACTCTATTCAGTGTGCTTACCGTGGGGCTTCAAACTTGAGAAACACATGAAAGGAAACGAACTAACCTTCAACTCTGCATAAATTCAGGTGCCTTTTGAATAATGTAATAAACACAGAAATGGTGGTTTTCTCAAGAGCACTTTGATCAGCATGTAGAAAACGCTAACAGTTTCCACCAGAGACTGCACTTAGCTGGATATGGAACAATCAACACTGAGCCCAGAGGGCCAACGGGTATTCATCTACATAGTAAAAGCTGTGACAATCTACCCACTGCCATCAAGTTGATTCTGACTCATAAGAGACCCTACAGGACACAGCAGAACTGTTCCACAGAGTTTCCAAGAAGTGCCTGGTGGGTCTGAACTGCTGACCTTTTGGTTAGCAGATGCAGCACTTAACCCACTACACCACGAGAGAGTTTCTAAAAGCTACAACAGACGCTGTTTAGTAACAATCCCAGCAGAACAGAGCAAGCAGTGCTCCTCAAAACACTAAGAAATACTGTGTTCCTCAAAACACTAGAAAAACACTCTTCTGTGGCACTTCCAGAAATTGAGAAGTAAAAAGAGACTCACACAAGGAGGAAACAAGTCAATGCGTCTGCTTAGCTGGTGAATTCTGCTGACTGGAATTACTTCTTCATTTCCATAATCAATATAAAAGACGCGTGCCTTCTTCTGCAGCACATCGACGTCTTGTATTATTACTCTGTTCCACGTCTAAAGATGAGAGAGAATGGTACTCTGCTTCACAAAAGCAGTTCACAATCTTAGGTTTAGGACGAAACCCTCCACCAACGTCTAGAATACAGTGTTGTTCTAAGGCACTCAACTAAAACCCTAACTCCACTTACAAGAACCTTGCTAGAAATCTCTTAGCTAGGACACCTTGAAACACACAACTACTGCAGAGCTACTCTATCTCAGTAGATGCTGTCACACACTAACCCCTCATCTACACCAACACCAACCCTAAGACTAGCAATCGTTTACAACCTGCCACTGAGGAAAACCTACACGTGGTGCTGGACAGGCCTAGAGTGATGGGGGTAGGAAGGCAGATACCCAAACGGAGCAGAGAATACTAAGGACGGGAAACATGAAGGCCGTGGAACAGGACGGCCGTAGTCTGTCTTTAAGCCATCTCATGTGTCATGAAAAGTGTCAGTGTTGATGAGCTGCTACAACTAAATTAAAACAAGTTATTAAATACATCATTTCATTACAGGTTACCTGATCAACAGTGTACTTGGCAACACAAACTTCCCCCTTAACAGGAATATAATCTTCTTCACGCAGATTTGCATACATTTCTTTTAAGCTTGTAGAAAGCTGGTTCATGTATTCGACAACTTCAGAAGAATATAACTGCACATAAAAGTCACTTGGATGTTTGAATTCAGTCACTGTGCCCTTTCGAAGACAGAAAAGATGAACTAATTCACTGGGAACATAAAACAAATATAATCTTAAGGCTTTACAACTGAGACACAAGAAGTGTTGCAGACACTCTGATACATATAGCAGCTACTTTATATGGTCCAGTTAAAATCAGGAAATGTGAAAAGAAAAATCTACAGTTTCTTAGATATCTATGGAGACTAAACAAATACCTTTATTTCCATGGTTTTCGTGAGCTGCAGACTTCTCAAATCAGAAGACATTATTTTTTCAGCACAAAGCATTCTTTCTTTAGTAGTGCCAAGTGGATACTCACTCTGGTTTGAAAAAATATTAAGTGAGTTACTTACACACACAGTTTCAATGATGCTGTGGCTGCTACTTGCTGGAAATGAGGCCCAAATCACTTGGCCTTAGCAGGAGTGCACAGAAACAACGAAGCCTCCCAAAAACCACTAAAATTCACTGTGCAAGGGAGGGGTACACAGCATGATGGCTCGGCTCAACAACAGGCTAGGCTGGTGATGCGAATGTGGAGTTTACACAAGAAAAGAAGACAGTATTTTTAACTGTCTGTCCTGTTAAGCTCTGTCAGAATGAAATAGTTGATGCCTTTTATTTTGGAAAGTAGACAATAAGAACAGCCAGAGAAGGCTTACATTTATCTAGAAATTGGACAGATTGTACAGAGCAACAAGTGTTTTCAGGTAATAACTAACTTAGCCCAGATCATTATCTAACTGGAGAAAAGAATAGATATTAACAGAAAAATTCCTCCTTAGATGGACAAGCTGGCCCTACTAGAGAGAGAATAGAGAAACTATGTACACACAGACTGGGAAGAAGGGACTGTTTAAGTAGTCCAGATGGTTTTTACACTTTAACACAACCACCTCAAGTCCTTTGTGGAGAAGGACTCGAAAAAAGACTCTAACAATCACTAAATAAGGTTGCTAGGGTACAGAAATTTATTCAATGAGAAACTTTTATTTTTAAATAAATGATAGCGAAATGTACAAATTAGTCTCAGGTATTTTATTTAGCTTAACTACTACTAATTCAACAAGAAAGAGTCATTAAAAACTAATGCTATAGACAATGCCTAAGAGTACCATACCTCCTTTTTCACTTCCAAGTTCCTTATTTCAAAAGGTGATTTATTGTCTTCAGGTCTGTGGAAGCTGAAAAAAATAACTGATTATAATATTTACATTATGGAGCCATTATGCCTAAGGACTGACCATAAATCACAAATACGTTAAACTCTCAATCAATAAAATGCAGAAAAAGCAAAACCACTTCTTACAAAGCAAATCACAGTAGTAACTGTGAAGTAGAACACTGTAATGCTGGTTACAAGGGCAGACCTTGTGCAAAGGTGGCCTTCTTCCAAAAGTCACCGAAATGACAGAGAGACAGTCACAATTTCTAAGTCTCAGTTTTCTAATGTGTACAATGGGAATAATCACTACATCAGCTATAAAGAGTTTTGAGGATCAAATGAGTTATATATGTGAAACTATTCCATAGATTGCTAAATGCCACATCTGTCAGACTTAAAAATATTTGGAAACTACAATTGATCCACTGACTTTAGAAATATATTCTCTGAGAGTCCTACCTCACTGTAGTTCAGAACATTATGCATGATTAAAAGGCATTTGAAACCTTGAACCATTAAAAAGTAAACTCGTTTAAGGTTCTGAATTATAATTGTACTACATAGTAAAATTACATTTACAGCAACTCATAAATTCGTAGAGCTGTTCATGTCAGATCTGTAGACTTTACCTATACATCAATAAGCAGAAAAACTTACAACTTCTACATAGTTACAAGGCCACTAAAACACATCTGAAGATTCATCTAACAGAAAAATATTTCATATGTATTTTGTCGAGTGATTAAAAAAACACCACAAACACTTAAAAAAAAAAACCGCTTACTTTTGCTGTACAGGTTTGCACACGATGCTGTGTGCTGACCAGTCTCTCTTCTGACAGGCTATGGAGCAATAGTACGTCTGTTTGCACTGCGAGCACCTCAGTGACCCTAAAGAACATAACACAGAACACCCTCAGGGCACTATTCCTCCACAGAACGTAACACAGAACATCCTCAGTGCACTACTGCACCATACAACATAATGCAGAATATCCTCAGGGCACTACTGCACTACAGAACATAACGCAGAACACCTTCAGTGCACTATTCTATGTTATGTTCTGTAGGGTCACTATTCTACCACATAACACAGTGCGGAACACCCTCAGTGCGCAATTCCACCGCAGAACGTAACACAGAACATCCTCAGGGCACTACTCTTACCACACAGCATAACGCAGAACACCCTCAGGGCACTATTCCACCACAGAACACACTCACGGCACTATTTCACTACAGAACATAACACAGAACATCCTTGGGGCACTGTTGCATCACAGAACGTAACACAGAACACCCTCAGGGCACTATTCTACCACAGAACATAACACAGAACACACTCAGAGCACTGTTCCAAAGATCTGTCAACCACGAAGGGTTTTCTGTGAGCAGCTCCATCCAGCAGCATTCTACGAATCACATCCAAAAGACAGTGTGGAGAGAACTGTGCTACTTATGATCAGGTATGCTCATAAGACCTTGGAAGAGAGTGAAAATCAGTATTCAGATTAAGCTTATAAAGTACTCTCAAAACCCAAGAAGAAAGGAAACTGAAGATGAAAATGAGGAGACTGGACAGGGAGGACAGGCCAGAGACCCTATAACTGACACTTGTCAGGTACAGCCCCAAACACTAGCTACAAAAGGAACACTCACTAGACTGCAATACCTCACACCATGTGCAAAAACCAACTGTAAGTGGATTAGTGACCTACACATAAGAGTTACACCACAGATGTCTTAGAAAAAAACATAGGAGTACATCTTCATGACCTAGGATATGGCAACAGATTCTTAAGACATGACACTAAAAACTGGACTTCACTCAAATTGAACTTTTCACACCACAGAATACTATAAAAAAGTGAAATCAGAGCCTACAGAATGGGAGACAATATTTGAAAATTATGTATCTGATAATGGTTTAATACTCCTACAACTAAACCACAAAAGACCAACAACCCAATTAAAAATGGACAAAGAACTTAAACAGACAATTCTCTATAAAGACAGACTAATAGCCAACAAGCTTATGAAAAAATGCTCAGCATCCTTTGTTAGAGTAATGCAAATCAAACCACAGTGAGATACCACTTCACTCCCACTAGGATGGAGTATCCAAAAAAGGAACAACAGCCAGTGCTGGTGAGAAACAAGCCCTCACGCATTCCTGGCAAGAATGCAAATTAGTGCTGACATGGAAAACAGTTTGGTAGTTCTTCAAAAGTTACACCCAGAATTCCCTTTAGACTTACCAAGTCCGCTCCTTAAGTATACATCCTAAACAACTAGAAGCAGGGACTCAATAGATGCTGGGACATCAATGTTCACTGGAACACTAGTCACTATATCCAAAAGATTTAAACAACTCAAATGCCTATCAATAGTTCAGGATAAACTAAATACAGTATGTATACCAAACCAAGCCCACCGCCATCAAGTGGATTCTCTCGGTGGCCCTACAGGAGAAAGCGGAACTGCTTCCTAGGCTCCTCAGGCTGTGATCTTTAAGGCAGCAGAATGATGGCACGTTTCTCCAACAGAGCATCTTTTGTGGTTAGCAGCCAAGCATTTTAACCACTAGGCTAGTACGGGTCCCTTGGTATAAATACAATGGAGTATTATTTAGTCACAAAGAGAGATGAAGTCCTGATACACACACAAACATGGATGAACATCAAGTGAAAACAAGCCGGACACAAAAGGATGTGAGATATCTAGAACCCACAAATGCATGGAGACAAAAAGTAGATGAGAGGTTACGGGGGCTGGAGGGAAGTGATCAAGGTATTGGTTCATGGTCATGATGTCTGTAGTGATAAAAAATTCTGGAATTAGATAGTAGGGTGGTTGTACAGCATCATGAATGTCACTAATGCCGTTCAACTGTGTGCTTAAAAAATGGTTCTAACACAAATTTTATGTTATACATATTTTATGATTGTGAAATGCTTTTCTGAAAAGGGTACAATCAAAGGAACACAACTTACACAAGAAGAATGAAACAGCTTCCTATGTACCAGTTTAAAATAACAACAAAAAAAAAAAACCTAGAAAATTCCAGGAAGGTTTTTGAAATACACACACCGGGGGGGGGGGGGGGGGGGGAGAAGTCTATCAATATCCAGACATAAAAAATAAGCTACCTAAAAACTAACAAACGAAAAAATCAGGTTGCCCTTAAATGCTTCTATTTGAGCAGCAATTGACAAAGGAGCTAAATATCCAAATGGCCAGTAACCCTATTTAAAAACTGCTTGAGATCACTGATCACCATGACAATTCAGATTAAAGCCACCATGAGATACAACTACACACCCACAAGAAGGGCTAAAATCAAAAGGACTGACAATGTCAAATGCTGGCAAGGATGTGAAAAAACCACCAGAACTCTCAGACTGCTAAGGGGACTGTAAAACGAGACAACTACTTTGGAAAACAGTTTGACAGTGTCTTACCAAGTTAAATCCTTTGACTCCGAAATTTTATGCCCAAGAGAAATGAAAACATATGTCCTCACAATGACTTGTACAAAAACGTTTAGGGAACTCTATTCATACAGCCAAAGCTGGACGTCACCCAAATGTTCATGAACAGGAGAAGAGACAAACCATGGCATAATGACGCAACGTGAACATATTCAGCAATAAAAATAAATATATGCAATAACCTGAATTAATTTCAGAAAAAGTATTCTAAATGAAGAAAACTTGGCTGAAATTGTCCATGTTTACTCCATTTATAAAAAATTCTATGACAAGCAAAATTAATTTACAGTGACAAAATGAGAACAGTAGTTGCTGCTGGGGGTAGAGGAGCGCACTGACTTGGAAGCAGCTTGAGGGAACTTTCCATGAAGATGGAATGTTCCTCATTTTGGTCGGGGTGTTTGAGTGTGTGCATTTCGACACTGTTTACACTTTACATGCTTAGAATTTTCTATGACAAAACAATTTTTAAAACGTGTTGAGAAATCATCTAACACACTCCTGGGCACCACGTGCTTACCAAAGAGGCCGCAGCGATGACAAGTTGTGATCCGAAGGGGAGGTCCCAAGGAGCTGAAGAGCGCCGGACTGTCTATGGACAAGGAGTTCTTCACCAACCTGTGTACTGTTTTCGACTTTGTAAGAGGCGCACCATTGTTAGGCTTACATTAAGAAAAGGGAATAACAATATTAGCGTTTACTAATAACTTCTTACAAAATACTCCTAAATCTGGAACTTTGGCTTCTGGGAAAATGAAGTAAGTTTACATTTCCCTGTTCCCGGAATTATACGTTAAAAAAAAAGAAAAAAATTGAGGAGAAAGGAAGAGTCATTAGGGACATCTTGGGGCTCAAAAAAGAACTCAGTGGTGAGTTCCCTGGTTTTCTTTTTGTTCCCAACTGGGTGCTGGGGAATTAAGCAACCTGGAGACATTGTAAGCTGCACACAACAAAATCGCCACCAAAAGTCCACTCTCTCTAGCCAAGGGACCAGGAAAGGGGCCACCGAACAAGACAGAAAACTCTAAGACAATAACTGCCTTGCTCCAGGGCCCAACATTACAGACACAATGCCACAGGCCGGCCCCCACCAGCAAAGGCAGCACGGGAAGCCTGGAGTTCCATCCCCACCAGGCAACAACAAGGTACCTCGGCTCTCCCGTGGACACGGTATCAGAGAAGCTGGACTGAGGAGTGAGCCAGGGCCCATACTTAGGGTAATTACGTCTCCTTTCCTCGAGGAAAGGTCTTGTCAAGAGGAGGAAAAGACAAGCTACATAGACAGAGAAAATACTTACAAATCACATATTTGACAAAGGATTAAGTATTTAGGAAAAAAGGAAGACTTCAAACAACAATAAAAAATCAGAAAATAGGCAAAAGACGTGTATATTTCACCCAAGGGAATACAGATGACAGACACATGAAAGATGTTTAGCATCACTAGCCATATTAAAACCACAATGAAATGCCACTATACACCTATGAGAATTGGGTAAAAGGAAAACCACCGACAAATACTGGCAAAGACACAAAGAAAGTGAATCACCCATAATTACGGCAGGAACGCAAAATGGTACAGCCACCCTGGCCATTAAAATAAATAAACAAACATGAACTGTCAGGTGACTTAGCAATCACATTCCCAGACATCCTCCCAGAAAAAGGAAAACTGTTGTTGTTGTTAGGTTTTGCCAAGTTTTGGTTCTGACTCAGCAACCCCACGTACAGCAGACTAAAACAATGGCCAGTGCCTCCTCAGCCTCAAAATCATTGTTAAGCTTGAGCCCATAGTTGGTAGCCAGTTTCAGTCCATCTTGCTGACCTCCCACTTTACCAACCATGAAGTCCTTCTCCAGGGACTGGACCCTCCTGATAACACATCCAAAGCATGTGAGACCAAGTCTAGCTATCCTTGCTCCTAGGGAGCCTTTCGGCTGTACTTCTCCTAAGACATATTTTGCTCTGTCTGCAGCCCACGGCATATTCGGTATTCTCTGCCGACACTTCAATCCAGAGGCAGTGAGTTTTTGGTCTTCCTTCTTCATCGCCTAGGTTTTGCAACCAGATGAGGCAACTGAAAACATCATGGCCTGACTCAGACACACCTTAGTCCTCAAAATGACATCTTTGCTTTGTAACACTTTTAAGTTACATCTTTTGCAGCAGATTTGCCCAATGCAATGTGTTTTTTGATTTCTTGACAGCTGCTTCCATAGGTCTTGATTGCTGATTAAAGTAAAATGAAATCTCTGGTTTCATGCATTGCATTGTGTCCCCCCAAAATAGGTTTATCAATTTGGTTGGGCCATGATTTCCTGTTTCGAGTGGTTTTTCCCATGTGTTGTGAATCCTGCCTCTACAGCTTGGATGAGGGAGAATGGGCAGCAAGCTTTTGGGATACGAAAGAGAGAAGTGAGCACAGAGTTGAGAACCTCAAAGCACCAAGAAAGCAGCACCAAGAGCAGAGCAGTATCCTTTGGACCTGAGATTCCTGTGCTCAGATGCTCTCGTACTGAATATAGACTTGTAATTTAGTGGACTGTAATAAAATTTCTCTTTTTGAAGCCATCTACTCCTCTGTTAGAGCAACATCAGATCACTGAGACAGAATTTGGTACTGCGAGTGGAGTGCTGCTTTACCAGATACCTAAAATGAGAAAACAGTTTTGAAACTGTGAATGGTGGAAGACACAGAAGGTACCAAAGGGAGCTGCAAACACTTCAGAAGGCAACAGATGGTGACAAGAGCTGCAGAGGACCAGCAGCAGAACCAGGAGCTGACCTAGAGAGTGAAAATGCTGACTGCCTAGGCACAGGAGGCTTCTTGATGGAGTGGGGTGCCTCTTGGCACTTATGGGTAGAGTCAGGCTTACTGACCTATGGAGCAAGAGAGCTGACTGCCAGTATGCATGAGCCTCCATGGCAGAGTCAGGTGCCTCCAGGCACTTAAATTGGTGGAGCTTTGGAACACTTGCCCCAGCAGGACAGATGAGGGCTTCAGGCCTGGGTCATGAAGCCATAGGAAGCTGCAGCTAAAGAGACAAAGAACATGAGAAGCTGAGGTTCTTTGGTCTCAAAGGATACGAACATGAGCTCAGGTGTTTCTAAGGATGGAGCCATGGCCTCTGGGGCTTCAACAGGTAGGGTAACCAAAGCCGAGGGAGCAGAGACGCTGTCTCAGTGAGCCTGGAAGGCAAAGCTGGAGCCCAGGACCCATGGACCTCCACTCAGAATCTGGAGAGTATGGCCAATACTTAAGAGTCAGGAGGGTAGGCCTATTGTGTAAAATGTTCAGAATATGGAGTATTACTTTTGACATCATGAAGGCTAATGTAACATGCTCTGTTAATTTGTTTGGTGCCTGTTACTCCTTTCCCTGTCAATTTCTTCCGTTTGTAATGCAAATGTCTAACTTTGCCTGCCTGTTTTGTCCCTGTATTTTAGAAGCAGGTAGCGGGTTCTGGATTTCACAGTTAGAGTGGAATTTCTGGATTCTGAGCTTGGACTTTAAGACTCTTTCTATGAGATGAGTAAGTACATTTTGCATGTCACAAGGTTATGATTTGGCGGGGACCAGAAGGTGGAATGCCACAGATTGTATTGTGTCCTCCCTAGAACAGGTGTCATCAGTTTGGCTGGGCCACAATTCCCAGTGTGGAGTGATTTTCCTTCCCTGTGTTGTGAATCCTGCTGCTACGGTGTTGATGAACGAGCAGCAGCTGCACTGGTGAGGCAGGACTCAGTCCACAAGCATGTGGGACAGAAAAAAACGAGCAGAGCGAGTTGAGAACCTCATACCACCAACAACAGAGCCCATTCTTTGGACCTGAGGTTCCTGCATGGAGGTGCCCTCATACCGAATTTGGACTTGTAGCTTACGGGACTATGATAATAAAGTACTTCTTTTTAAAGTTACCCACTTTCAGTATTTCTGTGAAAGCAACATTAGGTGACTAGGACACTTGGCAACTTCAATCTTTTCTCTGCTTTTCATGATGTTGCTTACCAGTCCAGTTGTGCGAATTTCTGTTCTCTTTCTATTGAGGTGTAATCCACAATGAAGGCTGTAGTCTTTGATCCTCATCAGTTAACTGCTTCAAGTTCTCTTCACTTTTAGGAAGCAAGGTTGTATCATCTGCATAAACCAGGCTGTTAATGAGTTTTCCTCCAATCCTGATGCCTTGTTGTTCATATAACCCAGCTTCTCAGATTATCTGCTCAGCATATAGATTGAATTAAGTGTGGCGAAAGGATACAACGCCGATGTACACCTTTCCTTACTACACAGGGCCCTTTTGCTCTTTTCAAAAGACTGCCTCTTGATCCTTGTGCATGTTCTTCATGAGGACAGTGAAGTGTTCTGGAATTCCCAGTCTTTTCAATGTACCCTAGAATTTGTCATGATCCACAGAGTCCAATGCCTTTGCACAGTCAATAAAAAACAGATAAACATCTGTCTGCCATCAAAATTATTAAGGTCAACTCTACTTGATGAGGCAGCTCTTACCTAGTCATATTCTAAGTGTCTTCAACCTGAGAGGATCATATTCTGGCACTGTATCAGACAAGGTTTCACTGCTAGTGTGACAAAATCAGCAATGACAACAGCACTGCATGCTTGCAATCCATGCAGACAAAACCACATGATTAGATGCATCACTAGAACAAGGCCAGCTCTGACATGAATGCATTCCACGGTTCAAAAAGTAAATCTGCATGGAGTTTTAGCCTCGTAGGTATACTGGTAAATGTAAACTGCACTTGTGAGAAATGTTTTTGCTGATATAAAAACAGGAATATTTTTACAGTCATTTTGGTATCACCCTTCTGACAGTGTCAGCCAGTGAAATGTCCATACCACACAGTTACTTGGAACCTTTTAACCACACACACACACACACACACACACACACACACACACACACGCACACACACAGGTAACTTACAGCATTTGTGTCTTTGGGTGATGAATTATTTCCAACTTTTAATGGTGATATTGAATTTCCTTGGGAAGAAAAACAATTTTTAGTAAGAGCAAAACATTCCTTTGTATTCTTAAAAATATTAAGTATCATAATTGGTATTCAAGTAATAGGACTATGCCTTAACTGCCTTGTATCTATACCACCAATAAGTAATGTTCTACTTTTCCTACATGGAAAACAACGGCTTGTGCTAAAATTTCTGCCTTGACTGCTGCTCCTTGCACTATGAACTTTTCTCCATTTCACTAAAGCAGCAATATCCAACTTTTTGTTTGGACTCAGGACTCCTTTACACAGTATTGAGGACACCAAAGAACTTGGGCTTATATGGCTTCAATCTATCAATACTTACCATATTAGAAATCAAAATGAATATTTATTCATATAGTAATTATAATAAAACCAATACATGTGCCGTTAAGTTTTTTTTTTAAAGGAAAAGCCTAATTATATTTTCTACGGCATATGAAAACAAGAAGAGCAGAAATGTTCTGCATTTCTGTCATCACCGAAGCCACTGCCTCTGAGTTGACGGTAACTCACAGCAACCTTAGAGGTCAGACCAGTCATTTGGTATCATGCCCAAAGAGCTTCCAAGGAGTGCCTGGTGGATTCAGTTAACAGAAGGAGCAGTTAACCACTATGCCACCAGGTTTTTCTATCATTGCACAGTTGCGTTAAAGAGAAGACAGCTGGATTCACATATCTTCTTTTGCAGTCAATCTGTTGTGTTAAGTTGTTTTGGTAGAAAAATTTAAAGACAATGAGTTCTCATACAAACATGTAATTACAAAATGGAAAAGGATTTAATTGTGGACCTTCTCTTTTGATATCACACTGAGACACAACAAGTGTTAACTTCCTAAGGGTTAGCTGCAATGTGAAATCTAGAACCTAATCAATGAATTTTTCACACTGTTACATTAAAGCCCCTGGTTTCTCCTGCACGCTGAATGGATCTTTACCCACATTATCCCTGTGCAATGTCACACATGTGGTTACCTGGAAAACACATGATCTGCTGTGAAGATTCCACATGTCAGCACATTTCATCACACAGTATCAGAAAAGCCTCTCTGTTAGTTACCACCACCCACCCTATCAGAAAAGTCCAAGTACTGGCAAGCTGAGTTGTCAAGTTCCAAGTGTGGATACAAATTCTGTGGAAATCTAATTTTTGTTTGAAAGCTCAAATATTATACTGCTGGCTGCTTTTCTTGAAGTGACAGGCTCACTTTGTTCATCACCAGGAAGACGTCTGCCAGGTCGCCAAGCCTGAATAACCATCCCTTTCATCGTTCTTTTCAAAGAGAAAGCTCTGAGGAAAGCTCACAATTCAAACACAGGCCCTTCCTCAAAAGAAGTCATGCTTCCCCATGCAACACAATTTCATTTCATCATATTAAACAATAAACATATGAAAGGGTTGACATTTAATAAAATTAATATTTTTTACTGCTTGACCAAGAACATTCTCAAATAAAACTGGCATTTTGGTTTTTGCTTCGTTTTCACTGCAAGCGTGTGAAAACTTGAGCACTTGCTGGCTTGGCGGGGCAGCCGGCCTGCGGAGCTACAGCCCTAGCCGTCTGCACACCCTTGCGCTGGTACCTCCTGGTCAGCCCAGCGAAACAGGCCACTGCTGTCTCAACTGATTTCAGGGACACTGGCAAGAGCTTAAATTCCACTAGGTTCTAGGGCTCTTACAGCAGGTTTTCAGAATTACAACTAAAGGAATGATTAAAAAAAAAGTCAAACGAAACATGTTAGTATCTTTGATGTATCTTCTATTACTACTACTACTATACACATAAGGAGCTCTGGAGGTGCAATGGGTAAGAGCTTGGCTGCTCACCAAAAGGTCAGCAGTCTGACTCCACCAGTTGCTGCCTGGAAACCATGAAGCAGTTCTCCTTCATCCTACATGGCTGCTGTGAGTGGGAAACGACTTGATGACGAGTTTGGCTGCTGTGGGGTTTTCGTATATGCATAAACAAGCCCTGGTGGCACAGTGGTTAAGAAAGTGGTTAATAATCAAAATGTCAGCAGTTCAAATCCACCAGCCATTCCTTGGAAATCCTATGGGGTGATTCTACTCTGTCCTCCAGGGTTGTTATGAGTCAGAGTTGACTCAATGACAGTAGTTTTGTTTGTCTGTATATGCATAAAGGAGATCTGGTAGCACAGTGGTTAAGAGCTTAGCTGCTGACCAAATGCTGACAGTTGGAATTAAAAATGTTAGCAGTTCAAATCTGTCAGCCACTCCTTGGATACCCTATGGGTCAGTTCTACTCTGTCCTACAAAGTGCCTTTAAGTCAGAATTGACTCAAAAGCAATGGGTTGGGTTTGGTTTTCCATGCATCAAGGATCCCTGGTGTTGCAGTGGTTAAGTGTTCGGCTGCTAACCCACCGGGCACACTGCGGGAAGAAGATGCAGCAGCCTGCTTCCTGAAAGAACACAGCCTTGCGGACCCCAGAGGTCAGGTCTAGTCCATCGTGACTCATTAACATTTGCCTGCTATTTTCAGATAGGTCAATCTTTAGAGCACCATCCACTCTACATTCCTAATCTGATTATCTGATTGTGGAAAAGCAACTCGTGTAAAGAGAATTCTCTCCTCAGGCACTCTACTGAAGACAAAAGGTGAGCCTGTCATTTCAAGGAAAGCAAATATTTCCTCCCCAAGAATCTTGTCTGTGATCAATCAGGGAAAAAGCACCTATTTGATGAAAAGTGTTTACTTTTAAATTAATATTCAAATAACATATACTATTAGGTGGCCATTTGGCTGTTCCGTTACTTGCCCACTTACACAGAAATCTGCTAAGTCACCAAAACCATCAGGACCAAGAAGGAAGGCCTGCAGTTTTCACTCACCTGTTGACCGTATCTTCCTGTCTCCTTTGGATCCAAACACTTCTCCACTGACGTCATTAGGGTCTGAAGATACTGAATTATCTTCCCGACTAGCTAAGTACTGTTTGGTTTGTTCACAAAGTAAAAAACTGTTCTTTCTATTTCCGTTCTCTGGGCTTTTCAACCTGAAATTAGGATGATTAGCATGTCCTCCAGGACTTCTTAAAGAATCATGCAGTGGAAGCTTGCTTTCATTTTTCTCAAAACTGAAAGGCTCCGCCATTTTACAAGTAGATGCTTCTGGGCTACTTCTTGACATCACATTAATAGGAAAACTAACATTCATAGAAGTCTAAGAAAAAACAGCATTTAAAAGGCAACTTTAATTACAAAGAAAGAATAAGAGCAGGCCCAGGTGACTTCTTTCAAATATGTATGTGACAGGTAATTCCTACAAACTATTCCAAAGCAGACATTCCACGGTATCAAACCCTGGCGTGAATGGCCCAAGAAATGGTAAAAACAAAACTTCTCAATCCATAAGCACAAAATCCAAGTTCAACAAAATTTACTAACACACAGACTTTATTAGGACACTTACAAGAGGACACTTAGAAGAGTATTCTCAGAGTTCAATACCATTCCTTCCTTTTAAAGAATTTTAAACAATAATAGTAAAATACTTTCATGTATTTAACAAATTATTTCCAAATGAAAGCCTGTAACTTAGTGGTGAAATAATTTGGAGATTAATATTTCAAACCAGCCATTAACTACCTCTCTCCTCCCACTGCTGAACCCTTCTACCTTCTCTGACTGTAAGTTACTGTCCTTGAGTATGATGAAATCACTACCCAGGAAGCCCTCCCTGCCTCTGCCTGGTAAAGGCTCTCCTTCCTGCCCACCCCTCACTATTCTTCCCGGCTGACCTACTTCCCCAGGCCATCTGCTTTGACAGTCTCCTGCTGAATGTCCACAAATTATTACCTGTGCCCACTACTGACTGTAACAACAGGACCTGTCTGTGTGTACACGTCTCCAAAAATCTCAGTTAGACATTTTGTGCACCTTCCACATTCCATCTGTTGCAAAGTGCCTCTGGTAAACTCCTACTCAGAAGTCACTCTGACCTCTCCCTTTCCTTGTACTCCCTTAGTGTCTTGCCCCAGGGGAAGTCAGAGTAGTGGACAAGCAACTCGTTCTGTAGTGACTGTCAGTACATGGCAGGTAAAACTTCTGCTGTCCCCAGAAGACTCCAAAACCGGTCAGAGGAAAAATAGATCACAGAGAGCGGAGACTAGCACCAGAAATACCTAAACGTCATGTAACACCGGTTTTAACAGACAATAAAGAGTCAGCAAATTCCACCCCTTGGCGTCTTAAAACTACCATTTCAGTGCTTGTTTCACATGAGGCCTAGCTGGATACAAGGACAATACAGGCAGGGTAATGAAAACAGCAGGAACACACAGGCTCACTCAGAGCAGAGGAACTCTCAGTGGGCGGATCCCGGGACGATTCCCAACACAAGAGTGACAGATGGGAAGCTACGTGGGAGTCCCTGGGCTGCTGGAGAATATACCTGCAGGAGGGGGCCAGCCCACATGTGAGGACGACAGTCACAATACCAGCAACACCAGGAAAACAGCACTGCTGTCCAATTACAGAAGGAAAAGAAACTCCAGGGGAGGCTGGCTAGGTGGGGGCTGTAAGATACAACTCTATTCTGCGTTAATATATTAGAGTAACAACCAGAAAAACAGAAATTGTGTTAACTTCAAAACAACAGAAGATAAAAACTGTCAGCAATCCAAAAGAAAAGAAAAAATATTTCAGAACGCTAAATAATCTGAGTAATCTGAGTCTAGGTGGGTTAGTCTATTACGAGAGAGACAGGCAGACTTGTATTAGAGAAAAACACCAAGCTAAAATGGAATGAACAAAAGGCATACATAACACAAAATCATTTGCTGAGGCTGAAAATAAAAGAACTAAAACAGCTGATATGCAAACAACCAAAATAAAGGCAAAATGTTAACATACTAGCAGCCAAAACAGAGCTCCGGGTAGAAAACATTGAAGATCAGGTAAGATACTTTTAACCGGTAAATGGAAACGCTCCAAGGAGACAGAGCAGCCAGAAATCTGAGTTATACTGTAGATTTGAAATGTGTAAGGCAAAACCTGTTGAATGAGAAGAAATTAAATCCACCATGATAAGGACACAACTGCCTTGTATGCCTACCAGTCAAACAAAACCAGCAGTGATATGGGATATTTTAGTAACACAACGAAGTTGACCTTACAGTGACCAAGAATATTCCTTTTTCCACCACTGAGCATACTGGACCACAAAACCACCTCAACTAACCCCAAAGCAAACTAAAACCTCAGTATCAGACGGATTACATTCATCCAACACAACATCCACAGATCCTCCACCTCAGATTTTAGTTCCCAGAGAATCAGCCTACAGCAACCACATGAGGTTAAAGGTTATTTCTTTTCATAAAAATTTCAAATTGGTAAAATATTACAAAGAAATGGCAGTAAACATGAACAATTAGAAACTTATTCCCCCCCCCAAAGACAGCAAACAGGCCTGCAAATGTGCTGCCACGAAGACAAAAAGTTTGCTATCTTTTAAAAAGTAGGATAAATACTGGACATCCATATGCTAGGGCTGGCATTATGACAGGTGACTGACCCTGACATCATCTTCAACAGCTGATCTGCCAGGTGGCGTTACTGACATAAGCAGGGTTTTCCAGAGTAGGGCTCCCTCAGCCTCACCTCACAGGGCCCTTCACCTCTCTCTTCCTACAAGGTGAGCCTGAAACTGGAAAGTGGATCACCCACCTGGCAACTAGAAAGCAGTACGCACAAGGAAGGCAGCGTTCACTATGGATGATGGAGCAGAAAATGCCAAGGGCTGATGTCTGGGCAGTATCCTTGAGTTGCCACACAATGAAATAAAGGAACCAAAAGCGTGAAAGGAATTCACAAAGAATAAAAATCAGTTAATAAACATATGCAGAAAACATTCAACTTCACTTGGAGTTTTAAAACTGCTAAAAATAAGTATGTATTACTTTCTGCTGGGAACCCTGGTGGCGCAGTGGGTTAAGAGCTTGGCTGCTAAGCAAAAGGTAAACCATTCAAATCCACCAGATGCTCCTTGGAAATGCTATGGGGCATTCTATTCTGTCCTAGAGGGTCACTCTGAGTTGGAATCAACTCGACGTCCTAGGTTTTCTTTTCCTACACAGCATGGGTGCAATTAAAAAGGACACCCAATAACCGATGGGAGTATACACTAATACGCTTTCTCAGGGAGACAAACTGTCAATACCTAAGGAGTGTCACAGCCTGGTGGCGCAGTGGTTAAGACGACAGCTGCTAACCAAAAGGTTGTCAGTCTGCAACATTATTTATGACACAGTCCTGGTCTGTCCTATAGGATCACTACAAGTCTAAATCGACTCGGTGGCAATGTTATTATTATTATTTTTTTTAACTCTAAGGAGTATTAAATCCGACTCGACGGCACTTGGCGTAAGGAGTATTAAAAATGTTCCCTGGTAACACTACTTGCAAAAAAATCATCCCATTAAAACAATCCTGTACCTATAAATGTCCATTTAAAATGACTTGAAGAAAAACGTTATGCAATAGTTAACTATGATGCTTCCACTTGATAGAATGTTGCACTATCATGAAGAATCATATTTTTCAAAAACATATGTCTGCTGGAATGACAATCAAAAGATCAGAACCAAAGTGTATATGCAGTTTAACTTAAAAAAAAAACAACACAACTTCAAGTAAAAGAAATCCATGAAATACATTAAATTTTAAATACCAGTGCCTGTTCTGGAGTAGGTAGGTTGGTGAGAGAATCTTAATGTTTTTTTCACCTGCTACACTACATTTAAGGATGAATTACTTTTATAGCAAAATCATTTTAAAAATTCAAGGGTCATTTAATATCAAACCTTTTTCCTCCCCTCTCAAATGTGGTTACTTTGTTCTAAACTGAGTTAAAGATTACAGTAATATTTAAACTACAAAATTAGGCTATAAGTCATCTTCTCTTGAGACATTCCAGTGGGACACTTACTAGGAAGCACACAAGTCCTAAGAGAGCCTTTTATAGCACAGTCTCCACAAAGCAACTTAAGGCTCACAGTCTACCCACTCAGCAACATACTGCCTTGTATTACAGTTACCCACAGACAGTAACACCTTTCTCCAAGGTTACCTTCAGTTACCTGAGAGCAGGTACTACATCCTATTAAAAAATAGTAACAATAAAACAGCACTTTACATGGTACTTTGTATGATGAAACATTCAAAAGATTTTCCTACAGTAAAAACTATTTTCACACCAAAAGGAGAACAGCAAAAGACAGGATAAACTGGTGTCATAGATTGTATTGTGTCCCCCAAAAGTATGCCTATCAATTTGGCCAGGCTATGATTTCCAGTACGGTGTGGTTGTCTTCCATTTTGTGATTTATATGATTTTCCCAAGCATTGTAAATCCTAATCTCTTCCTGTGGTTGATGAGGCAAGACTGGATTATGGAAAAGAGCATTAAGGTGGGATGTAACACCTTTGCTCAGGTCAAATCCCTCACACAAAGTAAAATGAGCTTCCTTGGAGTGTGGGCTGCATCCCCTTTTATCTTACACGAGTTAAAAAGAAAAAGTAGTGACCAGACAGGCTGGACCTCATACCACCAAGAAAGGAGTGCGCAGAGTAGAGCAGATCCTTTGGACCTGAGGTTCCTGCATGGAGAAGCTTCTAGACTAAGGGAAGATTGGTGACAGGGACCTTTCTCCAGAGCAAAGAGAAACCCCTCCCCTGGATCTCATGCACTGAATTTGGACTTCTAACCCACTAGACTGTGAGAAAATAAATTTCTCTTTGGTAAAGCCTTTCACTCATTGTATTTTTGTCATGACAGCACTAGGTGACTAAGATAACAGGACCTCACTGAAATTAAAACATTTTGTGCACCAAAGGGCTTTATCAACAAAGTGAAGAGACAACATATAAACTGGTAGTAAAATCTGGAGAACCATTTATTTGACAAGGATTTAATATCCAGATAAGGAAGTCCTAAAATTAACAAGAAAAAGACAACTCAATTGAAAAAACTGACAAAGGGCTTCAAGAGATAATTCACCAATGAGGATACACGAATGGCAGACTAGCACATGAAAAAATTCTCAACCTCATTAGTCCTTCCAACCTGTTGCCACTAAGTTGATTCCAACCCCCAGAGGCCTTACAGGACAAAGCAGAACTGCCCCATAGGGTCTTCCAGGCTACACACGTTTACTAAAACAGAATGCCACCATCTTCCTCCCAGGGAGCAGTGGCAGGTTCCAGCTGCCAGCGTTCCTCTGTTAGTCTTTAAAAAAAAAAAAAAATCAAACCTATTGTCTTAAAGTTAGTTCTGACTCACAGTGAGCCCACATGACAGCACAGAACTGCCTTGCTCTACAGTGTCTCCAAAGAGGAGGTGACCAACTCAAACTGCACCAACAGGGCTTCCGTAGCCCTTAAGAAACCCCAAACCACACCTGCTGCTGCTGAGTGGATTCCAACTCATAGTGAGATTCAAATCAGAACCACAATGATTAACACCACTTCACCCACACTGGAGTGGGTACAGGAAAAAAAGGAAGACAACAAAGGGAAGAAGGGGAGTGGGTGGAGAGGAGGGGAAAGGAGACTGTTGGGAGGATGAGACATGTACGGAGCAGAGAGGAATAGTGTGCTGTCACTGGGCAGGGAGAGCAGTGGAAGCTGCATATAGGTGGGCATGTAAATGTCATAATACAAAAAGGAAACAAAAAATGTTGCATAGGATGGAGTGAAAGTGGAACCGTCACCCACCGCTGGTGGAAATGCAAAATGGTACAGCCACTGTGGGAAACAGTCTGGACGCTTCTTAGAAAGTCAAACATACAACTACATGTGACTCAGTAATTAGAACCCTAAGCAAACCAGTACTAGTTTTCATCAAGAGTTAAATCTGGCAGCCTTGTATCCCTGGCTGTCAGATTTAATTTTGAAGAAAACTAGTACTGGTTTGCTTAGGGTTGTAATTACTGAGTCATATGTAGCTGTATGTTAAATCATAACGAAGGTCCATTCTTCGGACATGAATGGACTGGACTTGGCAATGCAGAGTGACCATATATTGGATGTACTTTATGGTTCTATGCAGCTATAGGGTATCATCCTGCTGACCTCTGGTTGGAGGAAGGAGAGTGGGTGGAGAGGAGGGGAAAGGAGACTGCTGGGAACATGAGACATGTATGGAGCAGAGAGGAATACTGTGCTGTCACCGGGCAGGGAGAGCAGGAGAAGCTGCATATAGGTGGGCATATAAATTTATACGGCAATGTACATTTTCACTCAGTCATATTAAAAAAAAAAAAAAGAGTTAAATCTGACCTATAACGGCCTCCTATGTGTCAATGAGTTTTAAGGACTAATTCGCTGGAAGTAGACCATCAGGCCTTTCAAGGCATCTTTGGGGGGACTTGAGTCTTCAACCTTTCAGATACCAGTTAAATGTGTTAACCACTTCTACTATCCAAGGATTCCTATCCTAGGTTAAACCCAAAACAATGAAGCAAAAGCAGACACAGAAACTTGTGCACCAGTGTGCGCTGGAGTACTATGTGTATCAGCCAAAGGCAGAAGCAGAGGGAAAGAGAGACAAAAGGGGGTCCATGCATCCATACAATGGAATGCTACTCAGCTGTAAGAGAAATGAAGCCCCGACACATACTACCACATGGATGAACCCTGAAAACATTGTGCTGAATGAAATATCAGTCACAAAATGACAAATACTGTATGGCTCTATTTAAAGGAAACAGGCAAATAACCAGCTTCCTGGTTATCAAAGACAGGAGGAGGACGAGGTGGGGCTGTCTCTGTGGGGCTCTCTGTTTACATCCCATAGATGCACAGAACCATAAAGTGCACACATGATATGGTCACTCTGTGTTGCCAAGTCCAATCCACTCCTCTATTTTTACCTGAATAAAGAAATGAATGAGAGGGAAAAAAAAACCAAAACCTTTTCATTACAGTATAACACTGTTTTCATGACAATCTGGAAAGGGAAAATGAAATCTGCTGTTTCAAATTATATCCGGCAATCTTTCATAGAGAATTACATATTAGGTTATTACCTGTAGCAAAACTTCAAGTCTTACAGCCAACTTTCACAAATGTAAAAATTAGTAAATATGACTGACTTTGGAAACAACAGAAATAACAAAATTAGGTCCAAAGTCAAGTTTAAGTAGCACACAGTAAGGATTTAAACTCCACCTCTGCCAGATAAGAGAAATCACATTGACACAGTAAGTACTTAGGTCATAAGGGCACCTCACCTGCCACACCGTATTCAGGAATTTTCATTACAACACTCTGGGCAAGAAGACATCTCCACCTGTTTTATGACTAGAAACTTCCTATTTCCTTTCCACGCTGGGACAGCCCATGGAACTGCCTTCTTCTTTATACAGGGGCAGAGGTTCTTTTCCCAGCAGACTTATTCCTGTCACTGCCCTGTGACCACAGCCTTTTAAACATCGCAGATGACCATCATGTGCTCTTTCAGTTCATCTGATGACAATGACTTCCAACTTCCTCACAATTCTGAACTTACTCCAGTTTGCCAGAAACCCCCATCTCTACATGGCTCTCAGAAGAGCGCCCAACACACCAAATGTGCACCGACGCCCCGGGAGGACTCACCATGCTTCTGGCTTTGAAGCTACCTCCAAAGAAACACTAGGTTTTGGAGCAGCGAGACAGGTTTGCGGTAAATCTACATAACGCTGTCTACCATCTAAAAACTTCTGGATATTTTCATTTAAAATTATCATGCTACAGGGAGAAATGTGGGGTGCATAACTTGAACTCTAGTAAAAAGACCAGACTTAATGGTCTCACAGAACGGAGGGCCCCTGGAGGACATGACCCCTGGATCCTGTTAGCCCCAACCTGAGACCAGTCCAGAAGCCAACTCTTCAGACAAAGATTGAACTGGTCTACAAAACATAAAATGATACTGGTGAAGAGTGTCCTTCTTGGCTTAAGTTGATACAGGACACTAACTGGGCAGCTCCTGTCTGGAGAAGAGATGAGAAGAAAGGAGGAGATGGGAGCTTGTGAATGTACATGGGAAATTCAGGGTGGAAGGACAGAGTGTGCTGTCACAGTGCAGTGAGAACAGCTAGGGTCACATAACAGTGTAAGTTTTTGTATGCGAAACTGATTCAAATTGTAAAATTTCCCTTAAAGTACAATAAAAATAAATGAAAATAAAATTAACAGCTACAGAAATCTTTTTTTTTTTTTTTTTTTTTGGCTTATAGTTCTGTCAATTTTAACACTTTTATGTATGGGGGGGTAGTGGTAGTTTAGTAATACAATTCTTCCCTTCATTCCGAAGACCTGGGTCAATGCACCTCAGGTGTGCCTGTCAGTGAAGACGGGCATGTTGCTATGATGCTAGTGATGTTTCAGCAGAGATTCCAGACTAAGAGACTAGAAAGAAAGACCTGGCAATCTAACTTCTGAAAAATCTGTGAAAGAAAACCTTATGGGTCATAACAGTCTGATGTTGCTGGGCAACTGGATAGTAGGTAACAACATCTTGTCTATCCATCCAACACAGTCAAGGACACAGATCAAATCTAAAGCCTTCTGGGGTTGAATTTCAACATGGAAAAAAATACTTTTAAGAGTCTGGATTTCATATCTCTCTTTGACTTTATCCTGTATCAACCACTGAGTATATTTTGAATTTTGAGGAGGGAAGCTCTATAACACAATGCCACAATTCCAACCTGGGGCTGCTGTCTTCTGGTACACAGGTATGCTGGCTGTCACTGCACAGTCATGATACCTCAATGGGCTAACCAGGCCCAGTTGAAGATAAGCTGTTATCCCCATATGCATTTCACTCTATTTTTTACATGCTACTATTATGATAAATATTATAATAACCCCCAAAGCCACAGTAATTAGTTTGTATTTTCTTTGCTAATACAAGACATTAACTAGAAAGAATCCCACATTTCTTCATGTTAAAAGGATCCTCATGTTCTTCGAATCACTGATACAAGAAAAAAGCAGTGAACTAAAAGCAGCTCATTTATATACCTCTACAGGCAAAAATAAGGTTTTGGCTTTGCAGTCTTGTTTCACGCTTCGTGCTTTGACCTCATTAAGACTGGAAGCTTCGTTAAGCGCAGGCCCCCTCTTCTACTTGCTTCAAAAGTCCTACTCTCTCCCCTCCCTTTCTCCCATGGTTCTAGGTGCATCTCCAGATACCCTGCAAACCATCGAATAACCTTCTCCATTTCCTCCAGGAAAACAGAGTCTAACGTAAACCCAGACCAAACTAGCTAGAGGCAACCCACCCTAACACAAAAGGTCCCCTCTCCCCACACCCCAAAATCGAACCTGCTGTGGTCCAGTCAATTATGACTCACAGTGACCTACACAGGACAGGGCAGAACTAGTGGCCCATAGAGTCTTCTAAGCTGTAGTCTTTACTCCAGCATCCACACGGATTCGAATCACTGCCCTTTCAGCCAAGCACTCAACCTCGGCGGAGCCAGGGCTCCTTAAGACGCCCCGTAGGAAAACACTCAGAGCTGCGGCCCTAGTGCAAGAAAATCAAACTGCACCTAGCAAATGCTATGTCCGCTTCTCCACATCTAAGCGAAAGCCACGTCTTCTTCCTTTCCTATAGGAAGTAAGAGGCGTTTGAGGAAAAAAAACAAAAACAACTAGTATTAATACTGAAGACCACAACCTTGGCAAGTTCATTTTTGGGGGTCACGACAAGCATTTTCCACGTCCTCTGCTCCGCCTGCGGGCTCATGCCTCACTGCCTGCCTCTCCCGCCCCTCCTCTCCCTACAGACCCCCTCCCAGGACACCAAAACGCACATCTCAAGATCTCCTCTTCCTAAACAAGGCTTTATCCAAGGTTCTCTCCAACATTCTATCCTCTCTCCACTTCCTGGTCATTTGGAGCGGCTCAACGCCCGACTTCAACGCCTGACCTCAACGTCCAGCGCCCAACGTCTGGCCCCCAACCACCAAAGCCTCTCAAGCCTTCACTCAGCCCCTCGCTCCTCCATGGACCTGGGCACTCTGACCTGGAAAGCAGGAAGAGGGTAGTTGACCCCAACCGGTCTCTGAAGTCGAGCCGTGGTGGCGCCTGCCCGGTGCCCGGGAGACCGCGATGCAAACGCACCCACTCGGCTCCGCTCACCTCGAAGAGCCCGCAGGCCGTCCTGACGCATGCGCAGTCGTCGCCCACGTGCGCTCTGCTCGCTCTTGCAGCTCACGTGCGCCCCTCACGTGCGCCCCGCTAGCAACCTGGGAAAGCTCCCAGCTGGGGTTCCCGACAGCTGCTGCTGCACTGGGGGTGGAACAGAGGCTGCTGACTGAAAAAGCTACTCTGCGGAAACTTAACGTCCTTGCTGTTCTAGCTTTTTCCGGAAGGTTGTTCTGGAACAATCCGTGCGCCGATGTTGAGCACAAAGATGAAGGCTTTCATTCCAGGAAGGTTCATTAGGTGGCACTAACCATTTGCACGTTTTCCAAGTTAATCGATTCGCTGCCTCTGCCTGCTCTTGGAAGCTGAACGCTCGTGAAAATGCTTTTGTTGTTGTTTCTGTGAATTCAGGACACGTGGTTATTTGTTACTGAAAAAAGTGTGTTTTGAACGCATATTTAAAATGTTTTCAGCCTTTTCAGACACTGAGAACAGTGATACGCTGTACCCCTATGCACCCAACGCCTGCTTTAATCATAAGTTTCGTGATCCAGCTTGTCTACATCTGTGCCATACGCATTTTTTCCCCACCCCTATTGAAGCACATTCCAGATTTGTATCCTTGTTTTTTAAAAATAGATTTTATTTTTTAGAACTATTTTAGATTTACAGAAAAATTGGAGAAGATGGTACCGAGTTCCTATAAAAACCAAACCCCGTTTTCCCTCTTAATACATATGTCACAGTTAATAAATCAATACTAAGATACTGAGTTCCTTTAGATCTTTTTTTGGCTTTTACCTAATGTTCTTTTCTAAGATCTCAACCAGAATACATTACACTTAGTTGTCACGTCTATTTAGGCTCCTCTTGGATGTGGTAGTTTTCCAGATGTTCCTTCCATTTAAGTACAGACACTTTGGAGGAGCATCGGTGAGGCATTTTGTAGGATACTCCATCCCTGGAAGTTGTCTGAAGGTTTCCTTATGGTGGGACTCAAATAATGGGTAGCTATGTGATCTTGCTCCCACTAACCCTCAATCATAGTCTTATAATGAGAAACATGTCAGACTAGACCACAGAGGTAAAGTGCCATTACCGGCACATCCTACCAAACATACATACCGTGAACGTGACTTACAACTGTGGATGTTCCTCTTGCTCACCTGGTTGAGGTAGTGTTTGTCAGGTTTCTCTACTGTAAAGTTGCTTTTTTTCTCTCCCTTTCCATACTGTATATTTTGGAAAGAAGTCATTATGTTCGGCCCACATGTAAAGAGTGAAGGGTGAAGTATTTATATAAATTATTGAGAATTCTTCTGTAAAGTATATTTCTGTATTCTTCTGATTTTATTATTCAGTCATTTATATCAGTACGGACTCATGGGTGATTAGCTTTTACTTTGGATTATAAACCAATACTACTTTGTTCTGTTGCCCAAATTATTCCAGGTTCGACCACCGAGAACACTTTTACTTGACTCCATAAAAGCATTATGAGTTCATATTAAAGTTTCTAAATTTAACTTGAGGATGGCAGTGTTTCTACTCCACTTGTTTTATTTTTTCTTTTATGCTGAAAATCATGGTTCCTACAGGGATTGATATTTATGTTTTATATTAGTATAATGCATGTGTGTCAGAGTTGTATCCTTTCAGCATACTTGTTCAATTTGTATGCTGAGCAAATAATCCAAAAAATTGGACTGTATGAAGAAGAATGCCACATCAGGCTTGGAGAAAGGCTCATTAACAACCTGCAACCTGCAGATGACACAACTTTGTTTGCTGAAAGTGAAGAGGATTTGAAGCACTTACTGATGAAGATCAAAGACTACAGCCTTTGATACATATGCCTCAACACACACAAAAAATCCTCACAATTGGATCAAAATCAACATCATGACAAATGTAGAAAAGACTGAAAAGACTGAAGTCAAGAATTTAATTTTATTTGAATTTACAAATCAACGCCATTGGAAGCAGCACTGAAGAAATCAAATGAAGTGTTGCATCGGGCAAATTTGAGGCAAAAGGTCTGTTTACAGTGTTGAAATGCAAAGATGTCACTTCAAGGTCTTTTATGTGTATCTGACCCAAGCCATATTATTTTCAATTGCAAAACCTGGGCAATGAATAAATAATACTGAAGAAAAACTGATGCTTTTGAATTATGGTGTTGGGAAAAAATATAGAATACAACATGGACTGCCAGAAAAATAGAACAAATCTTTTTTGGAAGAAGCACAGCTAGAATGCTCCTTAGAAGCAAGGTTGGTAAGAATTCATCTCTCATACTTTGGGTGTGTTAACAAGGGGGACCAGACCGTGGAGAAGGACATCATGTTTAGTACAGAGTCAGTGAAAAAAGAGGAGACCTAGGACATGGATTGACACAGTGACTGCAACAATGGCCTTAAGTATAAATAACATCAATCGTGGGGATGGCAAAAGACCAGGTAGTGCTTCATTCTGTTGCACATAGAGTCACTATGAGTCGGTACCATCTATGAATACATACATACATAAATAACACCACCAATGTTGTGACCAACCCTATGTTTACCAAAACAGCTTAAGGTTTTCCTGGCTTTCTTAGAGTAAGTGGAGAAGCATCTCACTAGGATGTTTGGGAATGATTGTTTTAAAATCAAATCATTTCTTTGCTGTTATAGACACTTTAAGTGCAAAACGTGTTTTAAGGCAGTACCTTCATTTAAGGAGGGAGGTGTTATTTCCCGTTGAAAGGGAAACAGGAACAGCGTTGCACAGCAATGAATTTTTTAGACTGATTTTTTCCCCCCAGTAGTTAGTAAGGAAAGATGCTTAACAGCATCACAGGAAGTTTTATTTTACAAGCTCTTCGTTAAAGACTCCTCTCAGTGAACTATTTTCACTTAAGAATTCTTAAACAAAGGAACGTCATTTTATCAGAGGTTTGCAAAACTTCCACAGGCTGAAACTGCTCACCTGACTTCTCCAAACCCAGTTGGGCAATCATAATGAACACACTTTTGTTGCTAATTACTGACCACTTCTCGCCTTGTCAAGCCCCATGCTGCCTGCTGGGACACCCAGGAGAGAGACGGCACTCCCTTCCTCTAAAGTAGCACACAGCCCCGAGCCAGAGACAAACACAACAATTCATAACTAAACAATGGCAGTAGGTGGTACCCTGTAGACAGGAACCTGGTGTTATGGAAACCCTGAGAGCTGACTCCAGGGGATAAACTGTCAGAGAGGCAGGTAGGTTGCTTCTGCTGACTCCGCCCACATCAGGTGCCAGATTTGGAGATGTCAGAGTCAGGAAGTCACAATTTCGAATTCTCTTTTATTGCTTTGCGCCCCTGACGAATCTAAGGGCCAATATCCAATGACCGCTTCCTTCAGAAAGAAAAATCCAGCATAGGTCGGGGGGGGCGGTGGTGGCATGAGAGTCAGGCAAAGGCTAAGGACGGAAGAGTTAGTTCTGGGCTGCAAGCAGTCGGTGCCCCGGGAGCGAAAGTCTCTGCGGGTGGCTGCGAGGCGGGGGCGGGGCGGAGCCGACCACGCCCACTGCAGGCAGGTTACCCCGAAGCTCAAGGTGCGCTCGCGTCACGCAGCCTGCGCGCTCTCATTGGCTCCTCTCAGAAGCCCCGCCCCCTCAGCTGTAGCAGGACCGGCTTCAGTGTCGCCGCCATCTTTGTTGATGTGTCAGCTCCGCAGGGGTCTGGGGCAGGCGCGGCACCGAGAGTGAAGTCCCTGGCCCGGTTCCGCACGTTTGACTTCCCTCCCCAACTCCCAGTCGGCTGGACTCCGCTATGGAGAAGTTGGCCCCTGAGCCGGAGCTCTAGCGGCCTCGTTAGGGTGCGGCCCGAGGCTGGGAGAAGTGCGGTGAGTGCCGGAGGGGTGACCCGGGCGGACCCGGGAGTCGCCATCCAGGCGAGGCTGCCACCCTCTTTGCGCCGTCCGGCAGGTCCCGGGAGCTGGGCGAGCCGGCACCCCGACTGGCGTCTCTCCGCAGGAGACGAGTGCTGAGGGGACGGAGTTCTGAGCCCCTGGCTCTCCCGGTCTTGCACCCAGGGGTCCCGTGCCGGAGGCGGAGGCGGCCAGGAACGCGGCCCCGGGCGGGGACAGGAAGGGCCCGGGGGCTTTGAGGGCGACCGAATTGGGGCCGATCGCTTGGTCTGCAAGTGCAAAATACAGCCAAGCCACACCTGCTCGGATATTTTTTCACAGACTTGATGTATCTCTTTTTGTCTCCCAAGTTGACTGAGTGAATGTGTTACGTTTACTGTGGTGGCGACTTTTTGCCCCCATCAAATGCTTCCATTCTGTGACTTTAAGTTACTTAGAAACAATTCTTTGGCTTTGTGGATAAGGAGTAATAATTATGCTACTGATCTTTGGTTTTCGATTGCCGTTCCTCGTAAGGACATCAGGGCACCTTGGTTGATAAGGAAGGTAACTAGGATATTTGAAATTTGTGCCTCCACCAAATGTATAACCTCTTAGAGCCTCCATCTGCAGGTCCCAAAGAAACGATTCTGGGAGACAGTGCGGGTGTAGTTACTGTTTAGGTGTTCACATTTTAGTAAGGTCGGCTGATAACTCAAATCTGGATTTTGTTTTGAGGAAAAAGGCCTGTATTTGGAATCAGAAAACCTGAAATCGAAGCTTTCACTTGATATGTCATGCAGTTTTCTTCTGTGTTAAAAGGGAATGGGATTACCTGTTTTATGGGGATTAGAAGAGAAACAAACAAACAAACAAAAACCCAAACCCACTGCCGTCAAGTCCATTCTGACTCATAGAGACACTATAGAACAGAGTAGAAATTGCCCTGTAGAGTTTTCAAGGAGAGCCTGGTGGATTTGAACTTTCAACCTTTTAGTTAGCAGGCATAGCACTTAACCCACTACCAGGGTTTCCTTAGAAGAGATGTGTTGTTGTTATTAGGTGCTGTGGAGTTGGTTCTCACTCATAGGGACCTTAGAGGTCAGAGTAGAACCAACTGCCCCATAGAGTTTCCAAGGAACGCTTCGGAAATTTGAACTGCTGACCTCTTGGTCAGCACCCGTAGGACTTCACCCCTAAATCACCGGGGTTTCCTTAGAAGACATAGGAATAAAAATAGCCAGTACCGTTCCGGCTTCTGGGCAGTCTTCTCCATGGATGTGCCATGTACACTTGGTGCCCAGCTTTTTTTTTTTTTTTTAATATTTTCCAAAATGATACACTGGGAGTTTTTGTAAGACAAATGTGCAGTAAGTCAGTGGAATAGTGTTGCCAGAGATGTGCTGGTAGTCATTCAAAAAATTTTTTCAGCCAAGTGTTCAGGTATGTATGGGAGGTGTAGCCTTCCTAGCAGCTGATTACAGCGTCATATTTGCAGCGTGTTGATCTTGTGGAAAAGATGAAGGTTCAAGAAACGTTGATAGTGAAAGTGGACTATCTCCTTGTGTATAAAGTGTACTGTTACCTGTACAGCTGTTCAATCAAGTCTCCCTTTATCCTCCACTACACAAATACAAATAGAAAACAGTGATCCTGGGCCTAGGCTTTTTTCCTTCTTTTTCTCGTGGTCTGTTATAAATTCAATAAATGCATTTTTAAGTCTTAAAATAAGCCTGCCATGTAATAAGAATTAAAACTCTTTTTTACAGTAAACGAGTCCTGTTGCATTTGGTAAGTGCTCAGTTGCTTACTGAAACATAGCTGGTTTGCACCCCCAGCTGCTCTAAGAGAAAAAACTTGGTGATCTGCTTCCCTGTAGATTACAGCTTGGAAACCATATGGGCAGCCGTACTCTGTCCTGTGGGGTCACTATGAGTCAGAATGAATGCAAAGGCTTTTTGAGTATAATACGGAAACATGTAAACAGTGACTAGAGAATTTTCCTAGTAATGAATGCATGGATTGTGGGTATATTGATTTTGTCTGTTTTTATGACCTCATCTGATTCACAATAATTACATATAAGTGCAGAGCTTTCTTTAAACAGAGAAGCTCGCTGGCATTTCGGAGTCTTACTGTTTATAGCTAGCTTGAAAGGAGTGGCTAGTGTGTAGCACAGTGCCACTCTAACCTTTTAGTTCCTTCACCCATAAACTTGAGTAACCTTTTGATGCTGTACAATGACGACTTGATTAGTGAGGGCTGCTTAGTGTATACAGTTTAAAAACATGTCTCTGCATTGCATGCTGACATCATGGAATGAAGGGAAAACTGTGGTGTACTCACTTCTTAAAGAAGCAATGAGAGGTTGAAGCAGCCTTTTTAGAGATTCAGAAAATCATCTTCCCTGCAGCGAATAACTAGTTATCTCTAGTTTCCCAGACTTATGTAACAGATTTATGCTAAGGAATCCTTAACCTGAAGTTAGTTTCTTTTTTCTTTTTAATAGGTTTTACTTTCTCTGTTATCTCTAGCTTTAAATAATTAAAGCTAATTCATGAATTTGTCAAACATGTCACTGGGTTTAAAATATAAATCTTATATTTAATATTTATATTAAGGGTAACAATGAGAACATAGAAATTTAAATCTATAAATAACCCCCTAATTTTATATTGCTCACACTTCTCCAATGAACTTTGTTTCCCATCTACTGAGATGTAAAAATTTTGCTTGTGCTAAGAAGTAAACAAAAGGAAAAATGTGGTTGCAAAAAGGGTGGTAGATACAAAGTGAAACTCGATCCCGCTGAGTGTATTTCTTATTAACTGTTTTTCTGCCACTAAGAGATATGAACTACTACAACATGTACTATAGGGAGGATGGTGTAATAAATGCTAAGAATTAATTTACTTCTTTGTTTTTCAAAAATTGTATTATACCAAATCAACTCTGTTCATGCCAAAAGTGGCTTCAAAATTTAAAAATTAACCAAAGCTCTTTAATATAAAAAGTCATGGAATTTGTTTAAAAATCTTGTCTCCCCATAGTTATTTATATTAAAGAAAAGGATCTTTGCTGGAAATTTTTTCCTGCTTTTTTCAGTTTTTAGATTTGAGAAAAAATTAGCTCAAATACTTTTCTATTTTCTTAGACTCATTAAAGTTCAATTGGTAAGGTCTAGACAAATCTTTGGAAACCCTGGTGGTGCAATAGTTAAGTACTACATCTGCTAACTGGAAGGTGAGCAGTTCAGATCTGCCAGGTGCTTCCTGGAAACTCCATGGGGCAGTACTGCCCTGACCTATGGGGTCCCTATGAGTTGGAATCAATTTGACGGCAGTAGGGTTGGTTTTGTACAAATCTATACAAGTAGTTTTAAAATAAGATTTCAATATTAATAACTTGTTGCTTAAAATTTAAAAAAATGACTTAAAAAAAGAAGTAACTTCTGCTTTGAATAAAATTGTATGTGTCCGGTATGGCTGCAGACCCAGAGGTCAGCAGTTGGAATCTACCCGCTTGTCCCTGGAAACCTGATGGAGACGGTTCTGCTCAGTCTTTTATTCAAAGAGGGTTTCCAGGAAGCACCTGGCAGATCTGAACAACTCACCTTCTGGTTAGCAGGTGTAGCACTTAACTACTGCACCATCAGGGTTTCCAAAGATTTGTGTAGATCTTACCAATTGAACTTATGTTTTATTACACCAAAATGATCGTATGACACATATGATATACCTTGATAATGTGATTAACAATGTGACCATTTACCCTCTTTTTTTCTAGAGGATGCGGTACTATTTTGGGGGGTGGGGTCTTACAATGTCTGTTGCCCTGGGTCTTTAAAAAATTTTTTTTTTCCTTTTCTTTGTGATTAATTGGAAGTTTACAATCCAAGTCAATTTGCCATATAAAACCCTAAGAACCCACCTCTCTGCAACTCTATCTGCTCTTCTCACCCTGCAACAGCACACTCTTCTTTACCACTTTTTACTTCCAGTATCCAGTGAGCCAACACTTGTCCCCTCCTCCCCACCCTCTCTTTCCCCTCTTAAAAGAAGAAAGCAAAACAGCCTCATATGTATGCTAAACCATAAAGTACACACACTGCCTGCGTCACTCTGTGTCCGTAGGTCCAGTCCGTTCTTTATTTGAAGTGTTGGCTTCAGTACTGGCTTCAGCTCTGGGCTAGCAGCAAGTCTAGGGGCCATGTTCAGACTGTGAAGTCTGGTCTTTTAATAGAGTTCTAGATCTGCACGCCCTTTTCTGTCATGTTACATCAGGGACTCTACATTGTGACTCTCCGTTTCGCTCCCTGTCATGGCTGTCTTTGACGGTGGCCGGGCACCATCTAATTCTTCTGTTCTGCTGATGTAGTCTCACAGTCATAAGAGCCCTTCTGTCTCCTGGGCTCATTCTTCCTCGTGTCTTTGGTGTTCTCTAGGTGGGATGGGACCAGTTGATGTTACTTAGATGGCAGATTGATGGCTTCTATGTATTTTTTTAGAAATATATATTTATTTTTGAGCTATAATTTTGTGCCATAAAAATCTACCCTGCCTTAAGTCTTGGCTGTAAAGCTAAATAAACCTCTGCAGAGATCATTGATCTTAGCTTCGTATTACATACTTTTCCAATTAGACTAAAAGTGACTTTGTAGATCTAGTGATACCTTTCTGTTAAAGGAAACTCAATATGCTTAAGTTAAATTTTATCAAAAAATTTAATTATCATGTGACTAGTGTAAAGAAGATTACTTTTTATAGAGCAAATCTAGAGTTATTTCAAATAGCCTGCCCAGTTTTTATCTTTTAAAAGTGGAATTGAATCTGTGTGACTTCACCTTGTATGAAACCTCAGTGTTCGATATTTTCATCCAGTGAAACAAGGTTCTCATGTTTCTTACACAGGTTCTTTTCTATTACTTTATTGTTCAGTTTTGAAAAGCTTTATCCAGAAAAACACCTGCCTTTTAAAGTAAATACCAAGAATCAATTATTTTGTATTGTGATCAGATCAGGTTGGACTGGATAGATGCTTGGAATTGACTGCTTCTGACTTTGTCTTGTGAAAATCTTGTTAGAACTCATACACACACACACACACATATATATATATATTAGATGATTTACTTTGCCTACGAAGGGCTGTAAAGCTTTGTGTTGAAGAACAAGAGTTTTCTCCCAGGCCCTATTTGTTCATCTTAATGGACATTACCTGGAAAGCTGACATTGTTTGAGACACAAATTGTTCAGTTCATTCCTGAAAATATATAGTTTTCTGCAAATAATATTTATGCTGACCTGAGTTAGGCTTTTCTGTTCAACTTAAAGCATTCCTTGCATTTCTGAAGCTTCTCATTAAACTGAGACAGGCCTTAAAATAAATACTTTAAAATAAGTATTGTATAACATAGAATGCTTTACTGTTTATTGGCAGCAACAAGTGAAATGGAAGAGAGTTAAAACAGAGCCTCTTATGTTGGATTCGCTATGGAAGAATGCCAGAGGAGTGTCTGTTTCATTCACTGCCATGTCCCCAAGACCTGGAATAGTACTTAGACCTACTAGGTGCTCAGTGCACATAGGTGAATGAACAAAGTAATACCTAGTTTGGAAATTTGCTTCTGACTTGACATGAGGCTTGTTTGATAACATTTTGCCAGTGTTTTAGTTATCTAGTGCTGCTGTAACACAGTCCATTAGGCTGTAAGTCCAAAAATCAGAGCATCCACTCCAGCGGAAAGGCTTTCCCTCTGTCGGCTGAGGAGGAAAGGCTTTGTGTTGTACCTGTGTTTGGTCAGGGAGCATCTTGGCACCGGAATCTCAGGTCTGGAGAACATGCTATACTCCACGTGCTGCTTTCTTGATGGTGTGAGGTTCCCAGCTCTGCTTGCTTCCCTTTCCTTTTATCCCTTGTAGGATAAAAGGAGGTGCAAGACACATTCCAGGGCAACTCCCTTTACAGTGAAGCAGGGAGGTGACCTTAGGAAGGGATTTACAGTTCCACCCTAATCCTCTGTAACACACAGCCTAGGAAGATCACAAAACGGAGGACAGTCAAAATATTGGGAACCCTAGCCCAGCCAAGTGGCTGCCCACATTTCTGAGGGGGCACGGTTCAGTCCATGACAGCCGGATACCTGTGAATTGGATTCTTTTGATTTCCAGTTTATTGAATATGCCGAAGTTTTTTTTGTCCTGTTTATTTATAGTGCTAATTAAGGGAAAAAGGAAATATAATTATAAGAGGTGGTATTTTTATGTATATGGTTCTTTAATAGAAATGCTTTTATACAGTTGTGAGTTTTGGAAATTTTGTTTCACAGTAAGTATGTTTCTGTATGTATCCTTTTCATTAAAAGATAAAATCCAGGGTAAGGAATGGTTGGCTGTAGGGCTAATAAATGTTTCTTGACCAGTTGCCTACAGCTGATGAGCTCCAGTAAGAGCGAAACCAGTTCTCACTCCCTTGAGGCTGCTTTGATGTGTGAATTGGTCCTGTAGTACTGTGTCAGAAACAACTTTGAAAAAAAGAAAGTGTTTGAATTAAAAGGGATTTCGTGGTTGTGCTAAATTTTAAATACAGTGTTTTCCTCTAATGAGTAAGAGTTGCTAAAAAGTCATATGACCTGTTATTTCTTTCAGTATAAATTGTAATCTACAATAGTAATCACTATATACATGAGTATGAATTTTGTGTGTACAAGTACTTCTTAAAACAATCCTGTAAACAAACGGCTAGTTTTACATCCTTTCCTCTTTACTGCTAGGCTGTCTCATACTCCATAGCTTTGATGACACCTCCCCCTCCAAGAGAGAGAAATTGGACAGTAGCCAGGTTGGCATACATCAGCGGTGCCAACTGGAGGCCCTCAAGAGGACTCAGATGACTGTTTTTAATCCTGGTTCTTTGTGGACGGAATCGAGGTCATGGCTTTTTCCGTCTGCTACCACCACCTTTGTTAATGACCTTATTGCATATATACACGTAGATCTCCGTTAACGCTTCTCCTCTTCCTTTTGCCTTCAACCATTATTGACTTCAGTATCAGAAAATAAAGTTTGCAAGCTAAGTGATTATCAGATACCAATTTTTATGATGACCTCAGAAGTTACTTAGATGCAGTATATGAAGTACCTGTCTATTGAGATTAAAGTTTTGCTTAATTTGCAGATGTGTAATATATAAAACAGTAAGATGTTAGCAGCTTAGGTAATTATAAAAATGATATATTTATTTATTTTCACTTAGCGGAACATCCAGCAAGATGTGGAACACACTTCTGTGGTTCTGTGCTACCCAGAACATTACAAGTTGCATACCTCTGCTGCTATTCAGTTCCTCAGGTCATTGTGTAAACTCAGTGCCTTACCCTGTTGAGAACCTCTGAATACACTGGGAAAAATTAGCATGAGTGTGTTAGAGAATTTATGTGGTAGATTTAGCTGTTACTATTATTTGCTTAAGATTTAAGATATTTATTTCAGAGTAAGGCTCTTGCTTTCTTGCAAATGGAGAGATAGTTTCAAAGGCTGGAGACTGCCTCTTCAGAAATGCCACAAGGGAGGCTGTGACTGTGTGCTGAAGTTTACACCAGAAATTATTTTCGTTGAAGGATAGTTTGCAGAAAAAAGTGGTATTACAATTGGTTTTTTAGACATAATTAGGCTCTCAGTAGACTAGAGGTAAGTCCATTTTACATGGGGAGGAAGCCAGGGAAATGTTAATAAGCAAACTGAGGGACTCTTGAGTGGACTGGTGTAGACTGGCAAAGTATAGCAAACAAAGCACTAGGATTTTAGGAGTGTATTGAGAAATAAGATTGGAAAAGTAGTACAACTGGTTTACTAAGAAATCTGAAGAGGGGATACCAAAATCCGTATCTGTTACTCAGGAGCCGAAGACCAAAAATATATGGCATTAGCTATGAACTATTGGTTCAAGTTGTGAAAGTGAATAAATGAGAGGAAATAAAGACTTGAAGACTGAACACTAGGGAACAGGAAAGCTGGATGAGCTGCTAATAGCTGGTGTTTGTTAGTGGTTTTTCCGTTCACAAAGTATGGTGCATGTAGGAGCAATCAAGGGGTCAAGTGATAAAGGTTTGTTGTCACTGTGTATGGGCCAGTCATAACACCTTTACAATCTTACTTTCTTTAAAACAGATTTGTTTTTTGCTATTACGTCTTGGCTAGCTGTTGGTCAGTTTCTGCATTAACTAGTAGAACATTAACTAATTTTAGTTTTGAAAGCCACTCCAATCCCTCGTTTTTAAGTTGGTAAGATTTGAAACTTAACAGCAATACATTCACGAAGTATGTCTTAAAGTGATACTTTGGGGAAGCTAATGTGATGGCTAGAGGCCTGTTTGAGAATTATGTTACTGTGTCCCAGGAATACGACAAAAAGCTCCTTGCTGGTGCAGTGGTTAAGGACTTGGCTGCTAACCAGAAGGTTGGTGGTTTGAACCCATCAGCTGTTCTGCAGAAGACAAACATGGCAGTCTACTGCCTTAAAGGAAACCCCATGGGGGCAGTTCTGCTGCGTCTTACAGGGTTACCGTGAGTCACAATTGACTCAACAGCAATGGATTTGATTGTGGTTTGGAGGAATGTAACACACTTGTGAGACCTTTTATTTATTGACTTATATGTATTGTTTAATCCTTTGATACTTGGCTTGGTTATAAAATATATGCTATAAAATAATGATAATAATTTGCGTGGTTGTTTGGAAAAACATGTTGTACAGAAAGGTGGCTAGAGTGTTTCAGCCTATGTGTATCTTAGTTGATGCCCCAAAAGGCCATCTAAACAAAAAAACAGGGTATTTAATAAAAATGCTAGTCTTCTTTCTTACAATTATACATTCCATTTTCTGCATTTCTAAAACAGTGTTCCTCAAATACTTGCATTATTATATCACGTCTCTGTATATAGGCTTTAAATTCAGCAAATATTTCAGAATCTGCTGTGTGTTAGAAACTGTACAATCAAGTGTCAAAGTCTACCGTTATTTATTGTCCTTCTTAACAGAAGTAACTTCTGTGGATTCTACCAAACCAGTCTTTCCCTCTTAGCCTTTCTTCTCCATCTCCACTGGACTGGCGTGAACATGCACCTTGTTTTCTGTTATTCAGAAATTTAATCTTCTGTGTTTTGTCCTCCATAAACACTTCCTGTCTGGAACTGTTTCTTTCCTTGTTTCTGCCCAACTATTATCTGCCTATTTTTTTATCCAACCTGGTATGATTTCAGTAACTCATCCACCCTGTATGTGCGTCGTTGATGCCAGACAAGACAAGCTGATTCCTTCACATCAAGACTGCGGAAATGTTTTATATTTATTTGACCCGAGATAATTTTTTAAGTTGGGTAATTTTTTTTTATAATGGCAAGAATAGTAACTGTAATGATTAATGTAAAAATTTAGTCTAACCTTGGTGAAGTATTTTAATGTTGCTTCTGTGACCCAGGCAGTGCATATGGGCTCCATTTGATTTGCACTGAGCCTTGTTTACTCCTGATTAGAATGTTTCAAAGTTACCATGGTACTTTCTGGATCACTGCCTGTTTAAAAAACAGATTTCTCTAAGGGATCCTGGACACCTTGATTTCTGCTCAGCCCAACTGTAGGTCTCTGGGCTGTAAGTAGTTGTGTCTTGTTATTTCATGTTTGTTCGTAGTAAATGTTCATCATATTTATTGTGCATTGTTTATATTATCTTGGTGTATGATTTCTAGTGCCTTTATTCTTGCCTGGCTTCCCCACTATTTTCTTACATTCTTGAGGTAGTCTTTTTCCCCTTGTGGAGCTGAAGGACGTCTGAACAGTTTTTTGGTGCCAACCTAGTTACTAGTGTTATTCCATCATGGTTGTATAGTGTTTTAAGAGTTTGGCTGCTGACTAAAAAGTCAGTAGTTCAAATCTACAAACTGCTTCTTAGAAACCTTACAGAGCAGTTCTCCCTCTGTCCTAGAGGGTAGCTATGAGTTGGAGTTAACTTGGTGGCAGTGAGTTTCGATTTTTTTTTTTTTTTTGGTAAGCATCTAATTGGAGTGATCAGGAATGCAGAGCTGCAGCTGGAATGATTTAGTGTGAAGTGGGTGACTGCATGAAAGGAGGACAGAATGGGACTGGGCGGAAGTTCTAGCGGTTGTAGCACACTTGGAGCTGCTTGTCCTGTTCTTCTTTCTTTTACCCCAAGCAAAGGGTTTTAAAGGAATTACTAGTCATGCCGTTTGTGACCTTGGTTGTTCCACATGATGGAGTATGCGGTACGTATAGAATCTTGATTTAAAAAATAAACACTAATTCTGATGTTTTGATTTTCTTAGATATAAAATGAAGGTCAGAAGCAGATCTGAAGAAATATAGAGTGAGTTGTTGCCAGTCAGCATGTCAGAGACAGAGAACACAGCCTGCATTTCCTCTGATAAAAGCCCTGGGACCACGTCTGAATTCAAGGAAGACTCATGCAGTTCGTTTACTCATGATGAAAGCAACAGCTTAGAAAATGAGCCAAAACCATTGACATCAAGCCTTGATAAAACTTTATGTCAACCTAGTAAATCAAATAATCAGACTGAAGCCCAGGAAAACTCTGTTCCAGATCACAGTGGAGGGGAGGATTCTTGTGCTAAAACAGATGTGTGCCCAGAAAATTCTGAGCAGATAGCTTATTTTCCTGGCGGAGATTTTGCAAAGCAAGTTTCAAAAACAAATGAAACAGAGCAGACAGTAACACAGATACTGGCAGAATTAAGGTCATCTACATTTACAGAAGCAACTAATCAAAAGACTTACACAGAAAGTCCCTACGATACAGACTGCACCAAGAAACTTATTTCAGAAATAAAGAATGTTTCAAGGTCAGAGGATTTATTGGAAGAGATTGAATCTGAGCTCTTATCTACAGAGTTTGCAGATGAATGCCGAGTACCAAATGGAATGAATAAGGGGGAGCACGCGTTAGTTATGTTTGAAAAATGTGTACAAGATAAGTATTTGCAGCAGGAACATACCATAAAGAAGTAAGTTTTGATTCCCTTTGGTTACCTCTCCCGGGGATTAAAGATTGAATTCTTTAAAGGAAAGTCAGTTGTTAACTTTTTGGGTTTTTAGATTTTTTTATTGTGATTAAATGAAAGTTTGTAATCCAAGTCAGTTTTCCATACCCAGCTCTATGGAACTCTATCTGCCCTCCTCATCCTGTGATATAGCACACTCCTCTTTTTCACTCTTTACTTCCAGTATCCACTCAACCAATGCTTGTCCTGTCCTTTCCACCCTCTCCTCTCTGCTCTAGAAAGAAACAAGTAGGGTAGCCATTTGTTCACTTGTAATCTCACAGTGGAGCCGTGGACATGGTAGATGGTCAATAAGTATGTATTTACTGAATGACTGAGTAAATGTGAAATTTGTCTAGTTAGTATCTAAATCATAAAGGAAAAATCTTATATTAAATAATGTAAATTTATTGAAGATCTAGAAATCTTTATAAAGACAAGTTGGTTTTTTCAGTTTTGAAAGAATGGAGATGTACATATCCTCTCCTCACTTCATTGATATGGTTAGGTCCCAAAAGCCAGGCCGTTAGGCCAAATCAGTGTTACATGAAAATGGACAAGAACGACATCAGATCACATAGTGGACGCGACTGCATTAGTCCGTCACTGCTGTATTTCATCGTTACATAACTACCAAACTACAGAGAAGCATGGCGTAGCCAGGTGGACACACACTCGTAACCATCAACGCCAGCATTACTCTCCTCTTGCTCCTCCATGTTTGTTACTGCCAGATGTATGTAATTAACACGCGCAATAGTTGGATAGTAGATTTTTTACTGTTGTCATAAATGTTGGATAACAAGGGGTGTTATCAGAATTACGAGACGTGCAAAAGCAAATGGGAAGCCATTAAATCCAATGAGTGTTTCTTAAAATTTGTGCTGTAAATTCTTCAGTTTACAAAACTAAAATTTAGAGACAAGAATTGGTTGATGATAAGAACAATTATTTTTAAGACTTCTCTTAAATTTGAAGAGTTAATTTTTGTTTTTAGTTTGATTTCATTTAATCTTCTTTCTAATGGTATTAACATACTACCTTGTATTTTTATTGTAGATTTGTGTAACTAAGTGATATGCAGGTTTAGGTAAACTTTGGGACCGTTAAGAAAGGAAAATGAAACATATATGCTGATCATCTTTTAAAAAACATAATGTAAAAATATTTGCAGTAGGTAGGGATGTGTGTGTTTATGTATGTGTGGGAGAAATGGAGAGAGGAAATCGAGAAATCAGAGGAGGATGGCAGGGAGAAATGTGCCATAATCCAAATATTCCTGGCTGTGAAATTGGCTGTTAGTGATCTCCTTGCTTTTAGTCTGTACTTATTTTTCTCAAAACCAGCTCACTGTGACATCACTGGCTTAGCCAATAAACAGTATAAGGGTCATCTTAATACTACCCCCAGTCTAATGCCTGGAATATTAGATAGTAATGCACATAAAGCTAAACTTTGCAAATAATGTGTGTGCAATAAATGTTAAGTCATAGCTGTTGTTACTAATAATCCTGGAATGGTAGCTGTTAATGGGTGTCTGATGTTCTTAGGTGTGTTCTGAGTATTTTGTAGATAATTTTTAAGATTTAATTTTTATTTTTCTAGGGGATCTCAAAGTGAAATTTCTGTTTAATCTTCTATTGTTTTGCATTAGCACTTTTACAATAATACTTGCTTTCATTGAGTTGATTCCGACCCATAATGACCCTGTAGACAGAGTGGAACTGCCTCATAGAGTTTCCCAGTAACACCTGGTGGATTCAGACTGCCAGTCTTTTGGTTAGCAGCTATGGCACTTAAACTACACCACCAGGGTTTCCTTTTATTTCTAAAATCTAAAGCAGAATTTTTCAACTTGATCACTTTTGCAGTTTTGGCCAGGTAATTAATAATTCTTTGTTGTGGGGAGGGTGTCCTGTACATTGTAAGACATTTAGCAGCGTCCATGTCCTCAACCCACTGGATGCCACCAGCAGCTAGGTGTTAACGACCAAAAATGTGTTCAGACAGGTGTCTGGAGTGAGAAAGTGTCCCTCAGGAAGCAAAACTGATTCTGGTTTAGAACTGCTGCTCTAAAGAACTGTGCTCTAAAGTGCACAGTTGAGATTCCCAGAGACATATACTTAAAAGGGTATGGTTTTTCTCTCTCTGAAATATATTTAATTGATTCTAAATAAATGAATAAATTTCTAGGTAAAAGGTAGTAACTTTATTGTCCAGAGAAAGGTTGGCAAAACAAAATGTATCATTATAAAAAGACTACTTAGGAATGTTGGTTTATTAATCACAGCTGTCTACACCCTAATCTGTAAAAAGATGGTATTCCACATCTCATTTTATCTGCATTTATATTTGTTTTACCTGTAATACCCTTTTCATGTTTTAGATTAATTAAAGAAAATAAGAAGCATCAAGAGCTCATTTTAGACATTTGTTCAGAAAAAGACAATTTAAGGGAAGAACTAAAGAAAAGAACAGAAACAGAGAAGCAGCACATGAGCACAATTAAACAGGTAAAAGGCAAAAATCTGTAAAGTCTGCATTTTAGTGTATAAAATAAATTCATTTCTGAAAAGTTGTATATAAATTGAAGTTCTATAAGTTAAATTTTATTTGTAGTGTAGAGAATTATTGGACATGTAAACATTCTCTTTTGTAAAGTGGAAAACCACGTTCTAATTTTTTAATGTAAACCTATATTTTTGTATGATCTGTGTGACTATATTGTGTTATTGTAGAAATCTGTGAAGTAAAAGATGATTTGATTTGACAGTCGGCCAGACTGCTCTTACTGATTATGGGAAGAAGCAATGTATCTAAAAGTTTATATCCAGCATTAGAAAATTTTTAAGCTTATAGTTTAATATGATTTCGTTCTCAGTACTTTTATTAACTATGTTGTGAAGACTGGCTCTTAACAGTATAGATTTTGTCTGGCTAGCTGTCTGTCCGGTTTCTTTTGTCCCTCCTCCTCTCTTGTGCCGTACACTCTTCTGATATGTGGATCAACAGAACGCGCACTGAGGCTGGTAGCAAAACTGAGCTACTGTGTAGCTAAGCTGCTTTCTCTTCTGTGGATGGAACAGGAGCAGCCTAGCCTTCAGAGTCTTTTTTCCCCCCGTCTTTCACGTAAAGCTATATAATGAAATAACAGTTGATAGTAACAATAAATAAAACCAAGTTTCACTTGTTTATGCATTGGTATCCTTCATATACCTTTGCATAGTTGGAATGTGACTGTATTTGTAAAATTCTTTGTATCAAAATCCTTATTTTTATGTGCTTAGGCCTGCTATTTGTAAACCAAACTTAAAATTTCAAGTGTGAGAAAACCTTAAAAATAGACTAAAGCCGTATTTTGGCAGTTAGGATGCTGCTGATGACCAGAAGCCTCACACTCAGCAGACGAGAGGGGAGCAGAGCTGTTCTGTTCTGAGCTTCTTGTTGCTTTTGTCTTTTATTGAGAGAAAATTGGATTTTCCTCTCTTGGTAGCACATAGAGAACTTTACACTTCTAAATAGAAAACTGACATAGCAAGATTTTCCTGATTTTATTTCTAGATCTACTTTATTTGTCCTTCTCTATTTTGATATTACATGAATATTTTATAATGTAACAGTTTATTTAATGATTTTTTTCACTACTTTTAGTTGTTTCTTTGGTGGGTCTAGAGCTAACATAGAGGTCTGACAATTAAATTCACAAACTCATACTAGAAAAAGTGCTGCCTGCATCATCACCATGGGCACCTTTGAAGGACTCCCCTTGGGAAGCTGTGCACCCACGCCAGTGCGTAGTCCACCCTTCGAAGCGATTTTGAACTTTTTTTTTTTCTGGAATGTCCATTACAACTGTCGTTATACAGGTGTGACAGTTAAGTTTGTGAACTAATCCTAGAAAAAAGTAGTTGAAAGTGCAGACTAGGCCCTGGCCTGTGTGCACTGCTTCCCAAGGGGAGTCCTCTGAAGGTGCCCTTGGTGACACTCAGCAGCGAGGTATGGAACACTTTTTCTAGGATGAATTCACAGATTTAATTGTCAGACTTCCGTGTAACGACAGGTCTGATGGACATTCCAGAAAGAGTTCCAAAATTGCTTTGAAGGATGGACTAGGCGCTGATGTCAGTGCACAGCTTCCCGAAGGAGGTACTTCAAGGTGACCATAGTGATATTCAGCAATGAGGTGTGTAGCACTTTTCCTAGGGCGAATTTGCGAACTTAATTGTCAGACCTGTACACACTTAACAAGTCAGTTCTGCCTCATGGCGGCCTACTTAACACTGCGTGGAATTGTCCCATAGGGTTTTGAAGGAGCAGTTGGTGAATCTGAACTGCAAGCGTTTGGTTAGCAGCTGGCCTCCTAACTGCTACACTCCCAGGGTCTCGTATACTCCTGCTCCTCACTTTTTGACTGTTATTATTTGGTGTTACATATTTGTGTCAATAGTGAAAAACCTACCATCTGACTGCTTTGCAATTTAACAGTCTAACATCTGGCAGTAACCCTTTCATGACTGAACCCAACCCACTGCCATCGAGTCGAAGCTTACTATGTGAGTTTCATGACTACTGGGTCATATGGTACCTACCTGTGTTTTCCACCTATGGTGTCCAGTGGAACATATGTGCCCTGCATAGTGTTTGTGATCATTCTCTATTTTTGCGTAATGCTGATTGCCACATACAATCTTGGCTTTGGAATCAAACCATGTTGATAAGTGAGGAGTATATATACATCTTAACTTACTAGGATTTGCTGCAGATTTTTTCTTAGGTACTGTTGAGTCGTTTCTGACTCACAGTGACCCTATGACCAATAGAACGAAGCACTGTCCAGTCCTGCGCCATGTCCACAATCATTTTTATGCTTCAGCCCATTGATGCAGCCACTGTGTCGGTCCATCTCATTGAAGGTCTTCCTCTTTTATTCTGACCCTCCGCTCTTGCCAAGCATGATGTCCTTCTCTGGGGACTGATCCCTCTGGACAACATGTCCAAAGTATGTAAGCCACAGTCTTGCTATCTTTGCTTTCAAGGAGCACTCCAGTTGGACTTCTTCCAGAGCAGAACTGTTTGTTCTTTTTTGGTGGTCCGTAGTATAGTCAGATTCTTCTCCAGCACCACAATTCAAAGACTTCAGAGTTACAGTAATTTAGATACAGAAATATTAACATTAAATGTTAACATTTGATTTTGATTTCTATATTTATTTACTTCATGTTTATTTACATTGCTCATATTTATTTTAGATATTAGTGGCCTGTGTGCTATAGCTATAAAAATAATACGGAAATAATTGTCTTTACAGTTGGAATCAAGAATAGAGGAACTTAGTAAAGAAGCTAAAGCTTCCAGAGATAAACTAGTAGCCCAAGATATTGCAGCTAAGAATGCAATGCAGCAAGTGCAGAAAGAGATGGCCCGTCGGGTGGAACAGGTACTTGTGACATTGTCATTATTAATTTGACAATATTGTGACCTTATAGTTTGCTAAAGGAAAGTAATCCTGGAGAGCATTTCAGACATCAGTGCTGTATTAGGAATAATAATTTTATTTTCTGAAAATGCTGTACCAGTACATAAATACATGCTAGTTATGAAAAACTGATACAGATGTACGTAGAATACAAAGTAGAAGTCTCCTGCTCTATTCCATCCTTTGTTCCTGATTCCCAGCATGCACTTGTGTGTCTGCGTGCATGCATGCATGCGTGTCTGTGTGCCTGCACACACAGACAGACAGACAGACAGACTCTACAGATACATTAAAAAAAAATTATTGCTGTCGAGTTGATTCTGACTCACAGTGACGCTACAGGACAGGGTAGAACTGCCCTGTATTTGAACTGTTGACCCCTTGGTTAGTAGGCTGAGCCTTTAACCACCACACCAGCAGAGGTCCACACATACGTATCCTGATTTAATTTTCCCAGTTGAGCTTTCCCATTTCCCAGGCCAGACTTGTAGAACGAATTTGAACCTCAGACACAAAGAGAGCAGAGCTATAGCTGTAAATTCTTGGGAACTATAATTTACCCCTCACCTGCCTCCCAGATGAAATAGAGTGACTGACTGTGTTATGTTCCTTTGTTCAAAAGGAGGATACTTTTTTCATTGTTCCCTTAGTCTTTTCCCTGTTTTCATTTTACTTAATTATTTTTCAACTGTGATTCAGGTGAAAGTTTTTTTTTTAATTGTGATTGAGTGAAAGTGTATAGTCCAGTTTAAATTTGCATCCCTGCGTATCTGCACCTTCTTCTGCTCTCCTTGCCCAGTGATAGCACACTCCTCGTTTGTGTTTTATACGTGTCATAAGCTCTTAACAATCTCCTGTGCTCTCCTCTCCACCCTCTCCACTCCCCTCTAGTAAGAGGCCAGGAGGACAACATCCTGTGGATGCACAGAACCGTAAAGTACACACATGATGTGGTCACTCTGTGTCCCTGAGTCCAGTCCATTCCTGACTGAAGAGTTGATCTCGGGAAAGATTTGTGATGAGGGGCAGTATCAGGTCTAGAGGCCATGCTCCCAGGGGAACTCCCAGGTCTTCGGACCATCAGTTGTGGTCTTTTAGTGGAGTTCTTAGGATGCACTCCTTTTTTTTTCACGTGTTGCCGCTGGGAGTCAACAGTGCGAGCTAGGTGAAAGTTTATAGAACAAATTAGCTTCTCATTAAACAGTGAAATCACCGATAGAAGGGTTCTTTGGAGCCCTTCCTTTCATGGCAGATATAGCCTTTTAAGAGTCCCACTGGTGGTGGTTTTTGTGCCTGCACAGTGGGGTGAGGGTGGAGGGTCTTGCTTCCAGTCCCTCACTCTTGTGTGGGCTCAGAATCTCACCTTTGACTCCTGTTCCTGAGGGCGACCAAGATCTTGGTCCTAGTGTACTGGCCTAAACCAGGAAACAGCAACCACATCAGCTAAAGTAAAGGGAACGGGAAAGTCCAGAAGCACATGTTAGTAATAGTAACTTATTGTTTATTGTGTCATTTTTCTGTAATTTAGAATTTCTTCCTTTTAGTTTAAAATCACCTGGCACATGGCCTGGGAATTTTGTGCAGTAACCAAAAAACAACATTGCTGACCTAATAGGAAGCTCTTGTTTCGATTCATTGTATTATTTGGACAACATTTTTTATTAACATTCAGTAATATTTTTTTCAAAGGCTAGCAAAAAATGTGAAGAGGCACGCCAGGAAAAAGAAGCAATGGTAATGAAATATGTAAGAGGTGAGAAGGAATCTCTAGACCTTCGAAAGGAAAAAGAGATACTTGAGAGAAAACTTAGAGATGCAAATAAGGAATTTGAGAAAAACACTAACAAAATTAAACAGCTGTCTCAGGAAAAAGGAAGGTTGCACCAGCTGTATGAAGCAAAGGTATAACTTGTGCTGTTGTACATTATTTGAAATTTATTCTCTGTGCTTTATTTAGTCAAATAATTGTAACTTAAGATGGTTAAAATAGCCTTAAGCATAAAATTGTTTTTATTAGTGTACCTTCAATGACTGTGTTTCACTAATTCTAGTATCTTGGCATACTTCATACACTGTTACATATCTGGTCTACAAAAAAATTTTGCTGGAAAAGATGAAGTTAGTGACACATAATTGCTTGTTAGGTCACTTTTACTTGAAAGACCTTTTTAAAAGCTTTCTTAGAAATCTAATACTGGAAAAAATGAGTTTTATGCCCTAGGGGGAAGATCTTATTTTGGTGAAATGCATTTCTAGTAGTGTCAGTTGTGAAGCATTTTTGACCTAGAAGTGAAATTTGACTAGAATCTCAATGAAAAACTTGGATGAACAAACTCATATGTTTCTTAGAAGAGAAACAGGCCCTTGGATGCTGTTCAAGGCTCAGATTTAATTACTGACTGATTTAGAACTCGGGCTGCTAATAAGCAGCCTCCTGGTGTGGCCGTGCATTATCATTCCTTGGTGATTAATGTTATTTTGTGGCCTTTGTTCTCAAGAATTCATACAAAACAAATACAGTTCATGTTTTACCTGACTGCTGGCCAGTTGGGAAGAATCATCAAAGTGTGCTTATGCTGACAACACACCCACTTGGTTAAAATACAAATGTAAACCATCTTTATTTCTAATAATTGGATTTACCTGTTTTACTGCTTTTTTATGATTTGAACTTTAAATCGGTTTCATATAGCCTTATAGTGAATTTTGGACCGTCTGTAATGTGGAGAAAAAGTTATGGCATAAATAGAAAAGTAGAAATGTAGACCTTTTGGAGAAAGATCAAAGGAATCTGTTTAGAAAATAATAAATTGAAGGAAAGAGAGAGGAAAAACTGCTCCAAGATTATTATCACAAACTATGGTATGTATTTCTAAGAAAGGCTTAGAAGAGGTCTCTGAGCTGGTGCAAGAGTTAACGAAGTATGGACACAGTCAGTACTTTGTAAGAGTATCTGGGATGGGATCTGGGTTACCTATTTTGTGTGTTTATCTCATGGTTGGGAGAGAGTCTGTGGCTCTAAGGACAGAATTTAGTCATGATCTGGGCCTGCCTCTTAGAGTAACACGGAGCAGATTTACCGTACCACCTTAAAAAAAGTAAAACCACCAAATATGTGAAACAAAGTTTGCAGACATGGGACGTAAGCAACACAGGACAGCGATCCCTGAGAGACAGGAAAAACAAATAAAAGAAACCCCTATAATACACATTATTGAAATTCCACTTAGGTTTGTGACAAAGGCTTTTCCTTGTGAGTAATATGCCTTAATTTAAGGCATAAACATTAGATGCTGTTTGAATGACTTTGGTTTCTAATTTTGTAAAAAGCTATTTGAAAAAATTTCTTGGCATTTGGTATAAAATTATAGCAGGGTCAGCAAACATCTTTTGTAAAGGGCCAGATAGGAAATATTTTAGGCTTTGCTGGCCTTTTGGTCTCTGTTGCAACCACTCAACTCAGCCATTTTCTCAGGAAAACATTCATAGGCAATATGTAAGCAAATAAAGGTGATTGTTTTGCCATACAAGCTTGTTTACAGGCACAGCAGTTGGAATTATATTTTTCACATGTCATAAAAGATTGTTGTTCTTTTTATTGCTTCCAGTCATTTACAAAGGTAAAACATGAGAGCCATACAAGAACAGGTGGTTACCATAGTATGCCAATTCCTGAACTGCAGTATACCATGTTACTTTGAAAGGGGTGTTTTTAAAAGACACATAAATAATTAGTAGATTGTTTAGATGAAAATATGACCTGGTGATGTTATTTTAGGAAGGCGAAACAACTAGACTCAACAGAGAGATAGACAAATTAAAAGAAGATGTCAGCTCTCATGTCATTAAAGTAAAATGGGCACAAAACAAGTTAAAAGCTGAAATGGATTCACACAAGGTAAGTACTGTAATCAGTCAAATAATTATTAGAATCAGTTTTAACAGCCAACACAGAAATAGTTAATGGGACAGGATAGCCTGGACTTGAATGCTTATTAGTGTTTGTGCAAAGAATTCTTTGTGCATACTTTACATACCAAAGTAGTTGTGATGTTACATGTTATCATTCATTATTTACAGTCCCCAGATCTGGTTCTTGAAGGATTTTTTTGTATATTACATTTGATAGTTAAACATCATCAGATTTTAGGGAATGGAAGGGTCGGGAGAAGCTATAGATTACCAAAGTTGAAAGAAACTGAAAATTTTTAAAAATTTCAAAGATGTTAAGATTCTTATAACCAAGAAATTTGACTTCTTACTTAAATATAATTTGAATAAAGATTTTAAGAATAAAGAAGTTTTCTTCATCTGTTTATTATGAATATAATCTTATTAGTATTATACCTAATGAATATGAAAAATAAATGTAGTGAAAAGTAAAACACGATCAAAAATAAAGGCTGGTACGATGCCATAATTTTAAGTGCTAATTGAGCTGGACAGAGTCATTGCTTTCTAGGGGTGTCTGGGATGGGATCTGGGCTGCCTATTTTGTGTTTATCTGTTGGTTGGGAGAGAGTCTGTGGATCAAAGGACAGGATTTGGTCATGGGCTTGGCCAGTCATGGAGTATTAGGGACCAGATTTACCCTTACACCCTAAGAAACTAAAACAAACTAAAATAGCCAAATGTGTGACACAAAGGTTTCCAGACATGGGACCTAAACAGTACAGAACAGTGATCCCAGAGAGATGGAAACAACTCAAGTTTACATTAAAGATCCCAGGAGTTGTGCTGAGTTACGGAGACAGAGTTCACGGCGGGGGACGCAGGACAGAGCAGCAGAGAGGAGAGAGTCACGGAGGTCTGCAGTGTGTGTGCCCCAAGCCTGTGGTGCAGGTGTGATCCATGTGTCTAGAGAAACCACAGATGGGGAAGAGCCACCAGAAGAGACTACCAAGAGAGCACACCTTTTATTAGGGAACTCCTTCCCTTGTTTATAGCTGTTAACTGAGCAGGACTGAGGTGGGTGCTGACAGAAGGAGAAGACCCAGGCCTGCTGTCCTGAAGCTGTCTGCTTAAAGGAGGAAACGTGCAAGCTCTCTAGTACCGTGTATCAGTTGTTCCACTGTCGGGATGTTCTGGGTTCTGACTGTGGGAAGACAGCATAGCTGCATCTGTTCCTTTTTTAAAGGACAGTCAGGGGAAAGCTGTGACACTTAAGTTCTCCCTTGAAATCCAGGTGATAGCCAAACTTGGGGGACTGGCTGGTTCTCTGAAGGGGAATTAGGGACAAAGAACTGAAGGACAAGGGCTGTGTCTTTGAAAATCTCCATAGGACATAGGAAGCCTGTCACGGAGGCAGAGAAGGCAACACAAAGAGGGAAAGAAGGGAGGGAGGATACTGGTTTGTAAGGCAGTCAGAGGAGGGGAAGTGTCAAACAGTCAGGCTGGTTAGAAGTGTCAGCTGGTGCAGGGATGTTAAGAATAAGAACCCAGAAAAAGTAATTGGATTTGATAAGTGAGTGGGTAGTCTCCACAAACCCTTAGAATTGCCATTTTAGGAGAGTAGTTAGAAGCAGACACCAGATTACAGCATGAATCTACAAAAAGGCAATTTGAGTAGATACTGTAGCCATAAACCACAGAAGTGTTTTCATATGTATGTGCCAAGAGTTGTTTAATACTTTACTCTTCTCATCCCACCAGAGGTGAAGGTGAGTAACTTTGAGAAATTTGCTTGAAATGTAACAACACTAATGCCTATCAGTTAACTGTGGACACAGTCTTAATTTTTCATTAGAAATAGGAGAAGAACCCCTCAGCAGTGGTACGAGGACAAGAACACTTTACACTCTGTAGTCATGGTTCTGTGTGTCCTTGTCACCAACTTTGTTCCTGTCTTTTTGTCAATGCAGGAAACCAAAGACAGACTTAGAGAGACAACAACAAAGCTAACCCAAGCCAAGGAAGAGGCAGATCAGATACGGAAAAACTGTCAGGACATGATAAAAACCTATCAGGTATGCTTCGCTTCTCAGATACATTGGTAATAATTATGCCAAACCTCAGTAGTCTTGTTCCATTAAATTTCTGTGTCTGTAGTGTTTGAAATGTAGACTGGATTTGATGTGATGGTTAAATAAAACTGATTACTCGCTATGTGAAGGCTCCTGCAGCTTAGAGATCTTAACTAGAGAAATTTTCAACCAAATGAAACGATAGAAAACATCAGAGGAATGAGGAATGCAAGGAAATGTGAAACTTTAAACAAAACCAAACCACTCTGTATTATATTACCTGTCCTAAGTATGCTGTCCTTGTTCATGCCAGAGTGGGGTATTTAAAATTTTTTAGTACGGTCATTTTAAGATATGTGACAATATACATCTATAGGATATCATCCTGCTGACCTCTGGCTGGAGGAAGGAGAGTGGGTGGAGAGGAGGGGAAAGAAGGCTATTGGGAGGATGAGACGTGTATGGACCAGAGAGGAATAATGTGCTGTCACCGGACAGGGAGAGCAGTGGAAGCTGCATATAGGTGGGCCTGTAAATTTATACGGGAATGTACATTTTCACTCAGTTATATTAAAAAAAAAAAAAAAAAAGATGTATGACAAGCTATAGACTTCACCGTTAGAGAACTTAGTTGCAAAGCCTTCTTCACTTCTCAAAGGATGAAACCATAAAATCAAGTCATTTGTGTGTTTTCATTCTTTTTCATTAGGAGTCAGAAGAAATTAAATCAAATGAGCTTGATGCAAAGCTCAGAGTTACAAAAGGAGAACTTGAAAAACAAATGCAGGAAAAATCTGACCAGCTCGAGGTGAGTAGTTCTGTTCTCCGTACCCTCGACGGTGTAAAAATTGCAGAAAGAGAACTGCCTTCCAGGCACGTTTATTGCTGTCAATCTCTGAGGCCTTTTGGAGGGATCAGATAGCAATGACTTGTTCAGCACATAATGACTTGTGGCTTCTTCTGAACTTTTTAAAAGATGCATCATGCCAAAATAAAGGAACTCGAAGATCTGAAGAGGACATTTAAGGAGGGCATGGATGAGCTACGAACATTGAGAACAAAGGTAATTAAATCTTTAGTGCTGATTTCAGAGGAAGGATAAGTAAACTAAAAACCAAACCCAGTGCCGCTGAGTCAATTGCGACTCACAGCAACCCTCCGGGACAGAGTAGAACTGTCTGCCCTGTGGAGTTTCCAAGGAGCGCCTGGTAGATTCAAACTGCTGACCATTTGATTAGCAGATGTAGTACTTAACTATGTGCTGCCATGGTTTCTGGATGGATAAATAATATCTCTAATTTTGAACTCAGTCTAATTTTTTAAATGAATGGGAAAAGATCATTGTATGTAAGTTTTCCAAAGTGAAAGAACTCCGAGATCACAATAACAATTCTCTGGCAACAAAATGGACTCTTGTTGAAATGAAACATCCTCCACTTCAGTCCCTTTGAAGGTATTGTCAAACATACATTGCACGACATGTTTGCTCCATTTATGATATAGTCTTGGGCCTCTGATCTCAGTCTTGTCTGAAAATTAATTGAAAGACAATTGGACCTTAGAATAGTGGGCATCAGAAAAATAATAGGGAGGCTTTCTTTATATTCTGCTGCGTGTATTTAAGTTTTAGATGGATACAGTTTTCATTTCTAACTACCTGTTAAACCCTGTCCAGTGATTATTGCCTTTATTGTATAGTGTTTTCAGCATGACTGTGAAATGTATTATCAGTGTGTATATATCATTCTTTTCTTTAAAATAAGGCTTTTAAGTAAACCCCCTTGAAATTGAGATGCTTATGTCTTTCAGTGTTTTCCATGCACTTTTCTGTTAGTTCTTCAGGTCAGGGCTTTGAGGTGTGTGGGCAGGTAGCTTCCCTTCTCACGTGAGGAGGTGAAGACTCAGAAAGAGTCAAGGGGTGTGCATAAACTCCTGGGACTAAGTCCTGAAAACTCGGGACTAAAACTCAGGACGCTTAACTTCCCGTTCTTTTATCTTCTTCAGATTACCTAATACGGGTTCAGAATTTAACTTCCTACTATGTAATCACAGTCTGAAATAGTTTATAAGGAACGTGAGAATACCATTTGTAGATTAACTTGGTTATGATGATTTCACAGGTGAAATGTTTAGAAGATGAACGGTTAAGAACAGAAGATGAATTATCAAAATATAAGGAAATTATTAATCGTCAGAAATCTGAAATTCAGAATTTATTGGACAAATTGAAAATTGCAAATCAGCAACAGGAGCAGTTTCAGAGGTATAAAATGACGAGCTTCTATCCATGCTACTCAGCAGGTTTTCCTGTTCTATCTCAAGATTCTGTTTAAATGCAAGTATGTTAAACAAGAGCAGTTTTATTTGTTAAAATATCTGTAATTTCTTACCTACATTTAATGTGTTTTGAAGTCTCTTAAAAGTTCTGCCATGACTTTTGAAAATCAAAGTTTATGCTCTTTAAATATTGGCAGTTGCAGTTTATAAGCTAGAATAGATTTATTCAGTCTATTCCTTAGCTTTCAAATTCTGTTGTTTATATACAGTAGTTTTCAAAGAGGTAGCACATGTATTTGTATGTACGTAAGAAGCTGAAAGTTAGGAGCTGACATTACTGCTTGGCCTTTTATGAAACCAGTTAGCTAAATGCCACGTACTGCATTCCTCGCAAAGCTTGGGTTCACATTGAATCCAAAAACCTTCTTTTCCATACCTCACAGATAACGCACGCTGCAGAAGATTGCTGAAGAAACTCTCACCACCTGCCAGATTGCTGCTGTCACCAGTCTGGGCTCCTCGCCCTCACTGGGATTTTTGTACATTTCTGATCCTACCCTGTGTCCTTGTTCAGGGGCTTGTCTCCTCCTCCTCCCGTCTACCCCGAACCTTGTTGGTGTCTTCTCACTTGTGGCCTCCTGCCTCTGTTCTGCAGATGATTGCCTACTACTTCACAGAGAAAGTGGGAGCTGCAAGCTGACACTTCTCTTGGCTTCTTGCCATTGAGGCTGTGACCTTGCCTTATCTGCAGCCGTCCTTCTTCCGTCCCTTCTGTTCTCATGGAGGACATGTTCCTGCTCCTCTCTGAATGTCACTCACTACACTCCTGCAGAGCCCATGCTCTCCTGCTGTCTTTCCTGTTTCTTCATTGTTGTCATCTGGTATGCCTCCCACCTTTCAGGCTGCTCCTTCTCGTCACCTATGCCGGCTTCACTTGCTGTCCTGAAGCCCTCTGGTTCTCACTTCACTGTATCCCCACGTGACCCCACCTGTTCCTGTGGTATGCCACGGCAACCCCCAGTTGTCTTCAGAGCTTCTTGTTGGGCTCCAGACTCACGTGCCTCAAAGATACGTCGAACTTGAAGCTGTCCAAGCCAGAGTGCTCTGTCCCCCTTCGCGTGTGCTTGGCTGGTGCTCCCCGGAGGAGGGCTTAATGTCTCATCTGCATGACTGCCCAACCCAGGAACCTAGGAGTCGTCCCTAGCTGTTCTTTCTCGTCCTGTGTCTAGCCAGACCCAAAGTGTTGATATTAGCCCTTTGAAGTCTGTCAAGGACATTGACTTGTTTACATTTCCACTGCCACTGCTGTAGCCCGAGCCACTGTCAGCTGTCATCTGGAGAACTGCTCCAGCGTCTAAACCAGAGGCTCTGCTTGCTTCCCATCTGGTCCTTTTTCCACACTGTGATTAGCATAATCTTTTAAAAAGCCAGTCTGCTCAAACATGTCATTGATTTCCCGTTGCCTCAAAGATTTGCCTGGTGAGTTCAGATGCCTTTGCATGGCTCCTGAGACCGTCACTAGCCTGTGCCTTGCGTCTCCCTTATACCTTTTCTTTTTCCCTTGTCAGTTTCAGCCACAGTCAGTTAACGCATTGACCGAGCGTTTCCTGCGCTGCCGGCCCTGTGTCAGGTGCTAGGGAGACAGCGCGTGCCCTGCCTACAGGAAGCCCTTCCCGTGCACCTTTCCTGGCGCTGACACTGCTATGCTCTCCACCAGAAGCGTATTCTGTCCTCACACTAACTTCTGCTCTTCCTTTAGGTCAGGGGTCAGCAAACTATGGTCCATGAACTGAATCGAGCCTACCACCTGTTTTTTAAAGTTTTCTTGGAACTCTTGTTATGCTCATTCCTTTATGTATTGTTTCTGGCTGTTTTCACGCTACAGTGGCAAGAAAGACCATATGACTCAAATGCCTAAAATGTTTACTATCTGGCCTTTTAGAGGAAAAGGTGCCAGCCTCTGCTTTAGATATTGGTTTAAGCTGGTGATCTACTGTATGCTGTCATCACTGAAAATGTTTATCACATTTTTTATTTCTGTGTTTGACTCAGAAACCTCTTTGAAAGCAGGGACCATCTCAGGCTTGTTGACTTACACCCCCCATCTCTTTGTTCCTGGCATACAGTAACTTATTGCTGTCAAGTTGATTCCAACTTGTAGCAACCCTACAGGATGGAGTGAAACTGTCCCATCAAGTTTCCAAGGCTGTAATCTGGACAGGAAAGCAGATGGCCATGTATTTGTCCTACAGAGAGGCTGGAGGGGTTTCAACCAATAACCTTGCCATTAGCAGCTGAGTTCTTTAACCACTGTGCCACCAGGGCCCTTTATGCATTGATAAATATTTGAACAAATGAGTAAAAGTACCTTGAAAAAGTATTTCATTAGATGGACGTTCCCAAACCATCAATTTAATATCTTTTAATAATTTAAGTTTTTCTTACATATAAACTTTGTTTTTCAGATGTAAACAAGAAATTGAAAATTTGAAGGAAGAAGTAGAGAGTCTCAATTCTTTGATTAATGACCTACAAAAAGACATCGAAGGCAGTAGGAAAAGAGAATCCGAGCTGCTACTCTTTACAGAGAAGCTGACCAGTAAGAATGCACAGCTTCAGTCTGAGGCCAATTCTCTGCAGTCGCAGTGTGATAAGCTTTCCTGCAGTGAAAGTCAGTTACAGAGCCAGTGTGAACAGATGAAACAGACAAACATTAACTTGGTAAGTATAAATCTACATTTAACTTTTGAAGAAACATAGCAAGAAGCACATATTAAATTTCCCTAATAGCATAAAGTTAGCAGTGTTTGATTTAAGCTCTTGGTTCTGACTTTCTGGTAATTTTAGATGCTACAAGAAATGTCAGTTGTCATTTTGAGTGGTGTGATTTATTGTAAAAGTTGGTATTATAAATGATTATAAAGAAGTACTTCACTTTTGAAAATAAGTTATCCGTGATTTCTGTCATTCCTGGCTGGAATCACTTCATGCTTTCATAGGTACTTGAAATGTTTTTGTTGGTTTTATTTTTACGATTTCAAAAATGACTTTGATTCTGAGTGCTGAGAATATTCTCAAATTATGCATTAAAATACTTTCGAGACCTTAGATCAAAAACCCAGAGACCTCAGTCACACGTGGTGGATGTATAGAATATTATTCCCATTAATATATTCTCCTGTGTTGCTATAGAAAGACTGTGAGTAGCTCAGTGAACAAGTCCGAGTTTGGGGTGAGGACAGAGGGTACTCTGCCGTCAAGGACCTTGTATTTTTAAAGCTTGAGACTGTGAACAGTATTGGAAATAGGTAGATATTAAAATTGGTGTATATTTTTTCTGTCTTATTTGGCACTCAGGAAAGTAGGTTGTTGAAAGAGGAGGAACTGCGAAAAGAGGAAGTCCAGACTCTACAAGCCGAACTCACTTGTAGACAAACAGAAGTGAAAGCATTGAGCACCCAAGTGGAAGAGCTAAAAGATGAATTAGTGACTCAAAGACGAAAACATGCTTCTAGTGTCAAAGATCTTACCAAGCAACTTCAGCAAGGTAGGAAATTTCTTCCATGCTGGAGCCATGAATGTTTCATTTCTTTTAATTAAAGATTTTAGAAACACTGTATTTTGTGTCAGATTCTTCTGTGGTATGAATGGAAACATGTTCTTTTTAATGTGTTAGTGGTTATAAATCAGTTTGCTACGCTTCTGGCCCTTCCATGGGCAGTCTTACCTTTTTTGCTAAAGGCCATTTATTCACAGAAGCACAAAATGTGTGAGTTGGAAAGTACTGGAGAGCAGTTGTCTCTAAACATTGTTCATCCCATATTGCTATCACCTACAAGTATTTGAGCATTTGTTCCCCAATTTATATGTTTGTGAATAAATTATAAATGTATGCTATTCCATGTTACACGCATTAGAAAACGTACCTATAAAAATAGAAATTTGAAAGGATAAGTCACTGTAGCTAGAATCAACTTGAGGGCAGTGGGTTCAGACTGAATGTGTTACCTTTGGATGTTTTTTCTCCACACATCCTTGTCAGTTGTTGCGTACAGCTTCAGTGGCACCTACACCCTGCTTTGGAGACCATTTAGAAATCACTTTGTAGAAAACTGAGACCCAGAAATGTTCATAACAGACAGCTAGGACTGGAACCCAGGTTTTTTTATTTAAAAAATTCCTATTAGTAGGCGTCTGTGCTGAGTGCTTATGATACAGAAATGAATGTGACATGTCTGCTAGCTTTCTGCATTCTCTACTACTTCTACTGCTTTATTTGTATCAAAATAGAGTGGAGGATAAATAAATGTATTCAGGTATTTGTTGTTATTCCTTCTGTTCTTATAGGTGTAATTGAAAGGAAATTTGGGGGAAACGAGGGACATTCTGGAACTGTAGGCATCTGATAAATCTTGTAGGTCTAGTAACTTGAACTCTGAATGTCAGGTTCAGTTTCAGTTTATTTTATATTTGACCTGTACATCCAGATGCCATTTTATATGAATGCTGCCGATAATCACTCCTATCTGAACTATATACTGAGGAACTTTCTCTTATTGTCTATAATATTTTTGTCTAAGTGATTTTAGCAGTTAAAGTCAGAGATAGTAGGAGCAAATGGTCCTATTAATTGTCACAAGTATTTCATTTCTTTTTCCTATAGCTCGAAGAAAATTAGATCACATTGAAAATGGAAGCTATGATAAAGAAGTTAGCAGCATGGGAAGTCGTTCTAGTTCATCAGGTAAAAGCAGAATGGTTTTAGTTGTTAGTGATTGATTATAAAAAGAAATAGCTGTTTGTTTGTAAAAGCACACATGCTTTTGTTCCATTTTAAATTATCAGAAGTGCTGATTGTACATAAGTACATTGTAAGGATGTTCTAGTCATATGTTTAATCATTCTGATCATTTCCGAGTGTTTCACATTTGTCCTGGGATTTGTGTCATTTACTTGGGGAAACCGTGGTGGTGTAGTGAGTAAATGCTACAACAGCCAACCAAAAGGTCATCAGTTCACGTCCACCAGGTGCTCCTTGGAAACTATGGAGCAGTTCTACTCTGTCCTGTAGGGTTGCTGTGAGTTGGCATCAACTTGATGGCACTGGGTTTGGTTTGGTTTTTACCTGCCTACTTACATGTCTTTGAGTTTGTCATACTGGAGTGACATGTTGCTGTGATACGGTGACACAGCAGTATTTCAGATACCAGCAGGGTTACTCAGTGGAGAAGTTTAAGCATAGCTTCCAGACTAAGAACAGAAAAAAGATCTGACAGTCTGCATATGAAAAACTTGGCAAGTGAAACCTTTCTCAGTAGCAGCAGAACACTGTGTGATAAAGTGCCAGCAGAGCCCCTCAGGTGGGAAGACGTTCCGAGTAGAGGAGGCGTGTGTGATGCTAATGATGAGGAGGGAGTCACGCTTTCGGGACCTTCATTTGCTAATGTGACACGACTCAAAATGAGAATAAAACAACTGTAAACATCCTTTAATAATTGAGACGTGGAATGTATGAAGTATGAATCTAGGAAAACTTGAAGTTGTCACAAAGGAGATGGAGCACATAAGGACAGATATCCTAGGCATCAGTGAGCTGAAATGGGCCCGTACTGAATCAGACAGTCATATGATCTGCTATGCCAGGAATGACAGTACAACAGAAATGGCATTGCATTTGTCATCAAAAAGCATTTCAAGATATATCCTAAAATATGACACCGTCAGTAATGGGACGATACCCATATATCTATAAGGAAGACCAGTTAATATAATGGTTACTCAAATTTATGCACCAGCCATTAAGGCCAAAGAAGAAGAAATGGAAGATTTTTACCAGCTTCTGTAGTCTGAAGTTGATCAAATGTGCAGTCAAGATGCATTGATAACTATTGGTGATTAGAATGATAAAGTTAGAAACGAAAAGGAATTGGTTGTTGGAAAATATGGCCTTGGTGATAGAAATGACAGTGTAGATCACATGATGGAATTTTGCAAGACCAATGACTTCTTCACTGCAAATACATTTTTGCAACAACATAAGCAGTGACTATACACATGCACTGTGCCAGATAGAGTAGACAGGATTCAAATCCACTACATCTGTGGCAGGAGATAATGGAAAAGCTCATTATCATCAATCAGAACAAGGCCAGGGGCTGACTGTGGAGTAAACCGTCAGCTGCTCATGTGCAAGTTCAAATTGAAACAGAAGAAAATTAGAAGATGTCCATGAGAGCAAAAATAGACCTTGAGTGTATCTCACCTGAGTTTACAAATCGTCTCAGGGATAGAGTTGACGTCCTGAACACTAATGACTGAGACCAGATGAGTTGTGGAATGACATCAAGGACATTGTACATGAAGAAAACAAAATGTCATTCAAGAGACAAGAGGAAAGCAAAGACCAAAACGTATGTGAGAAGAGACTCCAAAGTTGTGCTTGAATGCAGAGTAGCTAAAGTGGAAGGAAGAAATGGTGAAGTCAGAGAGCTAAACACAGGATTTCAAAGGTCACCTAGAGAAGACAAAGTGATGTGCAAAATCCTGAAGGTAGAAAATCCAAAGGGAAGAACACCCTTGGCATTTCTCAAGCTGAAAGAACTAAAATCCAATCCTCAAGTTATACTATTGAAAGATTCCATGCCTAAACTGTTGAACAATGCAAGAAGCATCAAAATAAGATGGAAGGAATATATAGAGTCACTGTACCAGAAAGAATTGGTAGACATTCAAACATTTTAGGAGGTTGCGTGTGATCAGGAACTGATGGTACTGGAGGAAGAGATCCCAGCTGCACTGGAGGCACTGGTGAAGAGGCTCCAGGAACTGATAGAATACCAATTAAGATGTTTCATCAAACATGCTGCACTGGAAGTGTTTGCATATCTATGCCAAGAAGTTTGGAAGATAGCTACCTGCCCAGTCACCTGGAAGAGATGTGTATTTGTACCCATTCCAAAGAAAGGTGATCAGCAGAATGTGGAGATTATCAGGCAATATTATTAATATCACACATGAGTGAAAAATTACTGAAGATCACTCACAGGCAGCTGCGCAAGCAGCTGCAGCAGTGCATCCATAGGGAACTTCCAGAAATTCACACTGGATTCAAAAGAAAATGTGGAATCAGGAATATCATTGTTGAGGTCAAATGGATCATGACTGAAAGCAGAGAAAAGCAGAAAGGTATTTACCTGTGTCTTAATCAGCTATGCAAAGCCATTCTGCTGTGTGGATCACTGCAAATTATGGATAACATTGTGAAGAATGGGAATTCCTGAACACTTGTACTCATGAGGAGGTTAGACCAGGGGGCATTGTTTGAACAGAACGAGGGGATACTGTGTGGTTTCAAGTCAGGAAAGGTCTGCATCGGGTCTGTATTGTTTCACCATATGGTATATTAAGCAAATAATCCAAGAAGCTGGACTGTGTGAAGAGGAGAGCATCACAGTTGGAGGAAGACTCATTAACAACCTGCGTTACACAGATGTTGCTCCCTTTTTGTTGAAATGGTGAATATCAACGGCTGCAGCCCTTGGTATGGATTACGCCTCAACATCAAACAAAAGTCCTCACAACTGGACCAGTGAGCAACATCATGATAAATGGAAAGTGATGGAAGTTGTTGTGGGTTGCATTTTACCTGGGTATGTAATCAGCTCCCGTGGATCAGTAGTCAGGAGATCAGAGGACGTGGTACACTGGGCAAATCTGCTGCAAAAGACCTCTTAAGCGTGTTACAAAGCAAAGCTGTGCACCTTGAGGACTGCAGTGTGCCTGACCCAGGCCATGGTATTTTTAGTCAACTCATATGCCTGGGAAAGCCGGCCCGTGGGTAAGGAAGACCAAGTTAAGTACTGATGGCTTTGAATTGTTGTGTTGACAAAAAATGCTGCATATACCATGGATTCCAGAAGAATGAAAGAATTTGTCTTGGAAGAAGTACAATCATAATGCTTATTAGAAGCAAAGATGGCAAGAGTTTCATCTCACATACTCTGGACATGTTATCAGCAGAGACCAGTCCCTAGAGAAGAACGTCATTCTTAATAAAGTAGATGGTCACTGAGATGGACTGACGTAGTGGCTGCAACAGTAGGCTCAACATAACAACAGTTGTCAGGATGGCACAGGACTGGGCAGTATTTCCTTCTGTTGTGCACAGGGTCACTGTGAGGACGGACTCAGTGGCCTCTGACAAGAGCTAACATTTACCTACTTGTTGTTTTGTTGATAACTTCTGTATTGTATTCAACAAGTTGTTCTATTTTCTAAATTCGGATTTGAATGTATCCATAGAAAAAGATTTGGTGTAGCATGGTCTCTCTCATAGTTCTTTTAACACCTGAGAACTAATGAAATGGACATCATTAAATATCATGTTAATATGTGTGTATGTGTAGTTAATCTGTTCTCATGATATATATGCTTGTAGTCTAAAGCTTTTATAAAAGTGTACTTGATACCATTGTGAAAATGAGTGTTAGAAAAATATTGGTGGACTTGTAAACCTGTTTTATTTTTACAGTATTTAGTAGTGTTACCATTTTTTTAATGCCTGGAACCAGGCTAAGCACTTCACATATGACATACAATTTACTCTTCAAAACAACCATGTGAGATAGGTTTGGTAATTCCCATTTACAGATAAGGAAACCAAAACTTGGAAAGGCTGTGTAACTGGCCAAAATCCCTGGTGACAGAGTTCAAGAATCCTTACATGTCACTGCACCACACTGACCAGCAAACAAGTCAAACCCTTCCCATCAAGCTGATTCCAACTCATGGGGACCTTAAGGACAGAGTAGAACTGGCCTATGAGGTTTCCAAGGCTGTAATCGTTACAGAAGCAGACTCCCACATCTTTCTGCCGTAGAGCAGCTGGTGGGTTTGGACTTCTGATCTTTTGGTTAGCAGCCAAATGCTAACCACTTTACCACCAGGGCTCCTTCTGTGCCACCCTACCTCTAAGGAATTGCATGTGATGGAAAAAAATGTATTCAGGAGTAGAAGAATTTTATGGATTTTAAGATTACAGGTGTGAAGTCAGAGTCCAGCACTAATTATTGGTTGCATGATCCTGGATAAGCTATACTACTTCTCTTAAGTCTACAAAATGGGGTGAAAAAACCATGTCTGCAGGGTAAAGAGGATCAGAATTCTCACTGATGTTGATGAAAATCATAGCTAACAGTTAGATTAACTCATTTAGATGAGGAGAAGAATCCTATGGGGTAAGTAATATTATTTTTCCCATTTTAAGATAAAGCATCCAAGACACAGACGAGTGAATAACTTGTCCAAAGTCACACAGCTGGTAAGTGGAGGAGCCAAGGAATTTGAATTTACATATGCTGGCTCCAGAGCTTAACCACTCAGTGTTCTATTATTTCTGTTGTGATTTCATTTTGGATTAACTTCAAATATATTATTCTTTCTCTTGAGTTTTGTTTCTCTATTCCCATTTCCTTGTCCTGTTCCTGGAAGATATAATAGATGTTTTATAGACAATGAATAAGGAAGAATTGATGCTTTTGAATTGTGGTGTTGGAGAAGCATATCGAATGTCCCGTGGACTGCCAAAAGAACAAACAGATCTGTTCTGAAAGAAATAACAACCAGAGTGCTCCCTAGAAGCAAAGATGATGAGACTGTGTCTTCCATACTTCGAACTTGTTGTCAGGAGGGATCAGTCCCTGTCGAAGAATATCATGCTTAGTAGAGTGGAGGGTCCAGTGAGAAAGAGGCAGACCCTCAGCGCGATGGATTGACACAGCGGCTGTAACAATGGGATGCGTAAAAATGATTGTGGACATGGCACAAGACAGGGCAGTGTTTTGTTCTGTTGTGCATGGGTTTGCTATGAGTTGGAACCGACTCAACAGCACCAAACAACAGCATCAGCGTTGGTATGTTCAAAAACAAGAACTTGGGCCCTGTATGACCTGGAACCTATGTTGGGTTCTTTGTCTAGCCCTGTTAGACTGATACTGATGTGGCCCTGAAATAAATAATATTGATGCATCTGTCAATTTGTCGCACTATGGGGGCGTGCCTGTTGTATGACCAATGGGGAAAAGACTGAAGTCAAGGATTTCATTTTACTTGGATCCACAGCCAGTACTCATGGAAGCAGCAGCCAAGAGATCAAACAACACATTGCATTGGGTAAATTGGCTGCAAAAGGCCTTTTCAAAGTGTTAGAAAGCAAAGATGTCAACCTTGAGGGCTACGGTGCAGCTAACACAAGCCATGGTGTTTTCCATAGCCTCACATGTATGTGAAAGCTGGACAATGAATAAGGAAGTCTGAAGAACAGTTACGCCTTTGAATTAATGGTGTGGGTGAGGAGTGTTGGACTATACCACCGACTGCCGAAAGAATGAACAGATCTGTCTCAGAAAAAGTACAGCCAGAATGCTCCTAGAGAAGCCAGGATGGTGAGACTACGTCTCTTGTACTATGGACATGTAATCAGGAGGGATCAGTCCCTGGAGAAGGGGATCGTTGGTGAAGTAGAAGGTCAGTGAGAAAGAGAAAGACTTTTCAGTGGATGGACTGACACAGTGGCTGCCGCGGTGGGCTCACGCAAAACAGGTGGTGAGGATGGCGCAGGCCCAGGTGGTACTTCTGTTGGGCACTGGTCACTAGGAGTCAAAGCTGACTCAGCAGGGCTTGACGACCAAAACAGCAACGTAACCTGAGAAGTGAGTTTGGGCTAAGTACATATCTAAACTGATTTTTTGTCTTCAGGGTCCCTTAATGCTCGGAGCAGCGTGGAAGATCGATCTCCAGAGAATACCGGGTCTTCGGTAGCAGTGGATAACTTCCCGGAAGTAGACAAGGCCATGCTGATCGAGAGGATAGTAAGGCTGCAGAAAGCACATGCTCGGAAAAATGAAAAGATAGAATTTATGGAGGACCACATAAAACAGTTGGTGGAAGAAATCAGGAAAAAAACAAAGTATGTATTACCATGGTAGGGTGATCTGTGTTCATGATACCAATACTCAGAAGGTAGTTACTATGTTCCAAATTAATTATATTAAATGCTGACCTTTCAAAAAAATATTCCTGAATTATAGACATTGAGTTCTCAGTCTTTTATTGATCACCTGTTACGTTCTTGGTTTTGGGAATACAGAGAAAAAAAAACAAGTCTTTGTTAAAGTTTTTCCTACAGTTTTTTAAGATACTAAAATAATTTTGGATTTAAAAAAACATAGTGCTCTAGTTCTCCTGCTTTCTCTTTCATCTTCATGACTGGCAGTAGGAGTTATTTGCAGTTGTGAATTTGGGTAGAACGTGCTGGGGTAATTTACTGGGCACTTGCTAAGCACAAGGCACCATGCCAGGTGCTTAGGAATATCTCAATGAATTCTTAGAAATACTCCACAAGAGAGTGAGTTTCCTAATCTTGTGGGTAAGTTATTTGGAGCCCAAGCCAAGCAACCAAATGTTCCCGGATCACCACTCCTTCTGTAAGTGACAGAGTAGGGCTGGACCTGATGACCTGGAGACCGTGGGCCAGCTTCCTTTCCCAGGTGAATACTTCATTCAGTGAGAGTTGTCTTCACCTTTCAGGTCTTTACTGTGACTTTTTCATTTTCACTTCAGAATAATTTCAGACTTCTGGGAAAGTTTACTCATTGATTTTCAGAGAAAATAGAGTACAATGCAATTTTACATCTAAAATGGTAAAGTATTAATTGAAATCTCAGCATTAAAGAAACTGCTGAGTTCTTTTGATCCAAATAATAAAACAGTGTTTATGTATGTCTTATTTAAATGCCTTGTTAGAACAAAAATGGTGTTGTTTAAGAGACCATCTGAATAAGGAGAGGTCTTTTCTAGTGCAGGTCTTTATGCTTATAATTAGTTGATGTCTACAAATTCCAGTGTCTGTAGTTCAGCAAGTACACAATTGGTAGTGGTGCTTTGTTTTGCAGAATAATCCAGAGTTACATCTTACGGGAAGAGTCGGGCACCCTTTCTTCAGAAGCGTCTGATTTTAACAAAGTCCATTTAAGTCGACGGGGTGGCATCATGGCATCTTTGTATACCTCCCACCCAGCTGACAGCGGGTTAACACTGGAACTCTCCTTGGAGATCAACCGGAAATTACAGGCCATATTGGAGGATACGTTACTTAAAAATATTACTTTGAAGGTATTTGTGTTCATTACTCACTTGTCAAATGGTAGACGTGGCAGCATGGTGCCTCTTTCCTAGTCTGATCTCCACATAGCTGGACTAGTTGTGTAATGCAAGGTTACCATTTTATTTAGATAAATTTTTAGTGCTTTTTTTCTTTTTGGAAAGTACAGTTTTGTTTTTTTTTAATTGGGATTAAGTGAAAGTATACAATCCAAATTAATTTTGCATGCCTGCCTATCTGCAGCTGCTTCTGTCTCTTTTCCCAGTGACAGCACACTTCTCCTTTTCATTCTATACTTGTTGTATCCTCCTAACAATCTCCTGTCCCTTCCTCTCTACCCTCTTCTCTCCCATCTGGGAAGAGACTGGTAGAATAGCATCCTATAAATGCATAGAGCCATGAAGTACACACACCACCTGGTCAGATTGTGTCCCCAAGTCCAGTCCATTTTTATATGAAGGGTTGACCTCAGTAGTGTTTTCTGAACTGGAGCAGCAGCAGGTCTAGGGTCCATGCTCCCAGGGGATCCCCCAGGCCATCAGGCCATCAACTGTGGTCTTGAAAAGTATCTGTTTTTTTCAGCTAGCGAGGAAAGATGGAGAAATAGAGAAAAATGATTTAGCCATTGGATGGGCACTAAAATGAGTTGTTTGCTTTGTTACAGATTGATTTCAAAGAGAATTTGAGACGAACAGTGAGTGGGCTTTGTCATAATAACAAATCTGTTGCCATCAAGTTGATTCTAAGTCATGGTGACTGTATAGGACAGAGTAGAACTGTCCTGTGGAGCAGCTGGTGGATTCAAACTGCTGACCTGATTAGCAGCCAAGCTCTTTATCCACTGGGCCCCCTGGGCTCCGTATTAAAATTAGTTGTAATTAATTGCAGAAACATCATTTTTTAAGATTGGGGCATTTATTTTCTCACATATTTCCTGGCTTCGTTTTGCTTTTTTGCCCTTATTATTTGCCTCAACTGTTTTGCTCTGTGGGCTTTGATAGTTACCACTGGATTTTAAAAATAGTTAAAACTCTAGTAAATAATAATTTTATGGAATAAAAATTTCTGTTGTTTCAGTAAAAATCAAGTGTGCTTTTGAAATTGACAGGCCTACTTCATCACAGCAGCCCTGTGCCCAGTGTATCTCACCCGGCAGTTAGAGGTCTTCGTAACTCTTTCACGTTCTAATTTGTGGGCAGAAATACTTCAAACTGAATTTTTTTGTTTTATGTATTATATTTAGTAATTACCCACCCCCCCTTTTTTTATAATTTTAAAAGGAAAATCTACAGACCCTTGGAGCAGAAATAGAACGTCTTATTAAATGCCAGCATGAAGTAGAGCCGAGGACAAGGACAACCTAACACACAGAGCACTTGTCAGTGAGCAGACAGGCCGCGCAAGGAGCGATGCCACTAACCAGGATTGTTGGGGACCCTTCTGCTTTGTGAGTCAGCCAGTACAAAGCACAGTTTTGTTTCATCTGCACAAAAACGTAGCCTTTTACAGTACGAATGCATCGCCATGTGTACTGTCAGAGTGATGAAATTTGGTTTTGTCTGGTATAGCACAAGAGCCTGTTATTAAATCAAAATAACTTGCTGGTAGTCAAATGAAGTGCTGAACAAGGGCTTTGTAAAGCCCTTACTCTGGATTTCTTCTCCTTAAAATATGTTATGTCAAAATGATTCAGCTTTTTAAAATCACTCATGAAAAAGGAGGTGTTGGTCACTCACCAGGATGCTACTTCTCCAGTGTCGAGAAAGCTAGAGAGAGATGACGGAGTTCGTGTGTTGAAATTCCATGTATAACGTTTGATAGTGTTTCAGGGATCATATTAATGGTTCAATCTTAGTTTTCATTTTAATTTTTTTGTTGGATTTGAATGGAAACTAAACTTAATAGGAAAGCCAGGGAACTAGCTGTGATCAGGCATTGCTAGGCTTCTGCCAGGAATGTGTCAGCTGCACACTTTTTAGTATTTCTGATGCATAGTTTAAAACATTTTTTCATATTCAGATTGTTGGCTAATAGTTGAATTTTTTAAAATCTTGAGTTACATAAAATACGATTTTAAACAACATACTCATTTAGAAGATTCCTGTGGACTTCACTTACATTTTCAAGTAGGAAATGGATCCAAACTTTAGGAAGAGCTGACTAGTGAGCTCTTTGAAATGGAAATAAATGAGTTTTGCTGACATCAGATGTGAAGATAAATATAAATGTGTAGAAGATCTTTATGTAAAGAGCCAGTTCCCAAAAGAAACCAACACATGCAAATGTTAACCGTTTGATTTGCACACTGTTCTTTCCTATTGATGTATACTAGAGAACAGTCATCTGCAGTCCCTGAGATGTGATTATGTTTTTCTTTTTAATTGTGTTTTAAGTGAAAGTTGGCGTCTCAAGTTAATTTCTCATACAGAAATATATGTACATATAAACCAAATCCGTTGCTGTCGAGTTGATTCCAACTCTTCGTAACCCTAAATGTCAGGATAGAACTTCCCCATAGGGTTTCAGAAGACAGTCTGGTAGATTCAGACTGCCAATTGATTCTGGCATTTTTCTATAAAATACAAAATAGTTCTGTCTCTGTAACCAAAGGAATTTTAAAGCCAAATTTATGTATCCTGTTTGATATTTACAATATTTATTTAAGATGTGCAGTTAAATGTTTCCAGACATAGTATCACTATTTCTGGCGTTGCATTGTAATTCACTTCTTGTGATTTGTCACCCACTCAAATTTCTGTTTGTGGCGTTTCATTTTTTGTTATTTTCGGCTCATTTCTGTAATAGGAGACCTTGGCCAACATGGAGATAGTGTAGCAATTTTCACTTTCGTTTTGGATGGTTGTATTTTTCCTCTCCCTCAGAGAAGTAAGCTTTGGGGTGACAGATTTTAGCCTTTACAGAATCCTGTGTACTGTAAAAGCTGGACTCCTGGTGGCAGTGTTCCTTTAATGTGTTTTAGCATTTTTTAAATCAGCTTATCATTATTGTAAAAGATAACATATATACTAAGGATTAGGTGATCTGATTTAGGTGATCTTATTTCTTTCTGTACATTGAGTTGTATGTTGTCCTCCAAAACCAAATCGTTTTTTCACTTCAAAATGAAAATAGAAGTTCAAAGAAGTTTTAGATTTTAAATAGTTGGAAAGTAGTCTGTTTAATCTGGCTTTTTTTTTAACTAATAATAATGTCAAAATAAAGAAAAGAGGGTAAGTGTGACCAGATATGAATTACCGTCCGCTTTGTTTCGAGGTATGTCATTGAAGCTCGTATAGACTCCTTAGGGGAGCCAACAAGGACTCAATTTTTATGGCTTCTCATGTAATATGAATTCATAAATTATAATACTTTTTTTTTTCTCCAAGACACATACATAATAGAGACCAAATAGTGGTGAGATCCACAGTGTCCTTTGTTTGCACCTTTTTAAAAGTATGTACATACTAGACAAAAATAAAACATTCCAGTGTTAACATTCAGGCCACCATCTACTTGGAGAAGTTGAAGGCAATACAGTGTTAGAAGAAAACCATTTTAAACCATATTTGGCCGTGCTGTTACTATTGTTACTTTTCTCCCATAAATATAAGAAACTAGGGAAAGCTTTTGAAGAAAATATTTTTTGTTCTTCTGGAGCCCTCATGGCATGGTGGTTAAGAGCACCAGCTTCTAACCAGAAGGTTGGCGATATAGATCCACTGGCACTCCTTGGAAACACTATGGCACAGTTCTGCTCTGTCCAACAAGGTCACTATGAGTCAGAATTGACTTGATGGCAGTGGCATTTTTTCTCTATTTACTGTATCATATTGTATACAGTACAATCAGTACTGAGCAAAATAATGTAACAATGCAAAATAAGGAAGGAATATGTATGTATCAGTGATATTTATACTGTTTTATAAATAGCTCCTGATAGAAGGACTTAGCAGGCCTTCACCCTCCTACTCTGTTGAGTGTATAAAGAGATGAATGAAATGTCTAGGAAAAGAAAAGGGGTCTGGATAAACCTGAGACGGAGGGGAGGGGCCGGAGAGGATTTGTGTTTTGTATATATGTGTACACTCCACTTGGTGTTAACTTAAAATGTGGACACTTAAACTGTGACTCCTTGTTTTCCCCTACCACCTCAAACTTCAGCTTGCTAAGTTTTAAGGATTTGAAATGGTGCAGTGGAATGAGTTTGAACTTTTTTTAAAGAACATTTTGTCTTCCTAACAGTTTAAAGCAATTTTATGATAAGACTGATTTTCTGATCCCTAATTTATGCCTTTTGGAATATCGGTTCATTTACAGGATCATTCAGTGCTGAATAATTCTAAATGCCTTCTTTCAGACCAGGATGTCTCATTTTTAGGTATTAACCATTTAATAAAATCCATTAAATAGCTTCAAAACTTGACTCTGTAGAAGTCTTTTCAGTCAAAACTGGCTTGAAATTAAATTTTATTAGGCTGCCAACATTTATTCTTTTACTGAACACCTGCTATTGCCAGGCACCATCCAGAGTATTGTGGCTGTATTGGGGAACAGATCAGACAGGGCAGTTCCTGTCCTCATGGAGCTACGTGGAGCTTACGGTCTAGTGACAGTAGTTGGGAGGTCATAGATTAGGGCCTGTGCAGCACGTGGCCAGCCGCTTGTAACTGGGCTGCAAAGAGGAGGAACCCACTTGTGCAAGTTGGTAGCCCAGCCATCCCTCTCTGGCACAGTGCTCTGGGGACAGGATCCTTACTCAGGTCTGCTGAGAGCCAGTGGCATTTTCGTGCTGATTCTTCACATTTCCTAACTTTTGTCAGTTTGATGTTTAATTTAGTCATTAAGAAGGAAAAGAATCCAAAGATCATAAAATGACATTAGATTTTTGCCATTTTAGTAAATTGTTGCCTGTCTTCGATGCTTATAAAGATGAATCTAATCATGCTGTGCATGTCTGTAAACTTTGTTTTGAAGCATATTATTTTCTAAAGATTTTTACCTGTAAATTGAGACCAAGATTTATCAGTAGGAGGAAAACAAAAATCAGAAACCATTGGTATTATAAATGTTATTATATATGCTGCCCTGATAATATTTTTATATAAATCATGTTATCCAGTATGCTTAATTTTGCCTAATGGATGTTGACTCAAGTAGTCTATTTTTCAATAACCTGTTTTTTCTTTAAAAAAAAAATCTTTTTTTGACACTAAGATTGTTAATTTTTAACATACCAGTTGGTGGCACTAGAAACCTGAAATTCATTGAAGCTGAACAAGAGAAATCATCAGAAAAGAATCCAGATATGAAGAATTGTTGGGAAAATTATGAGACACAATTGTATATTAAAGATGTATTTTTCTTCTGGAATGAAATTCTTTTTAAAAAGATGTATACGGTTGTCCCTTTTGAAGTGATGAAACTTGTTTATCATTCAAAGTTCATATATATATGTGCATTGTACAGATAATCTTTAGTTTGATTACACTGTTCATTTTGTAAATATGTTTCTGTATAAAGTGAAGCTTTTCAAGAGAATTGTGTGTATATGTTGTACTTATTAAAAATAGGTAATGCCTGTTATACACCAAGTTATATTTTTAGTGGCATCTTTGTGGTTCGTTTACAGACACCACTTGCTGAACATACTGATTCTCCTCCTTGTGGGCAAGACTCATTCAGATTTTTTGAGTTTTCTTTTTTAAACTAGACCTGGATTTTTGCTTTCTGTATTTGTCTTTTTTCTACCAATTATGGATTAGAAGTCAGTGAAAAATAGTAAACAGATTAAGGTGAATGGCAAGTTGTATTTTAAATTTTTAGTTAAATTATTGATGGCAAAACTTGGCTCCAGGCCTATAAATGTATAAAAATTTCCTACTGACCTTGATGACCTAGTGATGTATTTGTATCTGAAGACTGAAGTATTTTCTGCTAAACTATGGAAAATTTACTTGTCTGAGATATCTAGCCTTAATGATAAAGAACTAATATATTCATTTTTTAAAAAATGGTATTAATTTCATAAAGTGAATGTATGTCACAGACATTTCACATGATGAGGTGGTGTTCTGCACTTCCCTAACAGTTGAGGTCCTATGCTACAAGCCTTAGGTGTTCACTGCTGGAGAAGAGCCTCTGAAATAAGGGTTCTCAGAATAGAGGTCAAGTTAATACAGCTGAGGAAGCTTTCCTGACTGCCTCCGTCGTCAGCAGTATCTTAACAGATTTGCCTGTAAGAGAAGGGAAAGGTATAAAGGAAGAAGGTGAGATAGGGAAAGAGACACTGGCTTGTGGCTCTTGATTTGTCTCGGTAGCCACAGAAGGTGATACTTAGGAAAGGGGCTTTTAGTGGTACCCTTCTATCCTGTTGGCTATGTCCAGGTACCAGTCTGGTGATCAGTGTGACCCACAGTTAGGAGATGGGAAGGCCCTTCCAGTGAACATAACCAAGTCTCTCCAGACCCACTGACCTCACTTTAAAAAAAGAAAAATAAGCATAGCCCAAATCAAAGAGTGCTGTGTTAGGGACAGCAGCTTGAGAGGATTCCTCCAAGCTGACCACTGGTAATGCTACAAGCAGACTTGATACTCCCACCCCACAGAGATGTGCCATTCATTCCTGAGCTACATTTAGAAGACTTGAGTCTTCAATTGTAATCTCAGGGTGGAGGGGAACAGACATTTAAGAAGCATTCTATTTTTGAGGAATTCTCAGCCTTTAGCGGGTGGGGAGGTGGGAGGAGGAAGGTTTCCGCAAGGCCGTGTTTTTGATTAGACTAAGTTTTCAGCTGTCTTAGAGTAGGCCCGACTCTAGGTAATCCCACGCACAGTGGGATCAGACTGTTGTGATCTGTAGGGTTTTCCGTGGCTGATATGGGGGAGTAGATCACCAGGCCTTTCTTCCTAGACTGATTTTATCTGAAAACTCTGCTGGAATCTGTACAGCATCATACAACATATAAGCATCCATTACTCTAAAAGATAGTCTATTAATCAAAAAACAGTGGACACGAGAAAAAACACTACCATAAAAAATGTTGAAGGATATACACATCTGTGTGCCATACATTTTTTTGCTTTAATGGAATAAAATTTTACAGCACAGTGAAAAACAGAACATATATACATCCACATGTAGGTGCAAAGAAAAAGTTCTCAGTGGATGCATCAGATTCCATAGTGGTTCCCATATGATGGTACAACTTGTTTATATTCTTTTGTTAATTTTTTTTTTTCATTGAACATGCACTAGTTTTCCTGTGGAGGATTTAAACATCCTAAAGAATCATTTCTGATGCCTGGCCCTGTAGAGTACATAGTACAAGAAAAGGGGGCATGGGAGCAGTATGTATATGTGTATATTTATTGTCTGAAAAGATTGTTCGATTTTCTTTGCTTCGAAAGACAGAAAGTTTGGAGAACGACAGGAAGAGGTATGTTGCTGAAAGGGAGCAGGCCTCACTTACTCAGTGTCCCCTGAGATCTAGAATCCAATTCTAGTTTCAGACCTTGGTTTTTATTTAGGACTGCTAGAGCTAAGTCTGCTCATCAAAAGGTCAGCAGTTCAAATCCAACAGGTGCTCCTTGGAAACTCTATGGGGCGTTCTACTCTGACCTATAGGGCCTCTGTCAGTCAGAATCGACCCAATGGCAGTGACTGACTTTTTCACTGACCTGGAGATACCTGTAGTCTAGTCTTAGCTCTGACAGTGGAATGGCTTGCCCAGCAGCTGTGTTACTCAGGCCAACACGCCGGGGGCATGAACATGCCTTGCGCATGTAGCACCACCTGCAGTCCAGCAGGGGATGCGTGCAGGTGGCTGGAGGTTTTAAATTGCTGAGTGACCTCAAGATTCTGTGCTGAAGGCCTGGTCCTGTTATGCAAATACTGTGCAGAGTTTACTCCTGTGCAGGAATGGGAAGGAAGGGGGAGAAAAGGCACTACCAAGATCGGGATTTTTGCTAAAAAGGGAGGTGTCAGCATGCATTGTGCCTTGTAACTCCCTTGGTGAGAGAGCTGGAAACTCTAGTGATGGATGTAGTGGTTGAACCGCTATAGCTGCTAACTCGAAGGCTGGCAGTTCAGATCCACTAGGTGCTCCTTAGGAACTATGGGACGATTCTGCTCTGTCCTGTAGGTTTGCTGTGCATCCCGATCGACTTGACAGCAGCAGGTTTGGTTGTGGTAAGGTCTAAGTGGTATGTCTCCAGCCACCCTTGTAGTAGGCAAGCAGTGACGTGCTGATAAAGACACAAAGGCTGATGAGTAGCTGCCTCGGCGCACCACAGCCCCTCCTGCCTCTGCCCTGTGGCTCGCTCTCTGATGTTTAACCAGGTTTCGTTATTATTATTTTGGGAGGAGGTTCTGTGGTGCTTTCAAGGAAATACCAATAACTGAGTCATTGCTCCTAACTAAAATGACTTGTGTTTTGGTAAAACATTGCCTCCAGAGTGCTGCCACTAATAATGGGTCACTATGTTATGCAAGATACACTTGTCACATGTTTCCATCCCTTGCTAAGTTGGTGTATGCTTTTGGACTCATTGAGTATTTTGAATGATTCCACCTACTGTTGTTTAATTGAGCATCCCTGGTGGCAGCAGTTAAAGTGCTGGGCTGCTAACCAGTAGTTGAGGGGTTCAAACCCACCAGCTGCTGCACGGAAGAAAGACCTGGCAGTCTGCTTCTGTAAAGATTGACAGCCCTGGAAACCCAGTGGGTCAGTTCTGCTCTGTCCTGTAGTGTTGCTGTGAGTCTCAAATGACTCGATGGCAATGGTTTGTTTGATTTATTGGCTTATAAGTTATATCATCTTTGAAAACAATTTTAGTGGTTGTCCTTGGGTTTATAAAATATCTTAAAAATTAACAGTGTGTCTCACTTTTGTGTGTTACGATTGTGCAGGAGCTATACTAATCTTCTGTGATCAACTGAAATTTTCTATACAGGCTGCTGAAACAAACCCCTTTCCTAAGTTTTTTTCTGCCTGCCTTAGAACTGAGCGATCAGAAGTTGGTCATCAAAGACCAATCGACCCTTTAGAACCACCGATCTCAAGAGATGAAAGAGGACTTGGAGAACACTTAGTCCCACAGCGATCAGATTTCAGCTTGCTCAGACTAATAAAATTTCAAAACCAAATTTCTGAGGTGGCTGACTTTTCTCAAGTAAAGATCAAAAGGAAGTACCACTTATTACCAGCATAATGTCATTAGGAAAAAAAAAAAAGATTCTTAAACAATTTTAAATTGAATGGATTTAGCTCTGCAATACTGTATCCTCTTACCTCCCTGTAGCCTCATGTTTGGACAGCTGTGACCCAGTCCCACCCCTCGTTAAAGGTGATGAACAAGTGCCCTTAGGAGGAAGTGATTTGCCAGAGGTCATTCCTGGTTAGCCTTTCCTGGCACTCTGGACACAGCTAACCCCGATGGCCCTCAACTGAGACCACACTCTTATGGTTCTGTTGGTCATTGGAACCATTGGAAGGAAGCTCTGAGGATGGAACTTGTGTTGGTTACTGATTGGTTGCCTGTTGGCTTCAAATGCCTTCGTCAGTGTCTGGTTGTATTTCCTTCAAGTAAGCATGGTTTGAAGCTTTCTCAGTAGAGGGCACTAGAGGCACACTGTGGGAGGAAAAGGCTTCCAGAAGTCTTCCAGTATGTCAGTACTGTGAGTGTGGGGACATCTGGGGGAGGGCATATGGTGTAGGCTAACCCATCCACAGGCCCAGAACATGACCCCTTTGCAGCCTTGCAGCCTCGACCTGGCAAGAGCCTCTCTGCAACTCTTTCTACATGGAAACCAAAAGCCCACGTGAAGGCCTATACACAGCCTCTTCAGGCCTCTGTCCCAGCTAGTGCAGGCTCCCACTGCATGCCCAGTACTCTGCCCTCTCCCACTGCACTCTGGAGAAGGGTATACTGCTTGCCCAGCACATCCAGATAGGCTCTAGCCTGGCCAAATCAGCAAAGTTCCATGCTATCCAGTGGGCTGAACCAATCTTCTCCAGTGAGATCTAAATGCCTTCCAAGTTTGTGCTTCCCTGGCTGCACTGCCTCAGCCCTACAGTGCCATACTATATAGAGTATAGATATTCTGTCATCATTAATAATTCTGTGCATCAAACTTCCTTGATTTAATATACTGCGTGGTTACAATTTCCAAGGAGTGCCTAGTGGATTTGAACTGCTGATCTTTTGGTTAATAGCCACAACCCTTAACCACAGCACCAGCAGGTTTTCTGTATTTAGAGCAAGGTGGGAAGAAATTAGTGCCCTAAGATAGCACTGAGTTTGACTGGAAGAGACAAGAGAAGGGCCTCTTTGTCCAAGGTCAAAACTGAACATATGGAAAGAAGATGCGAAGTGAATTCAGGTAAAGAAATCATGCTTTGCTCCGCAGTGCAGGTGTCACAGATATGGGAAGGTGAGATGCACAGTAGTTCTGGTAGAGCTCTAGCTGGTCATGTGGGCACAAAAGCATGGAATCTTTTGCCATTGCCAGACTTTCTCATGTTCGGTGAGCAACGACAGGACTCACATGAATTCGTAGGAAGTTGCCTGATTAACAGGCAGTGAACCGCCTTGAATACCACACTAAGCCAGTCAACTGAGTACAAGGTTTCCAGAAAAGCTACTTCCATAGAAGGCCACAGACCAGAGCCCATTTACACTGACATGCTGAAAAATCTGGTCATTGTATTAAAAAACTTTATCAGAGTATAATAGTACAGTCAGAAAAGTGTTAAGTGTATAGCTTGGCAAATGACCACAAACAGCCTAGCTGTGTAGTGGCACCCAGCAGTTTCTGTCTCCTGACTGGGCACCCCAAACCCTCCTCATACTCCTGATCATTACCCACCCTCAAAGAGTAACCACGCCCCTGACTCCTAACTGCATTGACTGTTTTATCTGTTTTTTTTTTGTACTTGGTATCAGTGGATTCTAAATATACATTCTTTGGAGTCAGCTTTTTGTTGATAAGTACATCCACATCGGACATATTTTTAGATCATTTATTCTCACTGTTGTACAGTACTTCATTGTGTAAGTCGGTATTTTGTTGTTAGTTGTCGAGTTGATTTCAACCCATGGTGACCTGATGTGTGCATAGTAGAACTGTTCCATAGGGTTTTCAAATCTGTCACCTGCTGAAAGCAGACTGCGAGGCCAGTCTCTTGAGACATCACTGGATGGGTTACAACCAGGGCTTCAAACTAGTTCAGACTGGTTCTGAACCATTGGTCATGACCAATGGAGCAGAACTAGAAGAGACCCAGAAGAGGCACAGTGAGCTCTTTCAGGAGCTTGATACATGAAATTGCCAAGACTGAGGAGAGCAAAACACATTCAAAGTGGTGTGGTTGGCTGCCATTGTTGTTTCTAACTCTGTTCAGAATCCAACAGGCAAAGGATTTGGTTGCTATGCAACACATAAGCTGCCTTTGTTTTCTATGGCAGAGATTAAATTTCTGGCAGAGCTTTGACTGTAATTTTTCTGGTTCCACTTATGATTCCCGGTCACCCGAATTTTAAAAACTGGTCTCTGTTCCAGTGTTCCCTCCTTGGCTGACTGAACTGGGAAGAACCAATTCAAAGCCCTCATTCAAACTGCCACCTTTTAACTAGTGGACAAATGTTTAATCATTTGAGCCACCCAGAGACTCTATTAAATCAGTAAAACCCATTGCCATCAAGCTAATTTCAACTCATATCCTCCTTATCGGACAGAGTGGAACTGTTGTATAGGTTTTCCAAGGCTGTAATTTTTACAGGGATAGACTGGTACATCTCTCTCCCAGTGAGCTGCTGGTGGGTATGAACCACCAACCTTTTGGTTAGCAGCTGAGTGCGTAACCACTCCTGGTAAATATTAAGTGTTGTTAGATGCCATCAAGTCGGTTCTGACTCGTGGTGACCCTATGAACAACAGAACAAAATACTGCCCACTCTTGTGCCATGTCCACAATTATTTTTATGCTTAAGCCCATTGTTGTGGCCACTATGTCAGTCCATCTCATTGAGGGTCTTCCTCTTTTTTGGTGACCCTCCACTCTACCAAGCATGATGTCCTTCTCCAGGGACTGATCCTTTCTGACAACATGCCCAAAGCATGTAAGATGCAGTCTTGCCATCTTTGCTTCTGAAGAGCACTCTGGTTGTACTTCTTCCGGAACAGATCTGTTTGTTCTTTCGGCAGTCCACTGTACATTCAACGTTCTCTAGTACCACAATTGAAAAGCATCAATTCTTCTTCTGTCTCCTTTGTTCATTGTCCAGCTTTCGCACGCATATGATGTGACTGGAAATATCATGGCATGGGTCAGGCTCATTTTAATCTTCAAGGTGACATCTACTTTATAAGAGGTTCTTTGCAGCAGATTTTCCTAATGCAGCACTTCTTTGATCAGGTAAGGAGGGTAAAGATAGAGTAAGCAGCCCCCACCTGTCTGTGTAAGACGACTAGGAAGAAGATCCTGGCAGTCTACTTCTGAAAGGAATTAGCCAGGGAAAACCTTATGAATAGCAACCAAATGTTATGTGTGTTTATTCGATGAATAAATATAAGAATGTATGAAAAATGTAAACTGCACTCTCTGTATACCTCAGTGAATCTTCCCATATGATAGGACTCTTGATGTATTTTCCCATCTGTTTTTCAATCACACTTAAAATCCTTAAATTCATATTTATAGTTATACTTACTGTACCTCAGCTCATTCAGTAGGTCTTTATTGAGCACATGCTCAGCACTGTTCGCTTTTCCTAAAGATTAAAAGATTAGTATGAAGCAAGGAACTTCAAGTTAAAGGTAACTTCAAAGTAGCTTGAGAAATTATATTGTTAGTACTTAAAAATACTATTTGTTTATTATAATTTTTTGAGAAATTATTTTTGAAATATTCCCGAAAGAGGACAACTTGTTTCTCCTAAATTTAGTTGGCAAACTAATCAGGACCCTATGTCATTTTGGCAAGACTTGCATAAGCTACTTTGGTTTTTGAGGGATGTACCAAGAAATGGTTAGCTCTAAATGTGCAGTGTTCTCCCACATATAGTTGGGAGTGGGAGTGAGCACAGAAAGCCAATAAGGCAATGACCAAGATGACAAGAAAGAGTGACTCAGGCCTGGGCATCAGGAACTTACTGAGCAGTAAGAGACTCAATGGGGCCTGTACAGCAAATCCAAACTCTTCTGACAATCCATCTCAGAACAGCCTTCAGCACCATCATCGTCTCAAGGGCCATGAGGAAAGATTAGTCCAGATGAGAGTTCTAACGATTCCAAAAATCAAGTTCAATGGAGACCAAGTTGCCAGAAATTATGGGGGATAGCAGTTGTTTTGTCTTAGAGAAATGGATAAAGGATGCAAGAGAGAACAAGAGTACCTCACCTCATTTTGAGAAGACATCTACTATCAGCCAGAAAAAAATATATATGTGGCTGATTCAATGGGTGCCTTACAACAGAAGGCAGGGTGACTCTCATGTGAGACTCATGTGAGATCAAAGTGTCTGTGGTATTGACTGTGGCCTTGAACAGATACATTAGAAAGAAACCAGTAAGTATGGCAACACTAGCAAACGAATGCTCCTCCTCCCCTCGCGGTACCTGACCTGGTGCAGTTTCACACTTTGCTGTCTTCTGATGACTTCCATTAGTGCGGAGGCAATGCTGCCTCTCCAACCGTGTTAACCTGCTGGTGAAAGCAGCAGAAACTTGCTGCTCTATGTCAGGTACAGTTACAGACGACTTAGGTTTGTGTGATGGTTAAGGTTGGGTGTCGGCTTGGCTGGGCCATGATTCTTAGTGATTTGGCGGTTGTATGATGTTGTGGTCACTTCCATGATGGGATCTGCTGTGAGCAGCCAACCGCCCGAAAGGGAGTTGCCTTTGACATGTGGCCTGTATCTAAATCCAAGCAGACTGTCATGGCAACATGCTTTTGCTTATTTTGGATCCCTCAGGTGGCTCCTGCTTGGTCTGACCTCCGGTTTTAGGACTTGAGCTTACAGCTTACCTGTGGTCTTATCTGCTCATCTTGGGATTCATAGATCTCTGCAGTCTGTGAGCTGCTGATTCTGGGTTCTCCAATCCTTGTAAGCTATGTGAGTCAGGACAAGCCTCTGTCCTAACCCACAGGCTTGGGGCATTCTAGCCTCTACAAACTGTATGAGCCATTTCTTTGATACAAATCTCTCTCTCTCTCTATACACTTTACTGGTTTTGCTTCTCTAAATAATCCAGGCTATGACAGTTTGTAATTCATTTGATTCTTACAAACAAAAAACATTTTAGAGATGAATAAGCTACAGAAGTTTAAGCAACATGCTTGAAATCACCCACGCAGTAAGTGGCAGAATCAGAATCTGAACCCAGGCCATCTGACTCTAGAACCTATGCTCTTATCCACAGCAACTGAATTGCTAGTCACCAGGGTCCTCCATCCTAACACAATGCCAGACACAAAGACAACACACAATAAACATTTATCGAATAAGCAAATGAATTACACATTACTTAGTGTTCTCTTAACCACTATTCTTCTAAGCTATCGCAAGACTGAAGACCAATTTATACAGTGTCAGAAACAAAAACAAAAACAAAAACCTTTAAACAATCTCACAGTAGATGCCTGCTCTGGTCACATTTTCCCTGGGTAGTTCAGATTCATTTGTGCAGCCCAAGATGCAATTTACTCTGCAGGTCACTGGAAGTGAATGCACTGTGCCTGCATATAGTTCCTGCCAGTAGGTTGGAATCTCTAGGAAAGCTTTTTGCTCTTTGCTGGTTTTTTAGGTGTGGGAAAGAAGTTGGTTTCTGCAAAGACAGTTGCTCTGGCAATGGCCTGCTGGTATTTGGGGACATGGAAGCTGAAAGGAACCTGAACCGTATTTGCCAGTATGTAGCAGAAAACAACATTGTCTTAAGGACTTCAAAAGAATATTTTTAAAAATCCTATTTCTTGTACTACAAAGCTCCCTGGGTAGAAATTTTGCTCAACATCCGCTGTTGCATGAAAAATGTTTGCATTAACCATGTGGCTGGTTGGTGTGACAAGTGGTAATGTAAAACCTTTCTGAACTTCAGTGTTCCTCGGGGGAGAGAGGATTGTGGGTTATCATAAGATAATGATATTTTTCAGATAGACCCAAGATTTCAAGATCAAGTACAAGGGCTGACTTACAGATACTTCTTATTCTAATCCAGTTAACTGACGGATGACATGTTTGTTGTGAAAAATACATAGAAAGCACAGAGAAATGACTGCAGAATGAGTCATTGTGGGTGCAATCAATTACTGCCTTGTATATAATCATTAAAAAGCAAAATTGGAAAAAATAATCTTTAAGCAGCCTCAAAGGACGTGAGTATAATTTTATATTAAGGAATATGGTCTGCTTAATATTAAGTCTCACTGGTTTCATCAGTCTATGTGCAGTAAGGGAGCCCCCTAGTGGCAGAGTGGTTTAAGAGCTATGACTACTAACCAAGACGCCACCTAGTTTACATCACATGGAAACCTCATGGTGGAGTTCTACTTTGTCTTACAGGGTTGCTATGAGTCGAAATCAACTCAAAAGCAATGGGTTTTATCAACAGCAGAATGTATAGTCTCTAAAAGAAAACTAATTTGAAATGACTTAAGAAGCATGCTTGGATGACCAGAACATCTAACAGAATCAGCAATACTTAGAACGTGGAACCCTGGTGGCACAGTGATTAAAGGCTTGGCTGCTAACCATGCAGTTTGAATCCACAAACTGCTCCTTGGACACCTGTGGGGCAGTTTTACTTGGCCTTTCAGGATCGCTGTGAAGGGAAATCAGTTTAACAGTAACGAAACTGGTTTCTCTGGTTTTATTCTTAGAATCTCAAGTGACTTTGAGAAATGGAAGATGCAAGTCTTGCTGATACTTTTGTTCATATCAAATCATAAAAAAGACCACTCTATATAAACCCTGGTGGCACAGTGATTAAGTGCTACATTTGCTAACCAGAAAGTCAGCAGTTCAAATCCGCCAGGCTACCCTTGGAAACTCTTATGGGGCAGTCCTACTCTGTCCTATAGGGTCACTATGATGGCACTGGCTATGGTTTCGGTTTGGGTATGTTTGCTTGAAAACTGTAAAATTGAAGTATTGTTTTCTACTGTCACATTTTGCTTAAGATTTTAAGGTTCACAGCTTATTTCTCATTTTGCTTCAACAAAAGAATAATTTTTGGTTATTAATAAAGTTAAGTTCCTAATTTGCTTGTGTACAAGGGGCTCAACATTTGACTTTGGATCTGGACTATTTGTCAGATCACTATTATACTACTGACCAATACCAGTCACTGGAGAAAGACACTGTCTGGGTAAAGCAGAGGATCAGTGAAAGAGAGGGAGACCCGGCATGAGATGGGCTGGCACAGGGCTATAACAACAGGCTCAAATAAGCAATGATTATTAGGATGGTGCAGGATGAGGTGACATTTCTGTCACACATGGGGTCACTGTGAATTGGAGCCAAGTTGATAGCATCACACAATAACATACTATCTACCACCAATTGTGGAATAGTTTTGGAAAATCTTAACCAAGATTTGCCAGTCTAAGATGTGCTACAAGTCTTTCAGATGGTTAAAATTCACTTCCAAACCAGTACTTTTGTGCTAAGACACTCTTGACATACGTGATACCAAGATAACAAGCCCCTGTTGGAATAAGTCCATGCTTCACGGTGTAAGCGGCCTTGTATTCATGTCTGGTGATGAACCGGGGACTAGGCATTAAGCAATTCCATCAGTCTAAAAATTAGAGATGTTTTTGTACCATGAACAATTGCACAGGTGGAGTACAACGCCGTCTTGAAGGCAGCTGTGGCAAAATGGGTAAAGAGTTTAAGTTCTGGAATCCTGCTGCTGCCTGCATTTGAATCCTGGCCCTAATACTTGGCAGGCTGCCGGACCTTCCTGTGCCTCAGTTTCTTCATGTGAAAGAAGGTGGTGATGGTAGCTTTCTTGTAGTAATGCTGTGAGATTGAGATAGGATAAGGAGTAAAAAACACATTGTGTTCTGAGACTAACTGGGTGGCTCCTGTCCAAGGTGAGATGAGAGGGTGGAGGGGGTCAGGAGCTGCTTGAATGGACATAGGAAATACAAGGTGGAAAGGCGGACTGTGCAGTCACAGGAAAAGGAGAGCAGCTAGAGTTACTCAACAATGTTCGTGTTTTTGGATGACAAATTGCCTTGGGCTGTAAACTTTCATTTAAAGCACAATAAAATATACACAATTTTTAAAAAGCACATTATGTTTCCTATCACATAGTGAATATTGAATAAAGGAGAGCTGTTGCAATGGCCAGAAACCCTGGTGGTGTAGTGGTTCAGAACTCTGGCTGCTAACCAAAAGCTTAGCAGTTTAGATGCAACAGGCACTCTTTAGGAATTTTATGGAGCAGTTCTACTCTTCCTATAGGGTCACTGTGGGTCAGAGTCAACTCGATAGCAATGGGTTTGGTTTGGTTTTACTTTATTGTAATGGCCCACCACTGTCTGCCAGTTTGTCACATTGTGGTGGCTGTGTGTTGCTGTGATACCGGAAGCTATGCCATTGGTATTTTGAACACTAGCCAGGTCAACCACGGTGGACAGGTATCAGTGGAGTTTCCAGACTAAGACACACTCAGAAGACAGCCAGCGAGAACCCTGTGGATCACGACAGAACAGTGTCCGACTCACTTGCTTTGGACTCATCATCAGGAAGGATCAGTTGCCGGAGGAGGACGTCATGTTGGGTGAAGTCCAGGGCCAGCAGAGGCAAGGGAGCTCTTCAGCGAGATAGACTGGCACAGTAGCCATAATGGTGAACTTGAACTTGCTGGCAGTTATGAGGATGATACCGAATAGTGCAATGCTTCACTCTGTTGTGCACAAAGTCGTCACGAGTAGATGTCAACAGCAACTAACAACAACATAGTGGCGGGGTTCAGAACACCTGTGGTGACCAGAGCTCCTCCATGTGGGAGGAGAGCACTTAGTCACGGGCATCAGGCAGAAAACTTCACTCCTGAACGTGTCTTGTTCCCATAAAACCAAACTCACTGCCATCAAGTCCATTCTGACTCATAGCAACCCTATAGGCTGAGTAGAACTGCCCCATAGAGTTTCCAAGGAGCACCTGGTGGATTTGAACTGTCAGCCTTTTGGTTAGAAGACATGGCACTCAACTACTATGCCACCAGGGTTTCCTGTTTCTATGAAAGAATACCAAAAGCTGTCTGTGAGTGGTTCAAGAGGAAAGCACAATCACTGAGATATGATAGAACTCCTTGTCTCCAGCAATAAAGATGCAGAACTGTTCTGTGTAGTGGGGTCGGGGGTGAAGGTAGGATAGTTTTTGAGCTGTGGATCGTATTGCTATGGAGAAACAAGAAGTCCGTGCCTCTGGTCACTTGCCAGAAATTATGTGGTGAAAGGTTGACGGTAAACTGGTTTACTGTCCACACCCGAGCCACCAGCACCAACCTGAAACCCTGAGGTTCTTTCTCATTGATGCCCTCCTCTCTGCTGAGCCTCAGGAAGGGTTTTTTGAAATGTATTTCAGTGAAATATAAAGATAATTCTAAAAAGCCTTACAGATTAGTCTTTGCTGAAGCAGCCGCTCTTAGAAAGTTCTCTGGGAATTAAGCCGAGGCTGTACCTGCCACTAGGTGGCAGAGACACGTCTTTAAACTGACCAGTCACCACAGTGATTGCCTGGACCTGAGGGCTCCTGAAAGATCTTTCCAGTATCTTGAGCTTTTAGTCCTTCTCTCTTCTGAGTGTCGGGTAACAATGCATGTGAATCAGTGCCCAGAAGAGTCTGTGACCCTGTGACCCTGCAGGAGCTAGTTGGGTCTTCCTGTAATTCAGCTTATTATCATCAGGGTGATTTTACTATTGCCCAAACACACAACACAGAAAATATTTGAACACATTTCAACCTTTGAAAATGTTATGTCTAAGTCCATGGCTGGGCATGGAACTTCTGGCCCATTCTTTGCAGAATACGAGGACTGACAAGTTCGTGAACTTATTGTAGAAAAAGTGCTACATACCTCATTGCTGAACATCACTATGGTCACCTTTGAAGTACTCCCTTTGGGAAGCTGTGCCCTGGTGCCAGCGCCTAGTCCACTCTTCAAAGCAATTTTGAAACTCTTTCCTGGAATAGCCATCAGAGCTGTCGTCATATTACCCTTGATGAACTGAATGCCATCCAAATGTCTCCCAATATTTCCTTTATCTTCAGGCAGAGAAGAAAGTCATTGGGGGCCAGGTCAGGCGAGTAGGGATGGTGTTCCAATACAGTTATTGGTTTACTGGCTAAAAACTCCCTCACGGACAACTATACAGTTAAGTTCACAAACTTGCCACCGTGCCACCATGCAAAATGGCCATTCCAGAAGCCACGCCAAGCCATTCCAGAAAGAGTTCCAAAATTGCTTTGAGGGGTGGACTAGGTGCTGGGATTGGTGCATAGCTTTCCAATGGGAGTATTTTGAAGGTGACCATAGTGATATTCTGCCATGGGTTATGTAGCACTTAAGAACATGAAGTTCATGGACTTAATTATTGGACTTCATATGTGTGGAGAGTCAGACATGTTGTGAGGCCACCTTTCTGCCCTGTATCTACCAGATCCACTTTCTACCCTACCCACTCCAAGGAGGTGCAGGCAACTCTGTTTCCATCTAGAATGTTAACTTTGTAATCTCAGAAATACTTACTGTTGGGCATTGAGTTAGAGGCATAGCTTCTAGACTCCCCACTTTGGGAGGCTACTTTGAACTAGACTTGAGTGATCTAATCACTGGATCTTATTTTTCATCCCCTCCCCCAAAGATAAGATTCTGAGTATAAACTGGAAGGTACTCTTTCATTCCTGAGCTCTGGCTAGAGAGAGTTCAGGGTGGGATTGATCAAGCAGCTGTGTAAACATAGAAATTTCCATTCTGCCCAAAGGACTGCTCTAATGTCATGCCACCTGCATGTAAAACAATGAGGCATGGAAGTTCAGCAGGTTCTGCTTTATGATGTAGACTCACATTAATCAACGTCATTTACTAAGTATGACCCCCACCCCCATCATTTCAACCACTTAGTTGGTCAAGTTCCTGAATTAAAAATCCAAGGCACTTTAAGAACCCAGCCCTCCCTTTTCCATCCCCACTCAGCAGATGCTGATTGAAGATGGGAGCAGAGGTGATAGCAGGTCATGTGGCCTGAAAGGGATCACATAAAGGGACGTGATGAGGATGTGTTATTGCAGTGACAAGGAACCAGGTTTCGAGGTGGTCACTGAGAAAGCAGACAGTGTCCTGGGAGCCGGCCCGTGCCTCCTTAGCTGTGTCCTGAGCCGCTGCCACTTAAACTAGTTCTTTCTTGGTCACCAATGTGTTCAGGGTCTCCGTCCGAATCAGGCACGAGGCTCCCCCTGATAAGCCACTGGCCTCTGGTGTTGACAACTAGCTTTCTATCCACCCAGCCCTCTGCAAGCGCCTGCCACAGCTGCCCTGCCTGAGAGATGTGCTTTACAGCAGGGGTCTGTCTCTTGGCGCTGGGGGGAAAGTGGGGGCAGAAAATCGAGGTTTCTCTTGGTTTGAGGCTATCCAAATTAAAAGCCAACCACTCAGTTCCTTCTTTCACAGCCTTACCTCCCGTAAACTGGGAGCTGGGTCCTGCCGCTCCGCTGGCTTCCTACAAAGGACTAGGGGGAAAGGAGCCCTCCACGACATCAAAGGAGCCGGCCCCATCTGCCGGGGCCAGGGAGGGCGGAGGAGGGCGGAGGCTTTGGAGAGCTAAAGGCAGGGGAGGAGCCGCACCCTTCTTTGTGAGACGTCTCATTCTTTGTCCCAGTGTCTAGGCAGGACTTTCAAAGGTGCCACAGAAGTGGAGAATAAAACAAGAACAACCACTCTCGGGCTCTGCAGCCTCTTGGTTCCGGAGCAGCTGCGAGTCCCGCCCACTGTGCGATCATCACTCGCTTCTCTCCCTGGAGCCACCTGCCCTGCCTTTTTCTTTCCTCCTAAAGCCCAAACTTGGCTGCCGCCAGCGCCGCTGGCGTCCCTGCCTGCCTGGCTCAGAGCCGCGCCTCATTCCGAGCTGGGGAGCTCTCGCTACCCAAGCGGGTGCTGAAGGAGGCTTCCTCCCTGCCCCTGAAAACACCGGTGTCCTCTCGAAGGTTTTGTCTCTAGAGAGAAACGTGGCAATCGTTTCTGTCCCTCCTAGTCTAGATGGCTTCCAGCCTGCTCTCCGCGGGAAATTTTCTCCCGGAGCCGTTTCCAACTGGAGCAGGGCAATACTTGCTTTTGTGGTTGAGTACATTTTTGGAACTTCGATAACAATACTGGGACATATCTAGAAATTTGCAGACTTGCTTTACATGGTGAATGAAAAGTACGACTTCTCTTGTTGAGACTTCTGTTTGCTGCTTTGGGAACCAGCGACAATGGCATCCTTTGGTGGGGATTGTTTAAAAGACCGCCTTCCCCCTTCACTCCGGCCCCCACAGCCTCTCTAGGGTGCTTGGGGGTCAGCTGACTTAAATTTGCCTTTGCCTCAAAGACCACCAGCAGAGACATAAGGGCAGCATCATCGTGACGAAGCTCAGACCCCCATGTGCCCATGTCCCCACATCACGGTCTGAGCAGCACCAAGTTCTCCACTTGGCGAGGAGATTACATATTTGAAGTTGGCCTGTATACTGGAGTGATTGCCCATTGTGCATGAGTGGATAAGGACCTATTATCTTGCTGATTCTTAACTGAAAACTGCAAAGACGTTCAAGAAGACACGGACAATTTTTTGAAAGGAAGTTAGTTAATATGCATTACTTAATGAATGCAGTCCCTGGGGGGTGCAAACTGTTAGTGCTTTAAGCTGCTGACAGAAGTTGAAGGTTTACTCCGAGGCACCTTGGAAGGGAGGCTTGGCAATCTACTTCAGAACAATCATTGAAACATTTATGGAGCACAGTGCTACTTGACACGCATAGGGTCACCATAAGTCAGAATCAACTCCGCAGCTACTGGTTTAGTTCAATCAACAGGAAACCAATGGTTCAATAGGCAGATTTTTAGGTCCTGGAGCTGGCAGTGTGACATCTTTATGCAGGTGGTCTTTACCCGGAGTATGACTAAAGCCCAGAATGTGACCTTCCTGGTGGTGGCTGCAAGTGCAGATTATGTCGCTGTCACTTGCCACAATTTGCGTTTTAATCAGGTATCTGGTGCCAGCTGGCAGTCAGTTAGCCCCTCCTCCCCCGCCCCTTCGGCTCCCAGCAGCGGCAGGTGCATTTTCCAGTGTTTCCAGCAGGGGGCGTGAGCTGCCCAGAGTAGAACTTGGCCGCCCTGGGCACCCCATCCGGATGCTCTTTGCGCTTGGGGGCCCCTTGCTCCCTCTGCTTGGACACACGTCCCTAAAGGTCAGGCCTAGTTTGGACACTCTGAGCCTCTGAAAGAGAGAAATGGGCTCATAATGGACAGCATGGCTCCTGCCAGAGTTTCAGTTCTGTTTTCAGTGTGCCAAGTAAAACAGTTCTGCTTAAAGCTCACTTCGCTGAGAGTGAATGGGACGCAGCCAGAGAAGAAGGACCAACAGAAGCCAACAGCGGTCTCCTGCGGCCGAACAGAGTCACTGCCGGCGAAGCGGTGGGAGACAGCACCCTGTAGTTCATTCACAAAGGAAATAAATCCAGGTCAAAGGGCAGTTTCAGTTGGAATTAGGGCTACGTATGGCAAGGAAGTCTAATTATTCTCAGAATCTGGCCATTCTTCGTATATTGCTGAAAAAGAACACAGGAACATCAAACAGATGAGGATAGACAAGCAAGGATGTCTTAGCTTTCCTGTGTGAATACGGGGTGGGGGGAGTACTGAGGGGTGAAGGAAGGAGACCCTGAATTATTTTCCAGTGCTGTCTAGAATAAAAGTAACATTTTGCTATAGATGCTAAATGGACCGAAAGTCCATGACATTACAACATTATAATGTGCACCTGTGTATTGTCTCTCAGGCAATTAAACAGTGCGGAAGTCCATTAACCTGATACCCGCTGTGCGTTAGGAGGTCTGAAGGTGCAGGAGTTATGCGGTGGGCTGCTAACCGGAAGATCAGTGGTTTGTACCCACCAGCCGTCTCATTGGCGAAAAATGTGGCAACTTGCATCCAGAAAGGTTAAATCCAAAACCAAACGCGTTGCTCTTAGTTCCAACTCATAGGGACCCTACAGGATAGAGGAGAACTGCCTCCTAGAGTTTCCGAGGCTGTAAATCTTTGTAGAAGCTGACTGCACATCTCTTTCTTCCAGAGCTGCTGATGAGTCAGCAGATGAGCACTGAACCACTTCACCACCAGGGCTCCTTTGTCAAGGTCACAGCCTGCAAACCCCACGGGGCATTTCTACTCTGTCCTGTACCATCACTATGAGTTGGAATTAACTCAGTGGCATTTATTTATTTATTAGCAACGATGAGGAAGAAACTCTGCCCCTTAAGTAAGTTGTTTTCTTTGGTAAGCCAAGCCAAGTGCAAGAATTTCCAAATTGGGGCACATGGGCTATCGTTCACTTGACGTCTTACTGAGTGTGAGACCTCAGGTAAATTACTTAACCTCTTTGAGCCCTAGTTGTGAAACTGAGATACACTCTGCTCTTCTTTGTTGCTCTGGCACCCAGAGGAGATAAGGTGAAGAAAAGGCACTTGGGTGGAGGTCAGGAACTACGTAAAGGCAAGGCATCACTCTGCTGGGGGGAAAGTTGTGTTCTGTGTCTACAGCCAAGGTTCAAATGCCAAGTGCTCTATGAAATGATGAATTTTCAAGGGGCCATTAAATGTCATGTCTTCCCAGGAATTTGAGCCTAGAGGAATATTGCAAATCATTCATTCATTCACCTATCCATCACCATCAATTGCATGCTCACCAAGTGCTGGGCACTGAGTCAGTGCAAACCATTATCTACAGGTGAGCAAAGTGTCATGGTGGCTGAATGAATTCAGTGACAATGTCACTGTTCTAGAAGGGGATTTCTAGTTCATCTTCTTAGACAGGTTAAAGAGAACTCTGTAAATAACTCTTAGGCATCAACAACTTCCCACTTGAAACTCCTTCTTCCTTACTGTCAGAGGGCTGGTCAGGATCTGGAAATTCAAAAGAAGCTGGAGGTCACCTTAGGGTTAGGACTGGGGCCACATGGGCCTAACTCAGCTCAGTCTGCGATAAATCTCAGGTTGTGTCATTGTTAGAGAATGGATGTCTCATACAATCACGCCGCATGCAGAGGCCAGGAGGCTTTCCACCTATCCTTGAGCAGAGGAAGTGGCATTAATCAGTTTTACATTTAGAGATTTCCAACCAGTGTGGGAAAGAAAAGTGTCCTTAGTTCACAGAGGGCAAAATTATAGCAGCCTGCCCCTTGGACCGCTCTTGCTCACATTTTGAAGCTTCAAAGCTAAAGAAGGAGCTTAATACACAAGTCTCCTACCTTGGACGTGGAAACACCTTCTTGCTTAGGTTCCATCTCATGTGGCGTGAGGAGGATGGGAAATACAGCGGTCCCTTCCTTGGGCATTCTCAAGCAAAGATGTGACACCCTGACTTCTATCTTAGTTCTGAGTCGGAAGTCTCACTGTACATAAACAAAAATAGGATGTCAACAACCAGAAAACAAACACAGTGGCCGTTGCATGTAGAAATTCACCTACTGTGCTAGAGAAAAGTTAAACTGATGGTTACAAACAGTAGCAGAAAAACGCAGCTTTCTACCCCAAGAAAGCAGTCCCAAGGGAATGGGAAGAGATGACCACAAGAGTGATACTTTTTACTTTGCGTCACCAGATTACGCTGTAGCTCAGAAACTCTTGTTCTTTGGTCTCCAAGTCTTGCTTTGTTTCCAAAACGGGACTAGAAGCAGGAATTTTGATGTCAAAAAATATCAAAAGGCCTTAGATAATTGGTTAAAAGCATTAGAAGCAACCCACAACAGAGCCTACCTCCTCCATTCTCTCTCATCGTAAGAGGAAAACCACAAGCTGAACCAAGCAAAGGTGTTATGATTAACTCTTTCACGAGCTTAGTGGTTTTTAGATCTCTGAGGTGCAGAGGAAATGAAGATGGGGTTATTTAATATGTTTTGTGGAAGAAGGAAACAAAAATGCATTGTTACTGTCTTGCACTAAATAACAATCTGGTTCCATTAAAAAACTGGTTGCAACTGAGTGAGTTCTCATTTATAGCAACCGTATAGGACAAAGTAGAACTGTCCCATAGGGTCTCCAAGGCTGCTGTCTTTACTGGAGCAGTGTGCCCCATCTTTCTCCCTTGGAGCAGCTGGTAGACTTGAACAGCATAATTTTCAATCAAGCCAAATGCTTAACTACTATGCTGCAGGTCTCCTTCTTGTTCCAGGTCCCAGGAATCATTTCCTTGGGCTGTTTATCTACACAAGTTTGGGATACAGCAGTTAACATCTGTCTATTAGCTTCTCAGTGCCGAATAACAGAGACCAAATCTTCCCCTTTTAAGCAGAAGATGAATTTGTTAAAGTGAATGAGGCAATTCCTAGAGTCCCAGGAGAACTGGAGAATGTGGCGTGGAAGCTACACAGCCAGTAACACTTCCCCAGATGAATTCTAGAGCAGGTCTGGGGGACACCCCACTGCCTTTGCTCTGGACAAAAATACTGGGGCATGTTCTGTGACCACTACTGATGCTGGACACAGCTCCTGGATCCTCTCTGCACTGGAAGCAGTGGCCACCCTCCTGGCCAGTAGCCTGCCCCAACTCCTAACCAGGCTCCTCTGGTCCTCAGGTTTGTATTCTGTACTTCATGTTCTTCCCTCTCCAAAGATCTCTATGTGAGTCTCTCCTACTACTATTGGGGAACCCAGTCTTATCCAGCAGAAGGAACCTCAATGCTCTGGAACTACACCCTGCTACCCCAACTGCACCTGACTGCCTTTGTCCAGGTTGGAACAGTTCTGTCTAGAGTGGTGTCCGGGGCTTCAGCATGAAGGTTCATGGTGTTTGGACATGCCCTAGTCCTACAGAATAGTAAGGCTCTGATGGTTCAAGCTTCATGATGACTGAGTCCTCCAGTTAAAGATATTGCTGATTCTTTCAGGATAACCTGTTACAGCAAGTTCACCCATATCTCCAAAGGAGAGACTGTGCATTTATTAAGCCTCAGGGGAGACTGTAGCATAAACTCCTGTCAAGAAAGAAAATTCTCACGTCTATTGCAAAACACTTTTCCTACAGCAACGATGAGATGTTTTCATGCAGAATGGTCACCTTGGAGCCTACCAAAATAGTTTAAGGACCCACGAGTTAAAAGAAAAAAAAAGCTTCCATCGAGCCAACTTATGGTGCCTTCGTGTGTGTTGGAGTAGAACTGTACTGTACTCCACAAGGTTTGCAACGACTGGTTTTTTAGATATAGGTCACCAGATCTTTCTTCCGATATGTCTTTGGGTGGATTTAAACTACTAAACTTTCAGTTAGCAACCATGTGTGTTAACATCACTCAATGACCCAGACTACACTGTAATAACACCTCCCAGTGATGCCTTTGGGATAGGCTTAATCCTTTAGTTCTTTGCTGTCTCCTTCTTGGACATGGTGGGCAGTGCAGAGCCTACTGCTGATTCTACCCGTTACCCTGTAATAGGTCACCCTCTGTACATCAGGAGTTCAAGAAAGGCCATATAATGAAAATTCAAAGTGGCAGAATAACCAGACTGAGAAATAACTGTGATTATTTTATTCTCACTTGCAGGCTTTTTAGGAAAGAGTGAGAAGTGTGTTCCTGTCTTCTCCCAAGGGAGGAACCAGATTCAGTGTCCCAGATGTCTGGGTTTTCCTTGTCTCAGGGGAGCATTAAGATGCCTTGGTTTGCAACCGTGTAAGTTCCTGCAGGAGACAGGACTCAAACTACTGAAATGAAGAAGCTTCTGCAGGCTGAAGAGGAAGATAGAGGGTAACAGTGTCCCTAGGTTGTCTGGATGGAAGGAGGTGAGATTCTGGAGTGGAGAAAACCTGATGCAACTTGCAGTTACAACCTTGTGGAAGGTATACGTTGGATAAGGGGTGGTTGATTGGAGGCCAGTGAAGGACCAGGTACTTCAGTGCAGGACACTGACAGTCAAAGTGAATGTCACTGGTAGGAACATGGCATTCAAGGAGTGATGCACTCAGCGTTTACTTCGGGCTCCCTGGGACCAGGCTAGCATGGGCTTACAGAGCAGGTAAGATTTGCTTCAGAGAGAACCAGAGCACTGGAAGGATGATGGTGGACTGCACCCACAAGTGCATAAGGGGATGTAACGTGAAACCACACTTGGATTTATTAAGGGCATATCTAAGTCTCTAGGATTCCAGAGCAGAACCCCAAAGAATAGCATGAATACTGAATCTCATCCATGTCAGTTTTTTTTCGGGCCCATAAAAAAACAAACAAACAAAATTCTTATTTTAGAATAATTTTAGACTTATAGAAATGTTTTCCATCTTCAGCTCTTTGCACATGTTATTACAGTATTTTATTTTGTCTTCTCGAGCTGCCCTTTGAAACCTTGTGCTTTAGGTCTTTTACTTCACTGTTCCTTCCTTTGGCTTTTGCTGCTTGATGTTCGACAGCAAATTTCAGAGTCTCTTCTGTCATCCAGTTCGGTCTTTTCTTTCATTCCTGTCTTTTTAATGACCTCTATTTCTCTTCGTGGATAATGTCTTTGATGTCATTCCACAATCATCTGGTCTTTGGTCATTAGTGGTCAGCCCATCAGATCTGTTCTTGAGATAGTCTTTAAACTCAGGAAGGATATATGGAATATAGTTTAAAGTCAGGAAAGGTGTGTGCCGGGGTTATATCTTTTCACCATACTTTTTCAATCTGTATGCCAAACAAATAATCTGAGAAGCTGGATTATATGAAGAATGAGGCATCAGGATTGGAAGACAATTCATTAACAATCTGTGTTACGCAGACGACATCACCTTATTGCTGGAAGTGAGGAAGGTTGGAAACACTTACTGATGAAGATCAAGGACCACAGCTTTCAGTATGGATTGCACCTCAACATCAAGACAACAAAAAGCCTCACAACTGGACCAGTAAGCAACATCGTCATAAATGGAGAAAGGATTGAGGTAGTCAAGGATTTCATTATACTTAGGTCCATAATCCATGCTCATGGAAGCAGCAGTCAGAAAATCAAAAGACTCATTGCATAGGGAAAATATGTGGCAAAGGATCTCTTTAAAGTATGAATAGTAAAGGTGTCACCTTGAAAACTAAAGTGTTTCTGACTCAAGCCATGGTATTTTTAATCACATCATATGCATGTAAAAGCTGGACAACGAATAAGGAACGCAGGAGAAGAACTGATGTCTTTGAATTGTGGTATCTGAGAAGCTATTGAAAGTACCATGGACTGCAAAAAAAAACACAAACAAACGTGTCCTGGAAGAAGTACAACCAGAGTGCTCCTTGGAAGCAAAGATGGCAAGACTGCGTCTTACATACTATGGACCTGTTGTCAGGAAGAATCAGTCCCTGGAGAAGGACATCATGTTTGGTAGAGTGGAGGGTCAGTGACAAAGAGGAAGACCCTCAGTGAGGTGGACTGACACAGTGGCTGCCACAATGGGCTTAAGCATAAAAATGATTGTGGACAGGGCACAAAGCCAGGCAGTGTTTTCTTCTGTTGTTCATAGGGCCACTTTGAGTCGGAACCTCCTCAGCGACACCTAGTAACATAATAATAGAAATATTGCAGAGATAATACAGAGAATTCCCACCTGCCAGAATTCCCCTCACCCTGTCTGTTCCACTGATGACATTGCTGCATTTCTGTGGTACGTCTGTCAAGGCTCAGACACTATCACTAGTATAGTATTTTAACTAAACTCTGAATTTTATTTGGACATTAGCAATTTTTCCATTAATGTCCTCTTTCTGCCACAAGTTTTAATTGACTCCGTGGCAATTGGTGGTTGGTTATTTGCTTCTGTTCTAGGATCCACTCTAGGTTGCCATACTGTAGTTAGTTGACCTGTCTCCCCAGTCTACTATGGTCTGTGACAGTTTCTCAGTCTTCCCTAGTTTTTCATGACCTTGGCAGACTTGAAGAATACTGAACAGATGTCCTATAGTATGTATGCCAAACTGCGTCTCTCTGATGTTCTTCTAATGATTCGACTAAGGTCATGGAGAGAAGTCCATAGAGGGAAGTGCTCTTCTCATGACTTTGTATCTGCGGATAGATGACAATCCCAGAACATCATCAATGATGTTAGTCTTCATCACTGGGCAAAGAGGTTAATTACCAGATTTCTTCATTCTACAGTTACTACTTTCCCTTTTTTAACTTCAATCTTGAGATGCAATTCCCAATCTTTTTTTATTTGTTATAGAAAACTTTAAAAAAATGTGTTGCTACTTGCTGCTGAGTGACATGAAATAATTCTTGCCTGTTCTATTTGTAGTTCAGCAAGGGTTTTCTTAAAGCCCTCTGCCACCACCAAAAGTAGTAACTCTAATGGTAAGAATTTTGGGTCCTGTGACAGTTGCGTGTGGGCGTGTGGGCTTGGGGAATAAATGTAAATCAATGTTCTCAAGTCCTACCACTCAGGCAGTTCCTTGCTCTGCCTATATATAGGGCCCAAACATGGGTATTCTGCTCCTGAAATCTTGGTTGAGGTTTGAAAACTTAACCCACCTACACTTATGCGAGGTGTCATCCGACTGCTTGTTTTCTGACCTGGAGTGTGAGCACAGGTTTAGAAGGGGTGATATTTGTTTACCCAGGACAAATTAAGCATCCAAATTAAGGGTGGTACACAGTGAGGCATCACTTGATTATTAGAGCATCCTGCACCTTTGAACTTGGTAACTACGTAAGTGCGGGTATGAAAACAAATATGCAACCCCACTTATGCATTCATGTGCATCAAATAGAAAATCCTCTTGCAGACAGTTTCAGCTCTGGATATCACTTTCAGCATCTCTTGTTTTCCCAGTTGCTTCCGGTGACCCTGAACACTACAGTTTTAATGCTATAGACAGAAAGTGCTTTTGTGGTTGGCATCTGCAGAGAGCCTGTATGAATCATTCAGCAGATCTGAAATGACAGTCGAAGTGGCTACTGGAACATGGAAGATGTTGTTTATTGGGCCTCTGACTCCCAAAGAGAAGGCAGCTACTTAGCAATAGATTTAGAAAAATAAAGCCTGGTGATGTTTATTCACCCTGTGCCATCAAAATTAAAATTCAGTTCCATAAGTCTCTGACTTGGTCCTTAACCGAATACATCTCATAATATCCCCTCAACGTGGGTTGTGTTCCAATAGTTCTGCAAGAGGTTGGAGTTAGCGCAGATTTACTGCAAGGCTTTTGAGGAGATTGGAGAGACGAGGAAGGTGCCTTAAGGCTCTTAAGTTCAGCAAAGCCCAACTAAGCATCCAGAAGCCAAGGCCCTGATGGAAAGGTCAAGGCCAAAATTCAACCCCTACATCTTCCTCCACCTTGCTGCATTCCAAACTTTTCAGTTATTCAACACCTTGCACTGGACGTTGGACTACTGTGAAGAGGGTCAGAACAAGATTCTGCCACTGCTTCTGATGCTTCAGAGAGGCTCACGGTCCATAGGGGTGTCTGCAGGGAGAGGTTGAGTTGAAAGATGAATAGCTGGGCAATTAAAACCGTTGGCCGGTATGGTGGTTCCATATGACCCAGCAATTCCACTCTTGGGTAAATATCCCAAAGAATCAAAAGCAGGGACTCAAACAGATACTTGGACATCGAAATTCACTGCAGCACTATTCACAATAGGCAAAAAGTGGAGACAACCAGATATCCATTAATAGGTGAAGGGAGCAAAGAAGAATCAAGAGTACAAAACACATAAGGCAAACATAGCCCAAGAGACAGAAAGGGGCATGTAGACCAGAGAGACTACATCAGCCTGAGACCAGAAGACGTAGATGGTGCCTGGCTACCAGCAATGACTGCCACAACAGAGAATACAACAAATAGTCCCTGACATAGCAGGAAAAAAATGGGGTACAGTGCTTGAATCTATTAAAAAGACCAGACTTGGTGGTCTGACAGACTAGAGGGTCCCCAAAAGACATGGACCCTGGACTCTCTCTTAGCCCAGAACTGAAACAATTCCTCAAACCAACTTCTTAAGCAAAGACTGAACGAGTCTGTGAGACATAAAATGATACTGGTGAAGATTGTGCTTCTCGGAGTAAGTAGATACAGGAGAATAACTGGGAAGTTCCTGTTCAGAAGTGAGATGGGAGGGCAGAGGGGGACAGGAGCTGGTAGAATGGACACAGGAAATACAGGTGGAGAGGAGGAGTGTGCAGAGGGTGAGGAGAGCTACTAGCGTTATATAACAATGTGTGTGCAAGTTTTTGTATGACAAACGGAATTAAATTATAGTCTTTCCCTTAAAACAAGATAAAATATTTTTTAAAAAAATAAGTAGGCGAAGGGAATCAAGAAGCTGTCATATACATACAATGGAATGCTGGTCAGTCACAAAAAGGAATGAAGTTCTGAAATATGCTACCATATGGACGAACCTTGAAAACATTACAGTAGGTGAGATAAGCCAGACATACAAAGACAAGTACTGTATGATCCCACTTGATAAAACGTCTAAGATGGGCAAACGCCAGGAGACAGACAGGAGATTAGTGGTTACCTGGGGCTGAGCAGAGGGGCCTGGGGAGTTCTTGCTTAGTAGGCACAGGGTTTCTGTGGTGACGAAAATGTTTTGGAAGACAGAAAGTGGCAAAGGCTGCATAACTGTGAATACAGTTAGTGCCACCTAATTGCACACTTACAGCTTGTTAAAGTGGCAGATTTTGTGTTGTATGTATTTTACTGAAAACAGAAAACAGGTGGCTGGAGCTATGGAAGTATGAGTTGGGAAGGGAAGGGAAGCCCAGACAAAGACAAAACCAAGAGGAGCTGGTTGTGGTCAAATCAGACTCGTGGTGACCCCATGTGTCGCAGAGCAGAACTGCTCCATAGAGTTTTCAAGGTTGTGACCTTTTGGAAGCAGATTGCCAGGCCTTTCTTTCCAGGGGCCTCTGGGTGGGTTCGAACAGTCAACCTTTCAGTTGGTAGCCTGAGTGCTGCATCGTTTGCACCATCCAGGATCTCCCAAACCAAGAGAGTGTAGCCAAAGACCCACAGGTGGGTGTGGAAAACTATAGCTAGTGAATTCAAAACATCCATCGTATGCTGGGATTGTAGAGCTGCAGATCTGTGGCGCCGGCCAGCAGGCTGGAAACTCAGTCAGCATTTCTGTGTTTAAGCCTTGAGGAGGAACCCTTTCTTCCCTAGGAAACCTCAGATTTTGCTCTCAAGGCCTTCTGCAGATTGGCTCGGGCTTACCACACTGTGGAGGGTACACTCTTTTACTTAAAGGCAACTGATGAAAAGCCAAAGCCAAGTGCCGTCAAAGGCAACTGATAGAAGCGCTAATCACATCTACAAGATACCTCCCAGCTACATCCAGACTCATCTGACCAAATAGCAGGGTGCCGTAGCTTAGTGGGTTGACACCTAATATTAGCTCTCACTGATGACCTCTAGCCATCTGCCCCTCTGCCCCCAGATTTCCACTTTCAAAAAGGGGATCAGCCTGTGTTAGAGCAGAAACCAGGGAGACTGACCACCAAGTTCTAGCAAACTTGAGGAATTTCTGTGATCTACAGCATGGACTGACCAGATGAAAGGATGGGACCATGTGACCTAGGACTTCATTGACTATGCAGACATTGCGCAAACTCCCTGTCCCCAGAGATTACAGCCCTCAAAGCTTCAAAGCCCTACCCACGATACCAGTAGATTTCTGGTTCTCATAAAGCCTTGGCCTCTGCCCCTCAGCCCCTTAATGCCGCCTCTGCTTGGCCATAGTATCAGTCTGGCCAGAAACTGGAATCCTTCAGGGCTTCTCACAAAGAGCTGGTGCATACCAAACACTTCCTGAGTTTTAGCTGCCTTAATTCAGTGGCTCTCAACAAGAGGGAATTTTGCCCCCTTCTCCCCAGAGGACATCTGGCAGTGTCTGCAGACATTTCTGGTTCTCACAGCTGGCATCCGGTGGAGAGAAGCCAGGGATGACATGACGGATATGACGGCAGGCTGCTGCAAAGAGCTACCCAGCCCGATGTCAGCAGTGCTGAGCTGGGAAAGCCCTGTCTTTGAAGATGTGACGGTCATGTGGCTGGGCTACAAGGGCTTCTGATGTCTCCATGACTTCCTTCTCTCTCTCTCTCTCACCTCATAACTGCTCGCAGTGACCAGTCATCCTCAGTAACAAGAATAAGGGCTTTAAGGGTCTCATCCACTCGACCAAGGAACTTAGCAAAGAATTTCTTTCATGTGCTGTGTTTTCCATAAAAGGAATTCTGGTAAGTACAAAAATGTTCCCATCTTATTACACACGTGTGTTAAAGAGCCACTTACCTAGGGAATGGAAGACCCTCAGACCCTCACCCATACCCACCAAGTAGAAGGGTGAGGAGTGGGGCACTGAGAGGAGGCGTAGGAGCATGAGGTTAGCTCCAGTCCTGTAGACTCTTCTGGGAGCAATTATTCCCAGGTCACACTTGGAGTGGATGGCTGTGCCGGGCAGAGCCAGGGACACGGTATTTGATTGTCCAGGGGAGAGCCCCATCAGACAAAGCACAGGTATTGATATAAATGTGAACCCATCACCACTGGCATGTTGGGGAGGCTCTTGCATCATTTCCATCTTTCTTGGTCTTTCAACCGCTTTCTCTGTTGAAGCTGCTGGACTTCTGACTCAGTAACTTGAAACTAGAGTGTATCTCCAGTTAAAAAGAAAGTAAGAAGAGGAAAAATTATACAGGTGGCAGTCATTTCTAAAGACGGTGCCTCAGCTCCTAGGTGCAGAGAAGAAGTACGCACATACATTTCCTTTGGAAGGCTCCACACAGTCACGATACCTGAGACACAGAAGTCTCTGTAGTTCTAAAGAAGGGGACAGATCAAGGAATCAGAGTACATGTCTTCCTATGAAATACACACACTGCAAAAAATAAAAATAAAAGAAGGGGTAGGATTTGAAAACTGTTCTAACATGTTTTTGACAAGATACACAAAGACACTGCAGCTGGGGAAACAGTCAAAGCCATCTTGTGTAAGAGCTGATCAGAGAGCAGGGAGGAGAGCTGGAGGTGCAAACCTCGATTTCCAAGTACAAACCCTGGGAGAGCCAGTGGTACCCTAGAAACGAAAGCAAGCCAAGGAGAAGATAAGATTGAGAAATTCTTCCAGAACCCAGAGGAAAAGTGAAAAAGAGATTATGGGGGTGGTTTTAATAAGAAATGATTCTAAGTTAGAAATCTTGTCTTAAATCGCTAAAACTCCTTGTCATTAAGTTGATTCCAACTCGTAGTGACCCTAGAGCACAGAGCAGAACTGCCCCAGAGAGTTTCCAAGGAGATCTGGTGGATGTGAACTGCCAATCTTTTGGTTAGCAGCCATACATAACTCTTAACTACTGCTCCACCACAGTTTTCCTTAAATTGGCAGGTTGAAGTAAAAACGAATTTGGTCAATGGATTCATTTTCCCCTGCACTATCACCAAGACCCCAAAATGAAACCCACTGTCATTGAGTCGATCAACTCATAGTGACCTTATAGACAGAGTAGGACTGCCCCATAGAGTTTCAAGGAGTGCCTGGCAGATTTGAACTGGTGGTCTGCTGGTCAGCCACCAAGGTTTGCAATATCACCAGAAGATCAGAAAGATGCTTTTCAGTATACAAGGGAAAGAAGTTTACCTAGTTCCCAACCTCAAGTCCCCTCCCCAGTGAGATAGCTTGAGGGTCTAGGGACTGGACTACCAAAGGGGCACACATCCTGCAGGCCGCTTCCCTGGGCAGAGTTCATCCCTGGAGAGCCATACCTGCCAAACGTGACAATCCACAAGGCAGGGCCAGTGGGAGGCACCTGAGAAAGCACTTTTGTTCTGAGATACCGCTGATAAACTTGCACATGTTCTGGGAAAACTGTGATGAACATATGGAACTGTGTCTGAATTTCTTAGAAGCCAAAAAGAGCTTTGTCATTTCATTATATTGTCCCGGGTAACTTTCAAAAAAGAAGTAGCTTACCTTTTGGCATGTTGCATCAATTATTTAAATAACTAACTAAGTAGATAATAGCTGATTATAATGATTGGCTGATATAATTTGAAAATGAAACAAATAAACTCTATTAACTAGGGTTCTTTTCTTCTGAACAATTTGCTCAATGAATCACATCTTTCTTATCTCCTCTTCATGAAGAGGCCAATTGAACTGTGCTTCACTTGCCAGGTTTCTCAGAAATGGGTGCCCTATTTGTTCTAGAAGCACACAGTGAGTGCACAGCTCTCTTAACCTTGTCATCTTTCCTGTATCTTTGCCCACAGAGGAAGGAGCAAGTCACCTGAATTGGTTTATTGTGCAGATGCTGCTTCTGAAAATCTTTTGGAACCTACTACTACACTAAGGGCACTCCTCCACCCCCCACCACACACACACAGTACTACTGAGTGGCATCTTTGATGGAATAGCTTCCCTTTGGGGCATGCTAGTGCTGCTAACAGGGAGTACACCCTTGATTAACTTGAGTTTGTTGAAAATCAAAAGGATGGGCTTACAGGGGCTCTGGAAGTTCAATGTGAGACATCCCTCCAACATTGAGCATCTCTGATTGTTACATTTTCTACCTCTTTACTCAGTAGTCAGTCAAACCCTACTACTCCGTATTGTGACTAATCCAGTTTGCTAGGTTTAGTAGACTACAAAGAAGCACAACATAGAGTCTCTGATAAAGCATGGGAATGTTCTTGACATTAAAAAACAAACAAACAGACACAACCAACCAAGAAAGAGTATAGGAAAAAACGTAAAACTGAATTCATATAGAAACAAATGAATCCAAAGAAATTTCAAAGGAATAACACAACCGCATTGAATGGGGGTGGGATGAGGTGGAGAGAAGAACTAATCCCAGTCATTTCTGGACCCAATATGAGGTCTGACAATTAAGTCCATGAACTTGACTGTTTGAAGTGCTACATTCACTATGATCACCTTTGATGTATTCCCTTTGGGAAGCTATGGATTGATGACAGCACCTAGTCCACCCCACAAAGTAATTTTGGAACTCTTTCTGGAGTCATCATTGCACATGGTGGCATGGTGGGAAGTTCACAAACTTAATTGTATAGCTGTCTGTAAGGGAGTTTTTAGTCAGTAAACAAGTAAGTGTATTGGAACACTCTCCCTGCTCACCTGATCTGGCCACCAGTGATTTTTCTTTACCCAGAGATAAAGAACTTATTGAAAAGAAGACATTTGGATGACATTCAGGACATCAAGGGTAATACGACAATAGCTCTGATGACTATTCCAGAAAAAGAGTTCCAAAATTACTTTGAAGGGTGGACTAGGCGCTGGTGTCAGTAGGTAGCTTCCCACAGGGAGGACTTGGGAGGTGACCGTGGTGATATTCGGCAAGGAGGTACGTAGTGCTTCTTCTAGGGTGAGCTCGCAAACGTAAGTGGCAGTCATTGTATTTTGACTACACAGGAAAACAAAGATTTGCAAAGGAATCTTGAACTCTTCTAAGTAGGTTTGTTTTGTGTACTGCCATATTGTGGCAACGGGTGTTGTAGAACTAAGCAAATTAATAAACACGTCGTTTGGGGGGAAACCAGAGCGCTCACTGTAGAGGGAGCATGCAAATAGAGAACCCCGGAAAGCAACAAGGGACCAGAGAAAACGGTGCTTTCTACCACTGATGTCTCTGAAATTGTTTCTGTTCTGTGCTTTCTTGCCTCTTCATCTCTCTGCCCATCCTGTTCATCACAGAGAATTTTCTTTCTGTGACTTTTGTGTCTTCAATTTCTACCTCTGCCTATGAGACTTTCTATCCTATCACTCCTCAGGTGGGAGAATTTTTTGTCTTTCTCTAAACTTTAATGGTGCTTTATGGAATTACTTTAAAAACACATTAATGGTTATCTTAGAACAGTTATTCATGTGTGTCTCGCCTTACATATTATAAGCGTGTTCTGATGATATGGTGTTTAAATGCTATGTCTGCTAATCAAAAAGTCAGCAGTTTGAATCTGCCAGAAGCTCCTTGGAAACTCTAGGGAGCAGTTCTACTCCATCCTACAGGGTTACTGTGAGACAAAATTGATTCAATGGCTGTGGGCTTTGTTTTGGTTTGGATGAAGGACAAATCTCTGAGCCTATTTTTTTCTCACATGGTACCAAGGCATTAAATAACATCTCGTTTAATGAAAGAAGGAAGGAATTCATCAAACAAGAATAAATGCAAAATTCCACAAAAATCCAAAACTCTAGCTGCATGCATACCAAAATGAGACGTGCCTTGATAACGGCTCTTAGCTTCAGTAAGTTCATCATGGATCTCAGTGTGATATGGCTGTCAGAAATTGAGTGAGGGTGTAGGATGCATCAGTAGAGATGCAGTATCAGAATATTGAATTGTGGTGTTGGAGAAGAGTATTAAATTTTCCATGGGCTGTCAAAAGATCTGCCTTGGAAGAAGTACACCCAGAATACTTAGAAGCGAGAGACTACATCTTACTTACTTTGAACATGTTGTTAGAAAGATCAATCCCTGGAGAAAGACATCATGCTTGATAAAATAGAGGGTCAGCACAAAACAAGAAGAACCTTAATAAGATGGGTTGACACAGTGACTGCAACAACGGACTCAAACATAACAATGACTGGGCATGGTGCAGGAGGGGCAGTAGGGTTGCTATGAGTCAGAACTGAGTTGACAGCACCTAATAACTAACAGTAGTATCAGAACAAGGGAAGTGATTGGGCCACTGTCTTCAGCCATCATTAAACTGCACCTGAGGCATCAGATTAAAGATTTGGGGGCATAATTTAACAGGGGAATAGGTGATCTGAAGTTCATCCAGAGGACAGTGAATAGCGTGGGAAGCCGGGTGTGCAAAACTGCATCATAGGCAGAAGAGATGAAAAAAAAAAAAAAAAAAAAGGGTTATTCAGACCACTGAAGATACTCTTGGGAAAGGAGAAGAGCCAAGAGAGAGGATGTACAAAACTATCTTTAAATATCTGAAAAGATGTTATATAGAAAAAGGATTAGATTTATTCTGAGTCATCCCAGGGAACAGAAATAGTGTTGATTTTTGTGGCGATTGGTGGGAGGGAGATTTTTTTCTCTATTCAAGGAAGGGCTTTCCGACAAATGGAATTCCTGGGTGGTACAAATGGGCAACAATGCTCGGCAGCTGATAGAAAGACCTGGAAGAAAGACCTGGTAATCTGCTTCTGAAAAACCCACCATTGAAAATCCTATGGAGCATAGTTCTATGCCACCATGAGTCAGAGTAGAGAGCAGCTGGTTTTGGATTTCTGATAAGTAGAGCTGTCCAGTTTGGAAAGGGCAATTTGGGGGCAGGTACTAATCTTCTTTTGCTTGGTGGCTTTCTAGGAGAGCTTGTCGACAGTGTGGCAGAGGATAACCATGTAACAGATACGATGGCAAACTGGATGACTTTTAGAAGCCTCCCGCCTTGAATTTCCTATGAATCTGGAATGCCAACTAAGATGGAAAGACCCAGTGGACAAAATCGCATGTGACTGAATGCTAGATTAAACAATCTGTACAAATCAAAACCAAACTCATTGCTGTCAATTCAGTTACAACTCACGGTGACTGTATAGCAACACCACAGACAGAGTAGAAGCAGCCTCATAGAGTTTCCAAGGAGTACCTGGTAGATTCAAACTGTGGACCTTTTGGTTAGCAGACACAGCACTTATCCACAACACCACCAGGGCATCCATGAATACAAAAGGATTCAGGAAAGGAAGTATTGGAATTGTGGTGCTGGGCTTCATCCAGCGAGAGGAGAAGCAGAGGGAGGGAGGGGCCTGAGCTCCTCTGATGGGCAGGGTGAACCAAGGGCCAGAGGGTGGATGGATGACCTGTACTCTGCCCAGAGGTGGTACTGGGAACCCAGCTAGAGAAATGATATTCTGTATCCATCTGTGGTCAAACAGTGCTTTGAAATATTATCAGGCGAATTAAGGCAGAAAAAACCAAAATGCCCTGGAATTGGAGTTGGGATTCTGATCTCTGCTATTACAAGCTAACGATCATGAGCAAATCACCTTTTCTGGACCTTCATTTTTTGATTACTTGGCAGATAAAGAGTTTGGATTAAATGACCAAGACTCCTTCAGCTCTCCAAGACAATGATTCTTTTCATGAGCCACGAATCCAGGAATATGAAAGGAGTATTTTAGGAAGATTAATTTAATATGCAGGGTAGACTGAAGTCGGAAGAGAGTGAAGGTAGGAAGAACCATTGAAAGCAGTTCCAGTAACTGTTTCTCAAAATAATGTCATTCAAATTTAATATTGTTTACTCAGAGTTTTATGTCAAAGTGTCAAGAAGCACCAAGTTTGTTCCCTCTGTATGATAACTTTGTTTCTAGGTCAGATTAATTTCCTGTCTTCTTGCGTAATTAAAAAAGGGTGACACTGATGTCGTTGTTGTTAGGTGCTGTTGAGTTGGCACTCCTTGGCACCTTGTGTATAACAAATGAAATGTTACCCAGCCCTGGGCCATCCTTACAGTAGCAGGCATGTTTGAGGTCATTGTCGCAGCCACTGTGGCAATCCCTGTCATTGAAGCACTAGTCGTTTTCACTGACTCTCTACTTTACCAAGCATGCTATCCCTTTCCAGGCACAGGTTCCCCCCCCCCCCCCCCCCCCGATAACATGTCCGAAGAAAGCAAGATCAGGTCTCACCATCCTTGCTTCTAAGGAGCATTCTGGCTGTACTTCCTTCAAGACAGATTTGTTCATTTTTTTGATAGTCCATGGTATATTCAATAGTCATCACTAACACCACAACTCAGATGCATCAGTTCCTCTTTGGTCTTCCTTTATATTGTCCAGCCTTCACTCGCATATAAGGCAATTAAAAATACATTGGCTTGAGTCAGACACACCTTAGTCATGAGAGTGGCATCTTTATTTTTCAAGAGTTTAAAGAAGTCTTGGGTAGCAAAACTGACACAAACTTGAAAAAGTCTGCTGCTGCTGAGTTGATTCCAACTCATAGCAACCATATAGACCAAAGTAGAATTGCTCCATATGGTTTCCAAGTAGAGGCTCATGGATTTGAACTGCTGACTGTTTGGTTAACAGCTGTAGCTCTTAACCACTGTGCCACTAGTGCTCTGCCACACTGATTTAAAAGAAAACAATGAAGCCATTGACGATGAGTCAATTCTGACTCGTAGGGACCCTATAGGATTAGCATAGAGCTGTCCCATAAGGTTTCCAAAGGAGCATCTGGTGGATTTGAACTGTATACCTTTTGGTTGGCAGTTAGCCTCTTAACTACTTCACCACCGGGGTTTCTACAATGCTACTAAAAAAGAAACAAACAAACTTGTTGTCCTTAAGTCATTTCTAACTCATAATAACTCTATAGGACAGAGTAGAGCTGCCCAGAGGGTGTCCAAGTAGTACCTGGCAGATTCGAACTACTGACTTCTTGGTGAGCAGCCATAGCTCTTAACTGCTAGGCCACTGGAGTTAAAAACCCCATATGGGACTGAAAACAAAAATCAATTTCTTTTTCACAGTTTTTCATAAGCTCAGTTTAAATAATGGCTCACTTAGCTGACTGTTTCTCTGTTACCATGCTGGGCAACACATTCCACAGTGTCCACAAAAGTACTGAGAGGTACGGAGGCGTTTCCATGGGTCATTTTTCTCTCCTAAGCTTGGTGGAGACAACTTGATCTCAGTCTGGCTGGCCACAAAGTTAAGAAAGCCAACTCCTTATGCCTGCCCTTTCAGCAGGTACTTGGTTGTGCGATGAAGTTTTGTTCTGAGCTATAGAACAGTTATTCCAATGACAGTTTGCTCTGGTTCTTAAAATAACATGCTTTCCACAGGGAGCCGAGCGCCTGGGGCCTGTAACATGGGGTGGTGACCTCTCTTCAGGTCGCTGGTTTGCAGTTGACCTCGGATTGAAAGGGAAACAAAATTATTGCCACCTTCTGGTGACTGGTGCTGGCAGGAGCCGTGGGCGATGAGGGAGGAGGGGAGAGGAATCTTTGATTACAGTAAACTAGATGCTTCAGTGAGCTAGGAACCCAGATTAGAGAGCCCTGCAGTCGGTGGAGAGACTGTGGCTGGAATCTCTTCAGAGTGAGGCCTGACTACCATGCCTTAGGCCAAGTAAACTGCCCAGAAAGTAACCAAGGAGAAAGTGGGAACTGAAGCCTGAAAATCTCAGGGAACAGAGGTGTGAACATTCAAGGTGACCTGAATAACCTGAGGTGAGAGGCACTCCCAGTGAGCCGTGGAGAACACTTCTCTGTCAGCTCACACTGAGGGAGCAAATGGGTGTCCCAGCACTGCTTATGAGTTGGAGCTGACTGGACAGCTGTGGGCTGGGCTAGCACTGCCTGAGCAAGTATCACAAAGTGGGTGGCTTTTGAGGACAGAAGTTGATGATCTCACAGTTCTGAAGGCTGGGAGTCCAAATTCAGGGTGTTGGTAAGGTCACATTTGCTCCCAAGACCCCAGAGGAAGAACCCTTCTTGTCTCAGCTTGTGCTGGCCCTAGGCATCCCTCAGCCGGCTGCTACAGCGGAACCACATTGCCCACCTGGTAACTCCTTAGACGGGTCTTTTCCTTTGGTCCGTCTCTTTGTGTCTCTTCTCTTGTACAGAGAAACCACTTGGGCTGGAATAAGAATCACCCCACTCCAGCATGGGAGGCCCTGGGAGGACTGAAGGGTCATGTCCTAGGTTGTTACGGTTGGAGGTTTGAGTCCATTCGGAGGTACCAAAAATGGCCAACAGGAGGCTTCTTTCATCACGTTCCCTGATAGTGGCAACATCTCACAGTCTCGGCAGGAATCAGAGCAGGCGAGAGCTTGAACTTCACTAATTCTCTTATTTCACATCACATGACCTGAGGTGCAGAGAGCTTAAGTGACTTCCCTACTTGGTAGTAAATTGTAACCATTTTCAAGAATTTTTTGATTCAAACGTAAAAACTTACTTTGGCCCCAGTTTAATAATACCGTCTCGCTCCTAGGATGACCTCAGTCACAAAGGAAAAGCTCAGGGCTTTGACAATTATTCAGATGAGAGGAGGGACCAACACATTAAGTCAGCAATGGTGTGTACCAAACCCTGCGAGTGTTTATCACGGGAACTGACAGGCTGAGGGCTTTGAATCTATTAACCCTGGACACACCGACAGTTACAGCGAACCTCAAAACATTGGTGAAGTGAAGGAAACCAGAGTCAGAAGACTTGCATGATGTATGATTTCAATTGTATGATGTTCTGGAAAAGGCCAAATTGTTGGGACAGAAAATAGATCTGTGGCTGCTGGTGTCTAGAGGTGGTCCAACGGTTAAGGGCTTATTTGCTAGCAGGAAAGCTGGCAGTTTGACCCTGTTGGCTGCTCCATGGAAGAGAAGACCTGGATCTGTTCCCAAGAAAATTATAGACTAGGAAACCATACGGGGTGATCCTACTGTGTCTTGTAGGGTTGCTACGAGTTGGAGTTCTCTCAATGGAACATGATAATAACAGTCACAGGGGAAATGGTTGGTTGCAAACAGCACAGGGGAATTTTGGGGAGTAAAGGAATCGTTCTGTATCTTGATTCTGACTGTGTTTACATGATGGTAAGCATTGGGCAAAACAGAAACGTTTATTGATTGGGTCAATTTTCCTATATGTAATGCATACTACTATATTAATTTTGAAACATGAAAAAACATTTTACCAGTGTTACCATAATTAAACTAAAACAAATACAACTCTCAGTTTTTTTGAGGTAAAAACTCATACTGCTTTAAATAAACCAGATGGAAGATGCAAGGCAGAGAATGTGATTTCCTTAGCAAGGCCTCAGATGTCATTAGTTAGTATTTCCCGGGTACCCCCAGTGGCCTGGACATTATAGAAAGGCAGCCTTGCCTTGTGAATGAAACAAACCTTCAGGGTCAGCTCTGGTCCCTGAGCTGGCCTCAGACACATCGAGTTCCTTTCTGTCTTGGTTTGCAATATCCCTTGGAAGGAACAGACACTTTCTGGTCTTAATCTCATTCCTGCCATTTCTCTCAAAGGACAGGCCAGGTCCCACTTTTACAGTGAGATCATTTCTGTCTACCACAGCCATAGTCTTCTCTCCCTTTCCTGTATTCCTACAGTATTTGTTGACTGCCTGTACCACTGAGTGGACACTTACCATAATTCTTCCTGAAGCGATTTATCCATTCCCTGTATGCAATTACAGGCATATTTAGAGACTTTGAGAAACTCTTTTGGGGCAAGAATCAAACGTTTACATTTCTGTGTATTGTAAGGGCCCTACAAAAGCAGGTGTTTAATAAATATTTTGTAGTGATGGTGCAGATGATGTAGGTACCAAGGAAGCAGGAGTTCTGTCCTTTTCTGGTTTGATAATATGCATTTGAAGGGACAGATCTAGACGGAAGTACGAGACAGGACAGTGGAGTCTTGAGTGACAAAAAGACAAAGTCCAGCATTGCTGTCAATCATTTCCGTGTGAGGTATATGAGAAACCAAGAGTTTTAACTGTAAGCTTACTCATCCCAAGATAAAAGTGTGCTACAGGTCCTCTAAGCTATGTTTGGGGCTAGGAATATAGCCCCCAAGAGGGAATCTTTGAGCCTGTATTCCTACTGGAGCTCTCGTGGCATAGGGGTTAACAGCTCAGCCACTAATTGAAAAGTTGGCAGCTTGAATCCACCTTGGAGCCCATAGGGCAGTTCTACTCTGTCATATAGGGTCCCTATGTGTTGGAATTGACTTGAGGGCAAAAAGTTTTTTGTTCTCCTTTTTTGTATCTGCACTAAGCTGCCAAGAATAATGATATTAGGTGTGAGATTTAAGACTTTGTCCAGAGGGCTGTCTTCAAGTTAAGGAGACCTTCTGGAGCTGAAATGCAGCATCTGACAGGCAGGAAAGGACTGAGCAGGGCACACTGGGGGAACAAATGGCTTCTAGCTCCCCCTGCCTTGTTTGAAACTTTTCCCTTTTCCCTTACTGTCCTTCATTTAGATTTTTTTTTGTAAGATGAAAAATCAGATTAAACATAGTAAAACAAACTAACGAGATAGGCAACAATAAAAAGTAATCTGTAGAAGTAATAAAATAATTTCACTATAATGAAAAATGAAAGTCCATCCTGGCTGGTGGTTTGAACTCACCCAGCAGCACTGTGGAAGAAAGGTCTGGAAATCTGTTACCTCAGAGACTACGGTTAAGAAAATTCAGTACTTTAACTCATGGGGTTACCATCAGTCAAAATTGATGTCACTGTTTTTTTTTTTTATTTTTAAGCCAGGGTCAAGAGAAAGAGTGCTTAGGTCACACTGGAAACCCTAGAAGATACCAACAAGTAATCTAGTCATTTGATGCAAAAAAACAAAAAGGATTCTTCTTGGAAGAAAATTTATAGTGGCAGAAGTGTCCTCTCGAAGCCCAGGCCTCAGAAGTCTTGGTCCAAAGGGCTTCTGACTCTTCTTGCTCTTCTTGTTCAGCCAGAGTGGGCACTAGAAGCTACATGTACCCAGAGAAGCCACATTCAGCTGCCCCTTAGGAAAATCAAAGGCAAGCAAAACCCAGAGTGAGCAATCTGTCGTCAGCCCTTCCTCTCTAAGCTCATCTACTCAAGAAGATGACAAACCAACTGGAAAATACTCACCCATAGGAAATCTCCTCGTTATTCCCAGCAAGCTGGGTGTGTTTTCCTTGATCATGACCACTAAAAAACCCCTTACGTGAAGGACCCAAATAAAAAGTGGATCGTAGGAGGAAATGCAGAATGCTTCCTAGAAGGGTAAGTTTAAGGTTTAGCCCCCACAAATACTGATTTCAGTTCAGTTCCCTGCTCTGGTCTAATTCCAAACCAAAGGTCATGCTTATCAGAACTCCGGCTTCTTCTTCGCTTCAAAGTCGTTGACACAGATAAGAAGTTTACCCGAAGCAAAATTGGGTAAGCCGGTCCTCGGAGGTCCAGTTCTCCCGGATGTGAAAACAGTCAAGCCAAGTGTAGGAATTTAAGCTCTTAAGCCCCCCATTTACATCCAACTGGTTTCTCACAGTGCTGGAAGGGTTGTGGCTCCAGAGGGCCTGTTTTGGAAATTATGTAAATATGTATATTTATACAATGGATTATGAAAATCTTTGAAAAACAAATTTGGATGTTTATGTCACAGACCTCAAGACTCCAAAGAAGTTGTTATACTCTGTTCTGTGACAGTCCGCTCGCCAGCAAGAGGTCTTTTGAAAAATATCACCAGGGCAATGAAATAATGAGAAGAAACCACAAGAAAAAAATAAGGTTGATGACTTCTTCCTCCAGACCGTAACTCTGCATGATTTAGGAAATGGAAAAAAATAATATCTCTCAATATAATTACAAAGTGTACCAAGAAATATGGATAAAAAAATTAAAGCAAGCCCCAAGTTAAGTCAGCTGAAACTGTAAAAAGAGAAAAAAAGTGTTTAATTTTTTCTACTTCATGAACTTTGTGGGTCAAGGGATGAAATGATTTGATTTCAGGAGGAGGAAAAAAGCACTTGAACTTGAATAAAATGCCCCATGAAATAAAAATAAAAGTGCCTAAGTTGACTATGCACACTGCACTTTTTTAAATGCTTTTTTTTCCCCACTAGGTAAATTAGAGATCTTTATGAAATAACCTGTGAGGTGCAGTTGAGTGCTTTTGTAATGTCTTTCTTTCGTCCGTAATAATCATCCCGTTAATCTCTCAGTATCTAACACTAGTGTCTGTCCCTACATGGGAATCATCCTTTTTTAAAGTGGTTCTCCAAGCCAGCAGTCACTGAGACTGTAAGATGGACAGTGGTGATCCTCAGAGACAGACTGGCAGGAAAAAAGCAAGTTGTAGATTGGTACCTACCAGACGCTGCTGGTTAGGTCACAGATTTAAAGTAGTATGGCAATATTTGATGTCTCTACATCTTTACGGTAGATCAGCTATGAAATCACGATAAATGTGCTACATCTGCGAAGAAGTGAAGAGAACGGTACTTGGTCAGGAAAACAGGGTTTCAGCTTGATCTTTTTGTTTTTTTCTTACTTGTTTTTGCTGTTGTAAAAATGTATACAACACAACATTCACCACTGTTCTGTTTTTCATGTGTAAAACTTAGTGACGTCAATCCCGTTATTCATAGGCTTCAACTTTATGCTTCCTGGATTTATTTTAAAAGAATCTGGAGCAAATATGTTCACACATTAGTATTAGTCAGCTCTAGTAGGTGGCTGGTGTATGGATGCCTGTTTATTATTATCTCAACTTTTCTATTCTCTTCACTTTTTGGTGTAATTAAATGTGATGTCTTCAGGGAAAAGAAAACCTAGCTGCATTCAATGGAACTTGGTGATTGATGTGGCAACTGTGAATGAAGTAGCTGCCATCTGAAGGAGACAAATAGGCATTCCAATGACAAGAAATGAAATCCGACCCTTGGTGTAAGGTCCGTCTGGTTGATGCTGGGGTGAAGATGAATTGCTTTTCCTCCCAATCCCCCCAGAACCTCCTGGGGCTGCCGTTGGCGTATCTGGTTGCCACCACCTACGTGATTGTGTTTTTTTCCCTTAAGTGCTGTCACACTGCCTTCTACTTCTTTGGGATCCCTGCTCCACAGTGTTTTCTGCATAATCAACATAATAGTTCATTGTGAAAGAATAGTGTACCGCACTGTGTGTAGGATTTGGAGATATAGACTAAACACAGGGAGGTAATTACTAGTTCCACTGTAATTAGTCAGTTCACCTTGATTCAGCTAAACTTGTTGATCAGGTGTTTAATCTGACATTCGATTTCTCTTCCTTGTTCCTGTCTGCATTACTTAAACTAAGACTTAATTCTCTCAGTCACTGAGCAGGGGACAGCTTTTCTTTCAGACACCCCGAGATTTACTCCTTCTCTGGCCTCTGATTCACAGCCATTGACTTGTTTTCGCCTCCTCCATCTGAGCACGTGTCCACTGCGACAAATTCTCGCAGCATCTCAGCTACTGCTCTTGGCTGTAAGCCTTCCTGACCTGTTGCACCTCAGCCAGCTCCTGTTTTTATTCTGTTGTGGTCACGTTTCCAGTTCTTTGGTTTAAGCTACTCATCTCTGTATCATGGGTGTCTGGCGAAGGGCTTTTCAAATCTGCACATATTTAGGGAAGATGTATAACAAAACTACAAATATGCTAGGAATTTCAAGAGTCTACAGAAAAATAGAAATATAGAGAATCCTGTATTTTTAGGGAGGGACTCCCAAAATCATCCCCAAATCCCCATATCAGCAATTTATTTCAATTTCTTTCTTATTTTTTTTTTCTTTTAACTCTTTTTCTCATTCTTTCTTAGGCTTATCAAAACATTCGGGAAGTGTGCTGTGGGAGAAAGAGTGTCAGTTTTGGAACCTGATTGGCCGGCTTTCTTAGCTCTCAGTCCCTTTCTGCTGAAGATGGAAATGATAATATTGGCTTCTTTTCTTCTTCTTCTTTTTTTAAATAGAGAAAGAAAATGATACAAGTTTCTACTTCTCAGAAACTACATGTTCATCACTCAGAATCTAGACACAAAGCTCAGCAAGAATAATCATCAGTTAGATAAAGTTCGTGTTGAAGTACCCCAGGGGGACAAAGGGGTTAGTGGGGGCTGTCTTAGTCATCTAGTGCTGCTATAACAGAAATACCACAAGTGGATGGTTTTAACAAAGGAAAGTTTATTCTTACAGTCTAGTAGGCCAAAAGTCTAAATTTAGGGTGTCTGCTCCCAGGGGAGGCTTTTCCTTTGTTGGCTCTGGAAGAAGACCCTTGTGTTGCATCAGCCTTTCTTTGGTCTGAGAGCATCTTTGCACAGGGACCTCAGGTCCAAAGGACACACTCTGCTCCCAGTGTTGCTTTCTTGATGCTGTGAGGTCTACACACTCGGCTTACTTCCCTTCCTTTTATCTCTTGTAGCATAAAACGTGATGCAAGCCACACTCCAGAGAAAGTCCTCTTACACTGAAGCAAAGTGGTAACCTTAGGAAGGGTGTTACAGTCCCACTTTAATCCTTTCAAACATAATCCAGCCTATTAACCACAAGCCCACCACTGCTGTCAACTCAATTCTGACTCATAGCCACCCTATAGGACAGAGTAGAACTGCCCGATGGGATCTCCAAGGAGCGCCAGGCAAATCTGAACTGCCAACCTTTTGGTTAGCAGACATAGCATTTTTAACTACTATGCCACCAGGATTTCCTAACTACAGGCAGAGATTAGGATTTACAGCAGAGGAAAATTACAAAGTGGACGGCAATGACACAATACTGGGAATCATGGCCCAATCACGTTGCTGTGAACATTTTGGGGGGACAAAATTCAATCCAGTGCAAGGATTCAGTTGTGGAATTCTCCAACAGGATGGGAGACTAGGGTTGGATTCGTGGCCGATGATCCACGTGTGAGCCCACTACTCATCTGTCAGTGGAGGGTTGTATCATGCTAGACAGGCCTTAGCAGAGTTCTCAGACTAAGAGGGTCTAGAAACAGGATCTGGAAATCTACTTCTGAAAATGAGCCAGCAAAAATCCTGTGGATCACAATGGCCTGCAACCAATTGCGAGGATGACACAGGACCTGACAGTGGTCGTCCCGTTTTGCATGGGTTTGCTGTGAATCAGGGGCCAATTCAAGGACAGTCAGCAGCCACCACAAACGGGGCAGAACCAAAAGCCAAACCATTGCCATTGAGTCCATTCTGAGTCAGCGACCCTAAAGGACGGAGTAGAACTACCTACCTCATAGAGTTTCCAAGGAGTGCCTAGTGAATTTGAACCACTGACCTTTTGGTTAGCAGTCATAGCACTTAACCACTAGGTCACCAGGGTTTCCAAATTGGGCAGAGGTCTTGGGAAGCATCTGGCTGCAGGGCCTCAGCGTAGCTCTTCTGGACAGTTGATTTCTTTCAAAAAGAAGAATTCAAGTCGGAGACTGGATGACAGTCTGGTCCTTTCCAACTCTGAGATTCCATGATTCTATGAACATAAATTGTTTTCTAGAAAGAAATTAATGTGTCAAGTTAAATTTGCACCCATTTATACAGAGTTACCAGACAGGACAGAAGTTCCTGCTAGTTTACCGACTTGTTTAAAAAAAGAGAGAGAGAGAAAGAGAGAGAGAGAGAGAGAGAGAGAGAGAGAGAGAGAGAGAGAGATCTTGTAGGAACAGAGGTTGGACTGCTCCATGGAAAAACTTATCTGTACCACTACAAACTGAAAAAGGAATTTAGAAGCCCTCTGTGCACAGTCCTTACCCAGCTGTACTTGGCTTCTCTTCTTCAAAGTCTGACATTGGCCGTCAAGTTCATAAAGTGTTTTCTCGAGAATCCTTTGCTGGGTGTGGGGGCTCACAGTGGAAGCTCCTCACGGGAAGGCAGCGGTGGGGGCGACTGCTGTCTGAATTCCACAAATAGAAGCAGAAGGGCATCATCACTCTGGATAATTCATTTTTGAAATGATATCTAAAGAGCAACTAATGGGAAAATCATGTTTATTGGCAACAAAGAAATGTCATTTGTGACCATAATTGACTGCATTGTTTATTCAATACTTCCAAGATGTTAAAATGAGGTTGAGAAAAAAAATCTGACTACGAGCAAGAAAATCCTGACTGATGGCTTAAGCCTGGTATCCTGGCTTCCATGAGGAAATGATGGGCTTATTGCTTAATTTTAACCAAGAAAAGAGTGGCTTGCTTTACATCGAATCACCTGCTGCATCTTGTAACAACTGATTACAAATCATATTGTATTTTCCTCTCGTTACTCTTTGAGGTGAGGTCAGATTGTAAGCTCTTTGAAAACGGCTTTTCTATACTTTGACATTCAGTGCAGGCATATAGCTAGGCTTCAATAAATACATAGCAATTAGAATTTTGGAGATCTTTCACACTCCTTTTGGATCGATTGTCAGTTAGCCGGGACTCTACCCCATTCCCCCCAGGCATCATTAACGAAGCGTAATCCAGTGTGCCAGGGCTGCTATTTAAAGGACTTCTGCTCTGATGAACGCAATACTCTCCCATGCTCTGTGCATGTGGAGGTCTGAATTTCCCTAAAGCAGGAGAAATAGTGGAAAAATACACCATGAAAGTGACTGCACAGGTTGTAAACTCAGAAAGCAAAGCACATGCGCATTCACGCATGAGAAAGGGAACAAGTCATGAGCCAGAAAGGAAATTGGATGAAGGCAGAAGGAGGGATGCTACTAAAGTTAAAAGTGCCTTAAAAACCATGATCTTTAATAGACGGATATACAAATTTCCTTGAGTGGTGCCTCTCTGGACATCTTAACAAAAAAAATACTAAACCCATTGCTGTCGAGTCGATTTCAACTCATAGTGACCCTGTAGGTCAGAGTAGAACTGTCCCATAGAGTTTCCAAGGAGTACCTGGAGGATTTGAACTGTTGACCTTTTGGTTAGCAGATGCAGTACTTAATCACTACGGCACCGGGGTCTTGAGTATCTATAATTACCGAGGGCACCGTGACACTGTGCTGAGTCAGACAGTGGCTCTGTCTAATAAATCACACAGCCTTCACTCCTCAACCGGAGGGTACTTTGGAGAGCTATGCCTTTGTCTGAAACCCAAGTTGCCACCACCCACTGAATGAGAGAGCACAGTGGGGAGTGGGGGAGATGACACCCTACTACAACTCCCATAAAAGGGCATTTTGGGGTGCCCTCAATAGAAAACAGTCTGCAGTGTTACCGGGGAGTGGTTAAGAGGATAGCCTCTGTAAGGCAGCCTGGGTCCCCAGCACCCTTCACTGCTATTTCCCAGCTCTGTCACCTTGAGTGAGTTATTTAACCTCACTAAGCCATAATTTTCTCTTTTGTAAAATGTGACAAGGTGTCCTGGTTGTGCAGTGGGTAGAGTGTTCAACTGTTTCCCAGAAGATTGATGCTTCTAACCCACCAGCCACTCCACAAGAGAAAGATGAGGCAATCTGTTTCCCTAAGGATTTCAGCCTCGGAAACCCTATGGGGCAGCTGTACTCTGTCCTATAGGGTTGCTGTCAGTCAGAATTGACTGGACAGCAAGAGATTTGGTGTTTGGTTTGGGTAGCCCTTTCATCTTGCCAAGCCAAGTGCCATCAAGTCGGATCCAACTAAGTTTCAGTTTAATAATGAATTCAGATGTAATTTAATGTCTCCTGCTGTTAGATCCTGTTCCTACTCTTTATTATTTTCTTTTGTCTGATGACTACACGCCTGGGACTTCTATTTTTAACAAACATTTGAAACCTGGCAGATGACAGCTCTTAGTTTATAATTGTTGGTTAAAAATAGGGTTCTCAACAGGTAGTTGTTAAAAATAGAAGGGGACTGACTCACCCAGGAAGGTCACCTGATAATAGTGATTATCTTGACATAACTGGAAAATGGTACAATAGAAGGGAACAGAAAATGCCAGGTCAACATCAGCACTCTCAATCAAGGGAACTAAAAGCTGTAAGTTATGCAACAGGCAGACAGTTGGCAGTGCCAAGAATCTGCTCCAATCTGCCCGCACCCTGTACTGAAACAGAGTGACCTTCTTGGAAGTGGGTGAATTTACCCTGCTATTTCTGGCACAAGTTCCGGTTCTCAGGCTCTTTACTCTACCAATTGCACTTCTAAAGTAAGAAATATGTTATCTGCCTGCCACTGAGTCCTTGGTGCCAAACACATTCCTTCAATGATGTGGGGACAAGTCCTGCAATCACTGAGCATAGGAGGACAGCAGGTTAAAACTCGAAGGAATGAGGACAGAACCCTGGCCAGCTTGTCTTGGGAAAGTTACCTGGCTTGCAGCTGATGCACCACCTTTTCCTAGAGTAAGGACGGAGGGATAGCTTAAGCAGACAGACAGACAAGACAGACAGACACAAATATATCTCGCACATAAGCATGCTGCTGTTGTCAGGTGCTGTTGAGACAACTTTGACTCGCAGTGACCTCCTGTGACACAGCAGAACTGTCCCATAGGGTTTTCTAGACTGTCATTTTTTTATGGGAGCAGATCACCAGGTCTTTCTCCTGCAGGGTGGCTGGGTGGGCTAGACCTGCCAGCCTTTCTGTTAGCAGCTGAGAGCTTCACTGTCATGCCACGAGGTCTCCTACACACATGCATAAATATGGATATATATATTTAATAATACTGAAATGTACCCTTTTCTTACCTGCAATTACATAATACCCGAAATGGCTATAAAGATATGATGTGTCTCCTTCAAAAAATAACAAATATTATCCTTTTGAAAACAGCTAAGGAAAAGTATACGGATGACTGTTCTCAGTTCTTCGCCTTTCTCCATTATTATGCTTATTTTCTTTTGTTGTGATTTATCACTGTTATTAGAAAGTTTTCAATTGTAAGTTCTCCTTCGGGGAGGGCCAGCAATGCCCACATCTCTTTCTCTAGCCCTCCTCTGAGCCACAAGCCTAGCCTCCTTGCTGCTTGGTGGCTGAGACAGATTAACCGGTGAGCAATATACTCACAGGCTTACTTGTGCTTACTTAGTAATCTGTAGTGCACAATTTCACTTGTCTTTAAACACAAATCAGTCTTTGCATACCTTGCTTACTGGGAAACCCGTCCCTGCTTGGTAGACATCTTTCTCCCTGCATATCCATATCAAGTTCCAGGACCTCAAACCACATGTCAAACTCTGCTGACTGGGAACCTGTTCCCCACAAATCCTGCTGCTATACCTGCCTCATTTTCCCGGTCAGTGGCCTCTCTTGTCACCTGTACTCACTTAACTACTCTCCATTTTTCCTATTCTTTTTCCTCCAGTCCGTCTGCCTTTAACCACGGAATACACTGATAAAACCAACATCTGACTCAGGCATTCATTTACTTAAAACCTTTAATGAATTTCTCTTCCCTGTAGAACTAAGTCTAAAATTCTTGGTGGTTGTTGCACACTGTCAAGTCAATTCTGACTCATAGTGACCCTACAGGACAGAGTAGAACTGCCCCCATAGAGTTTCCAAGGAGGGGCTAAGGGATTCAAACTGTGGATCTTTTGCTTAGCTACTGAATTCTTAACCACTGTACTGCCAGGACTCAACAAGAGATATAAAACTACTCCCCCAAACTCACTTGTGGTAGCAGACAGCAGACATTAGAACCATCCATGTCTCAATATCTAGTTCAAGGGCCTCTTCTGATGCTTCTAGCTGACATGTCCATGATCAGAATTATTCACAATACTCTCAAGTCATGGACTTATCTACCATGTGGATGTGAATGAGTCTAGGCACATCAGTCAACTTGATAGCTTGTACAAATAAAGAGTGAAACAAAACTGGTCATACATGATTCATAGGCAACAGGACAGGTTGAAAGAGAATGGCTGAAGATGCCACCAGCTCTGCCATGAGGGGTGTCAGAAGTCACAGAAGAGAAGCGGTGAGTGGTGAGAGAAAGGAAGCTCCCTCAGCTCACAGCATCAGACTTCCCCTGGCCTGTCTACTTAAATAATGGGAACCCTTTTGGTCTACTCATTGGTCAATGCCTCCAACCAACCTTCCCAGTGGAATTCCACATTCTTTCATGGATTGGGTCAGGCTGCTCTTTCAGCATCCAGAAAGCCATGCCCTTGGTCCTCCCAGAAGATAAGGGGTAAAGGAAAAAAAAAAGAACACAAAGCCCCAAACTGCATCTCTGTCCATCGTTAGAGAAAAACTAAGACTTAGGAGTGTGAAATCTATTTGCCTCAGTTTTTAAATTGGTTAGCACATATGCATACTGAATACTAAGCAGGTCTCCTTCCTTTTGTGGATGAGGAGGTCAGCTTCAAGAGTAAGCAGGTGCCTGAGGATTCCTGCTCAGATGACAGAGACTTAGGTCGTCGGTATGCAATCACTCTGTCCTGATGCTTCTTTGCAGTGAAAAGACCTGGGGCTTTGGAGCTGAAACGCGTACCGAAGCCAGCTCTTCAAAGATTGGACTAGACTGTGGGACATAGTGTGACGCAGGAGGTGTGTGTACTTTTTGTTTTAATACCTATATGAGGCTGTCCAAACAGCTCCTCCATGGAGGGGAAAAGGGAAGGTGGAGAGGAGGGGACAAGTGTCGGCTGAGTGGATACCAGAAGTAGAGTGGAAAGGAAGAGTGTGCCGTCACAGGGTGAGGCCAGTAGAAAGAGTTGCATAGAGGCATGTGTTAAGGGTTTTATATGGCAAATTGTCTTGGGTTGTAAATTTTCACTTAATTACAATTTAAAAAGGAAAGAAAGAAAGAAAGATCTGGGGCTTTTGATTATCGCTGAAATATTTTGCCTATTTCAGAACTCCATCAAGATGACTCCAGGTGACGGTGACACCAAGTGTGTCAGGGTACAACTGCATTCCACAGGGTTTTCAGTGGCTCATTTTCTGGAAGTAGATCACCAGGCCTTTCTTCCAAGGTGCCTCTGGACAGATGGCAGCCTTCTGGTTAGCAGCCCAATGCTCAGACCGTTTGCACCATCCAGGGACTCTAACGTCAGAAGAAATGGAGCCAAATCCAAGGGTGGGGGTGAGGAAGGTTCTAGACTGTAAGGCTGAAGACTTGGGTCTCGTGATGCTGTGATTCACTCTCTAGGAGCAAGTTTTTGGTGGGGATGGTGGTGAGACTGTGGAGAAATGAGGGACATTTTAGGTGCCTGTCATGTTTGGGCACTGAACTATGTGCTTGATGTGTGACACCCTTGAGAACCGCAACCACCTACATCGAACATGACAGCATCCCTAGAATCTGGAACGGAGACCGGTGGAATCAATGCGACTCAGGTGTTCATTCCTGGATCCCATTTCCTCAATAAAGTAAAGCCTGTAAACCAGAAAATAACTGCATGCTTTGTTTCAGAAAATTCCTGCGTATCAACTTATCTGAAGCAATGGGCAATGCTTGCTTGGCCAACAACACTCCCTTGTCAGGCATTGCTTCTAGCCTTTTGCCTGGTTATGCTCACCAACTCTACACTGCTGTGTTATAGACTCTGCCAATCTCAACCAGTTGCACCTTGAACAACCTGCCACAAATCACTTGAGTGTAGGGCCTAAAACTCTAAGTATTGGTATCAAGTACGTTTTGAGACACTACTAACTTTGTCAAAGTGGTGCTGTCCCTTAGCACATCTGTTGAACCCATTGCCATCAAGTGGATATCAAGTCATAGCGACCCTGTAGGACACAGTAGAACTACTCTGTACAGAGCGGCTGGTGGCTCTGAACAGCTGAGTCCTGGGTTAGCAGCCAAGCTATTAACCACTGCACCAGAAGACCTTCTCTCCTACCAGGTGAATTCTGATAAATTCAGCCGTGCCTTATCAGTGAATGGTCTAGGTATTTCGTTGCCATTTTATTGATAAGGAAATTATGATTCAGAGGGATTGAGAGACTACACCTGCATCACAAAGCCAGTAAATCTGGTAGAACCAGACACAAATCCCAGTGTCTGCTCTCCAAGACCAGGTTGTTTCTCCTTACCAGGGAACTTTTCACTTCCTTATCTGCAAAAAAATGCCTAACAGTAAGATTCTTCCTTGCTGGCTTCAAACTCCAATAAAATACATCTAAGTATTTTTATAGCCACAGTAATTTTTCTTACCTTCTCTTTCTCTTGTGTTGAAATGTTTTCCCAAATTTTATTCCCCAAGTTCTATTTGTTGCCATCTGTCTAAATAAATTGCAAGCCAGCAGAAAAGAACCCTATTAGACCTTTTTTATTGTGGTAAAATACACAGAACATAAAATTTGCCGGTGTAACTGTTTTAAAGTGAATGATTCAGTGGCACCTAGGATGTTCACAAGGATATGTAGCCATCAGTACTATCTACTTCCAGAACAATTCCATCATCCTGAAAGGAAATTCCATACCTACTAAGCAGTCACTCCTCATTCTCCCCTTCCCACAGCCCCTGGCAACCACTGATCTGCTTTCTGTATCCATGGACTGGCCTGTTCTGGGTATTTTACATACATGGCATCATACAGCACGTAGCCCTTTGAGTCTGGCTTCTTTCACATCTTTTCAAGGTCCTATGAGAGTCTGTATTCTGCAATGTGCATGATATATTTTTGACACTGAATAGTTACAAAGGAATAATCCAAATGCATTCATTACTATGATTCAGAGTTTGTCTCCTACTGGGAGGGGAGAAAAAGTGGTCCTTATAGGTAACAATGTGAAAGGAAACCGTCCACATCCCTTGGCCACTTGACCCAAGGAGGAGCTCTCTAGCAATCACCCAGACTCTGGGCTGAGCCCAGCCAAGCCAGGTTGCAGAGCATGATAAGAAATATTTGTGCGATAGGCACATTGCCAGTAATCTGGGCTTGGCTGGGTCTTTGTTGGTTTACCTGGTCTTTCCTCGCAGATTCCTTTCATGTACATGATACAATGTGGTGAACTGCTAGAAGAAGCCAAGTTACAGGCTGAGGTTTCAGCTGGGATCCACATTGCCCTTCAGACAGTGAAGTTCAATTTCAATCACCTTATATGCATGCAAACCCTGGTGGTGTAGTGGTTAAGTGCTATGGCTGCTAGCCAAAAGGTCAGCAGTTTGAATTCAACCAGATGCTCCTTGGAAATCATATGGGGCAGTTTTACTCTGTCCTATAGGGTTCCTATGAGTTGGAATTGACTGGATGGCAGTGGTTTTATATGTATACATATATGCATGCAAAAGCTGGACAAAGAAAAAGGAAAGCCCAAAGAACTGACATATTTGATACGGTATTGGCAAAGAGTATAGAATGTACCACAGACTGCCAAAAAGTGAATAAGCCTTTCCTTTGAAAGTAGCCAGAATGCTCCCTGGAAGCAAGGATGGTGAGATCTCATCAGCTAACTTTGGATATGTCATCAAGAGGGATCAATCCCTGAAAAAAGACATCATGCTTGGTAAACCAGAGTCAGCAAAAAAGCAGAGGACTCGATGAGATGGACTGACCTAGTGGATGCAACAACAGACTCAAACGCAGCAAAGATTTTAAGCATGATCCAGGAGTTTGCAGCGTTTTGTTCTGCTGCACGTTGGGTCATTGTGAGATGGAACTGATTCAGTGGACCCTGACAAGAACCACAAAAAGAGGCGGGAGGACAGTTTCTTTCTCCGTGCCTACCATGAACCACTGACGACTTCATCTCTCATGCCTACAGAAGCTGGTCAAAATATGATCACTGAGCATGTGGACTCCTTCTGGGGGATGCTGAGGCACTCGTGCTGAGAGTGGGTGTCTTGGAGACACTCAGATTGAAAAGGCTGCTGTCTGAACAGTTCATTCAGTTAAGCACCCAGAGGGAAGTGTAGACTGCAGCATACTCAAAACCGCTTCTCTCAAACCCCTAAAAACGTCAAAGAAATCGTATGCTTACTACTGATAAATTTAAATCATGACTTAATGTCAAAGAAAAATATAAATCTTTTCTTCAGCAACAACTCAACACTTAAAAAATTTACTTCTTCATTTCCTTTCCCAGTTAATGTCAAACTGAATACTGATGTTTGAGACATTTACTAAAAGGAGGTTTTATGTCTCTTCCTAGAGGATTTCTTTTTCTCCTGCCTTCTGAGTTATGAATGATATGGGATGTAAAAATACAAAAAGAAAAGCTAAAAAATGTCGTCACTTTTCCTCTTTTCAACCTTCAAGATAAAGTAAAAGGTCACAATGAGTTCAAAAATGTTTATCTTTGTAAATATTGCACAGGACACCATAAATTGAGATAAATGTCACAGAAGCCACCAGGACATATGTTGTTGGTAAGTGCCTTCAAGTTGATTCTGACTCATAGCAATGCCACGTACTGCACAAAGAAACACCACCCAATCCTGTGCTATCCTCTCAATCATTACAATGTTTGAGCCCATCAGTGCAGAGTCTTTCTCTTTTTCACTGACCCTCTGCTTTACAAAGCATGATATCCTTCTCTGGGGACTGGTCCTCTCTAATCACATGTCCAAAGCACATGAGAAAGTGTCTCACATCCTCACTTTAAGGGGCCTTCTAGCTGTACTTCTTCCAAGGCAGATTTGTCTTTTCTTTGGGCAGTCCATCATGCATTCAATATTTTTTGCCAGTACTGTAATTCAAAGGCAACAGTTCTTTGGTCTTCCTTATTGATCATCCATCTTTCATGTGCATATGAGGTCATTGAAAAATATCATGGCTTCTGTTAGGCACGCCTTAGTCCTCAAAGTGACACCTTTGCTTTTAACACATGGAGGAAGTCTTTTGGAGCAGATATGCCCAAGGTAATATGTCGTTTGATTTTTTGACTGATGCTCCCATGGGTATTGATTGGGGATCCAAGTAAAATGAGATTTTTGACAACTTCAGCATTTTCGCAGTTTATCATTATGTTGTTTATTCATCCACCTGTGAGGATTTTTGTTTTCTTCATGTTAAGGTACAACCCATACTGAAGGTTGTAGCTTTGGATCTTGGTCAGTATTTCAAGTCTTCCCTTTCAGTAATCAAAGTTGTGTCATTTGCCTATCACAGGTTGTTAGTGAGTCTTCCTCCAGTCCAGATGTCACATTCTTCTTTGTGTAATCCAGTTTCTTGGACTATCTGGCTCAGCATACAGACTGAATAAGGTGAAAGAATAACATACTGGCACACACTTTTTCCTGATTTTAAACCAGGCATTGTAGCCTGGTTCTGTTCAAAAGGCTGCCTCTTCTACAGGTTCTGCATGAGTACAGTTAAATATTATGGGGTTCCCATTCTTCACAATGTTTTCCATAATTTGTTATGATCCACACAGTGGAATGTCTTTGCATAGTCAATAAAACACAGGTGAGCATCTTTCCAGTATCCTCTGTTTCAGCCAAGATTCATCTGACATTGGCAGTGATGTGTTTCATTCCACATCCTCTTTTGAACATGTCTTGAATTTCTGCCATTCCCTGTAGATGTACTGGTGCAACCGTTTGAGAATTATCTTCAGCATAATTTTACTTGTGTGTGTGATATTAATGATATTGTTAGATAATTTCCTCATTTTGTGGAATCACCTTTCTTTGGTATTGCATGTAAATGGTGTCTTCCAATTGGCAGCCAGGTCGCTGTCTTCCAAATTTCTTCGCATGGATGAATGAACATCTCCAGTGCTGCATCCTTTTGTTGAAGCGTCTCGATTGATATTTCGTCAAGTCCTACAACCATCTTTATCACCAATTTCTTTAGTGCAGCTTGGACTTCTTCCTCCACACCATTGGTTTTTGATCATATGCTACCTCCTGAAATGGTTGAACATTGACCAATTTTGGGGGATACAGTCACTCTGTGTATTCTTTCCCTCTTCTTTTGGTGCTTCCTATTTTGTTCAATTTTTTTTTTTACCCATAGAATCCTTCGATACTACACCTCAAATCTTCAACTTTTTCTTTAATTCTTTCAGCTCGAGAAATGCTGAGCATATTTTTCTCTTTGGGTTTCCTAGCTCTAAGTCTTGGTACATCATTATAACACTTTGCTTTGTCTTCTTGAGCCATCTGTTAAGTCTACTGTTCAGGTCTTTTATTTCACTCCAGAATGATGCCCAAACTCCTGCAAACAGAAAAGGTCATGATAAATTTCAGGGGATCCATTGACCCCTCTGGTTAAAAATTCCTGTGTTAGATGCTTACCACATTTTCAAGGAAAGCTAATGTTTTATAATTTCACATCAATCTTAGTGTACTGGAGAGTGTCAGTATTTTAAGTCACCTCATAAATTGACTATGGTCATATGAATATAAATCAAGGAAAATTAGAAGTTGTCTAAAATGAAATGGAACCACTGAAGATCAATATCCTAGAGATCAATGAGCTGAAGCAGACTGGTATTGGCCATTTTGAATGATCTACTTCCCACTGAAGTAGATCATTCAAAATGGCCAATACCATCATGTATGATGTTCTTGATGTCATTCCACAACTTGTGTTAAGTTTTGGTCCTTAGCATTCAATGGGTCAAACCTATTCTTGAGATAGTCTCTAAATGCAAGTAGAACATCTCAAGGTAGCACTTTGACTTGTTCTAAGTTTCCGTAGTATCTATTTCAACTTGCAATCAATGCTCTGTTCTTCAGCCAGTCTATGGCTTTTGATGGAGGATACTGAACTTCTCCCTTGCTTTTTTCCACAAATGTAGTAGATTTGATTCCTGTGTGTTCCATATGACAAGCTCCATGTGTATGATCACCTTTTGTGTTGTTGAAAATGGTACTTGCAATGAGTAAGTTACTGGTCTTGCAAAATTCTAGCATGAGATCTCCGAAAATGTTTCTACTACCAAGGCCACATTTTTCAACTGCTGATCCTTCTTTGCTTCCAACTTTTGCATCCCAATCACCAGTAATGATCAATGGATCTTTATTGCATGTTTGATCAACTTAGACTGCAGAAGTTGGAAAAAAATCTTCAATTTCTTCATCTTTGGCCTTAGTGGCTGGTGCTTAAATTTGAATAGCAGTCACATTAACTGGTCTTTTTTGTAGGAGTATAGGTTTTATACTATCACTAACAGCATTGCACTCCAGGATAGATTTTGAAATGTTCTTTTTGATGATAAATTTGATGCTGTTCCTCTTCAGTTCTTCGTTCCCACTGAAGTAGATCATTCAAAATGGCCAATACCAGTCTGCTTCAGCTCATTGATCTCTAGGATATTGATTTTCAGTGGTTCCATTTCATTTTAGACAACTTCTAATTTTCCTTGATTTATATTCATATGACCATAGTCAATTTATGAGGTGACTTAAAATACTGACACTCTCCAGTACACTAAGATTGATGTGAAATTATAAAACATTAGCTTTCCTTGAAAATGTGGTAAGCATCTAACACAGGAATTTTTAACCAGAGGGGTCAATGGATCCCCTGAAATTTATCATGACCTTTTCTGTTTGCAGGAGTTTGGGTATCATTCTGGAGTGAAGAGTATAACCTTTGATGACCCAAGAATCAGAAGAGTCTTTGCTCTAAGATGTTATTAAACTACAGTGATTTTAAAGGTTTACTTTAACCCTGAAATTCTATGAAGTCAGTTACGTCTTAGTCAAGGATATTACATGATATATTGTCAGCTCTGTAACATACTGACTCACATTGACTGTTTTCAAAAAAGTTGTCTCCCAATCACTATCACGCCTTCATCCTTCTTAACATTTGCTAGTAATACATTGCCTTGGGTTACTTACAAACCTCCCTGTAATTGCCACCCTTTCATAGTACATATAAATAATGCTATTTATAAATGAATTGATCTAACATTGTTATGGATTGAATTGTGTCACCCAAAAATGTATGTCATCTTGGCTAAGCCACGACTCTCAGTATTATACAACCATCCACGCTTTGTCATCTGATGTGAATTTCCTTTGTATTGTAAATCCTATCTCTATGATGTTAACCAGACAGGATGAGAAGCAGGTATGTTAATGAGGCAGGACTCATTCTAGAAGATTAAGCTTGATGGCACTTGGCTGCTTGGCTGAGCGAATCTTTCTGTAAACATAAAAGAGAGAAGTAAATAGAGAGACAAGGGCTCTCATACCACTAAGAATGAAGAACAAAGGAGGAAAAGCGTCCTTTGGATCTGGGGTCCCTGTGCTGAGAAGCTCTTAGAGCAGAGGAAAACTGATGATGAGGACCTTCCTCAGAGCTGACAGAGAGAAAGCCTTCCCCTGGAGGTGGCACCCTGAATCAGACTTCTAGCCTCCTAGACTATGTGACTAAATACCTCTTTGTTAAAAGCATCCACTTATGGTATTTCTATTATACCAGCAGCAGATAGCTAAGACAAATGTATTTGGTAAGTTTAAGAGTCCATCATCCTTTTAAGAAGCAGGATGACATTCTATGATTGACCATTCCTTCACACAGGCTCACAATTTCTTATTCTCAATCCCAATTCAGAAAGCTCTGAAGACAGAGTTTTTCCTCCCTCTTTTGGTAGTAAGCATGACCTTACTTGAACTCATGTGGCAGCAAAGCCTGATCTGAACTGAAATGAGGCCATTTATAGTCCTTACTTATCCCCTTTTCATCAACAATCATCACACTTCTCACTGTAGAGATATTATTGCTTGATTATGGAATGCAGAGCTCTACCTTGGTTCGGGTGCCATGTAGCACATCTATAGTATGTGTGCTGTGTTACTTTCCTAAAATGCAAATGATTAATTCTGAATTCCTAAATACACCTGGCGCCAAAGGACCTCAGATAACAGCTTGTGGATCTATACCATGATATTGCCTTAAAAAAGATACACATAGTCCACAATAGCAAAAAGGTAGAATCAACCCAGATGCCCAACAATAGAAGAATGGATAGGTAAACTGTGGTACATATACTCAATGGAGCACTATGCAATGATAAAGAATAACGATGATTCCAGGAAACATCTCCTAACCTGGTTTCAACTGGAAGAGTAGTCAGCGACAAAAGGACAAATACTGTATGAGACCTCTACGATAAGATCTCAAAAACAGACTTGTGTATAGAAGAAAAGACTCTTTGACAGCTGCAAGGGAGGGGAGGGAGGGAGGGAGGGCAAGGGGGGGAGGGTTTAGTTTAGATAGTTACTAGAAATCTAGTTGGGAGAAAGCGGTGACAGCACACATTAGGAACAAGAACAACATTAAGTGGACTTCAGCATAACTTGAGTACTCCTTCCATCTTAACTCAATACTGCAAGGATAGAGTAGCTGGGGCAGGGGGCGGGGGACCATGCTCTTAGGCAAATTCCAGGCCAATTGGCACAACTAGCATTTTGCTAAGAGAGCTCTCTGCACCCCACATTGGTGAATGGCGTCTGGGGTCTTAAAAGCTGCCAAGCTGCCATCCGAGGACACAGCAAATGGTCCCAACTCAGCAGGAACGGATGCTCACCGAGGGCCAAAATGGCATGCGGTAAAGACAACCGAGAAGAGAGAGAGACCCACAACTGTGGGTGCCTACATCGACCTGGGACCGGAAGAACCGGATGGTGCCCAGCCACCACCAGTGATAGCCATGACGGAGCTCACAGAGAGGAGCCTCACTGGCAACACAAGAATAAAAAGAGGTGCATCATGAGATCTCCACTAAAAGACCTCAATTGATGGTCCAGCGGTTTGGGGGTTCCTCTGAGAGCATGGCCCCCGGCCCTGATGCTGCCGTTCCCATAAATTATAACAAAGGTCCACTCTGGACAGGAATGGAATGGACTTGGCAATGCAGAGTAACCATATGTTGGAAGCACTTTATGGTTCTATACATCTATAGGATATCATCTTGCTGACATCTGGCTGGAGGAAGGGGAGTGGACGGACAGGAGGGGAAAGGAGACTATTGGGAGGATGAGACATGTATGGAGTAGAGACGAATAGTATGCAGTTACCGGACAGGGAGAGCAGTGGAAGCTGCATATAGGGGGGCATGTAAATTTTCATGTGAATGTACATTTTCACTCAGTTATGTTAAATAAAAAAATAAATTAATTAATTAAAAAAAAAGATACACATAACACTAACAGTAGCATTTGTAATATATACGAAGTCTGACAAGCCCACGAACTTAATTGTTCTAACTGCTGCATACCTCATTACTGAAGGTCACTAAGGTCATCTTTGAAGTACTCCCCCTGGGAAGCTGTGTACCAATGCCAGTGCCTAGTCCACCCTTCAAAGCAATTTTAGAACTCTTTCTGTAATGGCAATTGTGCAAGGTGGCATGGTGGCATGTTTGCAAACTTAACTGTATAAGTTGTCTGTGAGGGAGCTTTTAGCCGGTAAACAAATAAGTGTATTGGAACACCCTCCCTACTCACCTAATCTGGCCCCCAATGACTTTTTCCTTACATGAAGATAAAGGAAGTATTGAAAGGAAGACGATGACATTTAGCACATCAAGGGTAATATGACAACAGCTCCAAGGGCCATTCCAGAAAAAGGATCCCCAAAGTGCTTTGAAGGGTGAACTAGGCGCTGGTGTTGGTGCATAGCTTCCCAAGGGGAGTACTTTGAAGGTGATCGTAGTGACATTCAGCAATGAGGTATGTAGCACTTTTTCTAGGATGAGTTCGTGAACTTCATTGTCAGTTCTTGTAGCTTTTATAAGTTTCTGTGTGCCTGTCTGGTCACTCTTAAAAAGATTTTTTTTTCCTTTCTCCAAACTAGATTTATAGTTATTTCTAATTTTTGATAGATATGCTTTTAAGTATTTGTTTACTTTGCCACTACTATTGGTTGGAAAGTGGAGGAGAAGGAAACATAGGCAAGAATTGGGGCCTGATATTGAGGTCTATGTATGGTTGGTTCTATACTCCAGTTACAGGACATCGCACTCAGTGGGTAAAACAGATGAAGAAATCACTATAAATTGATTAACAACACCGTAGAGTGACAATGTATTACTACACTGGCTGGAAGCAAGACATCTGAGCATGTATTCATTTTTTAAGCCGCCAAGTTCAAACTCTACCATGGATTTGTAGTCTAAAATGTATTAGGCTGTGACTCAGGTTCTGGTGTCGTCACAAGCATTTATACCTCCCTAGTCCCTAGATAAACATGGTTTAATTCTTAAACCTATGTCCAGAGTTTCAGCCTAAGGTGACCTAAGAAGGTGGCTGTCTTCAGAGGCATACTTAACTAGGATGTTTCTACAACATGCATCAGGAAATTGCAGTTAGAGTTCAAATCCATCTGACATTTCAATCAGAACGTGATTTAAATAGCTAGCTAGACATGGCAATTTATTTAATATATTTGAGGAAAAAACCAGACAAAAATAATGCTACTCTTGAACAAGATTAACAGAACAAGTACCTGGAGTCCCATCATGTAGGAATCGAACCAGGAGCTTTTAAACAACTATTGGGCTTTAGCAGCTGTGTTGCAGGTGTGACAGGGGGAGAGGGGCAGCAAGATAGCCTCCTCCTCCCAACTTTCCATTAACTTAGAAATGATAGATCAGAGCAGAGATGCGCGGCCCTTCTGAAGAGACTGCCAGGTCAGTGAGACTGGACTGTGACCAGATGGGCTGTCTTCTGGGGAGTGGTAGGAGTGGAGAGGGGCAGGAAGTGTCTGCTGGTGACACAAAAAGGAGAATATTAGAGACAATTGTCAACAGTGCCCACCCAAACCCTGACTTGCGGAGAAAGTAAAGTCAGTCTTAGCCAGCTGACTTCCAGCACTGCCATCTGGTGAGTCAGGCAGTCTCTGCCGGTGCCCGCAGCGTTCAATTTTGCCACCAACTTCTCTTGTCCCGATCCATACTGCTGAACACTCTTTTGATTCTAACTATCTTTCTTGGGCATAGACAGAGATTGTCCGGGTGTAACAGCTGTACTGCAGATTATTAAACGGGCTTTCTGACTTTGCATAGCAATTCGCAGAGCTGACCCAGAGGAAGGCATCCTTACCTATGCAGGTTTCTGAGTGCGGAAACCTGATGCATTCCTGTCCAGCAGCTTCTGACACACATGACAGTAGAGAGCAGCACTGCCCACTGGGTTTCTGAGTGCACTCTTTGCAAAAGCAGAACACCACGTCTTTCTCCCTGGGAGCAGCTGACGAGGTCCAACCACCAGCCTTTCCCAATTAGCAGGGAGCAAGACTGGGGCTCCCTGGGGAGGCTCAGAGTTCAGGTAAACACCAGAAGGTAGTACTTGCCCCTTCCCTCTCCCATGGAAGTCACCTCAAGGCTGCCCCCATGCTTTCTCCAGCTTTCCAATTTGAGTCCTCAGTGCTGAATTTCTTGCAAACAACCGAGGCAATGTAATCGAAATTCAGTGCTGTGTAAAATGAACTCTGCATCACCAAGAATGCACAGACAGTAAAAGAAACTATCACTAGGTGAAGTCCTAATACTTTGTCAAGAACCCATAGCACTCCCTTAAAAGGGCTGCAGATTCCACATGGACTCTGTATTTTCTGAGTTAAGATTGGAAATGATTATGAAGTTATTTGAAGTGGCAGTGGGACAGGTCACATTTGACAGGGCTGTGATATTGATTTGCTCCAAGCAGGTTTTAAAAATGGATGTACTGTTGTTTCTTACAGCATAGAAATACAGAGGTAAAATTTAAAAAATAATAATAATGTTAATGAAACAGAATCTGATTTTTCAGCTATGCTAACTGCTGTAATACAGGAAGAGCATTTGGGGTAGAGAAAAGGACCTTCTTTTCCCTCTATAAAGTCTAGGAAGAAAAATGGCTATAGACTGCCAAGTTAGAAAAGAGAGAATCACATCTAGAATGCGATGTAATAAGTGACAAAGAAATCAAGTATTTGGCATGCTGATAACTATAAATGTGGAATGTGTAGCTTTTAACAATTTCAGTCAGATGCCTGTTTTTAAAGAATAATGATGTACATTTTCAGACAGTATATGCCACCTTTATACTCACAGAATTCATGTTGCTGAAGTACAGAATTCCAGCAGTCTGTGTCATTTCTTGAAACAAATTCACTTCTTAAAAATATTGTAAAACAACCCCATTGTTTTCTGTGGCGTTAGCAGAGGCTGCCGCACAGAGACTGCAATTTCAGGTTGAACACTTTTCTCAGCGATACTGTTCTTTATGTATGTTGGTAAAAATCCGGATTTAAAAAAAGGAAATAGAGATTAGAGGCCATTGACCTGCTGTGCACAGCTCTACTTAGGCCTGTTAGCAGTTGGGGCCTGGATTGCTGCAAAAAAGAAGAACTTGTTTTTTGAATTCCATCTAATTCTGTAAATAAACATGCAGAGTACCTACTATGCTTCAGGTGATGTGCTAGAAATTGGAGATTGAAAAATAAAAAGACAAAGCCTTTATCCTCAAGGAAACTTGAGTCCCATAGGGGACAGACAAGTGACATGGTTAAGACGCTGACTCAGGCCCTTAACTTGATCCCTTTGGTTAGCTGCCTTGGACAAGTTATCTTCATTCATCTGCCTTGTCTGAATTGGGGGGTGGATGTTAAAACTCACCACTGTAGAGTCAATTCAGATTCCTAGTGACTCTACAGGACAGAGGAGAACTGCCCCATAGGGTTTCCTGGGCTTTAATCTTCATGGAAGCAGACAGTCACATTTTTCCCCTTTGGAGTGGCTGATAGTTTGAAGGGACCTTTTAGTTATGGCTGAACAGTAACCACTGTGCCACCAGAGATCGTTAGCAGTGGTTAGAGCGTAGCTTCAGGTATTTACCAGGCCCCAGGCCTTCTAAATTCAGACATTTGCTTTGGTAAGAACATGTTTGTCAGGGTCAGCTCGTGAGATTGATATTTAAAATCAGAAAGCCAATTGTATAAGAAGTTCAGATACACAATTAAGATCATATAAATCTTAGCTTTCTGATGCATATAATGGAATTATTGAATTTACTTCAACATAGAATTATTTTGGAGAATGAACAAGGTAACGCCTGGTGAATCTTTCTGAAATGCTGTGTTATCATGGCACTCTTGCTCATATAAATCCTCCATATTTTTAGGAAGACTACAGTTCAACAGTTTAGCATTAATCTTTGATGTATTCCCCAACTGCTTCTCAAGTTTCATCTCCAGTTACTCCTTCAGAGTGAACTCTCTGTAACTGACTGTTCGTGGTCTGAATGCTCATCTGGAGTACCTCTCCACTTGGCTTTTGTTCGTACAGTTTTCTTCCCCTTGCAACTTCCCATTGAATGATCTTTTGACATTTTCTCCCTTTATACAAGATTAATCTCCTCATTAAGCCTCTTAATTACTCCATCTCACAGTCTACTCCTTCCTTTGAACTTCATGGTTGCCCTGAAAATGCAGTAGCCACTGGTCACTAAGCATGTGTGACTCCTGAGGACTTGAAATATGAATTTTCCCAAAAGACATGTGCTGGATATGGTAAGGTACACAGTAGATTTCAAAGATTTAATGCAACCAAAAAGAAAAATACTGCCTTAGTAACATTTTATGCTGGCTATATGTTGAAATGATAATATTCCACCTATTTATTCTTTAAATGTGACTAGTGTACAATTTGTCATACACTTTTGAAAACTGGACAGTGAATAAGGAAGACAGAAGAAGAATTGATGCCTTTGAATTATGGTGTTGGAGAACATTGAATGTACCATGAACTGCCAAAAGAACAAACAGATCTATTCTGGAAAAAGTCCAACCAGAGGGCTTCTTGGAAGCAAAGATGGCAAGACTGTGTCTTACATACTTTGGACATGTTATCAGGAGGGATCAGTCCCTGGAGAAGGACATTATTTTGGGTAGACTGGAGGGTCACTGAAAAAGAAGACCCTCTATGAGATGGATTGACCCAGTAGCTGCAGCAATGGGCTTAAGCATAAAAATGATTGTGCACGTAGTGCAAGACTGGACACTGTTTTGTTCTGTTGTGTATAGGGTCGCTGTGAGTTGGAGCTGACTTGACGACACCTAACAACAACATTACAATTTAAATTACATATGTGGCTGTGTTTGTCGTGCTTCTATTGGACAGCGTTTTTCTAGAGCCTCTGCTGTTTGCCCCGTGTGTCTGGCCCTCACTCACACCTGCCTTATCCTCTTATCGCTTTTCACAGGTGGATGTCTAATTTCCCCAAATGAGATGGTGACTGCCTTGGGGACAGGCTCAGTCTTATGATGACTATATCATCCTACTCAGGAAACTTACTTAATGTATAGTAAAATCCAAAACAAAGTTGCCAGTGGGGTCAATTCCAACTCATGGTGACCTCACATGTATCTGAGTAGAATTACTCCATCAGGTTTTCAGAGGCTGATTTTTTCCATGTAGATCTCCCAGTATCTCTTCTGAGGTGAGTCTGGGTGGGTTCAGACCATCAACTTTCTGAGCTAGCAGCTGAACTTTGACACAGTAGATTTCAGAGACTTAACACAACAAAAAAGAAAAATACCTCCTTGGTAATACATTGGTTGCATGCTGAAATGATAAAAATTGTACCTGCTTTCTTTCTAAACCTTTGTGCCACCCAAGGATACCACTCATTGCCACTGCCATCAGTGGCAACTCATAGTGACCCTCTAGGACAAAGGACCCTCAGTAAACAATGGTTGAATGTATAACGTCACCTGAAGACCAATCACAGAAATCCTGTAAATAGCTATGTCCCGGAAGTGTCTTCTAAACACATCTAATACGAAAAATGAGATCTACTTTATAGGTCCCTTTAGCCATACTGACGCTGAAAAGGTTTGAACAGAGTTGTAAAATTTAGGGTGGGGGGTCCTATTTGATGGCTGACTTCAGACAAACGTATAATACTTCGTTCTGGGCTTGCAGGATGTTTTTTGGTAACACAGTAAGGATTTATTTGTTCATGCTGTATTTTTGTCATTTTTTTGTATTATTTCTTTTCTGATCTCAAGAGTTTTGTGGCTTGATGATGATGACAAAAGTTAGTTGCAAAATCTCCTAAAAAAATTGATGCCCCACGGCAAGATGTCACACGTGAGACTTTGCATGGCCCTGGGTTTTCTTCTAGTCTACAGTTAGGAGAAATCCCTTTAATTTGGAGATGATTCCCATTGGAATCCCAGAAAGACTTAAAGGATTTGTAGGTGTTCATAAGAGTAAATGGCATTACTTACTGTCCTGAAAGCAGAAGCAGGAGGTGTCCCTGTTTCTTATACGTTACCATCAGAAAAAATTTTATACATAGAATGGTGGCTCAGTCAACAGTTTTCAGATTATACTGAACTCCATCAACAGTCAAAACAGCACGGGGGATTCGGATTAGCATGAAGGGAACATTTGCCGATAACAAAAGACCAAACCCACTGCCACTGAATGCATTCTGACTCATAGGGACCATTTATACCAAACCAAAACCAAATCCACTGCCGTTGACTTGGGTCTGACTCATAGGGACCCGAGAGGTCAGAGTAAAATTGCCCCATAGAGTTTCCAAGGAGTGTGTGGTAGATTTGAACTGCTGACCTTTTGGTTAGCAGACACAGCGCTTAACCCACTATGCCACCAGGGTTTTCATGGCTATCTATAGGAAGAACTATTAAACGGTAGACCAGGTCTTTAAATCTTGAAATGAATTTCCTCAGTCGTCGTGGCCTGTAGGCATATCCCTACATAAGGATAGAGGTGTTGTTTACTAAACGTGTCACGGTTCTTCCCAGGCTGATGTTCTAGAATTTTCTAAGTGAGTCAGTTTTATTTTGAAGTATGTCTATTTTAAGCAATATATAGATCAGTTTTAATGACAGAATTTTTGAAGTACAATGAGTTCTCTAAAAGAGAACATATTGCTAAAATGTTACTTATAATGGCTTTAAAAAAAAAGTCCCTGTAGTGCAGAAAATGTCATTGGAAACATCTATTAATGTTTACTCTTTAAAGCATTTTTAACAAGGATCTGAAAATTGCAGGCAAGTTCCTGTAGTTAACATAATAGATATTTTAAGTCAGAAAAGTTCCTGTAGATTTGTCACTACTTAGTTGAGAACAAAGATGCCTGACACTCTAAGTAAGCCACAAGAGAGAGGTAAGGAGAAAAAAAAAATACAAACACCCTTTAGTCTCTCCTTACACCTCTAAACTGCTATTCCAAGAAAAATAGAAGGATCAGACTGTTTTTAGGTTCACAACAGAATGCAAAACTGTACAATAACTTCCTGAAGTGAATTTTCTCAAAGTGATTGTGGGTTAAGAACCATTAAACAACCACTTTAGCCCAGTACACAGCAAACGGGTTTTTAAATCTGGTGTTTGGGAAGATTATTTTATTTAGCTGTGGTTTCTGTGGCATTTGAAGTGATATAAAATGAAAGACTGTTTGGATGCATGGGAGTATTATATGCATTTTAGCTATACTTAGTTGTTCTTTTCACTTAAAAAATAAAAACACTGGAGGGATTTTTGTGGGTGGGGGTTGCAAGGAGAAGAAAAGCAAGTCAGGAGGAAGTATTCGAAATAGCAGACTTAGCAAAGTAAAGAGCTGCTTCTATCAGAGCATCTCAACAGGACTTCGTGGGAGGCGAACCTGATTTGCCGGGAAACTGACTGACATCCCCAAGGCCATTCTGTTCAGTGGTTAGACAGTCAGTCAGCAGGGCCAGAGTGGACCATCTGCTTGAACAAGTTTTCTGCTCAACTGGAGTTTTACTCCCAGTTCCTATAAATCAGGAAAGCTAATAATGACTGGGAAAACTGCTTTAATTTACAAATAGTTGAAGGTGGAATGCCTAATGTTACCCTTGGAGACCAGGATACTGGAAGACCAGCGAGGTCACACAACTGGCTAAGAACTGACAGCACCAGAAAAATAAAGAAATCCTGTTAAGTAGCCCCTCCTCCAACAATAAGAAGACTTCTTATAGGAAGAGTACACATGAGAGTTGAAAATGTTTTCTGCCTTGAGCTGCCACAGAATTATGAGCAATACTGAAATTCCTAGGAAGACATCCAAACTGAAGACATTTAAAATGCATCAGAGAAAGTTTTCTGTCATAAACAGGAAGCAAACTGTGTGATCTTACTAATGCTAATTAACAGCTTCCAGCAAGAGAATGTGGAGAGAGAGGAGAAACAGAATTGTTAAGTGTTGGGGAGGTTGAAAATCAGAGCTTCAGAGAAGTATTTGCAGCAAATTCATGTCGCTGTGAAGAGAACGTATCTAGAACAAGATGTTCTAGGTGTTGCTAGCTCATTCCAGAACTAAAGGAGTGTTGAAGAGCAGGGTGAATGATTACAGTGGTTCCAAGAACAAAACTGGCTCAGGGACAGAGGTGGGGACTTGTTCACAGTGAGATTTCTCCACGTTTCAGGGAAGGCAAAGGGTTAAAGCATTTAGGCAGTTACTTCTAGGGCTTTCTAGGCTGTCAAGACACCATTACTGCAAAGATCTTTCTCTAAAATCATTAGTTAGCACACTGCAAGCTTCCTTCTTCTCAAACCAAACCAAATCCACTGCTGTCGAGTCAACTCACAGCAATTCTATTAGACAGAGTAGAACTGCCCCAGTTTCCAAGGAGTGCCTGGTGGATTCGAACTGCCCATCTTTCTGTTAGCGGATGTAGCTCTTAACCACTATACCACTAGGGTTTCCTCTTTCTCCTTGAGGCTTCTCTATTTTCCCCCATCTGTCCGTACAGCACTCGAAGGCTTCTGAGTAATTTAGAAGTTCTCTCTCTCCTCCCTGTGAAAGGACACAGAGACTCTTGACGAGAAGACTTAATCCACAAAGCAGTGTCTCTTTATAATATTAATATCTGGCTGATTACATCATGAAGGCTATTTAGTAGAGATCCTTTAAATGAGAACAGGGCTAAGAATGGGAATTTCAGGAGAGGTGTATTCCCCACAAAGTAGCTGACCTGAGTTTGTTTTAAAAATCACTGCCCTGGAATGTACTGCAATTTGGGGCAAGGTGATCCATGGACTATGAGATTAAGGAACTTTATTCTAGATGGAAATTTAAATAACGTAGAGGGCGTGTGCGAAGAGGAAGAAAGAGAAATTAATATAACTCCATTTTCTGATGTGATTGCAGCACAACTATTTTTAGGTACAATCCAAACAGTGCATATCTTCTCCATTGTGATTAGTAGGAGACTGGCAGCAAGTCAAAAGAATCAGTGTTCCTCAGCATTTTATGTCAGAAATGTACCAATAAAACTACGTTATCTATGCCAATGTGGTTAATTGGAATTAACTTGTTAAGGCTTCTGTGCGTGTGTGTATTGCTTAACAAAATGTAAAAATGGCCCTAGCTTTTCTTTTTTTTTAAGTGCTTTTCACTACTAGCAGACAAACTTACAGAATAATTTTCACTTCAACCCCTGCTTAGAAGAGCTCTTCTTGAGAACTTACATGTTAACATCACCCCTCAACTTTGGGTGCAGAATTTCCGCCTAGTACTGAGAGGAAATGAGTACATTTAACAAATGTGAAATTAAAATAAGCTGGGAGAGTGTGCTTAACAAGGAAAGGTTTCACAATAGCCACTTAGAGGTTATTCATAATTCCAAAAAATAAACTCTGTTGGTCGAGTTTTCTATAGACAAGTTCACCAAGAGACAAAAAGCTCAGCATTACCCTATTTTGACACTGGTGGGAGAATGGATACACTCTGGGAAATCTTGTTGGGTATACATTAGAGGACTTGACAGCATTCCACCTGAATGTAATTTTCAAAGGAGCATATTAATGGATCTTGGTCATTAAATACCATCATTTTGATTTCTGGGTTTTTGCCTTTGGTACTGGCGTCTACACTGTGCTGTCAGCAGTAAGGTCAGTGGTTTGTATCTTCACTGCCCTGCTCCTGTTTCTTGGTTCGGCCCTGCAGAATCTCACTAGTTTAAATAGGATTGATTGTTTTTTGTTCACACTAGCACTGTGACTGGCAATCCTGTTCCCCACATCCCTATTATCAATGTTTGTCTTCAATAACAACACAAAGTTGTTGTTAAGGGTATTTGGAATCACTGATAAGGTCTGTTTCTGAATCCTTGTGATCCTCAGTTGTAGGGTTCAGGACACCAATCACTGCCATCAAGTCCTGTCCAACTCATAGCGACCCTATAGGTCAGGGTAGAATTGCCCCATAATTTCCAAGACACCAAAGAAAAATCTTTTTTTTTTCTTTTTTTAATTTCCTACAAACTGACCCCAAGATAATAGTGGTTTTGTCTCAAAATATCCTTTAAAGAATCTAAACTTATCTAAAACCAAAACCAAACCCACTACCTTTGAGTCGATTCCAACTCCTAGTGAGCCTATAGGCAGAGGAGGACTGCCCCATAGAGTTTCCAAAGAGTGCCTGGAGGACTTGAACCACCAACCTTTTGGTTAGCTGACTTAACCACTACACCACCAGGGTTTCCTTACCATGATTCCAGATGCACTGAAAAACCAGTATTTGTTGTTTTTGAAGACAAACATTCATTGATGATAGGAATGCGGGGAACAGGGCCGCCAGTCTCAGCTTGTCTACCAAATACCAAATAATGTATGTTTGTTCTTAATGTTTAGAGAACTTTCAACATTTTAAAACCTCAGGCTAGATAGGCCTGTATTTACATTTTGTGCTGGAGAATTTTTAAAAATTTAAATGTGATGAATTACCTTTATAAAACAATCAGAAATAAGAAAAGTGAAGCATTAATTTGGTACTTTGTGTACCCGATGAAATGATGAATGTCTGCTAATAGGTGGTAGCACTTAAAGGGAAAAATGCTTACCAAAGTATGTCCTACCTGGTGGCGGTGGCAGGAGATAGCAAGGGACCTAGATTTAGTTTCTAGGAAAGCTATTGTGAGATTCCACCCTGAAACTGACTTTACATTCTCCAGAGCGAATTTTGTTAAGTACTGAACTTTGTATTTTTAAACAAGCTTTGTCAGCTTGGTCTTTCTCTTCCTTTTTCAATTGGAGTAAAGGGTTACACCGTGTAGCAGCTCTTGTTAAAACGGCTGCTGTTCACGCTACCTTCTGCTAGTCTGTAAAACATCTATATTATTAACCTTTCTCAGACGCCTCTTTCCAAGTCTTTAAAACATCCCATTGCAAAAAAGGGTAATCAGTTTTGACTTCTCCTTGTAGAACACAGTCTGCTCACTGTTAGAGAGAGCCAAAACATCATGTCCTAAACTTTGCTTTCTTTCCTGTATAAGCATCATGTGAAAAGTGGAATTGGCAAACACTGAGGGAATTATTTAAACTTATGTTGGGGAGCACAATTTCAAGAAGGAATTTCACTATGCTTTCCTTAGGAACTAACTGTATGAAGAAAAAATGAAAGAGAAAAATCCTATCCATGGGGTGTGGTCATTTTATTAAGTGAAACGATTTCACCGGCTGGCTTTTACCGGTGACCTGCTTACTCAGTACTGCTGAAATGAGCTATCTAATTACCCAAGAGAAAAAGTATTTACTTAAAAAGGCACGCTATCATTTTTTTTAACTTGGTCATTAAGGCACTTTTCATTCTAAACAGCCACAGAAGAAACATGCACACACTGACGGTGAAGTGATTTTCCACCGGAAAACAGAATATGGAAGCCACTTACCAAATTTCAGGTAGGCTACTGACTGTTCATTGCACTAGTTTTTCTTCTTAAATTTCTGGGCAACCTTGCAGCTGAGTTACCTGGGCCAATTGCTTACTTAGAAGATTAAAAACAAAAAGTTACCATCAATTGGACTCTGACTCACGGTGAACCCGTGTGTCAGAGTAGAGCTGTGCTCCAGAGAGTTTTCCTATCATTTCTGAAGTCCACTGCAGCAGACAGGATCTTGACAGCGCCTACAAGTACCTGAGAACACCTTGAAACCACCTGTGAGGGTGTTGGGTGCGTCTGCAGCTCTCAGTAGGGGCTCACCTGTTTTTGGTCTACAGGTATTTTGCTTTTCTTGTCTGTAGACATTTTTGAACTGTGAAAAGCTATTAAAAGGGCTATATCAGAAATCTGTATTTTCAGCAAAACAAACTATCTTTTCCATCACTACCCTCGTACAGACACACGGACGTAATCTTGATTGTGCTTCATTGGTATTTATTGCACACGAACCAATTCCTCACACAGTAGTTAGTTGCACCAGCATATAAATACTTGGTAAAACACACAGGAGGAAATGGAATTTACACGCAAGTGTTAAATTTTACCAGCAGATTCACGGAGGGCACTTGTACATAAAAAAATAATAATAAAAAACCCTTAAAATAATTATATTTATAATATGGATAGTTACAGTACCATGATAAGAGTATAAAAAGATATTTTCCCAAGAAATCACTAGCTCAATAACATAATAGACAACAGAAGTAGAGTTTGAATTTAAGTTTTTAAGACTCCCCCCGCACCCCATAAAAATATTTCATTTCTTTTTGTGCAAGGAACATCTGTGGACTTTAAAGTTTCTAACACTGTGCAAAAATGGCATTTGGAACCACTCCCTTTGTTGTGGTGGTGGTAGTTTTTACTGAAATGTGCAGTTATCTGTTTTGATATTAGAACTATTTCCTTTTTTTTTAGCTTTTCTGTTCCATCTTCAATGGACAGAGTCACATGTCACAAAGGCTCAGTGCCTGGTCCTTCAAAGTCTTATTGATACTTAAATAAACTGTTTAATATAAACAAGGCTTTCTATCGTGCTGTGCAGCGCGCACAGTGTGAGGTAGAACTCCCTTGGCCGGACCACCACGGCACACGGAGGGGTTGGGATGGGGGGCCGCCTGTTCACCCTAGCAAGCTAAGCAAGGTGAGACCTGTCCTAAGAATAGCTTAAATTGCCTGAGACAGGATTTTTGCATCCTTCCTTCCACCTGACTTTAAAAACAGAAGAAACCATCACTCAGAAGTTAAAAATTGTCTGGAGAGCAAAAGGGAATATACCCTGACAAATCGCACCCCTCAGCTTTGCCTCCAGCTGAATGCTCCTTCCAACCCCCACCCTCCGAAAGAGGGTGGACGCCAATGATCGATTTGTATTCCCTAACGCTTCTCCCTTCCCTTAGCTACCCAACTTTTACTTGGGTCCTTGCAGAAAGTGTTAAAAAAACTACCAGAAGGGGTAAAAACAAGAAAGAAAGAAAAGAAATCTAAAAATGCGTTACCCTCACACACTATAGAAAGCCAAACCACAAACAGAAAAGAACCCAAGGAAAAGCTTCAAGCCATTCTTCCCCGACCCCTACCCAGACTTCCCTTTCTGTGCAATGGTGCGTGGCTTTTCTGTTCGTCTTGGCTGATGCAGACAGTGTTTGTGGGCTTCACCTTCACCTGCTTTCCATTTGGAGTACACACAACTTTCCTCTGGGCCCTGTAAAGCCATTCCAGGGCGCCGGGGCTCTGTTGCTCCCGGGGGCGCAGACTCCGCGTCTCCGGCCGGCAGCGTGGCCCGGCCCCGGCGTCGAGCCCCGCGCGCGGCGCTACACCCTGGACTCCGAGGCGGAGCCCTGGCGGTTCGGCTCGTCCAGGCTCGAGTCGCTGTCCGCCGCCGCCCCGCCGTTGCAGCCAGCCCAGGGCTCCAGCAGGCGCGCGGGCGGTGTGGCCCCGACGTCGTCATCGTCGTCGTCGGCGGCCCCCGGCGACGGTGGCGGCCGTGCCACCGCCAGGCAGCCTGGGGTGCGCGGCCGGTCGCCGGCGCCCGTGTGGCGCCTCCGGGCACCCCGGCGCGCGTAGCACAGCAGGCGCTGGAAGGCCTTGCGAAAGTCGGGGCTGCGGCAGTAGATGATGGGGTTGAAGGCCGAGTTGGCGTAGCCCAGCCAGTTGAAGAAGACGAAGAGGCGGTCCGGCACCAGGTCGCGGTGGAAGGCCTTCACCACGTTGGCCAGGAAGAAGGGCAGCCAGCAGAGCGTGAACACGCCCATGATGATGCCCAGCGTCTTGAGCGCCTTCTGCTCGCGCAGGGCCACGAGGCGCGAGGGTCGCCGCTTGCTAGTGCGCCCGTTGGCCACCGGGGCGGCTGCGCGCGTAGGGGACGGCGAGGGCGCGGGCGAGGCCTGCCGCGGGGGGCCGCTGAGGAAGCGGCGCTCACAGCTGTCGATCTTCTTCACCTGCTTCTGGGCCTCGCGGAACACCTGCAGGTACACGAAGGCCATGATGCACAGGGGCACGTAGAAGGAGACGACGGACGAAGCGATGGCGTACGCCCGGTTGGTGACGAAGTCGCAACACTTGGGGTCGTTGTAGCAGCGAAGAGCCTCGTCGCTTTCGGCCCGCCACCAGTGCATGAGGATGGGCAGGAAGGACACCAGGGCCGAGATGGCCCACACGGTGCAGACTAGGGCCCGTGCTCGAACACGGGTTAGCAGGCTCTGGTAGCGGAAGGGTGACGTGATGGCCAGGTAGCGGTCCAGGGCGATGACACACAGGGTCTCGATGCTGGCCGTCACACAGAGCACATCCACCGACGTCCAGAGCTCGCAGAAGAAGGAGCCGTACTCCCAACGGCCCCACACCACGATGGTGGCCCCAAACGGCACCACAAGCAGCCCCATGACCAGGTCGGCGCTGGCCAGGGATATGATGAAGAGGTTGGTGAGCGTCTGCAGCCTCGGAGTCTTGGCGATGGCCACAATCACCAGCACGTTGCCTGCCACGATGAGGAGCACGATAAGCGTCATCAGCAGGCCCATGCCTGCTGTCCACTGCTGCGGCAGCGGCAGCGGCGTGGAGCCCTCAGTCGAGGGGGACGGCGACGCGGACACCAGCAGTCGCCCCGCCGTGGCCGTGCCGTCGGGGAGCAACGCGGCAGACGACAGGTTGCCGGGCTCGGAGGCGCCCAGGGCGAGCGCCTCCGCGCCCATGCCGAGCTGCGGAGGCCGGGGGTGGGGTGTGTGGCGGGGATGAGCCCTGGTTGGGGAACACCCCAGAAGCCCGGGCAGCGGGGCGCTCCGAGGGAGGTCGCGGCCGGGTCAGGACAGTCGCGATGCCGGGCCTGAGGCATCGGCGCCCGGCGCCTTCCCTGCCGGAGCCAGAGCGGAGCGCTGTCGCTGCTGCTGCCGCCGCAGCCGCTGCCACAACAGCCTCAGGGACCTCAGCATGTTTCCGAGCACGCCGGACCGGCAGCTCCGGCATCCAGCACCCACCCACCGCCCTCTCCAGCCCCCTCCAAGCCAACCCACTGGGCCTCGCGTCAGGCTTCTGCAGCCAATCCGGGCCAAGGCACGCCCCTGTATGCTTCCCCCACCTACCCACCCAACTTGCTGCACCTCCTTCTCACCCGCAATTAGTGGTTTGAGGGAGCCTAGGGCGGGCTGGGAGAGAGCCCCTCCCCGGCGCCCACCGGTTCCTGGGCGAGCGGCGCATTCTGCGCCCCATCCTCCCTGTGATGGTACTGCACCCGCTCCTTCCCACGTGCCCTCCCCTTCCTGCGGCCCCCACTCTCTCGCGCCAAAGACCCTTTTGCCTACAGCGCTCGGCTCCCCCTTCCACACCCGGCTCTCTCCAGCACTTCGCCCAACCCCCTGCGCCCCCCAGGTCCCCTGGCCCACCCCTACCTCCAGCGCCTGGGTCTCTTGCAGTGTAGAGCGCTTGCTCCCTTCAGCCGGTAGGGGAGCTCGGTGTTCTGGAAACACCACACACGGCGTCTTAGATCGCCGGGGGGTTGGAGGAGTTGGGCAGCGAAGATTGTTTCTTGATGGGGCAAACCAGCAAGGTGTGCGCAAAAGCCCTCCCTAGTCGAAAGGGAACCCAGCCGGCCTGCGTCCCCCCAGCTGAGGGGATCGGAGACCAGTGTTAGTGGTTAGAGGCAACTTGCCAGCCCAGTGAGTTTGGGTTTTCGGTTTAAAATCCGAAAACGTCTGTCGGCAGTGCTCTTGGGGCGCTATTCTAGCCAGGAGCGCTGGTTCCAGTGCAGTAGATGCAGAAAAGAGGGGAGGTTTGTGCATCCAACAGCTAACGCCGAGGACGCGCTGGAAAAATACACTTTCCTCAGTCCCAGCTACTGGATGTGTGAGATCGGTGTAACTGTGTGTTGATAGTAAAAAGAGACATTTTAGGAAGCACAAATATTAACCTACAAAGTCAAAGACACCGCCACGAAGAAAACGACATCTTTAATTATTTTTCACATTTAGAAATAACACTTGTGTTTCGTGTTTTATGACTCACATAATTTCCTCATTTGAGTGGGGTCAATACAAACAAAAAGGTCCTAGCAGTCTGGGTTGAAGGAAAAAACTAAGATGTCAAATTTCTTGGTCTCTAGGGTTCTCCTTTGTCCAAGATCCCAGCTTCTTAGGAACAAGGAAAGAAAGAAAGGAAAAGAAATCTCTGAGATTGGTTTTGGAAGGATCAGAAGAGAATATGATAAAAACTCCAGAGGTTTAAAAGAGGAAAGCATTTAAAGATGCATCGATGGTGTTTGGGATGGCTAGTGCGTTGGTTTGAAATCAGTGACACCTGTCCTTTTGTGGGTGGGTTATATAGGGTGGGGAAACCCTAGTGGCGTAGCGGTTAAGTGATACCTCTGCTGACGAAAAGGTCAGCAGTTCAAATCCTTCACTGCGTGGGGCAGATCTACTCCGATCTGTAGGGTTGCTATGAGTCAGAATCAACTTGATGAAAGTGGCTTTTCTAGTTATATGGGTTGGCGGACGGGACTGCCATCAACAGCAGAGTGACAATAACTCCCCTTCTCTAATTCAACCATGGTACTGTTCTTGCTTGGGTCTAAAAATAACAATCTTATACTGAATCTTTAAGAAGTAAACCACTTTTTTTTTTTTTTTTAAATGCAAGGATGTGTGAAAATGTTATATAATGCTCACACATCTTTCTGGTATTGGAATAAAAATAAATCAGAATCTGGAAGGTACGTCAACATCTGGACCAAACTTACATTCTTATTTTGTAGAGAGAGACTGACTTCCATAGTTACCCAACTCAAGGGCAAAAAGCAATGCTTATTAGGTATATAAACTCAAGTAGTTTGAACTACCTTCTCTTACTTAAATCCAAATATATAAATGTGCTTTAGGTCCAAACATGGTCTTCAGAGTGTTACAACTGGGGAGTGATTTATTTGTTGATTCACCCCTACCCTACGGCTTCTCCACTTACGTCAATTAGAGAAAGTTAAGAAGGGAGATCAAGGAAAGGAGGGTCTAGAAAGAGGAGGGAGTAGAGAATGCACCCTAGTTACCCTTTTTTCAGGCCTTCAAAGATAGTCTCAGAATAACCAAGGGAGTAGAAAGAGTTGAAACTGATGTTGCCCAGAAAAGGGGTTCTGAGTGGCTGGCTGTGGGATTGGATGGTGAACATGGGGGCGGGGAGTAGAAGGTGGGGGGGGTGGGAAATGCAGAGGTGGAGGGGCAGGGGCGGGGAAAAAAGGTGGGAGGGAAGGCTTTCTATTGGATGTCATCTTTCTGTCAAGTGGTGTTACCAGAATAGAGTGTGCCAACCTTAAATGACCCCGAAGGATGAAGGAAATGCTTTTCTACACTGATAAATCCAGAACTTGGCTGTAGAGGTCCAGTGTGGAAGCCTGGATACTGTGTAACATAAACCTTCCAAGTAGCAGGCTTGAGATTTGAATCATTGAAAAACTCACCTGATTTTTTTTTTCTTATTCAAATGTTTACTTACATCAAGGTTCTCTGAATTACTGTATTAAAAAGTACATTAAATCACAAACTTTCAAAACTAGGTTATTCTAGCAGGAGTTCCTAAGGAGGCCTAGAACATAAAGGGGTGCCAGCCATTCTCAGGGCTTTCCTTCAGTTGCTTACTGAGAAGTTTGGAATAGTCCATGTTCATCCTGAGTGAGCTCTCTTTTTAAAAGAAAAGATTCCTGTTTCTCCTTTGACTTCTATATTTCCTGACTTACTGAGACAGTTTGTGGCTAATGCTTTTTGTGTTTAGAAGAGATGACAAGAAAGGAGAAGAGGTTCAACATAACTTTTTTACAGGTGTTACACATTTCGGGGGTTGCAGTTTCAAAGTAAATAGCTCCTGTGTCTCTCCATTCTCCATCTATAATTGTTAAAGTCAGTTGGCCCTGAACCTACTCGTTTGACAATACTTTAGAAAATACCAGAACTCCTGCAGCAGTGCTAATCAGCACCCTTGAGAGACAGCGTGCTTCTCCAGGAGTATTTTCCACCCACCCCCTTTCTTGTTCCCGTCTCACGTCCGTCACGACACACCTGGACTTGCCACGGGCTCTTGTATTTGATCTCTCTGCCTCTGGTCCTTCCCCTTGATCTGCTCTGGCAGAGCACAGTCAAATTAATACTTCTAAAACAGTGTTCTGACTAAGACGCCTTTCTGTTCAGAAACCTTAGCTCAACTTGACATTCAGGGTCCTCCACAGCCCAGTTTCAAATGGCCTTTCCAGAGCTGTGTCTCGTTAGAGCTGCCCCTGTCATCTTAACCTGCGGTTTCACAGTCTTTCCTCTCTTGTCTCTGAACTCTTTCTTACTGATGCCTTCCACCAAGAATCCCATCCTCCTCCTCACTGGATTTAGTACTTCTTTTGTATTCTTCTTTGGCCCTGCTGCTGGACATAGTCTGCCTTCCTCGGACTTCCTCCGCCAGTTGCTATTCAGGTGACAATTAGCAATATATTGTTTTTTGATGCCTCTACTATTGTTTAATTTTTAGATTTTTCTTTTCTTGTCTTCCTGCGTAGATTAGAAGCTCGTTGAGAGCCGGGGCTGTCCTATGCATTTTTTTATTTGCTATATTTAGTAATTTTTACTTAATACTTAGCATTGATTCAGGAAACCCTGGTGGTATACTGGTTAAGTGCTACATCTGCTAACCAAAAGGTCAGCAGTTCAAATCCACCAGGCACTCCTTGGAAACTCTATTGGGTGATTCTGCTCTGGCCTATAGGGTCACTAAGAGTTGGAGTTTCCTCAACAGCAGTGGCTTTGGCTTTGGCTAGTACTGATTCATAAATATATTTCATTAATTAAAATATTTTCACATTTACTGATTTGAGAAATAATCTAGTGTTTTGGGAGTTATAATCTTTGTTCGTGATTGTAATTTATCCTGATAATTCTCATGTCTATTTCCTAGTCAACATTTCCATATAAACATTCTATAACTCTTTACCAAAGTAGACTCATGCAGTACTACACAGATTAATAAATGAAACAGATAAGCAAGAGGCTTTCCAAAGAGGCCATGCAGGTCACGTGATAAAAAGTCCTACCTACTGACTCAACGGCACTTGGCTTGGCAATCTTCATAATAAAGGAGCCCCGGTGGTGCAGTGATTAAGCACTCAGCTGCTAACTTTATCAGCCACCTGAACCCACTAGCTGATCTATGGGAGAAAGACTCGGCAGTTTGCTTTTGTAAAGGTTACAGGGTAGAAAACACTATGATGCAGTTCTACTCTGTGCTATTGGGTTGCTATGAGTCAGAATCGATTTGAAGGCAATGGGCTAATCATAATATGTAGTCCTTGGGTGGACAGTTAAATGTTTCATTACAGACTGAAAGGTTGGCTTTTCGAATGAACAACCTTTCCCTCTAGCTCTCAGTTATGATATTAGATATCCAGCTCTTTCTGCTCTGTAAAACAGTGAGTTACTTCTCAAATGTAGTGTCCAGTTCTGCAGCCAACGAAAGGTCAATACAGCAGTGGTCAATGGGCATCAAGCCCATTCTATGGTGGTAAGCTGTGAGCCTGGTAAACACAGTTCCATTCTCGAGTTGACTTTACTAGAAAATAAGTTAAAAAATAAAAGCAAACAGACTACCTATACATGTGTTGGAAGGCAGGTCTTAAGGAAGTCTTGGAGATGTGCAGCTTTCCAAGTAAAACATCAAGAAGCATGGCAGAACAATTGGCTGGCAAAAATTGTCTTGAGACCAATAATAGGTGATGGGATTTATTAATCTGAGCTCACAGGACTGTTTCAGAAAGAATATATATATCTCTTCACATAAGAAACACAACTGCTAAAATAGTCACTTAGTGCTAACTAACCAAAGAACAGCCTACATCCATGGCTGCGATGTGACGTCATATGTTTTTTTTTTTGCAGCCACAGTTTACACAGGGACAAGCCACTCCATCCATTGTGATAACAGTGAGCAGAGAAGACAGTGGTATAATCAGAGCAGCTTGTGGACTCTTTGGAAAATTCAGAAGCTTTCTTCTCTCCCCCTCTTCTCCTTCACCTCCTACTCCTCTTCCTTATGAGCCTAACTGAGTACACTGAACAGCGCCAGAGCCAATAATAATATTTTTCGGAATTTGGATATGTCAGAAAATGTTCAGCCCTGGGAAGCGGAAGATCCCAGTTGGTATCTTCCCTTTATCATTTTCTGCTTGACCTTCAGCAGTGACTTCACCTGTGAAATGAGCTGGTCATTCATTCTTGCACACGGTTGTGTGTGCATCAAGTGACATAATGTATATGAAAGCTTCTTGAAATCTCAAGTAGCATCACATGCTTGGAAAGCATTTAATGTTGTCTTATCCAATCACTATGGCATTTCAGATGAAGAAAGATGTGACTAGGAGAATAGTTTGATGAAATACGCTTTTTTTGTTAACTGTCTCTTTTTTTCCTCATACTAGCTATTAATATGATTCAGAGACTGGATTATAGTGAACTACTTCTAAATGCTTTTAGTATCAACAAGTCTTCTTTTTTAAAAAGGTAGGTTTTTATTTTTTTCTCTCCCTGTCCTTGGTATGTATTCTTTTTTTTTTTTTTTAAGTATTTGCGTTTATGTGATTCTCTGTGATAAATTCCTTTAAGGGTATTTCAGTGGTCAAGTATTAGGAACAGAGAAAGTGTTTTGTTTTTTTTTTTTCCCAAGTAACTAGTGCCATGATTCCCACCAAAAATCCACCACCATTGAGTCGGGTCCAATACATAGCGACCCTAGAGGCCAGCATGGAACTGACCCATGGAGTTTCCAAGGAGCACCTGGCGGTTTTGAACTGCCGACCTTTTGGTTAGCAGATGTAGTACTTAACCTACTGTACCACCAGGGTTTCCAGTGTCATGATTAGTAATTTCAAGAAAATTTTTTTTGCAATGCAAAATGTAAACCAACTTTGAAAAATTCTCCTCTTATTCGGTTATGTGGATTGGTCATCAGTGTGTGTGAATTGGTCGGTGGCAATAGAACTATTATCACCATGCCTGATCATTGTCTGGCTCACAGTTGTCCTTTGTGGAGGTCCGGAGCTTGTGATGATAGCAAGCTGTGCTAATATACTCAAGGTTTTATTTCAGCAGTAGTGGTTAAGTGCTGCATCTGCTAACCAAAGGGTAAGCAGTTCAAATCCTCCAGCTGCCCCCTGGGAACTCTATGGAGCAGTTCCACTCTGTCCTACAGGGTTGCTATGAGTTGGAACTGACTTGACAAAAGTGAGTTTTTTTTTTTTTTACAATGTTCCAGATAAACAATTATAGTGTAAAAAGCTGAAGAATTTATAGCGGCAAAAATCCTTCAATCTCTAGATTTAAGCTTCTAAAAGATAAGAATGATGCCTTTGGAACATGTTAGCTCCTACTTATTCCAGTCCAGTTGTAGGTACTTAATAAATTCCAGTGGAGTAGAAGACTCACTTAAAAGCTTGTGTTCAGTGGTTTCCTTAAAATAAAAGAAGACCTTGTGTTTTCTATTCAACTGAGGAAGAAGGCATCCTGGGCCACCCAACTGAGCAGAATTGCCAAAGGGAACCAAGAGAAGAGGCTAGTTGTCTTCTTTGTCTCTGAGTGACAGAATAAACCATTTAAATGTCTTGTTTTTTGTTTGAAAAGACCAAGCAGCAGTGTTCTTTAATTTGCATTCCCACTGCTTTGGATTGTATAAGCATTTTTGCATTTACCCAGTATACGTAGTACATACATGAATTCCCACCCAGACCTATCCAATAAGTAGAAGCCAGTCAAATCCTTTGCCTTAGGACATCAAAGTCTACAATCATCACTGATACAGTATTGCTGCTCTTTTGGTTTTGATAACCATTGTCATCAGTTTTCTTACTCTGAAAATAAATATCAAGCTTTTGACATGACATTTACTTTCTGTAATGGCTGAGCCTTGCAGCTCCTTGAACAAAATCTAATGGAGACCTTTATGTTACGATAACCTTCTATTCCCAGAGAATTATCACTTAATTAAATGTTAAAGGGGCAATAACCTTCTTTGCAGACTTCTCCCAAATATAAATTACATGTCATACTGCTGAAAAAATGGGGGTTCTCTATTTTAGTATGGAGAAACTGCAGCAGAAGGAGGGAGGTTTGGGTAAGGTTTCAGGAAACGTGAAAAGGATTCCTTGACTTGACTGCCTCCTGAGCCAATCTTTAACCACCAGAATCTTCATCCTTGACAGATACCAGCCCCCTGTTACTACTTGTCAGCATACTTTCATTGCATGATTTATTCAGGGGCTTGAGACAGGTCACAGAGTAATTTTTTGCAGTGACTAACTCTAAACGAGTGAAAAGATCCTATCGTGTTATGTTTATTTGTATTTTCCAATTGCTTTAAGTATCACAGATGTGACATAATAATCCTACTTATCTCCACCAATGAAATTCTCATTGTTAATACATTTGAGTGTGAATTTCCAAAAGTGCCACATGAATACTAACTCGGAAGACAAAAGAACACCAAAGAAAAGCCAAGTGATTAAGTAATTTAGTTCTTTGTTTGGTTTTGTTTTGTAATCTGTGACTGGAAAGAGGTTTCACAGAAGACTCTTACTGAGAATCATAGGCCCCAAACTGTGACAACTTGGGGGTTTCTTTAAGAGCAGCAATGGAGCCATTCAGGAGTCTGGAACAGAAAATTAAAAAGCAAACTTGGCTTGGTCTGTCATTTCTGCACCCTATTAAGTATTGTTCCAAACCAGGTAGTTGGTGCAGACACACTGAGCTCTGAGGTGCCCTGGAAAGCAGGCAAAAGCTTGGAAAAGCACTAGCATGGTCTAGTCCTGGACATATTTTTTGTCTTGTTCTGCAAATGTCTAAACTGATGATTGTGCTGTGACTTGTCATCATTGCCATCCCACTCCCTACCTCCCCTCTCTCCTGCTAACCTCTCCGCAGCAGGCAGCTTTGACACTTCCCATTTCATTACTAATAAATAACTCCTACATACCTTTCTGTAGCTCTACCTTGAGGAGAATGAGTTTGGTTTTAAAAAAATTCCCGCACACATGTAATTGTATCTATAGCTTTCTATAGCTTCTCATCTAGGAAACAACTTAAAATAAAAGTTATTTAGTCAGCAAGTTAAACACCGTTAATTAACCTTGTAAAAATATTCACTAGTATTTTATAGCATAAGCCATCTTTCTGAGAGATTTGGAAAGGATCCCAGGTGCACATGTTTTTTTCGTATGTAGCCTTGATTATGTAATTTTAGATTTTGTCACTCTAGCAAGATTGCACTCATCTAATAAAGCTTGACAGTTGGCCCTTTGTACAGACTGTCACAATGAAGAACTCAGGCTCTGGAGTTAGACTGCCAGGGTTAAAATCATGGCTCTGCCTGTTACTCGCTGAATAACTCAGAACAAGCTGTTTGAACACCTTAGGCCTCTGTTTCTTCAACTGGTAGGTGAGGACAATGAGAATCACACCTCCCTCGGAGGTCCCTGGGAGAAAATGAGAAGACAATGCATCAGACACGTGCCATAACGCTTGGCTCCTGGTAAGTGTTTAGTACATATTAACTTTTGTTTGCTTTTTCCCTTTTTACAACAGCAGCACCTAAAACAAGAACAAGATAGTCACAGAATTTGGAAAAATCTTCATTCTCTGTAAAACCAAGGGTGGCCAAGGAAGCAGCTTCCAGTCTATGGAAATTTAATAATTGAATTGAAAGCGACAGGATATAGTAAAGAATCTAATTTGGTAAATACTCTCTGGTTTCAAAGTCAAGTTTATTCCTTTGTGGACTTTTAATCTCCCCGATCATTTGAGGAGTTAGAAGTTCTCTGGTTAGTTTTACATCATGGAAATGTCATTCCAGAGAGTTGTGCCCTTATGATACAAACATCAATAATAAACCAGTACCACTGGGCTGTATGTAATACAGAAGCTTATTTTTTGAGTACAATTGATCCGAGATGTTTCTTTTTTATGGCACATATTTATAAGTTCCTAAGGGGAACAGACGACTCTCTTGTGACCTGCTTCATGTCAGCAGAGTGCAACACTTCACTTCGCTTATCCTGAGTACAAAGGGCCTGACGACCTCACCCACTCAGAATAGGGAGCAGGAAACGAAGCTTTTCCAAGTCTATGCAGTTTAACCCCTAGAAGAGTCTTTTAGACCTCTTTAGACCCAGGAATAATTTAATGCCTTGTTTGTTCAGTTTCTAGTCTTTTGTAACACATTAAAATCCATTGTTATTAAGTTGATTAAGATTCAAAGCTATCCTATAAGACAGAGTAGAACTGCCCCATAGTGTTTCCAAGGAGTGGCTGGTAGATTTGAACTGCCAGCCTTTTTGGTTAGGAGCCGTATTTTTTAACCATGGTATCAGCAGGACTCTGTTCTTTTGGAACAGATTTCTTAAAAAAAAAAACAAAAAAAAAACAAGGACCAAATTGCTGTTGAGTTGATTCTGACTCATAGCAGCCCTACAGGACAGAGTAGAGCTGCCCCATAAGGTTTCCAAGGAGTGGCCGGTGGATTTGCTGTGACACTAGAGCTCCATATAACAGATTAGGAGAAGCAAACAGGGAATGAGGGTGATGCAGGGAACAGAGAGCACGTCTGAGAATTTTATGTCAGAAGAGAAAACATGGAAACCAGTGATGCCAATGACTGTAAGACATGCAGTTTTCTGTACCGTAGTAGTCACTGATGAACCTGTGTCATCAAGAAAGGCTTAGCTTATGTTCACCTATCCTTGATTTGGAGCCCTGGTGGCATAGTGGTTAGGATCTCAGCTGGTAAAAAAAAGTTTGGTAGTTTGAATGCAATAGCCATTCCTTAGAAACTCTATGGGGCAGTTCTACTCTGTTCTATATGGTCTCTATGAGTCAGAATCAACTTGAAGGCAATTGGTTTGGTTTCGTTGGTTAACCTTGATTTAACAATGTAGAGAGAACATTTTTAGAAATATTTTCTTTAAAAATTAGTAGTATGATTATTATAAGGACTTAAAAACAGACCCATGTATAGAAGAGAAGACTCTTTGATAGCTACAACGGAGGGGAGGGAAGGACATGGCTGGTTATAGACTAGATAGTAGATAGAAATTTGGTTGAGTGAAAGCAGTGACACCACACACCAGGAAGAAGATCATCGTAACTGGATTTCAACATAAACTGAGAACTCGTCCATTCCTAGCCTAATATCTCAAGGACAGAGCAACAGGGGTGGGGATCTGGGGACCACGCTCTCAGGGGACACTGAGGCGTAACTAGCCTATGGCTAAGACAGCCTTCTACATCCCATATTGGTGAGTGGTGTCTGGGGTCTTAAAAACTAACAAGCTACCATCTGAGGTACACCAAATGATCCCATCTCAGCTGAATCAGATGATCATCAAGGACAACACAGACATAAGGGAAAAAGAGCCTGGGGGACAGATGGACTCATGTGTATGGATGACTGTATCAACATGTGATCAGAAGAACCCAAATGGTGCCTGGCCTTCACCAATGACAGCCGTGATGGGGCACACAATGTCAGGTCCCAGTGCAACACACACAAGAAGGGCATACCTCAAGAACTCTGCTAAAAGACCACAACTGATGGTCCAACGGCCAAGGACTTCCCCTGGGAGCATGGGCACTAGACCTGTTGTTGCCCCTGATCATTATTCACTACTGAGGTCAACTCTTTGGACAAGAATAGATTGGACTTGGGGACATAAGGTGACCACGTGGTGTGTCCACTTGATGGTTCTATGTATCTATAGGATGCCATCCTACTGACCTCTTACTATAAGGGAGAGGAGAGGGTGGAGGGGGGAAGATAGTAGATTGTTAGCAGGGTATGGCACGCACAGAATGGAAAGGAGAAGTATACTGTCACCAGGCTAGGAGACCAGAGGGAACTACAGATAGCTACCCACATGTAACTTGGATTGTATACTACTTTCACTCATTTACAATAATAGTAATTTAAAAAACCCTCAAAGGAAAAAAAAGTAGTAGTATGACTGGTAAAAGACCATATCTGATGGTCCAACAACCTGGAGGGTCCCCTGACAACATGGCCCGTGGACTTGCTCCTAACCTGGAGCTGAGACCAGTACTGAAGCCGACACTTCAGACAAAGACCGGACTGGACTTCGGGACACGGAGAGATGCAGGTGGTGTGTGCACTTTATGGTTAATGTATTTATGAGGCTGGCCTGCTGGTTTCTTTTTAGAGGGGAGAGGAGAGGGTAGAAAGGAAGCGACACGTGTTGGCTGGGGGGATACTTGAAGTAAAGAGCAGTAGAGTGCGCTGTCACAGGGCGGAGAGAGCAGACACAGCTGCAAAGAGGCGGGTGCTCGGGATTTTACATGGAAAATTGACTTGGATTGTAAACTTCCACCTAATGACAATAAAAAAGAAAAGTAGTATGAAATTTGGGGAAGTTTCTCTTTTTCCAAACACTTCAGTCTCTACAAAGTGAATTAATATGAACTATTTCATTCCCCACTCGTGCTGGATTAGTGATGGGTTAATAGAGGTAACAAAGCTTTACCACCTTATAAGCAATCTTCAGTCACTTGTATTTGTCACAAGTCTACTGTGTGAGAGGACACACAAATGAAGGACACCCCAAAGTAAGTGATAACCAGATCCTGTTGACACCAGTCTCTCACAACATTGTATATACTAGAGGCTGAGTGTTCTCAGATCAGATTCCCACGTGTGCTTTGTAATACCTCAAATTGAAAAAGAAAACCTCAGTTGATCCAGTTGGCTGATTGTGCTGGCCACTTTCAGTGGGTTGTTTCAAGGCTGTGTAATCACACTCAGAGTGGAGTCTTGGTGGTGCAGGGGTTAAAGCACCTGGTTGCTAACAAAAGGTCAGTGGTTTGAACCCACAGCTATTCAATGGGAGAAGGACGTGACCATCTGCTTCCATAAAGATTTACTGCCTTGGAAAGCCTATGGGGCAATTATCCTCTGGCCCGTAGGGTCAGGGCTGGAATTGACTTACGTGCAGTGGACTTGGATTTTGGTTTGAGTCACATTGGAGTCACTGCTCACTGCTGCAATGTGCCTGCTGTTTTTCTTGAGCTAGAAGTTGTGTAACGGACAACAAATAGCTGGATAAGAGATCTGCAACAAACCTTTATATACAAAGAATAAAGCTGGCCTTTGAAATAAGATAAAGCCATGAGCTGGATCTGACTTGACGGCACTTAGCTTTGCCTAGGTGGTCATATAGAATCCATTGAAAAACAGGATTTTTGTGACCTTGAGGTAAGGATTTTGAGTGAGAGAGTGATTCAGACCCTAAAACTGTGGCTAGCAAAACATTGGCTAAGACAGAGCTTCCTGTGAGATATCAATTTAGAGTTATTAATGGCATCTGAAACTTGTAGACATCATAATTTTATGTATCTCTAAATTCTACATCTAATTGTCCTTTGTGATACTGATGACAGACATAACCATAGCTTATCTTGACCATCACCATGAGCCAAATGAACTTGGCTTTGATGCTGAATATGGACACAGAGCCCACTTGGTGAAGTCCAAGAACTTGTTCTTGGTGATTTGTCTTGTTTTATGAGTGTTAAGTATGGCTCTCCTGAATGCAAGAGCTATGGGAGCTGAATATGGAGCCAGCAGCCCCTGCCCACCCAGCATGGAAAATCAGAGGGTGTCTGTAACAGAGCACGGAGTTCAATGTGCCAACTCCTTCTTAGAGACGTGCTTCTGCTGTGTGTTATTACAGCAGCATGGATTTATATGGGTATGAAAGTAGATTAAAAAAAAGATATCTGAATTTTGAAAGGCTGGGTTGGTTCAGCTGAACAATCTAAAATAAGCTGATATTCAGGAAAACTCGGATCTGTTAGCCTGAGTATTAGTTAGTCATCTATTTGTGCAACTATATTTTTAACTTAATTTAGGATGAGCAAATAGTTTTTCTGGACATGCAAACTGTGTTCCTATTCTGCTGTTTGTTTTATTTTCCTCTCAATTTCCTTACTAAGAATTTTCTCTGGAAACTTTCTTCTGCTTCCACGAAGGTAAGCGGTATCCTTCAGAAAGCACCAGACCCAATGACCAAAGCTATAGACTTGGGACAGTCAGGATGATGCTTGTTCTTTTCAAGGCATTTTATGTGACAACGTGGTACTGCCAATTAAGTTTGTGAACTCATTGTAGAAAAAGTGCTCCATACCTCACTGCTGAGTATCACTACGGTCACCTTCAAAGTATTCCCCTTGGGAAGCTGTGTACCTACACCAGCACCTAGTCCACCCTTCAGAGCAATTTGAGGACTCTTTCTGGAATGGCCACTGCACATGGTGACACAGTGGCAACTTCGTGAACGTAATTGGATAGTTGTCTGTGAGGGAGTTTTTAGCCAGAAAACAAATAAGTGTATTAGAATACCCTGCCTGCTCACCTGATCTGGCCCCCAGTGACTTTTTTCTTTACCCAGAAATAAAGAACTTATTGAAAGGAAGACATTTGGATGACGTTCAGGACATCGAGGGCAACACAGCAATAGCTCTGATGGCTATTTCAGAAAAAGAGTCCAAAATTGCTCAGAAGGGTGGACTAGGCACTGGTATCGGTGCCTATCTTCTCAAGGGGAGTATTTGGAAGGTGACCATAGTGATATTTAGTGGTGAGGTATGGAGCACTTAGAACAATGAAGTTCAAGGACATCTTTGTCAGACCTCTCATGTTACCTTCTCTTTAGCAACCAATGACTAAATCCCAGAAACTGTGTTAAACATGTCATTTACATTGTCATATTTAGTTCCTGTAATGATCTCGTCAGGTATTATTTTTGCTCTTCAGAGGAGGAAATTGAGGCTTACCAGGATTGAGTAATTTGCTGCCGGTTCCATAGACAGTAAGCAGTCACATGGAGCTTCCTACTCGGGTCTGGGGGCCTCCAAAGCCAGCACTGTCAGCACTAAAAATGAGGCCTCCTTTCATTTGCTCCTTCTTTGAAATGATTTATTTATTCAAACTAAGATCCCATTTCAACTGATAGTAAAAATCTTAGGTGAAAGATATGCAATAGAACCATCTAATATTTTTTTACACTTGTTTTTTCTCAAGACACTTGCTAGAATGTTTTCCACAAACACTTAGGGCTGGTCTTCCCAGATTTACCCAATTCTGCCCATTTGGCTTTTCCTTTTTTCTATTGCTACCGTGTCAAGTTGGTCTGCTAACTTCATGCACAATGAACAGTTATGCCCTTTTAATACCTTTTAAGATTTTGTCCCAACCTGCTGTGACCAAGAGTGAGAAAATGATCAGTGACTTGGTCACAGAACCAAAACCAGCAGAGTCATACTGGTGGGTGTCAAGCTCACTCCCCAGGGCCTTCTCTCCTCCTTCGCTCACCAGGCAACAAGCCAGCCTCCAGGCTTCAGCGTTTTCCAAGCATGAGTCAGGTAGCAATTCCTCTGTCCCCTCAATTCCAGAAGACGCAGGCCAGGCTCTTTGAAAGATTCTTTCAAAGCCACAGCACGGCCTGAAGTGTGGGAGGATGCGCCACATTTCACGTAATGCCACAAAGAATGCTGGGATCAGTGCTCTGGTCCCCCCCTTGAGGCCCTCATGATGCGGCCCAAAGGCCCCCTGAGCAGGTTTTTGGAGCACCCTCTGTTATAACTCTACAGATGGCCTAGTATCTCTCTTTCGAATTCTTGGGCACCTAACACTCCCTGTCCTCAACTTTGGGGTCTCAGTTGACACTGAGACATCAGAAAAGTCTTATTTTAACATCCTGGTGCATATAGATTTTGGAGTTTTTAACACATAGCTGTAATTAGAACTTCTGTGGAGGAAGGGATGTGGCTCAGAAAAATGTATAGAGAAGGAAGGCAACCAAAGACAAAGACGAGGTGCACCAACATTTAAAAGGTACAGAGGGGACAGGTAGCTTACATCGTCAGACAGACAGATTCCCAAACTGTGAGATGAGCATCCTGGGAAATAGAAGAAGATTTAGCAGAGAGCGCTGTTACAGAAGCAAAAGGAGAGTTTCAAGGAGATGATATGTCAGAAAGGACTACCCCTACCGGTATTTAAAAGCTTCTAGGAATTGGAAACCCTGGTGACGTAGTGAGTAAGAGCTATGCTGCTAACCAAAAGGTTGGCAGTTCGAATCTACCAAGTGCTCCTTGGAAACTCTGTGGGGCCGTTCTACTCTATCTTGTCATTTCACTATGAGTCAGACTGGACAGCAGTGGGTTTGAATTTGGTTTTTTAGAAACAAAGAACAAAAAACCAACACTCAACAACAACTAAAAGGTCAAAGTCCATGAATTAATATCTCACAACAAAAGAAAGATGAATGGCCCCTTAAGCATTTGAAGAAATGCTCAATCTCACATTCACTAAGTGAATTACAAGTGAAAACCACTTGAAGCTACCATTTTTTACCTTTGAGAAGGGTCAAAAAAGTGACAACACACTGTGTCGGCAAGGCCACGGGGGATATGAGCCCTTTCATACCTTGCTAGTGACACAATATGCACCTAACCACCACAGGATCACCTGTTTACACAGCTGGTCTTCTGTTCTCCTTGAAAAACAGTTCTCATTTGGGTCTGAAGACAGCAGCTCCCAGCTCCCGCTCGTTCCTTGTGAGCCTGCGTCGCTGGCTATCTGTCCCCTGCCTTGCCTGTAAATGCTGGAGGGTGCCAGCAGCCTTCTTAATATCACCTCTGTATACTCAACCAGAATGTCACAGTGAACTTGTCCAGCACTGTAGTTGTTACTTTCTGATCCCCTCCAGTGCCTCCTCCAGTCTTCCCACCTGGATAAATGGCACCTCCATTCACCCAGGCTGTGTGGGCAAAGCCCTAGGGCTCATTTTCCCCCGTTTCTTCAAGTCCAGTTCATCAGCAAGTACTATCTATTCCACCTTCAAAACAGTCTCACCATCTCTGCCGCTGCTACCTGACTTAGTCATCTAGTGCTGCTTTAGTAGGAATACCACAGGCTGATGGCTTTCACAAACAGAAATTTATCCTCACACAACCTGGGAGGCCACAAATCTGAATTCAGGGTGCTAGCTCCAGGGGAAGGCTGTCTCTCTCTCTCTTTGTCAGCTCTGATCTTTGTCATCCGTCTTCCCCTGGTCTAGGAGTTCTTCAGGGCTGGGATCCAGGGCCCAGTGGATGCCCTTTGTTTCTGGCTCTTACTTCTCAGTAGCAGGAGGCCCTTCTCCTCTCTGTTGGACAGTCTTTTTTTTATATTTTAAAAGAGATTGACTTAAGATACAACCTAATTATACAGATTGAGTCCTGCCTCTAATCTTGCCTCATTAACATCATATGAAGTCAGCCAATTAAGTTTGTGAACTCATCCTAGAAACAGTGCTACATACCTTATTGCTGAATACCACTATGATCACCCACAGAGTACTCCCGTTGGGAAGCTATGTGCTGACTAGTGCCTAGTCCATTCTTCAAAGCAATTTTGCAACTCTGTTTCTGGAATGGCCATCAGAGCTGTCATCGTATTACCCTTGTTGTCCTGAATATATATAATAAAGCCTTCCTAGAGTGCCTTGTACTCCAGACTCAGCCTCCAGCCGGTGACACTGATTTATTTCTTCATATCATTGACGTTTTTATGTCATTATCTGAAAGCATCTCATTTTTATTTAGGTGTTTACTTTCGTGTATGTTGTCTGACCCATCTCATTCTTATTTTGTAAATGTCCCCTTGAGGGCAGGAATTGTGTTGGTTGTCTTCACGGTTGTATCTCTGGACCTCAGGTCAGTGCCCAGCACATACAAGACCCAGGGAATTGTTTGTTGGATTCTGTTGAAGATGAAAAGCTGGTAGGTTACCTGGACTTGAACAAATCCTGCCAATTCTACCACTGCTTCTTACTTCTTTCTTTCCCTTTATTAACATAATTCTGAAAGGTAGTAGATAGCACCTAATGCATTTCTTTAGTCACCTTTTCCTCCTTCTGTGATCTGAGCAGTCTGCCTTCTGCTATCACTACTGCCTAAAGGCATTTCCTCAAAGAGTCCAAGTAGCTCAGTAAAAGTCTAACCTCTTGCCCTCTGCCCTGTGCCCTTTCCATGGCATCTGACTCTCTCTGTTCCCACACGAATCCTCTTTTGAAAAGTTCTCCTTTCTTGGCTCCAGACCTGGGCACACAGGAAGCCTGGGAACAGATCCTGGAGCTCCCAGCCTAGCCTACAGCTCCGAGGAAGGTGCCTGGGTTCCAGCCACTCACCCTTAGTGAGCAGACAGATGGCTTTTAGCTAGACTCTTCAGAATAGTTGGGACTGGCCAGTGGCATGAACTTCCATGAGAAATGCTGAGGGAGCTGCCCAAAGCATTTGAGGGTCCTGACTATACTCACGTGGTGTCTTGGCAACGGTGTCCCGTACTAGACACCTGAAGGCCAGGGACAGTGCCCTCCACCAAGGACTGCTGCTGGGCCAGCTGCTCTGGGTAGCTCTCTGGGTTGTAAGCTGGTCCTTTGTCTGCGAAATCAGTTGAATCATTTTCTTGTGCCTGTGAAATCTGCTGATCAGTGATGTTATCATCCCACTGTGTCAAATGCACACCTTGTGACCTAGACTTGTGATCTTCTGCATCACCATCCTTGGCTTGCTTCCACTCGGCCACCACTTTGTATGGCGGCATCTGAACAACAGAAAGGGTATGGGGTTTTGGATTGGTCAGTTCTCCCACTCACTAGCTGCATGACCTTGGGCAAGTTATTTTACTTCTTAAATCTCCTAACTCCTCATCTGTAAACTGAGGCAAAGTAATAGATCCTCACAGGGTGGTTGGGAGGCTGAAATGAGGTCATGACCAGAGAACAGTCAATAAGCGTCAATGGCTCCCTATTGCCCTCCTTACCAGGTCTGGCACTCAGGACCCCACCTATGCTCCTCCACAGCTCCTCGGGTCCCCCCACAGTTTCCATCATCCCCAGTATGTCAGGTATTGTGCTGTTTCCCTGACTTTCTGTGAGTCACGGGAAAACCATTTCTGCTTGGGCTTTTCTTTGACTTCCATATATATTTTTTTTAAAGCAGATACCTGCACTTATTTTATGATCAGGAAAAAACCTTATCACTAATGTTGTTTTTAGTGCTCAACCTGGCCTCAAAAGATGTGTCTCTATCACCATTTTTCCTGTCACCTAATTAGCTGTGGATGCTCAAGTTTTTGAACTACCACAGGACTTGAGAACTCTCTTGGAGGTCTCAGTGCCTGTATTTTATTATGTCCCCACCTCACTGGGGATATAAGAAAATAAATATTTTATTATATATATATTACGGCACTTGGCACTTGGCATATATATATTGCTATATATAATAAAAGTATACAGCCAATGTTACAGAAATCAAAATTGTAAGCTTTCTGAGGGCAGAGCTTTATTTTCTTATTCCCCTTGATACTTCCACTGCAGTGACCCTCCGGCCACCTTGCCCCTTGTTTGAGTCAATATTTGTTTAACTGAATTGTGATACAATACACGTGTAAGAACCAGCAGAACTTCCATGCCTTGCCTCTTAAGAAGAGAATAAAAATAACCCACGTAATTTCCCAGCAGATTAATTTACAAAAGGTTTTATTTTTTTGCTCTGGGAGAGGAGGCTATAAAGATATCATTGGGAAGAATTTCTTAGCTAGGTCCAGCAGTTCAATGCCACTTGCAGGAATGAGTACAGCAGCAGTTGTAACGGTGTATCAATTCATATCCATCTTTTGCTTTTGTTGTGCACGGAAGATCCTTGAGGCACTTTACCTGGGTCAGGGCCTGGGGTGGAGGTGTGTCCCCATACTCCCTGCCCCACGGTGAGGGAGGGGATTGCACAGGAACGTCTGGCCCCCAAGCAGGTTCTTTTGCCACGGGGCTCGCCACAGATTGTGTGTGGCTGCAGGTCACTGGAGTTCTTTTGTGGGAACTCTTGTGTTCTTTTGTGGGAACTCTTTCATGACAAGGAGATAAAAATAGCCCTCACTAATTTTCTGTGATTGTGCTGTTAATAAAGGAGAGTAAAAGCAGCACAGTTTTCACCTCATTGATAAGAAAGGACAGCTGAAGGAGACCCATTATCCTCTTTTTATGAGATTGTCTGTTTATATTTTCCATTTTCTTTAGCAGTGTGCCAAGAATTTCTGTTGCATGTTCAGTGATTGTGATCATCATTGACCAGTCTCTCAAAGCACCTTCCTGTTGTGCGGAAGCCTGTACAAATGAGCTGAGTTCCTGTCCAGAGGGAACTTGGACTGGAAAGCTGCACGAAGGGCTGTAGGTCTCAAGCCGGGGGCGATTCCCTGCCTTCCACCTCCCCACAGACATTTGGCCCTGTCTGCACACAGGCTTGGTTGTAACAAGTGGCAGGTGGGTGCTGGGGAAGTTACTGGTATTGAGTGGGTTGAGGTTAAGGATACTGCTGAGCAGCCTACAGTACATGGAACAGAAGCAAGGAATTAATATCATGTTTTGCAATTTAAAAAATATTTATTTCTAGTGGCAATATAGACAACCAAACAGGCATCTGCTCACAATTTCTAGTTGAACAGGGCGTTGACCCTGGTTACATAGTTCACATTGTGTCTCCATTCTCACCACATCTACCCGGACTGTGTTACTGCAGGCATTCAGGTTCTCTGTCCCTTCAAGATCTCGTCTGAGCTTTAGATGAACTCTTGTTGGTTTATACTCATACAGATCATCTGTTGCCGTTGAGATTTTCCAAATTTTTAAAATTGTACTGTAGCTGGAGGTTTATGGAATAAACTAGTTTCTTATGAAATAATTTGTTTGTGTATTATTTTGTGACATTGGTTGACAGCCCCATGATGTTGTAACACACTCATATGGCTGTAAAACATGAGTATAAGCGGCCTGCCACAAAGCCAATACCGAGATAGGGTTCAAGTAAATGCCCAAGAGGTTTATTGCATGCGGACATGCAAGGGACGGGGACAACTCAGGTCCTCAGAGCCTGTCCAACTTCTCCACTCAGGCCAGGAGCTTGTGTTGAGTAGCTAAGGGTAAACATCAGGTATGAGGGAAGAATTTGGGCAATTGGGGGGCGTTTGCAAGGGGGTGTTTTATATCAGGAACTGAGGGGGCTTGTCCAGGGGAGGACATCTGGGGTCCAGAGGAGACACGCATCTGGAACTGGAGGGGTCTGGAGGTGTCCATCTGGAGGCTCTTGGTGGTGGTCATTTGGGCAGGGGGTCAGTGAATGGCATCTTTACTTATTTTGATGATTGTAAGAAAACAGCTGTAAAGGCTGGAAGGATTTTATCTCAGTGGCCCCTACAAGTTAATGGCTGATTTCTGGGGCTGTTAGCACTAAGAAGCCAGGGCTTTTAAGAAAAACAGGTAAAGAAACGGAGTTAGCCCTGACTGCCTACTTTACTCCCTTCTTGAACCTGGATTCCCTATTACCAGCCTTCTCGCCCCTGAGTTGCTGTGCTCATTTAATCTGGTTTTGTTTTATAGGCCTGTCTAATGTTTGGCTGAAACGTAAACCTCTGGGGTGACTTTATAACTGAGCCAAGAGGATTTTGCAGAGGCTGTATGCTCAGGGTCTCTCTACTTTGTGTCAAACCAATAAGTTTGGTCTTTGTGTGTGTGTCTGTGTGTCTGTGTGTCTGTGTGTGAGTGAGAACTTTGCTTTACGTTTTCCTCCAGCCCTGTCCGGGACCATCTGCCACGATCCCTGTTAGAGAAGTCAGTGGTGTGGTAGCTGGGCACCATCTAGTTGTGTGTGGACTCAGTCTCATAGAAACTGTGGTGGTTGTGGTCCATTAGCCCTTTGGAATCCTGTCCTGCCTCCCGCAACAAAGAATTATCCTGATCGAAATGTCAACAGTGCTGAGATGGAGAAACTCTGATCTAGACATATGGGCTCAAAGATAAATGAACAAAAATAGGATGGCTCATTAAGAGATCAATAATGTATTATAGAGAAGGTGTGGGTAAGAGGTTCGGGGGTGGCAGGTTCTAAATAGTCCCTGGTGGCAGAATCCACCGTCTGCCTTGCAGCACTGGAGCAGGTCTCAGGAATGGGATGAAGAGGACGGAGAAGATGTCTGGGAGTTCAAGGGACCCTTCGAAGAGCACGTGATGAACTGAAATCTTTCTGATTTTTCACACTGGAATCAACGTCTAATACGTGCCCGTGATTTAGGAAATAATCAAAGCTAGTGAACCTTTTGCAAGATGTAGACTTCATTCTTGATTACAGACTTACCACATAGGCCAGAAACAAAGTTCAGAATCATACGATTTTGCAGACCAAAAAGAGGACCCGTTCAGCCAGCACAAAGGAATTATCGCACCACTTCCCTGTGTGTGGCTCAGGTTACAAATACCGTTTAATCCTGGATGAGAGTCAATTGTCTGGTGAAAAATAATTAGGAAATTACCTCAGAGTGAGGTTAAGAAGGTGGGGTAGAAAATGAGCAATCATTCAAGACAGTGGCCTTACTAATGGGCTGGATAGAGGGCACATAACATACCAGGTGACACTGTCAGTGGGGGTGACACCAAAATGACTGTCTATAAAATTTTTGTCCAGTGTTTCAGCAGAAATTTATTACCTTTTTTAAAGTAAAAATATCCCTCTAGTTAGTTTTAACAACAAAAATATTTTTTGCAAGCCCGGCTAACATGTAGCAAGAGCAAAATACTACGCTAATTTGCTTTCTGAATCTTTCCCTCCGCTCCGGTCACAGCTGTCATTATTGGTCAGTTATGTTTCCAATCATGTGACTTCGTATCCGGGCAAAGCGAACACCTGAGTGTTGTTTTCACTGCTGCCGAAGTTCTTATAGTTGTGATTTCTGTCAGATTTTCTGGTTTAGTTACAATATTGTGGCTGTTATTTTCTGTGAAAGTACACCAATAGCTTTTTGTTTTTTGAGAATGAAGTACTCCTTAAAGCACTAAAAGGGGAGAAACTAAAAAAGACTTCCATTTAGTTCCTAATAGTGTTGTACCTAAAATGTTGCATTTAACGTAGAAAGATTTGACCAAATAATTTTGTTGTTGGTATTCATACCATCTAGGAAATATTATGGTTAAGCAATTTACAACTGTATTTATCATATATTAGCCTATGATTGAAATTGGCAATGACCGTTGCTAAAGAGTCTTTGTTGTCCTGGTGTAGGAAGAGGTCCATGGGTGGTGGGGGTGACATCATAAGCTACTGTACCAGGTGTCATGAACCCTAGAGATGCCACTGCATCAAGGAAGAAATTATTGGCTGTGTCTTAAGATGCAAAACTGTGGATGACCAAACAGAGGGAGGCTAAGGGAACATAGACTCTGATGGCAGAAAGGAGATAAAGGTAGGGCTGGGAGGTGTTTGCAGGTTTATATGGGGAGCAGCACACGAATGCTACCTAGGATTGAGCTGGCTTCAAAAGTGTAGCTTGAATGGTGAGTAACGGAGTACTCTTTTGTTCTTTGTCTTGGGTGATTGGCCCAGCCTTGGGTATTCACAAAGATGGAGCTTAAACCGCAAGCTCCAAGCTCACTGGGCCGTGAGATTAAAGACGGGTAACGTTGCCCTTAGCCTCAGCGTCCCAGCCACATCAGCACCTCAGCTTCATCACAACACGTCTGGGACAAGAAGAGACATGCTGCTTTGCAGGATCACCCTCTATGCAAGCTGTCCTGAAACAGAGGGAGTGGAGAGGGTAGCCTGTGTCACACAAAGGCTTCTTGGCCTTTCAGATTAACTAGATGCAGCCAGCTGGCTGTCTGCCCTACTTGCCACTGTGTGAAAAACTACATAAACCACTGAGCTTCCTGTTAAAGGTGATGGAAAAATTCAGGAACGGTTAATAATGGTGGTTAAACAACATGGGGAACATATTCAGTGTCAAAGGAGATTGTTGAAATGGGAAGTGTTTTATCAACTACATATTTACCACAATCTTAAAAAAAGCAAAAAAAAAAAAAAACCCACACAATTACATAAAGCAAAAAAAAAAAAAAAAGAAAAGATTAAAGAAAAACAAAGGTGCTGTAAATGTGCCTCAAATTCTTATCAAACCCAATAAATAAAGAAAACCTGTTGCCATCAATTCAATGCCACCTCATCGCAAACCCAGGTATAGGCTGATTGAGCCATGTTCCATAGGGTTTTCTTGGCTGTCATTTTTATGACAGTAAATTTCCAAGCCTTTCTTCCATGCGCTGCTGAGTGTATCTGAACCACCAAACTTTTGGTTAGTAGTCAAAAAAAAAAAAAAAAAATTGTGGCACCCAGGGACCTACACTTTCTCATTACAGCCACTTAAACACTGGCAAGCAAGACTGTTAAGTATTGAGAAGCCCTGTATCCTGGTACAATATGGCTTTTGGGACAAGGCTTACTGCTCTGGAGACAATCAACTGAACTCATTCTACTCAGGCATCTCAGAATATGTGTGATGATGCACTATCTCTCTTGTGGAGAACGATAGATACTGAAAGATACTGAGATACTGAAAGACTGAGGATTTTTTTTTTTTTTTTTTTTTTAGGTAATTCACACAGTACTGAAATTGAAGAAAATCTACTCACTTGATCTTGTTTTTATATTTTAAATCCCCCTGATGAGTAAAGCACTGCTGAAGAAGAAGAACAGACTGGAAGGCCTCTCACTACCTGACTTTACAAACTATTACACTGCCACAGTAGTCAAAACAGCCTGGCACTGATACAAAAAGAGACAGATAGATCAATGGAATAGAACTGAGACCCCAGAGATGACACCATCTTCCTATGAACAGCTGATATCCTACAAAGGCCCTAAGACATTAAACTGCAGAAAAAACAATCTCTTCAACAAACGGTGTGGGCAAAATTAGATATACATCTGCAAAAATTTGAAATAAGACCCATATCTTACACCTTGCACAAAAACCAACTCAAGGTGAATGAAAGACATAAATATCAAATCTAAAATGATAAAGCTTATCCAATAAAAAGTAGGAACAACAACAGAAGTTTTAAGACACAACTTAGATTTTAAAATCTGTCAAACAAACCACAAACAACAGAGGAGAAAATAGGTAAATGGAACTATCTGCTCATCCAAAGACTTTATTAATAGAATTAAAAGGCCACCTACAGGAATGGGAAAAAATATTTGGCAACTATATGTCACACGGATGCCTGATCTCCATAAAGTACTACAAAATGTCAATAAGAAAAAGATAAATCATCCAATTAAGTGATGGGCAAAGGAGATGGACAGACACTTCACTAAAGAGGAGATCCAGGCAGCCAAAAAACACATGCTGACATGCTCATAATCATTAGTTATTAAAGAAATTCAAATCAAAACTATTTTTTAAATCAAAACCACAACCAATCTCAGCATGATTTTTTTAGTATTCCAGCAGTACTGCAATGTACTGTGTAATAAGCCAAAGGAGTAATCAAGAGATATGTGTTTTTCTTAGAACAATCAAGTCCATGTGATGGAGAGGAAGGAACATAGCCTGGCCCTGAGTTTAAGTCCTGAGTTGTCACTTACTAGACACATGACCTTGAGCAGTAGGCTTTACTTTTCTGGGCTTCAATTATTTTATCAGAAGAACAAAAATACCATTCCCTACTTCCTAGGACTATAACCACTGCTGTTGAGTCAGGTCCAACTCATAGCGATCTTATACGTCAGGGTCGAACTGCTCTATTGAGTTTCCAAGGAGCGTCTGGGGGATCCTTGGACTACAGTGAGGTGTAAATGTACTGGTGAGTGTAAGTGCTCTGCACAGTCTTCATTACAAGTGGTCCCCGACTTATGATGGGGCTCTGTTCCAAAGACTACTGCCAGTCAGTTCCAGTGTAGGTTGAATACCTCTGTTTGCTGTTGTTTTCGTCATTATTGCCTTTCATTGTCAGTATTTTTATAAATCTGATTGTCGAACATCTGTGAGTGAACATTTGACAATGATTGCACTTTCTTCACAACCCTGTGTATAGGGTTGTGAATATATATAAATCATTAAAATCACTAAATCACTAAATATAAAATGTATTATAAAAAAGAGACAGAAGGTCATAAGTACAATTCGTGATAACCTGAATACATCATAAGTTGGGGGCTACGTGTATTTATTCTTACTATCATACATTTTGTAGTTAGAAGTACAGATCTCTGTAAGATGTTTCTCCATCAATGATTACATATATAATATACATTATATTATACAATACATAATTACATTATATAGTACTTTCCCCATCCAAAGCCAACACATTCACCATTATCACCAATAGACCACCGCTATGAAGCACTCATCATGTAGAATTAAAAACTTACTTGTTGATGACTTTTGTAAAGCAGTAGGTAAATCAAAGAGACATGTATGCACATCTAAATTATCTTTCAGAAAAATGCACTGTGATGAATCATATGGTTTGAAAGCTAAAGAGATCTGGTCAGCAGAAGTATGCAATAGTTCAAGGCAGATGCTGGGACTCCAGCCAATAACTTCTGACCTACAGATAGAGAAGAAACTCTGGGAACTGAAAGGTCTCTTATCACATTTTAATTCAAAAAATAAAATCTTTCTCTCTAGAGACAGAATCTATAAATGGAACAAGATAGCAGGGAGAGTAGTTTTCAGGTGATAAATAGTCATTTAGCAAACAGCTCTCTACATAGGGCATCCTGAAGCAAGGAACTCTGTGTGTATTCCCACCATTTTATCATCATCACAGATGAATGTCAGGAACTTGCTCTATAAATGTGTATTCATAGAACAATTGAAGTGTCAGGGAACCTTGACATATGGAAACTTGAAAATGGGGAAAGTTGTTGACTGATTGGTCCCTCCCTTCTTCCCTCCCTCCCTCCCTCCCTCATTAACTATTAATTGAATGAATGCTATATTCCAGGTCGTGGGCTAAAGGCCACGAACAAAGATGGAAAGGCTTGAGTATGGTTAAAATCCAGAGAGTTTACACATGGGTTGGGTGTTCAGCAGATTTTTGGTAAATACCAGGTGGAAACAATAAAAATAAGCAACAGGTCTAGGGGCCATGCTTCCAGGGGGACTCCCAGGCCTTCGACCATCAATTGTGGTCTTTTAGTGGAGTTCTTAGGGAGAGGAGGGGCAGGAGATTGTTAAGAGGATATGACATGTATAGAATGGAAAGGAGGAATGTGCTGTCACAGGCAAGGAGAGCAGAGGGAGCTGCAGATAGGCAGGCACACAAATTTGAACTGTGTTGCAGACTGTCACTCATTCGCAATAAAAAAAGAAAATAAAAATTAACAATAGGCATATGGCAAGACACGCCATTTTCAGCTTTCTTTTCATGATTTCATTTGAAGACAAGGAATTTTAAGTCTGACTCTTCACAATTCAGGGGAGAACAACTGCCGAAGAGGTGACTCTTTCCTCTCTAGGCCAAGTATACCATCTCTGGAGACAATGACTCTTGTGGCCTGCAGCCTTTAATGGAGCCAGTTCTCCCCTGGAAGCTGTCTTCACCTCAAGCGAGGGAAAGTTATTTACTGCATGCTTCATCTCTGACGGTCCCATGGAGAGGACCCAGGAATCACATTCACTTTCAGCCGCTAAGTTGGCTGGACAGAAGCCATCTGCGTCTACTTTCCCTTTATCTATGTGTGTCGGCCAGCCAGGGATAGATTTTTAAAAGAAATACTCAGCAGAGTTTTAACAAACTAGCACAAATGTAATTCTTCATTTAATATCAAGTTATGATTTATTGCACATTTTAGTTTGTATTGTTTGTGTTTTGCCAAGGATCTAGCCATGTGTACCTTGGCTTTTTTGAATTAGGATTACAGACCACATGGAAACTGTGGCAGAGCCTTTTTTTTTTTTTAAAAAAGGAAAACACAGAAACTGAATGCAGTTGTGGTCTGTTTTAAACATTAGCAAAACTGAAATTGACTTTCGTATAATTATGAGTTATAATAACTTTTGCCTACTTGGATTTGGTTTGTAGGTTTGACATGAACTGCTGACTGCTAACATCTTTACACTTTTTTTTCCTCTCTGGCTTGGATTTGAGGGGTGTTGGAGATTTCAGATTTGAAAGTAATCACTGTAAAACACATCATCATTAATCAAATTACTGAAACCATGGTGCACGTGATGTTCCATTCTAGGCTTGCAGAATCAGCCCATCAATTCTAATCTGGCCATTGTCACTAGGGTAGACAAAGAATCAATCAAATCACCAAGTATTTATCCAGGGCTGATTAAGCACTTAGCCCAGCTCCAGGGTACCATTAGGAGAGTGAGGAAAGTGAGCAAGACACATTCCTTTGTTAGATGAACATGTAAGGAGGAAGATGACAATTGTTTTCTCAAAACGCTGTCTGGCTTGATCATTTGCTTTGAATAGCTGTGTGATTTTAGGTTGCCAGCTTGGAAATATTGTCACTGCTTTTGTACTTTCCATGTGAAATGACTTTGAGGGAGGGGGAAGCTCATAAACTTATTATACCAGTCTGGTGTTTTCTCTTTACAATGGCTGCTGATTTGGGCAGCATAGAAAGGACCCTGCATTCTGTCTATCGAAGAGCACACAGCAGTACAGAAAGAGCTACAAGAGAAGCCTTTCCCCTCTGGCATCCCCATTGCTGAGAAAGTGACAAATGACCAGCAGGACCCTGTTTTCCAGTTGTTGTGGAGCCACCTCAAAGGCCCACAAGACCAACCAATAGACAGACAGACAGACATTGAAGTTCTGTCCGTATTCCTGTAAGAGGGAAAAGTGGCTGGGTTATACAATAATCTGACTGAAAGAGACATTCAGACCCTTTTCCAGTAGCTATATTAGACACAATGGAGAAGCTGAGCAGAAATTTCCTCCCGTGCTCTCAGGGTAAGGAGACTTTTCAAAGTAATTTTCTATTGATTTTATCGAGGTATAATTTACATAGCCTGCAATTCACCCATTGTAAATACAGTTCCATGAGTTTTATTAAATTCATAACGTTATGTAACCATCACCACAATCCATCTTTAGACTATTTCCTATAGCCCCCAAAGTTCCCTACACCCATCTTGAGGCAGCCACTCATCTTCTGTTTGGCACGGTAATGTTGCTTTTTCTAGAAATTTCCTCTAAATGGAATCATACAATGTGTTATCTTCTGTGTCTAGCTTTTTCTGTGTTACCCAATGTTGCGGTTCATTCATTTTATGGTGGAAGACCCTCAACAAGACGGATTGACACAATGGCTACAAGAATGAGCTTAAGCATAAAAACGATCGTGGTCATGGCACAGGACCAGACAGCAGTTTGCTCTGTTGTGTGTAGGGCCCTGTGAGTCGGAACCAACTTGACAATACCGAACAGCAACAACAACATCAGTAGTACATTCCTTTGTATTGCTGAGTAGAAGTCCATTGGATGCGTATACTGTTTTGTCACTCCATTCATCAGTTGTTAAGACATTCAGATCTCTTCGAGGTTTGTTGCACATATACAGCATCTGATAATTTTAAGTAAGACATGACATTAATGTCAAAATGCCTATTTGACTCAGTTTTGATTTAGAGTTACTCACATCATTGTTTCAGTTCTGGAATATTCTTTTTTTAGGTCCCTGCAATCTAAAGGATATTGGAAACTTGGCAGTTATTGAGTAATGTTTTGTCCAAATTAGACTAAAATATGATTGGCTGCACAAGCTAAATTCATTGGAAGATGGTTCTACGCTCATTCATAAGACATAAACCAGATCTAAGAGCCTTGAAATGAGCCACCCCCTACAAAGATAGTGGAAACTCTTAATTTACCCTTACAGTATTTTATTTTCTCTCTTCCAATACTTGCTTACCTTTCACTGCACTGCAACTTCATTCTTTTGTGCACTGATTCACTAATTTCTCATCAATGTCACAAACCTTCATTAGACATTTCATATAAATTCAGATCAGATGCTGTAGCAGATGTGAAGAGGACTAAACATGAAGATCTTAACATGTTCTACAGCTGCCCAAGTCAGTATTTTGAAATTTTTTGACCAATACCAAAGTAAGAAGTACTTGTTACCCATACTTATAGAACTGAAACTAAAGTGTCACAAAGGGAAACTTAACATTTCCCTATGGGATGCACCATGTTAGTTTCAATTTTAATTTTCTTTAAACACCTGATTGAGACCCACCAGTCTGATTTCACCATGTGCTAATGTGTGGCATCTTGCGATTTTAAGATGTTTCACTCAGATGGCAGTCCTTTAGGATAAACAGAGTGAGGACCATGCTTACAACCGAAAGAAAAATACGGAAGGACAGAATTGGGAGTATGTGAACTGGCCAGGAGTCACAGGGGCAGAATACAGAAGGTGGAAGGGGGTGAGAGTCTTCTAAAGAATACAGGCAGCTATTCTGAGCACTTGTTAGTATAGTTTTCACCATCCAGGACTAAAACCATCCCAGTGGAAATTCCTGTGCATTAAAGAAGCTGAGTCCCTGTGGCTTGGCAGAGAAGGGTGACTGAAGGGACAACTGTCACTCCCTGATAAGGAAGGACATTTCCTTCCTTATCCCAGCTAATAAAATGAGCCCAACTTCAACAAGCAGATAACAAAAGCAACCAAACCCACTGCAGTAGAGTTGATTCTGATTCATAACAACCCTATAGAGCAGAGTATAATTGCTCTGTGGAGTTTCCAAGGAGCACCTGGCAGATTTGAACTGCCAAACTTTTTGGTTAGTAGCTGCAGCATTTAACCACTATGCCACTAAGGTTTCCCTTCAAGCAAATGGACACGATTTATTCTAAATTTAGTGCCTTGAGGTCATAGAGGCTCCAGGGACTCATCTGAGCTCCCTGAGGGATCAGATTACGGGGCTGAAAGCTGGGGACCATAGTCTCAGGAAACATCTAACTCAATTGGCACAGTTTAGCTTCCACAGAAAATATTCTACGTCTACTTTGGTAAGTAGTGTCGGGGGTCTTAAAAGTTTGTAAGCAGCCATCTAAGATACTCCACTGGTCTCAGCCCATCTGGAACAAGAGAGAATGAAGAAAACCCAAGACACAAGGGAAAAATTAGTCCAAAGGATGAATGGACCACAGCTACCACAGCTTTCACCAGGCTGAATTTAGCGCAACTAGATGGGGCTGGACGGAGCCAAGCTACCGCCACCGACTCTTCTGACAGGGATCACAATAGAGGTTGCCTGACAGAGTTAGATTTTTAAAAAATGTAGAACAAAATTCTAAATCACAAAAAAAGACCAGATTTACTGGTGGGGCAGAACCTGGAGAAATGCTGAGAATAGGATCCCTGGACACCCTTTTAGCTCAGTAGAGAGGTCATTCCCAAGGTTTACCCTTCAGCTAAACATTGGAAGGCCCATGAAACAAAATGAGACTAAATGTGTGCAACAGCCAAGGGATGAAGACGAGAAGGCAGGAGAGAGCTAGAAAGCTGCTAACGGGGAACCCATGATCAAGAAGGCACAAGTGTTGACATGTCATGAGGGTAGCAACCAATGTCATAAAACAATGTGTGTTAATTCTTTAGTGAGAAACTAGTTGGCTCTATAAACCTTCATATAAAATAATACCGGATCCGACTCGACGGCACTTGGCTTTGGCATACATATAAAATAAACAAATTTACTGCTTTTACATTTGTTATTTCTCGTAAAACCATAAAATAAAACCAAACCTATTGCAACTCTATAGGACAAAGTAGAACTGCCCCATAATGTTTCCAAGGCATGATTGGTGGATTTGAACTACCGATCTTCTGGTTAGCTTCCGTACTTCCCTTAGACTCAAAGAAACCTAAAAGAACTGAACAGATTTTATGACAATGCTAGGTAGACTGAAAACCAAGGCTATATTTCCCTCCCTTTCTGAGTCAATAATTATCTTTGGCTTATTTTTCTTTTCTGCTTAGTCCCATCCTTTAAAAATTTCTTATCCAACATGTTTTCTCTCAGCTGTCTTTCTTATGAAGTATCTAAAACTGGGCGCTGTAACAGCACAGCTTCTTTCAGCAAATGCCACTGAAATCCTTTATTTAGGAACATTTCTCTCCTTCACTGTAGCTTGAAGGTGACAAGCAGGGTAGCAGAGCTTTTAGATCGAGAAGGGAGAAATTTCATTTTTTAGTTTTCTTTTCATTGTGATTAAGTGAAAGTTTACAACCCAAGTCAATTTGCTGTATATAAACCCAAAGACGTGCCTCTCTGCAACTCCTTCCACTCTCCTCACCCTGTGACAGCCTACTCTGCTTTACCACGTTTTACTTCCGTTATCCACCGAGCCACCACTTGTACCTTCCTCTCCACCTTCCTCTCTTGCTCTAGAGAGGAACCAGTCAGGCAGCCTCATATATGTATTAAGCTGAGAAGTACACACACCGCCTGCATCCTTTGTGTCCCGTAGTCTAGTTCAATCTTTGTTTGAAGAGTTGGCTTCAGTACTGGTATCAGCTCTGCACTAGCAGTGAGTCCAGGGCCATGTTCTCAGGGGACCCACCAGGATGGCAGACCACGAACTCTTGTCTTTTAATACAGCCCTAGATCTGGACAGGATGGATTTAATATACATATATATATGTACATATATATATATATGTATATATACACACACACATTTATTGGGAGTTTGTTACAGACTAAGTATTTTAGGTACGCTTTTCTATTCAATTGTCAGAATGAGCCAGAAAATGGAGCTCAAGAGATTTGGTCACTTACTGAAGATTATCAAGCCACCAAATAGCGGGGTTAAAATTCTTACTTGGGTCTTCTGAGTCTAAAGTATGTGAACTTGGTGACACCGATTCATCAAACCTTAAGTGTGACTCTGTTAATGTGTTATCACGGTGACCTGCGTCTAGCGAGCAAATCGCACTCCATAAGACTTTCAAGGTTGCCCAAGTCACGCTTGACTTGACAGCAAAGAATTTTTTTGGTTTTATTCTGTACCAGGCAGGAGTTGAGGCTGTGGAGATGACAGAGACACGGTTCCTGTCCCGAGGAGCTCCTGGCCTTATTCATCATGATCTGGAAATGGGGAGAATGAAGCTAGATGGGTGGAGCAGCAGGCTGTAAGAGGAAGAGTTGGCAGTTTATTCTGTAGGAAGTGGAGAGCCCCTGGAATCTTTGGATAGGGAAGTCCCATGAAGGTAGATGTGTGCTCAGTTTAGCAGAAGGCGAGAGGTGATGAACATCTGGTTAGGAAAAAAGAGTATGAAGGGGAGAGGAATGCTGAGAATGTGGGAGGGAGCACAACCAGAATTGGTGGCTGAGTTTGTCCAGGCTTCAAAACATGGCATTTACGCCTCCAGCTACAGGGGCAGACCTGATTGACTCCTCCCTGGGACTGTCAAAGAGAAGCCCTCAGGAAGGACCCCCAAGCCATCGCTGCCCCCGAATTTGCTTTAGGAGCACTCTGTTCCTTCTTGTTCTCTGTTGCAGACAGACTTGTCTGGAGGTTGATTTCCTTGGATATCCTGAACTCATTAACGTGTGTGACAAATTTAAATGCTCTCAACCACAACAAATTATGTCACATTTTCCCTAGCTTCATTGAAGCTATCCTGGAGCTTGGTTTTCCTCACATTTGTCCAGGTTCCACGGCGCCAGTGGTGGCCTGGTTCAGTCCCTGCAGTATGTGTCCCCATCTGTCACTGTTTCCTTCAGTATTTAACTTCAGTGTCTTGAGTAAAGTCTTCCACACTGGTGGCTTCCCATTCTCCCTTTAGCTGCATAAATTCCTCCACCCAAGATAGGATTTCACTTGCATTTCAAACATGCGGGTTTGCCCATCACTTTGACCTTGAATGTTCCTGTCACTGTGTGTTTGGCTGGTCAGCCCCTTTTAGGCATATGTTTTTATTACCTCTTGGTCCTAAGGAAAGAAAGATCTTAAAATCTGGCAATTAGGAAGAGCTGGTCTATTAAAGTTTAAAACATCAGGGACAGCTCTAGGAATCTGGGCCAGTTTTGCCTCTGAGAAATGCCATACTGCAGAGAAGCCCGTAATTTTCAAGCTATGACAGGCAACTGGGAAAAGCTGAGACTGGTGAATCAGACAGAATGGGATTCACTGGTCAAGTCTTCCTCCTCTGTGAAATGGGGACAGAAATCCCAGCTGCCTCTCAGTTGCGTGCCAGTCACTCCTCACCCCTTGTTTGTGTTTGTGTTGCTGTTTGTTGGTGTATTACTCCCTGATATCCTTTGCAGCAGAATCATTCAGGGTTGAGAAATTGGCCTCCGGGGTCAAACAAGCAGGATTCGATTTACGGCACTGCTTGTTCGCTGTGTGTGTCTTTGGGCAAGATCACTTAAAGTGCCTGTGCCTCAGTCTTCCCATGTGTAAAATGAGACTGTTGGAAGTGTTAAATGAACTGATCCTTAGAACTCCTCAAATCCGGGGACTCTGAGAGACCACCAGTGGTCAAGGAAGCAGGCCTTGCTCAGCCTCTGTTTTCTTTCTTGTTTATTCCTCTCTGATGAAACACTGAACACAGCTTGGAATTCAGGAACAGTGGAATTGTGGTCAAGGTTTGATTCTACACTGACTTCTGAGAAAGCCACAGAGCCATTGTCACCAACCGTAGGGACTCTTTTCCAAATGCAGTCTCAATGGTGGTTGAGCTTTTCAAACGGGCTAGTTCTCTCAGAGGAAAAAAATTAGGTGACTTTATTTTCAACCGAAGAGAAGTATGGGGATTTTTTTCCCCCATGTATATATGTTAGATTCTAAATAAACTTTTAGTTTGTAGGGCCAATGAAACAAATCTAAGATAAGAGTAGTAAGTTCTAACAGCTCCCTATCTTTTCATCTCGATCAGGAGGGTGAATGGCTATGAAGTCAATTTTAAGATAGTCAGAAATTGGGGGCTGGTGAGCAGCGTGGGGGCTAAGCCCAGTCTTCATAGCCATCTTGGGTTTTGGTCCCAGCCCATCCCCACCCCTCCCAGCTGTGTAACCTGACTGAGGTTATCCAGTCCCCAGCAGGTTACCCAGTTCTCTAAGCCTTAACTGCCTCATCTTTAAAAGGAGGCAACAACAGCTTCTACCTTATCATAAGAATTAGATAAATGAATATTTGTAAGTCCCTCAGCAGTGCAATTGGTGCAATAAAAGAGTTAGTGCATTCAGTTGCTAACGGAAAGGATGGAAGTTTGAGCCCATCCACAGTACCTTGGAAGGGAGACCGGGCATTTTACTTCCCAAATATCAGTCCTGAAAAGCCCTGTGGGACACATTTCTCCTCTGACACTCATTGAATCACCATGAGTTGGAGTTGACTCTGTGGCAGCTGGTTGCTGTGCGGGCACCTGTGAATAGATGTTTAATTTAGCTTGCCGTCCGATTATCCGTTTTGTCCTTCCTACAGTGCTTCTCTTAAGGTACGTTGTAAAGGGATGGGATTTTGGGAAGACCTGCCATCATCTGACAAAGACAAGCTGGTCCTCTCCTTCGTGAGTGGACCCTTAGAGAATAGACCCACCTCCACCTATCTTTCACAAAGATTAATGGGAACACCATTTAAACAGATGTCCCAGTCAAAGACCAAGGGGCTGGGATGAACAGCAAGAAGGCTCATGGCTTTTCCTTGACTTACATTTCTAACCAACAAATTCATTGTAACAGGCACCCTGCCCCCATCTTCTCTTCTTAGAAGTAGCTCGTGCCACAGCCTTTGCTTAAGGCAGGGACCCAGTGGGCAGTGTTTGCCTGATGTGACCTGCTGTCTGGTGACAGTTGATTGGTCCAGGGTGGGCTTCTAACCTCAGAGCACATATCTTTAGCCCTAATGAGAGAACAAGCAGACTTGCTTGAGTCTGTGGGGCCCCTGGATCCCTAAGGTCATGTAAAGACAAGGCCTTGGAAGGTGGAAGCTTAGATTAGAGGTTAGGAGCAGAAGTTGAGCCCCTACAGGAAGGAGCTCCTACAGGAAGGTGCACACTGCCCCAGAGAGAGGGGTAGGGAGAGGGTAGTGGCCTGATGCCTTTGCAGTTTTCCCAGAGGCCTGCTGAACATCCTGCAGCAAAATCCCAGGAGGGACCCCCTTGGCCTCCTAGTAACCCCCTCCATCGCTGTGTGTTTTTGGGAACCAGAGTCTGTCCTAGCCACCAAATGCTCTGTGTGGAAGCCTTTTGCCTCTGGATGTCTGTTCAGTCCATTAGAAACAGCCTCTCTTTCAATCCTTCATACTAGCCGTTACACTGAGGAGTCCAGGGTGATGCAGACAGTTAAGGTGCTTTGCTGCTAACTGAAAGGCTGAAGGTTCGAGTCCAACCAGAGACAGCTTGGCAGAAGGGCCTTGGGATCTGTTGCTGAAAAATCAGCCATTTGAAAACCCCGTGGAGCACAATTCTACCCTGACACCGGCGGGGCCACCACGAGTTGTGGTTCATCGGAGGTCAACTGGTTTATCCACACTGAGAATCTGCCAGACTGCATCTGGAAGGCCTGCTGCGGGCGACTAAAAGAGGAAGTTAGCTGCTGGTTGAGCCTGCATCGCAAGGAAAGTGTTTTTGCAGATGATTGGTGTCAAGTCCTAAGATCTTGAGTGAAGTAAGGTCAATTTTATACTTATTCAGCAGAACTGTGCCTCCCGCAGCACCCGGGTCCCGATCCTGGGTGAATCTATCCTTATCTGTTTTAAAACCATGTGGTACCATCATTTTTTCTTTCCATGTTGGCAGTTGCACCCACACTGAACACAAAGTTTCCCCCCTCAGTTGTTAACCACAGTTTAGTAACTGTGTCTGTCACAGATTTATTTATAATGATGCAAAGTGAAAAACCGTCGAAGAGCTTAACATGAAGATATTATTCAATTAATTATGGTACTTCTATACGGTACAGTATTATGCAGCCATTAAAAATCATGTTTCTTAGTATCTTAGTTCCCTAGTGTTGCCATCATAGAAATAGCACAAGTGGGAGCCTTTAAAGAATACTCATTTTCTCACGGTTCTAGAGACTGACGGTTCAAATCAGGCTGTCGGCTGTGGGTTCCCTCTGTGGGCCTTTCTCCTGGTTTCCGACGTTAGCTGGCAATCCTTGGCTTTGCTTCGCTTGCAGATGATCCTCGCATGGCATCTGTCTTTCCCCTGTGTGTGTGTCTGCATCTGTTCTCTTCTTATAAAACTTCCCCTACAAGCGGAGAAGGCTAAGACCTATTATGGTCTGGTAAAGGAGCCCCCATACTGCGGTGGTTAAGCGCTTCACTGTTAACCGAAAATTGGTGGCTCAAATCCACCAGGCGCTTTCCTCAGGAAAAAGATATAGCAAGCTGCTTCTGTAAAGATTACAGCCTTGGAACCCTACAGGGCCATTCTACTGTGAGTTGCTGTGAGTCTGAATCTGATAGGACCTTATTAATATACAAAACAGGGTACAGGGGTTAGGGCTTTAATATAACTTTTTTAGAAGACACTGTTCAGTCCAGAACAAGAAGAATATTAAATGAAAGGAGGAAATACTCACTATGTAATATTCAGTGTAAAAGCAGGATGTAAAAACTCATCTTTAGCATGGTTCCAATTTGGTTACGATAGTGTCTGTGTAAAAACACTTTTATAAGGAAAAACTGAGATATTAACAATAAGTATTTCAGAGCAGATCCAGGAGGCAATTTGATCTTTTCTTTTTATTTTCCTGTTTTTTTCCTCCCTAAAATGCATCAAGGAAGTTATTTTTACATTCAAGAAAATGAAATGTTATTTATGCTTTTTCAAAGAAAGTGAGGCTGGCTAGGTGGGGGTGTACTCCTGAGGTAGTGTTTCAGACATCCAGAAACCCTTGATCTTGACCTGAGTCTTTAGACGCTGACTATATTTGTGTGTCGAGAACGTCGATGCTTGGCTGTTTCCAGCCACAGAGACTGCAACTTGGTGCTCACTTGCTTTGTCTCTGATTTAAGGTGGAAATGCAGATATCTGCTTCTTTTGCTGGAATCTGTGTCTTAGCTTAATCACTCACTGTCTATTGACATTTTTTCCTACTACCTGCTGTGTGTCCCCCAGCACACTACTACGAATCCCAATTTGCTACAGATCTGCCTTCCAGTCCAGCCATTTCCAGAGCACCTTTCTGTTCTCCAGCGCTTTGGAGTATCTGATCACTGACTCCCATAAGATGAGTGACTCATGCTTTGGAATGCCAGTATGAATTTCAGATCCATAGGACAGCTATTTCGGGGAACTTTGAATTCATCTTGATTTGAGTTTTGCAGCGAAGAATAGATGACTCTTCCCCCCAATAAAATCTGCTTTCAGCCTGCTATTGTATGGAACGCATTAACTACAAACAGAACAAACCCTGCTGACTTACTTCCTGGTGTCATCTTTGTCTTGATGAATACCGTGGTTAAGCTTCTGTGGGAACTGTTCTGAGTGTGTTTCACAGAGATAAAGCCTGCCATCGGCCTTTGAATCTTCTCTTTGGGGATATTTCAGATATTCACTGTGATTTATGTTTCTCTTGCATTGTGTAGATCAATGCTGGATTGTGCAACAATAATTTAACTTAAGGTTATTACCATCTAAAACTATGAAGTGAATTGCATGCTCCCAATTACTCCGGGGAATATTTATGAAAATAATGTCATAAATACATTATTATATCAAGTATTATACAGTATTTATTATACAGTATTAAAATATACTTGCATATAAACATATGCATGTATATTTGTTTTAAACAATAGTGACAGTGTATTCTTTGGCATTCTTTAAAAAAGCAACTGTGTCTGGAAAGAAAACACCAAATTCTTTAAAGGTGTTGCCAAGTCACTCTCCTTAGCAAAATGTTAGAAACCAAGCTGTTAAAATGGTGGTTAAAATGCAAAGACTTGACTCTACAGAGCTGAAAGGTAAAACACTCCTACAAAGCCACTTAGAAGAGCAAAACCTCCAAATCAAAATTATTCCAGAATGCTTGCTGGAAAGAACAGCCAATGTCATCAAAATCAGTTTCACTAGCACAATGCACCCTTGAGAGCCTTGTTTGACATTGTTGAATATTAAGACTGTTTGGACACAATTATGTCTATTGTTGGTCACAGCTCTGGCATGACACTAAAATAACAACATGCAAGGGCTGTCATTGTCTCAAGGTCAAGAACAGACCATACCGGAGAGCTCAGCCACAGTCGAGTGAGCGACAAGAAGCAAGTACAAGGTCAAAACACCTTTGCCCTGGTGATTGGAAACTTTCTTTAAGAGCACAATTTTTAACTCAAGTGATGTTTTCTCTCTCAGCGAGGAATAAATCTAAACGTTAAAAAACCTAAGAGGAAAAAGATGCAGGGCAAGGCAGGATACTGATTAGAGAGAGTCCATGAACTTCCTCTAACAGGCTGTGCTCTGTCTCTGGCAGGCACAGGCAGGCCAACCCCAAAGACCTGGAAAATGTCAAGCCTTGCAATGGCAGACTCCATGACTAACGTCCATCCTACAGGCTGGCCTGCAAAGGTAATTACAAATAAACACACACATGAAAGTCTCAGGAATGTAATCTACTGGGCTATAAACATCAACCACTTAATCACTTTCTATTGATTGAATCTCATGACAGCAAACAAAATCTAAATATTTACAATGGTGTTTAATAAGGCGGTATTAATTAATTTAACCCACTGAATCCTCACCTAAAAATAAACAGAAAGCCACAGCTGTCAAGTCAATTCTGACTCATACCCCCCAAAAAACTACTGTTGTCAAGTTGATTCTGACTCACAGCAACCCCATAGGTCAGAGTAGAACTGCCCCATAGAGTTTCAAAGGAGTACATGGCAAATTTCAAAGGCTGACCTTTTGCTTAGCAGGCATAGCACTTAACCACTACACCACCAAGGTTTCTGACTCATAGAAACCCCTATAAAGAGGAAGAAGAAATCATGTAGGGAAAAATAAAACTGACCGCCATCAATTCTGACTCATATCGACCCTACAGGACAGAGTAAAGCTGTCCCATAGAATCCCCAAGGAGCACCTGGGGAAAGCAACATATAATTCAGGAGTCTTTTAATTTCGGCTTGATTATTAGTTAAATGGAAACCCTGGTGGTGTAGTGGTTAAGAGCTATGGCTGCTAACCGAAAGGTTGGCTGTCTAAATCCACCAGACGCTTCTTGCAAACTCTATGGAGCAGTTCTACTCTGTCCTGTAGGGTCGCTATGAGTTAGAATTGACTCACTGACAACAGATTACTGGCCAAAATGCTGGTAGTCCTTCAGAAGACAGGCCTGGCAATTTGCTTCTGAAAGGTCGCAGCCTGGAAAACCGTATTGGGGCAGTTCTACTCTGCTGGTATGGCATTGCTGTGAGTCAGAATTGACTAACTACATCTAGTTAGTATTGCTAACAGCTTTGTTGTTATTGTAGATGCTGTCGAGTTGTTCCCATTCATGGTGACTCCATGTTTCCAGAATGAAACCCTGCCAGCCTTACAACTGTTGCAGTGTCTAAGCTCAGTTAACAATTTTATTGAGATATGGTTAAGTACTACACAATTCACCCACTGCAAGTATGTAGTTAAGTGGGTTTTAGCGCATCCATAGAATTGTGGCAACTATCACTACCGTTAATCTCTTCAGAAGGAAACCCTCTATTGCCAAGGACCAAAACAACATGGGAGAAAGAGAACCCAGAAGACAGAGAGACCCACGTGAGTTAGGTGACTACATCAACTTGTAATCGGAAGAACTGGATGGTGCCTGGCCACCACCAGGGACAGCCATCATGGGGTTCACAAAGTCGAGTTTCACTGGCAATGTGAGAACAAAAAGGGGTGCACACTGAGAACTGCACTAAAAGACCTCAACTGATGGTCCAGGGGCCTCGGGGCTCCCTTGGGGGCATGGACCCTGGTCCTGATGCTGTCCCTGCCCATAAATCATTACTGAGGTCAACTGTTTGGACAGGAGTCCATTGGACTTGGCGACACTGAGTGACCATATCGTGTGTGCACTTTACACATCTATGTATCTGTAGGACGTCATGCTGCTGGTCTCTTACTGGAGTAGGGGAAGAAGGTAGAGAGGAAGGGACAGGAGATTGTTAGGAGGATATAGAATGAATAGGAAGAGTGTGCAGTCACTGGGCAGGGAGAGCAGTGTCAGCTGCACATAGGTGGGTATGCAAATTTATAGTGGATTGTAAACTTTCATTCAATCACAATAAATAAAAAGAAAGAAACCCTCTACCCCATAGCAGTCACAAAGAAATCCTGTACCCCTTAATAGTTACCTCCCAGTGTCACCAACATCCCCCTGCCACCCACTAGTCTACTAAGGGACCACTAGTCTACTTCCTTTCTTTGCCTATTCTGAGCATTTTGTGTGAAATTGGGTTTGTCCAATATGTGGTCCCATATGTGACTGATATCTTCCACCTGGTATAATGTTTTTGAGGTTTATCCATATGGTAACCTGTATCAGAACTTTATTTCTCTTTATTGTTGAATAATATTCCACTGGACATATAAATCACATTTTACTTATCCTCTCATCAGTTGATGGACACACTGGAATTGTTTCTCTTCTTTGGCTATTATGAATAATGCTGCTGTGAAGAATGCCCTGTATAAATGAATTATTGTGCAAACATGTTTTCATGTTTCTTGGTTATACACCTAGAAATGGAATTGCTAGGTCACACGACAATACTCCAGCATTTTGAGAAAGTGTAGCTTTTAATTATGATGTTAAAATTTTCTTAAATACTTGAGTTAATATATAGTGCTTTCTCTCTCTGTATCAGCCAGGAAACACTTAGAATCCTCATAGAAACTATAATTTTCTCTACTGAGGAGATCTAGACTAAAACATCCCTGGGACATACAAATCCATTGCTCCATGCAAGAGATTTTCTACATTGGTTTAGACTTATGTATGTAACAATTTTCTTCAAAATAGCACAACATGACATCTTGGAAATTATCTAGCATGTTGCTTCAACCCTGAGAGGACAAAGGCAAGTAGAGGTACTGAGGTGCTGACCTGCTGGCCAACAGTCACAGCAAGTTTGATATGGTCTTGGACACCTGATCTCCAAACTGATGGCTAACAGGCGAATCATGTAAGTCAGTAAGTTCTAAATCCTTCTCTTTTGTGGGCAAGTCTCTTGTTTTTCCTTCCTAGAAATACTGAGATATTTCCTCTAGAGATCTCTGTGTGTGTTTGTACATACATGATAATAAAAATATATGTGATTTGCTTCTTACATTGGTCAATGTGAAGAATTTTTCAGGTTAAAAGATTCCGCAACTTTCTGGAATGGAGGTGTATATGTCACCCAAAGTCCCCTTGGGACAATTTGAAATGAATTCCTTTCATTAGTTCTAGGTTTATACGCTTATTCTTAGATGAGGTTTTCCTTGTAAAAACTTTTAGTTCTTCTAAAAGCTTTTAAATCTATAACCTTGCATTAAGGTTTACTTTCCTGTGTACATCTTGATATTTTACTCATTCATTCATTCATTCAAAGCCAATGGGAAGTGCAAGGTTGTAGCAGAAAATAAGAAAGAAACATTAGAAGGGGTTGGATGGGTAGGCAGAAGCAGATCTTGTAGGATTTTGTAGGTCTGAAAGCAAAGAGTTTGAATTTGACTCTATTTTCAGAGAAAGGCCGCAGATAGATTTCAAGAGAGGAAGTGATACAATACGTTTAAAAATGAGAACTCTGGCTGTTGGGTGTAGGGGATATCAGAGAGGAACAGGATGGGAAACACAAAGACCAGCTTGGAGACAACAGTGACAGTTCAAAAAGGAGGTGATGGGGGCTTGGGTAGGAAGGACAGAGTAGATGGAGAGAAAAGGAGGAACTGAGATTATATTTGAGGACTAGCCATAGGAGATGAGAGAGGAAAAGAAGGGAAAGAACCAAGTATTCCTCCAGTTTCCTGGTTTAAGCCATTGGGTAGATGGCGGTGCCCTTCTCGAAGTGAGGAAGATGGGGAATGGGGAAATTACAGGGTCCTCTGGTATAGATCAAGTCAGAGAAGCTTGCAAGATATCCACATGGAGATGGGATGTCAGGATCTGTGCAAGCCAGGGACAGTGCAAAGGTGTGGCATGGACTAGAGGGACAAGTGTGGGTGTTGCTACCCTGCTGATGTAGGTGGGAGTACAGACATGCCTTGGGGAGGGTAGACAAGGAATGGAGACGACTCAGACTGAGGTCTGGTATAACCTAACATGTAAAGCTTGGATGGAGGAGGAGGGTTGTGCAAAGGAGACTAAGAAGCAGCAGACACAGCGTAGAAGGAAAGCCAGGAACACAGGTGTCACGGAAGCCCAGGAGAAGTGTCTTGAGGAGGGAGTAAGAGGCCAGCGGTCTTGCTGAGGGTAACCTAGGTGAATGACAAGGTAAGAGGAGGAAAAGCTGGGTGATGCTAAGTTCAGGAAGCCTGGGAAGCGAGCAGGTGGGCACAGTGGGTAAATGAACAATTCCTTTGAGAAATCTGGATGTGTAGGGGAGCAGAAAAATGGGCAGCAGGGAGGGAGATACAGAGTTAAGGATGGGTTTGCTTCCTTGGTTATTTTTGGACTAGAGATACAAACATTTGTACACTAGTGGGAATAAAGCAAAAGGAAAAGACAGGCAGAGAGACAGACACACGGAGAGAGTAGAGAGAACGGCTGAAGTCACAAAGTCCAGAGTCTCCTCAAGTAGGTGCTCTCCCAGAAAGATGAGGGCCACGGTAGAGTTGAGAGATTGGCCTTTGACAGGCAAAGGGACGCATCCTCAGTGGTTAATAGGTGAGGAAAGAGAAGTTATGTATCACTGCAAAGAGTCGCATACTCTCAGCTGTGGGAACGTGAGGACATTTCTGAAAGACATTTTTTATTTTTCAAAATACTTGTGGGGCATGATTAGCAGTTGAGAGCTGGGGTGTGGAGCAAGCAAGGAGAAAAAGGTATCAGGTAATTTATTTTGTTCTGCAAAAATATGCTTGCAAGAGAAAAAAGGAACTGGAATATCAGGGTATGTTGAGGCCCACTTGAGAGAATTCATTTAAAGTGAAATCAAATTACTCAGCTATTGGGAGATGGTTTTTCCACAGCACAAAATACAGGGATAAATGACAATGCATCTCACAGTGAGAAAGTTATATTCCATTTCAATTCCCTTTCAGTTCATTAAGAAGAAACAGTGTTGAGAGTATGTCTTTAGCACTGCTCTGTCTTCTAATATGCATTTTCACCCGAGAGAGAGTAGGCCTCAGAATTGGAACTCTCCACCTGAAATGGTATCAAATGGAAGTTGAGGAGTATTATCTTCCTTTTGTTGTACTTACTTTTTAATGATCGCGTTCTATTTTTACCAAGTGATACTGGTTTTCCACCTATATGTTATAGATTTCCTTTTGATATAAATGTGTTTAAAAGGTGAGAAAATATAGAAAAAGATTTGTGGTAAATAATAGTAAAAGTGATAGTAACTGGTATAAGGAAAATATTAGCATAAAGAGAAGACCAGGATGGTGACAGTGGCGTAGGAAAGACTGAGAATTGGAAAGCACTGCATTCGCTTGTGTTGCCTGTCCTGGTTTTCATTAGGGTGATAGTTAGCCTCTTCCTCTCCTGTAAGTTAGTCTCAAAGAGACAGATAGTCCCTGAGGTGTAGCTGGCAACACTATGACAGAGGACCCACCCTAACAAGCCAGACCATTGGCATCAACTTGACTTTCACTCATGGCGACTCCATGCGTCTTTAGTCATTTGGTGCTGCTCCAACAGAAAATACCACAAGTGGAAGGTTTCATGAAGAGAAGCTTTTATTGCCACAGTCTGACAAGCTGAGAATCCTTTAACAAGTTACAAGTCCATTCCATTAGAGAAGTTATCACAGTCCAGTAGGATAAGTCCAAATCCAGTGAGAGAATCTCGGCACAGGAACCTCAGGTCCAAAGGACGTGCTCTGCCCTCGGTGCTTCTTTCTTGATGGTACGAGGTTCCCAGCTTCCTCTGCTCACTTTTCTACCTTGTGTTCCACAAGCTTGTAAATTGAGTCCTGCCTCACCATCACAACTGTTGCCCATTCTCCATCATCAGTTATCACAGAGGCAGCATTCACAACACATGGGAAGAGTTCTACCATACTGGGACTCATAGCCAAGTCAAATCAACACATACGTTTTTGGGGGGACACAATTCCATCCATGACACAGTGTGTTTCAGAGTAGAATGTATACTGGAGGATTTTCAGTGGTTGCTTTTCAGAAATAAATGGCCAGGTCTTTCCTCCCAGATGCCTCTGGGTAGAGTTGAACTGCCAGTCTTTTGGCTAGTAGTCAAACATTAGTATTCGCACTGCCCAGGACAGCCAAGGGGACCCACACAGAGATGAGTTAATAATCCCAGGAACTGACCATGATCTCAGGAGACATTGAAGCCAACTGGTGTAACTAGCCTATTGCTAAGAGAGTCTTCTGCACCCTGTCTTGGTGAGTGGTGTCTGGGGTCTTAAAAGTTAGCAAGCTGCCATCTAAGGTACACGAAATGGTCCCAGCTCATCCGGAACAGATGATCACCAAGAATAACAAAGACACGAGGAATAAGAGAGCCCAGGAGATGGAAAGATTCATGTGAATGTGTGACTGTGTCAACATGTGACCAGAAGAACCAGATGGTGCCTGGTCACCACCAAAGACAGCCATGATAGGACACACAATGTTGAGTCCCAGTGGCAACACAGGGAAAAGAGGGGTGCAGCTCAAGAACTCCACTAAAAGACCACAATTTGTGGTCCAGCAACCTGGGGGTTCCCCTGGACATGGCCCCTAGACATGCTGCTGCCCCTGATCATAAAACATTACTGAGGTCATCTCTTCAGACAGGAATGGACTGGACTTGGGGACACAACATGACCATAGGGTGTATATACTTTATGGTTCTAGGCATCTATAGGATGCGGTCCTACTGGCCTCTTACTAGAAGGGAGAGGAGAAGGTGGAGAGAAGGGAACAACAGATTGTTAAGAGGATATGACATATATAGAACGAAAAGAAGGATTGTGCTGTCACTGGGCAAGGAGAGCAGAGGCGCTGCAGATAGGTGGGCACACAAATTTAATTTGGATTGTATACTTTCACTTAATCACAAGATAATAAGTAAATAACCCCAGGAACCACTGATCCCCTGACAAGTACTGGGAGTTAGCAGGTGATCGGGAGACACCAGGGCAGAACAGATGGCTGTTCTTCCTCACTTCCCCACTCCCCCAGCTGTTGCCTCCCGTTGTGTGACATCCCTCCTTTCCGCTGCCTGTACACTCACCTTCTGTCGTATTCTCATTCTGTTTCAAGACCAATGACTTAGTGTCACCTGCCTGCCCTGCTGTGCAAAAGAACAAGATGGGGACACATTCCCAACAAGCCTAGTGCCTGCAGTTGCCTTTGGTCTCTGGAAGAGCCTGGACTACATCAGTAGACCATCAGAGACGCCGGAATCTTCCCATTGCCAGTCAGTAGTACCTTGAAGAAACATCTTCTAAGTTAAGTCGAAAGTATGCTCTTTCTGGTAGAAGGAGGGAAAAATCCAGCTCCCTCCTTTTTTTTTTTTTTTTGTCTGCTGGGCTTCTACCTGTAAAAATAGACTTGCTTTTAGCAGTTAGCATGATATAGGGGGATTAACTCTTCCCAATTTTCCTGAAAAGTCTCGGCTTTACAACTGAAGGCCCCACATCTCAGAAACCGCTCTGTCTGGGCAAGCTGGACCATGCTGGTTACTTTAATTGTAGGTTCAGAGCTAAAGTTACTCAGATGTGCCCTCCTCGGCTAGTGTTTCTGTTGGGTACCAGAGAATATATGGACGGCCGTGTCCAGAGAGTTATGTTTTGACAAAGTCAAAGGATATTAAATGATTTCCTTATTCAGAGCCACAGTGAAAATATTAAAACCATGCTGGTTTTGTTAATACAAATTATGTAATGCATTAGGAGAAGTGGTGTTTGTTGTATCAGCAACAGATTTAATTGGACTGAGCCGGGAAAACCTGTAAGAACCATTCTTCCGGGAATGTTTATAAAACCTGCTGTGTTCATAGTGAAACTCAAGTCCCAATCAGCTTCTTGCAGGTGTCATCAATCCCATGGTTGCCTGTCTGCAAAACAGGCTGTGCCTCATCAAAATATTTGGCATTTGCATGGTACATTACCTTAAAGTAATGCTTGTTGCTATGATAATCACCCTTGAAATACATAATGGCTCAACGTAATAGAAGCTAAGTTCTCACTTATATAAAGTCCAAAACAGATGATCCTGATTAACTGGCAATTCCCCTCCAAGCTATGATTCAGGGATCCAGGCTCCTCCCATTTTGCAATGTCCCGATATACGGCTTCCATGGTCGCCATGATTATCTGCATCTGACCAACAGGAAGATTAAAAGCACGGAGTAGCATGCATGGGAGGTAGAGAAGGCCTAGTTGTGGCATGCATTGTTTACCTATATTTCATTGGCTGGACCTCAGTCACAAAGCTACCCCCACTGCACCGTGGTCTGGGAAATGATGTCTAGCTGGTGCCCAGGAAGAAGAGGAAGTGGGTTTAGTAGAAACTAGCGGTTAAATCTATCATGGATAGGTATCTTGTGTGTGTGTGTGTGTCTGTGTGTGTGTGTGTGTGTGTGTGTGTGTGTGTGTGTGTGTTTCCCACTACAAACCAGAACCAGATTTAAACTTGAATGCAATAATCCTGGGAGTGTAGACACAAAGGAATTGAATTCTGTTTGTGTTTCTTCTATCTAAACATACTCCGTTCTCATATTTAAGCTATCACACCCTTTTTTTTGGCTAAAACTATAGCTCACTGGGTCAAATAAAAATAGAAAGTCTATTTCTTAGTGTGCGGTCTTGAACTCTTTAGGAAAGGAGGCAGGGTAAAAATTATAAACAAATACATTCATAACAAGTGAATGGTTTCTTGTAGAAGTTACCACAAACTTAGTGGTTTCAGGCAGCACAAATGCACTATCTCAGAATTTTGGAGGTCAGAGTCCAAAATCAAGTCCCATGGTCAAAATTGCGATCAAGGTGTCAGTAAGGCTGCGTCCTTTCCAGACACGCTGGGAGAGCTTCTGTTTTCTTGTCCTTCCCAGGTTCTAGAGGTGGCATGCATTCCTTCCTTTGGGGTCCTGAATCGCTCTGACCTCTGCGTCTATTGTTCCATCTCATCTCTCTCTTTGACTTTCATGCGTCTCTCTTATAAGAACTCTAATGATTACATTGGGCCCAACCAGGTAACTCCAGAAAATCTCCCCAGTCAAGATCCTTAATTTAGCCAACAGTTGCAAAGTTCCTTTTGCCCTGTGTATGTTAATATCCCCAAAGTGCTAGGGATTAGGATGCCAACATCTCTTGGGGTGGGGAGGGGATGTGTTTTCAGCCTACCACAAGGTCCTATGCTTCTACTCAGGAGGCCTAAATGTATTTTAAGGAGTGGATATGGTTGTATCATTGACCTGATTGGAGTTGGGATGGGGTAAGTATCAATCTGTGGGACACTGAAAGGACCCAGCAAAAAACCAAACCCACTGCCACTGACTTGATTCAGACTCATAGCGGCCCTGTAGGACAGAGTAGAGCTGTCCTACAGGGTTTCCAAGCCTGTAATCTTTACAGAAGCAGACTGCCACATCTTTGTCCTGTAGAGTGACTGATGAGTTCAAACCTCTGACCTTTCCATTGATTCAAACACTTAACCACGCTACCCTCAGGGCTCCATCTAAAAGGACCAGTTCTCAGGAATTGTGAGGACTGTGAAATAATGACATTGGCACACAGCAGGAGAGGAAACAGATGAAACCAACAAATAATAATCTGTAACATCTTCCAGGAAATATATGAATGTGCAGGTGGAAGCACATCAGAGTCTTTGTGAAAAGATAAAAGGAGAGAAGACTGGAAGAGAGTCTTGTGGGACAATATAATAAATCAGAAGAAAGATTCTCAAAGCCAGTCCAAGAATTGTGCCAGGGCATGCAAAGGAGCAGAGAAGATACTTTCAGCTAGAAGGTCACATAGCTAAAAACAGAGGGACAATTCAGTTCAATCTCTCCAAAATTCGAGAAACCATTTGGGAGAAACATCTGACATGCACAGGACCCAGTTCTAGCCAAAAAAGAGAACTTGTTGTTGTTAAATGCTGTTGAGTCGATTCCAACTCCTAGTGACAATAGAATGAAACACTGCCTGATCTTGCACTGTCCTTACAATCGTTGTGCCTGAGCCCACTGTTGCAGCCACTGTCTCAGTCTGTCTCCTTGAGGGTCTTCTCTTTGGCTGACCCTCTACTTTACTGAGCATGATGTTTGTCTCTAGGGACTGATCTCTTCTAACAACATGATCCAAGTACATGAGTCTCACTATCCTTACATTTAAAGAATATTCTGGCTATACTTCTTCCAAGAACTTTGTTCATTACTTTTAGCAGGTCATGGTATCTTTGATATTCTTTGCCAATGCCATAATTCAAATGTGTCAATTCTTAGTTAATTCCAATGAAGTAACTGAAAACAAAAGTAATCTTGGGTAGAGATTATGAAGTCTCATGTGTGTGTAATGGACACTTTTCTATGTTAGCTTCCTTAAATAACACAATAAGTATGTAAAGTATATAACTGTGTTGTTTATCTACTGCTGCGTAACAAGTCACTGCAAATTTAAAGGATTAAAACAGCAACAATCACCATTGTTATCATTCCTTTGGGTTCTGCATCTTGGGTTCAGTCAGACTGCGATTTAGGCAGCAGTGATCCCGAAGGTGTCTCATCAGATATGTCTGGTTTGTGGGATTAGGGGCACAAACTTTTAGAGATTGGAACAGCTGGTAACTTCAGGGTCGCCAAGCCAAGTAGCTGAGCTGAATGGCAGCTCAGGGCTGCTAAGCAAGGCTGCCATGGAAAACATATGACGCCCAGTTACATTTGAATTTCAGGAAACTACAAATAATTTTTTTTTTCTTTTTTAATTTTAAGTCTGTCTCATGTGATACTTGGGACATACTTATACTAAAAATTCTTTGCTGTTTCTCTGAAATTCAGATTTTAACTGGATGTCCTGTATTTTTATTTGTTCGATCTGGCATGTGGCCTGAGAGAAAACCAGGCAGCACTAGATGGCCTTTTATGGCTTAGTCTCGGAATTTCACAGCAGTCTTCCGCCTACCCAGGAGGAACGGTACCATCATACTGAAAGAAGAGCACGAGGGATGGCCCAGCCAAGTGCCGTCGAGTCGGATCCAGCTCATGGTAACGTGGGATGGGAGACTCTATATATATATATATATATATATATATATATATATATATATGTGAGTCAGATCCGACTTGATGGCACTTGGCTTGGCATATATATATATATATGTATATATATATATGCAGGCGTGTAGCGGTTAAGAGTTTGCCTGCTAATCAAAAGGTCAGCAGTTCAAATCCACCAGCTGCTCCTTGAAAACTCAATGGGGCAATTCTACTCTGTCCACAGGGTCACTATGAATTGGAATAGACTCACCAGCACACCACCACCACATTTCTTCTTTTGCAGATGAAACTCAAGTCCAAGGAAATTCAAAGACTTGGGGAGGTGACACAGGCAGTAAGTGGTAGAGTCAGGATTCCAATCCACATCTGCCTGTGTTGAAATCCATCTTCAAGCTGCTGGCAGGCAAAGGCAAGGAAGGCTGTGTAGTTAAAACACACATTCTAGACTTTGGGGAAACAAATTTCCCAAAGATCAGAGGAGAGGAAGGACAGATGTCATGATCAGAGACTTTAAAATCAATAGTGTCTCAAGAGAGTTGTGATGGTCTTAGAAACATCACTCTGGGTCTGCAGTTGCAAGTGGTCTCTCTGTACAAGAGGAAGGGCGCTTACAACCAGAGCCTGCAAGGGAAACGCTGGGAGGCTCTCAAACTTGCAAAGGGCTGAACAAAAATGGGAAGGAAGGGCACTTAATCAAGGACAGATAGTAATCAGTACCCAAGAACTGTAGGACTAGCAGCAGGAAGCCTGATGCCCAGATGGGCTAAGAAAGAAAGATCAGGAAACCAAACAAGGCTAGACTTGCTATCCCAGGCTGCTGGTGCAACAGTTATGGGTCAGAAAAGGAAGGATCCTCCCAGAGAGCAATCTCAAGATACAAGCAGCCTCTGAAACACAGGAGGTGATCAGTGCGCAACAGTTCAAAGCATAAACAAGCAAACAAATATGTTAAGAAGGGAACTGAAATTGATAACAGGCAGGGAGACGACAAGAAAGGACAGGACTACTTCCAATGGGGCTTCTAGTGCCAAGGGTCTGCAGCTAGGACTGAGAGCATAGATCATAAAGGAGAGAAAAGTCATGATGGGCAAACTTACGCAAGGAGCAATTAACAGTGATTAAAATGGATTACTTGGCTAGCATTAGGACCATAATTTCATTGCAAAATTGGCAAAAAGCTTTGTGACTTGGAAGTATTTATGGGTTAAAATATAAAACAGACTTTTTTTTTAAGAAAAACCATTTTTTGCTTTTGTATAATTAAAAAAATGTTCCTAGTCCTGTATTTTCCTGCTATCAACAACTTTTAGCTCTAATTCTCGGTAAAGTCGTTTGTTAACTTTTACTCAGACATCCCTTAGGTTCGAGTTGTAATTTACTAATAAAAGGGATTATTTTGTAACTATTTTGCCATAATAAAAACAGCATTTTTTTTTGTTCTGTTTTGTTTTTTGTGTGATAAATAGTATGGTATAGTGAGAAGTATGGTTTCCACTTGAAAGCAAAAAAATAAAAATAAAAACTTAAAAAAATTCTTTATTGATGAAAATAATTTTGACGAAGGTGATCATTTATGAAGTTTATGAATAAACACTGGAATTTACCATTAAGCCACTGTGTCATCTGCACTTAAAACATCTGAAGTTGAGACAATTTTAGCTTATACTGATTCTAAGGAATCTGCTGATAGACATTTTAAAAAAGAAAATCAGGCACATTTATTCAATCAAAAACCAAAATAACCTCCAAACCTGTTGCCATTGAGTCAATTCTGACACACAGCAACCCTGTGAGACAAGATAGAACTGCCTCATAGAGTTTCCAAGGAATGCCTGGTAGATTTCAACTGCTGACCTTTTAGTTAGCAGCTATAGCTCTTAACCACTATGTCACCACTGTTCAATAAGCATTTAAAAAAACTCCTGCCTTGTACAGGAGTGTTCTACATGCTGGTACTAGAACAACAGATAGGATGAAAACAACAACAGGAACAACAAACCAGTTACCTTTCAGTTGATTTTTGAATCAATAGGTGCTGTAGATTGAATTGTGTCCCCGTAAAGTGTGTGTCAACTTGGCTAGACCGTATATTACACAATATTGGGTTGTCCACAGCTTTGTGATGTGATGCAGTTATTCTGCATGTTGTAAATCCTAACCTCTATGATGCTAATGAGGCAGGATTAGAGGCCATTATGTTAATGAGGCAGAAGTCAATCTACAAGAGTAGATTGCGTTTTAGGTCTATCTCTTCGAGAGAATTGAGCAGAAAGGGGAGGTCAATGGTCAAACTCAGAATACACTGAGCTACTGGATAAATGATGGCACATTAGCAGAAACAAGAAAGACAGAAAGAGCAACAGATTTGAGGATAGAAAACCAAGATTTTCATTTATTCATTCAACAAGTAGTTACTGGGCCTACCATATACTGGGCACTGTGCTAGATCCTGGAAATATTATCAGAGAATCAGCCAGACTAAAATCCTTCCCTCGGGGAGATTATACCCCAGTGTGAGAAGACAATAGACTAGTCTGCAAAGTCTAGTGTGTTAGGAAGTGGTGGGAGAAAAACAGAAAACCAAACGGGGCAGTGGGTGTGAAGTGAGGTTATCATTTAAAATAAGGTAGCCAAGGAAAGCCTTCCTAACAGGGAGACTTTGATAAAGACTTGGGGGGAGTAGGGGGGAAAGTCAAGGGGATATTTGGGGAAAGGACTCTCCAGGCAGATGGAGCAGCGGGTTCTCCTAAGGTAACAGCTGCTGGTCGTGTTTGTGGAACAGCAAGGAAACCAGATGGCGAGAGGGACAGAAGAAGGAGAGAAGGACATTTGAAGTGACAAGTTGGAGGAGTAGGTCGGACTATTTTACAGATTTTTATTTGGTGTAAGATGGGAAGCAGCTGGGAGCAAAGGAGTGACAAGAGCATATACACAGGGCAGGTTGGGACACTGTTGGACATACAAGTGGGGATACTGAGGAGACAGTTGGATATGAGTCTGGAGCTCAAGGAGCAATCAGAGCAAGATTCAGGTATGATCAGTGTACAATGGTATTCAAAGCCAGGGGACTAAGTAGGAAAAATGTACAGAAAGAAGAGAGGAAATAAAAACAGTAAAACCCCAAAATACAGTACCACACAGAGAGGCTCAGGACACCCATAGTTATTCCTGGTCATGCCTCTTTCATACTGGGGAACCACTGTGGCTGAGACTTGCTCTCTATACTTATAGAAAACTCTTGTACTTGGTCATCCTAAGTTTTGGAAATAATGGTTGATCTCATTCACATGCAGAATCCAGAGTCTATTAAGAAAGAAATTCACAAATTCAAAATGCGTATCATACATATACATGCATATTGGAACCCTTTGTAAGGTGAACACATGAAGCTGACAAGACCCAGAAGTGACCCAAGATTCTCAGCATACTTACCTACAAGTCAAGTCCAACTTTTGCTCCTGGGACCACAGGCTTGCTCTTGGCCGATGCTGCTGCTTTGTGCAACAAGGATACTTAAGATAGCAGTCAGAGTCATCTCAAATCTTTGCTTAAAAATGGCTCATGCCTACCCACAGGTGGGCAGATTTAGATGCTAACCGTAGCCTGCTGATAAGTCAGTTCTCTGGGGTCAGATGGGAGGAGTTCTGATTTAAACAGTTTGCCAATTTCTATGGTGTAAATACTCCCACCATGGCTGACTTTAATTTGCCTGTGGTTTAATGACTGGCTGTCAAAATTCTGGCAAATTTTCTGAATATTTAATAACTGGTACCAACACACCAGCCTGCCTTTCCTTCTCCATAACCCGTGGCTAGGTAGAACTTTTTTTTTTTTTTTTTTTTAAAGAAAAAGGCACTTTAAGTGAATGGTTACAATTCAAGTCAGTGTGTCATACAAAAGCTTGCACATACATAGTTGTGCGGCCCTAGTTACTCTCTCTGCAGTATGACAGCTGTTCCTCTTTTTGGCCCTGGAATTCCCATGTTCACTAAGCCAGATCCTATCCTTTTCTGCCTTCTCATCTCACCTTCAGACAGGAGCTGCCCAATTGTTGCTAGGTATCTACTTGAGTCAAGAAGCGACACTGTTTACCAATACCATTTTATTTCTTATAGGCCAGTTTGATCTTTGTCAGAGAGTTGTCTTGGGGAATGGCTTAGTTCTGGGCTAACAGACGGTCTGGAAACCACGTCCTTCCGAGACCCTCTAGTCTGTCAGACCATCAAGTCTGTTCTTTTACTAGAGTTTGAATTCTGCACCCCACTTTTCTCCCACACAATCAGGGACTCTTTGTTGTGTTCTCTGTCAGGGCAGTCACTGTAGGTGGCACTTTTAAAAACCTGGTTTCTGTGGCTTCTCAGGTTTTCTCCATTCCCTGGGTCTGTGTCTCAGGTCACACTGAAGATGGCTGAGTGCCCAACACAGTGGCGTTTACACCTGGAATTAGAAACTTCTCTGTGACACTGTTAACAACTGCTCCATTAGGGCTTCTCTACGGAAGAGGTTAAGAGCCCTCCTGCTAAACAAAAAGACGGCATTTTGAATCTATAGCTGCTTGGGAACCCTGTGGGCACAGTTCTACGCTGTCCTTCAGGGTTGATTTAAGTCAGAATCAACTTGATGACAACAGGCTGGTCCTCTTTTATAAGTACTTTTAGCCAAAGACCCAAGAAGACAGCAGGAAGTGTCTACTGAATTGAACTGCTACACCTGTCTTCTGACTGTAGGATACGTGTCCTTGCTTGGAGCAGGTCATATGGTCACTGTTGTAAGTTGAGTTCTCTAGAGAAGCAAAACCAGCAAAGCATACAAACCTCTATATAATGTTTATAAAACTCTGTGTAAAGAGATTTATATCAAGAAAATGGTTCACGTGATTGCAGAGACTGGAATGCCCCAAATCCTTAGATCAGGCTGGAGGCTTTTCCTGACTCATGTAGTCCCAGGAGCTGGCAAACCTAAGATTGGCAGGTCAGACAGCAGGGATCACAACAGAACAAAACAGCACCTGGTCTTGCACCATGTCCACAATTGTTTTCATGCTTGAGCCCATTGCTGCGGCCACTATGTCAATCCATCTCGTTAGAGGGTCTTCCTGTTTTTCACTAACCCTCCACTCTACCAAGCATGATGTCCTTCTCCAGGGACTGATCTTTCCCGACATGTCCAAAAGTATGTAAAAAACAGTCCTGCCATCTTTGCTTCCAAGGAGCACTCTGGTTGTACTTATTCCAGACCAGATCTGTTGGTTCTTTTGGTGGTCCATGGTACATTCAACATTCTTCTCTGACACCACAACTCAAAGGCATCAATTCTTCCTCTGTCTTCTTTGTTCACAGTCCAGCTTTTGCATGTATGTGATGTGATTGAAAATATCGTGGCTTGGGTCAGGTGCATTTTAGTGTTCAAGGTGATCTTCTTCACAGGAGGATAGGAAAACCAGGGGATCCCAAGACTGGTAGTCAAGATTGAAGGTAAGCTGCTAGTTCAAGTCCTAAGAGCTGAATGTCAGACAAATAGGTGCCAGCCGCAAGACCCAGAGAGAGCAAAAACTCCCAGCATTACCAGAGAATCCTCTTTTATTCTAGGATGGCCACACCCTCAAGGAGACTCCTTTTCAACTGACTGGCTACTCACAGCAGATCTCATCATGGAGGTGATCACAGGGTATCAAATCTCATCATGGAAGTGATCACATCATCATATGACTGCCAAACCACTGAGAATCGTGTCCCAGCCAAGTTGACACACAGCTTTAGCCACCACAGTTACATACGTATGATTCTCTTTCTCCATCATTAAATTATTTTGAAGTTTGGAGACTGCTGTGAACTTGGTGCTGGGAATACAAATGCCCTCCAGGGCTTTGTAGAGTTGAAAAAAAATACCTTAAAAAGATATAAATATGTATTTTTTTAGTCAGCAAGTGTTCTGTGCAAGATGAGGCCCCAGATGGCCGATGCTGCAGAAGTTCCTGGGTGGCAGAGTCAGGCAGGCTTTCCTGGAGGATGTGGGGCAGGGATCTGTGTGGAGGCATAAACTAAGCACCGTGCAAGGCTTGGGACTGAGATTTCACTTCCTTATCTTATTTTCATTTGCTTGTTTTCACCAAAGACAACTCCATTTCACAAACACTTTGATGATAAACATGGACCTCAGGATTGTAAATTATACTGTTTTCCCTACTGTCACTCCAAATACCATCCCAGTTCTAAAAGTCACGTATGGAAAACTCAGTATTGTTCAGTACTTACTGCTGCTTCGGGGTGGGAGATAAAGTCTTTATGAAGTTGATTAGAGCTCAATGGTCTTTGTCCCATATCTTACACTGTGTTTGGAGAAGGGGGTTATGTTCCATTAGTTGGTCACTGGATTCCCTAATGGCCACTGTACCCTCTTTGTGTTCATCAGAAACCCAGGCACTGTGGGCCATGTGTCTAACAGCAGAAACAAGACACAGTAACACCCAAAATATACCACCTCTGGGATCCAGGAAGCATTTTGTGTTCAGTGGAAGACAACCAGTGACATCTCTTAGGTACACATAATGGTGATTTGGGGGAAATTGCACAAACCAGACGCCAGTGAGTATGTTGTGCTCCGTGGTAACATTTGTGCTGCATTGTTCTTTGCCACTGGTTTGTGCATGGCAACACTCAAGGCCCATAGCTCTAGGAACCAAGTGGCTGAGTGGGATGTCCCAGAAGGCAGCAAACACAAATTAGTCTTCAGGCTCACCATTTCCTGTGGAACACACCACTTACTAAATGGTGACTTGCAAGCCAAGAGCAGCAGTTTTCTGCACCTGAATCTTGTTTTAACCTACTGGAAAAGGCTATGAAATCACACAAGTCAGAAAACCAAAGGCTTTTTTTTTTTATCCCTGCTATTTTGCATGGACCAAGCCAAGCCTCAACTATAAAATTCCAGATGTGCAACAGCTGGATAAAGCGTGCCCACAAATCTGTGTAGGAGCTTGAAAATGATACTACAGAAAGCTTCTATGAACAGACTGCTGACATTCTTTTGTTTTTAAGTTTATCTGAACCTCTGGAATGCTTGCTTGGAAAGAAAGGGGGGGGGGGGAACCAAAACCCTGGCACTCCTTGTTTTGTTTTCTCAATTTTCTTGTCAACTGACTCATAATAAAAAATGTCAATTTCATTTCCACTGAACAGAAAAATAGAGAATTTATAGACTATGACTGGAAACAAAGGACCTATCTGGCTTTTTAAGTGTATTTTTTTTTCTCTGAAATAGTTCTCTCCAAGTAATAAGATTACTTATTTTCTTCACTGCATCACTGTGAGTATTCCTAATTTTCCATACAGAAGCAGCCCAACTCAGATGGGTTTCTTTGCAAAGGCACCCTCCTCCCCTGGATGGGTGGGCTTCTGGCTCAGAAGGCCTGTGGGCTATTTAGCACATCTGGGCACATCTGTTCCTTTGAGTAGGGATAACTTTGTTTTCACGGGAAACAGTCTGGGCTGCTGGTGGAGGTTGTTCAACCCTGGTTATTTTGGTTCATTTGTCATTTTATGGTGACAGTTTTCACTCTCCTCCAGGAGTTTCCAGAGAGGTTTCACAATATTGTGATTAAAATTCAGTCATGTGCTGGCAGCTTCAAGAGACTGAAGATTTTCTCCTGCAGAAGCCAGAGGTGGCTCATCAATTGGGTGAAGTTCTTACGTAACCCACGTAACAGCTACCAGGATGTCTTCAAATCTTCCATGCTCATCTACAGCTTCTAGTGCCACACTCTTCCCTTCTAGGTGATTTTTGTGGGTTCACGTTCCCATTCCACGTTCAGGGGCCATCTTCCATCTGCTCAACGGTCTTTAGCATCCCGATGGAGCCTTGGCTCTGTTCATGAGTCCATGCCTCAGGCCCACGAGGATGAATTCTTATGTGCCACTAATTCAACACTCAGCCAAGTTCACATTCCAAGAAATGTTCAGACATTCAAGATCTCAAAAAGTCAACTATTTATATAGTCTGTCTGAAAAATTATTTGAAGAACATCAGTCAACAGACAGGTGAAATAAAATAAATAAGAATGAAGAAGTCACTGTATAGGATGTTAAACCGTAAAACCAGTTAAATATAAGTTAATCTAAATAACAGTTACTAATTAGCATATAAAAAATTAATGTAAATATAAAAATAATTACTGAAACAGATGAGGCATATTAATAACAATAATAATTTAGGCCCCTAATTTCCATTTAAACAATCAACATGAGAAATGGTTAGGAGACATTAATAATACACTTAAAAAGTTACTATTTTATTCTTACCTTTTGTAATTATTCAAATTTTATTTCACTTAACTTTAATCAGTAGCATAGTAAAGAGATTATGTATCACTCTTAAAGAAAATATTGCTGTTGTCGGGCATTGCAGTATCTGTTCTAGCTCATAGTCATCCTACTACATACAACAGAGTGAAACACTACTCAAGGAGGAAAAAAAAAAATTGATGACAAAAATCCCTTAGGGGTACGCAGTCATTTTCTCTACATAGAAGAATGATTATTTTGTTGTCTTCTTTATACTTTTTTGTACCTTTGAAATTTTCAATAATAAACATGCATCATTTTATAATATCCAGATGAAGATTACAAAATTATTATAGTAAAAATTTGCTCCTTCTTTTAAAACTACCTATATCCCCAACAAAACAACTTTATAGAATTCATGTTACTTAATCACCGGGTCAGCTGAATTTTCTCTTTTCAGTCATCTGTAGGCCCAGCATGAAATGTATTTGTGTTGAAGTCTCAGAAGTGGGAATGAATAAGTGGTATACCTGGAACGTTCTATGGACATAGGAGATGAGTTTTCCTTCTGTGAATAGCACCAGATGGTGGGAAAACTCTGTGATCTTACATTGAGAACTACAGTGACTCAACTTCCTGGACAGAACCTTCTCTTTTAAGCACTTCATTTTTATCTCTCTTAAAGTTATAATTATCACGAACACCACCACCATCACCACCATCACCTTCATTATCATCACCACCATCACCATCACCACCATCATCACCACCATCACCATCACCACCATCATCACCATCATCACCACCATCGTCATCACCATCACCATCATTATCGTCACCACCATCACCATCACCATCACCACCATCATCATCACCATCACCACCATCATCATCACCATCACCATCATCAGCATCATTGTCATCACCACCATCACCGTCACCATCATCATTATCACCATCATCACCACCATCAGCATCATCACCATCACCATCATCACTGTAACCATCATCATCACCATCATCACCACCACCACCATCATCACCACCACCGCCGTTGTGATCATCACCATCATCATCATCATGCTGTCTGTCTTTTATTGGACACTAAACATGAAACCTTGGTAGTGTAGTGGTTAAGTGCTACAACTACTAACAGAAGGTCACAGTTCAAAGCCATTAACATGCTCTTTGGAAACTCTATGGGGCCATTCTATTCTATCCTGTGGGCTTGTCGTGAGTCGGAATTTGGTTTTACCATGTGTCAGGCTAGGTCCCTGATATCTCATGCATACAATCTTGTATTAATTCTTACTACAACTTTAGGAGATAAGAGCCTTCGTCCTCTTCTTACAGCTGATGTGAGAGTCAGAAAGCTTAAATTGCTTGCCTGTGATTGATAAGCAAGCAGATCTTCTTTGCAAACATTTTATTTTAACAATAAAACTAATTTTAGATACTTTTGAAGATCAAAGGAAAATGTCTAGTTCTACTGCTTTAACACAGTCATATAACACAGATTATTATTCTACAGTCATGCATTCATCATTCAGTAGAATATCCAACCTGGTGAGCATTTGGGGTAGGCACAGTCCTAGGAACAATGAGGACTTCATGGACGGAAAAAGCGAATACCCGGGACAAATTTAGTAGATAAGATATGAATAGCCATAATGAAAGACAAAATATGGCAAACATTCTAACAAAGACAAAGCTAAAATGCTGTGAGAATTCAACAAAGAATCTACCAGTTGGGGGTGACTGGTTGAGGGAAATCTTCATAGGTAATAGTACACTGATACATTGAACTGAGGAGGGACTCAACACATTCCAGGTGGAGGAAACAACCAGAGATTCCCAAAGCCAAACCAAATCCGTTGTCACTGAGTCAATTCCAACTCATAACAACATACAGGACACAGCAGAACAACCCCATAGGGTAATCTATATGAAAGCACACTGCCTTATCTTTCTCCTGCAAAATGGCTGCTGGGTTTGAACTGCCAACCTTCTGTTAGCAGCTGAGCTGTTAACTACTGTGCAACCATGTTCGGGGCGATCATAAGGCACACAAGGAAACTGCAGGGGGTTCAGTCCTACTGGAGAATTTTCAGTCATGAAGGAACAGCAAAGGGAGGACTGAGGAGCGTGACCTCTGATTCTCTAGTGGATTTAAATTTTATTCAAAAGGTATTGGGGACAAGTTATGATGGAAGGAGGACATGATTACAGCTGTGCTTTAGGGAGGGTAGCCTCCTGATGGGAATGGATGGTGTGGAGATTACATGAAATGGTGTGTGGGGGATGGAATCAAGAGACATCGGAAGGATGAGCCCTGAAGACTAAATGAATGTCCAGATATTGAAGGAAAAAGATCAGTCCTGCAATCTGAACTTGGGGCCCTTTGAATGGCCCCTCTCAGGTAACCCATTGCCTTCTCATCTTGTTTCCTTCTTCTCTACTCTTTGCTCACTTGGCTCGAGCCACAATGGTTTCTTCTAACCTCAAACAGGGCACACTTGGCTGTGAACTCTTTGCACTGGTTCTTTTGGCTTGGAACGCTCTTTCCTGATATCCGCAGGGCTCACTGTCTCATCACCTTCAAGTCTTTGCCCAAGTGTTAACTTCTTGGTAAGTTCACCTCATCATCACTCCTCGCTTTGCCCACTGCCCTCGTCTTGCTACATTTTTTTCCATAGCATTTCTTTCAATATATTATATATTTTACTTATGCATTAAGTTTTATTTTCTGCTGATCCTCACTAGAATGGCAGCACCATCAAGACAAGGATTCTTGTCTGGTTTGTTCACTGCTATATCTTTGCACCTGGCACATAGCAGATGCTCATTAAATATCTGTCCAATGATGACGGTGACATGGACTAAAACCAATCCCCAGGAGAGAGAGTTGGTATGAGTAGGAGAGTAGAGAATATGTTTGGTTTTGAACATTTGGTCTCAGGTTCTAGTGAAATATCAGACGGAGATGTCCTCAGGCAACTTGGAATATGTGACTAGAACTGATTAGAGCAGTCTGGCCTGGAAGCCTAGGTTTTGGAGCTGTGCAAGGAGAGAGAGGAAAAGAAAGACAGTTTACACTTTAAGGACAGCAAGCAAATGCACCACTAGAGAGAAAGGACATGAACCAGGAAAGTTGGGCCTTGTCAACCAAGGGAGGAGAAGATGTCACGGAGTGAGTAATCAAGGCTACCAAATGTTGCAGGGACATCAAAGAGAAGGACAAGGAGTCTTGGATGTCATTTGGCTTAGATGATTAGGCTGTCACTAGTGTCATTTTAAAGAGGATTTTGCAGTTGACTGGCATAGACAGGGAAACCCTGGTGGCATAGTGGGTTATGTGGTATGTCAGCTAATCAAAATGTTGGCAGTTCAAATCCACCAGGTGCTCCTTGGAAACTCTATGTTGCAGTTCTACTCTGACCTCTAGGGTCGCTATGAGTCAGACCTGACTTGCTGACAGTGGGTTTGGCTTTTGTTTTGGTGAAGACAGAGTACTTGCTTGTCTGGGGTATTCAGCTTGGTGGTACATGTAGCCATTGAGCACATGAAATGTGACCAGCTCGGTTCAAGATGTGGTGCTCTAATCCCAAAAATGTACAGCTGGCTGTGCAGACTTATTTTTTAAAAAAAGTAAAGTATTTTAATATTAGTTTTTATATTGATTACATGTCAAGATGAAAATATTTTAGATATATTAAGTTAAATGCATTATTAAAATTAATTTCACTTTTTAATAAGGCTATTAGAACTTTGAAATTGCACATACAGCTCACATCATACATCTATTAGACAGAGCTGGGCTAGTCTGTCAGAGATTAAGAGTCTGCAGTGTGTATAAACTTTCTTTGTTTCTCTTTTTCTTTTTCTTTATTTCTTTTTCCATTTTCCTTCCTTCCTTTTTTCTTTCTCCTTTATTTCCTTTCTTTTTCTTTTTTCTTTTTAAGAAACAAATGTCTTCTAGCCAAGCCAAGTGCCATCGAGTCGGATCCGACTCCTGGTGACCCTAGCAGCTCTATCATTTTCTGAATGGACACCTGAGTAGTTAATCTTCCATCCTCAATAAAAATAGATGCTTTTCATAATATCAAATAATCAAATTCCATTAGCATTAAGTTGCCTGGAACTGTATTAAAGTCATATATACTCCATTAGTTGTACTGAGTGCCTAGCCTCCCTGGGAGCAAAGAATAAACTGTATAAATGAAGCAAGTAAAGGAAGGTCTCTGAAGAAACCACCTACCTTAAGTCTTGGAATTGCAACTACCAAACCCTTCAATTTGGCAAACAGAGATTTCCTTACAATGTAACCAACTCCCACATAATGGTTCCACCTGGTAGGAGGTAGCAAGACTGTGGGTAGCATGGGTTCACAACAAAGACTTTTCTGGTTTGGACACTTGAACTGATGCTTCAGAATGAAATTCCCAATGTTCATCTTGGCTAGGGTCAAGAATTGTTCTTCGACATTGTGATGTTAGTCCCTAGCTTATGTTTACTTTCCAGAAAAATAGAGGGACACTTGATAAAATAAGCTGCTTCTATTCCTCTCTGGTTTCTACTAAAAAGTAAAGTTCAGCATCAAAGTACAATCCTAAAATAAAATACAATGTTATGTGGATAACTTGGCGGGAGGAGATAGTGAACTTGGGAGCTGGAAAGGACCCAAGAGACTGTCATTACACAGAGGAAGAAGTGGACTCAGGTCAAATGATCCCACAGTTGTTCATCTTGTCAGCAACAGAGCTGAAAGGAGACCTTCTGGCTTGATGCCTACTCCTCGTGGGGTTGACTTTCCCCTTGACCACCTTTCCCTCCCCTTCCTCAGTAACGTCAGTGGGTACAGAGCCATCCAGAGTTTCCCATGCCTGGTGGTGGGCTCTCCAGTAGAGTGGTCTTTTCTTTAGGTAATGGAAGAAAAGTGGTTTCTTCCTCAAATATTTATTTAGGGACTTTTTATTCAAAGTGTATAGCTGTGATACTGGTTTAAAAAAATAAAAAAATCAAACCCATTGCCATCATGTAGATTCTGCTTCATAGCAACCTTGAATGGCCCCCCTGGTGGTGTAGTGGTTAAGAGCTCAACCACTAACCAAAAGGTCAGCAGTTCAAATCTACCAGCTGCTCTTTGGAAATTCTGTGGGGCAGTTCCATGAGGTTAGTAACTCGCCGAGTCCAATTGACTCAGCAGCACGTAACAGCAACAAGTGGCCCTTTAGGACAGGGTAGAACTGCCATGAGGTTTTTCCAAAGCTGTAATCTTTTCAGAAACAGACTACCACATATTTCTTGAAGGGAGTGGCTGCTGAGTTCCAACTGCCAACCTTTTGGTTAGGCAGCAGAGCTTTTAATCACAGCGCCTTCGAAACTTTTCGGTAACTGGTTAGCATTTTTCAGTCAAGAAACAGTGAAAATAAAAATAAGATTAATGTATCTTATCATGGGTTTGCAAAGATTTAATCTTGGTGGAAGGGCAGAGAAGGAATTACAATTATACTTCCAATGCTTGTCTGGGAGCATCCGATGGGTGGGGCCGATTTTGCATCCAGAACCTTCCCTTAGCAGGAGACAGTAAATGTAAATTTCAGTTTTCCTGGCTTTGACTTACAGGGAGGTACTTTAGAAGCCTGTTAATGTGGACTCCAAGTACTGGCTCACCATGTCCCCCAGATAGGCTGGGGTTGTTTAACCCAATTCAAGCAACACACATCAAAACAGGAGTTTGGTTTGGCCAGCAAAGGTGAGAGGATCTTCATTTTCTGCTGGACTTGAACATGAGAAGAGGTAGGTCTGCAGCTGCAGGCGATCATCTTGATGCCATATGAAGCTGTAGAGCAGATCAGTTTGAGAGAGATATGGTCTTCAAGGCCTGATGAAGGGAAATGGTTTATTCAAGGTCACAGAATAGGGAGGGGCAGAGCTGGATAGAACAATAGTCACCTGACTCCCATTGCAGTCTTTTCCCCAAGATGTGGTCCTCCTGGCCTCTGTCTAGAACCTGTGATCTCTGTGCTACGTGCAATTTCCTAGCAGTGCTGGCAGTGTTTCCCAGTCCTGATTTGTTAAAGCAGCTGATGGGTCTGACCCTCTGAGAGGGCAGAGCTGCCTTTAGACTGGGCCTTCCCGGTAAAGCACTCAAAGCACTTTGAGGCAGACGCAACGGAGCCTGGGTGTGTGCAAATAATTCATTACCAGGGCCTGGCTAGTGAAGAGCAGGAGTCACCTCTGAAAACACCCTCGGGGTGCTCCCCAGCGGCACACACCGAAATGTGGCCACACCGGTTCGTACTATTTTAAGCATCGTAAGCAAAAGGAGGTGAGGCGGGGTGAACCCGTGAGGCGGGGTGAACCAGTGGGTTCTGAGATCAGAGGAGTTGCAGGCCAGCATTCTCTGTGCCTTCAGTGTCACCTTTGGCCCTGCATCTGTCCCCTGTGACTTTGCTTTTCTCTTCCTCCTGGCAGGAGGGAAGGTGGGAAGGGAGTATCTATCTGACTTGAAGTAGCAAGCTTCAATGGAGCAGGAGGGGTAAGATGGTTAGGCAGCAAGATGAAGAAGGCTTTATCTGCCAGGTCCTGAGGGCTTTCTCTTACATTTATTTATATATATTTCTTATTTCCTTGTAACCCTTTGAGGTAGATACAACCATTATCCCCATCTGTCACAGGAAAGAGAGAAAACTCAGAAAAAGGGAGTCACTTGCCTAAGGTCACACAGCAGAACTAGGATTTGAAATCAAAACCCTGGTGGCAAAGTGTTCCATTGCTGCTAACCAGAGGTGGGCAGTTCCTGATTCACCAACCACTGGTTTAGAGGGAAAAAGCTGTACAGCCTTGGAAACGCTGTGGAGCAGTTTGACTCTGTTCTACTGTAAACCCTGGCAGTGTAGAGGTTAAGTGCTGCATCTGCTAACCAAAACAGTCAGCAGTTTGAATCTGCCAGGCATTCTTGGAAATGTTGTGAAACCATTCTACTCTGTCCTATAGGATGACCATGTGTTGGAATCAACTCAAGGACAGTGATTTTTCGGGCGGTATAGGGTCACTATGGGTCAGAACCAACTTGACAGCAATGGGTTTGGTTGCTTTCTTTGCTTTTCTTTTTTAATATATGCTCAGAACTACTAGGCTATGTGGCATCTCTTGTGCACTGCCTGTGGAAATGTAAAGTGATACAACCACTTTGGAAAATGACGTGGTGCTGCCTTAAAAAGACAGGAAAAGCAAAACTATGTGATCCAGCAATGCCACCCCTAGGAATATACCTTGGAGAGACAAGTGCTGTCACAGGAACAGACATATGCAGGCCTTCTCGGTTCATTGCAGCACTATTCACAATAGCAAATAGATGGAAGCAAACTAAATGCCCAGGTGAATGGATCAACAGCATGCACACAGTGGGATGACATGCAGTGATGGAGAACAATGATGAATCTGCAAAACACCTCATTGCATGGATGAATCTGAAGAGCATTATGCTGAAGTCAGTCACAAAAAGATAAATACTATATGACACTATTATTACAAGAACTCAAGAAAAGGTTCACACTTAGAAAAAAGCATTCTTTGATGTTGAAGAGGATGGAGATAAAAGGGAAGGGGAAATCATTAACTAGATAGTAGATAAGGGTCAACTTTGGTGATTGGAAGGATAACATACAATATAGTGGAAATCAGCACAACCAGACCAAAGCAAAAGCACAGAAGTTTCCTATGCACATCTAAAAACTTTGAGGGACCGAATTGCTGGGGCTGGGGCCTGGGAACCATAGTCTCGGGAGACATCTGTGGCAATTGGCAGAACATTAAAAAAATGTCCTACATCCCACTTTGGTGAGTGGTGTCTAGGGTCTTAAAAACTTGTGAGTGACCATCTGAGATATATCTATTGGTCCTGTTCCATTCAGAGCAAAGGAGAATTAAGAAGACCAGTGACACAAGAAAAGCATTGGCCCAAAGGACTAAAAGACCACAGGTATCACAGCCCCTGGCAGCCTGAATCCAGAAGAGCTGCATGGTTCACAGCTACCTCTACCAATGGATCTGGCAGAGATCAAAAAGAGAGTCCTGGACAGAGCAGGAGAAAAATATAAAGTTAAAATTCGTGAAAAAAAGACCAGACTTACTTAATTGACAGAAACCTGGCAACTCTGGCTGCCAGACATCCCCAAATAAAATCATTCTCAAAATCTCTTTTCTTTAATTTTTTGTGCAATTAACTGAAAGCTTACAGTTCAAGTCAATTTGTCATATAAAACCCTGAACACATGCCTCTATGCAACTCTATCTGCTCTCCTCACCTCACTTCTCCTCAGCTCACTTCTCCTTTCCACCCTGTACTTCTGATATCCACTCAACCAGCACCTGTCCCCTTCTCTTCATCCTACCCTCTCCTCTCTAGAGAGGAACCAGTTGGACAGCCTCATATATATATATATTAAGCCAAGAAGTACACACACTGCCTGTGTCACTCTGTGTCCCATAGTCAAGTGCAGTCCAGTCTTTGTCTGAAGAGTTGACTTGAGTACTGGTCTCAGCTCTGGGCTAGCAGCAAGTCTAGGGCCATGTTCTCAGGAGACCCTCTTGAGACTTGATGGTGTCAGACCATCAAGTCTGGTCTTTTAATGGAGTTCTTGATCTGTATTCCCCATTTTTTGTGCTTTGTTGGTGACTCTACATTGTGTTCCCTGTGAGGGCAGTCTTTGGTGCTAGCTGGGCACCATCAAGCTCTTCTGACCTCACGGTCATATAGTCTCCCAATCATATGGATGCTTCTGTCTCCTGGACTCGTATTTTCTTCATGTCTGTGATGTTGTAAAACCCACTTTTAGGACAAAGATTAAACAGGCCTACAAAACAGAAAATGACGCACATGAGAAACATGCTTCTAAGTTTCATTAAATGCACAGGACCAAATCAGCACTCTTGCCCAAAAGTAACATGAGAAGGCAGAAAGGAACAAGAACTGGATGAATTGATAAGGCGTAGAAAGGGAGGAGCATTGTGGGATTTGCAGCTAATGTCACAGAACAACGTGTGTATAAGTTTTGAACGATAAATGAACTTGAGCTGTTAACTTGTACCTAAAGCACGCCACAAATATTTTTTGCTGTACTTTCTGGTAATGTTTTCATTTTTCATATGTATAACATTCTGTTCAGTAAATAAGGGACATATAGCAACTTAAAAAACAAAGAGGCAATAATAACCAGCACTACCCGTCACCACACGTTTGTTCTTTCCTGTTCCTCCTAGCAGCTCGGGAAGACTTATGTTATGATGCCCATTTTCCAGATATAGAATCTGTAGCTCGAAGAGCTTAAGAAATCAGCCCAAGGAATTCACTTATAAATAACAGTGCAAGGATTTGAACCCAGCTGTGTGCTCTTACCTTCATATAGTACACAGACTTTTCACGCACTGAAGCAATTTCCAGGCCTTCATCATCTACTTTAATCGTTTCTCATTGCACACTGAAGAAACGGAGGTTCTGAAAGATTAGGTGACTGACCAAGGTCACACAGCTAATGGTTAGGCTTGGTTAGAACCTAGACTCTAGACTCTTAGCTGTGTGTAAACAAACTCTTCTTTTCCATAGCTTTAACATTATCCTTTCCAGAGATGTTGTATCTTTACTTCTAGAAAATCTTCATTTGGTAGTAACTTTATCAGTTGAGCTTTAGTGTTCTCTATCTGTTCAGCTTATCCCATCAGGACCTGTAATTAGATGAAGAGAAAGTTAAGGAGGGCTTCTGCATTGCAATAATTACTTCCAGAAAAGAAAACTTTTCAAAACATGAACCCACAAGATTGATATCATTTTCTTCAAGCTGAAACCACCCATAATCCTTTGCCACTGAAGTCCTGAGTGTAGCTACACTAAGCCTCAAAACCCAAAATTCCTCTGGCTACCTCTTTGCACTGTCCTTACAAACACTAGGTGGAGGATGGGAAGAAGTGTGGGAGAGCCAAGGGGTGGGAGACACAAGAAACCAGCAAGTGAGAAACAGAGGTTGATGTGATTTGGCTTTTCTTGAATACTTCAGTCAACATAACCAGTCCCTCTAGCGATGATTCTGACTCATGGCAACCATATGTGTGCCAGAGTGGAACTGTGCTCCATGGGATTTGTTCAAAGAATGATTTTTTTTTTTTGTAAGTAGACCTTTCTTATGCGGTGCCTCTAGGTGACCTTGAACTTCCAACCTTTTGGTCAACAGCCAGGCATGTTAACAGTATACAACAGCAGGGATTCCTATTAAGACAACATAGTTTTAAATATTTTGCAAATGTGGCAGAAAGCCATATTTTAATTCCTTGATTTATTCATCTTTCCATTAAATCAATAAATATCTACTGAGCTTTTTCAGGTACTACAAAAGACAGGTGGTGAGGATACAGAAGTGAATCAAACCAGGTCCCTGCCCTCAAGGAAGTTACAGTCTAGTGAGAGAGACAACTATGTGCCCTGTTCCAGAGTAGTGTACACAGTGCTATAAAGTCACCTGTTTCTAGGCAGAATCAAATGTGCTGCCGTTGGTTCCTTCCTGGGTAAGGAAAGGTCGGGGCATTTGAACTTCTTCAAGGGCTAGGAGGCTACCCAACAGCTCCATGGGGCCAAAGGGAGAGGGTGAGGAGTTTGGGGCAGGGGGAGTGGCACATATGAAGGACCATAGCTGGAGGCATCTACTTGTGGGACTTCAAATAGCTGAGAGTCACCAGAAGACGTGAACCAACGGGAAAGCAGTTGTACCAGTAGGAGAGGGTGCCGGAGAGGGACAGACCAGGTTGGAGATCTCGGCAGGCTTGCTTCTGAAGAACCCTAAATTTATACTGTCTCTTAGTGACAACGAAGAGCTAGAGCTTTTGGAGAGATTATAGACAGGAGTGTGATATGACTGGGCTTCTATTTTAGGAAGATCTCTAGCTCCTGTGAAAGATAAACTAGACTAAAGGAGACCAGCCACTGGGAAACCGTTTAAGAAGAGGATGTCATGATGAGGGAGAAGACTGCAAGGCCAGGAAGTGCCTGTTCTAGGACCAGGAAGGTGGACATAGAGAAGGAGGGGATGAATGAGTGAAATAAATACTAAATCCAAACCAAATCCAAATCCAATGCCTTTAAGTTGATTCTGACTCAGGACTCAATCGCATGTGTTTCAGAGTAGAAACACTGCCAAGGATGTTCTTGGCTGTCATCTTTACAGAGAAGATCATTGTCAACAATCATGTTGAAGACCTCCCTGATCGCTGGCACCCTCTCCTTAAGTGGCTTCCCAAGAGCTGGTCTCCTTTGGTTCAGTCTGTTCTCCACTGGCAGCCAGAGAACATTCTGAAAGAGAAACCTAGTCATGTCAAAAGATTAGGTGACTGACCAAGATTAGGTGACTGACCAGCTAATGGTTGGGCTGGTTAGCACCTGGACTCTGGACTCTGAGCTTGTATCCTCTTCAACAGTCTTCGTTGCCTCTGGGAAATGATATGAAGAGGAGCCCTGGTCATTCAGTGGTTAAAACTCAGCTGCTAACCAAAAGGTGGATAGCTGGAATATACCAGCTGCTTCTTGGAAACTCTATGGGACATACGGTTTTCTCCTATAAGGTCTCTATGAGTCAGAATTGACTTGACAGCAACAGGTTTGGTTTCAGGGAGTTTTAATTTCTACAGAAGCTGATTGCCAGAACTTTCTTTTCCCATGGTAACACCGTGTGGGTTCAAGCCACCAGCCTTTAAGTTAGCAGTTGAGTGCAAACCGTTTGCAACTCAAAGGGACCTATGGAACATTAAAAGGAGAACATAAAGGGGTCAAGAACGTAGGGGGTACACCCTAAGAACTTCACTGAAAGACCACAATTGATGGTCCAAAGGCCTAGGGTTTCCCCTGGGAGCATGGCCCCTAGAGCTGATGCTGCCCCTGTTGAGAAATCATTACTGAAGTCAACTCTTTGGACAGGAATGGATTGGACTTGGGGACACAGAGTGACCACATCATGTGTGCAATTTATGGTTCTATGCACCTATAGGATGCTGTTCTACTGGCCTTTTACTACAGGAGAGTGGAGAGGAAGGGATGAGAGATTGTTAAGAGGTTACGACATGTATAGAATGGAAAGGAGGAGTGTGCTGTCACCAGGTAAGGAGAGCAGAGGGAGCCGCAGATAGGTGGGCATGCAAATTTAAAATGGATTTACAGTTTCACTCAATCACAATTAAAAAAAAAAGAATGAGTGCTAAATTTTGGAACCGGGCATTTGGGTGAATGACACTCTAAAACAAACACTTTGAAAAATTAAAACCGTGTGTCATAAAAAATTATTACAGTACACAGGAAGTTAGGGAAACATTGAAAAGAAGGAAAAAAAACTCAGTAATTCTATCATTATTTTAACAGTATGCCTATTTTCAGTTATTTCCCTCTAGTATTTTCACCTAGCTTGTTACCTGAAGGCAGTTTCCTACACTGTTGTTTTTCTTAAACCTTAGTGGGAAACACCATGTGTTTCTTTAAGCCTGTGAAGAGCTTGCTCTCAGACCTGTTACTAGAGGGGTGGCCTTCGTGTCTTGTCTTGAGGAAGACCACATTTCTTGCAGATCTAAGCAATGTCTTTGGCTCAGGCCTTGACCTTCAGCATTTTGCAATTTCATTTGTTGCATAGTTGGGTGCTTCTAATTATTTGTTCTCTTCTCCCTCCCCACAGGCCATAAATACGATTAAAATGATGAAAAAAAGCACCTTAAGTCTTTGTGTCCTGAAAAATAGAGCTGTGGTGCCAAAAAATGACGGTACTCACATGAATCCTCCCAGTGGCCTGGGAGGCCCACCCTTTGGAGAAGCTGATGGAAAGAGAATAGATTTTTCATGCAGCATTCTGACGTTTCCACTGCCAAATCTGGTTCTCTGAGCACAGCTCGGCTGCCAGCCCTATGTCACTAAGAGTGTCTAGCCTGGAAAATTAAAAGTAACTAATGTACGGCCTAAAGAAAAGTAGTCCTAACTCTAGCTGGCTCTGCTTGGTCGGAACAGTATGCTACTGGCCAGCCTGATGTTTTCCACTGGTGAGGAAGGCAGGTGTTATGCAGAATATCAGCCGTCTGGGCTTTGGTTGAGAAGACTCAGTGAGGACAAGCAGACAGCGCCTTATTCTGTGTTATCAGGAGGAGGGTGAGCTTAGGCAAGGTAGACCTTTGCCAGAGAGAGCAGGTCCAGAATGAGGGCCAAGACAGTTCTCTAAAACTGTAGCAGAGATGTGGTTTCTGCTGAGAGGCTGATGATTCACGCCTTTGAGTCTCCCTGCCTTCCGTGGCATGAGGACCCTTTCCTCTCGGGCAGCCTTTGAGAGGAAACGTGGCCATTGGTGAATCTAGGGCCAGAGGAGTAGTGTCTCTAGGTTTGGTGTTACCAGGTATGGTAACTCATGGTATCATCCACTAGTTGACTTCGTCCAGTACCAGATGCTACAGAATCCTTTGAAATGTTCATTATCAGTTTTAATCATAGTATACAACCCAAACCAGATGTGTTACTTTGAGTTGATTCTGACTCATAGCGACCCATAAGATTTCCAAGAAGTGCCCCATGGATTTGAACTCCTGACCTTATATGTGATGAATATAGTTTTTTATTGCTTTCACTATGAGTTGGACCCAACTCGACAGCAGTGGGTTTTATTGCTTAAATGTTATTTTTCTTCAATGACATGAATACTAACAACAAAATTGTCTTGTAAGATCTTTCTACATTGAATTATATTATCAGTTACTAAGCGGAAGCCTTCTTTTATTTTTCTCTTTTGATTATTACTTCATTCTCAAAACAATTATTGACATAGATACACAAATACTAATTACCACAATATGGTAGCTAAACACCAGAAAATCTGACAAAATCAGTGATTATAAACACACAACCAAAAAAACCTACTGCTGTGAAGTTGAGTCTGACTCATAGGGACACTATGCAGGACAGAGCAGAACTACTCCATAGAGTTTTCGAGTTGCACCTGGTGGATTTGAACTGCTGACCTGCTGGTGGCATTTAACCAGTGTTCCTCCAGGGTTTTCATAAACACAGAGACAGAAAATAAACAGCAGCACCTGCCTGCACCACACGCTTATAGAGCATGCAGGCAAAACCACGTGATTCGAAGCATCGCTGTAATTGGGTAGTAATGACAGCTCTGGCTGGAGCACATCAGAAGGGTCAAAAAATAAACTAGCACAAAGTTTTAGCCTTATAGATATATTGGTATGTGTAAGCTGGGCTTACAAAAAAAAGGTTTTGTTGTTATAACTAACTATGTGGATTTTTTAAAATAAACAGATTCCTGGTGAAATGCTGCACAAAAATTTTATGGTCAGTCATTTTGATGTCACCCTCTCTGACAGTGTCACCCAATGGAGTCCATATCTGCCTAGTGATGTCACTGGGTGGGAAGGAGATTAAAAGTGGGCGGTATTAAAAATGGTATGGAACAGGATGATGCTGATGACCTACAGCAGGAACTGGAATTGTCTTTATCTGTTACATGCTCTTTGCGGGAAGAGCAGGACAGTGTCCAACAGCGTGTTCTCTGGGGCTTTGCCCAGGCTAATTTTACACGACAATGGCTGCTCTATGCTCTTTCATGGAGAGTTGGAACATCCTTACAGGTCCTGTGTAGCCTGGTGGACAAAGTTGGGAAAGGCTCCCTTTTGGACTCGCCATGTGGCTCAGTAGCACGTGAGGGACACAGGCTGAGTGTTACCCAAGAGGTCAGATGGGCGTTTCCCTCAGCAGTGCCAACTGTTCTCGCAGAAGAGGCCTTTCCCACTCATCGGTGAGGCCATCCAGGCACAATATCTTACTGGCCCTGTTCACTGGGGCCCATTGCAGGGTGCAATGAAGGCTGGACTTTTCACTCCACCTGGGTCACTGGAACAACGCAAGACAGCATGTCAGACTGTTCATGTGGCCTCCTGTGGGCCTAGTCCTTCACACTCTGTCTATCTGAAAATGCTCAGGCTGGTCTGGAAGCCAGTGGAAGTTTGGGCCAGGCAGGCCAAGGTAGGAGTTTAGCAGTCAGCAGAGTTGCAAGCTGGTTTTGAAATTGACTGATCCCTTTTAAAAACAGATAAAGTAAACCAGATGCCTTGTTTTTTTTTGGAAGGAAGCCACTGATAAAAGAATTGTGACATACACCAAGAAAAATGTAAGCACTGTGTTCTTTGGAGACCAACAAAGGCAACGAACAGGGAAATGCCATTAGCTGTGACCCATAGTGTCGGATCTCATTTCCATTTTCACACAAAGGGGAGATTCTTTTTTTTTCAGGTGGCCTTCATAAAAAGACATAACCAGTGAAGGAAACAAGCTATAATAATAATTATTATTATTTTAAGTTTGTTCTTTCAATCAAAGTAGCTCTTAAGTAGAGTATCCCAGTGGAACTTGATCTCTTTTGTCAACATATGACCAGCCAACATATGACCAGGTGCACCTAAATAAGCTCCATATTTATACCTTGAGCCTGAGTGCCCTGGTAGAAATCTCTCCAGAAGGCAGTCAGCTTCTAGGGAGCCCACTGGAAACCTCCACTGAACAAGGCTCATATACCTTCACTGTTTAAGACTGTGGTGCCTCAAGGCACTGACAGAACCAAGTGGAAACTTCTTGACTTTTTTGGTAGCAAGTGAAAGAAACCAAATCTAAACAAGGTTACAGACATACGAAGAAACAAAGGGGAGGGAGCTTGAAATACACAGGTCATGGAATTAGGAAGAAGCAGCTCCCAAAACAAAACAGTGTTGCTTCTAGTAGGAGAAGGAAGAAGAGGAGAAAGGTGAGCACATCTTGCCAAGATTAGCTCCACTACCCAAGCTTCCTGCTTGTCTATCGTCACTGGACCGTCTCCTATCCTGGAACTCTTCTTTCATTTCAGCTCATCTTTGCCCATGGCATACATCCCTCTGAAGATCCCGGTCTTCCCAGTGCATACTCTAGCAAGACAAAATGGTTTTGGACTTGTAATAATCCCAAGAATATTTGAATAGAGAGGACCTTGCACTGTTAGAATCTTGCATTGGGGCCGAAGTTGACACAGCAATCATATTTGATTAGAAGTTCATCCCTCTCCATCTCAGTACATTGCCTCTTCCCAAGATTCCAAGGATAGGACAGTAATTTTTTTTTAATTTACTGTAGTGAACTGTGTATAACAACACTTTTGCTATTTTAACTGTTTTTCTGTGTACAATGACATTACGGATTTTCCGTATGCTGGGCAACCATCACCACTGTTTCCATAATTATTTTAGCACCCTTAATCAAAACTTGGAAACCCTGGTGGCATAGTGGTTAGGAGCTATGGCTGCTAACCAAAATGTTGGCAGTTTGATTCTACCAGGCACTTTGTGGAAACTCTATGGGGTGTTTCTACTCTGACCTGTAGAGTTACCATGAGTCACAATCTACACAACAGCATGAGTTTGGTTCTAAGATTTACCAGAAACTCAGTGTCAGTTAAGCAATACCTTCCCATTTCAGCCCTTCCACCGGCCCCTGGTAACCACTAATAAGCTTTAGTCCAAGCAGAGGACTTTTGTCTACATTCAGGTCGCCCGTCGCAGCAAATCCTTTCAAACTCAAAATTTATTTACTACTAACCGAGCTGATCAAGGTAAGGAACTGAAAAAGAGAGTAACTGGATTGTCATCATAGCACTGCTCAAAAGACAAAATAAAGGGATTCCGAAAGTGACTACTTTGAAGAAAGTCTTACCTGTTTGTGCACACAGGGCTCAGCATGATTACTAAGAACACACTTGCTGGTTTACAATTCTCTCTTTTATTCACTGAGAACTCATTAGCACTAGACTGTAAGGAAGAATTCAGGTGAAAACACAGGCAAGGAATAAAATAAGAGAATGCAAGTTTGACGCAGGACATCTCCTCACCTAATGGCACGTTCTCATAAACAGGGACTCAGCTGCCAAAACTTTGCTCAAGTTGAAGCAGAAGGAGCTAGAATTTTTAAGAGCTCATCCCGGCCTCTCTACCTGTTTTCACTTGTGTCCATATTTGAGATACCTGCTGGGCTAGGAAACCCTGGTGGTGTAGTGGTTAAGTGCCACGGCTGCTAACCAAAATGTCAGTGGTTCAAATCTACCAGGTGCTCCTTGGAAACCCTGTAGGGCAGTTCTGCTGTGTCTTCTGGGGTTGCTGTGAGTTGGAATCAACTTGACAGCAGTGAGTTTGGTTTTTTGTTTTGGTTAGCCGGGCTAGGCAGCTCTCCCACGTCTCCACGACTCTGGATAATTTCACCACCTGTCAGCTATCTTGACAACCTTTTTAGGGGCTGGAAGCGCCCAAGCAAAGACAGAATTACACTTTGACTCAGCAAAAATGCCTGCTTTCTTTTAATTCTGTTGGCATGAGACCAAACTCAACTAAGGCAGAAAGGCATTGAAGCAGAGCTGATAAGGTACCCATAAAAAACCCACTGCCATTTATTCCAACTCATAGTGACCCTACAGAACACAGTAGAACTATCCCACCGGGTTTCCAAGGAGACCCTGGTGGGTTTAAACTACTGGCCTTTTGGTTAGTAGTCATGGCTCTTTACCACCATGCCACCAGGGCTTTTTCCTGATGAAGTACCCACCTACCCATGGACACTGAGTTGGGTCTGACTCATAGCGACCCTATAGGACAGAGTAGAACAATCCCATAGAGTTTCCAAGGAGCGTGTGGCAGATTTGAACTGCTGATCTTTTGGTTAGCAGACAGCACTTAACTCACTCTGCCACCAAGGTTTCCCAATGAAGTACAGCTAGAGTCAACTGACTGAGCTAGCAGGTAACAGAGAGTGAGAGAGGAAAAAAGTTCCAGATTGGCCTTCGTTAACTAAAGAAAAGCATTTCTCTGTTCAATACCCAACTCAGAATAAATCTAATCCCAGGGACATTAACCTTCTTTTTCTTTCTTTTTGAGAGCAGGGCACATGTTTCCCCCTGCGTCAGCAAGCAAGGCAAACACTGAGTTTAAGTCAAAGGGCATGAACTTGAACTAAAGTTTGAAAATGTAGACTGTCCTAGATAGAATCTCAAGATTAGGGGACATTTTGACAGAGAACTGAACATAAGTTTTTTCTCTTCCAAAGGACCAGTTACCCTTTGTTCTGAAAGCAGAAATGGATTGTCCACATTTCCCACAGTGAATGAAAAAAAAAAAAAATTGAAGTCTCCATCTGAGCAAAAATCACAGTTTTCCCAAGACTTGTTTTAGTTGGTTATTTTGGGATGGAAACCCTGGTGGCATACTGGTTAAATGCTACATCTGCTAACCAAAGGTCAGCAGTTCAAATCTGCCAGGCACTCCCTGGAAACTCTATGGGGCAGTTCTACTCTGACCTATAGGGTTGCTACGAGTTGGATTCGACTGAATGGCAGTGGGTTTTATTTTTGGTATATTGGGTTAGGGAGGACATTAGACCTTGAAGGGGCTTGCAGTTTTAAGGGGGAAGGTGCCTCTAGGGATGGCACTGTTGGGGTCTACCTAGCATCTTCTAGAAAAACAGAAATCTTTGATGGTCAGGGGCTAACTCGTGATACAGTAGCACCACAGGTCAAGTACAAAAGTTTGAAGGAGGTAATATAGGAAATGGCCATGACACCATCTCTGCATAGATCCTAGGACAAGACAAGAGGGACTTTGAGCACCACTCAGCTCCAGGAAACCCAGTTGCATAGTGGTCAGTTTGAATCCACCAGAATCACTATGAGTTGGAATCAAGTCAACAGCAGTGGGTTTGTTGATTTTCTTTCAGCTTCAGATCAGGCTCTAGACTCTTCAGAAGGAGACCCGAGAAACTCTATAGCTCAGAGGGCAGGACTCAGCCCCAACTGCAAAGTCAGTCTGGGCCAGTGTCTAGCTCAGCTAAGCTAGGAGCAGAACTTTACAGAACATCTAAACCATCCTCCTTCATTCAAAACAGGGAAAAGTGAGATCTGCAGTGAAGTGCTGCCCTCAAGGTTTTGTGGTTACTGTGTTAGTCCAGCCCTCCAAGAAACAGGCATCAAGATGGAATTTAGTAGGCAAGGATTTTATTAAGAAAAGGGCTGAGTGTGGGAAAGATGGGAAGAAAAATGGAGAGGGAGCTGGTAAAGACTGCCTTGCAGCAAAGGAGAGAGGCAATGAAGGTTGGGTGGAAGGGTCTTACATTGTTGTGTTATCTGGGGCTCTTGAGGAGTCCTCCAGCCAAAGTTGGTCAAGAAAATAGTCTTGAAAGAGGAAAGGAACTACCTTAGAACCCCTGCCATGTTCATCCTTTACCAGGAGCAGCCCAAAGACTCAGTTGACTCTGCACAAACCCAGCAGTGGATTTCAGGGCAGTAGCTACAGCCCTCAGTGGTTTACGCCTACTGTAGTTGGAGGTCTACTGGCACGTTCTCATGGTCAGTACAGTCTATGCCTTGCAGCTGTACAGTCCTACTTTGCTACAGGGCTCAAAAAGCAGCTCCCCCATGGTTCCCGAAGGCCGTTTTTTCCTGATGAAAAACCCGGAAGAGGCAGATTAGTGGGATGAACTACAGTTCCCCTTGAGGAATTCATCTTGGGGTCCCAACTGGTACTTATCATCCCCCTCTTTTGTAACCCATTCTACATTTCTCTTACTCTCTGCTCTCATCTCAGCAGATCTGGGTGGATTACTTCACGAGTCTCTGATCCTTTGATGACAAACTCTTCTCAGCCAAAGCTGCCCCACATGTCTGGTTATAGAGATAAGGGAGTGCTGGAAGGTGCCCAGGTGGATCACCTGAGCTCTATGCATAGTCCTCCTGGTCCTCATCATGGGAAAGCAGTCTCCCCTCCTCCTGACTAATGGGGTCAATTACCCCTGCCATTACGATGATGTCTTTCCTTGCCTGCTGGTCACTGGGTACATAGAGTTCAAACTGAGCCAGTGGTAGCCTTAAATTATAATTCAGAAGGATTCTTGCTATGTCTCCTGGCAAGAGTGTACCCCTTTGAGAGACAAGGACTTTCAACTCCACAGAGTCCAGAGTTTCAGGGACAGAAAACACAAAATGCCCCACTGGTCACTGGGAATGATGCTAAGAAGAGCCACTCTTTTTCTACCTTTTGCTTTCCAAACACCCATGTCCTTGCTATTGGAAACACAGCATTCTTCTAGAGCCTCTGATTTAATAAATACACTCTATCCTGAAGGAGGCACTCCATCTTTTAGCAGTGTTTCCTCTGAGCTGGCACTCCAGCTTCACCTTTAAAAGGTTATTCCAGCTGTCTGTAGTGGATTCCCCTGGCTATGGGTACATTTACACATTTTTTTTCCCTATGAAGTGGGTTCTGGGATTGGGTGCTATGCTATGTGGGATTCTATACTTGTAGATCAGGCATTCTGGAAGCCCCAGGACTGTGATGCTGACTGAGGCTGTCAAATAGGAAAAGCACAGCTATACCCAGAATAGCTATCTTTCCCTATGGAGATGAACAGCGAGTCCTTTCTGTATGGAAGGGCTCTGATGTTGTCAGTTGGCCACGAAGCGGCCAGGTGGTGTCTTTGAGAACTAGTGCCATATTGGGGACTCAGTATTAGTCTCTGTTGCTGACAGGTCAGACATCGAGAGGCACCCATAGCCTGATGAGCCTTGCTAAGTGAGAGTCTCTGCTGTCAGGCTCATTTGCAGCCTCTGTCTCTGTCACCATGGCCACTCTCTTCAAGTGCCCATCATGCAAGTCTGGGTTGACTGATGGCAAAGGCTGTCTAGGGTCAGCTGGCCAGGTTACTTTGTCCACTTGGTTGCCCAGTGCCTCCTTGTTTTCTGGAGGGTGTTAAAATCTTGCATTTCATGCCAACTTCCATAACTCCATCTACATACCTCTACCTAAAATCTCCTCACTTCTAATCTGCCAGTCCTGTTCTTCCCAGGCCCCTGACTGATGGCTAGTCAGCTTACAATGCCCAGGAGTCTGTATACATTCTTACTTTAGACCGTTTCTCCTACACAAAGCAGATGAATGCGGGCACTGCTCAGAGCCGCCTCATTCAGAAAATTTCCCTCTTCGTTGCCTTTCAGGGAGGCCGTGAATGTGACTGTAATATAGTTAATTAGCATAATGAATCTTTAGAAATGATTTTCATATTACTGAAATGAGTGGCATTCATGACATAGTGATACATTGATAAATTGACTAGAAATACTGTAGAGAGAACTGTTCCCTGTCTAAACAGGGAATGAGAATCTACGAAGTTCAACAATCTGTTTCTTTTCGATTGCCATTTGGGGCCTGTGGTCCACTTAGCTGCTTAGCTCCTTAACATTAGGAATTTCGATTATGTCTAGAATGTTGGCTGAAGCCACTAGAAGGCTCTTGCATTTGCCTCGAGGAATAGTTCACGCCAACTACTTGCAGAATCCAAAGACAGATCGCAGAGGTTTTATCAACCTTACAGGTAGGTTGGATGACTTTTTTACTCCCCCGTCCCTTGGTGCCTACTTGCTCACAAGTTTTATCACATGTGTCAGAATTTGGCTGGGACTTCTGGATTACGGGTGAGAGAGGCCTTGAGTGTGCACCTACCTCAAATTTTAGAGGCTACCAATAACTGAAACGAAAACAAAAGCTCAGTAATTGTGAACCATCAAACTGGCCTAGATGAGATCGCAACAGAAAGAAGCACATCTTGCTTCTCACCCACAGAGAAGGGAATCACCCTTCTCAAATACTGCACATCCCCAGAGATCAAAGAGCACAATGTCCTTGTCCTTTTTATGCCCTTTGTGGGCTGTGTGTGGGAGAAGGGAGGAAGGTTTTAACATCTCTTAATAAATGCTGGAGGGTGGTGTCTTGCCCCTTTCTTAAAGCATAGAGTACATAGCAACTCTGTTTTCAGCACTGGGCCTCCCTTGGCAGTTTGGAGCTATAGTTCAACAGGCAATGTCAATATCCTGTTGTAACATATGTTTGTAAATGCAATATTTAATTACAGGAAACTTCCAGAGAGATCATACAGCCTAACATTCTTAAAAGAGTGGATAAAGAGACCCAGGGAGGGCACACCAGCTCCTCTGAGGCTACTCTGTCACTTGATGGGCAGAGACACAGCTGGAACCCACGTTAAACCACTGTGTCCAGTGTTCTGTGTACAGCTGGTGTGACTGAGCTGACTTAAGCTGCTCGTCACAGAGTAAGTACCAGAATTGCGCGGTGGCACATTCCTCAGTCAGCAAACACTCACTAAGTAATTCCTCTGCACCTAGGCATATGCTGTCTGGGCCAGGCTAGCAAGAGGACACATAATCCCTGTCCTGGAGAGTCTACTATCTGGTTGGGAAGTTCCCATTAACGAGTTAAGCAGCAATGACCTAGCTCACTGGAATGAGAGTAGTACTAAGAACCCAGAAGCACAAAAGAAGGTAACTCAGGCAGTAGTTAAAAGGTGTCCTCCAGACTAAACAGACTGGCTTGAAATCCTAGCTCTCCATGGGTGAGTCTCTTAAACTTTCTGACTTGCCTATTTATTAAACAGAAATAATAATAATATCTCTCTCATTGTTTCTAGAATCCATCTATGAAGACTAAAGACTACCTCGCCTGTCAAAATGGTCAACATACAGCTGAAAAGCATGATATATGATATGTGGCTAATCAATACTGTTAGCTTATCTAATTATCAAAGAGGGGTACTGTAAGCATATACCTCTTTTATTGAACAAGCATCACAGTGTATATGATGTTCCAAACAGGTGCAGTCAGGGGATGGAATAAAGCCCAAACTCACTGCCATTGAGTCAATTCAGACTCATAACATCTCTACTGGAGAGAGTAGAACTTCCCCGTAGAGTTTCTGAGGTGGTAATCTTTACAGAAGTAGACCGCCACATCCTTCTCCTGTGGAACGGCTGATGGATTCGAACAGCTGACTTTTCAGTTAGCAGACAAGAGCTTAACCACTGCTCTGTCAGGGATCCAAAGAGGGAGGAATAATCCTGTAGAATGCTAATTAGATGTCTGAAATGACCTGCCAAGAAAGCATGATTTAGAAACAGGATTAGTCAAGGGCCAGCCACTTTCGAAGGGATTACTTGCCTGCTGATGATTTGTTAGCGGTGACTGAGGACCCCCCCACTATTTGGGGAACAATACTCTTCTGCTTTCCCACATGCATCACCAGTCTCAGCCTTTCCACCTGCCACAAATCATGAGCAATGCTAGAAATGACCAAAGAATCCATTTTCAGATTTCTCTGTGCAGAGCCAGTTGTTACGTAGAAAGGGATTTATTGTTCTTGAGGTTTCTGTTGACTAAAGTCCTGGCCAGCTTGACAAATACCCCAAGGTCATGTTTAGTTGTGGGTCAGTCTGTTGCAATGCAGTTCCAGGGTGACGGTGTCGTGAGACCAGAGTACATGCCTGTCCCTGTGTTCTTCAAGAATTAATTTAAAAGGTGATTACCAGGCTGCCGGGAGCACACAGGCATGTGTGCACGCACACACACACATGTGCACACATGAGCACACACGCATACCTGTACTGAACCTGAGAGAGAATGCCTGTCTCTCAGAGGGACACTATTTGCTTTTAAGGAAAAATGGCTTTTAAGTTTTGTACTACCTTCCAGAACCTGAAAAGGTAATGAGATCAAAGTGGAGAAAGCCAATATTCTTTAAATCTGAAAGATGTTTTTTGCCAGAGAACAAAGCCTTAATTTGGTGACTATGCGGACACCGCTGGGAGACATTTGGTTCATCAACAACTGAAAAGGACTTCAGGCAACTGAATGCTGGCTGAGTTATGACCATGCTGTGCTAACCATTCATACATAGAATTTGCAGTTTTCTTAGTACCTGCCTTGGTGATAAAACGTGTGGTCTGTGAAACTGACCAGTGGATGAGTGGGTGCTGACCGAACAGAGGAAATTGGCTGTGAAGGGTAATTTCATGCCTGGGATTTGCCCAGACAGCTCCCGGACTGACCGATCACTCTCTTCTTGGAGAAGCTCTGAACGTGGTTTGTCTGGTCTTTGGAAACGGAGCCCTCACAGTGCAATGATTAACATCTGGCTGCTAAATGAAGCGTCGGTGGTTTAAACCTACCGAGGGGGACAGAAGTGGCAGTCTGCTTCAGTAAAGATTACAGCTTTGGGACCCCTGTGGGACAGTTCTGCTCTGTCCTGTAGGGTTGCTATGAGTCAGAACTGACTTGAAAGCAATGAGTTTAGTTATCAGAAACAGAGCCCGGGTGGAGAAACAGGTAAGCTCTCAGCTGATGTCAGAAAGGTTGGCTCTTCAAATCCACCCTGTAGCTCTGAGGAAGAAAAGCCCTGGTCATCTGCTCTTGTAAATATTACAGCCTAGAAAATTCTATGGGGGCAGTTCTGCTCTTCACACAGGATTGCTGAGTCAAGAATTGACTCGATGGCACCTAACGACACGACAGCATCAGACACAGTGGTTTCTCCTGGGCATCCTATTTGCTTGGTTATTTTTAAACTACAAACGTAGCAAATGCATCAAAAGCTGAGATGAATTGATGGGTGGATAGACAAACAGACAATAAGGTAAATATAATAAAATGTTAATTGGGGATTTGAAGTGGTGGACATCTGGTATTTACTGTAAGGCTTTTTCAACATTTTTGTACGTTTGCAGATTTTCACAATAAAATTTTGCAAAAGAATCAAAAGCATTAATGGGATAATAAAGGTTTAAATACATGTATCCTCCTATTAGGAAACTCTGGTGGTGTAGTGGGTTAAGGGATACTTCTGCTCACTGAAAAGTCAGCAATTGAAATCTGACAGAAGCTCCTTGGAAACTCTATCTGGCAATTCTACTGTGACCTACAGAGTCACCGTGGGCTGGGCTTGACTTGACGGCAGAGGGTATCCACCTTTTATACTCATTTTACATATCCCACTGCCATCGAGTCAAATCCCACTCATAGCAATCCTAGAGGTCAGAGATGAACTGCCCCATAGAGTTTCCAAGGAGTACCTGGCAAATTTGAACTGCCGACCTATCTACACAGCTAAATATTTATTACGACAATCCATTTTTCTTAAAAAGAATTAAACATCTCTAACAGAGGGGGAATTGTGGAAATAAGAGGGACACTGTCCGTTAAATGAAGTTATGTAGCATTTTTGCATCAGGTAACGCTGACGTATTAGTTTTAAAGACATCGCTTGGTGGAGATGAACTCTCGTGAACAGCGACCAGCCTCTGCTCAGCCCTCTCTGGGCCCATATTGCTCCCTCTGCAAGGCTAATGTCACTCAACCACTTCTGGTTTTGCTTCTGGTGGTTATTTCCCTATCTTTAGCTAAAATGCTTATACCACTATTTCTTATGTTATTGACTTCAGACATTGCTGACTTCCTCCCCCTCAAGACGTGGGTTTGGCTCTTACACACTCTCCCACTCACTGTCCTCTCCGCTCACCTCTGTATCACTGCCCTCTCTTCTCCTTCTTCCTTTCCAACACTCTTGTCTGATTCCCTCTACCAGTTATTTCTGCAACTCCAAAATACATGCCTAAACACCAGAATCAAACCAGTTGCTGTAGAGCAGATCCTGACTCCCAGAGATCCCATGTGTTGCAGAGTAGGACTGTACACCTTAGGGTTTTCAAAGGCTATAACATTTTGGAAGCAGATTGACAGAACTTTCCCCCAGAATGCCTGTGGATGTGTAAGTGCTTACCTATTTGAGACATTCAGGGACTCCAACGCATACTGAAAACCAACCAATCGACCAACCAAATCAAACTCATTGCCATGGAGTCAATTCCAACTGATAACAACCCCATAGGACAGAGTAGAGCTGCCCCACAGGGTTTCTGAGGAGCAGCCAGTAGATATGAGCTGCTAACCTTTTGCTTAGCAGCCACAGCTCTTAACCACTGTTTCACCAGGGCTGCAACACACAGACCTTCTTTTTTGTGCCACTGACCATTCATAATGTCCCTTGAGTCCCTGCCTGTAAGCTGGGGACACTGATGCTTCCACCTCCCACTTACCTCTCCTCCAACTCACCTTCTACTCCTAAGACTCTGCTCACGTGTGTGCTTTTTTCTCATCTTTACATTGATTGTGTCCAGAGCAAAAATACAAACCTCACCACAACTACGTGTTAAAATATCCTGCTCCGACATGACGAGCAAGCACTCTAAAAACGGCTGGCACTTTACAACTATCCAGACAACTGGGCATCAGTCATGTTTGCCACCCCTGAACTCATCAAAGCTGTGCCTCACCATGTTCTGCTTGCCCCGGGGGGGCAGGTGGCAAGTTCCTCATAATCTCAACTGGGAACAGAGTCGAGGCATTTCATGAACTTCCTTCTAGGTTATAAATAGAAGGAAAAGACACTACATATACTCTGCATCCTTTCTAGGCTCAGACTATGAGTGCACACAGATGGGTGTATGTGTGGGCATTGTGTGTATGTATGTGCTGTGATTCAGGGTGTCTGTGATTCTTAGTGAGGATGTATGCAGAATCACATGTGTGTGACTGTAAGTGTGCATGATTGGGCGTACGTGTGGGCACTGTACGTGCATGTGAACCTGTGCACTTGTGTTTGTTTGTGATTGTGAGTTTGTGTTTATATGTGTGTGTGCGTTTGTGAGTATGTGTGAGAGTTTATAATGCAAGCTTATGGGAAATTGCATGTACATGTGACTAGGTGATTGTGCATATACATGTATGTGCACACGTGTATTGTATGTGTATATGATTTACGTGAGTGTGATCTCAGTATGGAGATATGTGGAATCGTGTGTGTGACTGTGACTGTGTGTGACTGGCTGTATGTGTGTATATATTATGTGCATGTGGATGTGTGTACTCATGTCCATGTTTATAATCATGGGTGAGTGCGTGAGGGTGTGACTCTGTTAGTATGACCTTGTGTGGGATTGTGTATATTTGACTGTGACTATGTATGTGATCAGATGCATGTGTATTGAAGTGTGTGCACGAGCCTGTGTTTGTGATCATGGGTGTGGAATTATTGTGTGGAATTATGTGGAATTACAAATGTGTGGCTGTGTGAGGTTGTGCATGATCGGAGTACACGTGTGTATTGTACAAGCATGTGTATGTATGCCTGTGTGTTCAGGCGGTCAGCTGAAGGAGGAACAGAAGAGGCAAGAAGAAGGTGCAGAAGGCAGGAACAGGGAGCCTGCAGAGAAAGGCTGAGATGTGGATGGAGGTGCAGAGACAGCGCCAGAGAGAACAGAGTGAAAGGAGCAAGGATGGGGCGGTCGCTGAGGTTGGGAGCAGAAAACCACGCGAGAGCTTGGGACCTGGGAGGGGGGACTCAGGTGCTGAGCCTGTGTCATTCTGGATTTGGGAAATGCCCTCCTGGGGTGGCAGGCAGACTCGGCAGCTCCCGATGAGTAATGTCGTTCTCTTGCTGTTTTCCCTTCTCATCACACGGCTGCTGTCTCCCAGCCCTGGTGGTTCTCATCTGGCAGCTTCAGGCCCGTCACCAACCCCCGCAGCTCTGGGAGACGGTGCAGTCCTCACTGGTCTCAAGTCTCACTGAGGAACTTGTGGTTTCATTTCTTTTTCTAATAACTTAGCAACAACAAACAAAGGAAGTCATACTCTTCCTTGGCCTCGACAAGGCAAACAGTCACTCTCCTAGCCCAAGTGCTCCGTCCCGGGAGACATACGGGTGGGACTGGGGGCCTGAGGGGTTCATAGGAGTCTGGGGTGTGTACACCTCAAGTCTGAGGATGATAAAGCCCAGGCTGGCACTCACTACTGTATAGGACCAGAGAGAGGAGTCGACCTGTGCAAACAACCTGGCTCCAGTAGCCTGGGTCTAGCCCTTGTCCAGCACATGGGGTAAGCCACTGGTTGGAATGACACAGGAAGGACTTCAGGCTTCAAGACCAATTCCCCAACAGACCCATATGACTTTTTCTTTCAGGCCTTTGAATCCCTGGGTGGTAACTGCAAGGTTGGTGGTATGAGTACACCCAGAGACACCTTGAAGAAAGGCCTAGAGACCTACTTCCTAAAGGTCACACCCATGGACAGTGTGATGGAACGCAGTTTTACTCTGTCACACATTGAGTCGTCATGAGTCAGAGGTGACCCCACGCCAAATGGTTCGATTTTTCTTCTTCTGCAGCGGAAGAGGCTGCTTTGCATCAGTGGTTTCTAAACTGCTCCCTGCAACAGAGCTCCCAAAGTGTTCCTCTTGGGCTGGTGGAACAGGGGCGGGATAGTGTGGGAAAGAGAGTATGCGATGGGTCTCCCCTCTGCGCTGACCTGAGCCACTCGGGGCTTCCTTTTTATTTTTGTTTGAAAACTGTGAAAAGCAAAGAGGAAAACCCCTGAGCTGGATTGTCTCTACATCACCATCATTCTCAATGCTCTGTGACCCATGGTTCTGTTGCAGGGGGTGGAGAATGTCAGGCAGAGATAATGGGATCCTGAAACACAGTTGGCAGTGAACTTGACAGAGGGCGAGGTTGTCTTTATCACCCTATTAGTGGGGAGGGTCCAGAAGGACCTTGGCTATTCCCCAGTGCTGGAAACTCAGCCATATATGCTGATTCCTTGGGACTAAGCTATAGCCACACACAGGCTGGGGGAGGTTGAAGGGCACACCTCACTCTGCGGGGTACAATGTCACCCTGGAATTTCTGAGCTGGGCAAATCATGAGTTGGCACATTTTTTTTTTTTTTTATCCAGGAACTGAGAATCTACTTAATTGAAATCTACTTAATTGATGATTACAAATCCTGCCAGAAACCAAGAGGAAACTCAGAAGGATGACTCATCTTGGGTGAGGTTAGAAAGTCAGGTTCCAGCTCCACAGGTTGTCACTGGCCTTGCCTTTCACGCAGCTGACTTTCATTTTATGTGCCAAGGCCTCTGTGCTAGTCCAGCCCAGTTCTGTCCTTCCACAACTCACCGAGGACCACCCACTTTGTCAACACACAGACACGATCGCTCGGCTTCTAGTGCAGGGGACCAGCCACCTTCCGTTCTTGTCTGAGCTTTTCCGTTGGATTTGGGAGCTAGTGAGATCTGCAGGTGAGGGCAAAGAGCTGGGGGAAGGTAGTGGCTTACCAGGCTAAAAAATGACCAACTAACTGCTCAAAAGCCAGGTGGTTGAATTTGCCAAATCTGTCAAATTGCATCCTGTTCGATTCAGAGAGCAAGCAAACACGGAGGTACAAAGCAGAGCGATAATTACATCTCACAAAAAGATGCTAAATATTTAAGCGCCTGCCTGGTGCCGATTCTTATCAGAAGGAATTTTATGGTACTGGTTTTATAGGCAGTAAACTTGTGTACTGAGTTAGTTTTTTTCCTTGCTCTCTGAAAAAGCCTAGTGTCCATATTTTACCATGTAGTCTGTAATATCCAAGTTCCTTTTGTGTCAATCATTAATTACTTTAAAGCTCAGCCTCAGCTCTTGCCCTAGAAAATTCTGTACCAGAATTGTCTCTGAGCCAGAGAAAACTCGTCATCATTGGACCATAGTTTATTTCTGTTTCTAGCAGCGACCACTTCAGATTTCTAGCATGTGGGTGGTTTGCATACATGAGTCAGACAGATGAGACATTTCTCGAAAAGCATCAGCCAAGGGAGTCCACACCAGATCACTTTTCCCCTGTCAGGGCTCCCGCCTCACGCTGCTGTGACCTAGGAGTTCAGTCCCACCACTATAGCCAGGGAGAGCTTGACAAAGTGCACCAAGGCCAGCTCCCTGGACCCAAAGGACAAGTGCTGCGCTATGGGGAAGTGTCTAGGGGCCCTTGTGCCTCAGGCCATGATTCCAGTTTACCTAGACTTAGGATTGCTCCGGGAGTTTCCAGGTAAGGCATATAGCTAAGTCATGGACAACTAGCCAAAAGACTGGTGGTTGGAACCCAGCTAGAGGAAACCCTGGCAACATAGTGGCTAAGTGTTATGGCTGCTATCCAGGAGGTAGGGAGTTCAAATCTTCCAAGTGCTCCTTGTAAATTCTATGGGGGCAGTTCTACTCTGTCCTACAGGGTCGCTGTGAGTTGGAATCGACCGCATGGCAGTGGGTTTGGTTTTGGGTTAGAGGAAACTCTGCTGGCATAGCAGTTAAATGCTACAGCTCCTAGCCAGAAGGTCAGCAGTTCAAATCCACTAGGCACTCCTTGGAAACTCTCTGGGACAGTTCTACTCTGCTATGAGCAGTGGGCTTGGGAAAGGCACCTTGGAAATGCTGTCAATGTAGTGGTTAAGGGCTATGGCTGCTAATAGAAAGGTCAGCAGTTTGAATCTAGCAGGTGCTCCTCGGAAGTCCCATGGGGCAGTTCTCCTCTGGCAGATAGGGTTGCTATGAGTCAAATCCACTTGAGGGCAATGTAGGTGTACTAAAGCAAGTTTGCTCCACCTGTCACTAAGAGTTCAAATCCAGAGACGCAGAGAAAGGTTCAATGCTTTCTTAGCAGACAGGCATGCCAGCCTGGAGACAGTGAGAATAACTTTTCCCAAAACTTTAACACTTGGGTTACCATTCCAGTGGTTTTTATAGCCAGAATTCAAAGGGGTAGGTGTTTGTCATGGAGCAATCAAACAGTGTGAATTACCCAAAATTTTGTCCCAGAATATCACCAAACTCTGTGAATTACCCCAAGTTCCATTACCTCTCTCTGAGGTCTGCATCAATTCAACTTCTTCAGAGACAAGGAGAGGAATGCAGACCTGAGGGGGATAATTCTTACATTTACTACCATTTGGCCTGAGGGTGATAATCAAGGAAGAGGATGGAATGCAGCTTAATAACCTAAGTGACTTTTATCAGATACATTTACCACCAGCAATGGTGTGTATACATATATATATATGTATATATATATATATATTAAAGGCACCTTGGAGGACAAGCCTGGCTGTCTACTTCTAAAAGTTCACAGCCTTGAAAACCCTATGGAGCAGTCCTACTGTGCAACACAAGAGGCCAGCATGAGTCACAAGGGGTCTGATAGCAACTTAACAACATCCTAGCTCCCTGTCCCTCTTATCACACTCCCTTGCAGGTTTTTCTTGAAGAGCACACTCCTTCAAAGTCACATGCCCCTAAATCCCTGAATCGGTTCTGCTTCTGGAGTCTGACCTAAGACTAGAGGTCTTGACATCAATCACCCCAAAGAGCCTGTTTTCTGAAGCCCTTTAGACACACTTTATGGCAACTGGTACCATAGCCAGCTCCTGAGGCCCACTCTTTTCTCAATTTCCCCTCAGAACTTTGCCTGGGCAGCAGTGGTTGACAGCTAACCTCTCTCTGAACAGTGACTCAGCAGATCCGATTACTGGAAAGTACTCAGGCAGCCTCTCTCAGCTTCAGTAGATGAATTCTTCCTAGGATGACGCAGTGTTTCACATCTGAGAGCCACATACTTAAGATAATGGACATGGATAAACTCAGACTCTTCATGCAGATATCTAAAGGGGTGCTTTGAATGGAATAGGGTCTCTCACCTGCCAGACTACGGCTGTCATCAGAATTCTACTTTCAGAAGTTTTGTCCTTTATGTTGAACACGGTGTAACTTGTCATATTGTTAGCTGTTAGCAGCTTCATGAGAATTCATTTGTTCCAGAGAGTTTACTGTGACAGTTGATACAAGTGTGTTGGGTAAGGGCAGGGAAGAAAGATAAGCCCCAAAGTGTAGGGCCCATAAGATGCTGTTCATGTGGAAATCCAGAACAAGGAAATTTCTAGAGACAGAAGAAACCCTAATGGTGTTGTGGTTAAGTGCTCCTGCTGCTAAACAAAAGGTCAGCAGTTCAAATCTACCAGATGCTTCCTAGAAAATCTATGCGGCAGTTCTAATGTGTCCTATACGGTCACTATGAGTAGGAATTGACTCAATGGCAATGGGTTTGGGCTTTTTTGATTTACAGATTGAAACGAGTATATGTGTGTACATATACATATAAATATACATGAAAATAGAGTATGTAGCAAAGTGGAGTCTTGTTATCAACATAAGTTAAAATTGTCTAAACCAGGAATCGGCTAAACTATTAAAAGATAAAATGGCTGTGCTTAAGCTAAGTAAGACAGTGAGAATATACCTGGTCACGGCAAAGATGAGGAAAACAGCTGCCAGATGGACATGGCCACAGATGGTCAGGGAAACGAGAAGGACTGTCACCAATCCGGAAGAAGTCGACAATTTGAGGTACCAGAAGATAAGAACCTCTGGACTGGATGATAGTAACCAGAACCAAGTAAACGACTTGTCTTAAAAAAAAATCGAGCACTCTGGACCTGGGGTTCGCAGCCTCCTCCTGAGTCTGTGCCCGCCGGTCTGCTGTGCTGTGAACTTATCCTGAGACCTGACAGCCTTCGTCCTCTTCATCCAGAAGGCCTTGTTTGAGTGACTGTGGGTGTGACTGTGTGGGTACCCGAGCCTCCTGCTGTGTTCCTGTCAGCCTTAACCCCTGGACATCTCGTCATCATAAAAATCTGCCTCGGATTCTGCAGATGTCAGAATGGTGAGAGCACAGCCGATCCTTAAATTCCTTAGAGTGAACCCCGCTTTGAGGGAAGTGAGTGTGTTGACATACTAAAGCTATGACATGACCGCTGCAGTCCCCGTGGGAGCCAGCGGAACCTGTCCGGGTTTTAACTAATGCAAATGAGAATTCCTAACTAATGTAAATGCAGATTAGAGTTCTTAAGCAATGTGAATAAGAGCGCCCTGTGTCCTGGGGCCAGCACCTCCCCCTCCTTTGCATAATCGTGAGTGTAAGGTGTGATTAAATAAAGCACATTATTGACCCCAAACCTTGCTAGTTACTTCTTTTCCTCTCAGGACTGGATGTTTTCTGGGTGCTCACGACACAGAGGTAGACTGTAAAACAGTGGTTGGTTAGGGCTGGGGCCGGGCGTCGGAAAATGGGGAGACAGTAACAAAAGAATTCACTACCAGTTGCCATCCAGCTGATTGTGACTCATGGTGGCACCGCACATTTCAGAGCAAAACTGTGCCCCTAAGGTTTTCAGTGGTTGGTTTTTAGAAGCAGATCACCAGTCCTTCCACCCGAGGCGTCCTGAGAGGCCTCACACCTCCAGTCTTTTGGTTAACAGACTAGCAAGTTACCATTTTGTACTACGCCAGGAGTGCTTGAAGTGACTGTGGGACATGAAGAGGTCCAGGTGACTGCTACAGTCTTCACCTAGCTGCAGGTGAGGATTACCTGCACTGGAGAAAATGTAAAGAGAAGAAAGAAGACAAATTAAAGCTGAATTTTGATCCCAATTCAATGTCCCACTAGTTAATTAGGTTTTCATGTAGCTTAGGTTTTCATTTGGCTTACTTCCAAAATCCTTATGCAAAGGCTCCTCAGTGGTCACTGTGTAAACTGCCTCAGGGAAATACCATTGGATTTCTTAGCAGGCAGCAAAGACCTTGGGAACTGGCAGAGGTTTGAGAATCACTCTCCTCAACCCCATCCCAATTCAGCCGATTACACCTCTCAGTCTTCATTTAGAGGAACACTGCAGGCTTCTACAATAATACACTGCCTTCAACCTGGACTGTTTGCATGGCCTGAAACAAATACAATGTGTAATTTATTGTGTGACTGCTTGTCATTGATTGGAGCAGAATCAAATTAGCCATAAATTTAGAGTGATGGCACATGGGGAAACTTTATGGAAATTGTAACCATAGCTGTAGGAGAAAAGGCTGAGCTCCCGGAGAAATCACACAGGGGAAGAATCCTACTTCTGTGAAGTTCTTCCAAATCCTTTGAGTAAGGAACTCTTGGTGTGAGCTTCAGATGGGTAACCACAATGCTTCCAGTTTTTCTGAGGTAGAAAGAAACAACTTGGCTTAGGCTCTGGGGTCTTTGGGGCTGAAAACAGTTACACGATTTATAGACACTTGGCCAAGAGTTAATGGAATTGCATGAGGTTCCCAGAGCTACTGTAACAAAGTACCACAAAATGGGTGGCTTAAGAGAACTGAATTCTCTGACCATTCTGGTGGCTCTAGAAGTGTGCAGGACCAGGCTACCTCTCTGAAAGCTCTAGGGAGAGTCCTTCTTTGTCTCTTCCGGCTTCTTGTAGCCCCATGTGTTCCTTGACTCATGGTAGTGTAAGGAACAGATAGAAACTCCTGGACACAAAACAGGGCAACTACAAGACTTGCTACTTGGGTTTAAACCCATCAGGAGCGCTGGAAGAATCCAGAAAAGCCACAGGGGTTTCGCTCCCTCCAAGGGCAGGTGCATGCATGGCCCCAGGGGTCCCTCCGTTAAGCTTTCTGTGTGAATTAGGGAAACCCTGGCTGTGCAGCGATTAACTGCAACAGTTGCTAATGAAACAGGTCAGCAGATCGAATCCACCTGGCCCTCCTTGGAAGCTGTGTCGGGCAGTTCTACTCCATCTGTAGGCTTGCTGTGAGTCAGAACTGCCTCGGCTGTGCTAGGTTTGGTATGTTAATTATACAGTATAATAAATCTATGTTGCACTCAGCTGTGAATGTCAGGAATCTCACCCCCTGCCCAAGGACTTCACCTACCCGACCCAGGGTCAGTTCTAGAATGTTAAAAATCTAACAAAAGCCCTGAGCCAAAACCCTGTCAGAGTCTCCTCTCCTCATGGAGAATGACCTGTTTCTGTCTCTAAAACGTACCATTGCTTCTTGGTGTACTGCTTTGCTTAAGAAAATCTGCTCCAAGGGCAACCTGACTACGCGAGTGACTCAGTGGTGAATTCGAGCAGATTCTTCCCTCCTAGTGGGGGGTTAAGATCAGGAGTATAACACTTGGTGTTGAAACCTGAAATCTACTCCCCACCCACCCTCTTCTTGACACCAGGCGTGGCTGGCAGCACGTGATGCCTGCAAATTCCTGCTTTGTCTTGCTGGCTATCAGATATTGCTTATTTCTTCTTTTTCCCCCTTCACACTCCCCATTCCCCTGAACCCAGGGACAGGAGAGGTACGAAATGATTTCTTGTTGGGTGACAGCCCCATCAACCCACCCGTTTTGCTCAAAAAACACTTGGCTTGAGCAGCAGACTTTCAGGAGTCCCCATTTTTCTGCTCCCTTTGTGAGCCAAGCACTGGTGGATCATCTCTGCTGCTGTCTCCCAACCCTGGGTCCTGACTGTTCCCTGTTGTTGGAGGCTGTCCGCTCAGGGAAACACTTCCTCCTGCAGAGGATTTTAGAGGCCCTAAAACCCCCTTCATGAAAACTGCTCTCATTGCAAAATCTGGCAGCTTTTGCCCTCCCTCTGTCCGTTCTTCAGGGAACAACCTGTCAGCCCCAGGCACTGTGGAATTTGTGGGATGCTAGATCACAGGGTCTGCAACCTGGTACCTCAGGTCTTACCAGGTTTATCAGGGAAAAAGAAGGGCCAAGGGGACCCAAGAACTACCCACATGACACTAGAGGAACAAAGGGGTCCATGAAGCTCCGGCTACAGCAGCAAGAATGCGGGGTTCCTGTGGCAAATTAGCCGAGGATGATGGGGGACCCCCCACCACCTCCTCCCAGAATGATCTCGTGTTCGGGGACACCTGATTCGTGGAGTTTTACACCTTGACAGCCTGTTCCTCCTCTCCCTTTTGTCCCCATTTCCTTCCAAATTAGGCATTATGGGACAAGAATCTTCTGTTTCTCAGCATTCCCCTCTGGGTTGTCTACTGAGATGCTGGAAGAAACTGAATTTTGACTCCCTGCAAAAACTGATCTTTCTCTTACAATACAGCCTGGCCCCCATACCAGCTACCAGACAGAGAGGCGTGGCTAGAAAAATGTGAGCTTAAACTATGACATCATCCTTCAGTTTGATTTGTTCGGTAGATGGCAAGGGAAGTTGTCTGAAGTCCTGTACAACCATTTATGCGGGGTCTGACAATTAACTCCATGAAATTAATTGTCCTAAATGCTACAGACCTCATTGCTGAATGTCACTCCAGTCACCCTCAAAGTACTACTCCACTTTGGAAGCTATGTGCCGACGCCAACACCTAGGCCACCCTTCAGAGCAATTTCGGAACTCTTTCTGGAATGTCCGTTGTACACAGTGACATAGTGACAAGTTCACAAACTTAATTGTACAGCGGTCTGTGAGGGAGTTTTTGGCCAATAAACAAAGAACTGTATTGGAACACCCTCCCTGCTCACCTGATCTGGCCCCCAACGACTTTTTTCTTTACCTGAAGATAAAAAAAAATGTTGAAAGGAAGACATTTTGATGACATTCAGGACATCAAGGGTAATACAATGACAGCTCTGATGGCCATTCCAGAAAAAGAGTTCCAAAATTGTTTTGAAGGGTAGACTAGGCACTGGCATTGGTGCCTAGCTTCCCAAGGGGAGTGCTTCTAAGGTGACCATAGGGATATGTGACAATGAGGTATGTAGCGCTTTTTCTAAGATGAGTTTGTAAACTTAATTGGTAGTCCTCGTGTATCTCCAGGACAATCCCCAACTCTGTGAAAGGTGTGTAGAATCCAGCCAACTAAGGAGTGGGACCCCTCCAGGGAGCTCTGATGGGCCAGGTTAGGAAGGGTAAAGCCTGGTGACAACAGCAGGCACCTGTGGTGTGCCCCTGCCCGATTATGTCCCCCTGGAGGTCAGCGGTCCTGCCACTGTAGGAGGTTGCAGGGCTGGGGGTGCAGCCAACAACTGTGCATGTCCCCTTCTCACTGGAGGACTTAGAATCTTGCAAGGAGAAATTGGGAAGCTCTTCTGTGGACCCAGTCAGGTTCATCAAAGAGTTCGATTTCCTTGGTTTCCAAATTAAGGTGGAGGGACATTTGGGTGGTATTGTCTCACTGCTGTACTACCCTCAATGAGCAAAATCAGATCCAGGTCATAGAACAGTTGTATTGGGGTCATTTACATGCTATATGCCTTTATGATTTTACACGTCCGTGGTCAAATTTGGAAGAAGAAGGGAATGTTACCCTCCAGAAACTCCCCCATCAAACATAGACCAAAATCGCCCAACTCCTTGAGGAAGTACTTCTACACAAAGAAGTGTTGGTAGTACATTGCTGAGGACACTAGTGAAGAGGAGACATTGCAGAAGGAAATACTAATACAGATCTGGAGGCCGAAAAGGCTGCCAGAGAGTGCAACTTTGACCAACCCCCTCCTTGTCCTAATGCCCCATCCTGTGGAAGCAACTCAACAGCCCAGGAACATGCAGGAGGAATCAGAACGTGTGAAGGGTCACGGATTTTCCCTAAGCCCCTGGCAAGGTAGAAACATGAGGGAAAGACAAACATACCAGATGAACAAGCATAGAGTTTCATTACAAATTTCCATTGCAGCATTTCACACTCCTTGGCCTCCTGGTGACTATCAAATGAATCAAGGGTTAGTGAAGCCATGCTACAAAAATATCCCTCAGACATGGACAACTCCTCCCCCTCTCTTACAACGGGTATAAAGGTGAGGAAAGTACCCAGTGAAAGATTGACAAATTGACTTCACAGTGATGGCCAGTTGCCAAGGTTTTAAGTTCCTACTGATTTTGATAGATTCCTTCTTCTCTGGGTGGGTTGAAGCTTTCTCTGCAAAAAGTGAAAAGTCTCTGAAGGTGGTCCAAGTGCTGCTCAAAGAAATTATACCTAGGTTTGGACTATCCTGTAACCTGTAGAGCAACAATGGCCCAGAATTTGTGTCACAAGCAACCCAGCGAGTGGCAAATTCCCTGCAGTTAAGTATTACTCCCATACTTCACAGAGGCCACAAGCATCAGGGAAGGTGGAAAGAACAAATCAAACTCAAATAGGACACTTGTAAGACTATGCCAAGAAACAAAGACCAACCAGGCAGTAAATGTACCCATGGCCTTGATGAGAATAAGGGCCTCGCGCAAGCAGCTAACTGGATTCAGCCCTTTGGAGATCATGTGTGGTGGGCCTTTCCAGGTAGAAATCATCCAGGACCCCACAGAGTTGAGTCAACTCTTACCACACATAATTAACTTGGGGAAGGTTCAGCAGGCCTTACTGGACTATGAACAGCAGGTAATCCCAGCACCAATGAGTAAAGTCTTAAAAGACCCCGTAAGCCTTGGAGACTGGGTGCGCCTAAAAGATGGAAGAGAGAGAGGACCTAAGGACCAACTGCAGCCTCTTTAGGGGGTGGGGGGTCCTACCAGGTTCTCTTGTCAACACCCACCGGGGTCAAATTAAAAGGAATCAACAGCTGGGTCTACGTCTCTAGCGTGAAGCCGGTAACTCCCCAGCTGACAGTAGCCTACATGATCTCTGTAAAGTGAGTCTCTAGAAGATCTGAGGCTACTATTCAGGAAGACCACAGACTTGCTTCCAGAGAACAGCTAAGTATTAACTTAAAGATAATGAGGAATATTGCCCATGTGCCCTTGGCTTGAACTCGATTGTTGGTGGCAGTGGAATGGGTCAATAACTTTTTGGTCAGTGTGTCTAGGAGTGTGGCCATTGGAGAGAATTTAGCTGCTTGTTGGATATGTCACCTGAATCCAGACACCCTCCCCACCCCCATATCAAACAGTCCTCCAAGCCTGCCCACTGGAGAACCAGGCCTTAATAAGGATCTTAAATCAGTCTTCATTCCTAGAAAGTAGGGCTCCTTTTATTTTAAGGATTAGGTGGTCAAAACCTCCAGGGTGTTTCCTCTTGATAGCCTTTTACAGACAAGCTTTTAACTATTCTAAAACTTCTTTCCGCTGCAACTATATCCTTGACGGCACTCCTTGCTTCAGCTGACACACATACTGCTGCAGTTGATGTTTTGGAAACATTAGCTATGCTTTCAAATGGAGGCCCAACCTTAAACCCAGATGACTTGATTAAACCCCTACATGGGAAGAACATTGTGTGTCATCCAAATCTGGATGACAATTGCACCCCCAATGGCACACGTTGTTGCTGGGATCATAACAGCAATCCTGACCTCAGTAAAGCTAACAACATCACAAACTGTGCCAGCGAGCAGACAGGAAAGCAACTTAAAGGGGTCTTACCAGAGTTCCTCAAACCCCCTGCAGACAGGGTCGCAGAGGAAGACCTGTTTCTCTCTATGAAATGTGCTACTGCTTCTTGCTGTGCTGCTTTGCTCAGTAAACCCTTGCTGCAAAGACAACCTGACTACATGAGAGACTCAAGGGTGAAATTTGAGCATATTCTCCACCTCCAGTGGTGAACTAAGACCCAGAGTATAACAGCAACATTACTTCAATATCTGCCTCCTCTTTCACGTGTGTCTTTCCTGCACATACGGCTCTCAGTGTCTTGTTTCCTCTTTCTATGAGGACATCACTCATATTGGATTGGGGGTAAGGATGAAGGAAGACAGAAGAAGAATTGATGTATTCAAGCTGTTGTGTTGGCAAAGAATATTGCATAGACCATGGACTGCCAGAAGAACGAACAAATCAGTCGTACAAGAAATACAACCAGAATGAGGATGAGTCTTGGACTTTCTTACTTTGGACGTGTCATGGGGAAAGACCAATCTCTAGAAAATCACATCATGTTGGTAAAGTGAGAGTCAGTGAACATGTAGAAACTTTCAGTGAGGTGGATTGACAGTCTACCCACCAGAATGGTCTCAGATGCACCAACAATCGTGACTATGGTTCAGGGCTGGAGAGCACTTTGTTCTGTTATATGTAAGGCCACCACAAGTGGGAGGCAACTTGAAGGCTACTAACAACACTGTTATGATCTCATGTTAACCCACTATGTCTACAAAGACTCTATCCCAAACAAGGTCACATTCATAGGTAGCAGGTGTTAAAATTTGTACGGCAAATTACTCACAAGGTAAGGTTCTCCAGGTGGCTTGAAAGGAATAGCTGCTGGGGGTTTTGTCTTCCAGGCTGGGCCAGTACTGTTGTCTAACTATTCCTGGGAGCAAATAATAGACCATGTGGGATGCTCTCTGTACTTCCTCTTCACCAACACTCAGTTAAGTATACAGACGGTCAAGTCGGTGCTGCTTCCTTTCCCACACTGCAGCCTTTCATGAGATCAAGGCAGGGGTGCTTGTTCTACACTCAGTGATGGCCTTGAAATGTTTGCTATGGTGAGTGTGTCTGTGTGTGTGTCTTGTTCCAGGATGGATTTAAGGTAGCTTGCAAAGATCAAAAATTAGAAGTCATAGGTAGGAGAGATGGGATAAGGAGACAACAAGGGTAGGGACAGAATATGGGGCCAACCCTTAAAATAGAAGGCAAATTCAATCTATTCAGGAGACAAAGGGGCCATGTTCTCTGGGAAGCCAGTGGTATTTTGTTTCTTCCCTATTTTAAGGGAAGTGTTAAGTAGTCCCTTAGTTCCAGTTTACAGTCCTGAATTTTGATGAGTTTTTTTGTTTCATTGTTTTGTTTGGTACCATGACCTTAAATCTCCATCTCAATATGAGAAGCAGGCTCCTTCAGCAACCAGTTGACAGTTTCCTTGTAACTGCCTTCCTCTTTCATTCTTTTGGTGAGGAATTTGGCAACTGGTGAAGGTAGCAGAGAAAGTCAAAGGTTAAGAAAGAATCAGACAGCCTGAATAATACAGGAACTCTACATTCTAAAAAAGAAAATTCTGGAAGGAATATCCATTTTACATCCAGTATTTAGATGGCTGGGGTTTTCTTTAGGCAATGAGACTAGTTAGGCATCCTCGGCTGCAACTGAAGTCTCCATAAACGAAAGAGAACTATTTGGAAAATCAACTTGACTTTTTGCTTTGGCTGTGTAAGCACAGTCAAAATCAAGTGGTATTTTCATTCAGTAGGAAAAAGGCTCTTTTCTTTCAACTTTGTCAAGATTGTCTTTATTCTTACTGGAAGACCCTGGTGGCATAGTGGTTAAGTGCTACGGCTGTTAGCCAAGAGGTTGGCAGTTTGAATCTCCCAGGTGATCCTTGGAAATTCTATGGGGCGGTTCTACTCTGTCCTATAAGGTCACTATGAGTTGGAATCAATTTGACATATCAGAGGGTAATAAGGTCACTATGAGCTGGAGTCGACCCAGTGGCACTGGATTTGGTCTTTACCCTGGTGGTGTAGGGGGTTAAGTGCTATCAGTGCTGACCACAAGGTCAGCAGTTCAAATCCATCAGGCACTCCTTGAATACTCTGGAGGTCAGTTCTACCCTGGCCCCTAGGGTCGCCATGAGTCAGATCTGACCCGACGGCACTTGGCTTGGCTTAAGTGATATCTCTGTAGTTCCACGTTGAATAGTCATAGTTAATGAGCGAAACAAAACAAAACAAAGGGATATTGGAGGGGAAGTTATGCAACTATTATACTGAAAGTTCGAGTGACTTCCAATTTAAACAAAAAAAAACAGAACCCTGTTGCTGTTGAGTTGATTCTGATGCACAGTGACCCTGTAGGACAGAGTAGAACTGCCTCACAAAGTTTACAAGAAGCATGGTGGATTTGAATTGCCAACTTTCTTGGTTAGCAGACATAGCTTTAACCATTACACCACCAGGATTTCCCAAAACCCGTTGTCATCGAATGGACTCCCACAGCTAATGGCACTATGGGTGAGAGTGGAACTGCCCTCTAGGGTTTCTAAAGGGTGGCTGGCAGATTTGAACCGCTAACCTTTTGGTCAGCCATTGAACTTTTAACTACTGCGTTACCAGGGCTCCCTGATTTCCCATTATCCAGTTCAAATTCTTAGCCAAGGGTGAAAAGTTTTGCTGCATACTGATGCTCAACCTGATGCCTCACTTTTCCTGTAAAAACACCCCTATGAAGGCCCCCGGCTCCAGCTAAGGGTTTCTGAGCTAGCTCAGATCTAGGTGCTCCCCTTATACCCTAAAACAAGAAGTCTATGGGCTTTCACTGGAAGAGCCAGTGAGTTAGCATGTTGCCCCACCACAGCACCCTCAAGCACTGATTGCTGGTGGGTGATGAGTTTGTCTCTTTCCAAGTCCCTCACCTCTCAGGAATTGCTTAGGATGAATGTTCTCCTTTCCAACTGAAGTTCATAGTGGCTACTCTCTCCCTCTCAACTTATGTTGATTAGTTTCTGTATCATTCACTTGAAAATTAACCCCAATGTTTCATGTGATTCTATTTGGCTTTTCACACACTTATATGCTCTCTCTCCAATTCTCCCTTCAGTCATGAATCATATCTTTGTTGAGCTCTACTATCTACAGCAAGTCGTGTTGTGAAGCAATTAGATAGTAAAGCTTTGAATCTGTCATGGAACCTGATAAAACACTGAACACTGGGTTTGTTTTTGTGTGTCACTCAGTGGATTCTGACTCACAGTGCCATTATGCGACAGAGTAGAACTGCTCCGCAGGTTTTCCGACACTGTAATGTTTCTTGGGCAGCCCTGGTAGCATAGTGGTTAAGAGATTAGCTGCCAACCAACAGGTCAAGAGTTCAAATCCACCAGCTAGTCCTTGGAAACTGCAAGGGGCAGTTCTACTCCATTCTACTGGGTTACTATGAGTTGTAATCAACTCAAATGGGTTTGGGTATTTTAGTTTGTGTTTACTCGAACAGATTGTTAAATGCCCAGATCAACTCAATGGCAACAAGTTTGGTTTTTTTGATGAAGCAGATTGCCAGGTCTTTTTCTCCTCCGAACCGCTGGTAGGTTCAAACTGGTAACCTTTGGGTTAGCAGCCAAGTGCTTAGCCAGGGAGCCACTGGTGTGCCTTTGGAAGATGATAGGGCTTAGAAAAACACAATGCATTATTTTTAAACACCATTACTTTTTTGATTATTTAAGAAGCGCGTATTTTAGAGAACTGGGAAAATATACAGAAAAGTATGACTCTGGCAAGAAAAATTTAGTCATTAACACCACTATGTGGGCAGTTGTTGTTAGGTACTGCTGAGCTGGTTCCAACCTGCAGGGACCCTACCAACAACCCACGGAAACACTGCTCTCCCTGTGCCACACCCCTAGTTGTTTTTGTGTTTAAGTCCATTGTTGCAGCCTGTGTCAATCCATCTCGTTGGAGGTCTTCCTCTTTTTCACTGACCCTCTACTTTACCAAGCATGATGTCCTTTTCCAGGGACTGAACCCTCCTGACAACATATCAAAAGCATGTATGATGCGGTCTCACCAACTTTGCTTCCAAGGAGCGCTCCAGTTGTACTTCTTGCAGGACAGGAGATCTGCTGTTATTGTTTTAAAAAATTTTCTTCCAACTGTACTTAAAAGATGTATGCCTACAGCTCTTTCAAAAGCAGTCTTCTAAAGTATTTTTTAACACCTCAATAATCATCTACTGTTTGGATTTACTTTTATCTACCTATCTATCTGTTTGGAAATCCTGGTGGCATAGTGGTTAAGTGCTGTGGCTACTAACTAAAAGGTCGGCCGTTCAAACCCACCAGGTGCTCCTTGGAAACTCTATGGGGCAGTTCTACTCTGTCTATAGGGTCTGTACGAGTTGGAATCAACTTGATGACAATGGTTTTTTTTTGTTTGGTTGGTTTTGGATCTATCTGTTACCATTCGCCTCTCCCCGGACATCTAGGCCTTCTCTCTCTCTTTCTTTTAATAACCTGGGTCAACAACTCTCCATATAAATCTTCATTTAAATTACTGATAATTCTCTTATGGTAGGTCTAAGAAGGGAACTGCAGGATCCTGGGAGGCAAACTCGGCAGTTCTCAGCTGACATTGCCAGACTAGCTACTTTGGTCAGTTGCACAAACCAGATATCGTTTTATTATACATAACTTCTAATGTTCTTCCTACTTCTTGGATTTAATCAGTGCATGAAAGGAAGAAGAGACTTTATGGAATAGTCAGTAATCTCTTGCATTACATTACACAGTTGACTACAAAGAACCTCAACTTTTTTCTTTATTGTATCTTAACTGTACCACAAATCATTAATCTTAACCACTAAGCTTACCATAATCAAGATGTAATACTGAAAAAATTGAGTACGTGTGTGTTTTAAGTCTGGAATTTTATATCTAGTCCGAAAGGTAAAAGGAATCTGAAAATCAGTCCTCTAGCTTTACAGATGACAAAACTGCAGCTCAGGGGAGGTGGATTTCTCAAGGTCAAAGGCCTGGGGTGGTCATTCCTGTCTCCTCAGTACTAACCATAGAGATTTCTCTTAAAAGTTAGAGGTTAGGTCAGGACACAGCAATAAGGATGTGACTTACTCCTGAACATTTTCTACTAGGGATATCCCTAACTCTGCTGGGGATAAATGGCTTTCCAAGTACCTTGTATTTATGGGTATTAGGGGGACAATGGCTTAACATGACCTAAACCTAGTGCTGTGGAGGCGGGAAGAATCTGAAGTAATCAGCAAGGGGTACAGCTGGAGATGAGAACTGTTCACTGCTCAAACTCTACTGTGGCTTAAAGAGGGAGAATTTAGTTTCTGTGGGAGATTTTTGGCAACTGGTGAAAATCGTGTACTGACCTCCATTCCCTTGAAACAATGAACCAGTGAGAAGTAAAGCATTGCTCTGGTTTGTGATGGCAGCTGGGAAAAACTGGGCTGCATATCCAAAGAAGCTGGACTAGGCACATACTGGTCTTGGCTTCATTATTACTATTGTGGTATAATCTATACAACACAAATTTTGCCATTCTAGTTATTGTCAGGTAGACAGCCTAATGGTATGAATTACATTAAAAATGTGCGCCCATCACCAATATTGGTTTCCAAAACTTTTCATCATCACTAACAGAAACTTTGTACCTGTTACAAAACAGTTCCCCATGCCTCCTGGGTCGTGGTCATCACTAATCTACTTTCTGTCACTGTGGATCTGTCTCTGCTAAATAGTTCATATTAGTGACATCATACAAAGTTTGTCTTTTGGGGTCTGACTTATTTTACTCAGCTTGATGTTATCAAGGTTCACCCAGGTCATAACATGCAGCAGAACTTCATTTTCTTTATGACTAAGCAATAATTCATGGTGTGTATGTATGACATTTTGTTTATCCATTCATCTGTTGAGAGGCCCTTCAGTTGTTGTCACTATTTAGCTTCTGCGACTAAGGCTACAACAAATATCAGTGAACGAGCATCTGTTTGAGCTCCTGCTTTCAAGTCTTTGGGGTATATACCTAGGAATGGAATTCTAGATTATATAGCAATGCTGTTGAACTTTTTGAGAGATTACCAAACTGTCTTTTACAGGGACTGCCACTTTACATCCCCGTTAGCAATGAATGAGGTTTCTGATTTCTGTATATCTGTGCTGAAACTTGTATTTTCCTTTTTAAAATAATAGCCATCTTAGTGGTAGGAAGTGGAATCACTTGCAGTTTTGATTTGCATTTTTCTCATGACTAATGTACTGGAAGATGAGCCCCTTAGAGTGGAAGGCACTCACTCACAAGATGACCGGGGGAGAGCTGCCTCCCTGTAACAGAGTTGACCTTGATGACATGGATGGAGCGAAGCTTTCAGGACCTTCATTTCCTGATGTGACATGACTCAAAATCAGAAGACGTAGCTAGAAAAATCCATTAATAATAGGAATGCAGAACGTATGAAGCAGAAATCTAGAAAAATTGGAAATCCTCAAAAGTAAAATGAAGCACCTAAAGATCAATATCCTAGGCATTAGTAAAGTGAAACGGACTAGTATTGGACATTTTGAATTGGAAAATTATATGGTGTACCATGCAGGAATGACAAAATGAAGAGAAATGGTGCTTTATTCATTGTCAAAAAGAACATGTTAAGATCTTTCCTGAAGTACAACACTGTCAATGATAGGATAATGTCCATACACGTAACAGGAAGACCCGTTAATACACCTATTAATTCAAATTTATGTACCAACCATTAAGGTCAAAGATGAAGAAACTGCAGATTTTTATCAACTTCTGCAGTCTGATGTTGATCCAACATGGAATCAAGATGCATTGATAACTGGTGATTAGATTGCAGAAGTTGGAATCAAAGAAGAATTTGTGGTTGGAAAATACGACTTTGGTGATAGAAATGATGCTATAGATTACATGGTAGGATTTTGCAAGACCAAGAAATTCTTCACTATAAACACCTTTTTTCAACAACACAGCAACTATACACGTGGACCTCATCAGACGGAATACTTAGGAATCAAATCAATTATACCTGTGGAGAAAAAGATGGAAAAACTCATTATCATCAGTCAGAACAAGTCCAGGGCCTGACTGTGTAATAGCCCATCAATTGCTCCTATGCAAGTTCAAGTTGAAAGCAAAGAAAATTAGAACAAGTCCATGACCGTCAAAGTACAACCTTAAGCATTTCCCGCCTGAATTTAGAGATCATTTCAAGAATAGATTTGACATGTTGAATGTTAACAACTGAGGATCAGACAAGTTGTGAAATATCAAGGATATCATATGTAAAGAAAGCAAGAGGTTATTAAAAAGAAGAGAAAGAAAAGAACTAAATGAATGTTAGAAGAGACTCTGAAAGTTGCACTTGAACATCCGATAGCTAAAGCAAATGGAAGAAATGAAGAAGTAAAAAGAGCTGAACAAAAGATTTCAAAGGGCAGCTCTAGAAAACAAACTAAAGCATTATAATGACACATGGAAAGACCTGGAGTTAGAAAACTGTAAGAGAAGAACACACTTGGCAATTCTCAAATTGAAAGAACTAAAGAAAAAATTTAAGCTTTGAGTTATGATACAGAAAGATTCTCTGGGGAAAATATTAAGCAAAGCAAGAAACATCAAAAGACAAAATACACAAGGTCACTATGCCAAAAAGAAGTGGTTGATGTTCAGACATTTCAAGACGTAGCAAGTGATCTGGAAGAGGTCCAGGCTGCACCTTGGCAGAAAACAAGGTTCCAGAACTGATGAAATACCAGTTGAGACGTTCCAACAAACAAATGCAGTGCTAGAAGTGTTCACTCATGTATGCTGAGAAATTTGAAAGACAGCTACCCAGTCAGCCAAACTTTCTTGAGAAAGGTGACCCCACTGAATACAGAAATCAGTGAACAATATCATTAATATCACATACAAGTAAACTTTTGTAAAGATCATTCAAAAGTAGTTGCATCAGTACATGGATAGGACCTGCCAGAAATTCAGGCCAGATTCAGAAGAGGGTATGAAATAAAGGATAACATTGCTGATGTCAGATGGATCCTAGCTGAAAGCAGAGAATCTCAGAAAGATGTTTGCTTATATTTTATTGACTATGCAAAGGCATTTAATTGTGTGGAGCATAACCAATGACTGATAAGCTTGCAAAGAATGGGAATTCCGAAACACTCAGTTGTGCTCATGAGGAATCTGTACTTGGATCAAGAGGTCATTCAAATAGAACAAGGAGATACTTTGTGATTTAAAGTCAGGAAAGGTGTGCATCAGGGTTGTATCCTTCCATGTACTTATTCAGCCTGTATACTGCCCCAAAAACCTGAAAATCTAGACTGTGTGAGGAAGAGAAGAGCATCAGGATTGAAGGGAGATTCATTAACAACCTGCATGATGCCTGCTGAAAGTGAAGAGGACTTGGAGCGTTTACTGATGAAGATAAAAGACCACAGCCTTCACTGTGGATTATACCTCAAGATAAAGAAAACAAAAATCTTCACAACTGGACTAACAACAACATCGTGATGAATGGAGATGTCAAGGATTTCACATTAACTAGGATCCGTAATCACCACTCATGGAAGCACAGTCAAGAAATCGAGGGATGTATTACACTGGGCACATTTGCTGCAAAAGATGTTTTTCAAGTATTAAAAAGCAAAGGTATCACTTTAAGGACTAAGGGGTGCCTAACACAAGCCAAAGTGTTTTTAATTATCTCATACGCTTATCAAAGCTGGGCAATGAATAAGAAAGACTGAATGAAGAAGAATTGATGCCTTTGACCTGCAGTATTGGTGAAGAATATTGAATAAACCATGGGCTGCCAAAAGAATGAACAAATCTGTCTTGAAAGAAGTATGGCCAGAATGCTCCTTAGAATCAAGGATGGTGAGACTTTGTTAGCAGGGACTAGTCCCTGGAGAAGGACCTTATGCTTGGTAAAGCAGAAGGTGAGTGAAAAAGAGGAAGACTCTCAAGCGGATAGACTGACACAGCAGCTCCAACTATGGACTCAAGACAAACAACAATTATAAGGAATAGTACACGACAGGGGAGCATTTTGTCCCTTTGTATGAAGGGTTGCTAGCAGTTGGAACCAATTTGACAGCACCTAATGACACCATGTCTCAAATATTCTTTTGACATGTAAGAAATATAAAAACTATTATTAAGATGTTTTGATTTTGGGGAGATTCATGCTAACTCTTTGAAATTTGCTCACTGCTTTGTATTTACCTAAAAACCACAAGTTGATTCCAACTCATAGTAAGTCTATAGATAGTATAGAACTGCCCCAAAGAGTGCCCAAGGAGAACCTGGCAGACTTGAACTGCTGGCCTTCTGGTTAGCAGCTGTAGCACTTAACCACTACACCACTTGGGTTTTCGCTTACAGCCTGTCTGAATTTGGACATTTTAGCTGCTCCATAGCCATATGTGGCCAGGGGCTTTTGTAATGGACAGCGAAGTTCTTCCCAGCAGAATTTCATGTCAAGTGATCTATACCTGAAGGTTTTCTTCCCCAAGTAGAGGTGCCTTTGAATAGAAAAGGATATGGCGATTTTTATCTCTTTCAAGTCTGTACTAGGGAGAGTCAACTAGACGGTAATGTTTTATTTTGTTTTTTTTTTTTTTTTCTTTCTTTCTTTCTGGAGAGGAGAGGAGAGAAGGTAGGGTAAATCAGCTCACCTAGGGGGTTTGCACACTTGGTTGACAACTTGAATTCAGGTCTTTCAGTCCCGAAAGTTCGTTGTGGCAACCACGAAAAAGCCACCCACCCCCACTGCTCATTAATTAGCACTCCAGAGAAGCTTGGCCAAGGAGACGAACAGGGCAGGTCTAGAACAGGATGCCACAATTGGCAGAGGACTTTTCTTATCAGGGACACACAGTCAGAAAGAGAGTCTCCTTGTTCAGGGAGGGTTGCATCTGTTTGCTTTGTCTTTTCTCTTTTAACTGAAAGGCGTTCCTGGGAAAGATGAATGCCATTAGAAACGGAAATTCTTGCCAACACTGAGAAAGAACTGCCCCTGAGGACACGCACCACCCCACCAACTTCAAAGCATCCAGCAGCCATCCCAGCCCCGCCTGCTCAGATGGCCTGGAAATGGTTAGGGCTCCCGGAGAGGCCTGTGTCGTGCAGTCCCACACCCATGGGTCAGAGCTGCAGTGTGCACTGTCTTTGCTGATTTGGAAGTGTTCTTGCTGATGAGGAAGGCCAGGTAAGGAAAACCAAGTTGTCATTACTGACACCGGCTGCTAGCAAGTTGACCTCTGACTTGGCAATCTTGTACCGCGTGGTCCTGTGCTACCCCCACGGAGAGCTGTGGATTGTACTGTGGTGACCCATTGGGTTTTCACTGGCTGAGTTTTGGAAGTAGAACACCAGGCCTTTCTTCCTGATCGACCTCAGTCTGGAAGTTCTGTTGAAATTTGTTTGACATCTTAGCGATGTGACTGGGTGCTTTCAGGGTAGTATGGAAACCCTGATGGTGTAGAGATTAAGTGCTACAGCTGCTAACCCAAACCTTGGCAGTTCAAATCCACCAGGAACTCCTTGGAAACTATGGAGCAGTCTTATTCTGTCCTGTAGGGTCCCTATGAGTTAGAATTGAGTTAGAATTGACTATGAGTTAGAGTTGAGTTAGAGAATTGACTCCATGGCAATGGGTTTATCTTAGCAAGATACAAGCCTTCCCCGGTAGATAGGCATGGCTACACAAGAGATACACTGACGAGGAATTGAACCAGGATCTCCTGCATGGGAGGCAAGGATTCTACCACTGAGCCACCAATGCCCTCATCGGGGACCTCTTGGATTCCTCTTCCTGGTGCTGGGTGCCCAGCCCTGGCCTCTGAGTGTTTTGCATTGAAAGGCTTCTGGCAGAAACCGTTTGGCTTAATAAAAACTGCTTCTTTCACAGCCACAGGGCTCTAGCTCACAGCCTGAGGGTCCCAGTGATCTGTGGGTAAGGACAGCCCCCTCATCATCAGTTGGACAAAAGGAGGTGTTATGCACACTGCAGAGCTGCCTGAGGCAGGACACCAATCAAAAATCCTGTTTCTAGGTATGGCTGGCATCTCTCTCTCTCTCTCTGTCTGTCTCCCAAACCCATAGCATCTTCTTATAGAATAAAAGCTTCTTTTTAAATTTATAGTCCCTAACAGGGTTTCCCAGGTTTTTCATCATGCCAAAGATGAGATGAAATCCATATGATATTATTTCCTAAAGGTTAGTGAACAAGCACAGATAAGCCTGTCTTTAGCTTATCAAATAATCTGTCCTTGCCTGTGGCAGAACAGAAATGCCCTATAGCATGTCTTAAATTATAATCCTTATGGGTCCATAACGGTCTTTCTTCTGCTAGGTGGATTTGAACTACCAACTTTGCATTAGCATCTGAGCCCTTAACCATCGTGCTGCCTGGGCTCCTTAGTGAAGCATGTATTTGGAAGGAATTTACCACTTGGTAACTGAGAACTGACTGTACAACTGTTACATCTCTGAGTTATTGGATTCAGGTCAGAACAAGAGGTCAAAGGACACCTGGAGCTAGCTGATCCATAACTCACTCTAAGGTCGGCCTTTGTGGCCACCAAACTCCCGCCTTTGTGCTTCCGGCAGGGAGCTTTCATCTTCCTGGGCCCCTGGGGGCTTTGCAGCTGAGCCTCAGAGCAGCCTATGTTGTTTTCACCCAGGGGTCATCAACTTTCTCCCGTTATGCTCCCCCAGTGACCTTTCTCAGGGTACCAGCAGAAAGCCAAGGTCCTGGGTGTAGGACTGGGGCCATGGCTGGATGCATTTTTAAAAACTATATAAGGAGCGTACATGTTTTTGGAAATTGTCAAGGGGACAAACCATGAACTGAGACTTCAGATCGACAAAACTTAAGTAGAAACAGTGGCCGTTCATTACATTTCTGGATATAATGCTTCTAACAAGGACCGTGATTTCAAAAACAGGACCTCAAATGCCCTGTCATGATGTCTCTATTACGGTTGATGAGTTGCCACATTTCAGTGACACCTGTGAGAGCCTGGGGACAGGATGGATGCATCCTTACATTTAGGCCCTCGGAGTTTTTTGCTTCTTCATCTAGTCACTACATTCCAACTTTCTTTCAAAACCTGATCCCTTTAAGGATTTTAATAAATAATTGATCTTCTTTTAGTTGACCTGGCAGCCTTGCTTCTCCAACAGGCAACTCTTCATGCCATGTCCTATATGCCACTCAGACCAATCACCCAAGAAATAATACCTACATTTGCATATGTGTACATGCAGAGTACTTCTGTAATTCACATGTACTTCTACTGGCTCCCTTGACTCCAGAAGGAAAAGAAAGCAAAACCAAAGGACAACAAAGACATGAAGGAAAAATAGCCCAGAAGACAGAAGGACCCATGTAAATGGGTAACTGTATCAATGTGACCAGAAGAACCAGATGGTGACGGCCACCACCAAAGACAGCTGTGATGGAGTACACAATGTCGAGTCCCGCTGGTGACACAAGAAAAAGAGGAGTGCACCTCAAGCACTCCACTAAAAGACTGCAATTGATGATCCAAAGGCCTAGGGGTCCCCCTGGGGGCGTGGCCCCTAGACCTGCTGCTGCTCGTGACTAGAAAATATTACAGAGGTCAACTCTTCAGATAGGAATGGATTGGACTTGGAGAAAACGTGACAATATGATGTGTGCACTTTATGATTCTATGCATCTATGCATCTATGTCCTCCTTGCCTCTTACTAGAAAGGGGAAGGGAGGGTGGAGAGGAGGGGACAGGAGATTGTTAAGAGGATATGACATATATAGAACGGAAAGGAGGAGTGTGCTGTCGCCAGGCAAGGAGAGTAGAAGGATCTGCAGAGAGGTGGGCATGCAAATTTAATTTGGATTGTCTACTTTCACTCTTTCCCAATTAAAAAAAAGAAGAAGAAGAAGATCAGTTGCCACTAAGTTGATTCTGACTCATGGGCTCCCCATGTGCATCCAGGTAGAAATCCACTCCACAGGGTTCTCACTGGCTGATTTTTCAGTTATTGACCGCCAGGTCTGTCTTCTGAGGCCTCTCACCAGTATTCGCAGTGGAAAGTCTGTCTAAAGTTCACGCAAAAGGAAGGCTGGCCATTGTCGTGGCAGTCCTATTTCCCTACAAGAAATTCTTTGTTCCCTGTACCGTTTGCTTAGCATCCAAGCGCATTAACTGTACCACACAAGGACTCCTTCAATAAGACAAATAAGACAAAGCCAAACCAAACTTGTCACCATGGAGGCCCAATACCTACTCACAATGACCCTGTAAGACAGAGTAGAACTGCTCCATAGAGTTTCCAAGGAACAGCTGGTGGATTCAAACTGCTAACATTCTGGTTAGCAGTTGAGCTCTTAACTACCACGCCATCATGACTCCTCAGTAAAACAGAGCTGCCTTCATCCAGAACTGGACCCATCCAAGGGACTGCGAGAGACACGGGCAGGTGGTGAAGGGTGCAGACCATGCCGCAACGAAGAGGGAGGCCAGAGCGCTGTGAGGTCGGGCTATTTGTATGTCACCCTTGAGTTGGCGCTGCTCAGGCTCCACTCACAGCAAAATGAAAGACTGCTTGGTGCTATGTTGCCATCACAGTTTTTGATTTGTTTGTAGCCCACCGCTGAGGCTATTGTATTAATCCACGTCATGGAGAGTTTTCCTCATTTTCTTTTTTTTGCTGACCTATTGGCCCCTAGGATTGCCATGTGTTGGATTCGACTCGACGGCACTTGGCTTTGGCTCTATTTTATCGTCCTATGTAGGCTAGTGATCCCCAATCCTGGCTGAATATCAGTTTAGGGATCTGGATGTACATACCACTGCCATCAAGTCAATTCCGACCCATAGCAACCCTATAGGATAGAATAGAACTGCCCTAAAGAGATGCCAAGAAGCACCTGGTGGATTTGAACTCCTAACCTGCTGCTAGGCAAAAAGATACAGGATAAAGATACCCACCCAGAGGCTCCTTGGGAGAAAGATTTCGTGATCTTCTCTCATAAAGATCACAGCCTAGAAGGTGCTAACAAATTCTGAGCCACCAGGAGTTTCACCTGAACCCAGTCTAGCCCAGCCCTGAACAACAGAGAGGTTTCGTCCACGAGAGTGGCTTGTCCCAAGAGGTGGGCGCAGCAGGGACAGGGACTTGGGACCCAGCACAGGGAAGTCCGCCAGCAGGGCCAGGACCCCAGCTGTGGCTGAGGACAGACTCCTGTTTTGGGGCAGGACTGTGGGGTGAGTGAATGGGTTTGAGGTTGAAAAAGTACAGAACATGGCCAATAGCACCATGGTAGATACCCTTCCAGGCTCTGAAGGTTAAGGTTGGAGACCAGTCTAGGAAATGAGTGGCTGATGCCCTGAAGCTGAGAGCTGAGATAGGAGCTCCTTAAGTCCCCTGACTACTGCGTAACAGGCCAGGATAGAGCCTTTCTGAAGAGTCAGGGAGGGACTGACTGGACTTGAACTCAAATGCATGTCTTCTGACTATTGGTTCCATGACTCTTTTAAATGAAGGCTGCAGAACCAAATGCCAGAAAAACCAAGTCCTGGTTCCTGGATGGCATCAATGGGTCAGACTTGGGCTACTAACTGAGAGGTCAGCGGTTTGAACTCTCCCAGAAGTGCCTCGAAAGAAAGATCTGGAAATCTATTTCCGAAGGGTCACATCCATGAAAATCTTGTGGAGCACAGTTTGACTCTAACAAGTGTGGGGTTGTCATGCCTCCAGCTAGACTTGACAGCAACTGGTTAGTAGTTCTGCTAGTCCCTGGTCAGCCTGTCTTAAAGGACCAGAGGTGCTGTCTCATGGGCAGAAGAAATGGGCTGGATGTTCACGAGACATTTACCAAGTGTGAATCTGGTGAAAGCATACCAAATAGTCAGTGTGGACAGCTAAATAAACAGATCATCTGCACTATGGAGAAGAAAGTAAAAAAAGCATCTTTTCTCAGTTGAACACATCAAGTCTCATGAATGCAAATTTCAAAATCTCTTAAGTTTTGCTGGGATTTGGTTGTAGCAAATATTATCTGAAGTCCAGGGGCTGCTGCTAGGGTCAGGCTGGTATTTGGGTTTTCTGGAAATGCTGGTGGGTGCTGTAGAAAGAACACAGTAGGGGGAGTCAGGAGACCAGTGGAGCTCCAAGCCAGCCTCTGTCACCAACCAGTGGTGTGTCCTCTGATGACCTCTTTCGATGCTCTGCTTCCAGGTGGGATGAGCTGTCTGGGTGAGAAGATCCCCAAGATCCTTTCCAGATCTAAAAGATCATGATTCTCTGATATACATGGGGTGTCATGGATAAAATCATCTGATGTTAATGTAGACTTCAGATCATTCTGGTGTGAGGTCTGACAATTAAGCCCACAAACTTAATTGTTCTAAGCGCTACATACCTCATTGCTGAATATTACTACAGTCACCTAAGAAGTACTCCACTTGAGAAGCTATGCACCGATGCAGTGCCTAGTCCACTCTTCAGAGCAATTTGAAAACTCTTTCTGGAATGGCCATTGCTCCTGGTGGCATAGCGGTAAGTTTGCAAACTTAGTTGTGTAGTGTCTATGAGGGAATTTTTAGCCAGTAAACAAATAACTATTGGAACACCCTCCCTACTCACCTGATTCGGTCCCCAGTGACCTTTTTCTTCACCCAAAGATAAATATTGAAAGGAAGACATTTGGATGACATTCAGGACATCAAGGGTAGTGCCACAACTGTTCTGATGGCCACTCCAGAAAAAGAGTTCCAAAATTGCTTTGAAGGGTGGACAAGGCATTGGTATCAGTTCATAGCTTCTCAAGGGGTGACAGTAGTGATATTCAGCAATAAGGTATGTAACACTTCTTCCAGGATGAGTTCGTGAGCTTATCTGTCAGGCCTCGCATATATGAGGCTGTGCTACTGGTTCATCTCTAGAGGGGAGACGAGAGGGTGGAGAGGAAGAGACAACTGTTAGTTGCATGGATACTGGTTGTACAGGGTGGAAGAGAGAAGCGTGCTGTCACAGGGTGAGGAGAGCAAATAGAGTTACATAGAAGCATGTGTTCAGGACTTGGATTATAAATTTTCACTTAATTACAACAACAAAAAAAAGGTTGACTTTGAGTCCACCAGCAGCTTCTTGGGTACATTGTGGGTCAGTCCTACTCTGTTCTGTAGAATTGCTGTGAGTCAGAATCAATTCGACAGCATACAACGACAACAGCCAGAATGAACAAATCTGTCTTAGAAGAAATACAGCCAGAATGCTTCTTAGATGCCAGGATGGCAAGACTTTGTCTCACGTACTGTGAGCATGTTAACAGGATGGACAACTGCCTGCAGAAGGACATCATGCTAGGCAAAAAAGGAAGATTCTCAATGAGATGGACTGACACAGCGACTACAACCACAGGCTCAAACACAACGATGATTGTCAGGTTGATGCACATTGGGCAGCATTTCCTCCAGTAGTACACTGGGTGGCTGTGAGTTGGAACCAACTTGAAGGCACCTAAAACACACCACATCAAAGAGGGTATATAGTTTACAGAATGCTCTGTGGCTGAAAATCAGTTCACTGAAACACTTGCACAGCTCATCAAATGCCCCTCTTCCGTCTACATGAGGGGAATGGTCAGCAGTGACCTGGATAATTCAAAACCACAGAGGGTCCCAAAATAATACGTACTGGACAGGCATGTGATTTTCTTGTATTGTTCTTTGAGTCCCATTATAGACTCCTATATTTTTTAGAATGGCAAGATTAGTCTGTTCCCTTTCTTTTAAAGATTCATTTGTTCATTGAAATATTACACAATCCTTAAGTGCTTACTCTGTGCCAGAAACTTGGCTTGGATTGGAGTGGGGGGTGGGGAATACAGAAATGAGCAAGATCCAGTCCCTGCTCTTATTAAAGGTATGTAACTGAATCCCTGGTGCTGCGGGGACCCGACGGGCGAGGTTGAGCCTGCTGTCTCAGGAACTGATGCTCTCTCCACATTCCCTGCTCCTGCTCCCCCTCCTCACCACCATCTGCTGCCCTCTGTCTCTTCCCACTCCCATTTAGGGCTGGGGCCTTCTGCCTGTTGCCATATTATCTCCCCAGGAAAGAGTTCAGTCCCATAATTTCCCTGCTGTCTATAGAGTGTTGAGCTGCTCTTAATTGCCATCAAGATGCCAGCTCTGCCACATAGGTTCCATCTAGCAGCCCCTCAAGGTTCCTTCCAGAACGAGTCTTCTCTTCTCTGCTGGCCAGCACACATCCTGTCTTGCAGGCCTAAGCCAGCAACCCCAACCCAGGTCCAGCTGGGTTGGGAGTGAGGGTGTGAGTGTGGTGGGAGAAGGAACACCATCGGTAGTGTCCTGACCTGTGGTCTCAGACGACAAACATTGCAGGCAAAGCTCATGGGAATGCAAGATTCTCTTTCTTCTTTCATGTGACAGGCCAAAGATGAACATCCCTCTGCCCACTCCTCTTCCCCTTTCAACACGAAAGCATGCGGACCAATTTGTTCATAGCTGTTCTGCGTGTGTATGTGAGTGACTGCATATGTGCAGAGTTTTTGCTAGCCTCTGTGCCTCATAAGTGCACTGGACTATAATAAGAAGCAGAGGTAAATTGTCCTGGGGCAAAGGGGCGGGTGTGATGGCATGGCTGTGGGATGTGTTGTTCCAGGCATTGAAATCGGAGGGTTTACCCAGAGGAGTCACCAAAATTATATAAAAGAAGAGAGAAGCTAGAAAGATATTTTTCAGATTCAGTGCATGGCAAGAGGCTGGTGTTCATGTGTGCAGAGTTGTTGAAATATAAAAATTTCTTCTTGTAGGAGGACATAGAGCTCATCAAGTGAATCATAATCAGGTTTAAAGGCTACCCTTAAAATAGTGCTCAGAAGTGCCTGCCACTGTACTGCTAATCTCCTGGTAGAAGTAGCTGTATTCAACTGGACCCAAGGACTAGAGATGTATATTTTATTGTCCAGTAGGCTTTCAAGCCAGAATGATGATCCTAACTTACCACTTCCTTAAATCCAGATCTGCCTACACCAGCTCTACGCCGAGAGTACCTGCCTTAGTTTAAATGATGGGTCGAGCGGGGTGTAACCATCCACCCATCAATCCATCTGCTCATCCAGCTCATATTTATTGACCGCCCACTGTGGGTCAGCCATTATGCACTATGCATGTGGAAATTCATAGGGCAAGGTCTTTGGTATCTGTGAGGTTACAATCTAACCAGAGAAATAACACTAGATCTCAAACACAGAAATAAACAGGTGGCAGTCATTTCAATGGTGTCCAGACTAGTGTCCCAATCAGGAAAGCACCAGAAGAATCAGAGGACACGCTGCTACAGAACATGGCCAATCTCACAAGGATGAAGCACCTATTGACATGTATAATTTTTTTAAATTAATGAAATATATTCATACGTTCAATAACCGTACATCTTGAGTTTTTCAAAATAGCTCTGATTTAAAATATCTTACTTTCTCTTCCAGTTCTGTCAGGATGGCTTGGTCAGGAAAAGCCCCATGACACGTAGCTGGGGTATTCCATTCCTCTACAATCTTCTCTCCCATCCTCCTTTTCTTCTCACACAGATCCATTCTTTGCACTTAGATTTCACAGAATCTCCGATTACAATGTAGTATGTCTCTTTGAAACGGTGATGCCTTAACTCATGTGTCAGCAACATCTTCACCTCATCAAAGACTTGAAGCCTGGCTTTAGATGGGGGGTTGCATGGTGATGAAAAGGTGTCAAAGACTGCTGGTCTGTGAAGCAGAAAGGAAGATGACATTTGATGGTGGCACAGCGGCTAAGCATTTGGCTGCTAACCCAAAGGTCAGCAGTTCAAGTCTACCAGCCACTCTTTGGAACCCTTGCAGTCCAGTTTTCTCTGTCCTATAGGGTCATTATCACACCTGGTGGCAACAACCTTGATTTATTTTTATGTTTTTCCTATCACTGGAGTCAGAGTAAGTTTTGAGGATGAGTGGGAAGACACTGGAAGAGGAAGCTGAGGAGGTAGGAGGGGATTAAACAGATGCTGTCAGCCATCTCATCACCTTACTCAGTGACAGCTTGGCTACACAGGAGTTCAGTGGTGGCTAGACGCTCAAACCATTACAAGTGGGAGTATTCCTTAAAGTCTTTGCATTTCAGTGTCCTAGGTAAAACCAAAACCCAAACTCAGTGCCGCTGAGTCCATTCTGACTCAGAGTGATCCTATACGACAGACCAGAATTGCCCCATAGGGTTCCCGAGGAGGAACTGGTGGATTTGAACCACTGACCTCTTGGTTAGCAACTGCGGTTCTTAACCACTGTTCTATCAAGCTTTCCTTACAGGTAAAGGGAGCCCTATTCACTCTTTTCACAGCAGCTTAGTGAGAAAACTAAATCAGCCTTTATCTTTAGGTAAATACAAAGATTTTTTCTCTATGAATGGGATCAAGGATCCCTGAGAGGCACTCGCACTTAACCACAGGAAAATATAACCAGAAATTAACAAGAATGTTAGGGAACACTCTCAAGGGATCCAGGGCTTCATCCAGTCTGGCAGCCCTGACACACTGTCCCTACTCTCAGTCCCACCATCTGCTGTCACAGATGCCCATACTCTCCCTTTGCCTTTCTGGTGTCACAACTCAGAACTGCCAAGGTGATTTAAAATATATATTATATAACATGAATATTTGAAGTGTATGTAAACCCTTAGATTTGTTATAAACAGACATTTTCCTTTTGTCAAGCTTATTTTGTTCACTCAAGTGTGTTTTAAAGTCCAGCTGTCTACCAAATACTAAGGGGACTGAAAGGCCAAAAGTCACCGGGATGAGGCATGGAGGCAGCTCCACCAGAAGCTTCTTCTGGGAAGGCAGGAGCAGTTGGTCTTCCTCCCTGTAGGAGTACTTCTTGAGAAACCAGCCTTTTGGAACATAAACCCACTCTACAGGCTAGGCTGTCAACATAAGCTGCCTGGTGAGGTCCCTTAAGTAACATGACAAGGAGCTGTACAGCAGTATGAGACCTGACAGTCAAGTCTGCAAACCATTGTTCTAAGTGCTGCATACCTCAGTGCTGAATATCACTACAGTCACGTTCCAGGTCCACCCCCCCCCCCCCCCCCGGAAACTATGCACTGATGCCAATGCCTAGTCCACCCTTCAGAGTAATTTTGAAACTCTTTCTGGAATGGCCATTGGACATGGTGGCCCAGTGGCAAGTTTGTGTACTTAATTGTCTAGTTGTCTGTGAGGGAGTTTTTAGCCAGTAAACAACTGTATTGAAATGTCTTCCCTGCTTGCCTGATCTGGTCCCCAATGACTTTTTTCTTTACTCAAAGATAAAGGAAATATTAAAAGGAAGGCATTTGAATGACATTCAGGGCATCAAGGGTAATATGACAACAGCTCTGGTAGTAATTGCAGAAAAAGAGTTCCAAAATTGTTTCAAAGGGTGGACTAGGTGCTGGCATCGGTGCAGAGCTTCCCAAGGGGAGTACTTTGAAGATGACCATAGTGATATTCAGCAATGAGGTCTGTAGCACTTCTTCTAGGTTGAATTCAGATACTGAATTGTCAGTCCTCATAGTCCAATGCTTTTCTTGATATTACCCAAAATCAGGTTCAGAAAACATTTAAGTTTAAATGTGTTGACAAAAGCATTGAATCTATTCCTTGCATTTTGTTGTGGTGCTTTAAGCTCATGTGAGTGTATGTTCTCCCATCCTCATCCTTGTCTGTAGATTACAGGCAAGACTTTAGAAGGAGGCCCAGAGAAGTCCAGTGACTTTCTCCAGGTTGGACAGTGAGTGAGGCCAGTTGAGCATCTCCTCCAACATGCACAAGTGTCTTAGTTATGTAGCGCTGCTGTAACAAAAATGTCACAAGTCGCCGACTTTAATAAAAGCCAGACCCACTGCCATCAAGTTGATTCCGGCTCATAGCGACCCTAAGGACAGAGGAGAACCGCACCATGTAGTTTCCAAGGAGTGCTTGGCAGGTTTGAATTGCTGACCTTTTGATTAGTAGATATGGCACTTAACCACTATGCCACCAGGTTTTCTGACTCCAACAAACAGAGATTTCTTCTCTCATAGTCTAGGAGGCTAGAAGTCTGAATTCAGGGTACCAGCTCCAGGGGAAGGACTTTATGCTGTTGGCTCTGGGGGGAAGTCTTTGTCATCAATCTTGCCCTCATCTAGGGACTTCTCAGCACGAGGACCCCAGACCAAAAGGATGTGCACTCAGGCCTCTTCGTTTTGGTGGTGATGAGATCTCTCTGGCTCTCTACACTCTTCTGTGTTCTGTATCTGAGAAGAGATTGATTCAAGGCTCAGCTTGATATTGTGCATTGAGTCCTGCTTCATGAAAATAATTTCCTCTAATCCTGCCTCATTGGTTTCATAGAGGAAAATCACATTGGATGACAAAAACCGCAGACAATCACACAATACTGGGAATTATGGCTACGTCAGCACAGATTTTAGGGGGACACAATTCAATCCTTAATAAGTTCACAATGAATAGAATTGCACCCTGTAAAATATGTGTTGAATTTCTGGCTCTTGTGCCTGTTTGGAAATGGACTATCTTTTGTTATGTACTGTACATATCTTTTGTAATGGCTATATTAACGTATAGTGGATCTTAAACTTTATTGCTTCTGAGTTGTAAAAAGACAACAATAGGCCCAAATACACATATCAGGGAAGATGAATGTCGCATGTGGATTTCCTGTAAGCCAAGGAAAACCAAGGAACCTCGAGGCCCGAGAGAGTGCCCAAGCTGCCAACAAAGAAGGAATCTATACAGCTAAGACCCTAGTTTGGACTTTTAACTTCTGGAACTAAGAGAAAACAAATTTCTGTTCTTTAAAACCACTCATGGCATTTACATTACAGCAACAGGAAGTAACTAAAGTATCAGGCAACAGATAAGAGTCATACCAATGCCTCCACGCTGTCTATTTTAAGCTAAGGGGTTCATTTTCTGCATAGGAAAACTGAGGTACCAAGTTGGTTGTTGATTGTCCGAAGCAATGAAACCAGATTCCCGGAGCTGAAAGGTACCTCAGGCCTTTCGTTAGCTAGTTTTACATCCTACCCCAAAGAGAATCACTGCATACGTTCTTTGCCAGATGACTACCCAGCGTCTATGCTTCAACAACTCCAGAAACAGGAAGGGCCTGTTTTTCTCTGTCCCTTCCACTTACAGACGTGCCTAATTGTTGTAAACAGCTTCTTGATAATCAGCAGAAATCTGCTTTCTAGCTACAGTGACTGACAGCTGCCTTCTGGGGCTACCAGAGCCAAACCTGAATCTTCTGGGTGCTGGGGAGTCCCTCTTCTCTGACACCTTTTTCTGCACGTGATCATTAAAGCTCTGCCTGCTTTTGTTACCCATGGAGGATTAGGTCTAGACTGATGCTGCCTAGTCTGGCTTCCCTCAGTATGTTTATTTATTTTGCTGTTATTCATTAATGATGATCATTAACATGTCTAAGTCCAACCCGACGTCTCCCCTTTCTTGAGGCACAGAAGGCTGTCATTAGAGCATCGCGGAGTTCATTGCCCTCTTGAAATCATGGGGAATTAAAAAAACTTGAGTGTGCGTCTCTTGACAAGGCTGCTTAAATATAATCATAGATCTGCCACCAAATATGCAGGTTTATGAGGGGTTGTCAAATTTTTTCCTGAAGTGGGAGATATTTGTGCAATTTTTTAAAAAGCCAACTGAAAAGGAACAAAGAGGGAGGGGGGAAAAAACAAGAACTGCATGATTTTATGAAAGTTTTGCAGAGCTACAATGTTGCAAACTTTGCCTCCATTAATAAAAGCACAAAAGACTTCTGGGGGGGTCAAAAAAAGAAAAGAAAAATAAAGTTCTAAGCAGTGCCACATAAATGATCTTGACATTTTCCTTCTACCAAGTTTGTATCCTCCCAAGCTGCTAAGGAAAATAGGTGAGGTCAAAGAACTGAAAGACTTGATCCACAACCATTCAGATTCAGACCTGGAGGTAATAAGCCCCTACAGCCCCGCCCCCCCAACCCAAACCCATTGACAGTGAGTGAATGCCTATTCATGCCAACCCCATGTGGGACACAGTAGAACTGCACTCTGTAGGGGTCTCAGGGTTCCTAATCTTTTGGATGCCCTAGTGGTACAGTGGTTAAGACCTATGCCTGCTAACCAGAAGGTCAGCAGTTTGACGCCACCTGCCACTCCTTGGAAACATTCTGGGCAGTTCTACTCTGTCCTATAATGTTGCTATGAGTTGTAACTGACTCAATAGCAATGCATTTGGTTTTGGGGTGATCCTTCAGAAGTCAATTGCCAGGCCTTTCTTCCACAGCACCATTCGGTTAGTTGCTGAGTGAAAACTGTTTGTACCACTCAAGGACCTACTTCTGTGATAGGGACTACATGAAAGGTGGCCCATTAAGAGACAAGTTTCTTTTAAGTGACGTTCTGTCTAGATATTCCAGTTATTTAGTTATACCATGACTCTAGAGGACTCGGGCATTTGTTTCTTATTTTCATTTTTTAATTAAAACTTTTTAAAAGCTATTCAGATTTGTATTTCAACGGAAGAAGAAAGTATTCAAATCTTAGACTGAGTGGATGAGATCACTGGAGAGTGTTCTAGTTCTTTCCCTTCTGGGGTCAACCTCTTGGGTGTTCTGAGGCCACCTGCATTCCTGTTTGGATCCTGCATGGATTCCTACCTGGCCTAAGCATCTGGTTGCTTCAAGGACCAGCAGAAACACATCCCACATTATGCAACACTTTGAGGACCCATGTGATGTGGGTATGCTATAAATACACTTGGGGGCCGTGGTTCCTCCGTGACTTTCCGCAGCTGTGTTGGGGTGTATTGCATCACTGCCCTTCTGTCTCCTGGAGGGGAACCTTCCAAGCACTCCAGTGATTTCTAAGTCTTCTGCAATCACTCAGCATAAATATGATCTCAGAACCCTTTCTGGATTATGCGGTGCTCTGCACTTCCTCATCAGCCACTTCTCTTACTCCACCTTCCCCTGCTTTAGATACACGTCAGTAGACCGATGCACAGGCCCTTAAACTGCCCAAATGGCACGTTTCTTTTAGTTCTCCAGTTAACTGCTCCTTCGTCAGCTTCACACACCCAGGCTAAATAAGGGCATTGCACTCAGATACAGCTAAAATGCACACCACCCAGAAAGCAAGCTTCGGGCAAATCAGCTTACCCTTTCCTCTAAATGAGAAAGCAATCCCATCTTTTTAAACTCCCAGTAATTGTAGTAAGGATTATGAACCAGCACTGCAGATACCAACTTTTAAATGAAATCTAAGAATCCTTTTAAGCACCTAATCCTAACTGGGGACAATAGCAGTTGGACTAGAGTGGATTTTAAAAACCAGGTCAACGATGCCTCAAATTAAGTTATATTGTACCTGCAGATGCAAAAGGAAAGGACATCAAAGGAAGATTTGGTTTGGATGGCAAACAAATAAATGCCAACCACAGACATTGAAGACATCTGGCTTTTTTAGAGTCTGATGTGGGGACAGTTAGTGACTTCAATGACAGTTGGGTGTGGGTTTATTATGTCCTCTCATAACTGCTCTGAGTCTATTCTGAACACTTCTTATTTCCAGCACAGAAAGAATATATTGACTGTCTAGTTTGTTACTCCTTAAAAAGTCTTTGTAGTTTCACAAAGAAAAGAAATCTTTTCAGTAAGAAGTCCTGTTGAATGCACGCAAAGTCAGAATTAGAGTATTTTAAAGAAAATTCACCTGTTTCACTTTCACACAAGAGCAAAAGATAGCTTCGGAGGGAGAGGGGCTCTTTTGGGATCTGCTCAAGTGGATAAGTAAGACATATCTGTAATTAATATGTCATTTGTATTTTTATGGGTTTTGCAGTGTTTTGTATTTTCAGATGTAATGTTAACACCTCCACCTACAATCCTTTGAGTTATCTAAAGGGTCTTCCAAAAAGGATGTCCTATTTTTTAAAACTCATGACAGTGATATTTGTGAAGCTATAGTGGCCATATTTATCACATTATTTTTTACTAATCTTAACAAATAGCCATGAAATTTGTACCATTTCATAACACGTAGAAATGATTAAATTTTATTATCAAAATGGGTATTCCACTCACCAAATATTTCCTACGTTATGTGAAGTTGACAATGTGCATAATCATCCCACTGAGAGAACAATGTGACGTTTTATCAAAACATTTGCAACAACGGGTCTGTTACCCATCAGATGACACCTGTGCATCAGTGAACTGCACATTCCACATCACCGCTGTTCGTCAGAGCGTCCCCGAGAATCTACGTCAGTTTCTAGCACAGAACTGGACCTTCCATTGAGCACAAGTGGGCGGATTTTACATCTGAACCTGAAGCTTTACTCTTACAAAATTGTTCTAACTCAAGAACTGAAGTCCAACGACCATAGGTTGCACTGTACCTATGCTGACTGGGCTCTGGAGCAATTGAAAGTTGACCCTGCTTTTGGCCGAAAAATTCTCTTCAGCAACAAGGCCCATTTGGGGATGAATGGTTTCATTCACAAACAAAACGGTCACATTTGGAGCCATGAGAATCCAATGGAGACTCAAGAACGTCCACTTCATCCTAAAAACGTTACTGCTTGGTGTGGATTTTGGTCCAGCAGAATCATCGACTCTTGTTTTTTCCAACATGAACGTGGTGAGGCTGTGACTGTCAATGGTGAAAGATACTGGGCTATGTATGATAGCTGATTATTTTAGGTCCCATTTGGAAGATGTCGAGGCAGCCATTTACCCTAAGTTTTTTCCACACATGTACTTCAAAATAAGAAAGCAATTAAAACTGTATCATTTACACAACTTATTTTATTCAAGTTCAAAGATAGGACACCCTTATTGGAAGACCCTTTATATCTGAAGGATATCAGATTCTAAACTGATAACATTTTAAATTCCTGATCTGATAACTCAAAAATCTCTGGCATATCTAAGCCTGATTGTGATGCTTGCCCTGTCTCTTCAAAGTGTGACTGTGACCTTTCAACATGCCTTGTAATTTTTTGTTGAAAGCCAGACATGATATAGCAGTTAAAAGGACTTGATTTTAGTTATAACCCTTGTGAAACCCGGCTGAGAGTGAAGTGGTAGTATCATATAGGGGAGGAGAAGCATTCTCCAACCCTATGATTAGGATTCAGCCTTTTAGAGACCCTGTGCTCCTAGGCAGAATCCTGATGGCACAGTGATGAAGAGCTTGACTACTAACCAAGGTTGCCAGTTCAAATCCACCAGTTGCTCCATGTAAAGCCTATGGAGGCAGTCGAGCTCTGTCCTATAGGATTGCTTTGAGTTAGAATTGACTGAATGGCTGTGAGGTTTTAGCTTATCCCTGGGTTATGTCCTTTACAAATGCTTCACAGAGTTTGCTTTTACTCGGGTGAAAGAGGGAGGGTAGAAGGAGTGGAATTGAGTGTCTCCCTTCCTCTGTATGCTTTATTGTTGTGTGTCTGTGTGTGTGCCATCCAGCCAATTCTAACTCATGCCAGCCAAGCCAAGTGCCGTCGAGTCCGATCACAGTGACCCTATAAAGACCCATTGCTTTTAAGTCAATCTGAATCACAGCGACCCTCTATAGGTGATCCTACAGGATAGGGTAGAACAGCCCGATAGGGCGTCTAAGGAGCGGCTGATAGACTTGATCTGCTGACCTTTTGGTTAGTAGCATTGGCGCTTAACCACGGCTTCACCCTGGTTTCTACTTTAGGCCCCAACAAAATCCCGTTTTGGTTAGGTTCTTGCTTCCCTTGGGGCAGACCACCAGTAAAGGAAACCCAGCACTGTTTCAAAATGTTGCCTTTCGCCCAGCTGAAAGCATGAGGGTATTTTTCTCTGAGTTTCCCTGATGAGAACATGGTAGAGTTCTGCAGGAGAAACTCACAGAAAGGCAGCGGGTTCCCTAAAGCTGGCTCCCCAGTTTTTGACTGCTCAGTTTCTTCCCTGATCAGTCTCCAGCAATCAGTCAATTATCCTTCAAATATTTCTCCCTGATGCTGGGTTCTGCTGTGGCAGTTTCTGTCCTCAGTTAGCAGTGCTTCTCTGAATCCGCCTGTCTGTCTTTCCAGTTTTCAGAGCAGTGGTTTGCCTTATGATTTCAACTGTCTGCTAAATCTAAGAATTGTTGATTTCCAGGTGTTCAACACCTTTCTTCTTGTCTTAAGGACAGGAGCCATGACTTCCTTACTTTTTATATCCTGGTAACATTTTAATAAAAAGAGTTGACCAACCAGTGAGAAGGCAGTATTGTTGGACTCTAAAGCCCTGGTGGCATAGTTGTTAAGCGCTGCTACTGCTGCTAACCAGGGGGTCAGCAGTTCAAATCTGCCTGACGCTCCTCGGAAACTCCACGACGCATCTCTCCTTTGTCTGTATGGTGGCTATGGGTCAGAATCCACTTGACAGCAGTGGGTATGGTTTGGGTTTTATGGTCAGCAACAATGCAAGACTGTGTTTTACATACTTTGGACATGTTGTCAGGAGGGATCAGTCCCTGGAGAAGGACATGATCCTTGGTAGAGAGGAGGGCCAGTGAAAAAGAGGAAGTCTGCCAATGAGATGGATTGGCACAGGGGCTGCGCTGATGGGTTTATGTAAAAAAAAAAAACATTGTGGGCACAACGCCAGACCAGGCAGTGTTTTGTGTGTAGAGTCTCTACGAGTAGGCACTGATTCAATGGCTGATCCGGGGTAAGTGGCATAAGGACGGTCCCTGGCTCCTGGCGGTGTTTGTTAAGAAGATGAAATGTACATAGCCATTTATGACAGGGCTGGGCACCCAATGTAAAGAACATTAGCTGCTCTTTAGGGATTTCTGAGAAAAACAGCGCGGAAAATATCTGCGATTCTCTGGAGAAATGCCTGAATCTGAAAGGTCTCTTTACTCTCTAACACCCTTCCTAGGAGGAAGCCAGACCACAAGGACATCTCCTGCTGTGCCCAGGTTTAAACCCTAAGTAAATAACAGATTTAATCTCCTGGGAAGCAAGTGCATTTTATTATGAGTGCGGAAACGTTTTATCAGTTTTTAGACAAAGTAAACAGTAGAAGAAAAGACGTCATTTTTTCCCAGTTTTTCTGACGTGTAGAGTGAGAAGATTGCAGCCTGAACTTGTGAGCAGTTTTAGAGGCACCTGAGATACTATAAATAAGACCATATTAGTCTCTGTAAGTAGGAGCCCTGGGCTGGGCTTCCAGGCCTCCGGGTTCGAAGCCTACTGCTGCCATAAAGAGTAGGCGATGGATAAGTCACAACTTCTGAGGGCCCGACTGCCCCCGAAAGAGGGACAGCTCAACTAGGTGGTCTCCACAATGTTTTGAACCCATAAGCCAGTGTTCACCAGACTGTCATTTACTACTTTGGGCATTAATAGGGGCCGTAGCTGGCATGGGCTCATCTAAAAAAACCCTGCAATACAAAAAGGCCTGAAGTGAGATGATTTACCTCATAGATGTTTCTGTCTGGGACTAAGACCCCACTCAGCCGTCCTCTGGGGTGACACAGACTGGCCATCACCCCTTTCACAGATGTTCATTGAAGATGATTTTGTTCAACAGTGCTCTCCAGTGTCGAGGTAATGTGAGCTACGATTAAATGGGTTCCTGTGTCGGGGAGAAACCAACCCTTAGACAGAGTCTGTGGCTATTGCCCTTATGGCCAAACAAGCTCACTCAATACCAGATCCAAGTGGTGGAAAGCCTTCAGAAATCATTCTATCCTTTTCCACATTTAGTTCCAGACTGTATGTCCTTGACCTTACTTTGCAAGCAGGCCAGCTGCGGCTCAGTGGGGATGCCTTCCTGCCATTGCTTTCTGTAGTGGGGGTGGGGAGTGGGAGGGTGGGGGGTGGGGGGTGCTCTTACCTGTCCCTGCTGAGCTCACTCCCCCTGAAAACAGAGTCTACTGCCCTAACTCCTAAGTAGTAAATGTAGATCTCTGTGGCTTTGAGGTGAAGGAGCTAGCTGCCTTTTGCTCAAAAATGGGCCACCAGTGAAGTAGAGTTTCTGGTTTTATTGCTAGTGATTAGCCAAGGTCAAGATCTCTTTTTAAAGTGCTGCACAAGTAGGATAACAGCTTTGTAGAAAACATGAGAGTTAATATGCAGAAGGCGTCTTCCCCACAATCTCCCAAGAATTTTTTTTCCAGCAAGCTGTTTTCTTTCTGTTGGCTCCCTAGCCTCCAAGACATCTGCAGCCATGACCCTGCCAGAAGTCCTACGCTTATTGTCATGATGGACTGGCCTTCCCCAAATGAGTAATACTGTTGGTATTCTCTTAACTGTTCTTATATTTACTATCTACATAAAAGATTCGATAGTAAAGAAAGATAGTCTTATTTATTTAGTCCGTGGTTCTGTAAAAGCTAAGGCTGACTTTGCGATTTCAAGTTGAATGTGCAGTTAGAAGTGGGCACATCTATGTCCTGGGAGAGGGAGCATGGAGGAGAACAAGGAAACTCTAATCTTGAGAAGTGATGTCCCTTGACAAGCCATCAGGAAATGCACACCTGCCTGCCTAGAGGTTAGCACTATGGCTGCCAAGCAAAAGGTCAGCAGTTCAAATCCACCAGGCACTCCTTGAAACTCTAGGGGACAGTTGTGCTCAGTCCTGTGTTACTGCTATGAGCTGGAATCGACTTAAAGGGAATGGGTTTGGTATTTTTGGTTGGGCCCGGGCCTCATGTGTGGTTCGCTGGACCTGGCCTTTGGCTCACCTGCCATTCTTCTCAAGGAGAGCAATTTACAAATTTAGGCTAAGTCAAGATACTGCACACCCACACTAGATTGAGAGGCTCTGAAACTTCCTTTCCTTTGCTTCCTTCTTTCCCTTCCTCCGTCCCTCCTTTCTTTCCCCCTTACTTTTTTACTTAACCAGAATTTCCCAACCCACATCAATTTTCTCTGCTGCTCTAAGTGACTCCCACAACTCAGTGACCTACCTTCCTGCCCACTGCCACTGAGTCAATTCCTACTCAGTGATCATATAAGACAGAGCAGAATTGCCTCACAAAGTTCCCAAGGAGCCCTTCTGGTGGATTCAAACTGCTGACCTTTCAGGTAGCAGCTGTAGCTCTTGACCACTGTGCCACCAAGGTTTCTGAGTGATCTGAGACAACACAAACGTATTACATGACAGTACTGAACAAGGACAGATGACTCTAAACAAGTACGCACAGGCTTAGTTGAGGTTACTTACTAATCTGAAGTGCACAGTTTTACCAGGAAACTCAGGTGAAATCAGGCACTATAGATCCATAAATGAAAACAACTGAACCCATGCGTACCCTGTTTACTGGTTAATCTGCCCCTGGACTAAAGGTCAGAAGTCCAAAGTATCTCAGTGGGTTGATATCAAGATATCCTAAAGAGTGTGTTCCTGATGGGAGCTGCAGAGGAGAAACTTCCCTTGCCTTTTTTCAGCTTCTAGAGTTGCCTGCGGAAACCCAGGTGGCATAGTGTTTAAGCACTGTGGCTGCTAATCAAAAGGTTGGCAGTTCAAATCGGCCAGGTGCTCCTTGGAAACTCTGTGGGTCAGTTCTACTCTGACCTCTAGGATCGCTGTAAGTTGGAATAGACTCCACGGTAATGGGTTAGAGTTGCCCTCATTCCTTTGCCTATGGCCCCCTTTTGGCACTGTCATCCCTCCAGACTCTGCTTCTACGGTCACACGTCTTTCCAGTCGCCTTTTGAAGGACCCTTCTGCGGGCTGGCCCTAGCAGTGGCTCCTTGGAAGAGAAGACCCAGAGGTCTGTTCCTGTGGAAATTACAGCCTAGAAAACCCTACAGGGCAGCACTACTCTGTCCCATGGGTTGCTATGGATTTGCAGTTGACTCAGTAGTACCTAACAATAGATCACATTGGACCCATGTGGATAATCCTAGATACTTTTCTCATCTCCTTGATTCAGATCATGTCTACAAAGTCCCTTTTGCTGTGTAAGGTGACATAGTCACAGGTTCTGGGAGGAAGGACATGGACATCTTTTGGGAACCTTATTCTGTGCATCACACAACCAGGTTCTCTGAGTGTCATTGGGAGTGGCAGTAGGGCCACGACAGGAGCGTTGCTTCGTACATCTAAGCAGCGGTTGAAAGCAAAACCAAATCTGTTGCTATCAAGTCAATTCCAGCTCATGGTGACCTGATAGGACAGAGCAGAACTGCCCCATAGAGTTTCCAAGGAGCACCTGGTAGACGTGAACCTCTGACCTTTCAGTTAGTAGCTGAACGCTTAACTGCTGTGGCACCAGGGCTCTGTTGCAGAAGACAAGTGTATATAAATGTAAAGCAATAATAATCGATTACATTTTACAAATCCCAAACTCCCAGGAGACAAAAGAAGATTTTAGTTTGAGTTTAGCCCTTATTCATAGGCAGGCAAGGGTCTGAATCTTCCAGTTCTGAGTGTAGGGGTACAGGAATCTGTGCCCACAGTAGGAGGCATGAAAAAATGGAGAGTGCTTTTAAAGTGAGCGAAGAGTTGTCACCAAGCTATTGGCTTGACTTTGGTTCCACCCGTATTTACCTGTTGTCTGCACTCATTCCTTCCCCTGCAGTAAGTAAAATCAGAATGTTTCCTTCAGCGGAGACAATTGCGAAGTTTCTCTTGAGAGAAACAAATGACAGCCACCAGCATCATCGAAAACAAGAAGAGTGACAAAGAGGCTCCTATGCCTTTGGGAATAGTCCACATTTTAAAAAAGAAAAAAAAGTATTTTCCTTTGAGGGATTAAAGCTGTCTTCAAAAGACCACACCACATGCTGTCACTTTGTGGGGACTGTAACACGTCACAAAACAATATGTGTATAAATGCCTCTTACGAGAAATCAACATGAACTGTAAACTTGCACTGAAGCACACACACACACACACACACACACAAGACACTGAAAGAAATGATATATTTCTTAAAATGAAACAGAGTTGAACCTAAATCCAATCACGAGTAAGCAATCAAATCCATGCAGTGAGACCTTCTCCCGAATGGCTAACCTATACTCTTCAAAAATGTCAATATCATGAAAAATAAAAAATAGGCTGGGGCGATAGCAGACTGTTATAAATTGGAAGAAACTGAAGAGGCATGATGGCCAACCGCAACTGAGTAGTCCTTGAATTTTTTAAAAAGAGAAAAAGGGATAAAGGGCATTATTGTGTGGAGAATTGGGAAAAATGAGTACGAACTGTGTAAAAATGTTGATTTTCTTGAGAATGTTACTGATATTGGGGTTATGCAGGAGAATACCCTTGTTATGAGATACATGTTAAAGTATTTAGGCATGATCCTACAACTGAATTTCAAATGTAAAGGGAAGGATATCTATAGAAAGAGATAAAGTAGATGTGGAGACATTGATGAAGGCGGTTGAAGAGTTTAAGGATGTTCATTATACTAGGCTTTCCACTTTACTGTGCTGAGAATGAAAACAGAAATAAAGAAGAGATCACACACACACACACTCACTCACAACTTTGAAAGTAATTGTTTAGAAGATGTGGATCGCCGGGCTAAATGCCCATGAAATGTCTCTCAGGCTGCCTTTACTCCTTCGAGGGCCGGGGTATCGGAATAACGTTGATTTGTGACAAAGCTTGAGTCTAAGGTAAAGCAAGATAGCAGTCCTGTGACAAGGAGCAATTTTGTGTCACTGTTTTAATCTTTAATCTGGGTACCATATGTTGCTTCTGACGGATTAGTTAACCGAAGCTTAGTTAACAGGACAGGCTTCGTTAGCAGTGGTAATACTCAAGAAAATGGAAAAAAAAAAAAAAAAAAAAGAACTTACTGCAGAAGTATCCGAACAAAGTGCTTAATGAAAGTTAAAAAAAAAGTCAAAAGAGAATATAGATTTTTATTCCAAATCCAAGAGCATTTAACGCACAAGAAATGAGAACTCACATTTCTTATGAACAAAACAAAAACAGGACGAAAGAGCCTTTGGTAGGACAATAGCTATGGGATTCGGAAATCAGCTGTGTTTTTTGGGGTGATATATAAACTCTAGTACTAGTAGGAAATTTCCGAGGTCAAATTCATTATTGCTTTATAAAAAACAAAACAAAACAAAGAAACCAAGAGTAAATATTTGCACCGAGTTGATTTCTCTGGCTGGGCATCTCTCTTTATAAACATAGAATCAAGTGTAATAAAGTGACACATATCTGGCACTATAACTTGCTGATGAAAATCAGAGACCACAGCCTTCAGTATGGATTGCACCTCAATATGAGAAAACAAAGATCCTCAGAACTAGACCGATAGGGAACATGACGACAAATGGAGAAAACACTGAGTGTCAAGGATTTCATTTTACTTGGGTCCGTAATCAATGCCCATGGAAGCAGCAGTCAAGAAATCAAGACACACTGCACTGGCCAACCGTGCTGCAAAAGTCCTCTTTCAAGTATTTAACAGCAAAGATGCCACTTGGAGGATTAAGGTACACCTGACCCAAGCCGTGGTGTTTTTGCAAAGGACAATGAAGGGACAATGAATACAGAAGATCAAAGAAGGATTGTCGCCTTTGAATTATGATACTGACAAAGAATGTAGAATATATCATAGGCTGCCAGGAGAACAAACAAATCTGTCTTAGAAGAAGGTGGAGCCAGAATGCTCCTTAGAAGCAAGGGTAGTGAGACTTCATCTCACGTACAGTGGGCACGTTATCAGAAGGGACCAGTCCCTGGAGAAGGTCATCACGCTTAGTATGGAGTGAAAAGAGGAAGACCTTCAAAGAGATAGACTCATCCAGCAGCTGCAACAACAGCCTCAAGCATGAAAACAATTGTGAGCACGGCTCCAAATAGGGCAGAGTTTCATTCTGTTGTGCAGGGGGGTCCCCGTGAGTCAGAACCACCTTGACAGCACCTAACAACATAACCAGCAATAGGAGCAATGGAAATTCTGGTGGAACAGTGATTAAGCACAGGGCGTTAACTGAAAGGTCAGCAATTTGAATCCGCCAGCCTCTCCACAGAAGAAAGATGCGGCAGTCTGCTTTTGTAAAGATTACGTCCTTGGAAACCCTATGGAGGCAGTTCTGGGCTGTCCTGTAGGATCGTTACAATTGGAATTGACTCGATGACAAGACGTTTGGCAGGAGGCAATCTTCCCACTTAATTTAGGAGTAATTATTCTGTTTTGTTGATAACAGCTTTGAGATATATCAAACACGTCACCAATTTAAAGTATATAATTAAATGGTGTCGCGGATTGAATTGTGTTGTGTCACCCCCAAACCCCTGCACCACCACCCCCCGCATCACTCCCCTCTCTCCACTGAAAAAACTGTCTGCAGCAAATTGACTGGGTCTTGATTCCCTGTATTGTGTGATGTTCCTAGATGTGAGGGAGGGTGGGCAGTAGTTGTGTCGGTGGGGTCGGGGTCAGTGTATAAGCTTGTATTGTGTCTTGAGGCAATCTTTTGGGATGTAAAGGAAAGGGAAGCAAGCAGAGAGTTGTGGACCTCAGACAATCAAGGAACAGCACCAGATGACTGAGGGAAATGGCTTTTGGTATACCTTGAGAGTTGCGCAAACAACCACAATTAATTCTAGAATATTTTCATCACCCCCAAAAGAGTTACTTCCCATTTCCCACTCTGGGCAAATACCACATCTACTTCTTTCTTTGTGGATTTGCCTATTCTGGGTATTTCATATAAATGGACTCATTTTTGTGTCTAGCTCTTTTCATTTAGCATGTGTTTTCAAGGTTCATTTATGTAACATGTATGTAACATGTTCCTTATGTAATGTGTATCTGAACACCACTTGTTTTTATGGATGAATAGTATTCCTTTATACGTTTATAACACATTTTGCTCATCCATTCACCGACTGATACACATTTGGATTGTTCCTGCCTTTTGTGTATTATGAATACTGCTGCTATAAATATTTGTGTCCAAGTTTGTGTGTAGAAATATATTTTCATTTCTCTTGGGTGTGTACCTAAGAGTAGAATTGTTGAGTCATACAGTAATTAATTCTATGTTTAACTTTTTGAGAAACCATCACACTATTTTGTGTAGTGGCTGCACCACTTTACATTCCCACAGGCCAGGTACAAGAGTTTCCATTTCTTCTCATTTTTGCCAGCACTTCTTGTTTTTGTTCTTTTAAATTTTACCTGTCCTAGTAGATGTGAAGTGGTATCACACTGTGATTTTCATTTGAATTTCCTTAACAATTAATGATGTTGAACCTGCTTATTGGCCATTTGAATACGTTCTTTGGAGAAATATCAGTTCAAGTCATTTGCCCATTTTTTAAATGGGATTATTTTGTTGTTGAGTTATAGCAGTTCTTCATATATCCCAGATAAGTGATTTCCAAATGTTTTCTTGCATACTGTAGGTCTTTTCACTTTCTCCATAAAGTTCTTGTATACACAAAAGTTTTTAACTTAGATGAAATCTAGTGTCATTATTATTTCTTTTTGATTTTTGTGCTTGTGGTGTCATAGCAAAGAAGTCTTGGCCCCAAGTAAAGTCACAAAGATTTCCTCCTGTCTTTTCTTCTAAGAGTTTTAAAGTTTTAGAACAATTTTGACTCATTTTTGTGTATGGAAAGGAGGGGATCCAACTTCCTTCTTTTTCATGTGGGTATCCAGCTGTGTCCGTAGCAGTTGTGGAGAAGATTGTGATTTCCACACTGAAACGTCTTGGCATCTATGTTGAACATTAGTGACAATAAATATGTGAGTTTATTTGAAAATCCCAATTCTATTCCATTAGGCTATTTGTCCACACTAATGCCAGCATAACACTGTCTTGACTATGTAGCTCAGTAGTTAGTACTGAGTTCAGAAAGTGTGAGTCCTCCAGTTTTGTTCTCCTTTTTGAAGCTTCTTTTGGCCATGCTGTGTCCCTTGCAATTTCAGTATCACACTTTCGCAGCTCTTACCGAGATTTAGATTTTCTTGAATAGATGCTTCTTCATTTGTTGTACGTCATTACAACAACTTCTAGAGGTTTTTAGATGGTTGTTTTAAAAAGAATTCTTGTCTATTTTGGGTTTGGGGGCTGGGAAGAAGCCCCTTACAGAGGCTCGCACACCATTCTAGTAGTATTTCTCACTCTCTGTCACTGGTTACCGTTTCTACAGAATGCACTGTTTAGTTTTTGGCTTTAGCTGCCAAGAGTTCGCGAAGGATTGACCAGAAACCAGAAGGCTGGGAAAGAGCAGCTGGAAGGACTAAGACCCCCAAAACAAAACCTGTTGCCATCTAGTGGGTTCTGACTCATGGCGACCCCACATGTTAGAGTAGCACTGCCCATAGGGCTTTCTGGACCATGATCCTCGTGGAAGCAGTTTGCCAGGCCTTTCTTCCATCAAGCTGCCAGGTGGGTTTGAGCCACAAACCTTCAGTTAAGCAGTTGATTGCCAACTGCTTGCAGCACTCAAGAAATAAGGTCTGTGGGTGGGAAATGAATATTAAATGGAAGGGAACATTAAAATATGAAATAATCAGCTTTGAGAAAAGGTTCAAGTTACGAAGAATAGCAATAAAGAAGCAAAATGCTTAGAATGCAGAGCATGGTATGTAGACTAAAAACAAGGAGTAATCTCTTTACCTCCTTAAAAAGCCAAATCTGTTGCTGTTAATTCTTACTCGCAGTGACCCTATAGGACAGAGTAGATAGCATGGCCCCATATGGTTCCCAAGGAAAAGCAGGTGGATTTGAGCTGCTGACCTTTTGGTTAACAGTCAGGCTCTTGTCCATGGAGATTGTGAAATAGTGTTTTAAAATGGGCTAGATCCTTGTCTTTAGGATGGTTGATCTACAAGTGGCCAAAACACAGCTTCTCTATCCCCTTATGATGGTGAAATTCAGAAGAGCCGGCTAAGTCTATGGGTTTTCTCAACACAAATTGCCAAATGACTTCAGAGTTGTACCTTTCACCTACAACACCGAACCACAGCAAATACACCCAAGAGCATCTTAGGATTTCTAGCAGTAAGGTGCAAGTAAATTAAGTCGGGTTCCAGGCCACGTGGGTGATTATCTTGTTCTTCGTCCAGAAAGTAAAACAAATAAAAGTAGCTGCCTTTTCTACTTGACCGTCTACAAGGCTGACTTCAGTGCGCTCCTGCTCAAGGCAGGAGTGAGGTAAACTGCTTCCTTAGATTCCTTGCAATGCTTGGTTTCTTAGGTCACGCCGCTTCCTGAGCATGGGAGGCTATTGTTTTTCTCTTTCCAGGATGGGGAGATAAACTATACTTCAAAATATTTATCCTCAAAATATTTATCCTTCTTATCCTGCCCACTCTAATAATGGATTTGGTTGTGGTGGTATTTCAAATGAAATGCCAAATATAGAACAAGCTTAAGGAGCTTTTTTTTTTTTTCTTTTTTTAAGTAAAAGATAATTCTTTTCAAATTAAAATGCTGAAACTATGAGGGAAAGTTTCTCGTGTGCTGGCAGAATTATAGTAGTCTGCCTTTCTAGTGACTGTCCTACTGTAACTGGTGCTGTTCTGTGATTTCTTCAACAGGGAGAAGAAACGAGACATATTATACAGTAACACGATACGGTTGATTATCATTTTGTTTACCCAAGTTCTCTGCTTACTTTTACTTTGTTACAGCTGACAACATAATAAATAAGCACAAACTATCATAAATGTTAGATGTTTTATGCATCACAGAAATCATCACATCATAAAGAGCAACAGACTCTGGAAAATTGTTAAGATTGAAGGTGCAAATCCAAAGTAACAAGATTAGTGTCTGTTGAATAGCCCATAATATTTTTTATAAACCTAATTTTAATGATGTTTCAAAATATCTTGTTTAAGATTTTATGTACACATAAAGGATATTTCAAGTATTTTTTATAGTATATTCATAAAGGAAAAAAAGGAGGGGGATGAATATAATTTTTTTCCCCCTGAACACTGTTAAATCTAAAGTTTCTTATCTAGTTATGTAAGGAGTTCAAAAGCATAAACTGAATTAACTAGAGGTTGAAGTAATACAAAATTCTGTCCACTACAAGTTTGCATTTAGTTAGCCAAAACTATTTTCAATAATTTGCTGAGACTTGTCCAAAATTCTGGTGTCTTCAAATGTACCAATATTTAAGTTGATTTGTAGTGCAAATTCTAAAAACCACAACAATAAACAAGCCAAACGCTTAAAATACAGAGCAAGGTATGTAGACTAAAAAACATTCTAAAAACCATTATCTTATGAAATCTAAGGCAAATCAGGAAGGACTAGACCTTGAAGGTTATCACGCTTGGTAAGGCAGAGGGTCAGTGAAGACGCACAAGACCCTTGAGATGGACTGACACAGTGGCCTGTGGCTGCCACGAGGGGCTCAAACGTGGTAAGGATTGCAAGTCTAGTGCAAGACTGGGCAGTATTTCCTTCTGCTGTACATAAGGTTACTGTGAGTCAGACCTAACAACAATAACAAAGCATCAGCAACACCAAGTTTTTTGAAAGACAACTAAACAGATTTTTCTCATGTATATTTTAAGTTGTAGAATCTCAGAATAGATCAGAACTTCAGGTCATCTTTCTTTTCCCACTCAAAACAGAGGTGTTCAGATTAGCTGCTTTACAGCCTCTGTTTGAATACACTCTCTGGCAGAGAACTCTGCTCTTCACAGCATGAGTCAGTCAATGTTTTGAGCGGTTACCGGTTGTCAGTCAGTCACCACGTCGCTTGTCTTACATCATCATCAAGTAATTTGGGAAGGTACTGACGGCCAGTGCTTTAGAAGAAAGGAACCCTGATGGAGTTTCAGCACTTTGCTCAAGGTGGTTTTGTTAGTGATGATGCGGGGTCAGCTGGCATGAAAGCTATTTTGAACATGACACTGTAGTGTTACAAGTTGACTCTTATTTTACATCATTTTCTTTCAATTATTTTAAGATAATTATTATAGGTTCCCCCCCCCGGTCTTCTTTTAACAAACATTTATTTGATGCTGTTTCTTCTATCACTCCTTGTTACCCTTCTGGTCACCTGCCTTCTCCAGGATGCACACAAAACTGGCACTGTGATTGTGGAGAGCAGCAGAAGTCATGTTTTCCCTTTACTTTTTGCCCCCCAACCCAAAATTACAATTTAAGTTGTAAAAATTCCAACAATATAAAAATATACAGAGTAGGTGCTAGCTCCTTCCTATCTCCTTGCCCCAATTCTGTATAGTTATTAGGAGTTTATTGTGTGCTTCCATTTTTTCTGGAAACCCTGGTGGTGTAGTGGGTTAAGGACTACATCTGCTAACCAAAAGATTGGCAGTTAAAATCCTCCAAGTGCTTCTTGGAAACTCTACAGGGCAGTTCTACACTGACCTCTAGGGTCGCTATGAGTCAGACCCGACTCCATGGCAGCGGGTTTCCATTCTTCTGTCCTTTTAACCTGGTGGCATAGTGGTTAAGAGCTATGGCTGCTAACCAAAAAGTGGCAGTTCGAATAAACCGAGTGCTCCTTTGGAACTCTGTGGGGCAGGTCTGCTGTGTTCTATAGGGTTGCTGAGTCAGACCTTGTTTATACAAGCTCTGACAGTGAAGTCCACGAACTTCATAGCTCTAAGTGCTACATACCTTATTGCTGAGTAACACTATGTCACTTTGGAAGTACTCCCCTTGGGAAGCTATGCACCGATGCCAGCACCGAGTCCACCCTTGAGAGCAATTTTGCAGCTCTTTCTAGAATGGCCATTGCGCAGGGTGGCCTGGTGGCAAGCTGGCAAACAATTGTATAGTTGTCTGTGATGGAGTTTTTAGCCAGTAAACTATTAACTGTTGGGACACCATCTCTGCTCACCTGATCTGTCCACTAGTGACTTTTTCTTTACTTGAAGATAAAGGAAATATTGCAAGGACGACATCTGGATGACATTCAGGACAACAAGGTAATACAGGACAGCTCTGATGGCCATTCCAGGGAAAGAGTTCCAAAACTGCTGTGAAGAGTGGACTAAACACTGGCATTGGTGCCTAACTTTCCAAGGGAAGTACTTCAAAGTGACCGTAGTGACATTCAGCAATGAGGTCTGCAGCACTTTTTCTAGGATGACTTTACAAACTTAATTGTCAGATCTCATATATATATATATTTATATTGTATATACATACAAGTAGTCATTGCTTTGTATAATTCCGATACATACAATTTCAGCTACCATGGTTTAGTTAAAAAACACAAGTCCTCCAACCACATGGTTCCAGCACCAGGTACCATGTTATATTAGCTGTAAATCATTATTAATACAGCACAAACATCACTGTTTGCACTTCAGTCCACAAACACTCTAACAGGTACACCTCATGATCAGTAAGCAATAAAGTCACTCTTTTCAAAGCCTATCAGTGATTGGTCACTACACATTATTCAGTGCAAAGCACACAGTTGTGCTGCCTCCTTGCTTCAACGTGACAGTGTACAAAAATGGACACGCCAGAAGGAACGGGTGAAGAAAGATGACAAGTGCAGCAAAGAAACAAAGAGTGCTGACATGGAAAGCAGAATTTCAGTACGATTCACGAGTCACAGAGCAAACAGGTGGCCATGGAAATGTTGACACTGTCCCTGTGACCTCAGATGTGCAACCAAACTCAGTCAAGAGGAACTCATCATCACAAGAGGAAAGTGTCGTGACAAGAAAAATGACAATGTCCCATAGGAAGTGACGTCCACAAAAAGGTTCACATTCATGAAGCCATCACTGACGTTTCATAAATTAAAAGTGCCAAGGGTTAAATGCTGGCCAAATTTGAGAGGATGTCAATCTGTCCAGAGAAAAAGTGCTTGGTCTCTACCGTCGATTACATGGCCAAAAGAAGTTGCTGTTCCCACTTCTGATTTTACAAAGAAAACTGTTTGCAGTGTTTGTCAAGTTTTAAATGACCATGTTTTAAATATTAGTCTATTTTTCTTTTCTCCATACATTTATAATCAACAAAGCTTTTAATATTTTAACAAACATTTTCAGAGGTTGCAGAATAATCCTATCTTTAAGATTACTCTGCAGCTTCAGCTTGCGTGGTCACTGCTGTGCACCTCTTGTACTGTGCACTGAGGACTGTCCACGTATATATACATGTCGATATATATATTTACATACAAGTTTTTAATAATAAAAAACATTATACTATCTCATAGCAACTACCTTTGTATACTTATCCACTATCATCTTCATCTTACACATTAATCCTATGACAATATTCTGTTCTATCTCTAGTCTGTCAGTTCAATATTTCATTTTCTTGTTATACAGATTAAAATGCTTATGTAGTTATAACCAGTTTTCCCCATGATTGCTGTTGGGTTTTAGGACATCCTCAGGAATGCCATCCACCCTCAACATTGTATCCTCCTTTTTCCTCTTTTTTTGTTGGTATTTTTGTGTTTCTATTAATTCCTTTGAAATTTTATGCATGGTGTCAGGTAGAGATCTAATTTCCTTTTCTTTGTTTTTCAAATGTTCCCAGTGCTATTTACTGAATAAATCACCTTTCCCAATATACTGAAGGAAAATCTCTCATTTTTTTTTTTTTTTTGGTGAGGATTGCATGCTTTATTTTGAATTATTTAACTGCAAGGGTATTTTTTTTTTTAAATTAAGTTTCCAATAATAACTCAAGACTTACTGGTTCTAAGTAGTAAAATTATTCCATGATGTACTTAAAACAGAAGGAAGATTAAGAACAGAAACATGTTTTTAAAGAGAAAATATTTAATTTCATAAAAATAATGAACAAAGCTTTAGAAAAGAGGCATTAGATTTCAATGTACATTAGAAACACATTCTTGCTTTCTATAATCACACATTATTATACTTTTGAATTAGTAATGAAGGCCACTGTGCTCTCATTACAAATGGTCTACTGTTAACACATACACTTGGAAAAAAAATCACTGAAGAATACAGTCTTGAAATACTTATAGAAATAGTGTTGTATAAAAATATATTAATCTGTCTACATGACACACTTAAAAATGCACACCAAATACAGTATTTTAGAATTAGATCATGTCTAGAAATATCAAGATATGAAACAATACACCGGATTTCCACTGCATTTTTTTCATGAGAAAAAAATGAACATAAACAAATATTTGGAATTACAGATATGAAGTCAGCAAAGCAGACTGACTCCATTTTTAGAAATAAAATCAGACTTTATTCACACAAAAGATGGAAGTGTAAGTCTTTCAAATTTGACAGATTTATACAATGTTACAATTTCAAATAGTGATATTTAATATATATGAATTTTCAATTGCCAAGAACCCACAGAAATACCAGCTATTAAAATTCTTTTAATCTAGTTCTTGATATATCCTGATAGAATTTAAACTGTTCAAAAAATTCACCTATGTGAAACATAAGGTATACCTCAAAGTAGAGAGAAATGAATTTTAATATAGGGTATTGTTCCTTTCCTTTGAAAATCAAATTGTTACTAGAAACTCTTAAAAGTAAAACTTATCACAACAAAATCATTCAGCCAGATGTGTTATTTGTATCACCATAGTTTGTCATTGAAACTTCTACAGAAACTACTACTATTGTTCACAGCAGGCAGGCCATCATATGAGGGGGCGGCCAGAACAGCTCAGAGAGCCAGCTGGATGAAGAACATCAGAGGCAGGCATCAACAACACAGTTCAACTCTGCACAAACACTCCGTAGTGTTTTGAACAGTGTAAAGAAGACAACAGTAACTATGGAGGGTCTGAGAATAATGATCACAAATTCTAAAAACAGAAAATTGTTGCACAGTAGAACTCTTACCAATTTTTCAGAAACAAACAACTGTTTTTATCCTTAACTAACATCATTTCTGTTTTACGGTTTTAACAATTAACTAATGTTTTGCTCAACATATTTCTTGTTAGCATAACATACTACATAAAAATCATAACCATGCTGCTTAAACTGTTGCTGTGTCCGGTCAATTCTGACTCACAGTGGCCTACAGGACAGGACGGAATTGCCCCGCAGCTGTTCTTACGTGGCAGTCTTTAAGACAGCAGACCACTGAGCATATTTAAATCTTGTGGCTGATATTCTTCTCTACTTCTCAGCATTCTGCGGTCTCATTCAACTTACTTTAAATGGAAATATGTAACCAAGTTTACTAAAAGCAAAAGGTAATAAATTATTTGTCCATATAATTCATAGTGTTAAGCTTTTCAACATTTAAGAATACTTGACCAACTTTGCTTAAAAAATATTACTGAAAAACACAAAGTCTGTAAGTTGCTACTTAAAGAGGAAAGACTCTGTACCCTGCCCTCAGCAGCTGCAAAATGCCGTGTGATCTACAGCTGCTGGTGCAGGTAGGAAAAGCAGATGGAAATACTTGCAATTCCTTCCTGTCACTCCTGGGGTTTTCACCGGTACATCATGCCACTGGTATGCCATGCCAGAAGAGAAAGACGCCAAGCAATGACTGACTATAACTAGGCAAACATTCCACAGCAAGTACCTACAGTTTTAACTTTCCAGCTCTCACCTTTGCAGATAATTAAACCAAAGCAGCATGGTAACAAAAGGAAGCGTAGCAACTGACAAGCTGACGGGGGCAGCCTCCTGCTTCCCTCTGTCCGCCTCTCTGTGCCCAGCTCTGTCACCTAGGGGCCAGCAGCAGCCAGTCCCATCTGCAGGTCCAACACTGAAAGGGCCAAGTTTGCTGGTCACGGGAAAAGGCAATCTTTGTGAGTACTAGTGAATTCTACTTTTACAGTATGATACTATCTAAGTTGTGATGGGCATTTTCTTCATGCATTTCAAGAATGAGGTTCTATAACAAAATTAACCAGTTCCTCATCGCAGCACACTACCATTTAACAATGAAACCCTGTGCCGTGTTTTGCTTCATTCCTTTTAATAGTACCTAATGCTGAAGAACAGCTGAGACTGGTGAAAACCACCAGAATCACCAAACCAAAACCAAATCTATCTCCCATGAATTCACAGCAACTCTAAAGGACAGAGCACAACCGCCCCCACACGGTAACCATGGAGCGGACAGTGAATTCGAACTGCCTGCCTTGTGGTTAGCAACTGAGCTCTTAACCAGCGCACCACCAGGCTTCCTTAATAGAGCAGAAGTGTAAATATCTGAGTCATTGTGGTATTGGTCTTATTTATGAAATAAGCAGAAGACTTCACGTGTCTTAACAGATTGCCAAATACTGGGTTTCTAGAGCTCATTTTGGCTATTAGAACAATTCTCTTGAATATGAATAAGCTTTTACAAGTTTGAGGCAGCTCTGTGCTAAGAACTCAGTTACTCTATGGCAAGGTCTTAATTACCTTTTGAAGGGCAACTGAAACAGTACTGTTGGAGCTAACATTGGAAAACTAATTAACTGTTAAATATATCCATCAGCCAATAAAAGCTCTAGCTATGATACCTAGATTTAAGAAAGAATGGTGCACGTAAATCTTTGGGGAAACAATTATACAGACTGCTCAAAATGCTGAATGATGAGGGTCAACAAACAGTTGAAAAAATTAGTACATTAATTTTAAATTCTGAAAACAACACTGCTGTGCCTTTTTGGGTTCTATGGATTTATTAGTTACTATGTAGGTTTGTATAATTACTTAACCTGTGTCTTGGTTTCCTCATCTGCAGATTAAAAAAGGCAGTATCAGCCTCAGGAGGCTGTTGTGAGGAAGACATGAATTAATACATATAAAGCTCTTAGTAAAGCGCCTGGTACATACTCAGCACTCAATAAATGTTAGCTACTACCTTTATTATTTTATTTAAATATTACAAAGGCTTAAGAAAGCATCAAGTCAGTGAGTATTCTAAACTGTGCAGTTTTCACTCTACACGTAACAGACAGGAATTAGGAAACATGTGCTGGAACAAAGGATCCACTGCTACTCTCTCTTCAGCCCCTGGGCATGGCCTGAGAACCACCTGACCTTTACATCTGTCACCGACCCGTGGAAGCTCACTCTCCTCATCTGTGAAATGGACGTAACTTACAACGTCTAGCTGTCTGACGTGTAAGGTTGTTCTGAAGCTGAAATGAGGTGATACACAGGAAAGCATATTGAAGACTGTAAAGCACTACCAGTGATCAGTGAAACTTTCTGGTAAAAACACACGCATTCTGGTGTAAGTTGCTGGACATGTGTCACAGGAATGTGGTTAGGGTATAACTGGACCTTTTAAGGAGAAATTTATTATTCATAGTTCTAGAAGGTTTTTTTTTTAGTAAAAAACAAAAACTGTACGTATGTGTCTTTACAACTATAACACGCTGTATAAAACAGCAACACACTTCACTATAAAACTGTTTCCCTTTTCTTGAATCCTGCCTATGGAGAGTGTTAAGATAACAATTAGTTGTCAGAGAAATACTTTTCCCTTAAAAACTGAAGTTGTAAAGCATATGCCAAGCTGTGTGTCCATGGTCATAAGTAATTATCATTCTTAACTAATATACCAACTAGAAGTTTCACTAATTATTAAATGCCAAATGCTTTACAAATGCTATTTCACTGAATCCTTATAGCAGCCCGATGAAGTAGGTACATCAGCCCCATTTTACAGAATTAGACTCCAGCTGCAAAGTCCACTGTCTCAACCATTACACTACATCACACAATAACAACATAAGAAAAAAGGCACAATTATTTTAATCTTCACCAAATGATGTATTTAAGTAGAGAGAGCAGGCAGATCAAAGGACTCCAAGCTTTGTTTTGATCTTGGGAATAAAAATGATTTTAGAAAAGTTGGAAACCCTGGTGGCATAGTAGTTAAGTGCTACGTCTGCTAACCAAAAGGCTAGCAGTTCGAATTCACCAGGTGCTCCTTGGAAACTCTGTGGCACAGTTCTCCTCTGTCCTATTGGGTCACTCTGAGCCAGAACTGACTTGACAACAGTGAGTCTGCTACTTTAGGTTTCAGAAAAGTTACATGATAAATGCCTACCAGTCACATAGTTTTAAATCTTTAAAAAATATTTACCATTCTATTTTCTAACTTGGAAAATAATGTGTTGTTCATTGTGAGAAAAATACAGAAAAGGACAATTGAAATAAAAAATCCACAGTTCCCTTTCTGGGTTACCACTATGGCAATATTCCTTTTGCATATATTTTTATGTAATTGTGAACTATATGATTTAGCTAATTTTTAATGGCTGTTCTTAGAACATTAAATACATAGGTAGACTGAAGATATTTTTAATTTGCAGATATAAACTAGTAGTATATTTTGTACAGGTAGAAAGGAATATTATTACAGAGATACATGTTTTCAATATCTTCCCCAAACTTCCAATTATTAAAAACAATTAAGAGTATACTTTAGTGGCATTAGCCCCAAATTATACTGATCATAAAAAAGTATGTATGAGAAAGTCTTGATCTTTGTATCTATTAACACACACACACACACACACACACATACCTATATAAATATACACACACACAAATATTCAGACCCACATATGTTAAAACTGTCTTGGCTGTGTTAAGATTTATACCTTTCTGCAGGTCTGCTAATACTACAACTAAATATATTCTTAGAACAGCTAAGGATGAACCGCTTTTAGTTACTGAACTTTGCCAGAGTTACATCCACGGGCAATTAGGCTGAAGTGCTCCCTGGTGAAGAGAGCAAACGCATGCTTGAGGCCAACGGCACCTTCAAGAAAAGCAAAATTCCTTGCAGGCCCCCGGCCCTGATGCTGCCCGTTCCCATAAATTATAACAAAGGTCCACTCTTTGGACAGGAATGGAATGGACTTGGCAATGCAGAGTAACCATATGTTGGAAGCACTTTATGGTTCTATACATCTATCGGATATCATCTTGCTGACCTCTGGCTGGAGGAAGGGGAGTGGATGGAGAGGAGGGGAAAGGAGACTGTTGGGAGGATGAGACACGTATGGAGCAGAGAGGAATAGTGTGCAGTCACCGGACAGGGAGAGCAGTGGAAGCTGCATATAGGGGGGCATGTAAATTTGCATGTGAATGTACATTTTTACTCAGTTATGTTAAATAAAAAAAAAAAAAAAAAATTCCTTGCAGGGATCCTATCAATGCTGAGGGAGTACAAATTCTGACAACAAAATTCTCCTGTTTGTGAAATGATACTGCAAAGAGAGGAGGAAAAAATAGTGACAAAACAGTGGAATGATTTTGGGCAAAGCTTCCACGTGTTAAGTTAGTGTGCAGGGCCACCTCACTGGCACTCAGACTACGGGGCCAGACACTAAAATCTTCTTCCTTTTGAACTATCACTGCACACAATAATTGATGCAATAGCAAAAGCAGAAGTTAAAAAATTATACAGAAATCTTCACAGAAAGCAGAAGGTAGACTAGGATAAAAGTTTTAAAAATAAATTTTCTAGTGCTTCCTCTTATGTAAGTGGCTGATGTTAGTCATAAGCTCTAGGAGCCTATTTATACTGCTTTAGGATGGCTTACTGAAAACCATACTAATCTACTAAAAATTGTATTTTTAATGTGAAAAAACAACACAGACAAGTGGCTAGGTAAGCCTAAGAATGTTCAGTTAAACTGTACTTTGAAAGTCACTCATGGCCACCTGATGGACAGAGTAGAACTGCCCCATTGAGTTTCCAAGGAACACCTGGTGGATTTGAACCGCGGATCATCTGGTTAGCAGCAGGAGCACTGACCACAACACCACCACCGTTTCCTAGGAGTTGATCAACTGGATGGCAGCGGACTGGATTTTTTGGTTTTGAAATTCAAGAAAAGTATATGCTGAAGACTAACCTAAAACTATTTAGGAAAACAAAGGGAAATCACTGAATTCTATAAAATGTTTCTGAATCTTTAAATACATGTATGTATACTTATGTGTCTATGTACTATACTGAAAAATTTTCAGGCATTTCTAAATCGGTAAGTTATAAGTGTACACACTTCTATCAGAGAGGGAAATTAGTCACGTTCTTAAAAAAGAAGTGACTGAGACAAAGTACTTTCATCCTGTACAACTGGAAAAATATAATCAAATTAGATTAAAAGTGATTAAGTCCTATTCTCAATAAAAGGATATATTAATATTATAGAAATTACAGAACATCTTTTTTTTTCCCGAGGAAAAGTTCATGAAGTAATGACATATAAACAAGATTCCTTTTAACTTTCTCTTAACAAATTAAAGTTGTGATCTATGCATTTTCCAACCTCTGAGATTTATCAAGCCTTACTAAAAGGAGAGTACTATGTCTCAAAGCCGTTTTAAAATATAAAAGAAAGGTCCTTAAAAAAGCTTACACTTGAAATTTAGCACTGCTTTTAAAGAGGAAAAAGGCATATTAAGCCATATTGTCTATAAACATTTACTGCAAAAACAAAGATAATTTGCCTGACGGATTTAAAATCTTGTATGCCAATTAAATCACAAACACGTAGAATCAGTTTTTGGATAAACAGGAACAGGCTTTTAAATTGCTATAGAGATAAATCAGAATAATTCAAAAGCTTCTCAACGCATCTTCAGTACTAGTTTGGGGGGGGCAGATTTTAAAAACACTAAGCAAATGCTATCAAGTTACCTTGTTAGCCTTAACATATTAAGAAGCAATATATTAGGATACACTAGACCTATTGATGGTGTAGTGGTCAAGTATGCACCAGGTAGCTGAAAGGGTGGGAGTTCAAACCCACCTGCTGCTCTGTGGGAGAAAGATGTGGCTGTCTGCTTCTCTAAAGACAACAGCCTTGGAAACCCTAGGGAACAGTTCTACTCTGTTTCCCTTTGAAAGTTTAAAAAGTGGTTTTAAAAAAATTATAAAGAATGCACATAACTTAAATTCTAAACAGGGAAACATACCAAACCAAGTCAAAACCAAATACACATAAAAACTCCAACAAATCTGCACTTAAGGGTTACAAGTGGAATGCCAACTTCTGAGCTAATACATATACGCAATTATCCCTGAATTCAGCTATCGCAGTGAATTTTTTATAGTTAAACAGTATCACAGACAGTACTGCATCTCTAAATTCTTTTCTCTTTGAAAGTCATACTTTTGGTGGACTCATTTTTTATCTGTGTTTATTCATAAAAAGTTAAAAGAGTGGGTTTGTATGCCCTCAAAGACTTTTATCTTTGACCTTTTCTCTATAAAGTTAGACAGCATTAGTAATGGTATATTAAAACAGGAAACAAGTTATGATAAAAACAGATAACAACTCTAACTGTACTTTCAACGGAGAAAATCACAATCAAGAACGAACATTATTTACCACTCAGGTACTCTTTAAACGTCCATCGTGATAAAAAGTCCACCCTCCCCCAATAAACACACACCTTGGCTTAAAACAGACCTCATGACTCAAGTGGGAAGTGTCCTTAAGCAACATGGGAACTGGATCTTAGTCCTGCTTAGTCTGTGAAATTTAGGCATTCAAGTGTGCAGGTAACTATTAATAAAGACAGAAAAAATCAGTTAAAATATTTGGTATAACTATTATCAGTATTCATTGCATATTCTTTTACACTAATATTCTCTGCTATAGTGTGGACTTCTGTCTTGTGCCAGAAAGCAGCAGAGACTACAGACTACTGGTTCACATGATCATCAGTACTTAGCTTGTCCACAGCCAAGAGGGAGGAATTGGCTTATAATAAATAAGTAGAAAAGGAGCAGGGTTTTGTTTTACTGTCTGTGGCTGGAACTGAGCAATGGGTTTCATGGTATCACAGAGGCAGGAATAAAGCTTTTCATAAGTTACGGCAATGGGGATGATGGGAGACAGGTGGCTGTGGAGGTGGGTGGCTAGCTTGCTTGCTAAAATACATATCTGAGCTCAACTGGAGCTACGCAACCTTGTTGTGCACCAGTTATTTGTAAAGGCTGACTGAACAGAATCGCCTTCATCACACAGGCACTGCTGTCTGCGGTGCAGTAATAAAGAAAGATGCTGATGGATACAACAGCTTCGAGCAACAAGCAATCACTGGGAATCTGAAGTGAGATTGTTGGCTGATTCAAAATGCTCTCTATTTCTCCAGATGAGACCTGTCCTTGAAAAAGCCACTCATTGCCTAGAAAATAAAAAAAGTAAATTATTAAGACTCTGTAAGAGAATACGCAGGGAATTAGAATACCGTTTGAAAACCAGATTCACCCAATCAACAGAGATTTAGACAGTCTCTAAGTGACAGATACTGTGCTGTGTGCAAAGGACTTACGTATACATAAGATACGATGGCCAATGATGAGAAGTTCCCTGTCTAACAATCTTTATTCAGATTAGTAAAATTTTCCCTGTCTGAACACTGCAAAATAAATTACAAATTTCCTTCTATGGAAATCAAGTTGAGCATTGCAAATACGGTCACAGATTTTTAATCTCTGAAGTTAAAATAAAACGTATTAAGTTTTAGAAATGAACACAGTGAAACATTTGAGAAAACAGACCATTTTTATGAACAGATGAGAAGGTCTTAAGGGATGTAAAAAGAAAATTACAAAATAAATTCATCTAAATCCCAAACCAAACTCACTCCTGTGGAGTTGATTCCGACTCACAGTGACCCCACAGGACAGAGCAGAATTGCCCCACAGAGTTTCCAAGGAACAGCTGGTGGATCTGAACTGGGGATCACTGAGTTAGCAGCTAGCACTTTACCACAACTCCACTAGCGCTCCAATGTATGCCATTTATTAACTCTGAAGTTAAGATGATGATGAATTACTGAATATCCAAAAGTAATAATAATAATAATAATAAACCCAGTAGCTTTAGAAACGCGTTCCATGGGCTAATTGTAAAATGAGAGATCTAGCGGCTGAGTGGTTAAGAGCTTAGCTGCTAACCAAAAGGTAAGCAGTTCAAACTACCACGTGCTCCTTGGAAGCCCTGTCGGGGTGGTTCTACTGTGTCTTGACGGCAACTAACAACAATGTAAAAACTAAAGAGATTTTGTGGCCATCTTGTTTTAATACATAAAGCTCTTTGGAGACTTAAATATGTATATTTTCTATATAATAAAAGTGTAAGCAACCACTAAAAATTTTTAAGCCTCTGAGTATTAAGTTTTTACAGATGTCTTTATTCATCACTCAGAAGGAACATGTGTGTCATACTGAGGAAGTGCACACTTACAAGGACCTTTGGCTTCAGAGGGTAGCAGGTATCAAGAGCTAGTGTTTGAGAAATGCATAATATGATTCGTGATCACTTAAAGAGAGTACACAGACACTCGCAAGTAACTCAGAGATGATGTGAGGCCACCTGTCCCAAACTGGACCACCTACTGAATGGTGCTGAAATCCAGTGTCCACTTTGCAGCTTTCTGCTCTTTTTCTCCTTTGATCTCAGACTGAGTTAAGAGCACCTGCCTCTACTGGTCCTTTGCAGGACACCTTTAGATTATTGCTTCAGATCTTCTGTCCGTGGAAAAGAAAATTTAAGAAAAGTGTGTTAAATGAAAGTAAGGAGAAGTGAAAGGGCAGACTCTAAAAGCTGAAGTATACGGAGCATTGATTCAGGAACTTTTTAACAATTCTTTTACTGTTTTTCAGTTTTCTTTCATTACTTATGGGCTGGGAGCATGTTTTATTTAATGTGTGGTTTTGCTAGAAATCAGATTAGTAGAGAGCATCTTATATTTTATATCAAAACAAGAAGACCACAAACTGCTATTTTAACATCCAAATGCAGAAACACAACACAGACAATATTTCTTCAGATGGTCTGGATGCACGCTGACTGCATGTGGGGTTTGTGCAGCCACAGTTCTCACACGCCAGAGGGGCTCTGGTTCTTTTCCTTCGGTTTAAAACTTTCACATACACAGACCAATTTAAGACTACAGAGACCAAGACTAACCCAAAATAAATGTGTCTGTCTCTAAATACCCAAGCAGGAAGAGAAAACATCCTTCAATCCTAATCCACGAATATATCTTATAAAATAATTTTTTTTTAAATCTAACATTATTAGATTTCTTTCCCCAAAGCTTAATCATTCCTATATAATAAAAAATGCGGACACTGTCTGAGATAAATAGCTAAATCTTTTCCCTACAGACTACTTCACTTTCCTTTAATGCTATGCCTGTTCTGTATCTCAAATGACTCAACATTAATTAGTGTGTTTAACAAAACAGGGTTAAAACAAGCATGTTAACTTGTCAATATTCTATTTTAAAAATCACTATGTTCTTTAACAACACAGAAAGAAATGAACAGTGATCTCTAATTGATGTAATGTTTTTGGAGTCAATGAACATAGACCAAAGAGTCAAAGTGGGTTTTAAGACTCACTCTGAACCCACAGAGGGTACGGAAGGGCCAGGGTCTGAGTGCTACAGCGCTTAGCTCTCTCCTGTGTAAGCGTGTGTGTGCGCACGGCAGGGGAGGGCTGAGGGACACGTGCCTGCGGCCTCAAGCAGTAACCCCAGAGCTCCTCCCAAAGCCATCCCGGCGGCTCTTCCTGGATAGTCTACCAAGATCCCTGTCTTGTTGGGTCGGCACCCTCGTTGGCATCTGGAGGACCAGAGGTGCTGGAACTGAGAATGCACCACAGGAGAAGGCATACAGAGAAGGGTGGGAGAGGCTATGGAGAAGGAAGAGTTGGAAGGGAACTAGACGATGGAGTGAGAATGTGTCAAAGACTGTGGGAGACCAAGAGAGAGGAAGATCATTAGAGACAAGACATCACCACTGAGAAGTTCTGGACCACTCATTTTACTCTTAAACTGGAAAGCTCTGCTGTGAAACAAGCAGTATATGCATTCCTTATGATTAATAATGAGCTTAGACCTTCAATATAATACTGAAACAAGGAGACTGTTCACACCTGTGACTCATACCCAAATTCAATTCTTTACATAACTTACACAGTAACTGAATACTTTCAAAATACACTCAAATAGCAAGTGTTCTTAGATTAAAAAGACACAAATGAGTCAGGACAAAGGCTCTGTCTGCATTCTGATCACAGTAGCTCATCTGTATTCTATCACATATCTTTCACTGAGGTTTTATTCCTCCTCTTGTACAGTATACTTTTCAAGTATGGCTTTGGCATCCATTTCCTACAGTAAACAAGTAATAGGGCTCAAATTCTACCTCTGGCATTTCTAAAGAAAAGACTGTTTCAGGCACAGTAACTGGTAAGTTAATTGTCACGATACTATCAGCCTAAGACAAACAGCACCTGAAGGCGCTAAAACATTTGGTAAGTGACTTAAAAATGCAAAAGATAGTAAGAAAAAGAATCAAAGAACCTAGGTTACGGTACCCAAATTAATAGAATGGATGTTGTTGCCTTTTTTTTTTTTCCGAATGAAAATTAACGCGACTCTTTGGAATAAAATCTGTGAAATTTTTACCACAGCACCACTGGAAGGAAGAGCAGCAGGCACTCTCATTACCAGCTCAGGGCTCTAGAGTTCCATTGGTCATGTGGCTGTGTAACAGACCTCCTAATTGAGACTACTGAGCGTCAATTCTCTACGCTGCCCACACCCTTGGGGCTCAACTTGGCTGGAGATTAGGACTCCAAATTCAAGACAGTTAACTCAAGTGGATCCTTAAGGCTACTCAGCAATCACAGGTATTTTCCTAGTCACTCTTTCCTCCCTGTACCCTCTTCAAACCCTAAAATCTTCTCTCCCTGATCGCCTTCCCCTTCAGCTGATGGCTCTGCTCCCTGTTTGCTTCCCACCTAGTCCCAGCTACCCATCTAGGCTTCTGGAACAGACACTGGGCTGGTCCGGGGTCCCCTTGAAACACATGGCACCTGGGAAACTATGCTTGATTTTGCTCCTGCTTGCCTGCCCACTTTTCAGAATTGCTGGATCCTCCTTCTCTCCTTCACCTCTTTATGCTGGCGCACCTAGAACAGTGCTACTCAAGGTTTAGTATGAACCGGTATGAATCCACAAATCAGTCAGAAGCCCAGAAATTGAGAGTAAACACTTAGAAGCTTTTATGGAAATCTGATTTTGTCATGATGTCCAAACACGTAATTCATAGCTTTTATTTTTATTTTTTTTTAAATAATTTCATTACGAGGGCTTATGCTCCTGTAGCCAGTCTGAGACAGAACAGCACAAAATGGAAAGAGCCCTGAACTAAGACCTAGCAGAAGTGGTTCAGATCTCTGCTGCGGACTTCATGCAATGCATGCCCTTAGGAAACAAAGTCACTTCATTTCTTTGGGCCGTTATTGTTGCTGAGTGCACTGAAGTTGGCTCTGAATTACAGCAACCCGACAAACGACAGAATGAAACACCGCCCGAGCCCGACCGCCCGAGCCCGGGCCGTCCTCAGCCTCGGGGTGTGTGTGCGCCCACTGCTGCAACCAGCGCTGGTCCGTCTCATGGGGGGCCCTTCTACTTGGTGACAGCCTTCCCCAGGGACTGATCCCTTCTGATAACACACCCAAAGTACGGCAGATGAAGTAGTTTGTGCCATTAGCTTCCTTACTTGTAAAACAAGGAGATAAAATAAATGCCGTCTTGATGTCTTCAGACGCTAAGGCTCCCAATTGGTGTGCGGCTACGCTAGTCTGCCTCATGTGATGGACGTGCCCACTTGCCAATTTGGGAATTACAACTGACTGGGCCGGGCTGGAGTTAAATGAGATATAAGGGTTTTCCCTGTACCCTCAACTCTGTGAGGGAAAATACAATGGTGTTATAAAACATCTGACATTTGGGGGGGAAAAATATTTTTGTTTTTGTTTTGCAAATCTTGACTCTTTCTTGCTTTATAAAAGGTGTCACACAAACAGCCCTATCACACCACCAGTATTCCCTAAACAGTGCATCTTGACAGCCTCAGTGCTCCTTTAATGTTCTCCCCAGTCATTGGGTAGATGCTGAAATTCTCCTTTAGTTTTTTTTAGCTTACAGTGCTGGTCTCTGAAAATAAGACTGTGAAGAAACTGAGTGAATGAAGGGCCTGAAAGCAGAGGAAAGTTAGAGTGCAGAGAGGGAAAAGGTATTAAATAATTTGGCGGTTCCCTTTCAGGAGTGTTCAACTCTACGTAGTTCCTTTTGGCAACAAGGCCATGAGGAACAAGATTAGAATAAAGGAGGAGGTATAGATAAATCCACATTCCAGATACAGTGCTAAGGACTGAGTGTAACTTTGGGTGAGTTACACTGTTCTTTAACAAAAGGGAGGAAAGTATCTTAAAGACTGAAGTTACCAAAGTGACGTTACACTTGGATTCCTTTTTCATATGACCTACTTCAAATCCTATCCAACTATAGAGTGGGGAAAAAAAAAATCATACTACAAATGAGAAAAAAATACTAGAATAAACAACAAAAGCTCATGTGATATTTACTTTCTGAGATCACAATCATACCTTCAGCTGTTAGAAACCAGCAACTGGGTGCCCCTTCAGTTAGCTTGGTTCCTGATGGGAGGTCTAATTTTAGCTTGAACTGAAGAGTCTGCCCTGCAGATGCAGAGACTGGAGAAAGACGAATCCTTGGAGCTGATTTAGGGAGCCTGGGTACTGTCTGCTGTTTGTCTGGAAGGAAAGGACCATCGACCACAGAGTTTTCAGCTCTGTTTACAGGGAGCTACAAAATAAGAAATTCTGCTATTAAAGTACACACACTGTACAGTGAGAGAACTTAAGTTTTTAAACTTTAAAACTAAAAGTTCTATGTCAATGAAACTACCACTCATCTAAATCAGAACATGTTTAGTTAGATGTCAAGGTCATTTTGTAGGTACAGAAAAAATTTCACCTGGCAAAAAGCTTATCGACACAAATGACAATGAAACTAACTGTTCCATATGGTTAGAGATGATAAACCTGATCAGTTTAAGTGCAGTGAATTAATACACATTTTCATCACCTCCACTGCAGCGATAAGATGTCATGCTCACTGTACCCAAGTCTTGTCAAAAGAAATTAATTTTTTAATTACAAAACATGCACTTTAGGAACTCCCAGAAGCTTAGGGGAAAAAAATTCTTACAGAGATACTCTGTGATGGACACTTCTTTAAAATTCTACTACGGGCCATGTCTAGAGCCTTAAAAATTGGTTATTTAAGTTTCTTCCACTCTAATTTTCAATGTCTTGTGATTGTGGCTTCCAGAGCTTCCTACAGAAGATTGTCTGTTAATGGATTCACCTTAGGAAATATACAGTACCTACTGATGTAAGGAATATTAAAAACAGAAACACCCCAATCCACATATTATATGTCAGTGCTGTTGCTTGGCACTGTTGAGTTGGTTCCAACTCATGGTGACCCTATAGGACAGAGCAAAACTGTCCCATAGAATTTCCAAGGAGCACGGGGGAGATATGAACGGCTGACCTCTTGGTTAGTAGCTGTAGCACTGAACCATGACGCCACCAGGGTTTCCAATGTGTGAATAGTGTGTATCAGTACCTTCAAAAACAGATCTGAGTCCCTGCCTGTCCCCATTCCACCTTTCTCAACCTCTCAGCACAGATGAAACTTTTAAGCATCACAAGACACCCTGAAAGTAGTCCTGTCCGTCAGATTATCAAGGTTCACATCACAGGCGTTCACTTGCTACTAGGTCTCCACCTACCACACATGTGGGTATATATTCAGTCACCACTGGGGACAGCCTAACCAAACATGCCTGTGAGCGTCTTAATTCATTCTTAAGAGGATACTCTTTAATTTACACTCTAAAGTTACTTACCACAGAAATTGTTTTGGTTTCTAAATCCATCACTTTAATTTGATGATTATTTGTGTCTGCCACATATAATAATCGACCATTCTCTCCAATGCACAAGCCTCCTGGCTCATTAAAAGTTGACTCTGAAAAGCTGGAACTGATAACATTACTTGCATCTCCTGTTCCCGCTAATGTTAAACAGTTTTTGGTTTTTGGATCCACAACTTTAATCTAAAGAAGAAAGCAAAATGAACTTATCTGGTCAATGTCATGTTTGTAGTATGAAGCAGGCTAGAGAATTTCTGATTGCTGTTACTATTCCTAATCTTAGAAAAGACATTTCTGTAATTTGTTGAAAAAGTCAAACATTCAAATTATAGTTTAAGGAGAGGACTCCATCCTAACAGCTAAAAGCTTGGCCAAATTCCCAGTTACTTCTTGTGTTCTACAAGCAATCTTTGATGAGATATTTCTGGGATTTTGTACTGATTTTAAAAATTCAGTTCCTCTTCATGATGGAACACACTTTCATAATCAAACTGACTTTTTACTAATGAGCATGTAACACTGGCTGAGGATTTGCTGCTTTTATTAAACTCAGTAATTCCTAGTCACACCTCAAGTATATTAAATTTATGCTCTCCCATCAAAGTAATTAATAATTATTTTCCATTGATTTTTATTAAAAAAAATGCAATAAAAACTGCAACAACTAACAGACAATGCAGTAGAAACAAAAAGTGGAAATGCTGCTGAAAAAGGAATTATTTGCTAACAGACAGCATAACTGTGTAACAGCTCAACACGCTGCTTTGTTAGTTAATATTTCATTTCCCTCTTCCTGGCCTTTTCCTACTGACTGAATTAGTTATTAAGCAGCTTTGAGGGGTTGAAATTCCCATCATCTGCCGGCAGCCACTGGGAATCTGCTGAGGGATTTCCCACTTTAGATGACCATCATAACCCCTTTGCCATGAAAGGACCCAGAAAACACAGAAGTCTGCATGTATCTGTCAAAGACGGTGAAACCTCTCTCAGTTCCAGAGTGGCAGCTGTAGGAGGCTCTCACAGATCTCTCAGCATGTTAAATGCCACACATGGAAAACAAGGAGTTACATAATTCTGTCAAGACTCACCTTGTGATTATAGGAGTCTGCCACGTACAGCAGACTCCTCTTCTTGTCCCAAGTCACTCCCAGTGGGTGCTGCAGCTTGGCAGTGATTCCGACTCCATCAACATCACCAAAGGCAAATAAATTCTTTTATTTTTTTAAAAAGGAAAAAAACCCAGCATTTATTAGAATTTCTGCATTGCTTTAAGTATAAAGAGGAAGTTCAGATGGTTGCATATGCTATGTAACTTAAGGGGGAAAGTCTGATTTTCATACTAATAGGACTAGGGACTTCATTCAAAAGGCCAGAACAGAAAGGACAGAATTTGGGACTTGCATTAAGTTTTATCACAATAGTCATACAACTGGTCAGGAACATGTTAAGTCTGCTAGTCTGCTGCTTTTCCCACTCCACTGACAAATATCTCAGTCACAGTTCTTTTCTCTCTCCAGTAATTTAGTATTTTATCCTTTCTTTCTCCCTGAAGCATTAACGCTTACATGTAGCCAAGGAGAATCAGTGTTGCAGTCTTAAGATGGTTTTATTTCCTTCACTCTGACTTCCATTTTCATTTATGAGGCCAAGAGCTAGAGCTCCTAAATTTTCATTAATTCTCATTTCAGGAGATTGAGGGCTTGGTGCGTGTCCAGGCAAACCATCTAAAAGTGATTGTCATTACCGTGGGGTCTCTTTCTCCTCCTACGAGGGGCTTCACTGCTCCGTCCTGCAGCGAGACGGTTCTCACCGTACTGCTCTCACTGTCTGCCACAAACAGGCAGCTCCAGGGTTCTTCAGGGGCCAGTGACAGGCCTGAAGGCTGGGCAAAACTCGCCTTGTGAGGGTAGGCATTGTTTCGATTCTCTTCATTCCCACTTCCAGCAAATCGCAGGCAGGTGCCTTTTTTTAATTCACTACCAAGAGACAAGTTCAGAGGGAGAGACAACACTGCTATATTATATCCAGTTTAGTCATCAAACAAATACATGTAAATGATCCAATCACCAGTGACAAACACTGTAAAGACACTGTAGCACTTTTGGTCTAGCTAACCACATGCAAGTCAGCTTTAACTGTAGTTTTGCTTTTTTCTTAATCATTAATTTATTTATCCATGGGAGAGGCTCTTCTTCTTTTTCTTTGATGTACACAAAACTGAAACCATTCTCAGTAGCCAGACAGAAAATCTCCAAAACTTTCAGAATTATAAAATGAAAATAATGATGGGGCAGTTTTTTCTCCCCTTCAAATGACCAGAAATAAGTATAGCTTGATCCCACCTTAATTTCTTATCTTTTCCTTAGCTTCATACAGTATTAGGTTCTGAAAGAGGAATTAAAAGCTTATCTAGTTCCTATAAAGTTAATATTTTCAGTAACATTCTTTTGTTGCTGTTGTTCTGTTCCATATAATACGAAGAAAAGGAATTAAAAATTCATTTTAAAAGAGCCAATTCAGGCATTATCCATTTTAAGAAAATGATACAAGATTACGCAGCTCTGCCTAAATGATTGCATAAACCGATGTCTTATATATACTAGGAAAATCTCTGTTTACATGACTGTTGCAATTCTTTTTGAAATGCAGAGGAAGTTTTACACCTTGGTTTCTTTTTAAAAATAGTTTAGGCCAAAGGGATCACAAGGACGACACGTGGTGAGGGAAGGAAGAAACTAACTCAGGATGTCATATAAGGAGAGCTGGCATGTGTGTCATCTCCACATAGGGCACAGAATGCAAATGATCATCCATCACTTAATGGGTGATATATTCCCAAGGCTAAATCAGGCAGAGCACGGAGGACGGGGACAAAGGGATAGAGAATGTATAAAATGTGCCCAATTATGCAAGAAGCTTATAAAAGTAACCTAGGCAGAGAAATATGTGCAATAACTAAGAAATTAAAAGGTAATTACTCTCAAGAATCTTTAACACTTAAAAAAAAAAGATTCCCTTTAACTTACTAAGGTAGAGAGAATGGGAAGAAAACAGTAACTTCTCAAATATTAGGAGTCATTACTACCTGAAGATGAATAATAAATAAAGATTAAAAACAAAAACAAAAGAAAAACCCGGCGTCAAGTTGATTCTGAATTATAGCAATTCTACTGGATACAGCAGAACTGTCCCATATGGTTTCCAATGAGCACCTCGAGGATCTGAAATAAAGATAAAGCATCCTTAAAATTATGATGGAAGTCAGTGGAATCTAACTGACCAGATTCCTAGTATGAATGAGAGGGAAACTCTACTTATTTGTAAATTCAGGCAATTCTTGACCATCTATATCTGGAACAGCCAGCACAGAGGACAACATCTCCTGACCCCTGTCACTTCTGTTCTGCTGTTTATAATGCCTCCGTAGAACGTCAGTGGTGATCTGCCTGTGCTACTATCATATCTTGCTTGGACAGAGCAAGGCTCCTGACCGATAGCTCTGTTTCTAGTCTGATCTCACTCAGAACAATGCTCAGTATTTTCTCAAAACCACAGATCTATCATGTTTCTTCACAGCTTAAAATCTTTCTGTAAAGACTTACAGAAAAAAATGTTTAAATATCTTAAAAGGACTCACAAGGCCTCGTGTGACCTGACTTCTGACATCACTGGTATCCCTGCCTGCCTGGAAAATTTCCACCTCTCTTTCTGCCTCCTACTCCTCTATCAAGTCTCAGTTTAGCAGCCTCTTCTGGGATGCCTTCCTTAAACTTCAAATCTTACTGATACTAGGTATTCCTCTTATTTAGATAACGGATCATTTAAATTAAAAGGACTACTGCAGTGATTCCTTTAAAACACAACACCTGTACTTCCCATCTATTTTTTTAAACTGATGGATGATACGATTCTTCTTGAGAACTGCAACCATATCTTTTCATTTTAATCTTAACATAATGAACATATCATTTCTATTGCCTAGCACAGCACCTAACACATAGTAGAAAGACTAAATGTTGAAAAACATTACGTAAATGTTTCAAAGCAGCACAAAACAACGTGCTTCGTGGATTATGTGTTACATGGACTACCTATACAACAAACAGCAACACGCACACGCTCTGTGGGTTAGCTGACGTGTGGACTACCTATACAATGGTTCTTTTCTACTGATGAAGGTAACTGAGATGGCCTGCACTTACTTTTCTTTTAACTGGGCTTTAGGTGAAAGTTTAGAGCTCAAATTAGTTTCTCATAATACAACAACTTACACACCCATTGTTTTGTCACCCTAGTTGCTCTCCTACAAAGTGACAGTACACTCCTCCTTTCCACTCTGGACTTCTGGTATCTAGCCAACCAGCCCCTATCTCTTTCTGCTTTCTCATGTAGCCTCTGGCTAGGACCTGTCCCTTTCTCCGGTCTCAGTCAGACCGCTAAGCCTGGTCTTCTTGTTAGCATGTGAATCGCACAGTCCACTTTTCTCTTGCACAGTCAGGGACTCTCCGTCATGCTCCTGTCAGTGCAGTCACTGGTGGTAGCCAGGTACAATCTAGTTCTTCTGGTCTCTGGCTGATGCAGCCTCTTGTTCATGTGGCCTCTTTTGTGTCCTGGACTAGTGTCGTCTTGCGCCTTTGGAATTTTTCATTCTTTGCTCCAGGTAGATTGGGAGAAACTGAATCATCTTAGATGGCCACCTGCAAACTCTGAAAGCCCCAGATACCCCTCACCAAAGTGAGACAAAAAAACCTTTTCTAATAAACTTTGTTATGCCAAATGACCTAGATGTCCCCGGAAACCATGATCCCCAGACTCTAGATTCTGTTACACTGTCCCTCAAAGTGTTTGGTTGAATCCAGGAAACTTCTTAGCTTTGGGTTTGGTCCAGTGGTACTGACTTCCCCGTACTGTATGTTGTCCTTCCCTTCACCTAAGATAATTCTTGTCTGCTGTCTAATCACTTTCTCTAGGATTCAACCGTCTTTATGGTCTTGATTTTCAGTCATTTATTTATTCAACAAACCTTTACTGAGCTCCACTGTGTACCACACGCTATGCTAGGGAAAGAGGACACAAAAATGGATTATGACAAGGTCTTTTCCTGTAAGAGGTGGTTCGGTAGGAAAAAAACAGCTATGTAAGCAAAGTAAATGCTACCAAAAACAGAAAGAAAGAGCAATAAAAGACAGTGAGCTTATTAGTGCAGTAACACAATGACATACTGGGTACAGTGAGGTCACAGAAAAGAGTATCATCAGTTCTACATAATGTTTTCATGTTAACAATCTGGTCTTTGGAACCTAATCATGTCGACAAATGAGGAGTAGGGGTGTTTTCCGTTCTCTTTCTGGATGCTCAGTAGCTTGTTTTTCTTAAGCCACATGAAGTTAGGTGTGGCTGTGATACTTGCTTTGACTGATGAAATGTAAGAAGTGACACATTACTCAAGAGCCACCTTCTTTCTCTCTGCCAGGATGCCTGACAAAACTCCAGATGGTGGCTGCTTCATCCAGCAAACTGATGTGATTACACTAGGAATACATTTGGTTGTGTTAGGCCACTGAGAACTTGGGCTGTTGTTATGGCAGTGTAACCTAGCCTATCCTGACTAGCATGGTGGGTACTGCTAGGACAGGACTTCGGGTATGGGAATCATGTTAACTCCAGTAGTAGAGTAGTGTTTTGTGGTTCACGGACAAGGTGAAGACTTTTCCTTAACTCAAAGTCAAATGTTTACACTTACTTTTTCTTTGGCAGTTTGCCCGAGTCCAACATGAGTGCCCATATTTGATGTGTCCCTGCCATGGCAATCCACAGAACGTCATTTCTTTGACCCTCTGAACCTTTAGCAAAATAAACAGTAGTTATCAGAAACACAGTTGGTAAATCTAAAGAGTCAGTTTCAGAAATTTAAATTCCAAGAAGACAGCAATATGTCTATAAGTCATCTAACAGAGATGATTTAGAGAAATGAAAAATATTTGCAATGCTTTAAGTTGTTTCTGAAATTTTCCACGTGAAAACTTTTCTTCATTAGACTTGTAATTTTATGTGTATGGATTTCAGAGCAAATGTGTCATGTAATAAAGTATGAGCATTTGGTTGGTCTTTTCCTGTCTACTTGTTCCCTTTACAAGCCTTGAACAACAAGAAAAAGTGCAGGAGCCGGGCGACGGGGATTTGGTGATGACGACGGTAACGATGGCCAGCGCCCACAATACTTCCTGGGAAAAAGTACAGAGCTAAGCACATCCTATGGACTGTTTTCCTTAAACAACTACCTTAAGAAGTTTTATGATAATCATCTCAATTTTATGGCTAAAAAAACAAATTCAAAGAGGTTACTTGCTAACATTCACACAAGTAGTAAGTGATGGATCAGGACTGTGAACCCACCATGAATGGGACTCCAGATAACTTTCCGGAGCAGCAAACTTGTTTTCCTCTGTCCAGTTCTCTGTTGGCCCTCTGTGCTTTCTCCCTCTCCTTCTGCCCCATGCACTTAGCTCTCGCAGCAAGTACTTCAGTATATTTGCCCATGTAATCAGAAACCCACGACAACTGGAACAAAGCACAACTTCCTACTTAAGGGTGTGCACCCAGTTCACGCCTTCTGTCCCTTCCTCTCCACGCTGTGTCAAGCCGGCTCTGCCTCAGGCTGCACGCTGATCCGATGGATAGGAGAACAGGGTGCTGCCCGGCCCCATCCCACGTCGTATTCATGACCACTGATACAGCACGGTCTACCGCTGTGGCTACTTTGTCCACCTACCACGTGGAGGCTTTCCCTCATATGCAGTGGACCATACTACAGCAGTTCTTTACAGGCCAGGCTACAAAGTTTGGCTCTTTTTCTCCAAGATGGTAGAGCTATGGAGCCTTTCTGCAGCACAAGTAATCGCATCAGAATGACACTTAGGGCAGTGGATTAAAAAAAAAAAAAATTATCAGACTCATGTTCTCATGAAACAGGAGCCACTTTTTATCCATGCAGTCAGATCTGCCAGGACTGACTCCTATCGGGAGATTCTCTACTTGTGAGAGTCCCTGTGTGTGTAAACAGGGTGCCATTGCTAACTGCAAAGTGCGTGCCATTGCTAACTGCAAAAAACCAGGGCTCTGAACTCGTTCATTCTGGTTCTGCCCCCTGCTGAGAATTTGCATTTCTATCCTAAATACACTGAAACAGAACCTACATTTTATCAAGATTTGTAAGGGATCTTGTTAAACTGTAAACTCTGATTCGGTACATCTGGTGTAGAAATGCAAATTCTCCGCAGGGGGCCAAACCGGAACAAACCAGTTTGAAGCCTTGGTTTGCATCCACACAGAGGTACCTAGGAAGAAAGGCCTGATGATATACTTCTGGAAAAATCTGCCACTGAAAGACCTATGGCATGTAGTCTGAATCTGACAGACGGGCTCCCCACCAGCAGGAAATGACGGGCAACTGGGTTTAACCTGACTAAAAACACCTTATCACCACCAAGTCAGTGGGATAACTACATTAAGAATCTCCTCTCAAATTTCAGGTGTAAAAATACTGTAATTTTTTACATTAAAAAAACACACTTAGGACACTGCATAAAACACATTCCTTCAAAAATGTCACGTGATTATTTTTAAAGGAGAATGATTTCAATGCTATTTCACAGCATATTAATGGCAGTGATATAAGCCTATTATCTAAGCACTTATCTAAATTATTACGCTAGCATACTGAATAGCTGGATTTAGACCTTAAAGGCTGCATAAGAAGAGTTTCACTTCTATCCAGGGAAAATGATGATTAAAGGGCCATGGGGAGTTAATGGGATCAGAATACATTATCCTTTCTATAAACGAATCTGAATCAGGTAAAGTCTAATGAACATGGGAGACTGGCAGGGTTTTGACCTTTCTAATAAAAAAAAAAATACAAAAACAATAAAACCTCTTGGTGACTGTGAGAAGAAATCAATACAGACTTGATCCACATTTTGGCAATATGGCAAAGTTTCCGCTGGAAAAAAATGAATTTATAGCAAGCAGTTGGTAATTCTCTTCAGTTCATTATGAAGTCCAGACTACATTTACAGTGATTAAAATAAGAATGAAAATAAAAGAGGCAATCACTTGTGTAAAAATCACTTTAGGTTATTTATGTTTAAGTTTTTACCCTGAAATGGCATAATTAGTAAACATATTCAGGCACAATTTAAAATACATAGCCATAGACGTTTATCTATTACATGAGTAATAGTTTTAATAGTTAGAAGTGTATCCAAGTTCCTTTCCCCAATTTCTTAATGTTGTTTATTGAGAGTCTTGGCGGAATATATACATATATGTATACGCACACATATACACATATTTCAACTTTTAATTATCCTTACAATTTTTCATTCTCTTTTTTCTTTTTAGTATTCGTTTGTAGATTAATGCTTGTATTTTTAAAATTAAATATGCATACAAAGGGACACAATACAAGTTCAGACAGTAGTAACTAAGTGTCCGTGTGCACACCACCCAGTGTAGGCAGGACATTATCTGATATCCCCATAAGGTCACTCTATGATCCTATTCCTCTCTTCTTCCCAGAAAGATGACCAGCCCCAAATCTGTGTTTTTCACTCTTTTATTTTTCAGTTTTACCAGGTCTGGATGGATTGTTCAATTTTTATTTAGCCATGCCTGCTATTGAACTATATATAAACTAAATTATACTATAAAGCTCTTCTGTATCTTGCTTTTTTCAGATTCCTTCTGATACTGGTCCATGCCTTTGGTGTAGCTGTGATCCAGTCCTGTGGGCCACAGGGTGGCTCACTGTATAAACATAGCCCAGTACCTAACCTAATTTTCATATTTCCTTCTGATAATTCCATCCTCTCTCCAATTCCTAACAATGGCCGATTTCAGATGTAGTCTATAAAATGTGTGAAGTGTTAAAAGACGTGCTTAAAAGGACAACATTTGGTCTCAGCCACACCCCCTTCTCCATTTCTGGGCACACCTGTCTCTGTTCCTTGTACTGCTGTGTCACTTAAGTGCTTTAGAAACCAACAGGCCATGGATTAGGAAATCTGAAAGAAGAAAGAAAACTCTTTCTATGAAAACAAAGCTGAACATTCTGGAAAGAATAAATGCAAGTAGCTAAGTGAAACTGCTGTTGAGTTAGGTGTGAAAAAGAGAACTGAAAAGAATGGGTTAAAAAAAAAAATTCCTAACAACCTAGCAGCATCAGCCGTCAGCCCCTTGCAGGGGTTTTTAAATTCTCACCACACTTTAAGGAAACCAAAACAACACAAGTTTCAGTGGTGCAAGAAGGACTGTCAGGGGCTCTCTTCTCTCTTTTCCTACATGAAAAAACTGACTAAAAATGTCCATTTTTATGCCCTAAACTGAAATAAAGTATTTTTAGATTCTTTGACTCCCCGCTTTAATAAATATTTTTCTACGTGGATTGATTTTCAAGCCCAATCACCTCAACACTGTATTTACTTCTACTTTTTGTTCACAGGTAGTTTATAATGAAACAAACCCTAATGACGAAAAACAAAATTAAAGAACACTGAAGCAAAAGGCAGATACGGCTGTAAAGGTCAACACAAAACCAGGTCAACATAAAAAACAAGTGTTGTCTTATCTATCACACTCAACTCAACTAAGTACGTTTCCAAGTTTCCTAGCAGCCAACTTAATGGCACAAAGTAATCGTCAGTTATGATATTCAAAATATCCAGAAGCTTAAAAACAAACCTGATGCTCAGGTAAAAGTAGTTAGCCATAACACTGAGACCAGAAAACAATTTTTACAGTAAACTATCAGTGAGGTCATTTATAACGTAGTAACTGAAACCAGCAGCAAGTTCTTATAGTCAAAACACAAGTTTCACAAGGCTGTGCTTTGGTGTAGTAAACAACATGAAACAAACACATACATGCATAAATATAAATGAATGGGATATACATTTGTGTGTTGACATATTTTTCATGGAATGAAAAATAAATGTGATAAAAATAATTGTAAAGAGAGCAAATATTCTGTGATCCAGTTTCCCCATACTCTGGCAATATGAATCCAGACTCAATTTTAGTGTACTCTGAAAATGGTGAAAGCTGTGGAACACTCCCCCCTCCCCCTCTTAGGCTTTTCTGGGGAGTTTAAGCCCACCTCACACAGCTGACTGTTAACACCTCTGGCACATAACTCTTAGAATAGAGCAGTCACCGCAACTGCAGAACCTTGATACCATGCTTGAAAAACATTTTCTTTTAACCAGTATTCTCAAAGACATTGAGCTTACATGCACTGAAGATTATACTTCTTGCCAAATACCTGGAATGAAGAGATATTTTAGGTTTCAAGTTCAATGCAGAGCCACATGGGTTAAATGCTCTGTTGATCTGTGGCAGGACTCCTGTTCCTCACTGCAAACTGAGGCGTCTAATAAAGTCACAAGGCTTGACTAGCACCGCACTCCAGGTGCAGCTCAGGAGCACTTACCAACAGAGCCAAGCTCTTCCATGGAAAGAATTCTGGGTGCACTCACAATACAAAGTTAAACACTCAGAAATTCCATGCCATAAAATATGACTGAAAAAAAAACAGCAGCCTAGAAAAAATTTACTCTTTGGCCATTAAATAAATCCAACTTAATAAAAGAACATTTTGTTCCTAAGCAGTCTAAATTCTGATAGACATTAGATTTGAATTATTGATCTAAGTTCTTTATGTCTTTCTCTAATACAATAAAACCTATGAAAGCTGGAACCTGTGGAACACAAACCTGTCAGATAAAGTTTTAATTATTATTTTATAATATTATTATTTATATATAATATGTAAATATTATATATATTTATAAATTACAGCTATATTTATAAATTATATATAATTTATTTATATTATAAAATATACACAAAATAATACAATTATTATTTAATAATATTTTTTACTGAAAGGACAGACAAAAGTATACTGAAAGGAGAGACAGAAAAGCGGCAAGACTGTATCCTGTCAAAAGCAGAAAACGTTTGAGACTCAGGAAAAAAAGGCAACATAAGAGTGCTCCAGCTTTCGATGTATTACTGTGCATCCACGTCCTTGCTGTGGCCTCATCACTGAAGCTGGGGTACACAATTTTCTCTAATAACAGTATACAGGCTGACATGACATAAGCAAAGGCTTAAAAATGTGTGTAACCAGGCTCCCTTCCTGTGCTGTTCCTGCCTTTGGCCAAGAGAATATGCCTCAAACAGCTACTGTCCAGAGCACAGCTGAATCCAACAACCAGCCTGGAGTTCTGCCCAGGCTGGCTCAGCTTTGACCAGTCAAACCCCAAACCCATTTGCGAGTGTGAAAGAAAGGTTTCAGTTTGTATGAGTTTGGGGATAATTTCTTTTTGGCATCACTGTGATAAATGCTAAAAGGTATAGTAAATACAGGCTACAAACTACAAAGTGTAAGTATTCATCACTAAACTGCTATATAGAATATTGCTATAACCTACTAATCAAAAAAACAAATCCACTGCTTTCCAGTCAATTCTGACTCACAGTGACCCTAAAGGGCAGGGCAGAACTGCCCCATAGAGTTTCCAAGGAGTACCTGGTGGATTCGAACTGCCAACCTTTCGGTTAGCAGCCATAGCACTTAACCACTATGCCACCAAGTTTTCTATAAACCAGTAGGAACTTACACATTAGGGCAGAATTTTCATATTTCCTTAAAAGGTGGCCATAGAATACCAAAGTAACAATTCTCACCCACTCTGACTACTCTAGAGCGCTGAAGACACAGTAGTTAAGAGCGGGGCTGCTAACCAAAAGGATGACGTGTTCAAACGCAGTGGACACTCTTTGGAAATCCTATGGGGCAGTTCCACCTATAGGCTTGCTATGAGTCAGAATCAAGTCAATGGCACTGGATTTGGTTGACTACTTTACTGATATGCTGCAGACTATTTTTCCATCTGTAAGACTGATACTCAAATAGCTCAGTGGTAGTAGCAGTGGTAAGTCCTGGTAGGGAATGAATACTTTTAGCTCTGAAGTTGTTTAGAATTGGTGGTGCATGGTAATTAGAAAGTTGACTGGGTTTTAATTGGCCTTAATACTGTTTTATGTCTTCACACAGATTGTACTTGTTCGTTTCCTGTACCTGGCATGCCCTGCTCCCACTGCCACCTCAGTGCCCGGCCCACTCGCTGAGCAACCGAAATAGTTCACCATTGTTCACAACACAGAATTCCAAAGACGGAATTCTCAAAACATAACTTACACACCAAAACCTGACCTCGGTATATAAAAGTTCAGGCGGTTCTAGAAGTTCATTAGTTTATTCCGTGAATATTAAAAGCCTTATAAAAGTTAATCAGAATGAAGAAAATTAAGGTCTTTGAATTATAACCAGATTGGTATCATAACAGAATTATCCCAAATGTAAACCCATTCAACTAAGCTGGTGCTTATTCATACTTTAAATACATTAAGACTGTATAATTCACTTAGTCCCACATTCCATTTTCAATGTATTATACTAGCTTTCTTGATTCAAGAACTTGGTTACAGATATGTAGATAACCACCTCAGTATCACTGAGGGGCAATGAAAAATAAGAGCATCAATTAGCAAAGATGACAAGGATAAGTCTCAGTTGTTACCAATATCTACATAATTGATTACAACAGTTTCTTTTTTTTTAAACTGATGAAAAGCAGCTATCATTTCAATACAAATTCTACAAATTTGAGTAAGTAAGGATGTTGTTATATGGTATAGTTCAAGAACAACTTTCAAAATTCTAAAACTCCTTCAAAGTAAGGATATTTAGAACTACATTACACAGAAGCCGAGCTACAATGAAATTCTTTAAATCACTATCTTGCATATAAAACACTTAATGGTATAAATAATAATATACATTCTCTGTTTTATATATTACTGCTGTCTTTAATGTGTTTTAACAAAATCAACAAATCCCAACCCACAGGTATAAGAGTAGGAAAAAACTAGCAATAAAATCAGTACAAATGAATGTTCTAAGAAAATTTTAAAAATTTCACTTTTCCTAAGAAAAGTTTACTTATGTTTAGTACTGCGAGTTTACATACCTGATGTTCCAAAAACAACATCCCAAGGGGAACTAATGGGCTGCTCTTCTCCTTTGGCTCCACCTTCTGTATCTGTACCTTGAATTCCAATGCCAGCTACAGTGCTCACAATCGCAGCTTCCAGGTCAATCTACAGATTTAATGAATGCTTTATGCATGCATGCTACTTTTGCTTTCTTCCCGTTTGGCATATATGTGACTATTTCTGATAGAATACATAAAATACATTTGTAACACATTATTTTCTAAACAAGACTATTCAACTATAGGGTAGACTTCTTGTTAATTAAATTCGCACAGCCCAGGCCCTCTCATTACCCCTACTGTCTCACTTGTCTCCACAGCACTGGTGCTGATCTCATGTTAACTATAAAATATATTAAGAAAAAGTGGAAAATTTAAAATACAATCTAGCACAATGCACGTTTCATAAAAGTACATATATTTTATTATGCATGGCAAAACAAAACAACTACAATAAACAGCCACAACAAACTCAGGGGGAAGCTAATCTGATTTCCAAAGCTGCCATATTATAATATTCAAAATCTGGACTTTCAAAAACAAGGAAAAAAATTAAAAGGCATACAAAGAAACACAATATGGCCCATTCACAGGAGCAAACAATTAATAGAAATTGTTTCTGAGAAAGCCCAAACATTAAACTTACAAGACAAAGACTTTAAATCAGCTATTTAAAATAGGCTCAGAGATCTAAAGGAAATCATGTACAAAGAATTCAAAGAAACCATGAAAACAGGATCCTTCTATATGCTGTTTGCAAAGCCTTACTTGAGATTCAAAGACACAAACATAATAATGGAAAAATACATTCCATGCAATCAGTAATCAAAACATAGCTGAAATGGCTAAAATAATACCTGACAAAATATACTATAAAACAAAAATTCAAGCAAGATTTGTTTGGAAAGGGAAGAAACTCTAGTTAAGTAAAGCACTACTAAAGAAGAGAAACACAGTGAGAGGTCTCACATTACTTGACCTCAGAACTTACTACACTGCCACGGTAGTCAAAACAGCCTGGTACTGGTACAAAGAGATACACAGACCAATGGAACAGAACTGAGACCCCAGAAAAATCACCATCGTCTTAGGAACAGCGGATATTTGACAAAGGCCCAGAGGTCATAAACTGGGCTAAAAATAGTTTGTTTAACAAATGGTGTTAGCAAAATTGAATAGCCATCCGCAAAAAACTGAAACAAGATCCGTATCTCACACCTTAAACAAAAACTAACTCAAAATGGATCAAAGACCTAAATATCAAACCTACAACAATAAAGATCATGCACAATGGAAGTTCTAATACACAGCTTAGATAGACTTCAGAATCTGACAGACAAAGCACGAACAGAAGGGAAAATAAAAAATGGCAACTGCTAAGAATCAAACACTTGCTCATCCAAAGACTTTATCAAGAGAGTTAAAAGACTACCTACAGAAAAAAATATTTGGCAACTACACGAGGGACCAATGTCTGATCTCCGTAATCAACAAGGTACTGCAAAATATCAACAAGGGAAAGGTAAATAACCCAGTTAAGCAACGGGGAAAGGAGATGGGCAGACACTTCACCAAAGAAGACATCCAGGCAGTTAAAGGAATGATCGTGAGGAAATGCTCACGATCATCAGCTATTAGAGAAATCCAAATCCAAACTACAAAGAGATACCATTTCACTGCAACAAGACTGGCCATAATCGAAAAAGCACAAAACAACAAATGCGAGAGAGGCTGCGGAGAGACTGGAACTCTCCTACACTGCTGGTGGGATTGCAAAATGGTATAACCTCTTTGGAAAGCAATCTGGCACTTCCTTAAAAAGCTAGAAATGGAAATACCATTTGATCCAGTGATCTCACTGCTTGGAATACATTCTACAGAAATAAGGGCAGTCACGCAAACAGATATACGCACATCAATGTTCACTGCAGCACTGTCCACAATAGCAAAAAGGCGGATTCAACCTAAATGCCTACCAACAGATGACTGGATTACAAACTATGGTACAAATACTCAGTGGAACAGTATGCAATGATAAAGAACAATGATGATTTTAGGAAACACCTCATAACCTGGTTTTAACATTATGCTGAGTGAAATTAGTCAGTGGCAAAAGGACAAATATCATAAGAGACCTCTGCTATAAGGAATTAAAAACAGACATACACACAGAAGAAAAGACTCTTCGACTGCTGCAAGGGTAGGAAGGGAGGGAGAGTGTGGGTCATAAGTTAGACAGCCGACAGTAATTTGGTTAGGTGAAAGCTATGACAACACACAGTAGAGAGTAGAACAACTTCCCTGGACTTCACCATAAACTGAAAGGTTTTCTAAACTCAACGTCCAACATTTCAAAGGATACAGTAGGAGGGACAGGAGTCTGGGGACCATGTACTCAGGGGACAGAGAGGCCAACTGGCATAACTAGTCTATTGCTAAGAGTCTTCTGCAGCCTATATTGCTGAGTGGCATCTGAGGTCTTAAAAGCTAGCAACCTGCCATCTGTGGTACACCAAATGGTCCCAATTTATCTGGAACAGATGATCACCAAGAACATCAAAGACACGAGGGAAAAAGAGCCCAGGAGATGGAAGAACCCATAGGAATGGGAGACAGTATCAACATGAGACCAGAAGAACCAGATGGTGCCTGGCCACCACCAAAGACAGCTGTGATGGGGGACACAATGTAGAGTCCCTGAGCTAACCCGAGAAAAAGAGGGGTGCAGCCCAAGAACTCTTCTAAAAGACCCGAACTGATGGTCTGACAACCTGGATGCTCCCCTGGAAACATGGCCCATAGACCTAACAGACACAGAACACACACAACCCAGTCACTCTTCAGATAAGAATGGACTGGACTCAGGGACACAGTGTGACCATATGGTGTGCATGCTTTTTGGTTCCATGCATTTACAGGAGGCGGTCCTACTGGTCTCTTTCTAGATGGGAGAGAAGAGGGCAGAGAGGAGGGGATGGGTGCTTGCTCAGGGGACACCAGAAGTATGGAATGGAAAGGAGAAGTGTGCTGTCACCAGGTGGGGAGAGCACAAGGAGCTGCAGATAGATAGGCACGCAAAACTAATCTGGATTGTATAGTTTCACTTAATCACATTAACAAAAAAAAAAGTTATAGGAAAACAGGGCAAAAAAAATTGCAGTAAGACACAAGAAGGACATTATGTAATGACTAAAGGGTCAATCCATCAAATGGCTAGTTACATGTACACCTAACAACAGAAACCCTGGTGGCACGGTGGGTTAAGTGCTACATCTGCTAAGCAAAAGGTCAGCAGCTCAAATCTCCCAGGTGCTCCTTGGAAACTCTATCGAGCAGTTTTACTCTGACCTATATGGTCACTACGAGTTGAAGTAGACTCAACAGCAGTGGTCTGTTCTTTCTAGGTTATACTTAACAACAGAATTCCAAAATATATGACGCAAAAACTGACAAACTTGAAACATACAGGTTAATAGTACTAGTTAAGATATTTCAACACCCCACATTCAAAAATGGATACAATGCCTAGAAAAAAGATAAACAAAACAGAAGACCTGTACAATGCTATATACTGTGAGTTGGCATTGACTCCACAGCAACAAGTTTGGTTATTTATTTATTTTAGATGCTGACTAGACCTAACAGACACAGAACACACACAACCCAGCAACATCAGAATATATACTCAAGTGCACATGCAACACTCTCCAGGACAGACCGCATGTTAGAGCCCAAAAGAAATCTCAGTGAAATTTAAAGATGTAAAATCATACAAGCAATTTTTCCCAATCACAATGGAATGAAACTAGGAATAACAGAGAGAAAACTGGAAATTACACAAATACTTTCAAAAAACCAATGAGCCAAAGAAATCACTGGGAAAATTAGAAAATAATTGGAAATGAATGAAAATGAAACACAACAGAGGAGAAATGACAGCACCCAGGGAAAGGAGTGCTTAGAGAGAAGTTCGTATCACTAAATGTCTCCATGAAAAAATTAGAAAGACCTCAAGTCAGAACTTGAGGTCTTTCAAAACTAGAAAATGAGGAGCAAACCAAACCCAAAATAAGTAGGGGGAAGGAAACAACAAACAATAAAAAATAAAGAAAATGAACCCAAAAGTTCATTCTTTGAAAAGAGAACTAAAATTAACAAACCTTTACCTAGATGGACCAAGAAAACAGAGAGAAGACTAAAATTACTAAAATGAGATATAAAAGAGGCAACATTGCTTACATATATAAAAGGGGTTTAAGAGAATACTATGAACAATTACATGCCGACAAATTAGATAATCTAGATAAAATGGAAAAAACTCCTAGACACATATAAACTACCTAAACTGACTCGCATAGAAAATCTGAACAGATCTCTGACAAGTAAAGATTAAGTCAGTAACCCAAAACTTTTAACAAAGTAAAGCCCAATACCAGATGGCTTCACTTGTGAATTCTATCAAACACTTAAAAGAATTAACACCAATCCTCTTCAAATTTATCCAGAAATATAGAAGAGGAAGAAAAAAAGGAAAGGAGGGGTTGCCTCGTTCTGAGAGTAGGTAGGAATGGGGATTAACTGCAACTAGGCATAAGAGTTCCTGTTGGGAAGCACTGGGCGATTAGGTAAATTAATGGATCAAAGGATTAAAAAAAAACAACCACAGCCTTGACACCCAGGAAAACAAGATATTTATGAAATAAAACTAAAGCAAATACTCTGCAAAAAGCTGAATAAAGATGCCTTGAGCGATCATTACCCAACTTTAAATATTTAATATAGCAAATAGGTATCAGTTTTTCTGATTCGAAGTACTATGATTTTTAATTTCAAATGGAAAATTACCTTTCTTATGAGGTGGTTTTCAGTATCTGCCACGTATACTATATTATTCATGATGGCTACACCCTGTGGTGAATTAAAGGCTGACTCTGAAAACGTTCCATCTTTTTGTCCAGGGTTAGGTCCTAAAAGGCAATATAAAAAAGTTTACACACTAAATGTAGTCACTAAAAAAAACAAAATAGAAGATTTGTACTTAATGCTGGGATTTTAATACAAACAACATGATAAAACAAACAAAAAAACCAAACCCATTGTTGCAGAGTCGATTCGATTCTGACTCACAGCAACCCCACAGGACAGAGTAGACCTGCCCCAAAGAGTTTCCAAGAAGCACTTGGCAGACCTGAACAGCCAACCTCCTGGTTAACAACTGTTGCTCTTAGCCACTATGCCACTAGGCTGTCAACTATCTAAAAACTAAAATGAATCCTAAGATACTGAGTTTTCTTAAATGTAATCCAGTGCCGTGGAAATGATGCCTACTCACATCGACCATGTAAAACAAAAGTAGTACTGCCCCATGGAGTTTCCAAGGAGCACTAGTGGTTTTGAACTGCCAACCATTTGGTTAGCAGATGTAGCACTTAACCACCACACCACACCATAATGACAGGGCTTACTATATAATGGTCCTGCTCAATCCTCACAATCACTGTTATGCTTCAGCCTGTTACTGCAGCCATTGTGCCAATCCATCTCACTGAGGCTCTTCCTCTTTTCTGTTGACCTTCTAATTACCAGCAAGATGTCCCCTCTCCAAGGGCTGGCCCCTCCTGGATAACATGTTCAAAGTATGTGAAACAGAGCTTCACCATCCTCACTTGCAAGGGGTACATGTACAGGCTGTACTTCTTCCAACATAAAATTATTTGTTCTTCTGGCAGTCCATGGTATGCATATTCAATATTCTTTGTCAACATCATAACTGAAAGACATCAATGCTTGTCTGGTCTTCCCTATTCACAGCCCAGCTTTCCTATGTGTATGATGTGGCTGAAAAGGTTATCATGGCTTGAGTCAGATGTCACCTCAAAGTGACATCTTTGCTTTTCAGAAATTTAAAGAGGTCTTTTGCAGCAGATCTGCCAAATGCTCTACTGATTACTTGATTTCTGGACTGTGGCTTCCATGAGTGTTGATTGTGGATCCAAGTAAAATGAAATCCTTGAGAGTGTCAATCTCTTCTCTAATTTATCAGGATGTCACATATTGGTCTATTTGAGGATTTTTGTTTTATGTTGAGGTACAATCTATAATGAAAGCTGTAGTCTTTGATCTTCATCACTAAATGCTTCCAGTCCTCTTTGCTTTCAGCAAGAAAGATTGTATTATCTGCGCACTGCTCATTATTAGTAAGACTTCCACCAATTCTGATGCTGACCAAATTCTTCTTCATATAGTCCAATTTCTCAGATTTGCTTAGCATATACATTGAATAAGTACGGTAGAAGAATACAACCCTGACACACACTGTTCTTGATTTTTAAACACACATTAATCCCGCATTCTGTTTGAATGACTGCATCCATGCAACATCAGCTATGATACCCCATGCTGCATGTCCTCTTCTGAATCCAGCTAGAATTTCTGGCAGTTCCCTGTTGATGTACTGCTACAAATGCTACTAAATGGTCAATAAAATGTTACCTGTGTGTGATATTAATGACAGTGTTAAATAACTTCCACATTCTGTTGGATCACCTTTCTTTGGAATGCACACAAATAATGGATCTTTTTCAGTTGGTTGGCCAGGTAGCTGCCTTTCAAATTTCTTGGCATAGGTGAGTGAGCAAGCACCTCCAGTGCGGCACCTGTTTACTGAAACATCTCAACTGGTATTTTGTTAATTCTTGAGGTCTTCTTTTTTGCTGGAAAGCCTGGTTGCACAGTGGTTATATCCTACATCTTCTACCCGAAAGTTCAGCAGTTCAAATCTACCAGGTGCTCCCTGGAAACTCTATGGAGCAGTTTTATTCTGTGCCTTAGTGTCCTAAGAGTTGGAATTGATTCAACAGCAGTGTTTCTTGCCCCCGGCCCCCACTGTTGTTTTTTAGTGTAGCTTGGCCTTCTTTGTTCAGTTCCATTGGTTCTTTATCATATGCTGCCTCTTGCAATGGGTGAACGTCAATCAATTCTCTTGGTACAGTGACACTATTCCTTCTATCTACTTATGGTACTTTCTATTTTGTTCAACATTTTGTCCACAAAATCCTTCAACACTGCAACTCAAGGTTTGAATTTCTTCTTCAGCTTGAGAAATGCCAGGTGTATTCTTCTCTTCAGGTTCGTAACTCCAGGTCTTTGTGTATTTCATTGTAATACTTTGTCTTCTTGAGTTGGCTTTTCAAATCTTCTGTTCAGCTCTTCTACTCCATCATTTCTTCCTTTTGCTTTAGCTACTCTATGTGCAACAAAAGTTTCAGAATCTCTTCTAATATCCATTTTGATCTGTTCTGTCTTTCTACTGATCTTTTCCTTTCTTCATGTATGATGTCCTTGGTGTCATTCCACAATTTGTGTGGCTTTTGGTCATTAGTATTCAACGTTTCAAATCTTTTCCTGATACAGTTTTCAGGTGGAATATACTCAAGGTTGTACTTTGGCTCTCGTGAACTTGTTTTAATTTTCTTCAGCTTCAGTTTGAACTTGCATGTGAGCAACTGATGGAGTGTTTGCCCCACAGTTGGCTCCTGGATCATCTCCTTCCAAGCATGTAGTCAATTTGATTCCTGTACTATCCATCAGGTGAGGGCCACATGTGTAGCTGCTGTTTGTTGTTGACAAAAGGTATCTGTAACAAACAAATTGTTGGTCTTGCAAAATTCCACTGAGTGATCTCTGGCATCACTTCTTATACTAGGGCTGTTTTCCTAATACTGATCCTCTTTTTTTTCAACTTTCACATTCCAAATCACCAGCAATTACGACTGCATCTTGGTTGCATGTTTAATCAATTTCAGACTGCAAAAGTTGGTACAAATCCTCAATGTCCTCGACTTTGGCATCAGTAGTTGGTGAGTAAATCTGAACAGTAATCATACTAACTGGTATTCTTTGTGGGTATATGGATATTATTCTATCAGTAAGAGTGCTGTTCTTCAGGGTAATTTTGAAGTATTCTTTTCTGACAATGAATGCAATGCCAACTCTTTTCAATCTGTCACTCCCAGCACAAGAGACTGTCTAACTGTCCAATTCAGAACGGCCAGTGCCAGTCTATTTCATCTCACTAACGCCCTGGATACTGATCTTCAGGAGTTCCACTTCATTTTGCATGACTTCCAATTTTTATAGATTCATCCTTCGTGTTGCCCATGTTCCAATCACTAACGGATGTTTGCAGCTATTTCTTCTCATTTTGAGTCATGCCACATCAGCAGACAAAGATCTCAAAAGCGTAACTCCACCCACGTCATGCAGGCTGATTCTACTTTGAGGAGCCAGCTCTTCCGTAGTTGTCTTTTGAGTGCCTACCAACTTGAGGGCCTCATCTTCAAGCACTGTATCAGACAGTGTTTCACTACCATTCATATGGTTTTCACTGGTCTTTTTTGTCCCCCCGGAAGTTAACTGCCAGTTCTTTCTTCCTTGTCTCAGTGTGCTTAAGTACAGTATCATATATCATAACAAGATACATTTTAAAGCTTCTTATTAACTCTTATCTACACCAGAAAGAGGTAAGAATTCTAATCTTTCAGCATGCAGATAACTTTTAACAACCCTACAAGATATGCTTCTTTGATAATACAATGAAAATTATGAGCCCTTTGCCCCAGAAAAATACACACGCCCATGAAATGCTATGAGCAATTTCAAGGGGCTCCTAGATTCCATGAGAGCCAATCATTCATGCATTTCGTAACAGTCCAAGGACCTCCAATTAAGAATCCCTTATATTTACTATTTTACTTTGCCATGAAGTTCTGTAATATCTCATACATACTTAAAAGAATCATCTAGACAGCATGTGATTCTGGTCTAACAGCCTATTCCTCTGCTTCTGTACCACACGCGAAGTTTCAGGGGTGAAGGTTGTGTCACAAAATATAAGTAACTTATTGCTGTGGCCAGAGGACAAGCCATCTGAAGCCGGGTAAGAAAATATGGTATATTGTAACCCCTCTGGGATATTCATGGGTGTCATGAGCAGAGTAAAAGACTTGAGAAGTCCTATGACATGCTAACAACAACAACAAAAAAAACTATTTATTCACATCAGATCAGTGTTTCCCAAGTGTATTTGACCAAGCATTCATTTAAAAAAAAAAAAACTGAAGTGTAGCTATTAATACATTACAAGCTAACAGTTTTCCCAGAAATGTGGTTTGGAACTTGTTGACTTGCTGCTGGTTTACCTGTGTAACAAATGAAAACATACTCCTAAACTATTGTGTAAATCACAGAATCTATTAAAAACCCTTTCAAGCCTTTGAAATTCAAGCTTCCATAACACTTTTTGAGTTAACAGTTTTCTTAACTGCCTGTCATAAATCAAAATATCCAGTAGCCCCAAAACAAACAATGCAAAACAAATATTCATGCTGTAACTGCAACAAAGCCAACTTTTGTTATGAACATGAGGCATAAAGAAGCCAACAACTAGGGAGGCAGTATCTGGGCGTACTGAAAAAGCACGATGGCTTAAGAATATGATTAGCTGGTTTCCATTAGGAATTCTGATACTTCTACCCCATAGACAGCATGTACTACAAAAACATGGTTGCAAAAGATGCAGTGTCCTTCTTTTTCACTAGCGTGTTAGATGCTAGTTTAGCCCAGACAGCACGATTACTAAGAGTGTCCTTAACAGATTTTATTAATCACACACTTGTAAACAAGAATCCTTTTTAGATTTGAGACCAGAGAGATATGGAACTAAACAAGCCACTCTTGCATAGTATTTATTTTACTACCCAAAGGAATGCATTCAAAGTATGCTGAAGTTCTTATGGAAGAAAGAAGTAAAATTATGTATAAATCTCAACTTGTTAATTTGATAACCCAAATCTCAAGTTCCTGAGGTACAGTAAGGTTTTGAAAAGATACGGCTATATTTTGATGAAAGGGAAAATGCTCTCATTTAAACTATAGGAAATTCAGAAGGTACGCAGGCAGGACTTTTGTCAGATACAGTAGTGAACAGTTTTTGAAACAAGATAGCATATGCAAATATACTTTAAAGCTCTCATTTAAGATTATCCCCTTTGGACCTGAACGGAGCTTTTGGAGATTTCTGAGGGAGTAAGATGAGGACACATCTGATACTTCAGACATCAATTAACAAAATAATTTCAAAAGGTCAGTGAATACTGCCCTTCTATAATTTGCTATAATTAGTTATTTATAAATTTAAAAATTTTGCTATTTTCACTTGAGCTATTTTTTTTTCCTGTAAAACACATTACATACCAAATCAGAAGTAAACCTTACCTCCAATGCAGTACTGAATCTGTCCATCTTTCCAAACGACCAAAACTCTATGATGTCCAGTGTCAGCTATTATTAATCTGCCAGTTACATGGTCTACTGTTACTTTGCCAGGAAACAGCAAAGGTGATGGTGGCAAAGAATCTTTATAGAGTTTTATTCCAATTGTTTTATCTCTGATCTGTCCCTTATCTTTGTAATACTTTAAAGCTATTGAAGCATATAAAAATAATTTATCTTTGTGTCCCTCTCCCATCAAGGAAAACAACATGTTTCCACGGGGTCCAAGTATGACCAGGGTTGGCCAGCAGGAGACTTCCAGTTCTTGCCAAAGACTGGCATCTGCATCATTCACCACAGGGTGGGTGACATTGTAACGAAGAACTGCACTTTTAACATTCTCCAGAACTCGTTCATTGGGGAACTTGGCCGAGTGAACACCAATAACCAGAAGACCATCTGAAAGGGAAGAATTAGAAGATGAACATTATGAAGTATTCAAGTTTGAATATTATTAGCCATGCCTCAGGTTTGGGGTCATTAATAAATACTAACAGTCCACAAAATCAAAAGAAAAACAGTAGAAAGAACTATGTTAGTGTCTTCAACTTTAACAAATATACGCCTCATGACAATTGCAACAACGACATAAAAACACATATAATTAAATTCACGAGGCTATTTCAGGATTAAAATTCTTTATGCATTTTATCTAGACAAAGTTATACCAAAAAAATTCTTAGGAAGATTTTGAAATTTTCTAACTTTTTTCCACCTAGAATAAAAACAAAACGAAAATTAATTGTTGTTGAGTCAATTCCAACTCATATTCACCATACATGACAGAGGAAAACTGTCCTACAGGGCTCCCAAGAAGCATCTGGGGGATTTGAACTACCTGCCTTTTGGTTAGTAGGTGCAGCCATTAACTACGGTACCAGAAATTCAGTGACCATGACTGCTTCTTTTGGTATTTATTGTCATATCATTCTTTTTCTTGCATAACCTTGAATTGCAAAATAACACAACAAATAAAAAAGACGTTTCTATCCTAGAAGGTTGCCAATATATTGCAAATTTCTATTAGAGTTCTTAGAGCCTTGATGGCACAGTGATTAAGAGTTACAGCTGCTAATCAAAAGGTTCAAATCCAGCAGCCCCTCACTGGAAACCCCACAGGGCATTTCTACTCTGTCTTATAGGATTGCTGTTGAGTTGCAAGGGACTCAATGGCAACAGGTTTCATTTGGGCTTAATTACAGCTCTTAAAACAAGCACTCAGAAAAAGAAAGAGAAGTTATTGGCTGGATTAACACAAAAACTCAATACTGACAATCAAAATTGCAGAGGTAATAACAGCTATGTAAATTCAAATCTCTAATACATCCATCCAAATCTACACAAGTGAGCAGGAAGAACAAACAGAATCACATAAAGTGGAGTTCTGCCATGGAGGTGTAACTCTCTGCCAGCCTCTACTGTTCACAACAGCTTAATTAACTTCAGGCCCAAACAGCTAAAACACACATCTACCTGTGGATTGTGAAAAATAAACCAAAGTAGTTCCACTGGAGAGGTACGAGAACTTGGAAAAGCAAACCACACAAGGAGGAGTTTCCAGTTTTGTCGCCCCCCCACCCCACCTCCCACAGCCTTGCCTTAGGGTAAACCCCAGTTTTGTGGCAATGCAGGTTAAACTTACACTAAAAGAAACTTCAGAAACCCTGGTGGCACAATGGTTAAGCGCTACATCTGCTGACCAAAAGGCTGATGGTTAAATCCACCAGGTGCTCCCTGGAAACTCTATGGGGCACTTCTACTCTGACCTACAGGGTCGCTGAGCTGCAGCTGGCAAGTGCCAAGTGGCCTGGCCATAAGAGAAACTTCACTACCTTTCCAGCCCAAGTAACGGGGTTATCTGGAGTCTGAGAGGAATTCTGAAAGGAAAAGAGGTGGAGAAAAGGGTTCTCCTTTTTCAGAACTCTCACAAGTTTCAGGCCAATCTCGGAACAACACATGTGCGACAGGGAACCAGACAAGTATACAAAAGCTTAGAAAATTCAGATCTGAACTATTGAGTTTGATTCAGCAGACCGTTACTGGAACTGGGTTTATCTCTCAACTTCCAAGTAGTTTGAAGGCCATGATATTTTCTGTCTCCTAGTCTCTCTGAGTTGGAACTGACTCCATAGTAATGGGTTTGGTTTTAGTATTGCTAAATGCAGGATCACACATGACTTTGCTTTTCTTGTTATCTTACGGGTGTGGGAGGGCAGAGGAAAGGATGCATGAAGATATTTGGAATCAGGTGGCCACCATTCTCTTCCAAACTTGGAAACAGGAATGATACATTTTATAAATTATCATATTTATTATATCATATTTACTGAGATACTTTAAAGTAAATCTTACTGATATTAACTGATTAGATACTCAAGCCCTACTGTCCTTAAGTAAATGTTACATTTTATATAAATGAAATGGTATCTTTTTAATAAAAAAAATGTGAAAGAAATTTACTTTTAAAACCTCACCCAAAACTCTTAATAATGATAGGGTCCCTGTTGAGTAGGAATCGACTTCAAACTGACTTTACAACTGACATTATAATTTGACATTCAAATTATTCATGGCATTTTTATTTTTCTGCTTTTTGCTCTGAAAATGAACATGGCATGTCCATGCATGTTTTTCCCTTAATAATAATCTTTTTAAATGTAGTAATTTTTATAATTCTTTTTGTTTTAAATGCTACTTTAAGTCTATCTAAGATAAACAGCATGCTTCATTTTGGGGAAAAACCACAAAATACGTAAAAACTATTCTTTCTAGTGTACATCTTTCTAGTATACATCTTTGAGATACTTGTTTATTTAACCACAAATACTACAAAAATATCTAGAAAAATCCATTTGTTTATACTATTAAAATTTTTTAATACATAATTCCTTGCACTATTACTTTATTTCACTTTATGTCTTAAAAAAAAACAGCATTTGGCTAAAAAGGGATCAAATTAAGTAGTACATATATTTTATGCATGCTTATAGGTATCTGACACAGCTATCAACCACAAAGTTAAAGTTAGCAATACTTTATGAAATCTCCTGCAGTACGGGGCTACCTCTTATCACAGTGAAAAATCTGGAATATGGAGTCAGATTCCAGGGGGCTGAAATTTTAGCTCCACCACTCACTACTAGCTGATCTTTGGCAAGTAGCTTATTCTCTTTGTAACTCAGTTTTCTTATCTGTAATATGGAAATAATAATAGACTCTACCTCCTAAGATTAGTTTTTACTATATCTAGAAATGTCCTATTTTTGTCTTCACCTATACCAAATTTTATTTATATTATTTTTCTACTACTCATTTAAGCTTTCCTTAAAAAGAAATAATCTTGGAAGTTTGTTCATATGTATAACTGTTTATTATGGAGCAAATGGTAACTTTTCTAGAAATAAATGCAGAAAAATTGCAAATCTGATTCAATCATATTTTTCCGTAACTCATGACGACTAATTAGGGATACACAGTAAGCATTCAATAAATGTCCACTGTTGCTATTACTCTTATTACTACTATAAACAGGCTCACTTTACCTCTTTCTATACTTTTGCCCAGTCATTCCCTTCTTTTTGGGATGTTGCAGTTATCTAAGTCTATCTCTAACAGTTAAGATCCAGTGGAAGTCTTGAATCACGGAAGTTCTGAATTCCCCCAGCATTATTCAACACACTAGACTTTACATCAGAAACCCTGACGGTGTACTGGTTAACTGCTACAGCTGCTAACTCAAAGGTCGGCAGTTTGAATCCAGCAGGTGCTTCTTGGAAACCCTATGGAGCAGTTCTACTCTGTCTGATAGGGTCCCTGTTGAGTAGGAATCGACTTCAAAGCAGTGGTTTTTTTCTTTGTTTTAACACTGTACATCCTAGTATCTTAGAAGTACAACCAGAGTGGTCCTTAGAAGTGAGGATGGTGAGACTCTGTCTTATGTACTCTGGACATGTTGTCAGGAGTGATCAGTCCCTGGAGAAGGACATCGTGTATGTTAAAGCAGAGGGTCAGTGCAAAACAGGAAGACCTTCCACAGCATGAACTGACACAGCAGCTACAACAACCTGTTCATGCATAACAATGATTGCGGACACGGTGCAGGGCAGGGCAGTGTTTCCTTCTGTTGTGCACACAGGGTCACCATGAGTTGGAACTGACCAGATGGCACCTGACAACGTAAACTCCTAAAGGAGTTTATGCTTCAGTTAGAATATGTGATACAGATACAAAAACTAACAATGTCAAGTAGCATTTGACAGGCATTAAATGCTTCTCTCTTTACCAGTTACGGCAGATGTGAACCAAGCATCACACTAATAAATATAAAATAATGCTACAACATCAGGCAATCTTTCATTCTCCTGTCTGTGGAGTCTCCTTGAGTTGGGGCTAACTACCCACAATGAAGAACACGGTCCTATAATAGGGCAATCTGATCTACTAAACCCTCTAAGAGGTTAGTCGGGAAGCTCCCTATTGACTCTCCTTCAACGTTTCTTACCTTTGGCGGGTAGACAAAACCTCCTGGGCCAGGGGACAGACATCCAGGCACACAGAAGCAATCACATCAGCCAGCTCACAACTCTTGGCAATCCAAGTCAACTCACAAAAGCCAGTGCAACAACACACTCTACTACTTTTATTTCACGTTCCTTCCACAGTGATGGTTCCAGTTAGAACAGGTTAACCTGCTCTCACAGGCTTCAACTACAGGAGATGGCAGGCACAGAGAGCCACGGAGTCTCCTTCTTCAGTTCACAAGCTCAGTCCAACCTATTTTATTTTTAATCAAATTCCATCTCCTGGGGATGTCATCCTTCATGCACTGCATAATCTTATTCCCCCAACTCCTTTTTCATCTCACTCCAAGGTACAGCCCAGATCAGGTGAAGTTCTGCCTCATTTGCATGTGGATTTCTCTATTATACTAATTAACAGGAGGAAAGAGCCCTATAACCTTCATGCACTGCAACTTGGTTCCTTCCACCTTATTCTAGCACTCTGTTCCATTTGGTTGAATTCTGTTGTTGACAAAATCCTTTTTTTTTTCAGTTGGTCACCATGATCTGTAAATTTATCCCTAAATGATTAATTTTATTGCGCCCTAGGTGAGAATTTACAGTGTGAATCAGTTTCTCACAAAAAAAAACCTCTCATTTTTAAGGTCTCAAAATTATAAATATTCAGCTGCCTCCTCCTCCTCCTCCACTTGTATAACCCGCCACAGCAGGCGAATTCACTGCCTTAACATACTGTACTTTGCTAACCAACCCGCGGCATGTGCTCCTTCTAGTGTACCAATAATTGTCCCTCTGGTCAATATACCCCAATAATTCCTCGAAGAAGTAATGACTGCAGTGAGAGCTGAACAAGCAGCAAGCATTAACTAGGTGACTGGGGTGCTGAGGGGAGTCCAAGGAGAGAACACAGCCCGTGCTCAAGAAGGAACATGAAAGATGGACAGGACTGAGAACCACGACTTAGCACAGAGAACAAACGGGAGCACACACCAACAGGAGAACGAATGTCGGGGGGAGTCAGCGTGTGAGTTAAAGAGTTGGATCTCTAGCCTCAGAGCAATCAGAAGTCACACAGAAAATGCAGTATAAGTCTCAAAGATACTTTAAGTTCAATAAATTCAAGATTCCTTAAACTAAATCCATCACATCCATTCCAAACATGTCCCTTCTCTAGTGTTTTTCCTCAGTGAGTGGCACCACCATCTATCCAATTACACAAGCCAGAAACTACCTTGGACATCTTCGTAACAACCAAGTAGCTATCCCTCATTTCCTTTACCCAATCCACGACCAAGTACTGTTGATTTTATCACTTGTAACTAATTTCAAACTATTATCATGTTTCCTAAGAAGCATGACAACATCCCTGTCACATATGTCCAACGTCCACTGTTTTGCAATGGCTCATTTTTCTTTTTTTAAATATTTTATTGTGCTTTAAGTGAAAGTTGACAATCCAAGTCCATTTCTCACACAAAAAACTTATACTCACATTGCTGTATAACTCTAGTTACTCTCCTCACCCTGTGACAACATCACATACCTCCTTCCCACCCTGTATTTCCTGTGTCCAGCTCCTGTCCCCCTCTGTCCCGTCATCTCACCTCTGGACAGGAGCTGCCCAGTTAGCCTCATGTATCTATGTAAGTCCGGAAGCACACTCTTTGCCAGTATGATATTGATCAAGTTCTTCACCCCATTTTTTCCCTCTACGTCAGGAGTCTTTGTTTTATTCCCTAAGAGGGCAGTCACTGGTGGTGGTCTGGCACCATCTGGTTCTTCTGGTCTCCTGCTGATGTCCTACACCCATTTTTATCTATCCATTCATATCTACCTGGGAGTGAGCTTGAGTTTCCAAAATACAGGAATCAGATCATGACACTTTCTTGCAGAAAATCCTTCCTTGGCTTTCCACTGTTCTTACTATAAAAACCAAATTCCATCTCTCTAGCATCTTCTCCTACCCCTTTTCCCTCTCCCTAAGGGTGCCCTAGTCAAGGCATTAAAGGAAGAAAAGTAATGATATTCTTGAGAAACTCGAAGTCCAGGGAGAACCCCCTGAGGCAGGAGGAGAAATGAGTGTGAAGAAGATGCTGAAGAAGCAGAATTTTAGTTTTTACTTTAACAGCAATGGAAACATGAAATGATCAAAATCACCAAACCATAAACTGGAGTACTGCTCAGAGGGAAATATGATAGCCAGTCAAAAACTGACATCACGCTAGGTCCACATTATATACTCTTAAAGTGTATTATCATAAATTGACCATATTTTCAAAGTATTTTAACCATTTAGGAATACAGAATAGAGAAATAGTTGAAAACAAATATGCAAAGTGTGTGCAGGGAAGAGTTAACATAACAGGCTTGACTGCTATCCTCTGAAAAGCTTGCTTACACAGCTGGCCCGTGGCTGGCATCTGGAGGCTGAACTTGGGGAGTGTTCCTACCATTACTAGAACTAGAAAGAATGGCTCCTGTGTCTAAACTACTCATACAAATAATATGGTTTATACTGAACACCTATTTCCTTTTGGGATTCTAGTACACATCAGGCAGAAGCTGCATATGTGACCAGTCCCACTGAAAACACATGGCACTGAGTTTCTGTTGATCTTCTATGGCTGATAACATTTCAAACATGTTGTCATAACCTCCTTACTGGGGAAATTACACTTATCCTGTGTGACTCCACTGTGAGAAGACTCTAGAAACTTAGACCAGGTCTCCCCCAGAGATCAACCCATGCCTCTTTTCTCTCTGCTAATTTTATTATGTATTCTTCTGCTGTAATAAACCACAGCTATGAGCATGACCATAACCTGAGTTCTGTGAGTTCTCTGAAGGAATTCGAATTTCAAGGTGGTTTTAGTGATCATTAACAAAGTAAAATTATATATCGATTCATGTAGACTTAGTTTTATTAAAAATCAGAAATGCATCTTCATGATTTTTAATAAAATGCGAAACAACAACAACAAAACAGACTACTGACTAGCAGCATTTAAGTAGTATTAGCACATTTAGAGTTTTACAAGTGTGACTTAGTTATATGTTAACATACACTTGCAATCACACTTTAAATATGTCAAATGTCCTAACAGATGTTTCCCTACAATACGAAAGTGCTTTTCCTTCGATAACGGTCTTTGTGCTAAATCTATGTATTATACAATACTAAAACCCAACTCAGTCCAACCCATTGCTGTTGAGTTAATTCAAAGTCACTATAAGCCTACAGGACAGAGCAGAACTGCCCTCTGTGTTGCCAAGCCTGTCATCCTTATTGAAGCAGACTGTCACATCATTCTCCCATAGAGTGGCTGATGGGCTCAAACCAGTGGCCTGAGGGTTAGTAACTGAGCACTAAACCACTATACCATCAGAGCTCTACCACATAATAGCATACTATTAATGTTTCTAACATAAAGAAGTTTAAAAAAAATCTGAAACTCTGAAGTAGAAAATGAAAAAAACAAAAACAAAAACCTTGGCACCTGACAGTTCAATATAAAGATGGTAATTACTATGAATTACTAACAATCTTAAGGCACAATTACAGTCTTCAGAAAATTTTAACATCTGAACCATTAAATACTATTAAGCGCATTTTACTTTTCGCCTATAAAGCTCTGGCATTTGCAATTTCTTTTATTCTGTTGTGAAAGTGATACTGGTCACCATCACAAACCTGAGTTATAAACAGTTAAAAGCTGTTCCACAGAGGAAGGACGTTCAGTATTAAACTGGGCCTCTTCCAGGGTTTTTTTCAATTACTAAGTGCTTCCTCACTCAGCTAAGCTCTTCTGGCTTACTGATAAAATAAATTGAATATCCTGAGGAATTTAAAGTAGCTGTTGAATGTTGCTTTAAGAATATAAATAGCTCCCGAATAGAGTGGGAGAAAAATGTAGAACAAAATTCAAATTTACACAAAAAAGACAAGACTTACTGATCTGACAGAGACCAGGGGAGCCTCTGAGACCACTGCTCACAGAGGACCTGCTTACTCAGACCTGAAGCCATTCCTAAACCCATTTTTCAGCCTATAATACAACAGGAAGCTGGGGTGGCATCATGGTTAAGAGGATGTTAACCAAAAGGAAGCAGTTCGAGTGTACCAGATGCTCCTCGGAATCCTATGGGGCAGTTCTACTTTGCCCTACAGGACTACTAATCAGCATCAGCTTGACAGAAGTGAGTAATGGATTACAAAACAGTAACACACGTGAGGCAAGTGCTTCTTTGTTCTATCAAGTAGTCAAGCCCAAATGGGCACTACCCCCCAGAAGCAAAGGCAGGAAGGGACAAGAAAACAGAGTGAAGGAACACGGAGAATCCAGGGTGACAACGGAAAGGGGAAGACTGCTGACACATTTCAGGGATTGCAACCAGCATCACAAAACAATCTGTGTCCCAATTTTTGAATGAGAAACTAATCTGAGCTGTAAACTTCCACCTAAAACACAATTTAAAAAAAAAAGGACTGTAAATAGTATTGTTGGCAGATATGTTCAGAAACATGGTACACTGCAACTGGACAAGACATTTAGCTCCAAGAAAGCAAATCTAATTTAGTAATAGCTTCCTGAACTTTCATGTGACCAGCTCTGCATATGCCTGCTCCTGTGAATATTGATTTATCTTCAGATAAATGTAAACATCTTTTATTTTTAAGTTAACAGCATTTTCATATAGTACCATATTGCGGAAGTAATGTTACAAAACATACAGTACCATATTGCGGAAGTAATGTTACAAAACATCCTTTGAACTGACAATGTTGAGATCACTTATAAAGTAAGTTACTTCTAATAACTGTATTTGTATGTTAAAACTTTTTTTTTGGTCACAGTACGTTAAAAAGATCAAGTCTCTAGTAAAATGATAAAGGAATTACAAGGATCTATTCCAGGAAATCCACGAATTTGCTTTACGTATGGGGTTAATCTATTAACAAAACACAGTCCCTCAGGGGTGATCTTAGGCATGGAAATAGTAAACTTTTGGAATTCTTAACCCAGTCTATGATGCCTTTCTAAAATACACATTGTTATATCATTTTTCTATTAACAAACAACAAAATCTTCAACTTCTCTTCTTCAATGAGAGAAAGTCTATTTAGAACACAAGCCCTTCACAATGTGGTCCTAATCATCCACTTTGACTTTTACCATGACCCCATGATACCTTGCCAGATCAAACTATTTTGCAGCCCAGAAGAAAGCTACTCTTGCCTCCTTCCACACTTGCTTACACGATGCCTCCTTACCCGGGAGAGCCCCTCTGCCCCATTTTCAGGTACACACCTGCTCCCTTTTCAAGTCCCACCTCCACTGTCTCCTTATATGAGAATGCCTTCTAATGCTTTCACACAAAGTTGGTGGTTACTCCATCCCTCAGGTTACCTAGCTTTTAACTCAACTTTGTTCCTTACATCCTTAGCAATTAGCAGAGTATACAGCACCTAACATATGGTTCAACAAATGCTATGGCTTCAATCAGACACTGGTATCCCAAACTCTGAGATATCCATATTTCTTAAAAGCATACAGATAATTTTTTAGTGGTCAAATATCTGTAACAAAACACTTGCCATTTCAAACATTTTTGTGTGCACCATTTGGTGACATTAGCTACAGCCACCATGTTGTGGAACCATTGCAACAATCTGCTTCCAAATTTTTCACTACCTTTAACAGAAACTCAGTACCCCTTAAGCAATAACTTCTCATTCTCCCTCCTGCCCACCCTCATAATCACTAAAAACTCTGGTATCTATTTAGTGTGTAGTCCAGATACTTCATGTAAGTGGGATCATATGACATCTGTCCTTTTGTAGCTGACTTAATCCACTCAGCTTAAGTTTTTTAAAGTACATCCATTCATCAAGCCATTTCTCTTTATGAAACAAACAAACAAAAAACCTGCTGGTGTTGTGTCGATTCTGACTCATAGCTGAATAATATTCCATTGTATGGACACGCTGCACTTGGCTCATCCATTCATTTGTTGATGTACACTTGGGTTGTTTCCACCTTTGGCTGTGAATGAGGCTGCAGCGAACATCGTTACACAAGTATCCACTTGAGCCCTGCTTTCAAATTTTTTAGGCATATGTGTACCCAGGGGTGCAATTGCTAGGTCAGAAGGTAATTCTACGTTTAACTTTTTGAGCAATTGCTTTCCACAGCAGCTGCACCACTTTACAATCCCACCATCAATGAACAAGGGTTCCAAGTACTCTACATCCTCATCAACATTTACTGTGTTCTATAACAGCCTTTCTAGTTGGAACGCCAGTGGCACAGTGGTTAAGAGCATGACTGCTAACCAAAAGGCCGGTAGTTCGAATCCACCAGCCATTCCTTAGAAATGCTACAGGGTAGTTCTACTCTACCCTATAGGGTTGCTATGACTCAGAATGGACTCAACAGCAATGGGCTTGATTTAGTTTTGGTTGAGTGGGTATCTCACTGTGGCTTTGATTTGCATTTCTGATAATGATGAATTAACATTAATAATCCTTTTATGTACTTACAGATTATTTTTAATATCTTCCTTGGAGAAATGTCTATTCAAGTTCTGTGCCCATTTTTTGACGTAGGTTGGTTTTCTTTAACTTGCTGAGTTTAGGAGTTCTTTATATATTCTGGTTATTAAACTCTTAGCAGATCTGTAATTCCAAAATAATTCCTCCCATCTTTAGGCTGTCTCTTTATAAATTCAGTCCTTTGATGTGAAACAGTTTTTAATTTTGATGAAGTTCAATTTATGTATTCTGTCTTGTGTTGCCCATGTTTTGGGTGTTACATCTAATAATCTGTTGCTAAGAAGTAGGTCCTGAAGCCTTATCGTTGCTTTGTTCTAAGACTTTTACAGCTTTAGTTCTTACATTTAAGTTATGGATCCATTTTGAATTAATTTTGGTACATGAAGTGAGGTTTGGGTCCAACTTCATTCTTCTTCATGTGGTGATCTAGTTGCCACACACTGTTTATTGAAGAGACTATTTTTTCCCCAGCAGACTTGGCACCCTTGCACAAATCAATTTATTTCTGGAACCTCAACTGTACTGGCCTATATATCTAGCCTTATAACAGTATCAGACTGCTAACTACTGTAACTTTTGAAATTGGGAAATGAGTCCTCTTCCTTTGTTGTTCTTTAAACTTGCTTTGGCTATTAGAAGCCACTTGCAATTCTATATAGACTTGAAGATTGGCTTTTCCACTTCTACAAAATAGGTTGTTCGAATTTTGGTAACAATTGTGCTGCAACTATAGATCACTTTTGGTAATACTGAACCTTGACAATTCCATGATCTTGAAATGTCTTTCTGTATGTTTCTCTTCTGGAATTTCTTTCAGTTTAACACTTTATAACTTCAGCAAGTCTTTTACTTCCCTAGTTAAATTCATTCCAAGGTATTTTATACTTTCAGATACTACTATAAATGGAATTGCTTTCTTAATTTCCTTTTTAGATTGCTCACTGCTGGTATATAAACACCCAACGGTGTTTTGTGACCTTGTATCCTGATACTTGAAAACCCTGGTGGCATGGTGGTTAAGTGCTTCAGCTGTTAAACAAAAGGTCAGTGGTCTGAATCCGTCAGGCACTCTCTGGAAACTCCACAGTGCAGTGCTCTGTCCTACTGGGTTGCTGTGATTCAGAACTGACTTGACATCAGTGAGTTTGGTTTACGCTGCCACTTTACTGAATTCATTTATTAGCTTTAACAGTTTTCTTGTGGTTTCTTTGGATTATTTATATATAGGACACGTCATTTGCAAATAGGGACATTTTTACTTCTTCCTTCCCAATACAGATACCTGTTACTTCTTTTTCTTTTTGTGGACTAAGTGCTTTGGCTAGGACTTCCAGTACAGTATTGAAGAGCAGTGGTAAGAGGGGGCATTCTTGTCTTGTTCCTCAACTTACAGGGCAAGCTTTCAGTCTTTCTCCACTTTTTCAATAAATCCCTTTACCATACGGAAGAATTTCCATTCTATTACTAGTTTGTTGAGTGGTTTTATTATGAAACAGTGTGGATTTTTGTCAAATGTCTTTGTTCTATTAATGTGGTATATGACATTGATAGATTTTCTGCATTCTGCACATAAATCCCAATTGGTTGTGCTGTATAATCTTTATAAATAAAATAGGTGTAAAAACCCTTATATTCATAATGGATATTGGTTTGTAATTTGTTTTTTCTTGAGATGTCTTACCTAGCTTTGGTATCAGGATAACGGTGGTCTCATAGAATGAATTCAGAAGTGTTCTCATCTCTTTGAATTTTAGAAGAATTTTAACAGTGGTTATTGCCAATTTTTTAAATGCTTAGAATTCTCCAGTGAAGCCCCCTTGCCCAGGAATTATTATTTGTTGTTGGAAGAATTCTTTTTCTTTCTCCTTATGATTAAATGAAAATGTACATTCCTATACAAATTTGCTTGCCCACCTATATGTAGCTCCTACTGCTCTCCCTGCCCAGTGACAGCACACTCTTCCTCTCCATTCCATACATGTTTTACCCTCCCAGTAATCTCCTATCCCTTCCTCTCCACCCACTCCTCCACCTCCTATAAGAGGTCAGCAGGACAACATCCTATAGATGCAAAGAACCATAAAGTGCACACACGACATGGTCACTCTGTGTTACCAAGTCCAATTCATTTCTGTTTGAAGAGCTGACCTTCATTATGATTTATGGACAGGGGCAGTATCAGGGCCAGCGGCCATGCTCCCAGGAGAACTCTGAGGCCTCTGGATCATCAGTTGCAGTCTTTTAGTGAAGATCTCAGGGTGCACCATCCCTTTTTTTCTTGTGTTGCCAATGAGACTCAACTCTGTGAGCTCCAAAATGCCTATCACTGGTGGTGGCCAGGCACCATGCGGTTCTTCCAGTCACAAGTCACAAGTCACAAGTCACCCACCCAAGTGAGTCTGTCTTCTAGGTTGTCTTTCCCCCATGTCGTTTTGGTCCTTGATGACCATCCGTTCCTGCTGAGTTAGGACCATTTGCTGTACCCTCAGATCATAGCTTGGCAGCTTTTAAGACCCCAGATGCTACTCAGCAATGTGGGGTGCAGAGGACTCTCTTAGTAAAACGCTAGTTGTGCCAATCGGCCTCAATTTTGTTGTTGGAAGGATTCTGAAGGCCATTCCAGAGTCTTCAGTTGCCAAGAGTCTGCTAAGATTTTCTCTTTCTTCTTTAGTCAGTTTAGTTTACATGTTCATGTTTTCTAGAATTTCTCCATTTCATCTAATTTGTTGCTGTACAACTGTTTGTATGTTTGTTTACATGATCCTTTTTATTTCTGTAAGCTCAGTTTCAATATTCCCATATTCATTCCTGATTTTAGTTATTTGTATTTTCTTTCTTTTTTTTTTGTCAGTCTTGCTAAAAGTTTATGAATTTTATCTTTTCAAGGAATGAAGTTCTGGTTCTGTTGATTTAGTTGTTTTTCTATTTTGTATTCCTTTATCTCTGCCCTGATTTTTGTTATTTCCTTTCTCCTAGTAGCTTTGGGCTTAGTCTGCTCTTTTTTTTTCCCCTAGTTCCTCAAGATGTACATGTAGGTTATGAAGTTTTTTGTTTTTTAATATCAGCATTTACTGCTTAAATTTCCCTCTGAATACTGCCTTTTACTGCATCCTATAAGCTTCGGTATGCTGTGACTTCATTTTCTTTGCCTCTGTATTTTCTAATTTCTCTCGATTTCTTCTTTGATTCAGTGGTTAACAGTGTGTCATTTAATTTCCACATACTTTCACATTTTCCACTTTTCCTTCTGTTATTAATTTCTGCTTTCATTACATCATGGCCAGAAATGATATTTTATATGGTTTTAAACTTTTTAAATTTATTGAGACTTGTTTTGTGCACTGGAGAAGAATGTGTAGTATAACACTGATGGGTTAGGTGATCTAGACAAGTCAGTTAGGACGACCTGGTTTACAGTACTGTTCAAACACTTTATTCGATACTGATTTTCTTTCTAGATATTCCATCCATTATTGAAAGTGGCATCTTGTCTCTTACAATAGGATGCACACTGTTAGCTATCACCATCTTACATCTACTTTTCAGAGTTCTTACAAAGTTAAGACTACAGATTTTCAGTTGCTTTTATCTATAACTCCTTTCCTTAACTTAGCTTTAAGGTACTCCTCCCTTTTATGGAGCCTTTGGTGGCACAGTGGTTAAAAGCTACAGCATACTATATTGCTAACCAAATAGGCTGGCAGTTCAAACCTACCAGCCACTCGTTGGAGTCCCTGTGGGGCAGTTTAAGTCTGTCCTACACGGCTGCTATAGCTGGAATCAAATAGATGGCAATGAGTTTGTTTTATCCTTGGTGCTCAAGTGGGATGGTTGGGATATTAGACGTGCCCATGTCATCATCTTCCTGTAAGTCTCCAAATGAATTTCTGAAAACATAAGCTAGCTATTGGGAATATCTGAGTTTGAGACAAATCTTTACTGACGGGACATTTTGCCTACACTGAGATTTCATCTATAACTCCTCTCTTCACTGTTTCAAGGTACTTTTCATTTTTTACATGTGTAGTCTATTTTTATCTTTACTCTCAGAAGGTCAGTGACTCTTCATTCACTCCAAGAGGAAAACTTAAGTGACTTTAAACTTAAATATCTGTTAATTTGTAATTCACTTCATTCTCTTCCATGCATTCTTTTTAGAGGTAAATTAGGGGGGAAAAAGTGTTTTGAACTTCCAGAAAAAAGCTAAGCATAATCTCTTATATCCTCAGAATCTTTAATACTGTAAAAGAGAATTTCCCAATGTGCTCTGAAAGCATTTACATCTATAAACAATTTTTAATGAAGTAAGAACACAGAAAAAGTAACTGTTATAATACTTTGCATTCCATTGTACCTTATGTCATTTCAAAGTGACAGAAGCCTAATCACATTTCCTTAAAAGAATTTCAAACTGAAAGGAGTATAAAATTAGGGTCATGCATTTCACTTTTTCACAGAACACAATTTAGGTCAATCTAGACATACAAGAAAAGATCTATTCAAAACCTCCCATTAAAAAAAAGCAAATGATGCCCTTATTCCCAGAGAAAAACATATATACTAAAAACTGTTTTGTTTTTTTTTTAGGTATGCAAAGCCATTATCACTCAGCTTAACCCTTCAAGAAAAGACATACCAAAACCCAAACCCATTGCCATCAAGTTGATTCTGACTCATAGCGACTCTACAGAACAGAGTAGAACTGCCCCATAGAGTTTCCAAGGAATGCCTGGTAGATTTGAACTGCTGACCTTTTGGTTAGCAGTCCTAGCTCTTAACCACTACCACACAGGGTTTGAGATCCTTAATTCACAAATTATAAGTTACTTTTAGAATAAATAAACGTTGACGTTCATTCTCCTACAACAAATCTACTAGTCTTCCAGTTCCTAGGCAAAGACAATTTCTTAGAAACAAAAGGACGGATACCTTTATCAGAGTATGTGTGTTCTAATGTATGGAGATCAGGCAACAGGTGAATACAGTTTATGCAGCAGTAGGTGAAGAAATCAAGAACCACCACTTTTCCACATAGATCCTTGTAGACAGAAATAGGTCCTTCGGTGTTCAGCCATTCTAATCCTGAAATTTACACAAAACAGATTACAATGATTAAAGGAAAAACGAATCGTGATAATTTATCCAAAAACTTACCATTAAAATGTGAACCAGTTTTTTTCTACAGCTAGTGTAAGCCAAATACTGAGATGACAGCACTATTTGAAGGCTGTGCCAATGGAATTTATTCAAATTATTTTATTAACTACAAAGAGCCATCCCTTTCTATCAACAAATAATAAAAAAAGAGATGACGTATCTTCACAACTGTGAAAAAAACAAATATTCGTAAAGAAAAAATAAAATGACCATAAATACAAGTCTCCAAAGATCAAAGGCCCAAAGACAGACGAAGAAGAGGAGGGGTGGGGTGAGGGAGGCAGGCCATAAAAACACTAAGAAATAGCTACAAAAACAACCAGAATTCTTTCAGAAATAATGTAATATAGTCTGTGAGGGTGAAAAGAGAAAAATCAACATGTAAGCAAAACTAAGAGGAAGTATCAAACATTAAAAGGACCTAATTGCATACATAATTAGGTACAAATGAGCTATTGAGAATGAAGATGACTCTTATAAATCTTTGTCACTGTTTGTTGCTCTTGAGTTGATTCTGACTCAAGGTGACCCCATGTGTGCAGAGTAAAACTGCTCCATAGGGTTTTGAAGGCTGTGACCTTTCAAAAGCAGACTGCCAGGCCTATCCTTTGGGGGCACTTCGAGGTTGATTTAAATGGCCAATCTTTCAGCTAGTAGCTGACTGCCTAACCACTTACAGTTTCTTTGATAAGTATTTATGCACCCAATTTTGTGCTAAGAATTCTAATACTTCAAAGCCAGCACAGGATTAAAAACTGGAAAAATAAGCACTCCTCAAGGGGATGCAAAGAGCTTGAAACACAAAATACTCTTCTGTCAAGGGTTAGGTTTCAAAGTACCTCCCATGAGATAACGGATCCCTACCACATCCAACCAATTAACTATACATGGGGTGTCAGTGTCAGGCCAGGAGACAAGCCAAAGGCAACAGACAAAAACAACTGAAGTCCCAACCAAAGCAAGTCGAGTTTCTTTTATCACAGAAAGCTGTGCTTCAGAAACAGCACTGCTGGGAACAGTCTTTCTCTCTTGTTCCAAATGCTCACAAGGCTGGGATTCAACCTGCCTGGAGATAGGCAGATTGAGTTAGGTTTAAAAAATGTCTCAGGATTTTTAAACAAACGCAGCACGGCTAAGAAACCAGCGAATACGGGCTCTGTATAATCCACTTCTGGCGTTCATTAGCTGTGAGGTCCTGTGCAAAATATTTAACCTTCCTGCCTGAATTTCCAGCCATCACTCTAAAATAACTACTCAAAAGTACTTCACTGAGTTGTAAAGAAGGCTCAGTACCATACAGACGTGTTCAGAACTGTGTATGACACACAGAAAGCGATCAATAAAGGTTAGGTAATACGACGCAGAAAGATGATGATGGCATGGGTATTTCCATCAATGCCGTCTAGACCATTAAACATTCACTGAGTGTTAACTCTGGCGGCACAGTGATTACGTGCTACGTCTGCTGACCAAAATGCTGGCAGTTCAAATCTACCAGGAGCTTCTTGAAAACTCGGAGGCAGTTCTACTCTGTCCTATAGGGTCGCTGAGTCAGAATCGACTCGACGGCAGCTCCAGGCTCCGGGCTAGACTCGGGACACATGCACTTCTCAGTCCTCCAGAAACCCAGCGTCGGCCGCCGCTTTGCGACACCTGGGACTAAAAGGGCACGCAATTCGCCACTTAGGTGGCGAAACGCCAAGACGGGAACCAGCGACCCAACCCCGCCTCGCCCCCCGCTTCAGGGGAGGGCGCCATGCCCGAGGAAGGGGAGGTCCCGGGAGGGTTCCCCACCCAGAAGCCAGCCCTTCACCTTCCGGAAATTCAGGCATTAACAAGTCCTGCTCCCAGCTGTCCACTTTCTGCAGATACTGGTACACCAGGCGGTCTTTCTCTTGCTGGGTGACGGCGTCGAGCAGGGCGTACTCCAGCGAGGTCTGAACGGGGAGCAGGCCCGAGAGGCTGCAGCTCCGGGCTCCGGGGGCCGCCATGTTCTCTCCCGTCTCTCCAGAGGCGGCCGCCGGCCAGCGGGAGAGTCTGGTCTGGGGAGAGGAAGCGTTTCCTGTCCTTTGGTTTCAAAACGACATATTCACCTCACTCTCCACCAACCCCACTCCACGCTAACAACACTGAAAACAAACAACTGTATTCGAATGTCAAAGCCCAAAACGTCGCAATCGTGGGCTTGTCATCAAACTCTGGCCCAAAGCACCCCGCCCCTTCCCGGTCCTGTCGCCACAGCTGAGCCTGGGCATTCAGAGCGCCAGATTCAACAGGAAAAGGCTTCTGGGACCACGTTCTAGAAGCTGCAAAGAAAGGATTTCACCAGCTTCTATTTTCTAAATCAGCAAGTTATAGATCACCAACAAAATAAACTCGTAGAACTTAAGAGGGCAAAGAATATTTTTTTAAAAAATTCGTTTTAAATTCCCGCTGTTAGACAGTGATCAGCCGATTCGACACAGAGCTGGCAGCGGGAAGCTGTTCCCGCTAAGACAGGAAAGGTAAGGGGGAAACAATATAGTCAGTGGAGAATACTTTAAAAGTTGAAAGTGACTGGACAGTTGCTTTGGCTTTTATATAAATACAGTATTTAGTCGCTGTAGTAGTACTGAAAGTGCGGGCGCGAATAGACCGTCAGCCGAGCAGGTGAGCGGGGCACAGAGGGGAGCGGACGCAGCTGGGGTCTGGATGCGCTCCCTTGGGGCGCAGGTGGTGGGTGGGTTGCGGCGAGGGTTCCAGGGCGCCGAGTCTCGGAATCTTCAGAAGAGGACGGCCCTGATTTTTTTTTTTTTTTTTTTTAAGCAGGCTGACCTAGTATGGTTAAGGAGGAGCTTTTTAAGACCCCACTCAGTGGCCTTGCTGCCTCCCCCATTCAAAGAGAAGGGAGAACGGGTGGACGCGTCAGGCAGGCCAGCCTCGACTTGGAGGCTTGCAGAGAGGGTTAGCCACCTTCAGGGTGGTCTCCCTCCAGGGTCTGGAGTTAAGAGTGTGGCTGTAGTACCAGCACAACTTTACATGTCTGAACTTTGTTCTTTGTGCAGTGTGTTCATTGCTGATAAACGAAGATGCTGGACCGACTGGGGGAACAGCTGTCGAGGTGTCGCTGATACGCGCAATTCCTATTTTTTGCTGATCACACACTTTTCTGCTTTTTACCCTTCTTGATGTGACAAGTATTTGTATTTGTCAATCGACTTGATGTGACAAGTATTACTAGTAAGCTGACATTGCCACTTAGTGTTTGGGACACTTACTGAGCCGTTTGCCCAGGGACCATGGTTGGATTTGGGCCATTCTTCAGTTGAAAGAACTGACTGTAACGTCTTAACAGTTTCAGAAAGCTTGTTTTTAGACTAAGCTGTTGAGCCTATACTTTCAGTTATTCCTTGATTACTGACCCTTATGAATCAAGCCCTGGCGAAGTCACACAATGTGTGACCCCTGTGATAGGTTCTCTTAATTTTATTATGGTATAAATAGGTCACAAGCATTAGTAGGTGGAAGGTCTGTAGTTTGTCAATATATCCATTACCATAGTTTTAGGTTTTTGCTGAGTTAGTGGGTTTTCTGTTATTTTTGTTATGTTCTCAGACAAATAATTCCATTTACTATTTTTATAACAAGAAATGGACTCCCAATTATGCTTAGTGCTTCTTTAATGACAATCATTTTGCCATGTTAGAAGACACTTTTTTGGAAGAGGACATCTGGGAATACAAATCTAGAAGGAAACCAAAACCAGTAGCTCCAGATAATGGCTCTGAAAAGATTCCAAAATCTGTTGAAAAGGCAACAGATGGAAAATACCAGTCAAAACGAAGCAGAAATAAAAAAGAATTGGAAAGGACCAGAGACACTAAAAAGGAGGCAGAAGACAATGAGATATGTCTTGGAGGAAAACAGAGTCAGACTTCCGTAGCTTTTAGTCAGGATTCAGCTGGAGACAGTATTCAGCAGTCCCAGGATAAGGAGACCACTCCAGCAAAGCATTGTAGAACTCAAAAAAACAAACAGGTTTCCCCAAAGATACGTGCAGTTTATGATGGATACTGTCCTAACTGCCAGATGCCTTTTTCGTCATTGCTTGGGCAAACTCCTCGATGGCATGTCTTTGAATGTTTGGATTCTCCGCAGGTCTCTGAAACAGGTAAGAGCATAAAAGTGGACCAGTTGCTATAGAGTTGACTCTGATCCATGGTGACCCCGTGTTCTCTGAATAGTTTAAAAGGCCTGCATATCAGTCAGACTTACCAGCTCAGTGAAAAGGAATAAGACAAGTGAAAACGGGAAGAGAGATGAAACTGCTTAAAGTATAAATGACTTACTCTGGAAGCAAACAAGTGATACATTTTACCCTTCTGGTGGAAACCCTGGCTGCTAACCAAAAGGTCAAAAGTTCAAATCCGCCAGGTGCTCCTTGGAAACTCTAGGGGCAGTTCTACTCTGACCTATAGGGTCGCTATGAGTTGGCATAGACTGGATGCCACTGGGTTTGGTTTAAGGAGGGTAAAAAGCTACAGTCAATGGTATGATTGTAAAGAAATTGCAGACTTGAAAACAGTTGAGATGCCTCCCTGTATTTCCTGGAAGTTCCTAAGTAGCTCGGTTATTTTTTTCCTAGATGTTAACTGAGCCCCTGCTGTGCTAGGTACTTTCATTTTGTTTACTTGTTTCTCACAAGGAGGTGTAAGGTATGTGGTACTGACATTTTCTAGATGAGGGGTCTTAAAAGTTTAAGTAATTTACCCATTTGCCATCCTTTGTGAAACTATAGAAAAATAGTAATATAGTCCGGTGTTCGGAAACCCTGGTGGCATAGTGGTTAAGTGTTATTGCCACTAAACAAAAGGTCAGCAGTTTGTATCCAGCAGATGCTCCTTGGAAACGCTGTGAGGACAGTTCCACTCTGTCCTGTAGGGTTGCTATGAGTGGCAGTTGACTTGATGGCCATGGGTTTGGGTTTGGAATTTTTTAGTCTGGTATTCTAAATATGGCCGTGTTGTATCCATCATGCTAATGTACAGGAGAGATGAAATGGGAAGAAGTCGTAGGCTATTAGGATGCTAATGATAAAAATATGCCAAATGATAACTCAAGTACTGCTTTTATTATCTCCTAAAATAGACATTGTAACAATATAGTGTATGTGTCCTATTTAAGATGTAGACAGTCCTACTTGGAATATACAGAGAAGGGGTGATTGTGATCATTTTCTAACTTAGAATGATAGACTTTTAAATTTTAAAGAATTAAAATGTAGTAAAATAAAAATAATTGTCAGCTAGTATCATGCTAATGATGATTCTGAAAATACTTTATTAACCTCTAGTTGTGTCACATTCAAGTACTGCATGAAAATGCAAAAGAACTCTTTATATTTTCTAATATTTGGTATGGAACTAGCCTTTTCCACAAAAGTATAGCAAGTGATAACCCCGCCAAATGCAAGTAATTTTGCTTTTGCATTGCTTGAATATCAGAAATGGAGATTGGAGTCCAGTGACGAGCATCTCAGAGTGAAATGTCATATAGCTGGCTGACTTAGAGCAACTCTGAAGCACAGAATAGAACTTCCCAAGTGGGTTTCCAGGGAGTGGCTGGTGGATTCAAACTGCCAGTCTTGGCAGACAGCCGAACTCTTATCCACTGTACCAGCAGAGCTCCTTTGTACGTGAAGCTGCCTAACAAAGATGTCCAGCTGGTTTTTCAGTGACCACACTCCATTGAATAGAATCTAAGATGGACTCTTTTTGGTATTCCACAAATACTTGATGAGGCAATTTTAAGTTCAGTTTTAAGTAACTGAGTCTTTTCATTTCTTGGATAGAGGGTTGTTTTTTAAAAACAAACCTGGACATTAGTACATCTAGGGCTACAGTCAATGGCATTTGGCTTTGGCATGCCAAGATAATTTTCAGACTGTTTTGCTCTGAGTTGGAATTGACTTGACAAGCAATGAGTTTGACAGGTTGAAATAAAAATATGATGGGGAATAGTTTCGAGATTATGAAAGTTTTACTGTTAACCAGCATAGGTCCCTGGCTGCCACAAATGATTTACAGTTGACTGCCAAATGAAGGATTGGGAGTTTGAACAGCTGCGTTACAGAAGAAAGGCTTTGCAATCAGCGTCCCTAACCATTACGGCCAAGGCAACCCTATAGAGCAGTTCTACTCTGTCACACGTGGGGTTTCTGTGAGTCAGAATCAACTCCATGGCAACAAAGATTTTTAGCCAGTATATTAAATTGAATTTCAAATCTTAGAATCTGAAATATTCGGTGTATGAACGGCTATTATGCTTGTTGTTAATCTTTCTAGGATTGTTATTATTTTATCATTCACTTGTATACAATGTAAATGTTAAAAGAATGAATTGTAAATGTTAAAATAATGGACTCTAACTCAATGCTACAGTTATAGATCTTGCTTGATAAGATAGAAATTAATAGTCTTCAAAATATGACTTGAGTTTTGTGTTTAATACTAGTCAATCCTTTTACCTAGTAGCCTGAGTAATACTAAACTAGTGAAACTGATGTCATCAATCTGTAGCAAGTGTTTAGAAAATAGCTCTGTACAAGCATGCCATGGAGTTCTTTTGTTTCAAAGGGGCTCACATTTATAGAGTTACATAGGAAAGGTGTGTGATTGTATAGAAAAAAAGTGTTAGTCTTAAAATGTATTTTTTGAGAAAACATTATTTGAAAAGAAATTTAAGAGTGTCTTAAAAGTGATAAATAGCTCCTTGCAAAATCATACTGAACTAAGTGTTGACATTTTGTGTTTATCTTCTGCTTCCTGCAGTTAAGTATAGCTGTTATCTTAAGGCTTCAAAGTAGGACTCATGGTTTCTACTGTGTGTCATTTCACAGTTGTAATGCTGTCAAAGCTGCATCTCTGCTTTGATCCTCTTAATACTTTTCTTTTCCTTAATTAAAATTTTCAGAATGTCCTGATGGTGTTCTGTGTACCTCAACGATTCCTTCTCATTTCAAGAGATACGCTCACCTCCTGCTGGCTCAAAGGAGGGCAAATCCTAATTCGTTGAACAGCCAGTCACACGCAACAGGTGGTCATTTGAATTGTTCCCAAGAGACTGATTCAGGCGTCCTCTGTAGCCTTGAGAAAACGTGGTTTCTGAATAAGAAACAAATTGAGAACTTAAAAAATGTTACTGATACCCCCTTTATGATGACACAGACTATAAGAAAATGTCAGTCTCCAGTAGAAACCACAAAAAACGTCTCCTTTGCTACAAATATTGGAAAATCCCAGGAAGCTCTAAAATTCACTGAATTTGTTAATAATGACAAGCTGGTAGGAGATAGTTTGCCTCTTGCTGATAAAGAATTAGACAAATGCTTCAGTTTTCCAGCCCCGGAAGACGACTTTAATGACTGTGAAATCTCTTATTCTCCACTTCAAAGTGAAGAAGAAACATATGATACAGATGAAAAGCTAGATGATTCCCAAAGGAAACTATTTTTCACTGAAAACTCAAAAGATGGAAGCCTAGAAGAAGGTGACAACTGCCCTAATTTGCTTAAAAACCTTTGGGAGCCCTCTCTGCAGGACCAGGAAGAAAGCTGCCCAGAGGTGAATAGCTTCTTAACTCAGGATCAGTACAATGGAGAACTATATAAATATAATATGCTTACTGGTTTGTCTCAACTGATTTCCCAAAACAATGAGAGTATTAGTGCATATGGTGATCCAGCACATAGTGGTGACCAGTTTACTTCGTTGCCACCTGTATCAGCAAGGAGACTTGATGCTTCCAATTACCGAGTCACCGAAGCAATACTTGATGAGCCGGAATTTCACTCATTTCAAGCAAATAAACAAAAACAGGCAGCTGAAGAATCAGCTGCCTACAGTCAAGTTTCTCTTCTGTTACTTAAAAGTGAAATGCCAAGCCCTTTTGAAAGCCAAAGAGAAAAGTATCTTTCTTCCCATTTAAACCAAAGGAGGATTATGGAATTATCAAATGAGAACTTTCATGCTAACAATAATATGAATTCAGTATATTTCTGCAGCCAGGCAATAGATGGTACGCTAGACAGTAGAATTTCTGGTTTAAAATCAGAGAGTTTTCCTAGTAGATGTACTCCTGAGTCTATGAAAAGAGTGCCATCTGGTCCTACGTGTGATGCAAGACGTTCTTCCAACAAGGTAATGAAACAAATGGATATAGGTGTGTATTTTGGACTGCCACCCAAAAAGAAGGAAGAGAAATCGCTGGAGGAAAGTGCATTAAAGGGGGCAAACTTAAACCCTGTTGTAAGTCCCCATAAAAAGAGATCCCAGCGGCCCAAGAGAAAAGCTGAAAACTCTTTAAGTGATTTAGAACTTGATCCAAACAATTTAAATGAGAGTCAGCTCCCTGCAAAGCTCTCTAGTGAGAGTTCACAGCATCAAAGAAAGAGACGTAAAGAGTCAAATTCACTACAGGAAGGAGCATCTCAGAAGTCAGACCTCACTTACAATACAGAGTTTGGAGCAGTCAGTTTCAGTAGAGATGAACTCTTGATAAAATCAGCTGGTGGCAGGCCACAAAAGGGGAATACAGAAATCCTGGAGTTATCTAATGCAGGAGGATTAAGAAAAAGGAGATGTCCATTCTATAAAAAAATACCTGGTAAGTTGAAATACCAGTGCTTAATCTAGGTACAGAAACACATTCAACTCTTTTTACTTTCATGTTGTATGTGTGTATGAAACTTTTTTCTTTGTATAGGTTTGTATTTCATGGGCCTCTAGCAATTTTTTCCCCCATTCAATCTCTTTGTTTCATTCAATTCAGCAGACCTTTTTTTCAGCATGTTCTATATAGAAGGTACCACACTAGTTAGGTAGATACTATAGATCATACAAAGATTAACAAGAGCATGTTAGTGATCCCGTTACATATGCAACACCTCTCTGTAAGGACCTCTAATAAAAGGCACTGTCTCAGTGTTCGTGAGAAATATTTAGCATGAAGAAGCTTCAAGGGGGGACTATATCACAGGTTGCATGTGCCATAACAAATGCTAGACATTTAAAACCATATTATAACGTGGTTTCTCTGCTTTTTCTTGTTCTTATAATTTCTCATGCCTTGATAAATGACTTCATAGCAAAGATATTTGGTGAAATTAACTCTATTTTTGAAGAAAGCTGTAACTCTTTCTGAACTCAAGCAGTATGTTTGAGTTCAGAAAGGTTTATAAAAGTGCTTTCTTGATATTCTAGATTTATCATTTGTTCAGAATAGAGAATAGATTTTATGCATGTCATAGAACCAGTTTTATCTTTAGTAATTATTTTGATGAACTCTCTGTACTTGAAGTAAGCCAAAAAGCAGCATACCACATGTTGTTAAGTCCTGATAGAATTATGAACGTGTGCTTGTTTACCTGCTTATCATAAACACATTGAGAGCAGTGTTTCTCAGCGTTTTCTTTCATCCCTGCTGATTCTCTTCTGAGCCTTCTTAAGCACTTTATTCCTTTCTCCTCCACTCCCCACCATGAAATCATTACCAATATGCTGGTTATCTAATCTTACTGTGCTGCACCCCTGTGCATGACCGCAACCTGTATAATAGCCAAAATTTTTGACCTTCGACCATTTTTTCTGCCTTAAGAGTGTATTAGTATCAGTGTTACTGAGAATTCGTCTTTTAGGAGAAAGGTAGCATTCTACTTTTGCTAGTTACTGCAAAAGTAAGGATTTCAGGGGCTACATATCATGAAAGTATTTGATAATACAAATAAGCAAATCAGCCTGTCCATTAGTACTTTTATTTGGTACAGTTATTCATGAAGAATACCCTGAGACATTTGGTGGAAACGTACAAGACTTATTCTCTGGTACCACCTTTTCCTGAATTTCTGTAGTGTAAGCTTGTCAATAAGTTATAAAGTTAAATTGGAAATGAGACATAGAGGGGCTGGAGGGCTCAATATTTAAATGTAAATTGGGTATCCTTTACTTGGAAACCCTGGTGGTTAAGTAGCTAAGTGCTGTGTCTCCTAACCAAAAGATTGACAGTTCACATCCACTAGGCCCTCTTTGAAAACTCTATGGAGCAGTTCTACTATGTCCTACAGGGTTGCTATGAGTCAGATTTGACTTGACAGTGGTGTGTTTGGTTTGTTTTTTTTTTTTTTTTTTTGGTCCTTTACCTGGAAACCCTGGTGGCATAGTGGTTAAATGCTATGGCTGCTAACCAGAAGGTCAGCAGTTGGAATCTGCTAGGTATTCCTTGGAAATTGTATGAGCAGTTCTACTCTGTCTGTAGAGTCCCTAATGAGTTGGAGTTGACTTGATAGCAGTAGGTTTGGTTTGGTTTTAGTTTGCTTGGTATACTCTCGCTCAGCTTGCTGGGTTTCTGTTGTTCTTGCAGGAACTGGCTTTACAGTTGATGCATTTCAGTATGGGGTGATTGAAGGCTGCACTGCCTATTTTCTCACACATTTCCATTCTGATCATTATGCTGGCTTGTCTAAAACCTTCACTTCTCCGGTTTATTGTAGTGAGGTAAGTTCTAATAGTCTTAACTATAAATTTGTTGAGTGTGGAGAATTTCTAAGCAATACGGTCAAAAACGAGAATAATTAAAATTATAAGATCTGTCATGCAAGTAGAAAAGATACAAGAGAACAGATGCCAAATTAAAGTTCTACAATTGAATATATTAATGTCACCAGTTATAATTGAGTTTAAAAACCTGTAGTATATGGATCAATAGGTAAACTGTTCCATGATGCACTGAGATGAACTAGGTGTTATTAAGCAGACTTTTATTGAGTGCTTACAAAGGCGTGCAGGGCAAAGTACCTGCCTTCTAGGAGTATACAGCTACTAGGGGAAATGGATCCACAAATAAGACCACAATGGAATTATGACAGCAACACAAATATAGCACCCAGGTGAAGGAGATGGAGTGCTTCAGTCTGTGCTGGGCTAAATAAGAGAAAGTTGCGTGGAGATACAAGGTCTGACAATTACGTTTGCAAACTCACCAGTGTATGCTTATGTTGGCAGCACTGTACAAACAACTTGGTAAGGTTTCATAACCTTGGTAGATCAGTATCTTGCAGCTGTGTTGGTGTTGATGTGTGGCTTTGTCTTGCTGATTGGTATTCATTATTGTTGCATGCTTTTGTGTGTCATCATGAGAATGTTGGAACTTGAATCAAAGCAATGAACAAACATTACATTTCTTGTTAAACTTGACAAGTGTGGAAGTGAAATCAGAACAAGTTAGTCCGAGTTTATGGGGATAATGCCATGGGGAAAACAGCAGTATACAAATGGATTAAACATTTTTCTGAGGGGAGATAAAGTGTCACTGGTGAAGAGAGATTGGGGCTGCCAGTAACAAGCAGAACTGATGAAAACATTGCAAAAATTCATTGATTTGTGCATCAGAATCATTGGCTGACTGTGAGAAGAATAGCAGACCAAGTAGACATTGATAGAGAAATAGGAAAATTTTAACTGAAAATCTTGGCATGAGAAAGGTGTGTGCAAAAAATGGTTCGGAAGGAGCTCACTGATGAACAAAAGCAAAGGAAAGTCAAAGTTTACCAAGATGTTTTGGAAAGGCAAGACAGTGTTTTGGGCCATGTTCTCACTGGTGATGAAACAGGGATGTACTAATACAACCCTGAAACAATGCATCAAAGCACATAATGGAAGGTAGCCAATTCTCCATGACGAAAAAAGTTCCGTTAGTCCAAATCAAGAGTCCAAATGATGTTGCCAGCCTTTTTTGATATTGGAGGAATTGTTAATTATGAATTTGTACCAACTGGACAAGCAGTTAATCAAGTTTACTACCATTTGGAAGTGATGAAAAGGCTGAGTGAAAAAGTTAGACGAAAATGATACGAACTTGTCACCAGCGACTCATGGCTCTTGTATCACGACAGTGCCAGCTCACATGGCACTGTCTGTGAGAGATCTTTAGCCACTAAACAAATAACTGTATTGAAACACCCTCCCTACTCACCTGATCTGGCCCTCAGTGACTTTTTTGTTTACCTGAAGATAAGGGAAATATTGAAAGGAAGACATTTATTCAAGACATCCAGAGTACTATGGCAACAGCTCTGATGACCATTCCAGAAAAAGAGTTCCAAAATTGCTTTGAATGGTAGACTAGGCACTGGCATCAGTGCATAGCTTCCCAAGGGGAGTACGTCAAAGATGACCATGGTGATATTCAGCAGTGAGGTAGGTAGCATTTTTTCTAGGATGAGTTCACGAACCTGATTGTCAGACCTTGTACCTTGAACCAGTTATTAAAAAGTAAACGTTTGAATGCATATTACTAAGGGCCTTAGCTACAATTTAATTTAATTCCACAGTTTTCTGGGATTATCTTCTTTTTATTAATGGGGCCACTGAGGTTTGTAACATGAAGAGGTTAAGTGACATGCTCTGGATCACAAAACTAGTCGTGAGAGGGCCAGAATATGAATGTGTGTTCTGATTTCAGAACCTGGTAGAAGAAAGAGGAGAGAGCATTCAAGGTAGAGGACAGAGAGTGTAGAGAAGGTGAGACACCTGTGAAATATGCCTATTCCAAGCTCTTCAGAGAATTCAAGGTTAGAACAGGAGATGTGGGCAGGGGCCAGATAACCAAGGGTTTCCTATGTCATACAGGAGATGAGGGACGTATCACAGGTGAGGGAGAATCAGTGACTTTTTTAAGTGTAGTAGTGACAGAGTCGTTTTAGAGAGATTACCCTCCTGACATTGTGGAAGGTTTACTTGAATCTCACTGAGAAAAGGAGACTATTGAGATACTTGACTCTGAACAATGGAATATTTACTTACTGTTTTACTGTATCGGCACATCCTGTTTTGCAGATAACTGGCAATCTGTTGAAGAACGAGCTGCACGTGCAAGAGCAATATATCCATCCGTTGCCAATGAACACTGAATGTATAGTGAATGGTGTCGGAGTTGTTTTGCTTGACGCCAATCAGTAAGTAGTATTTAAGTTACCTTACTAAAGGCCCTTTTTATAAAAATAGTCAAAAGAAAAAAATAAAGCAAAGGTGAAAAACATGGCATCTTTATGTAAAACCTTTATTATGACTAATGTGCTTGATATTTTTGAAAACCTCAGTAAAACATGTTTCTGCTTTTGAAAACAATAATGTACCCAGTTACACATCAGATTAAATGTAGAGAGAGCCTCTAAATGTTATCTCACTCCATCTTTTTACCCAGTTTAGATTGCTGCGCTTGACATGAGACTGTATTGTGTTTAAAAGGAAAAAAAATGTGCTGTAGCATGTTGCTGCCATGCTTCGTAAGATTGTTTTTGCCATTTTCTTTGCTGTCGTCTACAAATTCACATAGAGATTAGAGGGATTTTTCTCTTTAAACTAACAAATATTCAGGCTTTTGCTGCGAAAACCATTGCCAAAGTGCAATTGTCAGCTATGCTCCTGTGAAAATATATTACGATTTTAAAAAATACGTTGCTGGCTTTCATGTAGTCATATTAAGGATTTTTGTGTCTGTTTTCATAGTGGGTATTGATCTGTAGTTTTTTTGTAATGCTTTTTTCTAATTTTATTATCAGGGTAGTGCTAGCCTCACAAAGTATTATGTTCCCTCTTTATTTTCTAAATAATGTTGTGGACTATTGGTATTATTTCTCCTCTGAGTTTGATAGAATTCCCCAGTAAAATCATTAAGGCTTTAATTTTGAAGTGGAGTGATTAAATAGAAGGATTGTCATTACAAATTTAATAATTTCCTATATTTTCTTGAAATTCTAAAATACAAGTTCTGTATGTTTTGGCAGTAATTTACAAACCCCATTACATTGAGGTCCCCAAACCAACATCATTCTGGATGGCTTGTTAGAAGGACTCACAGAACTCAGAAAAGCTATTGCACTCCATTTATTATAGCGAAAGGACACAGATTAAAGTCAGCAAAGAGAAAAGGGTTCATGGGGCAAAGTCCAGGAGAAACGAGGCATGGGCTTCCAGGTATTCTTTGTCAGGAGAGTCACACATTAGTTAGTGGTGTTGTGGTTATTAGGTGTCCCTGAGTTGATTTTGACTCATGGGTACCCCATGTGACAGAGTAGAACTGCCCAGAGGGTTTCCTAGGCTGTCCTCTTTATGGGGGAGCCCTGGTTGCATAGTGGTTGCTAACCAAAAAGGTCTGCAATTCAAATCCAACAGCCACTCCTTAGAAACCTTATAGGGCAGTTCTGCTTGGGTTGCTCTGAGTCAGAACCAACTCAGTGGCACCTAACAGTTACAACAATCCTTATGAGAAGAGATCACCAGGTCTTTTTCCCACAGAGTTGCTAGTAAGTTCAAGGGACCACCGTTTTCAGTTAGCAGCTGTTCCCTTAATCATTGTACCATTAGGGAGCCTTAAGAATAGTGTACCAACACCGAACCTGTTGCCATCGACTCTGTCCTGGCTCATAGAGACTATCGGACAAAGTAGAACTGTCCCATAAGGTTTCCAAGGAGGATCTGGTGGATTTGAACTGCTGACCTTTTGGTTAGCAGCCAACCGCTTAACAACTGCACCTCCAAGGTTCCTGGTGCATAACAAAACCCCAGACTCCCTGCCATCTAGAGTGACTGTAAGGGCAGAGCAGAGCTGCCTTTTAGAGTTTCCAAAGAAACTGGTGGATTCAAACTGCTGACTTTTTGGCTAGCAGCCATAGCACTTACGCACTATGCCACCAGCATTTCCAAGTGCATAAAAGGGCTTAGTTCTCCTGGCAGTGTGTGTGACAACACATGGCAAAAGCTCACTAACGGAGAACACTCACCTGAACCTCAGTTTTTTATTGGGGCGTCAGTCACATAGGCATGGAGCACCCATGTGGCTCATCTCAAGTTCTAAGACTGCAGACCCCCTTCACCGTAGTTTCCGTTGGTAGCGTCAACCATCAGGTCAGACTATTACCCCGTGGCCAAGACTTCAGGCGTGCAAAAACAGTTTCATCAGACAGAATATTCCAAGGGCCAAGAGCTCATCTCCCAAGAGCCAGTCCTGAAAACATACCTTTCTTGGGACTTTACAGGCTTTGAGCAGCTTAGGCCTGGTGGTCTTCTTACATCCACTTTCTTTAAAGGTATAAATTTCCTTCAGTGAAAGGACTGTCTTTCCTGCGTAGTGCCATGCTACATCATGGTTAGCTAATCAGTTGTGCTAATTTGTTGATAGTGACATAGCTAGTCTTCCTTAGGTGGGTTTCGTGTGGTAAAAAGACTATTTCTTAACATGTTTCTTTTCAGCTGTCCAGGTGCTGTCATGTTCCTTTTTTACCTTCCTAATGGGACTGTCACGTTACACACTGGAGACTTCAGAGCTGACCCCACCATGGAACGGTCTCTTCTAAGGAACCAGAAAGTCCACACGCTTTACTTAGATACAACGTAAGAGAGGTTTCATATGTATGCTTCCTTCATATCAACAGCATTTGCTCTGTAGATTGTGAATCATTTGAGTACTCTTTGATTATTTGCATAGGTAATCAAAATAGTGATTTCATTGTCAGTGATCATTTTAAGGCCTCAGAGGGATGCTGTTTAAAAATTTGGTTACTTAAGGGCGGTTTGGGATTCTATGTCTTGTGTAATTACCAAAGCTGAAAAAGACAAAAATAAGTCGACCTCATAAGAACCCTATACGACAAAGTAGAACTGCTCCACAGAACTTCTGATAACTGGCAAACCCTGGTGGATTTGAACTGCTGATGTTTTTGTTAGCTATGATAGCTCTTAACTATTACACCACCTGGGTTTCCTAACTGATTACAGCTTAGCCTTTTTTTGTAATTTCTTTTTGAAAATGTGGTTTATGGTAAGAATCCTGTTTCTGAGGCAAAGAAGAAAAATTTAGGACAAGCTTCAGGAAAACCTCTTTTTAGGTTTTCTTTTCAAAATAGTCATGTAACTGTTAGGTATAATTATGAAGAGAAAACAGATCAGATAAGATTTTGTTTCTGAGAATCGAAGTTACATTTCTTCTTTTCTTAAAAAGGTAATTTAGGTAAGTGACAGCTTTGAATTTCTAAGTGCCATAGATGTAATGGCATATGCCAGTATCTTTTTATTATTTTTTAAAACACCTCATCAATTTTTTAGAAAGTGTTAACCTATTTCAATCTGTTCAAGGAGAAGCTTATGCAGCATATTTTAATAAAAGATGATCATTTCACATCCAATTTTCTAACACTACAGCTCATTTTTTCAGTCTTTTGTGTGTATTTTTAGTAGATAAATTAAAATAAAAACATTTTCTTATTTCTTAGTTTTATTCTACATATAATTATGAATTTCTCAGTGGATTTTTGTAAAGGACTTTTTTTTCCTATTTATGACTGTTAACCAACAAAAGCATTTCAAACTGAGAAAAATATGTTTTCTTAGTATATTTTACGACACTTTAGTGAAAAGTCACATAATTTTCATCATATGTATGAGGACTGCCAGTTAAGTTCACAAACTCATCCTATAGAGGTGCTACATATCTCATTGCTGAGTATTACGTGGTCACCTTCAAAGTACCCCTTTGGGAAGCTGTGCACCGATGCCGGCGCCCACTCCACCCTTCAGTGTAGTTTTGGACCTCCTTGTCTGGCATGGCCATTAGAACTGTTGCTGTATTAGCCTTGATGTCCTGAATGCCGTCAAAATGCCTGCCTTTCAGTATTGCCTTTGTCTTTAGGTAAAGAAAAAAGTCACTAGAGGTCAGATCAGGGGAGTAGGGAGGGTGTTCCAATACAGTTATTTGTTCACTGGCTGAAAACTCCCTCACACACAACTCTGCATTTAAGTTCATGAACTTGCCATCATGCCACCATAGACAAAGAAATTTTGGAACTCTTTCTGGAATGACACTGGTGTCAGTGTGTAACTTCCCAAGGGCGGTACATCAGAGGTGACCATAGTGATATTCAGTAAATGAGGTGTGTAGCACTTAGAGCAATTAAGTTTGTGAACTTAATTGTCAGACCTCATATGTATGTATATGTGAAGATAGATTGTAGTCTTGGGGTTATTTTTCCACTGAGTATCACTATCTTGAGATAGACCTACCCGGGTCTGTTGTGTTCCTACATTGCTATGTAAGAAAGTTTTCTGTCTCTCCGTAAGGAAAGAATCAACCATGTGAATATTAACAGTTTGACTTTAAACTACATTAAGTTCACATTTAGTTTCGTTGTTTTAATAAAACAGTTCTTCAGTCCAAATGTAAGCCAATCAGTGATATTTCCTTTGATTGTGCTAAGGTTTTTGTTTTTTTTTTTTGAAAGATATTGACAGTGAGTCAGCTCATTATTAAAATAACTGGCTAGAAGTATTCTTTTTGAAAAAAAATGTTTTCAAAAAGGCAATTTCATTATTTAAGGGCTATTGAAAGCTTAATGAAAAAGGTATATTGAATGCCTACAGTTTCATCATAAATTATCAGCAGCTACTAACAAATATTTTAACCACAAGCAGTGAGCCAACTGCAGTGCTGTTAATAAAATATATTATACTACTGTGCTGTGTAATTTTGTTAAAAGTATGTTTTCTAAAATAGCATCCAACTTAATGCCATGGCTTTTTTATTGTTCCTTAATAAGTGCCATATTTCCTTATTACAGATATTGCAGCCCAGAATACTGCTTTCCATCTCAGCAAGAGGTTATCCAGTTTGCCATCAACACCGCCTTTGAGGCTGTAACCCTAAACCCACGTGCCCTGGTTGTCTGTGGCACTTACTCTATTGGAAAAGAGAAAGTCTTCCTAGGTGAGTGGAGGCCGTATCTAATTTACATTAATATATCATAAAGACCAGATTCTCTTTGCATAGGGCCTTTTTAAACTCTTATCTTGGAATTGATGTTTATTTTGTAAAATGGCCCAGTATTACCTTTGAAGTTAAAACAAAATATGGTAGAGTTGGTTACACTTGTACCTTTTCTAAGTCGGTTTATGGTAGACTTGACAGCTATGTGATGCCTGCAGAGCCGACATTCATACGTTAGTTAGTACTTTAATAAACTTTGAAAGAGGACTAATGCATAGTTGTATTGCTGTGTTCTTTCATAGTTGTATTGCTGTGTTCTTTGAGGTTAGCCATCAGTTAATTATTTTAGAGAACAGCTATAATTGTTCTTAATGGATTTTTGGAAGCATAATTGTGTAGTTGATACAGCTAGTATTGTATTGTTTTGGAAAGTACTTTAATTTCTTTTTTATTTTTGCTTCGGGAACCTTCTATGGAGCCCTGGTGGTGCTCTAGTTAAGCACTGTGTTGCTAACTGAAAAATTGGCAGTTCAGATCCCGCAGTGACCCTGCAAAAGAAACGACCTGGCAATTTGCTCTGTAAAGATTGTGTAGCCAAGGAAGACCTGTGGGACAGTTCTTCTCTGTCCTATAGGATTTCTGTGATGCAGTGTCATATGACTCGATGGCATATAATGCCAGCAACAAACCCTTCTGAAGTATGGTTGTGTATGTCCAACATTAAAAAATGAAGTGATAAAGCCGGGGATTTACCTCTTCCAAATTTGGTTTTTTTCTTGTTCTACTGATTTACATATGTCTTTTATAGTTCTTAAATAATAGGCCTTGGAAAGTAAACTGACTTTCTCACAATGTGTTCCACACATTTTGCCAATAGAATTAGTCAGCCTTTCTGAGATATTATGGCAACAAATGTGAATTTTAAAAAATTTATTATTACTTGATAAATTACATATATATAGAATTTATATTTTGTATGTTTTAATTATATATATTTTTTCAAAGCCTAGTAATTTTACTGTTTTTAACCTTTTCCTTTGCTTATAGCAATTGCTGATGTTTTGGGTTCAAAAGTTGGCATGTCCCGAGGAAAGTATAAAACATTACAGTGTCTCAATATACCAGAAATCAATTCCGTGATTACTACAGACATGGGCAGTACCATGGTTCATCTCCTACCAATGATGCAAATTACTTTTAAGGTAAGTGTCCAGGAGGAGGACTGTAATAAAAGAGATGGCTAAGAGTTGGTGAAGGTATGGAAAAATTGGAACCCTCCTTCTTTGCTCCTGGGGTTGTAAAATGGTGTAGCTGTTTGGGAAAACAGCAGTTCCTCAAACAGTTAAAGACAGAGAATTACCATATGATCCAGTCCTTCCACTCTTAGGTATATACCCAAGAAAAAGGAAGATAAAAACTGATCCACATATGTTCGTAGCAGCTTTACTACCCAAAAAGTAGAAACAGTGCAAATACCCATGAATAGATGCATGGATAAACAAAATATGGTATATCCATACCATATTTAATCCCCAACTTATTGCTATCGAGTTGATTTTGACTCATAGAAACCCTACAGGACAGAGCAGAACTACCCCATAGAGTTTCCAAGGAGCACCGGATGATTCAAACTGATGACCTTTTGCCTAGCACCTATAGCACTTAACCGCTATGCCACCAAGGTTTCTGTGTCCATATGGTGGAATATTATCTGACCTTAAAAAAGAATGAAGTACTGATACATCTCCAAAAAAGATGAATTTTGACAGCAGTGTGCTGAGAGAAGCCAAACACAAAGGCCACTTGTATGCTTTTTCTTCTGTGAAGGGCCCAGAATAGGTAAATCCATGGAGACAGAACGTGGCTTGGGGGCTGCCCATGGTTGGAGAAGTGTAGAACGAGGAGGGCCTGCTAATGGGTACAGCATGTCTTTTTAAGGTGATGAAAATCTTCTGTGGTCAATGGTAATGGTTGTCCTACTTTGTGATTATACAAAAAGCCACTGAATTAGACACATTAAAAAAAAATTATAAAATACTAATAGAAAACACTAATACTTACGAGATTAAAAAAAAACCATTAGGAAGTGAGGGGTTGGAGAAGCGTAGAACATGGCTGTGAAGAGGAGTTGCCCATTTTGATGCTGGAGGGAGGCACGTACAAGGGGCTCTGTTTGGTTTTTTGTTTGTTTCAGCTACAAGTTGAGAATTTTCATATTGTGAGGGAGAACAGTCAGTGGATAGGGAAAAATAAAAGGTATGTGGAGAAAGGATGAATGAATGAAATATGGTTTCTGGGAAGACATCTGGGACCCAGGTAAAGGGATTCATGAAAGCTATGCAGAAGAGCGTCATCTCTTCCTCTCCATCAATTCCTGCCTAGCTGACTACTCTTACAGATGTATTTTTTTGTATTACACATTGTATTACACATGTATTTATAAATCCAAACTTATATTTACAAGTCCACACTTGTATGAGAATTAAATCATCAAACAACTGTAAACTCAAGTACAGTTTTGTTGTTATTTTTTTAATGACAGGAATCAAATTGGTTTTAATGACACCAAGATATGTCCCTTCATACCTTTTATTTTAAGACTAGTGTCCTTTAGAAGGAATAATCTGGAGTCATAAAGTCTGTGTTGTTTCTGGGTTTGTCATCTGTTGCTGATAGTGGCTGCAGTTGCCCTTCCCTTTCCTCCATTAAAGTGACCAGGTATTAATGGCATGTTTGAAGGTCTCTTATCATCACAGCACAGATGGGGCAGAAACTGGTGGTTATTGTTAGGGCTGTACTTTACTTACTAATTATAGGCGTGTTTTTACCAACCAAAAATAGTTTTGTTGCATCAAAGTTAATGACTTTTTGTGAAAACATAAACCTAATAAAATTTTCATTATTTCCAAGGCATGCTTGAAGGCCTTTGACAGTTTGTGACTGGTACCGTTCATGCTGTCCAGCTCAGCTTTGGGGTTCATATATTTACTGCAGTACAGTTGATGACCATTACCGATTGAAATTGATTGATGGAATGTGGTAAAACATTATAGCAACAATACTATAGGGGATTATTATGATCATAGTGGTACATGCTAAAAGCATTTTCCCAACAAACTGGTTATCAATAACAGAGACAAGTCATTGATCAGGGATTTTATGTTGACTGAATTATTCTTAATAAACTTTTTCTTGAGAGTGGTTTTCAAACTGTGGTTAATGGACCACTAGTGACTATTTGCAGTCTTTTCTCAAGGTTTGCTAACATGATAATGTCATATGTTTTTGTCTGGTGGACAGGTTTATGATATTTTTATGTTTAATAGGAATGGATAAGAAGGACCTTTTTGGTGGTACATGAATGAATTGCTCTAAACTTCAGTAAACTATTTACCGTTTCAAGGGGGAAGAGACAAAAGGAGCAGGCTTAGTAACCAAGCAGATAACAGTGTATTAGATAAGTCCTAAACCAACTAAGGCCAAAATTAGAAAATTTCCAGACACAAGAATATTACAATGGAGACAGTTTTATATCATAACTTAAGCTTTTTTTTTTAATGGGCAATAGTTGGCAAAAATTGTGACTGTTTAACGGCAGGTATTCCTGTATTGACTTCAAATTAATAAAATATTGTTGTTTGATATGAAAGAGAAGTCAACGGATTGTTATCAGTTCAGCAATGAAATACAACTAAAAAACAGAAAAAAATATTCAGCCTCATACCAGTAATCCATCACAGACATAAAACGATGATATGTTTGTCTTCTCGCAAACTGGCAGGCTTTTAAAAATGTACAGTCTGGCATGTCATACACTTTAAATAGTGTAAATAAGGGATACTCCCTTTAATACAGCAATTCTACTTTTTGGAATTTCTACTAAAAGCCTGCTACTTCGAAAAAAGGTCACACCATAAGGCTGGTGGTGATAGGGACGAGGAGAGTTAGAAGAGGCTAAGAAAGGGCAAATTTGTTTCCATGAGAAAAGACCTAGAAAATGAAATTTATTGACTCTCCTTCCTGGGCTGTCCGCTTCGAGAAAGGGAAGGCTTTGTCCTTTTCACGGCTCTGACAGTAGCACCTGGCAGGGTACTGGAACAAATATTTATTGAGTAAATAAAGAGATTGATGGATGAAAGGATGTATCTGTGATTTTTTTAGTACTACATACCAGCATCATTTAGAACACTTTAATATTTCATAGTATATAGGATTAAGGAAGAAAGAGACACTTTAGGAATTTCTAGAAGATTCAGCATACATTTTAGATGTGTTATTTTTAAATAAAACTAGAATTTTATTATAAATTTGCACTAAACTCTAGGTTTTAGTCTTAAGACCAAAGTTATGATTTTCTGTGTCCCATGTGCTATTATATCTATAACTGGATTTCCTGTACCTTTCAAAGATTGAACTTTGGTAAGTGTTTTCCTAGAGTTCTATCAAATGTCATCATTTCTAATGACTTTTGTGGGGGGTGGGGGAGGTTGTATTACACTCAGGATTTATAACCAAAACCCAAACCAAACTCACTGTCATCAAGTTGATTATGACTTATAGTGACCTTACAGGGCAGAGTAGAACTGTCTTACAGAGTATCCAAGGAGCCACTGGTAGATTGGAACTGCTGATGTTTTTTAACTTATTCTAATTCGTGTTCAAAAGATTGTAAGAGGTAAAAGCTTGAGAAGAGTGTTACTGTGTCTCTTTAAACAATAGTCTGTATTGAGTGACCTGCTCTTCTTAGAATATGATGTCCATGTATATCTGTTACTTCTCTGTTGGTACGGGTGCCTGAAGAATGTTTGGATTGAGGTTTACTAATGTAATATTTGTATTTCTATATTCTGGGATATGGGGAGAGAGACACACACACACACACACACGTGAGAGAGAGTACATTTGCTTTATTTGTAGCCATGTGAGCTGCTATTTGTTTAGATATAATTACTCACATTCAAAGTCAGTTGTGCTACTTTTTGGGGTTGTCCTTAAGCTTAATAGAGGGGAACTTTTTTTCCCCAGTGATTTTATTTTTCAAATGTATAGATGGCACCGAGGTGTTACACTGCATAACCAATAAAAACTCCCCATGACTGTTTTACTGTACATAGCCTATCTTTACTGACCAGTAAATCAAGATGCTGTTTTTATTTAACAGGGTTTACAGAGACACTTGAAGAAGTATGCTGGGAAATATGATCAGATCTTGGCCTTCCGACCCACAGGGTGGACACATTCTAATACGTTAACCAGTGTAGCAGATACTGCTCCCCAGACCAAAGGAAACATTTCAATATATGGTATAGTTATTAAATTCTCTTACTTGTACTGTTTGTAATTTAAATTTTTTTTAAAAAGCTGTAAAATTGAGTTTGAAGGGATGAAAACAGGCACTGAAGAGTCAACAATTTGAGAGTTAGCTTTTCTGTCTCTGTCGTTTATGCCCTGATCTTCAAGACATAAACTGATGTAAAGGAGCTTGATTGTAGTAAACATGGGAGAATGCAGATCATTTCATCTGTGGGACAAGTGATACTTAAAGGAAGTGATACTTTCTAGTGATACTTGAAGGGCAGTGCAGTTATATATTGAAAATCTAGATGAGTGTGTGATTGCAAACAGAAAGGCAGTGGTTTTGATGTGGTAAGAGCAAACAATACAGGCAACTTTAGTTTCTTCATCTCTTGAGGAAGGTTTACCACTTCCTGCCAGTGTTAGCTACCAGTAGGCTGGTGCTGGCTGATGGAAACATTTTTGATATGTCACTAGAACAGTGACTTACTTTAGCCTCTAAAGAACCTCCCTGCCTTTCTTACTGTATTTCATCTTCTGTGAAGACATGCTTTGCACTCTTTTTTCTTTTTGCTTATTTTCGTGGGTACAATGCTTAGTTTGTGTGGAATCTGCTTACTGGCCCTTAAGAATCAAGAATCTCTTGCTCACCAGTCTTCAGAATTTACTCCTGTTTCTCACAGGATTTTCTTGAAAGCCATACCTGAGCAAAGTACATAAAGGAAAGGGTATCTAAAAAGAAGAAAAATTATAATAAGTAGAAACATATACTGTACTATGTATATATAAATGTATACAAACATAATATACTATATAATATAATTAATATAATATAATAGAGGTACATATTTTTAATTATCTTTTGTGTGTGTGTGTTGCAGGAATTCCTTATAGTGAACACAGCAGCTATATAGAAATGAAACGTTTTGTCCAGTGGCTGAAGCCCAAGAAAATCATACCTACTGTAAATGTCGGCTCCTTGAAAAGTAGGAATGCCATGGAGAAATATTTTAAAGAGTGGAAATTGGAAGCTGGATTTTGATGATACCCCACAGGACTGAGAAATAGTTAACAGCGGTGGTGGGTAACTCGTTCACTTCTGGTGAAAAACCTCATGAAGCTCACTCTGATAGCTTATTTTTTCTTAATGTTTGAACCACACACTTATGTGCCAGATGCCTCTCAGGACTGCCAGTGTTAACTGAGACCCAGTCACCCTAATGTCCTTAACATCTTGCCCCTTCCTGTGGGGTGTGTTGCAATCTGTGTCTAGCTTTAGAGAAGGAAACAAGTCAGGTCTGGGGACCAGATGGCTTCAAGATACTAGATAAACTAGATTGAAAGCATTAAATAAAAGGTATTATGTATCTTTAAAATTATTTTATATGGAACATATTTTATAAGCTAGAACTTTTATATTAAGTGCATACATAAATAAAAAATTAATCCTTGATTTACAGTAGTGTTTTTTGGGTCTGTAATTCTGACCTTCATGTGTTTTGATAAAATCTCAAAGAAAATAATTCAACCTTTGACTCTGAAAAAGATGACTCTAACTGCCTTCAAGATAATCACCTAATAAAAAATACATAAATGATGCTTATCTGAACTGTTGACTCAAGATGTCAGATAATGGAAAGTTTAGATTGCAGCATTTTTTTAAAAAGTACAGTTATAATTTTTTATGGATCTTGCTGTCTCCAGCACAGATTAAGTAGCTGGTCCAAATGAACAAGAGTATGTTTTCTGGGGTCCAAATAAGGAATGGTCTAGCATTATGGTATACATGTGTGTTTATGTGTATTCTGGCATGAGCTCTAGCAGGGAAATGAATTTGGGATTTCTTAATAAATGATTTCATGGAAAATTATTGTCGACTACTATTTTTATCTCCAAAAGGAGAATATTCCACATGAACCTTATTTTCATAAGCTTGGATTTTACTTTGTTTTGGAGGTATGAGATTTAGGGATCCCATTTAGGAGAAGAAAAGCTTTTAGAAGGCATGTTGGTGGTAAACCCAGTTGAGCTATGTTCTCAGCTGACTTCAATTGCAAATTTATAGTATTTTAACTTGCTTTGATGTTTTAATTTTTTTCTAAGTTATTAGGAGTTGTACTTACCAATTTTTCTTTATAGCCTACAGAGATAGGTATATTTATAGCCTACAGAGATGGGGGAAGATGTCAGGTAGTTTAAGGTCATTTTATTATTGCCATCAGTTTTTTTTTCCTAGTATTGTCATTTTTCAGTAGTAAGAAGATTTTTTTATGATTCTGAATGTTTGTCTTTGAAAATCCAGGCGTTATTTTAAGAGCAGCCTCAGCCTTTTTATTATCCACTGCAAAGCATCTTTCTTCATGAATATCACCATTATAGCAGCTGGGAATAGTTTTGTTTTGCTGCTGTTGCTACAGAACATGCAAAACCTCATTTAAGGATTGGACTGAATAGTTTTATAATGAGCCACATTTACAACCAGACTTTTCTAGCTTCTATTGAGAGTCGTGTGCTGAATTTTTAGTTCCGATACTTCACTGTCTGGTAGGTAATAACTGTTCTGTTTTAAAGCAGAATCTACCACCAACCTAAAAGAGTTGAACTATAGCTCTTTAACACCTTAAAAAAACTGTATAGAGAAGAAGTAGAATTAAGCCAACACGGGAAATTGTAACACTGTATTTCTTCATAGCTCTTCAGAAGCTTCTTTACAATCTTACCTGACATTGACCATTGTGATACCAGGTTGAGTGATATGCAGTGGGAAGATTTCAAGTTCTCATGATTTTTATGTAACAGAAAAGCCTTTTTCACTTGCTGTCAAGTCCTTTTAAATCTAAGTCATCTAGTCCTTATCTACAAGATCTGACAAGTTGGCGAAAAAGTGCTACATACCTCGTTGCTGAATATCACTACAGTCACCTTTGAAATACTCCCGTTGAGAAGCTATGCACCAATGCCAGCACCTAGTCTACCCTTCCGAGTAGTTTTGGAGCTCTTTTTCAGAAATGGCCATCAGAGCTGTCTGTTGTAGAACGCTTGATATCCTGAATGTCATCAAAATGTCATCCTTTCAGTGTTTCCTTCGTCTTCAGATAAAGGGCAAAGTCATTGGGGGCCAGACCAGATCAGACAAGCAGGGAGGATGTTCCAATACAGTTACTTGTTATTTGTTTACTGGTTAGAAACTCTATCATGGACAACTAGACAATTAAGTTCGCAGACTTGCCGCCATGCCACGTTGTGCAAAGGCCATTCCAGAAAGAGTTTCAAGATTGCTTTGAGGCATAGAGTATTCAGCAATGAGGTATGTAACACTTAGAACAATCAAGTTCAGGACTTAATTGTTGGACCTTGTGTATTTACTAATGTATGCAATATGAAGCTGGTTTTCAGAGCAACTAATTTAGGTGGAAACTTGTTCAATTATTGAGTTACATTCCTGTGGGCCAAAGGCATTCAGAATTTCTTTATTGAATCTTGACCAGCCATCCATAATACCCATACCAAACCCACTGGTCTTGAGCCGATGCTGACTCACAGTGACCCTATAACACAGAGTAGAACTGCACCCTAAAGTTCCCAAAGAACACCTAGTGGATTTGAACTGCCAGTATTTTGGTTAGCAGCTGTAGCATTTAACCGCTGCTCTGCCATGGCCTTCTAACCATACACAATAGACAAAGGAATTAAAAAAAAGAATCATTTTCAGGTGCTAACCTTCAAAAATGATCTCTCTTGAAAGAGCTGTGTCACTGGCTTGTAACGTGGTTTTAATATTGTTCATTCAGTCTGCTTGGTTTTGATCTTAGAAAGATGCTATTAGGAAGTTATTTGAAATCAGTAAAAAAAAATTAAGTCAACCCATATGACTAATAATTGAACAGTGTCTACATCTGAATAGTCAGAAACCTTTAACTTGATAATCATTTTAATAGGCCAATTCAGTTTCATCTTTCCTTTTCACTTAGTATCTACCCTTCCTCCCCAAAGTAGTGATTGCTCTTTCTGTAATAACTCTTCCCCATGATTTCACAGTTTTATTTTTTTATGAACCAGAAATAATTTATCAAACATTTGTATGGGGTATCATTGTTTTTGTAACATCAAATGTCATACAAAATGATGGCTTCTTTAAATATTCACAGCAAGACCAGTATTGAGATGAGGCGGGAGGGGAGGGGTGCCTGTGGTGAAATGCTGAAAAGACACATAGATTTGAAAAATTGACACTGTACTTTCAGGACCACGCAAGTGAGTCTCTCCTTAGTTTCACTCTTTAAACACATACCTTGCCGCACCCTGGTCCTAACTCTGATGCTTAGCACCTAATTATGAGGTCTGATGATTAAATCTATGAACTTCATTGTTCTAAGTGCTGCATACCTCACTGCTGAGTATTGCTACCATCACCTTCACTTCAAAGTACACCTTTTGGGAAGCTATGCACTGATGCCAGCGCCTAGTCCATGCTTCAGAGCAATTCTGGAACTGTTTCTGGAATGGCCATTGTGCACTGCGGCACAGTGGCAAGTCCAAGAAATTGTCCAGTTGTCTGTGAGGGAATTCTTAACCAGTGAACAACTGTATTGGGACCCCCTCCCTACTCACCTGATCTGGCCCCAGTGACTTTTCTTTACCCAGAGATAAAGGAAATATTAAAAGGGAGACATTTGGATGATGTTCAGGACATCAAGGGTAACACAACGACAGCTCTGATGGTCATTCCAGGGACAGAGCTCCAGAACGGCTTTGAAGGGTGGACTAGGTGCTGGCATCAGTGCAGCTCCCCAAGGCGGAGAGTCTTTTGAAGATGACCATAGTGCTATTTAGCAATGAGGTCTGTAGCACTTTTTCTAGGATGATTTCATGAACTCAATTGTCAGACCTCATACGTGTTTTGGCAAACCCAGCGTGATTTTTGAACAAAAAACAAGTTGTTAGAACTTTGGTTTTTGTATATTTTGAAACACAAATATCTGAGTTTAAGAAAGTACATTTAAAAGAACTTCTGGAGTCATCAGTACAGAGCTAATTAGGACCAATTTATCTGAAGCACTGAAACTCAGATTCCTTTAAGATCTGGCTTCATCAGTGTACTGTGAACACATGCAGGCCAGAACCCTGTTGGATTCATCTTTATGATCTACTGTATTTCTAGTGTCTGGCCTGGAGACAGTATGAAATGGTAAACACGTGAGTGGATCTTAACTGGAAAATCCATCTACATTCTAAGAATTGACATCCACATTTTTTTTTTTTTTTTAACATGTGTTCCTCAGGTGTAAATAGTTTTATTGCAGGAAAACCACTAGAAATTCAAATATATGAAAACTACTCAGCTATGTGTTGGTACATTAAAATGTCTGTTACTTAAGTCCAATTCACTGTAGGAATACTTTAGAGAATAAACAAGCCTTTGTTTTTTTCATCAAGATATAGCACTTCAATGTAACTATTAAAAGCGGGCAGTAATCATTTAAATTCTCCCTCCCAAAACTTACACTCTTATCAGTCGACTTGTTGCTGACCTAAAGCAAGTTTGCTCCGCTTGTCACTGATGGTCAAAATTCAGAGGCGGCATGGGGTTCAATGCTTTATTCGCAGATAATCAGCAAATCCAGAGGACAGCAAGAATAGTTTCTCAGAAAAAAAACAAAAACAAAACCTATTTGGGTTACATTTCTAGCAGTTTTTTTAGTCAGAATTTGAAGGGGTAGATGTTTGCCATAGAACAATAGTCAGGAGTCACAAGATTTCATTGCAGCATGAGGTTTCATTACATCTTATCAGTGTGAATTACCCAAAATTTCATTGTCTCTCTTTGAGGTCTTAATCAGTTCTACTTCCTCAGGGATAGGGAGAGGAAGAGATAGGGAGATGAATGCAGACCTGCTAGTCTGGTCTGAAGGTGGTAGTTGAGGCAGAAGGTGGAATGTAGCTAATAACCTACACAACCTTTGTTAGGGTCTTACATTTACCACCACACTGATTAACTGCTATTTTTGGAGTTGTACAGAAATTAAGATGAGAATATTTCGGTTTAGTATGCCTTTGTTGAGTGATTATTCTGTTCATGGTGACGAACATACTGTGCTTTGTTAGGGTATTCATGCATAAACAAAATAGTCTCATATCAAAAATGTAATACTGGGAGAGAAACACATGTCCTTAGGAACCACACCACTCAAACCATGAGAAGTGGTATAAGACTAAGTACCATTGAAGCACTGAAAACGGAGGATTAGTTCTTATCAGGCAGGCTGAGGGAGGATCTCTAGAGGGGTTGACTTTTGATATAGACCCTAAAGATAAAACAGACTTTCTATAGACTGTGAAGAGCAGGCTGAGAGTCAGCAAAGGGCCTGGAGGAGTGACATAAGGCACAATGTGCAGAAAAGGAACTTGGAGCAGGTTGGTGTGTTGGCGTGTGAAACTCAGGCTGGAAAGGATAGGTGGGGGAAGATGGCAAAGAGCTTCAGTATCCGTACTAGGGAGTTTGGAGGTTATTCCCAAGAAAATCAGATTTCCTGAAGATCTGGGCACAGTTAACATGTATTAGGGGATGGAAAAGAAGTATAAGTAATTCTCTCTATATGCAAATGTATGTATATGTGAGTGTGTGTTACACTGGACACATGCACATACCTGCATACATTATCTGTTGCCACTGAGTTGATTCTGACTCATGGCAAATGTCATTGGTTGAATCGTGTCTTCCAGAAAATATGTGTAGCAGTTTGGCTAGGCTGTGATTCCTCCCACTGTGGGATGTTCCTGTGTGTTGTAGATCCTGCCTGCATGGTGTTAAGGAAGGAGGGTGGATGGTGGCAGTGTTAGTGAGGCAGGGCTCAATCTCAAAGATTGTATTTTGCCTTGAGACAATATCCTGCAATATAAAGGAAAGGGAAGCAGAGAGCCGGGGACCTGAGACCACCAAGAAGCTGTGCTCCTGGCAGAGCATGTCCTTCAGAAAAGACCCAGGTCCCTGCACCTCAGAAGTTCCCAGTCCGAGGGTCATTTAACAAGAAGAACCTTCCTCCAGAGCCAGCAAGCAGAGAAAGCCTTCCGCTGGAGCTGATGCCCTGAGTTTGGACTCTTAGCCTACTTTACTTTGAAGAGATAAATTCTCTTTGTTAAAGCCATTTACTTGTGGATATTTCAGTTGTAGTAGCACTAGATGACTCAGACAGCAACCCTATAGGACAGAGTAGAACTACCCCATAAGGTTTCCAAGTCTAAAATCTTTATGAAGCAGACTGATACATCTTTCTTCCTTCCTCAGATCAACTGATTTAGGCTTTTCATACATACCATAGGATCACTTATACTTTATTTCTAACACAGAAATACATTTAGATACACAACACGCCTACCCCGTGTGTTAAGTAGATAACCCATACCTTTTCTGTTTGTTTGCCCACTCCACCCTCCCCTCCTGAGGTATTTGTGTGAATGTGCTACACATTTTTTTTTACAGCAACATGTGAAAAAGAGAACATAGTAGCACTTAGGAAACTGCTTTGAGGAGAGAGAGGAGGAGTGGCAGGCAAACGTAAAAGGCACATATTATATTTGTATAGTAATGTGTGTGTATGTATACATGTATGTATGTACTTATGTGCTGGAAATATATTTAAGAGGGAGAAGCTTGATTGAGGAACTGGGCCAAGCCTGGCAAAACACATTATGATACAGTTAAGGGCACCTGTGAGGCGGTGAAGTTTAAAGTCAAATTTTTGCGTCTGAGGAGCTTGAGTTTCCAGATGGGTCTAGGTAAAAGTTAATGTATGTAAGATGCTCGAGAGAAATTTGTGTGATTTTTTTATCTTGCAAAAGGAGAGGTTGGGGTAGGTTGGAGTGGTGTGTTCTAGTTGGTAAAATGTAATACACATAAAACTAACTTAGAAGCAAAACAGTATATAAACAATTCATGAGTGACCAACTGGGCTGGTCCTTAAAAAAGCTCATTTAATTTAAATCAAACTTGGCTTTGTAGAAATGCTGCTCTTATGTTTAGGACTGCATTTTCTGGGATTAAATTTCTGTAGAAATATAGTAGATTACATAGCAATTTTAAAACACCTACAAATGTTGTTTGCTTTCCCCCAAATAAAACAGGGTTTTTTTTTTTTTTAATGAAAAAAAGTAGTTGAATCAAAGAAATTACATGATCTGTATAATCCCTTCTGTGATTTCCAAATGGAAAGCAGAAGCTTAAGACCATAAAATGTCATCAAAGCAATGCTTCAATACCAGATTAGATCTTGTTATTAAGCTGTTTTTGAAGTTTGTTTGAAAGAACTGTTATGGACTTCACATGTAGGCCCTGAACTCTGATTACATATCACATGGGATAAGCAGATAAAATTGTAACTAAACTAAAAGCAACAGTGTCTGGAAGGGGAATCAAAACTAAACAACCTCAGTTTGCTAAGTCAACCACATTTTCTTTTATTCGTGTCTTATTCATGGCAGGAAACCCTGGTGGCATAGTGGATTAAGTGCTACGTCTGTTAATCCAAAGGTTGGCAGTTCAAATCCACCAGACACTCCTTGGAAACTGTATAGGGCAGTTCTACTTCAACCTCTGGGATTGCAATGAGTCAGACACAACTCAGTGGCAGTGGGTTTGGTTTTTTGTTTCTATTCATGGAAAGAGTGAACTCTGGTTTTTTTTCTTATAGTTTTTTCAAGATGTGATTCACATACCATACAAGTCACCCAATTCAAATACACAATTCCATGATTTTTAGTATCTTCACAGAATACAAGTATCACCACAGGCAATTCTAGAAACTTCTTTCATACCATTAGCAGTCACTCCATGTTCTCCTACTCTAACCCCTGGCAACCAATAATCCACTTTTGTTCTCTACAGATTTGCATATTCTGGACATTTTATATAAATGGAATCACACAATAAGTGGTCTTCTGTGACTGACTGTTTTCATTTAGCATGGTTTCAAAGTTCATCTGCATTGTGAAGCACGTAATCAGTACTTCCTTTTTATGGCTGAGTAATATTCCATTGTCTGAATATACCATATTTATATATTCTTCCTTTGGTGGACATTTGGGTTGTTTGTACTTTGGGGTCATTAGTGCTTCTATGCATGTTTGTCTACAAGTTCTATGTTGATATGCTTTTAATTCGCTTGGATATATACTGAGGAGTGGAATTAATATATCCTATGGAATTAATAGGTCCTATGGGGAAGAATTGCCAAGCTGTGTTCCACGGAAGCTACACAGTTTAACAGTCCAGCCAGCAATGGATGGAAGTTTATCTCCATGTCCTCACCAAGACGTGTAATTGTTTGTCTTTTTTCATTATTAATTTTGTGTGTGTGTGAATAAATGGAAGTTTACAATTCAAGTCAGTTTTTCATATAAAACCATGAGTACCCTCCTCTCTGCAACTCTGTCTGCTCTCCTCACCTTGTGACAGCAAACTCTTCTTTTTCACTCTTTACTTCCAGTGTGTACTCAACCAACACTGTCACTTCCTCTCCACCCACTCCTTTCCCCTCTAAAAAGAAACCCATAGGACAGCCTCATGTATATGAAACCATAAAGTACACACCCCACGTGTATTATTCTGTGTCCCCAAGTCCAGTCCATTCTTTGTCTGAAGTGCTGGCTTCAGCTCTGGGCTAGCAGCAGTCTAAGGGCTATGTTCTCAGGGACGCTCCAGGTTGTCAGACCATCAAGTCTGGTGTTTTAATAGAGTTCTTGATCTGCACACCTTTTTTTCTTGTGCTGTGTCAGAGACTGTACTGTGTTCCCTGACAGAGCTGTAGTTAGTGGTAGCCAGGCACCATCTGGTTCTTCTAGTCTCATACTGATGTAATCTCCCAATCATATGGGTCCTTCTGTCTCCTGGATTCATTTTCTCTTATGTCATTGGTGTTTTCGGTAGTCATCTATTCCAGGTGGGTTGGAACCAATTGATGTTCCTCAGATGGCAGCTTGCTAGTTTACTCCAGATGCCACTCACCAATATGGGGTGCAGAAGAATCTCTTAGAAAAAGACTAGTTAATGCCAACTGACCTCAGTGTCCTCTGAAAACATGGTCCTCATGTTTTCCGTGCTACTCTGTCCTTTGAAATGTTGGGTTGAATTTGGAAAACCTTTAAGCTTATGGTGTTCTCCAATCATGCCGACCTGCCTTTTGCTGTGTGCTGGCACTCCCTTTACCTAACTGAATTCCTATTGACTATTTTAATCTATGGGTAACCCTCGCCTTCCCTCCCTACCCTTGTAGCCATCAAAGAGTATTTTCTCTGTGCATAAATCTTTTCTTAAGTCCATATAATTGTGGTCTCATACAATATTTGTCCTTTTGCAGCTGACTGATTTGACTCAACATAATGTGTTCTAGTTGATTCCAGGTTATGAGATGGTTTCACACAATTATTGTTTGTCTTTTTATTAACCATCCTAGTTGTTGTGAAGTGGCATCTTGTTGTGGTTTTTTTATTTGCATTTTTTTAATGACTAGTGGATCCATGTGACATAGTGGTTAAGAGCCCAGCTACTAACCAGTAGGTTAGTAGTTCAAATCCACCAGGTGCTTCTTGGAACCTCTGTAGGGCAGCTGTCTGTTCTGTAGTGTTGCTATGAGTCAGAACCAACTCAGCACCAGTGAGTTTGGTTTTTGGTTTAGAATTACTGATGATGTTGTGCATCTTTTCATGGACTCTATTTTGAAATAATAATACACAGAAAGAAAGCTCAGTTAAATGGCTGTCCTAAACAGTATTATTTTAGTCTCAGTAAAATGGGCAGTTTTCTAGAATTTCACCTTGATTTGACATAAAATTTGCTAGAAGTTGATGATGCTTAGTAATGACTACCAAACCCATGCCACTGAGTTGGTTCTGACACGTGGAGACCCTATAGGACAGAGTAGAACTGCTCCATAGAGTTTCCAAGGAGTGCCTGGTGGATTTGAACTACCCACCTTTTGGTTAACAGATATAGCACTTAACCACTAAACCATCACTGTTTCCATTGAGTAATGACATCACTGTGGTTTTGTCTAATAAAAATTACTTGAATTGATAAAAGGATGGATTTAAAATGTGTATCAGCATTTCAGGTATCACAAAGTGATGGTATGCAGTGCAAGTAAGGAAGACTTCTGCTTCAGATTGCAGATGGGAAGCCAGCTGGACTTCATAATTATAAATTGGAATTGAGGACTTAAGATACGAGAGTTTTAAATATCAGGGTGGAGCATACCAGCTGACCTTGAGACAGGGTCATAAAAGTGGCCCACCATGTTGGTGTGAATATATAAGACATGTATCTTTATCAAATTTTAAAAAAATTTAATTGCCATGAGTGAGTAAAGATCTCTGAAACCTGGATGATAAAATAGATAATTTATTTGGGGCCTTTTAATCCCTAAATCCTATAATTATGTACCTCCTGGTTAATATCATGTTTTTTTCTCCCTTAAAGTACATAATAAGACAGAATGTTTTAAACAGTTCTTCATGTCTCATGAGAAGGATAATCAGCCAAGAAACTTATCTTTGTCTCAAAGCTGTTGACTTTTGTAGAAGCCTATCTTCATTCCAGGAGGTGTCTTAGTAGTTTATCTATATGTATTAAAATTTTTAACAACTTTCTGACAAAGAACAGGTGACATAATTCAAGAGCCATTAAAAGTTCAGCACGAAACTCTTTTGGTCACTCTTTTAAATCCCTGGATGAGAGGAAAACAGATGGATGTGGTTATATTACCCTTGCTAGGCCCAATAAACGGTTGAGGAAAATCTTCAAGACCTTTTGCTGTGTATCTCCTTCTAGGACCAGATGACAGTTAGGAATGGTGCCTGATGTTAACAATGCTAGCTTTTTCAGCTGCTCCGTATTTAGTGATAGAAGCTTGAAACCTTTTTTATACATAATATGGAGAACAAAATTTATTTGAATCCTTACTGAGTGATAGTTTCTTGTTTACTCATTCAGGAAACACTTGCTGAATATGAATTATCGTTCTACCCACCCCATCTGTCAGTTTATCCTTATCTGCTGGCTTGCATGTGGCTGTCAGGCTAGGAGCTATTGTCACCAATATTTCAAGTGTCAGCAGGGTCACCCGCGGTAGACAGCTTTCAGCTGAGCTTCCAAGCTAAGGCAGACCAGAAAGAGAGGCTCAGCCATCTACTTCTGAAAAGTAGGTCATGAGAACCCACAGGGTCCACAGCAGACGTTGTCTAACGCAGTGCTGGGAGGTGAGCCTCTCAGGTTGGAAGACACTCAGCAGACATAGTGGCTGCAACAATGGACTTGAGCATATCAATGATCATGATACATGGAGTCACCAAGAGTCAGGGCCAACTCAATGGCAACTAGCAACAGCATCTGAGACACTGCTGGGCAGAGGAGAGGAGCTGGCTTCTTAGAGACATCTTTGAGCAGGAGGTAGACTTTCAGGTGGAATTTTAAACATGAGTACAGTTGGGATGTTCTTAGGGAAGGTAAAAGCTAAGAGCACAATTATATCTAAACAAAACAAAAACAAAAGATACTAGTGAATAAAAGCATTCATTCATCCAAGAATCATTTACATTTCTAGGAATGTTGTTCAGGCAATAAATTGGGCAGACAGCTGCCTTTACAAAAGTAACAGATCAATGGAATTTTCAAAGAAGTCAACAGGAAATCAATATATCATACAAGGAAATAGAATGATGTAGGCAGAGGTGGTGTCTCAGCCAAGAACTGATAAATGCAGAATGGAAGACCCCTGGATAAGTCAGACTGATGCTTCGTCCCCTCCTGGCATTCACTTGTATTTGAAGAAGTAACAATCTGACAAAGACTTTATTGAAAGCCGTGTGAATCTTTTCTGCAGTCACAAAAATGTCAAAAGGGGAATCTCCTTTTCAATTCTGTCAACAAACTTGTGGTTAAATTGGATAGATCATACATCTTTTTCTCTCCTCTATCCCAAGAATTATCAAAATGGTAGTAAAGATGTTAAAAAAGAAGATATTCATGAGATTAAAAAAATAGCAGAGGAGGCATTCATGGATAAGATGTTTCAATAAGTTTTTGAAAGACAGAAAAAGTAACTTGGTAGTCCAGATGTTTTGGTAGATGCTACTGTGGAAAATCTGGAAGGAACCAAAGCTTCATGTGTACAGTTATGCAAGTGAAAAACAAAGGATGTTATTAACTTGAATCAAAGTAAAAACTGTACAATAAAAACGTAATCTTAGCACATTCTTTGGTTTTGCAGTGAACAATATTTACATACTCATGATGCTGTAAAGTGAGATAATTCATGATATAATGTGACTAAGGAATGAGGAAAAGGGAAAGAGAGAGAGAAAGTGGTCAAATTAGGTCCCTGTTGAGAACTTTCCCAAGGCTCCCATTTGCAGTTAGGACAGAAGTATAGTCCCTTAGCATGACTTTCAAAACCTACATTTTCTAGTCCCTCTCTGCTGCCCTGACCTCATCTCTTCCTGTGATCCCGCTCTTTAACAGCAGTTTGGTGCCATTTGGTGGCCATCTTTCTATTCTTTAAACAAGTCAAGGTCTTGCTTTTCTCAGGGACTTTGCCTCAATTTTCCTTCCACCTAAAATGTTCTTTTGGCAGAAAATTCCAATTGCTGCCTAACATCCATGCTCTTCTTCTTCTACAGTAATAGAATTTCAGTTCAGCACATGCCTGCTGAGAATCGAAACTGTACTTCAAGCTTCCTTTGCGGCTAGATGTGTCTGTATAATTAAGTTTTGGCCAAAGGGATATGAGCAGAAAAGACGGGAAATTCCTGAGTTGTACCCTTATAAGAGAAGACGTGTGCTCTTTTTCCCCTTTCTCTACCTTGCTGTTTGGAGCATGGATGGGGTAGGAGTCATCCAAACTGTATAGATGGATTACAGGAGCAAGAAATAGATGAAACCTAAGCCCCAGGTGGTCTACTTTCAGGCTTATATGAGGCAAGAAATAGATTTAACTTGTTTAAGCCGTTAGTGTGGAGTCTCTGTTCTGTACACTCAGTCCACAGCCTAAGTAATACAGCCCTTCCTCGAAATCCCCAAACTGCAGGCCCCTTCTCGTCCTTCCTTGCTCAACTTAGGGGTCACCTCAGAGGAATGTTTCCTGACCACTCTGCCTAAAGTCAGTCTTTAGGATCTCTATTATCCTGCTTTATTTTCTTTATAACCTGTAACAGTGTATGACATTGTCTTATTAGTTACTTGCATTTTAATTGCCTTTCTCCTAGAACACAGGTAGAATGCAATGACTTTGGCTGTCTTATTTGTTACTGCATCTTTAATGCCTCAAATAGTGCCTGGCACATAGTGGATGAGCAATATCTATTTGTTGAATGATTGACTACTTTGCACTGGGAAGTTAATAGATGTATACAATAGATAACTAAATAAAAAGTGATAAATGTGTATTGTTTGGAAATTATAGAAATAAATTAGGAGCAGCAACAGCAAATAGATTTCTAAATGGCTGCTCGTGAAAAGCAAGACTTATGGGAGCAGTTCCCTTTATTTTTTTTTAAATAAACCATTTGATACTGTTTGATTTTTTAACTTGTGCTTATATCAATTTGGAAAAATATATGTAAAATAAACAAAAAGCCAATTAAATACTATACAGTCACTAAAATGATGTGATAGAAAAATGTTTAATAATATATAAAGACCTCCATAATATGAAAGTGAGTGCTGTAGGTTATATGTTAATCTGTAGAGCAAGATCTCATTTTTTATTCTATGAAGCATGTATATATATATATAAAGGATATGTTGGTACATGTGTTACATTTCTAACTTTAGATATAAATGAATATTCACTTTTATTAATTGAATCAGTTTTTCCTGATGAGCAAAGGTTGAATGAATATTTAAAATGTAAAGATGTTTGGCTTGTGGGGACAACATGTTGCCATCCTGCTCAGCGTTCCAACAGGCCTTGGTCCAGCTCTTCCTGATAACTGTTTAGTGAGGAGTTTTACCCTCATCCTAAGAGCAATGGGCACCACTGAAGTGTGTTAAACTGGGTTGTGTTTGAACATTGGTTTTAGGTAGATGTCTCTTCGGATGTTGTCAAAGAGGAGCTGGAAAGCAAGTAAAGAATTAAATTAAAGAGCCAGTTAGGAAGCTGCTGAGGCGGCCAATACAAGGATGTAGGGATCCTTGAAATAGGAAGTAGCTGTGGGTTTAGAGAGAAGCACAATAGGACAGAGACATAGCAGGATTGGTAACAAAGAAGAAGTACCCAAGACCGTAAGCTCTTACGACAGAAAGGGTCCCTTTGACCTTGCCTGTCACTCCACCCTTGGGGCCCCTGTAGCACAATTTCTAGTGTATGTTGATACTCAGTGAAGATTTGTGATTTAATGAAGGGGAAAAGTTCAAAGCTGAACTTCCAAAGTCTGACTAGGGCAGATGCATGAATGAAGGCTCCTTCACTGAGAAGGAAGTAGAAGGGTAGTGTGGATAGAGGGAGACCAGTGAGCTCAATTTGGACATGTTAATTGAGAGATACCTGTTGCTCACTCAGGTGACAGTGCTCAGAGAACAGTTGGTTATCCAGGTGCAGAAGGTCTGGTCTGGGGATAGGCTTGAGAGCCTTCAGCACACGGGTGTGACTTACAGTGAGAGAGTAAATAATATTTCTTTAGAAGAGTACACAGGGTGACAGGATACTATAGGACAGACCCTCTAAGCCACTCTCAAATGAAAGGACGAAAGTCACCAAAGAGCATGAAAAGGAGGCAACAGGGAAGCAGGAGGGAGAAGCCTGTGTCACAGAAGACGCAGTAGTCAGCAGTAAGAACCACTGTCCATGGAGCATCGAGGTCAGCCTTGAGAAACATGCCTTGTGTTGAGAACGCAGAGGCTGTTAGGGCTGTCCCCGGGGAGTTGTAGACTACCTGGGAAAACTAAAGGCTGGGGATCATTTTACTGAGTCGAGGAGACTGATTGAGTGATCCAGCACCTTTTTCCTCCTTAATTTTTCTCCTCTTTTTTCTCCTTTTATTTTAATGAGTCTCTCAATTTGTATTCACTGTTAAATTGTCACTGTCTTACAAAGATTTCAACAAATGATTGGCAGCAGGGAGATTCTTCCACTTGGTCATGTTTATAATCAGTGCATTGTCAGCAAGATGACAGGGACTTGTTTGTGCTGGTTCAGAAGGAGTTTCCACAAACCAGTCCTCCAAATACTGAGAATATCTTTATGATCATATCCATATTGTTCACATGTGTCTTTTTCATTTTTTCCTGGAGGAAAGACACAAGAGGAGGGAAGGAAGAAGGGAGAGAGGGAGGGAGGAATGGTGTGAGGGAGGGAGGGAGGGAAGGAAGGGGGAAAGGAGGAAGGAAGGAAGGGAATAATAGGTTTTGTAACATTAAAAAGTATGCTGCCATCATAATCTTGATTTATGATTGACATGTGGATTGTGCTTTTTCTGAGATTTTCTTGGCTAAAGGTGTTCCTCAATACAGTTATTTCCTGAATATAACTTTCCCACTTCTTTCTGCCTTCAAACCATTATACCTCTTCTTTTTTTTAATCACAGCTCTGTATTATGATGTTTACTTTACAGTTAGCCAGCCCTGTTTCTTGCTTCTACTTGAATAAAATAAAACACCTCTCTGTCATCTTTCCCACGTTGTATTTCATGTGTTTCTCTTTGCAAGTAACTCTTGAAAGCAATAAGTGATTTGGCAAATTACATATGAATATTAAGAGGATAATTGCTTTGTGCTAGAGTGTACTATGTTCAAACAAAATGTTTATAATTACATTTCATATATTTTGTCATCAAGAACCATTCTGCAGAACCCCTGGGTGGTGCAGAGGGTTAATGTGCTCAGAAGCCAACACACTTTGGGTAGGTAGATGTTCAAGTCCCGGGAGAGGCATCTCAAAAGAAAGACCTGGCAATATACTTCTGAAAAATCAGCTACTGAAAACCCTACAGGGTGCAGGTCTGCTGTGACACACGTGGGATTGCCATGAGCCGGAACTGATGGCAACTGGTTTGGTACTGAGTGGCAGGCACATGTTTGTGCTGTAGACATCAATACAAGTACAAGCCCTAGCTTGGTACCTGGTACCTAGTAGCTACTGAATTATTCTGTGAATACATGATACTGATAGGAATTTAGGGGAGAGGAGGAGATGAAGTTAGACCCCACCCTTGGAAAGCCCTGGAGGTAAAGTTGTGCTGGCATCCCACAAGGGAGCGGGAATCACTGCCATAGAGGCCGAGAGGAGCAGGTAGAGTGATAGATGAGGGCTCCAGAGGACCTTATGACAATGAACATTAGGGCCTTAGGAAAGTGAAGGCACAGCATGGTTCTTTAGACGATGAATGCCTTTTGATTTGGTAGAACACCAACCAAAGAGGAGATTTTTTTCATTTCTCCAGTATGACAAGACGAGGGGGCGGAGTCAAGATGGCAGACTAAACACACATCTCCCTAAATCCCTCTGGAAACCAAGGCCTTAAATGATGATTACATGGGATCTTCTGGACACCTAGCGAACCCTAGGACATGATATAGCGCTGTCTATTCTGTCTATGTACCACTGAATGGGAAACTTCTCTTTCGCAGACTCCTGCCCTTGTTGACTCTCATGGACTGAAGGTAATTCACCATTTTAACTTCTTTTCTCTCTCTTGGCTGGTCAGTGGGGCTGGGGCTTGACTGGAGGCAGGACTCGGATGCACTGCTGATTGGATCGGCGAGTGGAGTTGCCACATTTTGAGAGCCTGGGCTTGGAATCTGTACACATTGGCACTTTTTCCTTCTCTCCCCTAATCTCTGCCATTGAATAGCCTATTCTGAGGTGGGCAGGGGAGCTTGTGCAGGATACCATCTTGATTGTCTGGGAGACAGAGTTATGCATACAGAGGCTTCAGCTGGACCTAATTCCCAGGCTGGGAGATAATGCTGCCCAGAGAACATTTTTCCAAAAGAAAAGCAGTCTTTTGCACAGTGTGGCCACCAGATGAAGGCAGGGAAGTGGCTCTTCTGTATTTTCAACTACTTTACAGCATCTGGGGTTGGATATAGAGGTGCTTACTTTGCCAGATCTCACCTTATAGGGTCAACTGACAGCTGTCTAGTGACTCTGTAAGTAGAGCTATGTCTTTCCCAATCAGGAGATACAGCCTGCTACCCCAGAGATACGACTGAGCCCAATCAGTGGAGTACGTAGAGGTATCTGGTGATCAACTGCCTTTTCAGACTGACCTTTAGATCCCATTAAGGTAACACTGGAGAAACAAAACAACCTCCAGATGCTCAAAAAGCAACAAACTTTGGACAAAAATATTAAGAAAAATTCACCTATGGCTTCAGAAGTCCCCCCAAAAGAAAGAACTAAAGAACTTGCCAGATGAAGAAGCCTTTCTGATGGTATTGGAGGGTGAGTACAAAAAGATTACATAGACAGCTCTTCTAGACCATATACAAAATGCAGCAGAGCAGAATGAAACATTAAGCAAGCTGTTTGATCAGATGGAACACCAGTACTCTGAAATCCAACAGATCAAGAACAAAATCAAAGGTATAAAAATTTCAATTTGAAGCCAAGAAAACAGAATTGAACAAATGGAAAATAGACTTTCTGACTTGGAAGACAGAGCTACTAACTCCAGCATCTATGAGGAGAAATCAGAAAAAAGAAATTTAAAAAATGAAGAAGCATGTGGGACTCTATTAAGAGGAACAATCTGTGATTAATTGGAGTTCCTAAACAAGGTGGGACACCTGAGAACACAGAGAGTACTATGGCTGAGCTGCTGACAGAAAACTTCCCAGAAATTATGAAAGAAGAGAATATAGAAATCCAAGATGCATATCAATGCACTCAGTATAGATCTCTAAAGAAAGACTCCAAGACATATTATAATCAAGCTTAACAAAATGAAACATAAGCAGAAACTCTTAAAGGAAGCAAGATTCAAAGCAAAGCTAACATTCCAGCAGAAACAACGCTGGCATGGAGGCAATGGGGTGACACATTCAAAGCCCTGAAGGAGAGGAACTTCCAACCAAGAATTATTTATCCTGCAAAACTATCTTTCAAGTATGAAAGTGAAATTAAGACATTCGAAGATAACCAGAAGCTCAGAGACTTTGTAAAAACCAAACCAAAGCTACAAGAAATACTGGAAGAGCTCTTGGCTTAGAAGAACAAAACCATTAACTTTATATTTTAGGGGGAAACATGGGGTACATCATCCAGAAACCTAATCAGTTAGGGAAGGCTCCAAACTCAATCAAAGCTATAATATTAAAAGAAGTGATGCAGTGATCATATCGTGAAAACGGTGATGTCATCATATTAAAAAGAGAGATGTACTACACTCTTTATAGTCCTTCCAGATGGAGATGAAGTTAATAAGACTTGCAGTAGTTAAAATTGGGTTTAAACATAGATTATTAAGGGGGATCATAGGAGCAGTTGTGAAGCACAATAAAGATGCAACATATCAAATCAAGAAACATAATACAGGAGTTTCAACAACCACAAAACCAACACTGAAAAAGGTGAACACTCAATCATAAAGAAGAATCTCCCAGAACAGATAAATAAGAACAATGGGGAAAACATCAACACAAAAATAAACTTATCACAATGACAGCACTAAACACATACATGTGAAGAATTACACTAAATGTGAATGGACTGAATGTTCCAGTAAAGAGACAATGAGTGATATCTTGGATCAAAAAGACACAACCCATCCATATGTTGCTCACAAGAAACTCACCTTAGATTTAAAAATATGAACAACTGAAAATTGAAGGATAGAAGAATATGTATCAAGCTAACAATACACAAAGAAGAACAGATGTGGCAATATTAATCTCAGATAAAATAGATTTTAATGTAAAATCCACCATCGTGGACAAGGATAGACACTATTGCTGAAAGGTTAACATACAAGCAAGACTTAACAATATTAAATATTTATGCACCCAATACTAGAACACCTAAATACATTGAAGAAACACTGACTACACTAAAAAATGAGATAGATCATGCCACAATAATTGTGGGAGACTTCAACACTCCACTCTCAATATTGGACAGATTGTCTAGAAAAAAAGCTCAATAAAGACACGGCAGATCTTATTGCCACAATTAACCAACTAGACCTCATCGGCATATACAGAACTTTCTGTCCATCAGCAGACAACTAAACCTTCTCCAGTACACATGGAACATTTTCCAGAATAGACCATGTGTTAGGACACAAAGCAAATCTCAACAGAATCCATACCACTGAATTGTTGCAAAGCGTCTCCTCAAACCATAAAGCCATAAAAGTTTAAATCAATAGCAGAAAAAGCATAGATGGAAAGTGCAAGTCACGGAAACTAAACAACATCTTGCTCAAAAAACCATGGGCTATAGAAGAAATCAAGATGAAATAAAGAAATTTATGGATTCCAACAAGAATGAAAACACTTCCTACCATAATCTGTGGGATACAGCCAAAGCAGTCCTCAGAGGCCAGTTTATAAATGCACACATCCAGACGGAAGAAAGAGCCCAAACCAAAGAACTAATCCTACAGCTTGAACAAGTAGAGAGAGAACAACAGAGGAACCCCTCAGGCACCAGAACAAAACAGATCACAAAGATTAGAGCAGAACTAAATGAAATAGAGAACAGAAGAACAACTGAAAAATTGAAAAGACCAAAAACTAATTTTTTGAAAAGATCAACAAAATTGACAAACCATTGGCTAAACTTACTAAAGAAAAACAGGAAAGTAAACAAATAACCCAAATAAAAATGAGAGTTGAACTGTCACAACAGATCCAACAGAAATAAAAAATATTACAACAGAATACTATGAAAAACTGTACTCTAACAAATTCAAAAACCTAGAGGAAATGGACAAATTCCTAGGTTGATATCACCTACCCAAACTATCACAAGGTGAAGCAAAAGAACTTAATAAACCCATCACAAAGGAAGAGATTGAAAAAGTCATCAAAAAACTACCAACCAAAAAAAGCCCTGGACCAGGTGGCTTCACTGCAGAATTCTACCAAGCTTTTAGAGAAGAGTTATCTCCAATACTACTGAGACTATTTCACAGCATAGAAAGTGTTGCAATACTCCTAAATTCACTCTGTGAAGCCAGCATAACCCTGATACCAAATCCAGGGGAAGATCCAACAAAAAATAAAAGGACAGACCAATATCACTCATGAATCTAGATGCAAAAATCTTCAGCAAAATACTTGCCAATAGAATACAACAACATATCAAAGAAATAATTCATCACGACCAAGTTGGACTCATACCAGGGATGCAAGACTGGTTCAACATCAGATTGCAGCACAGTCCACAATAGCAAAAAGATGGAACCAACCCAGATGCCCAACAACAGAGGAATGGATAGGTAAACTATGGTATATAGTGGAACACTATGCAATGATAAAGAACAATGATGGTTTCAGGAAACATAACCTGGTTTGAGTTGGAGGATATTATTCTGAGTGAAAGTAGTCAGTGAAAAAAGGACAAATATTGTATAAGACCCCTATGATAAGAACTTAAAAACAGACTGATGCATAGAAGAAAAGACTCTTTGATGGCTGCAAGGGGAGGGAGGGAGGGAAAGGGTGGAAATATAGATTAGATATTTCATAGAAATTTGGTTGGGTGAAATCACTGACAGCATGCATTAGAAAGAAGATCAATTTTAACTGGACTTCAAAGTAACATGATTACTCCTCCCATCTTAACCCAATATTGCAAGAACAGAGCAGCTGGGTCAGGGGGCCAGGGACCATGCTCTCGGGAAATCGAGGCTAGTTGAAACAACTAGCATTTTGCTAAGAGAGTCTTCTGCACCCCACATTGGTGAGTGGCATCTGGGGTCTTAAAAGCTGTCAAGCTGCCGTCTGAGATACAACAAATGGTCCCAACACAACAGGAACAGATGATCATCAAGGACTAAAATGACATGGGGGAAAGAGAACCCAGTAGACACAGAGACCCTTGAGAGTGGGGGACTACATCTACATGTGACTGGAAGAACTGGATGGTGCCTGGCCACCACCAATGATAGCTGTGATGGGGCTCACAAAGTTGAGTCTCACTGGCAACACAAGAATAAAAAGGGGTGCACCCTGAGATCTCCACTAAAAGACCACAGTTGATGGCCCAGGGGCCTCGGGGTTCCCTTGGGAGCATGGCCCCTGGCCCTGCTGCTGCCCATGTCCAGAAATCGTAATGGAGGTCAACTCTTTGGACAGGAATGGATTGGACTTGGCCACACAGAGTGACCATATCGTGTGTGCACTTTATGGTTCTATGCATCTATAGGATGTCATCTGGCTGACCTGTTGCTGGAGGTGGGGGAGAGGGTGGAGACGAGGGGATAGGATATTGTTAGGAGGATAGGACATGTATAGAACAGAGAGCAAGAGTGTGCTGTCAATGGGCAGGGAGAGCAGTGAGAGCTGCCCATAGGTGGGCATGCAAATTTATATGGGATTGTACATTTTCATTCAATCATAATAAAAAAAGAGAGAGAGAGAGAAAAAAAAGATGAAATTAGCCAGATAAACTGGGAACACTAACACCATTTCACGATAACCTTGGGTAGCAGGGCCAAGCCCTGCACAAAGGCCTTTGGTATCGTCATCACACAATCTGTATTTAATTCAAGACTCTGAGAAGAGACAGTGCTTAGGTACCAGATGTAGCAGTGAAAGCTCTTGGTAGCTAGAGACTATACTTTAGGCTTGGTTCTACCGCAAACTTTGTGACCTTGGGCAAATTATGTCACCACCCTAAGTCCTAGTTTCCTCCTATAGAACAAGAGAGCTGGTAGATCTCTAAGGTCATGCTTCCATCACCCCATATGTCTGTTAGCTCGCTTGCCAATTTCTAAGAGTGTTTCAAGCTTTTCTAGGGTTTCAGTATCATGGCATATGTCTTAGTCATCTGGTGTTGCTGTAACAGAAATAACATTAGTGGATGGCTTTAACAAAGCAAGACTTATTTTCTCATAGTTCAGAAGGCTAGAAGTCTAAATTCAGCACACCAGTTCTAGAAGAAGGCTTTTTCTGTCTCTGAAGGCTCTGGAGAAAATCCTTGTCATCAATCTTCCCCTTGTCCAGGAGCTTCTCGGCACAGGGACACTGGGTCCAAACAACAAGCTCTACTCCCAGTGTTGCTTTCTTGGTGGTATAAGGTCCTTCTCTGCTCCCTTCTCTCTCCTTTCCTCTCTTATAAGATAAAAGGTGATGCAGGCCACACCCAGGGAAACTTACATCAGATCAGGGCTATGATCTGAGGAACGGTGTATCCCACCCTGTGCTTCCTTTAATATAGCCTAATCTTGCCACATTAACCACAGGCAGAAATTAGGATTTACAACACACAGGATATTACATCAGATCACAAAAGAGAGAACAGCCATAGAATACTGGGACTCATGGCCTAACCAAGTTGACACATAATCTATAACAGTGTTGTTTACCTTTAATGGATTTGCTACATAATTTTAAATATATCAGATGAAAAATTGTTTTGAGCAAATCTGTTTATTTTGGGTATTATTCATTTAACTTGTCTTGTACTTATACAGAAAACCTGGTGGCATAGTGGATTAAGTGCTACATCAGCTAACCAAAAGTTTGGCAGTTCAGATCCACCAGGTGCTCCTTGGAAACTCTATGGGACTTGATGGCAGTGGGTTTGTTTTCTTGTTTTTTGTACTTAAACAGCAGAACTTCCCCAGCTTATGTTATAGATCTTAGAGGTAGAGCAATGGAAGATTCAGTCCCTTGTACTGCTATTAAATGTCGAACGGTTGTATTCATTGTAAAGTGAGGCCAGGCCAGGAGGCAGTTTAACAGAATAGCCCGTCAGTAAGTGGGTGAAGGAGCAAGTAAGTGTAGCTCATTTGTTCTTCAGCGTTTCTGGGGTACAGTGAGTACAGAGGAGCTGAACAAATCCACAGGTACAGATTATTCAATTTGATGAATGTGTTGATGCCAATAATTGGTAAGACCTGTGCACTACACCAACAGCCAAATAATGACTTGAAATTCAGACTGTTGGCTTCCACATTCAGTTTAGTGGTAACAATGCATTCACAGGCTTTGGCAGGTCTCTGAAGCCTCTTAGGTGATTCCTGTTGGCTGACACTACACTACAGTATCTGTTCCTCCCCTCCCCTCCTCCAGGTGGAATAGGGATACTGGTGGTCCAAGATGCAACAATAAAGATGATGTCTTTGGAGAAAATTGGGAGTTGAAACACATAGAACTTCAGTGATCCTACATATCAAAAACCAAGCCAAACCTGCAGCTGTCAAGTCAAATTCCGACTGATAGTGACCCTACAGAACAGTGTACAGCTGCTCCATAGAGTTTCCAAGGAGTCCTTGGCAGATTTGAACTGCCAACCTTTGGGTTAGCAAATGTAGCACTTAACCACTATGCCACCAGGGTTTCCAATCCTACCGAAGAACTACTTATTTTGTGCCCTCAACAGAGACAATTTGCATCCCATTCCATTACACGTACTTGAGAGTACCTCTCACCTGGTTTAGGGCATCCAAGCCACAGCTAGGACACGGGTTAATTCCCTAATAGGCAAGGCAAGACAGAGGGCTGGCCCTGAATGAGAGTACAAGGGGACAGAGCTGTGCTTCTCAAGTTCCATTATCACAATTATTCTCTCTGGACAGCCTCTCCCACTAAAAGGAAGGCGGGTAGAAACACAGCCAGGATTCTAAAGCTATTATTAATTTCTTCCCATCTCAACAGCCAGAATCTAAAAACAATGGGTATTTCTTTCTGTTTATCCCTAAAAGGGTCCATGGAGACATTTTTTCATCATTTCCTGGCCGGATAAGAGAGGATGTTGTTAACCAACTGCCATCTCACTGCTCAGATTATAGTGTTAAGACCAACAGGGCAGCTGGTTTGCTTCACAGATAAAAGAATGGAAGAACTGCCTTGTAAATAGTTGTCTGTGTTAAACAACCTCTTAAATTAGCCTTGCGACTCGACGGCACTTGGCGACCCTGACTGAAGCCATGGTATTTTCAGTTGCCTCATATGCATGCAAAAGCTGGACAATGAATAAGGAAGACCAGAGAAGAATTGATGCCTTTGAATTATAGTGTTGGCAAAGAATACATGGTATATTAACATACCATGTATTTCCAGAAAAATGAACAAATCTGTCTTGGAAGAAGTGCAGCCAGAATCCTCCTTAGGAGCAAAGATAGTGAGACTTTGTCTCATGTATTTTAGGTGTATTATCAGGAAGGACCAGTCCCTGAAGAAGGACATCAGGCTTGGTGAAATAGAGGGTTAGTGAAAAACAGTGAGACTGACACAGTGGCTGCAGTGACCGTGAGGGTGCCGCAGTGCCGGCCAGTGTTCTCTCCTGTCGTACTTAGGGTCAGAGTGAGTTGGAACTGGCTCCAGAGCACCCAACAACACTGCCTTCACGTTCCCCAACTGATACTTCAAAAGCTCTACCCGTTTCCTAGGCTAGGAGTTACCTTGAACACTAATCTTGCTGAGCAGTCTTGCAAGTTTCCATTGTGGCCATCTGAGAGTCCTGTGCCAGATTCTTAGTCCTGTGTATGTTGGCCTTGAATTTGGCTGGATTCGATGACTCTGGGGACTGCTGTATGTTTGCTGGTTACTGGTATCCCGATAATGGGAGAGTGTGGAGACAGGTGAGATAGAAGAATGCTACCTTGCTACAGTCTGGGCAGTGTTACACCACTGAATTTCTCCACCACTTTACATCACATCTGTCATCTTCACCTTAAAGCAGGAAAGATAATTTATTCCCAGTGAATGCTAGGACTGTGGAGATTGTGAGCTCTCAGCATTTCTGATGTTCTGGATCTCACCTCTGCTAGCAGTTGATACTTAACCTCCTCCATTTTCCTAAAAATAATTACCTGGTAGACTTCGTATCAGCTCTAGAAAAGGAAACTGGGTAGTAAGAGGAGAAAAGAATACAGAACCTAAATAAACCAAAAAAGGAGAAGACAAGGGAAAAGGAGAAAGAAGAGGACAAAAAGGGAAGAGGAAAAAGGAATCAAAGGAGGAGAAAACTAGAGGAGGAAGAAGACAACCAGGAGAGGGGAAAGAAGAAAAGAAAAAGGGGAAGAAGAAAAACAGGAGCAGGCAGGAAGAGAAGAAAGAGGAAATACAGGAAGAGAAGGAAGGCAACTGGAAGATCAAAGGAGGCTAGCTTTTGAAACAAAACAACTGCTTTTATTTCTTCACAAGGAGTGCAGAAATTCCCCATTGCAGAATGTTCACCTCAATCATAGAGTTTTTAAATTCCTGGTGGGTTTCTCTCTGAGTTTGGACAAAAACTACCCAAGACAATACTTTGATAACTGAATGACAATAGTTAGAACAGCTCTTCTTCATTTTAGGGTTTCTCGAGGCATGATCTGTGGCCTTTCTCAGAGTTATCTAGGGTCCTAGTTTAAAAAAGCCTATGGACATACATCAGTATCCCTAGGTGAGGGGTCTGGGACTTTGCAAGCTGCAATTTATCTAAATTTGTTAAGAAGGAAGACCCTAGGTGATTCTGACGTCAATAAAAAATTGGTGAATTGCTGCTTTAATCTATAGAATTCAGAACGCTTTTGTTCTATTTGAATGAAGATAAAATTTAGCAGCTTTTCAGCACTTCAGTCATCAGCCAAGAATGTAGGACTTCCTTAGCATCCTGAAACACTGTAGAAAATACATGTGTACAAATGCTGAAAGAGGCATCGGTGTCCTGTATGCCGTGTCACGACTCGATATGGGTCACCAGGAGAATAAGAATTGAGAAACTTATCTGCTAGTACGTTAAACTTAGTAAGTATATACAGACAACTAAATACCACACCTGAAAACAAAACTTGATGGAGAAAAAGTCACTGTGTTAGGGACATGGCAGCCAAGCCTTATTTCCGCACTGTAGCACTCTTCCTTGTGGGAGATACTCAACTCATTACTCACAGTTTGAATGGTGTGGGCCCAGGAAATCCAGCTGATTTTTAATAGAACTATAATCTGGAAACCTTGGTGGCATAGTGGTTAAGTGCTATGTCTGCTAACCAAAAGTTGGCTGTTCGAATCAGGTGCTCCTTGGAAACTGTATGGAGCAGTTCTACTACAGCCTATGGGGCCGCAATGAGTTGAAATCAAGTCAAACAGCAGTGAATAATCTGAGGCAGAAAGACATTGGGATCTAGTACTTGGCCAGACGGCTCGATGATCCTGTAAAGAAAACCCATGCTGCTGAGCCTTCTCTACTGTGAGCTCAATGTGTACAAGCTTCCAGAAAGGGATTATAAATGACCCAAGAGGACGGAAGAGGAGGGAAGTGAGGGTCATGGAGAGGGGATTGTTCCTGAACAGTGTGGTGAAGACCAGGCATCAGGGCACCTGAAAAGTGGATATCCAGGAATAACCTAAGACAACAAGCCACAAAAACACAAAAGAATAACACCTATGCTTTTCATTTCATATTCCCCAAAGACTTACCTATTAAGCTTCATTTTTCAAGAAAAGCATAAAGTGAAGAAATCCTCATATGTATTTAAAGCAAATCAAGTCTAGCAAAAATATGATAGTTTTAAATAAACACTTGAAACAACTGACTGAAAATTCAAAGAAGAAAACAGTCAATAATAGTTTTAAAAAAAAATGTGGAGTTACAGTTTTTTAACAGCCAGTAATCCATTCTGAGTAGATTAAAAGAACATGTCTATGCAGAAATGAATTGGAAGAAAACATTTTTTACTAGGCTTCTGTACTAGAAGACAGGTTGATTGAGGGGGAGACAACGAGAGAAGAGATAGTGCTCACACACAAGTCAAAGTGGGAGCCAGCGAGGACTACAGCATGGCCTCTTAGGAGAAAGCAAAGCCAAGTTTCATGAAAAGAGGTTTGCCATAGCCAGAGGCTCAGGAATCAGACAGCATGGGTTGCAATTCTTACACTTAAATATCTAACCCTGGTGTCATAGTGGCTAAGAGCTTTGGTTGCTAATCAAAAAGTCAGCTGTTCGAATCCACCAGGTGCAACTTGGATACTATGGGGCCATTCTACTCTGTCCTATAGGGTCACTAAGTTAGAATTGACTAGATGGCAATGGGTTTTTGGTTTGGTTTGGTTTGGTAACCCTTAGTTCCTTCTTCTATAAAGTGGGCTGATTTTCAGTCCTCATTGCATAGGCAATTGTGAATTTTAAATGAGAAAGAACAGAGCTAATGTGGTCAAATTTCTAGAATATTCACTCTAGTCCTCTCCAGCCATGCTCTGGCTTTACGGAACCTCATTGTGAAGGCCCCTCCAAGCACTGATCTTGAGGAATCCTGCGGGATTTAGTTTTCCCCCGTTTGGCACCTTGCTCCCTGGCCTTCAGATGCAGCTGTGACCTCTCTCGAATGGGTCGTGGGCGTGGAACTGAAACTGCCTAACAGACTCTGGGTACATTAGGGTTTGTAGAGTTCAGGTTGCACATCCTTCCTGAGGAACTTTGCATTTTCTTGGCATGTATTTTTAGTTGGAGCTCATGCTTTCAGAAACCTCCATGGGGACAACTTTCTTGTAGTCCAAAAGGGTTGGACACCATAATTATTTAAGCGTGATATCCTCATTCTCTTTTCTATGTGTTGAGAGTTTTCTGTTTTGATTCTGGCTTCTCTCAGAGTTCAATGAACCCTTCTGCCTTTTCTGTTTATTAGCTTGGCATTATGCTTCTAGGAAAAAGTTACTGTGCTCCTCAAGCCTAGAGATTTCACTTCTGGATCATTTGTAAAATTCTTACTAATTTTACCACTGATCCCAGAGAGATCACTAATATTTGCAGGTCTCTATTCAGAGGAAAACTCTCCAATTATCCCTTGCTTGAGTTTCCAATTCTTCTGGCCTGGGACTATATTTTATTAGGTCCTAAATCTATGAGCCTAAGCTTTAATTGGTTATTCCACCCTGTATCTGAGATTTGGATTTTGCACAATTAGATTTTGGCTCCTAAGATCCATTATTGCGGATAAACTGAAGTCCTCAAATTGGAGAAACTGAGTCTTCCCTGGTTCCCAAGAACAAACCCCATGGGAGCTTAATTAACTCTCTTTAAGTTGGGCACTGTGCCAACATACAGTGCTAGGTCCTGTGGTAGCAGAGATCTGAATCACAATAGTCTCATGGTCTTTGCAACTTCAGAGGGGTTTTTTTTTCTTGTCTTTTATTTTTTTTTTTTGTCTTTTTTTTTTTTGGTCATGAATCAAGCAACTTAGTGAAATTAACATTTAACTTCATGAACTTCAAGTGCCTGAAAGTCACTACCGTATTCAACAATTATTTGCAAAGCAATCCTTCTGTTTTTGCCTTTGAAATATTAATCATGCCATAAATATGTGTTTTGCGTGCGCCTTAGGAGGGCATAGAAGGGACTTTACTTGTATCAAGGTTGGCTGTTTCTCTGATGAAGTGGACAAGTATGACCATTCTACATTTTTAAAGCCAAGATTGAATTCAGTAGCATTCTTGGTACTGTTTAGTTTTGCCTCCAAATTCCAACACTATGAGTGGAAGCCAAGTTTTTCTTGGACTAAAAAATAAATGATGGACGGTCTTCTCCCTCTTGCTTGTCTAGTGCTTTATTATTTGCAAATCCCTGTCCCTCTCATCTTGCTTACCCAAATCCAGACCAAGATGTGCAGACATCCTAAGACCCCTTAGTCAAACTTTTGGTAAATCAGTTTTTCCAATTTCAGAACTAAGTCTGGTCTAGCTGGAAAAGTTCCTGGAGGCAGGTAGAAGAACCCTCATACTTTCTTCCCCTATCTTGATATCCCTCCCAAAATCCGCTACTTTTGCTCTTGTGTTTTCTACTGAGACTTGAAATCTAGTGTCCTCCCGCTGTAGGGACCTGCAGGGATAGGAGGGAGAAGAATGATCTCATACTTTTTGTCTCCTCCTCTCAATAACAGCCTTTAAAGTATTTGCATTCAAGCCCTCCAATCTTAGTGTCTTACTGATCTGGGAGGTAGGAGTTTTAGGTTCAGGTTCTCATTATGCTACGAACTGAAGAAACTTGGGCAAGCCTTTCAATCTTTCTGAGGTGTTTAATCCTCACACTGTAGATGACAGTGTTAGATCAGAAGATAACCCACACTCCTCCCAACCCCAGCACTCTATTGTACCATGAAATATCTTTGAGTGTCTACTGTGAATGAGACATGTAGGGAGTCTTGAAAAGGAGCACAAAGGAAAGAGAAGTGCTAGTGCTCTTCCTGCAGGAACAAGAGTATAGCTGGGGATTAAGGCACACAAACAAGGGTCTAGTTTTATCGATACAAGGCTTTGTGTTATGAAACACCCAAGTAGCTGACAGTTGACACTGGCGATTGCTCAGCTTGGAAATTAGAGTGAATGTAGTTTGTAAGCAAATCTGTGCACTCTTGGGAGGCCAAATATCATCAGCAGTCTTTTGCAGTTTGTTGGAGTAGGGACAGACATCTGCAAATTGTAGATATTTACATAGATGAAATATTATACTTCATGGGGATTATACTGCATCTCCGCAAAAATGAAATGTCCAGTCATCGTATTGTAAATTGAACTCCAACTAGAATCTTTATTAAGCCTTTTGGGACATGAGGACCTGGGAATATAAACATTTTAAAACTTGGCTCTTCTCCAGAACTCAGCATCTCAAAAGGAGCGGCTCCCTTTCTAGTTGCTGAGATGACAGTGTCCTATTTTAGTCATATTTAATTCATTTTAATTAAACATTCCATTCCTTTTCTAGTTAGTTCTTGAAACACAGAGGAAAAAGCCAAGGCATATGGAGATATTTAGAATAACAGTTACATTTTTGGTCAGAGTTCTTAACGATGTTTCTTCCCTCATCCCAGGGAGACAAAATCCTCAGTGGCACTGGGCTGCACAGGTGGTGGGCCCTCCAAAAATGACTGCTATGGAATTAACCTTGAAATTCCAATATACCATAAAGCAAACTGCAAACCTTGGTGGTGTAGAAGTTAAGGGCTACAACTGCTAACCCAAAGGTCAGCAGTTCAGAGCCTCCAGGTGCTCCTTGGGCACTCAGTAGAATAGCTCTACTCTGCCCTATAGGGTCACTATGAGTTGGCGTTGATTTGACGGCAGACGGCTTGTTTTTAATGAAGCCAACTTCATGTCGAGAAAATAGTGAACAGTAGTTGCATTTAAAAAATTAAGAAATGGTTAGATTTCCATTGTTTTTTGCTTCAAAACCCTGTTTTACAAATGAGGAGACTGAGGCTTAGTGAGTTTGACTTGTCCAGGATCGCATTGTCATTGCATTAGGATTCTTTTACTTTAATTTTGAGATTCACTTGTTCTTCCCAAAGTCCTGATGGTTTGAAATATAGATACAAATACAGATACAGATTTCTCCCAACAACTTTCTATTTTTGAGGCAAATATGTCTTTGAGAAAGAAAAATTTTTTTTCCTCTGTATGTTTTTCTTCTTTTCTGTTTATCAGGCTTTCATGTGCTTGCTTTGGTTGTATGCGCTGAACTTACAAAAATCAGGCCCCAAGTCTAAATTTCAGCAATTTCCAGGAAACGCAACCTTACTAATACTTTTAAGAAACCTTTCAGCCTTTAACAATTTCTTTCGGAGCCCTGTGTACACTGAGCTGGCTTCTTAGCCAGGGCTGGCGGCTGGCCTGGTGTTTTCTTTCCCTCTGCTGCTACCTACTGGTAGAAGGTTCTGCGATGGCGTCACCCAGGACATGAGCCCTCGGTCCTTCCTATACCCACACCACTGATGCTCAACCCCAGCTTGCAAGTGAGAGTCATCTGGAGTGTTTTTAAAAGCACTGCTACATTTTCAAATGTATTGCTACCCAAACCCAGCCCCTAGAGATTCCAATTCATTTTGGTCTGGAAACGGTTATGTATTAGTACTTTTTGAAAACTTTACCAGAAGATTCTAATATGTAGCCAGAGTGGAGAACCACTGACGTAAGCAATAAAATCTTACCTGGATGGGTAATAAAAAGATTATTGTAATGGTAAAAAAAATCTGCCTTAAGTTTTGTCATATCTAAACCATTTCTCCAATTCATTTCATACCTTACCATAACTCTTTTCAACTCTATGTGATTATTATGGATTAAAAAAATTGGCATAAATTATTTTCTCTGCAAGCTTTCAGGAATTTTCTCATGACTAAACAGAAATTCAGCCTAGAATAAGTCAGATTTATGATTCTTACCACATTACATATTATAAGCTAAGTTACAAATGAATACTAAAAATAAAATGAGTTATGAAAAGTGTATAATTCAGAAAGAAGCAAGCTTCCGTTTCATATCAATGTCCCTATAAACACAGTATTCCTTTACCAGTGAGACCACGGTGGACTAGGAAATCTGGGGCTTTCTTACTTTTTTAAGCAGATGGATTGGCACAGAGGTTTATTTGAGATTGAATTCCTGGACAGTCATGAAGAAAACTGAAATTTGCAAAAGGAGAAGATAATGTAAGCTCTAAACATATACACACAGAAACACACACACAGACACACAAATCACACATTTAAAAAAAATGCTGTTGAGTCAATTCTAATTCATAGTGACTGTCATGATTTGAATTGTGTCCCCCCAAAAATGTGTGCAGCCATGTGGCTGGGATATGGTTCCCAGTATCTTGGAAATGTCCTCCATTGTGTGGTTTTGCTAACCTGTATGTTAAAGGATTAGGGTGGGGCTGTGAATTCCTGCTATGGGGGAAGTTTCCCTGGAGTATGGCTTGCCCCACCCTTAATGCTTTTAGCTTGCAAGGAATAAAAGGAAAAAGAACCAAGGACAATTTGAGAACCTCGCTACCATCAAGCAAGCAGCACCGGGAGCAGAGCGCGTCGTTCAGACCAGAGGTTCTTGCGTTAGGATGCTCCCTGGACAAAGACTGATGCAATACCGGACTTTCCTCCAGAGCCGACAAGGGGAAAGTCTTTCCCTGGAGCGGACACCCTGAATATGGACTTGCAACCTACCGGACTGTGGAAGAATAAATCTTACTTTGTTAAAGCCATCCACTCTGTGGTATTTCTGTTAGAGCAGCCTAGCTGACTAAAACGGAATTGGTACCGTGGGAGTGGGGTGCTGCTCTAGCAAATACCTAAAATGTGGAAGCCACTTTGAAACTGCGAATGGATAGAAGATTCAGAAGGAACGAAGAAGGCACAGATGGTGAGAAACAACATAGGACCGGCAGCAGCGGCAGCGGCAACAGCAGAACCAGAGGCAGCGCTGGAGGCGACCCGTGGAGCGAGAGAGGTCAGTGCCTGCGCAGGGTTTTCCTTGCGGAATGGGGTGCCCCTGGGCACTTGAATAGGTGAGCTGGCCTTGCTGACCCACGGAGTGAGAGAGTTGAGTGCCTTTGGGCAGGACGCTTTCCAGCAAGAGTGGGGTGCCTCCGGGCACTTAAACCAGTGGAGCTACAGAGCTTTGGAACTCTTGCCTGGCAGGGCAGATGTGGGCCTGAGGCCCAGGCCATGCGGCCATAGGAAGCTGAAGCTGAAGAGACAGATAGCGTGAGAAGCTGAGCTGCCTCAGTCTCAAGAGGTATGGCCACGACCTCAGGGGTTTGAAAGGGTGGAACCATGGCGTGCTGTGTTCGTAAGGGTGGAATTGCCACTCAGTTGGGCTTAGGGTGCTCCTAAAGCCGATGGGACAGAGTTTCTGTCCAAGTGGGCCTTGAAGGCAGAGTTGTAGCACGGGGCTGGAGGTCTCCACTCACAAACCTGAGAGTGTGGCCGATACCTCGAGTCTGGAGAGCATTGCTGTTGTGTAGAATGTCTCAGAAAACTTAAGAGTATTTCCAAAGCTTTGAGGGCTAATGTAATGTGTTCTGTTGACTTGCCTGTTGCCTGTTAATGCCTTCTAAGTTTCACAGATGTAGAAGAGCTTTTGTATTTTGGACTTGGAACTGATTTAAGACTTTTGTTATATGGATGGACATAATTTTGCTATGGTGAGATGAATGTGTTAAATGTTTTGTGATGTGATTTTTGGGTTGTCAAAGGGTGGGATGTCATGGTTTGAATTGTGTCCCCCCAAAAATGTGTGCAGCCATGTGGCTGGGATATGGTTCCCAGTATCTTGGAAATGTCCTCTATTGTGTGGTTTTGCTAACCTGTATGTTAAAGGATTAGGGTGGGGCTGTGAATTCCTGCTATGGGGGAAGTTTCCCTGGAGTATGGCTTGCCCCACCCTTAATGCTTTTAGCTTGCAAGGAATAAAAGGAAAAAGAACCAAGGACAATTTGAGAACCTCGCTACCATCAAGCAAGCAGCACCGGGAGCAGAGCGCGTCGTTCAGACCAGAGGTTCTTGCGTTAGGATGCTCCCTGGACAAAGACTGATGCAATACCGGACTTTCCTCCAGAGCCGACAAGGGGAAAGTCTTTCCCTGGAGCGGACACCCTGAATATGGACTTGCAACCTACCGGACTGTGGAAGAATAAATCTTTCTTTGTTAAAGCCATCCACTCTGTGGTATTTCTGTTAGAGCAGCCTAGCTGACTAAAACGGTGACCCTATAGGACAGAGTAGAACTGTCTCATAGGGTTTCTATGGAGCAGCTGGTGAATTCAAACTGCTGACCTTTTGGCTGGCAGCTGAGCTCTTAACCCCTCAGTCACCAGAGCTCAAACTCATGTTTAAAACTCAATGCCATCAAGTGGATTCCAACTCAGATATTTTTCGTAAATTAGAAACAAATGAGGTAACGATTTGATTTTAATGGAATTGAATTTAAAAAATGATCCAAAGAATATGTACTACAATCAGAAAAACATTTATTTCCTGTGTTCCCAGGAGATGTTCTGCAGGCCTGCAGGTTGGATGAAGCCCCACACTCTGGCTATCCCTATAACATTAAACACTCCAAGTGACAGCATGGCATGCTTGTTCTCACAGGCCCTCAGAATCACTGGGATGCTTTACAGCTTGATGGGACAGAACATTAGAAGGCTTTTCATGCTGATCTGCACCTGAGTGGCCTTAACCCCTCTGCCCTGCTTGGCTCCCTGATACAAGGGAGAAGCTGCAGCTGTGGCATTTTCACCTTAACTTGTGTGAGCTTTCTGGAAAACAAACTAATGATCCACTTGGTATCTTTGGGCCTTCAGATCTTCTTTTAGCTTTTAAAATTTCAGAATATGCAAGAATTTCAGGATCTCATGAAAGAATCTTTTTCTAGTCTGGTGGAGAAGAATTGTCATTATAGCCTCAAGGAAAAATTGTATTAGGGGAAAAATGGTAGTGTGCTTGGTCCCATTCCCTAGCAAGATAGGGTTTAAGATTTTCACCGACTCCAAAAGATTTCCAATAAGCATCATTCTTGCAAGATGTGAAAAAGAAGCAGAGTTAGTTCAGTTGTTTCCAGTCTTGTTGCCTGATTTCAACCTGATTGAAGTTTTGAAAATATGTGCAATGATTTATTTTCATGGCTGAAAAATAACTTAGAAAAATAGAGAGATGTGATCTTGAAATAATTTGAAAACAATCCACCATTCCATTCCTTAGATCTCATTTTATCTAGATGAGTAAATTATAGTCCTGTGAATTTCACAATATTTTAAATTTGGATTTAGCCAAGATTCCAATTCTGATCACTCAAAACAGATCAAGGGAAGATAATGTGATTTTTTAATTATTGTCAAAAAAATCATTGCTGTGCTTGTTAGTACTGAAAAGTCAAGTCAGTTCTAAATTCCTGAGATAGCATCCCTATCCACCAAATCCTTATTGCTAAACTGATTTATTCAATCTGGATCTATTCTCCTCACTGAGATCCAGTCTACTTGATTTGAGCATCATTAGGTTGTCAGGAGATATAAAATGTAGAAGTAATGGGGAACTAGAGAACATGTCACTTATCAAAAGTTGTGCAGAGAGCCAATGGTTAAGGTCAGACTAAATTGAGATCTTCTGGTGTTTGCCAGCACTCTCCTGCCTTGGAAATCTACTTTTGAGTTCATTGGTGATGCCTTAGTTATCTAGAGAGCCTGATAGGTACACACTGCTGACCTTTTGGTTACCAGCCATAGCACTTAACCACTACACCATCAGGGTTTCCTCTCTTGTGCTACTATAACAAAAATACCGTAGATAGATGACTTTAATAAACAGAAAAAACTATGTTCTCACAGTTTAGGAGAGTAGAAGTCTGAATTCAGGGTACAGGCTGTGAGGGAAGGCTTTTTCTCCCTGTCAGCTCTGGAATCTCCTCCTAGGCAATCTTCAGGTGGCTTGCTATCTCTTTTCCTATCTTGGCTTCTTAGCCTACTTGTTTAAACTCTTTTCTATCTCAGAGGAGATAGGTTCAAGACACACACTACACTAATCCTGTCTCATGAACATAACAACAACAACCCATTCCCAAGTGGGATTATAGCCATAGACTTAAAAAACCCACTGCCAAGGAGTCCATTCTGATCAAAGAGACCCTATAGACAGAGTGGAACTGCCCCACAGATTTTTGAGGAGCACCTGGTGGGTTTGAACTGCCAACCTTCTGGTTAGCAGCCGTAACTCTTAACCACTACACCACCAGGGTTTCCACCATAGACTCAGAGGTTAGGATTTACAGTACATATTTGGCAGACACAATTCAATCCATAATAAGTACCCTTACACTGCTTTTAGTTCTTTTTGATGTAAGCCGCTGCATGTTTTTAAAAAAATTGTCTTGCTTTGTCTAAAGGGTGCACTTTATCACTTGAAAGTTAAATCCCTGAGTTCTTTATAGCCAAAAGATTTTGCTGGGAAATGTTTGACCCATTCCAACTACCTTGCATCAATGTAGCAAAATTATGAAGTGAAAAATATTTGGGGCCTCTTCAAGGGTACACATGTGGGATTGCTATTTCTCAGGACAAAAACAAGTTATTCAAGAGCTAATTTGTCAGAAAGGAACAGCCAAGATTATGCTGACATCAGAAACCACCACCCAGCAAGATTCAAGAGCTCTGGAATAACAGAAAATACACAAAGGAGTTTTTGATATTGTCAGCATATAAAGTATATTTTCCAAAAATTTAAATGATTGACTTAAAGATGTTTAATTAATAGCATAGTTACTCTTAATTTTAGCATTGATACATTATTCATTTTTTAAGTTAAGGGTATAATTAACTTAAATAGTAACCAGTATGACTATTATTTTCTTTCTTTTTTTTTTAATTTAATATGACTGTGAAAATGTTCATTCCCATATAAATTTACATGCCCACCTATATGCAGCTTCTACTGCTCTCCCTGCCCGGTGACAGCACACTATTCCTCTCTGCTCCATCATATCTCATCCTCTCAACAGTCTTCTTTCCCCTTCTCTCCAACCACTCTCCTTCCTCCAGCCAGAGGTCAGCAGGATGATATCCTATAGATGTGTAGAACCATAAAGTGCATCCAATATTATTTTCAACTTGATGTCAATCAATAAAAATTTCTCCTAAGAGAAAATTGGCAGAAAAATATATAGATTGCATCAATAAAGCAGATCTGTTATTATAATTCCCATGCTTAAATTGCTGTCAGCCTTTTGGCTAAGTTCAAATGTAATTTCTATACTTGGGGCGATTATGCTACCCTACAAAAAAAGCTTCATCAAGACAATTTGCCTCTTTTATCCACTACTAGTGTTCCAGTGGAAACCCTGGGACATAGTGGTTAACTGCTATGTCTGCTAACCAAAAGGTTGGCAGTTTGCATCTTCCAGGCACTTCTTGGAAACTCAGTGGAGCAGTTCTACTCTGTCCTATAGGGTCACTATGAGTCAGAATCAAGCTGACGACAATGGAATTTTGATATAGTTTCAGCACCTTAAGCAGCACCTGGCATATAATGAGGGCTAGAAATATTTGTTGAACACAGGAATTTTCTTGAAAAGATACCGGTTGCCTAGAAAGTAGCTGGGACTAAAAATCTGGAGAGTTTAGCAAAGTTAAATCAAAAAAACCCCCAAACTCATTGCTGTCAAGTTCATTTGGACTCACAGTGGCCCTGTGGGACAGAATAGAACTATCCAATAGAATTTCCAAGGCTATAATTTTTAAGGACGCTGACTGCCATGTGTTTTTCCATAGAACTGCTGGTGGATCTGAACCCACTGACCTTTTGGTTAACAGCCAAGCATTTAACCACTGCACCACCAGGTCTTTTTATTAACATGGTTAATGGACATTTAATACTTAGACCTTATTCCCACTTTTTTTCACTTGAGAGTGGTTATCAGTCTGAGGGTAATGATTTTGGTTTTGACATTAATTTGTATTTTTCTAAACCTTCAGCATGTAGATGTGCGGGTCACGTACTCCTCTTAACAATCTGTTACACCAGAGACAGCAGTGGGAAGGAAGGTCATGACTAATCTCTATTGGTATCATCAGGGTGTCTTGCACATGGCAGGAATTAAATATACATTTATATAGTAGAATTGGACTATGCAGCTGAAGTTTTCAGTGTAGTTCTATATTTTTCTTGGCAAATGTTAATCCGGGAAAGACTCGACAGAAGGACTGAACACATAGAACACATAGACATATTGGTTGGTATTCATTCTTGCTGCAGTGATTAAATGTGGTTTTATTTCCAGACCTGAAGTGAAAAGCAGTTAACATATGGAGGAGAAGTGCTATCCAATATCTCTCCACCTACCAGTCATTTTCAAAGAAATCGCTATTCACATAATCTTTCAAGTGGTTTTATCATGCATTTATGCAGCATGGAGATACTTTAGTTAGTAAGCATTTTGGTGCGAGGCCCTTCGAAGGCCGGGTAGGTTGGTACCTACTGGCTAACCTTGCTGCATCCTGCCTCTGCCTAATCAGGACTCACATCACACAGGCAGATTCATGACTGAATTTTCACTTGAGGGCACCAGGGGGAGTTGGGTGCTCAAGGAGAGAGTATAAGAAGCATACTTCACCATCTCTTCTTTCCACCTTCTCTGAGGGTACAAATTGCTCAGAGTGAGTGTAGTGATCATTATTAAATGCCTATTTTCAACACTCCTTACTTCCTTTCCAAGTGGTAACTTTTGAATCTTGAGTCAGGAGATCCAAAATTTTCTCAGCTGAAAAGCCTTACACTTTTGCTAGGTTTTCATCTAAACAATTGGCATCCTAGAAAAGCCAAAGTAGTGCGCTGCAGCAGCAGCCCCACCTGATGGTCACTGAGGCCTTAAATGATTTCTACCGACCACATGCTCTAGGTACAAACCCTTCTAACGCTGACAGCTCCAACCTTGAGGGCCCAAGACTTATGCCATCAAGTGGCAGGTTGACTTGTTCTTTGCAGTTGTAGATAGGTGTCATGGATTGAATTGTGTCACCCCCCAAAATATGTGTAGCCATGTGGCTGGGCCATGATTGCTAGTATCTTGTGATTGTCCTTTGTTTTGTGGTTTTCCTATGCTGTATGTTAAAGGATTAGAGGTGGCCTGTAAATCCCTTTATAGGATCACCTCCCTGCTCCATCATAAAGGGAGTTTCCATGGAGTATGGCTTGCCCCACCCTTAATCCTTTCATCCTGCAAGAGATAAAAGGAAAGAGAAGCAGGCTGAGAATCGAGAACCTCGTACCATCAAGAAAGCAACACTGGAAGAAGAGCATGTCCTTCAGACCTGAGATTCCTGCGCCAAGATGCTCCCTAGACAAAGACTGATGCAATACTGGACTTTCCTCCAGAGTCAACAAGGGGAAAGCCTTCCCCTGGAGCAGACACCCTGAATATGGACTTGTAGCCTATCAGATTGTGTAAGAATAAACCTTCCTTTGTTAAAGCCATCCACTCACGGTATTTCTGTTAGAGTAGCACTAGCTGACTAAAACAATGGGTAAAAGCAGATAGGGACACATCGAACATCAACGGCCATCAAAAGATTTGTTCTTTCTGGACCTAAAAGGATTCAATAACCAAAGTTCTTAATTTCAAGCTGTATCGTTTTCAGACCATGGAAGCCACATGGTCACAGTATTTGGATGTTCCATTCTGCAGAGGTCAGTGACTTTACAGATTATGTCATTTCTATATTAGAGGTCTAGCTTTAAATTCTTTAATTGCTCAGACGTATGGTAGAACTAAAGTCTCCAAACTCTCTGACAATGGTGGCATATAGACCAATTTGTGTTAGCAAAAGTACTCTAAGAAATGAGAAGTTTAAAAGCTTGGGAGAAAGAAATGAAGGCAAATGTCAACAGATGCATGAGAAAATGATGTCTGAAATCACAGCAAGGCGAGAAATGATGACAATGATAGTACAGTTCTGGACTCTTCTTCTTGGTTAAGCATAATGAAATTAAAGGAAATTCAGACTACAAAACAAAGACCTCAAAGAACTAAGTCCCTCTAAAGAATCCTTGGGCTGTCTCTGTACAGCACTTGCTGAGGTTACTTTCTCTCAGACAGAACTAAGGAAATAAATCTGTTTAACCACTGAACAGCCCATCTCTCTCTCTCTCTTTTTTTTTAAATAAGAGTAATGGATAAATTATTAAGTAAAAAAGGATATTAGATACTAACTTACAAAAGGGAAGAAAGTCAGGATAATTTTCAAAAGGGAAGAAAAGCAGACACTGGCTGGAAACCACCTTGATTTTGTGTTGACATTGGGATATAGCAAACAGTAACAATATTGAATGTTGATATAGTAATATTGATATTGGCATAAATGAAGTGATACGGTAAATACCCAGAAAAGGTCAAACAAAAATGGGCTGGATTTACTGTTCCACCAAAGGTAGGATGACATTTAAGAATCTGGGGGAAGCATCTGAACCTCTTAATGTTTTGTGGGAAATTAATTCATACAGACTGATGATCCCAGTAACTAGAGAAGCTATAGAAACCTACTGCTTCTCCTCATTCCTTCACCATCTTTCACCAAAATGTACCATCTTTTCTGACTAGTCAAGAGCACAGGGTCAGTCCTACAACTTAATAATTGCAACCCTGGGCAAATCTTTGAAACTCTGTGATGCTCAGCTTCCTCATCAGTAAAGATCAAAGAATCAGACTCATAACTTTATAAGGTTGTTGTGAGGGTCAAATAAAATAATGCTTACAAAGTGCTTAGCCCACTTCCTATTGTATAATAAAGTGGAAAAAAGCCCAAAACCATTGCCACTGGCTTGTTGCTGGCCCTAAAGTATAATACAGAACTGCCCCTATTGGATAGTGTAGAACTGCCCCTATCAGACAGTGTAAAACTACCCCCATAGGATAGTGTGGAACTGCCCCTATAGGATACTGTAGAACTACCCCATGGATACTGTAGAGCTACCCCATAGGATAGTGTACAACTGCCCCATAGGATAGTGTACAACTGCCCCGTAGAGTTTTCAAGGAACACCAGCCTGGTGGTAGCTTTAGTTGTCACTGTTCGCTAGAGTGGCCTCCTCATTATCATGCTAATTTCAGAGTATTTTTCCCCCCTCCCTTTCCTCAGTCTACTTTCTCTCTTGTTTTTCTAAATACTATCAATCTTTTTGCAAATCCTGGTGGCATAGTGATTGTTTTAGTCAGCTAGGGCTGCTCTAACAGAATTACTACAGAGTGGATGACTTTAACAAAGGAAGATTTATTCTTACACAGTTCAGTAGGTTGCAAGTCCATATTCAGGGTGTCCGCTCCAGGGAAAGGATTTCCCCTTGTCGGCTCTGGAGGCAAGTCCGGTATTGCATCAGTCTTTGTCCAGGGAGCATCTTGGCGCAGGAACCTCAGGTCTCAAGGATGTGCTCTTCTCCCCGTGCTGCTTTCTTGATGGTAACGAGGCTCCCAGTTCTCTTTGTTTCCGTTTCCTTTTATCTGTTGCAGGCTGAAAAGCTTAAGGGTGGGGCAAGCCATGCTCCAGGGAAACTCCCCCTACAGCAGAGCAAGGAAGTAATCCTATGCAGGAATTTACAGCTCCTTTAACATACAACGAAACGACACAATGGAGGACAGTCCTAAGATACTGGGAATCATGTCCCAGCCACACAGCTGCACATATTTTGGGGGGGGACACAATTCAACCTATGAGCTGCTCTAGCTGAATTGAGACACCTAACTACAATGGGGCTGACTGGATCCCTTGGTGGTAGGGGTCAAATGGCTGCACTTAGTCAACAAAGACGAGGTGGGCGTGCTTACAGTAATGGACAGCATAGGCAAAATAGTAATCGTAATAATCTGACTCGTGCGGACATGTGGAACTGGATCCTTAGTAATGGTGTCCCTAGCTGTGCAATAGATGATCAGCCTACTAAGTATTTACTTGATATGTATGAAAGGATGAATTCTAGGTCAGGTGAACAGCAGTCTAACTCAAATCGCCAGAAGAGAGAGTTATGGTCCCTCAATCAATTCCCAGACGAGCTAGTTTAAGGACCCACAACCCCTTGAATGAAGGGGAGGCCAGGTCCCTTTGAGGAAGAATTCTGATACCCTGCCAAAAATTTATACTGTTAATCTTTCTCCTGCCCTTCCCCAAAGGGATCTACAGCCTTTTACAAGAGTGACTGTTCACTGGGGAAAAGGAAATAATCAGACTTTTTGGGGACTACTGGATACTGGCTCTGAACTGACACTAATTCCAGGAGACCCAAAACATCACTATGACCCACCAGTCAGAGTGGGGGCATATGGAGGTCAGGTTATTGATGGAGTCTTGGCTCATGTTCGTCTCACAGTGGATCCAGTGGGTCCCCGAACCCATCCTGTAGTGATTTCTCCAGTTCCAGAATGAAATAATTGGAATAGATATACTCAGCAATCAGCAGAACTCTCACATCGGACCCCTGACAAGTGGAGTGAGAGCTATTATGGTGGGAAGAGCCAAATGGAAGCCGCTAGAACTGCCACTGCCTAGGAAAATAGTGAACCAAAAGCAATACCATATTCCTGGAGGGATTGCTGAAATTACTGCCACCATTAAGGACTTGAAGGGCGCAGGGGTGGTGATTACCACCACATTCCCGTTCAATTTGCCTATTTGGGCTGTGCGAAAAATGGATGGATCTTGGAGAATGACAGTAGATTATCACAAACTTAACAAGGTGATAACCCCCATTGCAGCTGCTGTTCCAGATGTAGTTTCACTGCTTGAGCAAATTAATACATCTCCTGGGACTTGGTATGCAGCTATTGATCTGGCTAATGCTTTCTTCTCCATACCTGTTTCCAAGGACCACCAGAAGCAGTTTGCATTCACCTGGCAAGGCCAACAATACACTTTCACTTGTCTGCCTCAGAGCTACATTAACTCTCCAGTCCTATGTCATAATTTAGTCCGCAGGGGCCTTGAGTGCTTCTCTCTTCCACAAGATGTGACACTGGTCCGTTATATAGATGACATTATGCTGATTGGACCTAGTAAGGAAGAAATATCAGTGACTCTGGACATATTAGTTAAACATTTGCATGCTAGAGGGTGGGAAATTATTCCCACAAAAATTCAGGCACCTTCCAACTCAATGAAATTCCTAGGGGTCCAGTGGTGTGAGGCATGTCACAATATCCCTTCTAAAGTGAAGGATAAGTTATTGCACCTGGCTGCTCCGACAACTAAAAAAGAGACACAGCGCCTAGTGGTCTCTTTGGATTTTGGAGGCAACATATTCCTCATTTGGGTGTGCTACTTCAGCCTATTTATCATGTGACTAGAAAGGCTGCTACTTTTGAGTGGGGCTCAGAACAGGAGAAGGCTCTGCAACAGGTTCAGGCTGCCCTGCCACTTGGGCCATACGATCCAGCTGATCCAATGGTGCTTGAGGTGTCAGTGGCAGATAGAGATGCTGTTTGGAGTCTTTCGCAGGCCCCTATTGGCGAATCACAGCACAGACCTTTAGGATTTTGGAGCAAAGCTCTGCCATCCTCTGCAGATAACTACTCTCCTTTTGAAAAACAACTTTTGGCTTGTTACTGGGCCTTAGTAGAGACTGAACACTTAGCAATGGGACACCAGGTCACCATGCATCCTGAGCTGCCTATCATGAACTGGGTATTGTTTGACCCACAGAGTCATAAAGTTGGACGAGCACAGCAGCACTCCATCATTAAATGGAAGTGGTATATACAAGATCGGGCCCATGCAGGACCTGAAGGCACAAGTAAATTGCATGAGGAAGTGGCACAAATTCCCATGGTCTCCACTCCTGTAACATTACCTCCTGTCTCCCAGTTTGCATCTATGGCCTCATGGGGGATTCCTTATGACCAGCTGACCGAGGCAGAGAAAACTCGTGCTTGGTTTACAGATGGTTCTGCACGATATGCCGGCACCACTAGAAAGTGGACAGCAGCAGCACTACAGCCCCTTTCTGGGACCTCCCTCAAGGGCAGTGGTGAAAGCAAATCCTCCCAATGGACAGAACTTCGAGCAGTGCATACAGTTGTTCACTTTGCTTGGAAGGAGAGATGGCCAGATGTGCGGCTGTATACCGATTCATGGGCTGTGGCCAATGGCTTGGCCGGTTGGTCAGGGACTTGGAAGGAACATGATTGGAAAACTGGAAGACTGGAGACAAGGATTTATTGGGGAGAGGTATGTGGATAGACCTCTCTGAATGGGCCAAAGAAGTGAAGATATTTGTGTCTCATGTGAATGCTCATCAAAGAGTAACCTCAGCAGAGGATGAGTTTGACAATCAACTGGATAGGATGACTCGTTCTGTGGGAACCAGTCATCCTCTTTCTCCGGCTACCTCTGTCATTGCTCAGTGGTCCCATGAACAAAGTGGTCATGGTGGCAGGGACAGTGGTTATGCATGGGCCCAGCAACATGGACTCCCACTCACCAAGGCTGACTTGGCTACAGCCACTGCTGAGTGCCCAATCTGCCAGCAGCAGAGACCAACACTGAGTCCTCGATATGGCATTGTTCCTTGAGGTGATCAGCCGGCAAGCTGGTGGCAAGTTGATTACATTGGACTGCTTCCATCATGGAAAGGAAAGCGTTTTGTCCTTACCGGGATAGATACTTACTCTGGATATGGATTTGCCTACCCGGCACGACATGCTTCTGCCAAAACTACCATCCGTGGACTTAGAGAATGCCTCATCCACCATCATGGAATCCCACACAGCATTGCCTCTGATCAATGGACTCACTTCACAGCAAATAAAGTGCGGCAGTGGGCCCATGCTCATGGAATTCACTGGTCTTACCATGTTCCCCATCATCCTGAAGCAGCTGGCTTGATGGAATGATGGAATGGTCTCCTGAAGACACAATTACGCTGCCAGCTAGGTGGCACTACCTTGCAGGGTTGGGGAAGTGTTCTCCAGGAGGCTGTGTATGCTCTAAACCAGCATCCAATATACGGTGCTGTTTCTCCTATTGCCAGGATTCGTGGGTCCAGGAATCAAGGGGTGGAAATGGGAGTGGCACCACTCACTGTTACCCCTAGTGACCCACTTGCAAGATTTTTGCTTCCTGTCCCCATGACTTTATGTTCTGCAAGATTAAATGTCTTAGTTCCGAAGGCAGGAATGCTGCCACCTGGAGACACATCAATGATTCCACTGAACTGGAAGCTAAAATTGCCACCAGGCCATTCTGGGCTCCTTGTACCTCTGGATCAACAGACAAAGAAGGGAGTTACAATACTGGCCGGTGAGATTGATCCTGACTATGAAGATGAAATTAGATGGACATTACATAATGGAAGTAAAGAAGAGTCTGTTTGGAATGCAGGAGATCCCTTAGGACGCCTCCTAGTACTACCATGTCCTGGGATTAAGGCCAATGGAAAACTACAGCAACCCAACTCCAAAATGAGTGATAATAGCCCAGACCCTTCAGGAATGAAGGTTTGGGTCACCTCACCAGGCAAGGAACCACGACCAGCTGAAGTGCTTGCTGAGGGCAAAGGGAATACAGAATGGGTTGTAGAAGAAGGTAGTTCTAAATATCAGTTATGGCCACGCGACCAGTTGCAGAAACGAGGACTGTAATTGCTATGAGTATTCCTGCTTTGTATGTGTGTATTGGATATTTTGTTTACTTATGAAGCATAAGATGTAAATGGGTTAATGCATTTTCAGTTGTACATGTTAGTTATATCATGTTGACATAAGTATGACTTTGTAACTGTACCCCTTCAGAGACTGTGCGTGGTAAGGTGAGATATGTGCAGATGCCAAGTTGACAAGGGGTGGACTGTAGTGGTCAGGATTATGTCAACTTGGATACTACATATTTGGCTGCTGTATTAAGTGGCAGGGCGGGGTTTGTGGTGTTTCCCTGCCCCTCGGCTCTCATCTCACGACCTTTCACTATGGCTGCTGGTCGCTCACGTGGCCAGGAGCTCCTGCCCTCTTCTTCCAGCGTCTGGTTCCGGGACTTGAGCTAGAAGCTGTTGGACTCATCAGTCCTTACAGTCGGCACTTGAGAGTCCTGCTCCCTGACCTGCCGATCCTGGGTTCACCAGCCTCTGCCCACTCCTGCTCCCTGACCTGCCAATCCTGGGTTTGCCAGCCTCTGCCCGCTCCTGCTCCCTGACCTGCTGATCCTGGTTTTGCTAGCCTCTGTCGCTTCATCTCGCCACCAGCTTGGGATCCACTGACCTACACAACCGGTGATCTAGAACTCTGGTCTCTGACTTGCTGACCTTGGGTTCCTCAGTTTCCGTGGCCACATGAGGCTTGTGCCAGAGCTTGGGACATTTAGCTTCTGTGATTACGTGAGCTGTTTCCTATATTTGTATGTATGTATGTATCTATCTATCTATCTCTCTCTCTCTCACTCTCTCTCTCTCTATCTATCCATCTATCTATCTATCTATCTATCATAAATCGCCCCTTGTACCTACACGTGTTACTGGTTTTGCTTCCCTAGAAAACCCAGCCTAAGACAGTGATTAAGTGCCATGGCCGCTAACCAAACAGTCAGCAGTTCAAATCCATCAGGTGCTCCTTGGAAGCTGTTTGGGGCAGTTCTACTTTGTCCTATAGGGTCTCTATGACTCAGAATCAACTCAACATCAATGGAGTCTTTGTCTTTTAGTATTCATCTTCTCAGTCTTCTTTTCTGTGCCAACCTCTTCAAAGGGGACTTCTTTGACTATGTTAGCCGTTCTGCCATTGAGTCAGGTCTGACTCCTAGCGACCCTAGAGGTCTGAGTAGAACTGCTTCATAGAGTTTCCAAGGAGTGCCTGGCGGATTTGAACTTCTGGCCTTTTGGTTAGAAGATGTAGCACTTAACCACTATGCCACCAGGGTTTCCGTTATTTGTGTTCTCCTCCTCCCAATTCCTGTATCACTTAAGGTAGATTTTAGTGTTTAAGGGCATGTTTCCTGAGGCCATACAATATTTGTCTCATGATTATTACTCACATCTCCATCTCCCCAAATGGATTTAGGGTTAGAAGTTTCTTTAAAAGATTACTTTGTCTTTTGTCTGAAAAATGTAGCATTATTCATTCCCATTTTACAGACACAGCAACTGAGGCCCAAAGAGGTTAAGTGAATGTTCCAGACCCAAAGTCAAATATCAACCAAATACCAGATCAACAAGATTACAAAGGCTGTGTTTTACACTTGAAGCCATACAAAACCAGTAACAACAAAGCTTTGCATCTACAACTTTGGGGCAGTTTCTTAACCTCTCTGGACTTCACTCTCCTCGCTGGTCAAATGAGATTGATAAGTAATTTCTTTGAAGAGTTCTTGAGAAAATTAAATGGGATAATGTACATAAAGCTCCTAGTGCAGTGTCTAGTGTTTTCGAGTAGATGCTCAAAGAATATTAGATGCTTTTTCATTCCTTCCTGCATCTTTAAAAATAAACACAGTATCTTCTACAGTATCTATGCCCCAACCCTGTGTTAAGCATCACTGAATAAATAGCTTACTGACACAAGAGCGAAGTGGAGGATCTTTGTTAGTGTCTGTCATCCCTAGAGTCTCTGGACCGAACAGCCCTAAGAACCCATTTGCGTAACCCAAACCAGTGGAGACTGGGTGTACTGTGGCCACCGAAGCTGCGGTGTAAAAAGCCTGCTTTGTGGAATTATAGCCTCGTATTTTTTTTTAAACCACAGGTCAACAGCTGTTCTTTTTCATTGTGATTAAGCAAAAGTTTACGATCCAAGTTCATTTGCCATATAAAACTCTGAGCACATGCCTCTATATAACCCCGTCTGCTCTCCCCACCTTCTGACAATACACTCTTCCTTTCTACTCTGTACTTCCTGTATTCATAAAATCAACCCTTGTCCCCTCCTCTTCACCCTCCCCTCTCATCACTACAGAGGAGCTGATCAGACAGCCTCATATATATAAGCCAGGAAGTATACACACTACCTGCATCACTCTCTGTCTTATAGACCAGTCCATTGTTTTTCTGTAGCATCTGTAGACTCACATTTCATTTTAATTTGACACATGTTTTTACCATTCTGAGCACTCTTAAAGATCCTGACAAAGGAACAAAAAAAACCCAAACCCACTGCCATCAAACTGATTCCATCTCATAGTCACCCTGTAGATCAGAGGGGTACTGACCCATAGAGTTTCCAAGGAACACCTGGTGGATTTGAACTGCCAACCTTTTGGTTATCAGCTGTAGCACTTGACCACTATGCCACCAGGATTTCCTTAAAGTTCCTAGCAATATAAAAATAACCAAGAGCTGGATTTCCCCTCAAAGATTTCCCCCTTAATAGATTTACATGCTACAGAAGACGTGGATAGCAAGTGGTGTGGAATCAGAGATGAGGGCAGAGAATTCTGCCAGGGAAAAGGAAATCCAGGAGATTCTAGAGAAGAGGGATTCTTGAGCCAGATCTTGTGAGTAAATGCTGTATTAAAAGCATGCAACTCACTAGGCTTTCCTTTTTTTCTTAGATTTTCCTTTAATTCCTATACCACAGGAAGCTAGGTTATTCTGATGTAGTGTGAGTTTTGTGAACTAACCATTTATACTCTCAAATTCAGTACATTAGGAGAGAAGGCTGAGGGCAGAGCGTGGCTATTGGCTATGCGATGCTTTGAGGATAGTGAGTAACTTGCAGATGCCTAACAGCCGACATAAGATCATTTCAAGGGGAGCATCTTTCCTAAACTGATGGTAAAACTAGTATCAAGTCTATTTATATCACTCAGTAAACAAACACTGCATCAAGAATGTTCACAGCACTGCCTAATAAATCCAAAACCCAGCTCAAGTTTGGCTTGCCTAAGCTGAGAGGAATCCTGGCAGAGTGCTTTGCAGCTTCACCCACTTTGTTTGGAAATGTGAGATATTAATTAAAGGAAAGCTAGGCTACAGCTTCCAGGCTGGTCTGAGTGGCCAGCATCTTGCAGGACAGAGAACAGCCCCACAGAAATTCCAGGGGTTGCCTAGTGGGCTGGAACTGCTGATGTTTTTTATTAGAAGCTGTAGCACTTAACCACTAGGCCTCCGGGTTTCCAGCATCTTGTCAGCCATCTGTAATCAGTTAACACTAGTTTCTTCCAGTATCACCCCTTCATGAGGTCAAGCCCTAACCTTTCCTCCTCTTAGCTCATTGGTACAGCTTCTTATGTACTAACTAGGATCCTCATCATTTGGTCATTATTCAGGCTCTGAAAAGATCTTTTTTACCATAGGGTCAAATTTTGTGTGACAAAATACTGGTATTGCCAGACAGCCTTTCAGAAGTCAGGGATGGATTGCATCAAGGCAGAAAACATCACAGAGATTACCTTTCTTTGGAGCCCAGGAAAATTCTGCCATTCCTGTATATGAGTGTCAAAAAAAAAAACCAGTAATTATGTTTCTCAAAGTTCCTGGAAGAAGGCTTCAGGGGAGATAATATAATTTCTGGGACGTATATACCCAAACCCATATCTGTTGCCATCGAATTCATTCCAACTCACAGAGCCCCTATAGACAGAGTAGAATTGACCCCATACAGTTTCCAAGGAGTGCCTGGTGGGCTCAAACTGTCAGACTTTTGGTTAGTAGCCCCAGCACTTAACCACTGTCCCACCAGGGTTTCCTGGGATGTATTAGCCAGGAGTAGCTAGTGGTAAATAGAGAAATGCTTTGCTTCTCTGGGGCATTTTCTTGGTATCTCCTCCTTTTCTATTATCTGGCCTATGAGGCTTGTTTAGGCAACAGAGGTTCAATTATTACATCCATACGTTTCCATTCTACTCATCCTTTAAAACGTGTAATTTCACATGCATATCCAGTAACCATTCCTCCCATGAAGCTTTCCCGAGCCAACTACTTTGGACCAGTCTCTAAATCTTCTGTATGTGCAACACTGGTTTTACTTCACCAAACGATTTAGGATTATCTGACTTCTTTTGCAGTTGCCTGTGTAGATGCTGGGAACTCTGGTGGCACAGTGATTAAGAACTACAGCTGCTAACCGAAAGGTAAGCAGATCGAATCCACCAGGTGCTCCTTGGAAACTCAATGAGTCAGTTCTACTCTGTCTTATAGAGTTACCATGAGTTGGAATTGACTTGATGGCAATGGTTTGGTTTTTGGTTTATGTAGGTGTTTGCATTACCCTCGTTTTACGGGAAGATTTGCAAAGTCAAGGACTCTGTATTATTCCTCTCACTTCCAGGGACCAGACTAATACTTCTGTCATTGAAGGTGTCCATTAACTCCTTGTTAACTTGAGGCAATGTGTCCATCTGAAAGGAGAGGTGTAAAACAAACAAGCCAATCACAAAAGGACGCTAGGTTGAATTCCACTGGTTCCTGGTCCATAAGCTGTGGATGTTAGTGGTTCTCCCAGGCTAGGGACTCTGAAAATCAATGAATGTTACTGAAATCAGAGACGTGTGAAGAAGCCGAGTCATTCCACATATTCCTTGTTTTCACTCAGAAAATGCATTCCGTACTCATTCCTGTCTGCACCACCGCTTCTTATTGAATTATCAGCTTCCAGAACTCAAATTGCTCCCTGTCTCAAGACGCTTTCAGTGTGGTTTGGAGTTAGGTTTGTGGTCTCCATAGCCAGTTTTTCTAGGTTTAAATTTTGACTCTGTCGTGTTCTAGCCATGGCCTTGAGCAAGTTATTTAACTTCTTTTTCCTTTAGTTTTCTTATCTGAAAAATAGGGATTTTAATAGTCCTAGCCTTACTATGTGGTTTCTATGAGTCGGAATTGACTCAGCAACACTGCGTTTGGTTTGGGTTAGCGTTATAGACGGAAACCCTGGTGGTATAATGGTTAAGCGCTGTGGCTGCTGACCAAACGGTTGACAGTTTAAATCCACCAGGTGCTCCTTGGACACTCTATGAGGCAGTTCTGCTCTGTCCTATAGGGTCACTATGGGTCAGAAGTACCCAATAGGTTTTTTTTTAGCCTTACAGACAGTGCTGTTGTGGTGATTCCGTGGAGTGTTTGGAACAATACCTGGCACATAGAAGGAGTTCAGTGAATATTAGTCATGATCTTCATTCCACCACATTCGTCTTCCTTTCTGAAGTCCCCAGTCACTATCTGTCTTCATCATCTGATGCTGCTATAATAGAAATACCACAAGTGAATGGCTTTAAGAAAGAGAAATTTTATTCTGTTACAGTCTAGTAGGCTTCAAGTCCAAATTCAAAGCATCAGCTCCAGGGGAAGTCTTTCTTTGTTGGCTCTAGAGGAAGGTCCTTATCTTCAGTCTTCCCCTGGACTGGAGCTTCTAAGGGGCACGAACACCCCCAGGTCCTTGCCAAAGGACACACTCTGCTCCCAGCACTGCTTCCTAGTGGTATGGGGTCTCCACCTGGCTTTTCGCTCTGTCATTGGCTTGTTTGTTTTATACCTCTTCTTTCAGATGATTAAAGTAACTTTTTAATTTTTAAACTTTTATAGAATGGAATCTTCCCAAATGACAACAGAAAACCAGGGCTAACTAAAGGAAAAGCAAGATAGATAAGAGATACTTTGTTTTCTCTTCCTCACTGCATAGCACGTTCTGTTGAGAGCGTTTTTTGGTCTTCTCTTTCTTCAGTGTCTCTATAATACATCTCAAGTCAACTCAAAAACCTGTTAATTGCTAGGAAAAGAAAGCAGATATTTATAAAGGCTCATAGTTTGGTTTCCAATTTAATTGGACCTGACCCTCATACCAGAGTTGCTGAGATGACTATATATTTGAATATATTATCAAAATAGAATGATGTTGTTTTAACCATGCCATTCAGTGACATTAATTACGTTCACCATGTTGGGCAACTATCGTTGATTAGCATTTAACATGAAATTTAGTGATTCCTTCATTATGTATTATCAGACCCTTATTTTGGGCCAAGATTGGCATTTCTGTGCCAGGAGTACAGTGGTGAACAGGAGGGTGGGAATTATTACCCTTATGAGTTTATCATTCTTCAACAGCATGGAAATATTCTATACATGCACCATCCAAGGACAATATGGCACCACCAGGGCCACTATAATCGAGAAATTGAATTTTAAACTTTACTTAAATGTAATGAATTTACATTTAAATAACCTCATGTGGCTAGTGGCTCCTGTGTGGGCTAGCTCAGCTCTGGAGTCCAGTGTTAAGCTTGCACATTTTACTTCAACTTTTTGTTTTCCAGAAATATCTACCCAGAGTTGACACAGGGAGTGGCCCCAGGATCCTGCCAGCTCCTTGATCGTTACACAAAGAGCTTATTAACTCAGGCATTTTAAAGAGCTTTTAAAATGAAAGCAATTTCTTGCCTATTCACAAGTCCGACTTCACTAAAGAACTCTGAGTTAATCCAAGGTCTGAAAACTCTCTCTCTCTGGGCCTGTTTATGATATTTCAGATTCTCCTGATCATCCCGTGGGAAAGTCCCTTGGCACAAGAGCTAAAGAGAATGGGGGAGGACACAGTAGCACTTCAGTGTCTCAGCTTTTAAACAATTATTATGGCTCCCCTCTGTGTCCTATGTACATCTACATCTGTGCACAATCTACATATGTATGTAAACATGTAGTGGTTTGCTCTCTGTTTACATAAAGATGTATGCCTCCTAGAATCCACATGAAAATGTCAGCATTTTCAATTGGGCATGGACTTGTTTAGACCTGCACGTTCATTGCCTGTCTTACCAGCTGCTGTTTAGATGCCATTCTGAACAGTCAGGGTCTTTAACAGAAAGAATAAAGTGGGAATGTATAGACTCCCTGTGAGGCCAGTTCTGGAGGCATGAGACAACCAGTAGGAAGAGGGAGCAGGCTGGAGAGGCAGCGCCTGCGATTCGGTGCTGAAAAGTTCAAGTGTAGGAAAGGCGTTGGCAGGAGAGCTAGGCAGACACCGGGTTAGGGGAGCCTAGGTGGATCTCTGCACATTATTGGGCTTTGGTTTCTCTCCTAACAAAACTGAAGAGCTATGCCAGCTTCAGACCCAAGATGAGACAGCTGAGAGAATAGCTCTAGATTGCATTAGTTATGAATAGGGCCTTACTTGAAGTAGTAACTGAGCCCATCACTTCTGCATCCCCATCCCCATCTCCGTGTTCATCTCCCTGTAACTGCTTTCATCCACAAGAACTGGGCTGAAATGAACATCAAAGGCAGTTCTAGAAGGGGAAAGGTTACAAATGGCACTATTATGCACAGTGGGTAGGTGTAGAGGTGGCTATGGGTGGGTAGAGTGTGATGAGGTGCCTTCCCTCCGTCTTGGCTCCGGTGAAGGTACTCATGTCTGAGGTACACAATCTTTTCTTTAGCCCTAGTTGGGGATGGTAACTGGCCTCAGCTCTCAGCAGGCTATCTTTCAGCCCCCTTAGCTGTGTAAAAGGAGAGGACTCCAGAAGCTGGGGTCTGGGATCATAAATGCCATGACCACTAGGCTTCTGGGTCAACTAAGTTTCTAGCTTTCCTTGAGGCTACTACCATTTTTAGGAGACTGGCCTTTGAGTTAGAATCTTAGGAAAGTATGACTTCCCTGTTCCAGCTCTAAAGAAGGTGAAGCACAGAGGTATGAAACCAGTGAGAAGTGTGGCCTGTAGAAATGTCTTTGTCTGAAACCAAAGCCTCCTAGGTTCTTTCTCCACCCAAACACCTTGACTGTCCGAGGTCCATCGATGGCAGCACTGAGTCAGAAGTATTCTTCTGATCACTGGTTATGGCACTCCTAGAAGTCACTGAGAGCAATGACTGAACTCCAGGAACATGACTCTATTTGGGGGAGGGGGATGGATACTAATTGGTCTCTTTCAGAATCTGTTGAAAACTATAGACCGTCTTCCCTCAAAAACACCCATGTACAAATTCTACACTCTTCAGTCTTTCAAAAGACTCATGTGCCTCTCCATGCAGCCTCTAGATGATGCTTTGCAACATGTGTTCCCTGGTTCACGTGCATTGGAATCCCCTGGGGGTGGGGGCTGGGGTCACCGAAATGAAGGTTCGGGGGCCCCATACCAGACCTACTGAATCAGACTCTTCAGGTTTAGAAGACCTTGAAATCTGCCAAGATTTTATTTTGGGAATAGACCCTGATGTAGAAAAAGTCCCTGGAGCAGGGTCCTCCTAACAAGGACCCTAGATGACTCTCCTGCAGGCAGAAGTACTGACCTTAAGACAGGGTGAGGAGCAGCCCTATAGTCTCATTGTGGTGTACTGGAAGAATGCTGGATTAGAGCCCGCACTCCTGTGTTCTCATCCTGGCACTGCTATAAACCGTGCAATGATTCAGCTCTCTAGGTCTTGGGCTCTTCTTCAGCTCAGTAAGGGGTTGTAGGACCTGAGGCTCACCGGCCCCGTCTCTTTCATTCTAAAACTTTTTTCTGACATTGCAGTGCAGCCTTCTGGGCAAAACGAGCCAAAGGTCTTTGAGCCTCAGGTAGCGCATCTGTGCGCATGTCTGGTTGCCCAATGATTTTACCCTGATGATTTTTTTATTTCCTTCACTGAAGTGACTTGGCTTCTAACTGGTGAAATTGTAAATAAAAGCAAACAACTTTAATATTTTCCAGGCTTGTAGTTTATTTTTAATTATAGAAGTGACATATGCTCATTTGGAAAAGAAAAAAAAAATCAAACATTACAGAAATGTCTCTCCACCCACAACCAACTCCAATCCTACTTCTCAGAGATAATTCCTCTTAACAATTTGATACATGTTCTTCTAGTCTTAAAAATAAATTAAAAAAATTGCTGCTGCAACAGAATAGCTAACATTTATTGAGTGCTTATTAACAGTTCAGCACTAACCAAAGGCCAAAAGATCAAATCCCTAAGCTGCTCCTTGGAAACTCTATATGGCAGTTCTACCCGTACCCAGTTCTACCCTGTGTGGTTGCTATGAGTTGGAACCAACGGCAATGGGTTTTGGTATTCTGTTGCATAGCAGACAAGGTACTAAACTCTGAACACACATCATCCATTTAAAACTCATGACTCCATGTGCTATAGGACAGAGTAGAACTGCCCCATAGCGTTTCCAAGGAAAGACTGGTGGATTTGAGCTGCTGACTTTTTTGATTAGCAGCCACCTGGGTTAAGCACTATGCCGCTAGGGCTCCCTATGAGGGATTGCCCCTGCCCCCAAACCCCAAACCAACTGCCATCGAGTCGATTCCAACTTGTATACACATATACACCACCACCAATTTGTTTTGACAAAAACGGGATGACATTTTACCTACTGCACTATAGTAGCTATGAGCTCAGCTGCTAACTAAAAGGCCAGCAGTGTGAACTGATCAGCCATTCCTTGGAAACCATATGAAGTGCTTCTGCTCTGTCCTATAAGTTTGCTGGGAGTCAAAACTCACTTGATGGCAATGAGTTTGGTTGGTTCGATGTGACATTGAGATTTGCTTCTTTTGCCTTTAAAATATCATGACCACCTTTTCATAACTGTGCATGTGCAATACAACATCTTCCAAGTATTCAGCTATATGAAGTCATCATAGACAACTTGCACCTTTTCTGGGTAACAGAAAATGAACTGTATTTGAATGTGTCTTCTAAATCTGAAGGTCTTTTAAAATCTAAATTCAAATACAAAGTGATGATCAAGACACCTGTTTCTCAAAGCTGGTTTTAGATTCTTGGTTCTGCCACTGAATAGCTAGAGAAGTTGTAGCCACAAAGTAGGTCTGATCACCCATCTTTCAAGGCCTCAATTTGTTGCCATGCAAAGTGAGTGCAGGTTAAAACACAGTTTCTGAAGCCTACTTTTGCTCTACTGTTCTCTGATGTAACTAGTGCTTTAACCTTCTACCTTATTGTCATGAATTGAGTTGTGCTCTCCCCAAAATACACGTATCAATTTGACTGACCCATGATTCCCAGTATTGTGTGATGTTTCTCCTTGCTGTAAATCATGCCTCTATGATGTTGAGGGAGGATGGACAGCAGTTGTGTTAGTGAGGTAGGGACTCAACCTACAAGCTTAGATTGTGTTTTGAGGCAATCTCTTAAGATATAAAAGAGAGAAGTTAGCAGAGAGATAGGAGGACTTCATACCACCAGGACAGAAGCACTAGAAGTAGAGAGTGTCCTTCGGACTCAAGTTCTCTGTGCCTAAGAAGCTCCCAGTCCACAGGAATATCAGCAACACGGACCTTCCTGCAGAGCCGACACAGAAAGTCTTCCCCTGGGGCTGATGCCTTGAATTTAGACCTTTAGCCTACTTTTCTGTGAGAAAATAAATCTCTTTGTTTAAGCCATCCACTTGTGGCATTTCTGTTGTAGCAGCAGTAGATGACTTAGACACTGATTGTTTCTGTTTATGAGGAAAACTTCTTGGTTCTCTTAGCTTTCCGTAGTCAATTAGTTAATGCATTTAAAGATCTTTCAAACTAAGTACCTTCTTCATTAGTTGTGGAGCAAGTACACCTGTGCTAGGTATGACTCAACCTCCCTTGACTTCTAAAGTTGTTACTAAGTCCTTAAGAAAAACAAGGTAAATACTGAATCCAAGAGCCAGTCTGTTGTGGTCATGGGGATGATGGGACAGGAGGTGCTTGGGAAGGGCTGTATGGTATCATGTCTCTCCTGGGAATTGCTCTTCCTGCAACGAGGATTTCCAACTACAGGTTCCTGAAGGATTGTACGGACCATGACCTCAGCAGAAGACACTATGCATTTTAGGTGAGGGACTTACCTAAGTCTATGTTTGAGGTGTTTGGAATAACACCAGAGTCTGAGATAACAAATCCTTACATCACTGTATTCTGTAGGCAATATCCGACTTAACCCTTTCAACATTCCTAATACAATAGCCAGAGAGTAGATGGCTATCCCAACTCAAAATGGAGATGCAGAAATTCAGAGAGGTGTGCTCATGTCACATGACAGTGAGAAGCAGAGCTTGGTACAGAGTCGGGTCCCCATCCCTACTCCACTGTGGTGGGTCCTGTGCACGTTACTCCTGGCTTTTTTTCTCCTGGCTCTTTTTAATGGCTGGGCTCCTCTTCAGTGCCTTCTCCAGTGCAGGATTATCCAGAGGAAAAGGCTCATCAACATGGTATTTTAATGGGCATGCACAGGCAGTAGCATGGAATTTCTCCGAATTTGGGATCCGGCCGATGGTGAGTTTTACTTTCTAATAAAAAGAAATAAGAAAATTAAATGACTAAAGATTATTGTTCAGTGTTTATTCTTAGCCTCTCTGAAGGCTCTCATTTGTTCTCTGGAGCTAGTTTTGAGGAACATCATTTGATGAACCACAGCACGTGAGAAGAGGAAACCCATGGCAACTTGCACAGACAATGAGCTATCTTGTAACTAGCATTTCACATGCTTCTTTCACTCACTAGTCAACAAGCTCCTTGAGCTCAGGTTGTGGCCACTTCTATAGCTCTAGAACCTTTCGCAGTATCCAGCATAGAGTAGATGGTCAATGAATGGTGAATGAATGATACTTATTTTCAGTCCTTGCTCTGCCACTAACTAGTTATACACCTTTAACAACTCTCTCATCCTTATTGGGTTTCCCCATTTGCATGATACCAATAGGATAGTCTCTCTAACCAACAAGGTATTGTGTGTGATGCAAAAGAGATATCAAAACCCAAACCCACTGCTGTTGATTCTGACAGATAGCAACCATATAGGACAGGGTGGAACTGTCTCATAGCATTCCAAGGCTGTAATCTTTACAGGGGCAGACTGCCACATCTTTCCCCCACGGAGCAGCCGGTAGATTTAAACTGCTGACCTTGTGGTTAGCAAACATATGCTGTATCCAGTGCCATTTAGGGCCTTTTACAGAAGAGTAAGAAGTATGAAACCACAGATTCTCAGAGCTGGAAGGAAATGAGGCGTTCCTTTAGTGGAGTGATTTTCAGAAAATTTAAGCCAGGAATTATTTCATCCCAGAAAGCTAATGGGAAATCCCGCTACATAAAAGACCAATGATACACGTGGAGTGCTATAGTTGAACCCTTGGCTTCCCTATGTCACTCTGCCCCAGGGACCCAAGAAGCACAGTTTATAAATCAACTCTTTCATTGTAGAAGGAAGAAATGGAAGCTCAGGAGAAGGAAGTGATTTTCCCAAGGACTGGCTGGTGGATTTGAACTGCGGACCTTTCGGTTTGCAGCCAAGCTCTTAACCACTTGTGCTGTTAGGGCTGTAATTGTCTATAGCAATCACCTAGCACCTGCCTGTCAGTGTTGTAAGCACCAAAACACCAAACCAAACCCTCTGCCTTTGATTCATTTCTGACTCATAGTGACCCTACAGGTCAGAGAAGAACTATCCCATAGAGTTTTCAAGGAGCACGTGGCAGATCTGAACTGCTGACTTTTTGGTTAGCAGACACAGCACTTAACTACACCATCAGGATTTCCACTGCAAGCACATTATACCTATTAGCTCATGGAATACTCCAACAACTGTATGAGGTACTATCAGAATCTCTAATCTTACAGCAGAGAAAACACGGTGGCCCAAATCTTTAAGGAACCGGGATTCAGCCTCCATCCGCCCAAGACCCCCACAGGATCTTTTTGCCACATCACACTGCTTCCCAAGCCCTCAACTGAGATGTTCTGTCTCCTTGCTTAGCTGGCTTTGCAGATACCACTTTATATGAAGGAATTCTGAAAATGCCCCATGGTAATGTTCCATTATTTGCACTTGGTGGCTGAGGAAGAGGCCTATATGTCTCAGAGTGCAGCTCTGACTCATGTAAGATCTTGACCTTGTTTCTTCTGGCCCTGACTCACCTTGGCTGGGGCTGATAGACAAGACTCACCTCCTTTTGGATGGACCGACAGAGAAACAAGGAGACCTCCTCCAAATTCTGGGGCTTCAGGTCATTCACGGCCAAAAGATGATCTCCATGGCAAAATAAGCACCCCAGGTGTGGGGGGCCTAGCCACTGGGCCACACTGCAATGGGATACAACACCCAGCACAACTGTGAGATCACAGGGTGTGGAGGGGGCATGCAGGCTCCTCTAACCTATTCCACTGTTGCTGCTATCACCAGTTTCCTTAGCTAAGCTGCCCCCAGACTGAAGCAGAGTGCTTCTTTTTCTGTCTGGAAAACCCTTTCCACTACCACTCCTGTTGGGGCCTGGAGCCCGATCCCTCCTGCAAAGCTCAGCTCAAATCATACCATGTTTACAAACCCCTTCCAGTATCTCTGCCTCTGTTGTAATTAATCTCCCCTGCCCCAACGTCTTGTTGCGCTATGTGAGTGTCTCATCTAAGTACTTTTAAGTATTATGCGTTTTATAGTCACTTCTTTATATGACCACCTTTCCACAGGCCATGAGACCCTGAGGCCCACTGCCGTTGAGTTGATTTCCAACCCATAGTGCCTCTATAGGACAGAGTAGACTTTCCCTGTGAAGTTTCCAAGGAGCACCTGGTAGATTCAAACTGCTGACCTCTTGGTTAGCAGCCACAGCATTTAACCACTAAGCCACCAGGGTTTCCTATAACCCCATAACTCCAAGTAAGCACTCAATAAGTGTGTGGTAGAAGACAATATATTATGATTACACAAGCAGTATTTAATAAACACATAAAGGAAATAGTAAATGAGGAAGTTCAGGTACAGAGAGGTTCAGGCACAGGTCAGTTAAGTACCCACTGAGCCTTAGATTGTAGACAATGTGCTTTCTGTCCTCTTAGGGCCTACAGGCCAATTGGTAATGTTATGGGTTAAACTGTGTTCCCCCAAAATATGTGTTGTAAATCCTATCCTCTGTGCCTGTGATTCTAATCTCATTTGGGAATGGGCTGTCTTTGTTTTGTTAATGAGGCAAGATTACTGTAGGGGTGTTTTCTGAGTCAATCTATTTTGAGACATAAAGCTAGCAAGGAGAGCTGAAGAAGACAAACACCCAGCCACAGGAAGATCACTCAGAAGCAGAAACCTCAGAAAGTCAAGAGCCTTCCTCCAGAGCTGACAGAGACAGAAAGCTTTCTGGTGGAGCTTGCTTCCTGAATTCAGGATTCTAGCTTCTTAAAACAGTGAGAAAATAAATCCCTGTTTGCTAAAGCCACTCATTTGTGGTATTTCAGTTGTAGCAACACCAGATAACCAAGGCAGGTATAATATAACACACTGTTACTTGACATTAAAGGGTTTATTCCCCTTTCCACATGTGATCTTCCACCAAAATGAACTGCCAATTCTCTTGATAGAGAATGCAGAATCAAGAAAACGATGATTAACAGTGTTCTCTGCCACACTATCTTCGGTATCTGAATCTCTGATCAACAGGATTTTAGCTGGGTTTTGGAAGTCTTAGGCCCTGATATGCCTTCTCCTTTCTGACTTATGAGTTTTGTTGACTTGACTGGCTTCATTCATTCATAAAAACTTACTCTGCATGATTGGAAATGATTTCCTTCTACTATATCTACTGCCCGTCCACTCTTCCTATTTTGAGAAATCAGAAACTTGCTGCTTTCCTGGACTTTCAGATGCTCGTCTACCCCCTCACTTCCTGGCTGACTTTCCCGCACAACAATATTCTTTTTGTTGCCGAGATCAATGGAAGACTGTTTGTGACAACAGCAACACGATAGTCCCTGCTACTAACTAGAGCCTTCATGATATAATTCCTATCTTTCAACCCCATTTATAACCAATAACACACAAATCTCTGACCTACCATATCCGTCCTGCAGCTTGTATCAGAGCAAGGTAATTTAAGACATCAGGAGGAGAAAGGAACACGTCCAGTTTCTCCACTTGGCAGTCATCCGGGATGTTACTATGAGATAAGACATTTGTAGAAGTCATATCAGGGAATTGGCTCTGGGTCTGAACTGTAGAGTTCTTTTTTTCTTTCTTTTTTAAATTGTGGTAAAATACATACATACAAAATTTTCCATTTTAGCCGTTTCCAAGTATGTGGTCCAGTGACACTTATCAGACTCACAATATTGTGCAACCATCACCTGCATTTCTTTGCCAAACTTTTTCATCATCTCCCATAGAAACTCTGTACCCATTAGGCAATAACTCCCCACTCCCCATCCCATGGTAACCACTAATCCCCTTTTTGTCTCTGTGTATTTGTCTGTTCTAGAGATTTCATATAATGTTTGTCCTTTCACTCAGCATGATGTTTTTGAAGTTCATGAATGCATAACTACATTCCTTTTTATAGAAAAATAATATTCTATTATACACTTATACCACATATTGTTCATCCATTCATTTGTTGAAGGACACTTCGTTTGTTCCCACCTTTTGACTGTGAATAGGTTGCAGTGAATGTCGGTATACAAGCATCTATTTGAGTCCCTGCTTTCAGTTCTTGTGGGTAAGTACCCACAAGTCCCATTGCTGGATTCTGAGTCAACTTTTGACCTCTTTTGTCTGAGATTGTAGTTTATAATACAATACAGTTATAATATTGGCCAAGACATTTAGAAAAACTATGAATTTAAGTGACTCAAAAATATTCATTAGTTGCCCTTCCTCCTTAGGACACAGTAGTGGGGGATAGACAATGGAAAGGAGAAAAACGGACAAAACTGACCATGTGACATCAGGTCAGTTTACATAGTTCCCTTCTGGAAATGATTTTCTAGAAGAAGACACTGAGCAATATTCAAACTGAGAAAAATTTCATCAAATGCTCTTGGTACCACAGAAAACCTTACACATTCACCTCTACTCTATAATCTCAACTCAGGTGACATTCATGACTATGAATTATGTGCTCACAGTAAAATCTGGGTGACACGCTACACGGATCAAAGCTCAAAGTTCTAGAACCTGAAAGACTAACTAAAGCGGAATGATTTCAATACTTGACAATACCACCCCCATCTCAAGGGACCACTTCACTTCCACCTCTGTTGTTCACTGCCTGTCCCTGGCAACAACTTTAGGATGAGGGAGAAGCTGGTGATACTCTTGGCCAACTTAGAGATTTTTGGAAGCAGCTTAAAAACCTAGTGAAACAGGAAGCATGTCTTGCTCTTGGGGCCCATAAAGTTTTAAAAATTAAAGCTTTACTTGATTAATATAGACAATTGCACAACAGTTAGTGAGGCCGACCCCGTTTTGTCACTCGTAGTCTGTACGTCCAAGGCGCTAAGTGAGAGGTATGAGTCATTTCCTGAGCCTTGCTCTTTCAGGTGAAGCCTCTCATCATGGGTCTCTGGAAGGGCCTGGGATTCCTCTTTGCTCTCAGCAGACTGGTGGGATGTCTCTTTGAAAACACTAGCACATAAAAAGTTAAAACAAACCCGTTTTTTAGAATATTCACTTAAACTTTCTCCCATGTGTGACCAGAATTAAGTGGCTAACAGCTGTGTGAAAGAAAACTAACAAGATGCTGAAATATCTCCATCCACCAAGATCATGGCCACAACTAGAATCAAACCCAATAAACCTTCCTTCTAAAAACGGATATGGGATCAAAATAACTCTTTACATGGGTAGAGTTTGGGAACAGAGGTGGGTGTGAGAGACATAAATGCAAAACAGAAAACTGATTCCCCAGGACACAGAACATGTCCTGAAGATATTCCCAGTGGTTTTCTGTGGATAGAGAAACCACTGCCCCATTTTCTTATTTTGATTACTAAACAATATGTTAAACTTAGTGTGTCGTAGTGTTTTTGCATTAGTATATCAACTATTTAAATGACTTGGCAGTAACCGTTTTGTCACACTAGATTGAAACCAAAAACAAAATAAAACCACCACTGCCTTCGAGTCAATTCTGACTCATAGCAACACTATTGGACAGAGTACTGCTGCTCCACAGAGTTTCCCAGAAGCACCTAGCAGATTCAAACTGCCACCTTTTGGTCCGTAGACCTTAACACTTAACCTCTTGGCCACCAGGGTTTCCTCACACTAGATTAGCTAGTAATATATACATAAGAGTTACTTACCAGGATCGCATTGACATGTAAGGCCGCTCAGTTCTCTGGATGACCTTGTCTGGACTGTCAGGTTCGATAGGTTCCCCAGAATCATTGGAATTAAGAATGTTATCCAACTATAGAGCAAAGGAATAGACTTCAGGATTTAGTCTACTAATAAGCCAGATATCTTTTTATTCCACGCACTACCCTTACATTGTAACTCTGGGCCTCGAAATAGTAAGAACATCCTCTTCCGGATGAACAGTGGTGCTTATTCTGCGAACATCAACCAACTTCACCTGCTGGAACCAGCAAAGCTCTTGGCAGACTCAAAGTCCCTTCTCTTCTCCTGGATCCCTACACTCTTCAGACAAGTTTTTTACTGCACTGCATTGCTGCTTACTCTTCTGCTTCATCCCTAGGCACTGGCAAGCAGGGTCTCTTTTCCCCAGTCAGTTCTACCACAAAATCATGTAGCCTGGATGGATCACAGATTCAGACACAGTGCTGATGTGGCCTAGATGACTGTCCTTAGGGTAGCTCATGCTCTTTCAGGGGGCTGCAAAGGTCCTAGAAAATACAGCCCTTGGGAAGCCCTCAACCAGCTCCTTGGATCTAAGGTAATCACTTGGGGCAAGGGTTGCTCAAGAACTCAGCAGGCTTTCTTCTTACCTGTCACAACAAGCTCATCATTAACCTATACTGGGAACACTTCATTCCAGGAACCTAATCTTCTCATTTCTCCCATACAAACTGCTATTCTAGTGCCCACATTTGTGCTGTTTCCTTGACCTGGGATGTGCCTTTCTCTTCGGTTTGTTGAAATTGTGTTTACGTCTGGCTCAAAGTCCTCAGTCTCTTCTAGTCACTTCAGCTGCTGCTGACTTGTCTGTTCTCTGAATTTCTCCTGCACGTTTTGTTCTTGTTTGCCTATTTTTAGCTTAGTATTACCTACCTTACTAAGCCAAGCCAAGCCAACTAGCACCCCATAAAATACCTAACCAAAGCCAGACGTGTAACTGATGCTCAAAACACACACCAGATTGGTTGGACTATCATGGAGGACTAGTTACCAGCACTGTGTCCCAGGGAACACTAGCATGAGAAGTATTTTTGGAGATAGTAGGATCCTATGAGCAAAGGATATTGGGATATGCATGTGTTGTAACCAGTATGGCTATTTATAGCTGACCATTGCATAGTAAGGAAACCCCAGTGGAGTAGTGGGTTAAGTGCTATGCCTGCTAACCAAAAGATCAGCAGTTCAAATCTTCCAGGTGCTCCTTAGAAACTCTATGGGGCAGTTCTACTCTAATCTATAGGTTCTGTCTGAATCGGACCCAACTTGACAGCAGTGAGTTTATCTAATAGTCAAGGCTCTGAGAAGTCTACAGTTTGGAAGCCTGTTTAACTTAGTTCACCTTGGTGTTTCTAAAATTTATTTAACCCCAGGATCCTCCTTTCATGTGAACACATGTTGTCGTCTTATAGAAAACCTTCAGTTTAGCAAATTCTACAAAGAATCCCATCCCTCCATGTTGCTCTTCCCACCTCCTGCTTTCATTCTCTTTTCTCAACAGTCCACCTCAAACAGGGCTGCTGTGCTAGCACCACCTATAGCCACCAAGGCAATTCCAACTCACAGCAACCCTTCTAGTACCAGCAAAGCTACCCAACAGGCTTTCCTAGGCTTTAATTGTAAGCGGGAGCAGACTGCCACATCTTTCTCTCAAAGAGTGGCAGGTAGGCTCGAACTGCTGACCTTTTGAGTGCTTAACCACGGTGCCACCAGGACTCCTTGAGCTAATAGCACTTTAAGACAACTACCTGCCCTTGTGTTTTCTACAAAATGAAGTCAATTTGGCATTCAAGACCCACCATGGCCTAGCTTTTTTTTCTGCTTTATTTTCCATTGTGGCTATTCATTCACTTGAGGTCCTAGCCCAAAAAAGCTATGGGTCGTGCACATTTCAAATAACATTTCCCCTCTGGAGCCTTCCCTGACCCCTATGGAGAGAGAAAATGCATCCTCCTCCTGTCACTTCAGAGCACTTTGACCATCCCTCTTGAATAGCATGACCACGTCATAACTGATGAGGCTGTGGGCTCGGAAGGCAGGACTGATGCCAAATTCACTACTGCAGCCACCAGCCACAGTACGGTTCCTAGAACACCAAAGACACTCAGTGAAGGCTCCCAGTTAATTAACAGACTAATAGGTAGGTACCACCTAATTTACCACATCCAAGAACTTTTTTCTGTATTGATCTTTCTGCCCAGAATGTCTTCCATCAGCTCCCAAGTCCAAATTCTAAAGTCAGATAGTGTCTCCTTCCCTGGTCATCTCTGATCTTCTTGGCTACAGGTCAGCTCTCCTCTTCCCCCATCCCTTACGCATGTCCATGGAATTCTGTGAGCATCTCTCTTCAGCATGGTGGCCCTTTCTGTCTTGTGTCATGGTTGTCTTCTATTCAGTATCAGCACTGTGAGTATGTCATCTAGGTCCCACTCACCTCCGAATCTTCACTGCATCCAACCTAGTGCCTTAGCTATAGCACGTGGCACAGGCTCAGGACATAACAGTTAAAAAAACCTGAATTGCTAATTAATGGAAAGTCTTACCTCTAAAAGAATACTCCGGGGGCTAATATAATAATCCTCTTCTTTGTCCTGAATGGTCTCTGAAGAGAAGTCTTGTGGAAGATGAGTTTGCCTGAATCCTGGAGAACTTTTTTCAGTGAAATGCTAAATAAAAGAGATGAAGACAAAAACCCCTGGTTTGCTTTATTCTTTGCAAGAGACAGAATCAAGCCATATGCTTCCTGGAGAGGCTGTAGTAGATTAGTTGGGTTGAGAAGATCAGGGTATGTTCCAAGGCTACATCCACTGGAGCCCACATAACTGGAGTTTGTCCCCTGTCCTGGGTCACCATCGATGCCGTAAAAATATAAGCACATGGTTCTCTACTATTGGAAACTATAACTTAGAACAAATGGTCTTTTCTCATGGGTAGTATTCTAAGTCACTAAGTTCTGTAGTTGAGTCTCCATCCCCAACCCCCATCTCACTCTAGTTGTCTTCCAGTGCCATCTGAGAAAGTAATTAGCCCAGAGTCAAGACAATACACCTTTCTCTTCCTTCTCAGTAATCCTCTTTTATGTTCTGCTAACATAATTTTATTGTTTCCATAGCAGTGCAATTTGGGAGTGCTGATCACGTGACAGCATGAATTATAGGCTTCAAGGTGATCTAGGTTCAACCAGTTACTGCCTGCCCTCCCCAATAGATATAAGATACTGTACTAATGTAGCTGCTTTGCAAAGCAGGAAAATTACTATAAGTACAATGTAATTCTTCTAAGAACAATGTCTCAGAATAGGTTTTTTTTTAAAGATCTCAAATGTTCTCTAGGAAGTCCTTGAAGGATGCTATTTTTTAAAAAACAGAAGAAGACGTATTTAAGCTGTGTCTTTCTTCTAGCTCCAAACTGTGAAGCCAGGCAGGCCATACAGAGGTGAGGGGTGAACAAGGGTTACCACTTAATCTCAACAACAACAACAACAACCCAGCAAGACAAAGTATACCCTTAACTCACACAAGAGAAAAGAAAAAAATCAAAAAACAATTGCTGCTGAGTCAATTCCAACTCATAGGTACCCTACAGGACAGAGTAGAACTGTCCCATACAGTTTCCAAGGAGTACCTGGTGGATTCTAACTGCTGACCTCTTAGTTAGCAGCTGCAGCACTTAACCATTGCATCACCAATGTTTCCCTCTTAACTCCAGGTGGTTGAAAACCCCTGGATCTGAATGCATAGTGTGAAAAAGGTAAGCTGACCAGAAGTGTTATCTGGCTGGGTGGGGAGGGGTGGGGTACGGAGGTGGAGGGAGGGACACCATGAGTGAAGAACAAAAGGCATTTGCTAGAAAGGGCTTGCCTCCCCCACCCAATTTCATGTCACCTTTGGTTCTCACTAAATGAATAACTGAGATAAGGTGTTTGGCCTGGTGAATTCAATAGGCTACAAAAAGCCTTTAAAAGAGTTGGAGAGCTGCCAACTAGATAAAATAGGAGTTTATACCATGTTAAGATGTGTTTGGTACCCAGGGAGATGGGAACGTCAATGATGCCTCTCAGGGGGAAAACAGCACCCATGCAGGAGGAAAAGACAAACAAACCTCAGCGTAAATATTAATAATAGCCAAAGTGAGAGCCAATCCAAGAAATCTCAGGGTACAATACAAATTACTTCTGAGATGCAGTGTACTCAATTTACTCCCCCAAATGGATTTCACTTCTCGATGTATATAGAGCAGAAGCAGACTGATGACAGCAAATGAAGGAAATTAATAAGAAGCACGGCCTTTTCCCTGAGAAGCACAGATGGTGCGGCAGGAAATCAACTAATGTTTTGAGAATCTGTTTACAGAGGTAATGTGTGCCCTGCATGTAAGGAAGAAGCTTTTGTTTAGCCAAGGGACTCTCAGTCCAGTATACCTAGATGCATGCCAAACCAAACACCAAACCAAACCTGCCACTGATGAGTCAATTCCAACTCTATAGGACAGAGTAGAACTGCCCCATAGAGCTTCCAAGGAGCACCTGGTGGATATGAACTGCTGACCTTCTGGTTAGCAGCTGTAGCTTCTAAAATGACATTTAGAAATCTGTGGAGGACAAGCAGTAAGGTGCGTCTGAGATACAGAAAAAAACAGACAAAATGAACAAAAGAGAGAAGAAATCTTAGGGCTGAGATGCATTTGTACGGTAGCTTAGGCTCTGAGGACGGTGAACCAGGTGTCACATTCAACTGCTAACTGCCAAGATTCTGAAGCATTAATTGACTCCCAGGACTGGTGTCCTGAGAGAGAGCGAGGTGAGCCCACTTACCATGTTTGGAAGACTGGTTCTTGAGGAGGGGGAGCTGACTGGCCCTGGTGTAGTGGGAGGACTGAGGAGAGGACTGGGATCTGAGATGGGCCGTCTGTCACCTGACGAGAGGCTTTCCTGATCACGAGAAAGAAATAGAGCATTCAGAGCCCAGCTGATGTCCTCTTCCGGAATGAAGCAGCCTTCTCTCTCCCTGCTGGGCTCCCTGCTTGTGCGCTTTCTCACTAAGACAAGAGCTGATCTCACCTTTCTCCTGTTCCCAAACCCTTGAGGTCCCTCAGTCTGGCCTTCAGAGCCCCCTGATCTTGCCCTCAACCTGTCTTTTCAACCGTATTTTCTTATACACCCCATGTCCTGAGCTCCCTTCTGTTCTGCTGGTAAATGTGACTTGCATTCTTCTCTTCTTTTCATTTTTGCTGTAAGCATCTAGACAACATATCAAAAACCACACCTAGAGTCCAAAGTTCCATTTATAAAAATCTCATGAAAGAAAAGATTTGTGTCAATCAGCAAAAGCCTTGATGAAGGAAATTACAAACTCAAAGCTACTACCTTTTCCATTGAAGAGACATTATATGAAAAAATGTAAATCATTTTTACAAAAACCATCTCAGATTTCATTAGAAGTCTTACTTACACCTTAAATAACACTGATGGAAAACTACTGCACTTTCAGCTACTATTAAAAAATGTTATAGCTAAAACTTTCATTCCTCCTACCACAGGAAAATCTCAAGTGTCTGTATTTTAATTTTTTCTTAAAGCACAAAAGCATGTGTTTTTTTCCCCTATTGCTTAATCCTAAGAATAACAAACATGTACATTTTCTCATTTATTAGTTGTATTAATGCCAGCTGCTAAGGGGGAAAAAAGTTACCATTGTTTCCCTGTGAAAGGGGACTGTACTGGGGCACCCTCTTATTTTATTAGTAATGTAGCATCACCTCTGTGTTCTGATGGCCTGCTTTTATATCCCGGCAACATGATGACATCACGGAGACCCAGTCTTTAATCTTCTCCCTGTTGACAGAGGTAAGCTTTGAGTCAGCGCGTGGTGACAGTAGCACCTCTGCTCCTTTTGAAACAGAGAAGGATTCTTTTATTAAGATTTGAACAGGCAGTGGGAGCAGTTACCAGGGGAATGAGGATTCTTTTCCTGAGTAGCTTCAATGACCCACCGTGTCTTGCCACCCCCACACTTCCACTCTAGAATGAACTCTCGCGACATCTCTGGGAGGAAGCCCAGTGAAACTGGATGAGAAGTAGAAAATGATGGCAATACATAATCACAGTCCTTGACACCGACTGCTTTTGTGTTCTTAGGCAAGCCTCTTAACCTGTCAGTACCATTTTTGTGTCATTCCCCAGGTGTGCCACCTCTTAGGTGATGCATGTGGCTGTGAAGAATGTGTTTGAACTGAATTCATACAAATCACATCTTTTTCTTCCCCCTGGCAATTTAAAGCAAGCTTTTTGTGCTTGGAGCGATCTGAACAGATCCAGGTGATTTTTACGTTGGCTGTAACATTCGCTCCCGTCGCTGCACAGCTTCCGGCCCTGTGAAGTGGAGGATCACCCGGGGAGAATCCACGAGGCACCTTTGCTGCCCGAAGGAACCTCTCCTGCAATCGGGAGACTCCTCCCAGGATGGGCACAAGCCCTTCCAGTTAGATGTCGCTTGTATGTTTGTGTCTTGGGTTCTGTTTTTACTTTTGGGGTTGAGAAAAGTTATTTTTATTGCTCTGTGAGGTGGAAATCTTGGATTCATTTACATGGAATGTACATGGGCTGATAGTGAAGTTTGCCAAGATGATGTTTAAGGTTGTGGCCATGGGTATTTGTTCATTCATGTAAACCAGTTGTTCGCTCACGTAAAGCATTTATTTGATATAGATAGGTATAGATTATATACCTTGCACACAGGAGACGCTCTATATTCTCTTCCTACTCACCTATCATTGCCAATGAGAAAGTAATCCCTGCTAGCAGTTCTGATGGACATCACCTCCTCAGGGTGGCATTTAAACATCTTTTGTACAGACTGCATTTTTTCTTGGCTGCTTATTCCAACTTCTACGCTGGAATTTCTGTTGGACATAGACATAAAGTAGTGAGTAGATGTAAATACAAAATTAGGAAGAAAAAGGAGCCTAAAGTTTTATAGGAGGAGTCAAGCTAGAGATACTTGATAAGATATATTTTTCGAAAATAAATTTGGCTCTAGTTCACTCACTATGGAAAATACTTTGTTTAGCCTGAAGTTTAACTCAAACCTTCCTATTTTTAGTTTGATTCTGGTTGCACAAATGATTATGTCTTTTATTTATTTATTTATTTTTAGTTCATATTTCTCTAAGGAAAAAAATTAAAGATTTTAAAAAATCTTGATTGACTTTATGAACTGAGAATATCATTTGCTTTCTCTCATCCACATTGTTTAAAGAGTTGTAAAATTGAAAACTAAGTAAATCAAGTACTTCCTAATAGTATGCTTATTAATTAAAAATTTATCGACTGTAATACGGAATTTGAAATAAGTATCTGTCATCTTATTCAAAATGCTTGCTATTTTAGCAACACCTTGGAGCTCTGGTGGTGTAGTGCTTTAAAAGCCATGGCTGTTAAGCAAAAGACTGGCAGTTTGAATCCACCAAGCAGCTCCTTGGAAACTGCGTGGGGCAGTTCTCCTCTCTCTATAGGGTCATTTTGAGCAGCAGGAACCAGTATTGCAGTAAGTTTGAAGGCTTTGATGTCTTCCACCAAAGATCTATATGTCAATTTGCATTCAGTCTGTTCCTATTTGTTCTCATAAAAGGGTTCTTAGTTTGGATACGCACTGGTCAATTTCAATGGATCCTCGATGGTGATGGTCTTTGTAATAGGAAAGACTAAAGCCCGTTTCCCTATTTTTTGATAGGATGAAAAACCGCCTTTTCCAAGAGCTCTGAAAAAGGAAAAGATTTTGCATTTCAGTTAAGCTTAGGGAGAAGAGAAGGCAAAATGGTCATGAAGATGCTGGGAGGCTTGTTAAATCTGAGTGAATACTCACCATGGAAAAGAAAAGCTGAGGGGGTGGTGATTTAATAAAGTAATCTTGTTTGCAGATTTCATTTTCATAATAAAATGTAAATTGTTTGCCTAATAAAAGAAAATGAACAGGACTCTATTACCAGTAAATTTTTTTAAAAGAACTGCTTCAACTGACAGCCAGTATTTATCTCTGGAAAGATCTTCGGATTACTCAATTTTGGTGAAGAATATGCATCTATAACAGCCTAAGGAGACAAAAGGCCAACTGTGGGATTCTTACTTATCCACAGCTGGAGTCTTCATTCAAACCATACTGAGAATCACCTAATTCACCTCACACTCCTCCAGGCTCTCTTATTTTTGGAATATTCCATGGGCTGTCTAAAGTCACCACGGTCAAGTCAACTCCAACTCATAGCAACCCTATAGATGGAGCAGAACTGCTCCACAGAGTTTCCAAGAAGTGCCTGGTGGATTTGAACAGCCAGTCTTCTGCTTAGCAGTCATAATACTTTAACCACTATGCCACCCAAGTTTCCACGGACTCTCTAGAAGTGAGTAAAGCTGGTCTCCATTCCCGTTGCAACAACAGCCGTGGGAACAAGATAACTCTGCACTGCTGTTTTGCTTAACAAATAAAAACAAAACCACCTGCTGAGCAGCTTTCTTTTTTTTTTCTATATAAGAAAAAGTCTACAAGAATTATGTAATACTTTCATTATTTAGAGAAACACAATTAGTATTATTGATTTTTTTTTTTTTTTAACAAGAACTTTGGTTTCGCTTTCACATCCAGGCTATGCTTCTATTTTGCCTTTGCTATGGGAAGGTGCAGTCTGTGCTGAAGAATTAGAGCTTCTTTATTAGGTGACAACCAAATAAGGATTAATTCCCTAAGTGGTACAAATGATTAACGTGCTTGGCTGATGACCTCAAGGCTGGAGGTGTGAGTCCCATCAGTGAGGCCTTGAAAGAAGGGGCTCACATTCTAGTCTAAAAGACCAGCTATTGAAAACCCCATGGAGCTCAGGTCTGCTGTGACACACATGGAGTCACCTTGAGTCTGGAGTGATTCCCAGCAGCTAGTAACACTGCTGCTGGGGTCATTTTGCTAGTATCCAATAATTCTTGGGCTGCTGCCCTCCTCTCCTCTCCTCACACAGCAACTGCACTTGCCAAAAAAGAAAAGGAAAAGAAAGACAAAGGAATCAGTATAGAAAAAAGGTTAACCGGGGGAGCAGGACTTCAGTTCCTAGGTCCTTTACTTAATAGCTGTCTAACCCTGCATAAGGGCATGCATTTCTTTACTTAAATATTTGTAGAGTACCCTGAGTCACTAAACGTGCATTGGTCTCCTCATCTCTAAAATGGTGCCAATAGCAGTGACCTAGTAGATTTGTGCTGAGGATGCAAGAAGTTAACTCATGGAAAGTTCTCAGGGCCAGGCCTCCACGTGGTAAGATTCAGTCAAGATTAGTCATTCTTACTAATAATTGGGAAAATGCCAGCCTTTGTTGGCTGCGGAAGAAAGAGATTCTCGTCCTCAACCTGCCTATTTTACAGATATTCTTGGTGGTGTTAGAGTTTACCAGATGTAGATATTTTATGAGGATTTAGGTGAAGTCTCAGATGCTGCAATAGTAAAGAAAATGCATGTGACCATGTAGTGCAGTACTGAGACTTCTAGAGTGTCTCAGCCATCACCAGCTCCCAGATGTAAAACTCTAATAGTATTTGTTGGCCACTAAGTTTCTCCAGACATCATAATGAGGAGTGTAACTCAGAGGACAACTGAGCAAATTAATCTGAGTTCATGAAGCAATCACTATTCACTGAACAACAGCAGAATACACATGTTTGTCAAAGGCATATGCAACATTTATCAAGAAAAAATCATATTCTGGACCATAAAACTATTTCAATAAATTTAGAAGTCTTCAAGTCATACAAAGCATGACCACAATGGAATTAAATTAGAAATCAGTAACAGAAAGATCTCCGGGTGGGGGAGGGGAACCCACAATAAATAATCCATGGATTAAAGAAGAAACCCAAAGGTATACTAGGTTTTACTAATTGGATGAAAAGGAAAACACAGTGTATCAGAATTTGTGAGCCACCACTAAAGCAGTACTTAGGGAGAAATGATAGCACTAAATACCTGTGTTAGAAAAGAAGAAAGGTCCCAAATTAATGACCTTTGCTTCCATCTAGAAACATTGGTAGCATAGTGGGTTAAGTTCTACGTCTGATAACCAAAAGGTAGGCAGTTCAAATCCACTGGGCCCTTCTTAGAAATTCTATGGGGCAGTTCTACTCTGACCCATAGAATTGCTATGAGTCAGATCCAACTGGACATCAGTGGGTTGGGTTGGGTTTTGGTGGGCTTCCACCTGAAGAAACTGGAAAAGTAAATCAAGCTTAAAGTAAGGAGCTCTTAACCACTGTGCTAGCAGGGCTTCAAAGTAAAGAGAAGAAAATAAGAAAGACCAAGGTGGAAACCAATGAAATAGAAAGCAGAAAAAAGAAATAAGCAAAAATTAATAAAACTAAAAGATCATTCTTTGAAAAGGTGAATAAGCAGTATGCTTCTTTCTAGCCAGATGATCAAGAAAAATAGTTTAACAACAACAAAAAAAGACAAATAATCAAAATTAGTAATCAGAGATGTAAGATCACTACAAACTCTACTAATATTAAAAGGATAACAAAGAAATATTATGGGAACTGATCCAACACGGAACTGTAACAGAAGCATCATGCTGCTTCTCTGCAGCAAATACCCCAAATCATAAGTAAAACAGATACAGACATCAATTCTGGAAACCTAAGAATCAAGTGAAGGGATGAAGAACTAGATCAAGTAATAAAGAATAGAGTCACTATGCACTGGAACTGATTCGGCAGCAAAGGGGACAGGGATACAGCGTGGAAGTCCCCACCCAGCTAATGCGGCACAGCTTTGCCACCTTACGGTACAGGTGGCAACAACCTGGGACAGGGAGTATGGGAAGGCAGAGCACCGGGTAACCGGGGACACATGCGTGTCTGCCCCTCGCCCTCCTGCCCTGTGCTCTGCCTCCGCCACTTCCCAGTGAGTCTTGGCTGCTTCACTAGATACATACTGACTTGCCCCCACCCCAGGCCCACCCCATCCCTACCAGCCAGCTCCTGCTGAGCCATTTTTTTCTCTCTTCCCCTGCCTTCCTTTTCTTTCCCTTCCACCTAGCCCCGTGCACCACCTCTGCCCCTTCCTGATGGGCTATGCGGTGCCTCTTGACTGGAGAGACACCAGCTTGCTGCTGCCCACAGTCTGTCTCATCCCCATCTGCCAACCCTTACCATGCTGCCACTCTTTGTCTCTTGTTTCTCTTTTCTTTCTCCCAGTCTCCCTTCTAGCTGTATACATCACATCCACTTCCTCACAACTGACACTTGGGTCTGACCTGCTCCCACTGGCCAACCCTTGCAGGGCCACTTTTTTTTTTTTATCTTTGTCCCTGTCCTCCTTTCCTTGCTCTCTCCTACCTGGCTCTATGTGCTGTCTCCATCTGTTCTTGGCAGGTTGCATCACGCTGCTTGGTGAGAGACTCAAGCTCACCACCTACCCCTAGTCTGCCACATCCCTGGTGGCCAGTTTCCTCAGAGCCATTCTTTGTATTTTTTTCTCTCTTTCTTTTTCTTCCTCTTCTGTATCACTCCGCTTAGCCCTGTGTGCTGCCTCTGCCCCATCACGGTGACCTGCGCATGGCAACAGAGACACTAGCTGGCTGATATCCAGTATCCACCCTGCCTCCAATGGCCAGTTCCCATAGCAGCATAGACATATTTTTCTCGTCTCTGTTTCCCTTCCTTTTTTTCTTTCTCCTGCCCACCCAGCCCTGTATGCCACCTTGACTCGTCTTTAATGGGTCATGCTGTACCAATCAACTGGAGAGTCACCAGCACACAGCCCCCTTCTGCTGGCTCCTGCTGTGTGGCCATTTCTTTTCTTTCTTTCCTTTTTTCTGTTTTCTTTCTCCCTCCTACTTTGCTCCATGCATCACACTCCTTCCCCCCTTCCTGCTGGGCCATGTGTGGCTATCTTGACTGGAGAGTCACCAACCCATAGCTGCCCCAGTTCTGCCCAACCACCCTACACTAGCCCCTACAGCACTGTCATTGTGTAAAAATTTTATTTATGTTTATTTAGTGTATCTTCCTTTTCCTTCCACCTTGGATCTGTCCCCACGTGCTGCTTCCCTCTACTGCTGCTAGACCCCACCAGACCGCTGTGAGTGGACAGCCACCAGCCTGCTACTGCCCAAGGTGCATTCACCCCCCTGTATCACCACTTATTTTATTTTATTTATTTTACTTTCTACTTCTCACACAGCCTTGTATGCCACTGCCCCTGCTTTCCCATCAGTTCCCAGTTTAGCCTATCCTCCACCTACTGGTTACTTTTTGTTTTTTTAATCTTTCTCTCCGTTTTCTTTCTCCCTCCCAAACTAGCTGCATATGCTACCCCACCATTCCCACCAGCCCCCACATGCTGGCATAGCTAGAACACCCAGTACTCAAGCCAGCTGCCATACCAGGCCTGCACAGCTTCCCCTGCACCACTTGACCAGCTACTGAGTGGTGGGAGCGAACCTGCACCACTCTCCGCTGCACCACTCTCCCCTGCTTGTCTGGTAAGGTGCTGTAAAAGCTCCCACACCACTGGGTCAACAACAGGAGTCACACAGTGATCACCCAGCCTACCATCACCAAATCCATGTGCAGTGAAGCAGGCTCACCCCACCTGTTGCTGCCTTGCCCACATGGGCAAGATGATGAGAACCATCTTGCCCACAGACGAGCAAGTGGCAAAGCAGTCCTGTCCTGCCTGCCCTGACATATGAAAACAAAACAAAAGAGCAGGATGAAACAAACAAGCCTGTAATCAATAAAGAAAGAAAAGAATACCTTAATGTCTCAGAGACAGAAGCAATTTCAATACATACAAGAAATGGAGGGTAAGATGGCCAAGGACGTAAAAGCCAAAACACACCTGCAAAAATGGAAAAAACACAGCATGTTTATGGATAGGACGGCTCAGCATTGTGAAAATGTCGGTTCTGCCCAAGGTGGTCTGCACACGTAATGCAGTCCCAATCCGAGTACCAACAGCATTTTTTAATAAGATGGAAAAGCTAATCATCGACTATATGAGGAAAAGAAAGAGGTCCAGATAAGTAAAGCATTATTAAAAACAACAGAAAAGTTGGAGGCTTTATACTACCTGATTTCAGAACATGCTATATAGTCACAGTAGTCAAAACAGCCTGTTCCTGGTACAGTGACACATAGAGCAAAGGGACAGAATCGGGAACCCATGTGCAAATCCATCTACCTCCAGTCAGCTCATCTTTGGCAAAGACCCAAAGTTCATCAAATGAAGGAAAGACAGTCTCTTCAACAAATGCTTCTGGCTAAACTGGATGCCCATTTGTAAAAAAAATGAAGCAGGACCCATACCTGACACCATACACAAAAACTATTTCAAAGCTCACCAGAGACTTAAATATAAAACTAAGAACTATAAAGATCATGGAAGAAAAAACAGGAATAACACTAGGGTCCCTAACATAGAGCATAAATAGGACACAAATCATAATTCAAAATGCACGAGAACCAGAAGATAAGCTAGTTAACTGTGAACTCCTAAAAAATTAAACACATTTTTCAAAAGACTTCTCCAAAAGAGTGAGAAGAAAACCTATGGACTGTGGGAAAAAATTTTGCTGCACAACATTCAACAAAGGCATGATCTCTAAAAGCTACATGATGTTGCAACACTTCAACAACAAAAACAAATAATCCAGTTTAAAAACTGGCAGGGGATATAAACAGATGCTTCGCCAAAGAAGACATTCAGGTGGCTAACAGACACATGAGGAAATGCTCACGACTGTTAGCCCACTCCAAAACCCAAACCCTTTTCTGTCAAATTGATTCTGACTCATAGCGACCCTCTAGGCCAGAGTAAAATGGCCCTGCAGGGTTTCCCAGGAGTAGCTGGTAGATTGGAACTGCCGAACTTTTGGTTAGCAGCCGTAGGCTTAACCACTGACACTATCAGGTCTCCAGTTAGCCATTAGAGAAATGTAAGCCCAAACTACATTGAGATAGTATCTCACCCTGAAAGTAATGACGCTAATTACAACAGGGGAAAAATAACAAAGTATTAGAGAGGTTGCAGGAAGATTGGCACTCTTATTCACTGCAGATGGAAATGTAAAATGGTGTAACCACTATGGAAAACAATACGATGCCTTCTGAAAAAGCTAGAAATAGAAATATTGTATAATCCAGCAATACTACTCCTAGGACTGTACCCCAGACAAATAGGAACCTTCACCTTGTGGCATTATTCACAATAGCAAAAGATGGAAACAACCTAACTGCCCATCCACAGTGAATGGATAAACAAGTTACAGTACATACACAGAGTGGAATACTATGCAACAATAAAGAACAATGATGAATCCACAAAATATCTCACAAAATGGATGAACCTGGAGGGCATTATATTGAGTGAACTAAATCAATCAGAAAAGGACAAATACAGTATGAGACCACTATTACAAAAACTCAGGAAAAGATTTACACATAGTAATAAACAGATGGTGATGAGAAGGGGAAATTATTAACTAGAAAGTAGGTAAGTGTTAACTTTGGTGAGAGGAAAGACAGTGTACAGTATGAGGGAGGTCAGCACCGCTTGACCAAGGCAGTCATATAAGCTTTGTAGACACATCTGTCATGGACTGAATTGTGTCTCCCGCTCCACCAAGTGTTTGTGGTAATTTGGCCAGTATGTGATTCCTAGTATTTTTATGATTGCCCTTCACTTTGTGATTTTTTCCTAGGCTGTAAATCTTAACTCTGCAGTTAATAGATTGGATTATGTTCAAGAGGATTAGGGTGGGATTGTTAATACCCTTCCTAAGGTCACCTTCCTGCTCCAATGTAAGGGGAGGTTCCCTGGGTTGTGGTTTCTTCCACCTTTTATCCCTGCAAGACAGAAAATGAAAGGGAAGAAAGCAGAGATTTGGGAACTTCTTACCAGCAAGAAAGCAGCATTGAGCACAGAGTGCATCTTTTGAACCCCAGTTTCCTATACCGAGATGCTCTGAGACCAAGGAAAGACTGATACAACACAATGACCTTCCTCTAGACCCAACACAGTGTGTGTTCCCCTGGAGCCTGTGTCCTGAATTCAAACTTTCAGCCAACTGGACTGAGATAAACTTGTCTTTGTTAAAGCTGTCCACTTGTGGCATTTCTATTAGAGCAGCAACATATGACTAACAGAACATCCAAACACCCTGAGGGACTGAGTTGCTGAAGCTGAAAGCTATCAACTGTGATTTTGCATGTCATCTAGCATCATTGGAGTAACAAAGTTCATGAATAATATGTTCTAAAAAATCCATCTTTTGCAAGTAGTGCTGGGAGTTTTAAAAGCTTGTGAATGGCCATGTAAGCTCCATCTACTGGTCCCATCCTGACAAGAGCTAAGGAAAATGAGGAAAGTCATAGACACAAGGGAAATGTCAGTCCAAAGGACTAATGGATCACAAGTACCACAGCCTCCACCAGCCTGAGCCCAGAATTAGACGGTGTCCAGCTACCACCACCAACTGCTCTGACAGGGATCACAAACAGAGAGTCCAAGACAGAGTGATAGAAAAATGCAAAACAAAATTCAAGTTAACAAAAAACAAACCTACTGGAAGAGCCTCCAAGACTATGGTCCCTAGACACCCTATTAAACCTGTTAGCTCAGAAATGAAACCATTCTTGAAGTTCACTCTTCAGTCAAAGAGTAGCAGACAGGTCTATAACACAAACAAGAACATAAGTGAGAAATATGCTTCTTAGTTCAATCATGTGTATCAGACCAAAAGAGCAACACTTGCTCAAAAGCAATCTTGAGAAGGCCAAAGGGGACAAGAAAAATGGAAAGGTGGAAATGGTGAATTGGGGTGTGGAGAGGGAGAATGGTGACACATTGTACAGATAACAGCCAATGTCACAAAAAAATTGTGTATAGATTATTGAATGAAATATTAATTTGTTCTGTAAAGTTTCACCTGAAGCACAATAAAAAAAGAAATGTTATGAACAACTTAAATTTAACAACTTAGATGAAACGAAAAGTTCCTTAAATGACACAAACTAACACAGAAACTAACAAAGAAGAGGTAGTTTGAATAGCCTTCTTCTAATACAGAAGTAGAAATGTAATTTAAAATTTCACAAGAAAACTTAAGGCCACATGACTTCATTGTTAAGTCCTTCCAAGCATTTAAGGACAAAAAAATACCAATTTTACACAAAAGAAATTGAAGAAGAGAGAATACTTCTTGACTCATTCTATAGGCATTACTCTACTTGATAAAAACTCTCAGCAAAGTAGGAATAGAAAGCGGCTTCCTTAACTTGGTTAAGAACATCTGTGAAAAGCCTATAGCTAATGTCTGTCGTAATGAAAAATTGCTTGCTTTTGTTCTCACCTTTTCTCTTTAACAGTACACTAGAGATTCTAGCCAGTGTAATCAGACAAGAAAAATGAATAAAAAGTATCTGTGTCTTACTTATCTAGTACTGCTATCACAGAAAGACTACGAGTGGATGGATTTACCCAAAAGAAATGCATTTTCTCAAGACTTAGGGGGCTAGAAGCCTGAATTCAGAGTGCTGGCTCTAGAGGAAGTTTTTCTCTTTCTGTCAGCTGTGGAGGAGGGTCCTTGTCCCTTCAGCTTCTGCTTCCTGGTTACTCAGAGATCTCCTTGCATCTGGCATGTCTTATCCACCAACTCTCTTGTGGTGGCTTGCTTAATCTCTTTTATGTCTTAAAAGAGATTGACTCAAGATATGCCCTACCCTGATTTTGCCTTTTTAACATAACACAGACAACTTGTTTCCAAATGGCATTATATCCACAGGCATAAACCAAAACTAAAAAGCCCCACTGCTGTCAAGTCAATTCCTATTCATAGTGACTCTATAGGTCAGGGCAGAACTGCCACATAGAGATTCCAAGGAGCACCTGGCAGATTTGAACTGAACTTTTGGTTAGCAGACAGGCATAACACTTAACCACTATTCCGCTAGGTGAAACCTGTTGGAATAGTGATTAAATGCTACATTTACAAACAAAAAGTTCAGTGGTTTGAATCCACTAAGCTCTCCTTGGAAATTCTATGGGGCTGTTCTATTCTGTGCTATAGGGTTGCTATGAGTTGGAATGGACTCAGTAGTAGTGGGAAACCACAGGCATAGAGGTTGAAATTTACAACACATATTTTGGAGGGATGTAATTCAATCAAAATTAGAGGAAAAAAAGTGTAGCAGTCTTTATTCACAGGTGGCATGATCATGTATCTACAAAATCCAAAGGAATCTGCAAAGCAGCAACTACCAGTCACCATTGCCATCAAGTCAATCCTGACTCGCAGTGACCCTGTAAGACAGAATACAACTGTCCCATAGGTCAGCAGCTCAAACTCATCAGGTACAAGTTGGAAACTCTATGGGGCAATTCTGGTCTATCCTCTAGGGTCGCTATGAGTAGGAATCAAGTCAATGGCTGTGGGTTTGGTTTTTTTGGTTACAGGGTACCTAAGGCCATAAATCTTTACAGAAGCAATTGTCACATCTTTGCCCTGTGGAACTGCTGGTGGTTTCAACTGCTGATCTTTCATTTAACAGACCAGCACTTAACCACTTTGTCACCAGGGCATCGGGTTAGGACTATTGCAAGATACATGACCAATATATAACACTCAATTCTATTTGTAATACTAGCCACACGCAACTAGAAAGTAAAACTTCAAAAAAATAAATCATCTGCAGTAGCATCAAAATTATGAAATACTTAGAGTTAAATCCAACAAAACATATAAAGGACATGTACACTGACAGTTATAAAATATTGATGAAAGGAATTAATTATTTAGATTTTAGTCTAAATAAATGGAGAGATATAACTTGGTTCAGGAGTTGAAAGACTCAATCCCATTAAAATGTTTATTCTCCAAATTCATTTATAGATCACTACAATTCTAGAATCCCAGTCAAAATCTCAGCAGCCTCTATTCAAAAAAGGAAGACAGGCTGATTCTAAAACTCATATTAAAATGGAAAGTGCTTAGTGTAGTCAAAACAACTCTGAGTCAAAAACAAAGTTGGATTGCCAGTATTATCTGACTTAAGAATTATTATAAAGCTACAGTAATCAAGGAAACCCTGGTGCTGTAGTAGTTAAGTGCTATGGCTGCTAACCCAAAGGTCAGCAGTTCAAATTCAGTGGGTGCTCTTTGGAAACTCTATGAGGCAGTTCTACTCTGTCCTGTACGGTTGCTATGAGTTGGAATTGCCATGAGAGCAATTTTTTTTAAAGTAATCAAAACAGCAAACTATTGACATAAAGATAGACAAATAGATCAGTGAAACAGTGTCTTAAATAAATCCATGCGTATATGCCAAGCCAAGTGCCGTTGAGTCGGATCCGACTCATGGCCACCCTAGGGCTTTGAATTTTTAACAAAGGAGCAAAGGCAATGAATGCAGTGGAAAAGAAAAGCCAGTTCCACAGGTGGTGCTGGAACAATTTTATATTTATGTGCAGAAAAAAAAAAGAACTTAGGTCCATTTGTCACATGATATACAACAATTAATTCAAAATGGACAATAAAGCTCACACTGACTGCCATGAAATTGATTCTGACTATCCTACCAGACAGAATAGAACTGCCCCATAGTTTCCTAGAGAGCAGCTGGTAAGTTCAAACTGCTGACTTTTTGGTTATCAGACGGGTCCTGAACCACTATGCCACCAGGGCTCCAAAAACAGACCAGAGATCTAATAAAACCTGGACTACAAAATTTCTACAAGAAAAGTCAGAGACCTTGGGTTAGGTAAAGACAGACATGAAACAAAAACACAATCCATCAAAGAACAACTCGACGAACCGAACTTCATCAAAAATTTAAAAATCCTGATCCTCAAAACACACTGTTAAGAGGATGAAAAGATAAACCACATAGCAGGAAATAAATGTTGCCGATCGTATAGCTAATAAAGGACTTGTATGCAGAATAGGGAAACCCTGGTGGCGTAGTGGTTGAGTGGTACTGCTACTAACTGAAAGGTCAGTAGTTCAAATCTACCAGGCGCTCCTTGGAAAGTCTATGGGGCAGTTCTGCTCTGCCCTGTGGATTTCTCTGCAGATTTCTCTGTGAGTCAGCACCGACTCAATGGTAATGAGTTTAGCTTTGGTTTGGTATCCAGAATAAGGAGCCCTGGTGGCGCAGTGGTTAAGCACTCAACTGCTTACTGAAAGGTTGGTGGTTTGAAACCATCAGTCACTCTGTGGGAGTGGCGATCTGCTTCTGTAACGATTACAGCCTTGGAAACCCTAAGGGGCATGTTATGGATTGAACTGTGTCCCCTAAGAATGTATATCAAGTTGGTTGAGCAATGATGCCTGATACTGGATGGCAGTTCAACATTTTGTGATATGATGCGGTAATTCCATATGTTGGAAATCATGACTTCTTCGATGTTAATAACACAGGATTAGAGGCAGTTATGTTGATAAGGCAGGACTCAATCTATGATTAGGGTATATCCTCAATCAGTCTCTTTTGAAATACAGAAAACGGTATCAAACAGGGAAGAACAGGACCTCCTACCACCAAGAAAGAAAAGCTGGGAGCAGAGTGTGCCTTTTGGACCTGGGGTTTTCTGTGCTGAGAAACTCCTAGACCAGGGGGAGATTGATGACAAAGACCTTTCCTTAGAGTTGACAAAGAGAGGAAAGTCTTCCCCTAGAGTTGACACCTTCACCCTCAATTCAGACTTCTAGCCTCCTAGATTGTGAGAGAATAAATTTCTGTCTGTTAATATCATCCACTTCTTAGGACCACTAGATGAAACCCTGGTTGCCTAGTGGTTAAGTACTATGGATGCTAACCGAAAGGTCGGCAGTTTGGATCTGCCAGGTACTTCTTGGAAACTCTACAGGGCAATTCTACTCTAACCTCTAGGGTGGCTATGAGTCGGAATCAACTCAACAGCACCAGGTTTGGATTTAGATGCAACCCTGGTGGTGTAGTGGTTAAGTGTTACGTCTGCTAACAAAAAGATTGGCAGTTCAAATCCACCAGGGGCTCCTTGAAAACTCTATGGAGCAGTTCTACTCTGACCTCTAGGGATGCTGTGAGTGAGAATCGACTCAATGTCAGTGAGTTTGGTTTGGTTTAAGTAACTAAGACAGAGCAGTTTGGTTTGGGTTTTTATATGTCAATTATACAACAACAAAGCTTTCTTCAAAAAAAAAAAAAATCTGACCAATGTAAAATGTGAATCTGGTCATGCCACTTCCATCTGAAAATGCTTCAGTGCCTGTCATATGGAGTTTGAGGTATGACACAGTATTGTTCTTGTTAGCTACTGACAAGTCTATTCTGACTCTTAATGACCATAAGTGCAACAGAAGGAAACACTGCCCCATCCTGTGCCGACCTTACAATCATTGTTATGTCTGAGATCATTGGTCAGCCACTGTGTCAGTCAATTCTACTGAGGCTCTTCCTCTTTTTCACTGGCCCTCTACTCTCCTGATAATGTGTACAAAGTATGTGGGATGAAGTCTCACCATCCTCACTTCCAATAATCATTCTAGCTCTACTTCTTCTAAGACAAATTTGTTCCTCTGTCAGTCCATGGTATGTTGAATATCTTCACCAGCGCCTTAATTCAAAGGCATCAATTCTTCTTTGGTTTTCTTTATTCAATGTCTAGCTTCCATAAGCCTATACACAGTCTGACTATTAAGTCTTCGAACTTAACTGTTCTAAGAGCTGCATACCTTACTGCTGTATATCACTGTGGTCACTTTCGAACCACTCCCCTTGGGAAGCTATGCAACGATGCTAGTGCCCAGTCCACCCTTCAAAGCAATTTTGAATGGCCATTGCACACGGTGCCAAGGTGGCAAATTCCTCAAACTGAATTGTGTAACTGTCTGTGCAGGTGATTTTAGCCAGTAAACAACTAACTGTTTTGGAACACCCTCCCTACTCTGGTGATCTGCCCCTAATAACTTTTTTCTCTGCCTAAGCATAAAAGAAATATTGAAAGGAACATATTTTGATGACATTCAGGACATCAATGGTAATATGATGACAGCTCTGATTGCCATTTCAGAAAAAGAGTTCCAAAATTGCTTGGAAGGGTGGGCTGTGTATTGGTGTCAGTTCATAGCTTCCCAAGGGGAGTACTTTAAGGGTGATTGTAGTGACATTCAGCAATGAGGTATGAAGCACTTTTTCTAGGATAAGTTGGTGAACTTAATTGGCAGTTCTCGTTAAGCAACTGAAAACATTACGGCTGGGACCAGGTGCATGTCAATCCTTAAGGTGACATCTTTGCTTTTTAATACTTTGAAGAGATTTTTTTTGCAGCAGATTTGCCCAACTGCTGCTTCTGTGAGTGTTGATTCTGTGGATCCAGGTAAAATGAAATCCTTGACAATTTCAATCTTTTCTGTTTATCTTGATGCTGCTTACTGATCCAGTTGTGAGGATTTTTATTTTATGTTGAGGTGTCATCCACACCGAAGGCTGTAGTCTTTGATCTTCATGTGGGGCCACCTTTTTGCGTCTTCATCTTCCATTCTCCGCTCTTCCACGTTTTACCCACCATTCTCCTCTGACACTTTTTTTCTCTAGTCCATTTCATTGCTTTTTTTCATGCCATTCTTTCTGATGAAGTGTTCTGTCTTTTCCAGTCTCTTTCAAAATACATCCTTTAGGATCTAACTAAAATGCATTCTCCATACAGCCTTACTGGATTCCCCAACTGAACTTACTTGGATACTTCTTCTCCAGTTTTACAGCACTTTGCCCTTCTTTTATGATTCCTATCACAGCCTGATTGTACATGCTTGTCTAAATTTACCAGTACAATCAGTTGTGTGTATTTATTTTAACTTCCCAATGAGATTATCATCTCCTTTCAGACAATGACTCTTATAAACTCATCTGTGTATTCCCCTATATATATGTAGCACAAAAGCTTACTCATAAGGAATGCTTTGTAAATATTTTTTAGTTGAATCAGATAATTTTACTTCTAAGTTGCTTCCACTGTAAATTCTGACATCACTAACTGCTTACCTACCATGACCTATGAAAACATGAGCAGAGCATTTGGAAAACGTTCCTTGAATTACAGTTACAATAAGGAACGCTGGTGACACAATGGTTAAGCACTTGGCTGCTAACCAAAAAGCCAGTGATTTGAACCCTTCAGGCTCCATGAGAGGGATGAAGTGGGGATCTGCCTCTGTAAAGATCACAATGTAGGGAACTGTATGGGGCAGTTTTACTGTCACATGATGTTGTAAGTTGGGGTTGATATGGCGGTATACCATACACCACCACCACCACCAATCTTCATCGTAAGCCCTGATAACAATTTAGACAGCAGTTTTTCCAGGTAAGAATTTCATTTAAGTGAAGAAAACATTCCCCAGTCTTTGCTGGACCACAGTTTGTTATTAGCACTGTCTCTAAGCAACAAATGGAACGTATGACTCATTAAAGTCCCAAAATGCCAAATTTCTAAACAAGCGAGCCCTTGCAAAATAATCAACAGAATCCAATGGACTCTGTTACATTCTTCTAACCAGAAATCATTATCTCCAACGCTGCCATTATTCCCCCCTTAAAGCCATCTTCTGTACTCTGGTTAGCTAAATGGAAATTGTCATTCTTGATAAATAAAGATTTTTCTTTCTGAGATTATGCCCCTTGGGTACCTGGACTCTTCTGAGGTTTGGGTTCCATTATGACTGATTGTTTTCACCTGTTGAAAAGAAAGATTAAATGTTAGTTTGTTTTTTTTTAAGTCACTGTCAAGTTCATTATGACTCATAGTAACCATGTGTATTAGTCCTGCAAGAAATGATTCACCGATGAGCCGCTGAATAATGGAGCGTTGGGATGTGCTCGGGAATGGTGGTGAGATGGGTTGCTAGCCTCCTCCTTTGGCTTTTCCTTAGTAATTTTCTTCCTGATCTGATGGTAGGTATGGTATCAAGACATATCCAAGTAGCTTCTGCTCACCAAATGAGCAAGTAGTTCTGTACAAGTATTGTGAAGATGATCAGAGGAGCAGTTCTCCCTGAACTTTCACAATCTGTGCTTCTAAGTGGTTCTGACAAGAGAGCCCCTGAAGGATGATGACATTGAAGACGAGAGATAAAGGCAGAGTTGGAACACCAGGGATCAAGACTGCAGAGAAAACCTTCATGGCCAAGAGGAAGTTCAAGATAAGCCGTTCTCTATTCTGGGAACTCTCTTTCTCTAGGGGGAAGTGTAACAGCAAGGACCAGGGAAGTCACCTAAGGCTGCCCAACTCTGGGGGCTGAGGCTGACATCCTGATGCTGAATCTGAGATGTGAAGGCCTTTCTTGGGTAAGTCAGCCAGCCATCTCATGACCAATCTGGCATCTAAGAGCAAGTTAGCCAACTCATAGCAAACTCTATAAGATGAAGTAGAACTGCCCCATTAAGTTTCCTAGTCTCTAGTCTTTTCTAGACTTAATTATTGTCCCACCAGGGCCCTGGTGGCATAGTGGTTAAGGGCTATGTCTGCTAACCTCTCAGTCTGAATCCACCAGGTGCTCTTTGGAAACTCTGTGGAGCTGTTCTACTCTGTCCTATAGAGTCACTGTGAGTGGGAATCGATTTGATGGCACTGGATTTGGTTTTGGTTTGGGCTGTTTTAACAAGACTCTCAAAATAGAAAGAATGCATTCCACAGGTAACAGGGAGAGGAGACAAGGGACCCTTACTATCCCAATTAGCATCATGGGATTCCTCCCCTCATGAGTTCTCCCTTTCTGCAGCATAAACTCATTCTTTGCTCTTAGGATATAAATGAGTCATAGCAGCTTACTATTGGAAGACCGAGTGGGAGCCTTCTTAACCCTGAAATCACTCCTTTCCGACTTAGTCAATTACAACAGTAATTATTTGGACAAATTGCAACCTTTCCAGGAGGTCTTGAAACATGTTGACAACTGTATACTGAACAACTAATGTCCTTAGCTCTGAATAGGGATAATGGGTACACTCAGCAATATGCAGTGGAAACCCCGATAGTGTAGTGGTTAAGTGCTACAGCTGCTAACCAAAAGATCACATCCACCGGGTGCTCATTAGAAACTGTACGTGGCAGTGCTACTCTTACCTATAGGGTCACTGTGAGTCAGAATTGACTCAACGGCATTGTAGTGGCTTTTTTTTTTTTGGTTTTGGCAGCAATATGCAATACCTGGGAAACATGTCAGACCACTGAGGCTGAAGCTGTTTGTCCGCTAGGAAAGGAATTCTGCATTGGGAAGTGAAAAACAACCTACCTACCATAGATAAGTTTAAAAAATTTATCCCTAAGCTATTTTATCTAATCCATGAGGTTCTTTATCATTTCAGAGGTTTTATTGCCTGAAGTCGAAGTGGGAACTAAGGGTTTTAAGCCCATTGCTCTTGCCTCCTGTACCAGTTACGGGACTTGGCCAGCCCTTCTGTGTGACGTTTAGCCTAGTGAGTGATGGTGCTAAAAGACCACGTCAGAGGGCTGGGCAGGAAGAATTAGCGCTGGATGATAGATTTTAAGGGTAGCATGTTTATTGCAAGTTATTTTTGATTGCTCTTTGTTGAGAACTGCAAAATAATTTTTTTCTTGATAAAATACTAATTATTTATAAAACCAAGCCTGTTGCTGTTGAGTTGTTTCTGACTCATAGCAACCCCATAGGACAGAATAGAACAGTTCATAGGGTCTCCCAGGAGTGGCTAGTGGACTTAAACTGCCAACCTTGTGACTAGCAACTGGTCACCTAATCCCTGTGCCAATTATTTACTTACTAGTAAGTAATTATCTATATAATAATATCATTCATAAAAAGATTGCAATTCATAAAATGAGTTTATATAACTTACGTGTTTCATGCCTTTAAGCAGTGAGATAACTGTACTTCTATGAGACAGTTCATTTTACAAATGAAATACTGTCACTGAGAGAAGAAGAGGGACTTGATCACTGGACTTGCACTTGGTCCCCTGGCAGAACCCCGCACTGCCACACTGGTGCTCGCAAATGCTCCTGGCAACATTATGCTGTCTGCACAGTGAGGAAGGCAGAGTGTGCTTGGGGGGACATCTCTGTCCTTCCAGCATCTGTGAAAAACTCCAAAGACGTGTATAGGGCTCACTTCTTCCACCATAAAATGAGATTACAGAGAGGACATAAGGTGTGGTGGTTTAGAGTAGTAACTCTGGAACGTGGGGTTAAATTTCATCTCCGTCTTATGTGAGTTGGTGATGACTTCACTATGTCTAACAACAATGACAATTCCATCACCATGAGCAACGTGATCTTAGATGCATTGTGGTACTTCTCTTATACTTCCTTTTCTTTGTCTGTAAACTGGAGGTAACAATAGTATCAGCCTCGTAAGATTGCTGTGAGTATCAAGGAGATGATATGGTGAAGAGTACTCAGTATATAATAGATGCTCAATCAATGCTAGTTTTAAGTTTTTTCCAGCTCAGATGGTCTATGATTCTATGACTGTTCAATAATGACTAACATTCAATGAGGAGACCCTAGTGGCGTAGTGATTAAGAGCTACAGCTACTAACCAAAAGAGTAGCAGTTTGAATCCACCAGATACTCCTTGGAAATCCTGTAGTACAGTTCTGCCTTGTCCCATAGGGTTGCTATGAGTCACAGTCAGCTTGACAATAACTGATTTTTTTTTTTTTTGGCTTTGTTTAAAACATTTATAGAAAGCTAACACATTCAAAGCATCTGTATAAGATTTCATATTAGAAAAAAAACCAAAGCAAATCCACTGCCATCGATTCCAACTCATAGCAACTCTAAAGGTCAGAGTAGAACTGCTGCATAGTTTCCAAGGAGCATCTGGTGGATTTGAACTGCTCACTATTTGGTTAGCAGATGTAGCACTTAACCACTGAGCCACCAGAGTTTCCAAATACATTATATTAAATGTGTGTGTGTGTGTATGTGTATGTATATATAAACATACATATACTCTTGCTTAATCCTCATTAACAACAATATAAAGCTTGTATTATTTTCACAGAGATACATTACTCTTTTTACAGATGAGGAAACCACAGAGATTAAGCAACTAGACTTTGAACACATAATTAAAAAGAAGCAAAGTTAGAATTCTAACCCAGGCAGTCTGACTTGAAAGTCACTGTCTTAAATACTTTGCTTTCCTCCTAAGACGGAAGAATTTCTGCTCGGCTTTCTCATCATTGCTCTCCTCCTCCCCGCAAAACACAAATTTCTGATGTAGCTCTTTGATTTCATTCCAGAGAAGCTACCCACGGTCATCACCTAACCTGTTTATTGTAATGTGATTTAAGATTTGGAGCTCCTTGCTCTATGGACTAAAAAGCTCCTTCAGAAAGCTCCCATAACACCATTTTGCTTAATTAAGCTTATAGATCACCACCCCTTGAGAACCCAAGGGGGCTACATAAAGTATACTTACTGGAAGGTAGGTGACCACTGATTCAGGTTGCAGCCCTGTGCTTGGGTCTCCTGGACTCGCTCTTTTGCACTCTGCTCTCTGGGCTGCAGGCTGAGGATTAAGTCCAGGTTCTGTTCAAAATGTGAACCAACAGGAAGTTCCTAAACCACTACCCGTAGGTAGATTTTACTGTTGCCCAAGTTGAAGTGGAAGCTGGTGCCCGCGGGGAAGTCCTGGGCTTTCTTTCTTTCTTCTTGTGGTTTGGCACAGCACTGCCCTTGGGACTTGTGCTATCTGTCTTCCAAATACGAAAGCAAACAAATAAAATATTCCCAGGTAGACTTTGGGCCACAGTTATAATGACTCTTACTGAGGACAGCAGGAGCCCAGCCTTGATCTTCCTTAGTGCTAATCACTGAGGCGATTCCTTTGCCTCCCACCCGTGTGTGTCCCACCAGGGCCATTCTGGGAAGAGGAGAAAGGGTTCCTTTGTATTAAATGAGGAAGCACAAATCTGGAGAGATGTGCCAAGTGCTCTAATGTATTTGTACATGTCAAGCGTTTCCAGGAAGGATTGCTTATTCATTGATAATGGAGATGCTATCATCAGTAGGGTGGTAATAGGCTGCTCTTGGGCTTGACCACCCAACAGATCTTAAAATAAGCAGGCCACTGAAAGGTCAGTAGTTGGAATCTAACGGACATTCCTTGGAAACCATATGGGGTGATTCTACTCTGTCCTATAGGGTCACTGTGAGTTGGAATCAACTTGACTACAACAGGATTTTTTTAACTAGCATGGTCAGTTTTAGATCTGCTGTGTGGCTGCCTGGCCCCTGAGGGGACTTAGATATACTGTCATTTATATTGCAAATTGTTAGGAGGAAGGAGGAAGTGGTACTGAAGTTTATCTTGTTATGCAACCTTTGGAGTCCCTGTCTGGTGCAATGGTTAACACTGTCTACAAAAGGTTGGAGGCTGGAGTCCACTCCAAGGTGCCTTAAAATAAATGCTTAATGATCCCAGCGATGAGCTATTGAAAGCCCTGTAGACCACAGGGTAGTCTGGCCTGTATGAAGCCATAAGGAGTCCAGCTCAACAGCCAGCCAGCCAAGTGTCATCGAGTCGAATCTGACTCATGGAGCAACTGTTTTGTTTTGTTTTAATACATATCACTTTAAGAAAATAAAGTGATTATTATATTATATATATTATATATTATTATATTATATTATCTTCATTAGGAGTCATGAGCTTGACTTAACTCTGGCGTGTAATCAGTGTGTGTCTTTGGCAAGTTCCTTGTTAACTCAGAAATTGTCTCGGAGTCTGTTTCCTCATTGGTAAGATGAACAGGATAATATTGACTTAAGGACTTTTAAAGAATTAAGTAGAATTGTACACATAAAAAACATCTGGCACAGTGATTGATCCATGTTAAACATGCAGCAAGCATTATTTCTCTCAGTTTTTTGGGGGGGGTTCCTTTTGTCCCTTGTGGGGGATCCAGATACTACTGACTCCTTTACTTTAAAGACTAAATTGCTTCTGACCCAAGCCGTAGTATTTTCAATAGCCTAGCATTTCACGTGAAAGCTGGGCAATGAATAAGGAAGACCAAAGAATTGATGCTTTTGAATTATGCTGTTGTGGAAATAAATATATTGAATGTACCATGGACTGCCAAAAGAATGAATAAATCTATCTTGTAACAAGTACAATCAGAATATTCCACAAATGTGAAGATGGTGAGATTTTGTCTCACTTACCTTGGGCTTGTTATCAGGAGGGATGAATCCCTGTAGAGTGCTATCAAGCTGAGGAAAGTAGAGAGTCAAGGCAAAAGACAGACCCTCAAAAAATGGGCTAATACCGCGGCTACAACAGTGGGCTCAGTCAGAACAATTATTGTGAGGACGACACAGGATCAGGCAGTGGTGTGCTTTGTTGTGCACACGGACCCAATCGGCAGGAAATGGCTGGATGCCACCTCACAACAACAGTTAAATTTTAGACACTTAGCAATGATGTTTTTTATTGTTTATTTCCTACATAGGACCGGTTTTGCTTGAATTGAGAGACACAGTTTCTTGGAATGTATTTCCCTGAAAGTTTCTTTAGGTCATTGTCTAATAGAGAATTCACCTGGACTTAGTCTCTACTCCAGGAAGGTCGTCTAGTCTCTGTTGTTGTTATTAGGGGCCACTGGTTCCAGCTTATGGCAGCCCTATGTACAACAACACAGTGCACTGGCCAGCCTCGTGCTGTCTCTCGTATCATTTATCCACTTGAGCCCACTGTTGCTCCCACCGTGCCAAACTGTTTTGTTGAGGGTCTTCTTCCTCTTTTTCACTGACCTGTTGCTTTACCAAGCATAATGGCTTTCTTCGTGAACTGGTCCCTTCTGATAACCTGTCCAAAGTGTGTAAGATACGTCTCCCCATCCTCTCTTTTAAGGAGCACTCTGGTTGTACTTCTTCCAATATGGGTGTGTTCATATTGTTGGCAGTCCATGGTATGTATTTTCTGCCAGAACCATAGTTCAAGTTTATCAGTTCTTCCCTCTTCATTGTTTATTATTCAGCTGTCGCTTGCTCACAGGGCATTGAAAATAGATCAATTCTAAATCCTCAGCATTTTCCAATTGCTTGGGGTGTCTTTGATGAGTCGCTGGGACCACTCCCGATGACAGTTACATTAACTAAAGTTATGTGAATAAGGGTTGGAGCTGCCCATACCAGGGACCAGACACCTGGAGCTTTGGGGCCGTGGATATCAGCCCGACTTTTGGAGAGGGGAGAGGAGGTACAGATTGAGTTCAGTTATGCGAGTAGTGATTCAATCATGCCTATACTGAAGCCTGTATAAACACTGAGGACATGGAGGCTTGGGGGAGCTTGCCTGATGAACAGTATTCTGTGTCCATTGAAGTGCCAGGAGAGTGGCACATCCCTGGGACATGGAAGCTTCACATTTGACCCTCCCAGAACTTACCTTGCTTTTTTCTCCCTTTGGGTGGCTTCGACTTGTGTCTTTTTGCTATAGTAAAACTGTGATTGCAGGCATAGAGCTTTCAGTGAGTTTCACAAATCATTCCAGCAAATTCTCAAGCTGGGGGTACAGTAGGAACCCTTGAATTGAGAATCAGAAGTGAGAGTGGCCCTGGGAGCCCCAAGTTTGTACCTGGAGTCTTAAATGAGAGTAGTCTTGTGGAGGACTGTGCCTTTAACCTGTATGGTTTGGGCTAATTCTGGGTTGTCAGTGTCAGAAGACATCTGCCATCAGCTTTGGGCTATTCTGGAAATAGTCTTTTCTATCTATACAATTTCTCTTTAATGAGACTTTACTAATTATAGCTCTAGGTAGTTCATACAAAGCTTGTATTGATCTCCATCAATACATCCATCCATCCATCCCTCCATCCACCCAGACCTCCCTGTCTATCCCACCTTATTCCAGGCTTTTCTTTTTTTTTTTTTATTTTTTTGTCTTATTTCCCCAATAATATTACAAAGTTCTTTGAGGAAAATGTTAATATAGCCCACATGTGCCTGGGAAAGCTAGTCATATTGTAGATGACACCTAATAAACTCATTAAAAAAAAATTGTCATGAAAGGGTGAGCTAAGCTTGGCACAGACACCAAATACCAAACTTTTGAAGCATAAACATACCTATGAAATGCAAGCATAGTCTTCCTTATTAACTGTCTGCAGTGACCTGTAAACAAGATATTAGGGCAAATACCTATAAGGCAAATAAACAATCAGCAGTTTACTTGAAATAGCTAAAGTGTAACCCCACGACTGTGCTATTTTGCTTCTCCATCACAAAAGCATTCTTTACCTCTATTTCACCTTAGACACAATGTAACTGAAAAATTTATATTATATAACACCTAACATTTAAAGGAAGCCATTGTAGAAGTCTTCTTTTACATAGAATGTTTCACTTAATTCCCATAATTCTGCAGAATAAATATTAAGCCAAGCCAAATACCGTCAAGTCGGATGCGACTCCTGAAAAGGAGGAAACAGAGATTTATAGAGATTAAGTAACTTGTTCAAGGTCATGCAGATGGTATGTGACTGGCAGAAATCAAATTCTAGTCTGTCTCGACCCAGAAGCCTGAGTGTGCTCTTTCCTACCTGACACAGTATGTCTTGGGCTGGGATAGGAGTCCTGGGCACTCAACGAGCTCTGCCACTGACTGACTGTGACATAGTGTAGATTGCCAACACTCTAAGCCTCATGTTCCCATTGCTGTCCCTTTACAAAAGAGCTCAAGTGAGAACTCTTCCAGCTCTCATTATGCTCATGTCCTTGAAGCAAAGCCAAAGACTTATCACTGTGTACGTTGTCTCACTGCACATTGCATGCCTGTACCCCACGTGGATACTGAATGAATGACTAAAACAGGTGCCTTGTTGATGCCACCAGTGGAGAAGTGACATTGATTACATCACTCCAGGGCATCCTTGCTATGCCTCTTCTCAGGAACAGGGAATTTGACAAGAACAAGGAGAAAGCTTGGGGGAAAAGAAAAAAAAAGTAATGAATTCCTTTTAGATTATGTCAAAGTGATAACAGAACCAAAGCGTAATCTGTTTTCTGTCATCTTGTTGATGGGTCTGAATGCCCTTAAGTTTATAAAAAGAAAGAGACACGTGAGCTACTTTCTATGGTTGCAGGTGAAAAAAAATAATAATAATAGTAGCTTATGTTGTTGTTATTAGGGTCTGTCACGGATCGAATTGGTGTCCCTCCAAAAATATGTATAGAAATTTAGTTGGGTCGTGATTACTAATACTGTGTGATTGCCCTCCCTTTTTGTGATCCTCCTATGCTATATATTAAAGAGAATTAGGGTGGGGCTGAAAATCTCTTCCTAATGTCACCTCCCTGCTCCACTGTAAGGAGAGTTTCCCTGGAGTGTGGCTTGCACCACCTTTTTATCCTACAAGAGATGAAACAAAAGAGAAGCAAGAAGAGAATTGGGACCCTCACACCATCAAGAAAGCAGCACCAGGAGAAGAGTGTGTCCTTCAGACCTGAGGTTCCTGCACCAATATTCTCCCTCACTGAAGACTGATGCAACACAAGGACTTTCCTCCAGAGGTGACAAAGAGGGAAAGCCTTCCTCTGGAGTGGATATCCTGAACTTGGACTTTTAGCCTACTGGACTGTGTAAAAACAAATGTTTCTTTGTTAAAGCCATCCACTTTGTGGTATTTGTGTTAGGGCAGCACTAGATGACTGAAACAAGTGCCATCAAGTCAGTTCCAACTCATAGAAATAGAGCAAAACACTGCCCGGTCTTGCGCCATGTCCACAATCATTCTTATGCTTAAGCCCATTGTTGCAGCCGCTGTACCAATCCATCTTGTTGGGGGTCTTCCTCTTTCTCTCTGACCCTCCGCTCTACCAAGCGTGATGCCCTTCTACGGAGATTGATCCCTTCTGGCAATATGTCCAAAGTATGTAAGACACAGTCATGCTGTCTTTGCTTTCGAGGACAACTCTGGTTGTACTTCCAGAACTGATGTGTTTGTTCTTTTGGTAGTCCATGGTGTGCTCAGTATTCTTCTCCAATACTGCAGTTCACAGGTGTCAGTTCTTCTTCTGTCTTATTCATTGTCTGGCTTTCATGTGCATGTGATGTGATTGCAGATATGATGGCTTGGGTCAGGTGCACCTTAGTCTTCAAAGCGACATCTTTGCTTTTCAGCACTTTAAAGGGGTCTTTTGCGACAGATTTTCCCAGTGCAATGTGTTTTTTGATTTCTTGGCTGCTGCTTCCAAGGGTGTTGATTGTGGACCCAAGTAAAATGAAATCCTTGGCAATCTCACTCTTCTCACCATTTATTGTGATGTTACTTACCAGTCCAGTTGTAAGGTGTTTTTTTTTTTTTTTCTTTTTCACTGTGATTAAGTGAAAGTGTACAATTTCATTTAATCAATCTGCATGCCCGCCTGTCTGCAGCTTCTTCAGCTCTCCCTGCCTGGTGACAGCATACTCCTCCTTCTTATTCTAGACTTGTCGTATCCTCTTAACAGTCTCCTGTCCCCTCCTCTCTACCCCGTCCTCTCCTACCTGGAAAGAGACCAGTAGGACAGTATGGTGTAAATGCATAGAACTGTGAAGTACACACACCATATGGTCACTCTGTGTCCCAGAGTCCAGTCAATTTTTGTCCAAAGAGCTGACCTCAGTAGGGGGCAGCAGCAGGTCTAAGGTCTATGCTCCCAGGGGGTCCCCTAGGTCATCAGACCATCAGTTGTGGTCTTTTAGTAGAGTTATTGAGGTGCATCCCTCTTTTTGTCGTGTTGCCACAGGGACTCAACATTGTGTGCCCCATCACGGCTGTCTTAGGTGGTGGCTAGGCACCATCTGGTTGTTCTGGTCATGTGTTGTTACAGTCACACGTTGACATGGGTCCTTCTGTCTCCTGGGGTCATTTTTCCTCTTGTCTCTGTTGTTCTCAGTAATCATCCATGCTGGAGAAGTTGGGAGCATTTGGTTTACCTCAGATGGCAGCCTGCTAGTGTTTAAGACTCCAGATGCCATTCACCAATATGGGGTTCAGAAGGCTCTCCTCGCAATACACTAATTATACCTGTTGACCTCGATGTCCCCTGAGACCGTGGTCCCCAGGCCCCACCCCTGCTACTCTATTGTTGTAGTATTGGGTTAAGATTAGAAGAGTTTTCAGTTTATTAAGTCCACTTAAGTTGATCTACTTTCTACCGTTTATTGTCACTTTTTTCACCCAAACAAATTTCTATCAACTGTCTAATCTAAGACCAACCTTCTCCCTCCCTCCCCACCCTTGTAGCCATCAAAAAGTCTTTTCTTCTGTACATAAGTCTATTTTTAAGTCCTTATAGTAGGATTGTCATACAACATTTATCCTTTTGCAGCTGAATGATTTCACTCAGCATAATGTTTTTAGCTGAAACCAGGTTATGAGATGCTTCCTAAAATCGCCATTGTTCCTTATCATTGCACAGTTTTCCATTGAGTGTATGTACCATAGTTTATTTATTCATTCATCTGTTGATGGTCACCTAGGTTGATTCCTTCTTTTTGTTATTGTGGACTGAGATGCAATAAACATTTGTGTGCATGTATCTGTTCATATGACAGCCTTTGTTTCTGTAGGATATACTCCAAGCAGTAGGATTACTAGATCCAATGTTATGTCTATTTCCAGCTTTTTAAGGAAGTGTCAAATTGCTTTCCAAAGAAATTGTACCATTTTGCAATCTCACCAGCAGTGTGGGAGAGTTCTGATGTCTCCACAGCCTTTCCAGCATTTGTTGTTTTGTGTTTTTTGGATCACAGCCAGACTTGTTGGGGTGAGATGGCATCTCATTGTAGTTTTGATTTGGATTTCTGTGATAGCTAATAATCTCGAGCATTTCCCCATGTGTCTTTTAGCTGTCTGGATGTCCTTTTTGGTGAAATGTCTGTTCATCTTCTTTGCCCATTGCTTAATTGGGTTATTTACCTTTTTCTTGTTGATATTTTGCAGTACCTTGTAGATTATAGAGATCAGATGTTGGTCCAAAATGTAGTTGCCAAATATTTTTTCCCGTTCTGTAGACGGTCTTTTAACTCTTTTATTAAAGTCTTTGGGTGAGCAAAAGTGTGATTCTTAGTAGTTCCCATTTATCTATTTTTGTTTCTGTTGATCATGCTCTGTCAGATTTTGAAGTCTGTCTAAGCTGTGTCTTAAAATTTCCATTATTGACCCTGTTTCTTGAATGAGCTCTATCGTTTTAGGTTCGATATTTAGGTCTTTGGTCCATTTTGAGTTAGTTTTTGTGTAAGGTGTGAGATATGTGTCTTGTTTCAGTTTTTTTGCAGATGGGTATCCAATTTGCCAACACCTTTTCTTAAAGAGACTGTTTTTACCCCGGTTTACAATCCTAGGGCCTTTGTTAAATATGAACTGTTCATAAGAGGACAGTGACATCTATGGGGTCTCAGCTCTGTTCCAGTGGTCTACATGTCTCTTTTTGTACCATTACCAGGATGTTTTGACTACTGTGGCAGTGTAATGGGTTCTAGGGTCGGGTGGTGTGAGGCCTCACCCTGAGCTTCTCTTCTTCAATAGTGCTTTACATATCTTAGGTTTATTCCCTTTCCAAACAAAGTTGGTGATTTGTTTCTCTATCTTATTAAAAAATGACACTGGAATTTGTATTGAGATTGCATTGTGTACATAGATTGCTTTGTGTAAAATAGACATTTTCACAATGTTAATTCTTCCTAATCCACGAGGAGAGTAGGTTTCTTCATTTATGTAAGTCTCTTTTGGTTTCTTGAAGTAAGGTCTTGTAGTTCTCTGTGTATAGATCTCTTATTTCTCTAGCTGGCTTTATTCCTGGGTAGTTTATCTTCTTGGAGGCTGTGATAAATGATATTGATTTGGTGATTTCTTCTTTGATGATCTTTTTGTTGCCATAAAAATCCTACTGATTTACTTATGCTTATCTTATATCCTAATACTTTCTGAACTCTTCTATTTGTTCCAGTAGTTTCCCATAAGTTCTTTAGGATTCTCTGCATATACAATCATATTATCTGCAAATAGGGAGATTTTTACTTCTTTTTTGCCAGTGCAGATGCTCTTATTTCTTTGTCTTGTCTAATTGTTCTGACTAGAACCTCTAGTACAATATTGAACAGAAGTGGTGATAGTGAGCATCCTTGTTTAGTTCCCATTCTCAGGGAGAGTTCTTTCAGTTTCTCTCCATTTAGGGTGATGTAGGCAGTTGGCTTTGCATAGATGCCCCTTGTTGCATTGAGGAATTTGTCTTCTATTCCTATTTTGCTGAGAGTTTTTAGCGTGAACGGGTGTTGGACTTTGTCAAATGCTTTTTCTGCATTAATTGACAAAATCAGGTGATTGTTTTGTGGTATTTATGTGGTTGATCACTGTCATGTATTGAACTGAGTTCCCCCCAGAAATAGGTGTAGCCATGTGGCTGGGCCATGATTCCCAATATTTTGTGGTAGTCCTCCATTTTGTGATTTTCCTCTGCTGTATGTTAAAGGATTAGGGTGGGACTGTAAATCCCTTCATAGGATTACCTCCCTGCTCCACTGTAAAGGAAGTTTTCCTGGAATACAGCTTGCCCCACCCTTAATCCTTTTGTCCTACAAGAGATAAAAGGAAAGAAAAGCAAGCAGAGAATTGCAAACCTCACACCATCAAGAAGGCAACACCAGGAGAAGAATGTATCCTTCCAACCTGAGTTTCCTGTGCCAAGATGCTCCCTGGACAAAGACTGATGCAATATCAGACTTTCTTCCAGAGCCGACAGGGGGAAAACCTCCCCCTGTAGTGAACACCCTGAATATGGACTTGTAGCCTACCAGACTGTGTAAGAATAAACCTTCCTTTGTTAAAGCCATCCACTCTGTGGTATTTCTGTTAGACCAGCCCTAGCTGACTAAAACAGTAACTGAGTAGAATTCTGGATACTGTGTCCTGCATGGCCTCCTTAAGTACACACTTAATGTTTTTGTTTTACTAAACAAAGAGCTTCTTTCAGTATTTGTTGTAGTTTGGGTCTGGGTTTTACAAAAAGTCTCTGAGCTTTATCTGTGTTTATCTGTGAATGTCTTAATTTCATCCCCATACTTGAGAGACAATTTTTCAGGATATGTAATTCTTGGCAGGAAGTTTTTCTCCTTCAGGGCCTTGAATGTGTCATCCTACTGCCTTCACGCCAACATCATTTCTGCCAAGAAGTCAGATAGAAGCCTACAGGGCTTTCCTCTGAATGTTAGCTTTGGCTTAAGCCTTGCTGTCTTTAAGAGCCTCTGTTTATGTTTCATTTTATTAAGCTTGATTGTAATACGTCTTGATGTCTTTCTTTTGGGGCCTGTTTTTGTGGTGTTTGATACACATCTTGGAAATCTATGTTCTCTTCTTTCATAATTTCAGAGAAGTTTTCTGTCAGCAACTTTACAACAATACTCTCTGTATTTTCAGCTATCCCTCCCTGCTCAGGAACTCCAATTATTTGTAGATTATTTGTCTTAACAGAGTCTTACACATTTCTTAATGCTTCTTCATTTTCCTTATTTTTCCTCATAAATGCTGGTATCAGTTGCTCTGTCCTGAAGCTCACTAACTCTGGATTCCATTTCCTCAGTTCTGCTCTTTTGGTTTTGGATTGAATTGTCTAATACTGTAATTTTATTATCGATCTGCTGCATTTCAGTTCACTGATGTTTCATCAGTTCAAATAGCTTGTTTAATTTTTCATTTTGTTCTGCTGCATTTTGTTTAATCTCTAGGGGTGCTCTATATGTAATATTTTTGTACTCGACCTCCAATAATTTCAGAAAGGCTTCTTCATCTAGGAAGTTTCTGAGTCTTTATTTGGGGAGTTTTCCAGATCCATGGTGGACTGTTTCTTTAAATAGTTAGCTATTGATTGTTGCCTACATGCCATCTAGAGGCTGTTCAGTTTCTCTCTGATGTTACCTCAACAGGAGCTGGAGCATAGTTCTGAGAAGGGAGCTGGTCACCAGCCTCCTCTGTGTACTCTAGTGACTGGCCCAAGGTGGACTCTCTGGGGTGGCAGGCTCAGCCTCCTGGCTGGCAAAGATGGTGCCCCGCTTACAGAGTTACTAGGGGGCCATCAGCTGATGCTATGATGTGAATCAGTGAAGGGTGGAGGAAATGCTGGTGGTCCATTCAGCAGTCAGTTCTCCAGGTGGTCTTCTTTTAAAAAGGTACTTTACTGCTAAACCAGGAGCTGTCCAACAGCTACCAAAATCAGTCAAGCTCTCAGGTGTGGCATGTCTGGCCTTCCAGCTGACACGGAAAGCACCTCATAGGCTGTCCCCAGATGCTATGAAGTGGTCCAAACTGGGAGGGGTTACGGTCTCTATACCATCCTTTGCCAGGCCTCATCCATACCTAGAGGCACAGCTTCTCTGCTAGAGACACACTTTCTGGATAGGGGCTGCTGCTGTGTGTTAGAATTAGCCACAGTTAAGGCCTCTGGGTGGGAGACTCTGCCTCCCATCTGACCAAGATGACATCTTGCCCAAGCTGCCCTTCCTGCCATAAAACAGCAAAATCTATGGTGCAGCTCAGAAAAAAATGGTGAAGGGATAGTCATTCTCTCAGTCAGCAGCTGGGCTCTAAATATGTGGCCATCTCAAACACAATCTCTTTGCTGTGCTATGTGCTGTTTACTTAAGCACTGCATTTCGACGTATTTGCTGGCTCATGCTCAGTCAGTCCCTACCTCCCAGATAACAAAGAAGGAGTCAGTACCTGCAGTCCTTCCAAATGGTGAGTCAGCAGAAGCAGAACTGAGCTTGCAGAAGCAGGACTGAGTGTGCAGAAGCAGGACTGAGCCTGCTGCTGTCTGGTCTTTGAGAGTTGGTTACCTCCTTACTGGTAGCTGGTCAAATCTGACAACCCCAAACCAGATCCTCAGGCTCTCTGGATGTTCACGTTGCTCTATTCCATTATCATTCCAGGCCTTAGTTCTCAGAACTAAATTGAGGAGATGTGTGTCTAGTCTGCCATCTTGGCCCTGCCTCCCAAGATTTTTGTTTCCTTTATGTTGAGGTACAATCTATACTGAAGACCATAATCTTTGATCCTCATCAGTAAATGTTTCAAATCCTCTTCATTTCCAGCAAGCAGTGTTGTGTCATCTGAATAAAGCAGATTGTTAATGAGTCTTTCTTCAATCCTGATGCCTCATTCGTCTTCATATAGTGCACCTTCGCAGAGTTTTTGTTCTGCATACAGATTGAAAATGTATGGTGAACCCTGACATGCAACCTTCCTGACTTAAACCATGCAGTGTCCCCTTGCTCAGTTTGCAAGACTGCCTCTTGATCCATATACAGTTTCCTCATGAGCACAATTAAGTGCTCTGGAATTCCTGCTCTCCATAATGGTATCCATAATTTGTTATGATCCACGCAGCTGAATGTCTTTGTATAGTCAATGAAACACAAGGTGGCATCTTTCTGGTATTCTCTGCTTTTAGACAAGATCCATCTAACATCAGCAATGAAACCCCTGGTTCCACATCTTCTTCTGGATTCGGCTTGAATTTCTGGTCATTCTCTGTCAACATACTGTTGCAGTCACCTCTGAATGATCTTTAGCAAAATTTTAGTTGCATGTGATATTAATGATACTGTTCAACAATTTCCCCATTCAGTTTGATCACCTTTCTTGGGAATAGGCATAAATATGGATCTTTTCCAGTCAATTGACCAGGTGTTGTTGTCCTCCAAGTTTCTTGGCATAGACAAGTGAGCGTTTCCAGTGTTGTATCTGTTTGTTGAAACATCTCAGCTGCTAATCCTTCAACTCCTGGAGACTTGACTTTTCCCAGAGCTCTCAGTGCAGCTTCAACTTCTTCAGTACCATCAGTTCCTGATCATAGACTACCTCTTGAAGTGGTTGAACACAGACCAGTTTTTTTCTGGTATAATGACTGTGTGTTCTTTCCACTTTCTTTTGATGCTTCCTGAGTTATTTCATATTTTTCCTGTAGAATCTTTCACTATAACTACTCGAGGTTTGAATTTTTAATTCAATTCTTTCAGCTTGAGAATGTGTTCTTCCCTTTTGGTTTTCTGTTTTCAACTCTTTGCACATTATAATACTTGATCTCCTCAAACCACCCTTTTAAATCTTCTGTTGAATTCTTTTACTTCATCACCTTTTCTTTTTGCTTTGGCTACTTGACGTTTAAGAGCAAGTTTCAGAGTGTATTCTGACTACCAATTTGGTCTTTTCTTTCTTTCCTGTCTTTTTAGTGATCTCTTGCTTTCTTCATGGATAATGTCTTTGAAATCATTCCCCAATTCATCTCATCTTCAGTCATTAACGTGCAATGCATCAGATATGTTCCCGAGATGGTCTCTAAACTTAGGTGGGTTATACTTAAGGTTGTGCTTAGGCTGTCATGGACTTGTTCTAGTTTTCTTCAGTTTCAATTTGACTTTGAATAGCGACTTATAGTTTAGTTATTATGTGTTATGAAAGCTATCTAGATGTTAAGTAGTTACAAAATTTGTTTATGACTTGGTGGTGTTAGAATATCAAGCTTATACCCACATGACTGATTTTCTTGGCCTTTTCCTTATCGCTATAAATTGAGGAGTAAGGTGTGCCTGACCCAAGCCATAGTATTTTCAATGGTTTCATATGCATGTGAAAGCTGGACAGTGACTAAGGAAGACTGAAGCAGAATCAGAGGAATCGATGCATATGAATTATGATGTTACCAGGTACTGGTGTAGAATATTGAAGATACCATTGTCTTAGACTAGATTCTCTAGGGAAACAAGACCAATAAAGCACAGAGAGGGAGAGAGAGAGAGAGATTTGTATCAAAGACTTGGCTTATACTGTTCAACAGACTGGAAAGTCCCAAATCCTTGGGTCAGGCTATAGGCTTCTCCTTACTTGGGTAGCCACAGAAGCTGGCAAACCCCAAATTGTCAATTCATACAGTAGGATTCTGCTTCACAGCTGCAGAGACCTATGAATCCCAAGATTGGCAGGCAAGACAGCAGGTAAGCTGCTAGGACAAATCCCAAGAGATCAGACAAACAGAAGCTAACTGTGGGATCCAGAGCAAGCAAAAACAATCAGCCTTGCCAGAAAGTACATCTGTATTGCATGCAGGCTACTCACAACAGGTCCTATCATAGAAGTGAACACATTATATCAGATCTCATCATGGAGATAATCACATCATTATACAACTGCTAGATTACATCATAAGTGTCAAACCACTGAGAATCATGGTCCAGCCAAGTTGACACACAACCTCAGTAATTATCCATGGGCTGCCAGATTGAACAAATCTATCTTGAAAGAAGTATAGTCAAAGTAATCTTTGGAAGGGAGGATGATCAGACTTCATCTTACGTACCTCAGCCATGTTATCAGGAGAGAACAACAGTTCCTGGAGAAGGACAATACACTTAATAATGCAGAGGGTCAATGAAAAAGAGGAAAACCCTCAAGAACATAAACAAACACAGTGGTTGCCTCCAACAGTGGGCTCAAACATAGCACTGATTGTGAGGATGGTGCAATGTACACAGGGTCACTGTGAATCGGAACTGCCTTGACAACACTAACAATAATGTAAGTTGACTGTCACAGGCATAAAGTTCTCAGAAGACAGCATCTCAAGAAACAGGGAAGGATCCAGGAAACATTCTCTTTATGAATCTTCCACTTCAAGAAAGTAACCTTTTCCTACAAGGATTGTAGAAAACTTCTCTTGGCATCTGACTGGACAAACTAGGCTTTGTTTTCACCTCAAGACCAACCATTGGCCAAGAAGAAGTGAAGTTTTCCTGGTTGGCTTGTACCAGTCATAATTCTTTTCCTTGTCATCTGAATGAAATCAGGGTTCTATTAGCCAGGAAGATGAAAAATGGCTATTTCAGACGTCATCACCTGGTCCCTGCTTTCCTCTCCAAGATCATCTCCAAGAACTTTCTCTCTTGGTCTGCATACTGTAGGCACTTCGTCCTTTGTATGTACTGTTCCCTTTTCTCCCATCTTATCCTTCAGATCTCACTCGAACACCACTTATCAGTAACCACTTCCCTCCACCAGACAAGGCCAAATTTCTTTGTGATACATTCCCACTGTGCTGGGTTACTTTCAGAGTCTTTTTTTTTTTTTTTTTTGCCATTTTTAATTTTATATTTATTTGTCTGATTATTTGATTAATATGTATCTCTTCCTCTACCAATCTTCAGTTGCATAAGGACCAGGACTATGTCTGTTTCTGCTGACCATTGTATCCCCAGTAAACAAACAAAAATTCATTGCCATCAAGTCAATTCTGATTCATAGTCACCCTGTAAGACAGAGTAGAACTGCCCTGTATGGTTTCTGCTTGCTCTTCTGCATGAATGTAGTCTTCATGGTCCGGGATTCCCAGATTTCCTTCCTCAGGTATTTCCTTACTCAGCAAGCACTTCTCAATACTGGATTGGCCCACTGAGGTTGGTGTCTGTAAATCTGACATGGCTCCTATATATTCAGTGTGTGTGATTTTCTCTAGCTGCACTCTGGTGTTCAGGAGCAAGAATGGAAGCAAGCAAAGAGGGGTGCTAATTCAGAGCTGGCATTTTGGGGGGAGTCAGGGAAACGCCACAGAAGGACAAAAGAGACAGGAGGTTGAGTTGCAAAGAGTGCTTGAAATGATAATCCATGAAATTGGAAGAAAAAGATGATTAGAGGGGTCTTTCAGGAGGGAGTTTTGGTGACATCAAAGACAAGTAGAGCAACCCTCTGGTTGGAGACACAGAAGGTAGTGCTTGGAGAAAGCTTGTTTGAGTGACATGGGTTGTAGCGTGAAAAAGGTCATTAGCAACGAAGGGATCAAAGAACTGAGAGGCTAAGGTGTTTGCCACCCATGTGATGGTCCAGTTTATGGAAAAAGTCCTTTTAAGGTTCTCTAAATATTTTGAAATATGAGAAACAGAATAACTGTAACCATCTCTGTCCACCTCCCCAGCACCAATGCGACAATGTCTAGTTTTGAACTTAGACTCATTTGTAAAAGCAAAGGCAATCAAAGATGGTAAAGGAGGACCTTTGGCAAACTGAGTCAGAATCCTTTCTATTTTAAAAGAACACTTGGGCCCAGGTTCTGGGACTTGGGGAACGTGCACAGGTGACAGAAGTGTAACTGCAGGTCGTGGGCTAGAAAGACAACTAGCGTGACCACATCTGGAACCAGGGGAGGGATGGTGAAGCTTCCCCTTTTCCCTTTTCCCTTGTTGCTCTGAATTCTAGTATTTCCAACCTGATTGGCACTGAGGCAACAGGATCAGGGTGGGGAGAGTGGCGGTGCAGTCCACAGTAGCAAAGAGTAGTGGAGAGGGAGGGATAAGCAGAGTAAGAAGGAGACTTCTACACAGTTAAGACCTCACCAGTGGCCTCTTTTCTAAAAGCCCATCACATGTATAGGCTATAGTTGCAGAAGGTGGCACCCTAAGACTCCTAGATTCCCTGTTAGACAGTAATGGGGCTTCCCTCCTGCTCTGGATTTCAGAGTTGGCGAGTTCTTTTGTACTTCCACTTCTGTAGTAACAAAAGAAGAACCACTGTTCATTTCCGGGACTTAGAGAAGAAAGAACACGTTCTGTAAGTATTTTGCAGGACTCATGAATTTGAGCCATCAGGCAAGGCTCATAAATCAGATTGTATATCCCATTTAGAACTGTGTTTTGTTCTTACAGTTTTGGTGCTAGGAGGAGAAAAAATCTATACATATTATATACATATGTATACATATTATATATAGTTATATTTTATTATACATATCTTGTATACATACTGTTTTATCCTTTTTACTTCCTATTTAAGTTGAAGGCAGTTAATAATAAAGAACATTTTATTTCAGCATTTGTTGCCACCAATTGCATAACTGCACTGTTGAGACTTAAAACAAAAAACCTGAAAAGCTATGGAAACAGTCTTCTACCTGGCCTCATTATTTTGATTCTTTTCCTCTTTAATCCATTCTCTAGAGTATCTTTTAAAGTAACGTAGTTGATCCTCTCACTGCTCTGCTCAGACTCCTCCGGTAGTTTCTCACTGCATTAGAGTGAAATTCACTGCTGTCCACTTGGGTGGAAGCCCCATAGAATGCACCTCTGCTTACCTTTCACTCTCATTTCCCAGTACTCCACTCTGCTGTACTGGTTTTTTGGTGTTTCTCAAAAAGGCCCCAGGGTGGCTGCCTCAGGGCCTTTGCACTCACTGCATGCACTCTCTAGAACCCTCCTTCAGACACTGCATGGCTAACTTCCTTACTCCACTCTGAGTTTCACTAAGCACCCTTAGAGAGGCCTTTCCCAGCCACTGTACAGTACAGCCTGCCTCTCTGTCTTCCACTGTTCCAGAGTTCTTATCCTGCTTTATTCACAACACTTCTGACTGTGTGAAATTATGTATTTGTCTTTGTACTAAAATACAACTTCTAGGGAGACAGAGGCTGTGTTGTTCCCTGTTTTGGCCCTAGTACCAAGAACTTGGCATAGTGTTCGCTACATACTTGCCAACGAAAAACATGCCTATAAAAGTTTACTTCTGTCTAGGTGTCGTGGATCAAAAAACAACAAAAAAATCGGTAGAACTGCCTCATAGAGTTTCAAAGGAGCACCTAGCAGATTTGAACTGCCGACTTTTTGGCGAGCAACCAAAGAACTTAATCACTATGCCACCAGAGGTTTCATGTCATGGAAAGTTGAAAACAAATGGCGGCTCCCCATGTAGATGTGGCTTACTCAGAAAAAGGAGCAGGAGTTTTTTTTTTTTTTTAAGCTTCATTGTGCTTAGAATCATGTTTATGTAACACATTAGATACAGGCCCCTCTAACCTCAGGATTTTTTACATATTGCTCTCCAGGTCTGCTCATCATCTTGGATCTTCTTTTCTGATTGCACCTCAAGTTCATCTGGGGTGTTTCCTGTTGCTACTACTGTCGCTTGCCATCTAGCCAGCTCCAGCTCACGGCGACCCTGTGTCCAATAGAATGACATGACGCCTCTTCCTGTGCTATCTTCATGATGGCTGCCGTCACCCTGCTTTCTGAGTGCCTTCCAACCCACAGGTGCCACCTTCCAACACTATCTCAGATGATGCTCTGTTGTGAATTATACGGTTTTCCTTGGCTAATTTTCAAAGGTCAATTGCCATCTCTTTCTTCTTCTGGTCTGTCTTATCCTGGAAGTGTCTCTAGAGCCTGTTTGCCACAGCTGATCCTACTGGTATTTGAAGTATCTGTGGCATAGCTCCCAGCATCACAGAAACATTCAAGTCACTCCAGTATGGCAGACTGACAGAGGAGTGGTGGCCTTCCTCTTAGAACAAAGGCATTTTTACACAGCCACCCAGACCTTTGCTGTCTTTAGGCCTGAAAGAGAGGTGGGTCATCAGCTTCCGTAAGTCCTGTCATGAGGTGGAAGAGAAATTGTGAACCAGCTGTGATTTCATGAGAGAACAAACCCTCCAGCGTGGGCTTTTCCTAGTCACAAATGAATCATTTCACCCTTGCAAACGAGAAGGACGTCTATTCCCCTTCTGACGGGCTGGCTGATGAATTCTGCCCAGTTCTTGTCTAGTATTCTTAGTGAACCCTCTGCTTGCAGTATACACCCAGATCTCCTGATGTTTACGACCATGCTCTTTTGCATTTAGTACTTATTTTAAAAACTCCTAAAATATAAGGTGTTTCTGTTTTGAGATCAGGCGCAACATTTTCATCTTCCTGATTTCTCTTTTCCCTTGTTTTCTCATTCCTTCTTCTTTCTGTTTTACAATCCAGCCTCTATAATGAGGACTCTCTCCTGGCAGCATAGTGGTTAAGCCGCTACAGCTGCTAACCAAAGGGTCAGCAGTTCAAATCTGCCAGGTGCTCCTTGGAAACTCTATGGGGCTGTTCCACTCTGTCCTAAAGGGTTGCTATGAGTTGGAATCAACTCAGTAACAGTGGGTTTGGTTTGGTTTGGCTTCTCTTAATTCAGAGTTTCTAACCTGTTCAACTCATCTGTTCCCAGGTATATTCTGCCATTGGGTGGAAATCGTGACTGCAAAGTGAAATCACCTAGGGAGATTTAACAATATGGTTATAACCCAGTGACTCAGAGATTAATGCTGTGGGGAAATGCATAGCCATCAGGGTTATAAAAACACTCCAGATGGTTTCAATACGTAGCCATGGTTAAGAACCACAGCAACTAGTTTCAACAGCATTTTTAGTCTCTCTTTTTTTTTTAAAACAAATAAACCCTCCCAGAATCCTTGGCATTTTCCTTGTTGTTGTTAGTTGCCACCTAATAGATTCCAGGAGGTCCAAGCTTCCAGCCTTGAGGTTTCCAGTTGAGCACCAACTGTTTGCGCCAAATTAACAAAGACTCGGCTCTTACTGAATGACTCAGCGTTCTCCTAACAAGACCCACCATAGGACACTTCTCCTGACTGGGTTTCATAGCTCTTCAGAGGTTGCAAAGCCCTTCCTATCAGTTGTTTCTCTGGCTTCTCCCAGCATTCCAGTGAGGTGGCTGTTCAGGGCCAAGATGAAGAAAAGGCCACCAGAGCAATGGTCTGCACAACTTACTCAGTTACAGTGACCTGATTTAGCAGAACAAAACAAAAACTGACCAAGACAGAAGGCCCCAGTTCAACTGGGATTTCAGATAAAACAACAAATAATTTTTTATGATAGATTCATTTTATGAAGTATTTTGGGATCTTCCTATATTAAAAAGAAGTCCTCATTATTTACCTGAAATCCCAGCTCAACTGGGCATCCTGTATTTTATCTAGAAACCAGTATTCAGCACCCGCTCCCCTTCTGAAGGTCAGGCTAGTACCTACGCTCTCTGGCCTGCTTCTGAGCCACCCAGCCCCTTGAGAACCTCAGCTCTTGGTCCACACTCTCTTCTCTGCAGGAGTAACCAGTATCCTCAAGAAAAGCCTCTTCTGCATGCTAGAATTTACTTTTATTTCTTTTTTGTTTTTTTTCCTGATCTCCTTTGTGTGCCCTAAAATAAAAAATATAAACCAAACTCACTGCTGTCAGTTCTGACTCATAGAGACCCTATAGCATCGAGTAGAACTGCCCCATAAGTTTTCTGAGGTGCAGCTGGTGGATTTGAACTGCTGACCTTTGGTTAGCAGCCATGCTCTTATCCACTGCACCACCAAAGCTCCTACAAGGTCAGGATGATTTAAAAACAAGCAGTTTTTAGTTTATTTATATTCCAAGAACTCTGCTAAGTGTTTTGCACTTGTGCTTTCATTAGCTCTTCACAAGAAGACCCGTTGAGGTCAGCACCATGCCTGTTCCCATTTTACAGATGGGAAAACATAGATTTCCAGAGGTTAAGCAACTCTTCAAAGTCACTCAACTTGTGACGAAGCTGTGAGATTCGAACCTAAGGCTGTCAACCATGAGAACCTTTGTAACTAGTACACTACGAAAATATGTAGATAACAGTAGAGTCCTATGGTTTTGCTGTTCCAATTTTCCAGCTTGTCCAATTTAGCTTATTGAAGCTCCTGGCCATTTGTAACAACCCCTAGATAAACCTCTTCCCTTCCACATTGGTGGTGTGAAGATTTAAAATGTCGACAACATGGGAATCCAGACGATGCATACATGTTCTTAAAAATTTTATTTTTAACCGCCCCCCCACCCCCCCGCAAAAAAGAACTGTCGCCCACAAGGCTTTTGCAGAAAGACCTTTGCAGCCACTGCCAGCAAAGTAAACCAACCCAGGGACAATGTTCTCTAAACACATTTGCTGAGACTAAGGTGTTTATGCTGATTCTGGGTGACTGGCCACAAATACAATGTGCCAAAGAAACTTTTCAAAAAGTGTTCTAAATCTTTTTTTGGTATAAGTGACCCCTACACTTTGGCAGTCTGTAAATATTTGTGCAATTGATTATACTGGCAGATGTCTCAAGAGGAAAGCCAGCTTCAGAACACCAAGCATAACCGTCATTAGCAACACAAAAGAAAAAGCATTTGTCTTTTTCATCTCAGTGCTTAAAAACAAACCGTCATCGCTTAGCAGAGCCGGAGGCTTTACAAAAGATAATTTGCAAAAACTGATTCAACTAAGCTTTTAAGAGTTGGTCCTACACCCTGGTATAAAAAAAAAATGTTCACTTGAGAATGATTTGTTCCCTTCGCTACTTAACACGAATCCAGGTATCATTAATTATGAAAGGTGATATGGAGGAAAGTTCCTTTAACAATGCTGGGAAGGTTAAAGGGAGTATTTTGTATTTGGCATCAATGGGGTATTGAACGGGGGACATGAACGGCCCCTCCTAGTTAGAAATGATTGTCTCAGGGATTGGAGCAGGAGAGGGAAGGGATGCCACTGTCCTCCCACAGCAGGAAGGGTCAGGGCACCTGGGCCCACTCACTGAGCGCTCACAGCCCCTCCTCTCCTTCCTCCCACTTGCCAGGTCCCTACTCTGCCTCTGGAAGTTCTTGGGAGAGAGTGCCTTCATTCTGAGAACCTTTGAGCCCTTAATCCTTAGCCACTTACTCTGGGGACCTGGTGACTAGCCACGTCTGCCTGCAGCCAATAAATTGCTGGCCCTTTAGGGGTCTTTCCAGCCATTTAATCCAGTTATTACTGCTATTTATGCTGGTTTGGGAGGGCTATTTGCGTGGGTTACATTTTCCTAGGACTACTTACATCAGCATCTCCAAGCAGGCTTGTTAAACATGTAGTTAGATTCCTGATTTCCAACCCCTTCTTCCTCCCACTGCCCACTCCCCCAAAAAACAAACACATGTTGCTGACTGTTCTATTGTGACTTACAGTGACCCCACAGGACAGAGTAGAACTGCTCCATAGCATGTTGAAGGAGCGCCTGGTGAATTAGAACTGCTGATCTTTTGGCTAGCAGACAAATTCTTAATTGCTCGAGTTTCTGATTTCCAGCTCAGACACAATGACTGGGGTGGCATGCAGGAATCTGCTCTGTAAACAAGTCCTCCAGGAATCTCAGGCACCCAACCCTCATGCTTGGGAATCACTTGAGGAGGATCTTCTCCTTGCTAACCTCACTCTTCTCTCTGCCCTCTAACCCACTGCCGTTGAGTTGGGTCCAGGAGGCTGAAATGGAAGAAGATTAGATATTTTTCCGGGAAACCCTCTCTGAATCACCAGGTAGGGGGCACACTCCCTCTTTTCTATTCAGCCCAATGCACATGTAACGCTGTTATTGCATTGGACCCCATTTAACGGAATGATTTGTTCAACTCTGCATCGGTAAGCATCTTTCTTTGGCCATCTTTTTGGCCCCAACTCTAACACAATACCCGGCAGTTAGTAAACAACAAACCAAAAACCAATGGACTCATGACGACTCAATGTGTGTTAGAGGAGAGCTGCGCTCCACAGGATTTTCAGTGATTGCTTTTTTCAGAGCTTTAGGCCTTTCTTCCAAGGTGCCTTGGGGTGGACTTAACCTCCAACCTTTTGGTTAGCAGCTGAGCATGCGAACCTTTCGCACCACTCAAGGGCTCTCTAAGTTGGCTACATAAATCAGTCTTTGGCATGATTCCCGGACTTCTGGGAGACCTCACTTTGAAAAGCAGAGACTAGGAGGCATGCTCAAGAAAACAGTTCTGGAGACAGAAAGCGAATGTTGTTCTGGTCCCCCTTCTTCCATTCAAATCTTTCCTTGAGTCTCACATTGTCACTGGCGTGCCACCACCATCTTTGATAGTTACCATTTACTGAGCACTTTGTGTTAGCATGGTGTTAAGCACTTCCTATGCATTGTGTCATTTAATCTTCACAATATCACTTTCCCTATGTGTCACACGAGGAAAGTGAGGCTACATCGGGATTTCCTAAGGTTACAGAAGTATTAAGTGGTCAAAGGGCACAGCTGGGATTAGAACACAGATCAGACTCAGAGCCTGACTTTTAAACACTAGCGGTAAACAGTACCTCGGTTAGCCCTGGGTCCTCAGGACAGCTGGATGCTGTGCTCATTGAATTATGCCTTAAGCAATTTAAGCTGGGAGTAATAGTTTAGATCAAACCTATCAGGCAGTTTATACTTGCTTCTCTTCAGCAAATCCTTCCTGGGTCATACCATCAAAGCTCAAGAAACGTACAGCCTTATAAATCTGCAGCCATGATTCCACTGGCCTTCCAAATTCGAATACTTGTACGTACTTTGGCTTTAAATACTTCAAACAACTGTATTAGCGTATGCCATAAATATTTACAGTGCCATGTAAACCGAAACTCATGCCAAAGCCAACTCATCATTATTTGGCTTTTGTGATTTCAAATGTTGGTCACGTACTTTCAGAGGGTTGCTCAGGCATAAACCTATAAGCTGATGGAGTTTCCATGTCCAGATCTGTACCGTGGTGGTGGCTGGGACTTTCCAAAGAATCTTCTTGGTGTGTTTGTGTTAATAATCTATGAATCAAAAAGGAGGATTTGCCATGTAATCCAGAAGAAAGCCCTGAGGTTTATCAGAAGGGTAATCCATGGCCCAAGGGCATGCAAGCAGAGACAAAGAACTCTCTGGGTGTCTTGTGGGTTCATAGGACAAGTGGGGAGAGCCCTACTCTTAGGCTTCAAACCCAACAGCTCCTGCCAATGAAAATACACAAGGAACAACTCCCTTAATCCCTTTCTGTTTACGAAGGCATTTTAAAGACTGCAATTCACATTCTCAGACACTTTGAGAACATATAAAGAGTTCTACCACTGGGCAGAATGCTCATTTAAAGAGGAAAAAGACAGAGAGTAGACACAACACCACATAGGCTGGGAGTATCATATAGTTTGTTGTTTAGTTTTTAATACTTGATTTTTTAGAGCAGTTTGGGGTTTACAGGAAAGTTGTGCAGAAGGTGGAGTTTGACTACATCCCTTCTTCTCCCCTGATCCCCACATCATGTAATTTTACAAAGGGGGCTTTGCTGAGATGCTTGGAGGACTGTCTTCCCTGAAAGCACCCAAACATACAAGTTCTTTCACTAATTCTTGGGAGACAAACTGCTACGAGCTCTGTGTTCCTTCTGGTTAGTAGCTAAGCACCTTTAACAGTTTGCATTACCCAGACACTGTGCGCTTCTGTGATACAAAAAAACCTAAACCAAACCTACTGCCGTTGGATTCTGACTCATAGCGACCCCTACAGGATGGAGCAGAAGTGCTCCATAGAGTTCCCAAAGAGCATCTTGAAACTGCTGACCTTTTTTGTTAGCAGACATAGGAGGGACAATGAACAGAAGTCTCCCTTTCAAAGGAGAATGGCCTGCAAATTCTGAGAACAGTAGGAGTACACGGTTGTTTTTCCTAAAAATCTCCACTTAAATTTTGAACACTGGTATGTTTTAGATGACAGGAAGCCAGGGACAAGCCACATAAACAGGCCGTCAATTAGGTTTTTTTAATTGGAAAAAACAGCTTTGATGCCATCTGATTTTGTTGCCAAGTTAATGAATAGCAGCCCTTCATAAACAGCTTTATAAGCTGATTGAAGTGGATGAACCCTTTACGTGAAGAGTGCTGGCTTCCTAAATGATTATGTAATTATGATTTTATCAGTGTGCGAGCTTGAAAAGAAAAATTATTACATCTGTGCTGAGGTCAAGTCAGTAGGCAAGTTTTCTCATTTCCACGTGGTCAAGAGTAATTCTGAAAGGAAGGCAAACCGAGGTGAAGAATCAAGCAACCACATTTTAATCAATAAATATGAACATCTGCTTAGGAACCATCAGGCAAAATGAAATTACTTTTCCAAGAGTTGAAAAGATAACACCACCTTGTGAACACAGTGCAAGAGTCTTTGTCATAAACTCTTCCCCACTTACAGAATTAGAGATAAGAAAAACTCCCTAAGAAAAAGACTTGGAACAATCTAAAAAGTCCCAAGCATATTTCAAAGCTAAAGCAGAGTATTTTGCCCATAGTGGGAACTACGTAGATATCTGAAAACTCAATGAATAAAAACTTGCATGGCTGAACTGCTGAACACAACAGATTATTTATATTCACATTATGTGCCAGGCTTAGAGCCATCTACTGCTCCTCCCTTGGCTCTGTACCTCTTCCTCTGCTCTGCATCACAGGAAGTCCCATTTCCCAGGCCCTGTGCCAGCTGCCTTCCAGGTAGGGATAAGACAGTAAGTCATTCATGGTGATCAGAGGGCATAAGAGGTGGAACCAGGGTATTTCTCTGTATCTGCTTTGGTTTCAGCACTGCCTTCATCCCTGGCCATGGGTTTGTCCCTGTCATGGCTCCACTTTCCATACTCCCTCCCTGGTTCTATTGACCACTGGGACACCTCCTGGTGCTAGCTCCTGGGGACATGGACAGTCCCAGCTTCTGAACTCTGGGAGCCATACCTTCTCCTATCATCCTTCCATCCTAGGCATGTCAACAATTTCCTGCTGTTTACAAGGGCAGACAATTAAGTCTGTGAACTTAATAATTCTAAGTACCACATATCTCACTGCTGAGTATCACCATGGTCACCTTCCAAGAAGTCCCCTTGTGAAGTTATGTACTGACACCAGCTCCCAGTCCATCCTTTGAAGTAGCTGTGGAACTCTCTTTCTGGAACGGCCATTGTACACAGTGGCATGGTGGCAAGTTCGTGAACTTAATTGTATAGTTGTCTGTACAGGTTTTTGCCAATAAACAAATGACTGTATTGGAACACCTTCCCTACTTGCCTGATCTGGTCCCTGATGACTTTTTTCTTTACCCAAAGATACAGGAAGTACTGAAAGAAAGACATTTTGATGACATTCAGGACATCAAGGGTAATATGATGACAGTTCTGATGGCCATTCCAGAAAGAGTTCTAAAATTGCTTTGAAGGGTGGACCAGGTGCTGGTGTCAACGCATAGCTTCCAGGGGGGAGAACTTCAAAGGTGGCTGTAGTGATATTCAGCAATGAGGTACGTACCACTGTTTCTAGGATGAGTTTACAAACTTAATTGTCAGACCTTGTAGCTTTTCCTTTTTCAACAATGTAAACTGATTTCCTATATTAAATTCCCTGTGTTGAAACATCTAGAATGGTTTCTGTTTTCTTCATGAGATCTTGACTGATACTTATTAGAATCATTATTTTTTTCTCTAATTTATGAGGGCATTTTTGCATGAGGATCTGGCCTAAGTCAATTTTTTTTTTTTAAAAAAGAAATCACTCCACACTCAATACCCATTTCCTGCAAAACAGGCGAATGAGTAGCCCCTCTGCTGTTTTTTCCTCCCCAAGTACTTGGATTCTCTCTGCCAGGTACAAATGACTCTGATTTTCTACCAATATCACCACCAATCATGGTGGACAAGCCAAGAGTCAACTCAAGAGGGCATTTGTCTTGTGTGTACTAAGTGTGAAGCAAGGTAGAAGAAATACAAATAATCCAAAGAGGAAACTGTACTCATCAAATGAATACCATTGTAAAAAATGAGTTTCTGAAAAGTCAGAGAAACAGAGGACAGTGCCAACAAGTGTCCTCCCTGCTGGGTCAGTAAATTTTCCTGAAATTAAAGTCCCCTGGAAGTCTTGGATATTCAAAAGCCTCAAAAAAAAAAGAAAAAAAAAAGAGAGAGAGATAAATCCAATTCATCAATGAATGATGTATAGCTTCTTGGCTGGACTTCACAGCCATGCGATGATCACTTTTCAGAAGTAGAGTTCTTTAGTGAGCATTGAGACCACACATGGTATCTGCTTCTTCTCATGGAACTGCGGCCTATCAGAGCGGGATTCAAAGTCCCTGGCCACCCTGTAGTTCACTCTGGTGAGGATCTGCATGATCTCCAGCTGCTTTCCATACTCGTTGAGGACAGAGCAGAGGGCCTGCACAAACCAGGAACCTTCTCCTGGGTTCCTCCAGGAGTAATAGCCTTCAATAGGAGAGAAAGGAGACAGTCTTATCAGTTCACCAGGCTGGAACTCAGCACTGAGAATAAACATACGACCTAACACTCAGGCACACACAGTGTCTGGTAAATGAGTAAGCTTGCTGATTACTAGCATTTTCTGGTAACTGTTTAAATGGATAAAGCAACCGGGACTCAAGTCAGGAGTCCTGGTCTCAGCCACAGTTCAGTGTGTCTCAAAATCTCTATCTGACCTTGGGCACAACAATTAAGATCACACAATGGCAACTGTTTTTTCCCTAAGGACAGCCAGGACAGTTTTCCTAGCTATCTGCAGTTACTGAAAGGAGGAGATGAAGTAGAACACCTGAACAACATTCTGTAGACTGAAAGTGTTGCAGAAGTACTTCTTCTTGTAATTAACAAAAGCAATAGTAACAATAAGACAGTTCATCTTTCCTGGAAAGAAAAGCAAATATATTCTGTGTATGCACACTGCCATCGATGTGATTCTGATAGGACAGAGTGGAACTGTCCAAAAGTTTGCAAGGAGCACCTGGTGGATTCAAACTGCTGACCTTTTGGTTAGTAGCCATGGATGTTAACCACTACGGCAGCCCCATAGTAGACAAAATAATGGCCTCTTCCAAAGATGTCTGTGCTCTAATCCTGGGGACTGTAGATATGTTCCCTCACACAGCAAAAACGACTTGGCAGATGCGGTTATGGTAATGAGCTTTGAGATGAGAAGTGTCATGGCTTGAATTGTGTCCCCCTCAAATATCTGTTGACTTGGCTGGGCTATGACTCTAAGTATCGTGATTGTCCACCGTTTTGTCATTTGATGGGATTTTCCTGTGTGTTATAAATTCTATCACTACAATTTCATAATAGGGATTAGCGGCAGTTTTACCAAGGAGGTCTCTAAGATTGAGTAGAGTCTTCTGCTAATCTCATTTGAGATATAAAAGACAGAATGGACCAGAGAGATGGAGACCTCATATCATCAAGAAAGGGAACAAAGGGTGTCTTTGGACCTGAGGGTCCTGTGCTGAGATGCTCCCAGACCAAGGGAAGACTGATGCACCACAAGGACCTTCCCCTAGAGCTAACTGAGAGAGAAAGCCTTCCCCTGGAGCCGGCACCTTGAATTTGAACTGATAGCCTCCTGGGCTGTGAGAGAGTAAATTTCTCTGTTAAAGCCCTCTACTTACGGTATTTCTGCAGCACTAGACGACTAAAACAGGGAGATTATTCTGGATTATGCAAACTAGTCAGAGGAATCCTTAGAAGTGGAGAACCTTTCCTGGTTGTGGTCAGAGGGGTTATTAATGGGAGAGAGGTCTGAGACACGGGAGGCTACTGTCTCCAAGGATGAGTAAGAGGGCCACCAGGAGTGTGGGCTGCCTCTAGAAGCTAGAAGAGGCAAGGAAATGGATTCTACCCTAGTTTCTGGAAAGGAACACAGTCTTGATTTCAGTTCAGTGAGGTCTGTGCCAGATTTCTGAAGAACTGTTAAGATATAAATCTGCATTGTTTTAAATCACTCTGATTGGGTGTGTTAGTTTGCGGCAGCAGCAATGAGAATCTGCATTTTGATGTTGGACTGTAATGGTTTGGTTAGCAGACAATGGATGTAACTTGATACCTGGAACTGTGGAATATGCAATGAGAAAGTCAGCTTCAACTGGAATCTTGTATCGGGGATTGGCATCTGTGTCACTGACACTCCCTGAGTCAGCCTGGATCCCATCATCCAACTCTGACCCACGGCAAGCCTAGAATCAAAGCAGAGATCACCCATGGAGTTGGAAGGGACACGTGTGCGTCACTCACTGCAGTGTCCAAGAACTGTCCTTGGCATGTACTAAACGCTGCTGCTGTCAAGTTAATTCTGACTCATGGTCAACCCCTATAGAACAGAGAACTGCCTCACAGGATTTCTAAGTAGCAGCTGATGGATTTCAACCATTGACTTTTTGCTTATCAGCTGTAGCTCTTAACCAGTGTACCACCAGGGCTCCATGTCAGGTCCTAAAGCCACAGCTGTCGATTCTAACTCATAGTGACCCTATAGGTTAGAGGAGAATTACCCCATGGTTTCCAAGGAACGCCTGGTGGATCTGAACTGCCAACTTCTTGGTTAGCAGACACAGCACTTAACCACTACACCACCAGGGTTTCCTGGCAGGTACTAGGAGCTCAATAATGTGATGAAGAATAATGAAGAATAAACGGCAGATACTAAGAGCTCAGTAACATGATGAATGAATATTCTTCCAAACTGCTAAGGAAAGTAACTGCAATGCTCTTCAACAGAGATATACAAATCACCAACATGCACACAAAGATGCGGAACATCATTAGTCATTAAGGAAATGCACATCCAAGTCATGACAAGATACCACTTCACATTCACTAGGATGGCTATTCAAAACAAAACAGAAAATAGCAAGTGGTGGTGAGGATGTGGAGAGACTGGAACTCTTGTGCATTGCTGGTGGAAATGTAAAATACTACAGGTACAACATCTGTGGAAAACAGTTTGGTAGTTCCTCAAAAAGTTACATATAGAATTACCACATAACCCAGCATTTCCACCCCTGGTTATAGACCCAAAAGAGTTGAAAACAGGTACTTGAACAAACATATATACATGCATGTTCATAGCTGCATTATTTATAATTGCTAAAAGGTAGAAACAACTGAAACGTCCACCAGTGGATGGATGAATGAATAAACAAAATGCGGGGTGTGTGTGTGTGTGTGTGTGTGTGTGTGTGTGTGTGTGTGTGATGGATTGAACTATATTCCCCTAAAAATGTGTGCAGCCATTTGGCTGGGTCATGATTCCCCAAATTTTGTGATTTTCCTATGCCATAAATCCTAGTATCTGCCTGGGGCTACTAAATAGAATGATTATGTTAAAAGAAGATTAGGATGGGACTGCAACACCCTTGCTAAAGGAGTCTCCCTGGAATGTGGCTTGCACCACCTTTAATCCTTTCATCCCATGGGAGATAAAAAAGAGAGGGAAGCAAGCAGAGAATTGGGAACCTCACACCATCAAGAAAGCAGCACAGGGAGTAGAGTGCATCCTTCAGACCTGATGCAACACAAGTACTTCCTTGCAGAGCTGACCAAGAGAGAAAGCCTTCCCCTAGAGAGGACATCCTGAATTTGGACTGGTACCGTACCAGACTGTGTAAGAATGGGCTTTTCTTTCCTAAAGCCAGCCACCTTGTGGTATTTCCATGAAGTAGCGCTAGATGACTAAAATAGTGTGTGTGTGATGAAATATTACTCAGCCATAGAACAGAATGAAATCTTGATACATGCTACGGTGTGGATGGATTTCAAAAACACGTTAAGTGAAAAAAGCCAGGCATGTTAACGTGAACTATCCAGCAACAGAAAGCAACACAAAGCAGATCTGTGGTTGCCATGTATCGGAGGTGAGAGTGTCTGTTCAATGGATATGAGGTTTCCCTTTGGGGTGATGAAAATGTTTTGTAACTATATATGCTGGTAGTTCAATAACACTGGGAATGTATTAGTTTGCCACCAAATTGTCCTTTAAAATGATTCATTTTATGTTATGTGAATGTCAACTCAATTTAAAAAAAAATGAAAAATGGAAGTACTGCACTGTCTTTAAGACAATCTAACAGTTACGATCCATTGCAAATACCAATGCCAACCATTTAAAAGGTAGAAAAACAAAAGCTCCCATTTGCAGACCTCAGCTGAAACAGTATTGTGGACTTGTAAAGATGACGGAGTCCCTTAACCACAATTGTCCCTCCATTTTTAACTGCATTGGCATTGGAAAGGGATTACCTGAATGAAGAAGAGTTTGGGTTTCTCTAGAAGTGTTTTGCATCTATCACCCCTAAAGCAGGCTGTCAAATCCTTTATTGGTGTCATTCCATCGGTTCCATAGATAAAGTTTTCTTCTCCATGGCTTAACATGATGCAGGCAAAGCATGCTGAGTTTGTGTGGTCCTCTTCTGAAGCTACAAGCAAAAGATGTGAACACTGGAAAGTCAGAACATCAGTCCCTAAGGGCCTCAGGTAGAGGGTTCCTTTCTAGCCTTGCAGCTTTCCGTGACTACAGGCAAGGCACAGGTGCTGGGACAAGAGCAGGTGGATGGGTTCCTCTAAGGAACTCGTCCTCACCTGGGCCATAACTCTCAAACACTTGCCCTAATTAGACAGTGTGATATAATTAAAAGCATGGCTGCACCAGAGGCAGAAAACCAGGATTCAAGTCTCACGGCTGCCCCTCCTAACCGTATGTCTTGCATCCTCTCTAACGTCCATCCCTGCATTAATTAAATGGGTACGATAACAGCTTTCCAACGTTGTGTTCAATATCTAACGAAATAATTGTGGGAACATGCTTTCCAAAAAATAAAGTATTTCAGAAGTGTACTGGCATACTGAAGGGGCCCTAGTGGCACAATGGCTAAAGCACCATTGTTCAGTTGAAGTTCAGCAGTTCAAATCCAGCAGCTCTGTGGAAGAAAAGGCCTTGTAATCTGGTCCCGTAAAGATTCCAAAACCCAAAATACCAAGCCCACTGCCGTCAAGTCGATTTCAACTCAGAGCAATCCTATACAGAAACCCTACGGGGCAGTTGAACTGTGTTCCATTGGGTCGCTATGAGTCAGAACTGACTCAGTGGCATACACACAACATGTGTATTATTATTCTCTACCCGCCACTGAGGACTGGCACAACAGCCCCAGCGACAGAGTTAAGCACAGTGGTGATGCTGAGAGGGATGCGGGACTTGGCTATGTTACGTTGTGTTGAAAACAAGGATGCTGTGGGTGGGAATCAAATGGAGGGCGTCTATCTATCTCAGCTATCAATCTAATCTACCCAGCTTGTCTATCTAAATGATCTATCTGATCTATCCGTCTACCTGGCTGTCTGTGTCATCTTTCTTGTCTGTCCCTCTGTCTGTCTATCACTATTTACCTGCAACCAGGGAAAACTTGACACTTCTACTTCATTCTGGACAGAACGATATAAATTTGTTAATTCTCGAAGAATTACATATTTGAAACACAGAGTATTCTGCATAGTCTTCTGGCATTTAAACAATCATCTTCTGACAGAGAAACATGTTTTCTCCAGACTCCTGCCCACCCCGGAGACTGGGCTGGGCTGGGCAGAAGAAGGAAAGACTTCCCACTCTGGAATTTCTCTGCCCTGCCAAGGCCTCCTCCTAAGGCCACCATGGATTCTGTCCCTCTTGGGTGCGGGAAGAAGACAGAAGGAGCCAGGGTAAGCACACACCTTGCTGAAGCAGGTTCTGCATCTTGTCACAAGAGCAATTGTTGTAGACGGTGACGTCAAAGCCCAGGCTTCCGAAGCACTTGAAAAGGGCCTCGGCGTCTTTGTCTGTTCCATTCCGGGTGCCCATACCTGCGAGAATCAAGCCACAGGTCTGTGGATGAGCCATCTCTGGCCAAAGAACAGTGTGTGGGTACCATCAAGGAGTCCCTAGAGATGCAAGTGGCTCACACGCTCTGCTGCTAGTGGAAAGGTGAAGGTTCCAGGCCACCCTGTGGTGCCTTGGGAGAAACACACGGTGATCCACTTCCAAAAACCAGCCACCGAAAACCCCGTGCTACACAGTTCTACATTGACCCACATGGGGTTGCCGTCGAGTCGCAGCTGACCAGAAGGCAACTAGTAGAGTAGACACTGTCATGCCAGGCACCGAATGCAGCTGCCACGGAAGTCCTCTGAGCACACACAGTGCCTTCCAGGGTCACACTTTGAAGGAGCAAATGAACTGAAAAGAGACCCTAACAGACAGGGTCACCCAGCTTACCCACAAAAGGTGAGCCCCACCTTGATGACTCTCAGTCCTGGTCAAGGGCAAACAGCTCCTATATTCTCCTTTTTATTCTTAGTCCTTTGGTCCAAGTCCTGTATCAGCTAACTCATACACAGAGACCTCAGGCTGAAAGCTCCTGATGGCCTGGCACTCCCTTCCCCTGGAGAGGACTACAGGTCTGGTACAAGTTAAAGGGCATGGAAAGGAACAGAAACAGTCAGATCACGCCAGTGACACTTACCTGTCATTTTATCAAAGTTCTTGTTGTTTATTATGATGCATTTGCCCAGCTTCTTGAAATTCATGTTATACTTATATGAAGGTACATTCACTTGGTCACGGGTGACCTTAGTCGACTGTGTTGAGCCATTTTTATCCTTCTTTCTGAGGAAAAATAAAGGGAGACATGGGCTATGAGAAAAAGAGGTTTGGACAGTAGTGGTCTCTTGATTTGTCTCCTAAAGGAAGGCTCCTGAGAAAGTCACCTCTTGGATTTGTCTGTTTATATTTAAAAAAAAAAAAAGGACAAAGGAACAGGGTTCTTTGCTAAACTTCCTTAAATGCCAAAGAAATGCACATTAAAATCACCAGGAGACACCAGTGCGCACTCACCAGAACGGCTACAGTGTAACGGAAACCATGTGTTGTCCACCATGTTTAGCACTTGGAATTATCATAAACTGTTGATGGGAACCTGCTTCCTGTATCCATTTTGGAAAACAGGCAGTATCTATTATAACTGAACTTACACAAAGACTATGATCAACTAGTCCACTCTTGGATATAAACCTAAAAGAAATGCAAACACATGTTTACCAAAAGATAGCCCCATAAATGTTCAGAGCAGTACTATTCAGCAGCAGTCCCTGTTATAGACTGAACTGTGTCCCCTCAAAAGAGACGCTGAAGTCCCAACCACTGGTGACTGGGAATGTGACCAACGGTGATTGTGAATGTGACCTTGTGTGAATATAGGGTCTCCAAACATGTTAAATACACATGAAGTCATACGGGAGTAGGGTGGGTCCTAGTCCAGTATGAGTGGTGTCCTATAAAAGAGAAGAGACGAGACACAGAGAGAAGGCCATGTGAAGACCAAGCTGAGATTGGGATGATGCACCCACCACAAGCTAAGGAACGCCATGGATCGCGGGTCATTACCAGAACACCATGGTTAGACTGCATCAGAGCCCTCAGAAGTAATCGATACAGCTGACAGTGTGATTTCAGACGCCTAGCCTCCAGCACTGCGAGACGATACATCTGTCTTTATAAGCCACCTAGTTTGTGGTACTTTGTCAGGGCAGCGATAAGGCACTAAAGAATCCTAATGTCTGCTGGCAGTTCTGCTGTCGTTAGACGTTGTCAGTTCCGACTCATAGCAAACCTACTACAACAAAACGAAACACTGCCTGGTCCCGTGTCACTGTCACAGCTGTTTTGCTTAGCCCACTGTTGCAACCACTGTGTCAAGCCATCACTTCTTTTTTTTTTTTTGCTGCCTCTCTACTTTATTAAGCACGATGCCCCACTTCAGGCGCGGATCCTGCCTGATACCATGTCCAAAGTGTATGAGAGCAAATCTCGCCAGTCTTGCTTCTTCTAAGGAACAGCCTGGCTGTATTGCCTTGAAGACAGATGTTCTTGAAGACACTTGTTCTTTTGGCAGTCCATAGAATATTCAATATTCTTCACCAATAGCACAGTTCAGAGGCATCAGTTCTTACTCAGTCTTCCTATTGACCATCCAGCTTTCACATGCATTATGAGGTGGCTGAAAACACCATGGCTTGGGTCAGGGCACCTTAGTCTTCAAGGTGACATCTTTACTTTTTAGCACTTTAAAGGTCTTTTGGAGCAGATTTACCCAAATGCAGTGCATTGCTTGATTTCTTGACTGCTGCTTTCATGGGTGTTGATTGAGGATATAGGTAAAGTGGAATCCTTAAAACTTCACTCTTTTTTTCCCTTTATCACAATATTGCTTACTATTTACAGTAGAATGGAGAGTGTTGTGCAGCCATATAATGAAGTATTATATAACCGTGACTGAAAGAAACCATATACAAAAGAATACACGTTGTACGGTTCCATTTTTATAAAGTTCAAAAGATACAATTCGTGGTATTAGAAGTCATAAGAGTGATTTTCTATGCTGGGTGGCTTAGGGACTGGAAGGGGACAAAAAGACTTCTGCAGGGGCTGGTCATATTCTGTTTCTGATCTGGATGCTGGCTAAGTGGCTGTATCAGTTGATGAAAATTCTTCAGTGTTTGTACTTTTCTATATGGAAAAACAAAGATGTGACCCTGGAGACTAAAGTGTGCCTGACCCAAGCCCCCCTGGCATTTTCAATCACATCATATGCATGCGAAAGCTGGACAATGACCAAAGAACACAGAAAAAGAATTGATGCCTTTGAATTGTGGTGTTGGAGAAGAATGCTGAATGTATCATGGCCTGCCAAAAGAACCAACAGATCTGTTTTGGATGAAGTGCAACCAGAGTGCTTCTTGGAAGCAAAAATGGTAAGACTTCATCTTACATACTTTGGACATGTTGTCAGGAGGGATCAATCCCTGGAGAAGCTCACCATGCTTGGTACAGTGGAGGAGTAGAGGGTCAGCGAAAGAAGAGGAAGCCCCTTGGCACGATGAATTGACACAGTGGCCGCAACAATAGGCTTAAACATAAAAATGACTGTGGACACGGTGCAAGACAAGGTAGTGCTTTTTTGTGTTGTGCACAGGCTTGCTGTGAGCTGGAACTGACTTGATGGCTCCTGACAACGACATCAACAACATACAGATGTTATAATCCAATACCATTTTCATTAAAAAGAAAATAAATGAATAGGACAATGCAAAAAAATAAAGGTTCTTTCTCTCCCTGACGCTGTCCCATTTACCAAAGCATGGCACATAGATACAGTAGTTGGAGCACTGGACTTTACTCAGAGGGTAGAGTAAAAGATGTTGAATGATAGAGTCAGCAGTAATCATACTAATCATTCACTCAAATGTAAGCTCCAGGACAGAAAGGATTTTTATCAGCTCTGAAGATTGCTGAATCCCCAACTACCAGCCCAATGCCTGATACATAATACTGTTCCATAATATGAATGAATGCGTCAAGTCCAGTCCCCTTGTTTTACAGAAAACAAGCACACTGAACTTTACTCACAGGTTACCTGCAATCTAGAGACAGGCAGGAGTTTTCCAACATCTCATACCTAGTCCTCAGGCTTCTATGTCAGAGTCCCAGAAGCCTATGGCCTGAGCGCTTGTTAAGACTGCTTCACAAATCAGTTTCCCAACACTCCTGTCAAAAGTTGGGAGAAGCAAAGACAAAGTGAAAGCTAAGCTTAAGTTACTGGATACATGTGGGTCTAGCGGTATTCTGAGTTCTGTGTTAATTGGATCTTTTCTGTTGGGAGTTTCTCTGAATCCCTGAAGGACATGGCCTTTCACCTCAGTCCAGATGACAGATTACCTCTGTGTGTCTAACCTTCAGGTTCTTTACTGCCACTTTTACAGTGCAATGTGACTTTATCCTCCACTTTCATGGGGTAAAATTTCTTCCATCGTATCACAGGACACTGTTTTTCTTTTTAAAAGGGAAATACCTTGAATCATGATAGAAATCTTCTCTGGACTCCTCTCTGCCTTTGCTTCTGTCTGCTCTATAGGTGTGATGCCAATTTTTTAAAAACATCTTTTCATGTGTTTATTTGGTGTAATGTCTAGTTTTTTTTTGTTTATTTTATTTTGTTGTTGACAATACACACGGCAAAACATACACCAATTCAACCATCTCTGCATATGCAGTTCAGGGACATTGACTGCATTCTTTGAGCTCTGCAATCATTCTCACCCACTTCCTCTGAGTTGTACCTCTCCCATTAACATAAACTCCCTGAACCGCAAAGTTCCCATTTAATCATTCCTGTTGCTACCGTCGCTTTGATCCTATATCCCCAAAGCCACACTTGTTGCCACTGAGTTAATCCCAATTCATGGTAATCCTGTAGGACAGGGTAGAACTGCCCCACAGTTTCCAAGGAACATCTGGTTAGCAGCTGACCTTTAGGTCAGCAGCCACAACTCCTAATCACTACGCCACCAGGGTTTCCTGATCCTATGTAAATGGTTCTTTAAAAAGTCTAATGCTCCAGGCAGATCTTTTCTACTAGTTAAGTTCAAGTATCATGTAGTTTTAAGGAGATACAGGAGAACATTTTTTGTTTAAGATTTAAAAATTATCTCAGGGCAATTGTTTTGAAAGTTCATCTGGCCTCCAAAGATTGAGGCTACCTGTAATTTGAGATTTGAAATTCTGTTCTGCCCATTTCTCCCCTTCTGACCAAGATTCTTCTAGGGAAGTTGTGATCAAACTGAACAGCAATTGGCGGATGCAACATGACCCTACAGACAGAGGCATCCCTGTGCAGCAAACATCTGAAAAACGAAGTAAAACAGAGACATCAGTCCTGGAATCCCAAAAATTAAATGGAGGAATACAGAACTTGATCAAGCACTGGATGGAATAAGAAACTTACAGAGAACGGACAATGAGGAGAGCTATGGGTAGAGGTCTCCCCAGCTAACGTGGCATGGTTTCCCCATCTTGAATTACAGTCACCAAAGAATGCACACAGCAAATACAGGAAGGCAATTTTATGGAGCTCCCAATAGGAGACAGAGTACCTGCTCCAGGGGTACATACTCTCCCATCACCCACCCTTATTCCCCATACGAGGCCTCTGCTGCTTTCCAATTGGTTGCTCAGCCAGGCACATTCCAGCCCACTGCTGCCTGTATTTGCCACTTTGGACCAGTTACCAAGGACCATAAACAAAGTTTTGTGTGATTGGAATTTCAGAACAGGCAGGGAAAATGGAAAACACAGTTTAATGAACAGAAAGCTTCCCTAGTATAAAAGACGAAAAGATAACCATTCAAGAAGACCAACAAAATCGATATTTGATAGAATCCACCCCCAAAAAGCACCAAAACATATCAAAATCAGACTTGCTAAAACCAAAGACAAAGAAAGAATCATGGGAAGTGCTCAAGAAAACCAAAAGGTCACATACAAAAGGGAAACAATTAAGACTAAGGTCTGATTACTTGGCAGAAACCACACAGGCAAGAATGCAATGGGATGGCATGTGTAACATCTAGAAAGAAAAATATTGCGAACCAAGAATGATATAGTTTGCAAAACCCTTGCTCAAATATGATGGTGAAATTAGGACATTCCCCAAGAAACAGAAATTAAGGCAATATGTAAAAACCAAACCAAACTTATAAGAATTATTAAAGTGAGTCATTCAGTTAGAGAACCAGCAACATCAGACAACAGCCTGTATGTAGGACATAAAACGGCATCAACAAGATATCAGCCTAGATGATGGATTTTCGAGGATAAAACAAAACTATGAAGTTTACATCAGGGAATCAGAGAGGTCATTCTGTAAATGACAACAAGATCAGAACAATTAAAAAGAATAAATTTTGTAGGCGTAGGACTTTGAAATGGAGAGGACATTATGGTGAGATCAATAAAAGACTCATTTAAACATAGGAAGATAGGTTACATTTTGAGGCAGCCATAAAGAAAGTTAACAAATCTACCCACCAATATAAAGACAAAAAACCAAAGTTTCAGTAAACACAAAATTTACAACAATGAAAAAATAAAAAATCCCAAAATAAAAAAAGAAATTCAGCACAGAAGAGTAAGAGGAACAGAGAAAATGTCAACACCAAAAAAATGCACTACAAATGACAGCAATAAACTCACAGCTACCAATAATCACACTGAAAGTAAACAGCTTAAATGTACCTATAAAGAGACAGAGTGTGACGGAATGTATTAAAAAAAAAAGGCCCATCGATATGCTGTCTACAGCAGACATACCTTAGAAACACAGATAAATACATTAAAAACCAAAGGCGAGAAAAACAAATACCAAGTAAACAGCAACCAAAAAGGGGCAGGAGTAGCAATATTAATCTTAGATGTTTTAAAACAAAATCCACCCAAAAAAGACAAGGAAAATGATATAGCACTTCCTCAAAAAACCAGAAATATAAATATGATCCAGCAATCCTACTCCTAGGAATATACCATAGATGAAAAAGAAGTGTCACACAATAGACATATGCACACCCACGTTGAACGCAGCATTACTCACAACAGCAAAGAGATGGAAACAACCTAAGTGCCCATGGACAGATGAATGGATAAACACACTACAGAACATACACACAAGGGACTACTACACAACAACAAAGAATAAAAATGAATCTTCGCAACACCTCATAACATGAATGAACGTGGAGGGCATTATGCTGAGTGATGTAAGTCACAAAAGGGCAAATACTGTATGAAGTCACTATTATAAAAACTCATGAAAAGATTTACACACAAACAGAAACACTATTTGATGGTTACTAGGGAAGGGAAGGATGGGGAGGGGAAAACACTAAACAACAGACGAGTGGTAACTTTGGTGAAGAGGAAATCAGTATACTACACTGAGCAGGTGAGTACAGCCTGACCAAGGCAAGGTCACAGAAGCTTCACAGACAGATCTGAGGGGGTGAATTACTGAGCTTAGGGCTGTGGTGCCCATGGTCACTGGGTACACTTAACTCAACTAGATAGCATAGCATAGCACAGTTCATAAAGAAAATGTTCTACATCCTACTATGGTGAATACTGTCAAGTCTGAAAAGCCTATGAGCAGCCATGTAAGATGCACCACTGGTCCAACTCCACTGGTCCCATCTGGGGCAAAGGACAATGAAGAAAACCAAAGACACAAGGAAAAGATTAGCTCACAGGACTAACGGACCACATGTTTTGCAGCCTCCATCAGACAAAGTCAGCGTAACTCGATGGTGCCTGGCTATCACCACTGACTGTGCTGATGGGGATCACAATAGACGGTACTGGGCTGAGATGGAGAAAGATGCAGAACAAAATTCTAACCCACAAAAAAAGACCAGATGCATCACTTTGACAGAGACCAGAGAAACCATGCAAGTATGGTCCCTAGATGCACTTTTAACTCAGTACTGAAAATCACTTCCTGAGGTTCACCCTTCAGGTGAAGATTAGACAGGCCCATAAAACAAAATGAGACTAAATGTGCAGAAGGGGACAGGAAAGCTGGTAATGGAGAACCTAAGGTTCAGAAGGAAGAGCAGTGACATGTTGTGAAGCTGGCAACCAATGTCACAAGACAATATTAATTATTTGAAGAAAAACTAATTTGCTCTGTAAGCCTTCATCTAAAGTACCAAAAAAAAAAAAAAAAGAAGAAGCTGAGTAATGCTAGCTGGGTACCATCCAGTTCTTCTGGTCTCATGGCAAAGGAAGCTGTAGTTCATGGAAGCAATTAGCCACACACTCCACACCCTTCCCCTATTTCTGACTCTGTATTAAGAGTTCAGCTGCTAGATAAATGATAACTAGTAAAAATCAGACACTTGTGCTCATCCAAAGACTTTATCAAGAAAGTAAAAAGAATGCCCACAGACCGGGGAAAAATATTTGGCAACAAAGTACCTGATCGACAACTAATTTCTATAATCTACAAGGTACTACAAATATCAACTAGACAAATAACCCAATTAAACAATGGTCAAAGAATATGGACAGACACTTCTCCAAAGGAGGTATCCAGGCAGCCAAAAGACTCATAAGGAAATACCCACGATCATTAGCTATTATAGAAATCCAAATCAAAACTACAATAGGATACCATCTCACCCCTGCAAGGTTGGCACTAATTCAAACAGCACAAAACAACAAATGTTGGAGAGGCTGTGGAGAGACTGGAACTCTTCTACACTGGTAGTAGGAATGTAAAATGGTATAACCTCTTTGGAAAACAATTTGGTGCTTTCTTAAAAAGTTAGAAGTAGAAATACATATGATCCAGCAATTCCATTGTTTGGTATAGAGCCTACAGTAATAAGGGTTATCATATGAACAGATACATGCACATGAATGTTTACTGAAGCATTGTTCACAATAGCAAAAAGATGGAATCAACCTAGATGCCTATCAACACATAAGTGGATAAACAAACTAATAAAGAACAGTGGTAATTTTAATTAAACGTTTCATAACCTGGAATCAACTGGAAGACATTTATGCTGAGTGAAATCAGTTAGCTGCAAAACAACAAATATTATCAGACCACTATAAGGACTTAAGAAAAGACTTACGCACAGAGGAAAATATTCTTTGAAGGCTACAAGGGTGGGGAAGGAGGAGGGGGGCTACTCACAGGTAGTCAATAGGAATTTGGTTAGGTGAAGGGAATGCCAGCGTGCAGCAGAAGACAAGTCAGCACCACTGGATTACACCATAAACCAAAAGGTTTTCTAAATTCAACTCAACATTTCAAAGCATAGAGTAGCAGGGATAGGAGTCTGGGGACCAAGTTTTTAGGATACATCAAGGTCATTTACTGTAACTAGTCTTTTCCTAAGAGAGTGATCTGGATCCCATATTGGTGAGTGGCATGTGGGGTCTTAAGAGCCAGCAGGTCACCATCTAAGGATCATCAGTTGATCCCAGCCCATCTGGAGAATATCACAGACATGAGGAAAAATGAGCAGAGTAGACAGAAGGACCCATATGACTGGGAGACTACATCAACTGGAGAACAGAACTAGATGGTACCTGGCCACTACCAAAGACAGCCTTGACAGGGAGCACAGTCTAGAGTTCCTGATGTGTAGCACGAGGCAAAGGGCTGTGCAGGTCTAGAGCTCTATTAAAAGACCAGACTTGATGGTCTGACACCCTTGAGGGTCCCCTGGGAACATGGCCCTCAGTCTTCCTGCTAGCCCTGAGTTAAAACCAGTAACGAAGCGGACACTTTAGACACAGATTGGACTAGACCGGGGAACACAGTGATGAAAGTAGTACGTGTACTTTGTGGTTTAATGTATCTATATGAGGCTTCCCTACTGGTTTCTCTATAGAGGGGACAGGAGAGTGGAGAGGAGGGTACAAGTGTTGGCTGAGTGGATACTGGAAGTAAAGAGTGGAAAAGAAGAGTGTGCTGCCAGAGTGAGGAGAGCAGATGGAGCTGCAGAGAGGCAGGTGCTTAGGGTTTTATACGGCAAACTGTCTGGAACTATAAACTTTTACTTAATCACAATAAATAAAAAATAAAGAATTCTGCTGCTAACCAAAAGGACAGCAGTTCAAATCCACCAGCTGTTTCTTGGAAACCCTCTAGGCTAGCGATAAGTGAGAATAGACTGGCTGGTAATGGTTTTATTGCCTGTTTTATTCCATGGTGGCTCCAGGCAAATACAGACCAACTGTTGTACTGTGAATGGCCACTTGTAAGCTTTTAAGACCCCAAGCCTTACTTACACAACAAACCCAGAGGTCAAACAGAAGCATTAAATATGTTACTAGTTGAGATGTCTCATGAAACCACGACCGAAAATCTGTAAACCAAGGATCCAAATTCCATGAGCTGTTTGGTTGTACATAAAGAAGCCTCAGAAACTACATGATACTAGTTTTTCTTCACACACCTTCCTACAAGGGCAAGCACAAAAGCTTGCTGGAGTCAGGGTTAGACAGAGGTCCCTAGTCATCTGGCTGTCGTGACCTGGATCTTTGAGGCCCTGCCTTGTGCTGAGTGTCAACTTCCTCATCTGAAAAAATAGAGCTAGCTGTACGCAGTAGGTGAAATGTTTTGGAATTACCCCAAAATGATATTCGAGATTTGGTGGCAGCTGGTACTTCCCATACCATAGAATTGTCTTCTCCACCTCCCAAGCCTCCTTAAAAGCTAAGAGGACATGGATATTAGCAAAGCTAATAGTTTTTGCGCTGTCCAAGGTCACGCCATTCAGGGAAAATTAGGGTTTATTTCCTCATTGCTGTCCTACCAATGACGCTTATTTATTCACGGTGTCCTCTGTGCATGGCTTTTCATGAAAAACAAAAAACAAATCCACCGTCACTGAGTCGATTTTGACTCATAGTGACTCTACAGGGCAGTGTAGTACTGCCCCACAGAGTTCCCAAGGACTGCCTGGTGAATTCAAACTGCCAGCCTTTTGGTTAGCAGATGCAGCACTTAACCACTACACAACCAGGATTTCCTGCACTTTCAAACGAATACAAAAAATTGGCTTCTGGGGATATCTCTGAGGTAATTTCAGATGGCACAATCATGCCCGTTTTATAGGTGATAACAGTATTTGTTAATGCTTATTATGGGCTGGAAACGTCCCTGAGTGGCATAGTTTGTACTCGATGGCCAACCTGAAAGTCAGTGGTTTGAGCTTACCCATCAGCATCATGGAAGAAAAGAACTAGAGATCTGTTTCTGTTAACATTATAGCCACGAAAATCCTACAGAGTAGTACTCTGTCTCTGACACCTGGGGTCACCATGAATCACAACCAACTTGATGGCAACCAACCGCTACCACGGGCTTGGGATCTTGTTCAAGCTTTCACACTGGATCCTCATGACCCAAAGAGGGAGGCAGACACTGTCATTGTCCCTTTATGGGTGAGTGGTTAAGTTCCTGGTTCAAAGTCAAAGCCAGGGTGGGTTCAGTTGGAGGAGTGGGTGCAGGAGGCCCAAATCCATAGGACCCCAGCAACTGTCCCCCTTACCCACTCGGTGATGGGGAGCCTCCATTGGCAACAGCCAGGTGACAAGCTTTCAGATGAAGCCTAGTAACACCTGTCTCCAGCTCCCACTATCCTTCTGGCCTCCCGGAGCTCTCTTACTGCTTCTTCACACTGACCTCAGGGCCTTTGCTCTTACTTCTCCCTCTGTCTGGGCTTCTTGTTCCTCAGTCACATCTCCTTCCTTTTCATTCAGCTCTCTGCTCGCACTTTCATCCATTTGCTGCACGTGTCCTCAGAGCAGTATTCCCTATGCCATTCTGCTGCTTTATTATTGAAGACAGCATCTCATCCCCTTTACAGACCTATGATCTGCCCCCCACCAGAGTGTAAACTCTAAGAAGGCAGAGCTTTCATTAGTGTCCCACAATTTCCCCAGCTTCCAGGAGCGTGTGGCACATAGCAAGTGCTACCTTACAGATCTGTAAATGAGTTAATATTTGCAAAACACTTAAAACAGTGCATGATATGCAGAAAGCAATACTATTATTACTAATGTTATTACTTTATTAAATGTAGCTGCCTATGTTATAACAAATGTATTATTATTATTAATGGTATTACTTTATTACATGTAGCTGCCTGTGTTATAGGGAATGAACCCTGGCTGCCCAATGGTTAAGCACTTGCCTGCTAACCAAAAGGTTAGCAGTTCCAACCCACCCAGCAACTCCGCAAGAGAAAGACCCGTGATCTGCTGCAAACATTACAGCTGACAGAACCCTATGGTTCTGTCACACAGGGCTGCTATAGGTAGAAAACTTGATGGCACCTAACTACAGTAACAGATTACAGGTTACAGTAGTGGGGGCTGGGAGCAGGTAGCAGGAGGAGGAAGAATTACTACTGGACTTATTTTTTACCATACGCAAATGTATTTCTTATTCAAATCATTGGTAAAGGAAACGAAGAGTCTCACGCTTGAGAAATTTCATGAGCAAAGTCCCTGATCAATGCTAGTTAAAACAAGGCGTGGATCAGCTGGAACACAGCCCCTGAGACCAGCTGTGGGCCACCAGACACTCCAGAGGTGGGTGAGGGAACACAGGCTCTGGGACTCTGCCTTCCCTTCTGCCAGACTACCGCAGAGAGATGTCATTCCCCTGGCTCCAAGCTCACACTCCAGAAGGGACTCCTATCTCAGAGGGAACTGCTTTAGGGTGGTTTCTGGTCGTAGGCACACAAGGCGATTTTTCTGCTGTAGCGTTTCCTTTGTGTGAGTCCAAACACTATTTGGAAGCATTTGGGTGCTGGTTAAGTGCTCTCCCCCCTCCGCCTCCCTCAGGTCCAACTGTCATTTGTCCTTCTGAACCTTAATAACACACCTCGGTTAAACAGAGCCAAAAGGTAGTCCACTGAGCTGATTAGTCACTTCCTCCTACAACAGCCAGCAAGCTGGTACAAAAGTACCTGTTCAGTCTTCACTTCCTCGCTGAGCGGCAAAGTAAGGGTCCTTGATCAAAATCATACAATACTGCCAAAAAGAATGAGGAAGTGCTCTATGTTCTGACACAGGACAATCGCCAACAAACAGTATTAAGTGTAGAAGAAAACAAAGGTGTAGACCTGTGACTACGCTATCTTTGAGAGAAAATTAAGAGGAAGTAAGTTTTTTTGTATCTGCCTCTATTTGCATACAGATACAGAGACTTTGCAAGGATGGGGCAGTGGGTAAATCCAGATTCTGGGGCTGGACTGCCTGGATTTGAATTCCCCCACCATGTAACTGACTTATCACGGCCAAGTCACTTAACTTCCCCGTGTTTCAGTGGTGTAGTGGTTAAGTGCTACATCTGCTAACCAAAACATTGGCAGTTCAAATCCACTAGCCTCTCCTTGCAAACTCTATGGGGCAGTTTCGCTCTGTCTTGTAGCGTTCCCATAAGTCAGAATCAACTTGGCAGCAGTGGCTGACTGACTAGCTGTGCTTTGGTTTCCTATCATTAAGTGAGTTAATATTCACACAGGACTTAGAATAAAACCAGCTGTAGTGAGTTGATCCCAGTTCTTGGAGATTCCATGAGTGTCAGAGAAGATCTGTGTGCCACGGGGATTTCAGTGGCTTATTTTATCAGAAGTAGATCATCAGGCCTTAAAAAAACACCACTGCTATTGAGTTGATTCCAACTCATAGCGGCCCTATAAGTCAGAGTAGAACTGCCCCCATAGAGTTTCCAAGGAGCGCCCGGTGGATCTGAACTTCTGACCTTTTGGTGAACAGATGTAGCAAATAACTCACTACACCACCAGGGGGTCAGGCCTTAGTGAGTGATTAATACATGTTATCCCTTTCTTCAGACAAAGAATTAGGCTGGACTATAAGACATAAAGTAACACTGATGAAGAGTGTGCTTCTTAGCTCAAGCGGATGCTGGAGACTAAATGGGCAGCTTCTGCTCAGAGGAGAGATGAGAAGGCACAAAGTGACAAGAGCTGGTTGAATGGACATAGAAAATGCCGGGTGGAAAGAAGGAGTGTGCTGTCACCTTCTAGGGCAAGCAATTAGGGGGCCACTTAACAACATGTGTGCACGTATTTTTGTATGAGAAACTAACTTCAACTGTAAACTTTCACTTAAAGCACAATTTAAAAAGAGAAAAAAAATGTTATTATTACTAATGTTATTCTTGTCTATTAGTAAAAGTGCCTGAGTCATAGGGAGACCGGGGCCGGGAACTGGACAGCAGACAAGAGTGGCAGGAACACTTTTGAGCGCATACCTTTTAATTATATATGAATGTGTTATTTATTCAACACATGGATTTAGGAACTTATTATTTTAATAGTTAAAAATTGCTTACTGCAGAAGGACTTCCGGAACAGGCCTAATTTAAAGATGAATAATTTGCGTGTGTGCTATTCAAAGGGCTCCCTTGCCACTTCACTTTTCTGTTTTCCAATGTTTTTACCTTTCCCCAGCCTTTTAAACTCCCTCCTGCTCTGTGAGTGACAACAGCGTTTATTAGTACCAGTTTTTTGATCCTTATGCTTCACAACTATCTCATCGATGCCTCAAAACTCTGTGAGGCATGAACCCCATTTTACAGAGAGAGATTCAATTAGCTTGTCCAAGACCATAAAGCCAGGAGAGGGCAGCAAAAAACCCCACTGCCCACTGAGTTGATTCCGTCTCATAGCAACCCTACAGGATAGGGTGGAACTTCCCCATAGCATTGCCAAGGAGCAGCTGGTAGATTTCAACTGCTGACCTCTTGGCTGTTACCCACTACACCACCAGGGCTCCAGGAAACGGCACATCCACCACTTATTCTGAGGTCTAATACCAAGTCTTTTGTGTGTCGGGGATTTTCACCTCTGGCAAAATCACTTGGAGCAACCATTCACATTCAGATTCCTGGCCCTCACCTGCTGAGCCAGTCTCAGGCCAGACGTGGGGGTTTCCTGGAGAAGTTCACAGGCTCTCAGGTTTGTACAGGATTGACCCTGCCTGCACACTGTGGGTGACTGCTTGACCTTGACCTTCCTTTGTTGTCTCCATTCTTGATATAGGCTCCCTGGCTATTTCTAGAGCACCTCTGAATCAGAGATGGTGGTGGTCTCAGGTTCCAGCTGCCCCATGACACTCCCGCGTGGGGGCAGGGACCGCATGGGCTTGAGACTTCCTCTATCAATGACCACTCTCCAAGGGGAGCGTCCTTTCAGCCCCTCGGCTCTTGGACAAAAGGCTGAAGAAGATGTGCCCTTGGAAGCAGGCCTCCAGAGGGCACCACCCAGCAGCCGTGTGGTGTATCCGAGAGACAGGTGTGAAATTTCCAACTCAGCAAAACCTGCAAGATGGTCTCTCTGCAGTGACTGTGAAACCAAACATTAAACTGAGATCCATTTCACAACCCAACCCAAACACTTCCAGAAAATGCCGCTGCGTGTGAAATCTCATCAAGATTCTCCCTTGTTGATTATTTAACAAACCACTGGCAAGTCCCTGAACACCCTCGGCTACGTGGCCATGCCTGGTGTGAGCAGTAATTCACCGTCATCAGGACACGGGCAGAGGAGGTAAGTTTCTGTGGTCCCAGTTCTAGCAGCTATTAAATCATTATTATCTGTTTGGAAATCAATTGCCGGAGCCAAGTAAATTATCACACAAACAATTGCTACTGGACAGAAAAAGGGCCTCCAGGGCTCCAAAGAGATTCTGCTAATGGATCAGCCAGCTGTAGAAAGATGGCAACATTCCACAGCTCAGCATCAAAGATTCTGCCAGGGGTGGAGGTTGAGGTGAGAAGAAGGCAAATAAGCAGCTTTCGAAGACCAAGATTAGCAACTTCTTCATGGGGCAATCATCCCTGGGGATAGGGTTTTCTATAAGCACCAGTTCTGGCCACCCCAGGTCTGTATGACCTTCCTGCAGAAGCTTCTGGCACATGTGAGAACTGTCACACAGACCCCAAGAGGGTGGACAGAAAGAAAAGCACGCAGAGCTTCTTTCAAAGAAAACAAACCTTTCTCCTAAACCTGACAAGTGGTGAAGGAATAAGTCACAAGGAACAGTCACTGTCATCGGGTATATGTAACAAAACATCTGTCATTGCAGCTACCTTCCTGCGTATCACTCAGTGGCAGTAATGATGCTTGTCAAGTTGTTCCAGTGAGCTCACGGTTTTCTTATCATTGCTAGTTTTACAGGGGTTTTTAGGCTTTCCCGCTTTAACAGTCAGAGTCTCATTAATCTGCAAAGCACAGGTGACAAGCACGGAAAGGCACAGCAAATAAAAGCCAGCCAGGGTATTATTTTAGAGCCAGAGTCAACCACTTCCTTTTCTTCTTTCTTTTTTTCCCCTGCCATTGATAATTTTACACTGTCTCAACCTTTTTACCTTCTGAAGACTTTTGCCCAGATCAACAAGCTAAGAAGAAACACTCACTTCTTGTTTGGGAACCTCCTGTTTTGGGGCAAGTTTTATGATAAGCAAGACCAGTGAATCCAAGGTTCTAAATTCTCTTAAGAGCTCTTGTGTCCCACAACTGGCTGCAGAGCTAAAACAAAACAAAACAAAACAAAACAAAACAACCAGGCCATGAAATCACTGTGCTTTCGCCCATTCAGGCAGTATCGTAACACCTCTGATCTCCAGTAGAACGACTTAGGAAGTCTAGTGCTACAGCAAGTTAACGCAGAGAAGCAGGTTTAAACAGCAGCGTGGTACCTGAGCACAGGGATGAAGGAATACACAATCAACAACGAGGATGGATCTGGATTCCGTATTTCCTCATCCCTGTGCTGAAGTACCACGATCCTTATTCCCCAGATGAGTTCAGATCAGCTCACATCTCTGCTGGGAGTAGAGAGTCCTAGCCTTGACTGGCAGGAAGACCAGATCATCCTAACACTCTTCAGAACCTCGCACTTCACAGCGTGGGGCCAACTCAGTCATTTCCACTACAACAAAGTCAACACGCAAAAATTACAACCCAGCTCTGCTAGTTATTGATATTTTAAAGTTTCCTTGAAGAGCCTACAGCAGTTCATAACAGAAAATATCATGGGATAAAAATAGTCTACAAAAAAAAAAAATGTCAGAAAGTGAGTGAGGAACTTTGACATCCAGCCTGGGAGCACGTCTCCATGAACAGGATTCCCAGTCCCTCTGTCTGTCTGCAGACATTCATCAGCAAGAAAGTAAACACCTCACCAGACACATCGCCCCGGGGCTGTTTCATTCCGGACCAGAGCTCTGGTTTTCATAGCTTTGTCTCAATATTTTCAGGATGATTCATTCATGGTTTCAACATTTCAACAAAGGGCATCCCACCGTCCTCAGGCCCAGAGCAAGGCAAAGAGGGAAAGAGAGCAGGCAGGCAGTACCTAGAGTCGCCATCGGAGAGCACGCCCCTCTGCATCAGCACTAGGCTTCCGCGTGCCACGATGGGGGGCGAATTTCCTTCTTCTCTGAAATAGTGAAAACTCAGCATGCTCGGATTTCGGTGGAGGACAGAGGCTGGCACAGCCCGCGGGCCCTGAAAGCCTGTGACTGAATCAGCAGTGCGCTACACACTGGAGTGTTCCATAGTGCCACACTGGGGCTGGGAAGGTCACACGGGCCTCACCCACCTCTGCTGACTGGCAGAAACGTCAGGCCCCACAAGGCTGCATCCCCCTATCCCAGTCTGGCTCCCAACTCCATGAGATGGTCCAAAGGGGGAAAAGTTTCTTTCACAAAGATGTAGCGGTAACACCATCTTCAGGAGTAAAAAGACTGGAATTATGCTAACTTTGTAACCTCAGGGCAAAGTCTACGCAAGAGAGCACGTATCAACAGAGTAAAACTGCACAGCTATTTAAGGTGAACAGAATGCAGTTCACTTTACATCTACACAGCAGGCTGCACAACAGCCCACAGTGAATGCCAGATACGTGAAACCGTACGTGAGTAAACACACAAAAATAAGGGAGCTTGTGATACATCGGACAGTTCATGGTCTTTTTTCCTATAATGTGCTTAATGAAGCTAGCACTGCAAACCATCAAATAAATGTCTACAAAGGCGTGTCAAGTCCCCTCATGTCTGAAGGAGGTGTCTAAACATTTTTAATGATGATCTTGCATCAAGTCAATGATCCAGAAGCTGCTACATTTTCCCACCTCAGAAAAATGTGAAAATCAAAGTCAAAACCCTTAATAAGCGCACAGCTCTGCAATGTGTTAGTTTCCTGGTTCAAGGTCACAGCCAGGACAAGGTGTGACGCTGATGAACTGAGGTGACAATATCCCCCACCCTGAGCAAATGCCCTAATCACTTGTCATTGTCAGGTTACCGAACAAGAGAGGAAGTTGGCTCTGCCCGTTTCTTTCTGAAACTCACCTTGCAAAAATGCACCTATCCTGGGAAACATACTCCACTTAAAAAGGATTATCAACTTCCACGTTTCCTTCTCCCCTGAGAAAGGATAGAGAGACCTCTGACAATAAAAATTAATGAAGGACTTAAAAAGAAAAAAAAGGACTACATTGTATCTAAATTGCCTAAGAGATTTAGTACGGTGCTCTGCTGGTGTGAGGGTTAAGCATCCAGCTGCTAACGAAAAAGCTGGCAGTTCGAACCCGCCCACGGGAGAAATCTGCGTCCGTGAGGACTGCACCCAAGAACACGCTATGGAGCAGCTCTACTCTGCCACATGGGACCCCTGTGAGTACGGATCTACTCAATGGCACCCAGCAACAACAGACTAGTGGGAGATGCTGTATGTCTATCACGACTGCAGAGTCCAGAATTTACATGCGTTAACGTACCTGAGTCCTTATTCTTGCACAGGCACTTCATCCACACTTTCCACTTTCAGCTGAACAGTACAGAAATTTGCCATGACAGATGCTTGCCCAGCAGTGGGAGTTCTAGCAAGGTCATGGCGAACATGCTATGCCACACCTCACATTTCTTATTTCTCGCCATATGTTCACTTGGGGAGCAACCAATCAGGTTTTTATATACTTTTCTATTGCTGGACACCCTGGTGGCATAGTGCTTAAGTGCTACAGCTGCTAACCAAAAGGCAGGCAGTTCCAATCCACCAGGTGCTCCTTGGAAATTCAACAGGGCAGGTCTCCTTTGTCCTACAGGGGCACTATGAGTCAGAACTGACCGGACAGCAGCGCCTTTGGGTTTTCTATTGCACAGCTTCCCAAGGGGAGGACTTCAAAGGTGACTGTAGTGATATTCAGCAGTGAGGAATGTAAGTGCTTAGAACAACTAAGTTTGCAGACTTAATTGTCAGACCTCATATGTCCCTCTTTTATACACCCTTTTAACTTTAGGGTTCCTTTTTTTCCCCCTTCTAGACTATGGCTTCCACATTTCTAAACCTGGGGGCATGTTTCAGCAGCATTGTCACTCATGGCTCCTGAAACACAAATACACACTTGGACCTACTTGGTGGGGAGCCCATCTCCAGCCCTGCTGGGAACAGCTGTCCCTACATCACCCCTCTGCTGAAGTAAAGCAGAAAGCAGAAAGGAGGCAGTTTAAATGAAGAATTAAATTTGCCGACCCACTGAGGTGGAAGAAAACGCTCTGTTTGGTGGGTTAATGTAATTGAACAGCTCGCTGACACTACAGCTGTGGGCAGCACTGGATGGCAGGGGAGTGAGTGCTGACCCCGAGTTAGCCGTGGCCTTGACCCTGGCCAGCTCTGCTGTGTGACCGTGGGTAAAGCATTTCACCTCTCTTATCTTATTTTTCTTGATTATACCAAAAAGAAATTGGATAAATTAGATAAATGACCTTTCAAGGAGTCTTCCAGTTCTAATGTCATGATTCCGTGGTTTCTTCCACCTCAGATACGTTCAGATAATGGAGCAGGCTGACAGTCACTTCATTTAATTCTCACAATTCAGTGGGCGATTTTACAGATGAGGAAGCTGAGGCTCAGAAGGTTAAGTGACTTGGCTGTCGGCCTCCCTCAGCTCGTGAGTGCGAAGCAGGGTCAGGATCTAAACTCCGCCTGTCTGACTCCAAACCTGGACCCCTTCCACTCTCCCACTGCTTGGCTGTGCCTTGAGATGCTGTCACCACTGCATCAAAGAGAGCACTAAAGCTCTATCAGTCTTTATATACGAATCCGTCAGACTGAGATCCAGTGTTCAGAAGTCCGAATTTCAGTACCTTGAGTATGCTTTAATCTCTATTTTTTTTAAAGGAACTCTGGTGGTATAGTGGTGCTAGGCAACCAATCCAAAGGTCTGTGGTTCCAACCTACCAGTTGCTCCACAGAAGAAACATATTGCAATCTGCTTCTGTAAAGGCTGTACCCTTTGGAAGCCTTGGGAACACTTTGGAGTAGTTCTACTCTGTCTTATGGGATCGTTAGGAGTGGGAATCAACTCAACAGCAATCATTTTTTAAAATCCTTTTAAGAAGCATGAATCTAGCTTATTTCAATCAATAAATATGACCAAACTCCTTTTACTGAATCTGAAACATTTTTTTTGTGTGTTCGGTTTTGGACTAAGTTGAAGGCTATCTTCTTTGCTCTTTTCCCAAATCCCAAAACATTGTCTTTTTTTCTAAAACACTCTCTTCCCTTCTCCAAATGAAAAGGCAGGCCCACTTCTTGTAATTACATAAATGGCACATTCTTCATATTGACCTGTTTACATGTGACACTTCCTGGTAGAGAAACCCAAGTTTCAGTTCAGAAGAAAGAAGAATTATAATCAAGTGGCATTTATTAAATGCCCTGCAGGGGGCCGAGGGCTGGGAAACAAAGATGATGTGGAATATAAAGCCCACGTGACCCGAAAAAGTAATGTGAAAACTGAGTGGCCATCGAATTTCACACCAGCCTCCTCTGCCCTCTTCCCTCTGAGGGAACAGAGGATGGACCACTCAGACTCCAGGAAGACTCTGGGGAAATCAGAGAATGTGTGAAATCTGTTTGCTACTTGTTTTTTTTTTATTATTTTGTTTAATTCTGACCTTGAGCAGAGCTCTGGAAGAAGCCTCCAATTTAGCAGATGATGCATTCCTGGGAGCAGACACTATCCAGGCTGTGGCCAGGAATGAGTCCTGTACCTTCAATGGCTCTCTGTCGCCTGGGGCATCAGGACCACACTTGCCTGTCCAAGGGCCTGTGTCTGCTTCCCAAGACCCTGTGCTATATGGCCCAGCCTGACCGTCATTCCCACCCTGGCCCTGGAAAGCAGCCTCTCCCAGTCCTAGTAATCCCACCACCTTTTCCAGCTACTCAATTCAACTCCTCCTCCAGCATTCCTCATCCTGCTCCTCCCAGGCCTCCCAGTCTGGATCCTACAATCCAGCCATGAGTTGTTCTCTGTGATCAGTGTTTTCTGCAGTTGTGCCTAGGTATTCAATAAAAACTTCAGTTTAGATACAAGGCAGGAATCACATTTTATCTTGGATGGCAGGTTACCTACACAGGTACTCAAGGATGAGCTTTACATCACAGAAAGAGCTCTCTGGGAAATGCGGAACAGAATTTCAAAGCTTTATGCACTCCAGATTTTCTGGAGACACTGAGGCTGGACGAACCCCTGAGATGATCTTTTAATCTTAAACCAAAATATCCCCAGAAATCTTCTTAAAACTATAGTTTAGCTTCACTGGTTAAAAAAAATAAATGTCTGCCTTGAGTATTACATTCTACTAAAAATTATCCAAATGGAGTTACACTGATAGCAGTAACTTGAAAGAGTATATAGGAGCCTCAGGGACAGTGAGTTTGTGTTAATGAGAAAGGAACAACTTAAAAAAAGAGGGCGAGAAGAGTTGCACAACTTGCAGAAAGTAATCAGTCACTACATGGTACATGTAGAAACCGCTGAATTGTATGTTTTGCTGTATATCTTCTCAACAGTAACAAAATAAGCAAAATACAGAAAACAAAGAAAGAAAGATCCCTCTGCAAGTGGCCACCTAAGGTACACCTGGTCTTTTTCCCCCTGCAGCAAGGGAGAAAGAAGGAGAGTCATAAACAGGAAGAGGGTACAGAACGTACGGCTAACTGCCTCCACGAAAACTGCCTCTTTTACTGGGAGGCCAGAAGAACTGGATGGTGCCCAGCTACCGTTACTGAAAACTGTGATTAAAAATTCCACAGAAGAACGCAGGACAGAATTTCAAACGCTTAGAGATGACAGAATTTCAGATGCTTAGTGTCTACAGACTTCCCGGAGCCATTGAGGGTGGATGAACCCCTGAAGCTTTTGCTCTGAAGTCTGCTGGAAAACTTAAAGCAAAAATATTCCCTGAAATCTACCTAGAACCAAACAATAGTTTAGCTCAACTATTAGTAAAGAAGGTCCTACCTTGAGCAACATGAAATATCATACAAGAAACTTTGAGGGGAGGGATTTATGGTGATGAGAGAGAAACAACTTAGAAAACGGGGATGAGAATCTCTGCACAAGTTGAAGAACACAAGCAATGTCCCTGAACTGTACATGTAGAAACTGCAGGACTTGTGTGTGCTGTGCATATTCTCAACAACAAAATACATAAATCAGGACATAAAATCCCTCATCAAGTATCCACAGATGACAATAAACCTTAGTCAATAAATTTCGACTCATAATTGACACAGACCCACTCATACTTATTACCTTTAAATCATCTTTAAAAGCCCAAATGTTTTCCTGGTTTAAAAATAATACCACAAATAGTTTTCCTGTGTTTCCCAAATGTTCTTCAGTAATTAGAAAATTAGAAAAACAGTCTAATTAAAAAAAAACAAAACACTAGATTCAAGAAGTCTGGTATCAGCTAGATTCAAGAAGTCTGGTATCAGCTAGGGCCCCCGGAGTGGAAATAAAATGATGCTATGCTGCCATCTAGTGGCACGGAGACAAAAAAGCCAAGAAAGTCTGTCCTGCACCAGCTGTCAGAGGCAGTGGATTTTAGCTTAGAAAGGCTTGGCATCCTTCGCAGCCATTAAGTCTGGAAGTCCCTCGGTGGGGCAAGCGTTAACACACTCAGCTGCTAACTGAGGGGTGGTTGGAGGTTTGGGTGCACTCGGAAGTGCTACGGAATAAAAGCCTGGACATCTGCTGCTGAAAAACCAGCCACTGAAAACACTGCAGAGCACAGTTCCACCCACCCACCCACCCACCCAGCCACACACCCACCCACCCACACGCTGCAACTGAGGGCAGTTGCTGCGGGAAAGGGGGCTAATTTCCAGTCCCCAGAATCTTTGAGGCCTCTGGGGGAGGAGTACGTGGACAGCCGGTCCTCAAGTTGGGATCCGTAGGGGCACCTCCACTACCTCACTGGACAGGGATTCTGATCATCTTAGAGAAATAGGCTGGGATGGGACAAGAGGGAGGGCAGTGCTGCCAAGAGCCACAAGGAGCACCCAAAGTTGTCAGCACCATTCCCTGCAGCACACTGTACATGTGGGGTGCACAGTACCTCCCCACACGCAGAGAGGGCCACAGGAGGCACTGCAGCACTGTCAGGTTTGCAGGCAACCATCCTAAACAACCACTCACTTAGTGGCTAATTCAGGTTTTCCCAATTAAATTCCAGCAGAGTAAAAAAAAAAGTCCCAGCTAGAATTCTGCTTAGGGCACAGAGGGGAAAGTGTACGGCGACAATAATGGACACTCATCCTCTGCTTTCAATCGCACTGTCCAAACTACATTTCAGAGTCTCCCCCCATTAAGACGAAGTCTGTGACCCACATTTCTTATGAGGGCTCCGCCAACAGAACCCCGGCGGTGGACACATTTGGGGGAACCGGGAAAGGCAGCAGTTTCTCATGAATATAACTTCATTGCTCCTTTCTGTAGCAGGAAACTCTGGTGGCGTAGTAGTTAAGGGCTATGTCTGTTAAACGAAAGGTCAGCCGTTCAAATCCACCAGGTGATCTCTGGAAACCATGGGGGCAGTTCTATTCTGTCTTCTAGGGTCACTATGAGTAGGAATCAACTCGATGGCAGTGGATTTGGTTTTAATCTTTATGCAAGCAGCCTGCTGCATTTTAATCCTGAAGAGCAGCTGCTGGGTTTGAACCGCCGACCTTTAGGTTAGCAGTTGGGACACTTTAACCACTGCACCACCAGGCCTCCTTTTGATACCTGTCACAAGGATATCTTATCTCACATTTGTTGAACTCAAGGAAAGTATCGGAGTTTTACTGATAGAAAACAAGCCTGGTTTAACTGGCTCAACAAGAAGACCAAAAAGTTTTGACAGCTGACATTTTCCATGAGTTGGAAGAGCTCTGTTTGCAGCTCCAAGATCTTGACAAAAAAATGTATTTTAAAAAGCATGTGCTTTATCAAAAAGTGATACGGCCAAATGTGTATTATACTACTTTAATCATCTTATCTCTTTTTCTGAGTATTTTGGGTTAAACAAGTTCATTCTAAGTAACAAGGAAACAGGTTTAATTAACAGTTGTCTAAGGAGCTGTAGTCAAGTCTGTTTCATGAGCTTCCCGGAAACTGAGAAAATAAAGGTCTTCAAGGCTGAGTCACTGTTGCTTTTGTTAAATTGGGAAATTTCCAATTCTTTCTCTTCAACACAGTGAAGGAGGAACTTAACTGAGTTGTCATTTAACTCAGGAGGAATTAAAGCAAATAAATGACAAACACTGCCAGGAACATATTCCACGGAAATAAGAGCCATCCCATGAACAGAAGTATGCACACACACAACAAGAAATAAGGCAGAAACAACCCAGGTGCCCATCAACAGAGGAACAGATAAACTACGTAAAATATACTTAACGGACTGCTAGAAGAATCTGCAAAGTATCTCACAACAGGGACGAATCTGGAGGGCATTGTGTTGAGTGAAATAAGTCAGTCGCAGAAGGACAAACACTGAAGGAAACTACTACTATAAAAACTCATTAATAGATTTACACCCAAAGAAACAATCTTCAATGGTTACTAGGGAGGGGAGAGATGGGAAGGCATAAACATTAAATAGACAGCAGGTAAACGGTGACTTTGATAAAGCGTAAGACAGTACACAAGACTGGGGAAGTCAGCCCAATATGACCAAGGCCAGGTCATGGAAACTTCATAGATACATCCAATCTCCTTGAGGGACCAACTACTGGGCTGAGGGCTGGGGGTCATGGTCTCAGGAGACATCTAGCTCAACTGGCATTAGGTAAGTTGTAAAGACAACGTTCTACACCCTTCTTAGATGAGTAATGTCTGGGGTCTAAAGTGCTTGTGAACATCCATTTGAGATAATCCACTAGTGCCACCCTATCGGGAGTGAGAAGGAATGAAGAAAACTAAAGACACGAGGGAGATTAGTCCAATGGGCTAATGAACTGCAGGCAGCTACCGCAGCCTCCGGCAGACGAAGTCTAACACAACTAGATGGTGCCCGGCTATCACCACTGACTGCTCTGACAGGCTCACAGCAGACAGCCCCAGACAGAGCCGGAGAAAAACGTAGAACAAAATTCTAACCGGCATAAACTGACCAGATTTATTGGTTCAACAGAGATCGGAGAAACTCCCACTGTATGGTCTCTGGATCCCCTCGTATCTGAGTACTGAACTCACTCCTAAGGTTCACCCTTCGGCCAAAGATTAGACAGGCCCATAAAACAAACACTAATATATGTAGCTTAACCCTGCAGATGAGACTAAATGGGCACACCAGGCCAGGGGTGAGGACGAGAAGGCGGGGGGGCAGGAAAGCTGGACAAATGGAAACAGGGGACCTAAGGCTGAGGAGTGTTGACAGGTTGTAGGGCTGGCAACCGAGGCCACAAAACATTGTGTCTGTTAACTGTTTAATGAGAACTAATTTTCCCTGTAAACTTTCATCTGAATCACAATAAATAATCAATATTTAAATAAAAAAAAAATCAAATGGCATTAATATAACAATACTCATGCCACCACTCTACATATTTATTAATGGTTCCTAAACACGTAAATCTGCAAAAATAAAAAACAGAAAAAAATGATCCTGCATTCTTTCTTATTCTAGCAATAAGTATTGTTTGTCCATAGATTCATAAATTGATTTTTTTTTTCAAAAGTCCCATCTAGCACATTAAAAGAAGTCCTGGGTGGGGAAAATGAAGACCATGCTTGGCAGCTAATTGACAGTAACAGTTGCTTAAGTCTATCCAGAAGCACCTCGGAAGAAAGGCCTGGTGATCTATTTCCAAAAAAGTCAGCCATTGAAAACCCTATGATGCACAGTTCTCTGACACACACAGTGTCACCATGAGCTGGAATCGTGCTGGTGGTGGTGGATCCCATTAAAAATTTCAATTTCAACACAGATTCTACTTAATAATTAGGTTGACTAGTAATCACTACTTAATAAAAATGAATGATTTAACAAAATGTACTTGTTTAGATCACACACCATGAGCCTTGTTACCTGAATTTTCTCTTCTCCATGGTGGCTGGGGATGGCAGACGTTTGGCAGGCTGAAGCGGCCTGGACCCCGGATTAACTCAGCAGGGAAAGTGACTTACCTTATGAATGACTGGACAAATGAGGACCGGTCTGGCTTTGCATCGGCCACATCTATATTTTCTGAGTCCCCAGCTCCCTGCTCCATGACACAGCGCTGATCATCTGCCATCTGGGAAGAGAAAAAAGAAACTAGAGAATTGGTGTCAGAAGACATCACCAATCTTGCTACAGTTTTAAATAAAACACATTATGTGACTGTGTGACACCAGTTTTAATGTCGCCTAGGGGTGAGCCAGAACAAAAAAACAAAGCCACTGCCATAGAGTCGATTCTGACTCATAGTGACCCTACAGACAGAGTAGAACTGCCCCACAGATTTTCCAAGGAATGCCTGGTGGATTTGAACTGCTGACCTTCTGGTTAGCAGCTGTAGCACTTAAACACTAAGCCACCGCGGTTTCCAGCGGTGAGCAGTTCAGCCTATTTAGGTCCCTGGGTTACTGCCCCATCAGTTCATCCAAGTGTTTGAGCACCAACTATGTTCTAAGCATCACTCCAGAGACTGGGTATCGAGCAAGGAAGAAAACAAAGTCCTTGAACGCAGGGAGCTTCTGATCCAGCATCCACAGCTTTGTTAAATAATCAGTTGGTACAAGACAGTGTGGACCAGCTGCAAGGTTTATAAACAAATAATGGCTTTTGGAGATGGGAAAGGAGAAGGTATTCACCTTGGGGGAGGGAGGTGTCCAAGGAAGCCACGTGACGACCTTGGCCTTGTGCTCCAAGTGATACTATCATGTCACTCTCCAGCTTATCTGCGAGTGAGCTGAGCAGTGGGGAGAGGATCAAGACGGAAGGCTGTCCCTCGGCCAGATCTCTGCAAGGACCACTGGAAGTCAAGTGGCAATCTTGCCACGTAACACACCTCAGTCTCACCATCATCACCATGTATTTCCATCTGGGAGGCAGATTTCTCAGAGTGGGACCCAAAATGTTTCTCTCAATGACAGAGATAATTTCACTTCTGAAAGAGCCACCCACAAGGCCAGGCATACGGAAAACACTCAGTAATCGTTACTGCGTCCCTTTACATAGAATCTGTTACTCAGTCACCTTTCAGCACTCAGACAGGCTCAAGATTAACGACTTCAAGTTGGAGAAAATCCACTAGAAAAAAAGACATCAACCGTGACATGTAGTGTCTAAGCCTTGAGCCTTCTGGAATCTAAGATGTATGAGCATAAAGCATTGCAACCACTTAAAAAAAGAAGGAAAGTAGAAGAAAACCCTGAGCAGGGTGTCCTGAGAAGCCAAGCCTTATTATCATTTTTTTTTTTTTTTTAAGGTAAGGCTGTTAGGACTGCACCAAATTTTGGAGACTCCTCTCCGTCACTCCTTTCTATAAACAATTACTAGAAGTCTATGCACTAGGCCCAGTGCTAAGAGCTAGGATTCCCAATGAGCAAAGCTGGCACAGTCCTGCCTTGTAGTGGACAGATGTTAATAAACCCACTGCTGTCCAGTCGATTCTGACGCATAGTGACCCTACAGGATGGAGCAGAACAGCCCCATATGGTTTCCGTGCAGTACCTGACACGTGGTAGATACCAACTGCTGGCCTTCTGGTTAGCTGCCATAGCTCTTAACCATTACAAACACCACCAGGGTTTCCAGTGTTGATAAAAGCACAGTGGAAATATCTAACTGTGACTAGGGTGAACGACCCAGGGCAGCACTTACTAATCACAGTCACCCCAGGGGACCTGACCAAGGCAAGGCTCGGAGCCTTTTCTGCCTTGAGCCTTTTGAGGAGTCAGGTAAGGTCTGCAAGGGAAGAGATGTTACCACTGAGATACGAACCACATGTAGCCGTTAACTGGATCAGGGGAAGCTGACAGAGAGTGCAGAGAACTGTTCAAGTCAGATGGGACTGTACAAGGCCCAGTTCGAACACTCAGCCTAATTCCTCACCCTTCCCAGACACCTGAACTTGGCTACAAAGACACTAAGTTCAGGTGGATTTCCACAGCTAAAATGGCAGGGGGCATTCCAGAACTTTCCCTCCAAACAGTCGGCCCTAAGAGTCTTCTTTTTGAAACCTCCAGCCTCCCTCTGGTTTAATACTGAACAATACCTGTGGGACAGGAAGCTTCCCTTCCAACCACCCGCCGGAGTCAATTTCTGCAAGTCCAGCGGTCCTTAACTCTTGCATTTGTAAGGCTGAACATGCAGTCACTCTTTTATTTCTAAGACGCCAAGTTTGATTTTTGAATAACCCAGAGGGCAGTCACACCCCAGGGGGTGGCTGAGTGGGTGCCTGAGCAGGATGGCTGAGTAGGGTGCCTGATCCCCCAGCCACATCATTTCAGTCAAGAAAGAAGCCACTCTGAGAAGCAGGAGTGGTTTGGGCCCTTATTTCCATTCATCTTCACAGCACAGCAAGAAAATCCAAGCCGATCTCAGACCTCCATGCTGCCCGAAAACAGTTTGCTGGTCCCACTTTCTTGTACTTGTCCCCTTTTGAGGGTCCACAGTGCAGAGGAGTCATCCTGTGGATACTGCTTATTCGACTGTTAAACACGTCCATTTTCTCTTTAAACGTCGGTATGATACACAGAGCACTAACAATAACACTCTTAGTCACTGCTATTATTAATAGGCGCATCAACCACAACTGTGACAGCTGGCACACCAAGAATGTATCTTGATCATCTTTCCTTTATCACTGTCTTAGTCATTCAGTATTGCTTTCACAGAAATACCACAAGTAGATGGCTTTAAGAGAAATTCACTTTCTCACATCTAGTAGGCTAGAAGGAAACCCTGGTGGCATAGTGGTTAAATGCTAGCCGAAAGGTTGGCAGTTCAAATCCCCCAGGCACTCCTTGGACACGCTATGGGGCAGTTCTCCTCTGACCTATGGGGTCGCTATGAATTGGAATCAACTCGACGGCTGTGGGTTTGGGTCAGTAGGTAGCAAGCTAGAAGTCCATATTCAGGGCATCTGATCTGGAGGAAGGTTCTTGTCACCAATCTTCCCTGATGGACGAGCTTCTCAGCTCAAGGACACCTGGTCCAAAGGTCATGCTCTGCTCCTGACGCTGCTTTCTTGGTGATGCGAGGTCTCTGTGTTTCCCTGCTCACCTGTCTCTTTTATATCTCAAGAGATTGTCTTACGACAATAATCTAATCTTGTAGATTGAGTCCTGCCTCATTAACATAAGGCCACTAATTCCATCTCATTAACATATAGGAAAATCACATCAGACAGCAAAATAGTGGACAATCACACAATTCTGGGAATCACGGCCAAGCCAAATGGGTATTTTGGAGGGACGCAATTCAATCCATGGCAGTCAGGTACAGAAAAGTGCCTCTTATGTGGCAGGCAATCAAGAAATACTTTTTTTTAATGAATGTTACACCTGAACTGGACCTTTCAAATCCTTCAGTGCCAGAATAAACTGCTGACACAGGACAGACAGCAGAATCAAAGGGACCCAGGAGGGTAGTTGAGAGAGTCCAGGGTCAGATTAGCTCCTCCACATATCAGCCATGATATCTGAAACTACTCAGTGTCTCTGGGCCTCAGTTTCCTCATCTGTAAAATGGACAAACTGCAGCACCTAAGTCATAGGTGGCTGAGAAGGTACATGGAACAATGAATGTACAGTGCTAAGTATACTGTGGAGAGGCCAGAATGTCCCATAAATATCCTGTCATGGATTGAATTGTGTTCCCCAAAAATGTATGTGGCAACTTGGCTTGACCGTGATTCTCAGTATTGTATGATTGTCCTCCATTCTGTGATTTTTCCTATGCTGTAAATCCTAATCTCTGCTCTGGTTAATACATTAGATTTATGTTAAAGAGGATCAGGGTGGGACTGTAACACCCTCACTAAGGGAGTTTCCCAGGAGTGTGTCTTGTACCACCTTTTATCCTACAAGGGATAAAATGAAAAGGAAGCAAGCAGAGAGTTGGAGAGCTCCTACTATCTGGAAAGCAGTGCTGGGGGCAGAGTGTGTCCTTCAGACCTGGGGTTCCTGTGCCATGATGCCCTCAAACCAAAGACGGACTGACACAACACAAGGACCTTCCTCCTGAGATGACAGACAGAGTACATTTCCCTGGAGCTGGGACCCTGAATTTGGACTTGTAGGCTACTGGACTGTGAGAGAAGAAATCCTTCTTTGTTAAACCCACCCACAGTGGTATTTCTGTTTGAGGAGTATCAGATAATTACGATATACTGTTATCACCACTGTCCACAGAACTCGAAACTGACAGGACATTCAACCATCAATTTGCAACGATATTTTATAACCACATTCATGTTTTAAACAGCTTTTGTAAAGACAAAATTCCTCTACTGACTTTTATCAGTAGAGGAATTATTAGGGCTTAATTACTGTCTCCATATTGGGGCAACCAGTACATATCTGGGTACGAAGTCACTTTCAGCCATTGTCTGAACTCCAATTTTTTTTTTTTTCCCACAAGGAGGGGAAATGGACTCACTGCAGCTATTTTTCCTGAAAAATAAAATAATACAATTTGTGCCATGCTTCTCAACCAAATAAAGGCAATCTTTCCAAAGGGCTGCAAGAGAAGAAGTCCTGGTGACCTTTGCCTGTCACCTCTGCACCTGAGACTCAAGTGCTCTACTGTGTCACCCATTCCTCACGGCACTGCTAGGAGACTGGAACCTTGCTCTGTTTTGTAAAAGAAACCCAGGTATCTTCAGATACTAAGTAACCTGCCCAGCACCTCACAGTAAAGCGCTGCAGGAAAGTGCATTATGAACCCTGGTGTAGTAACCTGCTGCGATACCCAGGACGAAGGTCGGGCTGCGTGCGTAGAAGACCCTGAAGGAGAGAAACAGCCATAAGGAAGCAAAAGTCTGGGCCACAGCCCACGTGCTCAGGAGAAAAGGGCGGGGAATGACTTATCCAGAGTCCTGCAAACAACTTAAAAAAAACAACCAAATCTGTTGCCTGGGAGTCAATTCTGACTTACAGTGACCCTACAGGGCATAACAGAACTACCCAAAGGGTTTCCAAGGAGCGGGTGGTGGATTTGAACTGTCGACCTTTTGGTTAGCAGCCACTTAACCGCCTGCAAGCGGCTTTACTGTCCCATAAACTGTAAAGCTAGGTACAGCAGTGAAGGGCTGCAAGGTCACCTGTAGCCTGGCAGTCCACAAGACTAAGTGTGGCAGGACTTTTTCACTTCCTCAAGACCCCTCGACAAAGAGCTCCAGCAGCAGGGCTAGCCCAACAACGACAACACCGCTGTCACCTCCTTCCGGTCAGCCCGGGATCCCCATTAATCCCATTTAACAGACAGGTACAGATAAGGTAAAGGTCCTACCACTGGCAAGCAGAAGTGCAGGGTCTGGTTTCACCACGCCTGTCTGATCCAGAGCCCTCGTTGTTAACTGCGGTGCCCGAAAACGCACCCCTCCTTTCAGGCTCGACTGCTAACGAAAAGGTTGGCAGTTTAAATCCACCAGCTGCTCCTTGGAAATCTAGGAAAAAATCGAACCAAATCCGTTGCCGTCGAGTCGATGCCGACTCACAGAATCGACTAGACAGCAAAGGGTTCGGTTCTCTGGAGCAGGGGCGGACGGCGAGGGGAGGCGGAGTTTTAGCAAATCTTGTGCGGTACCGAGTGTCCTAAACCCCCTGGCAAGGAAAGAACGGAGCACAAACTAGGCAAGGCAAGCAACGCTGGGGTCTCGGGGCAGCCCTTCCCTCAAAGTTTCAGCGCCTGGCGACGGGGCCGCTCTCCTCCCCCAGTCCTCCACTCCCTGACTCCCCCAACTCCCCTCCCCCGTCTGTTCCCCAAATGCGGTCGCGAAGGCGACAAACACGCAGAAAGGAGAGGAGGAGGAAGGTGAAGGAAGAAGCGCGCCGCAGAAACGGGGACGGCACCGGCGGCGCAGCGGCTGAAGTCACCGTTCCCCAGGCTGTCGGGCGGCTGGGGCTGGCGGCCGAGTCGGTCACCCCTGCGCGGAGGGTTGGGGTCGCAATAGCGAAAGTGAAAGCGCCGGCGCTGCAGCGGGAGGGCCGCGGGGCGGGACGCTGAGCCAGGTGGCGCTGCGCGCGCCACCCCAGATTCGGGACCCAGCGCTCCTCAAAGTGCGCAGAGCGAAAGCTAGGCTGTGTTACTGTCGGGGTCGCGCGCACCTTCGGGAGAGAGGGGGCTCTGCCAAGAGTTGGTCGCCAGCTAAGTGGCGGATACGGCTGCACGCACCGTCCAGGGAGAGCGCGCTCTTTGCACCCGAGAGCGTGCTGTACAAAGTTTATCGAGTAAATCCCGCCGTTTAAGGTGGGAACAATCCCAGGAAGTCCATATTCTGCAAAATAGGCCGCGTTCACAGTGGCCCGGGAGAGCGCCCGCTCCAGACTCAGCGCGCAAAGGGATCCGATCGCGATGACCGCCCATTCTTAGTCCCCAGCGCCACCCCCGCAGCTTCCCCTAGGGTCAGTCCTCGATCTTGGCCTCTGAGTCGTATCGGGGATCGAGTTCCCAGAACTACAGAGCTCTTACCGCAGCCAGACCCTTGACTGTTGTCTGTCTTGCTCCTGTCTCTCGGGCCTCTCCGCGCCGGTATCTGCAACTGGTACCTTCGCGCCCGCCGGCCAGTCGTGGGACCTGCCGCGTCTTCTCGACTCCCGGAAGTTGCTTCCACTCGCTGAGCGCCCGCCTTGGCTCGAGGATGCCAACTCAGCTTTAAGTTCCAACCTCGCCACACAGCAAGCTTTGCGCGAAGCGGCTGCTGCATCTTTCGTGAAATATTATTTTTTTTTAGCGCCCCCTTGCGTCAGGCGCTGGGTACTTGGCGGGGAATGAATCAAAAGCGAGTTCTCGTCCCATGACGCCAGTTCACTATTAGCGTCTGTACCATCCCGTCTCCAGTCTGTCTTCACCCCTCGCCCTCCAACTGAGGCTTCCAATACCTATCTCTCAAGACCTCACAGGAGAGCAACCAATTAACTCAGTCACACTGAGGTGTAAATATGTGCGAAGAAATTAAAGTTTTATTCATATCAGAGATAGCGGCTTGAAAAAAAAAACAACTCTCAAAGCCTTCAGACAAAGTCAGATAAGAGCTATCATTTTGTTCGTTTGCTTGCTTTCCCCTGGGCCTCAGATTTCACTGTTTTCTCCAAAATCTCACCAAGACTGGGAATAGACAAGTATAAGGAAATGATTTATTATCGTTGATTAATGTATGTAAAAATTCTGAATTCCTGAGTACTTATAACGGGGAGTTATGCTATTTCCAGTTATGGCTGCCCTGTTGTTGCTAGGTGCCAGCAAGTTGCTTCAGAATCACAGCTACCCCTGTGTACCCAGAAGGACACACTGCCCAGTCGTGTGCCATGCTCACAGTCATAGCTATGTTTGAGCCCATTGTTGAAGCCTCTGTGTAAATCCATCTCCTTGAGGGTCTTCCTCTTTTTCACTGACTCAGTACCAAGCATGACATTCTTCTGCAAGGACTAGTCTCTCTTGATAACATCTCCAAAGAATGTGAGATGAAGTTCTGCCATCCTTACTTCTAAGGAGCATTCTGCTTGTACTTCTTCCAAGGTAGATTTATTTGTTCAGTCTTCAGGTACCTCTTTGACAGCACCATAATTCAAATGCATCAATCCTTCAGTCTTCCTTATTCACTGCCCATTTTTTGCAGGCATATGAGGCAATTTGGAAACACCATGGCTTGTGGCAGGTGCACCGTAGTCCTCAAAATGACATCTTTTTTTTCCTCTCTCTTTCTCTCTCTCTTTTTTACATTTTTAAAGAGGTCTTTTGCAGCAGATTTGCCCAGTGCAATGCATAACTTGCTTTCACAGTTGCTGCTTCCATGGGCATTGACTGTGGATCTCAGTAAAAAAGAAATCCTTGAAGACTTCAATATCCTCTCCATTTATCATGATGTTGATTATTGTTACAATTGTTAGGATTTTTATGTTGAGATGTAATCCATACAGAAGGCTGTAGTCTTTGACCTTCATCAGTAAGTGCTTCAAGTCTTCTTTACTTTCCGCAAGCAGGATTGTGTTATTCTCATATTGCAGATTGTTAATGAGTCTTCCTTCAATCCTGATGCCTTGTCCTTCTTCATAATAGTTCAACTTCTTGAATTATTTGCTCAGCATACAGATTTAATAAGTATGGTGAAAGGATACAACCCTGACACACACCTTTAAACTGTGTCAGTCCTACCCTGTCCCCTAGGGTTGCCATGAGTCGGATCCGACTCGACAGCACTTGGCTTGGCTTAGTATTCGCCTGTTTTGTTCCAACAGCTGCCTCTTGGTCTATACACAGGTTCTGCATGAGCACAATAAAATGTTATGGAATTGTCATTCTTTGCAACATTTTCCATAGTTTGTTATAATCCACATAGCCAAATATCTTTGCATAGTCAATAAAACACAGGTAAACTTCTTTCTGGCAATCTCTGCTTTCAACCCCAAAGATTCCTCTGACCATCAAAGATGATATCCCTCATTCCGTGTCGTCTTCTAAATGTGACTTGAAGTTCTGGCAGCTCCCTGTGAATGTATGGCTGCAACTGCTTGTGAATTATCATCAGCAGTTTACTTACTCGTGATAATGTTACTGCTTGATGATTTCTGCTTTCCGTTGGATCACCTTTCTTTGAAATGGGCACAGGTATGGATCTCTTCCAGCTAGCTGGCCAGGTAGCTCTTTTCCAAATTTCTTGACATAGACGAGTGAGCGCCTTCAACATTGCATCCATTTGTTGAAATACCTTAAACCAAAAGACACAATCACATCTTCAAAGCAAACAGTGTTTTTCAACTAAAGGGCATTTCAAACCAGACTTGGCTTTGAAGGGAGCAAAATATTTCTATAACTTTCCTGGGCCATCATCTTTCTTATGGACCCAATTTACATTACTGGACAGGGCACTTAGGATCTGGGGCTGAATCACGGATATTAGGTAACTTAGTCAATGTTTAGAGCTCCCCAGAATAATGGAGGAGCAGACACTTGCTTAACTACCATCCCCAGCATCTAGTATGGAGGCTCACATACTACTACACGGGTGAATTCTCTGTGAAGCCACTCCCACTGGTGGGTGCCATGGAACATCACTCTGTCCCCATCTAACCCCATGTGAACAATCCCTTCCCCCAGGACAACTGTGAGCTCCAAGGACAGGAGATGAGGGAGAGTTAGGAAGGTCTGACCCAGGAAAGTGTGAGACCTAGAGACAAGGCATTGCTTTGTGAATTCTCCATCCCAAGTTATGGAACCAGTGTTGGACAGTGCAGAGGACTGGAAGCACCTCTTATGATTGTGAGGACTGATATCACCGACCTGGGAGAGTGGACAGTAGGAGTTCATGGTGTACCTCATATTAACACTGTCCTTAACCCTGAACTACAGCCTGTTTCCTTGAGTGACCTGCCGTTGGGATCCCCCGTGCTGCATCACCTTGGGCCACTGATTTCAGCTCTTTGCACATTTCCAGTCCCTCTCAAGCTCTCACAGTGGCATCTTTCTGCTTCCCTGGCTCTGAGCTTTCTCTGAAGCTGCAGAAACTATTTTACCTTGTGCAGGAAGGTGCGTGGTCCAGGAGCAGGGGAATTGATACACCTGATGATAATCCTCAACCAATGGCAGATGGGAATTGAGTAGATAAGTGCTGCAACCTGCTGTCCATCATTGGGACAGTTTTGAGGCACATTCTGCATGACTCCTCAGGGTCCCCAGCATGACTGAATCTCAGTTGCCCATCACAGTAATTTGCTCAGAATATATCCTTTAATCACTAGTCTTTCTCTAACTTGCTCACCTCAAACCCTCACTCCTTCATCGTGGGAATACCCCCTAAATAAACTACCTCCCCAAGTTTTTGTCTCAAGCTCTGTTTTTGGGAGAACCTTAACCAAGGCAGGCATAGTCCCCCAACATGGAAGGAACAGCCCCAAACAAATGACAGCAACAGTGACAGAGGGAAGTGTCAATAGCTTTTTCCTCATTTTGAATTTGTCATCTCTGTTGTTGCAAAACCATTTCACATTCACGCCCTAGAAGGCACCAGAAATGATTCAGCACTAGAAAGAATTACCTCATACCTTGGATGATAGAACCAAGATACAAAAATATCTTGACTGTCAATCGGCATTACATAGCTCATGATGACAGAGTTCTACATCCTATCTTGGTGAGTAGCATCTGGGGTCTTAAAAGCCAGTGATTAGTCACCTAAGATACAACTATTGGTCTCAACTTGTCTGGAACAAAAGAGAATGAAGGAAACCAAACACTCAGAGAAGAATCTAGTCCACATGAATGTGGCTGTATCTAGTCTGAGACCAGAAGAGCTAGATGGTGCCTAGCTATCACTACTTACGATGTTGACCAGGGACACAATAGAAGGTCCCAAATAGAAAGGAAGAAAAATGTAGAACAATACTCAAATTCCTAAAAAAGGCCAGACTTACTGGACCGATAGATGAGCCTCAGAGACTATTGCTCTGAGATGCTCTTCGAGCTTGGAACTGAAGATACTTCCACGGTCTCCTTTCAGCCAAACAATAGATTGCCATGGAAAATAAACACTATTACCTGTGAATACTGTATTTCCTTAAATAATCAACTATATAAGGTGAATCAGTCAACATTTACACTAAAACAAAGGTAAGATACTAAGAAGAGTCAGGGAAGGTAGATTAATGGGAACAAAAGAAAAAGAATGGAAATAAGGAGAGTGCTGACACACTGTGAAAAATGTAACCAATGTCATGGAGAATTTGTATAAAACTTGTTAAATGGGATCCTCATTTGCTAGGTAAACCTTCACTTAAAATCTTGACCAGTTGAAGCAGTGGGGCCACCATCAATGTTTAAGTTCCAACAGTGAGTTATTATTTAAGTTACTGATTAATGTATTTATTTAAGTCCCTAAAGGAACGTACATGTAAGCTCCAAAGGGAGCATAGTAAGTTGCAAAAGGAACTTATTATGTACAGTATGTGAGTTTCCCCACATACTGTACATAATAGTCGTTTTTATGAAGCAAAACCAAACCAAACCCACGACTGTTGATTCAATTCTGATTCATAGCAACCCTGCAAACAGAGCTGAATGGCCCCATAGAGTTTCCAAGGAGTGCTTGGCTGATTTGAACTGCTGACCTTCTGGTTAGTAGCCATAACACTTAAGCACTACACCACCAGGGTTTCCTATGAAGCAAAAGGCTGTGGATATTTCACTGATGAAAAGCTCCTTATGAATAAAGACTTCAAAAAAAAAAAAAAAAGCCAAAGCAACAGAAAATGGTACTAGCAGAAGCAATCAGGTGAAGGATGGATAATACTCTGTATACTCTAGCTCTAACTTGACACCCCCAAACTCAAGCCCTGGACTGTCCTCTGTTTGGACTGAGCTGTATGACACCTGTCAGAAGCCGCTTGACATCCTTTCGGCTTCACCTACCTTAGAGCCTTTGCCTACTTGTTCCAGCCAGCCTCTGCAGTAGCTACTAACTCTGTGTAGGCCCTGGCCAGTTTCACATGGGCACTGCCCAGTGTTGTGTGTAGCCTTCTGCTGCAAGTGGCTTTTTCCTGTTAGTATTGAGGCATGATGTGCTGTGGACTCCCCTGGGCATTCACACATACCCAGCCTGGAGCTGTAGGTGAGTTAATCCATCCAACAGGGCAAACCTATCCCCAGTGGCAGACTAGAACCAAGGTCTTTCTTCCGCTGGCAGATCTTCCTGGATACCAGTTGTTTTTAAGTCCTCTTGAAAGATAGATACCAAACAACTCCTCCAAACCAAAGGAAACCCATTGCCATCAAGTGATTTTTGACTCTGAGTGACCTTGTAGGATAAAGTAGAATTGCCCCATAGGGTTTCCAAGACTGTAAATCTTTTTTTTTTTTTAACTTTTCATTGCGCTGTAAGGGGAAGTTTACAGTTCAAATCAGTTTGGCATACAGAAACATACACACATGATGTTATGTGACTTAGCTGCTCTTCCTACAAGGTAATAGCAGACTTCTATCTACCCTGTGTTCTCGTGTCTATTCAACCAGCTCCTGTCCCCTTCTGTCTTCTCATCTCACCTCTGGACAAGAGCTGTCCATTTAGTCCCAGGAAGCACATTTTTCACCAGTATCATTTTTAGTCTTTTAGTCCAGTCTAATCTTTGCATGAAGAGTTAGCTTTGGGAATCATTTTAGTTCTGGGCTAATAGAGAGTCTGGGGGTCCTGTGTTCTGGGGGCTCTCCAGTTTGTCAGAACATCAAGTCTGATCTTTTTATTAGAGCTTAAATTCTGTACCCCACTTTTCTCCTGCTCTTTCAGGGGACTCTTTGTTGGATTCCCTGTCAAGGTGGTCATTGATGGTAGCCGGGCACCATCTAGCTCTTATGGTCTCATGGTGAAGTAGTCTCTGGTGTATATGGCCCTTTCTATCTCTTGGGTTCATATTTTCCTTGCACCTTTGGTATTCTTCATTCTCCTTTGCTCCAGGAGGGTGGGGACAAATTGATGCTTCTTACATGGCCGCTTGTTAGCTTTTAAGACTTCAGATGCCACTCACCAAGGTGGAATGCAGATTAGTTGACCTAGATGTCCCCTAAAACCATGTTGCCTGCCTCCCTCCCCCCCCCCCAAAAGGCAGTAAATCTCTATGGAAGCAGACTGCTACATTTTTCTTCCACGGTGTTGCTGGTGGGTTTGAACTGCCAGCCTTTTGATTAGCAGCTGGGCACTTTAACCACTGCACAACCTGGACTCCTCAAATGGCTCCATATACTTTATATCAGGTGGTGGCTGCCTTAAAAATGAACCCACATGTTGACCCTCTTGCTAACTTCTGCTCCCTGGGATTATACTTCTCAGTAAAGTCTGCAAATAAGCTTTTGCCTCAGATATTATTTCCTGGGGGAAGCTAGGCTAAAATAGATGCTGTCTGGACCAATCCTGGAAGCCAGAACATTTCTGTTGATTGGCTTAAGGTTTAATGTCATTAGCGAGACAAGGAGGAGAGCGCTAAGCCAAAGAGGTGAGCAGTGGTAGTACAGGATGTGACTGCAGAGTGGGATGGGCACAGGGGACACCTATCCCAGTGTCAGTCAGACAGAGGAGGGCTGAATCTGTCTTGCCTCAGCAATAAGTGTTGACTCCTAGTTCCTAGCCCCATTTCAAGTCTTATGGGGTTGTTTCTCCCCACAATTTCTGATACCCAATAAGAGGAAGTGGCAGTGCAAATCAAATTTGACTCCTTTCATTGGGGTAATTGTTTTCACAAGTGGGGCCAAGGACGTTGTAGCTGATACAGATTGAAATTACAACCTTAGGCAGAGAAAAAACATTTTCATAGCTTTTTCTTTCAATCATGTTTGCCCCTGATTCCTCATCCTTCTGGGTTAGGGCTGGCGAAGTTCATTCTCAATGATTGTAGAGGCTTCTTTTCTGTTTCTGAGGTAAGGCAAAACATTTAGTGAGGTTTTCTGTTCTGGAAAACGCTGGTGGCATAGTGTTTAATTAAGTTCTATGGCTGCTAACCAAAAAGTCAGCAGTTCGAATCTACCAGGTGTGCCTTGGAAACAATACGGGGCAGCTCTACTCTGTCCTGTAAGGGTCACTACGAGTCAGCATTGACTCTATAGCAATGGTTTGTTTTGTTTTCTTCCTGTTCTGTGGTCTGTGCTGTTTACTGTTTGCTCAGGCACGTGGCCACCTTGATGTCTACCTCATGTTTCAGCTTGGGAGTTATTGCTGAGGCTAGAACCCCTGCTTGGGGTTCATTTCCCACCCTGGATGAAGCTTCTGTGCCCCACTATCTGAAAAAATCCGAGATTCCGCCTCTCTCTCCGTTGTTCTTAAACCCTACTTTCTTTACTTAGTAGGTGACTTCTTCCTTCCCCATCCCTCACTCTTGCAATATAGCGCTAAGTTGTTCCCGACCTCTCTCCACTCCACCTGGGATGCTCGCATACGTGCTCGAAGGGTTTACCTTGGAGGTCACAGGTGGACAACTTGCCAGCCAAATAGTAGCCACGTTGCTGTTGTTGTTGTTAGGTGCTGTCAAATCGATTTTGACTCATAGCAACCCTTTGACCAAAGAACGAAATGCTGCCCAGTCTTGTACCATGCCCGTGATTGTTTTTATGTTTAAGTGCATTGTTGCAGCCAGTGTGTCAATCAATTTTGTCAAGGGTCTTCCTCTTTTCCTCTGACCCTCCACTCTACCAAGCATGATGTCGTTTTTCAAGGACTGATGCCTCCTGACAACATGTCCAAAGTATACAAGACACAGTCTCGCCACCTTTGCTTCCGGGGAACACTCTTCTTGTACTTCTTCCAGAACAGATCTGTCTGTTTTTTTGGCAGTCCATGGAACATTCAACATTCTTCTCCAACACCACAGTTTGAAAGCGTCGATTCTTCTGTCATAGTCACTTGTTGTCCAGCTTTCATATGCGTATGATGTGATTAAAAATACTACAGCTTTGGTCAGGCGCACTCAAGTAGCCATAGCCATTTAATTTGTATTCCAAGTATTTTCATAAATGGGATTCCATGTGAAAATGTAGATCTCTGGCTGCTCTGGAAAAATCAGAATAGCTGGTATATCTCATAACAGCGATGGACTAGGGTTAAGGAATTGTTGAGAACCAAAGTGTGCCAGACCCAAGCCATGACATTTCCAGTCACCTCATATGCATGTGACCGCTAGACAATGAGTGAGGAAGACCAAAGAGAAATTGATGCCTTCAAATTATGGTGTTAGTTAAGATTGTTGAATGTACCATGGACTGCCATGAGAACAAACAAATCTGTCTTGGAAGAAGTACAACCAGAATGCTCCTTTGAAGCCAGGATGGTGAGACTATGTCTCACATACTTTGGACATGTTTTCAGGAGGGACCAATCCTTGGAGAAGGACATCATGCTTGGCAAATCAGAGGGTCAGCAAAAAAGAGGAAGACCCTTAATGAGATGGATTGACACAGTGACTCCAACCATGGGTTCAAGCATAACAATGATCGTGAGGCTGGTGCAGGACCCAGTCAGTGTCTCCTTCTGTTGTGCAAAGTGTGGCTCTGAATGGGAACCAACTCAATGGCACTGCATAACAACAACAAGGAGTGGCTGCATGCTTCGGGTGAGCGTGTGTCTCCTGTTTGGTACTTAGTACATGATGCAATTATTATTTCGACCTGGCCCCTACAGACACTTTGATTTGATCTTGTATTGGAGCTTCTATTTTAGTGAGGGAAACAGATATTTAAAAGAAAAAGATGCCTTCATATTTAGCATATCACACAGTGATAACTGCTGTGAAGAACGCAAAGCAGTTTTGGGTAATAGAAGGTGGTGAGCGGAGGCGTAGTGACAGAAAATTTGTCATTTCACACCAGGTACAAACTGCTCTTGATTGCTAACCTCAAGGTTGGTAATTTGAACCCACTCAGTGGTACCGTGCAAGAAAAGTTCTGGCAACCTTCTTCTGTTAAAATTATAGGCAAGAAAACCCTATGGAGCATATGTGGTCACTGCGAGTTGAAATTGACTCAGTGGCAGCTAACAACAACAGCGTGACATCAAAGGAGAGACTGGTATTAAGAAGAGAGATTTTATCTTCAAGTCACCTCTGCTTCAGGACTGTTAAGGCTTCTTGGAACAATCTACGTCAAGACGCAGAAACCAAATCAGAGTATTCGCATTTATTCTGGTTTTCCCATTCCAGCAAAAGCAAACACAAATTCATGTCTTCATAAGCTTTCTAGTCTCACTGTGGTAGACGTTTTTAAGAGGTAACGCTAAAATTCCAATATGCTATTTATTCTTCGGATGGAATGGATCGATCCTATTTTATTTTCCATATTTTTGGGAGCCGTTCTTTTTTCTTAGTCATAGGACACCCAGAGCGCCCGTTTCTAATTTGATTGTTGGACGAGGGCGTAGCGTCATGCTTTGGGTCCTTTTCTTGGCTCATGATGGCAGCTAGGTCTAAACTCCTGCGTGCCGCCTGCTCATCACCAGGATTCGGTCATCCACATCAACACATTGCTGTTGTGAGTTCACTTTGCTATTTCAGGAAGCATGTCAGCTAGAAATACCTCCACTCTACTTCCTGGGCGCATGCGTGCTGAGCCAGTGGCCAAAATAGTTCCCTGAGTAAGTAGCAGCTTTAAAAACGATCCAGCTGCTGACTTCAGACAAGAAGGTCAGCAAAGTAAAGTGGACGTTGGATTTTGAGTGACCAGGTTGGCCACAGGGATTTCTCAGTGGTTGGGGTTTTGGAGATTGGATTAGGTGCCTAGAGGGGTTCTCCTTGGATTTCTTGCCGGCTCCCTGTCTTTGTATTCTGTCTTCTGACTTCAAGATGAATGTGCAAGCTTGCTCTAGGTGTGGATATGGGGTTTATCCTGCCGAGAAGATCAGCTGTATAGATCAGGTCAGTGGACATTTCTTGATCTTTGGGAATGACAAACACTTGTATCTTGTCACTTATAGACGTGTGTTTTTTGAGCAACAAGAAAAAGATGTCTTTTCCTACCTTTCTTGAGTTCTACACTTTTTTTGTGTCTTCTCTGTGTCATCTTCGAAAAACAGATATCTACTTATTTAACACTTTTTATTTAGCTAGTATTTAAATTGCCACTTTATCACTGAAACACAAATTGCCATTTTATCACTGAAATAGGTAACAACCCTGAGTCTGAAAGCAAAGGTAATTCCACTAAACCTTTTCTGTATGATTTCTAGATATGGCACAAAGCGTGTTTTCACTGTGAAGTCTGCAAGATGATGCTATCAGTTAATAACTTTGTGAGTCACCAGAGAAAGCCATACTGTCATGCGTAAGTGTTAGATACCCATTCCAGGACCTCTTGAGTTTGGTTTGTTTTGTAACAAGTGGCCACTGTGATGTAGTGCTTAAGGGTATGGCTGCTAAACAAAAATTTGGCAGTTCAAATCTGCCAGATGCTGCTTTGGGAACTCTGTGGGGCAGTTTTGCTCTGCCTATAGGATCACTATGAGTTGGAACCCACTCGACAGCAGTGGGTTTGGCCTTTTAGCTAACTAAGTATAAATCGTAAACTTGAATGTTAAATTCAATAAATGTCTTGGATTACGTACAATCCTTAAAGAGACCTCAGTGACTGAAAAAGGATTGGAAATTTTGAATTTCTGTAAAAAAGAAAGATCAAATCTATCCAGTTATCATTTTGTATGTCAAGTTATTACTGTTGTGCAGAACAATATGTATGTCAGACATAGAGTTTCAAATATTTTTACTTTCAAATAATTTCAGAATCTCTTTCTGTTTTTTCATAAAGCTTTAAAGTGGTGATCATTTTCAGTTACATTTGGTCTTTAATTTTTATACGTGGAAACTCTCTGGATTGCCCTTTCTCCCCTTCAGATCTCATTGCCTGGAAAATCATTGACTCAGTTACTAAGTTTTCTATTTATTGATTTAAAAACTGACTGTGCCTTTAAGAATGGTTTTACAGTCAGTCCTCTTGGATAAAGTATATTTCCACTTCAATTCACATATGTGTATATGTGTTTACTTTTTTTTCTTTAAGCCATAACCCCAAGAACAACACTTTCACAAGTGTCTATCACACTCCATTAAATCTAAATATGAGGAAGTCTTCAGAGGCCATCAGTGGGGTAAGTTATTTAATTTTACTGTTCAAAAATCATGTTTAAGGAAAATCCTTTTGCACAGGTATCTGCTCTGTTTTAGGAGTCTCTACCTAAATACAAGCCTGTCTGTTTTTCCCTATATACACATGCAAAGTGTATTTAAGTAACAAGTGTTGCTGTCTTTGCTCCCACAGAGTAGGGGCCGATCTACGGGATAATGTAGTGTAAATATTTAGAGTCCTTGTATCTGGAATAATTCCTGGCCATCTCTGGATATCAGTGACAATTTGTACAATAGACCTGTGTACACTTAGGTGCTTAGTGCATAACACAAAGTTAGAAAACATCCTACAGACCTTCCCTTACTTTCCACTGTTGTGTCTTGGTAAGGAGAATTAAAAACCGCTGCTTCCACACTCTTAAATCTGTCTCAATTCAGTACTGCTTAAGGTTGTTTGTAGTTTCCAGTTCCCTTGGGAGCTGAGGGAGGTCACATATATTTTTCTCTTTGAAAGTATATTTTCTTTGGGGTGGATGGGATGGGGACTGAAAAAGGAAGGCCACTTTGATAAACCAATTTGATTTGAGAAACCAATAGAGGAGTTTAATCAAATAACCAGCAATTGATTGAACTCTTGTATTTATTAAAGTGATGACTCATCGGAGTTGAACTTGCCTCCCCTGTGCCCCACAAGGAGCTACTCTGTGGCAAGCAGCATTAGCCACTTTCTAAAATTAGACAATTGCACATGAAGTTGAAAGCTCTCTAGTAATCACCTCCCTAAAGGTAGGACATCTCACCATGCCTCTCCTGACCGTCCAGACCAGCCTCTTCCTTAGCAAAATGTATCCTGGAGCAAGCTAGTGTACTTACCTGTGGCTCTCTGTGTGTACTGCACAGGATACCTGATGTTGCTAATGGCTTTGCAGTCCTTGTTAGTTTACTATTTTTTTTAAAACAAATTCGTATCAGGTCTGCCCGTTAAATCTGCAAACTCATCCTAGAGAAAGTGCTGATTGTCACTCATTGCTGAATATCATTACGGTTAGCTTCTAAGTGCTCCTGTTGGGAAGCTGTGCCCCAATCCCAGTGTCTAGTCCACCCTTCAAAGCAATTTTGGAACTCCTTTTCTAGAATGGCCATCAGAGCTGTCATCCTGTTACCCTTGATTCTCTGAAAGTCATCAAAAATGTCTTGCTTTCAGTATTTCCTTTGTCTATGGGTAAAGAAAAAAGTCTTTGGGGGCCAGAACAGTTGAGTAGGTGGGTGTTCCAATCCAGTTATTTGTTTACCAGCTAAAAACTGCCTCACAGGCAACTATGTAGTTAAGTTTATAAACTTGAGACTGCCAGTGTGCACAATGGTCATTCCAAGAAGAGTTCCAAAATTGGTTTTTATGAGTTAGGCTCTAGTGTCAGTGTGTAGCTTCCTGAAGGGAGTACTTTGAAGGTGACTGTAGGATTCGGTAATGAGGTATACACTTAGAACAATTAAGTGCTTGAGCTTAATTGTCAGACTTTGTATAGCATTTATTGTAGAAGTGCTTAAGTCATTTCATCCCCATGGCAATCTAATGAGGTAACTGCTATAGTCACCTGTTGCTATAGTCACCTGTTGCTATAGTCACCTGTTGCCATCGACTTGATTCCGACTAGTAGTGACCCTATAGGACAGAGTAGAAATGCCCCATAGAGTTTCAAAGGAGTGGCTGGTAGAATCAAACTGCCAACACTTTGGTTAGCAGCCAGATTCCTCACCAAAAAAAAAAAAAAAAAAAAAAACCCAACAAACTCAGTGCCATCAAGTCGATTCCAACTCATAGGGACCCTAAAGGACAGAGTAGAACTGCCCTATAGGATTTCCAAGGAGCACCTGGTAGACTTGACCTGCCAACCTTTTGGTTAGCAGACATAGCACTTAAGAACTATGCTACCAAGGTTTCCAAATTCTTCACTAGCTACTGTAATTATCCTCGTCTTATTGGTCAGAAGACTAGTAAGATGAGGACAATTGCTTAGATATCATTGATTTCTAAGTCTTCACCAACATTAAGAATCCACAAGCAATCCTAGATTACTGAGAAGGCTGATTCTCATAAGCCTTTGTGATCTTCTGTCAACATTCAAGAACAGCTACCGAAGGTTATGATACATACTGGATTGAGCTCTTAGGAGAGTGTCACACACATCACTAAGCTCTTTTAAAATATATATTATCTCATTTATTACTCATAATACCTTCTGTAATTTTATCAGATTACAGTTGGGGAAGCTGAGGCACAGAGAGGTTGAGTAACTTGCCCTGGTTTACCCAGCAGGTGGAGTGGGTACAAATCCAGATCTGCCTGACTTTAGAAGCTAGACCCTAAACTGCTCTACTGGCCCCCTTGCAGACATTCCTAAACGGGGTAAACTCTCCACAAGAAAACAGCAATGGTCTATGTTCTCAGATAGCCAGATGTTGCTACACTGTGTGGCCGTAGAGTTGGACAAGGAGATGCACTTAGACATCACAGGGCTGTCTGTATAGGCTACTGTGCTACAAGGAGACCATGTACCTGTATTTTCCCACCCGCTGTAGGCCTCAACTGGCCCGACTTCGCCTTACAGTCATGCAACAGCTCACACAATATTTATCTCCCCTTGAGGTTGCAGTGAACTCACTCACCTTCTTATAACTATGTGACAGGCCCAGAATGGAGTGAGGCTAGGATTGTCACTGCTTCTATTGCCAGCCACAGACAATGATGTGAGCTTCCCAGGAGGCCTGCGTATATGCATTTGTTTGCGTATATGTGTATATATGTGTGTGTGCACACAGAGAGTGTGTGTATGTGTGTATGTATGCATGGATGTGTATGCACACTTGCAGATGTGTGTCTTGTGTGGTATGTTTATACACACATGCAGAGACATGTACTTTATGTGTACACATGTAGAGATACACAGGTGTGGCACGTACACATTTATGTATTCATATGTGCAAGCTTGCACACATGTGTTTATATGTTACATGTGTGCATACATGTGGTGCATGTAAGTGGGCATGTGTTTATATGTACATATGTATGTGTGGTGTGTGTATGTGCTTATAAGCATACATGCATATGTGGTGTGTGTGTACATGCATATGTGTATATGTATGTGTATATGGTGTGTGTGTGTATGCGTGTGTTTACCAAACAGTTGCCAGCTGAGATCACTGTCTCTTCTTTTCCTACTAAGGAAGAATTCAAGTAGACAGCCATGTCCCTTCTAAGCCCCAGGTCTTGAAACCACCCTAGGGCATGTGATGGACTACTTTGTTACCCCCTTCTGTCTCTGGGACACTTGCCAGTTGAATAGAAAACAAATTCATTGTGCATGTGCTAAAATGAAAAAGGGAAAGAAAGCGACACTTTTAGTGATGGTGATGGAAAGAAGCAGGGTCAAGATTTTGAGCTGGCATTTGAAACAGATTCATATTTTCTGTTTCCTAAATGTCACTCTTTACAAAACATAATATTTTACTAAGAGAGAATTTCCTCTTTGGGGAGGGGGCAGGGAACTGAAGTTTTAGAAATAAGACATCTAGATTTTCTTCTGTTCTTAGAATGAACTTTAGCCCTAATGCTTCCTTACAAAGATGAGAACATGTATAGTAGCTTTCCCCTTCTTCCTAATTCCCCAGTGTAATCACCAGTATCATGAAGAGTCCCTGGGAACTCTAGGTAATAGATTTGTACCACGGGAGGAGGCAGAAAATAGTACTTCCTGGAAATGAGAAAGAATATTTTATTTTGGTCACATGTTTCTGATGCTTTAAGTCAACAGTTACCAACACTGGATGGACAGCTTTACCACCAGGGGACTTTTGACCGTATCTGGAGATATATTTGATTGTCACGCCTCAGGGTAGGGGGGTTGTCACTGGCATCTAGTGAGAAGTGACCAGGGCTGGTGCCAAATATCTGGCAGTGCACAGGACAGTCCCCACAACAAAGAAATGACTCAAATGTCAGTAGTATCCTGCTGAGAAACTCTGCCTTGAATCTGCACAATGTTCATGAAATTTCTCAAAGTACAAGGAAAAAAACATGCAAACATCCCTCAATTTATATATTTGTGTGTGTATATATATATATGCACACACATATGTAACAACTATATATATTTGTGTACATATAGGAAAGACATTAAGCCATAACAAGCCCAAAAATTCAGTGTCAGAAAGTGCCTTTATTAAGCAACTAGAATTTCTAGATTCTAAACCTGGCTCTGCTAACCTGATATGTGAGTGTAATAACCTTACTCCTCTCTGACTTTGTTTCCTTATCTGTAAAGTCAAGGGTTTAAAGTATAATAAATTCTAACACAATTAAATAAGTGTCACCTTGTAAGTTTGTTCAAACTGTAGATTTCTAGGCCTCATCTCAGTTCTAATAAATTATGATCTCTCAGTTGGGAACCAGCATTTATTTTTCTTTTGTAGTTAGTCCTTTGTGTGTTCTGTTTAAGAAATCTCGTCTATACATTCAATGCAATCCCAGTCAAAGTCTTTTGTTTATTTGCTTTGTAGAAGTTGACAGACTGATTCTAAAATTGATATGAAAAGAAAAAGATTATAGAATAGCCAAGAAATCTTGAAGAAAAACAAGAGTAGAGGACTTAGGCTACCAGATTTCAAGACTTACTCTAAAAGCAATGGCAATGAACACAGCATCGTGATGGCATAAAGGCTAGACCAGTAGACCAATGAAGCAGAATACAGGGCCCTGAAATAAAGCTGTACATATATGGCCACTTGAATTATGAAAAACATACTACCTCAGCTTAATGTAGCATGAATGGTCTTTCAATAAGTGGTGCTTGAGTCACCGGATATCCTTAAAGGAAAAATTGAACCTGACCCCTGCCTCACACCATACACAAAGATTAAGTTGAGGTGTATTCTAGATCCAAATGTTAAAGATAAAACAATAAAGCACAGGAGTCCATGTTCATGAATTTGCAGAACCAGCATTTTAACATGTTCCTTGGGTATTCTTATTTAGACTAAAGGTAACAAGCCCCTCTCTAATGTCTTGAGTGATTTTTGAGGCTACTCTTCTACTTTGTGTTGTGTGATAAGCTCATGGAGACATCACTGAGTCTTTTCAGCTGCTAAATAAAGTTTTGTAGACAGCAGATGTCTTCTACGTGCTGCCACAGGGTACATATAAAGCCATGGCAAGATGGCATGGTTTGCACCATATTGTAGTTAAGGTGCTTTGTGGCTAAGACTAAGGAAAATCTCAAAGCTTGTCTCCATATTGTTTATTTTCTTTCTTCCTCTGATGGCAACGTTACTCATGGCATCTTCATTGTGCAGATGGGTGAGCAAGAAGATGCTGAACGATTTAAATCCTTTTTGAACTGGGACATGAAATCCAAGGATGGGGCAGCTGCATCTAACGGGCAGCCACTGGCGAACGAGGTGAGAGAAGAGTTACAAATGGGTTTGGGAAAAGAAGGAAGAAATATAAGTGAGATGCATTATCATTATTACTTCTAGAACAAAATCAGTTAGGCTTTCTTCGATTTACTCTATGATTCTAGCTCTCTATGGAAGACCTATCAACATGCCCTAGATTACTCCCACAATACCTACCCCAGTCCAAGCTCATTAACTTTTCCCTGCCAGCCAGTGTATTTTGGTCACTGGTAACAGTCTCCCAGGTTTATGACCAAGGCTGCCTTTCTTTCCCTGACACTCTACTCAGGTCTACCCATCATCCCAATTTCAAGCCACATTTTCTGTCTGATTGTTCTTGAGGTTTCTCAAGTGGCCCCCCCACTTCCACATTTGCCTCTGTGTAGTATGTCCTATTCATATATAGTTCTGACACAGCTTCTTGGGCATCTCACACTTGCTCTTCCTGCACACGTGTAGCCTCCTGAAATATGACAAAGATACTACTTCAACTTAATGACCTTGAGAATTTAGAGCCAAGTGTGACAGCCTCATCATTTCAAAATTCCTCAACTGTTTGTTTTTAATTATGTGCACAATACTCAAACACAATGTGGAGATGGCACAGGATGGGGCAGTGTTTTGTTCTGTTGTACATACATGGTCACCCTAAAGTCACCACTGACTCGACAGCACCTAATGACAACACTATTTTTTGTTGAAAATTGTGTATATTCTTGGTGAAACAGAATTTTTTAAAAATATGAAACAAAATTCATTATTTTGAAGCTTGCAGTTTTTATTCAACAAATATTTTGAAGATATTCCCATATTGTCATCTTTTTGAACTATTACGAAGTTGTAGCATGCTGACCTATTGATGGGTAGGGTTGTTTCCAGTTGCTTTCTCTATCATAAAATTACAGTGAACATCCTTGCGATAATCCTTTAGGGACATGAGTGTTTCTTTAAAAATAAGTTGCCCTTGTGGAGTTGATTCTAACTTCAGGTGACCCCATGTATTTCTCTGGATAGTGAGAACGAGGTGGCTAGGCCAAAGGGTGTGTACATTTCTAATTGTAATGATCACTGTCAAATTTCTCTCTAAAAAAGCTGTGTGTTTTATACTGTCACCCAGGCAGAGTATGAAAATACATATTCTACCATGCTTGGTATATCACCAACTAAATGTTTTGACAATCTGTCTCTTGCTGTAACTTACATTACTCTGATTGCTGGCATGGTTGAGCATCTTTCCATGTGTTAATTGTCCATCTTCCAGATCTTTCAGGGCTGGCTCTCTGCTGCCTGTCCAACTGGTCAGCCTCCACTGTCATCTTGGTCCCCAGTTGTTCCTCTCAATTCCAGTCAAAGCAGCTTCTCTTGATTTTTCATGAGGAGCCCGTCACTGTGTTGTTGCTTTCATTCATGGCATTCCCACCCATAGAATTTATTCAACACATCTATTTATTTTTTTAATCTACTATGTGTCAGGCAGTGTTCTGGGCTCCTGGGTGCACACTGGTGAACAATACAGATGAAAAGTCCTGCCTGGTAAGAAGCTGGCATTCTACGGTGGATGCTGTTTGTCTCTTTGCCCCTGGTGGCTAATCTCAGCCCTGGAGGCTCCACTCAGATTCCACTTTCCTGCTGATAACAGGATAGATAGCCTTCTGCTCTATTCATCAGAAACCCTTGTGGCGTAGTAGTCAAGTGCTACAGCTGCTAACCAAAAGGGCAACAGTTCAAATCCTCCAGATGCTCCTTGGAAACTTTATGGGGCAGTTCTACTTGTGTATGGGGTTGCTATGAATGATGGCACTGGGTTTGCTGTTTGGAGTTTCGTGTGTTCATCAACAGTACAGTATGTTTAAGTACATAAATGTTTCTAATTGCTAATTGTTTCACATGCTAGTTTTGTCTTCCTAGACAGAATGTAAGTATTTTAAAAGGAGAACTTTTGTCTTTCAATTTTTGTTTTTCTTTTACCAGTGATGTCTTTTGTTTCACCAGTTACTGAATGTTAAGCACATAACAAGTTTTTGAAGCTTGTCTGAATAATACTGGTTAATCTCAGATTTCCAGTCCATGGAAACAGCCCACTGGCCCTCCCAATGACTGTTCAATGATGAAGAAATGTTAAGTTAGATGTGGAGGTCTGTGATAGCAGTGAATCTCAGAAAAGTCATCTTCTGGTCTAACTAACTGACAAGATAAGCTAAGAAGCTCCATATACTAATAGAAATTTAATAGTTTTTGACAAATTTCTGTCTTATATTGACAATATATGTGAGTATTGCTGGAGGCATGGAGTAGGTATGGGAATCTTATCAACTAAATGTGTAGGATCTGTGTTTGTATGAGTTCATGTGCTTTCTTCATAGAGACCCTATTGGACTGAATATGAAGGGAATACTTGGTGCCCTGGAGCTCTGCCAGACCCCGAAATTGTAAGGATGGTTGAGGCACGAAAGTCTCTTGGAGAGGTAAGGATGCCAGAACTTACTTTAACAATTAGTCTAGCGTTAATTTTCAGTATTTTTTTATTTTGGAAACCTTTATAGGTTTTGGAACACTAGTGGCGCAGTGCTTAGGAGCTATGATTGCTAACTAAGAGGTCAGCAATTCAAATCCACCAGCCACTCCTTGGAAACCCTGTAGGATGGTTTTACTCTGTTCTATGAGGTTGCTATGAATTAGAGATTGACTGGACAACAATGCATTTAGTTGAGGGTTTTAATAGAAGAAAGAAGGGTAATTTTAACCTGGATTTGAGAAATCCTTAACAATTTGCACGCAGACAATGGTGGTTTTTTTTTTTTACCCCTCTCGTGATGTTCACACACCCAGTGCCCCAACCTTTGAAGCATCTCCACAAGTGAGGCAGACAATCTAGCAGAGATTTTACTTTAAGAAAAGCCTCTTGCATACCGATTGCGGCATTACCATTCAGAGCCTTTAAGTCAAAAGACGTCCCTTGGATGATGCCAGGCTCCACAAAATTTGCTGGTACCATTGGAGGGGAAAGTTCTTTTTGCCTGGTGGTGTGACTTCTGCACTGCAAATGGTGGTATCCAATTGCCAACTGAATAACATTTTGAAATTTATTCCAAGCCGTTGAAATATTTTTCTAGTACCATATAAATCTAGTTTTGTGAGTTCCAATAATCTTGTTATTGCAGTTTCGTTAGGTCTCAGCCAATATCTTATTAGTTCTCATTCTGACGTTGGTCCTGACCAACAGGAGTATACAGAAGGCTACGAGCAACAGCGGGGCAAGGGGAGCTTTCCAGCCATGATCACACCTGCATATCAAAGGGCCAAGAAAGCCAACAAGCTGGCTAGCCACGTGAGTGTCTCAGTGCTTTTTCACCATCAATTATGCTTTCTTTTTTTGTTATTCATGAACGCACAAAAAAACCAGTAGAGTTGCTTTTGGGCAATAGATACTGTTACTTTATTTTCGTGAAGAAAAATATTCTTATCCTGTGTCCATCAATTATCCTTTATGCCTTGCTTGGACCACACTTACAAAGTAAAGAGAAGACCATGTAGCTCCTGTAAAGCTTCCTTGAGGTTGTTTCAGCATTAAGGACACTTATTTTTATGGTAGATCTACATGAAGAATAGCGTAACTTTGTAGTTACTGTGCAGGTTCTGGAGCCAGATAATGGGGTTTTAAATCCTGGCTTTACCACTTACTGGTTGTGTGACCTTGGGCAAATCACTTAACCTGTCTGTTCTTCAGCTTCTCATTGATACAGTGGGGCAAATAAAAATCCCGCCTCGTGCAGTTGTTACGGAAATCAAAGCGCGTTAATGTTTGTTAATGTTTAGCAATGTTTGGCATTTTCTGTGGCCTTAATCCGTTAGCATTAAAACACCTGGAGTATCGCATAAAGCAAACTGTGAAACATGTGAGTGTGACCCAATGGTGGCTTCTCCCCTTCAAGAGAGCTGAAACGAGAGGTCCTGACAGAGGCTGTGAGATGGGTGCGACCTTGACTCTGCTGTCTCTCTACTAGGTGGAGTACAAGAGAGGCCACGGTGAGCGCATCTCCAGGTTCGCCACAGTGGCAGACACCCCTGAGCTGCTGCGGGCCAAGGCAGGGGCACAGCTTCAAAGTGATGTAAGGCATGATGAAAGCCAAGACTCACTGGCTTTTGTTTAAGATTCCTCATTCTTTCTACACCTGGAAGTACAGAAAGGATGAATGCAGAAAGCATGCTAGTAGTGTATAGATGCTTCCTTTATTTTCATCACTCCATAAAAGCAACTTGTACCCACTAAATAATCATTCTGCATTTCCATTATGTTTTCTTTTCCAATTTGGGTGCTTTTAATTGCCCTTTCTTGTCTAATTGTGTATTGTTTGTCATTATTATATCATTTTGATGAGTTGACCCTTTTATCATTGTAAAATGTTTTTCATTGTCTACTGTGTCAATTTTTGACTTAAAGTGTGTTTTTGCCTGATACTGGGATAGCTACTCCAGCTCTCTTTCGGTTGTTATGTCCAAGGAATATCTTTTTCCGTTATTTTACTTTCAAACTATTTCCCTCTTTGGGTTTAAAATAAGTGTCTCGTAAGCAACATAAAGTTGGATTTTTTTTTTTTTTATCCATCATGCCAATCTCTATCTCTTAACTTGTGAGTTTAATGTGTTTGCATTTAACGTGATTACTGATAAGACTTCTGTCATTTTGCTATTTCTTTTCTATATGTCAGATCTTTTTGTGTTCCTCAAATCTTGTTACTTGTTAATTTTTTTTTTTTTTTAAAGTACACTGCTTCCTTCTGTTTTCTTTTTTGGTGCATTTTTTAGTTGTTTTCTTTGTAGTTACCATTAAGATTACTTAAATTTGTAACAGTAGTTTGAATTGATGCCAACTTAGCTTCAATAGGAGCTCTGGTGGTATAGGGGTTAAGTGCTGTGGCTGCTTACCAAAAGGTCATCAGTGCTGATCTACCAGGTCCTTCACGGAAACCTTGTGGGGCAGTTTTACTCTGTCTAATAGGGTCACTGTGAGTTGGAATTGACTCAACAGCAATAGATTTGGGGTTTTTTTTGGTTGACTCTCAGGGGATACATTCAACTCTGCTGCTATCAAAATCTTCTCTCCTTCCCTTATGTTGTTGTTATTACAAATTACATCTTTGTACATTGTATGTCTGTTATTATAAATTCATAATTATTGTGTTATGCATTTACCTTTTAAACTACAGGAAATGAAAAGAATAAATGCACAGTAAAAATAGTAGCTTTTCTATTTACTTGTATTTATCTTTAACTGTGATTTTTATTTATTTATATGGTTTTAATGTACCATCCAGTGTCCTTTCATTTTTGCCTGAAAGACTTCCTTTAGTATTTTTTGTAGGGTAGGGCTACTAGTAACAAACTCCCTCACTTTTTTCTTTTCTTTTTTTTTTAAATATGAGAATGTCTTAATTTCTCCTTCACTTTCGGAAGTTTTGCTGAATACAGAATTCTCGTTTGACAGGTTTTTTTTCTCTCGGCACGCTCAGAATCCATTTTAAAGTCTTCTTAAAACACCTTGACCACTGCCGCTGGGGAAATCACTTCTACCTATGAGGATTGAAATAACGGTCAGCATCAGTGCTGGCCCCCACTGATCAAAAGCAGTGGTCATATTATGCAAACCCAGCTTTTGGAAGATAAGTTCCTGTTGCCTGCCTTGGCAGCAGTAAACCATGCCACGATTGCAGGCCGCCATACTGTGGTTCCTGGCCACGTGGCTGGTGGCTGGAAGATGGTAGCCACTATGCAAAATACGGGAATTCAGCAGCCTCTTTCTTCGTTGGGTACTCTCCTGGACCCTGCACATGTTCAAAATAGTTGTTTAGACAATTCTTGCCAATTTAATAGCTGTTTTGATGGAGGGACTGATTTCCAGAGCTTCTTGCTCTGCCGTCTTCTGTGATGTCACTCCATGAAAACTCTTCTTTAGAGGGAAAATTTAGATTGTGTTAGTGCCACACAAAATATATCTGATTGATCTGAAGGAAATCTTTCCTTGCTGCTGCAAACTGGAGAACATAATTTCTGAAGAATTTTCACTGTTTGCCTTTGCATAACCCAGATGCTTTGTAGCATAATAAGACCATGAACTTCATTCTGTTTTGACTGAGGGGTTTAAGCACAAGTCCAGGTTTACCTTAATAAGTGGATTTCACTTATCTTGGACAGTTATGGTGTTGAAAAGCCTCTTTGAGGGCAGAAGCCTTGCTGTCAGGCCCACACTACGGTGTTGAACTCTACGTTAAGCACCTCCATATGCCAGGCATGGTGCCAGATACTGGAATAAAAATGTAAAGAAAGCAACATGATCCCATCCTTAGCAATCTTAGAGTTTACTGGGGAATCAGGTAAAAGAACAGCCAATTACAGGCCATAGAAGAGATCACGGGATATGCACGATGTGACAGGAACCTTAGCAGGGCATCTCACTCTGACTGCCTGCTAAACAGTAGGGTTATGATGTGTGATTAACTTGCTTTGTTTTTCATTTTCCAGGTGAGATATGCAGATGAATATGAAGAGCAGAGAGGGAAGGGTAGCTTTCCTGCTATGATCACACCCGCCTATCAGATCGCCAAAAGAGCCAACGAGCTGGCGAGTGATGTAAGTTCCACAGCACTGTTGTCATTTTAAGGAAGGAAGCAAGAGAGCCCAACTTCCTGTCCATGTTTGCATATATCCTGGAGCCTGGAAGTAACTTACTTTCATAGTTTTCTGTCCGTTTTTCCATGACAATGATATGGCACATCTATGTCTAAGACACATTCCTTGCAACCAAGCAGACAAAGACCTAGCATAGAATATTCCATTGTACATTCATTTCTCACTTTTCTGGCCCCTATGCCTGGGAGGCTAAATTCACTGGGCTTGTCCTTTCTCTTCAAATAGGTGAGATATCATCAACAATATCAAAAAGAAATGAAGGGAATGGCCAGTTCTGCTGTTGGAGCTGAGGGCACATTTTCAAAGGACTATGTGGGCCAGTATGGCCAGGTATGTGGTAAGATGAGTTTTTGGGAGACTGCCCATTGTGACGATAAGTTCTGTTTCACTCCTGGAACCTGTAACACACTCTACAAACATTTATTCAGAAGTTGCACTGTGGTTTATCTTTACTCTGTTTACAGTGGGTGAATTTCTAAGCCAGCAAGTAGTGGACCTATGAGTTGGAATTGACTCAATGGCAGTGGGTTTGGTTTTTAGATTTTTTTAGGAGTGGACAACAAATACACAGGGTTCAACTTGACCTACTGAGGGAACCAGATTCCAAGAACTTTTGTTAAATGAAGAACCTATAGCAACATGATGGATTTTCTAAGAATACAGCAATTCTCATTTTCGCCTGTTACTGATCAAGCATGAAAGGGATTAAATTGCATTTCTTGAAAAATATTTCAGTAAGTAGCGAGTCTCATTGCTTAAGAAGTGAAGGTCGTTAAGTGAAACAGTGTACCAGAGACTGCAAGCCCTTTTCTTAATTTTACATCTCAAATGAACTGCGTCTTGACAGGGTATAAAAAAAGTCAAGATGATATTTACAGGCTAATTTTTATTTGCACATCCCTCTGCATTTTCTGGTACAAGCCAGGTATTTTTTGGAAGATAGAGGCATTATTCTTTCATTGTTTCATGTAAAGAATGTTGGAGGATCAAATGTGTATACTGAATTGTTCAATGAGTCTGATTTATTTTCCTAATTGAATAATTGTTTGAAATTACCCAGCATTGAGTAGTCTATAGATACCAACCTTATAAAAGGAAACCACAATTAACTTATTTCTCTTCTGCAGAAAAACAAGTTATCTGTATTGGGTGTGTTGTTATTAGATGCCATGGAGTTGGTTATGATGATCAGAGACCCTGTGTGCAATAGAATGAAATACTGCTGCACGATCCTCACTATCACTGTTACACTTAAGTCCATTGGGCATACATTCAAGTCCTAAGATGTGTATGAAGATAAGTTATGACCCATTTGCAAATTCTGCCTGCGACAAGTGCTGAGTTTTGAAGCAGAAGTCCATTTATTAAGTTATAAGATGATCAAATGGTCGTGGAGTGCTGTAAATTCAATTAAAATATGTTTTACTGATTTTATGTTTTAAATATATTGTAAGCTCAGGACAACCTTCAAAAATTAGTTTTATTAAAAAATACTTGGCTTCACATTCAGTGGATTTTTGGGGACTCATATTTTTGACCTTCAATTCTTTTGTTTGGACTGTTTAGTCACATTTATCTGCTGTGTGTTTGGACTGGAAACCCTGGTGGCGTAATGGTTAGGTGCTACGTCTGCTAACCAAAAGTTTGGCAGTTCAAATCTGCTAGGCACTTCTTGGAAACTCTATGGAGCAGTTCTGCTTTGTCTTATAGGGTCACTAGGAGCTAGAATTGACTTGCTGGCTGTGGATTTTTGGTTTGGTATTTGGACTGGTCCTGGTAGACAGGTCCTGTATCTAATATGTCACTGGTAATAACCCCCACACGTGTAATTTTGTTTGTGGATCTAGACTTGACCATGTACTTTGATGAGATACAATGTCAGAGTTTCACAGTTGGTTCTTAATTATTAGGACATTTTGTTGGAAGTTTCCAGCCTCAACAATAACAAAAACCAAAGTGGGAGTTGTTGGAGAGCATTGTGTTACCAGCTGTTGAGAGCACTCAGTGTGGTGTGACGTCTCGTTATGACACTTGGCATGACTTGCCGGGGCACGAGTAGGAGAGAGTGAGAGGGAGGCAGACAAACTATAAATATTTCTAGTGCCAAAAATGCCAAGCAGGTTGTGCTTCTTCCTAATGAGAAACTGTTTTTTAGGCTAATGGATTATACCATGTAATCAATTTGTTATTTATAACTAATCAACCCTCCAATAGGATTAGGTGGCATTTACATCTTCAACCCATTGCTGTCAAGCTGATTCTGACTCATAGCAACCCTGTAGGACAGAGAAAAATAGCCTCATAGGGTTTCTGAGGCCGTAAATCTTTACAGAGCAGCTAGTAGGTTTGAACCACTGACTTTCTGGTGGGTAGCCTAGAGCTTAATCACTTTGCTACCTGGACTCCTAGAAAAGCGATAGCTGTTTTGTTAACTCTGACTTATGGCGACCCCATGTATGTCAGAATAGAAGTGTGTTATGTAGAGTTTTCAGTGGCCAATTTTTCAAAAGTTGACAGCCAGGCTTTCTTCCATGGTGCCCCCTGGGTGGCCTTGAATCACCAACTTTTCAGTTAGCACCAACTGTGTTTCTGTCCTAACTAAGGACTCAGAAAGACTGGTACTAAAACCCAAACCAAACCCATTGCCATTGAGTCAATTCTGACTCAAAGTAACCCTATAGGACAGAGTAGAAGTGCTCCATAGAGTTTTCAGGGAACACCTGGTAAATTTGAACTGCCAATCTTTTGGTTAGCAGCTGAAATTGGACTTTATTTTGTAGAAATAGTCATGATGATGGTAACAATAGCAAAAACAAAAAACAACCCAAAAACCCGAAATAAGCAAACAAAAAAACATTGCCATTGAGTTGATTCTGACTCATGGCAACCCTATAGGACAGGGTAGTTCCAAGGAGTGCCTGGTGGATTCAAACTGCAGACCTTTCTGTTAGCAGCTGTAGTACTTAACCAGTGCGCCGCTAGGGTTTCCCTATGATAATAGTAGTTACCACTTATTCTCTGCTAACTATGTGCTGGGTCCTTGTACGTGGACTTGACTTCAGAGTCTGCTGTCTTAACCACCACATGGTACTGGATAGACTTTAAAAGGGTCATTGCTAATCCCTCACCCAGCTGGGGAAGGAGGCATTACTGACGAAGGTTTGCATCTGACTCCACAGGGTTACTCGGAAGAGTATGAAGAACACAGGGGAAAGGGCAGTTTCCCAGCCATGATCACCCCAGCTTATCAGAATGCCAAGAAAGCCAACGAACTCGTGAGTGATGTAAGTACCATTCCGTATAAGGCCAACCTTGTATTTTTTTCCTCGTAGAGGAGAAATGAGGCTTTGAAGGAAGGCTGTGCCAAACAAACATATACACAGAGCAGTGCATTACAGCCCAACTAAAGTAGAACATTAGCCAAGCCCTCAATTCCAGTCTAAACCATTGACCTCTTCTTCTTTGGTGTTGGGTTCCATTTATATATTTTGAAGGAAATGGAAAGGGACTAACAGCCTAGCCTACTTGAGGTCAGTTGAAGCAAGGGCAAATGCTGGAATAGCGCTTCGATGTGCTGAGTGTGAGAAGTCTTCACAAAATAGCCCACTTGGAAATTCTGCAGCTTAGGGGAATAGTTGATTAAAACCAGTCATGTGATTTATCAGAGTGAGTGTAACCCAGTTGATAAACTGAGTTCTGTTTGCAGAATGTTTTTGGCAGACTGACTGTAATTATGAAAATACAGAGGGCAATGCCATGTGTACCACAGATCTGAAAATGCCAACATAAACCTGTCTAAATCCAGAAGGTGAACATTCGCTTCACAGCCTCTTTGCCCTTCTGCCCTCCTCTGCCACTGTCAGTTACTACCGTGTGCCCAGGACAGCCCCACCTCTGCCCTGGGAGCGGAAGAGGGGACAAATCACTCACTTCCTCCTCATGAGCAACGTGGACCAGGAGTGATGCTGAAACCCAGGGCAAGCTGGATTTGAAATTGCACCTTGTTCTACAGCTTTCTTAAGGCTTTTCATGCAGAATTAGAGGGTAAAGTATAAAAAGAGGAGAAAGGATCACTAAATGTTGAACATACAAAAGGATCAAGTGGTCTACAGATTTGATGGAGGAAAAACTGGCAGAGTTTTGCTTTTGGAAAGAAAATTCCATGAAGTAAATGCTGACATTAAGTGTGGGGTGACTTTGGAGTAATTTCTCTCACAAAATGTGAAAACAGTGGCATCATGCCCTCCCTGTGCATTTCTTTCAGATAAAGTACAGGCAGGACTTCCACAAGATGAAAGGCGCTGCCTACTATCACTCGCTGCCAGCCCGGGACAACTTGGTTCTTCAGCGTGCTCAGAGCGTGAACAAGCTTGTGAGTGAGGTACGCGTCGGGAAAGTAACACGCCTACTTGCTGTTCCCTTTATCTTCTGTAGATGGTGACTGGAGTGGCCTATAATAAAAAAAATCACTAGGCAGCTACGTTCTGCTAACCAAATGTCGGCAGTTCAAATCTGCCAGGTGATCCTTGGAAAGTCTTACAAGGTCACTATGAGTCAGAATCGACTTAAGGCAGTGGTTTTTTTTTTTTAATAATAAAAAACCCTCTGGTTAAGAGTACACCACCACATACACTATATATACGTGGGCTATCTATTTCCAAAGAATGAGTGTGCAATCAAATGCAATTAATTAATCAGAGAAGTAGAATCAAATAAACTCTGACTTTTTCAAAAGTTTCTTCCAGAGCACCTGAAGGCTGTTGAGAATAGTGGCTAATCTAACTTGTATAACAGTAGGCGGTTGTTATAGAGTGAAAATCAAAGGAAGGAAGGAAGGAAGGAGTATTTTAGACCTGGAATTGCAATCACTCTCTTATTGCAGTCTGGCTTTTGAGAAGCTGAAGAGACAGTGCCATTTCTTTGTACTATAGAGGCTGAACTGACTGGCAGTTAGGGGATGTGCTTTGTTTGGCTTGCCCAGCGTTTGGGATGGTTCTACTCTGTCATCCAGAGTTGGCATGAGTAGAAATTGACTCAGTGGCATGCAACATCAGTGTCTTTCCACAGCAGCTTCTCTCCTTTGTCTTACTTGTCTGGATTCTGAAGACTTTTGAGTTGACAGCTGCTAGGGCTGTTAAAAGTATTCACCTAACTTGTCTGTAACTCAGAAACAGATATGCCAACATCTTGAACTCTCCTGTATTTTCCAACCTCTCTAAAGGTCAATTTTTCAACTAAAGCTGGTCCTCTATTATGGAGTCACCAGAAGTGATATATCCCTAAGGCTTATCATGTGCTTCAAATAGTTTTGAAGCAGTAGGTAGGTGTGGTGGCCTTGGCATCTGCATTTTTAGCAAATGCTCCCAGTGATTCAGACGCTGTAGCCCACAGGTTGGCAAACTATGGCCTGAGGGCCAAATCCGGTTCCCAGCCTGTCTTTGTAAATAAAGCTTTATTGGAACATAGCTGCACCCGTTTGTTTTTGTGGTGTCTGTGTGGTGTGGCTTCCACAAAAGCCAAGTTGAGTAGTTGCCACTCTGTGAGATCACAAAGTCAAAAATATTTACTATCTGGACATTTCAAGAAACAGGTCGGTGACTTCTGCTATAGACTCACAGATTGTTCCAGCTGTGTGTGACCATTGTGTGACCTTCAGGCCCTCACTTTGCTGTAAAACTGAAGTGTGTTGTTCTGGCTCATGAAGACTTTCAGGAACAGAACTGAGATCAGAGCACAGACAGCAACACCCTATTCCAGGAATGTTGACAGCTAGCCACGGTTAACATTCTAGCATTTTGATGTGTGAATATGAGTGAATGTGCGAATGCAACAATACAGAATTAGAATACAACTGTATATATATTTTTGTGTATTGTTTTCATTTTATGTAATATTATGAGCGTGTATTAAATTTTTGCATACTTGAAAAGGCATATCCCTGCACATATTTTATAAGATAACAAATGAAGCTGTATTTCCTTTGGTAAGAGGTCATATGGGAGTCTTTAGTTTCTCTTTGCCCTTGTGTTTATTGAGCAAGACAAATGAGCTACACCTCCATTAATGGTAATTGGTCCTCAGTTGCCTTCTCCAATTACCTGTGATGACTTGGATTCTATTGAATAACGATAGCCTCACATCTTCATCCAGCTACCCAGGCGAGCTTAGGGAGCCAACTCATTTTAAATGAGAACACCCTCTCTGCACCTGTGAGCGATCTCATTTATCGTACTCTTAAGAGGTATGACTGCTAACCAGAAGTTTGGCAGTTCAAATTCACCCGCTGCTCCTTGGAAGCCATATAGGGCAGTTCTACTTTGCCTTATAGGGTCGCTATGAGTCAGAGTCGATTCGACGGCATTGGGTTTGGTTTGATTTTGGTCGGTGGTCCTAGTATAATGCTGGTGACTATAATAGGATACAAAAAGTCATTGAATTAGGATGACTTGTGGTACACATGAAGCCCCTGGGTGGTACAAAGGGTTAATGCACTCTGTCGTTAGCTGAAAGGTTAGAAGATTGTATCTATACAGAGGTGCCTCGGAAGACAGGTCTGGCAACCTACTCAAGAAAAAGCAGCCATTGAAATTCCTGTGGAGCAGTGTTCTCCTCTGACACACATGGGGTTGCCAGGAGTCAGAGTCAACTTGTTTTTTAGATGTTTATATGGTCAGCTCTCATGTTACATTTAATTGCAATGTAGTCTGTGTACAGAGAAGTACATATATCGTACGTGCACAGATTGGTGAATTTTCACAAGTGAATCTAGAAGCAGAACTCCAGATACCCCTTGTGCCTTTTTCAGGCACTTTACCCCAAGAATAGCCACCACCTTGATTGCTAAAACGAAGTTTGCCTTTCCTTTTTTTTGAGCTGTGTGAAATCTTACAGTATTTACTCATGAAAGGGACTACGCATTCTTAATTTTCTAAACCAACCTGGTGATTTATTATTTATTTGTACAAATAAAAACACACATACTGTTACTTGCAGTATCCTCAGCCCAGCACTTTAGAATCTCATGTGGAAAGTTTTCTGAAAATGCTCTAGTTGAGTCCTGAGGCCGTTTTCAGGGGTGACTTTGGGGTTGGGTCTATTGTGTATCTGGTGTTTTGGTTTCCAAGGTGGAGTATAAGAAGGATCTGGAAGGCAGTAAAGGTCACAGTATTAACTACTGTGAAACTCCTCAATTCAGGAACGTGAGCAAGATCTCAAAATTCACCAGTGACGTGAGTGGTTCCATCTGAGAATTTGTTGGGGCATTTTTGTGAGCTTAGCTACTTGGTCTTCTGAGAGATGGTCTGTGTGAATATTACCTGTGCACCTCCGAGAAGCATGGCCTTGTAGACACAGACACCACTGAGTTTTGATTAAGACTGCCGAGCTGGTTCATTGAGTGTTAAGTTCTGCTTCACCTCTCAGCCCCCTCCTGCATACTTGACTATGAGTCCTAAGGCCTGTCCTGTCACATTGCTGCATCCCCACATTCCTGCATCTCTGCATCTCTGTATTCTTGCATTTGTGCATCTCTGAAGCCTTGCATTTCTGCATCTCTGTGTCCCTTTATTCCTGCATCTCTGCATCCCTGTATCACTGCATCCCTGCATCCCTGTGGCACTGCATCTCAGTATCCCTGCATCTTTGCTTCACTGCATCTCAGCATCCCTTCATTTCTGCATCTCTGAGTCTCTGCATCCCTGCATCTCTGCATCATACATTCCGGCATCTCTGCATCTGTACACCTGCATGTCTTCACACTGGTGTGCAGCACAGTGCTCCTGGTGTGAGCCTGCCTTAACTCCTGGCTTTCTGCTCAGTGCATCATTATGCTTAATTAACACACCATCTCATTTATCTTCACACTTCTGGGAGCTAGACATTGTTTCTTCATCTAGATGAGCGGATACATATACGCTGAAATGACAGATTTGGGAGCTTTCAGAGAAGGTCTGGGAATGTATCCTGTACTAGATTACATGGTTTTACTTCGTCTCAAAGCTGCATGTGATAACAATTTAAAACTACATGGGATTTGATAAAGCTCACTGAAGAATTGTTAGTGTGCAAACATAGCAGTTAAGAACATCAATTTTGGAGCAGACGGACTTGGTTCCACAGTTAGCCAACGGACTGACTTTGGGCCAGTTGTTTAAGCAGTCAGCCACATTACTCCATCTGTAAAATGGGTATGATAATAGTTTTCTCCTCACAGAGAGGGCTTGTGACGATGAGCTAAGCAGAATAGTGTGTGATGTACAGGAATGAGTTTTCTGTTGAAATGTTCTCAGTGCTTAGAAACTCAATGCCCTTCCAGGATAGTTGATTTTGATGTAGTTTTGTGAAAATATTCTCCCCTCAGGTAGTGCTTTAGTTTCCTGGTGCTGCTGCAAGACAAACACTGTGAGTAGGTGTCTTTAATACAGAAATTTGTCATCTCAGTTCTGGAGGTGAAAAGTCTGAATCAGGGTCTCGGCTGAGTCAGTTATTTCCTTGTAGGTAGTCCTGGGTGGTCTTTGGTCCCTTGGCTTGTAGATGATATGGTGAAAGAATCTGCTGTATTTATACATGAAAACAGAAAAGACCATCAAGTCTGTTTTACTATTATGCACACCAGGCTCCATGTTTTCCTGGAATGCTTGCCTGTGCCTCTCTCTAACTTCTTATGCTTCCTTGATTTTTTTTTTTAAATACAGCAATACACTGGCTACTTAATTCGTATTTGATCACTTGTATTTTGGATTTTGTACATTAAGAAGAGCAGTTTACTTTCAACTAGTTGAGAAGAGAATGCTTTTGTTGAAAGTTTTCTGTTTCTGCTTAGAATAAATATAAAGAAAACTACCAGAACCACATGAAAGGCCACTACGAAGGCATTGGTATGGACAGACGGACTCTCCATGCTATGAAAGTTGGAAGTCTGGCAAGCAATGTGAGTTCTTTTGTGCAAAGTTCTACATGCCCTGGACGTGTTGGGGGTGTAGAGGGGTGGGACAAGTGGAATTTAGCCAATGCTTTTTCAATATTCCCCTTTTTGAAAATCAGTGTTTTTGTATGTAAAGACTGACTCATGCATTTCCAAATGTTACATAATAGAGCCAGCTGTAGTATCTTTCAAAATGTCTTTGAAGAGAACTTGATCTGTAAATTTTTACTTCTGTGAAATAGGAGAGATAGGTGAACCTGATTCTTACTGGAAATTCCTAAAGCTTCCAAAGCTTTTGTGATTTATTTGGAGTTGGTTGATTGGTTCATTCATTCATTTGTTCTATCACAATGTTCACTGAAGATTTACTCTGGCCAGGCACTGGTCAAGTTCATGGTCATAACAGATCAAGTCCTTGTTTCCCTGTAGTATGTAATCTGTGGTAACCTCTCCTTGGTGTCGTTAGTCCAGTTTATAGGTTTGCAAAGGCCAGATTACAAATCTTGGAGGTAAACATTTAAAAGAAATGGATTTCATTATTAAAGCAAAGAAATGCCAATTTTTCCATGTTTAAGCGTCTCAAATCTTTAAGGGGGAAAAAATACTTTGGAGACTCTTGACATTTCATTTACTTTCTTGGGGTTAGTCAGTTAACTCTTACATTGTATACCTGTGTGCAAATGCTTTTTTTTTTTTGCCAAAATTTATAAGGAGTTCAGTAATAGGAAAGATAAATAGGTATGTGACAGATGGAAGTTAATTGATTTGGGATTAATTAAGGAAAAGAGTTCAAATTAATTAATGGTAAAAGTGTGAATATAATTGAATTTTTCCTGGAGGTGATGCAAGGGAATTAATTTTCTTTCTTTTTTATAACTATTTCTTATCATATTCAAACAAAGACTGAAGGAAGTGTGGGGGATCATTTATTTTCTCTTGTCTCCTCTGTGTTTTTTTAGATTGCCTACAAGGCTGATTATAAACATGATGTTGTTGACTACAACTACCCAGCCACCCTGACTCCTTCCTACCAAACCACCGCGAAGCTGGTCCCCTTGAAAGATGTGAGTCGCCTCCCACTAGCTCTCTCTGTCTTACTGCTCTTCACTTTCTTCCTTGGGAGTGATTTTTAGGCAACAAAATGGAAAGAAACAAGACATAGGTTTGTAGAAGATGGACTGGATCAAGAAGGGGGAACTGTTTTCCTCTCAGGAGTCCACTTAGCTGTGCTTGGAAGTTTTTCAGTTTGCAATGTAAAATCAGAACTACTCTAGTTTTCATTTTAAAATAACCCAAGGGTCAGTTTCTCCTTTTAAATGGTGTAGGTCTTGTCTGCTGGACACCTTTAAAAGAACTGTTACTTAACAACAGTGAGTTTTTTTTTTCCTTAAGCTTTGGAGAATGGTATCTTTAAGGACTTAAACCTGTACCTGTTACCACTGAGTCATGGTGACCCAAGGGGACACAGTAGAACTGCCCTATATGGTTTCCAAGGAGTGACTGGTGGATTTGAACTGCCGACTTTTCAGTTAGCTGCTGCGCACTTAATTGCTACACTACCAGGACTTCTTAAATTTTCCTTGGGAACACTTGGAAAATATCTGTGTCTTTTAATGATGACAGTAGGGTTGCCATGAGTCGGATCTGACTCGATGGCACTTGGCTTGGCTTAGTGACTACATTTATTTATAGTTTAGTTTGCCCCAAGCCAAATAGATACAGTTAATCAGGTTTATCATTTTCTGATCACAGAAATTTGCTACATGTTTATTGTACAAAATTTAGAACATACAGGAAAGTATAAAGAGAAAAGCACAAAAATCATCTGCTGTTTGGAAAATAGTTAAGGTGGTTTAGAACTGAGCAATGTCATGTATCTTTGTCAGTGAGGATTATCTCCAGGCAATCAATTAATCACTTAACAACTAATTTGACAAATATTTGTCAAAATGAGCAGTGTAGATATGTTTCTTGTATTTCTTTGTAATTGACTTGGGTTTTTGCTGTTGGTAGATACATCTTCAAATCTCTCTCTTTTGCTAAGTGGTAAACCCTGTAAAAGAAGGAGCAACTTTGGGTTCTGCTGGGTGTTTCTAGTATCCAAGACACTGAGGGACAATTATTGGTTAGTGATAATGTGATGGACAAGAGGGTTTTCAGATATGGAATAAATCAGGAGAATAGAAAGCAGAAGAGTCTCAAAAGTCCTAAACTTTTCTCCTTTTCCCCAGAAACTTTAGTTGAGTTGGCCCACTCATTACACTTGAATGTGACCCAGGGGTAGACTTGGCCACTGCCAAAGCTACTTACTTTCTTCATTGCAACATTACCTAGGAGTCTTGAGAATCAAGAGAACATCTTTCTGATATAAATATATATTTTTGCAGTAGAATTCTATAAACCTTGCTTAATAGCACAGACAAATCAAGATAGATTCCTGCAACTTTGCACTCCCATTATAACGTGACTTATTTTCCTAAGACTCTGGATCAAGAAATGTTCCTGAAATATAGCCATGTCCTGGGAAAGTCTGATATCAGAATGAAACTAGACTGAATCAGAGATATTAACAGGAAGTCGAGGTAGGTTCTAAATTGGCAGCATCTGAGGCAGACCCAGGCTGCAGCATCGACTCAGTCAGAAGCCAAAACCCATTGTCATTGTGTCAGCTGTGACTCATAGTAGTCCTATAGGACACAGTAGAACTGCCCCACTGAGTTTCCAAGGAGCACCTGGTGGATTTGACTTGCTGACATTTCAGTTGGCAGCCATGGCACTTAACCACTGCACCACCAGGATTTTCATTGACTCAACAGCAACTATTAGTTATAACCAGAGACTCTAGTAGTCACAAAGTTTGCAGAATTAATTTACAGGAACATTTGTGGTTTCTCTTTCTGCCTGACGGTCAAATGGCTATGAAACTGAATAAGGAAGCATGGATGCTAAATTGGGAAGCAGTCCCTTCAGGTTGATTTCATAAACACTAATAATGTTAAAATAAGACTATTCTCAGTCAAGAGGCCCTTCAGAATGTAGGTTGAAGCAATGACCCGATGCTTTTTAATGCAGCGTAGATTTGATTAATCATGGGGACTGTTAATTATGTCCTGCAGAGAAAAGTAATTGTACTTAATGCAGAACTATCAGGAAGAAATATGCTGTTTTAACAAATATAGATTTCATCACATTTTATCATGCATAATGCTGAATTCTAATGGACTCTATTATGAGATGATAATTTTTCCCTCTGAGTTAATGCATTAAAAAGCTACTGTACTCTACTCTCATTAATAGTTGACATTGAAACGACTTTATATTTCCTAGTTTTCCCTACAGACCCTTGGTCCAAAACTCAGACTATGCAAGAAGTTTTCTCCCCACAAAGTGATGTCCTTTATTGCCAAATTCAGTGAAGGACACTGAGACCCAGTATCAGAAGCACTGTTTGTTTCCCCCTACACCCTGATTTTCTTCTAGAAGTTAATTTGTAAATGATTTGCTTACACCTGGAATACATTTCTCTGCATAAACAGTGCTAGCTCTGGCAGTTGAGAACCTTCCTCAATGTGTAAAATAACAAGTAGTAGTTTTGGTAGAACAAGTGGTAGCTTTGGTAGAACCAGGTTTATGGTGTAAAGTGAAGAGCCATCTCATGAGGCACACTACTGATATTTGAATCCTAGCTTGGACATTTATTAACTGGGTGACCTTCAGCATGTCAGTTCAGCTTTCTGTGCCTTAATTTCTATATCCTAAGGTAGGTCTAATAAGAATCCCTACCTGTGGGTGACTGGGACAGTTAAATTAATTCATACAAGTAAGGCACTTGCAACATGTGCAAGCATGTAGTTCTTTCCCTGCCTTGCCCCAATTCCCATTTTCCCTGCAGTGGGTCTTGGCCAAATGTGTTTCGTAGAAAATAAGATGACTGATTGAATACATTCTTATATCCAAACAGTCAATAATTCTTAACTTGCTGAAGTGCAGTTTGCATTTTCAATAGAGAAAACTCCCTAGCCCTAAATATCTCAAAGCAATGAGAAACTAGGTAGTTGGGGTACCATGCTGTACTGGAAATTAATCTTCTGGGACCACCTTCTTCTATGAAAAGGTCAAAAATGGGTCCACAGTCTTGGAGACTCCAGAAAGGAGAACGTCAGGGCCAGCCAGGCGGGAGGGTACATGTCTGGTGCTTTTGTATGTCAGGTCTGTAGATTGGAGATGCCAGGTGACAGGATGAGTTGACATCAGTCCTTCACATTCACGAGCCTCCCAGGAATTGTCTACCTCTGGGAAACACTTTCATGCAAGAATAGAGCAGATTCTCCCACATAGGAGCCATCCCAGATGTAGGCAGTATTAACTCTGTGTTCCTGGAAGCAGAACTCATCCAAGCCGGATAAACTATTAAGTTGGTTTTTGGTGAGTTGCTTGGACCCAGAAACTCCCCAGCTGAGGTCAGTTCTGCTCAGAGAACACTGGAAAATGGTTTGAGCTTTTGGATTGAGTGGAGACATGTTAGGGCTGACCCCACACAGAGCCTCAGATGCTCCCTCACCTCCTGCTAAAGATATCTGTATGACCTTGGCTGGAGTTTTTGTCCCTTATTCATTTTGTTAAAATCTCTTATGACATATGAGACATATGGAAAAGTATACTCAATGTACATATACCGAATGAATTATTTTAAGGTGACCTTCCACGTTAAGAAATAGAGCAACAGCAGAACTCATTCACATGTAATGTTATGGATTGAATTATGTCTCCCCAAAATATGTGTTGCAAATCCTAACTTCTATGCCTGTGGTTACAACCCCATTTGGGAATGGGTTGTCTTTGTTAGGTTTAATGAGGCAGGATTCACATAGGGTGTATCTTGAATCGATCTGTTTTGAGATACAAAAGAGGAAAAAAACATAAGCTAGCAGGAGAGGTGGGGTAAGATAGATACCAAGATATGTGGAGATCTTCAAGAGCCAGGAGGCAGAAGCTAAAGAGACCAGGGCTTTCCTCCAGAGCTGGCAAAGAGAAAAAGCCTTACTCTAGGACTGGCATCCTTGATTCAGACTTTGAGCCTTTTAAACCACGAGAATAAATTTCTTTTTGTTAATGTCATCCACTTGCGGTATTTCTGTTATAGCGGGACTAGGTCGCCATGAGTTGGATCTGACTCGACGGCACTTGGCTGGCTTGTGAGGTAACTAAGACAGAATTTGGCACCAGAAGGGGAGGTGCTGTTCTAGCAAACTGGGTGATAGGTCGAGGCCGGAGGAATTTTAAGGGGCCTAATAGTATAAGGTCACTGTGAGTCGGAATAGACTTGATGGCTGTGCATTTTGATAATAGTAAATACAACGTCCGGTAACTAAAGTAAAAGCTAAAAATGATGAAGTATAAGAGATGAACAGAAGATTTCAAAGGGCAGTTGGAGAAGACAAAGTAAAGCATTGTGATGACATATACAAAGACCTGGAGAAGGAAAACCCAAACGGTAGAACAAGCTCAGCATTTCTCAAGCTGAAAGAACTGAATTAGAAATTCAAGCCTCAAGTTGCCATACTGCAGGATTCCAAGGGGAAGATACTAAAGCAGGAAGCATCAAAGGAAGATGTAAAGAATACACAGAGTCACTGTACCAGAAAGAAGTGAGCAATACTCAGCCATTTCAGGTAGTAACACATGATCAGGAACTGATGGTAAAGAAGGAAGGAAGAAGTCCAAGCTGCTCTGAAGGCATGTGGGAAAAACAAGGGCTCTGGGAAGTGATGGAAGACCAACTGAGATATTTCAACAAAAGCGTGCAGTTCTGGATGTGCTCACTTGTCTATGTCAAACATTTGGAAAACAGCTACCTACCTGCTGGAAGAGATCTCTGTTTATGCCTATTCCAAGAAAGGTGGTTCAAACAAATGTGGGAATTATAGAACAATATCATTATTATCACATGCAAGGAAAATTTTGCTGAGAATCGTTAAAAAGTGGCTGTAGCAGTATATCTACAGGGAACTGTGAAAAATTCAAGCTGGATTTAGAAGAGCACATGGAACCAGGGATATCATTGTTGCTGAGAGAGCAGAAAATACCAGAAATTTACCTCTGTTTTATTGATTATGCTAAGATATTTGACTGTGTGAATCATAACAAATAATGGGTAACATTGCAAAAAAATGGAAATTCTGGAGGGCTTTATTGTGCTTATGAAGAATCTGTGCGTGGGTCAAGAGACAGTCGTATGAACATAACAAGGGGATACTGCATGGTTTAAAGTCAGGAGAGGAGTGTGTGAGGGTAGTATCATTTCTTCGTACCTATTCAGTCTGTATGCTGAGCATATAATCTGAGAAACTGGACTATGTGAAGAAGAACAGGGGATCATAATTGCAGAATTACTCACTAACAACCTACCTCATGCAAAGGATACAACCTTCCTTGCTGAAAGTGAAGAGAACTGGAAACACTTAGTGATGAAGATCAAAGGCCACAATCTTCAGTATGGATTGCACTTCACCATAAACAAAACAAAAATGCTCACAATTGAGCAAATAAGCAGCGTTGTGATAAATGGAGAAAAGACTGACTTTGTCAACGATTTCATTTTACTTGGATCCACTATCAACACCCATGGAAACAGCAGTCAAGAAATCAAAAGACACGTTGCATTGAGCAAAACGGCTGCAAAAGACTTCTTTGAGGTGTTCAAAAACAAAGGTGTCACCTGGAGGACTAAGGTGTGCCTGACCCAAGCTGTGGTGTTTTCTGTCACCTTGTGTGCATGCAAAAGCTGAGCAATGAGTAAAGAAGATCTAAGAAGAATTGACACCTTTGATTTGTGGTGCTGGCAAAGAATATTGAATGGACTGCCAAAAGAACAAACAAATCTCTCTTGGAAGAAGTACAACCAGGATGCTTCATAGAAGCAAGGATATTGAGACCACATCTCATGTACTTCGAACATGTTATCAGAAGGAACCCATCCCTAGAGAAGGACATCATACTTGGTAAAGTAGAGGGTGAGTGCAAAAGAGGAAGATTCTCAATGAAATGGATTGACCTGGGGAATGCAACACTGGGCTGAAGCATAACAACAGTTGTGAGGATGGTACAGGACCAGGCAGTGTTTTGCTCTGTTGTGCATAGAGTCACTATGTTCTGGAATCAACTTAATGGCACCTAAGAGCCACTGGGGCTGTCCTAGTGGCATAGCGATCAAGTGCTTTCTCTGCTAGCCAAAAAGTCAGTAGTTCACATCTGCCAGGTGCTTCTTCAAAACACTGTGGAGCAGTTCTGCTCTGTCCTGTGGTGTTGCTATGAGTTGGAATCGCCTTCATTGCAGTGGGTTTGGTTTTGGTTTGGTTAACAATAGGATGTGTGTATGTGCCAGAAATGCTAAACTGTTTTCCAAACTGGTTGTACCAATTTGCAATTTTTCTATCAGTGTTGTGAGAGTTTCCATAGCTTGATATTCTAACCAACACTTGATATTTCAGTATTTTTAATATTCACTCTCCAGATAAGCATGGAGGGGTAAGCGTGGTTTTAATGTGCATTATTTGAACTAATAATGGGATGAGCACCTTTTTGTATGTTTACTGGCCACTTGGAAAACACTTCCCATAAGTTGCCTGTTTAGTCACTCAGCTCTTCAATGTACTGTTTTTCTGTCTGTGGGCTTAGAGTATCTATTGGAATCTGTTGGAATCCAATGTGAATCTTTGGCTCTTCTTCTAGTAAGTTTGATAGTTGCCATTCTTTTTTATTGTATTTTATTTTTCTTAAAGAGCAAGTAATGTCTTCTTACTCCTTTTTTTTGTTTGTTTAACCTAGGTCAACTACAGACAAAGCATTGACAAGTTGAAATACAGCTCTGTGACCAACACTCCTCAGATTGTTCAGGCCAAAATCAATGCCCAGCAACTGAGTGACGTAAGTGATCCACTCTTGCTCAGCTGCATATGTGTGTCTTGTGATTACTTTTCAGCTCTGGACGTCTGGCTCCCCAGACATTTGACTTTCATTGAGGTTGGTACATATCTTTAAGAAATTCTGACACCTGTGAAATAATCCGGCTTCCTTTTAAACTTTTTGTCATTTAAAATTTTTAATATATTCAGAAGTAGACACACTAGCATAATGAATGCCCTGGTACCTACAGTGCAACTTCAGTAACTATCAATTCCTGGATAGTCTTGTTCCATCTATTGCCCAGACACATCCACTTTCATATTATTTTGAGGAAAGCCCTAGGAATTGTATAATCTTATCTATAAATATTTCTGTATAAATTCCTGAAAGACTGAAAAACTAAGCGTATTTTGACATTTTTAACATATGCCCCAAAATAAGCAATAATTCTTAGTATCACCACTGTACAATTGTCTTATAATTCAGAATTCCAGTTGTCTCATAATGTTGGGATGTGTTTCCAGTTTGTTTGAATTATCATCCAAGCAAGATCCATTTTGTGATGTTATTTCAAGCTGTTTGATGGAAAACCTGGATTTTTGTTTTTCATCCTATAAAGTTTCCCACACTTTGAGTTTTGCTGGTTGTATCCCAGGGTGCATTTAAGTGTGTTCCTCTGGCCTCTGAATTTCCTGTAACATTGTAAGTGGATGGAAACCCTGGAAGTGTAGAGTTACAGCTGCTAACAAAAGACCAGCAATTCAAATCTACCAGGTGCTCCTTGGAAATTCTTTGAGGGTAGTTCATCTCTGTCCTTTAGGGTTGTTATGAGTCAGAATCAACTTGATGGCAAAGGGTGTGTTTTTTCCTCCTTAGTAGTTGAATCTGTGGACTTGATCAAGTTCAGGTATAATTTTGGGGCAAGACTATTTCGTAGATGATGCTGTAGTCTTTTGTTAGAAATCACGTCATGTCTGGTTGACTATTTAAATTTTATTGTTATTGTTCTATTATGGTTAAATATATATATACAAGCCATTGGCAAGTTGAACATTTTTTACATGTATGACTCTGTGATGTTGGGTTTGTCTGTCTTGTACAGCTGTTTCCATAATTGTTTCTGTATTAATTCCACCGCTGTTGAAGAAACTCAGTGTGGTTGGCTCTTTGTGTGTGTGTATGATTTAAGGTAGTTTTTTTCCAACATAGGCAGTCAGTGGGTAACTACTTTTTGAGTATCTACTCTGGATACACTCAGATGTTCAGCCCTGCAGCAAATAAAAAAACTTACCACACGTGCTTGTAAGGAGAGTTGATGAGCTAGCTATGGAAATTGTTTTGGCAAATTTGTAGCTTTGGCAGCGTATTTGGGTTGTTTTACTTTTCATTTGGCATATTCGGTGTACTGATTCAAAACATTCACAAAACCATAGGCTCACTTCGGAAACCTAGTAACTCCTTTCTCAGCTGGAAGTGGCAAGGAGAGACCTTTCTCCAGGTTTTCCTTCTGCTCTGCATTTCTGCTGCTGATTTACTTCTAATCCAACAGGTGAATTACCGTGCCAGCTATGAGAAAAACAAGCTGAATTACACACTGCCGCAGGACGTGCCTCAGCTGGTGAAAGCCAGAACCAATGCTGAGCTGTTTAGCGAGGTGAGCAAGCAGCAAAGGTGAGAACAGGGTGGCTGGTTAGGTACAAACAGGAAAACAAAGATCCCGGGGTGGTCCAACAGGTGGGAGTGTTCCATGCCTGAGAGTCATCAGAGATAACCATTGTACGGCAGATGTGCGTTTTGCTGTCTCATGGCACATAACACCATGGGGAGAAATTGATTATAGCAATTTAATTCATGTTATGTGAACCATGTGAACATTACACACACATCACCACACACGACATTATCCTGGTGACTTCTAATTGTGCTTGGATGTGTGAAGAACATTTAAGTATTGAAAAGATTCCTTTTAATTACCAGATTCTCCCTGGAGTCACAAATAGGGTGTGTTGGCTTCTTAGTTTAAATGGGATTTGTGGGGAAGGGAAAAGGAAAAAAGGAATTAACCTTTTTGGAATTCCCATTCTGTGCCAGAAGGAGCCTTGGTAGTGCAGTAGTTAAGTGCTCACCTGCTAACTGAAAGTTGATGAACCCACTGGCTGTCTGAACCTACCAACAGTTCTGTGGAGAAAAAGACCTGGTAACCTGCTCCTGTAAAGATAACAGCCTCAGAAACCCTCTGGAGCAGTTCTCCTCGGCTCTAGAGGGTTGATGGACTCGGCAGCAGTGGCTTATGAGTTCTAAGCTGAATGCTGAGCAAGGCACTTTGCGTCTTGAGTCATGCAGTTGTCGTATGTCTCAGGAGGTATTGTAGGGCCTTGGTTAGTGATATGAGCTTTGGTGTCAGATGAACTTGGATTCAGATGCCAGCACCGAAGTTTTTCTCTCATGTGGCCCTGGGTAAGCTCTTTAATGTCTCTGAGTCACTCAGGGGTAATATAAAGAGTTACAGTGAATGAGTCCAAAGCACTTAGGAAAAGGAGAATAAATGGTAGCTATTATTACCATGGATCCTTGAGTGGTGCAAAGAGATAAGTGTTTGGCTACTAACCAAAAAGTTAGTGGTTTGAATCCACCCAGAGGCATGGAAGAAGAGCCTTGCAGTCTGTTTCTGAAAGGTACCCTGTGGGGCACAATTCTACTTTGAAACACGTGGGCTCACTGCCGGTCTGAATTGACTCAACAGCAACTGGTTTATTTTATTTTACTATTACCGTTATTGCACTAACTCGTTAAGAATCTGCTTTAATATACTGGATCCAGTTTCTTCTCATATTAGGCAGATAACACATTATTCACTTTACAGATGATAAACTGAGGCTCAAAGAGGTCAAGTCATCTACCCATGATCACATGGTCAGGAAACACCAGAACTAGGGTGACCACATAACTCTTCTCTCGGTCTGGTTCCCCATCACCACCACTACCCTGCATGGCCCTGTAGCCAAGAAGTCAATTAACTGGGTTCATAATTACTATTACCCTTTTGATAACAACAGCATGAATTCTGTTCTGCAAACAGATAAAGGGACTAATTTTGCTTTTTCTAAAAAGCATATCCTCTTTGACTTTTGGCAAGAGCAGGGATAGTGACTCCTACTCACCTGTGCTTGTGTTTGGCAGGTGAAGTACAAAGAAGGCTGGGAGAAGACAAAGGGGAAAGGATTCGAGATGAAGCTGGATGCTATGTCTCTGCTGGCCGCCAAAGCCTCGGGGGAGCTCGCTAGCAATGTGAGTTTTCTCTCATTAACTCAGAAATGCATAAGCAGTGGTTCCAACAAAATGTCAGTGGTCCTGCAAAAAAAAAAAAAATAATGACTGTTAACACTGTAAACATCACAATACTTTCATCTTCTTTGGTTTTGAGAAAGACTGAGAGGTGTCTTTTCAGAATTGTTCCTTTTGCACTTGTTAAAACCAGAGCCCCTTAGATGGCAAAAAGTTTCTCTCCCACTCAAAGTAGACTTTCTTCCTTCTCTCAAGATTAAATACAAAGAAGAATACGAAAAAACAAAAGGCAGAGCCATGGGAACCGCAGACACCAGGCTTCTGCACTCCCTACAGGTTGCCAAGATGAGTAGTGAGGTAAACTCTTTTCTGCTTTCTCGTGCTTTTTTTAGAGTTGTGTTACTTTAAAAGTTTTTCCTGAGCCTTCTTTACCTGGAACTATTACCTTTTTGTTGACTTCTTTCTACCTGAAACCGCTTTCTTTCCTGGCATGTATATGTAGCTTTTTCAGTTTGTTTTGGCCAAAGCATACCCATTCTTTTTAAGCAGATGATGCACGTGGTCTAAGAGTGACCAGCGTCTACTGATCAATTGACCACACTTGTTCATTTCATAGATGTTGATCAAGCAAGTATTATGGGCAAGACACTGGCTGTAAGAATGAACAACACCTAACAGTCCCTCCCTAGTGGAGCTTAACTCTACTAGGAGAGGTAGACAGTAAGCATCCTGTTGGTTGTAGTGGTGTCCTAGATGAATCCTGTTGTCACAAACATGAGTGGTATTCAGAATATTCAACAAAAAGCTAAGAGTCCAGGCTCCAACCAATCAAAACAAGGATGCCTTGTAAATACCTATAATGACTGGAGATAAAATGTGGTAAGTGTTTCTTCCCAAAAGCCCTTGGAGAAGGAGAATTCTACTAGGAGGGAGAGACCTGATTTCTAACCTGCTAATGCTGAACAGGCAAAATGGACACATGAGGGTTGGGCTTCTACTTTACAATTGCCTGCTTGAGATCGAGGGGCTGGCATGCGCTGCTCTGATGACGCAGTTGAATATAATTACATGATGAGCTGTTAGGAGCCATGGAGTGAATAGAATGAGATGGTTGTATCCGTGTCGCCGTTTTGGATGCATCTGCAGAACAAGCCCCATGAAATGCGTGGTCAGAAAGTGCAAAGAAATTTTGAGTTGGGTTTAAGTTTAGACAGAGGACACATTGCTATTTCATGCTTGCAGTTGGAGCAACAGAGCCAGAAAGATGGTGTCTCATCGAGTGTCATATGGTAATCAATTGTAGTGATGAAAGGATGGAGAAGTAGACTGAGGAACTCTTACTTTCAGGTCCTGTAATCATTCTACTGTAGCACATTACCTTTCCACAGCACCACACCATCATTACTGTCACCACTGTCACGTCATTCCCACCACTGTCACCATAATTACCACCATTGGAGCTACCATCATCACATCATCACCGTCTTCACCATCATCATCCTCCTTGTTAGCATTTATCAAGTGTTTGCTATATGCTAGTCCCTGTACTAAGCATGTTTCAACTGCTATTTCACGTGCTTATCACAACAGTACTCTAAGGAAAACAAACACTTAAAAGAGGGGACACAACTGTTGAGCAGTCACCAAGGTAAGAAAAGGCCGACCCAGGTTTAAACTCAGATTCGTCTGGTGCTGGGGTCCAAGATTTGTTATTATGCTTTCCCAAACTTTTCCAGGAAACATGGATAGAGTGTTCTCCTTAAGCAGCCAGGTAGAAAAAGTAGGATTGGTGAGCAGTCTTCCCTCCAGAGATCAGGCAGTGTGGATGTTCAACTTCCAGCAGTGCTACTTTACAGAGCCAGATATTGGGTCATACTTTCTGATAGTTAGTTGCCTTGCCCAGAGTGCCAATTCCTCACTAAAACCTGGGATTCTCTCCTGTACGTTTACACAGCCCCTGGAAGAGCAGGCTTTAAGTAATGGCTCTTGCTTTTGTGTATTTAAGGTTGAATACAAGAAAGGCTTTGAACAGAGTAAGACTCACTTTCACCTGCCCATGGATATGGTGAACATCAGGCATGCCAAGAAGGCCCAGGCTCTTGCCAGTGACCTAGACTACAGGAAGAAACTGCCCAAGTTCACGGTGCTACCTGAAGACATGAAGACTTCCTGGGCCAAGAAAGCCTATGGACTCCAGAGTGAGGTGGGCCCTCTCGTCAGCAATTCTCACTGTGTGTCTCTTGTAACTGGATGCAATGACACTTTCAAAAGGATTTTGAACCTGTGTATGAAACTATTACATAAGTCTAAATGGATAGGCTAGAAACTTCCTTGAAGATCCCTTGGCATTGTTAAGGAGGACTGGGAAGAATGGAGTTGTACTAGGCCTGATGGGAGGACACATGAGGAAGTAGAGATTTAGACATAGCTGAGAGAATGGAGATATGAGGATGGAGGAGTTGGAGCTCAGAGCTGCTGTAAAAACCAACATGTATTGGTAACAAGGGTGAGCAAACAGGACACAGATGTGAAAATGGGAGGTCCATCTTGGGAATTTAGTAGGTTGGCAAAGAAGGTCTTTGGTTTAAAAGTATGAAAAGCTGTATTTTTCATAAGGTTGTGGCTTTCAGTATCAAGGTAGACTGTAGTAGATTACCAGGTGGGTCCAGGGCTTCACCCCCTGAGTGGAAGTCTGCCTAACTGTAGAGAAGCAGGGTCAGTTCTTTCAGTTGTCCTAACACTTCACCAGACTCTGCCGTATCTGCATCACTGTGTCTGTGTACAGCTGGGTGGTTTTCTCTTGCAGCTGCAGTACAAGGCTGACCTGGCCTGGATGAAGGGAGTTGGGTGGCTGACCGAGGGGAGTCTCAATCTGGAGCAAGCCAAGAAGGCTGGACAGCTGGTCAGCGAGGTAACCTTAGCCTAAGCTCCTCCTGGCCTCCAGTATTCTCAGCCCCTGAGTCACAGGGTGTAATCTTTTCTCACTGGATGTGACTCTCCACACCCCCTACCTCTCTGCTGGTTTATTTTGAATGTAATTCAAAGAAGAGTGCTTCTTCATTTTGTACCGCTAGCACAACCTCGTCTAGCTTTCCATAGACTTAGTCTTCCTGGGATGGTATGTGTGAGTATCTATACTAGCAGGATACAAAGAATAATGTAGTTTAAAGATTTGTAAATGTATAGCCTGGGTGCACAATGGTTAGGCACTTGGCTGCTAAGTGGAAGATTGGCAGTTTGTAACCAATCAGTGGCTCCAGGGGAAAAAGACCTGGAGATCTGCTTCCACAAAAGTCATCACCTAGGAAACCCTGTGGGGCAATATGAGTCGAAATGAACTTGACAGCCCACAACAGCAACAATTTCTGGCTGAAGTCTCTGGATGGTACAAATGGCTATTGCACGTGGCTGCTAAGTGAAAGCTTGGAAGTTTAAGTCCACTCAGAAGCTGTTAGGAAGAAAGCCCTGGCAATCTACTTCCCCGAAAATCAGCCACTGAAAATGCTATGGAGCACAGATCTACCCTGACACACGTGGGGTTGCTATGAGTTGGGTTGTCATGCATTGGAGTTGTTGGGAACTGGTTTACTTTACAGTGAATTAATACACGGAAAAGTGATTCTCCTGTGTGAAGAGTATATGATTTCTTTGACGCAGAGAGTCCAAAGATGTGAAGTCAGCGTTCCCACTGTGGTCCTGCCACGACGCACTGCAAACTTTGGGCAGGTCACTTAATCACCCATTTCTTTCTTCCCTCATATAAAAAAAACAAGGAGGTTGGAAGAATGTGCCATAAGGCCTCCAACTCTATGCCTGTGCTTCTGTTTACGCCGTGTAAAGCTGGAGTTGGCAGCAGGCAGAGGAGGACTTTTGAAGGGCATTGCATTTGGAAGTGTGGCTATATTGGGAACTCTGTTTGGATTCTTCAGAGAGGATTCTTGTCTTGGGGCCAGGAAGGCTGAGCCGGCAGATCTCTTGCAAACGATAGTAATGGTGACAGTAATAGTGGCCACTTATTGACAGATAATAATTAGGTAATCACTGCTGTCATTTATTGACATAATGTTTCCGAGTGTGTTACACACACATTGCTCCTTTGTTCCTCACAGCAGTGATGGGCAGGTAATACTATGGTCTATTAATGTCCCCTTTTGACATAGGAGGAAAGTGAGACTTCATGTTGAGTGACTACCAGGGCAGTGGCAGAGCTGCCATCTCTACTCAGGATGTTTCAGTTTGCTGCCCACTGGGCAATTCTGTACCCTCAAAGCATGATTTGGAATTTATTCTTTTTCCTCCAGTCATGCTTCCCTCAGACAAAGGTTTATTTAGGGTTAAATTGTATGGATAAGGAAGGTAGAAGAAGAGACAAAAGACCTAAATTCTTTGAGACCAACTGAAGTCTGGATGGGGTAGCCAGAACCCCATCTGTCTTGGGCAGGGCCATCTCAACTTAGAGGTGCAGTGGGGACTGCAAGCAGCTGATTCTTCAGCCTTAGGAATGTAAGTTTCTGTCTTCCTTCTAATACTGCTGTGCTGATCAATCCAAACCAATTGATTATCAATTCTGTTGGCCTCTCTTCCACTTCTGACACCAGCTACACACACAACACTTCCTTCTCTGTCCCTAACCACCCAGATCCAGGTCAGAGTTCATAAGGTAAAGGGCACAGTCCTCTAGACTGTCAACTCTGCCCAAGATTTCAGAAGCCAGCTGCAAGCTTTAGTGTTCTCATAGCACCCGAACATCTGATCAGCTAGCTTCAATTTCAGGGGTTCCCTCTAGCCTCTCAGAATATTAGTTTCAGAGGTTCCAGGCCCCCTTACTCTTGACCTGCGAGCTCTTGTTACTCCCTTGGCCTTGGTAATTTGCTGAAATGGCTCATAAAGCCTACAGAAATCTATGTTTATGGTTATAGTTTTATTATAGCAGAAAGGATACAGATGAAGAGACACATAGGGAGAGGTCTGGCGGGTCTCCCCAACATGGAACTTCTATGTCCCTATAAAGGATACTACATTCCCACATGCACTGATGTTTCTCACCAAGCTGTCCATAGACTTTATTGGGACCTTATTTAAGTAGACATGCTTGACTGAATCATGTCTCCATCCCCTGAGGTCTGCTGGTGTTATGCAGTGCATCTTTCTGGGATGGCCATCCCCCACCCAACATGAGTCAGAAACTCCTAGTTGTGGCCTGGAGTCTTCATCAAAGATACTTCAGTCACTGTGGGAAAGCCTAGGGCTTTAGTTTTATGTCAGTTTTTACAATAATATTGTGTTTTGGGTAAAAGTTTACAAGTCAATTGAGTTCTCATTTGACAGTTTCTACACCAGTTGTTCAGTAATGTTAGCTACATTTTTCACAATGTGTCAACATTCTGCAGTTGTGCTCTGGTTGCTCCATTTCCAGTACTCTAGTTTCCCTCCCCTCTTTTGTTTTCACCTTTGCTTTAGGGTAATTGGGTTTTGATCTTATTTAGGGTGTTTTTTAATGGAGGTTGTACTCGCAGACAGTATCCTTTATTGTGTGTGCCAATCTGTTATTTCTTTAAAAGCTGATCTCAGAGAATAGTTTCAACTCAGAGTTCAAAGAGTATCTCAGGGAGTCCTCTAGTTTTAGCTAGTCCAGTAAGTCTAGAATTTTCAAGAATTTGAGTTCTGTTTCACACTTTTCTCCCAGTCTCTTGGGGTCCATCTATTGCGGCCCTAATCAGAGAGCGTTTGTTGGTGGTAGCTGGGCACCATCCAGTTCTGGTTTCAGAGTACTGTGGCTTGTGCTGGCTGTTAGCTCTGTAGGCTAATTTCTTCTCTGACACACTTTAGTTAAAAATTTCCAAGGTTTTAGAGGTTATCTCTCAGGAGCCAAGGACAAAAACCAAATTCTTTGGGGAAAGTTAAATTCTTTCCTCCACAGACACCTACTAATTTCTCAGTTCCTTCAAGGCTCCTTTGCCTGCTTTTTTATGTCTGTGGTGCCCAGTAAAGGGTGGATTCTTGGCTTCTGAATAAGTGCTTACGACTTGACTAATAAAAGATCTGGATTGTCTGGGAATTTCCAACAGTGAAGGACAATGCCATTTCCTTCCATTATGTGGCAAAGGTGTTTTCCCATTTGGCACAGTGGAACTGTAAGGGAAGTTAGAAGTCTCTTCAGAATATGTTCCCTAGATTTTTTTTTTTCCTAAAGGGAAGAAATCTGGCATTTCTAATGTCCCAAGCATCACACTGGGCTGAGTCAGTGGTAGCTGGTGGCAGATGGTAGCTGTCAGAATCAGGCTGTTAGCTCATCCTTGACCTCCCCACTGTGTGAAGTTTTGCTTTAACAAACCATCCTCAGTGGAGGCTTTTACCGTGCACTTTGGCAATGCCAGTGGAAAACCCAGAGGAACTAATCTCCAGGAAAGACAAGAAGTCCCTGTAGGGACAGAATTAGCACATTCAGAGTTTTGCCAATTGCTTTGTGACTATGAGACGGGCATTACAATGAAAAGACCTTGGTGATCTGAAAAAACTCAGGAATTAAGAGATTGATTTTCTTCCTTAACCCTAGCGCTTGAGTGTTTCCTCGGTAAATTTAACACCATGAGTAATGGTGATGCTGACGTAGTGAGTTCTTACTCTGTGCTGTGAACTTTGTTGTTGTTGTGTGCTGTCAAGTTGGTTCTGACTTATGGTGACCCACTAGGTCAGAGAAGAGCTGACTCATAGGTACTTTTAGACTATAACCTTTATGGGAGCAGATTACCAGGTCATTTCTCCCGCAGTGCAGCTGGATCAATCAAATTGTGGACCTTTCGGTTAGTAAATCAGTGCTTAACCACTGCACCACCAGAGCTTTTTCCAAGGACCTTACTGACATGTAAAGGATGGCGTTGGAGCCTCTGCCCTGCCCCAGAATGAGGGAGCGTCTACTGTGGTCCCCATTTCACAGCTGACGCAAGCGTGGCTCAGATCTATTAAGTGATCTTCCCAAGGCGTAGGTGGAAAGAGGTGGAGATGGGATTTGAACTTAAGTCTTTGTGATAATACTGCCCAGGCCCTTTCTACCTCACCATACTTCATTCCCACTCCTGTGTCGGATCTGGATGTATAAAACCGACACATCCCAGGACACACAGTGCGATATGGAATTTGCAGAGAGAAAGAATGAAATCCCTCTCTAGTAATAGCAACTAAAGCAAGCTCATGAGAGTACATTTAAGCTGCAGGACCATCTGGAATGTCCCCTCAAGGACATGCTTGGGCCACACAGTGTGTCTGTAGGTGTGCATGTGTGTGCATGTGTGTGCGTGTGTGTGTGTGCGTGCGTGCACACACACACGTAGAAGCAGCCCTCATGCTCTGGGTCCTTCTGCTTTGGAAACAGAAGAGCTACAGGCAGAGGGTCGATGAGCTGAAGTTTACCAGTGTGACCGACAGCTCCCAGATGGAGCACGCCAAGAAGAGCCAGGAGCTGCAGAGCGAGGTGAGTCCTGGGCTGCCCTTTCTCCACCAAACTGCTATGTCATGGGTCTGGGGCTCTCTGGGGACAACAGCAGGTGCTGCCCAGGCAGGATCCGGGAACCAAAGAGCCTTCTCTTTAAATAGGCTGGAGCCTGCTTTCTTCAGCCTTCTAGGCTGTCCCTGGGAACTGGCCAGCTCCCCACCTTGCTTCATCTTTGGTTGTCAGCAATGGATGAAGGACCGACTCTGTTCTTTTCCTGCTTTGGGCATTGTTTAGTTCCTTCTTTCTTCTCCGTCTGCTTCTTATCAAAGACTGTACTTCTGCAGCCAGTAGAGACATTTCTTGGAGGAGGACAGCATTTGCCTGTGGGATGTGTGAGGCCATGCCCACTTGAGCTCAAACATGGGAAGCAGAACAGTGAGGCATCGTGTACATTAGTTTCACACTAGGCTTCAGTAGCCACATACTGTACACCTGCACTCAGCAGGTGCCACTGTTGCTGCCAATCTGTCTAGGACCTTCCTAGCTTTGTGTCATGAAGATCCAGGACATCTGCCAGGCAGGACGTTTTGACATAATTCAGAGCTGGCAGAAAACCACTCTTTGGAAACTCAAGTTGGACACCTGGGTGGAGAAAAAGAGCAAGAATGAGAAGTTTCTCAGAGGGAGATGTTTCTGGTGGGGGGCAGGGATAGTGTGGATGGGGACAGCTTGGGGAAGCCAAAGCCACCTCAAGGGAAAAGCATGAAGGGAAAATCTTGGGGAGTTTTTTAGATGAGTCACCTGGCCACATTCTTCTCCCACCTCCTCACTGCTGCTGCTCCTCCCATCCACTCTTCTGCCTTCGGCCTCATTTTATGTGTTCTGCCACCCAGAGTCTGGGTGACTTTCCGTATGAGTCAGAGAAAAGTTAAACTCCTATAAGAATTCCATGGGCGACACCACTCACTACTCTTTCTTCCACTCCTTGTCCCTCTTACCTGCTCCTAACTCAGTCCTCTCTCCCAACAGGTGGCCTACAAGGCAGGAAATGCACAGTCCATCCATCAGTACACCATCAGCAAGGATGAGCCCCTCTTCTTGCAGGCCCGAGCCAATGCTGCAAACCTCAGCGAGGTACAGCAAGAGGGAAGGCTTTCTGTTTCCTATGTGTATAGCCACCTGGTCAACAAAACCCTGCAGCCACATCAACGATGTCTGTGTCGGCGGAGGTTATATATGTCTGGTTGTCCCAAACACAGCCCATACAGCCCAGATGAGGCTTATCTGTGGTTTAGGGGGTGGGAAGCCTAACCTTTGTAGGAATTATTTAGTAGAGGACTTGAACCACTGAATGTATCGTGGGGTTGGGGATAGTGTGTACCCCAGGGATGGGAGCTGAAATAGCATAAGACCTATGATACAACAGAGTGACTAGGATTTCAGACTTTAACTCCATATTGCATAGTTTTGGCCCTTGATTGTGACACTTATTAAATCTATGACCTTGGGCAAGTTCTTTACCTTTGGTTGTCCCATTGGTAAAATAAGGATAATACTAGTCTCTTTGTCACCGGATTGTTGTGAGACTTCAATGAGTATAGATATAAATATATGTCATCACTTGGAAGAGCATGTACAGTGGTAGCTACTATTGTTCGATATGAAATTATCCATACAGCCACCATTGTTTCCCTAGGGTGGGGACTTCTTGGCTCTCTCTCTGCTTAGTTTCCAGTTCTTTGGGATCCTGATCCAAGTAATCGATGGAGAGCAGAATTGGAAGGACAACAGACACTAAATTGATTCACACAGAGAAAGGGAGGGAGCCTTCCAGAAAAAAGGATCTTGAAGTCTGGTAGTAGGAACGGGAGAGGGGATGTGGGGATCAAGGGAAAGATCCAGGTGGGCCAGAGAGGCTGAGAGTAGGAATGAGATGGGATTGCATCTGCAACAGTCTCTGAGCTGGATGGGGTGTGTGGATGGAGACGGAGAGTGGACTTCCCAGAAATGTTACTGTCTTGTGCAATGTTATTCCACTTTTGCCATGTCTTTGGACTTCAGTGAAGGCTTCTACTATTTCCCAAGGCTTCTGGGATTCAATTTCTGCTTCTTTTCTTTGATGCCCTGTGTTTCAAGAGGGCTTAAGGCGGGAACAAGAAAGCCTGGTTGTATTCAAGCTCTATGATTTCTGTGGCTCTTGGTCCTTCCTAGAAAGTTTGTTTACAGAATCCAGAAAAGCCCCCTCACTTGAGGATGTCCTGTCTTCTCCTAAATCCCTTTAGAAACTGTACAAGAGCAGCTGGGAAAGCCAGAAGGCAAAAGGATTTGAGCTGCGTCTGGATTCCTTGTCTTTCTTGGCAGCCAAAGCCAAGAGGGACCTGGCCAGCGAGGTGAGTCAGTTCCCAACTTGTGCAAGAGACAGTAGAACCCTATTATTGTAATTCCAGAAATGTCTTGGCAAGTTCTTGATGTGTCTGAGCCTCAGGGTTCGTAACTGCAAATGGGACTGGTAATGACTATCTTACCATGAGATAATTGTGTCTAGTACGCTGTTGGAAACCCTGGTGTCATAGTAGTTAAGTGCTGTGTCTGCTAACTAAAAGGTCACCAGTTCAAAGCCACGAGGCACTTCTTGGAAACCATATGGGACAGTTCTACTCTGACCTATAGGGTCACTGTGAGTCAGAATCGACCTGACGGCAGTGGGTTTGGTTTTCTTTTTAGTATACTACTTACCGCACACTGGTTTCAGCGAACAGTAACTGTTATTAGTGATAATTACATAGTAATTAGCAATAATGCAAATTCTGTGTTTTCTAGATAAATGGAACGAGCTCTGGTGGCACAAGTGCTTGGCTACTGTCTGATAGGCAGTGCCTTGAACCTACCAGCTGCTCCGCAGGAGAAATGAGCTAGTAATGTGTTCTCATAAAGACGACCACCTAGGAAAACTCTACATGGACGTTCTCCTCTGTCATGTGATCCCACGAGTCAGTGCTGACTTGACAACACACAATCACAACAACATAGATAAACTGAGACTGAGAAATATACCATGACTTTCTAAAGACCTTTGGTCTGTTAATGGATAAGAGCATAGGCTCTGGTATTGAATAGACCTTGAATAAAATCCCAGCTCCATCCTTTACTGACATGCTGACTTTGGGCAGGTAGTTGAACCTCTCAAAATTTCAGTTAACTCACTAGTAAATGGGGAACACTGATATTTACCTCACAAAACGGTTATCAGGAAAAGAAATGAATTAATGTGTAGTAGATGGTTTACAGTCCAATGTAATCTATGTCAAGTTTGGTGAAAGGTAAGGAACTTGAGCCAGAATGTAGGTTAACCTGGGCTTCCTTCATTGAGAAAGTCTTGGTTCCCCCCCCCAAAAAACATCAGCTGAACTAAATAGTGGCTTGGTGATAGAGTTGATTTACATTCTGACACAGGATGCTTACCTCCTTGTTAACTGTACCAAACATTCACAGCCCAGCGTTAGTCTATGGATATAGTTTGAGTAGCACAGACTTATACCATATCTGGCTTAATAAGTGATAGCAGTTATTGATGTCGATGTTGTTGGCAAAGATGAGAACAGAAACCAAGTCTCCTGAAGGACATCGTAATGATAATTTTGACAATCATTCCAGTATCTGGTTACAGTTTTCAAACCACATTCAATATTTATTCTTTGTTCTGATTCTCATTACTCTTGACCTAGTGTTTCGTTTGTTTTGGGGGTCACTCTGCTCTTCTTTCCTCCCCATATTCCTAAATATTTAATGTGCTTCATTTGTTCTCTAGTTTGAACTCTTTTGTTTCAGACAACAACTGTGTCTTGACAACTTGTGCCTTTTTCATTTCCAGACTTCTTTTTATCTATAATACTCGCACTATAACTGGAAAAAGATTTTAAGGTGGTTTTCATGAGAAGCAATAAGCTACTTAAAAATAAATCTGGAAAGAACAAAAACAGATAGTGTAGAGAAAAGACGGAATTTCATGAGGAAATGGGGAGAAAGCTGTTACTACAGCGGCACATTCAAGTTTACCACTGAGCTCTCCGGCAGTTAAGGCAAAATGAGAAGTAATAGGTAAAACCCAAAACCAAACCTACTGCCTTTGAGTTGATTCCGACTCAAAGCGAACCTAAGGGATAGAGTGGAACTGCTCCATAGACTTACCAAGGCTTGCTCAGTGGATTGAAATTACTGACCTTTTTGGTTCGCAGACATAGCACTTAACCAGTATGCCACCAGGGTTTCCAAGTAATGACTAGTCATGTTTTATTTCACTGTTTGATGAAAGGAAATATGTCAGCAGTTCAGAAGAGGACAACTTTTTTTATGACACTCTTTCTAATCAGAATTTGTCATGTGGTTTTGTTTTAACTCCCACAGCTATGGTTTGAAGCTTAAAAAAAAATAAAAACAAATCCGTTGTCATCAAGTTGATTCTGACTTACAGGAATCCTGGGACAGAGTAGAACTGCCCCGTAGAGTTTCTGAGGACGGTGGATTCAAATATCCAGCCTCTTGGTTAGCAGCCACAGCACTTAACCACTATGCCACCAGGGTTTCTCATTTGAAGCTGGGCGATTCCCAGTTCCTTTAGGAGATTCTGATGTATCCTTTCTCTTTCCCTCTTCCTTAGGTGAAGTACAAGGAGGATTATGAGAGGTCCCGGGGGAAGCTTATCGGAGTAAAGGGTGTGCAGGGGGATTCGCTCATGAGACACTCGCTGCAAATGTCCAAGCTGCAGAGTGAACTGGAGTACAGGAAGGGATTCGAGGACACCAGAGCCCAGTACCAGGTCTCCCTGGACATGGTGAACCTTGTGCATGCCCGCAAGGCTCAGCATTTAGCCACAGACGTAGGTTACAAGACGGCGTCGCATGACTTCACTGCTTTACCAACAGACATGAAGGTGGAATGGGCCAAGAAGGCTTATGGTCTACAGAGTGACGTAAGCACTGTGTGTGTGTCTGTGTGTGTGCACGCGCATGCACGTGTGCTTGTTCTAACACCAACATTTTCCCAACTCCTTTGAGACAATTGTTTATACTTACGGCTCACCAACTAGGGTACCATCAGGGAATTTTAGCTTTCTAAGGGTTCAGTTTTTATCCAAATGATGCCCATTTTTAGGTTCTGTACTAACAAGTCAGAAAAGCAGGGAACTACTTTTCCTTCATGGGGTTCTCATCTATTTATGTTTTCCACATTTCTTTTTATTTTAAAGGGAATGATATGTTTGTAATATTCTTACCTGTGGGCTGTTATTGATGAGAGGGTGTCACTAATATTCATCCCAACAGTAGAAGTGCCTGATTTTGAAATGAGCAGCTTTTTGCTAGTCAATCCTCTTCCTCCCTAGAAAATTCACCCCTCATCCTGACTTCTCTATTCTTTGTTTTCAGTTGACATTTTTTGGCAATAACTCTTTCTTTCTTAATAATCTTATACTGTGTTTAAGGCGTAAGTTTACCCAGCAAATTAGTTTCCCATTTAACAATTTATGTACAGATTACTCGATGATATTGGTTACCTTTTTGACAATGTGTTGTGATTCTTATTGATTCTGTTCTGGTTGTGTCATTTCCAGTAGTCTGGTTCCCCCCCCCCCCCCCCCCCGTTACCGTCTCACCTTTACAACAGAATAATTTTTGACCATTTTGTTTCCCATAGATGATTTTTAAAAAGAACTCAGTCCTCACAAGTGATATTCTTTATGAGTCAGTTGACTTGTACAAGAAAGTGGGTGCATTGCAAAGGCAGTTCAGCTGCAGCCAGACTATTACACATTGGGGGCAGTATAGACACAGCTGTCCCGGTGGGCTGGCGCAGGACAGACAGATGATAGGCTGGTTTTACAGGAGTAAAACCATTTAAATGTCTTTCCATTAAAACTACTTGTTCAATAGCAGGTAAAGAAAGGAGAAATACCTCTCACCCCCTCCAAGGTGCGTGCATAAGAAGAAACGACACTGTGGGATGCCTCGGATGTCTTGTGAAATTCCCTCCAGTGGCTCCCCACCTGCGCTCTGTTGTCAATCCTCATTTCTTTTCTCCGCTGCCTGTCATTTTAAACAAGGAAACTGGCCTAGTGACAGTGAGGAGGGGCTCCTCTCCCAGGTAGAAATGTGGCCTTAACGAAAGGGACAAGGTGGATGTGTCCCTCCCGCTCCACCCCTGGTGGGGCTGGGTGTGGCCCGCCGCCACCCCAGGCAGAGGGGGCTCCAATTAAAGGGAAGATTAATTTTACCTTTCAGAGCCCTACCTGTGACTGGGCAGAAACTGCTAAGACAAAAGCGACATCTAATTTGACTCAGCGGGCACCGTGGTGAAGTCGGGCGCTGTTAATAGCCCTTTAAATGTCTGTGCACCAACAATGGTCTGTCTTTTCTCCCGCTTTCTCCTTTCTCAGAACCAATACAGAGCAGATGTGAAGTGGATGAAAGGCACGGGCTGGGTCGCCACCGGGTCATTAAATGTGGAGCAGGCAAAGAAGGCAGGAGAACTCGTTAGCGAGGTGAGATTTCCTGACAGCGTGCAGCAGGCCCGGCCGCATTAGGCGTGCTGCGCTTCTGTATAAAATTAAAATAATTTCCACTCAAAAGGCAAAGAAGAAGGCAAAGCCACATGAAAGGCCTGCAAACCCAGGCTGGGGCTGGTAATTAGAGGGAAACCACATACCAAACACACCCCAGTAGGGACCCAGAGAGCCCAGGCTAAAACAAAGTGGGTGACAAATGATATTATGAATAATAATGACAATCAAACAGAACTCAATTGCTACCCACCTTTGCTACTTACCTTTTTAATGAAGCAACACAGGAGAGATGATGAAAAGATACATTTATTACACTCAGAAAGCCATTTTGTGGCTTTCTGCACACTTTCTTCCTCTTTCCACCCCAGTATAAACAGTTTACGGACATTCACGTAGTGTCCAGCGTGTGACGAACTCTGTTTTGTTGGCGGGTGGTCTCACTTTCTAGTTAAAGCTCACTGCTACCTACCTGGAGCCACCCTGGTGGCCCCTGAGGCCCCATGACTGAGAAAAACAGCCCCTCCGCGCATTGTGGGACAGTGTCATTGAGTGCTTCTTTGTTTGTTGTGTAACTTTTTTAAGAAAAAAATACACTGATTTTTAGAGCATTTTTAGTGTACAAAAAAGTTGTACAGAAAGTACAGAGGGCACCCTGAGTGACCTGTCTCCTGCCACCAATATTTCATCTATTAGCCAATATTTCATCTATTATTAATGTCTTGCTTTAGTGTGGCGACTTTATTACTGTTGATGAACTGAGACTGATATCTTGTGATTGACTAAAGTCCATAATTGACATTAAAAAAAATGTTGCAGTGAAGTCTCTGACTCGTGGTGTCCCCATGAGTGTCAGAGTGGAACTGTGTGTGCTCCCTAGGTTTTCCATTTTTCAGAAGTAGATAACCAAGTCTTTCTTTGGAAGTGCCTCCACGTGCCTCACACCTCCAATCTTTCAGTTAGCAGTCAAGTGTCTTAATGACTTGCAAGACCCAAGGACTCCTTTTTAAAGACTTGATCAGGGTTTCTCAAACTCAGCAGTACTGACATTCTGGGCCAGATAATTCTTTGTCAAGGAGGGGATCCTGTGCTCTGTAGAGTGCTCAGCAGCATTTCTGGCCTCTACTCACTACAGGGAAACCCAGGTGGTATAGTGGTTAAGTGCTACGGCTGCTAATCAGAAGGTTGGCAGTTCAAATCCGCCAGGCACTCCTTGGAAACTCTATGGGGCAGTTCTGCTCTGTGGCAGTGAGTTTGGCTATTCATTAGATGCCAGTAGCATCCAGACATTGCTATGTAACCCTAGGGGGCAGAACTGCCCCAGTGAAGGGCTACTTGACCAGAGACACCAAGGATTGTTGGTGAGCTCTTGTCACAGAGGCTGAAAGCCCTGGGGCAACCCAAATCCCCCTGTTTGTGTCTTTTGGGGGAGGAGTTGGCACAGATGGCCAGAAAACACTTCTTTGCCTTAGTTGCCTTCAGGGTAGCCTGTTTTTTCTGGGCTTTTCTGGGAGGGGAAGAGATAATCATGACCATAGCCTTGAAAACTCTATGGGGCAGTTCTGCATTTACCTATAGGGTTGCTATGAGTCAGAATTGACTTGGCAGGAATGGGTTTGGTTTGGGGTGATAGCCCAGAAGACTTCCGCTTTGGCAGTGAGCCTCCTAGAGCCTTGTTTTGAGAAGAACTTTCAAACTGATTCGATAGTTATAATGATGAGACACCTATGTGGATTTTTCAAACACACCTGCCTAATGTTAATATTTTCCTATGGGAGAATGTTCTAGTTACTCATTAGAGTTGGTTTCGAAAGTGGCCCCTCTCTGATTGGCCTGATTTTAGAGGCCTTGTTCCACAACTAAACACCCCCAAGTTGTTCAGTCAGATAGAGGAGAGGCCTTCTTAGGGTGACGGACATGGACACATCCAGGAGCAAACATCTGCATTTGAATATCACCACTCCCAGACTCCCCGTGTGGGGTTACCCTAAAAGGAAGTGAAGAATAAAAGCCTTTATATGCATCCATAGTTCAGGCCTTGAGATGATTCCTCTTTGTGTCTCAATGTGGCAGCCGAGGGGTATTTCTGAACCATTTATTTCACAGTGGTCTCATTTTGCAATCTCATTAAACAAATATGCTTACATTCCTTGATCTCTTTGCCTCCTCAAAAACCAAAGCAAACCTACTGCCACTCATAGCGACCCTTTAGGGCAGAGTAAAACTGCCCCGTAGAGTTTCCAGCGAGTGCCTCGTGGCTCTGAACTGTGACCATTCAGTTAGTCGCCGTGTCACCTAACTGCTGTGCCACCAGGGCTGCACTTTGGCAGTTGCTCATCCTTAAGCTTTAGTAAGGCAAGCCAGTTTCCAGCAGATTCTCGGTTTAGTGTCAAATTAGGCTGACCTTTTAACTTTCAGGCTGAATATCAGGCACTGCTCAAAGATCCCCAAGTAAATACACACCTATCCCTGAAAGCAGCTGTCAGCAGTCAGCAAACTTTTTGTATAAAAGGCAAGATAGTAAATATTTTCAGCTGTGCACGTCATAGGTCACTGTTGCAGCTACTCAACTCTGTCTTGTAAGCCAAGAGTCATACCAAAAAAAAAAAAAGACCCTAAACTGATTGGGTTTGAGTGGATTCCAACTAATAGTGACTGTATATGATAGAACGGTGGCCTAGTGGGGAAGTGCTACATCTGCTAACCAAAAGGTCAGCAGTTCGAATCTGCAAGGTGCTCCTTGGAAACTCTATGGGGCAGTTCTACCCTGGCCTATAGGGGCGCTATGAGTCGGAATCAGCTCTACAACTGTGAGTTTTATATGATAGAATAGAGTAGAATAGAAACCCGTGGGGTTTCTAAGGCTGTAATCCTTACAGAAGGAGGTGCCACATCTTTCTCCCAAGGGGCAGCTAGTAGGTTTGAACCACCAACTGCTGACCTTCCAGTTTTCAGCAGAGCACTTTTACCACTGTGCCACTGGGGCTCCCAGGCAGTCAGAAACAGTACATAAACAATAAGACCTCATTTATAAAAACTGACAGTGGGTCATTTGGATGGATATTGGGGGTTGTGTCTTCTTAAAGCAGCCCAGCATACAGAAATCCCAACCAGATAAACAAGAGAATGTTATAAAATGATTGTTTGATTTGAGAAAACATACAGTCCATGGCTCCATTAAAATAGCAACCATTTCCAGCCCAAACCAACTGCCGTCGAGTTGGGTCCAACTCATAGTGCCCCTAGAGGTCAGGGCAGAACTGCCCCATAGAATTTCCAAGGAGTGTCTGGTGGATTTGAACTGCCGACCTTTGGGTTAGCAGACATAGCACTTAACCCACTGCGAGCAACCATTTTAGTTCCCTGGAAATGTACTTTAATCAGGAAAAAAAAAAAAGGAATTAATTGAAGTATGGTTTTCTGAATACTTTAAAATTGGGTACCTCAGTCTTTGCTAGCATGCAATTTCTTTGTAATTTTGTCTTATTTTGTTCCAATGTTTTTTTTCCAATGGTATGAGGAGCCCTTTAGTAATAGCATCCTTTTTTCTAATTATTGTAATATTTTAAAGAATTGATAACACACATTAACTGAACCAGGCTCTAAAGTAACTGGATGGTATGTCCTCACTCACTGTTAAATACAGGGTATTGACTGTGATTGTCTCTGACAAGTACTTTTGTGCACATAGAAAACAGAACACTCCCATTGTTAAATGTCACTATGGAGACTTTCTTGCTTCGAAGACAGACCCAAGCTCCCATTGGTAAATAAGTGGAAGACCATATTTGAAGCCTGTCCTAAGTATGTCTCCCAAAGTTGTTTACTGGCACAAACAAATTTCTAGGTGTTATCTTTCCACCAGGTAGAAATGCTTTAACATTAATTGGCATGAGGTTATTCTTAAATTGAAACAAATATTAACCTGAAGGCACCAAGGAGGTAAAGATGGGGGAAGCCGAATAATAATTATGTTCACAAATTCACTCTAATCTCAAGCAACCTATGATTTTCTCTTTCAAATGGCATGAAAAGAGCAGCACAAAATTCACAGCTTTGATCTTTTCCCACTCAACAGAGGAAGTACCGTCAGCATCCTGATGCTTTGAAGTTTACCAGTATTAAAGACACTCCAGAGATGGTCCAGGCCCGGATTAGTTATACCCAAGCCGTGGATGTAAGTGATAATATATATACATTATGACTGTAAGAGCGGGCTCTTCTTTCAATGCCATGATTGAAGCGCAGGGGTTCTTGGGCTTGCTCCTTCTGTTGTCCCAAGGATGAAGGAGCTTCTTGTCCTTTGCAGAGGTGCACTTTAGAGGGGGTGCTTCCTCATTAGGATGCAAATGGGGTGTGACTGTATTTCAGGTGCCAGGTGGGGCTCTGCCACCCCGCAGCCCCAATGTGCTCCTTGACTGCCATTTGCATGTCTCACAGATGTGTCTGTGGTTGGCACTTTTGCTGTCTCCTTCTGTTTTCCAGTCTTGGTTCCAGAACTGGAACTTTGGGTGAAATTCTGGGTAATTAGCATATCTAAGGCATGCTCAGGCTTCTTGGGAAATAAAGGTTGGAATTGATTCCAAAGACTTTGGAAATGATTTGGGTCTGATTTATTCCAGTCTGGGTCAACTTAGAGCCATTACCCACGTCTCCTCTAGGATGTGAAACTGAAATGTGGCCTTTTGTGCCTCTAATGCAAGGTTTTTGGAGACTGAATTGATTGAGGTCCTGTTAAAATTCTCTTTAAGACGTGGACTGGTCCAGTCTGGCTGATTCTGCTGAGAGAGCCCATGGAACTTTGTACAGGGAAGACACAGCTTTCACATTTCTGCCAGCCATTCAACTTGCCAGGAAGGAAATTTAAAATCCTTGGGCGAGGGATATCAAAGTTATCTCTGCCGTTTCCCAGCTTTTCAAATTATTCAGGGTCACTGTTTTTCAGTTTTTCTGAAATGGCCTGAGCACCTGTTAGAATGTGTGATGGAGCGATTTGCAAAGCTGTGGGGCTAGGAACTTAATCACTTCTGAAAATCTGCTCATCAGAATCAAATTGAATTTTGAGAAACGCAGATGGTCAGACACAAACTTTTGTACGATAAAAAAATATATACCTGTATCTTCCTTGCACTAGCCAACTCTAGGGGGCGCTGCTGTGATGCGCAGGAACTTGGGCACTGCTCATAAGACCGGGGTTGGGAAAGCCCTGTTTGGAAACTTACTCTGGTGACAGGGCTATTCAGCTGATGCCAACTCCATGTGTCGTGGCTAGCTACCAGGAAATCACAAGCCTGCATCAGAGCTCTGAATGAACAGAGCTCTAGACTCACTCAGGGACGTTTAGCAGTGCAGGAATCCTGAGACAGGGAAGGGAGACAAGGACTAAAGTTTATATGCGGAAAACGTCATGCGTGGAAGAGCCATCTCCTCCTATGTCTTCTGAATGTTGAAGCCTTCTCATAGCTTGTAGTTAGAGACAAAATTAATGGAAGTTACTGGACTTTATTTTCCCACTTGACACCCATCTCAGCTGTACAGTACAGATGCAGTGTGAACTGCGGGGAAAGTTTCAGCCTGTCACGTTCTAAGCTGGAGTAAAAGTAGGGAGGGAAGGACAGGCATGTCACTGAGCTAGCTGTGAAACCCAGGCAGAGACAGGGAGCTCATGTGCGCGTGTTCCCACCAGGCAATGGCAGCTGCCACACATCTGTCTCTCAGTGTAACTTGACAATGACCATGCTGGGGAGGCTTCCGTGTTTAACTCCAAACCTCTCTCCTACCACAGAGGTTATACAGGGAGCAAGGGGAAAACATAAAGCATCATTACACACAGACGGCTGACCTCCCGGAAGTCCTGCTAGCAAAGCTGAACGCCATGAATCTCAGTGAGGTGAGGCTGACAGAAGGGATGCTGGTTTGAAATAGGGGACAGCAGATCTGATCTTATGGTGTTTGATCTTACGGTGTGCTCTGCTCTCGCCATCTTGAAATTTTGTATGGTAAAACTCATGAAAACCAGAACCTGTGTTAAGGCAGAAGCCTGTCAGAAAAGGAAAAACTCAAATGTTTCCATAAATTAAAAAAAAAAAAAGTTGTCATTGAATTGATTCTGATGCATAGCTACCCTATAGCAAACCTACAGGGTTTCCAGGGAGCAGCTAGTGGATTCGAACTGCCAACTTTTTGCTTAACAGCTAAACAGAGTGTTAAAAAAAATGACTGTGCCCTGTCAAAGGCAAAAAACTTGTCAAACCTGGAAAAATAAGGCAATCCTGTTGAGTTCTGGCTGTCACAGATTTCACTGTGACTGTCTTTAAACTAGGGGCCATGCATTTCTATTCGCAATGGGCCTTGCAGATGGTGGAGTTCCTAGGCGATGCACACAGTTGACCTCCTTGGTTGCTAAGTGAAAGGTTGGAAGTTCAAATCCACCCAGAGGCACTTTGGAAGGGTGGCCTGGAGATTAGCATCTGGAATATCAGCCGCTGAAAACCCTGTGACACAGTCCTGTGCTCTGACACATGTAGGGTTGCCATGAGTCGGAATTGACTCAATGGCTGCTCGTTTTGTCTGCAAATTGTATAGCCCGTCTTGCAGAAGGATCAAGTTTGTGTAAAAGAATGAAACTGAGGTGCATGTCTCTCCTCATACTAAAGGCACCTGGGTCAAGGAGCCACTATTATGTCGTAGTGCCAGAATCTGCCTGAGTACAGCCAGTGGCTGTGCCAGTGGACGGCGTGGGGACTCAGCTCCGTAATCCCTATCAACAACCTCTTCTTAGATAGAGAGTCCTGATCTTATGTGAAGAACTATGTATATAAAATCTACATGCCTCCTTCTTCCAATCAAATTGCTGCTCAGAAAAATCTGGGTCTGACTCGCTCCAATGACCTTGACGTAACCAGCGTCTATGGCTATATTCCTAAGGGCAGCCAGAAGCAGTATGCAACTCTTGGGTAGTTTTTTGCTAACCCACAGAGACCCTCTAAAGCCAACTGGGTGAAAGGAGGGGACGGACGGCCCGCACAAACCTCATTTTGGTCCAAGAGAGTTTAGGAAACCAATGAGTTACCCAAAAGTCTGTTTGTACACGTCTCCCCAACAGACTCGTTATAAGGAGTCCTGGAGCAAGCTTCGAGATGGCGGGTACAAGCTGAGGTTGGACGCCATTCCATTCCAGGCAGCAAAGGCTTCCGGTGAAATCATAAGTGATGTAAGCACCACAAAGGTTTTATACCAACCAGTTTTCACTCCTTTTGCCCCTAACTCTGATCTGCCTTCTTTTGCCTGTGGTTACTATCCCGTCTTCTCTAAACCATCTTCAGGAAATCAGATACTGACCACTGAGGAACTATGTATTATACAACCAAAAAAATCCCCAGTCTAGGGTGCAAAGCCAAATGATGAATTGTAAACTAGGCCCCCGGCAAATGAACACACCTGCCACCAAGCATTTTCACAAAGCCAGTTGATGTAAAAAGACTGCTAACAACGCACCCACCTTTTCCAGCCTGGACCGCCCAAGTGCTAACCATCCTACCATTTCATAACAGTGCCCTTTAGTCATTGGGAAGCTTGCATATGAAAGAAGAGACCTTTTGACAACTCCCACTCATTTTCTTTGAAGTCACCCAGTTACTGTCAAAAGAACAAAACATTTTTGCCCAGTACCCACCTCTTCCATTCCGTGTCCCTTGTCCCTGAGCTGTTCCTCTCTCTGCTCTCTTTCCCTTTAGTATAAATACAAAGAGGCATTTGAGAAAATGAAAGGACAGATGCTTGGCTCCCGGAGCTTGGAAGATGATCGCAGCCTTGCGCATTCCGTGTACGCAACCTCACTGCAGAGCGATGTAAGTCGGGAACAGTGAGCTGGGAGCTGTGTGACCCCCCTGAGCTGTGCTCAAGGCCCAGCTAACTCGCTTCCTCTGCCCTTTGGGATGTGGGTACTGGCTGTGTCACTGACAAGCTGTGTGACATTGTTAATCACTTAACCCCTCTGGGCTGCAGCTTTGCCCTCTGTGAAGGGAGAAGTTGGACCAGTTGACCTTTTGGTTCCTGTCCAGATTAGGCATTCAACCAGTGGCCACAGATGGAGGCACGTGGACTGGATCTGACCTACAGATATGTTTTGCTTGGTCTGCAGGGTGATTAGGGGAACAACTGAATTAATTGGAAATCTTTACAAATGGAAAAGTTCACATGCAAGTTTTAGACATCTCACCAAAAAGTGGGTCTGGATTCTCCAAGGCTACAGTTGGTTCACATTGGTTGTTGACAGTTTCATTTAGAAGGGACATGAAGTCTCCTGGTCATACAGCTGCCCCTGCTTCTTGCTTCCCTTATTTCTGTTACCTCCTTGGCCCCTGTAGGCATCTGAGTTTGCAGCCTTTGACTGCAGCCTTCTAGTTCCTAGTACCCACGTGTGGATGCTGTCTTCTTGCGCATATAAGTTGGCTAATGGCAGGGATAAGACCGAATGTGCGTCCAACACACTACAGAGAACTAGATACTTCTCTGTGCCATGTCTTATTTCTCAGTCAAACTATCTCTAGGAAATTGATCCTGTTATTCATCCTGGGTTGTTGATACGGAGTCTGAGACTCTGAATGGCTCAGTCTTTTGCCCAAGGTCAGCTAGAAAGGGCCAAAGCCAGCACATGGATCCAGTGCTACATCTCATGTTCTCTGCCTGAGTTTCCCCATTTCTTACATAATTTCCCTTCCTGTCTTGGGCTGCTGACCCAAGAGTATGGGGTTGGACATGAATTCTTCTTGGACCTGTGTCCCAGTCACCTGGTACTGCTATAACAGAAATACCACAGCAGATGGCTTTAATAAAGAGAAGTTGATTCTTTCACAATCCAACAGGCTAGAAGTCCAAATTCAGGGTGCCAGCAGCCCCAGGAAAAGCCTTTCTCTCTCTGTCAGCTCTGGACGAAGGTCGTTGTCATCAGTCTTCCTGTAGTCTCGGAGCACCTTAGTGTGGGCACCTCAGGTCCAAATGACGCGCTCTATATGATCACTGCTTTCTTAGTGGAATGAGGTCGCCATGCCTCTCTGCTCATTTGCGTTTTATATCTCAATGACATGAGCTGAAGACACTATCCAGTTTTGCAGATCTTAATTATACAACTGCCACAACTCTATTGCATTTTATCATAGTCACAGTGTTGACAATGCATAGATAAATCACATAAAATGATGGACAGTCACACAATACTGAGACTCAAGGGCCAGCCACATTGACCAACATTTTGGGGAGACGCAATTGAATCAGTGACACCCTGTGATAAGTGTAATGGGAGAGGTACAGAGGGTAGAGAAGTATCAAGGGCTGACTGGAGCTTCTGAAAGGTGATAACGGAGGAGGAAAGGGAGGAATGGTAGTGATTTTACAGCTTATTCCCAAGACAGTCCTGAGCAAGCCTCAGAGACCTTAACCTAACTTCTCAGAGGCCCAAGCATGGTGCTGAAGACTTGAAAATGGGCCTACCCCTTTATTTTCTTGAGAACATGTTGGCGGAATACCCATTTTTCAAGACTGGCCCTTCAAGCTTCCAGCCCTCTGTCAGTGGCCCCTAGATCTAGCTAGAAGGTGGCTGATGCTTTGAGCTCTCCATAAACTAGCATAGAGGAGAATCCCTAGTGTCTAACATCTGAGCTTCGATTGGTGGTGGGGAGGAATACAGTGGCAGGTCACAGGCTAGCCAGCATCTTTTTGCATCTGGAAAATGCAATGAACTAGAGACTTGAGCATGGAAGTCACTGATAATCATGTCTGTCACTTGAACATCTGTATTCTCTCCAACTGGAGAAACCATGACCTTCTCCACTCAAACCAGTGTCCTCTGGGGGCCAGGGATGGTGAATATCAGAATCTGATTGACCCCTTCTTCATGATCTAGTCCTTCAAGAAAGGAGCACTGGCCCTTTGAGGAACGTCCCCCAGGCTTGCCTGGACAATGGCAGTACAGTTGCCCTCCCTGATGGTCCAGAAGAAAAGAGTGAAATAGTCACTGTTGATTTGTCTGCCCCTCCAGGTGAATTACAAGAAAGGCTTTGAACACTCGAAGGCACAGTTTCATCTGCCATTGGACATGGTAACTTTGGCGCATGCCAGAAAAGCTCAGACCCTGGCCAGTGACCAGGACTACAGACATCCACTCCACCAGTACACTTCTTTGGCAGAAGACCTGAGGCTGTTCTGTGCCAAGAAAGCTCACAAGTTGCAGAGTGAGGTAAGGAGACCTGACTTCTCTTTGGGGCTCTGTTTTTCACTTCAGTCTGCCCATGTTTCAGTAGTCCCGCAAGCTCTTGTGAACTCAGTGTGGCCTCCAGAAATCCTCTAGAACTGGGGTCTTCTTTTGAAAAACTGTCCTGGGATTCTGTCTAGACCTCAATTGCCATGACACATGCCTAACAACAGTGATGACCATTATTATTTTTGTGTTTTAATGCGTTAACTCATCTGCTCTAAATAATAACCATACGTAGATAATCTTGATCCCCATTTTATCCATCAGTTGTAGTGAGGCGCAAAGTGATCTAGCTCGCCCAGATTACCCGGCTGTAAGTGACAAATGGGGTGCTGGGATTTAAAGTTACATTGTGACTTACAGGGAGTTCTTGAGGTAGCGCAAACAGTTAAGCATTTGACTGCTAACCAAAAGATCGGGGGTTCAAACCCACCGAGCAGTGTCTCCGAAGAAAGGTCTGCTGATCCGCTTCTGAAAGGTCCCAGCTGTGAAAACCTTCTGGAATAGTTCTACTCTGACACATAGGGAGTTGCCATGGGTTGGAATTGACTTGACAACAACTGGTTTTGTTTGTTTATGGTGTCTGTACCAAGATGCCCTCAAAGTTCATGGTTTTGCACATTCAGGGATTAGCAGTGGGACTACTTCTGCCCTCTGTGTACCACCTTTTCTGAGGATTGCTAAGACTTGTGGGGAGAGGTGGCACAGGGCACCTTTGGAACACACCCACTTCAGGGAAGAGAACGTTGGGAGGGGGGCAGGGAGATCAAGACCCCGTGATCCTTCCTGGGCCCTCCGGAAGTCTGCAGGCCTCCACAGCTCTCTGATGTGACTTGGAGCTCATCACACCTGTTTTCTGAAGCAGGCAGGCCCAGAGAGCCGGGGAGCACTGCAGAACCCCCCTCCCTCCCAGAGATATTCAGGCAGCAGGTCTTGGGGGTGCTCCCTTTACTCCCTCAACATGCTGGCCCTTTGTGCCCCGAGACTTGCTGGTAATAGGCTGTGTCAGAAAACAAAACACTGCACACAGCTGGCTAGCTGGTTTGGCAGTGTCTGCAAGCTGAGTGGTGCTCAGATCTGGGTGTCTGTCATCTGTTAGGATTTCTCATCTGTGTACGGCGTGCTCTGAATGACACAAACTGTCAGGAGCCTATGAGCAGCTGTAGGAACTGCCACGCTCTTCTCGAGGGCCTGTTTGTCACCTGCGCTGAGCCCTCGCTTGCTCTGCCTCTCACTGTGATGGCCATTGGAAGGCAGCTTGCCCACGGGGCACCTTGGTGGCTAGACGGGGGAACACTCCATAGCAAAATGAATTTGGAGACCCTTTAAACTGTCAGCCCCAATCATACGCAGATCCCTACAGACCCAGACAGGCTTTTGCCAAATTATTTCAGATTCATTTATTAGCTCTTTCTTAACCTATATTTAATTGATACCACCCGCTGTTGCTGGGTTTTTGTTTTCAAAAACCCATTAAGCCACTTGCACATGTGTTCAAGACAATTGACTTTCTAAACACACTCAGCTCTAGCCTTGCATTTTTGATAGCCCGCATTAAAATAACAATGTGTGTAGCATTCCTTTCATAGCTACTCAGAAACAAGTCACAGCAGAATTATTTTCTTCTGACCTACATTTCCCCCTGCCCAACTAAGCATGTTATAGGAAACCCTGGTGGCATTGTGGTTGAGTGCTGTGCCTGCTAACAAAAAGGTTGGCAGTTCAAATCTACCAGGCCCTCCTTAGAAACTCTACGGAGCAGTTCTGCTCTGTTCTGCAGGGTCACTATGTGTCAGAATTAACTTGACAGCTCTGGGTTGGGTTTGGTTTTTGGTTAAGCATGTATTAAGAAGCTGTTCGTGGGTTAGCTGAGTCTTACAGCTGGAGACTGCTTTGGCATCGCATTCCAGTGGTGATGCTCTCTTGGCAATGGTATCCCATGAGTTTCTTGCTTCCTTGTTCTGAGAGTTTGACTTTTCTGATTCTTCGCACTGTTCCTTCCAGAATTTGTATCGGTCCGACCTGAACTTTATGCGTGGCACTGCCTGCGTCATTCCAGGAACACTGGAGATTGAAGGGAGAAAGAAGGCATCTGAGCTCATCAGTGAGGTAGCCGGCTGCCCTGGGGTGGGTGCTGGATGTCTGATATGTCTCCCGAGGAGAGGCACAGTTAGCAGTTTTCTTCCTCAAAGTGAGCTGGATGTTACACTGGTATTGGTGTGACTCACTGCTTCGCTTCTTGACTGGCCTGTCGGTGGCTTTCCTATTTCAGCCTGGATGACACTTAAGGCAGCTTTGCAGCTATAGAATCAATCCCCCTATGAACACAGAGGATTCATTCACTGGGTATGGAGATCATGGTGGTGCAAAAAGTTAAGCTCTCTAGACTACTAGCTAACAGGTTAGAGGTTTGAACCTTAGAGGTGTCTTGGAAGACAGGCCTGGCGATCGGCTGCCCAAAAGTCACAGCTGTGACAACCCTATGGGACAGCTCTGTGCACACATAGGGTCACCATGAGTCAGAATCGACTCAACAGCAACTGACAATGACACTCTAAGAGGTCCTTGTTAGCCTCCTGATGAGCAGTCTGGTAGAACAAGAAAGGAAGCTGGATTTGGAGACTGAAAGACAGAGACGGAAATCCTACGCTAGGACTCGTGTGCTGTGTGCCTGTAAGCTGGTGGCTTGCCCTCTCGGAGTGTCAGCTTCTTAGCCAAATGGAGATAATAATACTGCCCTTGTTTGTTTTTATAAGGCTTAGCAATAAATCTAAGTGTTGTGCTTCTCTGGCTAGTATGTATGAGATGGGTGCTGTAAGTTCATGAAAATTTGTCAGTTACAAATACATAGGGCTAGGATTTCAGTATCAGTATTTGCTTCAGGTTCAAAGAGAATCAATCTTTAAACTCCTGGGGGATCTTGTACACCCTCAAGAGGATGACAGTACTTCCATTCATGGTTGAGGCAAGGGCAGGAAGACATAATGGAAGCAGAAGGCATTCAAGGGCCAGTCTGAGTGAATTAGACCAGCTATGGTTTCCTTAAGGAGTGCTGGTGGCCCAGTGGTTAAGCCCTTGGCTGCTAATTGCAAGGTCTTTGGTTCAGACCCACTGGTGGCTGCGTGGAAGAAAAGACCTCATGATCTGCTCACATAAAGGTCACAGTCTAGGAAATCCTATGGGGACATGTAACAGGGGGATTGGTTTGCTATGCGTTGATTAGGTGCTCTGGGAAAGCAGAATTGGCTTTATTGGGGGAGTTTAAGTTGAGCTTTCAGCTTTGTTTTTCCAAACAAATGTCTGAAGCGAGTAGTTTCAAAAACTTGTGGTGGATCAGAAGGCCCTTGGAGCTTTCAGAAATGTAGATGCCTGGGCCCCATGGGTGATACACCTCGTCCCAGTCCCAATCTCCAGGGGCAGACAGGTGTGTGTGTTTCAAAAGCTGCACAGTCGTTTCTGCTGCCCCATGACAGTGAAGAAGCCTAGATTTCTGGTGAGCAAAAGTTAGGAGCAAACCTCAAATTTAAGTAGTTGTGTTTGCGGTCATAGCAAAGGACTGGATTGTGTCTGGGTCAGTCTGTCCTGTTTGCTTCTCTCCTGCTTCTTTCCACGGAGGTCACAAGAGCAGGGAACAGACTGGCTTCCGAAGTGACAGACTAGCAGTCTCTGTACAGCAAGGTTTTATTACTTGAATTGAAAGAACCAGTTTAAAGAGCTTCTCGTTCCCCTCTTGTGTGTGACTGCAGAGCACATACCGTCAGCGCCCGCAGTCCCTCAAGTACACAGCTGTGACCGACTCGCCGAGCCTTCTGCATGCGAAGTTCAGCAATCAGATTACCAATGAGGTAACGTCTCCTGATGGCTTTTAAACACTGCTGGAATGTTCAGCTAGGTGTGTTTGTTTGTGGGGTGGTGGAGGTGGGGAGAACCTGGGGTTTGTATGGAGGCTTGGAATGACAAGAATGTCATTATATGGAGCCTCAACTTTCTGCAAACTGGAGTCTGGTGTCACAGTGGTTAGGGCCCGGCTGCTGACCAAAAGGTATACGCATTTCAAACCGACTAGCTGCTCCATGGGAACGAGATGTGGCTACTTGCTTCCGTGAAGATTTCAGCTTTGGAAACACCTCGGGGCAGTTCTGTTCTGTCACGTGGGGTCGTGGGGTCGTTGTGAGTTGGGATAGACTTAAAGGCACACAACAACAAACATTTCCGAGAAGAAAGAAGACCCAGTGGGAACTCTGCCTTAGTCTGTGGACTTGCTGCTCAAGTGTGGTCCCTGGCTGGTCCCTGGCTGGTCACTGGAGCTTGTTAGAAATGCCTGTTCCCAGTCCCCACCCCAGACCGACTGCATCCAAATGGTCATTTAATAAGATCCCCAGACAATTCCTTCGTACACTGAAGTATGAAAAAGTCCTGGTCTGCAATCCATTTGTTCTAGCTGTGCAAATACTGGCCAGCCAGTTCTGTACAGTTATTTGGAATGAGTGTCACAGGGAGGAGTTTTGGCTCTCTAAGGACAGTTTATGCAGGTGGTGTTTTTGTCAGGCTTCCGGATTCTCCAGCTCTGTTTTTCGGTCACTGTCACCCACTTCACATGATTAGCCGTTTCAGTCCTATGGGTTCTTCTCCTTCTTACTAGCTCATAAAGGTTTAAAACAGAGGTAAGATTGACCAGATAATTCAGTTATAAGTCATCATTAGTTTTTATTTAAGATTCTTCTTCCAACTCTAACAGTTGTGATTTGGCTATTTAAATTAATAGTCACTCCCTCACTCCAAGTTGAAAAGTCAGAGACAGCAGCTTGGTATAAAAAAATACAAAGAGAGAGCATCCATGACCTTGTGTTGTGGCTGTCACTTAAACAGACTTAACCTGTCTTACTACTGTGTGAACTGGATGCTGTGACAGGGACTGTGTTTCCTGTGATGGCCCTTGGCCTGGGGTCACTCAGCGACCACAGATTCATTTCTGATTGCTAGAAGAGGTATCTTCGTACTGGATGAGGCCATTCAGGGGTGCGTCGGTGGGAGTTCACCAGTGGAAGCCATCCAGGTCACTAGTGAAAGATGCGGACCAGGGCTGGGGAGCCTGCGCTCCACCGAGCAGGAGTTGCTGGGTAGTGCAAACAGTTCATGCACTTGACTGCTAATTGAAAGGCTGGAGGTTCGAGTCCACACACAGGCACTTTGGGAGAAAGGCCTGGCCATCCATGTCTCCAAAAGTCAGCCATTGAAAATGCTACAGACCTTAGCTGATAATCCAGCAAAGCAAATCTCAGATCCTTACGTGTTCCTTTTATGGTGGCATCATGATTAAGTGCTATGGCTGGTAACCAGAAGGCTGGCAGTTCACATCCACCAGACGCTCTTTAGTAACTGTTTGGAGTCAGTTCTCCTCTGTCTTACAGCATTGCTACGAGTCGGAATTGACACGATGGCAGTGGGTTTTTTTGTTTCTTTGTTTATTATTCCTCAACTTGAGTCAGCAAAGACTGTCTTTATGTTCTTTCACAAACGTGATTTTCCCAGTTGCAGATGGGAATCTCCTCACTGCAAAAACACATGACAGTTACTTTCATCCTTATTTTTGCCCAGCGCCTCTACAGAGCAGCCGGAGAGGATGCCAGGCACCAGTACACCACGACACTGGGGCTTCCGGAGTTCGTCCGAGCGAAGACCAATGCAGCCAATCTGAGTGACGTAAGCCTTTCTCCTCGCTGAAGTTCAAGGCTGCCTAAAGCTGCTTCCATCCACCTGTGTGAAGCCCACACAGCAGATACCTTTCTGCCATTCCCCAAAACTGTTTTTAAACATACCTTTGAGATGTCTGTGTTAAACATACCTTTGCACAGGTGCACTGATTGCCCCATGTGCTAATGAAATTTTTCTCTACAAAACAGACAGCATTCACTTGTCAGAAATCGATTCAGGAACATCGCGTTACAGAGGAAATGGGGAGCCTTTATGTGTCAATTCGTGCAATTTCTTTCTTTTAAAAGAAGATCTACGTGTGTTCCTACTTTAGGTGAAGTACAAGGAGTCTTGGCGGAACCTCCGTGCTCAAGGCTACAAGCTGACAACAGAGGCGCTTCCCTTCCAGGCGGCGCGGGCCTCCGGAGAGATCGCCAGCGATGTGAGTCGAATGCTGTGACCTCCCATCCTGCCCGATTTCTGTTCACTTCATGTAAAACACTGTCTACAGCTGGTTTTCCCGAATGAAAGCACATCTCTAACCATGCGAGACAGGCAGTCACCTACAGAATATATTAGTTATGAATGAGGCTCTTTGATGAAAGGAGAGAGAGAAAGCCTCTCCTAATCAGAAGCTGAGGTGTCCCTGGGTGGTGCAAATGCTTAAGCGCTTGACTACTAACTCAAAGGTTGGCAATTCAGACCCCCTCAGAGGTGTTTCGGAAGTAAGGCCTGGTGATCTGCTTCTGAAAATTCACAGCCGTGGAAACCACGGAGCGTAGTTCTGTTCTGCACGCCTGAGGTCGCCGTAAGTCAGAACTGACCTGAAGGCAGTCAACAACAACCAGAAGCTAAAGTCAGACCAAGGTCTTCAGCTGGGAGGAGATTATGACTTAGCAGCATCTAGGAAGTGATCCCTTGTAATAGCAAAGTGCCTGTTTGCCAGCTGCCCCCCGAGTTAGAAAGAGAACTTTCCACAGAAGTTATAACCCGGCCCATCTCTCGCCCTCTCTCTGTACTTCCATGAGCTGGTGTTAGAGTTGGCCGGCTGTGTTCCACCTTGCTGTTGATAGTGTCTTTAGCTTAGGGACATGAAGGTGACTTTCACAAACAAATCATAGAAAAGGTGGACTTCGAATAAACGGATTCCTTCTTTTTTTTATTGTGATTGAGTGGAAGTGTACAATCCAGTTTAAAATTACATGCTCGCCTATCTGCAACTCCTTCTGCTCTCCTTGCCCAATGACAGCACTCTCCTCCTTTCCATTCTATACATATCATATTCTCTTAACAACCTCCTGTCCCCTCCTCCCCACTCTCTTGGATAAACAGATTCTCTCTTTCGGGTTTATGGTAATGTTTTGCCAAGGATAAACACATGAAGCATGAGTTTTTCTTTCACCCTTTCTGACAAATTCCACTTGGCCAAAGGAGACAGAAGGAGAACGGAGTCCTTACTTTGGTCCTAAGGGCCTGATTTGAATTAGATAGGAAGAAGGGAGCTATGTTCTAATGGTTTATTTCCTGTAGAGGAAGATGTGCTCCTAGGCCAGGTCCAGTGTGGTCTGTCCTATAGTCAGCATCTGGTGTGAGGAGAGAGTCCCCAGTGGTACAAACAGTTAAGTGCCAACTACTCACTGAAAGGTTGGAGGGTTGAGTCTACCCAGAGGTGTGTCCAAAGAAAGCCCTGGCAACATATTTATGAAACATCAGCTGTTGGAAACCCTGTGAAGCACAGTTTTATTCTGTCACAGATGGGTCCCCATGAGTCAAAAAGTCAAAACCAACTCAGTGGCAACTGGTAGCTAGCAGTGTAAGAAACAGTGGCTTTTGTAGGGTCTACAGTGAAAACACACAGATGGAATTGCAGCAGGCTGGATGCTGGCCCCTGATGGGCTAGTTTTCCCTTCCAGTTTCTCTACAGACACGACTTTGTGAAGGAGCGGGGGCATCTCATCGGGGTCCGCAGTGTGGATGATGACCCCCGGCTCCAGCATTGCCGGCGGATGGGCCAGCTGCAGAGCGAGCGTCAGTATCGGAGGCAGGCTGCTGGCATGCAAGCCCGCTGCCACCTGCCCATGGACATGGTCAACCTGGTTCACGCCCGGAAGGCCCAGGCCCTGGCCAGTGACCATGACTATAGAACATGGTGCCATGCGTTCACGGCGCTGCCTGAGGACCTGAAGCTGGCCTGGGCCAAGAAAGCCCACGCCCTACAGAGTGAGGTAGGGGGGCTTTATGGGATACAAATGGAGCCTTGATCTTCTTCTATCTAACAAGCCTGGTATAAATCTCACCTCTCTCCCTCAGCTGCTTTGACTCCCCAGACAGCTACCTGCTTGGACTATATCATGCATATTGGATTCATTCATTTAATCATTCAGCAAATATTTGCTGACTGGCTGCTGTGTGCCGGGCACTGTCTGTCCTAAGGACCAGGTGATACAGCAGTTAGTAAGACAGTCAAAACTGCCTGTGTTCGGGGGCTTCCTTCTAGTTCCCCCATCAGAAATAAAAACAATAATCTTCATAGAGCTCTTATGCTGAGCTGAACCCTTGTAGTGCAGTGGTTAAATACTCAGCTGAGAGGTCAACCGTTCGAACCCACTAACTACTCTGCAGCAGGAAGATACGGCAATTGGCTTTTGTGAAGATGTACAGTCTTAGGCACCCTATAAGGAAGTTCTGCTCTGTCTTATAGGGTTGTTATGAGTCGGAATCAACTCAGTGTCAATGGACTTGCTTTTTTTATTGGTTAGTCAGAGCCAGTTGGAAATCCTGGTGGCATAGTAATTAGGAGCTGTGCCTGCAAACCAAAAGGTTTTCAGTTCAAATCCACCAGCTCCTCCTTGGAAACTGTATGGGGCAGATCTGCTGTGTCCTCTAGGTGCTCTGTGAGTTGGAATCCACTCAACATCAGTGTATTTGACTGAGCCACTCACTAAATACTTCGCATGGATTATCTTATTTAGTATCTAGGTGGTACTAGTACTACTCCTGTTTTTACAGATGGAGCAACTCAGGCACCAGGAGCTTCAGTGACACACCTAACTCCACACAACTGGTGGGGAAATGACTTGCTTAAGTCCATACAAGTGCTCCAGGCAAAGGGGTGCTCCAGGCAAAGGCGTGCTCCTAGCGCAGGTCTCTTGACTCCAGGTTCAGTGCTCTTTGGCGCCCCTAGGTGGCTGGAGTATGAACCTCGGTGCTCTGATACTGAAGCCAGCCCTCACAGTACTGTAGCAGGTGGCTCTTTGAGAAGCTGATAAACCATTTTAGCATCCAGACTTTTCTATTAGAGGCAACAAGAGCTCTTCCAGGGGTGAATTATCCACTAGGCAAGGTAAGCATGGTGTTTACCTTGCTTACTGGATGGATCATCTGTGATGAACAGTTTCCTGTTTTTTCAGCACATCACAGATTCTTCTAGGTAGGGCTGGCATCGGTCTCTCTCCCAAACCCAGAACACCTTCCTGCAGAATCAAAGCTTATTTTCTTATTTACAGTCCCTGACAGGGGCAGGTTACCCAGTAAGTAAGTTGAACATGGGCTTACTTGTGTTTGCTTACTAATCTGTAGTGACTAAAGAATGAGTAAGCACAAGTAAGCCTGTGCTTACCTCGATTACTGAGTAATCAACCCCTGAGCCCCTCCTCTGCAGGACAGTGTGAGGACTGAATGAGATAATGGTTCCAAATCCAAACACACCGTATACAGTGTAGTGATCATATTAATTCTTTATTATCAATAAGAATTCGTATTAATGCCATGATGATGTCCTCCCCGCCCCCCGTCTCCTCTCCACCTCCTGGGTGTGATGGTTTGTATTGCTCCTGGGCTAGAACTTGGGCTGACCCAAAATGGGGGTACAAGGAGACCTCAATGTGTGGATCTGAAGGTGGCTCCAGGCCTTAATGTCAGTGAGGGAAAGTAGGGAGGCTGCCATTTGGGGAAGCAGGTTGAGCTGGGCAGCAACTGAATCCCATTATCTTAGAATCCTTCTTGGAAGCTGTCTCTGGATAGCCGATTATTCTCCATGCCCTGCCCCTCTCCCCCCTTTTTATTGTGAAGTGTGGGGCCGGCGTGTTGTTTTTAGGGTCTGCATGAATAGTCAAAGCCGGGCTGAGAGCCGCGATATCAATAGATGAGCCATTTATAAGGGAGTCGGAGGTACACTCAGATCTTTGGGGAACTTGCATCTTGCTTTCTGACTTACCTGTGCTCGTACTGTTCAGCTCAACAAAAGGCAAGTTGAAAGAGCGCTCCCCACTTCATCTGGCTTATGAAAGGAGCAAGGCTCGGCTGTGAGAGGCCCTGTAGGATTATTCTCTGTAACTTAGAAATGTATCCAATTTTCTCTGTTCTTTATCAGAGCGGAAGGCAAAAGCATTGCCGGTGTGGACTGAAAGATCGGGGGTATAAAAAGCCATCTTACTGACATGGGGTTTTGAAACCTGGTCCTGCACCCGAGTGATGTCTCCTTTCCCCAGTTGGATAGCGGAGTGGAATTTGCACAGGGGTATTAACCAGCAGACAGTAGATCAGACACGAACCCTGTCTGAGGCCAGCTGTGAGGAACGCTGTGAATCCAGAAATGAAAGAAAACTAAAAAGGCTGAGAGGCCAATGTCTGGAGTGATGTTTTGCTTTACAGCAGAGCTTATATCTAAATTAGAGAAATGCCATCAACTTACTTTAGATCCAACTTGAGATTTCCTTAGAAAGGTTTTTTTTTTTTCTTTGCCACCATTAAAAATATTTAAGTTCTGTGAAAAGAAGAAGAAAAGCATTCACATGACTGCCCTCATTGTGGGTAACCGTGGACAGATCAAGGAACAGGAAAAAGGTTGAACATTTTAGGAGATACTTAAGCAGATACATTGTCTTTTTTTGAAAAACAAACAAAAAAATTATTGTGCTTTAAGTGCAAGTTTACAATCCAAGTCAATTTGTCAGACAAAACCTTGCACACACTCTGCTATGTAACTTTTAACTGCTCTCCCCACCCTATGACAGCGCACTCTTCCTCTCCACCTGTATTTCCCATGTCCATTCAACCAGCTGCTATCACCCTCTGTCCTCTTATCTCACCTTGGGACAGGAGCTACCCAGTTAGTGTCATGTATTTACTTTAAGAGGCACATTCTTCATCAATATCATTTTACATCTTAGAGTCCAGTCCAGTTGGTCTGAAGAGTTGGTTTCAAGAATGGTTTCAGCGCTGGCAGCACCCAGGCACCGTGTCTTTTGGGGACTCTCCAGTCCGTCAGACCATCAAGGCTGCTCAGGCCTATTACCTCACAACATCATTTATTTTTTTTTCCCCAGGAATGATGACATCTCATCTGTAGTCCTTGTTTTCTGGGCCCTTAAAATGAAGAACGAGGATGGGTCTTAGCCCACTTTTACAATACAAGCAAATCATTATGAGTAGCAGTGGGAGGAAAGGGTAAACTGAAGCATAGAAAGATTAAAACGGTGTACTCAGGATTAGCCAGTGGTGTCCAAGTTTGTTCTAGTGTTTAGAGTCCTGCTGTAATCAATCCCCACTTCTCCCCTCCCTGACTCCTCGAGGCACACATTCACCTAGATCCTTTTTCCATCAAGTCGATGCCCACTCATAGTAACCCTGTAGGACAGGGTAGAACTGCCTCATATGGCTTCGAAGGCTGGAATCTTTGCCTCATCCTTCTTCTGTGGAGCAACTGGTGGGGTTGAACTGATGACCTTTTTGCTTGGCAGCCAAACACTGTACGCATGCACCACCAGCGATCCTTTACACACACACATTTCAGTTATAGAGTGGTTCTTGCTCCTCAAGTGTTTTTATGAGAACAGAGGGGTTATAATCTCTGGGCATCAGAGAGAGAGAAACTGAGTCACATTTCAGTAAGGTTGGAGCTCAAAGCCTCTGTTACCCGCTGAACACTATGTAGACATTTTCCATTTGGGCAGGTGGGCAGTCGCCTCACTGCTGGAAGGAAGCCAAGTAGCTGATGCTGAGGCTTGAACCCACCTCTGCTGGTTCTTTAAGTGATTGCTGCCACCTGCCGCTTTGAATCCTGCTCACCCATGGGTGGGGGCCTCTGCTATCTTACGCACAATCTGCTATTTAATTCCTGGTGGAATGTACAAATGCCAGCAATCTGACTTGATGGCAGGCAGAAGGTACTCAGAGGCACTCAGAATGATGTAAAGATGCCTGATAACAAATGCCTTTGCAAGTAACGGGCTTCCTGCGATGCCCTGGTTTATTTTCACAGACCTTTTACTAATAAAAGCCAATGATTTCCTCCCTGAAGGTACGCTACAGATCGGACCTGATGCACATGAAGGGTGCAGGATGGCTGGCACTGAGCTCCCCCCTGATACAGAGTGCGAAGAAGGCTGGAGAACTCATCAGTGAGGTACCACCGTTGCACCGCCACTTTACGTACAGCTGACAAGAGCTCTTTGTTTCCTTTTGAAAAGGGTCCTCCTCACGGGGCGGGCTCCCAAGAAGGTCTCAGGCCACCTGGACTTCCTGGATTTTTCTCGGACCATTTGCAAGCAAATCTCAAAGTAAAATTAAAGATTTTCCCCCACATTAGTATCCTGCTGGGGAGCTAAACCCCAAACAAATATCCACTGCCTGTCCAGTCAGTTCTGACTGACAGATGGAATAGAACTGCCTCATGTGTTTTCAAGGAGCACCTGGTGGATTTGAACTATTGACCTTTGGGTTAGCAGCCATGGCTTTTAACCACTGTGGTACCAGGGTTTCTGGGAGCTCATGTCACGTTCCAAATTTGGGCAATGAAAGATGAGAGATGAATGACAAGGCTCCTAGTAGACACAATATGAACAATTAGGATCTAAGCTGGGCTGCTGCTTCCATGGGTCGGGGTGGAAATATGCACCCTCCACCTGCTGAATTTACTCATAGGGTCCAGTGTCTGGAGGGTGAACGATTTCACACCTCTCCCAGTTGCCATCCAGTTGCCCCAACTCCTGATGACCCTGGTGATGTGTGTCTGAGTAGAACTATGCTCCATAGAGTTTTCAGTGGGTGATTTTGTTTGCAGGCCTTTCTTCCAGGGTGCCCTGGGTGGACTGGAACCTCTAGCCTTGCAGTCAGCAGCTGACCTGGCTAGCTATTTTTACCACCTAAGGGCTCCTCGGGAAACCCTAGTGGTGCAGTGGGTTAAGTGCTACGTCTGCTAACCAGAAGCTCGACAGTTCAAATCCGCCAGGTGCTCCTTGGAAAGTTAATGGGACAGTTCTACTCTGACCTGTAGGGTCACTATGAGTTGGACCTGACTCGATGGCAGTGGGTTAAGGACTTCTCCATCAGACTCGACGGCACTTGGCTTGGCTTATGAGTTCAGACAATATCTCAAGTTACAGCAGGATAGTTGCATGACATAAACTCCATACTTACTGATGACAGCCTTGGGGTCCTGGAATGCCTGGGAGGGTGACACTGCTTTCTGCAGTTTCTTAATAACAGAAGTTACTGGAACAAGGTCCAAACAAGGCCACCCGGGGGGCTACATTCTGCTGTCTCCTGCAGTCCTTGGTTGAGTTGAATCATGGTATTTTGTAGCCTCCACCCTTGGAAACTTTATAGGGCAGTTCTGCCTTGACCTCTAGGGTCACTATGAGTTAGACCCAACTCGACAGCAGTGGGTGGGTCTTCAAGAGAGTAAACACCTGTATAATGCTCTGTATCACAGAGGCAGCATGGAAGGTTTCCATTCCCTTGATTGCACAGGACCACCGAGAAGAGAGACTTGTTTTCCGGGAATGTGCTTGGCACACTTGGTCCTGAGTAGATGGGGTTTGTGAAACTGCATCCAGACAAGTGTATGATGTCTCACTGTGTTTCTTGCAGACCAAGTACCGTAAGAGGCCAGACAGCATCAAATTCACGACCGTGGTCGACACCCCGGACCTGGTGCATGCCAAGAGCAGCTACGTGAACTGCAATGAGGTAGATCCCTTCTCCTCCCTCCTCTCAGGTGTGCAGTGGGGTAGACGTGAGGGCAGACCCTGCCTTTGCTGTCGTCACCTGGATGGTCCAGTTACGTCACCTCTGCTAACCTCAGGTTCCTCATTTCAGTAGGAAGAGTGATGAGAACAGCTATTCCGTAAGATTAAATGAATTAGAACAAAACAAAAAACCCTTTGCTGTGGAGTCAGTTCCAACTTAAAGTGACCCTATAGGACAGAGTAGAACTGCCCCAAAGGACTCCCTGGACTGTGACCTTTGTAGAAGCTGATGGCAGATCTTTCTCTTGGGGAGTGGCTGGTAGTTCCAATCGCCAGCCTTTTGGTTAGCAGCCTTTCGGTTAGCAGCCGAATGCTTAAACACTGCAGCCCCAGGGCTGCTTAAATGAATTAAATGGGGATTAAATAAAAGATTGAAAGCTTTTAACAAGTGCCTGGAACAATAAACACATTAAGTCAATAAACATCCCTTAGAGTTGGATGCCACTGGACGGCACTTGGTGACTATGGTTTTGCTGGTAACGGTAACAGTTGCAGTGCTAAGTACTGTTGATGAGACCTCACCAAACACAGACTCATGTATATTTTGATGGTTGATAGATGGTAATATCATCCAGAGCTTACTGTGATGAAGTTAGAGTAATAATAATAATAAGCTCTATTAAAAGCTTCTTTCTGCTTTTCCTCTCTGGATAATTTAGCCTCCTTTCCCCTCTCCTGTATTTATTATGAGGAATGGAAAGTTAAATCTTTTTTATTTTTTTCCCTGAAATTGCCAGGTGATTCAGCTTTACACACACAACAATTACACTACCTGCTTCTCACTGAGAGCCCGAGTGGTGCTGACTAATTCACAGTTGTAAAGCCCACACTGAACTTGGTAATGAATCAGAATACTCAACACTGTATTTTCTTTTCTTGATGGGACCCGGACACTTCCTAAAGTTTTTCCTAGTTCTAAAATCACCACTCTGAATATGGCAAATAAGATAACCCTTGAAATGTACAATTACGTCTTCCTCGGACCCAAGTGACTATAGAAACTTCAATTTTCTGAGCACATACTAAGGCATTTTATAATAAAAAGGAGTTATTAGCTGTTGTTTCTTCCTGTTACTATTACTCTTACTATTAAACAAAGAAAATAAGGCTTTGTTACTAGTAAAAAGTATGTCTGATGCTCAGTTACAAAGATTCTCTGAAATACTCATACACTTTACTTTGTTTGTAAAATACCTGGGTGTGTGTGGCCAGCCAGGATACCGGCTTGTGGCCCATGTGGAACAAATCTTTTTATCGCCTGATTTTTTTTTTTAATTTTGTTGCAAATACATAACACAGCATTTGCTAATTCAAGCTTAGTGACATCAGTTACATTAACCATGTTACGGAGTCCCTGGTGGAACAAACAGTTTAATGCTCAACTACAGGCCAAAAGGCTGGCACTTCAAACTTACTCAGAGGGACTTTAAGAGACAGGTCTGTGGTCTTCCCCGGAAGGGTCCCAGCCTTCAAAATGCTATGAAGTTCTTTTACTCTGCACACATTGGGTCTCCATGAGTCAGAACTGATTCTAACAAAAATGCAAAAATCTATTATGCAGCCATTACCCATAATCACTGCCGAAATTCCCATCCCATGAACAGACACTCCTGGCGAGCAGATGTAGATGAATGCTTTTACAGGGCCTGTGTAACACTAGCTGCCCCACCTGACTCTGGCCCTGTAGGTGACCTCCACCTGTCGGCAGGTTCTAGAAGGACGTTCTCCGTACGGAGGGCTGGGCTTCTTCCCCTTAGGTGGGCACTCGTGGGAGGGCAGGAAAGGGCATCAGCCTGCTTTCCCAGTGTGGCTTCAGTAGGTTCAGTACTGTACTGACGACGAGTGTCTGTTCCCACAGCGTCTGTACAGGGCAGGAGATGCAGAGTCCCTGCACAGGTACACCCTGATTCCTGACCACCCCGATTTCGCCCGAGCCCGCCTCAACGCACTTCATCTGAGCGATGTAAGTGAACCTGTTGTTGATGTGGCATGCACCTGTGTTTGCACAGTTTTCTGTCCCACAATGGATTTCTGTTTAACTCTAAAAATGTAGATAACACAATATTTGCTAATTCAGCATTTGTCACTTATACAGTTCAGTGGCACCAGTTTCATCAAAACCTGTCATCGATATCCATTGCTATGTTTCAAGCTGATTTTACTTGTTTAAAATAAAAAGTGCCAGGAAGGAGGACACGAGACAGAAGGAACTCTGCACTGATGGTTGGATAAACTGTGTGTTTCGAGCCACCTTTCTCTCTGGGCCTCAGTTTCTTCAACTATAAAATGGGAATAGAGCCGGGCTAAATAATGCCAGCAGTCCTTTCCAGCTCTGAGCACCTGATTCTGGGCATGGCTCCAAAAGCTTCATCCTCTGCTAGTGACAGTCCGAGAGTGTCCCCTGGCACTGGCAGGTGCAGACACCTGTTTGTTTCCTGGACTCCTTTCCTTAGCTCTTCAGAGAAGTGTAACTTTGGAATAGACTGGCAGTATCTGGCCCAGCAGTTTGGAAAGATACCTCAAATGATGCTCCTCGGGTCTGAATGCAGCTCTCGCCTTTGTTTCCCTTGGATGTGTGCCCTTTGCGTGCATAACCGAGAAGCTGTTTCCTAAACCCAGGCTTGTTGTTAGCAGGGGTTGCCTGCCCCTGGCTGTAACAGAATAGGCGGCCGCTCAGCCAGCAAAGCTGTGATCCTCAGATAACAGGTAGCCGGGCGGTGGAATCAAAAGCCGCTGTCAGATCCGAATAACACAGGCCGAGAATGTCCGCCTGGGGCAGCGCGGGGCCTCCCAGAGTCCGGCCATTCTTCCTTCCCTGGCCTTGCTATTGTGTCCTGGGGCTCCATGCAGACCAACAGCTGCTACTGTTCACCCTGGAGGTGGCTGCCTCGCAGGGGATGGCGAGAAGTGCCTTCTAGTTAGCGTGTGTATTAGTTTGTTGCATTTGTAAAGCCCTGTGGGATCCCACGCAGTGAATGCAACGGTGCTTTGTAAATATGAGTTATTATGACCATTTGATGCTTTTGAGGAATGCGAGAGGGATAATTTTAGAACAGCAGCTCTGTGGGCTGACCTCCATCTGGGGAAGCAGGACCTCCCCCTCAGCGGAGCTTGGACAAAACATGGGTCTCATTAAGGTTCCAAGGATGAGGGAAGGCAAGGCTTCCATTTGAGAGGCTATTGGCAGCCCATAGCAGTGGACACTGGGACAAAACCACCAGTCCACTGGGGCCTCATGTAAGGAGCGCAGCCACCCCAGGTTGGTGATAGAAGCATCTTTCCTGGGACAAGGGATGCCAGTCTGCAGAGTCCTGGAACTGAAATTAGCTGCCAGGGTGTGTGGATCTGGAGAACTCATGAACCTCTTTTGAAAGAGCAGTTCTTCAGGGGCGTGTAGAATACACACAATTGGATCAAGTGCTCTGTGCGGAAGATGTGGAGGGAAACTGACCTTCGTGGGCAAAGAAAGCCATTGAGATGTGTAAGGCAGCTGAAATAACTAAAAATCAAATGACTCTAATGTGTGAGGATGAGGACAAAACTGTGCCCACTGTGATAAAGAAGAGGAACGCCCAGGGTTCCGAATCAAAGAGCCTACGGAATCTAAAGACTCCCAGTGGCAAGGCAAAAACCTCAACAGAATAAAAAAACTCAGGGAGGAAGTGAGCACAAGCAAGCAAATAGTATACAGGGAGAAGTTACGAGGCAACAGGGAGCTTGTGCCCTGGGGAGAACCCCAATTCGGGCCACCGTCTCTAGTTGACTCTGACTTGCTCTGGAGACAGGGTGAATTGGAGACCAAAGTGGGGTAACATTGGAGTTTGAACTTGTGCAAAAGTCCATGCCAGATAGGGTGTTAGAAAGTCACTGTGTCTCTCCTTTACAGGTATGGTGAGGGTTTTGACGCTATTTGTTAATCTCACATTTGTGGACTCATCAGAAAGGGACTATACCGAAGGCCTTGGCTATTGCATTGTTATCTGAATGTTCCTCTCCTTCTTGGCTGCTCGGCTTAATGGAAGCCCCATAAATCTAATCACGTTAGCCCTTTTCATGACCCACCCATAAGGTGATTACCCTGTTGGTGGGTGGTTGTGTATCTCCAGGACGCTGATTGTAGTGGGTGTTTGGTGTGTGGTCTGTGGTGCTGGATGTTGGAGTTGAAAACGATGGTGACGGTCAAGGTGATGACGGACGATGATGAGGCCCAACAGGCTTGGCCCTGCCTCCTTGTGTCCCCTCTAGTCCAGGCCTAGAAATGCAGTGGCGGGGGCACTTTGCTTTCCCTTTCATCTGCCACTTCTCCTTTGCTTAATACCCCAACTCCCCTGGAGGACAAAAACCCCAGCCTTGACCTCCATTTCCAGGTGACAAAGATAAGGTTCTTAAGGGTCCTGTGACCTGCTGCAGCTGGTGAAATGAGGGAGCGATTGGCACAGGCTGGGGGCTGTCACTTTATCATCTGCTGGTAATGTGGTCAGGCCGCTCTCTCCTGCTGTCTCCCGTCTCTGCGACAGAATCAAAAACAGCCCTCCACTGGGCTCTCCAGATGGCGCCTTTCATGGAGCTATTCCCTTATCTTGAAAAAAAAAAGTATTAGCTACATGAAGGCATGGAAGATTTTGATGCCTCTCTCAGTGATGCAGGTCTACCCGAGGACTAAGAGGATATGATTATAGACACCCAGAGGGCATGTGAGAACAACTTGAAAAGGGAAAAAAATGAAAGAGGAAGATATGAAATGCATGGGTCAGGTACTCGGCCAGGATTTGGACATTAAATTCCATTCAGGTGAAGGCTCTTTCCTTAGTGCGGGTACCAGGGGTACGTATGAGATGCAGCCTTCCTCGTGGTGATGGTGTGGGGCATGGCCTTGAAGCTAGGCTGATGGGCTTCCTGGGAAGACCATGGAGCTCCCGAACACAGGGGCTCAGACACAAGAAACGGGGCCGAGAAGAAACAGGGTTCTTGAATGTTGAACTCTGGCAGCTGGTGGCTGCAAGCCTGAGGTGCTGTAGGTGAACACAAAGGCAGAGAAGAGTAGAAGCGCCCTTCTGATACCAGTGGGAGTCATATAGCAAATGAACCTGGCCCACACACCACAACAGCAGGCACTAAGGCTCATGCTGGGGACTCAGAGAGAGTCTGCTGATGCCTCCATAGCCAGTCTCCCCGATCTTGGAGCTGGAGAGATGCCCAGAATGGCCCCAGGATGCTGGGCTCTGCCATCCAGAAAGCCAAAAAGGCAGAGGGTACATGTTTAGTAGCAGAGCCCCAACCACACCCAAAGCAGTGGCGCACACCCCTCTCTGCTTACTTGTTTCGTTGTTTTCCCAACCTAGAAAGTCTACAGAAACTCATGGGAGCAGACTCGGGCCGGTGGCTATGACTTCAGGCTGGATGCCATCCCCTTCCAGACGGCGCGTGCATCCAGAGAGATCGCCAGCGATGTAAGACCCCGTGACTCCCCCTGGGTTACCAGTTGGTTTTGCTGTGTTTTGTCCAATCCTGTTGAAAGTCAGACCCCTAGGATATCCCATCAAGATTCTCTCTGCATTAAAATTTAACGTATGTTTCAAATAAAAGTAAAAATAGGCCTTTTGATCAAGAATTTTAGTCAGAAATTTGGGGTTGGGGAAGTTATGTTAAACTAGGCACTCTTAGAAGTTGGTGTATATATCCCCAGAAATCACTGAATATAGATTGGTTTGTTGACTTATGCTAAAGGGACTTTTTTTTAGCTGAAGTGTGATGGACAGGGTAGCAAGAAGTTGGGCTTTTGCCCTAGATTGACTGGGACTGTCATCATGGCTCGGTCACTTTGGAACTGGCTGTATGATCTTGGGTGAGTTAACTAAATCCTCTGAACTCAGATTTCTATACCTCTGTAGTAAGGACCTAATACTTGTCTCCAGGGATTGAGGTAGGTGCGGAAAGAAAATGATATGTGGCATGTGCACACAACAGGTGTTCAAACACGGCAACTATTGGTATCAAAGGGGAAGAGGTTGTTGACTAGCTAAGTGCCTCTGGAGCTAGGTCTGTGGTCCTCTCTGAACTGTTTGCTACCAGTCCATGATGAGATAAGTACCGAAACTGAGAACAAACATTTAGTGACATTTTTAGCAGTTTGACGTTTCCAACATCCAGGCTGTGATGGGTAGATTCAACTAGCTGGATGGGGCCAAGGCTGGTTGAGTGGTGTTGACCGTGCATGGTACTGCTGTATGCTAGTCACCTGTTGCAGACCATATGTTGATCATTGATGGACTGGAAATTTAAAAAGCAACATAAAATGAAAGTGGCCCTTCACTATAGACAATTGGGGAGCACTGGGCTAGGTTCCTGAAAGCTGGGAGGAATCAAGTCCAATTGGACTGTGATAGTAGCAGCAATAGTAGCAGCTACCATTTGTCTCACATACTCTGGACATGTTATCAGGAGAGACCGCTCCCTGGAGAAAGACATCATGCTCGGTAAAGTAGAGGGTCAGGGAAGAAGAAGAAGACTCTCCATGAGATGGATTGACCCAGTGGGTTGAGTATGAGGATGGCACAGAACCAGGCAGTATTTGATTCCATTGTACATAGTCTCACTCTGAGTCAAAACCAACTCAGTGGTGCCTAACAACAACAGCAACAACAGCAACAAACCATTCAGTGGATACAAACCCATGCCAGGTACCATGCTCAGCCCCCCATCTCACTGAATCCTTTTAACATCTCCATGGGGTGGAGATTGACTTCCATTTTAACAGATGGGCAAACAGGGACTCAGAGGTTCAGTAACTGGCCCAAGGCTGCATACTAGAAGGTGGCAGAACCAGAGCATAGCCTGGCGTCCTGGAATCCAAAGCCCGTGCCCTTATCCTGCTTCCTACTGAGCAGCCCATGGAGAGGGGGGAAGGCAGACATGTCCATGACCAGTCTATTCCTCTGACCTACAGTTCCAGTACAAGGAAGCCTTCCTCCGGGACCGAGGCCTGCAGATTGGGTACCGCAGCATCAGTGACGACCCAAGGATGAGGCACTTCCTTAGCGTTGGCAAACTCCAGAGTGACAACGAGTACAAGAAGGACTTTGCCAAGACTCGGTCCCAGTTTCACAGTTGTGCAGACCAACCCAGCCTCCTCCAAGCCAAGCGGAGCCAGCAGCTGGCCAGCGATGTACACTATAGGCAGCCCCTGCCCCAGCCCACTAGCGACCCCGAGCAGCTGGGCCTGAAGCATGTGCAAAAGGCTCAGAAGCTACAGAGTGATGTGAGTGTTTCTACCTGCTGGGCGAGGCTCTTCCGCTGGTGCTTCTTCCTAGGTGGTGGCCATAATCCCACACCCCACACCCCAGACTGCATCTAGGATAGAATTCAAGACACCTAACACTTTAATGCCAGGAGTAATAATAACAGTGACTACGTTTTGTAGGTGCAGCATTGGACAGCCTTTGGTTCTATTGCATACAGGGCTGCGATGAGTTGGAAGTGATTTGATTTGTTGGCACCTAACCTTTGTCAAAGGAGCCCTGGTGTGCAGGGTTAAGTGCTTGGCTGTTAATTGAAAACTTGGTGGTTCAAACCCAGCTGCTGCTCTGCAGAAGAAAGGACCTAGCGATCTGTTCTTGTAAAGATTATAGCCTAGGAAACCCTATGAGCCTGTTTTACTCTGTCTTACCTGGTCACTATGAGTCAAGACCAACTCAATGGAATATAGCAACAACAAAACCCATTTGTCAGGTCCCTATTTTGGGACAGGCTGTATTGGTACTTGGCTTGGCTGCCTGTATGCCAAACACTTTACAAGCATTGTGCCATGTAATGCTCAAAACAAATCCCATGCTGTCACATTTTACAGTGGAGGAAATAGGCTCAGAGGGGTTAAGTAACTTACTCAAGATCACACAGCAACGAAGTGGCAGGTGTGGGATGGGCACCCACTTGACTTGATGTGAGAGCAAAGCTCTTGATCACAGCATTGGTGTTTGTTTTTAACGGATCTTAGTAGTTATCTAACCCACTCTGCATTTTTCCCGGGAGGAAATTCAAGCCCAGAGAAGGGAAGTGACTCCCCCGAGGCCACAAATGAGTTAAGGTGGCAACTTGGACTTGAACCAGGTCTTCTGACTCCCAGGCCATTTCCCTTTCCATTCTCACCCCATTCTACTCCCTGCCCCCATTGCACCTCCCATTCTTTGAATGACAAGATGCAAGAGACAGCAGCACCCTGGCCCAGCTTACAGCATATTGGGTCCTCCATGCCAGGGACTGCCTGCTTAAGACAAATTTACACCTTTTGTTCAGCTTTTGCTAACAACAAGCTATTCTCATTTCACAGCTGCCTTTTTTATCCTGTCCACTCAGTGTCCAAATCGCCCCGAGCCCTGCTGATCTATGTGTTTTGCTTTCCTTCTACCCTCAAGGTCAAATACAAATCAGGTCTGAACTTGACCAGAGGTATTGGCTGGACCCCTCCTGGCTCCTACAAAGTGGAGATGGCTCGGCGGGCTGCAGAACTGGCCAATGCCAGGTGCCTTGCTCTCCAGGGCATTTATGTGAGTAGCAAGCTGCAAACCCAGCCCTAGCCTGCAAGGCTGTGGGGAAAGGCAAACCTATTGTTTCTTTTCAAAGTTTATTTTTGGCCAAAGGTCAGCTAGCTCTAAAGACGTGTGAAATGCAGCTCAAGCAGGGCGCCTAATTTCACGGGTCTGAGATGACCAGGCAGATGACACATGGGTTATACTTCCTGTAGGGTTCTGTCTGAAGTCACAGGCATTAGTTCTGCAGAGGCAAACCTACTGAGGCTGCATCAACGTGGGGTCAGGGCGGCCAGGCTGTGATGACTGCTCGCTTGTTACAGGCGCACAGAGGGTCAGGAATGCGCTGGCTTACCAAGTTGGGGTTTTGAACCTGACTTTGTTCAGGTCTCAATGAGAAACTGGCTTTGCTGCTTTCTCATGCTTGCCGTGAGGATCGTTTTTCTTGGAGAAGGGGGAAGGGGGGAGGGGACAGGGAGGATAAACATTTTAAATGCTCCTGGAGACCCTGAATATTGGAAATGGTTAAGCACTGGACTGCTAGCCAAAAGGTTGGCAAGTCAAACCTACCTAAAAACAGACCTGGTAAACCACTTCTGAAACGTCACATAGCCTTGGAGACCCTCTGGAACATTCGGCCCTGCATATGTGAGTCAGAATTGACTTCACGGCAACGGACAACAGCCACCACAAGGCATTTTAGACAGTTGTAGGGAAGCAGGGACCGAGAATGGTTTTCACTCAGGGATGTTGTATTTGCTTTCTGCAGGGGGTGCCAGACGCCATGGATGCCAGTGGCCATCAACTGGAAGATGTCAACCCTGATGCCACTGAGATTCTGCAGGTCAAAAAGAGGAAGGCCCTGTACTGAGCTAGTGGCATCCACCTTAGTGTCTAAGGAAAGAAGCTGGAGCAGACGTTTGCCCCCGAGACCAGTTGCACCTGGCTTCAGCACTGGCGGGTTGTGAAAGTGGCCCACTGGACCATCCCACTCTGCCTTTAGGAAAACAAGGACAGGATGAGAGCAAATGGAGAATGTTGTATTTTTGATCCTTGTCTAGTACCTAGCAGTGGCTGACTGGTTCTGTTGGGCAGCTCCTGTGTCTGGGATTAAGGAATAAAGGTGTCCCAGCAACTCCACTTGGAGCTGGGCCTTCTGGCCTTCTGTGTCTGTGTGTGTTCAGTGTGCAGTCAATCTCTGTGAACACTGACTTTCTAGTAGAAGAGTTGTCAGAGGAAACCACACAAGATACACTTCAGGTTGATGCCATCATTCCTCGGGTTCCCCGGGAGGCAACAGGAACCTGTGAAATGGTGGAAGTGCTTGTCAGGGACGCTGGGGCTGGTCCGCAGCTATTCCACTTAGACCTTAGACTCGACTGCGTGGCTCCCGGAGGCTCCCAGGGTCCATTGCTGCCCACAGAGCTTCACCCTGTGGGGGCACTAAGGAGGACGAACCTTGAAGTTCAGAAGATACCACCTTACAAACCAGCCTCTCTTTGGATAGTGCCTTCAATCCAACTCAGGAACTTGGTCACATGGGTGTAGACCCCTGGCTTCTTTCCGCATTCCAGGCCCCAGCTAACTATCCCGTAGACATAGTAGGTGCCATTCTTCTCACAGGTCAAAGGGCCTCCTGAGTCTCCCTAAGGAAAAGAGACATGTGTTCATCCCTGTGAAGCAGGATCTATTTGAAGAGGCTCCTAGGGCTACCCACAAAGGGGTGCCAGGTGGGATGGGATGGAATTGCTGGACAGCTAGAAAGCAGTGACAGGGCTCTTGCTGTTCCTCATATGACCCAGGGTTCTCAGGGGAGAGGTACAAATACCATCCTATGTACCTGAGTTAGCAAAGGTTTGGCAGAGATGCGAAAGGGCTGTGGCACAGCACCATGGGATTGGACAACTCCCACAACCCTACCTTCTGACTCTAGAAGATAGACAGACAGACAGACGGATGATGGGTGGGCAGATGATGGGTGGCTTGTTGGATGAATGGATGGGTGGATAAATGATGGATGGAGAGAGAGACAGATACACAGAGAGACAGATCGATTATACTTGCTGTCGAGTTACATGGTGACCTTATGTACCGTTATCCTTCAGTAGCCACAGAGGGTTGGTTCCAGGACCCTTGCAGGCACCTAGGTCTGAGGATGCTGAAGTCCCTTGTATATATTTGCATCGATCCTAGTCCTCTCATACACTAAATTGTCTCTTGTTGCTGGTAATACTTAATACAATGTAAATATTCCATAAGTAATTGTTATACTATTTTGTTTAGGGAATAATGAGAAGCAAAAAACATCTGATTTTAGTTTGTTTGGATATTTGTGGGGGGCGTCAAACCCACAGATGTGCAGAACCTGCAGCTACAGAAGGCTGACTATATACAACAGAGTGCAGTGTGTTGCCTGCTATTCTGCGACCCTTGTGTTTGCCAGCACATTTGAGTCTGCCATTGCCACCGTTACAAATACCACTCTTGGGAATTTTCTGGGGAACTTGACTTGCTCAAGTCTGGCAACTGATGTGCAGGACTGTATCCTGTCTGAATGGAGCCTTTCCAGGGCCACCAGGGCACACAGGGTGAGGAAGGTGGGGACTCCCAGGCAGCCTAGTCTAGACATTCAAGCAGGGTCCTTGGGATTAGACCGTCTGGACTTCAAACTGGGCTCTACCACCTGATAGCTGTTTGACCTTGGGCCTCAGTTCAACAAATTGTAAACTGGGGATGCAACAGGCCTCTCAGCACCTGTAGAGTTAATTCTCAGAAGAAAGAGTGTCTGCAAATACACAAAACAGGGCCTGACTCATAGTAAGCACTCGATAAAAGTGGCAAGGAAGGTGATGGAGAGGAAGATGATGGGAAGTACTGAGCCCATACTCTGTGAGCACTGCAGCTGAGGGCTTATTTTAATGACTTACCTCTTTTAATCTTAGCCACGACCTTAGGATCTTATGAATACATTATTTAGGTTTTATAAATTGGGTATTGGAGAACTATTGCAGTGATCTGATAAAGATCAAGTGATTCGATGAAGAATCGAAGTTACGTTTCAAACCCATGACAGTCTGTTTCCACAGCTTACAACTAAAAACCTTGAATTATCTAGGAAACTGAACAATCTCTTCTTACTCCTCTTCCAGAAGATTGGGGCAGGTTACACCCATCTCCTCACATCCCTCTGTTAAGGATGTGGATATCCATGGCTCTTTGGGAAGGAACACAAGATCCTAGCAGAGCTGCAACACTGCAGTGACTATAATTTCTCATCACAAAGAGGATCTTGAGCCCCCAAAATCATTGTTGGTTTTTTTGCAGGAAGGTCCCTCAATGAGCTCAAATCTGGAAGTGCTATCATGGACTTTCCAATGAAGTGGTAGGATTTATGACAAGAGATAAATTCTAAACTGAAGCATTTCTTGGAGCCTGCGAAGAATATTTCCTGTGTGATGTGACTCCATCTGAAAGAGGGACTATGGGCAGTAGGCTTCTCCTCGGGGCAGAGTGGCAGAGGTCACTTCAGCACCAGTTAGTGGAGCTGCCCCAACTCTCTGGACAGCAGCCTCTCTGAGTCAGCCTTGGCGCCAGCTGCTCAGGGTCCCCAAAAGTCTAGGTCTAGAGAGGATGTCAGCAGACCTTAGGTTGGCTGTGGCCACACATAACTCAGAGGGCATGTCGGTAGTTAGTTTGCAAGGGCTAAATTGGTCTCTTGCTCTCTGTTACGCACACACACGCATACATCCTTATACCCTAATGGTTAATAATTATAATTAGGAATCCTCTAGTCCTCTCATCTTCTCTTTCTAGCCACTGGTCTTTTTGATAGCTCCCTGTTTATGGGGATTTTTCAGACCTGCTGCCCAGCACGGAGGCCAAAAATGTCACCCTCACATTGAAACACAGTAGATCAAAGTGGCAAAGGCGTTGTTTTTCAGCAAACCCAGTTCAGATTCCAGCCCAGCCACTTACTATCTAAGATAACGTGTCTAAGCATCTGTAAAATGGCATTAAGGACTTCTACTTCACTATCATACTGTAAAATTAAATTAGTGCAGATACAGTGGCCCTGGTTGCTATTATGCTGAGTCACCCTGGACTGATGTGGATTCAGCTCCGCTGGTCCCTTAACTTTATGGCAGGTGGGTATCTGAGCCTGCTTCCCATCCAGCTGCTCTGAGGAGCCTCTACGCCTTGTGTAATGTCCTCCCAACCTCTTCCTTCTCCAAGTGAGATTTGCGCCTCTGACCTGGCAGGTGTCCATCCCAGGTTTCTGAAGGTTTCCTGCACAGATCATGCTGTCATCAATCATATTGTTGTAGAGTTGACGGGAGTTGCACAAAGTGTTAGAGATCAGCTTGATTTGGGCATCCAGGAGCTGGCGGGACCCTTTCCCTATGGGGCAGAGAAAAGAGAGTGTCAGTGTGGGAGTCAGAATGCCCACCAAATGAAGGGCATTACCTGGGAGTATGGCTTTCCATTAAAAAATTGTCTCAGCTAGCAAGCTGCCATCTGAGGTACATCAGTTGGTCCCAACTCAGCTGGAACAGATGATCACCAAGGACAACAATGATATGAGGGAAAAAAGAGCCCAGGAGACAGAAGGATCCATGTGAATGGGTGTCTGTATCGACATGTTGACCAGAAGAACCCGGTGGTGCCAGGCCACCACCAATGACAGCTCTGATGGGGCTGAAAAGGCCAATTCCCAGGGGCAACACTAGAAAAAAAAGGGTGCACTCTAAGAACTCCACTAAAAGACTGCAGTTGATGGTCTGAAGGCCTGGGGGTTTCCCTGGGAGTGTGGTCCCTAGATCTGATGATGCATCTGATCTAAATCATTACTAAGGTCAACTCTTCACACTGGAATGGATTGGACTTGGGGACACAGAGTGACTACATCGTGTGTACACTTTATGGTTCTATGCATCTGTAGGATGTCATCGTATTGGCCTCTTACTAGAGGGGAGTGGAAAGGGTGGAGAGGAGGAGACAGGAGATTGTCAGGATGATATGACATGTATAGAATGGAAAGGAGGAGTGTACTGTCACTGGGCAAGGAGAGCAGAAAGACCTGCAGATAGTTGGGTATGCAAATTCAAGTTGGATTGTACACTGTCACCCAATCACAATAAAACAAAATAAAAAAATCATCTCCATGAGCCCAAAAGGTCAACAATGACTCTAAAGCAGAGAAGGTGAAGGGGGCAGGAAACCTACAGTACCAGACACAGAACAATCAGAATGCAGCTAAAGGGAAGATGGACATATTGTGAAAACTACAACTAATGTCACTGAACAATTGTCACTGTGGAAATTGTCAAATGGAGACCTAATTTGGTGAGTCAACTTTCACCAAAAACACAACAAAATATTCTTAAAAAGATATTTGAATGAGAAGTGTGTCTATGTAGTACAAAACAATTACTACATAGAAGAATGTTTTCAAACAAACTGCCCTATAAACACATACTACTCAGGGAAAAAAAGAATTCTTGGTCAAAAAGGAAAAAGAACAGAGTCAGAAGTGATAAGAAGAAGGCCAGGAAGGAAGGGTTTTGCTGGGAGATGGGCAGGGAAGTCTCTCCCTCAAGCTGGGACCAGCATTTCAGCAGGCTGTGTAGGGGCTCTTTCTCTTAAGCCTTCACCAGGCCTGCAACACTGCACTTATCACAGTGAAGAGGAATCACTTGTGTCTCCTCAACTAAACCATGAGGTCCTAGTGGTCCTCATGGACAGCATAGCAACAATTCTTAATCTTCTGAGCCTAGAAGGAAAACTGAAACATAATAGATTCTTAATTGGTAGGTGGATGGATGGATGGATGGATGGATGGATGGAAGAAGGGAGGGAGGAAGGGAGGGAGGAAGGGAGGGAAGGAGGGAGGGAAGGAGGGAGGGAGGGAGGGATGGGTAGACTAATGATGGACGGTTGGATTGACGGATGTATAAATGGGTGGATGGTAGATAGGTGGATGGAGCAGGAGGAGTTGACTGATGAATGGATGGGTGATTGATCATCTGCTTCCCAGGGCAAGTGTTTTCTCCCATACTTGTTTTTGTTGTTAGCTTACATCAAGCCAACCCCAACTCCTACTGATACTGTGCTTAACAGAACAAAACACTGCCTGGTCCTGTACCATCCCCATAATTAATTGATTGCAGATCAAAATGTTGTGATACACAGGATTTTCACTGGCTGATTTTCAAAAGTAGATCACCAGGCCTTTCTTCCAAGTTTGCCTTGGTCTGGAAGCACTACTAGAATCTGTCCAATATCATAGCAACATGCAAACCTTCACCAACAGATGGCTGGTAGCTGTGCATAAAGTGCAGGTCTCCCTCACAGAAAGCCACAATTCCATCACTGAATCGCCCGTGCCTCACTTGCTTTACTTAAGATAAAGAACTCAGTTGAAGCATGCCATAGACTTTGAATACAAAGTCTTAGAGGTCTATTCATGAAAGACAAAATCATTCTGACCCGGGGCCCCGTAAGATTCCTATCTCAGACAGTATCATGATGACCATATCTTACTAGAGCAGAATAGAGATCAAAAGATTTAGACTGGCAATAGTGAATATTAAAAAACAAACAAACAAAAAAAACCCACCACAAAACAAATAAGCAAACAAGAAAACACACAAAAACCTACTGCAATTGAGCAGATTTCAGCCTACAGTGACCCTGTAGGACAGAGTAGAACTGTCTCGTAGAGTTTCCAAGGAACACCTGGCGGATTAAAACTGTTGACCTTTTGGTTAGCAGCTGTCGCATTTAGTGGGTAAGTGCTATGTCTGCTAACCAAAAAGTCAGCAATTCAACTCTGCCAGGCACTCCCTGAAAACTCTTTGGCACAGATCTCCTGCAGGGTTGCTTTGAGTCAGAACTGACTCAATGGCAGTGTTTTTTTTTTTTTTTTGTATACTGAACACAGCTACATAAAGTGTTTTCTGGTTGACCTTAAAGCCAGTTGGTCAGAAGTCTCGTTTCTCAAAAGCCTTCTAACAAGTTTGTGTGTCACTTTCCAGTTTCTTTATGAATATAGATCTCTTTAAAGTTGTTCTCACCTTCCATTGTGAAGGACGAGATGTAGAGAGAAGATAAATGTATTCTGAGTATTTGAAAAAGATTTGAAATACACTGGTGAATTTACTTGAATCAGAGGATGTGGTGCTTTCAATACTATGAGAAAAGTAACCATAGTTTTAGATCAGATCGAGTCATAGAAATAAATCAACAGTTTAACGAATGTTGTAAACATCTACTACGTGTAGAACCCTGCACAAAACTCTGTGGGAGAGAAAAAGATGAAAGAGACCCGACTTTTCCCTTCTGGGAGCTAATTTAATAAATATCTCTGTAGGATTCTCCATCTCCTATGATCATGATTCCACACCTAGGAGGTAAGTATGATTAAACTCAGCTGTCCAAACAATAAAGCTAGGAATCTAACTCAAATTCTTCTGACTTGCAAGTTCATGTTCTTTCCAAACTTGGGGCAGGAGATAGGTGTCCAAAGATACAGCATCAATGCCTAACAAAGATCAAGTGTCTATGGGTAGGAGGCAGGGGCAGATGTGAATATCAAGGAAGACTCCTGGGTAGTTATAAGATTTGAGCTAGAACTTGAAAGTTGAGGTAGATTCTTTTTCTTGATAAAACATTTTGAAAACAAAATTATTTCTAATTGAGAGAGGGCAGCTGAGTTCCACCCTTTGTTCTCCAGTTGAGATAGCTCCTCTGAGCCTCAGGAGGATGCGTGGCCAGACTCACCTGTTTCCGTAATACCCCAGCCAGAGATGTGACACTTGCTCCCAGAGGGAAAAGGACGATCGGGCAAACACACTGTCTTCACATACTTGGATTCCAGCGCACAGTGACCATCGACAGGTTTTAACTTGAGCAAGGCTACATGGAGAGACAGAAAGGGGAAATGGGTGACTAATGTCCCTCTCTTGTCAAAGAAACATCACCTTCTTGACTGGAAGGTGGCTGTAGCAAAGCCCCATCCCCGATGCCCGAGAACCTTCTTCAGTGGTTTCATTTATCTTCTACCTGGAGAGGAGCAGCACTTCGGGCTGAGAGTAATATCAAGAAATAATAATTGAGTTTGAAATCATTTCTAATCCATCTTTTAAAACGGGCTCTGAGGGGGAGAAAGGCAACTGAGGAAAGAGGCCCTGTCAGTGGAGAAGTAGGGGACAGAACCGAGCAGCAGTAGCTGGAGAATAATGTTGCCTGTGTACCTGGGTAGCTACAGGGTGCTAAGTGACCACATGTGCTTTGTGACATTTAACACACAGGAAGCTGAGCATTGGATGTCATGTCAGAATTTCCATTTTATGGAAGAAGGAAATGAAGCACAAGGAAGTAAGCCTGACTAAGAAGTGGCAGAGCTGGAATTCAAGGCCAAGTTCTTTCTACAACACAATATTGTTAGCATCTCTTCACCCGAATTTAAGAACCTGTGACATCTCTTTAGCACACTAACACACACCTTAAAGAACTACAAAGTTTTGGAATAAATTCTCCACCTTACAAAGTCTACAAGGGACCAGAAATAGCCAGGGCACCTCCTAAAACTAAACTTCTGTAGACAAATACACTTAGGATAAGACCCATAGGAGGTCTGCCAGAGAAGAGACTTGCCGATGTCATTGTAGGGAACTTCGTCTCTTTCATTATAGTGACTGTACTTAAAGATCTTCTCCACCCCAAATCTCTGCTCATGGAATTCTGTCTTCATCAGGTCCTGGTCCCCTAGCACCACTTGAATACGTTTGGCTTTTATACTGCAAGGAAAAATACGATGGTTAGGAAATGGCCCTGGGATTTGAGAGACTGGAACTAAAACCTGGCTCTGCTTCTGGTGGACTAGCCTGTGACCTTGGCAAATCACCACACCTTCTGCAGCCTCAGCATCCTCATCTGTAATTTTGTTCTCCCTGGCAGACCTTCTCTGTGTGGCCCAAATAAGAGAGTGGCATGAAAATGCTTTCTTGCTTTGGTAATGGAAGTAGTCTGTAGGTATAACTTTTATTCCCTGCATCCTCTCAGTTCTTCCTGGGCCTCAGTAAAGACAAACAATCACCATCTGAAACAAATCTTCTGTAATCTATGTGTAGGTGCTAATGATTGCGTGTCTGATTTCTCCTAGACTCCCAGAGGAACTTGTTTAATAACAGGGTGAACTGGAAAGCCTTAAGGCCACCAATAAAACCTGGACTTTGTGGAACCAGCCCCGACTGTGAAGTGGGGAATTGTCCCTGTGCCACAGAAGGTGCTTGCTTCTGAAGAGAACAGAAGGCCTGGCTGGAAGCTGTCTTGCCCAAGAGGCTTATTGGTGATGGCATCAGATTGTGGGGATCGTGTTGTTTTCCTTGTCCAGATCAGGAGACAAGAGATTAAAGACATGGACTTTGGGTGCAGATAGATCTGAGATCACCTTCGACTATCCCATTTAACTTTCACATGATTTTAGGCAAAGAATTCTGGTGGTAGAATGGTTAAGAGCTTGGCTGTTAACCAAAAGGTCAGCAGTTCAAATCCACCAGCCATTCCTTGGAAATCCAGTGGGGCAATTCTAGTTGATCCCGTAGTGTCTCTGTGAGCTGGAATCAACTCAACAACAATGGGTTTTAGGCAAGGTGATAAGTCTTTCCAAAACACAGTCTTCATTTATGAAATGAGAATAACAGTAACTTCTTTCACTCAGCAAATATTTACTTGGTACATAGCTATGTACCAAGACCCATTCTGGGCACTAGAGATAATGGAATTAAAAATATAGAAAAAATCTATACCATTCCTCAACTTGTTTTCTAATTGATCACTTTGAGGATTGTCATGGATTGAATTGTGTCCCCCCCAAAATAGGTGTAGCCACGTGGCTGGGCCGCAATTCCCAGTATCTTGTGACTTCCCTCCATTTCATGGTTTTCCTATGCTGTGTGTTAAAGGATTAGGGTGGGGCTGTAAATCCCTTCATAAGATCACCTCCTTGCTCCACTGTAAAGGGAGTGTCCTTGGAGTATGGCTGGCCCCAACCTTAATCCTTTCATCCTGCAAGAGATAAAAGGAAAGGAAAGCACGTAGAGAACTGGGAACCTCACACCACCAAGGAAGCAGCACCGGGAGAAGAGTGCATCCTTCAGACCCGAGGTTCCTGCTCCAAGACGCTCCCTGGACAAAGACTGATGCAATACTGGACTTTCCTCCAGAGCTGACCAGGGGGAAAGCCTTCCCCTGGAGCAGACACCCTGAATATGGACTTGTAGCCTACAGGACTGTGTAAGAATAAACCTTCCATTGTTAAAGCCACCCACTCTGTGGTATTTCTGTTAGAGCAGCCCTAGCTGACTAAAACAAGGATTAAATGTCCTAATCCTTGCAGATGGTCAGTGTTCTAGATTTGGTTGCTGTTTTCTATCTGGTTTTAAGGAGCTGTTCTTTGGCTGTTAGGGCTAGACTGGAGTCCCTCCTCTGGGCCTAAACTACCAAGATGCTGCTCAGATGGGAAGGAGGGTACCCACTCTCCATACATGTCACCCCAGCCTCTGCTTCTAGGGGACTTACTCAGTGCAGTGAGCTGCGGTGAGCACCCAGCAGGAGTGGATCAGTGCACCACCACAGAAGTGGCCCTGGGGCATGGAGTTGGTCAGTGGTAGCAAGGTCTGCAGGGATGCCTGCCATGGGTGCTTGCCCGCTGTGCTCTTAAAGCCTCCATAGATCCTCTTGACCTTCCTTTGTACATCAGTCCTCCCACAGGATTCAAAACCTGGGAGCTTGTCTGAGGCCTCCGCGTTGTTCTCCTCTGGGACAAAAATATCTGTGGACGATGAAGAGCATTAAAGCTACTCAACATCTCTCTAGCTCCTCAGAAAGACCTATTCAGAAGTATGACTGAGTCCAGCAGCTTAGCAAATGTCTGGGGCAAAGATTCTGCACTGGTTCACATAAGGTGGGCGAGAAGTAGGTACACATTTAATATTCATAGACTCGGTTGATTAATGTGAGTAAGTCTCTATAATTAACCGTGAAAATGTTCCTTTTTCCTTACTTAAAAGTAGATCAAAGTGTGTTACTCCTAGAACATGTATACACACACATAAAGCTGTGTATATAAATATATAAATCCATTGTTGGGCATGTGTTTAGCTATTAATTAATCCACACATATGTTCTGAGTACTGCTGGAGTATAAATCCATTGCCATCCAGTCAATTTAAATTCATAGCAACCCTATAGGACAGAGTAGAACTGCCCCCAAAGGTTTCAAAGTCTGTAATCTTCACAGAAACAGACTGATACATCTTTCTACTGCAGGGCTACTGGTGAGTTCTAACCACTGACCTTTTGGCTAGCAGCTAAGTGCTTAACCACTACATTACCTAAACCAAAATCCACTGCCTTTGAGTCAATCTTGACTTATAGCAACTAGATAGGACAGAGTAGAATTGCCCAACGGGATTTCCAAGGCTGTGAGCTGTTATGAGAGTACACTGCCACATCTTTCACGTGGAATGGCTGGGGGGTTCAAACCGCCAACCTTTGAGTTAGTAGCTGAGTGCTTAACCACTGTGCTATCCAGGTTCCTCTTTTGTTAGATGTAGAGAGGGGGTAGATATCCAGATGAAATGAACTAGTGAAGACAAGACATTTCCCAGATAACTGTGACACAAAGAGAGAGTGGTAAGTGCTGACTGGCTCGTGCCCCTTTCCATAAGGGTTATAAGACAGGAGAAATAACACTGCATTGGGGAGAACAGGGAAGACTTCCTGGAGGAGAGGAAATTTTGGCTTGGCTTCAAAGAACTGTTGGCCATGGACAAGAGAAGAGGTGTGATGGAGTGTTACAGACAGAGGGGATCACAGATGCAAAGGTATAGAGGTGAAACTATCTAGAAAATTAATTCCATTGGCTAAGGTAAGGGGTTGCACCTGCCGAGGTATGGGTAGAGACGTAGGCCAAGACAGCCTAGCTGCAAGGTTGGAATTCAGAACACATTGCTTCTTGAGTGTCTGAGGCAACCCAGCTGTCACTGTCTGCCCAGGGTCTGGCACGCTGCCTGGCATATACAACAAATGATCAATAGGCATTTTCTGACAGCACATACTTGGAGTTAGAAAACGTGAATTTATAGGTGGATCACTTGATTTGAGTTTACCAGTGTTTCCAGACCTGCTCAGCTTCCTGAGATGAGAGCAGGGTACTTAGACAATTGAGTTGTCACTTGGATGAGGTCTGGTAAAGCAGGTGTGTTGAAAGGGTGAGGGTGGGAGAAAAGGGGAACCAGGAACATATGTCTGGATATTTTACTTTTACACCCACTGGGTTTCCAGGCAGCCATGGCCTTACCTGTGATTGAGCAGACTGAGACGTCACAATACTCCCATTTCACCTTTGCATTGTTCACTTTGATGAAACACCAGGGCTTTTTATCTCCATCTGGATTTCTTAAAAAGCAAAAATAGGGACACAGCTTGGAAGACTCACCAGATCTTCAGTGTGGACACTAAGGTCTTACACTGCGACCCACATTTCACTGAATCCTTCAAAACTTTAGCAAACCCTGGGCTATAAGCCAAGCCAAGTGCCATCGAGTCTATTTTTTCATCAAAGCATTCAACTTCCAGGGAAGAATTCCAATACCAGGAAGTAGTGCACATGCCTTGCTCCACTTCTGTAGAATGTATCAGATAATGTGTAGGTGAAGAAATGAGATCCCCGTTGATGATCATTTTTTGCCAGGAAAGTGCAGCATTCACAGAAACATGTTGAGAGTGGGGCTCATCCACCTGAACCGCTAATTCCATGCATTGAATTGGATGCATGAGATTGAATTGTGTCCCCCCAAAGTGTGTGTCAACTTGGCTAGGCCACAATTCCCAGTATTGCGTGGTTGGTCACCATTTTGTGATCTGATGTGATTATCCTATGTGTTGTAAATTTTAACATCTATGATGTTAATGAGGCAGGATTAGGGTCAGGTGTGTTAATGAGGCCGGACTCAATCTATAGGATTATGTTGCATCTTGAGTCAACTTCTTTTAAGATATAAGAGAATTGAGCAGAGAGGAGAAGGACCTAATTACCGACAAGTAAGAAGAGCCAGGAACAGTGGGCTACATTTGGTCCCAGGGTCCCTGCAACTGAGAAGTTCTGAGACCAGGGCGAGATTAATAAGAAGGACCTTCCTTCAGAACCAACAGATAGAAAAAGCCTTCTTCTGGGGCTGGCGTCTAAATTGGCTACCTTCCTAGACTGTGAGAGGCTAGGAGAGCCATTCACTTGAGATTTTTCTGTTACAGTAGCACTACATAGCTAAGACACGTGAGAATCTTTTGAGAACCGTTGCCAAAAGGGCAACCCTGAAGACAGTTCTATGAAGTCAGCAGCTCAAGAACATGAAAATGGGGATAACTTCCATCCTGTGTAAGAGAAATCCTACTTGCTTGACGAAATCAGTTTAAAGCCATGCCAAGAACATTTACCCCTTATGTAAAAATCATGTATGCCCTTGACCTCAGTTAATCCAAATGCAGTGGGAGGGAGCAACAGAGAAGTCTGGAGGCAGCAGGAGAGGAAGAAAGTTACCAAAGTCATCACCAGAGAGAGCGGTGGCATTATCCTTACTGGGGTGGAAACCTGAACATCCTTTGTGGCAGACAGTGATGCTCACCAAACTTTCAATATTCTTCTCTACATTTCTCCCTTGAAGTTGTGGGGTCGTATGACTACTGGCCAATGAAATGTGTATGGGGAAATGGTGTATCACTTCTAGGTTGTGATAGTAAATTTCACCTTTGCTCTGCTCCATTTTCCAATCTCTGCCACCCCTGGGCTTTTGGGTAACTTTTTGGAACAGAATCTCTGCACCCTCACTACTACCCCTACTAACCAACATGAGACATGTAACATTAACAAGGAATACACTTTGGTGTATTTGAGCTACAGAGATTTGGGGGTTATTCATTACAGCAGCATAGCTTAGCCTATCACGAGTCAGACGACCTTCCTAGGAACAAAGCTGATGAGTTTGTGATTCAGTATCAAAATCTCTAAGCCGGCCCAAGAAAATTGGCAGCAGAGAAAAAGAACAAGTAGACCCCTACACTGACAAGCCACCAAGCCTGAATATAGGGAAGAAAGTCATGTTTACCTGCAGAAGTTGTGCTCGCCAATCCCATAGACCTCCGCATTCTCCATAAACATGTTGTAATTCTCCTGCAAGAGGAGGTGGGAGTTCCAATAAAGGCATGTGCGCTGGTTGACTGTCTTACTCACCGTCCCTCTATAAGAGCAGCCGTCACCAACATAGCAGTCATCAGGACCTCGGAAAGAGCAGGTAGGGATGTGAGAAATGATAGCAACTGCCAGGCTGTTCCCCCCAAAGTGGCTATATCAGGTAGTGATAAGATTGAGTCTAAATTTCTACCACCCTGAGATTTCACCCTGAAGTCTCATAAAGAAGATGTCTTGACTGTTCTATCTTCATTATAACTTTAAATGACAAAGGTTTGTAGGGACAGTTACTTAAGTCTGGCTGGCATGCATAAGAACTGGTGGAGGATGGGTTGAACCCCACAGGTGAACAGGAGTGTTTGCTTTGCTCTGCACTCATCCTGGTTTATTACCTTCTCTACATGGAGCTAGGCACAGCCTGTCCTTAGGTTGGAAAGCTGAGGTGGTTGCAGAGTATGGGAAACTGGACTTGAAACATATTCTGGCAACAAAACTGAAACAAAGTGAGTTTAAGGGACCTCCTTGTATCCCTGAGTTTCTGATGCAGTGGTAGTAGAGACTCCTACCTATTTCACAGAATTTCCCTCTGAACTGGTCAGGACAGGTACAGGTAAACTTGGATCTCCGCTTGTTCCTGGAGCAGGTACCGCCATTTTGGCAGGGGTTTGGCTGACACACAGGAACCACTGTGAACACAGCAAGTGGGACCAGGAAGGCTCTTCAGAAGGAGCTGAAGCTACATCAGAGATAGCCAAGAAGTATTGACAGCATTCTTTTGGTGTCCATCCTTTCACAAAAGACAGGTCACCACAGGGAAAAGACAGACTCACTGACACGCTGGTAAGTGTACACATAAACTTGAGGAACATGAGCAAACATGAAGGGAGCAACATGGGTAAATGTGATGTATAAAGTGTAGATGGATCCCAGAGTAAGGAAGTACAAGAGGCCTGGACTGAGCCGGAACTTTGGAACCATTCTGGGCTAGAATGAAACTTGCCTCTGCCTTTAGACAGCCATGTGACCCTGAACTAGTTATTTAACTACTCTGAACTTCAGTTTCTTCATCTGTAAAACTCTTACTTGCAGTGTTGTTGGGAGAATATAAGAAGGAATGTAACTTCTATGGGACCGTGTTTGATTCATTATGGGTTAATTCCCCTACGTCACGTATCTCAGAAATAGACTAGATCCTGTTTCCTGGAGGAAGTGAGTTTCAAGATGACTCTTTTTAGATGGGAAGAAACACGTATCAGTCATTTCCCACTAAGCTCTCCAGGGAAGATGATCTGGACAAGTCCTAGTTAGAACAGCCATCTTGGACACTACAAAAATATCAGATCCATCTAGACTTTCACTCCAGAGGATGTAGAAACCTAGGCATAGGCTATGGCAGAGAAAGTCTAGTGCAGAAAGGGCCACTTACCTCTGGAGCAGTCTGGACCTGTGTAAGGGTATTTACAGGTACAGCGGTAGTAGGGAGGGCTCTTGACAATGAGGCATTCACCTCGGCCACAATGGCTGTTCTTACACTTGTTCTTCACTGTGAAACATGCATAAAGAAGTAGAAGCATAACAGTAGGGCATTATTATGGGGTACATTTTACTTAGAGAGATATCTGTGTATCAGAGCATATGGGTTTCCACTAAGTCATCTCCAACTCATGGAGATCTTACGTACATCAGAGTAGAACTGTGCTCCATTGGATTTTCAATGGCTGATATTTGGAAAGTAGATTGCCAAATCTTTCTTCTGAGACATCTCTGATGGACTTGAACCTTCAGGTTTTTGGTAAGCAGCTGAGTGTGGTTAATCACTTGCACCACCCAGGGACTCTATCATAGACATAGCACCAGTACAATGCTTGGGGGTGAGGGTGGGTGGATAGCAGAGAGTTTTACATATGACTCTGTCCATGGTCCTGAAATACCAGGTGACACCAGGACACTTTCTCTTACCTTAGATTCACTGATGATTGCTCCCCAGTTTCTCCCCATGCTCGTAATCTTTCTTTCTATTTTTATTAAAACCCTGATATGTACAAACACTTTAAATAAACATAACTACAATTTGAGTTTTTTCATTTTGTAGCTGAATTCCTGTTTATCTTGCAGTTGTTATTCTTCTGAGAAGTTGAAAATCGAGCTTCATACTCTTCCCAGATACTATGTTCATGCCTGATATCCCCTAAATATCATGAAACATTTATTAAGGAACTGAAAATAATGAAAAAACTCATTGCTGTTGAATTGAGTCTGATTCATAGCACGTCTATGGGACAGAGTAGAACTACCTCACAGAGTTTCCAAGGAGTCCCTGATGGACTTGAACTTCTGACCTTTTGGTTAGCAGCCATAGCCCTTAACCACTGAGAAACTGAGGTTCTTATTAAGAAACTAAAGGACTGAACAATCGAAATTATCAATAATGAGAGCCGAGAGAAAAGAAGCCAACCGAAAGACCCTATAAATACATAAGACCATTACTGCCTCTCCAGTCTCTCTTGTAGAGCTGCTCCCATAAAAATTACAGCATACAAAACCCTGTGGAGCAGTTATGTTCTGCCCACATGGAGTCTATATGAGTTTAAATCTATTCAAAGGCACCTAACAACAGCCCCTCTATTTAGAAGATTGTTAAATTGAATAGAATCCAGTCCTCTGCAGGGATATAATTAGGCCACAGGAGTTCTAACCTCAGTGCTCTGGCCTCTGGCCCCATGCTATTCCCAGTCAAGCTCACTGAAGGCAAATATAGATTTTATCAGTTTTCCATGAGTGAGGATGGCAAAAGCACTGGGCCAGCAGTGGGCACCAGGCTCTAATTCCTGCTCTCCTGTTAACTAGCTGTGTGATTGTGAGCATGTCGCTTGCACTCTCTGGCTCCACTTAGCTAGTGATTTTGGTCTTAACATGCCCTGAGATTCTTCCTGCTCTCGCATTTGAGGATACTGTTTTTCTTTGTTGGTAGTCTTAATACCCTAAGAAAATGTCCTGGGCTTGAAATGCACCTGGTCAGAGTTTAGCTCTTATACTTTGTTAGCCTCAGTCTTTTCATCTGCAGAAAGTGTACACCAGTCCATATCATGGCGTGGGATAAGAACTCAATGAGCCTCTGCCTGTGACCATGCTGAGGATTCATTATACATGCTACCATACATGCAGTTACAATCCTCTCGAAGTGACCACTTTGCCCTTCTTTTCCCCCTGGAGTTGGAGGAGGAATTGCCTCTTATCCATCTCAGAGGAAGGGTGAATCTGAGGAAAAGGCACTTACCATTCTGACACCTGCTCCCAGAAAAGAGCACTGGGCAGGTGCACTTGAAAGTGTCCCCACTGATGAGGCAGCTCCCACCATGCTCACAGGGGTTGGACTGACATGGATCTAAGATAGGAGGGGCAGGAGTCAGTGTTTGCAACAAACAGCAGGTGAGAAGTTCTCACATGGGCATCTAATTTCAAACTCCAGTCTCAAATGAGAAACTAACTATATAACCAGTGATTGAAGAAAAGAAGCAGACATCCTCCTTAAAGAGCAAGGAAAACTCTCATCATGTGACCAGAGAAAGCAATTCAGGCCTGCAAGAGGGCAAGGGAGAAGAAGTCGTGGCTGTCTCTCCTCGGCCTGGCTTTGGATGGGGTCTTTCTCATTGAGAAACTCCCCTTTCCACCATCAGTGTTTTTCTCCTCCCTGTCTCACTGGGAGTGCCACAGGGTCTGTCTCTGATGCTGAAGGCATTCACAAGCCTGAAGACCTCCTCTACTCCCAGTGCCCAGGGGTGGAGGTCAGAAGTGGGCAAAGAACACCCACCCCTAATGAAACACAAGCTTTCTGAACATCAGGAAAGAAGACCAAAGGCACGAGGGTGACAGAGGAATTGACGGCGAGGAGGAAATGACCCAGTGGCCTTCATCTTTCTTCAACTACTTGTTCAGTTAGATTTTGTCATATTTCATCTGTGCCTTTGGCTTTTCATGGTTGTCTGAATGGCTCTTCCCTTGGGGGAATTTTTATCCTTCTGTTCACATGCATTGTTCTTTGGTTCAGGAACTAGGATCCCTGGGCCCAGCTCTTGTTTTGATGGTCCCTTCTGATGTTCCTCCGATGCCCCATATCTTGGCCCTGCCTTCCAGGCCACTTCACACAGTTAACACAGCTTTTATTCCAACTACTAAGTGCTTTCCTTTCCTTCTCCTAACTTAGTCACATGGTTTTGCAGAGGCCCTGCTTCTCATTTTCCTCTCTGTCCTTATTGCTTGGGCGACAAAGCCACAAACGTAAGTGTGGTACAAGTACACAAGTAAGAGGATATACTCACATACAACCACAGTTATGAGTGCTTCTGAAGAGTGAAAGGAGAAAGGAAAACACAACAAGAGTGGAATGTAAAGCAAGTCTCGCACCAAAGTCCCTAGTGCTACAGTTTGATTTCAAATGCTAACTCAGATTCTTTTGTGTAATTAGGATCTGATCTGATATCAGAGCTATGGGATGATTTTGTATGTGACTCCTACTCACAGCGTCAGGCTGTGATGTGGAAAGCTTATTAGACCTGAACTATGATGCAATAACTTGCCATATGACCTTGGTCAAGTCAGTTCTCCTCTCGGCCTCAGTCAGCTTATCTGTCACTTGAGAGGTGCTCTCAAAGAACCTCCCCAGGTATCATTCTGTGTCACCCTAACTTAAACATATTCAGTCTAAGTCATTTCTTTGATACCTCTTTCACAGTGATGGTCAGAGAGGCAGAGAGAGAAGTGCTTGCATACAGCACCACATCAACTCCCCCCCAGGCCTCTCACAGGAGAGCCTCCAGAAACCAGATTTGCTACCCACCATCCTCCACGTAGTACCAGTCAGGATTCTCAGTGTCGGTAAATGTAGTGGTGGTATTCTCGATCTCGTCATAATACTCATAGGCATAGTCGGAGTCTTCAGGAGTCCAATCTGTAAGGAAGTAATAGCAAAGAAAAACTCATGAGAACCAGAGAAGCCAGTGTGTTCTGTAGTTGAAAACCTTTTTTCCAAAGAGTTGAAATTCCTAACGGACAAATCAGTTGTGTTTCCTGTCTTCACACTAATGAGGAACTGGGTGGGGTCAGGTACCCTTGAGGGAGCAGAAGGGGTTTAGGCATTGTACTTTTTCATCGAGGGGATGGTGGGACTAGAGAGGCAGTGTTGACATCTGTCAGATTCAAGAGCACCTTATTGGACACGGGGAGACCAAGTCAAGTAACTTTGCACTAACTCTGTGACCTTAGAAAAGTCACTTGTGTTCTTCGTGCCTCAGTTTTCTTGTCTGTAAACAGCAGGAAGAGGAATGGGGCCTAGAGAGTCTCCAGGTCTTAGGTGGACTATACCCAGAGTCAGATTAAGTGGCATTTGAACGTCTTCTTGGTTGAGTCTGTGAATGATATTTCTCAATGGGACTTGAATGAAGCTGAATGAAGTCAAACAAATGGGTCTCTTTTCTCTTGATCATAGCATAAAATAATCCCCAAGGCTGTGAAAAGCTCATTAAAACTGAACTGTGATGCACTAACTTGTCTTATGACCTTGGTCAACTCGGTTCTCCTCTTGGCCTCACTCAGCTCTTCTGTCATTTGCTCTAAAAGAACAGCTCTGAGGGTCATGCTGTGTGCCTCTAACTTAAGAAAATTCAGTCTAAATCATTTCTAGAGCTATCAAAACAGCTAATATTTATGGAGCCTTCACTATGTATCAGCCCTCGTGTTAAGCCTCATGATAATTTGAGATGTGTATTATTACCTGTATTTTTAGTTGAGAAACCTGAGGCTCGAAGAGGTTAAGTAACGTGCCCAAGGCCACACAGCTTAGGAGTAGCAAGACCCAGACTCAGGCAATCTGTCTCCAGATAATTGCTAACTCACACTAGCTCAATCTCAATGCTCAGTTTCTTCAACTGACATCCTACACTGCCTTGGTTTTCAGCCATATTTATGCTTTGGAAAGGAAGGGTTCAGCCATGCCCAGTGGCTGTCCAGCCCACTAGTTACAGGTTACTCGATGTCAGCCTCAGACAGGTGCATGGATCCTGCTCAGTGATACAGAAGGTAGTGCACTCTGTTGCCCCCAGTTGTCAACCTCATGTTAACAGGTATGAATAAGACAAGACTTAAGCTGTTTGGTCTCTGGGGCCTTGGAAGCTGCTGGTGCCTCAGTGGTTCATGGAGAGAAGTTTGGGATTTGAAGAAAGTTGGGTTGACTTTTCTTTCTGTCTGGTGAGAGTGGGGCTGGTTGGCAAGTGGAAGCTGTAAGGAAGTTTTCCAGAGATGCATATGATAATGAAGCAAGAGCAAAGGCAGAAAGTCAACTGGAAAAGGCACTCCCACCGAGCAGCTGATGGCGTGGAGGGTGGCACCGTACCTACGCCTGACTATCAACCACATTATCTTACTTGGCTGTCAGTTATTCTGTTATAGTCTTTATCTCTTTGGCTTTTGAAAAATCAACTTTTGCACAATGGATGTTTTATATTTCCCATTAAAGTAGAACTATCTTTTTATTTCTTTTTTGAATACGCCAACTTTGGTTCCTTGCTGAAGTTTCACCTCATTTATCACAATGTCAAGTCAAGATTCCCCTTGCTTTCTCATTATTTCTCCTGAGCTGCTTTCCCTCATATGAAAATGTTCCTGGAGGTAGGCTACCTTTCCAGGGACGAGGATCTAGATTGATGATAAGGCCATTGTCTTCCTGCAGCAAATAAAGTTGTCTTCCATCTAGCATGACAAAGCAGACAGTACGAGAGAAAGGAAAAAAAAAAAGTTTTCCTGAGTTTGAAAGATTTCAAAGTGACATTTGGAGGTGACAATGGAGTTTGGTAATAGGATGAATGCATCATTTCTTTCTTTTTTCTTTGGAGAGGTGGAAGTTGTTTTTCCAACAGGTGTTTATAGATAAGAGCCCATTGGTTTGCTCCCATAATTTCTCCCATCCCTCCCAGGCTGAGGACTTGCTCATTTGGGGCATGCCTTTTAGAATCTGCACTTTTAAAGATATTTGGAAATGGGGGAAAGTTTTGTGTAGATTGGATGGTATGATTTTTCCAAGTGACAGGGGATGGATGGGATGTCTGTTGGAAGATTGTGACTTGACTCCAACCCTATTAACAAGGTCTGCTCATCTCTCAGTGAAGTTAAAGAGAGAATGGAACACTCAGGCTTTGAATCTTATTCCTGTTAGGCAGTGAAATAAAAACCCCTCCTCTTCTCTAGGAAGGAGGCCTGGTCCCAAAGCAGTTCAGTGCTCAACTGCTAATAGGAAGGTCAATGGTTCAAGCCCACCAGCCACTCTGCAGGAGAAAGATGAAGCAGTATGCTTCTGTGAGTGCAGTTCTACTGTGTCCTATAGGATCATTGTGAGTCTGAATCAACTTGATGGTACATCCCCCTCTACCCCACACCCCAAACATTCTCTAGGACTTAGAGGCCTTGGTTAAGGTGGACAGAACCAAGCATAGGCCTGGAGGTCCCACTTCAACAAGATAGAAGAAGCTGTCTGGTGGAGGGCTGTATGAAGGAAGGTATCAAGCTTCTTGCATTTGAAGTTGGGCTGCAATGTGATTAGAGGTGCTTTAGAGGAGCAGTACCTGGGATGGCTTCCCCCTCTCAAAATTTAAAGCTGATTTAGACTTTTCCAATGGCCCATTATCCCATTGTCTATTTTAGAAGTCTGTGCTCTGGTTCTACAGTGGGTCAAGTCTTATGGCAGGATCAGGAAAGCTCTGGGAACACTGGAGCACTATAAAATAGAACTAGGAGGGTCCTCTGTCCTCAAAGGAGTCTCCAGTAAGGGTGGGGAGAAGAAATTCAGCCAAGGGAAGGGATGAATGAGTACTTAAGAGTTGGGGAAGCTAAATATGGCCAAATTCAGGCCTGGAAGCCCCAATTTCCACAATGGAACTCTGTTGAGGCATGAGAAAACTGAAACCCCATTCCAGAATGTGGTAGGTTGACTGCACAGTGGCCCAGATTCTTCACACCTCTTTGTATCCACACTTCTGAAATGTGACTTTGTAACTCTTTCCATTGAGAGATAGAGTCCACCTCCACACATATTGGATCTGGTCTGGGGTTTGAACTCGCTTTGACCAAGAGCATGTTGGGAAAAGACAGTGTGTCAGCTACAGTCCTGGGCCTTAAAAGTTCCTGTGTGCATCCTTTCTCTTTCCTGGACCCCTGTGACTTCCACATGAACAAGTTCTGTTTCTTCTCCAGGAGAAGAAGGGACCATGTGGGGCTATGTGGTCCCAGCTGAGATGTCATCCCTGTGAGAAGAGCCATCCAAAATCAGCAAAATGAGAAACCAGCCAATCCACCAGGTGACTGCAGACACTGAGCAAGCCCAGCCAAGATCAGCTGAGCCTGGCCCAGACCCAAACTGCCCCATTGAAGGCAGCCTAAACTGCCAACTTGGAGAAATAAAATCTAAATAAACAGTTAATGGCTTAAGTCAATAAGTTTTCTGGTAGTGTGTTATACAGTGGAAACCCTGGTGGCTTAGTGGTTAAGTACTAAGGCTGATAACCAAAAGGTCAGTGGTTCAAAAAGTCAGAGGTTCCAAGGTGCTCCTTGGAAACTCTATGGGGTCATTCTATTCTGTCCAATAGGGTCACTATGAATCCACTTGACAGCAATGGGTTTTTATAGATGTTAGGCAGTAATAATGAACTGATATACAGGACTTGATTGATACTGGGTTGCTAGGAGGATAAGACTTTCAGATCCCACAGCAGTCCTTAGTGGTCTAGATAACTGCAGATTCTGAAAGAACTCAGAAAGAACTCAGATGACATCTCTCTCCGGGGGTTAATATTGGATTTCTTTTCTCCACTTACACAGCTGTTTTTTTCCTTTGGAGAGTAAGAGTTAGAACAAGCCCAACATCTATTCCTCTTTCTACCCTACAGTGTTTAGTACAGAACCCCACACGCAGTTAGTGGATGCTGATTGACAGATGGAGTTGTCCCTCTGCGGCTAAGCTTCCTTGCCTTCTCACTGGCCACCATACTGTTCTGCCAGTGAAGATGATATCTACCTAAAAATAAATTAAAAAATCCACTGCCATCAAGTCGATTCTGTCAATAGGACAGAGTAGACCTGCCCTGTTCTGAGGCTGTAAATCTTTACAGAAGCAGGCTGCCACATCTTTCTCCCATGGAGCAGCTGGGGGGGGGTCCCAACCACTGAATCTGGGTCAGCTTAACATCACCAGGGCTGAGTAAATAGAGAATTTAGGAGAGAAATGATGTGAAGTCAGCCTGAGCAGCTCTGTGTAGGGCTTGTGAAGAGTCATCAGTTTAGATTCCCAGTGACTCTGTAAGACAAAGTACAATCAGCCCCAAAGAATTTCTGATGCTATTATCTTTACAGTAGCAAATTGTCAGAACTTTTCTCCCTTGGAGCTGCTGATGTGTTCAAACCCTCAGACTTTGCAGTCAGCAGATGAGTGCTTTACCACTGCACCACCAGGGTTCCCTGACGAGCTTGATGAGTCTAGAAACACGTTCCAGTGTTTGTCTGAGTGGAGAAGGATCACAGCTCGACATGAGATCTGGTTCCATTGACAGACTAGGGGCAACCAGTTTGGGTTTAAATATAGATTATTTGAAACTTGATCCAGGCTACAGAAATGGAAGGGAAAGAAGAGAAAGAACAGGACAGCTCTCAGAAACATTTTATTACATTAAAAAGAAATTCTTATGGATTTGTCTCTCAGAGTCTGTTTCTAGAATTTATCAAGAAGAATGATGGATGTTCACACAAATAATTCTAATAATAGGTTACTGTCATTGAGTATTTTCTATGCGCTGGACAACATACTTAAATAAAATGTGTTTTACGCATACTCTTATTTCACTTTAAAATAACTCTGTGGTTAAGGTATTATTATTCTTATTTACAGAGAGGGAAAAACTAAAGCCCATGTGTCCCTATCTCCAAGTATTGTTTGCCCATTTAAGAGCCCAAGTCCCTATGTTGGGTTTCATGAAACTCTATGGGTTTTAGCTTCCGGGAAGTAGCATGCATTGGGAAATATTCTTTAGCATATGCTCCAGCTCGCTGGACTAGGCTGCCCATGGTCCATGCCCACAGTCTCTCGGATAAAGCTCAGAGTTCCTGCCATGGGGGCTTTGCAGCTGCTCCAGTTAAAGAGCTTGCCAGATGTGTGGAACGGAATTAAAATCCCTGGAATGCTGTCCCTGCTGGTGTCATCCATCATCACAGCACAGACGATTCCTCCGAGGGCCTCCTCCAAATCCCAGGCCTGTCGCCCTGCATTTGATGGTTCCAATCCAGCTGTCAGGGCAAGCCCAGCAGAGGCCTTTGCTGGCAGACAACAGGACAGCTGATGGATGAATCAGCCCGTGTTCCTGGGCAGAGCCAAGCCAGCTTTGAAGAGGTGTTTCTGCAGGCCGTTGGGGCTGTCACGTCACCTGCTTTGAGGAAACAAGCACTAGCTGAGCTGTTTGATGGCCACTTTATCCATCACTGCTGGGGACTGTGGTCTTGGCACCTTCTGCTTCAGCAAGACCCTCACCATGCTCTGTCTTCAGCAAGATCAACCAAAGAAGCAGGTGACTATGGGTATGACTCGATGTTTCTTCTACCACACTCTTGTCAAAGGCAAGCAGGAATCTGACAAATTCCATCAAAGCATAGCTACCGTGTGAAATTAACTTGGATACCTCACTGGGATGCATTTAAAACCTAATCTGCTATTTGCTGAAAGGCCCAGACTGCATTGCACTCCATGCCACAGTCAGAGGTGGATGGAAAACCTCTAGATAGACTCTTGGAGTCCCAGGGATACCTGCTTCAAGTGCTCTTCATCTCCCTGCCAAACTCAAAATTTGTTGGCTGAGTTCTTCTCCAGCCCAGAATCTCAAGATGCTAAAGATAATCTCATCCAACACTCTCCATGCCCTCCTGAATGGTTTTTTAGCCTACACTTAACATGCTTCTGGTGATGGGGGACTCATTGCCTCTGAGGTCAATGCATGTAGTCTTTGGATAACCCTGATGGTTAGGAAGTTCCTCCTGACTTGCAAATGAAATCTGACCCTATAGTTTCTGACTTATGTAATGAAAGCTACATAAGTCTTATGGACACATAGAAGGAGTCTTTCACCCCTTTTCTGTGACTCTTTCACATTGTTCACTGTGCACCTCCAGGGTTGTCATAAACTCATGGTCAAGCAGCTGCCTATTACAACTTTCTAGCACCTGATAGTAAAGCGTCTTGGCAGAAAGGTACCTCTTAATTTCCATAAAGTGCCATCCTAGATTAGGGGTGTGGTTGTTTTTCAGATACTTGAAGAGAGTGGGGCTTTGAGTCTTCAGGGCTCCTGTTTTTTCCACTGTATGAACCCAGAGTGTCTGTAGCTCTGTCTTTCTGCGGCCCTGAGCACAGCCTCAGTTCAAGGCATCCTTCTGCAATGGTGCCTGGGTAATTGGTCCTGAAGGCTGGTGATGTTGCAGCTTGTTGAGCTCTGCACGTTGTCTGGGCTCTGTGCATGGATGCTAGCATGGCCATCAGCGCAGGGATCCTTCTGAAATAGGGTTGTCCTAGGAACTGAATTAGGTGGTGTTGAATTGAACCCTATCAGTTGCTTTTGGGAAAAACATAGATCCTCTCAAAATCCACACATCATGCTGATACATATATATATACATATGTGTATATGTATATACACACATATGTATATATTTATCTCTATTCAATTCCAGAAGCATTTTCTGTGCACACGGACCAGACAAAGACCAGGCACCCAGCATTACTTGCTTTGAGCTGGTACGAGCCTGTCTGCCTGTCTAGAGCTTTGCTACTGGAGGCCATTGACTGTCACACTGACATTGGCCACATTTGCTCCAAATCAATCCTTGATGCAAAGCTTACACTCAAATGCAGCCTTCACGTGTCACCTGCCTGGTTGTGCCATCTACTGCGGGTGCCCAGCCCCAGTTGTATCAGCAAGGGATGCCAACCCCTGCCCTGGTGGAACAGTGAAGGGAGTTTTCTCCCTTGGGATTCAGAGCAGCCAAGAGACTCAGACCCAAAGCCAGAGACCAAGGGTGGATGATGTGGCCAGAAGGAGAAGCCTCTGCAGCGTGGTCTCACTGCAGGTGCCAAACAGAGAGAGGAAAGGGAAAGTGAGAAGCTGAGTCCGTGAAACAGCAAGAGCCTTAGACTGTGTGTCAGTTGCATGTCTATGTGTGTTTGCACTTGTGGGTTTGTGTGTTGTGTTTGTGAATTTGAGTATGTGCTGTGTGTAGTGTACATGTGTGTTTGTATGATGTGTTGTATGTTTGTCATGTGTGTTGCACTTGTGCTATGTGCATTATGTGTACACGTGTTTTGTGCTTGGGTGTCCTGTGTGTTGTGTGTGTACGCAGCCTGTAGATAAAGCTCTAAGCTGGCAAAAGAGTAGGACTCACTGCCCAGTAGACATGCTGAGCCTTGTGTAAATAAATATGTGCCAAGCTGAGGGGACAAGGCTAGAGGGCGTTGTTTAGGCACCGCCTAATGGCACTGGACACTATTCTGCGGTGTGGAGGTGTTGGATTCTCAACAAAGCGGGTACAGGGGTGGGCTGGCCAAGACCAGCTTGCCTGGAGTGATGCTGCTCATTCACGGGACCTCGCTTTGCCTTGACCCTTTCGCCTCAACTCAGCCGCTAGCTGGAAGGGTGATATGGGGCAAGCGCTTCACTTCTCTGGGCCCCGCTTTCCTCTTCTGTAAGAAGAAGCAGTTTAACTACATCAGCAATTTTTCCCTCGAAGTCCTCAGAGTGGGTGGCATCCTGAGTGTCTACAGGCATTGCATGTGGGCGTGCTCATACGGAGCCCCAGATGTGCACACACCTGGACAGATTCTCCAAGGGATCTGTGACACCTTGGGTCAGCTGTACCATGAGGTTCCCCCAACACTCCCTAGCTTGGGTACCCTTCCTCCCATCCCAGAACCAGTCTTTGGGTGTTAGGAAACCCCAGAGTGATCAGCTGGCTCACCTGGATCCAGGTCTGGAAGTAAGGACATCAGGGAGAACTGCAAAGGAATACAAAGGCAAACAAAGGTGAGTCGCTGGTGTTTGCCAAGCACTGGTGAGCCGCAGAAGTGTCCCCAGGCCCTCACACAGGGCGCGGGAGCACGGGACGCTTTCTGGAGAGAAGGAGCAGGTCTACTGGCCACCATAGCCTGAGCATACATAGCATGAACCTTCTGTCTCAGCAAGGACTTGTGTCTCTCGCTCTTAACTATTCTCACACTGCGACCTGGCTGCACTGGTACCTGCGATATTGTCACTTACGGTGCCTACACCCTCTGCTTGGTTTTGCGTCACTACATTTAATTAGCAACATTAGTAATTGCATTAATTAGTAACAATCTGGTTGGTGGTGGTGGTTGCTGAGTTGATTCCAATTCATGGTGACCTCATGTGTGACGCAGTAGAAGTACTCTATGGTGTTTTGTTGATAGTGGCAGCAGACAGCCACACCTATCTTCCGTGGTACCAGCGGGCGAGCTTTTAACAACCTTATGATGAGACTTTTATTAGCCTTGTTAATACATAAGAAAACTGAGGCTCACAGAAGTTAGGACAACTCCCTGAGGTCACACAGCTGTGCTAGGATTCGTATTCATGCTCAAATCTACGTAATGTCTCGGGGCTGACAGTCCCTGGAGGGTTGAGGGGTTGAGAGGAGACAGGTGTTACAAGTTGTGGAATAAAATACAAACTCCTTCCATAATCTACAAATGCCATGTCCACCTCTCCTGACCTTGTCCCATACCCATCACCCCCACTGCCTCTTAGTGCGCTTCAACCACACCCACCTCCTCTCAGATCGTCGAAGTGGTAGGAAGTCAAATTCCTGTCACCTCAGGGCCTTTGCACTGGCTTTTCTCTCTGCCTGAAACTTTCACTGGGTTCCAGGTTAAATGTTGTCTTCCTGAGAAAGTCTTCCCTGACCACTGTATCAGTAAGACCTCCCCAACCCCACTGTTCCGTCACTGCATGCTGTCATCTCCTCTAGGTCCCTATCACAGCACACAGTTTTATATTAGCAGATTGTCCTGTTGTCTCTCACTCCACACTGTCTGATCTTGTCTGATCGACAGCACATTAAACACCTTATATCTAGCATGGTGTTTGGAACGTGGCAAGTATTTGTTGAAAATATAAATCACAGTCTGATTATTTTCATTTAAAATAAAGTACTTGCAAGAAAAAGAATGCCTTGCTCTTTTCATAACTGGTAAACTTCTTTTCACTAAGATTGGCAGTTGGGAAGCGCCCTGGGCCAAAACCAGTAGCCGCGTTTTTGTAAATGAAGTTTTATTGGAACATAGACACACCCACTTGTTTACGTTTTGTCCGTGGCTGCTTTCACGCCACAATGGCAGAGTGGCTGTGACAGAGACAGGCTAGCCCAAAATGTTTTCCACCTGGCACTTCTCAAAAGTTTGCCAGTTTCTGATTTAGTAAAACAGCATCATTCAGTGAGTTTTTGTTTGGACCTTGACTGTCAGAAAGGTGGGATCAACGCGGTGTGTTTTCCCAGCATCCACGTCATTCTAGATAGTCCAGTAGATTTGCTTCCTCTACCTGGATGGTACAAATGGCTAAGAAATGAACTACGAACCCAAAGATTGAGGTTTCAAGTCCACTCAGAGGCGTCTCAGAAGAAATGCTGGCCATCCACTTCCAAAAGGTCACAGCTACTGACACCCCTCTGGAGGATGGCTGGACTCTGGACATATGGTGTCACCAGGAGTCAGAACTAATTTGAGGGTAACTGGGTTTTTGTCTTTTTCTTTTTAACCCTCAGCAGAAGTTTAAATGTTCTGTTTTACACTAGCATTTTACTATAGACCCTCTTGTATAATTTTAGAAAGCAAACAGAAGATAAATTAGGAAAGACAAAAACAAAGAATGCATCCTGATATGATGTACTGATAGCACAGTGTCACCAGCCAGGATCCCTGACACAAAGTCATGCCTCAAGGTCCTCATGAGGAACCTGATCCAAACTGGGGGGTATTCTATCAAACAGCTTGCGAAGCCTCGACGAAATCCTCAACTTCAGAAAAGACAGGAGAACTGTTATTTATTAAAAGAGACTAAAGCAATATGACAGCAAAATGCAGTATGCGATTCATGAACAACAATAACCAAAAAACCCAAACTATAAAGGACATTACTGGGACAACTGGTAAATTTGGATATGGATTTAGAGAACGTTATTGCATCAATGTCAAATTTCTTGAACGTAAGAACAGTACTGAATGTTGCAGGAAAACGTTATGTGCACGCTGCAGTCTTCAGGGGCAGTGTCTGCAGTTTATGTGGAAACAATTTAGGAAGCAAAACCAAACAAGCATCTGTGTGTGTATGTGTGTGCATGAATGTGTGTGTGTGTGCACAAGAAAGCAAGTGGGATGACATGATCATAAGTGATGCATCTACTGGGTGAAGCTTATTCCTTGGATCATTCTTTCTGCTTTCTTTTGGTTCAAGAAAATCACAAAATAAGAAGATTTAGAGGGGAAAAGAACACAGAAAAGAGGAGAATGGCTGTTCATTGCCTGGGATGGTGGCTCTGTTTACTCACCCTGAGGTCGCCCAGCTCTGTCTGAAGGAACTGAGACCAGGGTGGAGGATTTCACTTGCTGGTTGTTGCAGGGGTGAGGGAAGGGAACGGGGTGCTGATAGTGGGGAGGCCTGGTGGGAAAACTGCGGGGTCAGTTTCTAGAGGCACGCCGAGGCCTGGGCTCTGGAATGAGAACACCTGAAGCCTCTATGCCTCCGGATGTGAGTGCCAGGAGAGTGGCCAAAGAAGGGTTAAAAGGGGACTCTAGGAATAAGCGTGACCCGTCTTTCCCCTCCCTCTCGTCACAATCCATCACGTCTGCCTTGGTTCTGGCCCTGGTTTAAGAAGACAAAGCCTCCCTCCACCCTGCACCAAGGCCATGCCTGTTTAATTCTTTTATTGGAGCTGGATGGACTGGGCCATGTCTGGCTCCCTTCAGCCTTGAGAACTGGGCAGGAAAGGATCAAGGACCTCTGGGAACATCGTTCCTCAGCCCCAAGCAAGGAAGAGGTCTCCAGAACCTGCCACCTGAGCCAGTGCCCCAAAATCTTGGTTCTGGAAAGTGGGTGAACAGCCAGGTGCTGTGCTGCCAATGGCCAGCAGGTGGCAGACGTGCCCTTCCCAGGAGCTGGTTCTGCCTGTCGGAGGGAAACCAAACAAAAAGAAAGCAGGACCTTCCCAGGCTGCCTCCTGGCCCTCCAGATCCCAGCAGCTTTCAGGGAGTCTGAAGCTGCTACCACCCCACTGGGATGCATTTTAGGGACCTCAAGCATCTGAAGCAAGCCTTGTCCTTTTGTTGATCACAGTGTCCACCCACGGGGGAGAGGAGAGGGTGAAACGTGAACAGCAGCAGCCCCAACACTAGTCTGAATATCTGGGGCCATGCAGGGAAGGCCTGGGCAACAGCCATCGCTAGGTCTCCATGATGCCCTGTCTGGTCCCCTGAGAATAATCTGGGTGGTGGCAGGGGCGGGAAGGAAGGATCCAATATCCCTCCTTTTCTCCCATCATCCTTTTCGTTTGTTCTGGAGACAGAGAAATGACAGAAGAACTCTTCCTCCTGCTACTTGCAAGTTCAAGGAGGAAGGCTGATGAAGAAGAAGATGAGGAGGCTGACTATGATCTCAGTTCACCTTTAGGAAAAACTGACAAAGTGCCAAGTATTGTGCTAAATGCTTTTTGTCTTAAAGATTGCATACAACAACTTGATAATGTAAGGACACTAGTTAAGTCCATTTTAGAAGTGAGAAAATTGAGGTCTGCAGAGATTAAGTTGCTCAAGGTCACTTGGCTAGTGCATGCTGGAATCGGGATATAACAGTGACAGTCTTACTCCAGAGTTCTTGCCCTTAATCCCCGTTGCTGTGAATGAGACAACCTTGGTGTGCAGAGGTTGAGTGCAGTGATGCAGAAAACTGGAACAGAAGAGTTCCAATCCAGGAGTGACAGGACACTAATCTAGGTAAGAGATTGAAGCCTCTGCCCTTGCAAAACTTAGAAGGGACCTGTCCACATTGGTCCAGGCCTTGCAGGTCACAGACAGGGCCATTCTGCCCCAGGGACAGTAGGGAAGGTATGAAATTCAGATTGAGCCTCAGTCAGCCCACTGTGGCAAATGTATCTCAACAAAGACTTCCATTCATCTGCAAAGCAGACAAGCCCTGCCCATGTCCTGCACACCCATTCCTGCTCCTCCACGTACCTCATCAAGCAGTGATGGTCACGCTGACCCAGCTTCTCTTGGAGGGCTGCGGACAATGGCTTCTTGCTCATGGACAGTTAAGGGCTTCGCAGTACATCAGACAGACCACTTGAGAGCCCTACTCAGGCCTTCTCAAGCACTCTAGGGTTCAGGACTGCCTTCTAAGAGTAGGGAAGATTAACCTCCCTACTCCCCAGCTAGTATGTCTCAAAGCCTGGGTTTCTTTTAAGATAACACTGGTTTGTGGAGATGGGAAGGAGCAGAGGAGGGACTTGTGTCTAAGTCTCACTCATTTACATTGTAATCTCCATGGGGGTGGGAGACACTGAAGTCTTTAATCTGGTAATTATTTTAGCTCAGATTTTTCCTCTACATTTCAGAATTCCTGGCTTTCTGAAAAACAGAATAAAAAGCCCCAAGGCTGAGTTGATTTGTTCCAGGAGTTAGCTAATAAAAAATGCATTTGTCCGTTATTCTCAGTGGATGGGGAAGTAGGGAAGGGAAGAGGCAGGGGTATCTGTCCTTTCGGAACCGGAGGCTTAGCTAAGAATCAGCAGCCACAGCAGCTTTTATCTGATGGGAAAAGTCTGGGACTCTGAATCCACTCATCCCTTCTTCCTGGGATGTTCACTCTTGCATCTAGGCTGCCAATTGTTAGTGAAGGACTGCATTAGTCCTCAGGCTAGCTGGGCAGGAGAGAACCCTGCACTATGGCCAACTGGGCTGGAAGGTAGACTGGGACAAGTATGCCTAGCTCAGAACGACCCGTCCCTGCTGCTGGACAGAGAACTCAAAGCCAGGAAGAGTGGTAGAGGTGGCCAAGGGCAAGGGTTGCTAGTGTCCTGGTCATCAGTCCAAGCATTGCCTCATGTCATCCTCCCACTCTAGATGCTGTGGCAAACATCAGCTCTATCCCGAGGCGAGCAGTTATGCAAAGCCACTCAGTCCTTTTTAGTTACAAAGAATCTTGCTTTTTTACAGTGCACAAGCTGCTTGGTGCTGCCTCAGGCTTGGCAAGTGCGCTGGGGATTTGCTTTAATCTGAAGCTCAGATCAGGAAGGGAGGCTGGGGTGAGGAATGTTGGAAGCCTAAAGAGAAGGCACTGGCCAGTGGTCCCTCTCTGGGTGGCTTCCTTCTTGGGAGACTGGGCGCAGCCCTTCACAGGAGCCGTGTGATGAGGCAGCAGGCATCATGGAGAGGCAGGCAGATCCCTGATCAACAGAAAAGGAAACGGAAGCCTGGAAAGATGAAGTGGCTGCGTAAAGACATGCGCAGTTTGGAAGGAGATGGGGACCAGAACCAAGCCTCTTGGCCCTGAGGCTAATCTCCTATTTTTGGCTTGGAGGGTCCTTGTGCATCTTTTCTAAAGCTGAGAGCTGGCCTCTTAGCCTTCTGCCCAATGAACTAGTCAAGAAGACCTCACCTGGGGAGCTGGGCTGCAGTACCATGTAGTAGATGCGGATGGCGCAGGGGCGGCCGGGCAGAGTAGAGCGGTGAAGTTCTATTTCTAAGGCACTGGTTCTCAAACTGGAAACCCTGGTGGCATAGTGGTGAAGGGCTACAGCTGCTAACCAAAAAGTCAGCAATTCAAATCTATTAGCCACTCCTTGGAAACCCTACATGGCAGTTCTATGCTGTCCTATAGGATCACTATGAATTGGAATTGACTGGATAATGTCAGTGGAGTTGGTTTGGTTTTTTTGGTTCTCCAGCTACGACGTGATAAGGATCCTCTGGAGAGCTTGGTGAGAATCCGGACTCCTGGGCCCCACCTGCAGAGATGGTGGTTCAATAGTTCCGGGGCAGGCTCAGAACATGCATTTTCAAGCAGCTACCCAGGCGACTGTACCCTAGGTCATACACTGACTAGATCTCTTAGGCATGGACCTCGTATTTAAGGAGACTTGTGGGTCTGTTTTTCCTTCTGTGCAGATTACTGGATCTCTTTGTGCCTCAGTTTCCTCCTTCATAGCAGTGAAGCTTCCTTTACCCAATCCCATGGTTTATTCACTCCTTCTCCGGAGGAGTGTGGCACTAGCCGTCGGTGACTGTTCAGGCGAATGCTTGGTAAGTGGTGCCTGAGCAGACCAGTCATCCCAGGAACTTGGCTCAAACTGATCAGGACAGCTTTGGAAGTTAGTGGGTGAGGTCAACTGGAACAAGGAGCATGGATATCAACTCTCACTTCTGGATGTGATAATGAACTTGACAGTCCTTTGAAAAGGCATATGAACAAATGAACAAAAGAATGAGCTGCGTCTAGCTCCCACCCACGTGAGCACAACCCGCTGCATGAAGCTTCTAGGACCGTTGGCCTCAGCAAACAGCCTAGGAGTTCAGAGTTGTAACCACCTCTGCTGGGAACCAGCTCCATAATGAAAACTGTTCTTGCCTCTATGCTTTCAACAGTGGAAGGTGAGTCACCGGGGTTTCGAGAAATGACGTGAGGTGGTGCTGGGTCAGGGTGTGAGATAACGCGGAAACTCAGCGTGAGAAAAATGCCCTTCTCAAGTTATGGCCAACCGTTCCAATCCTGGGACAGAGAATGACTCCGCATGGCATTGGCATTTACCTAACACACCTCGGTTGTTGTTGTTGTATGTTGTCAAGTTGATTCTGACTCAGAGCTGCCCTATAGGATGGAGTAGAACTGCCCTATGGTAGAATCTTTATGGGGGCAAATCCCCAGGTCTTTTCTCCGTGGAATCACTAGCGGGTTTAAAACGCCAACCTTTGAGTTAACAGCTGAGCACTTAACTCTTACTAGCTCCCCTTTTAATAGACAGACGTGGACTGCAGACTCAGCCTGAGGGGTGGTAGCGATAGGAGCCAGCTAGAATTCAAGGGCATCATTTTGTTTTCTTTGGTTTTCCATTGATAGTAGTGACAGGTGTCTTTAAAGTAAGTTTGTTTTCGTAGAGACAAGGTATGTCTGTTTAACAAAAAATGTTAAGAAAGAAGTCCAGGTTTGGGGAAAGTTTCTGAAGATAAATGTATTTATGACGGAAGTTTTAAAAACATCAAAGTCAACATTTAGCTATCTGGTATTTAGCGTTAGAGAAGCTTCAGGGTCTTCTGAAGGAGCTCGCAAGCAGGAGTAAGTTTATCTCCTGCCTGAAACTGGAGTCCAAGGCCACTGCCCACTAGGAAATCTTTGCTACCGTACTGAATACCACCTGAAACACCAAATGATAGCACGGTGGTTCCAGGTATGGAACTTGGCATTGGGCAGACCTAAATTTGAGTCCCAACTCTGGAATCTCCCAGCGATACTATCTGGGGCAGATCTGGCTCCTCTGCATCTTCATTTCCCATCTGTAAAATGGGAATGATTGTAGCTATATCTCATCGCTTTGTTGGGAAGCTTACACATGAGCTAAACAAAAATCATCCCACTGCCGTAGAGTTGATTCCGACTCATAGCAAACCTATAGACAGAGTAGAACTGTCACACAGAGTTTCCAAAGGAGCACCTGATGGATTTGTACTGCTTACCTTCTGTTCAGCAGCCACAGCACCTCGTTATGCCACTAGGGTTTCCTAAGTGAGCTAGTAAATGCAAAACACACAATACTTGGCATATGGTAAGACTGAAATCACGGCTGCCACTGCTTTTATTAGTATTATTAGTAGTAGCCACGGTTGTGAGTCAGATTTTGTAAAATTTTTTTACAAGTCACTGAGTGAGCAGCTAGGGATGGGCCCAGTGAGGAGAACTTGCTCAGTACAAACTCTCTTTCCTGGAACTTGTTTTGTGGGGTCACCATCACGTCACACCAACCCCCTCCTTCATCGTTTTTCCTGGGATCTTTGCCAAGTCCTAAGCCAGGAAAGCTTGTTATATTAATTATGAAGAAAAAGCATGTTTTATTTAAAATCCCGGCTGCCGAATGCTCTGCCATGTGGCTTCTCCGTGACAGCAGAATTGCTTTTGCACTTAGGAAACCCTGATGAATTTAAAATATAAATATATCTGTGCCGGTATACACATGCGCTTTCCTGCAACCTGATTTCCCTAAATAACGGTGTAAACTGCCAAAGCTAATGAGTTGGGCTTGTGCTTAGCTTCAGTTAAAAAAAAAAGTCTGTAAGAAGTTGCAGTGAAATTCAGTCCCTCTGTCTTCCAGAAGTCTCCATGGACTATAGGGAAGTGGAGTGATTGCATCTCCATCTCTCCTAAGCCTGAGAGACTCTTACATTCTTTCTGGAGAGTCTAGGCTGTGGGAAGGGTGACTCACTTCTCACCGAAGGCCTTATTTTGTCTTAAGAGCTGTGCAGATTTGGGATGTTTACACTAGCGAGAACATTAGCCTAGGTACTGGCCTATCCAGAGCCATCATGGCTAGTTCCAGTGCTCCCACAGCCACTGTGTTTCTGAACAATATCTGGACATGCTCCATGCACACGTGTGCGTGCCCCTCCCCGCCCACCACTACAAAGCAGAATCTGTCTGTCAGGCAGAAAGGATGTCAACCAACACTGATGACTGTGGCATCTCAATGCTTTATGCCTCTTCTAATAATGGGAACCATTGCTACTGTGCTCTGTGGTGTCGTGCAGGAATGCCCAGTGTTGCAAGAGTGTCTGATTTTTAAAAAAGAAAAACATTTTTATGTGACATATTCTAATTTTCAAATGTTGCAAGTAATGAAAAGAAAATATTCTTCAGGCTGACCTTCTACCAGTTAAATAAACTCAAATACAGGCAGAATATACTCCTCAGCTGTCAGAAGGTGAACAATTCTGAGGGTCCTTACTCAGGAAGATTCTAGAGTTCTGGGGTTTACACTAGAAATCTGAGCAAACAAGCATTTTGATTGTAAACTTCTTTTATTGGAGATCTGGTGGAGCAGCGCTTATAACAGTTCAGCCATTTACAAAAAGGTAGGTCAGCCGCTGAAATCTGCCAGTTGCTCCTCGGAAATCTTATGGGGCAATTCTGCTCTGTCCTTTAGGGTAGCTATGAGTCAGGGTCAACTCCATGGTAATGGAATTTAATAGAGCTTTGCTGAGGAGAGGAGAAATCGTTGTCTTCTCTCCTCTCTGGGGACAGAGCAAGACACAGGTAAGCCAGCCCAGCATGGTCTTTCGGATTCTGACTCTGGAAAAGGTCAAATTCCCTTGTGGCCAAGCCCAGAGTTACCCAAATAACTTTAAAAACCACAGCAGAAAGAGATTCCTAAGCCTTGGAGACAGTTCATATTGCCATTCAAATAGTTGCACTGACTTCCCATGATGGATAGGACAGAATTTTAGAATCAGGCAGACCTAGGTTCAAATCCCGGCCTGGCCACTTATTTGTTAATGTGATCTTGGGAGAGTTAGTTTAACCTCTCTGGCTTGTTTCTTCATCTGTAAAACGGAGACAACAATACCAGGCTATGGTGAGGACAGGTGCTCAGAAACAACGGGTAAAAATGGAACGTGATCTGTTAATGTTGCAACTTCTTCCTCATGGCTGGGTTAAGTCTGGGGCATGTGATCTACAACCATCTCCCACAATTGTCCAGGAAGATTAGCTTCCAGTTGTCCACAGCAATACTTTTCCTGTTTATTCATCCTGAATTGGCCCCACTCCACTTCTTTAATTCCTAAGATTACCTCCCAAATAAAATACTCATGCTTGGGAAGAAAAAATAGGAAAAGGAAAGCAAAGGTAGACCAGAACTAGAAGTCACTCTGAATAATTTCCTGGAGTTCACAGCAATAGCATTTGATTTGTATTTCTTCGTATTGCTCTACAAAAATGGATGTATGAATAAAGAATTAAGTTGCAGGCAACCTCAAGGAGAAGTCAGCAGTGTGCTGGCTGCATGATCTGAATTCAAAGGCGAGTAGCCTGTCATCTTTCCAACAGGTCGTGATCACAGATCCCTTGTCTGCTTTTCCTAAAAATATCAGAGCCGTGAGGAGTCCATTCTGGTCCACCCAGCAAGCAGCCTCCAGGGCTAAGCAGCTGACTCTTCCTACTGTGAAGGCCAGGTCTCTGCAGTTACGTGGATGGAAGAAATGCCATCTTTAGCCAGGGCTGTAGGCAGGAGACTCTGTCTGGTTCAACCTGTGGCATATATTCTGCTCTGTTCCTTCCCAGCTGCATGACTTGGGGCCAAGTCATCTACCGAGTTTCTGGCTCAGCTCCTCATCTGTAAAATGGGAACAGTAACAGGGTCTACTTCTTAGGGCCCTTTGGAGCTGAGCCTGTTGTACTCATGGCTTGGCACAGGGCCTGGCACCAGGCTTTTCATTCAGTGGTGGAAGTCAGTTATAATTTTAGCTCCATGGGGTGGGAAAGGCCGCTCAGCCCATCTGGCAGAGTGGCTCCTTTTCCCCCGATGATGCCTGAACTCTCCAAAGCATCTGAGCTAATTGCCCACTTTCCTCTGGATTTCTGTGCACTGGCCTGTGGAATGCAGCTCGCCTCCCCGACCACCTGTCTGGCACACATCTGGGGTAAGAAAACATTCCAAAGCCCTGAATCCTCTCTTTGGAATTGACTAAGCTCATTGCCCGAAGGCTACCTCTCATATTTTCTCTTTTATCTATTATTGACTTATAATTTCATTGCTAACCCTAAAAATTCACTGGGGCTTGGGAAAAAAGGGATATTTCGGGGCCATTATCTTTTTTTGAACTTCAAACAGACTATGTCTGACTCTTCTCCGTGCCTGTAAACTTTAGGATCGAATTCTTTCCGACTGGCACTTTTCTGGGTCCCTTGTGGGCCTCTGATCATTTCTACCGCCTGTCCCTGGACCTATGGTATTTCTGTGGTGTCTTGGCCTCAGACCTTCAAGAATCACATGCTGTCAATGGCTTGATAACAATCTGCAACCACAGCTGCTTCACAGACACAGGTCATAATTTGAAGAGAAAAGAAAAACAACAACAAAACCTTTGGAAGTGAGTCACCTGGCAGCAGCTTCCTCTGGGGCTGAGATAGGTAGGTGTCTGCAGAGTCTACTGAAAGGGGGTTGGGGGTGGGGCGGGTTGGGGAGAAGCCATTGTTTTAAAAACATGCTAATCAGAAAACCTGGGATCAAATCTGCTTCCTGCAGGGATAGCTCCATTATATAAATGGGGAAGTTACATGCAAAGGTGCTTAATCCCATAAAGAGTTTAGGACTGTAATTACAGTTCTCGTCTCCCTCTGCCCTCCCCTAGCCTCCTCCCCCAAAAGGGTTGCATGCTCTGATTTTTATACAGAGTTTGTGTTCATCCTGGAAATTGTAAGGGAAAGGAGCTAACATTGATTGAAAACCTACATTACCTCATTTAATCGTGACATGACTCCCTTCTCTCCACACAAAAACTGATTGTCAATTGTTTTACAGGTGGGGAAACTGAGGCTCAGAGAATTTATACTACTTGTCCAACATTCCATTTTAGAATTTGGCAGGTTACAACCCTGATTCCACTGCCTACACTCACTCCTCGGACCTTGGCCCTGTGAAATCCCTAAGGCTGTACTCTCATGTCCAACTGACACTCTTGGGTCACAGAGTCACACCACAGGAGCTGGCATCCAGTCTGTTTCCAGAAGGTCTCCAGGCCCAATCCAAGACCTCCCATAGGCTCCTAGTGCCTTCTCTGTCTCTTCCATTGCAGTCACACAACAAAGAAGAAGGAGTTGTAACCACAAAGCTTTCACAAATGACATCGACCTGAGCAAACTGGCTATTGAGATCACTTGCCTCCATCGAGATCCTCCTCAAATGAATCCCCCAAACACAGGGGTTCACACCCTAGTGTCTGCCCAAAATGACTGGAAAATTGAGTGCACGTGTTGGCTTGTGTGTTGTTCTAGGGGGAGAGCCTGTAGCTCTCAGCAGCTTCTCAAAATGGGTCTCTGAGATCCATAGCACCTTATGAGCCGCCACCTTAGTGGACTTCCTCACCCTGTCCCCTTTGGGTGAGAATGTGCTCATAGAGGCTCTGCTCTGAGGGCTTCCTGAGTTGTGTGTGTATGGGATGGGCTGCCAACAGTATGGGGCATTGGCTCCTGAACTTGGGATGTAGAGTCCCCAGGTGGCACAAATGATTAACGCACTTGGCTGCTGGCAGAAGGGTTGAAGATTCAAGTCTACCCACAGGCACCTTGGAAGAAAATCCTGGTGATCTTCTTTGAAAACACCAACAACTGATAACCCTGTGACCTTCTGACACACATGGGATTGCCACGAGTCAGAGTCACCTCAATGGCAGCTGGTTAACCAGGACACATTCAGTCTGGCAATGTCAACCTTTCTCGAAAGTTTATCATTATTCCCGGTCCAGCTGGTTCAGTCCTACTCCTAACCTCAGACTCTCCCCACTGTAGGTATTTGAAAAGAACACTTACCCCCAACGTGACCTTCCTCATCAGAATCATTAGAAGCAGAACCTGGAGATCAGACACTCGGACAAACATCTTTCCAGTTTAAGGACTCTTGTTTTTCACTCTCAGTACAATTGCCTTCGTTGCCACTACATTTAGGGGGAGAAATGTCAGTCTCCAAAGACTCCTGGACCAATTAAGGGAATGCAAATTATTAACTAGGCATCAGATACTGTTTAATGGTTAATGTTTTGCAAACCAACTATCTTGATTAAACAAATGGTAGCTTTGGGGCTGGGCTGAGTCATGGAGTGGTTTCTTTCCTAGGGAGAAGATCTCCAAAGAAAGGAGGCAGAGGCAAAGAGTCCCCTGGCTCCTGAATGTGGGGAGTGGAGGGTGGGGGGTCCCTAGGTGTTTGGTACAGAAGCCTCAGAGGTGTCCCTAATATCCCACCCACAGATAAAAGGCTCTGTGTCAAGTGAAGCTGCAGTCCTAGGCCCGGGGTACTTCTGATTCCCACAGAATATAAACCAAGTTCTGATTCATCAACTCTCAAGCCAAATTAAGGCATGGATGGGCTCTTAATAACATCACACTTTATATTCATGAAAGATAAATTAAAGGATGCAAAACTGCTATTGACAAACATTGATTCCAAGAGCTTTGAAGTGTTGCCTACAGTTGCTTGTCGGCTTCAAAAGTTTTCTTTTAAATCTCATTACATAAGGCTTTTACTTTTCACTTTTTTTTCCCCCTTTCATTGGAGTCTTTCTTTGATCAAGGGGAAAAAACCAACCAACCAACCACGGTGCTCATATTTAGGGACAATTGTTTCTTGTCTCTCTTTATTTAGCTACACGGCTTATAGACAGGGCTATATAAAGTGGTAGTTACCTATTAAGCAGAGATTCTAGTGGACACAATTGATCTCTTTAATAGACTTAACCTTGAGCTTCTGTAAACAACCGACTGTCCATGGTAATCTACGCAAGGCTTCCGGGACTACTCCAGGCCCGAGTGGTAAACTCAGGCGTGACAGCCCTTCAGGGTCTGAGCAGATGCTGATTACCCAGTAAGCAAGGTAAGCACAGGCTCATGTGTGCTTACTTACTGATTTGTGATGAACAACTTTACACAGATTTCACCAGGTGATATATGTCATGGATTGAACTGTGTCACCCCAAACGTGGATGCAGCAATTTAACTAGGCCATGATTTCTGGTATTGCGATGTTCCTCTACATTGTAAACCTTGCTTCTGTGATGTTAATAAAGGAGGACAGGCAGTGGTAGGTTTAGTGAAGAACGACTCTGTCTGTAAGATTGTTCTATGCCTTGAGGCAATCTCTTGGGATATAAAGGAGAGGTAAGTTAGCAGAAAGCTGGGGGCCTCATAGGGAAGGACCAAGGGTCCTTATGCCTTAAAATCTTCCAGTCCAGGGGAAGACTGACAACAAAACCCATCCTTCAGAGCCAACAGAGAAAGCCTTCCCTTGGAGGCCCTGAATTTGGACTTGTAGCCTAGTGACAGAATAAAATCTTTTCTTGCTAAAGCTACCACTTGTGGTATCTCTGTTATATAATCACTAGATGACCAAGACAGTGTACTTATGTAAACCAGTTCACTACAAATTAGTAAGCAAGCACAAGTAAGCCCGTGCTTACCTTGATTACTGGGTCATCCACCTCTGTCAGGGACTGTACATTTGAAGAGGCTTTGATTCTATAGGAAGGTACTGTGGGGCTGGAAGACAGACAGGTGCCAGCACACCTAGAAGCAGAATCTTTGATGTGCTGGAAAAAAAATGCGATTTTTCATTACAGACAATCTAGTTAGCAAATTAAGCACCATGCTCACAGTGCCACATGGATGATCATCCCACGGGCCTACGACATGTGATTTGTTTCGCATTCCTCCTGCTCTCGCCTTTCCCTATCTGCAGTTGCTATTCTCCGCATGTACACAGACTGCTCAGTCGTTGCATTCACCTTTGGAAGCCAGGCCACCTGCCGGGAGGTGACTCACAGGTACCAGTTCAGGAGAAGGTCAGTCACTGCTCCAGGCACCAGACTGACCACGTCCTGCCAGCTTACCTCCCAAGTAACATCCAATTTGTCTTCTTTTCTCCATCGTTTTTGGTCTCCACCTTATTTTAGGTAGCCATTGACTCACCCTGGTCAACATTCACCTGACCCCTATTAGATGTATACACGCTAATAGGTCTTTTTTCTGAGAAGTTCTTCTCTATACTTACTGTATGCTTTCCCTAACTGTAAATATAACCTTAACTCTGTTCTTAACTCCAGCTGTAATCACTGTGGAACATGTTTCGTTAGCTCCTCTATTTAATGCATCTTTTAGCTCTCTGTCTGAACAGTATGTCCACAAAGCTTTGCATGTGATACTTTGACTTATTCGTTGCCAGTTTGGATGTCCCTTATTTCTTTGTCATGTCTGATTGCTCTGGCTAGGACCTCTAGAACAATGCTGAATAGAAGTGGTGACAGTGGGCATCCTTGTCTAGTACCTGTTCTTAAAAGGAATGTTTTCAACTTCTCTCCATTAAGGACAATGTTAGCTGTTGGTTTAGTGTAGATGCTCTTTATTATGTTGAGGAATTTCTCTTCTATTCCTAATTTGTTGGGAGTTTTTAACATGAATGGGTGTTGGACTTCATCAAATGCCTTTTCTGCACCGATTGATAGAATCAGGTAGTTCTTATCTTCTATTTTGTTTATGTTGTTGATTACACTGTTTTCCCTACGCCAAACCATCCCTGCCATCCCTGGTATGAGTCCTACTTGGTCGTGATGAACTATTTTTTTCATGTGTTGTTGAATTATGTTAGCTAGGATTTTGTTGAGGATTTTTGCATCTAAGTTTACAAGAGCTATTGGTCTGTAAATTTCCCTTTTTGTGCTGTCTTTACCTGGTTTGGGTACCAGGGTTATACTAGCTTTGTGGAATTGATTTGTTAGTATTCCATCCCTTTGTATGCTGTGACACACCTTTAGAAGTAGTGGTGTTAACCCTTCTCTGAATGTTTGATAGGATTCTTCAGTGAATCTGTCCAGGCCAGGACGAGCTCTGAATGTGTTTGTCCTTCCTGACACTTATCAAAGTCATAATGACACACTTGTGTTGATATTTTATTCATCTTTGGTCCCGTAGTGCCCTACTAAACTGGATGCTCCAGAAGGGCATTCTAGTACCAGTCCAGGGGAAGGCTAGTCAGTGTCCCAGGCACCAGGCAGGCTTTGGAAGGACTGACCACCACCAGAAGCCTGGCACAAATATGAGGTCTGACAATTAAGTTCACAAACTAATGCTAGATAAAGTGCTACATACCTCATTGCTGAATATACTACAGTTACCTTCCAAATACTCCCCTTGGTAAGCAGTGCATCGATGCCAGCACCTAATCTACCCTTCAAAGCAACTTTGGAACTCTTTTTCTGGTATGGCCATTACAGCTGTAGTTGTATTACCTTTGATGTCTTTAATGTCATCAAAATATCTTACTTTCAATATTTCCTTTATCTCTGGGTAAAGAAAAAAGTCACTGGGGGTCAGATCAGACATGTAGGGAGGGTGTTCCAATACAGTTCTTTGTTGACTGGTTGAAAACTCCCTCCCAGACAACTATGCAGTTAGGTTTACATACTTGCCACCATGTCACCATGTGCAATGGCCATTCTAGAAAGAGTTCCAATATTGCTTTGAAGAGTGGACTAGGTGTTGGCATCAGTGCATAGCTTCTCAAGGGGAGTACTTGGAAGGTGATCATAGTGATTGATATTCAGCAGTGAGTTACGTAGCACTCAGAACAAGTCAGTTTGTGGACTTAATTGTCAGACTGGGTAGACATTCTGCTGGAATTTCCAACCCACTAGCTGGTCTACCAGTTTCAGAGAAAAGACTGCAGGAGTTTCTAGTCCATTATCTGACACATGGTAAGCTCTTACTAAATACATCTTTGGCATAGTGATTAAATCTGTGGCTGCTAACCAAAAGTACGTAGTTTGAATCTACCAGGAACTCTTTGGAAATCCTATGGAGCAGTGCTACTCTGTCCCATAAGGTCACTATCATATAAGTTCACCATGAGTCAGACTTAATGGCAATGGGTTTGGTTTTTGAATGAAAAAATGAATTACAATGGATCTTTTATTACTGCATACCAAAACCCAAACCCACTGCTGTCTAATTGATATTGACTCAGTGACTGGATAGGACAGAGAAGAACTGCTCCATAAGGTTTCCAAGGCTGTCACCTTAATGGAAGCAGATTGTCATTATCTTTCTCCTATGGAGGCACTGATGGGTTTGAACTACCAACCTTTCAGTTAGCAGCCAAGCACTTAAGCACTGTCATCGGGCTGTTTCTGTCATGATAAAAGAGAAATCTTTTCTGAGGAACTGGCTCATACAATACAGGGAGCTGGCAAGTCTGAAATCTATGAGTTATGCAATGGCCTGGAAACTTCTGCAGTCTTATGTCCCAAATCAGTAGACCAAGTGGTGGCTAGAAATTCAATAATAATCTTTGCATACAGTCTTGAGGTGGGCTTCTTCTCCCAGGGTAACCCTCAGTTTTTGCCTGTGAGGCCTTCAACTGATTGGATAAAGTCCGCTCACATTTGGAGAGGTCATCTTCTTTGGTGAAGGTCAATTGATCAAACTGTTTATCACATGTCAACAAGAGTAGATTATCCAATAAGCTAGATAAGCACAGGCTTACTTGTGCTTACTGACTAGTCTGGAGTGAGCAATTTCACATAGGCATTACCATACTTACCTTGCTTACTGGGTCATGTGCCTCTGCCAGGGACTGCAAACACTTTTTGTTGTTGTTAGGTGTCATTGAGTGAGTTCTGACTCATAGCAACCCTTTGTACAACAGAATGAAACACTGCCTGGTCTTGTACCATCTTTAGTGTTGTTGTTAGGTTTAACCCCGTTTTTGCAGCTCCTGTGTCAGTCCATCTTGTTAACAGGCTTCCTCTTTTTTGCTGACCCTCTGCATTAGCAAGTATGATGTACTTTTGCAGGAACTTATCCCTCCTGGGGTGTGTGTGTGTGTGTGTGTGTGTGTGTGTAAATATATATATGGAACCCTGGTAGCATAGTGGTTAAGTGCTCCATCTGCTATTTAAATGATCAGCAGCTCAAATCCACTAGATGCTTCTTGGAAACTTTATGGAGCAGCTCTACTCTGGCCTATAGGGTTGCTATGAGTTGGAATCAACTCAAAGGCAATGGGTTTGGTTTGGCTTTAATTCTGTAAGAAGGTGCTGTGAGGTTGGGAGAGAAATAGATGTCAGCTGTACCTAGGAACAGAATCTTTGATGTGGAGAGAAAATGTGAAATTGTTCACTACAAATGATCTGGTAAGCAAGGTGAGGACCTTTTTTACCTTACTTATTGGATAGCCTGCTCCAGCATGTAAATACCTTCATAGCAGCACCTAGACTAGTGTTCAGCCAAACAATTGGGCACCATAGCATAGCTAAGCTGACACATAAAATTATCCATCACAGATAGCATAGCCAATTCCATGTGAAAGACCAACTGCACATAAAAAAAATCATTTGTGAAATTTTAAGCACCTTCTAATTTAATCACAAAGATTCTGATATTCATCAAATATTCACTGAGGGTCTGCTGAGAGCCAGGCACCGACAATCCAAAGTAAACAGATATGTTTGGTTGAAGGGAAAATGGGACAGACAATAAAAATACATAAATAAATAAACAATTTGGATTTAGTTAGTGGTAAGCCCTAGGTGGCACAGTGGTTAAGAGCTGGGGCTACTCAGCGTAAGGCTGGCACTTTGAATCTACTGGCCACTCCTTGGGGCAGTTCTGTTTACCCTATAAGGTCCATAAGAGTTGGAATGGATCCCACAGCAACCATTTTGCTTGTTCATTTGAAGTGGTAACTGAAGTATTACAGCAAATTATGCAAAGACTTGGAGCTAGCAAATCACGATAGAAGAACATACCTGACATTTCTCAAAGAACTAAAGAAAAAAACTCAAGCCACATGTTGTGGTTCTGAAGGACTCAGTGAGGAAACCCTAGTGACCTAGTGGTTAAGGCCTACGGCTGTGAACCATACAGGGTCATCAGTTCGAAACTACCAGTCAGTCCTTAAAAACTCCTTAGGGCAGTTCTATTCTGTCTTATACAGTCACCATGAGTTAGAATGGACTTGATGGCAGTGGCTGGGTTTGGTTTTGGATGGCAAAATACTGAATGATGCAGGGAGCGTAAAAAGAAGGTGGAAGGAAGGTACAAAGTCTTTGTACCAAAAAGAATGGGTTGACATGCAGCCATTTCGGGAGGTAGCGTATGATCAGAAACTGATGATACTGAAGGAAGAAATCAAAGCTGCAGTAAAGGCTCCAGGAATCAACAGAATGTCAACTGAGGTGTTTCAACAAATGGGTGCAGTGCTGGAAACACTAACTCTCTTATGCTAAGAAATTTGGAAGACAGCTACCTGACCAGCCATCTGGAAGAAGTGCATATTTGCACCCATTCCAATGAAAATGACATCATTGCTGATGTCAGATAGACTTTGGCTGAAAGCAGACAACACCAGAAAGACGATTACTTGTATTTTATTGACTACACAAAGGCATTCAATTGTGTGGATTATAACAGATTATGGATAACATTGCAAAGAATGGGAATTCCAGAACACTTAACTGTGCTTAGAAGAACCTGTATATAGACGTCTATGTCAGCCGGACCAAGGAGACACTTAACCGTGTGATGTAAAATCAGAAAAGTGTGCATCAGGGTTGTGTCTTCTCATTATACTTATTTAATCTTTATGATGAGAAGCTGAATGTGACATCAGGATTGGAGGAATATTTATTACAATCTGCGGTGTGCAGATGACATACCTGCTTACTCAAAGCAGACTTGAAGTGCTGACTGATGAAAATCAAAGAATTACAGCCTTCAGTATGGATTATACCTCAACATAAAGAAAACAAAAATCCTCACAACTGGACAAATAAGCAATGTTATGATAAACGGTGAAAATTTTGATGTTTGTGAGGATTTCATTTTACTGGAATATACAATCTACATCCATGGAAGCAGCAGTCAAGAAATCAAACAACATGCTTCACTGTGCAGATCTACTGCAAAAGTCCTCTTTAAGCTGTTGAAAAGCAATAATGTCACTTTGAGGACTTAGGTGCCCCTGACCCAGTCACCTCATATGCAAGAGAAAGCTGGACAACGAATAAGAAAGACCAAAGAAGGAAGTGATGCCTTTAAATTACAGTTTTGGTGAAGAATGCTAAATATACTATAGACGGCCAGAAGAAAAACAAGTCTGCATTGAAAGAAGTACAGCCACAATGCTCTTAAACTCATCATGTAGTCCTTGGAAACTCTAAAGGGCAGTTCTACTCTGTCTTCTAGGGTTGGTATGAGTCAGAAATTCACAGCGATGGGTTTTTTGGTATGCGTTGTATCCAGTGGCACTTGGCTGGCTTGGCTGTATCCAGTATCCAACCTAGGGCAGTGGGAGGCAAAGTTTTTCTGTGGAGGGCCAAAAAATAAAGAATTTTAGTTTTTGAAGGCCATTCAATTTCTGTTATAGCTACTCAACCCTGTCATCGTAAATTGGAAGAATCACAGACTATACTTGCACTAATGGTCATGGCTGAGTTTCAATAAAACTCTATTTACAAAATCAGGTGACGAGCTGTGGCATGTAATTGGCCAACCATGATAGAAGCAACTAAACTTGCACAACTTCAAGAGGCACTGTTCACACAGAAAATTATGTGGGAAAGGGTCCTTGGAGTGTATACCAAGAAATTGTGCCATCCCAGTGATTAGTAGAAGGAATCCTGATGGTGCAGTGGTTAAGCACTTGGATGCTAACTCAGCCTCTCTGTGAGAGAAAGACATAGCAATCTGCTTCTGTAAAGATTTACAATCTTGGAAACTCTAGGAGGCCTTCTACTGTGTCCTACAGGGTGGCCATGAGTCAAAACTGACTCAAGGGCAGTAGATTTGTCATCAATAGAACTTCCTTATGGTGGGGCAAGGGGAGGACTAAATCTCACTGAATCATTCACTCTGCATGTGCAGAGTACTCATAGTGTGTCTGGAGTTCAGTATACTGACACTGACTATAAATTTATTGCTCCTACACAAGCCCATTTTCTGACCTGAAAGATCCTATGATGCCCTCAACGTCTGTGAGGAAAGGAAACTGGCATCAGTTTGAGCAACTTCTTTGTTCCATGTGCTTTAACTATCCTGTAGTCCTCATACCAGCTGTGCAAGGTTATCTGGCCCATTTCGCAGTTAAAGACACCTAGTTAAATACTTTACCCAAACTTACACAGCTGTGACAGGGCCAGGATTTGAGGTCACCTGGCTTCAAGCCACATATGCTCCCACTCTACATCTACCTCAAGCCACTTGAACACTTACCAAAGAAAACAGCCCATTTGAAAGCAAAGATTGACCACTGATCAATTTTTGTTTCCCCGTTTCCAATTACTGGATTCTCTAGAGAAGCAAAGCCAGCACAGCATATAAATATGTAGAGATTTATAAAAAAGAAATGCCTCATGAGAATGTAAGGGCTGGAGACCCCCAAGTTCATGAGTCAGGTTGGAGGCTTCTCCTGACTCACATAGCTGCAGGATCTGGTAAATCCAAGATCAGAAGATCAGACAGGAGGCTTCTGGTTCACAGACTGTGGAAGCTGATGAATTTCAGAATCAATAAGTAAGCTACTAAGTCAAGTCCCAAGAATTGGAGGTCAGATGAGAGGGAGGCAGCTGCAGGATCCAGAACAAGAAAAGCCAGGAACCCTTACCAGAAAGTCTACCTATGTTGGATATAGGCCACACCCCCAAGGAAATGCCCTTTTAGTTGATTGGCTGCTCACAATATATCTCATCATGGAAGGGATTACATCATTAAAAAGCTGTCAAACTGCATGATAACTGCGAAGCCACCGAGAATCACAGCACAGCCAAGCTGTCACACAATTTAGCCATCACAAATGGCCATGTGTTCAGTCTTTATTGAAGAAATTACATCATTTCAGCATCAGCAGCCACTGTCTTAGGTTAGTTTTCTTGGGAAACAGATGGAGATGCTGAAATTTTTGTGCAGATTTGGACAGTACTCTTAGGATCAATGGCCAATAGAATTGTGAGGAAAGCAGGACTGGGTGGAAAGAGAAGTTGGACTGCGATGTAGTAGTCAAAACAGAGGTGCGTCTCACTGGGAGTTCTGGAGCTGGGCTGCCTGCAGCTTTGTCATGCCATGAGCCATGGGGACTGAACCCTTGTACTGGGGATCATCCAGTCATTGGATGTGGATCGCCCCCGGTGGCTAGGACGCGACTTGGGGCAAAGCCACTCTCTTTGTTGTTGTCTGCTGCTATGGAACTGACTGTAACGCATGGCAAACTTCTATATCCCCAAAGAAATGTCTCCTGTTCCTGCTCTGCCTTCATGATCACTGACATGTCGCAACATTGTTGTGGCTATTGTGTAGATCCATGCCATTGAGGGTTTCCTCTCATTTTTGTTGGCCCACTGCTTTACCAACTATGATTTCCTTTTCTAGTGATTGGTCTTTGCCACATGTTCAAAGTAAGTGATGCTCTTTGATTAAGGGTAATTCTGGAGAGAAATTCAACTGAGAACCCTCAGCACCCCATGCCTGGCAACTGAGAGAAAGCGTTTCTCATTTGTGAGGAGGAGATTGGGGAGCACACCACAAAACCATACCAGCCATTAACTGGACACTTACTGTCTGTCCCTTAGCTCAATAGCCAATTCAGAAAACCTGAATGACTCAGTCAAGATTTGGATGAACTCCCCCAGTCTATGCAATCAGATGTGGCTGTAACCATGAACATGGCCTGGCTGATCCAGGTCTGTGGGGCAGACAAAAACAGATATTTATTTGGAGTAGTCAATATCAAAGAGAAAGCCAGAATGGCATTATGGAAACAGTTTTTAAGCGGTTCTTTGCATTGCCAGGGACTTTGTTTTGTTCGTCACCATATTCTTGCCCCCTGACACAGGGCCTGGCACAGAGTAAGTGTCAAATATTTGTTGAGTAGGTGGATAGATGAATGAAATAAATAAAAAGTGGAAAGAATAAACCAATGTGGGCATTCACATTTGATCAGATGACAGAGCCCTTTTCTTGGTGAAGACTTACAGCCAGGCTTTGAACCCCAAATCCAGGGGTGCCCCTCCACTTGCCAAAATAGACCCTGGCCTTTTGTCACTGGAGGTTCTGGCTCCTGTGATCTGTGAGGTCTGGAAAGATCTGAAACACTGAGACGGTAAAACTGTGCAACCTTCAAACGCAACACAACCCAATATGAATTAAACAACACCTCAGGATCTTCGCACAATAATTGATCTGCCCATTTGTACTTCTTTCCTTTCTTTAATCTTTCAGTGGGGCTTCAATCTTCCCTCTTGCATTCTAAATTTCTTCTGTTCGGCGCTTGTCTATGGCACATAGTGTTGTTGTTTCTTTTTTCCTGATCTCTCCCGTCCCATCAATCAGATCCACAGAAACACAAGTCCGCCTCCTTGGATCTCCAGCCTTACAAAGAGCTCTCACTTGAGTGGTGTGATGCTCCTTGTTCTAAGTGTGGCTTTGATTTATTAAACATTTCTGAATAAAATTCTGCCTGCGTTTTGCATGTTGGAAAGCTTCCCTTCCTCCCTTTCCCTTCATTGTAATGGAAAACCTGAAAGACAGGAGGGGTCCTGAGATTTGGGTGTCCCTTTCTGTCTAGACTTGTCGGCTTTCTGAATAAAGAGTACAGCTGTGATATTTTCAAAAGCCTTTTCACTTCTGGGGAAGAAAAACCTCCAAAACATATTTCTTCTAGAAGTCTCGTGGCACTGACCCCTTGCCTATGTACATCGGCACACCAGCTCAGTGGTGTGGTCACCTGAGTTTGGCATCAGAGAGGGCCAGCAACAAAACCATCTCCTTGCTGTGTGATCTCAGGCAAGTTGGGTAACCTCTCTGAATTGCCTTGAATAAGTTTTATGTGGATTAAGTGAAATAATACATGTGAAACTGCCTGGTACACAGTATATACATGATTTGCATTCCATTATTTGGTTTATGTCTAATGTTTTATGGAAATGATGTATTTTCTTCCAAATCAGCATGATAAGCAGTGAAGCATGTTTTTATGGAAAGAGTTAGACAAGAGTAGAAACAACAATGCACACACACCTGTGTGATTTTTCTCCTTGACCAGTGTGCATCCACCCACTCATTTTAGAATTCCTTCAGTGCTGGATGCTGTGGCTCCCTAAGATGCAAAGACACATCTATGTCTGTGGAGTGAAGCTCACACAAGCAAGTCTACAGATCAGTGTGACCGACCCTCCCAGAGGTCAACTCTGAGTCAGGCAGGACACAGATGTGTTGGAGGAAGGCTCCTGGGGAGGATGATTGGTACGGCACGGTTTCAGTCAGTCAGTCTTACAGGTGGTGCTTGGCTAACATTCCATCATGCAAGCCCATCTCAGGCCATTTTGTAAAAGCCGATGGCCATATTGGTGATTATTATCTATAACCGATAAATATTTAGAGCATGCCCAGGACTGTGTGGTTGAAAGGGCAGAGAAAGATGACACCCATGTTCTTCTGCTTCCAAGGCCCGCACACTCTGACTGGAAAAACAGCCCTTAGCTCCTGTATGCCTCGGTTTCCTCATCTGTGACATGGGTATATTCTTAGTATATACTGCAAGAGATTCTTATGACAATAAAGTGCTTAGAACTGTGCCAGCATGTAGAACATTCTCTAAATGACCTGCCCTTCGGCGTGTCTATGGCAGGGACTTTGAATATTATTATCTTAACAACAACAACAAAAAAGCAAACAAACACACTGCTGTTGAGTCAATTCTGACTCACAGAGACCCTATAGGACAGAGCAGAACTGCCCTAGAGAGCTTCCAAGAAGCACCTGGTGGATTTGAACTGCCAACCTTTTGGTAGCACTTACCCAGTATGCCACTAGGGTTTTGTTATGATCTTAAGCTGCACCAAAGTGTAATTAGCATAAGGGGTGTGAGAATTGCATTTTTGCTGATGAAATGAATGGTGTTCAAGATTAAAATGACTGAACAAACATCTTTGCTCTGGCATAAGCAAAATAAAAGAATCCGGCAAAGTCAGTAGCCCAAGACCTTGGGATAGACTTCTAGATCCAAACTTCCATCTGGTCTTCTGATTCTTGGTCCAATCAGAAGGGCAGCTGACCCTGCCTTTGAACTATGATTGGAAAGTGGTCCTTTCCTATAAACGAACGTAGAGTCCCCCAAAAAGGCAAGCTGGGGACTACAGAGATAGCCCATGTGAATGTTATGCCTCTTTGTCCATCCAACAGAACTACTTATAACGTCACCAGGTAGAGAGTCCAAAAGGCAGGAGGCAGGGCTTCCATCTCCCTCCCATCATCCCTCTGTTATGAAAAGAGCCTGATAGCTGTTGAATGGACAAGGTGGCTTCAGTCAGTTCCCAACACGGAAAGTTGTAGAACAGAGTATAGACCTCAAAGGTTAAGCCATCACTGTCCTATGCAATAATTACAGATTGGCCAAGTGTTAGATCACGTGGAGCAAACAATACTAGCTGCAGAATTTGAGAGACAAAATCAGGATGGTATGGCCAGGAGTTAATCTTCGTCTCTGGAGATGGGATTTACTTCCAGGCCCTCTCCTGCAAGCTTTGTTGTGGGTGCTTAACTGCTGTCAAGTCCACTTCACACTCACTGCAATGCCCTACACAACAGAAACGAAATGCTGCCGGAATAGTTTATTCATTGGTTGATTTTTGGAAGTAGATTTCCAGGCCTTTCTTCCCAGTCTGTCTTAGTCTGGAAGCTCAGCTGAGACTTGTTCTGTATCATAGCAACAGGCAGGGTGCCACTGACAGACAGGTGGCAGCTATACTGGAAAAATCATCAACTTCCTTGAGTCTCAGTTTTCTCAACTGTCAAGTGCAGCTAATTCAACCATTTTGCCCGTGTACAAGGCCTGACAATTAGGTTCACGAGCTCATCCTAGACAAATGCTACATAGCTCACTGCCGAATATCACTATCGTCACCTTTGAGACACTCCCGATGGGAAGCTGTGCACTGACGCCAGCACCTAGTCCACCCTTCAAAGCAATTTTGGAGCTCTTTTTCTGGAATGGCCATCAGAGCCGTCTATCACCTTTGATGTCCTGAATGTCATTAAAATGTCATCCTTTCAAGATTTCGTTTATCTTCGGGTAAGGAAAAAAGTCACTGGGGGCCAGATCAGGTGAGTAGGGAGGGGGTTCCAACACAGTTATTTTGTTTACTGGCTAAAATCTCCCTCACAGATAGTGCTGTGTGAGCTGGTACACTGTTGTGATGCAAGAGCCGTGAGTAGTTGGTGAAAAGTTCAGGTTGTTTTCGTCTAACGTTTTCACACAGCCTTTTCAGCACTTCCAAACAGTAAACTTGGTTAAATGTTTGTCCAGTTGGTATAAATTCATAATGAACAATCCCTCTGACAACAGGAAAGGTTAGCAACATCTTTTTGATTCTTGATTTGGACTGATGGAATATTTTGGTTGTGGAGAATTGGCTGACTTCCATCATATGCTTTGATGCTTTGTTTCAGAGTCATATTGGTATTGGTGTTTCATCACCAGTGATAACATGGCCCAAAACATCATCTTGCCTCTCCTAAAGGTCTTGATAAACTTCAACCCTTGTTTGATTTTATTCATTGGTGAGCACCTTTGGGAACACTTTTGCACATATCTTTCTCACACTAAGATTTTCAGTTAAGATTTTCCAAACTGCTTCTTTGTCGACATTTACCAAGTCTGATGTGCTTTTCACAGTCACTTGATGATTTTGATGTACAATTTGACAAATTTTTGCAATGGTTTCATCAGTTCTGCTCCTTACTGGCCGCCGTGGCCTAGCTTTATCAGTGATGCGTTCTCTCCCCTCAAAAAATAATTTAATGCATTTGTATACTGCCATTTTCTTCATGGCATTATCTGCATAATCTTGGACTGATATGCCCCTGACTTCACTTCCATTCTTGTCGAGTTTAACAAGAAATTTAATGTTTGTTCATTGCTCTAATTCCAGTTCCAACGTTCTCATGATGGCACACATGAAAACATGCAACAAGAATACTGAATGCCACCCAGCAAGACGCTGCCACAGGTTGACATGAATACAGGTGTGAGACGCCAATATGCCAAGGCTATGAAACCTTATCGAGTTATTTGTACAATGCTGCTGAGACAAGCATGGTAGCAAGTTCACGAACTTAACTGTCAGACCTTGTAGTTGCTTAAGGGCTGGAGTGCTTCATCTAACATAGTGTCCTCAGCGGCACAACAGTGAAGCACAACCAAAGGATTGGTGGTTTGAATCTAGCCAGTGGCTCCAAGGGAGAAGGACCTGCTGATCTTCTTCCGTAATGATTACAGCCAAGAAAACATTTGAGGAGTCCTACTGTCACAACAAGTCATTATGAATCTGAATGGACTTGACAATATCCAAAACAGCAAAACAACAGCAAAACAACAGTGAACTATTTTCTGGCCCCTGCTGGTATCTCTTCATTGAAGTGGTGGTATGGATCTGTGTACTGTCACTGTGCCTGGTGCAATCACCTTAATTCCTGTGATTGTTCACTGATCTGTCTAACTGGGAGAGGTACCTTGGTCTAGAATAGCCTCCTTTCTCCTGCCTCTACCTGGGTCTGGGGACGTGCTGCTTACAGCTCACAAGACTAGCTTACCACTGGGTGGGAATCTCTGCAGGAGACTCACACAAATTGGTGGGTCTGCTCACTCTCACCAAACAGTTTTCACTTCTGTCCTCCCAGCTCCACCCTCACTTCTGGGCTGGTGCCTCAGGCCTTCAGGTGGCCGCCTGGACCTTTGCAGAAGTCTGTAGTCTGTCAACCCTGCCCTCAGCCCCAGCGAGACAAGTGTTTTTTTTCAAAATGCCAGTTTGGTTGTGTCACTCACCTGCTTAAAACTCATCAGCAGTGCCTCCTTGCTTACTGGACAAAGTCCAAGCTGATTAGGGTGACACAGGAGGCCTTGGTAATCCAGCTCTTGGTGGCTTTTGCTTTCTTCTCTCTGGACCCAGCTTTATCATCACTTCCCCAATGCTCATTCTAAATTGCCCTTAGCTCAGGTCAAGGCCTGTCACCCACCTTAATTCATTCACACTCCAGGCTCCCAGGTCAGGGAAAGCCTTCTCCCACCTCTTGTACTTGGAGAACCCCATTCCTTCCTCTTTTAAAGCTCTGTCTAAGGTCTCCCTGGGTGCAGCTCTCTTCCCTGACAAGTTGGAGGTGCCCTTTAATCTTGATGACTCCTATGGCATCTTGGGTGTGCAAGACCTCACGGCCTCGTGTGCCACACTTGGGTACCGAGATTGTGATTCTCTCATCTTTGGATCTCTAGCATGTGACACACAATAAATGCTCTGTAAGTCTTGGCTGAGTGAAACAAACATGTATTTCCTTATGGGGCTGTGTGATAACTTTGGAAGGGCTTTTGAAGGGAGAACATGGGAAAGAGAGAGAGGATAAGCTTGGACACAGAAACACTAGCATCCTTTAGAGGCAGTTAGTCTCTAATCCTGTTGTTACTAGGTACTATTGAGTTGATTTCAACTCACAGTGACCTCTTATGGCAGAGTAGAACTTCCCAAAGTGCTTTCTTGGCTGTAGTCTTTACAGAAGCAGATTGCCAGATGTCTTTTTCCCACAGAGCTTCAGGATGAGTTCAAGGCACCAGCCTTTCAATGAATAGCCTAGCATTTAATGGTTGCATTGACAGAGCACCTCTCCCAGTTTCATTGAAACTATTGAACTATTTATCCTTGACTTTTATACTTGGACCTAAATAAATAGAACAAGAAGCAACAGTAAATAAATGAAGGGAGCATTTGTCAACGGGACCACGGAGATTGAGTCTTCCAGAAACAGAGATCTCCACTGATGGTCAATGAGCTTGTTCTGGTGACCCTGGGGGCCACCCGACCATTCCAACTGTCCTGCACCCTGATCTCTGCTGCGGACCCACCTGGAAGGCTGGTGTTCTAATGCAGCAACAATGGAGCTGGGTGTTCAGATCCTTACATTCTCCCTTTCTAACTGTGTTTATGGTTCTCAGAGGTTAGGACTTCACCACGTCTTTCTGGGGGATGCGCTTCAATCCATAACAACTGTTTGGTCTCAATGGAGGCCTCACATTGAAGCAGACCAGGAGGTAATTTTGGAAGGGTAGGTTGAGGTGGTTCTGTGTGGCCTCTGGGTTCCCTGGTGGCTCCAGTTGCAAGTGGCAAGAAGCGAAACAATAGGAGTAGTAGGCAAATGCAGGTACCTACCTGTAGGGAACTCTTTGTGATGTAGTGGTTAATGTACAAAGTACGAATATAGAAAAATTGGAAATAATTAAAAATGAAATTCATAAATATCAATATGTTAGACATTAGAGAGCTGAAATGGACTGGTACTGGCCACTTTGAACTGAACAATCATATGGTCATATGGAAATGAAAACGTGAAGAGGAACGATGCTGTAAAAAAAAAATTCAAGATCTGTCCTGAAGTACAGTGCTGTAAGTGATAGGATAATATCCACATGCCTACAAAGAATACCAGTTAATATGACTCTTATTCAAATTTACGTACCAGCCACTAAGGCCAAAGATGGAGAAATTGAAAATATGACCTTGGTGACAGAAACAATGCTGGAGATCACATGATAGAATTTTGCAAGACCAACAAGTTCTTTGCTGCTAATACCTTTTCTCACTAACATAAATGTTGGCTATAACACATGGAGGAAATCCTGGTGATGTAATGGTTAAATGCTACGTCTGCTAACCAAAAGTTCAGCAATTTGAACCTCCCAGGCGATCCTTGGAAACTATATGGAGCAGTTCTACTCTGTCGCTATGAATAGAATTGACTTGCTATGAATCAGAATTGACTTCTCGGCACTGGGTTTGGTTGGTTTGGTATAACACATGGACCTCCCCAGACGAAATACACAGCAATCGAATCAACTACGTCTGTGGAAAGAGACAGTGGAAAAGCTTAATACCAGCAGTCAGAAAAGACCAGCTGCTGACTAGGGCACAGGCCATCAATTGGTCATATGCAAGTTTAAATTGAAACTGAGGAAAATTAGAACCAGCCCACCAAAGCCAAAATATGACCTCGAGTATATCCCATCTGAGTTTAGAGATCATCTCTGGAAATGATTTGGTGCTTTGAACACTAATGACCGAGGACAACCAGACGAATTGTGGAATGACATCAAGGGCATCATACATGAAGAAAGCATGAGGTCATTTAAAGGACAGAAAAGAAAGAAAAGACCAAAATGGATGTCAGAAGAGACCCTGAAACTTGCTCTTGAATGTCAAATAGCTAAAGCAAAGGGAAGAAGTGATGAAGTAAAGGAAATGAACAGAAGATTTCAAAAGGGTGATTTGAGAAGACAAAAAACCAAACCAAACCCACTGTCATCGAGTTGTGTCTGACTCATAGTAACCCTAGAGGTCAGACTAGAACTGTCCCATAGAGTTTCCAAGGAGCAGCTGGCGGATTTGAACTGCTGACCTTTTAGTGAAGTGTTATAATGACTTGTGTAAAGACCTGGAGATACAAAACCAAGGGGGAAGAACACACTCTGTGTTTCTCAAGGTAGAAGAGCTGAAGAAGAAATTCAAGCCTCAAGTTGCAACAGTGAAGGATTCTACAGGGAAAATATTAAATGATTCAGGAAGCATGAAAAGATGGAAGGAACACAGAGTCATGGTCTAATGGACCAGAAAAAATTTCTCGATGTTCCAGCATTTCAACAGGTATCAGATGATCAGGAACTGATGGTATTGAAGGAAGCACTTGAAGCTGCATTGAAGTCATTGGTGAAACAAGGCTCCAGGAATTGATGGCATATTAATTGAGATGTTTCAACAAATGGATATTGTGCTGCAAGTGCTCACTTGTCTATGCCAAGAAATTTGGGAGACAGCTACCTGGTCAATCAACTGGAAGAGATCTGCGTTTATGCCTATTCCCAAGAAAGGTGATCCAATCAAATGCAAAAATTATCAAATAATACCATTAATATCACATGCAAGTAAAATTTTGCTACAGATCATTCAACAATGATTACAGCAGTATATTGACAGGGAACTGTCAGAAACTCAAGCTGTATTCAGAAGAGGACACAGGGATGTTACGGCTGATGTCAGATGGATCTTGGCTGAAAGCAGGGAATGTTAGAAAGAAGTTTATATTTTATGGACTGTGCAAAGGTATTCAACTATATGGATCATAATAAATTACAGATAACATTGTGGAGCACAGGAATCCTGGAACACTTAATTGTGCTCTTGAGGAATCTGTGCATGGATCAAGAGGCAGTCATTTGAACAGAACAAAGGGACGCTGCGTGGTTTAAAGTTACTGAAGGTGCATGTCAGGGTTGTGTCCTTTCACCATACATTTTCAATCTGTATGCCCAGCAAATAATCCAAGACACTGAACTACACAAATAAGAATGAGGCATCAGGATTGGAGGAAGACTCCTTAACAAACTGCATTATGCAGATGACACAACCTTCTTGCTGGAAATGACGAGAATTTGGAAACACTGAAGAAGATCAAAGACCACACCACAGCATTCAGTACGGATTGTACCTCAGCACCAAGAAATGAAAGTCCTCACAACTGGACCAGGAAACAACATCACGATAAATAGAGAAGGAATTGAGGTTGTCAAGGATTTCCTTTTACTTGGGTCTACAGTCAACATCCACGGAAGCTGCAGTCAAGGAAGCAAAAGACTCCTTGCACTGAGAAAATCTGCTGTAAAAGATATCACCTTGAAGACTGAAACGCATCTGGTCCAAGCCACGATATTTTCAACCATATCCTGTGCACGTGAAAGCTGGACAATGAATAATGAAGACAGAAGCATTGACTCCATTGAATTGTGGTGTTAGCCAAGTGTTGGAGAAGAATATTAAATGAACCGTGGACTACCAAGAGAACAAACAGATCTCTTCTGGAAGAATTACAACGAGAGTGCTCCTTGGAAGCAAGGATGGCAAGAGTGCACCTTACATGTTTTGGACACGCTGTCAGGAGGAAATGGTCCCTGGAGAAGGGTGTTATGCTTGGTAGAATGGAGGGTCAGTGAAACAGAAGAAGACCCTCAAGGAGCTGGATTGACACAATGGCTGCAACAACAGGCTTAAGCATAAAAACAATTGTGGACATTGCACAAGACCAAGTAGTGTTTCACTCTGTTGTGTATAGGGTTGCTAAGAGTCAGAACCGACTCAGTGGCACCTAACAGCAATCCCACAACAGGGAAACCCTTGTGGTGTAGGGGTTAAGAGTTTAGCTGCTAACCATAAAGTTGACAGTTTGAATCCACCAGGATCTCTTTGGAAACCCCATGGGTCAGTTCTACTTTGTCCTATATGGTCTGTATGAGTTGATGGCTATGGGTTTGTTGTTTTGAGAGACCGGGTGAGTAATGGAAATCAAGTGAATGAATGAGAGGTCAAAGAAAACAAGACAGTGGAGCTGAACTAACACTTAGCTTCCGGGTCAGGAAGCATTAAGGGGTGGAGTCTGCAGTGAACTGCAGAGCACAGAGTCTGCCTGAAGGGGGCCGCCACGGGCAGCATGAGCATCCTTGCCATCCAGGAACACAGGCCCAACGTGGCGAGTTTGCCTTTTCAGAAGCCAGAATTCCTCGCCTCGTCTGATTTTTGAAGGTTGATGACTATTTTGTTGATTTTTAACCGGTGTGGCCCTACAGTGTGTGTGTCACGTGAAGCACATCTGTGAGCCAGCTTTGGTCTGGGAGCCACCACTTTATGACCTTTGCCTTCTGCTTTCTGGCTTCCGCTCTATCAGGCTTTCGCAAGCAAGGCTGATTCCCGTTTTCTTCTGGCTAAATCAGCCCCGGGGTAGTTACACAATTCAGTAGTGGCAGACCTCGGAGAGCACCGAGTTTAGACTGCCTGCTCATCTGGCCAGCAGATTAATTATAAAAATAAGAGGTGAGCTCATCCTTCTTCCTCCCACCTGCATCCCCCCTCCTCATTTTGCTGGCTCTGTTGCCTGCTTATAAAATACGTGCTATCTTCACCTGGGTCCCTGGTCTCCTGATGTCGAGGCCAGCCTGTGGCCTTGACCCTTAGGGTGACAGGAGGGCAGGAGAGGGCATTCTCAGCTTTCATTTCTTGTGGTGCCCCATTTTGTGCCCAGGCCCTCCTCAGGCTTATCTGGAGACTTTTGGGGGAGAACAGCAGAGATTCTTTGAATTTCTTGTCAGAAACTAATTTTTGCAACATGTAACTGAGCAAAATTGAGTATTTTTCTCTCCAAAAGCTATTTTTTCTTTTTGCAATTGACGTTCTTCCTGGTAGTGGAACGGTTAAATGCTTGGCTGCTAACTGAAAGTTTGACGGTTGGAACCTGCCAGCAGGTCCACAGGGGAAAAAGATGTGGTGATCTGCTCCAGTACAGATTAAGGTGGCCCCTCCTCAAAAAAGAAAAAAACCCTACGGGGCAGTTCTGCTGTGTCCCATGGAGACCCTCTGCGTCCATGAATCAACTTGACGGCACCTACCCACAACCACCACAGCACTTTTCCTGTATTACCTGAGTGAGTGTTGCTGAGGAAGCATTTTAAGGGGTGACGTGCATGTACGTGGACAATTAAAGCAGAAGGCCAGCTGCACTGGGCCATCTCCCTTGGGTGTTTGATCTCCTGAAGGGTGGGTCCCTGTTCCTGACTGAGAGCATGTGGTCACTTTCAGCCACTTTATAAAGCCTCCAAGTCCATAGTTTTGTCGAATTGTCAGCTTCAGACAGCCACTGGGCTGAGGGGACGGGACAGCTCTGGGGTGAAGATACTGGGCTCTCATTCTGGGTCCATGGGCTTACGTGCTGTGGGACCTTGGATAAGTGAATCCCTCTGAGCCTCAGTTTCCTCACTTTACAGGGATTTTGTGAAGAAGAAATATGATAGATTATCTCTTCATATTTTGTGTTTATGAATATGTGGCCCAGACCATATATGTACAAAATATGAAAATCGGCATGTGCATTCTCAGCTGTCTTCTCTCTCCTTCCTCTGTCTTGTGTTGGACTTGACTGCGTTCAAGTCGATTCTGACACATAGTGACCCCATAGAGGGAGCTACGTTTATCGAGGTCTGGCCTCGGGGTAGATTTGGCCTCTGGGAAGGTAGGAGATCCTAGAACAAGACCAACAAGTAACCAGTTGCCATCAGGTTGATTCCAACTCACAGCGACCTTACATGTGTCAGAGCTGAACTGTGTGCCACAGGGATTTCAGGGGCTGATTGTCCTAAAGTAGATCATCACGTCTTTCTTCTAGAGAGTTTCTAGGAGGATTGACACCTCCAACGTTTTGGTTCATGGCCAAGTTGTTAACCATTTCTACCACTCAGGCACTACGGGAATGAAGGAGAGAAAAACCAGAGTCCACCCCTCGCCTTCCCTTGCTTCCTATGGCCTCTGGTAACAACTCTGTGACCCCAATGCCCATAGAATCTGGTAGGATTTCACTGATTCATAGGACATGGTTGACCCTCAAATACTCCCATGTGCTAAGGGCTTTACATGTATTTTAACCTTACTTAATCCTCCCAACAGCCATAAGGTGAGGACGCTATAATAGCCCCATTTTGCAGATGAGGAAACTGAGTCTCTGAGAGGATAACTCCTCTGCTGTCTGTCCCAATGCTAGTAGCCAGAATTAAACCCAGGTAGTCGAACTCCAGTGCCTTGGCTCACAGAGGTGTGTGTCCTAACCAGAATGTTCTGGGCTGGCTCTGAAGCCTCACTGTAGTTAGTAAACTGTCACCCTGAACACCAGGCCCTATGGTGGCCCTTTACAAGTGACACTTCCCACTCTCCAGTTCCAAGACAAGAAGGGCTGCCCGCAAAGACCGTGGCAGTTAAAGCTGTGGGAGACACAACTGACTGGGCCTGAGAAGTCTTCAGCAGCTTTGATGGGAGACAAGATCCCATCCAGGCAGTGCTGGGAGACGGCATTGCTCTGAACAGATAACTTGAAGTATCAGAACAGAGGAACAAGTGATAGGGTGGAGAGAAAGGGGCCAAAGAGAGAAGGGGAGGAGGAGAAAGACTCAGATTTCACAGAGCCCAACCCTGAGCCTGTACGCGATGACCAGGGGGAGGCTTTGAAAAGTCGGGGGGCTGTCCCTTCGACGAGCTTCCTGAAAGTGGGGGTGGATCTCCGCAGAAATCACATAGGAACCCCTGCTGTGGAACCAGGGAGCCAGGGATAGAGTTCCGGTGATAAAAACGTGTTAATAGAGGGCTGGATTGCATCTGGCTGTAATTCCAGGCTCTCAGCTCCCATTAAGAGTCAGACTGCTGCCTCCTTCTGCCCAGCCGGATTCCTGTCACCTGGAATGATGGTGCTCAAAGCCGGTGTACCTTTTCTTGTTGGGATGTTTAAACACGACCAAGAGGCATTTCGAATTTAACAGCTTTTATGTTAGCTCCTGCCTTCTCCTAGACCGCTGTACCATTTGCTAGCCACAGATGCTGACAACATCTGGAGTGAACATGGGCCTTCTCCCACAAAAAGATAAGGTGCCCAGGTGTTTGGTTAGAAAAGATGAAACTGTCAGTGCTTCCAGTCTATTTTTTAGGAAGAATGTCGTAAGGCACAAAAATTGGGTCGGGTCACTTCCCAGCTGAAATCCTCCAGGTACTTTCCTATTTATCCTCAAAATAAAATCCAAACTGTACTCACCCAGCCTGGCTCTGTGTCATCTGGTCTTTGCTTTTTGGCACTCTCACCATGGACCATTCTCCCCTTTGTATGTCAAACCTCAGCTGAGTGGCCATGTGGAATTTCCTTCAACACCCTTCTTCCCTCTCCATCATCACCATAGAGGCTTTGAACCACGGCTTCCAACCAGTTCTTCCCAGTTCTTTCATGGCCGTGGGAGCAAAACCAGAACACATCTGAATGTTTTAAATCTGGGTAAACCAGAACAATACAACAGAAGGGAGAAAATGACAGGTCAAAGCCCTACTAGAAACCTAATCTTAGAAAACAAGGGCAGTATACTTGTTGCAAAGCAACTGGCTCTCTTGACTGTGGAATTTTGAGGACAGTCAGAAACCTGCTCAAAGATGGTGGCTGACCACATCACTGTAAACGCGTGGTGCTCTCTATGGTCCAGTAATCCAGTCCCATGCATCAGCTTCCTGAAAGGGCTCACTACACCTCCTCTGAGCCTCCCATTCCACAGCTTCGATCTGTAATTTCTGTCATTCCATTTGTTGTTCCAGATCACCAGAATTATAAAATTTTGGTCTGTTCAGATTCTGCTTTGTTGGCCATGACTGAACCAGTGTGTACTGGTTCAAAGCCTTGCTTTGTACATTCACTTTTCTCTTGTCGAACCTCCCTTTGGGCTTCTCTTTGCAAGCCTGGCTCCGTGGCACCCTCTGGTTTCAGCTTAAATGCTGCCTTTGCATCAGAATGAAGATCTTCTATTATTTTGTCTCTGTAGATCTTGTATGATGCTCCCACAGGCTGTAATTATTTGTTGACTGTCTCTTACCCTCACTGATCTCTTCAACCCTCAGGGTCCAGAAGCCACGTCTGTATTGTTTACTCCTGGGGCTTCACCATCTATGCACAAGACGGGGGCTTGCATCATGGTTGGCAGAAGGTGGGCAGGAAGCAGATGGCAGAGCTGGGAGAGGGCACTGGGTTGGATGACTGTTTCAGAAGGAGGTGAGGATGGGGAGTCAACAACTAGGAGACAGCTGGAATGGAAGGAAGATTACAAAAGTGGGGTCCACGCAGGCCAAGATGGCTGTCCTTGTCTGCTTCCAGAGTAAGCTCAAATTTCTCCTGGAGTCTGATACTCCACCAGATAGTGAGTGGAGTAAAAGGATGGGACCTGGATTCCTTCATTTCACCTTGGCTGTTTCCAGTCCTGGGGACATCAATTCCTAGAGTATTTCATTCTTTCACACTTTTTCTTATCTGTCTGACAGCAGCAAAGCTGGGAATGGTAAATAACCCCCTCACATGTGTTTTAGCTATGTTGAAATCATGAGGCTGAAGACACTGTGAGAGAAGTGAGGAAGGAAGACACTACAGCATATGCAAAAGATGTCTCCAAAGTGTTCCAAAGTAAGGACTTCGCTTTGAGGACTAAGATGCGCTTGACCCAAGTCACGGTATTTTCAGTTTCTTTAGATGCATGTGAAAGCTGGACAATGAATAAAGAAGACCAAAGAAGAACTGATGTCTCTGAATTATGGTGTTAGTGAAGAATACTGAATATACCACGGACTGCCAGAAGAACAACAAATCTGTCTTGGAAGAAGTAAAGCCAGAATCTTCCTTTGAAGCAAGGATGGCAAGACTTCATCTCATAATTTGGACACCATATCAGAAGGGACAAGTCCCTGGAGAAGAACATGATGCTTGCTAGAGGGTCATCAAAAAAGAGGATGACATTAAAAAAAAAAATCTATCAAAAGATGGATTGATACAGTGGCTGCAACAATGGGCTCAGGCATGACAACAGTTCTGAGGATGGAGGACAGGGCAGCGTTTCATACTATGGTACCTGAGGTTGCCATGACTTGGAACTGACACAATGGCCATTAGCAACACAGGGTATGCACACACATGTGTATAAATTGTACTCTGTGTTTGATGCCATAGAGTCAGTTCCAACTCACAGCAACCCCATGTATCACGGAATGAAACACTGCCTGCTCCTGTGCCATCGTTAGAATTATTGCCATGTTTGAGCCGTGTTGCCATGTTGGAGACACTGTGTCAGTCCATCTCACCGAGGGCCTTCCTCTTTTTCAGTGGCCCTCTACCTTATCACGCAGAATGCCGTTCTCTCACTCTGGAGCCTGCATCTGGTTGCTAATTATCTGACTTCTGTTTCTTGGATCTTGAGCCAGCAGCCTGCTGTCTGACCCGCCGATCATGGTGTTGTCTGGCTTTGAAAGGCCCTTGAGCCAGCAGCCTCTCATCTGACCTGATTGGCTAGCCTAGTGTTTCCTTGGGAGCATCCTCCCCACTGTCCTTTGAAGTGGCACTTCCAGTTGTCACCTTCTACAAACTTGCCAAGACCCACCGACGACTCTTCAGTTCCCTTGCATCCCCACTTGGCTTCAGAGTCCTTGGGTGGTACACACCACTGACAGAAAGGCTAGAGGTCCACCCCAAGGTGCTGTGGAATAAAGGCTTGGAGATCTACTTCTGGCAAATCAGCCATTGAGAAGTCCAGGGAGCACAGCCCTGTGGTGACACACCCCGGATAGGGTTGTCATCAGCCAGAACTTACTCAGTGGCTACTGGCTTTCATTTGGCTCCTGGACTCCTTTGAATCCCACTGTTTATTCCTCAAAGCCTTAGACAGAAGGGGGTTGGGAAAGAACTGCAGAATGTTCTTCGGTCAGGAGCCACCTCCATCCCCTCTGAGGACTATTCTTCTTCATACCTCTTTCAAAAAGGTGGGGTTCAGCAGCCCTCTCGCTGCCTTCAGAGCCCAGCTTCCCTGCCAGCCCCAATTCCTGTGTCCTGGCTTCTGTCACATCCCTGCTCCTGACAGATGGGGCACGTCTCTCTGCAGTCGCCATAGTTCATTTAATCTTCAAAACTGTGACTGCAAAATCACATGACTGTTACTTGAAGTCATCAACACTTGCAGATAAGCCCATCGTCTCTGAAGGTCTCAGGCCTTTTGGAAGAAGGAAGAATTTCAGTCAGGCCCACTTCAGATCCCATGTCCCATTAGCCCCATGGATGGCCAATCGTCAGCTCTCACATGTAAACTCCAGGTCCTTTAAAGTCAAGGCTTGCTTCTCCCAGAGCAGTCTACGGTCCTAGGGCTGGCAATCAGGAAGAGACCTCCTGCGAGAGTGAGAAGGTTCCCTGCTACAGTCTCCATAGGAGACAGGAAGCTAAGCCGTCCTGCCTGCCCCCGGGTCTGTGCAGTACCGAAGGCTATTTTGTGGCAGAGCAGGTCGGTGATCCCAGGCCTTAATTGGAGAGACCTGGGTGGTCTGATAAAATGTGTTGTGTGTCACCCAGCGGGTTGCTGCTCCTTTTCTGTTTCCCTTGCCCACTTCCTTCTTCTGGATTGTCCACAGGGAACTCCAACCCTCCATTTGTCCTCCTCAGGCTGATTTTTCTGTCCTTTGGCTGCAGGAAAAGTCATGGTACCCATTTCCACAAACAGCTGGAAGCTGGGGCTTTGCCAAGGGCCTTTCTCTTGTCTCGCAGTTCTCCTTTCTCAGAACGACTGTGGGGCCAGCTTCAGTTTGGGGATTAATCTAACCAAGTGCAGAATCCACCCCTCTGTGTGGAGAAGGCTCTCAGTCAGTCATTGATCTTGCCTCCCCTTTTCTCCCTCCTTGTTCCGCCCTAATCTTTGGAGCTTAAAAAGGCTTAAAATGCTTCTTAAGCATGGGATAGTTCGTGTAAGGCAACGATTGATGAGCTAAACAGAAATGTCTTCAAAAATTATTGTGTGAACTTTCCTTTGTGACTGCATCATTCTGTGGCCACATAAAAGGGGAGGGCAGGTCTACCTTTTGTCTAAAGCACTCAGGTATTTTCTTCCCAGGGAAAGTGACCATGAGCATGTGGAACAATGAACTTGCCCTTCGGGCAGTGGTCCGAGCTTGCCCTCCATCTTTTTCCTCTACCCACTCAGCTGGCAAGATTGCGACACTGAAGCGGTGGCTTCACCCCGGCACAGACACAGCCCCGGGCACTCTGAGCTGAACCTGGGAAGAGAAGCTCTTTCCTGTCACATCATCCTACCACTTCTTGTTCCACTGAGTTAGGCCAATTATAGCAAAATACTAATGGCTTCTCAGTTGGGGTGACCTTTTGTGTGACGGAATGAAACATTGCCTGTTTCCTGTGCCGTTTTCATGACTGTTTGTTTGTATGAATTCATTGTTACGGCTGCTGTGTCAATTCATCTCATTAAGGGTTTCTTTCCTTCTTGCTGACTGTCTGCTTTACCAAACATTATGTCCTTTCCTAAGTAGTTGTTCTTCCTGACTACATGTCCATCATAACATCTAAGGTGGCCCTTCCAGCTTGGAAACTGCCATCGTTTAATGGTCACCAATGGTTACCAGTGAGGTATGTGCAACAATTTCTGTTTGCCAGATGAGGAAACTGAGGCTCAGAGAGTGGAAATGACTTGCCCAAGGTACCTCAGTTAATAAGGCATGGGGTTAGGAATTGGACCTAGGGTTCTGATCCCAAAGCCCTCCTGGGGCGCATTCTTTGTCCAGCAACTTCTCATAGTGGTGTGCGAAGCTGCAAGATGGAGGTGGTTGGTGGCCCTAAAAAAGGTGTACACATCATGTGGCATAAAGAAAAGAAAGTTCAGTGAATCGTCTCCATAATAATATCAACTGATTGCAGAGCCCATGCAATGGGACTTAGAAGTTTAGAAGTGAGGATGGGAAGAGTTTGATTTACCAACTTTGGACACAGCGTGAGGAAAGACCAATCGCTAGATGAGGGCATTGAAAGTAGATGATCAACAGAAATGAATGAAACCCTCAGTGAGCTACAACAGCACAACGATGAACTCAGACACACTAATGATCATGAAGATCGTGCGGCAATGTTTCATTCTGATAAACGAAAGGTCACCGTGTGTCAGGCCGCACATCAGAGATAACCCAGTGGCAACCAACAACGTGCAACAGAATGGGAAAGAAAAGACCCAGAAGAAAGTATCTCAGAGCCGAGATGAACAAGCAAAAAGCGATTCACCATGGCAAACTGGGAATTAAAATTCAGGGACACTGACACCTATTATCTTTTGTATGGTAGAGCTGCCCTTTTACATGGGAAGTCAGCTGGAGAATTAATGGTACAGCCAGGTGATTGAGAGAGTGCAGAAAGCCTCCTGACAGTTTCTCGACTTTCCCCTCATTGTGCCTGTTTAGACAGGCTGAGCTGAAGGAGGAAAGAGAATTTATGAAATGCTAACCTGCCTTCGCCTGTGCCATCAAGGCTGGTTTCAGATGGCAACCGTGGAAAGACAAGCTTAGAGCTCAGAAAGCTTCGCCACTGACACTAGCTTTTGAATACACTGTAAGCGTTGCTGAGAAAGCAGTCAGTGCCTAATACTTGCTTTAAAATGTTTGCTTATTCCACTTACGTGGAGGGACAAAACTGGCAAGAAGTGAAAGAAGAAGGAATGTAGAGTACTGAGAAGAGAGCCTGGGATGTATTTAGGGAAATCTGTGGATATTGCTGTGAGTTCTGTGAGGACTGAGGCCCCAGGCTGTTTCCTTTAAATCATCCAAGGAGCATGTGATATCTACCGTGGGACTCCCGCAATACCCAGTTGTGTCCTAATGAAATAATAATGGGGCGTATCCTCCTCCCCAGATTTCTACAGGGAAGACTTACCATCACCCCAGACAGGGATTAGGGCTAATAAATTACCTTCAGGATGCAGGATGCACACACTACTTTGGGGCCGCGTACACACACGGACGGCCTGCAGCCCAGAAAATTCATCATCCTCAGGTTAGACACACAGCAGGCGCCAAGCAGCAGGAAGTCGCCTGGACGGTGTCCCAGTGAAGCGATTCTTGGAGCAGAGAAGGAAATACTAATAGTAATGCCCGGGATATTTGCTGCAGGGGGACTCAGGGACCCCAGGGACTTGGGCACTGCTTTTGCAACCCGTCTTCTGAAGAGCATCGTCCCCCTTCTTGGGGTCTGCATGAAAACCCTGGGGGCATAGTGGTTAAATGCTATGGCTGCTAACCAAAAGTTCAGCAGTTCAAATCCACCAGGTGCTCCTTGGAAACTCTATAGGACATTTCTACTCTGACTAATAGGGTCTACTCTGACCTTTAGGGTCACTGTGAGTGAGAATCAACTTTTGGCTCTGCACCGTGGTTTCCCATCCAGCACTACTGATATTTTTGGCCAGATAATTCTTGGTCACGGGAACTGTTTGGTGCATTGTAGGGTGTTCGGCAGCATTCCTGGCGCCTACCCATTAGATGCCACTATCACCCCTCCCCTACTAGTGACAACCAAAAATGTCTTTAGACAGTGCCAAATGTCCCCATGGTGAGGAAAGGGACAAAATCTCTCCCCATTGAGACTCATTGGTCTACACTAGGAAAGACAAAGTTGATACTGCTTTTCTGTTAAACTACCAGACTCTCCAGTGTCTGTATATCTCCCTCAGGAACAATGCCAAAGTCCCTCAAGTGGGGACAGCTGGGCCAAAGTCCCTCAAGTGGGGACAGCTGGATTGCAATCAAGATGGAGCTGGTTCCTCTGTGAGATTCTATCCCATGCCACCTCTCTTCCTGTGATCCAACTCTATCAGTCTAAGTTGTGTGAGGGTGGAAACAGGAGAGAGAGGAAGAACGTCTGTATACTTTCAACCTAGGCAAATCCCATTAACCATGTTCAAGTGAAGCTTCCTCCGAGAAAGCAGTAGCTGAGACGAAAAGGGGCCAGCTGAGTGTGGGCACAGGGACAATGGGACTCTCTCAGATCGGGGAAACCCAAGTGGTATCTGCTGCCATCCCTACTTCCCAGTCAACTTGCCAAGGTGTCTTTCCAGTGGGGTCAGAAGTGAAGGGTCCTGTGGGTCTCTGGACTTCCAGACAACAGTTTAGGGCTGTGTAGGACATAATATGCTTTCCTGAGATTTGCTCTCAGCCTGCAGGCTCTGCAGATATGCTAGTTTGCCTTTGTATCCCCAGCTCACATGAGGTTCATGGCAGAGAGAAGGTACTTGGTCCATACTTGTGGAGTGAGTGGGCTGCCTGCTTTCATTCTGTAACGTTCCTGTGCTTGATTTGGGCTCAGTGTGGACTGTTGGGAATCCTGCCTGCCCTCCTCACCCCTACTCACCAAAAAAGAAAGTGTTGAGCTGAAATCCTCCTTGGAAACAGCATGTTTCTTTTGTTATGCTAAGGAAGCCATACCAGTGTAGTGTGGATTCTAAGCCTAATCACTTTTGAGTTATAAAAAGATCAAAATAGACACAGATACACATATAGGGGAAAGATGGAGGCCATGAGAGGACTCAGCTACAGGCAAAGGGGTACCAACAATTGCTGGCAGGCTCGCAAGCTGGCAGAGAGGCTTGCAGAAGGAATCAACACAGGCAAGACACTGTCTTGGACTTTCAGCTTCCAGAACTGTGAGAAAATAAATTTCTGTTCCTGAAAGCTTCCTTCCAGTGATATTTCTGGTAAGGCAGTGATAGGTACCCTGTTGTGGATTGAACTGTATCCCCCCCTACAATGTGTGTCAACTTGTCTGGGTCATGATTCCCAGTATTGTGTGGTTGTCTTCTGTTTTGTGATTGTAATTTTCCTATCGTGTTGTGAATCCTAGTCTCTGCCTGCGGTTGGTGAGGCAAGACTGGATGATGTTGAAGAGGATTTGGGTGGGATTTGAACACCCTTACTGAGATCACAACCCAGATCCAATGTAAGGAGTTTCCCTAGGGTGTGGCCTGCAATGCCTTCGGTCTTACATGAGACAAAAGGAAAGGGAGATGACCAGAGGAGGGGGACTCTTGTACCACCAAGAAAGAAGAGCCAGGAACAGAATATGTCCTTTGGACCCGGGGCTCCTGCACAGAGAATCTCCTAGTCCAGGGAAAGATTGATGACAAGGACATTTCCTCCAGAGCAGACAGAAAAAGCCTTCCCTGGGAGTTGACACCTGGAATTTGGACTTGTAGCCTACTAGACTATAGGAAAATAAACTTCTGTTTGTTGAAGCCATCTTCTTACGGTATTTCTGTTACAGCAGTACTAGATGACCAAGACAGTAACTGAAGTATGGACCCAGGGAGACCCCAGCCTCAGGAGGTCTCTGTGGACCCTTCCTTGGAGGCCCAGTGACCTGAGACACCTTTTTCTATTTCTGTCACTAACATTTCTGAGATTTGTCATAAGCCTCACAATTCATCGCCATATTGTGTGATTTTACACCCTTTTAAAATACCATGTCAGTGACTACAAGAGAATGTGTGACCAATCCATTTGCTTGGGTGTTCTCTTCTGTAATTATGCTCTTATCTTCCCTTCTCAATGACTTCTTTAGAGCAGCCAGAGCAGGAGAAAGAGTGACCACACAGCCCACTTACACTTTCAACATGGAAAGTCATTCAAGAACGTCCCCAGGAGCCATCTCCCCAGTTTCTCACCAGCTGGGAGAAAAATGATGTGAAGAGGAAATTTTTACCTTTTCTATTAAAAAATGTTTTGGGATAAGAAGAACATGTAAGTAAATATAGGAACTAGATAGGTTCTCTCAGCATGCTATTTATTCCCAGGAAAGGAACAAGGAGAAAAAAGGAACAGAGGCCCCTGGGGGAATGCAGCGGCTTCCTGAGAGCGACTCATCATTGGGAACGTCTGACAGAACTCGTCCTCTAGATGCCAGGCACTGGCAGAACATTCCACTGAGGTGGGTTCAGGCCCTGAGCAAACAGGCCTCATCCCTGATTCTTTCACCCATCAGAGTCTTTGTTCTGGAGGTCGGGCCTCATACTGTGGCCTTCTCTTCCCTCCAGCGTGGAGCCCAGCCTTGGGCCACAGCTAGGCCCAGTGGTTATGAGTCCAGGTTCTAAAGTCAGACCGTTCAGGTGCAAATCCTGGCTTGGTCACTTAGTAACTGTGAGATTTCTGGCAAATAATGAAACGTCTCTCGTGACCTGTACATAGAATGCAGATGATAATTCATCCTTCTGGTGAGGACAGGATGAGTTTGCACACATGTAGGGCCGTTCCTGGTACACAATAATTGCTCAGTCAATGTTATTCTTGCTTTGTGCCACGGTGTAGGTTCCAACTCATAGAGACCCTGTGTACAGCAGAAAAAGACACTGCCCCATCCTGTACCATCCTGACAATATCTGCCATGCTTGAGTCCACCGTTATAGCCATCTGGTTGAGGGTCTCCTCCTTTTCTTTGACCCTCTCCTTTACCAAGCATGATGTCCTTTTCCAGGGAATAAGCGCTCCTGATAACCTGTTCAAAATATGCGAGACAAAGGCTTAGCATTCTCCCCTCCAAGGAGCATTTTGGCTGTACTTCTTCCAAGATGGATTTGTTCATTCTTCTGAACACAGGATATTTAATATGCTTCACCAACACCATAATTCAAAGACATCATTGTCTTGTCTTCCTTATTCGCTGTCTAGGTTTCACATGTCTATGAAGTCATTGAAAACACCATGACTTGGGTCAGGCGCACCTTAGTCCTCCAAGTGACATCTTTGCTTTTTGACACTTTAAAGCAGTCTTTTGCAGCAGATTTGCATAATGTAATACCTCGTTTGACTTCTTGGCTGCTGCTTCCACAGTTGTTGATTGTAGATCCAAGTAAAATAAAATCCTCAGTCTCAGCTTCAGTGTTTTCTTTGTTTATCATACTGTTGCTTCCTGGTCCAGTTGTGAAGATCTTTATTTTTTAATTGAGGCATAATCATCACTCAGTATTTTGCCCATGAAGTAAATGTTGGGTATTGCTATTATCTATGAGTTATTATTATTCTGTGTTTAGCTTTCTCATAATAAATTGCCTTTCTACCCTAAACTCAAACTTCTCGTAACAAATTGCTTTCCTGCCCTAAATTCAAATCCACAAAGCAGAACCTTCTAGAGTTTTAGCCTGCTGCTGACCGTCAATGACAGGAATTCTCCAAAGATCTCTTCAAGAACAGACCCAAGGTCAAAAGGGGACCCATTCCCAGCCCACTGACCTTGACTCAGCAACATTTCCTTTGGTTGTTGGGACATTCCCATTCACGGGTTAAGGAGGTCACAGCACAAGTCTAAGATACCTCTCAGGAGCTCCTATGTCATGTTAACATTGGTGGGAACGAGCAAGGACACACAAAAGCAGAGATCAGATCCTTCCAGACTCTCCCTGAGTTAAAAACCCATGGAATGTTGTCTCCTGTAGAATTCTGGGGTCACTCCTACTTTGTCCTTACTGAGTATCAAAGGACTTAGACAAATGAGACTTGGTCTACTGGTTCATATCAGTGTGGACTTGCTCTATATCTCTCAAATGATGTCTTTTCAACTATGGAAAGATATACTGGCTGTTTAGAACCAGTGTCTAGGAAAATCAGGTATTAAAAAAAAGATAACTGTTATACATTCAATACTTGTGATGTGTCAAATACGAGACTAAACCTGATGTGCATTCCTTCATTTGATTAGCACCACAGCCCTGAGAACTTGGTACTCCATTATCTCTGCTTTACAATGGAGAGAGCCAAGCTTCAGAGAAGTTAAGTAGCTTGTCCAAGGTCACACAGCTAGGAAGTGGTAGAGCTGAGGTTCAAATCCAGGTCAGTTTGACCTCAGAATCTATCAGACAATGAAACCTTCTAATAAAGATATAGTCCCTCTGACCTGTGTTCTGATTGCTTTGGTATTTCAGTTCAAAATGCACTTTCCTCCTTAGTACTACAGATGTTAATGGTCTTGTGTAGGAGACTTACTGTCTCCTAACATAAAAATTTTTTCTACTCATTTTAGGAGATATTATGAAAAAGACACTTGACCCAGATATGCAGTATCTTTTGGAAAAAAACAGAGAGCAGCAAATACCTCTTAATTAAGCCATGACCTTAACCCAGTTCATCTTTTTCCTGAATACACTCTCTCTTCTCCTACTGAAACTGCTTTGAGTAAAAGCGAGACTGGATCCTGAAAGCATTAACCTCTTCCTCTCTTCCCTGGCTGTTATCTACAGCTCCAGCTCAGGCTCCAATCTCCCATTACCAGCAGTCCACAGGGAATCACCACTGAAAGTCCCAGGGTCACCTCCTATTCAACACGTCTGAGGCAAAGCACATGCTCTGTGCCCCAGCCTCCTTCCTGCTGGAGATGTCACTATTCTCCCAGCTTGTGGATTTCATGGTCAGAGAAGCTTCTCTGATGGCACCACTTCCTGCATTCCCAATGTGCCAGGAGGCATCACATCTACCAAGGCTTTCTTCCCAGCATCCCTTGCATTTATCTCCTTCAACATCGTGCTGTGCTTTCCAACTGTCTTGTCCTCACTGCTGGACTCAGTACCACTTGCAATCTGACCAACACTGGATGCTAAAGAGATCTTGCCCTCCAAGAGTCTTTATCACATACTCGCCTACGCAGCCCCGTGATTTCCCATTGCCTACTGCATTAACTCAGCCTGCTGTCAAGGGCTTCTGTAACACAGCCGCTTGAGTCTGCTTCCTGTTCCAGTCGTATCTGCCTTCTTATAGAAACTTTCCTTACCTTATTCCTTCAGACTAAAATTCTCTGTCCCTTCCTCTACATTTTCATTTTCAGTATAACCACATGCCAAGATTCAGAGAGCTAAATTAGATTGAAAGCCATTTTCCCATTCTGTTTAATGGTTCTAACTGACTGGTGCTCTATGTTGAGAAGAATTCTGTATGAAAGAGAACTGTAATTGATTAGTGATGTCTGCTGTGTAGAAAAGGGAGATTGAAGGGAACAGTCTACTTGATGGCAAGAGGCTTGCATTTTCTTTTAGTCTCTGCTAGAATCAGCTAATACTCAACTTCTGCCATGCAGCTTTGTGACAACAGTAGCCCTAAGGATCACCTTGAGAAGGCCGCCCTATTATATTAATAAGTGACTAATTGCAATTGTACAACTGAAAATGCAAAGAAACAGCTGCAAACTTCCATTAATAACTGGGATGTGGAATGTGTGAAGGATGAATCCAGGAAAATTGGAAATCATCAAAAATTAAATGGAACACAGCATTGACATCTTAGATATTAGTGAGTTGAAATGGACAAGTGTGGCCATTTTGAACCCAATAATCATATGATTTACTGTGCTGGGAATGAAAACGTGAAGAGGAATGGTGTTGCATTCATCATCAAAATGAACATTTCAAGATCTGTCCTGAAGTGCAATGCTGTCAGTGATAGGATAATATCCATACGTTTACAGGGAAGGCCAGTTAATACGACTATTACTCAGATTTATGCACCAACCACTAAGGCCAAAGATGAAGAGGTTGAATATTTTTATCAGCTTCTGCAGTCTGAAATTAAATGAACATGCAATAAGGATGCATTGATAATTACTGGTGACTAGAATGCAAAAGTTGGAAATACAGAAAAAGGATTGGTATTTGGAAAACATGGCCAGGATGACAGAAATAATGCTGAAGATCCCATGGTAGAATTTTGCAAGACTAATGACTTCTTCATTACAAATGCCCCTTTTAACCAACACAAGCAGAAATTGTACACATGGACCTTACCAGATAGAATAAACAAGAACCAAATAGACTATGTCTATGGAAAAAGATGATGGAAAAGCTCCATATCAGTAGTAAGAATGTTACCAGGTGCTCACTGTGTCACAGAACATCAACTTCTCGTATGCAAATTCAGATTGAAACTGAAGAAACTTAGAACAAGTCCACAAGAGCCAAAGTATGACCTTGAGTATATCCCTCCTTAGTTAAAAGATCATCTCAAGAACAAATTTGATGTATTGATCACTAATGACAAATTGTAGAATGACATCAAAGACATCATCCATGAAGAGAGCAAGAGGTCATTAAAAAGACGAGAAAGAGAGAAAAGACCAAATTGAATGTCAGAAGAGACTCTGAAACTTGCTCTTGAACGTCGAGCAGCTAAAGCAAAAGAAAGAAATGGTGAAATAAAAGACCTGAACAGAAGATTCCAAAGAGCAGCTTAAGAAGACAAAAGAAAGTATTATAATGACAAGTTTGAAGAGTTGGAAATGGAAAACCAGAAAGGAAGAACACGTTCTGCATTTCTCAAGCTGAAAGAACTGAAGACTGAAGAAAAAATCCAAGACTTGAGTTGCAAAAGTGAAGAATTCTACAGGGAAATTGTTAAACGACTTAGGGAGCATCAAAAGAAGATGGAAGGAATACACAGAGTCATTATACCAGAAAGAAGTGGTAGACGTTCAGCCTTTTGAGAGTTAGCATATGATCAGGAATTGATGGTACTGAAGGAAGAAGTCGAAGCTGCACTGAAGGCATTGGCAAAAAACAAAACAAAACAAAACAAAAACCAAAAAACAAAAGCCTCCACAAATTGATACAATATCAATTGAGATATTTCAACAAGCAGATTCAGTGCCATAGGAACAACAATGGAAGTTTTAATACACAACATAGACAGACTTCAAAATCTGTCAAACAAACCACAATCAACAGAACAGAAAATAGATAAATGGGAACTATTAAGAATCAAACACTTTTGCTTATCCAAAGACTTTCTTAATAGGATTAAAAGGCCACCTACAGAATGGAAAAAAATGTTTGGCAACTATATGTCAGACCAACGCCTGATCTCCTTAATCTATAAGGTACTACTAAATATCCATTAGAAAAAGATAAATCATCCAATGAAGTGATGGGCAAAGGAAATGGACAGATGCAGTGCCAGGAGAGCTCACCCACCTATGCCAAGAAATTTGGAGGTCAGCTACCTGGCCAACTGACTGGAAGACAACTGTGTTTATGCGGAAAGTACTGAACAATGTCGTTAGTATTACACGCAAGTAAAATTTTGCTTAAGATCATTCAGAAGTGACTGCAACAGTATATTGATGACGAACTGCCAGAAATTCAAGCTGGATTCAGAAGAGAATGTGGAACCAGGCATATCATTGCTAACATCAGATGGATCTTGGCTGAAAGCAGACAGTACCAGAAAGATGTTTACTTGTGTTTCATTGACTATGAAAAGGTATTCGACTGTGTGGATCATAATAAATTATTGCTAACTTTGCAGGTAATGGGAATTCCAGAACACTTAATTGTGCTCTTAAGGAATCTGTATGTGGATCAAGAGGCAGTCATGCAACCAGAGCAAGGGGACATGGCATGGGTTAAAAGTCAGGCAAGTTGTGTGTCAGGGTTGTATTCTTCTGCCATGCTTTTTCATTCTGTATGCCAAGCAAATAATCTGAGAAGCTGAATTCTATGAAGAACAAGGTATCAGGATTGGAGGAAGACTCATCAATGACCTGTTATGCAGACAACACCATCTTACTTGCTGGAAGTGAAGAAGATTTGAAACACTTACTGATGAAGATCAAGGACCACAGCCTTCAGTATGGGTTGCACCTCAACATCGGAACAAGAGTCTTCACAACTGGACCAGTAAGCAACATGGTCATAAATGGAGAAAGGATAGAGGTTGTCAAGGAGTTCATTTTACTTGAGTTCACGATCAGTGCCCATGGAAACAGCAGTCAAGAAATCAAAAGACACAGCACACTGGGAAAATCTACTGCCAAGGACCTCTTTCAATTTTTAAAAAGTAAAGATGTCATCTTGAAGACTAAGGTGTGCCTGACTCAAGCCGTGGTATTGTCAATCACATCATATGAATGAGAAAGCTGGCCAATGAACAAAAAAGACAGAAGAAAAATTGATGCCTTTGAATTGTGGTGTTGGAGAAGAATGTTGAATGTATCACCAGAGTGCTCCTTGGAAGCAAAGATGGCAAGACTGCATCTTACATACTTTGGACGTGTTGTCAGGAGGGATCAGTCTCTGGAGAAGGACATCATGCTTGGTACAGTGGAAGGTCAGTGAGAGAGAGGAAGGCCCTTGACAAGATGGATTGACACAGTGGCTGCAACAATGGACTTACGCATAAAAACAGTTGTGGACATTGCACAAGACTGGGCAGTGTTTTATTCTGTTGTTCATAGAGTAGCTATAAGTTGGAACTGACTTGACGGCACCTAACAGCAACAACAAGAATTGCATTTGGTTCTGGGCATAAAAAAACAAAATCTGCCTTCAAAGAGGACAGTTAGTTCCCATCTGCAACAGACAATCATTTTACTGGTAGTAATACTGGCTAACATTTATAAGGTCTTACTCTGTGCCAGGCATATCATCATCTCATTTAATCATCATAACTCTGTGAGTTACTTTTAAAGGCTCATTTTACAGATGAAGAATCAACATTCAAAAAGATGAGGTCACTACATCTTCTTCTCAATCATTGACTATCTCGTTATACAGCATTTTTCATTCATGACAATAGTGAAAAATCTACTATCCAACTATGTTGTGCATTAGTGATGTACGTCTAGCAGTAAAGAGTACCAGGGTGTGAGACAAGAGTAGCACAGGCTGTGATGCTTAAGGTTATGTGCCAGCTTGGCTGGGTCATGAGTCTCAGTGGTTTGGTAGTTATGCAATGATGTAATTTGTCAATAGGCAACAATGCAGTCATCCTCCATTTTGTGATCTGACATCGTTATCCTCTATTTTCACAAAACAACGTGGTTTTTGGAACCTAACCATGTTGATAAATGAGGAGGTGTCACTCAAGTTCACTTAGGCAAGATACATCCATCCAGGGCTGCCTTGTTATAAACTTTGGCTGTTATGCTAACAGGTATTTTTCTCTTTGTTAAGGTACAGTGTTGCTCTGTGCCATCTTGAACCACCCACTTTTGATGAAGATGTCACAAACAGATGGGAAGGTGTTTAGAGAGTAGACATCAACGGCACATTTCATGATATCTTTCCTCCACATCCGGGTACCCGGCACAGCCCTAGGTCAGAGCTAACATAAAGTCTCCTTGGGCTCATTTTGAGGCTGCTGAATCCCTATTCGTTCTCATTCTACTTCTCTTTTTACATAGTTGCAAGGTATTAGAAGGACAAAGCAGAGATACATACCGGATAAAACAATCTGGGCTCAGGTATTGATCAGGACCCCCAAAAAGACTGGTCCAGGAAGCAAAAACATCCCTCTGTCTGCAAAAAAAGAAAAACTCGTTGCTCTGATAGCAGAGTAGAACTGCCCCATAAAGTTTCCAAGGAGCACCGGGTGGTTTGAAACTGCAGATCTTTCCAATCTCTTCACCACTGAGCTGCCAGGGCCCCTCATTTTCTCTGCAGCCTTCTGTGAAGTCCTCAGCTCTTAGAAATGCAGTAGCAGCTTTTGGTCACAAGAGGGCAGTAAAGACAAGGTTACGAGGACCCAATCCCACTAGTCTCTGATCTGGGTCTCACGGACTAGTAGAGATCAGCAGTTGTGCTGTTTCTTCTACTGTGGTGAATGTACTAAATCTTCGGATGTAACATACCACAACAGATGGATGCAAAGATCTAATCGATGACTCCTCTGCAACTTGCAGTACAAACTAAGATCAAATTTACATTTATTCATTCATTTATTTTTCTGGCATGCATTTATTGAGCACCTACTATATTCCAAGCACTGTGCTGTTTAGTGGAGGTGACAGACAAGTGAACTGGCACCTCTAATACAGGCTTTCAGAGGGCTTCTGACACCCAGAAGCAACGCTGACCTTATTCTCCTGGACGTATCTTGGATGGCATCCCAGTGGAGGTGATGATTGAGCAGTGTCTTGGAAGAAGTCTTGGCGTTCACCAGATAAAGAATGCTGGAGATAGTGGCAACTCAATCAAAGAGAACAGGAGAATGGTGACTGCAGAATCGTCATAGTGGGAATAGATATTTTCACTGTTGCCGTGGGCTGAGAGTTTGCTAATTATCTTCAGACAGAGATCCCTAAAATTCTCCTCTGACTTTTTTTGGACAGGTTTATTGCTACCACCCAGGAAACCCTGGTGGCATAGTGGTTAAGTGTGACAGCTGCTAATCAAAAGGTCAGCAGTTCAAATATACCACGTGCTCCTTGGAAACTCTGTAGGGCAGTTCTACTCTGTTCTATAGGGTCACTATGAGTTGGAACCAACTCAATGTCCGTGGGTTTGGTCTTGGTTTTTGCTTCATTAATACCCGCTAGAGTGGAGCTGTGGGCACTGGCTGAAGAAGAGGAATGGGAACCGTTCTGTTTAGAAAGTTCTTGTGATTATAGCTTACCTGAGCATGTTCATGGGGGTTTCACCCATCTCCTCTCCCTTACCAGGATGAGGGTGGTCCAAGAGCCCTCTCCCCAGGAAAACAGGCTGCTGACCACAAACAGGATTTCTAGCCTTGCTTTTTCTCCCAGAGCTTTTTTTCCTTCTTTTTCTCCTGCTTCAGGCCTTTCTGGGATCCTACGGCAAACGCATCAGCAGCCCTGGGCCTCTCAGTGCAGGGTAGGAGCTTACCTGGTCATTGCAGCCAGCGCTAGCTTGAATCTGGGCTCTGTCCACATTTTGGCTGTGGAAACTTGAAATTGTCACTTAACCTCTCTGGACCTGTGTCTCTTCATCTGGGAAATTAGCATCATAGTCTCTACCACCTAGATTGGTGGAGAGGACTAACAGTGCTACCTGCCTATGAATGCAGGACCCTAGAGTCCCAGCCTGTCTAAGCCCTTTGGGGCAGTGCGTGGGCATGTTGGGGCGTAAGGGCATTGGCAAACAGAACCCACCGAGGGAAGTTGAGTGCCTTGCTTCCTCAGTATGGGGAGCCCCACTGGGGAAATAACACCCAGCAGCAGTTGAGCAAAGCTCTCATTGTGGCTTCTTCTCTGCTGCCCCTTACCCCAAGGAAGCTTGGTGCTCAGAGGGCCTGATGTGAACAGAAGAGGAAGGGCAGTGGGACAGCTGACCTCTGGGGGCACTAGAGAGAAAGTCATGATCCCTGGGATGGAAGATGGCATCCAAGAACCATCAGGTTGGACTGGAAGAGATAATCACTTGACTGGAAGCACCAGGGACTGCATGCAGGTCTGTGCAGAAGGGGGTTAGCAATCCCACAATTGGGCAGCCAAGCGGAGAGGGCTAGGAAGACCTTAAGGAAGAGGGGGTGTAGACTATATGGGCAAGTGCAAGAGGATGCACACATTCGTCCTCCACAATGGTAATGGTAACTCGGGGAGCACCCACCATACCCCAGGCATTTTCCACACACATAATCCCCCGAATCTCAGAGGATTTGAGGAATTCACAGCTGGAAGAAAAGCAGCAGAAGCAAGATTCAGCTTGGATGCATCTGCCTTTCAAAATTTAGGCTCCTTTCGTTCATTTCTGTACTGCCTCCCTGAAAAGATTAATCACTGTAGATCCAAAGGAGGAAACCTATTATATTTTTCTTTGACTATTTCTGAGTTAAAGTAAATCTAACTCAGAGGCATGTTCGGAAAACTAGCTGATGCTTAAGAGGTGACTGGTGACAAAAGTAGAAACCTGAGTGCAGAAAGTGGCCGGGGGCAGGTGCCCCACGGACCTGGAAGCTGGCTTTGTGTTTTTCTGTCCTTCGTCCTCCCCTGTTGAATCCTGTTGCTGAGCAGGCTGGGGTGAGCCCCACAGTGCCGCCTTTCCCTGCTCAGGCTTGCCTGGGTGGGAAGAGCCACCCGGCATGGGACTTCCGGCTCCTGCCCCATTGGAAACCAACAAATAAGAACCAGGTAGGCATTGCTTCAAGTCCTCACAGTGGCTACATGGTCTTGGGAAGATCTCCTAACTTCCCTGGGCCTCATTTTCCTTATCTGTTCCAGCTGCTGTTGAGTCATCTTCGACTCATAAAACCTCATAAGTGTCAGAGTAGAACTATGCTCCATAGGGCTTTCAATGACTTATTTTGGGGGGAGTTGACTGCCAGGCCTTTTTTTGAGGTGCCTCTGGGTGGCCTTGAACCTCCAACCTTATGGTTAGCACCCAAGCACATTAACTGTTTGCACCACTTTACCTGGAAGATAGGGTTAACCCCCAGCTTGCACAAATCTAAGGTGCCACTGGGTGTAAGATGCACTATTATGGTGCAGAGGTTAAGGGCTATAGCTGCAAACCAAAACATCGGCTGCTAAAAGGTTGGTAGTTTGAACCTACCAGTTGCTCTTTGAAACCCTATGGGACAGTTCGACTCTACCCTATAGCAGGGTCACAATAGGTAGGAACTGACTCTATGGCAGTGGGTTATTGTTTTATGTACTCTTGAAATTTTTTTTGTTTAATGCTAGCAATTAAACTATGAGTCAATACTGAAATGCCTTCGGCTGTCAGGGGCATCCACATTGGGTTGATACGCAAATACATCAGGGAAGTCTGTTTTAGAATTGCTGCCTTAGAGAAACCATGTGCACGTGCCAGGGTTGTTGTAGGGAGAAGGTGATACACTACAGACACAACCCTCCATCCTGCGCCCAGCAGAAGCCACGGCCCCATCAGTAGGAGCTTCAGTGGTGTGTTCCCGTTATCTATATGGTCCCTTATTTAGAAGGCCCCCAACAGAAGCCAGTGGAAACCCTGGTTGCATAGTGGTTAAGTACTACATCTGTTAACCAAAAGGTTGGCAGTTCAAATCCACTGGGTGCTACTTGGTGACTGTATGGGTCAGTTCTACTCTAAACCATAGGGTTTCTATGAGTCGGAATCTGCAGCAGTGGCTTCTTTTTTGGGAGGGCATCAGAAGCCCCTCTGCCCTCAGGGAGGTTTTCCTAAGTGCGACCGAGAGGGAGCCCCCATGAGGCTTTCCCGCAGTCTTCTGCCCGCCTGCTTCCCTCCCCCTCCTCACCTTGAGCTCTCACAAGCTGTTTCTCCCCAGGCTAGAGCTTGGACCCAAGTCCCTTCGAAATAGAGGAGGAGAAAAATAATGTTAGACGTTCTCAGGGAAGAGGTGATTTTCCTGTCTCTTTCTGCGGTGAGCACATCAGACTCTTACCTGGCTCTTTAAAAGTTAGAACACAAGCTGGGTCAGCAGAGATGCCAAATATACTATAGAACTCCGTTACTTCAGCGAGAGTTTTCTTTCATCTGAGGCGGGATTGTGCTCTCGATTCTGCCCCAAGCTCTGGACTGAGATCTCTGAAAAGCCAAGCTGTTTCACCTTCTCGAAGGACCTCCATGGTGCTCTACCCCGAGAAGTGAAAGTCAACTTTGGTGCCTCTGCAACACGCTGCAGCCCTCACAGGAGCCAGCCGGGCCCGCATCTCCATCACCCTGTAACCGGTGATTTATTGAGGAGTCAGCAGTCATCCATCTCTCGGGCAAAACAGTGTTACCAGTGGTGACAGGCAGGGCCACTGTGCCCAACCCCGTCCAAGGGTCTGAGGACCTACAATAGCTTCCTCAAAGATTATTTTGGAAATCCAATGAGATAACAGATATAATGGATTTAGCACAGAACGGGCACATGTGAATAATTGTCTGCTCATTCCCTGCCCATAAATGGCATTCTGGGAAGGTTTGGTCCTCAGACACAAAGAAACAGAAAGGACAGTTGGGCACTATTTTGTCTAATGTTCTTTTCTCTAAGAGAGCAAAGTAGACTTTGCCTGTAACACTGGAGAAATGTCCAGATCCCCCCTCTACCTTGTGTCCCCAAATCACTTCTCTTCCAGTGAATCAAGGTAACACAGCCTTGATACCTCCCGCTTTGCCCACTAAAATAAAAGCCACTTTCTAGAAATAACATGGCATTGTACTTGGCTTTCTTGCCAGCTGCTTTAGGTTGCCATACTCCCTGCTGGCTGTGAAGCCGAAGAATACATTCACATCTGTCCTTGATCGAGTAAGTCAAGGACACAAAAACTCAGCAACACAAAGACAGTCTTCCATACCCCTTCTAAGAGGGCAGTTCCCATCAATTACATTTGTTGGTAAGAGCTTCCTTACATATGTTTTTGATGTCAAGACTATAACATTTTGACTTTTTTCTTTTGCTCCAAAGTGTTATCCAAATAAATAAGAATTAGATGATGTTTGCTTAAACTTAGCTTCATGACCTAAAGTTCCTGCTTCTCTCATGATGTCAGCATAAAACTTAGCTACTTAATCCCTACATTTTTAAGCATGTATTTTACTTATTTATTTATCACCAAATGTATGTGTTTTGTGACCGGCCTCTTCATTGACAAACAAGCAAGGAGGTTGCTTTGTATTCTTACCAAGTTGGAATGAAAGCTACATCGCAGGAGCCTGTGGATGCCTACGTGCTGGACTATTTAACTTTGTTATCCTCATCAGTGTAGATTTTTTCTGTATTTCCAACACTGACCCCACAACCATCCATCAGTTTGACATTCTGTGATAGCTTTCATGTTGCTATGATGCTGGAAGTTATGCCCCTTGGTATTTCAAATACCAGCAGGATCACCCACAGTGGACAGGTTTCAGCAGACCTTCTAGAGTAAGATAGACTACGAAGAAAGGCCTGGATATTACATCCAGAAATTAGGCAATGAAAACTTTAAGGAGTACAACAGAGTATTGTCTGACATAGTGTTGGAAAATGAGCCTCTGGATTGGAAGTCACCATAGAGTAGCTACAACAATGGACTCAAACATATCAGTGACAGTGAAGATGACAGGACTGGGCAACATTTTGTTCTGTTGTGCATGGGGCCACCATCAGGGTGTGCTGACTCAACCGCAAAGAACCACAACATTGGTCATTGGAGAGGAGGGAGGGAGAGAGGGAAGGCAGGAAGGAGCCGAAGAGGCAGCGATGGAGGGAGGGAGGAAAAGAAGTTAAAAGACAGAAGAAAGAAAGAGAGAAGAGAGGGAGTAAAGCACCCAAATAACTGACGTGATCTTTCCATGGTTTATTTCGGTGTTGTGTAGACCTAGCTTGTTTGGCCGAGAGCTTCCTTTTCTCAATGGATCAAGATCTCCTCAGAGCAAATAATCTCACCTTATTCTTCTCTATGATGTCTCTACCAAATCTCTAGTATTTAAGATCAAATACAAAACCAAACGCATTATGCTGAGTTAGTTCTGACTCATAACAACCCTGCAGCACAGAACACAACTGCCCCACGGGGCTTTGGAAGAATGACTGGTGGAAGCAAGCTTCTGACCTTTTGGTTAGTAGCTGAACACTTAACCACTGCACCACTAGGGCTCTATACTTGGCCTGGCATATAGCAGGTGAAATATATATATATTTTGAAATGAATAGCTGAACTCAGATTTAACAAAGCACTTCCTGGCAGAGAACAGAACTCAACTGAGTAAGAGATAGTGCTTTGGATGCTGACATGATCCATAACCATTTGAAGTTCAATATAGCAGCTAACAATGTGTTTATTAATCTGATAGCCAACCATTTCCAGATCAGAGTCAATACAGCCTATGACTTATTAATATTCTCCAATTCCCAAGCCAAGAATTTTCTATTAAAAAAAACCATCCTACAGTTATAACGGAGAAATTAAGACATCCCACATAAGCAAAGAGAATTTGACACCAGTAGACCTGGTCTATAAGATAGTCTAACAAGTGTCTTTCAGGCTGAAAGAAAGGATACTGCAAGCAAAAGTTGAATGATGAATATGGAAGACAGAAGAATAACTACTGCCTTTGAGTTGTGATGGTAGAGAAGAATATTGAATATACCATGGACTGCCAGGAGAACAAACAGATCATCCTGGAAGAAGTACAACCGGAGTGCTCCTTGGAAGCAAGGATGGTGAGACTGTGTCTTACATACTTTGGTCATGTTGTCAGGAGGGATCAACCTTTGGAGAAAGACATCTTGTTTGGTAAAGTAGAAGGTCAGTAAAAAGAAAATCCTTAACCAGATGGATGACACTGTGTCCACAACGGTGGGTTTAAGTATAAAAACAATTACAGGCATAGTGTGGGATCAGACAGTGTTTTACTATGGTGTATAGGGTCGCTATGAGTTAGAACTGACTTGACGGCACCTAACAACAACAACAATTACAATTGAATATGATTTAATTCATATAAAGAAATAAAGAACACTGGTAAAGGTAACTACATAAGTAAATATAAAAGTCAGTATTAATCTTTTGTTGGTTTGTAACTCCTCTTTTGTTCTAAACCAGAACCAAACCCAATGCCATCAAGTTGATTCCAATTCAAAGCAACCCTGTAGGACAAAGTAGAATTGAACCATAGGGTTTCCTGGTGTATTTGAACTGCTGACCTTTTGGTTAGCAGCTCAATTCTTCACCACCAAACCACCAGGGTTACCATATGATATAAAATACAACTGCAGTAAAACAATAATTATAAATCTTGTTACTGGGCACATATACATGAAGATGTAATTTGTTACATAACAATATAAAAAAAGAGCAGAATGACGTACAAGCAAAGTTTTGCCTGTTATAGAAACGAAAATTGGTATTAATCTGAACTGAATTGTTGTAAGTCAATGTTTTCAAGGGCAACCATTAAGCAAATAATTACAAAACATATAGCAAGAAAAATAAGGAGATTAAAGTGACACACTAGAAAGCATCTACTTAATACAAAGAAAGCAAGGATGGCAGAATTCAAAGACAAGAAATATGTGACACACAGAAAGCAAATAGCAATATAGCAGAAGTCCACCTTATCAGTAACTAGATTAAGTACAGACACATTGAACTCTCCATTTAAAAGACAGAGATGGGCAGAAGATTTAAAAATTATAAAAGGATCCATGGTACGCTATTTAAGGAGGCCTGGTAGTACAATGGTTAAGTGCTGAGCTACTAACTGAAATGTTGGTGGTTTGAACCCATCAGCTGCTCCACAGGAAAAAGGCACGACAGTTTGCTTCCATAAAGATTTACAGCGTTGGAAAGGCAGTTTTATTCTGCCTTATTGCATCCCTGGAAACCCTGGTGGTGTAGTGGTTAAGTCCTGTGGCTGCTAACCAAATGGTCAGCAACTCAAATCCATCAAGTGTTTCCTGGAAACCCTTTGGGGCAGTTCTACTCTGTCCTATGGGGTCACTATGAGTTGGAATTTACTTGATGGCAATGGGTTTGGGTTTTTTGTTTGTTTAATAGTGTTGCTATGAGTTAGAACTCAACTAGACAGCAATGGGTTTGATTTATGTGCTGTTTGCCAGAGATTCACTTTAAATTCAAAGACAAAAATAGATTGAAAGTAAAAGGATGCATAAAGATATTCCACACATGTAATAATCAAAAGAGAGCTAGAGAGTGACTATACCAGTATCAGATAAACAGACTTTAAGTATAAAATATTACAATAGGCAAAGAAGGACATTACATAATGAAAAAAGTTTAATTCATCAAGAAGAATATAACAGTTACGAACTAATATTCCCATAATAAAAGAGCCACAAATATATGAAGCAAAAATGGACAAAACTGAAGGGAGAGAAAGAGTTCAGCAGGCATAGTTCGATACTTCAATATCACACACTCAAAATTGGATAGAACAACTAGACAGGAGATCCACAAATAAACTGAATATTCAAACAACACTGAAAACCAACCAGATCTAACACATACACAGAATACTCCACCCAACAACAGCAGAATACATATTCTTATTAAGCGTCCATGAGATATTCCTGAAGATAGAATGTCTGTTAGGCCACAAAACAAGTCTCAATAAATTTTAAAATATTGAGATTATGCAAGTATTTTCTCTGATCACAGTTAAATAAAGTTAGAAATCAATAACAAAAGGAAATATGGAAAATGTACATACATATACAAATTAAACAACATAATCTTAAATGAATCTAAGAAGAAAAGGAAATTAGAAAATACTTTGAGATTAATGAAAATAAGAAAACCAAACAACTTACAGGAAGCAGATAAAGCAGTGTTCAGAGTGAAATTTATAGCTATAAACATGTGTGTGTATATATATATATTTTAAAAAATCTCGTAGACAGTTGATAGAAATTTGGTTGGGTGAAATCAGTGACAGCACACATTAGAAAGAGGAGCAATTTAACTCGACTTCAATATAATCTGAAAACTCTTCCAATCTTAACCCAATATTGCAAGGACAGAGCAGTAGGAGCAGGGATTCGGGTACCATGCCATCAGGGGACATCAATGCCAATTGGCACAACTAGCTTATTGCTAAGAGAGTCTTCTGCACCTCATATTGGAGAGTGGTGCCTGGGGTCTTAAAAGCTAGCAAGCTGCCATCTGAGTTACACCAAATGCTCCCAACTCAGCTGGAACAGATGATCACCAAGGATGACAAGGACAATGGGGAAAGAGAATCCAGAAGACAGAAGACCCACATGAATCAGTGGCTACATCAACATGTGACCAGAAGAACCAGATGATGCCCGACCACCACCAGTGACAGCTGTGACAGGGCTCACAGTGTTGAGTCCCAGTGGATAGAACAGACATTCTATCCTCAGAAATATTTCATGGAGAATATGTATTCTGCTGTTGTTGGGTGGAGTATTCTGTGTATCTGTTAGATCTGGTTGGTTTTCAGTGTTGTTTGAATATTCAGCTTACTTGAGGATCTCCTGTCTAGTTGTTCTATCCATTTTTGAGAAATAAAAGGGCTGCACCCTCAGAACTCCACTAAAAGACCACAGTTGGTGGTCCAAAGGCTGGGGGTTCCCTTAGGAGCATGGCCCCTGGACCTGATGCTGCCCCTGATTATAAATCATTACTGAAGTCAACTCTTCAGACAGGAACGGGTTGGACTCGGGGACACAGGGTGACCGGGTCATGTGCACACTTTACAGTTTTATGCATCTATGGGATGGCATCCTACTGGCCTTTTACTAGAGGGAAGTGGAGAGTGTGGAGAGGAGGGGAGAAGAGATTGTCAAGAGGAGATGACATGTATGGGACGAAAAGCTGTATGCTGTCACTGGGCAAAGAGAGCAGAAGGAGCTGCCGATAGGTGAGCGTGCAAATTTAAACTGGATTGTACACTTTCACTCAATCATAATAAAAAAGAATCTCAAATCAATAATGTAACCTTTCACTTTAAAGAACCAGAAAAAGGAGAACAAACCAAATCCAAAGGAAGCAGAGAGGAGGAAATAGTAAAGATAAGAGTGGAGATGAGCAGCCGTGGAACATTGTCTGATACAGTGAAAGCCGGAAGATGAGCCGCTAAGGTGGGAAGGCACTAAAAATACGACTGGGGAAGAGCTACCTCCTCAAAGTAGAGTCAGTCTTAATGATGCAGATGGAGTCAAGCTTTCAGGACTTTCTTCTACTGATGTGACACGATTCAAAATGAAAAGACATAGCTCCAAACGTACATTAATAATCACTGCATGGAATGTATGAGTGTAGGAAAATTAGAAGTCATCAAAAATAAAATGAAACGCATAAACATTCATACTCTAGGCATTAGCTGAAATGAACTAGCACAGGTAGTTTTGAATCAGACAATCCTATGGTCTACTATACCAGGAATGACAGATTGGAGAGGGATGGCAGTATGTGCATTGTTAAAAAGAGAATTTTGAGATCTGTCCTAAAGTACAGTGCTGCCAGTGGTAGAATCATATCATATGCCTACAAGGTGGACCAGTCAATACCTTTGTTATTCAAATTTACACACCAATCACTAAGGCCAAAGAGGAAGACTTTTTACCAACTTCTGCAGTCTGAAATTTGTCCATCATGCAATCAAGATACATTAATAATTACTGATGATTTGCTTGGATCATTGAGTCTTCTATCACCTCATATGCATATAAAAGCTGGACAGTGAATAAGGAGTACCCTAAGAAGGGTTCATGCCCTTAAATTAAAGTGTTGGTGAAAAATATTGAACATACTGTGGACTGCTAAAAGAACGAAGAAATCTGTCTTGTAGGAAAGCACCACTAAAATGTTGATTAGAGGCAAGGATGGCGAGACTTGATAAAACAGAAAGTCAGCACAATAGAGAGACACCCTCAAGGAGTCAGTGGCTGCGATGATGGGCTCAAACACAGCAACAATTCAGAGGAGGGCACAGGACTGGGCAGTGTTTGGTTCTCTTGTTAGACTCACAGGCACCTAACTACAACAGAGTAGAGATAAATGAAATAGAGAATATAAGATCTGATGATTAGGTGCACAGACTCATCTTAGAAACAGTGCTACACACCTCATCGCTGAATATCACTACAGTCCCTTTTGAAGTACTCCCCTTGGGGAGGTATGCACTGACGCCAGTGTCTAGTCCACCCTTCAAAGCAGTTTTGGAACTCTTTTACTGGAATGGCCAACAGAATTGTTGTCATATTACCCTTGATGTCCTGAATGTCATCAAAATGTCTTCTTTTCAATATTTTCCTTTTCTTTGTGTAAAGAAAAAAGCCACTGGGGCCAGATCAGGTGAGTAGGGAGGGTGTTCCAAAAGTTACTTGTTTACTGTCCAAAAACTCTCTCACAGTCATCTATACAATTAAGTTCACGACCTTGCCACTGTGCCACCATGTACAATGGCTGTTCCCGAAAAAGTTTCACAACTGTTTTGAAGGATAAATTAGGTGCTGGCGTTAGTGCATAGCTTCCCAAGGGAAGTACTTCAAAGGTAACCATAGTGATATTTGACAATGAGGTATGTAGCACAATTAAGTTTGTGGACTTAACTGTTGGACCTTGTAGCAAATAATAGAATGTGGACAACCAAAAGTTGCTTACCTGAAATGGTCAACCAAACTGACAAACTTAAACTAAGTTTTTCCAAGGAAAAAAAGATAACATTCAAATTGTTAAAATCAGGAACAAAATAGGGGCCATGACATCCATGAGACGTCTGTGCTGTAGGGTAGAAGCCTTGAATTTGGAGTGGGAAAACCAAGGCTGGAGTCTGTAGTCTCCTTTCCTTTCTGTTGGGTGAGTTATTTGGGGTAAGTCATTCTATCTTAGAGGTAAGAAGCCTGAGGCTTAAGGAGATGAATATTCCTGCTGGAAAGGGAGGTTGCAAAACTTCAGCAAGGTGAAGTGAGTGTGAAGGCATTTTGAAAGGTGTAAGCTGATGTGCTAGAAGGATGGTCTACTCCACATGAAGGTACCCAAGAGAACTTCTGAATCCCTAGACAGAGCCATGATCCCCAAGAACCTTCCTGAGCACCCAGAGATGCTCTCATGTCCTACTCTGTTTCTCCCTTAAAGGGTTTTCTGCCATTCAGTGGCAAGGACATCCCGCTCCAAAGGCTCGTTGTTCAAAAGGATGAAAATTGAATAAATAAATCAGTCACATGATGAAAGCCTTGACTCTTTGACTCTAGTGAAGCCTTTTTAAAAGCTAGATCATTAATTAGGAAGTGTTTAAGTTCACCAAAGTAGTCAATAATTTAGAGACATGCTTTTGAAACACAGGACAAAAGACAAAGTCAGTCTTCATACTGACAACTCAAAAGTCAAGACGTATCTGTGATTACATCTCCTGTCTCCACTGTACACTATTATGTAAATTTATGTCTCTCTTTTACCTCCAGCAAGTCTTAGGTAGGGAGCCGTGGTGGCACAGTAGTTAAGAGCTTAGATGGTAATCAAAAAGTTGCCAGTTCAAATCCACCTGCCACTCTTTGGAAACCCTATGGGGCATTTCTACACTGTCCTGTAGTGTTCTTAAAAGTTGGAATCAACCCAACAGCAATGAATTTTAACTCTTAGGTAGAATCCTTTTCTTGAACTTATTTGAATATTATTTTGGTAGATGTATCTGAAGTATCAGATGTATCACAGTGCTCCCTGGAAGCAAAGATGGCAAGACTGCATCTTATATACTTTGGACACGTTGTCAGGAAGGATCAGTCCCTGCAGAAGGATACCATGCTTGGTAGAGTGGAGGGTCAGCAAAAAAGAGGAAGACCCTTGATGAGATGGATTGACACGGTGGTCGCAACAATGGGTTTAAGTATAAATTTGATTGTGGACATGGCACAAGATAGGGCAGTGTCTCCTTCTGCTGTGCATTGCATCACTATGAGTCAGAACAAACTCAGTGGCACCTAACAACAACAGCAACATCAGAAGTATATTTAACAGATGTACCTTTGGTGGCTGTGCCTTTAAAGGCTAATCATTTGAAAGGAAGAGGTGGTGAGGGCTATAGTGAAAGCCTTGAAGGTCTTAACCACTAGAAAGCTCTCACTGAGTGTGTTCATCTGTGATTGCTGCAATAATGTTCAGTAAAAAAAAAAACAAGCATCAAAATCTTAACAACGAACATGCATGTTTCTCACTCATAAGCATGTGGATTGGCTGGAGAAGCTCTTGTTTGGGTCTTCTCCTTGAGTTTCTCATTCTTGGATTGATAACTCTTGAACATGCTCTTTTCCCAGCTGTTGTCAGAACTTCAAGAGTGATTTAGAAATGTGATTCTTCTTAAGGCTCTGAGTTGGCACACTGTCACTTCTGCCTATATTCTGTTGGTTATAAGAACAAGCATAACACTGAAGGTCTAGGAACATATGCCTCACTCACAGCGAACATTGCAGGGGCAAGACGGAAGGGAAGGTCATGAGAAAATAACACAGCCTATCCCACTGACCCTGAATTAGAAGCTCAGGAGTATGGCTGGGATGTTCAAGTTCCAAGAGCAGGAGAAGGACTGATTCTGTCTCTTCTTTTGAACAATACCCTTTCTTCATCTATCCCTTGAGCTAGCACAATCTAAAGAAATGGTTGTTTTATGGCAAAAATTCCTAGAACTACTTTCTGCTAAAATAGATCAAAAGTGGGACTGACACAGCCATGGGAATTCTGAAGAGTCTAGTAGGCCAGCTGCTAAAAAGCAAAGACTGGGTCATCTACATCCTCTTTAGGATTCAATCATATCCTTCCAGTGCCATCCATGAGACAACTGTACCTTTACAGTAGCCGAGGAAGGACTGATACTCTTACACACCTTCCAAGGTTAGATGTTTTCAGTCAGGCGTTGACTTAGAATGTGGCATGAGAGGAGATCCATGTAAGCTGATGTGTCTAGAATTTGAATTCAAATTAAATTTCACTTTTTCTTTTTTTGAGCTCTTACTGTGGACCAATCTCTGTGCTAAGTTTTGAGATTGCAGCATGAATGAAACACACAAAGTTCCTGTCACAGATCTTCATTTATTAGAAGATAAGACGCAAGAAACAAATGAATAAGTAAACATTGATATAAGTATAGCAGTAAATACTTTGTAGAAAACTATTGAGGGGGGAAGGGAGTAAGTTTGATATCAGTGAGTGTTGCTGTTTTATAGCGTATTCAGAAATGGTTTGACAAAGAAGGTGGCTTGAGACTTGAAGGAACTGAATGGGGAGCTGTGAAGAGATTTGAGAAGAGAACATTCCAGGCAGAGGGAAGAGTAAGTACAAAGGTCTTGGGGCAGGATCTCAGCCTGTTTGAACAGCAGTAAGAAGCCTTGTGTGGTTGAGTCAGTGAACAAGTGGGAGGTGGGTGGGAAATGAGCCCAGCTGAGTAGAAGGGCTCACACCATACAGGGCCTTATGGACAGTTCTAAGAACAACGAATTCACTGGCTCAGCCATCAAACCAGTGAGCTTGTCCACCTGAATGCAAAACAGCTTGAGTGTGTGAAGGTTTGTTCTGGCCTTGGGTTGACTGCATCCTGTTCACTGTGGCCAGATGTTCCAAAGGGAGGGTACAGTGTAGTAGTTCAGCCACCATAGTCTGACCTGGTTCCCTTGTCATTCTTAATCATGGGATATGGCTGCCTTTAGAGAAGGAATAACTTAAAAATCCAGTCCTACGTGTGAGACACCAAAGTCTGCTCTTCTCCGGGAATATGCAATTCCCCCTTACCTGAGTGTCTTCCTCTTGCTTCTCATTACCTATCCTTGGCATGCTCCTTCCAGAAAGTTGCACACAGAGTTTGTGTGGCCTTCATTGATCTTCTGTGCACAACTTTCCATCTTCTTCAGACTACCATATAGTCATCCTGGTCTTGGTGAGAGCTGTCACTGACAAAATGCTTATCTTTTGCCATCCCTGCGGAGAATAGCTACAGGCTAAAGAGGAATTTTGTAGTCTAGGGTACATCTGCTGATGAGTCATGTAGAAGAAAACATCAGACCCTTTGGAAGGGTTTTTGTATCTGGATGCAGGTCCGTGGGTGGCACAAATGGTTAAAAATGCTCTAAATTGGCTAGTAACCGAAAGATTGATGATATGAGACCACCATGAGACGCTTTGAAAACCCCAATGACTTAGTGGTTAAGAGCTACCACCGCTAGTCTAAAGGTCAGCAGCTCAACTCAGCGAGGGCTCTCCTTGGAAACCCTATGGGACAGTTCTACTTTGTCTTTAGTTTCCATGAGTTGGATTGGACTTGATGGCAATGGTCTTTTTCTTGGTTTAGAGGCACTTGGGATGAAATGTCTGGTGATGTGAAAGGCTGCATCCATAAAAAGCTTATGGGGCAATTCTACTCTGAAGCACATGGGGTAACTGTGAGTCAGAATGGACTCCATCACAACTGGTTTGTCATTTTTTTGTTTTTTGTCATTTTTACTTTATTTTTTGGTATGTGTGCATAGGTTGCACTCCTCCTTGGTGTAAACATCTTTATTTGGAGCCTTGGAAGGAATGTCACATTTGCTTCCACAGTTGAGAGTGTGCTTCACTGGGGAGTTGGTCTGAAACCTGAAGATGAGTTAACAACTGCTCTCAGCAGAGAGGCCTGTGGTCCACACAGGGTTAATCAAAATCAAAATATGCCTCTTCTCACCTAACAGGTCCAAAGCTTGAAGCATTTCTGTTTTATTTCTTATCCTTCTGTTGAACCTATTTCTTAAGTTGCTCATTTTTCAAGACATAATTCTGTCCTTTTGGAAAAATGAAGTCATTCTTAGCTCGCTGTGTTTACGCAAATCCTTCCCACCAACGGCTGTGTACGTCACGCCTGCTCTCCCTTCGCCTCCAGGTATAATTAGTGCCCATTATAATCATATAAATGACCAAGCACGGAAGGCTCCCACCAGGACCGGGGTTGGGAGAGAAGCTATTAATAAAATCATTCTTAATATAGTCTTGTCTTGCCAAGGAAAAAAAGCCATCTGTCTGACATCCCACAATTCAACACCAGACAGATACCCCAGCCTCTCTGCCATGGTCACCGTGACTAATGTGTGGAGTGAACAAGCTGTTATGGATTCAGTTGCGTCCCCCCAAAATATGGTCAACACGGCTAAGCTATGATTCCTAGTATTGTATGATTGTCTGCCATTTTGTTATCTGCTGTGATTTTCCTATTATAAATCCTACCTCTATGACATTCAAAAGGCAGAATTAGCGGCAGTTGTGTTAATGAGAGAGGACTGAATCTTGAGTTTATCTCTTTTGAGACATAAAAGAAGTGAGCAGAGAGACAGGAGGACCTCATACCACCAAGAAAGTTGTACCAAGAGCAAAACATGTCCTTTGGACCTGAGGTCCTTGTGCTGAGAAGCTCCCAGGCCAGGGGAAGATGGATGACAGACAGAGAGAGCCTTCCCCTGGAACTGGCTCCCTGAATTTGGATTTTGAGCCTACTAGACTGTGAGCGGAAATCCTGTTGGCATAGTAGCTAAAAGTTTGACTGCTAACCAAATGTCGGCAGTTCACATCTGCCAGTTTCTCCTTGGAACCCCTAGGGGGATAGTTCTACTCTGTCAAATAGGGTCACTGAGAGTCAGAATCGACTCAGCAGCAATGAGTTGGCTGGTTAGAATGAACTTCTGCTTGTTAAAGCCATCCTCTTGTGATATGGCTGTTAGAGCAGCACCAGATAGCTGAGACACAACTTAAAAAGAAGAACTGTCACACGCAGGAAAGACTGGAACAGTCTGGACTCTAAGAGGTGTTGTGAGTGTGCCTCAATAATGGACAAATGTACCTTGCAATGCAGAAAACAAAAAATAACAGAGGAGAAAAAGAGGTGAGCATTTCTGCATGTCTCCCTTGCAGCCATGCAGAGAGGCGACTGTTTTTTCCTCTCGTCCTAAAGATTTTCCTTGAAACTACAGGGAAAAAGCACTGCTAAGAAAGCTAATGAGTTTCACCTCATCCTTTTCTCCTGCTCCCTGCCGTAGACACAGAAGAGGCTTATTTGCATAGATCAGCATCTGAAGGTAATTAAAAACATAAACTTGAATTTGCAAGAGGCTCTCTCCTATAGTAAATTCCCACAAAGTAATGTTACCATTCTTCTGTGAGAGCCCTGATGGCAAAGTGGTTAACGACTTGTCTGCTAACCAAAAGGTCGGCAGTTCAGTTCCACCAGCAAATTCTTGGAAACCCTATGAGGCAGTTCTACTCTGTCCTCTAGGGTTGCTATGTGTCAGAATTGACTTGCCAGGAACGGGTTTGTTTTGAGGGGTTTAATACTTCCACTCTACATTGGTGGTGCACTTGAAGCTGTTATTTTCATCTTCTCACTTAGATCCTTATAGCAGCCCATGCTAACAGGGTGGGTAGAGAAGGAGTGAATATTCCCATTTCACAGATGAGAAAACTGAAACGCAGAGTGATTTTGCAATATGCCCAAGCTCAGCAAAGTCAGGACAAAGAAAGCAGGCTTCTTCGCTCCTAGTGAAGAGTTATTTCTGCTGCATCATGGTGATGAGGAGGAGTACCTTGCTTTGATGCATTGGTTGTTTTGCTCGACTCAGTTTCCATATGTGCCAATGTAGGCCATGACATCTTCAGAAAATCAATTACAAGGAAAACGTCACCACACAGGAGTTTATAGTTTCAGTGACAGTGTTTGGAGCTGGATGGGCCTGGAAGTGATGTAGGCCACTGCTCACTTTATAGATGGCTAAGTCAGTGGTCACTAGCACCAAGCTGGAAGTGAGGGCTCCTGACTCCGGCAGAGTCTTCCGATGATTCCAAAGTGATTTCCAAAGACTGTAATCACCTAAACTACCTAAACTACCCACTGTCGGGGGTCAGCATTGTGCAAACACATGTAATGAAGGGAAATTTTTGCTTCTTTGGGTTCTAAATGGAGTTTACAGTCTTAACACCAAATGCACATTGGAAAATTATACCAGAAGCCAATGTAATGCAGTACACCGAGCACTTGACTGGGCCTCAAGCCACCTCTTATGCTTTCAGCTGTAGGAGATAAATGTCTGGGTGGTATAAACAGATAATGCACTTGCCTGCTAACTGAAAGTTGAGAAGTTAGAACTTCCACAGAGGGGGCTTGGAAGAAAGATCTGGTGATTTATTTCCAAAAAATCAGCCACTGAAAGGCCTACAGAGCACAGTTTTATTCTGACTTTTACAGGTTCATCATGAGTAGGAATAAACTCCGCAGCAACTGGTTTCCAATTTCCCCAAGTAACCTTGTAGGAAAGAGCTCAGGCTGCTAACCAAGAGATCAGCAGTTCAAATCCACCAGCTGCTCTTCGGAACCTTCATGGGGCAGTTCTAGTCTGTCCTATAGGGTTGGTATGAGTCAGAATGAACTCAGTGGCAAAGGGTTTGGTTTGCTTTCGGTTTGAGTAAACTTAACTTTAGCAGGGGTTGAGGGCTGGGATCTAGCTCCCCATCTGACACTAGCTTGCTGCCTGATGTCAATTCCTCTGATCCTCGGTTTTCTCATCTATGAAATGGGGAGAGGGAAAGACTGGACCTATTGATCTCAAAGCTCCCTTTCTGCCTTGAGAAGAAAACTGTGGTTCTAGGGTACATGCTCACCACTGTCTCTCCCCACCTCAGCATCTTGTAATTAGCTAGTAATTCTGGAGCATGAATCAGACCTTAAATGGACCTCCAGAGGGGCTTTGATTTGAGCTGCATTGCAATTGGGTTTTAGGCGGTATTGAGCAGGGGGAGGGTAGAAACCTCTGCTTCCACAGCTGTTTTTGTTCAAATATAATGCTATTTGTTCTAATAGGATTTGCTCTGTATGAGTGAACACTTAAGTTCCTTTCATGAAATATCATTCCTTCTGTCGGTCCAGGCAACTCTTTTTTCCAGTAAATCCAGAAATGACATCCCCCTAGTTGCACAGATGGTGGCTGTTGTGTGACAGTACTGGGGACTGGGAGCTTTTCCAGGCATGCCCCTCTCTGCTCAGACAAGGGGAGCCACTGGCAGCTCCAAGTAGGGACTCTCAGCTTGCCACAGCCTAGCCACCTAGCAACCCAGGGAACAGAAAAGAAGGAAGATCACAGAAAGACGAGGTCAGCATTCTCCGACCCCTCTTCCTTATCCTAAGTGCATTTCCACTGCTGTGGAGTAATTTACAGTGACCTGGTAAGGATGGAGGGGAACTGCCCCATAGAGTTTCCAAGGCCACAAATCTTAATAGAAGCAGACTGCCCTATCTTCCCCCTGCGGAGCAGCTGAAGGGTTTGAACCTCTGATCTATTGGTTAGCAGCCCAGTGCTTAACCACTGTGCCCCCAGAGTTCCTGCCTAGATTCGGTAGAGGAGTTTAGTTGCAGGTCTGGAGGGAAGACACCTCCATTGTTCGTGCCCCCCGGCTCCAGGAACGTGACTGGAGTGTAACGAGAGGGACCCCAAAAGAAAGGGGACCTTAAAGCCAGGCTCCTCTACGACTGCTTCTTCCAGCTGCTTCTGCATGCGGCCCCTCCTCCCCAGATCCTCCATGCTCAATAAACATGCCTGGCCCTGGTCCACGTGGGAATTCTGGAGACTTACGATTGTTATTTCCGGGAACGCACAGACACCAGCAAAAATTTGTTTCCCAGACACACGGCTATTTTGGGAACCAGCTCTCCTGCTCTGTAGCCGTCCAATAGGGAGCGTTTCAAGTCATGCTTTACAATAGAAACCTGTTCTGCCTTCAACTGCCTTTTACCTACAAGAATTCAATCAGAGAGGCGCCATTCCAGCTCCTTCTCTGCGGCTCGGCTTTCGCACTACACTCGTTCCCGGACAACTTGCCCGACTCTACATTTTAGTAAATTCTTCCTGACAATAGTTAGTGACAAGCATGTCAGACACAACAAACTCTGTCATCTGTATGGCTTATCAATAATTTAGTCTCCCCCCCTCCTTGCGAGAGCCTGTGTGTTTTGCAGTAATGAAATATATGATTTTAAAAATAAATAATAGGCTGTTGTCAGCCCGATTGTAGCTGCAAGTTATGAATGTGATTGATTGATTGAACATTTGACTTCATTCGCTCGAACAGGATCAAAGGGAAACTCTTCCACCCGCCTAAGGCCACTAGCAAATTATTTAGAGACTGTGTTCATTTCCCAGCAGGTAGCAATATTGGACTGAGGTACACAGAAAATCAGCTCTTTGAGGTTTTTTCCAAGTCCGAGGGAAGCAACAAATGAGAATAATTTTTTTTAGTTCATTAAATCATTAACCACTTAATCACTAAAAACAAGACATTATAAGTGTTCCCCTTAGCTGGAGCACCCAGGAAAAAAAGAAGAAACACACTGCTTCACTGAGGACCAGCCTGGGGAGGTGGGCCCTTCGTAAACAATGCAACCATCTCTAATTTTTTATTTATATGGCACTGTATATATTTTTTCTTCATCTTAACTAATCAGCGTGCCAACAGCCACAGTGGCATCCAAAAGTGACAGGTGTCTGAATTACAATGAGGGATAGAGATATGGGAGAGCGAAAGACGAAGGTATGGAGAGGATGTTTGTAAAACAAATATCGCCACAGCCAGGCTGATAGAATGGAAAAGAGAGAGGGGGAAAATGGGGTACATGAAGGAGCTGGTTGGCAAAATACAACCCCCAACTTCAGCCACGGCTGAGTGGCTCCTAAGTTTGGGTGCTCTGGTGGTATAGAGGAGATGACTCCTTCTCTCTCTTGTAGGGTCTCAAGGTGAGCTCTCCGTGCCTCCCACGACAGCTTTCCTCAGTTCCCTGCAAACTGGAGCTCTTTTCCAAAGACAAGGAGCCACTCTGCGTTCCAATGACAGGCTGGTGGAGGAGCCCCAGTCCGGCACTAACGGGGTGCTGGGAATAAAGGAGACAGCCTGTGAGGGCCCGAGGACATCCACCCACAGAGAGCCAGGCCCATCTTAACAAGAGCAGGTTATGGTCTTAGTTGTTCTAGCAGGGGAATGGAAGAAAGGGATCCTGTCTTCCCTTTCTAGCTCCCCTAGTCTTGCGCTGTCTGACCTCAGGCAAGGCAATTTCATAATCATCCTAACGCTTTTGACTTCATAGGGTCTTTTATCCACGGATCTCGAAGCACTTCACAAATACCAATTCATTAACCTTCACAACCCACCCTGGGGGACCAGGGATAGGCAGGTTTCCCCCGTGGTGGCAACTCTCTGCTAGAAGCTTCAGGAAAGCCGTGCATCCTTGAAGGTCATTTGAAAGGTGAGTGGGAAACTCAGGAGTGAGATTCAGGGCAGCTGGCATAAGACCAGTGCTGTCGGTTCCCTGGCCTCAGTTTACCTTCCTTTTTGCCACTGTGCTGGGCCTGTCACCGTGAATCCACTTCACAGAGAGCACAGGAACTGCAAGTTTAGAAAAGGCAGAGAAAGCAGCATTGCTTACTGCCTGCTATGGGCTAACTAAATCTCATTGACTTTCCACAAGCAGCCTGTGAAGTTCTGTGTCCTGCTTTACAGAGGAGGACACCGAGGCTCCGAAGTGGTAAAGCATTTGTTTAAGGTCACCTGATTTACCAGGAGCTCTGGTAGCACGATGATGCATTGCTTGTCTGCTGAACAAAATGCTTAGTAACCAGCGGTTCCACGGGAGACATACCTGGTGATCTGCAAAGCTTACAGCCAAGAAAATTCTGTGGGCGAATTCTACTCTGTCACATGGGATCACTGTGAGTGGGACCTAACTTATAGACAGTGTAGTTGGTGATCAACCTATCTTTGATAATATAAATAGTAATAATAGTGTATAAAATATTTATAGCCACTCCCCCAGTGCCATATCCTTGAAGAATCTTTTTCTTTGTTGGTGGATCTTGCTGGCTCTATGACCAAGAGTCATCCATTATGAGCTGTAACAGGAGGTGTCGAGTCCAGGAGAGCCAGAATCCCTGGCTTTATTTACAAGGAGAAGGTGGAGAGTTACTTACTGGGGTGAGAGATACTCTAAAAAGAGAGACGAGATGGGAACGGCAAGAAAAAAGCTGGGAGCGGATTTAGAGAGAGGTTTTGGGGAGATGAGCTTGCCACAGAGGAGGGGAGGAACTTTGGAAGCAGCTGCTGTGTGTGTGAACTATATCAGAGAGGGATGGAGAGAAAGAATGTTAAGAAGTTGTGCTTTGCATTGTGATACAGGTTCTCAAGGGACTGCAGTCTAGATCTGAATGGCTTCTGAGTTGCTTTACCTTGCCAGACTGAAGCATCTTTCAATTTAAGCTCGGGCAGAGATGGGTCAAAAGTCTGTGTGGTTTGTTACACTGCTAATCAAAGCTTCTGTTCTTTTCACATTGCCTCTTGTCCCTAACCCCGGTGCCAGGTAGGCTGGATGCTCCCACTTCTGTGCTCCTGAAGTGGGCTGGGACGGGTTTGGATCACAATCTTTCCATTTGCTATTAGATAGAGCTGTTTCCTGATCAAATGAACCTGGGTGGGGTTTGGTAAAAGAAATAGCAGAACTGACCCTGCCAGGATGCCATCAGTGGAACCCTCCTATCGTGACGGTAGTTCAGATCTACCAGCTGCTCCTTGAAAACCCTATGGGGCAGTTCTACTACATCCTCTAGGGTGGCTATAAATCAGAATCGACTTGACGGCTTGGTTGAAGACGCAGTCGATACTGGCAGGACATGTTGGTCACGGTAGGCTAAGTGTGCCAACAACAACAAAAACAATCTTCAGGGTGTCGATTCTGACTCACGACAACCCACATGTGTCAGGGTTCTTGCTCCATAGGGTTTTTAGTGGCTGATTTTTGGAAGTACATCAGACTTTTCTTCAGAGGAGAAGCTGGGTGGATTTGACCCACCAGCTTCTGGTTAGCTGCTGAGTGTTTTAATGGTTTCCTAAAACATCGGTAGTTTAACATTGTGAAGGGTTCTTTCTTACACAACATCCTGTGCTGGTGTCCTTGGTCAGGAGTTCCCCTGGAGAGCTTTCATCCAACCTGTGACTTGTGGACCAGCCCTCTGCTGTCTTGTGAGTCCTCCATCCTGTAGGGCCTTAACGAGACGCTGGTGGCATAGTGGGTTAAGTGCTACCTCTGCTAACCAAAAGGTCGAGAGTTCAAATCTGCCAGTCATTCCTTGGAAACTCTAGAGGGCAGTTCTGCTCTGACCTCTAGGGTTGCCATGAATTGGACCCGACTCAACGGCAATGGTCAACCAGACCAACTGCTGTTGATTCTAACTCATTGAGGCTCTGTAGGACAGAGGGCTGGTGGATTTGGATATCATCCTTTTGGCTAGCAGACAAATGCTTAACCACTTTGCCACCAAGGCATAAGGCCTTGGTATCCCACAAATCCGGTTTGAAGAGTAGCAAAAAGATGGAGTATAGACGCATGCACAAAAGATATCATTAGAAACCAAGGTAAAAAGCAATGTCATCTCATTTCTGATAATATTCCATCAGCTAGAACTCCACTGCATGGCCCCAGCTACCTGCAAGGGAGCCTGGGATGTGTGTCCAGTTAGCTGTGTGTCCAAAAAGAAAGGAAATCAGCTTTCAGGACTAAGTAGTCTCCGCCACCAACACACCGTATCAGTGAAAAGTAGAAATCTACTAGAGTTGTTCCCACAGGCAACCATGTAGGTGTCATGTGATTCCCTCTCCCTCCACAATGGGTTTATAAGTAAGCTAGAATTCTCAAGAGGAAACAGGATTTGGGGGAGACTTTAAAAAGGCAGTATGGACCACTGACATCTGACAGTTTCTGACTGAGGGAGACGTCTAATGTAAAAACTGACTTCCAAAATAGAGCTCACATTGACAAAGGCATCCTTCTCTTTATTATGAGAAAGAGAAAGAGATGAAGAGAAAAGCAAGAACAAAAAAACCCTGCCACTTATAACATACAAAAACGTGATACAAAGGAATTCCTCCCAGTCATAAAAGGTGAGACCTGTCATCCCACAAATTTGTATCTTCAGTGTCCATCCAGCACAGGTTGATGACTTTTATTGGAATGTCCAGTTAATCCTGGACAAAAAAGGGTGACTTGTTCCTGTTTTCAGGAATACAGCCTCAGTTCTTGTTCTGTTTGCAGTCGTGCCTTAGCAGTGAGGCTGTTAGGTAACTTCAGTCCTAGGGTTCCCTGGAGGAAATGTGCTTTCTAGGTCACTCTGACAATCCCCGAACATGCAGTTTTTATTTTAGAATAAAACTGTGTGTGCTCCTCATAGATTCCAGGGGTTTAACAATCACTAAAACCCATTTGTTGCCTTGGAAGAAATACAAGCAGAGTGCTCCTTAGAAGCAAGGTTGGCAAGACTACGTTTTGGACATATTGTTAAGAGGGATTGATCCCTGGAGAAGGATATCACACTGGGTAAGTAGAGTGCCAGCAAAAAAAGAAGAAGACTTTCAACAAGGTGGATTGCACAGTCACCCCAGCAATAGACTCAAGCACAAAAATGATTGTGGACCTGGTGCAGGACTGGACCGTGATTCCTTCTGTTGCACTCACAGTTGCTCTGAGTCAGAAAGGGCTTGACGGCACCTACACAACACAAAAAAGATTATAGTGACATTTCTTTTTCATTTTCCTTGAAAATACCAAGCTTCAACTGTTACACACAGCCAAGACTGAGATTGAAATATTCCAGAACATTGTCTTACACATTCTTCCTCCTAGGTTCTTTTCTCTACTGCATCAAATCCCCACCCCCATCCCCCACTTTCTATTTGTAGAGATAAGATAGAAAACACTACACGCATAGGCCTCTTTCTATGAACACAAAATAAAATAATGCAAGACAAATAACAGGAGAACAATGAAGAACACTGCAACGCTAGTGAACCTGGAGGTCAGAGCTCCAGCTTCCTTTCCTCTTCTTTCTGAATATCCAGTTTGGGGTCCAGATTCTTAGCACCAAAACAAGAGTTAATGAGAGAGCTCTGTAAGTCCCCACTTGAAAATTACTTCCCCACCAATATGTATCCTAAGACTTTAAAGAAGTCACCTGGTTTGACTCAGGAATTCTGCTTCTGAGATGCTCTCTGAATTAATGACTTAGCTTGGGGTCTCTCAGAAGCAGAGCCTTAGACAAGGATTCAGTGCAAGCAGTGCAGTTGCTTTGGGAGGGTGATCCCAGAGAGCGTGATGAGAGTGTGGGAAAGCAAAACAGATGAAAGGAAGGCCAATGGGAAGAATACGCTAATGAGTCAGTTAACACTGTGGGTAACTGGGGCTCCCTTCTCTGAGGACTGTCTGACAGGCATTAGAACACACCTCATATTTGTCTTCTCAAGAAGCAGGGAAGCTGGGTTGTTTGTTGACCAACTGCCATCCCCTTTGGTTGAAGGTTGTTCAAGAGGCATTGACAGTGGCCTGTCCAGACTCTCCCATGCCACATAGGTCCAACATCTCTCATGGTCACAGAGTGTGCTCAGACTGACAACACAGTACCCAGGCAACAAGGGTGACAGAGCAGTGTCCAGAGACCATCTGCAGGATGCATCATTCTCCTAAAGCAGAAAGTAATAAACTTTATGTGAAAATAAGAGAAAAAGAAATCATCTGGCAAGCACAAGGATGGTCAAAGCTGACCGTTCTCACCTTCACCCTGTGCTCAACTTTTATGTGTGTCTAACACTTCTGCTTCCCTACTAAACTTGGAATAGCACCTAATACTAAGTAATTTGGGACACTTCTCAGCTGTGACTGGAAACTGAAGAGAGGAAGCATCTCCTGATTAAATCTGAACTTTTTCAGGCCCTCCAAAGAGAACAAGAACTAGCTATCCCTTTCATTTTTGTTAAATAAATTCATGGAAATATGAAGCCCACAGTCATGTTGTCTAGGCTGGATCCTCTGTGTCCCGATTAGCTTTGATACCATCTTCAATAGTTAGCCAGTGACTTCAGTGTGGGTGAATTCCCCGCTTGTATTAGAAGCTTACCATGACACCAGAGGGCAGAGACCTGCACGTTGGGGAATTTTCTTGCCACTCATCTCTCTAGCAGATCCTGAGACTTGGGGATGAAAGATATTACCTAAATACAAAATTGTCTCATCAAAAGATTTGAAAATACAAAATGTGGAATGAGCTAGGCTTAAAGGAGTAGAAAAACATGACTCCATTCAATGCAATTATATTTATTGGAATCACTACTGCTGGTCAAGTTCATCCTGAAATAGTTCCTATAAATTTTAAAAGATCTAAATGTCTAGGAGACTGTCTCTCTTGACTGCCCCAAGCCTGTTCATTCTAAATGATTTCTGGTAGATAGAAATATTTCCATTCTTGGCCTTATTTTACAGTATCAGGTTATAGGTCCAGGCTGCAGGGTTGAACGAAGCTAGCAGGCACCATTTGCATAGGGCCACCCTCCGGAGTTGTGGGACACGAGGTCTCTAAGTGGATCCAAAAGTGATTTTTTAAAAAGATTTTGCATGATGTGTCTGAATTTCTGATACAGCTTTTGAATAATTACAAAACATGCTGAGTTAGGGTCGTATGTAAGTGGCTACAATGTTGATCAATATTTCTCAAAGCGTGCTCTGTATTACTACCGAAAACCAAACCTGCTGCCTTCAAGTCAATTCCGACTCATAGCGACCCTGTAAGACAGAGCAGAACTGCTCCATCGAGTTTCCAAGGACAGCCTGGAGGATTTGAACTGCTGACTTTTTGGTTAGCAGATGTTAGCATTTAACCATTACACCACTGAAAGGGTGTCCTCTCTCTGTATTACTAGCTCGCTAGAATATCACTCTGTATTTTGCAGAACAAGGGGTCCATGATTAAAATAAAAAGTGAGTTTAGGGCAGGCTGGGTAAGTAGAGTTAGGCAAGTCTTTCCGCTACAGACTGCTCCTGATCTCGAATAAGCTGGTGGCTTTATGACTTTCCAAGACAGCAACAGAATATACAAGGTTACCAAATATTTTTAACACAGAAGTACACTCCTGCCAGTATCTTTTTCTTCTTTTTTGTCAGGATGTCTGAGGGTGGTATTTAAAACCCATTGCTACTGAGTCAGTCTGACTCACAGTGGCCCTACATAATGAGGTAGAATTGCCCCATGGGGTTCCCAAGGCTGTGGTCTTTTTGGAAGCAGACTGCCATAGCTTTCTTCTGTGGAGTTGCTAGTGGGTTTGAACTACTGACCTTTGGGTCAGCAGCCAAGCTCTTGACCACAGTGCCACCAGGGCTCCTTAGTACTGACTTACACTGTGTATGAAATCTAGACGAGGGCCTATCGCTATCACCTGGAGAACTCAATCAAATGTAGTCTCTGAGCCCTATCCTGAGAGCTTCTGGTTCAGAAGGTCTAGCGTGGGTCCTTGGAAGTTGCATTTCTTACAAGTTGCTATGTGATGCGGGGGATGCTGTCGATACCGGAGTGTCATAGACTGAATTGTGTCCCCTCAAAAATGTGCATATTAATTTGGCTAGACCTCGATTCCCAGCATTACACAGTGTTACTGTATGTTGTAAATCCTGCCTCTGTGATGTTAATGAAGAAGGGTGGGTGGTGGTTGTGTTGGCCAAACCGAGTGCCGTGCCGTCGAGTTGATGCCAATGCATATGGACTCTATAGGACAGAGTAGAAATGCCCCATAGAGTTTCTGTGGAGCACCTGGTAGATTCAAACTACTGACCTTCTTGGTTAGCAGACTTAGCACTTAACCACTATGCCATCAGAGTTTGCTGAGGGAGGACTCAGTCTGTCAGACTGTATTGTGCTTAGAGGTGACCTTTTGGGATATAAAGGAGAGGGCAGTAAGTCGAGATTTGGGACCTTCATACCACTAAAAATCAGTGCCAGGTGCAGAGCATGTCCTTTGGAAAGGACCTGGGATCCCTGAGCCTCAGAAGCTCCCATCCAAGGGAGGATCAACGACAAAGACCTTCCCCCGGAACTGACAGAGAAAACCTTCCCCTGGAGCCGACTCTCTGAATTTGGACTTGTAGCCTACTGGACTGTAACAGAATAAAATTTCTCTTTTTAAAGCCATCCACTTGTGGTATTTCTGCTATAGCAGCTCTAGATGACTAAGACAAGGGTCCACATGGAGAATCATTGGTTTGGTATGTTTAGTGATCATCTAGGAAGACCCATGACCTGAAGGAAAAATAAAGATTTTCCACTCACACAGTAGTCTGTTTCTATATGAACACACGATTTCCCTATCAATCTGTGATGGTGAAAGGACACTTGATATTAAAAGGCCAGGATTGAGAGTCTAGCCCAGCAGAAGTCATCTGATCTGAGAGTGCCATTAAACCCAGTGTGGGAGGTTTCACATTAGTTAATCAGGCATAGAGTTTTTTTCTCAGAAACAATTCAAAACCAAACACACAAGCAAAATCTGACCTATCTTTGGTTTTGAAAGACTTTGAACACATACATTTGAGTTATTACCTCAAGAGAAATCATTGACTTTCCCATCCACCAGTTGATGAGCCTTAGGCATTGACTGGGAAGCATTCAAATCCTCCTGGTCTAGTGTTCTCTTGAGTCCAAGGCTGAGCACAAGTTCAGACTTCTCAACTGTCTAAGGCAGTGAGAAATACGTCCTTCATAAAGCGCAGAGCAGTGCCCACAGGCATTAGTATGTCTCCAGTTCCCTCTGTCTTCTGGCTAACACAACAAATGAACTAAGGAACCCATTGCCCAGTGGGTACCAATTCATAGTGACCCACAGGACAGAGTGGAACTGCCCTGCAGGGTTTCCAAGGCTGTAATCTTTATGGGGAGCCCTAGTGGCTTAGTGGTAAAGATCTCAGCTGCTAATCAAAATATTAGCAGTCTGAATCCACCAACTGATTGTAGGAAACCCTATGGGGCAGTTGTACTCTGTCCTGTAGGGCCACTGTGAGTTGGAATAGGCCGGACAGCAACAGGTTTCGGTTTTTTAGGGTTGGAATCTTTACAGAAGCAGACTGCCATATCTTTCTCGTATTGAGCAGCAGGTGGGTTTGAGATGCCAATCTTTCAGTTTGCAGCCAAGCATGTAATACTGTGCCACCAGTTTTCCTCAAACCAAGGCTGTGAACTCTTTGGTTCTGGTTCAAGCTCCTGCTGAGAATTTGCATTTCTAACAAGCTCCTGGTATACTAACGATGCTGGTTCACAACTAGCTCTGATAACCACTAGCAGAGTGATAGTTCTCAAAAGGTATTCCCTCATATACACAAGAATCACCTTATCTGGGATAGCAGTGCAAATTCGCAGCATAAGGTTATATCAGAATGTACTAGTTTGAAGCCCTGCTTCAAATAAAGAAAATGCAAACCAGGTAACTGTGGGCTTAGAGTTTTGGAAAGTGGGGCTGTGGGACTATCACAGGAGGGCCAAGCACAGCTGGGAGAGCTACCCAAGAGCTAAGCACAGAGTTGGCTGAGCATGAGAACTACCTAGGTGACCTTTTTTGTATTTAGTATGACGAAAAGAAGGTATACAATCTAAGTCAATTTTCCATGCCTGCTTCCCTGCAACTTTATCTGCTTGCCTCACCCTCTGAGAACACACTCCTCCTTTTCATTCTTTACTTCCAGTATCCCCTTAATGGAACACACTTGTCCCCTCCTCTCCATCTTCACCTACCCCCTCTAGAAAGAAATCAGTAGGACATTCTCCTATAAATGTGTGAAATCATAAGGTACACATACCACATGCTCACTCTGTGTCCCTGAGTCCAGTCCATTCTTACTCTGAAGTGTTGGCCACTTCAGAGTGGGCCAGCAGCAAGTCTAGGGGCTATGTTCCTTGGGAATGTCCCAGATTGTCAGACCATCAGTTCTGGTCTTTTAGTAGAGTTTTATCTGCACACCTGTTTTTCTTGTGCTATGTCAGGGGCTCTACATTATGTCCCCATCACAACTGTTTCTGGTAGTGGCCAGGCACCAGTTGGTTCTTCTGGTCTTGTTCTGATGTAGTCTCTCAACCATATGGTTCCTTCTTCCTCCTGGGCTCATTTTTCCTTATGACTTTGATGTTCTTGGTCATCAGCTGTTCCAGGTAGGTTGGGACCAACTGATGCTTGCTGGATTTTAAATAACAACAAATCCTCATGTCTTACCAAAGATCAGATTCAGAATGTCTGTCTTAAAATGCCCTTAGCAGATTCTGTGATGAAAAGTGGCGGGGAACAATTTTGTTTTTAGGTTCTGGGAATGTCACCGTTCTGAGTCGCTCCAAGCTTTGGCAGCTCACCAAGAGTCTCATGCTGGAAAGAATTCCTCCCTAAAGGTTCCCCTTGGAAGATCAAGCTGACAACACTGGAGAGGAGAGTTGTTGTTTTCCGAATACAGAGTATGGAAAACAAGAGAAGGAAAATTCTCAAAGATTCTTTCTATAGCTGCAGCCATTTGTCTGTAAGTAGATCTTGTAAAGTGTTCACCTTCAAAAGTAATTATGAACAGAAGTTAATACAGAAGAGAGGTAGGCTATTATGTCTGTTGGAAGAATGCCAAGATTCCACCTTTTAGCACTTTGACTCCCAGGAGTGAAATGTGGATGAAGAGCACACTTTTCATATTGTGTTAATAGGTGAAGGTCCAGTCCTCACAGCCTGAGAAGCTATAAAGGACTCTCCCACCCCTTCTTTTCTACCTACTGTGTTCTTCATGGGAATAACTCATTGTGTAGTATCTGTAGTGTTTCACATACACTGTCTCATTTAATTCTCACAATGGTCCTATGAAACAGGTCAGGGGTAGACCAGCTATGGTTCACCACCTGTTTTTGTAAATAAGGTCTTATTGGAACACAGCCACACCTATCATTTATGTATCATCCATGACTATTTCAGTCTACAGTAGCAGAGTTGAGTAGTTGTGACAGAGACTGTGTGGAGATTTTGGAGACTACCAGTGACCCAGCCCTGTCCCTTCTTCTTCCCTAACAACTGAGCTTCCGGTCTGCCCAAAGTTTATCAAGAGTCATCCAACATGAACAGCGACGGCTTTAATAGGTCTGACCTCTTTAAAGTCCAGAGAGAACAACTGACTGGGGAAGAAGTGGAGAAGAATGAGAATGTCCCATGAAAAAGGCAACAGGTGACCTCGGCTGAACAATGCCACCTGTAGAGCTCACTCTTGATCCTGTTTCTAAAGATAAACCCACGTTTGTCAAGTCTGCCATTCTGTTCTTAACCTACGCCTTTCAACCCAGCTTTATTCATAACCATGCTGTCCTCCTGTTGAGAGTCCCATCTGCTTTCTGCTTGTCTGGCATTGGCTTACACATAAACCATGTGGGTGATAGACCATACTTCCACACTGGTCTGCAGCTCCTGAAGGGAAAGCTAAGGTTGCATATCTCAAGGAGAAAACTCCAAAGTTTCCACTGAGACGAAACCAATCCCCAGGATAGGGTGTAAAGTGAAACTAGTTGGAAAGATTGCTGAGTTGCAATTCACCTACATTTGCAAGGCTGTAGAAATAGTTCAATAAATTGTGGTAAAATCACACAATGGAATATTACAAAGCTGTTACAATTATATTAATAAGGTGTTTTTTTGTTTCTGTTTTTTTAAAAAAATAATATGATGCAACAGGGAAAGAGTTGGATTCATGGGTGTGGGTCCTGGGCAGCCAAACAGAAAATAGGACCCCCACACAAAGAAGAAGAGTCCCACACTTGGTCTAACACTTCCTTTTCACCATCTTGAAATTCTTATTAGTTTTGAGCAAGGGCCCCATATTTTCATTTTTCATCAGATCCTACAAATTATGTAGTTGGTCCTAAGAGGACAATAGCTCCCGATATCCTCTCTGTCTTGTCTTTTAATGATAAAACCTACTCCCCAACACTGCCATCACACACACACATGCACCTTGACTAGCATTTCCATTTCCCAGTATTTCTTGAGGCATTTTTATGTTTTTCCAAATTCCAAAAGAAAAATTATTTAAGAAATTGAGGAAATGGGAAAAAGTGTTGCAATCTGCAAGAATAAAATCTTGATCATCAGGACTGAACATGGTTTGAAGGAATCCACCAATGTCAGGTCGAAAGCAAGGGTAGGAAATGTTGACATTTAAGATCTCTATTTCTGGGAACCAAGACAGGAGCAACAGAAACACGTAAGAGATAAACAGTCGGGATTTAAAAACAATCTTGCTGGCCACTGTTGCCCCGTTTTAGATGCGTGTTTGGAGCCCTGGCTACTGCTAACGACAAGTCTTTCTTGCAAATAAAGTATCATTAAGTTTATATGCATATATACTTTATGACACCTTGAGGAGTAACGTGTGCCTGGATAAACTCGTAATATTCTCAATTGCCTCATATTCATGTGAAAGCTGGCCAGTGAGTAAGGAAGATGGATGAATTCATGTATGAGTATTTGAAGTATGGTACTGGTGAAGAATATTGAATATACCATGGATGTAAGAAGAATAAACAAATCTGTCTTGGAAGAAGTATAGCCAGAATGCCCCTTAGAAGCAACGATGGAGCAACTTGGTCTTATGTACTTTGGACATGTTACCAGAGGGACCCATCCCTGGGAGAAGGACATCATGCTTGGTAAAATAGAGGATCAGCAAAAAGGAGGAAGACAAAACCCTCAACAAGATAGATTGAGACAGCGGCTACAGTAGTGGGCTGAAACATAGCAAGAATCGTGAGGGTGGCACAGCACCTTGGCAGTGTTTCACTCTGTTGCGTATACGGTTGCGATGAGTCAGAACTTGACTGCAGCTCACAACAGCAAATAATACGTGAAGGAAATGCCCAGAAGAAAATATGTCAAAAGCCTGGAATAAAAAGGGAAGGCAGAAGTCAATTCAGATATTGTTCCAGAAATAAATTAAGTGATGTTATCTGTATAGACACTAATATTAATCTTTATTGAGCACTGCTGATATTTTAGGCAAACACATAGACTAGAGAGCAAGAAAGATGTATTTCTGCTTTTATGGAGTTTACAGTAAAACTGGAAAGGAAGATGTAAATAATTACAAGTATAAATGCCATGAAGAATTTATTTTCTCCTTTCAAAGAGTCTTTCTCCAGAGTTGGATAATGTCACCTCCCTTAAGGATTTGCAATTTACCACATGCCTAACAGAAGCTGGAAGTTTCTCCAGGAAGTGGTCTAACCGTTTAGCAATTTTTTCAAGTGTAGCAATGGATGGTAGAGCCCTGAGGGCTTCCAGTTCACACAGGCCTTACCTCTCCTCTCCAAAACCCCAAGCCAGCCTCCTAGCACTGGGTAGGAAAACTGAAAAATATCCCAAATCCATGGAAGTCTCTGTGTCAATGGGCACCTCCTCACAGGAGCACACATGTTGGCTGTTTGGGTTGCTGTATTGGGAAGACCGATAGCATCTCTGCTTGGGGTTTCAGGGAAAAGCAAAGAAAGCTAAACAAGCATACAAGTGGAAAGTTGGCACTTGTCTCGTGCACAGTAGCTTTAATTTTTGTAAACTTTTTTTAAAATGTGAGAAATTCTAGTGTTCTGTTTAGCAGAAGTCATCAAATGTTCTGTAAACCTGTTAGAATCAGCAAGGGGCTGATAAACAGAGGTAGATAATTCAACAGGCAAGGTAAGCATAGCGTGCACCTTGTTTACTAAATCATCTGCAGTGAGCATTTTCCCAGCACATCAAAGATTCTGTTTCTGTAGAGGTTGATTATGGATCCAAGCAAAATGAAACTCCTAATAGCTTTGGTCTTTTCTCCATTTACCCATTCTCCATTTTCTCCATTATTATGATGTTGCTTTTTTGTTCGGCTGTGAGGATTTTTGTTTTCTTCATGTTGAGGCATAATCCACAATAAAGGCTGTGGTCTTCACGTCCTCTTCACACTCAGCAAACAACCTTGTGTTGTCTGCCTAGCAGACGTTGAGTCTGTCTCCAATCCTGATGCCATATTCTTCTTCATATAGTCCCACTTCTCAGATTCTTCACTCAGTATACAGATTGAATACATATGGTGAAAGATACAACCCTGATGCACACCTTTCCTGACTAAACCATGAAGTGCCACTTGTTCTGTCCAAGTGACTGCCTCCTGGTCTATGTACCGGTTCTGCATGAGCACAGTTAAGTGTTCTGGAATCCTCAGTCTTTGTATTACCCGTAATTTTTTATGGTCCACACAAACAGCTTCATGCAGGCAATAAAACATAGGTAAACATCTTTCTCGTATTCTCTGCTCTCAGGCAAGATCTATCCAACATCAGTGATGACATCCCTCATTCCATGCCTTTTCAGAATCTGGCTTCAATTTCTGACACTCCAAGTGGCTGTCAGTCTGCATGTTACCATGATGCTGGCAGCTATGCCACCAGTATTTCAAATACCAGCAAAGTCACCCGTGGTAAACTGGTTTCAGTGGAGCTTTCAGATTGAGGGAGACTAGGAAGTAGGGCCCAGCACTCTTCCTCTGAAAAACTGGGCCAGTGAAAACCCCGTTGTGCACCTCGTATGGTGAGACAGGGATTACTTTGGTGAATTTCTTTTTATAAAGTAGGTTGAACCTTGCAAAGCAGTCTGTATGTTATGCACCTGCTGTTTTTTTATATTGCTTCTATCAGGAGTAAGATTTTATTCAGATCACCACTGTGCCCAGCTAAAACAATGTATTTCTAATCTCCCTTGCAACTAGACTTAGCCAATGAAACATAAATGGAAATCAATGGGTAAGGCTTCTGAAAAGTTTCTCATTAAAAGTGGATGACTCACTTGTCTTTCCTCCCTTTTTCCTTCTTCCTGCCTGGAACATGGAGGTGGTAAATAAGGTTCCAGCAGCCACTTTGTTACCATGAGGCAAGCTCAAGGGTAGAGTTCATGAACAAAGACAAAGAGCAGAAAGACAGAAGGAGGTGGCTCTCTGATGACTGTAAGCTACCACACTGCCACGGAATTCCCAACCTCCAAACTTCATGTTGTATAGGAAAAAAATAATCTCTAGTTATTTAATGCAACTGTTCGTTCAGATGTTTGTTATTAGCTACAAGGCTAATACTAACCAACACAACATACCAGGTCTGACAATGAAGTTCATGAATTTAATTGTTCTAAGCATCATGTATCTCATTGCTGAATACCACTACAGCCACCTTGGAAGTACTCCCCTTGGGAAGCTATGCACCAATGTCAGCACCAAGTCCAGTCTTCAAAGCAATTTTGGAACTCTTTCTTGAATGGCCATTGCACACAGTGGCATGGAGGTAAGTTCATGAACTTAATTGTTCACTTTTCTGAGAGGGAGTTTTTAGCCAGTAAACAAATAACTGTATTGGAACAACCTCCCTACTCACCTAAGCTGGCCCCCAGTGACTTTTTCCTTTACCCAAAGACAAAGAAAATACTGAAAGGAAGGCATTTTGATGACATTCAGGATATCAAATGTAATACAATGAGAGCTCTGATGGCCGTTCCAGAAAAAGAGTTGCAAAACTGCATTGAAGAGTGAATTATTAGGCACTGGCATTGGTGTGTAGCTTCCCAAGGGGAGTACTTCAAAGGTGGCCATAGTAATATTCAGCAATAAGGTCTGTAGCACTTTTTCTGGGATGAGTTCCTGAACTTAATTGTCAGTCCTCGTATACTCAGTTCCTACATCTGCAACATAGCCTTTCAAGAGGCCTAGAAAAGCTCAGTATCTCTTGAGACAATCATTCATCAACAGACATGTACTTAGCTCCCACTGTAGACCAGATTCTGTGGTCCACACAGGAATGCAAAGAGGAGTGTCCTAGTTATCCAGTGCTATTCTTGCTAGGTGCCAATGAGTCAGTTCTGACCCACAGTGACCCTACACAATGAAACACTGCCCAGTCCTGTGCCATCCACTTGATCACCATTGTATGTCAGCCCATTGTTGCAGCCAATGTGTCAATCAATCTTGATGAGCATCTTTCTTCCCTTGATTGACCCTCCCCTTTACCAAGCGTGATGTCTTGTTCCAGGGACTGGTCCTTACTGATAATGTGTCCAAAGCATGTGAGCTAACTTCTCACCATCCTTACTTCTAAGGAATATTCTAGCTGTACTTACTAAAACCGACCTGTTGATTCTTTGGCAGCCCCAGGTATATTCAACATTATTCTTCAGCACCATAGCTCAAAGGCATCATCGTTCTTTGGTATTCCTTATTCTTCATCCAGCTTTCGCTTGTATATAAGCTGACTGAAAACATTATGGCTTGGGTCCAGCTCACCTTAGTACTTAAAGTGACATCTTTGCTTATTAACATTTTAAAGAGGTCTTTTGCAGAAGATCTCATGAATCCAACATTTGATTTCTTGACTACAGCTTCCACAGGTGTTGCTAGTGCTGCTGTAACAGAAATACAGTAAGTGGATGGTTTTAGCAAACAAAAATTTATTTTCTCATAGTCTAGGAGACCAGAAGTCCAAATTCAAGGCACGAGCTCCAGGGGAATGGTTTCTCTCTGTGTCGTTCTGGGGGAAGGTCCTTGTCATCAGTCTTCCCCTGGTCTAGGAGCTTCTCAGCAAAGGGACCCTTAGTCCAAAGCACATGCTCTGCTTCTGGCTCTTCTTACTCAGTGTTAGGAGTCCTTCTCTTTTCTGTGTCTCTCTACTGTATCTCCAAAGAGATTAACTCAAAATGCAACCTAATCCTGTAAATTGAGTCCTGCCGTATTAACATTACTGACTCTAATCCTGCCTTATAAATATCACAGAAGTAGGATTTACAACACTTCAGAAGATCACGTCAAATCACTAAATGGAGGACAACAACACAATACCAAGAATTATGGGCTAGCCAGGTTGACATACACTTTTGGTAGACAAAACTCAATACATAACAAGGAGTATGCATGATCCCTAACCCTGAGAGCTCACTTCCCAATTAGAGCAAGCGCACTGAGACCTGAGTCTCTGTTCTAGCTGTCTTGCAACAGAAGAATTTTTATATAAACTGCTATGGGGCAGAGAACCTGTCTTGTCTATCTTGGTATTGCCAATGTTCCCTGGCATAATACCTCATCTTTAGGTGCTCAAAGTTTATGAATAAAAAAAAGAAAGAAAGAAACTCATTGCTGTTGAGTTAATTCTGACCTGTGGCTACCCCATGTACTGTCCCATAAGGTTTTCTTGGCTGTAATATTTATAGAAAGAGGTAGCTAGGTCTTTCTCCAGAAAAGCAGCTAAGTGGGTTCAAACTGTAAGCCTTTTAGTTAGTAGCCAAGTGCTTAGCCACTGAGCAACCAGGGTTAATAGCCAACTGAAAACTGTACCACCTGGTAACCCTAGTCTACAAGGTCTGACAATTAAGTCTGTGAACTGAATTGTTTTAACTGCTACATAACTTATTGCCGATTATCACTGCAGTTCCCTAAAAAGTACTCTCCTCAGGAAGCTATGCACCAACACCAGCACCTAATCCATCCTTTAAAGCAATTTCAGGACTCTTGATGAAATGGCCTTTGCACATGGTAGCACAGTGCAAGTCCATGAACTTAATTGTATAGTTGTCTGTAAGAGAGTTTTTAGCCAGTAAACAAATAACTGTATTGAAACAACCTCCCTACTTACCTCATCTGGCCCCCAATGAGTTTTTTCGTTACTTGAAGATAAGGAAATACTGAAAGGAAGACATTTTGATGACATTCAGAACATCAAGAGTTATACGATGACAGCTCTGATGGGTGTTCCAGAAAAAGAGTTCCAAAATTGCTCTGAAGGGTGGACCAGGCACTGGCATTGGTGCACAGCTTCTTCCCAAGGGGAGTGCTTCAAGGGTGACTGTAGTGATATTCAGCAATGAGGTTTGTAGCAGTTCTTCTTGGATGAATTTGGGTACTTAATTGGCAGTCCTTATACGGACAGGAGTACATAAGAACTGAGGCTTCAGCCCATAGGTAACTGTCACTGTATAAAGAGTCAAAATATAAAACTGTAGCACTTAACTGTGGTGCTATAGGAGTTTCCAAAGAATTGATACATTTGAGTTACGGCATTGGCTAAGAGTATTGGATATACCACAAACTGCCAGGAGAACAATCAAACCTGTGTTTGAAGAAGTACAGTCAGAATGGTCCTCAGCAGCAAAAATGGCAAGAGTAAGGACTTATTATTAGGAGGCACCAGTACCTCGAGAAGAATATCATGCCTGGTAAAGCAGAGGGTCGGTGAAAAGGAGGGAAATGAGACCCTTAACGAGATGAATTCAGTGACTACAGCTCAAGCATAGCAACAATTCTGAGGATGGAATAGGGCTGGGCAGAGTTTGTTCTGTTATCCACGGGGTCCATTTGAGTCTGAACTGACTCGGAGGCAACTAGCAACAGCAACATAGAAAAAGATACCCAGTCCTGACTGTGTGTGCCGATGGTGACCTTCTTTACTCCAGTGACACATATTGGGTCTCAGGCTCCCATTTCACCCTCAGCACCTCGCAGGAAGATGTGACATCCTCTCTGTTCCAAGTCTGCCACTCCATGTTGGCCTGGCATCAGGCACGGCCTGATCAGCTCAACCAGGCCCCTGAACCTCGAATCAGTGGGCACATTTAGCATCCTCTAGCCTGGCCATGTGTATTTAGAAAGAAGTCATCAGGTTTGCCAAGCAGTGTTCCATTCTGTCAATTGTCCCAGAGTGAGGTGTCTCTAAATGTCAGGGCTTTCATTGGACCTCCCATGGCACATCCTTGGGGGTCAGTTTTAGAAATGGAATTTGACTCTGTCCAGCTTCTTTGGGGCAGGCAGTGGCCCCTCCGATGTGCCCATTCCCAAGTCAGTCTTAACTGAGGTGGGCCATCTACTAGATCTTCCTCCGGTCAGCTAGGGAGGAGGGCATCTCTCTTGCTGGCCCAGGTCAAGGATATGTTAGAGAACCAAGCAGGTTTGAATACTAGCTCCATCTCTTTCTACTTCTGGAACTTCGACCCAGTTGCTTAGCCATGCCAAGTGTCAGTTTTCTCACCTATAAAGTGAATATAACATATGGACCTCACAGAGTTGTTGTAAGGATTAAAGGAATAAATTTGTAGAAGCCCTCAGCCATTTTCCTAGCACACAATGGGCACTCAGTAATGGTGAGTATTATTAATGCCTGGCATAGTCCGCTGTCACAACTATTTCACAAGTTGGTAAACATCAAACATCAAATGCTCTGATGTTAATAAAGAATCTCCGTTACATCTTTTTGGAGGGGAAATATTAATTTTTAAGGAGTCCCTGTTGGTGCAAGTGACCAAGCACTAGACTACTAACCAAAAGGTTGGTGGATTAAATCTACCTAGAGTCCTCTGGGAAGTAAGTTCTGGTGATCTGCTTCTGAAAGGTCACAGCCTTCACAACCCAGTAGAGCAGTGCTACTCTGCATACATACAGTCAAGGGGGGAGGGGGGAAGTGTCCTTATCACTTATTTTTCTCAACTCCTTATTTCTCATTCTTTTCTCTAATAACATTATTTGTCCTTCAGGTCACAAGGAAACAACCAATTGCAATCCAAACTCTAATTCTATCACCCTGGTAAGCATCTTTATTCCACTGTCAGATTGGGTTCACCTGCTGATTTTTATGAAGTTTATAGTCAAGGCTCAAGTTACCTGCCTGTTTTCTTCCCAGGATGCTCCTCTCCACGGACATGCCTGAGGTGTGGTGAGACAGGCAGAAACATAAAGATGCATGTGGGAATAAATGTGTAAATGTATTTAGACTTTATTTGGGGAAACTGGGCTTTCACTGCTATCCAAGTTCAACAGAAAGGACTGTGCAGACCAAACAGTGGTTAGTCGCTGACACCAAAAACCACTTGCAGCCCAAATTAGACACAACAAATCTGGGAGAGAATTTTTTTTAATCCAAACCTGGCAAGCACCCCCGCTCCTCTTCCCCTTACCCTACTGGAGGTATGAGAGATGAAGAAAAACATACATACCTAGGCAGAAAGGAGGCCAGAGGCCACCGAGGACTCGGGCAGGTGAAAAACGCATTTGTTAAAGCAGAGCATTTTGGGGGATTGCGATGGAAGAGCTGGGGATTCACTGGAATTGCAGGCTCTGAGTTCTGTGGCATTCCTGCCTCAGCCGTGAAAAGTGGGCAAAGCTGAAGGCTGGGCCAACCCTTACACCAAGGGTACTGATTACAAAGTGAGATACTGAGAGATTCAGAGTCTATGAGTCCAGCCAGGTGGATCTGGAGAGGGACATAGAAGTGCCTGCAAGAGCCAGGCAGGACGTTCTGATGCAGAGCTTGCTGGCCCTAGACCAAAGGGCAGGGGACACTGTAAGGGAGCAGACTGTAGACACTACAGGAGAGAAGAACTCCCTCTAGAAGGCCATGTGTATGCAACTCCGGCCATCAGTTTCCAAGAAGAAAATGGGGGCTTAGCATGACCATATCATTTGGAGACAGGCTGAAAAGCTTCTGATTTTTAAATACTGTCAATTGACTCAAAACAGTTTATAAAACAATATACGTGTGCTGAAGCCAATAAATCTGTTGGCTGGATGCAGCTTGCAGGGCAGCTGCTCCTCAGTTCTGGTTAGGGGGATGACTTTCACCCTGCCTCTGAAGCTGGGGGTTTCAGAAGGTAGGCTGAGAGTCCGTCTGCATCCACGCTACCCCTTCTGCACAGATCTTCCTCCTGCTAACTTAACGGTGCCACAGAACTCCCTCACGGTGCGGAGAAAGCTTGAGCTGGCAAACTGCAGGACAGACCGAGACAACCAGAAAGCCACCTCATAGACTGAGCTTCACCTTTATGTGTAATGCCTCGGAAGGGTTGGCTGTGTCAAAATCACAGGTAACATGATGGTCGTCTAAAATCCCCAACCTTTCTATGGTTCCAGAAGCTGCAGGCTGGGCTTGGGAAGGAAAGAAGGAATGGCAGGGGTACATGACACGTATGAAGACCACCCAGGAAGCTGACAGGCCTAGCCAGGAACTAAGTACTCTTTCCCTCCACAATCTTACTTTGAGGTCTGGGTATTCCCAAGTCAACTCTGGAATTTGGAACTCGCAGACCATGGCTCTGTCAGACTCTTTGGGAAGCAAGGCTTGGAGGGCAAAGCATCACGTACGGGTGAGAGCAGTGGGCACCCCACTGGGAGGGTGACGGAGAACCCCAGCCCTCAGGAGCAGGTCACGTCTTTCGTGTTGATCAAGCAAGGACTCTCCATGGAAACCCAGGTGTACAAAGGACCAACATGCTTTGAGGTGAGAACAAGTGTCAGAAGAACATTCTCCACGAAAATCTCAAATTCCAAGCAAGTGCCCAGCTGGGACTTCCAGAGGTTGGCGTCCTCCCCCCAGCCCCTTCCCCACAGTGTGTGTTCAACATTGCATCCTCTCTGGGGAAAGCGAGAAGGCGGCAAACAACAGCAGCAAAACAAAAAGCATGGTACAGCTCCCAAGCCTTTGTTCAAACCCTAAAGGGCTGGCAGCTAATCACCATGGCAGGGAAAAGTCCTCTTGTCTACAAAGTCTTGCTTCCCATGGGTTTGTTCCAGCGTCTCCAAAGTGTTTCTCCCACACACAGCACACTCACACCTTTCACTTGGTCCCCTAGAGCTCAGACATTGGGGTTGCTCAGAAGATCCGGAAGCTTGAAGAGCATTGTGGGTACTGGCATGCAAATGAGGAACACAACCAAGCTGTCCCACATAGCTGCAGAGGACCTGAATATTTTATGGCTTGTATGTGCTTTTTCATCTTTTCATTGTCTCCCAGAATAACTGATAGGCATCCTGATTCTAACAACCAGAAGTTGTTGTAGGGATCCCCCCCTCTCCCACCCCTCTTACTGGAGCTGATCTTCTCTATGTTAAAAAAAAAAAAAAAAAGGAAAGAAAACAAACAAATTCACCATAACAAACTGAAGTTACTTTAAGAAATGAAATATTGTAAGTAATTCAACCACAGATGTGACCAGAAAAGGAAAACATGTTGATTCTCTTAAATTCCTTGGAGTAAAACAACTCCAGCTTGCCTACCTCACTTAAAGGGATGACTTCCAAAGGGGGAATATGAGGGAGGTTGATTTTTTTTTTTAATTGATGGTGGTCAGTTATGAAGAGTCTGTTTCTATTACGAAATACACCCTTGCCATCTGTTTGCACTTGTTCCTAATTAGGCTGGGGAAGTTGGTTTGGAAAAAGTGAGAGCCTCGTTGGACCTCCTTCCCTACACACACACACACACATACATATGAGCCTTTAAGGGAACTATTTTATTGCAATTTGCCCTTGAAGGATCCAGAGCACAGTCACCTGTGCCAACTACTTCAAGTTCAGTGGTATTTCTGGTTTGGATGCAGGAAGGAATTACTGGACAAATTACAAGAAAATCATTTCTGAGAGAATCCTGCCAATGACCGCCCCAAGCAGCAGCTCCCCGGGGGGACTAGATTGTTGGGATAATGGGCTAGACCCAAGAGAGCCTGTCTGGACCTGGCTAAGGACCTTTCAAGAATCCCAGTTTCATTCCAGTCTTCACCACACAGAGAAAACACTGCAAATATTGTCAACCTCAACACAAATGCAGTATCTGTAAAAATCCTAGCAAACCTTGAGTTTGGCTTGCCATTCTCCTCATACAAGGGCCTCTAACATACTTGGCCACCCTCCATATCCCTCCTTTTGCTCTGTTTTACCCAAACTTGGCATCTTCATTCCCTCTCAGCACACGTGATGTGCTTCCGTGGCCCATGGACAGCTCTTGAACCCATAAAGTACGACCCCACCCCATGCTGATGAAACTTGGGCAACTGAGACTCAGGTGTTCTTCCACTGACAGTTCTCCACCTTTGCTGAAATTTTCCCATTGTATGAGGGTGCTTCCAGATTCTGAGGCCAGAGCTGCCAAGTGGTACCCAGGTCAGAATGGCTCTTCTGCATCCATCAGCAGCTGACCTCGCACAGAGGTCATGTCCAGAAGTATTTCCTAAATGAAAGAACGTAGCACTTCATAGCTTACTGAATACTTTCACAAGGTTTGTGTCTGATTGCCTCTAAAGGCTAGAACCCATGGCCTGGAGTCAACTCCAACTCATAGCAACCCTATAGGACAGAGTAGAAATGCCCCCATAGAGTTTCCAAGGAGTGTCTGGTAGATTCAAACTGCTGATGTCTTGTTCAGCAACTGTAGCATTTAACCACTACACCACCAGGGGTCCCAAAGGCTTAAAAAGTAGGTATTAATTTCAGAGACGATAAGATTGAAGCTCAAAGGAGTCCATGACTTGCCCAAAGTCCTCCACTGTTAAGTGACATCCTTGTTATCAAAGTCCAATGATTGTTCAATGAGACGCTACTTCTCATTTCCATTTTCTAATTACTTTCATAAAATATCTCTGTGACCTCCCAAACAGTCTGTAATATAGGTACTACTAATAACTGTGTTTTACAAATACAGAACAGGGTAGCAGTTAATTCTTGCATTCTCGTTGTGGTTCTGTTCCCTTTTCCCAAAAAGGAACCCTCTTTGCAAAAGACCAGAAGAACTGCAGTGATCAGGAAGGGGTACAATTCTCCCACCACTTATGATATTGGAGGATAAAGTGAGGTGGGTTCGGTTAAGAACGTGAAGAAGCCACATTAACCTTTTCAATTACAAAAGCCTTTAGAATCTTAATTCCACAAACCACCCTCAAGACCACAAGAGTTTACAGTCCTTCTAAATATACCCAAATGAGTCTCCGGAAGCAGCTTAGGTAGCCAGACTCCAGCCCCATAAAGCCTGTAAATACATTTAAAATAGCAGTAAATATTTCCACCCTTCTTGTTTTATAACTGAATGTACTCCAAATAGAAATGTTGGCAGCCACCCTTGAACTAAGTTTTTTATACTTGACTTATCAGGTATAAATAGAAGTTCAGTGGGCTTGCCTACCAGGTCTTGGGTTATAAGCTTTAAACCTCAGAGCCAGGCTGGCTGTTCTGATTTTGTACTGGCAACACAAATAAAGAGGGACACAAAGTGTTCTCACTTCCTATTCTGCTTCCAGCTCTTGTATCCTTTAGGATATCCCATTTTCTCCCAACTGGAAGCATCTGAGACGCTCCCTGTTGGGGAAGAGCGAGACGTCAGAAGACTCAGCTTTTCAAATAATGAAAAGGAAGAGCCTATCTTGAGAAAGACATTGAGGTGGTGACTACCCAGTAGGTCTCAACTGGCACAAATTAGGGTGGACACAAAGAGAAATAAAATTCCCAGCCTCACATAAAAGCTGCCCAAGTCTCCCTGAGCTAACCTCTGCTGGCACCCTCATGTTGCTTAGATTTCAGGCTCTTTAACACAATGTATTTCTTTTGACATTTAATAACGTCTGTTGACATGCACCATCCCTGCTAGGGCTTTTTTTTTTTTTATTAAGTGATGTAAGTTCTGTAACCGATACCAGTTGTCATCAAACATCATAAAAGCCAATCATGCCTCAAGTCATCAATATTTATTGTCCCTGGTGGGGGAGAGGCTGTTTTCAGTTTGAGGCAGATGGGTTTGATTTTTAAGTGGAATAGTTAAAGCAGACGCACCTAGTATAAAATATCAGACCAACAAGGATCTGCTGACATCGTGCAATTGAGATGTTCAGGCAGCTGAAAGCAAGGGAATGAAGTGAGAAAGATGCAGGAAGAGAAGGGGAGAGAAAGAGAGAGGTCACATGCACAGAAGCTAGGAGGGAAGAAAAGGAAGTGGGGAAAAGGGAAAACAGAGTATGCATGTTTAGCAAATGTGAAGCCTCTGCATGAATACTGTATTTTTCTGATGATTCAAGACTCAAAGTCATTGCCATCAAGTTGATTCCGACTTATAGCTACCCTATAGGTCAGAGCAGAACTGCCCCATAGAGTTTCCAAGGAATGCGTGGTGGATTTGAACTGCCCACATTTTACTTAGCAGGCATAGCACTTGACCACCACTGAAGACTAACAGAACAGACCTGGATAGAGGAAAGGAGGCAGTGTGTTTCTGGAGGGCAGCCTGAGTTTAAGGTGTGTGTGCATGTGTCAAGAAGGTTACAAAAAAGGAAAGCGAATTAGAAGAGATGAAAGTGAAAGAGAACATGAAACAAAAAGCAGAAGAATAAGATGTGAGAGTCAGTGAAACAGAAAAAGCAAAGATGAGAAAGAGGAGGAAGGGAAAATTTAAAAGGAAAAGTAGCTATGACACCTGAATGCCAGTCAGGGAAGACTGGACCAGGCAGGGGACACCTAGCAGCCAGGGGTCAAAGATGGACTTTATAGAAGCCAGGATGGATGAGATTTGTCTTTAGTACTTGCACCTGTCCGACCTGTGCACCCCTTCCCCACAGAGGTCCCCATCTCAACCTTGAAAAGTTCTGAAGGACTCTAGAATCTCCTCACACTTGCCCTGAGTAAAGGCTCTGAACATCTTGTTCACACTAACGTGTGAAAGGTTGATAAGGCTTAACGGAGGACTACTCCTGAACAGGCTCAGGTTTCCCTTGCTTGATTTTGGTTTTAATGATAAATTCTGAGACACCTGTCAGACAGGTAGGGAGAATTTGGGGCTATGTCTGCCTCTTGAATGTTCTGTCGGGGATCTTCTTTGCAGATCTTGGAAAGTTCTCTCTGGAGTAACAGGTCGGGAAGTGTGATTGTGAGAAGACAGGCTAGGGCTGGAGTGGAGGTTTCTCCACTTGTGGGAACTACCGCCCACTCAGTAAGTGACCAGGAGAGTCCATGACCAAGCTCTACATTCTCTTCAGAGTCCAGCTTGAGTGTCAATGGCCCAAGGAAAGGCCATCTGTGCCCCCTACTTGAGACCTCATTCCTCGTCCCTGAATAGAAAGAGAAGAAAGTGAGACCTCTGGGGACAGAAGATGAGAAACCTTGTCATTTGCCCTTGGGGTTCTGGGGACACTTGCGGTGACCAGGGCCCAGTTAAATCCCAGAAAGGGGAGGTGCAGAGACAGGTTAGGTGTTCTGCAGTGTCCTTGAAGGCTCAAACTCCCTGCCCATGCTGGCTTTTGTGCTGATGTCAAAGTCAGAGGGAAGAAAGCAAGAGGGAAGGAAAAACCTTAACAAAGAGTTTCCAAAAAAGATGCTGGTGAGAAATAAATAGGTCAGACCTCAAAGCAGCCCAGCAAACTCTTCCTAATGGCTCAGCCCACCACTTGCATTTGAAATCACAGATCCTATTTATGTAAGCCTGGCCTGAAAGCTGGGCCAGGGGCAGGAGCCCCTCCCACATCTGGATGGAGGATTCTGAGGGCAGAGAGAGGAGAGCACCCCTGCAGGGTCCCAGAGCATGTCAGAAATCCCAGAAGAATCTAGCCTTAGGATGTGACCACGTCTGCTACCATCCTTCCCTCTTTGGAACACCTAGAGACGAGTTTGGTAGAGTGTTAATATTCCCATCTCCCTACTGCTGGGTTCTGTTTCATCTGGCATGTTCCAAAGTAGAAAGATACTGCATCCTCACTCCCTCCCAGATTTCTCCATCCGATCTGCACAAGGGCCAGGACCTGACAGCCACTCATTGTCTCTCCAGTTGACCTGCATCCAGCAGCCCTTGGACTTGACCTGGTGGCTCCCTCATTTACAGTCCTTTCAGGCGTGGTGGCTCCACCCTGTTCCTGCCTAAGACTCAGCTCACAATCCAGAGCTCGCTGAGGTGTGGCTTGGCTGGGGACCTTCCTCTGTCTCCAAAGACGGATTGGTCCTTGTATTTCTGGAGAGTGGTGCTCAGTCCTGAGTACTGCTGCAAGAGCTTATTTGAAGGTTCTGCTTTCCCTCTCATCCTCACCAACACTTCATATGAGAACCACCAATTAAGTTCATGAACTCTTCCTAGGAAAAGTGCTATACACCTCACTGCGGAATATCACTACAGTCACCTTTGAAGTAGTCCCTTTGGGAGGCTGTACATCAATGCTGACACCCAGTTCACCCTTCAAAGCAATTTCTTCTGGAATGGCCATCAGAACTGTTGTATTACCCTTGATGTCCTGAATGTCATCAAATTGCCCTCCTTTTAATATTTCTTTTATCTCTGGGTAAAGAAAAGTCATTGGGGGCCAGATCAGGTTAGTAGGAAGGGTGCTCCAATACAGTTATTTATTTACTGGCTCAAAACTCTCTTACAGACAATGATACAGTTAAGTTCGTGAACTTACTACCATGCCACTGTGCTCAATGACCATTCCAGAAAGAGTCCCAAAATTGTTTTGATGGGTGGACTAGGCACTGGTGTCAGAGCATAGCTTCCCAAGGGGAGTACTTCTTAGGTGACTGTAGTGATATTCAGCTATGAGGTACGTATCACTTAGAACAATTAAGTTCATGGACTTCATTATCAGATCTCGTATTTTCTTTCTGACTTTCTAATTTTCTGCCAATTTAATGGACATGCTCTGGTGTATCACTACTATTTTAATGTTCAGGCATTCCATTATTGGTGAGGTTAAATGGTTCTCTGTGGACTTATTACTCCCTTGTTAGTCCCTTCTGGAAACTACCCAGTCTCCTTAACTGGATTTCTGTCTTTTTTCCCCCTTAATCTGCAGTATCGTATGTGTCTTATATTCTAACTTCTGTTCCTCTGTTCATTATCTCTTCCCAGTCTGTCACTCATTGCTTAACTGTGGCTTTAGTGGCCATGTTTGAACAGATAGTTTTAATTTTGATGCAGTCAAATTCACCAATTTTTTCCATGTGGTTTATGTTTTTGGTGTCTTATTTGAAGAAATCCTTACAACCCTAAGATCAAAAAAATATTTTCTTACATTTTCTTTTCTTGAATACATAACATTTTTTCTTTCATATTTGTCTCTTTTTTTAGTTCATTTTTTAAATATGGTTTGAATTAGAGTTACAACTTTATTCATTTTCATCTAAAAAGCCAGTTACTCCAACAGTGTCTACTACATAATTCATTTTTTGCTCCAGTGAATCTGATGACTCCTTATTGTAGACCATGGTTCTTTTTCTGAGTTCTCCCCTTTATTCTATTGTCCATTTGCCTATTCCTGCACTAGTACCCCACTATCTTGATTAGTATGTCTTTGTAAACCATCTTGATTTCTAATAGCGTGAAGTTTTCCTTCCTTCTTTGCAAGTTTTTCTCCCCAAATCATCTTAGCTGTTTATGTAAGTTTGTTTTTCTGAGCTTTACAATATTTGTAAAAGTCCAAAAGGCCATAATTTCAATGAGATAAAACAGGATTTCAAAAATTGATGTGGTGAGGACTGACATTTTTACAAGGTGGCACACTGGTTAAAAGCTACCGCTGCTAACCAAGTGGTCAGCAGCTCAAATCTGTCAGGAGTTCCTTGGAAACTCTATAGGACAGTTCTACCCTGGCCTATAGGGTGACTGTGAGTTGGAATAGACTTGACGGTGGTGGGTTTGGTTTGGTTTATAAGTCAACCCGTTCACAAATATGTCCTATGTCTCCATTTACTTAGGTCTTACTTCTTTTTTTTCTGTGTCAAGATCTTGTATAATTTTAGGTAAACTCCTGGGGGGTGAAGAGCCACTATGAATTGTGACTTTAATTCTATTGTATTTCTCTAGTTGGTTATTGCTAGTGTCATGGAACCCCATTGATTTTTTTTTCTTTTGAAATAAACTTTATTGATGTAAAAATGTATAGACAATAAGATGCACCCACTTTAATTGTATGGCTTAATGAGTCTTGGCAAATGTATACAGCCATGTAACCTTCACCACAGTCAAAATACAGAACATTTTTATCATCTCTGAAACATTCCTTAGTGACTTTTGTGGTCAATTCCTATCCTTATCACTTACTCAAGACAAATGCTGACCTGCTTTATATCACTATAGGTTAGATTTATTCTTCTTATTATTTTCTTATTTAATTTTTATTTTTGTCCTGTAGGGAAACTCGGTTGATTTTGTATGTTGACCTTAAATCTTAAAACACTGTAAAATTAATATAGTCATTCCAGTTTATTGTTTACAGACTTCTGAGGTTTTTCTACATTGACAATGATGTTGTCTCCAAATAAAGAGAATTAGTCAGAGTCGATTCAATGGTACTGGGTTTGGTTTGGTTTTGGTTTTATCTACTGTCTTTAATTTTAAAGAGTTCTTCCTGTCTTATTGCACTTGCTAGGACCTCTAGTATGTTACTAAACATGTGATAAGAGCTGACATCTTTGCTTTTCTCAACCTTAAGAATGAAGTTCTTAATCTTCTATCATTAAGTAAGATGTTAGCTATCGGTTCTTTTTTTGAGATGACCTTGATCAGTTTGCAGAATTTTCTTTCTATGCCTAGTTCATTAAAAGTTATTATTATGAATGATGTGACAGCTAAGGTTGTTTGTTAGCTTGGCTGGGCTGTGATTCTCGATGGTTTCACAGTTATTTGATGATATAGTATGGCAGTTAAATAATGATGTGTAATCCTCCATGATGTGATTGGATGTGATCAGCCAATCAGCTATCAGGGAAGTTTCTTTGGGGGTATGGCCTTCATCCACTATATATATGTATGGACATTCTAGCAAAGCTCTCTTGGTTGCTCTGTGTCCTGTATCAAGCCTGTTGTCATCTGACCTCATGTTCTTAGGACTTAAGCCAGCTACCTGCCATATTGCCTGCTGGTCTTGAGATTCTGCAGGCTCTGCAGCCTGTGAGCTAGTGGCCAGCCAACTTATCTGCTGATTTTGGGATCTGTCAGTCTCTGAAGTCTGTCAGCCAGCACCCTGCTGTCTTACCTACTAATCTTGGGTTCATCAGCCCCTGCAGCCATGTGAATGACAAGCCTCCAGCCCAAGGCCTGACTCAAGGACTTGGAATTTAGCAGCTTCTACAACCACGTGAAATTCCTTGAGAGAAATTCCTCAGTTTTTCTTCTCTCTCTCCATACATATATGTGTGTGTATGTATATATATGTAACACACACACACACACACACACACATATGGAATCCTGATGGTACAGTGGTTAACAGGTCAGGTGCTAACTGAAATGCTGGCAGTTCAAATCCACCATCTGCTCCTTGGAAGTCCTGTAGGGCAGTTCTATCCTACCCTATAGAATGGACTCAGTGGGAACAAGTTATATATATATATGGAAATTCCTATGGCATAGTGGTTAAAAGCTACATCTGCTAACCAGAAAGCTGGCAGTTCAAAGCTACCAGGTGGTCCTTGGAAACAACATGGGGCAGTTCTACTCTTTCCTACTGGGTAGTGAAAAGTCAGAATCCTCTCAGTGGCAATGAATGGTGTTTTTTTGTTTTGTTTTGTTTTGTGGGACACAGTGTATTGTCCCTTTTTTTAGATTACTGAGTTAGATTTACTAATATTCTGTTAAGCACAGTTACTATGAGGAACACCACTCCGTAATTTTCTGTTCTTTTAACATATTTGCTTTGTATTGACATTCAGATAATCACTTGAGCCACGGCATCAACCCCAAAAGCCATCCAGAACAACAGGGCTCCTAAAATATCACAATAAACCCAATACCCAAACTTGCCACCATCAAGTCTGACTCACTGCCACCCAAGGGAACAGAATAGGACTGCCATATAGGGTTTCCAAGATTTCAGGTTTATGGGAGCAAATGGCCACATCTTTCTCCCACGGGGCTGCTGATAGGTTTGAACAGCCAACTTTGGGTTTAGCAGCAAGTGCTTAAAGGAGCTACCACTTTTTGGTACTTCGTGCCCACCAGGCACGGGCCTAATTAGTTCCTCACTTCTCTCTCACAGGAGCCCTGTGAGCAGCTGTGTACGTTAATCATGAGAACATTCACTGTAGCCTCTGCCTTGGGAGGAGCTTGCAGAGCACCTCTAGCCTTCTGCATTTCAAGACTGGCAGGCGGTACCCAGAAGGGGCACATTCACGCAACGCCACATGCCTTGCAAACACAGAACCAAGACTGCCCCCAGACTTTGCCCATAGCTCTTTTGGCTTCACCTTTCTGGTCCCACTTTACTAGTAGGTTAAAAAAAAATTAGATGAGAAACACATGCCTGCCCTCCTCCATGGCCACACAATTATCAAATAGCATGGCTATTTGGCAGTTTTGCCAAAAGCTGAATGTAAAATTACCGTGTAATCAACAGTCGTACTCCTAGGTATACACCCCGAAGAGCTGAAAGCAGTAACACAAATGGAAACGTGTATGCCAATATTCATAGCAGCGCTACTCACAACAGCCAAAAGGGGGAAACAATGCAAGCGTCTGTCACCGATGAATAGATTAGGAAAATGCGATTACATACGCACAGTGGAGTATTACTCAATCGTAAAGAGAAACGAACCTCTGATACAGTCTATGATGTGGACGAACCTTGAAAACAGTATGCAAAATGAGACAAATCAACGTGAAAAACAAATATGGTCCGAACCCGCTGACATGAAATGTCTGGAACTGGCAAATGCATAGAAAACAAAAATGCATTTTGTCAAAATAAAAATAAGAAAAAGTGAGCCTGTGGTCTTTCCTAACCAGCAGAGGACTTCATGGGTGGTAGGCAGAGTTCAGGGTCATGTAATGTGTGTGTGTGTAAGAGAGAGTGAGAGACAGAGACAGAGACAGAGACACAGACACAGACACAGACAGAGAGGGAGGGAGGGAGATGATACGTGAATGTATGTATGTGTGTCTGTTCAACAGTGCATGCATTATGTATGTGTGAATATGTGTGTGTGTCTGAGAGTGGGTGTAAAAGAGTGTATGTGTGTTAAAGAGAAAGAACACATGTGGGTGCCTCTGTGTTTTCGTCCGGTCCCCTGCCAGGACAATTCATTTCATACCTTGAAGCCTTCTACTGGGGGGTTTTTGTTACAAACCATCTCAGTTTCACCAGTAGCCTCAAGCAACAATTAGTCTTGCTTGTGATGCTGGATTACTTGATGGGTTGGGTGGGAAACCTGCGCTGGGCTGGGTAGCAGATGTAGCCCCAGGTGAAGTCATCCTGTGTTCACACGGAGGTCAGGGGAGGTCAGGAGAGGCGCCGGCAGGAGAAGGGGGGGTTGTGTAGGGTGGTGTGTGGCCCAGAGTGCTGAATTAGGAGCCCAAAGAGTGGAGAGTGTGTGGTCGGCAGAACAATGCCCCGAAGGAGTCTATGCTAATCCCTGGAACCAGTGAATGTGTTGCCTTACATGGCAAAAGGGTCTTTGCAGATGTGAGGAAATTTAAGGATTTCAGGATAAGGGGATTACCTAAGGGGCACAATCTAATCACATAAATCCTCACAGTGGAATCTTCCCTGGCTGTGCGTAGAGAAAGATGGAACAACTGAAGAGCAGGCAGAGGAATAAAACATGGGTCCCCTTGGAAGGGACCCTAAGCCAAGATAGATGGCAGCCTTTAGTAGCTAGAAAAGGCAAGAAAGTGGACTCACCCCTGGAACCTCCGGGAAGGAATGTAGCCCTTGATTTTAGCCTAGTGAGACCCATGTCTGTTATCTGACCTACTGAACTGTAAGATAAGTTTGTTGTTTTAACAAACACTAAGTTTGTGGTCATTTGTTATGGCAGCATAGAAAACTATAAGCTTAGATCAGACTCTGCCTTCTACTAATCCTAAAACCATGACCATGCTGCTGAACCCTCCATGAGCCTCAGTGTCTTGATCAGTAAAATGGGGACACAGTCATTTGTTACACTCCAAAATACTAAGCCGCACCAGCCCATGGAGGTGTTGGTCTAAAAATAACAGACAAATGAATGCCTCAGCTCCCTAGATTCTGAGATAGGCTCCCTGTCCCTTGGTATTTTGACTGCCTTGCAAGATTCCTGAGCAAACCAAGGCCATGCCTCCCAGCTCCTCTGGAAAGCAGCCTATAGCTTTCAGGCAGGCCCCTGTATCCCAACTTTGGCCCTGAAAAGACTCTGCTACGAATCACATTTACAGACCCAGATTGCCCGCCTAATGCAGCAGTGTTCAACCTTTACTGCTGTTCAACACCTGCAGCTTTTAAAAATTACAGAGTCCCAGACCCCATCCCAGACCTACTGAATCAGAATCCCTGTGAAGCCCTACAAACTACCATTTTTCAAAAGAACCCTAGGAAATTTAGGAGATTCAGGACTTTGTCTGAATTCTTGCAATAACTCTATCATTTGGGGCAAATCATTTGATCTTTCTGGGTCACATTTTTTTTCATTTATCACCTGAAAGCATTGAGCTGAATGTTCTCTAAGGTTCCTTCCACAATTAAAGATCCATCGTGTTCAACTGTCTCTCGCTTTCATTTTTTTCTGGAGATACCTTGGGGATTTTTAGCATTCCCCAGGTCACTGTGGCACGTGTTAATTTTTTTTTTAAATGTGTTTATTTGTTTTTGTACAAGGCTGTCTTTGTGGATTCGGGAGCCTGAGGTGAATTTAAACCAAGACTGTGACACACCCCAGAATTTATTTTAAAATATGTAAATAAATATTTAGTTCTTAAAACAGTACAATGAAAACCACTCCACTGGACATCCTGATGAGCACCCGCAAAGTGAAAACATGCAAACGACTGCTGGGGCTGGAGTGGAGTGGGGCTGGGGGGTCGGGGGGAGCCTGCACTGCCAGAGAACTAGTATCTTCCAGTGTTGCTTTTGAGTTGCAAATACAACAAGCCAGCCAGCCACCAGATGAAAGCCAAAGAGACAAATGCATTCTGGGTAGCAAGCTCGGCTTGTTTTGGTGTTCTATGCGACCTCCCGCTGTATCTTCTGGCCTTCCCCTCTGGAGCCATGAAAGACGGAGGCAAAGCATTGGAGCCATGGCCCAGGAGAGGACTCTAATATGACCTCCAGCATCTGCCATGGTGGGACCGGGCACTTAGACTGGGAGAATGTCTTGCCTTGGAAGTCACATGGAAGAGGACAGAGTAGCACAGTTGTGCTTCTCCTTTCAGAATGGGAAATGGGTGTTTCCCATGGCCTGCTAGCTATGAAAGGTAAGACAGTGCTCTGAACCTCAGCCTGTCATCAATCCTGCTGGCTTGGCATTTGTAGTAGCCAGGGTGGGTGTTTGTTCTCTGCACCTCTGGACCTCACACATGGCCAAAGAAGAATCCAAACCCACCGAAGTCGAGTTGATTTCGACTCATGGCGACCCTGTAGAACAGAGTAGAACTGGCCCATAGAGTTTCCAAGAAGCACCTGGCAGGTTCAAACTGCTAGCTTCTTGGTTAACAGCCACAGCACTTAATCACTAAGCCACTACAGGGTTTCCTGGGTGCTGAATAAAAGGTTGTGGATTGTCTGACTTCTGCTTCCAAATAGGCGTGATATTTTGTTTCATTTTTATTTAACAATTACAATGCATCTAACACTGTTCTAAATGTCTTATAAATATCATCAGATCCCTATAACAACTCTTTGTGGTAATAACTATTGTTTTCCCATTTTATACGTGAGGGTGCTAAGGCGTAAAGAGCTTAAGTAACTTCTCTGGATCACAAAGCTACCAAGTAGTGGAGCGGGGACTTGAACTTGGCGACATCCAAGTACTAAGGACTACACTCTGCAGCTCCTTGTTTCCCCAGCAAAATGTGCCATGTCTGAGGGCTTTTACTTTCTGCTCTGTGATTCTAACTGGTCAAGCTTAATCCAGCACTTAGCTGACTTCACTAGGGTTCACCTTCTTCTTCTCTGTCTCTCTCTCTCTCTCTTTCTTTTCAGTACCCTAAACTTTATGCCTGAGGCACTGTTCACAGAATTCTTGCTCTCCATGTGAGATGCACGTTCAATTCCGAGCCAGTGCCCTGATTTGCAGCCACCAGCCATTTGTCAGTGCAGGCTTTTGTGTGGCTATGATGAGGTAGTTTCAGGGCTTCCTGACCAAAATGGGCCAGAAAGAAGGGCCTGGTGTTCTGCATTTGAAACTCAGCCAATGAAAACCCTGTGGGTCGTAACGGTCTGATCACGGGGACGGCACGGAAGTAGACAGTCTTGTTCTCATTGTAGACGGGGTCATCATGGATCGGGGCGACTCTCCACTACAACTAAACAAGCCAAAACGTACCTGTCTTAGGTCCCACCTCTTTCTTCGGGGACCTGGGAGCTACTGACATTGATAACTCCTAGGAGAGCTGGCACATGCCAGAGGTAACTGTGTTCACCGTGACGGTTTGCCCAAAGCTGGCCTTGAAGCAAGTGATCCTCTCAGGGCAGAAGGGGTTCTGGCGCAGGCACCAGCCCCCCTCACCCTGCCCATGAGGACGGGCACTGTCTTTGTGGCCATGCCTCAAGCACTGACTGCCTCTGGGAACCAACCTCTGAACGCGGGCTTCCTTTCTGTCTTTGAGACGATAAGTCTGTGCCAGAAGCCCAGACACCACAGGAGCATGAGAGGGACGAGGAGCTGCAAGCGTTGTGTTTTCTCAGTAAAGTCACCCTGGAATTAGCAAAGGGCTTTTCCACCTACAGCCCTCAGGGCAGTTTGGTGGGGTCCCCAAACAATAGCTTTTTCTGCTCTAGCAGAGTGTTCCCCTGGGATGTCCTCACCCTTGGGAGTGAAAACTCCAGATTTATTGTCATTACTTACCAACTCGTGGCAACCCCCATGCGTGAGTGAATGAAACTCCGTTTAGTCCTGTGCCATTGCTGTGATCAGTTATGGATTGGAATCTTGTGATCTATGGAATTGTCACTGACTGAGTATGGGAAGCACACCTCTAAACCTTTTTCTCCAGTCTGTCTTAGTCAACAAATTCGGCTAGAATCTGTTTAGCATCATAGTAACACCCAAGCCACCACTGATAGATTTAGGGGCATGACCAAGCCTAAAGTGCATTGGCTGGGAATCGAACCCAGGTCTCCTGCATGGAAGGTGAAAATTTTACCACTGAACCACCCTTGTACCTAGAGCTTCCAGAAACTTAAATATCCATTTACACAATGGAGTTCCTGAACAGAGATCAGGATGGCATTAAGGAGACATTCAGGTGAACAGAGGTGGCAAGAATATACCCAGTTTCTGTGGCCTGTGCTCTGAACGGGGCCTAAGAGGTGGATGTGTTGCACATCAGGGACTCTCCTGGGAGACTGTCGGGGAAGTGCTCCCTCCTAAGAAGGAATTCAGAAGCATTCCTAAGGACTCAAAAGTGAATTTCCAACTGAGTACTTTTCAGAAAGAAACCATCCAAAGTTCCAAGCGACATCTGAACATGGCTTTGGTGTTGCTCTGAGGCAGAGGGAGGGATATCAAGAAGGAAGCAAATGAAGGTAAAAGAGAAACGCACATTTAGGAGAGTCAGAACCCACTCAATGGCAATGGTCTGGGTTTTTTATTTTGTTGTTGCTGTTTGTTTCAAGTGCTGGTTTACTCTAAGAGGTGACCAAAGAGCCCCTGTTCCTGCCTGAAAGTGCCACAAGGTGGCAGCATTTCTGAACACTCCAGATCTGCCCAGCAACCACCTCTGCCATGTATTTAGGAGGATTAAGAGTTCTGAGCCAGACGTGCTCATTTTTAGCTAGAGACGAGGACAACAAAAAGGGCCAGAGTGAATGAGCTTGATCTCCATGGGGCACAATCAGCTGCTTCAGCAAAACCAGCATTGACTCTAAGTGCCCGTTGGTCAGCGTTTGACATCATTAGCTGGGTGGGAAATAGGACTGCTTACACAAGCCCTAAGACATTCTCCTAAACCAGCAGAGGAAACAATTTAACAAACAAGGGGGACAAAATAATCAAATTAACCTGCCAGCTCCCCTAAGCCAAGAACTTGGGCAGAAACAGTTCCTTTGCCTAAGCTCAGGCATACAGGGGCACACATTCCTCACAGACACTCAGGAGTATCTGCCAGTGCTTGTCTTTCTCAGTGCATGAAGCCAGATACCTGTGCTTATACCAGCCACTCCTGCCCAGCTAGGACTGTAAGGGAGAGCCTGTACCACCTACTTGATGACTGACTACCTGGGTACCTGAGCTGAACATTACAAGAAAAGTAAAGAGATACCTGGATCATCTAGGGTAGTAGCTCTAACTGTCTAGTGACAGGTTGATAGAGCCTAAAAAACACTAATAATCAAAATAGCTCACACTACCGGCATATTGTGGCATTTCAAAACAAAACAAGAAGCTAGGACACAGTAAGCAAACAGAATAAACAAATGCAACAACTTACTGATGGCTCATAGACAACAGTCAATATCAAATCACTTTAAGGAGGCAGACCATGATGACTTTGGAAAGCTCCCAGAATAAAGAATCAAGAGATTTTCCGGGTGAAGAGAAGTTTCTGGAATTACCAGAAGTAGAATACAAAAGATTTATATTTATAACTCTTCAAAAGATCAAGAAGGTTATCAGGCAAAACACAGCAGAGCATAACGACAAATTGAAAAAGCTGCAAGAGAACATAGATAAAATAGTGTGCGGAAATTCAGAAGATTAATAATAAAATTGCAGAATTAGACAACTCTATAGAAAGTGAAAGGAGCAGAACCAAAGCAACAAAAGCCAGAATTAATCAGATTGAAGACAAAACACTTGACACCAACATATTTGAGGAAAAATCAGGTCAAAGAATTTTCAAAAATGATGAATGGATAAACAAGCTATGGTACGTATACTCAGTGGAACACTATGCAATGATAAAGAACAACGATAATTTTAGAAAGCATCTCATAACCTGGTTCCAACTAGAAGACATTATGCTAACTGAAACCAGTCAGTAGCAAAAGGACAAGCATTATATGAGACCTCTGTTGTAAGGACTTAAAAATAGACTTACATAAAGAAAAAAAAAAGACTCTTCGGTGGCTACAAGGGTGGAGAGGAGGTGAGATGGTTGGTCATAGATCGGATAGTAGACAGGAATTTGGTTAGGTGAAAGCAGTGACAGCACGTAGTAGAGAGCAGATCAATACAACTGGACTACACCATAACTGCAAAGGTTTTCTAAACTCCACCTAATATTTCAAAGGATAGAGTAGTAAGGGCGGAGGTCTGGGGACAATGTATTCAGAGGACATCGAGGCCAATTGGCATAGCAAGTCTATTGCTAATAGAGGCTTCTGCACCCATATTGGTGAGTGGTGTCTGGGGTCTTAAAAACTAGAAAACTGCCATCTGAGATACACCAAATAGTCCCAGCTCATCCGGAACAAATGACCACTGAGAACAACAAAGATACAAGGAAGAAAGAGCCTGGAAGACAGAAGAACCATATGAATGTGAGACTGTATCAACATGAGAGCAAAAGAACCAGGTGGTGCCTGGCCAGCACCACACACAGCCACAATGGGGAACACAATGTAGAATCCCTGAGGCAACACAAGAAAAAGAGGCATACAGCTCAAAAACTTTATTAAAAGACCACAGCTGATAGCCCAGCAGCCTGGAGGGTCCCCTGGGAACATATCTCCTAGACTTGTTGCTGGCCCTAACTGGAAACCAATACTGAGGTCAACTCCTTAGACAAGAATGGCCTGGACTTGGGGACACAGTGTGACCATATAGTGTGTGTACTTTATGGTTCTATACATTTATAGGAAGCTGTCCTACTGGTTTCTTTCCAGATGGGAGAGAGGAGGGTGGAGAGGAAGGGACAGGTGCTCGTCAACAGGATGTTAGAAATATAGAGTAAAAAGGAGCGTTGTATTGCCACTGGGTGAGGAGAGCAGATGGAACTGCAGATAGGCAGGCATGCAAAATTCATTTGGATTGTACACTTTCACTTAATCACAATAAAAAGAAACAATTTTGAAAAATGAAGAAATACTAAGAATTGTTTGGGACTCTATCAAGAGGAATGATCCATGAGTAACTGGAGTACCAGAATCGGAGGGATAAGTGACAATTCAGAGAGAATTGTCAAAAATTTGTTGACAGGAAACTTCCCCCAAATCATAAAAGATGAGAAGATATCTATCAAAGATGCTCATTGAACTCCACACAAGGTAGATCCCAAAAGAAAGATACCAAGGCACATTATAATCAAACTTTCCAAAACTAAAGATAAGGAGAAAATTTTAAAGGCAGTCAGGGATAAATGAAAAATAATCTGCAAAAGATTCTTTTCAGACCACCAACTTATGAAAGTATAAATCTATAACAGAAAAAGCAAGGAAAAAAAATCAAACATGGAAACTGAACAAAACCTTGCTCAAAAACTGCTAGATCATAGAAGAAATCAAGGACAGAATGAAGAAATTCATAGAGTCAACCGAGAAAAAAAATACATTATATCAGAACCTTTGGGACACAGCAAAGGCAGTGCTCAGAGGTCAATTTATTTTGATAAATGCACACATCCAAAAAGAAGGAGGGGCCCAAATCAACGTATTAACACTAGAACTTGAACAAGTAGAAAGAGAGCAGCAGCAAAAGAAGTCACCAGGGACCAGATGAAAGCAAATTATAAAACTTAGAGCAGAACAAAATGAACTGGAGAATGGAAAAATGATCCAAAGAACTAATAAGGCCAAAAGATGGTTCTTTGAAAAGATCAACAAAATTGATAAACCACTGACCAAACTGATAAAAGAAAACCAGAAGAGGAAGAAAGTATCCAAGTAAGAAATGAGATGATCAATGTGGCAATAGACTCAACCAAACTTTTAAAAAATTATAACAGAATATTATAAAGAACTGTAGTCAAATTTGAAAACTTAGAGGAAATGAACAAATTTCTAAAAACGTACTACTTGCCTAAACTAATACAAACAGAATTAGAACAATTAAATTAACTTGTAACAAAAACAGAGATTGAAAAGGTAATTTAAAAACTCCCAACCGAAAAAGCCATGGCCCTGATGGCTTAGCTGGCAAATTCTAGCACTTTCAGAGAAGAGCTAAGTATTTCAGAGCATGAAAAGGATGGAATACTCCCAAACCCATTCTACAAAATCAGCCTAATTCTGATATCAAAACCAGAGAAAGACAGCACAAAAAGGAAAATTATAGACCAATACTCTCACAAAATTAGGTGCAAAAATCCTCAACAAAATTCTAGCCAACAGAATTCAACAGCATATCAAGAAGAAGAAGAAAAAAAAAAAATTCACCTTGAGCAACTGGGATTCAAACCAGATATGAAGGGTGGTTCAACATTAGAAAAACAATCACAATAATCAATAGTATCAACAAGACGAGAACCACTTGACTTTATCAACTGAAGCAGAAAAGGCATTTGACAAAATCCAGCACTGGTTCATATTAAAATCTCTGAACAAAATAGGAATAGAAGGGAAATTCTTCAACACAATAAAATTCTTTTATATAAAGCCAACAGCCAATATCATCCTAAATAGAGAACTTCTGAAAGTACTGCCCTTTAGAACAGGAACCAGACAAGCAGGCCCTTCGTCATCACTTTCTTCAACATTTCCCTGGAGGTTCTAGCCAGGGTAATCTGGTTAGAAAAGGCAATAAAGAGAATCCATCCTGGTAAGGAAGAAATAAAAGTGTCTGTATTTGCAAATGATATGATCTTGTACACAGAAAACCCTAAAGAACCTTCAAAAAACAAAAACAAAAACAAAACAAAAAAAAAACCCTACTGGAGCTAATAGAAGAGTTCAGAGAAGAATTGGGATACAAGATAAATATACAAAAATCAATTGGATTCGTCTACACCAGCAAGGAAAACATCAAAGAGGAAGTCGGCAGATTAATACCATTTACAATAGCTACCAAGAATATAAAATACTTAATAAATCTAACCAGAGATTTAAAAGACCTGTACAAAGAAAACTGCAAGACGCTACTGCAAGAAATCAGAAGAAACCTACATAACTGGAGAAAACTATCTTGCCCCTGGATAGACTCAACATTTTGTCCAAACGACTAGTCTACCGAAAGCTACCTGCAGATACAAGGCAACCTCTATTCAAATTCCAATGGTATTTTTTTAGGAGATGGAGAAATCGATTACTAACTTCATATACAAAGGGAAAAAGCCTCAGACAAAGCATTACCCAAGAAGAAGAAAAAAGTGGAAGGCTTCATGCTACCTGACTTCGGAATCTATTACACCATCACTGTAGTTAAAACAGCCTGAAACCAGTACAACAGATGCACAGACCAATGGAAGGTAACTGAGAATCCAGACATAAAATCATCTACCTATTAACAACTGTTATCTGACAAAGGCTCAGCATCCAATAATTGGGGAAAAGAGAGTCTCTTTAACAAATGGTGGTGGTATAACTGGATATCCGTCCACACACAAAAAAAAAAAAACGAAACAAGACCCATATCTCACATAATGCACAAAAATTACCTCACAGTGGATCAAAGACCCAAATAAAAATCTAAAGTGATAAAGAGCATGGAGGAAAAAATAGAGACAATGTTGGCAACACCAATATATGGCATAAACAGAATACAAAACATTACCAAGAATGATAATGGGAATGAATATCTGGAGTCCCTGGGTGGTGCAAGCAATTAAGCACTCAACTACTAGCCAAGAAATTGGCAGGTCAAACCCATCCAGAGGCACCTTGGGAGTAAGACCTGACAATCTAATTCCGAAAGGTCACAGCTTTGAAAACCCTATGGAGCAGTTCTGCTCTACATATGTGGCCACCATGAGTCAGAATCCACTCCAAGGGGACTAACAGTAACAACAGTGGCTACCTGATGTTTCCGCCAGTCCAGCATGCATCCTTCTTCCTATCCTGATAGTATCCTGTGTTTTCCCGTGTTAAGCCATCCAGTCCCCACTCTCAGTCCTTCTGTTTGAATGGAACTAACTCCATTCACCAGCTCTGGGGATGAGCGTGTGGCCATACCTGAGCAATCTGTGTGCCTTATACCACTGGAAAAGTAATTGTTGCAGAGGTGGGTGTATATCCTCAGCCACAGCCAAAGATAACGTTTTAGTCAGCTTGTGCGGCTCTGAAAGAAATACCACAGAGTGGATGGCTTTAACAGAGGAAGGTTTATTCTTACACAGTCTGGTGGGCTAAAAGTCCAAATTCAGGATGTCCGCTCTATGGAAAAGCTTTCCCCCTTTTGGCTCTGGAGGAAAGTCCGGTATTGCATCAGTCTTTGTCCAGGGAGCATCTTGGTGCAGGGATCTCAGGTCTGAAGGATGCACTCTTCTCTTGGTGCTGCTTTCGTGATGGTGCGAGGTTTCCAATTCTCTGCTTGCTTCTCTTTCCTTTTATCTCTTGTAGGATGAAAGGATTAAGGGTAGGGCAAGACATACTCCAGGGAAACTTCCTTTGCAGTGGACCAGGGAGGTGATCTTATAAAGGGATTTATATTCCCACCGTAATGCTTTAACATACAGCATAGGAAAATCACAAAATGGAGGACAATCAAAATACAGTGAACTACGGCCCAGCCACATGGTGACATATATTTTGGGGGGGAACACAATTCAATCCATGACGGACAATCAGTCCTAAGTTTTGCTGGAACTTGGGGAAGATGCTTTGTTTTTTTGCCAGGATTGCTAAGCTGGTTAGCCATCATCCTGGAACTGCTGGTGTCCACGTTGTCCCGAAGAGGAGAGGCTGCCTGAGACTTAAGCCAGCCCAGGGAAAGAGAAGGGAGACAGCAACTCTTAGTGATGACTTTTTGAGTTGGGTAGATTCAGCAGCGTACTTTCCCGTTTCGGTGAGTTAATGTATTTCCTCTTACAGAAGTATCTGTGGAGTTTCTGTCTCTTAGATCTGAAAATACCATGTCAAAGATAAGAACATTCCCAAAATATATCAGAAGGTTGGGTGCTGAGAATACAGTAAAAATTTTATTTGAAATTCTTTTGACACATTGTATCACTTATGATTATTTCATGCTGTAAGTGTTAAAGATATAAGAGAAATTGTGTTAAGCCTTGGCTATCTTGTAGAAAAACTAAACAAGCCCGCTCTACAATATCATCTGACAAATCCTAGAATTAGACTGGAGTCATAAAGATCTGAGTGTGAGTTCCAGTTCTGCCACTTACCTTGGACACCAGCCTCAATCTCCATGGGCTTCAGTTTCCCCATTTGTGATTTGGCCATAGCAAACTACCGTGTTGAGTTGTTATGGAAGATTTGGAAATAAGAATTGCTACCTAGCTTTATAATAAACCCTGGTGGCACAGCAGATAACAACTCAGCTGCCAAAACTACTCTTTGGAAACTGTAGAGCAGTTATACTCTGACCCATGAGGTTGTTGTAAGTCGGAACTGACCTGACAGCAATGAGTTTTGTTTTTTTTCTAAAAGACTTACAATAATCCTGTGAGATAGGAATTGAGGACTAGAAAGATAAAGTGACTTGTCCAAGTTAACTTGTAAATGGCAGAACTGGGATTTGAACCCTGGCAGTGAGGCCCAGATCTTCCACTCCTTCTATCATGTTGAACATCTCTTGGGGCAAAGAGAGATTAAGTACGTTGTCCAGGGTCACTTCTCACAATGTGTGTAAAGTGCTTATCATTGAGCCTAAGATCCTAAATCCCAGCAGATGTTCAGGAGAAGCCAGAGGAAGGAATGCACTGAGCAGGTAATTGCATCTTAGCTTACTGTGGAGAGCAGGGCTGTGTTTGCAGGAGTGGGAATTAGGGGATTGGTTTAGACTCTGGCACTGACCCGGGAAGCCTGGTGGTGTAGTGGTTAAGTGCTACAGTTACTAATCCAGAGCTCAGCAGTTCAAGTTCACCCAGTGCTCCTGGAAACTCTGTGGGTTAGTTCTATTCTGTCCTATAGGGTTGCTGTGAGTTGGAGCTGACTAGGCAGCAGTGAGTTTGATTTTGGGGGTCACTAACCTCACAGAGAACCCTAGTGGTGTAGTGGTTAAGTGCTACATCTGCTAACCAAAAAGTCAGCGGTTCCAAACAACCAGATACTCCTTGGAAATCCCTTGGGGCAGTTCTACTCTGTCCTACAGGGTTGCTGTGAGTCAGCATCAACTGGACGGGAGTGGGTTTTTTAGCCTCATAGACTACCTTAGTTGTTACTTCTCTAGTGTTTGGTTTCTCACATGCAAATGGAGGGGATCAGAGTTGTGGGTCCCCAAGGGCCATGCCACTGTGCCCATCTATTGGCTCAGGTTCAGAGCTACTTCTCATGACCAAGGTGACTGAGGCTAAATGAATTGGATGGAATCAGGAGTTTTGCTGGCTAGATTACAGCCTTCTTTCCTCCTGTCTCTCTGTGTTCAGGTATGGGCCCAGGTAAGTCCTCCTCCTTGCTCCAAGCTACCTATAGCTTGGGTCCTCTCTTCCTGCTTTCCATGCCTCTCTAACCTCATTCATTCCCAAAATCAAAGATGAAGGATGTGACTCAAATTGACCATCTCTGAACCAGAGCAAGGCAAGGCCTGGCCCTCAGCCTGCTCACAGGGCAAACTCAACTTGCTTCCAGGACCAACTTCCAGACTCTTCTCTCATTGTTTTAAAGGCTTTTATTACATCTGAAAACACTTCCCAAATGGCAACAAACTTTACCCTATCCTCCCCCCAAAAGAAGTGATTTCATGAGTTAAAATGCAAATGAATCAAAAAGATAGGGATTAAACTTCCCCTGAAATACACATATGAGGATTAACCATTAAGGACAAATGCTTTGGGACCATACGGGCTGGGGGTGTGAAGTAGGAGTGGTATCTGGGGTCTGAGTAGGATCTTCCACTGTGCATTTTAGCAGCAGGGACTTCTGTTCCATAGTCAACACCCCCAAGGTCCCAGAGCCTCTTACACTCAGTTTTTAACAAGTGATCAGATAGACAGGTCAGATAGATTGATACTGAGACATGAGGAAAAATTCAAGAAACCAAGGGCATCTTGTTTGGCTACTCTTCCTGTCAGAGTCTCTTTGAAAGGTAATAAATTTGTTAAAGGTGGCAAACAGACTTGAACAAATGAGTGAACTTGTTTATTTATTGAAAGAGCATGTATTGATCACTGGATGTGTGTGTCCAGTGTAATGTAATGGGAAATGAAGAGGAATAAAAGAGTCCACACAGTGGAGAGGATCTGCTTTCCTGAGTCCTCTCCATCTGGCATGATGTCACTCTTCTGGCTGATACTCCTCAGCTGCTCTCTCTTGAGTCCAGTGTCACCAAGGTCTCTGCTGACAGCCTCCCAGATCAGTGTGAAACTCCTTTGGCAAGACTTTGGTTAATGCTGAGAACATACTGGACGCATTGCTTGTTCACTAGACTCCGTCTTCTTCTGGGGAGGCAGCTTCCTAGTAGGTCATCCTGTGCGTTACCCTTGAAACCATCCTCCACCCAAACACCAGAATGGTCTGCATGCTCAGATCTGTCCACATCATCCAGTCCTCCATGAGTGAGGACTCACAAGTGTTTACTAATTTAAAGTCAAGTTCTTTAACATGGTAGAGAAGGTCCTCCGCATAACTTGGCCTTTGCTTACTTTCTAGCCTCTCTTTTTGTCTCTCGCTTTATACTCCAGCAACACAGAACTGACTGTGTTTCTCCCTACTGCACATTACATACTTCTCATCTTCCCCTTGTTTGCTCATGCACAGTCTTAAATGCCCCTCTTCTTTGTCCTGCTAACTCAGGCTCCTAGGCTACCTTCCTAAACTCTGCTCTGAGGACATTGGTTCTGACAGACACTGAAGCAACTGCTACTTGAAATAAAGAATTCCGTGGTCAAAAAAAGTTTGGCAAGTGCCAAGTCACACAAAGTTAAACAGGTTTTTTATTTCAGGACTTCTCGGTGCCTTGACTATACTACTCTGTGCTGTGACTCTCCCAGACCAAACCTCATTTCACCACAGAATCCTGTTTGTCCTGAATGTGAAGACTGTCAACTAAGTTTGCAAACTCACCCTAGAAAAAGTGCTACATACCTCATTGCTAAATATCACCATGGTCACCTTTGAAGTACTCCCTTTGAGAAGCTATGCACCAATGCCAACACCCAGTCTACTCTTCAAAGCAGTTCTGGAGCTCTTTTTCTGGAATGGCCATGAGAACTGTTGTTCTATTACCCTCAGGGTCAAAATATCTTACTTTCAGTATTTCCCTTATCTTTGGGTAAAGAAAGAAATTGTTGGGGGCCACATCAGGTGAGTAGGAAGGGTGTTCCCATACAGTTATCTGTATACTGGCTACAAAGTCCCTCACAGACAGTGCCATGTCAGCTGGTGCATTGTTGTGACACAAGAGCCATGAGTTATTGGTGAAAAGTTCAGATTGTTTTTCCCTAATGTTTTCACACAAACTTCTCAGCACTTTTGGATAGTAAACTTGGTTAACTGTTTGTCCAGTTGGTACAAATTCATAATAAATAATCCCTCTGATATCACAAAAAGATTAGCGACATCATTTTGACTTTTGATTTCAACCGAGAGAATTTTTTGGTCTTGGAGAATTAGCTGACTTCCACTGTGCATTTTGATGCTTTGTTTCCGGGTCATACTGGTCAAACATGTTTCATCACCTGTGATAACATGGCCCAAAACGTTACCTTGCCTCTCCAAAAAGTCTTGGCAAGTTTCAACTGTCCTTTTCTTTTGTTCATCTGTGAGCTCCTTTGGGACCATTTTTACACACAAATCTTTGTCGTGCTAAGATTTTCAGTGAAGATTTTACTAACTGCTCCTTTATTGATGTTTACTTGGTCTGCTATGCTTTTCACAGTCAGCTGACAATTTTGACGCACAATTTGACGAACTTTTGCAATGTTTTCATTAGTTTTGCTTGGTACTGGCTGCCGGGACCTCTCTTTATCACTGATGCTTTCTCTCCCCTCAGAAAAATGTTTAATTCACTTGTAAACTGTTATTTTCTTCATGGCTTTATCCCCCAAAACTTGGACTAACATGTCCTGATTTCACTTCTACTCTTGCCTAGTTCAACAAGAAATTTAATGTTTGTTCATTGCTGTCATTCAAGCTTCAATACTATTGAGGTGGCACACAAAAACATGCAACAGCAGTAGTGAGTGCCACTCAGCAAGACATCACTGTGCATCGACATGAACACAGCTGTGAGACACTGATACACTTAAACTTGGAAATATTCCTGAGTTGCTTGTACAGTGCTGCCAATGTAAGTTTGCAAACTTAATTGTCAGACTCATATCTCACTCACCTTTGAAGTACTCCCCTTGGGAAGCTATGCACCAATGTCATTGCCTAGTCAACCCTTCAAGGCAATTTTGGAATCCTTTTTCTGGAATGGCCATCAGAGCTTTTGTTGTATTACTTTTGATACCCTGAATGTCATCAAAAGGTGTTCATTTTAGTATTTTCTTTATTTCCAGGTCAAGAAAAAAGTCACTGAGAGCCAGGTCAGGTGAGTAGGTAGGGTGTTACAATACAGTTATTTGTTTACTGGCTACGAACTCCCTCACAGACAACTATACAGTTAAGTTCACGAACTTTTCAGCTTTTCATTATGCACAATGGCCATTCCAGAAGAACTTCCAAAATTGCTTTGAAGGGAAGGCTAGGCACTGGAATAAGTGCATAGCTTCCCAAGGACAGCACTTTGAAGGTGAACATAGTGATATTCAGCAATGAGGCATATAGCACTTAAAACAATTAAATTTGCAAACTTAATTTTCAGACCTTGTAGTTATTACATCTGTTGTCTCTTGGGATACAGTTGAGGAAAAGCATCCTAGGAAAATTTTGTTCTACAACTTTGAACAAATATTTATTTGTTCATTCCAAGAATGGTACTGAGAACCTAATTTGTTTAAATTGCAAAGAGATGGCAGAGAGGCAAAGGGGAATTAAACAGAGTCCCTGCCTGGAGGAGATCAGCTTCTCCAACTCATTGTCTCATTCATGGTGGCACCTGACCTGCTTCTAGTTCACCAGGACATCACAGGGACCAACAAATGTATTTGAAGTCCTTCAGGATATACATGAGATAAAAACACAGAGCATGGTTCTAAAATCTTCAAAAAAGGTTCCAAGCCATCTGCAAGAAAAAATCTTTCAGATTGATACTATTAGTATTCTTTAAATTGCACTGTCCACAGCCTTAGTCATTGAGAAAACTAAGATTCTCCACAGCATTTCAGGTAAACTTGCCATCTAAAGTAGTACAGTGGGAGGTGAGCTCTAAGAATAGTCCCTAAGGCTGGTTGGTCTTTTAGTCTTTTTATATCTTAAGCCTTGTCTGAAAATCTTTCTTCTTACAAGTTACATTTTTGTCATTGGAGGCTCTCTCTTTTATTTTCAGTCTTTGAGTTTTTATGCCTCTGTTGGAACTAAATACAATTTGTCTCTTCATTGTCCAACCCTCCTCATCCAAGCCTCCAACACACTTCCAATATCCTGCTTCTTCTGCATGTCTTATTTCTTTTACCTGGGCAATGCTGGAAAAGCAGATCAGTTGGACTTGATCTGCATTTCAAGGGCAGGGTTTCTAAGTGTAGAAGTTATTTTTTCCCCAAACTAGTCTGGTTTGAAAATTTATGGTTGAGGAGCTTATAATCTTATAGGAAAAAAGTAAGTTTGGTAATAGAGGTCATAGGAAAATCTATTTAAGCTCTTGGAAATATATTTATGAGAAAATACTTCTGAATCATGTATCTGACAAAGAATCTAGACTACCTCAAATTTTATTAGTCAAAAAATCTGATTAGAAAATAGACCAAGGTCATGAACAGACATTTTGTCCAAAGAGGATTACAGATAGCAGATAAATAAATGAAAATATGTCCAACATTATTACTCATTAGTGAAATACATATGAATTAAAAAAAATGAGTTACTGTTATATACTTACCAAAATGGCTAAAATAAAATAGAGTAATAATACTAAAAGCTAGAGAAAATGAAGAGAAACTGGATCATCCATTCACTGCTGGTAGGAATGCAAAACTCTGGAAAACAATTTTACAGTTTTTTGTATAAAACTACACAGACAGTCACCATATGATCCAACAACCACACTCTTGGACCTTTATCCAAGAGAAATAGAAATTTGTGTTTATACAAAAGCTGTTATACCAATATTCATATCTGCTATATTCATAATAGCCAAAATCTAGAAACACCATAGATGTCCTTCAATGGGTATATGGCACATCCATATCGTGAAATACACTCAGCAATAAAAAGGAACAAACTATTGGTACATATGTAACAACTAGGGTGAATCTCCAGGGAATTATACTTAGTGACAAAAGCCAATCTCCAAACATTGCATACTCTATAATTTAGTTTATATAACATTTTCAAAGGACAAAACTTTAGAAAAGAAGAGATTAGTGGTTTGCCAGGGGTTAGGAATAGGAGTGGGAGGGAAGCGGGTGTGGTTAGAAAAGGGTAACATGAGAGATCCTTGCGGTGATGAAACACTCTGTGTCTTAAGTACAGTGGTGGATACAGGATTCCACAGATGTAATAAAATTGTGTAGAGTTACATACACATGCATACACATGCACAATTAAGTACAAGCGAAACTGGGAAAATCTGAGTAAGGTCTTTGGATTGTATCAATGTCAACATCCTGGTTGTGTGATTATACCATAATTTTGTAAGATGTTACCATTGGGGGAAACTGGGTAAAGACTGCATGTGTTATTTCTTACAACTGCGTTTGAATATATAATGATCTCAAAATAAAAAGTTTGATTCAGAAATATTAATCTTCACAGAACAACTTTTACCATCTGTGTATCATCTTCTGAGGACATTGTTCTGTTTGCCTATGGAAGGTGACACAGTTTTTATCACATACTCTTTGCTTTTAGGGTCCACAGGGCAAATTTTATATACATGACAATGAGTTACATAAATTCACAATGATTAAAAGTATATATTCCTATATTACCACATGGCAGGCAATATTATCATGGACCATTAGACTGTAAACCAGGTGGCCCAAAGGCCAAAGCAAAATGTTATTTCCCGTGGATGAACTGCGGCCATGGTCAATTGTGTGGGAAGGTGATAGACGTGAGACTATGAGAAATATCTCCTGCCTTATCAGGTTCCTAAAAGCAACATGGTATTTGCTCACTAGGCATGCAGTTTCACTTTTAAATTCCAGAAGGGTCTTGTGATTTGAGAACACTCAAACTGAAATTCTTGAGGAGTGAGTTTATGGTTATAAGATGGGCACATAAAAGGAAATCTGTGGAATGTCTCTTATTTTCCCCAAGAGGAAGAAAGGTAGAGAAGGAATAATTATACCAACCTAGAGGCAATGTAAGGGCTGGTTGATCTATTCTCAACTTGAACCCATTGCCATTGAGGCATTCTGCCTCACAGCGAAACTGTAGGGCACCGTAGAACTGCTCCATAGGTTTCCAAGGAGCCACTAGTGGATTTGAACTACTGATCTTTTGGTTAGCTGCTGTAGCTGTTAAACCACTGCAACACCAGAGCTCCTGAATTCTCAGCTTAGGACCCTATACACCTTGCTAGATATTTGTGGAACAAGCAGTTCCAAGTAACTAATGGAGTCACCTACTTCCTCAATTCTGCATCCTGTCACACCAATCAGCAAATGGGTCTGCTCTATCCTCTCTGCCTTTCACTTAGATGTTCTCCCACAGACACCATCCCTGGCATGGGTGGTCATGGTTTCCCTAAGGCATAGAGCAGTCCTGATATTCAGCGTCAGGATGTACTGGTAGGACATTAGTGTGGGTATTTATAGCTAGCTGACATTTGTAATGACAGGGTGATGCCCTTGATGATCCAATGGTGCCCATGCTAGACTGACTGTTGACTATTTTGACTACTCCCTGTTCTCCTAGACTACAGCTAAATTGCTACTGTCCTCTTGATCTTAATTCAGTACCATATTTCTCGCTGAAAGCTACCATGAAGGGTGCCAAGTTATGGATCAGCTTCTAATCCTGGTAGTAACTAACAGGGCAAGCTATGCTCCTTTTCTGGTCCTCTTTCTGCTACTACAGTATTGAAAGATTGTACTGAACAACATCTTGTTGTTAGCTGCCATAAGGTTGACCCCCAACTCATGGTGGCTTAATGTACAATGGTCCAAAACCGTCCTAAGCAATCACCATGATTGGTTGCAGATCAGACTGCTGTGATTCATAAGGATTTTACTGGCAGGTTTTGGGAAGCCCATTGCCAGGCCTTTCTTCCTAGTCTGTCTTAGTCTGGAAGCTCCACTGAAACCTGTTTAGCGTTGTCTTGGTCATCTGGTACTGCTCTAACAGAAAATATCACAAGTAAATGGCTTTAGCAAAGAAGTTTATTCTCACACAGTCCAGAAGGCTAGAAGTCTGAGTTCAGGGTGCCAGTTCTAGGGGAACGTACTCTCTGTCAGCTCTGGAGGAAGGTTTTGTGTTGCATTAGTCTTTCTTTGGTCTGAGAGCATCTTGGCCCAGAAACCCCAGGTCTGAAGGACACACTGCTCTCGGTGCTGCTTTCTTGGTGATATGAGATTTCCAGCTCTCTGCATGCTTCCTTTTCTTTTTATCTCTTGCAGGATAAAAGGTGGTACAAGCTATATTCCAGGGAAACTCCCTTTACATTGGAATGGGGGAGCGACTTTAGGAAGAATGTTACAGTCCCACCCTAGATCTCTTTAATATAATCCAATCTATTAAGCACTTGGCTATTAATCACAGACAGAGAACAGGATTTACAGCATGAGAAAATCACAGTGGAGGACAACCACACAGTACTGGGAAGCACAGTCCAGCCTAATTACTCCACACATTTTTTTAATTGTGATTAAGTGAGAGTGTACAATACAAACCAATTTTACATCTCCTCCTACCTAGTGCTCCTTCTACTCTCCTAATCCTGTGACACTCCTTTTCATTTTATACTTGTGGTGTCTGCTTAACAAGCTCCTGGCCCCTCCTCTCTACCTTCTTCTCTCTCATCTAGAAAGAGACCAGTAGGTAGCCTCCTGTAAATGCACAGAAACATAAAGGACACACATCATACGGTCACAATGTGCCCCGACTCTAGTCCATTTTTGTCCAAAGAGTTGACCTCAGCAGTGTTTTCTGGAGAGGCAGCAGCAGGTCCAGGGACCATGTTCTCAGGGGATCCCCCAGGCTGTTGGACCATCAAATGTGGTCTTTTAGTAGAGTTCTTAAGCTGCACTCCTCTTTTTCTCGTGTTGCAGTAGGGACTCAACACTGACTACACACATTTTAGGGGGAACACAATTTAATCCATGGCAAGCATCATAGCAACAGGCAAGCCACCACCAAGAGACAGGCGATGGCTACTCACGGGACACGTCTCCCAGGCATCAAACCCAGTCCTCCCACACAGAAGGCAAGAATTCTAACCCCGAAACACCAGCGTCCTTAAAAGAGCGTCTTAAGTTCCTTCTGTATCTAGCGCTGCAGAATCTTCTGTCTCCTCCCGTCTCTCACATCTGTTGAACATGACAGAAATCTCAGCAGGACTGCTCCCAGTGTGCTCACCCTTTAGAGAAAACCGTAACCAAACACACTGCCATCCGACTCATAGTGACATTACAGGACAGAGTAAAGCTGCCCCCGTGGGGTTTCCAGGGAGCAGCTGGTAGATTTGAACTGATGACCCTTCGGTTAGCAGCCAAGCCCGTAACCACTGTGCCATCAGGGCCCCCTCTTCAGAGAAGTAGCATGTTTCTATTGCGTGGCTGAAGAGAGGTGAGGCCAAGACAGAATCTTGTTCTTGTTTTCCTACAGGAGATTTGTGGTCCCAAATGGTACCATTTAGGTAGGCATCACCAGCTTCCGAACTGCCACACCCTTCATTATGATTCACAGCTTACAGACTCAATTCCTGGGAATGTGTTTTTGAAACCCAACAAATCCGGAGTTCACATATGTTGCCTGAATGCAACATAGTATAATGCCTTTTTTTCCTTTTTTTTTTTTTTTTGTCCTGACTGTCCGTGCCCCCACCCCACCCCCTGCCTACCCTTTAGGAACCCCATCTCATTGAGTGGCATTAAAAACAAAACACAACACAATCCTCACTCCCACTTAGAGGGCTGAGTCCTGGGGAGCTGGAGCAGAGGAGAGGTTGTCGCCTCTAAAGTTCAGAAATAAAAATGACTTTTTCTTTTCAGCAAGTGCTCCCTGATGTGACTCTGTGATCGGTATCAAATGCTCGGTAGCCAGGACTTCTGTCGAGCTTTCTCAGCTAAAAGAGATTGAACCTACCCGTTGCTCTTTGTGAGAAAATAATGGTGGTTACAATAAGGAGCCGATACATTGTCCCCGCATGAATAGTTCCAATGGGAGATATTTGCTGTTGGGCCCTGTAGATTACTCGCAAAGAAATGTCCAGCTCCCTTCGATGAGAAAGGTTATGCTACAGGCACACAGGCCAGACTATTTTGTGGTAATGAATCAATGGAGCCTGCAATTAATAGAGTCTCATTTCAAAATGGTAGGGAGTCATCTTTTGAAATAGGGTCTATTTTCTCCTCAGGCCGCATGGCACAGCCCGGGGTGTCTCTGGCTTGAATGGACTAACTTTATGTGTGAGCAGGGGTGGTGTGCTGGCAAGAGGGTGACAAGCAAGGTTGCCTTAGAGGTTTCTTGGGCAAGCTGTCAGGGAAATGAAACCCATGTGTGGTTGTTAGTATGTGCCTCAGAGCCAGGCAAAAAACAGAGACAGGCTGGGAGGACCACAGTATCTTCTGAGTCTCCCATCTCTGTAGCAGCCACGCAAAGTCCTGCTCATCAGGACTTCTATGAGAACCCATGCCTAATGCATTGTGGTATTAGAAGAAAAATGCTGGCTTTGCTTCCAGGCACATCTGAGTTCCAGCATGGCCTCCCTGTTCCAGTGGTGTGACTTCAGGCAAGTTACTTAACCTCTCTGAACAAAAGGGAGACCATCATTTCTGAACAGATGGTTGCAAAGAAAATGCTGCATTTGTTTTCTAGGGCTGCTGTAACCAAGTCCCACAAACCAGGTGCTTCAGAAGACAGAAAGTTACTGTTTCACAGTTCTGGAGGCTAGATGTCAGATGAAGAATACTGAACATTCCATGGACCATCAGAAGAATGAATAGATCTGTCCTGGAGGAAGGACAGCCAGAATGCTACTGAGAGGCAAGGACGGTGAGGCTTCATCTCATACCTTTTGAACATGTCATCAGGAAGGACCAGTCCCTGGAGGAGGACTTGGTAAAGTAGATGGTCAGCACAAAAGAGGAAGACCATCCTCACTGTGATGCATTGACACGGGCTGCAACAACGGGCTCTAGCATGACAATGATTTTATCATGAGTGTGGTACAGGACCAGGCAGAGTTTTGTTCTGTTGTACACAGGGTTGCTATGAGTTGGAACCAACTCAGTGGCACCTAATGACAACAGCAAGAGCAAGCTCTGTCCAACGACTCTAGGGGAAGAGTCTTTCTTTTCTCTCTCCTCTCCTGGTAGCCTCAGGCATTCCCTGGCTTCTGGATGCATCTTCACAGGGCTGTCTTCTCTCCAGCTCTGTGTCTCCTCTCCTCCATAAGTAAACTCTTATATTAGATGAGGATCCACCCTAGACCAACGTGACCTCAGGTTAATTTAGCTGATGAAAACTTTGAAGACCTGATATCCAAACAAGGTCTCATTCCCAGTTCTGATTTGGAGTTAGAACTTTGATGTATATTTTTGGAGGATACAGTGCAATCCACAACAGGTATATAGCAAGTCCCCTGGCAGAGATGTGACAGATGCAGCGGGCAGACACTACTGGTTCATGATTAGGCCTCTTACCTTCTTTCTTACCAACAGAATCCCAATTTTGTTCATGGTAGTAATATGTCCAGCCAAGAAAAACTTTACTTCCCAGTGCCTCTTGTAGTTGGGATGGCATGACTTCAGCCATTCAGAAGTGGGACAGCATCTAGTGGGTGGGGCTATCTGAAAAGCTATCATTCTCCTGACTAAAATATAAAAAAGGCAGCTTTAGCTGGCACAAATTTTCACCTTTTGCCTGCCCTCTTCTTCCTTCTTGGAATGTAGTTGTGATGGCTGGAAGTGCAACAGCCATCTTGCGATTATTGGGACCAACTTCACACGCTAAGGAGAGTAGAGCAAAAGAAGAGAACGAGCCAGAAGTATCAGTGAAGTTGTGGGCCACCATTTCTGGTTGCTGACTGTGTCCCTCAGGACCTCTTGTCATCTATGAACAATGAATCCCCACGTGTTTAAGTCACTGTGACTTGGGCTTTCTATTATACACAGTGAGCAGATTCTCTGAATGATACATCATGATTCTTATTTCTTCAGGTTGGCAAAATAAGCCTATGGCAGCTTCCTTGGAGACCTACTAAGGTAAGGGTTCGGAAAACTGGGAGACATTTCACTGCAGTCCGATATTTCAGGACCACACTACCAGTCTCCTTCATCTCTACACCCATGAACTTGAGCTTTTTGTTTACGTAGATTTCCTGGCTTATTATTAAATTAGAGCTTCTGGAGAAGTGGCATCAAATTAACAGAGATCAGAGACAAAGAGAGTCAAAACCCAAACCCATTGACGTCAAGTTGATTCTAACTTACAGTGACCCTATAGGACAGAGTAGAACTGCTAAGAGTTCCCAAAGAGTGTTTGGTGGACTTGAACTGCCAATCTTTTCGTTAGCAGCTGTAACACAAAGGATAGCCAAAGCTATATATAAAAGTCCTCTTTGCATTGTATACAATCCGCTACCACTACCCACTGCCGTCAGGTCGAGTCCAACTCATAGTGACCCTATAGGTCAGAGTAGAACTGTCCCATAGAGTTTCCGAGGAGCATATGCCAGACTTGAACTGCCAGTCTTTTGGTTAGCAGACATAGTACTTAACCACTACGCCACCAGGGTTTCCACTGCACACGATAGGAAGTTAACGAACCCCAAGAACAAAGGTGCTTCCTAAATGGATCAACTGCCTGCCACGATGGACTGAAACCCTGACAAGAGCAGGAAGTAAATATGGCAATGGACAGTAATAATAACAGTAATAAAATTTAAAAGCTTCTTCCCTAGTAAAGGAACCTTCTTGGAGTTGTCACTCCCTGGTGAAGTAGCCAAGAGTATTCCGTTTTATCCAAAGGGACTCAGTGGGAACCTGGGAAAATATAGGCAAGTTTTACCAAAGGTTGAGTTGGCAGCGTCTTCCCAAAGCTGGGAGGAAACTTCCCAGTGACCTTTGAAGGTCAAACTCCCAGCCTGCAGCTCTGGGCAGTGTGGTCTAATGGCTGCCTGTCTAGGAGCACAGCAGAGCCAACTGAGTCACAAATGAGCTCATCATCTATGTGTCGGCTGGAACTGCCAGTCTAAAGTCCCTCCTAATGGCTGACAAATGTCACAGGGACGTGGGTGCTTTTCTCGTTAATTGAATTGGTTAATTAGGTCCCAGAGGCCCAGCTGCTAATTAGGAACTGCAGCAGAATATACGCTTAAGCAAAGAAAAAAAAAAGGACACAAGGAAGTCAAAACAAAAGAGGGAACACACATGCACACACATCCCAAACCCTTTTGTGTTTATTATAATCTGTACTGTTACCTTCTCTTAATTTCTGACGTGCCACATGTTACTGCCTTCTTGATGTGTTCAAAAAAAAGAAAAGAAAAAAAAAAAGGGAGGGCAAGAAAAGCTCCACTTCTGCCTTTTTCCATGAGGAGCATCTGCTCAATCAGTTCCTCGTTTATTAACTTTATGCCAATTAGGAGTAAAAAAAAAAAAAAAAAGTAGAAGAGGAAACAAGGGAGTCCAGACTTGCAGCTTCATGCATTACCTCGTGAAGATGGTATTTTCAAAAGCTACACATTTCCTCCCATTTGTAGAAAGAGGCATCAACCACCTACCAGACTCAGCAGTGATTTGCTGATGTTTCAGAAAACTTTTCCAGAATTCCAGAGAACAGGTCCCAGACGGAAGCAGGAAGACCCAGTGAAACCAGCACCGGGCCCCTGAGGAGTAAGCTCGCTTCAGCTCATGGAGGACTAGAGAAATTCAGACTTGGAGGCAGGGTCTCCAAACAAGTATTTGGCCACCATTAAACCACATCTTCCCGGAGTTGCCTTATTTCTGTTCTGGCTTCTAGTTAGGAGAAACGTTTAAGGAAGTTGAATTTTCCAATGTCATACCATCACCTTACACTGCTTTTGGCCACTGGCAAGCCCCAAACATCTACCAGACACGTAGACACTCTGGTTAGTTGGCCAGAGGTGGGAAGATTGAGAAGCAGAGGTCCACGGTAGGAAAATGGTACAAACACCAACGACTTTTATGGCAGGAAGAGATTTTTCCAGCCTCTAAAGTCCTGGCAGAGATAGACAAGGAAAATCAGTCTTAAAAAACAAACAATGCCATAGAGTCAATTCCGACTCATAGGGATCCCATAGGACAGAGTAGAACTGCCCCACAGTGCTTTCAGACAGAAAGTGCTGGCAGACAGAAATGGCTCACCTTTTGATTATCAACTGAACTCTCAGCTATGGAGCCAACCAGTCTTACAAAGAAGCACAACCAAGATGGCCCTTAGCAGCAAGGATGGTGAGACTTCAACTTGCTTGCTTCTAGCCCATCATGAAAGACAATCACCGGTAAAGAATAACAGTTCTGGTAGAGGGCCAACCAGAGAAACCCTTAATGAGATGGGTTGACAGCAAAGCCGCAACAATGGACTGAAATATGTTAACAACGGTAACAATGGTACAATCTTTCATTCTGTTACACACAAGGTCACCTTGAATTACAGCCAACCTGTTGGCAGCTAACGCAGGAAAGTGGCCAGTCGTGCCTCAATGCTTCTGACTCTCAAAGCACTGGGCTTCTGAAAACAAGTGACTAGAAGCTTGGGGACCTCAAGGAACAGTGTGACTTGGATACTGCTTGAAGTCTTCTTCTCCAGTGGGTTTTGGTCAGTTTGGCTACACTCTCAATATGCAGCCTGCCCTCCCAGCCCAGTCACCACCTCCAGAGCCTTCCTTATGACTTCTTCCAATTTCCAGCCTTCTCCCTAAGAAGGCCTGTGTGTCTGCTCTGGGAGAGCTGCCTCAGCTCAGGCACAAGCTAGATTTGGGGGCTTCTCTTGTTGCAAAGACTTCAAATCAAAACGGTTCTAACTTTCCTGAAAACTGGAGGAGTCCTGGAGAGGGACCACCACCTATACAGAGCCCTCTGCCCTCTATGTGGCTGACAGTCCTGCACCTTTGGTCACTCCTCTCCCCTGCCCCTTTTTAATATCACTCAACAGGGAGCATGCCTCCCCCAACAGCTAGATGGCGGGTGCTGAGGCATGTGCACTGAACGGTCAAGGTCAACAGAAAAGTTGAATATTTTAGTGATTCCACTCAAGTGCCTGCATTTTTTAGCTAACAAGGATGTGTATATGTTTATTAAAACTGCACTGACTTTATTCTGAGCAAAGAACCTATGGAGGGTTTTCAAGAGATGCTGGCTACAATCTACGGGGCTGTTGGTTGCACTGTAAAGTGGGAGGGTGTGACAGCAGTACAGGGCAGAGCGAAGTGGCCAAGAGGGTGGCTCTGCATCTCAGTGACCAGGGTCCACCTCCTAGCCTTGACATCGGCTATGTGTGCAACAGACGAAGTATCCCAACAGGTTCTCGTCTACAAAACAGAGACAGCAGCAGGACCTACCTCCTAGGGGGCTGTTGGGAGAAAAGTGAGAGAAGGCAGGTAAAGCCAGTGGCACCATCCCTGACATGCGACATACACGCAGGAAGCATTTAGTATTGTCCTTGCGTTGCTGTCTTTTCTAAGCCTCAAAACTCAAAACTCTATAGCAATATCAGCTGACTTACTGTCAGCATCTTTAATTTGGGGGCTTTGCTTATATTTACATTATTCTTGTGCTTCTCACATATTTGGTTGAAGGTCTTATGCCATTCTGTCTCTACAAGATAGAATTTTTATGACTCATGGAGTCAGGGCGGTATCACAATTTCCTTTGCTTAGGGCACTGCTCTGGTTGAAAAGGGTTGGTGTTGGTGGGATGAAAGAAGTCATCGTGTTTCATAAGTGTGCCCAACTGTATAAGGAATTTTTCATAGCGGATCCCTTCAGGGAGGTAACTTAGTTCCTGGAGGGAAGAGTGGTTGCTTAAGTCCCAGGGTCTCTTTGGGTGCCCCCATTCCTTTGTTCTAGAGAGATGTCACAACTAATACTCTTTTGTAGTTGTTGTTTCATCATCATCTGAAAGGGAAGGTAGATTGACCACACTGAAAGGCTGAAGGACGAACGGGCGCAGTTTGCTTGGGACAGAAGGCTCCTGGACCACAGGACTTTGGAGGTTCACACCAAGAAATTCCCAGGTAATTCAGGGTGATTTGGTTGCCCTACTGGCAGATTTGTCTAGAAAGGGGATTTGAGGGAGGTATTAATCCCAAACCACCCAGCAAGTTAATAAACTTAGTGAAAACCTGGGACTAAGTCTATGCTGAAGATACATTTAATATTATTATTACTAATACTGAACAATGCCCAGGTCTTCTATTTCTCAGCTGTCTGTACTTGGGAAATTTCCTTTCTTCCAATAATATTAACCACAACTTTAATGATTATTCAGTATTATTATTATATTTAGTGTTCTCTGAATTTAAAAATCTTAGAAACACACAATTACTTAGCGACACAGAAAATGGACTGTGGGTCTCATCTGTTTGGTCTCATACTTACCTTTTTTACAGGTAGGAACGCTAAAAAAAAAAAAAAATCAGAATTGATCCAGCCTCTCTCTATAGATAGTGCGAGGAGGAGATGTTTAAGAGTCAAACACAAACAAAAAACTCTACTTGGGGCTTGGGGGACACTACTCTCCTTCTCTTTTCAAGGGAACTCCAGAGAAAAGTCAGCATATTCTGGTACCCAGGCCTGCAAAGCTTGGTCTTCTCTACCTCAGCTGATTTTCAATCCTGACTTGAAATTACAGGCTTCCTTGTGTTTCCTTCAGATGCACAAAGAAATCTACCAAAAAATAAAAGAAGGAAAAAGGAGGTTCACCTTTTTCCACAAGAGAGAAGACAAATATTTGAAGATGCGAATGAGCCTACACTGAGCATCTAAAACTTGCCAGGCCCACAGATTAAGTAATGCTTTCATTTAATTCTCAGAGAACTTGGAGAGGTTGGTGTTATGATCTGTATTTGACAGCTGAGGAAACCAGGGCTCAGAGAAGGAAAGTAGCTTTCCCAGGAACACACAGCTAAGAGGTGGGAGGTCTGGGGAGTGTAACAGTGTAATCATTATTGCTATCTACTTAAAATAAACATAATAATAGAGCAACAATTAATAAATTTTAAGTGCTTCTTAGTTCCAGATACCAAATTGCACCCTTCAGTGATCATTCACATTTAGTCATTAAAACAGCCTCTAGATTCAAAACCAAACCAAACCCATCACTGGTGAGTCAATTCTGACCAATAGTGACCCCATAGGATGGAGTAGATCTGCCCCATAGTTTCCAAGGAGCACCCGGTGGATTTAAACTGCTGATCTTTTTCTTAGCTGTTGTCACACTTAACCACTAGTCCACCAGGGTTAGTACCACTATTAAACCTATTTAGCAGATGGATAAACAGAGGGTTAGAAAGGCTGTGTAAATGGCATAGGACCCACAGCCTATAAGTGAAAGGACTAGGGTTTAAACCTGTGTCTGTTTGGCTCCGCAAACCACACATTGTCCATTGCACAACATACATGACCGACCCTTCACGTCAGGTAAAAACTCATCTGCATGTGTTATCCCATTGAGACTGGTTAGTTCTTCAGGGAGGTAGCACAGCAGAAAGCCAGCTCCAAGTCCAGTGCCCCAGAGGAACTGTGGACCCATGTGTCAGCAGAGAAAACGGCATTCTTACTAAATTTCCCTTGCCCCAGCAAGAAACTTTCTAAATAACAAATCAACCCCACAGGGGATCACGGAGTGACTCAGAAAGGAAAGAAGAAGGTCACAACAGAGGGCAATGATGAGTGAGTCACAGCCTCTACTAGCAGTGTCACCCCTCCCCCAGACCAGGCAGAAAGGCCTGGATCTTGGCTGTGTAAGGAATATTGACCTGGGTGTATTGACACTTCCCGTGTGGAGCTGCCTTTCCTTATCGACAACCAATGGTGATGCCTAAAGTTCAATCACTGCTGGGCAGCTTTCATGTTTGTAAACAGTATTGATGTGCTAAGTAAGAGCCCCTCGGTCTGTGGGATTAAATAAGAAGGAAGGCAGAACATTTGGGAGATTAAATCCAGAAGCAGCTAATTAAAATCAGAGCTGGGATAGAAGCTGTAAATGGCGACCAATTATTGTGAATGCCTTGAATTCTGGACACCCCAGTACCTCAACCTGGGCTTTCTCAAACTTGTGGGCAACAACACAGCCTTCTTCCCCACAGGATAAAACTGGATCCAGAAACACCCTTGGTTTTCCTCCAGTGGAGCCTCTGGGGCCTGAGACCCTGCAGAAAGCACCAGAAAGGAACTACCTCCCAAGGAGACTGGGTGGTCTGTGGAGAAGACAGCTGTCTGACACCTCCACTGTGACCCAGGATATTCAGATGCAGCCTAGAGGAAAAGAAAAGAAAAGAAAAAAAAGGGTTAAGCTTTCAATTAAAAGATGACAAAAGCACCATGAACAAGAAATGTGGGAAATGGCAGTTCGCCCTCCTGGGTTCCTAGAGTGTCAAGAATAGAACGGAGCTCAGAGTCCGTGGAGCTGGGGAAGAGAGAAAGGCTTACCGCTGTCTCCTGTCCTCGTTAAATCACACAGAAAGCAAACCTGTCACCGTCAAGTTGATTCTGACTCCTGGTAACCCCAGGTGTTTCAGAGCAGAATGATGCTCCGCAGGGTTTTCAGTGCATTTCGTGGGATTTGGGCAAGTAGATTGCCAGGTCTTTCTTTGGAGGCGTTTCTGGATGGATTCAATCCATCAGCCTTTCTGTTACCAGCAAGTGCTTAACTGTGTGTGCCACCTGGGGACTCCTCGGTCTTCGTTTGTTGGTGTTGCTGTTACTGTTGCGCGTTCAGCTGGTAGCAGCTCCGTGGGACAGAGCAGCACCACCCATAGGGTTTTCCAGATCATAATCTTTACAGGGGCAATTTGCCAGGTCTTTTTCCCAGGGAACCCTTGGATGGGTTCAAACTGCCGACCTTTTGGTTAGCAGCTGAGTGCTTAACTGTTGCTCCACTAAACCCACTGCCATTGAGTCAATTCCAACTCACAGCAACCCAGTAGGACACAGTAGAACTGCCCCAAAGAGTTTCTAAGGAGTGCCGGGGGGGTGGGGGGCGGATTTGAACCACCAAATTTTTGGTTAGCAGCAGTAACACTTAAACCACTATGCCACTGGGGTTTCTGTTGCTCCACTAGGGCTCCTTTTGTCCCAGTAATTCTTACTTAAAAAAAAAAAAGAAAAGTGCTTCTACACTATAATGGCCCAGCATCTAAAGGATCCTGAGGAAACGCGCCCTAACTCAAAGAGGCCGGCCCCAAAGTCCCACTGCGGAACCATCCAGGTGTGTGAGGGCAGCAGTCGGCGGTAGCCAGGATGAAACCCCTTTGCCCAACTGACTACTTATGGTACTGTCTTAAGCGCTGTAACAACAAGAAGGGACTTTCTGCTTCTCTTGGCACCGTCTTTTCTCCTTTTCATCGTCTTCAGTGTGGTTTTGTTAACAGCCAATAAAAATAATGGCCAACATTTCTTCAGCGTTTACCGCGTGCCAGGCGCTATCCTCAGCCCGCTACACGCCTTAGCTCACTGAATTTTAATCCGAGCCCCGTGAGAAGGAACTGAGATACAAGTCGATGGTACTATTGCCAGGGTGACTTTGTTTTCCCAAGAATTCTTGGAGGGGAGGCCAACAGTGCTAGTTTTATTTTTGAGAGGAAGAACTGAGCCTTGAGGGGTCAAGTAATTTGTTCCCAGGCAGAGACCGTCACTTAGCCGGGAGTTTTCTTTAGGGATATCGACACTTGATGTTTGAAGGGTTTACAGTGATGGATTTCTCAGAAGCCATTTGCCAGGTGTTTCTGTCAAGATGCCTCTGGGTGGACCCAGACTTCCAACCTTCCAGTTAGCATCTAGAGCGCTTTACCGGTTAGCACCACACTGGCACACAAGGGGTTGCTGTGAGTTGGAGTCAACACAATGGTAACTGGTTACTGGTACTTTTTCTTATTTTAATTTTTTATTATGATGAAGTGAAAGTTTATAATTCAAGTCAATTTATCATACATAACCCCGAGCACCTGCCTCTGTCCAACTCTATCTGTTCTCCTCCACTCTATACTTCTGGTACCCACTCAACCAATGCTTGTCTCCTCTTCTCTACTCTCTCATCTCGCATCTAACAAGAGGCCAGTAGAACAGCCTCATAAACATATTAAACCATGAAGTACACACACCTCCCACATCACTCTGTGTCCCTTAGTCCAGTCAAATCTTTGTCTAAAGTAGCTGGCTCCAGGACTGGTCTCAGCTCTCGGCTAGCAGCAAGTCCAGGGGCTGTGTTTTCAGGGGACTCCCACGTTATTGGACCACCAAGTCTGGCCTTTGAATAGAGTTCTTGATCTGCACACCCCTTTTTCTTGTGCTAAGTCTGGAACCGTACGACAGGGCTGTCTTTGTTGGTGGCTCTGCCACTGGTTCTTTTGGAGAGGTGGAATAGCCAGGCCTTTGGCACATGTCACCGTGTGTCTTCAACGCTTCTAACTACGTTGGCCTGGATCCAAAGTGTCTTCCTATCACATGGTTCTAGAAGCATGTTATTGGCCTTTATAGGAAACCTTGGTGGCATAGTGGTTAAGTGTTACATCTGGTAACCCAAAGGTTGGCAGTTCAAGCCCACTAAGCGCTCCATAGAGCAGCTCTGCTCTGTCCTATAGAGTCAGTATGAATTGCAATCAGCTCAATGGTTGGTTGTTTATTGAACATCGTGTTATCATGAAAAATGAGATCAAATATAGGAAAGAGTGAAAAATCACTGTAAATATTTCAGAAATTCATTGGACTGTCACACTGATTAAATAAGCTTTCTCCCCAGATGGACCCCCCAAGGCTGCTGTTTTCTTAGTGGTCTGGGTAAAGAGAGGTACCCTCTGCTGGCTTGAGCAGAAAGAGAGCTGCATTGTGGAAATGCACCGTGGAATTCTGGGAAAGAGGGAACAAGCCAGTGAGTGTGTGAGTCAGTAGTATCATGTTCCTGGTTTTTGGTTAGCTCTGGGATCGGAATGCTTAAATTATGTGGTTTTTCAAGATTAATCATAAGTTACAACAAGCTACTCTCCTTTGGGGTATTCCATTTGTATTGTTATCTCTCCCAGAGGGGTGGAGGAAGGAAAAATATCCACTGCACAGCTTTGGAAATTAGCTGCTTGTCACTCACAGGTTTGGAATCAGATTTGGGTCTCCTGTCCCACACTCCATAGCCCTGGACTGGCTTCCCATTAAGCGAGAGAAGTACAGCTGGAAGGGCACAGCGGCCAAGGCTCTTCCAGTGAGGAAAGCCAGTTGTGGGCAGCTTGGCAGTAACCTGAGTCTCAGGCTGCTGAGTGCCATCATTTATCTGCAGGTCTCCAGGCACCTTCAAACTAGGCACTTAGCCTCCCTGTGCATTTGCAGATCAGGAGTAAATCAGCATGCCCTGTTCTGCGTGGCAGTGAGGGATTATGGTTACATCTTGCTGGAGGAAGCTTTGTGTGAGCTATTCAGGGTCTTCAGCAATCAGGTGGGACAGCTGTCTAGAAACTGACCTGCCTGGAAGACTGCCTTTCAGAAAGACAAGCCCTTGTTCAATTTTATACCATACAAACTGGCTGATGGAATCAGGGCTGGGTGGAGTCAGCATCCACAGGAGCTGAGTCTGGGGAGTAGGATACATTGTCATAGTTCTCCAGACACGAGGGCCATGTTATCTGAAGGGGCACCCCAGCCACCAGCTCAGGATGCTGACTGTCTGGTCCCTAGGCAACTAGGCTGATATTCAGATGCTGCGAACTCAGAGGGATGGGAAAACTGGAAGGTGAGTAGAAACTGTGCCACACAGGTCAGACAAGCACGGTGAGCTCAGGTCAGGGCCAGCTGCCCAGTCAAAGGCTGCAATATCCCACCTGACCTGAGGGGGAACTGACTCAGAACCGGTTGCCAGACCACAGGAGAAATGAATCCACTCAGATGCTTCTAGCCCAACTCCCTTCCTAGGGTGCTGATTGACTTATCACTGCTCAGTGCTGAGGCTGGCTTTTTTGGACACTGTGTTTGGAAGTTTGACCAATGAAGTAGCTTATTCAAGAAGTGACATACTGCCCTCTTACCAGAGGAGAGTGGAGAGGGTAGAGAGAAGGGGACAGGAGATTGTTAAGAGGATACGACACTTGTGGAAAGGAAAGGAGGAGTGTGCTGTCAACGAGCAAGGAGAGCAAAGGGAGCTACAGGTAGGTGGGTATGCAAATTTGAATTGGATTGTAAACTTTCACTCAATCACAATACAAAAAAAGAAGTGTGGCCAGAAGACATCTAATTACATCAGGAAAGTCAACAACTCAAGAAAACTATTCATTACTTTGTAACTATTTGTCACAATGTGATCGGTCAGCTTGAGGCAATCTTGATTAAAGTGTGACAATTTAAAAACCCACATCCACTAGAGAGTCCCTTCTCAGAAAGTTGCAACAGTTTCTGTTTGTCAAAAAATAAAAGCACTTGATGTTAGCCTTTTACTTAAGAATGAAGTCTTCCCCGACCGACCGTCTGCTGGCACCTCCAACCGTTGTGTCAGCCGTATCTGTGTCCCTCGCGGTCCTCAGACACACGTGGTACATTCCCACCTCTGACCTCAGCTAATGCCACTCTCTCTCCTGAAATGTCTCTTTCTATCCACCCACACTTTCTACTTACCTAGTTTGTTTCCACCCTGACCTAAACACGTCCAATATGCTAGCATCTTTATGATCTTAAGAAATCGGGAGAGACATCGACGGTTAATGCTGGAAGGAATTTTACAGATGATCTAACTTAATCTACCCATTACACATGTGGGGAAACACATCTGGAGTGGACAAGGGTTTAGTCTAGTACGTACCACACAGGTATGCAGAAGCGAAAGCCAACCTCAAGTCTCTTGATTGTGGGATCAGGGGTTTTTTGTTATCCCACCCTGTGCCCCCATCTGGCTCTGACTGGTTTCATTTCCAGTACTTGTCCTATGGTGAAATTAAGGCAGAGAGAAACGCCTGGCCTTCACAAAGACTGCAGAAATGCGGCGGAGAGTACTGCAGCTCCGCGAGTCAACTGTGTGGTGATGCTCTAACTCCTCCAAATGCAGTGATCCTGGGCATCTTTTTCCATCCCAAACTGACTAGCCAGCTGCTGGGGGGTGCAGTGACCTGTGTTGCTCTAGACCTGAGCTGGTGGTCCCAGCCCTGAGCTGAGCTCACCGTGCCTCACTGCAGTGGGTTCCAAAGCTGGAAGGACTTTCTACTCGTGAATTGGCATTTATTTAATGATTACTTATCAAGGGGCCACTGTTTGTCATGCATTGTGTAGCTCCTTATTAGATGGGGGCCTCCAAATGCAATGATCCTGGGCATCTCTCTCCATCCCAAATCATCTACGCACAAGGAGAAAGGAGATTACTGTAAACGGAATGGAGGCTTTACCCGCCGGTGGCCAGACAGAGGCATTTCTTTGGACAATGAAACGCAGAAATAGAGGCACTGGAACTTAGATGGGAGGCAAAGAGAAAGCAAACATAAAACATGTTTGCATATTAAAGTCCTAATATCGTTAACCCGTGTATTGCTTTTGTCCTTGACCTCAATCACTTGATTTTGTGCTCACAGAGAGTTCATCAGAGTTAAATGAAGAAGACAGGCACATTCCAAATTATACGGCAGAGACCACCGTCATCTGGCCACTTGAATTACCTTCTTCTGAGAGAACAAACATTTCATGGAGGGTGTGGGTCTTGTACCTGGAGGGTCTGTTGCAGAAAACACAACACATCAGGTAGAAGCAGCCAGGCTTTCCTGCCTTAACACACAACCCTGCAATCTCAGTGCCTCGCAACTGCAGGGGTTGGTTTCTTGCTCGCGCGGCACGTCCACTCTGAATCAGCCGTGACTCTGTTCCAGCGTCGTCGCCGCTGTACCAAGGTCAAAGAAACAGTCTCTGTCTAGAGCTCGGTCAGTTTTGTGGCAGAAGGAACAGAAATACGTGCTAAGCTCACAGAGTGACGTCTCTGACAAAGCCCACATTACAATGGCCAAATAAAGTCACATGGCCAAGCCGAACTGAACAGGCAGTCACATATACTCAGGTGTCCTGCAGAGACGGTCACTGCAGGAAGAGGGTGTGGAACAGGGCAGATCAGAAATCCAGTGAACCACGTAAACACAAGCAACCATTCCAACTCTGAGACAGCCAGCTTCATGAGACTGTAGCTTGTCATTTAACTTCTCCAGCCTTCAGTTTCCTCAGTCAGTAAATGGCAACCACAATATTTACCTACCTTTCTTAGAGTTTATTGTGAAAACTAAACACAAGGATTTATGCCAAACTAGTCCGTGAGTGGTTCAAATTGTTAGACACTTGACTACTAACTGAAAGATTGACGGTTAAGGTGACAGCCACTGGAAACACTTCAGAGCACAGTTCTACTTGAATCCACGTGGGGTCTCCATGAGTTGGAATCAACTTGAAGTTAACTGGTTTGGTTTTTAGGTTTACACATAGGACAGCTTGGTGAATGGTTCTGAGAGCATCCCTGGAACACAAGGCCCAAATCCACTATATTTACAATAGGAAATACATTGCATTCCAAGTCAGCTGCAGAGAAAGGTGGCCAGTGACAGTCGTGATAATGTGGAGATCGACCAAGTGTCTTCCTCAACACCCTGTCCCAACAGGGCCTGGCCTAGGCTTTTCCTTCAGCCTCTGGGAGGGAAGGAAGGCCTGACATGGTCAGCAAGGTCAGCAAAGGACAGAGACAGGTAGACTGGTCATCTTACAGGCACATGAGGCTTACTTACCACACAGACTCTTCCCCTTAGCCAGCTCCTTGTTCAGACATCTCCCAAAATTCATCTGCATCAAAGGAAAATAAGTAGAACAGTATCACCAGTCCCATTTTTGTAGCTGAGGAAAGTAAGTCTCAGATATAGAGGTTAAGAAATACATTCATGTTCACCAAGCAGGCATAAGAACCAATACTTATTATTAGGCTCTCTTCTAAGCTCTCTCCCATTTCACAGATGTGGAAATTGAGGCACAGAGAAGTGAAATAATTTGCCCACCAGGACACAACTCCTAAGTGGCTGCTCCTGGGAAAGTCCTAGATTCAGGTATCCTAAGATGCACATTTTCTTTTTCACATTTAGATGTCTCTGAAATTGGAATGTGTCTTTTGACTAAGGGTAGATCATAGTTAAATGGTCAGCCTTTTTTCTTTGCAGGATTATAAAATCATGGTTCATCTTAAAATCAACAATATCTTACTTAGAATTGATGAAATACAAGGCATGATTTCTTTTCAACCCACCCCTACCCACCGGCCTCCATCAATTCTGAGATGTAGAAAAGGTTTCTCCTCCCAGAAGGGGGCGGAAACTAGACATAGCCATGATCCTGTCACCGATCTTTGGGCTCATCCTCCAGCCCTCTGGGTCAAGATGCAGAAAGAGAAGCTGATAACAACGGCCAGTGAGAGCACAAGGCAGCAGGCTGTTCAGTGTCCTGCAGGAGGTGGGACACGTTGGGCCAGCCGCTCCAGCTGCACTGCTGTGGCGTCAGAGTCCTGGCAGGAGATCCCAGCACACAGCACCCATTTCTTGCACCTTTGTACCAAGAGCAACCCTATTCCCTGTGGTGCAGAGACAGAGCCGTGAACATGAAGAGGAACTCAGGGGCAGCAGCAGAAGGCACATCTGTGACGCTGGAGTTACTGAACAAGACACGAATCTGTGTCCATTTCTGGGGGGTAACTATGACCACATGTGCCTAAGGCTCTCACATCATTTAGTCTGTGCTGACATGAATCCTCTTGGAAGAGTTAGCATCTGGTTAGGTAAATGTTTCCCCTCTGCCTCCCCTCCAGCCCTCCCCCGCTCTCCATCAATATCTTGCAGATGTGGGAACAATACAGGGACTGACTTCTTTCCCACACTGGAATGCCGGCCCAGGGAAGAATGCAGAGCTCTGTAGCCGCCTTCCACCCTCAGCCACAACGGGCCTCCAGCGTTCTCTTGCTTGTGTATCAAGCCCTTGACTGCTCGCTGCCAAGTATTAAGTACTTGTCCCACAAACCTGGTGTAGATTATCACTTCGCTGTATAGATGTATCTAATAGAATTAAATAGTTGGCTCCTGACCAGCAACAGATGTGCTACATATAATGCAATAATAATGAGATTGAAACCACCATATAACATTGAGGGAAGAGGGCAGGATGACTTGCATTTCTCTGGTTAGGAGGCCAACTCACAGAAAAAAAACAAACTGGAGAGGCTGACCATTTATTTGTGCTGAGTGAGCTACTCGTATGTCCATGTAATTCAAATTCCCCAAAGCGTACCTTTCTGAATTCCATGCTGCCTGTGACACAGGGTAAGAGGCAAGCATGGCGGAACTGGGTTATGTTTGTGCCAGAAGTGGACTAACTCGCCCCAGTGGTCTCTCCGCAAAACCTGGGCTAACCTGCTTCGGAGAGCTGTCCCGAGATCATGGCCCTGGGTCGTGTAACGGTTTGTAAACTCAGCTACTAACTGGAAAGCTGACAACCGGAACCAGCCCAAAGATGCCTTGGAAAAAAGTCGACCATCTATTTCTGAAAAAATAGCCACTAAAAACTCACAGGAACACAGTTCTACTCCAGCACACACTGGGGTCAATGAGTCAGAATGAACTTGACAGCGGTTATACATATATTGTTGTTGTTAGCGAGATCTCAATGGTAAATGCTAGCAACCTCCTTTAGCTTAAGGGTGGTCCATGAAACCGGACCTCAGGAAGTCAGCACACAGAGAGAAGAAGGACAGAAGTGTAGATAAGGACAAATGGACACCAGGCCATTGTTGGGCAGGCCTCTGGTCTGTTTGGATGGCTGTGCATTTTCAGAGTCTTCCACAGAGTTAGGGTGAGCTGGTTCCTCAAGAGTCATCTCGTCTGGTTCCTAGAACTGCAAATCAGTGAGACCCAGGAAGCAAAGCCAGACTCAGTCCTGGAGGTCCAGGTGTAGGCTCAGCCATAAGGGTAGAACTCTAATTGTATTAGCAGAGCTTTGTGTAAATTCAGAGCTAAGTTTTTTCTGAATGCTTTCACCTGTCCCTCTGTTATTCTCCTTGCCTATGTTTCTTTTCCCTATTGCCTTTCCTTGTTTTGCTGTTCAGTGTCAATGTCTGTAGCAGCTAGTTACTGCTGATTAACAAACACTCCAATACTTACTACATGGTTTATTTTTTCCCACAAGTCTACGGATCTGCTGAGCAGAGAGGGCTTTGACCTTGCTGGCTTGCTTATGTATTTGCAATCTGCTGTCAGATTGGCAGGAGACTGGCTAGTCTAGGGTGGTCTGGGCTCCTTATAGCCCTTCTAATCACCAACAGGCTCCCTCTGACATGTTCTTAGGGCAATATCAGGGTTATGAGACACAACAAGCTCAAGTATGCAAGGGGGATGGTTGAAACGGTCATGTCCTTTTCAAGTGACCACTTGTGTTGCATTTTCTAAAATCCCGTTGGCTGACCAAGTCTCATGGCCAAGCAAGCCAGAGTCAGTGTGAGATGGGCCCACCAAGTTACAGGGCAAAGAACATGGACAAAAGCCACTGATGCAAATCAACCTATGGCAGTGTCCTTGGAATTTTCCAGAGGTTTTCAGTTCCAATAGAAACAATCAATGAAAGCAGCCAATGGCATGCCCTGGAAATCCAGGTTCTCTTTCGGTCTGTCTAAAACAATAATCTGTGGGCAAGAAGCAGCTGGACTGGTTTCTATTTGTTTTGACCTGGACTCTATATTCTATCTTTCCATATGTTGACACTGTGGGATCATCTGCTTCATATTCCCACTCCTGCCAAACACAAAGACATACGATCTCAGGACAGACCCTGATCTAATTTTCTGGGGACCCTCCTCACCCACCTCCAAATAAATGGGTAGGACTCAGACAATCTGAGTGTCAGGGCACAAAGTTCAGTTCCTGAGAGACTGCACAACAGGAGATGAAGGATCAAGAAACAAAATAGATCTGATGCTGCTAGGAAGCCAAATAATTCGGGGGCCTATTTATGATCTAGTCCCAGAGGTACAACTGAGGCTAAGATAAAAAACCAACCAACCAAACAAACAAACAAAAAAACAGAAAAAGAAAAAAATCAAACCCACTGTAGTCAATTCCAACCTTTAGAGACCCTATAGGACAGAGCAGAACTGCCCCATAGGATTTCCAAGGAGCACCTGATGGATTCAAACTGCCTACCTTTGGGTTAGCGGTCACAGCTCTTAAACACTGTGCAACTAGGGTTGCCAGTCCAAGATAAGGTAGGATTAAATGGACCCACCTGATTGGAGGAGAGAAATCAAGAGTTGCCAAGTCATGCATCCCTAACAGCAGCAAAAATATTAGGCTAGAAAAACAGAGGAAAAGTGGCTGGCCCGTAATAATTGCTCATGGACTATCTGTGCACTGACTGACTAGAACATTATCCTAAGAAACCAACAGAATCAGATGCAAAGCTTTAGGAACAAGGAGAGTCATTGAAGCATTATTTGTAAGACTGGAAACACACCAAATGCTTAACAATACAAGGATGATTAAATAATTTATGGCACATCTATATAATGGATTATGATGCAGTTATTTAAAGTGATGTTTTAAATTACATTTTTATGACTGGAGGAGAGGGTCACTGTGTAATTTGAAGTGAAAAGGCAGGTTATAAAACTACATGCAATACGATCCTAAGAGGCATAAAACAAGCATGGTTTTAGCAGTGGTTTATGGGAGATTTTTGCATCTTTACACTTCCTATATTTTCTAGGTTTTCCATGTGAGCATGTATCTCCTTATGACTATAAAGGCAATTGAAGTTCAAAAAAGAACATAGATCTTAATTTTGAAGCATGGACCAAGGTATTAACTTCTTGTTGTTAAGCTATAGCAGGCGCCCCTTCCATGCTCACGTAACATCCCATATTTTTCATTTTGATTGATAGTGCTTATAGCACATTATGTGCAGTTGATAAGCTCTCATCTCTCTCCCCCGACAGAACACAGATTGCGGGAGGACAAGGATTTTGCCTAGTTGTTATGGATTAGATTGTGTCCCCTCAAAATAAGTATTGGAATCCTAACCCCTAGGCCTGTGAATGGATCTCTAGTAGCACAGTAGTTAAGAGCTTGGCTGCTAACCAAGCAGTTGACAGTTGAAATCTACTAGCTGCTGCTTGGAAGCCCTATAGGGCAGTTCTGCTCTGTCCTACAGGGTGACTAAGAGTTGGACTTGACTCAGCATCTACCAGTTATCCCTGTGGATGAAGTCTTGTTTAGATAAATGGTTTACTTTGTTATGTTAATCAGCATACCCAAGTAGAACCCAAACCCAAACCCACTGCTGTCGAGGTGATTCTGACTCATATGACTTCTAAACCTGATCATTATTGAGTTTTAAGAAAAGCTGAGTAGACACAGATATGCAAACACAGGAGGAAGAGAGGCATCATGGGAAGATCTTCTACAAACCAAGGAATCAAATAACCAGTGTCACCTACGGGAAGAAATGGCCAAGACTGATTTGTACTTCTAGCTCTTAGAACTGTGAGAAAATAAACTTCTGTTCGTTGAAGTTATATCACTTTAAAGTGATGTTTTTCTTACAGCAGCACCAACAAACTCAGACACTGTCTTGTTCGCTGACGTGTCTATCCTCTTTTATTCTTGTCAGTAGATCTGCCCCTGAAGTTTGTCTTTCCTCCCAGCTACAGTGACTGGTCCATAAGACAAACCTATAATCCACACTGGGCCAATCAATGTCTTTCCCTAGGATTTTAAAACTTGAAAGTGGAAAGAAGTCTTATTTATCCCCTTCTACTTCATCTTTGAAAAACTGTGAGTATGATGCTGCTGAAAAATGAGGGAAAATCCTATGTATAAGAGGAGAGCAGAGGCCAAAAAGAGAAGCAGAAGCAGGCTGTGACAGAAGAGGAAGGCGGGATAATGAGAGTGTATCCAGTTCTCCACGCTTGTCTTTCGCTTTTATGAGCTGCTCTTTAGCTACTTTCAAACCGAACACTTTCCATTTGAGGAAACGAGCAGGAGAGTGAAGAGACTCGTCCAGGATCACGTATTAAGTCAACGGCAGAGCCCAGCCTGGAGCAGGTGCCTAAGAACCTCTGGCCTCCTTGGGATACTGAGGACAGGAACTAGCTGAGGGTTGAGATGGGCGAAGAGAGGAAATGCTCTGCGCTTTTGATAGTATTCAGCTCATGCCCATGGCTTAGCCATCCATGCCAAGTCCAGGCCCCAGCTCCCAGTCTGCCACCTGACTCACTCAGCGGTAACCCGGTCACTGCCTCATTAACTGGATCCACCTGTGGGCACTTTATTTAATTATCTCAATTGGAAGGGAGTCAAGAAGCTGGAGTTAATGCCCTTCCGCTTTCTGAGGGCTAATTATCACCTGTAGCTTGGCCTCAGGCGTATATGCAAGGGGTCACCAGTGCACTCTGGGTGTTTTTGCTGAGGCGAGAGCATTTCCTCTTGTTTTGGTGGAAAAAGAGAGTTGAACATGACAGAAGGTCATAAATATCTGGGCCAGTATCCATCTCCAGAGATTAGAGAGCTGTGCTTGGTCAGTCCCGCGAGCACGCTGGGCACAGAGGGTACCCAGAGCCCCGGGACCTGAAAGCAACAAGAGCTGCTTCCTCTGGAGAACTCACCATGTACTAAGCCCTCCCCAGCTATTGTCACAAATTCTCAAAATAGCTCTAAGCAAAAAAACCAAACCCACTGCCATAGAGTCAGTTCTGACTCACAACATCCCTACAGAGTGAGACAGAACTGCCCATACAGTTTCCAAGGAGTGCTGGCAGATTCAAACTGCTGACTTTTTGGTTAATAGCCATGGCTCTTAACCACTATACCACCAAGGTTTCCCGTAATGCCTCTGGGGTATTTTTATCTGTCCTTCTGCACCTAAGGTTGTGTTGATTCAGAAAGGTTAAATAAGTTACTGCGAATCAAACCTTAGGGGCATGGTAGCTAAGTGCTATGGCTAATAACCAAAAGGTTGGCAGTTCAGATCCACCAGGTAGGTGCTCCTTAAAAATTCTAAGGAGCAGTTCTACTCTGTCTTGTAGGGTCACTATGAGTTGGAACTGACTTGACGGCTATGGGTTTGGTTTGGATTTGGAGTCATGCTGGTAGGTGGCTGAGCCAGTGCTCAGAACTTAAGCCTGATCGGTTCTGTAGTCCAGCTCTGTCCCTTGTCCTACCTGCCTCATGGGGGTAATTGATTACCTGGGTTAAAAAGATGAATACCTCAGAGTCCTTTGCTCAGGGAGCTCACGTGCAGCCTTTTGGGTATTAAAATAGACTAAATTAAAATAACTGTTATTAGCTGCTGTCACGTTAGCTCTGACTCATGTTGCTCTTACAAATAACAGAACAAAGGGTCACCTAGTCCTGCCCCATCTTCATGATCTTTGGTATGTTTGAGAGCATGTTGACAATATGTGACAATCTATGTCATTGAGTGTTCCTCTTATTTTTGTGGCATACTGGTTAAGAGCTATGAGTGCTAACCAAAAAGTCAGCAGTTCAGATCTACCAGGCACTCCTTAGAAACCCTAGGGGAAGTTCTACTCTGTCCTATAGGGTCATCTTGAATTGGAATCAACTCAACGGCAGTGGGTTTTTTTTTTTTTTTGGTTTTGGTCTCCTTTCCAACCATGAGGTCCTTTACTAGAGACTGAACTTTCCTAATGATGTGTCCTGGAAACTCCGGTGGTATGGTCGTTAGGTGCTATGACTAATAACCAAAAGATCAGCAGTCCAAATCCACCAGGTGCTCCTTAGAAACTATGGGGCAGTTCTGCTGCGTCCTATAGGGTCACATGAGCTAAAATTAACTCAAAGACAATGAGTTAATGATGTGGACGGCACTTGGCTTTAAAGTAGGCCGGAGTCCAGCACCCTCCCTTCTAAGGAATATTCTGGTTGTATTTCTTCTGATTGATGTGTTTATTCTTCTGACAGTCCATGGTATGTATATTCATTATTCTTTGCCAATGCCACAGTTTTGGACATATTTTCTGTATTTTTTTTTTTTTAAATCATCCAGCTTTTACACGCATATGAAGCAATTGAAAAGACCATGGCTTGGGTCACTTACACCTTGGTCACCAAAGTCATATCAAACAAGAAGTCAGGCTATATTGATGCCAGAATAGCAGGCCATGTATGTCGAGACAAAAGGTGTGGGTTTGATTTCCATCTCCACCCTCTGACTGTGTGATCTTCCATCAATTCCTTCATCTCTCTAACATATTTCCACGTTTGTAACACACAATGCATCCTGTCTCTCCTGTCTGTTTAATAGGGTCACCAAGGAGCTCAAGTCAGATAACGTATGTGACAGTTCTGCTGACAAACTCATACCCGTGTTTGTTGTGGAAACTGTGATTGTTGGATACACTCCAAGATCAGCCCTGCTCCTCAAGGAGGCAGGCTTGAAGGTAGCATGGTTCAGGAATTCTTCTTTCTGCCTTACACAGACTCAGTGTTAGCAGAGAAGTCCCCTCTGTACCATTGAAATGATTTGCTGACTAATAAATAATAAACAAAAGTCATAATTTACTTACTGACTTCCTGGAACCAGCATTTAAGATGATTACCTCCCCTCTTTACCTAGAAGAGCGCTCCCAAAGAAGCTTTTTCTTTTTGGTCTTGTTACACAACAGTATCATGTGTTATTGTTATCGTTTCCTTCTTCATTTGCTGTATATGAGGAGGTACTCTTTGTGAAGGAGTCCCTGTGTAGTATAAATAGCTATGCACTCAGCTGCTAACCGAAAGGCTGGCAGTTCAAATTGACCCACAGATGCCTTGGAAGAAAATCCTGGCAATCTACTTCTGAAAGTTCACAGCCTTTAAAAACCTAATAGAGCATAGTTCTACTCTGAAATACTCTGAAATGGAGTTGCCGTGGGTGAGAATCAATTCAACTAGAAACTGGTAAACTCTGTTTACCAGCTATGCTTGCCTTTACTAGATCAATTTACCAGTTCTCTTAGACAGATCAGTACTCAGAGAGCTACAGGAACCACACACAGTTTTCCTGAAAAGTCTCTGGTGCCATGAACATAGAGGTTATTCAATATCAGTGTGCCCACATCCAAGGTGGACAGCTTGTCTTGATTTCCCCGGGACTTTCTGGCTTTAGCACTGAAAGTCATGCTTCAGCTCCAAGCAAGCTAGGTCCCCTGGTCGCCCCACCGACACCTTACATTCACACTCAGAGGCAGGAGAACACAGGGAGGGTGACTCCAGCTCTGGTGCAGTGTATCCATCGTGTGTCTCCATCCCTTCTCTGGCCTTAGTTTCTTCATCTGCAAATAGGGGTAACAACAGCATCTATCTCATAGATCACCACAGGACAAAAAGACATCTATAAAAAGTTCTGTACTCAGAGGAGGCACCTGGAAGCTAATAATCCTTGGTTATCCTTACTGCCTGGTCCTGACCATCAGTAGCTGACTCTCTAGAGGAGACAGTACAAATACCTTAAACGGTAATTAAATTACTTTCACCCCTTTTCTGACTCTCTCTTCCTGGTTTTACCTCCCTCATCACTGCCTGCTCCTCAGCTCTACCCCTCTGTTCCTTGTCCCCATCCAAGGATGTATGTTGCCTTTTTTTTGCAATGCATTACTCATTTCTTGGCAGGGAACACTGCGCTCATAGAATTAACATTTGGGTTTTATTTACTGGCTTACAAAGTGACAGAATTGCATGGGGGATTCAGGTGCACAAACCCTCTTGATGAGAAATCAATGACAAATTGAGAAGAGGGGGTTCTTGAGGATCAAACAGCATCCCTTCACAATTCTTGTTTGAAAACCCAGCCTTGGGTGATTGATTGCTCTTCCTAAAGCAGTGAGGAGGACATGCTCCCTCCCCAGAGTCCCCTCACTGACCACTGGACTAAACAGTTTAAACCTGTTCCCAGTCTTCCTTGAGATTTGTCACAGGATATTTCATTTTAAATCCAATGGAATGTTTTCCTAAATCACATAAGACTCTTTCAATGTTTACGACTGTTTTGCTGGAATTCTCTTTGGCTCTGGGAGGGATTTGAAAATTAAATACATTTCCTTTTGGTGACCTGGGGCCGAGCTGGAGGGAGATGAGACCCCAGGCTTGGGCCAGCAGTCACTTGTCAGGTCTGTTCCAAGAAGTCTCTCCCACTGGCCAGTCTTCCAAGCACCTGCAGCCCACCACCGTGGCCAGGGCAGGCACCTCATCCCCACAGGTCTTCATTCCATTAACTGGCCGGTCAGTGTACCATGGGAAACTGGAATTGCAACACAAATGTTTTGCAAAATTAAAAAGGTGGAGCAAGTTCGACCCACTCGGCAGAGAAGCAGATGTCTCACATGGGGCTCATTTTCATATATCAGAACTCTCTGGTGGGTAAAAATACAGAATTATCATCAAAGTAACTGGCCACAAGTTACAGAATGTGTCTGATATGTAGGCTTTGGCTTCACTTGTCTCTGGTACGGAAGAAGAAATTAAAAGAAGAGAGTAATTGAAAAATGATGGAAAAGTAAGTTTACAGGCAGAAGATGATAAAAAGAAACACGAACTGCTTAAAGTCCTAACATGCTTGTTTTCCAAAGACAGTATTTTCCAAAGAAATCGATCATTACTGGCTCCTCCCTTACACACTAGTTACCTGGGGATCACAGCACCAACTCAGAATGAGAACCAAGGCAGAATGGTGCAGACTTAGAATTAAACTCCTTGGATTTGCATCTAGCGTCAGCCACTTATTAGCTGTGCCTCGTTAGACAAGTTACTTACTGTCTCTTTCTCCATGTCTTCCTCTACAACATGTAGATGATGGTAGGACCTACCCTACCTCATTAGGGAGTTGGAACCTTAGATGAGGTATATAAACAGCTCATACAAGTCTCTGATGCTTGAAAAGTATTGGAAAAGTGCTTGCCTTTAAACCTGACTTAATCCAGAAGATTATTAGCACCACAGTTTGTGCTTCCAGTAGAGCTCCATCCATATGAGAATGACAGTTTCTGGAAGTCTCTTCTAGTCTGTGAGATGAGCAGGAATTAGGCTAAGTGTGAGTCCTCTGAGGAGAACCATAGCCTGATGAAGCTGACTGACATGTAACTGTTTAAACAAATTCCTGGTTCTAATTTAAAAGTTGTGTCTGTTAAGATGTTTTAGACTGAAAACAGTAGAAAACTCCATTCAAACCAGCATAAACCCTAAGGAACACACTATGTCCCAAATACAGAATGGCTAGAGGTAGCTGGGCTTCCAAGTTGGTTCTGGCCACTTGACTGGATCACCAACAACCCATGTTCTTCTCATCTTTCTCTGGCTGGTGTTTGTAGACTGGCCATCACCCTCTGGTAGTATGCAGTGTGTCTGGTAGAAGTAAGCGAACAAGGAGTTTCCTTCTTTATATCCATCAGGAAAGAGTGACATAGATGGACTGTCTCTGGAAGCCCTCTTTTATGAAGAAGGGAAGACTTTCTGAGAGCCTCCAGCCAACCTCTTCTCACATTGCATCTTCTTCAGTTGAGTCACTGCCCCATTCCTGAACCTATCATTGGCTAGAAGGATGTGATTAGCCCTAGATCTAGAGCCAAATCCCAAAACAACATTGCCATCACTCACTAGGGAAGGAGCAGAATGGGTATCACATTGCTTATGCCTCCTTCTTAAGGTGCTAGCTAGTGTTCAGGGTTGTAGGACTTTTGCAGGAATTTCTGAAAGTTCTATGATATCAGTTAATTTTGCAGGGTATTCTGCATAGTGGAATTGCTAGGAGAGGACTTTTAAAGGCAAGATTTTCAAAGCTGGGTAATGGTAAATGTGCTATATGGAATGCTAGGCTACTATGTGTCCTCTCCACACCAAAGCCCTCAGCTTGAACTTAAATGTCATCTTGGATGAGGCAGAATGTTTTGACACTCACCCCTAATTCTCCTGATGGCCACTGTCATGAGGGATGATGTTTGCCTAGTTACCACTGTATTCCATCTAGCCTGACCTGTAGTAACTTAACACTTAATGGATCAAAGTCCTCACCTCCAAAAAATATTCTGAGTTCAGTCCTCCTTTACATCAACTTATGTCCATATAACCCGTTGTTCCTCTTGCCTTAAAAGTTCCTTCCCTTCTCTCTGCTCCCCTTGGTTTCACCCATTTCAGAGGCCTTGGGAGGACCAATTCCCACTTCCCCTGGGAATACTAATGGCTTTCATTTGTGTAGTGAGTCCTTGCTCTATATCCTGCCCTGTGCTAAGCACTTCTTCACAAAGTTGCCTCACTTAATCCTCACAGAATCTTCTAAGGCAGTTTATGGGTAAAGAAAACATCTTACCAAAGGCCACGTAATCTGTAGACAGAATAGACAATCAAGCTCGATTTGAGGGATACCAATGCTTGGCATCTAGCCACTCTCTGAACACCTCCCCAGTCTTTGGAGCCCACAGGAAACTGTTCCAAGTCTGTTTCCTGGGTCTGTGCTGTTGTGTTGGTTCCTAACGTCTGTGCCTAGTCACACATCCCCAGTGCTCTGGAGGCCAAGACCTGGATTCCTAACACTTGCCAGAGCAGAGACTTCTGCTTTGAATAGATGTCATTTGAGTTGAACTGTACACACACAGGGTCCAGGCCTCTGGAAGGCCCAACTGCAGGCAGTGTGTGGAGACTGCTGAGGCTCTCCTGGCCCAGCTTGTACACATTCTGTCTTGGCCAAGCCAGTTTGCAGCAGGCCACTGCCTTAGACAAAGGCTCCAGAGCAAAGTTCACTCTCCCTCTGAATAAAATATGAAGCCAGTCATCGGGTCCCTGGCTGACTGGTTTGGCCTAGCTCTTTTCAACACAAGCAGGCTCAGTGACCCTGACCCCCAGCCCTGCTGTAGGTCTCTGTTTTGTGTTTGGTCCTGTCCATCAGTGTATTTGTCTATCTGCACATAGCTTCTGCAGCCTGGGGAGGAGCACCTGGGCTATTGGACAGCATCAAGCAATGGGCGCTTTCTCTTCCATTAAAAGAATTGTGCAAACTCTTGACCTGTGGCTGGATGCCCAAGAATGGAACAATTTACAGCTGTTTGTTATGTGTTGTATCTCTCAGGCCATGCTTTAAGAGCTTTCAGCTGGGCCACACATACATACACAGTCTGCTAGCCATAGCCCTGGCCATTTGTTCCCAGAACCCAGTCAAATTTGGGGCAAGTGTGTGGCCACTGGTCTACCAGGCCAGCCATTGGAGAAGCTAGTAGGGCAGCAGGCTGGCTAATTCTCCTGAAATCTGGAGGTCGTGGACTTGCTTTCCAAGTGCTGGGTCATTAGTAGTAGTCATGAGAAAAAAAAACTTTGATAGTGAAGGCAGGCAGACACAGAAAGAAGACTCTTCCAGTCCTAAAGACTTTCAACCTAAACCAACTCATTGAGTTGATTCTGGCACATAGCAAACCTATAGCACAGAGTAGAACTGCCCTATAGAGTTTCCAAGGAGCACCTGGTAGATTTGAACCACTAACCTTAGCAGCTGTAGCTCTTAACCATTATACCACAAGGGTTTCCACTAAAGACTTAGCAGACTGAAATTTCTGCATCACCAAAGTGGAACCCCCCCAACTGGTAAAGCAAGTTCAACCAGCTGAGATTTGAAGCGTTACCTGGCTCTATCTAGCAGACTTCTGAGCCATTTGTTGCCAACTTCTCTGCTTGTTGTTCACTCTGATATCATCCTTTGCCATCTACCTAGATTTCCATGTGAGCAAAAAGAGTGGGTGAGCAACAGCCCTATTCTCTTCTTGACTCAGGCCCATCACCATCGTCACCCATTTTTCTGCTTCCAATTTTTTCATCTCTGTGCCTCAGGTAAATAAAAAGAGTAGGAGACTTTGGACACAATGGGCTGAGAATGTCCTAAGGGGAACAATGAAACATTTACATATAGCCTTCATATGAAATAAAAAAGCAACAGGATGTTTTCTCTCATCCTTTATGCTCAATTCAAAGCAGATTGGGAAAACAGAAAGATCTGATAAATCAAAAAACACAACAGAAAATGGTTTCAATGAATTTAAGCAGCTCAATGACCACAATAAATGTGAATGGATCAAAGCTGTCATATTAAAGGCTAGAGATTGTCAGAGTGGATTTTAGAAAAATACCCCAGCCTGGTTTTATAGTAGTTATGAGAGATAAATAAAATAAAATGACACAAGAATGTTGCAAAGGATGTTAAACACTATCAGGCTCCCAAGCAATAGGGAAATAGGCATCGGAAACAGACAGAGGGTGGCCACGAGTCCTATTCCCCCTTCTTGAGAAACAATGCATTTAGGGAAAAAAAAGTGGTACTGGCTCTATCTTTAAAGCGACCAGAAGGGGAAGCATATAGTGAAAATGTGTCCTGGTGGTTTCTTCAGGTAGCTCCCCCTCCATTCATCTCCCTGCTCCCTCCAGTTGTAGAACTTAGGGAAGCACAGAAATCTCTTGGACAGAATGGTTCATTTCTCCTCTGATTCCAAACACAGACAAAGATGTTATATTAAAAACAAGTTCAGAAGTCTCCCGAGCTTCTTCCCAGTACCACCCCAGAAAATGACTTCAGGCTGGGCAATTTGGGTAGTTCTCCTAGCAAAGAGGTCATATATGGGCCATAGAGCCAATTTTGTGAGTGGGCCACTTGGACCACCCATTTAGCTTATCATTAACTTCTAAGTGACACCATATTAAAAGGAAGATGGTAATAAGTCAACAGCAGAAGAGGTGGGCAACTTTGTGGACATGTGGGTAGTCCCTGTTTGGGTCTGAAGGGTTTGGATTATCCCTTAACACTGTATGCAAATTATAAATCTATGAGCCTTTTTTTTTCCCCTTTCAGAAACAAAGTTTATAAGCTTTCAACAGATTTTCAACGATGTTCATGACCTCAAAAAGTTTGGGAACTACTGGCAGGTATAATAACTTCAAAACTGGCATGCGTGTCAGTAGCCAACTCACAAGCATGTTTGGAAAGGGTACCGGAATCTCCTTTGCAGTGGTCTCAGCTTTTTAGAATCCTCAGGATACTTAAGAGAAGACAAAATTCTGTCCTCCAGAATCCAAGAAGACTTCGCTGACTTCATTAATTTCATGGAGAAACAAGTCTTTAGAATAGTTCCAAAAATGGGCCTCCTGAGCAAAGATTACATTTAAATAAATTAAAATGATCTATGGCAAGATTGATTATTGAATGCTCATCATCCTTATGATAACAATCTTTGCTAAGAATGATGAAGATGGTAAACATTCACTATGTACAAGGGCACTGTGTGGACTGCGGACCATGTATTCATGCCCTTATTCCTCGCCATAGCCTTACAACACAGGTACTATCATTAGCTCATTCTATAGAGAGTAAGACTGAAGCTCATCCTGCTCCTGGCCCCATAACAGTCTGCATCCCACGGTAAGGGTGCAGCAACCATAGTCAGGGGAGGTCAAGAAGCTATCGCTTTCCTCTAGAAGGTGTTTGCCCTGGGAACCTGTCTCCTGTCCTCCGTTGAGCATTTTAGACATGTGAAAAGATGTCATCCCAAGAGCATGGAAGGATTCAGGCTGAAATGGTCATCTTGGCACCAGTGATGTCACTTTGTTCTTCAACCTTATGTCTAGCATTAAAAGAATATCAAAGCTATATATATCACTTGTCATTATCTTTTTTACCCCAAGACCAGGAGTGACACATAATCATCATTGACAGACTTCTCTACTCATCCATTTATTTGTTTATTTAATCCTTTTAATCCATGTATCCCATTTCTCTCATCCCACAGGCTGCTATTCTACTGTGTTAACATAATCTCTTTGTTTTAATGTACTGTTGTTTTTTTGTTCATTACTTTTAACCTATGTAAATCATGGCCTCTTATTCTGTCTCCTTTCTTTTTCTTTCTCTTTCTTCTCTTCTTTCCTTCTTTCTCCTTTCTTTTTAAATTCAGGATTATGTTTTAAGATTCATCCATGTTGGTATATATTATATAAGCATGTATGTATGTATGTGTATATATATGTATGTCCCCTGAGGCCATTAGAGCCAACAGCTGGAAGTTTTCCAAGAGAAGGGTAAAGGCCAATAAGACAACCAACATGTGATCATTTCATAGATGAGTCAGAGCGGGACCTGACTGAACAACATGGAAAGCATCACTGAAAGGAACTTTGTCCAGGGGTTTTCTCCCAGAGCCTGAGCACTGACTGAGGAAGACCAACTAGGACAGCCAGCTGACACTGAAGCCACATTTACAATCTAACCCAGAAGGGAAGGAGGACAGAAGCAAGGGGCAGAGGGCACAACACGAAGGGTCACTATCACTCAGACAAGCCCACATTTTTGAGGATGTCTCCCATGGCCTGACCTCACATAACCCTGACCCAGATTGCTCTACCTTCAGTAGTCAGCACCTCTTGCCCTGAATGAATGTATGGCTCTGGGGCTGGAGGTCACATCTCTCTGAGTCACAGGAGAGTTCTCCATGTTTCCTAGACATGGAAATTTGGCCTAAGGGCTTGCCAAGGGTGAGGGGTGGGATTTCATCATATGTGACCCAGCCTCTTGGCCCTTCTTCTTGATGTCTCTACATGGATGCCCTACACATCCACACAGAACCAGAGGAATGGTCTGACTTTTTAATAAATCAAAACCAGTTTCATTTTTTAAAATTGAAATTTCACAGGTCATCAGCCTACCCCACGGCCTGCTGCCCTTGGCAAGGATGGAAAAATAATTGGAATCACATGAGCCACTTTGATTAGAAAAGTGGATGTGGTTTGGAGCAAAAACCTGGATCCGATGTCCTTGGCTAACTTGGGCTCTGCTTCCTCCAAGCTTAAATCTTCTAGAGATAAAGCCAAGTCCTTGCCTGGGGGAAATTATACCCATTTAAGAGGGAAGAGGTCATCTACTGCTCTAGAGTCAGACTGTTCACCACCAGAAAGCTGAAAAAGTGAAAAATTCAGCTACTCAATGGCATGCTTCCAAAGCTTTGGTAGACAGCTGCCCCTTGTCCCCCACCAAAGTGACCAACTGTTTGAGTGGACAGTATGTAGGCAACACAGTTTCATCAATGGCCCAAGAGGTCAGAATGACTATTTCACATTTGCAAAGTGGCACTAGAAGTGACAGGCATGAGGCAAAGGAAAGATCTGACACATAGTTCCTAGTTAGGGACCCAGTGTGTAAAATCAGATCTCAGCAGAGACAATTACTTTGCTTCTTCTGACTTAACCACAAATTGAAGAGTTAGGCAAATACCTGGAAATCCATTCTTTGACTAGTTCCTACATCGCCTTCCTGAAGTTAACATTCCTAAGCTAATGTTCAAAAAAATACGCACTAGTAGTTAATGAATGGGCACCTCTCTTCCCTGGTGGCATGATTCCAAGGGCAGCAGCCCGTGGAGTAGGCTGATGACCTGTGAAATTTCATTAAAAAAAAAAAAAGTGAAACTGGTTTTGAGTTTGAGATGTTAAGCTTTGGAACTTGACCAACCCTTTCAAAGTCTTAAGATATCCTCTTCTCCTGAGACCAGCTAATCAAAACTTTCCCTGCATCTTATAAACAAAGCAACGAATCCACATTGTTTTTTAGGGCTTGAGCTGCAACTTTCCTATACTAAAAAAGAAAAGATTCTCCATTTAGACTGCACTAGTCACATAAAAATCATCCTTCTCACAGAACAGAAGTGCCAAGGCAAGAGTCTCACAAGAGCACCTCGTGAACCTAAAATCTCTCAGTTAGAAAAGTCAGTGGAGAATATGTGAGTGGCCTCAGAAGCTGGTCTCCAGCTGTCTGAGCTTTCTCGATAATCTATTTTGACCCCACAAGCCAATCCCACAGCCATATGGACTGCAGCCAAGGAATGACCTCTAACAATGCAGACCTTAACAGAAACGTGTCCCTGAGCCAAGAGTGGCTTAAGCTAGATGTGCAAGGAAACCGAGCTTGCAAAATCCTGAAGGGTTCTTGCTTATTTGTTGTTGTTTTTAATACCTCTTGTCAAACATGTTTTTTTTCCCCAGACCTCAAGCTATCTCTTGCTCTTTTTTTGAGGGCTTAGTGAGGAGAACTACTTTTCCCCCCATAGACCTCTCTGCAAATTGCTTTTCAATAATCCCAGCCCAACCTGCTGGCAGTTGTATTCTCCATAACAATGCAACTTGCAAATACATCACCTGCAATTATAACTGGAGCTTTGATGTCAGACCAATTTAAAGATAGAGAATCTGGGTCTAATTAGGGCAGCTCAAGCTCAGACTGATAAGGGCCACCTTCTTCATAGCTCCAGGGAGTTGAAAGCAGCCCCAAAGAGGCAGGAGTCAGTTGGAAATATTTTCAAGGCATTTCAAAGCACACCTCATGGTAAAACAGGATTCTGGTGTCTACATCTACTTGCATGGACTCATTAGCATGCCTGAGTCCAGCCATGCAAAATAATTCCTCAGTGTTTAAAAAAGACAGTGACAAAGGGAGGGCCACATATTGGAAGATGCAACCCAGAGTAAGTCCCCTCAGATGTCACCCCTGCTTAAAACCCTTCAGTGGCTCCCCATTGCTCTTAGATTAAAAACCCATTTCCTTGGTACCCAAAGACACTTCAGGGCCTGGGAGGTATACCCAGCCTCTCTTACTTCAGTCTCCCCTTAGTTATAGACCTAGCCATGCAAGCCTTCTTTCTGTTCCTTGACCCATTCAGAGCACTTAACATTGTTGTGCCCTCTATCTAGAACCTTCTTCTCCCTGAACTTTGCATAGCTGCCTTCTTGTCTTCTTTAATGTTGGAGAAATCCTCCCTGACCACACTATGGAGAGCACCTTGGGTGGTGCAAATGGTTTGCATCTGACCACTAATGTAAAGGAAACCCTGGCTGTGCAGTGATTACATGCTACAACTGCTAACCAAAATGTCAGCAGTTCAAATCCACCAGGCATTCCTTGGAAACTCTATGAGGCAGTTCTACTCTGTCCCATAGTGTCGCTGTGAGTCAGAGTCAACTCGACCTCAGGTTGGCTGTTTGAACCCATCAAGCAGTGCTGCACAAGACAGGCCTGGAGATCTGCTTTAGTAAAATTTAAAACTAAACCCACGGTCACTAAGTTATTTTCAACTCACAGCAATCCTATAAGACAAAGTAGAACTGTCCCATAGTGTTCCCAGGGAGCGGCTGACAGATTTGAACTGCCAACCTTTTAGTTAGCAGCTAGGCTCTTAAGCACTGTAGCAGCAGATATCTCCTTTGTAAAGATTACAGATATGAAAAACTCTATGGAGCAGTTTCCACTGTCATAAATGGGGTGGCTGTGAGCCAGACTGATGCCATGGCAACAGATCTGGTTTGGGGTTTACTTGCCCCTACTCTTTCTCGCATTTCCTCCTGCTTCATTCTTTTGTGCCATCTTTATTCATCATTTTTTTCTGTTTTTTTTTTTTTTAAATTATGATTGAATGAAAATGTACATTCGCATATAAATTCGCATGCTCACCTACATGCAGCTCCCACTGCTCTCCCTGCCCGGTGACAGCACACCCTTCCTCTCTGTTCCATAAATGTCCTATCCTCCTAACGGTCTCCTATCCCCTCCTCTCCACCCGCTTCCCTTCCTCCAGGAAGAGGTCAGCAGGATGACACCCTATACATGCATAGAGCCGTAAAATTCACACAAGATACAGTCACCCTGCATTGCCAAGTCCAATCCATTGCTGTCAGAAAAGTTGACCTTCATTATGATTTATGGACAGGGGCAGCATCAGGGCCAGGGGCCATGCTCCTAGGAGAACTCTTAAGCCCTCAGACCATCAGCTGTGGTCTTTTATTGGAGATTTCAGGGTGTACCTCTATTTATTTTCTTGTTGTCAGGGAGACTCCTCTCTGTGAGCTCCATCGTGGCTATCACTGGTGGTAGCCAGGCACCATCTGGTTCTTCTGGTCACGAGTCAGTGTAGAGACCCGCTCATGTCAGTCTCTCTGTCTTCTGGGTTCTCTTTTCCCCATATCCATCTTGTTCTCGGTGATCATCCATTCCTGTTGAGTTGGGACCATTTGCTGTACCCTCAGATGGCAGCTTGGCAGCTTCTAAGACCCCAGAAGATTCATCGTTTACTTTTCATATTGTATAGCTAGTGTCTCTGAGAAAAGTTCTATTCGAGAGCTCACCAGTACCTCTTACAGCAGCTAGCAGACAATAAAAAACTGTAGAGCGAACAAATTAACAAAAGACCAGGGAGCCCTTGTCATGATAAGACTCCCTGTCCGAGGTCATTAGTGAATGCCCCTAGCCTCTGCTTTGGCATTTCTGGTGACATGCTGTCCCCTTGGCCAAGGGAGCCCAATTTCCACAAAGCTGTTTTGAGTCTCCAAGGGGAAAAGATCTAAGGTAGAAATTGCTCAAAAGCATGCATTGCAATTGATAACCTGCTGGAAACAACCTCTCTGGCAATGAGCGGAATTCAGAGAAGTTCTTTGTTTTAGCTCCTGGCTCTGTCTGTACAAGGAGGCTTGAGACCAAATTTAGAGTAAGAAGAATAGGATACTACTGCTATAGTTATCTAGCATTTACTGGGTACATATGGTATGTCATATAGTGTACCAAATGCTGTACACGCCTTGCCTCCTTTAACACTTGTGATAACCTAAGAGGGTAAGTCCTAGTGCTGTCGTCCTTAGGTGCCATCAGTCACTTTTGACTCATAGCAATCCCATGTAACAGTAGAACCACCCCACAGGGTTTCCTAGGCTGCCATCTTTATGGGAGCTGGTTGCCAGGTCTTTCTACTGCAGAGCCACTGGGTGGGTTTGAACCACCAACCTTTCCATTAGCAGCTGAAGGCTTAACCGTTTGTGCCACCTTAAGCACTAGCATTGTTCCCATTTGGCAGGCAGGGAATGGCGCTCAGAGAGGGTAAGCAACTTGCTGGAAGTCACACAACCAGCTCAGGGGTAGCAAATTCTGGCTCTGCCCTCATTCTGCCCTATTTTCAGTCTGATAACCTCAGAAGCTAGGCCTGGGCAGAAAGAATTCTTGGCCAAAGCGGACGTTTCTACAAAGCTACCAGTGGACAATTAATTTGCAGTCAGGAGATGCCTCTGGGAACACTAGTAAACCAAGCCTCCACGCGTCAGCCCAGGTCTCCACGCATCAGGCTAGGTCTCCACGCATCAGCCCAGGTCTCCACAAACGGGGTGCTGGCCTGGCAAGAGGAGGAAAAGATGGTGAAGAGCCAGATGGGGCTGGTTGGGCCAAAGTCACTGCACTGTGGCTGCCTTGCTTGTGAGCCTTAGTCAGTGATTTCACATTTCAGTGGCTGGATCAGTTGGGTAATTCTCTGCTTAAGAATTGCTGGGATAAAATATTTCCTACTCTATAGTCAGGGCATGGTCTGGGCCCTCCAGAGGGCCTTTGAAAACAGCTAGTTTTGTGTTTAAGAGTAAAGTGTTGCTATAAAAAAATTTTAATACATTTCTCCAGCAATAGCCCTGGCCCCAGGTGCCTCTGGAAGAAAGGTCTCCAAAAGGATTTAGAAGGTTCCTAGGGAGGATGAAGGTTGGGGATCAGGCTGCTGGCTGAGGAGAAGCAACCGGGAGTCAGAGCGAGATGTCAGAGGCATCAGGGAGGCTCGATGTTCAGAAAGGTGGAAGATGGCAAAGGCAGCAGAAGAAGCTGCAACAGGAGCAAACGTTGTTATCTCTGGCAGAGTAGACAGTGCTGCGTGGTGACTGTCCCCAGATCCTCTAGCTACAAGTTGGGGGTGCTGGAAGTAGAAGTGATGCTTCTGTTCTGCTCTGGCCCCTGAGGACCCGCAGACATACCTGCCTTAGAAACCCATTTTTTCAGATCCTAACATGTCATGAGTCAGAACTGACTTGAAGGCAAAAGGGTTTTTGTTTATTTTTGGTTTAACACAAGGACATAGTGTGAGCTCTGATGCCAGAATCTCTAGATAGCAGGGCTTAGGGGTAGCCGGGGCACTGGTGGTTCAGTGGCCGAATTCTCTCCTTCCACTGAAGAGACCTGGGCTCTATTCCTGGCCAATGCACCTTATGTCTAGCCACCATCTGTCCATCACCAAAGTCTTGTACTTGGTTATGACACTAAATAGGTTTCAGAGGAGCTTCCAGCTGAGACAGACAAGGAAGAAAGATCTGGTAATGTACTTCCAGAAATCAGCAAGTGAAAACCCTACTAATCACAAGGGTCTGACACTTAGCCAGTCACAGGGGTAGCACAGAAGCAGGCAGTGTTTTGTTCCGCTGTGTGTAGGATCATCATGAATGGGTGAAAATTCATCATACCCAGCAACGTCAACAGGACTTAGGAGTTCCTGGACATTTTGAGAGGGGGATTGACTAGCTGATCTGTGTTAAGGCAGAATTTAAACAAGAAGACCATTGTATTTATCAGCTTGTGTGTCTATGAAAACTCTGGTGGTGTGGTGGTTAAGTGCTACGGCTGCTAAACAAAAGGCTGGCAGTTCAAATCCACCAGGCACTCCTTGGAAACTCTATGGGGCAGTTCTACTCTGTCCTACAGGGTTGCTATGAGTCAGAATCAACTCAGTGGCAAAGGGTTTGGTTTTCTTTTTGGTTTTGTGTGTTCATAGTGGATTCAGATTGACAGGCAGGGTTAGCCTTAGACTAGGGACCAATTTGATCCTCCCTGGAGCGTCTTCATGTCACTTGGCGGGACGGGGTCACAGTAATCATTCCTGTAAAGTCATCATCTCATAGTATGAGCAGGAGGAAGGAAAGAGAAAGAGAGAAAAATACATCCGGAGAAATCTATGACATTTATGGAATATTTCCATCTTAAAATTTCCTAGTATTAAACCCTCCAGGGATCTCAGAGGCTAATCTACCTGTGTATAGCCAGAACAACTGATTCAGGCAAACAGCCAGTCAACAACTAATTCTGACACAGACAGTCAGAATATTTGTTTTCCTAAAGAATTTGATCAATTCAGCCAAGGTGATTGATTTTCCTTCCCAAAAGGATTGTGGAAAACAGATGTCTCTGTCTCCTTGAGCATTTCTTCCATATTGGAAGCAAGGGAGGTGCCCTGCTGTTTCCAGGGTAGAATTTAGAATAGACAGGAGTAAATCTGTTGGTATGCCACCCCCCTCAAGTTCCTCAAAATCTCTCTAGACCAGGAAAGAAGCTTCTAGAAGCTATCCAGACCTTTGCACGTTGAACACAGTTGATTCTCTGATTATAGGTCTCACACAGCAATCTGGACCTAAAATAAGAGTTTGTGATCTTAAGATCAATCATTAAATGGACTGTAATCTTTATCAAAAGAAAAATAGTAGTAATTTCATATTTCAGTGGAGTTTTTAAAGAAAATACGACTCAACGATAACTTGAAAAGATGGTAAAATCAATTAAAAAGGCACAGATTTAATGACTCACAATGAATTTTCCAAACAAACAGCTCACATGCACGTATGAAAAAGGAAAATTTAGTAGCACAGGCAATTGTCACTGAGTCACTGTGACTCATGGTGACCCCACATGTGGTAGAGCAGAACTGCGCTCCTTCTGGTTTGCAGTGACTGTGACCTTCTGAAAGTAGATTACAGGGCCTTTCTTGCAAGTCACCTCTGGCTGGATTTGAATCCACAACCCACAACCTTTTAATAGTAGCTGAGTGTTTAACCCATTCAGGGACCCTTTAATGACATAACTCCTAGCCTCCAAGTTGATTTTGACTCATAGCAACAGATGAATAATTATAAGTAAATAAATAAGAAGGAACCCAACCAACCCACTGTCATCAAGTCAATTCTAACTCATAGAGAATAAGAAAGTAGATGAAATTATCCACATCCCAAAGATGTGGAGATGGTTGGCACGGGCGTAGGGTTGTCCTGACTGCTGCAAAGTTAGATAAAGCAACTACTATCTACATGGCCAAATATCATTTTTCCAATATTGAGATAATTGGAGCTACAAAGTATATTTCCCAGCAGTGGGTATAGGGATTGGTCCTGGATGGTTTTTTTGGTAGGACCTTCATCTGCCAGCAGTTGCTTGACTCTCAGTTGGCATCACAGGCAGAACCATCAGCCAGATCCCTTCCCCTCCAGTGGGGGGCAGAGCGGGGTTGTGAGGAGAAGGGATAGGGGACCTCAGAAGATTGTTGGCTGTTTTAGTCAATGAGTGCTGCTCTAACAGAAATACCACAGAGTGGATGGCTTTAACAAAGGAAAGTTTATCTGTTCACAGTCTGGTAGGCTACCAGTCCAAATTTAGGCTGTCCGTTCGAGGGGGAGGGTTTTCCCTTGTCAGCTCTGGAGGAAAGTCCTTGTTGATCCGTCTCTGCTCAGGGAGCATCTTGGCGCAGCAGCCTCGGGTCTGAAGGACTTACTCTACTCCTGGCGCTGCTGTCTTGATGGTGTGAGGTTCCCAAATCTCTCTGCCACTTTTCCCTTTATAGCTCAATAGACTTAACACCTTAAAGCCTGTTCTATCACCACGACTGCTGCCCACCCACCCTCGTTAACATCATAGAGGCAGGAATTCCAACATGGAGGAACATCACACAATACCAGAAATTATTAATGGTTACAGATTTTGGGGGGACACATTCAACTCCTGACACTGACATTGTGTTCAGTGGACTGGAAAATCTCTTCAAGATTTCTAAGGCCTCCTGCCCGAAGATCGTTTACTGAGTCTTTAGGTATATTCAACATTTTCAATTTAAGGAAGAAAAGAGCCGAGTCATTATCCATGTCTTATTTCTAGAATCCCTTTGGCCCTCCACCCTACAAGTTGACCAAGTAGAGGGACTAAGAAGTGTTACAGCTGTGACCAGAGAATCAGTGGCATGTTGTGACTCAGAGCAGAAATTCTGAAGTACTTGCTCTGCTTTTGCTTTGTGCTGGCTGCATAAACTTAAGCAAGTTACTTAATCCTGTTGGAACTATGAAAGAGAACATAAAATCACACTTGCTTCATAGGTTAATGTCAGGATTCAGTGAGTGCATCAATAACAAATGCCGTTACTGTCGTGTCTGAGATGGAGTAAGGCTTGTATCAGGTGTAATGATTATCACTGGCAGACCTTGGCCTGGGAGGGAATATTGTGGGATCTGGGTAATAGGTTTCTGCAAAATTTCAAAGTGGGGCTGACGTTATGATGCAAATACACATCAAAATGATTGGGTAAGATAAAAAAAAATAAGAAAAGATCAAAAAGTAAGAACACTGAAGATTCAATGCTATTTAGTGATCACTTACTATGCCAAACGCTCTACATTTCTCATTACTATATCCACTGATCCTGAGAAGTGGGTCCTATTTTTTTATACCCATTGTACAGATGAGAAAATTGAGTCCTAGAGGGTGTCAATAACTTACTCACATCACACTGCTGGTCAGGTAGCACTAGGCTTCAAACCTAGGCAAGACTAGGGTTTCTAAGTCCTAAGTTCCACTGCTGTGAGATTTCCAGTCCAGGATCACCTCAGAGAGAAGGATGGGTCTGGAACGCAGAGTGCCTGGCTTGGAATTTAGGAGACAAGCTAGGCATGTGGGGAGCACAGGATCCCTGCTGCTACGACCCAGCCTGAGACCTCTCCCAAGGAAGAGAGACCCTCACCCAAGTTCCCACTTAGCTCAGTTCTCTCACAGCTGGCACTTGCTCTCTGGCTCCTGGGTTAACAGGCCCCACTCAGCTCCGTGTTTCCTCTTTTCTGCACTTCTCACCCAGGAATAAGCCACAGTTTTTTCCAGATCCTTCTCACTTGGTGGGGTTCGGGAGGACCTGGTAACACATACATGTGCGCGCGCACGCGCGCACACACACACACACACACACACACACACATGATAATAGCAACTCCCGTCTCAGAGACCAGATACCTTACCCGCACAACATTGTCGGGAAGAAAGAGGTGCAAGCCCAGCCTTCCAGGGCTGTGATTAGTTTGGGGTAACCCTGGACTTCATAGCACTCTTTTCTCGGGCTCCTAGCCACATGCACAATCTTTGGTAATACTGGAGCTAGCAGCCTGAATGCACTCACTCAGGGACCACCTGGGAGGCTGCATGGTATTAACAACACTACGAGGACACCCTTCATAAGGTGGCAGCTGCAGAGCCCAAGCAGCTAGGGGTGGGGCAGGGGGGCGCCAGAACTGCAGTCCCCATCCCCACCCTAGAGACACCACCTGTCCTGGCTGCCCATGGCCCTGGCTCTATCATGCTCTCAGCCACTGTCATCCAGCCTGGTAGAAAATTTGACTTAAACCCAGTTGCGTGCTCAGGATCCCAAGACAAAGGAAGTGTTTCATCAGGACGGCAAGGAGGAGAGCCTGTTGTATCAAGAGGCTGGGCTTCTGCCCAACATATTGCCTATTTTTCTGATGGCTAGAAACCCTCCCGGCTGTCAGTTTCCTAAGCTGTTAAATGGATACTGTTTAGTCATGCAGGGCTACTATAACAGAAATACCAGAAGTGGATGGGTTTAACAGAGAGAAAGGTACGCCCTCACAGTCTGATCACTGCTGTCAAGTCCGACTCATAGCAACCCTAGAGGTTAGAGTAGAACTGCCCCATAGAGTTTCCAAGGAGTGCCTGGTGGATTTGAACTGCTGACTTTTTGGTTAGCAGAGAAGCCAGAAGTCCAAATTCAGGGCATCAGCTCCATGAGAAGGCTTTATTTCACACTGTGTGCTCAAGGGGAAGGTCCTTGCCATCAATCTTCCCCTGGTCAAGGAGCTTCTCAGTGCAGGGACCTTGGCTCTTGTTTCTTGGTGTGAAATTCCCCTATCTCTCTGTTCACTTGTCTCTTATATCTCCAAAGAGCTCAGTTTACACAGTCTAACCTTGTAGGTTGAGTCCTGCCTAATTAACATAAAGGTATTGATGGTGCCTTGTTAACATCACAGAGGCGGGACTTGAACAACACAGAGGAAAATTGCACCAGATGACACAACAGTAGACAACCCCGTGGTTCTGGGAATCTTGGACTAGCCAAGCTGGTATACATTTTGGGGGGACACAGTTCCGTCCAGGAAACCCTGGTGGCATAGTGATTAAGAACTACAACTGCTAACCAAAGGGTAGGTGGCTCAAATTCACCAAGTGCTCCTTGGGAACCCTATGGGACACTTCTACTCTGTCCTATAGAGCCACTATAAATCAGAACTGACTCAATGGCTATGGTCTTCTGTTTTTATTTTTGTCTTTTAATTCAATCTATAGAAGGTATAATGCCATCTTCAGTGTGTGAGAAGCTGAAGAATGTAATCATATCTAAAGGACTCAGCACAGTGACTGTCACATGCAGTCAGGGTCATCACAGGGCTAGTCCAAGGGATTCATGGAGAAAAATGATGTCCATGACTTTTACCTTCCTGGCCTGGGCTTTGAGAGAACAGGGGAGGGGTGATGGAAGCATCTAGACTGGAAAAGGAGTTGGAGAAGACAAGTGTTAGAAGAAAAGAGAAGCTGACCTCCTCCAAGGACTGGCTGCTGACAACAGGTACTGGGCTAGAAACTGAAGACGCTATTTCATTCTGGCCTCACTCCAGCCCAGCCGGGCAGGCAGGGTTACACCCATTTCACAGAAGACAACACTGATACTTGACAATCAGAGACGCGTTTCAGGACTTCCTGCTCTCTAGGCTGGTGTGTTGGGGTTTGATGCCAGCTCCAGCTGGTCTTCTCTGTGAGTGGACTTGTCATGCACAGCTGGTGAAGAGAAAAGCTACCTCCCAGATGTCAACACCAATCAGTCCAGTGTTCCCTTGGTAGATGAAGAAACCAGGCTCAGAGAGGTTCAGTCACTTACCCAAAGACACACAGTGACAGGACCAGGACCAGTGCCCAGATCCACAAGATCATGCTGAGTCACTTCAGAATCACCTCCAAACTCTCCCAGCTCAGAAGCTCAGACTTGGGTTTGAAAGAGAAAAAGATCTCTAAATGCGTGTAAAGAAAATCCCAGGGTCTCTCTGTGAGAAATCTGAGTGAACCTTCCTCTCTGGCTTTTTTCATCCCACACCAGGGAGTGTGCCCTCCTGCAGAGTTGCTTCCTCCCTCTGCTTGCCACCAGCTGACTCTGACAATGAATATTATTTCCTCATCACAAGCCTTCGGAGGAGAAAGGATCAAACGCCTCACTTTCAGGACTCACGAACTATTGTGGAAAGGGTAATAGAGCCCGGAAAATGTGATTTTTCAAGAAACATTTGTATCTCGAAAATATCCCTTGTGTCAAAGGCCGTGTCATCTGAAAGAGCGTGCTTCCCAGTCTTGAAAGGATTTGGGTAGCTGTTGCTGAGAGCTGTGCCCAGCAAAAGGGATTCGGTTAAAATTCTCTTTGTGAAGCAAAGCTGAGATCACAGCCCCTGTCTGCTTGAGCAGCCCTGTGCCTTCAACAAGAAATATGAGAAAAGTAATGACAGTTGTACTATTCACAATGATAACTACTATCGTTATGAGCTGCGGAGTCAGTTCTAACTCATAGCAACCTGATAGGGAAGAGTAGAATTGCCCCATAAAGTTTCCAAGGAGTAGCTGATGGATTTGAACAGCTAACCTTTTGGTTAGCAGCCAAACTCCTAACCACTATGCTATCCTGGCTCTATAATAACTACTATTGAGTGGTTGTTCATTCATGCAGCAGGTATTGTGCTAAGTATGTTATACTATCTCATCTCACACTCACCCTTCCCCAACAAAATAGGTAATATAGGTACATTACTATTTTACAAATGAGATATTTCAGCATCAGAGAGGTCAAGTAACTTGGCCAAGGACACACAGAAGCTTAGGAGCCAGGTTTTGAACCTGAGACACATGCCTTCAAGCTTGACCCTTACCCACAACGACATTGATTACAGTATCTCATAGTTTCATAAAAACATCAGCTGCTGACACATTTGCCTACCTTCCTTTCAGCCTGGTATTGCCAAATGTCTGCTCTTACCTGTGGAGTCTAGGCAATCATTACAAGGCTTTCAGTTATCCGGTCAACGAGCATCCCTATGCAATGACCATCTCTTGGGAGACAGGCACTGTCCTCAGATCTGGCGATCAAAACATGAAGATGTTCTGCTTTCAAGGGTCCTGTTGTCTACTGGAGTGGCAGGACATACCCAGAAAAATGACTGCCCCAAGTGGCAATGTAACAAGGCATAGAGGGGACAGACAAGGAGCAGCTGATCCTGAGGAGAATGCGGCACTCAATCTCCATCTCTAGAAAACTTGCAGGGTGAAGGGGGTTTACCAGACACAGAGAGAGGCTCATGGAACAGCATTTCATGCTGAAGGCCCAGCATGCACAGCAGCTCAGAGGCCCAAAAGGCCCAGCAGTCTAGAGAACAGCTGGAAAAGCAAGCTGGGTATTCAAGCATCACCGTGACCCTCTTATTGGACATTCAGCACTTGTAGCCATGACGGACGCCCTGAGGCTGACTTTCTGGTCCACACCCCTGACCCCCTTCTTTCATTCCTGTATCTGATGCATAGCTGACTCTTCCCTTAGATTGGATGTGTTTCTCATCTTGACAGTTGCTCACTCAGCAAGATTCTGATTCACAGCATCTCCTGACTTTTATGCTGCTGCTATTGTTGTTGTTGTTGCGTAGTGTGTGGGCCAGTCAAATCTGACTCATGGTGACCCCATGTGACAGAGCAGAACTACCTCCTAGGACTTCCTGGGCTGTCATCTTTACAGAAGCAGACCCCAGGTCTTCTCTCCTTTGGAGCTGCTGATGGGTTCAAACCACCAGCCTTTCAGTTAGCAGCTGAGTCCTTAACCATTGTGCAACCAGGGTTCTTTGGATTTAGTGCTACCAGAGCCTAAATTTCATTTTACATGGACCCACAATAAACACTCATGGAAGTTCCTGTCAATCCAAAAGACTCATTACATTGGGCAAATCACCTGGCAAAAGATTTTGAAGTGTTAAAAAAACAAAGAGGTCACCTTGAAGACTAAGGTGAACCTCACCCCAATCCATGGCATTTTCAATTGCATCACGTGCATGCAAAAGCTAGCCAATGAATAAGAAAGATCAAAGAAGAATTGATACCTTTGAATTGTGGTGTTGGTGAAGAATAAGGAATATACCTTGGACTGCCAAAAGAACTAAGCAATCTATCTTAGAAGAAATAAAACCATAATACTCCTGAGGACCAAAGATAGAGAAACCATGTCTCAGATACTTTGGACATGTCAGGAGGAATCAGTCCCTGGAGAACGGCATCATTCTTGGTAGAGTGTCAGTGAAAGACGGGTACCCTCAATGAGATGGATTGACAAAGTGGCTCCAACAACGGGCTCAAGAATAGCAACAATTGTGAGGATGGCACAGGACCAGAAGTGTTTCATTCTGTTGTTTGTAGGGTCACTATGGGTTGGGACCAACTCAACACCACGTAACAACAACATAGCACCTCATTCATTCTTATAACCACTCCAGGAGGAATCCTCTTCATTTTACAATTGAAGAAACCAGAGAAAGAGTCACTCTTGACCCCATCTGTTAGAGATCACCTGTGTCACCTGCTCTACCGGGCATGCATCTCAGGAGAACCCAAACTTTCACTAGTGGGTGGGCAGAGTCAGGGACCACAGAACCACAAAATCTGGGGGCAAGTCCTAATCAAAGATCATAGCTTGACCATAGAAAGGCATTAACTTGCTGTTAAACGAAGAGTAAAATTATTTAGAGAGAGAAATAGAATTGTTTAGAAGATATCATTCCTTGGTATCTCATGTGCTAATGGAAAATTATGCCACAACTTGCTGCTTTTTGTTATGCCTTTGGACTTCTCCATTTGTACCCCTGGTTCCCCAGCAAATGACATAGTGAATGGGTGTGCTCCATGCAATAAGAAAACAGACACCATGTCATCCAAGGCATTTCCTTTCAGGCTCTGTTGCTAAAAATGTTCAGCTCAGGTCATTGCCCAAGTCTGGAAATCTCCGTGGGCCAGGTCCTCAAAGCAATGGCTCCTTTTCCCACTTCCGTCAGATAATCTCTGTTTCCTTTCATTTGGCTGAGCACTGCCCTTTAACATGTGAACTTCTGAGCCTTTGGGAAAAAGCTGAGTAGCAAACCCTAAATGCTCAGAGTTACAAGGAAACAGGCCAGTAGCATCAGGTCTCTGAGGGACTGGCAGGAAAACGAGCTTTCCTGGATGGCAGAGCTCACATCTGGAGAAGACAGACAGAACAGGAAACATGATAAAAAAGGAGTCATCTTAGCCAAGTGGCAATTTCTTCACCCAAGACATGGATAAGCGTGTATGCCAGCATCTGTACCCTGCCTGGAGCATAGCAGGAGTGGTTGATTCTGTCTCAAAACTGGTTCAAGTCTTTAGACTAATTTTGATGGTTGATTCAATCTCCAAAAAGTCAAAATTTTCTTTTATCTTGTCATCATAGACTACAATACTTCCTCCCTGATATCTTAACTATCTGAGTAAATACAAATGAGCAATTTTTTTTCTTGATGTATTTGTTCACACAGCACATATCTGCACAAGTAGATCAGAATGTATGAAAATACCAGCCAGCCTCACTCTAGGGACAGGAGAAGGGATATAAATATGAATCATCTAGTTTAGGTTTCTGCCAAGATTGAGGTCACAAAGTTCGTGTCTCTCTTTTCTCCTCTTCCTGCCCTAATTGTTGATTTGGATCTAATCTTGGCTAGCATAGAGTTTGGATTTTGATAGCTTGGGGTGCCTTTTCTAGAACAAAGAATCTTGAGAAGAGATATTTCAATAGACAGCACTTTTGCTTCCCCCCAACTCTGTCTTCCCTGGGTTATTTTGGTATGTCCTTTCCAGATATGAGTCAAGACACCAGATGTGAGCACATAACCCTGCCCCCATCTGTAAATCAGCAGTGACATGAGTGACCTCCTCCATGATGGTGGGAAGAAGGATGGCAGAGTCCTCAGCCAGCTTCCGAAGGTTCCCAGGATTCAGGGCTAGTCACAGGTAGTGCAGGTAAAGTGGTAAACAAAGAGAAAGCAAATGATACCAGGGAGACCCCTGCACATCTGCAAAGATGCCTGGTTCTCTAGGACTCAGCTTGGCAGGTAGACAGGTGCAGAGCCAGACTTCCTTACCTAGGGAGGTCTTAAATGGAAGGAAAAACACCCTTGAATCTGTCAGACACTTTGCTCAGTGTGGTTCAGTGATACTACCAACTCACATTGTGGTTATGAGCCTGTATGTCCCATCATAGTTTGTCACGCTATTGACTTGAACTACAGACTGCTTACCAGTTAGGGGAATGTTTCCTCTAACAGCTTCTTTACATGTAAGAGATCTTATCCACAAGATTGGAAAAAAAAAGAAAAAGCAAACAGTATTGATCAGATGACGTGAGGGGCCTAAAGGCCATAGTCTCCATTCAGCAGATCTCTGATGGACTCAACAGCTGAGCCAGTAGGCACAACCCAAATGCAAATTCATTGCCATCAAGTCAATTCTGACTCACTGCAATCCTACAGGATAGAGCAGAACTGTCCTGTAGGGTATCCAAGGCTGTCAGTCTTTACACAAGTGTACTGGCCACATTTTCTCCCATGGATTGGCTGGTGGGTTTGAATGGCTGACCTCCCGGTTAGCAGCTCAGTGCCAACCTTTTGGCTAGCAGCCCAGTGCTTAAACACTGTACCCCTAGGGCTCTTGGGCAGGCATAGACATGCCCCCTGTCACACATACACACAACACACCAACAAATTCACTTTCCAATATGAAGAGCATGCTTCTGATTGCCAAAATAAAGAAGGACCCAGGCATCAATTATTCCCCAAATAGGATGTTTTGTTCCCCTTTAACTTTGTTCTGCATGTTCAGAAGTAAACCAATGTTGATTATTTTTCCCTTAGAACAAAGTGGCCACAGCCACTTCTTAAGCCCTGTGGCCAGCCTCCCAAAATGTGCCAACTAAGTATTTATCACAGCGCAACATAGGGTCAACTTGAGTTCATTAGTTTTTCTGATTATCCCCAGCATTTGATGTGAGAAGGGAGTGCTGCAAATACTGTAAATATTTACAGAACACTCAGATTGGAGAATCTGGCTTTGACTCCCAGTAACTCACCCTCCATCTCTCCCATAGGCAAGACAGACGGCAGTGCACGTGCTTCGAGTGAAAAACTCACAGAAACCTATCTGAACTTCTGCCACGGGCAGAAATAACCGCTTACAGAAGCAACAGCTAAACGAAGGTGCCCAGAGCTTTGCGTTTCTATAACGAAAATGCCTTTAATTATTCATAAACATGAGGATTTAACACTATTTATAGTATTAAAGTTAATCATTTATTTAGCATAGTTTTTCCGAAAGAGTTCAAGATAACCTTTCTAATACTCATTAAGTAGCAACTTGTAATCATGAGTGTGTCTTCCTTTTCTGTCTCCCTGGTTAGTTCACAGATGTCCCAAGGACGTGGGTGGTGTCTGACTGGCTTGCTCCTTTACTCTGTGTTTAGAGCAGGGCCTTCTATGTAGTTGATTCTTACCACATATCCATAGGTTGAACAAATCAGTTTACCCAACCTGTTGCCGTCGAGTAGATTCTGACTTGTAGTGAACCTGAAGGACAGAGGAGAACTGTCCCATAGAGTTTCCAAGGAAGGAGCCCTCATTGTTAAGTGCTTGGCTGCTAATTGAAAGATTGGCAGTTAAAACTCAGAAGTTGCTTGGTGGGAGAAAGACATGGCCATCTGCTTCCATAAAGATTACCACCTACCCTGCCCTACAGGGTGGCTAAGAGTTGGGATTGACTCAACAGTAATGAGTTTGGTTTGGTTGAATTTTTTCAGGAGACAGACTGCCACTTCTTTCTCCTGCAGAGCAGCTAGTGGGTTCTAACTGCCAACCTCTCAGTTTATCAGCTGAGGGCTTAACCAGTATACCACTAGTGCTCCTTGTCAACACATACATGGATTGGGTAAATCAACTTGGACCTTTTGTTCATTTGACTTTCAAAGATGCACAAACAATGTATCATTTTGACTTATAAGCTCAACTAAGTTAAATTCTCAAATTTGAGTTAGTAACTACAAGTCCTCTCCATGATAGATTTTGGGGGTCTTCTAGGAAGCCCTGTCAATGCCCCTCACCACCCATAACATAAACTATTTGTGCTCACCTCCTAACCAACGAGTTGAATGTTAAAATTCACCCAGTGGTGCCACAGAAAAGAGATCTGGCAATCTACTTCTATAAGATCAAAGCCGTCGAAAATTCCATGGAGCAAAGTTCTCTGAAAGACGTGGGGTCTTCATGAATTGGAACTGACTCAATAGCAACGGGATTTTTTTTTTTTTGTTTTAGGGGTACCTGAAAGAATCAGGAGATCTGCTCCTTCTACACTGTGAGACTTTGGACAAGCACTAACTAGACAAATGACCAAGGGCTCTTGGAGTCCTTGGAATTTCTGGGATCCATAAATGGGCTTCAGGAGCTAGGAACCTCTGGAAATTATATGTGAGAATGTACTTGACCTAAATACGCGCTTATGCCTGGTGAGCCAGAGTCCACAGCTTTCCTGGTTGTTAAGCACCATCATGACAGTTCTGATTCATTGTCACCCTGTGTACAACTGAACAAAACACTGCCTGATCTTGTGCCACCCTCACAATCGTTGTTAGACTTGAGCCCATTGTTGCAGCCACTGGGTCACAATCCTTCTGATTGAGGATCTTGTTTCTCGCTGACCCTCAGATGGGACATTATAAGCACGTCCGTCTCCAGTAACTCATCCTTCTTGATACCATGTCCAAAGTAAGTGAGAAGTCTGGCCATCCTCACTTCTAAGGAACATTCTGACTGTACTTCTTCCAAGGCAGATTTATTCATTCTTCTGGCGGTCCATGGCGTCTTCAGTGTTCTTCACTAACACTACGATTTAAAGGAATTAAATTCTTCAGTCTTCCTTATTCATTGTCCAGCCTCCTCATGCATGTGAGGCACTATGGTTTTAGTTAGGTTCTTTAATTAATCTATAATTAAAGTAAAGCTAAGAACTACTCTCAGTGTTTCTTCAAAAATTGAGGATAGTGGCAGGACAGATGATGTCTGACACGTAAGTCAAGGTCTTTTGTATCACACACTCACACTCACAGCTTGGCCTACCCCTTCTAGCCCACACCTCTGACTGAGGTTTGATCCAACCCTACTCCATCTGAAATCATTCCTTCACTCAGTGCTCTGAAATAGACACACAGCTCAGCTGACCAGGACTAAGGCCCTGTGGACTAGCTCGTCATATGGTCCTTTCCTGCCCTATATCCACTCCTGTACCCAGACTTTCCTTTTTCCTCTTTAACTAAGTGTACAAGATTGCACAGAGCTTTCTGTGCTTCTTCTCCAGGCGATATTATTTCCTATCTGGACTAGTCTGATAGCTGGCTTTGTGGAATGTTTTTGAGAAAAGCTACACAATTGTTCTCTAGAACCATGAGAAAAGTGACCATAGGGCCAATTGCCCCATTCTGTGTAAGCAGCAGTGAGCAAAGCCAAGTCTTGGGTCTTGCAGCCTAGAATTCCAGCCAGGAATTGGGGAGAGATAGCTAGCCCCGTTGCTAGCAGTTTCTAATGACTATGCATCAACATTGATTTAGTAAAAGTAATATTTGTCCTCAAAGTCTAGCCTTTTTGCCCATTATTTCACTATTACCATACTCTCCCTTTAAGTCTGGACTTTTCCATTTGTAAGATCTATTAAAAATGCAATGACATCATCAGTAGGGGTAGAGTTTGGGGTTTTAAGTTTCCTTTTTAAGGTTATCAATGAACAGCTCAAATAAATTCTCACTTTATTAGTAAGCCCAAGAAAATCTGCTAAGTATAACAGAGTGAGTCATTTGGCTTCTGTGGGCTTTTGTTTTCTCATCTATGAAATGAGATGATCAGACTAGCAAGCAAATAGGCTTCAACCCTAATGTAGCTCTAGTTGCCTAGACTCTTGCTTCTGAAACTCTACTGTGTATACAGATCACCCAGGGATCTTGTTAGATGCAGATTCCATTCCAACAGTCCTGGAGACAGGCTTGAGATTCTAAAGTTCTGTCAAATTCCCAGGTGATTCATTGCTTCTGGTGCATGGAGCGTGCTTTGAGTAGCAGGATTCTATACTGCTGTGTTGGAAAAGTTTCAAGGCAACCACAACACATGATGAAAGACGAGGATGACCAATCAGTACAACCCATCCTGGGACCAAGAGAGGGGGCAAAACAGCTGCTAATTCCTGATGCTCAAGACTATGTATTTTTTAAGGAATTTTCACCAAAATCTAACACAATGTTTATCGAAGTATGGTCCCCTAGTCCCACAACAAAAACATCACCTAGGAATTTGTTAAAGATGCAAATTCTTAGATCCAACATCTACTGAAAGAAACCCTGGTGGTGCAATGGTTAAGCATGTGGCTGCTAACTGAAAGGTGGACAGTTCAAACTTACCCAGCATTTCCATGGGAGGAAGACCTGGTGATCTGCTTCCATAAAGATTACAGCCACGAAAATTCTATTGGATAGGCAGCATTTGTCAGATGTGTTTGCTACGAGTCAGAATTAACTCAGTGGTGCCTAGCAACAACAGCAGAACTATTGAATCAGAACCCAGGAATGTGGGGTTTAGCAAGCCCTGTGGGTATTGCTGGTACACACTCACACTGCAGAACCTTTAATGGAAATATAAGTCTTCTATGGAATGGATGATTATAAGCCAAAATTATCAAGGAGTACAGGTTAGGCATGAAAAATGCAGGTATTTCAAAGAAGGAAAGGAGTCCAGATAATAGAGTTAGGATAAGTCCCCAAACAAACCCTGCCTACTTCATTCTGCTATTTAACTGTGAAACTCTGATCAAAATCATTAAATACTAAGAGAGTACCTCAAGTTTCCTTGGTCTCCCCCAGTAAAGATTATTTTCCAGTCCACAAAATGTGCATCTGGTTCATGTTCTAAAAACTAATCAGAACTTAACATAGTAGCATGATCTGTTTGTCATTTCCATAGTCTTGGAAATGGGGCCAGGTAAGCCCTGAACCAAACTCAGTATTGTTCACAGCTGACACCTAAGCTGAGACTCCAGCTTGACCAACTGTCTCTTTCCTGATTGGACTATTTATTTTTATATTGTGTGAACATTTTAAATAGCTGGCCCTGGAGAGAGTTGGTTGCTAAAACCTTGGCCTCCAAGTAGAGTCCTAGCCCTGGGGAGGTTCAAGAGGACAGTCCAAGTGTCTGTGACTCCTTCGAAATGAAGGGAAAACAATTGACACTAAAAATCAAGTAAAACAACTCTCAGGTGCAAAATAGAGGATGACTCACAGCTGGAGGCAAAGAAGCTGCCAGTCTATTCAATGACATCAATTTAATTGGGTGTTTGGCACTTGGCTTGGCTAACAAAATCTTAGGTACCAACAGTAGTTCCCAGGCCAGAAGTTAGTCTGCACTGGGGAGAAGCAGCATCTCTACTTGTTGGACATTGTGGCTTGGAGTTGAGGAGAGAAAAACCCAATTCAGGTACCCCAAGGTAGGCAGCATTTTGACTTTCAGAATGAACCTGAGATCCAGTTTGGAAGTCAAGGATGACAGTTCTCTTCTGGGCTTGAGAGAACATAGTTTGCAGAAGGAGCCCACAGATTCTTAGTCCATGGATGACTAGGCATAGTCTTATATTTAGACTCTCCCACTCACTTCTTATAGCCCCCAAATAGGTGAAAAGTTGGACACAACCTAAATGTCTAACTTTAGGAAAAAGATTGGGAGAATTATGCTATCTTGATACCCTTTACCCCTTAGTCAGTATAAATGTTCACCAAGAATTTCTAATGACATGGTGTAAGGCTAGTGACAGCATACAAAATAAAAAAGTAGGATACAAAATTCTGGTAATGGTATGTTTTCAACTCTGTCCAACAGACGTAGAAAAGTGACCACATTTTGAAAGTTGTTTCCATTGAAGATTCTTCATCTTGTTTAAGCGTATTTTCCAAAATTCTCATAACTTTATGAATTTATTGTGTACAGAAACAAAAATAGTTTTTTTTACATTTTTTCTACTGTGATTAAGTGAAAGCTTGCAATTTGCCATACAAAACCATGAGTACCTACCTCTCTGCAACTCTATCTGCTCTCCTTATCCTATGACAGCATATTCTTCTGTTTCACTTTTTTACATTCAGTATCCACTCAACCAATCCTTGTCCCCTCCTCTGCATTCTCTCCTCTATCCTCTAAAAAAAAAAACAGTAGGACAGCTTCGTATATATTAAACTATAAAGTACATACACCACATGCATCATTCCGTGTCCCCATATCCAGTGTGATCTCTGTCTGGAGTGTTGGCTTTAGTACTGGTTTCAGCTCTTGGCTAGTAGCAAGTCCAGGGGCCACATTTTCAGGGCACCCTCCTGGTTGTTGGACCATCAGGTCTAGTCTTTTAATACAGTTCTAGATCTGCACACCCTTCTTTCTCATGCTACATCAGGGCTCTACATTGTGTTCCCTGTCAGGGCTGTCTTTGCAAAAATAGTTTCAAAAAATAATTTTGCTACTACTCAGAGGGGTCACTTGAATCTGACTGGCTTGTTCTCAGCATCTGGCTTGCATGTTTTTTCTACCTCTTCACTCCAAGCCATTTCTTCTACCTGGTGTACTATACTCTCTCTTCTCTGCTTATCCAAACCTGGCCTACCTGTTGAATGCCCCCTATTCCTCCACAGAAGTTTCTGGAACCATTGTTACTTGAGGATGTATCCTCAATCATTTCATCTATCCTATTTGTAGAATCTTGGAATGTTATTGTTGCTAGCTGCCTTCAAGTCAGCTCCTGATTCACGGGCATGCAGCTGTGCACAATGGAGTGAACTGATGATGAGTTCATTGGAATGTGGGGGGGTATTTAATTGTCAGCATCTGTCTCAATGTGCAGGCTGCACACCCACCAATTACATAGAGTGGGAGTCAGGCCCAGACATTAGAATATTTTAAAGCTCTCCAGGTGATTCTAATGTATAGCCAGAACTGAGAACCACTGGTCAAAAGCCAAAGGTGACCTCCTCCATAGATAACAGGCATTTGACCTCCAACATCTGGGTCAATTCTAATTCAGATATCTGTCAAGTTGATCCCACATAAATCATAAAAGCTTCCTGGAAACCCTAATGTTCTAGTGTTTAGTTATTTCTCTGAGACGCTGTCTTGGACAACACATTTTTTTGGTTGGGTCAGATATATTGGTTTTGGATTCTAGTAGGGTTGATAGATTTCACAAATAAAAATACAGGAGATCCAATAAAACCTTAATTTCAGGCAAATAAAGATTAGATAGTTGTTTTGCTTTGTTATTAGGTAAATATATCTCAAATATTGCATGGGGCATACCCGTACACTAAAAATTTATTCATTGGAAACACAAACATAAGTGAACGTACTGTATTTTATCCAGCAACTCTTGCTTCAGAAGATGAGATGTCTGTACTTGAGGGCTTGTATTTCATGTAGTGCTCTTATATAGTCAGGGCTGAGCTGTTTTTGGCTGAGTGACAGACAGATAACCAACTCCCCAGTTAGTGAGGAGAGAGGCCTCACTTTCCAGGTCTTCTCACTGAGGAAGATTGTTAGTAAAACTATACTTGCTTCCAGCCTGTGTTGAGTTTGAGAATCAGTGGCCTGTATTGAATAGCAGCTCAAAGTATCATGTTCTGAAATGAGAGCATTTTAGGTCTAGGTATCGTCTCTTCCTGCTAAATGTATGATGCTAGGCAAGTGATCTAACTTCCTTGAGTCTCAACTTTCTTATCTGTAAAACAGGATAATAATGGGTTTCTACCTAACTGATTGGTTGAAGATTATTAGATGAGATGTTATTAATAAAGTGCCTACATAGTTCTTGGGCTGTTATTATTATTAATATAAAAGGAGCATTATTTTTTTTCTTGCACCCAACAAGCAAACAAAGAACACTTAGGGCTAACTGCTGCCCCTATCCCATCAACCTTTCTGGAAGGAGTTTCTGGGTGACACAAATGCTTAACACACTTGGCCACTAACTGAAAGGACAGCGATTCAAGACCACCCAGAAGCTCTTCAGAAGAAAGGCCTGGCAATCTACTTATGAAAATTCAGCCTTTGAAAATGCCATAGTGCTCAGTTTTACTCTGGACACAAACGGGGTCACCACAAGTGGGGGTGAGCTTGAGGACAACTAACTGGATGGAGAGGGGGTTATGGGGAGGAGAAAAGCTGCTGCAGGATAAAAGGGCTGGTGTATTATGGCATAACATCCACGTGGCTGGCCTTTGTAGGAAGATTTTATGCACTTGAGAGTGGTCGTCCAGCAAACCCAAGTGGAATGAGCGGACAGGGTCACAGAGAACACTGAGGTCTTTGATCAGCCCTGACTGCTAGAACCAAGGGCCAACACAAGTTTTGCGTGTCACTTCTTCAAATTCCTGCAGGTCAAAAACCATGTTTCTCTCTCTGCGATGCTTCTAGCCTGGGGCAATACAGCATCACTGTGTCTGATACCCCCACAGCCTCCCCTTCTGGAATAGCAAGACACTAACTAGACTTGATTTTTTGGGTTTTCAAAAACAAGTTTGAGAAATATCACTTGGGACAGCCCGAAAAGAATGCCAGCCTGCCTGTCCTTGGCAGTCCACAAAGAGATGCGTCAGCTGCCGGTCACTGTCAACTTTCTGCTCTGGTCATGATAAGCAGTGTGCAAGAAGACAAGAATGAGGCCATGCGGCTACTCTCAGCCCTGGGCACTCTCATCCCACCCGGCTCTGAAGAGGGACCTGAAAATGGGGCTCAGAAAGGAGAGTGGCCATGAGGGAGGGAGTGTCCCGGCACCTGGTGGCTTCAGGTCCTTTCTCCAAGTTCATCTCCTGCTCCGGGAACATCAGATTACTAGGAGCTATAAAGATGTGATGGGTGTCAGGAATGGCGAACAGGACATCCTAGGTCCACCACTACAGGGGAAATGAGTCAACCTCTCTGAGACCCAATATCCTTCTCTGTGCAATAACTAAAAAAATAAAACAAAACAAAAAACAAACCTGCTGCCATCGAGTCAATTCTGACTCTCAGTGATCTCATAACAACCCTATAGGGCAGAGCAGACCTATCCCATAGGGTTTCCAAGGAGCATCTGGTAGATTTGAACTACTGACTTTTTGGTTAGCAGCCATAGCACTTAACTACTACACCACCAGGACTCTGTGCAATGGGGGCAATAATATTTCCTTTGCTCTCTTTTCGAGTCCCTGTGTGGTGCCAATGGTTAACACAAGTGGCTATAACCTAAAGTTTGGAAGTTCAAGTACACCCAGAGGTGTCTTGGGAGAAAGTTCTGAAGATCTGCTTCCAAAAAGTCTAGTCATCAAAGGGGTGAGAGGGAGAAGGAAAGAGACAATTTTCCTTTAAGACTGTGGTGTTTGTGTTACTGATGGTGGAATGATTTGGAAAAGGGTAGAGAGAAAGGCTGCGCAACTTAAAGAAATAATCAGTGCCATGGGATGGTATATGTAAGAATTGTTTTTTTTTTTTGAAATTTTTTTATTAAATAAAAAATGAAAGTGTACATACTCTGCTTACAATATTGGGTTAAGATAGGAGGAGTACACAAGTTGTGTCAAAGTCCCATTAATATTGATCTTCTTACTGATGTGTATTGTCACCAATTTCACCCAACAAAATTTCTAACAACTATTTAATCTAAACCCTCGCCCCCCCCCTGCACTCCTACCCTCCTTACCCTTGTAACTGTCAAAGAGTCTTTTCTGTTATGTATGGGTCTGCTTTTAAGTTTTTATTGTAGGGGTCTCATATAATTGTCCTTCTGTCGCTGACTAGATTCACTCAACATAGTCTCCTCCAGTTGAGACCAAACTGAGAGGCGTTTCCTGCTATCATTGTTGTCCTTTATCAATGCATAGTACTCCATTGAGTACATATACCAAAGGTTACCCATCTATTCTTCTGTTGTTGGGCATCTGGGTTGATTCCATCTTTTTGCTATCGTGGACTGTGCTGTGATGAACTTTTGTGTGTGTGTATCAGTTGGTGTGAATGGCCTTGATTCTGTAGGATATATTCCAAGTAGGGGAATTACTGGGTCAAATTGTATACCTATATCCATTGTTTTAAGGTAACACCAAACTGCTTTCCAAAGAGATTGCACTATTCTGCAATCCCACTAACAGTGTGGGAGAGTTCCAGTCTCTCTACAGCTTCTCCAACATTTAGTGTTTTGCGTTGCGATGGTTTATGGTTTTTTATGCATATTGTCACCATAATAGAAAAAAAGAATCAGACATTGAAAGCCTGGTGGAGCATAGTTCCAGGTACACATGGGGTCACCATAGTCAGAACCCACAGCAACTGGTTTTTTTATTGGTTGACTCTCCTTCCAGAGTGATTGAGAATGTCAAAGAAGACAACAAACACGAAAGTACTTGGCAAACTAAAGCATGGAGAATATTCGGGGTGTTACTATTCTTATATCTTTCTCTACTGGCACAATGAATCCATCCAGATGTCCCAGTAGCCATAGCTATGAAGGCTTCCTTGATCTCTTCTTGCCTCACCAACCTTAAACACCAGAAAGCTAGCTGGCTGGTAGGTAATGAGCAACTGTTGTTGGGCTGTTCTGTTTCCCTGTAGTGTACCTGAATTTTCTTCCAGTGTCTGTTCTGTATAAGGGAAGGTGAACCTGAGGAGGTGGAGGGGGAGAGCCGGGGATTTTTCAGGTCAAGCTCAGAGGAATGTTGGCCTGACTATGCATGATGAGTTAGGTGTGGAAAGTTCGCCCATTTTCTAACCATAGCTCAAAAATGGGGTTGAGCTTCTTGGTCTTCTCACTGGATGTACACTCAGATGAGGTGACAACTGGCCAGAGGAGAGCAGGGGCCTGGTCTTGTGGTCTCCCATGTGGTTTCATTTGGCTTTAGGGGTTTGGCGTCTCTGACAGACACATGCGGAACAGCCTTGTCATCTTGAATCAGACAGTCGGCCTCAGAGTGTGTGTGAATATGTGTGAGATTTCACACATGTTTGCTGGAAGAAGGGGCCCTTGGAGGAAGAGAAGAGGCATATTTACATTCTGTGCAAGTGTTTGGGTTTTTAAAGAAAAAATAGACATTTCACTGGGCACATTATAAACCAAGGTCAGTTTTCTTCCTGCACATTATGGAAGAAGCACAACACAAGCAGAAGAAAATCTGATTACAATCGGCTTGGCTTGAGAATGCACACCTGATTCATTAAACGGATTTCCTTTCCTTATTTAGTCTACCTACAGTGTCTTCCAACAAGACTTTCTGCAACAAGATTTGAGAGAACTGTGGTATTCAGATGCTGCTTTGAAAATTGGTTCTGGGTAATTCAAGATCTATAACTCTATAATCCATATGCCGAGAAGTGAAAATTGAACTACCTTGAAAGCATAGACATGAGCATCTTAAAATACAGCTACTGCTACTTTTCTATGTTGTTTGAGCTTTCATAATAAATACAAATTGTTGTGCAAAGACAATAATATAACTGCAAAATAAACAAAGCAGACCTGATAAAAGCCTGCTGTGGACACAAATCTACAATGATGACAGGGCAAGTTGACACACGGGATGAGAACCTGCAACAGTAACGGCGGTGCAAGTGGAGAAAGAGGATGAGCGACTTCATCAGTTACAATAGTGCAACTGGAGATGGAGAAGGAGAAGGAGGGCTGGGTAGACCACTTGATAGGAAGGATAGTATCATGCCCCACCCCCAGCACTGCCTCGACGTGGCTGATTGCCCTAATTCAGCATTAATCCTCTCAGAGGTCTCAGCCAATCTTAGCCATCTTCAAAGTACCACTGTGAGTTTAGCTAAGAAGCACTTGGGAAAATTCTAGAATGTGCTAGAATTGGCTAGGTACTTCTGCATATTACTTGATTTAGTAGCCCCAACAACCCTATGAGATGATTGTTATTGCCACTGTTTATCAGAGTTGAAATGGAGAGTAAGAAAAATCCAAATATTTTCCAGTTCCCATAGCTAAGAAGGAAATCCTGGTGGCCTAATGGTAAGTGCTATGGCTGCTAACCAAAAGGCTTGCAGTTCACATCTACCAGGGACTCCTTGGAAACTCCATAGGGCCGTGCTACTCCTTCCTATAGGGTCGCTGCTATGAGCTGGAATTGAGTTGATGGCAGTGGGTTTGATTTTGGAGGACGTGATAGCTAAGAAAGGATAGAGCTAGGGCATCTGATTCCACATCTTATGTTCTTAGAACTAATCAGAGGCCACTCTAGTGGGGTGGATCATCTTGCAGACTTTGATACTGGGTTGTCTGGGTTCAAGTCCAAACTCCGATACTCATTTGTTTTGCTGACCTGGGGGAAAATACTTAAATTGCCTGATTCTCAGTTCCCTCATCTGTAAAATGGGGCCAAGAGTAGCAGGACCTACTTCACAGGGATGTTATGGAGATTGAAGGAAACGATGCATGTAAAGCACTCAGCCCAACGCCAGGCACTCAAGCCAATGTCAGCTCTGATTACCATGCTTTCCCTTTCACCGTTGCTGCTGTATCACAAAGGGGCTACTGAAACCAGAGCTTCAGTCGGTGTGTATGCGTGTGTGTGTGCGTGTTCATGTACACGCACGAGAGAGAAATGGAAATGGTGATTAAAGAGGTCTCTAAACTTAGGAATTACTGAGCATAAGTGCACTCCAAATATTAGTGTTTTCCATTCTTTCAAGATTTCCAGGTATGTCTTTTTTTTTTATCCTAAAATAAATAATGCATGACCACTTTGTGACAGAATCCAATAGTTACTGTGCTTATGAGAGAGGTTGCTCATCACCAAATCTCTGTTTCCCAAGAGTGGCGAATTGGGTGCAGGGCCTCCTTTATCGTAATGTAAGTTTCTTCTAACACAACATCAAGAACTCCTAGGAAACAAGCAATGGTCTACAAACTCCTCCAGGTTTTCCCAGAATCCTTAGTTAAGTATAGGACTAAACTAGACTTTTCCCTGGAACAATCTAGAGATACATTTGGGGCAGTACAAAACATGGTTTAAGATAATTTCAATTCTGCAAGAAATGTGTTGGAAAATCTGGAAGAAACACCAACTGTTAATGGCTGTTGCTAGAGGATTGGGGTATGTATAGGGAGTAGGAAAAGCAATTTTTAGTATGTAAGTATTTTGGTATTGTTTGAACTTGTTAGCACATATATATAGTATTCTGTGATTAAAAAGCAGGCTCATTCCTGGGCTGGCTGGAGGGAGCACTTCTAGAAGCTACCCCAGACTCTTCTCAACAGGGTAACTCTTTTTTCTTAAGACTCAGCTCAAATACCATTTCTGCTCAGAAGCCCTTTCTGTAGAAGTAGTGATCTCTTCTCCTGTGGTCCAAAAATGCATTCATTCATTCAACACATACATTGTGAACAAAGACACGTTGGGATGCCATAGGCTGCAAAGGCAAACAAGACAGGTGAGTGGCCTGCTAACACAAAATAGGTTCTGGTGGGAGAGATGGACAGCAAACCAACAATTCGGCCTTCATGAGTTTTTCTGTGTCACGCAGTTTGATGCAGAAAGGACAAGGATCAAGAGAGCATACACCAAGAAGCTAGGGAAGGCTTTTCTGATTAAGTGACCTTCAGTTGAGACCTGAATGATGAGTGGGAGCACTGACTAGGTGAAAAGGGATGAGAGGAGACACATAGTATTCTGGACTGAGTCTTCAAGAAGACCCCAAGAGGAGAAGGAACAGCTCATTAAGGAAATGAGAGTAGACTCAGCCTGGCTGGACGTCGGAACCTGGAGGAAAAGCCAGATCAGAGAAGTAGGTGGGGAGTCAGATCACGCTTTGCAGAGTGTGGGATGTGAAATTTCATTCCAAGAACAGTTGGCAATCACTGAGTAATTTATTCCCATGGTCTCCTTTTTTTCACCTGTCTTTGCTGGCTTCATCTTTGACGCAATAAGAAGATGACTCACCAGCAACCTGCATTATGCAGAGGACACAGCCTTGCCTGCCGAAAGTGAAGGGACTTGAAGTACTTACTGATGAAGATCAAAGACCACAGCCCTCACTGTGTGTTACACTTCAACACTGAGAAAAAAAATCCTCACAACTGGACCAATAAGCAACATCATGATAAATGGAGAAAAGACAGACATTATCGAGGATTTCATTTTATTTGGATTCGAAATCAACATCCATGAAAGCAACAGTCAAGAAATCAAAAGACACATTGGGCAAACCTGCCACAAAAGACTTCTTTAAAGTGTTGAAAAGCAAAGCTGTCACCTTCAAAACTAAACTGCATCTGCCCCAACCCATGGTGTTTTCAACTGCCTTGTATACATTAAAAAACTGGACAATGAATAAGGAAGACCAAAGAATTGACTGATTTGAATTATGGTGTTGGATACGAATACTGAAAACATCATGGGCTGCTAAACAAATGAACAATACCGCCATAATGCCCCTTAGAAGCAAGGATGGCAAGACGACATCTCACATACTTTGGACGTGTTACAAGGAAGGGTCAGTTCAGGGAGAAGGACATTGTGTTTGGTAAAGTAGAGGGCCTGTGAAAAAGAGGAAGACCCTCAACAAGATGGATTAACATAGTGGCTGCAACAATGTGCTCAAGCATAATAACAATTGTGAGGATGCCACATGACTGGGCGGCATTCTGTTCTGTTGTACATAGGGTTGCTATGAGTAGGAACTGATCCTATGGCACCTGACAATAACCACAGTTATCAGGAGCCCTTTTGGTGCAATATTTAATAGCTTGCCCTGCTAACTGAAGGGTAGGCAGTTCCAGCCAACCAGTCCCTCCTTGGATGCCCTATGGGGACAGTCCTACTCTATCCTATAGGGTCACTAAGAGTTGGAATCGGCATGATGGCAAGGGGTTTGGTTTGGTAATGAGTAATAATTATCAAGGATATGGTAACTCGGTGGTGGAACTCTTGCCTTCCATTCAAGATCTATGTACAGTCACCTTGTGCAGTCACCACCCATCAGTGAAGGTTTGCATGTTGCAGTGATATCAGATTTCAGCAAAGATTCCAGACTAGGAAGAAAGGTTTGGCAATTAACTTCTGAAAAATATTCCGGGAATAATCCTGTGGATCACCATACTCTGAGCCGTGAGTGATTGGCAGATGGATCAGGACCCAGCAGCATTCTTCTTTTTGTGTATGGCATCCTCGTAAGTCAGGGGTCAACTAACAGCAGCTAACAACAATAGCAGTTACCAACTGGAGAACCAAACCAAGCCACCCTGGCCAAGGAAAGCCTGCATGCAGAGAACACGACCCTGCTTCCCACCTCTTTTTCCCTGCGTTGGTTTCCTCAAACTGGGCCAGGAAGCTGAGAACTGTAAAATCCATGCAATGAGGAAACAACTCATGAGCTTCAGAAATATGCCTGTCACTTCTTCCACCATCAGAGTCCTTCAGAAATTGTCACTGCTGGCCTTCCATATCACACAGCTTCCCAACGGATGACACAAACAGTGAATCGGAGACTCAGAGAGGGTCGAGATTTGCCAAAGCCACACAGCAAATCTACAGATGCTCTTGAGGTCATGTCTTGGCTGGCTATCTAAGGCAGAGTCTCTCGCCCCCTGCCTAAAACACGTGTTTATAGGATTAACGATGTGATTTTGCTTTTCTTTTGCTCAAAGTAAGTAGATGCACGGGGCATCTTGAATGCTGTACAAAAATGAAAGTATGCTGAAGCCATCCTGACCTCAAACCAGGGAACGTCAAAGCAGTTGGATTCCTCGGCAGCAATTGAATACTTTTTATAGAATGGGAAGTCAATTGAGAAATCATAAAAAATTAGAGCTGGGAAGGACCTCTGAGCTTTCCAGGGCCAGGTCCCAGGAGCTGCAGCAGAATTGTTCTCTGTAGTGAAGAATCTAATGTTTTGTCCACTCTGGTTTTAAATATCTCAACCAATAGCTCGCCCCTGGGGAGGCCTCTCCACAGGGCAATAGATCTTAACTGTCAGTGCTTTTTTCCTGCTATTCAATCTCACTTTTCCTTTCCTCTGCTTCATCCCATTTGTCTTTGGCAATGATTTAGACAAGAGTGTGCTGACGTTTCAAAACAAAAGCCCTGTCTTTGCCTTCAGCTTCTTTTTCCAGACCCCTCTGAGTCAAACTCCACTGGATGGCAACAGATTTTTCTACCTAAGGAAACTTCTAGATCTGGGGAGGAGCAGGGAGGGCATGGAGAGAGGGCAGGCAAACAAGCTGATGTTGGGTCCTCAAAGAGGCCATTTGAAAGGTCCAAACCCCAAAGCTTTGAGCCCCCTGGGTGGACATAAAAAGAGGACACTGTGCATCAGGAATGCATATGTTACTCGGGGACCAGCTCTGGACAGCCCTGAGCTTAGCTGCCACTTGCCGCGATGGCTGAGACAGAAGGTGGCAGCAGAGCACCAGGCTCTGAGGGCTGAGCATTCTTGCTGGAAAACGCACTTCCCAACTATCGGGCCTCCAAAACTAAGTCCACAGCAGGCTTAACAGAGCCATCCGGGAAAGCTTAGATTAGGCCAGAGTGAGCTACAAATCAAGGCCCTGACCAGTCTTTTCAGACAAATTCCAAGTAGCTGGGACTCTGAGAATAGTCCGATTTCTTCCAAAAAGCATCCTGCAGCCAGAATTTAATCTGAAGAATCCTCTTAACCCTAAACAGGCATGTCAGTCCAAACTGACCCAATGGCATCAACTTGCTGCCCCGTCTGGGGTGGGGTAGACACAGTGTTGGGCCCCAATAAAGTAAGCATAGACTTACTTGTGCTTACTTACTAATCTGTAGTGAACAATCTCACAGTTTTTCACCACAAGCCACAAGTCTACAACACCTTCCTACAGAATCAAAGCTTCTTTTCAAATATACAATCCCTGACAAGGATGGAGCACCCAGCAAGCAAGGTAAGCACAGGATCTCTTGTGCTTACTTACTGGTCTGCAGTGAACATGTGAAACCCCAACGGGTGAGTCTGTTCACCGAAGGTTAGTAAGTAAGCACAAGCAAGTCCCTGCTTACTTTTGTTTGTTGGGTAATCACCTCTGGGTGCACACATTTTTGTATTTAAGGAAATTTAGAGTTGATGCGTTGTCTCCTTTCTAGCCCCCAGGTATTTGCTTCTGAACCTCTCTGGTCTTCCCGTCTTCTTCACTAGCTTTTGCACTTCCTGGGTAGCAGTGTTTGCTGTGGTCCTCGCTGAGGCTGGGAACTAGAGGGTAAGAATTGCTGACTAGGGGCTGGACTCCTGCTGGGGAACCAATTAAGTGTACTACCCCTTGGGGAGAGTGTGAGGTTTTTTATTACTTTCTAATTTCAGGCACTGAAATGGCTTGCATGATCGGAACTTCTTTTTTCTGCTTCAGAACCTAAAGGAGTTAGCGAAACGAAGCTTTTGATTTGTGTTTCACTTACAGCAGTCCACACTCAAGCATGATCCAAGGATGTCCATGGGGCCTCGGATCTCTGAAGGAGGGCAAGGTAAGACACAGAAAATAACAGCAAAACTTCCTCCCGACTTTGCTTTCTCATAAGGGGAACTGCCGGGTACTTTGGGAAAGGCTTTCTTTGGGAAGTCGCTGAACCAGAGAATAAAGGACAGAGGAATTAGAACAAAACAATTTCGCTGGATTCCAAATCTATTTAAACTACAATAGTAAATCAAAACCATGCCCCTTTCCATGGCCCAATAGGAGTCTCCTAACGGTTCATAAAGGCAAAAGAGAGATGTGTGTTTTACTTCTAAATACATTCACACAAATTCCCACCCGAGGTGCTTGCCAGGCTGGTACCTTCTAACTGCTGTTTGTTTTATGTCTGTTTCTCTTCTTTAAGGAGTTAACATGAAACCAAAGGGCTTGAAAAAGGAGGGAGAGGGTCCAAATATGTCCTAATGAGGAAGAATGAAGTAACAGTCAGATCTCCCTGAACGTCTGAATTTCCATTTCTCGTTGCAACAAGGAAAGGAGCCTGAAAATCCAGAACCACTCATGGATAAAATGAACCACACCAAACCGCTGACAACTCAGCAGACAGCTAAAAGCCCAAATTACCAGCCATTCCAAACCCTTTCCTCTTGCTACGGGGCTCTTGGCTGAGATTTTCTTTTATTCCTTCCTTACTTTTTTCCTGACTTGCTTGCTTAGCCAGGAGGTAATTCTAAATGTTTATGTGACGTATTTCCCTGATATTCTGAAGGGACTTTTCTGTCCGGTGAAAGTTCCCTGAAAACAGAGGCTTGCTCAGTTCCCATTTATATTCCCAGAAAGCCCTGCTTGGTGTTTTTAGTACATTACCTGTAAACAACTAATTGTAGTGTGTCTGACTATCAGAAACTGACATACACAGCATATCTTCAGTAATAATTTCGTAAAATGTGATTGGAAAATTCACATTCATCATTTTGTAAGAAGCTAGCTATCGTATTTCTTGTTGCATGGTACTCTGTTAAAATAGTCTTTCCCACTTTCAGATAGAAATCCCATCAGAACAAAAATATTTATCCTTATTGTTTATAGCCTCCTTAAGTACTACTTTATCATATAATTTAAAACGCTACAATATAATTTAGCAGCCAGTATTTATTTATTTAAAGAAAGGGGATCTGTTTCCTCAGAGTTTGTGTGAATTTCAAATCACAAATCAAGTCATCTTATTTCTTTTTCTTTCTCCTTCCCTCCTTCCTTCCCTCTTTCTCTCCCTTCCTGCCTCCCTCCCTTCCTGCTTTCCTCCTTTCTCTCTTCCTTTCCACCCTCCTTCTTTCCCTCCGTCCTTGCCTGCTCTTTCCATGTCTTCATTTTAAAACTCAGCAGCTAGATGTTTGGTGGCCCAAAAATTCTATAAAAATTCAATTTCCCTTCAGGAATAAATATTTGTGGATTATTTGAAATGGCAACTGTTCTTGACAGGCCTTGAGGGAAAATACCTGATATTACTTTAACCTAAAGGACAATGTTGCAGACCAAATACAGTTCACGTCTACACAGGCAAAGAAAATTGACCCAATAATGCAATGAAAAGAAGTATAAACAAATGAAGGAAGGAACCAACAGGCAGACACAAAGCATATTCAAAATACTCCAAGAATCCAATGCACTGAGGTACTGGACAAGCTGGATGACACTCTCAGTTCCCAAGTAAGGGCCGAGGCTCTTGTCTACAGTGGAGAGAGTACTTGTTCTGCAATCTCTTGTCTCTCACAGGGGACTGCAGATTGTTAACTCCAGGGCCTAACACCACTTCAACCACCCAATTTGGCATGTTATGTTTTACAGTCTCTAAAAAAAATTAAGATGGAATCCAAACAAAAACACAACCTGCGTGGAAGTATATACAAAGGGCCCTGTAATCTGGTTGCCTTAAATCTGTTCATTATCAAAACGAGCTGCCCTGTTTGTCCTCCTCCCAGTGTTGAACGCACACTATTAATTAACCACCCCATCATTAGGGTCGCCATGAGTCGGATCCGACTCGACGGCACTTGGCACTTGGCTGGCTATCATTAGGTGCTGGTAATGACCAACCTTTCCAGGATTCTAGTGTTAAATGCAGGATTTTATAGGAATCCCAGGGCTGGGAAGTGAGAAGGAAGTGGAGGGGCCGGAGAGGATGAAGGAGACGAGGAGCGGGTAGCACTAGGTACTGCTTCCGGTTACTCTCGCTTTCTAAAACAAGAACTGTACATGCAAACAATGCTCCTTTACGGCCTTGCGTTGAGCAAAGCTAAATTTTTCCAGGCTTTGCTGAGGAGTTCTCTTCGTAATATCTGCATGAATTATGAAGCCGACTTCTAACCTGATGTCGGGCGCTGCTTGTCCCTTCCTGTTTGCAGGACACCTCGATGCTTAACTCATCATGCCCCTCGGAGTTGTCTCATTTTTCAACTCGCTCTCGTTTGGAAGTTACAAAGGAATTGGGGTTTCTTTGTAAGTCACTTTGATTTTACACAGTTTCAGCGAATAGATCCATGAAACTCCAAAGGGAATGTTGACTGAATTGAAGTGGGGAGAGGAGGAAAGAGGAGGGAGAAAAAAGAAAAGCAGATAATAGAAAACAAACTGAAAAACATTTAAGGACGGCTTTTCCCAAAGAGACTTTTGGACGCCCACTAAACTGAAAACATGTCTCACGGTCTTCCCATCTCAGAGACTTCCTTGGGGGTACACTATCTCCAGGAAGCACATCTCCTGAAGGCCTGGGCAGGAAACAAATTCAAAGTTAAAAAGAACCACAGCAGATTCTTGACATTCTGTCGTTTGCACCCTCCTTTCCACTTGAACATTCTTATTGAAAATTTCCTCTATCATCCCTCACATACACAATTTTCCAAGGCAGGGAATGGTTTTTTAGAGTCTCTGTGTGCCTATAAAATTCTGTCGCAGAGATTTTATTAATAATCATAAAAACATCAGTATCCATCAGGATCACTTTGGAGAGCGGGAGGCAGTTTTTCCTAAACGTATGTTCAAGTTGTCTGAGACCGATGTTAAAATGAAAGAGGTTTAACTGGAGACTGATGATTGATGGGCCGCCCCATCTCCGTCCTGCTCACCCGCGAGGACACGGCTGCAAGCTAACGCAAGCCAGCCTAGGTGACGGTATCGCTGCCTGCACCACACGTGCAGCCGGGAGCAACTCTACATGGAGGACGCATTTCAACATTCGTGACTGCAGATTGCCCATTTATCCATGACATGCAGGGGAGGGGAGCAGCAAGGCGTGCAGGGCTCCATACATGTTTCTTGGAATCCTAAGAACTCTAAAACGAAGTGCTTCACATGATTATTTGACTGTTTCCCAGACAGTTTTAAGCGTTGGCACAACAGTGCTTGCTTGCTGATTGCAAAAAGCTGAGGGTTAACCAAACTAGTAAACAGAGAAACAGTCCCTGCAAAGGGATTTGGAGGGTGGTCTTCTTATTTTGCCTTCCAGAAGAAGTTCACTGTGTGAGCCTTTTTTCCCTCAAGTGACCTCACTTTCTCTTTTTCACATTACACGTGTCTAAAACTCTGTAGAATCCCTGGTGACATATTGGTTAAGTGCTATAGCTGCTAATCAAAAGGTTCCAATCCACCGGGAGCTCTTTGGAAACTATGGGGCAGTTCTCCTCTGTCCTATAGAGTCGCTATGAGATGGAATTAACATCAGTGGGTTTTTTTTTTTTTTTTTCCTAAGCCCAGCATTCAGGCGGAACATGGAAGAGAAAATTCAAAACTTTTAAAGACCAAAACATTGAGAGGGAATTTGAAAGGAGGGGTGAACTGCATAACGCAAGCATCCCACCGGTAGGAGAATTATTGAGCAGACAAACTATGTCATAATCCGCCATGATTAAGGTGAGCTGAGGCGGCTTCCAGGACATGGATTCCAGAATCAGAGAAGTTGAGCTTAAATCAGCTGTATTACTTCTAGCTACTCAACTACTTTGTGCCTCAGTTTTTTCGTGTGCAAAATGAGGACAGTAATATCCACCTCAATGGGTTGTTGAGACTTTAGGAGTCAATGAATGAAAAGCATCTGATACAGTGCAAAACAGGCACTCCAACCACCACCAAGTCGATTCCAACTCATAGTGACCCCATAGAGTTTTCAAGGAGCACTTGGTGTATTCAAACAGCCAGTCATTTGGTTTGCAGCTACAGCACTTAACTACTATGCCATCAGGGTTTCTAACAGCGCTCAAGGTACATTATTGTCTTTTCTTTATCATAAACAGGAAGATTTTTGAAATTACTGGTTCCTTAAACTGATTGAGCATCAAGGTCAGCTGGGGAACTTAAAAAAATATGTATTCCCAGTACTGTCAGGGGTGAGGCCCAGAAATCTTCCCCTAGTGTGTCTAACGTGGTCAACTTAGCAGAGGACCATAGCCTCCTACAGTCCACCATTATTGTGAAAAGTAGTGAGGAAGCATTAACAGTGATCCTTGTTTCTGAGGAGCTGCTAGTGTGGCTATGAAGATCAGGTCAGTGCACTTAAGCCATTTGTGGGCAAAGTGAGATGCACTGGAACACAGAAGTAGCTCATGTCTCATCATCAATATACTCTAAAGGATTTGAGAGAAACGAGAATGCCCATGAGTTGGAGTAGACTGGAAAGACCCAAGAATATTGTGAGTTCTAAGGTGGTCTCTTATGCTAATGAGTCACAAAACAAAATTTGGGGAACTGTGTGTGCACAGTTTGGGTGGAAAATTTATAACTTGGATTACCTTCTCACAGGGTCCCATGACCTCCAAGTGTTTAATCGTGTAATTCTAATGGTTATAACATTATTGAGTACTGTAGTCAGGCCTGTTCCAAATACTTTGTTGATATCATCTCATGTAACTGTCAAAAAAAAAAACCCTATGAAGTATGAGGTCTGACAATTAAGTCTACCAACTTAACTGTTCTAAGTGCTATAATATATCATTGCTGATGTCACTACTGTCACCTTCAAAGTACACCCTTTGGGAGGCTATGCACCAATGCCAGCGCCTAGTCAACCCTTTGGAGCAATTTTGGAACTCTTTCTAGAATGGCCTTTGCGTGCAGTCGCACAGTGGCAAATTCTTGACCTTAATTGTCTAGTTGTCTATGAGGGAGTTTTTAACCAGTAAACAAATCACTGTATTGTATCACCCTCCATACTTACCTAACCTAGCCCTCCGTAACTTTTTTCTTTACCTGAAGATAAAGGAAGTGTTGAAAGGAAGACATTTTGATGACATTCAAGACAACAAGAGTAATACGATGACAGCTTGTATAACCATTCCAGAAAAAGAATTTCAAAGCGCTTTGAAGGGTGGATGAGGCACTGGCATCGGTGCACAGCTTCCCAAGGGGACTACTTCGAGGTTGGCTGTAGTGATATTTAGCAGTGATGTATGTAGCACTTTTTCTAGGATGAGTTTGTGAAGTTAATTGGCAATATTCTTAGGTACCATTATTATCTTCATTTTACAAATGAGAAAATGGAATCCCAGAGACATGAAGCACATTGCCCACTGTGTCCAGCTAGTGAGCTGGTTTTACTGTCCACACCCCTACTTCCAGCTCCTAGGTTCATGTTCTTATTAACTGTACTTCAATACAGTATGCTTCATTTTTGTACTTGCTCCATTTCCAGCACAGAGACCACCTGAATCTCATGGCTCAATTTTGGAAGGTAGAGAGAAGCAAGAGCTACTCTTCTAGCTTGAGAATCAGTCCTCTTCTAGCCAACAAGACCACACTGGGTGCAAGAATGTCTTTGATGCATACGACATTCATTCATCCATATACATTCATTCATTGATTCTTTATGCTGTTGAAAATTAGGAAAAGAGAGAATTGTGGGTTGAGATAAAGTAAGGGAAGAAAAGGTAATGGCAGAGCTGAAGAGATGTTTTTTGACAATTCGGCCTCAAGAAAATGAAAACACAAAGAGCTTTGAGATCACATTCTGCCTCAGGAGAGAGCTTAGGAAGCATACATTACCCAGGCGCCAGTTGTTGTCCTTGACTAGATTTAAGACAGAAGTCTCCCAACCTTGTCACTACTGGTAATTTAGACTGGATAATTCTCTGCTGTAGAGGAAGGTCCTGTACACTGGAGAATGTTTATCAGCATCCTGACTCTACCTGCTAGATGTCAGCAGCATCTTCTAAACAAGTGAGAGAAACATAAATGTCCTCAGACATTGCCAACTGTCCCCTGGTGTGTGTCTGTGCATGGGGAGAGGAGATGTTACAAAATTGTCCTTGTCCAGTTTAAACTAAGTAAAATGTATTTTTAAAAGTTACACAATGCCCTTCTCATCACAAGTTTCCAGATTATTATGTGTTCCTTTGAGCCATGACCACGAGGTGAGTTGAGGTAAGTAAATACGTTGATCTGACAAGCGTTAGCATACAAGTCTGACGGTCAAGTGAAATGTTTCCCTCTAAACCTTCCCGTGAAATGTGAGTCCTTCCACAGTTCTTCCTTCCTGACACTTTCTCAATTACTTTATTTTTAATATCAAAGAAGTGTTTGCGGGAAGACATCAGCCCGAAGTGACCTCAACTGATGTTGGGGGGCGGGTCGCTTATCCATATCACCTGATAAAATCAGGGGTGAAAAGACAGGCAAAAATATTTCCCACAGATCTGGTTGATATTTCGAGGATATGACTTCACTGTTGCAAATGTGGAAGGTATTTTAAGCAAGGCTTTTAAATTTCACTTTTTGAAAAAGCATATTGTAAGTAGTGACCTTGTAGAGATGATAAATCCCTACCCACAGGACAAATGAAAAAAAACCTCTTGGGGCTTAGAATAAAATTTTGAGTGACAGAATCTTACACGGGCTCAAAGCGCTGCATCTTGACCATTTTAGAAGGGACGAGGATATGCAATGGAAAACCGGGTTAGGCGATTCGAAAGTGGCTCCTGTGACGACCAAGGTGGCAAAGAGACACAGTAGGAGTCCGAATACAATTATTTCAGGACCTGAATTTTTTTTAAAGACTGGGAAGTGGCTACTTTTAAGTGTTTACATTATATAATATGCGGTGTGTGTGAATAAATGAATATATTAAGTATGGCAAGTAGATAGGTTATTTCATAAAAGTTGACATACTCTAGGTGAACTTCTCTTTGGACCATAAGACATTGCCTTATATTTAAGCTTGTCTTATATGCAGGCATACACTCTCTTTAAACCTGTTGCTGTTGGGCTGACTCCAACTCAGGGCAACCATGTGTATGTTAGAGTAGAAGTGTGCTCTACAGGATTTTCAATGCCTGACTTTTTGAAATTAGATGCCATTCCTCTCTTCTGTGGTGCCCCTGGGTAGATGAGTATCTCCAACCTTTCCATTAGCAGTCTAATACCTTAATTGCTTGTACCATCCAGGGACTCCATCTTTAATGATGGGAAATAGTCTATTAAAAATTTCATGTACCCAAACCACTGCTGCATCCGTCTTGAGACCAGAAGAAGTAGATGGTGCTCAGCTCTCACTACTGAACAATCTGATGAAAGACACAATAAATGAATCCTGATTTAATGGGAGAAAAATGTGGAATAGAACTTCAAGTTCTTAAAGAATTCAGACTTTACGAACTATTGAGGCTGGAGGAGCGCCCAAGACTGTGACCCTGAGTTCCTTTTTAAACCTTGAATTGAAACAACCCCTTGAAATCACCTTTAAGGTAACAGTTTAAACCAGAGAGTGAAGGAGTGGTGATTGTCACCCTGAAGTACTGTGTTAAAAAAAAAAAAAATCTGTATAAAGCAGAAGGGTCGACAGCTATTTTAAAGCAGAGTTGAGACGGTTAGGAGTCAGGGAGTTTGAGTAAATGGAATGGAAACATCCAGAACAGCAATAACGAGTATGTTGGCAATGTGGAGAATGAAACAAGTGTCACCAATCATTATGTCTAGAAGCTGTGGAGTGGGAGTGGGTTTTACTGTGTCTGTTGCCATCAAAAATAAAAATTAATAAAAAATTTTCACATAAAAGAAATTCCATGAATGTTATTCAATCCATCAGCAAATGTTTGTTGAAGGCCAACTGTTAGTTGTATCCCCATCATCTTTATCCCACCCCAACAGTTGGCTTGTGGGAAGGTCCACAGGCTCACATCCTCCTCAGGTCTGCTCTCTGTCTTGGGTGTCTGAATGGCTCCATTAACTTACTAAGACCACTGGGTGACTCTATGGGGTCCCTTTTGCATTGACACTGCTAAAAACACTGAGTCACCAGAACGATTAGCCCTTCAACCCCACACTCAAACGCTTCCCCCAGACGTAAGGGAAGCCGGACAACAAAGCCTCTGCAGAACCACAGAGATTCGACAGAAGATCAAAATCACAGCAGAACTTTTGAATTGTGAAACAATGCATCAAGAGAGGAAGAATCAAATACGAAATGGTAAATATTCAATGAAAAGCATGATCAGAGTTCTCGGGCAGGGAATACCCACAGCTATCTATACACAAGCTTAAGTTGACCCAATGACGAACATAAAATAAAATAACGGATTCATTATTCCTATTGGGACCTGCATTGTTATTTGGCCTAATTATTCTTGATGTTTCACCCCTTGTATGAGAAGCTCCTTCAGAGGGAAGAAATAACAATTTGTCTCCTTGAAATTGAAGAACAAAGGGCTTTGGTGCTCTCCAGAAACTCAACTGTCATTAGGAGGAGAAAGAATCTGTTCATTAGCAGGAAATCCCCCTAGAAATCTTGAAAATCTGCCCCCAAAGAGTTCCTCAGTGAATTTCAAACGTCCACAAGGAGGAAGATTCAGCAGCCTTGTTGCAGAGGTAAGAAAGATGCTGTACTTCAGGGACCTTACAGGTCAATGAAACATTCCCTCCATGGTGACAGGCGTGCATGTGTGTGTGTGTGTGTGTGTGTGTGTGTGTGTGTGTGTGTGTGTTTTAACTATCAAATGGGCAAAGGGAGCCTATTCCCAGTTTTACTTCTATATCAAGTCATCTAGTATAAGGACTAGGTTTGGCTAAGGATGACAGAAAACCCAAAATAAAAAAGATCTTGGGTGGCGCAAACACTCAGCTACTAATCATAAGGTTGGCAGTTTGAATCCCCAGAGAGGTACCTCGTAAGAAAGGTCCAGCAATCTCTCAGTCAAAAACCAGACAATGAAAACAGCATGGAACACCCATGGGGGTTGCCATGAGTCAGAATAAATTTAACGGCAACTGGGTTTTCTTCTTTTTAATTAGATACTCATTTACTGATTTCATAGAGACCCACACATCCAGCCCTCCAGGGCTAGAACAGCATTCCACACTAGCAGGGCTTCAGAACATTTTGTCTTGCTCTGTTGTCATCTTGGATGCTTTCCACTGCATGGTCCAGGTTGGCTGTTTCATCTCTAAACATCTTGTCTACATTACAGAAAAGATAGACAGTATGGCCTCTGTCCATAAAGATCCTTCTCTAAAAGTTGTAATCACCACTTCTATTTATATTCCATTTACCAGAACTAAGTCACTTGATCTTGCCTAACTGCAAGGAAAGCTGGGAAATGTTGTCTTTATTTTGGGAAGACATGTGATCAGCTAAAAGTCTATTACTATAGAAGAAAGGGAAAGGATATAATCAAGAACAACTAGCAGTCTCTGCAACATTCTCCAAGGTATTGTAACTTTATGGGTTTGTTCCCAGGCCACACCTCTCTTCTAAGAAGAGAACTGACTGATACAGTTGTAATCAAAATAGGGATCATCAGCAGGCTGCAGGGCTGCAACGAATTGGGTCAAGAGTTTGCAGAAAACTCAAGCCAGTTCATTGTATTTTCTACCCTAGGATTTGTGATTAGGATACTGTAATTGTCGTAAGTGGTTTACAGTCAGAAACAGTGTCCATCACAGTTGTATTCTTTCAGCATCTTCATTCAAAACTGGCCTATGTGAAGAGAAATACAACATCAGGACTGGAGGAAGACTAATTAACCACCTATGATTTGTAGGTGACACAACTTTGCTTGCTGAAAGTGAGGATGAGTTGAAGCACTTATTGATGAAGACCTCAGACTACAGACTTCGGTAGGGATTACACCTCAACATAAAAAAAAGAAACTGGACAAATAAGCAACATCATGATAAATAGAGAGAATACTGAGGTCATCAAGGATTTGACTTTACTTGAATTCACAATCAATGTTCATGGAAGGAGCAGTCAGGAAATCAAACAACATAGTGCATTGGGCAAGTCTGCTGCAAAAGACCTCTTTAAAGCAAAGATGTCCCCTTGAGGACTAAGGCACACCTGACCCAGACCATGGTATTTTCTATTACTTTGTATGCATGTGAAAGCTGGACAATGAATAAGGAAACCAAAGAAGGACTGATACTTTTGAATTAAGGTGTAGGTGAAGAATATTGAGCATACCACGGACTGCCAGAAGAATGAACAATTGTGTCATGGAAGAAGTACAGCCAGAATGTTCCTTAGAAGTGAGAATGGTGAGACTTCATTTCACTTAGTCTGGATATGTTATCAGAAAGGACAAGTACCTGGAAAAAGACATCATGCTGGGTAGGGAGTCAGCAAAAAGAGGAGGGCCTTCAGCAAGCTAGACTGACACTGTGCTTGCAACAGTGGGCTCTCAAACACAGCTAGTATTGTGAGGAGGGTGTAGGACAAACATATTTTTTTTCTGTTGGGCGTGGGATTGCTATGAACCAGAATTGACTCAATGGCACCTAGCAACAATTGCCATTAGTTTCCGTGAGGCTTGGAGTGAACATCTTCTGCTAAGTGTGTCCAGAAACAGAGCACTGTTTGGCAGAGCCCCAGAGATAAGCAAGGACAAAAGGCCATGTAAGACCACTCTAGAGAATCAACTGCTGTGGTGTTTTTTGTCTCTCCAGTTCTGGGTTCTGCCCTCTTGGGGCTCAGCTGCATTTCCTTCCCTCGGGCTGTCCTTACAGAAGTCCTCCATTCTGGGGGTAAGCTAATGTGAGTGAGTGTCTCATCCATGCACCAAGGACTACACCAAGCTTCCCGTGTGGCTCTCAGTCTAAGATGTGAGAGCAGTTAGTTTGATAGTCTCTTTCTTGTCCCGACCAAGGTTGAAAGCACATCTTTCTTCTGAATGTTATGACCCCTGAGTCTAGTAAACCCATCATACTGAGTTGCCTTGAGAGTTTAAACTGTTTTCCTTCTCTTACAATTTTTTTCATTAGATCTTGGACCACCCAGAGACCCTACACAATACCGCGGCACTGCAAGGAAGGGACACTTATCCAATAAGAGAAAGTGAGGCAGGGCTTGGGAGAGAGATTTTGGAGCAGATGAGCCATCTGGTGACCCTCAGATCTCTCCTGGGTGTAAAGTTATCTGTCTAGCTCAAGTAGAGAGTGAGATCTCCAGTACCATCACTTTCTTTGTGCCAAACAGAAAGGAATATTGTGTCTCAGATCAAAGCAATTCTAATCCAACAAATGAGAGACTGAAACTTAAGTATTGGATGTTACAACCATAACTAGGGATTTCTCCTTTGCATCTTTCAAGCATTGAGCACTTGAAGAAGCTACCAGATGAATTCTTCTGTTTATTAATTTGTCTGTTGAAACCCAGCTTCCAGAGCATAATCATCTCATCTCCTTCCCCTCTCTCACTCACACTTTCCTCTTTTGTGAAATAAGAAGGTGGTACTAGAACTCTCTTCCATCTGTATGAGTCCCACTGGCAGAAGGGGTAGGCTCCATCAGTGGTTTCTGAAGACAGGAGGAGACAGTTCAAACATTGGCTCTACCACTTATTAGCTATTTAAACCCAAACCCATTGCCGTTATGCCAATTCCCACTCACAGCAACCCTATAGGACAGAGTAGAACTACCCCTTGAGGTTTCCAAGGCTATAATCTTCACAGAAGCAGGCTGCTACAACTTTCATTCCACGGAGTGGCTGATGGCTTCAAATCCCCAACCTTTTGGTTAGCAGCCAATTTCTTAGTCGCTATGTCACCAGGGCTCCTTAATTCTGGGAAGTTTACCTTGAAACCCTAAATTTTGAATTTAAAATCTGTAAATGAGAAATGGTGGTAACACATAGCTTATGGGAGGCTCATGGCGGCTAAATGATGATGTCAATTGCCTGGCATAGTATGCCTGACACGTTATGTGTGTGCAATTAGTTTTTAGTCATCGTGTTACTGATGGCTTTCCACTCCCCTGAAATGGAGCCTCCTTGCAGATTACCAGCCCCACCCCATGTGACGTGCACTTGGAATGACTTGTTGTTCTCCATCAATGTTGCTTTTATTAATTAACTTCATGTGAGGGTACAAGCTAAAGCGAAGCAGCAGGGGGAGTAGGAGTGATGGTGCCTGAGCTGCAAAAAAATCCCTGAGTTATTTTCCAAATAATCTGTCTTGGCAAAAAGGAGAGTGGGAGGGTGATCCCTTAGTAAGCATATGTCCTGTTAATTTTCAAACCCGTGTAGATTTCAGTGGAAACTTATTCTGTATGTTTCTGATTCTTTTGTACTTAACCTATCAAAATATTGTTTGAAAATAATTATTGGCTGTCCAATAAACAGCCTTTCCTGTGGATTTTTCCAAATGCAGCCACCTGTGTGAAAGGGCAACAGCTCCAGCTGAGTTGTGAGATACTTTCTGCTCTCGATTCTGTTGACTTAGGAGTTACCTTCACTATTCATCCCTACTGGCTAGAGATAATTGAGCCAGAGTGGTTATCTGACACACAGTAGCCCTCCATCGTGTAGTGGTCATCTCTAAGTTACCACGTCTTAAAAGAGAGGAGCTTAGTCAATCTCTATCTTGGGGATTTGAACAAAATACTGGTCACCTACAGATACTTTGTAGTTGTATAAATGCTGGGCTAGGACCACTACAGTCTGTCTTAGTGTATTATCCCAGAAATAAACAAGAACTTGAGTTTATTTGGGAGGTGGTCCAGGAAACACTGGTAGCGGTTAGAGAGTAGAGCAGTACAATACGAAAGGGAATAAGTCAGTCAAGAATATTGTCATAGTAGGCAACTCCGGGAGCCAGAGTAGACGGTGAACCTCAGAGTTATGTTGGCCAGAGTGTGAAGGAGCTGGGTTACTTATCCTCCAACTCCCATCTGTAATTGGCTGAAGACTGCTGCCAGGGCCATAAATTGCCTAGCACTTCTTGACTGCCCTGTGAGAAAGCCCTGAGCAAAGAGTCATAAGTGCTGGCATTTAAGACATGGACTGTCATGCCCAGAAGTAACAAGTGCTGAGAACATCTGTGCGGGGCTCCAACAACATGGTGACATGGGCTCACACACAAGCTTAAGCTAGTCTTGAGAGACAGAAGAACACAACAGTTGTACAGAGAACATGAAAGAGAGAGTTTAGACAACACACTGAGAAGCTCTGAGAGGTACTTTGGTTTCTTTCCTACTTCAATAGCACAACTTTTTCTAGGTTTCCACAAGGACTCTGTCACTTTCCCATTGCCTTCCCCCATCGCCTCGAGCTGGTTTGAATGCATTTCTGTTTCTCGTACAAGTTAAAAAAGAATTTTGTTTTCCTTGTATCATCAGCTGTCACAGAGCTATGGAACTGCAGAGAATATATCAGAGCTCCCCTCCATCTGACATCAACCAACCAACGGCCTGACACTGAATAGATTCCAACTCACGGTGACCCCAGGCATGGAGAGTTAGAAGTGTGTTTCCTTAGGCCTTCAACAGCTGATTTCTCAATAGATCAAGGAGATCACTAGGCCTTTCCTCGGAAGTGTCTCTGGGTGATCTCGAACCATCACCCCTTCAGTACGCAGTCCAACAGTTTAACCCTTTGTATCACCCAATGACTTCACCTTCAGTGAAAACCACATTTAGCACTAATTGTGAGGTTTTTCCTGACTCTCATCATGGAAACCAAAAGGTTTAAATTCCTTCTTTGTACCAGAAATGGAATGGCCATTCACGGCACTCTAAACTAGTTTTTGGACCAAAGGAGGAAAACGTGCTGGGAAGGAACTCAAGAGTGAGTAGGGCTGACTGAGGAGGTATTCATTATCCCTGTGTCCTGCTTTCTAAAGTCCTTGACTTTCCACTCCAGACTTCACGAGGTCTTACGCCAATCTGGTCCATAAACTTTATCTCTTACTCCTTTTCTGTACATATACTGTACTCTAAACTCAACTTGTTGCTTTCCCACCTCTGTGCCTTTATTTGGGCCATTCCAACCACCTACAAAGCCTTTCATATTCTCCAAGTTCCAGCTATCTCCCTTTTGGCTAGCAGCTGTTTGAGTTAACTGTTTGCAACATCTGGGGACTGTGTCTCGGGCAAGGGAGGTGGGAAGAAGGGAAAGGTAGTTTCCCATAAGAAACTCAAGGTACTGTAGGCAACCAGAAACCAAATAACCCAATGTTTCCTGCCACATGGTCTGGGCTGGAGGTGAGATCTGGCCAGAGAGAGGGCTTCAGGAGGTGAGTAGCTACCACCCTCTCATGTCTTATTTTGAAGGAGTGCAAGACCTCCATGTTGCAGGAGACTCAGAGAGCCCCTTCTGGGCTAGATCGGAGGCTGGGAGGGAGGCTTTTCTCCCCTGTTTCCAGCCTTGATGTGAGCAATAGACTTGAATGGCTTACACAGACTGAGATCTTTAACAGTGAAGTCACACAGATGACTTTTTCTTTCCTAGAACGGATATTCAGAGTAAGAGAAAAATTTCAGAGTACGAAACGGAATACAGAAGTAAAGGTCATAGATTTCAGAGTCTTAGTTTTGTCTTCCGTCTTCTAGTTCTGTGGCTTAGGGCAAGTATCTGCTTCCTCCTGTGTAAAACAGGCATGTAAGATCACTCACCTGATTTATCACTTGGCGAGGATAAAAAGAAGTCGGAGTTATAAATGCGGTTGAAAAAGCAAACATCATACCCAAAAGAGGAATTGCTACCACTATTAGAGACACTCTGCAGGCAATAATGGGAATTGGTGTGTGAGGATAATGAACCTGGCCCTGCTATTCTCTTAAAGAAATTAATAACAGGGAGAGCAGTGGAAGCTGCATATAGGTGGGCATGTGAATTTATACGGGAATGTACATTTTCACTCAGTTATGTTAAATAAAAATAAAAAATTTAATAAAAAAAATTATATAAACACATGCTTATGTGTATATACATGTATATATACATACACATACACATATACTTACACGTATACATGGAAACCTTGGTGATATAATGGTTAAGAGCTGTGGCCACTAACTAAAAGGTCAGCAGCTTAAATCCACCAGGCACTCCTTGGAAAGTCTATGGGACAGTTCTAATCTGTCTTATGGGATGGCTGTTAGAATCAACTCAGCATCAGTGGGTTTGGTTTGAGTTTGGGTTATATGTATATATATATATATATATATATATAGCTTTTGCATAACCACTGTTGTTCAACATCTCATTCTTACATTTCAGTTGAAAAGTATCCAGCCCTCCAAATGTCCTCCTGGAGGCATGGTCTTTTGAGAGACAGGGCTGAGAGCTTTATCCCTCTTCCTGTTGCAGCTTAGATTTCCTTGGACCTCTCCCAAGTCAAGTAAAACCACGGGAGTCAAAAGCTGGCTCAGCATTTCAGTTTCTGTAGAGACGTGTGCCAACATGATATGGATCAAGGACCCAGGAGAGTTTTCAAACCAATAATGCAAATGAAAATAAAATAAGCTTGGGCATGCCGCCTGCTGTGCTAATACTTATGTTCAGTGTTACAAGCTACCTTTTCTTGGAAATCATGGCCCCTGGAGGTACTTGTTGGAAAAAACAAAACTTGGCCTTCCGAGATTTTAATCCATGAGTTTGCAGTCTACCAGATGCCAAGAATTGCCATGACTTCTCTTCTGATCTTCCTCTGAAAGTTAACTGCAATCCTCCTGATTTCATTCTCTCCTCCATTTTTCCACAATCTTGATTTTACTTCTGTGGCATAGATTCCAGAGTCCTGTGTAGATGCAGTTGATCTCTGTCAGTGGTTTCTAAACATGTTGGAACTCTCTCCAAGTGGTAAAATCCCACTTCCCCCTTTAGCTCACCTTTCTGGCTGTAACACTTTCAAAGCAGGCCTTGTGACAGGAAGTGAAAATGGGCAAGGACAAATAATTAGACCGTACCGAAGACCAAACCTGTTAGAGTAGAGTCGATTCTGACTCATGGTGACCACATTTGTTTCAGAGTAGGACTGCACTACACAAGGTTTTTGAAGGCTTTACTCTTAGGGAAACAGATTGCCAGGGCTTTCTTCTGCAGTGTAGCTGGCTGGATTTGTACTGCTCACCTGCTACTCAATCACCAAGCAAAAACTGTTTGAGCCACTCGGGGACTTCAGTTAGACTCTAAATACATTGATTTAAAGGTAAGCATGGGAGGAGAGATAGATGTCTTGGACTGAAAAGCCAAAAACATAATGAAATTGCTGGTTTGTAAAAGAGAACGGTATGTCACTAGAAGCTCCAGCCCTATGGGTCTGCTCATCTCTTGCACAGATAGAGCTATTAGTCTGGACACTATCCTATGTGCAGCAGGTAGAATTCAGGAGCTCAGGTCCCCAAGATAAGGTAACTGTTCTGGGAGGACACAGGCTGGCCAGGCCAGGTCCAGAAGAAAGGAGATGGTTTCTGAAGAACAGCAGGAGAGGCAGGGCTCCTGGAGGGAGCTAGATGAGAATCAGTGGGTCAGTCTGAGCTGCCCACTAGGCAGGTACCAGGAAGGCAGAGTGAGGTAGTCAGCATGGTCTGCAGGGGACAGGGCAGCAAGGAAGCCTGCACGTGGCCATGACCCAGAGGCCTTCCTGCTCTTTACCGTGAGCAGCTCCAAGGCTTTTAAAAGGGGCCTGCAGGAGGGAGGCCACCATGGATGACTCCCTTTTCCGTGACTACAATGAATTTCCTTTTCTTGCCTTTATGTGACAACAAAGGATGGTATGAGAAAAAGCCACATCAGAAGGGAGGAACTCCTTTACTTTTCAGAAGATAGGAAGAAAACTCAGAGTGAATCTGCTCAAACTAAGCAGTGGAAAGAGGGAGGTCTCACAAATGCGGCCTCAAGGCGTGTAGGGGCTACTCACTCTTGCCATGTACTGATGCCATGTGCCAAGCCTATCTCATGTCTCTGAGGACACTGTGGCCTGTACAACACAGACTGGTACAGTCTTGTGGCTCAGGGAACCTACTTTTTCTGGAATTACATGGCCTGGGCTCAAATACTACCCCTGTAGCTTACTGACCGTGTGAACTCTGTCAAGTCCTTTTGTCTCTCTGAGCCAGTTTTCCTGAACTTTAAAATGGACTAAAAATAGTACCTGTCTCCCAAAAGAAATCAACCAACCAACCTTGTTGCCAGACTCTGTTCTGACTCACAGGAAGCCAAAAGGACAGAGTATAACTTCCCTATAACGTATCCAAGGAGTGCCTGGTGGATTCGAATCACCGGCCTTTTCAATTAGTAGTCACAGCTCTTATCCACTATGCCACTAGGATTTCTGCCTACCTTATAGGGCTGTTTAAAAAATAAATAACCAAAAAACAAAACCAGACCCACTGCCATCAAGTCAGGTCTGATTCATAGTGACTCCAGAAGTCAGAGTAGAGCTGCCCCATAGGGTTTCCAAGGAGTACCTGGTAGATTTGAACTGCTGGCCAGACGTAGCACTTAACCCACTAAGCCATCAGGGTCTCAAAAAAAAAAAAAAAAAAAAGTCAATCAATCAATTGATTGATCAATAAGTAAATAGAAAGCATAAAATCCTTAGGATGGAGCTTGACACCAAGTCTGTGTTCAGTAAGTGTCAGTTACTCTCATTTGCGCTGAGGCAGTATAAAAACTGTAAAAGTTTATTAGTAATAGAAATCAAATAACACGATATCTGGGGGTTCAGTCTCATGAAGACACCCATCAGTCCTACATCTTATCTATCTGTCACTTCCTCCTGTCCCCCAAATACCTTTGCTCTCATTCTAAGGCTTTTACTGGTTGTATGGGGGGAGAAAAGTCAAATTTCCTTTACCTGAGATTTAACTCACCCAAAAAATTCAACTGGAAAATCGTGTGTGACAATAGCCCACGGACATATTAAATATAGACGAACAGGAGCTGCTTCTCCACTTACTACCCACCGTTTAATGAGGTTTAATATGTGACCAGCCACCTCCAGACATGACCACACTTCAGCCTTTAAAAACTTTGCAGGGTAAGTATTATTATTTCTATTTGACACACAAAAGGAAAGACCTGAATCAACTTGTTTTGTTAACCCCCCTAAACCCTAACTCACACAATGAGGGACCATGTGGTAACGATTCTGAATGAGCTAGTATATTAGTTTCCTTTCATTGCCATCACAAACATGGTAGCTTAAAATAACAGAAATTTATTTTCTCATAGCTCTGGAGGCTAGAAATTCTAAGTCGATATCAACAGCACTATACTCCTTCCAAAGGCTCTTAGGGGAGAATTCTTCCTTATTCATCAGCTTCTGATGGCGCTTGACGTTTATTGGCTTGTAGCAGCATTGCTCCAATCTCTGCTTCTGTCTTCACATGCCATCTTTCCTGTGTGTGTTTGTCTTCTCTGTCCATTATAAGGATGTTGTCATTTTAGAGCTCACTGTAATCCAGTATGGTCTCATCCCATCCTTACCTTAATTATATCTGCAAAGAACTTTTTTTCCCAGTAGGGTCATATTTTGATGTTCTGTGTGCTCATGAATCTTTGTGGGCCACAATTCAACCCACTGTTGCTAGTAAGTAAGAGCTGATGACCCAGACAGAACCTTGAAGACAGGTAAGACTTGCTCCTCCTTCTGAATCATAAAGACATGCGGGACTGGCAATATTTTGCTCTGTTGTACAGATGCTCTCCGTGTGTCAGAAACAACTCAGTGCAACTAACAACAGCAATTGCAGTAGAGCTGGGAATACAGGTAAGTGATGCCCAAGCTTTCACCATGGCTTTGACCTTCCTCATCATTCTACTTGATGGTAACACAGCCTGGTGGCAACTTAAGTCATTTGGGCTATGCTGAATAATTCCGTTTCCCAATATTCTCTCAGACTGGGTGATATAATACTGTTTTCTCAGCTTGTGATGCTCATTCTTGTACCTTCTTCTGCACCATTAGCTAACACTTGTGCTTTGTCTCTCGTCTTACATAGTATTTCCTCTGTAATGTACGTCCTGATCACTCAACCCAAGTCTGAGTTAGGTGTGCACCCTATGTTCTCCAATGACCGTACACTTCCTCAATCCTAGCATTTCTCATATTGCATTGTAGCTGCTTAGTTAGTACTCTGCCACCACCACTACTTGACTTCAGCTATAAGGATAGCAATCGTGCCCTCTTTGGTGACTGTTGCATCCCCTCTGCTTAGCATAGTCTCTAATACATGAAAACCTCCATTGCTTTCCAGTCAATTCTGACTCACAGTGACCCTATCAGACCATGTAGAGCTACCCCATAGGGTTTCTAAGGAGCTCCTAGTAGAATCGAACTGCCGACCTTTTGATTAGCAGCCGTAGCTCATAACCACTACACCACGAGAGTTTCCAGCACAGTCTCTAAATCAAAACTCACTGCCATCAAGTTGATTTTCACTCACAGTGACCCCACAGAACAAAGTAGAACTGCTCCACAGTTTCCAGAGAGTGCCTGGTTTATTCAAACTGCCACCTTTTTGGTTAGCAGACGTAGTGCTTAGCCACAATTTCCAAGCACAGTTTCTAGCACTTGATAATTGACTGATAAACATTAGTTAAATGAAAAAATGCTTTGTGCTCTTCAGACTAAAACTTTGCTTCCAGAAAAGCATCTTAGCTTTGAAACCTCTGAGAACTCCAACCTAAATGAAGAATGTAAGCACTGGAAGAAGACGGAATGCAGACAGACACACGCAGTCCAAGGAGAGTAGAAGAATGAGACAGCTGTCCAGAAAATACAAGCCACTAGTTGCACTTTGGCTCCACTCTTCTGATTAATTCAGGTGACAGTGCTCAGTTGGCCTCAGTTATTTGGATAATTCTTCATTTTGCTTTGGTCCATAAACTCCTTTATCTCCTTTACAATTGGGTAGCTGGCACAGCTTGTCACTCCCACTAAAGCTTATGGATGAGTTCCAAGTCACTGATCTTCCTCTTATCCAGTTTCATCCCTTTTAGTGCTGTTTCATTCCCTTTAGTTCCAGTTGGTTCTCTGGGTTAAGGACTTCAGGAGATGTTTAAGAGACATATTCTGTCTCAACCAACCTTATGACTGAACCTCAGAGAGCTTCTGTGTTTGGTTTTCACCCTGCACATAATTCTGGCTTTGAAAACAGTGACACCAAAGTTTTAGAATATGATGGGAGGGAAGGCTTTAAAACATGTCCAGAAAAATTCTCTTAGCTGTCTTCAATCTTCTTGTCTTTTGAAACTGATCTTAAACCACATGACTGTACAAAACAGTAACCAGAACATTGTTACCCCCTTGCTATCTCTACGGAAATGAAATCAGGTTGAACGAAAACTAGCATAGAGTTCTATTGAAATGACTGGTCCATTCAGTCCTACAGGGTATGAATACAGTGGATACTATATGTATCAGTCAGCTTTTGCTGTATAACAAACCACCCCAAAGCATAATGGTTTAACCCAGTAAGTTCTTATTTAATACACAATTCTACATAGGTTGCCTGGATGTTCTCATTTGAGCTGACCTGGTTGACCTCTACTGTTGGCATCCTATTGCATCTGTAATCAGTTCCCTGTGGCAAGATGATCTAGGATGTGTCTGGCAGCTGACAGGCTGTTAGCTAGGGTATCTTGGCTCTCCTCTACATGGTCTCTCATCCTCCAACAGGTTAGCAAGGGCTTATTTGTATATCAGTCTCAGGATCCCAAGTACAGTAAGACAAAGAAAGCACCAGTGGGCAACCAGTTTTCAAGTCTCTCCTTGTTTCACGTTGCAGATGTCCCAAGTCACACGGCTGGCAACAATTCTAGGGCTAGAGATAGACTACTTCTTAGAGGGGTATCTGCAACCTCATTTGGAAATGGAGATAGAGATGGGAAGAATTTGTGGCCATTTTTCCAATCTATCACAATATCAGAAACCCCAGTGGTGCAGTGGTTAAGTGCTAAATCTGCTAACCAAAAGGCTGGCAGTTCAAATCTGCCAGGTGCTCCTTGGAAACTCTATGGAGCAGCTCTAGTCTGTCCTATATGGTTACTGTGAGTCAGAATTGACTTGATGGCACTGGGTTTGGTTTGGGGGATTTTATCACAATATCAGTTGCATATAACTTATCCTGTGGTTGGCTGTTTGAACTCACCCAGTGTACCACAGAAGAAAATCTTGGCAAGCTGCTTCCATTAAGATCACAGAAAAAAACGAACACAAATCTGTGAAGCAGTTCTACTCTGTAACACATGATGTTGTGATAAATCCAAATGGACTCAACAGCAAAGGGTCTGGTCTTGGTTTTCAGTTCTCATGGCAGCTCTGAAGAAGCACTCATTCCCATTTTACAGATGAAGCCACTGAGGCTCAGCGAAGCATAGACACATGCCCAAAGCCATACCACTAGTGTGGAAAAGAACTGAGATGAGGACACAGCTCTGTAAAACTCTGAAGTCCATATTTCTAACTGTCATGCTCTGTGCCTGACCCAAGTACCAGCTGGTTGCTAGCTCTGAATTCAAGACTATTTTTTCCCCTTAGAAACTTATGTATGTAGGTGGCATCTTCAGTCTGTGTTTATCAAATATTTTCAAAATATTTTGCAAAGAATATTTTCATTACCAGTTCAATAAAACCTCAAGCCCCAGATGTGGTTAGTCAGGCTCTCTTCCCCTGAACTTTCAAGCCTTGAGGCACTTTATGGTAATATAACTTCAGCTCCTTCTATTCCTTAGTGATGTTCTTTCCCACTTTATACAGAAAGTATCTTCTTTTTCAAATCACATGAAATTCTGCCAGGTCCACCCTGGGAAGACACAAGGTTCAGAATCTCCAGGCTTCTTTCAAGGCTCAGGGGAGACTCATGGTATCATCCAGGTATGTTGTCCCTTTATAAAGCTAAGTATTCAGTCAAGTGAGCCCTTCAAGGGTCAGCAAACAACTCATACCAACAATGAGAGGGCAGTGGTAGAATTCTTGCGTTCTGTGCATAAGACCTAGATTCGATTCTCAGTGCATACACTCCATGTGTAGCCACTGCTGTCACTGGAGTGTTGCATGTTGCCGTGTTGCTGAGCAGCTTTCAGCAGAACTTTGAGACTAAGATAGATTAGAAAGAAAGTCCCAGTGATGTGCTTCTGAAAGTCAGCCAGTGTAAACCCCGTAAGTCACAACAGTGTAATCCCAGTGTCCACAGAGTCAGCGTGAGTTGGGGACCCACTCAGTAACAGCTCACAACAGCAACAACACACATACCAAAAATGAAACCAGAGTCCTGGTGAGCAATATCTCAAAACTGGTCTCTCTCCATCCTCTGCAAAGATGGATAGTCTCCATTTCTTCTTTCTGCTCCTCCTTCTCTCCTGCTGGTACCCCTCCTTCTTCCCTGGACTCCCTGGAACTGCTGTCACACCACCCCTCTTCTTTGTTGCAGTGCTTTGCCTCTTTTTTCTTCTGTCTCCACTTCTTATTGCCCAGACTTCCTTTTCTCCCCTCTCCATACCTCTCTTCAGCCAAGAAATTCCGTTTGGCAATAGAAATGAGTCCGAAAAATGCCTGTGGCTGCAATTGGAAAGATGGAAGGCCCATGAGGTGAATTAAATGCACTTGATGAATCTGGTAATCCTGTTTATTTTGAGGAAACAGAAACACATTATTTTTTTTACTTACATCTATCCTAATAATGTTCTGAAGTCTCCCATTGAGCGAGAATGAATTTATCTTCATTTGACAATTTTATGACCCAAATCATCCAGCTCTGTCCATTCATCTGATTTAAACTGCAACTGAAGGATGGACTGCTTTAACAGAAACCCACATCTAGTCAACAGTGTTTGCTATCAACAGAGATTTTTCATAATATGTAAGATTTCTAGTGTGGCTATTGGGGCCTCCTGGTTAAGCTTACCTCTTGAGTGACCATCATTCAGCAATAGCGAATGATTCAGTTATGAAAACAAGTGCTTAATTTTTTTTCTTTTTAAAAGATTTATTAAAGGTCCTTAGTGGTTGTTTTTATAAACCCAGCCCTTAAAGCAGCTGACCTTAAAAATGTGTTTATCTAAGCTATATTCCCCCCAAATGTTGACCAACATGAAAAATAATTTATTTAATGTTTCTTTAAATATTATTTTGTTTGGTTTGAACCCAAAGTAGAAACTTCTTCTCCCCAAAAGGAACATTGTCTCATTTTTGTATACAGTGGAAACATTTGGGAACAAATGAAAGAAATGCAACGTTTTTCTACTAATTTTGACGACTAAGGGTGCAGTTGGGTAATCCCGGGGCTGCAAAATAAATGTTGTGACGTTTGAGTGTTAGATTAGGACCTGGGACTTTGGTGGATGGTCATAGGCTTATTTTAAGCATTTCCTGATTGGTAATAAAACAAATATCCACAAATAAACACAGAAAGTAGGGCACAAAAGGCTAATCAACAGGAAAGTGCCCCTCAACCCAAACCACGCAGGAGCAACCGCAGGGATGAGTTCTCAATGACAAAAGTGTTTTTTTCCAGAAAGTTTGGTAAATGTTCAGCAGAACTAAACAAAGCTTACTTCCACCCTTCAGGAGAACTTGCTGAAGACATCTTACGCAGAATTGTTCTTCCCTTTTCCTAGGACAAGTTGACACAATTCCAACCCCTGGACCTCTGAGGTAGCCCCGGACACAAACCAGCCAGTCACCCAAGCCCACTCTCCAGGTCTCTGTGACCAGTCAAGTCGCAAACATCACTCTACTTGAGCCAATTATCATCCATCTTGAAAACTGTTTTCTATGAAACAGGAGGAGAAGGGATCCACCCTTTAAGTCATGATACTAGAAGCAAGTCCAAGGTCGCTCAGGGCTCATCGTTCATTTGCTAGTCTAGTCTAGACTTCATTATGCCATAGGTTCTGGCCTCCACGATAAAAGGAAGCAGACATTTAAGGCCTGAGCTCAGAAGTGTTACAGCAGTACTGCTGTTGGCCCGAACAAGTCCCAAGGCTAGTCCAGTCAAGGAGCTAGACGCCTGCTTTTGCTGCAGTGAGTGACAGCAGAAGAGGAGGTGGGGTGAAAGCCGAAGCAGCAAGGCTGACACCAGAAGGAGAGAGAGTGATTTCTAACCTTGCTGTGTGACCAGCGCCCAGCCAGGCCTCCCTATAAATCCCCCTTTTTATCAAGCTGCTGGAATCAGTGCTGGGTGTCACCTTTCACAACCACGAGATCTGACAAATCCAGTGAGTTAAGGATGAAATACAAGGGCCCTCGGGGAATGATTACTTGCTTCTTTTTGTGTTTTCAGCGTTAGCAATAGGTTGGTAACTTAGTCTTAGGCCTGTCTTAGCTCTTCAGAACTACATAGCAGTCTGTTCAGTCCTTTTTGTTGGCAAAAGGTTCCCTACATAGGAGGAGGAAGTCATGAGGCCTGTTTGGATTCTCTGGGGGAGGAGCTATGATGAGCAGGTCCTACAATGAGCCAGTCCTGAAAAGTATTCTTGCTCATCAGAGAATGTATCTTTCTTTGCGTTAATGTTAAACACAGGTATGCTTCTAATGATCTGGGAATTCTTATATTCTAAATTCATTTATGAAACTAAGCTGCAAAGGTTCATTTTGGGACTCGCTGGAGACTTAGTTGGCACCTTGAAAATATCTGTCTTATTTGGAAGATCACTATGTGTTACGCACAGTGTACGGAAACCCTGGTGGTGTAGTAGTTCAGTGCTACCGCTGTTAACCAAAAGGTCAGCAGTTCAAATCCACCAGGCATTCCTTTGCAACTCTATGGGGCAGTTCTACTCTGTCCTACAGGTTTGCTATGAGTCAGAACTGACTCAAAGGCAACGAGTTTGGTTTGGTTTTTTTATGTACAGTGTGCTGAGTGCCTTTTATGTAGAATCTTGTTGAAACTCATCAACAACCCCACGTGGAAAGTACCTTGACTATCCCATTTCAGAAGTAAGAAAGACAAATCAATTCAGAAATGTTTTCAAGTCACACAGTTCATCAATGATAGATGAAAGGAAAAGACCTGTTGCCACTGAGTGGACCCCTAAGGTTTTCTTGGCTGTAATCTTCAGGGAAGCGGATCACCAGGTCTTTCTCCTGTGGGACTGCTGGATGAGCTCTAACTGCCAACCCTTCAGTAAGCAGCCAAGCTCTTAACATTTGTACCACCAGGTCTTTATAGCGATTTGCACAGCATATTGTGGTTTAGGCAGTAGTCGGCATGCAGCAGGTGCTCAGGAGACATTTATTGACTGAATATATGAATGACTGTCATAAGGTGAGATTGACTAGATAGATGGCCCACTAATCAACACCGTGGCTGAAGTCATGGAGCTAAGAAATAGGCTCCCATGTAACAGCTACCCTCTGCAAGAGACATGGAAGACCACAGTCTGGCTCCCACCTCTTGGAAAGATTTGCCAGTGACTCTCCTGACAAGTGACTGCCATGTTCCGCCTGTGGAAGCCCTGCCTTACTTGGCACCTGTCACTGAGAACAACTGCTCTCATCTCCTACCACCTGGGCAGAAACCTCCATAAACATCACCAGACAGAGATGTGCACCCATACCGCCGCCCTTGAGCTGAACCCTACAAAGTCCACTGTGGCGCAGGGAGTAAGATCCCTAGGGGCAGGGGAAGCCCTAGGGGCCATGACATCAGTCCTCTTCTTCACCCTCCAGTCCATCCGCAAGTTCCAGAACTTGGAGGCTTGATGGAGCGGAGGTTACTGCCCAGCAAGGGAAAGGCTCCGTCTTTTCCTTCTCACCCGCACCGTACCTCCTGGAGCCCGCTCAGAACAAAGTCTCAGTTCTCCTCATAAAGAATACCACATCTCATTTCAAAGAAAACACCATGTTTGCACACTGTCACAGGCCAATGGAGTCTGCTTCTCCCTCTGCCCTTCACACCAGGGCCTTCTTTATTCTTCTCTGGACCAAAGGCAGTGGAGTGATTCTGTCCTCTGGGGGAGCTGCACATTGCACAAAGAGAGCTCAGGCTATTGGCCACTCTGGGAGAGAAAGCCTGTCCTAGGCTTCCCCCCTGTAGAGTTCTCTCTCCTTCCTACCCCCTCCCCCCCACCTCTTCGCCAGCTGCTCCTGGTTCAAGCCACTGCCTGCCCTGGATAATAATGCTTTGTCACGCAGTGACAGAATTATGGTCTCACACTGATTTCACATGTCACAAATAATTGCACTCACTGTGCATCATATTGAAGTTGTCAGGACTCTCTTACGCCTGTAATTTGTGTGAGTTGGTCGTACTTGAGTAAATCAGCAGGTCACGACCTGTGCCCTTTAGCCCCAGTGGCTGGCTGAGAATGACCTACAAATCTCATGACAGGGACAACAGAGAGGGTATGAACCGTTCAATTGCTCATGTCCATCAGCTAACATCAGGAAAGCCAGTTGCTCTTTCCTTTTGCCATCACTTCAAATGGGCTTCTCGAAACCCACAGGTCTCTGAACCATTTCCACTTCATTTCTTCACATATACTTTCCCTCAAGTTTTTATTTTTTTAAAGTAGTTTTTGATATTTCTAATGTTTTCCCTCGTTACCACAGAACATTCTCGTGCCAAAACTCTAGTACTTTTCTCCTTTGCATTAGAAATAAAAACCTCCAGAGTCTAAGATAAAGCAAGTAGGCCTCACGCACCTTGTCCATCCCAACTGAGCTGTGCCCTCCCCTGCTCTATGCGATGGTTAAACCCCTTTGGCAGCTTTATGGGCTCCTTTGCTGACACTTCATTGGGTAACACACTCACAAACAGTGTTCTCGAGCTTTGGTTTTCGCTGAGGTACAACATGTACCATCAAGTTACATTTAATTCACTGTTTCATATCTTATGCACAATATCACTGACTGAGGTCTTCAGTATCTAATACTGGAAAGAGAGTAATGAAGTGCAAGCTGCTTGTATTACCTATGATCTTCAATAACTGGTTTCTTAAAAAGTCAATGAAAAAGAGGTGAGCTGGCCAAGTGCTAGCCAGACCCAGTGTTTACTAGGCATGCTGGAGTGAGGTCAAGAAGAAGTGGTTTTATATGTCACTGGTGAAGTGGTTGCAAGTTAAGTGTCTAGAGACTGACTTTTACCTTTCTTGGTTTAAGAAAAAGAAGATGTTGTCACATTGTACATGGAGATCTGTTGTAGTGTTCCCCATTCTTTGACAAGCTACTCCACTCCTATAGAGATGACTCAGAGGGACTGAACACAGATGGCGATACCTGACGTCCCATCCTTCAGTGCCAGGGAGTGCTGAAGATGCTACTTGTTGGCCCAATAGCCATAAGGGCAGTGGCTGAAATAGTAACAAAATGAACTCTGCTCTGAGTCTACAGAACAGAAGTCATGTGCATTGAATTTCTAAAAGCTAAAGTGAGGAGGTGTGAACCAAAGATAATTAGTGCACAGCGGCTAGGTAAGAACAAAAGCCAAGTTGTTCAACTCGTTTGGTCTCTTTATCCTTCACCTCGATTGCCCAGTTCTTAGGCCCGGATCAGTGATGATTCAGCCCTGGAAGACTTTTCATCTTTTATTTTATTTACAAATAGCTAATCACCAGGGTGGGGTGGGGAATTAGGTGGTGTTGAGCTAGGAGAAGAAGAGGTATCACCCAGGTTACAGATGGCAAACTCCAAAGGCCCAGCCTACAGGACAAGGTCATCAGCTCTAGGTTTATCTTTCAGCTGTCTTTGCTGAAATAGACTCCTGTTGGTGATGCAAATAGTTAACATACTCAGCTTCTAACCAAAAGATTAGAAGTTTAAGACCATCCAAAGTCACCTCAGAAGAAAGATCTGGTACCCTACTTCCAAAAACTCAGCCACTCAAAATCTTACAGCACACAGTTCCAACATTACACACATGATGTAGCCACTAGCTGGAGCTGAATTGATGGCAAGGGGACTTTTGAATCAAAGCATCACCCCTAACCAGCTAATGACCTTGGAAAGTGACCTAAACCCTCTGCATCTCAGTTTCATCGTCTGTAAAGTACTCAGGTACTAAGTATATCTTATTTTCATCTTAGTTGTGGTTCTTGTTTGCCAGCAACATAGCTAATGGTTAAAGTCAGCAGAAATGGAATTTATAGGAAAGATGTTGGGTCCAATCTAGAGGAAGGCTGGAAAGCTAAGAGGAAAAATGAGCTGGAACCACGGCAGGCTAAAGCATAGAGAGAACACAGTTGTGATCATTCCTTGTGCATAGTTAGCTGCCAATGCCACCTCTGAAACCAATATCACTGGCCATTTGGTGACACAACTGTACCCAGAGACCTCTTTCAATCCCTTCCTGAGCCTTTGCCTCACTCTTTCCAGGTTCAGAGTCCCAGGCCACAATTGACCAGCCCCAAGCCTCATAGCCATGACTAAGCTTTGAAAGACAGGAAGAGAGAAAATCCTGTGTAACTCTTAGAAGATGCTCACCATATTAGCCAAGCATGCTCTCCATTTTCGTTTGCTATGTGAAGGGGGAGGAGCAAGTTCAGCCTTTAGCTTTTACTCCCATGCACTTTAATACATTACTTTTTTTTGCTTCCTTTTCAACAAAGGGAGCCCTGGCAGTGTAGTGGTTAGGAGCTCAGGCTTCTAACAAAAAGGTGACCAGTCTGAAGCCAGCAGTTGCTCCTTGGAATGCTTATAAGTCAGTTCTACAGTGTCCTATAGGGTCACTATAAGTTGGAATCAACCCAACAGCAATCGGTTTGATTTTGGTTTAGTTTCAACAAAGGGAAGCGGAGAGTTCCAAACAACCTGATCAGTTTGTCCAAAGCCATACAATGTACAAGTAATGATGCTTAGAGTAAAAACTCACACCTCCCCAGTTCTGTAAAGTGGAGCCCACCAACTACTGAAGCGCACAGTGACTGCTGGCTACCAAGTACAAAGTCAATTTTGACTTCTATATTTCTGTCACTGGTTATTACGGAGGTTTAAAGACATGCCTTGACTGGTGAAACAAGATGGCAATACAATCAACTGCATGAATAAAGAAAGAATGAAAAACATATCTGGAAGATTCAATCTCATACTCCATTATTGAGCAGCTATGTTCTAGGTTGCCTCTTCAAAATGAAGTCAACCCTAATGATGTGAAGAAAAAAAACCAAACCCACTGCTGTTGAGTTGATTCTGACTCATAGCGATCCTGTCCAAGGAACACCTGGAAGATTTGAACAGACAACCCTTTGGTTACCAGCTATAGCACTATAGCACTATGCCACCAGGGTTTCTCTAAGGGTGAATGGGGTCAGACCTTCAGGACCTTCATTTGTTTATGTGGCATGACTCAAAATGAGAAGAAACAGCTACAGACATTCATTAATAACTGGAACATGGAGTGTATTAAGTATGAATCTAAGAAAAACTGAAAGTCTTCAAAAATGAGATGGGTGAGGATCAATGTCCTAGGCACCAGAGACTTTAAATTGACCAGTATTCACCATTTGGAATCAGACAATCTTATGGTCTACTATGCTGAAAGTGACAATTTGAAAAAGAATGACATAGCCTTCATCATCAAAAAGAACATTTCAAGATCTGTGCTGAAGTATGGCACTGTCAGTGGTAGGACAATATCCACATGCCTATAAGGAAGACTAGTTAATACAATTATTATTCAAATTTATGTGCCAACTACTAACACCGAATGAGAAATTCTAATATTTTTACTAATTTCTGCAGTCTTAAGTTGACTAAACATGCAATTATGATGCACTGATAATTACTGGTGATTGGTATGCAGACACTAGAAACAGAGAAGAATGATTGGTAGTTGGAAAATATAGCCCAAGATGACGTGATAAAATTTTGGAAGACTAACAACTTCTTCACTTCAAATGCCCTTTTGCAAAAACAAATGATGACTATACGTGTAGGCCTCATAGTATCAAATCAAACTACATTTGTGGGAAGAAACTACAGAAAAGTTTAATGTCGTCAGTCGGAACAAAGCCAGGGGCTGACCATGAAATAGACCATCAACTACTTCTGTTCAAGTTCAAGTTGAAGCTGCAAAAAAAAAAAAAAAGTAGACCACAGTAGCCAAATACAACCTTGAATATACCTCACCTGAATTTGGAGACCATCTCAAGAATAGTTTTGACACATAAAACAATAATGACCAAAGACCAGACAAGTTGTGGAATGACATCAAAGACACTGTACATGAAAAAGCAGAAAGTCATTAAAAAGACAGGAGAGAAAGAAAAGGCCAAAATCAGTGTCAAAGGAGACTCAGAAACTTGCTCTTGAATGTAAAAGAACTGAACAGAAGGTTCCAAAAGGCAGTTCAAGAAGACAAAGGAAAATATTAAATTTCTAACTTCCCTGGAGTTATAAAACCAAAAGGGAAGAAGAACATGCTTGCCACTTCTCAAGCTGAAAGAACTGTAACGAAAATTTCAAGCCTCTCACAGGAGCTAGTTGAACGGACAAGGGAAATACAGGGTAGAAAGGAGGAATGTGCCGTCATGGGATAGGGAGAGCAGCTAGAGTTACACAGCAGTGGGTAAAGGCTTTATATGACAAATTGACTTGGATTGTAATCTTTCACTTACAGCATAAGGTTTTGTTTTCTTTTTTTTTTAATTCAAGCAATTTTGAAGGATTCTATGGGCAAAAGGGAGCCCTGGTAGTGCAGTGATTAAGAGCTCAGCTGCTAACCAAAAAGGTCAGAAGTTGGAACTCATCAGCAGCTCCTTGGAAACCCTGTGGGGATGTTCACTCTGTCCCACAGGACTGTTATGATTTGGAATTAACTGGACAACAATGGGTTTTATGGGCAAAATATTGACTGCTTCAGGAAGCATCAAAAGCAAATGGAAGGAATACATAGAATCCCTGTACCAAAAAGAACTGGTCGATGAATAACCATTTCAGGAGAGGGCATATGATCAAGGACCAGTGGTGTTGAAGGAAGAAGTCAAAGTTGCACTGAAGGCATTTGACACAAGTTTCCAGCACTTGATGGAATATCAACTAAAATTTTTCCAGAAATGGATGCAGCTTGGAAGTCACTTTCTCATCCATACCAAAAAACTCAGAAGACAGCTGCCTGGCCAACTGACTGAAAGAGATCTGCATTTGTACCAAATTGTTCCAAAGAAAGGTAATTCAATAGAATCTGGAAATTATCAAACAATGTCATTAACATCACACACAAGTAAAATTTTGCTAAAGATCATTCAAAAGCAGTTGCAACAGTACATTGACAGGGAACTTCCAGAAATTCAAGCTAGATTTGGAAGAGGATGTGGAACCAGGGACATCACTGCTGATGTCAGATGACTCTTGGCTAAAAGCAGGGCGTACCTGAGCGACGTTTACCTGTGCTTCATTGACTGTGCAAGGGCATTCAACCGCGTGGATCATAACAAATTGTGGACACATTGCATAAAATGGAAATTCCAGAACACTTAATTGTGCTCATGTTGAATGTGTACATAGCCAAGAGGCAGTCGTACAAACAAACCAAGGGGATACTGCATAGTTTAAAATCAAGAAAGTCTTTGACAAGGTTGCACCATTTTATCATACTTATTCAATCTGCATGCTAAACAAATAATCTGAGAATCTGGACTATGTGAAGACAAAGATGGCATCAGGATAAGTGGAAGCCTCATTAACAACCTGTGATATGCTAGTGACACAACCTTGCTTGTAAAATGTAAAAAGGACTTGAGGTGTTTACTGATGAAATCCAACATCTCTGCATAAAGGAAACAAACATCCTCACAACTGGGCCCATGAGCAACATCGTGATAAGTGGAGACAAGATTGATGTTATCAAGGATGTTGTCTGACTTGGATTCGCAATCAGCAGCCACGGAAGCAGCAGTCAGGAAATCAAACAATATATTCTATTGGGCAAATCTCCTACCAAGATTTCTTTAAAGTGTTGAAAGTCACGGAAATCACTATTAGGATTAGGTGCAGTTGACCTAAGCCATGATGTTTTCAGTCCCCTCATAGGGATATGAGCTCTGGATAATGAATAAGGAAGAATGAAGAACAATTGATGCCTTTCAATTATGGTACTGGTGAAGAACATTGAACATATCATGGATTGCTCTAAGTAAAAACATCTGTCTTGGAAGAAATACAGCTGGAGTTCTCTTTGGAAGCAAGGATGACAAGACTTTGTCTCATGTACTTTGAACATGTTATCAGGAGGGAACGGTACCTAGAGAAGGACATCATCTTTGGTAAAATATAGGGTCAATGAACAAAAAGAAAGACACTCCACAAGGTAGCCTGACATGGTGGCTGCAGCAATGGGTTGAAACCTAACAATGATGCTGAGGATGTAGCAGGAACAAGCAGTGTTTTGTCATAGTGTTGTATGTAGGGTTGCTATAAATCAGAACCAACTTCATGGTACTTTTCAACAGCAATGTTCTAGGCACTGGGCTAAGCACTTTTGAGGCATAATCTTACTTAATAAGCCAAACCAAAAAGCCCACTGCCGTTGAGTTGATTCCAACTCATAGCGACCCTATAGGGCAGAATAGGACTGCTCCATAGAGTTTCTAAGGAGCACCAGGTGGATTCAGACTGCCAGTCTTTTGACCTCTAGATTAGCAGCCATAACTCTTAACCACTATGCCACCAGGGTTCCCACTTAATAAACCAGTTGCTGTCAACTCCCAGTTGGGGCAACCTCAAGTGTGTCCAAGCAGATCTGTGCTCTGTAGGGTTTTCCATCTCTGACTTTTCATAAATTGACCACCAAGACTTCTTCCAAGGCATCTCTGGGTAGTCTTGAACCCCAGATCTTCCAATTAACAGCCAAATGTGTTTTTGCCTCACACAGGGAATCATTTTAGATAATATTCAGAATGAATCAAAGAATTTTCTATTATCATCCCACTTGACAAAAAAGGAAATAAAGTCTCTAGAAGTTAAATGTATGTAGAATAACTTGGACAATCACCTAAAAGCTCGGCCTCATAGCTTTGTCTTCAAAGCAGAAGATCCCCACAGACATCTGTGGATGGTGGCAGTTTATTAAAAATCTGCTGAATCCCAGGATACAACATCATGGATGTTTAAGGGAATGCTTGATGATTGGATAGTTGCAAGCCCAGCACTGTTTGGGCAAGAAAATCAATGGACAAAAAGCAGAGGTCTATTCATGATCTAAAACCCTGGTGGTTAAGTATATGGCTGCCAATCAAACGGTCAGCAGTTTGAATCCACCGAGTGCTCCTTGGAAAGTCTGTTGTAGGGTAGTTCTACTCTGTTCTATAGGGTCACTATGAGTCAGAATCGACTCGACTACAAAGGGTTTGATTTGGTTTTATTCCATGATCTGGAAAATTTTGATTCCTTTAATACAAAAATGCTTAACATAAAGTACTAAAGATGTAAAAGGATTCAGAGTTTGCAGGAGGACAAAATTAAGAGATTCTTTTCCCAAATGAAATGCATAGTGTATCCAATGAGGTACAGAGATTTCCCCTCCCCCACCTTCACTTAACAGAGAAAACGCTAAAAACTTTGAAGAAACGCATTCTTTGTTAAGCTTCATGATTAATTAGGTATAAGCCATTTCCAAGAATGTTTTGCCATTTATTTGTAATTCTCCCCAGAGTGTATACGGTCACTTGGCTCACAACATGTAAGTTACACTGCAAATGTTACTCATATGCTGGAATTTTTCATGTTTCCTTCCCTTCTCAGCTTTTGTCTCTACTGCTAGAGGCAAAGAACAAAGCTGGATTTCCATGGGAAACTCCACCCTGGGCTGCATGGATTTCCCTGGCCTAGCAGTATGCACCAAAGGAAGTCTACAACTGGAAACATCTAGCAGGCCAGCCTTGTATCTACATGGCACCCAAGATTGCTCCAGCCCAGCAAGCAAACGTGTGCATTCGCTTCAAGACCTTCTTCATCTCCATCCACACTCCCCGCATCCCAGGGGTAGGTCCCAAGCGTAGACTAGTAGGCAGTGCCAGGTAGTGGCAGACCTATGGATCTAACTCTATGAATCTGACTCCATCTGTGGAGCTTCATCTTTCTAATCTATAAAATGGGGATAACAATCACCTATATGAGGTCTATTGGGTCAGTACTATGATTATTTCATGTGACAAACTAGTTGAGACTTAGCACAGTGCTTTCTTTACTCAGAGTAAATGATCAATCAATGTTTAGTATTACTAGTATTTGGCCCCAACACAAATTCATGAATCTACTCCTCCAACATACAACATATTCATATACACACAACACCTGGTTTAACTGGCTAAGGACCATGCTTAGGGCAGCAAATTTGGATTTGTTCGGAGAAGTTTGATCAATCAGACAAGGTTCTGAGTACCGGCAATATGTCGTACACATACATAAGGTACAAGATTTGTAGGTGTATATTGAGTCCAGGGAAGTTCCTTCTTGTCTTCTGTCAGACTCCCTGACTTGCTGCTGAAGTGCCCTCTTTCTTTGGAACATAATGTTTCCCTTCACTGTTCTCTAAACCAATTTGCATCCTCCAAAGCTCAGAGAAAATACTGCCACCTCCTCTTAGGAGCCCCAAGAAGAACCCTGTTCTTCCGCACTCCTCATTTTGCATATTATTATAGCTAATTGTTACCCTAGCAACCCCAAGCCTGTCTTTGTCATTAAACTCAGATTGATCTAGACTGGTGATCTCCTATGGCTACCATACTAGAATAACCTGGGAATCTCAAAGACAAAATAAAACAAAACAGAACCACTGGGACAGGGAAAGACAGGGTCAGAGGGACCTTGAGTTTTTTTTAATTTTTAGGTGTGACCAGGGCTGAGAACCACAATCTGTATGGTTTCAGATCAAGGCTGAGAGTTGTTTTTTGGTTTGGGGGGCTTAGCACTTTACTCAGGATGTTTAAGTGACCATTAAATGTCAAAATGAGCTCTAATTTACAATTACATGAAGAATACTTCGTTGTTGCTGTTGCTGTTGTGCGCTGTTGAGTTGATTCTGATTCATAAACCAGACCTGTGGAGTCAATTCTGGCTTATACCAACCTGAAAAAAAAAATCTGTTGCCATCAAGTGAATCCCAACTCGTTTCCCATAGCAACATGGAACATTGAAATTCTCCAGGCAGCTGAGGCTAAGGAAAAACATTGTCTCTCTTAAAATATGCAGCCATCATCTTATTTTTTTGGTGGGCTTTTGGTAGGACAAACTCTTGCCCAAATGGAGAAGTATAGGCAGAGTTTTCTGTCCTGCATAGTGGTAAATGCTTTAAGATAAAAGAGGAAAGACTTGATTGGCCAAGAAAATGCCATTGATGGCTATTTTTTGTGGTCAAGATGATTTCCAGGAGTACAGTCAGTCTATCTGTCCGTATGGCTTCTTGTGGACATGGTGTCAGTGGTTCCTAGTATTTTTATGGGAAAGATGAATATGACACATTAAGATTATTGGGACACATGGAAATAAATGAGCAAGGCGTGGGCCTAGACCTTGAGAAATGTTCACAGAAGCATTGTCTTGTACATAAGGTCACCATGAGATGGCGTCAACAGGACAGCAGCTATCCATCTATACATCCACTGCCGCTGAGTCGGATCTGATTCATAGTGACCCTATAGGTCAGAGTAGAACTACAGAGACAACAATGTAATAAGAATAGCCAACACTTACATGAGTAAACTGCAAATCTTACAGTATTTGTAGTGATGCCCACACTACTGCTGATTTTTATGCCAACTTTTCTAACTGTAAGAATTTCATTTTAATATCCAGCTACTTGAGCTACTGCATTCTTATCTGTGTCTTAGAAATACAAAGGAAGGAAGCTTCTTTGGAAATTAAAGCCATCTCACTTGGGATATTTTTATTAAAGAGGCCTGAACTCATGGATCAATCTTTGTTTAACCGGGGTTCACATACTTGTGAACAAGTTCTGAGAAATAGCAAAAATATACTGCTATTCTTGTTAGGTGCTATCAAGTCAGTTCAGGCTAACAGTGACTGTGTGTACAACAGCAGAAAACCATGCCTAGTCCTACACTATGCTCATGATTATCTATTCTTTAGCTCATTGTATGGGCAACCACTGTCTTAATCCACATTGCTGAGGGTCTTCCTCTTTTTTGCCGATCCTCTACTTTACTGAGTATGATATCCTTTCCCAGAAACTGATCCCTCCTGATAACATTTCCAAAGTATATAAGACCACATACTTCCAATCAGCTGTACTTCTTTCCCAAGATAAATTGTTTTTGTTCTTTTTGCAGTCCATGGTATTCGACATTCTTAACCAGTACCACAATTTAAAGGCATCAATTCATCTGCAGTCCTCAATATTCATCACCCAGCTTTCATATGCATAGAAGGCAATTGAAAATACCCTGGCTTAGGTTAGGTACACCTCAGTCCTTAAAGCGACATCTTTGACTTTTTAACACTTTTAATAGATTCATCTTTTGCAAGAGACTTTTCCCAGTGCAATGCATTGTTTTATTTCTTGACTGCTGCTTCCAAAATAAAGGGACTAAGAAATTCCCCACCTAGATGAAATTCAGTTTTCTTACTTCAGAAGGACTTAGGGAAGGAGGAGTCTTGAAGAGGGTTAAATAATGAGGACTAACTACATGGTTACCAGTTGCTATGACTATTATTCAAATTCGCTAACCAAACACTAAGGCCAAAGACGAAGAAATTGAAGAATTTTACCAACATCTGCGGTCCGAAATTGATTAAACATGTAATCAGACTGTGTTGATAATTACTGGTGACTGGAATGCAAAAGTTGGAAACTAAGAAGGATTTATAGTTGGAAAAATACTGTCTTGGTGATAGAAACAATGCCAGAGATCACATGAAGGAGTTTGCAAGACCAGTTGCTTCGTCACTGAAAACACTTTTTTTCATCAACATAAATGATGACATGAACAGATCTGATGCATTGAACACTAAATACCAAGAAGCAGATGAGTTGTGGAATGACATCATGAACATCATACATGAAAAAAGCAAGAGGTCATTAAATAGGCAAGAAAGAAAGAAAAGACCAAAATGGATTTCAGAAGACACTGTGAAATTGCTCTTGAATTTCAAGTGGCTAAAGCAAAAGGAATAAATTATGAAGTAAAAGAGCTGAACAGAAGACATCAAAGATTTCAAGAACACAAAGTATTTTAATGATATGTGCAAAGACTTGGAGATAGAAAACCCAAAGTGAAGAACGTACTCTGCATTTCTCAAACTCAAAGAACTGGAAAAAAAATCCAAGCCTCAAGTTCTAACAGTGAAGGGTTCTAAGGAGAAAATACTAAACAATACAGGAAGCGTCAAAAGAGGATGGAAGGAATACAGTCACTACACCAAAAAGAATTGGTCTACATTCAGCCACTTCAAGAAGTAGCATATGAGGTCCGACAATTCAGTTGGTGAACTTAATTGTTTTAAGTGCCACATACCTCATTGCTGAATATCACTGTGGTCACCTTCAAAATACTCCTCTTGGGAAACCATGTACCAACACCAGTTCCTAGTCTACCCTTCAAAGCAACTTTGGAACTCTTCCTAGAATGGCCATTGCACACAATGACAAGGTGGCAAGTTCAGGAACTTAGTTGTATGGTTGTCTCTGAGGGAGTTTTTAGCCAGTAAATAAGTAACTGCATTGGAATACCCTCCCTACTAACCTGACCTGGCCCCCAGTGACTTTTTTCCTTATCTGAAAATAAAGGAAATATTGAAAAGGATACAGTTTGATGGCATTCAGGACATCAAGGGTAATATGACAACAGCTCTGATGGCCATTCCAAAAAAAGGGTTCCAAAATTACTTCTAAGGGTGGCCTAGGTGCTGATGTCAGTGTATAGCTTCCCAAAGGGAATACTTTGAAGGTGACCATAGTGATATTCAGCAATGAGTTATATAACACTTTTTCTAGGATGAGTTTACAAACTTAACTGTTAGTCCTCATATGATGAAAAATGGAAGATATTGCAGGAAGGGGTCCAAGCTGCCAGTAAAGCACTGACAAAGAAACAAGCCTCCAGGATTTGATGGCATACCAGTTGAGATGTTTTAACAAGCAGATGCACTCACTTGTCTATGCCAAGAGATTTGAAAGACAGTATCTGGCCAAGGGACTGGCCAGATCCATATCTATGCCTATTCTAAAGAAGAGTGATCGAACAGAATACAGAAATTATCAGATGCTATTATTATCACATGCAAGTAAACTTTTTCTGAAGATCATTCAAAAGTGGCTGCAACAGTACATCAACAGAGAAATACTAGAAATTCAAGCCAGATTACGAAGATGTGGAAACAGGGGTATCATTGCTAATGTCAGGTGGATCTTGGCTGAAAGCATAGAATACCAGAAAGATGTTTACTTGTATTTTATTGACCATGCTAAGGCATTTGACTATGTGGATTATCACAAATTATGGGTAATGTTTCAAGGAATAGAAATCCCAGAACACCTAATTGTGCTCATGAGGAACTTGTACATAGATTAAGGTGCAGTTACTTGAACAGAATAAGGTGATACTGTGTGGTTTAAAGTCAGGAAAGGTATATATCAGGGTTGTATCCTTTCATACACCTATTCCATCTGTATGCCAAGCAAATAATCTGAAAAGCCAGACTAGATGAAGACGAATGTGGCCTCAGGATTGGAGAAAGACTCATTAACAACCTGCCATATGCAGGTGATACAACCTTACTTGCTGGAAGTAAAGAGGACTTGGAGCACTTACTGATGAAGATCAGAGACTACTGATGAATGTCAAAGCCTTCAGTATGGGTTCCACCTCAGCATAATGAAAACAGAAAATCCTCACAAACAGACCAACAAGCAACAGCATGATAAAGGAGAAAAGAATGAGGTTGTCAAGGATACCACTTTACTTGGATCTACAATCAACACCCATAGAAGCAGCAGTCAAGAAATCCAAAGACACGTTGCATTGGGCAAATCTGCTGCAAAAGACTTCCTTAAAAGTGTTAAGAAACAAACATATCACTTTATGGGCTAAGGTGCATATAACCCAAGCCATGATGCCTCATATGCATGCAAAAGCTGGAAAATGAATCAGGAAGACCAAAGGATTGATATCTTTGAATTATAGTGTTAGTGAAGAATATTGATTATGGACTACAAAAAGTATGAACAGATCTGTCTTGGAAGAAATACAGCCAGAATGCACCTTAGAAGCAAGGATGATGAGACTGCATATCACATACTCTGGACATGTTATTGGGAGGGAGCAGTCTCTGGAGAAGGACATCATGCGTGGTAAAGTACAGGGTCAGCAAAAAAGGGGAAGACCCTCAATGTAATGAACTGACACAGTGGCTGCAACAATGGGCTCAAACGTAACAATGATTATGAGGATGGTGTAGGACTAGGAGTGTTTTATTCTGTTGTACATAGGGTCATTATGAGACACAGCCAACTTGGTGGCACCTAACAACAACCGCAGGGTCACCACTTGTCACAAGCTCATTATACTGTGGTGGCTTGCATGTTACTAGGATGTTGAAAGCTATACCACTGGTATTTCAGATACCAGCTGGGTGTTTCAAGTGGACAGGTTTCATCAAAGCTTCTAGACTAAGAAAAATTAGGGAAAAAGGCCTGTTGATCTACTTCTGAAATCTAGTCAATGAAAACCCTATAGATCACAATAGAACATTATCCCACGTGCCTGCTTTGGGCACATCATCAGGAGGAATAAATCTCTGGAACAGGATATCATGTTTGGTGAACTAGAGGGCCAATAAGGGCAAAAGGAGACTCTTGGTGAGATGGAATGGTACAACAGGGGCAACAATGGACCCAAACTTGCCAGCCATCATTAGGGTGCTGCAGGACTGGCCAACATCTCGTTCTATCATACATAAAGTTGTCATGAGTCGACTAGACAGCATCTGTTTGTCTGTCTATCTACCTACCTACCTATCTCTCCGCCCACTCTATCTATCTGTCTATCTATCATCAACTATACGGTGGGTTTCAGAGTTTGCAAACCCCAGAGATGGAAACGATGCCTCTGGTTCTGCCATTTCTACTCTATCACAAATAATAACAAAAACAACAATTTATGAATTATTACAAGTTTGACTTCATTTTGAGTCTCTTGTCATTCCAGCATTTCCAACAGAGATGGAATAGATAGATTTTGCCCAGGAGACGCGAGTGACGTCAGTGAAGTTAGAGACCAGGGAGCCCTCTTCCGCCAAGAAGTCGAGCCTCAGTATTTATTTGGGTGCAAACAAAAGTAGAATAACGGGGAAGGAGGTCCTTCATGTAAGAGAAACTCCAAAGCTTTACAGAGTGAATTAGGTGTAATCCTTATGGGATCCCTAACAGCTCATAAATAACTTTTAATGAGATTTCCAGCAAGTAAAATAACATGTAGGGGGAAAGGTATTCTTTTTTATTTTTGTTATTTTGTTTTCAATAAAACACATACTTCATATCATTGTTTTCCAAATGCATAACCAAAAGAAGGGAAACCATTTCAATAAGAAGAGATTAGTACTGAAAATATTTAATTAGCTGATAGGGACAGGAAACGCTTGAATATGCCATTGAAAATACTTGACATTGACCACTAATCTATGGAAACTTATGGAGCTGAGTCTAAAGCATGTTCCGGAGTTAAGCAGAGAAATAAATCAAGGTTTGCAAATGTCATTTAAGTTTTCACCTGTCCCACGATTCAAAATTATTGGCTTCCCAATGAAAAGCATATGTTGTGTCCCTTGCCTGGGGAGCAGTAATGAAGTGAGGCAGACACTCTCCAGCTCACCCTCCCATCGTGCCCCTCTTTATTTCCTATCGAGTGAAAATAATTACTGTATCCTTAAGGGAGCGCTTCCCTGGCTTCCCCGCGTCTGGTCTGCCGATAACCATGGCCATGCTGGCTCCCCGAATCCTGCTCCTCTTCCTTGAGGGACCACAGTTTGATTTATGAGAAAATAGTTGGCAAATTGCAATGTCCATCTTGATGGATGACATCATTTGGACCATTTTGCTGATCATGTATGACTACCTTTTTTTTTTGTTTGTTTAGCCTGGTTGCAATTGATCCACTGTTCCAACAGCTGAAGAAGGAGAGAAAAACCACAATTGCCTTTTTCTTAAGAGGTCACCAAGCAGAAAGAACTCTGGCCCTTTGTTCCCTTGGAACCCACCGGTGATGCTCAATCCTGTTACAAAGAGCTCTCGTAAACACTGTCTGAGATGATTCCATGGCAACCCTTGGAGGGAGATAAGGCAGGTATAGTTCCCTTTTGGAAGATGAGAAATGGGAAACTCAAGAGTGCTTGCCCAACATCACTTAGCAAGTCAAAAAGTGAGGTTTCAGATTTTGGTCTTTTGACTCCAAAGCAAGTGCTCCTTTTTCTCTCCGTTGCTTCCCAATAGTGTTCAATGGCAAAATCAAACCTCTTCTACATCAGGCCATGCAGTCCCACCTGTTTCTACAGGTTTCCACCTAGTTATTACAGTAGCTTTCTAACCGATCTGCAGACATCTAACATCTTCCTTCTTATCTGTCTTCCTCTGCTGTTGCTAGCATTATAAGTCTACAGAAATAAATCCAATTTTGTCACTGTCCTTGCAGCAGGTTTAGAAGTTCCCCATCCTCTATTGCTTACCTCTCAAAATCATTCATCTCATCCCCTATAACAGAAAAATTATGGATGTTTGAGATTGTACTTCTTAGCTGTTGCCACAATTTCTTCAAAAGCTCAGGCTGTATCTTAAATCTGAATGAGAGTTTTTCATTACACTCAATATACAATTTGTTTTCATTTAGTAGCAATGATTTTTCTGTAAATATCTTAAAATGAATGCCCTACAAAACTTTAGCACAGATTGTTAGGTCCTCGCCAAGCTGGCCTTACCTTCCCCAGCTTCCTTCCCACTACTCACAGCTAGACATCTTGTACTACAGCTACACTGATCCTCCATACCTCAGTATCTTTGCATGTGCCCTTCCCTTTGCCTGGAAGTTTCCTTTCCATTTATCTGAAAAACTCCCAGCATGCATGGCATCACCTCAGTGTACATTCCCCCCACCATTTACACCACATTCATGGTAGTAAAGTCTTTGGACTCTTATCACTTGTGGGAGTGTCTGTCTTTCCTTAGGAGCTCTAGTGTTCACACCTGGCATCCATCTCCATAGCTAACAGTGTGCTTGGCACAAACTAGACCCTGGACAAATTCTGGTATAATGAATGAAAAGGATTGTCTTAGGTTCGGTTCTACAGAGACAGAGAGAGAGAGAGAGAGAGATTTATCCCAAGAAAATGGCTCATGTGGAGGCTGGTAAGTCCCAAATCCATGGGTCAGGCATCAGTCTGGAGGTTTCTTCTGACTCACATGTTTGCAGAGGCTGACAAACTCCAGATTAGCAGGTCAGATGGCAGACTATTGACTTACAGGGCTGTGGAAGCTGGCAAATCCCAGAATCAACATGTCAGACAACAGGCTGCTTGCTCAAGTCCCAAGAACCAGAGGTCAAAGGACGATGAGCTGGATGCAAGGTTCAGAGGAAGGGAGAGCCTTGCCAGAGCGTCCACTTAAATATATACCAGACCCAGGTCATATGCCCAAGGAAACTCACCTTACATCAGAGTAAGGATGGAGCTTGAGCAAGGGTGGGGCTTGAGTCAAGGTGGGACTTCAGTAAGGCTGAAATTTAAGTAAGCATGTGACTTAAGTCCTTACTTAAAGATAGGGCTTGAGTTATGCCCTCTTGTAAGGTTGTGACTCAAACTACCCTCTACACTAACTCTGTCCCATTAACATATACAGGTTAAGATTAACACAACCCATAAAATGGAGAATAATTACATCAGATCCCAAGATGAAGGATAATTACTTCAGATCACCTAAGTGGAGGACAGCCACACAATGCTGGGAATCATGGCCTAGCCAAGTTGACACATAATATAAATCATCAGAAAGATTAACACCCTTTCTACTAGGTGATCCTCAAGACAGTTTTCACATTCTTTAATGGTTCAAAAAATATAAAAACAATAATAATAATAGGCTTTAAAGGAGGAAAATTATATGAACTTCGAATTTCAGTGTTGATACATAAAGTTGGACTGGAAACACAGCCCTTCTCATTTGTTTATAGTGCCCGTGGCAGGTTTTGTGCCATGGTGGCAAAGGTGAGTGGCTATGGCAGAGATTGTTCAGCCTACCAAGGCTAAAATACTTACTCTCTGATCCTTGACATTAGAAGTTTGCCAACTCCTGGTCTGGGTTCAAACCCCAGCTCTACCCCTCATGACCCCTGTGGCCTTGGGAAAGTTACTTAGTCAGCTTTTCCATTCCACAGTTTCCTCATCTGTAAAATGGGGATATTAATAACATCAGTCTCACAGGACTTGATGAGATTAAATGAGGTAATACACACAAAGCTCTCAGTAAGAATCCAATAAAATACTAGCCAATATTACTAAACCACATTCCCAGAGGGATAGTGTGTGCCAAGTAATAGAGTAGGGGGTGAAGTCTGAGTTCACAGTTTCAGCTGTGTAGAGAGTTCCGACTTAATGTAACTGGAGAGGCTGGGAGTCAAGGCAGAAGCCAAGTTGAAGGTGAAGACCAAGAGCCAAGGTGCAGATGCTCAGGAGAGTCTAAGTGAACACCTTTCTGAAGGATTCTGGGCAGGACCAACGCTCAGGTCACAAAGTTAAGAGTTCCGAGATAGATTTAGATAGAGTCGACTCAGAAACCAGTAAAGGGCCAGCAGGGGATGAAAGCAGAGAGTTCTGGAAGTTTCTCCAGGACTCAGACAGTACTACATGCAAAGAGCAATTCCAGAAGAAGAATTGTCGTTCCCATCTACAAATGAGAGGACAGAATCTCTAAGTGCCTTGGCCTAGATGATACAAGTTACCAGTGACTAAATCCAAAATACCAGATGCCCAAAACAGAACTTCTTCCTCCACCTCAATCTGCCAACGTTCCTACCCGACGTTTCACGGTCAAACACTTTGGCGGTTCTTCTGAACAACTCCCCTGATTCCAAGGGAAACAGCATGGCTCTGCTGTGGTTTGCTTTGGTTTGGTTTTTCCAAGAACAGAGAGCAATCATTACTTTTTAAAGCCATTTAACATGAATTAAACATGCTTTCTCCACTTCAGCTGTTCGAGTCCTCATTGCTAGGACTGGCACATGTTCCTCAGACCCAGATGTTCAGAGAAGCCTCTAACAAGGGTCTCTAGGACACAGACAAATTTCTCCCACATAGTCTGATGACAACCCTGAAAATGGCAAACTGTTTATGATCTGGGAGTGGAAATGTCCTAGATACAGAGAAAGAAGAGGGCAAAACAAGCCAACTAAGAAAAGCAACAAGTCATTTAAAGACACAGACTAAGTATAAACCTACGGATTTCAATAGAGGCTGGATAAAAAGGTATTTTTTATTATATCTACATGGCTTTGCAAGCAGCCTCCAGAGCCATGGCTTTTCTTATTTATTATTCCTAACAAATTCCATTGCCAAAGAGGACTGAGGTCAGAAAGACCTTCTCCAGGGGCATGGGGAAGGACAATTCTACTTCAGAGCCTGGCGACACACAGTATTTGAGCTGCTCACTCCAGAGTGGGGATTCTTGTTTATTTGATAATTTTTCTTTCCTGGACATTGTATTTAAACAAGTGTCTCCTTTTGGTCTGGTGTTTCTTCAAATTTATTTACAGAAGAACTTTTCTTTCCCCCTTCTAATCTATTTTTCATATTTTGGTGAAAGGGATAATATATAAAATTTTACAAGGGTTTAGGTTTCTTTATTATTTCCTAAGTGTGGTCATCTGGGGTTCACATTAAGCAAGGAATATCAATTCACACTCTCACCCCATCTTTAATTCACTCTGAAGAGCAATGCACTCATTGGCAGGCTCTACCAAACTCCCCTGCCTTTTACAAGAGTTTGTTCTAACAACAAAAAAAATCTACCTAGCATTCTTCAGTTAGTTTCATTCTGTTTCTGTCTTTCATTTCCAGAGTTTCACTCTTTCTGTCACTTTTCCCAGACGGTAGCCTATATAACATCATTATTTTTTGGAGTCTGCCCCCAGTGCACTTTTTTATACTGCGCATTTCTCACTAGGATCCATCTAAATTTTAGGCTCCGGAGCCGAGATCAGATGAAGAACAAACACAAACAGCTTCTCGTCACGTGCGTTACAATAAGCCCTCGAAAGCCTATATTCCTGCTGCAGGCGCTTTAGAGTTGGTCAGACTTTGGAAAGCTCCATTAGAGTTTATAAACTCTGGAAAGTGATACAAACCAAAAGATTGGCTCAGTTTCTTTGATTCCATCAATACATTGAATTGTGAGAGAGAAATACTTGGCTAGGGTGCATGACGCACACACACATGTGCAAATGACAGCAGTTTGACCACAGACCAAGGAATTGATGTCAACTTCAGAATCTTCACTTAAAGAAGCCTGGTCGATCAGTCATTTATGACGCTTTTATTATTATTAATGATGATGATCACAGCTTCAAATATAAGCAGTCTGCTGTTTCTCATTTGCTTCAAGGAGGAATGGTCTTCTTAACCAAGACTTCATATAGTTTGCATGTTCCTAATATGCTGATGTTACAAGATCCTCCTGAAAAGTTCCCCCTGCACACAGAGAATCATTTATATATAGAAATCCATTGAAACTGACAAGCTGATGAATGGCCTGCCCAGGTGACACAGATGACTTTGGGCATACATATTGGGTGCAATGTGTTTTAATGATGTCTGAACAATCAGCTGGTGGTACACCTAGTTGGAAAAGGTCCATTTAAATTGAACCTGCTGTTTTCTTCAAACTCATTGCCTGTAATTTATGAGTCTGGATGAGGTCTGCAGGTTTGCTTCCTGTTGTTTGCTTTCTCTTTGGGTCACATTAGATCTGTGCACCGTTATGCAGGCAAACAGGTTGCTGTGAATTTAAGTGATTTCTGGGAAGGTAGATGCCTACCTAACAATCAGGGCCCCACAAAATCCAAACAAATCACTCATCTTCTGATGCTTATGAACCGTAAAGAATACCTAGTACTCTGGTCCAAGAAATGGTCCTTAGAAAAGCAAAAGTTCTAGTACCTCAACTAGAGAGTTTATGATAACATATAAACTATGTAGCATCACTTACATTATAGCCCCAAATGTGTTATTGAGTCCATCAAGCCTTTAAATGTACTATCAACTTCACAGGAAATACAGGAGATGCAGGAATAAACTAAATGGCACTACAAGGAAGCAACCAAACAAATCCAGACCGTGGGATGTTCTGCAGGCCCTCTAGCCTAATCTCGTCAGCAAGTCAGTACTGTAAAAAAAAAGGGGGGGTATTTAGGTTAAAAGAGGTTTGAGGATCATAACAACTAAATGCAATTTGAAATGTTGAATGAATATTTTGGAGCCAACTGGAGAAATTTAAATACGATCTGGCTTTTAGAAGAGATGGAGACTTGCTAAAATGGAGAAGTGGTAATTGTTGACAGGAAAAAGCAGATTACAAAAGAGGATATATGGTACCCCATGCTGATTAAAAAGCACCTGTGTGTGTGTGTGAGCAAGAGAGAGAGAGAGTATGTATAAAGAACTGCAATGATACATTACGACTTGTATTAGTCACCTAGTGCTGTTGTAACAGAAATATCAAGTGTAGATGGCTTTCACAAACAGAAGTTTATTCATTCACAGTCCAGCAGGCTAGAAATCTGCATCCAGGGTGCTGGCTCCAGGGTAAGTCTTTCTCCCTCTGGCAGCTCTGGAGGAAGGTCCATGTGAGGTACCAGTCTTCCCCTGGTCTGGGACCATCTCGGCACAGAAACTTCAAGTCCAAAGGATGTGCCCTGCTCCTAGCACTGCATTCTTAGTGGCATGATGTCCCTAACTCTCACTTTCTTTCCTTTCTCTTTATTTCTTGGAAGATAAAACATGATGCAGTTCACACCCAAGGGAAACTCCCATTGCATTGAATCAGGGATGTGACCTTAGTATGTGTATTACAGTTGTATCTCAATGCTCTTTAAAATAATCCAATCTTGTCTCATTGACCACAGGCAAAGACTAGAATTTACAACATATACAAAAATTACGATCACAAAATGGAAGACAACCACACAAATCTGGGAATCATGGCTCAGCCAAATCGCTACACACATTTTGGGGGGATATAATATAATCCATGACACAGGTATATTTCAGAAGTGCTTGCAGGTTGGTGGGTTTATTAGCTTCCTATGGCTGCTGTTAGCATTCATCTCATGACTCCCTGGGTGCAAAGATGTACTTTGGGGACTAAAGAAGACATCCCTCCAGCAGGATATGGAGCCCACTTGAGTTTTGCTATCACCTCTCTAAACCTCTCTAAAATGGACTGCTGTCAGCAACTTCTCGTTTGGTCTCCCCGCCTCCAGCTTCCCCTGTCCCACTGTTCACTCTACCCTCCACAAGGCCTACAGAAGCTCAGTTCTGACCAATAGGCCCTTGTTCACAAGCTCTCGAGAATTCCCTCTTGACCAGAGGACAGAATGAGGCTTTTGCTATGCTCCCAGCCCAGTCATATCACAGTGGGTCAGGTCAGCCCATTTCTCTCCCAGGCTGCTGATACTCTAAAGGTGATACTGCTGGCTCCTGAGGACACATTCAGTGCAACGTTTGACACTCACAGTGCTGCTCAATGGTGTCAGGCGTGAGGGTGTAAGGACCAGGGCCCAGCGCACTGAAGACCATCAGGGTCTGCACTAGCACAACAGCACCCAGGGTAATGCCAGCAACACCAACAATCTACTTTCTTAAGTTGCTGGAACTGCTAGTACCCATAGAACCAATGCCTTGTGTATGCAGTCCCTTCTCTCTCTTACTGTCCTCAGAGCCTCTGGGCATGGGGACACAAGGATAAGACTTGGAAGGCAGAATGGAAGACATTTGAATGAGAGACCTCGTTCCTTCCAAGACTTGCCGCTGACCCTAACTCATGATTTTTTTAGGACAAGCTCTTAACAAGGTGTCTCCTCAATCCTTCATGGAAACAGACTCTGAAAGGGAACATCTCACTGGCCTCCTAATAGGACCAGATATGCTCAAACCCAGAGAAAATAGATTCTGATATTTTCAACTCTATGATAGGAATCAGGAACTCTTTCACTGATTAAAAAAAAAAAAAAAAAGACTAAATTATATGTATTCAGGACACTAGAAAATTCTTGCTTTAAGATCACACTTGTTAATTTTCCTTTTGGGTCTCTAAATGCTTGATCATTTGTAGCAGGTACCCAAGGTGTTAGAGAGATGTGGGAGCAAAAGCTTTAAATTGAGAAATTTCGTTCAAGTAACTCATTATATTCTGCAGATCTGGAAAAGACCTCTTACTCCACTGTGGGGAGAGAATCCCAGGGTTCTGTGAAGACGTAGCTTGACAGGTACTGATTTAGTCCAATGCTCCTGCATTTCGTAAATAAGGAAAATGCCCCTGAATGAGATTAGGAAGCTTTCCAGGGATTTCTAGAAGCCAACTTTTCAGCCTGCCTCACCACCACACCTACTGCCTGCCTTTGCTTTCTGCTAATATTCCCATTGCCATGAACATTTCCTAGCTCCACCGCAGCGATTCTACGCAGAGAATTTTGTCATGTAGCAGGCTTTACAGATGTTGTTACTGAACCCACAGCCAGACATTTTATGTGGAAAAAGAAAAAAAGAAGTAAAAGAAGAAAAAAAATCCTGATCCTTTTTGAAAATCACTTATCATCAGCTGGAAGGTATTCAGTGAACTTTGTTTTACAGCGTTTTGTGGCCAGTTACAAATTTGGGTCATGCCCTGTCATCAATCTCTGCCAGGAACTTCCACTGAGGACACCAGGGAGTTAGAAATAAAACGTTAGAGGCAGGATAAGGAATGCACAGATGAGCTGGAGAAGAGGGTGACTAACTTTTTGGATCTGTGATGAAAGAACAGCTGGGAAAGTCCAATACAAGCTCAGAACCAGGTTCTTACACAGTGTCACTCAAGGCTAAAGCTGGAGTCCATTTCCCTCCATCACTGATGGCCGTGAACGCTGTGTTGATTTGAAGGTAGACACCAAATCATCTCTCTATGATTATTTTGTTGGCTGCAAGTTCGTGAAATAATGGTAGTAACATTAAATCATACTGTATCTGAGAAAATAAAGGCAACAACCAAATCTGAGGAAAGTTCTATGTCTTATCAGCGAGTATACACCCTCTCTGCCCGAGAAACTTAGCAAATTTCTAAAAGAATAAGTGTGATTCTCCCAGAATTTGGTGAGTGAAAGCACATTCTGTAATAAGCACTCTTCGTTGTAAAGAACCTGACTTTGATCTCTAAAGATGCAAGACAGAGGAGCAACTGGGAGAACTAGTTGAGTTTTCTTTGGAGGATCACGAATGTATTTCAAATACTATCTCTAAGCAAATAACTAAGTGTGAAGCTACTTCTTTCCTCTGAAGTCTTAATTTGAGGACAGTTGCACAGGAAGAAACAAAACAAAACATGAAGTTCACATTCAAACTGCTAAGTTTTCCCAAGGACTTGACTAAGAAGTTCACCTCCCTAAACCCCAAATCCCAGGGAAGAAAATCTGATCCTAAATATATAATCTTTGTTATTATTCCATTTAACAAGCAATTCTTTTGATTTCTTTTAGAAGAAAATCAAGCTAGAAAATTACTAGAAAGACTGATTTGGACTACTGATTTTGATCCCTAGAGGTGTCGGATAAATAATAACATTAATAGTCTTAACCACGAGAAGGAAATCCTGGTGGCATACATAATAGATTAAGTACTACCTCTGCTAACCAAAAGGTTGACAGTTCAAATCCACCAGTTTCCCCTTGGAAACTCTAGGGGTCAGTTCTACTCTGACCTCTAGGGTTGTAATAAATTGGACCCGACTCGACAGCAGTGGGTTTTGGGGTTTTAACCATAAGAAATAGCTATCATTTTTTGAGTAGGCTCTGAGCTAAGTGCTTTGTATTCAGTTATTCATTTAACCCTTATAAGACCCCTGCAGATTAGACCCTGCTTTTATTCTTGTCTTACAAATACAGACACTGAAGCTCAGAGAAGTTCAGTGACTCGCCAAGGTCACACAGCAGTTGAATCACATACTTGGGGTTTGAACTTGCTAAGTGTATGTAGCCCCTGATTCTGTCCTCAGAACTGTGACATTATCCACATCTCACTAGAGAGGTAAAGATTCCAGTCATTCACTAAAGGGCGAAAGAGAGGACCTATTCAGAGGGCACAACTTGAGAAACGCAAGGTAGGATCCGTCTGAAAGACACCCAGTGAGAAGACATGTGGCCCTATCTGGAGGAAGGCTAACAGAAGGCCAGAAACAGGCCGCCAGGGAGCAGAGGAACAGAATGGAGGTCAAATGACCACAGGTGCCCAAGAGGTCGTAGAGCAGGGTGTTATCTCCCTGCAGAGATATCCAGCTTGGGAAGAGTGCCACTGCTTTCTCCCTGGGCTCTCAGGGCAACTGGCAAAGCCGCCACTGGCTCTAAGTTCCAGGTCCACTGCTAACCATTGTGACGATCGTTGCTGTATTGACCAGTGTGTTATTTTAGAAACCAAGAAGCTGACTCTAAGACATGATTAGATGTAAAAGGGACTTACTGGAGAAAACTCTCTAAAGGAGAAGAGGAGGAGTTAGAGAAGGCAGCGAGAGCCTTCAGACTGCGATCCTGCTGACACTTGTGAAGAAGAGAAGGAAGGAGGACTGGGTAGGGAGGATCAGAGAGCAGTACGATTCTCGGAATGTGTTGGCCAGGCTGATGGGGACACCTTGGACTGAACTCGCCTATGGGGAGGGTCTTGGCTCTCACCACATCTGCAGTTGACTGGGAGAAGCTTGAAGGAATGTGGTATCATGGATTGTACTGTGTCCACCAAAATGTTTTCACTTGGTTAGGCCATTATTCCAGGTATTATATGGTCATCTTCCATGTTGTAGTTGTAATTTTATGTGAAAGATGACTTAGGTGGAATTTTAACACTCTTACTGAGGTCACATTCCAGATCCAATGTTAAGGGAGTTTATCTTTTATCTCACAACAGACAATAGGAAAAGGAAGCAAGCAGAGAATGAGGGCCTCATACCATCAGGGAAGCAGTGGCAGGAGCGGAATGCATCCTTTGGACCCAAAATCTTTGTGCTGAGAAGCTTCTAGTCTGGGGGAAGTCTGGGGAGAAGACTGACAGAAGGAGAAAGCCTTCATTGGAGCTCATGCCCCGAATTTGGACTTTTAGCCTACTTTACGTAAAGAAATCAATGTCTCTTTGTTAAAGACATCTACCTGTGGTATTTCTATTACAGCAGTACTGGATGACTAAGACACGTGACCTCAGTGCAAACTCGGTGACGGATTCTAGCAGACAGCCACTGGGGCCCTTAGCCAATTATGCTCAGGTATAATTGAGATCCGAGCAGTGCATTTTCAGGGCCACCAAACTGGATTTCCTCTGTGTGGCTCCAACCAAGATGGGCAGTGCATGAAGAACCACATAATATCAAGTGGAGAGGCTGACAACACACACCCATAGGGTTACTGTGAAGATTGAATGCTTATTAAAAATGCACGTTGGCACCTAGCGCAACACTGGGCACCCAAAGAACCCCAAAATAACAGTAGCTGTCATTGTATTCAACAGTTTAGGGAGAGTAGATGTCTTTATAGGTCCCTAGGTGGCGCAAATGGTTTGCACTCGACTGCTAACATAAAGGTTGTTGGTTAGAACAGCCACGGTGGAAGAAAATGCCAGGTAATCTGTGTCCTTTATGATTATAGCCAAGAAAACCCTATGGGGCAGTTCTGCTCTATAACACACCGACTTGTTGTGATTCACAATCAACAACTAACAGTGACAACAGAGGTCCTCGTATGGGTTCAGTGGTAGAATTCTTGCCTTCCATGCAAGAAACTTAGTTTCGCAGCCCTGCCAAGACACCTCACGCACAGTCACCTGCCATCTGTCAGTGGAGGTTTGCATGTTGCTCTGACGCTAAACAAGTTTCAGTGGAACATCCATACTAAGACTAAGAAGAAAAGCCTGGAGATCTGCTTTTGAAAATCAACCAACGAAAACTCTACAGATCACAATGACCTGATCCCTAGTCTCTTACAAGATGCTGCAGGTGTGGGCGGTGTTTTGTTCCATTGCACCTGGGGTTCCCAAGAGTTGGGGGCCAACTTAATGGCAGCTAAAGATACAACAGAGGTCTTCGTGAGACACCAAACTCACTTCTCATTGCATCCAAGGATAGCTAGTTATGTCCTCCCAGGGTAACATTTCTCAGATTGAATGCTTATTAAAAACGCAACACTGGGCACCCAAGGTACTGCAAGATAACAGTAGCTCTCATCGCATTCAACAGTTTAGGGAGGGTAGATGTGTTTCTAGGTCAGCATGGAGAAACACCATGTCTTTTCCCATCCTTCTTCTCCTCTCAGCTCCCATCCAGCCCAGGGCAATGCCAGGTGGAGCTACACAGTGCCCGTTTATGAACTCACACCTCTCCCCTGCGAGTACATTTTTTAGTACAATTTCTCCAGCAGCCAGATAATGAAATCAATCCACCTTTGATGTGACCTGAACTTTCAGATTAGGAAGTTAAGCCACTCACCCTCTGGAGCTGAATTCCTCTACTAAAAATGATAGAAAGTTTGAACTCACTCTATCTTTTTAAGGTAAAGACCAGCTTCTGATCCCAAATGGTTTTGATTAGAGAATGAAGGTTAAATGGTAGCCTGAGAGATACAGTTTGGAACTCAAGCAAAGGACTATGGGAGGCCTGAGGCCAACCATATTGAGTAGCAGGCTAAAGAAAATAGAGTCCCTGCTCTGTTAACGCCCCTGGGCAATGCCATTCTTGCCCTCCCTGGTGACCGTTTCATTTAATTATTTTAAGGCAGGATTTTATGGGATATTTGCCAGGCCTCCTGTTTGTTGGGGCGCACTCAGGTTTCACACATCTATGGGAGCTGACTCTGGTTAAGAGTCCCTTTGTTAAAAAGGCATTCGTTGTAGGGGCTAGCGTGTGGAAGGGAGAAAGCGAGAAAGCTCAGGCAGAGCGCACTGAAAACATCTTCTAGAACGTAACAGAGGACACCTTAACAAAACCTCAAAGTGCAAAAGACATCTACTCACAGCGGTTTTTAAAATCAAAGACTGAAGTACCAGTCCAGTTGACATCAAGTCAACTCTAATTCATGGATATGCCATACATGTCCCAGTAGAACCATGCTCCATAGAATTTTGAATAGCTGACTTTTGAGAAGTCAACTACTAGGTGGTTCTTCCAAGGCACCTCTGTGAACTCGAACTTCCAACGTCAGGGTAGCAGTGAGCACTCAATTGTTTGCAATGCTCAGAAAACCATGTACCTGTGATATAGGAATCCTGTTGGACAGCACCTGAGAGATAAGCATTCAGGGACATCACAGAAGTCTCTTTCATCAGAGACCCCCGGCATCTGCTTTCCTTTTTCCGACTGAAACAGAGCCCAATTTTCTGGCCATTGAGAATGAGTAATATATAAAAGTTTCAGGAAAATTAGTTAAATGTACCTTGATTATAAACACATGTACCCATTTCATTTGGCTATTTTAAAACCTGGGTTTTAACCAGCTGCCATTAATAGCATATACGTTGCCCGTCTGTTTCCCCCATTCTTGTAATAGACACGGCAGAAGGAAAGAAATATTGGACCATTTCAGGTCTCTCTCCAGAGCAGGAAGAATTATTAAATATAAATTGTATCTTCTTAATTCACAAAACAAATGAAACCTTCCCAATTAAATAAAAGGAAAATTAACAATCAGGATTAAGTAAAAAGCATTACATTTCCTTGGGGCTCAAGTTACAAAGATATGTTTTCGTACAAGAAAGAAAGGTCAGTTACCGCTATTAAACTTGTATATTGTTTGATACTAAGTCCTTTCAGTGGCCTCTCTGAGGGACCGTTTAGTTTGTATTACACGCTAATAAACTCCAGGTGTACAGGACAAACTGAATAATCACAACCTGATGGGCCAAACTAGTTAAAAATAATGTGGTACATTCCTTGTTCTCTGCATTTAATTTATTGTTAATCATTGTTATTACTTACATTTATTGGGTAGTTTTTCCAGATTTATTAGGCACTACATTTAACAGTGTTATCACTTGTAACTGACTATCAGTGGAATCGAAAACATATTTTTGTAAAGTCTCTTACCCTAATTAATAAGTTGTTTTCCTCTGAGACTAAACAGACCCCCAAAATGACTTTGTATGTATGTGTTTTCTCCCCTTGAGTAACAGACAAAAATTCTGATACCAAAGCCAACTTTTGCCAAAACCACCTGTTGGATGATAAGTGGAAGGAGATCTTTTCCAGTGAACACCAGGTTGACCTTTCCATTCAATGCAGAAAAAGGAGGGATTTTATTTTCCAAAGGAAGCGTAGTGTCCTGGCCTTGTGAAATGCGCAGTCTTCTATGGGTTTGACTTCTAGGATGCCGGGGAAGGACAGGTGAGGCAACTGTTCCTCCACCTGCCTAGAACTCTATGATTCAGAAGAAAACCTTTCCTTAAATGGGAAGCATTAACCCTTGGATTAAAATTCACACTCACATGTAAATGACTGATACTGTCCCAAACTTTTGAAGAGTCGTTTTGGAAAAGGGATGTCAGAGACAGCAACAATGCCGAAAGGAGAAATATCAAAGCAATGGAAGAGAATGGGATCTGCAGACCCTTCTGGTCCCTCACTTAGCTAGTCCTAGTCCTGCCAGAGAGAAGTGTCTCTCACTTGGAAGGGAGTGAGCAAGTGGCTCAGCCTGGAAGACTCGCCTCCGTGTGAGATCATTTCTTGGCTCCATTTACAGCTTGTCAGTGACCTGAGCAAGGCCAGGCTCTGGCAGCAGGCAGCTCCCTGGGCCCAGTTCCAGTTGTGAATGAGTTCTGACTCTTTAGTGTGCAACCCAGTGGTACACACCTAGCATTATTTGCTGAGGGAGTGAATGCAACTGACCTCCAGTCGTATCTGCCTTTAGTGGGATTCTATCAGAATACCACCTGTGAATTTGTCATGCTGTGGTGACTTGCTTGTAGTTATGAAGCTGGAAGCTATGTCATCGATATTTCAAATTCCAGCAGGTTCACCCCTGATGGATAGGGTTCAGTGGAGCACTCAGAAGAAGACAGAGAAGGAGGAAAGGGCTCGTGATATGGCCAGTGAAAGCCTTCTGGATCCCAATAGAATGGCGTAAAACATAGCGCTGGAACATGAACCTTCTAGGTTGAAAGCACTCAAGATAAACAGTGACCACAACAGTGAACTTGAGTATACCAACAATCATGAAGATGGCACAGGACTAGGCAACATTTAATTCTGTTGTACATGGGGGCAGTTCAAATCCACCAGGTGCTCCTTGGATACTCTATGGGGAAATTCTACTCTGGCCTCTAGGGTTGCCATGAGGCAGGTCTGACTTGATGGCACTGGTGTGGGTATATGGGGTCACCATGAGTTGGAGCTGACTCAATAGCCACTAACAATGAACAACGGTGGGGACAAGGGACAGAGCACTAGAATGGAAGGCCAGCATTTTGAGCCTTAGTTCTCATTTCTGCTGAGTGTCCTTGGGCAAGTTACTGGCTCTTCTGGGAACTTTTTTTGCTTGTTTGTAAAATGAAATGGTAGAGTGGGGCTACAGATTTTAGTGAGGGTCCCAATTTTTCACCTATCCCTGGATCTATGTCCTTTGTCAAGTGGCTTTGCAGAGGCGGATTATTCAATAAGCAAAGTAAGCATGGGCTTACTTGTGCTTACTTACTAATGTGTCTACTTACTAACTGGTGGTGATGTGGTAAAAACCGTGTGAAATTTTTTACTATAGTATGTAAGCACAAGTAAGCCTGTGTCTACCCTGCTTGTTGGATAATCCACTCCTGTTGGTTACTGCTCTCACTAGAAAGGCTGAGTCTATTGCCCCAGTCTTTGAATCGGCACTAGTATTGTGATCTGCTGTGGTCACTAGAATACAGCAATGTCCCATTTTTGAGTGGAGGCCTCCTGAGATGCGGAGTAAAGGTATGGCCTTTGCCCTTGGTTTCTGGGAGATAATCTTTAATTTCCTGGGGTCTCGGGTTGTGCTTGATAGTCTAACAATGAGACTAGGGGCTGGCCACACCCATACAGTCTTTGTGTGGGGACTGGTCATGCCAGAAAGACAACAATGTGATTTAGGTTAGTGGCTTTGGGTTATGCAATACCAGTGGACCTGGAGACTAAGCTCAAACATGAAGTCAGGTAATCACTCATGCCTATATGGTAGTGCCTCAGTAAGAATCCTGAAAATCAAATTAGTCCAAAGTGATGATGTACCACATCTACCACCACTTCTACCAGACTGAGTCCAGCACAACCAGATGGTGCCCACCCACCGCCACAGACTGCTCTGACAGGGACCATAGTAGAGGGTCACAGAAAGAGCTGGAGAAAAATGTAGAACAAAATTCTAACTCACAACAAAGGACCAGGCTTACTGGTCTGGCAGAGACTGAAGAAACTCCAAGAGCATAGCCCCTTGGACACCCTTGTAGCTCAAGAATAAATTCACTTCTGAGGTTCACCCTTCAGCCACAAATTAGACAGGCCATAAAAACAAAACAAGACTAAAGGGGCACCACAGCCCAGAGGCAGGACTAGAGGTCAGGAGGGAAAGCTGGCAATAGGGAACCCAAGGTTGAGACAAGAGGGTGATGACATCTCATGGGATGGTTAACCAATGTCATAAAACAGTATGTGTAATAACTCTTTAGTGGGAAATGAGTGTGTTCTGAAGACTTTCATCTAAAGCACAACAACAAAAAAATATATTCTGGACACTCAGCTTCTTTGGGTGTGCTTCCCAGGTTGACAATAATTATGCATATTTTCACATACCTATTCCAAGAGAGCAATGTGTCCTGACTCCACAGGGAGAAGATGACAGAAGCTCTGTGTCTGGAATCTTCATGGACTCTATTCTATGTGCTTCCTCCACTGGCTGATTTTAATCTATATCCTTTCTTCTGTAATAAACAGTAACCATGAGAACAATCGCTTCCAGTGACTTCTATGAGTACTTCCAGCAAACTATCTAATGAAAGGGTGGTTTAAGGGAACTACCCAGACTTGCAGCTGGTGTCAGTGTTAAGGACTGTTTTGTGGGGGACTGTGTCCCCTCAAACTTTGCAGTTTGGCTAACTCTGAGCATTAGGCCTTGGTAGTCCCATGAATTCTCTCTTCATTTCTGCCATCACAGTGAGAACATCTCTAACCTAGCCTGCTGGAGGATAAGGGACACATGGAACAATGGCAAGTCACCCTGTCTCCTCAGCCACGGTCAGCCTTGGTCAACCAACTGCGAGCTGACCCCCAGATGTGTAACTGAGACCAGCGAAGATCAGCACAGCTTTGCTGACCCCAGACAGAAGAACAATTAATGCTTGCTATAGTGTGCCACTCAATTTTTGTGGTTGTCTGTTATACAGCACTATTGGAACAATACATAACTGATACAGAGGGTGCAATTAGATCATCTCTGAAGTCTGTTTTAGTTCCAAACTCTAACAGTTACTTAGAACTATGGACAAATGTTTAGTCTTCAATACACCAGGTAGGTCTCTTAACCTCCACAGGCCTGTGTTAAATAGAGAATGATCATCCCTGTCCCTTCCTGCATCCCTTATGGGCTAGGCCCCTCACAGGGTGTTTTCAAGGAGAAATATGTGAAAAATGCTTTAAACCATTTAAAAGGCAAACTTTGCGTTGTTAGTTAATTCTTAGCTATAATAACGCAACATATTCTTGGAGATCTCATTAGGAAACCCCCTAAAGTGACTCCACTTAGCAGACAAGCAAAAAATCAAGGAGGCGTTGTTTAAAAACCAATTTTTGTCTCACAAGGTATCACCATTAAATGCTCCAAATTAGTATTTTTGTGTCAGGGCCACTGTGGAGCAACTACTTTTGATGCTACAGAGGATGAGTATTTCTACACTAATTTTATGTTTTTGATCCAAATAATTTTGATTCATGGTTAGATACACACTGCTAGAGATAATTAGAGATAAATTGAAGGGTCAGTAGGATGGAAGAGATAGGAAAGAAGAGAGAAGTAATCCAATCATTCAATAAACACCTAACTAGTGTTTATTATGCCCTAGGTCCAAAGGAGATTTAGGCTCTGCTCTCATGGACATGAAAGGACAGAAAGAAACTCAACAGTTAATTACAGGAATGAAAAGGACTCAAATCATCCATTTGAAACCCAGTAACATAGCAACTAGAATGTGAACCAGTGTCTCCATTGATCTGACTCACAAAGTACTACTTCCAGCATTTTTTTTCATAATTTGTTTGACTTGTTATTGTTGAGAATACACATAGCAGAACATACACAGATTCCACAATCTCTGCATGGACAGTTCAGTGGCACTGATTACATTCTTCAAATTGTGCAACCCCCACCTTCTTCCAAACTGTTTCTTCCTCGCTGACGTAAACTCACTATCCCCTAATTTCTCTATCCAATCTTTCAAATTTCTGTTGTTGATTTGATCCTATAGAGAGCATTCTTAAAAGATCACAATGCTCCAGGTAGACATACTCTAACAATTAAGCTAGACTATTGTTTGACTTTAAGTAGATGTCAGGGTCCATTTTGGGCTTACTGTTTAAAGATTACCTCAGGACAATAGTTTCCAGAGTTCACCCAGCCTGCTTGGCTCCAGAAAGTCTGGATTCCAGGAACATTTGAAATTCTGTTCTGAATTTCCTCCCTCTGGATCAGGATTCTTCTATAGAATCTTTGACCAAAATGTTCAGCAACAGTAGCTGGGTACCATCCAGTTTTTCTAGTCTCATAGCAAAGGAGGTAATTGTTCATGGAGGTAGTTAGCCACACCTTCCATTTCTTCCTCCAATTCCTCACTCTTTTTCTTTCACTGTTGCTCCAGGCATGTAGAGAACAACTTTGCTTTGGATAGCTGCTTGTAAGACCCCAGATTTTGCACAATGAACCGGGAGGTAAAACAGGGGCGCTGAATATAATTTTAGGCCCATTAACTGAGATGTCACATGAAACCATGAACTTAAAACTCCAAGCAAAGAAAGCAAATCCCGTGAAGTGTTTGGTTATACAGAAATAGACTTTAGGTGTTGCTGTTTCTTTTGTTTTATTTGTTAGAAATGCATGTATCATACAACTTTTGCCAATTGCACTTTTTACAGGTTTACAACTAATTGACAGCAATTACATTAATCAAGTGTGTATCCCTACTCTTAATCAGTGTAATTTTTCCATCATCATAAACCAAAACTCAGTTTTAATAGACTTTTTTTTTTTAATTAGAAAACTTGGAAGCCCTCCCTGGCTTCTAAGTTTTCTAATTAAAAAAAAAAAAAAAGTCTATTAATTAAGAATTAATTTTTTTTTACTTTTTTTCTTTTTTTTTTGGCAAGAAACAAACAAACAAAAAAAACCCTTGAACTTATCTCTAGAATTTGGACTGTTTTTGCTTTTTTTTTTTTTTTTTTTTTTTTGACAATTCTAAATCATTCCCAATACACAAGTTTTCGGCTTCTGGTTTCCAAGGGAGATTTATTACTTGAGAACTGAGTTTTAAGCCTGTTACTTTGCCAGCTTGCCTCAGGATAAAAGTACAATAAGTAAAAAGTATATTGAAATAGAATATTTCAAATAACTAGCAACATCATCGAAGCATCAAATTAAATGAACAGAAAACAAACGGATTCTAGTTTCCTTGTATAATCAGATATGCATCATTAAGGGCTCTCAAGTGGATTGTAATACAAGCTATGCCAGCTGGAGCTTCCCAGTTAAGTATTTATCTTACTGGTCAAATTTTTTAAAAACAGTTGAAGAAAGAGAGAGAAACACCTCCACCCCATCAGACACCCAAATTACTTTGGTTTAACCAAGGTTTTTCAAGATCTCTGAATGCAAATATAGATCTTATATCCAGAGTCTAATTCAGAGGTCCATTATCTCAGCCAAACGTCACCTGAATTTTCTTGCCTTTTCTAGCAGAAATGCCTCCCACTTAGTGTCTACAGTTAAAAGACTCATCTCTTGGTTCAATTGACTTTTAGGTGAGACAGTTCATCTATATATGGCAGGGTTTTTAGCATTCATGCCCCCTTCATACACACATATTGTATGTGAGTCATTGTGACAAGCAAATACGTCCTCAACTGCCATTTCCAAATGCTCCCCTAGAGGCAAGAGCACCATCCTGCTTTCGATAGGAGGTCTTTCCGGCAACCTCAGTCCATAATGATTTCTCCTTGCCCCTGCAGTACTCATAGTACATTGTGCCAATGATAAGCTGAATGTAGTCACCTTCATGGACAGGCAGCATGTGTGCGGGAAGCACTTGGCTACCCAGCTTCAGATGCTCCATCCAGCTCTGAACTGAGATGCACCTAAGCCAGCCCTGAGGATGGGTGGCATCGCAGCTGGTGCCCACAAGATAAACTGGAGAATGCAGAGCTTAGGAGCTTAGGCCAGGAGCCAGGGGAACCTTGTATTCAAATCTTGACTCTGCCCCTTAATAGCTATGTTACCTCAGCCAGTCACCTTACCAGCCTAAGCCTCCAATACTTCATCTAAAAGTGGAGTAAAGTATTTATTTTACAACTTTACATGAGGAAATCCAGGTGGCGTAGTGGTTAAGTGCTACATCTGCTAACCAAAAGGTCAGAAGTTCCAATCCACCAGACACTCCTTGGAAACTGTGGGACTGTTCTACTCTGACTTACAGAGTCACTATGAGTTGAAATTGGCTCCACGGCAGTGAGTTTGGTTTGGGCTGGGTTTACTTTATATGAATATTACATGAAATAGTATGCATGAAGCACTTAGAACCATGCCTGGCACTTAGCAAGCACTCTCTAAGGACTGGTTATCACCAATGTTTTTATTGTCAACGATCACAAAAGTGAATATACTTTTCAAAAGCGATATCTTAGACAATTTCCTTTTCATCCTAACTCAATAGACGCTCACCATGTTTATTCTTTGTCTTGTTTTTTTGTCTCCTAAGAAGAAAATTCTTCCCAGGTCTCCACTGATCACTACCTAAAGAGTTTACTGGAAATTATTTCTGTGTCGATAGCACGTGAAAACAAAAGGATTACATTTCACTGGTCCAGGAAAAGCACCTTACTAAAGTGTGGTGTCAGCTCCTGGAGACATGTGAGCCACATGCGTGGCTCTCAACCGTTTTCTGCATCTCTGTCAATGATCTCCCTATTGACCCTTCAGATCAAGCCAAAAGTCTTGGACTTCTCCTTGGTTTCTCTTTTAGCCTTGCTATCAGCAAGTGTTATCTCCCAAACACATGGTGAATCTAACAACTTCTCTCCAACTCCACTGGCATCACCCCGGCTAAGCCCCTACCATTTTTCACCTACAGTTTTGTAATATTTTCCCAAAATGGTCCATTCTCACTGCTCTACAACACATTCTCCAATGGAGCAGCAACAATGGCCCTTTAAAATTTTGATCACATTCTTCATTTTTCTAGTTAAAAATCCTTCAGGGCCTTGTCATTGCACTTAGAATAAAAGCCCAAGGCTCACTGTCCTCTGGCTCCTGTCGATTTGTGCTGACCTCTTCATATGCCGCGTTCCCCATGGTTACTGTACTTTAGTCACAATGACCAAGTTCAATCTAAAAACAAACCAAGCATTTCCTTTGTGAGGATGCCATACTTGCTATTCCCTCTGCTTGTAACATTCTGGACTCAGATCTTTACATGTCTGGCTGTCTCTCAGCACTTGGATTTCCTTCAGATACCACCTTCTTGCAGTGTATTGCTCTCTCTGTCTCCCTAGCTCCCAGTGAGTGTCCAGTGTATGTTTACAGAAAGAAGAAATGGAGAATGAGCCAAAGCAACTAGATAGTGTGGGAATAGTAGTTGACAAGTGCCTAGCCCATTCGGAAATGACAATAATAACAACCAGATAGAGTGAGAATAACAGTTGACAAGTACCTAGCCTATCAGGGAACAATAACCATGCCCTAAATAAAGGATGCTAAAGGTCATTCTTTCTGTCATTCTTTCCATCTAGTTCACTGAAAGACTAATCCACTCTCTTAAAAACTTAAGCCAACTATGTGGGCTAAGTGCTACAGCCGCTAACCAAAAGTTGACAGTACGAATCCTCCAGGTGCTCCTTGGAAACTATGAAGCAGTTTTCCTCTTCCCTATAGGGTCGCTATGAGTCAGAATCAACTCAACAGCACTGGGTTTGGTGTGGTTATGTAGGAGAAAGCATGACTCCTCAGAAAACCAGTGAGCTGAGGTTGTACTTTCTTAAGAAGCTGGACACCTAAGCCAAATGCCTTAGAGATTTTAGAGTTAAAGGATCATTCCTACCATACTGTTGACAACAGCTAGAGAAAATGCTATAGCTGACACCACAAGAGTATCTGCAGCAGGGGCTGACATTTTAATACAAATTGGATTACTTTGTCCTTCCTGGGAATGCATCGTCTGGTCACATAATGGGGATATTATTCAATTACAGGAGCCCTGGTGGCACACTGGTTAAGATCTTGGCTGCTAACCAAAAAGGTCAGCAGTTTGAATTCACCATCCATGCCTTGAAAACCCTATGGGACAGTTCTACTGTGTCCTTCAGGGTCACTATGGATTGGAACCCACATGACAACAATGGATTTGGTTTGGGGTTTGGTTTTATTCAATTAGTAAGATTCCTGGTTATTTTGAAATATACAGGAGAAACTTGTTGACTCCTAGAAGGAATCAGACTTGCAGGATACTGGAATCTGAGTCCTGCTACCCATGCTCACCCCAAACTCATCTGTCCCAGAAAAGTAATACATGGCATTTCTGACAACCAGACAGAAACTCTTACATATTATCTTCTCCCAGGAGCAATTTCTTGGAATGTCTATTTGAGAACAGAGTGTTTCTCAGTGAAAGTACATGATTGGCATTCAATCAATTTATTTGTTCTAGTCCTAACTTTAATATACGGTATCCACATGGAGGTAACAATTGAAGACACAGAAGAGGACTAGGCCACCACAGGAAAGAGATGTCAGAGGGAATTGCGATTGCATGGGAAAGATGGTCAGGAGGCAGGAGGTGAACCGCGAAGCAGGGAAGGAGCACGGGAAAGGGAGCACAGGAAGAACTTAAAGACACAGGTGGAAGCCCAACTAGTTACTGGTTTGTTTTCCTAATGTCTCTCCACTCCCAACAGCAAAAAAAAAACCCAAACCAAACCCACTTCCATAAGCCCAAAATTCTTTAAAAGCCAAGACCACACCCTACTCAACTTTCTGTCTTTCTCTACCCAGGAGCTAGCTAGCTCCAGCCTCAGTAAACGAATCAGAAATCTGAAGAAGAAAGTCAAGAGCTTAACATTTTCTGGATTTCAGATTGTGACTCCTCTACCCTTTATTCAACAGAAAATCAAATGTGTTGAAATAGCCAAATTATAGACGTTCTGCATCAAATGCATTGAAATAGTCAAGGTATACACTGCATCCCAGGATTACTTCTGTGCTGTTTATCTCTAGGGACCAAAGGCCTAGGATAGAGTGGGATCACAAACTCCTCCAGGATTTCTGAGACTGTCTGAGTCTTAAAATAGAAAGCTCCATTTCTCAGGGACCCCTTTGGTCCCCTAAATAACAGGCTTCAAAATGTATTTGAAGTTCTCCCCCAGCTGTTGGAAGATCAAAAGAAATTTTGTCTATAAAAATACTTTGAGAATTCTGAAATATATTCAATTGGAAAATACCATCATGTCAAGTATGATTATTGTAGGTTTTGGTGACAGTTGACAAAGAGGAGCAGCATCCAAAATCTTATTTTGAGAGTCAGACCACACATGGCCCGTGATCCTTTGGACCCTTGCTATAGCTGGCTCACAGAATGGGAGAGCTCACAGGAGAGCAGGTAGCATGGGTGGTTGAAAAATCAACTGTGTCATACTCTCAGCTTCTCACCTCTATGCTCTGCCCCACAGAGCAGATAATGAACTCGTATTACTGCAAAATCCCTCCAGCCTAGGGAGGCAGAACAGGGAAGTGGAGTTGAACAAGAGTTATTCGTAACAGTTCAAATCAAATGGCTTTCTCCAGACATCCCCAATCCTCTGTCTACCTACAACCAGAAGATCCTTGTTTGCTGCATTTCTTTCCTAGTTAATAGATAGATATGCAAACAGAAAAGTCCCAAGAGAATTGAATTGTTTCAGAAAACAGTGTTGAAAGGGTGGTGAGGAGCAAGAGAGAAGAACTAGGTTGGGTGAGGGAGAAGCACATGGAACAGAATGGATGAGGAGGCAAGAGATGAAGGCAGAGCGTATGCAAGTGGTATGTGTTCTGCTCTTTGAGGTCTTTGGATTCAAAATGGCATTTCTTTGAATGGGCCTCCTTCCATAACTGGCTTTAAATCTAGCTTATTTAAAGGCCCAATTTGATTTGGGAAACATTTTTGTTGTAGTTGACCAGAGAGAGAGGGAGCTGGGATTTGTCTTCACACAGAAGGCTAGTAAGGCTGCTCTTGAAAAGGAGAGAGAGAAGGTGAGAAAAGGGAGTAGCCCTTAGACCTGGGTCTACATATTCCAAGCAGAGAAGCCCCTGGCTAGTATAAACTGTTAATGCCTTCAGCAGCTAACCCAAAGGCTGGAGATTGAGAGGTGCCTCAGAAAAAATGCCTCATGATCTACTTCTAAAAAAAAAATCAGCCATTGGGGGTGGAGTCAAGATGGCAGACTAAACACACATCTCCCTAAATCCCTTGGGAACCCAAGACCTGAGCTAATAACTAAATAGAGCCTTCTGGACACTAGCGAGCCCTAGGACATAGCATAGGGCTGTTAATTTGGACGTCATAGCATTGAACAGAAAACTTCCTCTCTTTTGCTGATCCCTGCTCTTGGTAAGTGCTGGCTTTCATGAATTGAAGGTAACTCAACATTTTAACTTTTTTTTTTTTCTGTCTTTGCCAGTGGCTGGAGCTGGGACTTGACTGGCAGCCGGTCTCAGGTGCACTACTGGTGGGATTGTCTGGCGAAATTGCCACACTTTGAGAGGCCAGCTTTGGACTCTGTGCAGTTTGGCACCTTTGGCCTCTCCTTCTGCCTCTGCCACAGAGTGGCTTCTGTCGTGGCAGGTGGGGTGCTTGTGCAGGACACCATCTTGTTCCACTGGGAGGCAGAGATATCCCTAGAGAGGCCTCAACTGGACCTAATTCCTAGGTTGAGAGGCAGTGCCTGCCCAGAGAAGAGTGCTTTTCTGGTAGAAAAGTAATATTCTACACAGTGCCACCTATAGCTGGGGCCTAGCAGTAGAGGCCAGCAGGGAAGTAGCCTTTCTGTAGTTTGAACTAATTTATGATATGTGGAGTTGGATATAGAGGTGCTTACTTTGTCAGCTGGGAAGAAGGACCTATACACCTGAAAACCTGAATGACTTTGGAAGTTCTCAGATACCTTTAATCTTTCATTTTAAGATGCCCTAGAGAAACAACTGCAGTCCATCCTCACAGCATCTCTCCCAGCCTTTATTGACTCACATGATGCCCCAAAAGCAAAAAACTCTTGATAAAAGCATAATGAAGAAATCACCCATGGCTTCAGAAGCCCCTCAAAAGAAAGAACCAAAGAACTTCCCAGATGTAGAAACATTTCCAAAACTATCGGAAGGTAAATACAAAAGGATTATATAGAAAGACCTCCTAGACTTTATACAAAATCTAGTAGAGCAAAATGAAAAATTAAGCAAGTTGTTTGGTCTGATGGAACACCAGTACTCTGAAATCCAACAGATCAAGAACAAAATCAGACATAGAAGTTTCAATTCAAAGCCAAGAAGACACAATGCAACAAATGGAAAAGAGACTTTCTGACTTGGAAGACAGAGCTACTAACTCCAGCATCTAGGAGGAGAAATCAGAAAAAAGAAACAAGAAAAATGAAGAAGCAGTAAGAAGCATGTGGGACTCTATTAAGAGGAACAACCTTTGATTAATTGGAGTTCCTGAACAGGGAGAGACACCAGAGACCACAGAGAGTATTGTTGCTGAGCCGCTGAAAGAAAACTTCCCAGAAATTATGAAAGAAGAGAATATAGATGTCCAAGATGTGTATTGAATGTCACTCAATGCAGATCTCAAAAGAAAGACTCCAAGACATATTATAACCAAGCTAAACAAAATGAAATATAAGCAGAAACTCTTAAAGGCAGTAAGACTCAAAGCAAAGTTAACATTCAGAAGGAAACCCTGTAGGCTTTCATTGGATTTCTCAGCAGAAACAATGCTGGCACAGAGGCAGTGACATGATACATTTAAAGCCCTGAAGGAGAAGCACTTCCAACCAAGAATTAGATATCCTGCAAAACTATCTTTCAAATATGAAAATGAAATTAAGACATTCACAGATAAACAGAAACTCAGACTTTGTAAGAACTAAACCAAAGCTACAAGAAATACTGAAAGAATCTCTTGGCTTAGGAAAAAAAAAAAAAAAACCACTAAACTATATTTTAGAAGCAAATACAGGAAACATCACCCAGAAATCTACTCAATTAGGGAAGGCTCCAAACTCAATCAAAGCTATAATAGTGAAAGAACTGATCCAGTGATCATATCATGAAAACTATGATATCATCATATTAAAAAGAGGGAGGTACTACAGTTGTTACAGTCCTTCTAGATGGAGAGGAAGTTAATAAGACTGGTAGTAATTAAAATTGGGTTTACACATAGTTTCTTAAGAGGGATCATAGGGGCAGGCATAAAGCACAATAAAGATGCAACATATCAAATGAAGAAACATAATACAGGAGTCTCAACAACCACAAAATCAACCCTCAAAAAGATGAAAAATCAACTCACAAAGAAGAATGTCCCAGAACAGATTAATAAGAACAACAGAGGAAATATCAATGCAAAAATTAACATATCACAATGACAGCACTAAACACGTAACTACCAATAATTGCATTGAATGTGAATGTACTGAATGCCCCTGTAAAGAGACACAGAGTGACATCTTGGATCAAAAGACACAACCCGTCCATATGTTGTCTACAAGAAACTCACCTCAGACTTAAAGATATGAACATACTGAAAATTAAAGGATGGAAGAATATATATCAAGCTAAAAACACACAAAGAAGAGCAGGTGTGGAAATTCTAATCTCAGATAAAGTAAATTTTAATGTAAAATCTACCGACGTGGACAAGGATAGACACTATTTATTGCTGAAAGTTTCAATACACAAGCAAGACTTAATATTAAATATTTATGCACCTAATATTAGAGCACCTAAATGCGTTGAGGAAACTCTGACTATACTCAAAGATGAGATAGATCACTCCACAATTATAGTAGGAGACTTCAACACTCCACTCTCAATACTGGACAGATCATCTAGAAAAAAGCTCAACAAAGACACAGAAGACCTTATTGCCACAATTAACCAACTAGACCTCATTGACATGTACAGAACTTTCTATCAGTGGACAACTACACCTTCTTCTCCAATGATAAAGAACAACAATGATTTTAGGAAACATCTCATAACCTGGTTTCAATTGAAGGACACTATGCTGAGTTAAAGTTGTCAGTGACAAACAGACAAAAATTGTATGAGACCCCTATGATAAGAACTTAAAAACAAACTCATGCATAGAAGAGAAGACTCCTTGATGGCTACAAGGGTGGGGAGGAAGAGAGGGCAAGGGGGAAGGGTTTACATTAGATAATTTATAGAAATTTGGTTGAGTGAAATCTGTGACAGCATGCATTAGAAAGAAGATCAGTATTAACTGGACTTCAACATAACATGATTACTCCTCCTGTCTTAACCTAATACTGCAAGGACAGAGTAGCTGGGGCAGGGGGCCAGGGACCATACTGTCAGGGGAAATCAAGGCCAATTGGCACAACCACCATTTTGCTAAGACAGCCTTCTGAACTCCACGCTGGTGAGTGCGTCTGGGGTCTTAAAAACTGCCAAACTGCCAAACTGCCATCTGAGTGTATAGTAGATGGTCCCAACTCAACAGATGATCACCAAGGACCAAAATGACATGGGGGAAAGAGAACCCAGAAGACAGAGAGACCCATGTGAGTAGGTGACTACATCGACTTGCAACCGGAAGCAGACGGTGCCCAGCCACCACCAGTGATAGCTGTGACAGAGCTCACAAAGTTGAGTCTCACTGGCAGCACAAGAATAAAAAGGGGTGCACCCTGAAATCTCCACTAAAAGATGGCAATTTCTGGTCCAGGGGCTTCGGGGTTCCCCTGGGAGCATGGTCCCTGGCCCTGATGCTGCCACTGTTCATAAATCGTAATGGAAGTCAACTCTTTGGACAGGAATGGATTGGACTTGGTGGTACAGAGTGACCGCATCATGTGTACACTTTATGGTCCTATGCATCTATAGGATGCCGTCCTGTTGGCCTCTTACTGGAGGTGGGGGAGTGGGTGGAGAGGAGGGGATAGGAGATTGTTGGGAGAATAAGACATGTATGGAGCTGAGGGGAAGAGTGTGCTGTCACCGGGCAGGGAGAGCAGTGGGAGCTGCATATAGGTGGGCATGTAAATTTATATGGGAACGTACATTTTCACTCAATCATAATAAAAAAAAAAATCAGCCATTGAAAACACTGTGGAGCACAACTCTACCTTGATACCTGTGTGGTCGGCATGATTTGCAGTCGGTTCAATGACAGCTTGTGGTGGTGGCAGAAGAGGAAGAAGTGTCAGTAATGGACCTGAGAAAGAGCCGAGACCTCAAGAGTGATGCAGGGGATGGAGCCACGCCATCTGGAACGTGTCTAAATTGTCAATTTTGAGGACCATACTGTGGGCATGTGTGTGTTGACAAATCTATCCCAGTTTTATTTTCTTCTACCCATTAAGTCCTCTGAGAACTCTTAAGTAGACACAAAGAGATAGTCTGAAAGCCAGCAGCACGTCTAACAGCAGAGCCTCTCATCAATAACATAATGGCTGGAATTCTGAGTGCCTTTGTGTTCCATGGCATTCCAAAGGCTCCTGGCACACCATCTTACTGATTCTGACTGTAATCCAACAAAGGAGGCTGATAGGATCATCCCCATTCAGCCGATGAAGAACATAAGCCAAAATGAAATCAATCTGAGGTGACCCAGCTGGTCTGGGCCAAGCTGATACTAAAGCCCAGCCTCCTGGTGGCCTCTTCCTACAAGCCAGTGCCTCCAGTTTGCTGACAGACAAAGCAGAGCAAAACCCTAGGACCTGGGAATCCGACTGAGAACCTGGAGCTGACCTCAGTTTAAGATTGACATTGATTCTGGATAGGAATAAGGTGCCGCTCCAGGTGGGCTTTGTGGACTCGTAAACACAGACTTGGGGCCTGATATCTCCTAGTGATCTAATCAGAAACTTCCCTCAGCTCTTTTACCGTAGTCTTTTTGAGTGTCAGGGTTGGAACTTGGAATTTCAGAGGGTGACCTGTCAACTGTCAGCAGGATCCATTGGACTATTCTGTGAAAAGGCCCAAAATACTCAGAGTCATCCCTCTAGGATACAGAAGAATCAAAAGGGTGACAATCGGCCAACTGAGAAGTCCTGATGAAAACCACTAGGTCATGTTTTTCTATAAGCATTGTCACCTACTTGAAAGTCTGAGTCATTTTGCCAGTCCCAGGAGGGGTGGATGAGTCAGATAGATGAGAAGGATACTGTTTTTACTTTAACCTACTTCTCTAACCTTTTCCGTGAATACTCAGTGGTCTGCCATGCTCTTAAAATATCCAGATCAGTTGTATAAGACTCAGCATCATGATTGTTTGTACAAGGTCACTGCTCGTACTTGGCGAACACAAGTCTTTTATTGCTCAGAACAAATGTTCTCATTTTAAAGACTAAACCCATGTTATCATAGTAAAAATAATTTCATCTCTTCCTACGGAGCTGGAAACTTAAAGTCAATTATGGAGGAATTGGTTTTAGGAATCAGAACTCAAAACGACTAGCTTAGTTTCCCAGTCCAAACTAAGCAGAGCTGGATGAAAGAAGAGGGAAAAATGAATAGGATTTAGAACTTTCTATCATTTCTAGAAAACAAAAGTTACACAAGTGGTTTAGGCTAGGATTAGGCTTTGTTGAATTGTATTTTATATCCAAGATGCCTTATGGAATTTGTAGACTCTGATAAGAAGAGAAATTCCAATTTCCTTTTCTTTTTTATCAAGCTGAAACACAAACTGAGAGAGGACTAAGGAAGTCCAGTTGGTGACAGAGACAGAGTTTTCTGTGAAGGTCATCCTGGGTCAGCTAATGTTTTGACATCAGGGAGACTCAATTCAAGATACAGCTTGTGAAGTCTTTACCAGCTTGACAGCTTGGGCTGTCTTCATTTCCTCAACACTGAAATCTTTGAGTCATCCACAATGAAGTCCCAGAGTCCCCAGTGGTGCCAAAGTTCTGTGACAAGAACATATTTATGCCTTTAAATATGTCTTTCAAATAATTAAAATCATTTTAATAAGTGCGGAATTAGGATAATTATCTACATAATTCTAATTAAAAACCTTTCCACTGGGAAAAGGAGGCATTTGCTCACCTGATCTGGATTATTCAAATAAGTCAGCTACATTGACGGCACGCATCTGTATTTGCCACAGTAACAAACACCTCAGGGATGCACGGAACACTGATTTCTTGCTAGAGAAGGGCTGTGTATTAGCTATGGCTCTTCTAAACTCTGCTGGTCTCTGCTGAAATTAGCTTGATTCAGCAACTTCTGTGTTTTCTTTGTGGGATCCAGGCTGAACAAATTTATGTCCTCATGGTTGAGAGTACATTCTCAAGGAACAAATGTCTGTTGCAATCACTAAGATTGGGTGTCAGCTTGGCTGAGCCATAATTCTCAGTGGCTTAACAGTTATGATGTAGTTTGCCAGTCATATGATGAAGTGATCACTTTCATGAGGAGATTTGATACAACGTGATCATCTCCAAGGTGGAATCTGCTGTGAGTAGCCAAGCAGTGAAAACGGAGTTTCCTTGGGCATGTAGCCTACACGGAATGTAAGTGGACATTCTAAAAAGGCTCAGGGGCTTCTGCTCACTCAGGATCCTGTAGCTGGCTCCTATCTATCTAACCTCTGGTTCTCGGGACTTGAACTAACAGATTTCCTGTGGTCTTGCCTGCTGATCTTGGAATTTATCGTCTTTACAGCCTATGAGCAAGAGCACTGCTCTCTGACCTGCTGATCTGACAGCCCCTGTGGCTAACTAAAACAGGAAAAGCCTCTAGGCTGATCAATATATTTGGGATGTCCCAGCCTTTGCAACTGCATAAGCCATTTCCTTTACATAAATCTGGCTATATGTTTATATGCTTTACTGGTTTTGTTTCTCTAGAAAACCCAACCTAAGATATCTCTTAAATTCTCTGTGCAGAACTGGTATTATTACTTCTGTTCACATTCACTGGTCAAAGCAACTCAAGCAGCCAAGACCAAGGACAAAGAGGGCAGGAATGGATAATGTACATACTAGAAGAAAGTAACTAGTTGGGTACCATCATCCAACACACCACAGGCTGCCTTCTTAGTCACAAGTATTTATTTTCCTCTCACCAGAAAAAGACACACATCATTCCTTCCTCTGAAATGCTCCAAAAGTCTCTTCCTACTATGACATCGTGCTTAAATCCAAGGATCTAATGATTTATATCAGGTTTAGATGTACCTCCTCTTGCTTTGGAAACCTACAAACTAACACAAGTTATTGACACTCCTCTCCCATATGTACACATAGTATGGGGACAGAATGACTTCCCCTGGTTGGAGACAGGAAGAACGGGAGACACAGCATTCCATAATTCAGTGTAATTCTGAACCTTCAGCTAACATTGACAGTCCCTCATTAAGGTCCGAGAATGTCTCTTGGTTAGATCTTGGTTATGGTTCAGCCCCACTGTTCAACATGACTCCTGACCCCATTCTGGAAGTCCTTCTGTTTCCATTATCCTAAACTGGAGAAGATGTCTTTCTTGGTGGCAAAACAGTTTTCCCAGCATGCTTCCAGTCCCTCAAAAGTAGAAGTCCAAGTGGTTTTTTTTTTTTTAAGCATTGTTTTACATCTCAAATAATCACCATTTCCTTTATTCCAGGCTGATGACGCTTTTGGCAATACAGCTCTCTCAAAAACCGTTGGGTTTGTTCTAACCAGTTTGAGTCTATGTAGCTCCATGGGCCAAGAGAACATCCACAAGTTTTCCAGACTTGCCTCAACTGTTGCCTTATTTACAGGTACATAGAACTTGTCACACTTCTTTAGGAACATCTTAGACTTTTTTCCCCAAAATATTTGTCTATATGCAAAGCCTTAAAGGGGGGGAGTGTAAATCAATTAGAGGTCATAATAAATGCATGATGGCCACTCTGTCATTTAGGTGCTTGTCCTAGGGTTGTGTCTTAATTCAAAAACATTTTACCAGATGAAAATGTATCCCTTAATCCTGCAAGTCAGGGCATTTCTAGATTCTCCTTTGCCCTTTGCATCCCTAGAAGGAGGAAGGAAATTGTCAGAGGAGCTTTCTTAGACAGGTGACCCCTGGAGTCCATCCTGTAGGTGATCCCTAGAGAGTAAGTAGGAGTCAAGTTGCTGAAGTGGGCAGAGGGGTGGGTATCCCAACAGGGAGATCAGCAGGGTAGATAATGCACCATGCTGTGAGCGAGTCCATCAGGAAGAGCAGGGGGCTCAGGCTGGACACATTAGGACAGAAAATGGAAAAGCAATGGATCAGGAGAGTCTCTAGGATCTTCTGCAAGATCACAAGTCTTGAAAGTCAGGCTGCAGAGTGATAATTTTATCCCAAGGACACCGAAGTCTCATTATCAGCAGTTGCACCGTATGGTCAGACACAACTCAACGCAAGCTGCCTTTCCTACACACAGCACTTGTATACAAGGCAGAGAGTTTCTCATCACAGCTTTATGAGGCCTTAACATTCTATTTTTCAATCTTTAAGACAAAGCTCATGGAGCAAACTAGAGAGGACAATCTGCAATGAAAGGTAGGAAGGAAAACAATCTTTCACAGAAGGCAAGGAATGGAGGTCCCCAGGGTGGTCTGATGCTCATTTTTATGTTTTCCAAAGACCATGCTTTACTCTAAAAGCTTTCCTCATCCTTAGGCATTTCCACAAGCCCAGAGCTCAGACCAGCAGGCTCAGACAGGCTGTGCAGTATCTTACAGAATAATAAACCTTGATGGTATCTCCAAGCAATCTCCACAACCTTTCAGCTCTGACTCTAGTGTCAGCAACACGCTGTTCCTAATTCATCTTCGAGGTTAGAAGCCATGGGAGGCAGTGGGATTCTCTTGTTTCTTTACTTTTTGTGTGTGTTTCTTCTTCTACTTCACATCTACAAACCTCGAAGCAGAAACACTCTGGCCTTCCTTCTCAATTCAGGTCTCAGCACAACAGAATTGGCCTGTTAGGTTTCTACCCACAAATCCAGAAGAGAGCTGATGGGGAGGTCAGATCCTGGCTCCTGCAGATTTGGACTCTGGTTTCAGCTCAGCCACTACTAGGCTGTGTTTCACAAAGTAATTCATTTCCCCTTTCCCGAGGAAAATGAGCAGGGAGGTTGCATGATTGCTGTGCTTGCTGAGATTTCCAAAGTCTGTTACTTTAGTATCACCCCGAGGGCGGTTTGTCACACTGTGGTGGCTTGCAGGTTGCTATGATGCTAGATCACCCATGATGCAGGATCACCCACAGTGGGCAGATTTCCAACCTCACCTTGACCATCAAGACCTTGCACCTCTATAGCACTTGGGAATCTCACTCAGAGGAACAGCATGGAGGCACTGGAATGCTGATGTGATTGGAGAAGTGGACTGGGGTTGGCAAGAACCTTAACAAAAGTATCACCTAACAGCTCTGACAGTGCAATGAAGGAGCACTTAATCACTTTCTTGGTACAGATGCAACTGTGGGTGCTTATGGAGACTCTACAGATGGGAATACAAAGTATTACAGAAAATAGGTATCTCAGTGTAGTAGTTACCTAGTGCTGCTATAACAGAACTACCAAAAAGAGTGGCTTTAACAAACAGAAATTTTTTTTCTCACAGTTTAGGAGACAAGAAGTCTGAATTCATGGTACCAGCTCTAGAGAGAGGAAGGCTTTCTTTCTCTGTCAGCTCTGGAGAAAGGTCCTTGTCTCTTTGAGCCTCTGCTCCTGGGGGAACTTCGAGTGTCTTGGCATCTCTTTGCCTCCATCTCTGCTTTTCTCAAATGCTTAATTCTCTTTTATATCTCATAAGAGATTGATTTAAGACACTTCTTATACTAATCCTGTCTCATTAACATAACAAAGAAAATCAGTTCCCAAATGGGGTCATAACCACAGGCATAGAAGGTAAGATTTACAACACATTATTTGGGGGAGCACAATTTAATCCATAATACTCAACAAAACCTTGAGACCATTTATAAGCCTCCAAAATAATCATTGCCAGATTTTCTGGAGATTTGCTATTAGCTTGTTTTGCAGCAGTTACAGCCTGTTTAGCATTTAACTTAATGTGAATTAATGTCACGACTAGAAAGCAATAAGTTTCTCTTCTTTCACCCTGGGATGACATCTGCAAATGTTACAAGAGTCAGTCTTTAAATTTCTAATAATAGTACTACTGCAAAAATAGAGGTCAAGGGCTGCTAGCTGTGAAATTAAAGGATATTTCACACTTTGTCAGGATGTTGTCTTTTAGGAAAGGAAAGCACAGAAGTATGACCATTGATTCAACTTACGTTTCTTAATAAGTAGTTAATTTTGCCTTGAGTTTTTTCAGTTCTGGCTGCTGAGAACTGTGCCTATGTTAATAAAATAAAATTGAGTTTGCACGCCATCTGTATATTTCACTTCAGTAATCACCTTGTTTTTATTTTATCGTATGAAAAATAAAAATAAGCATTACCACTTGTGGGAAGGGAAACTTTGAAAAGAATCGCTGAGTTGCCTCCATTCCCTGTTACTACCTCTCAGCCACCCTCTCAAGAGGAGAGAAAGCAGAAAGAAGCAATAGGCAAGTCTACGAGTTCTGCCTGGGAGAATCCAGGAAACAAAGAAGGTGAGTGAGACTGAGTGGCAGATGTCAGTAATTGAATTTCACTTTCTTAACTGGCTTTTTTCGAAAAACATCTTCATGTGTGACCCGGAGGGAGGAAAGGCAAAATGAAAACAGACAGTAACAAAGGCCCTTCTGTGAGCTCTTAAAACATAGACGTTCACAGTCAGCAGTAAGAAAGTTCTAGCCTTAACAGCAAGAAGAAAAATTCAGTGGCACTTGATATGATCAGTCTCATTGCCTAGAGCAAGTAGATATCTAGCCAGGTGTTTTTCTCTTCAGCCAGTTTTTCTGGAAAGAAGAAATGATGCAGGACGTAGCACAGAGCTCAATGAATCTTACCGCCATGGAATGAGTTCCAGATGACAGTGAGAAGACAATGTGTGACGTCCTGCATCTTCCACCAGATTACCACATGGGCACTGTTCTGGGGACCAGACCCTGAAAACCATGAGCAAACATGCACAGGACAAGCAAGCCAATAACAAGACATATCTTCTATTGCCACAAAACTACTTTGAGTTCATTGTACTTCCACATGCCTTTTAAAAGGATGTCAGCCTATAAATACAGATTTTCAAGAAGTCTGTCTGGCACAGGTTCGAATCACAGGACACCTCAGCAAATGTCTACTGCAATCGGCTTTATGGTGAGTTAAAACAGGTCCACAAATTCTTTGCCTTATGTCCTGTCAAAAAAAGCAAAAATGAATAAATAAACCAGCTGTTGCCATCAACTTAATTCCAAGTCACAATAATCCTATAGGACTGAGTCGAACTGCCCCATAGGGTTTCTAAGGAGCTGCTTGTGAATTCAAACTGCTGATCTTTTGGTTAGCAGCTGAGCTCTTGACCACTTTTATCAAAGGGAGGTATTCGATTCTCCTCCTCTTGAATATGGATTGGCTTTAATAACTTGCTTCTAATGAGCAGAATGTGTGGAAATTATGCCATGTGATTTCCAAGGATAGGCCATAAGAGGGGATATAATTATGCCTGATACTCTCTCAAGATGTTGGTTTTTGGAACCTAGTTGCCATGCTTTGAGGATCCTTAAATCCATAAGGAGAGGCCACATCCAGGTGTTCCAGCTGAGGACCCCCGTTGAGATTCCAGCTAGTGGTCAGAGTCCCTCAATACACACAAGAGGGAGGAAGCCATCTTCCTTTACATATGGCGCCATCCCAACCACTAAAACTGTAAGGGAGACTCTGGGCAAGAATGTGTCAGCTGAGCCCAGCCAACCTTCATAAAGTTTAGGGGTAATCACATTAAATAATTGCTGTTTTCAATCACTGAGTTTTGGGGTGATTTGTGGCACAGCAATAGATAACCAGGATACTCCTCTTCACATGGCCAATAATTCTGTATCTCATATAGCGGATTGTTTTTTCCAAAGATAGCTACAACAATATCTTTGATCCCTTATATTCTACAATGAGACCTTGGCATTTTCCCATTGAGAGCTGGCATCTGCCTGCCCTCCTCTTGAATCTGGGCCAGCTTGTGACTTACTTATTATCAACAGAATTCAAGGGCAGTGATGGTATGTGACTTCTGAGGCAAGATTAGAAAAGGCAATGAATGCGGATTTTCCTTTATGCCCCGGGACACCCATTGTTTGAGAAGTCTGACTACCCCAAGCATCTTCCCCGCCCCACCACCATGCTGTGAAGAAGCTCAGGCCACATGGGGAGCTCGTGGAGGTGCTTCTATTGACACTCCCAAACAGCGGCCAGAATCCACCGTCAGCGCTATGTGGGAGCCATCTCAGGCTGAGGCTTCAGTTGATGTGTTCAGTCTGGGTCCTCTGAGAAACAGGTGCTAAAATGGGATTAAACCGCAAGTAATTCATTAGAAAACTGTCCGTGAGAGAAAATGGGGAGGAAACCAGGAAAGGCTGGGAGAGCTGTGAGACCACAGTGCAAATGTGACCTCAAGTGGAGAAGAGAGGCAAAAAACGGAGGGAGGAGAGGAAGAAAGAAGGAACATTTGAGTGGTGGCATCTTAGATTGCTATGTATTCTAAAGAAATTTTGACAAGGCCATTGGGAAATCCTCCAACCAAAGTCACCTATCAAAGGAGTCCTGCACCCTCTAGGAATCAACCTGCCTTTGTATCCCCACTGTGCCATTATTGGCTGGAGAAGCCACTGGGAAGAATGGCTTAAATGCAAACATGACAATGAATTTCCGAGCACAGTAACTTCATATATCAAATTTATTCAACTCAACCAAAATCCAGCACAGACCTATTGCCAGATCTACGATAATCCTGCTGTCTGTACATGTGAGTAGCTGGTGCTTAGTTGTGATGGAGCCCCGGTGGAGCAGTGGCTAAGAGCTATGGCTACTAACCAAAGGGCCGGCAGTTCAAATCCACCAGCTATTCCTTGGAAATCCTATGGGGCAGTTCTATTCTGCCTTATGGGATTTCTACGAGTTGAAATCGCTTTGAGGGCATTGGGTTTGTTTTTTTTTGTTTCAGTTGTGACTACTGTACATGTACATAGTAGGGGCAAAAGAGGATGGCATTTAGAGAAGGCAACTACATAGCTGAGGTTTGTTTTGTTTTTTTTCCTCTAGGAATAGTCCCATAATCAGTATGGATTTCTGACATCTTCTTGTGTTCCATTTGTCTGGATCTCTTTGCGCTACGTGGCCCAAAGGGGTGCTACAGAAGTGCAGGGTTGATTCTCAAATGATTTTTTAACCAGATTCTGCAATTGACTACAGGAGACTCCAAGACAGCTCTAGTCTAAGACCTGAAGGAGGAAACATGAGGGGGGATGAGGAGGTGACCTAGCTGACCGAGCAGACACAAGAACAGAGCTGTCCATGGAAACGGTCACAGGTTCAGAAGTCAAGGAGAGGCATGATCGTTGGAGAAACGACTCAGAGCCAAGCAGGAAGGACCAGGAAAATTCCGTGAGCAGCCTCAGGAGGTCTCTACTTGCCGCCACGTGAATGAGCTTATTTGGAAATCTTCAGTTACAGAGTCAAGGTGAGCAGCTTTCTGTTATAAAGGGTTTCATGACCAGAAGTACAATAGGATTTTTTCAGTTGTTTTTCTGTTCTCTAACTCATTTAGCTCTGCTCTAATCTTTATGATCCGGTTTCTTCTGGTGACTGAGGGGTTTCTCTGTTGTTCTCTTTCTCTTGTTCAAGCCACAGGGTTAGTTTCTTGATTTGGTTTATTTCTTCCTTCCAGATGTGTGCATTTATGGAGATAAACAGACTTCTGAGCACTGTTTTGGCTGCATCCCATAGGTTCATTCTCATTGGAATCCATGAATTTATTTCCTCCTTGATTTCTTCTATAACCCATGGTTTTTTGAGCAAGATGTTGTTCAGTTTCCAAGAGTTCCACATTCTATCTATGTTTTTTCTGCTATTGATTTTGACTTTTATGGCTTTATGATCTGAGAAGATGCCTTGCAGTAGTTAACGGTATGGATTTTGTTGAGAACTGCATTATGTCCTAACACATGGTCAATTGTGGAGAATGTTCCATGTGCACTGGAGAAGACGGTGTAGTTGTCTTCTGATGGGTAGAAAGTTCTGTGTATATCGATGAGGTTTAATTGGTTAATTGTGGCAATAAGGTCTTCTGTATCTTCATTGAGCTTTTTTCTAGATGATCTGTACAGTATTGAGAGTGGAGTGTTGAAGTCTTCCACTATTATTGTGGAGTAATCTAACTCTTTTTGGAGTGTAGTCAGTGTTTCTTTGACGTATTTATGTGCTCTGATAGTACGTGCATAAATATTTAATATAATTAAGTCTTGCTTGTGTACTGAACTTTTCAGCAATAAGAAGTGTCCATCTTTGTCCACGATGGTTGATTTTACATTAAAATTTATTTTGTCTGAGATTAGAATTGCCACACCTGCTCTTCTTTGTTCATTGTTAGCTTGATATATATTCTTCCATCCTTTAATTTTCAGTTTGTTCCTATCTTTAAGTCTGAAGTGAGTTTCTTGTAGACAACATATGGATGGGTCATGTCTTCTGATCCAAGATGTCACTCGATGTCTCTTTACCGGAGCATTCAGTCCATTCATATTCAGTGTAATTATTGATAGGTGTGTCTTCAGTGCTGCCATTGTGATAAGTTTATTTTTGTGTTGATGTTTTCTCTGTTGTTCTTATTAGTCTGTTCTGGGACATTCAGAGCTGTTTTTGTAGTTGTTGAGACTCCTGTGTTACATTTCTTGATATGGTATGTTACATCTTTGTTGTGCTTTGTGGCTGCCCCTATGATCCCCCTTAATAAACTATGTATAAACCCAATCTTAATTACTACCAGTCTTGTCATCTTCCTCTCCATCTGGAAGGACTATAACGACTGTAGTATGTCCCTCTTTTTAATATGATGGCATCATAGTTTTCATGATAATCGCTGGATTGTTTCATTCAGTATTAAACCTGCGATTGAATTTGGAGCCTTCCCTATCTGAGTAGAAATAACATGTCATTCCCAAATATAAAACTAGTGGTTTTGCTCTGCTAAGCCAAAACCAAGAACTTCTTTCAGTATTTCTTGTAGCTTTGGTTTGGTTTTTCAAAATCTCTGAGTTTCTGTTTATCTGGGAATGTCTTAATTTCATTTTCGTATTTGAAAGATAGTTTGGCAGGATATACAACTCTTGGTTGGAAGTTCTTCTCCTTCAAGGCTTTGAATGTGTTGTGCCACTGTTTCCGTGCCAGCATGGTTTCTACTGAGAAATCTGACGAAAGCCTACAGGGTTTCCCTCTGAATGTTAGCTTTGTTTTGAGTCTTGCTGCCTTTAAGAGTTGCTGCTTATGTTTCATTTTGTTAAGTTTGATTATAATATGTCTTGGAGTCTTTCTTTTGAGAGCTATATTGGATGGCATACAATATTCATCTTGGATATCTATATTCTCTTCCTTCATAATTTCTGGGAAGTTTTCTGTCAGCAGCTCAGCAACGATATTCTGTGTTCTCAGATGTCTCACCCTGTTCAGGGACTCCAATTAATCAAAGGTTGTTCCTTTTAATAGAGTCCCATATGCTTCTTAACACTTCTTCATTTTTCTTGTTTCTTTTTTCTGATTTCTGCTCATCGATGCTGGCGTCAGTAGCTCTGTCTTCCAAGTCAGAAATTCTTTTTTCCATTTGTTCAATTCTGTTTTCTTGGCTTTGAATGGAAGTTTCTATGTCTTTGATTTTGTTCTTGATCTGTTGGATTTCAAAGTACTGGCGTTCCATCAGGTCGAACAGGTTGCTTAATTTTTCTTTTTGTTCTGCTGCATTTTGTATAAGGTTTAAAAGGGCTCTGTATATAATCATTTTGTATTCACCCTCTGATGATTTCAGAAAGGTTTCTTCATACAGAAAACCCCATGGTTGTTTTGTTCGTGAGCCTTCTGAAGCCATGTGTGATTTCTTGTATGCGACAAGCGTCTGTGAGTAGGTAAAGGCAGGCAGAGATACTGTGAGGACGGACTGCAGATGTTTTTCTAGGCTGTCTTAAAATATAAAACAAAAGGTATCTGACCACTACCCAGGTCTGTCAGGTTTTGAGGTGTAGAGGTCCTTCTTCCCGACTGGCAAGTAAGCACCTCTATATCCAACCCCAGGTGATACAAACTAGTTCAGAATACAGCAAAGCTACTGCCCTGTTCGCCTCTGCTGACAGGGCTTAGCCTTAGGCGACACTGTGTAAACTACTTCTTTTCTGGTAGAAAAGTGCTCTCCGGTGGACAGGCTCTGTCTCCCAAGCTAAGAAACAGGTCCAGCTGCAGCCACTGTGTCTAAGGTGGCACCCTCCACACGGTCGGCAAGTACAGGGGCTACAGTTGCCGATAGGTAGTGAGACCTCTGTCTCTGTTGCTGGGAGCCCACTGTAGATGACACTGTGTAAACTATTGCTTTTCTGTTGGAGAAGCACTGTCCTGTTTGCAGGCACTGGATCCCAGGCTAAGAATTAGGTCCTGCTAAAATCTCTGTATCCAACATGATGCCCCATGCACAGGTACTGTGGTTCAGTACAAATCATGCTGCGGCAGTGATGAAAAGAGAGGCCCAAAGTGGCTAGATGAACAGAGTCCTAAGCCTGGCTCCCCAAATATGGCAATTTCACCTGCCTATCCCCCCAGCAGTGCATCTGAGTCTAGCTGCTAGGCACAACCCAGCTCCACCCACCGGCCAAGACAGAGAAAAAAAAAGTCAAAATGGTGTGTTTACTGTCAGTCCGCAAGAGTGAAGGCTAGCCAGGAGTGGGAGTCAGTGAAAGAGAGGAGGTTTTTCGTTCACTGGTACGCAGTCCAACTTAACAGCCCTGTGCCATGTCCTGAGGGCTCACTAGGTGACCAGAAGGCTCCGTTTGATTATCAATTCAGGTCTTGGTTTCCAGAGGGATATAAGGAGACGTGTGCTTAGTCTGCCGTCTTGACTCCACCACCCCAGGATATAGAAGTCAATAACCTTTAAATGTGAAGCATGCAACTTGACCAAAATAATAACTGTCATTTAGAATAACCAATGATATCCTGACAGTATATCACGCACCACCACCCACTGCCATTGAGTCATGTCCAACTCACAGTGACCCTAGAGGTCAGAGTAGAACTGCCCCATAGAGTTTCCAAGGAGTGCCTGCTGGATTTGAACTGCCAGCCTTTTGGTTAGCAGAAGTAGCACTTAAACAACTAGGCCACTTGGGTTTCCTGATGGTGTATAGATGACGTTAATTCTGCAGTTATTTATTCTACCCTCTCCAAAAAACAAAGGTATAAACAGTTTGCACTCAGCTACTCACCTAAAAGTTTGGTGGCTTGAATCCACCCAGCAGTGCCACAAAAGAAAGTCCAGACAATCTGCTTCCATGAAGATACAGCTGTAAAGATTAAAACCCTACGTGGCAGTTCTGCTCTGTCACACATGGAGGCTGAGTCAGACAGAAACAGAAGTATTTTTGTTTGTTTTTCAAAGTCAAAAAGAGGTGTTGACCAATCAAGAATCCCATTTTGACTTTGTAATTTGATCTTTCAGGAAAGGAAGTAGGCAAACTAGATGATTTTCTAAGTTCTAGATTTTGACATAAGGTTGTTTCATATAGTATCACGTGTTTCCCTTTTTGATTTGGCTTCCAGGAAACTCACAACTAAATTGACAAACTAGAAAAATTATATATGATCATACAGTCTGATTTTGAAAATTCTGTTTCTTTCTCCTGTTACTCCAGCCTACCACAGTTCAATACCTTATTCTAATTTATATTTGGCTTGTTTCTCATGCTTTATTCTTATTTTTGTTTTTCTGGTAATTTATATTTAAACTTATGTTTTGTTGTATCTACTTCTTGTAGTGTTTGTTAGGTGTCACCAAGTCAATTTCAACTCACAGTAACCCCAAGTGACAAAGTAGAACCGCCCTATAGGGATTTCTAGGTTGTAATCATCATAGGAGTAGATGACCAGGTCTTTCTCCTATGAAGTCCCTGAATGAATTTGAACTGCCATCCTCTTGTTTAGCAGTCAGGCACTTAGCCGTTTCACCACCATGGCTTCGTAATGTTGAACACAGAAGCTTGCTTTCTTCCTACATAAACAGACCAAATCAAACCCACTACCAACAAGTTGAATCCAACTCATAGGTGATCCTATTGGACCGAGAAGAACGGCCCCAGAGGGTTTCCAAGGAGATCCTGGTGGGTTTGAATGGCTGCTTTTTCTAGTTGGTAGCCATAGCTCTTAACCACCCTGTCACCAAGGGTCGTACCTTAAATTCAGTCTGAAATGGCAGTATCAACAGTATAACAGGAAAGGCTAAACTTTTACTAATATGTGCACTAAATGCTTTACCTATATCAAATATGGTAGAGATAGATATCTTATTTCAGGAAATTGAGGCATAAAGACTGGCTTATCCAAAGTAAGATGAGGAGGGACTAGCCAAGTTTGACTTCTGACAATATGGCTGCTCAGTCTGTGTTCTTACTGCGCTGTTGACCTTGACAGATCAGATGGAGAGTCAGCCAGCCAGGGACAGGCATGCACATGCATACACACACACACACACACACACACACACACACACACACACACACACACACACACACACACACACACCATACAGCAGGCCCCTCAGAAGAAGATAGCTCAGGGCTTCACTTCACCTATTTCTCCAGATTTGAAGAGAGCAGTAGAGATCATGTGTGGGATGCAGTGAAGAGTGTGTGATCTGCCAAAGGAAAGAATCCCAAAGGAGTGTCTTTGCAAAGGATCAGCTGGAGAAGAAGCTGTGGCCTTTCTTTATGCCCCACAGCTTGTCTTCATACTACAGATGATGGTATTGACATTGTTTCTGGGTGGAGAACAATCTGATTCAGTGGCCACTGAAACTCCATGGCTGAGAGCTGAGCCAGCTCCACTGAGCAGAGTAGGGAGTCAGGCACCACAGTTTGTTGATTGCACTATGCCTGTGCACACTCAAAAGTCAGTATCTCCTGACACACTGCAAAGTGTCTTCATGCACACTGGGAGCGCCATGTCTCCGAAATGTTTTTTTCTTCTTCTTGTAAGTAATGAAGCAGATGGAGAGGGGCAGGGGGGATGAGATATTGAGTAGACCTAGTAATATAAGAAGCTCTTATAATTTATTTCCAAGTGGTTATATTTCTGAATCCTTTTATAAGCAATCTAAAGCATTAAAGTGAGAACAAGGAGCTAAAACTTATAGTGCTCCCAATTCCATATAAAATCCCTTCAGGTGAATACTTGACTTGATGAGTTCCTTATCTATCTAACCCCAAACCCATTGCCACTGAGTCAAATCCAACTCATAGCCACCTTATAGGACATAGCAGAACTGCCACATGGAGTTTCCAAGGAGTACTTTGCAGATTTGAACTACTGACCTTTTGGTTAGTAGATATAGCACTTAATCACTACACCACGGGAGTTTCTTCTTATATATCTAGTGCTGCTATAACACAAATACTACAAGTGGGTGGCTTTAACAGACAAAAATTTGTTTTCTCACAGTTTAGGAGGCTAGAAATCTACATTCGGGATTCTAGCTCTAAAGGAAGGCTTTCTCTCTCTGTTGACTCGGGAAGAAAGTCCTTGTCTCTGTGTCTCTGCTCCTGGGCAGTCTTCATATAGTTTGTCATCTCTCTGTCAACAGCACTGCTTCTTGTGCTTGCTTGTTTACGCTCTTTTATATTTTAAAAAAGATTGAACTAAGACCTACCCTACACTAGTCCTGTTTCGTTAACAACACAAAGACTACTTATTTGCAATTGCAATCATAAGCACAGGCATAGAGGTTAAGATTTACAACACATTTTAGGAGACACAATTCAATTCCTAACAATATCCATGACCTACTACATTGTTGTTAGGTGTCCTCAAGTCAGTTCCACCTCGTTGGGATCCTATATACAACAGAACAAAACACTGCCCGGTCCTCAATCATCTTTATGGTCCTTGCAACATTTGAACCTGTTGTTGCAGCCACTGTGTCAATCAGTCTCTTCGAGGTCTTCCTCTCTGTTTGCTGATCCTCCACTTTACCAAACATGATATGCTTCTCCAGGGACTGGTCACTTTTGACAATGTGTTCAAAGTACATGAGACAGAGTCTCACCCTTCGTGCTTTTACTGAGCACTCAGGCTGTCCTTCTTCCAAGATGTGTTCCTTCTTTCTTCTGACAGTCTATGGTACATTCAAAATGCTTGGCCAATGCTATAATTCAAATTGCCTACTAGGGAAACACTAGGTCTCTCCTTAAGCTTTGGGGAAGCCCCTTGGCACCACATACCCCTCCTGGCCTCCCTGCCCCTTTCCCCCACCCAAGTAAAGAAGAAAACCAGAACTGATGGAGGATTAGAGAGAGCCAAGCCAAGTGCCGTCGAGTCAGATCCGACTCATGGCGACCCTAGGGGCCAGGGTAGAACTGACCTCCAGAGTATTCAAGGAGCGCCTGGTGGATTTGAACTGCCGACCTTGTGGTTAGCAGTGGTGGGACTTAACCCACTACACCAGAGGGAAGGACAGAGAATTGTATGTCTCAGCCCTTTCCCCTGTTCCTCTTTGGGATTGGCCTACTTCCAGAGAGTCACCACTCAGCTCTGCTCTTCCACTTGGGAAGTTGAACAGGAGTGGGCTCCGTACCGTCAGAGCTACTGGGATAGAGGGAGATAAACTTTGGATTTCAGGTTACCTGTGGCTAAGTCTGTCTCCATCCAGATTTCACCATTCAACAGCTGCTGTGCCTTTTGCCACAGACCCGGGCTGCTTCCTCCAGTCTAGTTTGATAGTGATGAAAACTGGCATTTTCATCTCTACCTGACCAACTCTATGTGTATTTCTAACCGGTGTCCAACTTTGGAAGGGACAAGGACTTAAATATTCCTCCCCTCTAAACCACAACCCAAGCCTGTAAGATACACACTGTTCTAAGGTTCCCTTTATAAAAGAACTGAAAGCCAAAGAAGTTATTTGCCCAAAGAAACACATGTGGGCAACCAAGCACAAAATTGCAGTCTGACTCCAGAGCCTGTGTGTTTAACCTTTAACTCTGCTTGCTTCTTATTTTAATCTCATGACAAGTTTATAATACTTTATATATACATAGCCGATTCCAACTCATCGAGACACCATCTCTCAACAGGTACTGTGTCTGAGTCCATTTTTGCAGCTACTGTGTCAATCCATCTCATTGAGGGTCTTCCTTACCAAGTGTTATGGACTGAATTGTGTCTCCCCAAAATATGTGTCAACTCAGCTAGGCCATGTGTCATTAACTGAATTGTGTTCCCCCAAATATCTGGGTAGCAATTTAGCTAAGCTATGATTTCTAGTATTGTGTTCTGCCCCTCCATTCTGTAAATCTTACATCTATGATGTTAATGAGGGAAGGTGGGCAGCAGTCGTGTTGGTGGCGCAGGCCTCAGTGTATAAGGCTGTTTGGGGCCTTGATGTGGTTTCTTGAGACATAAAGGAAAAAAGCCAACAGAGAGCTCTGGGGACCTCATACCATCCAGCAAGCAACACTGAGAGCAGCGCACATCCCTTGGACCTGATGTTCCTGTGCCATGGTTCTCTGATAGTGAATTTGGACTCCTAGCCTACCAGACTGTGATAATTTCTCATATTCAACTTGGATTTGTAGCTTAACAGACCGTGACAAAATAAAATTTCTCTTTTTAAAGCCATCCACTTGTGGTTTTTCCATTAAAGCAGCACTAGATTACTAAGGAAACCCTGGTGGCATAACAGTTAAGAGGTATGACTGTGAACCAAAAGGTCAGCAGTTCAAATCTGCCAGGAGATCCTTGGAGACGCTATGGAGGCAGTTCTACTCTGTCCTATAGGGTTGTTATGAGTCAGAATTCACTAGACACACGTGACTGAATGAGAGTGAGATAACTAAGACACCATGACTTGCAGTATTGGGTAATTTGTCACTACTTGGCCATCTGACATGAATTTTCCTATGTTATAAATCCTGCTTTTATGATGATAATGATGCAGGATTAGAGGCAGTTACATTAGTGGGCAAAGCTGAATATATGACTAGGTTGTGTCTTAAGTCAATCACTTTTAAGATATAAAAGAGAGAAGTGAGTGGAGAGACAGGAGAACCTCTTGACCACCTAGCAAGAAGAGCCAGGAGCATATATCCTTTGGGCCTGGGTTCCCTGTACTGAAAAGCTCCTAGACCAGGGAAAGACCAATAACAAGGACACTCCTCCAAAGCTGACAGGAGAAAAATACCTTCCTCTGAAGTTGGCACCCTGAATTCAGACTTCTAGCCTCCTAAAATGTGAGAAAATAAATTTGTTTTTTGAAGCCACCCACTTTTCCTATTTCAGTTGCAGCAGCACTAAATAACTAAGACACCAAGCACGGTGTCCTTCTCCAGGGACTGGTCCCTCCCGATAACATGTTCAAAGTAAGATGAAGTCTCACCATCTTCACTTTTAAGGAGTATTTTGGCTGCACTTCTTCCAAGACAGATTTGTTCATTCTCCTGGCAGTCCATAGTGTATTCAATATTCTTTATCAACGCTGTAATTCAAAGGCATCAATTCTTCTTCGGTCTTCTCTATTCATTGTCCAATTTTTGCACGCATAGGAGGTGATTTAAAAATACCACGGCTTGGGTCAGGCAATCCTTAGTCTTCAAGGTGAGAGCACTGCCTTTTAACACTTTTAAGAGGTCTGTTATAGCATTAGAAAATTTTTGCCCAGTGTGATACACTATTAGATTTCTTGCCTGTTGCCTGCATGGACATTAGTTGTGTATCCAAGTAAAATGAAATCCTTAACAACTTTAATTATTTTCTCGTTTTATCAACAATCTTGCTTATTGGTCCAGTTGTTGAAGATATTTTTTTTTCAAAGAAGGTGTACTCCATACTAAAGGCTGTAGTCTTTGATCTTCATCAGTAAGTGATTCAAGTGTCTTCACTTTTAGCAGGCAAGGTTATCTCATCTGCATATCACAGACTGTTAATGAGTCTTTTTCCAATCCTGATGCTGTACTCTTCTTATTATAGTCCAGCTTCTTGGATTATTTACCCAGCATAGAGATTGAATAAGTATCCTGAAAGTATACAATCCTGTATACACCTTTTCTAATTTTAAGCCATGCAGTATCCCCTCCTTCTGTCTGAATAATGGTCTCTTTTTCTATGTATAAGCACAAACACAATTAAGTGTTCTGGAATTCCTGTTCTTTGCAATGAGATGAGTGCATTGTTGACCAAAAGAACTTCACATGAAATCCTAGAAAGCACGGTCTCCTTGAAATACTGGTAAATTCTAAAGACAAACAAATTCCAAATGGAAGGCATTCAGTTTAGCATACTTCTTGGTGAGGAATAATAACTTGGAACTCTTCAGCGGCCACACCACAAGTAGCTGATAAATTCAAACAAGGTCAAGTTTTACAAAGATAAAACCTTGGAGCACAAAATGAAAGTAATTGACATATATAGTCTCTCGTGTTCCTGACACTACCACTTCTCTCTCTCTCCTTTTTAAAACATTTCATTGTAATCTAGCACTGCTCAGAAACTCTTTGGGGCAATTCTACTCTGTCCTGTGGGGTCACTATTATTTCATGATCTTGGTTGCAATTCCTGCAATGGGTTGGCACTCTCTTCATTTCCTCCTTGGAGAAACCCATTCATCTGGTTTTCCTGTCCCTCCCCATCCCCCATCTTCTTATCTTTGGTTTTGGGGAAATGTTGCCACTTTGATCTCCTATAGCCTATTGTGGAAACCTTGGTGACATAGTAGATTAAGTGCTATGTCTGCTAACCAAAAGGGCAGCAGTTCAAATCTGCCAGGTGCTCCTTGGAAATTCTGTAGTGCTATTCCACTCAGTCCTACAGGGTTGTTATGAGTTGGACATAACTTGATGGCGGTGGGTTGATTAAGTTGGGTTATAGCCTATTGTCCTAAGGATCAAATTCTACACAGATGTTACTGTTGATTTTATATACCCATTTATTGTTTGGCTATAAGGTCGCCTCCCGGAGTGTCTTTATTTTCAAGTTAGAAGGTTATCTTAGAGACTCCTCTTGTCTCTACCAGACCGGTAAGTCTAGTCATCGTTTTTTAATTTTAACTTTATTCTACAATTTTTATCCATTCTACTCAGGAACTTCCACTGTGATCCTGGTCAGAGTGGTCCACAGAGGTATCCAGGAAACATCTAGATCTTAAGGTCTCGGGTTAGAAGGCCATTAGCCCTTTGGATTAATTTCTTCCTAGAGTATTCAGTTTTCTTTGTTCTCCTTTGTTACAGGGAGGAAGAGATCAGTAGTTGCTTCTTAGGTGGTTTCTTGCATGTTTTTAAGACCTCAGATGCTACTCAGCAGGCTAGGACATAGGAAATTACCTTTATGAACTGTGTTTTGTCAGTTGATTTAGATGTTCCCCGAAACTGTAGTCCTTAGGCTTCGTGTTCAATAGTTCATTCCCAAAGTCTAAGTAGTTTCTGTAACTGCATCACCCATATGCTCTCTCTCTCTCTATTGTATATATACTCATATATAATGAGAATACATTCAGCATTTACAAATGTGTATGTAGAAATAGCCACAACCACACCTATATATGCACACGATACGCTTTCTTATGCCCTCGCTCACCTATCTAGTATACATGTTAACCTATGTATCTGCTCCCAAATTATTACTTGTTACTACTGTTGTGCAGGATTATAGACTTTATGGCATTTACTATAGTTGTCCTTTATTCTTGAGATCCTCTCAGTGTCTTCCTTTGCCTTGGTCACATTGTGCTGACTTCCCCCATATTATCTATTGCTTTACCTATCACCAGAATTAATACTTACCTACTATTTAATTAGTGATTCTCCTTCCCTCCCTCGTCTATGCCTGGTAACCACCAAAGAATATTTCTTTCTGATTGTAAAGTCTCTTTTTGACCTTTTATAAAGAATATTTGCCCCTGTTGTGATTGACTTTTTACTCCACAATACGTCCTCCAGAGTCATCCATTCTGTGAGATGTTTTGCAGATCTATCATTAGTCTTTAGTGTTGAGTAGTATTCCATTGTCTAGCACCACACTTTGTTTATCTGTTCACCCACTGATGAGCATTTACATCGTTCCTTTTGTTTTATTTTTGCTATTATGAATAGTGCTGCAATGAACGTGGGTGTATATATGCCTATTTGTGTTATGGTTGTTGTTTCTTTTGGGGTGGGATTGCTGGATCACCCTATGGCTTCTCTTACTATAGCTGATTTAGGTAACATCACTATAATCTTGAGCAGCAGAACTCAAATGGGTATTTTTTAAAAAGCCATTGTCTTTTATAAAAGTGAATTTGTGTCTTGAGTTACTATGGCAACCTGGCAGAAGAAAATTAACCTTAGCAAAGTTAGGTAAACTCCTTAACTGCAGTATTTTCCAACTGAGTTGTACTCAAGTTCTAGGGGTGGTGGCAGAGGGTGTGTCCAACCCTTGGCCATCATTTGTCCTTTGTTGACATGTTCTGTGCAGTCTCATTCTCATGGATCCCTTGTCGATGACATCTTTTCCTGCTGCCATCCAGGAGTTGTTAAAGGACATCTGTTCTCTGGCAAAAGTCAAGACAGATCACTTAGGTTCTCCATGGGGCTACAGCAAATTTGCTGCAATTGGCTCCCACCTGCTCTACTCCTGATTGTAATTACTGCTCTAGTAGGTTCTGCTAGCTCTAGGCAGTCCTTGGCTTGCAGCTATAGTATCACACGAGGTCCTGTCTCAGTCTCTGTCTCTTTTCTTCTTTATAAAGGCAACAACCATCTAGGATTAGGACCCACCCTACTCCAGTATGACCTCATGTTAATTGATAGCATTGCCAAAGACCCAGTTTCCAAGGTCATGTTCACAGGTAAACATGGGCTAGGACTTCAACACGCATTTGGGGCCAACACAATTTAACCCATAACAATGATGGATCATTGGCTACTTCCACAGAAGAACTGACTGGGAAAGGGCAAGAGAAAACTTTCTAGCATGAAAAATGTCTTAAACAATTATATGGGTGCATACATTTACCAAGACTCACAGAGCTGTACAGTTATAATCTGTGCATTTTGTTCTATGTAAATTATACTTTTGTCAAATATATATACATGTGTATACATATATATACACACACATACATTTAAAAGTCACCCACTGTACCAGGACAGACACTCTTGTTTTTTTCCAACCTGGGAATGAAGTTAGAGTCATGGAGTATGTTGAGGCCTTAGGCTACAGATCTGACATTTCTGAGCCAGGCAGCCTCTTAAACCTCCCTGAGCTCATCCATCCAACAAGTACTAAGCATTTAGTTTATATGAGATTTCTATGAGATAAATTAAAACTAAGACTCAGCATTCTCCATGGGACATCACCTAGACACACACATAGAGATGATTCCAAACTCATCAGACAATAATGTTGGGATAGATTAGTGATGTCTGCCCTGGGCATAGAATAAAAACTGGTACTTGTCATCCCTGCTCTATGGGATTCAGGGATTTAAATGTAACATCTGTTTCCTGGGATCTGTTCAACCTGGTGGCAAGACCTCCCTACTTCCTTGTTCAATATAATTTAATTCAACAGACTTATTGCTGAGTACTTTCTGTGTGCCAGGCATTTATTTTCAGAAATTTTTTAATTTTGGTGACATGCCCATCTGGCCATTATGAATGTCAATCTTGGCTCATTTGAGAGATGCTTTTTGGAGGACTTCACTGTGAATTCCCCACACAAGCCAAGCCCACATTTCATTTTTTTTCAACCTGCGAAAACATGACACAAAGACTAACGACAGCGCATGAAAATATAGAACCTTAACTTCTCTCTGAGAATGCTGATTCTATTTGCAAAATCTGAATTTCTGCATTAGTGAAGCCACAACTGAGAAGCACTCTTACAGTGATTCCACAACTTCAGCAAATGCCAGTACAGCTGGGAAGCTAAGCTTTACTGTGTTGTTTCACCGAGTTCTCACCACCGCTGCTCAGGAGGCAGGTTCTATTGTCCTCCCTATCCTTCTATTTCACAAGGAACTTAACACTTAAAGAGATTAGGGTTCTGCCAAGGCTGGTACGTAACAGACCTAAGCCTCAAGGCCACTTTTCCATAACTCCAAAACCTACAGTCTCTCTCATCTTGCTCCAACACAGTCTTTAAGTTTTGCAAAAATAATCTGGGCTAAAATTTCCTCCTGTATCCCTCCGAAGCACTACACGTCATTGAAACCCAGTTTCCCAGCTTGAGCAAGTCATTACTGATGGGTGGCCTTGGATGAAGCACTTCCTTCTTTGGGCTCTGGCTTTCCCCTCCATGAAGTGTGGATACTCAACCTGATGACAGCTTCTTCCAGCTCAAAATGAAATTTTATGATGCATATTTTAAGATCAAGATGGTGGAGTCCCAAGAAAGCTGATGTGTAATTCACCTGTTGCATATATTAATTTAACAACAATTCCTAGCTGATCATTAACTTAACATTTTCACGCTGTGCCAAGCAGGAAAACAGTTCTCTTTCCAGGTCATTAAAAGTAGAAACTGAAGGAACCATAATTTCATGATGCCGTGCCAATCTGCTGCCTTCGTCAGCACTAATGTGTTCTAAAACAGTGTTTGGCATCTGGATGTCAAGGACTTGGGGCTGGATTATATTTCTAAGTTAAAATGCAGTGAAGTTCACATTCAGAAGAGTTTCACTAGAATCCAACAGTATCTTAATGAGCCTTTAAGCCTCAAACCACATTTTAACTCCTGAGTTTTCAGGAAAGTCTTGCCCATGTCATTTTTTTCAACGGGATTTTTTATGGCTTATTGATTTTATCCCCAAATAAGAAAAGTCACTTATGGAAAAAAAGAAAGTTGGCTTAAGTAGTAAAACTAAGTGGATCCTGGGCTAGCAGGTTTAAAGCAGTCTTGTATGCTAAACAGAACACTGACTGAATTGCTTATAAACAACAAGGCCTGTATGAATAGTGACAGTTGTCTCCTTTACAGAAGATCACAATAGCTGCACTTCATCGAAGACAAGATGACTCTTCTGTGATAGACAATGGACCTGCTAGATGGCCCACAACCCAGCGTCTTCAGGTTTCTGCCAAATCACACAGATCTGGTTCTGAAATGCCCAGGGCTAAATAACAGCCCAAGACAGAGTCAGTAGAAGTGTTGAGTCTTGAGGAGCTGCAAGGCTGTTCTCTTAAATGTTTTAAATTAAAATAATAATCATAAGGCTGCAAGATGGAGCACATGCAAAGGTCCAGAAAGAACTGAAGAAACCGAAGAACCATTTTCACAGGTGGAGATGGGTTGCTTAATGGGCTTGAGCCCGTCTATGTGGTTTGCTTGGGTATCTTCACAATGGCCTCCTCTATTTGTATCTTTCTTGACTAAATGAAGAGGCAGAATTTCTATTCAAAGGAAGGGAAAAGACAGTTCACGGAACCTTAGCCTGAAACTTTAGATGTCTTCATTTACAGACAAGACAAGTGAGGCAACAAATGACCAAGCTAAAGAGATTACCTCAAGCCTCTTTGTTTGCAAGTGGCACAACTGGTACACAGTGCTGTGCTTTCCTTTCTAGGGCTGTCACTTGTTTCAAGACAGCCGCTGACTGTCCTCTGCTAACGCACCACACAGCCATCCCCTACCATTACACTGTCCAAACATAGAAAGTTTAACAAAGAGACTTCAGATCCCAACAATCTAACAGGAACTCAGCTTAGAATCAGGACCAAGTTATCCACTCTCATTCAACACCTACCAGGCATTAGCTGGTGTCAGTGAGATACTCTTTAGTCATAAGTAGACAAGGGTCAATTTATTTCATCTAATATCACGTGTCACGTGTAATGGGGGTAAGAAGGAGGTAAGGAGAGAAGAGCAGAAGGATGGAGCAAAGAGGACCTATTTACAGGGCCTGGTGGCTGTATAGTGGCTGAAATTCAAACCTGCAGAGACCTGTGAGAAGTAACATAGCTGCTGTTACAGTACATGAGCGATGGATATGTCCGTATCCTAACTGTGTCACTTGGACCTTTGGTGACACAGTGGTTAAGAGCTCACCTGCTAACCAAAAAGTCTGAAGTTTGAATGCACCAGCCGCTCCTTAGAAATCCCAAGGGAAAGTTCTACTCAGTCCTGTGGGTTCACTATGCACTGGAATTAACTCCACAGGAACAGGTTTAGTTTTTGATTTACATGCCCCTGGGTGGTACAGTTAATGGCCTTAGCTCCTAAATGAAAGACTGGCAGTTCAAGTTGGCCCAGAAATACCTCCAAAGAAAGGCCTGGTTATCTAGTTCTAAAAAATCAGCCAGTGAAAACCCCAAGGAGCACAGTTCTATTCTGACCCATACAGAGTTGCCGTGGATTGTAATCAACTTGAAAGTGACTGACAATCACCATTAGATAAAAGGCCAGAATCTGCCAACAAAGAACACGGAGTGCAATACCCAAGCCAAATGTTTGGAGAAGTTTTTTGGTCTGGATGCTATCCAAGATAAGAAATCCAAATAGGGCAGCCAAATCCAAACAGCTAACAATAAATCCTATTACTCTCAAAAATTTCACCCACTTTCTCCTTCTGCCACAAGGGATAGAAGCCATGGAACCAGAAGAATCAGATAGTGCCCAGCCACCACAGATGGCTGCCCTGACCGGGAACACAACAGAGTCTCTGACACCAGGGGAGAAAATTAGGGGTGCAGATCTAATCCTCTGTTAAAAAACCAGAATTGATGGCCCCACATCCTTGGAGGGTCCCCCAGAAAATGGCCCTGGAACTGTTACCCTGGAGCTGAAGCCAGTACCTAACCCAACAACCCAGATAAAAATTGGGCAGGACTATGAGGGAAACCCTGGTAGTGTAGTGGTTAAGTGCTGTGTCTGCTAACCAAAAAGCTGGCAGTTCAAATCCGCCAGGCACTCCTTGGAAACTCTATGGAGCAGTTCTAGTGTGTCCTATAGGATCGCTATCTGTCGGAATCAACTCAATGGCAGTGGGTTTGGCTTTTTGAGTTTAAGATGTAATGAATGATGCTGGTAAGGTATATGCTTCTTGGCTTAAGTATATTCCTGAGGCTGTCTGAGCAGTTCCTCTCTAGAGGCAAGATGGGAGGGTGGAGAAGAAGCGACAGCGGTAGTCAAACAGAATATGGGAAGTACAGGGTGGAAAAAAGGAGTATGTTGTCACCGGGGTAGGAAAGCAGATAGATTTGCATAGAGGTGTGTGTGAGGAGGGCGAGTTACATGGCAAATTAACTTAGGTCATAAGCTTTCACTTAAAACAGAAGAAAATATTTTTAAAAAGAAACGTGAATAATGTGCACTTATTGATTCAGTAAACATGTTTCAAGTATCTGTTTTGTGCTGGATTCTACTCAGCACTATGGATAGAGCCTGTCCTCCAGGTGCTTACAGCCTGGGAGAGACGCAAACGAGTTGAAGCCTCGTGAGACAGAGAAAATTGGTGGTAGCAGGTCTCTAGTGTAGGTCAAAGGCCTATCTAAAGAGGTGACATTTTATGCGGAGACCGGAAGCAGGAGGAAGTGCCATCCCTGGGAAGATGATGGAAGGTGCAGCGTAAACCAAGGAACCATCAGTGCAGTGGGCCAGAGGCAGGAAAAGCCTTGGTGACTCCCAGAGCTGAAGGAAGGCAAATGGGGAGTGAGGGGCCCAGCGAGTGGTACAAGACGAGACTGGAGCCTTGTGGGCCTGACTGGGAGGTTGGGTTTTATTCTGAGCACAATGGGAACTTATTGAAGGGTTTAGTAACAGTCAATAGAAAGGAGCACAAAAGACCCTTTGGAAGGCTCAGGACAGCCCCATGGGCCTGCATTCAGCACCGCACTGAGCGCTCACCGCACCGGCTCAATGGACCCTTTTCATAACAGTCTCGCCTCCTCATTGTCTCAGCTCTTTCTCTCCGTGGCTTTATGGCTCCCAGATGAACACGAACAAGGGGAAAAGAAGAAAAGCACCCAGCCCCCAGGGGCCCACTGGTCTGCCTGACAAGAAACCCCACTCATTTGGTGTGTGGAGGCGGGGGAGCAGAGCAAGGCTGGAAGGTGGGGGATCGGTCAGCTTTGGCTGACCCACCAAAGCCCTCAGTCTTAGATTCAGCCCACTTTCAAAGCCACATAGGTCGATGGATAGGGACACAGCCACACTGACTGTGCAACATGTCCCAAAGTGAGTCCCCAAAGGGTTTTTCCAACTAGACTCGAAAAATACCATGGTAAACAGAATCAGGCAGGTTTGTATAACCCAGACTTTCTCAGAGGCTTTAATCTACAAATGTACATTAGTCAACATCCAAGAATAGGATTGCCATATCTAGAAAACAAGCAGAACAAACAGGACACCCAGTTAAATTTTAATGGTATGGTACATACTGAAAAGATAATTTGTTGTTTATCTAAAACTTGAATTTAATGGGGCTTCTTGTGTGGCAGCCCTGCAGTACCTGCTATAATCTGCAGGTACTTATGTTCAAACTGATTTTCTGGGGGAAACAAAAAAGCAGCCCAGATCTGTAGGATTTGCCAATGTCCAAATGCTATTACCACAGCCAATCACTGGCCCCAAGCATGATGTCACTGAGCCTGGAGGTGGGAAAAGCTCTTGTGAGCCTGTTGAGCTGCTCTCAGGGATTCTAGGTAAAAGGCTGATGTGGATCCTTGAAAGTAACCCAGGCTCTGTGATTCCTGGATCAAGACTTAAACAGGGCCGGAGTCTTACAGCTTTTGGAGATTTAGCCACAGTGAGCAGAGAGTGTTGGAGCCATAGGATATATAGTTATGAGTGGTCCATGACATGTACCTCAAATGATTTTTGTGCCCATTAAGAGGTAATGTTTTCCGTTAGCACAGAAGAGATGCTTAATAATGAATCCCTATTACATTACTATTACACAGTCATTATGATAGTACCTTTTACTTGCCTGGAACTTTCCATCAGTCATAATACATGTGCTTGAGGATATTCTAAGATTAAAGATTAGGCAGGTATGACTTACCCCTGCTGCACAGTTGAGGAAACTGAGGCAGAGAGGGGAAGCGATTTGTTTGAGTGTACACGCAAAAGCCAACCTGGAACCTAGGACACTTGAATCAAGGCTCAGAAATTCTCAGACCAGCTTTCTGGGAGTTAGATGACCCAGGTGACAGAGGATGCAGCCAGTCCAGCTCGGAGGGGTGGCCCTGCTCTGTGCACCGGTGTGGGGCATGGCGCAGACTCGCAGAGGGAGCAGGCTTCCAGGGCTGCAGGGCAGACAACATGTTCCCTGGGAGGGAGGTAGTTGGATGACTTGATCTAAGAAGCTGAGGTCTCAGCTGTGCGACTTTAGCCCAGATTTCACGCAACAAGATGTAGAGAATCTGGAAAGCTGAGGCTAGACAGACATAGATAAACACAAGTAGTGCCAGGGTTGCAAATGTCTGATTTAAGGACAACTTGTCCTTGTTCTTCAATGTTATGTAAATCTGCCTGCACTTGGAAACACTGAGCCAATCCCTAATGCAACAAACACATCACAATCACCTTCGCATGCTGCAGGTGCAGGTTTTACATCACTGAAAAGGCTTTGAGACTTCTCTTGTGTTAAAGTGAAGCTGAACAAGAATCCTGGGCACCTGGGCTGACTCTCCTCCAGATTCTTAAAGATGCACTTAGGTATGCATCTCATCTGTAACCTGGTTACTGCACATACTCTTAACAAGACTGCAGATCTTTTTGTTTGCACATGCACTCAATTCTGTTATGAGTTTCTGTTCTATACAATTTGATTCCGTGTATAGATTCATAAACCACCACCAAACCAGGATACAGAACCATTTTATAACTTACCACAAAGAAACCCCCATACCACACTCTACAGACCCCGCTTTCCTTTCTCCTAACCTTGCTCCCTAGCAACAACTCATCTGTTCCCCAGCTCTGTAGTTTTGTCATTCCGTGTATTTATATAAACAGAATATGCATTGTGAAACCTTTGGGGACTGGCTTTTAAAGCTGAGCATAATTTCCTTAGCCAGGCTATTGCACATACCACTAGCTCATTCCTTTTTATTACTGAGTACTGTTCCACTGCAGAAACCCTGGTGGCATAGGAGGTTAAGAGCTACATCTGCTAACCCAAAGGTCAGCAGTTCAAATCTGCCAGGCGCTCCTTGGAAACTCTATGGGGCAGTCCTACCCTGACCTATAGGGTCACTATGAGTCAGACTTGACTTGATGGCAGTGCATTTGGTGTTTTGTGTTTTACTGTTCCACTACACAGACATACAAGAGTTTGTTTAACCACTCGCCCACTGAAGGACATCTGGATTGTTTCCAGTTCTGGGCTATTATGAATAAAGCTGTTATAAACATTCACTCACAGGTTTGTACCTCTATGTAAATGATTATTTCTCTGGGATAAATGAACAAGAGTGCAGCTGTTGGACCTTAAGTGCATGTTTGATCTACAAGAAATTGACAATTTTTCCATGCTGTTAATTTTTATAGTAAGATTCTCGCTAGCCTCAGATAAGCACTCCTTCCATCTTTAGAGGCACAGTGGACTCTTAAAGGGCAGGTAGACGAAGCAGCAAGACAGAGCTGCAGCTAGAAAGCATACAAACATGACAGAAATGTGACAATCTGGTACCTGCGGTTACTGATGTGACAACATGGATGAACTAGAAAGAGTCAGCCTTGGTTATCTGAAGGAAGTCAGAAATTCAACAGTGATTCAGTACTTACTACATGCTGGGCACCAAACCGATGGTGCTAAAACCCATTGCCGTTGAGTTGATTTCAACTCATAGAGACACTATAAGATGAAGTTGAATGGTTCCATAGGGTTTCCAAGGTGCAGCTGGTAGATTTGAACTGTTGACCTTTTGGTTGGCAGTCAAGGTCTTAACCACTGTGTCACCAGGGCTTTTGCACCAAGAGAGCTCCCCCACTGATAGTGGCAAGACTAAATGAACTGGGTATAAAATCTTGTCCCGTGAAACATCTCAACCTGGTGTAAGAGATAGCCGTGTACACAAATAACTATCATGGTGTCTTAGGTGGTACACAGTTAACTTGCTTGGTTGCTAACTGAAAGGCTGACAGTTCAAGTCCACCTGCAGAGGCCTCAGGAGAAAGCCTGATGATTTATTTCCAGAACAATCAGCCACTGAAAACCCTGTAGATGACGGTTCAACTGTAACACACAAGGGGTGGTCGTGATGTCAAAATCAACTTGCCAACAGCTGGTTATTTAGCATGAATAAGAAAGGAGGGATCAGCAGACATAGTCCAAAACAGCAAAAAAAAAAAAAAAAAAAAGACTCAGATTGTTATCATGGAGCTCTTGTGTGCACTAGAAGCTCTTGTTTCCTTGTTCATTTCTCCTTAGTATGTTATGGTTTGAAACGTGAGTAGGCAGCTTAGAGACAGGGTTGAGAAGAAAGATTAATTCTGGGCAAACCAGAAAGTGAACATCCAGACGCCGAATCAATTTTTGATGACTTGAGCTCTTGGTAACAGAGTGTGACAGTTGGATTAGTCACGAAAACAAGAAATGTTTTATTGGATTATCTGGATCCCCTGTGTGGTTGAATGCATTCACTCAAGGATGGTCCATCTCTCAGGCTCCCAGTAGCCTATTCTGGGGGAATGCATTCAGTGCCCACTGTTTTCCTTGTCAGGCATCACTTTCTTCCCGCTCTGCCCTGGGAAGGAAGAAAAGCTGAGGAATTAAGGCTGGGTCTTGATTAAGAGCTTAAGGGCGTGTCTATGTCCTTGGCCATCACTGCCTGTCTTCACCTGAGAACTTTTAAGGCCAAAATTAGGACTGACACCTCATTTAATCTAATTGACAAGGCTCTTTAAAATAAAGTGAAATAAAACTTGGTTGTGCTTTAAGTGAAAGTTTATAATCCAAGTCAACCTGTCATACAAAAACTTGAATACACCTTGCTATGTAACTCTAGCTGTTCTCCCACCCTGTGACAGCCAACTTCTACTTTCCACCCTGTATTTCCCATGTCCATTCAACCAGCTCCTGTCCCCCTCTGCCCTCTCATCTTGCCTCCAAACTGGAGCTGCCTGGCTGGCCTCATGAGTCTACTTAAGCCAAGAAGTACAGTCTTCACCAGCACCGTTTTACATCTTACAGTCTAGACCATTCTTCGTTTGCGGAGTTGGCTTTGGGAATGGTTTCAGCCTTGGGCTAACGGAGAGTCTGGGGACCATATTCTCTAGGGACCCTCCAGTCTGTCAGACGATGAAGTCTGGTCTTTTTAACAGAGTTTGAATTCTGCACACCTGTTTTTCTCCAGCTACACTATGGACTCTGTGTCATGTTCTCTGTCAGGGCAGCTAATTGACAAATCTCTTTTCCAAAAAGCAAGCAGATCTTCCTTGCCTTTCCCTAAGAAGAACAGATTTTGTTGACCTTAAGCATTCCTGTAAATGCTTTACCACTTGAATTGATTTTTGTAAATTCTAGCTTGAGCATAAGATGACATACAACTTTCTATCCTTGAAATTCTCTGTCTTTCTAAGGTCCACCTGAGTGATGTGGAGCTCAGGGCTGAACCCTCTCCTGTACTAAACTGGTAATACATGGAACAAATGCCAAGGTCTGAAGGCAGGAAGGGAGTCAGCTGATGTGTGAAATGGAAAGAATAGAAGAGAAAAGCATGCAAGTGTCTTCCTTCAGGTGCAAAAGAAAGGATGGAGAGTGACACCACCAAGTGTAGGGGTTGTTCGTGAGCATAGAAGCTTGCTGGGCACCCAGTTCACGTGCACTGATGGAATGGTTTCTCCTAATAGTTGGTGGGTACCACTCACCTGCAGCATCCTCCTTCCTGCCTCCTGGCCTTTGCATGGACTTTCCTTCCCTTAGCCAGGGATCTCCTCCCCACCCGCACTATCCCGAACACCTGTGTAAACTCTATTCCTCCTTCAGTTTTCAATTTGGATGTTCCCTTGGAAAGCAAAGGTCTCCTCTAGGTGAGGCGTCCCCCCTCTGTGATCCTCCCTGCACCTCCTCTGCATATCCACCTGCCTGCTCCCTTGTCTGGCTCCCTCTCCAGACTGAGAATTCCAGGACAGTGGGACCACACCTGTCTGTTAGCTACTCTGCCTCTAAGGCTAGCACCTGCTGCATGCTGGAGGCTGAGTAACCGTAGAACAAATCTCTAAGCCAGAGGTAGACTTCCAAACCTGACACCAAACCTGTTGCCACTGAGTCCATACCAATTCATAGTGACCCTATAGGACAGAGTAGAACAGCACCTATATGTTTTCCAAGAAGGCCTGGTACATCCAAACTGCCAAACTTTTTGGTTAGCAGCCATAGCTTAACCACTGCACAGCTAGGGTTTCTGTTCAGGTGTCAACCCAAACCAAACCCAGTGCCGCTGAGCTGATTCTGACTCATAGCAAACCTATGGGACAGAGTGGAACTGCTCCAGAGAGTTTCCAAGGAGCACTTGGTGGATTTGAACTGTCAACTGTTTGGTTAGCAGACACAGCACTTAACCACTATGTCACCAGGGTTTCCAGTCAGGTGCCAGTTGGCTGGAACTTTAGGAAAGTTTCTGCAAGTCTGTAGATTAAGACAGACTTTAAGAATGAAGGCCTGGCAACTGGCTTCTGAAAACCAGCCAGAGAAAACCCATGGAGCACAGAAGTCCAATCCTCTTGAACCTGCAGTTGCCCTGAGTGGGGGCCCACTGAACAGTAGCTGGGAGCAACTAGAACCCTCTGGGGCAAACACTGCCTCCTGGGGAGACCCAGTCAAGTGTCCAAGTTCCTCGGTCCTTGAGGGGACTATTGGGGCCCTGTCTTCCGGTGGGGGTGGTGAATTGCCTAGAATCCTGACTAGCAGCTTTATTCTCCCAACTCTGCCTCACTCAGGTAGCTGTGGTTGATTTGGGGTTTGTTTTTCTCTATCTCTTCACTTTCCACCTTGGCTTTTATGTCGCCAATTGTCATTCTGCTGTTTCGAGTGAGGACAGCGCTCACGGCGCTCCGGCCTCCCCCTGCACGCTGCCTGCGTCCCTCGCCGCCCACCTGCCTCTGATGAGCAGACAGCACCTGGGTTCCCGCGCTGCCGGTGCCTGCAGCGCCGAATGACAGCGGCTCTTTTATCGCCAGGCCCCCTTTGCCTCCGATTTTTTCCTATCTTATTAAGTAAGGCTCAAATTGGTTCCAGCGATTTCTTCAAAAGCCACAAATATTATTCAAAATAACAACAATAGGGAAAGAATAAAAGCAGCTAAACTGCAAAAATGATCTGGTACGTTCAACCTCTGGGTCTTGGCTTGCTTTCATACTCGAGCAGCGTTACTGTGAGCTCGGGGCGAAAGCTCATTTGAGCACAACACCGTTTCTGACAGCGTCCGAGTGTCCTGTGGTCCATGCTTCTGCCAGAAGCAAGGTGACCCATCAGGCCAGACAACTTCTTGGACATGTGACCTGTGGGTCTCATGTGAGTCGCCTAGTGTCCTGTGCTCACAAGAGTCCTCACTTAGCTACCACTATAGTCATTTTGAAATTATTGATATTTCAACAAGGGACCCCACGTTTCATTTTACACTGAGCCCCACAAATTATACAGCTGTGCTGTCTTTGGGACATTAGCTATTGCAAAACATAGGCTACCTCCACCCTCATGCTAGGGTCAAGCCCCCCCAAACCAAAAACCTGTTGCTATCAAGTCGATTCTCACTGATAGCAACCCTAAAAGACAGAGCAGAACAGCCCCATAGAGTTCCAAGGAGCATTTCACGGATTCAAACTGCTGACCTTCTGGTTAGCAACTGTAGCCCTTAACCACTGCAACACTCGGGTTTACCAAAACCACTCAGTATCCTATAAAACCAAAACAAACTCCATTGTTATCAAGTTGATTCTGACTCATGGTGATTCTATAAAATAGAGTAGAACCTCCCCATAAGATTTCCAAGGAGCACCCGGTAGGTTCAAACTGCTAACCTTTTGGTTAGTAGCCAAGCTCTTAACTGCCACACTAACAGACATCCAGTATCATGTAAGGATCTCAGAATTATAGACTATAGGAACTGGAGAAGTTCTTGGACTCACATGACAGGAGAAAAGGGATCTTCCAATGGGTTTGAATCCCCCTTCCTGGATGTAGGCTATCAAATGTCCCTGAGCCTCAGTTTTCTCATTTGTAAAGTGAAATTATCTTCTAATGCATGAAGTTGTTGGAAGAATCAAAAGGAATTGTATAATAGGTATCTGGAAGAGATCAGAACTATAAATACTGGAGGTTGGAAAACAAGCATTGTGGGAATTTCAGGCAATTTCTTTAATCTATGAGAAACAAAAATAAGGCTGTCTTCCCATCTCATCTTGGCCATGCTATGGGGCCTGAGGAAGGATCTCATTATGTCCATGCCAGTAATGAAGATACACAAGGCTTTGGGTCACAAGCTGAGCTCCGGAGGAGCAAGAAAGCTGATAACAGGGATGGATGATCCAACAGGGAGGTCAGCTTGTGATGGCAAACATGGGAAACTGTTCTCTGCAGAATGCTTACCTGGCTTACTGGATTCTCTGTCCCCATCAGGGACTGTTGATTTGAAACAATGCTTTGCTTGTGTAGAAAGGTTCTGTGGAGAGAGATAAATGACAGCCATATCTAGAAGCAGAATCTTTGGTATGGGTAAAAAATATACATATGAAATTGTTCACTACAGATTAATAATTAAGCACAAATAAACTTATGACTACCTTGTTTATTGGGTAATCAGATAATGCCTGGTTGGGATGAAAAGCCACCACCTGGGTAGATTTGGGGAACAAATACACATGTCTCAGGGATTTCTAGAAGGAGAACCTCCTTGAAGAATATCCTTTGTTGTGGAGTCAATTCTGACCCACCAAGATCTTAAAGGACAGAGCAGAACTACCTGTCCTAGAGTTTCCAAGGAGCACCTGGAGGATTCAGACTACTGGTCTTTTGGGTAACAGATGGAGCAGTTAACCACTAAGCCACCACAGTTTCCCTTTGAAGAATAGATGTCCTTTGTCCTATGCGATTTACAAAAAGAAACCGAAAAAACAATCGCCGTCGAGTCAGTTCCAACTCATGCTGACCCTGCATGTCAGAGCAGAACTGTGCCCCATAGGGTTTTCAGTGGCTGATTTGTTGGACGTATGTCACCAGGCCTTTCTTCCACAGTATCTCTGAGCAGACTGGATCCATCAACCTTCCAGTTAGCAGCCCAGAACCATTAACCATTTGTACCACCCAGGGACTCCCTGGATTGCAGTTACAGGGCCACAGATGACCAACAGATGCAGAAGGATGGAACTATCTCAGGGGTTCCATACGTAAAATGGTGTCATCTTATAACTCATGCTCCTAATAGGAGTCCTGGTGGCGCAGTGCTTAATGGGCTGGGCTTCAAACTGAAAGGTCAGGTGTTTAAACCTCCCAGCTACTCCAGGGGAAAAAAAAGATGTGCCAGTCTCCTCCCATAAGGATTACAGGCTGGGAAATCCCATGGGGCATGTCCACCCTGTCATATAAGGTCGTCACAAATCAGAATCAATTCAATGGCTCACACAACAATATGATTATTATTATTGTTATTTTACAGTTGAAGAAAATCAGGCTCAAAAAGGTGAACCAATTTGCCCCAATGTCAGTTTTTTTCTTTCCCATCTATATATCCGTTAATGGAAAGCCTGCTCTGGCTATCACTCCAGCGTTAGGGGACTCAATTTCTCTGACCACAGCTGATTGGACAAGGGGTTATCATCTGATCCAAGCTAAGGCAATCAAAGTCCTTCTCCTTGGTAGTTAAAGTAGCCACTGGTCTCCACTGTGTCAGTAAGAAGTGAGGAACCAGAGTGTCAAGTCTGAAATCCAGCACCAGTTAGTCAAAGCCACGGGCAGGCTGATGTAAGGAGCAGCAGAAAGCAGACCCAGCATGGAAAGCTGCTCTTCAGGAAGAGAGTTGAACAAGTGTCCAGGGAACTTCAGAGACAGGTGTCTGAGGGGTGGCAGAGACATGGTGACTTTCTGCTACTGTTAGGCCAGACTGGATTTACTGCAACTGTACCCCACGAGCTACCCCTGAACTCTTATTAAAAGGTCCCTGTTTTCACCTGAGCTAAAGCAAATGAGATTTTTTTCCTCACAACTAGTAATTACTAGCAATGCCTAACTAAAGACCAGAGACTCTGAACAGGGTAGAGCCTGGTCATAACCTGGGTGGTGGACTCCTAGTCCAGTGCTCCTTATGGGCCACCACAATGTCTGCTCCCTCCCTTGGCAGATTTCTTTTGGATTAACTGGGTCTGTCTGGTTATTCTACAGTAAAAATAAATATGACTCAGGAGGTCTGACTAGTCCATGAACTTAATTATTCTAAGTGCTACATACCTCATCACTGAATATCACTACAGTCACTTTTGAGGTACTCCTTTTGGAAAGCTATGCAACGATGCTGGTGCCTAGTCCCCCCTTCAGGGCAATTTTGGAGCTCTTCCTGGAATGGCCATTGCACATGGTGCCATGGTAGCAAGTTCACAAACTTAATTGTATAGTTGTCTCTGAGGGAGTTTTTAGCCAGTAAACAAATAACTGTGTTAGAACACCCACCCTACTCACCTGCTTTACCCAAAGATAAGTACTGAAAGGAAGACATTATGATGATATTCGGGACACCAAGGGTAATATGACAATTATGATGGCCATTCCAGATAAAGAGTACCAAAATTGCTTTGAAGAGTGGACTAGGCACTGGTATGGGTACATAGCTTCCCAAGGGGAGCACTTTGAAGGTGACTGTGGTGATATTCAGCAATGAGGTATGTAGCACTTTTTCTAGGATTAATCTGTGAACTTAATTGGCAATTCTCGAATGTCCGCAGAAGATAGTGGATGTGATACATTAGACATGGGTCCAACTCTCTATCTGAAGATCTCCAAGTGTGGTTAGTCACGTGACTCTGAAAGCCAATCAGCTGACACCAGGCCGAGGCTGTGGCTAAAGCTGGCAAGGGGACCAAAGGGGCCTTTGTCTCTGGGCTGGCAGAGCTCTCTGCTCTGGACCAGGAGCTCATATTGCAGACCTTGACACCAGGTGATTCCCAGAAAACAGTGAAACTCCAGCCTACAATGGCCAAGTTCCACGCATTATCTCCCTGCTAGGAAACAAGTAACTTGGCAGGCAGGGTGACTTGGGCGCTTCCCACCATCAGTGAGAAATGTGACAGCTAACACTCAGCCCAGGGTTCTTGATGGGCAATAACTCTTTTAACTTCTCCACTGGGTCTTTTTTTTGGCTCTTTGTGTGGAATCTTTAATAAAAAATAAACTTCAGAAATAACAGTAAAAATAAGAACTGAGCATCTATTTGTAGCAGCCCTCTTAGATACATTCTTTTTGGCCTTCAAAGCCACTGTATAAATTAGGCAGCATTGCACCATTTTACAGAGAAGTAAACTGAGGCTCAGAGAGATTTTTTTTTTTTACATAATTCACTTGAAATCACTTAGCTGATAAGTGATAGAGCTGGGATATCACTCCACTTTGTCATTAATAAAGGCTGACATTTATTAAGCTTCTAAACTACGTGCTAGACACTTTGTCTAAATCCGTTTGCTCTTCACAAACAACTTTATGATACAGTTAAGCTAGGATATGGATGAGGAAACTGAAACATAGACAAACTTAAGTAATTTGCCCACGTAGGTAAGAAAGATGAGATTTGAACTCAATTTTATCTGGCTCCAACACCAGAGCTTCCCCCCAGGCCCCTCTGTAAGTGGTCTTTCCAGCCCCTCTTTGGCAGGGCCTGACTGAGGCTACTGGTCTAAGGTTCCAGCCAAGATGCTCACTGATGTGTTAAGGCATGGTTCTTCTGCCTGTCATGGGCTTCTCCCAGTGCCCTTAAATGTGTTAGTGACCTTATAACTGCCCGGAACATGGGCAGATCACAAATCCAAAGACCCACTGTAATGGTTAAGACTGAGTATCAACTTGACTAGGCCATTTATTCTCAGTAGTTTAGCAGTTATTATGTAGTTTGGTAGCTATGTGATGGTGTGATCATCTCCATAATGAGAACTGATGTAATTACTTCCGTGATGAGACCTGTTAATGAGTGAGCAATCAATTGAATGGATGTTCCCTTCAAGAGGACCTACACCCAATATGGGTGGACTACCTGGCAAAAGACATAGGTTTTTGCTTTCTCTGGATCCTATAGCTATCTCCTGTTCATCTAACCTTTGGTTCTTAGATCTTGAGCTAGCAGCCTTCTTGCTGATCTTGGGACTCATTGGCCTCTAGATCCTGTGAGCCAGAACTCTGCTTTCTGGCCTGCAAATGTTGGGTTTGCCAGCCCCTGCAGCTACATGGGTTAAGAGCAGCCATCAGCCTGACCCAAAGACTTGGGGTTGTCCCATCTCTACAATTGTGTGAACCGTTTCCTTGATACAAATGTACGTAGATGGGTGGATGGATGCGTGGGTGGGTGGGTGTATGAATGAGTGGGTGGGTGGATGGATGGATGGGCAGATGCTTCACTGGTGTTGTTTCTCTGGAATACCCAGCCTAAGACACATGCCTTTCAGGTGAGAAAACTAACACCCAGAGTAGTGCTTTACCTGGTCCAAGATCACACAGCTGCTATGTGGCAGAGCTGGAGCTTGAATATGGTTTCCCAAGCCTAGGTCCTGTGTTCTCAACAGAACCGTGCTGTGTCTTGAAGAGATTTGCCATACGAACCTCTGAAAAGCCAAAAAGTATTCAGGTGAAAAGAAATGAGTAACTCAAAGGTGAGATGACAGGCCGTGTGAAAGGAAATGTCTCAGCCCCCCAAAGCCCCTAAAGTTGTACCACCACATTCAGTGATCTCAGGGTCCTGAGGAGACCAGCTCTGTTTTAGAAACCTCTGATGACTCTGTGGAATCAAGCTATCATTGTGATCACATAACCACATATCAACCGTCCAGTGGCCAACACGCATTGATGGCCTGCTTGAAATGAAGAGAAGACATCTGGTCAGGGTTCAGGTTCGCCGGATAACAGACAAAGACTCTGAGATGTGTGTGCAGGAGGTTTACTGGGGAGTGCTCCCGGGGCCCTCACCTGAAACGAGGGTGAGTGAAGTAAGATCGGGCAGAGAAGCTGAGCTGGGACATAGTTGCAACAGCGGCCTCCATCCATCCTGTGGGAACCTCTGCAGCTAGGATGATTCCCAAGGTCGTTCTGAGTTCAGGCAAGAGGGTTGAGCCTTTATAGCTCAGCAGAGAACCAGCCATTGGATGTGGGGTGCCACAAGGAAAGAGCATTGACTTGATGGGGCACTCCCTGCAGCAGAGGACAATTCCTGACTAAGATCTGTCAGCTGCCAACACTGCCAGTGGTTAGGTGAGTGAATGCCTCGATCCTAAAGAAGGATCTAGGCAGTAACCTAAGCAACCACTATCAACAGAATATTCTAAACATCCAGCCTTTGGAATGGGCACACCGACATAAGTAGATGCAGATGTACTCAGACATGCGTACGCACGTGCACACATGCATGCACACACACATGCATGCACACAGGCATGCATGCACACACATGCACGCACACATGCACACACGCATGCACGCACACACATGCACGCACACACACTCCCAACCCTGCCCTGACTGAGCATCTGTAGCCGCCCTGTCTACCATCACATGGGACAATGTTGGACTAAGTAACCATGGTTCACTTTCAGGATCCCTTCATGGGCCTGGAGATACCTAGACGATGAGGAGAGTCGTCCCTGTGGTGTCAGCAGGGTGACTTACAAAGGGCCCCAGTGATCTTGATGCCTGTACTTCTCCATTCGTACAGGCCCTGATGGAAGCATCTCGATCCCACTGTCCTAAAGATGCAGACTGCATGATACGGGCCGTGGCACCAGAGAACACAGCCTTGGGGTGATGACAGAGTGGCAAGGGCAGTTTCACAGGTTGTTCCTCACTACCAAGAATTCCCATGAGAGAAAAAAGCACCGTCAGATCCTCCAAAATAGACAGGAAGAGAGCCAAGCCAAGTGCCGTCGAGTCAGATCCAACTCATGGCGACCCAAGGAGAAGTGAACCCCCTACAACTCTTACTTTGACAAAACCAAAGAAGAAAGAACAGACAAGGACTCCCAAGCTTTTGATGGCTCTGGCCTGCCTGTCCATTTCTGTAGGGGTTATATTGTTATTCAATTACACAATAGGTGGTTGCCTGATTCATCCAATTGTATATAGATTTTGTTAAAAATCCATTTCCCCTCGTAAACATGAGCATAATTTCAACCACAGCAGCTCTCAAAATCTTAACCCCAGGCCACCTTATTTGCATTCCTTTCCCTTCCATCAACGTTTGTTATTTCTTGAATTAGCCCATTTTGGGCACGGAGCCTGACCACCAGCTGCGCTGGGTGATAACACCCTCTCTCGAAAATCAGTGGTTAAGTGCTGTATCTGCTAACCTTTTTGGTTCACATCTGCCAGGCACTCCTTGGAAATTCTATGGGGCTGTTTTAGTCTGTCCTACACAGTCGCCGTGAGTCAGAATTGCTTTGACAACAGTGGATTTTGGTTTTTCGGTTCTAAAGCCAGGGTCTTACTTCTTCCCCGTTTCCAGAAATGAAAGCGTACTTAACAGCTGCACACCACTTTCAGAGTGAAGAGAATATGGAAACATTTGGGACTGTCTTTTGGGTAGAAGATGATACAAAGTGCGAACAGAAGTCCCCTGAGCCCTTTCTGATTTGGGGCACCTCAAATAGTTGCCATAGATACTGGGGCTTTTAAATTTCCACAGTGCTTTCTTACCAGGGTTCTGAAAGCCTTGCAGAAGCTCCTAACCTGTTGCCATCTAGGCAATACTGACTCGTAGGACAAAGCAGAACTCCTCATGGGGTTTTCTCCTTAGGTTGTAATCTTTAGGAATGTGAATCGCCACCCTTTTGATTGGCAGCCCAGGATTTAACCATTGCACCACCATGTCTCCTACGCCTACAGCACGGCACCCTTATAAAGGATTCTCTGTATGCATTTTAGAAACCCTGGTGGAGTAGCAGTTAAGTGCTATGGCTGCCAATCAACAGGTTAGCAGTTCGAATCTACCAGCACTCCTTGAAAACTCTATGGAGCAGTTCTACTCTGTTCTATAGGGTCACTATGAGTCAGAATCAATCAGGTTTGGTTTTTAGACGACTGTAAACTGACAGGAGGTCACCTAAAGCCCAGAGGAGAACGTTAAGGGACAGAGAACCTGAACGTATGGTGATGACACAGTGATGGGTGGAGGTAGAATGCTGACATGATGTGAAATAGGTGACCAGTGTCATTGACCTGTTAGTGTAGAAATAGTGAGTAGACGTGTGTTTGGTTGTCTATAGTGCCACCAAAGATAAATAAAATGTTACCCAAAAGATAAAATATGATCGTTATTTTTAAAAATAAATAAATACAGGCGACTGTAAGCCAGTCTCCTGGCCCAGCTTGATCCATTTCCCGAGTGGCTGGGCTAACAGAGAGCTTGTCTTAACATGGAAACCCTGATGGTATAGTGAGTAGTTAAGTGCTATAGCTGTAACCAAAAGGTCAGCAGTTCAAATCCACCAGGCTCTCCTTGGGAGCTCTGTGGGGCAGTTCTTCTCTGTCCACAGGATCACTACGAGTCAGAACTGACCTGACCACAGTGGGTTTGAGTTTTTTTGTTTTTCTTTTTTTGTCCTAACCTATACAGAAAGCAGTTTTCAAATCTTCTTGTTTTATATCTTTCTGGGTTCTTGTGTTTATGACTGAGTATTGTTTTTTGTTTTTTTTTAAATCCTCTAAGTTCCTGAAGAACCATTCTCCAGGGCATAGCCTTTAGGGGCCTTTTTCATCAGGATAGCTTTGCACTTAACTTGCACCTTGGTACCATTCACAATCAAAGAGGCAAGGCGGGATTAATGGGAAAACATCGCTGTTTCTTTGTAAGAATTTCTGTGTGTTAACCATCTCGAACGGTTTGTCATCTGCTTCCAGCTTCATTCATCACAAAACTCTCTTGCAACCTCATGGATCGCCTAGCCTATAATCTCGCTTTGTCTCTGTAATGAGATGAAGGAAAAGAACTTCCATGGAAATACATTCCAATTAATTATGCCTCTGAGTAAATCTTTTGGATCATGATAAGTGGCTCACAGTAAGAAGCGCCAACCTTCCCAGAGTACATGTATGTGTGTTTGCTTTTCTGTTTCTTGTTTTCTTCTTAGGAAGTGGGGGGAAATCAGGCAATACTTCAAAACTCAATAATTGATTGCAGTAAAACATTTTGGAGGATGGGCAGGACTTGGAAGATGAGACTGAGATGCCTTCGAACCCTCTGGAAACATCTTCTGGCCAGTAAGAACTGGACTCATGTTTGTCTCATCTGATTGAAATCCTATGAGATGGTCAGAAATTATCTGCAGATAGAGATTCTGGCGGGGCATGTAAGGGGAGCAGGGAGTGGGGAGAGTAACTAAGACACAAATGTTATTTTTTGAAGTCAAGCCAAGGTTTTAAGTTTGGATTTTTTGCAAGAGAAGATTAAGAATTAGTTTAAAAGCCTCTTGATGGCCTTGGACGAAAGTCTATACGAGCTTCTAAACCGGGGTGCAATTAACCACTAGTAATGACTTAAAATCCACAGAGGCATCATTTATACAGATTTTACAAGAAATGGGAAAGCCAAGGAGACCTGAGCCAAGAAGTCTTCCTGCCTCAGCAACTGCATGTCCTGAGTCCTCTGCGCCTGTCTCCTCATCCTAAAGTGTGGATAGGAGAACACCCTCAAGGAGTCCTTGGGAAAACTAAATGCACTAGGGTTCCTCATGCACAATCAGCCATAATCGATGTTGGGTCCTTCTGCTTCCCAGCCAGCTCCCAGCATCATACCCATAACACTGTACACTTCGCTAAACCAAAAAAAAAAAAGCAAACCCTGTGCCATTGAGTTGATTCCAGCCCATGGCAACTCCATGTGTGACACCGTCGAACTGTTCCATAAGGTTTTCTAGGCTGTGACCTCTACAGAAGCAGCTCTCCAGGGCTTTCCTCCATAGTACTGCTGGGTGAGACTGAATCAGCACACTTTAGGTTAGCAACTTATCATCAATGGCTTGCGTCACCCAGGGACCTGCCACCTCTCTAAGGGAGCTCACTGAGGTCTGATTGGCTCTAGAGTTCACTTATGTTTTCTCCACACAAGTGTACTCTGCAGTGTGATGAGTGAGCACCACTTCCAGCAACAAGTGTTCTACTCTTAAAAATGGTTCCATGGTCAAAGAGTTGTGGGAAGTGATGTCAGCCCTCTTTAGAAAGACGGCTCAACACAGCTGCTACCTGAAGGCACTGGGAAGTCCTGCAATGAGACCCTCACTCTCACCAGCATTCTCCATACTGCTTTGACCCCCGAACCATTTTTTCAGGCACCTCCGCAAATCCTCTTGGAACCAAGTTTCCAAGGACCCTTGGGGCATCTTACACTAAGTCACAATACTTCTGATGGAGAGAAGCTTTCTAGAAGAGAGCTCTTTGGAGCTGGGCCCCAAAGATTGAAGGGTTTTTGAGAGGTGCAGTATAGGGGGCATTATTATTTTGGGTAGGGGTGTGGTGACTAGCCAGAGAGGGAGGCTGGAATGTTACTGCCTGACTGCGGAGTGCCCTAAGCGGGGTCCCTTCTCCCCTGGTGCCCAGGAGGTGGCAGACTCCCACACGTCCCATCTCCCTGCAGCTGCAATGCTGCTGAAACACGGGAAGCATGAAAAGAGCACAAGTGACAGCCAAGGGGTGACAAGTTAATTTCCCCAGTGAGGACTGGGGCCTGTGTGGCCCAAACAGGCACATGATTTGCCTAATTTTCCCTCAAGGGATGTGTCTTCCTTCCTCAAGAAAGTCACTAAGGAGTTTCTCCCTCTCACTTGTAAACAACCGTGGATAATGTCTTCCCATGATCTCTCTGCTGCGCTGCCCTTTGGAAGCTCATTTAACCTAAATTGCTGACAGCTTCTTGAGCTCCCTGGGGCCTGTGCCCACCTGACAGGCAGCCCTTGGCAGCTCCACTCAGATCTAAGCTCTCCAGGTACCTGAGCAAAGGGCAGGTGGAAAGGTCCACAGACAGAGGACTGGCCCTCTAGGGATCACCCACAGATATGGACAAGGGGTCTCTAGGTTAAGGGCTGCCGATAAAGTAAAATTAGGGACAGCATGTCCCATATTTATTATCATTCATGTACCTGGAATCTGATGCCTGCGTGTGACTGGTACTAACTGTGGTACTTTTCACAAGGGACACCACTTTCCCAGTCCAATCTCCTCAGCCACAAACAAGAATGGCACAAAGTGAGATGACTGATGTGAAGGACCTGGAACACAGTCTGGCACAGTAGGCCTCAGAAACAGCCATTATTGCTATTATTATTATATGATTGGTTGAGGCCTAGTCTCTGATGACCCCACAGCTGGAGAGGAAATAGAAATAAACGCCACCATCAGGGAGCACTTCTTATAGAGCATCTAGAACTACGATGACCGCCAAGAAGGAAGGCTAACAGCACCAGCAGACAGGAAATGCTTCACAGGGGAGGAGGGACTTGCAGTAGATCTGAAGTAAGAGTCTGGCCTAAGGAAGGGCAGACAGAATGGGGAAGAGCCCAGAAGGGCAAGTTTGTTCATCTGCTCCGGAGGGAAGTAGCCCATGAGGCTCGAGATGGTACAAGCGAAGGGAGGGCAGGGAAGGGAGGCTCAGATTGAGACAGGAGTATTGAAAGCTTGGCAGAGAATCTTGAACTGGTGCCACAGGCATGTAGAGCCCTCAAAGGGCTAGAAGGAAAGAAACTTCTAGACTTGATCTCAAAGTCTTTGGGTTCTGGGAAATCTTACAAACAGCACTGGATTCAGGAAGGACTGGTTGCAGGACAGACCCAGTTTCGACACCAAGAAACTCAACCCAACCCACAGCCAATGCGTTAATTCCAACTCATAATGAGCTTGTGGGACAGGGTAGCACTTCGCACATAGGGTTTCCAAGACTGTCAGCTTTTATGGCAGGTGACTACCACAGCTTCTCCTTGCAGAGCAGCCCGAGGGCTCCAACCACCAACCTTTCAGTTGGTAGCCAAGCATTTCATTAGCATGCCACCAGGTCCTCCTTAGTTGAGACACAGATTGGAATGGTCATTGGAAGAAAACCACGGGCCCTGTGTAGACAGCATTAGAGGAAATGTCCAGGGGCAAGAGGGAACCGTCACAATATGGGACCACCAGAGATCTTAATTGAAAATGACAGTTTTTTCCAGAGGAAGCTTCCAGAACAAGCTAGCAAAATCCCTACAAGAGGCTTCCTAGGACCATTCCAAGGCTCACTTCTGAGTAGCTATGGTGGCGTGAATCCTGTGTGGGGAGGGAGGTGGGAAAGCAACTCCTGCTCTGTGCATAATCATTTAATTTTTACAAAATTGGATTAATGCTTTACTTGTGTAATGAAAAATTAATTAAAAAAAAAACCCTACAAAATCCAACTTGCCAGCTGTCTGAAAGAGGATTCCTCTCAGGGTTTACTTTTTTTTATTTTTGCACAGAGATTTCCTCAAATTAACAAAAGTAGCACCAACATCTCAGGAAAAATTTCTTCCTGAGACCTCAAAGCCTCCTGCACAACCTCCATGCTGGCTCGGCTTTGGCAGTGAGGGCACCCTGATTGAATGTGGCTGAAAATGAACACACCGAGAAGCAAAGTCTCTGCTCTCCTCCGCCTGTTAGTTCAAGATTTATCAACTTCTCCAAAGTTTGTCTCCCCAATCTGCCTCCTCAGAAACCACCTTCTTTTCAAGAACGACTCTCCCTCCTTACCGCAAAAACTTCCAAGCCGAACAGGTAGAGAGTGGCGAGATTTCTGCCAGAGATGGAGCTTCATCAGGCATTTGACAGAGACAGGAATGCTCCCAAATAGGATCCTAGAGAACAAGCTGGGGCCCCCATTTCACACCCTGGCCCCTCACTGTCTTGTCAAAGGTCCCTTCTGTCCCTTATCATCATCAGGAGAAAAAAGACAGAAGGCCGCTCTGGCTGGGCAGTGATCAGCAGCACAGAAGGTGCCAAGGGAGACAAAAATATGCAGCATTAATATTTAATGCTCTTTTTCCATTTTCCCCTAATAACCCAAGCACTACGACAGGCAGAGCTGATTTATTTTGTCAGCAGTGGAAATATTTCAAGTACGATACATGTCACTGGGTCACACAGAACCCATCACAAAAAAACACACATTGCAGAAGCGTCCAAAGGAAGAAGATTCTGGACTTGATCTCGAAGTCTCTAGACTTTAGGAAGCCTTGCAAGCAGCATGGGATTTCAGTAAGAGCTGGTCCCCCACTAGGCAGTAGGGCAGGTATTAGAGGCACAAGTCTGCCCCCAAGTTAGTAAGAGGCAATGAAGTACAGAGCAAGGAACAAAGGCTGTGGAGTGCTGTCGCAAACGTGGAGGCTCCACCTTAGCTGCTCAGTGTTTGTCTGGATTTGGGGAGATATCAATGGCTTCCTATTGCCAACTCTTCAAACTCTTTACTTAAGGCTTTCTCTGCCCAGCAGAGGTTGTTCTACCCAATGGCTGGAGAGGCTGGAAGAGCCAAGAAGTTAATGCTTCTGAAAGTAACTCTAAACCAGAATCAGCTAGGAACTGGAGAGTAGAGACTACAGCTTCTCTGCCCCTCTATGATGGACTTTACATGGTCTCCCAGAGGTCCCACAGCAGTAACCTGCTCATTAAAACACCTTCTACTGACTCTCTATTTTTCCCTTTCTCACTTCCTCACAGCCTTCCCATTTCTTCCTGGAATTGCCTCTCAAATAAACATGCATTGTAATAATTGTTGTAGAGTCCACTCAGCAAGTTAGTTCATCCTTGATGTTTTTTTATTTGTAAAAAATGGTGTTACAGCAATCATCTTGCTTGCAAAAGCCACATGAAATAACATACGACCGCACCAGCACGGCGGAAGGTGAATAGTTGACTTAATCACCACTAATGAGAAGGTGGCTTTCTTGCAAGCCAAGTGCAAAGCTCTGCTGTTGAGATAGAAAATAAGTTCTCCCTCTGTCCCACCCTCAGTGAATGCAGATTCAGTCTAGCTCTACTAGAGTCCCTAAGTGTCTCTTTCCCAGGGGCAGTGAGTGTATTGATGAGACACAAGAGAATGACGGGACATACTGAAAAGATGACAGAAGGAAAGATCTTCAGGGCAGATGACCTGGGTGTAGAAGATATCTGCTTCAATAGCCAACTTTGGCTCTGCTTCAGTGTCCATGTGGCAGAGATGGGACATCTGGACAAAGTGGTCTCTAAGGTTCTTGTGCTCAAGATGAACAGCCTCTGGCTGGAGTATTGAGACAGGCAGCTGGGGCAGTATACTGCTATTAGATATTGGGTCACTTTCAGTTCACAGTGACCCCACCTGACAGATAGCCTCATAGCGTTTTCTTGGCTGTGATCCTTCCAGGAGCAGATCACCAGGACTTTCTCCAGCAGAGGGCTGGGTGGGTTCAAACTGCCAACCTTTCCATTATCAGCTGAATGCTTAACTGTTGTGCCACCAGGGCTTGTTTTGTGGAAGGCAGCTACATGAATTCTTGGTTCCAAACCACGGAAGCTTACTGACTGGCTAGAGAATAGGAATTTATTAGAGGAAAAAGAAAAAGATGCTGGAACTGTGCTAAACAGGGCAAGCTAACTGCTTCAACAAATGACTTGAAATCACGGAAGCTTAGTACATAACAGTTTCTCGCACGTACTACAGTCCAATAGTCATTCAGGAACCCAGGCTCCTTCCATGTTGTGGCTCTGCCACCCTTAAGATTTTGCAGGACTCACTTTTTGCTCATGTGTGGAGGAAGAGGGAGAGCTTGAGGGATGAATTGTTGGTGTCAGATGTCATTGCATTAATTCTGACTCATAGTGACCCCATAGGGCAGAGTATAACTGCCCCAGAGAGTTTTCCTGACTATAATCTTTACAGGAGCAGATCACCAGGTCTTTCTCCCATGGAGTCAGTAGGTAAGTTTGGACCATTAATCTCTCAGTTAGCAGCAAAGCACTTAACCATCATGCTACCGGGGCTCCCTGAGAGACGACAGAGGAGGATTTTTTTGTTTTGTTTTGTTTTGTTTATTGGGTGAGCAGGGAGTGGTGCATGCCACTATTGCTCACATCCCGTTGACCCAAACTTACTCATGTGGCCCCATATAAATGCAAGCTTGGGATGTATGGCCCCACTGAATGCCAGGAGAGCACTGGTATTTGTGAGTCCTAAGTGTTTCTGCCTAATCACAGAGTCGATTGCAAAGTTGACAAATGAGGTGAACGCAAGTCTGCCTTGCCCTACATATCCCACGATCAGTTGCAGATGGGACCATTGTGTTCCACTGGGTTTTCATTGGCTAATTTTCACAAGTTGATTGCCAAGCCTTTCCTCTGAGTCCATTCTGGTCTTGAAGCTCTTCTGAAACCTGCTCAATATCATAGCAACTTGCATCCCTCGACTGACAGACAGGTGATGGATGCACGTAAGGTGCATCAACTTGGAACTGAAGTGATTCTCCCGCATGGAAGGAAAGCAAGAATTCTGTCATTGAGCTTGAGAGGCTACACAGCCAAAGGAGCCAAAATCATGCTCAAGATGAGGTTGGTTAGCCCCAGCTACTGCTATTGCTGAAACCTGGGAGCTGCCACTGACCTATTCACCACTCCGTGGACCACGGGTGTCCTCCCTGGCACTTCTGTCCTCAGTGTCAGCTGCACATTAAGATTATCAGAGAGGACTGCTTTTGATAATCTTGAAGTATAGGCGGGGCTGAGAATCACTGTCCCAAACTGTCTTTGGTTACCATGATGTCTGGTGTTTTTGAACAAAGAATTTCTTGAAGATTATGTCTTTTGATCCTCAAAACAATGCTGAGTATGTGTGGACTGATATTGCCACATGTTGAGTCGATTCCAACTCACATGTAGTGTAAATGATTTGCAGTCAACTGTGTACCTAAAGATTGGCAGTTCAAATTCACCCAATGGTACCACACAAGAAAGGCCTGGAGACGTTCCACGAAATCATAACCCCAAAGTCCCCAGGTGGCAGTTCTACTCTGTAACACATGGTGTCATCAGAAGCTGGAATCAACTTGTGTGCAACAGACTAATGTCATTGGCCTCATTCTACAGATGAGAAAACTAAGTTCCTGGGAGTTACAAGCACCTTTCATGTTACACAGTTACATGGTGCACAGCCAGCACATGAAACTCCAGTTTTATGTCAACACACTAAAACAACATTATAACAAGATAATTGGCTGAAAAGGACTTTCCACCATTTCTCAAAGAGGCTTGGACTGATGAGGAAACATTAGTGAGTCCTGAATTCAAAAACGAAATGACCATGCCTTTTCAACATAAGGTCCAAACTGCAAACTCAAAGGTTTGTCCAGCCTGACACACACCAGCCCTTGTTGCATGAAGTCATTTCCCCCCCAAGGTACTATAAGTCCTGTACCTCAGGCTCACAGTCTGCAAGATGCTGGAGACCTTTAATATCAGTTTCTCCCAACTACTGGAAGTGCAAACTCAAAATAAATACTTAATATATACAAATGTCATTGCTTGTTAAATGCAGTGTGCATTAATGTTTTACATTTGGATATGGTTTGTAGGTTAGATTTCCTTGCTTTGCCATGCATGATTAGCTGCAAAACCTGAAAACCATGGATAATTACAAAATAAATGAGTTACTTGGAGCCATGTAATTTCTAAAGAAAATCATAAAACTCCTTTGAAGTTTTATTAGCAAAAATAAATGTTGCTCTATGTGTATTGTAGCGCTTTTAGCAGTTTTGACATGATGTGAATGAGGACCATTAAACTAAGAACGCGTTGAGGGCTAATGGAGGACTTAAAATGTTCCTGCTTACACGTGATGCCGTGTGGTTCAGCATCCCGTCTGAAAATACACTGCCTGAGCTTCCTGGTGATGACAACCTGAGAGAGCGCCATGCCACTAGCCCTGATCTTCCCTGTCCCTGAGCAATAAATGCAGGGACTGCCACGGCTTTTCGTGGCACAATAGAAAAGATTCTGTGGATGAAAACCAGGATTTCTTCATCTCTTCATCATCATTGATTGACAGAAATCTCCGCTGGGTGTTGACTTGTTTTCTGAACATGCTAAGTTCTTCAAGTCTCCATTTTAATGGCGTGATCTTTCATTTATTCTTCTCATTGGCTTCTCACACTTTCCCAAATAGCTGCCTACTGGGTACCTTGTGTTACTCACGCCCATGCAAGATGCAACCAAATGGTACTTCCTCAGCCCAGACGTGGAGCTCTTTGGTAGAGTTACCTTCCTTCCTCCCCTTCCAGAAGCCTCCTCTTCCCTTTACTTCCCTTTTCCTTTCTCTCTCCTGCTTTTTTCTTTCTTCCTTATTGGAAAGTGCTCCCAGGACCCATACCTGGAAAGAGGGTGAAGGAAGGAGGATTTGGCAGAGAGGGAAGTTAAGCTGTGATCTTGTTGTAGCAGTGACCTCCACCCGTCCTGTATGGAAGTCTGCAGAGGGAATGGTCTTCAGAGTTGTCCTGACTCCAGGCAAAGGGGCTGAGCCTTTACGCTTTAGGATGGACCAGTCACTGGATGTCTCCATCCCCTCCATCTCCCTTCCTTCCACCCATCCCCATCATATCCATCCTTTTAGGCCAGACACAGTAGTAGGTACTAAGAATAAACCAGAAACTAAACCTGTTGTCATTGAGTCAATTCCAACTCATGGCAACCCTATAGGACAGAGTATAACTCCCCCATAGAGACACCACAAATGTAAACCTTTATGAAAGCAGACTGCCACATCTTTCTGCCATTGAGCCATTGGGGGATTCAAACCATGGACCTTCCAGTTACTAGCTAAGTGTTTAACCCCTGAGCGACCAGGGCTGCTCTGATACTAGGAATACAGGATAAAAGGCTGGTAAACAAGGCCAATGAAGTAAAGGAGCTTAGCATCAGTAGTTGTCAGAGAAACAAAAAGAAATTCACAGCAAACTGTCATGCGCTCCTGTTAGAATACACACATGAGCAAATGAGCAGCTGAGTTTAACTGCAGACCGATGCCTGATTCTCCTGTAGCGCCCTCCTCCTCGGCTCACATCACAAGCAACTTGCCCCAGAGGTGAACAATACCTGAATTGGCCTACACCCTGTCCACTAAGACAAGTCTACTAATCACATACTTGAATCTGGTGTCGCTGTCATAGACATTTCTAAATGCTCTGCCTCAAATTCTGTGTCGGTCTCATGCAGAACAATAGCAGTTCCTGGATGGCCTTACAGCAGTCTGCAAACCACAACTTTGAGAAGCACTGATCTTTAACTACTGCTGCCAACATCCAGCTGTCCAGAGTAGGAGGACATGGCTCGTAGATTTTTTGCAGACTGAAGTCTTGTTGTTGTTGTTAGGTGCCATCAAGTTCAACTCATAGTGACCCTATGTGTCACAGAAAGAAACACTGCCTGGTCCTGCACCTTGCCCACAATGGTTGCCACACCAAAGCCCACTGTTGCCACCAGTATGTCAATCCATCCGGTTGAGGGTCATCATCTTTTTTGCTACCTTCCACTCTAGTAGGTATGATGTCCTTCTCCAAAGACTGATTCACCCTGACAATGTGTTCAAAGTATGGAAGATATAGTCTTGCCATTCTTGCATCTAAGGAATTCTCTGGTTGTACCTCTTCCAAGAGCAGATCTGTTTGTTCTTTTGGCAGTCTATGGTATATTCAATATTCTTCTCCAATACCACAATTCAAAGGTGGCAGGCAACTCTTCTCGTCTTCCTTATTCATTGTCCAGCTTTTGCGTATGTATGATGCAATTGAAAATACCATGGCTTAAGTCAGCCCTATTCTTAAGGTTTTAGAATAAAGTCTTGTTGTTATGTTCTGTCGAGTCAGTTCCCACCCGTAGAAACCTTAAGCACAATGGAACAAAGCACTGCCTGGTCCCGTGCCATGCCCGTAATCATCTTTGTGCTTAAGCCCATTATTATAGCCACTGTGCCAGTCCATCCTGCTGAGGGTCTTCCTCTCTTTTGCTGACCCTCTACCAAGCCTAATGTCCTTCCCTAGGGACTGGTCCCTCCTGACAACATGTCCAAAGTATGTAAGACATAGTCTTGCCAACCTTGCTTCTAAGGAGCACTCTTGTTGTACTTCTTCCAAGACAGATCTGTTCATTCTTTTGGCAGTCTGTGCTATGTTCAATATTCTTCTTCAACACTACAATTCGAAAACATCAATTCTTATTCTGTCTTCCCTATTTATTGTCCAGCTTTTACATGCATATGATGTGATGGAAAATATCATGGCTTAGGTCAGGTTCAACTTAATTAGGTTTAATTTAGGAAGGTAGGCTGCAGGTTAACCAAGGTTTATCGACTTCAAACTACCAGACAAAAACAAGACCACTAATTCTAAAATCACTGAGAAATCTCCAAGGTGTGAATTAAGACCACGGTACAAGAAAACTGAAGCATGCACCTGAAGATGAGTTTGTATGCTCATGCAAATACAAGGTGCTGTCCAGAAATAATGGCCCAAGGGGAAGTTGGCTGGGAAAAGGTCAGATCCTGTGTTGCAAATCTTTTCCTGTTAACCCCGGGTCTCTAAAGACAGCATAACCTGTCCCTGGAGAAGTGATTTGTTTTCAGGAGGTATGCCTTCCCTTCTGCCAGGCGCCTGGGCAAAGAATCATTTCTAAGCTTAGGTCACTAGGATGATATGACAAATACCAAGAGGTGCTGTCTCTTAAGGTAGTTGTCTTTCTGGTTTTCAACTGCCATTTCTAATCTCCCTCCTCATACTTCATTCTCTAAATGAGAGGGTCTCAGGCCTTGTTTCACAATAGAATCACCTGGAAAGCTTTAGCAAATAATGACACTCCAGCGCCACTCCCTGAGATTTTGTTGCATTTGTCTGCAGTGGAGTCCAGGCATTTTGTTTGTTTGTTTTTTAATCTCCCCAGATGAATATAATGTACACAGTTGAGAATATATGCCTTAACCAAAGTAGCCCACTTCTCCTGCGGGCAGTTGGGTATGATCAACCCATCAGTCACAGCATTTTGTGAACTCCTCGTGTGGGGTGGGTTTGCAAATATGGCAAAAACTTAATAAGAAATATCAGCCCCTAGCTCTTCCAGATCAGTGGTTGCGGAGCATGGTCGTTGGGCCTGTACTATCAGCATCACCAGGATACTTGTTTCAAATGTTAATTCTCAGCCCAGGTCAGAACTTTGGCAATCAAACCCACTTATCTGAGTTTTAGTAAGCCCTCTAGGTGTCTCCAATGCACACTAACATTGGGGGGAAATTACTCCAAGTCCTAAGGACTGAACATTCATTCATTCACTCATCTCGGTGTTAATTCTCCATGTTTTATCACATATGGAGTCCACTCTATGTCCCAGAAATTGGGGGAGGCACTGAAAGGGCATCATCCATGCCTAGGAGTTTAGAGTCCAATGGGGGAGACAGACAGCAAGCAAATGACTACAGAAATTATTATTTAATTACAGTTGAGATAACTGCTGTAAAGGTAGCATGAAGTAGATGGTGCTGTGGGAGGGTGTTACAGGATCCTAATGTGGCTTGCAGGAGTTGTAGAAAACTTCCCTGAGGAAGCTAAATCCTGAAGGATGATTAGGAGTTACCTTGGTGAAAACCTGTGCACAGAGCATTACAGACACAGGGAAGAGATTCTGCAAATGTCCTGAGGCAGGAGGGAACTCAGCATGTTTAGGCACTGAGAGACGTCAGAATGGTGGGAGCTGAGGGAACATGGGGGAGGGTGGCAAGAAATGAGTGTGCAACAGGAGCCAGGGCCAGGCCACAAAGGGCCCTATGGACCTTGTCAGAGATGTTGAACTTGATTCCATGTTCAATAGAAGGTTGATGAAGATTTTTTATAAGCAGGAGCTAATATCAGTAATATTCCTGAAGTTGAGTAGTTTTCAAAATTATGCACTGATTCTGGCAATTTAAACTACCGGTGCTATAAGTAAGCCAGCCAAAGCCAAGTGCTGTCGAGTTGTATCTGACTCGTGAGGAAAGAGTTAAATGCTGTGCTCTTGACTGAGACCTTTACATCTCAGTTGAAAATGATAAACTTCTACTTACCTAATAATGTCCTCAGGATGTTTATACTGGTCGCAACTTGACTAGTAACCAATGTCATGATAAATGGAGAAAGGACTGAGGTTGTCAAGGGTTTTAGGTCACTAGGTTCCACAATCAATGCCCACGGAAGCAGTGGCTAAGAAATCAAGCGATGCATTGCATTTGGAAAATCTGCTGCAAAAGACCTCTTTAAGTTGTTGAAAAGTAAAGATGCCAACTTGAAGACTAAGATGCTCCTGACCCAAACCATGGTATTTTCAACTGCATCACATGCATGGAAAAGCTGAATGATGAATAAGGAAGATCGAAGATGAATTGATGCCTTTGGATTGCCATGTTAGAGAATATTGAACTTACCATGGACTGCCAAGAGAACAAACAGATCTGTTCTGGAAGAAGTACAACCAGAGTATTCCTTGGAAGCAAGAATGGCAAGACTGAGTCATACATTCTTTGGACATCTTTTCAGGAGGGATCAGTCCCTGGAGAAGGCCATCATGTTGGGTAGACAGTCAGCAAAAAAGAGGAAGACCTTCAAGGAGATGGACTGATGCAGGGACTGCAACAATGAGCTTAAGCATCAAAATTATTGTAGACATGGTAGGGAACTGGGCAGTGTTTCATTCTGTTGTGCACGGGGTCACTATGAGTTGGAATGACTAAACACCACCTAGAAACAGTATTTACAGCATGTATTAGCCAAGACGGGTTAGGTTATGCTGTGGTTTAAAAAAAAAAATTCCCGCGGCTTAAAATAGCAAATATATTTCTTGCTCACTCTATATTTCCAAGGAACAGAAGACTCTGTTCTGTATGGTCAGTCAGGGACCCAGGCTAATGGACCGATACCATCTGGGTCATGTAGTCTCCATGGTTACTACAGCAGAAGAGAGTGCTGCAAGTCAAAGACTAGTTCCTAAATGCTTTGACCCAGAGCAAAACACGCTTCACTTTTAAAGAAGTGGAATCATTTCTGTTGCTTGTCCACGCATCAGCGTTAGTTACATGACCCACCTAACTGCAGGTGGGCTTGGAAATACAGGGGAGCATGTTGTAGTTGTTGGATGGTGAATGTTTCTACTGCACAATAAAACATGCCAAAGGGTGAAGTGTCTTACTGAGGCACTTACTGTTATGCGCCCTTGACTCAGTTCTGACTCCTAAGGACGCCACGTGCAACCGAACAAAGTGCTACCTAGTCCTCTGCTATCTTCACAATCTTTGCTGTGCTGGAGTCCATTGTTGAAGCCATTGTGTCAATCCATCTTATTAAGGGCTTCCTTCTTTTTGTTGATCCTCTTCTTTACCAAGCAAGGACGATGTCCCTCTCCAGGGACTGGCCTTTCCTAATAACATGTCTAAAGTAGGTGAGACAAGGATCATACTAGCTGTATTTTTTCTAAGACACACTTGTTTGTTCTTCTGGCAGTCTATGTTATATTCACTATTCTTCACCAACATCATAATTCAAAGGCATCATTTCTTCTTTAGTCTTCTTTATTCATTGTTTAGCTTCCACTTGCATAGGAGGTGACTGAAAATACCATGGCTTGAGTCAGGTACCCCTTAGTCCTCAGAGTGACATCTTTGCTTTTTAACACTTTAAAGAGCAGTACTGAGTTACAAACACCTGACTCATGATCATTCTAGAGGCAGAATGAGACGAACCTGAGAAATGAGATGAGCTGTGTCAACAAGGCTCCAATTTGAGCATATCTTGTAAGCAGGTGCCTCATTCAAGAGTGGTAATGAAGATGTTCCCTCCCATTTTGAAGGTGCCCACTTTTGCTGGACTAAAACCACAGCTTCCTCTGAATCTCTACCAACTCCTAAGTCAAACCATGCTAACACTGGATGGATGAGCCTTTAGACATCATCCACTCAACCATCTCATTATTAGGAGGAAACTGAAACCCAAAGTGGAAGTAACTTACCCAAAACTAACACAAAGAATTATGACCAAGTTAGGATTAGAAATTTTCCTCCTGCCTTCTATCCAGTGTCATTCTAACCCCCAGATGATGAAAAAAAGTATAGATAACATCCAATTTTAAAAAAGTAAGCTGAACCAAAACTCAAAAATTCTATCCAAATGAATGAAAAAGAAAAAAAATCAAGAATGACATTTCAACAGACGAATGCCTTGCTAGACGTGCTCTTTCATCTATGGCAAGAAATATGGAAGACAGCTACCTGACCAACTAACTGGAAAAGATCTATACTTACATGCAGTCCAAAAAAAAAGTGATCCAACAGAATGCATAAATTATTGAACAATATCATCAGTAACATACACATATAAAATTCTGCTGAAGATCATTTAAAAGCAGTAGCAGCAGTATATTAACAGGAAACTGTCAAGAACTCAAGCTGGATTCAGAAGAGGATATAGAATGAGGGATATCATTGCTGATGTCAGATGGATCCTAGATAAAATTATGTACTAGAAAAATGTTTACCTGTGTTTGATTGACTATGCAAAGGCATTCAACTGTGTGGATCACGTTGAATTATGGAAAACATTGTGAAGAATGGGAATTCTGAAACATTTCATTGTGTTCATGGAGAAACTGTACATAGACAAGAGATGTTCAAAGAGAACAAGGGGTACTGTGTAGTTTAAAATCAGGGAAAGTGTGCCTCAATGTAGTATCCTTTCATTACATTGATTAAATCCATATGTTTAGTAAATAATCCAAAAGCTAGATTATATGAAAAATAATGGATCATTAGGATTGGAGGAAGGCCCATTAACAACATGTTATGCAGATGACATGATCTTGCTTGCTGAAAGAGGACTTGAAGCACTTACTGATGAAGATCAAAAGCTACAACCTTCACACTGGTTATACATCAGCATAGAGAAACAAAACTCCTCACAATTAGACCAATAAGCAAAATATGATAAATGGAGAGAAGATCGAAGTTGTCAGAGATTTTCTTTTACTTGCATCTACAATCAGTGCCCACAGAAACAGCAGTCAAGAACCCAAAGGACATATTTCACTGGGTAAATCTGCTGTAAAAGACCTCTTTAAAGTGTTAAAAAGCAAAGAAGTCACAATGAAGACTAAGGTGCACCTTAGTCAAGCCGTGATGTTTTCAATCGTCCCATACGCATGTGAAAGCTGAACAATAACTAAGAAAAACCAAAGCAGAACTGATGCCCTTGAATTATGGTGTTAATGAAAAATATCGAATATACTGTGGACTGCCAGACGAATGAACAAATCAGCCTTAGAAGAAGCACCAATAGAATATTCTGTAGAAGCAAGAATAACGGAACTTGGTCTCACATGCTTTGGACATATTACCAGGAGGGAGCAGTCCATGGAGAAGGACATCAAGCTTAGTCAAGTCTATGTTCAGCAAAAAAAAAAAAAAAAAAAAAGAGGAAAACAATAGGAGGGATTTACACGGTGACTGCAGTGATGGGCTCAAGAATAGCAACAATTGTAAGAAGAGCACAGGACTGGGCAGTGTTTCCTTCTGTCATCTATAGGGTCACTTTGAACTGGAACTGATACAATTGTTTCTAACAAGGAAATGTGAAATAAGATGGCAGAAATAATCTAAATATGTGCGTGATCATAATAGATATATATGAAACATCTAAGACTCAGATTTTTTAAATCCAGCTCCTTGCTATCTACAATTCAAACAAGAAGCAAAATGACACAGGTTGAAATAAAAGAAATGATGAACAATAAAACAAGCAAGTGCTTCTAAAAATAAAGTAGGTATAGTACTATTAATATCAAACACATACACATTCAAAATTAAAAACATTAAACAAGATAAACTGGTTGGAAGCCTGACCTTTTTTTTTAACTGAAACAGTCGTGGTCCTAAAAATTCAAAACACATAGTATGTAAGGAGCACCAACATGGCAAGATAAGATGGAAATATCTGTGAAGTGTGTGTGTATACGTGTGTGTGTAAAAGTGTATATGGGACTATGCGACCAAAAGGCTTCTGGAATCTATAAATCCATCCCGCTTCCTTTTTTAAATACCTGGTCATATATTCTACTAAATCTTAGCTACCTGTCCTCCAGGAGTTGGCCCTCTAAACCAGGCAACTCAGACCCAGGTGCCTAAGTAGAGTGGCACTTTTTATTGCAGGCTGGAATTCTGCCGATGAGCAAGTCAGTGAAGGGTACCCTAGTGCTGTGAACCAACCCCGGGGGAGTGGAGATTGTCCCACAATAGGAGAGTAAGGATCCCGCTCTATCAAGGTGTGTGACTCACAGCACCAGTGTCTGCTCCTGATGCCACAGCTTTGGCTGCCAAGACCTGTAGGCAAACCCACCACCTGGCCACAGCCCTTTTAGGGAGCACCTGTTTTACTGGACACTTGCCTGGGCACATGGGGACCCCAGCTGCTAAGAATTCTTGCACAGGCCCTGTCATGCTAGGCATTTCCAAAGCAAATACCCCCAAGTCCCACACTAAGTCCATCTGTTTCCTATTTTAAGGAGTGAGTCTTATACATCAGTCTGTTAACGAATCCTGCCACAGCCCTGTGGTTTTATAACAGAGCAGAGGGCAGCCGAGGGCCTGGCAGTCTGCCTGCTAACAAGCGGGCCTCCTTCTCTGTGCTCCCATCCATCACAGTCCTACGCCAACCCTTAATGGGGGGACTCTAGGCACTGGGTGTTTATGGGGGTCGATAGCTATCGCTGGTTCTTTATTTCTAAAAGCATCAAGAAGGCTCTGAGCTAGTGTCACAAGCCTGGGAGGTTTGCTGAGAAGATAGAAGTGTTGGATGGGGCAGAAGGGGAGATGAGCTGGAAGATCATTTCCAAAGTAGAACTCCAGGTCTGAGGAGAGCTGCAGCTTCTGCTGGGAACTTGACTGCAGCTCTCTGTCTTTTGCTGCCACTGACTGGCCCTCCTGCAGCCCACAGTGGGGACTGCTGAAGGCACTGCAGACATTTTTGGCAGGCTGGCCTCGCGTTCATTAATCTGCCTGCCACCAAGCCCCTGTGAAAAGAGGAAATCGTTTCACGCTCATGAAAAGACAGGGGGAAAGGGCTCGGGGTGGGAAGAAGGTCTAGATGCAGGATGGGCAGCAAGGGCCGGGGTGATGCTGCGTCGCTCTAAGCGGGCAGAGCACAGCTCCTTAGGGGAGCACGCAGACCCTTCCCCAGGAGGCCCGTGGAAGCCGTGACCGTTAATTAGCCCAGTAATGGGGACTGGCTGGAGTTACTCCAGCTGAAAGTGCAGACCTGGAACAATTGGGGCCTGTTTTCTGACAGAGATGACAAATGAAGCAAGTGAAAGGGGTGTGTGAGTATAAAGAGAGGCACGGACAAGAGGAAATGCCAAGTGTAACTTGTGGCAATGAAGTTTAAAGGCAGACTCTTGAAGTTAGGTGGAAAAGGAGCCAATATTGGGGTCTTCCTCTCGGAGAGTTTGGAAGTGACAATCGTTGAGGCTACAAACGACGCAACACTGGAGGCAGCAACTCTTCCAGCTCGCTGAGGCCTGAACGAGGGCTGGGCCCATTTCTGAATGTCTGGGGAAAGCACTAAACCAACCAACCAGCTGCCATGTACATAGTGATACCATGTACAACTGTACTCCATCAGGCTTTTGGTAGCTGGATTGTTTGGAAGTAAATCACCAAGCCTCATTTCCAAAGGGTCTTTGAGTGGACTTAAATCTCAAACCTTTCAACAGCAGCCAAGTATCTTAATCTTTTGTGCCACCTGGGACTTCCACTGGGGAGGACTAGAACTCAGAACACACCAGGTCTTCTCACGCTCACTGATGCCTGGGCCGTATGATCAATGTAGTCAGAGAAAAAGGCAATCTGCATTTCTACCAGTGAGGAGGATGGGTCCTTAGTAAAAAGGCGGCCACTTGTTCTGCTGATCACCTGGGTGAGTCTGGAGATCTACCCTGGGAGAGAGGTGCTGGATAAAGCTCAACTGTTGGGTTTAGCAAAGGGAAATTAATCTGGGGAGAAAGACGAGGCAGCCCATGAAACAGCAGGGACCCAGGCTCGCTGTATTCCTCCTCCTATGGTGTTCTTCTCTGTCTTCTGTGAAGTCAGCCAAGCCTTTAGTGCCTAGCATGAATGGATTTTGGAGAAACCAGGGAAGAGGCTGAAATCAGGCCAGGCTGACAGGGGGGAAAGGCAATCAACTATGTAGACATGGGAAAGGAAAGGGTCGCAACAGTGGCACCCTCAGGAACAAGCAGACGTCGTGGCAAAGGCCTTGGACATTTACAACCTGGCTCTCCAAGGGACAAGGAAGTCCTAAGGGTTACATGAGGGTCACACGTGCTTAGAGCCCCCATTCCTTGGTAAAAGGCCACTTTGCAGTGCCTGTTCCCCTTCCTGAACATCCAGATGGGTCCTCTGTATCCCTTTCTCTCATTTCCTAAGTTTTCATTTACATAGAGAAAAACTCACCTTTTTTTCAGTTTGTGGTCTGTCCATTTTGATAAATATACACATTTGTACTCCCCACCATAAGCAAGATATAGGACATCTCCCTCATTCCCAGAAGTTCTCCAATGCCCCTTTGAAAGTCAAACCCTTCCCTTACCCTCATCCCCTGATAACCACAGATCTGTTTTCTGTCACCATGGTTTTGCCTTTTACAGAGTATCATATAACATTCCAAAGTCATATGCTACCTAATCTTTTGAGTCTACCTTCTTTCACTTAGCGTGGTGCATACGAGATTCATCCACATTGTATATGAGTCATTTGCTCTTTTTCATTGCTGTGCAGTATTCCAGTGTGTGCATATAGCAGTTTGTGGATCCATTTTCCAGTTTAGGAACATGTCCTCATGTCCTTTCACATCCTTTTTTCCCCCATTTATTTTGGTTCTTGAGAATTTACTCAGCACAATGTAGACCAATGCAACCATTTCTACATGCACAATTCAGAAACATTGATGATGTTCTTCAAATTGTACAACCATTCTCTCCCTCCTTTTCAGAGCTATTCCTCCCCCATTAATATAAACTCACTGCCCCCTAAGGTTGCTATCTATTCTCTGAGCTGCAATTGTCAATTTCACCTGTATAGATTGTTCTTAAAAGAGCACAGACATTTTTTATTAGCTAAGCTAGACTATTGTTTGCTTTTAAGAAGGCTTCAAGGGATATATGGGGTTTCAGGCTTAATAGTTTTAGGGGTTCATCTAGCCTCCATGGCTCCAGAAAGTCTGCAGTCAGTGAAAATTTAGATTTCTGTTTTGCATTTTCCCCCTTTGATCAGGTTTCTTGCACAGACTCTTTGATCAAAATGTTTAGTAGTGGCAGTTTGGCACCATTCAGCTCTTCTGGTCTCATGGCAAAAGAGGCAGTTTGGGGTCTGGTTTATTATCTGATTTTTTAAGTGGTAAGGACGAAAAAAGTAATCTGGCCAGGATTTTGGGAAGTCTTCTTCTCTATAATATCCTCCTACAGGCTGGGTACTAGTCTTGGGTGCTAGTGACAGAAACACAACTCAAATTAGCATAGACGAGGGGAATTCTTTGGCTCATATAGCCAGGAACGTATGGATTACGTCCTGTCTTGATGGTGATCGGGTTCAACTCAAATGCTATCACTGGATGCTCTTTTCTCCATCTCTCAGACGTGTTTCTTTCCAGACGATGAGACACTTCTTTCCTGCAGTGGCCAGACTTTCTCTATGAAATGGGCAGGCTAGCCACCAGCAACTCCAGAACTACAGCTTCCAAGCTTAGCTATTCTACCAGAAGAAAGAAGGCCAGTTTCCTTCTCCGACATCCATACATCGGTCTCAGGGGCGGACTCCAATTGCTCCTCTTTGAGTCACGTGTTAATTCCTCAACCAATCACATAACAAAAAGACAATACTATGAAAGGAAGATAGTCACATGGCAGGCAACTTGTGCTAGTAGAAAAGAAGGAAAGACGAAACACATCAGCTAAGCAGACAAACAGTAACTACTGTTGCACTTTGTGTAACTTGGTCATGGCTCCCCCAGGCAATGACAAATCCCCCACATGCTGCTGCTGCTGTTACTACCACCACTGTCCCTCAGCCCTAGACTCCCATTGCCAAAAAGTGGGAAAGAAGATAAACCTCAGGTCTATGGAAATATCCAACCCTTCAACTCTACACCAATTTCTGGAGGAGACACTGCACTATCTAAGCATTTTCATTATCTACTTTTTTTTTCCAATTCAAACTCCCCAGGCTTAGCTCATCTTTCAGCAGCCAGGCCTTTTACTTCCCTGCTCTAAGGTATAGGAACATGAGGTGCCCAGATGTACTGGCTGTTGACATTGCACGGAGCCTGAGGCCAAGCGTGCGGCTCCCTGCTCATCCCTGGCTTCCTGCTCTCTGCAGTCCTAGGCTTGGATGGTCACTGCAGGGCAAATGTTCAGGGACAAGCCTGGCCACTATGTTACCTCTCACCTTGGGCTCACTGCCTGAAATATTCATTTTCTTCATCATAAGGGGGCCTAGGTTTCTTAGCAGCTTGATTGACTGTTAAATGAAAGTCAGGCCTTTTTGTTTGGTGTGGGGTTTTTGTTGATTTGTTTTTTGGAGCCTATCATGATTAATTCCTCTCTAGCCTGCTGTCTCCATGAGTGAGCTACAATACTTGGCACCTCCCTTTGGCCCCCTTTCCCTTCCTGTCATCCAGCCCCACTTTGGGAAAAACATTCTCTTCCCTCTGAGCATCACTGAACACCTCCTGTCTACAGGTGATAGTGGACCATCTCATCAAACTGTCCAGAGATTAGAGTTTTGTATAATAGTAATGCTGTTTGCTTAAACTACTCAGTTCCTCCTAAACTATCTGTCTGAGCCAAATTGAAAAATAAAGCACAAAAGAGAAAAAATAAGTAAATGAAACTAATCAATTTTTTCACTACCAAACTATTACTCTTAAGCTAAAGAGACATTACCAGAATGTTCCACCGGTATTACCATTACTGTAACTAATTCTGTATGGTAGCACCTTGTCCTTCTCAAAGCACTTTCATATCTACCAACTCCTTTAGTTTTCTATAACCACACACAAAGGAAAGCAGAATAGGAATTATTAGTTCCATTTGGCAAGCGGGGAGTAGATATGACACTGGTGTCAGATGACACTAGAAATGAAGTCTTGTCAACTTGTCCTTCTCCAGTGCATGCATTCCCAGTTTATCCTACAAAGTCAGCTGAAAACATGGCAAAATCCCTCAAAAACCATCATCTTGAAGCCAGCTAAGCATAGAGCACAGTCCCATCTTACAGGTGAACAAAATGAAACAGGAAGGATCACTTCTTGGCTAGCATAAATCATGCAAACAGCTAGCCAAGACACACCCTACTCCACTTTATCGCCCAAGTGGAAGATGTTTTTCCATCTGCAAGCTGGATGGCAATGTGACTCCTATCAATAAGAGAACTGCACATTTTCTTGCCCTGTCCCACAGTGATGCAGAAAAGCAAAGAGTGTGAATATACAGATTATTGTTTATATGCTGGGATTGTGGGCTTGTGTTGAGAAATTTTGCAGTCTGAGCTTCGCAGTTTTGGTTTCCTTCAAGGTAGCAGGGAAATGAGCCTGATCCTCTCACTGGACCCTCCGAGTGGCCATCTCACTGGCCATCGGAATGAGCTCCTGAGAAATAAGCAAACAGCCAGAGAAGAGCAAAAGGACAAGGATCCTTCAGAGCGATGTGAAAGAGATGGGCCGCGACTCGGTAGCCAAAAAACTGACCAAGTACAATAAATGCTCAGTCTACCCACTCATTTGATCATTAATTCAATAGCAATCAATTACAACAATTCTTGACTGACCTTGAGGTGAGGATTACATCATGCTTCACTGGCTTCTAGTCCTGTGCCTTCTCGGGCAAATACCTGTAGACAAGAATGCAAGTGGTATCTGGGTAAGTATAGACCAAGGAGACTCTACTGGGGGACAGAGCAGAGAGAAAATGTGATACTGAAGGAGAGGCTGGAGTAGGTAGGACCTTCTTAAATACCAGCCCCTCAGGAATCTAAGACAGGGGATTGCTATGGCATTTTCAACAGTTCTTAAAACACAAACCCCCAGCTAGGTAAGTTTAGGGTCGAGACATTCTGGGGTATAAAGGAAGAACTGGGCCACAGAGATGTTTTGTCTCTGCAGGTTCTTAGCTGTGGGCCTTGAGCAGTTTCCTTAAGCTCTCTGGTCCTTTCTCATTTGCAAAGCTAAGGGGTAAGGACTAGATTTTTCCTAAAGACATTCCTGATTCTGATCAACAGGGAGTCAAGGTTATTCTTGTACAAGGTCACATACCTTTCTCACTGTAACTTCAGTTTATTTTTGCTATGGTGTCAACTGGCCTTGGTCTTCCCAACATAACGCTCAGCCTCCACTCCTACCTACTCCATGGCTCCAGGGCCTCCCCACTTGGTTCCCTCTAGGGAAGCAACAGCAGGGGCCTTCCTGGTATGACTCACAGAAAGATTGTTGGGGTGGGTGGGGCAAGGGCATGGGATAGGATCAATCTTATCAGAACCAGCTGATTCCAGCCACTCCTAAGGCCACAGTTGCATCCTCTAGAAGGGAGAGCAATTGAATGGAGTTCTTGGGAAGCACACTAAGAATTTCGTTCTAGAAAGATCCTTCCCTGAAGAGGCCCACGCCAAGACATGGGACCTACAGAAATAACAACTGAAGAACCCTTCACCGAAGTTTCCAAAGACCACCATCGCCTTTGGTACAGACTCATCAAACATTCAGGAAAGGACTTATGCGTGTCCAACACTGCCCTAGACCCTGCAGCCACCCCACCTCACCTAACCTCACCACACCTCCACTGTGTGACTGAGGCAACTTTGTGACTATGAGAAGCTAAAACATCCTCCCAGGGGCTCATAGCAGATTCGGGGCCGAGCCAACATCCCAGCCCAGGTGCTTCTGAACCAAAAGACTGCTGTGGACTGTAGCTAAAGCAATGTCAGAAAGAGGTCCTGGTAGAGATCAGATTTCCTAAAGGCACAGGGGGCAGCCAGAGGATGGAGTAAAGGCACAGGCAGAGGAAAGCCCTGAAAGAAAAATCGGTAGAAGCCTGTGCCAGGGAGACTGCCCATAAGTAGACAGTAAGGTCTAAGGGGGAAGGCCATCTAGTGTAGGACACTGCCTTCCGTTTACCCCTTGACTCCTACCACCCATCAACCCAGCATAGCTAAAGTTGTCCCAAAGGTTGAGGCTTGGGACACTGGCACCAATTCTTGTATCTCAGGGATGACCACTGTTTGTACTTGCTCAGAATGTATCTTATACAAGTGCAAATACCAAGGGAGAGGGCACTTCACCTGAAAATCCATGTGTCCACAGGACTGTGTCTGACCGTGGCAGGTGACTTTTCTAATTCATGCAAAGGTAGCAAATGAGCAAGCTGTGATTCCACTTGAAGGAGTGCCCAGAAATAAGACAACCCGAATGCTCCTTAGAAGTGAGGATGAGACTTCAAACAGCTGACTTTGAACATGTCATCAGGAAGGACCCATCACTACTAGAAAAAGGGCATCACATTTGATGAAATAGAGGGTCAGCAACAGAGAGGAAAACTCGCAGTGAGATGGACTGACACAATAACCACAACAATGAACTTTAACATGGCAGTGACTGTGATGATGATGTAGGACTGGACAATGTTTCATTCTGTTATCCATAAGGTCACCATTGGCCAGTGCCGACCCAAGAGCAACTAACGGCAACAACCCATTTATTCCATTAACAATAGCTGAGCATCAGCTCTGGCCAGGCACCGTGCTCCACACTAGGGATGCGAAGATGAGGGAAACACGGCTTTGCTTTCAAGGAGCTGAAGGTTTAGTAGGGGACACGGGCAATCACAGAGCGCAGAGAAGCAGTGACACAGGCCCAGGGAATCTCTCGTGACCACTCGTCTCCATTTTGTCTCCTCCTCATTCGCCTTTATTTGGCAAATCAGAATGGGAACTCGCCACTTCCACCCTACCAGCTGTTTCCCTTTGCCTCACCTCCAGCCTCCTGTGACCCCAGCTGGTCACCCTTCAACCCCAGGTGTAGCCAAAAGGTCCTTTGTCTCTGGGGATTATGGGAAATTCCTTCCTTCCTCCCTGCTTGGGGACCTGCCACTCTTAATAGGTTCAATATTTGATTGTCTACAGATGGAAAGTCAATTCTCAAAAAATAAGGGCTCTGGGTCTGAACTGTTTCTTTAAGTTGCTCCAAGTCTCCACAGGATCCCAGGCCAAGATGTTAGGCTGAACCCCAAATCAATCAGGCCCCAGGCTACAGAAAAAGTGGCTCAAAATGCAGAGTGTACTGTCAAATACTAGGTATGTTGCATCCTTTCCAGAATATGGATGCCCTTTGTCCTGGATCAGTTTTGAGAACAGAGCAGACTTCAGTCCGAGGTGGCTAGATCTTTTTAAGGATATTTTAAAGTGACAGCAACAATAATACAAAAGCATCTCAGTTAGCATTTTCAGGCGGCCAGTTTATGGAAATCTATTTTCTGGAAAGTTCTCCCATTCACCGAAGTATGGTGTGACCGCTCTGGCCTCACCCTCTCCTTACTTACAGGGTCTTACCAAAAACCAGGTGACCTGAGAGAGAAAGGACCAGGCGCCTATGAGAAAAGTGGAACCAGGACTTTTTGGCTGGTTTTTCCAGAAAGCTACCAAGTAAGAAGACAGAGCCCACTCCTTCCCTATCACACAAGGTTCACAAAGGCCGTGCTGAAAAAGGAGCACGCTGGCCAGACCTACAGACCCACCATTATCAGAGGCCTCAGGTAGACCAGGTACTGGGGTCAAAGCTGTCGTTCAGTCAGTGACAAGCCAACTGTCACCAAGAAGGGGTAACAGTCACTCATAAGCCCTGATAACTGAGCCCCAGGAACTCCAGTTATGAAAACAAAGCCACCCAACAAAGACGTTCTCCCTCTGCTGCCTTGAGCAACATATCACTTTGGATAGACAAGACACAGTAACTGAACATCATAATAATAACAAACAATAGAAACAAAAGAAATAATAACTGAACATACCCACCTCCCCAGGAGGACCCCAGGACTTCAGGCACAGATTTCTGCAGCCTCTGCCTTCCTCTGACCCTGAGTCTCTGATCTTCCTCTCCTGGTTGCAAGGGCAGAATGGCAAAGAAGAGACATACCCACCTTCAAGAGGGGCCTACAAAAGTCAGCTGCACTGCTATAAGTGGCACACTGTGATATTTGCAAGTGTAAGCAAGTCCGCAAAGAATTCATAGTTGATGAAATGTTTCACGAGGCCTGAACAACAGATTGGCTTCATGGAGTAGAAACAATAAAAAAAAGCCATGAGAAATAATAACAGCTAGCATTTATTGAGTGAGCACTTACTATCTGCAAAACTGGAATATCAGAGTCCTCACAGAAGACTCAGAGAAGAGGCTTTGAAAGAAGAGTTTGAAACGGTGTAGAAACAGCCTTCCTAGCAAGCAACAAAGGCCTAGCAGTAGGAACGGAGGGCCCAGGAGTGCGACTGCTACAAAGGCCTTTCTGGAGGAAAGCATACCAGCCCCAGGTCGGGGTCTCACCTGCAAGACCCGAGCAAGACCAAGGTCCTGCCTTCCTCACTGTGCAAGGCAAGCTCACTCTGGCAGTCACTTCAGTGTCCAGGTCCCTTTATAGGGCTGTTGAGCCCAGGGCTGAGCAAGGCAGAAAGGTTTTGACAGTTCCATTTCATTCTATTCTAAACAAGAGATAAAATGAAATAGGCACCCGGGAGTGGTCTGAATTAACAACGCAAACCCAAGGACCAGCTGCGTCCCAGAGAGGGGGAAGCAAGTTTCCTGCTCTCGGCTGTACCTCCTTTCGGCAGCATGATATTAACACTTATGAAATACAGCCACAAAGGCAGGCAGTATTTCAGGGACGAGAAAGGTACTTCCATACTCGGTGAAAAACGCGCAGCCTATTAATCAGCTGCATAAGCCTGAGTTTCAGCTATCTGCAGGAGTCTCAAGGTTAATGAAACCATTACGTATGCATGGGTGTTGTGGGAGGGGTGGAAATGGGAAAGGGATAATTGACAACTCTGTCCAGCTAGCTTCGCTGTGTGGGCTATCCTTACCTGACAATACTTATCAAAATCAGGTATGTGGGTGGAAGGCGGAAGGTGGAGGGATGGGTCTCCTGGAGTGTATATGTGTGTGTGTGTGCGTGCTTGCGTGAGCATGTATGTATGTGCACTCACGTGTGTGTAACCACGCTAATGAGAACAATTATATTTGCCCATATGGAACCCATTAGCCATGATTATGACGACAGGCTCTCCTACCCTTAATGCTATCAGGACTAGCCTCCCCCCTATTACCCAGGCCACCTTCCACATCTCCTCTACAAAGCCGAGGAGACGGTTTCCTGTCATCTAAGCCATGTCTCCCCCTCTCTCCGCCTCTCCCCCTCTCCAGCCATTGTAAACTCCCTCACCCCATCTCAATTACAAGAGCCCTAATAGACCCTCCCGTCCCAAGCCGCAGACTCCCGCAGGTGTTTAAGAGGCAGAGCGCGGGGGACAGCCAGCTGACCTGTGCAGTCACGGTTCTTACATTGGCTCTGGCCGGCTCGTGGCACAAGGCCTGCATCTTGCAGGTGTTCTGCAATTATCTGGGCCCGGTTACATCACCACTTCTTTGGGTGGATGGAAAAAATAAATAAGACACATTAAAAGAGTTCTTATTGCAACATAGAAGAAGCCTGAGAGACATGTAAGACCTTAAATGGAATGCTTGCATCTTTCTTTTCAGCCTTTGGCTTCAAGAATGAAACCTCTCCCAGCTGCCCCCAGATTCAAGACAAGCAGATGACCTGGGGTGCTGCTGCCTGGCTGAAGAATTCGATAAAGTTGTGCAGACTCCTCGTCTTGGGTTTCCTCCTTCTTTCAGCATTGCTGCCATCGAGATGGCCACTGACTCCTGGTCACCCAGTGCACACTCTGACTAAACACTGCCTGGCCCCGTGACATCCCTGTGATCGGTTGTAGATCAGATGTCTCTGATCCACAGGGTTTTCACTGACTGATTTTCTGAAGTAGATCCTTAGGCCTTTCTTCCTAGACCGCTTTAGTCTGGAAATTCTGCTGAAACCCATTCAAGCATCACAGCGACGCACACGCCTTCACTGATGGATGGGTAGTGTTAGTACGTAAGGTACGCTGGCTGGAAATCAAAATCCAGGTCTCTCGCATAGAAGGCAAAGATTCTACCACTGAACTGCCAGTGTCCCCAGACCCCTCTGCCCTGACACAGTGATTGTCTCCTCCCCTAAGGACCTATTCCCTGACCACCCCTGACCCTACCCTGTCAACTAGAAGGACAGAGGCTTGAGATAACAGCAGTCAGCAGGGACACTAAAAATGAAAACTGAAGAGGGAGTTGGATTTTTCCCCAAAAAACATCAAAGAAGCCACTATGAGTGAAGTCAGAACACTCATTTTACGGTCTAGTTTAGGCTTTGTTGATGTGGAATGTCAGGGGTACGCACCATGAGTCTCAGGGTTCGGGTCCTCCAGGGCAGAGAGAGCTTCCCCTTGGTGTGTCTGAGATATTGCTGCCCTCAGCATCCGAGGCCACCGGCCCCGGTATAACACCTCCCACCGGGAGAAGCTTCTCCATGCACCGTGGTGTGGCAGCCACTAGAATTATCTTTATGCGCAATAAGACGTGAAGAAGAAGGCTGGCGAGCAATGCACCGAAGTCCTCATTTGACCCTGTTACACATCTCTCTTCATCTCCTTTTTCTCATGCTTAGGGTGTCAAGGAACCCAGGTGGTGCTGCGGTGAAGAGCTTAGATTGCTAACCCGAAGGTTGGCAGTTTGAATCCACCAACCACTGCTTGGAAATCCTACGGAGATGTCAAAGTCATTAGGAGTTTTATCTGGGCCAACAAAGTCCTAGTTTGAAACATCTAGGACAAGGAGGTCCAGAGAGTTCCATGACCTGCCTGAGGTCATATAGCTCTGTGATGGCTGACCTGGGATTAGAATTCAGGCTTCTTGGCTCCCAACTGAAGTCTCCACTAACTGCTTCTGACTTGAGCAGCCTTTTTCATTGTTCCACGGCACGTGGGAGCCTTTCTCCTGGTCCCTCCCTGTCTCACTCTCCTGTCTGTTTCTGACTAGCAAGTGTTGATCTGAACTTGCAGGTCACAAATCTGAACAACCAAAGCATCAGGAAGACATCTAAGTTAGAGAGCTTTCAAGAGCTCAGAGGAGATGGTAGAAGCAGATACTTAACCGTGCCATTCTTGGCTATAAGCAGAGGAAGACACAAGGCATTCTCAGAATGACAGCGCTCTGAGGGTCCACTTTGTATCACAGCGAAGGCCCACATAAGCTGCCACAGATCTTGTTGTATGACTCGGGAAAATCTGGCCCCTGAGGTTCATGATTTTTCATAGCACACTGACACCTGGATTGCCACAGGACCCAAAACAAACCCATAGCCCTACAGTCAATTCCAGTTCATACGAAGGCTGACAACTAAGTTTGCAAACTCATCCTACTCATCCTAGCAAAAGGTCTACATACCTCATTGCTGACTGTCATTATGGTCACCTTTGAAGTACTCTCCTTGGGAAGCTATGCACCAACATCAGCACCTGGTTCACCCTTGAAAGCAATTTTGGAACTCTTTTTCTGGAAGGGTCATCTTAGCTGTCGTCATATTACACTTGATGTCCTGAATGTCATCAAAATGTCTTCCTTTCAAAGTTTCCTTTATCTTCAGGTAAAGAAAAAAGTCAATGGGGGCTCAATCAGGTGAGTAGGGAGGGTATTTCAATGTAGTTATTTACTGGCTAAAAACTCTCACAGACACCTATAAAGTCTGTAAACTTGCCACGGTGCCACCATGCACAATGGCCATTCCAGAAAAAATTCTAAAGTTGCTTTGAAGGGTGGACTAGGCACTGGCATTGGTGTATGGCTTCCTAAAGGAGTACTTTGAAGGTGAACATGGTGATATTCAGCAATGAGATATGTAGCACTTAGAAGAATTAAGTTCGCAGACTTAACTGTTGGACCTCATAGGCACCTATAGGGCAGAATAGAACTGCCCCACAGGGTTTGTAAGGCTGCAGTCTTGATGGAAACAGACTGCCACATCTTTCTCCCATGTACTAGCTGTCAGGTTAAAACCTCTCACCTTTCAGGCAGCAGCTGAGTGTTTTAACTGTTGAACCACAAGGCTTCTTCCACGGGACACAGGAACTGTAAACTCAGAGTGAGCTGGCCTTGATGTGGGCAGTTGAAAGGCCCCATGTAGCACCACATATATCCCTTTTCCAAGCAAATTCCAAAACTGGACACTGGGAGACAGGTAAGGCTCTGAGGTGAGGAGCACTATGACAGTTCCCATCAGTCCGCACTTACAACTCTGATTGAACATGGTCACTGTGGTTAAACATGGGAAGTTATTATTTTTCTTATGATTATGTGAAAGCAGACAATCCAAATCAATTTTGCATGCCCACCTATGGGCAATTCCATCTGCTCTCCTCACCCTGTGACAGCACACTCCTCCTTTTCACTTTTTACTTGTAGTATCCTCTGAACAAACACTTGTCCCCTCCTTTCCACTCCTCTGCTGTCTACAAAGATACCGGTAGGACATTCTCCTATAAGTATATAAAACCATAAAGTACACATGCCATATGCTCATACTGTGTCCAGAGATGGTTATTTGGGGCACTGTCCACATGGAATGTTTTTCCCTCTGCAAATAAAGAGCTTCCATCCCCATGGATAGCTGGCTTAATGTGATTAGTGTCCAGGATAAATCAAGAGATAATGGCCAATTTGTTCTAATTGTTCGCTGGAGAGGAGGGACATGAGGGCTGGATCACTCTTACTCCAAGTCAAAAAAATTAGCAGGTCCCACATAAACTGCCATTTCCGTATCTCAGAACCAGTTTGATGCATATTTCATCCAAACTGTAGCTAATGACCATTTGGAGATCTGATGGGGAATAACATTGTAGCTACATGTGCTTTCCTTTTCAGGATATTTCAAAGGAACTCCATATACATGCCCATTGATGATACACAAGCTGAGAGATGGGCACTTCCTAGACAGTTGGTAAAAATTAAAATTGAAACAAACGTTCTGAATAAGAATTGGCCAAGTGCTATCAAGGTGGATCCAAGAATAACAATTGGACAAATGTATATCAAAGACCTTAAAAATGCATACATTTTCTGCTTCAGCAATTAAAAGACTTTTAGTCTAAGGTCATTATCACAAATGTTTACAAAAGCCCATAAACGTGAATCTTCATCACAGCAGTTATGCATAGTAGAAAATAAATAAAAATAACCAAACGTCCAATAATAAGCATCTACTCTTTTTAATAATTACATATTGGTATGGAAAGGTTGAAGTGGGGAATTAAAAATTCCTATTTACTTCTTAAACATAGACTTATTATACAATCCTATACATCCACTCTTAGGTATGCATCTAAAAGGATTGGAAGCAGGGACTAAGACAAATACATGTGCCCCAATGCTCATTGTAGCACTATCCACAATAGCCAAAAAGCAGAAATGACCCAACAGTCCATCAACAGAAGGATGGATTAACAAAATGTGGTATGCACATACAAGGGAATATTATTGACCTAGAAAGGGAAATCAAGTTCTGATGCATGTTACGGCATGGTTAAATCTTGAAAACATCATGCTGATTGACATAAATCAGTCACAAGAGGGTACATATTACATGATCCTACTTAGATGAAATACCTAGACTTGGCAAATGCAGAGAGATGAAGATTTATGAATGTTTACCAGAGGTTAAGGGAGCAGAGAATGGGCAGTTATTGCTTAAGGGGTAGTGAGCTTCCTTTTGCGGTGATGAATAATTTTTGGAAATCAATAATGTAATGGTTTTCTAATACATTTACTAAAAAATGTTGGTGACTGTGAAAACCGTCTTGGAGCTATGTACTTAGAAAATGATTAAATGGGCAAATTTTCATCATACATATATTACCATAATAAAACATTTAAAATATTCTATTAAAACAGGGAATTTTTTTTCACAGTTGTAAGTTGTCATGGACTGAATTGTGTCCCCCCAAAAATATGTGTAGCCATGTGGCTGGGCCGTGATTCCCAATATTTTGATTGTCCTCCATTTTGTGATTTTCCTCTGCTGTATGTTAAAGGATTAGGGTGGGACTGTAAATCCTTTCATAAGTTTACCGCCTTGCTCCACTGTAAAGGGAGTTTCCTTGGAGTGCAGCTTGCCTCCTTAATCCTTTCATCCTACAAGAAATAAAAGGAAAGGGAAGCAAACACAGAACTGGGAACCTCACACCATCAAGCAAGCAGCACCAGGAGAAGAACGTGTCCTTCAGACCTGAGGTTCCTGTGCCAAGATGCTCCCTGCACAAAGACTGATGCAGTACTGGACTTTCCTTCAGAGCCCACAAAGGGGAGAGCCTTCCCCTGGACCTGAATTTGGACTTGTAGCCTACCAGACCGTGTAAGAATAAACCTCCCTTTGTTAAAGCCATCCACTCTGTGGTATTTCTGTTAGAGCAGCACTAGCTGACTGAAACATAAGTTAAAAAAATAAAAGAGTTTCTATGATACTATAGCAATTTTATAAAATCTATGTATATGTGTGTTTATGCTAGGTATATGCTTAAAGTGTCTACCTGAAGGTCACGCTCAGGTTTTTCTTTATTTGCTATAATAAATACATACTGCTTTTATAATCAGATGTGAAAATTAAAAAAATAAAATAAATTTCCTCAGCTATGAGTACAGTAGATGGTAGAGAAAATGGCACCTTTGTTATTATTGTTATTTTAAATCCCACACCCTCAACTTTCAATTTTTTTTCAAATATCAGATCTTGTTTAATCAATATCTGATGGCAATGAAACCCATCCAAGACATACATTAGTGGTAGCATGTACAAGCTAAGTAAGTTTCCAGGTAAAACCAAATCTTCACATTCTTCACTTGTAAGAAAATATGAAGACTGACAATGAAATTCATGAAACCCATCCTAGAAAAAGTAGTACAGACCTCATTGCTGGATATCACTGCGGCCACCTTCAAAGTACTCTCCTTGGGAAGCCATGTGCTGACACCAGTGCCTAGTCCATCCTTGAAAGCAGTTTGGGGACTCTTTTTCTGGAATGGCCATCAGAGCTGTTGTAGTATTAGCCTTGATGTCCTGAATGTCATCAAAATGTCTTCCTTTCAGTATTTCCTTTATCTTCAGGTAAAGAAAAAAGTTACTGGGGGCCAGGTCAGGTGAGTAGAGAGGGTGCTCCACTCTAGTTATTTGTTTGCTGGCTAAAAACTCCCTCACAGACAACTATACAGTTAACTTTGCAAACTTGCCACCACGCTACTGTGTGCAATAGCCATTCTAGAAAGAGTTCCCAAATTGCTTTGCAGGGTGGACTAGGCACTGGCATCAGTGCATAGCTTCCCAAATGGAGTACTTCAATGGTGACCATAGTGATACTCAGCTACAACATATATAGCACTTAGAACAATTAAGTTTGTGGATTTAATTGTCAGACCTCATACATGCATTTGCATGTCTGAAATTTGGGACTGATATCTTTCTGACCTTAAAGGATCTAGGCATTCCCAACCCATCACTTCTTTTCTGTAGAGTATCTTGCCAGATGTCACTCAAGATACAGTTTTCCATGAACGGCCTCATGTTATCCTTCTATACTTGACCTCCAAAGCCAGAGAGATTTTAGGAATTCTAGGCTCATTAATAGGAAAAACATACCAACAAGAACACAGGCCAGTATAAGTCAACTAGAATGGTATCTTTGCTTAAGAAGTCACATTCCACATCCAAAGAACTATAAGACAAGACTAGAAAGTGATCTCATATCAATGACACAGTCTTTATCAACTAAAAGGATCCATAAGGATTTTTAGTGGCACAAAGGTTGGTCTTCATCACGAAGCAAATCTTGGGGATAACTACCAGCTGGACAAGGCTTGTCTATGCTCACTTCACCTCTGCAATTACATCCCTCTTAGATCTACTGGTATTTCTGGTTGTCCAAGGTGCATTATTTGGGTTTATCCTCTGCAAGTCTGTCCGATGGTCTAAATCATTCCTCTCTCCTCCCAAACTATCAAAATACCACTCACTAAGAATCACTGTTCAGAAGTTTTGATAGGAAAGCAATCTGGTTCAAGTTATTCACATTGATATATAAATGACAATAGCCCTAGCTTTTCCTGCAGGTGTCTTTTAAGTGACTTCAATTAATTTTTTTTCAAAGCATAGCCTTTGAGTCACCCACATTAGAATCTCCCAGTACTTGTCAAAATTATGGATTTCTAGGACCACTCCAGGCAGCCCTGGTTGCATAGTGGTTAAGTGCTGTGTCTGCTAGCTAAAAGGTCGGCAGCTGGAATCCATCAGGTGCTCCTTGGAAACTCTATGGCATGGTTCTACTCTATCCTACAGGGTCATGAGGAGTTAGAATCTGCTCAACAGCAGCAGTTTGGTTTGGGGGCCCACTTACAGAGAATCAGAATCTCTCCTGGCAGGCTCCAGGAATTTGCTTTTCAAACGAGCTCCTCGGAGTCTTACTCATGCTAAGTTTTGAGGGCCAGGTAAGTGTGGGAGAAAGTTGCTATCTTTCAGCAGATAAGCCTCCTCAGTTAAATAACAACCCTCTCCACTGCAGAAGCGCCCACATCAAAGTACAGGGGTTCATATTTCCACTAATATTTAATAAACCCTTTTTATGCAGCAGGCACTACTATCATTCACATTTTAACAATGGAGAATTATGATTATGTAACCTCCAAGACCACACGAGAATTATGGCTACATAACCTCCAAGGTGACATAGCTTTAGATGTTGAATCTGGATTTGAACCCTGGTAGTCTTAAGAAACCTTGAGAAGACTTGCTTCAAATATCAAATTACAACTTGTCTCAGTCACCACATCAGCTTAGCTTAGACAGGCAGCTGTGCCTAAACTGGGACGGTTGTGAAGATGTTCCCCCAAAAGAGAAGAAGAAGGGTAGCAAAAAACTGACTAAAGTGGTACATTACTTAGAGCACTGCACTCACTGAACATTCTGGAGTCCGATTTGGGCTGGTTGATGTATTACAGGTTTGCCTGAGGAGGCTTGGAACTTTGAAACTCTTCCCTTTGCTGCTTGGATGACACCACCCATTCTGACTTGAAAAAGAATTATGTTGTAAGGAGCCACCCACTCCCTCACAGCACTTGTAGCTGTTTCCATCTGTAATGATTGTTTAATGACTGTTTGAGGAAGTGCTGCCCCATGTTCTCTAATCACCCTGCTTTTTATTAAGTGCTCAAGGAAATCACACAGGTGCAGAGCTGCCTAACTGACAGCACCTGCGAGTTGCCTGGAGCCTCCTTCCTCCAGAGGAGGAAATGCAATGCTGAAGGCAATGGGACCCCCAAAGAAGGGAAACCTCCATCGCATGGGGGGAATAGCCCCCTTGGTTTCCTCAGGGGTGAGCGCAAGAGGGACTTAGGAGTCTGGAGGCAGACAGAAGAGGCAGGGAACGGGGAGGAATAAGTATTACGAGGGGAGTACAAGCGAGATCTCACAAGGATCAGGAGATGGGAAGCAGAGGCTCTCCAGCCCCACCTCTACCACACGGGCCCCACCGTCACCCCTCCCAAAGCTCCAGCCCTGGTTAGCATAAGCCTGGAATGAGTAGTTCAACCAGTGGTTATTGGTGGACCAGGCACTTACTACTAGGTGCTGTCAAGTTGATTTTTAACTCACAGTGACCTTGTGTGACAGAGTAGAACTGCCCTATAGGGTTCCCTAGGCTATAAACATTACAGAAGCTGACTGTCACATCTTTCCCTTGGGAAGACACTGCTGAGTTCTATCCGCCTACCTTTGTGTTAGCAGCTGAGCACTGGGCCATTGGGCCACTGGGGCTCCTTAAGCTCCGTATTTTTTGCTACAATGTTGGAATAAAGATAAATGAAGCATAGTCTTTACCCTTAAAGAGCTTAGCATCTGGGGCAGGCAGAGACACAAACAGAAAACGGTAGCAACATATACCATTTATTTAGGTTTTCCCATGCACCACTCTGAAACCTTGGTGGCTTAGTGGTTAAAAATTATGACTGCTAACTGAAAGGCTGGCAATTCAAATCTACCAGGAGCTCCTTGAAAACTCATGGTGACCCTACACACAACAGAATGATACACTTCTCGTGCCACCTTGCAATCGTTGTGATGCTGGAGCCCGTTGCTATGGCCACCTCGTCAATCCACCTCACTGAGGATCTTCCTCTTTTTCACTGGTCCTCTGCTACCGAGCACAATGTCCTCTGTGAATTGATCCCTCCTGATAACACGTCCAAAGTATGTGAGACATAGTCTCTACACCTTCGTGCTTCTTCAAGACAAATGAGTTCGTTCTCTCGGCACTCCATATCATATTCAATATTCTTCACCAACATCACATTTCAAAGCCATTAATTCTCTGGTCTTCCTTATCCGTTATCCAACTTTCACATACATATGAGGTGACTGAAACACTGTGGCTTGGGTAAGGTGCATCTTAGCCCTGGAGGTGGATTTGACTTTGCAAAACTCGCAAGAGCTCTTTTGCAGCAGATTCACTCGAAGTCATGCATCTTCTGATTTCCTGATTGCTGCTTCCATGGATGCTGATTGTGGATTCAAGTGAAACAAAATCCTTGACAACTTCAATCTTTTCTCTGTTTATCATGATACTGGTTATTGATCCAGATGCGAAGATTTTTATTTCCTTTATGGTAACGTACAATTGCTACTGAAGGGTGTGGTCTTTGATCTTTGTCAGTAAGTATTTCAAGCCCTTTTCACTTTCAGCAAGCAGGGTTGTACTATCATCTGCCTAAGGCAGGTTGTTAAAGCATTTTCCTCCAACCTTGATGCTCCATTTGTCTTCGTAGAGTCCAGTTTCTCAGATTATCTGTTCAGCATGCAGACTGAATGGTCGTGGTGAAAGGATGCATCCTCTATCCACACCTTTCCTGACTTTAAGCCATGCAGTATTCTTTGTTCTGTTCCAGCTACTGCTTCTTGTACAGGTTCTTCATGAGCACAACTAAGTGCTCTGGAATCCCCATCCATCACAATGTTACCCATAATTTTTTATGATCCACATGCACAGTCAGTAAAACATAGGTAAACATCTTTCTGGTATTCCCTGTTTTTAGCAAAGATCCGTCTGGCATCAGCAATAACATCCCCGGTTCCACATCCTCTTCTGAATCTGGATTGAATTTCTGGCAGCTCTCTGTCAATATATGGCTACAGCCACTTTGAATGATCTTGAGCAAAATTTTACTTGTGTGTGATGTTAATGATTGCACGATAATTGCCTCATTCAGTCGCATCAGCTTTCTTGGGATAGGCATAAATATGAACCTCTTCTAGCTGATTGACTAAGTAGTGGCCTTTCAAATTTCTTGGCATAGTAAAGCGTGTACTGCCAGCACTGCGTTGGTTTGCTGAAACATCTCAATTGATAGTTCATCAGTTCCTGGATCCTCGTTTTTCACCAATGCCTGCAGTGTGGCTCAGATTTCTTCCTTCAGTCCCATTAGTTGCTGGTCATATACTACTGCCTGAAATGGTTGAGTGTCCACCAACTCTTTTTGGTACAGTGACCTGTGACATCTTTTGAGGCTTCCTGTGTTATTTCATATTTTCCCTGTAAAATCATTCACCATTGCTGCTCCAGGATTTTCTTCAATTTTTTTCAGCTTGAGAAATAGAGTGTTTTCTATTTCCATCTCTTCGCCCATGTCCTTACAATACTTTACTTTGTCTTCTCCAGCCACCCTTTGAAGTCTCCTGCTCAGCCCTCTCTCTTCATCATTTCTTTCCTTAGCCTCAGCTACTTGACATTCCAGATCAAGTTTCAGAGTTTCTTCTGACATTCATTTAGTCTTTTCTTTCTTTCCTGTCTTTTTAATGACCTCTTGCTTGTTTCAGGCGTGGTGTCCTTGACATCATCCCATAATTTGTCAAAATGAACATTTCAAGACCTATCTTTAAGTACAATGCTTTCAGAATAATATCCATATACCTACAAGGAAGACTAGTTAATATTACTGCAGTTCAAATTTATGCACCAAACCACTAAGTCCAAAGATAAAGAAATTGAAGATTTTTACAAGTTTCTGCAGTCTAGTTGCAGTGCTGATTGGACATATTGATAATTTCTGGTGATTGGAAGGTAAAGTTGGAAACAAAGAAGGACCAATAGCTGGAAAATATGGCCTTGGTAAAAGAAAAGATGCCAGAGATTGTGTGATACAATTTTGCAAGGCCAATGGCATCTTCATTGCAAACATCTTTGTCAACCTCTTAAATGGTAACTATACACGTGCCAGCCAGCCAAGTACATGTGGACCTCTGCAAATGGAATACATAAGAACCAAACCTACTACATCTGTGGAAAGAGCTGATGGAAAAGCATAATAGTGAACTGCCCATGTGCAAGCTCAAGGTGAAATTAAAGAAAATTAGAACAAGTCCATGAGAGCCAAAGTATGACCTTGAGTTTATCTCCCCTGAATTTGGAGACCATCTCAAGAATAGGTTTGACCAAATTGTCCCCTTAATGTGGTCTACCTCTTTGGAAGGATACAGAAACAGGATCTGCGATCAGGGGACCATGCTCTCAGTTGACATTCAGACTAATTGACATACCCAAACTTTTTCTCTCTCCCTCTCTTAAAATAGTGTTCTGCATACTACCTCAGTAAGTGGCATCTGGGGTCTCAAAAGCTAGCAAGCTACCATCTAAATAGCACCGAATGGTCCCAGTCCACATGGACCAGGGGCAAACAGTGGATACCAAAAACAGGAAGAAAATATGAGCCCACCAGATGGAAGGGGCCATATAAGCCAGAGCTCACTTCAGCATGGAACCAGAAGAACCAGATGGTGCCCGGCCACCAATGACAGCCCAGATGGGGTATACAGAATGGAGCCCTGGACATCACAGGGAAGAAGTAGAGGGCAGAGCTGGAACTCTACCAAGAGACCACACTCAATGGTCCTTCTGAATGGAGGGTCCTCTGGGAGAGTGGCACCTGGACTGTCCAACCCCAAACCACAACCAGCACCAGGACCAGCTCCCTAGGGACTGAACTGGACTATATAAAACATACAGTGAGACTGGCTACGTGCAAACCTTCAAATATGTACATGTGGTTGTCTGAGAGGCTCTTCACTTGAGCCAAGATGATTGGGTGAGGGGGCCAAACCTCAGTCAAAGGGTCATGGGAAGTTCCAGACAAACAGGGAATCATGATGTCACAGGGAGGGGGAAGCTAGAGTAGAATAGCAGGGAAAGTTCTGGGTGTTCTATGGCAAAAAATAGAGAGAGATTGTAAAATTGTTCTTAAATAACAATAAAATATATTTTAAAAAAGAAGAGTAGGTTTGATACATTGAACACCAATGACCAAAGGCCAGACCAGTTGCGGGATGTCTACACCTGAGGCAAAGGAAAGAAGGGAAAGGGGGGTAAAGGAGGAGGATGCTGGTTGTTGAGGCGCACGTGTGTCGCGCTGTGTCCTTCGCATGTAGCTGAGTTCCTGGCTAGCCTTCCTGATGAACTGAGTGAAAAGATGGATAAGAACTGATGATTTGTAAAGAGAGCTACACAGTAACAGAGTAAGCATGGAGTAATCGTATTAATGTTATGGAGTAAGCATGGAGTAATCACGTTAATGTTATGGAGTAAGCATGGAGTAATCACGTTAATGTTATAGAGTAAGCATGGAGTAATCACGTTAATGTTATAGAGTAAGCATGGAGTAATCACGTTAATGTTATGGAGTAAGCATGGAGTAATCACGTTAATGTTATGGAGTAAGCATGGAGTAATCACGTTAATGTTATGGAGTAAGCATGGAGTAATCACGTTAATGTTATGGAGTAAGCATGGAGTAATCACGTTAATGTTATGGAGTAAGCATGGAGTAATCACGTTAATGTTATGGAGTAAGCATGGAGTAATCGTATTAATGTTATGGAGTAAGCATGGAGTAATCACGTTAATGTTATGGAGTAAGCATGGAGTAATCACGTTAATGTTATGGAGTAAGCATGGAGTAATCATGTTAATGTTATAGAGTAAGCATGGAGTAATCGTATTAATGTTATGGAGTAAGCATGGAGTAATCACGTTAATGTTATGGAGTAAGCGTGGAGTAATCACATTAATGTTATGGAGTAAGCGTGGAGTAATCACGTTAATGTTATGGAGTAAGCATGGAGTAATCACATTAATGCTACGGATTCTGCTGTGTCTCCCCAAAATATATATTCAAGTCCTAACCCCAGGTACCTGTGAGTGTAATCTTATTTGGATTACACGGAAAATGTCATTAGTTAAAGTGAGGCCACTGAGGTGGGCCCTCATCTCCCCTGGCTTGTATCACTGTAAGAGGTGAAGAGACAGAGAGAGATGCTCAGGGAAGGCAGCCTGGGAAGATGGGGACAGAGACAGGAGTTACCATGCCACAAACCAAGGAACACTGTGGGCTACAGGACAGCAAGAGATGAGGAAGTATCTTTCCCTGGAGACTTCAGAGACAGTATGGTGCTGCCCACATCCTGAATCCAGACTTCCAGCCTCCCAGACTGTGCGAGAATGAACTTCAGATGCCGAGCCACTCCATCAATGGTGCTTTGTGACGGGAGCCCTAGGGAACTGACATACACGGGAGGCGGGTTTGCAAGTGTCTGAAACGGGTCAGAAACCTGGTCTATGATTTTCTTTGTTCCAAAGGGTGCTACTAAACCATCTTCCCAGCCACACTAATCGCAAGTTACCTATAGGCTGGGTGGGCGTAAGCTACTCCGACTGGCCTTAAAAGACAATGTGTTAACACGTTTTATACAATTTCCCTCCAGAAAATAGAAAAGAGGACATTTCTCAACTCATTTTAAGAGGCCAGTATTAACCTGATCCCCAAACCAGAAAAAGACAGTACAAAAATGAGAAAAACTTCAAACCATTATTTCTCATGAGCTCAGACGCACAAAATCCTCAGCAAAATATTAGCCAGTTGGATCCAGCGGTGTATAAACAGAGCCAAATAGGATTTATTTCAAGTGTGCAAGGCTGGGTCAACATTTGAAAATCCATTAACATAATCCACTGTATCAATAGGCTAAAGAAAAAAGGCATATGACCATATCAACTGATGCAAAAGAATTTTAAAAACTGAAAAAAAATCCGGTACCCATTCACGATACAATTTCTCAACAAACTAAGAATAGAGAGAAATTTCAAACAAACAGAAAAACCCCACAAAACCCAACAGCTAACGTCATACCTAACGGTGAAAGTCAGAACCCTGCAGAGAGGATGAATAACAAGGCAAGGTTGCCCACTCTTACGACTCTTACACATACATTCAACACAGAGCTGGGAAAACAGTGTACTCATTGGACCTTTCTGAATTTCCCACCAGTAGAAGCCAACAGCTGGATTTCCATCTCACCTTTGACAGGTCAAGGTCTCAAGGATGCAGCACATGGGCCCCAGCCCAAGAATCTAAGAGATCTGAACAGCAGCATTTCGGTACGAGGTCCCTCCAGCTGGCCTCTTCCTTGGGCTTTAATTGTTTTTTTAATAAATAATTTCCCCTTTGCATTGATTATTGAATTCAAACCCTCACAGCATCCCTTTTTTCTTTTGAAGTTAAAGAATTTCCCAGCTCACCATCAGTCTTGTCCAAGCTAAGTGAGAAGCATCTAAATTGCATGCTGTTTTATATTTCCTGAAATCTGGGTTTCAATCCCTCTACAAACTGCAAAATGTTTTCTTGTGTGCTGTCCCCTCCTCCCTCCTTAGCAGAAGGACCTCCTTCCCTGTCCCCTCACAGCACGCTGTGCACGCTCTCGTCGCCACACTTGGCAGCTCCTGTGAACAGACTTGTGCAGGTGTGTCCGTCTTACGGCAGCTCCTGGAGGGAACCCAAGGCGGCTAGTGGAATGTCTTCTCCTTAGTACAAGAGAAAAGCCAAAACCAAATCAATTGTCTTTGAATTAAGCCGACCACATGGTGCTCTCTGTGCTTTTAAGTAGAACTGCACTCCATAGGGTTTTCATTCTAAGCTGTGGCCTTTTGGAAGCAGGTCACCTGGCCTTTCTTCTGGGACACTTCTGAGTCAATTCAAACTACTAACCTCTTAGTCACTTTAACCTTGAGTGCCACCAAAGAATTCTTTGGCTTTGGTGTATAGTTGAATTGAAAAGTAGTAAAGAGTTGACCTGCTAATTCAAAGACTGGCAGTGCGAATCCACCAGCTGCTCCTTGGAAACCCTATGAGGCAATCCTACTCTATCTTACAGGGTCGTTATGAATGAGAGTCAACTACATGGTAACGTGCTTGGAATTTTTTGTTTATTGTTGGCACAGGAGCCCTGGCGGTGCAATGGTTAGTGTGCTTGTCTGCTAATCAAACAGTGATAGTTCAAACAGCCAGCTACTCCATGGTTAGATGTGGCAGCCTTGGAACCCCAAGGCACGTTCTACTGAGTCCTGTAGGACCCCTATGAGTCAGAATTAACTCACCCGCAGTGGGTTATCTTTGGCAGGAATCCCTGGATGGTGCAAATAGTTAAACACTGGAATACTAAGCAAAAGATTGGCAGCAGCTCCAATCCAGCCAAAGGTCCCTCAGAAGAAAGGCCTGGCAATCTGTTTCTACAAGCTCACAGTCTTGGAAACCCTATGGAGCAGTTCTACTCTTGATGAATGGAGTCCCAATATCTGGTGTCTGTGATGGAACACTGGAGAGATGAAGAAGCTGAGACTCGAACACACTAACAGACTCCATCAAGGTCACAGAGCTAGCTGATGACACAGCTGGCTTGTAACACTTATCTCTTACCTTGCGTTTGGATGAACACTTTTTACCTGCTTATGTCCTGCCTGGTGTTTCTGGAAGGACCCTATCCCAGGAACTCAGCAGAGGGTTGAATTCCTTCCCTGGCATGGAAGCTAAAGAGACAGAAGCAGCCTTGTTCCTGGGGTGCAAAGGCAAGGCAACAACACAGAAAAACTGCCGAGACTCTCAGAGCCTCTGAAAACACCATGCGAACCACAGAGCACTGCCTATCACAAGTCCAACAAAGTTTCTCCCTGCTGAACTCTGAACTTTGAGAAGTCTGAAATCTTTAGCAATTGCTTCTTGCCTGCAGGATAGATGCAGTTAGGGCCATGCCTTCTGGGCATGCCCTTAGCTGTAATTCTCATTGAAGTTCCTTCACTGCTGCTTTCAAAACTGCTCAAATGCCTTCACTCAAGGGTTCTTAGCACTTACGTTGATAGGGAATACTTCAAAGGGTACATCTTTACTTTATCAAATCTCATCTAATTTTGCAGAAAGAATCAAAGAGATTTATTTTAAGTCTAGTCAAGATTGCCAACCAGGACGGAGAGGGGGCAACGATGTCTTGTCGTCTGGGTAATTAACCTAAACAGAAGGGTCCCCAGGATCCAGTGGTTAGTGACTATCGAGTCTTGGAGACTCTGAGGGTGAGGTAGGGGCCATCTCTAAGTGAAGGGACATTGGGAAAAGGTCATCCTGGGACTTGTGGCTGGCAATTGCCGTCAATGACAAGATGGGCCTTCCGACAGACAGACAATACAACGAGCGTCAGTGTGCCTGGCAGTCCTTAAAGAGGACGCTGTCTGCATACTGTTGGGGAGCCCTAGCTGTGGGCAGCCAAGGCCCCCGGTATTAACCTCCACCCTGGAGGCAGAAAGAGCAACGTGTCTCTTCTCTGGACCCGGCACTTTTTATGCAATTCCAAACTTGATGGCAGTGCTAATTTACCCCCGTACCTGCGTTTGAAGCTGGATCCAGGCATGAATTCAGCTGCATAGCCAGACGGTGATTTCCCACTGAGCTATTATAATTGTTACAGTAAAGTGTCCACCTGCGTACGGCACACCAGGTCAGGAGGGGGGTGCCATTGCTTTTGGTGTTCAGAAAAGTTCTCTGTGGCTCAGAGAGGCGATGGTTCTGGCTGGTTTCACATCATCTTAGATATCTGCCCAGGAGAAGCCGTTTTGTATTGAAATTGAACACGAAGGCAAAAGGCTTGGAATTCAGTCCTCGGTGTCCTCAGCTCTGGGGTCCCCCTTTTCAAAAGCTCTTCAAAAACTCCCACACACAATCTGCTCCTGCTCCTATGGTGTTGGACATTTAAGGGAGTCACACTCATCTACCAGCCTTTGGGAAGGTCACTGAGAAATGAATGGGGACCTTTGTGTGCAGTCCGTGCAAAGCTACTATAAAAGGGTCCCACGGCCCAGACATCTGCCCACACGCTCTGGTCATCAAGAGGTTTAGTGTCACTCTGTCTTCCCTGCAGGGAAGAAATCAGGCCAGGCCTAGGGAGGCAAAGAAGTCAACCTGAGTCCTGGCTTTCAGGTGCCCCTACCCCCAGTGCACGTGCACATGCGCGTGCACACACACACACACCCTTGGCACACACAGGCTCTTTACCTCCTGGCTATGACCTCGTTCAAGGTCTCTGGGTGATGCAAATGGTTTACACTCATCTATGAACCTAAAGGTGGGCAGCTCAAATCCATGAGCAGCAGTGTGGAAAAAAGACCTGGCCATCTGCGTCTATTGTTCCCTCTTTCTTTTTCTGCCCTGGGTTCTCACTGTCCACTTATCATACAGTTCTTTCCTGTGTTCTCATCTGTGCTTTGTTGGCTTTTTGGTCTTGGGTACTTGATTGAACCAAGAAGCATGTTCCTCACGTTTGTTTTTGTTTGTTTCATAGGTCTCCTTAATCTGTGGCTGAAAGGTAGACCCAAAGAGTAGCTTCAGTTTTCAGACAGCAGGAAGTCTGGAGGCCATAGTCTCGGGGACTTCTCTGGTCTTCGTCAGACCAATAAGTCTGATCTCTTCTACGAATTTGAATTTTGTTCTACATTTTTCTCTCACTTTGCCTGGGATCCTCTATTGTGATCCCTGTTAGAGCAGATGGTTCCAGCCAGGCACCATCTAGTTCTTCTGGACTCAGGCTGGTGGAAGCTGTGGGTCACATGGTCCATTAGTCTTTTGGACTGATGTTTTCCTGGTATCTTGAGTTTTTTTCATTCTCCTTTGTTTTATATGTGCTGGGACCAATAGATGTATCTTAGGTGACTGCTCACAATGTTTTAAGACCCCAGACACTATTCACCAAAGTAGGATGTAGAACATTTTCTTTATGAACTGCTATGTCAATTGCCCTAGATTTCCCCAAAGACTGTGGTCCCTAGCCATCAGCCCCAGTAACTCAGTCCCTCTAAGTGTTTGGATGTTTCTAGGAAGCTTCGAGGGGCCCTGGTGGTGCAGCAATTAAGGAGACAGTTGCTAACCAAAAGGGCAGCGCTTCGAGTCCACCAGCCGCTCCTTGGAAATTTTATGGGACAGTCCTAGTCTGCCCCCTGGGTTTGCTATAAGCCAGAATTGACTTGATGGCAATGCGTTTGCCTTGTTTTTAGGAAGCCTTTATGATTTTGCCTTGATCAAGTTGTACTAACTTGTGTATTGTCTTTCCCTTACACCAAAGTTAGCACTTGTCTATTACCTAGTTGGCGGTTTTCCCTCCCTAGCCCTCCCTGCCTAGACACTATCCAAGATTGTATCTGGCAGTAAAAACTTTGTTGGGTTTTTATGATAGTGGTCTCATACAGTATTTGTCCTTTTGTGATTGACTTATTTCACTCAGCATAATGCCCTCCAGATTCATCTCTGCTGTGAAATGTTTCATGGGTTCATCCCTGTTCTTTATCATAGTATTCCATTGTGTGCACGCACCGTAAGTTGTTGATCTGTTCATCTGATGATGAGCACTTTGGCTGTTTCCATCCTTTTGCTTTTGTGAGTAATGTTGCAAGGAGCATGGATGTGTATATACGTCTATTTGTGTGATGATTCTTGTTTCTCTAGGATATATTCCTAACAGTGGGAATGTGGGATCGTATGGTATTTTCATTTCTAGCGTTTTGAGAGGACGCAGTATCATTTTCTGCAGTGATTGTACCACTTTACATTCCACCAGCAGCATGTTAAGAGTTCCAGTCTCCCTGCAATCTCTCCAATGTTTGTTATTTTCTGTTGTTGTTTTGGTTTTGGTTTTCTGGTTTTTGAATTTCATGCCAATAATATTACAGTGAAATGGTGTTTTGTTGTAGTTTTGATTTACAGTTCTTTAATGGCTAACAACTGTGAGCATTTCCTCATGTGTCTGTTAGTCACCTGAATGTCTTATTTGGTGAAATGTCTGTTCATATCCTTTGCCCATTTTTAAATTGAGTCATTTGTGTTTTTTTTTTAGTTGTTTTTGTTGAGGTGTTTAAGTAGAGCATAGTCAATTTTTTTTTCCCAGTCTGTAGTTCTCTTTTTCCTCTTTTGATGAAGTCTTTTGATGAGCATAAGTGTTTAATTTTTAGGAGCTCCCAGTTATCTAGTTTATCTTCTGGTGTTTTCCAATTTTAGCTATGGTTTGTACTCTATTTATGCCATATACAAGGTCTGACAATTAAGTCCACAAATTTAATTATTCTAAGTGCTACATACATCATTACTGAATAGCACTACAGTCATCTTTGAAGTACAGCCCTTGTGAAGCTATGCACTGATGCCGTCATCTAGCCTACCCTTCAAAGCAATTTGGAAACTCTTTCTAGAATGGTCATTGTGCACACTGGCAAGGAGGCAAGTTCAGGAACTTAACTGTATACTTGTCTCTAAGGAAATTTTTAGCCAGTAAACAAATAACTGTATTGAAACAGCCTCCCTAACTCACCTGATCCGGCCCCCAGTGATTTTTTTCCTTTACCCAAAGATAAAGGAAGTAGTGAAAGGAAGACATTTTCATGATATTCAGGACATCATGAGTAATATGATGGACAGCTCTGATGGCCATTGCAGAAAAAGACTTCCAAAACTGCTTTGAAGGGTGGACTAGGCACTGGCATCAGTGCATAGCTTTCCAAGAGGAGTACTTTGAAGGTGACCATAGTGATTATTTAGCAACAAGGTATGCAGCACTTTTTCCAGAACAACTTTGCAAACTAGTCAGGGTTTGTGTTAGGGCCTCTAGTGTTGTCCTTATTTTTTCTTCCTTAATCTTTATTGCTTTGTTGTTGTTAGGTGTTGTTGAGTCGGTACCAACTCACAGTGACCCTACGTGCAGCAGAACAAAACACTACTAAGTCTTACTCCATGTCCACAATCATTTCTATGCTTAAGCCATTGTTCAGCCACTGTGTCAATCCATCTCATCAGGGGGCTTCCTCTTTTTCACTGACCCTCCACTCTGCCAAGAATGATGTCCTTCTCCAGGGACTGATCCTTCCTGACAACATGTCCAAAGTAAGTAAGATGCACTCTTGCCATATTTGCTTCCAAGGAGCACTCTTGTTGTATTTCTGCCAGGACAGATCTGTTTGTTATTTTGGCAGTCCATGGTACATTCAACATTCTTCTCCAGTACCACAGTTGAAAAGCATCAATTCTTCTTCTGTCTTCTTTTTTCATAGTCCAGCTTTTGCATACATATGATGCGACTGACAATACCATGGCTTGTGTCAGTCACATTTTAGTCTTCAAGATGACATCTTTACTTCTCAATAATTGAAAGAGGTACTTGGCAGCAGATTTTTCCAGTGCAATGTGTCTTTTGATTTCTTGACTGCTGCTTCTATGGGCATTGATTGTGGGCCCAAATAAAATGAAATCCAGGACAACCTCAATCCTTTCTCCATTTAGGACAATGTTGCTGACTGGTCCAGTTGTGAAGATTTTTGTTCTGATGTTGAGGTGCAATCCATACTGAAGGCTGTGGTCCTTGATCTTCATCAGTAAGTGTTTCAAATCTTCTTCACTTCCAGCAAGTAAGATGGTGTCGTCTGTGTAACAGATCGTTGATAAGTCTTCCTCCAATCCTGATACCTCGTTCTTCATAGAATTCAGCTTCTCAGATTATTTGCTTGGCATACAGAATGAAAAGGTATGACGAAAGGATGCAACCCTGAAACACACCTTCCCTGACTTTAAACCATGCAGTATCCCCTTGTTCTGTTTGCATGACTGCTTCTTGATCCATATACAGATTTCTTAAAAGCACGATTAAGTGTTCTGGAATTCCCATTCTCTGCAATGTTAGCCATAATTTCTTATGATCCACACAGTCGAATGCCTTTTCATAGTTAATGAAACACAGGTAAACATCTTTCTGTATTCTCTACTTCCAGTCAAGATCCATCTAACATCAGCAATGAGATCCTTGGTTCCATGTCCTCTTCTGAATCTGGCTTGAATTTCTGGCAGTTCCTTGTCAATATACTGTTGCAGTCACTTCTGAATGATTTTGAGCAAAATTTTACTGGCATGAATACAGATCTCTTCCAGCCGATTGTCCAGGTAGCTGTCCATCTGACTGGAAGAGATAGGATAGGAGGAGTAGAGACAGAGTGAGCAGCCTGCACTTGTCTGTCAGCGGAGGCTTGCTTGTTACTGTGCCGCTGGAAGCTATGCCACAGACATTTAAGTACCAGCAGGGTCGTGTATGGTAGGCAAGTTTCAGCTGAGCTTCCAGATTAAGACAGAATAGGAAGAGGGACCCAGCAGTCTACTTCTGAGAAGAATTACCTGGAAAAAACTTCGTGAATAGCAATGAAACATTGTTGCCTCTTGATATTTATATTTATCTCTTTGATTCACTGTTAGTTTTAGAGCATATTGTGAGATATAGTATAGGTCCAGTTTCACTTTTTATTTACTGCCGGACATCCAGTTTTGCCAGCACCGTTTGTTTAAAAAATTGTCCCCATTTAATAGCCTTTGGAGCTTTGTCAAAGATCAGCCTACCACAGTGGATAGAGTCACATCTAGGTTCCTAATCTTGCTCTGTTGGTATATGCATCAGTTGTTGTACCAGTGCTGGGCTATTTGGAGAACTGTAGCTGTATAACAGATTCTGAGGTCAGACTGCCTGAGTCCTCCTCGTTCGTTCGTTCTTCTTCAAAAATGCTTTGTTTACCTAGAGTGTCTTTTCTGCCCATATCAAGTTAGTGATGGGTTTTTCTATCTTGTTGAAGAATGCTATTTGTATTTTAGATTGAGATTACATTATATCTGTAGATCGCTTTGGACAGGATTGACATTTTCATAATACAGAGCCTTCCTATCCATGAACATGGTATATTTTTCCATTTACATTGGTCTCTTTCAGTTTCTTACAATAGTATTTTGTAGTTTTCTTCATATAAGTGTTTTATGTCCCACGTTAGATTTATCCTTAAGGATTTTATCTTTATTTTACAATATTGTTTTCCTGATTTCCTTTATGAAGTCCTGTTTGTTGGTCTATAGAAATTCAACTGAGTTTTGTATGTTGATATTATATGGAGGGTTTTTAGGAGACCTGTGGCCTCAGAGGGAGAACTCAGGCTCATCCCTTCTTTCTGACCACCTCTTCATAGAGAAGGCAAAGGTCTGGTGAATGAAGGCTTAATCTCAGCAGGTACAGTCCCTTCTTCACACATGAGGAGTTGGGGGTACTCTCATGCAGTCAGAATTGCTAAAATGAGCTCCTCTGGGATTAAAGCAAAAATCCAGCTCCTTTCTTAACCAACAATTTAAAGCTTCCAAGGAAAGGTACCATCCTACTGTGGCCTGGGTCGTTATGGACCCACGGCCTGGTAGAAACACTCTTTCTGCCTTCTATTCCTGTGCATTTATTTAATCAGATGGGCCATTCTCTCCTTTACTGGAAATGAGTTAAGGCAGATACAGAAGGGAAATCAGATGTGGTTGAGCAGTGGGCTAGGAGGAATTGCCTTGACTGTCATTCGTGCGCTATAAACCAGTGGTCCTTGGGCTCAGAAGGCACGCCTTAGAGCTGCTGATAGGGACTGAGGAGGCTGAGGAGGCAGAGAAGGTGGCATACTGGGCTTCCTCACCCACTTCAGTCAGAACACAAGCTTGTCAGTCTCATACATGTTGCTATCGTTGCTGTCAGCTGCCTGTTAAGTCAGCCCTGGACTCATGGTGACTCCTTCTACAACAAGAACCGTTATGATCCGTAGGATTTTCACTGGCTGATTTTCAGAAGTAGATCACCAGACCTTTCTTCCTAGTCTGTTTCAGTCTAGAAGCTCCACTGAAACCTGTTTAGCATCAGAACCACATGCATATACATGAGTTCCAGGGGGGAAGAAAAATTACTATTAAAAGTAAAAAATCCTACTGATTTTGTCCACCTCCCTCATTTACACATAAGAAAGCTGAGACCTTGGTAAGGTTCCACGACTTCCATGTGTAGCTAGTTAGCAGCCACAAGGAGGCCAGAATCCATCTCTCCACTCTGTACCTGGGACTCTTCTGATGAGTGACGGATTTGGAAGAGTAGCCTGGGGGTCTGCAATATGAAAAGTAATTTTGGAGGGAAGAGAAAACACCCAGAGTCAGAGAAGCCTTGAGAAAACATTTTCCCTTTCCTGATACCAAATCAGGTAGGGCAAAGTGGCTGCACAGGCTCTCCCAGAGTCCCTCAGCCTCTTTTTTATGGGGGAATGTTGCAGTAAAGAAGCAGAAAAATAAGTTCATACCCATTTCTGGAGACTTCCACTCAGGGCCTTGTGACTTCCTTTCAGATCCTTAGCCCCAGGAGCCTCAGAGGACAAGCCCTCACCTCAGTGGGTGGTCATTGGCTGAGGATATTGTTGGGTGCTCATCCCTAAATTCTTTTGAGGCTAGTTTCATTGCCTTGGAGCCCCAGGCTAATTAGTTAGCCATAATAATGCCACTAATTGATTGCAGTAAATGACCTTAGACATACAGTTATGACCTCTAGCTGTTTGATGGAACGCTTGTCTTTCTCTGCTCTTTCTTCTCATTACTAACCTTCCTGTTATGGTGGGTCACAAAAGATATTGAACAGGAAGAGACCTCCAAGGTCATCTAGACCAATGCCTTTATTGTACAGAGAAGGAGGCTGAAGCTTAGAAAGAAAAAGTAGACTGCTCAAGTTAAGAAAAAGTAAAAATAAGAATAGGCCTATGCTTCTGTGGTAGGAGAGAGAAGAAATTGTCTCATCTCTCCCCCAGACTGATATCTCCCTCATCTCAAACCACATGTATCCTCTTCCTTGAGCTACGAGGCCCTCTATTCAATCCCCTAACCCCTGTACCCCAAATCTTATTCTAAAAACTGCTGTCCCATTGATAAGAAAGTCTAGCTTCTGAATAAGTCATAGTATCTATCCCTTTACCGCTCCAGTGGGCAAAGTCATACAGTAGATATCTTCAGAAGACTTTGGTTAGTGGGAAACCATGATACCATGGTAGTTAAGTGCTATGTCTGCTAACCAAAAAGTCAGTAGCTTAAATCCCACCAGTGCTCCTTGGAAACTCTATAGGGCAGTTCTACTCTGACCTACAGTATTGTTATGAGTCAGAATCAACTCAACGGCAGTGGGTTTTTGGTTTTGGTTAATGCAGGTAGTAGAGGACAGGCAAATGAGCTCCTGCTGCTCCAGAAGTCAGTTGCTACCCTCGAGTCTGAGTCAGGTCACATTTTATGGCCTGTGAAGGACTCCTACATTTGGTTAGCTGTCACCCAAGCTCTGATTCCAAGGCAATGAATCAACTAAGTAAGAACTAACCTAGAGAAAGTGAGTCAGGTCAGCTAAGACTACCTTCAACTAAAAGGTTCTTTCATTTAATTGAGGCAATATAAAAGTCATCAAAATACTGAAACATGAAAGGGACTAATAGAAAGAGATCCTGATTTCCAAATCATGGAGCAAATATGAAACAAACAGGGGGCTAAAGAATGCTTGCCTGAGCCAATCAAAACAAGAACAATAAATGGCAAATCAAGGTGCTGATGAAGAGGTCCAAGGAAAAATGTCAACACCTTTCCTGGTTTATGAGAGTCATGGCTGTTTACCTCCTTTGCTCTAATTATTTCTATCCATTTCTCTTGCAATCTTTAAATACTTCTAATTTTTATGTTCATTTAGTTATTCATCCAAAAAAGAAGAAGAAAAAGGTCAAGGTCAAGATGTTGGCTGTACCTTCATTCCCACTCAGCACACTTTCTACTCCCCCACTCCTCCCCATCCAATCTCTCCTTCAAAATGAGACCAGGATGAAAGTACAGCAGAGTCTGTGCATTTTAAAGAGTCAGCCTATTTTCAACTATAAAATAATATGTGGCATAGAAAACAGCATGTAGGATGAAAAAAGATCCTGTTTAGTTTCAGTGTGACATTTGCCTGGGGGAAGAAGTGCAGAGCTCACTGGCAAGCCGACTGTTGAAGCCCTGACCAGTCAGTTACAAAGTGTCATCATTTAATATGCCAGTCAGCTCTGCCTTTTCGGGCCGATCACTCCTTTTGTGCTGACGAGAGGGTGGTGGGGGTGCAGAGGAGAAATCCAGGAGAGGAGGGTGGGCACAGGCACATGAAAGATGGTAAGGGGCCCACAAGAACAGAAGGTTATAGGAACGCTTTATTGCTCAGTTGCCTGCTCCACCTCTGTGTCTACCTCACTGGTACCCACTGGGGTCAAGGGTCAGGGCCCAGTGGTTCTAGGTCACGGTAGCTACCAAGGTGAGGCTTCTGTACCTTAAGAGCCCACAGCCAACTCACATCATAGACATGGGTACACTGGGCCCCAGCACCTGAGAACTGACCAGTGTTCACAGAGCTTGGGTCATCTTCCGGCCCCAGATGTTCCCAGAAACACCAGCCTCTCAAGCTATGGGCAAAAAGGTCAACAGATCTGAACCTGTTACCACCTCCTGCAAACTCAACACATTTCACTGTCTAGACATCAGTTCAAGATCCCTGCTTCCTTTCATGATCGTAAGCTTTGTATCCAACTTACCATTAACAGGGTTCAGCCAAGGCAGGGCTTTTGACTCTCTCTCCCCCCACTGCGGCCCCCTCTCCGTCTGTCAGCCTTTTCTTCATCAACTATATTTGTTACAATCAAGTCCCGTCAACTGTCACAGCTTACATACAGACTGCCAGTAAATATGTCTTTCCACTCATTAGACATTCCTCCCCGTCACCTTGGGATTTCTACCTTGTCTATCTCACTCCAAAAAACTTTTGTTCAGAAGTATGAGACACCCACTGAGCAATGTCAGCTTGCGGCCATTACCTCAGGAAGTGACAGAAAACACCCAACTGTCACTCATTAAGATCCATTTTTTCCAGAGTTGATGTAAGTCAGACTTTGCCCCCAAAACGAATCATGATTTATTTAATATATTTGCTTCTACAAGTGTCAACTCATCAGCTTAAAATGTTCCTCCTTTAACTCTATTGAGGACTGTACAGAAAGTTGTCTTTGAAACCTAGTTTTTGCTTTAAGGCTTAATAATTAAAACAGAACCAAGAACAGTCAAGACTCTGCTCTATAGGTGCACTTTGGTGGCCCCTGTTTTTCTAATTATATGTACAAAGCACTCATGTTGGAATTATCACTGGACACGCTAGGAAAATTGCCTCCCACTGGGCACACTGGCTCTTTCTGCCGGGTGCACCAGGCTGGGGCAAGATGAAATGAAAACCAAGGATGGTTTGAAAGCAGGGACCAAAATAACAATTAGGGAAGCAAGGAGGAGAAAAAGGCAGTTACTTAATTGCTCGGCCCCTGTGCCAGCAGGCAGCTCCCTGACACTGCGGGAGCAGAGGGACCCAGGAGGAAACAGTGCTGTCCAGAGGCCTGGGGGTGCACACAAAGGTGCTTCAGCTACAGCTCTCTGGGAAAGATGCCCGAGGCCTCACTTTGGCCTGGATTTCTGGGGAGATCAAAGCCTGAGCCAAAGAGGAAGGTGATTTGATGGGCTGATGGCTTCCTAAAGGGGTCTCCAGTCCAAGGTCATTTCTAGCCACCATCCGCTGTTTCAGATTCAGTCTGGCCAGTCTCTTCCCCTGGGGAACGGGGAGGCTGAGCAGCATGGCAGCCACTTGGAAGGCCAGAACAATGCCTAGCAACATGAAACCCTTCTAGGTCTGGCAGCAGGAGCTGTGACTAATTCTCACACTACATGGAGGTTTGCTTTTCAGAGCACAGGACCCAATGTGAGAGCCATTCTGGGCCAGCCTTCATCACCAAAAAGACAGACCCCAGACTCATACACACACCCAAGTTAGTGCTACTTGGTGAGCACAGGCCCAGAAGAGTAGGAGAAGGAAGGAACCATGCAAACTGACCCAAGGTGAGGTTGGAGGCCTGGGGAGAGAGTGAGGTTTCTTTCATCAAACATGGCTAAGCTCAACAATCACTGGGTGGGGTGTGGCCTTGGAGACCCAAACCTCAAAGGGCATCTAGGCTCACAATTTCCAGTCTTGCAGTCTCCCCCACCACCTGGCTGAGGGCTTAGATCTCATGCCAGGACCTGATCTTTGTTTTCATTACTGGTTGCCATTGAGTTGGCTTCCATTTATGGCCACCCCATAGACAGCAGAAAGAAATGTCATCTGGTTCTACACCATCTTCGTAATTGTTTCTATATGCAAATCCACTGTTGCAGCCTCTGGTGTATTACGAGTGTTTTCCAACTTACAGGGCTCAACTCCCAGCACTCTCTCTCACAATATTCTGTTACAATCTGCAGGGTTTTCACTGGATAATTTTTGGAAATAGATCATTAGGCTTTTCCTCCTACTCTCAGTCTGGAAACTCTGCTGAAATCTGTGTACTATGGGCCATCCTACTAGTAATTCAAATACTGGTAGCATGGCTTCCAGCATCACAGCAATACACAAGCCACCACAGCATGGTTAAGTGACTGTGGTGGTAAAGTTTACAGCACCCAGTGTTCCCATGCTGTCTCCCATCCAAGTACTAATCAGGCTTGGCCCTGCCTGGCTTCCGAAATCAGACAAGACTGGGTGTGTTCAAAGTGATATGGCCAGGAGGGCTGAAAAGTGGAATTTGTCCTATTCTACTTCAACTCACCTCCAAAGTTCATAGGGTGGAGAATTCCACAAATGTAAGTAAGAAGGAGTGTCAGAAATCTGGGCCTCCAATAAAAGCAAATGTCTTCTCCCACCTCAGCTCATTGCCAAAGTGTAGCTTTCCCAGGGAAGCTATCCAAAAAAGAAAAAGAACTAGACCTAATGAGTGACATTTACAATCCCTCTAGCTCCCCAAAATGGCAGGAACGGGGCCACTCGCCACCAAGCAGTCACCACATCCCCATCCTGCTCTTCAGCAGGGCATGACAGCCAAATTGAGGGAGAAAAAACACATTGAAAATCAGCCTGCAAATGGAGCCCTTTCATGTTGCCTACAATCTACAATCTGGAGGGCAAGATCAGATATGCAAGTGTTTGACAAGCTTAAGTCCATGTCCAGCCCTTTATTTCAGTGTGCAGAATCATTATCTGTTGTAGGAACTGAAGGGCTTCACTCTGCAGGGGTACCACAGGAACCTGGCTCCTGCTTGGTATTTGAGCAGGAAGAAGGGCCCAAAGTGGCTCTGGAATCTTGTTTCTCCAACCTCATACTGTCAGAAAATTCCTATGTGTTGCTTTTTAAATATTGTCTGTAGTGATACACAGCTGTGCTGAGAGAGGGCCCTATGTTGTCTATAAACCAGGGTGGGAGATGTTTGGGACTGATGCAACTCCTTGGAGGCAATGAGCCCAAGTGGCCTCCATTCCCTAAACAGGAACAAAAAGAAACAGATGTGTTTTCTTCCTCTGTTGGACGGTTGCCCCAGAGACCTAGCTAAAACCCTACTTCCTCCACGAAGCCTTCACTGGCCAGTGACTCCTTACTCCTGAACCCCTTGAGCATCTGTTGTTGTGCAGAGTATACCAAAACCCAACCCAACCCACGAGCTCTGGCTAATCCTCACACTACGTGGAAGATTGCATTTCAGAGCACAAGGATCCGGTGTGAGACCCATCCTGTGACAACCTTCATCACCAAAAAGACGTAGACCCCCAGGCTCATACAGAGACCCCAGTTAGTGCTACTTGGTGAGCACAAGCACAGAAGAGTAGAAGAAAGAAGAAAATCCATGCAAACGGATCCAAGATGAGGATGGTTCAGTTGGCAAAGAAGTTGATTCTAACTCATAGCAACCTTATAGTTCCATTAGAACTGCCAACCTTTTGATTAGCGGCTTTAGCACTTAACCACTACCCAACGAGGGTTTCCATATCTAGTATTTAAAACAAAAACATACTGCCATAGAGCTGATTCTGACTCACAGCAACCCTACTGGACAGAGTAGAACTACCCCACAGAATTTCCAAGGAGCACCTGGCTGATTCGAACTGCCAGCCTTTTTATTAGTAGTCGTAGCACTTAACTGCCATGCCACCAGGGTTTCTGTACATAGTACAGCATCATTACATTATTCTTTGAGCAAATCTCCATTAAGCCATGCTATGCGCCACTCAGAAGGTCAGCGCTGGAAGGTAGATTGGAAGTCTTCTTCCAATTGATAATAATCATTTGTTTTGTCAACAATGACTTACTGTTCACTTGCCATGTTATTGTTAAGTGCCACCAGGTCAGTTCCTATGTACAGGAGAACAAAACACTGCCTGGTCCTGCACCATCTTCACAATCACTGTCACACTCAACCCATTGGTACAGCCATTGTATCAATCCATCTCATGGAGAGTTTTCCTCTTTTTCACTGACCCTGTACTATAGGGTCCCTATGAGTCAGCATTGACTCAGTGGCAACGGGTTTGGTATTTTGCTGTTGTTGTTGCTTTCTTCTTTACCAAGCATGACATTCTTCTACAGGGACAGCTTCCTCCTGATATCGTGTCCAAAGTACATGACATGAAATCTTGCCATCCTTGCTTCTAAGAAGCATTTTGGCTGTACTTCTTCCAAGACAGACTTGTTCACTCTTCCTGTAGCCCATAGTATGGTCAGTATTCTTTGCCAACAACATAACCCAAATATGTCAGTCCTCCATCAGTCTTCCTTGTTCATTATCCAGTTTCCTCACACACATGAGGTGACTGAAAACACCATAACTTAATTCAGGTGTACTTAGTCCTTAAAGTGACATCTTTGCTTTTTGAAACTTTAAGGAGATCTTTTGCAGCAGATTCAACCAATGTAATGTGTCACTTGATTTCTTGATTGCTGCTTCCATGAGTGTTGATTGTCGATCTAAGTAAAATGAAACTCTTGACAACTTCGGTGTAATCGCCAAGATTCAATGTATAGCCCAAAGCTAAATTTTATGGCTTTCTTTTTTTTTTTTTTTTTAATTGTGATAGATAGTTAGATAGAGAGATAGGTACGTTGAGGGAGATACACAGAAAGAGAGCAAAACATTCCCTTTTTCCACATTCTTCGTATGTATAGCATAGTGACACTTACTATGCTCATCATGTTGTTCAACTATCACCATTATCCATGAAAACTGTCTTTGAATATACAAGGGCACTAAGACACTGGAAATGGGGATAGCTACAGAAGTGGGAAAGGACTCACCAAAGGTCACATGCTGTCTATCCACATGCTGCCACCGAGTTAGTTCTGACTCACAGTGATCCCATAGGGTTTCCTCTGCTGTCAGTCTCTGCAGAAGCAGACTGCCTTATTTTTCTCCTGTGGGGCCCTCATGGTCTCATATAGCTTCAGCTGGATAATAATCAATGGCTTTTAACCACAGCATCACCAGGACTCCTTTACCCTGTCTCTAAGGCCTCTACATTCTGGTAGCTCCTAACAAACTGTGTCCCCACTGGTGGTTTAATATGTCTCACCTAGGCTCTGTTCTTTTAGAACTTTCTACCACCAGCACTGTGCTCTCTGAAGTCTCTCCTCCTCACCAGGCTTTCAGTGCCTAGATCAGTGTTTCTCAACATTGGCTGCACACTGGAATCTCCAGGAGAACTTTAAAAACCACTAATGCCTGAGTTTCACTCCAAAGGTTCTGATTCAACTAGTCTGGAGTTACCACCCGAGCAACTGGGATATTTAAGCCACCTCTCTCATCCAAGTGTTTCTAATAAGCTGCCAAAGTTGAGAGGCATCATTCTAGAGCACTGTATCTCCCAGGGATGTGGCTGAAATGCAGATTCCGATTCCCTGAGTTTCTGCTGACACAAGATTCTTCATTTTAACAAGCCCACAGATGATACTTCCGCTCTCCAGGAGGGTAGAACTCCCTGTCTCTGGATGGGAAGAGTTTCTGATGGCTACAGGGAAATGAGATAAAGATGGGGCTTTGCTTAGTATATGGGAAGGAATCATATGCACTTAAAAAAAAAATCCTACCATACCTATTGAATGGATGAATCCAAGCCCTGAGAGAGAACCAACAGCTGTTAAAATCACAAAAAGACGGGCAACCAGAGGCCATGTGCCCCTGATGGAAGGATACAGCATTACCTGTGAATCTGACCAACTATTGATTTACAAGCAACATAGAGGACAGAGGCACATGTAAACCATAAAAAGGGGATGCAATCAGCAAAGTCCAAACTGGAAACCTCCATGAGTCAAAGGACTTGACTTCGTAAACAGATGAATTTCAAGGGGGGGGGGGGAGACAGAGGGTGAACCTATAATTAAAAGACACTTAAAAACATTTTCACCATTAATAGGCATTACTTAGATCCTGATTCAAAGAAACAAGTATAAAAAGTGTAAGTAGAGATGTGAACACTGGATATTTGATAATATTAAGAATTAACGGTTAAAGAGTGTGATGATTGTTTTGAGGCTAAAGTTTTTTTAAAAGAAGATTATTTAAAAAAAAAGATGATTCACATTTAGAGATACAAGCTGGCCTACTTACTGATGGAATGAAAATGATGTCTGGGAAAGAAAAGGTAAAAATGCAGGCTGGCACAGGATTGGCTGTATGCTTATAACTACTGAAGCAGGATGGGTACATGGGGCTTATGTATACTGTTCTATCTTTTAATCAGCTTTATTGAGGTCATTCACCTACCATAAATATTAGCCATTTAAAGCATACAGTTGAGTGACATATTCACAGCTGGGCATCCATCACTAGAAATCGATTTTAGAATATTTTCAATGACCCCTAAAAGGAAATCTGCATCCTTTAGACACAAATCTCCTATTTCCTCTGCCTTCACCCACAACCCTAGTCAACCACTAATCTACTTTTGGTCTACAGATATGCCTGTTCTAGATATTTCATATAAGTGGGATCATATAACATGAAGTCTTTTGTGATTGGCTATTTTTACTTAGCATAATATACAAGGTTCATCCACATTACAGCATGTATCTGGACCACAGATTTTTTTCATATGTCTAAATAATATTCCATTATATAAATACACCACATTTAATTTATCCAGTCATTAGCTGATGGGCATTTGAGTTGTTTTTACTTTTTGACTATTATGAATGATGCTTCTCTTCTATGAACATTCATGTACAAGTTTTGTGTGGACATATATTTTCATTTCTCTTGGGTGTGTACTTAGGAGTGGAATTGCTGGACAATATAGCAACCTTATGTTTGACTATTTGAGGAACTGTCAGCTGTTTTCTAAGTGGCCACATTATTTTATATTCTCCTCTATAGTATTCTATTTTGGCATATTTTCTAAAATTCTTCAAAATGAAATACTGAAAACAAACAAAAAGCCTACCTTCACAGACTGAAAACAACCAAATGTGTCCGTCATCGGATTGGCAACTGTGACTCTTTCTAACATGCTTGGGGCACGCTCACTGACATGGGCACTCTAGGATAAGATTAGAACCCATTTTCACTTTTAATGCCTTCGTGTTTGTTAGATTTTCCTTTCCATATAGGGGATGCAGCCTCTCAAGAAATTTACAAAGATTAGAGTTGGCAAGTCCCCAGAGTAAAGGGAATTAGAGGCAGAGGTCCCATCCTGCAAAGGAGCCAGTAGACGCTCGCATGGTGATTTCCCAAGGTAATTACATAAAATGAAGGCCACAAAGGAAATAATTGCTGTGAGAAGATGAGAAGGGGGAGAGAGAGTCTTCAGAGCCCCAAGGTTAAATGCTGAGGCATAAAGAGATGTAAACAAGAGAAGTCTCTCAGCACAACAATTTTGGAAGTAATGGCGCACGGAATCAACATTCTGCAGGTGTACAGCAAGCCCTTGGCTGCATTATTCCATCTCAGGGTCCTATTTTCTCGTATTAAGAGATCTTTGACTGAAGACACAATTGTCATCCAAAGAAAGGCTAAAATGTCATGTGAATGGCTTGAGTGAGAGGCTGTAACATCTTGGATGTTTGAGAAAAAGCAATGTTAATGGACTTGTGCACTAAACAACATGAAAAGGGAGCCACTGCACAAACCTTTCTACAGCCTTCCTCTGAGAGATATTTCTGGGAACCAAGGCTTTGGTAAAAATATCCTTGGTCATGACAGAGGATGCCTGGGGTCCCATAGTCATGCCCTTGACTCCACCTTGCCCCTTGCACTCAGACTGGGCTGAAATCTCTCTCTGAAACTCTCCAGAGACTTAGCAGATGTTCTCACATAAACCTTGAGGCACGTAAGGTCACTGCCCAGTGCCCCACAAACAACATCTCTGATACCTGAGAGCAAAGCACGCTGGGAGCTCTCCCATCCTGCCAAATAAAGATAAGCCAAGTCATTCTGAAAGTTTACAGGCTCACTAGAACACTGAAAGGAGCACTGTTACGGAATAAGAAGATCAAAACAATAAATTAGAATGTCACCCAGGAAAGAATCTGGATCCATATGACCTACCGTCCTACAAAGAATGATACTTAAAACCCTAGAGGGCGAGGAGCCCCACACAGTTACATCATCAGTTTGCGTCAAGTTGTGAAATTTCACTCCTTTCTCCTACAGAGAAAAATCTGTTGGTGTAGTTGTTAAGCGATATCTCTGAGTCCGCCAACCAAAAGGTCAGCAGTTCAAACCTGCAGAGCACTCCTTGGAAACTCCTTGGAGTGGTTCTCCTCTGTTCTATGGGGTGACTGTGAGTCAGAATCAACTGGATGGCAGCCGGTTTGGTTTGGTTCCCCTACAGAAAGTGGAGTTTGTTAGGGGAAATTTTTGAAGAATATCACCTAAGAATTCTCTCTTTAATGTTACCAGGCATGAGACAGGTCAGGAGACTTAAGATTTTCATATTCTAATATTTCAGTTGGCCAGAATTACAAACTACATCGTAGGAGTTCTTTCAGAAGGCAGCAATAGGCTTTACCTGCAGACTGCGTTGTCCCTGTCAGTGGTGTCTGCAGTGGGAACTTGGACAATGGATTTGAGGGATCACCCAGTCCATCCCTCTTTTTTCAAGGGAGGAAACTGAGGCCCAGAGAGGGGAAGAAATTTCCTGAGGATATAGAGCCTATTTGTTGTGTTGCTGTATTCTTCATCTCGTTGTAGGGTACCACTCACCATCCGTCCAGATACAGAACCCGGAAACCAAAGACACACCTTGAGAAGTGCTGCCCTGATTCCCTCTCCATCCCGTCTCTCCCCAATCTGGCACATCCCATTTCCTCTGTCCTCACCTTAGAAGGGGCTTTCTTTACATCCTGCTTGAACTCCTGTTTTTCAAGCATACACTCTAGTCTCCATTCCCCAGTCACTCTCAAAACTGCAGCTAGAGAGATCTTTTCAAAACTGAAATTCATCACGTCATTATCCCTAGATACAGTGGCCCTAGAGTCAAAACTCCACATGCTGATACCTACAAAGCCCTGCTTTGCCTTACCTAGAACCCTCTCCACCCTCACTCCTCTTGTTCAAGCGACAGTAATCTCTCTATCTGTCAAATACACCCCACGGCTTTTGTGAATGCTGTTCTCTCTCTAACACTCTTATCCCTCTCCTCACTTGATTAACTTTCAGAATTGGCAAGTGTCTTTCCTTGGGGAAGCTTTTCTGACTTCCATTGCTGGGTAAGACTCATGTTTCATGGATTCATGGCAAAGCTTCTTTCTGTGGGACATTATCCCAGTTTATAACCATGTGCTCATTGGGGCAATGAATGGAACATGGTGTCTTTTCCTAGAAAAGGATGGTAGCTGTTTGACTTCACCATTATTTTCCAGCACCAGCAGAGTGGCAGTTAGCAGACATACATTCAGTCATTTTGCATCAGTGTAACAAGGGCAGTTGTGAAAAACACTGAAAGGTTTCTGTATCTGTCAGTAACAACTTCAGTCCCAAAGCTCCCAAGTGCCCCGCATGTAGCCTACATAGACCGTAGTCCATCCAGCCCCTGCCATAGACTTTCCAGACTACCCATAACCCAGTCATAAAAAGGAGAATGTCTGGTACGGCTTTCAAATAATAATGATGCAATGTTTTGACTGTCACTGCAACCTGCACGTAGTAGGCACTTCATAGCTACAAGCTGGTGAGAAAGCAATGGTGGCTCTGGTAGTTTAACCAAGATCTTTCGACTCTTTATTATTCTTTCTACTTTGTTCTACTGCCCAGCCCCTCCCCCCAACTCCCATTCCCCTAACTGGTGTAAAACACTTTGGCTTCCCGCTCTGGAGAGAGCACAGTCAAGGTCACACATGAGTCTTCTGAGCACCCTCACTCCCCACTCCCAGCCTTCAAGAGTGCTCCAGCAAGCAGAAGTGCCCACCCACCTGCCTGGCCTCGGAATCCATGGAGTACAGTCACTCCAGGAGCACAGCACACAGACACGTACGTGTCTCCACAAAGTGATCATATCGTATGTGCACTTTGTGGTTCTAGGCAATATCTATACGATGTCACCCTACTGGCCTCTTACTGGAGGGGAGAGGAGAGGGTGGAGAAGTGGGGACAGGAGATTGTTAAGAAGATATGACATGTATACAACAGAAAGGAGAAGTGTGCTGTCAGTGGGTAAGGAGAGCAGTAGGAACTATACATAAGTGGGCATGCAAATTTAAACCAGATTGTACACTTTCACTCAATCACAATAAATAAATAAAATATTTTTTAAAGAAAAGTGTCTCTAGCTGCCAAGGCTCTGTAGGGAATCCCCTATGTCAGCACAAGTCATGTAACCCAAGAAAACCAATCCACCCTTTCAGAGGGGTGAGACAAACTTGATGTCAACACTATGTCACTCAGTTTTGTTTCGGAAGAAGACAACAAAGAGAAAGCTTTCTTCTACTACAGGAGATACTCAGTTGTAAGCATTTTTAGATACTCAGGCCCCATCACCGTGGTAAGGCTCCCTGACTTTGGGCCCTTGAGAAGGTGGCACCTTTCTTAATGTGGGCTTTCCCACAGTAGACCCTAAAGCAAGGATTACAGTATAAGCATTTTATTTGAGAGATGAGCCAAGAAAGCCCAAGGAAAGGAAGCGAGACCGAGAAGAGAGAGAAAACTACCCATCCACCCACTGCCAGTGAGTTGATTCCAACTCGGTGACCCTGCAGGACAGAAAGGAAGAAGCCCAGAGGATTTGCAAAGCTGTAATACCTACAGAAGCAGACTGCCACGTCCTTCTCCAGTGGAGCAGCTGGTGGGTTTGTGTTACCAAACTTTTGTTTAGCAGCCGAACCCTTAGCCACTGTGCCATCAAGGTTGCTATGGAGAAATCAGGGCTTTGAGCTGCTTCATTCTGGTTCCCAGGAAGTGGGACACAAGAATCATGTGAGAATCCTGTTAAAATGCAGATTCTGATTCAGTATATCTGGGGTAGAGATGCAAATCTCAGCAGAGAACTTAGAAATGCAGATTCTCAGCAGGGGTTCAAACCAGACAATACCTGTTGGAAGCGCTGGGAAAAACAACAGAGGGTGCTAATGGGCAGACCACTGCTGCTGGGGCAACCAGGGCTCAGTTTCCCAACAGACTGCTTCTGTTAGAAGCTCCTGGAAGCTGGAAACATTTATTCTCCTATCTCCTTCCCTCACTGATTGAGGATTCCTCTGTGGAATTTCTGGCTTACCTTGTGATCTGGCCAACCAGTCAGGAGACCACAAAGGGCCTGGGTCCTGGAAACCCATGAAGACCTGAATTTGGACCTACAGCTTACTAGACCGTGAGATAATACATTTCTCTTGGTTAAAGCCATCCACTTATGATATTTCTGTTGTAGCAGCACCAGATGACTCAGACAGGCCGGAAAGCATCTTCTGTAGTGTTTAAACACCTTGGAGGAGAAACAAAGAAAGCTTCACTTTGGACGGTGTCGTTACAGTCAGAAGCCCTGTGCTCTGGATGCCAGCCTTTGGCTTCCGTCTCTACTCTGCAATTTACTCACGGGGCCACGAGTCACTTAACCTCTCTGACCTTCATTTATTTTCTTCTGAAGATTGCAGTGGAGATTAAACTAAATGGCATATATAAAACGATTAGTGCTGTGCTGAGCACATAGACGATATAGCGCCACATGTGTTATTGATTGTAATTAAACATAATAGTAATTAAGTGAAATAAGTCATTTACTGTGGAGAGGCTCATGATCTAGAAAGCTTACCAGACTGTCTAAGAAGTAGACATCACTCTATTTAAAGGCAGGAATCCATAATTTTAACTGAATTTTTTTTAATTCACTCATCTGTTCATTCAGCAAATATTTATTGAGAATGCATCTCAATTATTTCACTAGCTAACAGCCAAAGCAAGGAAGATTAAAACAATTGCTGCAGTAGTTATTTCTCAAATACCTTCTAGTTTCTAACTTCTTTCTATCTTCAGTTGTCTCTGCAGGAAGAAGACAAAACCTAAACAAACCCACTGCATCGAGTCAATTCCAACTCTTAGCAAGCCCATAGGGTTTTCAAGGTTGTAAATCCCTATGGAAGCAGACGGCTGCTACATCTTGCTTCCTCAGAGCCACAGGTGGTCTCGAACCTACAGTATTTTGCCTAGCAGTCGAGTGAATTAACCACTGTGTCACTTGGTGTTAGCTTTGCTCAAAAAACAAAGAATTTCACCCTTGAGCACTGGATACTTTAAAAAAGGGCCGTATGCGTGCGAAACCAGGCAGACCAAAGTTACTCTAAAACAACGATCATGACAGGTTGGGGGGCAGGACACTAAATTAATCAGAATATATTGACTAGAAAAGAAATAACAGCAATGTGAAAAATGTACAATGTCATTGAACATTGCTATAGAAACTGTGGAATGGTAACCCTTTTTGCTAAGCAGATATTCACCAAAAATATTTTTTAAAAAACCTTGGATTTAAATTAGTGACTCTTCTCACTAGCTACATAATTTAGAGGAAGTTATCTAATCGTTTAATAGCTCTTCATCTGTAAAATGGTCAAAGTAACACCCACCTGGCAGAGCTGCAGCAAATGAGAAGGCATTCTACAGATCTCTTCCAGTGTCAGGCACATACTAGGAACTCAACATTCTTGGTTCCTGTCTGCATCTCTGGAAATCCCAGTGGCATAATGGTTAATTGCTATGTCTGCTAACCAAAAAGTAAGCAGTTCAAATTGATGAGGTGCTCCTTAGAAACTCTATGGGGCACTTCTACTCTGTCCTATAGGTTTGCTATGAGTCAGAATTGATTTGACAGCAGTGGGTTTGTTTTCTCACAGGGGGTTTGTGCAGAGATCGGGATGACATGTTAAGCCAGAAATGCAGCTGAGCTCATCCTCAATGCTTCTGTTTTACAAAAGCCTGAACCCCTCTGGACTTCAACTGCCATAAAGCCCAAGACAGAGCCCCTCATTCTTTTGCACCCAGAACAGTGCCTGCACAGACTAAGAACTTTGTCAATATTTGTTGCTAAGTAAATGAAATAAATCTAGCCTGCTTTTGCGAGTGTAATGACATAACAAGGATAATGTGCTTCACAGGTGACACCTTGGGAGTCCTGTAAGATACTTCCAATAAGAGGCATAGCCAATGGGGCAGCTGACACAGGGGAAAAAGCCAGTTACTATTAAGTCAATTCCAATTCATATGGACCCATGTATATTATAGCAGAACTGTGCTCCAAGGGATTTTTCAATAATTGACTTTTGAGAAGCAGTTTGCCAGGGCTTTCTTCCAAGGCACCTCTGATGGCCATTCATGGTACCCAATGATAAGCCAGCTAGGAACTTGGTCCCTTAACATTCTAGCTAACTGGGAGCAAAATGTCTCATAAGATCAGGTTCCACCTGTACTAGGAAGGCAAACCAATGGACTGGAAGGCTCTGTTCTGAAAAGAACACTTAGGATCATAATCATTTCCAACAGACACTGTTTAGTCTAAAAGGTACAATTACAAGGATGCACAAACAGCACAAACTCCACAGAGCCTTGCTACTCAATGTCAGGTCCACAACCAGTAGTATCAGCAGCATCTTGGAACTTATTCAGAGAAGCAGAATCTTAGACCCTTGCCCACACCCACTGAACTGGAATCTGCATTTTACAGGCCCTCTGGTCCCCAGTGATCCTCAAGATTGAATCTGCCTGCATATTAGAATCATCTAGGGGTCTTAAAAAACCCCTGAGGCCTGGGTTCCATCCTCAGAGATCTTCCAACTGGAGTGCAGTTTAGCCAATGTGACTGTAAAAGCTCGTCAGAGGATTCTCCTGTGCGACCCAGGTTGAGGGGCCTGCCTAGTCTACCAGAGGGAGTCAACATAGGGAATGAACCAGCTGTCACTCATGGCCACCCTGTGTGTGTCAGAGTAGAACTGTGCTCCACAATATTTTCAATTCATAGACTTTTTAGAAACAGGTCTTCCTTCTGGGGTGGACTCAAGCCTGTAACCTCCTGGTTAGCAGCCTATGGTGTTGACTGCCTACACTACCCCAAGGTGAAGGAACCCATTTATCCTCATGGGGAATGATTTCCTCCAGTTCTTCACGGTGCATGTACCTGGCTGTTTAGAAAAAAAACAAACCCACTGCTGCTGAGTCGATTTTGATTCATGGTGACTTTATAGGGCAGAATAGAACAGCCCCATACAGTTTCCAGGGAGCACCTGGCGGATCTGAACTGCTGAACTTTTGGTTAGCAGACGTTAACACTTAACCACTACGTCACCAGGGTTTCCACTGGAAAGAAGGCTTTAATTTTATCTGAGGCATTCCCACCAGCCCAGACTCCCACCTACTGAGAGAAGAAAGAGTTAACCCCAAAGTCAGCCTTCTGTTTTCCCCTTTCGTGGGTCCACCCTCGCCTGAGCCCCGTTCACATCACCAGAGTTGGACATCTGGTTCTGTGCCTTGGAAACGTCTCCCCTTCTCATTGCTTCCCTCCCCTGAGGGACAGCTTTCCTGATTCCTGCCCAGAAGAATGACCCTGGGGCCAGCAGGATGCAGCCCCAGAAAGTCCCCACAGCCTCCTCCCAAGCAGACATCCAGGTGAAATTTGGAAGTGATTACATCAGCTGTGGCCGTGGCCGGGGCAGGCCATTCATCAGGAACTTTCCAATCCTCCTAGGAATCTCACTGGGACACGTACAAGGTTCTGGGTAATTTTACATGTAATTAAAAGATTTTCTTTCTTTCAAGGAATGTTCAATTTCCATAGCTCGCCCTCCTTGGAGCACAGTTCCTCTGAGAGCTTCTTTTTGTGTTTTCCAGATTTTTCTCCTCAAATAAGAACACTCACAGCAGATGTAAATCCATTGCATATTTGGCTTCGTTTATCAGCAGATAGTGTTTTTTACACTGCAGAAAGGTTTCTAATGGAATATAGAAAATGTCTTTTCACCCCTGAAACACTAATAAAAAAATTTTTTTTAAAAAAAACCTCCCTTTTTATTTTCTCCAAATTGCGTTTTATAACCCATTCAGCATTTTCAGGGACATAATTAAAACATCAAACAGTTTTCCTGCTGGTTATGCTAAAATTTGAATACTTGAGGCAGCCACTATTATTAGATATTAAAATGGACTTGAGTAGGTATTAAAAAGATCCTCTTAAGTAACTATTCATTTGGGTTTGTTCTGTTTAACATAAAGACAAGCCCTATAATGGGAAAATACCTGTTTCTAATAAAGACCGTAATTGGTAGCAGGAGGATATATTTTTTTTAAATATAAAATATGTATTTTGTTCACTATTTTTCCAGCTTAATGTGGCTAATTTCCCCACTCAATTTTATCCCTAAGGGAAAATAGAGAAAGAAAAGCCATTACCAATACATGAAGCTCAGAAGTTTGCTCTTTCTTAGATATAATTTGCTATCAAGAAGGCTAGTAGCTGGGTAATTTTGGTTTAAATAAGTACATGGTCTGAAAAAGGATAAATTAACCTTTGTAGGACTGAAATTAGATCCCAATGAAGGATTGTTCTAGCTCAGCACACACTGAATCTGGGACAAGGAAACATTACCCAGGAGTAAAAGCCCCAAGGATTCCAAATGCTCCCTGGATGGTGGGATGTGGAAGAGAGGGTGGATAGTCCAGCCAGGGAGAAAAGGCTGGAACAGAAACTGGTGATCATTTCTCTTGTTTTTCCAGGGGTTTGTGGATACTTACTAGATAGAGTTTTCTCTTTTCACAAAACCCCGGCAGGCTCCTCGGAGACTAAAGCATATCAAGTCAATTCACTCAACAAATGCTTGTTGTGAGCTTATCACATGAGAAAGCCGTGTCTGGCATACAGTGGATGAATGCGTGCATGCCATGTGAGACTCAGGCTTTGTCTTCCTGGGGCTGCAATGGAAAGGGAGCGAATCAAGAATACAAGGTGGTGCCTGTTGGTGTACGTGTCGAGTGTCTGATGAATGGCACACATATTAAGGGCTCACAGAGAGTTGCTTTTGGTTCAGGGCATGACCAAAGGCTTCTCAGCAGAGGTGGTATTGAACTGACCCTGAAGGAAACGTGGGGTACAGAAATCATCACCTGTTGAGTCCTTAAAAACAAAACAATCCTTCCGCCTTCAAGTTGGTTCCAACTCATAGCTACCCTATAGAACAGAGTAGAACTACCCCATAGAGTTTCCAAGGAGTGCCTGGTGAATTCATACTGCCAGCCTTTTTGTTAGCAGGTATAGCACTTAACCACTAAGCCACCAGGACTGTGTCCTTAGCCTGCTGGAAATGCTAGCCACACTGCGGTGTGTTGATACTCCCAGAATCTATTTCATACCTTCAGCTCTGCCTAAAGGAACTCATACCCGTAAGTTCTGTCCTTGCTGCCTTTGTGGGACAAAAGGGATGAACAATCCACTGAGCCATAAACATTAACTGGGTGTCTACCCATACAAAGTCCTATTACATGTGGCTGAAAAATGAGAGGAGGTTGTAAAGTTAATGTCTGCAGCTGGCCATCTACTTAAAGATCAGGCTGCGTATCACCACCACCTGCCAGATCTACTCATAGGAAGTGTGCAGTAGTAACCAAATAAGTGCCACAGTGTCACTGCTGTGGAAAGAGAGGATAGGAGGAACCCCTAGGGTCCCAGCAGCTGGAAAGCTAGCTTGAGAATGTTGTCACTATTGTCAGGAGTCACTTATGGTGATCCCATGCACAACAGGATCGGACCCAAGGGAGAACAAAGGACTTGAACTCAGAGCTGATATGCCAAAGGGCCAACAACAACAACAAAAATCATTGCCCTCAAGGCATTTCTGGCTCATAGTGACCCTATAGGATGCAACAGAGGTGTCCCATAGGATCCCCAAGGAGCTGCTGGTGGATTCGAACAGCAGATCTTTGGATTTGCAGCCAAGCTCTTACCACTGCACCACCAGTGCTCTGCAGAAGGGCAGCTTGAGGTAAAGAGCTCAGACAGGAGAACACAGGCAGAGAGGAGGGGAAAGTGCATTCCCAGACTGAGACGCTACTGGCACTTCCAAGCCAGAGAACAAACCGTTTCAATAAGGAGTGAGAGATTTCCCAGGAGGCTAGTTCTTTTGCTTTCCTTGTTTCCTCTGTCCTTTCTAAGCATACCCGTCTCCAACCCTCATCCAGTTTGATGATGCTGGCCAGAGCTATGTTGGGAGGAACAAGAACTGGGAAAGACTCCACTGTCAGATTCTTCTTGATGAAAGCATTTTCCTTCCCAGCCCCATCACCCCCACCCACTCAGAGGGCTGGCCCAAACCTCCAGGCCTCAAGGTTAAGGACCCTGCAGAGCAGGTGGGAACACACCTGGGACTGTCTCCACCCTTCTATGACCTCCCAAACAGAGTCCTGATGGATGGTAAACACAGAAGAAGGCAGAGAGCTCTGTGGAGCGAGGGCCGAACACATATCTGAAGCCAAGAACTTTGTTTCACCACTCTCTGCTGAAGTCAAAACAGCTCCAAGACAATTCCCCGGGGTGTGAAATGGTTCTCTCATCATACAGGGTTCAAAGACACTGTGAGGTGTGTAGTGTAGCTGAAAGTATCTGTGTATAATAATGCCTTTGTGATGCTGTTTTGTTTCTGGCTTGCCTTTACCTGAATTATGTGAAGACATTGTTTGAGGCTATGAAAAAATATGAATAATATTAGGCCTTGAGATCAAAAATCATTTTTTTTATCTCCACAGTTGTTAGCCGCCAATATCCCACGCATGACTCTCAATTTCTAAAACAGTGCTGAAATGCTGCGGAGATCAGGTGAGGGTGGTTTTTTTTCCCTTCTGATTTTTCTTATTTTTATTTTTGTTATTATACACTGGTCTTGATTTTTGAAGCTGTTGAAAGCTGTTTGATGTGGCAAAACCAATCATGGGAAGGGGAAAACACGATTTAAATGGGAGATAAAAGGAGCAATGCGTACATGAATAACTAGATGTCCGCCCAGTGGAAGGCATTCTTTATCACCTTCCAGGATGGCCCCATGTGCCCCAGCAACCCAGCATCCTTTGAGAGGGGTGACTACCAAGGAGCAGGGACCAACACTGGCTGGATATCCAAAGGGGTCTTTTCATGTGAGGCAGCAAATCTCAGGTTCACCTTTTGAAATGACAAACAGGTCTTTTTTTTTTTTTTTTTTTTTTTTGGCCTCTTTTCTCTTTAACTGCTTTGCTTATTTAATGCTTCCTAATGAAGAACTAAGCCTGAAGAACCAAGTGAGTGGTAACCCAGCCAATGGACAGCGCCCACCAATCCCAAGGAGCAAACAAGCACCAAAGCCACAGCTGACAGAAGTTCACCTCAGGATGGCCTGCTTCCACCCATGGTCTCCAGGATCTTCTGTGTCTAACATTCCAGGACCCGCCACATCTAACATTCCAGGGTTGCCCATGACTAACGTTCCAGGATCCCCTATGACTAACATTCCAAGACCTACTACATCTAAGATTCCAGGACCCACCACGTCTAACATTCCAGGATCTGACACGTCTAACATTCAAGAATCCCCCACGACTAACATTCTAGGATCTGCCATTTCAGGATCCCACATCTAACGTGCCAGAATTCCATGTTTAACATTCCAGATCCTTCATGTCTAACATTCCAGGATTCACCACGTCTAACACCTGACACTAGACTTCCAACATCTGCTATATTAAAGGTTTCCTGACAGAGGAAGACAGAACTTGTAGCTTGGCCTTTGACATTAACTAGGTCACAAATTTGAGCCAGCCATTGCCTTTCCTGATGCTCCGTTTCTTCATGCTCTCTCTGTCCTCCCGGGTACTAAGACTCCAAATTAGAGGCCATTTGCTACCTCAGTCTACACTACGCCATATTTCCAACCCAAGTGTGAGTTGTATATTCAAAACTTTAAACCTCCCACTCCTTTAACTCTAGCTGCCCTTGACCTACTTCAGGCACTCCCTACTTCTCACCTTGACTCTTACCAAGGGCTGCTAACCTGGATCCCACATCTCCAGTGTTTTCTCCTCTTCCTTATTTCATTCCACCCCCCACACCACTGTCAGATTCATCAGCATAAGCATTGCTTCAGTTCTGCCCCTAACTTGTCGGAAACCATCAATAGTCCCCAACTGCCTCTCAGTTACACACACACTTCTCAACCTGCCATTCACATTCCTCTACCACCTGCCTCAGAGTACACTTCATCCCTACTGCCCGCCACTCCCCTGAATGCAGCTACTCACTGAGAAAACATCTCCTCTTACTTTTCCACATGCCCTTCCTTGTCTCCCCACCTCCACACATTTGTTCACATTGATTTCTGCTCTGGAATGCTCCTTCCCTGCTACCGTCTTACCCTCACCCCTGCTCTATGCAGATGAAAATGCCTCCCGTCTGATTTATGTACAAGATTCAGCAAACCATTGTTTACATTTGTGAGAAAATGGAAACAACATGAATGTTAAGTTATTGGGCAAGCATGTAATGAATTCATACATCATGATTTTGAAGAATATTTAATGGTGGAGAAAATTTATTGTCTTGTTAAGCCAATAAGCCTCAATAGTATTTATTCAGTATAATCTCTATTTTGTGAAACATGAAGACTGACAATTAAGTTCAGGAACTCATCCTAGAAAAAGTACTACATATCTTGTTGCTGAACATCACCTTCAAAGTACTTTCCTTGGAAAGCTATGCACCAATGCCAGCACCTAGTCCACCCTTCAAAGTAGTTTTCGAACTCTTTTCCTGAATGGCCATCAGAGCTGTCATCGTATTAGCACTAATATCCTGAAGGTCATCAAAATGTCTTCCTTTCAGTATGTCCTTTATGTTTGGGTAAAGAAAAAAGTTACTGGGGCCAGATCAGGTGAGCAGGGAGGGTGTTCCAATATAGTTATTAGTTTATGGGCTAAAAACTCCCTCACAGACAACTAGACAATTAAGTTTGTGGACTTTCCAGCTTGCACAAGGGACATTCCAGAAAGAGCTCCAAAATTGCTTTGAAGGATAGAGTAGATGCTGGCACCAGTGCATAGCTTCCAAAAAGCAATACTTCAAAGGTGACTGTAGTGATATTCAGCAATGAACTACATAGTATTTAAAAAGATTAAGTTCACAGACTCAATTGTTGGACCTTGTATATATTTGTATGTGTGCCTTTATACATGTACATTCATACAGAGGAAACCCTGTGGCACAGTAGCTACGTCTGCTAACCAAATGTCACCAGTTCAAGTCTACCAGATGCTCCTTGGAAACCCTCTGGGACAGTTCTACTCTGTCCTGTAGGGTCACTAGGAGTCAGAATTGACCGGACAGCAGTGGGTTTTGGTTTTGATTCATACAGAGAATACTCTGAAAGGAATAAACCAAAGTGCGGTGTTTTCTCTTTGGGTGCTAGAATTGAGTGTTTTAAGTTTTCATCTCTGTGCTTTTTGATATTTTCTATAATGAACATTTGTTGTTTTTATAGTTTAAAAGTACTACCAAAAATATTGCCATTGAGTCAGTTCTGACTCATGGCAACCCCATGTGGTACACAATAGAATTGCTCCATATGGCTTTTTATATTTTTTCTTTTTTTTAACTGTGATCCTTATGGGAGCAGATTTCTAGAACTTTCTTCCAAAGTGCTGCTAGGTTTCACACAAATACTGTTTGAACTAACCAAGGACCCTAGAAGTGTCATAAATTATAATTATCTTTACAACAGGGCTCAAAAGAAGTCCTATCATTCCTTAATAATTCCTTATATGGAAACCCTGGAGGCATAGTGGTTAAGTGCCATGGCTGCGAACCAAAATGTCGGCAGCTTGAATATGCCAGCTGTTCCTTGGAAACTCTATGGAGCAGTCCTACTCTGTCTTATAGGGTCACTATGAGTCAGAATCAACTCGATGGCACTGGGTTTGGTTTGGTTTGCTTTATATAATATACATTCTTTCCCCAAAAACCTTTCTTGATGGCATGCTCCAACCTCCCAAAAATTTAACTTGCACCAGTTAGAAGTAACCATTTCTTCATTTGAAACCCCTGACTCAGTTCTGCTTCATATTTGAGTTCCTGTGTATGTCTTTCCCTTGCCTTTGATTGTGAGCTGCCTGAAGTAAGGACTCTGCATCACAAATACTTCCTAGTCTAGTGCCAGGCACACTGCTGGAACTCTATTAATATGTTCTGTTTAAACTGGTGACACTTAGACTCTAGGGCTACGGGGCCAGTAACTGTAGTTTGAACTTCTCCATCAGTCATCTTAGACATCTGAGTACATGTCATCCTCTTGTAGAAAACTAGTTTGAAAAGAAGTAGCTCAGCAACCTTTATTTCTTCAGAAAAGAAGACAGAGATTGGTATTAGAGCTGAAGAGGAAGCCAGCTCCAACTCACCTCTGGACTCTGGTCTCTTTTGTTAGCAAGTTCAAGAGACACTTGGCAGTATTGACTTCAGAATACAAAGGCTGCATTTAAAGCTCCAAAGTGAGTGCCTGTCCTTAGAAACAAAGAACATCTTCACTCTTGAAAACCTAAATAACAGACACATAACCATCACACAAGTCCTTCAGCTCCTGGGTCCTGAGCTACAAGGTGCCAAATATTATAGATTGAGACCCACATGACGAGTTATCTTAAACTAAGCTCTAGTTCTAGGCTTTACCAAGAGTTGTCATTGATGTGCACTTCTAACCAAGATTCTGAAGACTCCACAAGTCCCAGGCACACGGATTTTCTGTTTTGGCTTCCTGAAGCCTTGTTAACAGGAGTATTTCCCCAGGTCTCATCATTCCTTTCTCTCTGCACTAGCCAGAGAAATTAAACCCCCTAAAAAATGTCAGTAAGACTGACAGAAATCAGCCAGTTAGGCTATAGCTTCATCATTCAGGAGGGGAATAAAATACATTTCCTACTTTTGAAGAGAACCAAAGGATGATTTAAGAGCTACCATGAACCAATCTCCAAGTGTGTCTACCCTTTCCAAGTCCTCTTCATCCTTCAAATCCTGCTCAAGTTCTATCCCCTCAGGAAAATCAAGACCACCCACCTGCAATTACTTCCTTACCTGATCCCCTACAGTTGACTCTATACTTAAAGTTTTATGAAAACTATAGAGAACTGAAATAAAGCACTCAACGTAGGACCAAGCATGTTGTAGGTGTTCAGTAATTATGATTAGTGAGCTACTATGTAGATTATGACAAACTAGGAAGAAAGGCCTGGTGATCTACTTCTGAAAACTAGTTAATAACCCTACAGATTACAACAGAATATTGTCCAATATAGTACTGGAATGATAAGGCCCCTGGATTGGAAGGCATCACTCAATGGCCACAATAAGTGACTCAAACATGTCAAAGATCAATGGAGATGACACAAGACAAGGCAATGTTGTCTTTTGTTATAAACAGAGTCTCAGCCAGTAGGATGACAACTAACAATAACAATACAGTCTTTATTAGTGCTTATCCAGTTAATGTCAGCTCCTTGAAGATAGGGGATTATGTCTTCAGAAGCAAAGCTCTGGCTATTCATCTGCATCGGTGAATGCATTTTTCTTAACCTCAAAAATTCCATAAACACGTAACCATTTAACCCTTTGAGTATAGCACACATATATTCCTAGGGACTACTGGTTCTAAGTGTTTTGCACACCCCCTCAGCTATGCAGCAGAGCTGAAGTGTTTGATGTCAGCATTTTCAAGGACTGCTGAGATGTACAAGGACTTGTGTTTTCCCCACCATACAGCAACCTTACCTCTGTCAACTTCTTCACTGATGTCAGCCTCTGCCCTTTGCTTCCTCATTGTCACACCTGATCTCCGAACAGCCCCTGTGACTGCTTCTGATTGCTGCCATTTTTCCCAGTTCTCTCTGCTCTCTTAGTCTTTCCCTTTTGTCTCTACTGTTATGGCCCGGCTCTTGGATTGAAAGGTGTGGCCTTCCCTAGACATTCCCAGATGTTCCTCTTGTTCCCGTATCTCCCTCCTCGGGTGTCCTGATCACCATAGCCACTCTTGCCTTTACCCCTTGAGGGGTTCTTCTTCTCTTTAGTGTATGCCAATTATCTTTCTGGATAACAATAATAAACCTCAAGATAATAGAGGTTTTACCCTCCTTCTAAATCACCTCTCATTCCAGGCAGAGAGCTAAAGATGTTAGATTTTTCAATAAAAACTGTTGGGTAGATTTCGTGAAGTATTTACTAAACAATAAACTATGTGCTCAGTACTGTATTCCACCCAGGGACATAAAGGATGAATGTTATCCGTAGAAACTTCTCTAAGCCATCCAAGGCTGTGCTGAGTTTTGAGGGGAATAGAAAGTTTTAAGAGAGCTAGTTTGGTTTTTGTAATTTCCTAACGACATTTGACATCAGAAGCTTCTAGGGCTCTAGACATCTGGGTCTCTGTGGCATGACCCAGCATGAGGCAAGATGCTGAGAGAAGAGACAGTGCCTCATCCTGCAGCCCTATGCAGATAATTAGCACGGCAAAGCAGCAAACAAATTCATGCCTACTGCTCTGTCTACGTGGCTGGCGTTGAGGTCTGGGAGAGAGGGACTTTTTCTGCCTCAGCCAAAGCTTGTGGAGGTGACTGGGGAGAGAGGTGTGGAAGATGAAAACACCATCTCCTGAAGTAGCCCCCACCACTCACTCTGTGAACTCCTTCTGATTTGCAAATGAAATTTCTCCCACAGACAATGCAGGCAGTACCAAGGCCCGAATGAACACACAACTCATGCGAGTTTCCAAGTCAGAGTCAGAAAAACCTCCAGCCACCAAAAGCAGAGCTGGAAATAAAGAACCACATTAACTAAGAAATCGCAAAAGCCATCTCTGTTAGACAGCTGGGCAGGTCAAAAGGAAACCAGACAGGAGAGAGACATCAAGAGGAAACTAGGGCTCCCCAGCATAATTGCAGTGCAATTAATACAGGGTGAGTCACTGCCCAGGGTGGAAGTGGGATCCTGCTGCAGGCCAAGGATGGGGCTCCTGGACCAGTTCCTCCATCTGTCCGCAGCACTGTCCCTTCCTCACCATCTGTGGGGCTCAAGGAAACAGCCTCAGGAAATAGGTCAATAAGATGATGTCACTATAAAAAAAATCAACTGCAGAATTCACAGATACCGACACAGAAAATATACCTCCTGGAGACCTGGAAATGGATTTAGAAGATTTCCACTCAGTTCTTAGGCCTGTTGGGTCTCTAACAGCAATGCCAGCCAACAGCCAGATAAAATGTGAGACCTTGGAAGGAAAAGGCAGGGCTGGCTTTTGTTGGCACGTACTAAGCACCTGCAGGGTGTCAGGTGCTACGTGAGATACTTTCCTTTCCCTCACCTTAGTTACTAGTGATTTGTATCTCCATTTCATTGATGTGGAAACTGAGGCTCAGAGATATTAATGAATGGCAAACTGGGAGGAAAATACAAAGAAACAGTGGTGGGAGTAAAGGTGCGAGGATGAGAGGGAAGAAGATATCAATCCACGAGAGGTTCTAGGACCTGCTCACATTCTCTCTATATCCCTCTTGACTTCTTCCACATGGGATCATGGACTTCAGTGTGACAGAGGTCATTATGCTGTAGGAAAAAAATCCTTTCAAGTGCCAAGTTCAAGTTACACTCAGGGTTGAGTAACTTCTCAGTGTACTTGAGCACACGTCACTTGCACTAGCCAGGCAGGGGAGCACTCAGTCTCTGGTGTGGGGCAATCAGCTGGGGACTGAGCTACAATGGCAGACTCCTGAGCACATTCTGGATCAGCAGGTGCTGCTGCTGGAGAGGTAGCAGCAAATCACACTTTGCAAAATACAGTTGTGTTGTTAGGCGCTGTTGAGTTCGTTGGAATTCACAGGGAACCTATGTTCAAAAAAAGGAAATAACATCAGGAGCTGCACCATTCTCAAAGGTGTAGCTATGTTGGAGTTGATTGTTGCAGCCACTGGGTCAATCCATCTTGTTGAGGGTCTTCTTCTTTTTCACTGGCTCTCTACCGAGCACAATGTCCATCTCCACAGACTGGTCCTTCCTAATAACATGTCCAAAATACGTGAGACAAAGTTTCTCCATCTTCCCTTCTAAGGAGCATTCTGGCTGTACTTCTTTCAAGATGGATTTGATCATTCTTTCAGCAGAAAAAACAACCAAAAAAAAAAAAATCTCTTGGCTTGGTCAGGCATACAGGTTATACAATCATTGAAGTTTTAGTTTCTTGAATTAAAGAGTGTTCGCGATTGAGAGGGCACACATCACAGAGCCCCTGATGGAACAAGATACAAGTGGGGGTACAGAACTCAAATTCTAGTAGAAAGACCAGACTGGAGGGAACCCAGAAACGTGGCCCCTGAACTGTCTGTTAGCCCAGACATGAAACCATTCCCAAAGCCAACTCTTCAAATGAAGATTAGACTGGATGGCATATAAGACTTAAAATGATACTGGTGAAGAGTGTGCTTCTTGGTTCAAGTAGATACATGAGGCTAAATGGGAAGCTGCTGTCTGGAGGCAAGATGAGAAGGCAGAAAGGAACAGGAGCTGGTTGAATGGTCACAGGAAATCTAGGGTGGAAGAGGAGAGTCTGCAGTCACATTATGAGAAGAACATAATGACGTGGCAGCGTGTATGTAAGTTTTTGCATGGGAGGCTGACAAACTATATTTTTGCTTAAAGCACACACACATACACACATTTGTTTTCCACCTAGGAGCACCTGCAGAGGTGCAAGGGCTTTCTGTGATACAAAAGGAAGGAAAGAAGCCAGTGAAGTGTCCCATTACCACATCTCTAATCTCAATATCCCCATAAAATGCAAAACCAAACCAACAGCTTTTGAATCAATTCCAACTCACAGTGACCCTATAGGACAGAGTAGAACTGCCCCATAGAGTTTCCAAGGAGCACCTGGCAGATTCAAACTGCTAAGCAAAAGATTAGCCATAGCTCTTAACACCAGGGTTTCTCTGTAGTCCCATAGGTAAGCAAATTAGTTAGGACTCTTGAAGCTGCAAGGTGTGGTGGGCTGGAGCTGGCTGGTAAGAGCCAATAGTCAAATGTTCAGAAATTTTGAAAGCCAGTTCTTAAACCTTAGCCCATTGAAATCTGCTGTAGGGAGAGGATTTGTATCATGGAAACTGGCAAAAACTAAAAAATTAGGGGTTTTGTTTGTTTGTTTTTTAAAGAAAGCAAGTTTACCTGCACACCATTGGTTGTAAGTGATGGAAGCCAAGCCAAGTGCTAGTGATGGAAAGGCTACTCAAATGAGCTTAAGTGAGAAGGGAGATTTATTTGTTGTTAGAACAAGAAAATCTAGGGGTGCCGCTGCCTTTAGAGACAGCTGGATTCAAAAAATTAAAAGATATTGTTAAATCCTTGTCTCATTTTCTGCCTTCAATTCTGCCTTGAATTTCATCTCCGTGTTAGTTTTAATTTATAGACAGCCTGTCTCAATCTTTAGTCAATTTATGAAATCCCAAGGGAGAGGACCATCCCCCTGAAGACTCAGAAAATTCCTGAGAGAACCATGATTCACTGGGGGTCATACCCTCATCCCTGAGCTAATCACAGAGGCAAGGAAGAAGGAGGCCCCTAATTGGCCTGCAAGGGTCGTATGCCCTGTCCTGCTATGGGAGCTGGCTGCTGTGACTGGTATCAAGGAGGGACTTGGAAATACTGAGAGCATGGGATTGAGATCTGGTCAGCCTCTCTGATGTAGGCGAGACAATGAACAGCAAGGTCCTCTGAGATGAAAGGTTTTACTCAGTTTGTCAGTTTACACAGAGTGAGAAGGATTTAAGTGGCCAATGGGAACCAAGCAATGAAGAACTAACTACTTGCTGCCGTTGAGTTGATTTTGACTCCTAGGGACCCTCTAGGACAGGGTAGAACTACCTCATAGAGTTTCCAAGAGCGCCTGGCAGATTTGAACTGCAGACCTTTCAGTTAGTAGATGTAGCACTTAACCGTTACATCACTGGGGTTTCCAGGCAATGAAGAAAGTCTATATAAAAGACTTTAATACACATAGTCTCCAACTTACAATAGGGTTCCATTCTGATAACTTCATTTTAAGTCAGTTCTAGCATACACTGAATACTTAATTTTTTCATTTTCATTATTTCCTTTTATTATCATATCCAATCTTTGTCTTTAGGGACTAGCCTAGCATCATTACATATGGACTCACAGATACGATGACATCAGCAAATTTTATGCTGTGACATCGTATGCAGCACACATTACTAACAGTAGCCAAGTGCCATCGAGTCAATAGAATGTATTTAAAAAAACAGCTTTAAGTGTGGCTTGTCATAACTTGAATACATCGGAAGTTGGGAACTACCTGTGTCCGTCAAGGGAGCCAGATACAGAGACGTGAAACATACAGTATCAAACCCAGTTAACATTAGCTACTATCACGTGAGTCATGAGGATAAAGTGAGATAAACGTGAAGAGAATGAGGCAGATGCTCGATAAGGGGTGGCCGCCGTGATTGCAGTCTCTATTGATGTGTTGTCAGCTTCCTCACCTGTAAAAGGAAGATGATAATAAAAAGACCTAGTTAGTGGGATTGTTTGAGGGTTAGGAGATGCTATATAGTTCAGAGCTCAGTCTGTTATGACTGTGTTATATAACGGTAGCCATCTCTATCAAGTGGAACCATTATCTTGTTAAAGAACTCCCTTCCTCTTCCTCAATATCTTTGAATCCTCAAAATCCACACTTGGCAATTTTCTTCCTTTCTTCTGAGCACATCAGGGAATCATCAAGAAATAACACAATCATTTTGTCTCCAAGAAAGAAGCTTCTGGAAATGTGTTTCTCTGTCAGTTTTTCTAGAGCAGTGTGTTTGGTTGATGGGAAGTCAGATGTCAGCAAATATTTTCTCTCACGCTGATTTCCTGAGAAAATTGTACAAGTTACTGAGAAGTTAAAAAAAATTCTACATCTCTGCAACTTAAGACACTAAAGAGGGTACCACTGAAGTACACAAGATCTTCAGCAGAGTGGAGAGTATCAATACACGTTGCCACTTTTGATACCATATCAGTGACAGGAGTGCGGGCAGAAGTGGAAGTTCAAAAAAAAAATTTAGAAGAGATAGAAGGAAGAGCTTTATCACTCAAACAATAATTAATGTTTGCAATGAGCTGCTGGGCAAGGCTGTTTCACACAAAGACAGTGGATTCATTCAAATAGCAATTAGACACTATACTGGGGGAAACACTGTATTACAAGAGAGAAGCATCGATGTAGTGCATGGCTTCTCATGCTCCTCACACTGTCTATGTTCTTTCTGTGCTCTGAAGGGTCTATGGTCCCAGCAGAATACACAAGCACAGAAATAAGGCCTAGCAGTGTGTCCAGCAAAGCTGGGCTAGGAGAAATAAAGCTGGTCAAGCAGGACCAGTTTGCTATACCCTCCTGCTGCATCCATTTCATCCCCATTATTTGCTAGGTCTTGGGAAATACAGATGACGCTAGAGCAGGAAACATGTGACAATCTAATCTTTGGGTCCTCACTAACTATGCTCAGCTATGCCCTATTACGGCAAAACCTATCCCCATCCACATAAGGTCTGTTACATTCCTGGGCTGGTGAATTCAACGTCATGTATGAAATAGAGTAATAAAGTAGATGATGATCCTAAATAAAGAACACTGGTTAAATTGTGGTGAATTATGCATAGCAAGACATTTACCACTTGTTTTAAAGCAATTATGCATTGAGAAATTTTCTTCTTGGAAGTCTGTACTGATCTTTCCCTAGCTGAGTCTCAGAAAAACTAGGCAAGAAATTAGTAAGACATAGATTGTCTGAACAGCACTATCAATCACACTAATCTAATTTACTCTTAAAGAACACTAAACCCTGGTGGTGTAGTGGTTAAGTGCTACATCTGCTAACAGCTCAAATCCACCAGGCTCTCCTTGGAAACTCTATGGAGCAGTTCTACTCTGCTCTATAGGGTTGCTATGAGTCGTAATGTACTCTTTGGCACTGGGTTTGTTTCATTGTTGTTGTAGCTGTGTTTTGGGGGTGAGTAAACCCAACATAGCGAGAGAATACACATGATTGTAAAGGGTACAGGACATGTTCACCAAAATGGACCATATGCAGAGTATTAAAACAAGTTACAATACATGGGAAGAATTGAAGTCGTACAGAGTTATGTCTTCGGATCACAATGGAATTAGAAATCAAGAGCCAGAAGATACCCCAAAAATTCCTAAATATTTGGAAACTATATAAGATGTTTCTAAATAACTTGGCCAGGGGAAATTTAAAAAGGAAATCAGAGAATATTTTCAGCTGTATGATAATGAATTTACAACCTATCCAAGCTTGTGGGAGGCCACTAAAGTAGTGCTGTCACCCTCCCTATGGCTGTTGTAACAAATTACCACAAATGTGGTGGCTTACGTCAACAATAGATTTATTCTGTTAAATTTCTAGAGTCTCCAATCAGTTGCACCGGCTTAAAGTCAAGTTATCAGCAGGACTGATTCCTAACAGAGACACTGAAGAATGAATCCCTTTCCTTGCCTTTTTTAGCTTCTAGCTGCTGTTTGTATTCTTTAGCTTATGGCCCCTTCCTTCATCTTCAGTGTTCATCACTGTAATCTCAACATAAGTCCTCCTCCTCTGAGTTAGATCCTTCCTATATGCTCTTATGAAAACCATTGTCATTATGTGAGACTCACCTGGATGATCCAGGATAATCTCCCAATCACATAATTCTTAACTCAATTATTACATTTTCTAAATTCCTTTTGCTTTATAAGGTGACATTCACAGATTCTGTAGATTGGGGTGTGAGTATATTTTGATAGCCATTATTTAGCCTACCACAGGGCTTCAAATAAATTTTATAGCACTAAATGCTTATATTAGAGAAGAAGCTAGATCTAAAATCAATGACCTAAGTTCCACTTTAAAATATTAGAAAAAAGGAAGGCAAAGTAAACGCAAAGTCAATGGAGAAAAAACTAAAGAGCAGAATTCAATAAAACAGATGATAAACAACAGAAAAAAGTAACAAAAGTTCACCTTTTGAAAAATTTTTACATTGCTATGTAGATTAAGGAAGAAAAAGACAATAAGAAGAACTAATATAAGGAATTAAAAAAGGAAAATCACTACAGATTCTGTAGGTATTAAAAGTATAATAAAGGAATATTATAAAAAATATTATGTAATAAAAGTTTGAAAACAGGTATAATAGAAAATTTTCTTTCAAAAAATTTACTAAAACTGACACAAGATGAAATAGAGAAACGAATATTTCGCTATCTACTTTAAAAATTGAATATATTATAAAAACAAAAATGTGCTACACACACAACTCTAGGCCCAGATGTTTTCACTCATGTATTCTATCAAACATTTAAGAACAAACATCAATGTTACAAAAAGTTTTTCAGACAACACAGCAAAAGGGAATAGTTTTCAACAAATTTTATTAGGTCAGCATAAACCTGATACTAAAACTGACAAAGATATTAGAAAAGAAAAAAAAAAAAGACAAGTCAAAAAACAGTATTCCTCATGAACACAGATGTAAAAAATTAAACATTGTTTAAAAAATACTCACAGTATAAAAAAAGAAAACATAAGCTGGGTTTGTTCCAGGAATACAAGTTTGTATTAACATCTGAAAATAAATTATGTTAACAAGATAAAGAACAAAACCTATACACTTATTCCTTGCTCACCGTCTATCTTGTTATATAACACTTCACATGCACAATAACAGTAAAAAAAATCGACTCTCCAACTATTTTACACATTGAGGAGAAGCCAAGGATAAAGATGAAGCAAGAGGAGGAGGAGGAGGGCGAGGCTTATGAAAAGAAGCAAGCTGCACAAGCTATTGCTATTTCTTATTACCCAGGTTGGGTAGAGAAGCTGGGTCAGGCCCTTGTCCTGTACAGAATGTGCAGGCGGTATGAAGGAGGCTGGGGCAGCCAAACTATGGGAGGTGGCAGGAGCTAGCACTAACGTAGTCAGGCCTTTCCTCTACTTCCACAACCTCTGCTAGGACCAGATGGCCAGGCCTCACCTGCCCACAGGCCTGGGAACTGCCCATCTCTAGGTCTGGCAGAGCAGGAGTTTGGAGAGGTGAGGAGTGGAGGGTCACCTAGAGTGTAGCCAGGTGATGGTTGGTCCCTGTTTCTCTGGCAACAAGCAACCCCTAACTATTACCACCCCGTAACCCTCACAGGCTCCATGGTGGTGGAGGAGAAGGCATGGTAGGGAAGGGTGGCCCAACTCTAGGCATCTAAATGGCAATGAGTGACAGGGTGAGAGGGGACACTGGCTCCTAAGATGGGGCATGGCCTTGGCTCTTATGTAACACTGATTTTGGCTTAATGACCTGATCTTCTTATGTAACCATGATGATAAGTGAGCAATGAGTGGGTGTACATCTCAATAGATGCAGAAAAAGCATTTGACAAAATTCGACTTTTGTTCATTATTTAAAAAAAAAAGAAAAGCACCCACCAAATTAGGAGTAGAAGAAAAGACAAAGTAAAGTTATTTCTATTTATGGGTCACATGATTATATAAAAAATAATAAGCAATTTGTAAAATAATTACCTAAACTAATAATTATTGAGCAAGTTTCTAAATACAGATGAATATATAAAAATTAATTTCAGTTTTACATGCTACCAGAAAACCATGGGAAAATGAAATTTAACAGAACAATTTTGTTTACAATGGCTCCCAAACCCACTGCTGTCAAGTCAGGTCCAACTCACAGTGACCCTAGAGCTCAGAGTAGAACTGTCCCATAAAATTGTCAAGGAGTCCCTGATGCATTTGAACTGCCAACCTTTTGATCAGCAGACATAGCACTTAACCCATTACACCACCAGAGTTTCCTTGCAACAGCTTAGAAAAAATAAAATTCTTAGGAATAAGTATAACAAAACACATGAAAAACCCCTTTACTGAAAACCACAAAACACTGCTGAGGTGAAGTGAAAAAGAATTGAATAAACCACCAAAAAAACAAAAAACCACTGCCATCAAGTTGATACCAATTCGTACTGACCCTATAGGACAGAGTAGAACTGCCCCATAGAGTTTCCAAGGACAGCCTGTTGTATTCGAACTGCCCATCTTTTGGGTAGCAGCTATAGCACTTAACCACTACACCACCAGGGTTTCCAGAATAAATAAACAGACCTACTATCAATATGAATCAAAGACTCAATACTGTTGAGATGTCAATTCATCCCAAATTGGCCTATATTTTCAACACAATCCTGACAATTTCACCAGCTTTTTCTTGGTAGATGTTGAATAGCACAACCCAAAAAATATATGGAAATGAAAAAACCTAGAATATTCAGAGAAATCTTGAAAAGGAGGAACAAACTGGAGGACTTACACTACTTAACTTGAATATTTATTTTGTTATTGTTGTTAGCTAACATTTAGTTGGTTCTGACTGATAGCAACCCTGTGTAAAATAGAACGAAAAGTTGCCTGGTCCTATGTCATCCTTCCAAACTGCATTAATCAACGCAATCCAGAACAGCATGAGGATAGATGAAGAGAACACTGAAACTGAAAAGGTACTCAGAAACAGAATCACATATGCTGGATATTTTATTTTTTACCAAGATACCAAAGCAATTCAATGGGAGAAAGGAAAATCTTTCAACAAGTGGTGCTGGAACTAAATATTTGAGTATTTTATTCCAAATATCCACTTGGAATAAAATTAACATCAATCACTATCTAACACCATTCACAAAGTTTAATCTGAAGTGGATTGAAGACATAAACATAAAAGCTAAAAGTATAAAAATTATAGAAGAAAACAGAGGAGGTTTTTTTTTTTTTTTGTGGAGAAGGACTGCATTTGGGAGACAGAAAAAATTTGTTAGACAAAAAAAATCTATAAATGAACCTTCATCAACATTAAAAACATTTGTTTATCAGAGACACCATTGAGAAAATGAATAAGCCATAGACTGAAAGAAAATATTTGCAAGACATATGTAACAAAGGACTGATATCCAGGGTATAAGAACTCCTCCAACTTAAAAACAAAAGTGTCCTGATTGAGTAAAGGGCACAAATTTGAACTAATAGTTCACAAAGGAAAATACACAAATGGCTGGTAAATATATTAAAAAGCATTTACTATAGTAAGAAAAATTCAAGTTAAAATCACAGTGAGATACCACTACACAATCACCAAAATGGCTGAGAATAAATGACTGACAACAGCTGTCTTAGGCCAAGTTCTCCAGAGAAGTAACACCAGTAAAGCACATAAACATATAGAGAGAGATTTATATCAAGGAAATGGCTCACAAAACGTAGAGACTGGAACACCCCTAGCCCATAGGTATGGCTGGACACTGCTCCTAATTCATAGAGCCACAGGAGCTGGCAAACCCAAGATCAGCAGGTCAGAGAGCAGGGCTGCTGCTCACAGGCTGTGAAGATTAGTGAACCCTGAGATCAGCAGGCAAGACTGCAGATGACTTGTTAACTCGAGTCCCAAGAAATGGAGGTCAGACAAAAAGGAGCCAGCTGCAGGACACAGAGTGAGCAAAAGCACAGCCTTGCCACAAGTATCCACTTATATTCAATGTAGGCCACACATTCCAGAAAATTCCTTTTCACGTGACTGGCTACTCACGTAGATCCCATCGTAGGGGTGATCACGACATTGTGTGACTGCCAAATCACTAAGAATCATGGCTCAGCCAAACTGACACACAATGTGAACAACCACAGTACTCAATATCAATGATGACACAGAGTGATAAGAACTCTTATACCTCATTGGTGGATGTGTAAAGTGGTACATCCGTTTCGTATGTTATCCAGAATATATGATACTTCTATGGAGACACTCTGCACAGGTAGATATATAAGTATGCCTAATAAACACAGATAAAATGCTCAGCATTTTAGATATGAGAAAAAAAAATTATTCAAAAGTGGCTACTGCAGTACATTGACAGAAAACTGCCAGAAACTCAGGCCAGATTCAGAAGAGGATCGGGAGCAGTGGATAGCATTGCTGATGTCAGATGGACCTTGGCTGAAAGCAAAGAGAATATCAGAAAGATTCTTACTTGTATTTTATTGACTATGCAAAGTTATTCAACTGTACGGTCATAACAACTTATAAATAACATTATGGAGACAGGAAATTCCAGAATACTCAATTCTGCTCAAGAGGAACTTGTGCACAGATCAAGAGGCAGTTTGAACAGAACAAGGGGATGCTCTGTAGTTTAAAGTCAGGAAAGGTGTGCATTGAGGTTGTATTATTTTACCACACTTATTCAATCTGTATGTGGAGCAAATAATCCACGAAGCCGGACTGTATGAAGGACTCAGTGTCAAGATTAGAGGAAGACTCATTAACAACCTGCAATGTACACGAGATACAACTTTGTTTGCTGAAAGGGAAGAGGACACGAAGGACTTACTGATGAAGGTCAAAGACAACACCATTCAGTATGGATTACACCTCAACATAGAGAAAATGAAAATCTGCACAACTGCACCAATAAGCCGCACCATGATACACAGAGAAAATACTGAAATTGCCAAGGATTTCGTTTTAGTGGGATTTAGAATCAATGCCCCTGGAAGCAGTGGTCAAGAAATAAAAACACACATTGAACTGGGCAAATCCACTGCAAAAGATCTTTAAAGTGTTAAGACGTGAAGATGTCACTGTAAGGACTAAGGCATGCCTAACCCAAACCATGGTGTTTCCAATCACGTCATAGCATGTGAAATCTGGACAATCAACAAGGAAGACCAAAGAAGGATTGATGCCTCTGAACTATGGTCTTGGAGAAGAATATATTCTGAATATACTATGGACTGCTACATGAATGAACAAACAAATCTGTCTTGAAAGAAGTACAGCCAGACTGTCCTTAGAAGGATGGTGAGACTTACAAACCAAAAGAAGATAAAATAAATGAAACAAGGTAAATCAAATCTATCCAAAAAGAGGCAGAGAAAACAAAACAAAGGACAAAGGAACAATAGGAAAGTCAGGAAATATTAAAATACAAATATCAGAAATAAGTCCAAATATATTAAGCTGCTGTTAACCACTGTCATGTAGCTACAACTCAAGGCAGCTACATATGGAAAATGAAACATGGTCTGGTCCTGTGCAATCTTCATTCCTGTTGGTTACTCTGAATCCATTGTGTTAACTCATCTCATCGAGGGTTTTCCGCATTTTTTGTTGATTCTCTGCTTTACCAAGCATGATGTCTTCTTCTAACTGCTGGTCTTCCCTGACTTACTTCCCAAAGTAAGTGAGCCAAATTTTTGCCATCCTCACCTCTAAGGAGCATCCTGATTATATTTCTTCTAAAACTGATTCATTCATTTTTTCACGCATTTCACAGTATATTCAATATTCTTCATCAATAACATAATTTGAAAGCTTCAATTCTCCTGTCTTCCGTATATATCCATATTTGTGTGTGTCTGTGTATGTAGATATACATATATACTTACATACATACAAGGACTGACAATTAAGTTCATGAACTCATCTTAGAAAAAGTACTACATACTTCACCACTGAATATCACTACAGTTGCCTTTAAAGTACTCCCCTTGGGAAGCTGTGCACCGACACCAGTGCCTTGTCCACCCTTCAAAGTAATTTTGGAACTCTTTTTCTGGAATGGTCATCAGAGCTGTCATCATATTACCCTTGATGTCCTGAATGTCATCAAAATGTCTTCCTTTCAATATTTCCTTTATCTTAAGATAAAGAAAAAAGTCACTGGGGGCCAGACCAGGTGAGTAGGGCAGGTGTTCCAATATAGTTGTTTACTGGATAAAAGCTCCCTCACAGATAATTGGACAATTAAGTTCACAAACTTGCCACCAAAATTGCTTTGAAGGGTGGACTGGGTGCAGGCTTCAGGACATAGCTTCCCAAGGGGAGTACTTTGAAGATGGCCAAAGTGATATTCAGCAGTGAGGTACACAGCACTTAGAACAATTAAGTTCCCAGACTGGTCAGACCTTGTGTGTGTGTGTGTGTGTGTGTGTGTGTGTGTATACATATATACACTTTACTGGGTTTGTTCCCCTAGAGAACCAAGCTTAAGACATTCTCCTGTCTTTCCTTCCTCAGCACATGCCTCTGACATACTGTGTCCTGTTGACAGTGACCCTTGGGCTAGCAAACACTCAGCACGTGTTCAATAAAGCACAATCAGGTTGGTACACTTGCTTTTTTAAGGTATTAGTTATGAAGAATATGGACTCTGGAATCAGAAGGACCTGAGTTGAAATCCTAGCTTTGCTACTTAAAAGTATGCATTCTGGTCCCCAACTTCTCCAAGACCCATTTCCTTCTCTGGAGTGCATGAATCATATACTGAGCCTCGAGGCTGATTGTGTGGAGTGCATGACAGTGCCTGGCACCCACAGCCCTGAGAGCCAGCATAATTGTTGTTAATATTAAAGACTCACCTGGGAGTTCTTATTACTGATGATAGTAACAGCTACTCAGTGCTCTTGCTGATCCAGTTCTCTGTGTGTCCATGCTTCTTCAAGACACAGAAGCAAGAGCCATGGAACCCCCGGCCCTCTGAAAAACCATTTGTCCACTTGCTGTAACTCATCTCTGCTTAGCTAAAATCAGTTGCCATTGTCTTTGAGTTATGGCAATACCATTTGTGTCAGAGTAGAAATGCCACTGATTTTTCAGAAGCAGATTGCCAGGTCTTTCTTCTGAGGCACCTCTGGAAGGACACAAGCATCTGACCTTTCAGTTAGCAGCCAAGCACATTGCCTACTTGCACCCCCCAGGGACTCCATGGTTAGCTAGCAGTTGGCATGTCTCCAGCATCACAGATATCTCTCAGAAACTCTCAGTTACTCTGTGAAATAGGTAGTGTTGTGTCCACCTGGAAAATGAGGCAGCTGAGGCCCAAAGAAGGAAAGAAAGTGGCCCAGGGGGACATGATAATTTGGAAAGAGCTAAAGTAGAGCCAGGACCTGCCCGTTACTGGTTCCCCTCGTGTGACATCCCTTGAGAGTGCATCATGAGTAGCACACCCCTTACCAGTGAGCCCTTGGTAGGAAGGGTCAGCCATTGGAGCCAGGATCCACGAAACCTTCTCGGCATAAACAGGGCTGTATGTGGGTCTACCCTACAGCCTGAGTTCCATCCCCTGGAGCCAGGCACCACCACAGGCCAAGTCCATTGCCAGCCAACTCTGCCAAGAAACAGGCAGCTCAGCTACACTTGATTTTCAAAATAAATACTTTAAGTCAGAACAGATGCTGTCAGCTTGGCCTGGAGCCATCGGTGACACCAATGGCTTGTAGCAGGTTCTCACAGCAGTGGGAATATGGCAGGGAGCCCCTTGGAGGGTGCGGGGTCAGGCTTTTCAGACCCTGCAGAGCACCCTCCCCTGGAGATACGTCCGCCTGAGACATATCTCAGGACAGAAGAGGGTTTGGTCACATGGAGAACCCCAGTGAGGGCTGAAGAGCCAGTTCCCCCCCCAGTTGTGCAGCTGTGACAAGGTCCTCCACCCTAGGATTCAGCTCCCTCACCTCTAAGTGCAAGTGGTAATGGAGGCTCTAAGAAACTGAAGCAGAAAACCAAGCTTGTTGCTGTTGAGTCAGTTCTGACTCACAGCGAGTCTACAGGGCATAGAAAACTGCCCTATCAAGTTTCCAAAGCTGTCACCTTCACAAAGCAGATGGCCACATCTTCTGAGGAATAGCTGGTGGGTCCAGCAGCCAGCCTTTCAGTTAGCAGCTGAGCACTTAACCATTGTGTCACCAGGGCCCCTCCTCAAAGAGCCTAGTGAACTGAAATAGCCTAGTTGTCTAGGAGGTGGATGATGAAAGAGACCTGAGATCACCCTGACACACTGTCTTCGTCATCTAGTGCTGCTATAACAGAAATGCCACAAGTGGATGGCTTTGACAAAGAGAAATTTATTGTCTCACAGTCTAGGAGCCTACAAGTCCCAGTTTAGAGTGTCAGCCCCAGGGGAAGAGTTCCCTGTCTCTATTGGCTCTAGAAAGTCATCAGTCTACCACTGGACTAGAAGCTTCTCCAGCAGGAACCCCAGATCCAAAGGGTGGTCTCTGCTTCTGGCACTGCTTTGTTGGTGTTATGAGGCCCCCCAACCTCTGGTGGCTGCCCTTTCCTTTTTATCCTTTATATCTCCTGAGAGAGAAAAGGTGGTGCAGTCCACAACCCAGGGAAACTCCGTTTACATTGGCTCAGAGCTATGTCCTGGGTAAGGGTGTTACAATCCCACGCTAATCCTCTTTAACATGAAATTACAATCACAGAATGGGGGACAAAACCACAGTGTTGGGAATCATGGTCCAGCCAAATGGATACACACTTTTTTTTTGTTTTTTTTGTTTGCTTTGAGCTGTAATTCAATCCATGACGTATACCCTCTGTTGTTAACATCAGACACAGAAGGGAACTAGAAGGGGACTGTCCAGGAGGCCAAGGCCAGAAGACTGGAACGAGGGAAGACCGTCTAAACACAAGGCTCAAATGTTCTCCGTCTACATTATCTTCCCCCTTTTCCTTCCTTTCTTCACTCTTCTTTTTGCTCTATGGCTCCAGAATTTGACAATTTCTCTCCATTCCTGAAATAAACTGTGCTTTCCCTCTCTCACCTCAGGGCTCTTGTATCTGCCATGTCCTCTTTCTGGATCACTCTTTCCACATCTCCTCACTTTTGAGGTCTCAACTTAGATGTTGCCTCCTCCAAGAACCTCTCTTTGAGATGAGTAAGAAACATTCTTTGGGGTTCTCCTAGAGCTCTCTCTTCATGATTGTCCATCCATCCTTGAGAATGAGAGCTTTCTGAAGACAAGGACCACTTTTTTTCTTTTTCTGTCTTTTTTTTTTTTTATGATTGAATGAAAATGTACATTCCCATATATTCACCTTCTGATGATTTCAGAAAAGTTTCTTCTTCTGGAAAACTCCTTGGTTGTTTTGTTAGGGAGCCATCTGAAGCCATGGGTGATTTGTTGTATGCCACAAGTGCCTGTTGCTTTTTGGGTCGCATGTGAGCAAGTATAGGCTGGGAGAGATACTGTGAGGATGGACCGCAGATGTTTCTCCAGGCTGTCTTAAAATGTAAAGCAAAAGGTATCTGACCACTTCCCAAGTCAATCAGATTTTCCCAACCAATAAAGTAAACACCTCTATATCCAACCCCAGATGATACAAACTAGTTCAAAATACAGCAATGTCACTGCCTGTTGGCCTCTGCTGACAGGGCCCAGCCTTAGGCAACACTGTGTAAACTACTGCTTTTCTTGTAGAAAAGCTTCCTCATGTGGACAGGCTCTGGCTCCCAAGCTAAGAAATAGGTCCAGCTGTGGCCACCATATCTAAGATGGTACCCTCCACATAGTCGGCAGACAGATGGGCTAAAGGTGCTGAGAGGTAACGAATCCTCTGCGTCTGTTGCTGGGTCCCCACCGTAGGCGACACTGTGCAAACTACTGAGAAGCACTGTCGTGTTTGCAGACACTGGCTCCCAGGCTAAGAATTAGGCCCCGCTAAAATCTCCGTATCCAACATGGCATCCCGCACACTGGCAGTGTGGTTCTGTACAAACCATGCTGTGGCAGTGATAAAAAGACAGGCCCAAAGTGGCTAGATGAACAGAGTCCTAAGCCTGGCTCTCAAAACATGGGAATTTTGCCTGCCTATCCCCCCAGCAGTGTGTCTGAGTCTAGACGCTAGGCAAGACCCAGCTCTGCCTACTGGTCAAGACAGAGGAAAAAAAAAGTCAAAATGGTGCATTTACCTTCAGTCTGTGACAGCCAGGGCTAGCCGGAGCGTGAGCCAGCAAAAAAGAGGAGGTTTTTCAGTCAGTGGTATGAAGTCCAAATTAACAGCCCTGTGCCATGTCCTGGAGGATCACTAGGTGACCAGAAGGCTCCGTTTGATTATCAGTTCAGGTATTGATTTCTAAAGGGATATAAGGAGACGGGTACTTAGTCTGCCATCTTGACTCCACCTCTACATTCCCATATAAATTCACATGCTCACCTATATGCAGCTCTCACTGCTCTCCCTGCCTGGTGACAGCACACTCCTCCTCTCTGCTCCATACATAAGGGACCAGTTTTTAATCTATCAGCCTTCCTTAGAGAAGGGCTCCAAGAATGTACACTAGATAAATGAATAGGTAAATATTTCTCTGTGACACAGAACCAGAGGATGGGTCCTTTTTGCCCAGAGTTCATTTGCTCACTCATTCCTTCTTTCCTTCAGTTCTTCCCTCATGCAATAAATATTTGTTGAGCATCTTTGACAGGTCAGACACTCTGCTAAGCAATGGACACACAGATTGGACAAAAAGATACATTCTCTGTTCTCAGTGAGTTTGCATTCTAGTGAGAAAGGACAGGGAGTAGCAGACAAAGAGAACAAAATCAGGGAGGAAGGAGAGCTACATGGAGAATCAAAATAGGTTGGTGCGATAGAGCTTGACTAGGAGATATGCAGTGGGCCTCTCTATGGATGGGAGTGAGCAGAAATGAAAACAGAAAAAGTACTTGGCCTTGTGAATGCTGGTAGGAAGCGTATTCCTGGAGAGGGACAGCCAGTGCAGGGGTTTCAGGTGGGTGGCTTAGAGCAGAATGACAGTGTGTAATGGACAGACTGGAGTATGTTCCAGACAAGACTGAAGAAGTAAGGTGTGGGGAGTTGTGTGCCGTGAAAAGGAGGCTCTAGTTCAGTCAAGCCCTTTAAATGTTACATCTGCTAACCAGAAGGTTGGCACTTTGAATCTGCCAGACACTCCTTGGAAACTGTACGGAGAAGTTGTGCTCTGTCCTATAGGGTTGCTATTAGTCAGAATTGACTTGATGGCAGCGTGGGTTTGGTCTTTGTGGTTTATTTCAGTCAAGTGCAATGTAAGTCCACTGAGGGACTTTAATCTGCGAGTGATGTGAGGTAATTAATATTTTGAAAGAATTAGCCTGAATGCCATATAGAAAATATATTTGAGGTGTGGGCAGTAGAGGGGAGCAGAAGTGCAGAGGTGAGATAGGGGGCTATTGTGTTACTCCACTTAAAAGGTGACATTGTCTTCAGCTAGGATAGTCACAGTGATGACAGGCAGAAGTGGATGGATCCATGCCGCAAGGTCGAGTTGTTTGGACTTGCTCATATTTAGACAGCAGAAATGACAGAAAGTATTTGTGGGTCTGATACTGGGGGAAGGGTGGTAAGGGAAACAGGAGTCAAAGCAACTAAGTGGACAAGAGTGCCCTTCACTGTAAGCAGGATATTAGAGGTGGAGAAGGCTTGGTTCAAATCATCAAGATTTATTTAGGTCAGCTATTAGGTATCTGGAGCCCTAGTGGTGCAGTAGTTAAAAGTGCAGCTGCTAGCCCAAAGCTCGGCAGTTCAAATCCACCAGTCACTCCTTGGAAACACGACAGGGCAGTTCTACTCTTCTAGGGTCACTATAAGTTGGAACCAACTGCCACTAATGGTTTATTAGATGGCTAAAAGAAAGTGTCACTTAGCAGCTGGTTATGCAAGACCAGAGCTCTGGGAAGAGATCAGGACCGGGAAGTTTTGGGGATATGTAGAGCTAAGAATCTCAATGGGATTACCAAAAGACAGAGAATGTGTAGGTAGAGAAGGGAGCATGGACCGAGCTCTGGGGGTACTCCAACAGTGAGAGTCCATAAAAAAAGGAGAAGCCAGCGAACAGACCAAGAATGAATAGCTAGAGAAATAAGAGGAAAGCCAAGAGAATGGGGAAGGAAGAGTCAACCCCTCTTTCTTCTGTAGGTTTGTTTCCTTGCACCCAGGACTTCCCAGATCAACCTCACGTCCTTCTGAGCTGCAAAGGAACTTGCCTGCCTCTCGCATCAGCTGCCCTGTGTGGCGACACACACCACTGACCAACCTCACGGTGCATTCTAGCACTAGATGACCGTGTGGCTCCTGTCATATCCTTACCCTTCCCAGGGTCCCAGTTCCTCTGAAAAATGATGAGGCTGGAAATGGCCATCTATTGTAGACAGCCCTCTGAATGCCAACATAACTTCAGCCCAGCCTCTCCACCTCACTGGCAAGCGCTCTCTAGGTCCAGGATTTGGCATTGATTCACCGAGCTCTAGCTCTCTTCTTGATGGGCCTTTCTTCTCCCAGAGACAATGGGGCACTGGTCCCTGAAGACTATCCCAATGACAGAGAGGCTTATGCAAAGTATGGCTCACTGGTGGGGCCCACCTATCATTGGCCATGAAAATCCACTTGAAAAGAATCCCAGAGGCATGGCAGGGCAACATAATAGGCTGCGATCCAGGGCTACCAAGTGAGTTGTCCATGATGTGTCCTTCCCAAGAGTGTCCGGCCACTAAAACAGGGCATCCACAGAGCTCTTTTTGCCCAGAAGGAACAATTTTCTATTTGCACAAAAGAACCATACAAGCAGTGGCATGCAAGGCTACTTTGGGCCTGTCACCTGTATTCCCTGTTCCTTCCACTTGACTTCTCTGAGCCCACTGCCTGGTTTCTTTAGGCCCCGTACCTGGTATCTTCGGGTCTGGCAGCCATTGTTTTAAGCCTGCCATTTGCATTATTTGGGCACAATGCCTAATGCCTGGACTTGCCACCTGATGTCTTTGGAGGCACCTTCATATTTCTCTAGGTTGTCTGTCTGAATTATTTAGGCCTTTGGTCTCATATCTTTGGGCCTACTGCCAGATTGCCCCAAACCCTGGGAACCTGGGCTGCTGTTGAATATCAAGCTTCTTAGAACATTAACACTGCTCTGTGGGGCTGCAGTGGAGAAAGGGGAATGAATGTCACCATCTTCAGCCTCTTGGTGGCCGAAAAACCTCAGCCATGCTTTTAAAGGAACCCTTGTATGGTCTGTTTCACTCCAGAAGACCTCCAAGGCCAAATCCCCCAGAGATTGATTCGTTTATATATTTTGACTTTTTCTGTAATCCGTGTTTAATAGGGAGCCGTGTCTGCAGCATCCCTGTGCCACCGGCCAGGAGCTTGGTGCCGGCAGGGCAGACAGGCAGGGAAGCCTGGGAGCAGGGCTGAGAACAGTCGAACAAAAAAACCCAGGCCTCAAGTGGTGGAAGGAGGGCCTGTCTGGAGGCCCTGCTCACCAAAGCCTGGCCTCAGAGCTCCCTGGCCTGGTGCCAGCAGCTGCTGCCTGGTCCCTTTGCAAGAAGCCAGGGAGACAAAACAGAGCACAGTCTTAAAACAGAGACACAAAACAGTCTCTTTACAGAGCCCTGCAGCAATCTGGACCAATAGAAACTAATGTTTTCACGCAAGGAAAGGGGCTTCAAGAAGCATAATGCACAATATCCATCACATTCAAGAATGTCAGGCTTGGACAGAATAATAAATAGTGCAGCTCATGTTTAGCAAGCTCTCCTTATGTGCCAGGCACTGTGCTAAGTGCTTTACACAGGTAATATCAACTAACTTACACAAAAATATGTAGGAATGATTACAATCTTCAGTTTAGAGATTAAAAACAAAGGCTTCCTACACATAGTAGAATGGTTAAAATTTTTAAAACCGGTAATATCAAGTGCTGACAGGGACAGGGAGCAACAGGAATTCTCATGCATTGCTGGTGTGAATGCAAAATGGAAAACATTTTGGTGGTTTTCTTATCAAACTAAACATACTATAACCATACGACCCAGCAATCCCATGCCTAGATACTAACCCAAGGAAAATGGAAACTTAAATTCATATAAAAAGCTGGGTGTAAATGTTTATAGTAGCTCTACTCATAATCACCAAGAATGGAACAACCCAAAATGTCAACTGAGGAATGATAAACAAACTATAATTCATCTATATGATAGAATGTTGTTTGACAATAAAAAGCAACAAACTACTGATATATGAAAGTCATGAATGAATCTCAACTGTATTTGCAAAAGGTCACAAATTGTGTGATCCCACTTACATGACACTTGTGCAAAGCAAAAACTACAGGAACAGAAAACAGATCACTGGTTCAAGGGTTAGGGCTGGATAAGTGGTGAGAACTAAAAGGGCACAGGAGCATTTGGAGGGAGTAGAGTTAGATAAGTTCCATGCATAGCTTGATAGTGGCAGTGGTGGTTACACCAATCTATATGTTTGCCAAACTTGCAGAATTCTACACTAAAAAGGATGACCTTTACAGTACATAAATCAAACTTTAATTTTTTTTAAATGTGCAGAAAATTCTGAAATCCTGGGAGATGAAGTAAATTGCCCTAAGGCAACCATCTAGAAAGTGGCAGAATCAGGGTTCAAATCCAGCCACTTAAGCACCATGCTATGCCACAAAACTGGAACCATCTGGTCTGAGCCCTCATTGACCAAGGGATGTGGTTTCACCAGGATATTGAGATACTGGTAGATTCTGGGGAGCTAGCTTTTTTTCTTTTTTAATTAACTGAAGGTTAGCCTCTAAATGGAGTCCTTGAGTAATGCAAACGGTTAATCTGCGAGGCTGCTAGTTGAGAGATGGGCATTTCAAGGTGTCTACCCAGAGGTGCCTCAAAAGAGATCTACTTCAAGAAAGCAGCTACTGGGACCTCTGTGGGACACAATTTAACACACATGGGACCACCATGAGCTGCTGTCACCTTGACGGCAACTGTCTTTAATCTTCAAATGATTTTACTTCCAATCCCTCTTGTAACAGATATTTCTGAAGTGTCTGAAGATACTATCCCTAACTATTGCCATAATCACTCAGGTGACTTACTGTTACATGGTGAAACCTGTGAGACACAGATGGGGACAGGACTGCCTTGTTTTTCCACGGCTCTCAAATTTTCCACTTTGGACAGGGTGCAGTCCTTAACCACTTTTCTCTCATTCATTTTAGTGGAAAGTATTTCAGTGTTCTTCTCTGATAGCTTTCCACCTTACTCAAGTTTCAGCTTTTACAAGTATTACTCTTCTCGAAAATGGAGCAGAGCCATGTCCCAGAGATCATCCCTCTCATTTGCTGTGTCACCTTGGATGTGTCATTCACTCTTTCTAGAGCCCTGTTTCCTTATCCATGAGAGGGAGATAATCTCACCCTTCTAAGATTCAAGGGGAAGCTTAAAAATCACAGAACCTGCAGGTTTAGATCTTATGATCTAACTCAGTGGCTTCATTTTATCTCAAAGGAGATTGACTGACTCCACCAGTAAAAATAGTGAGTCGACACTTACATGCTACAAATTTATAGACATTTAATGCTGCTATAACGCTGGTGGTGTAGTGGTTAAGCACAACAGCTGTTAACCCAAAGGTGGGCAGTTCAAATCCTCCAGGCTCTCAACAGAAACTCTATGGTGCTGTTCTACTCTGTCCCATGGGGTCACTATGAGTTGGAATAAACTCAGTGGCAGTGGGGTTTGTTTGTAGACAGTATTTCCCAATTTTAGAAAAATGAAACCTTAAAGTCAGACAGACTAGGAAGAAAGCCCTGGTGATCCACTTCCCAAAACCAGCCAATGAAAACCTTCCATTAGATCATAACAATCTGACCCACAACCAATCATGGGGATAGTACAGGACTGGGCAGCATTTCATTCCATTGTGCAACAGGGTCACCATGGGTTGGAGCGAACCCACCAGCAGTAAACAACAAGAAATAAGGTAACTTGCCCAAGATCCCACAACTAAAAGAGGTTGAGACAGGGTGGACCCCAAGCGGTCCAGTTCCAGAGTCTATAACCTTCTATGCTAGATCACCTTGCTAACTCAACTACCCACTGCATCTTGTGAGCAAGAAGAGGTAGCTACACGTCTTGTCCATTTTAAAAGTCACATCCTCTACTGAGCTTTCTCCGAAGGGACCTGAGGTGCCAAGAAGGATTTTGCTCCCATTTGGAAGAGCCACTGTCTCTCTGTGGGACACATGAGCTTTCCATCATTCTACCAAGCAGAGGTGCCGGAGGACAATGGTGTGTGGCTGCAGGCCATTTGGCACTGGGAGGCAGATAAAGGGAGGAAGAAGAGGGAAGCCACTTTTGTGGAAGAATGTGCAAGTGTCACCGCTCTCTCTGCTCAACCCAGGAGGTTTCATTGCGACTCATTGTTCCTCATTATCAGAGCTAACTATGTTCAGGCGAAGGGCGAACATGTTCCTAAATTTATGTCTCTGTGTGCGACCACGACAATGCGTGTTTTGTGTGCTTCTCCCTGAAAAACTCCTCTGGTGACACCGGCGACCCAGCGTGGACTTGGTCTTTCATGTGCATTACCCACTCCAACTGGAACCCGCTGACAGATTTTTCTTAAAGTCTCAAATGAGGGGCTAACCTTCTCTTCTCTGCTTTTTCTTCTCTGCTACCTATAATCTTGATTTGACTCACACAAAAGTGACTCAGTGGGAAATCCACTCAAGAAGGCTTTGACAGGGAACAATGGATAGGCACCTCTACAGAGACTGGCCCGCCGTGTTGAGAGAGGGAAAATGGATTAAAGTTTAAAGATGTCATGTATGTTAACCGATCAGTATCGGTTTTATGTATTTTGTCAAAGAGACAGCGGTGAAGCTGGGCCTGTGAGGGTGAGGGGCTGCAAAGACAGGAGAAGTGGCCCCCACACACTTTGGCTAAAGGCCATCTCAGAGATAACGAGCCCAAGGAGCTGGAGTGTTTGAAAGGTAATAATAACAATAATAAAGAAGAAAGAGTTGAGAAGAGATTGTCGTGGGATTGTTGTGCGTGTCAGCTTTGTCCTTCCACAATGGCCCAGGGCCAGGAGCCAGGCAGTCTTTGGGCAGCAGAGCAGCTCCTTCAGAAAGCAGACGCTGCTCATTCAGCCGAGATGGCTTTCTTCCAGGACAGCGCTCCAATGGACTCCCCTGGAGCCAGCAGAAGCCCAGGAGAGTCATGAGGGAGGCAGGGGGGTGGCAACAGAAAGACTGGGCCGCCTGCTGGCCCTCTCTTACAGTCAGGCCCAACACAGAGAACAGGAGCAAGGCAGGTCTCTAACCTGCATGGGGCTTAGGCCCTGACCTCACTTTTTGTTCTGGGAGAGGTTACCCACAATGCTCTGCTCTCCCATCAGAAGACTAGCTCTGGCCCCCAGAACTTCTCTCCAGTATCCCTGAGGGAAAGTGGGATTCTGCACTCTGATTTCTTCAGGGGACCTTTCTATTCCTCTGAGGATTTTTCCTTTCATATGAACCCACCTTTGTGAGAGTTGCTAGAATTTTCTCAAGTAGAGAATATACTGAAGATTAAGTATCTTTGAATCCTCTTTGTAAAATAGTCCAGACTCAGGCAAGAAAGGCTAAATTTCACTGGGTGAAGTGGTGCACAGCAAAGGAGGCATTTGCAGAATGTCTGTTTCCTAGTCATCGTCCAGATTTTCAACATAACTAAGACAGTTGTCTTGGCTGGGCCTACCATGTCCAGCCAGCCAAGTGCCGTCGAGTTGGATCCGACTTATGGCAACCCTAGGGGCCAGCATAGAACTGACCCCCAGAATATTCAAGGAGCGCCTGGTGCATTTGAACTGCCGATGATGTGTTCCAAATGGAACAACAGAAATAAGACTTTTCATGGCTCCTGCAGACCCATGGGTTGAAGACAGTCACACGCTAAATCCAGCTCATACTGGCTTCAAAGACCCAGCTGTAAAATTTTCAGGAATTCTACAAGCGACTTTTTGAAAATTGAGTTACACCAACTTGTTGATTCAACCAAATAGCATTAACAACAAAGGTAATAACACATTCAAAACTCACCATTTCCTAATTATTTTACAATTTTCCATGCTGTCTGTTGTTTGTTGAGGTTATATATGTACCACAGACATACATAACCTCAACAGCATAGAAAATATGAAAATATCATATAATCATGTTTCTCTGAGCATCTCTTTCAAACTCGATGCATGATGTCACTGAAAAAAACTAAACCCACTGCCACAGAATCAATTCTGACATATAGCAACCTTATAGAATAGAGTAGAACTGCCCCATCAAGCTTCCAAGGAGCACCTGATGGATTCAACCACTAACCTTTTGAGGTGTGACCTCAATAACACCAGAGCAAACAATAATGTCAAACATCACACAATCCAGGAAGACAGGAGGTAGCAGACCTGGCACTTAACCACTATGCCAACAAGGTTTCCATGATGTCACAGCGATAGTTTAAATCTGCCCATGGTGAACTATTTATACCACAGAGACCAGTAAATTCTAGAAGTCAAGGTTTGCCCCCTGAAGAGCTAGTTGTTAAATATTTGCCAGAACACTGGTTGGGAGACAGTACAATCCAGCCCCTTGGTCACTGGGCCAAGTCATTCCTCTGAAATATGTCATTATGTTGTCAGAGATTAAAGTGCTCAGGTCCAAGTCTGACACTTTGGACTCATTCCATAAACATTAGCTTTTGTTATTATTGCTGTTGCCCTGTGCTGCCTGGGGTCAACAGAGGGAAGGACCTGGACCAAGGCAGCCTTCTGCACGGGAGGAGACACCCACCTGCATGATGTGATTTTAGAAGGTCACCAGACTCAGATTTGTACATTGTTCCCAAGCCTTTCCCAGACTCCACTTCCAATGCAGATGTCCCTAGAAGGGCTCAGATTCAGACTTCTCAGCTGAGGCCTAGAGTGAGGGCAGGGGTGGGCCCAGAGGGAGGAGAGGTCTTCAGAGCCTGGGCCCTGTCTCTTCTGGCCTTCCTTCTTACACTATGACATCAAGAAAACCTTGTTGGCGTAGTGGGTAAGTGCCATGTCTGCTACCTCCTGTCTTCCTGGATTGTGTGTTGTTCAACATTACTGTTTTCTCTGGGGTTACTGAGGTCACACCAGAAGAAGTTAGTGGTTGAATCCATTGGCTGCTCCTTGGAAATTCGATGGGGCAGTTCTACTCTACCCTATAGGGTTGCTATATGTCAGAATTGACTCTATGGCCATGGGTTTAGTTTTTTTTTAGTGACATCGTACATGGTGTTTGAAAGAGATGCTCAGAGAAACATCATTATGTGATACTTTCATATTTTCAATTTTGTCAGAGGAAGAGAAGATAGAATGGCAAATTTCAATGAAGAGAAACTACGTGAAAGTATGCGTGCTTCTGAGCTCCTTGATCACAGCCATACATGTACATGTTCATTCATTCACTCATCTTTCTTCTCTCTCTCTTCAAAAGTAAATGTATTAGGGTAAAAAAGTCAGTCCCAACTCCAGTTCAGAGGCAGGCATGGACCAGATTGTTCCCCAGATCTTTGATCTAAACAGGATCATTCCAGGCCAGAAGTTGGTGTGGAAGCCCATGCTGCGTATAGGAAGGAAGGTCAGAAGGGACAGGGCCCAGGCTCTGAAGACCTCTCCTCCCTCTGGGCCCACCCCTGCCCTCACTCTAGGCCTCAGCTGAGAAGTCTGAATCTGAGCCCTTCTAGGGACAGCTGCATTGGAAGCGGAGTCTGGGAAAGGTTTGGGAACAATGTACAAATCTGAGTCTGGTGACCTTCTAAAATCACATCGTGCAGGTGGGTGTCTCCTCCCGTGCAGAAGGCTGCCTTGGTCCAGGTTCTTCCCTCTGTTGACCCCAGGCAGCACAGGGCAACAGCAATAATAACAAAAGCTAATGTCTATGGAATGAGTCCAAAGTGTCAGACTTGGACCTAAGCAATTTAATCTCCCCTGAGCCTCACAACCACTCCCTGAGGTAAGTATGTATTAGTCCCATTTTATAGCTAAGGAAACTGAGACTTAGAGAAGTTTGTTAACTTGTCCAAAGCCACTCACCCGGAAAGCTACAGAGCTAAGATTTAAGCTCAGGCAGTCTGACTCCAGAAAATTAAAAAAAAAAAAAAACACAAAACATTGCCACTGAGTCAATTCCAACTCGTAGTGGCCCTGTAAGGACAGAGTAGAATCCCCCATATGGTTTCTAAGGAGCAGCTGCTGGATTTGAACAACCAATCTTTTGATTAGTAGCCAGAGCCCTTAACCACTGTATCATCAGGTCTCCTTCCTAACCCAGGGTTCTCTCTTTTCACCACTAAGCTTGGTGGGTTCCTGGGAAGCCAACTTTTTGACTCAAAAGTTCACAAACTTAGGCAGTAGGCCCCCTTTATCCGAGTCTATTCAACAGAAAACAGGAGAACTGCCAGGAAAGGGGGTGAAAACTAAAGACTGCAGAGGAGGGATGATAACTGGTTGCTCCCACATCGTATTGGGCACCCCTCAGCCCTTGAGCATAGCAATTTAGACACTGTCTACATGCTCTGTGATCTTTAATATTATGCATCACTTGGCTGGGCCATGATCCTCATTTGTTTGGCAGATATTAGGTAATCATTTTGTGATCTGACAGGAGCAGCCCATCAGATGCAAGGAGAGTTTCCTGGGGGCATGGTCTACACTCAATGTATATTGAAGCTCTGGGACAGCTCACTCCATCTCCATCCTTCGTCCCTTTCGTCACAGTCTCAGCCTCAGACCTCCAGGTCTCCGGACCTGAGCCAGCAGCCTGCCACCTGACTTAAACGTTTGAGGTTCATCAGCTCCTGCAACCACGTGATTCAGGTGTAGCCTCCAGTTGCTTCCTGAACTCATGGATTTGAGACTTGCTAACTTGCTAGCCCCTACAGCTGCTCGAGCTATTTCTTTGAAATAAATCTTTCTCTATAAACATATTGATACATGTGCCTTCCAGATTTTGGAAACCCTGGTGGCATAGTGGTTAAATGTATGGTGGCTAACCAAAAGGTTGTTGGTTCAAATTCACCAGTTGCTCCTTAGAAATTCCATGGGTCAGTTCTATTCTGTCCTATGAGTCAGTTCTACTCTGCCCTATAGGGTCGCTGTGAGTCAGAGTCAACTAGACGGCAGTGGATTTTTCTGGTTTTGCTCCTCTAGAGAACCTAGACTAAGACACAGTCCTGTCAAGAGCAAGGCAAATTCAGGCCTGTTTTAGAGTTTCCGTCCTCCTCTGACACGTTGCCACCATCTGTCCATTGTGCTGTGCTGGCTCACGTACTGCTGTGATGTTGGAAGTTACAACAAATACCAGCAGAGCTACCAATAGTAGGCAGGTTGTAGCGGAGTTTCCACACTGTGACGAGAAAGACCTGGTAACCTACTTCTGAAAATCAGTCAATGAACACCCTATAGGTCACAACAGAGTACTGTCTGATGCAGTGCTGGACGATGAGTGCCTGGGTAGGAAAGAACTCAAATTACAACGTGGCTGCAGTAATGGACTTGAACAGATTAGTGATCTCGAAGTTGGCACAGGACCAGGCAACAATTTGTTGTATATGCGGCAACTCAAAGTCAAAGGCCAACTGACATGGTAGGCCCAATATTACTGAATGATTTCAGATCCCGAGAGGAAGCAGCTGGGGCCTGAGACCAGGAAGCACTCAGGGTCTCTCTTTGTGGACACATGTACCGCCCCTCTTTACAACCGAAGCAGGAGGGCATTCCTGAGCAGGCCCCAGACCACAGCCAGGATACGTCACATGGACTTGCTTCTCCTCAAGGCCTCCTCATCTACAAGGCACTTTCCAAGCCGGGTTCTCATCTGCTCTTTATGACTTTGTGAGGTTGACACATTGCCCAAAGTTGGCTTTTACAGCAAGACGTGATTAATTCAAAATGCCCCAGGGCTTGGCCCAGGCCACTGAGCCCAGCTGGGTCTGACGCCCAGTCTGTGGACTCTGTCTAGTGCTCTTCTGACTCCAGCACTGGTCCCTGAGAAGGCTTCATTACTCAGTGGCAGATGTAACCAATCGGGCCCCTGGAAATACGTCAACCTCTGAAGCCAGAAGGAAAGTGCCAAGAGGAGAGAAATACTTGAGATTCTGTTAGGTAACAACACTGGGTGTGACCTCAATAACACCAGAGAAAACAGTAATGTCAAACATACACAACCCAGGAAGATAGGAGGTGAAGTTAGGACTTAGACACTGTGGCGTGAATCTGAAAAGGGACACTTTTCCTCACGGGAAGGATAAGATTGTAGGGAGGACCACAAACACACACTGGGCCATTACCATTTATTTAACAATGGGTGGACATCATTTCAAATAACTGTCATGAGAAATATGTGGTGTAATGATTGTGACTGCTACACTGAGGCACTTAGGACAAGCCCCCCTCCAGAGAGAGGGCTCTTCTTCAATTAGGGGTGAGCTAAGCACTTCAGTGTGGTATTTAAAAGCATAAGCTTTGATGGCTTAAGGGTGGAAACCCAAAGGTACATCAACCAGTGAATGATAAACCAACTATGGCACATTCAAGCAACAGAACACTATACAGCAGTGAAAAAGGAAAGCATGACTGACATAGGTCACAACATGGATAGACCCCAAACATTACGCCAGATCATGCATCCTCAACGGCTCAGTTGAGAAAACTGATTCTTGGGGGATGAAATCAAATCTTAGAGTTGTCTGTGGCTCCCTGATGCTTAACCCTAGGTAACAGAATAGCACTCCTTAGTATTTAATTTCTCTCTTTAGGGAGAGTTAAATTTAATTTTTCTCCTTGGAGAGAAGTGGGTGATAATAAAAGAAAGGTTGGGAAATACAGTGCTAAGTAAAAGAAGCCAGACACAAAAGACCACGTATTGTATGATTGTACATAACGAAATGTCCAGAAAAGGCAAATTTACAGTGAGGAAAACAGATGAGTAGTTGCTTAGGGCTGGGTGTGGGAACAAGCCATTGCAAATGAGCAAAGGGGATCTTTTGGGGGAGATGAAAATATTCTAAAAAAGGATTGTGCTGATGGTTACACAACCCTGTGAATTTTCTAAAAATCATTAAGTTGCGTGCTTAAAACAAGTAAGTTTTATGGTATCCAAATTAGACTTCAATAAAGCTATTTTTAAAAAGAAGAAGAATCCAGGCCTGAGAATCTGAATGGCCCAGTATCATTTCTGGTTTCACCCCTCCCATGTCACAGGCAGGTCGTTCTAAGCCTCAGTGTTCTCATCTGCAAAATGGAGTCACTACCAGGACATGTTGGCTAAACAGTCAACTGCTAACCAAAAGCTTAGTGGTTAGAATCTACGAGCTGCTCCAGGGGAGAAAAGACCTGGTGATCTGCTCCCATAAGGATCACAGGCTAGGAAACTCAGTGGGGCAGTTCTACTCTGTCACACTGGTTCACCATGAGCTGAAATCGACTTGACGGCACAGTAAGAATAACAGGGCTTTGGGACACTTTCAAGGCCAGAGAAGCATTTAAAGCTCTCAGTGCAGTGTGTGGCAGGACAGTGCCGGCAAACAGTGGTAGAAGGTTCTGGAATGTGAGGCTTGAGGGTAACAGCTTTATGCTACCAAATTCAAGACACAGAAGAACTCCACTTCCTCTTTCAGTCCTCAGTTAAAACAGCATCTCCTTAGACAGTCTGCACTGACCCCTTAGAGTCCTTACGGAGCGTGTCAGTGTGTTATTTCCCTATAGCATTTAATGGTTTTGCGTTTTGGCTGAAAAGTAAAGATGTCACCTTGAAGACTAAGGTGTGCCTAACCCAAGCCATAGCATTTTCAATCACGTCACATACATATGAAAGCTGGAAAATGAATAAGGAAGACACAGAAGAAGAATTGATGCCTTTGAATTGTGGTGTTGGAAAAGAATATTGAATGCACCATGGACCACCAAAAGAATCAACAGATCTGTTCTGGAAGAAGTGCCACCAGAGTGCTCCTGGGAAGAGAAGATGGTGGGACTGCGTCTTGTATACTTTAGACATGTTGTCAGGAGGCATCAGTCCCCAGAGAAGGACGTCACACTTGGCAGAGTGGAGGGTCAGTGAAAAAGAGGAAGGCCCTTGACAAGATGGATTGACACAGTGGCTGCAACAATGGACTTAAACTTAAAAACAATTGTGGACATGGTGCAGGACCAGGCAGTGTTTTGTCCTGTTGTGCACAGAGTCACTATGAGTTGGAACTGACTCAACGGCACCTAATAACAACAGCAGTTATGATTAAGCATTTGACTAGCTGAAACATTGATGGTTAGAACCCATCCAGAAGCCTGGCGATCTGTTTTTGAAAAGTTATAGCCCTGAAAATTCTATGGCATAGTTCCAATTCCCACACATGGAGAGGCCGTGGGTCAGAACCAACCAATGACAGTTAACAACACTACTTTCTAAGATCCAAAGTGGCCCTAAAACCCACTGCTGTCAAGTCAAGTTTAAATCCTAGTGACTCTATAAACCAAACCAAAGCAAACCCAATGCTGGTGAGATGATTTGGACTCACGGGGATCCTATAGGATGGTATAGAACCATGCCATAGAGTCTCCAGGGTGCAGCTGGTGAACGCAAACTGCCAGCCTTCGGGTTAGTGGCCACTGCTCTCGACCCTACATTGTTGACTTACTCATTAACTGTCCCCAGCCTCCACGAGAGTACTAGCCCCAGCAAGGCGTGCATCTTACCTATCTGTACTGTCCCTATAGTGACCTGTCCTTATAGTGCCCATGGTCACTGTACACGGGAGTTTTCATTTCACCTGGATGACCAACGAAGGGTCACTGTAAGCCTGAACCAACGTGACACCACCTAGCGACACAGCTGTTATTATTGACTGAACACCAACTGATGCAATCGTATGAGCTAAACATGTTCATCAGAGAGTTAGGTGCAACCAGCGAATCTCTGGGGGTTTCTTGTCTTGAGAAAAACTTCTACTTAAGGTGGGGGAACAGTGAATCACTGAGACACGACCACTTTAATGACATTCATCAATTGAGCTATACACGTACTGTAGTGATTCTTATCCTGGATGTCTTGGAGGCTCACGAAACTGCTGGAAACGCATGCACCTGTTGTGTGCATTCAAGCATATACACTTCCTTTGGGGAGACATTCGCACTTACAGAGCCTCTAAAGAGTTCAGGATCTAAACAAGGTCACAATTCTTTGTTGGTCATCCAAGTGAAATGCAAACTCCCGTGTACAGTGACTATGGCCACTCCCCTGTACGCACACACTCTTTTTCTCTCTCTCTTACACATACCTTCTTTTTGTCACTCTCTCTCGTCTATCTTGTCTATCTTCTGTCTGCTTCTGTCTCTCACACACGCTGAATCTGTCACACACACACACACACACACACACACTGGGTCTCTGCTGTTTCTCTTTCACACACACCGTCTGTCTCTCTTGTAGACACAGTGTCCCTTCAGTCTCCTTTCTGACTTTAAGTTTGTCTCTTGCTCATACTTCGTCCTCTGTCTCTTCTCTTGCTCTGTTTCTCTCTCACACACTGTTTTTCTCTCTCCTGTACACACTGTCTCCTCTCCGTTTTTCTGTCTCGTCTTCTCTTTCACAGACACACTCAGTTTTCTGTCTGGGTCTCTTACACACAGGCAGAGGCTGAGTGACCAACAGGCTTCCTCTGGTGACCTTCCAGGCAGGTGAGTGTGTGCATGAGAGAGCGATCACTTATCCACTGTGAACATGTTTATAGAATGGGAAGACCAGTTCCTATTCTCTCTGAATATGTGGCCTTTCAAGAATAAATACAAGACAGCAGAGGCCCGGGGAACCAGCTAATTACACCTACCAAGTGACAAATCACTTGGAAAACATAAATACATTTTCAAGGACACTCCTTCACTAACGATGCTAAAGTGTTTTTCTTTCAGACCCAAGCAAGAAAATCCAAGGGATGAAACAAACTTCGCTTATTTTAGTTTCTACTCAATTACCTGTTAATGGAAAAAATCTGGCACCAACCATAATGAGGCAGGAATGAGATCACTGGCGCGGGGGTCGGTGTGTCAGGGAAGGCCGCAACAAGAACACCATTTGTCTGCCTCTCTATAACCCTTTTCAAGCACCCTGTCAGGGAGCCCACGCTGAGCAGGCAGGAGAGGAGGAACTTGGAACCTGCTCCTGGCCTCCGAGGCCCTCTGGGAAAAGGAAAATTGTTGTTGGCAAGTCTGCCTGGCTCCAGAAATTGATCCAATGCCCCCTACTTGTCCGAGCAGCAGCAGACAGAGCTAAGAATTTTGTTATAATTAAATAACAGAGTGCTGATTGGTTGCTGGAGGTGGTCTTGAAACCGGTCTTTAAAGCAGAGGAGAACAACGGTTACTATTCATAGGAAAAGCCCAGAGTCTTAAAAATCCATCTGTTTCATTCCCAAATTTAGGCCAAAAAAACGCTCACTTGCTGTCTTTAAAAATACCACCTGCTTTGCGATGTTGTATAATGCGCCATTATATAAGGTGGAGGGCTGGTCGGAGGATGAGGTGTGGTGGGCCCAGCACCTTCCTAAGGAAAACAGAGGCGGCCTTGGAGCGTTCCAAAGGCCCAGCCCTGCACCTCAGATGCTCAGGGCTGCCTTGAAGTACTGAGAGAAGTGTACCAGAATCACCACAGAGGTGCACCATGATCACCTCAGAGTTATACAAGAATTACCTCAGTCAGCAGCCATCTGGAGCTCCCAGAAGCCAAGCCCAGGGACTAATGGCATCCGTCACCACAACAGACATTCATCCACACCCACCTGCCTTAAGGGATTGGCCAATCTGGAGCTACGCCCTGGGCTGGGTTGGGCTATGATCTGCCCAGTGCCTGTGACAGCCGGGCTGCAGGGAGAGGCAGCTCCTGGAACCGAGTTGAGGAGAAGAAGCATCCAGGCCCCCTCAGCCCACGGGGCAGTGCTGCTCAGTAACAACCCCCCCCCCACACCACCCTACCTAAGAACCAGGGTCTCATAGCCACAGAATGTATGTTCCTGAGACCACAGCCTCGTTCTTCCCACGGGGACCAATGCCTTAGTCTAGCCTATTCTGACAGCTTTCCCAAGCCTCAGAAATTTTGGAACTCAGTTTCTCTTAAGATTCTTTCCCAACAGGATGGTGAAAAGAATTGTTCTGTAGCTGTGTTGTTGCTGTTGTTGTCAGGTGGGTAAAGTCAATGCCAACTCATAGAGACCCAATGTGACGGAAGATAACTGCCCCATGGGTTTCCTAGGCTGTGATCTTTTTCTTTTTATTGTAAGTGAAAGTATACAATCCAAATCAATTTTGCATGCCCACCTATCTGCAGCTCCTTCTACTCTCCTTGCCCGGTGACAGCACACTCCTCCTTTTCGTTCTATACTTGTCATATCCTCTTAAGAAGCTCCTGTCCCCCCCCCACCCTCTTCTCTCCCATCTAGAAAGAGGTCAGTAGGACAGCCTCCTGTAAATGCATAGAACCATAAAGGACCCACACTACGTTGTCACACTGTGTCTCTGGGTCCAGTCCATTTTTGCCCGAAGGGTTGACCCCAGTACTGTTTTCTGGTCAGGAGCAGCAGCAAGTCTTGCGTTCATGCTCCCAGGGGGTCCTCCAGGCCATTGGACCATCAAGTCTGGTCTTTTAGTAGGATTCTTGAGCTGTATCCCTCTTTTTCTCACATTGCCACAGAGACTCACATTGTGTGCCCCATTGCAGCTGTCTTTGGGGGTGGCTGGCACCCTTTGGTTCTTCTGGTCGCATGTTGATATAGTCTCCCATTCACATGGGTCCCTCTGTCTCCTCAGCTCTTCTTTGCCCGTGTCTTAGTCGTTCTCGGTCATTTTCTGTTCTGAATGAGTCGGGATCATTTGGTGTAGCTCAGATAGGAGCTTGCTAGTTTTAAGACCCTAGATGCCCCAGGCTGTAATCTTAACAGGAGCAGTTCACAGGTCTTTTCCCCTACAGAGCTGCTAGGTGGACTCAAACCACCAACCTTCTGGTTAGCAGCCTAGCACTTAACTATGTTGCCAGCCGGGCTGTAGTCTCAGCTTCGTCTGCATCCCAGCTCCACCCCTTTTGAGGTGACAGATCCTGTACATGTTACTGAGCTCTCTCCCTTCCATGACACTGTAAACAGGAAGCCTCACATTACGAGATCTAGGTGAAGTATAAAGGAAACAACACCTGCCGCTCCAGATGCCCGGGAGCCTGGTACGGTGTCTGGCACATTGAAAGGTGGTGGCTGCTATTCCAGGAGCTATAGACACAACTCAGTACTTGTCCACATTCTCCACTGCACTGGAGGATCCAAACCTGGACATGGATCCAGGAGAGGGAACAAGTCTTGGAGCCGGCAGCAGGATTAAAATTCCACACATTAAAGCCAGTCGGTGGACAAGTCAAGGCAGCAGGGCTTTTACTAGAATGTTAGGAATCATGGTCTCCAGTCTACACCTTCCCAGCAACCCAGTTATGTGGCTTCAGCAAAGACACTCCTGGAGTCCTTTCTCTGGGCCTCAGGTGCCTGTTGTCCTTCCTTCCAGTTCTGCCAGAGTAGGTCTTGCTTACAAAACCCCCAAACCAGACATGTTGGCTGTGAGTCGACTGCAACCCACAGTGACCCTGTAAAGTGGAGCAAACTACCCCACAGAGGTGCTAAGATTGTAATCTTTAGGGAAGCAGACTGTCACGTGTTTCTCCCAAGGAGTGGCTGGTGGGTTCGAACCACTGACCTTTCAGCTAGCAGCCAAGCACTTCACCACTGCACCACTGGGGGTGCTTAAATTAAGAGGGGGGGGCGGGGACCCAAGCCAAACCCACTGCCAGTGAGAGGATTCCAACTCATAGTGACCCTGTAAGGCAGAGTAGACCTGTTCCATTAGTTTCCAAGGAGCACCTGGCAGATTTGCTAACCTTGTGGTTAGCAGATTTAGTACTTAATCACCACATCACCAGCTTTTCAAATCAAGTGAAAAGAGGGTGTTAAAAAGGCTTTTTGAAAGATTTCATGACTTTTAGCCATAGATATCTCTCCTCTGTAAGCCACATGGCCAACACAGCTATAACATTCATTCTTTGCCACATGCAACATGGCACAACCTACAGCCCTTTCATTTCCTCCACCTGCCCGACATCCCATTAGCATTTGAGTGGAGAGGAGGCTATATAATCTAAGAGAAAAATCTAGAGGAATCTGAAGGCACTGGATGTGAACTACGGTTTACTCATCTACTGTTGATAGGCAGGTATGAGCAGTTTTGGGACATTATGACTGAAGTTCCCGTAACCATCTACTAAAGCTAAAAATATGCTACTTAAATATCCTTTTTTTTAGCCCAGCTTGTCTTTTTTAAAATATATATTCTTATTTGCAGGAGTAGCTCACTTTTAATTGGTTAAGCTATCCTTTTCTTTTGGTTTTGAAAGATTCTTCACACTTCTGGATATACATATATGGCAAATATCTACTAAGTTGTGGCTTGCCTTTCCTCTCTGTAAATGAGTTTGTAATAAACATTATCAGCAGAATATGACTGGAAAGGAATTTTTTTTAAAAACTTGGTAACAGCCATGTACATAAACTTATAGCTGACACCAGACTTACAGGTGAAATAGTGTGCTCATTTCCCCAAGTTCCAAAAAAAGTCAAGCAAGTGCAATATTTCCACTTCTGTTCAACACTGTATCAGAGACTCTTGCTAGTGAAATGAAGTAAAAGAAGAAAAAAAGAGAGGGAAGTATAAATATTAGAAGAGTTCCTGGAAGCAAAAATCCAAAAGAGGCTATGGGTGATCTGTTAGAATTAATAAGTGAATTTAACAAGGTTTTGGGACACAAGATCAATATACCAAAATCAAGTGCATTCCTACATACAACAATTAGAAAATAAAAATGAAAAAATACCACTTACAATAATAAGAGAAACTTATGAATACATTTAACGACAGAGATGCAAAACTCTTACACAGAAAACTAGAGGACATTGTCAAAATTACATAATACAACAATAAATGGAAGAATATACAATTCCCAATATTGTTAAACTGTCAGTAGTTGTCAAATTGAATTTATCATGGCCACAATAAAAATTCCAGCAGGATGCCTATTTGTGTATGTGGAGATGGACAAGATGATGCTGAAATTTTCATGGAGATGCAAGGGCTGAGAAAGCTATGATCATCTTGATGGAAAATACAACCGAAGACTGCAAGACATATTACAAAGGTACAATAATTAAAACAGTGTGGCATTGGTCCCAAGATGGAAAAACAGCTCAGTGCAACACAATGGCGTACCAAGAAACATCCACAACCATACTGACTCAAATTATGCTGGATCAGTTGCATATTCATAGAAACAAAAGGTGAATCTAGAGCCCCTGCATCGTATCATACTCAACTGCGGGTGGATCCTAGATCAAAAGGCTAAAAGACAAAGCAATAAAGTTTAAAGGAAAAAAATGAAAGGAGATATTCTCACAAATATGGAGTAGGAAAAGAATTCTCAAATGAGATTTAAACACATTATAAATAAGCAACGCTGGTGGCTCAGTGGTTAAAAGCTTGCTTGCCAACCAAAATGTTGGTGGTTGAAATCCACAAGTTGTTCTGCAGGAGAAGTGCATGGCAGACGGCTTCCACAAACACTACAGCCTTGGCAATCCTATGCAGGCAGCTCTGCTCTGTCCCATAGGGTCACTGTGAATTAGAATCAACTAACAGCAACATTTTTTTTTAATCATAAAGGATTGACAAGTTGGACTTGATTAAAATTTAAAACTTTTGCCCATCAACAGACACCTTTTTAAAGACATGTTTATTTTACTCCTTAACAAATATTTATTGAGCATCTACAAGATATCAGACTCTGTGCTATACTCCGTGGATCAAGGGAGAAACAAGGGATCATCATCTCTTCCAACCAGAAGCTTACCTTTAAGACAAGTGATTTGCAAACTTCTTATGTAAAAAGCTAGACAGTACAGATTTTAAGCATTAAAAGTCACATACAGTCTCTGTTGTAATTTTATTTTATTTTATTTTTAAGTAATTCTTTGTAAACTTGCCCCTAGCTCAAAGCCCTACAAAAACAGGCCTTAGGCCTAATTTGGCCTTCAGGCTGCAGTCAGCCAGCCCCTGCTCCAGAGAAAAGGGAAGCCAGTGTAAACAAGTAAATAAATAAATGCATATTTTCAAATATATGAGTGGAATACTAATGAAGAGAGAGCTATGAAGACAGCAAAGGAGTGCATTGATGAAGAAGACATGCAGGTAACGGGGGAAGCTGCAAAGAGCCCTGGTACCACAACGGCTCAGCACCAGACTGGTCACTGAAAGACTGACAGCTGTCAATCACTAGTTGCTTTGCAGAAGAAAGATGTGGCAGTCTGCTTCTGTAGGGATTACAACCTTAGAAACTGGGACCGTTCTACTCTGCCCTCCCCGGTGGGTGTGAGTCGCAAGTGACTAGAGGGGCTACCGGTTTGGTTTCAGTTTAAGGAAATTGCGGGCTAGGTCAGTAGTGCTCATTGCCATCCGTGTGCTCCTCAACACTTCCCAGCCTCCTCTGTCATTAGGTTGGCCTTGTCACTGAGTTCTAGCCGATAACACATGGGTAGAACATCACATAGAGGTCAGTCAGAATCTTCTACTCTCTCTTCCCTGTCTCCACAGGCCAGGATGAGGTCTTTCAGATAGCCAAGAAGTAAATCTTTACTGCTTGCTACTTGAGAGTTTGTTATTGCAGCATTGTCTAGCCTACTCCGATTAATATGGGAGACCTTATTCAAGCTGAAATAATTAGAAATAAAGAGGAAAACAACATCAACTTTTGTGAGGCAGTCGGCTGCCTTTATTAGGTGTTCTCTAGGGCAGGGAAGAAGGCTCCAGTCCTGTGCCTGGGGAATGGTAGCACCTCTACCTGAATTCAGTCCAAATATGAATTCTCATTCTCACTTCCGTTCACCAAATAGTTCAGTGGGACGAGGTCTCCCAGAGCAGTCTTGTTCACCCTCATGGACTAACTGGATTAATAGGCAGATTAATGCTGGGATTAACTGGCTGGGAGGAGAAAAAAAAGTCTTAAAAACCAAACCGATTGCCATCAAGTCAACTCTGACTCATAGCAACCCTACAGGACACAGTAGAACTGCCTCAGGGTTTCCAAGAAGTGGCTGGTAAATTTGAACTGCTGACCTTTTGGTTAGCAGCTGAGCTCTTAACCACTATACCACCAGAGCCCTGACAATGTCTTAACCCCAAATAACCAAACCTACTGTCACTGAACCCATTCTGACTCACAGCAACCCTGTAAGATAAAGCAGAACTGCCTCATGTAGCTTCCAAGGAGTACCTGGTGGATTCAAACTGCCAGTCTTTTGGTAGAACCTCACCACTACAACACTGTAAATCTTGTTGGTAACAGTTTTTAATTGTTGACTGGTCAATTCTGCCTCACAGCAATCCCAGGTGTGCAGGGTGTAGCTACTCCTTTGAGTTTTCCAGGCTGTGACTGTTTGTAAACAGATCCCCAGGGCTTCCCTCTGTAGTGATTCTGGATGCATCCAAAGTGCCAACCCTTCAGCTAGGAGTCTAAGGGCAGTTGGCTAGTACTTGATCTCATCAAGGGTGCTACAGTAGTAACAGTACTGGGGTATAAATGACACAGAAGATTAAAAACCACAGACCATCAAAGGGGAGAACACCCAGAAAACAACTTCAACATACAACTTACTTTAACAATAAAGTAACTAAAAATAAAGAAAAGGGAAATAAAGCAATCTTCTATGCTCCATTGCCCGAGATTCTAGGATTATAGACCCAAAGTTCACATAGGGCCTGTTTTTAAAACCCAGTTCTCAGGTTGGTCCCAAGGCCAAGTGCAAATGGGGGAAGCTGACTTCCCAGAATGTCAGAAAATAGGTCTAGCCCAAGCTCTGCCTCCCCAAGCATCATGATTCTGCCCTAAAGGGTCCTATTGCTATGGCGTGAAGACTTCAGCTCTTACTGGCTGTGGCACCCTCAGTTCTCACTGGCTACAGCATGGTGTAGTGGTTAAGTGCTACAGCTACTAATCAAAAGGGCAGCAGTTGGAACCCACCAGGCGCTCCTCGGAAACTCTACAGGGCAGGGCTACTCTGCCCTATAGAGTTCCTGTGAGTCAGAATTGACTCGAAGGCAACAGGTTTGGTTTGGCTTTGCATATGGGCCCTGCAGGCTATCACCCAAGACGGGCAAGCTGACTCTTGACTTCTTTAAGCTTCAGTTTCCCTAGGATCATCCTTGTAACAGGCCCCTTTCCAGATGAGCACCTTCTTCAGACCTCAGAAATGTCGGTGTTTCCCTCACTTCTAGACTCCATCCTAGAAGATGGCACAGGACTGAGCTCAGGAGAACAAGAGAGACCAAGCTGGCTTCACCATTAGTGCTCAGCAAACAGCTGGTGAATGAACAAATTGGTTTGCTCACAGGTCCCATCAAGTGTACTCACAAAATGCCACTTTAAAATAACCCCAGGGTCTAGCTGACAGTGGCCTACGGGTAAGGCAACATCCAGTGACACACTGGTGGGTACAAGTAGAATAACTCAGAGCAGAAAGGCCGCTGCAAGTGCCCACAGAAGGGAAACAATCCACTCTCAAGGGTCAGGAGCATAGTGTCTCCCCTGAGACCTCAAAGATGATGGGGCATGACCCAGGCTGGAAATGGGGACCTGGAAGTAAAACAGAATCTTCTGTGCAGAGGGAAACCACATCTTTGAAAGCTGAAGAGCAAAAGTGCTTCCAGAAAACTCACTCTTCAGAAATAGCAGAGGTACAGTGGTTGTGGGGGTGGGTGAGGGGATGGATTCAGAAGTCCTTCAAAAGGACTGTCCCTTCACTTCTGTTTGGGACAAAAGTCAAGCCCACTGCCATCAAGTTAATTCTGACTCACGGTGACCCCATAGGACAGAGTAGAACTGCCCCACAGAGCCTCCAAGGAGCACGTGGCAAACCTGACCTGCTCAGTTTTGGGTTAGCAGACATAGCACTTAATCACTATGCAACCAGGGTTTCCATCTACCTGGGAAAAGCAGGGCCATATTATATAACGCAATATAACTTAAGTGTTAAGAGCATGAATTTGGAGTCAGTTCTGCATTTCAAGTCCAGTTCCACCAACTACTAGCTGTGTGGCCTTGGAAAAGATACTTAAATCCACAAAAAACTAAATAAAGCCGATGGTAGTGGCAGGGAAGAGCATCTCCCTCAGGTGGTCGGGCGAGGATCCTGTCAGCAAATGCACACAACTCTTTGGCTCACTGCCACCAATAACGGATATTGTTCTTATTTAATGTACGTTTTCTGAAGTCACTCTAAGCCCGGCATGCAAAATCAGCCAAGGAAGGACAACTAGAGAGAGTCTTCCTCTCAACATGCCTAGAATACAAAGCAAAGCAAAGCAATTAGATTAATATCTAATACCTAGATATTAATTAGTTTCTGAGGTTCTTGACACAAGGCTGAGAAGCAACTCTGTTGACATGAGCAGTACCAACACTCATTCAAGGCAAGTCCTTTGAAAAGCCTGCAGTGAGTCTAAAAGCTAAGGTACAGACATCCTACCTACATAAAATGATGTATATGCCCATTTGCCACAGCCAGCATGATCAACAAACTCAAAGGGTGACCTCAGGAAGATCTACATTGCCCCTTGCTGGTGAAGGCGGTGAACTCAGGGCAAAGTGAAGGATCCTGGGTCTCGGAGGCAAGACCCCTTTACACAAACCTCTGTGTGAATCGCCCTTGTTGCTATTTCCTGAAAGACTTCTTGCACAATTGCTCACCAAAGGGTTTTCATGAAGCCCCTTTGCACCTCTGTGCAGGCAACCTTTGGAAGTGAGGGCGATTTCATGTCAATGGTCCTTACACGGTGACAATAGAGTTCCTTAAGTCTCATTAAGTTCTTTCTGCTTGGCAGTGTGAGAGGGATGAATAGGGGTAGCAGAATGGCTGTTTTGTGCCCCATAACTACTGTTAAGAAGGCAGTGGTGTCTCAGTAGAACTCTCGCCTGGTATGTGGAAGACCCAGGTTCAATTCCTAGCCAATGCCCCTGAGACACAGTCACCACCCCTGTCACTGGAGGCTGCCATGTTGCTTTGATGTTGAACAGGTCCCAGGGGCGCTTCTGTACTAAGATTGACTAGGAAGAAAGGCCTGGTGATCTCCCTCTGAAAAACAGCCATTGAAAACCCTACAGATCGCAACAGTCTGATCTGCATTTGATCATGTGGACGGCACAGGACTGAGCAGTGTTTCCTTCCACGGTGGCCAGGGTCACCAACTCAAGGGCTGTCAACAACTGAGCTCTGCTTTCAGAAATCAACTATTGGTGATGACATAGATACGTAACATGAGGAAAGATTCCCTTTTGTGTCTGTGATCTTCATTAAAAACGACACAGTATACAAACCAGGTAAACCAGGTATGCCACATGGGCATAAAGGATGGGGTCGGCAGTTCAGTTCCCCCTCTCAGAGTTCAAGAACATTTTTGGCTCTCTAAGTTACACTACCCATTGAAGACCCACTCACTAACCACGTGGTCCAGGTCCAGCCCAGGAAGCTCCTTCTCTTGATGAGGTTGATCCAGCTGCCCCAGAGAGAAAATCCCAAGCACAGACACAAATGATCAGCCTGTATCTGCACATACTAAGTTGCTTTTATTAATCCAGAACAGCATGCTACAGATACTGTACAGCGTGAACATTTATTCCTTACAAAAATGGGTTCCAAACCATTAAAAATGAAATTGGAATAAGAGCATAAAACGGAACAGTAACATCACAACTGTTAGGAAACATTCAAAGTATTCACAAAAAATGTTATAGTTAGCATCTTAATAAACCAGAGAAAAATTGGAGACAGTTTTACAATCGCTTCATGTCAACTACAGTGGCACTGAATGAACAGGTTTCAGCTTTATACAGCATTTTGCAACATCAACATGCCTAGGTTTTTTTTTTTTATTTTTAAAGTTTGCTACCTACTTGTATGTAATGTGTGTACATAGAAGCGGCAGCTGGTTTTTCCTTTAAGAGTAATCTAATATACAGAATTTTGGCCCTTAAGGGTTTATACCTCTTCATTTAAAATGCTTTCCGGACAATCTGCTACCAAGCACATCTTGTTATAGGTGACATTAAAACTACATACAAAACTACCTATGTAACATCACAGCAAAACATGATGAACAAAAATTACAGCATCAATAAAGAGGGAGAAAGCTAAAGTCACTGAGAATTTTGGCACATAAAGTTCTGCACACGGTCAGTCCACGTCCTAACGGCGCAGTGTGTTCCACTGTGAGTTCCGAGGGGGACCCGGGATGGTCTGCCCCTGTTTCTCAGACAGTGTCACTAAGAGTCCCTCACTGATTTTCAAGTCTTATTTTATGTAATGGCTTTTAAAGCAACTTGTGTTAATGCTAGCGATCCTTGAATGCAAACTACTTATGTCCATTTGGCGGCATCTGGGTTTCATACAGCAAAAAAAAAAAAAAGTCAAAACAAAATCAAAAAAAAAAGGGAGAGGGGAACAAAAAATATATATACACATTTTATATATAAACTTAAAAACCTTGTACAAATGAGTCGTTATATATAAGATGCTTATGCTAAGGTGGGGGGAAATTTTATACAGTTTCAAGAAAAAAGAAAACATATTTTAGGGACAACGTACAGGTAAACAAGCAATCTCTAAAGCAATAAATACTACTGGTCCAACAGCGCTGTGATTCCATTCTTGTTGAGTAGCATCCCCTCCCCCCAGAAGAACACCACCATGGAACAAGGTAATATTAACACATTTTAACCCTTTGTTTCTGTACATTTAAACAATAACAAGTAACATCACAATAAAAGTTGTTTCACACGGGGGGGGGGGGGAGAAAGTCAGGGCACTGCATCCATCGTGCCTTTGTGGTTTAAAAACCAGATGTAAAATGATTGGTTCGCAAGCTCGTATTTAATACAAATAATACAGAACCAACTCCTTCTGGAGGGCTGCTTCAAAATTGCTTCTTTTTTTTCTTTTTGTTTTTTTAATCAGTCTTTTAAAACTAAGCTATCCGAACTACATAACAGTTATGTATATATATATATATTTTAAACGCTACAAAGACTTTAAACAGCTGTTGATAAAAATTTTGGTAGAATCATGAGGTTCTTCTCTCATCTACATATTTAAAAGGAGAAATCGAAATAAGAATGGGTCAAATATTGACCAATGAACTCGATAAACATCAACTAATGTAGCCACGTGGCACAAAATTAAAGGGTACAAAACAGAATCTTCCAAAGGGAGAGGAAATCAAGAGGCAAACAGAACACTAAACCAACCAACCAACCAGGGCGCACGAAGCTAAAGCTATTCTAAAGACTTGGTGACAAGGGACAGCGGCTGGGGTTGGGTCCCAGCCAGCGCAGCGTGGGAATGTAAGGAAGATGTTGACGGCTGTGCAAGAGATGAGGCAGGTGCGATGGACGGCTGCAAAGAGGCGGGCGGCAGGTCCAGGGCCCCGTTGGGACAGAGGGCAGGGGCCTTGCCATGGGTGGCCTCGGTGAGGAGCAGGGCGGGTGGCGGAGGCATCATAGCCAGGTGGGCCAGGGGGTCGGGCTTCAGGGAGAGCGAGAGAGGCTGGGTCTGCTCAGTCTGTGACTTGGCATCGTGGGGAGGGGAGCCTAGCAGGTTGGGAGAGGGAGGAGGCGAGTCTAGCAAGCTTCCATCTGAAGAGGGTGGGCTGAGGCAGCTGCCTTCACCTTGTATGTAGCGAACGCACTTTTTTTTTCTCCTAGAAACAGGGGAAGAGAGTTATCTGTGAATAAAGGGCAGAGATGCCAAGGGAGAGAGTTATCTACTGCTCAGAGCTGAGTACCCATCACCTAGTGGTGGCTGCACAGAGATGGCACACCCAGTGGCCAGAGAACATTAAAGTCACACCAGGGTGCTTTAGCTGAATTGCTGCCCACGCCTACATCTGCTCTGGCAAGCCAAAGATCTCCAAGCCTAGAACTCCCTGCCTCCCCTCCCCAGTCCCCACAGACCCATCTCCCAAACATAAGTGGGCAGATGAAAGGATGCCACCTAAGCCCCATGGCAGCTACTTGCCAAGGACTAGCTGTGTCCAAATTGTGATTAACTAAAAAGCTATGTGATTTCCCCTAACCCCATTCCAACCACTACTACCCTCAACCCCTGCGTGTGTGTGTGTATGTATGATTTGAAAAGAGACGACAGAGCTCTGCCCCCAGACACTGGTATCAATACAAAACACTGTGAATGTTGACTGTTGAGCCCACATAGCTGAAGGCAGCACTAACAGGAGCCTTAAAGTGTCACACCACCACCACCACCGCCACCACCAGTTCGAAGCTGCCAGCCCGTCTGTTTAAGAACCACACCAAATCAAGAGGTCAGAATTAGGTGAGGGGGAAGGGAACGAAATCAAAACCACTTAAAAACAGAACTAAACCAAACCGAAACGAAACAAAACAAAACAAAACCAAAACAAACCAAAACAAAACCACCGAAACAGGTAGAAGAGGATAAACAAAGGTAGGGGGAAGAATAAGAAAAAACAGAAAATGATCCAAAGAAACAAGAATAACTGGTTGTATGGCCTGCAGGTTGTGGATTAAATTGATTCAAACTTGATTTTTTTTTTTTTTTTTAAGATTTGGGGTTTCCCATCCCCCACCCCACAGTGCCAGGGTCAGAAGGAGAGAAAGTGAGGATGGGGGTGAAGGGGTATGGTCCTCGGCAGGCCTTGGCATTGTCACTCTGCCCAGACTGGAGGCACGGGAAGGGTGTAGCACAAACCCGTCACGGGGGATGATGACTGAAAAGACAGGCCTGGGAAGCGCAGCATGGACCTTCTGGGGACTGGGTGATCGTGACTCGTTTTTAAACCAGAAAGACTAAGTTTGCACTTTTCCTAAAACAGAATCTCCCGTTTCTCCACTACCCTCTTCTGGAAGCAACAGAAATGAGAATTTCAAAGCCTCTCTTGCATGCTTATCATCAAAGGATGAGGTTGGGACAATCCACAGCAGAAACTGAGCATGGGGCTTCCATGGAAGAAACAGCATATGAGATTTCAGTTTCTCCTACCACGAATCCCAGTTTGAAGGGATATTATTGGAGGGCAAGGTGATTCTGGGTAGCAACTTCACTGATGTTATGGATAACGCAGATACAAGAGATTTGCTGAGTCAAGGGTCCCTAGAACGTAGTGAGAACCATGGCTGGTAATGTTCCATCTAAAACCAAGTGCAAGAGCACCGGCTGGCTTCTGTCACTGGAAAGCCACCAAGATGCTGCCTGGTTGAGGGCTACCACTGTCAGACAATGTCCCTGGCCTTTGAAAGGAAAGGACGTATTGAATTCCTCCCTCCATCTATGCCCCAGACTTCCCTGATCATGTTTCTCACTGCGTGGATTGTGGCCTCAGCCCGATGGTGGAAGGCAGGGAAGGAGAGGAAAGGCGGAGGGGCACATGCGCAGTTCTCCCTGCCTCCCAAGGCTAAGACCCATCATGCGGGGCCCACGGGGTCTGTCTGTCTCCTTTGGGTCAGAAAGGACACTGGGGGGAGGGCATAGCCCATGCCACAGCTTCCTTCTCACGCTCATTTTGGTGAGGTTCCTTGTCCTTCTGTGAACAGAATGAAATGGACTGTGGGTTCTGTCCCCATCCCAGAATCCAAGATAAATAATTAAGCATCTCCATGTTTTAAACCACCTTAGCCTGCAGATCAAAACATGCTCAAAGACTAAGATGTCCATGCAATTTAAAAATGGGAAAAGGAAGGGGGTAGGGGGTTGGGGGTGGAATAAGCCGAATTGAGAAAGCAACAGGGGAGAAAAAAATGAGAGAAAAAGAAAGGAAAGGGAGAAAAAGAAGGGAAAAAACATCAGGGCAAACAAGAGAATGACATCAATCAGCATTCCATGCTATATTACGACAGAGTGAAAAGATGGGAAAAGCGACTTGGTGGGCTCAAAACAGAATCGTGTTAAAATGTCCTCAAATAAAATTAAAAACCCTATGTGGCAGGCTAGGAGCCCTGACTGGCTGGGACCAGCTCTAGTGTGGTTCTGCCCCTCCCACCTGCCTTATGATGTGGGCATTTCCATATCATGGGGATGACAGGGACACCGGGAACCTAGGCATGAGGTCTATTAACGACAGGGTGATAGTCTCACAACAGGTGGCTGAGCGAAGGCAGGTGGAACACAAACACATCTTTGACCAGTCAGAACGCAAATGCCTCCCTTTGCAGCTGCATTTCTTCCTTCCTTCCTTTTTTTTTTTTTTCAAAGCACATTTTATCCTATTGGTTTTGCAAAGTTACATGGTGAGGATAAGGTGGGAGGGGACAGGTGAGCAGGTGTGCAAAGTCATAAGCTCCCCTCCCCCCAGCTGGGCTCCATATCCAATCAGAGGGGTGGCTTCTTAAAAGTGTATGCTTAGCTTCTAATGTATTTATAAATGTATATAGTTTATTATTAAACTAGCAGTTCTTCCTAATCCTGCTCTGCAGTGACACCCTGAATTGCGCACTCTTAAAAGCGCACACAATGGTTCCATAGAGTTGACAACTCAGGAGAACTCTGCCTTCTATATACACCTCAAAAAACAGCAGAAATGCACTTGTTCGTGCTTTTAGGGTATGAAGGAAAACAAAAACAAAAACAATAACCCTGCCTGACAGAATGGCTGCTGGGAAGGTTCTCATGGTGCTGATACTGGAAAGAAACCTGAGGGGAATGAGGGTCTGCTGGACCTCTCTGCATCTCAGACAACAGAAAAGTTGCCATGGGTAATTAGTTAGCCTCAGAGCCTCACTTTTGAAAACCATACTGCTAAATTATGAAGCAGCAGCTACAAAGGTTTTTTTTTTGTTTTGTTGTTTTAATGTCCAAGAAACACTGTTCTTCAAAGGAAGACTCCACACCCTGGCAAGGCATGGGCTATGTCTTAGAGATGTCTGTCTCAGTCAACATTTAGAAAGTGGTGGGAGAAAAAAGTCAAGTTCAACTTGCAGCAACTGCTTCTGAAACCAAAATGGTACTCATAAACCACCACCTACCCACCCCCCCCCACAGTAACAAAGTTGGCACCAAACCAGCCTTATTGTGAAGAGCACACAATGGTTTCTGCTGTGTAAGTCTACCATTCATGAGAACTGTCTCTTCCACATGGACCTGTGATCACTCACCATAGCTGAGTATCTCTGAACAGGACTCTGCGGCTAGGCTAGCTACTGTCACTCAGCCCATACAAAATCCTAACAAAACAAACTCAATGCCTATGCAGAGTAAGCGGAATTCCCTGTCTTCCTTGGCTAAACCTGTTGCCATGAAGTCAATTCCAACTCGCAGTGACCCTACAGGAGAGAGCAGAGCTGATCCATAGGGTTTTCAAGGCTGTAAATCCTTCTGGAAGCCGATCACACCTTACTCCTGTAGAGCAGCTAAGTGAACTGGAAAAGTCAATCTTTTGGTTAGCAACTGAGTGCTTAACCACTGTGCCACTATGGCTCCATCAGTCCTGGCTAGTCCTGATTAAACATCCAGCATCACTCATCCAATTCATGAAATTCCATTCTGTTATAGAGAGCAAACCCTTGGGCTGCTGTATCGAAAGGACATCCGTCCCTTCTGTTAGCACTGCCACCTCACAGTAAGACTGGCTGCTCAGGCAGGAATTCCTTGCCTGCTGCATACACAACTAAGGTCCCGACCCTTCCCTCATCCCTCAACAGGCAGCGAGTCCCTGTGTGAGCCTCTACCAATAAAGACCCCTAAGTCCTCTGTACCCTCAATGCTCAGTCGATGGAGGCACTTTGCCAATCTCTCATATGGGCATCAGAGACGGGGGAAAGAGACACAGGAGACTCACGGGCATGCACGTGATGTGACGAACATCTGATCTACAGTCTAAACACCGAGCACATGAGAAAGGGATGGAGGAGACGAAAACGCGACGAGGGGGGCACTACAAACAGGGAGGCGTGTTTGGGATGTTGAGATACCTACCATCATAATATTCCAAATTCAAAGACTGCTTGTATCAGAACAAAGAAACAACAAATTTAACCAAAGGTGGTCATTAAGGGAAAGGAAATGAGACAAGAACTAGTTGGTACCCCTCCACCAAGAAGGAAGTACCTACAGCCTTCCCTGAGATTACAAGTTAGGTGGAAACCTGCAGGTGAAACATGGCTGTTTAATTTGGATTCTTCTGGGCTTTTCTGATTCCTTTTGGTACCAATACTATTGATTTGTTCACTTCTGCAGGCCGAGCAACACTGCAGGGTGCCGCTGTGTGACTCGCTGCTCGCAGCCCTGTGGCTGGTGCACACTGCTCAATGCCACGCTTTATTCAGCACTGTAAAACAATACCAGCTAGCCAAGCTCTGCACAGAGAGATGGGGGGAGGGTTTTAAAACATAAAACAAAAACCAAAAAAGCAAATGAAAGGAATAAGTCTGCCCCAGAGCACATCTCCAGGCATTTCTGACTCTGAGTGCAGGGGAATGCCTTCACTGCCAAGGTTTCAGTCATCTGTATCTTTGGATATGCTGGCTCTGTCTGCTCAGGACATATGTCCTCAAAGCGTTCCTAGGGCTGGACCAACTCCAGGAGTCTGGCTCTCAAAGCAAAAGGAGAAAGGCCCGTCCTTGTCTGTTAGGGTTCTGGCGTTGGGTCTCCCCCCACCGCCTCATTATTGGTTAAGAGCAGGGGGAGAGAGAGAAAGAGAAAGTTGGGAGGGGAAATGGCACAAAATTAGCAAGGAAATTTTTGAAGAATGAGAATTAATTAGTCATTGATGCCAGTGGGGAAGCAGATGAGGATCAGGTCAATCTTGTCACGCTAAGGTACCAGAAGGACAGAAGGCTTTGATTTTCCCAAAGGCCTCGCAGTGGTAATATACCTGCAGGGTTTGCACCATAAAGTCTGTCGGTCAAGCCCGAACAGTGCCCGACACTTCTTTGGAGTATTTGCATCTGTTAGCATAAGGTAAACACAAAAAAAAATACAACACAATGGTGGGTCGAGCTCAGTTGGAAGTGACATCTTAGCTACAGCTTATTTGTCGGCTACATCATCTTGGTTTGCTTTGATTCTCTTCCCTTATCAAGTACATGAAAGGAAGGGGCTTCTATGAGTCAAAAGGAAAAAAATAAAAGTAAAAATAAAACATAAAACACAAAAGAAAAACAAACAACCAAAAACCAAAAAAAACAACAATGCAAAACAAATCAAAAGAGAGAGAGAGAGGGTGCAGGAGAGGTGATGTTCTTTGCTTCTACCTAGGCCAGGATTACGGTGGACAGTCACTGAGCCCCGTCCTAGGCTGTCCTGAGGAAGGGGGGTTGGCAGGCAACATTCCCTGGGAGGGGGCGCGCTGGGGTTTGCTGTCGCTGACCCGAGGAGGTACGAGTGAGGCTGTTTTACAGTGGCATTTTGGCTTGCAGCAGCGGGGAGAGAAGCATGTCCCTCATAGAGCCCAGCACACGTGGCAGTGCCCCGCTCCCTCGTGACTCCTACGATCCACACACAGCTACAAAGCAACAGGGCAGAGAAGGGGGGAAAGGACCGAATAAACCAGCTGCAAACCAGCACAGCGAATCTGGGAAATCTATACACACCTGCAAGGGCCGCACCAGTTATTCTGTTGATCAAGGCCAAAGCGCGCTCGGCATTTCTTAGGAGCGCTCAGGTCTGAATGAGTTCAAGAGAGAAGCGAGCAGAGGAGGAATGGGAGAGAGGGAGAAGGAGAGAGAGAAGGAGAGAAAGAGAGAGAGAGAGAGAGAGAGGAGGGGGAGGGAGAGAGGGAGGGGAAAAGAGAAAGATACAAATAAGAAAAAAATAAAAATAAAAAAAGGGAATAAATCAATGACCTGGTTACTAATAGCAAAATATTGACTTTCGATTTTTTTCTAAAACTTTCTTTAATTAAAAACAAAACAAAACAAAACAAAAAGAAAAGGTTGAAAATCACATTCTTATTCAACTTGTGAAATTAGCTGTTGCAAATAAAGCTGCAGTATCCCTTCGTAAAGGACTGTCTCTCCGATTCGGTTTGAGCTGATAAAGGGAAGTTTTAGATACTGAAGAACCAAGTCTCTCACAATTTTTCCTCTTTTTCAGTTTTGCTTTCCCTTTTTTTTCTTTAATTTTTTGTTTCTTATAGAAGAAAATAAAGCGAAGGAGGGAATTAAGTTTGTAACATGCTTTTTTCTTCTCAGAGTATAACAGTTTCAAAAAGGAAAAAAAACTACAAATAAAAACAACAAAACAAAACAAAACAGGAAGAAATAAAGAAAGAAAAGGAATGTGGTCTTGGGATATTGCAGCTTTTGGAATGATCGTTTCTCTTCCTGTTTATTTACTTTCATTAATACTAACAGAGGAACAGATAAAAGGTATAAGGGCCGTGTGAACGAGCTGTTAAGAGTTAGTTGGAAGCTCCCAGCAGCATTTAAGCGGGCACAGGTCAGTAAAGTGCTAGTGGCTGGCAAATGAGCAGCAGAAAAGCAAAAGGAAGAAACAAATGAAAATAAAAAAAGCAAAGGAAAAAATAATCATACTGCGGATGCATGCTTGCATGAGAAAACTTAGTGGGAGCGATGGAAAAATGCCATTAGATTAAGGAGGTTTATTACTGAATTCCTTCCATTTTTTTTTTAAACCAGTCTCTTTTAAAGAAATACTGCATATTCAATTTGCAAGTTAGTTCAATGCTAAGTCACTGTCGTTGAAGCAACTGTTACAGGTAAAATAAATAAACGAAACAAAAGTTACAGTAAATTCAAAAAAAACAAAAGAACAACAACAAAAGCAACTGAAAAAATTCTACTGCAACATACAAAAGGGTGTAGATGGTCATTTTAAAGAATGTTCAAATGTCATATACGTGTTTCAATGTTAATAAAACTATAACGGCAATAAAAATGAAAAAAACAGTTTATCAGCTATTTTAATGACTCAAAATGACATTAGCACCTGTAATCGGAGGAAGTGAAAGGCAAGGATTTAGGAAACATTCGCTGTGTTCTGAAAAAAAAGAACAAATTATACAAAGCCTTCAAATTTTTTGTTTCTTGTTGTTTTTTTTTTTTTGTAAAAGCCTGGCTTTCTCCAAGGGACCTCTGAGATTGCCTATGCAGTATTTCTAATTTCTTCTAGAGAATGACAAACCTCCTTAATTTAAAATGGGTGCAATTGACCACTGTAAAGGCATGCATCAGAACATTCCGGAACAGCCCAGTTAACATCCAACACTCACACGCTCCTCCCCCAGCCCCCTCCTCGGCCCTACTCAGACACATTCGAAATAAGCAGCTATAAATCCAGGCCTAGGCAAGCCTCTGGCTTTCCAGTTACAGGCTTTGCAGTTCTTTAAAAACACATTCCACTAGAATTACAATGTGCCTTTCATGCAACAATGAATGTTACTAGCTTTAAAAGGGCAGTCATGAAGCAATGAATTAAAATGCATCGACAAAAGAAAAGGCTGGCTAACAGGGGTTCCCCCACAATGTCCTGGCCTTGGACTTCTCCTGCCGCCCCCAGACAGAAGCCTAACATAAAAGTTGTCCTCAGGTAACGCTGCTGCCTCCCTACGGATGGATGGATGCTTCTAACTTACCATTGGTCTCTCCCGGCTGCTTATCCCTTTTCCTCTTCTTCTTCTTGCCCTGGAAGGAAATATAAGGCATTATTTCCAGAAACAGAGAGGGAAACAGGGCACCTGGGCTCACCTGGCAGCAGAAGGCACTGCCTTTGCCACCTGCACCTGCTTCTGGGTGCTTGCCAACCTCCACCCTGTGACGCCAACACTGCTGAACTGGATTCCTGGCTCCTTAGGAGAAGGGAAAGGATTGGCTGCTGGTAGAGAGAAGACTTCTTTTCCCATTTACCTCTGTCCAGTCTTGACCCTGACCCGGGGCATTTCATTTGGGAAACGGGCAGAGAGAATGGAGGAGGAAGATTCAGGGAGGGAGGGCTCGGAAGCAGCCCCAGAATCCACAGCCGCTTGGCTGCCCGGTCTTGGGGCAAAGGAACACCGACAGCCGCATGGCTTAGAGCACTCCTAGTCCCACGAGGATCGCTTACTTATATAAGGCCATTTTAGTTACTGTACCCTAAGCTGGTTCTAAAAGACAGATGGGAAAAAAAAAGGCAAAGCAGAACCAAAAATCATCTGAGCTACTTTCAAAATCACTGAGTGAGCATACAAGAAACTGAGAGTTATTCCCTCCATCCTCCTCAACTTTATATAAAAGTGTATCATAGCTAACATCTATAAATCACCCAGGAGCCCTGGTGGTCTCCTGGCGGTCTCCTTAGCAGCTCTCAGCTGCTAAAAGAAAGGCTGGCAGTTCAAACCTACCTGGTGGCTTTGTGGATGAAAGACTCGCAGCTCTGTTTCCGCCAAGAAAACATTAAGGAGCAGTTCTACTCAATCACACAGGGTCGCTATGAGTCAGAATTGATTCAATGGCACCCAGCAATGTGAATGACCAAATAGAAACTCCTAGAGAAATGCCAACAAGGTCCCACACTAACCAAAGCTGCTTGAATTCACCTCTATGATTAATCTACACAAGAGGTATTATCACTATTCTAGTTTTACAGATAAGGTAACTGAGGCACAGAGGGGTTCTGTAACTTTCTTGAGGCCACAGCACTAGCAGGTGATGGGACCAGGAAGTAAACTCAGGCAGTCCTGATTCTACCACTGAGGCACTCGTCCTCTAGGATGCACTGCCCACACAGTAAGGTCTCACACTGGAGGAAACTCTTGATAAATAAGGGTGAGGAACTGCATGCGGTCATCTGCCACCTCCAGCCTGATCCTCTTTTGTGGCAGCCTCACTGACACCAATGCCTATCCATACAGGCTAGAGTCACAATTAAAAGGAATGCTTTTACACTTCCGTTTGTTTAAGAATATCAAAATAAGACTATCTTTGCCTATAGAGTCTCATAGTATGTCAATATCAACTCTGGAAGACAAAAGGACAAAGACAGGCTTCAAAAACAAACAAACAAACAAACGAACAAACAGAAAAACCCTTGAGAATACCTCAGGCCCCATAAGGAGAACCACAGTAAGCATTTATGGTAGAATTCTGACCAAGCAGAAGATCTGGGTTCAGTTCTCAGCCCATGCACCTCAAGTGGACCACCCATCCGTCAGTGGAAGCTGCAAGTTACTATGTTCAGTGGATCTTCTAGACCAAAACAAAGCAGGAAGAAAGGCCTGGCTATCTACTTCAGAAAATCAGTCAGTGGAAGACCCTACGGACCACAGTGGTGCTGCCGTGCGTCAGAGGCCAACCAAGGAAAACCTCAAGGCAGAGATGCCACACCCTTCAGCCCCAGCCACGGGCCTGACAGCCACCTTCAGAGAAGATGCCGCTCTTCTGTCAGGTCTCAGGGCCAGTGTCACTTGAGGAATTTATTTTGGCTTTCAGTTCAGTACTTTTATTTAAACTACTTCATGTTCCTTGATAGGCCATGAATTAAACAAATAATAAAAGGAATCTGTGTGCTCTCTGATGAGGCACGTGTGTGAAAGGCTCTTAGTGCCTCATCTTTGTGCCTCCGCCACAAGCAGCACTGTGCCACCTAGCTGTCTTGGGACAGGACAGAGGGTCTACTTTCAATGTATTTAGCAGCCTGCAGTCAAAACTCAACTGGACCCAGCAATGTTAGAACTTAAGGGCTGTCAGCACCCATATACTCAAGGGTTTTGAAGTCATCTTTAACGCAGTGTTGACCCATTTTCAATCTCTTACACTATACTGTGAAAGGCAGGCGAAAACCCCTCCACCCACGAGAAGCCGTCAGTTAAGGATCAGTGATGGGGACGTTCCTGACTGAAGAAACGATCACTTAGACTGATGGCTTCTGGAGGACATGGACTGTGTTTGAACCCGAAAGGGATATGAAGAAACTTAATAACCACTATACAGTGAAGAGGGAGACGAGCCTCAAGGAAGGTGACCATTCCATTTCCTCTTTAAATGTAGCAAAAAAAATTAAAGGCCAAACAGATGGGGGCAAAGAAAATAAAAACCAACTTAGATAGGAGAATGGACTTGATTTTCTATCATTTAACATCATGTAGAAGAGAGAGGGGAAAAAAAAGTCATAAAACAATGGCCGAGAGACAGGGTATCACAATTTTTTTTTTAAATTGTGATTGAGTGGAAGCGCATAATCCAATCTAAATTTGCATGTCTGCCTATCTGCAGCTCCCTCTGCTCTCCTTGCCTGGTGATCAAAATGTTTTTATTTGTTCCAGAATGTGCTAAGTTTAACAACCCAAATGTGACTGTTTACTCAATGCTCTTTTCTTCCTAAGGTGGCAATATAAAGACTTGTGTTATCATCACACAGCTGGAAAAACAGAAACAGAAAAGACGCGTGAGGTTAACAGAGAAAACTTTTTCTGGGAAGAAACTCTCAGAACTTACAGATAAGCCAAGTAATTTCTAGAAACAGAAGTATTAACAGCCATGGCTGTTAAAGACAAATACCAATAGGATCCTGCCATAATTGAATTCAGAAATGCTTCTTTTTTCTGATTCTTGCCCTACAGGCTGTTTCATGGAATAGAGAAGGAAAGAAAGAGATGGAGAGAGAAAGAAAGGGAGAAAGAGTGCACAGACGTGTGTGGCATGAGTCACAATAATAGGAATCTGGCACTGCCTTTTACAAGACATGAAGTTTTTTAACTCCCAAATCCAGCTCCACCTCTGTGCTTTCTCTCAAGTTTTATCAAGAGGTCCCATGCCATTCCAAACAGTTATCCAATGAAAACTCTCAGCTAAAATCATTTCAGCTGTCGCAGGAACCACCTGAAACCTAGAAAGCATGACACACACAAAAAGCTTCAGGCATTATTACATCAAAATGACTCCCAGGTAAGCCAAGCATAGCTTCCTCTGAAAGCTGATCGCACAGTCAGCCTATACTTTTGTGAAGACTGTATCTTGCACAACTCTTGGAGGACAATATTCACAGACAGCACAGTGTGAATGGTATGCTCCAGAGTTGTGCAGTGCACAGCCTGAGCAACTGTACATGAAGGTCCTGATATGTTCCAATCTACCCCCTGGGGATATACCTGTATCTGGATTCTTTGCTAGGAGACCATTCTCAATGACTTAAAGGTTAGATCTATAGAAGGCAGAAGCTGGATGAATTCAAAGAACCTCTAACCAGAAACAAGGAGAGTAGCTGTAGTAAAATGGCATGGTTATGTGCACAAGGGTTGTGGAAGCTGCCTGTGGAAGCTGCTCCTGGGAAGCTCTACCCTGGGGCCAGCAGCAAGCCTACAGGAAAGCACTTGACTTTCTCATGCTCCTCCCTTTAATACTAAGAGACAGGCCTCTTCACTGCACACATGCTGGGGACAGATGAAAAAAGGCCCAAGCAGTTAAGACCTGGTGCCCGCCCATCAGTGACACGGGCTCTCAGCAAAGCAAACATCCCCTTCAAGAGGCCCTAGCACTGATTCAGGCTTCTGCTCCCAGGAAGGGCATGGCCTAGAGACCAATAGTGGTGAGACCTAGGGGGAGATGGGTGGGGCAGTGACGCGGACATGGGAGTCCAATCTCTGTTCTCCATGCTCCCTCACCTACACACCAAAAAGCAGAGCAGCAAGCATGTGCTTCAAGGCGTGCAAATACAAAGGAAGGAGACTTGAAAGAACTAGTCAGAATAAGCAGAGCGCAGTTTTCACTCAGGGCCCATGAGTCCACGCAGGTATTCGTGACTTCCTGATGAACCTAAGTTCTGAGTGAGACACAGACCTGATTTCACTCTCAACCCCGAAAACACCCATGCCCAGTTAAGGTCACAATCAATTTAATAACGTCATGGGTCCCAACCCATGCACATGGATACGTTCAGCACAGATAATGTCAAGAGACTACCAGGGAGGCCAAAGCAATCGCCCGTGGCTCTGTGACTCTTAAGACAAGTCTGCTTTCTCTGAACAGAAGGATGTTGTGAACTGAACTGTATCCTCCAAAAATATGTGTCAATGTGGCTAAGCCACGGCTCCCAGGATTGTGTGACTGTCAATCATTTTGTCACCTGGTGTGACTTTCCTGTGTCTTATACATCCTACCTTTATGATGTTGGGGAGGCAGAATTAGAGGCCATGTGTTATGAGGCAACACTCACTTGATGTCACTGGTTGTATCTTGTGTCAATCTCTTTTGAGATATGCAAGAGGGAAGTGGGCAAAGTGACAGAAGGGTCTTGTACTATCAAGAAAGCAGTTCCAGGCACCCAGTGCGTTGTTTGGACCCAGGGTTCCTGCACTGAGAAGCTCCTAGAAGAGGGTAAGATTGTGACAAGGCCACTCCAAAAATAACAGATAAAGGCTTCCTTGGGAGCTGGTACCTGCAACTGGGAATTGAAGCCTACCAGACAGTGAGAAAATAATTTTTTTCTTTGTTAAATATCCATCCACTTGTGGAATTTCTGTTATAGCAGTACCGGATAACTAAGAAAATGGCAAAATCACTTCATAAAACTCAGTGTCACGCGGTATACTGTCAGTGAAAAGAAGAAGCATTTCGTCCACCCAGAAAGCCCAGCGCGGGAGCTGCTGCCCCAGACGCACAATGCTGGGGTGCAAACGACGATGGTGGGAACTCACAGAGATCTCCAGCCAAGAAAGACAGCAAGCTGGTGCGAGAAGAAGGATCTCGGGTGTCACAGCCACAGAAACGAGTGACAACAGTAATCCTATCATGTTTTGTGGCAATCAGGCAAATGCCAACAGCCAGCAAACTAAGCACTGGACGTACGTATGATGTAACACACCCCAAGGCCCTACCCTAGCTGGGCCTCAATGTCCAAGCTGCCAGAGGATGACTCTCACTGGCAACTTTAAGGGCTACGCCCCTTTCAGGCCAACACAGGCTTGTTTTTTCCCTTTCAAGGGTGAAGAGCCTGGAGCATCAACTTGTCTCCTATCCCTACCCACTGGTGTTCCCGGTAAGGTCACCCCACCAGTGCAGAGCACGGGGAACAGGTGTGCACGAGCCCCAGTGAGCAAATCCTAAAGCCGCAGCCCTCAAAGATACGGACAAGCAGGTGTGGACAGCCCCGAACAGACCTCATTGGTCCCAAGCTGGAACTGGGAACGGCAGCCTCCTCTGATGCCCCTGAGGAATGATGGCAGTGCTGAACGGAGCCACATTGGAGGCCCAGATCAAAAAGCAAACCAAATCCACTGCCACTGAGTTGAGTCCAATTCACAGCAATCCTATATGACAAGGCAGAACTACTCCCATCGAGTTTCCAAGGAGTGCATGATAGATTTGAACCACTGACCTTTCGGTTAGCAGCCACATCACTTAACTGCTAAGCCACCAGGGTTTCCAAAGGCTGAAACGAGATCCTTCAATTCATTGCATGGGCAAGACAGTAAGGTTCCCAGAACTGGGCAGGCCAAATGGTTTCAGTGCCTGGACCAAGTGAGCAGTCACCATTGTCCCTGTGCACACAGCTCACCCACACAGACTATGCCTGAGGAAAGCGACCCACTTACATAGTTGTCCCGTGCAGACCAGCCGGGGTACAGCTGCATGTGGAGTTGTCGTTCCTTCCGGGCCAGCTCGTAGTACTTGGCTTGCTCTTCTCTGGACAGTGCGTGCCACTGGGGAGGTGCAGACAGAACAGAAACACGCCAAGATGTCACACACGCACTACAGCCAGGTAGTGAATACTAGCGTGTCTTTTTTAGGGGCAAGTCCACCCAGAAATGTTATCTGTTGATCCAGACAATTTGCCAGGTCCTGACATTAAAGGCTTGGACATCTGCTTCTGAAAGATCACAGCCACGAAAAGCTGACGGCGCACAGTCCTACTCTGACACCTATGGGACCAGCATGAGAGACAGGTGACTCAGTGGCCCCTGATTTTTGTGTTCTGGCATTAATGAGAATGTTTGGGCCAAAACTTGACCTGTCAGTCACGTTGTCAGAATCTCCTATCATTTGCTCTTTCTCTCGGGGTGGGGGAAGGTTTGAGTGGTGGTTGTTCTGAAAGTTACTGGAAGCAAGAGTTCTTAGTCTGACTCAAGGAAGGCCACGAAGGAATCCGAATGAGACGGAAAGGGTTCTCCGCACCAGTGGGGACAGGAATGTCTTCCACCCCACATGCGACACCCCAGCCCACGTGTCCCCTCCTCCCACGGCAGTGAGCCTACCCTCCGGCCCAGGATCTGGTTGATGGCTGCGCTTTCTTTCAACGTGCACTCGGCCACGACCTTTGCTCTCATTTCCTTCATATACAACATGAATGCATTAAGAGGTTTCTTTATGTGAGGCTTCTTCTTTTCTTCTTCCTTTTTGGAGTCCTGATGCTTTCTGGATAGAGACAGAACAGACAGACACAACCCCATAAACAGTCAACGTGGCCAACTTCCTCCCCAGCCAAGAGCCCTCTCTGGCGTCTCACACCCAAAGCTAGCAGTTTTGAATAAAGGGCCTGCTTCCACTTTTGGTCTTCTCCACCCTGGAAAACGGAACAAAAATAGCCAGGAGAGGGGGTGGAGGAAGAGATAGATTTGGTAATCACTTCCTCAAGTTTCACAAATATACAATTTTCCCAAGCAAAAGGGGAAAGTACACGGTTGCCTTCTTCTTGAGAGGCATCTCTTGTTCTTTCAAAACAAATATGCCACACATTCCATTATAGGGTGAGGGTTCAGGAAATCACTGCCAATCGCAGACCATCTGAGTACACTGAAAAGGGAGTTCTGGTCTATACCACGGTGGGTGCAATCCGCAGAGCGCAGCCAAGATCCATCTTCTCCGTTTGTAGGGAATCCTCTGCCCTGCACAGGCTGGGTGTTTATTGGACTCAAAACAAGCCAGGTCAACCTTAGGTAAAGAGCCACCCCCTGCCCCCGCAGCCACAGCTGCTCTGGGGGCACTGCCGGACTCCCTGGCGAAGAAGAAAGCCATACCAAGAGCAACACTTACGAGCTATGCAGCGAGCCGACGTCACTCTGGGAGGATTCCTGTTTGACTGTTGGGGTGACTATGGCCGGGTGGGGAATGCCAGTCGTGTGTAGAGTGTGATGTGGTGGGACCATATGGGGTGGGAACCTGGAAGACAGAAAGCTGTGTAAATCGTCAGAATAAAAGTGAATCAACAGGGAGGGACATGTACATACAATCAGAAGAAAAAAAAAAATACACCATGTAACACTCACATGAAAGCCGCCCAAGGCATATGAAACCTGTCAGCATTAATTAGCGATAAATTAAACATAATGATTCTCATAATGTCATTAAAGCTGATCTTCCCCTTTCATTATTGCTACTGACATGAGACATTATGATTTTTAACATCTTCAGCAAGAGACAAATTCAACTGATGTACTTGGGCGGAAGAGTGGGTGCAGGCTACCTGCTGGAAATCTCAAGTCCCCTTTTACTTTGAGCCATTCTCAGAGGTATCTAAGGAGACAATTTCCTAAGTCCTCATCAGCTCCAGAATGAAAGGAGAAATCTTTTTGTTGCATATTGACAGCTAAATAAAATATTAACGTGCCTGAAGTATATACAGATTTTTGACAATGCTGGGCATGCCTCATTAGGCCTCATTCTGGTGATGGATGCAATAAAATTTTTATTTTTCTTTAGCTGGTGGGTCTTACTGCTTTGACAGGAATGGAAGAGTGAGGCCTAGAGGGGGGAATATCCCAATATTTTCATTTTGGCTTCATCCTAAGTCATTGACATTTTTGATAAGTTTCTATCCTCCTCTGGAGAGGAGCAAGGAAAGCTGTACTTTCATATACGCAAAAGTGAAACTTTAGCTTCCAATTCGTGTGTCTTTTCCAGCTCAACAGTTCTAGGATCTCTGAATCACTTTTACTTAATAACATGTTGTCTTATGTACCAAAAGGCACCCTAAATGATTCTGAAAATCATAAGCCAAGAAATGTAAAGTCTGTCTTTTAATCTCACACAGGTTATTCTTAGGGAAGTTCTTTGAAACCCATTGTTGGCCCTAAACAGGCATTTGCCAGCACTGCAAATGCGCCATGATATTAAAAAACTCATTTCAAGATACTCTCTACCCATCTACAAACTGAAGACTGGACTCAACTAACAGCTTTTACATTGTCTTCAGAGTTACCATGATTTATATAGGGTTAGAAGAATCATCCCTCTTAAACTAGCTTAATACTTCTTAATAAAAAAGTAATACTTAATAAAACGATACTTCTTCAAAAAGAAAAAAAGACACAGGCAGTGTCTTGTTCAATCCAGCAAGGTTATGCCAGAGACTGGATGGGGCAGCAGCTCAGGTGACAGGGAAATCGGATGATGTCACTTGCAACCAAGACAGCCCAACACGCCTTCCCAGGAACAGCCACCTGTTCTTTAGAGGGCAGATTCTGGAGGGTCTTGATCTTCACCTGAGTCAGCTGGATCTTATACCACATGTTGTACGGGAACTGGGGGTCTTCATGAATGTTTTCATCATATAACAGCTATTTCAAAAGGATCCTACACTTATTTACAGGACCCTTTTTCATAGGTGGACTGGAGATGAAAATAAACCAAAAGCCAAACCCAGGGCCGTCAAGTTGATCTGGACTCCTAGCAACCCTACAGGACAGAGTAGAACAGCTCCAGAGAGTTTCCAAGGGGAGCCTGGAGGATTCAAACTGCTGACCTTCTGTTAGCATATGTAGGTAGCACTGAACCACTATACCACCAGGGTTTCTGGAGATGAAAAATAGTTTCCATTTAATCAAAATAATGTAACAAGTGCTACGTTGGAAAGTGGTGAAAATTAAAGCACCAACTAAAATATACAGAGACGACAGAGAAATGACCAATGAAGACAGCCAAGTCTTGAAAAGGGCCCGGTGACTTAGGACACCTGACTTGGAAATGATCTGTCCATGGGGCCCTCTCCTGTCTTGCTGTGCCTCTAAAATTAAAGACAATGCCAAACTATGACAGCTGGTTAATAAGAAGTTAGGAATTTTTAGATGTGATGTTAGTACTCTGGTTATGCTAATAATCTTTTAGAAACAAACAGCAACAAAAAATCAAAACCAATGTTCCAAGGTTGGTAGAAACAGCAAGTTTTTTCTGAAATAAAATAAGAATCATGTAAGTGCAGTTTGGAAACCCTGGCAGCACAGTGGTAAGTGCTATGATGGCTGCTAACCAAAAGGTCAGCAATTCGAATCCACCAGGCACTCCTTGGAAACCCTATGAGGCAGTTCTACTCTGTCCTACAGGGCCACTATGAGTTGCAATCAACTTGATGGCAATGGGTTTGGGTTTTTATCCCTTTAGGATGTTCAAAAACAAAAAAGTGAGGGTAAGGGAGACAACTCACAACCCACTCCCCTTCCACAAAAAAAAAAAAAGGAAGAAAGCCCTTGAGAGGCACTGGTGCTCCTGGGTTACCCTCGTTCCTTCCCTTTGTGCTAAGGCCTCGGAGGAAACAAAAGTTAAGAACATGTGTTCTTGGAAGCCCTTGGGTGAAGTGGTGGGTGGAGCGGCAGCTTTTACTGTGAATTTTAAAGGCTTGACATTCCTCAAATACATATGTTCCCTTCCTGCAGAATGAGAATATGTGTACAGACATGAGAGAGAGAGAGAGAGGGAGAGACAAAAGCACTGTGTGCACATGTGCGAGCAGGCACACACCCAGTACCACAGAGAGACACCGTAGTGGGCATGCATTCTGAGGTCCCCCAAATTTTTAAGTGCAGCCACCGAGACCCAACACTTTTACTTTCATATACCTGTATTTGCATATCTGAAACACACAGAGCAGAGAGAAAGAGACTGGGGCGGGGGGGGGGAGTGTAGGTTGTATGCATACCTTTACTTGAGAAATTCCTTTCTGCAGAGTACTATTTCATGAAATACAATAAACACCCTAAAAATTCTACGCAGCTCGTTATACACCCCCGTCTGCTTTTATGGCTCCAAGCCAGAATATGATGATGAACCTTAACTTGTTAAGGACAACTAATTTTTGTTTCTGGCTGTCTCACGGGCTTCTCTGCTACTCACTCTCACTTTGCTTCACTGTTGACATGTTTCTGTTAACTGGGTGTCATCTGCTGGCCTTGATTTTATGCACAAGCAGTGGGATGCATTTTCCTGTGCAACAATCCTGCTCTGAGTTGCATTAGATTTGTCATTATTCTCTCATTTTCCCCCTTGCACTCGTAACATTTCATCTCTTCCTGCCTTATTTTTGTGAGCCACGGTGCACCCACATTATGGTTTATACATGATCTCGCTCCCTTTGAAGCCGGCGGATTTCAGAGCCCGCTCTCGTCAGGAGAAGAGTCTTGCACCAATTTAGCAGGCTGAGGGCCCGGAGCTCCAACATCTCAATCTAAAGGGGGTCACAGGGTGGCACAAGTGAGTGTCAGCTAGAGCTGTTTAATTGCCAATCTAGGCTTCTCCATGGTGTTTAAAGTATAATGACCCATCACTTAATTCTGAGAAGTCCTGGCCCCGCTGCTGAATAGAATGAATATCAAAGGGTGTTCTGGAACAGGGCAAGCTGCCTACATTTCCTATAACTGCCATAAGTATAATAGACCTATACTTCTGTCGCCCCATTACCACAATAATGTATTTAATTTGCTGTATATGTTTTTTAACTAGCTACCTTTCACAAGGCCTACCTGGGGAACCGGCCACCTCCCCCTGCACCTTGAGTCCCTCACCTCTCCTATCGCCATTCCCTTCCTCCCTTCTACCCCCTTGCCCACCTGTAATACGTCCATTGGCCTCCTAATGACAATTCAGTGGATAAGCTTAACCCCAGGACCTACACTACGACTACCTCGCTGCTTTTCACCTCTGGAACCCGCCAAATAAACAAACATGCAAAATAAGCAGCTGTGTTACGACAGACGCTGGGATGCATGGAAGATGCACTGTGGGTTCGAAGTTGCTCAGATGCCACTTGCCTCCTGGGAGGCTCCCTATTCATTTCCGTATCTTATGAGCTGGGATGATGTTAACTAATGGATGTAACCTTCCTCTTCACCATCGAGGGAGGGAAGAACACACACGTTTTGTCCACCTAACCAATACTAGTGCGGATATTGAAACACAGATGATTTAGCACACAAGAGAACTACAACTTTACAACTTTATGACACAGAGTAACGGCAGATATCACATATACTGCCATTTGTTTTTACGAATGAATGTGATTTTCAAACCTTCCTCTACCAAAATCCCTCTTTGTAAGAAAGACAAGGACACCATGGCCTGGCTCCCCAACCCTTCCTCTGGTTGTAGGCTTCCCATGTTGGCCACAGAGACTGGGGGAGGGGGCCGGGGACAACATCTTTACCATGTAATGCATGCTAATTTAATTATGTGCCATCATCAAAATGGATTAGTTGCTTCAGCCCATCAGGAAAGTCTAAACCTCCACCGATTTAATTAACTTGACTGAAAATCAGATGAACAGAAAATAAAACTACCATTAGAAGCAGTTAGTGATTGCTTACACATACCGCAGCCAACCAGTTTGTGAAGAGACTAGCAGGCCCTGGAAACTCATCCAGAGTTAATCAAAGGTAAGAAATGGAGAAAGTGGGGATTGGAAAGATGAAGATACATATACATGAGTATATACGTGTGTGCTTATATGGCTATACACACTTGTGAAAGTATGGACACTTGTTTTAATAACAAGAGATTTGTTAATTTTGAAAACATTCACAGCTACGTAGGTAGATGGTGGCAGCTCAGCTGCCAGCCACATGTGGCTCCTGGGTGCCAGTCCAGATTGAGATGTCCTCTAAGTCTGTAAGTGGGAAATTTACACTGGATTTCGAAAACCAAGTACCAAAAAAAAAGAATATAAACTCTCAAGAATTGTTTTACAATGAGGTGCATGTTAACACGATACATTACGGATATACTACGTTAAATAAACTATATTATTAAAGATAACTTTACCTGGAGAGGAGAGGGCAGGAGATTAAGAGGATATGACATGCACAGAACTGAAAGGAGGAGTGTGCTGTCACCGGGCAAGGAGAGCAGAATGTGCTACACATAGATGGGCATGCAAATTTAAACCGGATTGTACACTTTCACTCAATCACAGCAAATAAATAAAATTAAGAAAAAAAGGTAACTTTACCTGAATGATTAAAACCACAAATCTTGTTATAATAATTTTTTAAAAAACAAAAAAACCTCCCTGTTTCTTTTTCCTTTTTTTTTAATGTGGCTACTAGAAAGTTAAATTGTATCTGTGGCTCACATTATATTTCTATCAGACAATGCCACTTCAGGGAGGTGGGGCGGAGGGGCAGAATACTTTCACCTTGTCTATGCAGAATCGAAGCTTTGAAAAGATTAATGACCTTTTCTCAAACTCTGCTTTGTGTAATACTAAATTACTTCCATCTTCTTCTTTCTTAGCTGGTATAGAGCAATAGAGACAAGACACTTAAAAAAAAAAAAAAGCAATGTTCTTCACGTCTATTTCTTCCTGATTCCTTGATTTTTATAAAAATACTGCTCAATTCAAAGTATTCAAACATTAGACCTGAAGAGCCACCACATCACCTACCTTGAAGGCCAGAGCAATGTTTCAGCATACTTTGGGAGGGGAGCCTAATGCTTTACCACGGACAATGACAGCAGTGGCCTGGCGAAGGTCTAGGGACTGGCCCAGAGGGGACCCATGGCCTTGGCTGAAGGCTCCAGTTCTGGAACTCACCTGGACATGGACGCGTTGACCGTCAGAGCTGTTGGGTACGGGTGTCTGAATCCTCCAGTTGTGATGGGATACACAGGCTGACCTTGCCTACAAGGAGAGGGGTGAAAAGTGAGAGAGTGGAAACAGGTCGGGGGTGGGGGGGAAAGAAGAAGAAGAGGAAAAGGGAAAAGTTCTCTCTGCTCAGTAAGCTTTATTCTCATTTGATCAGAACAAAAATCTTGGGGATTGTACAGGAAGGATCAAAGGGAAGAAACACAGAACAATTTGAATGCCATAAATCTGATAGGAATGGCTAATTAAATTTTATAACCTCTGCTTATGTCAATAGAGACCCTCTCCCCAAGCTGAAACTAGGTGTTTTGTTGTAATAATTAAAGGCGAAGTCTCACTTGCTTTAATGGAGCCATCACACTAATTGGGGGCTACACATCCAAAGGAAAACAATAATGAATGTAAATTTATACCAAAATAAAGTACAGTGAATCAAAGGACTTCAGTTGCGCTTTGGGCCTCTTTCGGTATTTAGATCTTGGTGAGAAAACATTAAATTAACAGAGCTTAATTTGTAGCCTTTTGTCAAATTAACAAGTGTTGACAAGAGTTACCGGGGGGAGAGTCCCCGAGAAGAATTGTGGGTAACCAATAGACAATCACACCTCATTACAATAATTAAAAAATACAGCAACATGCAAAATAGCATCCTCATGAAAGACACACAACTTTTTCTGACAGAGGGCTGTCTGACTTGGCTATTCCTTTTTATCTAGCCTTCAAATATCTCCCCATCAGCTGAGTGGAGCATGGATGACTAAGAACTATTCAAGAAATGGCCCATCATTTTAAAGAAATGAGTCACATGCTTATGTTCATGTCTCATCTCCAAACACAAATAAGAAGGAAGAAAAAAAAATCAACAGAAACCCACATCTGGGGTTGGTAGCTTGCCTAATTCCTACATAGCAAAAGGTGGTATTTACTTGCTGGCTTGCTTGTTTTTTAAAGCAGAGAATCTACTCCATTAGAGAAATAAGCAGAGCGCTGGAAATGAATCCCTGTAAGTTTACTCTTAAACGCTATGAAATTATTATCTCCCCAAAGACGCAAACTTGCGCGTTTTACCAGGGTTTTTTAATTTCTACTAGGATTCAACAAATCACTCTGTGTTTACCTGAAGAAGAGAGACCACTGATAAACATGGAGAAACACAGACACACAATCACAAAATATACATCATACACACATACACGCTGTGTGGTTTTATATTAAGTCTTTTAACTCTGTAAAACATACATTTTTGAAGTTATCTAAGGACAGTCAATGGGTGATACTGTTTTAGAAAGAAGACTAGGTGACAAAAAGACCAAGTGAAAGACGCAGTTGAATTATCTGGACACTGCCAGGCCCTAGGGCTGAGATACCAGAAAGGACCCGCATGCTGGAGCTGAAGACTTGAGTTGATCGGCCCCACCCCTCCTAGTTGGGTAAAGCCATCAATGTGCAAAGAGTTTCAGGGAAGCTGGTTAGATAACACTGAGCTGCTCAGCAGACAAAACTTTCCCGTTTTGCTGTCAACCTTGGGAGTGTGAGTCAGGCTGGCGCTAAGGCCTCTGGGGTTCTGGGAGAATGGTTCTTGCTCCCATGCCACGATTTCAAAACTAGGTTAACCCTGTTCCTGCTCTCCTGCCCCAGACAGGCAACTCCTGAAAGGGATGTCTTGCCCAAAGCCAGGATTCCAGTTTGCGCTCTACGATGGTGTAAAGTGTTCTAGGCTTGGGTTCGCGACAGTAACAGAAAAGCAATGATCAGCTTTGTTGGACACAAAGCCTCAGTCTTTGGGAATTCCCACAGTATCTCAAGGACACCTTTGTCCAAAAAGCAGGCCCTAGAATCTCTGAGAACAATGGTTTTGAAGGCTACAAATGTACAGCCTTTTCCTATCTAATCTGAATGAAAAGTGACTTGCCTGCTTGCCCACAAGACACTCTAGCAAGCATCTTCCCCACACCCTCCCGAACTCCAGCCCTATCTTCCAAAGCACACACACATACATGCACAAGAATGAGTAACAAGCATGCCCATGTCAAAACAAAAAGGAAATTAAAAAATGGAACTCCTTACTGTGGTACTAACCATCCTAGCGGATGGGGGATTTGTCCTACAGTGCCGGGCGAGAGCGGGTAATACGGAGATATGTCTGGAGGATGCGGAGGCCGTGGGATTCCTGAGAGAAGAAGCAGCATTTTAGGGACAAACAGGGACAGAAGGGAAGAGAAACTGTTGGACAGGGGAACAGCGCAAGGCAGAAGGGAGCTCTCTTCCATAATTCTCACGCAAGGTGCTTTTTGTGATTATGATTGTAAGAGTTCTCGGTTATGTTCCAGCTCATTTCTCCTCCACAGTAGTTTGAAAACTAGTTTATCTCTTTCTAGACAGACTGACACAGCAGCAGCACTGGACAGCTGCAGAAAACACCATCTTGGGCATTTTCTGCCAATGTGACCACTGTGATTACTGGACTAAAAACAAAAAAGCTAAGCGCTCGACACACAGTAGCTTATCAGCTAACACCACCAATTCCCTTTGCCCTTCGCAATTTGTCAACCCATTCATTTAAACTCTAAGGACTTCCCTACCTGACAGCTGCCTTTCGATTTCTTCCAGACTTTTTGAGTTATGTCTTTTGATAGATTTCTCTTGCCTTCTTTAAAAAAAAAAAAACACTAACTCCTTTGGAAAGCCTTTCCCTCTTCTTCGAAGGTGATTTGTGGGAGAGAGGGATCAGATGCTATTTGACATTTTCTCCAGGGTAGAGTCAGAACTGAAGGATGGGAGACACTGGAGGCTTGGTATGCTTGCTTCTAGAATAATCAAGTTGGCTGGAAGACAGAGTCACCTGTGTGAATTAATTCCACTGCTGACTAGAATTATCACCTGTCTTGGTGGAGCACAGAATCTTCACGAAGCACGCACGTGTGAACTCCGAAGGCAGAAGCCATCACACGCTTACTTACTAATTCCACAGAAGCATACCCTGTGATTCCTTCCAGGATGGCAACAGGTTATGAGCAATCGTGACAGAGAGGTAAAGACCCCCACAGGTGAAGTGGGAGGCAAAACCCACAACACCACAGAACTAACCAGAGCACTGCAGGGCAGGAGAGGTACAACTGTGGATGAAAACTACTTCTTCTTTTTTCCTTTTTTAATTCATTCAGGAAGCTTTTAATCTGTAAACTAAGTCTCCCTAGGTGACATTTTCATGCAGGCATTGCTTTCTCTCTTATGACAAAAACTAAACAGATTAACTGGGCTTGGGCCATACACCGAGTCATTTGTACACTTGAAAGAATGTTCGCAGAGGAAAAGTCAACAGTCCACAGACGTTAATCATATGTTTTACGATAACCATTTAAAAGCTATTCCCTGTACTACCATTATTTAAATAAGACGGTGATGGCCGCCACTCACTCGCAGAGCTGGGACTGGCTGGCCGCCTCCTCTGGTTTCCCCTAGCTGTCCAACTGCAAGGCTTCGTCCCCATAAGTACAAAGGGGGCTGAGTGGCTGCAAGGCTGGTGAAAACTAGCTAGTGTGTGGCTTCATTCAGGGCACCCAGCTTCAGTGCATGGAACCAAACAATTCCCTCTGACAAAGTTGACACTGAGTCACCATTTAAAAGCCATCTTTCTTAACTAGCTAGGAATAGGAAGCCCAAGCTAATTCTCCACTAGGCCAAAGAGACACAGCCAGCTTTAGCCATCCTCCCAACACCGCCCCACCACAAGCTATGGCTGCTAGCTTGCTTTGAATCTTGTTGTAGGGGGCGCTATGAGTAACATCACTTTCTGCCTCTCTCTTTTCTTCCTTGGGGAAAAAGCAGTCAACAAGCAAGTCAGACAGAAAGAGTGGACCAGTGTAAAGGCTGGAGGATAGAGTGGCAGGCAACTTTGGACTCAGTTCTTACTCATGGATCTATGGTGAGATTATGAAACCTTCATGGGCTTTGGTTTTCACATCTGCAAAATGGGCTCAACAATACCCATCATCTCATAGGGGAAGGAGAACCCAAATAAATCAGCAAAGAGAACACAGAACTCAGAGACATGGCCTCTGGAGGTGGCACCAGCAAGTTACCATCAAGTGACCACAGCTGCTTTGCCAACAAGGGAACCAGAGCTCTGGGAGCCAAGAAGTCAAGGCCCTTCTGCCCAGGAAGCTGACAGGGAACTCATGAGAAGCCTCTAGGACAACTATGTCTTCAGAGTAGGGTAGACTTAGGGTGCTGGACTTATGAGCCATTCCTGGAAAACACTGAGTGATTTATAGTGAGGATCCCAGCTGAGCTCTGTCAAGGGTACTGGGCTCTCTGAGCAGACCTCTAGCTCTGCAAGTAGACTACTAATCCAGAAGGCATCTGCTCCCTCCCCAGGCTCTGTCCTCCCCAAGAGCTCCCTTCTCAATGCCCAGGAGAGGAACAGGACCCTGTCTTGCCACTGACCCCCTAGTCCCACCCTGCCCCACCCCCCAGGCTTCCCGTGGCTGCTTAGCACATGCTTTGGGTGCCCCTAGACTAGCACTGTCTCACCCCCCAAACCCATGGCCTACCTGTTTTGGGGTCTACGTCGGCTGGTAAGTGTGGAGGTGGGTTTCCTGGGGTGAAGTGTTCATTGCTGTAGGTGATAAGAGGCGTGAGAGGGTGTACATGGTGTGGGTGCTGCACAACTGGCACTTTGTTCGACTGTCAGGAGGAAGAACAGAGAAAGCCAATGTCAAGCCATTCCAAGCACCTGGCTGCACCCTCTGATAGCCAACCTCCCCCGCCCCCGCTCCCATCGAGACAGCTCTCTGGGTTGGTCTGCCTCCGTTTTGACCTCCCCACTGAGTCTGGCTTTTAAAATACCTTCTCCATCACCACCCCTGTCATGGAACCCAGGAGTCTGCACTTCGCCCATCTGCAGGTAAGTCAGAAACAGGGGACTTTAATCTCCCAGGCCTACTGTGCTCCTGTGTATGCAGGGATCTCCTACCATAGGCCTACCAGTGGGACCTCCAGGAGGTGGGCAGGCTTCATGGGCAGTCACAGTGGTGACTACGAAAATGTCCATTTACAGGAAACCTGGCAGGGCCCAAACCCGCCCCTGGCCCAACCTCTTTATCTCTGCTACCCCCCAGTCCCTGCCTCTTCGAAGCCGCAGGATTACTACAATCCATCACAGACACCGGGGATCAAAAGGCCTCCCTCGTGCTGTGGGTGGCAGTGTGAACTTGACCAGAAAGCTCTCAACTGCCAGGCAAGCACCTGCATATTTTATGCAGATTATAGCAAGCCTGATTCGTTAGAAATTTCATTAGGAAGTCATGGGGGACCGCTAATAAATTAACTGGATGATGATGAACTGAGCTAATAAAAGGTACGCATTTTAGAAATACGCAGTTCCAGAAAAATTGCAGGCATTTTTATGTTTGACAAGGGTGGGTAGGAAAAGAAAAGCCGAGAAAAAAAGAACATATTTTAGGATTTTTCCAGTTGCTATGACCAGGCCTTCTCAAATTATTCTCCCCTTTCTCCCATGCCGCCCCCAACTGCACCCACCCATGCAATGCTATAACTTAGCCCAGCAAGATCACAAAGAAAAAATTAAGCTGAAACAAGCAAACTACTGGGCCATTTACTGAGAGTAATCCAATTGCAAAAAACCCTATTCCCAATAGAGGATTTTCACTAAAATCCTACAGCAGGGACATTTAACCAGATTAGGTACCAGCAAAGATAAAGAGGCTAGTATTAGATGATGAATGGATTAGAGTCAAGTTTCATTTCAGAACGCGTCTTCATTCCCTTTTATTACTTTTAGGAGGGCACAACTTGCATTAACATCAAGGAAAAGGAATTGCATTGAGAGAAAAGAAGTAAGGGTCTAGTGCTGCCCACTAGCGCCTCTGAGGCTCAGGGACCATGCAACAGTTCTCGTGACAGTTTTTTTCCTTGTCCTTTATTTATTTATTTTTTAATGGGTGAGGAAGGGTATCACAGGGTAAGTGCACTTCTAGCTGTGGTTAATTGTGGAGAAGGCAGCACTAAAAGGCGCTTTTCACTTTTTTGTGAGTAGGTTTGGAAAGAAAAATATACTCCTACTGCTTGTTCCAGGGGGCATTAAAAAAAAAAAAACCCCACTACAGAAAAAGAACCCAACACTTCCAACAGCCTGGTCTATCGGTTCCCATAAATGACTGGACTTTTCAGAGAAAGTGACTAGCTAGTTGCTCACCAGCATCTTTTGGTGTGAGTTGCCATTTTTGAATCATTGTTAAGGGCCACGGAGCTAATTTTTGACTCACAGCAACCCCAAATAACACGGTAGAACTGCCTGTATCGAGGCTGACATCTTTATGGGTTGACTCACAACAACTCTATAGAGGACAGATTAGAGCTGTCCCATAGGGTTTCCAAGACTGAAATCTTTAAGGGGGCAGATAACCAGGTGTTTTCTCCCAGGGAACACCGGGTATTTTCAAACCACCAACCTGTTGGTTAATAGCTGAGCACTTTACTGGTGCACCACCAGAGCTCCCTGTGAAATCACAGCGCTTCAAGCTAAAAGCAACCAAAGCAGAGCGAGCTTTGGAAACCTAGTGACACTCTGTTAGTCAGCAGCCATCAAGGTCTCCGCAAAAGGTAAACACAATAGGGATCTGGGTTGTTTGAGAAGTAAATGACAAGAAGTTCGAACTGCATGCTAGGGTGGAGGGAGAAGGACAAAGAGACCGAGTGCAGATCATCTGGAAGAAGGGAAGAGGAGTTACGGCTGCCCTCTAGGAGTTTTCCATTCAGCTGGAAGACACACGTCCTCTGACCTAAAACAAGGAAAACCAGTCCTGGACAGTGTTCAGCAGATGTGGAAAACCACTAGGGCTGATGGGAAGAGACATACACAGCTCTGAAGAGGAGGGCTGTCACTTGGCGTAGAAAGTCCTCTGAATAGGGGGATTGCCATAAGCAACGAAGGGAGCAAGACTATGGAGTTGGAGGGAGGACAGGCAATGGAACTTACAGAGTTCTCAACCCTGGCTAAGTCAAGCATCTCTTGGAATGCTTGTTACAAACACTGATACCCAGCTTAGTCCTAGGAACTACTCCTAGGAACTGTCTCTCTGTAGGGACCTCATTCAGCAGGGCTGGGCTCAGGCCCTAGGCATCTTGTGTCTACCCTCTGAGCACCATGGGTGACTTTCTGCTCAGCCAGGATGGAGAACACCTAGACCAGGGAATCTCACAAATAGACACCAACACAGAGATGTGAATTCTCAACCACAAGTCAAGTCCCAGGTTTTAAAGAATACACGGCGAGGGCTTAGCACAGAACCTACAGGCCAAGGTAAGCACAGGACTAGTTGGTTTTTATTGTTAGCTTTACTGTTAGGGACAAGGTGTCTAGATGACATGGTTCCATCAGCAGCAGCACACCAAAATTCCACAGTTGTCTTCCAAGGAAGACTATCAGGAGGAAATGGGGGTGGGGACTGCCTTCTCTGCTTGTAGGGTGAAGGATAAAGACAGCGTATGTGGGCAGTGAACACAGAAACTGGGTGTGAGATTTAAAAATTCTCACTCATTCTCTCAGTTACACTCACAAGGGTGACCCCAACAGAATTTGTACCCAGTTCTGGATGCCAAAGCCCCTATGTGGTTGAACATGGCCACCTAGTTTTTCCTGTTCAGTTAAAAGTTCTGTAGCTAGAGAGGTGAGAAGTTTTAGGGGCAGCGTGGCTTGAGGAGGAAAATGGGGCCCTATTAGGAAGATGCCAGCCAGGCAGGTCCCTATAAAACAGCACTAATCACACCTCCCCAACTTGACTGGTTCCCAGGCAACAAGAGGGAACGTGGTCACGCCTTCAGAAATCTGGATTTAGTCACACTCCATCCAACCCGCCTGTGGCTGGGTGGCTTTTCTGGTTGGAGGATTTCCTTTGTATAATACGTTAGGCTTTGTATGAAGTCGTGTATGCCCTTGCCTTGGTCCAACCATACATAAGCTCCTTAAGGACAAAGATTGTGTCTTCTAGAGCTTCGTGTCCCCTGTGATGCCCAGCCTCTTGGGGTGGTGGACACAGTACCATAAACAGTGTTGGGAATCACTAAATTGCAAACGCAAGCAGCAGCAGAAGAGAATGGAGCCAATCACAGAGATGTCTTTGGCATCAATGGCTGTGCTCTTCAAGGGCAGTCTACTTGGTCTCTACAAGCTGGGAACTGACTAAAAGGCAACAGGTTTGATGAGTCCTGGAACCACTGGGCTTCAGAGTTTACTGCCTCATACGCAGTGACCAGAGTAAGAAAAACAAGCAGTCCCAGGTCCGAATTCTACCTGATCAATCTAGTCATGTGACCTCTCTTCAGTCTCCACTCTGTCTCTGCAGATGAGATCTCTACTTCCTTCCCACGGTCGGTGGGAAAATTAAGTAAGACTGTGTTGTCAAGTGTTTGACACAGTCCCTGGCACACAGCGAAATAAACTTAGAGAAGCTTTAACCTATGTGACACAATGGACGCTAACAAAGAGGTCAGTCACCCTCTACAACAAAACAATCCACTGTCACCCAGTCAGTTCCAACTCATAGCAAAACTACAAGGAGAGAGTAGACCTGCCCCCAGTATGATGGACTGGTGGACTCGAACTGCTGAGCTTGTGGTTATCAGTTGAGATCTTCACCGCTGCAGCACCAAGGCTTCAGCTACACTTGTAATCTCTTCTAATTAAACTCACAGCAGACTTCATCATCATCTCAAATACAAGGATGTTCATTAGGGGCATGGGGCAAGAGTGTGGGGCTGTTTTGTGGCCACCCTTCCTCAGGTACACAGCCTTCTTAAAAAGTATGATAATTAATAAATAAATTTTTCTATCTCTTTTGAGAAATATAATCACTTCATTAGGCTCCTAAGCAGGAATGCCACAGAAAGAGGAAAAGCTGACCAATGTCCTTTCAGAGTCTGAGTGAGCTAACAGAGATGAAATACAAAGCAATGTAAAAAGATGTCCCTGAGAGTTTCCTCTTAGCTTTGGACAGCTTCTACATCTTTAAAGAGGTCTTTAAGGAAGGACAGAACTCAAAACTGTGCCACTCTAAGAAAATTCAAATGCGAAAAGTACCTTTGTTCCATTTCTTAAAGAACGAGAAGTCAGAGATGGCCTTCCAGAAAGACACATCCATGGACTGTAAACGGAAGCAAAGATCTGGGCTGGAGGTGCTGGTGGGGAAAACAGCCTACAGGATGTATCCCCTCCTCTCTTATTCTTTCTAGAAACCAAAAATTCAGTATTGAATGCAATCAACTGCAGCATAAAAACCAGCTGCCTTTTAGGTAATTACTTTACCTAACTATGTCTGCAAAACTACCTGGAGGTACAAATCATTAAAATTAGTGACAGCTAATTAGTGTTCCAGGTAGTAGTGGTAGGGCTGGTGCTGGCACGCTACTTGCAGAGCCTGCTATTGGCATTTCACTAACTCTTCAAGAAGGTGATGGAGATGATGAATGTTTGCTCCGCAAAAATAGCAGGAAGCATTCATAAGAGTGCACAGCTGTCCGTGTCCACTGCCAGCAGAAACACCTGAGACACATCCCCTGGAGACATCTGGAGGCCCCTGTCCAGATGCAGTGAGGGTGGGACGCAAGAGACAAGAGGGTGGATCACTTGGGATACCTGAAGGGCTAGCCTCCACGGCAGTGCCGGTCACAGTTCCCACTGAGTAGAGTCCGGACCCTGTCCCAGCTTTTGTGCTGCTGAGGGTATGACATACTTTCTTCCATTAAATCCCCACAACACACTGAAAAAGTTGGCACTTGTTATTAGTTCCATGTGGTGGGTAGAGAAACCCAGCCTAGGTCACAAGCCCTGGCACACAAAGTGGCACTCCTAGGCCCTGAAGCTTCACTCGCCTAGCTGCAAATCAGGGTGCTCCCCTATTCCCCCATTCTGTCTGCAGAGACCTAGTGACATTTGTGGGAGATCTCAGGGTGGGATGGGACGAACCACTAGGTTGATGACGTGAGATGTGTCCTCATGAAGTGAGCCGGGGTCGGCCTTCCCAATTGGATTAGAGATGCTTCCCAGCTCAACAGGGATCAGTCCTCCAGCCCACATACCTAGCAGTCACTGGAACCCAGACTAGGCTCAATGCACAACAGGCCCTGTCTCTTTCAAAACCAGACTTTGGAGTCATCAAAGCTCCCTGCTTCTGGTGGGGACACTCCTACCACAGGGCACTGAGTGTTTATTATCAGCAACGGTTTTTATAGCCACTTCCAGGTTATAGGAGGTGGAATGTAAAGAACATTTAATGGATGTTTCTTTTTCTCCAATGCACACACACATGTAATATCACGGCCCACCAGGACACCAATGATAAAAACACATTGTATGTGGTCCATTCTGAGCTAACGAGAAACTAAAGAAAAAAAACAGTCAGCTAAGAAACAAACCCATCAAATAAAGCAAACAATACCTGTATAAAAGGAACCAAGATCCTCATCTGACTTTTCAATCATCAGGGCTTTATGTTTCTGACCTGGAGAAACTGCTCTTTCCCAAAGCAAGGCCTTCTCCTGTTCGGAAGTTCTATGGGTTTTGAGCACTGAATAGTTAAATTAGAAAGAAAGGATCCTTTAACAGCCCTCAAAGCTCAAAGCCTTTCCACCCAAAGTATTCATAGATCTACAGTGGGGGGATGGAAGGAGAGGGCCAGCAGCCGACCTCTGACCTCTCAAGAGCCCTTAAGCACAGTGTTCTGGCAACTTCCTCATGCCACCCTCATCGCCAGGTGCCCACACACTTGTCGAAACGCTGCTCACAATTTGGAAGTTGGCAAGTAAAAGATTGATGGAGGCACTTCTGGATCAGTCCCCTCCGTTAGCCCCCCTCTCACCCCAAGCCCTCAACCTTCTCTAACTGTGGATAACCTAAAGAGAAAGAAAGCTTGCCATTCACCTCACAACCTATTAATCAACAGAGGCTGAAAACAAATAGGGCCATTGCTGCTCTGGCCCCTCCGCCAGCCCTCCTGTTCAATACTCCCCTATCGCTCGCCCTTTCTGCCGAAGAGAGATGGGGCCAGGGAATGCCTTTACAAGCCCCGCACAATAAAACAAAAGCAGCACAGAGAGGCATTTGTCGGCCTCTCCCCCTCCTCGGGTGGATGTGGACGGTCTTCAGCGGTCTTAAATCACCAGCCCTCCCAGGGTCAGGGACCTGCACCAGGAAGGGACACCATTTGCTCCAGGTGGACATTAAAAGGGGGTTTATAGCTCATCTCCCCATATCTCCCAGATGCCATTATTAGGGCTGTGCTGAGGCCAGTGGTGACCAGTAAAACATTAATAGATGTTTTCCGTCACTACAGCCATGGAGAGCTGGTGAGGGGGAGGGGTAAGGAAGAAGGAAGGGTGGTTTCTTATCCCACCAACAACCACCCCCGTGGTGACTCAACAGCACTCCCTTTTTCAGGCTGTGAACCCGAGGGTGGTGGGATGGTCAGGAAAAGGAGCTTCCCAGCTGAACAGCCTTTCTCCCCAACAGTCAGCATCTACTTCACCAGCTTCGGCAGGGATCACAAGGACACCAATACACAGCCACACTGGAGGCCTGGCCGCACAGCCCCATCCCAAGTCCTACGGTACACAGCTTGCTCGGGCACCCTGCGACCACCTTACACACAGAAAGGCTAAGGGGGGCACGGGTGGGCACCCATCCTTCGCCAAATAGGTTTTGACTTTTGACCCTGCCCCTCACCTCACAGCTCTCAGAAACCCCACAGCCCCCCAGGACCCATCTGGTGTTGGGGGCTAGGGACTTTTCATGGTTCAGTGTCGCTCCTTTCTGGCTGGGGCCTTGTTCCCAGCTAATGACACACTGTTTCCCCAGACAAGACTTCCATTGACAGCTACAACTCTGCCTGTTGAAAGTAAGAAATAAAAGAGAGAACATTTTAGACGGGGCCCATTTTACTTAGAAAAATGAAGTGGTAAGAGAACGGAGGTCTGTCTGTGAGCTACAGGAGAGACAGGACGAGCCTGCACCCTCAGAAGGCCCTGTTTGTATCGCCCGACCTGGCCCCTGCAGAATTCACGCTGACTCACAAGGCTGCAGACAGTCTTGGCAGCACAGTAGTTAAAGCTCTCCACTGCCCACCCAAAAGTTGGGGGTTCAAGCCCACCAGCCACTCCATGGGGGATAGGGGTGGGAGCCTGCTTCCACAGAGGTGGCAGTCTCGCAAACCTCATGGGACAATTCTACTCTGTTCCGCGTGGTCACCATGAGTCAGCATCAACTCAGGAGCAGAGAGGTTTTTGGGGTTTGCACAAGGCTGCAAGATTTCCCTTCTAGAACGCAAGAGCCTGACATTGGCAGCGCTGGCTATTTGTTTTGTAAATGATCAATTGCTGACTTCTCCCCCCACCATCAATCCATTTAAGCAGCAAGCAGAAGTGAGAAGACAGTCCATGTCGTCTACAAGATTCTGCCTTCGACAGGATTCTGCTAACTCAGTTTGCCACGGCCTCATACAGACATTAAAATTCTTCTTCCAGGGAAATGAGCAAACAGGGCAGGAAGGGAGAGGATAAATGCGCAGTCTCTTCCTATCCAAACTCTCACACACACGCATGTACATAAAACTAACTCAAACCATCTTAACACACTATGCCTTTAAAGCAATTTGTTTCCCTGTCCTTTCTATAACCTAAGAACCCAGCTGGTAACACGCCAAACAGACTGCCAAGTGTTACGGCTCTCGAGAGCCCAGTTCAGCCCCTCTGAATGCCCCAAAAGGAGGAGAAACAGCATGGGGAGGGTGCACACCAACAGGAACCTTTAAACCCGAAAGACGACCTTCAGCGGCTTTGCGACCGCGGCAGCCAAGGTCCAGCCTGGCCACAGGGATCTGTCACAGGCTCTTGTACAATTACTTCCAGTGAAGTTCATTAAACATAATTTATTTCCACTCGTTCTCACTGATATTCCAATAAAAAGAAAGCATCCCATTGTGCTTCCCTTAGCTAACCTTTAAAAGCACTGGTCAGCTGACATCGTGGCCTGACCTGCCTAGGCGCACCGGTCACTGAGTTTCCTGGGTTCCATCCTACTGGTCCCCACCCTCCCAAACAGCATGCCACTGCATCACAAGAGTCTCAAGTGGGAGGGCACTGCAGGCGGGGCGGGGGTGTACAGCGGGGTCCTAATCCCCTATCAGGTCTCTGAGATGAACACAGTGCCACTTGGCCCTTAAATAAATTCATTTCCAGGAACATGCAACCTCCACCCTACCACCAGAAATGTGTCCAGTACTTGGGTTTTAGATGATGAGCGCTAGTAAAATCAAGCTTGTGAAGTTTCTCAGTTTGCAGGGAATGTTTGAGAATGAGGTAAGAGGGTACAGCTGTTTCTAAAGAAACAGATTTCCGAGAGGGTCAGGAATGAGTCTGACTTATTCTAAACGAAGACATGCAAAAGCTCACACGGAAACAACTTGAAAAAAATAAATTCCAGACCAGCACTCCCCAAACTCAGCCACCCAAAAGTCTAGCGAGTCCTAAATATAATGGAAAGGAAATTGACAATTTTGATCACAAATCAATTCTAAGTACATAATGGTTATTACACCCTGGAGGATTCAAGAAAGACATAGTGGACAAAACCTGATGCCACCTGTCTCATTTATTTACAATAAATAGTAGTACAAAAATATCTTTTCTTTTTCTTCATTGACCCTGTGCTGAATTTCTGAATCTAATCTGTATTTGAAAAATAATCGAGTAGCTTAAATGGAATCTGTTAAACGTGCAAGAAGCAGCTGCCTTCTTTAGAGACCAGGCAAGCTTTTGTCTCTAGGACAGGAGCAGGTAAGCTGGGAGAACATGAACACAAGCTTTTCATGTGGCCCAGCAGACATAAATGCCCCAACTCTGGGATTGAGCACAAATGTGAGAAAGACAGACTCAAAGGCAGAGAAGCACCAAGACAGAACCTCATGATTCTGCTGTAGTTGGCCTTGTTCATATCCCAAACTTAAGCACCCTTTAAGGGGCTTCTATAGGCCCCATGATTGACACATGCAAAAAAGGCCAGGGTCCCAGTAACAGGCCGGGCATAGCACTGATCTGGCGCATCCCAGGGCGAGTTGAGCTGTCTTGCTAGAAGTTTCAGGTAACAAGCGAATGACCCAGGCCCAGGCAAAGTTCAGTTTAAAAAAGGAAAAAACAAACAAACAAAAAGCAACCCTCAAATGTGTACAGAAGTATGTCATCTGGAGGGTATGTCAGGATTTCATCACATTCCAAAATACTGCAGAAAGAAAGAATTCCATTACACAGCTCAGCCAGTCTCCCCCACCCCCCAACCACCACACACACACCAACCCCAAACCACAAAGGGGAGGTTCCCCTAAGAACACAGGATTGCAGGCTCGGCTGCTTCCACAAAATGCCGATGCGGCAGCCTGTTGCGACGATACAAAGATCGTAATATCTATATCACTGGAGGGAGGAATTGATCCTTTAAAAGCAAGTCCCTTCTCACAGGACACCAAGAATGGAGGTTACCGTCACCAAGGCACAGCGCCAGGGCCACGATTAAATAAGCCAAGTAATCTGAGTAAACAAAGGTCTGGAAACTTTTAGGAGGCTCAAAAGAGGAGATGGTGCAGGGTGGGGAATTTGTGGTCACACAACATACACACTTGTACCCTCAGCTCTTCCCCACCATTCTTTACAGTTTACACAACTGATTTAACTAGAAAGTTGCACGCAACTAGAAAGGAAAACCAAGATTCGTTCTGCTGCTCCTTCCTGCTCAGCTAGAGACCTATCTACCACTTTGTGTTTCCACATCACTTACAAGATTTGATATGTGACTGTGAAAACACAACACCTTTTAGGCCATAGTAAAGTCCATTCCTTTCTCCAGAAATCTGGATCTCAGAGCTGACCCACTATTTTGAATGTCTGTGTTATGTGGCCCTTCAACAAAGTGGTAAAAGTAATAACAGAGATAATGAACCATTTATCTAACAAATTAAAAAAAAAAATCCCACTACATCTTGTAGAAAAAGATTTCACCCACCAGTTGATCAGGTAGTTCTATGTCCAAAACGCAGACCTGGGCAGGACTGCAGTTGGGCCTTCTCCCTAAGCGCCCGCAGCACAAGTTCTCATCAACCTCCCGTTCAGGTTTCCAAAATACATTTTAGATTAAGGTTAGAAAACACAAACACCACAAGCAAGACCGTAGTCTTGAAAGGTCGGTATCTAAATGTGCAGATTGAGAATAAGTACAACGAAAGAGCAACAGAAAGTGCGCATTAAATGTGAAACCAAAATACACAGTTTATACAAGCCCGGCTACTGTAACAACTGTGTGGCTCAGAAATGCCCGGAGCTGCAAAAACATGCTTCTCAACAAGGCAGAGCCCACCCTGGTGGGCAGCTGGGGAGGGCGGTGGGGTAATTTGCTAGAAGACATCCCAAACCCCACTACCTGCTTTGAGACTCCAGCTCCACCACACCTGAGCCTCTATACAACTGTCAGCGCCTTGATGAAAGTCAAGCTTTCTCTCCTCCCCTCACCTTTTTTAACCCTTTCTGGGCTCCACCACTCTTTCTCCCCACCCCTCCAAAAAACCCCACTGTGTCCAGTGTACACTGACAGGGCATAGCCTGAGTTGACCACTTTATTCTGGTTTTATTTTCTCCTTTCCGTCTTCTAAATTAAAAAAGAAAAAAAAAAAAGTAATGCACAGGCTCAATGGTCAAGACCGTAAGTAGGGACACACACACACACCCGGCTACTCACCCAGCAATTCAAATTGAGGTGGCAACCGCCCAACTGCTGGAAGAGAGAGAACCCAGAGGCCACCGGGCCTCCCTTCCCACTCAAATCTTCCATTCCCACTAAAATTGCATCCCTCAGGTACATAATAGCTTTGCTTTCCCTTCTCTCCACCTCAAAAAAAAAAAAAAATTCTCTGTACCTTCAAGAGGGGACTGGGCCAGTTTTTTTCTTTCCCTCCTCCCTTACTGCTTTTCTCACTTTTCCTTTTCCATCCAGCTTCCCTTCCCTTTATATCCTTCACTTAAAGAGGTGAGAAAAGGCATCTTAGAAGCTTGAGATGGCTCCAGAGGTTGGGCCTGGGACCCTCCCAGCACTCAGCATCTGCACTCACGCTGCCTGTGGTTAGTTAGCTCATTCTCCTTGTACCTAGAAGCCCATGAGAAGAACAGCAACAAAAACTCCACCCTGAAAATCTGTTGGTTAGAGGTTAAATTTCACAATTTTTTAAGTTTAAAAAATAATAGCTTCTAGTTTCTAATCTGCACTATTATCGAAGCCTCGAAGGAAGTGGGGGAAATGCCCATTCTCCCCAGCCAGCTCAGGGGCACCTAAGAAAAGTCACCGTCCCTCACGCGTTACCTTGGGCAGTAGGGACAGGACTACTGCTAAGAGTACCAAAAAATTACAGTCAGCCATGAGGGAAAATGATCAACCCAACGCAGGAGGCAGGCACTTTATCTGCAAGACTGTCAAATCCCTCAAAACAAATTTCTTAGGGAGACGGCTTCAACGGGAGAGGAGGGAGGGGGCGAAAAGTGTATTTTCTTGTCACGGTGACACGGAAGTGACACTTTGTAGGGCCTTGCCTGCCACATGTACACACCCCTCTTTTCCTTGCAGAGGAAAAGACTGCGCCTTCCAGATTTCTTCTGCAAGCAGAAAGCAGGAAGTTTCCAATGTTCCCTGGCATTCCGAAAGTCAGAATGCTAAGCTTTTTTGACTGAAGAGTTTTGTGAGCTTCCCCTAAAATGAAAGACAGACAGGAGGGGCAGGGGGTTGGGGGAGGAGGTGACACAGAGAGAGAGAGAGAGAGACAGAGAGAGAGGAGAGAGAGAGAGAGGGAAGAAGCAGGAGAAGGCAAGAGCCTTTGCTGGGTCCCACAGTCCCGACTTACTTTTCCCAGGGCACTCAAAGGATCCAAGGCTGGGTACATTTGTGTGGGTTTAATTTAATGTGAGTTGAGAGACTCAGACATCACACAGGCCTGAAATCTTCCCCTCTCTATGGTGGGGAGTGGGGGAGGGTGCTGTGCAAGGAGGGGTTAAAAAGAGAAGACAGTTGCAGAGGACAAATCTCACCCCTTCACTGCCTTTCCAGTTCCTTCCCTCCTGCAGCGGCGTTACATCATTTGGCCTCTTCACAAGCCAATCAACTCGCAGCTGCAAATAGGTTTTTTGTTTTTTTCTTTAAAAATAAAGTAAAATAAAATATCCCTGCTGCCTTCTGCCTGCTGCCTGCCACTTGGGATCCTGGACCTGCCATGCTTTCAGCAAGACCAGCTGCAAAAATTTGGTTTCTTCTGACAACGGGACACCTAACACAGAATGTTTTCGATTTACCCAACTGATTGCCCGATTGTGCATCTCCAACCTCCCCAGGACTGTTTTCATGACAAATGTCTTGAAGCAGTCTGTCAATATATGGGACAAGTTAATCACCTTTGCCTCCCACCTTAAAAAAAAAAAAAAAAAAAAAAAACCCGCTGGCTAGAAGGGCTTCAAGATAACAAAAACGTAAGAATTCTTCATTTTCTTCTTCTTTTTTAAAATACTTCTCTGTGGTCCCTTTCTGGGTTTAGCTGGCTTTCCTGCCTAAGTGTCAGCCTGCAATCTTCGAGGTCCTTAATACCAAAACAAAACCCTGCCATTTCCTTTACAAGGCAGTAACAAAAGCAGCAGGCCTCTAGTTTGACAAGTAAAAAGCCCCAACCACACAGCCACCTAATTGCCTTCCCTCCCTCTATTCACCGGGACCACCACACTCCAAAGCTGCCTTTGTCACACATGCAATTTCTTAAGTAAACGGCAAGTTCTCTCCCCTGATGGACAGCTCCCAATCACTCTGCGACAATAACTTAGAAAGTGCAGCAAACAGGACAGACAACTTCCATGAGGAATGTGTTTGCTGGCATTCTCAAAAGATGAGGAACACGGAAACATCATTTGGCCTCTTCACAAGCCAATCAACTCGCAGCTGCAAATAGGTTTTTTGTTTTTTTCTTTAAAAATAAAATAAAATAAAATATCCCTGCTGCCTGCTGCCTGCCACTTCCTGGACCTGCCATGCTTCCAGCAAGACCAGCCAACACATTCCAGACAGACTTCCTCCTTCTCCTTCAAAGGAAAAGGAAAATCGCTTGAAATTCGGCAAACTATGTCTTCCCCAGCAGTCCTGGTGGCGCAGTGGTTGAAGTGCCACCAGACTGTTAACTGAAAGGTCAACGATTCAAATCCACCCAAATCCACCCACCGTCCCGCCGGGACAGACAAGTCTGCTTCGGTAAAGATTTAGTCTCAGAAACCCGATGGGGACAGTTCTACTCTGTCACATATGGTTACAGTGAGTCGGAATCAAGTTGAAGACAGGGAGAGGGGAATCTGTCCTAAGAAAACCGCTCCCCAATATCTGCTTGTCCCATTGCTAAGGTGTGGATCTGTCACCAGAACAGTCCCAGTTTGTCACATGCACCCCTACTACACAGATCATTTTCATAAAAAATTAAAAGAGTGATCAAGTGCGGCAAAGTTCTGTGGGATTTATTTTTTTAAAAGGAAAACAAACCTTCCTCAAGTCAAAAAGAGAGTTTCGTTCACCACTTAGTATGGAATAAAGAGGCAGTAGGACCATCTCACAGACCACCGTTCTCCGTCCACAGCCATCAGCCAAGTTTTTTTTTGGTTGTTGTTGCTGTTGTTTTAAAAAAAGGTATGAGATGGGAGGAAGGAGAAACATGTCTTGAAGAAACATATATATATATATATATATATATATATATTTGCAAAGCAGAAACAGCAGACCTTTCCAGAAATATTTGGGGATGGGGGAGCCAAGAGGGTGGAGCAATTGTGACTTTAACTTTGTGGCTGAAAAGAAACAAAATGCCTCCAATATTCACTTCTGAGTTAAAGAGCAGTAATAACGTAGGATCCCATGGTCACAAACAAGCAAAAGTTCAGAATAAAAAGATATTATTTTCTGTTTTCGTTTTTGTCAGAGGGAGGAAAAGAAAAGAAAAGAAAAAACATCTGCTCCATCAGGCAGCGCACGAGTCAAAGTACATCAATCTTAAAGTTACTGCAAAGTGACAGGGAACATCGCGAAGGCTGGGACACGGAGCATGCAGCGGCACTGGACCTGCAGGGATGCGGCGGGGCGGATGCTCCTGGATGCAGCCAGGCCCGCGTGCCCGCCCGCCCGCCCCGTGCGAGAGGGACCGCTTACCATCTAGAGCGGGTTGCGGGGCTCTCCTTCCCGCCGCCGGCTCGCGGGCATGCTGCCGCACCCCGATGGCGCACCCGGATGGCGCACCCCGATGGCCGCGCCGCGCCCGCGCCGGCCGCAGGCTCCACTGGAGGGCAGCACCCGCCCTGCCGCCCGGGCCGCCGCGCCGCGCACCCACTGCCAGGGGAGCAGGCACACACGAGCAGCGCCGCCCGAGAAGACGCTCACGCACAGTTCCATTCACAGAATTCTCTCGCTTGATGGGGAAGAGCACAATAACTGCTATCTCCCCCGATTCCACAACAATCCACCCCCCAGAAAGGGAGGGGGAGTCTCGGAAAAAAAAAAAAAAAAAAAAGGCAGGGCTTTCTTACTCTTTTTTTTTTTCTCCTTCCAACCCGGCATTCAATCAAAAGAACAAAGCCTGATATTTTGTTTGCCGACTTAGCAAACATAAAGGCAATTTCAATAGTCCAAAGAAGTTCACCTAAGTTGGTGAAAGTAACGCTTTGCAGTTCTCCAGTGAAATTATGCTTTAATAGCTATCTGATGCCATTCAGAGAAGGCAGGGGGGAAGCTAGCTGAATTCGGATAAAGTTAGAGGACCACTTCACTTCTAAGTTGTTTTTTTTTTTTTGCCAGCTGAAACTACCGTCAAAATTCTTGACAACATCCATAGCTTAATGATCTGGCGGAATTCTCTTTTTGGGGAAAAGACAAAAATCGAAATAGACCATTAAAAACACCAGTATGGAAAGAATTCAGAACAATTTACTGTATAACATTTTTCATGACTAACTTAAAATAAATAAATAAATAACCATGGAAACTTGTGGATGTGTTCCTTTAAAGCAAATGGTCCTAACACATATTAAACCACCACTGAGCGAGCGTCTTCTAAGCATAGTAGGAAAAAATGACTATTGATCTTCAAATAGCGATAATTGAAAAGATCAAAAAGATTAAACAAAATCAAGAATGTGCTGACTTACCATGCTATGCTTTTTTGTTGCAACTTTGTAGAAATTTCACTCAAAGAAACTGCATCAGAGGTGTCAAATTTTTTAGCGGACTGTGATCGTATTATTTCCGCAGCCCTGCCTTCCAATGCTTCAGAACTTTTTTCCCTTTCTCTTTTTTGTTTTGGTACCTAGCTTTTTGCTATAGACTTTAAAAGCCTTCAGCTCAGCAAACCAGCACAAATTATCTTGCCACCTTGCGCAGCTCTGATGCTTTGGCCGCTAACTTTGGAAGGCCTTTACTACCGCATCAAAATTAGCATTGTCAAAGCAGTTAATGAATATTAATATTGTATTTGTCATTGGAGCGGGCCCGTTGCTGAACTCCAAGTCATCCATCAGGGACAAGATTAAGAAGACAATTATTTCTGACTGACAGGGACCAAATCTGCTAGATTTTTTTTTTTTTTAACAATTCGGGGGGAAAAAAACCCACAATATCATCATCTTAAGGTATCTCCCAAGGGACTGGGAACCAGATTAATACGCTTTTAATGAAGTAGAGATCATTATGTATGAAGAGGAAAACAAAAAAAGAGATGTACTATTCAAGCTATTTAGTTGCGGTGGCGGCCAGAAATTTAAAAAAACAACAAAAAAATGCAGACGGTATATCTTTTTCGACAGCTGTCCAGATTTTATTCATACTATTCTAAAGAAAAAGATGAGGGTTTTTTCCCCCTGAAATCTTCTCCTTTTTTTAAAAAAAAAGAACAGAGAAAGAGCGATTCGTCCCATCTGGGATAATTTTCCATGTCTTCGCTTTTACTGTAGCAACTCAGGAAAGACAGCACAGTAAATAATTCCTACACAAATTTGACAAGAAACACCTTTATCAACTCAGCTCCTTCTACCCCTATTCCCTAGATTCCAGGCACTGTCTCTCCCACTTTATTCAGGAAGAACTATTACATTTACAGCAACTCTTAAGTTCTTTTCCTAGTGACATCTTTCTCTAATAAACACAAGAAACAACACAACTCAACGAAACCCACTCACACAAACAGACACACACTGCCGAGTTGCCCTTAAAGACTGCGCACCTATTCCACACCTCAGGAGTCAAGAGGGTCTGCTTTAGGGTGCTGCAAACTGGAAATGGAAGTGTTGTCAGAAATTAAACTAGGAGGCTTAATAACTGAGCAATCAATCAGCCTAGCTGCAGAAAAGGTCTTAGGAGCACATTAAAACAGAGAACTTTCTTTACAAAAAGAGCCAAAAGATTTAGGAAAAGGAATGAAGTTTAAAAACTTGCAGCTTACCTGGCATAACCAACTTATGTGAATTCACCAAAACCATTTCAACATCTATATGCCACGCACAGTTACATTACACATAACTATATTATAATATACACATGCACTGACAGATATGGCGATTTCTTAGACGTTTTTAGGCAGAGCACGCATCATTGGCTTGCTCCATATAAATTGTCTTCGAGATGGTATTTCCACCCCCCTTTGCGTATTTTAAATGTGGTAAAAGGGGGAGAACTAAAAGGGATAAAATGACAGATGTGACGGTTAATCTACCCAATGAATCGTGGGGGTCTAGGTAAAGCTGTAATGGCCACTGAGCTAATCTACAACACCCACTGACCACCCCACTGGCCTTCTAAGACCATTATCAACCCTTAGATGAACATTCTAAATTAGAGTTTTGTTCGAAAAGGGTGTGAATCTGACCTTTGATGCCGGGAAGCCTGCGCTGTACATACAGATGGCGAAGTTCTTATTTTTTTTAAAAAAAGTTTTTTAAAGGTTTCTATATTCTTTCTCGCAATTTGCATCTTTGAATTCTCCCAATAACCACTGATGTCATTTCTACCACACACCCCGTAGTGTTTACCGTCATCCCACGAAAAGGATACAAACAATAAGACCACTGGGAACAAAGAAAAATCCCAAACACACAGACAAACATTGCACCTTGGCCCAACTTTTCTTCTTTTCTTTCTATTTACCAGCACCTTTAATAATTGTTTTGTTCTAAGCATCCAATATATTTGGAACATATCAGGGAAGTCTGTCACTTTTAGAGCGGGGAGACTTGGGACAAACTCTTTAAGGGAATATGGAAAGAGGACAATACAGTAAGAGGGCTGCCCATCTGTTTGCACACCGATCCACTATGCTACAAAGAAGAAAAAGAATCTGGAGCTAAGACTTCTCTTGAACAGCTAGTTTTTTGTTTTTTTTTTTAGTAGATTAAAATAGCCTTGCATCAAATCATTATTACCTAAGTATTATTCACCTAAGAAGATACTCCCAATGCCACTTAAAACAGACACACAACGCAGCCCCCTCTGATGTAAGCATACTTTGAGAAACTCCATTCAAAAGACCAAACAGAATTTGTACCTTTTCCCTACATCACCCAATAAAATCTATATTTTATGCAGATTCCCCCTTTATTCTAGAAAACATGTGCATGTGTTTTCCCCGCCACCCGTGCACACCCACCACATGCACGTTTATCTCTGCAAACACACACGTGAGACCGCATAAAGGTCTTCCAAGCTTAGGCAAGTTTCCCGATCACCTAACATGTCTAAATCAGGACCCCTTGCTTGATGAAGCCATAGCTTCCCATTCCTGGCCAGAGCCTGGCTTTCTGGAGCCACGGCCATCCGTCCTCGGCATCTTTGTGTGCTCTGTACCCAGAGTGGTTAACAGGCAGCTTTCTCAGCCTCTCTCTCGGCTTCCCCAGCACGAGCGCATCAGCACTAGTACCAAATTAACTCTCCGACTTTGAAACTTATTGATCTGCTATTAAGACACCAGTGAACTTGATGAAATGAGTGCTGTAGGTGCAGTCAAGACTTCAAAGTCTAGCGCAGCCACATAAAGCAAGTGCCTTTGATCCTAACGCCGATCTACTGAGGGTTTAAAGCCCAGTTCTCCCTAAGCTGCCCTTCATACTCGTCATGTCTGATGTCTTACCAGCTAGTGACTTGATAATGTTAATAATGCAAATTTTACAAATGATTTTTACAATGGCAAAATTAATTATATGAATTGATGCTTCTTTCAATAGGGGTTTCTGCACTTCTCTGCCCTGTAAGATAACGGTTGGAGCAACTGGTACAGCCAAAGGAACATGTGTCCACATAACTCTAGACTCTACGACCTGCTCTAAAATAAAAATAATCTACTAGAATTTCCACTAATAATCTTAGTAACTTTTACCCTATTATTCTCTTTCCTTACTAAACAGCTTCTGCTAAAGAGAAGTAGTCTCTTTACATAAGATTCCTATGTGTTTATATCATGGGTCAGTACAAAATCCTTACTTTGGCAGCACATTTCTTTGAAATATTTATTACAAACGTATTATACATTTGTAGAATTCCACACTCTGTTCCTTCTTCTTTTTTTTTTTTCAGGTGGGAACTATTTGAAATGGCATATCCCCAAGAAGCAGCAGGCACTACATAAATTCTGTGACATGTAAAATTTAAATAGGTGCATCTCTCTTGATTCTGGCTAAAACAAAACCTTAAATCTAATAATTTTGTAACATGAGGGACTATATAGTCAAGTATAGATAAATTTTACAAATTCTTTCAGTAACTATTTTCAATCACTGATATTAAAAAGCATTTCAAATTCACATTCTCTCTAAAAAGAATTACTAAGCCATAATAATTCTATTTTATTGAGAAGTTTGGATTTAAACAATACGAAAGGTTATTATGGTCTAGGTTTAAAAAATAATCTTCTATGTAACCAGAAGAGCAAAGCTGAAACAGAATTTCGTCTTGACACTGTGAAGAAATGGTATCTGAGAAGAACTCCCTTGCCAAAAGGTTCTTCTTTGTGTGTTGATGATGGAGAAAACATCAGTAGTTAAGAGTAACATGTGCTCGTACTAACAGAAGCTTTACGAGTCTCTTTTGATTTATACTATGTTATTTAACGTTTGCTGTTTCTGTTCTGCATCCATTTATCATAGGAAGAAAGTAAGCTGCCAGTGGATGGGTTTTCCTCAATCTGTAGCACTGTGTCTTTCTCCCATAGAAGGTTGAAACCCCTCCAAAAATGACAAAACAATACACATTTAAAAGACTCTAATTTTAATACTTGTCTGCATTCTAGGTGTTTTGCTTTTGTTTTTGTTGTTGTAACCCAATTAGGTTGTTTCCCATTTTACTCTAATAATAAAATGTAGGTATAGTAGTAACTTTGTGATGGTCTCTTCCCTCCTCCCATACACCCCTCCCCATGTTGATACTCACTTAACCTACTTGCAATTCTAAAGAAGTCAACACTTGATTGTGACAATGTTCAAAAGAATTTCCTCTGCCACTAGCACAGTAAAAAAAACTTTCACCAATTAGTGCCGGAAAAAAGGAGGGAAAAGCCACAGTGCTGGTGCTCAAAGAGCCAGGCCTTGCGGCAAATCTGTCATGTCGAGAGGATTGATCAACAGGACGGCAATTTCTAATGGCATGTTGTCATGAAAAGTCAGCCACAGGGAGCCACCTGCTTTGCTCCTCATGGACAGCTAAGAAAGGAAGGAAGGAAGAGGTGGGAGGGGGAGAAGAAGGGAAACACTCTCCTTTCCTGCCCCTGCCAGCTCCCTTTTGCTAACAATTTTGGTAAAGGTATCATGATTTTTCATTCAGTTGAAATACGTCAAGTTTCCAATCATATTACTCTTCCTCTAAGATTACAGAGGTTTGAAGACTGACTCTTTCTTTTACTCAGATCCTTTCCTCCCCCATTCTGAGGAGGGATTGGGGTGCCTTCACTGTACCATCCTCCCTCCCCCCTTCTGCCAGCCAATAGGGCCTTAGACCAGAAGACATCCATTATGGCTTTAAATCAACAAGGAGACGGCTGACTGACTAAAATCCAAGTCTGGAAGACTCGGGAAGACGGAAGCCCTGTGATGGCCCCACCACGTGGATGTTTCTGAGTCAAGTGTTTAGCCAGCTGAACGCTGGGTGCCTGCTGTTGGCCTCATACTTCACAGGGCTTTGTCTAGTTGTGAAACAGGTTCAGGAACTAGGGCTTCATAGGCTATAATCTAATCCACTGTAATCTAATCTGGAGCCAGTGGTTTTTGTTGTTGCTGTTGCTGTCATCAGACACTGCTGTATGTCTGATGTAACTCAGTATTCCATCGCCACCTCTAACCCTTGTACACAGAGGACGGCGTGCCCTTAGAAGGTATTATTTTCTTGGTAGCCAAGACTGATGACCAGCCACTCCAGAGAACTATTCCTTCCTTCCTTCCTCAAGTGTCCTATTCAGCGACTTCTTAGTCATTTCAAATAATGTTCTATCTGATTATCAGTACTACAAGATACTCTACAGTATTATTCTCCAAAATGTCAAGTTACTGAACGACACTACAGGGACTCAACAGGAAACTGCAGCAGTTAAATACCTGCTTCCCACAGACCTGATTTTATGAGTGTCGATGTGGCTGCTCTCCATAAAAGCTTGCAACGCAAAGGCCATCTTCGACATCTCCATGAGGATGGTCCAAAATATCGTGGCGACCTCCTGTACCTGGTAATTTTTCCTACTTGAAACACTCACAAATATGCTTATGCCTCGATCTACTTTGAACAAAAGTAAAAAGTCAAATAAAAGTTAAAGAACTTCTAAGTTCGTGAAACCAAACCCCACTTGACATGCAAATCACGTACTGTAAGCGTTTATTGGTGGAGCCTCTGGTCTCATCAGTCGATGAAATTCTCAGCCCGCGGCAACAGCTTAGCCGAGGGACACAGACCAATGAGAGAATATTCATTGTGTTAGCATTTCAAATGGTGAGCAAGGAAGAAGAAGCGCTAACTGATCACTGCCTGTGGAATTAATTGGATATTCCAAGAATAATGTCTCTCACTGAAGATCCTTGGAGGCTGAGCACTGGTTGAGACCCCGTTTTGTGCGGCGCCTTCAAAAAGAGACCGCTTGGGGGTACTGGACATATTAGGGTTTTAGCGCATTTCCCTAAAGGCCATCAAATAATCAGATGCACTGAACCAAACTCAACTAATCCAATCCATAATTATACACACAAATCCAATAAACTTTGTCACATAACTGGAAAATTAAACTATTATGGTGAAACCTTCAACAACATTTTAAAACAAAAAAAACACAACTTCTGTGGAGTAGCACTGCTACAACGTTTCTTTGGGGGCAGAAATGTGGCCAAGAACTTTAGAATGTTTTACTTGCAACTTATAGCCTTCTGTTATGCTCAAGGAGTGATCTCAGGGCCAATGCAGTCTTTATTCAGGGATGGATTTGCGTTTCGGCTTTGTTGCACCATAACCCAAGCATCTGCAATGACCCTGACCAATATTAGTATATCTTTCCTGACGACACATCTTAATCTAACCTTTTTAAGACTCTTTTGCTTTCAAACTCAAAACAGCATAAAAAATAAGCATTGTTGGCATCGCCGGGAGTCTAAAACGAAGGGGCTGGCGTGGTCCGAAGCAACAGCCCCCCTGGATAAACAGCTGCTGGTGCAACTAAATAACCATCGGAGACCAAAAGGTAAGGGGGGAAAAAATGAGATTAGGAACCTTCCCAAATGTTCCATCTCTCCTATCGACCACTGGCCTAGCGTGAGGTGTCAATTTTGACTCCAAAGAGAGCACACGAATTCGCAGCGGCCCTATTATGCGGTCTCTGCTCTCATTGTAAATTCTGTCAACGAAGTCAATCTTATTAACTTCCGCACTGGTTCACACATGACATTTTCTTCAATTTTCTTGCTGACATCAAAAACATCAATTAGCAGCCCGAAAATAGGAGGCAACGAATGACAGTGCCTGATAACGTCGACTATTTGAAGCCAAGGGTAAATCTATTCTCCAGTTCTGAATGCGTTCATTACAATTGCATTTTCAAAGAAGACCTCCAAATAGCAAAGAAAATTAAATTTATCATCTAGAAATGCCTAGAAATTGTTTTTTTAATCCTATGTCTATCTCTCAATCCCAGAGCGTAATACAAAGTATCGCAATTGAGTTTTATGATAACAGGCCACAACTTTAATAGAAAGTTTATAAAATATGCAGCCTGGACCCCACTTGCTAACAAACAGCAGCCACAAGCCTTGGGAAACAGGCTCCCCAACAGACTGCAGCCCTGCCTTGTGTGGCCCAGCCACTTTCCAGGGCTACCACCATGTTGGGCAAATGTGTAGACACAGGCACACACATACATGCACGCACACTCACACACACACACATACTCATACCCCTAGATGACTGGTTGGTTGGGAAGTTTAAAAAAGGAAAAGGATAAGGAAAACTAAGGTCAACCCTGAGAACTCTTATGGAAAGCAACCACATTCCAATTAAGTGCACATCCCAATTAAGTGAAAATGTTCATACTACTGGCATGTCGTGTATCTCCTCTCTTAAGAAACAAGTTTTCCATTCAAATCTCAACTTCTGCCACTGACCAGCTCAAGACATATTTGAGCCTTGTCCAAAGAGTCACCAGAGCTATAGGCAAAACAATTATTCATCCACCCGATCCGCCCCGCCTTCGGCCCCCAATTAGCACCCATTTCATTCCGATTGACTTCTCCCTCCAAAATTAAATAAGTAATAAAAACGTCAGGGGTCCTCCCCTGGCCCGAAAAAAACTAAAACGCTACCAGGTGAAATCCAGTAACACATGTGCTGGGTAGGGTAAGGCTAGCCAATTTGGAAATTGTTGAAAAGGGACTCAAAGATGCAGAGTACCCAAAATTTGTTGTTGTTGTTTTTCTTTTTTTAATCTAAAGGCTGAAGAGAAAAGGCTTTATTTATTTTATTATTTATGTCCAGAGGGATGGGCTGCGGCCAGCTAACGTGCCCGCTTTGCGAGGCGACCTTCGGCGCGCTATCACAGCTCCCCGAGAGGGAGCCGAGAGGCGACTTTGGTGCCTGCCCCGGACACCGCCTCGGACTTGTGGCGGAGCAGAAAGGAGCAGCTACGCCGTGATAAACAGATCGCATTCCCGCGGCCCATTGATTTTCTGATCTTTTGACATTTTTTTAGCTGCTTCCATTCCCTTCCTTGTTGTTTCTTCAATGTCACAAAAGACAAAAATGTCTAAACAATTGAGGGCAGAGATATCTATTAGCTGTCAGACTGCTGTTTTCCCGGCACTGACTAACGCGCTCACCACACAGAATGCCGAGAACTGGTAAGATGACAAATAATATCATTTTTTTCCCTTTCTTTAAATAGGGATAATCATATTCCAATACCCTGCCTTCTCCTAGCCAACCAAAACATGCTGCGACAGAAGAGAAAGAAATCTCATTGAATCCTTCTCTGTAATTTCTATTCTGTTAGCTGTATTTGTTAAGGCGAAAAAAGGGAAGAAAATCCCTTAAAGGAACGTGGGAACATATCTCAGGTTGTAGCACCTCAGAAGCAAAGCATATCTTCCTGATTATTTCCCCCTAAGTACTGCTTCCGTAGTATAAGTAGCACATTAATAAAAGAAACAATTTGTTATACTTAGGGATGAAAGACTGCAAAAGAATGAACTGATGTCCCCTAAGTTATTTGTTTCCCCCGAAGACAAGCAAAGCCATTCTTTCAAAGGAGTTAAACTGCAGATCTGAAGTATAGCCAACCTCCCCTTTCTAAAACCAAAAATCTGGAACTCATCACTCCCATTAAATGATGCCCTGACATGAATACTCTAAAAATTGTTTCAAACGGGTTCTCTCCGCCTGTGATTCGACTGCAGTGAACACGTTGTATGTCTATGAATTCAAAGTTAAAATTCAAAACACAAGTCATACTGTGCTTTCCTTCAGAACCAATAATCAACGATTTATGGACAAGAAGGCTAAAATAGATCAACTTTACACTTACATTTGAGAAGATCAATGATTTTGTCTCAAGGAAACGGTGTGCTCAGAGCATAAGTTCTTCATGCATATCTTTGGATTAGTAAAAAAAATGTTAAAAGGTTTGGTTTAAAATCTAGTATCTAGGAACGGATTTTGTAGGGAAATGGTTTTTAACCCTTTTTAAAAATAAGTCTAAGTTTATGGAATGTGCCTAGAAAAAAAAAACACTATCCAAGAATTGTTTTTGAATTTATAGTAACTACCTCGTAACCTTATAAACAACTATTCTGAAAATAACCACAGGCGCCTCCAGATTTAACTGTGCTTTCACTTCTATTTTGTACACACGGACTCCTCTTTGACATTTAATATTTAATGTTCATTTTTCTATTTTCAACTTCACTTTTGACAGAGAATAAATATTTTCAGACATTGATGCATGTCTGCAATCTTACAGTACAAGGGGAAATATTAATTATGCAATATTTTGATTACAAGTGATAAACTATAACTAATGGAAACAAAGCTCCATCATGCTTTTAAGAATTGCATGGAACAGCCTAACAATTTCTACAGTATTAAATCTATGATTATCAAACACAGGTCAAGCCAACACATACAAGAACAAATTTATAAGCTCCAAAAGGGAAAGGGGAAAGGAGGAGAAAATGGCAAATTAGAACTTTCCTCTAGTCATCGAGGTAATAATATATGCTTGCACACATAAGCAATATACAATTTTGCTGCTAGTGTGACAGACACATTTCTGCGTTTCTATGTACTCCATCAACCAGTGTTTTCTCAGCACACAGCAAACCGCTGTCACGGGTTCAAACATTTTTGTAAGGCAGGATCAAACTTCCTTAAATCATTCCACAATCAGAGAAGACAGCTAACATTAGGAGATGCGTGTGTGTGTGTATAGATTTTTTTTTTATTTGTTTGAGGGTTATTTGAGTTTACGAAATAAAAAAAAAAAAAATGATGTTAAAACAATCCATTAAAGGGGCAAAGGTTGAAGGGGAATATATACAATGCAAGCATACACACACACACACCCACAGAGACACCCACACTCACAAAACTGACCACAGGTTGCTGACTGGATGGTTGGTAGTTGTGGTGTTTTAAACCGTGTGCTGTCCTTGAAACAGAGGCCGCACACAGCTCCATTAGATACAGATCCTGGGCTCTTGATCTATTATTTACAAAGAAAAACCCTTCACTGCTTAAGTGCCCCCTTCTACTTCAGCCTTCCATTTCAACAGCATCAAACAACTTGGTGGGGGGAAGAAAAAGACAACAACTTGTATTCCTTATAACAACGTTCTGGGCAAGTCCAAATTCTATTTGGATGCGAATTTTTTAAAAGAATAACCTGAATGCAGGATGTCAGCTAAATGACAAACAAATGAGAGGCTTGCTTGACAAAACTGATTGTCATTTTCTAACAGGTGACACAAAGGTTTACAATCCTTAGATAAGAGGAATTTTTATTTGAAGAGAATGAGGGAAATCCACCCCTACCCCCACCCGGGAAACCAGTTTTACCTTAAGGGTGTGAAAACAGTGATTTCAAAAACGTATTATTTTGTATGAAATTCTTTAATTATCAAGTCTGTTCTTTAAGTCAAACTGCATTCGATCTAATTAGTAAGCTTAGATCTCACCTTCGTGCTGAACTTTAAACTCTCTGAAGCCAATTAAAAACTATTTAAATGAGTATTAAAAGGATCCCTGTGATCATTTCTGACATGAGAGAAAACATGCTTTTCAGCAGAAAACGGGTTTACACAGCATGCCTACATTTTGAAAAATATTTGGGTTGAGTTTTACACTTAATCTGCTGTTTCCCTTTTTTGGATTCTGTAAGCTGATACTCTTCCTCAGCTGTTTTATCACCTTGTTCAAGAAATCTGACACCAATACAGTTTTAACTGCATTTAGAACTGTTTTATTAATTTAGTGTTCTTCAAATTCTCCATAACTTGTTACCCTTTACTGGGTGGTACTATTTCCCACCTTCATTTGCATACACTATTGAATTGGACACATAACAGCTACACAGCAATATAAATTGGGATTGGGAAAAAAAATTCTTAGCAAATTTCAAATTTGATAAGGCAAAGTACACTCAAGCTCCCATCAGCACCAACTTAAACTTGTATCCTTTCTTTCTATGTCTACACTTCGAAATAGCTTTCTGAGAACTAATAAATTATTCTGTTTGCTTATGAAATTAAATGCGCCTATGCAAAGCCGGTACAATTAGCACCACTAAATGTGTTAGGTTACACCAAAGAAATCCTCGCAGTATAATTGTATCAATGAGTCACTTAACTCACATATATTAATTCAATTTATCTTCATTCTGAACTGTGGGGACTGATGGATTGTCATCATTAGAAATGACAAAACTCAACGCCAGAGGAAAACACAGACCTGATAAAGCTCTGACTTCTCACAAGACCATACCACTGCCTTGACTACAGGAGCCTTCCAGTTATTGAGAGAAGGTTTCTCCACTATGAACCAAAAAATCAGGGCTTCTGATCATGCAGAATAATCTCCACTAGAGTATCCAGAATTCCAAGCCAGTGTCAAAGAAAATTCCCACACAGAAATCACAATGGCAGCACGTTCATAGGACCAGGTGCAAGACACACTGGACACAAAAGAAAAACTCTCTTTCCAGACACTCCTCCAAGAAAGGCACCCAAACAAATGTCATCTTTTCCCATCATGCAACCTATCAATAAGCATTCTTGACAAAATAAATAAAGCAATGGTGTCGGGCAGGCATATTAACCAGGTAAACTGAGCTGGGAAAACTGTCAGTAAGTACGATGCTACCACGCAAAGCAATTCCAGGATGGTTCATCGGGATTTCTTTCTGGAAACTCACAGGATCAGAGAGGTCATTAGTAAAGGTGTTAAGAATCATGAGACCATATCTGACCTGTAACAAGTGATGGTCAAATTAAACCCACCCTGGTGGTAAGCCTCAGTTCTAAAATGTGGAGTCAAAGCGGGACAATTGAGGCAATGTGACTGGCTTTTGCATCTCTTTAAAAGGCTGGTTTTTAGATGTCACCTCTTAGAAAATATATTTGTTGACACTATTTAGTTCCCTCTCTCACTCTCTTAAAAACAGATCATTGGTAGACTCCAGGACATACTCAAGTATCTTAAATCCTTGCATTTCAGATACCCATAAGGTCAATAATTCATTTACCTCCAGCTTTACAAATTTGGGCAGTGGGGAACAAAGAGGAAATAATTTTAGTTTCTTTAAATGCTGGTTAGGAAGAAGAAAAACCACACACTTCTCTGGGACAAGAAGTTTATGTGAAGACTAATGAGAAGACAAAGTCACAATTCTAGGGGGAGCAAAGGCTGGTCTGAAATAGAGGCTCTCCTGTCCCTTTCCCCAGGCCAATTTTGCCTGCCCCACGGAGTCCCTTAGCGGAGCTCGTGGGCCTGGCCGGCCAGCCCACCCACCCAGCCCAGGCAGGGTACCCCTGGGCAGTGAGGAAGGTCTCTTCCTCCCGATTCTTGTTTTCACTAACCAGACACCCAGGTGCTGAAAAAGAACATTAATAAAAGCACTTCAAGTTGCTTGAAAAAGTCAGAAGTCATTGATCTGAAAATTAAATTATTTCAAAAAGGCAAGCTGCTCTGGGAGATTTTTGTGCTTATTGGCTGGCTCAGGATGAATGCTGTACATCTCCTTTGGAAAACAGGGGACGTATGCTTAGGAAGTTGTCAGCTGTCGGGATTTCAGTGACCTGACAAGGCAGCCCTTGATGGCCAGGGTTTGGGGTTGATTTTTGGTTACAGAATCAAGACAGCTACTGCCCACAGGACCTCTAGCTAAGGAGTGCTGCAGCGATATGGCAGAAATAAGGGAATGCGATGGGGATACGAGGGAAATTGCTTTTCAGATAACTTAGTCTCTCTGCTAGAACCAAGAGTCAAAACCAGTAAGTCAACTGAAAGGACACAAAAAGGAATCATTTCATAAATACTAATCACAAAAGGAAACCCACCAGTAAAGCTTCACCGTGAGAAGTCTTTTTTACATGAGCGAAATGAGCACATAAACACTGACTAAACTCACCTTCCCTTATCGCCTCCTCTACTTAAAACACATTATTGCTCAGCTCTAGAGAAGGACAAGATACCTCTGTGACATCGGAGGGGAGGTGACAGGGCAGGACAGCGTGAGCCTGCTCTGAATTTCTTGGTTTTCATGAATAAATAAATGATGTTTCTGTGGTCTTTGAACTTTTGCTTTTCACAGGAAGTTTAGGAATGCTGCCAGGAAAAGACACCCGAACCCAGCAAGTTGATTAAAAGTCCACTAAGCAAACACAGGGACTTGCGGGCACCTCCACAACACGTGTATGTTCTTTGAGAAATTAGGAGCAGACCCGCCCCCAGCACTGCAAGAGATTACATAGCTAAAGGGAGGAGATTTTGGAAAGCAGGCCTTTCTGAGCCTTGCCAGCTACTTGTCAGGCACTGATGGTTTCACTCTGACCCGGACAGTTCTGAATGCCAGGAAAGCAAGGAAAGGTCACGGGTGTAAAGTTGTGTTTATGTGTCTGCAAGTGTGTGTGAACACACCCAGCCCTTGCTGTGTTTGGAGACACAAGACAGCCTCTACCTCTTTCTTAAGTTTCTTGTAAACACATCCAGCAAATGACAATGTAAAATCAAATTATGTCATGCCTCCACCATAGCAACGCCCATTGGCTCTCTCGGGGACAGCCCTGCCAACACTGCTGGCACAGAGTGCGCATGTGTGCGTACACACACACACACACACACACACACACACACACACACACACATCAGGTGCAGGCAACAGCATGTGGCAACTGCCTGCCTAGAGCAGACAGCAAAACTGGTTTTGAATGCAACCAAGCGTCTTAGTATAGTCTGGACTGCAGTGTTAGTTTTTCAAAACCACTTTGTTTTTGTCTAGCACCTTTCTTCATGGAAGTTTGGAAGACACTATTCCTCACAGTCAAGCGGAGTCTTGCATGACAACAGTCCCATTTTACAGACAGGAAAACAAATACGCTTAGGTAATTTACACGAACTGATGCAAGATCAGCTGGTTAACAATTTAAGCAAATCAGAAGGTGTAATCACGGTCACTGTAGTCATGATCCTAGTGGACCCTTCCTTGCATTCTTAAGTTCACCGGGAGATTCACTCATTGCTGATAATGGTGTCTATTTCGTGCCTGATAGTCTCCCAGGCTCTAGGGTCATTATCTTTGAACCAAATAAGGAAAGACTTCTGCCTTCAAGGAGCTTCTATTCTAGAGGGGAGATAATTATCTAGAACTGCCGAAGAGTAGCCTGACAGTAGTAGAATTTACTCCAAGTCAGCTGACCTCAAACAGACGCCAGCACCTTGACTATCCAGCCCAAGGTTCAACACACTTTATTCTGTCCCCTTCAAGACAATAATTGAGAAACCTTGATTTATATGCTTGGGAAAAAGCATAAGCTTTTAATCACCATTTTTTAAGAAAGAACCCCAAATGCTACATAATGATGTCAAATCATCTAAAGATGAATAGCTATTTGGACTGGATGCCAGAGAATGTTATCAGCTCAGGGAACATGGTGCAGCCATTCAGATACGGTGTTTCTCATACCACCCAAACTCAGGGCTTTGGGCTATTTTTGCTTGATCCATACTGTTGGCCAAAGTAGTCTATGATTGAAATAAAAATACTACTGGCACTCCGGAAGAGTTCACGAATACCACTTAATACTAACTTGCATTCCTTCTCTTTGGCCCAATAAATTGTGTGGGCTTTCTGGTACTCCCATACTTAATCTCGGTGCTTTTATTAACTACAACAGTTCAAATGGCTGGCGTGAACAGTGAAACCGGTAGCTGTGTTTCCAACTATCAATTTGATAAAATGCCCACTTTCAAATTTAGAATTTACTTTGTCTAGCAATTACAAGCAATTAGAATCTATTTCATTCCTTGCTATAATTTTTGGGCAGCCTAGCTTGTAAAGAAAATAGCTCCTTCTACCGGGTTTATTACACAGTCAGTGCTGCGTCTGAAGTATAAATATTTACAGCCAGATAAATGTTAGGTGCAGCAATTTATTTTTAAATTTATATTTCAAAAAAACAATAAGAATCAATCCAAGAGAGACCTCAAGAATCTCAAAATATTTTAGAGGAAAATGTTGAGTTTGAAATTTTTAATTTAAATAAAAACAAAAACCATGGCTGTCAAGCAGATTGTGACTCTTAGTACAGTTCCTAATATTGATTTTTTTAAATTGTTCAGATTGAGGTAGTCTGATGGAAACAGTACAGAACTCAGTACAAAACTTCAAAGTCCATTATTACCTAAAATGATACTGTATTTCTCAAGGTATATACTTTCCACAGACACCACAGAGATCTATAAGAACTGATTTTTCCAACAGAAGATTGACTTAAATTCAGAGGGAGTCCAGAATTCTACTGCTTATTTTAAAATGAGGATAAAACTAATGCAGTAACATTTTCTAAAACTCTCTTGAGCAGCTTTGCCAACTGCATTTTCAAAGTGTAAGCACAGCAAAGCGAATTCCTGCATGTGAAAATGATTTGCTATAATCTCCAGCAAGAGTCACTTTTGAAAAGTGCTTCAGAGATCTATAAAATATTATGCATTCTGACACAAACTGTGGTTTAATTAAAACATAAAAATTATCAAAGAGACAGGTAAAAGAGCAAAAGGAACTATAAACACATTATGTTTCAAAAACAAACAATGGATACCGCTGTGTCTAAGCCTTTTGCTTATGAATGCCACATATTCTATATTCCTTCAACATTCTAGGGTTCCTCTTCAAGGATTTTATAGTCTTCTAGCATTTCATAAGCATCTCACTTAAATCCCACTCCATTTCTGGGATGCTGATGTCGCTGTCCCTCTAGCTCCTAATAGACGGGAAGCCAACAGTAAGTGGCAGAGCCAGGATTTGAACCCTCATCTTCTGACCCTCTCCTCTTCCCTGTCCCATGGCTAAATCTCTTTCCACTCAGTAATGTGTAGCAGAAGGTCCATGATGGGAAATGCCAACATGTCTGACCCGAAAGCTAGACATTTACTCCTGTCTCTGATCAACACATCAAGTCAGTGTGGGTGTGTGGGTGTGGGTGTGTGTAAACACTGTGTTGACAGGGATTGTAGCGGTTCCCTTTAATAACTTACGGCACAGGTGGCAGCTATGCTGGCACAATTAGTACAGATAAAGCCTCAATAGTCTATCTGTCTTCTGATTTTTAAATAAACAAAGGCTGAATGCTATAATTAAGATCAGAAGCTCCTCTGAAAGACCATATGGCGAAAAGGAAGTTAAATGAAAAAATAGCTGGCCAGGAATTAGGAGGGTTAGTTCTCCTAAAAGTGGAAGGAGTAACTTTTAACAAATATTTTTTAATGCCAACACCTGGAGGAAAACGGCAAGCATCCTGCAGAAACAATGGCTGGGATGCCAGCCACGGGAAGAAACTGAGCATCCTAGGTGTGCAGAAGAGGAGGATACCATGTCTGTCCTGCAGGGGGAGCTCTGCTGTGCTTCCAGTCTAGGCTGGCTGCAGCTGCCCTCACCGAATCTCTCCGGTTGGGGGCTTCCTTGGGGATAACGCAGACCTTGAAAAGCAGTGTGCGCAGTGGTCACACTGACGCCTGGAGATCCCTGGAGTCTTACTCTTTTCTTTAACAGTCAGGAAACAATGGCATCTCTATGCCCACAATGGCTTCAGTGTGAGCCTCTCCCCCCTCAATGGCCCCATTCAGTCCCCCACCATGAGCTATTGCCCCAACTTTAACGGCCTGTGTTAGGAGAGCACCAGGCACAAAAGGAGGTGTTTCCAGGTTCAGTGAACACTTTACATCCATTCATCAAGGAAGCAACAAAAGCCACTCCGCACTTACCTCTGGCGGGGTGGACCCTTGGAGCATCCCATCACCACCAAGGAGCAAGCTCTTTCTGCCCTGGGGTGGGGACCACACTGAGTTTAAGGATCACTGTGCAAACATGGCTCCTGATTATTTTTCTACCTTCAACCAAATAAATTTGCATAAAAATGGGATTCTTTTGTTCTATAAAAAGAAGCTAAAGGGGGAAACGTAGGAAGGCCAAAAGAAGAAACAGACTCCGAAAGATTCCCAAAGGCTCCCAAGAAGGTCAGCAGGCAGACCTTAAACTATACTCTGGAATCTTTACTGGAAAAGTAGTCCGTCCATCTCCTTCCTTACTATAAATTTTTATTAGGCTTCACTGTTATTTTTATCAAGGAACCTAATATTTACTTTGCATAATTGCTTTAATTATTAAATATCCATGCCAGCAACAGTTGACCATTGTGGAGTCACTCTAGGAAGCACCATTTCATGTGACCCCAAAGCATTATTTCCCTAATTAAAGTGCTATCTTGATGTCTTGACCACAGATGTCTACAGCAAGGTTTGGGTGTCTGTCAACAGCATCGTATTTCACTAGCTGGTCAATAAAACTCAACTGTTTCCCCTCCCCCTCACCAGCCTTCAGAGTTTATACAAAGTGCTAAGATTTGAAATAGCACAGTGCACGCATGCCTCCGTCCTCACAGAGGAACCCATCTACCCCTTTGCCTAGCCAAGCTGGATTAGTCATACTAAACATAGCCCATTCCCAACCAACTTGTCCAGCTTTGGCAGACTTAGCCCAGCTGACATTCCCGCCTGGTCTAACATTACATAATGAGAGCTTCCCTCCCTTCTCGGGCCACAAGTCAAAACAAACTTACTGAACTCAACCCAGGGTACCGGCCTGGTTCCCAGTTACAGGACATGGGACCGCTGAAGGGCACGACAGAGTTCCTAGCAAAAACTGAAAAAATCTCCAGTGAATACTTGGGTTCACTTTAACTGTCCTCCCACACTCACGGTAGCTTTGAGCTCCGGTCTTGGTGAGCCCTAATCCAGATACTTCCTAACATGTATCACAAAGGGTTGGTATCAAACTTGTTTCCAAAGAGTCATTTTCACACATTTCTATGTCTGAGATTTTAACAAAAGCCCAGAAAGCAATGCTCAAAGAGGATCCCAAAGTATTCCAAAATATCTGCCATATGAGAAAGAAAGGGGGGGGGGATGCAAGAGGACACACTTCCTGCCAAAGTCCAGTTGTCTGTCCATCACTCACGACATTCTCACGAACCACAGGCTCTCACCGTCCCTGTGCTGCTAAATCACGTGTCTTGCTCGTAATGTGTCCAGTATTCTCGACGCATGCATTGCAGCTCACGCTTCCTCATTAACCTTCAGCAGGGATGATTATTAATTCATTCTCATCACCATCATGAGCCTCCTGATCATCACATCAGCACCCGGGGCATCCGAGAAAATCAGGATTTCAAGTGGAAAACAAGTGAATTCACACTGAACCCACAGAATTTCACACACAAATTAATGCACAAAAAGCAAGAAACAAATGGCATTGAATGCGATTGGGTCACACGATGAACAGCAGAGAGAGGAGAAGAACCAAGAGGTCTGGGTTCTAACCCTGATTCTACCATCGCCTGGCTCCACAACTGTGTGACTTCACTGCAGCCACTTCATGTCTCTGGGCCTCAGTTTCCTCAGGCAGAAAAAGAAAGGTCTGGGTATGAGCAGGCAGATAGGAGCAGCCACTCAGCTCCCACAGGTCTATGATTCTACAGAAACCCTGGTGGCATAGTGCTGAAGTGCTACAGCTGCTTATCAAGAGGCCGGCAGTTCAAATCCACCAGGCCCTCCTTGGAAACTATGGGGCAGTTCTACTCTGTCCTATAGGATCGCTGTGAGTCAGCACAGATGTGATGGCAGTGGGTTTTACAGTGATTTTAAAATTCCTTTGCTCTACCCTCTCTGTTAGAAGTTGCAGTAACTGCTCCACTCTCTGGCCTGCCTGGAACCTGGAATGGATGTCTCCAGAAGGCAGGCAGGTAGCTCGGACCTCTGTGGCTGGATGAGTGGTAAAGCGAAGACCTGGCATTGAGTAAGAACATGAATGTGGTGAGAAACCCCACTGGATGGGCCAAAGGATGGGGCAGAGGAGAAGGAGAGGGTGACCAAAAGAGTCCTGGTTACCAGGCAAAAGTGAGGAATAAAGACGTGGAAAGGCAAAGCCTGGCAGCATCTAGGTGGTACCCACAGTCCTAGCCATGGTGCCCATCTCCACTGTCAGCAAGTAGACTCGAACTCATGGAATCCCGTGTGTGCTGAAGTACAACCTGTGCTCCAGACCATTTTCAATGGCTGATTTTTTGGAAGTAGACTGCCAGGTCTTTCTTCCGAAGCAACTCTGGGCGGACTTGAAATTTCCAACCTTTCAGTTAGCTGTTGAGTATGGTCTCTGCATCACCCAGAGACTCCCCAACTATGGCATCTCCCCCAGATTGGAAGGAGTTCCTGCCCATGAAAAAAGACCTAGAACATGGCTTTCCTTGGTTATCCTACTACCAAGAGACTTCGGACCAAGATGGAGCAATCCAATTGTACAAGGCCTTCTGAGTCCCAGAACTCTGGAGGCAAGTTCCTGTAAGAAGCCCCAGAAGGGAGCAGGGTTTCTGGTGGATGGGGCCTTCTCAGGTGACCAAATGGGAGCAGAACTCCCTAGAGACTCCAACCATTTCCTCCAGCTGGAAGGGAGGGGGTTCAATCTGTCTGACTCACATCTTCCTCCCCAGCAGAACAGTGCAGACATGCATCAGAGTCTGACACCTAAACTAAGTAGTAGCTGAAAGACTTACCAAGGCCCCTGATTCACTCCATAATTTCTAGTCTGTCTCCCTTTACTCCTCACTTGCCAAGCTAATGGGATGGTACTACCTTTGAACACAGCCTGGGAAGCAAGCCCCAGATAGCCAGAAGAGGAGAATAGGCAGGCCTGGAGTATCACCCAATGTCACAAAAGATATGGATGGGACTTTGGGCCTTGTAAGAGCTCAATAATGCCGAGACATTGAAGATCAAGTTAAATGAGTAACTTACCACATTTTTTTTAAATGCTCTCTACAAGTCCACTAAGACACGACATCTTTTGGGTTAATATTATAGGTGCAAACATCTTTAAAAGAGAGATTTTACTCACGATGCTAACGTCTCCAGTCTCTTACCCATTTCCAAGCAATACAGTCACAGTAATTCTTTGGCAGTAGCACAATAAAACCAAACCCACTGCCATCAAGACTATTCAGACTCATAGTGACCCTACAGGACAGGGTAGAACTGTTCCATAGAGTTTCCAAGGAAACTACGATGATGTAGTAATTAAACACTGATGACGTAGTAGTGTAGCGATTAAGTCCTACAGCTGCTAATCAAGATAATGGCAGTTCAAATCCACCAGGCACTCCTTGGAAAGTCAACAGAGCAGTTCTGTTCTGTCCTGTAGGGTCACTATGAGTCGAAACTGACTCACCAGCAACAGTTTTGTTTTTTGGATTTTAAACACACACCTGTGGTACTGAAAACCACAGTGGCATAGTGGTTAAGTGCTATGACTATTAACCAAACTGTCAGCAGTTCAAATCTACCAGGAGCTCCTTGTAAACTCTACAGAGCAGTTCTACTCTATCCTATAGGGTTGCTATGAGTCGGAATAGACTTCAAGGCAGTGGGTTTGGTTTTACTGTGATACCACCAAAGAATTACTCTGACTGTATTGCTTAGAGGCTATGAGACATTAGCATCAGGGGTAAATTCTCTCCTCTAAAGAATTTTCCCCCAGTTCTTTTCAATGTCCTTTCCTAGTGTCCAGATGACATCAATTAAATTCAGGCACTGATCCACAAGGGATCTTGGCCTCCAGCTACGAGAAGAATAGCATCAAAAATTTGCTTGCCAAGAAACCATAAATCGAAATAAGTCAGGATGACAAGAGGAGGTTGCCTGGGTGTCATTAGAGAGACAAAGTCAGCACTGTGGTTTAAAATGAGACACACACACACAGTCACAACTCTGGCATAACTGATGCTCTTTCTCCCTTACACAGGAGCCCTGATGGCACAGTGGTTAAGAGTTTGGCTGTTAGCTCCTGTGGGGACAGGGAAAGTCTGTCTCGGTCCACATGACCACTTATAGTCATGAAACTACAAGGAGGTTTGGTGGTGACAAGGACAGGAGAGGAGGTTCTCATGTGGATCATCAATGGACAGCACCTTCAACTGGACAGAAGACATTCAATTCACACCACGGTACATCTGAACTCTTGAGGAGGATGCTGAGAGAGAAGGGGACAGTATACATGCATGGGTACCATTTTTACTGGAGCAAAGCAGAGGACAGAGCTTTGATCATGAGAGCATAGTCTTAAGGAATCAACTGACCCATCCCTTTAGACTTGAAAAAGGATGCCTGGCTTCTCTCTGTCTTAGGGACAGTCCATTCAGTGGAAGCTGTTTACACTGAGAAGTTTCCTTCTTCTTTTTCTCCTCCTCCTCCTCCTCATGTTGCCCACATTATGAGTTGTGGAATGCAGCAGAAAAGACCACACACTGTGCGAACATATGCTTCATGCTCTCAGGACTCACACCCACTCTCACAAAAGACATACCACTAATAAGTCCAAAAAAATGTAGGTTTCTTCCCAGAGCCCTCTTGTGCATAACCCCTCCCATTGCTGGCAACCATCAAGAAGAGGACCTGACTCTGAACGGCGGCAAAGGGAGAGGCGAAAAAACAAGGGATCCCTAGGCATCTCCACATCCAGAGCCCACCCTCCAAAATGATTTGCCTCACAGAGCTCTGCAGAAGTTGTGTTTCAATCATTCTACCAAGTGGCTTTTTTTTTAATTTGTGGGATCCAAGCAATTTTTACTGTGGGTGGTAACAAGAGTCTAACTGTTTCTAATTACTTAAAAAACAAAACCACACACGTGAAACAAAACAAAAGTCTAGGCTGCCAATTGCCCAGTGACTCTGAAGCCACAACTTCCGGTAATGAAGACTTTTTCTGCCCCACTGTTATTGTGAAGCAGAGTTGTCTGGAGCATCTGTGTGTCTGCTCAGAGGTCCCCACACGTGGCGGGGCTAAGCTTGGCCCACGTGCCATGGGTGCTGCAGAGCAGAGAGTGGCACACAGTAGGAAGGTGGGCACCCTGGTTTTGAGAACATTAGACCACCTGGTCCTCAGTTCCCAGTTCTACCGATTTCCTCTCAGTGGATCCAAGAACAACTTACATAAAAGGAGGGGAAAAAAAAAAACAATCTGTACCACGGTGTCCCTCTCTCTAAAATGGGGAAACAGTTCTTGCCTACTGGGAGAATTAAATGAGTTAAATATATTAACACCGCAAAGTCTGGTACACAGTAAGTGCTCAATAAACATTAGTTACTAGTTTATGCATAAATTGGACTAATATTAATTTTTCTCTCATTGGGTAACTTTTGAGTATAAAACAAAAATACTTGTGAAAAACATACTGCAATACCTGAACAACAGGAAATTTTTAATAAATGATGGGGAGTGTTAGTATTGGAAACCCTGGTGGCGTAGTGGTGCTATGGCTGCTAATCAAAAATCAGCAGAACAAACCTGCCAGGCGCTCCTTGGAAGCTCTGTGGGGACAGTTCTACTCCATCTTAAAGGGTCGTTGCAAAAGTTGACTTAATGACAGTAATGGGTTTGGGTTTAGTGTTACTATTAAGTCCTATCATACCCCACTGGGGACAGAGTTTGTGTTTCTCTCCTCCCAAACCTAAGGGATAAATTTAGAAATATCATGTTGCTGTTCTTGTTAGCTACCACTAAGTCAGCCCACATTTCACAGCAAAGGCCTCTTGCTCCCCAGTTTTTGCACCACTCTCACAATTAGTCCCAGACAGGACCACTGTGCTCCACGGGGTTCTCACTGGCTGATTTCAGCAGTAGATCAGCAGGCCTCGTCTATCTCCGTCTAGACGCTCTACTGAAACAAGCCTCCGAGGACAGCAGGCTGACTGAGCAGGAGGTGCCCTAGCTGGGAATTGAACATGATGGGTGTCCTATACAGAAGGCAAGAAGTCTACCACTGAACCCCTCAGTAACCCCCCAAAACAAAATACTCCCTGAGAATTAATAAACAATAGCTCATGTTGACAGACGCTTGTCATGTATACCACCTGCTTTAGACACATGAACTCATTCAAATAGCCCCATGATGAACGTAGGTACAAAAATTTTCCCGTTTTATGGATGAAAAGACTTCCACGTTGCACCTGGTCACTCAGCTAGCCAGTGACAAAGCCACGTTTTGAACTCAGAGCTATACCGCTCCATCACACAGACTTCCCAGAACCATAACCAAGTACCATAAGTACACTCCCTGTCCTGGCTGTATATTTCATCTAACATGACTTGCCAGAATTAAGCCTCTAAGTCTAAAAGAGGATAACAAACCATTTCTGTGTATGCAAAAGATCCCCACTGAGAAGGCAGCCCTATCCAAGATCCAGAAGGAAGAGGTAGGCACTGGAGAAGACAGAAGATTTTCTTTTGCCTGAGATCTCTATTCCAATTAAAGGCCCCTATTCCACATGACATGAAAAAAGAATCCAGAACAATCCTCCACTGTCCAGCATTCACTTTCTACCCTACTCTTGTTCACATTGCCCAGAAGGGGGCAATAAGTTTAACTGCAGACAGTTGGTTTTTGTTAAAAGAATTTGAAGCCCTTCAGTTTTCAAGGCGGAGGATGAGAGACGCTTTCACTGTGTTTTTCTAAAGCAAATATTTAGTGCTTTCATCTTTTAGTGCCCTAACATGCAATCTGTCACCCAAATAAGGATAAAAAAAAAAAAAAACCCTTCACATGTGGGTGTTTGTAGAAATGATACCATGTTTCCGATGTCAATCAGGCAAAGGGCAGGCGCTTTCAGAGGCGAGCCGATTATTTTGCGTGCCCTTCCAGAGGCTGAGTAGAGAGAATGAAGACACCCAGGCCCCATGGTGACACTTGCCCCATTTGTGAAAATAATGCCACCCTCAGCTTTTTAAAGCACCCCTTTCAGATCAATCAAGATGCAGAAAAACAACTTGTTTGTAAGCTGTTTTGTTCTTCTTCTGTCCAGATACCCACGTTTGAGATGCCTTCTCTCTCTCTCTCCTTCTGTCTCCCTCTCTCACTACCTGAAATACTCTTCTCACCTCTTAGGGAGTGTGGTAGAGTCAGGGTATCCACGATTTACCTGAAAGGAGTGGTTTAACTGATAAGATGCTTCCACTGTCCAGCAACAGGTTTCTGTAGAGGGATGTTCAGTAGGTGAGAGGATGGGTACCATTTAAACACACATACACACGCACGTGCACACAAACACACACAGACAGATACATAAATACAAGAGTTGGGTACCAGCAGAAGACAGTTACAGTTCTCTTCCCTGATTCTAATGTGACTTTAGATAGATGCCTGTAAAGCCAGAAGAAGCGCTGTGACTGTGTTTACGGATGCCATCTCCCCTTCCCTCCCCTCTTCACTTTTGCTTACTGCACTAGGTCACTGCTTCTACTGCTCAACTGGCTGAAATGGCAAGTCTCCAAGTAATTACAAAGACAGGAATTAGATTACACTAGATTTACATGCGTGCCATTGCTGTTACCTTCCCCAGGAAAAGTCACAGCAGAAACATCCTCTACGGCTCACTCAAGTGTAACACTCTGAGCTGGAGACCTCCGAGGTCACCTCTCCTCATTTCCCGAGAGGATGACAAGTGCACGCACACACACACACACACACACACACACACACACACACACACACACACAGGATGATCCTCATCACATTGCCCTGTGTTTCACATTGGCCCAAGAAAGCTTAAGGCCCTAGACCACAGCTGATGAAACAGCAGCGCTGGCCTCCCATGCACACAGCAGCTTGTTTCTGAACCTGAACAGGAAAGTACCAGCGACAGACTGAGACAATTCAGGTGCTCTCATCTCTCAACCGCTGGCTTCATCTACGTAGTGGGACACATGAGGATAGCTCAACGAGCCCGGTGGGGTCAACAAACCAGTAGATAAAGCATCATCTTCATTCTAGATACCATGCCCAATTCTTGATCATCTGTTTCAGCATCTAAGAATACAAATAGTTCCAAACTAAATACTCCAAAAGTTGCACAGCCTAGACAATTTGCATTAACTTCTTTACCTTGCTAATTGTCATTTTTCCTTTGGCTACAACAGCACTAGCTTCAATTCTCCTGAATTCACAAGGTGGCCCATGTTCTCTGGGCTGTAAGCAAGAGTACTCACTCAAAAACCAAACCCACTGCTGTTGAGTCAATCCTGACTCAGAGCCACCCTACAGGTCAGAGTGCAACTGCTCCACAGAATTTCCCAAGAGCAGCTGGTGGATTCAATCTGCTGCCCTTTCAGCTGGCAGACACAGCCCTTAACCACTGTGCCACCAGGGTCTCCTAAGCAAGACCAGCCTGTGATAAAAACAAAATTCAACTGAGATTTGTCAATACCTGACAAGTGGGACAGAAACCCTGGTGGCATTGTGGTGAAGTGCTACATCTGCTAATTACAAAGTTGACAGTTCGAATCCACCAGGTGCTCCTTGGAAATTCTATGGAGCAGTTCTGCTCTGTCCTATAAGGTCACCATGTGTCAGAATCAACTTGATGGGAGCAGGTTTAACAAGTGGGACAAACCAAGGCCATGGTCAACTCTTTGGAGCTGGAGAAGGCCTAGAGAAAGGGGGAAGCACAGAATGTCACCAACGACAATGGAAAGTTAGCTTCTGCATGAAAAACATGGATCAAGTCAATGCCACCTGTCACCACAGAGGAAATAATAATAGAGCCTACATCTCCAATGACTATCAAGGGTAGCCATGGGAGTTTATCAGATGACGAAATTGTACTGTGTTCTGGTTGAAGGGAGGGGAGTGGGCAGTGGTAGGTACATGAACTTACATACACATTAACACCTGTAGAACTGTACACCAAAAAGTCAATTTCACTGTATGATACATTTTAAAACTATTTTAAAAATCTACTTTGCAAAAGAAACCTTGTCCTTGGACCTAAAGCCAAGGACACAAACTTACCTAGGGAGGACAAGCCCTAAAAACGTGCAGTTGTTGGGGACCCAATCAAGCATAACTGTGATGAGGAGCAACCCCAGAGGAACCCGGGCTGGAGGAGGTTTCGCTGTCCCATGAAAGGCTGCTAATGCCACTGCCATTGATTTGATTTCGACTCATAGCCATCCTACAGGACAGAGAAGAACTGCTCCATTGAGTTGCCAAGGAGGGCCTGGAAGATTCAAACTGCTAACCTTTCCGTTAGCAAACTCAGCCCTTAACCACTACGCCACTAAGGTTTCCCCCATGAAGGACAAGGAACGACAAATGTCCAATTTCCTTACAAAGCAAGCACACCCCTCTGTCTCAGCAGTGCACCTGGAAAGCCGTAAGTATACACCCAGACACTTGCCCTAGCTAGCAGTCATGGGGAAGAGGCACAAAAAAGGTCCTACCTTCCTTTTAAGTAGGTCCCAACGTGGCACAAATAACTGGCACTCAATTACTAACCTAAAGGTTGGAAGTTTGAACCCATCCAGCAGAACTGCAGAAGAAAATCTGTTGTTCTGCAAAAGCTACAAGCCAAGAAAACACTATGGAGCAGTCTCCTCTCTAACACACGGGGTCACCATGAGTCAGAACTGACATGACCAGCGATAGGTTTGGCTTTGGTTTTCTTTCAGGAAGGTGTTTCTGAAGCCGGTCAAAGATGCCGTAAGCACTCTTCCCCAGCCATGGTTCCCTCTGCCCCGCGACCGTCACCCATCCTGCTCCTGAATTGCTGCCAATGCGGGAAGAGGCAGGAGTGGTCAGAGAGGTGATCTGCCAGCGAACAACAAATGGGCCCTCACTTCAGTTCACTCTGAGTTTCTCACACCTTCTGGTAGAGGGGTTTGTCATTTCCACAAGGAAGAGTGGACTTCTCACCTGTCACACTATGATCCTAGCAAAACATATGCGCCGCCAGAAACCCAGAGGACAAGGGCCGGGCAGAGCGTGCTGCAATTGAGCGCCTCCATGATCTTTCCCGACCCCAGCCCCGCGGATTACATTTAATCCAACATCTCCTGCCAGCTCTGTTTTCCTAAGCAGCAAGAGGCCACCGCCGGGGCATGGGGCTGAGACACAGGGGCGGCGGGACAGCCTGTCAGGGCAAGTAACGAGTGGGTTAGGAAAGAGACCAAGTGGGCTGGCTGCGTCCTTCACCCCAAATACCTTCATCTCCCTGGCTCTCACTTCCTCTTTGTCCAGTGTCTTCATTTCTTCCTTCCCCCTCACCCCTGAGAAGGAAATGACTTTTCCTAAACAGAAGCTTCCATTTGGAGCACAAACATGCCTCTTACCTAGAGCTTGCTGAAGAAGAGTTTTTCTGTCCCATCACATCAATGGTCAACTGTGGATACCAGCTCTGGGTGGCAGGGCCACAGACATGCATGTGCACACAGACAAGCACGCATACTCCCAAAAGGAAACGAAGGGAAGGGGAGGCCAGCTAATATTGAAAAATCACAGCCCATGGAAAAGGGGTCCAAAGCTTGAACTTGGCCTCACTGGGTACCACATGCCAGTTCTACCATCTCAGACCCCTAAACAAAACAAACGGCTGAACATCTTGAACTGCAGGAGACTGAAATGAGCTTCCAGAGATGTGCCAGAGAAGGCTGGAAAGGACTGGAATAAAGGAAACACGATGACATAGCTCCTGGTACCACCTCATAATGAGGTCGCAGCAAGTGATGCAGTGAGTACCTTTTAAACACAGTTCAAAATAAACACTAAGACTGCACTCTGTTTTCCTAATAATAATTGTTGCTAACAAAAACGAGTGAAGTAAAATGCAGCACCTGGGTTAAAACAGGAGTCCTCGGTTGCCCCAAATTCCAACTATCTACTACACTGACATTATTGAATGGAGTGATAATTGGAAAGGGCCTGACAGACAGACAGACTGACTGACAGGGAATGCTGAGCAAAAAAATCAGTGACAAGCATCTACTTTTTTCCAGCATTCTCCAAGTACTTTATTTTGATTTTGAGGATTCTGTGGGGTCACCATGGAAACCGTGGTGGCATAGTGGTTAAGTGGTATAGCTGCTAACCAAAAGGTCAGCAGTGCCAATCCTCCAGCTGTTCCCTGGAAATGCTATGGAGCTGTTCTACTCTGCTCTATAGGGTTACTATGAGACCAAACTGACTCAACAGCAGTGGGTTTGATTTTTTTTTTTTTTATGGCGTCACCATAACTCAAATCACATGGATAGCGGTTGGTATAAGGAATACAGGAATTCCCAGGTGAGGCAAACAGTTCATGCCCTTGGCTGACAATGGAAAGGCTACAGGTTCAAGTCTACACAGAGGTGCCTCAAAAGAAAGGCCTGGCCACCTACTTCCAAAACCCAGTCACCGAAAAACTCTATGGAGTACAGTTCTACTGTGATACACACGAGGTTGCCATGAGTCTGAATCAACTAAATAACAACCAGCACAATAAAGTTTATCACCTCACCGAATCTTAAAAGAAGAGGATCCAAGACAATAAAACTGGGTAGATGACAACACATCACGCATTAAAGGCCCAAGTCTTCTCTATTAATGATTTTTGTCACATGAGCCACCAAGCAAAGAAGTGACTCACAAAAAGAACAGGGAAGGGAGGCAGCCACCGAGATAAAAGCTGTGAATTCAGTCAGGAAGTCCAGCCAGATGTTCCTCCTTGGTCTAACAGCTTTAGAGGATGGGAGAGACGGGGAAGAGCTGAAAAGAACAGCGTTTCACCATGACACCTCTTTTCAGTCCACCGAATGACTTAGCACCAGGGAGAAAAGGAGCCAACAAGGATGTCCTCCCTCTCTGGGCCTGCATAAACTGGTGGAGAGCTCCCTGTGCATGGGGGTACAAGCGGAGAACTACAGTTCTATCATGTGGCGGCTCTGATGAGCTGGGTGGGAATATGGCATGTTCATGGTACACTGGGACAGTGACCTCAGTGAGACATCAGAAATTCCGACACAGGCATCATGATGTCCACGTATACTGCTATAGCGGTGAAACTGCAAGGGAACATCACACACCCACTTACTCAAAAAGAATTCAGCCAGTAAGCTTTGTAAACAGAGAACAAGAAACAAAGAACAAAACCACACAGGTGGGTGGCACAAAGGGTTTGGGCATGGCTACTACTGTAAAGATTGGCAGTTCAAACACACCCAGCAGCACTGGCTGGGGATCCGCTTCCGTAAAGATTAAAGCCAAGAAAGGCTTACGGAGTCGCCAGCTATCTAACAGATGGGGTCACCATGAGTCGGATTTTTGGTTAGCTGGCCAAATGAACCAATGAATATTTGAGTGTAGGAGTGTGAATTTGCTGGTCTATTTGCATGGAATAGTCAAGGGCTGTTTGTGCAAATTGATAGATCATTTACACATGAAGACATTACAGAATGTTCCAGCATCATTCTGTCTTCACAATTTCCAACTTACACCTTCCTTCTCCCACATGAGATCCAACTGCTCTACCGCCACCAAACTTTGGAAACAGCCTAATAGTTTGCACCAGGACAAAGGCGAAGCATCTTGATGAGACATCCATTTCTAGAATGGATGACCATTAGAAGTTTTCTGGAGAGTATTCGTGGCATGACAGTGTTTCTGCGATCAGCAGCAAACAAGCAGAAAACAACTCCACATACCTGACAAGCCTACCTACAGTTTAGAAAAGACTGAAGGAAGTATATCAAAATATTAACTGTGTTTTGGGGAAGTCAGTATTTTAATATTTTCTTCTCCGGCTACTTTATTACTTTAATAATTAGGGGAGTGGAGGAGCAAATTTAAAAATTCTAATTAATCAGAAGGCTCGCTAATCCAAAGGGCAAATATAATTTTATGATGCAAAGAATCACCCACTCATATATTTTGTTGTGTGAATCCAGATTTTCCATATATAGCACGTACTGAAAAATCAAGTATCCAGGAAATGAGGCAATATCCGTATTTGTTTCAAATGACTAACAAGCCAAAAGAAAACTCTGGCCATAATACCATGCTTTTTAGAAATTAGACATATAATAAGCCACAGATTTATAGGATGTGGTCTAGTAAACCTAAGAAAAGTTTCATATCCTCCCACCAAAATGGTTAACTCCCTGTCTGTTTGAGCAGCTTTGCAAATTCAGCAGAAGTCTCTCTTTCCCTCAAATTTATAGACTGAGAGGTTCATGAGCAAGTAGCAGTGACAGCATGCCCCTCCTGAAGACAGTCAGACAGATAGATACACACACTTTACAATGAGAAATAACTGCAAAAGCCTCAACCTCAAAACACGCTCAGCAGGAGCAAAGGAGCTGCTAAACCAAAAAATCAGAAAGGACAGGCAATCTCATCTTGCTCGTTTCCAGCCACAGAGCAAAAAATATGCAGAACTAACTCCTGAAGACAAAGAAAACGAGGAATACAGGATGGATTCACATAAGGCACTTCAAAACCAACTTTGTTTGCAAGTATTTCAATAAAAATGATATCGACTAAGCTATTACAGGAGAAAACACCTTCTTTCTTATCTGAGTGCATTTATGTCACAGGTCCCACCCTATTATAGTCACTATCAAGCATGTTAATAGCCCCAATGTAGCGATGACTTTGTGTGGTCAGCTTTAAAATAGACTTCAATAGCTAACTAGAAAGAAGTGACTCACCCCTACCCTGGTGGGTGTTGACATTCTTAGTCATATTTACTCAACTAGTCTACCAATCTAAATTCCATGGAGCAGAGACCTAAAGCGCAGGACCAAGCTAAACTGCATGGAGAAATGAAACAATTAAGAAGGGCTGGGGCAGAGGGTCTCCTGAGCATCATTCCCATAAAGCAAAACTCCTTTCGAAGCCTTGAATCCGAAGTTTTCTCTCAGCTGCTGAGAAGGCTGAGTGTTCAAGCCCAGCAAGTGGATGGTGGCTCGGGTAGGGGGCTGAGAGCCATGGGCTATTCCCAGGGTGTTTTATTAACTGCCGTTTTATAGCTCCGGGACTCACCTACGTGATCTTAAGCAAACTACTTCATCTCCTTTGTGCCTCAGTTGCCTTGGCAGTAAAACAGTGATAATCACAGCACTTCCTCCTAAGGGTTGTTATGATGCTTTCAAGAATTACTAGAGGCAAACGGCTCACAGCAGTGCCTGGCACAGCAAACACTGAGTTAAACGCTGTTCTTGGATCAGTTTTAAGTACTCGGTGAAGTGGCTGGCTGACTGGGTATTCCTCTGCTATCCTCTTTGCATAGGTAAAGGAATGACACGGCAGAGGGCTGAAGCACAGTGCTCAACAGAGGTGACATCACCTTGGACTCAAACCCAGTTCTGATAGCTTATTACAAGTGGCTTTTTATAACACTAAACAGATCATCTCCAGCACACTCATACTGTGGAGCAGGATTTTCAAATATCGTCGCAATTTTCCAAGTGTAAGGACTACTAATGTCACTTAATTGTTGTTAGGTACCTTCAAGTTCAGTTAAGACTCATAGCGACCCTATTCACAATAGAAGGGGAACAGCGCTGGGCTCTGTGCCACGCCCACAATCACTATTATGCTTAAGACCATCATTGCAACTACTGTGTCAATCCATCTTGTTGAGGGTCTCTTTTTCGCTTACCCTCTGGCTTTACCAAAAACCTAGTGCTGTCACGACGTTTTTCTCCACAGATTGATCCCTCCTGCAAACATGTCCAAAGTATGTGAGATGCAGTCTCACAATGCTTGCTTCCAAGGAGTACTCTGGTTGTACTTCTTCCAGGACCGATCTGTTTGTTCTTTTGGCAGTTTCTGGTATATCCGTTATTTAACTAATTCCTCCAAAAAGCCACCTGGGCAGCCAGCCCCTCCCACCAACATGCTTTAAGTCACGGTCCTCTGCCACCAATCTTGTTTGGTACCTGTGCTATTCCAAGGTCCTCTCCCACAGTATCTACTCCATAAACTCACGTGATGCTCCCAACAGTCTATGTGTGCTCCTGCTTCACTTACAGAAACCGAGCCGCTGAACAAGCTGCTAAGTAACTTGCCCAATTCACACATCCCATAAGTGCTGTCTCTGTGTCTGGTTTGTTCAGTTTATAGACTGAGATCCCATCCGGGAGATCCAGCTTCTTGGCCCCTCCCGAGGAGATGCTTCTCTGTCACAGGGCAATGTCGAGCTATGAGGATAGTCACTGGCGCCAGGCAACTAATCCACTCCTCAGGATCCCAGGTTATAAGGAAGAAATTTGTCTTTCTGTTTCATTTCCCTCATACTCAAAGCAGGTGCTTGGTTCTCCTTTGTCTACCTCCTCCTAACTCTGACCAAAGAGCAATAAATTACCACGTGCCAGGCCACCGTAGAAGAATGGAAACCCTGGCGGCATAGTGGTTAAGGGCTGTGGCTGAAAACTAAAACAGGTCAACAGTTTGAATCTACCAGGCACTCTTTGGAAACTCAATGGGGGAGTTCTACTCTGTCCCATAGGGTCACTGTGAGCTGGAATCGACTCAACAGCGGTGGATTGGTTTGGGTTTTTTTCAGTACAAGAATAGCTGTGTTACAGTATGGTCTTACCACTGAGAGTCAGAACGACCACTTAGGCTGATTAAAAAGCCAAACAAGGAAGTGGCTTAAGACAAAAAGCTTCCATTGGGGCCCACCTCCTGCACAGAAGGTACTCTTGCAGACGGAAGCCAGCAGGAACTTCCAGCCCCAGGTAACCCAGGTCTAGGCAAGATTAGAGACCAGAGGAAACAGAAGTTCAAAAGACCTGTGAACACTCTCAGTTTTATTCACATCTAGCTGGCAGGGACTAGTCAGACCGGAAGATTTCCGCAAGACCCTGAATGTGAGGTTCCTAACCAGGCTGAAGGCCCACCACAGCACACACAAGTGTCCTAGATATCATATCAGGTAGAAGAAAAGGTGAAACAGCGAAGGACACAATCTTGTACAACATTTATCAAGTTCATGTAAGTGAACAAACAGAAAGGCATCCGAATTTTCAGAGATTTGCAAAATGGGGTAAGTTATTTACAGATCCTTCTACATATTTTTCTATATGGTCAAGTTCTTATAAATGGCCATTTACTACTTCTTAGATTAAAACAAGCTTTTATAGATGATTTATTCTGCCTTTTCACTCTCCAGTGGCAATATACACATACATATGTTACGTGTTATTCTAAATCTCTGTTATAGGAACCATATTTCCGGTCCCTGCAGACACAAAGCTCATTGTGTATCTAACACATAGTAGGTACTCAATAAATGTAATTAAAAGACAGAGACTTTAGGCAAAGCATATGCTTTTCTTAAAAAAAAAAAAGCTACTAGTACTAAATCATTTGCTGTTTACATCTAAAGAGTTACTTTAAAATGCTCTATCTGCATTGACTTTTGCTTTTCTGAAGATAAAAGCATGTTCTGGGTGTTATTTATTCTTCAGGACTACTAATTTGAAAAGAGCTGTCACTCCCCAGCACTGAGCAGTGTGGGGTATTGACATTCTATTGAATTATTTAAAGGAAATTAACAATGCTTCCTGGCCTTGGAGAGCACTGTCTGCCAAAGAAGCCATCCCGAGGGCCTGAGATAGGTGTCACTGTAGATAGAAAGATAAGGGAGGAATTCTCGGCACCCTAAATTTCAAAAGAAAATCTATCATCCTAAATTACTTAAGACAAAGGCAAAGTTGAGGTTGTAACTTCTCTTCCACTGGGAGCTATGGAGAGTCCCAGGAAAAGTATTCCCCAGGGGTCAAGTTCAATGGGATATAGCGCATTGTTCATCCGTCTCACAGAAGCCACACTGAGATATTGTCTCATGTGGTCTCCCTACTGGGAGCCAGCCACCCTGGAGTCATGAGAGCACCACCCTCCACCCCCACCCTGTAAACTAGCATTTTTATGGATATGATTTCCGTGTCAGTGGTCAGTACACTCAGACATCACGGCACCTGTGATCACCCTGACCGGAGAAAAGACTGAGGGCTCACGGTGGACGGGCCCTGCCCTAGCAGAGGTAAACTTTGGATGGGCGGTTCCGTTTCAGAGGTAGCTCATCTCATACCGTCATTCTGCTCCGAGACCTACCTCAATACACCAGGGCTCCCCAACCTTTTGTAAGGAGTGGTTCCTTTTCATGTCCCTGAAGACTTGAGTGCTGACAGTGAAGTCTGAGGGGGGGTAGAAGTGCTGACAGTCATGTCCCTGAGTGCAGCAAGGGAGGGGACACTGCTGCCAGGAAAAAAGGGGAACAGAGTGAGGCTCGGGACGGAGGGCGATGAAGTCACCAAGGTAGACATGGCCCCCAGCCTGACTGTCTGCCTTACCCCACAGTTCTCCTCTACAAGGTCCAAATGAGGGTTTTGATTCCCAGCATGAGCTGAGAAGCTTTCTGCTGCCTTCCAGCTCAGGGTCTCCTCTGGAGACACATCCAGTATAGCTCCTCGCTGCAGGCTCTCCAGTCTGCCATCCTTTGTGCCCCTCTGGTTTCCCCACCCCTACCCACCATTCCCAACAGACATGGCTCCTCCTTCGCCTAAGCCCCTTTGGGTTTCCCCACCCCTACCCATCATTCCCTAGTGGACATGGCTGCCCCTTTGCCTAAGCCTCCGGAGTGTTCTCCAGTGATTACACTCTCTCTCTATCTCTCTCTCTCAACTTACCTTACTGAATCTTCTATAAGTCTGACCCCTATGCAACAGCTGATATTTCTAACCTACAAATTATGTACCACAATTATGTACGGTTCTACCCAACACAGAATTGTCAGGGATCTGCCCAACCCCCTCCTCCCCTGCCAGAATATAATCTTTTGGAGAGACGCAACTCGATTTACATCCTGGGTTCCCTTGCAAGATCTGGCAAGCAAACTCCTTGGGTGCTCAAGGAATGTGCACTAAACTGGATTTCAACCTCAAAGAAGCCCTATTTCGAGAGCAGCTACACACTGCCCAGTCCATGTGGGGCCCTAGGCAGGACTGTGCGTGTTATCCCACTAGTCCTCACAACCACCCTGTGAGGTAGGTGTTGTTGTGCCCATTTTACAAAGGAGGAAACTGACTCAGAGAGGCTAAGGAGCGTGCCCAAGGTCACACAGCCAGTAAATGGCACAACGGAATACAGAACAGGTCTCTCAGTCCACCGTGTAGATGGCTGCTCTGTAGACTCATTTGCCTATTTACTAAGCTCTATAAACTGGGTTAGAAAACAGTGTAAACAAAAGAAGGTCAGAGGAGGGCTATTTCACAAAGTAAGATCAATCCTAATTGTCCTTAAAAAAACAAAGAAAAAGAAAGTCTCTGCCTTTTTGGTTCGACATAAAGGGTATATAACTTCTCTGCACAACCTTTTTTAAAAAAACACTTATGAAGAAAAATCCTGTAAACAACTGTTCCATACTTCTTAATCCTGAGCATAGAGGGTATGGAGGACACTGTAAATAGAAAAGTCAATGGAAACAAGGATGAATCGATAAATCGGTAGCTTTATTTAGAGAACAGTTTACATGGTTACCACTGCACCTGGTCCTTCTGTGCATGTCAAATCTATACAAGTGCATGGAAACCATGCAAAGGTCAAGCGTACTCCCATGTGGGAAGGGACCACTCGGCCTGTCCACCCACTGGTGCTATCCTACAGCCCAAGCTGGCTGCAGCTGATCCTGAGTCTGGACTTGGAGAGCCACCACTGCCAAAAGCCCAGAGCCCTACACCCCGAACTACAGCAGCAGGACAACTGGAACCTCTTACCCTGTACCCAATCCACTCACTAGTGGCACAGTGGTCAAGAACCGTGGTTGTTAACCAAAAGCTCACCAGTTCAAATCCACCAGGTGTTCCTTGGAAGCTCTCATGGGGCAGTTCTATGCTACCCTATTACGGTCACTATGAGTTAGAATTGACTCAACAGCAATGGGTTGGGTTTGGGTTTATCCATCTGTAAACTGAGTATGAATCACTAGGCAAGCAGGAGCTATCTAGATATGAGCCCGGCTTTACAGCTAAGGTAAACCTATTCTGCCTTGTCACTGCAGTGACTCACCTCACTGTCTCCCACCAGAGGAGACATGACTTGGCTTACCTTCTGATTGTTTCTGGAAGGAGCCCAGCAACGTAGGGGGGTTAATCTTTGCCAGTCTACTTTGTTTTCTAACACAGTGCTCAGAGCAAAGAGGCAAACTTCTCAGAGAAGGAGCTGCGGTAAAAAATTCATCTAAGGCTACCATACACACATCATCTTTGCCATCTTCCCTTACCCATTTCTTTAAGCCCCATGCTTAGGGGATTGTGGTTTATGAGATATTACACACAGACACACACACACATTGGGATATTTTTCCATTAATTTGGAAACTCAGGAGCCAAATTTGCACCTATTCCTACCAACCTTTCAGAAATGACCAGCTTTCAATCTGTAGGATTAATCTTATCCCCATTTTTCCTATGGGGGCTTACCCTAATTTTCACCTTTTGCTAATTTCCTTACCTATTCACTTCTAGGAAACCTTGGTTGCACAGTGGTTAAGAGCTACAGCTGCTAACTACAGGGTCTGCGGTTGAAATTAATCAAGCACTCCTCAGAAACCCTAAGGGACAGTTCTACTCTATCCTATAGGGTCACTGTGGGTCAGAATCAATGACAAGTTTTTTATTCACATCTAACCTTTTCCATAATACACAGTTTTGTAAGCCACCTCAAATTTGAGTGTGAGACATCTGACAAACAGAAAGCATACACAAATACAAAATATTTTTTTTGCGTAAGAACAGTAATCCCCCGACACACACAAAGCCCTTCAATAGAACCTAAAGATTAGGAAGTAGACATCTGCTGTTTTCTCTGCTAAAAATCCATTTATTTGCTTTATTTTATTTTGGTTGAACAGTACTGTGGGTTTCTTACAGGGTACACCTTGACTCTCAAGCCATGTGTTTTCAGCCCAGGAGTGGAGAAACTCTACTCCGACCATGCCCACTCACACTATGCTGTCCAGACATTGGTGTTCTCAGGCCTGCGGGCCAGGCTAAGTTCCTTCCAGACTTGAACCTGCCTCTTTACAATGAAGTCATCCTGGAGGAAACCAGAGACTACAGCTGGACAAAGTGTCCTGGTACATGGGCTCTTGAATTCAGCCATGCCTGGTACCTAGTAACCTCTGGGCTTTTCAGCTTTGAGCCAATAAACTTATTTTACCCATGCAAGTTTGGGTTTGAGGACAGAAGCTTTCTAACTGGAGCAGTCTAGGCTACTTAGTCAGTCCAGTCTTAGTAAGAGTACCTCCACGTACCAGCGATAATGAGAAAAAAACAGAGATACTCTCCACCCACTACCATAAAGTCAATTCTAGCTCACGGCCATCCTACAGGATAGAGCAGAACTGCCTCACAGTATTTCCAAGGCTGTGTGGTTTTTCAGTAACCTGACAGTATAGTGGGCAAGAGCTTGGCTGCTAGCCAAAAGGTCAACAATTCAAATCCACCAGCCACTCTTCAGAAATGCTATAGCGAGGTTAGAACCCACGCAATGACACCTAACACCAACACAATGACACCTAACACCAACAACCTTTCCAAAACAGACCGCCACATCTTTTTCTCACAGATCTACTGGTGGGTTCTGGCCACTGACCTTCTGGTCAGCTGTCAGGCACTTTAAACACTGCATAACTAGGGCTCCCTTTGGAGATACAGAAAAATGAAGGCCTCATGAGTTTCAAGTGCTTCACTTGATGTGGAGGCATTATAAGGCAAGCGACTGGAGTAGGTTGTGTTGCTTTTTGAAAGAAGAGTGAATGTGGTTTGTGGCCAGTCTTTGAGAAACAAGTGGGTCCCACTTGAGCAACCATGTATCTGGTGGAATTGTCACTCAGGGTCTCCTCCTCTAGGGCCTGCAACAAAGCCACTTACTGCACTGATGTATGTTAAGACGTGGTCTGCACCCAGCACCATCTATGTTAAGACGTGGTCTCCACAAACACAACAGATCCACAAAGCAGGGGCTGCATATACTTAACTGTACCAAAATCTGCCTTTCAGCTTTCTCCAGAATTAAGTCAATGACACCACACAACAGACATAAAGGAATTTGTCTAAGACTACATGGCTAGACAAGAGCTGACAGAAAAACTGAAACAGGTTTACAAAGCTAGGAGATCAGGGTCCCACACCAGAAGAATTTTATTTTGAACACATATCTTTGGAGGAGTAAGAAATCTATCTTACAGAAGAATACAGACAAAGGGCACTTACTAAAGAAGCAAAATGGTAAAAATGACAAATGCATTTTTTTTAATTGGTGGGGAGGGTAAAATCTTCATTCACTCACATATACTCACACCTGTGCACACACAACACCAAAAACCAACCATCAAACCCACATACAAGTCTATAATCCTGGAGCAAGAATCACGGTCTTCATAGGCATGCCGCTCTAGCTTGAAGCTCCATCAATAATTCTCACGTTTGTAAGCGGGATGACTTTGATGTGAACTAATTAGATTTGAAATACACTGTCATATGAACGCAGATGCCAAAGAAAGCATCTCATCAGGGTACCCGACGGGCCACCTTTTTTATCATTAATGACAAGCTTCGTTCTCCCCCTAAGCAGGATACCATCACTGATACAGCACATGTACACAACACCGGTTTTTGAAAATGTGAGTGTGAGTGCCGAGGTGTGAGAGTGAGTGCACAGGGCACATGTGTGTGACACACGCACATCTGGACATACAGGCACAGGTAGATGGGAATCACTAAGGACAGGCGACAACATCCTACAGTCCGGAATGGCCAATGAACGTCACGCTTACAGTAACTCACCCATGTGGTACCACCCAGCTCAGAGCAGACAACAAGGGAAACAATCACCATCCCTGCTCTTCGAGAAACAACCCAGCTGCCAGCCAGTCAATTCCCACTCAGGGTGACCCCGCATGTGTCACAGCGGAGCTGCATGCCACAGCGTTTTCAATGGACACGATCTTTGATCAGTAGACCATAGGCTTTTCTTCCATGCATCTCTGGGTGAATTTGAACCGCTAACCTTTCAGTTTGTGGCTGAATGCTTAGCCATGTATGCTATCCAGCCTCTCTCCCTGGGCTTAAGTGGTACAGAAATGAAGTCCACCCTGGCCCTAAGGGACCTGAACTCAGCAAGAGATATGGATAAAACAGAAAGCAAAACAGAATGAAGGCAAAAGGTGCGAATGTTTAGACCACATTGATGCGCATCTCTTCTAAAACACTGTTCACCTCACCTCAACTTCAGCATCTGCTAACTAGCGGTGTGGCCCTGTACTTCTGGGGCTCAGTTTCTGGGGTAAATAGGACTGCTGGTAACCTCTTAAGGCCCTTGCCAACCTCTAACACACTACAGTAGTGTGCGGCTGAGGAGGCTAGTTCCTCAAGGGCCCAGAGGCGAAGAGCCTGAATTTCTGAACAGGGTCCTCCATAATAAGAGGCCAGATTTAATATAGTCAAGTCACATTCAAGAAGAAGATATCACAGATCTTTCTGTTCTTACAGTGTCTTCTTCTGGATAAAGGCTCTGCATTGTTGGGGAAAACGTTTTAGGGATAGGGCATCACGAGAGGTCATTTGGGGATCTTTTCAAAAGCTGCTTATTTGTTAAAAGGCAACTCTGCAAATGTCAACTTGTTTGGCACCCCCCCCCCCAATCTCCACGACCACCGTCCCCCTCTCCGGGGACAAACACTGCCTACTGAACATCGAGAAATTGGAAATAAAACACTTTTTTCTTTTTCATTTTGTTATCATAAACAACTGAAAAATGAGCACAAGATACATTTTTTAAAAGAGTTTGAGATAAAGTATGAACGGTGATTTGAGTCATTTTAAATAAAGGAGATGTTTTCACGTTTTCACTGACATCAACACTAATTCACTCTACAAGTGAATGTCAAGGCTTGATGAGGATTCGAAGCGATAATGTAAAGCTCACCTTAACATTATCCAGACTTGTGACCTTAGCCACCGCATGCAAAAAATGAGTTAAGTTTCTCACAGGTGTGGCTGGATCCCTGACTGCTGTCCTTTCCTCAGACACACATACACTCTCTGAGTGCCCACATGCTACTACCCTGCTTCCTTTGACAGCAGTGAGGTGTCCCTGGAACCGCTCAGCAGGGGCAAGTCAAGCTTTTCCCCGGAACTTGTGTGTCTGCTACTTGCATATGGAACTGAGAGGCTCTCTCCTCAACAGTGTAATCCCTCCAGACAAGCAAAATACTCGTCAATTATGGAGAGAACAGTAATTGATTCAAAGTTCAAGCATAAAATACACTAAAAGCCCATCTACCTCACCCGACAATGACCGCTGTGTGAGAACTTTCAGCTGAACCTGGAGTCCAAGACTCCAGGCTGTAGAAAGCTTTGTGAATCCAGTTAATAAAATAGGCTGCTCTTTTAATGAGAGTCTTGCTAAAGAGAAGTCCCTTTTCAGTCAAGCCTGTGAGAAGGAATGCTGGCTCATTTTCTAATGTCCACCCAAGTGCAGTGCCCAAGCGAAAGAATCCAGCGGCCAAGAGGGGGACCGTGGTCTGAGAAGGACTTGGGATGCCTGTTAGGCAATCCTCTCTTTAGAAGCCCATGTATCTCCTCCAACAGGACACTGACCTCCTACCAATGGATGTGAGAGTTTGTAAAACAATCCCAGGGTAGTGAGTGCGCCTGGGAGTCTAGTTACCACTCGGGGGACTGAGAGCGCTTTGGTCTGAAAAAGAAAGCTGTGTTGACAAAGAGTGCCTTCCTCCCTATCAACAGGGATCAAATGTTTGAAAACGCAAATAACAGGTTTAGAGAACAGCTCTGGAATTTCTCCTGGAAATGTTTTCATAATTCACTTCTTGTTAGCCATGGAAGCCCCAATTACAAGTCCTGTTTTCTCATTTCTACCAACCAATTATTAACATTAGGTAATCGCACACTGTTTTCTGCTAATGTGTTTCCTGACAACATCAAACTCTAGAGGGTCTTCACGGTGCAATAACGGAATAATTGTGCCAAGAGGGGCTAATTTATGAGAAAAGGCACTTTGAGTCTTTTCGGGCATTTATGAAAACAAATCACTGGGCTGGGATACACTCACACTCCAGACAAGAAATCCAACGCATGGATGCTGTGAAAGGCAAGAAGAAAAATCCCACTGGAAAGACGTAAATATCTGAAACCAGTGGATTTCCACAGGTGCTTCCAATGCTGACATCATCTCACCCAGCATGGGAACGGACACTAGAATTCAGGGAAAAGTCTGCCAGCTCCAGCCACTGGCATCCCTCATTCCAAAACAGTACTCACCTCCCCATGTGCCATGCTAATGTGTGTCCGACTCTGTGAGCCGTTACCACCGCTACAATTGGGGATACCCCTGAGACGCTCACGTGGGCTCCTGTGTGTACCACGGAGATGGTTACAGAGAACATTCAGCAAAAAGGAATCCCTACATTGTGCGTGTGTACACGCATTCAACGCACAGAAGGCGTGCGAGACAGTCCACACACAAACTGGAGAGCCAATGCCATCTCGCTGCCATTAGTTTCCACCAGCAAATGAATGCCCCCGCCCACCAAACGATGGGACCCGGAACAACAGCCCCATGTCCTCACATTCAGGTGGCTCCGATGGAAGTCCTAGGGCTGAAGGTTCTCTTCGAGACTGCTGAAATGCTCTGCTTCTTAAAATGAAAATCTTCTTGTTCGGTGCCAGCGAGTCGGCCTGGCAACCCTATAAACAACAGAATGCAGCGTGGCCGGTGCCATCCTCGCCATCGTTGCCGTGTTTGAGCCCACTGCGGCAGCCGCCCTGTCAGTCCGTCTGGTCTTCTCTTTCTCGCTGACCCTCTCCTTGATGGAACATGAGGTCCTCCAGCGACTAACTATCTCTCATAACTACAGTGATCCACTTCCCAGACAAAAAGAAAAATAATCTCAGTGAAGAACTCAAGGAACATGAATGCCACCAACAACCCTGTAAGGCTAGTGATCAGAACAGGTGACAAAGCAGTTGGGTCAGGCTGGAGCTACCCTGAGTAGAGAAATTACCTTCCCCTGCATTAACCACGGTCATCACCAGGCCAATTCCAGGCAAGTGAATGTTCGTGTCTCCAGAATGTCAACATATACAACCTACCAAATGTTCTGCTGTTGTCAGCTGCCATGGAATCAGTCGGTCCCCAGTTGACAACGATCCCATCAAAACCAGAGCAGACCATTGTGGTCGCCAGAGTTTTGATTTACTGATTTTCAGAAATAGATTGCCAGGCCTTTCTTCCTAGCCTGTAAGCTCTGCAGAAACCTGCTGGGCATCATGGCAACACCCAAGTCTCCACTGACAGGTGGTGGCTGTCCTCGCAGGATACTGGCCATGAATGGAAACCCTGGTCTCCAACATGGAAAGTGACATTTGCACCACTGAACCACAAATGTCCCCTTAAAATAGGTAAAAACAGAGAAAATGTATCACAAACAAACCAAACACTAAAAGGCTCTCCAGGCTGGAAATCACTTTATCTGATCATTATCCGACTAATTGACACACCTTCAAGGATTACTACCAGAGAACACCATAAAGCCCAAATAAAGGCTGTGCTTGAATCCGGAAGATAATAATTCTTTTGTCCTTAGCCAACCTAGAGAAATAGTTACCAGTTGTATAAACTCTTTTATGCTTCAGAGATGCCCTAAAGTCTGAAGTTATCTTTATTCGATGGTTGGTTCTAAGCAGAGTCTGCTGAGGTCCATACTTTTCGAAATAAGTGGACTTGGAAATTTTTGCCCCATGACAGTCATTGGGATAAGACTATATAACTTCCACTAGATGGGAAGGTGTCATTTTGAAAATTAAAAATACCGACTAGCTTGATATTCTTTAAACTCTCAAGTTTACCATGGACTGATGACTGGTAAACAAAATGCGTTCTACCCGTACAATAACAGATCAACAAATCAGATCTATCAATACAATGGCATACTATCTGGCAACAGGAAAAAAGAATGAAGCATTCATGTACATGCTTCAACATGGATGGACCCTAAAAACAACATGTTAAGTGAAAGAAGCCAGACACAAAGGCCATACAGTCTACGAGTCCATTTAGATGAAATGTACAGGCCAGGTAAACCCACAGAGAAAGAAGAGGCGGCTGCCTGGGGCCGGAGCTAAGAGAGGCTGGGCAGTGACTATTAAAGCCGAAAGGTTTTCTTTTTGGGGTGCTGAAAATGTTCTATAATTGATCGTGGTGATGGCTGTACAATTCTGAATATAGTAAAAAAATGTATAATAAATCAACGAATTATACATTTTAAAGTGAGTGCATCATATAATATGTGAACAAACTGTTACAACAATAATTCTGAAGTTTAAATTGGCATACTGGTCACTATTTCACTCCTGTCTAGCTGCTCTCTGTACTTGAACTCTGAGCACATTTTATCTGAAACTAATGCACAACTCTGAGGAATAGACAGGACCCCGGCAATCATTCCCACTTTACAGGGAGCACAGGGCCAGGCAGCTTCTGTTTTCCTTATATAAACCGGCTTGGGGTTTCCACAGGGCATCCAAAAACCAAACCAAACTCACTGCTGTCGAGTCAACTCTGAGTCACAGCGACCCTACAGACAGCAGAAGTGCCCCACAGAGCTTCCAAGGATTGCCTGGCAGATCTGACCTGCTGACCTTCTGCTTAGCAGCATAGGTAGCACTTAACCACCATGCAACCGGGGTTTCCACCAGGCATGGGAGAGTGTCACTCACGGGGAAAGGGCTGGGAGGTCACAGCCTTATTGTCCCAAACATCAAGGAAAGAATGATCACCAACTGTCTAGGTTTATATGGCTGGGATACACAAAGATGCTACTAAACAAAAATAATCACAAATGGCATGTGGATTCCTAGAACGCAATTCTTAAGAGCATAAAATTCACATGAAACAATTTAGCAAAACACTACGGGGGGGAGGGGGGGTCACAACACGCCCAATTAGATGTGCCCATATAATTTTCACATCAAATGTCCCAGGCTCCCACAGGCAAGCTTGCTGCAGATTTTCCCAAGTTTTCAACAGCAGTGACAGCCCTCTTCAATAAAGCCACTTAACATGACAGAAGGTTAAAGTGGGAGCCACAAACACTTGCTTTTCTTAATTTACACCTTTCATTTACTTCCCCAGAAATGTCATCGAAGAGCCAGGAAATTTATGATGCACTGTCAATAGCTGATCGCTTTCAGGAACAGACTTTTGAGACTGACTTCAGAAAGCCAGATCTGACTCCTAGAAAGTATCCAGGACCTATATCTTAAAGCATACACAACAGTAGGATTCTTGGAGAAGCCAGACAACTGGACTTGTGTTCCTCTCACTTAAAAAAAAAGTAACCTATTAGGTAAATAGAAACATAAGGTTTTGAGAAATGCCCATGCACCAACTTCACGTCATCTCTTCTAGAACCAGGTAGGATCTCAACCCGTTGCTAGACCACAACAAATGCAATGCTCCTCAGAGGGTGCTGGTTTCTGTATCCCCGACCTTTAAACTATTAAGTATTTTTAAGTCAATAAAGTAACAGGCAGAACACAAAAGAAATGACAGAGATCATTTACAATGTACACTGACAAGCTGAGGTATCATTCATTTGTAAATAACCTCTCCTGTCTCATCAGCCTTTTCTTCCCTAGCTTTAGGAATGAAGGAGAGACAGATGACACTAGGATAAAGCAGGGCTTCTTAGCTGGGGAGCTAGGGACATCTGAGCTACGGCGATTCTTTGTGGCTGACGGCTGTCCAGTACCCTGTGGCAGGATGCTTAGCAGCGTCTCTGGCCTTTACCCACTAGATGACAGTAGCACCCTCTGCCCAACTGTGAGAACCCTAAATATCTCTAGACATTGTCCCCGGTTAAACAGAACTACGACATGGACCAATGCAGGCCCCTCGGAAAGGGACCCAGACCACTGCAGCAGTGACAGCAACAGCAGACCCCTTAAAACCTGAAATGAGACGACACACAGGTGTCCTCCACAGAGACCAGGAATTCCAGCAAGACACGAGGAGTCTTCAGCAACATGCTAAGAGCCCACGTGTCCCACCGCTCCCTTCAGTGTCCTCAAGATGGTAATTTGCAGATGTATGACACCATAGGGAACTAACAAGACATACATGTGTCCAAAAATGGCTTGGGGGAGGGGCTCCGTTGTATCTGTCACTGAGTGCTGTCCAGTCAATTCAGATGCTTAGCAATCCCATATGACACAGCAGAAATGTCCCATAGTTTTCCGGGCTGTCATTTACACAGGAGCAGACCGTCAGGCCTTCCATGTGCAGACCTGTCAAGTCAGTTCAAACCAGCAATGCTTCCATTGGCAGCCAAGCACTTAATCACTGCACCATCTCGACTCCTTCAGCTGTGTTTAGGATTCTGTAAAGTCACACAGCTTTGAAGTTTGCTATCTGGAACAACCCCAGTGACTCAGAAACACAGACACTGACCCCTTTGTGGAGTAGAAACACTGGTATTAGTGAGTTGACAAGACAAAAACAATCATATTTTTATCTTTGCTTTTAAAGAAAGAATCTTAAGTACAAAACAATAAAGACAACCCTAATCCAGTTCATAAATCCAGGATGTCTCTGCATCAAGTCAGATGAATCTAAGAGACTCCTCCTTGTGCCCAAGGAGGAGAGGTGGCAGCATCACCCACCTTACTGACCCAATGACCACCTCCAAGACCACCAACAGTCTGCCACACATGCTCCAGTACGGACTAGCCGAGAACAGCTGGCCATCAACAAACACACGAGTCCAGAGCAGCAGTGAATGAAGGGAAGTCGTCCAGCACGAGACCCCAGTTCTTCCTTTCCCAAGAGGAGAAACACTATAATGCGTCATCATGCCCAGGGTGTGGTTTGTTTTTTGGATGCTGGTGCCAACAACACCCGCCAGGAGCCGTCCAGGTCACTGGGCTGGGCAGCCAGCCACAGGGCCCGCCGTCTGGATAGGTGAGTCACAGGCAAGGCTGGCAGGTAGGGAAGTCTGTGAGAATGAAAACGGGAGCAGGAAGCAGCTCTAAGGGGAAGAGGCCAAGTATTTCCTGTGGCCTGTTTCAAATCAAACACTTCCATGATCACCGAACCCTTGGCTTTCAGGGTTGACGGTCACCTAGGCAGTAAGCAAACAGCAGTTCAAATCCACCTGGCACTCCTTGGATGGAAACTCTGTGGAGCAGTTCTACTCTGTCCTATAAGGTCGGTATGAGTCAGAATCAACTCAAGGGCAACAGGTTTGGTTTAGTCTGGAAAGACGCTTGCCTGAAAAACAGGGGCCCGCCCAGGTGGATCCCACTAGTGGCTTTGCCAGCCTTGTCCCTGTGTCTCACACACCACAGTCGCCTAGCTCTACCCTACGGAAACACGGCCAGCTGCCGGCATGCGAGGGGTCATGAACAGTGTGGTTACTCTAGCTCAGAGACCAGGTTTACCACTTAGCACTTAACACCCCAATTATGACAAAACCTCAGAGAACACTGGTCTTCACACTTCCACCCAAACACCTACTGCTGTGAAGTCAATACCGACTCATGGCAACCTCAGGTATTACAAGAGTAGAATGGAGCTCCAAGGAGTTTCTTACCTGTGATGCAGAGAGCAGCACATTGGCAGGGCATTCTTCTGCTACATAACTAGGGGAGAGGGTTCCAACTGCCATTCTTTTGGTTAGGGGTCATGCACAAATTGTTTGCAAGACCCAGGGATCTTAAACCTACAGGGAGCTATGGAGTTGATTTTGACTCATAGCATCCCTGTGTGTGACAGAGTAGAACTGCTCCACAGAGTTTTCATGGCTATCACATTGACAGAAACAGATTTCCAGGCTTTTCTTCCTTGGCACTCTTGAGTGGGTATTGAGTTAACCATGAGCAGTTGAGTGTAACCCATCTGTGCCATGCAGAGATCTTTCTTTTAACCTAGACAATGAAAACGGTCTCAGACCCAGTGCAAACCTTCACATGGGTACTGTGATGCACACAGGGAACCCCACTGCTGCTTTTCTTCCCCCAAAGCAGGTAAGAAACAAAGATGGTCACCAAGTCACCTGGTCTCACCCGAAAACAAAGCTTCTTACATTCTCCTGCCAATTTTCTGAGCAAATCTAACGTTTGTGCTGACTCTTCGCACTGAAGTTGTGTAGAGGCAACGAACACATGACAAACAGTCTCCCCCATCTACCATCTTCCTTGGGGAGCACTGCTAAAAACGGAGTGCACTTAGCACCCAGACAGCCCCTGGGCAGCCCTGACCAATGAACTGCTCCTTTGAGAGAGGGTGGAAGGCCTCCGTGACCTGCCTGATAGGGGCACACCATCCTCGCTGTCAGGGGTCCATGGTACTGGGCTGATGAGATGACCTCAGTGGAATGGGCCAAGGAGCGCCATGCAGCCAGCTCGCACCCAGCCTGCCCAGTGCTTCCCACTCCGCTCCAGTTTCAGCTCAGGCACCAGGGAGGTTTGCTCCCGTGCCCCACCCCAACACCAGTAACATTCCCTACATCCATCGCCCTAGAACAGGAATGGTAAAAGTTTCCTCTCTCCAGATGGTGAACTAGGGGAGAAAAGAGAGAACGGCTAGGAGAGGAGCGGATAAACAAAAAGAGAAAAGTTTCCTGAAACTTCCCTAGGAATCCCATTCACACCAAGGAAACTGGGGTTACCATATCTCTGGGTCTGTTACGACCTCACAGAAGACAGACAGTTCAGCTTCTCCCACCTCAGTGCACCCTCCGAGCAGGTATTCCCCGAGGAGTGGATACACAACCACCTCTTGCGTTCAACCCTCCCTTTGCTAACACAAGGGTCACCAGGTATAAAAAAGGAGGAACCCCTCCAACCCAGGTCCAGATCTAATACCCATCACCTACTACCAATGCTAGCATGTCACAATTATACTGGCCACGTCATCTTCAGGGTTCTGTCTTCTGACTGCTCATAGAAATTAGGGTGCAGAGGCAGAGTAGAGGGCCAAGGCTAAGAGCACACCTTGGTCAGATTTCCTTCTGGGTGCTGTGCTTCAGGTGGAAACAACCCAAGTGTCTATCAGCAGGTGAATGGATAAACCAACAAGGGTACTATATCCAAATAGTATCCATTACTCAGCCATGAAAGAGAAATGAAATTCTGTTACCAGCTACAACATGGGTGGACTATGAAAGCATACTGAGTGAAATAAGACAAATACTCTATACATGAGTCAGAATTGACTTGACCACACTGGGTTTATTTGTTTGTTTGTTTGCCACTTACAGGAAATATCTAGAAACAGTAATGCATAGAGACCAATGTTTATGAGGAGGTTACCAGTGGGTGGGGGAGAAAAGGGGGATTGTTGCTGAAGGGGCACTGAATTTCCGTTTGGGGTGATGTAAAATTTCTGGAAATGGGCAGGGACCATGGTGAAGATGATACCACTAAAGTATCCACCAAAAAAATGGTTATGATGGACAACTTTTTGTTATATATATATTTCACCATAATTAAAAAAAAAAAATGTTTTTAAGTTCCTTAGCTAGGTGAAAGAAGCCAATCACAATAGCCCACAAAGTACATAATTCTATTTACAGAAAATGCCCAGAACAGGCAAAGCCAAGGAGACAGCCAGTACACTATCAGTTACAGAAACGGAAGAAGAAGTAACCCAAATGGGTATAGGACGGGGAGGCAGTAAATAAATAAAATAAATAAAACTATTCTAAAATTAATTGTGGAGATGGTTGTCCAACTCCATGAACACACAGTAACCATTCAATTGTATACCTTAAAACAGGTGAAGTGTATGGTAGGCCAATTATACCTCAATAAAATGATTATTTAAAAAATAAGTTTTTCGTTTTAGCCAGAGCAAAACAAGGAAGCTTTCAACCTCCTTGATGTAACCACTTGTTGTCAAGCCGACCCTGGCTCACGGCCACCCCAAGTGTGTCACAGCACAACAGGCCTCTGTAAGGTTTTCAGTGGCTCACTTTTTTCAGATATCAACCACCAGGCCTCTTTTCTTCCAAGGTGCCTCTGAGTGGCCCTGAACCTCTAACCTTTTGGTTAGCAGCTAAGCGAACCAACTGTTCACACCACCTGGGGACTCCTGCAAATGGTTAATCCCTTGGCTGCTAACCAAAAAGCTGGTGCCAAGTACAGTGCCAGGAATCTGCTGCTACCTGAAATAATCAGTGGCACAGCTTCTGGCATCCCAGCCACGCACAAGCCACTGCAGTACAACACACAGACAGATGAGTGGTGGAACAGCTTGACACACTCATTTAATGCAAAAACAAATCGTTGTTGTTTCTCTTAAGGCTGACTCATGCTCACTCCCCAAGTAACAGAGGACCTCTCCAATACAACCCTGGCAGAGGACCCAAACAGGAGCTGCCCACTTCCTAGGTGGCCCCACCTTTGCGGCCACACTGATTGGTCCAGAGATGGCACCCGATCTCAATTCAGCCAATCAGAATCCTTCCCTAGAACTTTTTCTGGGTGAAGCAGGAGCAAGAGTACGACCACTGCCAGCTGAGGAGAAAAGCCCATGACACAACACAGCCTAGCCTCCAGACTTGCCCACCTCACAGCCACCCCATAGGACTCCCAAGGCTACAAAACTTCATGGAGGAAAGCAAGCCACCATATCTCTCCTCCACAGAGCCACTGATGGTTTCAAATGACCAACCATCTGGTTAACAGTCAGCTGTTTTCCTTACCGCACCATCCCGGAGGAGAAGGGAGGAGAAAGTGAAGCCAAAGAGGGACCCTCACAGGAAGATCCCTGAAAGGGACAGCATTTTATCAGTTCCTAAGGGAGACCATGGTGGTGTAGTGGTCATGGGCTACATTTGCTAACCAAAAGGCCAGCAGTTCAAATCTGCCAGGTGCTCCTCAGAAACTCTACGGAGGGGTTCTCCTCTGTTTCCTGCAAGGTCATTGTGAGTTGGGACTGACTCAATGGCAATGGGTTTGATTTTTTGGTTAACAGAAGAAACCCTGGTGATGTAGTGATCAAGTGCTATAGCTGCTAACCAAAAAATTGGCAGTTCAAATCTGCTAGCTGCTCCTTGGGAACCCTATGAGGCAGTTCGACTCCACCTATAGGGCTGTTACGAGTTGGAATCGACTCGACAGCCGTCAGTCTGAGGTAAGGCAAGCTCCACTCCTGCCATTTCCCAAAAGTTGTTTTGAGTCCCAGTGAACTCTCCGTTTCTGCTGAACGTCATTCAGGTTGGGTTTCTGCCACTTGCTACCACAGACGGTTCCAATACGGCAGTATTTTTTAGGTTTTAAAGACAGGAAGGCAGAGCGGCTTCTGATTAATTTTTCCAGATCACACAGGTAATACAGAATGGGCCCCAAACCTCAGCTGGCTGAGCTCCAAAGCCTCAGCTGAACCCCTCCACTACACTTCATCACCCCATCTCTCCTCCTAAAGAAATCCTGCTATCTGGGAATAGGACTAGTGGACCTTCAGTGAGGCCCGTAACTGACACTTAACGTCTCACAAATGTCTCCAAAATAAGTGCGTGCATTCTCATACACGCTCTTAAAACAGGCCAACTGCAAACGCAGAAGCCCCGTCTACCAAAGAGGCACCAAGATGTTTAAATGTGGTCTCCCTGAGGCCTGTGTGCGTGTGACAAGGTGCGTGTCTGCACACTTCTCACCTCCCCCACAAGCCCCTCTCCACAATGGCTCTCTTAGAAGATGAAATGGAACACGTGCCTTTTACACTCTGCGAGTAAATGTTAAAGGACAAGGAAAATGCCTCCCACCCCATTCATACTCAGGACCTTGGATCAGGAATAGCCAAAAGACCTCCCCATTACAAAATAAAGCATGGCACCTGAGTGTCCTTTCAGTTAAAATTCCCTAGTATATGGTTTTGTGAGGGCATCTCACTAGCGTCACTAACCAGACCTTGAACATCTCAATTTCAACGAGAAGGCACTTCTCTGGAGCAGGTGAAGGACACGCAGTGCTGTGTCCTTGGTGCCCTGGTATACGTGCTAAACACAGACATTTCTTCAATGGGAAGACCAGACAGTCTACTTCATTAAAGGCCTCCCAACTCCATTCCTAAACAGCGCCTGGATGGTGCAGGTGTTAGGTGGCTTCTTTCACTTACACAACCAGAAAGAAAACAGCCTCTGCTACAGACACATCTGCTCCTCTGGGCTACACACCCAGTTCATCACGTCCACTGCACCCACCATCCCCTCTTAGAGGATTCTACCCCACCCTGCGCCCCTCAAGAGGCAGTCATCCTGGGCTTCACGTGCTGGACCATGGAACAGCTCCTCTCTCGCTAACTGGACCAGAGGCAGTACCTTTCTGGAGGACGGCCAGTCCAAGGGTGGACCATGATAGCATAAAACTCCCATCTAAACCCAGGGAAGTTGGGCTAAAGGCGTGTGCTTGGGTTTTCAATTTAACTACAGAGAGAACTCGGAGCCACAGGTTAGGTAAACGGATACACAGGGGGGTCCAAGGTCAGAAGGGCCAAAGTGGAGCATGAGCGGTCACAGCTGGGAGGCAGCAGGAAGTTGGAGCTGGTAAGAGAACGACAGAGCACAGCAAAGGTTCTCCTGAATATAACAAGGGCTAGGAGAAGATACACAAGGAACAGAGGAGAGTGAAGAAGGACTGAGCAAAACCATCAGTGAGCAAGAAAGAGAAACGCTGGTCATCACAACTGCTAGGGTCCAGAACGGTCCCCCATTTCCAGACTCTTGAAGGCCAACGTCAGCAGCACCTTCATGGCTTCTGAATTCCAGCTGCTGGGCTTTTTCCTGGCTTCCTAGATGGTGCCAACAGCTTTTCCTCGATTACTAACTAAAGGAGAGCAGTTAGGACCCACTCAGTGGTGCTAAGGAAGACAAGTCTGATGGTCTGCGTCAGTAAAGACCTAGCCAAGAAAACCATTTGCAGCAGTTCTACTTTCTAATACACAAGGTCATCCCAAGTCAAGGTCAACTCCACAGTGATGGTTTCTGTGTGTTGGTCCCGGGGGACAGCTTTTCCCAGGTATCTGAGGGGGTTAGCCATTCTGGAGCAGTGAATGTCTTTTTCCTTATTTCCATAATAAACCTAACAATAAACCCCCCGCTGCTTGCAGTAATGCAAATGAGTGTCCTTGTTCCCAAAAGGCCTATCTCCAGGGCCTGCTTCCAACATCTTAGATCACTCACAAAGCCTTCTGGGTAATCACCTTTCATGTGGGCCAATCTTTAACTAAATAAATAAATTTGCTGAGGAAGACTCCTCAGACTGGCTCCACACCAGGAGAGCACACAGAGTAAAGAGGCCAAAAAAAGTCTTTTTGTACAAAAAGTTGTTCCATTTTGTCCAGTCAGGGCACTTTGTCCAGAGTAGGAAGTAGGCATGAGCATCATCACCTACGATCTCATGGAGCACTATGCTGATGCTGTTTTCACATGTGATACCTGGTCTCCTCAAACTGTAGCTTCTCTGCAGGTTTAATAAGGCACTTAATACTTTGAAAAGTAACTGTCTGAAAAGATTTCAGAGTCTTTCTTTAACCAAAGCCTATAAAGCCATTATTAAATGCCATGGAGGAAGGCTTATGTCCAGTTAAATCAGGTTTTAAAGAGTGTCCAAAGTTTAAAAAGGGAAGAATAATTTAAAGGTGATTCTAGTTCTCAAAGATGATGAAACACAACTTTTTAAATATTTTACACTGACAGCACAGAAAGACAACAAGATTGTTGAGTCTCTGTGTTTCCAAGCTATCAGGGATTAAAAAGATCATACGTAACTCCTGTTTTGTTTTTCTTTCCTTTCCTTTTTTTTTTTAATTTTTTACCCATGAGGTAAAACATGCCAAGACTTGCCTAAGATCTCACAGTAAATTTGTGGCAGGCTGAGACAAGGACCGGGACTCAATCCTATGAATAGCCCTGGAATTTCACTTTCAACACCAAAGTGTGCAGGAAACCTGAACACACAGTTATACCAAAAGACTAACACTACTTCTCATGAAATCTAAAGAAAAATATATTGCTTCTCACAAGCTTAACAAGAGAGTCTTGGCAACAGAAAAAACTTATGGCTGAGTATTTCTTGGGGGAAAAGAGGTACAAAGAGGTTTATGGATAAGAAAATCACTTCCAACCCAAACTGACCCACATTTAGAAGTCCAGATCCAATTTATCTGACATTAGTCAATCCTGTACTACTGTCCAAGCATCTGAAAATTTACTCAGGGCTGAGTATTACCAGGAAATTCTCCTTCCAGGGGTCTGCAGTTCATTTTCTTTGTGTGACAACTTCCAATGCCCAGAACCCCACTCGTCTGGAGCCCATCCTAAAGGCTCTTAACTGGTGGATTTCGTTCAAGGTCCTCCAAGTATATATCATTGTCCAACTCACATAATATGTTAATAACCATGAGCTATTATGTTGATTTATTCAAAACCACTCAGAGCAGATGCATATTCTTTGGGCTGTTCTTCAGCTGTATGTTCAAATGCATCACACATTTACAGGAAGGTTAATGTGCGGTGTCCATTCTTCCCAAGAGAATATACAAAAACGCAGTACATTAAATGCTCCAATATCGCCTTCTGAGGAAGCCTCTAGGTGTATTGTCTCCATTCATGCTACAGCCCAACTCCCCCCGGGTAGGGAGACGGCTAAGAGAGGTGCCAATGCAGACAGATTTTTGATAATGGTGTGTGCTTTCCACAGCAGCCCAGCCTCATCACCTATCAGTATCAGCAGCTCCCTTTAATGGTCAGAAAAACATATACACCAGGAGTGTCAATTAAGTTCACAAACTCATCCTAGAAAAAGTGCTACATACCTCATTGCTAAATATCACTACGGTCACCATCAAAGTAACCCTCTGGGAAGCTATGCACCGATGCCAGCACCCAGTCCACCCTTTAAAGCAATTTGGGAACCCTTTCCCCGGAACGTCCATCAGAGCTGTTGTCATATTACCCTTGATGTCCTGAATGTCATCAAAATGTCTTCCTTTCAATACTTTCTTTCCCTTTGGAGAAAGAAAAACAATCACTGGGAGTCAGATCAGGTGAACAGGGAGGGTGTTCCAATCCAGTTATTTGTTAACTGGCTAAAAACTTCTCACAGACAATTACACAATTAAGTTTGCAAACTTGCCACCTTGCCACTGTGCACAATAGCAATTCCAGAAAGAGTTCCAAAACTGCTTCAAAGGATGGACTAGGTCCTGGCGTGGGTGCATAGCTTCCCAAGGGAAGTACTTCAAAGGTGACTGTGGTGATATTCAGCAATGACATATGTAGCGCTTAGAACAATGAAGTTCACAGACTTAACTGTCAGACCTCATAAGACAACCTGGAACTGCAGGATCCTCGTTAACAGAATCCTACAGAACGAATCCGTATGAGCCGCTGAGTGCTGACCTTTGGCGTGATCACACCTAATAACTCGGGTTGCTTTTACTCTTTCAGTGCAGCTTTGAAATCCAGTGTAAGTGAGTCCTGCACCATTTCTGATCAAAAGTAGTTCTGGAAGCTTCTCACAAAGCATCTTTTTTTTTTTTTTTTTTTATTTTAGAGTATCCAATATCAGTTTTTACTTAAATTATATATACACACAAGAACATCTTCTTCATTTTAAGATTCACATTGTTTGGACCATATTGCATTTCTGAAACTTATGAATTTACTAAGTGTTAAAATGCAGAGATGTTCCTTAAGGACTCAGGTGTGCTTGAACCAAGCTATGGTATTTTCAATCACATTACATGTAGGCAAAAGCTGGGCAATGAATGAGGAAGAGCAAAGAATGGATACCTTTGAATCATGGTGCTGGTCAAGAATACTGAATACAATATGGACTGCTGGAAGTACCAACAACTCTATCACAGAGGAATGACATCCAGAATGTTCCTCAGGAGCAAGTATGGTCATATTAAGTCTCCTGTACTCTGGACATGTTATCAGGAGGGACCAGTCCCTAGAGAATGACATCATGCTTGGTAAAGTAGAGCGTGAGCAAAAAAAAGAAGAAAACTTTCAATGAGTTGGACTGACACAGTGGCTGCAACAATGACCTCAAGCTTAACCAGTGGCTGCAGGACGGCACAGGACCAGGCAGTGCCCAGTTCTGTTGTACACAGGGTCGCCGCGTACCAGAGCCACCTGCCGTACACAGGATCGCCGTGTGCCAGACCGGCCGCCATACACAGGGTCGCTACGAGCTGGAATCCACTCCAGGCTAGCCGCCACCAGCAACAAAGCAGCTAAATTCAACACTGGAGCATTTTTTTTCTCCCTGATTATTAAAGGCATATTATAACCTGTGGTGTTTTAAAATTAATTAAGAAAATGTTGTGTTGACGAACCGTAACTCTCATGCATCTTCAAGCACGCATTTTTCTGGCTGCCTCTTGCTTTCACGGATGAACACAAGCCAAATCAAAAGAATTATCAGATGTTTGTATCAATGTAAAAGGTACCCTGGTGGCACAACAGTGAAGCACTCAGCTGCCAGTCCAAAGGCCAGTGGTTTGAAACCAGCAGGAAGAAAACCTAGCAATCTGCTTCTATAAAGATTATAGTTAAAAAAAAAAGAAGAAGAAGAAACCTACAGCTCAGTTCTACCCTAAAAGGTGCAGTCGCTATGAGTATGGATCAACTCAATGGCACCCAAGAACATATCAATGCAAAAGACTCATCATGTGCAAAGGACTCTAAGTCTGAATAGTATACGCTACCCCCAAACACTGGGCAATGCAAAAGACCCTATGTGGAAAGCATTACTGTAACCCACTGGACCACAGGACCCTTCTAACAGCCCTTATTCCTAACTACCACCCATGAGAAAACTGTAAGGTTAGCAGCTTCCCAAGCTGGCAAAGTGAGCAGAGTCAGCGTGAATACCAAAGTCAGCACTCTCTCCCACTAGGCTACACTGCCCTGCCCTTTCCAAAGCCACAGCTCCCCCTGTTCTCTACAGATGAAGAAACTCAGATTCTGTGTTAAACCATTAATACAGAACCACACAGCAGGAAGTGGAGGAGCCAGTTCATGGGCACCAAGTGCTGTTTGAATCTGGAAGTTGAAATATTTTATCTAATACACTGGATGCCAAAACAGTACTATCCCAAACTAGCAAGGAGTGACTGGATGGCACAAACGGTTAAGCCCATGGCACTAACCAAAAGCTAGGAGAACCCAGAGGCAACTGGGAAGACAGGCATGGTGGTCGTCTTCTGAAAGGTTAGCAGCTCTGAAAACCCTACGGAGCAGCTCTATTCTGCACACTGGGGTCCATACGGGTACCTGGTTTCTGTTTTCTTGGGTTTGGTGGCATGACACTTGCATCTACAGAGACTGATCTATGAATGACCTTTCCCAACTCTGCCCTTGACCTCTTGCAGAATGCTTCCCTAGATAGTTGTGATACACACGTCACACTTCACGCCCCCGATTGCTCATGGAAAGGTTGGTGGTTCGAACCCAGCCAGATGTTCTGCAAGAGACAAAGACCCAACAATCTGCTCCCCTCAAGACTGCAGACACAGCCACCCTGTGGGCAGCTCTACTCTGTCACAGGGTGTTGCTCTGTGTCAGAATCAACTGGACAGCATCTAACAACAACAACAAATAGGAAGCTACTTTCCCTCATGTTCAAAACAGGCCTTTGGCCAACCCACGAGGTTGCTGGCCTGGTAAATAGTGCTCCCACAGGCCACAGCAGCCACGCTGTCCTGCACTAGACTCCAGAATTAGTAGCTGGTCTGGGAGCTTGTGCTTGGGCTGGCCCAACCCCAGCCCTTATAAAACCATGAGAGGCAGGGCCTGGAATCCAGCTAGATTTCACTTTTCTCTCTGTAGAATGAGATAATATCACCATCCTTTACACAAACCCTTCTGGTCCCTGGGTGTACACACGTGGGGAAATGGGAGGCCGGCACAGAACATTTATCGATGGCTGCGACAGGGAAGGATGGCAGTACATGATTTTCATCCTCCTGTGACTTGCTACTCAACAAGTTCTCACTTCAAACCAAATCTGTGGGCCTGCCTAGAGATGGGAAGAAATTCCACTTTAAGGAATGACAGAATAATTTCTCAGGCCTCAGTTGCTTCATTAATGCTTGCCTTATTTGGGGAAAAAGAAAACTGGCTCAAGCATCCGTGGTAGTTTTATACGCCGTGAACTGGCAATGTTTTGGAACAAAAAAACAACGTTTGCACAACGGTACTTATGGCATCATGACTGTATTTTCCAAGCTCGGCTACAGCAAGTGCCAGGAAGAGGAGGGCAGGGCTGCGGGACAGAAGGACCTGCTCCAGCAGCAAGGCTGAAACAAGGGAGCTTTAGAATAAATCCTGCTCCCTGGGTGCACTGATGGCAAAATAACCCACATGCACTTACGTTAGACAAGTGTTACAGGTAGGCATACTTATGTAATTTATTTAATGTTCTTTAACATCCATGCTTACTTGGGTTTCATACAATTTATTAAGTTTTCAGTCTGGCCAGCAGAAAAGGGAAAAATAAAAGCAGATGTGAACCAATCCCCATTTAAATGTTCACCAACCTCCTGCAAAGCAGAGAACCAGCTGGAAGTACCTCCGGGAAGGTAGAAGAGGCTACCCTGGCCCAGCCTCTCCCTCCCTCCCTCCCGCCACAGAGGGTGCCTGGCGCTCACAGGTGTGGGGGTGCTCGGGTCAGCTGAGGTCAAAGAACAAAAATCTCAAGCAAGAAAAGCTCCATTGCTCATTGGGAGTCTGGGGGACTTCCCAAAGGAAACTTGGAATGACTGCTCTTCAGGGGCGTGGGAGCGAGAAGGTATAGACTCAGCCAGGCTCCCCAGGCCTTAACAACCCTCCAGGGGGTAATAAAACCTTCCCCAGGGCTTCCCCAGCCTCACCTATTTCGGGAGCCCCTTGAACCTGCCCAACAGCGCCTAATCCACCCTGCCCAGTCTCAGTCTCTCTCTGACACACACACACACACACACACACACGCGCACATAGATGCACACACGCCATACACATGCCTACTTCCCTTTCTCTCTCCTCCTCACCCCTCCTGAGCTCCTCTTCTCTTCCTGTGGCTCCAAGCCTCCTCACCCCTGTGCTCAGCCCTTCCGTTTACTATTTAGCAAGCCCGATTCCCTTCTTTAAGTAAAATCTCTTGCCTTGCTCCCCCCTTTCCTTCTGTTTCTTGCCCCAGCCCGCTGATGCCCTGGGAGACCCCTAGAAGTGAAAGTCTCAAGCCAGGGAAGGGAAGGAGGAGGTGCGGGTGTCGTCTCAGGGAGCAGAATTGCAGCTTCAGTTGACAGAATCAAAATAACGGCACATCTGGTGTCAGGATTCCTTTAATCCGCAGGACCCGTGCTTCCCCCTTAGTCCAAGCAGGCTCCCTATCTCCTCCCTCTCACATGCCAGAGCAATGCCATGTCTCGGTGCCATCTCAATCTACTCACCAATAAAACACCAGACTATACAATGTCAGAGCTTCATAGGAAACTGGGAGGAAGCAAGGAGTATGTTTTGGCCCAACATAAAAGCAGTCAAATAGTTTGGTTTGGGGCCCCGAAGCCAATGACTGTCAAAGGGTAAGTTTATTAGTAAATACAAGAAGCATTAGTCTATAGTCACAGAGGGTTTCTCTCAAAGGTCAAAATACTCCAAATATTACTACCCCGAGGATGTAAGACACATGTCATCAGTGAAGGGAGGCGGGAGGGGGTCCGTGAGTCAGGGCCATGTCTTAAGGCTGGGCTGAGGAAGGCCACCCCCAGAGACGTGACAGAAGCTTCTAACTTTACAACAAAAATACACAGTCCTATCTGCAAGTGCGGTAGCAAAGTCGTGAAAAAAGGATTTAAATTCAAAGTTCCCAAGTCTAGAGTTCATTCAATGCATTGCTTTCTCTGAAGTAAAAGGAGAAAATTTATGCATCGTCCCCAACAAATTATTCATGATATATGTCTATCTATAAACACACACACACACTCTCTCTCTCTCATTTTGCATTTGTGCTGTTAAGGTTTAGGGCAAAAGCTTCACACTCAATTTATTATTCAGTCTTTGGTAGTAAAGAACTCAAAATGAAATTCCCCACTCGTTTATTAAAACCCCAGAGAGACCCCAGGGCAGGAGACTCCAGGGGACTTGTAATAGACCACAAAGCCTTGACCTCCAGGTCTTGGTTCAATTCCTTTCCCCAACACACACAACTCAGATGCTATTAAAACACCTAATGGGTCCTTAATTGGGTTGATTTTTACCTAGATGGTGAAAACCAAATCACACACCCTGGACTGGAAAGACTAAAATTTCTCTCAACTGTTATCTGCTCATACCCTCTTTGGGGCCTACCTCACCCCTCCTCTCAAAAAAGAAAGCAGGAACAAACAGGGGAAAACGAGCCATAGCCATCAAAGAACCACATGAGAAAGAAATGCTGACAAAAACAACAAAAGAAATTCCCACACACTAGAAAAATGTTAACTTCCATTTCTAACGGGTCACACTCAGGCTGAGGCTGGTAGGGAACTGCAATATGGACCCTTTTTGTGTTGCTTAACATAACTCTGGGGACCCTGGTGGCACAGTGGTTAAGCGCTATGGCTGCTAACCAACAGAGTGGCAGATGGAACCCAACAGGAGCTCCTGGGAAACTCGATGGAGCAGTTCTACTCTGTCCTATAGGGTCACTATGAGTGGGAACTGACTTGATGGTAGTGGGTTTGTTGTTGCTGTTGGTGTTGGTGTTTTGAAAAAACATAACTATATATTTTTGTGAGCAATGGAGAAGAGAACAGGAAGAGAAGATAACAAATAACCCAGCTGCCAGGAGTTTCTAGTCCAGTGGGGGGTAGTAGAAAGTAGGCAGTGGGTTGGTAATTTCAAGAAGACAGGGCAAGAATGAGGGCTAGACAGTGAGAATACGGTTTCAGGAGAACCTCCTAAAAGCAGCTCCACAGTCTAGCCTTAGAGGAGACCCTAAAGGACTGCCTGACTGGTCAGTATCTGTCACTATCACAGAATTAATTTCTATGGGGAAGAAGTACAAAGTGTCTCCTGAACAACAGGTCTGTTACAGACTGAACTGCGCCCCCACCCCCCAAAAGAGATTAGTTGAAGTCCTAACCCCTAGCACCTTTTGAACATGGCTTTGCTTGGACAGAGGGTCTCCAGAGGTGTTACCAGCTAAGTGGCTTCACGCTGGAGTAGGGTGGGTCTTTACCCTACATGATTGGTGTCCATAGGAAAGAAGAGACACAGACACAGCAGGAGAGACAACTATGAGAAGACACATGAATCAGCCGAGGAATTCCCGAGTCCACCAGACACCAAGAGAAAGGGTGAAGTGTTTCCCTCTCGGAGCCCTCAATACGGTCAACACCCAGTTTGGGACTTCCAGTCTCCATAACTCTGACAAAGCAAATATCTCTTCTTGAACACCACCCAATTAGTGGTATTTCGGTGTAACAGTCCTAGGAAATGATGCTGTCTACTACTTCAGCCATGATGTAAAATTTAAACTGGTGCTCTCTACTCCACGTGCCCCCAAGCAAATGCTGAGCAAGAGAAACTCCCTTGCCTATTGTTCACACAAAAACAAACATGGATTTCTTACTTGTTCACCTCACACCTCTTAAAGTTCTGTACCTAAGTCTCCTAAAGATTATTTTAGAAACATCTTCTAGCTGTTAAGGAAGAGGTTGAGAATACAGACTCTTTTAAGAGGATAGGTATCACCAACTTTAAATTCCCAATCTGCTAATGAACTGGGAATTCTCTTTGTTGGGGAGAAGATCAGATCACAAAATGTAAGGTTAGTTCCAGGGAAGAATCAAGGGAGGTGGTGGGGACACCTCATTGATGGCCCTTTTATCTGCATGGAAGAGCTGATTTCCTAGGTGGCATGGCTTCCACTTGACTCCAAAGTCTGCACAACTAAGAACACAAGAAACCTTACAACTGAGACACTTTCCTACTAATCCTGCATGATTATACAAACATACTCATGAATATCTACACACAAGGGGGAAACTGAAGAGCCAAGTTTCGTAAGTCACTGTACAGCTGTTTGCGGAGCGCTGCAACCTCAGAAGCCAAACTGCTTTTATGCCTTTCTCTTATACCGAGAGCACCAGGCACCTTATCAGCAAGGCATTCTCCGAGAAGAAGAATGAGCAGGTCCCCACACGGACACCAGGCCTCAGTACACACTCGGTCCCCAGGGGGCAGATAGAATTGCCGCAATCGGGGAGCTCTTTGTGAAACAACCAAAAGCACAAGACCTCACTCCAGCAACGGGCAGCCACGGGGCCAAGCTAGCCAGCTTCAGGAAACTGTCTCCCAAAAGTGACTCCAGTTTTTTCAAGAAAGAAGCCATGCAATTGAGGACTTGACCGGGCTGATGGGATGGGGGGGGAGGAGAAGAAGCCAAATAAAAGATGGAAGGAGGCAAGAATCAGAGCCTTGAATACAGGATTGTTCAAGCACTGCTGTCATTACTTGGTGGCAGTCAGTTCCCATTCATGGTGACCGCACATGCAACAGGACACAATGGTACCAGCTCCTGCACAATCTTCCCAGTCCTTGGTATGGTTGAGTCCACTGCTGTGGCCACTATATTTTGAGTGCCTTCCAACCCAGGGCTGGCTTATCTTCTAGCACTGTCTTAGACAATATTCTGCTGTGCCCATAAGGCCTTTTTAGTGGTAAACTTTCAGAACTCAATCACCAGGCCTTTCTTCCTGGAACAGAAGCTGGGAAGCCCCTCTGAAGCATGTCTACCATGGTTAAGTTAACCCTGCTGGTACTGAAAGTACCAACGGCACAGCTTCCAGCATCCTAGCAACATGCCAACCACTACAGTATGACACACTGGCAGCTAGGTGGCAGTTATTTAAGGGAGGGATAAACATGTATATAAAGCCTGATGGTGGATTTCTAAGTTCTCCTGAACCTCCCAGGTAACCACGCAGCACACTGTATAACACTGAGACCTCAAGGCTCCCGAAGAAACCATGTGAGACCCTGCCTAGACAAGAACTGGGGGATATCTTCAAGGGTGCCCGAGTTCCCCGTGAGCAGTCTGCCGACCTGTCTTCTCACAGCACCAAGCCAGAACCACCACCTCCAGCAGCTACCAAAGCAGCAACACTGAGCCATTCCTGTTAATGCTTTGGAGGCAGGATACATCGTCTTTCAAACAATACTCTTTCCTATGTATTGGGGGGCATTTTCTAACCACACAACATACCAATTTATGCTTCCGCATCTAGAAGCCCAGTCTTTTGGGGAAAAACACACTCTTTTTGGCTTGGCAGGGGAGTTTTGCCATAGCTTGTAATTTGCACTAAGGAAGTGATTTCCTGTCTGACAGGAAGCAGGAGCCAAGGCTGACTTCAGTGGCTACAAGCCTCTTGCTTAAAAATTAACAGAGAAAGAGAGAGAGAGAAAGACTAACGTTCTCCAAAAGGAGACAACCATTTATCAAGAGAGTCAGAAGCTAAGTCTTCCAAGAACTAGAACCTTTCTCCTGACCTCTATTTATTAAAACAAGTTTATCTAACAAACAATCCGGGTGCATTCTGTCCTAAAGAAGGAAGCCTGCTCTCTGCCTTTGTAACAACACAGTCCTTTCAAAGCTTCTAGGGACATAATTACCAGTTGAGTTTTGAACTTTGCCCAGATAAAGGCTCATACACCAGGCTTTGCTGTTTGTTTCTCTCATCAACTAAATTCAAGTGTGAATAGAGTTCTGAATGGCTTTTGTAGCAATTCTCTTTAAGAAACAGTTACTTTTCTTCTTCCTTTATCACGAAGTATATTTTTTATGGTAGTAGAATGCTTTCTGTGTTTTTTTCTTTTTTAATTCCTACCACTTGATTTTTTTATTCCATCAGGCCATTTTTTAAAAGGTGCAAACGCTAACAGGATATTAGCTGGAAACTAAAATTTTAAGTATTATCTGAAATCACACTTGCTCTGTTAACCCACTATCCTACCCACTGGGAACAGGTAACTTATGTATTGGCAGTCTTAAAACCTGACAACATATAAGGTTAACATTCAAATTTCAGAAGAGACACCCTGAGCTTCAACCCCTTCCCTCCCCCACAAAACTACACACACACAAACACACACACACACACCCAGGTATATGGAGCTGAATGGCAGATAGTTAAAGAGAAAACAACCTATCTCTTTTCTTATCGTTTACTAACAAGTCCAACAGTTCCCAAGTCAAAAACAAAAACGTGATTTTTCTCTGGGTGTGTGTTTTCCTTCCCGGAGCAATTTCCCAGCCAGTTTTGGGCAGTAAACAGTTAATATTCCACTCTCCCCTGCTGCCTTGAAAACCAAGGAAACAATTGAGACATTGTCCAGTGAACAAGACTCCCAGGGACTGACATTTTTGTTTATGTCCCAGTTCTCAGCCTGTCAATTTCCACTAGGCACGTTAAAGCCTGACCCGCACCAATACAGTCCGCTGTGAGCTGAAAGGGCTCTGCTTCGTTTATTTGATTAAAGCTTCAGTGTCTGTTTTTGATTCCAACTCCAACCCTCCCCACCCCCGCCTGTTCCCCAGAAAGTTGCCTCCTAACTCCGAGCCTGTGTTGCAATTCCTTCTTGGAACACACTGCCAAGAACAGTAACAAAATATTTTTGAATACCAATGTTTGTCTGGTTTTGCCAAAAAGGGTGGGGGGCGGAGGGGGGGGGAACCTGAACAAGTCGCCCAGCCTTGAAAGCCTCATGTTTTCTTGAAGTTTGCAAAATATTCCTCTTGAAACGTGTACATGTGTGCAGATGCCTACAGTGACCTAACATTCAAATTCCAGTGCTCTGGAAATATTGAAAAATCCACAGGTACATCTGAAAGAGCCCAGCCTCTGGTTCAAAAACAAAACTGGTACGTCAGTATCTTCCTCCCGCCACTACCTAACTTGCCCTCCTCATCCTAAACCCTTCTTTCTTTCCAAGCCTTCAACACATCCTTTTTTGGGGTGGGTGCCCAAATGACGATCTATCTGCCCTGGTCCGGGCCCTTTATCTCCATGAAAAACACAGACAGCAGTTCGCACCACTTCCTGTTTGTAGGGTTCGCGCTAACTAAATCACACCCTATGTAGCGGGGACGGAATGCAACAGCATATGGCATTGTGCACGGATTTACAGGAGAATAAAGCCAGCAATACTCTCCTGCTGCTTTCTATCAAACCCTGTCAGTCTGATCCTGGAGGACTCTTTCCCACTCTCTCAAGCCCACCTCTCTGCTTTAAGGTACATAACACACACACATACACACATCATACAGTCCCAGACCCCAAACCTGGAACTTTCACAAAAAAGAACAGGACTCAAGAACTTGAGAGCCGTATAGCTGCAACCTCCTATAAGCCTCTTGGGGGTTCCAGTCGGAGATGCTGACCCCTTCTTTGCACATGCGCAGACCTAAGGAAGGGAAGGAGTGGGGCTACTGTCTGACCCAGACTACCCTCCAGCAAAGTCCACACTGCCCCGGATTGTCAGCCACCTTACCTGTACATACCACCACATTTTCCAACTAACCATCTAGACCTTTCTTCTCCCTCTCACCCTCTCCAAACAAGCAGTTGGCTATCTTTCCATTGCAGTCTCTTTGTTTGGAATTAAGAGGGCTCCACCTCCTTTTCACCTCAATTCTAAGAGGCCTCTTCAGGTCCTTTCGAAACCCCCTCAGACTCACCAAACTCAGGCATCAGACACTGGAATAAATGGTGATACTTTTATGGTATATTTGGATATAACAAGCCATTCTCCTCCTTATTCTAAAAAGAAGCCCTGTTGGGCAGACACAAGTTATCACAGCCAAAGAATCCCTAGGGCCAAAGGTAAGAATTGTAACACTCATGGCCACCACGTGCTTCCCCTTTTAAGGCCCCAGTGGACCGGGTACCAAACATACCTCCTTCCTATCAGAAGCTTTTTTTCTTTTTTTAGGAGTGAGCTTCACAACCCTGATGCCTCTTGCTGTACACAGAGCTCACAGATACTGTCTTGGGTTGGTCGCAGAGGCTCACTACATCTTCTAGCACTGCCCCTGTCCCAAGGTCACACTCCGTCCCACCGTCTCGCTCATCTTCTCCAAGTTGTTACATACCACGCAGACAATTCTGATTCACAGTGGCCCCACGTGTTACGAAGTAGAACTGCCCCACGGAGTGTCCTAGGTTATGACTTTTACAGGAACATACACACGCCACTAGGTCTTTCTCACTTAAATCTACTCGGTGGGTTTAAACCTTGCTGGACAGGTTTAAAGCCCGGCCAAGCAGCACCACGTGCTTAACGGCTGTGCCATCACAGATCTGTATCTTCTCTGTGTCCTTGACAGCTGTGTTGTTGTGTGCCACTGAACACACCACTTCCTTTCTCTGTGCTTCAGTGTATTTGTAAATGGTGATAAGCGTAGCTGCACCCCAAACGGGTGCAAGGATTAAAGTAACACATGTAGAATAATGAAAACCTGGTGGCACAGGGGTTCGGTGTGACAACTGCTAACCAAAAAGTTAGCAGTTCCAATTCACCAGGTGATCCTTGGAAACTCTATGGAGCAGTTCTACTCAGTCCTATAGAGTCCCTGTGAGTCAGAATTGACTCAACAGCAGTGGATATGTAGAACAATCTATGTAGGATATATGTACATATAACTACTCAAAAATATTTTTATCAAAATTATTTAGAACTTCATTTTCGTATTATTTATCTATTTCATGGTCTTGGTCTCTGTGCCCTTTGCCCCCACACAGAATAACCGCTCCATGAGAATAAAACTGTTCTCGTGGGCATGGTGCACCCCAGACTGTCTCCGCACTGCAGGGGCAGATGAAGCAGCAAGCAGGGCACGCACCAGCTCACAGTAAGCATGGCACGCACAGCCTTAATGGTGTCACTTACTAACCCTGATCATCAGGTGATCTATCCCCACATGGGCAATAGCTGAGTATTTGTTGGGTGGGAGACACAGAGAGACAAAGGGATGAGAGGAAGGAAGAACGAAATGCTGAAACCCAAAGTTCTTCGATTTGGGCAACAAAGAATCACTTTAGTGATTATTAATCACTTTTCTGAACAGGCATAAAGGGACGAAGACACATGAAACCATCTTCACTGGTTATGAGGGTCTTTAGCTCCGAGGGCAGTCCCTGGGTAGTGTGAACGGTTTCTGCTTGACCGTGAACAGAAAGGCTGGCGGCTCGAATCCACCCAGAGGTGCTGGGAAGGAAAGCCCTGTCAATCAACTTCTACAAGAGCACAGCTGCTGGAGATCCTACGGAGCAGAGCTCTCGGCTGACACACATGGGGTTGCCACAGGCCAGAACTGACTCCTCAGCAACAGTTTGGTTCCTCACGGCAAATTTCCTCAAGTGACATAAACGGGCAAAACCAAATAAAAAGCTCCTCACTGAGTACGCATGCAGGTCTGTGGTCTTCAGGTACCCTAAGCCCAGATAACTTCTCCATTCTGCCCTCCTGCTTTCTCCTCCTTCCTGGAAGACACAGATGTCTGGAAGGGGCTGGCGTGTAGAGGCCCAAGGCAGGGGCCGTGCCCCAGCCCGCAGCCCTGAACTACCCTACCCACTGGACATCCTCCCGAGCGGCCTGCCCATCCCAATGTGATGGTGCTTTTCCAAATGGCAAATGAGTCATGTCAGACCAAAATCCATTTCTGAAAGTACACTTTGTTAAAAAAAAAAAAAAAATCGACGCTACAGCACATTTCATTTATTAATTATGCTACGGATTATGGATCAAAGTGGCAGAAATCTCAGTGTACTCGCAAGAAATGGCTTTTGTGGTTACCTAAATCCTCGGAGTTCCCCTGGAACGTAATTCCTTAGGCAAAGCAGCCTCCCAGGCTTGTTTCTCCCCTGCATGCCATGGGGGAGGGGTAGCAGTTACTTAGCATCAGATTGGCCTGATGCAATTATTTGGCTCTTCAACATTTAAGTACCTAAGAAATGGAAAGGTCCCTTCTAAACTGTCCCCTTAGCGACGGATTTTTAGTTTCGATGACCCAATCTCAAGTCATTCTCCTGCTCTGTCTTCCATCCTCATGCCTCTCTCTTTCCAATCAGATTCAAAATAAAAGTCATATATAAAATTTGTTTGAGTTCCAACAAACGCCAGGTAACTCCGAAGAAGGCCACAGAGTGAATAAGCACACGAGCTCTGTGGCCAAAAAGAACCGGATTTGAATGTTGGCTCTGCAGCTTGCCTCATGAATTATTTAAGCATTGGTTTTCTTATCTCTAAAATGGGGATAGAAATCCTCTATTTTATAGAGACTGCTGGGAAGACTGATGAGACAAAACATATAGAAAGCTTCTGTCTCAGAGTCAGGCACCCTGTGCCTTCACTACGTCACCCTGAGTTATTTATTGCCTTGCACTTCCAAATTTTCCAGATACAGATGCAGTCCTTGGTTTCCACATCTGGCTCTGAGTGATTTTAAATCACATTTAAATCCTAGTTTAAAAATCAATCCCCTGGCTTAAATTCCTACCAGAAAAAAAAGTCATTTCCTTAGATGTGGCTATTAGATAGCAGATGCTTGATCAAAATCAGAGTTCCTGCACCAATTCCAGGCAGAATTTGGAGCTAAAGATAGGTCCAAAATGAAGGCCCAGAGAAAAAGACTGATGAATTTGAGGGCCTTAAAGTTTAAAATCTCTTTATTAGGTAACTCTTCTAAGCAAAGTTTAAGAAGTCCCAGGCTGGGGGAAAATTAGCCCAACACATACAATCAAATTTCCAATTTATATAAAAAATGCCTATAAATACATAAGGGGAAATCCAATTCTTTAAGATGGTCAAAGATTAAACAAGGCAAGTCACAGAGGAAACCTGAACATGGAGCAGGATGGTAACCCTCAACAACCACCAAAAGATGCAAACTAGGACCTGTTAAGATGCTATGGGACATCATCAGATAGTCAAATCTTAAAAGACTGACAGGACCAAGTGTTGGTGAAATTGTGGGAAGAGCGTTGACACTTGGGTGGTACAAGCACTAACTAAGCCAATCACTCTGGGGAACTTGGCAGTAGCATGTGAATTAAGATAAAAAAACAAAAAACTCATGTCCCAGCAATTCCTCTATGCAGCATGCAGCCTAGAGACATTCTCACACACATGCCTTTTTTGCAACTGTCCCTGCAAAGACATATGCAAAGACCGTGACGGCAGCACAATCTGAAATCTTAAAAAACTACAAACACCTCAAAGATATACTAATTGTTATTTTAGGTAACAGGTACACGGGCATTTGTCATATTACCTTTTATACCACCCCGAATAACCATCAATGTAGAAACGGAACACTGTGGTATATCCAGACAATAGAAGACCACATTTAAATGGATGAAGGCGTGTCAATGCATAGACACGGTAAAATTCAAGTGCAATGTTGGATTAAAAAAAAAATCAAGCTGCAGAATAATCACGTGAAACACGAAACCATCAATGTAACACTTAAAAACATTCATCACAACATAGCATATATTGATACAAACAGAAGGATTGTGAGGCTAGCCTGGGACTGCGTGGTCTTGCATTCTTTTGTACATGAGGTGGCCATGAGTCAGACTAGACTCAACAGCACTTAATGACAACAACCATATACTCTGATGTATAATAGCTGTTGTTGAGTACTGCTCACTCCAGCTCATAACCACCCAGTGTGGTAAGAGCAGAATGAACCTGCCATGTTTCTGAGGCTGTCGTCTTTACAGAAACAAGATCACTAGGTCTGTCTTCCACATTATCACTGAGTGGGTATAACTCCCAAGCTTTCAGTTAGCTGTCAAGTGCTTAACCAACATACCACTAAGCAATCCTTGGGGGTGCATGTGAGAGAGAGACAGACAAGACAGACAGACAGAGAGAGAAAGAGTGTGCATATAAAAAACTTGGACTGATTAGACACCAAAACCATGACAGCAGTAATCTCTTGGGAGGAAGAGTCATGATCTAGTGAGGGGAATATGGGTTTGATTTTGTTCATTTACATTAGAAGGAAACATTACTAATTGTTATTTTAGGTGACAGGTACATGACCATTTGTCATATTATCTTTTCCACCTTTCCATATTTTTTAATATTTAAAAAGTGCTGGAGAACAAGCCATTTCACCTCTTCTAGTGGGTTTAGAGAATAAAAAGAACAAGAAGACATTCTAAATATCTGAACAACCAGTGTTCACGGTGATCCCACCTCAACCCCTCACAACAAAGCTGCCCAGGAGAACACACCCTAAGTAGAACTGCTATGCACCCTTAGGAAACCCTGATACTTAAAACTCTAAAATTACACAAAGATAAATTACAGACTTAATATTCGCAGCATGACGAGGTTGAAGGAACCCTGGTGGCACAGTTGTTAAGATTCTGGCTGCTATCCAAAAGGTCAGCAGTTTGAATCCACAAGCCACTCCTCGGAAACCCTACAGGGCAGAGCTCTACTCTGTCCTATGCGGTCAATGGAAGTTGGAACAGACTTAAGGAAGGAACAGACTTAAAGGAAATGGACTTTTTGTTTTTCAGGTTTTTTCAGTGGTCGATAATCTGAGAGACATAATTCACAAAAGCCCTCCACCTGGGATAACTTACCAAAAAGAGGTGAACTAACCCAAAAGTTGGTAAGCACACACCCAACACAGGGTCGGTCACAGGAGGTGTCCCTGCATTATGTGTAAGGTACACCCTGATGCTACTTTTCTTCAGTCGTGAGTACACATCCTTCCCTCCTGGAAACCCACCAAACCTCATTTCCTCAGCAGGAACTAAGAGCGTCACAAGGAGTGACAGGCTTCCGATGGTCCTGGAGTGGCCTCTCCAACACCAGCTTGGTCTGTTGTCCAGAAACCTGCAACCCTGGCTCTGGGCATGCTCCTGTAAAGACCCAGGCTCCAGAGTCAGACTCCCTAGGTTCAAATCCCAGCCTCTCACTTACCAGATGTACGACCTTAGGCACTGCATTCCATCTCTATGCCTCTGTTTTCCCACCTATAAAATGCGACAATGCTGTTTAGCTGCCGTCTAGCCGGCCCCCAGCTCATGACAACTCCACGCACGACAGAACTGCTGGCCCCACTGTATCCGCACAGTACAGAACCGCTGTAATGCACACGGCGTTCACTGGTTGATTTTCTGAAGCACACAGCCAGGTCTCACTCCTCAGCTGTCTCGGTCTGGAAGTTCCATGGAAACCTGTTCACTGTCATACCAACAGGGAAGCCTCTGCTGACAGAGCAGGGTGGTGGGCTTGAGGGGCCCTCGCAGGGGAACTCACTCCACTGTTCCATGTGGAAGGCAAGAATTGAACTGACCACAGAACCATCACTGTCCTCAAACTGGGATACTAACAGTGGCTAAGTCCTAAGATTGTCAGAAAGATTAAATGAGACAATCAGGTAAACATTCATGTAACACGTCTGCCAGCATTCCCGTAAACAGTATTGCCATGATCTCTCAATGTACCCATTTCTGGACCATCAGAGAGCTCTGTACAAAGAGCCCTCAGATTTCCCTTTAAAGGTGCCAGTTCTGGGATTAAGTCTAATATTAAAAGAAATACCAGGAACAAGAGGCCTAGGAAGAGACAAAACACAGCTCAGGTCTGGCATGTACCGTCCTCCTGGGACTGGGACCCTGGATCACTCCTGGCAGAAAGTTCCTCAGGCCTTTTGCTTTGGCTTCTGCTCTGACCACTAGCATCACACACCTGCACCCCAAAGGCTTTGGATAATCCCTGGCTGCACCCCTGGCTCCAGGCTCCACAACCAGTGTGCCAATTCAAAACTTCTGGAGGAAATTTCACATAGGCATCCAGACACTAGAACACTTATCCAAACCCAACCCTGCTGGCCTCTCTATGCGACGCTGGCCACGCCTGAATCCCCCCGGCCCACGTCTCCATGCCATCAGCCCTCCTCCCTCTCTAGACAAACGGCCTCTCTACCCACTCAGTTATTCCACACACAGGTCCAGTGCTCAGCCCTCAGCCAAGCACGCGCAAGCTCACTCTGTGTCCTCACTGCCTCTCAATAGGTCCTATTTTTCCAATCAAGTTCTGAAATTTAACTATGAGCTTGTTGGCATGAGGGCTGGGCTTGAGTTCTGCATCCACTCGGAGCGAGAATGTGTGAATCAGGACAAAAGTCATCATGGGCATGCACAAAAAACAAAAAAATCAAACTGGACAAATACAGAGTTGTTAACTTAAAAAAATTAAGAGGGTTACTATTCCAGACTCCATATATATATAACATTAAAGTTACAGATCTCTTTAGACACATCTTGACTATTTATCATACAATTTTTCATTGTAAGGTGGGGAGAAAGAAATTTAGAGATCACTCCTAAAGCCAAGTTTTTAGTAACTGTCAGAAATATGGCTGTGTACGCTGCAAATATTCGCAGAAATGACGCACAGAAAGTGAGACACGTCATACCTGGTTTTCAGGCCATGTCCTGAAAGACAAATCCATGAGACAGAACAAGCAGACGCGAACAGTAAGCAAGACCACGAAGCTGCGGTCTCACTCTCAACCCCAAGTTCATTTTCTTGGGCATGTCCTCATTCCTGGGTGAATGAAAACCATGAAACATCTCCTCTTGTCCATCACTTCATCTAGAATGAGTCTTTAAATGATGATTTCATAAGCATTTTGGTCATCAAACCCCGTAACAAATATTTCACCAGGATGTGGGTAAGTCCAGTAGGGGGCTCAATTTCAGACAGGGCCAAAAAAAGCTGGACCAGCCTAAAGCTACAGTGACAACCGCGACTCCTCTGCCATCCTTCCATTCTCTTCCTCTGTCATCCTGGGCAGATGTCAGTCCATCCCTGCATCTTTCCCTCAGAGCTCTGACATATAAAAGCAAGGCTGAGAGTCTCTCTCCACATGCTGCTGGAGCAGATGCTACCCACACCCCGCACAGTCTCGGTACAAATGTGAGCTCTGCTCCAAGTCTCGGACCAACAGTGTTAGCCCTACAGAGTCACAGGACCTCTTCATGGTTTATGTGTGATTTTCAAGGGAAACAGAGCATTCATCAAAAGCTCAAGTTGCAATAATCAATAAAACAAACAAAAACAAGTATCTATACACTCCATTTGTCACCAATTATCTGTGATAAGAAAGTAGTGCTTGCTTCCAGAGAACACACGTGAGTATTAGTAGAAATAAAACACTGGGGAGGTTACAGTGACATCTCCTTAGTTAAGACAGTTCTAATCTGAGATTATCATACTTTTCCACCCAAAGAGCAGAACTGAATACTATTTATAGCCCAGTTGTTCTTCAGTTGTCCAACAGAAGATAAATAAGAGTGCTTCAGAACAAAGATGTGTCTGTTAAGTAGCAGCCAGAAACTAAAGAATGTGAAAACAAGAATATCATGAAAATATCTGAAGTTCACTTTCCAAATTCCCCGTGACCATAATAGCGAATCACGGAAATTCCTTTTTCACACAAACCTCTCCAGAAATCATGTGTGTGAGAAGACTGTGTACAGCATGTCTTGCTCTTAAAGCAACTCTCAGATGAGCACAAATGCACCTGTCCTCAGAGATGGCCAGTGTGTTGGGCTCACACAGTCCCTACTTACACTTTTAGAATCAATTCTTACTCTAGCACTTTTAATGTATAAACATATGAATCCTTGAGATTGTCAAGGATTCATTTCACTTGGCTCCACAATCAACACCCATGGAAGCAACAGTCAAGAAATCAAAAGATACACTGCCTTCGGAAAATCTGCTACAAAGGACCTCTTTAAAGTATTCAAAAGATGTCACCTGGAAGACTAAGGTGCACCTGACCCAAACCACGGTATTTTTAATCACATCATATACATGTGAAAGTTGGACAATGAATAAGAAAGACAGAAGAACAACTGGTGCCTTTGAATTGTGGTGCTGGAGAAGAAAGTTGAATGTCCCATGGACTGCCAAAAGAACCAACAGATCTGTTCTGGAAGAAGTACAACCAGAGTGCTCCTTGGAAGCACAGATAGTGAGTGTGTATCTTACGCATTTTGGACATGTTGTCAGGAGGGATCAGTCCCTGGAGAAGGACATCATGGACATCACGCTTGGTAGAATGGTGGGTCAATGAAACAAAGGAAGACCCCTAACACAGGGGCTACAACGATGGGCTTAGGCACAGAAACAACTGTGGACATGGTGCAAGACTGGGCAGTGTTTCATTCTGTTGTGTACAGGGTCACAATAAGTTGGAACCAACTCAGTGGCACCTAATTACAGTAAGAGTGAAAATTCAAAAGAGCAGACAACTCTTCTCTGATTATTAAGGCAAGGAAACTGTACTAGCTGGAACTCCTTTGGTTTCAAGTGACAGAAACCCATCTCAAGCTACCTTAAGCTACTGACTTTCCAACTGGACAATCCGTACTGGAGCTGGATACTGAGAATTAAATGATGCCATCAAGGAACTCCCCACTCACAGCCATCCTTATCTTCTGCAGACGAGTAGACTCTATTCAAGGGGTGTGCCTGTATGTGTGTGCAAGTACATGTGCATGAAATGAAAAGACAGAGACGAAGCCATCCATCTGGAGCCTAGCTGCCTAGTGAAGACTCACAAATGTCTTTGATTAACTAACATGCCCATCTCTTGACTAATCACTGTCAGAACTTATGATCTACCTGGGTCATATGTTTGTAAGAACCAACAGGAACAAAGAGGGTAGTCTTCCAGAGATAAGGGGGAGGAGAGACACAGTCATTAAAAAAAAAAATAAAAGGATGATGCAGAGATAGATGTCATCTTCAGAACGCTATTCTAGTGTTAATACCTGATTTCTTATACTGAGAAGTATTATCCTCAATACCTGAAAATATGCCTTCATTTAAGAAAGCAAAAAACAGGGTACACCAATCAAGCACTTTGGGGAAGTAGAACGGGAAGGGGTTTGAGGAAAGAGGGATGAGGCTTGGCTACATTCTAAAAGTAGAAATGGTTTCTAACAGTCCAGTGTACTTCTGGGGCAACCGAAAATGTCTTGCTTTTTGTCACTGAAATTCTGGGTTGCAGACATTCCTTCATTTACGGGCTTTGGCTGAAGGGGGCTGCTGCCTCATTCTAAAAAACTGCTTTTTCATAAGTTTCAACTGAATCATTCTAAACATTTGCTCAAGAGCGTTCTGCCATTCTTGCTCTTCTTCTATTATTGCGTTGCTTTTTACAGATTTAGTTTCTACCTCCACCCATCAACTGAAACTCTCTGCCTTGAGTTTGAAAGAGCTGGAGAAACACACTTTTCTGAACATGTCACATGTGACCCTGAGTCTGGCCCAACTTCAGGAACTATTGAGAAGAGAAGAGTTCAGGTGGAACTTTCTCTATCCTTGGCCCCTACAAAGGCAAGTCCTGTTAATAGGATTGCCACATCCAACCGGGTGTCCAGAGACCATGAAATGGACCAGTCCTAAGGTATGGGCTGTGCATTTTCCCTCCTGGGCCATTTGAAATATTTGCTGTCATTCTGCCTTGGCACCTGGGCAACCTAGGCCATGTCTCTGTGAGAGAAGTGGGCACCTCATGCCCTGGGAGAGGGAAGGGCAAGAGGGCTTTGCCCAGTGAGCCGGGACACATCGTGACCCATCTCATTCAAGCCTATTAAAGTCTGCATGATGCATTTAATCACTGCCCAGATCCACCCGCTACGCCAGCTCTAGCTGGAAAACAGATTTCATCATGCCATCCAGAGTTTTCAGAAGCCTTGAGTTGCAGGCAAGCTGCAGCTGGACAGATGCACACTTTCAGGGAAAGGCAGGGCACAGACGCAGGTCAGTCTGGAGGTAGCCTGAGTCCCACTCAGGAGACAATGGAGACAGACACTGCCACATCCTGAGGTACTAGGAGGGCTTGATAAGCTGGGGCTTTCTCAGCCAGTAAGTGTTTTATCGCCATTTGGTTCTCTTCCCCAACCAATGCAGAACTCTCAGTTTGGCTGATGTCCGGCCTGACTGACATGTATGCTCGCCATTCTGAGACCCTGAATCTCAAGCTCCCTTCTTCTGCAATCAGGTGACAGGGCAAAGTGCATGTTCATAGCTGCTCTGCACCCTTATTCAAAAGACAAAATCTACTCTCAAAATTTTTATTGGAGACGTGTGACACGAACTCTCTGAGGTCTCAAAAGGCCACCTCAAGTGGGAGGATGAATGCAGGGGCCAAGGGTGGGAGAAAGAGACCAGTTACACAAGGAGGACAGTCAGAGACCGAAAAAGAGATTATGATCAACCAGACCTCAGAGGTAAGGCCAAGGTGGTGGCAAGGGATCAGACCCCACATACAGGCCACGTAGCAAGCTGATGGGTTAAGGAGCTGACACAGGCCCCTGAGAAGCACTGATGGCTTGCAGTCAGCAACTAACTGTAAGGTTGGAGGCTCAAATCTACCCAGAGATGCCATGGAAGAAAGGCTTGGTCACTTACTGCCAAAAGATTACAGCTGTTGGAAACTCTGCAGAGTACAGCTCCATGCTGCAACAGACAGGGTCATCACGAGTCAGTCAACTCAAGGGCAATGGGTCATAAGCTGACAAGACAGGTTGATGGACTGTATGTGGGAAGAAGAGGAAAAATAAGAAGGAGGGATGAATCCCATGGTTTGGGGCCTAAGCAACTGCCCCCTACTGAGATGCAAAACACGGGGAGGGCCAGGCTTGCCGGAGGGGAAGCTCTTAGAAGACAGTTTGGTTTTTGACATGCTGACATTCCCCATGTCTAACTGACATCCAAAAGGAACATGAGTCTGACACTCCAGGCAGAGCTTGGGAATGGAGCAAGGCCCAGGATAATCATGCGAATATGACCAATACCTGACTGGAGAGCCATGAGACAGTCATCCCACTCACTGGACTTTCACATCCGTATCTGGAAAAGTGGAGGGCCTGAGTGGTACAAACAGTTACCACACCCAGCTGCTGACCAAAAGTTGCCAAGTCCACCTAAAGGCACCTCAGAAGAAAGGCCTGGTAATCTATGCGCCTCCCCCCAAAAAAATTCAGCCATTGAAAGCACTACGTGGAACAGTTACACTCTGATACACTTGCAGTCATCATAAACCAAAATCATCAGCAACTGTTTTTTAAGTGCAAAATGGAAACAACAGTACGCTTTCCCAGTCAGTCTTTAAAAAAAAAATCACATGCACACATGCACACCCTTCAGGGTCTCCCCTCTTCTGAGTTCCCTGTACATTACAAAAGACGATTCTGAAACTCAAGAAATAGGGCTGCTAACCAAAAGTTGCCAGTTTGAATCCACCAGGTACTCCTCGGAAAGTCTATGGAGCAGTTCTACTCTGCCACTTATGAGTTGGGACTGACTTGATAGTAGTGGGTTTGGTTTGGCTTTTTTATATTAATTTAACAAAAAGAGATGAAAATCAGAGCCATGAGCCATTAACAAGGTAAACATGAAATAACTCCATGTACCCTACCACATCACTTTTGAAATATACTCATTTTCCATAACAAGCTATCAAGACCTAGGTTTCCCAGTTTGACACTCTCTCAAAGAGTTCAGTCACCCCATCCCAGGATCCGTAAAAGAGTTTAAGCCCCGACTGGAGAGAGAAATGGGAGCCCAACATGCTAGCCTTTTGGAACTTCTGTGCAAACCACATTCCAGAAAGACGCGGCTGTGGTGATTAGACACGCTCCTCTGTGAGCTGGAGTGGGAACCGGTGTGGTATCACGTTACCGGCAGACCCTGCCTACAGTCACAACCCCAAAGTGTGTTTTCCTAAAATGTACAACCACATCAGGTAGAAAACAGAGACAGCTACAAGTTCTATGTTAACTGAGAAGATTCTGAACATGCTACGGTAAATAACGAATTCATATCCATTCCAAACTAAATCAATCCCAGCCCCTCACCAGAAATTGGTTTTCTGCCAAATTAACAAGGCCTCACAGTATGAAAGGAGAAAGCCACATGCCAAGAAATAAACAACTGGTCTCCTTGGCTTCAAGGCACTTACAGTCTGTGTATGGGATGCAAATCCTATACGCAAAGCTTATCAGCAGGAGAAGACATGACAAGCGGGACAGGATGGGCGCCAAATGAACACTTTTGTTTTATTTACTGGAAAGATAAACAGTGCCAACCATGAGCTTAGCTCTAAGTGGATCCATGTGAATATCAAACAGGCTCCCACAGTTGGTAAATGGAGCAGGTGCTGAAATGAAAGTAACTGTCCAAAGTATATGCCAGTCTGGTCCCTGAGATGCTGGAAAGACTTCTGGCGTCAATTGAGTTACAGGAAGTAGCTCTCTGAGAGAGACTGTAAGCACCCCGCCGAGTCAAGTTCATGCACGCACTCAAGAAACTGAAGTACTCTGTTTGTATAACCTGTGTCTCCCTAAACCTATTTTAGGAGGGAACCGTTTTTCCCAGTATCCCTATTAATACTCAGTGAGAAAAATTATCAGGAAACACTAGCCGACAGCTGCCAAAGTCTTTTCCCCCAGCACAGAAGGACATGGCATTGAGAAAGGCTCCAAGCTGATTGGAGGCTGCCAACAATCCCTGCATGGTCTTAAACATAGCAGCGACACATGGCCGCTCTTCAAAATAGGTACATTTTCCCAGAAATATAATCCAGGGTCATGTTCCTAGCCAAGGTCATATACAGCATCAAATAAATCATCTCTTTGCCCAAAAATGTCATGAAAACAGAGATACTACAATTAAAAAAAATTTCTCCCATTACATGAAGGCCCTCCCAGACCTCCAAAGTAGCTCTCAATGTACTGCTTATACGCAGAGGGCTATGATGTACCTAGGAAACGCTGATGGCCTAGTGGTTAACTGTTACGGCTGCTAACTAAAAAGTCAGAAGATCAAAACCACCAGGTGCTCCTCGGAAACTCTATGAGGCAGTTCTACTCTGTCTTTTGGGTCACTACCAGTCAAAAGTGACTCAACAGCAGTGGGTTTTGGGGCTTGAGGTGTACCTAAAGTATATATGACTTGTGCTGTGAATTACATCCAATGAATATACATGTATTCATAAAACACTGATAGTATCAGCTGGCTTTCAAACCTATGTACTGACTTGGAAAAGGACAGTGAGAATGACTGCATAAATGAAGAATGCACTCAGTGTCACTGAAGTGTCTATGCAGACACTGCTGAACTGGTGTATGTTCTACTGTATGTCTCCTCAATGACAACAATGAAATAAATAGGTGTTGTTTTGTTTTTAACCTATTAATGTTTTTAAAAAACAATCCCTTTGTTTGCCTGTTTTGAAGGTCAAGGGCCTTGAGGAGGTTCACTTAGAGGACTGAGTCTCCTTTGTGGGGCAGGGTGGAGTCAGGGCATCTCTCTTCAGGGAAGCTTGAACTTTCTCTTTTATTCCATGCCCCTAGAGACATAAAATCATTCCAGTCGTGTTGAGTCTAACTCTTACACACTGCTGATAGTTGCAAAACTGAGACCTTTCCAGGAAACTAAAATAACTTTTGTTCCCTGTTTACTCTCTTCCCTAGGAATCTATTCTAACAGAGTAAGTAACAGGAGCAGGGAGAAACAAAGATTTCTACACAAAGATGTTCATCACAGGATTGTTTAGAACAGCAGAGACAAAAGGAGAACATTTCAAGGCCAAGTTATATGGCACTGATTAGGTAAACTGGAATTTAATCGTATTATGGACTGATTCATGTGGTCCTTAAAGAACCTTAAGATTTTTAATGACATGGGAAAGTGCTTCTTAACTACAGCAATTTTCCTTTTAAATGGATACAAGGCTGGAAATATATGATGAGGTCAAGTGTATTAAAAACGGATATAAATTATTAGAGGAAAAAGTCTAGAAGGAAATACACCAAATTATTCATAATGCAATCCAAGTGGGAAATTATGGTTTATTTTTCTAAATTGTTGACAAGGAATATAGATTTTATAAATAGAGAAAGCTATGTACAAAAATTCATTTCACTTACTTTAGAGGTTGGCTGTTTACCAAACATTAGCAAGTCTTATTTTTAAATAAGAGCAATCACTAAAGATTTCAATTTCAACTGAAGAAAGATGATTTTGAAGAGAAGACTCAGTCATGGGGGGAACAGATAATAGCTATTTTCAAATATCCAAGACATGTAATTTGAAATATGAGCATAATGAAACAACACTTAGATCAAGGAGTGAGCATTTCAGGGGTAGGACTTCAACTTAATAGAAGAGTCCATACTGAACCAAAAGAAGACAGAATTCCCATCCTTGGAAGTGACTTCAAGTGCAGCACGAACAACAGACAAGCACCTAACACCGACTCAGCCTCCCAAAGGAGAGAACTGAGTTAGAGGACTTGTGATTTTAAGGTGGCAATTTTCAGACATTCCAATCTGACGGGGATAAAACTGTGGTTACATGATCCTTGGTCAAGTAGTTCCTATTACCATAGTGTCAGCTGCCAAAATGTGAACCCAAACCTCAAGACCTTCAGAATTCTTCACTGCAGGGTAGTTTCTGGATGGAAAGAAGGATGCTTTGGACTTTTGACTCCCTTTTGCCCAATTCACCACCATTCACTCCCTTCAAAGGACTACTAACCTCATGACATACTCATCGCTTTATGAAAACATTCCTGTTTTTACAGGGCCCATGGCTTCACTCTCAATTTTCAGACAGAATACATATCTGTCTGTGAAATGGGAAAGTTCTGATTCAGCAGCCACTAGGAAACACATGCCAAGTATTCTAGAAACTCGGGCTGAGTCAGAGATAAAGAGATGAAAGAGAGGGTGGAGACAGCCAAGGGGGAAAGCCTTCAGGAAATCAGCACATGTTCCCAACCTCTGTCGCCCCCCAGGGCCTCACCAGGCCCAGGGCAGCACACCTGTTCTTCCTGCAACGTGTCCCTAACATTTACACCCAGAAACCAGATCCCTTGCCAATACCACAGCCCCTCCAGTGAGGGGCTCCCTCAATCTACCCCCTCTGCCCAAGCTGGCCTGGGGGCTCCTCGTAGTGCTCCCCTGGGCAGTGCTTACTGCATCCCAGCACCATAAATTTGCCCCTTCCTTCCCCAGTCATCCTTGCAGTTAAGAGGTCGGGCACTCTGGAGTCAGTCTGTCTTCTTTCACATCCGGACTCCTACACTTGAAAACTTGGGCAAGCACTTAACTTCCCTGTGCCCAGTTCCTCCTCTGTAGAAGGGGGCTGCCACAAGTGCCTACCACACAGAGTTGTCGTGATGTTCGACAAGCTGGTATCTCTAAAGAACAATGTCTGGCACAGAGGAAGCACTGCACGCTCCCTTGCTATTGTTAAATCACTGGCCCTTGAATCCACTTTCTCTCAGTATCTAAAACACTTCTTCCCACACTCGAAGCCATCACTGAATATTTGTAGAATCGGTAAATGAATCAATGACTGAATCTACGGTAATCACAAGACCTATTAAAGCTACTCCCCTCAGTTTGGGGGAAGAAAAGGGAGAATTCCTTACATACATACATTCTAAGGAAGACAGAAATTTAAGAATCAATATCAACCCTAAGAAGCCCCCATTAAGAGTCTGAATTGCTCTCCATTTCACACCAGATTGTCTGGGAGGCTGTAAACCCCCTGTCTTAGTCTCTTCGGCAGGATACCACCTCCTCTCCAGATCTGCTCCTCTGCTGATACTGTCCGTGCATCAACACACACCTTCCTTGGTTTCCTCAGCATCAGCATCTAAGCCATCACCAAGTTCTGATGCTGTTCCCTTCAGAGGATGCCTCACCTGTTCGTTTCCACTATTCCCACTGCTGGCAGCTTTACACAGGTGACCATATAGGGCAACAGCCAAGACCCTCAGTGATTTTCCAAGGAGATCAGGGCTGTATCCCAGATCCCTACCACTGTCCTAGCCCAGGCCATGCTCTCTGTGCCCTCAGGACAGTACATGGGTTGACTGTTGCCTGAAATGTTCTTATACCCCACCCTCCTCTCCCATACCTTCAGCCGGCAAACTCTAGTTGGTCTTCCACATCTCACTGTCAATGTCATTTTCTCACCAGGTCGTCCTGGGGCACAGCTGTGCTCTCTATCAACTTCTCAGTTGAAATCAGAACTCTCTGGTCATACCGCTACGGGCCCACACTGCTTCTCCCGGCATGCAATTGGAGGTGCCCCCAGGGGTAGCGGCTGTGACTGTCCTGTCGGGCCGCAGCACCTAGACACAGCCGCTCGGCACACAACAAGTGCTAGTAAAGTTCCGCTGGCGAAGACAAAATGCTACCCAGGCCAAAACCCCATCAACAGACGCACGCGCATTTATTAGCACAGAGAATGCTCTCACGGTAGTTTCTGGTTATTAATTATAATTAGGTTCTCCCAAAACTTTTCAGAAACAAAAAGCAAAGATTCATCATGCCCTCCGTGCTCACTGGAAAACGCTCATCGCAGGTGACACAGGCCTCGTCTTAAGTTTTCCTCATTGCGCTGCACTTCCTGAGAGTCCCCCGCTCCTTCAGCATTTAAGTAACAGCAAACGGAAAGGTACACACCACTGTCTGACAGGCTTTGTTCCTCAGGATACAGGCCACTTTCTCATTCCATACCTCCAAGCTCATTACACAACAAAACACACAAGAACAAGTAGCACAATGAATGCAACCTCAAGGTAAAATTCCACATCTACTTCAAAAGGAAACCCCCAAGAAAAAATTGCAGGAACTTTTGAAGCTTTTTGCTGTTTTCTAAGACACATACCATACCAAAATACTGCCATTTTCGGTACAGAATCGCTTTTTTTGCTGGGTACAAAGGAAGTTAAATGAAAGTCTTTGTCTAGCAAAGGCACCGGGGGCGGTATCCAGGGAGTAGCTCCTACCCCCGCAGCAAGCAGGCCGCAGCAGGCAGGGCAGCCGGGGTGGACTCAAACACCATCCTGCAAGCACTGCTCGGCTGCTTGGCAGTCATTTCTAAGAGGATAAAAAGAGCCAACAATTAACCACATAAATGTAAAAATACTAAAAAGAACAAGAAGCTAGTTAAACTAAAAAATAAGATTGGGGAGAGAGCAGAGAAGGGAGATTGAACCATGTGGTCTGTCTTTGAGACTTTAAGAAGCCAATACATTTATGGAAGAGTATGGGGAGAGATGGAGTCCCCAGACAGTACCTACAGTTGATGCACTCAGATGCTAATGGAGGAGAGGGCAGACTTTCAAGGGCACCCATGGGGCCTGGGAAGAAAGGCCTGGCAACCTGTCTCCAGAAAAGAAGCCACTGAAAACCCTATGGAGTACAGTTCTACTTGGACACACACAGGGTCACCATCAGTTAGAATCAACTCAATAGCAACTGGTATGGGGCAGGGGAACACTGATCCACTATATAAACTCCCAATCTGGGGCCAGCCAATCAAGACCCCAAAACCACTGCCTTGGTCAAGATGGGTCTGACTCATAACGACCCTAGAGGTCAGAGTAGATCTGCCCCATAGAGTTTCCAAGGAGCACCTGGAGGATTCAAACTGCCGACCTTTTGGTTAGCAGAAGTAGCACTTAGCCCACTATGCCACGAGGGTTTCTGCCACTCAAGACAGCATATCCAATCATTTCCTCTCTCCTCTGAATACAGTTTAGGAGCGCCTGCATTGTAACAAACAGGATGCTGTATCAGTCATAAGACTAAAATGTATAGGGCTTGTTTTCTAAGTATTTGATAAATATTACTTCACTTGTTAAGAACATTTTATCCTACAGATCAATATTTTATAGAGTGGTAGCCTACATACTACACAGAAAAAAAAAATCCAAACAGATTAAGATATTCTGACAAAATGTTTTAAATTTCCATATTAAAATTCTGCCCCAGATGGATACTAGGAAAAGTTATTTTCTCAGCAACCTGTAATAGTCACAACGTCTAATAACTCACAACAAACACTGAACACTTCTGTTTTCAAAATTAAATCTTAGAAATAATTATGAAATAACTTGAAACCCAAAAGTTACAACAAATCCAAATTTCAGAGAAATGAGGAAGCAATCCTGAGATAATTATTTTGAAACACATCTGATGAAACCATGTGATATGACAACATTTTACTTAAAAGTACAAAAAATAAAATACGAGAAAGAACTCAAGCATTTGGAGAAAAGTCAGCCATTCATCAGGAAATCTGAATATGAATCAGACCCTTCTGGCTACTAATGTACTGTACATACACCCAAATGATCCAACAGCCATAATTCAGAAGGCTTCCTTTATAAATACAGACACAATGTAGCTGCCAAAATTGTTGTTAGTAGACACATTATTCAATAACAACAAAGCCATTATAAATCTGCAGCCCCAAATGCATGAATCCTCTGCTCCCAAAATATACATGGCCAGGTGAATACAGAAGTCACGGTCCACAGGCTTCTTGCACCCTACTTTCCCATCTGCATCTACTGATTCTTCCTCCCTGGAGAGTCACACCTTTCAGCCCTTGATGTCAAGTACAGATTGCAGAAAAGCACAATCACAAGGGGGACTCATCTAGCCAAAGTCGCCACTCAGTGGCCACAAGCACTCAGCATTTCACAAACTGGGTTCCCTTTTGCCAAGTGTATGGCTTTCCTCCTGCTCTTCCCATCTTTCCAACCTGTCCTCCCCCACCAGCCCACAACCCTTCTGCAACAGCCACTCCCCAGGTCCCGGAGAGCAGGCACAAAAGCTGGCATCACAGTGACCAACTGTGGCTCCGCTGCACAAGGGTCGCCATCTCAAAGGTGGTGGGTGGATGCTGCAAGGTGCTGCTTGCTATGGTGAACACGCCTTCTGTTAAACAGCAGAGGAAGAAGGGACTGAAGTCTCCCCTCACTACTTCTCTGGCCAAAATCTCTATGAGCTCTAGGAAAACTTCAGTGACCATCTCTACACATGGAAATAAGGTCCTCAGAACCTAAATTATGCCAACGCCTCTTGATGCGATTTTTAGGGTGTAGGTATGGCTTAACGGGAGACAGCATTCATAACCCCTCACTGAATGGACAAATTCTTACTCTTTCATATATGTCAAGCTCTTGAGTATGGGGCCCATGGAGCACCATGCCACAGCTGTGAGGTGCTGTCCTCTCTGAGGCACTGCCAGGACGAGACGCTACATCTTCTCATGACACTCAAAGACAGAAAAGACCCCCCCAATACCTTACACATAAAAGTCCTTTTCTCTCTAGCTGGAAATCGTGTGAAAGCCTCACCAGGCATTGCCGAAAGCAGAAAATGAATTTCAAAGACTGAACCACATTTGGAAATTCAGGGAGGAAAATGCAAAACAAAGAGGCCACATTGTGCCACCTCTAAGCAAACCATGTAACTACCACACTTTTTTTTAAAATCTTTGTATACTGTGAAGACATTTTTAGTATGGCATTCACTTTTCTAAGCAAAATCTGCACCAGAAGCCTGAGTCAGCAATTTTTCATGTCTATGTCACTGTCCCTGATGATGTCCCAACTCACAGGAAGCAAAACAGAATGAACCTCGGAAGGTTACCTTGCACACCCCTTAGAAGAGAACCCACCACAAGGCCCTGAAATGGCAGTGGGGACATGGATCAGGTCCTCGCTCTAGCTATTAACACAGCGTGTGACATTGGGCAATTCACTTGGCATCTCTGGGCCTCAGTTTCCTTTTCTGAGAGCAAGTTGGGCCTAAGTAATACGAGGTCACTTCCAGTCCTGAAATCTTGACATTACAGGAGCATGTCTAAGGTGCATCCACTTATTGTGGAATGAGGGAAAGATGACATTTCTACCAAATGTCAGCCTTCTATTTGCCTTGCACCATAGGAAATATAGGACATGATTACAAAGGAAAAGTTCAAAATGTCCTTTTATAGAAATAAGTTATTATATATATATAAACACACACACAAACCCAGAGAGAAACTCTCATATTTATTTATAGAAAACCCACTGCTGTCAAGCTGATTTCAACTCACAGCAACTCTACAGGACACAGTAGAACCACCTCATCAAGTGTCCACAGAACGCCTGGTAGCTTCCAACTGTCAACCTTTTGGTTAGCAGCCACAGCTCATAACCACTACACCACCAGGGTTTCCCATATATATGTATGTGTGTGGGTGTGTATATATGCACACATATAAACTTAACACTTATATGCTAGAGACATAATTCATTAAATAATGTATACTCCATTGTAACAGGCTAAAAAATGAGGAGACAGTCTGAAATGTCCCACAATCTGTCTTAAAGATTTTTCTACTTAAGAAAATAATTTTGCAATCTCTAAATTAATATGGAAAATAGAGGCAAAATATATTAACAGATAACATTTTTCATGATACTTAAATAAAAAATACATGAATTGTTTCATGTTTTGCATAATTCTACCTGTCACAGATTCATTATAAAAATGTTTCTCATTAATTATTTCTAAAGTATGAAGTCCATCTCATGCTATAAGCACACAGAAGGGAACAGTCTAATAAGGCTGAGCTATCTTCTCCAGAGGTTAACTTATAAATTTCACTTTCAGAACCCAGAAAATCCTAAGAAAGTGCATTAAAAATATATGTCAACACACACTTTATGTTGCAGTGTCTTAATATAAAAAAAAAAAATCTTTCCTGTATCAAACCTACCCATGGATATACAGATTAATATGTCTTTCCAAGTTCACTTCTGCTCTAAGTTTAGAATCAATCAACCCACCTCCCACCCCACCCCACCCCCCAAATTCTAACGTTAGTGTAGAATATTATCTTCCAGCAAATATTATGATACATTATGGGGACTGGTTGGCACTTGTAAGCTTCACATCCAGGGCTTCCTTTTGGAGTTTTCTGATTTACTCTGACTCCACTTTCCATCCCCCAAAAGGCTTTTTCAAGAAATGTTTTTGGTGGGGGTTTTCCTTTTTTTGTTTGTTGGTTTGATAGCATTTTCAGTCTCCCCATACTATGGTGATGGTGTCCCATTAACTGGACCCCATAACACTAGAATCAGTGAGTGCAGAAAAGGGATAAAGGAAGACTCGGAAAGACAGTACCTTACAGATACAAACCATATCCAAACAACATTCCCCACCACCAAAAATTTTTTTTTTCCCCAAGAAAGACAGACTGACAAACAAGGCCTGTTATCATCAAAATACCTTTCTCTTCATCTCCCCCCAAAGGAAACGATTGTCTTCATAAAGGCACTTACGACAATGTGGGCTGGGGACGGCGACCGGGCGTCCTTGAGGGCTTGTCGACTCTGGAGGCTCCCTGCTTGAACATCAAGCAGAGGCCATTTCATCTGCAGATACTGGACGGGGGAAACAAAAAGGAAAACAGGGAATTTAGAACAGAAATGCAAAACAGCTGGAACAACAGATAACAGCGAACAGGAGTCCGAGACGGAAAAGCTTAATACCACACAAATAACAAAACAAACAAGATGCGAGCAGGTCCGTCCTTATCGGTCATGTTCAACATGACCTAGAGCACTGGTAGTCTTTGCATTCCACCTAGAGAGTTGCTTCTGCTAAAACGATGTCATTGATCCCACCTTGTCTAGACAAGGCGGAGGCGAAGGGACAGGGAGAGGAAGGGAAGAAACACAGGCTATTCCTAAGAAGACAGCAAAAAGGAATCTCAAGATAGCCATGTCCTAGGAGGCCATCACTCTGAATCTGCTCTTTCAGAGAACTGTTGACCTTCCTTTTAAAAATGTCGTCATGTTTCCTTTTAAAGAAGGCTGAGTACATGTGGGCAACCTTCTTTACCCAGCAGAGGCTACCTGAGTGAAGTGAGGACAAAATTCCTCATCCCCTCTAAAAGCCTACAGAACAAGAGCATTTTTCAGTAAAAGACACACAAACAGGGCACAACGCAACTTATACGTCCATCTGCAAACCTCTACGCACCAGAAAAATCCGTTGATACGTGGAATTTTAGTCCAATAATAAAAATAACGGTATAAGCCAATTACCTCTATCCCATCCTTATCTGGGATATAGAAAATGAAAACATGGGCACAAGAGAAAGAGAACAGTTTGGTCAGTAGTGATATATCAGCTCTTAGTCATACCTGAACACTCAACTGATCTATCTCCCCATTGTACTGACAGGAAAACTGAGATGAAGTGGCTTGTCCAGTCACAGAGATATTTAAACACGTATGCTGGCTGCTTCTAGGCATATGATTTGGGCTAGTGACATCACCGTCCATTAACAGGCGATCTTTAGACAATCAAACAAAACTTGGACACAATTATACAGTTTTAACAAGAACATCAATACCAGCCTTGGCACCTCTAAAGGCCAGTGACTAAGGCATCACCTAATTCTTGTAGGTTATATAAGATGGCTGCTTGATCTTTTCAGACACCCAAAGCAAAACAGATGGCTAGTTTTAACATTAATTACACAGGAACTGTTACTCAAGCAGTATCAGTTAAACTTGGCCTTGTGCACCACTTTCTTCCTAAGAGTTATACAGATACAACAACATCTACCCTCAGGAAACTTAGGTACCAGTGCGGTAACACGCACGCACACACGCACACATGCACACACACACACACACACACACACACACACACACGCACGCACGCACGCACACATACACACCACTGCAGACCGAAGCAGTGAAGCTGGGGAGCTATGACAGACACACTGTTCCCGGGGAGCATCAAGAAAGAATGCAGCATTTCTCAGGAAAAGAGACTTAGAAAAGGCCACACTGAGTAGGCCTTGAAATATAAGATTTGAACAGGAAGGGAAAGGACTGCGATGGATGTTCCAGAAAGAAGAGGGAAGTCTCAGCAAATCAACATGAGAAGGGGAAAGGTGAAAGCCGTCTACAAGCCCACTGATTGGATTTCTCAAAGATAAGACCCCTCTAGCCAACTAAAACCAAACTTGGTCACAGCTAAAGCCAGAAGATCCTTACCCACAACTACCTGCCAAAATGCTCGGATATTTTTCCAACACACATGATGCCATGGTTAAGTGCTAGTCTCCCAATCACAAGGTTGGTAGTTTGAAGCCACCAGCTATACTGCTGGAGAAAAGACCCTCTCGTAAAGATTGCAGCCTACTACACTATTAATGGACATTTTCATCAAAGATTCTATACAAGAATCCTAATCAAAAATGGGAAATATAAAACAAAATTTCAAATTCTCATGGCATCTAGACTTCATGGAGCCATGGAGGCTGGATGAACCCCCAAAACTAATGCCTTGCCTTGAGACAAATCTTTAAACCTTAAACCAAAAATACTCTCTGAGGTCCTCTTAAAACTGAACAATAATTTAGCTTAGCTAGTAAAGAACGTCAGCCTTGAGCACTAACGCTCAAATTTTAAGATCTATCTATATGGATCAAACAGACAACAGTAACTGAAAAAAAGATTTGATACAAAACTCAAGAGACAGTGACTTTATGTTAACGGGGGTGAACAGCTCTGAAAACGAGGCTGAGAATGGCTGCACAGATCACAGAAGTCACCAATGTCACCGAACTGTACATACAGGAGACTGTTGTGTGTTCTGCTGTACACATTCTCAAGACAAATAAAATTATTTAAACATAAAATTACAGTCTAGGAAACCCTATTGGGCAGTTCTGCTCTGTCACATGGGGTCACTAGGAGGCAGAATGGACTCAGTGGCAGAAGACCAAAAAACATGTAGACAAGAGCAAGGAGCAAGGAAGTACCTTCTACAACTTCAGAAAACCTTGACCTAGAAGCCTCCTCCAGTGAGGAAAACCTGGTTAGTAACGGTGGCTCTGCTGGGATCCTGTCCTCACAAGGTTACCTTACACCTTGGCCCCTCTGGACCTCTCTAGTGTTTCATCAGTAAACTGAAGGGGTTGGTCTACCTCTGATGGGGATGGAGGTAAAGGGCGGGCCCAAAGTACTGAAGGACTTCTAGGGTTTCAGGCCCCTAGACAGTAGATACCAGCAGAACCCCTCTCCCCCTGCTTGCAACCTAGCCTTTTCCAAATACCTACTTGGGCAGCATATCACCCGGGGTTCAGAACCACGGAAGCGAACGTTTCCAGGGTCTCCCTCAGTCCTGTGACACAAGCATGTGTGTCTCTTCTACCCTGTCACACCGCGACTGCTTGCCTGTCTCACACCCCACATAGACAGAAGGGCTTTACTGGCCAACACCACTCAACAAAGTCACTACCTAGAGATGAACCAAAATGGACACCCACAAACACTTGCTCCTCTCTCTATCCCTTGTAAACCAGTGACCAAAAGTGTCTAGCTGAGTCACTAAACAACCACACCTCACTCTACCTCAGCACAGGGTGGGGAGTGTTCAATTAATGGACTTATGTTTTATCTCTGACCATCTGCTAACTGACTGGACTGCATCCTGATACCAGCTCCACGAAATCAGGAGATTTAGGCTTTGTTGCAGGTGACAGGCCTAGCCCAAGGACCAACCCTACCTGAGAACTGTCATTCCCATAATGCAATATTAATGTGGAGACTTACAATTCTTTACATAAAAGCTTCATTGTGTGCCATACCCAATCTCCGCAGGCTACCTGGACCACATATTTTTAAGAGCCCACATTTCAGCGCTCCGAGCCTGCAATAGACATAATTTTCAATTACGTTAGGGCAGCCCAGGATCACTGCCTATATAACATTACTGGTTGGAGGAAATGAGACTCGGCCCCACTGCCCAGAGAGGGCTAACTGAATCCAGATGGCGGAAGACAGTCCCGTCCTGTCGACCTGCAGGGCACTCCTCAGTGACTGTCCCCACCTCTCCTTCCCAACGCAACTTGATGCCACAGAGGCAAGGTCCCCACACATCCACATTCATGTACCTTGGATCTGGCTTTCTGGCTGAGAAGAGCTGGGGGGTGGGAAGGAGGGCAGTTTGTGGGTAAACGTTATGCCAGGATTTTTAAAAGGAAACAATTAGCCTCCTTCCAAAAGTGATGGGTTTCCCAGGTTCCTTGTCTCCTGCTACTGGACCTTATTAATCGGGAAAATAAATAAATAAATGGAAGAAAAAGGAAATTAGGTACTGTTACGGCCTAGAGGAAAAGCTTTTCCTTCCAGGACATATTAAGCAACAGAAAATTCGATTCTGATGATCCTAAAGGCAGAGCAGAAGGAACAGGCATCTCAAAATTCCGAAAGGGCTGGAACGCCACGCCAGATTTTCCCAACTATTCGACGATGATTTTACATCCTTTCTCTTTTGGGGGCGGGGGTGGGGGTGTTCCCACCATCCCACTCTAAAAACAACACTGGTTTCAACTCTCTTCCTCTCTGACTGCTCCACGTGGAAATTATGAATTGCCTAGAAAAACATTAAGCTTTTCAACAAACTGCAATCAACCAGGGCTGTGGGAATTCCTGCCTTGAAAACTGCTGAAATGGAGTCAGTTCCAAAACTAAGGCCATTTTGGCTTAAGCATTTCATCCTTTGTTTAATAATAATGTTCTGATCATGGCCCATTAGGGTTTCCCCCCAAATCATATTTTATGATATGTCTCAAGGAGCTTAAGTTAAGCTTTGGACCACTGGGCAAAGTCCCGAAATACATGCAAACTTCAATGGCCTAAGAGAAACCAAAGGGGTTTTTTAAAAGCCTGTTAAATTGTCAGCAAGCAGAAAAAGGTAAACGTCTCTAATTTCTCCTCTTCTACCTCTACCCATAAAAAGGGGGTACAAAAGGCAAGCAGGAGGTTCTTCCAAATCAGAATGTCTCTAGGATCCAGCTTCTGCAGTGACAAAACCCAAAACCAAACCCACTGAATCAGCTCTAGCTCAACTCGACCCTGCAAGGCCAAGCAGAACTACCTCACAGGTTTTCCAATGCTGTCATCTTTTACAGAAGACTGTCACATCTTTCTCCCACAGAGTGGCTAATGGGTTCACATCGTTAATGTTTTGGTAGGCAGCCAAGCACCTCCACTGCTGCGCCACCAGGGTTCTTTCGCCTCTGCAGTAATCGGTGCCTGTTCAAGTCAATGATAGGATCTGCTCCCCAAAAGCCATCTTCATCCTTGCAAACTCAGCATCAGGGACAAGGGTGGCACTAACAGACTGGTCAGAGAATCTGCCTCCTGGGGCTGTTTCTGAGGACTCTGGTCAAATTCAACAGGCTGAGGAGGAAGCTGCCAGGAAACTCCACATCTTGATAAATCACCCAGGCTGCTTCATGGCACTTCATTTACTCCATTCGACAGATGAACGGGCAAGTACAACTCATCCTTCTATTAATTCAGGTCTAGGGCTGGCCAGCTTCTTCTCCAAGTATCAGAGAGTACATATGTCAGGCCTTGCGAGCCCAACCGTCCCTGTCACAGCTTCTCAACTCTGCCTCTAAGAGAGATGCTGCCAGAGACAACACAAAAACCAATGTGTATGGCTATGTTCCAATAAAAATTTATTGACAGACCCTGAAATTAGAATTCATATTATTTTCACTTATCAGGAAATAGGAGTCTTCCTTTGATTTTTTTTTCCAACCATACCATTCAAAGACATATAGTTCATTTGTAGCTCACAGTCCATAGGAAAATGGGAGGTAGGGCTGGCCTTAGCCCCTGGGTCCTAGTTTTTCACTCCTTGAGTGAAGGAGGGAGGAAAGGAGAGGAAGAGAGGGAAGGGGGAACAGGAGAGAGAGAAGGAGGGATGAGGGGACGAGGTAGAATCATGTCAGTCAAGACCACTTCCTTCGCCAGGCCCTAAGTCCAGACGGCCAAGATCACACAGGAAAGCCTGTTTGGTGGCCCAAGAGCAACATTTTGGAATGAATCGGCACTGGCAGGCTTGAATTTGGGGGGAAGAGCCTCGAAAAGAACCTGAGTCCTTTGGCCATGGATCCCAGTCACAAGGTTTAACCACCAGACCACAATCTCACCAAAATAACTACCCCCTCCTTTCCAAATTGGAAGTTTGAAAAATCTCTCAGCAATTCTGACTGGAAAAGGTCCACGTGTTCAGAAGTTCTCATCCACTTCCCAGGAGACACTGGCGAGGTCTCGCATGTCATCAAATCGCCACCAAATAACACCAGGGGGAAACACTGCAGGTTACGTGTGACACGCTTTGGATACAGTGCAGTCAAGTTTTTAGGTACGGAAGCTCTTTTCTCCAGAGCTTTTCAACACACGCCCCTTGCATAACAGAACTGGAATGATATAAACCATCCTGCCAAGTCTGCCACCACCAACAGATGGCATTAGCCAAGATGTAAGACCAAGTTCAGGTGGGAAGTACCTGAACAGACTGTGCAAGGGGATGAAACTCATTTCTTCCTGAAAAACCACATCCTATAAGAAGTCTGGAAACCCTGGTAGTGTAGCGGTTAAGTGCTACAGATGATGACCCAAAGGCTGGCAGTTTGAATCCATCAGATACTCCTTGGAAACTACGGGGCAGTACTACTCTGTCCTATAGGACTGCTATGAGTTGGAATCAACTCAAGAGCCACAGGATTGGGTACAGAAAGTCTATCAATCAGGAAAGGGCTGATTTCAAAATGTTTTGCCCGCCTGGTATGAGTGCCAGGGACAGCAAGCTCTCAGTTTATCAAAATGCAACTTTCAAGTCTTTTCAGACTGCCAAACAAACAATAAAATACATTTTCTGCCTAAACACCCCAAACACAAGACCCACTGCATCCAAAGTCCTTCACTCTTCCTCCCCTTCATGAAGGCTTGTTCCCACCGTCCCCAGGTAGTCTCATCATGGGCCACCCATCCTAACTCTTCCACAGATATGCATTAAGGAAGTGGAAGAAACATGATTATGATTTTCAGATCAGTGACTACAGAAGGAAAGGCCACCAGAAGCCACTGATCACAAGAGGAAAATACCAGAAAAATTCAATAACTGAGAAAATAACTACAGTACCAAACCCTGTAGCAGACACACATTTCCGTAGGGGCTCGTCTAAGATCCATTTGAAAGATACATGTCCCCATGCACACAAGTCTGTTAAGGGGTGGCTATGTTGGCCTCTCTCTGAATTCACTCTTTTCTTAGAAACAGAAGATGAGAAAATCCAGCCCGTTTAAAAAAAAAAGTAATTTTACCCTGAAGGTGGGGTAATCCAAATTTATCCAGAATGACTGCATAAGAAGTTGTGATAATTTAATAATTAGACAGTTTTCCAGAAGTTAGCAGTATTCAAAATATGCCTAACATTCAAACCTGGTAAAATGATTACAAATGTCACTTCACCATTTCAAAATCTGTTCAATGGATTTTTCTCCACAGATGCAGAAGGTATAGGAGATTAGGCTGCTTTGTCCTGGGCTAAAGAACATTCTAGAAAATTTGTTTTATTTTTTATTTTTATTTTTTGAAAAATCTACAGGGAACATGAGAGATTCCATTTTGCCTATAAGGCATGGCTGCCTGCAAAAGAAATTCAAGAAAGGGTATCATCTAGTTGTTAGATTCTGGCACATGTTAGGATGTACTGCTGTCACCTGAGGAAAGAAAACTGTAGACCTCAGAAGGCTGGGTGCACCCCAATCTCACAGACAAATAACACCACAGAAAACATTCGCTAAGATGTTAGGGCTGCCTTTGATTGATTGTTTGAATGAAGCGCAACCAAGTAGGGACTCAGAAATGTTTCCCTTCAAGTCACTATCCCACCTCTCAACATGAAAGGAACACGGGTTAGGGAGAGACAGTCACACCTTGGGACCTGTATAAGCAATATTTTTAATAGCTTAGTTTATCTATTTCTATGTGCTGGTTGCTAAAAGATTTTTTAACGACATCTTTACATATAATTTTGTTTTTTAATCCACATCATAACATTCAAAAGGATGTTACATATCACTTAACATTTGCAGAGTAATTTAAAGCTCATAGTGTCCCAGGAGGTACAAATGGTTAACTCGTTCAGCTGCTACTTCAAAGGTCAGAGGTTCAAGAACACTAAAAGAGGCTTCAGAAAGGCCTGGCAACTACTTCTGAAGAAAGGCCTATGTAGCACACAGTTCTAGTCTGAGACACATGAGTTCACCATGAGTCAGAATTACCTCAAGGGCAACTTTTTTTTTAAGTAGTCTGTAACTATAATCACAATACCCATCAAAGAGATGGGCAGGAAGTTGTTAACAATATTACACCAAGGAGGAAACTACAGGCAACAGCGCCAGACAATGCCCACCCGTGGTCACAGGCCAGTCCACAGTCAAGTCCATGGGCCTCCAGATCTCACTCACTACATCTGTCCCCTCTGTCTTCCTAGGGTTTCTATCAGTGGCTAGGCACCTTAGCCTGAAGGCCATTCAGGGATTAGTGTCTCAAGATGTGTGGTTAGGAGAACGTCCTCCAACGTCCCTAAGTAATAAAACATCCTTCTCCAGCATCTATCATCTCTCCCTCCAGGTAGCTAGGTAGAAATAAAGTTATTTCCTTCCAAGGGCATTTTTCTACTGAGCCACTGGTAGTAAGGGTAGGAAAAAAAACAAACAAATAACAGGAAAGGAATCCAATAACCAAAGCTTGGGATTCACTGCCATCCTTACCTCGTTGGCCATTCGATAGCCTCGCCCCTTGGCTATTTTTGCATGGGCCAGGTCAGTGGTTCTGCAGGGAGGTGACTGTACAGCAGCTCACCGAAGCACAGCCTGGACAGAATGTCTCTGTGCCCTTCCCTTCACACCCAGATGGCCTCCTTAGGCCAAGGAAAGTCACTCTTGAAATTATGCCTGTGTGCTCCTGGGAGTGGAGGTGGCAAGGAAAAGTTCATAAACCTATTCTTCAGGCCCAACTCTGCCACCAACTGGGCAAATGCACTTACCTTTTCAGTGGACGAGACCCTCCCACTCTCTGGGTATAACTCCATAGGAGGAAACTGGGGAGGAGCATCTAAAAATCTCTTTCTGCTCTGAAGTGTGCATTCCTGCACGCAGCACTTACCAAGCATATGTTATGTGTCCAGTGTGGACTAATGTTCTAAAGTCTACAAAGTCATGGAAGACCCAGCCAGTGGGTCAATAAGCTAATGGTACACAAACTAGCACAAAGGAAATAAGCAGAAACACTGTAAATAAGGGTTTGATTAATAACAGTGACACAGCCCTGCAGTTTCCAAACCCAGCTGGTGTGTACAGGGACACGTAGCTCCCGGCCCACTCCACGTCTACTGAATCACAGTGGAGTAGAGTCAGGACCCCGAGCCCACAGCTGTTGAGTTGATCCCAATACACAGCGATCCTCTAGGCCAGAGAACCACCCCATAGGGTTTCCCAGGCTGAAATCCTTCCAGAAGCAGATTGCCAAGTCTCTCTCCAGAGAAGGGGTTGGGGGGTTCAAACCCTTCATTTAGCAGCCAAGCCCTTAACCACTGCACAACCAGGCCTCTTTTCACTAGGAAGTGCGAAGAAGTGTCAGTAAGAATGATGTCACAGATCGGTAACCTCCATCTTATTTTCTCAAAAGCGCTTTCAATTCTCTAAAGTGACTGTCACTGCATCCTTTTTAAAGGTACCATATTTTCACACAAATAACACAAACTATGTATGTTTGCCAGCCACGCCCCCTGTGATGTATTTTCATAAAAGTGCTGTTAATTCTTTAGAACAACACACAGAAAAACTGCCACGGGGTACTTAAAAAAAAATCTCGGAGGGAGGAAACAGTTAGCAAACAAAGGTAGCCAAGCCAAGCCAAGTGCCGTCGAGTCGGATCCAACTCATAAGGTGTGCATTATTTGTGTAAAAAAAAAATCATCTCCAAACCATTCCAAAGAAGAAGAAACTAAAGCAGACACAAACGAGGTGACACAAGTCACCCAGAATCCCAAACCAGAAGGCAAAGTTGCAACATTTTCAAGCCAGAAGAGTTTCACCTGCACAGATGAACTCCCAAAGAGACTGAGCAGAACAGGCAACAGGCAGGACTTGTCCAAGCACAGGGCAAGAAGGGGCACTGAGGCTGAAGAAAGGGCACAGCGTCACCTACACAGCAGGCTGGCAGGAAACCAGCCTTAGACATGCAGAACCTCACTCCATCATGACCAAAACAGCCTGGAACTGCCGCTGCTGTGCACTGTTATACCTCTTCTGACTCACAGCAGCCCCATGTGACCACGTCCAACACCTAGTAGGGCTTCCTAGGCCGTAACCTTCATAGGAGCCGATTACCAGGTCTTTTTTCCCATGGAGCCATTGGGTGGGCTCAAATCACTGACTTTCTGGCTTACAGCCAAGCACTTAAACACTGTACCACCGGGCCTCCTTAGTCCAGGACTAGCCTTCTTACGTCTTCAGACAGCCCCTAGACTGCGCTCCCCCAAAGGGCTCTGGATTCCAAGCAAGTGACAGCTCTTCCCCAGATATCCATGTCTCTGAGCCAGGAGTCAGAAGGCAGGAAAAAAAATCCTAGAAAATTCTGGAAAGGAGAAGCCCTTACCCTCCCACTTTGCTCATCAAATGGGTCTCCAAATCACCAGCCTAAAGTGGAGAACAAGCTCCTTCCCCACGGCCCCCCAGCTGGTGACTAACAAATGACAAATGCTTTCATGTGGCTGTGCAGACCTCACACTCAGAGACGATCAGCCTTTGGGCAGAAAAATGCTCACAGTCTTCCATTTCAAACTCAACTTTGCAGTTGCCACTTTTTTTTTTTACTACAGCTTCTTATAAAAAAAAGCCCAAGTTAATTGGAAAGTTGTGGTAACCACCTGACTCTACAACATGCCCAGGAGGATCTAGGTCTCCACAGACTAAAAAGCTGGAAGACTCAAAGCAGCACAAAGGGTGAGGGTGGGTGTCACTGAGGGCTCAGCTTGAGCTAGAACATTCTGGAACAAGAATGCACCAAGCCGCCTCACCAGTAGGTATCACCTTCAGTTAAGGTACAGAGAAGAAAAGGAATGACAACAACATATAATTCACACACACACACACACACACACACACACACACACCAGTAATGCCTAAAGAATGCACAGAAAAACATGAGAACTCACTCTTGAAAAACACACCCTCCAAAGCCCGTCCTTCCTTTTGGGAAACAAGCAATTTCCAAATGTGATTTTGGTTAGTGCTGGATCATGGGATAAGACACTTAACAGAGACAGGCCACTCCAAGACTTCATAAAACACATGGGAAGAATAGTGTGCAGCCTGGATTAAAAAATGTGGGCAGAGAAAGACTGGAGAGAGAAGGGGACACGTCTAACGAATGCTTGATGACATATGGCTAAAGAATCATAGAGCAAAGCAGTCGAGAAGATAGAGGTCTGACTCCTAATATTATCCAGACTCCACTGTCCCATGTCCTCAGGCTGCCATCTCTCCTGCACCTCAGTTTCTCTACCTACAAAATGGGAATCCCTACCTCTCCCAAGTCTCCCAGCTGACTTCCTCACCGTATACTTGATGTCAAAACATAAACCTTACAGAGTCAGGGAAGAAGCTTACGCAAGGTCCAAAATGGTCCAAAACAGCCCAAGACGGGCTGTTTCTTCCTGCAACTGCAGGGGGGACTCAGAAGTCAGAAATTCCAGGTCTACAATGCAAACTGTTAGAGCTGCAGCCATCAGATGACCTTTGAGGGGCACAAAGCCACAAGGTCCTGGTGACCTGGAGGATTATTTTAAATGCATGAATCATCAGGTTGCAGCAGATACTAAAATCAAAAACTTCAAAAGTACGCCTTCCTTCCTCCATGGTCGAGAGCTCTGCAGACCGGTTTTCCTGATTAGGTTCTCTTCCCCACTGCCTATTTCTGCCCCAACCCCACAATGCAACAAAGGACAACACTGACTGCGAAAGGCTTGGCAATCAGAGAGCAATGAATTAACTTGCTTTTCTTCCTCTGCGGAGAAACCAAAAGCAAGACAGACATTGGCTGGAGTTCTCAACCTCCAAGTGAAACCGGGAAAACCACGCAGCACTTTCCTTTGCTTTTTTTCCTACATCACTGAAAGAGGCCGGTGGCACAAGTGAAGTCTCCCTGTCCAAATTTTTATTGTCCAAGTCTCACTGTGACAAGCATGTGTGGATGCTTCGTGAAGCTACACCCAGGAAGCCAAAAGGTCAGTGGCGTGTCTGGCTCATTTTGCTTGGGGGATGAAGCAGCCCCCAAGGCAGGGTGAAAACTTATGTGTCGCTGACCTTTGGGAGGCCCCTCCACCCCCCTGTACACGGTCTTCAGGGCCTCAGCCAGAAGTGGCATGCCACTCAAGTATCATCTTGCTGTAACAAATTACTCCTTACCCAGGATTATGGCTCTTTCCAAATCCCTCCTAGAGAGCAAGGAAATAAACATTCTCTCCCAGGACTCAGCCTCAGTTGTTTGTCCCATCGGTAATCCTTGTCTCTATCCGCTTCTCCTGTAAGCCTTCGTCTGGGAGGTCTGCGAGACCATCCCGGCCCACTTGTCTTTCAGACGCAAGCTGAATGTCTCAATTGTATATCAGGCACAGTAAAAGATGAAGGCAAGCTTTCTGTCCAGAGAAGCATCACACAATAGTTCCCTTTGCCCACACATCTCTCGTCTGACTGCAGATTCCACGATCCTAATCCTAGTCACTCAAGGAAGTCCACACCCCAAATTCTTTCTGAGCATTCCACAGGGACTCCGCGCTTGGAGGGGGATGGCCAAGTCAAGAGTGACCATGGGTCACAGGTCACAACAAAGCCACACTGCAAACAGCTGACCATCAGTCACAGAGAGGCAGGGTGCCCAAGGACAAGCAGGGCACTGGGGGGGGGGTGCTTAACGGAGGTGGGGACAGGAAAGGGAAGAAGATCTAGAAAAAAAGAGGGGAGACAGCAGGCTTCAGGCAGGAGGAACTGTGTCCCTGAACCCAGCCTGGAGCTCCTTTAATCTACCGTCCGGAGGTGTTTCAAGAACAATAACCTTATTTGGAGAAGGAAATACAATTTGTCTACTTCCAACGTCTCCCTCCAAATGCTGGGATATTCCAGACATTTTAGACAGAGAGGGCTGTTCTGTTGTAAAGGCATATACAGACTGACTAGTATATGCTAAGCAGCAAAGAGCAGAACAATGGATGTCATAATCAGAGCAGGTAATTGCAGGCGATAAGGATCTTGGCATTGTTTTAAGTGTGTACTTTCTCCCCAGAGAGAGAACCCTGGAGAGCACGCTTTCTTGGTTACATCTTGGGTGTGGACAGAGGCTTAACCAAAGTCACTGAAGAAATGGAAGTACCCTCATCAAACTTCAGAGACCAAATCCAAAAACAGAAAATCGGAATAAGCAGTTGAAGAAACGAAGTTAGTTAAGAGAGCTCATTGTGAAGCAAGCCGCCGCCTTCATTTTCTCATTTGTAGGCCCCAGCTGACCACCGCCCCTTCTCTAGCTGGGGCCACAGGGCCTCTCTAAAACAACAAGTTCTCTCCTTTCGTGGTTTTAGTCTTGAAAAGAACTTGGCTTGGGAAGGAGCAGTAACGATCTGAAGCTAACCACTTAGCTCATTAGTATGTCATCTGGACAGGCAAAATCAATTCCAACAGCACTGAGTTTGGTTATTCCCTCCCCGAAAGGCCTGTACTATTAATAGCAAGAAAGTTTCCCAGACTTCAGTTTATTTGTAATCCCAACCAGCCCTGACCACGGGACCTAACCACCTCCACATCCACAGCCCCCAGAGACTCGGGAGATGCAATTTCAGGCCTCCGTCTTTCAACAGTGGAAAGACGCGGGTGAGAAGGCTGACTCTAAAGCAGGAGGCATGACTGCGTCCAGAGAGGGCTGGAAACCAGCAAAGGGCTGGGTGTGAAAGACAGGCCGCTGAGTTCCCCCTCTCCTTCCCCATCTGCCCCACTACGTCTATGCTCTCTCTTCCAGCCTGAACTCCTCCCAAGGACAGCAGTGGTCACCGTATCTCCCAGTGGTGGCAATCTGCTTACAGGAGGCTTGAGAAGAATCTAGCTGACAAAAAAATAAACTTAAAACCTCACTAATTCAGACCATGGTGGTAAAGCACATCTGGAATTATAAGGTAGACAACAGCTAGAATGTCTGAATCCAAACCCATGCACGATCTGAGGTTGGCAGTTCTGGGACCTTGGACAAATGGCTTTTCCCTTCTGTGCCCCTGGGTCCTCACTTAAATTGAAGACAATAATAATACTCATTGCTGTCAATTCTGACTCACACCCATGCTACAGGGCAGAGTTTCCAAGGCTATAATCACTTATTTTTAATGCTGTGGTTTAGATGAAGGTTTACAGAGTCAATTAGTTTCTTATTAAACAATACACACACTCTTTTGTGACACTACTAGGTGTCACCATTATCCCCTTTTGACCTTGGGTTTCCCATTTCCACTTCTCCGCTTTCCTGCCTTCTCTTCCCTGCCCATAGGCCGCTGTACCCATTTAGTCCCTCTATGTGGTAGAGCTTTATGTCTCACTGTTTGTTTCATGGGCCTCTCAAATCTCTGGCTAAAGGGTAAACCTCAAGAGTGGCTTTGGGGCAGAGTTAAATGGGTGTCCGGGGGCCATATTCTTGGGGTTTCTCCAGCCTCTGTCAGACCAGGAAGATAAGTATTATCATTTCATTCACTCATTCATTCACTCATTCACTCATTTTGGTGAGTCCGAATTTTCTTCTGCACTTTCTTCAGCTGTGTCCAGGACCTTCCAAGGCTGCAAATCTTTATGGCTGCAGAGTACTGTATCCTTCTCCCATGGAGCAGCTGGTGGGTTTGAACCCCTGACCTTGAAGTCAGGAGTGTAGTATTTTAACCACTGCACCACTAGGGCTGCTTAGGATAACAACAGGGGATTATTATAAGACTTCCCTCACAGGTTTACGGCAACAGCCACTACATACCAGGCCCTGTACAAGTACAAGACAGGAGGCCAACGGGGCTTCCAGCCGTGGAGCAAGCAATCTCATTGCAAGGAATAAAAACAAAGAAAAATTAAGTGTGTGTTTCAGGCAAAAGTCCCTGGATGGTTAAGACACTTGGCTGCTAACCAAAAGCTTTCAGGTTCGAATCCAGGAGCATCTCAGAAGGCAGGCCTGGTGATCTGCTTCTGAAAACTAGCCACTGAAAAAGCTGGGGAGCTCAGTTCTGCTTTGATATGGTTATGTGGCCGGTGATGGCAATGGTGGGTGGGAGGTTGATGAGGAGGGGGAAGGGAGGTGGAAGGGAGCCGAGGGTGGGGGTGAAGGTGAGGGGATGGGTGGTAGGGATGGGTGGTAATGATGGGTGCGGGCGGTAATTGTGGGGTGATGGGAGAGTAGCGGGAATGGGTGGGGCTGAAAGCGGTGAGGGTCTTGAGGAGATGGTGAGGGGGCAGGGGGAGGGATGCAGGGGAAGGGGGCGGAGTGGGGGTTACGGCGGGGAGGGTGGTGACTGGGGTGGGTGGGTGGCCAGGTGAGTGGAGCGGGGTGCGGGTGGTGACGCTGATGGGGGTGGGGTGATGAGGTGGTGGAGGAGAGGTAACGCAGTCAGTGCAGTGAGTCAACAGAGGCTGCGGGGTCAGCGCCTGATTAACAGACCCGTGAACGACGACTGGCCCTCAGCTGCTGGCCAGCAATGACAAAGTAAGAATCGTCCTTACAGGCATTTTAAATATAGCCCTCTTCTTTTCCTTATGTTCCCTGGAAAAGGGTTCTGCCTTGAGAATTCAACTTCGGCTATCTACCGTTGCCCCAATTCCTGAATGATGAGAAGCTCATTTAAGGAGGTCTCACTGCCGTAGAAAAGGGCACGTTAAGCCACATGCCTGCTCAGGTCCAGGTGCGTGTATGGTCATCCCAACCGAAAGGTCTTCTGGAGTACCGTGAGCTCAGTGCACAAACACGTGGGCACACAGTGAATTGCACACTGCCACCAACAGGGAGAGAAAAGTCACTAACTCAGCATATTCTTTTGAGCGACAGTTCATGCCATTCCTTTAATGCCACTGTGCCCAGGAAGTGCCCCCAAGGGACCTCTTCTTGTCTCCACATTGTCCCTCCTCCGGCTCCTTTTTCTTTGGACCACTGATCCCAACTGAGTTAACTGGACCTACTCCCATGAGGATTCAAAGCAGCAAAAATCAGTGTCCTGGACACCACCCAGGTTCAGATCAAGTCCCAGGTCAGGATCCAGGCAGCTTACCTTGGGTTGGGACCCAGCTCCATAACTCCACTCATCTAACAAGTAACTAAGCGTCTCATTCACATCAAGTGCTGACACCATGAAGAGTTGGGATTTTTACAAAAGACCAAGCCAAAGCCAAAGCCAAGTACCATCGAGTCAGATCCGACTCATGACAAAAACCAAAGCAGATCTAAAAGCACGGTGCACTTGAGCAAATGAGCACATCTCTCTAGACACTGGTTTCCCCATCTGTAAAATGGGACTATAAACCTACAGCCATCCCTGAGTGTTCTTGCAAGGATTAAATGTTTGGCATGGTGCCTGGCATATGGTAAGTGCTTCGTAAATGCTAGCTATTATATTATTAGCTAGCTATTATGACTCGACGGTACTTGGCTAGCTATGTTGTTATTAACATAATCAGTATCCTAAGAAAACCCCTTGAGATATATTATAAAGATTTTAAATCAACCAAAGGGCAAATCCCCAAACATGTATCTTAGACCAGACTTACATGGGAAACGGAACACTTCAGGTCAATAAATCAAAGTGACCAAAAGCATTCCTGGTTCACCTGTCCGATCACCCCTCCACCTCCTCGCTCATCACATTCCCTACAGCTGGCTAAGTGGAATTTCTCAATCCCTCACCTCCCAGGTACGTAGAAGTACAGCGGCAGGTCTAGTGTTCTAAGCCACCACATCTCTCTCCTCCAACTAGTCCTCACACTTAGAGATCTCTTAAGTAGTTGCAAGCCCAGCGGCATTCTGACTCTCACCAGACACAGGAGGCACATGAAGACCCACGGAGCCCTAAGCTGGCTCTTGGAACTGGAGTTTGCAACGCATTTGGGGTTAAACCAGTAGCAGCTGTTCCAAGGCTATCAAGAAACCACATGAATTCATCATCCAAAAAAGGTTCTGCAATGTGCACAACATAAAAATTAAAAAGAAAACATAAAACCTGCCACTGGTACTCCCAGGCCATGTCTTGATTTTTCTTTTTCCTTCCTCTGCCTTTCTTCAGAGAAGTCAGTAAGATTTAAAACTTGTTCAGAACACTGCCTACAGAAAGGCTAGTGAGTCGGGAAAGGAAAATTCAAAGAACTCTCTGGTGCCCTTGGCTTACCAACATAAGTCAGAAAAACAAGGTTCAGCAATTTGGCACCCTGTTAGCGAATGTTGCCAGCCCCTGGGTCAGTCCAAAGACCAGCAGAGATTTCCTTCTGCACTAGCCACCTACTCTGGGAGTGCATAAAGCAAATACCAGGCTCTAAACTAAACAAGTCAACTGAGATATGATAGTGTCCAGGGCAAACACGTGTGGTTAGTGGTTTAAAGAGTGGGAGTTCAGACCAGTTGTGATATCTGAATCCTAGAATACCACCTACTTCCTAAAAGACCCTGGGCTGTTTCTTTTTCTTTTTTTTTTTTTTTTTAAACCTGCCTCAGCCCTGGTTTCCTCTTCTGTAAAATAGGATAGCCAATGTCTCTTTCATCAGAGCTACTGCCAAACTGTGACAGTCGCTACTGGTCTAGAGTAAAAGTAGTGCCTGACATGTGCTGAGTATTCAAGAAACATCAGCTCTTACGACCACTGCTGACAGCAATGCTGTATCTTACGGCTTGGCAACAATGATCAGGAATGCCTTTTTTTTTTATTGCTGCCACCCAGCAGAGCAGTTTGTCATCAGAAATTGTTTTCTAAGGGTCAGAAACAAAATGGGCATATGCAGTAGGCAAAATAAAAAAAAAACACCAGATAAAAACGGTATTTGAGGTTGTACTGTAGTAAGGGGGCCTTAGCTAAATCCTTTAGCCATTTTTCAAATGAGATTCAGGAAACTGAGCTGGGAGAGCCTAGGTAACCAGCCCAAGGTCACAGGATCTGGCAGTGAAGGTTTCAGAAACACACAACATGTTTGTCTCTCACTGCTGTGGCCCATGTGCCAAGCATGAACGGACTCTAAGCCTCATTTAAAACTCAACAAATATTTATGGATGCCGGCTCTTTGTGGGGCATTATGCTGGGTACCAGGGAAAGATCACACGGCCTTAAACTCAGGTGAAAAACCTCAGCTCTCTCCCGACTGACACGTGCCGCTAGCTGGGACAGCATCACGCTGGCCCTCAAGTTACCTGCTCTGTAGGGTGACTCACCTCACCGATTCATAAAACCAAAGAAACCAAACCCAGTGCCATCAAGTCAATTCCGAATCATAGAGACCTACAGGACAGAGTAGAACGTGCCCACAGGGTTTCCAAGGAGCACCTGGCGAATATGAACTGCAGACCTTTTGGTTAGCAGCCCTAGCACTTAACCACTATGCCAGCGGCTTCTGCCACCCACTCATAGGGTGCCTACAAAGATTCCAGAAGACCTCCACAGCTGGCTGCCAGCTTCTGACAGAGCCTGGGATGGATTCAACACTGGCTCCTTCCCTCTACCGGCCTGGACAGCCCCCATCTCCCAAAAGAAGCCTGGGCTAATACATCTACAAAACAAAGATCACAGCAGTAACACAGTCAGAGGACTGTGGCTTCAACTAAAGCATTTGAGAAGTATTTAAACTGGGAAATATTATGTTAAAACATTAGTTATTATTATTATAGGAATGTATCTCATCTCTGCACCCAGTTGCCCCATTGCCCACTGGGAACTTGGTACTTACTTTGTCTCAGCCAAGCTCAGTTCCAACAGGTAATAGAGCTCTAGGCTGACAGGCTGGGGGGTGCAGGGGTATAAGGGAGATAGGAAGGGTGCAAAAGTTAGGTGTGCAAGATGCTTGTTTCCAGGCAAGGAAAGATGACCATATGGGAGGGGCCCTTGTATGCTCCCAAGGTGGCACCCACCTCCTGCTGACCTACCCCAATGGTCAGCACAGAGAGCACATCTGCCTTCCAGTCCCCTCTTCCCCTTCCCCCCGTGAAAGGTGCATTCCCAAGTCCCCACCAGACATGTTCTAGGTACCAGAGACCCTAAGGTGAGCAGTAACACAGCACCGCTGCCCTGACTACCCACAGCACCTTCAAGGCCAGAAGATTCATTAATTCAGACAACACAAAACACATACTAATTCCTAAATAGCTCACCTTAGGGCCACAGCACTGGCCAGTATTTTAAGAGGTACCCATCCACTCAACACCTGTTATTCCTGCTTTTAAAGAAGGGAAAAGGTGACCTTTCAGCCCCGGTCTAGCTCAAAGATCACAGTCAAGATGCCAGCAGAGGGGTCCTGGGTGGTCCAGTCTCTAACATCACGCAAACCTCCCTCCTTCAAAGTTATCGACAATTAAACTGTTGGACACATAAGCAGTGGTTGACTTTTTGTCCAAGGGCAGGTGTCAACCCCGGCTGAAATCCACAGGAAAACCATGTAGCCTGCCCATGTGACTGCAGACACACCTGAAAAATCAGTACAGTCAAAACACTCATCTAGTCACCACTTTCAAGAAGACAAAGAAAATCTACCACCTCTCTCAATGTTTTTCTCTAGGTGATAGGATGGTGGCCTGTTTGCAGTTCTTTTTTACTTTGTAAAACATTATTTTAACCAAAAAGCAAAACTGTTCAAAATTTTTTTTTTTTTTTGGAAACTATCAGATTGCCTTAACTATGTAGGACACAAAAAGTGAAGAGGGGATACCATACTTATTGCCATTTAGAATTGGCAGCATAAAACTGAAGGGTCAATTATCCATGCCCCAGAATCCAAGAGGCCAGGTAGTTGGGGGCACACTCTCTACTTCTCACCCCTCCCCCACCCACCACCGCCTTCCCATTTAGCGACCCTGTGGACTCTTATACCCAGCAGTGAGTGGTCTTGGTCTGCTTTCTGCCTGAAAACTCAAGTAGCTTGCACAGTTCCCTTTCGTACCCTTCCAGGGCCCCTCTACCTCCTGCCCCACTCATGGCTAGGGGACTAAGATTGTCCATACCTGTCAGAAGGGTGCTTTACCTATCCAAAGGCCCCAAACAGACTCACGGCCCTCCAAAGCCACTTGTGAGTCTTTCCAACAGGGGGACATTCCCATGCAGAGACTCAGCTTTCCTTGGCCCCCTGTGAGGACTTTCTCAAAGGGGAGTCCATCCAAGAGAGACAAAGAAAGTGTACTACCTACCACGGACTGCTTCTACCATCTGAGTCGGCCAGGACAGTGGTGGTTTTACATGCTATGTCCCACTGGCCCCATAAACCCACTCACCCTGGCCGTTCCCCCTTACGTCCCCTTCAGAGTGTGCTCAACTCTGCACCATCACACCCATGACTGAACTCCTCTTCCTAGTCCTCACAGCTGTCTCCTTGGCCATTTCCTGTTATATTCTCTGCAGCTCCTACCCTAGGTACCATGCCCAGCATATACCAGGTGCCCAGGAAACAGACTGGGCATGAAACAGACATCCGGCAGCCTTGCTGGGCCGCAGTAAGGAGTCCCCAAGGTGGCTACCCACAAAAGGACTAGGGATAAAGCCTGCAGGGGCTTTATCTTCCACCCACCCCGCTGCCGGATAACACAGGTCTTCGGTGGGCACCCCAGTGCTCTCCAAGGCCAAAGCCAAGCAGAACGCAACCGAGAACAATAGAGCAACACCCTCAGACTGGTGGTTTAATCTCCTGGCACATCTTAAAAGTTGAGCTCTGGTGGTGGTGCAGTGGTTAGTTGCTCCACTGCTATTCGAGAGGCTGGTGGTTTGCATGGTGGAAAGATATGGCAGTCTACTTCCTTAAAGATTTAGAGCCTTGGAAACCCCATTGGGCAAGTTTCACTCTGGCCTATAGGATCACTGAGTTAGAGTCAACTGACAACAACTGGCTTTTTTGTTTGTTTTGGAATATGCAAAGCAGGTCCCAGGATGGCACATTTTGCACTCAACAACTAACCTAAGGAGCCCGGATGATGCAGTGGTTTGCTGCTACAGCTGCTAACAAAAAAGACTGGCAGTTCAAATCCACCAGCCACTCCTCAGAAACCCTTTGGGGTAGTCCTGCTCTCTCCCGTAAGAATCAACTGAAAAGCAATGAGTTTTGCTAACATAAAGACCAGTGGTTTAAACCCAACCAGTGATACCTCAGAAGAAAGGTCTGGTAGCCTGCTTCTGTAAGATTACAGCCGAGAACACCCTACAGGGCAGTTCTACTCGGTCACATGGGGTTACTATGAGTCAGAAGCAACTGAACTGCAATGAGTTTTGTTTTTAATGTGCTAGGCACTGGTCAAATGTTTTATATATCTCACGTCATCTTCCCAACAACCCAATGGCATAAATGAGTTTCATCCATGGTGAGGGATTGGAGACTTGAGGGGAACAAAATAAATTACAGAGCTTTCACAGCAACCAGCAGTTTCTTCTCCATCACCCAGCACTGGGCTGCTCCTCGGTGGGCGCTCTCTATGTGCTGAGACCCCAAATGTTACCTCCTCCCAGCTGTCTCTAGCCCTCTTTAACACTGAATATGTTGATTTCTTAAAAGGATGTATTTTAGAGACCAAAGGTCTACATGTCACCTCTCCGGGCCTCACTTTTTCCGTCTGTAAAGTGGGTATAAACCTAACTCCCTTTGCACAGGCACTGTGGAAAAGCAATGGAGATGCAATTCATAGGCCCAGCATGCGGTCAGGAGTTAGTCCCCTGCCTACGTCTGAGAAAGTAAGGTGACCAGGATGGGAATGCTCTGAGTCCCCAAAGAAGATTCTTCTTTAGCTGAGTCTCTCTGTGAGGCAGAGCCACTCCAAGCAGGAGGGCACTGGATGGGAGAGAAGAAGCCTGCCGTCATCACAGAGGGTTGTCTAGGCACCCAGGCCTCCCCTCCTCAGCTCAAGTTCAATGGGCCATATCCAAAAGGGCTACCTGCCTCTCTCGCTCTCCAGCAAGGACAAACCCAAAAGGACCAGGATGTTTTACTCCCCAGAATGTCCATTTAAAGTAAAGGCACTCCCATCAGTGCGAGGAAGCTCAAAACGCAGGCAATATGGGCTGCTGAAGACTATGCCTGCAGAGGAGCACAGATGTTTTGTTTCTGCAGCATCCCTGGGTAATTTCTCTGTTTCCTCAAGGGTGGAATGGGATAATGCCTGCGCCTACCTACCACACCTGGTCCTCCATTCAAGCAGTCACTCCTGGCTCAGGGAAGAAATCATTCAGAAAAGTCTCCTACTCTGCCCCAGATATTACTCATCTGTGGGAATCGGATGCCTCATGGTTTACGAAAAGTCTTAGAAGCTAAAGCCAGGGTTACCATGAGAAGGTCTTAGGTCTAGTAGCCACATCAAACTTCAGCTTCCCCACAACTAGGACTGAGTATTATTGGCCGTTTCACTTGTAGGAGAGACCAAGAGCAGAAGGTGATGTGTTATGGAAGGGATGTTGCCGGTACAGGAATCCACCGTTCTGCTTGCTGGGGGCTCTTTGCAAGCTGGAGATAAGCCTCCAGAAGTGGCTAGTCCCCCCGTTTCTGAGCTTCTGGGCAAAGAGGAACCAGCACATTTCATGACAGCCAGGTAGCAACAAGAGCAGCAGCAGGCAACTCCCGGTGACTCCAGTGTCAGAGGTGACTGAGTGGGCAGAGGGTATTAAGAACACAACCATTTCCGATTAGCCACGGCTGCAGTGGAGGGAAGGCAGCAGGTGATTCTGCTGATAAACAGAAGGTAAAACACATCTTTCATGTCAGAAAAGGAATGCCCTCTCCGTCCCCCAACTCCACGACACCTTCGTCAGAGGCAAGTAACATAACCACCCGACAGCAGAGAGAGTTGGGTCTAAGTCAAACGGGGTGAATGAAGGGCAAAGAGCCAGACAGCTCCCCACTTAAGTCTCCCTGCCCTAACCGCTGCCAGGGCAAGTCAAAATTCTATAAAGAAACGCAATACTGACACACACGTGAGGCCTACGTGAATCAATGCAGAATACTCTATCACAGCCAAGGATAATTTTGAACCCCAGTGGTTAAAGCTTGGCTGCTAGTCACACAGATGACAGTTCAAATCCACCAGCTGCTCCCTGGAAACCCTATGGGGCTGTTCTACTCTGTCCAATCACCAGACTCAACAGCAATGAGTTTGGTTTGGGGGTTTGGTTCTCCTGACAAGGTCCATGGGTGGTGCAAACGGTTTGCACTGACTACAAACCAAAAGGCTTGTAGTTCCAATCCACCCAGCTGTGCAGCAAAAGATTTTGCTGTTGCACAAAGAAACAATCTTTGCTGGTTATAAGGGAGGGGAGGGGTGAAGAGGGAGAAACAATAACTAGACAATAGATAAACAATCACTTTGGTGAAGAGGGAGGCACTACACAGTAAGAAAAAAGTCAACACAACATGACCAAGACAAGGTCATGGAAGCTTCACAGACACATCCAAACTCCCTCAGGGGGTCAAATTACTGGGGATCATGGTCTCGGTGGACACCTGGCTCAACACAGTTTATAAAGAAAATATTCTACATCCTACTTTGCTGAGTAGCAGCTGGGGTCTTGAAGGCTAATAAGTGGCCACCTAAATTGCTCCACTGGTCCTACCCTGTCTGGAGTAAGGGAGAAGGAAGAAAATCAAAGACGCAAGGGAACGATTAATCCAGAGGACTAACGGACCAGAACTGCCACAGCCTCCTCCAGATTGAGTCCAGCACACCTAGATGGTGCCCAGCTTCCACCACGGCCTGATCTGACAGCACAAGAGAGGATCCCAGACAGAGCCAGGAAAAGAGGTAGAATCAAACTCAAACTCACACATACATCAGAAAAGACAAAACTTACTCATCTGAGACTCTAAGGAACCCCAAGAATATGGCCCCTGGATACCTTTTTAACTCAGTACTTAAGTCACTCATCAAGTTCACCCTCTAGCCAAACATTAGACAGGCCCCTAAAACACACAGTACTACAAAGAGCTCAACCACAGACACCCAACTAAAATGGGCCCAGCAGCCAGAGAGAAAGGACGAGAAGGCGGGGGAGGACAGGAAGGCTGGTACGGAAATGAGGAACCCAAGGTCAAAGGGAAAGAGGGTTGACGACTGCTGGGTTAGCAGCCAATGTCACAAAACAGTATGTGTATTAATTGTTTAACGAGGAACTAAGGTGCTCTATAAACCTTCATCTAAATCACAGGAGGTTGCACAAAGAAACCTTCATCTAAATCACAGTAAAAGAAAAAGAAAAGAAAGAACTGGCATATATGGAGGAGGGAAACTCTGGCGGCGTAGTGGTTATGAGTTACAACTGCTGATCAAAAAATCAGCCGTTCAAATCCCTCAGGCACTCCCTGGACACTCTATGGGGCAGTTTTACTCTGTACCGTAGGGTCTCTATGAGTACATGGAGGTAACGCATATTTCAAAATAAGTAAGACTGTTGTTGCCCTATAGGGTTCTCCCGGCTGCAGTATTTACAGAAGCTGACTGCCATGGTCTCTCTCCTTCAGAGCCAGTGGGTGAATCTGAACCACCAACCTGTCAGACAGCAGCAGAGAACTTAACTGTTGACTCACCAAGGCTGCTTTCCACAAGACTGTGGCCACTGAAACCCCGATGGAGTCTGGTTCTACTCTGACACATGTGGGAGTCAAAAATGGGTCGATTGCAAGGGGTTTGGTTTTCCTGTTTTGATTTCTGTCTAAATCAGTTTGACACAACTACATTTTGATTCCCAGAGGCACATTTCTTACGTATTAATATAGTCAAACCCAGTGAGATTTCAATTAAAAACAAAATACACAAAGCACGGGTCACTTGGCATGACTGTTTATTCCCACGAGCAAGTAGGGCAGACTGGAAGGCCCTGCCATACCTGAAGCCCTGGAGAAACTGCAGCCCCAGCAATGCTGGGGTTCAAACTCCTTCCTGCTCCATAGCCAAAGCAGGTGTGTGTTTCTTCCACAGCCCCTGTCCACAATCTTCAGCGTGCAGTGGATGCATCGCCGGCCAACACTCTCACACTTTTTCAGGTCTGTGTTTTTAGAAAGAGAGTCCATCAGGCAGAAAGACCATAGGAAGGAGCATGCCCAGCACAAGGCAGGAGCCACTGCACAGCACCTTGTGCTTTTCCATTTTGGTCTCAACTGATAATACTTAGTTCTTTCTGGTGCCTTTCATCCGAGAATTTCAAAGTGCTTTGCAAACATTAACTAATTACTCCTCACAGGATCCTCCAGAGATGTCAGGGAAAAGGAACTCTCAGTCTGGATAGGCAAACACTCCATCCAAGGATTTCAAGCCCTCCTAGAACTGATGCCATTCACGACGACAGAGGGGATGCAGGCAGGGAGGGAGGAGCAGAAGGTGCCCAGCACTGTCTCTCGGGCTCTTTCCCCAATTCACCGCTGCCTTCCAGCAATGCAGAAGTCACTACAGTAGCAGTCACTGTGAGTTTTGACGGTGATCCCATGTATATCACAGTATAACTACGCTCCATTACAAGGCTCGCAATGCCCGATCTCCGTCCCCCAAAACAGGCAGCCAGGCTTTTCTTCCACAGTACCTCTGAGTGGGCTTCGACCTCCAACCCTTCAGTTAGCAACTGAGCTCATTAATCATCTGCAACACAGAGACTCTCTGATAATAACTTAAAAATAAAAAAGTTGCCACTGCGTTGGTTCTGACTCACAGAGAGCCCACACACAGCAGGACCGAGCTCCACAGGGTTTTCCCGGCTGGGCTCTTGACAGAGCTCGATCATCTGACTTTCTTTCTGAGACACGGCTCACACTGCCAACTGGTGGGTTAGTCGTGAAGTAGTGCTGCGCCACTGGCAGCCCAGGAACTTCTCGTAACAACTAGGGGGTGATCCAGTCATTTATCATCTACACCAAGGCACTTCTGAGAGTAAACCAAACCTGTGGCCCTCAAGTCAATTCCGACTCACACTGACCCTGCAGGACAGAGTAGAACTGCCTCACAGGGTTTCCAAGGAGTGCCTGGCAGCTTCCTTTCCAACTGCTAACCCTCCTAACCACTGCTCTAACCAGGGCTCTCCTATTGAAAATAAAAGGCGCACAATCAATAACTCATATGAAGAGTGTCCTAATAAAACCCTCAACAAGAGACTGTAATTTTCAAATGAAGTCTAATCAGTTCAGGGGTGAGGTTCAGCTTAGTACCAAGCTTCTGGGTAAATAAAGCTTCAAGGGCCAAGAAGCATCCTTGGACTTTGAAGTTAAGACACACAAAACCACCATCAGACAATCTGAGTCAGGTCCCAGCAGTAATGTTATTTAATATAGGTAACTACCAAGAGACAGCCTTTACATAAGGCCCACAAAGGACCTGGAACCTCCTGCTATACTCAGACCCAAACCAAACCATACACACTGTCATTGAGTCGATTCCAACTCTCAATAACCACGCAGGCAGAATAAAATTGCCCCATAGAGTTTCCAAGGAATGCCTGGTGGATCTGAACCGCCATCCTTCTGGTCAGCAGATGTAGCACTTAACCACTTAGCCAGACCCCAAACCAAAAAACCAAACCCACTGTCATCAAGTCAGGTCCGACTCATAGTGACTTTAGAGGACAGAGCAGAACTGTCCCACAGCGTTTCCAAGGAGCGCCTGGCGGATTTAAACTGCCGACCTTTCCGTTAGCAGACATAGCACTCATCAAGCCAGACCCAAGGGTGGCCTTTAAAGGAACTAGTTCATAGTACTAAATGATTTTATATCCCCATACAAGACATAAAACACGTAATATATAATTTGCATGTTAAATATAAATAATTGAAACATACTTCAGTACTTCAACAACAGCATTTCAGCTGAACACTAATTCAAAAACTGGCACAATGTGCTGTCTAATCACCCTTCCTACTAAGACACCAAGCTCTTCTGGGGGTACCCCCTGGGTGCCTGCACCCGGAAGCCACATGATAACTAGTTTTGCATATGAGTCAAGTTTCAGCCACACACTATGACTCATAGAGAGAGAGACAAAGATGTGCAGAAGCCTTAGTTAGCACTCACCAATTCTCCCAAAGCCAAAACAAACAAACAAACCCATTGCTATAGAGGCAAATCAACTCACAGTGACCCTACAGGACAGCACAGAAGTGCCCTACCAGGTTCCCAAGTTGCTGCTGGTGGGTTCAAGCTGTCTGGCCCTTCGATTAACAGCAAAGCTCTCAAACACTACATCACCGGGCTCACCTCACAAAGCTGTCACAACTAACTGAATGTATGAATTTCCTATGAGCGTTCTTTCAAGAAAAAGAGTCTGGATAATCATCAGCACTTCAGGAAATGCCAAAATAAGCAAAAGAAAATACTTCCAAGCAAAGGAAGCTGCAGAAAGGAAACATGTGGCCAAGCAGGTGCTTTTAAAGAAGCAGAAGACACAGGATAGTGAGGCCTCTTGTGCTTGATGGCAAAGCCCAGCCAGCTTCTCACCAAGAGGAAATTCCGGTTTTGCCTCCTGACCTAGATTACCAGAAATTCAAAAGTATCCCTAAGCTGCTTCTCATCTCAGGAGCCTGCCTTCCTTTCCCACTGCTTCTACACTAGCTTTGATGGCAAGGCTCACATTCCTAACTGCTCCAATGGTCGGTGGCCCACGAGTGGCACTCAACAAGCCTTGTTCATTCAATTAACAAAACACAAAAAAGACTGCACAGGGTTCTCAAACTCGCTGGACTCTGTCCTCGCTTTTTTATGCACAATAGTCTTCCCAGCAAAAATTCAGAGAAGACCACCTGATACCCTACAGCAAAGTTCTCAGATGGGACTGCAAGCTAGAATCAGCTGGATATCTTTAAAAACAAACAAATGAACAAAAAAAACACTGATGCTGCCTCCTACCCACAATCCCACTCTATCAACCCCCCCTCCAACCCTGGCAGTCTGACTGCAAGTGAGGAGGAAAAGAGTTTGTGTACGTGAAGCATCAGGTGATTCTAAGGTACAACCAAGTCTGGAGACTACTACAGGTAAGCTTCAAACTCACAGTGCAGTGGGAGTAGCACCCACGGGCTTGGGAGAAATGCGGACTCTCAGGCCTCACCCCGGGGCTACTGGATCAGAACCTGCACTTTAACAAGAGCCCCAGAGGACTGCAGTGCACACTGGAACTTGAGGCCTCCTGGATACAGAGCACTCAAGGCCCTTCACAACACAACCCAAACAGCCCTCTGGTTCCAGAACCATCCAGCCCACCTGTATCTCTGGCTGCCTTCTGTGCCCTCCACCCCAGTCACCTGCCTTGCTGGAAGCTTCATGCCTCTGTGACTTCGCTCAGGTCAGGGCTTAATTCAGGTACCCAGCCTTCCAGGCACATAGTTCCTCCCTCCTTCTGTGCCCTTAAAGAGACCCAGCTGCTCAGTGGTTAAATGCTTGACCACTAACCAAAAGGTTGGCAGTTCAAAGCCACCAGCTACTCCCCAGGAGCAAGATGTACCAGTCTGCTTCTGTAACAATTACAGCCTTGGAAATCCTTTGAGAGCACTTCTATTCTGTCCTACAGGGTCACTACACGTTTAAATCAACTCAACAGCAACAGGTTTGGTTTCTGTTTGTTTAAATGACTCAGGCAACCGCCCGTTTTCACTCTGCCCTATGGCGGTGGGCTTGCACGTTGCTATGATGCCAGAAGATACCCCATCAGTCCTTCAAATACCAGCAGAGTCACCCATGGTGGACAGGTTTCCACGGAATTTCCAGGGAAGACAGACTAGGAAGAAAGGTCTGGTGATCAGCCTCTAAAACTAAGTCAGTGAGAATCCTGCGGGTGACAACAGGCTATTTATTATCTGCTGAGATGGTGGAGGACTGGGCACCTTTGCTTTCTGTTGCACCTGGGGTCACCATGAATGACAGGCAACTGCAGACCAATTAACACCAAGGTGACTTTGAATGCAACTCACTCAAATCTTGTTATCCTAATGCAACAGTCCTAGTGCTCAGCTGCACACTGGAATCACTTTTAAATGCCTGGTCATCTACTTCTGAATGTGACTCCCACGTTCCCTTCACCTGGCTGCCCTGCCCCAGACACTCACTCAGCTCCAAGAAGACCCTTACGAGCGTCTAAAGGGCATTATTAGAAAACTGAAAGTCCCAAAGCCTCCCCAAATCTCATCCCTAACCCTCCACTGTGCTTTCCAGCCCAACTAGAAGAGGGAAGAATGAACATGGAGCCCCCAGGGGCACGTGGGTGACACTAGGGTTCATGTAAAGACCAGCCAAAGAATTAAGATCCCCAAGTGAAAGGTAAATGGACTTGTGGCAATGTCTTTCACAGGATCCCTGAATTGCCTAAAAGAACAGTGCACGCAACAGAGCGGGTCTGGGAAGACTTTCATCTCTACCTCGCCTCTCCCCCTGGGGAGACTCTAAGGGTTTTCTTAAATGTATGAAAGGCTCTGTCCAGGAATGCTATATTCAATTTACCATCCTCTGAGGAACATGAATAGAGAAGCTAAACAAATCTGACACTGGCCCTTTACAGCTTTAAGCTTGGGCAAAAAAAAAAAAAACACTCTCAGGTAAGTCAGTCTGGGCCTATGGCTTGAGAATACAGGACACCCCATCACAGTTGTCTGAACTGGGGCATTTCCTCAACACCCCAGGATACATCTCTGAAGCTTTGGGGACCCCTTCCTGCAGCGTGGTATCTTATGTTTCCACAAATTTCAGAAGCCCACACCTTGCAACAAGGCACCAAACACACATACGGATAACGAATGCAGGTGAGTGTCTCAAGGGCTGAAGAACTAGAACCACAAGGGACTCCTGCCATCCACAGGAGGTAGCAGCAATTAGCAGAGACTTTTCAGAAGGTGACTCAACCCAGCAAGAGCACAGGTGGCTCCAGGCCAGCTTTGCCACCCAGATTAAAAAATGATGATGATTCCATAGATCCAGATGTAGTAAAGCAACATGAAAAACAGAAGACTCACCAGATCCAGAATGAATTCTAAAACCCAATGCTGTCAAGTCAATTCTGACTCACAGTGACCCTACAGGACAGAGTGAAACTGCTCAATAGGGTTTCCAAGGAGCAGCTGGTAGATTCAAACTGCCAGCCTTCTGGTTAGCTGCCCACCTCTTAACCAGTATACCACTACAGCTCCAGAATGAATGCTAGTTTCCATAAAGCTTGAAAGTTCCTAGAACCCTAAGACTTAGTCCATGCACAGAATGTTGAGTCCACTCAAGGCCTGAGCAGGAGCTCACTTGGTCCTAAAGGTCAGCTGGCCTAGGAGGGTGGGGGAGAAACAAGACAGAGTGAGCCAAGGGTCAACAGAAGCCCAAACAAACAAGAGTCCCCAAAGGAGAGAAGAGAAAGGCAAGTCTCCAAAATTTCCCAAACTGTGATGCTACCAAGGATACTTTTAAGTAGTACACGATGTGAGTTCAGTAGTTAAAGAATTACATTCACGTGTATTAGAAAAAAACAGCTAATACATCAAACTTATCATTTCACAGATGTTTTAGTTTGCTACAAGGCTGAGCTGAAATGAAGGAATCAAATTCTGATGCATCAAATAAATAACAGTATAGCTGGTATAGGGTCATGCCACAAATCCCGATGGTAGTCTGGGATGCTGGGAAGCTTGGGAAACCACAGCAAAAGAATCTAACAGGATTTCTGACCATACAGTGCTACCCTCGATGGGTTTCAAGGCTCTGCTAAGAGCAGTGGAAAGCCTGGTGGTGTAGTGGTTAAATGCTATGTCTACCAACCAGAAGGTTTTAGCAATTTGGGTCCCCCAGGCGCTGCTTAGAAACTCTATGGGGCAGTTCTTCTCTGTCCTGTAGGGTCACTAAGAGTCAGAACCAACTTGACAGCAGTCAGGTTTGGTTTGTTGGCTAAAAGGGACAGGAGGAGTGAGGGGGCAGACAGCTCTTGCTGTAACAAATGAGACACAGAACAGAGGCAAGGTGTATGTTAATCAAATCATCAGGCCAAGTAATACACAGTTACCAGCCACGATAAGAATACAGTAGGAGAGGAATACGGCCTTTAAGAGGGTGCAAAACACAGAAGCTCCCTAGGCTAGGGTCTGGACAGTCTCCCTAGGGTCGTGGTACTGAAGGATGAAAAGAAGAAAGCTGGCGAAAGCTACAGAAATGACACAGGCAGGGGCCTGGCTTGGTGACAGAAAGAAGCAAGTGGCTAATGACTAATGGCTGAAATGAGCCAGTGTGGCCCGAGAGGTAGGCAGAAGCCACTCCTAGGCTTGCAAAGGGCATGGGAGACTCAGTATACAAGCTGACACATATGGACATAGCAAATGTGAAGGGAGCAGATGTCCAAGGAGGCTCTGGGTACACACCAAAAAGGTCCCCAGGCTGGTCAGGGGAAGGTGACCAGCCTAAGAAAGTAGCTGTCCCCCTGAAGTACGGCTGGCTGTTGTTTCTGTTGCCAGTTGCCGTTGAGTCAATTCTGGATCACGGTGACACTGTGTGTGCAGAGGAGAACTACTCTATAGGGTTTTCAGGCTGCGATTTCTTCAACACAGATCATCAAGTCCCTCTCCTGAGGTGCCTCTGGGTGAGTTCGAACCCAAACTTTTCCACCAAAAGTCAGGAATTTAACCATCTGGGTGCCACGGCCTCCTACACCATACAGCGCTGGGGCCAAAAGGGACTGATGACCACACAAACACAGCTTTGGATTAAAAACTAGAAACACTTCGTCCATAAATGTTCAACTATACAAACACCATGAAGGGGGGGACCAATGGATGTGTGGCTGTCACAGCTGCTTCTGATGCCACATACCACCTCCAGATCTCAAGCCTGCTGCCCTCTCCTTGTATGGGCCCCAAACAACTTCCCCAAACCCCGAATCAAGTTGCCTGCCTGCCCATCTTCTGCGAATTCCATCAGAAGTCAGGAAACAGCCAGTTAAATCAGGAGCAGTCTGCGGTGCAGGCTATGCCATAGGGCAGGCTCTGGAGAGCAAAGCCCCGGATCGCAGGAAAGACGATGTCTAAAGTGCTGATCACAGGTGGCCCCATCTCCCCAGATCCTCTCTTTGGGCGTATCACTCCCCAGTCCCCTCAACACATCTTCTCCCCCATGTTCTCCCACTTCCTAGGCAGAAAACAAGCTCTCGCTCTAGCCTGGTTCAGCCGGAACGGGAGGGAAACCTTCTCCCACCGTCGGGCTCCATTTCCAGGAGAGCGCGGCAGCATCGCTCTGTTTACTCCAGCCTCCTCCGTGCCACCACGCAGCACAACCTTCAGTCAAGCTATTAACTTGAACGTTGAACTTCACAGCCTGGCTGTCTTCCTCAGCCATCCTTTTGATGTTACCTCCAAAGCAAAAGATCAAAGGCTCTGAGTGTGGTGAGGGGAAGTCCCAAGCTCTTAGCCTACCAGCCTGTGATATATGTTAAAATCCTGGCCGAAAGAAAGCCAGCCAGAGAGTCTGCTCCAGAGAGGCCTGGCGGGAAAGGGAGTGCAGAGAATACGGCTGGAGAAGGAATGAGGTCACCCATGACAGCGACACCAGGGACACTGACAGTCTGTGTCCTTGAGATTCACACTTAACCACCGGGAAACCCCACAAATGAACCCACCTTGTCAGGCACCCTCCCGCTTCCCAGCCCCCAGACACACGCGAGAGAACCCAACGCTGTAGCTTTTCTCCTTCCGAGCATATTTGCTATCCACTCATTACAAAAATTTGAACTGGGCATTTGCTGTGTAACAAGACCCCAGGTTGGGGGCCAGGTAGAATCTGGTACTGTCCCTTCTCTCCAGCTAGACAGAAGGCTGACATTAATCAAATCATCACACCCCAATAATCACGATAAATCATGATACAAAAAGGAAACAAAGATGTTTGACTGTCGTGTGCCATCGAGTTGATTCCAACTACTACAGACCCTGCAGGAGATGGCTGAACCACGCCCACAAGGTCTCCGAGGCTGCAATCTTTATATAAGCAGATCGCTGAGCTTTGTTCTCACATAGAGCAGCTGTTGGGTTCAAACCACTGACTCTTCAGCTAAGTAGCTGACCACTGCCTGCCGGCGTTCCATGAATGCAGTCTTAAGAAGGTGTAAAACACAGAAGCTACCCTAAGCTAGAGTCAACACAGCTTCTCTAAGGCTGAGACACTTGGGGACAGAAAGGCAAAAGCCAGGTTAAGCTGTAGTCCATCCAGGGGCCTGGCTCAGTAGCCAGAAGGAACAAGTGGCCAGAGGCACTAAAAAGAACCAGTGTGGCTACAGAGGCGGGCAGAGGCCACCATCAAGGCTTGCAGGGGGCATGATGGACTTGAGCATCCAAGACCAAGGTGCATCCTGGGCCTTTCTTGAACACATATACAAGATACAAAAAACACCTTTTTATAAAGAAACACCCAGATTTCAACAGACGGGTTTTCGAACAGGATACAAACTGAAAATTATAACTTCAGTGGATCTACAGATATGAGCTTAAAAAAGAGAAAACTACTCTCTGGTTACAGAAATGAAAATTGGGATTCTCTCTGGGAGGTGGTGCCTGGGATAGGGCACACGAATGCCAGGAAATGTCCCTTATCTCAATCTGGGCTGTGGTTACACAGGTGCAGACACATGTACTATCACAGGGCTGGACACCTGACGTTCGTGTACTCTGTCCCACGTTATGCCTTAACAAATAAGAGGGAGGGGAAGCCAAAGAAAATGACATCGCTGGCACCCTGCAGAGGAATCTGGATGAGCAGCCTCTAGCCCACCACCAGGCACCCACCCTGTGGGCTCAGCTTGTTCCGACCCGGGGCAACGGGGCTGAAATATAAAAACAGAGGTTTTGACTGAGAACATAAACAAGCCTATCTCTTGCCCCTCTCGCCTTTAGAAACCAAAATTTGGCTAACAGGATTAAAACAGAAATTCTTGTGGGATGACTTTTATTATGAACAGAATGTGCTGTTTCCCAAATTGCTTCATCTCCTCAGTTCCATTTTATTTTTTTACAAGTCTCCAAAAGGAAACAGAGACCCTTAGGGCCAGATTTATCCTGATTCTCTCCAAATTTAACAAGTCCTTCCTCTAGAATACCAAAAGCCGTTTTCCTCGCCTCCCCGGTCTCTCTGAACTGTTTCTTACCAGCTCCTTCTTCGCCTGCCTCTGCGGACCTCCAGCACCAGTGCTGGGGGTTACTTCCCAAAACATGTAAGCGCTATGTTCCACATTTAGACAGTGACACCGTGACCCATGCAGCCAACAAAACACGTCGAACACAGGGGAACTGCTAGATTCATCAACTTAGGCAGCTCTTAACTACAGGGTCACTCACAAACCGCCAGGGCTAGGTTTTCTTTCTGAGCCTTCTAATTCAAGGCAAGTGCTCAGGAAGACAACCAGGACTGATGCTAGAGAATGCCTTCCTCCTCCTCCTCCTCTCCTTCTCTGCCCCCTCTACCTTGGTAGATCATCTCGGGAACAACGGTACCCCTCAGGACAAGGAGAGAGAAGCAATTCAATGAGCAAAACAATGACCCACGGTGGGGGGGGGGGGGAATGCAAGAACCACAGAATCATCCTGGAGTCGTGGAGGTCAGGACTCTCTAGGAACCGCACCGCTGCCACTGGGAGAGGGTCATCAGCAGGGTGAGGATATTCCCCAGAGCCAGAGCTGAGCCTAGCAGATGACGTGGAGATAAACCCAAGGGCAGAAAAAGGCCTAGAATTGAGACAGGTTAACCATAGGGTTCTCACTGGTTGGTTTTATGGAAGTCTGGCGGCATAGTGGTTAAGCGCTACAACTGCTAACTAAAAAGTCAGCAGTTCAAGTCCACCAGGTGCTCCCTGAAAACTGGGGCAGTTCTACTCTGTCCTATAGGGTTGTTGTTGTGAGTCTGAATTGACTCAACAGCACTGAGTTTTGTTTGGTGGGTTTAGATCACCAGATTTTTCTTCGTCTTAGCCTGAAAACTCCACTGAAACTCTTTCGGCACCTTGGCAACACACGGGATCCACTGACAGGTTGTAGATTTGCATCAAGTCAGGAATCAAACCAGAGTCTTCTGCATGGGATGTCAGGATTCCATCACTGGACCACCACTACCCCTAACATCCTTTTCTACCAAGAGGAAATTAAAGTCCAAGGAGATGAAATATCTCTTTTTTCCCAGTCATATGTCAGCTAGTGGTAGAGGCAGATCACAGACCCATCCCGTTATGGCCAATGTTCTTTCAGTACACAACCACAACTCAGGACCATGCGACTGGACAGCAGAAGGGCTCTGCTGCTCACCCACTCACAGAGCACCATCAAAACGATTGGGCCAGGCCGTGTCCAACGTCCAACACCCACTTGAGCACTACACATTCCATTTTCTCAATCATTTACCTTTGACCTGATACCTGCCTGGTGCCAGGAAATGGGTCTAAGAGCTGGAGAGTCATAAAACAAAGTCCTCCCAAGTCCTTCTCCTGAAGCATCCATGGGTAGAAACCAACATAGCAAGACCACCCATTTCCAAAGATCAGAGAAGGTTTACATAACGGAGCTACGCAAAGACCCACTCCTAAAAGTATACTTCCATGCAGTGTGCGAAATTTAGTTAACTGGCTGCAGATATACGGTGAGTCACAGCTGAGAGGACAAAAATGCCATCTTGGTTCCAGCCACAGAAGTTTTCTACCAAAGGAGAATCTGTGAAAGGAGAATCCTTATTTTACTGCAGCCATTTGTCATCTTGAATTTGTCACAGATTGGACCCTATTCCTTTCTCGGAAACCCTGGTAGAATATTGGTTAAGTGCTATGGCTGCTAACAAAAAGGTCAGCAGTTCAAATCCACCAGGCACTCCTTGTAAACTTTATAGGGCAGTTCTACTCCATCCTATAGGGTCGCTATGTACTGGAATCAACTCGACAGCACTGGGTCTGGTTTTTTGGGTTTTTTGACCTCAGAAGGTTGGAGATGGGCCAGTTACTAGGCTCAGTGGCTTGTACAACATAGGTTATCTTGATAGATGAGTTTCTTTGCACTCTCCTCTGCTTGTGGTCAGATTTAAGAAACTACGCTAAAAGTGGTTCAGGCTGGGAAAGGGGGTCAAAGAGGGAGGGGAGAAGGAATAAAGGGCAAATATTATTTCCCAAGTCCAAAAGTAACTCCAGCACAACCCAGGCAGATCTGGGAGACCATCCCAAACCACATCGAGGCTCTGGGGCCAGCTCACCACAAAGCCGACACTACTGGTACGACATGGGTGGTTGGGTAACGAAGGTCCTGGCAGCGAAAGGGCCTCCAGGGGCACATGAGTGTGATCACACAATGAAAGAGCATCAAAAAGAGGCCCCAAATCAAGACCCGATCACACATCAGCCACAATAAATAATGTTTGCTCAAAGGTGGGAGGCCAAGGGGGGAGCCTCCACTGGAGAAGGCCGACTTGCGTGTCCAATTTTGAAGAAAAGCTTGTTTTGTGTGTCACACAATGCAGACATTGTTCTCCAACGCTTTGCCCATACATAATCAGAGCTGCCTCTGGTTATTATATGAGTCTCGGTGGTTTGAAGAGTCTAAACATTAATTGCTTTCTATACTTAGAAGACCATAGGCATAAGAACATAGGCTCTACAATGAAATTTAGAGATGAACAAAATTTATAGACACATCAAACTGTTAAAAGCAGTGTCATCTGAAAGGGTGACGAGGAACTCTTGACTTCTTCAATACCCCCCTTCCAAGAAAGGGTGGAGGGATAATGTGATTTTCTTTTCTTTTGTGTTTTACTGTATTTCTCTAATAGAAAGTCTCAAAATAGAAAGACAATTAAATAGAAGCACTAAGTAAATTAGATTAAATCCTTTCTTCTGCTGATTCTGAGGGCCATTCACCGGCCTGCTTGGACCCTGATGTTCCCATCAGTGGAGACTAGTTCTTGGGACCCAGACATCCTTCACAGCGACCACACAGGAAGCACATACGAGTTTCTTTCCCCCAAATCAGATCGAGAATCCCACCCCCTTTTACACACACTTACATACACCCCTCAAATACTCAAGCTGGGTTTCTCAACCATGACACTACTGACATCTAGGGCTGGATAATTCTCTGCTATACGGAGGCTGTCCTGTGCACTGAAGGGTGTTTGGTGGCTGCAACCCTGGCCTCTGCCCCACTGCACATCAGAAACATGCCCCCGCCCAAGAACTAAGAAGTGAAAATATCACCGGGGAGCAAGACCATCTCCATTTTAAAACCAGTGACCTGAACTAAACTTTGAACCCAGCAGTACCAAGCCATATAGAAGCTCTCGGTCAGCTTACTTGCCCCAGCCCACCTGGCATGAAACGAGGACTCAGTGACCAGTTAACATCTGGACCCAGGTCAAATGCCTTGACAATGGTCCCAGGCCTCACACAATGCTGAATACAACTGGCAGATTTTCTAAGTCATAGATAACCAGAAAGAGAAGTGGGGGTAAGGCAGGGGTGGGATATGTCCTGGACTGTGACGCCAGGTGGGCACCCACCATTGATCCGTACCATCATCCTCACGGCAGCTACCAGCATGCCCTTTCACAGATGAAGAAACTGAGGCCCAGGGAAATGAAGGGACTTGCCTCAAGTCTCAGAGCTGCAAGTGCTGGACTCAGACCCCAAAGGACCTCCCACCTCAGCTGATAAATGCAAACAATGAAGAAGCATCAGGTTCCAACAGGTTTTTAATTCTTCAGGAAATGAGGAAATGACTTTGGGGGGGCACAAACCAACAAGACTATCTTCTTGAGCCCTGGATTAGATTCACATCTCTTTTGTTGAATTTTAACTCAACACTCAGAAGACAATACAAACTCTCTTCTTGTGAAGAACTGAGATTTTCCAGGGTGATACAGTTCATTGGGGCACAGAGTCATCTCTCTACATCACTGCCCGCTCCCAGCTTTCTTTGTGGTGTGTAACCCAGAAGGTTACAGAACGCTTTCAGAAGCTAACATGCCCAGGGAAAAGTTTATAGTAGGCTTCCCTCCGCACCAAAAGAAGAGGGGAAAAAAACAACCCACCATTTAATCATTGAAAAACCAGGCGTCAGAGAAGACACTCGGTAGGCTTAGCAACCCACCCGGGTCCAGCACACTGCGGCTCTGCTCGGCTCGGCTCTGCTCGCGAAGGTACCAGCTACCAGCGTAGAACACAGAGCAGCCCGGCTGGCTGGGCTGCTACTCACCCTGCAGGCATTTTTCTTATTTCAAAGTTTCTATTAACTCCCTACTGATGTGCCCTGAAAGAATTTTTAAGGGCTTGGAAGCACATAAATAAAATAGTCTTTGTTGGACCAGCACAGCCAAATGCAAGTCTTTCACCTGTAGCCGTGGTGATAAAAGTTTCAGGCCCTACTTCCTCGATGAGCTGTCGGAAGACTCGGAGAGAGCTCAAACCCTGGGAAGTTCTGCCTTGCAACCCCATGCGTTCCCTGGCCCAGGACAGCCTGAGGAAGGTGCGCCTGCTGTTGGCACAAGTTGCAGGAAACACTGCTGACTCCTGGCCTGCCCTCTAGAGTTGGGCGCTCCTCCTGAGCCCTCCTGAAAGCCCAGTTAATCACATTTGTCAAAACTCAGCCTGTACAGAGTTACAGAAATAGTGAAACTCTTCGAGACTGTGGCTGACTAGCTCGCTGGGTGGCCACGGAGGGGAGGGCGGAGAAAGGGGAAGGACTTTGCCAGTAAGAGATATATGGCCCACCTACCACAAACAGCCCTCCAGAAAGAGAACAACACAGGTGCCGGTCTAATCCGAGGCAGTGCAGCCATCACCTGGGCAGAGCCCGGGTACCTATGTAACACGGTCCTGTACACAGAGCCTTCTAGCGGAATTGTTCTTCCTTGCCCTCCCCTGCGGGCCCAAAAGGTGGCTTGCCAGTGACAGGACAACAGCAGCACTGCCGAAGGCCATCCAAAGCAAACATCACTGCTTACACTGTCCAGGAAAGCCATCATCCTAACACCATTTGGCAGATTTAATAGCTCTGATGTCTTGCTCTGAGCCATTCATCAAATCGGTGCCACTGGCTAACTATGGAACTGAGGCAAGTCGCTGTACTCGGCTAGGCCTAAAGGTTCTTCCTCATCTTTACAAATAAGACAATGGCCAGGCTATTACCAACCTCCTTCCATCATATGATTTTATTGTTTCTCTTCTCCAATCCAGATGGGTCTCAATTTTTTTTTCCCTCCGGAGTTTGGTCGCCCTACCACCTGGGCAGTGACTCAGACAGGCACTAATAATGTAATCCAGTCCTTCATCAGTGTGACAGCTTGCCTTCCCAAGCTATTGACCCATCTCACAGGAAGAAAAGAAACCTGGCATCAGACACATCTTAGGGCTGGAAGAAAGCTCGAACATTATCTAATCTCACCTTTCCCAAAGTACATTATTCCATCCTACAAAGAACTCTCTACACATTCCTTAACTGGAGGATTTCTCTGACCTTTCCACACGCTAGTGAGCATCAGAAGTCTCCAAGAAGTAACTGCTTATACCCACCCACTGCAGGTGAGTCAATTCCAACTCACAGCAACTCTATAGGACACAGCAGACCTGCTTCACAGTTTCCAAGGAGCACCTGGCAGGTTCGAACTGCCGACTTTGTAGTTAGCAGACAGACTGCTTACACAGAGCCTGCTACCATTACTCAACCACACAACTCTTGGAAGAAATTCTTAGAACTACCATTCTACAGAACATGTGGGATGACAATCCACTTTCCACTTCCTTTTGTGCATTAAGTGGTAAATCAAGACAATCATGATTAAATCCCAGGTCAGCTTCTGAATCCAGTGTGTGTATCTTTCTAGTCCTAACACAATATCCAAAAATCAAACCACCAGTTGCCAGGGAGACAACCGCAACTCATGGCAACCACATGTATGTCCGAATAAGACTGTGCTCTATAAAGTTTTTCATGGCTGATTTTTTGGATATAGATTACCAGGTCTTTCTTCCTAGGTACCTCTGAGTGGATCTGAAGCTCCAACTTTTTGTTTGGCAGACTAGCATGCTAATCATTTGAACTATCCAGACTCCTAACATAATACAGACAACAATTTACAAAATGCAAGCAGATCATCTATCTCATCTCCTTGGTAACCTCCTCCCATCCTCCACCAAGCTACCTAGCCCACTGAGAAAAGTGGCCCACTCAGCCACATGGACTACAGTGTCTATTCCACTGACAGGGTCCTCCTACAGCAAAGAACACCAGTGACAGGAAAGCCCCAGGCAAGCGGGAAAAACTAAGTGGTTGGCTTTCAGGGGAAGGGAGGTGTATCACAGCTACTGCAGGGGACCTAGGATCTACCCACAATCTACCACTGACAGTGGACACAGAAAAATAGCCTCTCCAAGAAGAAAAGGAAGAAGAGAAAGAGAGAAGGAGATATGAACAGGTAGACCAAGGGGACCTTCAGGGTAGTGAAAATATCCTACATGATACTGCCACAATGGACACCTGATATTACATATTTATTCGAATGCACAGAACTGGAAAACACAAAGAATGAACTTTACCATAAACTACAGGCTTTAGCTAATGATAACGTATCAGCATTGCTCCATCACAATCACAACAAATTTATCACCCCAGCGCAAGCTGTTAATAACAGAAAGAAAGTAAAAATATGTGAAGCAGGGAGATGAACTACATGGGAGTTGTCTATATTTGCTGCACAATTTTTCTGTCAATACAAAGCTGCTCTAAAAGTATTTGGAAAAAAAAAGAAAGAAAACAGAAAGAGACCCTGTCCCACTGCTGAACACTGTGTCTTAACTTGATGCAGATGTTGTCACGACTAAGAAAGCGACACTCATGGAAAAGTAGGACTCAACGATCAGGGCTTCTGGTCACTACGTGTTGGCCCTGCTCAACAAACACAACTTTATTTCTGAGAGGAAATGCAGTGGAGTTAACTGCCTATCCAACTTCTCGATCCAGCAGGCCTGAGTCCAAAGCCCCTTCAAACCCCTTTCGAGCTGTGTGACTTTGAACAAGAGGCTAAGCGTCCCGGAACCTGTATTTCCTCATCTGGAAAATCAAGCGAGCCTCACTGGGCAACTAAGCAGCATAACTGCTTCAAAAGCACTTAGCCAGATAGCCACTCAATAACTGACAGTCATTTTACAGTAGGAGGCGGGACAGAGAGTCCATGGGATAGTCACCAGTTAAAACTGGGTCATATGTGAAACAGCAAAGACTGTTAGCTTTACTCCAACTCACTTAATTTACAGATACGGAAACTGATGCCCAGAAGGGAGATCCCACTTTGCACAGCCAGAAAGTGAGTCAACAAGGAACAGAGAGCCAGGGCTCCAGCCTCTTAAAAACCCACTGCTGTCAGGCTGATTCTGACTCACAGCGACCCTACAGGACAGAGGAGAATTGCCCCATAGGGCTTCCAAAGTTAGAATCTTTAGGGAAGCACACCAGCAGGTCTTTCTTCCAAAGGGCAGCTGGTGGTAACCTTCCACACGTGTCAAGCTCTTAACCACTGCACCACACAGCTCCTTTTCCAGTCTCTTAAGGCGTGGCTATTCCAAATACCGAAGACTTCTGCCCCCTGCCCATCACATCACGCCCTACCCTACTCTCCGCATCCTCCACAGTAAATCAGGAATATAATCAAAAGACTTCCTTTCGGGTCCGACTCAACGGCACTTGGGTTGGCTTTAGTTGTTGTTCCGTTTTTTTTACACTTTTTTCCTTCTTAAAGGAAATGAGCCATTTCTTCCATGTTCTTGCTGTTAGGTACCGCTGAGTCAGTTCCAACTCACAGCAACCCCATGTGACAGAAGAGAACTGCCCCACAAGGGTTCCAAGCCATGGCTGGTAGATTTGAACTGACAACCTTTTCGTTAGCAGCCCAGCCCTGACCACCGCGTTATGGGGGCTGCTTCTCCTCCACAGGGCATCGCAATGCATTGAAAATTAGAACAGACTTACGTGCAACAGCATGTCAGGTCTATCACGAGATATCATACAAGGTCACTGATCAAATTGTTCCTCTATGCATCTTACCTTCAAGAGGAGAACTAGAATTCATGAGGTCTCCATGGGACACACCAGACTCAACAGAAAACAAACTGACATGCAATCTTGTCCAGTTGGATCCCAGTCCTGAAAACGGAAATTCCTACAGGACAGGATGTACATCCCTGCTGACAGCAGGAAGACACTGACAAGGATTCAACCATCTGACAGCACTCCTCTCTGATCCGGGTTCCCTTTCCATTTTTAAATACACAGACCAGGACCTAGGGGAGAGGGGTGTCAACCCTTCCACCCCAAGGCAACAGTGTCACAGCTATCCTCTCACTCAGGCCCACAGGCCTCTTGACTCTTTTTGACATGGGGGTGACAGAGAAATCACTATCAACAGAAGTCATTATTTCACTATCTCTCAGTGAAGTCCCCAGGCCTGGCATTTCTCAAGCTTCCAAGCATCGCTCTCTGGATGAACAGAAAACCTCTCACACCCTCCTTTAATGTTACTTAAAATTTCATAACAAAGTACTGTGAGTCAAATGAAGACAAGAGCCATTTTTCCATCTGCTTTTCCAAACGCTAATGTCCTTCCTGGTAGCCCATGTAAAGCAACCTACCCCCATCAGATCTGGATTTGTTCTGGGTTAAAAATACTCTACAAGCTGTGGTTATTGGAGCCATAGAGTCATAAAGACTTCCAGAAGCCAAGGATATGTCATCTCCACATAACAAGGGGGGAAATTAACCATTTAATTTAACCACAAAATCCATAGCAAACCTTCATGGAGATCTTACTTCACACACTTGCTGCTTCATGAACTTTCTGGGGGAAAGAGTCTCACTGAAGGATCACTTAGAATTTAGACCAGTTCCCTCATTACCTCTCACCACCACCCAGAACCATGGCAGACTACGAGCCTTACTTTGTCTGTTGTACCTTTTCCCAAGCTAAATTCTAAGCCCTCTGTGGAATAGCAGCTCTCTCTGCTGCCTCAAAAGACATCAAAGGCCCCCATATCTGTGCCGAAATTTCTGGCTCTAACGCCCTGGACTCCATACACTTCCAGCTCAGCCTCTAATGAATTAGGATCTTTATTTCCCTTGGTCTCAGTTTCCTGATCAGAGAAACAAGAAGGTTGAACAGAGAAAGTCTCTTTCATTCACAAAAGTCTGGTTTGTCATGCTGAAGGCATCAGCCCAGTAGCTTCAGGTATGCTGATTACTGGGTGGAATCCTAAGCTGCCCTCCAAAAGCCAGTAAGGAAGGCTAGGCGATTATGATCTACTGGTCTCCCAAGATAAAGATCGCTAACCACTATGATAGCCTCCACCAAGGTCCTCGCCAAGATTATGCCCTTGGTTTACATGGCCAAAGCTAAACACTAAAGCTCACAGGTCAAAAGCCCTGGCCTCGGGAGGCAACCTTTTGGATCCTGAGACATCCTTCAACGGCCCGCCACACTGGGTATCTCCCTACAGCTGCCTCCTGAGTTGTGTTTTAGACACACAGACTACCACATACCCTTCTTCTAGGTTTTAAGTGCAAACCCCCCCAGCAGGATCACTGAAAATGGCATCTTTTTTGATGCTATAAGAGATACACCCTGATAGTGGGCCTGTTAAGGGTTAAATTATGCCCCTCAGGAAGATATATTAATGTCCTAACCTCCAGTACCTGTGAAAGTAATCTTAAGTGGAAATAGATCTCTGTAGAGGTAACTGTGCTCCCTGGAAACTCTATGGGGCAGTTCTACTCTGTCCTAGAGGGTCACTATGAGTTGGAATCGACACAATGGCAGTGGGTTTGGGTATCCAAGAGGGGCACCATCCTCTTATGTGTCTCTGTTTTAATTCTTCTACTTGCTAATTCCCTCACTGGGGGCAAAACTGCTGTTTCAACTGTGGGAGCTACAGGGATGGGCGTCCTCATTGAGGCTGCACCCCTTTATTGGCCAGGGTGCCCCTCTGGGGCCACTTCCTCACCTAGTGCATAGGATCACTATAAGATGCAAATCAGATAATGAATAGGAAGTTCTTAGCCCTTTCTGGGGCACATTATTCTCAATAAATACAGTCATTATTATTTTATCCTGGGTAAAATAAAAAAAAAAAAAAAAGCCAAATCCACTATCATCAACTCAACTTCAATTCACAGAGTCCCCGTAAGACAGAGCAGAACTGCCCCCAGAGGGCTTCCACGGAGCACCGGGTAGATTGGAAAGGCCAACCTTTTTGTTAGCAGCTATAGCACTTAACCATTAGGCCACCAGGCCTTCCTCATCCTGAATATAATGTATTAAACAGAGAAAAAAAATCTTAGCTTATGGTATGCAAGGAGGCAGTCTCAGAGGGAGAGAATGTTGAAGGTGCTTTAACCAAAATACCAGGTAGTGGTGACCTCAGGAGAAGACAATGTTGAACCCCATGTAAGAGGTCCTGCTGAATCATTCCTGCATTCTAGAGAGGGAGAAATTGAGCCACATGGCCTGTGGTGACTTGCCCAAGGTACCTAACAAGGGCAGCAGAGGCCCAGGTCTCTACTCCTCCTCACTCCTGTTCCCTGACCCCCAGCCATGCTGGCACCCAAGAGTGTCACAAATAAGGACAATCTCTTGTCACGAGAGAGCATGCAGTCACTCACATCTCTGCTGCTAAGGCAGCAAATACCAACAAAACAACAACCAAACTCCCGTCATGGCCAGGGGACCAACAAACTTCTCAGCAACTGCCTCTGTATTGATAGTAGCACGATGTAGCTCAAAGAGAAACTAAGACCAAGCATTGAACATCTTAGGAGACTCTTCTGCTGCGATCAGCCCACATGTGACTTCTCAAAAGTTCCTCCCACTTACTGCCCAAGTCCCGGGTCTCCATTTACATGCAGACAGCAGCCCTGGGTTCCCCATGGGAGAATGTTTGGGGTACTCCAAGACTGCTTCTGGATGACAGGACCAATGCCATCTATTCTAGGCCTTTCCTTCTCACTCACGGGGACAAAGAAAAATAAGTGACACCAATTTGTGAAAAATCAGGCTGAAATACCTGGAAAAAAACTGACGCTTTCACTTTGTAGAATCTCCCCAGAAAACGGTACTGTGCAGCCAGGGTCAAGAACCACTGGGCTACGGGTGCCTGTCCACTCAGGTTAACGGGCGAAAGGAGGAAAGCTTTAAAACACGACCACATTGTTACTGTAGGTAATCTTTGTATCAGTTCTGACAAACAAAAGTCACACTTTGCTTTCTTGCGCAACACAATCGGGGCACCAAGGTTTTAAAAGTTTGGCAGTTCCTCAAGAAGTTAAATGCAGGGTTACCATTTGATGTTACAATTCTACTCCCAGCTATACACCCAAGAGAAATAAAAACACACATCCCACAAAAACTCATACTGGGATGTTCACAGAATCATTATCTATAATAACCAAAAACAAATCAATAGATTGATAAAATACATTATATGCATACAGGAAATATTACTTGGCCATAAAAAAAGATGATGTACTGATTGACGCATGCAACAAATATCATGCTAAGTAAAAAAAGTCAGGCACAAAAAGCCATCTATTGTATGATTTCATTTATACAAATGCCAAGTCCATAGTGGTGGCCTAGGGGGCTGAGAAGGTGGAAAATCGGGAATGACCGGCAAGTATGGAATTTCTTTTGGTGGTGATGAAATTATTTGGGGATTCGGTAATGTTGATGACTGCATCAATTCTGTGAATATACTCAACCAAAAAACAAACTCATTGCTGTCAAGTCGATTCCAACTCATCGTGACTCTAGAGGACAGAACTACCCCATTAGGTTTCCAAGGCTGCAATCCTTACCAAAGCAGACAACCACAACCTGCAGGTCAGTAGTCCCGCGCTTGATTACGGTGTCATTAGGGCTAAGTATAAACTTCAAAAGGGCGAGTTTCGTTGGTTTAGAGATAGATACAGCTGTTACTTTTTAAAAGAAAAAATCTGAAGTTCTACTCAGTCTAAGAAGCAAAAGGTGTTCTTTTGGCCCAGTATAAGTAAACCAACACTATGATCTAGCTGGAAACCCTAGCGGTGTAGCAGTTAAGTGCTATGGCTGCTAATCAAGAGGTTGGCAGTTTGAATCCACCAGGCGCTCCCTGGAAGCTCTATGGGGCAGTTCTACTCTGTCCTGCAGGGTCACTATGAGTTAGAATCAACTTGAGGGCAGTGGGTTTGGTTTTTTTATGCTCCAGCTGCCTGGTGGGTGGAGTTACTGGTACAGGTGAATGCACGTCCAGGTGCACTCTCCAGAACCTGCAATCTAGGTAGAGAAGCCAGATGCAGCGCCAAAGCAGGAGACAGTAGGAGCCCTATGAAAGCATTTTTACAAGCTTATTAGTGGAGATACATTCTCAGGCCCTGCCCCTGAAGATTCTGATTCCACAGATGGGTGGGAAGAGATACATGGTAATTCCAGATTTTTAGATTTTTACAGGATCAGGAAAATCTGAGAAACATCACCCTAAGAAGTCTATCACTAGTACTTTACTCTAAAATCTCAGAGGAGGACCAACTCAGGGGCTTAGATTCTTCAAGAAAAGGCCACAGGAGCCAAAAGAAAAGCGTGAAAATTTCACCTTAAGATACTCCAATCCTCTCCCAGCCTGTATCTGGGGATTCCTTCTCCTATCAGGAGCTCAAAGCACTTTGCAAAGATAATGCCATCTTAGCACCCAGCAGACTCTCACTCCCTTAGGCCTTGCTGAGCAGGCTGCAGCTTTTTTGATTCCAGAAATGTTAGCCCAGCGCTCAGTCAGTTGGCAGTCAGCTGGAACTGGAACCCAGGAATCCCAACGCCCACAGATTCTCACCTCCACCTCCAACAAAGGCCTCATTGTTGGCCATGGGTGCCTCCTAGAGGGCATGTTTCCGCCCAGGGCTGGGGAAAAGAGGCGAGGGTGGTGTGTGGAATGGATTCTATGCCACAGACATGCACTTTCTGTTCTCCGCGTTGCCCAATCCCACTGCCTGAGGGGACGGATGGGCAGAGCTTTGGCAGGGGGGTATCCTGGAGGGAGTCAGGCCCTGGACCGGTCACACCCCCTCCCCAAAGGCCCGGCCACTTTCTGAATCCAAGGTCGAGCTGACAGGCCCCCAAGTCTGCTCCCCCACCAGTACAACAGGGCTGGGAGCAAACAGCAGGGCTCTTGTTCAGACACGCTTTTTAGCCAGTGAGGTTACCCTCTAGAAATACTTCTAAATAAATGCACAAGCCAGCCATCATGAGGTCTATATGCCAGGCTTCCGGCACCATGGGCGCCTCCTCACAGCAGGTAATCCTTCAGCAGCCCAGAGAGCCACCTCTACCTGCAGCTCTAGCCACCTTCCCCGCCAGCTGTCCTGGGAATCAGGCAGAACCCACCAGCTCAGCTGTGGGGGCCCAGGAGACAGAGAGTGGAAGCTGACAGAGCAGCACATGCCTGTCACCTTCTAAAGCCCCCTCCCCAAAAAGTAGAGGGAGGAAAGGCAGCACCAGCTGGATGGTAGACAAGAGGTCTTCTTCCTAGAGACACGGCGGTCTGCACTGCCTTTGCTCCAGATGAAAGTGACAGGAACCACCCCAAAGATGGTGCTGTCTTAAGCCTGGCCTGCCTTGTCAGGGGGAGTCTCCATCGGTGGTGTGTCTCATCCTTTGGGTGGGGTTCCCCACCTTCTGAACCATTCAAGAGTCAGAGGCCCATCAGATACCAGGTACAAGATGTGTCTTCTAGCAAGTACACCACATACATGATGTACATAACTAGCAAGAACCCTGCAGCATTTTTACTTCACAGAAAGGGAAACTAAGGCTGGGGAGGTGCAGGGAGGTCACGTGGACATCACACTGGGACCCCCAATTGGTCACATCGTCTCCACCTGGCAAGAAGGAATCCAGAACATGCCGATTCCTGAGGAAGGCCACAGTACTCTGCCTCCATCACGAGAGATTACAAGGACAGACGGCAAACTGCCATTCCAACCCATCAACAGACAAATGTGCCCCTGGCAGCACTTCTGTCCCCTAGAGATCTTCTCTCAAGCTTTATCCAGAATGCTGCTTACAATTACCTGCTGAGATGAGTACATTCACATTATGCTCATTCTGAAGGTGAAAAACAGGCCTGGAAACATGAAAGCCCTATAAGCAGCTGACTAGTTCACGTCTAACATTCTGCAGGACTCTGAGACTGTACATCTGCCCAAGAATTTCGAGGATGAGGAAGATGTACGGCTGGGTATGGGTAGGAACAATAAATACATTTTATAAACCCTAACTGCTGTAGTATTTAATGAATGTAATTAAAAGTTCCCCTTCAAGCAACCGGGGAAAAAAATAAACATATATCTAATCTGTGTCACCCTGAGGACTTGAAAAAGGACATTTACTAATAAAACATTCCAGTCCCCATGGCTGCATGTTCAATTCTATGTAGAAATAACTATCTATCAACTGCAAGCAGGAGTCTTGAGAGGCAAGCAATTGTCTTTATATTATTAACAGTAATGGGAACACACTACTAGTAATAATCATTTCTGCATCATGCCAACCTGGACCTTCATTTCACTGCATGAGCTGCTGGGCATCAAAGCCAACAAATTCTCAGAAACGTGCGGAGAAGGAAGGAGGGGGGAGAGAAGAAAGCCTAGCCTTCTGCCCACCGCCATCCTCCCACCTCAGCCATTAAAAAATATATTTCTAAATAAATCATGTGAAAGCCGATGTGCAAAATATTCCACAGTGCAAAGTATACAGAAACAAAGCCCCCAAATATGTCATTCCAGATTAAAAAAACTCTAGATCTCAATATAAAATCATCCACCCCACCCCAATGCAAATTAAATAAAACACTATCACACTGCTGTGTCTTAAAACAGTGTCCAAGAAGGCAGAAAAGGTTAGCCCCAGCAAGCAAGGACTGCCATCCTCACCATAGCAACGCGCCTATTTATAATATGGTCTACCTGCATCAAAGGCTTACGCAAGACACTCAAGGCAAGACTAGGGCTACATCCAGGCCCAAAGATGAAGCCGAAAACTCTCATGAGCATGTCATTGAAACATTTCCAATTACATTACACACCACAATTATTAGCACTGACTCTCATTTTTTTTTTCTTTCTATTCAAGTAAGAATAGGAGGAAAACGAATCAAGACAGTTTCTAGGACATAGCAGAAACCCTGCTGCAACTTTATCAAGTATCTTTGTCTGTTTTCTTTTTCAAAGTAGTCACTCTGAGGCAGAGGACAGAAGGAGAGATTGCTAAAAAGAGCTAGGCCCAAGGATGCCTGAATCCTTACCAATGTCAAGAGCACACGGCCTGGGAAATAAGGGCCCCACAGGTTCACTTTCCAGGTCTCACCTACTCTAGTGCCAAAGAGAAATTACAAAGGAGTCCAGAGCCAGACCTACACTGGACCACATTAATGCAAACAGGTAGGAAAAATAGAAGGAGCTTTCATTCTGAAGGGACAGACAGGCACCCATGTCCAAATATCCACTTTGCAGGAGGATTCTAACTCACTTTCAAAGTCCACACTGTAATTTTTAAAGAGAAGCCAAATATATTCCCAATAGCATCTCCCTTTCCATCATGATACAGGGACTCTGCAGCATGGCACGGTCCTGGCATCAGACAAGCCCTAGACTCAGGTCCACTGTGGCCACTTACAAGCTAGGTATCATTGAACAAGTTCCTTAAGTTCTCTAAGATTCAGTTTTCTCATCTGTACAATGGGGCTGATGTATCAAGTAGCTATGGAAGATTCTAGAAACCGGCACATAAGTAAGAGTTCAATAAACATCATCTATTCTTCTTTCTTTTTCTTATTAAGCTTATTCTGGGGAAGTGACTGCTAAATAAACAACGCGTAAGTTCCCACAGACAACCAAAAAAAAAAACTCACAAAATCCACTGCCACCAAACAGGTTCCAATTCACAGCAGCCGTATAGGACAGAGTAGAAACGCTCCATAATGCTTCCAAGGAGCACCTGGTAGATTCAAACTGCCAACCTTTTAGTTCACTGCCATGGCTCTTAACCACTACACAACCAGAGTTTCCCCACACACAATAGAACCATAGAAATGTGAGTTTCCACTCCCTTAAAAAGAGGCATCTTTTCTCCCCTCACACTTCCCCTTACGGGAATGTCTTCATCTGACCCTATCATTGGTATTAACTCGGATTACAAAGCAGTCTAAACACTGAACTCTCAATGAGCCTAGGCCACCTACACTCCATGGAACTGTGCCAGCTCCATTTCACAGAGGGAAAAACTGAGGCTAGATTCACATGTACATCAGTTACAGAACTAACGACGTTGCTGAACCAAGAAGTTAAAAGAAAATAGAAGAGTAAGTGGCCTCTTGGCCTATCTCCAAAAGAGATCCTCCATGAAAGAAAGGTGAAGAGTTACCTACATTATTTTCAGTCAACAATTCAAACATGGGTCCACCTGAGGCTAGAATGAAGCTCTTAACCACTTCCTAATTCTTGATATTTCTCTTGGTACCCCCTGTTCACCTAAAATAATTCTTAGCCACTAGCAGATGCTCAGTAATGATTGTCTAAGACAGAAACAACAGCAACAAAAAACAAGCACTCCAAGCTGCAGCTTCCAGGGCTCACAAAAGCTCAACTACCATGGAGAATGAGTCACCTGAAGGCTTGCAAGCTATGTAAGTCATTCCTCCTGCAGACATTTTGGACCAATAATTTAACACTTGTTTTTACCCACTCATCTCTATAAGCAAAAGCCCAGGAGTCAAAGCAGTGACTTGACAACAGTTGGACCTGTACAGGTCCAGTTATTAAATCACACTAAACTACAAATTTCCAATCCAGTATCACTAGGGAAGAGAAGAGTGGAAGAAATGGGTGCAGCACCCACCTGGGCAGATTCTCTGAACACAATTTCTACTTCAAAACCTTCCTGGAGAGATGCGAGAGTCACCAGAAAAGGAGAAACACAGAAAAAGCTCTATTACGTCCCCTTACACAGCCTGAGCATTTTTCCACCAGAGAGAAACACCAAGTGCAGCAGCAGTGACTTCTAAGTGTGCAGACCGATTATAGCTTTACTTTCAAAAGAGCTTTGATTGATCTTTTTTGATAGACCTGAAATAAATTAAACTAGATTGACTCACTTGAGAATGGATTCTAATCCCTTAGTCAGATCCTGGAGAACTCAAACCAAACCAGCTGTTAATTTAGGCTTTATAAGATAAAGCATGAGAAATCCAAGTTGATGTACCCCAGAGCAAAGCTTACATCATCTCTGTAAGCAATCAACCTACTGCTTCTTTTAGGAACTAATCATTTCTTGGGTAAGTGGGTGCCAAGCCTGTCCTCTCAGAGGGAACCCAGCTTAAAGAAAGGGAGAAAGGCGTGAGGGGGAGAGAAACCCGAGAAACATCGACTGACTCACTCCCCAACCCCAGCTCGGAACCAACCCAAGACATGCACTCCTAGTCATCTGTCTTTTGTTGCATAAACAGCCGCCAGCTTGACCAGAGCCCAAATGCCCACAGAGCCACCAAGTAAGAGGAAGTGGCTGACGTGCTCAGCATTTCTTTCAAGGGGAGGGGTGGGTAGAATTACCCAGGAAATATCCATCACTACGTTTTCATTCCCTCACCTTTGAAGATCACACTCCCCACCCCCTTCTTTTTTTTTTCCAAATCTTTGCTCCTGGGTGTCTTGATTTGAATGTAGGAATTCCAAGCTTTCAAATGATGGCTGCCCACGGCACTAATCGAGTTAACAAAAAGAAAACACACACACACACACACACACACACACACAACTACAGGCTTTCCCCCAAGCCAAACCACCTCACTCACTGCTTATCTACCCAACTTTCAGAACCCGTTTTCGAAAGGGTTTATTAATGCCTTGATCCCAAGTCAAGGGGGGCACTCAACTCTCGGCAACCCCACCCACACCCTCACCCCTGGAAACTGTGGCAGTGTCCTTCCTGAAAATGGCAACGCTGCCAGTGTCTCGCTCCTCCACAACGATGTTTCATATAACACTCTGTTTACTGAACATAAGGGGATCAAGAACTGAAATCCAATTTAAGGAATTATGGTGCTTCAGACTGTTTTTCCTCTACGATGAAAAAAGACAGGCGTGTTGTTACTGGAATGAGGCCAGAAGAAACTGATCCTTGTAGTAATTCAAGAAAAAGATAGAACAAAAAGAAATCAGTGTATGTGCTGTTATACGCGATGGGGATGAGGATGGCTAAAATAAGAGTTAAAACTTGAAAAGCAAATGAATCTGTTTCATCATCTGGAATGATCTACGAGTTGATTCCCAAGCCCTATTTTACTATTTGACAATCAGTATATGGTCATCTACCACTGCTTCTGACAAGCAAAAGAAAGTTACCCAGAAGACATACTGGCAAGCAATCATGACATCTGTCCATCTGCCTCCACCAATAGCAAAATAATCAAAGTATCTCAGCCAAAGTGGGGGCAGTTAGGGCTTAGTGGCCGAATTCTCCCCTTCCATGTGGGAGACTCAGGTTCAATTTCTGGTCAAAGTACCTCATGCCCACAGCTACCACCTGTTTGTCAGCAGAGATTGACTTTTGCTATGAATGACAGACTAGGAATAAAGGGCTGGTGATCTACTTCCAAAAATCAGCCAGGGAAAATGCTATCAATCCCAAAGATCTGATCTGCAACCAATCATAAGGACGTCAGGGGCGAGGGAGGCTTCGTGCCAGTGTGCACTGGTTGCCATGAGTCGACGGTAGTTAACAACAACCCTAGCCAAGAATCAGAGTTCACCAAGATTAGAGATATGGTTCCCTCTAAATAAAAAGTAACCACTGCTGCTCTTTACTAAGCGCCTGCCACTCTATGAGGGCTCTCCATTATTACCCCATTTAATCCTCTAAGATCAGTTTTATCCCCATTTTATAGATAAAACAGAGGCTCAGGGAGGTTAAGTAACCAGCCAAGGTCCCCTACGCAATAAGTGGGCAGAGCTGACTTGAGAGCCCAAGACAGCCTCACAGAATCCCTCCTCTTCCCAGCCAAACTTTTCACTACAGATAAAGCAGCTTTTTTACAGTTTCTAATTGATCTTACTACGGCACACATCCCACGGTGGCATTTCACAGATGGGCAAACTGACATCTGAGAAGATGCTGTCTCCCACCAAGATAACATAGGGACAGACCTAAAAGGCTTCCCAGTTCCTGGGTCTCTACTGCATTACGCTTCACCTTGTCCCTTAATTGATTCTTCCCCACTGCCCTACACAAAGACAAGGTTCTCCCCAGAGAAAGCCGTCTGGGCTCACCAAGTGTCGCCTGGGAAAATGGTTTTGTTGCTGATGTTAATTCTTTTTTTAGAGGGGTGCGTTAAGAGAGGAGAGAATTAAATTAAGTAAATTAAGACATTTCTGAGAGGTATGGAATAAATCATCACTTAAGAGGAACTAACCAATTAATAAGGTAATATTCATTGCTAACAGCCGTCAGCCAGGATGCCTGGGACAAACCCTAGTGGAGGAGAGGGGAAAAAGAGAAGTTAACTGCCACCGCCTCAGGCCACTGAGCAGCTATAGAGGTCCGGCTAATGCCAAAAAATACCATAGCTTTCTGATTAACAAAGCCTGCTGAAATACAAGTCCTTTTTTTAAAGGGTAAAGGAGGAGACAGTTCAGTGTAATTGCACTCGTTTACTGTTTTACACGTCCCGGAGCTGGAAAAAAGGGGGAGAGTGAAAAAGTCTATTGCCAAAGATGTTTTCTGCTGTCTCCTATTTGATTCCTTTGTTTTTCATTTAATCCTCTTAAAGCTAAAGGAAGAGAGCAATAAAAACACACACACAAATAAAACCCACTGCTGTCTTCCAACTCATAACGACCCTACAGAACAGAGCAGAACTGCCTCATAGAGTTTCCAAGGAGCACTGGCAGATCTGAACTGCTCACTTCTTGGTTAGGAAACGTAGCACATAACCACTACACCACCAGGGTTTCCAAGAGGGCAGTAGAAGTGGGCAAATCTTAAAGAGCTGGGTTTTAATTCAGCCTTCTGCAAACACGGCTGCTTGGAACTGCACATTCTGGAGCCAGAATGCGGTTGGGGGATGAAGAGCTGTCTTCAAGTCAATGGAGAGCATCAATGTCATTTCTTAACTAACACTGAGAATAAATCATTCTGGACAAGCTCTTACCGCATTACTGGTATCTGGGTTGGAGTCCGAGCCGGCCTGGGTTCAGTGCCCTCTAGTCAACATCTTACCCAGGAGAGAACCACAGAAACTTTCAGGGAACTGACCTGTGTTGTGGGCACAGATGCAATGGCAGGGATGACAGTGCGACCTCGCAAAGGTGCTGGGCACCCACAGCCAAGAGCAGTTAGCATTCAGTCACAAGTTCCCCAGGCTGGGGCAACACAACCAAAGATCGCTCATCCCTAGCAACCAACTAGTAAGGTTTGTCTTGGAATAAACTCGAAAAACGGGGGCGGTTACATGCTCCTCATAAACTCGGTCAAACAACAGCCTGACCTGAGCAGCCCAAGAACACTCCCGCATGAAGAGGTAAATGTTATTAGACTCACAAGCCAGGAATCACATCTGTGTCTTCTAGAACCCCAAGAAGGGTGCTTTTCACATTTTTATAATGAAGTCCTAAGCAACAGAAATTCGACCGAAGAAGACAGCAAACATTATGACCAAAGGCCCAAATTCCTGTCATGATGCCACTAATTTCATGCCCAGCAGAAGCTGAATCACTTTAAGTTCAGGTTCCCCTATGGGTTTTTTGTTTTCCCTCCACGAGGAGACACATTCTGGCACAACACAGACTCTTACACCCCAACTCTCTTCGAAAGGTCTTCTGGCCTCCTAACTCAGCTGTCTTCCTGCAGGGGAAATAACTCAAGATAAGATCATTTTGTGATGCAAGGAGCCTAAAGAAAAGCGCAGGAGGATGCGTAACACATTCATACATCACCAAGATGTAACCTCTGCAAAGCGTGACCAACTGTCCCAGTTTGCCTGGGGCTGAGGAGTTTCCTGCGACACATGACTTTCCTTGCTAACATGGAGACAAGTTATTCACCCTCTTACTAACAGCAATAACACCACTTAACCTTTCTGACGGTCCCTGGGTGGCACAAGCTGTTGGCAATCCACTGCTGACCTAAGAGGTGACAGTTCAAATCCACCAAGGGGCACAGCAACAGAAACGTCTGGTGGTCTACCTGACTAAAGAAAACCCCAAGGAGCTGGACAGTCTGTAACGCACAGGTTCACATGAGTCCAAATCAACTTGATGGCAACGAGCTGACAGGGTTTTCACTTTACATGTGCCCAGAAGCCCTGGTGACATAGTGGTTAACTGTTGTATTCGCTAACAACCAAAGGTCGGCAGTTCAAATCTGCCAGGCACTCCCTGCAAATTTCATAGGGCAGTTCTCCTCTGACCTATAGGGTCACTGTGAGTCAGAAATGACTCTGTAGCAGTGGGGTTTCTTTTGTTTATGCCCCCAGCACTGTTGGGCTAAGCCCTCTCACTTCTTACAATAACCCTGCAAGGCAAGTCCTGTTACTAAATCCATCAAATAAGGATACTGAGGCACAGAACAATTAAGGAGTTTTCCCAGCTTTAAGTTCTCAGTTTTGTGCTTAAAAATACAAAGCGACAGAAATCAATTACCAGGATTAAAAAAAAAAAAAAAAAAATGTTATACTTTGTGGGGGAAATTTTGACCTGGAAACTAGTTAATGAGGGAAAAATATTCCCTGCCAAAGGAGATGAGAGGAAAGCCAGAGAATCAGGGGAGATATACAGAACAGGGAGATCAATCACAAGTTGGTCTAGATGATTCCAAAATAGTCCTCAGAGGTATTACATAAGTAACACAGAAAGAGAGAGAAGAAACCCCAGGTGGGGGGAGAGTGACAGTCACAGCGAGAGTATCCAGGACAGGAAGAATGGCCGCACAGCAAGCCCCCAGGGAGCCCAGGCCCCACACAGGGTTTCAATCCCAACCTTCCAGTGGACAGCAGTCCTGGGAGACTCCCCGTTCTCAGACACCCCCCGGCCAGAAGCCCAGGTTCCCCCTGGTTTCCAAGCAGCCAAGTTCCTGGGCTGTGACAGCAAATGGAAACCACAAACCAGGAACTCAACCAGAAGTCAGACCAAAAGATAAAAACCCACTCTCGCAGAGAGAAGAAACGATAACAGAACCATGGAGGCTGAAATCAAAACCATCGCTGCTTTGCATGTGGCATGCGGTTTTGTGTGTGTAGTTTCTTCATGTGCCAGATTGCCTGTTCCTGACACATTTAAGTCACTGTCCTTTACTGCTATGCAAACCGAGGGGGTCAGAAAACACCAGTGGGGTAGAGGCTGTAATCACCAAACGCCTGGCAACTTATTACTGTTAAACTAACAATGGGTGGGAGGTGCCTGACCAATCATGGTGCTGTCATTAAATGATTCTGAAATGACCAAAATCATGACAGAGAGAACTAGCCTGTACAGTACTGATACAGGATTTATTTTCAGTGCAGATAAACTGAGCAAATTTAACCCACCTGGAAAGAAGTCATCCAAACAAAAAAACAGCTCTGGGGGTGGGGGGGGGGGGCGTTAAGGGTTCTTTTCCAAGGAAAACCTGCACCCTTTTCAGCACCCATCTGTTCAAGCCCTGAGTGCCAATTCTTCAGACACAAAAGGCTTCAAAATCCATACTCCTGAGGGTGTACTGGTCATAGGCACGCACTCACCATTATGAAAATGTGGTTAAGAAATAAATAAACAGGGTACATAAAACAATCTGCTGGCTTGGCAAATAAGTGCTCAGCTTAGGAGCATTTTCTGAGGTCCTTAGCTTACTGGCATCTTTTTCAACCTTCCTTCAAGTTCTCTTTCAAGAAACATGGCTTTCAACATGGAGTCTGTGAGCTGTTCCTTTGGTTTTGTTTTTTAATTAACAGGGAAACACTTGGCTTTTTCCAGAACTACCAAGAAATAGATGCTGTGAGGTTCTGGAGTAAAAGCTGAGAGACAGAGAAGAGACAGAGAGACACAAGGCCAGAGTTTGTTTTGATTTTCAGGATAAGATATCAACTTGGAGCCCTGTGACTCCAGGGCCACTTCTGAATCTTGTATGTCAATAAAGCCCTTATCTAGAACTAAATACCACAGGAAGCTGATTTTTTTAAAAAATCCAACAGAAAATAATTCATTGTTAGGTCAAAAAATGGCTATTGCCTGGTTAAGAACCTGATATTTGGTAGGTGGTAAGTGCTATAAGCCACGGATGTTTCCAGGTGCCCAGTTCTTTTCCTAGATATTTAGATCTTGCCAGCCAAAAAGGACAGAGTTCCTCCTTACACACACTACTGGAAGAAGCTTTCAGCTTTTCAGTTAACAGCAAAAAGCAACCAGGAAACCGGGGTGGGGGGGGGGAGGATCCTGAAATGGTTTTTCCCGAAACATACACAAGCCCTTCTATTCACAAAGTAGATGCTTTTCATTTAAGGTCTGTTCCCCAGAAATCCCCTTAGTCACTGCCTGCCCAGCTCACACGGTCCACACCCACCCTTCATTGATCTGACAACTGTGCGGGAGCCAAACCAGACAGAGTCCCTGTAAACGTCATGGAATGCCAGGGACATTGCTGCTGCCAGGGCAAAGGTCTTCAGCCTCAGACACATCTCAATATGTTCCTTCCCAGTTCATTTAGTTACTGTTTCTTTAATGACTGGGTGGTCTGTCACTGGGCATGTCAAAATGAGAGCTAAAGGAATGGTGGGACGGGGGTTGGTGGTGAGGGCAGTTTAAATCTTCTCAAAGAGAACATTTTACCTAGATTCTACTAGTGACTAGACTGGAATACTCAGATTCCTAGCATCCAAAGTGCTCAAGTATTATTGTGAGGTCTTCGTCTTTCACTTTGGGTTCTCCTATAGTTCCCCTACTGAATTGATAATCAGAAAGAACAAAGTAAAATCCCACCAGATTTGCCAGTGCTGGATACTGAATGTACAGACCCCCATACAGTGAGCTGTACCCCACTTATCCCCCCAAAAAAGGTATCTTAGGACTTTAACCTTCGTTTTCATCCAGCACTCCCAATGGTGAGATTTATGGGCTTCAGGGCAAGGGGGCACTGCCCTGAACTCCTTAGAGGTCCATTACCAAGCTCCTTAGGGCCTCCAGTCATTCAAAATCTCTTTTCAGCAAGCCAAGTGTCCAACTCCAGTCCACTCCACAGAAAAAGAAAAAACAGCAAATAAGGAAGAAAACTCCTAAAGCACAAGGGAAAAACTGAACAATGACTAACTAACTCACAAAGAGGAATAGGTAGAGTCCCCAGGTGGTACTAAGAGTTAAAGCACTTAGCAACTAACTCAAAGGTCAGTGGTTCAAGTGCACCCATGAGCACCTAGAAGGAAAGGCCTGGCAATCACTTCTCCATTATCAGCCACGAAACCCTCATGAGGCACACAGTCACCGCAAGTCAAAGGTGACTCAATAGCAATGGTTGGCGAGTGGCGAGGGGGTGTTTATCAGCCGCTCCCCCAAAAAACCAGACTGGAGTCTTCTATGAGTATTCTTCACAAAACCAATACCGTAACACTAGCATAAAAGTTACAATCACACAACTAGGGACAAGGATGCAGGACGGACCAGGGGGTGAAACTCAGACCCCCACGGAATCTGAACCACAGAAAATGCCAAAGTTTAGCCTTGAAAGTCGCTTCTCTTAAGCACAGTGTGCTCATTCATCCAGTCAGCATATACTGCGCACCTACTATGTGCTGAGCAGGTTCATCATCCAGCAGCTACTTAAATAACAGAAGTTTTTAAATAAGCAAGATGTTCCAAACTGTCTCCCACAGGTGCGTAACAAGTGCAACTCAGAACGATGATTCTAAACTGCTTTCTAGTACACACTGAATGCCCTAAGATATCAATTTAAATGTAGCTTTCCTTTCTGTTTTGTGCACTCTCTCTCTCTTTTTAAATCATCCTGAAGCTTTCTGGCAAGAACTTTTGCTACATCCCCTGTTAGGAGGCTTGGAAATATCCACAAGGGTATCTGGGGCTGGAAATACAGACGAGGAACCTCCAATTTCCTTTCTCTCTTGGACTGTCAATAACATTTAGGAAAAGTGCATCCCCCCGTTTCTGCTTCATATGTTTTCCTCATTGGTTCGTTTACACAGCGCCGCTCTCCCCACGGCAGACACTACATCGTTTTGTCATTTCTGGCTTCCCCGCCATTAGTGCAGCTGCGAGGAGGACACCCCAGCTGCCTCCCCGAGTGGCCGGCAGCATCGGCGCAGCCCCTTCCCCCAAGTGGTCCCCCCTTTGACTAATGTTTACGCACACTCATACATCATTCCCAAATTGGTCCAAATGAATTAAACACAGCTCTGCTTAACATTACGAGATTTAAATGGATTTTCTCTCTACAGGTCTGCCCCATAATTGGGTTTATCCATCTTGTTGAAGTACAGTTTACACTCGCGAACATCACGCCAATTCAAGCTACATTTTCTGCTCCAGTGGCAGGAGCAAGGCAGATTTGTCATCGGATCATAACAGGTAATTCAAACAGCAATTAGTTTGATGACGGCCTGTATGTCATTGTCTGTTCCCAGCAGCCTGGCTCACACCCGGCGCTCTCTGTTCCTCAAGATGAATTGTGCTCACAATTCTTCAATTTCAATCATCAACAATGCTTACTGAATCAACTTAAAAACTATTGACACAAGACTGTCTTTTCCCCACAGGGCAGCCTCCACCAAAACCCTGGTGAAAGCAATCTTGCAGACTCTTTAGAATGGGCTCCTACCACATATACATCCAATTTCAAGCCTTGGGTCATTTCTGATTTCCAACCAAAGCTATTTACCCTGGTGCATGGATCCCACCTCTACATTTAGGGGGGCACACTCTGCAGAAATGAGTGACCAACTGTCAACTCGGGAAAATGTTAGAATCCAATGGGTGACACTACTTATCATTTAAAAAAAGGAAAACTAATATTGTTTTAAAAAGCCAACTACCCTCAAAACACCTGAAAGTTAGAAGACAATCACATAAGCATAAGCCAGTCCAGCCATGGTTACCCACAATAGGGGGCAATGCCATGATTACCGGTCATCATGCAAATCCACACACCAAAGGTAAGCTGAAGTCTAGCTACAAAACGAAATTTGAGACTTGGGAGTGAATGAGAAGTCACCCAAGAGGTTGAGTCCATCTTAATTTATTTGGATGCCTGAAAAAAAAAGCCATTTTTTGCCTTATGTTAACAAAGGGGCTGATGCTAGAAAATTTAAAACGCATCCCTCATTGGTGACACCACTAATACACACCGCCCCCCATCACACTTGAGTATTCTGCTCCCATTCTGCACACAGTAGGCTCTTAAACACAGTCACACTCACTGTTGTTGTACACCTACTATGTCCAAGCAAAATGACATGGTAATATAAAAGACAGAAAGATGAATAAGACACAATCACAGCCCTTCAGCAGACTTTACATTCTAGTTGAATACACAAGACTAGGAACAATTTTTAAATGACATTAAGAGAAACGCAAACAGCAACCAACAGGAGTCATAAATCTTTGTTACCCACCAAAGATAGTCCAGGGTATGGAATGTATCATGTGTGATGTTCTTGACAGGGAATGAGAAATACACGGTGCATGTCAGGATTAAGGCGCATTCTGCACCTGCAAACAGGAACCTCATGTAGCTCTCAGCAGTCAAAATAACAGCTTACGTTTACCAAGCACCATTTGAAAAGTCACCGCAGGGAGGGCCAATTCATCATCTACTTTATTTCATTTATTTCCCAAAAAAATGTTCTGGAAGGAGTCTACCATCATAAGGAGCCCCGGTGCCCCAATGGCTACATGCTTGGCTGTTAACCAAAAGGTCACTGGTTCAAAGCCACCAGCAGCTCTGTGGGAGAACAGACCTAGCCATCTGCTCCCACAAAGATCACAGCCCAGGAAACGGTACTCTGGCCTATAGGATGGCTATGGGTTGTGATCAATACACAACAACTGCCATTATGCCCATTTTACAGATCAGGAAACTGATGAGTGGCAGAACTAGGACTCAGATCCACTTTTATCTGACTCCAGAAAGTTCCACTTGTATTGTTTGTATCTCTTCCTTTAAAACACAGGGTAAGAGAATGTGAAGAAGGGTCAGCTGCTAACCTTTTTGTGAGTAGTTCAGCAGTTGGCCCTTCCTGAACTGCTAAACTACTCACCAAAAGGTTAGCAGTTGGAAGCCACCCAGATGAATCTAGGAAGTCAGGCCTGGCAGTCTGCATCTGAAAGGTCACAACCTTGAAAACTCTATGGAGTAATTCTACTCTGCACACAACGGGTCACCATGAGTCAGAATCAACCTGATGGCCACTAATACCAACAATGCTACCCTAGCACCAACGGTGCCCTGATGGCTCACTCGTTAAGAGCTCAGCCACTAACCAAAAGGTGAACAGTTCAAATCCACTAACCACTCCTTGGAGACCCTATGCGACAGTTCTACTCTGTCCTATAGAATGAAACAAACGTTTAGCTGATACACTAAGCCAATGATTCTCAACCAGAGTTATCCAAGGGATAACTGGGCAGCATCAGGAGACAATCTGGTCATCAGATTTTTGGTTGAGTGCTAGCAGCATCTAGAGAAGAGAGACTAGCAATGCTGCTAAATATCCTACAGTTCACAGGACAGTCCCCCACAACAAAGGACTGAGACCAAAATACCCACAGTGCCAAAGAGAAGAATCCCTGCACTAAGTCGTCCTATCTCAGTCCTTACTCCTGCCAAACAGCAAAGACATTCCAGTGTCTAGTAGGGATCTCAACATGTAGCCACTGGGTCTGACCACAGGTTTGTCCAACCAAACCTAAGGTTCTGTGAACATGTCCCAAAGTGTTCACAAATGTTTGATTCTAATGATTCTTTTTATGGTATACATTATAGATAATGAGACAGACAATACACGTACCAACTTTCAAATTTTATCTAAAATTGATTCATGTACTGTATGCAAACCCTGGTGGCACGGTGGTTAAGCACTACAGCTGCTAGTCAAAAGCTCAGCAGTTCAAATCTACCAGGCACTCCTTAGAAATTCTATGTGGCAGCTCTACTCTGTCCTCTAGGGTCACTGTGAGTCAGACCTGACCTGACAGTAGTGGAGTTTTTTGTTGTTGTTTACACACACACACACACAATTTCACAGTTTGAGTCATTAAATCTTTAGCACACTGAAAACCACCCAGTAGTTTTTGTGCAAACTTCAGAAATAATGGTTTGCTGCCATTTCTGTTTAATTGAAGAATATACTGTGATTCCAAAGTAAAAAGAAACTGCAGCCACTTATCTGTTTGATCAGGATTTGGTACCACACAACCAATTCAGGCTCCAGACACAAATTCAGTGTCGAGCCTGACAAGCCTGCAAATGTCAACCACGACCCATTTAGAAATTTCTGTGCTCAGTTTCACAGCCCATAATTCCCCATGACTTTACCAAAAGTAAAGCTGGACAAATTGGAACTTACGAAGTTAAGCTAAGAAAATACAATCAGCTGACCAATGCCACTCAGACCTCTATACCCTCTATTTGTGTACCCAAAACGGTCACACAGATGATGGACATTCTTCTGACCATTCAAGTCAAGAATCAGCAGGCCGCCTCTGCATCCTTCCCAGCCCTCTGCAACAATGTACACTGGTGCCCAAGCACCTTCATATGATGGAGAATAAACAGATACAAATACCTCAACTCATACAAAGGCAAGGATGTAAATAAAACAGCTATGTTTAAAAATGATACAAATAAAAACAGTAAAATTAGATTGCTTTCCTTCCTCTGGCCAATACAAAGCAACCGGTTACTGGCTTTGACAAGGTGCTAACTTCTGTTTATAGGACAGAAACAAAGCTGAGCTAAATGCCTGGATTCCAGTCTTGACCCCATTTCCACTAGACTCTGGGACCTTTGAAAAAGCAATACATCTCTTTGCCTCTCAGTTTCCTTGTCTATCAAAACAAACCAGATCTCTGCTACTACTCCCAGACTTTTCCGGGGCCCACCAGCTTGGGCATGGCCTGGGAGCTTGACAGAAATGCAAACTCTCACACCCCACCTGGGACCTGCTGCATGGAACACTCCATGTGACCACAGCGTGCAAGTCTCAGAAGCACTAGCCTATCAGCTGGTCCGTCACAGCTCTTGACTGCTGCAGCCTGGTCAATGTGACACCCAATTCCCACCTTCGCTCACTGGCACTCACTCAGGGGACAGTGATGGACACTGATGACCTGCTAGTCAACTGCTGTCAGAAGAGAGACTCCTACCCTGAGAACAGACTCAGAGGCATCCTTTAGAACTAAGAGTTAAGCAAAACCAAATGAAAACTCAGCTTCCCAGCAGCTACTCTGCAACATGGCTATGGGCATCTTGGTCACCCTGACAGCAGGCGAGTGGGTGCAGGTGACATGAACCCCAAGTCTGTGCTGCTCAAGAAAGGCCTCCAGATGCAGGGGGGATGGAAAAATAGGGAAACTGTGGGGGCAGATGTACAACACAGTGACTGTCATTAAGGTCACTGAACTGGACACATAAAAACGGTTGAAGTGGCAAATGTTTTGTTTTAGATATATTTTTTAAACCACAGTGAGCTGAAAAAAAAAAAAACCATCTGAGAAACAGGAATCTCCAGACTGCACTCCCAGAAGTTCTGGTTCAGCTGGTCCAGGGCAGAGCCTGACCGTGAGATGCTTTAAAGTCTACCCAGCTGACACTAACCTGAAGCCAGAGCTGGAGACAAACATCCTGGCCCAGGAGTTCTCAAAGTGCAGTCCCCAGAGAAGGCACACCAGCATCACCAGAGAACCTGTGAAAAGTGCCAATTCTCATCCCCAGACCTACTCCAGAGGTGGTGCCTGCAACCTGTGACTTAACAAGCCCTTTAGGCCTGCAGGCTCAGAGTTGGTAACAGCTGACCTAGAGCTGGAATCTCCAAGAACTCAAAAAATAAATAAACAAACTTGTTGCCACCAAGTCTACTGTCAGTCATACTGACCTAAGGGCTAGAACTCAGGAGTTTGAATGTTTGAGCTGCTCCCAGTTGACTCCTATGCATTCAGCACACAGAGCTCATGGCAGCCACCGCTTCAAAAAACCATATGATCCCCTGTCCTCTACCTCTGTAGCCTAGTTTTGAGTGGACAGTTGTCAGCTCAAGGTTGTGCAGTATAGTCTCTCTCCGGCCAGACTGTGTGGGTTTTAATCCCGATTATCTGACCTTGGGCAAAATAGCTCAGGTTTAACTGAATCTTCATTTCCTCATTTATAAAATGGGGATAATGGTGTTGTTAAGGGGAAGAAATGAAATAATAATCCAAGTAGAGAATTTACACAAGACCCAACATATCAGAAGAATCCAATAAGCCTAAACTGCTGTTACCATCAACTGATGTTACTGGCTCTGACTCAGTGACCCTGCACATTCCTGTCTAAGCTGGTCTTTCATAAACAATCAAAGCAATGCCTCTTCTTAAGCCATGAAGAAGCATCCAGTCGTCTACACAAAACCATGGAGAAGCTAAGGCCTCAAAAGCTCATCAGGACAGAAGAGAAGCCTAGTTTCTCAATCAAAATGAGAAAATGCTACCCCAGCCAAGTACCTGGCCATCCAGAGATTTTCACTCAACAAGTAAAAATGAATGTACATCCAATAAATGATCCAGTGATTGATTTCAGAAGACTCTGTAATTCTCATAAAATTATTATAGTCTTGATTAAAAAGGTAGACTCCTGGGCTGTACTCAAACGTATTGACTCAGACCAAGAAAAATGGGGTGGTTTCTAAGTCGGTATTTAAAACATCGCTAGAATGGAAGCTCCAGAACAGCAAGATATTTTTGTATGGTTTTTTGGTTGTTATTGTTGTTAATGATGCATTCTCCAGAGGCCTGGAACAGTACCTAACACACAGCAGATGCACAATAAATGTTTTTTGAACGAATGAATGATCACACCTAAGATACACTCAGGCTAAAACATGCCACTTTAACAAGTAATGACTCTTCAAATGAGTTACCTGGCATCCACAGGCTTTGTCAAATACCTCTAGTGAAAGGACACTTACCACATTATCTCTCTGGTGCGCTCTCTCAATCTGTGTTTCTACCTCTACCTCTCACACACACAGAAACACACATGCACATGCAAGCACACACACACACTCTTCCATTTTTTGCAGGAAGTAGGCATGAAATCACACTGCCAGAACTAACAATAAGACCAAAGAAAAATGAAAGGTTAAGGAAATGACCACATCAACCCCTTCAAAGGAAGACATCGGCAATCCACTTGTGAACTGCTCTCAGAATTCCCTCACTCTGCCCAGATTTCCTTCTAAAAAGAGATACCAAAGGCTGGCGAATACCGAAAGGCCAGTCAATGTGTAGTGGAAGGGTCAGCCAAGGACACAAGCGACTACCATCAGCAATGTGGACTGGTGGAAAGCCAGGACCCCTCGCAAACACTGCCACCTCCTTCTTCAGTGCTGGCAGAACCTACTGGCACCACTCTCTGGCCACAGGTAGACTCCAAATCAGAGCAGCTTGGGAATCTTAACGACATAAGACTCAGACAAGGATCAACATCAAGTTCAAATCCAAGAACAAGGGGCCAATGAGGAGCCAAGAAGTTCTGTGGTTGGTTCCTACTCTCCTGTCCCTGGGTCCAGAAAGCACCCAGGCCTTGGAGAAGGGTCCTTGTGGCCTAAGTGAATCACGGCAGTTGAGTCCTATGACCCAGCAGGTAGGTTATGTGTTGGTAAAGCTCAGATGGGAACTTGTATGTATAAGGACAAAAGGAAAAGCAACACCATTGCAGTCTGCACAGCTCAGCTGTGTAAACAAATAAAACGGTCCATTTCTTCTGGATCCTCTCCTAGTTGTCTTTGCACACATGCACAAGCTCACGTGGGCACACACACACAAACAACTTCATGTCTAAAAAGAAAAACAACCCAAGAAAGGTCTGCACAGTTTGTTTTTGCTGCCGTATGAAGCTTTTTCCTAAAGCACATTTCACTTGGTGTTGAAACATCAACCTTTAGCCAAAATACTCTTAAAACAAAGGCTTAATGGGTTCGGAAGGCGCCCTTTTGAAAACCAAGGGGAACATCTTCCGCAGGTCTTGACCTTGATTCCCACACTGCTCTTGGGGTTGGAATAATGAGGGCAGGAAGGCTGGAAAGGCTTCCTCCCCACAGGGAGGTATCAGAGATGCCTAAACATCTCTCTCCAACCACCTGCGGGCATCCCGCGAAGACAGAGCTGCTCCTTCACATTGGCAGTGTGGGCCCACCTCTCTGAATCGGGCCTGCACGGCCTCTTCCAAGGGTCCTGGAGAAGGTGGGAGGAGAGCCTAATAGCCGGCGCCTGCTGCCAGAGGTGGAGCCAGTGCACTGAAGCCTCCTGCTTCCTGTCTTCATGGAAAAAGGAAAACCTGGGCTCTGATCACACCTACAGAATCATACCATTCCCCCTCATACTTATCAATCACATACTTCACAACAACTAAGCTAACGCATTTCAAAGACAAAACACTTGGAATCCAGTTCTCAAGTCTCTCTCTCACAAGTCTACGCCTGTAGCCCGTGGCTGCAGTAGCTAAAAGCCCGGCTGCTCACCGCAAGGTTGGCGGCTCCAATTCACCAGGCATCCCAGGGCACCCTGGGAGGGACTTCTACTCTGTCCTATACAGTGTTGCTATGAGACAGCAACGGGTTTGGTTTTCGGTTTATGCTATGCCTCTGCAAATCCATTTCCTCTACATAAAGAGAAATAAGAGACACGCTATTAGAATGTTCTGTTTTTGTTGGGTTTTTGTGGGGTTTTCTCTTTTTCAGGGGGATCATAACAAAAAACTAGAGGCAAATGAGATGCCCAACAACAGCAAGATGGATGAATGCACCGTGGCATCCTCATGCACGGACTACTACATATCAGTGAAAAAGACCAAGCTATCGCTACAGGTAACAGGAGGAAACTCAGATATAATGCTGAGGGAGGCCAGACACAAAGGAGTACGTTTTGTGGGACTCCAGTTACATGAAGCTAAAAAACAGGCAGAACTAACTCATGGTGGCAGAGGTCAGAATTTTGGTCGGGGGTCAGGGGTTGGCAGAGAAGGGAGAAGAACAAGAGAGACTCCTGGGGACCGGCAACAGTCTGCATCAGGGGTCCAGCAAGCTACAGCTCCAGGACCAAACCCGGCCACTGTCTTTGTAAGTAGAGTTTTATTGGTACACAGCCTACTATTCCTTTACCTACCATCCTTGGCTGTAGCAGCACTACAAAGGAGGAGCTGAATGGCAGTGATGGAGACTCTACAGCCCACAAACCCAAACCAAACCCGCAGCCACCGAGTTGATTCCAGCTCACAGTGACCCTCATGGACAGAGCAGAACTATCCCATAGGGTTTCCAAGGAGTGCCTGGCAGATTTGAATTGCCGGTCTTTTGGTCTGCAGACATAGCACTTAACCGTCAATGCTATCAGGGTTTCCACTACATCACTAAAACCAAAAAAAAACCTACTGCCGTCGAGTCGGGTCCAACTCATAGTGACCCTAGAGGCCAGAGTAGAACTGCCCCATAGTTTCCAAGGAGCACCTGGTGGATTTGAACTGCTGATCTTTTGGTTAACAGACATTGCCCTTAACCCACTATGCCACCAAGGATTCCACTATGCCACTAGGCCTAACATATTTACTAGGTAGCCCTTTACCAAAAAAGTGTTCCAGTTCAGTTCTGTACGCTGAGCTGGGTTATGGTTTCATGGTTATACACATACATGAAAACGCATCCTACTCTCTGCTAAGGATTTAGGTACTTGGCTGCATTTACATCCTACTTCAATAAAACTTTCTGAAAAATCAAGAAATAAGTCAGTATGTCTTCAACAGGGGGAGCTTTTTATCTTGACTGCTGTAATATTTCTGTTAACCCACTTAGGGAGAATTCGGCCATTTATGGTACTCTTTTCAAAACAGAGAGGAAACGATGGGACTGTCGACAGGAGGGACAATCCCCACAAAGCGACTGACATGACGTCTAAACCTTTTATAAGAGCAGGACCTGTCTACAGAATCACTCAGAGGCCATTCATATAAACGGTGCACTTGGCTGACTACTGCAACTACAGGAGCAATGGAAAGGAAAAGGGGTAGGAGACTCATGTGATACAGGGTGTCATAGTTCTTGAGGTTACTTTAGGGTGTAGCTTAGGAGAGCAACAAGCCCAGCTCATATTGAAATACAGTATTTATTAAACTTAAACAGTTTTAAGTTTCCAGGGCAGGAAATTCTACCCTGACAATTACTTTGCATTTAAGCCTTACATAGGAAGACAGGGGTAAGGGAAAATATCTGCCACTCAAACGCCCTGGTTGCTCAATGGTTAACACACTTAGCTGCTAACTGAAAGGCTGACAGTGTGAACTCACCAGCTTCTCCACGGGAGAAAGACCTGGCAATCTGCTCCCGTCAAGATACCAGGCTAGGAAACCCTATAGGCAGTTCTTCTGGGTCATTAGGGAGTCAGCTATAAGCTGAGAGGCAGTAGGCCTCAGGACACTGTCTGAGAGTAGAGGGGTAGAGTCAACGGTCATCCTTTTCCCTGCAACACACACCCCCAGCATCAGCAGCCCAATGGCAGACATAATCTAATATGGCACACAACGTAACTCTGAATCCAGGCAATGCCACCCTTTCCATTAATCCCATGTTGCGGCTAAGCTTTGGAGCCAATCTTATTTTGTCTGAGATTTCCCCTTTACTCCTTCTGTGTTTGGTTTTCACCATTTATCCTTTGGTGAGCAAACTAAGAGTTAGGTAGCATCTGGCTTGGCCTGGTTCTGGCCTAGCTGGGATTGGGGGACAGGCACCCTGAAAAGCATGCCAGAGCTGGGGCTCTAATAAAATATCCCTCTGTTAAGCCACATGGGCAATCAAGCCTTAGCAAACAGAAGCAGGGAGAACAATACTACCTGTTCATGGAAGAAAAGTAATGGTTTCAGTCCTCCAAACAATGAGCTCTGTAACTAACTCCATCTTGCTCCTGAGAAAGAGCTTCACACGGCCCACACCGTGCCAGGTGGTTTGGAGAAAGACGAACTGAGCGACCTAACAAGGGGTACTTGAGCAGCGGGTGTAAAGATACAACAGCTGGTCTGGTCTCGGCTGGTATCCCAGTGCCGTGGCCCCAGCCAGCCTCTCCATACCAAGATAGGGATCACTAAACTATTCAGCCTCAACAATTCCCACACCCCAGGCCACAGGATTTTCCAGCACTCCCAAGAGGCAGTAGGCCTCAGGACACTGTCTTTCATCCATCCACTCTTCAAGATTTAGGGTCTAGGCTTGTTTTCTACCCAAGCTCAAAGTCAAAACATTTGCTAGAGGCAAGACTTCATCGAAAAGAAGAAGGGTCCACCAGAAAGGCTGCCAGCCAAGGACAATTGCAGCATCTAGTTAAAAACACACCAGTCTTGAAAATATCTGAGAGTGGAGGGGTCGAGTCAACGGTCACCTTTTCCCTACAATACACACCCCCAGCATCAGCAGCCCAATGGCAGACATAATCTAAATATTTTTCCAAATGAGTTATGGTAACCTTGAAATGAGTACAGAGATACTTGGGATCCACCAAACAAAAATGTTTGCTGACTCACAGTTTTCAAGGGTGAGATAACTCACAATATACCTGGGGCAAATGTCTACTTGAAGGTCTTTATCAAGAGATGCAGATTTGAGAGGGCAGAGAGCCAGAATGCTGCAGCCACATGACTACAGCTCCGTAGAGTCACCTGCCTAAACCATTGTCTGCAAGAGATCTCACACAGGAGAAGCGAGGGGGCAAGCAGGTAACCTAAAAGATCTAACTGACCCACATCAACTGACAAGAAGAGAAGAGTCTACAGCCAGACTTCAACACCTCAGCAAAAGATTTCCAAAGCCTCCCTTTGAGGGGTTAAGCAGAACACTCACGTTTGGGTACTGGCAGCTCCGCCACAAGGTCCTTCTACCTCTCCAGAACCAGGCAGACAAAACCTATCAGTCTACTCTTTCTCTCCACTGCCGCATTCTGCTGGCATCCGTTCAGCCCCAAGTCTATACTGGTCCGTGATTTGTTTAGCCTTTGGATTTAACAGAATGGAAGCAGTACATGTGCAGGAATCAGGACACTCATCAGGAGCTAGGATCTGTCGCCTTTCCCTTCGAGCACTGTCAAGTGTCATGTATCAACAGGTCCCAGAGATCAACATGTCAGGACGACCAGGTCAAAAGTGATCTTCTTAACCATACACCAACGTTCAGAGGGGCACTGTTCCCAAGACCTAAAGGGTGGAAACAGCTCGTGTGTCCATGCATAGATGGATAAACAAAATGCCATGTGTCCACACCATGGTATGGTACTCAGCCATACAAGGAAATGCACTTCTGGCACATGATATGATGTGGCTGAACCTTGGAAACATTATGCTGACTGAAAGGAGTCAGTCACAAAAGGTCACATACCATATGATTCCAGTTATATGAAATATGTAAAATAGGCCAAATCACAGAAACAGAAAATAGACTAGAGGTTACCACGGGGGAAGAAGAGAAAAGGAAGTGATTGCTGAATGGGTACCATGTTTCTTTCTGGGGTGATGGAAAAGTTTTAAAATAAAGTGACAATGACTGCCCAACTCCATTTAATATAATGAATACCAGTAAACTGTATGTTTTAAAAAATGGTTAAAATGGCAACTATTATACATATTTCATCACAATTTTTTTTAAGTCACGTTTTTACCATCATTTGAGTTTCATCCACAACAAACAACTCTGGCTGTCACACAGCCTCCTCTTCCATGCCCGCCCCCCAATTCTTCCCACTGAATCTTTGTCATCCAGTTTGGGTCCCAGTTTGGGATTTCTCCCTAAGAGTAGCCAAGCTGGGGTCTGTTTGCCCCTTGGGCCTGATCAAGAAACTATTACCAGTCAACACAGGCTTCCCTTTCTTTCCGTGTCTTTCATTATTTTAGCAGTACTTCTTCCATTCCTGTTTCTTCTTAGCTTCCCACCTCCCCCTGAAGGCTCAGCCACCACTATCACCATCACCCCCACCATCAGCCAGGCTGAGGGGAGGGATGAACAAAAAAAGAGACAAGGGACCTCCACAGTGACAATTTAAGCTTCAGGAACTCTTAAATTTCCTACCTGAATTGCAATCTGGTGTTCGATCGTTTTGTAAGCAGAGTAATGCGTGCTCCCGGCCTGAAAATGGAGCTGTAGAAAGAAACCAAATCAAAGCGTTCTGCTTATGTCACAAACTACAAGACAGCATCTTCAGCAGTTTATGAATAGCAGACAAACCTTCCTAGACTGAGCTGCAGCCTTGGCATTCAATCAAGACCTGTGTATTTTTATTTGTTACTATAGATAAGATCATCATAATCATCTATGGAAAAGTTTTTTACCAAAAAAAAAAAAAAAAAAGCACCTATTAAATAAGCAGAAAGGGAGGGGGGTGGCCAGGAGTGAGACTCAATGACAACAGAGACATGGATGCCCATGAAGACATAAGGGAAGCCAGTGTGCGAGCAGGATGCTGAAGAAAAATTAACTGTGAGCTGCAGAGTGGTCAGAATTGCAACATACAGGCGAGAGAGAGAGGAAGGGCTGGGAGAGAAAAGATGAGATGCCACAAGACTGCGCTAGGTACAACATCCCCGTGCTTCCAACACTCAGGCCCTGGCCCTCAAACATAATTCTATTTCTGGGAAAACAAATGTGCCGGACAGAATCCAGGGACCGCGCCGTGCCTTATACATTCCTTCAAGATGACTGTGCTGCCTGTCCCAGGAGGTCCTAAGGCTGCACTCGAGTAATCCAGCAACCGCAGCAGCAGCAACAACAAAATCTCCATCAAGTCGATTCCAACTCAGAGGAACCCTACAGGATGGAAAAGAACTGCCCCCTATGATTTCCAAGGCTACAATCTTTCCAGAAGCTGAATGAGGTGGGTTCAAACTGCTGACATATTGGTTAGCAGCTGAGTACATAACCACTGCACCACCAGGTCCTGCCATTGGCAAAGGGCCACTGAGTTTTCCAAGGGTTACTGACTGGCTAGTGGCCCCTTGAGCTCTATGTCACTGCTCTCCTCAGAGCCTGCTCTACACAAAACTTGAAGGCCCACCTGGCCCTTAACTTCTGAAGGTCCAGAGACCACTGATGCAAGAAGCAGGTATCCCAAAATAGAAAGGCAGGTCAAGGTTTCCCCTCACCAGAACCTTGTTTTTCTAAATAATCCTTGTTAATCTTGGGACTCAAGTCAATTGGGAAAAGAAACATCACTGGGCAATTCGGTTGACAAACAATGCGACACTCAGTAGAGAAAGATATCTGAAGACGCATTTGAATTTACCATATACCAACAGCTGACGAACAGTTGTGAAATCACAGCCCATCCCCTCCCCCATGGCAAGGCATCTCCAAACAGGGATCTTTATTACTGTAAAAAACTGTGGCTGCTAGGGCTACTGTTACTGTTACTGTTGCTCTACCCTTCTGAATTACTAACAAAGCATAATTTAAGCTGCAAGTGAATCTTAGATCCAATTACTTTGTATCTTAGTCCTTGCAAGAAAAATCTTTCAATTCACAGTTAAAAAAAAAAAACCCACAGGAGGACTTCTGAACCAACTTAAAATAAACTCAGCACAGTAATAGTCAAATAAAACTTTAGCCTAAATCCATCCTGCTCATGGAATAAAGGCTACAAATACCCATTTTAGGATATAATGAGTTCTGAGATTTCATCTGTTTCAAATAAACAAAAACACTGTGTGTGTGAGAGAGAGAGAGAGAGAGAGAGAGAGAGAGAGAGATGCATGCATGTGAATCAAACTGCCCCCAAAACAAAATATTAAAGTGAAAAAGGTAGGGGGAAATAAATCCCTATACCTGTCACAGTAGAGTAATAAACCACTCCCCTAAAATAGCAACACAAAAAGTAATGAGGAGCAATTTAAGATATCTCCCCCCCCCCACCAACCCACAGCAACCCCCTCCACACACACACTCAAAAGCAGTTCATCTAAAGGGAACTGCTGAAAAAAGAAAAATGAATCTGAATCCTTTGTCCGCCTGTCTTTTCTGTGAAAACTGCCAGTCAGTAAGCGGAGATTGCACTAATTACTGTGACAATTCCGTCTTGTGTTAAAACAACTTCTGTGCTCCGGACAGGTTTCTCTGCGAGCTTGGAATTCTTGGCTGGCGAGCGGCTCTTGTCTGGGGAGAGTTCTCTTCTGAGCAGAGAAGGCAACACTAACTTGGGCCTCCTTTCAGCCTGTTTTATTCTCTTTTCCAATTGCTCGATTCAGAGCTTAATGGAAACTTGTCCAAGCTTTTCTTCCCACAAACCCTGCAGAGCCCTAGGCTATCTGCACTCGGGGTAACCACAGGAATCTTATATTGTCAATTAAAATTGAATAGACACATGATAACTAAGTGTAAGTCTCAACACACAAAAAAAAATGGAAATTCATATAATCATAATCTTAGGAATAAATTGATAAAACTGCAGCTACTCTGAATGCAATTTTCACTTGTCCAGCTTCATTCTTAATCCTTGCATTCATCAACACTGAAACGACAACACAACCCAGAGAGAAAACTGCAATTAAAACAGTAAAAATTGCAGTTGCAAGTTCCTTGAGAATCTATCAGAGAAACCAACATGGCAAAGCTAATTTAACACACACACAGAGGCATGCACACGTGCGCGCTCGTGCACACACACACACACACGCTTCAGTCTAACACCCCCCCAACAAGGTGTCTACCTGCCCTCCTCGGGTGTCTTAACAACACAGAAAACCCGAGACCAGTTCAGAAATGCACCCAGCAGCACAAGCAGCTCATTCTGTCTCAAGTTAGATCCTTCTTCCAGCCAGGAACTGTCTGCGTTAGCTGTCCAAGCCAAACTTCCCCCAGCTACAGCAACCAGGACTTAAAATTTTCTTGTCTCTCCTGTGGATTTCCATCCCCTCTTTTCCCAAATACGCTTTTTTCTAACATACACACTTTAACTGCTTTTTCCTTCCCTGGAAAACACAAAGATGCCTTGTCCGCTCAAGTCCAGCTTTTTAAGACAAAGATAAAAATATGAGCACCCAGTAAAAACTTGGCACTCAAAATTGGAAGAGTCAATTTAAACCTCTCTAAAAAGCTATAAGGAAGGAGTGAACAAGAGACAGTTAGCCCTCTGTTTTTTTGGAAGATGAAGTGAGGTTAAGAGACCCACGAACAAGACACAACACAGTTTTCTGAGGTCTGAGTTTATCAGCCAGTTGCCACAAGTCTTGCCTTCCGGGACTGCTCTGCTCTGGTGACCTTAGGTACTCATCCAGGTCACTTCCGGAGCCCAGTAACGGCGGTGGTTATCACCAAGGCACGCAGCACACCTCCAACATGGCACCTCTCATCCCGGCATGTCTGGCAGAGTTACCAGGGGACAAGGCAAGGAACTGTCGTTCTTTCTGATAAAGTTCCTGGGTGCTTGCTCACAATAGATGAGCCCACCCACCTATTCAAATACCCACAAAGGACCCTGACCCCCTTGTCCAGTGGAAAAGAGTCACTAAGTCTTGGCTGTACTGTTGTTGAGCTTGTTAAGACAAAGATAAAATACAAATACCAAGGGAAAACTTGGCACAGTTCTTCAGCAACTTAAAACCAATGTTTTATGATGAACCACTTCCTTTATCATTACCATATCTTGATTGCCCTCCTTGCATTTCTAATCTGGCTCCGAACTGCAGACTTCAGATCCAAGACCTAAGCGATACTCTAGAGATGGAAGGGGAAATGGCTTTCTTCAACTATAGACCTCTCAGATTTAAAGGTGACTAAAAAAACTGAAACCCTGTGTTGATTTTTCCAGCACTAAATTAACTTCCAATGTGATGGAGATTAATTTTTTACTCTCATTCATTCCACAAAATTGGGAAGTGGTGGAACATTTGCTTTATTTCCCATTTTATGTATTACCTGCCTTTCTCTTTAACAAAAAGCACAAGATCCATTTTCTAAGCAGTTTTTGGTGCTTTGGGTCCACTTTCCTCACTCCTCCCATGAAGCTCAACTTCACTAACCTAAGAGATGGAATGTTCTTCAGCACATCTAAGGCTTCTTCTGAGGCCACTGGTCCTTTCTGAGAGCTAAGACAGCAACCAGACCCTTACAGACACAACCCTCCATTCCATGTTGTAAGTTGCCTCTTATATTTAACAGAAAATGAACTTGGGATCAACACTTGGGCTTATTGCTTGCCCTTTTAAAAAGTGCTAAGAGGTCTCTAACTTCTACAGGGAAAGCAAAACCAGCACTAACTGGTAGGGATGCAGGTTTAAGCATCCCCACAAAGATGTGAAGGACCAATATTTGTACCACCCTAAAACAACAACTTAACAAAAGCATTCCCTTTTCAGTTCCTAGCATTCTCCTTCAGAAATTCTGCTGCAACAAAACGCTTGCCTTTGGACGTAAGAATGATCTCTCCCACTGTCTCAGTGTTCCATCAAATATCTATTTACCCTCATTATTTTTTTTCCTCTTTTCCACAACCTGAAACCATCAGCTATGAGTCAGAGAACAATCATTAATTTTTACAGCTTCCATACACATCCACCTACTCACAAGTGGGGAAAGAAGTATTGACTTGCAACATTGCCTGAGACCAAAATCCTCTAAGAAGAAAAAAAAGGGGAAAAATTGCTTCAAGAAAGAGCTATCTATAGGTCTACAGGGGATGCTACACTCATTGTTTTTCCACTCTGGGCTGCGATCTCTCATGCAAAAAGAAAAACAAGAACAGTGGAGGTTGGACTTGGTTCTGGCAATAGGCATTTCTTGGTTGATTGCTGAGAAAAAACTAGATGCTTTTCTCTAAACCTCAAAATATTCAATGGTAAAGTTCTGAAACTGTTGGGGTTGGGGGTAGAATAAAGTGTTTCAAGACCCCTGCTCTTGTACAAAACATACTTCCAGCACAGGAAAACACACAGGCTGAAGCCTGAGACATGTTCCTAAGACAGCATTTTTCATTAAAAGTTGCCACATTCACACTCTTAAAATGATGCCCTATGTCATCCACTTAGCAGTCACTGCGCTGCAACTCATAATGAATTAATTTACATTAATGTGGGGCTTCTCTGTCCTTCCCTGGGTATGCCATTGTGACTCAGGCTTAATAAAACTGACAGGACAATAACATAATGCCTTTTATTGCACTTTCCAAAACAAACCAACCCACCCAAAAACCCACACAATCCTCTCCATTTTTTTCCAGCCTTTTACTAATATATTTAGTACTTCATAATTGGCCCAGCACGCAGGAATCTAGTTATCTTCTCAGTAAATATTTATAGCATCACTCTTTCCCATTCATTCTGCATTTTCTTAGAGAATCTCACTGCAGCCTACATCTGCAATTCATTGACTTTACAATTTACCACATGTTGGGATGGGAGAGGTCTTAGCTCCATTTGAATCACTACACAAATATGCAAGTGATTTATCGGTTTCAAGCTGAAGACTGCAAGAGAAGGACTCCACTTTTCCCGAACATTACTTCTGGCAGACCATGAACAATTACAGTTCGTACTAATTAAGCTCTCTCAATGTGCTGTGCCCTGCTAATGCCTACCAGGCCTCAAATTTATTTTCGTGATGCCAAACTTTAGCGAGTGATTTTTAACTCCTTCGGCGCTGATCTTGCAACGCCCGCTCCTTCCCTTGTAGGACTAAACTGTTTGGGGCTACTTCATGACCAAAAGAATAATAGATGACAGGCTGAATTACCAGTCTGAAATCAGATGTGCCTAAGGACGAAAAAAACCTATCCTGGGAAAACGGAAGAACGCCACGGCTGATAACCCGTGCAAAGATCCCACAGCCCCATCTTTGTAATGAGCTGTTAAGGGATTCATATCTGTCCCCGAGGGCTAGTAAGTTTCTGCATTCCATTGATTAGAAAATAAAACCTTTCAGCCTCGGTTTTTAAGTTTGGGGTAGATGGAGGGAAGATCCGACCAGAAATGACGGGGCCATCAGCTTCCTGCCCCTGGACTGCTCTGCAGTTGCCCAGAGACAAACGGATCCCACTCCCCACTTTATGGGGTAGTAGTCACTTCCTTTCTCTTTCTCTTTCCCCTTCTCTCTCTCACTCACACTCATTCACACACACACACATACACACACAGCCCACTTATTAAAAAATAAATTAAAACCAGCAGGATAATTGGCCTCTCTGACATCAGGATCTGGACCACAGATATCGTCCCCTCCCGACCCCTCACTCTCAGATGCCTCCACAATAACTGATACAGAATGTATCTTTTGCTAGACCACATCAGGAGATGATTGGATCTTGACTGGATAAAGCCTTACAGTTTTTAACAGCAACCCCAACCCCCTTGGCACTGTCAATCCTCCTGAGCAACTTCCAAGCCCTAATTTCCATGAGCCAGTCCTCCAAGCCCCAATCTTTGCCCTCTTTTCTTAGGCTTTTCTAATCTTTGTTAGTCAAACATTTATTCTGTCTGCTCTGGCTCCTTTGCTATGCTTCCTCCTCTAGATACCAATACACAACCCCTAGTGAGTTTTTTCTTGTCTATTTAATTCTTTTAATCACTTCTCCCCACTCCACCTCACTTTTTTTTTCAGACCCTCACGTTAACCAGTGCACTGTGTGATGGGTGCCTCTTTTCCCTTCCAGCTCAGTGGAACATCATATGAAGGGCAGTCTCCCCTATCAGGTTTCTTTAAGTATTCTGGGAAATATGCACAATATAGGCAATGAAGCCTTAAAAAAAGAGAGAGAGAGAAGGGAGGGAAGGAAAAAGGAATAAAAAGAAGGGGGTGCACAACAGGGAAAGATGCAAACACCTAGAGTAACCTGGCTTTTGAAAAAGGCGTTTGTGCAAAGCCCTTCACTGAAAACAGTCTTGATAAACGTGTCCAACAATAGCTAGAGGAAAAGTACAAGTTAGCTGCCCAAGAAGAGGTGTCTGTCTGTCTCAGTAGGCTCAGACTGCCATCCCAGGGTTCAGAGAACAGGGGGGAGGACCGTATTTGTGAGGGGCAGCCCCTACCCCCAACTCATTGCTTATAATTAGTGAGAGAAATCTGAGCTACTGCCAGTGTCTGCGGACCTCGAATATTATAAGGCCACAGTGGCGTCAAATATCTTAACATTCATAAGTGTTATGGACTGTAAATAAAGCCTGTGGATTTATGACCCGGTGGCGCTTGCCAGCAAAGGGCTGGGGCACATTTCTTTCAGCAGACCTGTCGAGGTGCAAGCTTGCCTTTGGTTGTAAAATTAACCATTTCCTTCACAAATGTGCTCAATTCTAGGTCCGAGTTGAAGATTTACTAACACATGTACCAATATCCCTTCCCTCCCAGAAGAAACTCAGATGCCCACACATCACACACTGGTTCAGGAAGAAAAGCCTCAAGAATTTGACTCACCCCTCCTTTCCAAGACTCCTCAAAAGTGACACTTCCAAACAATTCTAAATGCGGTTACAGATATTATCTAATTCCACTTACCAAGACTCAAAAGCTTATACCTACTTCCTTGGAAAGTGCTTATTTGGCAACTCCATGGTTTTAAAAAAAATAATAAAAAAAAAAGAATAAATCACTCGGTGCCTGAATTCTCTTCCCTTCCCCCAATAGAATGTCATCTACTTCCTGTGTAGGGGAGAGTATTTGCTAAATCCAGGTCGTCTCCTACTTAACTGCCAATAAACTAACTTCCACATAACTTCCAGACAGCTGGGGAAAAGGTTCTCGGAGTTTTAGTCATGGTCCAGAAACACCCGTCCACACAAAAATCTGCAGCTGTCCTTTTTCTTCAGTGCATTTTTAATGTGATTCGGGGGGCCCCTGTTGTGAAACATCTGATAAAATCTAAACTCCTCTTAGATACCTTCCATTTTACCCACTGCGCGTGTGTAAGCGAAGTTACACCAGGATTTCTCAACCGAAAAATCTAGGCACTTCTTGCATGCACCCAGGCACCTCGTAAGATGCTAGGAGGCACTGAAGCCCTGGAAAGGTTTCTACTGTAATCTTTAAAAGCACAGCCTCTGGTACAACTATTAAAATGGTAGTTTTCTAAAGCAAATATTTTTTTTTTAATGGTGTACAGGACTCCAGTTACCCTGAACTGCTAACAGAACACTGTTCTTGTTCTACAACCCCCCAGAAACCTTCCTGTAACTTTTTCACAGCTTGCTGGGGAAACAGAAAGCTGACCAACTTCCAGCAGTGGCTCTAAATGAAATCTCTATCAGTCAGATTAAAACTCAGGTGAAAAAAGTCCTAGGAAGAACCAAGGCCATTTTCCTCAGAAGCTTTTCGCCATCTGTGATAGGGGGCATCAGTCAAAGCTACTTCCCTTCTAACAGTCAAAAGTTTCCAAAAACACTTCTTCCAGATAAGCATTGAGGCTCCCAAATGCAAAAAGAGTTTGTTTCTAGAGTTTCAGAGGCTTTCACATCAACCAACTGCAAGGCGCTGGCATATTAAATTTATAATCATTACAATATGACTTATTGGCTGAATTCTGAGCCCATAATCCATACTGCAGACATTAAACCCCAACCTATAGAGATTAGCATGGAATTAATACTGTTGCATTGAGATTGAACTTTAAAACATGCTTGCCATAAATATTTCTGAAAGAGATGAAAAACAATTAGCATAAATACCAAAGAAGGGCAAGAACACCTGTTCTTTTTCAGGGCGATAAGCATTTTATTGTTCTCTATTTAAAATGTAATGACCTGTGTAATTAGAGTAATATTACATTGTTATGTAGGGACTTGGAATGTCACACTTTGAAAAGTGTTGTCAAAACAATCAGGGGTGAAGGTAGGGGGTAGGAGGACAACAGGGAAAGACCACCATTAACCCTTCACCGTCTAGAAAGGATTATGTGGTGTGAGTCAGGAGAAAAACAGCCATTTCTCACAAGCCAGAAAAGAGAAGTTGCCAGGCTAAATAAAATTGCAATGAATAGGGCTCTCTCGGTTTCCTTTAAATGCAGGATTCCAAATTTAAAAATGAATTCAAGATGCTACTTATTTATTTGTGCAACCAAGTAGCAAACAGCTCAGTTGGAAAGCAAACAGCTTTGGATAAAAGAAGATGCAAGCTCCCTAATAATCAAGTACTTAGAAAGAAATTCCATACTTAACTGGAATTTTGATCACCATATTCCTAGTTCTGCTTTGGCAGGTGAGGGGGGGCAGAAAAAATTGTAAAACTACTTTTTCGTATCAACTTCAATATGGTAATAGCCTTCTTATCTTCAGTACACAAATGTTACCGAAATTCCAATATTTGCAGTTCTGTCCCTTCCCATCTATTTCACCAGACTTCTCCTCAATGCATTTTTGTATTCGAATCTAAAAAAGCCAGTCCTATTACTGTATCAAAGACTAAATTAATGTTATGCAGAAACCTTTGTCGTTTTTTCAATAAAATTATTACTATCAAGCTTTGTGGCGTCTTCACCAATTAAAGCATTATTTTTGAGATAATGTATTATTCATCATAAGCCGATTTAATGATATTCCTTAATTCTTTACGTTCTTAAATAGAAGAGCAGAAATCAGGGTTCCAAAGAGTTCCTTTAAAGGAAGCAGCTGCTTACAGGTAAGTCACAGAAAATGCAGCCAAAAAAAAAAAAAAACACCACCCAGGAGGAGGTACAGGAAAGAATGAAACATGTTAATTTATGTCTTTTCACCTCACCATCAGAAGTACATTGTATAAAAGCACTAAGAATTTCGGATGAGCACGGGAGGACCGCTATCTTGCCTATAGATTCCTTCCGGCAGCTATACGGAATGTGTAATTGCAAGCTGTTCCTCTGATCGAAAACGTCAGAAGTGACACACCACAGCTATCGGCCCCCCTCCTCTTCCATGCTCTGAGTACCCGCCTAAATAAACAACTTTAATTTGGGAGTACATCATCTAACCCAGGTAACAGAAAGGAGTAAGGGACAGTGGTGCACGAAGATGTCTGTTGGTGTTTGACATGCAAATACCAAAACTGCCGACTGAGTTCAGAAACGTCTGGTCTTCTCAGACTCCCACCGATGTCACAGTGCGAGGCCACCCGCTATGTCCACAATTAAAATAACCTGACGCTCTCTACTCCTACAATGCCCACAATGGGGAGCAGAGCATTGGGAATCTTCCTTTTCGCACCCGGAAATCACTTATTTGCTTTGACAATTTCCCTGTTTCCTAATTACAGCAAAACGCCACTGCTGAAGTTTTAAAAGATGATACGGTAACATTCCAGGTCGTCACAGAGTTGCTTTTTTTAAAAAAAAAAAAAAAAAAAGTGAAACAAGCCAGCGAGCGGGCCATCAAGGCTCAGTATTCAGATGACCCTTCATATGGCGAACTGGATTTTAAAATAACACCGGCAACGCTTCCACTGTGGGGGGGGGGGGGACAGAGGCGGCAGAAATACTCAGGGTTACTTTGGAATGTTGTTTGGTTGGGTTTGGTGGTGCACACACATCCCCTCCGATTCTGCGTGGAAAGCTCCGGGTCTAAGGTGCCCACAAGCTCGCCAGGGAAATACAAAGTACGCGAGCTGTTCTTCCTCTACTGCTGCGGCCCCACAGTCTGGCCCCGGCGCCGGCGCCGGCACAGCTGGCCCCGCAGAAGGCAGGGCTGGAACGTTCTCCCAGCTTCCCAGGAGCCAGGGCGCACACGAAAGGGGGGGCGGGTGAATAATTATTTCTCTTTTCTAGCCATACCAAATGACCGGCTTAGCATGTCCTTGCCATTTTGCCAGGGCCCAAAAAACAAGTCGAACCTGATAGTTAATATTTTAAAGCTGAAAAACACTTGTAGATCGGATCGACTCCCGTTCGGCAAGCCCTCGGCCAGTAGCACCGAGTCCACGGCTGCTGAACAGTGACTGCATTATTGCACATTGCTATCTCGAGTTCCCGAGAAAGGAAAAATAAAGGTACTGTGTGTAAATAAGAAGCAGACGAACCAAACCAGCCAAGGTGCAAAATGACAATCCCAGAAAGCCAGGCACAAACGTGACTGGTATTTAGAAATCTGTAAATCCAGGTTTTTCACAGGAGAGTGGGACAGGCAGGGGGGGGGTCAGGGTGAGGGCAGGGTGCAGAGGCTGGTGGGAGGAGGATTCAGTCTTCTTAACAAATTTCACGGGTGGACACGGGATGCATACTGCAGGAAGTGCCCACGCCCCCGAGCCTGGCACCCCACGTCGCCCTGGGGCCCCCAAAGATTGGGTAGCTGGCAATCAACTGTCCACTTCCTTGAAGTAGGGGTGCTCCTAGACTGCCTCACCCCTTGCACCCTTTTGGGCCCTCACACACCGCTTTGGCCCCCCGGGCCCACAGAAGGCCTTCTCAGAAGCTGGCAAGCTCAAACCCTGCTATACACCACAAGGCACCAAAATTCCCTCGAAATCTATCTATTCCCCTTCGGAGGCCATCTAGGCCCCACACGCACACCAACCCTTGGGCTCCCCATCCCGCATCGCCCCTGCGCCCCGCGCAGCCGAGAAAGCCAGCAGCCAGCACGCCAGGCAGTCGAGCCCGCCAGAGCGCCCAGGACACTCGCGGCCTGCGATGTGGTGCAAAAGAACCGACGCCTGGAGCCCCCAACTTTGCTGTGGGACCAGTCTGGGAAGTATGACCTTCCAGGGAATGAGAGAGGAGGGCTGAGAGCCAGCGATCGCCTAGAAGGCTTAAAAAAATAACCCGCCCGACAGACAGAGAGCCGAAGCTCTCGCCCAGGGCCCTGGGCTCCGGACTCCGCGGCGCTCGCGAGTTCTCCCGTCCACCGCCTGGGGCAAAGCCGCTCTCCACCCGGGCCCCATCCCTCGGTCCCGGCAGCGGCAGCCAAGGGGTTAACTGGGGAAAACCCAAGACGCCACAAAAGAGGGAAGGAAGAGTGAGAGGGAGAGAGAAGAAAGAGGCACACAGTCTTCTTCCCAGGGCGAAGAAACAACCACCACCACCAAGGGGGGAGGGGGGACCAGAGCGCAAAAAAAAAAAAAAAAAAAAAAAAGTTCTGCTGATTTGTCTCCCCACCCCGCAACAATGCCCTGCTTGGAGAGAAAGGGCTCCCCAACATCACGAGGCAACAAACTGAAAGCAAGAACATGGCGAAGTGCAAACAAATCCAGTCCACAAAAGGCAGAAAAGTTTGGAGAGTTTCGGGCAGCCTGGGCCACGAGGGGGGAGGGGCGGGGGAGGAGCGGGGAGGGGAGGGGGAGGGGCAGGGGCCGCATGCGGGGCGGGCGGCGGGCCGGGCGCAGCACTTACGGTTCGGGCGGTGGGCGAGAGCGATCCGTTGGGGAGGTAGGGGCTCGTCAGGTCGGGGATCATGATGAAGGGGTAGCCAGGATACGGTGGCCCCTTAAAGAGCCCTCCATCTTGCCTCTTGGCCGCTAACATGGCGGGGCGGCGAGGGGACGGCGGCAGCGGAGCGGAGCCGGAGAGAGAGAGAGAGAGCAAGGAGAAACTTTTCAGCCAGTGGCCGGCGGCCCAGCGCCCGGGCAGGGAGGGCGCACGGCCGGGCCGCGCGGGAGCGGGAGCGGGCGCGGGGCCGGGCCGCGCGGGGCGGCCTGCCCGGAGGCAGCCCCCGGCGGCTGCGGGGCGCGCGGGGCGTACTCACCTTCTTCCAAACTTTCCCGGGATTTGTCTCGGAAACTTTCGGAGCGCGGCGGAGGCCGTCTTTCCGCCTTCCCGGAGGGGTGGAGGTGGGGAGGTGAGGGGCAAACAGCACGGCGAAGGGGGCGCAGGGGAGAAGCACCCCCGGGATGGGAGTGCGGGGAGAGAAAAACAGGGTTCAAGTTTGTGCAATGGAGGCATGGTGCGCCCCGCGCCCGCGCGCCCCGCCGCCACCCCCGGCTTTTCCCCTCGCAGCACCCTGTGGCAAGCCCCGGGAGGAGAGCAAACCCCACCAGCCCGAGGGGCTTTTCCTACCTCGGAATCCGAGGAGCTGTTTTGATTCGTTTCTGATTCATTGACTAGAGACGACTTGACATCAGCTAAATCCCTCTCTGCCGAGGAGTTTTCGGAGCTCTTCTCCTCCTGCTCGCCCTCGTCTTTGAAGGAAATCAGTTCGTCGTTGGCGCCTAGGTCATCTCCTCCACCGCCGTTCAGCTGCGGCATTTTTTTTCACCCAACAGCAGCAATTTTGGAAGAAAAATGAAGGAGGAAGAAAAGCCAAAAAAAAATAAAAATAACCCCCCAAAAAGTTTTGCCCCCCCAAAAAAAATTGCAAGAAAAAGACGAGTCCAAGGTGAACTTTTTTTCTGCTTTGGGGTCTTTTTCTCCTGGGGAGGGGAAAAGAGGGAGGAGGGGAGGGGAAGGGGGGGAGATCTTCTGCACGCTTGAGTTTGGGTTTCTTTTTTTCTCTCGTTCCCAAGGATCCGATCAATGTGCAAAAAAATAATAAATAAAAAAGGGGGTAAAAAAAAACACACACACACCAACAACAACAAGAAGTCAGATATAAAGAGCAAAGGGGGGGGAAGCCGAAGATACAGGAGGAGCTCGTGCCGCTCGGATTTGAGTGAGTTGAAGTTAGACTGAGAGCTTTTCAGTTCAAAGGCGGCGCTGATTGACAGATAGAAAAAGGGGGATCGAAATCCGGAGGAACGGAGTAGTCTGGGAGCGGAGATTATTGACAGGGCGAAAGGAACACACTCGCCTTAATGAGATGCCGGGGGGCGTGGCCGGACTGGTGACGTGTGCATAAATAAACAGCCGGGGTGGGCGGGGCGGGGGCGCCTAACAATGATCCTTTCGGGCGCCGGGGGCGGGAGGAGGGAGGGGGCGGGCGGAGGGGGCCGAGCAGGGGGAGGAGTGTGCGCAGGGGGCGAGGCCCGGAGTCGGGGCCAGGGGAGAGGGACTCGCTCCCGGAGAGGGGCGGTTTCAGAAAGACAATGCGGGGTGGGAGAGGAGGGAAGGGGTGGCGACCGAGTCAGGAATCCGAGCCGAGAGAGGCGGAAGGAAAGCCCACTTGGGGGGCGGGGATGGGGAGAGGCCCAGAAAAAGTGCACTTTGGAAATATTGGAAATAAGTCTAAGCGAGAGGGAAAGGAGGGCGGGATTTGGGGACTGGGGAAAAGGGGGGAGGGGTTATGGGGGGGAGGGGTGCTTAGTGGTTAATCCAGCGGGGAAACCAGCCACCCTTGGGCGGAAGGTGACAGAAGTGGTCAAAAAGAAAAATCAACCCTGCACTTTCAGAGAGCTTGGGGAAGTGAAGGGGCCGGCCAAAGTTCCTGGTCAGCCACAGTGAAAGAAGCTAGTAACCCACGAGGTTTTTCCCCTTTTTGTTTATTAATAGTGAATCATTTGATTAAATGTTAGGTTCCACTGCAGTATATAGGCCGAGCTGAATTTTGATCCAAAAGACAATCAAATGCTGTCGTGTTTGCCATTAAAAATAGCCTTAATGGGGGAGGAGGGGAACATGATTGTTTTAAATGTAGAGTGTTTTTTTTTTTTTAAACTGACGTTGGAGATGGTTGGAAGTGAGCTGGGATTCAAAGTCCTCTCTGCCTTTGGAGGTGAAAAGTTTGGGCGTTAACACTGCCGGGGAAAATAAAACTGAAAGTTCACCAGCCCCTGGGTTCAGTGGGGTTGGAGATGAGATCCCTGAATGGCTGGCCAAAGAAGACAAATGCAGAAGGCTGGGGCAGGAACTTGCTAACCAAAGCCCAGGACGGAAGACCTCCGGAGGAGCTGGAAAACCTGGGGTGTGAAGCAGGTATTGTTTTGTAGGCATTCACCCCCAGGAGCACATTGATTTACTACAAAATGAGGGACAGAATTCTGCTCAAGGAGAAAGGGCCTGGCTCTCCAAATAACAGTATTCTTGGGTGCTTGAGCAAGAACACTCATTTTCTTGCAAATTTCCAATGAAAGTTGATTGGAAACTACATCATGAAAAGATGAAGAAAAGAACTGGGGAAAAAAAAAAAAACCTATCACTAGGAAATAGCAATTACCTACCAGGAGCAGTGTTGATCAGAAGTGAGTGATGTACTCAGTTATCCCACCCTTCCCTAGAAAAGCTAACTCGCTCTTCAGCTAGCCCACCAGCCTCTATGGTTTCCAAAAGGACGTAAATTTACTATGTAATAGAGAGTTTGGGGTTTCAGCAAAACTGTTTTATAGGCTAAGGTCCCAGAAAGAACACTACTAAAAATAATGATACTGAGATTGACAAGGCCGGCGAATTTCCCAGCACTGGGGGAGGCAAGTGGGGGGGACCATAACCATATTTGCACACTAAAAGAGTAAGATACAGACGAAATAAAGAAGATGGGGCAGGAGAGTGGAGAGTATGTATAACTCCCAACTTTAATATTAATCAGGAAATCAGAAGTGGAGGGAGAAAGAGCCTGAAAACAGGTAAAACCAATGTGTACATTTAATCAGACAGGATTGCATAGGGTACAAAGCACAGGGCTAACGAGTCTCAGCAGGTAGGACCTAACCTTCAGACCTCATAAACAAATAAGGCAGTCACAGTGTCTAAGACGGAGTGTGGAGACAGAAAGGGGATTATTTTCAAGACACCAAGTGAAAATATGAAGAATGAAATACTTCACTGTTAAATCCATGTACAAATGGATTTACCAGTTTCCTTTTTTAGGTCTTTTGACTTGGTTGCTTTTAGAGTGACACATTTAGCAAAGTGACCATAGCTTTCTAATTGTCACCTGGACATTCGGTGTGCCTAAGTCTGTCTGTATGCAGCGTGACTTTCCTGAGGCCCATTTTAAGAGCTTATTTACTTAAGCTGAAACACATTTATAGTAACTCAGTTCTATAGCAATTTCTTGGTCCTGTGCACTGGTAGGTTTTGTTTTGTGTTTTGATTTTAAATCTCACCCTGATCTGAACTAAGTTGGATAATGAGGTCTACTATGTCCTTTATTGGACTGCCTGTAGAAGCAAAGGTCGTAAACACACTGAGCTGAGATTTTAGAGCATGTACTTACTTACTGTTTTGAATGTCCTGGTCTGCATTTTTATCATATGTAAATACCGAAGGCCTTTCTTCCAGTGATTAATAACTTCATCCATTTTGGCATATCCTTCTTTTTCTCATTCAAAGGGAACTCTTTTGAATCTTTCCTTCTTTAAATCTCTGATTTAATTAAGCAATTAAAAGTTATTCCATGGAAGCACATGTGCCACGTTTAATTTCATAGCTTCTGTGCCATAAAAAGGCTTGGGGAGACCAACAAGCTCTCAGAGTCAGTAACCCCTGAGTCTCTGGAAAGGCGTCAGGTGATGCTTGGGGAAGGGGGAGGGAGAAACTGCCATTGGCAAGCAGGCAGGTAATACAATATTCAGAAAAAAAGTCAAGCTGGCCCACAATGTGGACATGTCATTTATAGATTTAGTGTGAAATTTTAAACAACAGGTGGCTTGCGTCCAGGTGTTGAGGCAAATTCTGTCTCTCAAGACTAATGACTTCTGGTTTATTGGACAGAGAGTTCTGCTCGAATGGCAGGAGTCTTTCTAAAAGCAGCAGAAGGAAAACAGTCCAGGTCTGCCTTTGGCTTGAGCTGAGGGATTTTTGTCACAGTGACCATAGTGGGGGCAGGGAGTATAGGGAGGATGCAGGGGGAGCTGTGACCTGTCCCCTGGGAGCTCATTCTTGGGGCCAGCCCAGGTCCTAAAACAGTCAGTAGACTCTTTGCAGCCTCTTCAGTCTGTTGCCCTCTTCTCCTTGTCCACTGTCCTCTGCTTCGTCACTTCTTGGCTCTCTGTTGAACCCTCTGAGACATATGTTGATATTGCCAAAAAGAAAAAAAAAATTTTAATGGTTGCCACTGAGTTCCTTCTTACTCATGGCAACCCATGTGTGTCCGAGTAGAACTGTGTTCCATGGGATGTCCAGCGGCTGACTTTTCAGATCGTGACAGCTTCCTTCCATGGTGCCTGTAAATATATTCAAACCACTGACCTTTCAATTAACAGCTGAGTGCGTAACTGTTTGTGCCACTCAGGGACGTGTTGATTTTAGTAATGTGCGTTTTGCCGTAATCTTCAGCGAATAGTTACTGGGGTTACTTCCATATGCAGCTCTATTAAACCCACTGCCGTTGAGTCAATTGTGACTCATAGCAAGCCTACAGAACAGAGCAGAACTGCCCCATAGAGTTCCCAAGGAGCGCCTGGTGGATTTGAACCGCTGGCCTTTTTGGTTAACACTGAACCACTACGCCACCAGAGTTTCCGTCATCTCTAATTAGTAAGTATGAAAGGGAAGGTACCCTAAAAAACCCAAACCCGTTTCTGTTGAGTCAATTCCAACTTATATCAACCGTATGGATCCCTGAACCCTGGTGACGTAGTGGATTAAGTCTGCTAAACAAAAGGTCGGCAGTTCAATTCTGCCAGCTGCTGCTTGGGAACTCTTGTCGGTCAATTCTACCCTGACCTCTAGGTTCACTGTGAGTTGGAATCGACTTGGTGGCAATCAGTTCGGTTTTTTGCTATGGCGCCATGGTGGCACAGTGGATAAGAGCGCAGCTGCTAACCGAAAAGTCGACAGTTGAAATCCACCAGCCAATCCTTGAAAACCCTATGGGCAGTTCTAGTTAGAGTAGCATTGCTTCATACAGCTTTCTAAATGTAATCTTCATGGAATCACACTGCCACATCTTTCTCCCGCACCGCAGCTTGAGGGTATGAACCACTGACCTTTCAGTTAGAAGCCGGTGCTTAACCATTGTGCCATGAGAACTCTTTAAGGGAAGTACAATCTTATATAAATGACCTTTTAGACTTTGCTGCTTCATATGGGAGTTAACAGTATTAGGTACCCATTGCAATGAGGGAATGTACCTACTGGGGACTATGAAAGTGGACTGGCCATAGACCTTGTTTCCTGTGGACCCTTCAACCTGACTCACCTGACAGGTGCAGGTAGATGGAACATTTTCTCAGGTCCTTTTGAACATTCGTGGAGCCCAAGATTCTACCCCATCTGCGCTAAGAGGCTCACTGGTATACCAGTGAAGGGAACAAACTACTCAGAAAGCTTGGCTCTGAAATCTAGGAAAAGCAAGGAGAGTCTGCTTGCACTCACCAGAAGTAGGGAATAGGTATCGACAATCATATTCAGCGCGCTCGATCACGCGGCAGGATTCTGCTAAATTACCCTTGACAGTGATCTGTACGTGTGTTTGTATGTGTTCCTGTGCGGTTTTTCTTTAAAGACCCCAGCTTCGAGATGGATGATCTGTTACCAACACTGTGGGACTCATCTATGTGGGGAGTATACTGAATGAGGGAAGCCAAAAAGAAAAAAGAATCTGAAAGCATAAGAAAGCTATAAAATGGGGAAATGTTTAGAAGCCAAAGTCCTGATGCCACTGTGAGATCTTCTGTTTGCTTTCTGTTCTGCGTGGGTGATGGTTCCTTATTTGGACTTTGAGAAAGAGGCTTCATTAGACAACATAGGAATACTGAAAATTGGGCACCCTAGAGTTTTCAATCTTAGCAGGAGGGGCCAACACAAAGGACCCCGCTTCACAGGCTTCTCACCACCCCCCTTTTTCCAGTGGTTCTGTCAACAGATTTAAGAAGGCTTCTGCTCTCCTCTTAAAACCCCGAGGAACACTGTTCTCTTCTGGCGTTTTTCTGAAGTGCCTGGCTTGATCCCCTTGCTTCTGCTAGTAACGGGTCTGGGTAATAAAGTGACAGTAATGTCTGAGAAGCCAAGGGTTAATGGGGTAGATGTATGCATTTGTACACTTTTGTCACCTGCTTTCAGAAGCCGATCACCACCACTATAGGCATTTGTGGCAGCAGTAGCTTTTCGAAAGGCATCAGTCCTCCATAAATACAGCTTTCTTATTGACAAGATGTCTTTTAACCCTAATAGTAATGGAAGAAGGCCAATAAATGAAACATTTACTGCATAACTTGCCTTATTTTGGGGTGGTGTACAATTCCTTTCTAGCTGTCTCTAGAAGATGTTTTCAGCCTAATTTGCTCCCTAGAAATTTCGCTTGCTACAGTTATACGTCTATGACGTTTTATTGCCTGAAGCCAAGTCTGCATAAGAACTTTCTTAAGATATACTTATCCTAATGGCAGGCTACAGGAACCAGGCTGCTTTATGCTGAATTATTTGTGCTACCCTGATATACAGGGCAGAGACTTCCTGATAGTCTTTGCCATAGGGTAGGTCTAACTGTTTCTGAGAAGGGGAAAAAAGGCAGGAAAAAGGTGAAAAAAAGTTTCATCGAGGTTGATTTGTACAAGTCTTTAGAATTAATAATTGGGTATGTATTTAACATATTAAAATGCCTAAGGTTTTCTTTTCCTGTTCTTTTTTAAGTAGCTCCAGTAACTCTGTCCTTTATTACAGAACATCCTTGTTCACTCAGCCTATTGTTCTGTTCAGAAATGTCATGGATTCCAAAGCACCTTGCATAAAAATGTGGGCACTTTCAGTTGAAGCAGGGACAATGTCAGACAACAAGGTGGCTTACGTCTGTTCCAGGGACAGAGCAGGTGAAATTTCAGGAGAGGACAATGGCATTGTTTCCCTTGTAATTTATCTAGCTGCAGGCTGCCACACCTGCTTCTGGCCAAATGCATCATGGGAGGGAGGAGCTCAAGGATCCATGGAGACTCTCAGGTCCAGGGCTGCTGCCCCTCAGAATCTACCTCAGCCCCCTACCTGCCCATCGGTCTTGAAGCAGGACTAAATCTCGCTCAACTCACTTAAGACCGAGGTGGAGTCAGCACTCCCTCTCGCCTCCCTTGCAAAACCCCCAGTTGTTTCTGTGTAACCCAGTGATGTTTTGGGGATGATGTTTCTTATGAAACAGGCACGTGGATGAGGAAAGGGAAGAAGGTTAAATGAACGAGTCCTGGAGTCCAGAGTGAGTTTGGAGATCGCAGTGCAGGCAACAGCCTGGAGCACACGTTCAGCAACACAGAGAGGATTCGGGATGACTGTCATCTTGAGCAAACTCGAGTTCTTAGTAGCCTGAGGGCACACTGTAAATACCTAGAGTAGGAGGGAAAGCATTAATCATTATTTCCTAAAGGTTCCAGGATTCTGAAAGGCAGAGGTTACAATGACCCCAGAACCCCATAAGAAGAAGGGTCAGTCCTGCAACCCCCGTCAGAGAAACGTGGTCTTTCTCTCTCTGTGTGTCCCCATGTACTGATCCTCCCAAGGACCCTGAGGGTCTGTTCACAGGCAGGGATGCATGTTCCCTTCTGTCACGGCTCAAAAGACCCTGTAGAAAGCGGAGTTTCTTGGCAGGGAAGAGCCAGCAGACACATCTTAGACCTTACCCACACTCCCCTCTCCTGGTACCTTCTGAGCCACAGTGATGTCTGTGTGCCTGTAAGCCTTCCTAACCTTGCCATCTATCCAGCTACTGGGACCCACCACTAGCCAAAGTGACCACACCTCTGGAAGCCAGATGGGGCATTTCTCACGGATAGCTCTGATATTGGTGTCTTTCAGCCTTTTCTTCTTTGAAGGAATCTCACGCACACAGCTCTGTACCACAGGCATCTTTTTGCTATGATCTGCCTGACTGGTCCGTCACATAGTATCGCCAGTTACAAAACAGTATGTACTGTAGTTTTCTACATTATTATTATTTCTTAAACTACTGGGCATATATTGTTTGCATTACCAGAGAGGAAGAAAATGCTCTTTCTATTTTGAGAAGTCAACGCTCTTCCTTTCTCTTCTCCTTTCCTCTCAGCCCCACGGCTCCCCACTGAAGCTGGAGAGATTGCAAAGCAGCTGCTGTTTATACCCTAATGTATAGTTTTAACCCTGTTTGTCAAAATTTACTCTCATACATGAGTTTCAGGGCATAGGATAATACTCACTTCATTTACAAACAAAAATGGCCCTCTCTCACCTTCCTACCCAAAATGCTCAGAAATCTGTTTGTAGATTTCACAGCATCAGCATTCTCTGAACATCTGCAAAGTCCTTTTTTGTACATTATCCTCCTCACAACCTTGCAAGGTAGAGAGGGCAAATATACCCATTTTATAGATATGGAAACCAAGACCCACAGAGTTCCAATTGGCCTGGAGTCATATCCCTGGAAGGCGGCCATTCCAGGATTGGAATTCCAGCTGCCTGACTTAACCCAGATCTTTTGTTTTTCTACCAGCTCTTGGGTCAAAACAATGACATAGTTTCTTCTGTGACATTCTTGGGGTATAAATTCCTTTAAAGTATGACTCAACTCGTAGCTCGCCCTCAGATACACCGTGAAGTAGATAAAACATTTGTCTTCAAGGCCCATCCATTCCTCCTCCCACTTAAGCTTCTTCTGGGATGCCCAGGGCTCTTTTCTCAGTGCATCTTGCTTCTCACTCTCCACTCCCAAAAAATGTCTTTTTATATTACATTGAGATTTTTCAATCTCAGCACTGATATTTAGACTGAATAATTCTTTGCTTTGCGGTTTGATCTGTGCATTGTGGGATACTGAGCAGCATCCCTGGCCTCCACCCACTAGCTGCTAGTGACAATAAAAAGAATCTTTAGAAATTGCCATGTTCCCTGGGAACAAACTCACTCACAGTCAAAAATTCCTGGGAGAACATGACGAACTCATTCACTTTAGGAATCAGTAAGAGCAGCCACTGTCTCCACTCTCTCCCAGCCAACCAGGAGCTGGAGCAGAATCCTCTGGAGAGTTTCATCAAACTGTGACATCCCCCCCTCCCCGCACACTGCCTATTAAGATCCCATACCCTGCACCAGAGGGCATTGAGGTCTCACTAGAAGGATTCAAATCTTGGCTCTGCATAAGTGTGAACTCTTCCATAAATTATGCTGACTCTATTTCCTCATCTATAAAATGGGGACATAATAGCTACCACTGACTGTTGTTGTAAGGACTCGCTGTAATAATCCAGAGACTTTCAAGCCTCCCTCACCTCCCTCTGTTGGCTTACAGGATTGTTGTGGAGCAGATGATCATCAGACATAAAACAGCACAGTCAGGGGTGCCTCAGGAGGGTTCAGTAAATCCTAGCTCTTAGCTATTGGAAGCCATGGTGGCTTAGTAGTGAAGAGTTACTGGTGCTGACCAAAAGGTTGGCAGTTCAAATCCACCAGGGACTCTGTAGAAATCCTATAAGACAGTTCCACCCTGTCCTATAGGGTCACAGTGAGTCAGAATCAATGGTAGTGGGTTTGGTTTTCTTATTTCATTTTTAGCACTATGATTCTTTCCTCTTTGTTACTCCTCTCCAAAGTAACTGCCTTTGGAAAAGAGCAGTACCTAAACCCCAAAACAAATACATCTATACAGTGGCATTTCAGCATCGAAGGCAAGCTGGGCCATTGAGCAAAGATCCTTCAGGATCTGCGTGGTACTGTCCACAGGCAGCTGAAGTCCACTGGGTGGGGACAGCCTAACTATGAGAATCCCGCAACCATCCTCCTTTCTCTGTCTCTCCAGGCAAGTCCCTCCTACCCAGTTGACAAGACCAAAGGCCCCTAAGGCTGCATCTCAATCGACTAGTAATTTAATAATGCCAGCCTTTTGCAAACACTAATTAAGTGAGAACAGAGCTCTCCTTCACCCCCGACCCCGGTCCCCGGAAAGAAATCCTGTCACCCTCCCACCCTTGGCCCCTGCTTTCAAGCGGGAGCAACCAGGAGGTGGCTTCTGGGAAAGGTGACTGGTGTCAGGTGGAAAAGGGAGGAAGAGAGAGAAGACTAGGGTATAGAACTCCAGGGGATCGGTCCAGAAAGCAAAGCTACTGCTAACTACTCTTGGCTGGATTTTCTCCTTCTTACCCTTCCACTTTACAGGTGAGGGTATCAGACAGCCAGGCTGCTAGGTATTACAAATGGTTAAACTCATTGCCATCAAATCAACCCCTACGACACTATAGGACTTAGTAAAACTGCTTCACAGGGTTTCCAAGGAGTGGTTAGTGGATTGGGACTGCCAACCTTTCGGTTAGCAGCCAAGTTCTTCACCACTGTGTCACCGGGGTTTCTGTTGCAAATGGTTAAGCATGTGGCTACTAAATAAGAGGTTGGCTCTTTGAATCCCCCTAAAGGCACATCAGAAGAAAGGCCTGGTGATCTACTTCTGAAAAATCAGTCACTGAAAATCCAGTGGAGCACAGTTCTGCTCTGACACATGTGAAGCTGCCATCAGTCAAAACTGACTCAACAAAGATTGTTGTTTGTTTGTTTGTTTTAAATTGGAGACCCCTTTTGAGAATCCACATCTGTGTTTCAACTTTCTCTTTAGGAAAATGCACTCATGCTTAAGTTTTTGCAAATGATTGCTGGACTTATATGAAGATTCATTGCACTAAATAACTGTAAGGAGCCTCTGGGTGGCACAGTTAAGTACTCGACTACTAAGCAAAAAGTTGGCAATTCAAATCTACTCAGAGAATTGCAGAAGAAAAGCCTGACAATCAGCTTTTTGAAAGGTCACAGCCTTGAAAACACTATGTAGTGGTTCTGCTTTGCACACATCAGGCCACTAAGAGTTGGGGTCACCAACAGTTGGAACCCACTTGATGCAAATATTTGCTTTGTTTGTAAATAATCAGAAATCAAATCTTATGTTTGTTGAGTCTCTCGCAATTTAAAAGGCATTCTCCAATAGGCAAGCAGTAGAGCCTGGAGGTAAATAAACCATGTGAGTTCTAGAGGGAGAGGTTTCTGTTATGTGCTATCTAGTTGATTCTATTCCCACTCTAGGTGGACCCTGTATAACAGAGTAGAATTGCCACGTTGAGCTGCCCCACAGAGTTTTCTTGGACGCAGTTGCCTGAGAAGCTGATAAACAGGTCTTTCTTCCATAGAGCGGCTAGGTGGGTTTGAACAGCTGCCCTTTCTGTTAGGAGCTGAGCTCTAAAAGAAAAACATTGCCATCCAGTTGATTCTAGCTCAAAGAGAGTGTCAAATGCCTGTCACCAGCTGGGTTGCTTTGAACCAGGTATTTCACCTTCCTTACACTTTTAAAATAAGTTCAGAACCCATATTTACATCTTAATTTGGTTGCTTTGACTTCCTCCTGGAGTCTCTACTTTATTTAAGAAAGGGCTATTCACCACCAGGAACGCAGGACTTGTTTGTCAGACACGGGTTTTGCAAGTATCTTTTCCCTCTCTGCGGCTTGCCTTTTTACCCTCATGATGGTATATTTTGATGAACAGAAGTTTTCAATTTGGTAAACTTGATGGCTATTGTTTTTTGTGGGGGGCTTAAGAAATGTTTGCCTGTCCCAAAGTTATAAAGATGTTCTCCTGTGTTCCCTTCTAGAAGCACTGTTGTTTTATCTTTCACGTTCATGTCTCAGTCAGTCTGGGCTTGTTTTGTCTGTGATGTATCTCTACCTATTAATTTTTAGTTATCTTTCAGCTTCACAATTCCATAGAAGCCATATTTATACATATGAGGTCTGAAAATTATATTCATATACTGAACTCATCCTACAAAAAGTGCTACTACATCCCTCACTACTGAATATCACTACAGTCACCTTTAAGGCACACCCCTTGGGAAGCTAGGCACCAACGCCAGGGCCTAGTCCACCCTTCAAAGCAATTTTGGAACTCGTTTTCTGGAATGGCAATCAGAGCTGTTGTTGTATTACACTGGATGTCCTGAATGTCATCCAAATGTCTTCCTTTCAATATTTCCTTTACCTTAAGGGAAAGAAAAAAGATCACTGGTGGCCAGATCAGATGAGTAGAGAGGGTGTTCCAATACAGTTATTTGTTTACTGTCTAAAAACTCCCTCACAAGCAACTATACAGTTAAGTTTGCGAACTTGCTACCACACCACTGTGCACAATGGCCATTCCAGAAAAATCCAAAATTGCTTTGAAGGGTGGACTAGGTGCTGAAGTCGGTGCATAACTTCCCAAAGGGAGAACTTTGAAGGTGACTATGATGACATTCAGTGATGAGGTATGTAGCACTCAGAACAAGTAAGTTCTTGGACTTAATTGTCGGACCTCACACACTAATATCATAATTAGATAGTTCCATTCCATCCAAGAAAGAATCACTAAGCATCTTCACACATGCCAAGACGTTGTCCAGAGGCTGAGAATTTGACTGCTTGAACTGGCAGGGCTTCCATTCACAGAGATCTCCCAGTCAGTCTCCTGTCGGTGTGGGTACCCCAGATCCATGAATGGTTCTTGCCACCACCCGCAATGTCTCCTGAGGTTCCTCTTAGAAGCAAGGTCCACCTCAGATCTCCTTCCAAAGGCTGGGACTTGACACCTGACCTTGGAGCCTGGGCAGGGAAATGGAGAGCATGCGTACAAGTGTTACTCCTTCTGGGGGGGGGACTCTGATTGAAGGCTCTGTGGGAGACGTGGAGACCCTGATCACTTGTGGCTGAGAGCCTACATTCCAGCCAAGTCAGCAGTGGGAAAGACATGCTGCCAGAGCAGGTGGCATTACTCAGAAATCCCCAGGACAATGAAAATATAGGCAGCAGAACAGTAAATAAACTATGAGTGACCTTTATGGTACCTGATTTTATTATACCTTTGCTGCTTTGCCATCCTTGTGAGCTCTTCAATTGTATAACTAATACCCAGCTATCATTTTCTTAGGCCAAAGAGTAAAAAAAAAAAAACCACTACTTGCAAGTCAATTCTGACTTGTAGAGTTTCCAAAGCTCTAAATCTCTACAAAGCCAACTGCTACATCTTTCTCCTGTGGAACAGCTAGTGGTTTCAAACCTCTGACCTTTCAGCTAGAAGTCAGTCATTAACCACTGTGCCACTAGGGAATGCGTTTGTAAAGGGACAACAACGTCAACCTCAATTCCCAATGTTCTATCCTTCAAAGAAGAAGGAAGTCATCGTCTTTGAGTCTATTCTGACTCATAGCAACTCTATCTGCCCTATAGAGGCTCCAAGGAGGCCCTGGCAGATTGGAACTGCCAGCCTTTTGGTTAACAGACAAAGCATTTAACCAAGGTTCTGCCCTTACGGAAGTCTGGGTGCTGGTCCTGAACCTCAACGTTTAAACAAGCCTCATCCATCACCCTTGTACTTTAGGCTCTTGAAGAATCGTTAGCTCTGATCCTGGCAGTCACCCCCAGAACACCCTTTGCTGCTTCTGGATCCCTCTTTTTGGCCCAAATAGGCATTTATTCTTTGGATGTGTCAAGTAATCTTGATTCCTTGCTGGGCCCAAGATGCTTTTCCAGAATTTGGGCTTCTGATCTGGTTCTTTCTGCCGCTGGTGTTCTAACGCCCAACCCCTGCTGGTGCAGCATCTGCAGCACTGGCCCAGATGGCTGTTGTTGCCCTATTGTGGCTTTCACCAGAGACTGGTGTTGGACATTGGACAAGAAAGGGGCTTACTCCTTAACTGCACTGACATGATCCCTGTCCAGTCCCCCATACCAGCCATCTCCCATCCTGTCCAGAGAAGAAAAACAAAGGGCACCTGGGACCCAAGATCCCCACTAGCTTTGCCAGGAATTCTGTCCCTGGATGGCAAATAGGTCCTTCGTGAACAGATTGGAGACGCCAGGAGGGAGTCGAAGCCATAGAACTACACGCAAATATGAGGGCTCTTGTGGATTTTAAAAATTTCCTGAAGACAGGTGAGAGAGATTTGTCTGAGAAAACCTTAAAGATGGCAGAGAACCAAGAAACTTTGACAGCACTGGTATTTGTTTTTTAATGTGGGGCTGGAACTGGGAGGAAAGCTTCCATGATCCACAGGTCACACGCAGAAGGGGGACCTTTACTGGGCCTGGCAAGGAGAGTGGCTAATGGTGCAAACTCAGTGGTACTCTTAGAGCAAACAGGAGCAGCCTGGAGAAGGACCACGGCCAGTGGGAGATGGGCCTCCGGGGCTGGCTGGCTGAGGATGGGTTTGATCCTTGCTAACAGGCCAAGTACTGTCAAAATGTGGTGTACCGGTTAAACAATCAGCAGCTAATGTGAAGGCTGTCAGTTCAAATCCACCAGCTGCTTCTCTGGAGAAAAATGGGGTAGTCACTTCTGTACAGATGACAGCCTCGGGAAACCTATGGGACAGTTAGGCTCTGCCTTATGGCTTCCCTGGGAGTTAGAATTGACTCGATGGCTTGGCCTTGGTTTGTTTTACCCTGGTGGCATAGTCGGTTAAGTGCTACGCCTGTTCTCCGAGAGGTTGGCAGTTCAAATCTACCAGGCACACCTTGGAAACCCTATGGGGCAGTTCTACTTTGACGTCTAGGGTCTCTAAGAGTCAGACCCCACTCCACTGCAGTGAGTTTTAAGGGCAGTGTTGGAAACTCTACTGGCATAGTGTTAAGTGCTACTAAAAGATCAGCAGTTGTAATCTTCTAGGTGCTCCTTGGAAACTCTAAGGGGAAGCTCTACATCATCCTGTAGTCACTATGAGTCGGAATCAACTTGACAGCAATGGATTTTTGGTTTTCTAAGGGCAGACTTTGGCGAAAGCTGGCTGAGTTGCCTGTAGTCTTTACTCCAAAGCTGGCAGCTCCCATTGGGTACTCCACGGCAAGACATGATCCCTTTAGAGGCACAAACAAGAAAACCAAGCCAATTCGGAGGGCCACCTACCTTTGACCATAACTCCTAGAAGACGCTAGAACCCATGGAGACTGTTCTTTCCTCCACACCTGAGTCAGGAGCCCCTAGTACTCCAGGCTCTGCCTCACCTCTACAAGATGAAGTGCCTACCCGGTGGGATCAAGTTTGCCTTCCCTATAAGTAGTTGGCTTTGGCCTTTACTAAAGAAAGGTCTCCTGGTTAATGCTTGGGAGTGTCTGTTAGGAGGGCACTAAAGGCTTGCCTGAGGACTCCTTTAGAGAGTGGGTCAAGGAAGTAGAGTGTGTATACCCCTCTTCATCCTCCTGAGGAAGCATACTCCCTGTTCCTAGGGATCCAGGCTGGTATGTCTTCTATAAAACTGAGAAAGGCCACCCTGCAGAAGAGAAGAAGGGAAAACAGGTGTGCGCCATTTTTGCACATTGAATTGAACTGTTACATTGATTCTTAAGGCTTTCCAGTGCTTCCTAATGTGGACATAATAGCATTTCATTTTTACTTAACTGTAATCAAAATTTAGATTCTAATAGAAATATAGGCAATTAGTTGCAGTAGTCTTCACAGCAACACTGTGAGTTTAATAGTGCTAAGAAGCACAGAGAAACCCTGGTGGCGTAGTGCTAGCTACGTTGCTAGCTAAAAGGCTGGCAGTTTGAATCCACCAGGCACTCCTTGGAAACGTTATGGGGCAGTTCTCTGTGCAATAGGGTCATGATGAAAGGGAATCAGGTCAATGGCAACAGGTTTGGTCTGGGGGTTTAGAAAGCACTGGTGTTTTCATGTCACATTATCATGGCTATGGAACCCTTGAAATCTCTCTTATAGTCATCATTAATTCTTAATCATAGTTATTAGACTTACTTAATAAATACATAGTTATGGTTCAGATTTATGTTTTTAATATTTTGACAGCTGTATTTTAATATAATTGGGCTCCTTTGTAGTCTATGTGTTTTTAAATTTTTTTAAACGATTATTATTGAGGTATAATTACATTAAAAAAATGCTTACATTTAAAGCATACGGTTTGGTGTGAGTTTGACATAAATATACTTGAAAAATAATCATCAGAATACAGATACGAATGCGTCCATCATCCCCAAGTTTCTTGAAGCCCATTTGTAATCCCTTCCTCCTGCCCTTCATCAGGACTCCCTGGAGCCCCAACCCCAGAAAACAACTAACTTGATTTCTGCCAGTATAGACTAGTTTGCCTTTCCTAGAACTTTATACAAATGGAATCATCCATTTATAACCTGATTTCTTTCATTCTGCATGATGATTTTGAAACCCATTCGTATTTCTGTATTGGTAGTTTCTTTTTTTTTTTCTTTGTTGAGAAACCATGATTTATATATCTGTATACCTCTTGATAGGCATTTGGGTTGCTTCCAGTTTTTTAGCTGTTACAAATAAAGCTACTCTGAGCCCTAGTACACAGGTCTTTGTGTAGACACAGACTTTCATTTCTCTTGGGTAAACAATTAGGAGTAGAATGTCTAGGTCAAATACTGGGTATGTGTTTAACTTTTTAGGAAACTGCCAAGCTTCTCTTCCAAGTGGGTCGTAGCACTGACATTCCCACAAGCTGTGTAAGAAAGTTCCACTTGCTTCATGCCCTTGACAACACTTGTTGCTGCCAGTCTTTTTAACTGTAGTCATTGTCACGACTGTGAGGTAGCATCTTACTGTGGTTTTCATCTGTGTTTCTCTAGTGACTAATGGTGTTGAGCTTCTTTTCACGTGCTTAGTTATAAATCACTTCTTCTCTGTTGATAATTTTCTACTAGATTGCATGTTTTCTTGTTATGAGATTTTATGTATTCTGTATATTTACATTTTCTCCCAATTGCTGATTTTCCCTTTCATTTTTAAAAGGTTTTTCTTTTTCTTTTCTGAAGAAGAACAGTAGTTCTTCAAATTATTATGCTGATGAAGGCCATTTTTTTCCCCCATTATGGTTTGACTTTTGATTTGAGCATACAATACCTTTGTCCAACAAAAGGCCACAAGGATATTCTATGTTATCCTCTAGAAGTTCTACAGTTTTAAGCATTACATTTAGGTCTATGATACATTTTAAATTTTGTGTATGATGCAAGATACAGATTTAAGTTCTTTTTTCCCTTCATTCTTTCTTTTTTTGCATACAGTTACCCAACTGTTTCAGCACCGTTTATTGAAAACACCATACTCTCCATGAAATGCCTTTGTCTTTTTCTGGGAAAATTAATTGATCATACACGTGTGAGTCTGTTTTTGAATTCTTCATTCTGTTCTTTCAAATTTTATATGTCTCCAAAGTCCTTATTTCCATTTCAGTTTTGAAATGTATTTTTGCCAAATATATGTTGTAGGCTGGGTTCTTTAAGAGAAGCAAAACCTGTAAAGCATATAAGTACATAGAGAAAGAGATTTGTATCAAAAAAATGGCTGCAGCCATTGTGGAGGTTGGCAAGCCCCAAGTCCATGGTCAGACTGGTGTCTCCCAACTCACGTTACTGTAGGAGCTGATAAAGCCAAGATCCAGATCCCAAAGGCTGATGGATCCCAAGATCAGCAGGCAAGCTGCTAATTTAAGTCCCAAGACCCAGAAGTCAATGAACAGGAGCCAGATGCAGATCCAGAGTGAGCAAAAGCCAGCCAGCTTTGCCAGAATCTCCACCTATTAATGCAGGGCATACTCCCAAGGATACTCTCTTTCATCTGATTGGCTACTCACAGCACGTCTCATCATGGAAGTGATCACATCATCACACAGCTACCAGGCTACATCATAATTGCCAAACTACTGAAAATCAAGGTGACACACAAACTGAACAATCACAGTATAGAATTCTAAGTTGCCAGGTTTTTTTTTTTTCTTTTCTTTTCCTTCTAATACTTTGAAAATCTTGCTCCACTCCTTCTGACTTGTGTTGTTTCCAACAAAAATTCTATTGTCATCCTTACCTTTAGGCAAATGTCTTTTCTTTCTTTGGCTGCTTGTAAAATATTTCTTTGTCACTTATTTTTGTTTGTTTTTTAAGGCATGTTTGTTAAGATGTACCTTGGTGTACTTTTGGAGCCCTTGTGGCATGGTGATTAAGAGCTTGCTGCTAACCAGAAGGCTGGTAGTTTTAATCCACGAGCTACTCTTTAAAATCCCTATGTCCTACAGGGTTGCTATGAATCAGAATTGACTCGACACCATTGTGGTTTGGGGTAATTTTATAAAAGTTCCTTTTGCTTGGGGCTTGTTGAGCTTCTTGGGTCTTTCAGTCTATATTTTTTATCACATTTGAAGCTTTTTATCATTATTTCTTAAAATATTTTATCCTTTGGAAACTCTAACTTTCTCTCTCTCTCTCTATGTATGTATATATAGAGAGAGTTACTTAATGCTGTCCCACAGCTCAGTGATATTTATTTTTTAAGTTTTTTCTCTTTAGTTTCTACTATTGTATGTGCAAGCCCACTAATATTTTCTTGTTAGTATGTACTCTGCTCTTAATTCTATCCATTGTATTTTTCATCTCAAAGATTATAGTTTTCATCTCTAAATTTTTTGTTAAGGTCATTTTTGGAAATATATCTTGGATATCTCTTCTTAACATACTCAATCTATCCTCTAGCTTGTTGGGTGTAACTGTTTTAATGTTTTACCTACTGATCTGCTACTGTCTCTATCAGTTCTGAGTCAGTTCCAGTTGATTGATTTTAAAATATATGAGTTGTGCTTTCTTGCCTCCTTGCAAGTCTGCTAATTTTTTATTGTGAATTTTACCTTTTGAGATCAAATACTTCTGTATTTAACACTTGAAATACTCTTGAACTTTGTTATGGATATGGTTATTTAGAATCAGCGTGATTTTTGCTTTGGTCTTACTTAAAAGTCTTGTTGGGTAAATACAGAGCCATGTTTAGTTTAGGACTAAGTTTTCCCAACTACTGAGATCAAATCATTCTGAATACTCTACCTGATGCTCTGTAGATCATGAGTTTTCCTACTCTGGCTAATGGGCACAGGAACCAGTTTGGACCCCGCGTGAGTGCCAAGAATTGTTACCCCTCATCCTTCCAGGTGGCTCTTTTCTTGATTGGAGTATTTGTCTCACACATATTGATAGGCACTCAGCTCTATAATTCTTTCTTTATGCATCTGTCTCTTCTTTGGTAACCTACTCAGTAAACTCTAGCCTCTTTAGCCTCCTCAATCTCCCAGTTCCTTCTCCTCAATTCAGGAAGACCCCAGAGCACCCTCTTCTTAGGCTGTGGTTTAGAACCCTCTAGAGAATGAGCTGGGGCAGTATCATAGCTCTCACCTTGTTTCTTTCCCGTCCCTCAGAGATCACTGTCACCGTCTTCTGTTACTTGATAGGGCTTTGAAAACCATTGTTTCACATATTATGTCTGGATTTTTTATTACTTCAGCCAAAAGGATAAATCTCATCCTCATTATTTCATCTCAATCTGTAGTGGAAGCCTATAATAAATTACACAAATTAAAAAAAAAATTATGGATCCTGAGAAAGTGATTGATAGCCTTTACAGACGGCCAGAGGGGTGTGTGGCGTGGCATGCAAAAGTTCAGAACTTCTGCTCAGCACCTCAAGTATTAGTTGATATTTTGGGTCACTCTAACCCTGGTGGCATGGTGGTTAAGATTTTGACTGCTAACCAAAAAGTCTGCAGTTCGAAATCTACCAGGTGCTCCTTGGAAATCCTATGAGGGCAGCTGTACTTTCTCCTATAGGACTGCTGTGAGTCAGAATGGACTCGATGGCAGTGGGTTTTCCTTTTGTTTCTCCTTCCAGGGTGCTGATTGTCCTCATACCAATAAGACAAGGCTTCTGCTGTTAGTCCGTCAGAAGCCAGAGTCTCAGCCCGGGTGAGAACGGGAACACGGCCGCTCAGAGGCCTCGGCTCTTAGCTCTCCGCTTGGGATGAGTCAGGAGGAGCTGCGTTCGCCCCGCACCATGTCTCAGCCCACTGGCTACTTCTTTGTCGCTTCTTGCAGAGGGGTCTGTGAGTCACCTGGACGTATGTGCCATAGAGTTTTAATTTCACAGCAAAAGTGGTTATTAAGCTTCCCCCACTTCTTCTCTATGCTCCTCTTGGAAGCCTTCCCCATCTCCACTGTGGACTCCAACTCATTGCCCCTCCTCCATAATTAGAGCTTAAGGTTCCTGAACCTGAGCATCTCTACCTCGTGGGGACCCGACATGCACCCTTGCAGAGCACGCTTTGTTAATCCTGGGGCAAAGTCAGAATAGGTTAGAGGCCTCTGCAGCCTCTGACTGGCAAGGGAGTTGGCGACAGGGCTGGCTCCCATTAAGAAGCTGTTCATTAGCCTTGTGTTTCTCCCCTGTCTTCCAGCTCTCTCCTAATTCCCTTTGGTGTGATGGGAACTCTTTGGGCTAATCTGTAGGGACAAATTAAATGAACTCATTAGCATTTCTAATCAGGTCTATAGGGGTAAGCCAGAGGGATTACTTCTATAGGAATTAACACTGATGTGTCCCCAAAGCTTAGGTCAGCCACTACTCCACCGTGAAGCTCAGAAACATTTACTCTGAATCTCCTTTCTTGAACGGGTTTAAGCACCATGCACCAGCAGGAACACAGCCAGCAGCATATAACATCCCAACACGAAACAAAAATCCATTGCCATCAAGTTGATTCTCACTCACAGCCATCTTATAGGGCAGCCCAGAACTGCCCCCATACCATTTCCAAGGAGTAGCTGTTGGATTCCAGCTGCCAATCTTTTGGTGTGAGCAGGTGAGATTTTAACCACCCTGCCAATAGGGCTCCATGGGCTTCAAAACCCAGCGTAGGGCAACCATGCTTTATTTAGTTATTTATAGCAAATAATAAATATATGGGTACCTACTAACTGTGTCTTGGTTCCTCAGTTTCTGAGGACAAAGTAATGAACAAAACCAAACAAACCTTGTTGGCCCTCTTTTTACAAGAATTACCATCTAATTAATCAAGAGACAGACACTGATCTGTATCCGTCTGCACAATAAGCCTGTATATGTGTGCACGCATACAGACGCATACATGAAATGTAAATATGATAAGCTTTAAGGAAATGTAAGAAAACATAAGCCAGAGGGAACTGATCTGGTCAGCGAGCTCAGAGAAGGCTTCATAAAGAAATAATGACTTGGCTGAGATGTGAGGGATGATCACTTCTTAACTGTACCCGTAGCTATCAAGTTGTTCCAAGTCATAGCAACCCAATAGGTCAGAGTAGAACTGCCCTGTAGAGTTCCCAAGGAGCACCAGGTGCATATGAACTGCAGACCTTGTGGTTAGCAATCATAGGGTTTAACCACTACACCACCAGGGGTTCCAGTCCTTAACTAGAAGGTGGAGGAAAGGTGTTCCGAGTAGAGGAAACAGAATGTGCAAAGGCCCTGTGGCCAGAGGAAGAAGGTTTGTGGCCAGATTTTGTTTGTCAAAGATGGCTGCATCAATATGTCAGACCCCACAGCTTTTCTAACAATGCAATACTGATAATTCTGTATTAAGAGATGGGGGTCTATGCTTCCTTCCCTTGAATAGATGGGTCTGTGACTACAGCAGAAGTTATGCCATGTGACTTTCAAGGCTAAATCTAGAAAGATGATAGCATTTCCACCTGGTCCTCACTGTGCTATGAGGAAGACAAGCAGCCACATGGAAAAGCCCTAGCTGGGGACCTAGAGGACCAAAAGCATCAGCTTTATGACTTGCGAGTCAATGAGCTTTCGGGAGATTCCAGTGTCAGCCTTTGAGCCAGTGCAGCTGATGCCAGATGTAATGCGGATGAGCCACCCAGATCAAAACCTACCCAAACTGTAGGCTTGTGTGCAAAATAAGTTTTAGATTTGTTCATATAAAGATATCCATGTATGTACATCCAGAGAGACACTGTATCTTTTCAAAGGAAGAAAGACATTCACTCCAGAGTTGCTGCTATTTTCCATAGCTCCCTAAAAACTGAACAGTTAGCATCATTTTTGTTTTTGCTTTATTTATTTGGGGGCATATGGAGACATCACTCCCCTCAGTCCCCAAGCTAGTTTACCAAATTTGGCTCTGAAGCCCCCCATCCTGAGCTGTAACCCTCTCTCTGGAAGACCAACACTTGGTGACCACTGAAGAATTGTAGAAGACAGTACCACTTGTCCTCAATATTCTCTCTCCTTTGTCCTCGGCTTTCATATGTGTCTCTTGTGCCTCTTCTTTTGTTCTTATCTGTCCTTCCATCCATGTCACTCACTGCCTGTGCTAAACCTACTGGGCTCTTTATTTCTAAGTCTTCAGGGCTGAAGAAGTAGCTGGTCTTCGGTGGCCTCAAGACTCTGGACAAAGAAACCCTCATGGTCACATAGTGCTGTCTGTCATTAGGTAGTCACTCTAACCTAAGGATTTCCAGGACCAGGAAGTATAATCAAACCCAAGGGACCCTGTGCGCCTTGGAAAAAAAGGCCCAGACAATCTGACGCAGGAGACTATAGAGGTGAGTATATGGGACCTTTTAAATACGAACAAGTTGATTTTGGTTCATACGGTTGTCCCTCAGTACTCACGGGGGTTGGTTCCAGGGATCTGCAAGTCCCTATGTAAAATGGTATAGTGTTTGCATCTAACCTACATACATCCTCCTGTATACTTTAAATCACCTCTAGGTTACTTATAATGCCTGATACAATGTAAATGCCATGTAAATAGTTGTTACACTGCATTGTTTAGGGAATAAGGACAAGACACTAGACACACAATGAGAGCTGGAGAGAAACTGAGGGTCTGTGAAACAAGGGGAGGCTACAGCAGGGTATGTCTGCACGTCATTTCATTTTGAATTCAGCATAAAGCTAAGCATAGCAAATTCAAGTTTTGCTTTTTTGGAACCTTTTTTTTCCTGAATATATTTCATCGATGGTTGGCTGAATCTGTGCATAGAGAATCTGCAGATATGATTGCAATCAAACAGAGCAAGGTGATAAAGAGACATGGGCCCAGCTGTTCCATCTCTTAGTTGTTTAACTTTGTACAAGATTCTTCAACTTTTCTAATGCTGGGTTTCCACATTTGTGAAACGGGGATAATAATTGTATCTACCTTACACTGCTACTGTGAACCACAAAAAAACCCAAACTCACTGCTGTCAAGTCAATTCCAACTCATAGTGACTCTATAGGACAGAGAACTGCTCTATAGAGTTTCCGAGAATCGCCTGGCAGATTCGAACTGCTGAACTTTTGGTTACCAGATGTAGCACTTCACCACTATACCGGTATGAGAGCCCAACAAAATAACACATGAAGGAGACAGTGCAGCATCTGCCACACAGGGAAGCTGCACTGTGGGCCACACAGTGACCAGCATCATCGCCGTCAAGTTCACATGGTTGTCCTCTCAGTGCCTTGCAGGTCTTGCATCTGGTGCTTGTGAAAGAAATGCTTGTTAACTCTCTGGAAGGCCCCCTCTGGATCCCTGTAGAACGCAGCTCTGAGGCTCTGAGGCCTGGATCGCATGACTTCAGGGCTTTCCTTTCCAAGCCAGTGGTTAGGGGCACTCGCTGCCCCGCCTGTCCCAGAAAGGAGTAAGAGCCTCTTCGAGGAGGAGCCAGGTGGAACTGGATTTTCTTCCCCTGTTGCTTTAGCACAGTTTGTGCTCTAGTCCTTTGTTCTCCCAAACAAAGCAATAGGAAAACTTCCCTGACTTGTAAACTCAGTGGCTACAAACCCAGGTTGTAGCAGCGTGCTCAGCTCTGTTTACCTGCTGAGGAGGGCATCGAGTCCCCCAGGCCTGTGACAGTGTCTGTGTATTGCACTGAACTGGTGAATGAGTGTGAGGATGGATGAGCGGGGTGAACGCTAAGTCCCGTTTCAGTCTGGACAACCATTTCATTCTCCAGGGAAGCTAAACCTCTGCTGTTGCTGTCCACTTTCCTCTCCAGCAGTCCCTCCTCATTTCTTACTGGTGCTCACCAGCTGCCATGGAGTACACTTCAACTAGTGACAACCCCTTGTGAGTCAGAACAGGACTGTATGCCATCGGGTTTCCAGTAAATGATTGTTCAGAAGATCACTAGGCCTTTCTTCTGAGGTGCCTCTAGTGGACTTGAACCTCCAGCCCATCAGCTAGTAGTTGAGCACGTGAACTGTTTGCATCACCTAACCCAATTGCCAGTGAGTTGATTTTGACTCATGGAGACGCTGTGTGTGTCCGGGTAGAACTGCACTCCACAGAGCTTTCAATGGCTGTGATCTCTCAGAAGTCACGTACTGTCATCAGGCTTTTCTTCCTAGGTACCTTTCGGTGGATTTGAACTGCCAACGTTTTGGTTGGTAGCTTTGTACTTAGTCATTTGTGCTACTCAGGGACAACTACTTTGGTACCACCTAAAACCCACTGCCACCGAGTCAGTTGTGACTCATAGTATCCCAATAGAACCGAGTACAACTGCCCCCTATGGTTTTCCAAGGAGCAGCTGGTGGGTTTGAACTGCTGACCTTTTTTGGTTAGCAGCCAGAGCTCTTAACCACTGCACCACCAGAACTGCTCCTAGACAGGGGGCTGCTAAGAGGTCTGACATCAATGGCTATTTCCCCTCAGGCTGGACACAGATCTATTCAAAGCAAACTTTGGCCAGGTACCTACAGGATTATCTCAGAGAACATCAGTGAAGAGATCTCTGATGATCAAACGTGAACATCTGGACCTAGGGCTGTTGAATGCGCTGTGCCATCTCCATCACTCTCCTTGCAGTTTTTGACAAGCATCAAGGGTGCATCTCGGGAAGGAGAAAGCCTGCCTGCTTTCTGAGACTGACGCCTCAGGCAGACTATTCAAGGGGGTAACAGAGGGCTCTTATATTAACAACATTTCAGACAATGTCTTTCCATCCTTATTGAGGTCTCACGTCTGGGGCCTGAGATGAGAATATTAGAAGGATTTGTCATAAAATGTGTCATGCTGGCTCGTTCTATAGCCAGATATTTATTTGCCACAAACAGGGTGGGGGTAGGGGTTGGGTTGGGAATCTCAGTAGAGAAGCAGTCAACCCTGGTGACATAGTCTTTAAGTGCTACTTTTGCTAATCAAAAGGTCAGCAGTTCAAACCCACCAGGCAGTCCTTGGAGTCTCCACGGAGCTACAGTTTTGAGTTGGAATTGACTCAATGGCAATGGATTTTTGATTTTTTAGGCAAGCAGTCAAAGATAGTAGGCACTGCTTTGGTTGTGAGAAAGCCTGGGCTTGAGTAGCCTCCTGGATGTGGATAACTTCATGGGTTTTGGGGATCGTGGTTAGGTTGCTCGCCCTTAGTAGCTGCCCTAGATTCCAATGATGCAGCTCTGGATCGGTATGTAGAGGCCTTGGATCATCCCTATCTGCCTCTATGTGACATCTGAACTAACTTTTTTATGCTTTGTGCTAGATGGTTCGTTGTGTATGCGAACATCTTCCTCCCTTTGATTAAAAATAAAAACATTGAAATTAAGGAGGGTGGTTAACACTGGCTTGGCTAGGATAAAATGTTCGCCATGAATCTTGAACTACAAATCCTTCATGTATAAAATAATTGTAATGATAGAGCTGTGTGCTTTTAGCGTGCACAGTATTTTCACTAACATTTTTTCACTTGTTCGTTAAGGTAAGGAGGACAGGAATTATGGCTCCTATTTTCATCATGATGCAGTAAAATATGCAACAGCTGGAGCCTGTATAAGATGGAAACCTGCCAGAGAAGGAAAACTCAAACAGTTTCTACTAACTAGCAGGGAGCAGGAGAAAAGCATTAGGGCTGCACCCTGTCAAGGGTGGAAATCTTGTGAGACCTGGAAAAACAAGATAGTGGAGTCCAGTTGCAGTATGCACAAATTTCACTGTACAGATTAGTCTAGTTTATGGAAAGGGAAAGTGAAGTCAAAAAGTGCAAGGAATTTCTTCGTGGGAATTAGCAAAAGAGCAAAGACTAATGTCTCCAGTTCTTACACCCTTCATTCATTCACTCTTCTTCTCTTTTTGTTGTTCTTTGAATCTAAATGCAGAAAAGTTATACCCTGTAACATAGTGGTTAAGAACTACAGTTTCTGACAAAATGATCAGCAGGTCAAATTCACCAGGCGCTCCTTGGAAACTATGGGGCAGTTCTGCTCTGTCCTATAGGGTCGCTATGAGTCAGAATCAACTCAACTGACATGGGAAGGGTAAACACAGAAATATAATTCCACTGTGGAAAAATAAGAGTGTATTAAAGACAATAACGATAAACTTTCCACTTCTTCATATGGTGACTATGATTATCAAAATCGCCTGTAATTCAGATTCACTAACAGCTAGGATCGTCCCATGGGGGGTGGGGTGAATATAGTTTAGCTGTTAACTGAAAGGGTGGAAGTTCGAGTCCACCCAGAGATGCCTCAGAAGAAAAGCCTGGTGGGCTAGCCGGGCGGGGGGGGGAGGGGATGGAAATCAGCCATTGACAATCCCCGAGAGCACAGTTCTGTTCCGACACACACGGAGTCATTACGAGTGTGATCAAGTCCATCACTGGTTTAAAGCTGGGATTGAGCGGAGGAATCTGCGTATTTTATGAGCTCTTCAAGCGAAAACCCTGGTGTCATAGTGCTTAGTACTACAGCTGCTAACCAAAACATCAGCAGTTCAAACCCTCAGGGTGCTCCTTGGAAACTCTATGGGGCAGTTCTCCTCTGCCTATAGGGCTTCTATGAGTCAGCATCGACTCACAGGCACTGGATTTGGTTTGGTTTTGGTTTGAGGTGTTGGTAAGGCAGGCATTCCTTTGGAGAGAATTAGACATTAAGCTTTTTCCTTTTGAAACACTTCAGGCCAAATCAAGAATATTTTTGTCTTTTCTTATTCTATCTCCAGAACAACAAGGCTACTTCTGAAGATCAAAGCTTGCTTATTTCTGAGATTTTCCCAGCCATTCACAGGTACTCACTGTCCCCAAGCTGTACACAAATGCAAACTCCAGTGGTATTTCATTGCCTTGTCTTACAGGGAGGGAGTAAATAAGAGAGGGCAGTCAGGACACCCCTCCTCCATTCAGGAACATCACCTTAAAAATTTCTTTCTGAACAACTGCAATTTCAGACTGTGGACTGAAATACTGAGGCTTTTCCAGGGCGAATGCCTGCCTGAATTCTTCTTTAATGTTCAGTTGGAAATTGGACAGCCAGACGTCTATTTTCAGCAAACAATTGTGAACTCTAGGAAGTTTAAAGCTGCAGTGTGATATGAGTTACAAATTAACGAGATCAATTTCCAAAAGGCAGTGGTGGTCAGTCAAGAGAACTATGGCAGCTAAATTCTGATTTGGCTCAAGCAGGAAGGAATATGAGCCCTCATATATTTTTATAGATATTGTTGCTAGCAGCCTGAGAAATTCTGCAATTGCACTGTCACTGATTCCTAAGTCCCTTCTCAATTATCCAGGGTACTGGCCGACAATACAGTGTTCCAACTCTGTTTAAATCTCCTTGAAAGCATGGTTACATGTGCTCAGCTCTTATTTTCATGCATGCAACATTATGTACTTCAAGTGACAGCTAACCAAACCAAGCCTACCACCCTCAAGTCAATTCCAGCCCACAACAGCTCTATAGGAGAGAGGCCAGCTGCCCCAGAAAGTTTTTAAGGAGCGCCTGGTGGATTCTAACAGCCTACCTTTTGGTTAGCAACCATAGCACTTAATCACTAGGCCACCAGCGTTTCTTGCAGTGATACTCTTGAAAGTAGGCCCCTGAGGGGGACAGTGGCCATTTACAGCCCTGGCTGACATCAGAATCACCTGTGCAACTTTTAGAACAATCCAGATGCTAGAGATCTTCCCGAGACCTAGTGACTCACCATCTCCTGGGCCAGAGCCTGGTCGTGTTTGTTTATGTGTCCTTATTATTATTTTTAAAGTTTCCCTGGAGATTCTGTCTCACCCCACCCCACCCTTAAAAACCACTGCTATGGATCTTTACGAAGTTCCCATTTAGTGTTTGTGATTTTCATAGCAATAAGATTTACACTCTGTGAAGTCCTCTCATGTGCGTCTTTGGGGCTTACCTAATAACACGTCTAATCCTACCAACAACATTGTAGTGTAAGTATTATTATTTTGCCCATTTTATAGACGAGGCCCAGGAAATCTGAAGTCAAGTGCCCTAAGTCTAGGTGGTCAGTTTGTCCCCAAAACCATGTTCCAAACCATGTTCTTTCTATGAGAAAATCTGTTACTTAACAGGGTTCCGCAAGATGAAGGTTTTTGTTCAGAAGAATAGTGGGTACACTTATATATTTTTCTTTCTGAAAACTTCCCTCTCTATTCTTTATCCCTCAAGTCTCAAGTTAAATAGCATTTCCTTGGGGGTACTATCTCTGAGTCCCTAACTCTTCCCAGCTACCCCTCCTGTGTACCTCCTAATGTACTCTGGATTGGACCTCACAATGGTGCTGTACTTCTCTGTCTCCTTTTTTGTTGCTGTACTTCTCTGTCTCCTTTTCTGTCTCTGTTCTTCCTAAGTCTGTATCCTCCTAGAGAACAGACAGCCAGGTCTACCTCGGAACTTAGCTCGTCACTTGGTTCAGTACCGAGCTCAGAGAAATCGCTCAATAAATGTTTGTTGGCTGAATGGATGAGTGGACGCATAGCTGGCTGGCTGGCTGGATAGATGGGTGGATGGGTGGATGGGTGGATGGGTGGATGGGTGGATGGGTGGATGGGTGGATGGGTGGATGGGTGGATGGGTGGATGGGTGGATGGGTGGATGGGTGGATGGGTGGATGGGTGGATGGGTGGATGGGTGGATGGGTGGATGGGTGGATGGGTGGATGGGTGGATGGGTGGATGGGTGGATGGGTGGATGGGTGGATGGGTGGATGGGTGGATGGGTGGATGGGTGGATGGGTGGATGGGTGGATGGGTGGATGGGTGGATGGGTGGATGGGTGGATGGGTGGATGGGTGGATGGGTGGATGGGTGGATGGGTGGATGGGTGGATGGGTGGATGGGTGGATGGGTGGATGGGTGGATGGGTGGATGGGTGGATGGGTGGATGGGTGGATGGGTGGATGGGTGGATGGGTGGATGGGTGGATGGGTGGATGGGTGGATGGGTGGATGGGTGGATGGGTGGATGGGTGGATGGGTGGATGGGTGGATGGGTGGATGGGTGGATGGGTGGATGGGTGGATGGGTGGATGGGTGGATGGGTGGATGGGTGGATGGGTGGATGGGTGGATGGGTGGATGGGTGGATGGGTGGATGGGTGGATGGGTGGATGGGTGGATGGGTGGATGGGTGGATGGGTGGATGGGTGGATGGGTGGATGGGTGGATGGGTGGATGGGTGGATGGGTGGATGGGTGGATGGGTGGATGGGTGGATGGGTGGATGGGTGGATGGGTGGATGGGTGGATGGGTGGATGGGTGGATGGGTGGATGGGTGGATGGGTGGATGGGTGGATGGGTGGATGGGTGGATGGGTGGATGGGTGGATGGGTGGATGGGTGGATGGGTGGATGGGTGGATGGGTGGATGGGTGGATGGGTGGATGGGTGGATGGGTGGATGGGTGGATGGGTGGATGGGTGGATGGGTGGATGGGTGGATGGGTGGATGGGTGGATGGGTGGATGGGTGGATGGGTGGATGGGTGGATGGGTGGATGGGTGGATGGGTGGATGGGTGGATGGGTGGATGGGTGGATGGGTGGACAGACAATTGATTGTGGCCACTGATTGTAACTGGTAATGGCAGTGGGGAGCAAAGATGAGGACTGACCCATGGATGTGAAGAAAGAACTCTTTGGAATTGTTGAAACAGTAGAATCATGAAAAACAGACTTGAAAAGCTTCAGATTTTTGACATAACTATAAAGGAGACCTTTTATGCTTCAGTCGGGGGCATTTAGGTTTCAAATGAATGAAATGAATAAACAAATAAGGGAGAGATTTGGCTCATAGACTGCTCTGACTCTACAGCAGTAACAATGCCAACTGGGTTTCTATACACTACTTTCTCCCCCCAAGAGGTTAAATCACCCAGCAGAGGGCTGAGTTTGTTACTTCCCATTTCAAAGAACTCGCTCAACTCTCTGGTTATTTCAGTGTCTAGAAAGAAAGAAGGAAGAAGGGAGAATAAAGGCCATCTGTATGGCAGAGTAGGAAGCTCCCCCACCCTGTTGCTCCAGAGTGGCTTACCTAAAGAGAAAGGGTTTTGAAATAATGGCAGGTCTTCAAGAGTAACAAAGGGCGTCTCAGAAAACAAAAGCAGGGTATTATAGCAAAGAAGGCCACATCCACACTTGGGAAGGGACTATAAAGAGCTCTGGAGAGCAGAGAAGGAAGCTCCTTGGTGTTATTGCTCTAGGACTCGGGTGATCTGCATAAAAAGAAAAGCTTCTTGTTATGGGCAGGCCTTCCAGAGCCATAAAAGGCAGATCAGGAAACAGCATTCACAAACTCTCCCTCACACTCCTCTCTGTATCATCTCCATGTCGCTTGTTACCACCTTCTTACTGTATGGTGGGAAGTCCAGGTAAGATTAGTCCACTTGCAATACCACCTCGTTAAGATGCCCCTAAGGCCCTCACCCTTTATATGATGATATCATGCGAGGAACAGGTCCCGTATGCCTGCGACCAAGCATGACTGAGATTTAAGAGCAACAACTCAACAGCAGTTGACTGCTTTTGTGTTTATTCAGAATGGCACTTTTACGCGAGGCCATAAAGTGGTGAATTTCCTACATAGAGCCTGAGAGTGTGTGAGCTGGGGCAAGTGGTGTGGGAGAACCTGAGGAGAGCTGGGCCTTGTCTCAGAATGTGACCACCAGAGCAAGCCAAAAGACTAACGTATAATTTCCTTCTCAACTGCTGGGCTCAGGGTGCCAGGTCCCACAGTCACCTCTGAGAAATGGGAAGGAGGAGGAAGTGATGTTAATGAGGAAAAAAAAGATCAGATAAAAGCGAATTGTCCCCAACAAATATGAGTCATCCACCTTTTAACTGGCTGGTTCTGAGAAAAGGAAGCCATTGTTCCTTGAGTTTAACCTTTGAGACTCCAAATACTGGAATTCTGAGGAAGTGGGACTTGACGTGATGGGGGAAAAAATCCCCTTCTACAGACGTATGTGCTCTGTTCTCAGACCCCCAGGTTTGAGCACAACCTTGTACTCATCCACCATTTTTGTTCCCTGGGAGGGCGGAAGAAGAACGGTTGTGGTTCCAGGTTTGAGGGAATCTACTGGCCCCGTCTGTCTCCTCGGCCTACTTTCATATGTGAGTAGTCAGTGAGTCCTTTGATTTATGAACACTGCTATTTAAAACAGTGTAAGTCTCCCAATCAACCAGATTGCTGTGTCTACATATTTTTATCAGAAATCTCAGTCTGTCCCTGAAAATGGGGAGAAAGGTAAAATACAGAAAAAAAAAATAGTAGAAGTACAGAAGGGGAGAGGAAGAGTGAGGCTGAGAAGCCAACTGCTTCAAAGGAAGAAGAGTTTCCTCTTTCCAGATTTCTCCATCTTTCAGTCAAGATTCAAATATTAACATGGCAGCATATCCCCCCAAGGGCTGTGGCAAAGTATCGCAGTCCTGAGCAGCAGGAGAGACTTAGAGAGGAAGGGACTAGAGTAGGCTTTGTGGTTTGGGACTGAAACAAGAAAAGGCTTCTGGGAAGCCACAGGGAACCTCGGATTCTGCCCAGCTCCCCAAAGAAACTCTCCTAAGCCTTCCCTACAAGGGAGCCAGGCAAGCCAAACAGAAAATAACAGCTCAGTGACCTGAGTCAGGTGCCGATTTTCAACTCAGTTCTTTTCTTGCTTCTCAAATTGCAGTATTTAATGAGGTAAAACATCAGATTAAGGAGGTTTTTTTTCTTTTAATGAGAATTCGGTGAAGTTTCTGGGTTAGCTGAGAAGTATGAAAGTATTTAACCTTCGTTCAGCAGGCTGCCCTTTTACTAACATTTCCCCATCTATTATTGCTCACAAAACGGCACTTTCTCAAACAAGTCCACCACTGGGTGTTTGGATCTGGTTATAACCAGACGGTGCAGGTCACCATTACAGCATACAAATCAGCCTGGAGCCTGATCTAAGGATTAGAAGATTCTCAGGGTCAATGCACTTGTGAAGACAGAGGGGTGAAAATGCAGCTGCTCGGAGCCTGTTGGGCGTTGATGGTGAGACACCTACCCTGCTTCTAACAGTCAGCTTGGGAGCTGTTTGCATGGGCACCTACACTTTGAGAAGGATGACCCAAGATGTCTTCCATAAATCCTACTCAACAGTGGCTTCCTGACTTTTGATGAGTCAACTTTACTATGCTCTCTGCCCAAGGGACATGTGACAGTGATGAGATGGGTGGAATCAGAAACAGTAAGGCATCATAAAGAGTAATCCTGCCTTCAGAAATTCGTTCCTCTTGCTAAGCTCTAGAAAGATAGAAAGCAGAAAATTTTATTCCCTGAAATCACAGACTATAAGAACTGGGTGGGACCTGAGAGTCATCTGCAGCAGACATCTGCTATTTTTGCCCTCCCAGCATCACCCTTCATTTGCTCACAACACCCTGGTTTTTGTTTAGGAAACCAAGACTCTTGTACTCTTAGACCCTGTGGTTTCATGGGATTGACCTATCCCTGGCTCATTGAGTAGATATGTGTCTTACACCTGCCCATTGAGCATCGTCTATCCTTTGCCCTAGTGACTCCTTTATGATGGAAAAAAAGACTCCCCTTGGTTCAATGAGAATTTTTTTTTGAAACTGCTTGGACAGAGAGGGTCTATGACTGATGGAATTGCTGACCGTAAGGATGATGTCAGGCTGGAGTTTCTGGAATCACCACAAGGAGTGAACATGCCTGAGAGTGAAAGGGTGAAGAGGACAAATCCTAGGAACTTGGCTTGTGCCCCTGGATTGATCCAGCAGTATCTGAAGTCAACTTCTATTCTAGATTTTTCCATTATGTAAGTCAATGAATCCAGTTTGTGGGTTAAGCCTGTTTTGAATCGGTTACCTTGCATTTGCAACCAGTAGAACCTGTGGCCAATATGCCATCCAGCCCTTTGATCCTGCAAACCAAAAGCAAGGAATGACTTGCCTAGTATTCCACAGAGACAGAACTGGAGCAGAATCTAAGCCCTCTGATGTCCAGTCTAGAGCTTTTTCTAAGAATCTTTCATGCTTATTGTTCTTGTTTGAGGGAACATATTGTGGTTGTATGGTAAAGTTGACTCCAACTCATAGACACCCTACAGGACAGGGCAGAACTTCCCCATAGTTTTCTATTCTATTCTTTACAGCAGCAGATTGCTAGATATTTTCTCCCCTGGAGACACTGGTAGGTTCAATCCATTGAGACCTTGCAGTTGGCACCTAAGTACTTAACCATTGCACCACCACGGCTCATTTAAGGAAGCATGTTGTTAGGTGTGATTGAGTTGGTTCCAACTCATAGCCACTCTGTGTACAACAGAACAAAACACTGCCTGGTCCAGCAGGCTCCTTACAATCATCACTGTGTTTGACGCCTACTGCTGTAGCCGTTTTGTCAATCCATCTCTTCAAGAGTCTTCCTCTTTTTCACTAACCTTACCAAGCATGATGCCCTTCTCCAGGAACTGACCCCTCCTGGTAACATGTCCAAAATACATGAGATGAAGACTCTCTATCCTCATTTCTGAAGAGCATACATGAGATGAAGACTCTCTATCCTCATTTCTGAAGAGCATTCTGACTGTACTTCTTCCAAGACAGACTTTTTTCTTTAGTCATTCTTGTGACAGTCCCTAGTATACTCAATGTATTTCACCAGTACCGTAATTCAAATACATAATTCTTCTTCAATCTTCCTTATTCATTTTCCAGCTTTCACAGCATATGAGACAATTGAAAACATTATGGCTTGGATCAGGTGTACCTTAGTCCTCAAAGTGACTTCTTTGCTTTTCAATATTTTAGAGAGATCTTGCTGCACATTTGCCCCATGCAATGTCATTTGATTTCTTGACAGCTGATTCCATGGGCCATTACTCTACAGTTGTTGGAAACAACAATAATGTAGGATAACCATGTTGTATCAGATACTGACTATAAGGGGTTATTATGATGGGGGCACGAGAACTGTTCCATGCGTGTTTGACTGTGTAATTTTAAGTAGTTGTGATCGCTGCACTACTCTGCTCAATGCAGGGGGTTCAGCCATGCAAAGCTCAGACACCTCCACCGCTCAACCTTTCTTTCTATAGTGGATGAAGAATTTGTTGTTGAACACTTTGGTACATGAGTTTGAGGTTTCCCAGAACACACAGGTATGGCTGTGCAAACCATTAAAATGTATTGAACTAAGTCTGTCCTGTTGGCAAAGAGCCATTGTCCTGGACCTCCTGCTGTCCCTACCTCTGGACCCTCACCAGTTATTCAATGAGGCACATATTACTATTATATTTCGTGATTCAGTCTGTACAATTACCGTAGTTGTCACATAGGCTTTGGGACTAGATTGCCCTGGGTTCAAATTCTGCCTTGGCTCTTTGGAGGCTGTATGACTTTGTCTTCTCTTTTGTAAAATGATAACATAAGGTCTGACAGTTAAGTCTCTGAAATTAGTTGTTCTAAGTGCTGCATACCCCGTTGCTGAATATTACTACAGTCACCTTTGAAGTATTACCATAAGAAGCTATGTGTCTACACCAGTGCCTAGTCCACCCTTTAAAGCAATTTGGAGCTCTTTTTCTGGAATGGCCATCAGAGCTGTCGTTGTATTATCCTTAATGTCATCCGAATGTCTTCCTTTCCATATTTCCTTTATTTTGGGGTAAAGAAAACAGTCATCGGGGGCCAGATCAGGTGAGTAGAGAGGGTGTTCCAATACAGTTATTTGTTTACTGGCTAAAAACTTCCTTAAAGACAGTGCCGTGTGAGCTGGTCCATTGTCACATGAGCTGGTGCATTGTCAAGATGCAAGAGTCATGAGTTGTTGGCAAAAAGTTCAGGTCGTTTTCATCTAACTTTTTCATGTAGTCTTTTCAGCACTTTTAAGTAGTAAACTTGGTTAACTGTACATTTGGTAAAAATTCATAATGAGCAATCCCTCTGGTACCAAAAATGTTAACAACATGATTTTGACTCTTGATTTGGACTGACAGAACATTTTTCGTCATGGAGAATTGGCTGACTTCCATTGTACACTTTGACACTTGCTTCAGGGTAGTGTTGGTAAACCCATGTTTTATCACTAGTGATAGCACGGCCCAAAACATCATCTTGCCTCTCTAAGAGGTCTTGGCAAACTTTAACTCTCCTTTGTTTTTGTTTATCCTGAGCTCCTTTGGAACCGTTTTTGGATACACCTTTCTCATGCCAAAATTTTCAGCTAAGATTTTTCTGTTTCTCTATTGATGTTTACTTGGTCTGCTATGTTTCTCACAGTCAGCTGATGATTTTGACACATAATTTGAGGAGTTTTTGCTATGTTTTCATCAGTTCTGTCTGCTACTGGTTGCCCTGAACTTCATCAGTGAATTTTTTCCCTCAGAAAAGTGTTTAATCCATTTGTACACTGCCATTTTCTTCATGGCATTATCCCCCTAAACTTGGACTAACATGTACCTGATTTGACTTCCACTCTTGCCAAGTTTAACAAGAAATTTAATGTTTGTTCATTGCTCTAATTCAAGTTCCAACAATCTCATGATGGCACACAAAAATATGCAACAATAATGAACTCCACTCAGCAAGACACTGCCACACATTGACATGAATATAGCTGTGGGACACTGATACACCATGGTTACGAAACCTTACTGAATTGTTTATACAGTGCTGCCATTGTAAGCACATGGTGGCAAGTTTGTGAACTTCATTGTCAGACCTTGTATTCATGGTTACTATCAGTTAGTGTTATTTTGAAGATTAACTGAGATAAAGCATAGGAGTAGAATAGCCAGATTTAGTTAAAAAGAGTCAGTGAAGGTCACATAGGTCAAATGGCATACCATAGTTCATACAGAAAATATTCAATATCCAACTTTGGTGAGCAGTTCCCAGGGTCTTAAAAGCTTATGACCAACCATCTAAGATACATCTATTGTTCTCATCTCATTCTGAGCAAGTGAGAATAACAAAAACCAAAGATACAAGGCAAATAGTAATCCAAGGGACTAACGGATTGCAAGTACCACAGCCTCTACCAGCCAGATCCTAGAATCAGATGGTGCCCAGCTACCACGACTGGTTACTCTGACAGGAACCACAGTGGAGGTCCCTGAACAGAGTGGGAAAGAATGTACAACAAAATTCAAAGTCACAAAAACAGACCTGATGTACTGGTCTAACAGAGGCTGGAGGAACGCCCAAGGCTACATCCCCAGTCACCCTTTTAACTCAGAACAGAAGACACTGATGAAGTCTGCTACCAAAGCTCACCCATCAGCCACAGATTAGACAAGTCTATAAAACAAACAATAACACAGATGAGGAATGTGCTTTTTAGTTCAATCTAGTGTATGAGACCAAATGGGCAACAACATCTGTCCAAAAGCAAAGGTTAGAAGGCTGGAAGGGACAGGAAGAAATAGACAAATGGAAATGTGGAACCTGGGGAAGTAGAGAGTGTTGAAACATTGAGGGGACTGTGACCAATGTCACCAAACAAACTGTGTATGACTTGTTGAATGAGAAACTCATTTGCTCTGTATCACCTAAAGCTCACGCATGCATACAGAATCTGACAATTAAGTTCATGAAGCCATCCTAGAAAAAGTGCTACGTACCTCACTGCTGAATATCACTATGATCATCTTTGAAGTACTCCCCTTGGGAAGCTATGCACCAATGCCAGCAACTAGCCCACCCTTCAAAGCAATTTAGGAACTCTTTTCCTGGAATGGCCATCAGAGCTATCCTACCTTGAATGTCATCCAAATGCCTTCCTCTCAATATTTTCTTTATCTATGGGTAAAGAAAAAATTCACTGGGGGCCAGATCAGGTGAGTAGAGAAGATATTCCAATACAGTTATTTCTTTAGTGGCTAAGAACTCCCTCACAGATAACTATACAGTTAAGTTTGCAGACTTGCCACCATGCCACTGTGTGCACACAAAATCAGGATGGCCAGTTAAATTTGAATTTCAGATAGACAGTGAATGTGTTCTTTTAGTATTAAGTATGCCCTATGTAACATTTAAGGAGCAGTGTTTAAAAGCTTGGCTGCTAACAAAAGCTTAGTAGTTTGAGTCTACCAGCTGCTCCTTAGAAATCCTAGAGGGTAGTTCTACTCTGTTCTGTAGGGTTTATGAGTCAAAACTGACTGCACTGCAGTGGGTTTGGTTTTTTTTTTTTTTTAATGTTTGGTGGTGCAAGGGATGAAGTGCTTAGCTGCTAACCAGAAGGTTGGGAAAAGTGTGGCAATCTGCTCTTGTAAAGACTGCGGTCTAGGAAACCCTGTGGGTCAGTTCTGCTTTGTCCTATAGGGTCGCCATGAGTCATAATTGACAGAACAGCACACAACAATAATGATGCAATATTTGAGACACGCTTGTATTGAAAAACTACTCATTTCTTTTCGTAAATTCAAATTTAACTGGGTGTCCTGTGTTTTATCTGCAACTTTACGTACAAACCCTGCCTAGCACAGCTCCTGCCACCTCAGGAGCACCAAGAGATAGTAGGTCTTCCCACTGGAAATGGAGCTGTGAGAGAAGGCCTGGTGGACGTAAAGAGCATGAGCAACAAGGAGCTGGGACTGGGACACACTCAGACACCAGATGCGTCTCGGACCTCTAGGCTGCTTCTGACAGGGAAGAGAAGCCTAGAATAGCATTTAGGTTGGGTGAGAATTTAAAATCTGATATATAGCCCCTTGGTTTTCAGCTCAACTCTGGCCCCACTCAGCATTTACAGAATCCCATAATCCTGGTGTCTTGTTTGTTCCCAGAGCCTCTGGGACTGCCCAGGACAGGGCCAGGCCTACCCAGGTCCCTCACTCCCAACTCTTTCCCTTCTAGCTTCCCCGAGCCTGTGGGATCCCAGTGCAGCCGCCATGTTTATGGTCTCCAGTGGCCTCCTGGCCTGGGAGGACAGCACATCACCCCAGGCTTCGGAGCACACAATGTTCTCTCTGGTTGTACCAGAAACATCCTGCCGCTGCCACACAGTGTAGATGGGAAAGTGAGAAACACTGCTACAACAAAACAACCCAACTCTCCATGAAGAGTAGCAAGAGAAGGAAGAAATAAAACAGACTGGAAATGAGGGTCACATCAAATCATGCTCGATATATAGGCCAACCTAGCAAGAAGGAGCAGAGAGCCCGTTGGAGACCAAAGTCACCCTCCAGCAATGTGCTGGAGCCTGCCAGAGAGTTGTTCATCCAAGACTCCAGTACATTCCAGGCCCCCACTTCCTGGACCCAGCAACCTTTGATAGTTAATGCTCCCTTCTGAGACCTAACTCACAAGACTTTTCAGTTAGCACACACTGCCCACAAAGACACAGACTGGTAGTCTTAACTACTTGCTGTCTCTGTTTGCCAATCTGCTAAATTGCTGTAACACTACCACACTAGTCACTCAGTAGATTCACAGCTTTACTTCAGTTTGGGGTAGCAGGAGAGCCATTAAGAACATGAGCTTTTCAGAGAGATTGAAGTTTCAACTCTGGCATTGCCACTTATGAACTCTGCTTGGAGGGAAGCAGGTTAACCTTTCTGGGCCTCAGTTTCCTTAGCCATACACAGGGCCAGCTTACACCCCCTGCCTTGGTATCCTTGTAAAGAACCAGCCAATGAATTCAGGCTGGTTGTCTTCTGAGTCTCCTGCAGATGGTCGAGCCAAGTGTGGTCTTGGCCCTGGTGAGCACTCCATCGGAGATAGCTCTTACTGAGTTCTCAGGGCACCCAGAGCTCTAGAGACACAGAGCTGGTTGACAAGATCCCATACCCTCAAGAACTTTACAGTCTGGATGAGACGACAGGCTATTAACTCATTAGAGAAAAAGACATAAATACTTTCCTATAATTAAACTGCAGACTGGGTGGTCCTAAAAGTAAGAGCTGTGGCCTGGACTTTGGCAAAGGGAGTAAGGCGTGGAGATGGTAACTGAGGTGGGGCTGGGTGCCAGGGAATCAGGGAGGGACAATCTGTTGACAGGATGAACCTAGAGGTCATGTTCAACTGTGGTCCATGGCATCTGTGACAGGAGCTACTCTTCCAGCAACAACAGCGTTATTGAAAAACTGAGGTACTCCTGCTTCTCCCCTTAGTTCATCAACCTTAAACCATGCCCTGTGCCTGCAGCAGCCATCCCTCCTCACCCACCAAGGACATTCCATTTAATCATTCAAATAGCTGCCAAACCCCACTGCCTCCTACTACAGTCCAGAGAAGAGAGAACTTTCTCCATCCCCACCCATGAGTACATATTTTACAACGGGTATAATCACTGCAGGTTCCCCCAGGGTCTTTCCCTTAATCATTTGTTTATTCTCCCAGCCTACAGGTCTGGGTTGTACCCTGTGAAGGGTTCACAGAAACAGCAGAGGGGGTCACTAGTCTAACCCGAAGAGATCAAACTCCATTGCTTGTCTTGGTGTCCAACTGTGTTATCAAGCAGGTCCTGCGTGATGTTAAATCTTTCTTGGAGCACTCAAAATGACCAAACAAACAGGCATTATTTGAGTGGATTCTGACTCATGGCTTCATCAAGTTTTCAGTGGTTGGTTTTTTTCTTCCAGGGCACCTCTGGGTTGACTTGAACTTCCAGCCTTTCAGTTAACAGCCAAATATGTTTACCAGTTGTACCATCCACAGGCTCCACTCAAGAGGATGTTATCACATGTGGCAGATTTGTTTTTCAATTGTACTTTAAGTGAAAGTTTACGATTCAAGTCAGTTTCTTCTACAAAAGCGTAAACACATGTTGTTATGTGACCCTAGTTGCTCTCTCCACACTGTGACGGCACACTCCTCTCGTCCTCTCCACCCTGCATTTCTGATGACCAGTCAACCTGTTCCTGTCCTCCTCTGCCTTTCATCTTACCTCTGGATAGGAACTCCCCAGTTAGCTTCGTGTATCAACTTAAGCCAAGAAGCACACTCTTCGCCAGTATCATTTTATGTCTTATAGACCAGTTCAATCTTTGTCTGAAGAGCTGGCTTCAGGAATGGTTTTCATATATATATATATATATATTTTTTTTTTTAATGAATTGAGTTTTTAATTGTCATGAATTCATCAAGTGTAAAAGGCAAGATCAATGTACATTCCTAAATGTACATTGAGTAAAAATATATATATTCCCATATAAATTTGCATGCCCACCTACATGCAGCTTCCACAGCTCTCCCTGCCCGGTGACAGCACACTATTCCTCTCTGCTCCACACATGTCTCATCCTCCCAACAGTCTTCCTTCCCCTCCTCTCCACCCACTCCCCTTCATCCAGTCAGAGGACAGCAGGATGATATCCTATAGAAGCATAGAACCATAAAGTGCACCCAATATATAGTCACTCTGTGTCGCCAAGTCCAATCCCTTGCTGTCCGAAGAGTAGACCTTCATTATGATCCATGAGCAAGGGCAGCATCAGGGCCAGGGGCCATGCTCCCAGAGGAACTCCAAAGCTGCTGGACCATCTGTTGTAGTCTTTTAGTGGAGATCTCACGGTGTACCCCTTTTTATTCTTGTGTTGCCAGTGAGATTCAACTTTGTGAGCTCCATCGTGGCTATCACTGGTGGTGGCCGGGCACCACTCAGTTCATCCAGTCCCAAGTCATTGTAGGCACCCACTCATGTGGGTTGCTCTGTCTTGTGGGTTGTCATTTTGGTCCTTGGTGATCATCCATTCCCGATGAGTTGGGACCATTTGCTGTGCCCTTGGATGGCAGTTTGGCAGCTTTTAAGACACCAGACACCACTCACCAATATGGGGTGCAGAGAGCCCTCTTAGCAAAATGCTAGTTCTGCCAGTTGGCCTCAATTTCACCTAAGAGCATGGTCCCCTGCCCCCCGCCCCAGCTACTTTGTCCTTGCGTTATTGGGTTAAGATGGGAGGAGTACTCAAGTTATGTTGAAGTCCACTTAATATTGTTCTTGTTTCTAATGTGTGCTGTCACCAATTTCACTCAACCAAATTTCTATCAACTATCTAATCTAAATCCTCTCCCCCTCCCTCTCCCTCCCTCTCCTCCCTTGCGGCTGTCAAAGAGTCTTTTCTTCTATGCATAAGTCTGTTTTTGAGTTCTTATTGTAGTAGTCTCTGACTACTTTCACTCAACATAATGTCTTCCAGTTGAAACCAGGTTAGGAGGTGTTTTCTGGAATCATCATTGTTCTTTATCATTGCATAGTGCTCCATTGAGTCTATATACCATAGTTTACCTATCCATTCATCTGTTGTTGGGCATCTGGGTTGATTCCATCTTTCTGCTATCATGGACTGCGCTGTGATAAATTCTTGTGCATATATCCGTTGGTGTGAATGGCCTTGATTCTGTAGGATATATCCCAAGTAGTGGAATTACTGGGTCAAATGATATGTCTACATCCATTTTTTTTAAGGAAGTGCCAGATTGCTTTCCAAAGAGGCTGGACCATTTTGGAACCCCACCAACAGTGTAGGAGAGTTACACTTTCTCCACAGCCTCTCCAGCATTTGTTATTTTGTGGGTCTTTTTTTTTTTTTTGGATCATGGCCAACCTTGTTGGAGTGAAATGGTATCTCATTGTAGCTTAGATTTGAATTTCTTTAATAACTAAAGATTGTGAACATGTCCTCATGTGTTTTTTGGCTGCCTGGATCTCTTCCTTAGAGAAATGTTTGCCCATCTCCTTTGCCCATCGCTTAATTGGGTGATTTATCTTCTTCTTATTGATATTTTGTAGTACGTTATAGATTATTGAGATCAGGTGCCGGTCTGACATAGAGTTGCCAAATATTTTTTACCATTCTATAGGTTTTTAACTCTTGTGATAAAGTCTTTGGATGAGCAAAAGTGTTTGATTCTTAATAGTTCCCATTTATCTATTTTCTCTTCTGTTGATTGTGGTTTGTTTGAAAAATTTTAAAATCAGTCTACGTTGTGTATTAAAACTTCCATTACTGTTCCTACTTTTTCTTGCCAAGCCAAAGCCAAGTGCCGTCGAGTCTTGGATGAGCTTTATCGTTTTACATTTGATATTTAGGTCTTTGATCCAATTTGAGTTGATTTTTGTATAAGGTGTAAGATACAGGTCTTGTTTCAATTTATTGCAGATGGATATCCAATTTTGCCAGCACCATTTGTTGAAGAGATTGTTTTTATCCCAGTTTAATGTCTTAGGGCCTTTGTTAAGTATCAACTGTTCATACGCAGATGGTGTCATCTCTGGGGTCTCAATTCTGTTCCATTGACCAATCTGTCTGTTCTTGTACCAGTACCAGGCTGTTTTGACTACTGTGGCATTGTAATAGGTTCTGAAGTTGGTTAATGAGAGGCCTCCCAGTGTGTTCTTCTTCTTTAGTAGTACTTTACTTCTCTGGGGTTTCTTCCTTTTCCAAACAAAATTGATGATTTGTTTCTTCTCCATCTCATTAAAAAATGATACTGGAACTTGTATTGGGTTTGCATTATATAAGTAGATTGTTTTGGGTAAAATAGACATTTTCACAATGTTAAGTCTTCCCATCCATGAGCACAGTAGGTTTCTCCATTTATCTAAGTCTCTCTTAGTTTCTTGTAGTAAGGGCTTGTGGTTCTCTTTGTAAGCCAGCCAAGTGCTGTTGAGTTGGGTCTGTTATTTCTCTAGTTAGATTGATTCCTAGATACTATATCTTCTTGGGGGCTATAGTAAATGGTATTGATTTGATAATTTCTTCATTAGCAGTCTCACTGTTGGTATAAAGGAATCTTACTGATTTACTTATGTTTATCTTTTATCCTGAGACTTTGCTGAACTCTTCTATCAGTTTGAGTAGTTCACTTATAGATTCTTTTGGATTCTCTGCATATACAATCATATCATCAGCAAACAGGGAGATTTTGACTTCTTCTTTGACAATGCAGATACCCTTTATTCCCTGGTCTTGTCTAATTGCTCTGGCTAGAACTTCTAGTATTATGTTGAATAGGAGAGGTGAGAGTGGGCTGGTTTTCAGATTTTTTTAAAAACTGCTTTATTGTGGTAAAAATATATACTAACAAAATGCTTGCCAATTCAACATTTTTTTACAGTTCAGTGACACTTATGGCTTTTGTTGCACTGACATTTGTGATATCATGTTGGGCCACAAGCACAGTGGTCTACTTCCAAAAGCCACTGCCATTAATAGAAAGTCAGAGGCCCCTCAGCAAAGGTTTCCCTTCTCTTTCATCTCTGGTAACCACAAATCAATTTTGGTCTCTTTTTTTGAAAAAAAAAAAAAAAAAAAGGAAAACAACAAACCTACTGCCATAGAGTTAACTCTGACTCATAGTGACACTATAGGACACAGTAGAACTGACCTCACAAATTTTCCAAGGAGCACCTGGTGCATTCAACCTGCTAATCTTTTTGGTTAGCAGCCACAACACTTAACCACTGCACCACCAGGGTTTCCTTGGTCTCTATTCATTTGCTTGTTTTGCGTAAGTAGGATCATACAATCATTGCCCTTTTGTGCCTGACTTTCACAATGTTTTCAAGGTTCATTCATGTTGTAGCATGTATCAAGATTTCCTTTCTCTTTACAGTTGAATAATATTCCTTTATAGGTAGCACGTTTTCTTTGTCTGTTCATCCATTGATAGACTCTTGGCTTGTTTTCACCATTTGGTTGCTGTGAATAGTGGTGCCAGGAGCACTGACTGATGTTACCAGTTTCTGTTTGCATTCCTGTTTTCAGTTTTGGGGGTGTACAGACCTAGGACTGAGATTACTGGGTCATGTGGGGACACCTTGGTTGCACAGTGTTTAAGAGCTTGGATGCTAGTCCAAACGTCTGCCCTTTGGCAGTTTGAATCCACCAGTTGCTCCCTGAAAACCCTATGGGGAAGTTCTACCCTGTCCTATATGGTTGCTATGAGTTGGAATTTACTTGAAGGCAATGGGTTTTTTTGTTTGCTTGTTTTTAGTTCATGTGGTAGGTCTGTGTTTAACTTTTTGAGGTAACTCCAAACTGTTTTCTTCAGCAACCAAACAATTTGGCATTCTTACCAGCAGTGAATTAAGGTCCAGATGTTTTTATGATAATTAGAATAACCTTATATAGATCACATGGAATTTTCTTAGCTATGTAGCATTTCTGGTGAGCCTCCTAACAACTGAGTGAGAAAGGCAAACTGGTATAACTATACTTCCTTCTTAGCAGACCAGGAAACTGATTTCAGAGAAGGAAGGTGACCCACCTTGGGTCACTTAACTGGAATTTGTGCTTTTGTCTCCTGACTGTCCATTGATCATCACAAAGCTTTCTATGTAATTCCTTGAAGGCAGGTTACTCAACCCCATCTCTCTTGTGTTACCTGTATTCTTGACAGGGGTGCACCAGTAGAAAAGAGCCCTGGTGGTACAAGTGTTCCAAGCCTAACCAGAGGGCTGGTGGTTTGAATCTACCAGTTGCTCTACAGGAGAAAGATGAGGCAGTCCACTTCCACAAAGATTTACAGACTTGGAAACCCTATAGAGAACTTATACTTTGTCCTATAGCATCGCTAGGAGTTGGAATTGACTTGATGGCAATGAGTTTGGTTTGGTTTGGTATTTGTGCTGGTAAATATTTAACACCTGGATCTCTAATGGAAAAAAAAAAATCCCTGATTTGCAATATTTGCAAATTCTCATAGTGTAAATACTCCCACCATGGCAAGATTTCAAGCTACCACTGTGACACTGAAAACCCTAGTGGTGTAATGGTTAAGTGATGTGGCTGCTAACCAAGAGATTAGCAATTTGAATCCACCAAGTGCTCCTTGGAAACTCAATGGGGCAGTTCTACTCCATCCTATGGGGTTGATATGAGTGGGAATCGACTTGATGGCAATGGGTTAATGTGATATCTATTGCTTGTAATAAATAATCATAGATAATTGCTTGTAATAGATAATAGATAATTGCTTGTAATGTAATAATCAACTCTTGTAAGTCAGTATGAGCTGCTTGCAGCATATTCCTGTTTGCACAGTACCTTGCAGGTAGCAGGAGCTCAGAGCAAGCTGACACAGTGGTTATAATATTCTTTCAGTCTGTCTAAATTCAAGTCCTCTGAAGGCGGCAGAAGCTCACACTCAATTTCCACTGCAGGATGACATCTAAGGGGCTTAGAGTCTCCTAAACCTGCAGGTCCAAAGTGATAAAGTAAGGTTATTGTTTAGATGCCATAGTGTCAGCAGGGAAGAAAGGAAAAGTAGATTTGGAGAGGAAGGGGTGAAAGAATATGAGGAAGAAGAGAAATTATGGGAGGAAGAGTGAGGAAGGGAGGGAAGGAAAAAAGGAGGGAAGAAAGGAGGGAGGGAAGAAGGAAGGAAGAAGGAAGAAGGAAGAAAAGAAGGAGAGTGAGAGGGAGGGAGGGATGAAGGGAGGGAGGAAGGAAGGAAGGAATCCATTGCTGAGCTGATTCTGACTCAGTGATACTTTAGGACAGAGTAGAACTGTCCCACAGACTTTCCAAGTTGTGGCTGGTGGATTTGAACTGCAATTTTTTGACAAGCAGCAAAGCTCTTTCTTTCTTTTTTTTTTTTTAATTATGATTGTGTGAAAATGTACAATCCTGTATAAATTTGCATGCCTGCCTATGGGCAGCTCCCCCTGCTCTCCCTGCCTGGTGACAGCACACTCCTCCTCTCCATTCTAGACATGTTGTATCCTCCTAACAATCTCCTATCCCCTCCTCTCAACCCTCTAACCCGCCTCCAGTAAGAGGTCAGCAGGACAACATCCTATAGATACATGAAACCATAGAGTGCACACACAATACGGTGCAGCCAAGCTCTTAACCACTGAGGAAGGTAGGAAAAGGTCAGAGGACAGTAATCTCATAAGAAGGACAGTGGTGGAGGGGATTCTCCAGAAGTCACCTGAGAGCAGACGCTTCCATTCTGGTGTCTGGCTCACAGCAGGGGCTGAGTAACGGCTGCTGGTTGAGGGTCCCCTCGTGGCCGGCCTCCGCTATTGACTATCCCTGTATCCACTCTTGTTCTCCAAGGAGAGTTCATTTCTGTATCCACAATGCTAGAATGGCTCTGTTCTAAGGGTTTACAGGTATTATTTATAATTCTCAGAACAATTCTGAGGGCAGAAAACAAGCTCAGCTATTATGTGATGGGATGCAGATTCAAACTCTCTGCTTTGCCACGTTAACCTCTGAAAGAGCCAGACAGCTTTCTGACAAATGAGGACTGAATTGTTTCCTCACCCAGACTGAATTGTTTCCTCACCCAGAGACCTCCTTTGCCTTCTTTTGTACAGTAACCATTTTGATTCATCACAGGGCCCTTGTAAGAACGTTAAGTATGTTGGTCTAAGTGTGGACACAGAGTCTCCAAAATTTAGCCTCTGAGCAGTAAATACTGACTGTCCGTGACTGTGAAGTAGTGAGAAGTCATAAACTAATCACATTGGTTCTGTAGAACATGCGGTCATCCCAGGCTCAGAGAAACAGCAGACATACAAGGTCCGACAATTAAGTCTGTGAACTTTGTTGTTCTAAGTGCTACCTAGCTCACTGCTGAATATCACTGCAGTCACCTTCACAGTACTCCCCCTTAGGAAGCTGTGAAACATAGCAGCACCTATTCCACCCTTCAGAGCAATTTTGGAACTCTTTCTGGAATGGCCACTGCATACAGCGGCACAGGGACAAGTTCATGAACTTAGCTGTACAGTTGTCTACAAGGGGAGTTTTTAGCCAGTAAACAAATAACTGTATCAGAAAACACTCCCTACTCACCTGATCTGACCCCCAATGACTTTTCTCTTTACCGGAAGAGAAACGAAATATTGAAAGGAAGACATTTTGATGACATTCAGGACATGAAGGGTAATACGGTGATGGCTCTGGTGGCCATTCCAGAAAAAGAGTTCCAAAATTGCTTTGAAGGGTGGAATAGGTGCTGGCGTTCATGCATAGCTTCCCAAGGGGAGCACCTCAAAGGTGACGGTAGTGATATTCAGCAACGAGCTAGGTAGCACTTTTTCTAGGAAGAGTTTGTGAACTTAACTGTAGGATCTCATACTTCCAGATTTTTCTATTGTGAGGAGGGAGTATTAGACACTGCAGTACCATAGCCGCGCTTCTTCCCAGCCCTTCTTACCACTGAGAAAACTGAGGGTCACGGAGACTCAGTAACCTGCTGTGTTAGTTTGGGCCCCAGCACTGAAAGCAGACCCTGAGACAAAGAGTTGAGGGCGGGTAGTTTGTTTGGGAGATCATCCCAGGAAGCACAAGTCAGGAATGGGGAAGTGAGACTGGAAGGGGAGGAAAGTTTAGTAAAGCACATGGCAGATGCAGAAGGTTAAGTGCTCAGCTACTAACCAAAAGGTTGGCAGTTTGAATCCACCCAGTGGCTGAGAAGAAAAGTCTGGCAATCTACTTCAGATAGATCATAGCCAAGGAAAACCCTATGCTTTGAAATACATGGAGTCAGTAGGAGTTGGGATTAATTTAATGGCAACTACTGGGGAGGTGGGTACTGCCGGGGGGCAACAGGTACTTAATCCCACTAGGGACCCTTTGAGGAGTCCTGCGCCAAGGGTCATCCCATCTCTGCAACAAATAAGGTTCATCCCACCCACCAACTATGGCGACTGGGAAACGCCTTCTCTGGAGGGATTGACTCCAGGCCACTTGTGGCTGTACTGCTCCGGGAGTGAGCAAGCTTGCAGCACTGGTGAGAGAACTGAGCACTGATGTAGAGGCTGTCAGCAAGTAAGGGCAATGACGGCAAACTTGGAGGTGAGTCGGGGCAACACAGGGCCTGCTTGTCCAAGGCCATTCTTGCCCAAGGTCATACTTGCCCAAGGTCATGCTGAGAACCAAAGGAGTCAAATGTGAGTTTATATTCTGTTATGTCTTATGCCCAAATTCATTTTCTTTCTGTGACACCAGACATGTAAGACTGGTTAATGAGGCTGAATCTGCAGACCTAGAAGGTGGAATAGATGGGCAGGTGGGAAAGAGTTGGGGGCCAGAGATAATTCTTCGGCTTCAGTTTGATTGGACTTGTTGGCTTGGGGTTAGCCATTAGCTGAGGAAGAGGATGCAAGTCCTAAGAGCCACAGTGATGACCTCTTTGCAGGTAAAATAGTGTCTGGAGCACCCCGATTTGGGCCACATTTATTTCCTTTTAAAAATACTGTCTCTTTATTTGGAAACCCTGGTGGTGCCATGATTAAGAGCTATAGCTGCTATCCAAGCAGTCAGCAGTTCAAGTCCACCAGACAGACATTGGAACCTCTATGGGGCAGTTCTCCCCTGTCCTATAGGGTCACTGTGAGTCAGAATCCACTTGACAGCAGTGGGTTTGGTTGCTTTTTTAACTCTTTATTTTTCAGCCCAAATCCTTGGGTGAGAATAAGACCAGCACAAGGAGCAAGTCCACAAAAGCCGTATGATAGGAAAATAAGCTAAGAATACCGGCCTCCCAGGGCCACCCAAGCCTCCTTTGAAGTGTGCAGAATAACAACGTATCCAAAGCAAAACAAAATGAAAAAGACAAAAAGCCCCAACAAAAGACAGAGATTTTGTTTCTCAGGGCTCCTTGGCCAATGACATCTCTGGTCCCCATTTTAAATGACCTGTTTGTTTAAGAGATGAGCAGGTGCTTTCCTCTTATTCATGCCAGGACAAATCAGAGTCCCAGCCTAGGCCACTGGGGACAGCCATTAGCAGCCAAAAGACTGAAAGAAATGAAGTCTAGGCTAGCCTTTCAACATTGAAAAAGTTTTGTTTTGCTTAATTTCTTCTGGCAAGGCCACTGGATGGAAATCTAACTAAAGTCTACATCTTAATAAGAAAGGAGAATTTGAGATCTGGGGGAAAGCCATGGGCAGGTGTGGCAAATCTCTTGACCTCTTTGCCCCGTCCGGGCTGGCCCTCTTAATTACTGTCCTCATCATTGTCACTGTCTGTCTCACCTGCCCTTATAGTCTGGCCCTTTGAGTTCCGGGCCTGGGGAAGCCCAGCCTGAGAGGAACTCAGGGATCCCCCAAGGGGCCACCCCTCCTGTATTTGAAAGAGCAGAAAATAGGCCGAAAGTGCTCGGAGCTGCTCGAATTCTCAGAAGGGAAGAAATCAGTCAAACAAACTGCTTCAAGAACCCAAGTCATGATCTCAAACTCTAGAAGGGTATCTTCATAAGACAGCTGGAGAGAGAAACATACACAGAGAAAGAGTGTTGTCCTCAGACTTAGAACCAACTTCCAAACTCAGTTCAGCTGCTTCCTAACTGAGAGCAAGTTACTTTGCTTCTGAGCCTCAGTTTACTCATCTGTGAAACAGAGACAATAATACCTACCGCATACAGTTGTTGTAAGGGTGAGGGGAAAAAAGGTTATAGTAGAATGGTGGCTGTCAAACATTTTGATCTCAGAATCTTTACGCTCTCAAAAATTATTGATGACTCCCAAAGACCATGCCTTAAAAAATTCTGGAAAATACATTCCATTGACCTCCAGTGTGATGACATCATTGTGTGTCGTGAATTCTCTGGAAAACTCTATTGTGTACTTAGGAGAGAAGGAGAGGGGAAAAAAGCAAATGATGTCTTAGTAATATTATGAAAATAATTTTGACCTTCTAGACCTATAAAGGGCCTCGGGGGCTTGGAGTACTGCTGCTGTGTTGGCGCCTGTAAAACCCACACCATAATGCCTAGCACACTGTAGCCACACAACGTAGGTTCGAAACCAGTGTTCAGCATCCAGAGACTTGGCACTTCAGGATGATACAACAGGGTGGGTGTGAGAGCTCCGCACACTCCACACTGCTGGAGAACTGAGTGAACTCCAGAAAGTGTCTCCGGCAGGAGGCTCTATTTCTGGGCTATGCCGCTGCCTCACAGTTATCCCAAGCAGCACCCGCAGGGACAGATCAGCAGGAGGCCAGGCAGGCCACCTGAGTGGCGCTGAGGTATTTGTGGGCAGGGCTCCTGAAGCCACCTTTCAAGGTTCTGTGACTCCACTGAGAGAGGTCCGAGTCACCATTTGCTCACATAATCCAAGGCGGAAGAAAGCAGAAAAAGGCAAGCCACTGAGGGCTTCCAGCTGAATCTTCCTGCATCGTCCTGGAGAGCAGATTGCGGACCTCAACTCCTGGGTGACAGCTCCCTGATCTTTTGTCATGTCTCGACTGCATAAACCTCAATTTCCTCCTGTGTAAAACAGAGGCAGTGTTTACATTTGAGCTGCTGAGAATTAAATAAGATAGCCCTGGTGAAAAGGTCAAGTTGGAAAGGAGACATACCGATGAACACAGGTTTCCTGAGAGTCTCTCTAAGTTGGCCAAACTCAACCAGCGCTTCAGCCGGCTTCGCAAGGTGTTGCTGGGTTCTTACATTTGGTGCTGGGTTCAGGAAGGCAGGAGTGAACCTTCAGAGCCGGACCCTAGTGCCAGGGGCAAATTATGCAACAAGCCAGGTAACAGCAGTGCTCGCCTTGTTTACCAGATCACCTGCAGTGAATAATTTCACATTTTTTTCACCCTGTCAAAGGTTGTGCTCCTAGATCCAGCTGACGTCTGTCCCCTCTGTCCCCTTCCCAGCTCAGCAGCACTTCCCTACAAAATCCAAGTCTCTTTTTAAATTACAATTCCCGACAGAGGTAGATCAGTCAGTAAGCACTGGTTTACTTGTGCTTACTTACTAATCTGCTGTCAACAATTTCAAATGGGTTTCACCACATTTGGGGGTAAAAGACACTTGCTATGGATTGAATGATGTCCCTTTTCCCACCTCCCCCAAAATGTATTTCAGCTGGACTTAACCCATGATTCCCAGGATTGTGTGACTGCTCACCATTCTGTCATTTGATGTGATTTTTCTACCCACTAACCCCAGCGTGGGGTTTACAAAGAGAGCCTGGAGGATTTGAACTGATCTTCTGGTTGGCAGCCATAGCAGTTAGCCAGGAAGCCACCAGTGTTTGGAGGATTTTCCTATGTGTTATAAGTCCTGCCTCTGTGATGTTAACAAGGCAGGATTCAATCTACAAGATTGTGTTTTAAATCAGTCTATTTTGAGATATAAAAGAGAGAGGGAACAGAGAGCCAGGGGTAACTCACAGCAAGAAAGAAGACTTAGGAGAATAGTGTATCCTTTAGACCCAGGTTTCCTGTGCTGAGAAGCTCTTCTACCAGGGAAACATGGATGACAAGGACCTTCTTCCAGAGGCCACAAACGGAGCTTGCACCCTATAATTGGACTTTCAGCCTCCTAGACTGGAGAAAATAAATTTCTCTCCGTGAAAGTTGTCCAGTTGCAGTATTTCTGTTATAGCAACACTAGAAGACTAAGACAGTATGTGATGATCTGGTAAGCAAGGTAAGCACTATGCTTACCTTGCTTATTGGATAACCCAGCCCTAGTGAATGTGTCCTGCTACATTGGGGTAAGTGTCTGCACTGACTCCCAGAGTGGAGCAGCTCAGACAGCCCAGCCTGCATTCCAGCACTCCTGGTCTACCGGGGTTAGACTCACTTGTGCCTCACTGCCCCCCATGCCAAGGCCAATGACAGCTCCTAAGAGGACTTGCCCATCGCCAGACTAAGTTTGGGGCCAGTTCTGTTCTCACTTGCTTTCAGTGTTTTCTTCCTTCTAAGTGTTCTCATTTGTCAGAGGATGTGGTGGCCTCTGAGGGCCGCCTGACCCCAACACATAGGAAAGACGTTGTCATTAGCACCTACTATGTACCCCACAGGATAAGGAAAAGCTCCTGCTCTCAGTGTGGTTGCCAGCCCTTCGAGTGCGACTGAGATCCCAAAGGAGTACCTAGTGCTACAGTAGTTAAGCACTTAGCTGCTAATCAAAAGAAAGATCAGTGGTTGGAGCCCACCGACCCATCTGTAGGAGACAGAGGTGGCAGGCAGTTTGCCTTGGCATCATGGAGTGGATTGTGTTCCCTCCTCCTCCCAACAAAATGCATTTATCAACTTGGTTAGGCCATGATTCCCACGATTACGTGATCGTCCACAATTTTGCCATTTGATGAGATTTCCATACTTGTTGTAAATTCTATCACTATGATGAAGCGAGATGGATTAGTGGTGGTCCTACTGATAAGCTATGCAAGATTAGCTAGTGCCTGAAGCCAGTCTTTTTGAGATATAAAGGCAAGAAGTGAGCAGAGAGACATAGGGACCTCATCCCACCAAGAAAGCAGCCCTGGAAGCAGAGCAAGTCCTTTGGGCCTGAGGTTCCTGTGCTGAGATTCTCCCTGACTGAGGAAAGATTAGTGCATCACAAGGACCTTCCTCTAGAGCTGGCAGAGAGAAAGCCTTCCCCTGATGCTGAAGTCTTTTTTTTTTTTTTTTTAATTTAACATAACTGAGTGAAAATGTACATTCACATGTAAATTTACATGGCCCCCTATATGCAGCTTCCACTGCTCTCCCTGTCCGGTGACTGCACACTATTCCTCTCTGCTCCATACACGTCTCATCCTCCCAACAGCCTCCTTTCCCCTCCTCTCCGTCCACTCCCCTTCCTCCAGCCAGAGGTCAGCAAGATGATATCCTATAGATGTATAGAACCATAAAGTGCTTCCAACATATGGTTACTCTGCATTGCCAAATCCATTCCATTCCTGTCCAAAGAGTGGACCTTTGTTATAATTTATGGGAACGGGCAGCATCAGGGCTGGGGTCCATGCTCTCAGAGGAACCCCAAAATCGCTGGACCATCAATTGAGGTCTTTTAGTGGAGATCTCATGATGCACCTCTTTTTATTCTTGTGTTGCCAGTGAGGCTCCTCTCTGTGAGCTCCGTCATGGCTATCACTGGTGGTGGCCGGGCACCATCCGGTTCTTCTGGTCCCAGGTCGATGTAGGCACCCACTCTTGTGGGTCTCTCTGTCTTCTCGGTTGTCTTTACCGCATGCCATTTTGGCCCTCGGTGAGCATCCGTTCCTGCTGAGTTCGGACCATTTGCTGTGTCCTCGGATGGCAGCTTGGCAGCTTTTAAGACCCCAGACGCCACTCACCAATGTGGGGTGCAGAGAGCTCTCTTAGCAAAACGCTAGTTGTGCCAATTGGCCTGGAATTCGCCTAAGAGCATGGTCCCCTAGCCCTCGCCCCAGCTACTCTATCCTTGCAGTATTGAGTTAAGATGGAAGGAGTACTCAAGTTATGCTGAAGTCCACTTAATGTTGTTCTTGTTCCTAATGTGTGCTGTCACCGCTTTCTCCCAACTAGATTTCTAGTAACTACCTAAACTAAACCCTCCCCCCTTGCCCTCCCTCCCTCCCTCCCCTCCCTTGCAGCTGTCAAAGAGTCTTTTCTTCTATACACAAGTCTGTTTTTGAGATCTTATCGTAGAGGTCTCATACAGTATTTGTCCTTTTGTGATGCTGAAGTCTTGAACTTTGTCTCGTAGCCTATTGGTCAGTGGGAGAATAGTCTTCTTTGTTCCAGCCATCCACTCGTGATATTTCTGTTATAGCAGTGCTAGATGACAAAGACACCTGGAAATTCTATGGGGCAGTTTTACTCTGTCCTGTGGGGTCACTGTGAGTCGGAATTGACTCAACAGCAATGGGTTTGGTGCGATTTGGTGGCACAAAGGGTTAAGGCTAAATACTTCTGTTAGTGGTTTGAATCTCCCCAGCAGTCCTGCAGGAGAAAGACTGGGAGATCTGTTTCCATAAGATCCCCACCAAGAAAACCTTGGGAAACAGTTCTACTGTGTCACATGGCGTCAGAACAGACTTCATGGCGCCCAATCACAACACAGGGGAAACTGAGAGAAGACGCTACGACTAGGGAAGCCAGCAAAGAACACTTCTGACAACGGGGGACAGAACCCTAAACCCCAGGGACAGTGTTAGTGATATTCGCCACCACCGCTGAAACCTATTATAGAACTTTTCTGAAGTACCAGGCTGTGTTTTTCACATGTCACAAAGCCTATCCATGGCTGTCAAGTCAGTTCTGACTCACAGTGAACCCAGAGAGTTTCCAAAACTGAGTGTCCCTGCACATGCAAACTGTACCATCTTTCTCCCATGGAGCTGCTGGTGGTTTTGAACCAGTGACCGTTTGGTTAGCAGTTGATGACTTTAACCACTGCACCACCAGGGCTCCTTTTTACATAACCCAGGGGTGGGCAAACTTTCTGTAGGGGGCCAGTGAGGAGATATTCTAGGTTTTGTGGGCCATATGGTCTCTGTTGGAAGACCTTGGCAATCACAGTTTGAAAGCAGCTGTAGATAATGTGAATAAGTGGGTGTGCTCTTTTCCAGTAGAAGTTTATTTACAAAAACAGGTGGAAGCTGGATGTGGCCCACTAGCAATTGTTAACTGACCACTGAAAGCATACTCTGTTTAATCCTCGCAACATAGCAGGCACTGGTAGTTCAGTGGTAGAATTCTTGCCTTCCCTGGGTGAGACCCAGGCTTGATACCCAGTCAACGAACCTCATACATGGTCATCTCCTGTCGGTGGGGGCTTGTGGGTTCCTATGAAGCTGAAGAGGTTTCAGCAGAGCTTGAGGACTCAGACTAGGAAGAAAGACCTGGTGATCTACTCCTGAAAACTCAGTAGATTACAATGGCCTGATCCCTTTGTGCATGGGATCACCACGAGTCAGTGGTTGACTTTAGGGCAGCTAACAACAATCCTAAGAAAGTAGTTACATTGTCTTCATTCTATAGCTCAGGAAACAGGCTCAGAGAGGTTAAGTAACTTGTGTAAGGTAACACAGCAAGTAATGACCAAACTCAGGTTCGTCCTCAAAACTGATGCTTCTGCTCGTTCTACTGGAGTTCAACTTGAGAACACACTCAGCTGGACTGTTCTATGAAGTCCTAGGGAGGGATTCTCAACATCGGAGACACCAGGACTCAGCCTCCCTGACTGGGGCTCTGGAGGCCTCCACCCACTGTCACTTGGATGCCACTGTCTCCCCAGGAAAGGGCTGGCAGGAGTTGCGGTGACAGCCAGCTCAGGCATGGCCCGCAGGGTTCTGTCAGAGTCCGGCCCAGGCACCAGCTGCCTGGCGCCCTGTTAAACTTTTGACTTTCACATTAGAGAAGTTGAAAGTTCTGCCTGGCACTTTTTTTTTTCAGGAAATTTTTGTTGTTGTTGTTAATTATTTACCCGAAATGATGGTTTCAACACCCCCCGCCCCCCAGTCTCTCTCTAAATTCCCTTCCCTGACTCTTGAATTTATTGTTCCCTCAATTTCCTCCCCCGCCCCAATTTATCACTGTATTAAGAGGCATTCAGGGGCTTCTCTTCTCAAGCAAAGGGAGGTGACGCACAGAGAGAACTGGGAGCTCTCAAATGCTTTTCTCGGGAACACTTGCTTCTCATTGGCCCGTCCTCGCTACCCTGGCATCTGATGTATAATTTAGCAATCAGTTTCTTCCCACCCAGCCCCATCTGTTATCTCCTTGTGTTTATTGACTGTTTTTACCCAAGAAGCTGCCTGGGATAAAGAGGAGAAGGCGTGCAATTCATTGTCAGGTTAACCATTAAGTTAGGCTCAGAATTTGTTGGGTGCCTCCCTACCCCCCACTGCATCCCCAGCCCTTAAATTCCCTTTTGGCCACACCTGCTGGCCAAACCTCGAGGTGCTAATGATCTGATTTCCATCTGTGTAAATCCGGGCTGCCGGCAGGAGGGAGGCCCAGACCCAAGTGTTAGGCACCGTGGAGTGGAAAGGCAGCCATTGTTGGTCCAACACAAATCCTCAGAGATGCACTAACACCACCAGGCACAGACCCCATCACCAGGGGGAAGCCAGCAGGGAAAGAGTTAAGTGAAAGATCGGCCATGGATTCCCAGTTGGAAGCAACTTTTCCCTTCAATTCCCAGGATACAGGGGCTTAGCCCAGGGCCATGCATAATTAATAATAACAGCCAGGACGTCCCCTCCCCCTTCCTACCCTCCACCCCCACAGCTGGTAATGCCAGTGAATATTTATCCTAGCAAGTGCCAAGGGCAGAGCACCAAGCCTGGGTCACCAAATGCCCAAGTTAGTCCAGCACTTTGGGGAGCAGAGTACCAAGGCGCCCACCCAGGGAGGTGGGCGTGGAGGAGGTGTAGCCAAGGGCTTGGCAGGGATGCTTGGCTTGGGATAAAGACCACTGCCAGCTTGAGTTTCCCTCCAAGCACTTACTCTCTGGGTGAACTGGAGAAACGCACCCTGCCGCCCTCCGCCCTGTCCTCATCTGTCCTCACCCTAGTGAGGAAGTGGTTAAGAGCTACCGCTGCTAACTAAAAAGAAGGGCAGTTTGAATCCAGCAGGTACTCCAGTGGAACAGTTCTCCTGTGTACTATAGGGTCGCTATGAGTCAGAATGGATCTCATGGGCCATGGCTTTGGTTTTATTGGTTTAAGGTGGAGTCAACAATGTCACTACCTCCTGGCAGAGTGCCGGGAAGATTTTTGTACGAGATAACATACAGGAAGGGCTTTGCAGTCAACTCACACGTGCTCAGGATCTGTATCCACTTATTTCTAAGTGGATGATCCTGGGGGAAAATAAGACTGGAGAACTGGCAGGGAAAAGACCAGGACTGGGGAGAAAAAGTATTTGAGAATTTTGAAAAACTCTTCAGGTGCTTGTCAATCGTCCAGGACTACCATTAATGGTAGGAATTTAGACATACCCTTGGTTTAACTGCTCTGGGCTCAGTTTCCTCATCTGTAAGTTGGGGGTGTGGAGGATTCTTGCTTCACTTGCTCTTTTCCTCTGTTAGTTTCAGACGAGATTCATGTAAGAAAAAGACATGTCAGAGAACTTCAGAACCTGTAATGTCTTTGCGAATGTAAGGGATTGTTAAGGCCATCACGGTGACACCAATTTCAGCAGCTTCCTCATAATTATAACACTCCAGATCCAAATAAGTTGTTGTCAAGTTATCTCTGATTCATGGGGAGTCAGAGCAGAACTGTCCTCCGTAGGATTTTCAATGGCTGATTTTTTGGGTGTGGAGTGCCAGAACTTTCTTTTGAGGGGTTTCTGGATGAACTTGCACCTCCCACCTTCCAGTTAGCTGTGAGCAAGTTAGCAATTTGCACTACCCTAGGACTCCTGAACAGTAATAATGATAATAATAATAATATGGATAGTAATATCAGAAGCAAATTAAAATGTCCCAGTTTTTAGAAGTCCCCTTTCTTGAATCGTCCTCAGTTGCCTCTCCAGGGTAACCGACCGTGTGGAGCTCAGGATATGACATTGAACTCATGCTGTTGAACTAACTCATGTAATGTGTCAGCACTACATCTGGCCACATCACAAGCCAAGTAAAAACAAGGACAGAACTAAGTCCCTCCCCTAGGACCATGTCTACTCTTCAGTTCCTTAACTGAGGACCTGGTGCCTTGTCAGTGCTTGCTAAGTGTTGGTTAAAGGAATGAATGAATGAGTGAATGAATGAGGTACACTTGCTGTTACCAATTCAGCCTCCCCAGTAAGAATCCTCTTTTACATTTTTATAGTTTAACATTCTTTTTTTGTTCTCCTTTTTGTTTATTGTACTTTAGATGATGGTTTATGGAACAAATTAGCTTCTCATTAAACAGTAGGAACATTTTTATGACTTTGGTTAACAGCCCCATGACACCTCAGCACTCTCCCTTCTCATCCTTGGATTCCCTATTACCAGCTTTCCTGTCCCTTCCTGCCTTTTAGTCCTTGCCCCTGGGCTGACATCTCCCCTTTTGTCTTGGCTTTGTTTTGTGGGCCTGTGTAATCACTGTCTGAAAGCTGAACTTTGAGAGTGAATTCATTACTGAACTGAAAGGGTATCCAGGGCTGTACTCTTGGGGTTTCTCCAGTCTCTGTCTGGCCAATAAGTCAGACCTTTTCTTGTAAATTAGAATTTTGTTCTACGCTTTTCTCTAGTTCTGTCTGGGACCCTGTGTTACAGTCTCCATCAGAGCGGTCAGTGGCGGTTGTCGGGCACCATCTAGTTGTACTGGACTCAGTCTGGTGGAGGCTTTTGGACTAATCTTTCCCTTGTATCTTCAGTCTTCTTCATTCTCTCTTGTTCCCAAAGGGGTGATACCAGTACAGTAACTTGTATGACCATTCACAGCAATGCCCCTTTCCTCTATAGAGTTAGCCATTCACTTACGTTGTTGGCTGGGGTGGTTTTTAAAAAATGGCCACTAACCAGGTGGAGAGAGCAGATAGAGCTGCATAGAGGTGAGTGCTCGGGATTTTGCACAGCGGATTGACTTGGATTGTAAACTTTCACTTAATCCCAAATAAAAAACTAAAAAAGGCCAAAATAAATGAATAAACAGCCACTAATTCTCCGAGGCTCCTTCCACTGGTGCATGGGGATCTGTGTTCTCCCTTTGGGTCTTACTAGGCTTGGCTAGCCTTGACCTGTGGAGTATGACATACGGGAAGCCTCGTGACCTTGCCTGGCTCTCTTGGAACCCTCACTTTCTGTTCCCTTCAGAGTCCAGCCACCAGGCTGGGGGAGGCCCAGGGCATATGGTGCGCTCCAGTCAACATAGTCCCAGCTCAGTTTGACCTTCTCCTCAACTCGGCCCAGGTGCTGGACACGTGAGGCAGCCTCAGCTGATTCCAGAATCCCCTGCTGTAGTCAAGCCTACATTTCAAATCTTCTACTTGAATCCCTAACCACGGTGGGACAGAAGCAAGCCGTTACCTCAGTGCCTGTCCGGATTCCTGGCCATGGACTCTGTGAGCACAGTTAAGATGGTTAACACTAAGTCTGCAGTAGTAACTCGTGCTATTTGCAACAGTACTGGGATATGGTTAGCTTGTCCGTCTTCCACTCTAAGCTGTAAGCTCCCCGAGGGCAGAGTCCATGTCTGGTTTTGCTCACCACTCTATCTGGGCGGGACTAGGGTGAAGCAAGCCTAGTGTCCAAAGCACTAAAGGAGGCCCTCACTTTCAGGGTGGTAGGCGTGCAGGGTCAGCTGCTGAGAGTGAGAGCTTCCTTAAATGTAGTCCTTGGTGTTCCTCAAGGAGCTAGGGTAGCTCAGTGGTTAAGATTGCTGCTAAAGGAAAGTCTAGTGGTTAGAACCCGTTAGCTCCGGGAGTGAAAGACTTGGTGATCTGCTCCTGGGACTTACAGCCTGGGACACTCAACAAGGAGTTCTGCTCTGTCACATGGAGTCACAGCGAGTTGGAATTGACTTGATGGCACCCAACAATGACAACAAACACCATGCTTCACTTGCCCTCATCTGGACTCTGATCCCTAGAGACCAGCAGAGTGCCTAGCCGATAACTTACTGAATAAATGAGTGAAATAGTGATAAAAAGATTCAGTACTAAATTTGGAATCAGCTAGACATGGAATTGAATACTGGTGTGGCAGCCCATCATCGCACCCTGACCAAGGTAGCTTGTCCGAGCTTCTGGGTAATGACACCCATGTGGACACTCAGCTCATGTCCTTTCCTTTTTACTTCTCCCCTCCCTTGAGCTGCATAAAACTACAAAACCAAACCAGCTGCCAGCAAGTCAGTTCTAACTCATGGCAAACCGTGTATGTTGGAGTAGAACAGCACCCCAGAGTTTTCAAGGCTGTGACCTTTCATCGGCAGGTTGCCAGGCCTTTTTTCCGAAGTCCCTCCAGAGGAGTCTGATGTGTAACCTTTCGGGTCGTGGTCAGGTGCTTAACCATTTGCCCCCCAGGAACTCCTGAAGTTGGCAACAGTTCAACAACGTGACAAAACCACCCAGTGAGGGATTCTGCCGGCACAACATTTGAGAGCCATGGAGAATTTTTTATGATTTGGGAAACCTGATTTTGCCTCAGTAGGAAGTTTGTTTTGTTTTCTTAGCGGAGTGGCAGTAATGTACAGTCAAATCACAGGAATCAGACAGCTGGATTTTGGTTACAGTTCTAGCCCAGAACCACTAACTGTTTAAAAAAAGAAAAAGAAAAAAACCCAAAACCTGCTGTCATTAAGTCGATTCTAATTCAGAGCAACCCTGTAGGACAGAGTAGAGCTACCCCATAGGGTTTCCAAGGAGTGCCTTGTGGATTCCAACGGCCATCCTTTTGGTTAGCAGCCGTAGCACTTAACCACCACACCCACCACCAGGGTTTCCTAACAGACCTCACTCATTGTACGACTTATCTGAAGTCACTTTAAACTGAGCCTCAGTTTTCTCATGTAATGGTGACAAATAAGAACCCTAAAATCTCAGTGACTTAATGAAATAGTTTATTTCACAGTCATGTTAGAATCTAATACCTCCACACTCAGCAGGTGGCCTCTGCTATCCTCTAGGCCTCAGGGTGATTGGCTGGGTTCCCCACATCTGCTGGCAAAAGAAGGAGGCAAAGCATTGGCTAGAAGGTTTTTTGGGAATCTGACCTGAAAGCAGAGCCCTGGAGGTGCAGTGGTTAAGGTGCCTGGCTGCTAACTGAAATTTCTGCAGTTTGAACCCACCAGCCACTCTGCAGGAGAAAGATGTGACAGCCACATTCCTTAAAAGTTCCAGTATTGGAAACCCTATGAGGTAGTTCTACTTTGTGCTATAGGGTTACTATGAATTAGAATTGACAGCACAGTGATGGTTTTTTCCCAACGAGGTCTGGAAGCGGCACACACCACTTCCTCCCTCATTCCATTGGCTGAACTCTATCACATGACCATGCCTAACTGCAAGGGAATCTGGGAATTGTGGTCTGGCTGGGTGCCCAGGAAGAAAGGGTCAACACATGGCAATCTTTTATCATGTTTCATCAGTTCTATGAGGTAGATCTTAGAGTGCTTTTAGGAGCTTTAAAATCAGACAGTATCTAAGTGCTTCATACAGAATCTGTCCTGGAGTAAGTGCTCAGTAAGTGGCAGCTATGAGAGTGATCATTTATTGTGTGTCAGTAACATTCTGTGGAATGTGCTAGAGTGTGTCAGAAACATACCACCAGAGTGTGCTAGGTTAACTTTGCTTCCTGGAGCTGGAGTAAGATATTTCATTATCAACAAACACTGACCATATGTGTAGTATTTCACAGGCCGGGTTCCATGGGAGAAGAAAACATACAAAAAATATTTGGAGGCAGTGTAATGGACTCGTGCCCAGTGACTGTCCTACAGGTCAAAGCATGCTGAATATACAGAAGCAAACATGTTTTCGTTTTAGCTGAAGGAATTCAGGAAGGCTTTGGGGGAGGATGTAATATTTCAGTTACACTCTGAAGGTTTCTAAAATGTGAGATGGCAGAAAAATGCTGTCTAAGTGGAGGTACCAGTGTGAGAAAAGGCATGGCTGGGAGGGAGACTGGTGCAGTCTGGGGACTGGCGGATGGTTCAAGTGGCAGCGATGGAGTGTGTGGCTGTTGGGGGATGGAAACCGTGGCAGGCAGGGACTGACGCAGGGGCTTGGGAGCCACGATGAACAGCGCAGACGTCATTCTGTGGGCGATACAGAGCCACCACGGGTTTATGGGACACAACAGCACGACTGTGACAGTGTATAGATTAGGCACCGGGCAAACATTCTCACAGCTATCATTTTAACCTTATGACACCTCTGAGAGCTGGCTAAGTGTTGTTGGTTCTGTTTTACAGATGGAGAAACCGAGATCAGAAATTGCCATGTAACAGAATGGGGAAATAACTGCATCCGTAAAACCAGTGGGTTGGGTTAGAAGCTCTTTAACTTCCATCTCTGCATCAATCAGGTTTTTACTCATAGATGCTGGAAACCCTGGTGGTGTAGTAGTTAAGCGCTACGGCTGCTAACCTAGGAGTCAGCAGTTCCAATCCACCAGGTTCTCCTTGGGAATCCTGTGGGGCCGTTCTGCTCTATCATATAGGGTTGCTGTGAGCAGAAATCAGCTCAACAGCAAGGGATTTCTTTCTTTCTTTCTTTTGTTCTGCTATGTAATAAATAGCCCTGGATCTCAGTAATTTACAACATGTGTATATTTCTAGCTCATGGCTATATGAGGCTATGGTTTAGCAGGGCTTGTCTCCAGGCAGGGGTTTGCCACATGTGTCTCTTATCTTCCTTAGGCCAGTCTCTTCTTGGGGCATGTGCCTTTCATGGCATGTGCCAGGAACAAAAGGTGGCAAGCCAAATGCACAAACACACTGAGGGTCTGCTCGTGCCCATTCAGTGGTAGTTTCTGGCTTTTCACGCGTGAGGCCCGAGTTTCATTCCTGGACAGCACACCTCACAGAGAGCCACCTCTTGCCTGTCAGTGGTGGCTTTCATGTTGCTATGATGCTGAACAGATTTCAGTAGTGCTTCCAGACCAAGACTAGGAAGAAAGGCCTGGTGATCTATTTCTAGAAACCAGCCAGTGAAAATCAACAGTCTGACTCACAACTGATCACGAGGATGGCACTGGACAGGGCAACATTTTGTCCCACTGTGCATGATGGCTGCTAAAAACATCATGTTCTGCACTGGCTAAATCAACGATCTGGCCCCAAACAGAGGGGCAGAGAAGGAGTGTGTCCCCTTTGCAGCTGTGGGAGAAAACTGTAACTCTATAGCAGGAAGGAAGGGAAGAACTGGGACTGAGAATCTCGTCAACCACATTCCTACTGTAGCTCCATGATTCTAAGTAGAAGATTCTAGCACACTACCATGTGGCTCTGGAGTTGGTAGAATTGAGAAGGAATGAACTGCTCTGTATGTGGAAAAGTAGTGAGTTCTCATTATAAAAACATAGAAGTTCTAAGAACTCAGCTGTACTTGCGTAGAGAGAGCTATTTAAAGGGTGTGGGCAATCCGCTTGTCCTTCCCCACAGTGGCCCTGTGCTTCTGAGGCTTGCACACTGGCGAGCGTATCAATACACTGAGGTCAGGACCCAGAAATGTTTTGCAACACGCCCTGCTAAACCAGCCCCACTGAAGACACAGCAACTCCTTCCCCAAGGAAGGGAGGGAAGGAGAAAAATTAAGTTGTGCGAGATTTGCTAGAAGGAGCCCTGGTGGCATGATGGTTCAGGGCTTGGCTGCAGATCTAAAGTTTGGTGGTTCGAACACAGCCAGTGACTCCACAGATGAAAGAGCTGGCAATCTGCTGCCATAAAGATTGCAGCCTAGAAAACATTGGGGGGGGGGGGAGTTCTGCTCAGCCACACTGGGTCATAACCAGTTGGAATTACCTTGATGCACACCAACAACAGTCATTAGCCCGCATGCTTTAAGGATGACTTCAGGGATTTTCAAGGTGATAGAGAGCTCTCTGAAGCTTTGCTGTGTGATGGGATCAGGACAGAAGCTGACAGTTAATCACAAAAAAAATCAATGAAAAGGAGAAATCTTAAAAACAAACAAACAAAACCCAACAACATGTATCTCTGTCGTACACTTTTAAAAATTGAAAGTTTACAAGTGTACCTTTTCTTGGCCAATCTTTCAATGTAGAATGGAGGTTTTTCTTTGGACACAGGTCTGTGATTTCGAGTTCCAGCTTGTTTCTTGCAAAAGCCGCAGATACATCCTTTATAATTTTCAGTTGTGGTTTTCTGAAAGTAAAATGAGATCTTAAAGATACTTGCAGAACAAACAGAATGCAAGAGTTTTCAAGGATTTCTGTTTCTCCTCAATTGCTTATATTGTCTCACTTGCAGTTAATATTTTATTTATTGTGTTGAGAATATGGATAGCAAAACATATACCAATTCAACTGTTTTGACATGTACCATTTAGTGACACTGATTACAATCTATGAGTTGTACAGCAATTCTCATCAGTGTTTTCTGAGTTGTTTCTCCCCGGTTAATATAAATTCACTGCCCCCCTAAGACTCTTATGTAAACTTTCTCGTTGTTGCTATCAATTAGATCCCATGTGGATAGTTCTTAGAACAGCATAATGCTCAAGGCAGATTTTTTTTTACTAGTTAAGCTCAACTGTTGTTTGTTCTTAAGAAGACTTCAGGGGATACTTTTGGTTTAAAGTTTAGTTTATCTCAGTGCAATCGTTTCAGGGGTTCTTTCAGCCTGCAAGGTTCCAGGAATCCTGAAGTCCATGACAATTTTACATTCTGTTCTGCACTTTCCGGCTCTTGATCAGAATTTGTCTACAGAATCTTTGGTCAAAATGTTTAGTAATGGTTGCTGGACACCATCCAGTTCTTCTGGTCTTATGGCAAAGGAAGCAGTTGTTCATGGAGGCACCTGGCCACAAATACCATATTCTACTCCAGCCCCTGACTTTCTGTCTTCCTCTGTCACTACAGGGGAATAGAAACTAGTTGTTGTGCCTTGGATGGCCACTTTCACTACACACAGTGAACTAGGAGGTACAATGGAAGCACTGAACACATTTTTTGGCCAATTACAGTTTTCTTCGTATTAAGTCCTTCATATCCTTGGTTAGGTTTACTTTCAGGTATTTTATTCTGTTAGATGCTCTTGTGGATGGGATTATTTCCCTAATTTCCCTTTCAGGCTTCTCACTGCTGGTATATAGAGACCCAACTGATTTTTAGTTGCTGACCTTTTACACTGCAACTTTGCTAAATTCTTCTATTAGCACTAGAAGTTTTCTTGTGGAGTCTATGGGATTTTCTGTATATATTTCTATATGTATTATCATATCATCCATAAATAGAGATAATTATACTTCTTTTGTTTCCTTTTCTGTACTTCTTTTATTTCCTTTTCTTGTCTTATTCCTCTGGCTGGAACTTGTATTACAATACTGAATGCACATGGTCAGAGTAGGCACCGTTGTCTTGTTCCTGATTTCAAAGAGAAAGTGCTCTTTCTTTTTCCATTACATATAATATTGACTGTTGGTTTTTCATATATATATCCTGAATCATATTGTAGAATCTCCCTTCTACTCTAACCTTCTTTAGAGTTTTCATCAAGCAAAGGTGTTGGATTTTAATAAATCCTTTTCCCGTACCCATAATGATGATTGTGTGTTTCTTTTCCTTGTTCTATTGATGTGGTGTATTACATTGATTGATTTTGTAATTTTGATCCATCCCTGAATTCTTGGAATTAATACCAGTTGTTCATGGAATATAACTGTAAATATGCTGCTAAATTTTGTTCACTGGTATTTTGGTGAGGATTTTTACATCTGTATTTGTAAGAGATAGTGGCATATAGTTTTCTTTTCTTATGTATCTTTCTCTAGTTCTGGTATCAGGATTGTGTTTACTTTATAAAATGAATTAGGGAGTATTCCTTCCTTTTGTATCTATTGACACAGTTTAAATGGTATTGGTGTCAATTGTTCTCTAAAAATTTGGTAGAATTCCTCTTGGAAACCATCTGGTCCAGGACTTTTTTTGATGAGACGTTTTTGATCACTGATTCAATCTGTTACATTTTGTGAACCTGTTGAGACTTTTTGTTTCTTCTTGAGTCAATGTGGGTAGATTGTGTGCCTCTAAGAATTTGTCCATTTCATCTAGGTTGTCCGGTTTGTTGGCATTGTTCATAATATTCTGTCACAGTTGCAAGGTTTTACATAGCCCTGAAATCATCATAATTGAGATAAAGCATTTTCATCACCTTAAAAAAATTAAGTACTTTTAACAGCTTTTTCTGAAAAGCAAATTACCTTTATCTTTGTAAAGCATTCAATTTAGTTCTCATAGAAACCACAGTGATCTCTTTACTTAGTCCTATTTCATTAATTGCCATACATTTTAATTAACCTAGACAATTGCTATGCAGTGACATAAGAAGATTTGTGCACAAACCTGATCGACACCTCATGGTAAGCATTACACTCAGTCAGTGAGGCAGAAGTGTGTGGACACATTAGAGAGCAACCTATTCATCTGGAGCATTTAGTGGGTCACTGGCTTGAGGACCTGGGTAGCTGATGAAAGGGAGTAAATAGGGGAAGGCTACCACTCACTGTTGTGCAGTTTGGGTAGTGCACAAGAGGCTGGTAAAAGGGACAATGACCTGTCATAAATCCCAAGGACTGTTGAAGATCCAGAAATTAAAGTCCTGCTTGGGTCCCTCATTCCACGTCCTGTTCTCTGCTGCAGATTCTTCTGCCCAGACCCAAACACCAAATCCTTTGAGGTTGAGTCCATTCTGATTCATAGAGACTCTATAGGGCATAGTAGAACTGCTTCATGTTGTTTCTAAGACTGTAGTCTTGACAGAAACAGGCTGCCACATCCTTCTCCCATGGAACAGCTATTGGATTTGAATCACTAACCTCTTGGTTATCGAACAAGTGCTTAAAAACTGCTCAACTGGGACTCCCTCTGTCCAGAGGAACCTGTTTTTTCCTAATTCATGTACTGAAATAGTGTACTTTTTCGGATTTGTTCGTGGGCCCTGGAGAGGTGGCAAGAGCTCCAATTTGTTCTATTCATGACTTTGACGTTATTCACTGATCTTGGAACCTAGGCTGTAAATAACACAAGACTTCACTGGATCATTGCTATCATCCTCCATGAATTTGTTGCCACAAGTTTGGGGCAACATGACATCACTCATTGCTGTCACAATGACCCACAACTAATCCCCCAAACTGTTTAGTCTCCTGAAGCTATTCACCTGGGGTGGTGAGGTCCCCTAGCGCAGGCCAGGACTCTGCTGGATTGGTGGGAGTAGGGCAGGGGTAGGTGGAGCATCTGGGATCCTAACTTATGTTTGATACAGACTACAGGCTCTTAAGTGGAATCTTTCAGTCTCTCCAGTTAACTGTGATGAAAGCTGCCACATCTGAAACGAAAGTTAGGAGATTCTGCTGAGCTCAGCACCAGGTGGAAGCTTCCTCATCCAAGTTCTGTTGTCCTGACTAACCTGCTGCATGCTATTTTTATTGTTGTTTGGTTTGGTTCATATTTATTTCCAGCTCCTAAATCTGAATCCCTTGTCAGGCTTCCTCATCTGCATTGTGGAAATGAACAGAAGAAGAGCCAGAAATATTCTCTCAATTGCCTGGGTTAGCTACAGTTTCTTAAGTGATAAAAGCCCAATTCATATTGTCAGAAATAGAAAAGAATGAATTGGTATCTCAGGTACGAGCTATCGAAAATCCTACCGAGTACAGTTCTATTAAAAGACATATGGAGTCGCCATGAGTCAATTCGATGACAACTGCTTAGTTAGTTGATTCTGGTAAGTGGGCATTTGGTATGAGCTTCAGGTACAGCTGGATCCAGGGGTTCAAGTGTTATCATCAAGATTCAACTCTCTACATGGCTCTCCCCAGACTAATGGAGACTCCTTGATACACCAGCACTTGGCTGTGTTTGCCTTAGAATTGCTTCTTCTCAGGCAGGCTTCTGTAGCTGGTAGCGAAATGACCTCTAGCAGTGTGAGGCTTATATCCTTCCTATTTATCCACCAATGGGAACTTATGCCATATTTTCCAATGACCATGAAAAATAAGTAGTGAAAAATGTTCTGATTGGACCCATTTTGGTCATGTGCCCATCCCTGGGGAAAGCATAGGGTCAGCCCTGTCTGAACCACATGGACTAAATGGGATTATCATAGGAGGGGGGTAGGTCATCTCAAAAGGGATGCTGACAGAGAGAAAAGCTGTTCAAATAGCTACTGCTTTTACAATACACATATGAGAATGTGAATACACAACACACACAAACATACACACACACTTTACTGAGTGATTTTAAAATTTTTTAACTCATCCAAACACTCACATAAGATGTGATCAGTAACCGTACCATAACTAAACATCTCACCCTGGCAAGGACAAGTATAGCAGGCAAAAAATCCTTTCTACCATTTAAAACACCCAGCTTGCCAGCTCCTTTCAGAAATCAAAAGGCAAGTTACCTTTCTTTTACTAATCTTCTCTTACAAGATTTCCTCTTTTGTTTTCCTGCACTTTACAAGGAGAAGATGTGTTTTCCAGCTGTATGGGGATCCAGGCTGTTAATGGGACTCTTTGATTCTTAAGCGAGAGTGATCCCTGTGAGGACAGCAAGGCTCCAGTAGCTGGGGACAGTACCTTTCGGCTCCTGCCTTCCCCCAGCACTGTACTGAAAGGATTGCATGGAAACTTTAAACATTTCAAGCAATACCTAGAATATGTATAATTTATAAGCCACACACCGTCGGCTGTCAAATAAGCGATTGATCTGACTCGGATCTTGTTAATTATCTTCTACATACATTACGCCTTAACAGATCTTCAGTATACTGTGTATCAATATTAATAAGATTATAAAACACTATTGATAATTAGGAACAGAAAGAGACCAAGCCTTTGATTTCAGCTGTTACAAATGCTCCTGCCTCTCTCCAGATTAGAAAGCGGCCACTTTTCATTTAATAATACAGATCAGAACATCCATGTCCTAAAGTGGGTTATTAGGAGGCAGCTAAGATTTGTACCAGGATGCAAGGGGCTATCTGAAAATGAGTGTGGGAGCACCCTCAACGTGCCAGAAATGGGGTGGGAGGAGTTTCAGGGGGAGCTGTACCTACTTTGATCAGCCAAATTCCTCATTTTCTTTGTCTAAACAAATCAGATGGGTTTGGTTTTATAGGATATTCACCAGGATGGCACTTTATCTTGATTTCTTCAATTGGATGAAAGGGGCCCCATCGGGAAGACACAGAAAGAGGCTGCGGAGATTCAAGGTGGATTTTAAACCCTGTGCCATTCTGGATGGCACTTTATTTTCTCTTTTCCCTCTTTGGAAGAGCCTAGTCTTTCATGTTTTCATTGGGTTCACAAACTCATTAACATCAAACAGGCAGATCTGCCACTAACTAAGGAAACCACAAGCAATTTCACATATAAATAGGAAGCTTTAAAGCTTGGGTGCTGGGGTAGGGGCTCCTCCCTGGGGGTCTCTCACCTGGCTGAGGAGGAGGAAGAAGAGGGAGGTGGAGCAGAAGAGACCCTGCAATGACTTCCTTCTGGCTAGGCCTAGGTGTCTGAGCCTAGATTAGAAGTTCCCAGACCTGGGGTACACACAAATCACAGCGAGTGGTTATGGCAATCACAGAATCACTGAGCCTCTGTGTTTTAACTAAACTCCCCCAAGGGAGTCTGAAACAAAATCTAACTAGTTTTATCATTTATAATTCTCTTGTCAGAATGATAGAAATTCTCTGCAAATGATAGAAAACTACATGTATATAATGTTAATCAGAAGTGGGAATGCCACAGTCCCAGAGATGGCCTGGCTTCTGGTGAAGCTACAGCTCCAGTGCAGACTCTACTTCCATTTCTTCCCTCCAGTCCCTCTGGTTTTGTCTCTGTCTCAGGTGAACTCCACCTCAAGTTTACAAGACGGCTGCAGTGGCTCCCAATCTTGCGCCCTCTAACCCCACCATTGCACCAGAGAGCGCACATCTCTTCGGTACACTCCCATGGAAAAAAAAAGCTACTCTCAGAAAGCCCTGGGAACTGGCTGTCTCACTACCTGCCCAACCCTGAGCTGGTGATTTTGGCTGGAGCATTGGCCAGGCTAATTGGCCCAGATCCCTTGAGCCTACTCTAACCTCAAGACTGAGAGTGGAAGAGGGATGAATTTCCAAAGAAAACTAGACACCCTTCCCAGTAAAAAAGTGAGATGGACCCTGGAAAACCAAGCACATAGATCTGCCGTCTACATCTTCCAAGTGCATTGGCATGGTCCTGCAACAGTAGCCCTCATGTTTGGTCTTCTGGAAACCTCTACTTGAATGCCTGAAAACTCAGCCCACTGCTTACCCCTTCAGCCCCTTTAACCTTCGGACAAAGCCTCCTAATAAGCCATCTGTGGTTCCATATTAAAGATGCATGGCACATGTTTTAAAATGTTGTCTTTTTCCATACATCAAGTTTTGGCATTCAACACCTGGCATTTGGCCTGTTGCAGTTATATTTTCTGTTATCCCTGCCTGGACACTCTCATTTATGACCTGGGAGACACAGAGGAAAAGTACGTGTATCAGCATATTTTGCAAATGTGTCTACTTGGTCAAATCTCAGAGACCACTATCTTCAGGAAACAAGTTTTCAGCAATCAAACTGATTTACTTCAAACAGTAATAAAACACCTACTATATTCTAGCTCCAGGAATACATTTATTATAATTGGGTTTATTATTGGTTATTATTATTATTATTATTAGTTTTCTCTCCCAAAGGAATTTAAGATGATTTACCATAACATATACATGGCTTATAAAATAGAGTGCAAAGACTTGGGAATAAGAAAGAAATAGGATACCATAATAAAGGGGTATCGGAGGCAGGCTTGCATGTTGTAGGAACCAGTGGTATTATCACATGTGGTTGTCAACTGAGCTTCCTGGTAATCAAAGCAAGGAGGGAAATATGCTACTTCATGTGATCAGGAAGAAGAGTGTATCAGGTAAATATTCAGGTGTCTCAGGGCTAAATCCTGCTCCTTTTACATCCAGCTGTATGGCTTTGGATACCTCATCCAATACCTCTCCACCCCAATTTCCTCATGTAAAAAATGGGGTTGCAATTCTGTCAGTCTATGAAAGTATAAATAAAAAATTGAATTCATCAGTAAGAGAGGCAGTAACACTTTTCCTTACAGTAGAATCTTCAATCTCTATAGAAGGAATGATGGCAACAGAGAATCAGTATTTGTTACAAGAAATAGTAACAGTTGTTTCAAGCAAGGATCATTGTGGGAGCCTAAATTTAGTGGGCAAAAGTATGAAGAAATGGTGTATTTGTGTGATCTCAAAATGTTTCTCTGTAAGATACTAATTCTTACTGTGAGCTGCTTTTGAGTCAACTCACCTTATGGTGACTCCAGTATAATGAAATGCTGCCCAGACTGCATGGTCCCCATGATCACTTATGGATTAGACCGTTGAGATCCACAGGATTTTTTCATTGGCTTGTGTTCGTGAGTAGATTGCCAAGCATTTCTTCCTGGTCTCTCTTAGTCTGGCAGCTCCACTGAAACCTGTGCAACATCACAACAACACACAAGGCTCTGCTGATGGCTGGCTGGTGGCAGCACATGGGGTACATTGGCTGGGAATCGAACCTGGGTCGCTTGGCAGGTGAGAATTCTACCACTGAGCCACCATGGAAGATACCTCCTTTACAGTGGAGACAGCAGGTGGACGCTACCTTTAATGAATGATCCAGGTTGATATTCCCAGTAATGAGATACAGTGACATCATGTACCTGCCAATCTGATGCACTGAACAGACACAGTGCTGCTTCAGCGGTAGTCATGCCAAAAATGTATAACCTGAATCTAATCTTGAGGAACATCAGACAAATCTGAGTGCAGGGGTATTCTACACAATGAATGGCCACAACTTTCAAAGGTGTTAAGTACATAAAAGACAAAGAAGGGGCAACTGTCTCAGATAAAAGGAAACTAAAGGGAGGTGACAGCTGAGTGTAACAAGAGACCCTGGATTGGATTCCAGACCCCCAAAAGTGGATTTAGTGGTATAATTGGTGAAATCTGAATAATGCTTGTAGTTTAGTAATGTGTGTATCATGTTAATTGCCTGATTTTGATAATTTTATTGTGGTTACGCAAGATGTTAACATTTGGGGGAGGGCTAGGTGATGGATGAATGGGAATTCTTTTGTACTAATTTTGCAACTTTTTTGAAAGTCTGAATCTATTTTAAAATAAAAAGTTAAACACATTCGAGTGGAGTTCATAATAGCTGGTTCCCCTAGAGTTATGAGGCAGGTAAAGGGAAGCAGTGCCTCACTCCACTTCCCTAGGAGCTCGATCCACGTTCACGCTTGTTAGTATCTATAGAAGCAGCAGTGCAGGTGGGTGAATTATTCATGGCTGCACCCTCAAGGAGCTAGTGGGGATGACTGGCAGGTAGGCAAACAATCAAGGTACAACTGTACGTGCTAAGGGAGGTCAAAACAAAACACTTCGGCTGCCTTTCTTGGCTTCCATGGGAAGTTCTTACCATTCGGGCAAAGAGTTTGATCCAGGCCAGCCAGCCAGAGTGCTTCAGGTTGTATAGCACTTGACCTTCTCCAGCCGGTTGTCTCTGAGCCTAGCCGACACCAGCACTTTAGGACAATGAATTCTTTCATGCTGACAGGTGACCATTACGAGAAAAATGGCGGCCACAGTAAAGGTGGTATCTGGGACTCAGGTGTTTTTACCCCCTTCAGATCCATAAGTGTGGTTTCCAGCGGCTAAGTAGGACAGGTGTCCTTAACTGGGACCCACTAGTCAGATAGGATCCCCAGAACAAAGGAATGAACGAGAGTGATAAGTATCCAGTTTCTAAGCCCAAAGACATAGCCAAGACCAGAGCTGAAGGAGAAGGCGGCTTGGGGACAGAGAGACTGAGAGGGGAACGAGAGTGAGGAGAGGTGATAGGAACAAGTTATAACAAGGTGACAAAGCTGTAAAACCTTCCCCGATCAATTTGAGGCGGGAGGGCAAAGCTGGGGTTCCAGGAGCTACTTGGAAGAGATCAGAGCTAGTATGGCAGGTTGAAATCCGCTATTCAATAGAGCAAGACTCTAGTTAAGGTAACTTGAGTTCACCAGCTTGGGCATGATGGAAAAGCTTTCCCAGGGCCCCACAAGATCTGGAGGTTAGCTTCAAAGGGATCATTGCTGCTGTTGGTGGCTGCCATTGAGTTGGACCCTGCCTCCCACATCCCCATACACAACAGAACTGAAAGAAGCATTCCCCTGTCCTATTCCATCTCCAGGACTGTGGTGGATCAGACCAGGGTGATCCACAGGGTGTTCACTGGCTGGTGTTTTGCAAGTCGATCACCAGGCCTTTCACCCAACTCATCCTAGTCTACAAGCTCCGCTAATACCTGACTAGCATCTTAGTAACACGGGAGCACCCTGACAGATGGGTGGTGGCTGAGCATAAGGTGCATGGGCTGGGAATTGAACCCAGGTCTCCCTCATGGGAGATGAGAACTGTACTGCTGAACCACCTCTGCTCCCTTCCAGAGGGAGCATGAAGCCTCTGAAACATATGAAGCATTTGGGGTATCTTTTTTCATAGGGAAGCCAAAGCCAAGTGCCGTCAAGTCATATGGATTCACATTTTTTAACCAAATTCTTCGAAGGGTCTGGGACTCCACCCTCCCCCTAAAAAGATTAAAAAGAGTTAAGGATAAAAGAGAAGGCAAGGATTTAATCCAACCATTCAACTGTTATGGAAGTTTCATATATAGTTGACTAAAGGTCTGTTCCTTCTATAGTTAAATGTTTAGGACAGCCCAGAGCCAAAAGAATTAAAGGATAGCATTGGGGGGTGGGGTGGGTTGTGGATATTTTCCCAGAATAGATGGGCAATGGGACAGGATGCTTAAAATCTTAGAAAATCTAATTTCTCCGCGATGACGGAAATATGGATTCCTTATGGTCCCTCAAAGCATGGTCAAGCATTTAAGGCCAAAGGGGTACTCTGCTCCACTTGGATGTCCAGTAGAAGCTGCACAGGGTTCTTCTTGCCACCCTGCCTCTGCTATGGAAAGTGATCTTGCCAAGGTCACAAGTGACTTTCATGTTAAATCCAACGGTCCTTTTCAGTCCTTGTCTTGAAATGTTGTCGTCTATATGAGGCACTGTTGTGCTTGCTCCCAACTTTTCAAAATACTTTTCCCTTGTGTCTTGGGAATAGTTCTGTCTAAATAACAGAAAACTCCATTCAAACTGCTTTAAGCAACAAAGAAGATTCGTGGTTCAGGTATCAATCAAGTGACCTATAATAAGCTGGCTTCCAGTTCGGTTTGATCAGGGCTGTGGCTCAAGCATTTTCGTAGATTTCCTCTCTTTTACATCTTGATCTTATTCTCAGTCTGGTTTCTCTGGTGATTACAAGATATTTGATGGCTGCCAGATGATGGCAAACTGGGCATTTTGGGTCATGTCCAGTAGAAAAAAAGAATCTTTTTATTCTAATTAGGCTATCCTTAATCGATTGCTATGGTCAGGCCTTTTGGCTTAAGTCTGGCCTTCTTCAACCAATTACTGACATGGTGATGACTTAAATTGTCCCTGGACTGGGGAGGACGGGAGTCCCATGCAAACCACAAGGCTGCTGCCCAGTAGAGAAGCACAGAATGGATGCTTGAGAGACAATGTTACTTTCATTGTTTTCACTTTGTTTTTTTCAAGTTTCATTCTCTGCTCCTTTTCAGTCCTTTAGCTCCTCTTCTTCTTCTGCTCATCTCTTACGTGCTTAATCTAGGTTCCACCTCCCTTTATAAGTTCTTTACTTCCTTGTTTTTTCTCTATCAAATTACTCACCACGCTTTACTAGAATTTGTTGACTGATAACTCTCTTCCTCAATAGTCTAAGGTCCATGAGGGTGGAGTACGCATGTGTACTGTTCACCCTGTCATGTACCAGAATGTCGACAACAGTCTAGGTTCAAAATATCGTTGTTGTGTTATGACACGATCACCTCCGCTTCTAAACGCCTTCCTCACCGAAGTTGATATTGTATTCCCCATTTTACACATGAGGAAACGGAGGCTCAGTGAGGTCACAGTGCTGAGAAGTGTCAGAGCTGGGATTAGAACCATCAGTCTCACTCCAGACAGAGCCCACGTGCTTCCTGGTACAGCTCCTGACTCTAAAGGAGAACAAAAGATACAAAGCCTCAGGGTAAGGCGGTATTCTTGCTTGTGGTATAAGTTGACCACAGTTATAGGAAGCACAGGTCTTATCGATTACTCAGATGCCATCTACTCTTTCTCTGGCCAACTCTGTCTCAACTCTCATATTGTCTCCACCACTTTCCTCACAACGCGACCAGAACCTAAAGTCCTGCCAAGGATTCTACAGAAAAGACAGAAGGTTCAGATGGAAGAAAATGTTGGAATTTTAAAAATTGTAACAATAACATTATGCATCACAGTAACCCAAGAGGGAGGTACTATTATTTTTTCCATTTTACAGTTGAAGAAACTGTACATTGGAATAATTTAAATACCTTCTCTAGGCCTTGAAGCTTATAAGCAGCAAAATATGGATTTGAATCCAGGCAGAATGAATTTAGAGGACGTGGTCTTAACTGAGAAGCCAGACAGAGGACAAGGACTGGAGGGTGGGAAAACACGAAACAGCTCCCTGGGGCTGCAGGCTGCCTCCCCAGCCTTTGTGTTGTTAGGTGAGAAGTGAAAAACCACTGTGATCTGTTTGGTTTTCATAACATAAAATTTTCCCCGTTTGAAAACTGGTTGCTTTAGTATATTTTTCCCCTATATCAGCAATAACCATTTATTAAGTACTTACTATACATATGTGTGTGTGTAAAGTACTGTGCTTGGCATAAGTGTAATGTCAAGGTAAATAAGGGATATTTACTGTCTGCAAAGAGCTCGATGTTTCAAATGGCAGAATCCCACACTTGCTAAGGCAAAGGAGGAATTTATAGGCTTAATTATCAGAGAAGTCCAAGGACTAATTCAGGCACGGCTGAATCCAGCAGCTCAAGCACTGTCAGCATCCTGTTTCTGTTCTGTCTCTAACTCAGGCATTCTTTGCTTCCTCTGATGTGGCTCTACTCACTGGTGCACCATCATTGCACTGTATTCTTGACAGATCCAGAACTAAACACTTCACCAGATGATTGCAAGGCGCTAGTTGGTCTGGGTTACATGTGCTGGTCCAGACTAGGGTGCCAGGAAGCAAGGCAAAAAGTATGGGGAGGTTTTTCCTTAAAGGAAAACCAGATTCTTTACCAGAAGAAGCAGCAGCCAGGCTAGCAAAAAAAAAAAAAAAAAAAAAAGGCAAAGGGCATGGTAAAAGAAACGTGTCATGACGGTGATGAGACAGGGGCATGTCCCCTCCAAAGAAGTGGTTCTAGAGTGCTGAATAAGAATGCACTATGGGGGCCTACGGTAGTGCTAAAGGCCTTCTCATGTCCCTGTGGAAACCCTGGTGGTATTGTGGTTAAGTGCTGTGTCTGCTAACCGAAAGGTCAGCAGTTCGAATCCATCAGGGGCTCCTCAGAAACTCTATGGGGCAGTCGTACTCTGTCCAGCAGGGTCACTATGAGTCTGAATCAACTTGATGACAGTGGATTTGGTTAAGATTCATGGGGCTAAACTGAGTCTTGAAGAAAAGTGCAGAATTAAACAACTAGAGAAGAAAGAGAGAATTATCCAGATAGGGACACAGGAGAGGTAAGGAATTTAGAGATGTTTAGTGACAGGGGGAATAAAGCAAGGTTAGCTCTAAGGGATGAGAGGACTAGAACAGCAAAGTTGGTTTTTTGGCCTGAGCATTTCTGAAGCTAAGACAGATTCTGGGTCACTTCCAGTTTTTAAGTCACTCTGCACATTGAAAAAAATGGAGAAATGCCAAAATAGTTCTAAGAATTCTCATCTATTAACCCATTACATTCAATAAAGAAATCAGTTTTAACCCCCATCCCTCAACAGGGTCTAGACCCTCATGCCTTTCTGAAGACAGAGGTTGATAAAGGATGCTATTCCATGTCACCTTGCGTTGGGTGATCCAGTCACAGCCAGAAAGAAAGGTGTAGGATACATATCTTCTCTCCTGTCAGAATAGCTTGGTGACCGTGGAACCAAATTTGGGGATAGTTCTAAATTATTGTCCAAATGGCTTTCATGCTCAACACCAGCCTTGCTCTAGGCTCATCAAAGGGCCAGACGCTGGGCCAGTGATTGGTTGAGCCAGTCAACGCTGTCAGCAGGGAGAGAGACAGCTGCCGTGCTGCTGACCTCACAGAGCACTGTTCTTATCACAGTCTAGGCTGATGGTGTCTCTTGAGTTTTGCAAAGTACAGTTTGTGTGTCCAGATGTGGTGGTCCAGCTGCAGTGGTATGATTTCCAAAAATGGGTGAAAAATCCGGTGCCAGCGTTTGCACCAGTCTCTAGAAAAATGTAACTCCTCCAGCATTGTCTTAGCTAAAGTCGGTCAACAGTCATTCCCCAGGGAGTTAGCTCATGCTAATATCAAGTATTAGAATCACAGGTTGGCCAGGATTTTCAACCAGAAAATTAAACTTCCAAGGAGCTAACTATCACTGTAGTTGACAATTCTAAGATAAGGCATTACTATCAATATAGAACACAGTCTGTCTGTTCAGAAGAATTTGTACAAAGACAGCAGGACCTCTGGACTGGAAGGAATTCCTATAGCCCTTTGGTTTAAGGAAATTCAATCACTGAAAATCTGACTTTATACAGAAGAGGCTAAGTCAGGGCAGTTATTCACTTTGTCCATCACCCTGGTAGCGCAGTGGTTAAGAGCTGTAACCGCTAACCAAAATGTCAGCAGTTTGAATGTACCAACTGCCCCTTGGAAACTCTATGGGGAAATTCTGCTCTGCCCTATAGGCTTGTTATGAGTCAGAATTGACAGCAGTGGATTGAATTTGGGGCTGGTCCATTTTTCACACTGCGGTGGCTTGCATGTTGCTATGGTGCTGGGAACTATATCACTGGCATTTCAAATACCAACAGGTCACCCAGAGTGGATAGGTTTTGGTGGACTTGTCTTGGAAGAAAGGTTTGCTGATCTACTTCAGAAAATTCACCAATGAAAATCCTAAGGATGGCAAGAAAATATTGCCTAGTATAATAGTGCTGGAAGATCAGCCCCCTAGGTTGGCAGGCACCAATGGATTCAAGAGTGGCAGGGGTCGTGGTGACGGGGTCGTGGTGATGGTGTGGGACTGGGCAGCATTCTGTTCTGTTGTACGTGAGGTCTCCGTGACATGAAGCCAACTCAGTGACAGTGAACAATCTGCAAAATGATTCTTTGCTTTACAAAATAATTTTTCTACAGTGTTTCCTACACCAAAGCATTCTTAGAACATTTATACCATGAGACCATTTTATATAAATAGTGGTGGCCTCATCGCTATAAGGGAGCACTCCTGTGGTGGTGACTGATGGGCTCAGAACTGGGAAATGTATACAGCTCAGGAATAGGACTCCAGCTGCTATTAACAAGAACCTTTTGTCCCCCAGTACAGCTCTCTGTGCTGCAAGCAGCTCAAAGTATTACCAGCTGAAACCCCCTGTGGCCCTGAGGGACAGCTGTGGGGCAGAGATGCCATCATGGATTTCATAAGACAGAGGGAAATCCTGGCTGAGAGGCAGTGTGACTCACCCAAGGTCACTAGCAAGTCACCAGCAGGTTTAGGGCCCCCCCCCCTCGCAACCCTGCCCCAGTTTACTAGTTTTTAAAAGCCCAGAGGCTCCTCCCCATGAGGTGGAGCTCAGTTCCTCGAGTATGGACTGGTTTGAGTGACTAGCTTCTAACGCACAGAGCATGGAAAGGCAAAGACAGTCACATTACAGTGGAGAAAGCTCTCAAACAGCACCACCTTAGCTGAGGTTAATGGCAAGGCTAGCACGCTAATAAATAGACGCATTGACAGTATGTCCCCCCTCTACAGCACGATGAGAAGAAGACATCACCTTCTGTAATATTCTTTCTAAAACCCACAACCTCGGTTCGATCAGTCAGCCTCAGACGGACAGGCATTCTACAAAATACCTGACCTGGCGATGTAGAGGTTAAGTGCTATGCGTGCTAACCCTAAAGTGGGCAGTTCAGATTTACCAGGCGCTCCTGGGAAACTCCGTGGGTCACCATGAGTTGGAATCAACTCAACAGCAGCGGATATTTTTATTGTTGTTGTTATTCTTCCAAAGGGGCAGTAGTGGTCCCAGTGGTTGAAATGCACCTTATGCGCAGGAGACCAGGGTTTGATGTCCGGTCTATGCACCTCACACACTGAGCCATTACCCGCTGGTCATCGGAGGCTTGCATGTTGCTATGTTGCTGAGCAGCCTTCATCAGACCTCCCAGATTAAGACAGACTAGGGAGAAAGACTGCGTCTCTGCCTGTGGAAATCAGTCAACAAAACCCTATGAGGCACAACAGTCCAGTTCACAACAGACCACAAGGACGGCAGAGGACCGCTGTGCATGGGATTGCTACGAGTCCTGGGCCAAGCTGACCACAACAACTCTTCAAAGTGTCCAAGTCATGAAAGACAGGAGAAGACTGAGAAACTGGCAGGTTGGAGGAGGCTGAAGAGACATGATGCCTAAGTGCAACGTAGGATCCCTGAACAGAAAGAGGATACTGGTGGAAAACTTGGGACATCTAAATACATTCTATAGCTTGGTAGTGTTGTACTGATGTGAATTTCTCAGTTTATATAAATGGAAGTTATTCACACGAGCGGAAGCTGGGTAAAGGGCAGAAAGGGACACACTGTACTATCTCTGTAACTCTTTGTAAATCTGAAATTATTTCCAAAATAATGTGTTTGTTTAGCAGTACAGAGATAATGTAAGTGCACTAACACCCCACTTTCGTTACTTGTGGGAAGCTGGACAGCTTCATGGCTGGGCAGCTCTGGCTCCTTCTAGGCCAAGACCTGTATCACAGTATCCCAATCGTGCAGAACGTCCCTTCCCTCTCTTCCCCACCAACTGATTTCAAGATTAGCCCAGCTGCCTGTTGAGTATGGCAGTGTACAGAAACATGGAAGTGCTGAGGAGGCTCTGCCACACAGGCCAGTGAGAAAAAAGAAACACAGGTTGGGGTTATGTAGATTGTAGGGCCCATTATCAAAATGGTTTTCAAGATTTAGGAAAACTCAAGATTCAATAAAGTTAATCAATTATAGCTCACCAGTCAAACTTATCAGTATCGTGAGCACAGAGTGTTCAAGAGGAGGGGAAGGAGTTTCATGGTTCCATGGGGTGGGAAGAGCGTGTCTCCTGCCAACTGTGGTAGTCCCCAAAGACGGCCACAATAATCTTCTCTCCCACTATATGCGCACCATTCAACACATGAAGCAACCATCACTAGGTTGAGTCGTTAGCTTATTGAGCCTGAACTGGTCTTGCAACTTGCTTTGACCAAAATGGTGTGGCAGAAGTGATGGTCTAACAGTTTCCTTCTAGCCTGTAAGAGTTCTGGAAGCTTCTGCTTTCCCTCTTGAAGCCAGCTTTCCTGTAAGAAATCCCTGAGACTGCCATGCTGTGAGGAAGCCTAACTAGCCACAGGGAGGCCACAAAGAAGAACAATTAAGTCCCAGATATATGCCTTAAGCCTTGGACCTTTCAGCTCAGCTCTGCTGCCAGGGAAAGGGACCGGACTGAATGACCTCAGCTGATGACACAGGGAGCAGAAGAACCACCTCGCTGATCTCATTCAACCCACAGAATCATGGCAAGTAATAAATCCTTGTTCTTTTCAGCCACTGAGTTCAGGGCTGATTTATTACATAGCGACAGATAACTGAACACTCCCTGATGTTCTTTTTTCCCATTATTCTGAATTTTATACTTGCCTTTTTGAACTTAGGGTGAAAAGTATGTCTAATTTATGTAAAGCTGTTGTAGAATATTTTGGACAGCTATTAAACAAGGAATTGGACGTCAGATTGCATTACTTTTCTGTTCTCTCAGGTTGCTCATCTCACTCAGAATAAAAGCCACATCACGAGTACAGCCTGTAAGACCCCATGTAATCTGTTCTCTACCCTTGGCTGGCCCAACCTTAACTCCTACTGTTTATTGTTTTGATATTTCTTGAATAGGAGCACTGTAGTTTCTATTCCTAAGGTTGGAATGTTCATCTCCTGTATATATTTATGACATGCTCTCTCACTTCCTTCACATCTTGACTCAAATGCTGCATTATCAAGCAGAGCTTTTCTAAATCTGTTGAAAATTGCCACTCTCTCACTTCCCGACCCTCTGTATCCCCTACCTTGCTTTATTTCTCTCCATAGCACTTACACCAATTTAACATGCTGGGCATTATTATCTACCTCATTTGTGGTCATCTCCCTTCAGAAATTCAACTCCAAGAAAGCAGATTTTTGTTTATTGTGTATACTGTTAGAAACACAGAAGAAACCCTGGTTGCATAGTAGTTATGTGCTATAGCTGCTAACCATAAGGTCAGCAGTTCAAATCCACCAGGAGCTCCTTGGAAACTCTATGAGGTAGTTCTAATCTGTCTGTAGGGTCACTATGAGTTGGAACCAACTCGATGGCAGTGGGTTTGGTTTTTTTTGGGGGGGAGGGGTGTGGTTTATAAACCAAGAACTTAAAAGTATGTGTGACACGAAGTTGGCATTCATGAAACCCTTGTCAAACGGATGAATTTTACAAAGCCCAAAGCCTCAGATCCGGGTGGTTTCAGGCTCATTTGTGGTGGATAGCCTCACCTGCCAGCAGAGTATGGCATTGCAGTTCAGCTCTATTAGATAATAGGTGAGGGAATCACAGGGTGGCATCAGGAGAATCTCAAGTCTATAGGCAAGGGCTTAGCAAACTTTTTCTGTAAAGGGTCTGTCTTAGGCTGGGTTTTCTAGGGAAGAAAACCAGCAACACGTGTAGGTACAAGGAAATATTTATAATATATACATAGATAGACACAGATATAGGAAACAGCTCACGAAATCACAGAAGCTGAATGTCTCAAGCTCTGGCACAAGCCTCACGTGGCCACGGAAGCTGAGGAACCCAAAGTCAGCAAGCCAGAGACCAGAGTTCTAGATCACCGGTTGTGTAGGTCAGTGGATCCCAAGCTGGTGGCGAGACGAAGCGACAGAGGCTGGCAAAACTAGGATCAACAGGTCAGGGAGCAGGAGCGGGCAGAGGCTGGCGAACCCAGTATCGGCAGGTCAGGGAGCAGGACTCTCAAGTTCTGACTGTAAGGACTGATGAGTCCAACAGCTGCTAGTTCAAGTCCCGGAACCAGACGCTGGAAGAAGAGAGCAGGAGCTCCTGGCCATGTGAGCGACCAGCTGCCATAGTAAAAGGTCATGAGATGAGAGCCGAGGGGCAGGGAGCCACCACAAACCCCGCCCTGCGACTTAATACAGCAGCCAAATATGAAGTAGCCAAGTTGGCATAATCCTGACCACCACAGGGTCCAATAGCAAATATTTCGTTTTAGTCCTTTATTGTAGTAAATATTATATGTAACAAAACACTTGCCACCAGATAGTACCTATTTTAGACTGTGTATGCCACATGGTCTCTATTGTAACTACACAATTCTGCTACTATAACATGAAAGCAATCACAGACAATACGTAAATAAATGAATGTTGCTGTATTTCAATAAAACTTTATAGATAGTGAAATTTGAATTTCCTGTAATTTTATGCATCATGAAATATTCTTCTTCTTTTAATTATTTAAAAAACCTTTTAAAAGTATAAAGACCATTCTTGGCTTGTGGGCTGTATTAAAAGAGGTGGTATACCAGATCTGGCTGATGAGTTACAATTTACTGACTGCTAGTATTGACCATCTCCGAGTGACTCGGAGTGTGGGAGAAGAATTCAATTTCTAGGGAGAGCAGCCAGAAAATCACTCACTTTTAAAGAGTTATTCATAATATGAATCCATGAATATTCATAGTGATTTCTGCATTTCAGGCAATTTTATAGTCAATATTCTTGGGTGACAAAAGATCAGGCAGTGGCCAAGGACAGGGAAACAATCTTAAGGCTGGGAATGCCAAACCCGCTAATCTTCTCATGGTTTCTTCCTTGGAGATGGACATGGAACCGTGTGGGAGGGGCATTGGCAGCCAAGCTTGACAGGGTGACACATGAGTCAGCGAATGAAAATGTGGCCAGAGCTCAATGCTGAGGAGGCAAGAGCTATGAGTTTGATTTCTTTTATGGGACAATTAGGTCTGCTGGGTCTCTTGCTGGCAGTCTGCACCCCTGGACCCAGACAGCTATCTAACGCAGTAAGAAGGGTCATGGGGTGGCACCCTCAGAGGAGAAACATTTCAAACCTCGTGCTTTTCTAGTCACAGGGGAGGACAGCCATTTCAGAAGTCAAAATATCAGAGAACGTTAGTGTCTCCAGGCACGACAGTGGCCTTTGAGACCTCCGAGAATATTCTGAGAGAGGCAGGGAGGAAGGGTGACAAGATGCTTCTCCTGGCAAAGCTTGCTTGTTTTTTTAGAAAAGAAACTTTGGTATGAAAAATTTCAAGCAGGAGTAGAGAACAAAGTCAAACGAACCCCTATGTATCTCATCACCCAGCTCGGAGAGCTGCCAGCCCCCAAACTTGTTTCATCTCTAGCCCAACCCTGGATGACTTTGGAGTAAATTCCAGATATCAGACTGTTTCGATAGCAAAAGGCTGTTTTAATTATACAGGGATTCATTACTCAGAATTCCAAAGCTACTCAAAATTCACTTAGAAAATGAGAAAAAAGTGAAGTTAACTTAAAAAAAGTCAGTTAAAAGTAATCTCACCATCAAGAGATGATCATTGTTAATAGTGTTTCCTTCCGTATTTTATAAAGTCAAAGATTATACAAGGGAAAATAATCTTTACATATGGTAAAAGATTATTTTACCATATATAAATCTATGAAAACTGATTGCTCATCCATGAATATGTCTACGACATATCTTTCCATGCTGGTACATATACACCTAAATCAGAGGTTTTAATATCTTTTTATGCATCTATTGTATGGATATACCATAGTCTTTTAAAATAATTTTCTTATTGGTACGCTTTTTTTTTTTTTTTTTTACTGTTATAACTGTGTTCTCAACAAGATACCTTGTGTCTTTGAATATTTCCTTTGGAAATTACTAGAAGTAGAATTCCTGGGGCAAAGAATACTGACTTATTTAAGGCTTTTTATGCATACTGCCAAGATACTGTCTAAAAAAGTGATAACATAGTGATATCAAGTGAAGCAGGAACACACACAAGTGTCTGTTACCTTAGCTCTTGCCCAAACCAAGTATTTACATTCTTCTACTCGTCGCCAATCTGATAGGTGAAATATGATTATCTTGTCATTTTAACTTGAATTTGTTTGATGACTAGAGAGATCAAATATTTTTAAAGTGTTGGTTGGCCAACTTCGCGCACACCTATATATTAACTTTATTACTGAAATATTCAAAAGTAGAGAGAACCCCTACGTAATCATCACCCAACTTCAGTGTTTATCAACCCATGGACAGTCTTATTTTAATTCTGTTCCTCACTTCTCCTCTACATTCAATGCCCATGGAAGCAGCAGTCAAGAAATCAAAAGATGCTTGCATTGGGAAAATCTGCTCCAAAGAACTTATTTAAAGTGTTCAAAAGTAAGGATGTTACCTGGAAGACCAAAATGTGCCTGACCCAAGCCATGGTATTTTCAATCACATCATATGTGTGCAAAAGCTGAACTATGAACACAGAAGACAGAAGAAGAGTTGCTGCCTTTGAATCATGATGTTGGAGAAGAAAGCTGAATGTCGCATGGACTGCCAAAAGAACCAACAGATCTGTTCTGTAGGAAGTCCAACCAGAGTGCTCCTTGGAAACAAGGATGGCAAGACTGTGTCTTACATACTTTGGACACGTTGTCAGGAAGGATCAGTCCCTGGAGAAGGACATCATGCTTGGCAGAGTGGAAGATCAGTGAAAGAGGAAGACCCTTGATGAGATGGATTGACACAGTGGCTGCAACAAAGGGCTTAAGCATAAAAACGACTGTGGACATGGCACAAGACTGGGCAACGTTTCATTCTGCTGTTCATAGGGTCGCTATGAGTCAGAACCAACTCAACAGTCAGCACCTGACAACAACAACCCCATTTCTCCTTTCTTGCCTACACAAACATATCAGATTATTTTTTTTAAAAAAAGTTTTTTAGTAACTGTTTTAGTCAGCTAGGGCTGCTCTAACAGAAATACCACAGAGTGGATGGCTTTAACAAAAAAAGATTTATTCTTACACAGTCTGGTAGGTTGCAAGTCCATATTCAGGGTGTCCGCTCCAGGGAAAGACTTTCCCCTTGACGGCTCTGGAGGAAAGTCCGGTATTGCATCATTCATTGTCCAGGGAGTGTCCTAACGCAAGAACCTCTGGTCTGAACGACGCGCTCTGCTCCCGGTGCTGCTTGCTTGACGGTAGCGAGGTTCTCAAATTGTCCTTGGTTCTTTTTCCTTTTATTCCTTGCAAGCTAAAAGCATTAAGGGTGGGGCAAGCCATACTCCAGGGAAACTTCCCCCATAGCAGGAATTCACAGCCCCACCCTAATCCTTTAACATACAGGTTAGCAAAACCACACAATGGAGGACAGTCCCAAGATACTGGGAACCATATCCAAGCCACGTGGCTGCACACATTTTTGGGGGGACACAATTCAAACCATGACAGTAACCCAGATACCATATTAACTGTAAAATCTCAGTCAGTATATATTTTAAAAATGAAAGGATTTTTTTCCTGTTACAAAGCCACTGTTGTCAATTCCAACTCATAGCTACCCTATAAGACAGATTAGAACTGCCCCATAGAGTCTACAAGGAGTGCTTAGCTGATTTGAACTGCTGACCTTTTGGTTAGCAACTGTAGCACTTAATCACTACCACCAAGGTTTTCTTTTCTTATTAAAAATAAAAAAAAGACAGTGCCCTTGAGTTGATTCCAACTCATAGCAACCCTATAGAATAGAATAGAACTGCCTCATAGACTTTCCAAGGAACACTTGGCAGATTTGAACTGCTAATCTTCCAGTTAATGGACATAGCATTTAACCATTACATGACTAGGGTTTTCTTTCTAGTTATAGCATAGGCAAAGCACTATGAAACTTAAAAATAACAGCAATTTGTTAATACCAGAAAATATCCAGTCAGTGCCTTGATGTCCCTGATTCTCTTTTTCTTTCTCTCTCTCTCTTTCTCTCTCTAATACACACAGACACAGACACACACACTCACACACACCCATGGTTTTGTTTGAATCCGGCACCATACAAGGTCCGTGCTTTTATGTGTGGTTGAAATGTCTCTTAAGTCTCTTTTTGTAAATTGAGGTGAAATTCACATAACACGCAATTATTTTATCCCACTTCTGTTGTCAGTTCTGACTCACAGAGACTTGATAGAACAGAGCAGAACTGTCGTATCGAGTTTCCAAGGCTCTGTTCTTTCTAGAGGAGACTGCCATGTCTTACTCTCATGGAGTGGCTGGTGTGGTCCCGCTGCTGGCCTTTTGGTTAGCAGCTAAGTGCCTTAACCATTGCTCCACTAGCGTTCTTGTGACATACAATTCATCCATCGTAAAATGTACAATGTAGTGGCATTTGGTGCAGTCACAAAGTTACGCAAGTACCATCTCTCTAATTTAAAAGATTTTTATCACTTCAGAAAAATACCCATATCCTTTAAGGAATCACTCCCTATTTCCCTACCCCAAGTCCCTGGCAATGACCGATGTACTTTTTTTTGTCTATGAATTTGCTTATTCTAGATACTTCATGTTAAAAGGAATCGTATACTATATGACCATTTGTGTCAGGTCTTAAACCTCTAATGATGTATAGTTTCCTCTTTCTTTCTTCTTGACCCTATTTGTTATGAAAGGTGGATCATTGTCCTGTAGAGTTTGCCACCATCTAGATTGTGCTGACTGTACCAGAAGAGTGTCGTTCCCCCTGTACTTTCTGTAGTTTGGTAGATAAAGCTCACAGCAAGATCAGATTTGAGCCAGATTTTTTTGTTGTTGTTGTTTAGCAAGAGTTTTGATAGCCCTGTGTATTTTGTATTACTTTATATAAGGTGACAACTTTTTTTTCTTTTGAGATCAATTAGCGGCTGAAATGCTGTCAACTTGATCCATTTTCTGTAAAGTTCTTATTATCTTTCCACTCAATGAGTTTTAGCAGTCAGCCATTGCTAATCTTTACATGAAGCTATTATTTTACTATTGTGTGCCATTGAATCGATTCTGACTTATAGGAACCCTATAAGTTTACCCTAAGGGTAAACATTCTAATTCTGTCATTCCTTTGCATCCATTAGCTGAAATTCTTACTAGCTGGAATTCTAAAAAAAAGAACTTTTGTATGTTAGTTCTTTGGTTATTCTGAAATATAGTTCATGGCAGAAAGGAAAGTAAATGCTTGATCCGTTTTTATTTGCCTGTTTTCAGAGTAATAGAATTCTCAAAGAGTTACCTATGAGAATTTTTTCAGTACACTTATTACTGTTTTCAGTGCTCAAACGGCCCCACTTTTGGCCAGGGGGGAGCTACTTCAGGTTGATCTTATGTCTCCTGGAAACAATCATAGAAATCTTTACAGCTTGTTTAGTTTCTGATATGACACATTGTTATGGATTGAATTGTGTCCCCCCAAATTATGTGTATCAATTTGGCTAGCCCATGACTCCCAGTATTGTGTGATTATCCACCACTTTGTCATCTGATGTGATTTTCTTGTGTGATGAAAATCCTATCATTATGGCTTTAATTGGATGGATTAGCAGCAGTTATGCTGATGAGACCCACAAGACCAGATTTTGCCTTAAGCCAATCTCTTGTAAAATATAGGAGAAGTGAGCAGAGAGACAGGGAGATCTCATATCACCAAGAAAGCAGCACTGGGAGCAGAGTGTATCCTTGGGACCCAGGGTCCCTGAACCTGAGAAGTTCTTCTACCACGGGAATATTGATGACAAGGTCCTTCTCCAGAGAAGACAGACAAAGCTAGCCACCTTCTGGAGCTGACGCCTTGAATTTAGACTTGTAGCCTACCAAACTGTGAGGGAATAAATTTCTCTTTGTTGAAGTCATCCATTTGTGACATTTCTGTTACAGCAGCTCTAGATGAGTAAGACATAAATGTTCTACTGTTCTTGTATACCTTTAAAAGCTTATTGTTACAGTATTAGTGTTGACATCATTATAGATTATATAAATTGTATAGATACGTGTATACACATATCAGATGCACACGTGTCGATTCAGAGACATTCTAATCTTGTTTTTGTCTTTAATTCTGAACACTTCAACTGTAAAAGCTGGAGGTTTCTCTAGAAGAGAAACCTTATTGTTTTTTGACTTAAGCCCCCTCTAACATACAGGAAATACAGGATCCTAGCATGACTATGTATCCTTCAATCTGCAAGCATCCTTAAGAATTAAAGAGATATAAGTAATGGACAGTAACAACAACCACATTAGATCTTCACAACGCAAACAGAACCGTTCAAAGACTCAACCTCTTTCTTGAAGGTCACCTCAGGTCAGGCCAGCTTCCTGTCTCACATCCCATGAGGCCTCTAGCTATGTTGGCCACTTCCGAGGCTCCTCCTATTCGGAACCTCTCTTGGCTTCAGGGTGGAAACTCCACCTATCTTCTGTGAGGTTAGATCCATCTACTTCCTCACTGGAGGAAAAAAGCAAACCCAAATCATCCCCAACACCCAACACAAGATATCCACCTTGTTTTACTGAGCTCACTCTGTTTTTAGTTTCACAATTCTCAGAGACCTCATCCAGAATACCCAAAAAACCCACTGCCATCGAGTCAGGTCCAACTCATAGCAATCTATAGGTGAGAACAGAACTGCCCCATAAAGTTTCCAAAGGAATGCCTGGAGGACTTGAACTGCTGAGCTTTTGGTTAGCAAACATAGCACTTAACCTGCTATGCCATCCAGAGTAGGATTGCCCTTTCCTTGCCTTGCATTCATTAAGATATTTCCATTTCCGATTTGAAGATGTGCTAATCAGAGGATGTGGCAGGGTGTTTTTGTAGTCTCCAGGAGATGCTCGCTGATTTTCAAGGTGGAAACCAAGGCTATGCTTTTCTGTGTCTTCAAACACCTTCTCCCCTGACCTTCGCAATGACGAATGTCCTCCATTGGCTTATGGTTCAGTCTGCTGCTTTCCCCTGTCTGTGGTGAATGAGTTGTGGCAGGAGTTATTCCTCTGAGACTGTCCTTTAGAAAAGGGCCAGTTATCCTGCCCACAGATCCCCAATAATCACCCCACTGTCCAGCTTTGCTATGGACTATCATTATAGTGAGGAGCCTTGGGGGTACAGTGTTTAAATGCTGAGCTGCTCACTGAAGGATCAGTGGTTTGCACCCACCAGCTGCTCTGTGGGGGAAAGATGCAGCAGCCTGCATGTGAAAAGATGAGTGGTTGTGTTATGGTTAGATGCTGTTGAGTTGGTGCCAACTCATAGCAGCCCTATGTACAACAGAAAGAAATACTGCTTGATCCTGTGTCATCTTCGTGTCTTGCTATGCTTGAGACCATCACTGTCACCACTGTGTCATTCCATCTCTTTGAGGGTCTTCCTTTCTTTGGCTGATACTCTACCAAGCATGATGTGCTTTGTCTTTGTCACCTGGTGCTGCTCCAACAGAAAATACTACAAGTGGAAGGCTTCATGAAGAGAAACTTTTGTTGTCATAGTCCAGTAAGCCACAGACCCATTCATAAGTTACAAGTCCATTCAGTATGAGAAATCATCACAGTCCGGTAAGCCAGGAGTCCAAGTTCAAAGAGGGCATCTCAACATAGGAACCTCAGTTCCAAAGGATATGCTCTGCTCTCGGTCGTGCTTTGTTGGTGGTGTGAGGCTCCCAAATTTCTCTGCTCATTTCTCTTCTTTATATCCCACAAGCTTGTAACTTGAGTCTTGCCTCACCAACACTAATGCAGCCCATACTCCATCATCAATATCACAGAGGCAGGATTCACAACACGTGAGAGGAATGGCATATGCCATATTGGGACTCAGAGCCAAGTCAAACCAACCCATATATTTTTGTGGGGACACAATTCACTTCATGACATCTTTCTTTGGGAATTGGTCCCTGCTGATAACATGTCCAAATGACATGATAATAAGTCTCACCATCCTTGCTTCTAAGGAGCATTCTGGCTCTACTTCTTCTGAGACAGATTTCTAGGCTTGGAAGCCATATGGGGGTAGATCTACTCTGTCCTATAGGGTTACTATGAGTCAGAATTGACTCAGCAGCAATGGATTTGGTTTTGCTGTGTCATTACAGAACCCATATTTTTTAAACCCATTATCAAAAGTTCAGAGCTGGCATTGTTTGGGAAAAGGAAATGGACCCAATGAAACACAGTCAGACTTAGGAAAACAGGAACACATTGGGGCTAGTATGGGGATAAGAAGTTGAGCTTGGAAAAACAGGGAAAGAAGCCGTCCATTCTGAGAAAAGCCAAAAATAATCAAACACAAACAGCTAATCCCAAACAGGCTCCCAAGGGCATGTAAAGATGGACAGACTAGTCCTGTTGGGAGTTGGGCCCTGGGACAGCTCTGGGAGTCCCACGGGTCTGCCACATGTGAGCACTCATTTTCTAGTAAAATAACCAGGCTGTGCTCTCCTAACTAGACTGACAACGACCATCTATTAAGCAATTACAATGTATTAAGCACTGTGCCCTTTATCACAGAAGTATAGATACTAAAATGTTTCATCTATCATCATACCATCTGTTTGCCTGTCCACGCCATCCATCTGTCTGTCTAGCCATCCCTTTAGCCATCCCTTTAGCCGTCCATCCGTCCTTCCGTCCATCCGTCCGCCCACCCATTCATCTGTCCATCTATCTACTCATCCATCCACCCATCCACTCACCCATCCACCCAGCCAGCCAGCCACCTCATAAACATTACTGAGCAAGTACTAACTCCCACAATGGACTGTGATCAGACACCCACCGCCTTGCTCTTCTCACAGGAGTTGGGAGACCTGCCCTTAAACAAGCAGCCTCAGCAAGATGTGATAATAACGTGAGCTGATTTTTCCAGAAATCTGCCAAACGGCCCCTTGTTTGAGCCCCACCTCCCACCTTGTGAGGCAGAAATTAAAACACATTCATTAATCCCAACTTAAAATCCCAAACAGCTCCTGGCTTCAAGTGGTAATAAATATTTCATGCCCGATTGTGCTGCGTTCCTCACTGTGTTTATTAAATGGAGTTTCTCATAATTCCAGTTATTCATTTTAATAGGTCAGGCCTTGGCTGTGATTTAAACAGACCGCTGAGGAAACAGCCGTGGTTAAACATTGTAACAATATGGATTATTAATTTAATTGGCCGGCTATTACTTGTTTGGATTCTGAGCTAACACATTTAGTTTGGTCTCTGGTGGCCCATAAACTACAAAGGTCATGACTTTAACATTCAGAAGAATGGGAAAAAGGAATTGAGGTCGAGATTAGGAGAAAACCTTACAAACCAGCGAGGGGGAAGACAGCGTGGGGAAGCAGCAGGCGTGCTAGAGGCAGGGCCAGGAGGATTCATCTGCCGGCTTCTCATTAGAGCAGCTTCAGTTCTCTTGGCAACTGCCAAGAGCTGGTATCGAGCTCAGATTTCTGAAAGGGTCAAACGCTTCAATATGATGACAAGAGCTCCTTATGCCAAATCAGGTCTCCCCTCCCTTCTGGAGCCACTTGGAAGAGCTATTTGCCATGAAATCAGTGACAGATGAGAAGGCAGGGGTTACCAGTACTGTTCTTTCTTCAACTTCCCCCAGCTCCCCAACCATGCAAAAGGTTCTGTGAACTTTCTAGATGCCACCCAATGTCTCCTGGGGTCACTGGGACCCCGACATCCTGACTGGAACAACCTGTGTGTGACCAAAATCCTCCCTGTTTGAGTTTCCGGGTGGGCCTCACTTCTGCCTGGGTGCTTGCTTCAGTTGAATTGATTCGGCTTACAGACAGATTTACGATCGCAGTTTTGAGTTAGCCAGGTGCTCCTTGGGAACTCTATGGGACAATTCTTCTCGGTCCTATAGGGTCGCTGTGAATCAGAAGTGACTTGATGGCAGTGGGTTTGGGTTTTTTTTGGTTGGATTGACCCAGATGTGAAATTTTGTCCCTTGCTTGATTTCTAATAAAAATCCCATGCACTCTAGGTGTAAGAGCAAGGGAAATTTGATGGTTTGGGGACAGTTGGGGGTCGATCTCACTGCAGTTCTAATGCTGGGACGAGAACGTTCTTGTTCGCTGTAGGTGTGTCCACGCTCTCGACACTGAGATTGTTCCATGAGCTGCCCCTGCATTTGGAATTTTCCAGTTCTATGATTTCTGGTGGACTCTTCTCTCCCCTGTGGACGACCTCCCTCTAGATCAGAGGCTCTTCATTTGGAGACTTCCAATATGTTTTGTGGGATCTTAAATGGGAAGCAAATGACATCTAGTTTTGGTTACCTCCAACTGGAGTTTAGTATTTCCCTCTCTTGCAAGAGAAACCCTAGAGACATAGTAGCTAAGTACAACAGCTGCTAACCAAAGGATCAGTGGTTCAAATCTACCAGGCACTCCTTGGGAACTCCATGGGACAGTTCTACTCTGTCCTATAGAGTTGCTATGAGTTGGAATCAACTTGATGGCAGCATGTCTGAATGTCTCCTATGAGTGCAGAAGAAACAATAGCATGGGCTGTATCCGTGACTTTGTCACCATGAGAAATCCAGACATTTTTACATCATGCTACAGTTATTGCACATCCTTGAAATATCATTCGTGCACTATAGATATTATTTATTCAACTGCCCTGAGATGGTAGACTATCAGTTTTCTGGATCTGGGTGGTACAAACGGTCAACCAGCTGAGCTGCTAACTGGAAGACTGGAAATTCGAGTCCACTCAGCAGTTTGTTGAAAGAAAACCAGTTTCTCTTGAAAGAAACTGCTGGCTATCTACTTTGGAAAAAGCAACAGTCAGAACCCTAGGAGGCAGAGTTCTACTCTGATAGGTACAGCACAGTCATGAGTTAGAGTTGACTCAATGACAACTGGTTGTTTAGACATCCATGAGCCATAACTTGCCAATTCTTGGGCACCTCTGCACCTAGAAGTTCAGTCACCAAATGGTGAAGTTTTGTATTCCCACAGTAGGAATTAAACTCCACAAATCTGGAAGATTCTGGTGTTGCTTGTAAAGCAAGCTACAGAAGCTCCCCGCACATTTGCAACAATTTATCGTCAGGAATCAGGGTTTTCAACCTTGTAGCCAAAATGTAAAAACAAAATCAATTGGCCAGCATGACACCTGCCTGCCCTTTCCAAGTCAGGCGAGTCATGCTGGCCACACTCATGCTAAGAACAACAGCTTTCACACAAATGTGTCCTTGAAAAAAAAACATGATTAGTGTTTGACTTGCCTAAAGAAAGACCCAGTGATCTGCTTTGGAAAATTAGCCAATAAAAAACCTTACGAATCACAACAGGATGTTGTCTGATGTACTGCTGAAAGAGTAGCCCCCAGGTTGAAAGGCACTAGCTGATGTTTGCGAAAAATGGACTCAAACAAACCAACAATGATGAATATGACACAGGCTGGGCACTGCTTCGTTCTGGTACACGTGAGGTCACCATGAGTCAGAGCCAACTTAATGACAACTAATCACAACAACTATTGTAACGCTTATAAAGAAGCATTAAAACCCTGGTGGCGTAGTGGTTAAGTGCTAAGTCTGCTAACCAGAAGATTGGCGGTTCAAATCCGCCAGGCGCTCCTTGGAAACTCTATGCGGCAGTTGCATGGTGCCTATAAGGTTGCTGTGAGTTGGAATCAATGTATCAGCACTGAGTTTGGCTTGAGTTTGACATAAAGAGACACAAATTACTATGCTACAATTTAACTGTATTCTAACAGAAATGGCTTGCTTTGCCATGTTATGTGTTTCATTTCACACATTTCAAAATATCCTTCTAAGAAGGGATATAGGCTTCCCCAGTTGATCAGTGGTCTGTGTCACGCTGAACAATTCAGCTCCACTCCCTCCACCCTGAGTGTCTGGTTATGCCTGGTGCCTGGCATTTTCCTGGTCACCGCCACCTATTTCATGGCCCTTGACCCCCCCAAACCTTCATAATGATCAGTCCCCACGTGCTGATGGAGATAGCAGGAAACATGGAGGGTGGGTAACTTAGCTTCTCATTTTCAGAAGCATCATCTAGTGACAACAAGCCACCATCATGTTCACTAGATCGTGACCAAGGGATAGGAGATCAGACCTCAAGTATAGAAGCAGTGGTTTGTGGGCAAGTAGAATTGTTTTTCCTAGTTCCCTTCCTGTCTCGAGAGCTGATGACTTTCCTAGTTCTTATGTTTAGTAAGGGGAGTAAGCTCTGAACTATATTCTCCCAAGACAAGGTCAAGATGAAACGGTAGTGGTATAAGAAGGCTTTAGGATATCTGAGGTGAGGTTGGTACCTGTCACATGGAGGCAGTGACCTATTTTTTAAGTAAATGGACAAAAGAGGAGGATTTATATGAATTATTAAGGGAAGGTAGGGATTGGGGGGGATACGTCTGTAATCAGCATCATCCCTAAGGATCCAGGGGCCCAGTCCCATCTTCTAATGTGTGTGGATCAAACCAGGTTACAAGAAACACTAGGAATATCCAGAGAGGAACAAAGCTACACAAGTGTCACGTACTATTTCCTCTTCTCCCGACAGAACTTCTATGAAATTCTGAAACATACTGGTGTTTGACCTCTACCTGTCTGTCCCCAGTATGTGCTGCTGCTGCTGCCCCCTCGCTCCTGTGCCTCTTTATGCTGCCCACGCACACAACTCAACCTCAGGGCAAAATAGCGTATTTGGGTTTGGGACAAAGATCACCAACAAATACACTGAGTCTCCAGGGTGGAAGCAAGAAATGGGGCTGAGCGAGGCCTCCAGTTCCACTGGGAATTGAAAGTGGGGGTGAGGAGGACAGGCATAACGAAAGAGGGGTGGTCTCTGCATTGGACACGGGAGAACAAGATCCAGGGTGGCTTGACCATGGATGGACACAGAGCCCAAAGCAGATCCTTTGCAGATGTGTGAAATGGTTTCTAACTCAGATCAGACATTTGAGAGGTCCTGTATTCCTCTCCCTGGGACCCATGTCCCCAACTTGATATGTGCTACAGTATAGATGGTGTCTTTAGGAAAACCAAGCTTGGCAGTTTCTTCTCTGAGATTGAGAGGGAGCATGGATACACCTAGGAATCCCTTCAGAGGGAGTTGCAGTCTGTTTATATAAGGCAAATCATCTCCACACTCTGACAGTTATTCACACTGTCTCATCAAACTTGTGGGAGTGTGTACATACATGTGCATGCACAGCAGTTACGGAGGTTATGAGAATAGGACTACACAAAGAGTTACTGACTTCCTACCAAGTCTCAGCCAGTGAGGAAGATACAGAACTAAGTGAGCAATACACTCGTCCTGCACAAGGGGACTCCAGGTGAACTGAATAACCAGGCATCTCAGCCCAAGCTCTGTCAACGGGTTTGTTTTTTTTTATTTCAGGGCTTTGTTACCTGATAAAAGGGGAGAACCCTACATCCTGTGGGTTGTTTTTCACCAATGCCTTCAGGCAGTTTGGGCTTCTTTTTTCCATAACATCAGTTTTTGATTGTATGCTACCGCCTGAAACAGCTGACCAGTTCTTTTTGGTACAGTGATTGTGTATCATATCTTCTGATGTTCCCTGCATCACTCAGTATTTTGCCCACAGAATCCATCAAAATTACAACTTGAGACTTGAATGTTTTCTTTGAGTCATTCAGCTTGAGAAATGTTGTACATGTCCTCTTCCATGTTGGTTCTCCAACTTCAGGTCTTGGCACATTTCATTGCAATACTGTGCTTTAGCTTTCTCGAGCTGCCTTTTGAAATATTCTGTTCAACTCTTCCGTTTTATCATTGTTTCCATTTGCTACTCAGTGTTTAAGAGCAAGTTTTGGAATCTCTTCTGCCATCTATTTTGGTCTTTTCTTTCCTCCCTGCCTTTTAAAAATCACTTACTTTCTTCGTTGATGTCCTTGACATTATCCTACAGCTCATCTGGTGTTCGATTATTGGTGTTCAACACATGAAATCTGTTCTTGAGATGGTCTCCAAGTTCAAGCAGGATACACTCAAGGTCAGAATTTGGTTCTCATGAACTTGGTATAGTCTTCAACTTGAACTTGCATATATGATCAAGTGGCGGACGGTCCATTCCACAGTTGGCTCCTGGTCTTGTTCTGACTGGTGATACTGAGCTTCTCTATAGTCTCTTTCAACAGATGTAGTCAGTTTGATTCCTGTACATTCCATCTGTCAGGGTTCAAGTGTATAGTTGCCCTTTATATTGTTGGAAAGAAGTATTTGCAGTGAGTAAGTTGCTGATCTCACAAAATTCTATCATGTGATCTTTGCTGTGGTTTATATCACCAAGGCCGTATTTTCCAACCAGTAATCCTTCTTTGTTGCCAACTTTTATATTCCAACCACCAGCAATTATCACTGCATCTTGAGTGCATCTTTGATCAATTTCAGATGGCAAACAGTGATAAAAATCTTCAGTTTCTTCATATTTGGCACTAGTGATTTGTGCATAAATTTGAGTAACAGCTGTATTAACTGGTCTTCCTTCTAGGCGTATGGATACTATTCTTATCACTGACAGCATCGAACTTTAGGGTGGATCTTGAAATGTTCTTTTTGATGATGAACGCAACACTATTCCTCTTCATTTTGTCACTTCTGACTTAGTAGACTATATGATTATTTGACCAACAGCAGTTCGTTTCAGCTCACTAACTAGGATATTGATCTTTATGAATTCCATTTCACTTTGATGACTTCCAATTTTCCTAGATTCGTACTTCAAATATTCTACATTCTGATTATTAGTATATTAGTAGTTGTTTACAGCTTTTTTTTCCTCTCTCATTTTGAGTCATATCACATCAGCCCATGAAGGTCCCCACAGCTCTACTTCATGTGTGTTGTTGAAGCTGACTCTCCTTGGAGGATGCCTTTCTTCTCCAGTTTTCTTTTGAGTACCTTCAGACCTAAGGAGCTTATCTTCCGGCACTGTATCAGACTATCTTCCACTGGTATTCATCAAGTTTTTCATGGACTATTTTTAAAGAAGTAGACCATCAAGTCATTCTCCCTAGTCTGTCTTGTTTTGTGCCATGGGTTGAATTGTGTCCTCCCAAAAATGTGTGTAGCGATTTGATAAGGCCATGATTCCTAGTCCTGTGTGATTTTGCCTATATGCTGTAAATCCTGCCTCTATGATGTTAATGAGGGAGGATGGGCAGTGGTTGTGTTGGTGAGGCAGGTCTTAATCTGTAAAACTGTGTTATGCTTTGAGACAATCTCTTGGGATGTCACGGAAAGGGAAATAAGCAGTTAAGTTGGGGATCTCCTAGCATCATGCAAGAAGCAGTGCCGGGAGCAGAGCACATACTTAGGACGCAGGTCCCTGTGCCTCAGAAACTCTCAGTCTAGGGGAAGACTGATGATGATGACCTTTCTCTAGAGTCAACAGAAAAAGACTTTCTGGAGCTGATGACCTGAATCTGGACCTTGAGTCTACTCTTCTGTGAGAAAACAAAAATTTTCTCTTTGTTAAAGCCATCTACTTTTGGTATTTCTGTTATAGCAGCACTAGGTGACTAATACAGTCTGGAAGCTGCACTGAAACCTATCACCATAGGTGACTCTGCTGGTATTTGAAATACTAATGGCATCAAGCATCACAGCAACACACTAGTCATCATACTGTGACAAACTGGCAGATGCCTGAACAAACAGATGCAACACTGGAGGTATTACTTGTCAGTGGCAAAAAACTTGGCATACCGCTATCTGACCGTCTGACTGTGAGAGACCCATACTTGTGCCTACTCTGAAGACAGGTGACTTAGCAGAATGTACAAGTTATTGAACAATATCATTAACATCACATGTAGTAAAATTTTGCTCAAGATTAGTTTAAAAATGATGACAGCAGAACATGACTGGGAATTCCTAGAAACTCAAGCCAGATTCTAAAAAGGGTATAGAAAAAGGGATAGGCATTGCTGATGTTGAGTGGGTCTTGGCTGAAGGCAGAGAACATTTGAAAGATGTTTGCTTATACTTTCTGGACTACAGAAAGGCCTTCAACTGTGTGGATCATAATAAGTTATACCTAACATTGTAAACAGTGGGAATTCCAGAACACTTAACTGTGATCATGCAGTACCTGAATGCAGACCAAGAAGCCACTGCTCAGAAGAAACAAGGGATATTATGTGGTTTAAAATAAGGAAAAATATGTGTCACAGCTCTATCCTTTCATCATACTCCATCTTTATGCTGAGTAAATCAAACAAGAAGCTGGACTACATGAACCAGAACATGATAGAGGGGTTGGAAGAAGACTCGTTAATCTGTGAAATGCATATAATACAATCTCACTTGGTGAAAGCAAAGAGGCCTTGAACTTACTGATAAAGATTATGGCTTTCAATATGGATTACACTTCAATATAAAGAAAACAAAAATCCTCACAACTGGATCAGTAAACTATATCTTGATAAATGGAGAAATGATTGAACCTGTCAAGGATTTCTCATTGCTTGGGTCCACAGTCAATGCTCACGGAAGCTACAGTCAAGACAACAACAAACCATGTATTGCATTGGGCAAATCTGCTGCAAAAGTCCTCTTTAAAGTTCTGAAAAGCAAAGATGTTACTCTGAGGACTAAGATGTGCCTGACCCAAGCCACAGTACTTTCAATCACCTCATATGCATGCAAAAGTTGGACAATAACTAAGGAAGACTGAGGAACTGCTGCCTTTGAACTGCATTGTTGGTAAAGAGTATTGAATGTACCATAGACTTCCAGTAGAATGAACAAGTCTGTCTTGGAAGAAGTACAGCCAGAGCACTCCTTGGAAGTATAGGAGACCAGGTCTCATGTACTTTGGACTTGTTATTGGGAGGTATCAGTCCTTGGAGAAAAACATACATCATGCTTAGTAGAGGTCAGTGAAAAAGAGGAAGGCTGTCTGTGTGATGCATTCACACAGTGGCTGCAACAACAGGCTCAAACATACCAACAATCCTAAGGATGGCACAGGACTAGACAGTGGTTTGTTCTGTTGCACAGAGAGTCACTGTAAGTCAGAATTGACTCAACAGCACCTAACAGCAACAGACTGTTGGTATGACCATGCCAGTCCCACCAGCGGTAGGCTTCCATAAGACTCTGGGGTTGGACATCTCCAGGTGTTTATTTGGCTTTTCCTATTTCTTGGTTTTTAATTGGTTTCAGATGTGAGTACCCAATAGAGGCCCTGAATAAATAAAACAGATCATAAAATATGGCCAAGGAAAATGGGCGTGAGTAATCCCAGAGTGCATGGAAATGCACTTCCAGAAAGGCTCATAAATAATGAGGTGGAAACAGTAGTCTATTTTCTCTTTAATGGAAAGCCAATTAAGAACCCTCTCTGGACTGAAAACAGTCAGATTCCTTTGTTCCGTAATGAGCAGGTGGGGGTGGGTAAAAGGAAGCCACAAAGCTTGCCAAAACAAGGCAAAGAAAACACTTTGGTCACTGAGTCTGCAGAGAATGACAGAGGAGGAAGTTTGAAGCCTGGGCTACCCATCTCGTCTCCAGCTTCTCCAATGTTTTCTTAGGTTGATGGAGGAAGATCTTCAAACTTGAGCTAAAGAACTCATGGCATCCTACTGTTACTGGTCTAGTATTCTCTCCTGCCCCTCCGTCAAGGAGGCACTGAGAAAGCATCCCAGCTAAGACCACTGCTGCCAGGCTTGCCACCTTGGAGAGGTCGGAGGTGAGCACTGGATTCCATCACCATTCTCTCCATCAGTCATCCTATTAAACCCCAAAATAGCTTCCAAATCACTATCCTCTCTTCGTATATGTGTCTTCTCTGAACTGGCAATCCCAGCTTTATATTCAAGATACTTTCATGCAGAATAATATAGATTATCTCAATTGATTTGTGGAGGCAGAGTTAGTGTCCCCTACCTTATAAAGGAGGGAATTGCGAAAGAGAGGAAAGGTGACTTTCCAAGGTCCCTTAGCTGCTGAGCTGTAGAATTAGGGCTGGAAGTCAGTTCTCACTCTCCGTCACCTCCAGGTGGCCCGCGCTCATCTGTTGCCTGTAAATGGGAGTCACAATAGGACTCATCCCAGAACCATTACAGATGCAACATAGCGTTGCGGTTAAGAGCACAGGCTTTGAATTCAGGTAGACCTGGATGAGATTTTTGGTTTTATCCCTTGACAGCTTGGTCATGTTTCTTCATTGCTCTAGGCTTCAGTTTCTGTATTTGTAACATAGGGCTAGTTAACTTAATTCTTACCTAATAGGAAGAAATACATGGCAAGGACACTTCTAGTACTTACCATTATCAGACGACTTTGTGGCCAGCCCACCCATTGGAAGAGGCAATGGGTTCACCATGGGGCCACTGTGGATTTAGGAACTTGCTATTTAGTAAGTTCCAGACTATCCACCACGGCAGGGAAGAAGGGATGCCTGGAGTTGAGGCGGGCTGCTGAGTCTTTCTTGAGGGCCTGAGGGTCTTCAGTGCTCACTGATAGGAGCTACCAAAAGGAACAGGAGGCCCCTCATAGCCACATCTGTTCCTGCATAAAACAGACTTGGTTGCAGTGTTATGGAGACAGCAATCCACTCAGTACAGCTGCTCTGCTGTAGAGAAGCCAGGCTCAGGGCTTTGGGCAAATGACCACAGCTGAAAAAGCTATTGGCTTCATTTCTCATGAATGAAGAAACTCTGTGTTCCCCCTGCTTGCTGGGTAACTACTATCCACCCTCTGTGAGGGCTCAAGGAATTTCTTGAAACTCAGAGAAGTCTTCAGGAAGGGTGTGAGACCTCTGGGGACTTGACCATCGATGTTTGTCATTGGTCATCTGAGAATGGGGGCAATTTCCATTACTTCTTGCAGGTTGCTAGTTCAGCAGGGCAGGGAGAAGGACATAGTATTTGCAAAACTTCTATGCAGGATCAAGCACATTACCCCACATCCCATGAGGTTCACATCAACCATATATAGATGTAGAACTAGGGGATCTAGGAGTTTACATGGTTCACCCAAGATCAGATCCAGCATCAGTTGGGGTCTGATGGGTTGCAAGCAACAGAAACTCACTTTCAAAAACAAACAGTTTTGACAAGGTTGTGGGCAGCTTTAGGGATGGAAGTAGCCTGAAGCTACATGCTGACTGGAAACTGTAGGTGAGATAAATGAACTCTAACTTGTCACTCTGCCCAAAATTAACTTCTTGGGAAACCAAGTCTTACAGAATGGCCAGGTCCTCTGATCACATTGTGGGCTGGGAAGACATGGCACTTTGAAAGATGGCTCCATTCGGACTAAATCCAGTGGGGAAGGAGTAATACCAAGAAAAACTGGTGCACTGTTACCAAAAGGAGGAAAAGGGACACTGAAATGGTAAGCACAGATATCCGTTGGTCGCCACAGTTAAGTGGCAGAGCCGGAACTCAAACCATGTCAGTGTGAGTCAAAACCCCTGAGGGCTGCCATTAATATCCACCCACTAGCCCTCCGCCTCCAGGAGCCCTGACTTCTGTGTCCAGATTTGTGGCTTCCTCTTTAGTGGCCCCGTGATGCTGGCATTGCTTGGGAAGGGTTCATGCCCCTGCTGGAGAGGAAATAAACAGAGAGGCCAGTAGAAGGGGAAGCGAAAGAGATACAGCGGCAATTTAAGAATAAGAGAGCGGCATGCAGAAGTAGGGAGGGCCTGTGGCTTTCTCAATGTGGGAAAATGACAAATCACTAGGAAGTTTTGTAGGAAAAGGGGAACAAACAGGGGCCAGATACAGGCAAGGATTAGAGATGCAGGAACCATTGGAATTATCTTAAAAAGAAGAGAGATTTGCTACTCCAAAGTATTGGGGATGTCTTACAACACAGAACATTTAAACAATGTGAGCCATAGTAAAAATTGTGGATTTAAAAAAAAAATGCAGATGGGGATAGTAGGTAACTAAAAGCTGTGCTTGAGAAGTTTAAATTTTAGCTCAGAGCTTCCTGGTAGCTAAGGCAAAAAGGGAAACTTGATGGGTTATATAATTTTCACTGTCTCATAAAAGGAAGTGAATCTGCAAGTCAGAAGATACCAAATTTCTCCGAAGTTATGAAAGGAAATTAATCTGATGGGACATGAAGTAGCCAATGGGAAGCATCTCCCTCTAATTTTACTGAGCACAAGAAATATTTCTAAGGCTCTTGTGGAACTCTTATTGTCTTAACTCTTTGGAAAGTAGAGTGTTATTATCAACTACGCTTCTCAGAACCAGAACGGTTATGAAAGGTTATATGGTTCAAACGCTTCTTTCCACCTTGCTTCCATGGTGACCTCAGATCATCTCTGTCTCCTTCCCTTAGTCTGCTCCAGCTTGGAGGAGGCTGGTCCCTGCAGGCTGGACCTTTCAGAATCCTATGTTGGCTGGCTTCCGTCTGGGTTAGCAACTGGAGGGAGAGTGGACAATGTGAGGGAGGAGGACAGGGCCCTTTTCCCCATCCCGTTCGGCCTTGGGCAGTGGCTCTGTAGCACCTCGTTCCCTCCAAGGTCCAACCTTCACTGGTGGAGCCCCCACCCTTCCTCTCTCCCTCCAGTCGACAAATACTGATGGTTTCCTTTGCTACTCATCACTAGCTTGACTCAATGCCCACTCCCCACCCCGTTCTGTTGCTCAGCTCCTCTAGCTCCTGCAGAATCAAATCCTATTTTGGAGTATCTGTTCACGTGCTTAGTCTGAGTCTACCCAGAGGCACTTCAGAAGGGAGGACCGGTAATCTACTTCAGAAAAGCCCGTCATTCAAAACCCTATGGAAACAACAGCAAAACAGAAAAAAGTATGTTGATTCTGACACTTTCGGTGAATAATCATGAGTTGGTTTTTCATTTTGTTTTCAGTGTTTAGCTGGTTACTATTTCTTAAGTAGATGCTGCATGATACACCCACTAAATGCTTGTCCAGCCTCAACGCAAACACTGGCAGGAAGGACACTCCATCTGTCCTAGTCAGGGCAGCCCATATCATCTAGAAGGCAGGCCACTGATAGGGAAGCGGAAGGTAGTCCTTCAGCCAAGAGTTTGGAGTGTGGCTAGAACTTGGGTTGGAAAGGGGAGTGGGAAGAACCTTCTAGGCAGAAGAAATGTACCCAAAAAACCCAACTCTGCTGCCATCGAGTCACTTCTGACTCATACGAAGGTTTGTAATTGGGAGTGAGTATGGCAGACTTAGGAGGATTTTGCCTGATTGGAACAGAGGGTCCTGTATTTTTCAAGCAAAACACTTTTAGTAATCACCATGATCTAGCCTCATGAGAAAGTTCCCTGGGTGGCACAATTGGTTTACACTGGGCTACTAACCTAAACGTTGGTGGTTTAAACCTGTCCGGTGATAGTGCGAAAGAAAGATCTGGGGATCTGCTTCTGTAGAGACTACAGTCAAGAAAACCTTATGGAGCAGGTCTACTCTCTAACATGTGAGGTTATCTAAGATGTGTTATCAACAGCAACTTTTGTTACTGTTAGGTATCATGGGGACCAAGGGAAGGAGAGCCTGAGGCCTGAGCCTTCAAGGACCCCCACTGAAAGGAATTTGCCAAATACTCTGGGGACTTTAGGACTGGTCTACAATTTCTCTCAAGTGCTGTTCCAGTCCACATCCCCAGAAAGCCAGTGGATTATTTTGCCTGCTGTGGTTTCTGCAAATGCAGAGTCGTTCTCTTTGAGAACATTCTTAGATTTGAAAGGAGGGTGCAGGGAAGCCTGCCTCTGCACCTGGGAGGTTTGCTGGCCACCAAAAGGGGAGGTTGAGGTGTATTTGAATCTGTGACCGTTTGTTTGGAAAGCTAAGGGCCACATCGAGGTTTTGCCGGACCTGAAACCAGCGCCAGCTTCCTGGACGTACCGCCTACAGAGTCACCCAGATCCTGGGCTCAAAATGTGCCTGCCCTTGGTTTCATGCTCTTTTGTTGCCAGCTTGAAATTCTGCATCCTTTTTGAGCAAGGGGCCATGCATTTTCATTTTGCACCTGGACCCACAAATTGTGTAGCTGGTCCTGCATGAAATACGTCATTGGATTGGGGTGGGGCTCATTATAAAAGCAACACAAAACGATAAGAATTAAACAAGGCAGCAAACTTTGGAAGCATTACCTGGAAAATGCAGTGCCCCCAAAGAAATTTAAATCTCACCACAAAGTCCACCTTGTTTGGGAGGTGGCAGCATACCAAGCTCCACTGTGGTCTTTAAACTGTGGTCTGGGGAGTCCTGGAGGTGTGGGGGAAGGGCAGGGGACTCCTCTTTGCTCCCTCCCCTTGCCTACTTTGCGTCAGCCCTGAGAGGACATTCTTCTTTGCTCAGAATTAGTAATTGAGCTTCAGTCTTTTTTTTTTAAGGGTCCCATGACTCACCTAGTTTGAAAACCACTAGTTAGACAAACCACATCACACCATCACACCAGGCTTTGTGTTGCAGGGAATTGTCTTATTTCAGAGGGCCCCAGGTGCCCTGCTGACCTGGGGTGTCTCCAAAGCCAGGTAATAATAGGCCATCCTCTAATCTGAGACAACTCTGCTGTATTTGCAGAGAGCTTTGAAATGTTCTGGGAAAAAAAGCTCATCAGATGTACAAGGTATTATATTCACAGAGAGAGAAACCCTCCCAGCTCTTTATAAAATGGATTAAGCCAGTTTCTGAGGGCTGCAGGTTTGTGTGATCTTAATCCTTCTCCTTAGTCCTATCCTCCACCTTCCTCCTTTGTTTCAAGGATATGCCCCTTCCAGGAGTGAGGGCTGGGATGCCTTCTGGGCAGCCCTTTCCCTCCCCAGCTCTCCTCATGGGAAGAACTAAAAGAAATCCCCACCCTCACACCCACTTTGCCAGGGCTTCCTCTTTCTATGGTCACATTTCACATTCGCAGGCTCTGATCGGTGGAGGGAAACTTGAACAAAACATGGGAATGACACCGTCGTGTTTTCAGTGACTCAGACTAGAGCAGCAGATAGAAAAGCTGTGGATCGCAATCCTGTGGGATATTTGAGCGAATGTCAGTCAAATGTAGTTCACCCAGCTGTGTTTCTGTCAGTCCCCCTTAGCTGATGGTAAAGTGTCAAGAATGACATTAGCTCCTTGCAAAGGAGTGATACCAACCTCAGACCTACCCCCTTGAATGGATACCCAGATACAGCTCTCAAGGGTCAAAAGGTAGGTTTGCCAAGAAGGGCCCAAACCAAGACAAAGAGACCTGATGGCCACTTAAGGCCTGTGCTGGTTCAAAATCCTCATGTTGTTAAAGGGAAGAAAGGGGTTGCCATGAACAGCAGCTTCCCAGGGAAGTTATTCCCACAAGTGGCATCTCCATACTGGAACCCCTACCTTTGGTCTTGGGCTGAGACGGGAGAGAGCCTTGATGAGTGGCCCATGTATGAAGACAATGTAAAAACTTGTCTATCAGGTGGAAGAGATTCTGAGCTGCACTGTCCTCATTTCTGGTCTTATGAGTCCTATGGTATCTGATGAACAGCTTTGAATACATCATCATCTTCTATTTATTCTCAATTGATTCTATCTTTCTACACCAAGTACAAAGACTCAGACAGAATGACCACCTCTGTGACTGATTGACTCCACCAACACGTGTGACTTCTGAGGGTACTCCACACCAGGGTGTAGCCAAGCCAAGTGCCATCAAGTCGGATCCAACTCATGAACCTCCAAAACTGAAGATGAGTCCAACAATTCACCTCCACTCGCCATCAAATCAACGTATCTGCCTCTTGGCAGTTGAATGGGGAAAACTGGCTTGGTTCCTCTATCTTTGAATCAGACAGACTCACCGTCAAAAGATGGGCTGCCAACCATTACAGATGATGGCCACCCACTGCTGTAGTTAACAGATTCCTATTTACCCTTCAAAAATCCATCGCATTGGTCACGTCCTCCTGGGAGCCTTCCTGAACAGCTCCAGAAGTTGTTACTCCCTTCTTCTCTGGGCTCTGTGTATACTTCCGTCTCTGTATTTATCACGTGACACCAGCATCCCTTTCTTGCTTCTCTGATTTCCCTTTCTAGTGTGGATCAGCAAGGGTTAGAAAATGTTTGCTAAACTGAATATCCGGTTTATTGAATAAGATAATAGTCTGGGAGGTCTTATTAATGGTAAATGTATGATTTCTTGTAACTGACATGACCCACTTGACATGACTATGTGGTATTAACCGTCACGTTTTTTTGTGCGTGTTTCCCAATTATTTCTCATGAAACTCCTACACATTGGAAATCCCTCTTGAAGTGTCTCTTCTCTCCAGGATCCGAGCAGGTCAGTGGAGGCCCAAACTCTCTCTTCATGTTGACTTCCTCCAGAGGCTTACTGTCCTCTTCTGTCTTCCTTGACCATCATTTTTATCTGGGACCCTCTCTGAAAAAGAAATGGGTAAGCTTGGGGGCCAAAATCTTTTCTCACAGGAGGCTTTTTGGTTCTTGTGTGGTTTTTCCTTCCCAGTAACAAAGTTTGCCTGCAGAGAGGCATGTTCCTTCACACCATGTATTCGAGATGATTGACTTTGGTCTTTGCCTTCAAATAGCTGTTGCTTTCATGCAGGAGAAATCTGATATCTTTCTGTCTTTCTACAGGATGTACAAAGACTCAGAAAATGACCCCCTTTGTGACTGATTGAATCTGCCAACACTTGTGACTTCCAAGGGTGCTCCACACCAGGGTGCTCCACACCAGGGTGCTCCACACCAGGGTGCTCCACACCAGGGTGCTCCACACCAGGGTGCTCCACACCAGGGTGCTCCACACCAGGGTGCTCCACACCAGGGTGCTCCACACCAGGGTGCTCCACACCAGGGTGCTCCACACCAGGGTGCTCCACACCAGGGTGCTCCACACCAGGGTGCTCCACACCAGGGTGCTCCACACCAGGGTGCTCCACACCAGGGTGCTCCACACCAGGGTGCTCCACACCAGGGTGCTCCACACCAGGGTGCTCCACACCAGGGTGCTCCACACCAGGGTGCTCCACACCAGGGTGCTCCACACCAGGGTGCTCCACACCAGGGTGCTCCACACCAGGGTGCTCCACACCAGGGTGCTCCACACCAGGGTGCTCCACACCAGGGTGCTCCACACCAGGGTGCTCCACACCAGGGTGCTCCACACCAGGGTGCTCCACACCAGGGTGCTCCACACCAGGGTGCTCCACACCAGGGTGCTCCACACCAGGGTGCTCCACACCAGGGTGCTCCACACCAGGGTGCTCCACACCAGGGTGCTCCACACCAGGGTGCTCCACACCAGGGTGCTCCACACCAGGGTGCTCCACACCAGGGTGCTCCACACCAGGGTGCTCCACACCAGGGTGCTCCACACCAGGGTGCTCCACACCAGGGTGCTCCACACCAGGGTGCCAGTGGGTATAATCACAGAAGTCTTACCTCCTGGCACTTTACCTGCTTCACCCATAATTTGCAATGCTAGGATCTTCTGTTCTTTGGGTCATAAAAACCAACCAAACTGGTTGTCTGTTGCTGAGTCAATTTTGACTCATAGTAACCTGGTAGGACACAACAGAACTCCCCCATAGGTTTTCCAAGGAGCACATGGTGGATTCAAATTGCCAACTTTCGGTTAGCAGCCAAACACTTGACCACTACTACACAACCAAGGTTTCCTTTGGGAGTATAAACCAAACCCAAACCCACTGCTATTGAGTTGATTTTGACTTATAGTGACCCTAAAGACAGTAGAACTTCCCCATGGTTTCCAAGGAGCACATGGCAGACTTGAACGCCAACCTTCTGGTTAGCAGCCATAGCACTTAACCACTAGACCACCAAGGGTTTCCTTTGCAGCACAGGGGCTATGAAAACTTCCTTTGGCCCATTAGGCATTTTAGAAGAGGAGACCTGTCATCGTGGCAATCATGTCCTCAGAGCATCTCCTGTAAGTAACAGCAGGAGGTGGGGCTCTGTGCTTGGGGTTGCCCCAGAGTCATCTTTGCCCAACCCTTAACAGCTCCAGCTGCAATGGCTCTTCACCAAAGACGACTCAAGATCAATGGCATCCCTTGTCTGGAGCTCACAATGGCTAATTAATTATACTTAGCCACACAAAAAACTGGTCCAGCAGGTGCTCACACAGTGATGCTGTCAGTTATAAGTGGCTGATGAAAAAACTTAGGAGAGCTGGACCAAGAAGCCAGGAAGTACCTGCTAAAAGAGAAAGTCAAGTCCTCCACTCCTAGATAGGAGTTAAATTGGGGAATGTTTTAATTATCTACTGCTGTGTAAAAAAACCAACTCAAAGCTTAGTTGCCAGCAGCTGATTATTCTCATGATTCAGCCACTTGGACTGGGTTCAGCTGTGTGGTTCTTCTGCTTCACCTGTTGTCTTTTGGAACATCCAAGATGAATTCTTTACTCATATGTCTGCTGTCTCAGTGGGCAGGCAACTGTTTCTCCAGCAATTAGGCAGAATGGTTGGCACACAGGAGATTCTCGGGAAATATTTAAATGGCATAATGAATAAACAAGTGCACACAAATCCTGGGGTTTGGTAAAAGGGAGAAGAGCTAATTTTTCCCATTCAAACAGGCTAGCTCCCAGCCTGGTGAATGTTAGATATGGCTCTTGTGAAGAGTATTCTCAGGAGGATTGGGAAAGAACATAGCTTGATAAAATCTAGCTGCGACCTGGGACCTGGCCCTCTTTCTTGGTAGCTAGTAGTGCCATCTTCAGAATGAGGCCTCTGGGACCTGTTCAGAGCACAGGGTGACCAATCCAGTGGCTTTTGTTGTCCCAAGCACCAGAAGACCCTCCCTTCTGTTTCCTGATTGGCAAGAGGAACTCAACTCCCATTTTTGCCTGAGTTTCTAGCTTTAGTTGTTATAATTTTGAGGAGCTGGAGGGTAGAGATGACAAAGCAGAGAACTGGAAAGTTAGAAGTTAAAGAACAATTCTGGAGTTTTAAGACAGATTCTGGGAAATCTGGTCTGCTTGAATAGCCTGAGGCTTCTAAGGATAAAGTCAAAGGGAGATCAGGGGTGATGGCCAACCCTCTGGAAGATAATTGGAGATCGAGAATGCTCCAACCATACGAGAGGGAGTCTACCAAGACATCTAAAAATCTACTCTGAGGAAGGAGAGACCCCCTCAGCAGGAGGAAACTGTAAAATAAGAAAGCTGATTTGGAGAAAATAAGGTGCTGTCATCCGTTTCCCATAATTCTATGGATTTTTTTGGCAGCAGCTGGATACTAGCTGTGTTTGTTCCCTATTGCTGTTGTTCAGAAATATGGCTACTGTGGTATTCCAGATCACTACAAGTTTACTAAATACAACACAGATTTATCGTTTTACAGATCTGGAGATTAGAAGGTGTTGAAAGAGCTGCATTCCTTCTGGAAGATTCAGGGAAGAATTGTTTCCTTGATGTTTTCAGTTCTAAAAGACTGCCTGCATTCCTTGGCTCAGGGTCCCTCCCACGCATCACTCCAATCTCTGGCTCTCCTGCCTCCCTCTTAAAGGACTTTGTTGGTTACATTTGGGCTACCGAGGCAATCCAGGATAATCTCTTCATCTTAAAGTCTTAATTTAACCACATCTCTTTTACCATACAAAGTAACATATTCACAGGTTTGGGGAATTAGGATGGAGACATTTTTTGGACAGGTCATTTTTTCTGTCTTTCACAGTATTACAAAAGTAGGATGGCTGTCTCAGCCTTGAACAACCCACGAAGGTCTCCAGGGGAGGTTGTGAGCCACCTGGGGTCTGTGGAAACTTGAGAAGGTTGGTGGTGCAACTCTAAGATCAGAAACAAGGCTGGGTGGAGACTCAGAGCAAATGCTCTAATCATTTTAGCCAGAATGGCTATTTATCAAAGATCACTGTGACATAAAAATTTAGGATTGCAGTCAGGATCCCATTATCTAACAGACCCCACTCTCCCTGGGCTGCTGGGATGAGGACAGGCATCCCAAAGAAATGAGCGTGGCCATCATTTCCTCTCTTCTGGGGCTCAGACTGTCATGTGAAAAGGTGGGATTTCACTGCAAATTTTTTGCTACTCATGATGAACACAAATCTCTAATCCTTCCTGAATCATTCTATTATGGAAAACCAGGGGTTTTTATTTTTCAAAGACTAAATTATAAGGCATAGGCTTTTGCAAACTATACCTCCTGAGAGACTCACGCTAAGTCAGACATATCTCCTGACAAGAGCCCCTGAACCAAGGAATTCGCAGGGTCTCTTCCAAATTTGATTTCCTAGAATGGCACTGTCCAATACAGTAGCCACTAGCCAATGTGGCTATTTAAATAATAATTTTAAAACATCTACTTCCTCAGTCACATCAGCCACATTTCAAGGGCTCAGTTGTCACAGTTTTGCATAACACAGATTAGTTCTATGGGACATTAAAACAAAGTTCTATTGAACAGTGTTGTTTTGGTATTAACTGCGGGAGTGTGTGCTCACACTTCCCTCTGGCTGGGGCATCTGCTCCAAATCTTGGCCAACTTCCCAGGCCTTGAGGTGCCTATTCTCCGTAAGATGTGAATCACTGCGACCTTCCCTGGTGAACAGTGCTTCAAGAGGAGGACCCAACAGAACCTACAAGCTCTGATAATAGGATTCAGGTCCTGGTCCCCAGGGAAAGACTCCTAGTGGGGGCAAGGTGTTGCTTATTTTGGGTGGGGGAGGGGACAGTAAACTGTCGCTGTGAGATGAGTTCCTGTCATTTCAGGCTCCCACTTGTGTCTTCTTCTCTTTGCAAGCAGTCTCCTCACTTCTGTTCTCTGGGGGTGAACCTAGGACCGGTACGGAGGGAAGCGGCTCTGGCCCCGCAGTCCTCCCCTGAGGCACTGCCTCCACCCAGGCCCTGAACCAGAACAGCGGTCTCCACGAGCTCTCAGGAGGGAGGCCCCAGCCCTGTGTGTGGGTACTCGTGCTTTCTGGGGAGAGGTGCACAGAAACACACCTCCATTCTGAAAGCACCGCTCCAGAGACTCCCAGTGGGGAAGCCTACTAAAATTCTGAGGACCGGCGTGAGAACGCGGGCATCCGACGGCAGGTGAGGCCAAGAAGCGTTGGAGGGCTACAAGCCCCGCCCCTGCCAGCGACCGGCACTCACCTGGACCAACCAAGGCAGCAAGGCTCCGCCTCCCAGGTTTCAGCCAATCAGCACGTAAGGGGTGCACATGCTCCGTCCCTAGCCGGATGGTCCTGTAGGGCTGAGTTAGAAAAAAACACGCAGGGAGGGCAGCGGGCAGGGTGCGCGCCTTAGGGTGACCCTGACCCCTGCAAATAGCTGACCATCCGCTGGGCAGGGGCCACAGGTGGCTGGATGGGGTCTTCAGGTCACTTCCTCCTCAAGCTAAACAGCATATCCTGGGAGGATCTGCAGAAGATGGGTAGAATAGGGGTGGAATGACGGGCTCTGCCCACAGTGGCTCAAAATGCCCACCCCCTCCCAGAGCCCTGAGACTTGCCCCTTTCCCTAGGACAGGGACTAAGAAAATGCACTTGCTTTCCTGAATGGACATATTTTATAGCTGACTCAGACTCTTCTAGAACTCTGAGTAGTGAGAACTACGTATCAAACTCTGCAGAAGGAAGAGGAAAGAAAGGGTTTTTATCCAAGTACACTCTGAGCAGAAAAGTTTATTTGAATGGTTCTTCCTGCTTTAAAACAACAATAACAAAGAACCCAGTCACTGTGATGCCATTAACTTTTTAAAAGCCCCACATTCCCGTTTCTCAAAATTTTGTACCATACTATGTTGAGGGAAAGTGAGAATATCTTTTGACTGTAACCTCCCGACTTTTGGCTTTGGCAATGTATTTTTCAGTTGTAAAAATATTGCAAGACTTCAGAAAAACAAGGAAAAAGATATGCACTGGCTTTATTTTTCCCCTTCTCTTTCACATGACCCACTTGGCTGGCTTTACATGACCTGATGATGACAAGAACTATGCTTCGTCAAGTCAAGTTTGAGAATACAGAATGAGACTTTGTAACTCATTTCTTTGGAAGACTGGGGAGAAGGAAGACAAAGAAGGGAAACTGCTTCCAGAGGTAGACATACGGAGCATTGGTAAACATTGCCACAGGGCGGGTCCTGTCCAGAGACTCTTTGTTTTTTAAGCAGCAGACCCCTTATATTCAAATAAAAGATTAAAATAGTGTTGCATAGAAGTTAAGTAAAATTTTAAGTTATCTAAAACAGAAGCAATGCTTCTGAGAGCCGTTAGTATTCCCCTAACCTCTCTGCCTCCTGAACAGCTCAGAGATCCTCAGCACAGCCTGCCAACCACCACATCTAAGCCAACTCCTGAATCTGCTGAGGACGAAACTGAGGTAGAGAGAGGAGGAAGCGATTCGCTGGGGAAGGGTTGGAAGTTTTCTCCAAAAGCACATAGCCAAAGCCGTGGCAGAGAAGAACCTGGAAACCTGGAATAGAAATGAGGGGGTGGGGTGGGGGAGAATGGGAGAGCAGAAGAGTGGACCACAAGGTGACCTCAGGAATGTGACTGAGCAGGCTGTGGTGGAGAGCATGGGAAGACGAGGCTGGGGACTTCATTAGTTCGTTCCCCGGTCCTCACCAGCTGCTCCAATTCTTGGGCCCCTCGGGAGCTTAAGGTTTATGGGAACAACTTCTTGTACACCCAGCTACAATTTATCCATTGGCCTCAAGGACGAAGGAAGAGATGCAGTTGGCCATCACTTCCAGTCACTAGCTTGGAGGAGTTGTTGTTGGGTGCTGTTCATTTTGACTCATAGTGACCCCTTGTGACAGAGTAGAACTGCCGTATGTGGCTTTTTGGCTGTTTTGGGAGTAGACTGCGAGGTCTTCCTCCTACAGTGCCACTGGGCAGGTTTGAACTGCCAACCTTTGGGTTAGCAGCCAAGCGCTGAAGCACCTGGGCCACCAGGAGTGTAAAACGGTTACATCTGTGTCCCTGCTCTAGTTACACACCCACGGCAGGCATTACTAATTGATCACAGTATCTTTTCCTGCTGAGCGTAGGTACAACCTGAAAATTATTTTCAAACACAGCTCTCTCAGCGGCTGTTACCCGTCAATCATGAGCTGACCCTTCAATGGAAATCTGACTTTGCTCTTTCCAGTTTGTGCCTGTACCGACTGTCGTCAGCAGGCGTGCTCGCACCTGGCATCACTGCCACCACTTCCACATTCTGCACCTCAGAGAAGCCTGGAACTGCATTTTCCAAATTGCTTTCCCAGTCCTTCTACGAGTGCCAATGTGCACCAACACGAGGCAGCCTTGTGAGATCTGAAAGATGCAGAAGGAAAAGCACCTTCATCCTCTGACCAGGATGCATGGGCAAAAGTCAGACCCTTGAGGATCACGTGGTCTTGTGCATCAGGCTGCAGAAGCAGTGGCAGCAGTGGCTGCTGGGATTGCAAGGTTCTTTGCAGCTTCCAGGTGAGCTCCTGTAAGTCACCTATCTCTACAAGCTGCTCCCCACTCCTTCCAGCAATGGTGTGTATGTCTCCAATTCCCTGTATTAAAGCCCTTCCTACCTGGAATACCTAGAGTGGCTTCTGCTTTGCTGCCCAGCATCTGGTGGCCACAGTGATGTTAACACCTGAGAGCAAGGAACCCAACTTAGCTGCAAGATGGATAGTCTCCACTTTCCAAAACATAAAAGGTGGATTCCCATTGAGCTGAGCCTTCCTGTTTTCTATGTTCCGTCCATGGCCCACCCACACAGAATGCATCCAAAGAAACAATTAGAGAGAGGGTTCCAAAGAATCAGAATAGGCATCATAGAATTAAGAGCCAGTGAGACCTTTGTGCACAAACAAGTTGGTTCTGTTCATTTTGCTGATGGGAAAAACTGAGGCCCAGAGAGGAGAGTTACCCTAGCAGTTGGTCCCAGAGCCATGGTTCAAAGCCTGGCTTGCTGACCTGGCCCAGTTCTTTCTGGCCTGGTCCAGTTCTTGCTTCTTGCACATGCTTTGAGGAATGGGTGGCCTCCCTCAAACAGGTATGTTGACAATGCACCTGAGGAATGCGCTTCTAATTCAATAGAATATAGGAGACCAAATGGGCAGTTGCTGTCCACAAGCAGGATGAGAAAGTAGAAGGCCCAGAAACTGGACAGATGGACACAGGGAACCCAGGCTGGAAAGGGAGAGCATGTTGACACATTGTGGGGATTGCAACCAATGTCACAAAGGGTATGTGTATAAGTTTTTGAAGGAGAAAGTAACGAGCTGTACCCTTCTACCTAAAGCATCATAAGAAAACAAAAAAACAAGACACGTTGAAGCCCTAATCGCAGTACGTGTGACTATGACCTTCCTGGACACAGGATTTTGCAGATACAATTAGTTAACATGAGATCAGACTGGAGCTGTGTCCTTATAAAAACAGAAGACAAACACAGAGGAAAGATGGCCATGTGAAGATAGAGGCAGACAGTGAAGTGACAGCGCCTCAAGTCAAGGAGTACCTGGGGCCACCGGAAGCTGGACGAAGCCTCCGAGACAGCATGGCTCTGCTGACATCCCAAGTCAGACTTGTAGCCTGTAGAGCTGGGACAGAATGAATTCTTGCTGTTTGAAGCCACTCAGTTTTTGCTCCTTTGTTACGACGGCTCTAAAAATGAGCTCAGAACCCTAGTGTCTCAAGTGGATTTATGTAAGCGTGCAAGCAAGCTGAAACAGACTCTAGAGCAGGCAGACTCACCTTGACCTGAGATGGCAACACCTGGATAAATGGCAACCCAGGTAACTAAATTGATGGGACACGAAAGCGCTAGTCTATGGGGGAGGGGAGAGCAGCTTGGGGCACAGGTCTCCTGACAGCCCAAGAATATGAAAACCACATTGTCTTAATCCCAGCTCAACTATGGAAACCCTATCACTTTTCAGCATGTTAACAGGCAACTCATCCTTAAGAAATCCTTGTTTCTGTAACCAATTGTTAGAAACTAGGTCCTGAAATCAACGTCAGCTGAGCCACTTTCGTATTGTCGTCACCCCCGCACCCCCACTGGTCTGCATAGGATCAGATTCTTGGTGGCAAGCCATGGAAACAGACTCGGGCTGATTTAGCAGAGAAGGAATTTGTTGGAAAGCGACTGGGGGGTAACTGCATTCACCAGAAAGGCGGAAGAACTATGTTCAAAAGGGGAGCCCTGGACAGTGATTGCCCAGGAAGGCTGCGCAGCCCTGGGTACCACGGTTGGGGGCGTGCACCCAGGATGGCCCTGCGTGCTGCACCTCTGCCGTCGCTGCCCCTGAATGGCTGCTATGGCCCCAGTGGGATGGATTCTGTTTGAGATGCCAGCTCCAGCTTCACCATCTCTGGGGCATTCCAGGGAGGCTAGATGCCCACTTCCCCTGAGTGCCATCAGCTAGTGGGCCCTCTAGTGGGCTCTAATGCTGGGCAGCCACATGACCCAGACCCACCCAAGGCACCGTCTTGGTGGTGTGGCTTCAGAGGCTTGTCTCCTCAATCTGCTATGACTTTCTTTTGCCCAAATGCCAGCAAGTCTACCGTAATGGGAGTTCTGTGACCTGGGGCTTTACCTCCTGCTAGAACAGTTTCTCCTTCGTGTAAAAGAAGAGAAATTTGATTCTTTTCCACAACAGCAGTTTAGCCCTTCACCTAGATAGATGCACCATCATTTTTGTGAACTGCACCTTGTAGTTGGGTGTCGTGTGCCCCCTCAGCCCTTGGGAAAGTGGACCACACTTCCACCGAGGCGGAGCTGGGTGGGAGAGGGTCACAAGTGCAGGCCCTGGAGTCCCTCAGTGTGCTTTTCCTATCCCCAAGAAAGCCCAGGGGAGCTACAGACACCGGTCAACTTAAGGGGATGTGTCTGTGACTCTTCTGAACCTGTAGCAACCAAAGCAGTTTGGTTCTGACTGAGGTGGACACATACCTGTCACTGTGATAACGGGGTACTAGCTTCCCTTTCTGGCACGTTTCCTACATGCCAGGTATCAAACAAAGCACCTAACTCATATGAGTACCTTTAATCTTCTCCACTTTGCATATAAGACAGCTGTTACCCAAGGCCACACAACTAGTGTGGGGCTGGGATTTGAACCTAGGGAAAACCCATTCTTCTTCTGCTACACTAGAAACCTTACCAGAGGCATACTCCTCCACTGTGCACAGGCTTACTTTCCTCCTACAACTCCAGTGTTCTGAGAGCCAGCTAATCCTTGGGGCGCCTGGGCCTACCTGATTGCTGGCAGCTCAGACCCGTCGGTGGGCAGCTGCCCAGGTGGTGCTGGAGCAGGAGGCGGGGCTTCAAACTGGCTCGGTTCATTCTGGTTCCAACCCCTGTGGAGAACTGCATTTCTAACAAGTTCCACCCCAGATTTATTGAATCAGAATCCAGAGTTTAATAAGATCCCCAGGTGATTCTTATGTATAACTTCCTGAGAATTCCTTTAAATATGCAAATTCTCAGCAGGGAAACAAACAAACAAACAAAAATGTTGGAAGTCCAGGTGGAGAGAGGGAGAGAACTTCAATAGGCACCTTTTAAATGCTGGGGAGGTACCAGGAACTTCTCATACCCTGGCACTTAATCCCCACAAGGGGCCCATTTTACAGTTGTGGAAACTGAGGTTCAGAGAAGTCAAATCACGTGGCTGACTGAAGTCCTTCATCTGGAATGGGTCTATGAACTTAGGTCTGCCTGAACCCACCCACACCAAGCTGTTTTCTACTCAGCATTCGCCTCCTCACATATTAATCCCTCAATAAGGTGCTGAAATATGTCCAACAGGGGGATGGTAAGGATTTTCCTGAGTGAGGAAGTGGCCTTGCTTTGTCTCCAAGAAAAAAATGAAACAAAACGCTAAACCCACTGCTGTTGAATGGATTTCAACTCATAGTGAATCTATTAGTAGAACTGCCCCATAGAATTTCCAAGGAGCACATGGTGAACTTGAACTACTGACCTCTTGGTCAGTAGCTGTAGCACTTAACCACTCTGCCACTGGGGTCGCTTTGTCTCAAGGTGCTGCAGATTAGGAGAGGTCAGAAGTGGGTTGGGAGTCGGAGGGTGGGAGGTTAGGGGGGCTGGGGTGGTAAGAGATGAGCGATTGGGGTGTGAGTTGGAGATAACGAATAGGGGGATGGAGAACGGGGTAGAGTGAGGGATGGGGGTGGGGTCAGCTGAGAAAGGCTCCTACCAATAGCCATGCAGTCTCTCAGAATCATTTGCTAAGGCAGAGGGAGCACTTGGGTTGTCTCCAGTAACCCCGATTCCACTATTGTCTCCTTTTAACCCATTCCCTTACACGAGCCAGTGAACTTTAAAGTCATAACCAGGTGGTGACACTCCCCAGTTGAAAGTGTTCCGGTGCAGCTTCCCCTGTGAGAGTACAACCCAGCTTGGGGGCCGAGCAGCTCCGCCTCCACCGGACTCCCACGTCTCCCACAGGGCTCGCTGGCCCTGTTTCCACCTGCGGCTACCTGGCCAGGCTGTTTTCCAGGGACAGGCTCCTCTATGCCTTGGGGCCTGTGCCTTGCTCTTCCCTCTGCCTGGAAAGCCTTTCCTGGCTGCTGGGCCCCACAGGTCTCAGTTCCAGGGCCATCCCACAGCCCTCGACTGACTTCATAGCCCTTCTCCTGACTTGAAACAGCCAAGGTTTCCCTGTTGGTGGCTTCTCTGGCACCCCCTCAGGCTGTGAGACTACTAGGTGGGGGAATCGACCTGCCTCTCTGCTGCTGGGTGCTCAAGATCTAGTCCATAGTAGGTGCTCTGTAACTATCTTTTGAATGAAGAAGTGACTGAGTTTTTGACTGCCTCCATCAGTGGCTGCTCTTGGTGGTACCCGTGAGACGGTGCTCGACTCCCCCAACCCACATGTGACTGAAGGGAAGGGTGCCCCGGACAGAACCCTTCTCCAGCTCTGACTTTGGTCACTGATGTGGCCCCTGTCTTTGGGGTGAGCTGGGCAGTGACTCATAGAGCCACTGTGTTAGAGGGCTCCCAGCGTGGGACCTGATTCCATCTGAAGTCTCTTTGGTTTGTGCTGATGCCACCCAGCAACACTTGACCTGTAGCTGCAACAGGAAGCTGGGAAGGACGGGAAGTCCCTGAGTGGTGGAAATGGTTAATGTACTAGGCTCCTAACCGAAAAGTTCAGGTTTACTCAGGGGCACCTCGCGGGAAGGCCTGGAGATCAACTTCTGAAAGGTCAGCTGTTGAAAACCCTCCGGAGCCCAGTTCTACTCCGATACACATGGACTTGCCATGAACTGGAATCTACTCCACAGTGACCAGGTTGGGTAGAAGAGAGAAAAGCTGAAGTTTGGGTTTACGATATGCGAGTACTGAGCATCGAGAAACTGGTGTTCCCTTCTCGGCTCTGCGATCAGCTTGCTGTGCGCCCTTTGGCAGGTTACTTCCCTTCTGTGAGCCTCAGTTTCCACACTTTATAAACCCAGATGGAAGATTACAGGGCTCCATCCTTCGCTGCTGCAGAGCCCAGGATGCTAGTTTGGTCCTTGGCCATTTGGCCACTGAGTGAAGAAAGCAAGGAAGGGATTTCATTTCACAGCTTGGGCCTGGGAACAGGACCAGACGTTCACTGACAAAGTTAATCTGAGTTTCAGGGAGGTGACCAGTAATGTCACTGTCAGAAGCGTCACCCAAGAAGAGGACAGGTGAGGACGTTGCAGAGGAAAGCTTAGCGCCCCCACCCAAGGGCTGTGCTCAACGCCCAGGCCAGCCAGCCAGCCAGCCAAGTGCGCCACTGTTTATTCAGAGTGGAGAGCAGCCTTTGGAGGCTCAAGTGTCGTTAGTTGCTGGTTTTGATCACTGGGAAATGGTGAAAGCAACCAATAATAAAGTCCATTTGCTGGCAATTTCAGATGTTTGGGGCATTTAATTAGCATAATTGACCTAAACTGGAGCTTCTTCTCCACCTGAATTTAAAAATACATCACTGCCCTCCTGCCCAATACATCTGAGAAATTTTCTTTTTTTAATGAGGTTTTAACTAAAGCCCAATATCAAAACACCATATAACACTTTTATCTCATTGACGACATTTGAAGCTTATTAAAATATTATTGCTTTAAGGCTTATTTTGATTTTTTTTGCCCAAGAGTATGTGCAGAGCCTTGGTGCCCAGATGATAACAAAGAAACCTTAAACATGAAGAAAACATACACATGAAAGGTAATATGTTCCCCATTAGTCCCAGTATCATTTCCCCAGGATTACTGCTTTCCAAATATAGCATTAGTTTAAAAATAAAAGGCCATTTACAGTAATGGGACACTTGCTACTACTTTGGAGCATGTGGGCCCTCCATGGGGGTTACACAACAGCTTCATTAAGGAGGGACTGCAGGGGAGATGGCTGCCTCAAAAAAATCCCAGCAGGCCTCCTGAAAGACCCCTCAGCTAGGCCACCTACCCCGACCCAAGGCCCGTGTCTAACCAGCCTCTTAATTCTGCTCTCAGACCTGACTTTTTGTACATTGTTTCACCCAGAGATGCAAACATTTTGGAAGCTGACAATCAATTGGGCACCACCAAGAAAGATGAGCAACATTCTGGAACCCTGTGTTCTGGCCTCATGGGTGGGAGAGAGTGAGGCTGCCATCTATGGGAAAGGGGTCCTTTGGGGTTTGGGACTCTCATTTGTGCTGGGGGACCCAGGGGCTACAGGCCCCAAATGAGAAGATTTAAATCAGGAAAAACATTGGGCCTTGAGTTTAAGCTTTGATTATTTGATCCAGAAATGTAGGGGTTTTTTTTTTTTTTTTGGAAAGGATAAAGGCTATTTTTAGCCCAATGAAAGAACCTAGGTAAGAGACAGTCATGTGCAGAGAAAGGCTCTCCCAGCGGCGTCTATGGGCTGGCCTGTGTTGAGCACCCACCGGAAGCTGCCATCCTGCTGAGGTGTCCTGAAGAGACTCACGTTGCCCATTTGCTATTTTGGTTCAACAATGCAGGCCCTTCCGGTCTCAGGAGCCGGCTGCCTGGCACTCACCAGACGCTCAGCTTCGAAAGGCCTCACAGAGCCAGGGACAGCGCTGCGGTCCTATAGGGAGGGTGAAGCTCTTCTGGTTTTAAATCCCCAACGAAATGCCAACCATATCTTCTTGTCAGCAGAGAGGGGAAGACCAAGAGGGAGTGATGGACGAGAATGGGGAGGTGGTAACAAGAGCCAAAGCTGATGGTCCCAAAGCTCTCATTCTCCCCAGAGGCCCATAGCCCTGCCCACTGGACAGGAGGGTCTGCTTCACTGGGCACTGCCTGAGTTCCAAGTGAGTGCCTTTTGCATGGAGCTGGCTGTAAGTTAGTTGGGGGTTGAATGGTATCTGAACATCAGTCTTGGAGGTAGTCCTTCTGATGGACAGATTTGGACTCCCTTGTCTAGCCTCATCTAGTTATTGGCTCTCATGCTCAAAATTCCTGCTTCAGGCCAAGATTCTTCTTCATCCACCCTTGTGTTTGTGGCCCAGTGGCTGGCACAGAGCAGGCATTGAGAACACAAACCCCCTCCTCAGCCTGAGTAGTGGACTCATGAAAAAGGCCAGAGATTTGCCAACATACTCAGTTCTAGATGGTCACCTAAGTGCCAACTCAACTCCCATTTACTGCTGTCCCAGTTCACTGCTAAGTGTTCTTACATAGGCTCTCTCATTCAGTCCTTACACCACCACTCTGACCAACGGTAACCTCACCATCCTTAACTTAGGATACTGGGGTGCAAGAAGGTCAGCTGGCTTGAACTCACACAGCTCGTGAGTGGTGCATCTGGACTTTCAACCCAAGCACTGTGGCTCCAGCACCTGAACCTTGGCCGTCACGCCACACCATCTCCCTTGTCTCTCATTGGCTCACACTCCTGAGCTCCTAGCAGTGGTTTCCAAGCCCTGTGGCAGATGAGGAGAGGAAAGTGATCCCTTTGGAAGATGCTTGGTGTCACTGTGTTAGTCTAGGGATGGTTCTGCCTGGGGAGCTCAACACCAACATGGTGTGGGTGAAACATGCAGCCAGTGGGTACCAAGTACTCTGCTCTGGAACTTTGATGTCCCAAGGAGAAATACAAGTCAGTTTTAGTCATGATTGCTGCCCTTCAGGAGCTTGTGTGGGTGGAGAAAGTAAGTAGTGACCAAGGGCCGTAGTCCCTGATGCCAAAGAGTGGGATAGTTGCAAAGGAATTGCCTCTAAGATGAAGGTGTTGCCTCCCGAAAGACCACAATTGATGGTCTGAAGGCTGGAGAGTTCCCGTGGGAACATGGCCCCTAGACCTGATGCTGCTGCTGATAATAGATCATTATGAGGTCAACTCTTCAGATAGGAATGGATTGGACTCAGGGACACAGAGTGACCATATCGTGTGTGCACTTTTTGGTACTATGCATCTATAGGATGTCGTCCTACTGGCCTCTTACTAGAGAGGAGTGGAGAGGGTACAGAGGAGGTGACATGGATAGAACAGAAGGGAGGTGTGTGCTGTCACTGGACAAGGAGAGCAGAAGGAGCTGCAGATAGGAGGGCATGCAAATTTAACTTGTATTATAAACTTACACTCCATCACAATAAAAACAAACAAGCAAACAAACAAAAAAAGATGGAGTTGCTGTTCGTTGTAGAGATCCCATAGCCTTAATCATTAACTTGCCACCGTTGTTCGGTGATGTCAAGTCTGCTTTGACTCACAGTGACCCTTTGTGGCCAAGTAGCACTGCTACTTGGAGTTCTCTAGGCTGTCAATTGTTACAGGAGTGGATTGCCAAGCTTTTCTCCCACGGAGCCTCTGACTGGTCTTGAAGTGGCAACGTGTCAGTTGACAATTGAGTGCTTAACGCATTGCACCAACAGGGCTCCCTCATCTCTAGCTTATTGTTGGGATGACAGAGGCACAAAGAGGGTAAGTGTTTTCTCCCAGACTGTCCCCTAAATCAGCTCTTCTTGAGAAGCGGAGGCTGGATGGAAAAAGATTCGGAGGATGAAGGAGAGTCAAGATTGATCAGCAATGTCTACCAGAAGCTTCTGGAAGTGTCTGGGTGACTGCTGATCAAAAGACTGGCAGTTTAAACTCATCCAGAGGTGCCTTCCCACCAAAGGCCTGGTGATCTGCTTTTGAAAAGTCACTATGGGGCACCCTTCTATTCTGCAACTCATGGGGTCATTGTCAGAACTGACTCCACGGCAACTTCTTTTGACTGGAGCCTGGGAAGGAGGGTGGTGGCCTCCTGCCACATATTTGTCATCCCTGGGATGAGGTGTGCTTAAAGGACAGCAAATGCCTTAGCTCTTTTGATCTACTGACCCCACCTGGGAGCATGGGCATAGGGGCTTGCTGCTACATATTATTTTTCATGGATAATTTCCTGCATATACAGGCTCACCTAGTGCTGACATCACCTGCGTTACATGCAAAGTGTAGAACTTTCCTGCTCAAGAAGGCAGAGTGATCTCTTTTGGGTCATAGCTGGCCCTTGGCAGTGGGAGCATGGAGCTGCAGAGCTGGAGCCACAGACCCACAGACCCACCGTATAGCCACTTGCCTTTTGCATTTCAGATGGGCTTCCACAGTTACCACCTCAAGACACCTCGTTTCTGCTGAATCAGGGCCTGTTCAGATTCTGCCCACCTGTAATGAATGAGATTCTCAAGGGAACATTGCCATATTGGACATGGGAGCTTCCCACGTGTGGAAAGAGGATAATCTAAAAGCCAGAGGTTATGACTTTTGATCCAAGAATTGGCTTTGAAATTCTCAAAAGTCCTCTGGAACCAATTTGGGTTGCTTCTGTTCATTCTTCTGTGAAAAATGAGCTGACATGAATTTATCTTTGGACAACTTGGGCAGAGACTGGTGAGGCCTTTTGACTAATGTGGCCGGAATACAGTCAAGGGCCTGATGGGGATCAGGTAGCCACAACTCCCTGGACCCAAATTCCACCTGGCCACTCTCCAGCCCAAAGCAAGTGCCCTGGATTGGCCAGTGGCAGAAAGACTTCCTTGGTTGGTGGTCCTTTGCACATTTTCTGCGTTGCATTGCTCTGCACCCTGAGTGGGACATCTGACCTAGCAGTGTGGAAGGCTTTAGGGTTTTGAACCTGCCTCACATCAAATATATCCCTCCTCCACTCAAGAGAAAACTCCCACCACTTGGCTGTAGGCTCAGTGGGCATTTGATTGTCTAGAACACATCAAACAGCCTAAGTCTCCCTTGTAAAACTTTTACAAGAAAATCATTGAAGACCAGTCAGGCTCCCCATTTTCTCTCCTCCTCCTGCAGTTCCAAAGCTGAGCTGATGGTCTTGATTTCCACACTTTGGTGTTGGCCAGAGAGCTCTGGGCTGCCGAGAGTGCAGTGGCAGAAATCTCGGCCCCTGGATCATTAGACTTGCAGGCCACGGCTTGTGGGATCTAGTGATTTGGACATATTTTATTTAACCAGCTTAGTAAAAGGTAATATTCAGCAGCTGTGATCTATAGCAGAATTACAATTTTCAGGGTCAAGGAGGGATTTTGATACTAGGAGGCTGGGCAGAATTGCTATGAAATCTCATGAGCTGTCTTTAAAAATAAATGAGAAAATAGGTTATCCAAGAGTCATTGTAAGGGAAAAATCAATAGTCAGTGTCTATTCACTTGGGCTATCAAAATCCTTGAAATTTGAACAAAAGTTTCACGTTTAGTGTACTGTAGGTTTTGAAAAATCAGCGCTGGGGGCTTGGCAGGTACAAATGCCTTGTGCTGTGCATCCAAACGAGGCAAGCCTTGTAAAGCTGCTCAGCTCCCTCTTAAGATCTAGGGGTATCTCAGAGACCCAACAAGAGTGCAAAAAAGAATTCCTGGAGCAAACCAATTTACCCAAGGCAGGCGGTCTAGCCACAAGCACCTGAGAAGCAGTTGCTGCACTGGGAGTCCTTGCTCAGGTGTGTCCAACGGGGGCTCAGCACGCCTCGCCAACCATCTGGTCCAGATCGAAGATGCATCTGAGTGTGCTCCTTCCCCCACAATGCATGGTGCCTCTCTCCACCATTGGATGGGAGCAAATGAGAAGGGGGAGCTTCCTAGTTGAGAAATGTTCCCTGAGCATGTTAACTGGACTGATACAGGTTGTTACTCAAACATTCATTCATTTGTTCAACAGCAATAGTTACACCCTTGGCTGCTAACAGAAGGTTGGTGATTCAAACCCACATAACGGCTCTGGAGGGGAAAGACCTGGCGGTCTGCTTCCATAAAAGTCACAGTCAAAAGACTCTCATAGGGCAGGCTGTCTCTGCCACGTGGGTTTGCTATGAGTCAAAATTGACTCAATGACACCTAATAGCGACCATTTACTGAGGGTCCAGTCACTATGTACCATGTCTTGCACTTAATCATGGCACAAAACAGATAAATATAATAGACCGTGTGCTTGTCTTCATAAAGTATACAATTACTGGGGGAGAACGCTATTAGAAAATAAAGACAAAAACACGTATGTGATCATGTACTGTGATAAGAAAAGAGGCAGACTGAGGAAAGATCCCGTGGATCTTCTTGGGACTGAGGGAATGTTTTGGTGAAGCTCTCTCTGGTGATGTCCACGGGTAGATCAACCAGGGGGCAGAGCAAACACAGGCTTACTTGTGTCATCCATCTACAATGAACAATTCACCTGTTTTCCATCACATCTCATGTGAAATTGTTCACTACAGAGGCTCCGGTAAGCAAGGTAAGCTCTGTGCTTACATACTGGATAATCCACCCCCCGGTGGTGTCATATAACCTGAGACCATGGGGCTGGGCAGGGTTAGCCAGTGAAAGGAGGAACATTCTAGGTGGAGGGCATAGCATAGGAGAGGACTCTGAGGTGGGAAATAGTTTGAAGTGTTGGAGGAAGAGAAAAAAGATGAGAATTGTTTATGGAAAGGTTATGTCTCCCCAGAAGCTATATTGAGCTCCCGACGTCTAGTACCTGTGAAGGTATACTTGCTTGGAAATGGTCTTTAAGATGTTAAGTCATCACAATGGCATACTGGAGGATGGTGAGTTCTAGCCCAATCTGAGTGGGGTCCTTATAAAGGACCAGGTGTAGGGAGACACACAGAGGCACAACCACAGGCGAAGATGCATCTACAGCCTAAGGACTCCAAGAAATGCCTGTGGCTACCAGAGGTAGTAAGAGACAAAGAGTGGGCTCTCTTTGAGCCTCCGGACACAGCCTGCCTGACATGCTGACGTGTACTTCTTGCCTCCAGAACTGTGAGACAATTTCTGTTCTCAAAGCCACCCAATCTGTGACATTTTGTATGGCAACTTATAAGACACAAAGAGCTGGCATGAGACAAAGACTGAGGAGGAAGGGTGAGAGACAGGGACGGCAAAGGGCAGGCTTCAGGTCATGAAGGGGTTAGGCCATGGGAGGGAGTTCTGACTAGAATGACCATGCCAAGTGGAAGGGTTTTAGGCAAGAATGTTCTATGATCTGAGTTTCATTTTCAAATAGTCACTGTGTCTATTGCAAGGAGAATAAATCAGAGGAAAGCATAAGTAGAAGGGGAGAGACCCACCTGGAGAATGGGCTAACAGCATGGGTGGGACGTGACGGCAGCTTGGTGGGTGGCAGAGATGGAGAGGAATGGGCTACGATTGATCAGTATTAGTGATGAGAGCCCATGAAAGATATCCTTCTCTCTGCACTTTCAGTTGACAGTAAGTTGGAGACACCAAGCACCATTTTCGTTCACCAGCAGTTCTTATTTAAGTCTCAATGTTATACAGTGTATTGGTTCCCCCAGGAAGTGCTGGTGCTATCATGGTTAAGAGCTGTGGCTGCTGACCAAAAGGCAGTAGTCTGAATCTGCCGGATGCCCGTTGGAAACTCTGTTGGGCAGTTTTATTCTGCCCTGGAGGGTTGCCACAAGTCAGAATCGAGTCGATGACAGTGGGTTTCGTTTTTTTTTTTTTTTTGCTTTTTATTGGTTCCCCTGCACGGTAGTGGATTCTTCCAGGAGCAACTGGAAGCTCTGGGAGAGGTAGGACTCAGTTTTGTGGTTCAGTACTGTTTGCTTGATCCTTGGGACCATGTTGGCCATAGTGTTAAAAAATTTAAAGCATTTTTTTAAATAAATAATTTTTATATGAATGAGTATCTTCCTTTTATTTGACTTAAGGCATTCTTGAGGTATCTCAAGCCCGTAATTAAGAGGAATCTGTAGCCCTCGCCCCCCAAACCCTCCCAAATACCAATAACTCCCCCAGGCAATATCTGTCCACTGTGAAGGCATTGGCTTATTAAGTCTTCGTGGTGCTTTTTATTTGTTACTGAACTGAATCTTTATATCAATCTTAGAGGTGGATGAGATTTTCCCTGTTTTACAGTCAAGACAACTAGGCTCACTAAGGAGGTGAGTAGGTTGTCCAAGCTCACAGAGTTAGGATAGGCAGGTAACCAGAACTCAAAACCAGTCTGCGATTGCTCTGTGATGCCATCTCCCGGGGCACTGAAAGAATACCAAACCAAGCCTATATTCAAACACAGCCTTTGACGTGATCCTTCTGTTTCATCATTAAAAAAAAATGAGTGTCTTTGTCCATAGCACAAAAATGGCAGCAAAGAAGAGTACTGAAGATTTAAAACTACTCTTTTGGCTGCAAAAGGAAAGGAAGACAAATAATCAAATGGAATAGCTTGAAAAAGGCACACTTTGGAATTAAGTATTTTATTTAACTCATCAAATAACATAGTTGAGGAAATACCAGCCAAACTGTGTTACTTCTACTAATGATATGTAGAATCACATTTCCTGGAAATCTAATGAAAATAAATTACTTTGTGGAAGATGGCAAATAAATAGATTTTATTTATTTATTTAAACAAACAATAAGTGTGTGCTATGTGACTGTTAGGGAAAAAACGTGAGAGTTTGGGGGAAGAAAGTACTGGACTTGGGGGAAACTGGAACTTGAAACTAGTGGCTGAATGAGATGGAAGGCACAGTGGTACATTAAGGAAAATTAACAGCAGGCATTGGGACTCCTTTCCCCCACCCTCTTAGTTTGAGGAGTGATTTCCCTCCATCCCTGAGACAGCTCTGAGCACCGCTGCTGACACCCACAGCCTAAGTGATCCAGATAATGTAATCGCACCGTCATTAGGAAGCATGAAATTGCAATTCCTCGGGGAAGGATGCTATCGCTGTTGCCCAGAGAGGAGCGATTAATTAGCAGGTCTCAGTTTAAGGGGCCTGTGTCTTACACGAGTTCTAATCCCACTCTGCAGCCACCCTCAAGTGTAATGCATTAGCTGTAGAAAACGTAATGAATGAGCTGGAGCCAGAAAATGTCATTCAAAATGAAATAAGCTAAGCTAAAAATAAACAAACAAAAAACTCCAACTTTAAAATGATGGGGAGACTATTCACTACTCAGGGATAAGCTGTAGAAACTGAATGTCATGGCTGGTTGTCCTTGAGTTGGCTCTGTCTCATGGCAACCTGAAGTGTGACAGAAAGAATTGTTGCCTGGTCCTGTGCCATCTTCATGATCATTGGTGTGTCAGAGTCCCCTGCTATGGTTAGACACCAAATGGGGTCACCTAATATTTATTTTCTTCTAAAATCACACTGGAAACTTTGGTAGCCTAAGCGCTAAGTGCTTGGTGGCTAAGTGCTAAGGCTGTTTTAGCCAAAAGGTTGGCAGTTCAAATTCACCAGTTGCTCCTTAGAAACTCTATGGGGCAGTTCTGCTCTGTCCTGTAGGGCTGCTATGAGTTGTAATCAACTCCACAGCAATGGGTTTGGTTTGTTTGTTTGCTTGTTTTTTGAGATCACACTGTGGGGTACTCAATGTAATATCTGTGGTCCATTGAAGGCAACTTGATATAAACGGATTCACTCATTCTATAAATGCTGCCTTACAGTACTAACACTTTACAAATGATGAGAGTTGCTACTTTGGAGCCATTCAGTTGTTGGACGTTTGAGACCTTAACATCAGGCCGGCCGACTAAAGGCTGCTTTGGAAGCGATTCTGAAATGGTAATACCAGCCCCTTGGAAGTGTAAGTGGAATGCAGATTTTCGTCACTCCAAGACAATGATGTCTTTCAACCCAAACCTGCTTGGTAGCTATTCTCTTGGGTGCTGGTACCTTTGTCCTGAGCTCGAAACCAGGGCTTCATTGGGAAATAAAGTGGATGGCTGTAGAAATCAATGACTGGTCTTGGGCCATACAGCTCTTGGGCTGGGTGAAGTCTTTCCATGTCACAATTTGCTTGGATTCCAAATAAAATCTCTCTGGGTGCTTATGCCTCTACTCTTGGTGTCCACAGGGGCTGTAAGACAGAGGGAGACTACACTGGTGAGAGATGAACTTGGCAGTGGGGTTTAACTCCGCATCGGGGGGTGCTGAAGTGTCTGTCCCGCCCCCCATTTCAGAAAGAAAGTTTTATGGCTCATGTTAGTTTCTCAACTATTTTCATGGATTTTACCCTCCAAGGGTATCTTCAGAAGGAGGCTGTGAGAGAGGAAGGGGCAAGCCCGACGTGAAAGGTCTGGTTTCCTTGTGGGAGAACGGGTTCAGCCACATCCCAGCTGACTGCCTCCATCATTTGTAGGACCCACTGCAGAACACTTAAGTACGGCCTCTTGTTCAAAATGCAAGGAACAATGCCTTTTGTTTCTGCTTCCTCTTTCTCTACTTGTGGTGTTTTTAATTTGCTAGGTAAAGTCACTCTGAGTAAGGAATAGTTAGACACTGAAATCATTTGCATGGTTTTACTGTTCATCATTACATTGTGGAGTGCCTGTTTTAAATGCAAGTATCATGACATTTACCATGAATGTGGAATCACCAAAATGACACAGTTCAGACTTTAGTGGCTCATTGTTGCAGGGTTCCTGGAACTGGCCAGAAAGACAAGCCAGACACAGAAAGGGTGGGAGGGGGCATAAGGGGGCCTACCCAGGCACAGAGTGGCCGGTGAAGAGCTTCCTCAGGTGCAGGGATGATTGCAGGGCCTACACAGTGTAAGCTGAGACTTCATAGATGCCTAGGTCCTCCTGCCTCAAGACCTGGGCACACACAGGCTGCTACATTCCCCCTCCTGCTTGCTGCTAGACCAACATACTGTGGCCAGGAGCAGGGAAGCTGAGCCACGTATGTCTTTTTTCCACGAGCTCACCACCCAAACAACAGAAGATAGGCAACCTCCAACAGTATTACAGCCTTTGTGCCAAGGACTGCTGCCACCATGCCCTACCCCAAGATGCTATGAGGTACACTTGCCTGACTGTCCCCAGGCCTGTGTCAGTCCTTGGTCAACGTAGGGTGGCAGTGGTTGCTAGGCAGGCTGGAGGGTGGAGGCCAAGCAGGCCTGGGTCTCTAGCGGGTAGAGGTGAGAGTCCTGCAAATGTGATCTGGGAAAAAGTGGGCATTTTAATCAGCTAGTGCTGCTCTAATAGAAATCCCACAGAGTGGATGGCTTTAACAAAGGAAGGTTTATTCTTACACAGTCCGGTAGACTACAAGTCCAAATTCAGGATGTCTGCTCCAGGGGAAGGCTTTCCCCTTTGTCAGTTCTGGAGGTAAATCTAGTGTTGTATCTATCTTTGTCCGGGGAGCATCTTGGCACAGGAACCTCTGGTCTGAAGGACATTCTCTTATCCTGGTGCTGCATTTTTGATGGTGTAAGGTTCCCAATTCTCTGCTTGTTTCTCTTTCCTTTTATCTCTTGTAGGACAAAAGGATTAAGGATGGGCCAAGCCATAATCCAGGGAAACTCCCTTTACAGTGGAACAGGGAGGTGATCCTATGAAGGCATTTATAGTCCCACACTAACCCTTTAACATACAGCACAGGAAAATTACAAAATGGAGGACAATCACAAAATAATCAGAATCACAGCCCAGCCACATGGCTAAACATAATTTTGGGGGATCCAATCCAATCCACGACAGTGGGCAGATGCTGGGAGGCAGAACTGCCCACAAGCCAAGTTCCAGGCCACCAGCACGTGCTCCAGTGGACTTCACTTAGAAAACACAAATCCAAAGAGAAAATTATTAGGAATTTCAAGATGTCAACTGGAAAACACTGAACCCCAACTTTGGGGCCCTTCTGAGCATGGGCCCCCAGGTAACGGCACTGGTTCTAAACCCATGACGTGAGCCTGTGTCTGAGACCATTCAGAAGCTCAGCATACCAAGACTCCTGATCTAGAAGGTTTTATAAAGTGGCAGCTGTCATCTCTTCCCGAGGCCCTTGGCCCTCCCTTTGCCAGGAATGTTCCTTTCTAACTGCCACGGATGACACGGAGCTGACAGAGACTAGCCCAACATTCCCTTGTGCTGAATAGGGGATGACTTGAGCCCTGAGCATGGTATGACTTGCCTCAGGCCATCTATCAGGGCATAGAACCCCAGGTACCTGAGGGTCGGGTCAGCACAGAAGATGCTAGACTTTGAGAAAAGACAGTACCTCACAAGATTTCCTTGCCAGGCACCTCCAAGGGCATGACTGTACTTCTAAAACCACCATTTGGGCCTGTGACTATTTTCAGGGTTTTTCCAGTTCTAAAGCAGCAACCTCTTTGCACCAAGAGCCCAGAAATTTCTGAGAGTACCCTGTGGGCTGGGCGTCAGGTTAGGGCCCCTAATTACTACAGAGTTCTTCCTTGAGAAGTCTGAGGCATGTGTGGGTGGCGGTGGCCAGTGATGGCGGTGTGTGGGAGAGGATTGCAGGGAACTGAGGTCAGAAATACTTTTCCCAAGTGACATGAGGAGCTCAGCTGACGGAAGTCTCAGTGGATCCTCATGAGTTCCTCAAAAGAATAAAAGCCTGACATTCTGGTTAAAAAAAAACAAACACAGCCAACATGAATGGAACTGAGTTTTTCCACATATGTTGGTTTAAAATACTTAACTGAGAGATCTTACTCCCAGTGGCCTGAAGAGCAGCTTTAGAGAGGCCACTAGCCCTGTGGTGTCCCTTCTGAGCAGGGGCTGAGGGAAAGACCTGGTCTGGAGTTGCTGGAGAGGAGAATGTGCTAGAATGCCATGCTGTTTCAAGGTTGCTTCCTTGTGCAGAGGGAAGATGCATCACTGGAGGTAAAGACCTAGAGTCCACCTCTGGTGCCATCACCAATTTGTTGGCTGACTGAATAGTCTCATCCCCTCTGAGCCTCATTTCCTTATCTGAAACCAAGCAGGCTGGTCAAAATGACCCTCAAAGCCTGCACAGCCCATGGATTCCTGGAATCTCAGTGCCTCTGCCTTTCTAACTTTATGCCAGCACTCCCTGACACCAAGGTGGCTGTTAGGGTGGTCAAAGAACATGACCCAATGTTCGGCTATCCCAAAAGCCAGTTCTCCGTGGCTCTGACGCGTTCTTCTCCTCACAAAGGAGTTCAGAGAGGATCAGCCCAGGCAACACGAGCTGGGATACTGAGCTCCTCCCAGACATCAAAGTTTCTCCACTGTCTGTGGGTGGGGGCCCCAGATCAGCCACTCTCCCAAACCTAGATTCCTTCTGCTGCTATTTTCCCCTTTCCGCATGGGGATGGAGAGAGAAGAAGGGGAGCAAAGCCTTTGAAAACCTCTGCAGCTCATTTCCTCCCTGCTCACTGCTTAGCAATTCACCTTGCAGGCGAGCCAGGCGACGCTCCTGTGGTGTTCCTCTTAGCCACACGGCAACTTTTCTCCCTTTTATGATATTTTGGGGTTTGGATTGCCCACCAAGTCAAGCCTTTATCATTTAAGAAGCAGTAAAAAGAAAGAAAGGAAGGGAAAAGGAAAAAAAAAAAACAAAAACCAAACCAGCCTTGGCCTAAATGGTTCCCCTCCCTGTCTTCGGTGTCGCCTCGGTGAGCCTTGGTCACAGGCAGGAGCTGGTGGGGCCACTCACCAGCAGACAAGTGCCGTCTCCATGAGGGGTCTTCTGCAAATACTTTCATGTTAATTGCAAAGAGGCTTGGACACTGCACTGTCTCTTTAGAGAGAGCTTTGGCCCGTGATTCACTGATGTCCCAGGGCACATGGAAAGTGGCAGAGGGAACGCCATCTCAATGTGGTTTTGAGACCCTGGGATCAGCTGGCACGTTGGGATGCTGGGAGCGAGTGCCAAGCTGACCACCAGCCCCAGGGCCGTGAGGGGATCTCACCCGATTTCTTGTTGATCGACTTCACCAAACGTCTTCACACAGCAGATGATCCGTAAATATTTATCAAAGAAATAAGTATGTCCAATGAGGCCTCTCATGTTTGGGACAGGGAAAGGTCTGACGGTTTAGCAGTCTAGCTTGGACAATAATGAGTCCACTGAAGTCATCTAGTTCTCTTGCCGTCATCTCTCTCCTTAGAAATGCAGCCTAGAGCTCGAGGAGGAGAAGCGTGGCTGAGTAAGAGGAGACAAGAATCGAGGAGACAGAAGCCCTAGGGGTCACACTGTCCCCCCTGTGCCAGGACCTCCAAGTGAGGCAGTGGTGGAAGGATCTGCTCAGGGTACAGTGAATCCATTTGGGGCTCTTCCCTAAATGTCAAGTGGTGCCAAGCGGCCATCTTGGACTTCTGTTACTTGGCAGGGCCGAGATGAGGGGAGGCTGGAGGAGCACCCCAAAGGTTCTAACTCCACCTCTGTCTTCCTGCTCTCTCTCCTCCCTTCCTGGGCAAGGGCACTACCATGAGAAGTGCCAGGAGACTCTCACCAGTCATTTCTCCTTGGCCAAGCCTATCTTCAGACCACTCATGTTTGCTTGACTGTAGCCCTGGGTCAGAGCACAGACTTTAGAAGCTGTGGTCAGGCTGTTGGCTTTTGAGGGCCAGACTGTGTCCCAGGTAACCCATCTATTACTCAACAGTGCAACTGGTATCCTTCCAGGGAGCTGCTCTCCAGGGAACCTAGTCCCACGGCCCTTCTCCCAAAGACCTCAAACCGCTTACTCCCACGGGTAGCAGTCTCTCTCCTCTTTACTTGCCTCTTTGCCCCTAAATTTAAAATCTATACCTAATCCCAAATCATGCAGAAGTATCAGTGGAACTGAAATTGCCTAGACAACAAAAACAACTAAACCCACTGCTGAGTCAATGCTGATTCATAGTGACCCTATGAGACAGAATTGAACTGCCCCATAATATTTCCAAGGAGTGCCTGGCAGATTTGAACTGCTGACCTTTTGGTCATAGCACTTAACCACTATACCACAAGGGTTTCCAAATGGGCCTGGATTGTTGTATTTTCTTAGGGTTCAAGGTTGGAAACCAAAGGAGCCGACCTTTAAGGATGGGCTTTCAAGCATCTACCAGCTCGTGGGATGTCACTGTGCAGGGGCCTTGCCAACCTTGAAATTGTACATCCCTCAAAGGGCCAGGGCCAGAGCCACTTCCTGTGACCAGAAGACTTGCAAGCTGGGGGAAGGGGGCAGTCTAGCTAGAGTCTCATGGAGAGGGACTGGCAGGGCTTCGGTCACAGCTGGTTTGCTAGCCAAGGTCTGACAGTTCTCCACTGAGTTGAACATTTCCCCTCAAGGTGGTGATGGATTCTAACCATATTCTGGGCACTCTCCTTTCTGATGGAGTAGGATCAGCAAAATTAAGTAGTCAAAGTGCTGTGTGCAAAGGTGACACACAGTAGGGCCTCAGTAAGTGTTGGCCAGGGCTTTGAACTGACTATTCCTGGTTTAATCATGGCTGAAGGGGTGCCACTAGAACAGACTTAGATTTTAAAAATTTGGGAGAATCAGAACCAGAAACTCAAAGGGAAAAATTATAGGTCGAAGTCCTGCTAGCAGCTCGATCTCCATCTCAGAAAACAAGGGCAGTGTGAGCGCCGCACAGCAACCAAATCTCTTGACAGCTTGATTTTGTGCAGAGTGGGGAACAGTGGTAACCCCTGCTTAAAGAGGATGACCAACTGCACCACTTTAAATATATGTCACTGTCCTCAGTTTTGCCAACAATTCAGTCACATGCGCTAGGCTTCTGAAAGGGCTCACTCCTCCTCTTTCAAGTTGTCCATTCCCGGGCTTTGACTCGTAATGTTTGCCGTTGTGGTGATGGTTCCTGAGCGCCTAAATTTAAACCATTTGAGTCTCTTCTGGTTTTACTTCGTTGGCTGTCAATGGACTGGTCAACCTGATTGGAAACCCTAGTGTTGACTGAGGGTACCTCTGTGGCCTGAGCCCTGGCAGAGCATTCTAGAGAGAAGCTGGAACTGAGGAGTTCATTTTCAACTCTGTGGGGCTTCCACATGCGAAAACATTTCTCTGCAACTTGGGTACTTTTTCCTGGCAAAATAAGTAAAGCAAAAAAGTTGGGCAGAACTGGAGAAGGGCCATGATCCCCCGCATCCTGTCCCCTCCTGAACACACCTGAGGGAGGCCTGGGGAGGTGGCAAGGCAGGGGGTACTGCATGAACGGTGCCCGGCCTGCCCCCAGGAAAAGTCCAGGCAGCTTGAAGCAGAGCTGCGTCTGTAACCGATCAATATGGGCTTTCGAGCTGCCAAGCTTTTATTCCCGCCAAAGGGCCTTGTCTGGATGGAGGAAAGGAGGGGTGCACAAGTCCACAGAATCACAGTTCAGGGCGCTGTTTCTCGGCGCCTTACCCCACCCCTGTGATACTGTTGTTATTTACGTAGTGTCAGTAAAGAAGCGATTCAGGATGAAGAACTGCTTTCCCTACAGCATGCCGGGAGCCTCACGGGACAAGGCAACGGGGGTTGTGTGATTTGGGCAGGGTCCCAGGAAAGCAGCACTCTGTCTTTGCCTTTCTTTGCCTACCGTGTGATGGGCCCAGAATGGTACAAAGTAGGGTTTGCTTGTCGGTGCTCCTCTCACTTGGCTACTCCGGGAATGGGTTCTACTAAACCACCTCCTTCCTGCTCCTTGATACTGGGCACTCTCATCCTTCACCCACACGCCATCCGTTCCTTAGCTCTTTAGAGATTACCAGTCCACCTGTCCTGCCATCTTGGTTTTCTCCTGCTGTCTTGGTTTTGCCTTTCACGTTGGTTTATCCCTGAGCTCTTGGCTTTCCTCTACCATCTTGGGTTTTCCCTACTTGCATCTGGTAAACTGGCTCTGGAGTGTTCACCTTGTTACTGATCTGGAACCCCAACAGTGGTAGACAGCCTCTCTCAGTGCTCTCTGTTTCTTCCCACCTGCCCTTCAGGAGGGGACACTGGCCCCGGCTCAATCACCAATTTCAAGACCCTGTGTCTAGCTTTGATTCTAATCACACACATTCTTCTTCCACCTGAGCCTGGCTGCTCTTCGTGCCCTGCAACACCACACTTTCTGGGTGCAGTGTCTGTGACTCGAAGAACTCTGAGCGGTCCTCACTCAGATCATATGCACTGTTTAGAAAAGCTTGGCATCTTACCTAAGAGTCATCAGGCAGATACTACTGATCTGAGCCTAATGAGCCACAGTCAGAGTGAGTCATGTGTCTTAGTCATTTAGTGCTGCTAGAACAGAAATATCACAAATGGATGGCTTCAACAAAGAGAAATTGATTCTCTCACAGTTTAGTAGATGTCTAAATTCAAGGTGTCCAAATTCAAGGTATCAGCTCGAGGGGGACGCTTTTCTCCCTCTGTCAGCTCTGGAGGAAGGTCCTTGTCATCAGTCATCCTTTGGCCTAGGAGCTTCTCTATGCAGGAACCCTATGTCCAGAGGATGCATTCTGCTCCTGGTGCTGCTTTCCTGGCAGTAGGCTTGCTGCTTGCTTCTCTCTCTTATATCTCAAAAAGAGGCTAGCAGAAGACACAGCTCTATCTTGTAGACTGAGTCTTGTCTCATGAACATAACTGTCCTCATTAACATCATACAGACAGGATTTATAACACATAGGAAAATCGTATCACGTGACAAAATGCTAGACAATCATACGATACTGGGAATTACAGCCTAGCCAACTTGCCAGGTATTTTTGTTGGACACAATTCAGTCCATTACACCATGTACACCAGAGAAGTTTCCTGGGTTCAACTTGAGGTTTAGTTCACCCTCAACTTGGGTCTCTGGTAACCATACTGGGGACTCTGAGCACATCTGCTGCTGAATTGTGGGAGCACCCCGAGGGTGGAAGGTTGTCATGTGACAAGCCTGGACTCGGTTGAAATGATGGCTTGAGAGCTTCCAGATGCTGACACATCTGCCACCTCCACCGTCACCAACAGTGGCTCATGAGGGCACAGAGTGAGATGTGAAATGAGGCCTTCCCTGCTCATCCCTGTGGGCTGGCCCCTCCCATGCCACTGCTCCTGCAAGACCATCTGTCCTTGCATAGGTGATGCTGAGAGAGGCTATGCTGAGCACAGGTCATGTACCATCTTTTCTCTATACACCCCTAGTATCATTGCCCAAGAAGTCTGGTCCTTCTGGGGACACAAGGCTGGGAGTAGAAAGAGCCTAGGAGAAAGGCATGTCCAGTTTCCACACAGTGAACAGAAGGCCCAAGCCCTGAAGTGCCAATAAAAAAGGCCTCTGAGGGTGGCTTCCATGGTTCTGTCAACTCATAGAATCAAGCTGAGGGACCAGGTGCAGCCAGAAGTTACGGCATGGAGAATATCACTGACTTCTGGTCTAGGATGCTGTGATGGAGCTGTTTTCTTTCAGGCCCCTCAAGTGCATAACCCAGAGAAAGGCAGAGCAATTCACCAATGGCAAGTCAGAGAAATCAAAGCAGGTGGAAGGTCAAGTTCAGCAAAGTGTGGCTGCTATCTTCTCTTTAGGATGCGTCGCCAGTTTCTGTGGACGGCATAGAGCCTCTTGGATGCCCTTGCTCACACCCTGACACACCAGCCAGCTGCACCCTTTAAGCCATCCCCACTCACTCTCCCTCCAGACCACAATCCTCCAACCACACATGCAGGCAAGGGGGCGGGCAGAGGGGCTAGTAAGCCAAGACTGGGGATTCACTGGGATTTCCGTGAAACCAGACCTGGCCACAACCAACCCACAGTCCCTGGCTCTGACCTTGTCCTCCTAGGAAAGCCACCTCCACTTCCAAGCACTGCGAGGCTAGCAGTTCAAACTAAAGTGATGAGGAAACCATCACTTGGACATGGGCAAAAGTAGATAAGTCTCAACTGTGTCAACAAACTGCTATAAATGTTTATGCTGGGAGATTTCATTCTTTAAAAACTCTGCGCTAAATTTCCAGCAAACTCCATAAAGAACGCCTGCCGAACAGGTTGTAAATTAAGAACAATTATTTTTCTGGGCTGCATTTGAATATAACTTACAGCTAAAGTCATTTAAAGGGGTTAACAGCAGCCTTAATGAAATATTAAAGTGTGCCTGTACCTGCTGCTCTCGTTGTTCCGTCGAATAAGATATAACCTATTTTTGACAAGTTTTCATCTTTCTCTGTGGAAGACGCTACATGAAACCAAATCAGTGGCAAAGAGGCGAGTAATGAATAATCTATTTCATATTCCAACAGTACCCAGAGCTCGGAGTGGAAAAATATTCAGTCGGAGGATGGCAAGAGGCTGCTGGGGTAGCACATGACACAGCTAATGTTTAAATAATAATAATAAAAAAAAAGCGATAAACAAATCATTAGCCCTTAACAGTTGTTTAATGCAATTTGTTAATGAACGTAATGGCGGGGACTCATAATGAAAGAAAATAAAAACGTCTAAACAGGCGCCAAGTTGCTGGCGATGCGCAATTATTTCCTTGTCAAGTTTTTATGATTTAATGAGCTCCTCTGGGACTGACGGCTGTCAGTCAGTCGTGACTTTTTGACACCATTACAACTTCAAATACAGCAGCAGGCCGGCTGTTTTCCTCGGATTTGAAATACTGAAATGATCTGACAGTTTTAAAGAAAAGATGTACCAAAAAAAAAAAAAAGAGAGAGAGAGAGAGAGAGAAGAGAGGGAGAGAAAGACAGTTGCTTTTCTTTTCCTCTCCCCTTCCCCCTCCTTCTTATGGGGCAGATAATCTCTGGATGCTGTTTGGTAATGAAAACCCAATCACCGAGGTCATTATCTGATGAGGTTTTTGGAACAGGCAGGCTTTTTCCCCCCTTTATTTCTTTACTTAATGACAACCCTCAATGGGCTTGCCCCGCATGGGACGGCCAGAGCCGCACAATTTTGTTCACCATTAATTTCAGCCTTTGAAGCTCAGCGCTCAGAAGCAGTAGCAAAGCAAACCCCCCACCAAGCTGGTTCCAAAATAAGATTTCTTCAATCCAGCCTGCCTTAAACAGAATAGCAAATGGCCTCCCGGCCCAGCCCGGCGGCTGACGTCAATCCCACTGCATTCGGGGCCCTTCGCCTTCAACGTGGAGCATTTAAAACTCTTTATAACTTAAGAGACTTTAATTAAATTGCTTTTGATTCTGGAGTAGGGTAACACCCGCTTTATTTATTCTGTCAGGGAAACTGTTTAGATGGTGGCATGCATTTTATACGGCAAGAGCTCCCTTCGGCTCTTCCTCCTCCTCCTCAGCGCCTCGATCTTCATCCTTCCCAACCCCTCACCCCATAAAATATCATTTTCGCCAAAGGCTCCCAACTGTAGAAATACGCATCAGCTGAAATCTACCTATGAAATGCCTAGAACCTTTCCAGATGGGCTTCGAATGTGTAGCTTTTCTTCCTCTCCCAGGGGGACAGGGAAGGAGAATGGCTACTTTTCCTTCCTTGGGGCTCCTTTCTACCTCTTCTCCAGCATCCAGGAGGCTTCGGGAAGACATTCAGGGGACCTTCTGACTCACTTCCTCACAGAGCACTCGCTCCCCTGGGCTGTGAGGTGGCTGCTCAGGAGGTGGCTTCCGGGGAGCTGTTAGGGCAAGGGTGACCTGTTCACAGTACTGTCTTTTCACTCCCAAGATGCCCTTAGGTCAAAGTTAAATTGGGGCAAAATCACAGGTAAGAGATGACAAAAAGGTGGAACTGGGAAGGAAAAACCCAGAAACCACCGAGGCTCACTGCACTCCTCTCTCTCACTGTATCTTCTTTGGCAGGAAGGTTCTAGTTCCACAGTTAGGAGCCAGCAGGTTTAGCTTTGGGAATCAACCGTGCAGGCTGGGTTGCCTCGGGAGAGTCTGTGGAGCAGTGGAAGGCATGAGGTACCCAGAGTGTCACGATAACTACTTATGCATGTCAGCTGAGATCCACGGTTGCCAAGGAAGCCACCAGAGAGGGGTTGGTATAATTCTTCAACACAACCAGTGTTCCAGAATGAGAGGTGTTTGTTTGTTTGCCTTTAAAAAATTTCTTCAATATTTTTAGTGGTACAGAATTCCGATATTGGAATAAAAGATTCTTGCAGAGATGGATCCCTTCAGCTGATAGGACAGTCAGCCCAGCCTCCCACTCTTCCGCTGTCCTACTTCCCTTGGTCAAAATCCCATACCATCCTCCTAAGTCTGACTGCAGCTTTATTTACACAACACTAAATGATTTATCGGAACACACGCAGGCACTGGCCTGTTGCGGTACGTTCGATTTCTCTGGTGGCTTTTGCCATTCTGCATTTCCTCGAGAAATCATAACGGTTGTCTTCTGAGCTGGGGGAAAAAAAGCAAGTGCTCTATCTGTGCGATCTTGATCCATGGGCACAGGTGGTAGGCATTTTTTATGAAGATGCTAGGTTTGCTTTTTCAAGTGTCTAGCTAGACTCAAAAGACAACACGGACCCTGGAACTGCCTCAGAAGTCTTACAGAAAACACTTTTTGCTTTATAAGTTGAGGAAAATGATTTCCACTTCGGCAACTTTAAGCTTGATTACAAGGGGTTCATTTTGGGCGTACTGTCCATTACTCAGATAAAGAGAAACGAAAGAAAATCACAGAGCATGTTAGAGGTTTGAATACATGTTGAATTCAGGAAGGCTTGCTAACATTTGCTCGTTAAAAAAAAAAAAAAAAAAAAAAAAAACAAAAAACAAGCCATCCTTTTTTTCCAAACATTCAGCAATCCCTTAATCTTTTAAAGGTTAGTGAACACGTTCCATAAAGTTTATTTCTGGCAGATCATCTTATAGGACTCTACTATATTTATAATCACATTTGAAATTTCACACTGACAGAGTCATGTTCTTGCTCTTGTTGAAATATTCATGTTCTCTTTACATACCAGAATGGCTGTAGAGAGAACCTTGTCAGACCTTTTGCATGTATGAGGGTTGCTTTTGGCAGTGTGAAGACTAAAACCTGAAGGATACAGAGATGCTTACACAGGTCAAGAAAGACGAGGTCACAATGAAATACCATGCCCGGGCTCACTCTGCCAGCAAATTCTGGGGAGTGTGGGATTTTTGGAAAGCAAGGGACTATTTCTTGTAGCTGATAATCCAAGTTGTGAAATGTGGACATCAAGTGGACTCAGCAAAAATATTTGTGAGTAAGAAATAAAAATATGAGGCAATAGGAAAATAGGAAAAGTGCTAGGTCAATTTCCAGCACAACTGACAGACACAAAATACCCACCTTTTCAGAGAGACTGCTCAGGCAGGCTGGCTCTATTTCTTACGCTGAGGGAGGAAGCCATCCTGTCTGCTGGGCAGTTCCCTCGTTCCAGACTCTGGTTTTCTCTAAACTTTGCATCCTCAGACATCCCAGAAGGACAAGAGGTGTGTGACAAACAGCCAGCCATGGAGGACACCCTTCAGAAGCTCCATGGCTGACTTAGACCGCCCTCTCCCAAACCAAGACCCCTGACATGTCCACAGGACTAGGAAGACTGTCACGACGGCTCCTTTTGGTCAGTTGATGAAATGACCAGACAGCGGATAAACAAATACCTTCCCCTGTAAGGAGCAAATCTGGGCGAAGACAACCCTGGAAGAGGAAATCGACCCACATGCAATGAAGGACACAAAACGTGTTTACACTCTTTGTGCTTTGGCTTGCACACACAGTGACAAGGAAGGGAGGGGTCACAGGGCCTGTCAGTGCAAAAGAATGATTCATGTGACCATTTTGTCTTAATTACTCAGAACAAGCCGTTGTTGCTCTTTCTCAAGGGACAGCAGCTACATCAGTGTCTTCTGACAGAAAAAGTAATCGCCATCAGGATGGTGATGACCACAATGATTGCCAGGACGACGAGCAGAATGCGGTTCTGGATGATTCTAGGACAGAGCAAAGGGAAAGAAAAAAACAATCACACAGATAAACTGGAGGATGTCTGCCAAAGACCGTCCAAGACCAAGTTGGCTAATGAAACAACAGCGGTGCAGGTGGGGTTGGGACGTCTGGCGTGTGCGTGCGTGCATGCGTGCGTACGCATGTGGATGCGTGTGTACGCATGTAGGTGCGTGCGTGCGTGTGTATGTGCATGTGGGTGCCTGCGTGTGTGTGTATGCGCATGTGTACGCATGTGGGTGCATGTGTGCATGAGCAGGTAGCTTTTTGGTTCTCCAAAAATACACAAGGAAATGAATGACTCCATGGTGACCGTCACGCCACCCTCTGAAAAACAGTTACTGCAAAGCTGAGTGAATCAAAATGGCTTTCTAGGCACCGAGTACTGTGTAGTCTTTTAGGCGATCAAGGGCCCCAGGAGAGCTTCTCTTGTTAATTTAAAACGTGAGACCAGGTTGCCCATTTTGCAGTGTTTCCTGTTAAAGTGAAACGCTCTAAGGAAACAGATGTCAGCAGGGTACTCACCTGTACAAAAAATACCCAGGGAAAAGTAAAAGCGAGACTGAGGAAGAGGACAGGGTTGACAAGCAAGTGTCAAACTTGCAGTTTAGGTTGCAAAACCATGATCCATCACTATTGGCTGACACTTGAAAACCACAGTGGCATACTGGTTAAGCGCCATGTCTGCTCACCAAAAGGTCAGCAGTTCAAATCAGCCAGGTGCTCCTTGAAAACTCTATAGGGCAGTTCTACTCTGTCCTATAGAGTTGCTATGAGTCATAATCGACCCAGCGGCAGTGGGTTTTGGGTTATTGGCTCACGTTTGATGATGCCACGAGGAAGTGTCTTTTGCTCCATGGTAAAAAGAAAAAAATGAGACATGATAACAAACATTCCAGGTGCTGCTTCAGTATTTGTGAGTGGGCCCTCCCCTCTAGGGCTTCTGACCCTCCGGGTGCTGGTTCTGCTGTAAGCTGAGGGCATCTGGAGAACTCAGACAGAAAACCAGAATGGAGCCAGGCATTCCAGATAGCTGCAGAATGATTCTTCTGAAGCTGTTTCATAATCTGTTACCTTATTCTGAGAAAAGAGGCCGAACATCAGAATGCTTTGTTGAGACTTTCAAAGGGAACCCAGGTCAAACAGCCTCGCCCACGCTGGCTCTCACAGAACCGCACAGAAATAGAGAGTGGATGGCAGCCTGGCCAGCACACCACCCAGTTAAAACCCAGTCCGACCACCTCATAACTGTCCAACAGGACAAGGCTTTCTGCCTCCCTGAAGACACAGACCACTGGGAGGAGGTCTTCTATGCGGAAGAGTACGCTGGGTTTAAGCCAGGACCCTGGTTTAACAAAGACTTCACCTTCCTACTTGGTGTATTTTAATTTTGTTCTGGTAAAATTCATATAACAAAATATTTTCCATGTCAACTATTTTTGTGTGTACAATTTAGTGATTCTAGTGACATTCACCATGCTGTGTAACTATCGTCACTACCTGTTTCCTATATTTTCATCACCCTTAATAGAAACTCAGAGTGCTGGTGGCCTAGTGGTTAAGAACTTGGCTGCTAACCAAAAGGTCAGTGGCTCAAATCCACCAGCCGCTGCCTGGAACGCTTAGGGGGTGGTTCTCCTCTGTTCTACAGGGTCACTATGAGTCAGAATGAACTCACTAGCAATGGGTTTCGTTTTGGGGTTCACAAAACTCAGGAACCCCATAAACAGTAACTCCATCTTTTCATGTCCTACCTGCCGCTGGCAGCCGATAACACAGTTTGGTCTCTATGCATCTGTGTGTTCCCGATACTCCATGTTAATTGGTATTAAGCAATATTTGCTGTTTTAGGTCTACCGTGTTTTCGTTCAGTATCATGGTTTCAAAGTCATCCCACACTGCAGAACTTGATTTCTCTTTCTGATTGCATACCAGTGCACTGTATGTACATGTCATGTTTTGTCCATCCTTCCATCTGTCCATACGCAGGCAGGTTACTCCCACCTTTTGACTACTGAATAGTGCCACAATGAACATTCGATTCGTTTACAAGTGTCTGTTTGAGTCCCTGCTTTCTAATCCTTGAGAATATCCCTAACAATGGAATGACTGGCTACTTTGTATCTTCAGAAATAAATCTTCCTAGGCTCTCCATCACCTTTTCTAGCTTCTGTGTGAGTTTACGTCTTAGGAGGACGCTGGCCTCAGACGGCAGTTTTTACCCGGGTTCCCTCCACACCCTCTGTTCCCATTCTGACCCCTCACCCCACCTTCCCCAAACTTAAGTGGATGGATGGGAGCTGTCACATCAGACAAACCCACTCTCTTGTGGCACCCTAAAGGGACCAGCTCCCCCTATTCCTGACAGGTTACAAAATGACCACATTTGCTGACACGTCTTCCGCAAAACTGCGTCAGTGCCTGTGTACACTGTCCTCGCAGGAGATGAATGGCCCGCTTCCTCCTCATTTATCACGGGAGGCTCAGCTAAGATCTGTCTCGTCTCTTTCTTTCCTTCCCCACTAGAAAGGCTGTGCCCCGACATTAATTCTTCCGCGATGACAGCTAATTCCGATTTAACAGGCTGTATTTACTCCAAAGGTAGGAAGCTTCTCGGTCCCCAAAATAAATAAATAAAAATAGCTGCGAGGCTAATTATGAACACTGACTGGGTGCTACTGGGTGGCTCAATTTCAAATGCCAGCAGGTTCTTTCCTCCTTTTCTCTGGAAGGGACCAAAGTCTCCCCAACAGTCCCTACGTGTCTGCGTTGCCCAAGTCCCTGTCAAAGTCTCTATTTACCATGTTTCCCTCCTCAGACTTGCAAAGGAAATCAGCAAAATTGAAACTCAGCAGTGATACAGATTAATAGCATGAACACTCTTTAAAACCCTGCTTTAAGTAATCTGCGGCAATGCGTCTCTCGTACAGCTCCGCTGACAACCATTTTATTTGTGGGTCGAGGGCCCCCAGGCGTCCGGGATGCTAATTTACAAAGGATTAGCTGTGGGTGTTACTTGTTTAATCTGAGGCACGTTAGAAAAATACAACACACAGGAATCAAATCCTCGGTTCTTCGCGGCCTTCCTAATTGGGCTTCCCTCATTTTGAGCCAAAGAAGAGTGGGCTGTACCCCGGGTCCTTCCCCAACAGCTCACGTGTTTGAGTCACTGAGCACACACCTGATCCCCAAATGGTTCCACCGCACTGCTGCCTCTCAGGGGTCCGGAAAGACCAGTGTGTCCCCATTCTCCGTTGTGGGTGCATGGAGCCGAGCTGCCTTCCCCTCACAGCTGCCTCACTGGCTTCTGAGGACTTACCTGTGCACAAGGTGGCACTCACCTCTAGGGCCTCAGCACGTGCCTGGCACAAGGCACTCAAAAGATAACTGTCCCAGGGATGATAATGAAAAAACGCAGCCTGGGTAAGGGATAGTCATTCCGTTCAAGAGAGGACAGCACAGGTGTCTGAGCAAATTTAATTTGTAGGAAAATCTAGGGCACCTGCGTAGAATGAATGGAAAAGGTCAAGTGTAGCCCCAAAGCTGGAACTTCTTGTCAAGGCTGTCTCCTACAAGCACCCATGGGTCTTCTGCCTGAAACTATGAAAATAAAGATCCCTGTGGAAGCAAGCATGCTAGAGGTGGAAGTTGGCAGGAGCGGGCACTTGTTTTCAAACTGGAAGCCAAGCCAGTCGCTGCTGAATTGACTCCGTGTGTCAGAGGACAACTGTGTTGTGCTGGATTTTTGATAGCTGCCTTTTTAGAAGAAGATCACCTGGTCTTTCTCCTGAGAACCAGAACTTTCAGCCTTTCCATTATCAGTTGAATGTGTTCACCATCTGCAATATCCATGGACTCTTTCAAAATGAAAGACCTAGCAGATATTGGGGAGTCAAGGATACTGAGGGGCAAAAATGATCCACGAGAGAGAGGGCTGAAAGTGAGTGTGACTCTGGTCAGGCCATCAACCCAGCCTGGAACCTCGAGGGTGTTGTGCAGATACAGTCCCTCTAAGGATCAAGAACAGGTCCCTGGGTGGTGGAAACAGAAGGCACTTGATTGATCCCAGCAGCTCCACAGAAGAAACTTCTGGTGACCTGGTCCTGCTGTTGTTAGGTGACAGGAAGCAGGCGTCCTGTCATAGCGACCTTATGCACGGCAGAATGCCACGCTGTCCAGGTTGTGCACCCACATCACGATCATTACTGTGTTTGTGTCCACTGCTGCAGCCAGTGTGCCAATCCACATCTCTGAGGGTCTTCCATTAGCTCACTGACCTCTGCTTCACAGTGAAGATTATGGCCAAGAAAGCCCTACAGAGTGGGTCTACTTTGTAACACACATTAGGCTGCCATGGAGCTGAAGTGACTGTTAAGCAAGGGGCTTGTTTGGGTTTAATGACCAGTAAAGTGAGCTCTTGGGGCTTTTGAGGGGACAGGACTGAGCCAGCTTGGAGGGGCAGCAAAGGCTGGCACTGGTGAGCCCCATCTGTGAGGAAGTCTCGAGGCCAGTTGCAGCCAAGGCCTCAGGCCAGTACTGCTATAGGCAAAGCAGAAAGGAATGCTGAGCTCAGAGACAGGGAAACCAGCGAGGAGGAAGGGGTTTTCCAGTCGGTGAGACCCAGAAAGAACTTTGGGGGGACTCAAACTAACTTCCTTCTCACTTTCAGCAAGGGTGGGGGGGCTTTATATTCAACCAGAGATACAGCAAGCAGACTTAATCTCCCTTTTGAAAATGCAAAGTGTGTTTACCCAGTAAATAATTTAAGAAAGAATATACACTTGAAAGAAGACATCCATTGAAAGAGCCAGGCAAAATCGCCTCCAGGCAGAAACTTGCGTATCTGCATGCTGCATTCTATTAAGAGAGCGCACTGTGGCTTTAAAAGAACGCAGAGTCAAATTAAAAGGAATGTGGGCCTGAAACATCAAGGATTCTCCAAGTTTACATTATGAATCATAGTGCTGTTGATACAAGATGAATTAACCATTTACTTTGAGGCTGAACTCACAAAGTACTATTGAAAATACTGATCCCCGTCTGGAACCCAGGGAGCGGCTAATCTTTCCATTGCCCGTCTCCTCCCCCTCTGGAAACAAGCTCCTGCGTGTGGCAGGAATCACAGAGGACTGGTTAAAGTGAACCAGGCAGGCGCGGCACCTGGCACGACTCTGCTCGGGCTCCAGGGGCCCAGGAATGCCACTGCAGCAAGCGTCACTAGTGTTCTCCAATCCTCCCAGGCACCAGCTGCTCTGACCTGCTCTTTGGTGACAGGTGTGGCTGGGTAACTGGCCTTGGCCAATGAAATGTGAGCAGAAGTGCTGGGTGCCACTTCCGGGTGGGGGCATTTAACTGCCTGACTCTCCTTTTGCTCTCTGACGGCACACAGCCACGTGTTCCAGGAGGCGGGTACTAGTGCTTCGTGGTGAACTGCCTTGCCTTCTATGTGGGGAGACTCAGGTTCAGTTCCCAGGCACTGCCCCTTATGCACCGCCCCTGTCTGACAGTGGAGTGTTGCTGAAATGCTGACCAGGTTTCAGTGAGGCTTCCAGACTCAGAGAGACTGGGAAGGAAGGCCTGGCGATCTGCTCCTGAAACTCAGTGAAAACCCTGTGATGTGCAATAGTCATCACAGGGGTGGCCCCGGAATGAGCAATGTTTTGTTCCACTGTACATAGGGTCAACATGAGTCAGGAGCTGATGTGATGGAGTCAACACGTCCCAGGGAGTACAGGAGTCACAGGAGGCACCCACTACCTGTACCCGAGCCATCACAAGGAGGAAGACTGCCCCAGACACTCAGCGGGACTCACCACAGTGAACTTTTCTTAAGCCAGTTTGAGTGAGAGGCAGTGTCTGGCCAAGTCAAGTGAGACTCTGCTTTATTATAGCCCAGAAGCCAACACATGATGAGGGCTGATATGTTTTCTTTCCTTTCTTTTCCTTTAATTTAAGAATAAGGTTTTTGCTTCTCAGTTTTCAAAAGCTGGGATTCTTTTCTGTCCTAGTTGATCAGAACACCTCTAAGTGAGGATTCAGGAGCTCCTTCCAGCTGGAACCAATACACTGGGGACTGATGAACGCTGACATCACACAAGATGTTTCTCCAAGCCCAGCGAAGTGCTCTGCTGCCGGTTTATAGCAGACATCTGTTGGCCCCATTGTTTTTTTCCATCCCAAATATCTGATGCTACCTCGAGCTGTAGAGCTGTGACCTAGGCTAAGATGGTCAGAGCATTCCATGTCCCTGGCCAGAGAGGACCAGGAGTGAGAATGTGACTTATGCAAGTGAAACAATTCAGAACCTTTCCCTTGAGTGCTGGGCCATCTGGACACAGGAGTGTGTAGGTGTGAGGCCTGTATCTGCTGCAGCCACTTTGTGCCCATGAGGGAAGTCAGCCTAATAAAGCAGCTGACCAGTGGAGGACAGCAGAGTTGGAAGGATGAATTCTGAAGAGAGAGTGAGCTGCTAGATCGGACCACCCTTTCTTTGCATTTTTAGTTACATGAGAAAACAGATTAACTATTTTTCAAGCCAGTCTGAGTTCAGTCTTCTGTTATTTGCAACCAAAAAGTCTTTTTAGGGTGATTTACCCTGCTTCTAAAACCAAGCCCGTGAACTATAGTCCTTGGCCTACCTTTCTTGAGAAGAATTTCCTAACCTTGCCCCCTTCTCTGCCTGTATTTCCTATGTATCTCTCTCACTACTACCCGGTTTTATGCGTTTCTCTAAGTGGATTCTCCAGTAAAAGGTGGAGCTTCTGGGTCTGAAGCTCCTTTGTCCTTTGTAGCTGTAGTGCCCACCACAGAGCCTGGCATGGACATCACCCCAGCAAATACCAGCCCAGTGAATGAAAGAATAAGAAAATGAGAACATTTATTGACATGGGTTCTCCTGAAGGTCCGGGAAGTACCGCTCCTGGTTCCTAAGGGCTGCTCGTGGACAAGCTGAGCTGCAGGATGTTGCTATTAGCCACCCTGCCATTAAGGATGCCAGCAGTGTCCAAACCCTTTTACAAGCCTGCATTCATTAGCTGGAGAGTGCACGACACTCCACAGGTTCAGTGAGACGGCTTGTACCTGCCTTCCTGCCTGGCAGACCAGCCTGAATAATGATGCCCACCCTGTGAGGTCTGATACAACAGCAATAATTGGCAGGACAATTAGCAACTATGTGAGTAGAGGATCAGCTCTGAGGCAAAGGCGCTTACAGCAGCTTTCCTCCAGGTATTTCCCAAAAACAAGGGTCAGAGGAAAGGCTCTTCAAGTTCTAAAGCCAAGTCCATGTTAGTATTCACTAGAAAGACAGGAAAACAGGAGCAGGGGACAAGGGTTAATTGTCATCAGTCTTGAGTGCTAACTGCAATATGAAGCGTGATTTTCAAAGCTAGGCACACGGCTGTTGCTGGGCTAGAATCATGTGCTATCACGTACCTGACAATGCCCAGGCAGGGTCTTCTAGGTTCTGTACACCTAGTTCCATGCTGCGAATTCAGGTGAGACTGGCCTCCCGCTTGGATTCCAGGGGTAGATATATGACCCTGGCAGGCCCAAGCAATGACAGCTTTAGCTCCCTTGTGTTTCGCTATGATGATGGAAACCATGCTATCAGTGTTTCAAATAGCATCAGTTACTTGTTTTCAGCAATTTCCAGACAAAGGCAGATGAGGAAGACCTCATGATCTACTACTAAAAATTAGCCAATGAAAACCTTACGGACTGCAACAGAATACGGTCCACTATGGTGTTGGAAGACGGCACAGGACCAGGCAGTGTTTCACCATTATTCACAAGGCTGCCACAAATTACAGCCTGAGCAGGAGCTAATGAGAACCCCTCTGTGCACAGTTATTTGTTTGGGAATTGGCATGTGACCCAAGCCAGAAAGAGACACCTGGGCTTTTTCCCAGAAAATCAAGAAACTGGTACTGTCTTTCCCAGGATTGGTTACAGCGACAAGGAAAGTCAAGAGCTGCTGGGGCCCATTCTTGCCACCATACAGGAGGGGCATCTGCCTGAAGGAAGCCAGCACAAGGAACACCGAGCCAAGAGATGGAGGAAAACAAACAAAGCCCAGATTTGGAGGACAGCATTCGAACCTCTGGATCCCGTTGTGTGTGCCTGAGACCCAGAGAGGGGCCTTTTAAGCTTCCCGGTAGAAGACTAAAGCATTTGCTTTTGGGTTGAGTAAGTTCTCAGTTCTTGGATCCAGTCCTGAAGATGGACTTGGTCTGCTCTTGGGCTTCACGATGACTGTGCTCCATATCACCTCCACCTCGTCCCCATCCCTGTCTTTCCATTTACTGTGGAGCTATACACAGTCTTTCTTTACCGGCAGGCTGGCTCCCACTTTCTTCCCTGGAAGCTTTGCATCACAGTCTTCGTGATCTGTTGATTCTTTTATCTCAGAAGGAAAATTACCACTCAGGAGCAGCACAGGAAGTTGCCCAAAGCCATGTCTCATAAGAGTCACCTCACAACTCAGGGCTCTGGGATAAGGCACTTGAAATCAGGAGGAAACCAGATGTTATGTTGGGGCTAGCCTAATAAACCATCATCTGCCATTAATAGTCCACCTTTGCTGACATGGCTTTAGGGGTAATCAGTCATCCGAGGGCCCTCAGGAGATGGGAGATAGGCCAGTTAAGGCTTGATAAGTGAAGATGCCCGTCAGCTCTCTAGCCTGGAACTGTAGGGATCCAGGAGCTAGTACTGGAGAGCTAGCATAGCTAGGTCAGATCCCAACTGACAGTTAGATTAGCTATGCTTCATTCCCAAATTTCTACTAAGTTTAACCAAAAATCCCAAACCAAACCAGTTGCTGTTGAGTTTCACTCAAGGTGACCCTAGGTGTACTCCTTAGGTTTTCAGTGGCTGATTTTTGGGAAGTAGATTGCCAGGCCTTTTTTCCCAGGCATCTCAGGGATAGACTCTACCCACTCCTTCGATCAGCAGCTCCAGCATTTGCTCCACTCAGGGATGCCCTTACTTTAACAGGGGTCAGCAAACTTTGACCACAAAGGGCCAGGCTTTGTGGACTTCGGCTCTAGAGCAAAACGTAGCCAACAGACAAGATGTAAGTGAATGGGCATGGCTGGGTTCCAATAAAACTTTACTTACAGATCCTGGACCCTGAATTTCATGTAATTTTCACATGTCAACAAATACTCTTTTTTGATGAGTAAACATATAACAGCTGTTCTTAGTTTGCAGACTGCACAGAAACAGGCAGAGGATTGGTTTTGGCCTGTGGTCTGGGGTTGGGCTAGCCTTGTCTCAGAGTCACAGCTAGAATACTGGGGGGTGGGGTCCTTGGGGCATGTACGGCAGCATGAACAGGCGTGACAGACCCAGCCGTATCCCTCCAAAGAGAAAGGAAGAGTCCCTGCTCTCTGGGAGCTTACAGAGTCACAATGAACCATCCATTACAGAAGCCTAGTGACAAAGATGGCACTTAAAGGACTGCCAGCAGTGTGACAATTTGTTGTGTGCCCGTGATCCTGGATTTGTAGGGGGGAACTGGAGCAAGTCACCCTGTGATGCGTTGGATTTCAGTTTCTGCTAAGACACAATCAGCCAACCCCCCTGCCACCCCAGGGGGAGGAGGATTAACTAACTAAAGCCATGTCCAACTTTGAAAAGGTAAGCCTTGTGCACGCCTGCAGTCAGCAGAACATTCTGGGAAACGAAATGGCAGTACAGGAGAGGTGAGCGTCACTGGTTGTCAGAGGCCAGGGGTGTCACCTGGGAAACTTCCAAGGGCTGGTGGGGAAGGTGGGGGCAGGAAAGCCAGGAAGCTGCCACTTCTCCAGGCCAGCCAGGCTTCTCCTTCCCACAGACAAGTATCTACCTGGGCCTCACTGACAGTCTCCCCAGCAGGTCCCAGCTTTCTCTTGGAGGTGATAACATCAACATCAAAAGGGAAGTCAGGGCTCCTCATGGGCTGGCTTGGGGATACCTTCCCAGCGTCGGAAGGCAGACAGCAGGTACCTGTCAGAGCCTGCTGATAAGTCCAGTGGGTTTTGATCAGTGATGTGTAGTTACATTGCACTCTGCATTGCCAAATGTGTACATCAAATTTCAGCCTGCATACCATGGCCTCTGCCATTCTTAAATATGGACTTGGAAATGGCAGGGGCCCTGGAGAGAGGCTTGGCTGGCCACAGGATTTCAGATAAGACCAAGGCAGCATGCTTCAATCAAAAGGCATGGAAGGAACTTGAAGAGAATTAAATAACTGATGCTCTGGCTTGGCTAGGAATACAAGGTATACTTAATCCCTCAAAGGTTTGCAAACTGCTTGAGTTGGAAAAGGTTTCCCTGACCTAGTTTATACTAGAGCTGAGGATGCTGAGGATGTTGAGGACTTCAGAGGTGAAGGCACATGCCCAGTGTCAACCACTCAAGGACACAGTCAGGTCTTCTGACTCTCCAGGCCCTTCCTGTTTCACTATAACACCCCTTCTTATTGGACTGGCCACTGCTGGTGATGGCATCTGCACATAACAGCAACTCAAAAATGTCTTCTGTTGATAAGGACCATTCAATGAAATCAAGGAACAAGACTCAAAAACAATCAATGGTCACTTCTTCTTTCTGACACCAACCCAATTCTAATTTTCTATAAAGTTAAACTAGACAATCATATGGTCTACTCTGCTTGCAATGACAAATGGAAGAGGAGTGGTAATGCATTCATTGTCAAAAAGGACATTTCAAGAACTACCCTGAAATACAATAGTGTCAGTGACAGGATAATATCCACATGCCCACAAGGAAGACCAGTTGATATGACTATTATTCAAATTTATGCCCTAAGAGCTAAGGCCAAAGATGAAGGACTGAAGACTCTTACCACCTTGTGTAGTCTGAAATTAATCAAGCATGCATTCAGGTATCACTGATTAATCAAACATGCATTCAGAATTCATTGATAATTATGGTGATTGGAATGTGCAAGCTGGAAAGAAAAAAGGAGGATTGGTAGCCGAAAAATACTGTGTTGGAGATACAAATGATATTGAAGAGAGCATGACAGAATTTTGGGATACCAATAGATTTTTCACTGCAAATAAATTTTTCAACAACATACACATGGACCTTACTAGATGGAATATACAGGAATCAAACTGCCTGCATCCATGGACAGAGATGATATAAAAACTCCATATCATTACTCGGAACAAAGCCAGGGGAAGAATTCAAACCAAACCATCAAGCGCTCATATGCAAGCTGAAGCTGAAGAAAACTACAAGTCCACAAGAGCCAAAGTACAACCTTCAGTATATCCCACCTGAATTTGAAGATTATCTCAAGAACAGACTTACGCACTGAACAGTATGACAGAAGACCAGAAGAGCTAAGGGATGACATCAAAGACATTATGTATGAAGGGAAAAACAAACAAAAGTAATTAAAAAGATATGCAAGAAAGGAAAGACCAAAATGGTTGCAAGAAGAGACTCAGAAAGCTGCTCTTGAATGTTGACTAGCTGAAGAAAATGGAAGAAATGATGACATAAAAGAGCTGAACATTCAAGTCTTGAGATGCAATAAGGAAGGATTCTATGGGCAAAATACTGCATGGTACAGGAAGCAGCAAAAATAGATGGAAGAAATACACTGAATTACTGAATTAAAAAGAATTGGTTGATGTTCGGTCATTTCAGAAGATAGCATACAATCAAGAATCAGAGGTACTGAAGAAAGAAGTCCAAGTTACACTGAAGACACTGACAAAAGACACCAACACTCAAACCTAATGCTGTCGAGTTGGATCTGACTCAAGGCTCCATGAACTGACTAAATACCAATTGAGATGCTTCAAAAATGGACATAGTATTGGAAATGTTCAGTCATATATACCAAGAAATCTGGAACACAGCTACGTGGCCAACTGACTAGAAGAGATCCATATTTGTGCCTATTCTAAAGAAGGGTGATGCAACCAAATGTGAAAATTACGAAATAGTATCATTAATATTACATGCAAATTCTGCGGAAGATCTTTCAAAAATGACTGCAGCAGTACATCAACAGGGAACTGCCAGAAATTGAAGCTAGCATCAGAAACAGACATGAAACAAGGGTTATTATTTCTGATGTCAGATGGATCCTGGTTTACAACTTAACAAAAACAAAACAAAAGTCCTCACAACTGGACCAATAAGCAATATCATGATAAACTGAAAAAGAGTTAAAATTGTCAAGGATTTTATTTTACTTGGACCCATAATCGAGACCCATGGAAGTAGCAGTCAAGGAATCAAACGTTGCATTGCATTGGACCAAGGAGCTGCACAAGATCCCTCTAAAGTGTTAAAAAGCAAAAACGTCACCTTGTAGCCTGTGGTGCACCTGCCCCAAGCCATGCTGTTTATGATGATCTCATATGTATGTGAAACCTGGACAGCAAATAAGGAAGACTGAAGAAGAACGGATACCTGTCAATTATAATGCTGGTGAAGAATTCTGAATACAACATGGACTGCCAGAAGAATCAACAAATCTTTGTTGGAAGAAATATAGTCTGAATGAACCTTACAAGCAAGAATGGCAAGACCACCTAACAACATCAACAACAAAATGAAAACGCAGCATGAGATGACTGCACATAGTGGATCTCCAGGCGAAAGCTGAAGCAAGAAAAGGACACAGAAGGCATCTTTTTCTTGGAAGCCAAGATTATGCAATTTAAAGGCTGCCCTTTTCTCCAAGATTATGTCCATTCTAATCTTTAGTGTTTAAATATCTTTTATTTTATGGAGTGATAGTGATAGTGATGGCAATTTTTTTTTAAGTCCTTATTTGGCAAAAGAAGTCATTCTGTTAAAGTACTAATCCATGAAATCTGAAAGTTCATGAATCACAGAGCTACAAAAGCACTCCTTTATCTGCTCTTCGGTGATTCCTCTGCAGGGCCTTCTCTGGCATGGTGCCCACGGTGACGGCGGCAACCACATCAACTTCCGTGCTGATGACAGCTGCAGCCACACCCACAGTAGCAGTTCCTGTTTACTGGGCATTTCTTCTGGTGCTTCATCAAACCATCACAACAGCCCTTTGAGTAGAAGACTGTGGTCACTGTCCTTTGACAGAAGAGGTACCTGAAGCCCCAACCTACCTCGCCAGTCTCAGCTTCACTACAGTACAGAAGACAAATAATAAAATGATTATATGTATATAACTGGTGAGTCTTAGATTCACTCCCAGGCTCTCCTTGGTTCTTTGGAGGGTAAGCCTCTGATGTCTTCCCCTTTATATTCATCCTGAGGGATACAATAATTGGGTACATGCGTTTGTTTTGGTTGAAAGCAGGGTACACTAATCAGCCAAAGTCAACCTTCTATTTACTTAGTGCCTAAGATGAATATATATGAAATTAAGACAATTAATATTCATTTTTATTCAGCAGCACATTTCATCAGCTTTTTTCAGATGACAGCACATTGGTTGTGTCCTTTCCACCTCACCAGGGACTTAAATGATCTCTTCTAGGTAAGTACATCATCATCTTTGCTTTTTCCTCAAAAAGAGCTGGGAGCAGAGAGAATGGCAGTCATTTTCTGGTGACTGTTCTGTTCTGTGGAGACTTGGTATCCACAGCTGTTTATGATTTCTACAAACTGTCACAGAGGTGAGGGCATATGCTATACAAAAATTTCAAGTCTGCTTAAGATCTAATTTAATGTATTCGTTGGGATAGAGCGCACTCACTAGAAAAGAAAATTAGGTGGAAGAATTGTTTAGATTTATTGTGTAATATTCAGCAACGATTAAAGGCCTCTGGTTTTGAGTTTCCTCCTCTATTATGGGCTGAATTGTGGCCCCCGAAAAGACAGAGTGATGTCCAAATCTGTGACTGAGACTTGTTGACGAGTCAGTGAAGTTAACACGAGGTCAGAATGGTGTAGGGTGGGTACTCCAATATGACTAATGTCCTTTAAGAAGAGACACAGAAGGAAGACAGCCATGTAGAAAGGAAGGAGAAAACTGCAGGTAGAGGAGGCTGTGTCCACAAGCCAAGGAATTCCAAGGATTGTCAGGAATTACCAGAAGCTAGGAAAAGGCAAGGTAGGATCTTCCCTTCAGACTTCAGACCGAGCAGGGCCCTGACAACACCCTGATTTCTACTGTTTTAAGCCAGCCATGTGTGGTACTTGGTTACAGTGGTCGGAAGAAACAATGCCATCCATGAAATGGTAATCAAGGAATCCTGCCCCCGTATTTTCTGCATGGAATGTGGGGAACCACAGAAATTATATACGAGGTCTGACAAGTCCGCAAACTTAATTGTTCTAAGCGCTACATACCTCATTGCTGAATATCACTACAGTCACCTTTGAAGTACTCCCCTTGGGAAGCTGTGCACTGACCCCAGTGCCTAATCTACCCTTCAAAGCAATTTTGGAACTCTTCCTGGAATGGCCATTGTGTATGATAGCACAGTGCAAGTTCATGAACTTAATTGTATAGTTGTCTCTGAGGGAGTTTTTAGTAAACAAATAACTGTATTAGAACAGCCTCCCCACCACCTGATCTGGCTCCAAATGACTTCTTTACCTGAAGATAAAGGAAATATTGAAAGGAGGGCATTTTGATGGTATTCAGGACATCGAGGGTAATACGACTACAGCTCAGATGGTCGTTTCAGAGAGAGTTCCAAAACTGCTTGGAAGGGTGGACCAGTTGCTGGCGTTGCCGGCATCAGTGCACAGCTTCCCAGAGGAAGGATTTCAAAGGTGATGGTGCTGATATTCAGCAATGAGGTCCGTGGAACTTTTTCTAGGATGAGTTCATGAATTTAATTGGCAGTCCTTGCAGTCTTACAAAGACAGTATCTTTTTCTCCTTATTGCATATGTGGTATCATTTCATCTTCATGTTGCTCCTGATATATCAGGATCCAAATTTGATAGCTTAGACCCTCCCAGGGAAGAAGACTCACTCCAGATGCAGCCTTGAATCAGAGTCAACTTGATCACAACAGATAACACCACCCACTATCACTTAACTGATCTCTCCGCAACAGTTTCTAAAAATCCTTCGTAACGCAGCAGCTCCCTTCATGTGCCATGGCCCCTTCTGTGGGACTACTCAGGGACTGGCGGCCACGCCTGGCATTGGCCCTGATCAGCATGGCTTGTCTGGTCAGAGCTGAGCCGCTAGATGGAATCCTCACTTTTAGCTGCTCCTGAGTTCCCAAGAAGGGAGAGGTGGCCCTTTCCTCTGATAATTTCCTTGGGTACTGTCCTTGACAGCTATGATGCCTCTTCTGGAACCTGGCTGGTTGAAGTCACAGAAGTGAGACAGGAAGCCTTGGCTTTTGTGATGGATTGTAGCATCGTCTCCCGGCAAGATCAGACACTAGGTACTTGCCTCTTGCTAGTCATGGATTTACACTTTTCTTTTTTCCTGAAGTCAGGGGAAATAATTTTTGGCAGTGGTTGGTCAGCTCCCCTCATCTCTCTGTTTGCTCTTGAGAGATCTGGCTTTGTCTTCTAGAGCTTAATCTCAGAATTCCGTTTCTCTTATCCAGATAAGGTTCTGAGGCCAGCCAAATGAGAATAATCTTAGTTCTCATTTCCACAGTGCTAGTCCTGGGCTGTAGTTCCTCAGATCCTTGTCTGGCCCTTCCTCCTCTTTACTCTAAATCACAGAATTTCGATTCCACCCCGACCCCTACCCCAGGCTGTGTTTTCTAGGCTTCCAGCTGCCTTTAGCAACAGGAGGCACTGCGGCGCACTGGGACCAAAGGGAGAGAGAAGCAAGGATGCTTGTTAACTTCTCTGCTCATGACATCTCTGGCTCCTAAAAGACCCTCCCATTGCCCAGCTCCATCAAGCGACAGGCCCCAGGCTCCAGGAACACTGCTCTTTGCCAGGGTGCTGGGAATATTGATGATGCTAACCCCTGGGCTGCTTCCTTTTACCCTGTTGTCTGCTAGCTCTTCCCTCACCTGTTAATCTGTATAAAGCTCCCTTGGTTTTCAACGGTCAGGGCCGGAGCTGTTTTCTTGGTTGGACAGTGAGTGAGACTCCCTGCCAAGTATGCACTGTCTGCTCAAACTTCTGATATCTCCCTCACAACTTTTTTAAATCTGATTTTACACACCCCAAAGCAGCACATATCACTGCTGAGCAAGCAAATCCAGGTCCAGAACCTTCCAAGAAGGCTCACAAGGACAGGTGGCCTGGATGACTCATCACTTTTTGGGAGGAGGAGGGTGGGTGGGGAATTATTATACATCAGTGTCCCCAAGTTTGTGCAAGAGAACTTGTGTCACCTGCCAATCTGAGATTTCAGATTCTTCTTTCCTCTCACCCAGGAAGGAAGTCCTGCTGGGTGGGAGGGCAGGGGGCTGCAGGTGTGGGAGGGAGAGGGGCCCGGGTGATCCCAGAGTCCCTGCTCCTTGGCCAAATCCGGTAGCTGCTGGTGACCACAGCAGCACAGAAAGTGGGCTTGGCGTTGCCGGCTCTTCAGGCCTGTCAAGAGAAGCCAGACAGCTTGCTGTTTCTGTGTGGTGCAATCTCCCAAGTTTCAAATATTGGCACCTAAGTCAGAGTTTCCAAAAACACACAGTGGCCAAACAAAGCACATGCGTGGGGCTGACGGCCTGTGCGCCTTCTGTCTGCAACCTCTGACTAGTTATACTAAGGAAGAAATTAACAGGGGTGAAGTGGGGTGGGAAGACAGCATTCAGGCCTTTCCCTCCTGGAGATTCCCTGGGAGGCGTTGAAAGCCCAGCCCTCCTGACCTTCAGCTCCAGGAGTCTAAAGTGCAGCCACTGTGTGGGTGTGGAGCGGGCTCCACGCTGTGCAACCAGCTTAGCCCGTAACTGATTCCTAATCACAGGTGGAAGGCCACAGAAGGGTCAACGGAAGCTCAAACCAGCGGTGCATGCTGCCCCCCCAGCCCTCTCTGGAAAGTCACAGATTGCACAGTCCTGGTCGGCACCAGGCCACATGTCAGAAGTTTTCCTTGCTTTGACCTAACTGGCTACTGAAATTCCTGGGTGGTGCAAATGGTTAATGTGCTTGGCTTTTAATCAAAAGGTTGGAAGATCCAGTCCACCTAGAGGCATCTCAGAATGGCCTGGGGACCTGCTTCCAAAAAGTCAGCTATTGGACACCCCAGGGAGCACAGTTTTGCTCTTGACACATGAGGTGGCTGTAAGGTAGAGTCAACTCCACAGCAACTAGTAACCAGCTACTAGACAACAGGACTGCATCTAATTCCCTGGTGGCTCTAAACCAGGTCCTTGCTGGAGGGACAACTTCAAATTGCCTCTTGCAGAAGACATGACAAAAGACCGGCCCAGAGAACCAGTGTTGACGAACAGCCTAACGCTCTAGGGTCCACAACTCCTTCTGGAGACTTGGAGTCGGCCCTGGAGCAGTACAGCAGCTGAGAGTCATGCCTGCATGGGGCGTTGTCCAGTCACAGAGACACTTTTCACTGGGCTTGGCGCCACGGCACCAGCTGACACACAGGGACAGTAAGAGACAGCCCTGTGGGCCTTGCCGTGTTTCCTGTAAGGATGTTCTTGAGTGTGTTGCTTCTTATGCTGCACAGTGTGTGTTGGTGTGGGGAGCTCCCATGGAATGTTCTCTGTTATCCAGGTAGAGGATGCTGTGTGGATAACTGACTCCCCTACCTGAAACCACCTTGTCTGAGTCACCTACTGCTGCTATAACAGTAAGACCACTAGTGGATGGCTTTAACAAAGAAATTTCTCTTTCACAGTCTAAACCCACTGCTGTTGAGTTGATTCTGATGGATAGTGACCCTACAGGACAGAGTAGAACTGCCCCGGGAATTTCCAAGGAGAGCCTGATGGATCTGAATGGCTAATCTTTTGCATAGTAGCCTGTCTTGGTTCATCTAGTCCTGCTTTAACAGAAGTGCCACAAGTGGATGGGCTTTAAAAGAGAAGTTTTAGTTTGTCCCAGTCTAGTAGGCCAAAAGTCCAAATTCAGGGTGTCAGTTTCAGGGGAAGGCTTTCTTTGCCGGCTCTGGAGGAAGGTCCTTGTCATCAATCTTCCCCCAGACTGGACGCTTTTGAGGCACAGGGAGCCCAGTCCTTTCCAAAGGATACATTCTGCTCCCAGCACTGCTTTGTTGGTGGTATGAGGTCCTCAAATATCTACTTGTTTCCCTATCCTTCATATACCAAGAAGCGTTTCAAGGCACAGTACAATCCCACACATTGAGTCCTATCCCACCAGCACAATTTCTGCCCATCCTTTCTCATTAACACCATAGAGGCAGGATTCACAACATAAAGGAACATCATACAATACCAGGAATCACGGTCCAGCCAAACCAGCACACACATTTTTTTTGGGGGGGGTCACAGTTCAATCCATGATATAGCCACAGTACTCAACCACTACACCACCAGGGTTTCTAGTCTAGTAGGCTACAAGTCTGAATTCAGAGCCTCAGCTCCAGGGAAAGGCTTTCTCTGCTGGCTCTGGAGAAAGGTCTATGTCATCCATCTTTTTCTTGGTCTAAGAGCTTCTCGGCACAGGAACCTCAGGTCCAAAGGATGTATGCTGTCCCTGGGTGCTGCTTTCTTTGGGATATGAAGTCCTTGGGTCTCTCTGCTCTACTCTCTCTTTTATATCTCAAAAGAGATTTTGAAGTCTGCCTATTTAATCTTGTAGATCTCCTCAATATAATTGCCACTAACACAGTTTATTAAATTATAGTGACAGGATTTCCAACATGTAGGTAAATCTCAACAAATGACAAAATGGTGGACAATCACAGAATACTGGGAATCATGGCCCAGCCACAGTAATGCATACAGTTTCGGGGAGACATAATTCACTCCATGACACATCTCCTTCCGCAAGTCAGCTGCCAGAGAGGCCACACATCTGTTCCTGGCCCACCTTTGCAAGCACACAGGCTAGTACACATTTCACACACCAACCTCACTTCTGACCTCCATCTGACATAGATAAAATCTTACTGTATCTTTTCTATATATTTAGGTCAATTGCTATAAATTGTTTTGGGACAAGGGCAGATTTATACACAGGTACTTAAGAGGTAAGAAAGTGAAAATAATTTACACCATCGTGGGTTGGCTACTTTAATGATTCTGCTTTATTGTTTCTCTTCTCCCTAAACAAGTGGGTACAGTGTGACGCCTGGAACACAAGCTTTCATGCTTACCAAAAACAATAGGTTATTTTCATTTTGCCTTGAATCTCCTGTCAAGGCAGTGTAGGGCCATTTCCAGAGTGAAGGCCATTTGGGGACTCATGGGCTCTTGGGTTCCTCCTGCAGCCAATGGCAGCGGGCCACCGGTCCTTTTGTGTGGACGATGGACACTGACTGTCTTAACAACACGGACCTCTTTCATGAAAGCAGACGGTGCCCTCAGCAAATGCTGGCTGCACAGCCACTAGCCGAAACCTTAGCACCTTCACGGCACTCCTTGAACAATCTAAAGCTTATTTCTCTCTGTACATATTTGGGTTTTCGGATGCTTTCAAGCCCGGGAAACAATCATAGCTGAGGCCATTTCTGAGATGGCACTAAAAGAACCTACTCGGAGACAGATAAAAATAATGAGAATCTTTCTGTCAGGAAAGATTTAGAAAATATCACTGACATTATTAAAATTTAATTTTTTACTCGGCTTTTTGGTCCCCCTTTCCAGTGATAATGAGCAGGACTGCACACCTCCGCCTCGCAGTACTTGTTTTGTGCAATAAATTCAGCCTTCCAGTCTGAAGACATTTCAGACAACAGTTTTGACTGCTATAGGCTTATTTTTTTTTTTTTTACCCTGTGCTGTGCTTTGAGTCTTTCTATAAAAACCAGTTCATGAGATAATTTTCCACAAGGCCAGTGGAACTAATAAAAATCAATTTTGCCCAACTGGTTCACAGAAATCATGGGAATAGCCAAGGCAGAACTGCAAAAAACGAAGAAAAAGAAAAGGATCAATGTATTCACTAATGGTTTACTTGATAGAGAACTATCAAATTAGCTGACAGGAGGCACCAGGCTGTAGTTTCTTTTCAGCCTGAACAGAACACCTTTTAAAGGTCCAGGAGAGCTTTTGTTCCCCAGGGTTGAAGACTTCTGAGTGTTGTAATTCCGCTAAGGAGCTGCCTATGTACTGGGTGGCTCCAGGCCTGGCAGACACAGCCTTCGCTGAAGTCTTGTCTAGACCTTTCGTTTATGCTAGAGAAGCTGGTTTAGTCAATGGGTGGACCGGGCTGTGTACAAATGGGTGGACTGGGCTCTTATAAGGCACCACGGAGTCAATTTTGACTCATAGTGACCCCATGGCTGCTCCGTGGGGTTTTCTTCGTTGTGGATACAGATCGTCACGTTTCTCCCGCAGAGCCACTGGGTGAGTTTCATTTGTGTACCACCAAGGCTTTTACACACACACACACACACACACACACGTGCGTGGACACACACGCATACGCCACAGAATTAGTGGACCAAGAATTCCTCAGCACATTTGGACACCTCCCTCTACCTCCATGACCATCCATGTGACCCTATCTGGGATCACAAAGGGACATCTCTTTTATAATAGGAAAGAAGTGCAGAGTATGGAGGTTGCAGAACAAATTCTCTAAAGGACCTATCTAAGTTCCAGACTGGAAGAAAAATCAGTGCTTGTATTTGGGTGGCAGGTGGTTTTTTTTTTTTACCATCTTTATGTATTTTTCTCTATTTAGTCCAATTAATTTTTTAAAAAATTATATATAATAATGAGTCTTGAAAAGAACACTAAGAATTGAGGAAATTGTAAAAGGAAACATCATGATTAATTTATTTACAATGCTCTGAGAAAGTAAGAGCAAGTGTGTGGGAAAAAAGGACAATGTTTATTTTATTGTGGGTCTTAAATGATCTTAACATAAATTCCTTTATTTCATCTTTGAAGCAAATCTATGATAAAAGTATCACTATTCCCATTTTATGGAGGAGGAAATTGAGGGCTTGGGAGGTTGCCAAGATCACATGGCTGGTTGGGGGCAAAGTTAGAATTTACAATCAGGTCTGATTTCAAAATCCATGTCCCATGGGGAGGAATGATAGTTGGCATGGGGTCTGTCCTGCATTTTAGCTCTGACTCTAAGTGGCTGTAACACCAGATGGGGAACTTTGCATTTACGAGTGAAGTTGGGGATGATGACACCAGATCTCTTCTACTTCCATAGTTCTAGATTGATGTGAAAATTGAGAAAATGTAAAGTTCTGTCCAATGAAATATGGTGATGTGATAATATTTCATATTATACTGGTAAGCTGAGAGCTGCCACAAATGCCATTTGGGTACTGACAACTTTCAAAGAAAAAGTACGCTAAAATAGAATTAATATTAAAACTACACTGAATAGACTTGGTGATTCAGAAGGTATAACAGGATCTTCATGAAGAATATTGATTTTCTTGTCTGTAGTATGTTAGGTAACAGGCATAGGTCCCAAATTGCACATATACTATGACCTCAATATTGCAAAAAGAAGAAAAAAGATGTATGTTTAAACTAAAAATGGGAAGCTATACATTGTACTGCAACTAATGATCATGTCTAGATGATTGGCATTAAGGTGCTTTTAAAAATTCTTCAGTGATTATTTTCCAAATCTAGTTTTGGGGTGAACATATACCATTTTTATAATCAGAACAAATCCCTGCCATCACTGCCAACATCTATGAAGACATCACTGTTTTCCCTGGATAAGATTACAAATAGATTCTGAGCTTTGTGCCCGTTTGAATTCTGGTGAAAGAAATGCTTACTTGAAATTTACTTCAGATGTTAAAATGAGGAGGGTCGGTATCACATCTTCTTTATGGAAGTGAGTCTCAATCAGGAGAGTGCTTTTTCCAATGGACAACCTGACTGCAGACCATCAGAGGTCAAGGTCAAGAGACAGTACACACACACACACACACACACACACACACACACACACACACACACACACACACAGACAAACCAAACTCGCTGCCGTTTACTTGATTCTGACTCATAGTGGCCCTATAGGACACAGTATAACTGCCCCATAGAGTTTCCAAGGAGCACCTGGTGGATTCGAAATGCCAACCTTTCAGTTAGCAGGCATAGCTCTTAACCACTACACTACCATGGTTTCTGTGGTGGTCAGGATTACGTCAACTTGGCTACTCCATATTTGGCTGCTGTATTAAGTGGCACGGTGGGGTTTGTGGTGGCTTCCCATCCCTCAGCTCTCATCTCTTGACCACCCACTACAACTGCTGGTCTGCTCATGTAGCTAGGAGCTCCTGCTCTCTTCCTCCAGCATCTGGTTCCTGGACTTAAACTAGTAGCTGTTGGATTCATCAGTCCTTACAGTCAGCACTTGAGTCCTGCTCCCTGACCTGCTGATTCTGGGTTTGCCAGCCTCTGCCACTCCCTCTCGCCGCTGGCTTGGGATCCACCAACCTACACAACTGGTGATCTAGAACTCTGTCTCTGACCTGATGACTTAGGGTTCATCAGCTTCTGTGGCTTGTTCCAGGACTTGAGACATTTAGCTTTGTGATTGCGTGAGCTGTTTCCTATATCTCTATCTATCTATCTATCTATCTATTATAAATCTTTCCTTGTACCTACACGTGTTACTGGTTGTGCTTCCCTAGAAAACCCAGCCTAAGACAATTTGGTACCAGGAGTGGGGTGCTGCTCTAACAAATACCTAAAATGTGGTAGCTATTTTGAAACTGTGAATGGACAGAAGATTCAGAAGGAATGGAGAAGGCACAGATGGTGAGAAACAGAGGACTGGTGGCCGCAGCAGCGGTAGCTGCAGCAGCAGAACCAGAGGCAGCGCTGGAGCCGACCCATGGAGCAAGAGAGCTGAGTGCCTACGCACGGTTCTCCTTGTGGAATGGCGTGCTTCCAGGCACTTAAATTGGTGGAGCTGGCCTTGCTGAGCCACAGAGTGAGAGAGCTGAGTGCCTCTGGGCAGGACACTTTCCAGCAAGAGTGGGATGCCTCCGGGCACTTAAATCAATGGAGCTACAGAGCTTTGGAACACTTGCCCCAGCAGGGCAGATGTGGGCCTGAGGCCTGGGCCATGCGGCCATAGGAAGCCGAAGCCGAAGAGACAAACAGCATGAGAAGCTGAGCTGCCTTAGTCTCAAAGGTATGGCCATGACCTCAGGGGTTTGAAAGGGTGGAAACATGGTGTCCTGTGTTTGTAAGGGTGGAACTGCCACTCACTTGGGTGTAGGGTACACCTAAAGCCAGTGGCACAGAGTTTCTGTCCAAGTTGGCCTTGAAGGCAGAGTTGCAGCACAGGGCTTGAGTCTCCACTGAGAATCCAGAGAGTGTGACCAATACCTAGAGTCTGGAGGGCAGGGCCATTGTGTAAAATGTCTCAGAAAGTGGAAGATTATTTACACAGCTTTGAGGGCTAATGTAATGTGTTCTGCTGACTCACTTGTGCCTGTTAATGTTTTCTTTCCTTGCAATTTCTCGCATTTGTGATGGAATGTCTAACTTGGGCCTGTTCTGCCACTGTACCTTTAGAAGCAGACAGCTTGTGTTCTAGGTTTGACACATGTAGAAGAGTTTTTGTATTTTGGACTTGAAACTGATTTACAACTTCTATCATATAGGATGAATGTGTTACATGTTTCACTGATGTGACTTTTGGGGTGCCAAAGGGTGGGATGTCATAGTTGACTTGGGTCCCCCCAAAAACATGTGTAGCCATGTGGTTGCGCCATGACTCCCAGTATCTTGTGACTCTCCTCCATTTTGTGGTTTTCCTATGCTGTATGTTAAAGGATTAGGGTGGGGCTGTAAATCCCTTCACAGATCACCTCCCTGCTCCACTGTAAAAGGAGTTTCCCTGGAGTGTGGCTTGCCCCACCCTTAATCCTTTCATCGTGCAAGAGGTAAAAGGAAAGAGAAGCAGGCAGAGAACTGGGAACCTAGTACCATCTAGAAAGCAGCACCAGGAGAAGAGCGCGTCCTTCAGACCTGAGGTTCCTGCGACAAGATGCTCCCTGGACCAAGACTGAAGCAATACCGGACTTTCCTCCAGAGCCGACAAGGGAGAAAGCCTTCCCCTGGAGTGGACACCTGAATGTAGACTTGTAGCCTACTGGACTGTGTAAGAATAAACCTTCCTTTGTTAAAGCCATCCACTCTGCAGTATTTCTGTTAGAGCAGCCCTAGCTGACTAAAACAGTTTCCATGTATATATATATATATACATGAGTTTGCAAACTCACCCTAGAAAAACTGCTACATACCTCATTGCTCAGTATTACTATGGTCACCTTCAAATTACTCCCCTTGGAAAGCTATACACTGATGCCTGTGCCTAGTCCACCCTTCAAAGCAATTTGGGAACTGTTTCTGGAATGGCCATTGCACATGGTGGCAAATTTGTGAGCTTAGTTGTATAACTGTGAGAGAGTTTGGAACCAGTACACAAATAACTACAGTGGAATATCCTCCCTACTTACCTGATCTGGCCCCCAACGACTTTTTTTCCTTACCTCAAGATAGAGGAAATACAGAACAGAAGACATTTTGATGGCATTCAAGACATCAAGGGTAATATGACAACAGCTCTGATGGCCATTGCAGAAGAAGGGTTCCAAAATTGCTTTGAAGGGTGATCAAGGGACTGGTGTTGGAGTATAGCTTCCCAAGGGGAGTACTTTAAAGGTGACGATAGTGATATTCAGCAGTGAGGTATGTAGCACTTTTTCTAGGATGAGTTCATAAATTTAACTATTAGATGTCATATGTGTGTGCATACACACACACACAGAAAACCCAACCAACCCACTGCTGTCAAGTTGATTCTAACTTACAGAGACTCTATAGGTCAGAGGAGAACAGCTCCATAGAACTTCCAACGAGCGCATGGTGTATTTAAACTGCTGCCTTTTTGTTAGAAGATATAGCACTTACGAACTATGCTACCAGGTGTCATTGCCAGGCATGTGTGTGTGTGGGTACGTGTATACACACACACATACATATACATCATCACCAAGCATATGTGGGTCATATATATATGTATATAAATGCATACATATATACATACATGTACCTGGCAATGATGTTTGGTACAACAGCATCTGCTCTGCTTTCTAGAATGACTTGACCATTTGCAAGGTGGCCCCAGAAGTGAGCCTGAGCCCACAATCAGTAGCTTAGCAGACAAGTCCCACCCTGTTTGTAAACACAAGGCCCCTGTTCACATTTCAAGCAGTGCCACCAAGGAGACTATTTTTAAGTATCTAATTGCGTTTGTAGCATCTGGCGTTCTCCACACTGTTTCTGACTTTAGCATGATACATGTCCCAAAGACAAACAGACAAAAGAGAGATTAAGCATGGTACACTGCAGTCATGTCAAATACTCCCACTATACAAATGTTATAATATGCCCTAGAGATCATTCTGGGCCAATCAAAACATTGCCTGACGTACAGAACCTCGGACCAGGCATCACGCGGCAGCGGAGGGGAACAGGGATGTAGTTCATTTATTAGGCCAGTACACAGCCTCAGACACCAACACGCGCTGATAGGAAATGCCAACATTTCAACTTCAATCAAGAGCAGAGCCCATAACATCGACACTTTGCCTTTCAGCAGAAGATCACAAATAGCACAAATCTGGGTTTCTTGTACTAATTGGAGAGGTCTTCAAATTTGCTTGTGGTATCTGCCTGATGGCGAGCTAATCTTCCTCCAGTTCCCACCTAACGCTGTCTGAAATAATCCTCTTACTCCTGGTCTGTCTACAGCGCTTTCTATCAAACAACCCTGCCTTCCTTAACACAGTCACAGCCCAGACTGCGGCAGCCCAGTCCTGTGCACAGAGTCTGGGACGCTGATGTGTCCACAGACACAAGCAAGGCCAGGCGTGAGGGCGCGGCGTAGGCTTGTCGGTAAGTGAGGAGGAAGAGCTCTGGGCTAAAGAGCACTAATTAACAACCGAAAGCATCATCTGACGGCTGTTTTGAAAAACTGAGACAGATAATTTCGCTTTCTCAGACTGGCAGGCAAAATATTTCAGGGTGTTCACCAGCTTCTGTAATTATTATTGTCAAACATTCAATCTCAGTTAAAAACCTAACACTTTTTTCTCCCTTAATCCAGCCCCCTGTCCCCTTTATAAAGGCGCATGTGAACGTGGGCTGACCCAGCCAGAGGCTTAATTCAGTGATGCCGTTCCCCCAGCTTTCCTTGTTTTTTTAATGCCTGAGATTTTTGAAGAGTTTTAAAGAAAGCAATGGTTTAATGTTCATTATGCAGGGCAGCAAGGAGCCCTGGTGTTGCCGTGGCTTAACATTTGGCTGCTAACCAAAAGGTAGGCAGTTCGAATCCACCAGCTGATGTTGGAGAAAGATGTGGCAGTCTGTTTCTGTCAAGATTTACAGCCTTGGAAACACGAAGGGACTCTTCTCTGCCCTTCAGGGTTGCTATGAGTCAGAATCAACTTTAGGGTGATGAGTTTGGTTTTTTTTTTGGTTAAGGAGACTAGCATAGAATTCTAATGCTCATAGAACATGCCACAAATAAGTGTGTGGGGAAATATCCACACAAAAAAGTCAAGAGGGGAAGAGAGCCTGGAACGAGGAGACAGCAAGGCTTTAGCCCCAGGCGGGCAGCTGTTTTGCTGTGTGACCTAAGGCAACATGCTTTTCCTTGTAGGGCCTCCTCTTCCTTATCTGCAAAGTGTTGGCTGTGGGGGTGTACAAGGACTGGAGAAGTTCTAAAATTTCTTCTGCCTCTAGGGGTCTACAGTCGTTAATTGAAAGGCTGTTGTTCGGTTTTTCCTTATAAATATGTCCCTTCTAAACAAGCAAACCCAGCATCTCTTTCCCTTCCTATGCAAGCACATCATATTTGAAAACCCTTCCTTCACATTTTCAGAGGTTACTGAAGGGGAGAAATATTATTCTGTTTAATCTTACGTTACAGGAGTTTGCTCTTTTATTAGAGAACAGACCCAGAACAGTGATTGGTAAGATCTACATGCCCAAAGTTGGGGAAGGGGTGAAAAAGGAAGAGAGAGGCTGCCTTCCAGTGCCTTGTGGAAATGTGAAAAACAAGCAGCTAGGTAGTCCTTTGCCAAACACTGTTATAAATTTTTTATTTGGCAGCTAACATTCTCACTAGTTTTCTTGGCAGCAATTGGGACCTTTAGCAAGAAAGGTGCAGGAGAAAAATACCTTGTTTAGAGATGTTTTCAACACTTTCTGGGATTTTTCAGAACTTCTGCCTGCAGCACATTTTTACAACTACAGTCTCCAATCACCAGATGAGTGGGTGGTGGGGTTTAAACTTTTTTCTTTTTTTTAAAAAAAGGAATATATAGAGAGAAAGGGAACAAGTAGTGCTACCTGCCTCTAGCTCTCTACTGACTCTATCTTCCTTATTTTTGAGAAGTGTTTCTGATACACAGTGCTTAGCTTTCCCTGTCTAGACAAACAACTGAAAATAATATCAAAATAGTACTTTGTTGGGCCTGATACTATCTGTATTGTATTCCTAGACGACGGAGATAAATGAAAGTAAAACAAGCCAATAACCAGAGCATTTTTCTTCAACAGTGCCTTCAAAACCAGGTCCCACCTGTTGCCTTTGGGTCAGTTAATGGATAAAGCGTTCCTGGATCTGAAGCTGACATAAAGCATGTGTGGCTAGGACCTCTACAGTCAAAACCTTAGTGGGTGGAATGAGAGGAATAAAAACTTATGGAGCTGGTCACTCCCCATCTGAGGTAACCTCAGGCACAGAATGCTCTTTGAGGAAGGAGGTTTGTAATTCTGGGAAACAAAGCACCAAAATCTACGAGGAGTCAAGGATGAAGTCCTTCATTTTGATTGCATCCTAAACACTTCATATACTATTGTATATTGACTAGCAAAAGTCCTCATACAAGACTTCCAGCTCTAAGTGAAGAGACTGGCAAATTCATTGCACCCAGAACAGGTACAAAAACTGGATGACGGTCAAAGCAGCCTTTTTAGGACTCGGGATAACGACTACAGGCTAAAAACAAATGGACAAGTGTTTATTCATAGAAAGCTGGCAGAGATTTGGGTAAGAACATTGCCACCTCATCCCCTAGCTCTGTTGGCCAGAACGCAGTTTTACCAGGGTAAGGCTGCCAGAGGAGGCTAATTTGATTTGGAGCAGAGGGCAAAACTCACGTCTGTGGGTGTTTTCAGTAAAAGTAGCAAACCTGATAGGGAAATGGAGAGGGGAAATCCCCCAGCTCTGCAACAGACCAAGCAGATACATAACAGGATCCTGGAGATGAGAGATCCAGAGAAGTGCTATGTAAGTTCACCACACATCCCTCATTGACTGGGAAGGTATGTGCATGTACTGAAGAGATATGAGAGAGCCTAGAGAAAAATCAAAGCCAAAACTGACTTAAAACTGGCTGAACTTTGAATGTGTCCTCAACCCACATAGAGACTACTCAGTGAAAGATGGAAGCCGTATGGATTTGAAATTTTTGAGCTTAACCTTTGTTCAAGCATTGGCAGACTACTAAGTGATGCACGCACAGGAACAACTCCAAGGAAGCTACCAGGCTCAAAAAATGAAACAGGAATCATCAAAATATGAAACCACAAACAATACAAAGAAAAAAACAAAACGAAACAAAACAAATTTCAGCAGATTTTGTGGAGACAGATTCTGCAGATTACATTTAGGCAAGTATTTATTTTGTTATCTAAAATGTCTAATTTCCAACAAAAGAGGAGACACACAAGGCAAGGAAAAGAAAAAGTGTAACCCAAATTCATGAGAAAAAAGAAGTCAATAGAAACTGACTCTGAGGGGCACAGATGTTGGATTTAGCAAGGACTTCAAAGTAGCCATTATAAATTATGTCCAAAGAATTAATAGAAATGATGCTTAAAAATGTAAAAGAAATTATGATGACAACAACAGAGTAATTAGGTAATCTCAGTGGAGAAGCAGAAACTATAAAAAAGGGCCTAATGGAATGTTCAAAGTAGAGATTTACCATAACTGAAATGAAGAGGAAATAATCAGTGACTTGTAGGTTGGGCAAAAGAAATTACTGACAGTGAAGAAAAAAAGATTAAAAAAAAATGAACAAGTGCTCCTATGACCTGTGGGATAGTATCAAACACACCAATACACGAGCAATAGGAGTCCCAGAAGGGGAAGGGAAAGAGGGAGTGGCAGAAAAAATATATGTAAAGAAATAATGACTGAAGGAGAAAATTTTGAATGCAGCGAGAGAAAAATAACTCACTATGTACAGGAAAACAACAAAGTAGTTGACTTCTCATCAGGAAAATAACTACAGAAGATAGTGGAATGCCATATTTAGAGTGCTGAAAGGAAAAAAAAACCTGTTGATTCAAGAAATCTATATCCAGAAATACTATCCTTCAAAACTGGAAGTGAAACAAAGACATTTCCAGAAAAACAAGGACTGAGCAAATTTATAGTTAGCAGATATGCCTTACAAGAAATAAAAATTCAAGTCTTTCAGGTTAAAAGGATATGATGCCAGATGAGAACTCAAATCCACAGGACAAAAGGAAGAACACCAGAAGTGGTAATTATGTGACTAAATATGAAAGACTGTGTAAATATATAATTTTCATTTTTATTCCTTTAGTTTCTTTAAAAAACATAAGATTGCATAAAGCAATCATTATAAGGGTACATTGTTGGGCTTATAACATACACCAAACCCAAACCCACTGCAATGGAGTTGATTCCAACTCTCAGTGACCCTATTTTTTCAGTCTTGCTTTTCCTTTTGTTTAACAGATATATATATAGATACGTATCTGTGTATATAATGTATATAGATATATATATCTGCATACAGAGAAACCCTGGTGGCATAGTGGGTTGAGTGCTACATCTGCTAACCAAAAGGTCAGCAGTTCCAATCTGCCAGGCACTCCTTGGCAACTCTATGGGACAGTTGTACTCTGACCTCTAGGGTTGCTATGAGTTGGACCCAACTCGATGGCAGTTGGTTTTGGTTATCCATATATAACTTATACAGATATATCTGTATATGTAACATATGTGTATCTGTTAAACAAAAGAAGGCACAAAAGGAAAAACAAGAATAAAAAACATCAAGCATACAGAAAACAAATCACAACATGGCAGACATTAATCCATATGATAAAGAAAATCACATTAAATGTTAATGATCTAAACATGTCAATCAATCAGCAGAGACAGACTGGACAAAAAAAGTTCTAATTTTATGATACATACAAAAGACACAACTTAAGTTCAAAGGAACATATAGGTTGAAAGTAAAAGGATGAAAAATACATACCATGCAAGCAATGACCATGAGAGCTGGAGTGTCTACATTAATATCAAATGAAGTAAACTTTACAAAAAGAAAATCCTTCTAGAGACCAAGAGGGGCATTTCATCAATAGAAAAGGTCAATACATTAAGAGGATATGGAAATCATAAACTCATATACACTTGAGTCCCAAAGACAAAGAGATGAAAGGAGAAACAGAAAATTCAATAGTACTTGGAAGTTTCAGTGTTTACCTGAGTAAGGCTGTGAAAGGATGAGAAAGATACAGGAGATCTCAACATTAAGTTGCCCTAATCAACATTTATTGAACACTACACTTGATAAAAGGAACCTTAGTGGCACAGTGCTGGGGCACTTGGCTGCTAAGTGACAGGCTGGTGGGTTTAAACCCACCAGCCCCTCCATGGGAGAAAGATGTAGCAGTCTGCTTCTGTAAAGATTATAGTCTTGGAAACTCTATGGTGCATTACTATTTGCTATGAGTCAAAATTGACTCAATGGCAATTTTTTTTAAAGCATTCATGAATCAAAGAAATCACAATGAAAACTAGAAAATATTTTGAAATACAATGATCACTGTATATGGGATGTCACTAAAACTGCTCATAGGGAATGTTACAGTTTAACTGCCTAATTTGGAAAAAAAAAGATCTTAAATCAATAATCAAAGCCTCCATATTAACAAATTGAACAAGAAGAGAAAATTAAGCTTGAATCAAGCAGAGAAAGGAAGAAAGAAAGATTAGAGCAAAATGAATAAAATAGGAGACAAGAAACAAACAAACAAAATCAATAAAACCAAAGTCAGCTGTTTGAAATGAACAACAAAATTATTAAATTTTTGGTAAGAATGACCAAGAGAGAAAGGAAGAGCACACAAATGACTAATATTAGGAATGAAAAGAGGATATGATTACTGATTTAACAAAAATTACCAGGATCATAAGGGAATATTTTGACCAACTGTATATCAACAAATTAGATAAGTTATGTGAAATGGACAAATTCCCAGAAATACACAAATTACCAAACCTGACTCAAGGAGAAATAGAAACTGAGTAAGCCAGTAACAAGTAAATAAATTGCATTACTAATTAAAAATCTTCCAGTAAAGTCTAGACAAGATGGCTTACCTAATGTCTTCTGTAACATATTTACAGAAGTTATAATACCAACCCTATATAAACTCTTTCAGGAAATAAAAGAGGGGAGAATGTTTCCCTTTTTATTCATGAGACCAGTACTCTGACCCCAAAGCTTAACAAACACACTGCAAGAAACAGCCTCCATGGATGCAAACAACAAAATCCTTTACAAAATATTATCAAGTCAAATCCAGCAACACATTCAAAAGATTAAACACTATCACCAAGTTCGGGTTTATCCTAGAAATGCAACACCGGTTTAACGTCTGAACAGCAACCACCGTAATATACCACATTACAAAAACCACAAGATCATCTTATTAGACACCGTCTTAGTCACCTGGAAACCCTGTGGTGTAGTGGTCAAGTGCTACATCTGCTAACCAGAGGATCAGCAGTTGGAATCCACCAGGTGCTCCTTGGAAACTCTACGGAGCAGTTTTACTCTGTCCTGTGGGGTTGCTGTGAATCAGAATAGACTCGATAGCAGTAGGTTTGCTTTTTTTGGATTAGTCACATAGTACTGCTGTAACAGAAATACCACAAATGGATGGCTTTAACAAAGTGTGGTTTATTTTCTTACAGTCTAGTAAGCTATAAGTTCAAATTCAGGGCATCAGCTCCAGGTCAAGGCTTTCCCTCTCTGTCAGCTCGGGATGAAGGTCCTTCTAGTCAACCTCCCCCTGGACTAGGAAGTTCTCCAAGTAGGAACCCCAAGTCCAAAGGACATGCTCTGCAGGACACCCCTTCACCTCACTTCCTCTTCCTTTTTATCTCTTGATAAAAGGCCATACCCTGGGAAAACTCCCTTTGCAATGGATCAGGGGTGTGATCTGGGTAAGAGTGTTACAAGTCTACTTTCATCCTCTTTAACATACAATTATAATCACAAAATGAAGGCTAACCACACAATACTGGGAATCAAGACCTAAGTTGACACCTATTTTGGGGGACACAATTCAATCACTGACAGACACATAAAAAAGGCATTTGACAAAACCTACTCACATTCCTGATAAAAGCTCTGAAAAAACTTGGTGTCTCAGTCATTTATGCTGCTATAATACAAATCTCAAGAGTACATGGCTTTAAAAAGAGAAATTTTATTTTGTCACAGCCCAGTAGGCTACAAGTCCAAATTCAGGGCACCAGCCCCAGGGGAAGGCTTTCTCTGTTAGCTCTGGAGGAAGGTCTTTGTTGTGAATCTTTCCCTGGACTGGGACCTTCTGAGGCGCAGGGACACCATGTCTAAAGGACATGCTCTGACCCGGTATGGCACTGTTTCCTTCCTAAGGGTATTAGGTCCCTAAATCTCTCTGCTCATTTTTTTTTTTAAAAATATCTCCACAGATCGCTTCAAGACACAAACCAATCTTGGACACTGAGTCCTGCCTGACCAACACAACTGCTGCCATCCTCCCTCATTAACATCACAGAGGCAGGGTTTACTAGACACAGGAACATCATACAACACTGGGAATCAAGGCCAAGCCAAACTGCTACACACAGTTTTTCAGGGACACAAGTCAACCCATGACACTTGGAATACAAGGGAACTTCCTCAGCCTGATAGTGGATCTATGGGAAACCTATAATTAACATCATATCTAATGGTGAAAGGCTGAAATTTCTCCCTAAGTATGGGAAAGAGCCCTGTTGGTGCGCCGGTTAGGAGCTCAGATTGCTAACCAAAAAGTTGGCAGTTTGAATCCACCAGCCACTCCTTGAAAGCCCCACAAGGCAGTTTCACTCTGCCCCGTAAGAGTCCCTGTGACATGGAACTCATTCAATGGCAATGATTTTCTTCTAAAGCATAGGAAGGACTCAAGGATGCCTGCTTTTGTCACTCAAGTTCAGTACTGTTCAGGATTTCTGGTCAATGCAGTTAGGCACTGAGAAGAAATAAAAGGCATCTCACTAAGGAAGAAGTAAAACTGTCTTTCTTAATAAATAACATGACCCTGCATGTAGAAAATCCCAAGGAGTCTACAGAAATCACAGGATACAAGATCAATATACAAAAATCAATTCTATTTCTATATATTAAGAATCAACAGTCTGCATGTACATTAAGAAAACAATTTTATTCACATTACCATTGAAAATTATAAAAAAAAATCTATGAATCACTATAACAAAAAAAGTGAAAGATGTATAAGCTGAAATCTACAAAATACTGCTGAGACAAATTAAAGAAGACCTAAATAAATGAAGAGCAATTCCATGTTCACGGACTGGATGATTCAACATTTTTAGGTTGGCAATTCGGTGCAACTCAGATCAATGTCCTAGCAGAAGTTTTTATAGAAAGTGAAAAGCTCATTTTAAAATTTATATGGAAATTGAAAGAACTAGAAGGGCCAAACAATTCAATTAAAAGACACATCAGTTGGAGGCTTACATTATCTGATTTCAAAACTTATTATAAAGCTATAGTAATAAAAACTTCAGAGATAAATGAAATAAAACAGAAATTCCAGAAATAAGCCTTTACATTTATGGTCAATTGATTTTTGACACAGGGCTCAAGACAAGAGAATTCAATGGTGCAGCAAAAACTGAACAGCCATATTAATAAAAAATAAAAATTAACTCAGACCCTTACCTCATACCATATGCACAAACAAACTCAAAATGGAGCACAGACATAAATATAAGAGTGAAAACCCTAAATCTTCTAGAAGACAGAAAAAAATCTTTGTGACTTTAGGATAGGCAAATACTTAGATAAGCCCCTAACAGCAGGACTAAAAAAAAAAAGAAAATTAGATTTTACCAAAATTAAAGTTTTTCTTTTCAAAATTTACCACTAAGAAAATGAAGACAAGCCACAGACCAGAGGAAAGTATCTGAAAAGTGCTTGCTTATTCAATAAAAGAGTCATATTCAGGAACTTACAAAATCTCCAATCTCAGTAATGAGAAGACAAACATCTCAATTAGAAAATTATAAAATTAAAAATGATCTGAACAGACATTCCACCAAAGATTATATACAAATGGCTGGGAACTCTGTTGCTGCTAGTTGCCTTTGAGTTGATTCAAACTCACAGTGGGCCCACGTGTGTCAGGGTAGAAATGTGCTCTAAACACATGCATGAAAAATGAGCAGCCTCATCAGCCATTAGGAAACTGCAAACTCAAACCACAAGACAGTGTGACACACGACTAGGCTGCTATAATAAAAAAGACCACCAATACCAAGATCAGAGTCCTCACGTACCGATGGTGGGAATATAAAATGCTACAGACTCTTTGAAAAGCAGTTTGGCAGTGTTTTAAAAACTTAAACATGTACCGACCGTACAACCTACTAATTTTACTACTAATTTTACATATGTTTGCACATAAAATCTCTACTCAAATGTTCACCGTGGCATATTCATAACAGTCAGAAACTGGAAGCGATCCAGGTAGCCATCAGCTGGCAAGTGTATAAACAAAAGGTGATACAAGTGGTCCCCAGGTTGTAAACATCCAACTTACAGACAACGCACAGGTAAGAAGAGACCGTCATAAATCCTATTATATTAAAATTTGCATTAAGCACATACAGTAGTTTGTAATAATAGACACATGCGCTACTCTGCCACTCTTATGAAAGCAATGTTCAGTTTGGAAATGTTACGTGCTTTATACACAGAGAATGGTAAACTGTAGACTGTACCAGGACAAGCATCTGCTTGATATTCAGTAAGAACTGTGTGTACCTGCCCCAGCTGACCTACAACTTTGGCTTATAAACAGATTTAGGAACGGATCACCTTTGAAACTTGGGGACAGCCTACATATGCCTATAGGGGCTCAAGGGACAACTGTTCAGCAAACATGGGAATGAGTTATATACGATGTAATATGCATAAACCTCAAAAACATTATGCTAAGCACATACACACATAAGAAGCCAGACATAAAAGATGACATATTGTATGAGTCCGCTTACACGAAATTTCTAGAAAGCTTATCAGTGGTTGCTTGGGGCTGGGACTACCTGAGACTGCCCATCAGTACCAAAACAAAACTATAAACCTGGTACCATCGGGTCGATTCTGACTGACAGTGATCCTACAGGACAGAATAGACCTGCCCATAGGGTTTCTAAGGAACAGCTGGCGTATTTGACTTTGGTTATCAGCCTTATTGACCTCATTGACCTTTTGGTTATCAGCCATAGATCTTAACCACTGTACCATCATGGCTCCATGCAAAAACCACTGTGAAATCTTGGAGAAGCTGCTTACCTCTGGGCCTCAGGTATCTCTTCTGTAAAATGGGGATAAGAACAATAACTACGTTGTAGGTTGAGTAGGATGAAGTGAGAAAAATGTGAGGTGCCATTAGCACACTAGTGACCACGACAGAAGTGAAGGGCTGGTGTTAGAATCTTGGCAGTCAAGCCCTTGTTTGGCTTTGACACAGGGCCTGCAAACAAACTGTAGAGCTGCTTTGTTGGGGGGCTTCTCTACGACAGCCTCCACTGCCATTCTGTTGCCAAAGCCTGCTAGGGAAGAGTCTGCCTCTGGGAAGACACCTGGGGGGCCCCAGTAAACACCCCCTTCTCGTCAACTGCACTTGTGGACCCCCCTCTGCTCTTTCTTGCTACACCTCAGGCACCTGTGGGAAAACACTGCTGGCCATGCTTACTCTCAGGAGTGGGGAGGGTTTTTTCCGTCTAAGTTTACAGTGGAGAACAATGAAAAGACTAAAATCCAAAGCCAGCAGGGGCCAAGGGACCTGCCGACGTCTTGGGCTTTGCCACGGCAGGAACACATGTGGCTTTGGCGTGTAACTTGAACAGCTATGCGATCTCTCCAGGGTGGAATCTATGTTTCAAGCTATGCAGAAATACTTACAACAGACCTTTAAAAAAAAAAAAAGTTGGTGGGAGGGTGTGCTAAATGAAAATCAAGATAACCCTTCCCAGGCAAGCTTTCCCTGCACACTCCAACACCTTTTTCGACTTAGAGAGAGTCGCCATGAGTCGGATCTGACTCGACGGCACTTGGCTTTGGCTAGAGAGGTGGAGAGATGTCTTCAAACAGGGGTAGCATCTTTATTTCTCAGACCTCATCGGAGCTGGGCCCTCTACGGGCACAGAGGTGTCTTGCCATTTGCAGACAAGAACGAAGCCTTTTGTACAGAGTCTGAGCACACCACCGACTGGCTTTAAAAAGTGTCAAAGGCTACTTTTGGAGGCCATGTGGTTGACTGCGCTCAAGTGAAACGCTGACTTATTGCCCGATTTAGCATTAAAACATTAGAACTTACAATTAAGAGGACTTTGTTTACGTCACCTGAGTTGGCCAACACACTGCAAACATATTTCTGTTACCACAAGAAAACCAAAAAAAGGGCCAGGCTGGGTTCTCACTGCTACAGGCCACACTGAAAAGCTCTCCAAACACTGAAATCTGAGCCGCCCTATCCTATAGGCAACTTCTTTTCCCCCAAGAGCAGACACTGGGTGTAGCTATGTTCGTGCATAATAGCTTTATTCTCATCCACAAAACAGGAATTACTTTATGGCTCCCAAGTAAAACTAGTGTCAGAAATACACTGGCAGATTGGCTACTGATGTGGGCTCCGACACGTACACACTGGGAATCTGCTATTAATCACATGTTACAAGTTGCACATTATGAAGCACAAGGCAGATAACCATTCAGTTCAAGGTCTGAAGTGATTAAAAAAAAGAGAAGAGAAAAACGGTTACTATGCCTATGTCCACAGTTGTGTTGAAATGCATTGCTTTAAAAGGTATCATTCGCCCCCCTCCCTACCCCAGCCCCCGTCTTCGCCTCATTTTATTTCAAGGTTAGTCTGTCTTTTGTTTGGTTCCTTTCGTTCTGATACAGATGACAGTTCTAGGGAAAAGTGCAGCCCTTCGGCTGTCCAGCTCACTTGCTGGACGCAGACAGGAATGTGCTTGTTCGGCATTTGTTCAGGGGAGCCTGGACAGCACGGGCTCCGGGGACCAGGAGAGAGAGGAGCACATGCCGGAGGCAGCCCCGCACCTAGCCCTGCTGGCCTTTGTCACCACCTGCTCAAGGGTTAAGGTGGCCATGGTAATTATGCCAAGGCCATGTATTACTCTGACAAGGTAATCCATCAATTATTTCTCACAATTTCAATTCGCCCCTCGAATTTCCCTTACCTCCAAAGCCAGCTGGATATTATATTACTGAAGCTGTTGAAAGGGTGGAACCCTAGCTATGGAGCCAAAGGCCACAGCAACTATGCAATGCATAAATTTTTATTGTTTGCGCAGTATTGAAATCTCATTAGGGTCCATAATTCATCTGTACGCCGTGAACACTTACATCTGCTGATCATGAGAACTTGGAAGGAATGCACACCTTTGGCGAAGTTGTTGTTAGAGGCAGTGTGATGTGTGCATGTGACTGTGTGCACGCACGCACATATACTCACGTTTTCAGCCCTTCAACAGCTGTGGGTTAAATATCCCTTACTCTAACCGATTTCTAACCTGAATTTAAATCTAAAGTTGGTTTTGTTTGGCAGCTTTCAGACAAAGACTCAGTTATCTTCCAGTCCAGCTTAATCAATGTTGGAAAATTCCACTCATTATACATTGGCCTTACTGCAGCTTGGCTGGGTTAATTACATCAGAATTGTCCCAAAGATTACACGCCCTTCATTCAACATACATAAGTTTTTGTCTTCCCTCAATTAAGGCTTCAAAATCAAACTCCAGAGAGAAAATATGACTGTGACTGTTTCTGGGTGTCAGGGACATCGAGATTGGCATTCATATATGTATGTATTTTTAATTTTTTATCATGTGTGTATTTCATTAGCTTTTCTGTTAAGTTTGAACCTTTATACCTAGCAGTATTTTCATTTGCAAGGCTCTGTGCTGTCGACTGAAACCATGTATTTTGCAAGTGACAATCACTGAGTCACAGTATCAGACTGGAAGAGGAAGAGGCCTTTGGGGCCACCTAGCCAGACTAGGCCCCCCTCCACAGCAAGAATACCCCAGACAACCCCCCCGACAAGTGGTCCTTTAGGAATGCATCCATTTTTGGAATGAACTAGGGCAGCAGCTGAAAGGCTCTTAGCAAACACTCCCTAGCAGTTCAGGGCAGAGATGAAGAATACTGGGTCCGATGAGAAGTCCACAGGGAATTTAGGTAGCCCAGATGGAACTACCTGGCCTGGCATCTGGCTAGGGCACCAGCTGTAACAGCCCCACTATAATTCCAGCTGATGGCAGTGACACCTTCTGATGAGAGTTTGGTTGACTACAAGCTGCTCCTTAGCAGGACTTTGCTAATAGGCTGCGACGGGAAAAATCGGATACAGATGTTTTCACTCAGAAGGCTCTGGAAACACAAAAGTCCTATCTTCTCCTCAAGGAGAAAGGGCACATGCTTCCACATGGGAAAAAGAAGCCAAAAGGGCCTAACAGCCTGGCCCTGTCCAAGCTTCATCTTGACATCCTGTTCCCGTGTACTCTCCAAGTCAGCTCTAGGTTTCATGTTTCCACCATCAGGGCTACTTGCACAGGCTCACAGCTCAACTGGTTATAGCTGGAGAGGTGGCCCTGGTCACATCGGTCACATGGACATCAGAGCAGAGATGGCGGAGGTGACCTGGCTCCAGTCCTGACCACAAGTCTCTTTGCTTTGGTTAAAAGGCAAGTTACATTGGTCTGAGGATGCAGTAATGAGCCACATCAGACCTGTCCCTATCCTCACGGAGGTTATGGACTTTGACAAAATAATCATATTCACATAAGATACAATTTCAAACTGTGACAAGGGCAAGAAAAGAAATAGACATATCCTAAGGAAGTCTTGAAGAGGGAGCTTGTGTCATTTCTAGAACACTGGAATGACACTGGCAGTGTAAGAGGTTTACTGGGGAGAGGCATACTGGTCCCGGTTGTTGCTGAGTTGACTCATGGTGACCCCATGCGTGTCAGGGTAGAACTGTGCTCCAGAGGGTTTTCAGTGCATGGTTTTGGGGAAGCAGATGGTCAAGTCTTTCTTTAAGTCTCTGGATGGATGCAGCCCATCAGCCTTTCAGCTAGCAGCCAAGGGCGTTAACCATTTCACCACCCAGGGACTCCTTCACGAGGGCAACACTGGTGAAAGAGAAAAGGAGGAAGAACCAGGATTGAGTAGGCAGTCTCTTCAGGCTGTGATGCAGATCTGACCAAGTTTTGGGCAGAAATGGCTGGAGCCTAGGACTCATGCTGTTCCTAGGCACTGGCTGGGGTATGGCCTGGGAAGAGTGTGGTGGGGTTCTGAGACTGAGGTGGGTCTCTGAAGGCACCAGGGTCTGGAGTTACCTGCATGCCTCCTAGCTTTATGGCTGCATCTCTGTGGTGGATGCAGGAATTGAGCTTGTTGGGGGGCTAAGGGACACTTCCCTAAGATGGTGATGATTTTGAGTGGAGGTGTGAAGAACAGGGTTAAATAAATAAGGTGAAAAGACCGGTGGGAGCAGAGAAAGATCCCAGCATGTGCAAAGGTCCGTCATCCAGAGTGGCTGGTTGGTAAAACCGTGAGAAGGCACTGTGCCTGTACAGCAGAAGGACATAAGGAGGATGGAGGGTCTGTTTTTGTTAATCTATAAAACACAATGAACAATATCTACTTGATAAAGTTAATGTGAGGATTAAATGACACATCACCTTGATCTCTTAGTACAGTACCTGGTACTTCAGCAGTGCTTGGTAACTATAAAACTTCAAAGAGCCCAGGTGGTGCAAAGGTGAAGTGCTTAGTTGCTAACTGAAAGGTCAGCAGTTCAAACCTACTCATTGGCTCCAAAGAAAGAAGACCTGGTATAAAGACTACGGCTTAGAAAATCCTATAGAGGTAGCTCTACTCTGTTACACGGAGTTGTTATGAGACAAAACTGACTCCACAGCACCTAACAACATAAAAAAATATCTCCTGGAAATGGTTTCTGAATGAAGGCAAGTGAGAAAAATAGACTTCATAAACTTTGTCTTCAAAGGGTTCAGAAGTTTTATTCTGAAACACTGTACAAGCATTTAACATTTTCATAACTGATGGGATAGATGATGCCCACCAACATTTCCTGCCTCTCAGGTTCTTTGGAAAGCGGCTTTCCATGGACAATGTATTGCCACCACAAAGCAGGGGTCTTTATAACTATTTGAAACTGAAAAAAATAGGTGTATGCCACAAGTCACTGTTTCTACAGGGTGTTTATTGTATGAGGCATGTATACTCTGGGTAGAGAAAACAGATACTTTGAAAGTTTCTAGGGGGAGACATATGTCCCAGTAGATTTGGGGGCCCTGGGAGCAGAATAAGGGGGACGATTTATGTGTCTTTGGACTAAGGATAGGTTTGTGGAGGGGTAAGAAAAAAGATCCATGTTACCTATCAAAAACTGAACAACACTCAATGATTCAGCATGCTTCCACTAATGAAAACACCTAGTTTCAACAAAAAATTCAAAGCAGAAAATACCTGGGCCTCGCAAACTGCAAGCAAATCACTTCTTTCCTTCTCCATCAAGATTACGCTCCTAATCAAATCCTCAATTCTCAAACTTCCAAGCATAAAAATAAGTTGAGAACTAAATAACTAACACTGACAACTCAGAAGTGACTTCATACATTGCTTATAACAGAAAAATCTAAGAAACAAGAGTGTTCGTAGCAATAATAATACACTGAAAATGAGCAATGTGGCCGTATGAGGCATGAGGGCTTCTGTATAATACAAAATTATGGGTTTTTTTCCTCTCTTCTTTTCACCTGTTTGTGCAAGGAATCTTCGGCCACATTTTTCGCACTATCACAATACAGGCAACAAACAAACAAAAACTACCTAAGTGATGGAAAATGAATGCTGTGGCTGAGTTGTTGGGGACATTTGGCTGCGAAGGAAAACCAGCAGGTCATTCAACAATTTTTTCCCAGATGGTTATTTTTTAAAAAACTGACTGTCTCCTATCAGATGAGAGCACATTCCCTAAATTCAAGTTCAGATGATCTGAAACAACTGAAAAGCCCAACTGCTATACCACTGGCCCCACGAGCACCTACATGTTTGAAATAACCTGACTTATAAAGCCAAAGAGAGGAAAATCTCTTTCAGGAACATGTACTCACAATAAACTTGTGTTATAGGTGGCAGTTAGAAAAAATCACTGGTCATTTCACCACCGTAATACCATCGCCATGTTTGTGTCAAAATCTAGCCTCCTCTTACAAAGATAAACATGGCAGTCACTGTCCCTATGAGCTTCCATGCCACCCCGCTGGACTTCTCGGCATCTAGTAAATACACCCAGTTATTATTTTCAGTCCTTTATCCCCTTGGTCACTCCATCTGAGACAATTGGAACTACCTCTGATGCTCCTAAGAATGCGTAACGCTGAAAATATCTGGCTCAACTCCTGGAAATCTTGAGACGAGATATGGCTAATATCATCCCAAAGTGCTGCAAATGTCTGTATTCTTTGGTGTTTTTCCTCTTTTCCCTTTTTAAACTGCAATACAGCAAACGTGAGGTCTCCACAGCCACCCAGACAAAAACACCTACTTTCAGAGTCTGAAAGGATCCAACCAATCAGGTTATTATTATTATTACTATTTTTCTTTTATGAAAATGTGTCAGTATGCTCTTGAACTTCTCTTGCATATTTCTTTCCTGTGCCAGGGCTTATCAACTCTTAGGTCATCTTAATATGTCAAAAACGTCTTGGCTCACAGAGCTGAACCTAAGCAGATTGGACGAGACTTTCTTCATTCAGACAAGAAAACTGTCTGATGAGAAAGCTGCTTACGTCTCCCAGTGAAGGGAGGAGGCAGCCCACCTCGGCTACGTGTTGTATGTGCGCATTGACCAAACTCTCAAGACAAAAGATTCCTGAAGGGCTGCTACCTGATAGAACTGCCCTATGTTTCTAACCCTTTCATTACAGTGAGAGGAAGTCCCACTAAAACCTACCCGAGTTTTCTGTTTTGACACAGATTTGCTAGGGGATTTTTTTTTTTTTTTTTTAGTGAAACAGGAGTGAATACGAACAACTGCAAGAGAATTTATAGTTCCTTGAAATGAAACATTCTAAATATGTATAGATGAAAGATTCTATGAAAGATGAGTTTAATCTAGCTTGCATCATGCAGGGGATTGTGGCTATTTCTCAGTACTTGGTTCACGTGGCCATAACGGGGCACATGTCACAATGACTGTGATCTCTTATTGGGAGCCCCTGGGTGTGCAAAGGGTTCAGTACTTGTCTATAAACCATAAGGTTGGCTGTTGAAATCCACCCAGAGGTGTCTTGGAAGAAATTACTGCCAATTTATTTCCAAAAGGTCACAGCCATGGAAAATGCAATGGAATACAGTTCTACTGTAAACACAGGGAGTTGTCAGGAGTTGGGACAAACTAGAGCAACTTTTTTCTTTTTGAAATGGTCTCCCATCAGGAGGATGAATGGGGGTAATAAGCATTAACAGCCCCAGGAGAATTTAAACAACTGCTCCGAGGAGTCTGACTTCTCTTTCTATGGTTCTTCCTTTCAACATGAAAATGATGGTCTTGGTAGTGAGTTGAAACTGAGGTTATGCTTATCCAGGTGTCTGGTAATTCCAAGTCACAGAGTTAAAAGGCCAATTTCTTGAATAACGTCACCTCCACTGGGTGTGATGGGGCCTGCTGCTGTCAAAACTTGTTCTTTTCCTCTGTGAGTGTTAAAGTTGGACAATATGACCAGACTCTAACTGAATATCAGCACTTCTTTGGGAAGGGGGCAGAGGACGAATACCACAACATGCCAAAAACCAGGGTCTGAGACATCCAAGTCTGATCCCAGCCCTCTATGACCTTGTGCCCAGACTGGCTAGCCTTACTCCATGCAGGTGAGTTTTGTCTTTGACAAATGAATGCCAGGCATGGGGTCAGAGGACTAGTGGGGAAGGAATCTCCACCACACAGTTTATACTCAAAAGAGAATCCTTTTGGTGAAGTCTTGTTTTCTACTTTATACTCCAGAGATCGATTTTTTTCCCCACAACGCTCTACTGTCAAAGACTTAAAGGAGAAACTTTCCATGTAAAAAGGGGCTGACACATGGCTGACTCCCACCTGAAGAGACTAAAAATCCACTGCCATTGAGCTGATGCCAAGTCATAGAGACCCTATAGGACAGTGTAGGACTGCCCCTTAGAGTTTCCAGGAAGTGTCTGGCAGATTTCAACCACCGAGCTTTCCGTTAGCCACTATAGTGCTTAACCACTATGCAACCAGGGTTTCCCCTACTTGAAGCAAGGCATTTATTTGTTAGTGATTGGTTTAGTACCTGAATTGTGGTGATGGTCCTGGAAACTTTCTATGGTGGCCTAAGCAATCCATCCCTACCTGAGAGATTCAAGCACCATCAGGACAAGTCCAGGAGGCTGGGAAACTGGTTACTAATAGCCATGCCCGGGCACCTGTCTCATCAATTACAGGTTTTCCATGCACAGAAATAGGTTTTTACCATGAGGCATGGCTAGGAAGTGTACATGGCAAAAGAAAGACAGGCAATGACCTGGACTCTGGTTTTGCCTTCTGTAATTAAAAACACACCCATCAAGGATGTAAACGCCAGTGTCTCGAACTTCCACCAATTAGGAAAGAAGAACTTTGAAAGATGTGATTGTTTTTATTTCTCTTTCTAAGTAAGATTTAAGAAAAGACAATGATTTTTAAAATTCATTCAGTACAACTCATGATTTATTTGGAAGTGAGAAAATTAAAATTATATGACTTCTCCCACATAGCTTCCAACAGCTCGTCTTTAGATGGTTAATTGCAGAACCAGTTCTCTGGTCTGAGGGGCCAGGGATGGTGCCACCAGTTAGCCCTCACACACAGGATGGCTTGTGGATAGATGGATGAAAGACAGAAGCTGGGAGACAGTCTCTCTGCTCAGAATCTCCAACTTCCAAGACCCAGACCAGAGTCAACTACCTGGAGCTGGGGCCCAGATCCTTCTCTCCACTCCTTGTACCAGCTTGGCTACAGGGTTCCCTGAGGTTGCAGCAGATGTTAAAAGCTAAAGTTGAAACCTTTAAGCCGTAATGAAAAAGTTCACAGGGTTCATAATCCCAGGACCCCACCCCGATTCTCCAGCGGTCCTGCTGAAAGCTTTCAAATAGTCCTCAGCCCTAACACGGAGCAGTGCGTGTTGAACACACTGATCTGCCCATGATTACCCTCAACCGCTGTAAAACAATCTCCGTCCCCAAGTGAGCGCCGGCCGCTGCACAATGCTGTTATTGACTTGTTGCTCCAGCTCTATTTAGTTATTACCCTCGGGGCCACAATCAATAGACTTTGCACCAAGTCAGCCTAATAAATCCCAGGCTCTCACTGGAGGTTTGCCAGGAACGGCAAGAAAATCTATGGCAGGGAAACACTTTGAGTGCGAAGGCAGAGAAAGCGGCACTGACAGCTGTATAAATTAATTAACAAGGAGCTGTTTATTCTGCTCAAAGATCAGATCGCACATTTATCATCACTGAAGAAGTCACAGAGAGATGATCACAAAATTATCTGGTGATATAAAGAGCCCCCACAAATCGGGACACACACACAGAGAGAGGGAGAGAGAGGGAGAAAGGGCGAGAGAGAAAGACTCACATTCTATGGCAACTGTTTCCTTCTTTATTATCTTTTCAATTACTCCACATAAAAATTTGCCTTCTTACCACTAGTGCTGGTCAGTCTGTTATTTCTAGCTTATTGAGACCAATGCAGTCTGCCATGATAATTCTTTTGGCTGTGGCTGAAATGATCACTAACATTGTTGTGTTTCCAGGATTCTTTTTTTTTTTTTCTTCCCTGCTGGTAGGAATTTGAATCCTGCTTGTAATGCAGTCGTGGAGGAAAAATGCTTTAGGTACTGGAAACACTAAAAGGTCAGTGTAAGTAGAGGCTGAGTTATTGCAGATCATTGCAAAAGAATTCTAGGGTATTTTCCCTATTCAGCAAGCAAAAGATCTGGAGACTCAGTGGGCAGGGGCCCAGGTTCTCAGTACCTGAAGACACACTGCACTAAGTTTGGGCCAGCTCCAGGACCACAGAATCTTCTTGAGTGGATTAAAAACAAATGTAAGAGATCAATGAGGCTCCTAGAGCTTATTGTGACCATAGTGGTATCTTCTAGAATCTTGATACAGTAAAGCCTGAGGGCCAGAACTTGAAGGGATCAAGTTTTTCGGGGTCTCTCCAGTTTTCCACCGTGGACAGGGCACAGCCTACCACTTCTCCAGTGCTCTCTGTTAAAACCAGTACACTTACTACTGCTGAGTCAATTCTGACTCATTGCAACCCTACAGGACTGAGTAGAACTGTCCCGCAGAGTTTCCAAGGAGTGCCTGGTGGATTAGAACTGCTGGCCTTTTGGTAGTGGAAAATATTTGAGCTTTCTTTCTCTGATCTACCTAGACAGGTGGCTTTTTGCAGGTTTTACTATACAAAACTTTTCTTTGGTTCCAACTCTGCCCGTGCTTATATAGAGCAGGAAGCTTCACCCCAAAATAGCCTTTTGAAATGCAAAGTGATTTCAGGTTTTCAATTTGAGGGTTGGGGTACCAAAGATAATCTTTAAACAAAATCAGGATCATTCAGCCAAATGAGCTATGTTTGGTGAGAATCTATTAAGCACAAGGCACTGAAACAGCCACTGTCTGCCTGGGACAAGCTGCCCTTGTCCCTAGGTGTGGAAAGCTTATTTCATGACTCCAGTCTAGCTTGGGCTATGCCAGCCCTGATGAGTGCTAACACACTCCTGTGAACACAACAGGCCTCAGCAGTCCTCTCAGACACAGACCCCGTAATGGGACTGGCCCACGGGAACTCCTGCACGCACACTCACGGAGCGCTTTTTATCGTGGGACAGCTCATTGTGCTCTCTCATAATTTATTGCCTCTTAGGAATGATTTCTAGGTAATAAGAGTTAATTGACTCAAAAGGCTTTCATCCATTGCAATTATCCGCTAATACTGTACATTAGGCTCCTGTGCTTGGCACTAACCAGCTCAAATGTGTCACCAGCAAAGACACATCTTAAAAAAAAAAAGGTAGAACTTAAAATCATTACCCCAAATGTATTTCTAAATATGTTCATATAAAGTTGTTCATCCTCAGATGAATTTACAACACATCCTCCACTTGGCCTTATGTTTGAAGACTGGTCAGCATCACAGTACATGAGGTCACCAATGTGACTCCTGTCTCATAAGACACGAGAAGACCAATGTTCAGAGGGGGAAACGCTAGGCCATGGGAGACCCCAGAGTCAACAGCAGAGCTGGACCTGAGTCTCAGATTTCACATCACCTCTTCGTGCCACTCCTACAGTTCCAGCTATGATGGACTATACTTACGAGGGCAGGCCTCGATAGAGATTCCGAAGGAACTTCTCACCATCTCCCCAGTAAAACAGCTCCAGGGATACTCCTCTGGCGTGCTCAGCTCCAACCTGGAACTCTCATCCACTTCTTGACATTTTCTCCACCACCATTTCACGGAAAGGTTTCAGTTCTGGGTTTGAAAACATCAGGGCTCAATGGCTTGTATACTAGGTGCCTAACTCTGTAGCTACTTGCTGTCTCACTTGGTCAAGGTGCTCAGGCTGTCTGAGCCTTGGCTGTCAGTTTCTACCAGAGGAGAAGGTTGGATAAAAGCCTCATGAGGGCCCTTAGTCTCAGCCCTAACATTCTGATTTATGCCAAGGGCGACTCACAGGCTATCAGGCCTCATCTGGATTTGCACAGTAATTCTTACTCCTCAGTGTCCGTTCATCCACTGAGCCAGCTGCCGACTCAGGTGAGATGCTAGATCCAGGCAACAACACCTGGTCTTAAAGGTAGCCATTGCTGGAGAACATTCTAGGCCAAATCGTACCCTGGAGATGCCCCTAAGTCCTCCCTTCTCCATGCTGAGGCTTCTCTGGCCATCATTAAATCACTAAGTCCCACTGCTACAGGTTCTCATTCCAAACCTCTCTCTCACTTACAACAAGGAGATGAGGTTAGGCCTGGTACTTCTCACCTGGCACCTGAGTTACGGTGACTTTCCATGGTTTATGCTTAGGTGTGGGGAGTGGGAAGGCATGGGGCGAACACAGGTTATTTTACGGGGCAGGTTTATGCCTCTGGAGTCTGCTTTTGTGTGGGATATCAGGACTGTGGCCGCTGTAATCTAAAGCATCAGATACATATTTAGCTTCTAGCTTGAGAAGAACGCCAACTTAGATTTTGTGTGGCAACTAGTTAGTGTGTGCTTACCCACACCTGGGTCTAACTCTTTTAATCCATCCAACAATATTTGGAGGTTGGTATTATCATCTCGCTTTAGAAATGAGAACATTAAGGCCCAGAAAGGTTTAAGCAACTTGCCAAAGGCTATGAGGGTGGTCAAGAACCAGTTCTTAGATTTTAGACGACCACGTCCATTCTCTTTATTATACCTTACTTTTGTCAAAAAAGACCAGGAGACAGAAGTATAGAGTGGTAATTTATAACCACGGGTTATTATTTCATCCACATAAGGGGCACAGTTTATGGGTTTCAGAGTTACACTCCACGGCATGCTGCCTGCAGCTTCCAAGGGCTGAAGTGGTTCTCCCATGGCTAAACTCAACCCCATCAGTTCTGCTCTTGCTGGTCAAAGGGCATCCAAGGTCAAGTTGATTAGGCTGAGGCGTGTCTTGGAAGATGACCACACTGATCTACAGCTTTTGCCCCAGCCCCCAAGGTCAGCCTCATTTGCCTAGAAGCATGCTCACATTCACAGTGCTTCCTCTATCCATCCCTTAAATGATGGTGAGCAAAAGGGCTGGCAATGAACTGTCAAATTTCTGTCCCCATGTCATATGCCTGAGTCTATGTTAAGTGTTCCTATGGGAGTTATCTCATTTCATTCCTACAACTGCTCCCTGGGACAGGTACCACTATCTTCTCCATTTAAAGATGAGGAAACTGAGGGCTTTAGGTAACCAGTCCAAGCGACACAGCTAATAATGGGTAGTGCCTGGATTTGAACCCAAGTCTACCTGACTCCAGGGTCTGGGCATATGTGAACTTCAGCCACACATGATGCTGGTCTCGGGAGGAGGCCTATGGGTACAAAGCAGAGAGGCCTCTGCTCCCTCTTGGGTGCCAGGGAACCCCCAAAGCCCCTTCATTCTCAACTTACCACAGTGCTCCCTGAAAGAGCCAGAAACCTCTTTAAAGAAAAGCTGGCAACCTCCTTAGAGAAAAGTTTCATCTATCCTGTTCATTTTAAAAAGTCATTTAAAAATAAGCAAGGTGGCAATTCTCCCCCCTTCTGCTCCTGTAGCAGGTGGTGTTGCTGGTGCAGTGGTTAAATGTTTGGCTGCTAACCAAAAGGCTGGCAGTTCAAATCCACCAGTCGCTCCTTGGAAACCCCCTGAGGCAGTTCTTCCCTGTCCTGTGGGTTGCTATGAGTCAGAAGTGACTTGATGGCAGTGGGTTTGGTTTGGTTTTATTTTGGCTGCAGTAAGTGACACCATGAACTCCACATTTAAACCTATTTGTTTCTGAATATCACTTTCTGGTTAGGAAGAGACACCGTCAGCAAATTTTAAGGAGGCATTTCTACAAAACATGTGGCAGAAGTACAATGTTATGGGATTTAACTATGGAACTGATTTTCTCTTAAAAACATTTGGAATTAATTTCTTCTATTTATAAAGCTGCATTTTCTAGTCAAATTTTTTATTTTCATATCCAATCAGGAAACTCACTATATGAGTTGAACACTTTTATGTAGCGTGCTTGCCTCTGGCATTCACTTGCTGTGTGATCTTAGGCCAGTTACTTGCCCTCTCTGGGTGCCAGTACCTTGCAGGAGTCCAATAACTATCTGTGAAACTGAACTGTCAAGTGCGTAACATGGGTGGGGTGGATTGGGATCAGAGGTTGCCAACTGACAGCCTAGGGTCAGATCCTGCCTACAGATGTTTGGTTTGACCTTTTTAGTTTTTAAATTTAAAAAATAATGGAAAGGAAGAGAGAGACAGAGAAAGAAGGAAAGAAAGATTTCTTGTCCACATTTACAAGTGGGGCTATTTGTCATCTAGAACTCTGGCATCTGGAAAGCTTGGAAGATCCGATCCAAGCAGGCCTACACTCCATGTGGCAACCAGAAGTCTCTTCAAGAGATAGCTTCCTCTCCGTCTTTCTCCTTTGTCCCAGTTCACTTGACTCACCTCTGGTGCCTAGCTCGTTCCCATGGACATCTAAGTATGCCGCCCTAATCAGGATTCTTTCCCGGGTTCCCATCTGTCTCCCAGGCTTTTTTCTGAGCTTTGTAGTGTTCCACTCACCTCTTGGCATATACCTTTCCACATACAGTACAGAGTCATGAGATACACGAATCGGTGCCCATGTCAACTGGCCAGAAAACACCTTGAGAACAGTGCCTTGACCATCAAGCTGACGCTACACTCAGTAACAGAATCTGAGGCAGACACCTGGCCGGCTCACCTAGTCCAGGATCCCCAGCTCACAGATGGGTGTAGGCCCAGAGCTGCATCTGAGAACACAGGAAGAAGCTGTTGGCAAGTCTGGCCAACAGACTTGATGGAGAATTCCATGGTCTCATCTAACATTCCAGATGGACCTAGACTCCAGTCTACTCAGTTTCTTCTGTAGGACAACAGGAGCCAGACAGACCCCACAAATTAAAATAACAAGGCCACCTCTGACACCATTGCAGGAAGCCCAGAGTCCTTCTACACACAGGAAGGGTGCACTTTTGAGTTGGGATGACCTAAGACAGGGCCCCTAAGATGGCCAAACCCTGCTGGTGGGCCCTGGCAAGGTCTGTGTTCTCAGTTCTCAAGCCAAGCAGGGCTGTGGTGGCGATCTGCACTTTCATTCCATTTGGGGAGGTAATAAATAGCAAATATCAACTCTTCCTATTTCACACCAAAATCTGGAGTATGTGTATCATTTTCCTCTGACCCTCCCAGTTTTTCTCTAAAGAAATGACTGTCAGAGCTAATAGGGCTAGAATGACTGCCTAATGTGGTTACAAAAACAAAACAAAACTTCTTATGTTGAAATAAGAATAAGGCGAATAGAGGAATAAAGGGACACTGCATGGTTTGAAAAGAAAAAGGGTGTGCATCAGAGTTGTATCCTTTCATCATAGTCAATCTGTATGCTGAGCTAATAATCCAAGAAGCTAGACTATCTGAGGAAGAAATGTGGCACTGGGATTGGTGAAAAGGCTTACTAACAACCTGCGATACGCAGATGACACCACCCTGCTTGCTGAAATTGGAGAGGAACTGCAGCACTTACTAACGAAGATCAACACCCACAGCCTTCAGCTTGGATGACACCTCAACATAAATTAAACAAAAGTCTTCACAACTAGACCAATAAGCAACATCATGGTAAATGGAAAAAGATTGAAGTTGCTAAGGATTTCACTCTACTTGGACCCACAATCGCTGCCCATGGAAGCAGCAGTCAAGAAATCAAACAATAAGTTGTGCTGGGCGAATCTGCTGCAAAAGGTCTCTTTAATGTGTTAAAAATAAAGATGTCACTCTGAGGACTCAGGACTCACCCAAGCTATTGTGTATTTTTTATTGCCTCCTATGCATGTAAAAGCTGGACAAAGACGAAGAACACCAAAGAAGAACTGATGCTGTTGAATTATGGTGTTTGTGAAGAACAGTTAAAACACCATGGACTTCCAGAAGAATGAACAAATCTGTCTTGAAAGAAGTACATCCAGAATGTTCTCCAGAAGCAAGGATGGCGAGGCTTCATTTTGTGTACTTTGGACATGTGATTAGGAGTTAATTTCCAACTTGGAATGAGCCCACATGACGGGACAGAATGGCTCCATAGAGTTTCCTAAGCTATAATGTTTAGGGAAGCAGATGACCAGGTCTTTCCCCCAGACAGCTTCTAGGTTGGCTGTAACCATCAAGCTTGGGGTCAGCAGCCAAGTTCTTAACCTTTGTGCCATCAGGGTTCCTTCCAAATAAGTTTTTTAAAAATGCTTCCTCTGTGGCATCAGAAAACCACAACAGATAGAGGTTGGGGTGGAAACACGTAACAAATGAATGAAGAAACCCCCTAAATGTAAGGGTAACTGGTGGGCAGTCACTGGGGGAATCCCACACGCTTCCAAGTGCTTCGGCAGATGCTCCGTGAATTGCACCACACGCTTAGCACTGAGAAGGCCAACTTGAGAAATTAAGAGTCTCCTACTTTCTTCCTGAGACAACTGCCATGTCCTGCTCTGACTGTTTTAGGTTTCCCCTGCAAGGGCTTTGTCAAGCAGTGATTATATTTCCAGGGTAGTGAGCCTCTTCTCCCCAGCCTTGTGTCTACAAAGCATCTAAATCATTCCATGATAGCACAACAATGGATCATCACACGAATCAAACAATTTGTTTCAATCATGTAAATCATTTCATACTCTTTTCAGATATCTATATGGAGCTGCAAGTCACCAGAGATCAAAACAGGATGTGGAACTATCTGGCAACAGAGAGGCACTGAGGGTAGCCCGGCTTTGTCCTGGCGGTTACCTGCTGCATAGAGTCGGGATGGGAGAGAAGACTGGAGCACCGAAGTCTTAGGAAAGCAGGGGGAGGGGGAGGATTGCTTTTCTGTGCCCCTCACTGAACCTGGCACAAAGCATGATGATGTGTTTTATCTGAGCTTCTAGGGGAGATGAGGCCCCAGCAGACATCACATTCTCATTCCACCAGATACTGCGGCTGCCCCATTCACTTACCCCTTTCAGGGATTCAGTAAAAGGGGAATCCAAACAAGAAGCCTGGTAAGACTACTCCTGGGGAGGGGCCAAGTGCCCAGAACTTTCTTTATAGCACCTCTCTGTGCCTTGTGTGGCTGTTTAAAGTAAAGTTGGTTAAATGGCCCATTTATCTTCAAACAAGTTTTGAAACTGTTTTTTTTTTTCATTGCAGCTATGAGAACTGGAAGAAGGCAGAAAAGGGAAGGAAGGGAGGAAGAGGGGAAAGGAGAAAAGGAAGGAAGGAAGAAGGAAGGAGGGAGTAGAAAGGAAAGGAGGAGGGCAGGCAGGAAGAAAGGAAGGAAGCCAGCGTTAGTTGAATAGCTTCAAACACCTGGAACACTGGGGCTGCTTCCTCCTCCTGTCTCATTCCGCCTCCTTGTTTCCAAGAGTAGGACAGATACATTCCATACAACATACAGGAATGGTTTCTCTACATATGTTTATAATCTGATACTTTTTACTATATAAAAATCCATTGCTGTGGAGTCAATTCCAACTCACAGTGACTCTACAGGACAGGCTAAAATTGTCCCATAGGGTATTCAAGGAGTGCTGGTAGGTTCGAATTGGCTGATCTTCCCGTCAATTCTGGTCAAGGCCTCCTCCCGGGCCCTTAAACTGCTGTTCCACCTGGGCTCCTTTAAGGCACACTAAACGCTGAATGGGCGTTTACTTACTTTTTGATTCTAAGCCTTCAGGTGGGCTTTGCTGCCCCTGGTAACCTAGGGACCTAGGGAGGCAGGAGAGCCCAGTGGTCTGGAGTCAGACTGTTGTCAGATGCCGTCATGCTAGTTCCTCCCACTCACAGTGACCTCAGACTTCCTGGGTTCAAATCCCAGAATACCCACTTAGTAGTTTTAGGACTTCAGGCAAGTTACTAAAATTCTGGAACGTGAGTTTTACCATCTGCAAAAGATGATAAAGGCACCCCAATGAGAATTAACACATTAAAAAGGGCTTGGCACAAGGGCTTGCTTGGTATATAGTATGGACTCATTAAATATTAGTTACTATTACTGTTATTTCTGGAGCCCTCGTGGTACAGTGGTTAAGAGTTTGGCTGCTGACCCAAAGGATGGCAGTTCATATCTACCAGCTGCTCCACGGACACTCTGTGGGTCAATTTTACTCTATTCTACAAGGTCATTATGAGCTGGAATTGCTTGACAGCAGTGGAGTACTACTATTACAATGTGGTTTGAAAAGATAGGTTTAAACTACAGACTGGGCAACTGATGGAAAACCTGTGTCCCTGTTCACTTCTCCTTTAAAGAAGATAATTTACATGCCGAAGAAATTAGCTCTGTGTTGGAGCATATGTGATACAGATGGGGCAAGACTTATGGAACTAACATCCGAGGGCCTTGGTGCTATACTGTTCTCCCTAAACCGGTATGCCTCTTGTTCTGTTCCATGTCATCGTTTGATGGCTTCAGGGAAAGAAACCCTTGGCTTCGATCTGTTATCCACTTAGCTTGCCACTAGGCCATGCTCGCAGCTTCTTACAATACTTAACCAAAACCACACTTAAAGCTGTCTCCGTCTCCTGGTTCTCCTCTAACAGAAATACCACAAAGTGGAAGACTCCAAGAAAAGAAATTTTATTGTCCCAGTCTGGTAAGCCACAAATCCATGGGTAAGCTACAAGTCCATTCAGCATGAAACATTCTCGCAGCCCAGCAGCCTAACAATCCACATTCAATGAGCGCATCCTGGCACAGGAACCTCGGGTCCAGAGGATGTGTGCTCCACTCTCGGTGCTGCCTTCTGGGTGGTACAAGTTCCCGACTCTCTCAGCTCACTTCTCTCTTTCATATCCCACAAGACTGTGGCTGGAGTCCTGCCTCACCAACACAACTCCTGCCGGTTCTCCCCACCCAACGTCAGAGAGGCAGGATTCACAGCTCATGGGGAGAAAAGGACTGAGCACTGCAAATCATGGCACAGCCCAATAAATACACACATTTTGGGGGGGAGACACAATGCAACCCATGACACTATCTTAAGCTTTTTTCCTCAGCTACCTAAGGAAAAGTCTTAGGAAGACACACTGAGGACAGGCTTTCCAGCACCCGTGCTAAAATACACCTCTTTCCTGCACTAGGAATCACACGGGAGGTTTCAGTTCTGTAGACTACAGGACCCTCTAACCACATTCTGTTAATCAAAAGCAAGTAATTTTCTTTCCCCTTTGAAGGGCACTCACACTTTGTTCTTTCCAGCAGGCATCTGGTTCCTTATTTTCCTCCTGACCATTAATTTGAATGCAGGCGCTTCCTCTTCTGGTGAGGTTGCCTGGAGAAGCCAGCAGGTAAGAATCCGACACTAACTGCTTGGAGGAAGAGCCTCTCTCTTTCAACAATAAAACCTACTATTGTATTTGAACCCAAGTTTATAAATTGGCTTTTAGCAGAATTTAGCAAGATGCACTAAATAGAAATTTCAGGTAATTTTGTAATGATCATGTTTATCTTTGCAAGCACTAACCTCCACTGAGTGAGCTTTTCATTATTTACATACAGTTTACATACTTGGTGCATTGCTTACAGACAGTTTTTAACTTCGATTTTTGTTTCCTTCTACAAACCACCTTCCTTACTGCCTAAGACTTCCTCTTATGCTTCACTTTGTCCAAATCTTTAAATATTCTTCACCACGTCCCACTGCATCTGCATGGTCTGGCCCCAGCTACGGTCATGCCTCATCTCATCCTACTCTGCTCTCCAGACACAGAGGCCTGACATCTGGTCCTGAGCCTGTTCTCGCTGCCATGTGGCTCCTGGACATGCTGTGTTCTCTGACAGCAGTACATAGCAAGGCCTTTATACTTCAGGTCCAGCGTCACTTTCTAGGGAAACCCGCCGTGGCCTTCCTGTCAAGGTGCAATCTATTGACTAGGTGTTCTCGATAACGTGGTCTGTGGACCACCAGAAGCAGCAGCAGCAGCAGCAGCAGTATCAGCATCACCTGGGAACTTGCTAGAAATGCAAATAACCAGGCCCCACCTGAGACCTACTCAATTGGAAACTCTGGGGTGGGGGCAGTCTGTGTTTTTGGTTTTTTTTTTTTAGTTGTGATTAAGTGAAAGTACACAATCCAAATTAAATTTGCATGCCCACTTTTCTGCAGCTCTTTCTGCTCTCTTTGCCTGGTGACAGCACACTCTTCCTTTTCATTCTATATTTGTCATATCCTCTTAACAATTTCCTGTCCCTGCCTCCCCACCCTCCCATCTCCCTTCTAGTAAGAACCCAGTAGGACAGCATCCTGTAGATTCATAGAACCATCAAGTACACGCACCTTATGGTCACATTTTGTCCCCATAGCCAGTCCATTCCTGTCTAAAGAGCTGACCCGAATAATGTTTTCTGGTCAGGGGCAGCAGCAGGTCTATGGGCCATGCTCACAGAGGAACTCCTAGGCTGCCAGGCCATCATTTTTTTGTGGCCTTTTAGTGGAGTTCTTGAGGTGCACCCCTCTTTTTCTTGTGTTGCCACTGGGACTTGACATTCTGTGCTCCACCACGGCTGTCTTTGGTGCTGGCCGGGCACCATCTGCTTCTTCTGGTCACACGCTGATACTGTAACGCATTCACATGGGTCCCTCTGTCTTCTGGGCTCTTCTTCCCTCGTATCTTTGTTGTTCTTGGTGATTGTCTGTTCTGGCTGAGTTGGGACCATTTGTTGTACCTTTTTGCTAGCTTTTAAGACCCCAGATGTCACTCACCAATATGGGGTGCAGAAGACCCTCTTAGCAATAGGCTAGTTGTGCCAATTGGCCTCAATGTCCCTTGAGGGCATGATCTCTAGACCTCACCTCTGCTACTCTGCTCTTGTAATACTGGATTAAGATTAGAAGAGTTTTCAGTTTATGTTGAAGTCCAGTTAAGCTGATCTTCTTTCTACTGTGTGCTGTCACTGCTTTCACCCAGCAAATTTTTATCAACTCTCTAATCTATAACCAGTCCTCTCCCTCCTTCCCTCCTTTCCCTTGCAGCCATCAGAGAGTCTTTTCTTCTGTACGTGAGTCTGTTTTTAAGTCCTTATAGTAGGAGTCTCATACAGTATTTGTCCTTGTGCTGCTGACTGACTTCACTTAGCATAATGCCTTCCAATTGAAAACAGGTTATGAGATGCTTCCTAAAAGCATCATTGTTCTTTATCATTGCACGGTGTTCCACTGAGTGTATGTACCATAGTTTGTTTATCCATTCATTTGTTGTTGGGCATCTGGATTGATTCCATCTTTTAGCTGTTGTGGACTGTGCTACAATAAACATTTGTGTGCATATCTCTGTTCATGTGACTGCCCTTGATTCTGCAGGATATATTCTGAGCAGTGGGATTACTAGATCAAACGTTATATCTATTTCCAGCTTTTTAAGGAAATGTGAGATCACTTTCCAAAGAGGTTGTACCATTTTGTAATCCTACCTGCAGTGTAGGAGAGTACCAGTATCTCCAGTCTCTCCAGCATTTGTTGTCTTGTGTTTTTCAGACCATGGCCAACCTTGTTGGGGTGAGATGGTATCTCACTGTAGTTTTGATTTGGATTTCTCTAATAGTTAATGATTGTGAGCATTTCCTCATGTGTCTTTTGGCTGCTTGGATGTCCTCTTTGGTGAAGTGTCTGTCCATCTCCTTTGCCCATCACTTCATTGGGTTATTTATCTCTTTCTTGCTGATATTTTGCAGTACCTTGGAGATTATGGAGATCAGACATCAGTCTGACATGTAGTTGCCAAGTATTTTTTCCCATTTTGTAGGTGGTTTTTTAATTCTTTTGATAAAGTCTTTGGATGAGCAGAAGTGTTTGATTGTTAGTAGTTCTCATTTATCTATTTTTTCTTCTATTGACTGTGCTTTGCTTGTCAGATTTTGAAGTCTGCCTATGCTGTGTATTAAAGCTTACATTGTTGACCCTGTTTTTCCTTGCACGATCTTTATCGTTTTGGGTTTCATATTTAGGTCTTTGATCCAATTAGACTTAGTTTTTGTGTAAGGTGTGAGACAAGGGTCTTGTTTCAATTTTGCCAGCACCATTTGTTAGAGGCTGCTTTTACTCCAGTTTGCAGTCTTAGGGTCTTTGTCAAGTATCAACTGTTTGTAAGAGGATGGTGGCATCTCTGGAGTCTCAACTCTGTTCCATTGGTCTATATGTTTCTTTTTGTACCAGTACCAGACTGTTTTGACTACTGTGGTTGTGTAAAAGGTTCTAAGGTCAAGTATTGTGAGGCTTCCTACTGTGTTCCTTTTCTTCAGTAGTACTTTGCTTATCTGGGGTTTCTTCCCTTTCCAAACAAAGTTGGTGATTTGTTTCTCCATCTCATCAAAAAGTGTCACTGGAATTTGTATTGGGATTGCATTGTATATGTAGATGGCTTTAGGTAAAAAATACATTTTCACAATGTTAATTCTTCCTATCCATGAGCAGGGTAGGTTTCTCCATTTATGTAAGTTTCTCTTGCTTTTTTGCAATAAGGTCTTGTAGTTCTCTTTGCATAGGTATTTTATTTCCCTAGTTAGATTTATTCCTAGGTGTTTTATCTTCTTGGGGGCTACAGTAAATGGTATTGATTTGGTGATTGCTTCCTGGATGATCTCTTTGTTGGTATAAAGGAATCCTATCCCTATGTTTATCTTACGTCTTGACACTTTGCTGAACTCCTCTATTAGTTCGAGTAGTTTACTTATGGATTCTTTATAATTCTCTGCATATCCAATCATATCATCTGCAAACAGCGAGATTTTTACTTCTTTGCCAACGCAGACGCCCTTTATTTCTTTGTCTTGTCTAACTGTTCTGGCCAGAACTTCCAGTACAATGTTGAATAGAAGTGATGAGACTGGGTATCCCTGTCTAGTTCTCATTCTCAAGGGTGATTCTTTAAGTCTCTCTCCATTCAGGATGATGTAGGCAGTTGGCTTTGTGTAGATGCCTCTTACTGCACTGAGGAATTTTCCTTCTATTCTGATTTTGCTGAGAGTTTTTAGCACGAATGGGTGTTGGACTTGGTCAAGTGCCTTTTCTGTATCAATTGATAAAATCCTGTGATTCTTATCTTTTGTTTTATTTATGTGATTGATCACATTAATTGTTCTTCTGATGTTGAACCAGGCTTGCATCCCTGGTATGAATCTGACTTGGTCATGATGAATTATTTTTTGGATATGTTGCTGAGTTCTACTGGCAAGGATTTTGTTGAAGATTTTTGCATCTAGGTTCATGAGTGATAATAGTCCGTAATTTTCCTTTTTATCTTTCCCTGGCTTTGGTATCAGGGTTATGTTGGCTTCATAGAATGAATTTGGTAGTATTCCACCCCTTTCTATACTATAAAATAGTCTCAGTAGAATTGGAGTTAACTTTTCTCTATCATTTTGGTAGAATTCTCTGGTAAAGCCACCTGGGCCAGGACTTTTTTTGGTTGGTAGTTTTTTGATGACTATTTCAGTCTCTTCCTTTGTCATGCATTTATTAAGTTGTTCTTCTTCAATCTGTGTTTTAACAAGCCCTCTAGGGGATTTGGATGACTCTGAAAGTTCAAGAACCACTTGCCTACTACATAGCCCTGCTGCAACAGAACATCCCTGGAAGACACATATGGTTTGCTCTAGGTTGGTGGTTCAAACCCACCCAGCAGTGCCCACTGTGGCCTCATGATATGCTTCCAGAAAGATTCCAGCCAATAAAAATGCAATGCTACTCAGTAGCACACTGGGTTGCCAAGAGTCGAATCAACTGGATGGCAATAGGTTTATTGCACCAGGAAGCTCTTGTTCATGGCATTCACCAAAGTTACACAATTATATTTGTGTGATTATTTGATTAAAATCCATTTCCTTTTGTATATTCCCTGACAGCAAGAACCATGTCTTTTTAATTCACCTCTGTTTCCCCAGCATCACTGTTTACTATACAACAGGTGCTCCAGAAATATTTTTCAATAAATTAAAAATAAGCAAATACAAAATTTAAAAAGACAAATATTTTAAAAGGAAAAAAAAAAGGTTAAAGACGTAAGTAGGTACTGGACAGGAGGCTGGCTGTTGGAAGCCACTCTGAGTAGAACTGAGCTCCACAGGGTTCTCATGGCTGTGACCTTCTGGAAACAGCTCACTATGCATTCCTTTCAGAGCTCCTATTAGCAAGTTTGAACTACCAAGCTTTTGGTGAGTGGCCCAGCCCTTGCTGGTTTGCCCCACCCACTGCTGTTGAGTCGATTCTGACTGATACTGACCGTATAGGATGGAGTAGAACTGCCCCATAGAGTTTCCAAGTAGCACCTGGTGGATCTGAACTGCCCACCTTTTGGTTAACAGCTGTAGCACTTAACCACTACACTAGCTGGGTTTCCACCAGGGACATATAATTTTTCAGGGCACATTTATTTACTTTTTAATTTGCAAGTAAAATGGCTTTAAACTATGCTTGGGGAAATGTAGTCACTTCTTCATCTTGTATGTTTCCTCCCAGTCCTTTTATACACATCTATGTTCTATTTTGTTTCTGCTTTTTCACCAACATGTGCTTTATGTGCACTTTCCACGTGCATTATGAATAACATGTCATCTTGATGCCTATCTTTTTAAGTTCTTGAATCAAGTGCCATGCAATTAAAGAGTGAAAAAAAACTATAATTTGTAAAAGAAGAAACACAAGTGGTAAATACGTTAGCATGCTTCTCCTCAACTGTTACATAAAGAAACAGGTAAAATGAAGGGGACAGCTTAACCTGTCCACTTACCAGGTTAAAAACAAAACCACTGCCATCGAGTCAAGTTCGACTCAGAGCAATCCTACAGGACAGAGTAGAGCTGCTCCATAGAGTTTCTAAGAATTGTCTGACAGATTTGAACTGCTGACCTTTCAGTTAGCAGATGTAGCACTTATCTACTATGCTATCAGCATTTCCACTTACCAGGTTAGCAAAGATGACAAGGAATTATAACACCTGGAAAGGACAGGAACGTCGTTGTGGTCATGGCCGGTGCAGCTCTCTGGGAGTGCAGTTTGACATCATTTTCAGAATGTGAAATGACCCAGCTATGCCACCTCTAGTCATTAATGCTAAGGCTGTAATAGCACAAGTGTCCCCAGGCTTCTGTACGCACAAGGGGGCATACTGTAGCTCCGCTAATAACTACAGTTTCGTAAGTGCCCATCGATGGAGAGTGGTGTTAGCAAACTGTGGCACATTCATAACTCTGGACACCACGTAGCTGATGACAATGATGCTGCTGAGATGTGGGAACGGGTGAAGAAAAATGATCACGATGTTCAGCAAAATGAAAAGTACTCGACTTACTTTAAGAGCTTATATCTATGCACGCATCCAGAGAAAAAGGCCTAAATATATATTCAGTGAAAGGTTTTTAATGGTACGATTGTAGGTGATGTTTATTTTCCTCATGCTTTCTCTTAATTTTCTAATTTTTTCCAATACATTGCTCTATAGAGTATAAAACTGAAAACAACATTAAATAAAATCGAATTTAGCTTAAGCAAAATATAACTAGGAAAGTGAACGCCTTTGTAGGGGGAAGGAGGAGAAAGAAGCAGCTTAATTTATCATGATTCTCAGAGTAGGGCTCCTGAGCATTAGTCACTGTCTTGGATTAGCCACACCCCAGTCCTGTCTTTCCCCATAGCCAATCAGAACCCCCGGCAGCTGGCTACAATGACTAGTCAAGCACTACAGGCGCTGATTGGTATTAAGTAGCTGGTGACTGACAGCATGCATGCAACCTGCATCCAAGAATTTCTGGGACAGAAGAGGAGAAGAGAGAGTTTCAGAGGGTGGTCCATCTGGAGAGTGAGCAGCCAGTCCAAAGCGGCCAGTTATGTGACAGTCTACCGGGAACCTCCAGCTACCTCCCAGGGATGCTGGACACGCTGCCATTGGCAGAACCGCAGCTGGGAAATCTTTCCTTCCTCCTCTTTCCTTTTCTATCCCTAACACCACACAAAATCTTGGCAACTTGTTTTCCAGAAAAAGTGCCATGGGCTGAGACAAATGGATACGCCTGTTGAGATGCAGTGATGCTATAGAGGCCAATCCACTGCATCTGACTGGCACCCAGCTCAGCACATGTTCTTGGCATCACTCGGCAGTAAGAGGTGCAAGAGGCAGGCTGGAGATGACAGCCAGTGTCCTGGTGGCATGTTTTAACAAAACAACATGAGAGCCATATGAGGCTAAGGTTTAAGCCTAAAATAGGTTCTAAATAAAAAGAATACATATCAATATAATGCACTCTTTAAGTTTTCATAACTCCTGTGTCCTGTCAGCCACTAGACCATTAAATTCACTTCTCGAAGCCACAAGCAAGGCAACATGTTCTTAGCACAAACAGTCAGAAAAAGGAGAAAGAACTCAATCTAACCTCATCACCTCAGCACAGGTGGGCTGTGTAAAATTAAGGGAGGCACGTGGCTTGTAACAAAAGCCAGTGGGTACATTTTTCATCTACCAAGAGGTCATACGCTTAATCATTCATTCTCTACCGACTAAAGTGGCACTGCCAATGAATGAGCTTCTGAGCCCAATGGCAGGTGGCAGGGGCTGTATGGCTACAGAGGTTATTGTGCCTAAGGGCACGGGCTGAAACTATGCAAAAATTTCCTCCAGCTTTTGCTCTTCCTTTTTGTTTTTTCCCAAACAGTCTTGCCCCAGATCTTTTGGTTGTGATGACCTGAATTAGTAGAACTGAAACATCACGATCCACCACATGGGTACAAGACACTGTCCTGAAACCCAGAGGGAACTGCCCGTTGTTTGAACCAATCCCAGGGAAGAACTAAGGGTGAACATAAACCACATTTTCAACAGCAAACATTCATTTCCGTCAACAAAGACAGCCTCATATTCAACAAGTCCATTCCAGGTAGATATTAAAGAGAAATTGGTATATTCCCAGCTTGTGATTGCATATCCAGTGCGTAATTACAATGACCCGCAGTTCTTTTTCAAGGCCAAAATAGCTGATTAAAATTAGTCCCACTGAAGTTATAATATCTTAATGCAACTCTCCTGCCCAAATATGCTCGGCGACCCTATATTTAAAGACGGATTTGGAAAAATCAGAAAGCATTTCCTTCCTACATCCGGCCCAAGCCACTTCAAGTTCACTTCAAGAGGCCGTAACTGTGGCTTTTGCTCCAGTGAGGAGAAACTGCCTCTTGTCTTCCTGTTTCTGAGTTGCTATGTGCATTCCATTTTAGGAAAAAATAAGTCTCAGCCTAGTTTTGTCCAACCTCCCTGCAGATTTCCCTTTCTGTTCCTCTTGGCCCCCGTCACTTCTACCTCGCAGCTGTACAGCTCCATCTGGAATCTGGCTGCAGTGCGCTCGGCTCTCTGTGTCCCCACTGAGTGTGACTCCAGAGAAGGAGCCTGCAGTCCCCAAAGCTGTATGAAACAGGACCCGTGGGCATCTCAACTGCAAATGCTTGGCCACTCTGCAGCTGAAATCTAGCAACCCACTTGCACTGAAACTTTCTAATCCATTTTGTTTACAAGAGACTTAAAAAAAAATCTAGTAAATAAAATCTTAATGTACCCAGTGTAACAAGTGTCAAGGAACAGCCATTTAACCTCTGCGAGCAGGATGACAGGAGAAGGTATAATACTGTCCAGGAGTGCAGTAAATCAGTTCACTGTAAAAGAGGTTATTGAGATCACTGAGGAGACATTCAGAAAACAAACTGAGATAGTTTCTTAGGGCCAAGTGCCGTCGAGTCGGTCCGACTCATGGCCATGACTTTCTTATAGGACGAACTAAATTATCAGATGTGTCTAGATACACAAACATAAGATGGGCATATGCACTGAAGCAACTTAGCTCACACAAGTCTGTGAACTATATGTGTGTATATATATTATATATATGGAAATCCTGGTGGTATAGTAGTTAAGAGCTATAGCTGCTAACCAAAAGTTGGCATTTCGAATCCACCAGATGTTCTCTGGAAATCCTATGGGCCAGTTCTACTCTGTCCTATAGGGTTGCAGTGAGCTGGGACTGACTCAGTGGCAACAGGTTTCAGATGTATAGAGAGACACGGAAACCGTGGTGGTGTGGTGGTGAAGTGCACATCTGCTAATCAAGAGGTCAGCAGTTCAAATCCACCAGGGGCTCCCTTGAAACTCTATGGAGCGGTTCTCCTCTGTCCTGTAGGGTCTCTATGAGTCAGAATTGACTGAGGGCAGTGGGCAAGGGGTAGAGAGACAGAGAGTGTAAAACTTGGAAAAGCTGGAATGTGTGTGACGTGGAAACTTGTCAGAAAAGGAAAACAGCTTTCTTTGTTTTTTCTATCTGAAATGATAGAAAAGTGGTAAGACTATACCCTGTGAGAGGCAGAAAACCTACAAGGAACTGGAAAAACAAGGTAATGTCTTTGAATTCTGGCTCTCACAGGTTTCACTACACACACACACACAGACACACTCACACACACACACACACACACACTGCTCCCCACCCCCACTATGTATGTGACTTATAGAGGGAGACCCACCAGCACCAGCACCAGTAATAAATACAGTAACCAAACCAGAAAACCAAACCCACTGCCATCAATTCACTTTTGACTCATAGAGACCCTACAGGACAGACTAGAACTGCTCCATAGGGTTTCCAAGGAGCACCTGGTGAATTCGAACTGCCAACCTTTTGGTTAGCAGCTGTGACACTTAACCACAATGCCGCCAAGGTTTCCTAAATACAGCAACAGCACCAACATTTTAGAAACTCAACTGTACAGAATTGAACTTATTTTTCTAGCTTAGAGGATTAAAACTGATTTCAACCTAGAAGTAACATATTGCATTGACATTAAGAGTAACATCAGGCTCTGTAAATATTGTTTTAAGAGAAAATGTGGCATTATTAGGGAGAGTAAGACGTAACTGTTATGTTTAAGGAAAGAAAGCCTTTATTTGTTCCCTATACAATCATAACTCAATCAACCACGCAAGGCTTCCCCCACCAAGTTGCCACGATAATGGGCGTTTTGTGTAAGCTCCTTGTTTGTACAAATGCCTGAAGATAAAGTCCTGAGGGGTAATCCTAAAGTTGTGAGACCTAAATTAAAACAAATCTTACTGGTACATCTGTGTTTTTAAGACAGCTCTATTTAAGAGGGCCATGCTGATCAGACCAGAAGACAAGCCCCCTACGATCTAAGGGTGGGCACTGCAGCAAAGCCCAGCATGGTATTGCCATCTTCTAGCTTTCTGTCTTACGGAAGAGCTAAGATCTTGCCATCACTCTGTTAGAAAGCAGGGGATTCCGTAGGACCATGTGCAGTTAGTCATAGCCTGCCTAGGTCTGATCAGGAAACAGACTTTTTTAATTACTTAAAATTTACTGAAGCTTCTTTTATGGTTCAGGGTATGGTTAATCCTGATAAATGTTACATGTATACTTCTAAAAACAGTTTTTTGAGTTGAACTTGTAGATCTGAAAATGTAAACAGGTCACTGTTAGGACTTCATTGTGCCCTCCCTGCCCCCCAGATATAAGCCAAGCCAAGAGCCGTCGAGTGGGAACCGACTCATGGAGTGGAATTGTAATCCTCACTGTCATTGTTAGGTGCTGTTGACTTGGTTCTGACTCACAGTGATCCTATGCACCACAGAATGACCCTCAGACTGTCCCTGTGCCATGCCCACAATCACTGTTAGACTTGAGTCCAGGAATCCCTATACTTGTGGATATGATGTTACTTGGAAATACGGCTCTTCGTTATGTGAACGAGGCTTCATCTGCAGAGGGTGCATCATAAACCTAATCACTGATGAGTTACAAAAGCAATAGACTGGATGCATAAGAAAGCACAAAAGGGCAATGACTATCTTTTTAAAATATTAACAATATTTAAAAAAAAAACCAAGTGTTAACGGACACATGCAAAATTCATTCAGTTACCACAAAAATAGAGCAGGACTGATGAGGAATGGAACCATGTCCTTTTTCTGCATTCTTAAATGTGGATCAACAAATGTCTGGATTGTTTTCCAATTTCTTGGTTTTTCTTAAAATATTGTCTCATCCTTGCCTCTGCTCTCTGCCCCAACACACACATACTGATACTTAACATCCCAAACATAGGCACTGTGATGAATCTTAGCATCATGTTTTAACATTTTAGAACAGATAAAATTATAGTCTTAAAAGAGATAAAATAAATAGAATTTTAGGATAGTTTGAAATCAATGACACATCTGTTGCCACCTCCCCAAAGCCTATTTCTTCCTGTGGACTGAGGCATACTCTTCCTTGTTTATAGCTTCATTACCTGCCTTCTTTATTTCTGCCCTGTTCCAAGTTGGGCTGAGGTGGCATCAGTATTCCTCACGCTGCTCCCCGTAGCCCAAGGGGCCCAGTCACTTCTCAGAAGGGCATTCTCGTTTGTTTTGCTGGACTTTAGCATCCGCATTCAGTCACTAAGGGCTTTAAGAACACCCTGGCGTTAGACCTAGAAATGTATCCCATGGGTTCTGATCCAGGCCAACTGGGAGTAGGAGAAGAATGAGGACACCAGGCTGCTCGTGGCAGGGGGAGGTTGGGGGTCCTGAGGACAGGTGAGAGCGGCACGGGTGTAGAAAAGCCCGCAGTTCCACTGAATCTGCCTCTTGAACCAAGAAAACAAAATTCTGTCTATACTTTGTGTACGTTTATGGTTGGCTGGGAGAATTCCCTGAATTCAGACAGCTTTTTGCAAGCATGAGACTCGAGAAAAGAAGCCTCTTTGAAAAGTGTTTTGCCGTTGAACTGTGTTGTCTGTTTCCAAGAAAAATACTTTCTTATACAGTGTCACTGAGTATTGGTTCAGCAGTGCAAGTGAATGAGCTTAATACACTGGGGGAAATAAGAAATAGATTTTATTAAGTTTATTAGCAGCTAAAAACATGATACTTCAGCAGTGGGAGGAAAGTTATTCACTCACACAATTTGAGTGGAATGAATATCTGGCTTTAACTACAGCTATTATGTGAAACCCAAAACCTAGTTTTCCATCTAAAGACCTTTGGGGTCCATTTTTACACTACCTTGATCAAACCAGGAATTAAAGTTCAAGCCAGCTCCCTCCAGTTGTGGAGGGTGCTGGTGTTTCTCCACTCACACCTCTCCACATCAGTACTTCCTTGGGCTTATCTCTTCCCTCCTACCTCAGCTTAAAACTTGGCCCCCAACCAAGGATGTACTCCTACCCATCAAATGCCAGCAGAGGGGAGCCAGTAGGGCTTGTAAAGCACGGTGGACACCAGCTGAAGGCCAGAGAGGTGTCACAGCAGGAGACATACAGGGTGGCTCACCTCTGAGGCCACTGTTACCAAACAGGGTTGGGTTGGTGAGCTCAGCTCCAGCCAAGATAAAAGGCATATGGAAGGGTACCTGCTGCTCAGGTTTTCAAGAGAAATGCTACCTATACACAATAATAACTACCTAACATTTTTGTTGAGAAGTGTTTGTGGGCTGGACTACGCATCTTATTTAATCCTCACAACCACTCTTGGGGGTGTTCTTGCCTTCCTTTTACAGGTGAGAAAGCTGATTCATTAGGTAAAGTGACTCCCATGGCCACACAGCAGGGAGTGGCAGGGTCAAGGTGTGAAGCCACAGGGTCCTTCTGGCCTGGAGCCCTAGCTCTTCACTGCTGTGCTGCCCATCATCCCATCATGCCAGTGCTTCCTGCTGCATCCTTGGCTCTCAGACCACCTGCATTTCAGCCATCTGGGGATGCTATTAAAAATGCAGATTCCTAGATTTGGCTCTATAGGTTATGATTTAGCAGGTTTAGGAAGAGGTCCAGGAACCTATTTTTCCATCACTGAACTGGAGCTTGACATGCATTGTAGACATGGATGATGGAGGCCTTCAAGCTTGAGCGGGGGGAGAAAAACAGATGCTCTTGATAGATGCTCAGAAGACAGTGCATCCTGGGGGGGCTTCAAGATGATTCACAGCAACACAGGACTAGAAGGCTGGACAGCTCAGTTCTGCTTCCTATATGATGCCTTCTTGTTCACTCCAGTCCACTCCTCTTCTCCATTATGAACCCCCAAATTATCCTCTGCCTTGGGTTTCATTGCTTTACTGTACTTTATAGCTAGTTATTCTACAAATGCTAATTACTAATAACTTTAAGGATAAGAAAGAATTGACAGTTTGTGCTTATGCATGAAGATGCTAAGGGTGATATTACTTATAATGGCCCCAAACTGCAAATAAGATGTCCAGCAGCTGAGGAGCTGTTAAATTTTGCACATTCTATAAAAACGTTTTGAAGCCTAATTGGTAATATGGAAAATGCTCATGGTACATCAAGTAGAAAAAGTAGAAAGCCATCCCACTTACAATTTTGTAAAAAATGAAAATAAAAACAAAAGATTGGGAGAAAATATAGCAAACTACTGGGACGGGTGTCACCGGCTGGTCAGAGTACAGATACATTTTATTTTCTTTTTATATTTTTCTCTACATTACAAATTTCTAAAATAAACATGCATCCTTTTCATATTAAAAAACCAAAACACCCCAAACGGGTGCTGCTGAGTCACTTCCACCTGATGGACACCCCATGTATTTCAGAGTAGAACTGTGCTCCAAAGGGTTTTCAATGGCTGTGACCTTTTGAGAGTGGTTTGCCAGGTCTTTCCTCTGAGGTACTTCTAAAATGGCATTAAAAATAATAGCAGCAAAGTAAAAGCACAGCATAAGAAAGATATTATGCTTTTCATCAAAGAATTTAAAATCTAATATGGGAAATGCACTAATTTCATTTCAAGCAGTTACTCTCATTGCTCTGACCTTGACCTTCTCCCTCTCACTGCTCACCCTGCAGCAATCTCACACTCAGCACTGAGGGTGAAGCTTGACTGTCTCCCTGTCAGAGGTGAGGGCAGGGGCTGTGTCCTCCTTGGTCACTCTGTACTCGCAACACCTAGCAGAAGACTTATACATTCCTGGCTCTCAATAATTATCTGTCACATGAATGAATGAATGCCTATGTTCCCTGCGTCTCTAATAAGCTAATGGCACCTAGACAGCAGGGCTCACATCCTAGGGCATACATCTGCACTTTCCTCATCACCAGAATTGGGCGTGTAGTAGGTGCTTACTGAAGAGTTGCCTGATTGGTGGGGAGCACATCTGAAAGCAGGGTGCCGTGTGAATGCAGCAGCCTTCTGGATACCTCTCCCACTACGCAGGTGCGACTCCAGCGCCGGCTGGAGCCAGCCCACCTCAGTGCCGAAGCTGCGTGGAACTGAATGGCTTGTTCTGTTTGCTGCGAGAAGCACCCAGGTAGCCCCTGGATCTTTATCTGCCAAGGCGGTCATGCCTTAACACACTGCTCCACCCCAACCCCTTTTGGAAAAAGATTGATAAGCATAATGATGATGTTTTAATGAGCTTAATTGCACATTCCTTGTGTTCTTGCAGAGTTGCCAGCCAGCTACTTCAACATCCAGCAGTTTACTTGTAATAACTTTTCCCCCTTTCTCTACGCCAGGGAGCATAATTATTCTTGCAGTAATCCGTCTCCCGGCTCATGCTCTCTCTCTCTCTTCTTCCCTCCCTCTCTCTTTCTCTCACTGTTTTCTTTCCTTTTCTGGGAATTACTCTAAATGGGCATCTTTGAAAGGAGGGTGGCAGGCTGCTTTTGGTACAGTCCTTACCAAGAAACCTTTCATCAAAGCAGCCCTTGTGAGCATGCTCTGGCCCCGAGCCAATCAGATCATCTCGCTGTCTGTTCCCGAAGAAAATCTGACCCTGGTATGCGAGTCAGGCCCGAGCTGCAGACAGGCTGACTGCGCTCCTAGGCCAACCTGTCTTGCTGACTGAAAAAATGCTGAAGGGAAAATTACCTGTTTGGCTCCAGACTGAATTAGGTTTTTTTTTTTTAAATACATATACACAAGTATGTTTATTATTTTTTGTTTAAAAGCATTTGCCTATCTAATATATTCATTAATGTTATCTGGTCAGTACTTGAAACATTTTTGAAATATGTGCAAATGTAATCATGCTACCGGGCCTGGAGGCAAAATAAGATGAATTTTCTAATTAAATGACAGAAAACTGTCTTAGGATTAACAAAGGGCAGTTTTATAATCTGCTTATGGGCGCTACTTGGGCAGGGACATTTGGTCGATGGGCAGGCCCTGGGCCCTGGTGGGTCATAAGGGCCCGGATGCCAAACATTCATTTATCCGTTCAATACTCCTTCTCAGACTTTGCTGCACCTTGGATTGAATACTCCAGGTGGGCAGTAGGGTCCCAGGGGGGTCAATGGCCCCTCTGGAAACAGCATGGGGCTCTGGGAGCCTGACTCTCCCAAGCAGGCCGCTTTCTGCCATGAGTGATAAAGACTCACCACAGAATAATAAGTAAATTTTCATCTTCTGAGTGGAGTCTCAGAAATATCATCTCCTCAATCTCATCTCCAAATCATCTTCTGAACAGTTTTGATATTTCTAGACATCTTCAGAAAAAAGTCACCACAGAGAAAAAGCCAAGTGCCGTTGAGTTGGATCTGACTCATGGCGACCCTAGGGGCCAAGCCTATAATTCAAGGAGCCCTGGTGGTGTAATGATTAAGTGCTTGCTGCTGACCGAAAGCTTGGTGGTTCGAACCCTATAGTTCATATTTGAGAAAGATTAACATATTTCCTCTTTCCTAGATTTGCTCTATGAGGGCAGAGGTGGTTCAGTGGTAGAATTCTTGCCTTTCATGCAGGCAACGGGGTTTGATTCCCACCTAATGCACCTGTCATGAGTTGCGTCCCCCCAAAATATGTCAACTTTACTAGGCCATGATTTCAGTAGTGTGTGACTGCCTGCTATTTTGTTGTCTGATGTGGTTTTTCTATGTGTTACAAATTCTATTTCTATGAAATTAACAAGGCAGAATTAGAGGCAGTTAATGAGGTAGGACTCAATCTACAAGATTAGGCTGTGTTTTAAACCAATCTGTTCTGAAATATAAAAGACAGATGTGAGGGGAAAGACATGAGACTCTCGTACCACTAAGAAACAAGAGCCAGGAGAAGAGTGTGTCCTCTGGACCTGGGATGCTTGTGCTGAGAAGCTCCTTGACCAGAGAAGAGTGATGATAAGGACCCGCCCTGGAGCCATCAGAGAAAGAAAGTCTTCTCCCTGAGCTGGAACCCTCAGTTGAGAATTCCAGCCTCCCAGATTGTGAAAGGAGCCCTGGTGGTGTGTGGTTAAGAGCTTGGCTGCTGACTGACAAGCTGGCAGTTCAAATCTACCAGCTGCTCCTTGGCAACTCTGTGGGGCAGCTCTCCTCTGTCCTGTGGGATCACTGTGAACTGTAACCAACTCAACAACACCTAACAACAGCAACAACAGATTGCAAGAGAATAAACTTGCCTTTGTGAAAGCCATCCACCTGCTGTCTTTCTGTGGCAGTGGCACTAGATGACTAACATAGCACCTCATGCACCACCCATCTGACAGTGGAGGCTGTCATGCCGTTGTACACATTTAGACTAAGATGGGCTAGGAAGAAAGGGCTGACAGTCACTCCTGAAAATCAGTCAGTGAAAACCCTGTCCATCATAACGGTCCAATCCACAACCAGTTATGGGGATGGGGGCGGCACTCTGTTCTACTGCAAACAGGGCTGCCATGAGTTGGGGCCACCCTGAGGACAGCTAACAACAGACCTATTTAAAATTGTTGCCATCTTCCTCCTGTGAAAACCCCAGGCTGTGAATCCTGCACAAAGTCCCTGGGTGGCACAGGCAGTTAGGTGCTTGGCTACTAACAGGATGGTGGTTTGAACCCATCCAGAGGCAAGGCAGAAGAAAGGTCTGACGATCTGCTTCCAAAAGCTTACTGTCATGAAGACCCTACCAAGTGCAGTTCTGTTCTGTAACATGTGGAGTGGTACTGAGTCAGAATCAACCTGAAGTCAGCAGGTTTTGGTTTGGGTTGGATTCCCTGCACATGGTGTGTTGCTGCGTGGAAGGCACTGGCCGGCACTCAGAGCACCAAGGCAGAGAAGACGTGGCCTTTGCTTTCAAGGATGCGGTCTGGACACCTCAGGTACTTTTCTGCTCCTAGTATTTTCAGGACTAGTTTGAGCACTTAAGAAATAACAACTTCAGTATGACAAAGTTATTAACAGTGAGTCAGTATACAGGTGATGGAACAACTGCACCATGTTTTTTTCTTTGTTCATCTCAGAATCTCCCCAAGTATCTACAGTAAACTTTTACTTTTGTACAGATAAAATATGCTATTAAAAAGAACCTTCTTGGAAGTGGCACATTCTGGAATTTGACAGAGAAATGACTTAGGGACAACTGGCCAGGTAAAGACCAAGCAATGGCAGAAGGGAGTGTGACTTAAAAGCAGGAGGATTTTAAGGAGCAAGACAGCTTGAGAATCACAGCTGGCTTGGACATAGTTCCTGGGGTGTTAAATCAAGTAATAGTGAAAATACGACTGTGTTTTACATATGAGATTTCCTAACTTCCTGAGAAGTAAACAGTCCTTTCCCTCTTGGTTGTCCTCCACTCCCCTTTCTTAAGGACTGTTGACATCTTTGCTTTCATCCCAACATTTCCCTGTGTTTTCTCTGTCTATTCAGAAGTGCAATGTCCCAAATAGAATGCTATTCCTATTTTCTCTGATCGTCCAGCTCCCACGTTTATGTAATAATGTGGGCTACATCAAATTGCAGGAAGGTATACTGCATTGGATGTCTCCCTGTCTCCCACCTGTGCTGAGCATACTGTCCTTGTTCTGTTTTAGATTTGTCCCTGGGAAGGATTTGTTGAAATTCTCTCTCTTTTGGTTTGATTCACTTTGATTGAAAGGGTTTCTTCCTGAGAGGGTTTTTTCTCTTTTTCACAAGCCCCACAAAGTCATGGATATATGCTGAAACTGAGGCTTTCCTATCTATGAGAGAAAGAAATTAACAAGTTCTTTTCATATAAATATATTCACACAGAATTATTCTACTCCACTCTGGGCTATTTCAACTCTGGGTGGAAGTCGACAGAACATAAATCTGAGGGAAAAGTCTGTTTGTGCCCTTGCACAGATTCTTTTTCCCATACCAGGAGAAAATAGCTAATTTTCATCACTGAATTGCATAATGGAAAGGCCTGTGAAAGAAAAAAATGATGGAAAAAATTCTTTGCAAATAGTGCATGGCAAGCTATAAAACTATCAGATACAGTAATGATAGGTCTTCAAGAGCAAACAATTACTCTGGAAGTTAACTGCTTATTTTTAATACAGAATCAACTCTTTCTAGGATTTGCATACTGTCTACTATTCTGGAAATAGTAATTCTCAAACAAACAAATGAATAAACAAACAAACAAACAAACAATCTCGTTCTTCTTCCAGAGCTGAGCAAAGTGACTTGGAGACATCTGTTCTTTCCCATTATGGGATTAAGGGTTTTATTTTTATGATATTTTCTCTTTAAAAGAGTGAAGATTCTTAGTTATTTCTCTTATATATATCAACCTGGTAAAAGAATTCTTTTTGCATCAATAAGTTGCTGAGTCTAAGAGCCAATAACACAATAAGGTATTTTATATGTCTTAGAACAGTCATGTGTCACCATCTTGGTGACAGCATCTATCTCATGCAATCTAATCCCTGGTGGTGCAATGGTTAAAGCAACCAACTGCTAACTGAAAGGTCACAAGATCAAAGCCACCAGAGGCTCTGCAGGAGAAAAATGTGGCAGTCTGCTTCTGCACTGAGATTTACTGCCTTGGAAACCCAATAGGTTTGCTATGAGTTGGAACTGACTCAGCAGCAATGGATGGTTTCTGGCATCCTTTGTGATCTCTTGATGTATATAACTAAATCTGATTTAATGTTTACCTCTATCAAAGTTTTAAGTATAATCTTTTTTATATATCTTACATATTAATTTGTAAAATACATTTTCAGATACTAAACATAGACTTCTGTTATGCAAAAAAGAGGTAATTAGGAGAAAGAAAGCTCATATCAGTGAATGGAAGGAAGAAAATGAAGACACAGGAGACTGCCAGGCCACCCTAACTCAAACGAAATGAATTTTAAGGAGTTAAATAGCAGAACACCAACCAGACAATACAATATCCAACCCCCCACGCTGATACCACAGTTGGATAGCTCAATACCAAAAACAATCCATTGTTTACTCTATTTAAGTAAATGGAGGAGATATTTAGTTTGAAAGTTATTCTTCACATACCTAGAGCAACTGGGCCTTATAAAACCTCGGCTGCCATAGCGGGGTGAATGGGTATCTTTATTGGGAATATTCCAAAGCATAGTCCTACTGAGGGAAGGTTATACGTTTAGAGATTTCAAAGAGTTTTCAAACAGAGCAAAGGTCAGAAAGCATTAGAGCAAGACAGATGCAGTAGAAGAAATCTGCTATTCTTTCAGTAACTGCAGCTGGCACAACTAAGATGCCTCTGTAATTAGGATACCAGCTCTGCCTCAGAGAAGTCAATTGATTAATTAAAACAGCATCAACCAGGAAGAGACTCAGAGGCGGATGGGAGACAAGATGGAACCAGTGTAACAACAAGCAGGCGGCTCCGAGCTGAGTTAGGCTGGACGCAGCCCCAGGAACCGCTGACCACAAAGCTTCAGTACAGCTTAGTAGGGGGAATTGGAAATGAACCCCCACTACCTATTCATAACCGTGTATTGCATGGTTTCTCCATACTTGTTTCTGGTGAATAAGTATTTATGGTACCCATGCACAGTAAATTGGAGCCCTGGTGAGCAGCTATGCTATGGTTGCTAACCAAAAGGTTGGCAGTTCTAATCTACCAGCTGCTCCTTGGAAACCCTAAGAAGTAGTTCTACTCTGTCATCTAGGGTCACTATGAGTTGGCATTGACTCAATGGCACCTAACAACAACAACAATGTGTAGCATTTTCCATGATGTTGATTTTTCTCAATCTGAGAAACCTGTCCTCTGTGACTCCTGAGTTAGAAGAACTCTTAAGCAGTTAAAGAGATGCACCTAAACATCTGTAGTCATCCTCCCAGTACCTGCTGATAAGGCTGAGTAAGCTGGAGCCATAGGAAAATGCTGCCGCACCTTGTTCCTGCTACCACGATGGAAACTGACCCCAGAGCAAAGCAAGTCTGGGCAACCACGTTTAACTGCCTCCAAGTCATGATACAGCCAGTGAGCAAAGCTATGCATCAGCTCCTTATCTATGTGGTACCCAATCCACCTTTTCCTCGGTCTTCTTGCATCATTTTAAAATGCAGAATCTCAAATATGGTCCTGGGAGTCCCACACTCTTATTTTACTTCTTGTTAATGGAGAGATGAATACTTGTTGTGCTTCGATGGCTCCTGTTTATAAAGGTGACCATAATTGCCTCTAATGAGGCTACAAATTTGAGAAGAAGTGGACAACATTTTAAATAATATCTAAAATGTTTCCCCATGCTACCCAGCAGGGTGCTGAAGAGTTGGGTTTTTCTGCAATTGCTCCTCCCTATCTCTCAGTGACCACAGGACAGTAAGTAACATCTCTAACTGCCCTTGAGTTATTTAGGACAGAATGCTTTTTAAGTCCATGGTACAGTATGATTTTCTGCTTCTACAAAGACATTTACAGCATCTGCAAGGATAATTAACATGTGCGCCTCTGCCCCTCTCCCCTCACATCAGTCTCCCTCTTCACCTCTTAAAATGTTTTTAATATTCTCTCAAACTGTATAACTTACTGCCACATAAAAAAACTGCTTAATGCTATTAAAATTGCAAAAGGCTTTGCCATAGTATTTTCAACCATACTCTCAAATGAAATTAATGACATGAATGAGATCAAGACAACAGTTTCCACAAGTCAGCCTAGGTGTATCTTTGGCAAAACATCAACAAGAGTTGGAGGCCATGCATTTCAACAGGAAGCAATTTGGGCTACAAGTTCTTAAAGCAAAAATCTGTGGTCAAGAGGATCTCCACTAGAAATGTTTATGTACAACCAATCAGGCTTTATTTGGGTAGTGCACTTAATCAGACTCCAGGAGATCACCCTGGGGAGATGGTGGGTTGGATGGAAGGCAGTGGTTGACCAGCTGGTGTTTAAAATGAGGATTCAGAGGTCACATAGGTATCAGCCAACCACAAAGCCTTGGGCTACTCCTGCTGTGTTCTATCGACCCTTCTCCTTAAAGAGCAGTCTGTGTTGCTTGCTTTTATTTTCCCTTTCTAGGTGGCCTCGAATGAGCATCACAAATAGACACCAATGCTTATGAGAAAAAGAGAACACAGTACTTCCAGGGCTGGCCTTTCAGTGAGGCAGTCTGGCCTAAGTCTTACTGCCTAGTGGACTGGACAGCAATGTCCCTGGATAGTGACCTGCTCAAAACTGGTACTTGGTGGGAATTATCCTTAACCTGTTTGGGGTTTGGTCATCTGCCTCTGGAAACTCCACAGAACTGGAATTAGCTTCTTCACAAACTAAGCAGAAATTCAGTGGGTATTGTTTGGCTAGGCCAGTGTTTTTAAGAATCTTGGACTGAACAGTATTAGACAGGACACGGTGCACTTGGTTCACCCAGGCCACAGAACTCCCTGTTAGGTCACATCTGCTCTGCCTTGCACCCCACACTTATATAACCTAGCTGGCGCCCGCAGGCATCTGATCTGTGGTCTTGAGGCAAAGGTCTACCTCTTAGAAATTATTGACTATCACTGTTTTTATCTGATCAGCCAACCAGTGGGGGATTAATTATTGAGCACCTACTGTGTGCAAGCCAAGTTGGATGCTGGAGTCATAGAGATGGCAGAGGTCCACTCCATTGTCCTCCATGAGCTTGTCTTCTAGGATGTCCCCTGCCATAGTGACGCATACTAGAACACACACTACATTCCCTGCAACCTTCCTTCACTCCGTGCTCAGGAAGGGATCACAATCTTAATTCTTTTCTCTACACTCAAAACAAAGCCTTCTGTGGGCAGAGTCAAGATGGACTAAGCACACATCTCCCTAAATCCCTCTGGAAACCAAGACCTGAATTTATAATTAAACGGAGCCTTCTGGTCACCTAGTGAGCCCTAGGACATGGCATAGGGCTGATAATTTGGACTTCATACCACTGAATGGAAAACTTCCACTCTTGAGGTGACTCCTGCTCCTGGCCAGTTCTGGCTTTCATGGACTGAAGGTAACTCACCATTTTGACTTTTTTTTTCTCTCTCTCTCTTGGCCAGCCAGTGGAGCTGCGTCTTGACTAGCAGCTAGTCTGAGACCCACTGCTGGTGGGATCAGCAGTTGAAATTGCCATACTTTGAGAGCCCGACTTAGGATTCTGTGTATCTTGCCACCTTTGGCCTCTCTTTCTGCCTCTGCCATAGTGTAGTTTGTATGGAGGCAATGGGTGGTGAGCTTGTGCAAGACGCCATCTTGGATACATAGGCCTCATCTTGGCCTAATATTTAGCCTGGGAGGCAGCCCCTGCCCACAGGAGAGTGCTTTCCCAGTAGAAAAGCAGTAGTTTACTCAGTATCACTTATGGCTGGGACCCAGAAACAGAGACTGTGGACTGTGCATCTTGGCCCTTTTGGCCTCTCTTTCTGCCTCTGTCATAGTGTACTTGTACGGAGGTGCCAGGCAGCAAGCATATGCGGGACGTCACCTTGGATACAGAGGCTTCAGCGAGACCTAATTCCTAGGCTTGGAGGAAGCGCTTGCCCACAGGAGAGCACTTTGCTGGCAGGAAAGCAGTATTTCACACAGTGTTGCCTAAGGCTGGGGCCTGTCAGCAGAGGCCAACAAGGCAGCAGCCTTGCTTAATTTTGAACTAGTTCATAACATCTGGGGTTGGATATAGAGCTGCTCACTTAGCCAGTTGGGAAGAGGGCCCTGTACACCTGAAAACCTGACTGACCTACGAAGTGGTCAAGTAACTTTTACCTTTCATTTTAAGAAGACTTAGAGAAACAACTGTGGTCCATCTTCACAGCATCTTTCCCAGTCTTTATTGACTCACATGAAGCCCCAAAACAACAGACTCTGGAGAAGGCCATAACCAGAAAATCTCTCATGGCTTCAACAGCCCCCCAAATGAAACAACAAAAGAGCTTTCCGGACGAAGAAACTTTTCTGAAATTATTGGAAGGTGAATACAAAAGGATTATATAGAGAGCCCTCCTAGACCTAATATAAAATGCAGCAGAGCAAAATGAAAAATTAAGCAAGCTGTTCGATCTGATGGAACACCAGTACTCTGAAATCCAACATATCAAGAACAAAATCAAAGACATAGAAAGTTCAATTTAAAGCCAAGAAAACAGAATGGAACAAACAGAAAAGAGACTTTCTGACTTGGAAGTCAAAAGAAAGGCTTTTTCTAGCAAACACCAGCTGAAGCATAGACAATATTCTCTAGAACTACAAAATCCTCAATATCAACACTTATAGTCAGATAAAGGAGGAGAAAAACAACCCAAGTCTAAGAGGCAAAATAAAAAGAAAAGACCAAAACACATGTTCACACAGACTCTCCAAAATAGGGGAAAACCAACTGGGAAGCTCATTTTTCTCCTTGGATGTCTCTCTTAAAAATACTAAGCGAGACATGTGTCTATGGAAGCTTTCGTTATCTCAAAGAGACAGTGAGATACTAATGGCCTTTGTTGCCGTGGAAGAAGCAGTGTTTACTTTTTTATTTTACTGCACAATATCTAATTACAGAGACCCTGATAAAATTATGCATTCCTAAGCACAAATTAAGGCCATGCTATGGGAGCTTTCATGTACATCCTTATTTGTCAAATTTCATTAAAAAAGAAAAATTCGGGGGTGACTTTGCAGAACCTTCAGGATGAGCAGGGCCTCCTCCAACCAGACCCTTGGACCCTGCCAAGATGGAATTCTCTCAGATTTCCAGTGGGCCTGCAGGCTGTCCTAAGTGAAAGGCATGGCTCACCTAGTTTATTCTCCCCTAAAAGCTGAAATGGATATCTAAAGCTCTTCCTTCCATCTACAATATATTTAAAAATCAGTCACTCTGTTTCCTCCAAATATACAATAATAGAAGATACTCAGTCAATTTTAATAGCATGGAAAGCCAAGCCGCTCTTTTGAAAATGTAATGTCTTACAAAGTTAGTTAATACCCTCCTCATTCATCTCCATGGAAACCACTAACCAGAAGTTAAAAGGTCTGCTTCCACCCAGGTTTTATACCTTTTTTTTTTTTAAATAACATTTTATTGTGGTTAAGTAAAAATTTATAAACATAGTCAATTTGCCATATCAAGAACCATACAGAGACCTCTATGTGACTCCATGTGCTATCCCATATCCCAGCCCTGTGACAGCACACTTGTCCTTTCCACTCTGTACTTCCCATATTCATTCAACAGCGTCCTGTCCCCTCCTGTCCACACTCCCCTCTCATTACTATTGGGGAGCTGCTCTAACAGCCCCATGTCCTATAGTCCAGTCCAGTTTTTGGCTAAAGTGTTGTCTTTGATGCTAGTTTCATCTCTGGGGCAGGAGTGAGACCAGAGGCCATGCTCTCAGGTGACCCTCCAGAGTGGGGTTGTTATATTTTTACTACATATTATTTCTTGAATTATTAAACAATTTTTTGTATTATGGCGAAAGTATATGCAAGACACTGGTTGCATTCTACAACTTGTGTTACCATTCTCTCTTTGCTTTTCCACCTAACCCTACCATTGTTATCTTAAACCCACTTCCCCTTAAGCTTCCCATCCAACTTTCTGAGTTGCTATTGTCAGTTTGATCTCATATAGATAATTCTTTACAAGAGCACAATGCTAAAAGCAGACAGACTTTATCATTTAAAATAAACTTTACATATATCTATGAGTGTTATTTTAATATATAGAGAGATTTAGAGAAGACTTTAGCGCATAGTTTTGGTTTAAGGTTACTTTTACTATCTATTTACATTATTTATACACATATGTACTATTCTATATGTAGCATTTTGCAAATTATCTTTCGACTACACATAATAGTTAAGATACGTGTGTGTGTGAGTCACTGATTTTATCTGCCACATGCTGACTGTACTGACTCTTCTACTGAAGAACACTCATGTTGCTTCCCAATTTCTGCTCTGACACAGTTGCAACCAGCATCCTGGCACATGCCTCCTCATCAACACCTGCAAGGAATTTTCTTGAAGTCTTTAAACTGGGGTTTCTGGATTCCTAACTTCCATGCATATCATTTGCTACAACCAGTCTTCTGAGGGCACGTCTGTGATCTGGGTGGCAAGCCAAGTCCTTGACCCTCGCCCCCGCTTCACTGTCTTCTCCCACTCAACAAAGATGCTTTGCCCCGGGGTGCAAAATCTCCATATTTTTGCTGTTGGAGGCCATCGAGTCAATTTTTGGCTCACAGTGGCTCCACGTGATGAAGGAGAACTGCCTCACAGGGCTTTCTTAGCTGTAATCTTTATGGAAGCAGTCTGGCAGGCCTTTCTTCCACAGAGCTGCTGGGTGAGTCTAAACCCCTAAACTTTTTTGTTACCAACTGAGCACTTAACCGCTGCACCACCAGGGTTCCTCAAAGCCTCCATTAAAAAACAAAATAACAACAGTAAGACACTCGTTATTGCTGAGTCAGTTCCAGCCCACAGCGACCCTACAGGAGACAGTAACATTGCCCACAGCATTTCTGATGCTGTAATCTTGATGGAAGCAGGCTGCCACAACTTTCTCCGGAGGCGTGGCTGCTGGGTTCCAATCACCAACCTTTCGGTTAGCGGCTGAACACTTAATTCCTGTGCTTATTGCTACAGTGCATTACCATCGAGTCAGTTCTGGCTCACAGCCACCCCACAAGACAGAGTCGAGCTGACCCATCAGTTTCCAAGGAGCAGCTGGCAGATGTGAACAGCCCACCTTTCTGTCAGCAGCCAGACCCTTAACCGCAGTGCCGCTATGGCTCCTCAAAACTTCCTTGGTGCCAACTAGAGGGACAATATGGACAGCTGGCTGTGAGTACCTGCTCCTGTCGTCAAGAAGCACAAAGCTAAGCCAGAGCTGTGTGTTTTGGTTTTCTGTTTATCTCTGCTGAGGGTACCGCCCGGCATTCAGCCTGGGTTCGGATGGTCTAAATTCAGACACAATGTAGAGACACGCAGTGCAAGTGATGGCAATTTCAGTCTATTGGAAATGTAATGACTTCACCTTTTCCATCTCCTCACCTACATTCAAAGGCTGCCTCTTTCCTGTGAGAAAGTCTCAGGAGAACAAAGCAGAGTGAATGCCCTAGGAAGTACTGATGGTGTCAGCACCTTCTTTCACCCATGTGACACATCTGCAGAGAGGCTTGGGACTCTTCATCTATTTAAGGCCTCCTGACTAGCTACCACCCACTTCAGAATCAGAATTCAGAAGTGACATGATTATCCTGGGGACACTGACTAACACATTTATCGAAATTGGCAAAGTGGAGTTAGACTCCTTCTGTCAGAAACTGAGTCTACTTGGGCTGTTTTGTTTGACAGTGAGGAATGGCTTTACCAACTGGATTACACAGTGGACATTTTCCATAATTTGAAGGAGCTAGATCTATAGGTTTGCAGGCATTAAAAAATACCTATTTTGCTTCCCTACCAACATTCTTATCTGTTTGATTCTGCTGTTAGGTGCTGATAAGTCCATTTTCATTCATAGCTACTATGTGACAAAGAACTGACCTATAGGGTTTTCTAGCTGTAATCCTTACAGAAGCAAATTGCCAGGTCTTTTCCTACACAGAGCTGATTAGCAGCCAAGCCTTTAACTGTTGTACCATCAGGGGTCCTTGCGACTTTACAGGACAGAGAAGAATTGCCCCATAGAGTTTCCAAGGAGTGCCTGGTGGATTTGAACTGCCAGCCTTCTGGTTAGCAGCCACAGCACTTAACTGCTATGCCACCAGGGTTTCCTGTTTTATTCCAGGCACCCTAAAGGGGAATAAACACTGACAGGTGGTAATGGTGCTTGCGGCAGATGATCAAGGCAGCCCTCAGCTGCTTTCCCTACATTACGGAGGGACAGTTGTGGATCATCTTATCACAGGCCTCCTTCTATGGAGCAGTTCAGGAAGGCAAGGTGGAGTTAAGAGCAGGGAACAGGAACAGAACGCAGGCAGACCTCTCCGTACAGAACACATTGCATAAGAGTGCAGCCTCTAACTCTGGCTGCCCGGTTCAAATCAGGGCTCTCCCACTTGCTGGCTTCGTGGCCAGGCTGGGTCAATAATTATTCAGCCTCGCTGGGACTCATTTTCCTCATTTGAAACAGCAACAGCCTCATAGACTTCTTGTAAGGATGAAATGAGATAAGCAGCGCACACAGTACAGGGAGCCCAGTAAAAGGCAAAACTATTATTAACATATTTTATCACAGGACCTTACGTTTTGGGCGTATGAGGCAAGGACTCTGTTGACTTACTTAGGAGGAAAATCTAGCAGATAAGAAGTCAAACCCATCAGTCATGATAGCTGTCACTGTTGAGTTCTCTTTCTCCCGAGGAATTTTCTCCATTATGAAACAGAAAGCCCAAGCAAATTTTCTCAGTTCATTGTGACCTGAGAGGTGTACTCAGGACCTTCAACATTTGCTTTCCAGGTCAAGCTTATCAGTTCACGCTTGTTCGTGTGAAAAACTCCTTGCCTGTCACTGCTTCTGCCACTTCCCTTATCCTGTCTTTCTTCTGGAACAAGTGGACTTGTAAGACACTTCACTCCCAGTTTTGGCAAACACACTCATTCTGTGAATGCGAGTTCCGCCCCAGCATACACGCCTGGGGTTATCAGCGAGAAAGTCATTCTTCTGCAGGCGTCAGGGCACTGAAAGCAGGGCCTTGCTGGCTGTCCCCTTCTACTTAGGCGTGCCCCACTATTTCCGAACTGCGCCTCTTACGGCCACCAGCATGAACCTCAGAGGGCTGTACTATATTTAGCTGGGTGCAGAGCAACGTGATTTCCAGAACACGGGTGAGGGAAAGGCAGTGAGTTTTGTTTAGTATAGAGTTAATGGGAGAACTCTGAAATTCTCTATCATGATGAGATTTATTTCACACTGAAGCTAAATTCCAGAGTCTTAAGGGAATTTAGCCCAAGTGTGCTTAGGGGCCTGGTAGATATCCTTTGAGATTTTGACGGACGCATCTGATGAAGCAAACGTTAATCAACAGCTATAGCTGACCACTAGGCTGGGAGAAACTGGAGCCCCAGTGATACAATGGTTAAGAATGTGGCTGCTAACCTAAAGGTGGGCAGTTCGAATCCACCAGTCACTACTTGGAAATCTATGGGGCAGTTACACTTTGTCTTATAGGACCGATAGGAGTCAGTTTTGACTTGACAGCAATGAGTTTGGTTTTCTAAGCTAGGATAAGGAAAGGAACGATTTTATGAAACAAGATGCAAATTAACAAAGCAGTGTTTAAGAGCTTGATCTCTAAAATTTGGGTTCAGATTCCAATTCTGTCACTTGCTTACTTAAGTGACACTGAACAAATTCCTAAAACTCTCCATAGGAAACTTAGAAACTGAAAGGTAGCATCTCAACTCCCCTGTAGCCTCTGGTCTCTCACTTGTCTGAGTTCCTTCCGAAGCCCTGGGAGAGGTCCCAGCAATATGTCCATTTGTTCAACGGTTTCTATAAACTTGTAAAAATAAGATATATTGAAGGTAATCCATTAAGATTACTTTCTGCTCTAACTTCCTTTGTGTTGGGGGCATCGGAATGTCTGTGGGCATTTTGGGGATCCAGCTGGGAGACTCTGAGTTAGGGAAACTTTACTTTGGGTGTAATGAGGCATGCTGACATGGTTCAAAGCTGCTTCCAGGTTTGGTTAAATTATTGATAGCTGTCCTGGCTTGGGAAGGGTCAACTTATCTAGTGCTGGGACACAAAGGTGTAGAGCAGAATCACACTGTGACATCAGCATATCTTAGAGCACCCAGGACTTGGGGGTATATGGACGGTAGAGAAAAAAATGTGGAGCCAGAAGCTAGTCTGGAGAGAAAAAGTTTTCAAATCCTACTGTAACTATATTCGAAACAAACAAACAAAACTTTTCTTTGAGACTTAGCCTAAAAATTTACATAACATTACTAATATTCACAATGAGATTTGAAAAGAAGTTTTAAAATCTCTCAATAATGGGTTATAGTCAGAGTTCAAGAGTGAATCAAGTGTTCTTATCTGCAAAGAGCTCTTGGTTCAGCTGAGGAGGGGACTGATGGAGAGTTCTGTGCCAAGGCTGGCAGTGCTCTAGATGCCAGTGCTCAGAGTGCTCCAGCTGACCTGGGCACTGTCGAAGGCATGCAGGGGAGGCTCTGAAACGAGGAAGACCTCTCGGAAGCTGAAGCTTGAGCCTGAAGCATGTTGGCAGGCAGAGAAGACAGCCAGCAGTGTGTGGGAGGCATGAAGGCCCAGAAGATCAGGAAGGAGCTGGGTTGCCAGAAGTGCCAGGAGACACGGTTAGTGAGACATTAATAAAAACGGTAACAGATGACACACTGTGTTTTGTGCTTACATGCATTACCTCATCTAATCTCTGCTGCAAACCTGTGTGACTACCCTACCAAAAAAAAAAAAAAAAGAATGCAAACCCAACCCAACCCACTGCTGCTGATTCAGCTCTGACTCACATCGATCCAATGAGACAGAGTAGAACTGCTCCCCATGGTTTCCAAGGCGCACCTGGTGGATTCAGCCCATCTCTTAATCACTGTGCCCTAGGGCTCCACGTGCCAGGCACCCGAAAAGCTCTATAATCTCAGCCCCACATTTGAGGTCCAGATGTGTTCTGCAATTGAGATCTCTCTGGACTTTATGACGGGGAAGTGGAACATCTGCCGTACGTTCCCCACCAAGCCCAGCAGAATCTGGGGCAGGATGCCATAATCAAATTCCAATGGTTCTGCAAGGAAGTATCTTTAGTATGCAATATCTACACTTTCTTTATGCAGTGGGGAGGGGACATATATACCCTTGAGGGACACTTAATTCTAATCTGATTTATTTATTTGTCTCTATCTATGGAGTGTGTGAGTTCTGGCAGGGCAGTGCAGTAGAAGGGGCTAAGAATGGGGTTAATGGTCTAGAAAACAGAAGCTATGAAGCTGAATTTGGTTTCTTCTGTAATGTGCCCAGGACATGAGTTTCCCTGCTCTGAAGTTGAAGTTGAAACTGCCATTTTTGGAAGTCAAGGCCAACTGAACACAGATAATTTCTTATGGTCCATATATTTGAACATGAAGAACTGGATTGAACAAAAGAAAAGCACTTTCTTCCTACATTAGCACATCCCCTCTCTGTCCTCTCATAGGGCAGGTCATGATGTGCCATCTGGATTTCTTCAAGGAGCTATACAATTGGTTTTTAACATGTTCTCCTGAGGTTGAGCAGGGCTCTCCTTGTATTTGTGAAATATTAACCTCTTAAGCTTGTCCTGAGAAGGATGTCCATTACATTCCACATTCTTAATTTTGGAAATAATTAAAATGTCTGTAACAGAAGTACGTTTTTTTTTAAGTGTACTCGACTGATACACTCAAGAAGCAACAGAACTTCTTTCACTGTTATGTGGTGGTGGGAAGTTCATGCAACCTGAGTTTTCAGTGTGGAGCTTAAATCCAAACCTTGGAAACTGTAGCCTTCTACAAGCAGTGAGGGCTGGGTGTGAAAAATCTCTCCCTGGCTCACACTTAGGACTGACACAGTGTTGGCCAACTGTGGAGGAAGTGAAATCTCTCAGAAACATGAGTCGAGGATGTTGTTTTTAATAGTTAATGGTTACTGATATCACTAGTGTGCAACGAGAAGCCACGTTGTCAGACAGATTGGCTCCCGTCCTTGCCCAAGTGCACGACCAGCCAGAAGGCAGATGGCAATCCTTTTGTGAGGAGTACCCACAGAAGACTACTGAGTGAAACTATGAAATAAATTAAAAGATGACGCAGGGAGTCACCTCTGGAAAGTAGTAAACATTTTTAGGCTGCATAGTTTCCTCTTACGTAACAGCTAACATGAATGGAGAGGATTTATCATGGGTCTGCACATTGTTTCACAGCGGTTCACAGACTTTTTTTTGATGGCGGGACGGTAAATTTAACCTCTGTGTCCTAATAGTGTTCTGCTTTCCAGATGAACTCAAGGCTTGTCATATTCTAGACCTGGAAAGCGTAAATGGTATTATCTTTGTATATACAAATAAAAACCAATTCATTTTCCAAATGTTTAACTCATTCAGGAAGGGACAGACATGTATAGATTCCAGCTAAACCAACACTGTTCGGAAATCTCTTTTTGCTTCTCAAATCAGTCTGTATTGGGCTTAATGGAGATGCTTGACTTAAAAACCTACAAATAAACAGGTTGTTTTTTCTTAAACAGTATTTTGGTTTATCAGCATCTGAAACCATATTTCCTGTTCATTTGTAATAGCTTTTTTTTTTTAAACAGTAACTTTTCCCTTGACTAGATGGAAGTACTGTGGTACATCTGTAAAAGAGAAAAATCTCAACAGGCTGTCTTCACTGGACTGTGAAAGAACTGAATTTTCTTCCTGTGAGAATGATCACAGAAGTGAAATGCTGACTAGAAATCCCTTTTCTATCATATTTTTGAAAGAAGACCGAAGGTTGTGTCTTCTTACAAACTTAGCATTCTGAATATTGCGGCTATTCACTGCCGTCCTTCATTGGTAGAATGCTTGCCTTCCTTGCGGGAGGCATGGGTTCAAGTCCCGCCAGTGCCCCTCATACACACCCCCATCCCCCCAGTGGAGGCTCGCATGTTGTACCTACGATGCAGACTAGGTTCCAGCAGACCTTCCAGACTCAGGCAGACTAAGAAGAAAGGCCTGACTATCTACTTCCAAAAATCAGCCAGTGAGCACTTGATGAGGCACAATGAGTATAATCCACAGCCAATCATGGTGACAGCCAGTATTTCGTTCCCTTGCGCACGGTGTCACTGAGTTGGGAGTCAACTCAGTTGTCACTAACCAAACACTTACAAGGTTTCAAGCCATTTGTGGAATACACCCCAAATCCACTAGTTTCTTTGAGAAAAGGAAAAGAGTTTTGAGTTTCTGATGCCCTAGACGACAGTCACATCTCAAAGCTACCCAGTCTGGGGCTCACTAAACCACTGCTCTGTAGCAACTCAGATCTACTGAACAGGCTGTGAAAAGGTTAGGAAACTGGAGTTCCGTATCAGCCTGTTTACTTAAAACATGTCACATCTAAAACAAGGATTACTTTAGCTGAAAAAGCAAGTCATTTATAAGTGTGCATTTATAAGGGCAAAAGTCAAGGCAACTGAGCAAACCACTTGTCAACTTATTTGGAGGAAATTGTGTAATCAACTTAACATACCAGTTAGCCTTTACCTGCAAGGTCAAGCTCAGAGTTCCTGTGTGTCACCACACTTGCCTATTAATCACTCCACAGGAAATTCCACATTTTTCTTTAGCTTAAACTATCGAAAGTGGAGCGTGAACAGAATCTAGAGAGGATTTCCTATCTGTTTCTTTGTTTTTCCTGACTTGGCTGATGTTTTATGATTTAAATCTTTTTTTTTTTTCTTAACTTGCCTGCTGCTGAATTTAAAATAGGTTCAAAATGATATGTTTCAATATGCATTGCTACAGCGATTTTTATCACTCAAACATAAATCTAGGCAATGGGTAGCTCGTGCCAACTTAGTGTTGTAGATTCCAGCTACAGATAGAAATCACTGTGACTGCTGAACTCCAGGAAAAAAAAAAAAGGATATAAGCTATTAAATTTAAAACTACATCCCCTTCTTTTTCATGCCACCAAAAAAGTTCCAGTATTTGATTTTTGAAGACATTCTCATTTTAGGTATGATTTTTGATAAATCACCTTCAAATGCCTTTTAAAAGGCCATAAAAATGTACCCACAAATGTCTTAATTTTGCCTTATCGACATATATTTCACATACCATGCAATCCAAGCTGTTAATGGTTTTTAGTATTTTTGCCAAGTTGTATAATCATCATAACAATCAATTTTAGAACATTTTCATCACTCTAGAAAGAAAGTCTTTATGCATCAGCAGTCAGCCCTCACATCCCCTCAACTCCTCTAACCCTACCCACTGCCATCGAGTGGATGCTGACTCATAGTGACCCTACAGGACAGAGCTTCCACAGGCTGTAAAGCTTTATGGGAACAGATTGCCATACCTTTCTCCTGTGCAGGGGATTCAAACAGCTGACCTTTCAGTTAGCAGCTGAGAGCTTAACCACTGCACCACCAGGGTTCCTTCCTCTAGCCCTAGAAAGCCAGTACAGATTTGCCTATTCTACAGATTTGCCTACTCTGTGCATTTATTTTATATCAATGGAATCATACAGTGTGTTGTCTTCTGTGACTGGCCTCTTACCTAGCCTAATGTTTTTAAAGTTCACCACCTATCAGTACTTCATGCCTTTTTATGGCTGAATAAAACACCCCATTTGATACATCCACTCATCAGCTGAGGGACATTTGGGTTGTTTCCACTCTGGACTGTGTTGTGTGGATGTACATTTTCTTCTTCTTTTTTTTATTTAATATAACTGAGTGAAAATGTACATTCCCGTATAAATTTACATGCCCACCTATAACTGAGTGAAAATGTACATTCCCGTATAAATTTACATGCCCACCTATATGCAGCTTCCACTGTTGTCCCTGTTGGTGACAGCACACTATTCCTCTCTGCTCCGTGCATGTCTCATCCTCCCAACAGTCTCCTTTCCCCTCCTCTCCACCCACTCTCCTTCCTCCAGCCAGAGGTCAGCAGGACGATATCCCACAGATGTACACAACCATAAAGTGCATCCAAATATATGGTCACTCTGCATTGCCAAGGCCTATCCATTTGTGTCCAAAGAGTGGACCTTCGTTATGATTTATGGGCAAGGTGGATGTACATTTTCATTCTTCTGGGACATAGACCTAGGAGTGGAACACCAACAACATGCTAACTCCACGTTTAACATTTCAAGAACCTGTCAGAATGGCAGCACACTTTGACATCCTCCCAAGCAGTGGATGAGGGTTCCAATTTCTCCACAGTCTCACCAACAACTGTTATTGTCTGCCTTTCTTCATGGTAGCCATCCTAGGGGATGAGAAGTGGTGTCTCATTTGGGTTCAAATACCCTGTGAAGCAAACACTCCCAGGGATTTCCGCATTGTTTCCTATGGCCAGCTCTGTGAGCACCAGCCACGGCACGACGCATTCAACAGCCCACTGGACAGGATAGAGGACAGTAGGAGACACATGCAGAGCTCACAGCGAGACAGCGTGGAGGCTTGGGCGTGTGCCGGCCTAACTCGGCGCCTGCAATGTTCTAAATTTCTAGATATTTAGAAACAGAAAATGACTAAAACACTCCCACAGGGCATTCAAAGCATGAACTTCTCTTTGTCTGGTATTTTCATTGATAAGATTTACTTTCAGAAAATTTAAAAACTCATTGTTAACTGCAATGCATGATTTAAAAAAGACTGATTTTTCCTTCTCAAGATCCATTTGTGGTTACTGTTTTATTTGCGTGGCTTCCACAGTTTCTATTTCCACTTTCTGGGGGGCTTGGGCTCAGCAATAAGAGAGATAATCCTCCTTTGTGGACATTCCCACAGTTAACTCCACACACATCTGGATGGCAGTTCAATAGTCCACTGTTATTCAAACAATTTGTAATCACACACACTGTGTGTCAGCTAACAAGCTGGGGTGGATGGCTTTTCAGTACTCTGTAGCATGCAGCACGCACAATTTACAAATAAAATAAAAATCTGCAGCCAAGACAATGGCACATTCTTTGCTGAATAGCTGAGTAAAAATAGTGTCTCTGTTTATAGACAAGACATCACTTGTTATTTTGACGGTAAATGAAAAGTGGTTCAGAAAGCATATTTCATCTGGTCAGTCTCTTAACATGGGAACATACCCTATCAGTAGCATTCAAGAATCCAGGGCCATATGTTTCTTTAAGCTGGGTTCTAAGCAGAGATGGCAGAATAACCACTGTCAGTGAAAAGCGCAGCTGGCAAAATGCAAAAGCCTGATCTCTCCAAGTCACGGCTGATGGGGAAAGTCGGGAGGAGGGACATCCTCACCCAGTTCAATGCTTCTTCTTGTAACTTTCAGCTGGAAGAACCTACGGAGGTGAAGTTGAGTTCAACTGTCCAAGTGGCTGCTTAGCAATTTTGGAAATAAGGAGTCTGATAGGGCCTGGGGATATGAAGTTGAGCTTGTCTTGAGAAAGATGGAGTGGGGAGAGATTCTCCACATGCAAAGCCCTTGAGTCAAGTATGACAAGGTGGCAGAAACAGCATGACCACTGTGGGACAGGGAGGTATTGGGAAATGCCACAAGGGATGCAGCCGTGTGACATTCCACCTGTGTTGTATGCTTTCCAGCACGGTGGCCTCTGACTCCGAGGGGCTACATGCATCTTTGGGAATCTGGGGCCCATCCACAGCAAGCTCAAGCCTTGGAATGTGTTGAGGCCTCACGGGGGGATGAGTCAGCTGGACCAATGCTTAATTCCTCAAGATCATGGAGCAGATGATAAAGGATTTCCTATCTACGAGGGCTCCTTCTCCAGGCTGCACTGCCATAACTTGGCTCCCACACTTCACTGAAAGATTATTAATAAGGACAGCCCTGAGTTCACAATAAATGCAGTTTGTTCATCTTGTAAGTTCAGCAACCTTGTAAGAAATAACCATTTAAAGTTCAGGTGTCTTGTGAGACGAAGAAACTGTCATTGATTCTTCAGGTTGTACGGGGAAGAGATCAGCTTTAAAGAGTACTAATTGTTTTAGTATTTCAGGTGTCTAGTAACTTTTTTCCCATCAAGTAATATTCAGTAAGTACCTATTATGTACCAAGAACCATGGTGAATCCTGAAGATAGAAGGAAAAAGAAAACACAACCACTGCCCTCCAGCAGATCCTAGCCTCTGAGGACAGCATCCACACAGGACAACCTATAACGGACAACCTATAACCCAAGCTGATAAATGGAGGTAGAGAGGACAGTGAGGAAGCACAGAGGAAAGGATGGTTACTCTGCCTGAGGGCCTGGGAGAGCTTCAAAGAGAAGGTAACATTTAAGGTGGACCACTCGACGGCACTTGGCTTGGCTTGCAAGGTAAGTAGAACTGACCCCCAGGCTGCAAGGTAAGCGGGTTCTAGCTAGAGAATGGGTTGTGCGGACCTCAAAAACACCAGGGGAGCCTCACCAGTGATCACTATCCTACACGCACCACCAAGGCTACCCTGTAAGACAATGAATCAGACTAGAACAATGCCGTCCCACACTTCATTCTCACTATGTTTCATTTGTCCTGATAATTGACAAGGATGAGAATTAGAATGGGGCTCAGTGAATAATCTTGAATCTGTTAACCAGACAGAATACTGTGGACAGCTGTGGACTATAGGAGGGCCTGGAAAACCCTGGTGCTGAACTGGTTAAGAGTTACATCTGCCACCCGAAAGGCTGGCAATTTGAATCCACCAGGTGCTCCTTGGAAAATCTATGGAAACCCTGGTAGTGTAGTGGTTAAGTGCTATGGCTCTAACCAAAAGGTTGGTAGTTCAAATCCACCAGATGCTCCTAAGAAATTTTATGGGCACTATGAGTCTGAATTGACTTGACCACACTGGGTTCTAGGAGGGCCTATGTAGCCACATCCAGATTACAGGGGACACAACTCCATCTTCAGCTCCCTCCCAGTTACCTATGGGAAGGTACCAGCTGACTCAAGTATCAAACCAAACACAGATAGGAAAAGCAGACAGAACTGCAAGAAAAATGACTCAGCAACAGAAAATCACCAATTTATCATTTTGTTCTGCTCTCCAGAAGTATGTCTTGAAAGAAAAGGCAGCCACAGACAGCCTTAATTTGCAGATCACTGTAGGTCTCAGTGACCTTGACAGTCATCTTCACATGATGGGATGCTCTTGCTCTGTTTCTGAGGTACCGCTGTGTTCTGCACCCTGAGGCTCTGCCCTGAGGTCACAGAGCTGGATGAATGTTGTCTGCACGGTCCCACCACTCCCTGGGAATGCAGGCTCCTGGCTCACAATCTACCGAAAACACTGCCTATCCCTGTTGAAGGCATCCTGGGGAACATAAGATGGAGAAGAGACTTCTAAGATTCAGCCTTATTATTCTGCTCAGACATTTTCTTTCAGTTCATTGGTATCATTTAAAAAAAAAATCACATTATTTTATCTACTTATGGGACTAAATGAATAGTCATTCAATGGAATTTTTCCTCTTTAAAATCACTGTCAACACATTAGCAGGTTTCTCCCTTGACCATGATGAAAGCATGGAGCTCAGGGTGGGAAGGGTCTAGGTGTGGTACCCAGAACCACAGTACAGTTGAGGCTTGTGTCGTCTCTGACAGCATCCTTGCCAAGTATTCACCTGTTGTACGCAGAGATACCTCAACTGACATCATCTCACCATTCACTTTCCCTTCAGCGCCATCAGTGAGAAACCTCTTTCAGATTAAGCTGCAATGTGCATTCCAGCAAATCCCACTGTTGGTCCCGGGCAGTTCTACTCTGTTCTACAGGGTCACAGTCATGGACCAAATTCTGTCTCCCCCAAAATATGTGCCAACTTAGTCAGGACATGATTCCCAGTTACTGTGTGGTTGCCCTTCATTTTACAAATTTTTTAAAATTGTGATTAAGTGAAAGTATACAATCTAAATTAATTTTGCACACATTTTGTGGTCTTCCTATGTGTTATAAACCATAATCTCTGTGATTAAAGAAGATTACAGGTGAGCTGTAGTATGCTTGCTCAGGTCACATCCCTGAGCCAACTTAAAGGGAGTTTCCCTGTGCTGTGGCCTGCACCACCTTTTACCTTACAAGACAGACAAGAGAAGGGATGCAAGCAGAGAGCTGGAGATCTCATTTTAACAATAAACCAGTGCCGGCAGCAGAGCGTGTCCTTTGGACCTGAGGTACAGAGAAGTCCTAGTCCAGGGGAAGACTGATGACAATGACCTTCCTCCAGAACTGACACAGACGACCTTCACCTGGACCTGACACCTTGAATTTGGACTTCTAGTTGTAGGGATAGCAAGGATGGTTGTCTTGCTCAAGCCTTCCAGCTGGGTGCAGGCCTTTCAAATGAGGGTGATTCAACACTGTAACACACCCTGTCATGTAACCTACCCGGCCTTGAGAGCTCATGTATTTGGCTGCCAGCCACCTTTGTGTAAAACTGCATACAAGGTCACTGTACCATGAGGTGGTGCGGCCACCAAATGTTGTACCTGCTCACCACCATTACTCCAATAAAACTAGCATGACAGCACCTACTGTGCCTCTGTTGCTGAGTTTGCCCAAATCATGTATTAATACTCCTGGCCTCAAGTATCTGTGTTATAACACTAGTCTACTAGACCATGAGAGAATAAGCTTCTGTTTGTTAAAGCCATTCACTAGGTAACTAAGACAGTTGTTATGAGTCAGCATTAACCCGATGGCAATTAGTTTGGCTTTTGGTTTGGTCCTCAGTCAAGCCTTTGGGCCCATAGGGAGGAGGTGTGATCATTCTTCCACAGAACACCCCTTTTGACAATTGGAGAAAGCTCATTATATAGCATCTCTCTCCATCTCTTTCTTCTGAATGTACCCCAGCCAAAGTCAAAAGCTAAGTGCCATCGAGTTGGATCTGACCCCAGTTTATATAAATGTCTCCAATCTTGGAACTTACAACAGACTTTGGCTTTATATCAAACCAGTCACATTTTGAGTTGCATCCTTCTTAGAATTCAAATTTTGTCTGAACTCTGTTGCTGGTCTTACTCAACATAACTTTCTGCCTTCCTTCATTCTTTTATCTAGCCATCTATGTCCATCCCTCCATCCATCTATCCATTCAACATGACTAAGAACTTACCATGTACTGGATGCTATTTTCAAAGTCAGAGCAGTTAACAAGATAAAAAAGGATTTCTGCCCTCATGTGGCTTACAATCTAGTGGAGGAGCCTGGCAGTAATCAAGTAAACAAATGAGTAAGGAGAATAAGTACTTGCTACTTAGGAAGGTGAACAGGGAAAACTTGTATGAGGAGTGATAAGCTGGAACATGAAGGCAAAGGAGCTAGCCAAAGAAGAACATTCCCCCCAAAACGTAACATCAACAGCACAGCCCTTAAGTGAGAGTAAACACAGTATATTAGAAACAGTGAAGACACCAGTAGCAGGTGTGGTTTGAAAGGTAAAAGAGAATCGGATTCTGTACATATCAGGTTATACACTACTGCTACTACTGCCCATTGCCATTAAGTTCACTCTGACTCACAGCAACACAGCAAGACAGACCAGAGCTATCCTACAGCGATTCCAAGTAGCAGCTGGTACCTTTGAACTGCCAACCTTGTGGTTGGCAGCCACAGCTCTCAACCACTAAGCCACTAGGGCTCCACAGATGACACACGTACATATGATCTGCCTTTCATAGCCCCTCAACTCCATCCCTGATATGTATGGACTGCCAATTAAGTTCATGAACTCACCCCAGAAAAAGTGCCACATATCTCATTGCTGACTATCACTATGGTCACCTTCGAAGTAGTCCGCTTGGGAAGCTGTGCACTGACGCAAGTGTCTAGTCCAGCCTGCAGAGCAATTTGGAACTCTTTCTGGAAGGGCTATTGGAACTGTCATTCTCTTACCCTTTATCTCATGAATGTCATCAAAATGTCTTTGTTTCAATAGTTCCTTTATCTTTGGGCAAAGAAAAAAGGAATAGGGTCCAGATTAGGTGAGTAGGGAGGGCATTCCAATACAGACATTTGTTCACTGGCTAAAAACTCCCTCACAGACAACTAGACAATTAAGTCTTTTGTCTTTTCACAGACAACTAGACAATTAAGAATTTTCTACCTTGTCACTGTATGCAATAGCCATGCCAGAAAGAGTCCCAAAATTGCTTTGAAGGGTGGTCTAGATGCTAGCATTGATGAACAGCTTCCCAAGGGGAGCACTTCAAACGCGACTGTAGTGCTATTCAGCAGTGAGGTATGTAGCATTTAGAAAAGTTACATTCGCGGGCTTAATTGTCAGACCTTGCACACGTTAGCTTCACTCCTCAGAATTGGGTGATCTGTAGTCTTCTAGACCCGCTTGTAGCAGCACCCAATCAAATCTGTTGATGTCTATCACTCTGGGTTGGTGAATATGTTCTGTTTCTCTAGAACTGTAACTGAAGAAGGTCTTGTAATATATCAGCGGGCTGCCACAGAGGACCTAATAAATTTCACACCAGTTGCAGGATTCTGGAGGGGCTGAGGAGGACCAGGGCGTTTAGACGAAAGCCAATTCACATCAGGCTTTGCGTGTTCTAACCAGTTAAACCTCCCCCTCGCAAGTTTTTAACAGCTTTGTTTATGAAGCCCATATTGAAAATTAAATGTTTATTACAATTTTTTGAAGGTGAGGTATAGAACTTGGCAGAGTATTGATTAAGAACTTGTGGAGAGCTGGTACGAGGAAAACCAGTTTTGAACCCAGCTGTAAACAATGCAATAGCAGTGTTTCAGCTATTTGCAGGCAAAGCGCTTGCCAATTTGTAATTAGTTGCAGATTTTCAATCGCTTCACAGCAAACAAAATGGTTTTATTTGCACAGTTTACTTGAGCTTTCATTTAAAAAGAATCCAACTGATTGTTCTTAAAGGCAGGTAGATCTGGAGGGTTTGAATAAATTAAAAGGATACATGGCTCAGTGGTACCTACATCTGTAATTTTTGTTTTGAGTGATACAAATGTACTGAACTTTGCCTAAATTCAATCAACTCTATCACACAATCTCTGAATGCCTCCTGTGCAATTTGTCAAAAAGAAGATTTTTGGCAACTGTATACAAAACTCCTGAAATCAGTGAAGAAGAGCATAATCTGAGAAAAATAAAAAGCAAAGTTAGGTCATCTGCTAAAAGAAACCAGTGAGCCACTGTGGGCAACGTTAAATTCAATCGAAGCCCATAATCATTTTAGATCTCAGACTTTGTGACTTTGCTTTAGACTAGTTCTGTCCAGGGCTCAAGGGTTCTGAGACGTCTATTCTTCCTTCTTAGGAGAAGAACAGTCAAATCATTCAACAAAATATGTGTTTAAGACCTACACATTGAGTGCCAGAGAGAGTAAAATGAGTCAGATAAGATTTCCACTCTCAAGAAGCACAGAGTTTAGTGGGGCAGGGGGAGAGATATACAGAGACTTTCTATTAAAGTTTGACTGTGAGTAGTATTCTGATCAATAACAACATCACAGCATTAGAGAGACAGGAGGCATTTGTTCTGACTTTTGGGTCAGGCAAGCTGAGAAGGTGATACTGTAAAGGATTGTGAAGGAGGATTGGTTTCCTTCAGGTGGGGAGGCGCAGGAGGGATGGTCTAGAGAGAGAAAATTGGGAGCATAGGAGTGTGCAAGAGCGAGTATGCACCATGTGTCAGAGACCCTGAGTGCTCTGATGAGCTTGGATCAGATACAGTGCTGGCTGAGGGCAGGGAAAGAGGGCAGAGGAAGCTAGGGAACAGGCTCGAGAAACACGGTACAGAGGCTGGACTCTTCTCTGAGGGTGACAAGAGGCCTCTGAAGAGGCCTGAGCAGGGTGTGTCTGTGCTTGAGAGACACAGTGAGGATGCTACTCCAGAGGGAGACATCTGCAAATGCCCTGAGAAAGAATGTACAGCATTTGACAAGCAGAAGGCACAGTAAGGATGCAAGAAACAGGACTTCTGTATTTCAGATGTGGAATCAATAGACCCTACTGAACAAGGGGAATGAGAGAAGAATAGGGGGCCAAGCCGACTCAGGTTTTCATAGACGGTCATGACATTCTCCAAGACAAAAACCCTACAAACAGGGATAACTCAGAAGGGATAAGGATCACACACATGCACACCCCCAAAAATGCTATAATAAAAATACTCGAAACATTAATGGAGAGTGGAAAAAAAAGTCACAAGGGCCATATATTGTATAAGTCCATTTACATGATATTTCCTGAATAGGTTAGGCCACAGAGACAAAAACTAGACTAGTGGTTGTTTGGGGCTGGGGGAGGGGAGAAAACTGTCTTAGTCATGCAGTGTTGCTATAACAGAAGTATCATAAGCAGATGACTTCAACACAGAGAAATGTATTTATTTCCTTACAGCTTAAATAGCTAAAGGTGGGAATTTAGGGGAAGACTTTCTCTTTGTTGCCTCTGCAGAAAAGTCCTTGCCTCTTCTGAGTTTCTGCTCCTGGGCAATCTTTATGTGTCTTGGCACCTGTCTTCCCCTTCTCCTTTTTATATCTTGTAGGAGATTGACTCAAAATACTTCCTCCACTAATCCTACCTCATTAATATAACAAAGACAACCATTCCCAACTTGGATTATAACCACAGGCACAACCATTCGGACTGACAACACATATTTTGGGGGTATATCATTAAAGCCATAATAAGGAGTAACTGCTTATTTGGAAAAAGCTTTCTTTCTTTTTTTTTTTTTTTTTTATTGTGATTAAGTGAAAGTATACAATCCAAATTAATTTTGCATGCCCACCTACCTGCAGCTCCTTCTGCTTTCCTTGCCTGGTGACAGCACATTCCTCCATTTCATTCTATGCTTGTTGTATCCTCTTAACAATCTCCTGTCCCCTCCTCTCCACCCTCTCCTCTACCATCTAGAAAGAACCAGTAGGACAGCCTCATATAAATGCACAGAATCATAAAGTACACACACTATATGGTCACATTCTATCCCCGAGTCCAGTCCATTTTTGTCCAAAGAGTTGACCTCAGCACGTTTGTTAGACAGCAGCAGCAGCAGTTATAGGGGCCATGCTCCTGGGACAAGTTTTCTTTTGGGGGCAAAGGAAATGTTTTGAGACTAGACAAAGGTGATCGTTGCACAACACCGTGAATGTATCAGATGCTATTGAATTGTACACTTTAAAATGGTTTAATTTTGTGTTATGTGGATTTTACCCTGAAAACAGTGCAACAAAACAAAAACCAAATAGAACACCAAAGCACCCCATGGAACCTTGTGTTTTAAAAGTTGTACATAAATCAACAATGATACCAACACAGGAATAAACATAGGGGAGGCAGGCTAGTGCTCACTTGCTGGGCAGAGTGGCTGTTTCCAGGTTGCCGTGCCACTTTCTGTATGTCACAGTGCTCCTTTTCTCTGGAAGGCAAGGGCTCACAGCCTTGGGAATGGTGATCTGGCAAGAACTTTGTCATTCCTCATAGGCCATGTGTCTTGTCAGTTTGTCGTCCTGTAGTGGCTTGTGTGTTGCTAGGATGCTGCAGGCTATGCCATTGGTATTTCAGACACAAGCAGAGTCACCCAGGGTAGACGGGTTTCAGCAGAGCTTCCTGAGAGAGGCTAGGAAGAAAGGCCTGCCATCTTCTTCCAAAAATCAGCCAATGAAAAGCTTAGGGATCACAGCAGAACCCTGTCTGATGAACTGCTGGAGGAGACGCCTTCTAGACTGGAAGGTGCTTGAAATGCACAGCGGCTGCCAAAATGCTCTGAAGCGAAACCAATCACTGTGAAGATGACAGAGGACCCGGCAACATTTGGGGCCGTTGTATGTGAGTCAGTCCCGACTTGACGGCAACTAACAACAACAGCAACACGCTCTTCGGTGACAACAACAACATGTCCCTACTTGAGGCCCATCCGCCTTTTCTGTGTCAAACTCTGGCTGACCTGGTTAAGTGAGGGGCCAATCTATCACGTGGGAGACGTACCGGGGGAGGGGGAGAAAGACGTACAGCACACACAGACAGGAGCACAGGGGTCAGGAAACAGCAAGGAAAACTTGCCGGCATTCACACTGGTCATCAGAAGCCCTGGGGGAATAAAGGGCTCCCTGATGCTCCCGGCATCACCAGGAAGATTAATTAACATTTGTAAAGACCACACACAATGTGAAAAGCCCCAGTCACCGAGCTCCAAAAACCTGCAGTCCCAGTTTTCTTGGAGGGTCGTGAAACAGACAGTGGAAAATATTCCCTGGAAGACAGAGCGGGATGACCTCGGCCATGAAAAACATTGCAAAGAAACGACTGGGCTTGTCTGGGAATCTCTTCATTCTCAAGTTGAATCTGATCTGACAGACGTGGTGAGTAATTAAACCCTTGTCCATTCATGGTCTGAATGCCTGCACTGCACAGAGAATGGGGCAGGAATAATGAGAGGCACGGCCCCTCCGGGACTATTCAGGGGTGTTCAAATCTGCATGGTCACATGAACCCCAAGGAAGTGGATTATGCTGGTCCGGCTAGGAAGTGCAGCCTGCCAAGCTTTCTGATTTGCATAAATCACAGGGCTGGCAGGCAGAGAGTCTTAGGTCTCTCAAAAAGGAGGCCAGATGTAGCTGCCTCTCCCTGAATCCAGAGCATCTCTGTAGCTAGTGGCCTTTTCACAAAGGCTGCATAGGTAATTTAACTTGTGATGATAACTGCTCAAAGGCTCGGTCCACATGCACCGTTAAGATTTCCCCCCCCCAAAAAGTGGATTTTTACAAAAGAAGTTGCTGAACAGTCTTCTAGTGAGTGCGATTCTTTTAATCACTTTGAGAAAAGGTGATTTTCTAAGGAGTAATGAATTTTATTATGATTACTGCTGTCAAATAATTTCTAACTGTATGACAAGGTGCTTGAGGAAAGAATTGTTTATGGCTTTAAAAAACATTTAATGCCTCTTAAAAAAAAGGATTACTTTCTTTTAAGTTTCAAATGAAGGCGACCAATTAATTAATGCATTTACATAAAAATGTCTTGGATCAGCTACCTGCAACGATAAAGGTTGAAATCTATCCTCTAATTGGAAAAAAAAAGAACCACTGCTATAAACTACATGGTAGTAACCATACAGGAGTGAGGTACAAAAGCAAACAGAAGCCATTCATTAAAAACCGAGACGTCAAAGAGCAAAAAGAAGTTAATTAAAGACTGAAACGTCAAAAATTTCACTTTACGCTATGCAATATTAAAAATATCAGTGAAGTCATAAGCTTTATTGAATTCTCTTTTCCTTAAATAAGCCTCTCTGTGATTGTCTACACTATCTGATGCAGTTTTGTGACTGGCTATCATGTAAAATGGCTTGATGGTTTTAACAGATTTGATCTAAATCTTCCAGGTTTGGCCTCCCACCCCATGGTTAACTTCAAGTTGTCTCCCAAGTTCACCAACAGTGATTAATCCAGCTTGGTTAAAGCATTCAAACTTCTGGTGCTTTCTGTTCTGAATGAGTCCTATACTTGATAACAAACAGTCATTACGGACCCAGGACGGGACAAAGAAGGCAGATAGTTACTAGTGAAAAACTGGATTCCTTAATCGCTTTAATATGTATAATCACACGGAAATTATACATTACCAAGACTAATTATATATAATTTCTTGACATTGAGTATAAATTATTCAGGCAAATCAAGGGAGAAAAATGATTCTTTACAGAAGACTCTTCATTGTAAAATAGATCTCACAGCAAATCCCCTATTTCTAGTATCTCCTCTGAAGTCAGTGACAACTTCCGTCTGTTTTTCCCGAATTGAGACTCGGCTGCCATCGCTGCAGCTGAGATCAGTCTTTTCACGGCAGTTGGGTCAGTTTATGGACCTACGGTGGTGGAGTAAAACTTTGAGAAAAGTAGAAAGGGAAAGAAAGGGAAAAGAGGTGAGAATAAGAGGAAGAGATGAGGAAAGGAAAACAGAGAGATAACAAGAAAGGTGAAGAAACAAAGAAGGAGGAAGCGATAACGAGGAAAAAAGGTCCACGTGGTAATCAACAGGAAGAAGAACTGCTCACTCTTAGGAGGCTGACGGGAAAAAGCAGCAACAGCTTCAGCAGAGGAGCTCCCTGTGTTAGTGACCTGGCCAAAACGGGCCCTCAGGCTCAGCCACACCAGTCCTCACTCTAAAGGAATTCAAGGGTGCCTCCTTAAAGGTAGACCCCTGGTGACACAGTCATTAAGAGTCTGGCTGCTAATCAAAAGGTCAGGAGTTCGAATTCACCAGCCACTACTTGGAAACCACTGGAGCAGTTCTCCTGTGTTCTGTGTAGTCACTGTTAGTCAGAATTGACTCGCTGGTATTGAGTTTGGGTTTTTTGGTTTTGTTTAAAGGTATCTTTCACACTGACAAAGCCACATAGTGACTGTCCGCTTTCATGAGCATGGGCTGAAAACAGGAAATGAGCAAAAACACTCCAGGTCACATCTTATAACAAAAAGAAATAGAAAACTCAAGGTCCAGCAAAGGTCCTTGAGGATGCATAGAAGTGCAGGTCACAGAATGAAGACAAGCCGTGGTTTATGAGTGACTTTAATCCCTCTCTTTTGATGAGCATTTCCACCTTGAAAATGACCTAGATAGCTGTGTTCTTCTAAGGAATTCAATAGAATGTGTAGAAATAACCAGCATTATTTTCATTCCATCTTGATGAGAAATATGTCCTCTTTTACCATCCATGGGACCCAGGTCCAGGTGACACTGTTGGAAAGACTGGTCCTGACACTGGGGACAGCTAGAGTTGAGGTCAATATGCCCTGCCCTGGGCCCAGAGCTCTTGTGGAGTTCCAGGTTTGCCCCACACAAAGAAGGTGGGTGTAGCTTTCCAGAATCATCCAGAAATCAGCCCTGACAGCAGCCCTGCAACCCTGAAGAGGCACAAATGCCTTTTTCTATGTCCATGCCGACAGTGGTTTACAGGTTACACCAAGGGTGCCCAGTTCAAGACCAACTCATTTTAAAATAGAGGGCCAACCTGACTATTTTGATGGCTGCATGTGCCTATTAATGATAGTGGCAGTAGTATGGGAGATGTTTTTCCTTCACCGCAGTGACTTGTCACAGGGTATTTTTATAGAGACCCTTGGAAATGCTTATCAATTTATGCTGTTTTTCTTGCTACTTCAAGACGCTTTAGTGATTAAGTGCTCCAGCTGCTACCTAAAAGTTTGGCAGTTTAAATCCACCAGGTGCTCTTTGGAAACTCTATGGAGTAGGTCTACTCTGTCTTATAGGGTCGCTATGAATCAGAATGAACTCGACAGCAGTGTTTTTTTTTTTTCAGATTGGGGGGTTTCAAGATAGTTTTGTACTTTTCTTCTTAAGGCTGAAAGGTTAGACAGACCAGGTTTCCACACTAGCTCGGCTGTGGGGGAGGAATGTGAGCTAAGTTGTGTTCTTACTTAAAAAGTGGTATAATATAGACTTTTGTATTTCGACAGTGCTAAGCTGTAGAAAGGGCAAGTCTTTCCAAGATGCTACACAGAGATGCAACCTCTTAATCTCACCAAGTCTGAGTTTCTTCATTTGCAAAACGGAGACAATTCCTATCTCTTGGGATTGTTGGGACAACTATGGTAAGCACTGCTTGGCACCAAACAGGCCCTCAGTAAATGGCAATTATCACAATTACCATCACAGAAAAAGAAAAGTATGAAAACAGCTTTACTTTCATATTTTTCTTCCCAGAGGTTTAAACTATTCAGGTCTGTTTGCATTCTTTTTGCTGATATCAACACATTATTTAAAGAGCACTAGAGAAGTTAAATTCAAGAGAAAGAAACACACTGCGTGTCACTGACCTTTTTCAGTGACACCTTTTTCATTAATTATTACCTTGCACTGATTGTGCTGTGGCAGTTTCTATTCCCCTTCGTGGCTTACGTGCATTCTTGGGTAAAAGGTTATTTGGAACCTTTCTAGTTAATGGAGAAAAGGCATATCTCTTTTCAAACTTTTACGAAAAAGTTTGAAAAAAATAAACAAATAAACAACCCAAATCTAAAGGGCAGAATAATTGTTAAGGCTGAGAGGGTCCTAGACAGCTCAGCCACTTAGGAAGAATATGAGTAGATTAAGTTGTTTTCTGACTTACAAAAGAATAATGAAACGTCTCAGAGTTATTGTGAATATTTTTAAAAATCCACTAGTATGGAGTGCTCAGTCCCATGCTTGGAAAATTAAGTGTTCAAAAATGCCAACCGTCCTGATGTTAACGACAGTTACTATGAAGACCCAACGCAGGATGTGGGACATTAGAACAGCAAAAGTTCTGAGGAGAAACAGTGTGGAGGCTACGAGGGGCAGCTGGAGTCCCCTACCTACCCCAAGTCCTCCCCTTGTCTACATATACAAAATAGCAATATTCTGTTTCTCTGGGCCTACTTTAGGAAATTTGTTTGCACTTGAAAATAGCCATGAAGTTGAACTCTTTCTGGTGCATGTGCTTAAAAAATGTGGTGACATGAGGGTTATCAGTCTTTTTATTTGTGGAGACAAAGGTACTATCAGACTTGAGCTATGGTGCATTTTCTGGGACCACATAATGCAGATAAACTTTTTATCCCTTTAGTATCCTGTGCATGGCCAGCAGGACAGTTTTTACTCTTTTTTCCATGAGATAGAACGAACAGCCTATGACACTCAGAAGGGATCTTAAAAAATTATTTTCTAAAATCCCTAGTTCATTTAATGTTAGGTACCGTCAAGTTGGTTCCGATTCATTGCGACCCTGTGCACAGCAGAATGAAACACTGCCCAGTTCTGTGCCATGCCCACAACTGTTTTTATGCTTAAGTCCATTGTTGTAGTGACTGTTTGTTCATTTAATAGTTGATAAACACACACCACTTGTCACACTGTGACACCCATGCCCTCTACTACTGATTTCTAAAGCTGACTTGTGACAAGCCCGGTTTTAAAAAACAAGATTTTAGATTCCTTCAGAGGGATGGATTCTGCTAATCCTTAGACCCTCAGGGAAGATTCCAAAGAGATGAGAATGGACATCTGACATGGGAGGGGCGGGAGAAGGGAGAAACTGGGCAGAGAATCGACTACCCAGTCTAGGTTTCTTATCAGTAAAATAATCTTATTCTGAAGATTAAAAATAACTATTCTTTTCTTTTTGATTATTAGGATCATTTTAACAGGGAATACTCTAACATTTCTGACCTAAAATGGGTTACATTTCTTTTTCTTTTTGTGCCTTATGTGGAAGTTTATAGTTCAAGTTAGTTTCTCAAACAAAAACTTACACACACATTGTTATGTGACCTTAGCTGCTTTCCTTATAATGTGACAGCACACTCGTCCTCCATCTCTTGGGTTTCCCGTGTACATTCAACCAGCTGCTCAGCTGCTGTCCCTTTTTGTATCTGGACAGGAGCAACTCATTTTGTCTCCTGTCTACGTGAGCCAAGAAGCATAGTCTTCATGAGTATTATTTTAGAGGCCAGTCTAATCTTAGTCTGAAGAGTTGGCTTCAGGAATGGTTTCAGTTCTGGGCTCACAGACAGTTTGGGGGTCCTACCTTCCAGGGTCTCTCCAGTCTCAGTCAGATCATGAAGTCTGGTCTTTTTACTACAATTTGAGTTCTGTACCCCACTTTTCTTCTATTCCATTGGGGACTCTCTGTTGTGTACTCTGTGAGGGCAGTCATTAGTAGTAACTGGATGACAGAACTAGCTGGTAGGGTTCCTCTGATCTCAGGCTGATGGCAGTCTCTGGTTTCTGTGGTCCTTTCTGTCCCTTGGACCAATACTTCCCTTGTGTCTTTGCTGTTCTGCATTCTCCTGTGCGCCAGGTGGTCTAGGACCAATGGATGTATCTTAGATGGCTGCTCACTAGCTTTTAAGACCCCAGATGCCTCTCACCAAAATGTGATGCAGAAGAATTTCTTTCTTTTTTTTTATAGAACATTTTCTTAATAAACTTTGTTATCCCAGTTGATCTAGATGCCCTCTGAAACCATGGTCCGCAGTCCCAGGCCCTGCTACTCTAGACCCTTGAAGTATCTGGTTGTGTTCAGGAAACTTCTTCCTTTTGGTTTAGTCCAGTGTTGCTGACTTCCATCGTACTGTGTAGATTATATTTCTTGCAACCTATAGATGTCATCTTGATTTGGGCTCATGATGACCCCATGTGCTACAAAGGAGAATTGCTCCTTAGGATTTTCTTGGCTGTAATCTTTAGGGAAGCAGAGCAACAAGCCTTTCTTCTGGGGCACTGCTGGGTGGGTTCGCACCACCAACCTTTAGGTTAGGAGTCCAGTGCAGACCAACTGGACAACCTAGCGACCTACATTTCGTACTATGATGTGTCAGTTCACACAATGTGTACCTTGAAATATAAACCACCCAGCATGTTTTACAACTTCCACAGTGAGGACCAACTACTTAACGTTTCTCTACCTATTTCATGTTCTATGAGAGTACGCAGTGAAGTCAATGACTGTATGGGTTTCCTATCATGGTTTTTCTTCATGTAGGCAACTTTTACTTTTTAGTAATCGCCAGAATTTTTTCTGCAGGGTGTCACTAGGTCATCTCTGTTTTCATTTGACCAAGAATCACCAAATGCTTACTGTGTACTTTGCTCTAGTAATGCTTTATACAACACGAAAAGAAATTAAAACAATACAAGGTAGTAGGTTGTGCAAAGGTACTCCAAAGGTTTTCATCTTCAACCTATTGAGAACTGACAAGTGGTCCTGTTTGGATGGCTAATAAGCAGCTGACCAGATGAACTCGACTGCTCCTAAAAGGACCATAGTTTGTCCAGCAAGATACGTCCACTGCGCTTGGATGTTGTGTTGTCACTTTCAAATACTTGCTCTCAACTTCCACACTTACAAGGTCATAAACTGGTAGCAAATAGTGTGTGAACTGGCACAAGTAACAGCAGTGACCAGATCTGGGGATAAAAGACTAAGCAATGTTCACCTGAAAGAGTTAAAATTAGCACTCTGGTTCCAGCTATGGGCCTTCCTGTCTAGAACCCTACCTACTCCACCTCCAAATCCTGCTGTCTCCAATAACCAATGCAAATCAGGACTTAGTTTGTAAAGACAAATAAAACTCTTCATCTTGTTGACTTCCTCTTTTTCATTGACTTTCCACCTTACCAAGCATGACGTCCTTCTCCAGGGACTGGTTGTTCCTGATAACATGTCCAAAGTATGTAAGCTGAAGTCTTACCATCCTTGCTGCAGAGTAGCCCTGTGGCTGTACTTCCTCTAACACGGATTTGTTTGTTCTCCTGGCAGCCCATGGTACAGTCAGTCCTCTCGACCAACATCATAATTTAAAGGCATCGATTCTTTGGTTTTCTTTATTCATTGTCCAATTTTCACAACGAATATGAGGTGACTGAATGCATAAGAGGTGAGCGAAAACACCGTAGCTGCGGTCAGACACACCTAAGGTGATGTCTTTGCTTTTTAAACATTAAAGAGGTCTTTCGCAGCAGATTTGCCCAATGCAATATGTTGTTTGACTTCTTGACTAGTGGGTCCAAGTCCATTGATTCTGGATCCAAGTGAAATGAAATCCTTGGCAATTTCAATCTTTACTCCATTTATCATGATGTTGCTTAATGGTCTAATTGTGAGGAGTGTTTTCTTCAAGTTGAAGTATAACTCATACAGAAAGCTGTAGCCTTTGATCTTCATCAGTAAGTGCTTCAGTTCCTCTTCGCTTTAAGCAAGCAAGTTTGTGCTGTTTGCATATTTCAGTAAAATTTTACTTGTATGTGATATTAATGAAACTGTTTGATAATTTCTATATTCTGCTTGATTACTTTTCTTTGAAATGAGCACAAATGTGGATCTCTTCTAGTTGATGGGCCAGGTAGATAAATGTGTTCCAAATTTCTTGGCTTGGATGAGTGAGTGCTTCCAGAGTTGCGTCTGTTTGCTGAAGCATTTCAGCTGGTAGTCTGTTAACTCCTGGAGACTTGTTTTGCCGGTTCCTTTAGTGCACTTTGAACTTCTGCTTCAATACTACCAGTTCTCGATCATTTGCTACTTCCTGAAATAGATGAATGCTGATGAGTTCTTTTTGGTACAGTGATTCCGTGTCTTTCTTCCATCTTCCTTCGATGCTTCCGGTGTCATTCAATATTTGGCCCATAGAATCCTTCAATATTGGAACTCCAAGCTTTAATTTTTACTTCAATTCTGTTAGCCTGAGAAGTGCCAAATGAATACTCTTTCTGGTTTTCTGACTCCATATCTTTGCACATTTCATTACAACATTTTATTTTGGCTTCTTGAGTTGCCCTTTGAAATCTCCTGTTCAGCTTTTTAATTCATCATTTCTTCCTTTTGCTTTAGTTATCCTACATTTAAGAGCAAGTTTCAAAGTTTCTTCTGACATCCATTTTGGTCTTTTCTTTCTTGCCTGTCTTTTAAATGATCTCTTGCTTTTTTCACGTATGATGCCCTTGATGTCATTCCACGAGTCACTGGGTCTTTGGTCATTAATGATGTATCAAATGTATCAAATTGATTCTTGAGATGGTCTGTAAATTCAGGTTGGATGTCTTCAAGGTCACACTTCCGCTCTCATGGACTTGCTCTTAATTTTATTCAGCTTTTACCTGAATTTGCACATGAGCAAATGGGAAGTTTATTCCACAGTCAGCCCTGGGCCTTGTTCTGACTGACAGTATTAAGTTGCTCCATCATCTCTTTCCATAGACGTAGCTGACTGGATTCCTGTGTAATCCATGTGGAGAAGTACACACACATGTATAACCACTGTGCATGCTGTTGAAAAGAGAATTTCCAATGAATGTGCCATTGGTCTTGCAAAATTCTATCACAGGATCACTAGTGTTATTTCTAACACTAAGGCCGTATTTTCCAACTGCCAATCTTTCTTTGTTTCCAGCTTTTGCACTCCAATCACCAGTAATTATCAATATGTGTTGACTTCACACTTGATCAATTTCAGACTGCAGAAGCTGGTAAAAATTTCCAGTTTTTTCATCTGTGGTGTTAGTGGTTGGTGTGTAGATTTGAATTAATAACTGTCTTAACTAATCCTTCTTGTAGGCATATGGCTACTGTCCTATCACTGACAGAGCTGCAGTTCTGGATAGATCCTGAAATGTTCTTTTTGACAGTGAACATTACCCTGTTCCTCTTCGATTTGTCTTTCCTGGAAGAGAAGAGAATATGACTGTCCGACTTAAAATGGCCAGTAACAGTCCATTTCAGCTTACTAATGCCTAGACTATCTATCTTCAAGCATTTCAGTTCACTTTTGACAACTTCCAATTTTCCTAGATTCATACTTTCTATATTCCACTTTCCATTAATGAATGTTTGCAGCTGTTTCTTCTCATTTTGAGTTGTGTTGTATCTGAAAGCTTTACTCCACCTCCATCATTAAGGTAGACTCTACTTTGAGGACAAATCTCTTCCCCACACATATTTTGAGAGCCTTCCAACTTAGAGGGCTTGTTTTCCAGCACTGTATCAGGCAATGTTCCACTATTATTCATAAGGTTTTCACTGGTCAATTTTTTTTAGAAGTAGATAGCCTGGTCCTTCTTCCTTGTCTTTATTAGTCTGGGAACTTTGCCCAGACTCTGTCCACTACAGGTGACTCTGCTGGTATTTAAAGTACCAGAGCATCATGCAAACCATGAGAGTGCAACCAATTGCCAGATGTGTAAATAACAAACAGTCAGTGGAAATAAAGGCAATACTGTTCTTCAGCATTATGGAAGTGTTGGCCATGTTATGCCTTAGAAGTCAGAGATGAACAGGTCGTCTGACTCCGAACAGGAGGATGAAAGGTTGAGAAAGAGGGTACAGTTTGGTTGGAGGAGAGGTAAGGAATTCCCAGGAGCACTGGTAATTAATTACACAGGTGTCTGGGGAGGGAGCACTCAGGTAGCACTAGAGGTCCATGTTGTTGTGTGCCACTGAGTCAATCAACCCCAACCCAGAGTGACCCCACAGGAAGGAGCAGAACCAACCCCTAAGGTTTCCTAGGCTGTAATCTTCATGGGGGCAGATCAACAGGTCTTTTCTCCAACAGAGCTGCTGGTGATTTCAAACTGCTGACTTTCAAACAGCTAAGTGCTTAACCATTGCACCACCAGGGCTTCTTAGAGGGTAACAGAGAGTAGGAATATTGCAGTCTCAAGGAGGATAAGGTTATCATCCAAACCTAAAAGACCATTACAGAACCATCTGAAGAGGGAGCACATCCCTAGTACCCAGACTGTGGTCTTTACTTACTATTTCTCCTGCAAAGAAACCAGTATTTCTTATAGAAACAGCTGATTTCTAGTTTGGAACAGGAGCCTGGGCATCTTATCCTGCCAGAAGAGACTAGTGGAATCATGTTCAAGGGTGACAAATGGGAACTTGAAGGTCAAAAATGGAATAATGTGAACGTCAAAAAGAATAATGACTATAATTACTGAAATACATGACATAGGTACATACTCAACTATTGATAATGATATTGAAAAACAAATGTGCTTCACAGGTCATTTTTGGAGGTTTCCAGTACAATGGAATGTCCTGAAAAAGTAAAGGGAAAGTGGCATTTATGCTGCCTTTTCTTACATGAACTATATTTCATGGTAACCAACAGTTAATGATAATAAGTTCTTCTATGCAGGTGACTAACAACTATTAAATGCAGAAAGAATGATAAATGCTGAAAAGCACCATTTTGTAACCCCTAATGTACCTGGCTGGTGATTATCAACAGTTGCTAAAACCATTAGGTTACGAGTTTGACCGAGAAATTTGGTGGATGAATCAGGTTGGCCACTCCTGAACCCAGGAATCAATAAAATCGTGACATTAATCAATGTGATACACACAGACATTATGTGCCTCCTAATTATGTAATGGAAACCCTGGTGGCATAGTGGTTGCTATGTCTGCTAACCAGAAAAGTCTGCAGTTTAAATCCACCAGGTGCTCCTTGGAGGCACTGTGGGATAGTTCTACTTTGTCCTATAAGGTCGCCATGAGTTGGAATCGACTTGACAGCCGTGGCCTTATTGGCACTAGAAGAACACGTAAGACAATACTATGAGGATGCACTCAGTCAAATACATAATGTGGAAATTTTTATAGGACACTGATCTGGTGTCTTTAACAAAGGCAGTAAAACCAGGAAGCAGAACTCTAATAGGTTAAAAGATCCCTAAGGAGCTGTTGGCCAAATGCAACAGGTGCACCTTGTTTAATTTAAATTATCCAACAGCCAACGATTCTAAAAAGAATCTGGGACAACTGAACCTGGACAAGATACTTGAGATTACAAAGCTACTATTAATTTTGTTAGGTGTACTGAAGGTACTGTGGTTATGTTTTTTAAGAAGTTCAGATGCCAAGCCAAGTGCCGTTGAGATATGTTAGGGATAATGCTGAATTATTTACAGGTAAATTTAGGTACCTGGTATTTGCCTTAATTAAAAAACTCCAGCAAAAGAGAAAAGGAAAAAGGGAGGGGAAACAAAAAGAATGGCTCAAGACTGTTACTCTTAGACCCAGGTGATGGGAACTCAGAGGTGCACTGCATATTTTATTTTGTGTATGTATGCATTAAAATACCTGTTACAAAAGGTTTGAAAGTGGGGGAGATCCTCCCACACAAAGCAAGCAAGAAGACTGGCAAGGTGACGAAAGGCACAGCCCTTATCTTTTGTGTATCTGAATGTGTGCCCATACTTGCCCCAGTGTTGGGGTCTGAGGGAGGGTGAGCACAGACCACAGAAGTCATGGTCAATGTCACTGCTCTCTGCAGTGCCAGTTACTAGGTACATGGGAACTCAAGGGGAAAGAGCAGTTTGCACTGAGTCCGTACACACCAAGAGATGTTGGGGTAGCTCTCTGACTGGTGGAAGGAAATTGAAGCTTCCCGAATCTACTCCAGGAGAGGTGAGCAAGAGGATCCCAGCTCTGTCATCTAGCTGACATCTGTCATCTAGTGTCTTGTTTAACCCCATTCCTAGGGCAAATCCAAAACTGGTACCAACATAACAACGCTGTCTGGAATTTTCTACCCCTGTCATGCACAGCCGAAAATAAGGCATGGACAGCCTAGTGGACCACGTCTCTTTGCTTCAGCCCTGTGTCTGTTCTCTAACATGGCAGCAATGCACTGAATGAGCTGAAATAAAATTGGCCACGGAAAGCATCTGTCCAGAGGCAACTATACCATACTCAATACAGAAGTGACCTGCGAGGTCTCATGATAGCTCCATGCCAGCTTTTTTCAATTAAATGACCACAACTAGCAAACAATCACTAACACATGAACTGTGTGGGATACAAAGATATGCAGTGTCTGCAAGACTGAACCACAGAGTGTTTGTGGGAAAAAAAAAGTTTTTCATGTATGTTCTTGAGACATGATATTCAGCTTCCCAATCCTTTCAGTTCTTCCTAGGAATATTCTACCAAGTTCTGCAATTGCAGTTAGCACGGTCTTGATGAAATCTGTGTACTAGAGAGCCTGTAACATCCATGCTTGCCTTAAATCGCAAAGAATCAGGGACTCCTGCTATCATGCTCTCAGTATCTACAGCCACATCAGATTAGTCCTTCAGCAACAGGAAATGAAACAGAAACTTTGCCTAATTGTGCTCTTTAATTTTCCTTGGGGGCTATGCCACATATTTAAATTATGTTTACTTTTTGCACAATTAGTCCAGGATACATGCGTCTGGAGGCACTGCTTCCTCCGTTGTAGGACCTGTGCTTTCTGAATCACAGCTCTTGTCATTCAGAGGATAGGTATTTGAACTTGAGATTGTCCTGAAGATTCACATGGTCAGCTGCCAGTTATCAAGCAGAAAACTCATCACGATAACATTTAGTCCAAGACCTTGGCTTGCAGGCTATGGCTTGGTCTTAATGCAGAGTTAAGAGCCAAATGAAATCCCAGGAGGTTACCCGGTTCAAGCCCGAGCTTTGTGTAAGGAAACACGATGCAAATATTTCACTTTCTACGCAAGTTTTGGATCTGAGGCAGCACACTATTTATGTTGTGCAAAAGGATCCCCAGACAAGATCAGGTCCTGTTTGTGGCCCTGTACAGACCACATTGTTTTCTAAGCAGGTGACTTAGCTCATGGTAGACCGTGGCAGGACTATTGCCACTACCATCAACAAGAAAACAAGACTGCAGGCAGTAGTGGTGATGATAATTCTAGTATCGTAACATGAAGAGTTCTTACCTCCTAAGTACTATTATTATCTCCATTTATAAGTTAGGAGCCTGACACACAGAGAGATTAAAACAACTTGCCCAGAGTCACAAAGCTGCTAAGTGGAAGAAGCCAGGCAGTTTAGTACAAGAACAGCTGGGTAACCATAGCGAGGTGCTGCCCTGGTTGTGTTTACAAGCACCGGCTCTGAAATGATGATCCAATTCTTCGGTTTTTTTTTTTTTTTCAATTGTGATTAAATGAAAGTATACAGCCAAATAGGTTTTGCACGCTCACTTATCTCCAGCTCCTTTTGCTCTCTCCAGCCAATGACAGCATGCTCCTCATTTTCATTCTGTTTCTAAGGTCCTGTTAAACAAGCACCTGTCCCCTCCCCTCCCCCCTCTTCTCTCCCATCTAGAAAGAGACAAGTAGGACTGCCCCCCGTAAATGCACAGAGCCATAAAGCACGCACACTATATGGTCACACCGCATCCCTGAGTCCAGTCTATTCTTGTCTGAAGAGTTGGCCTCATCACTGGTTTCTGGTCAGGGACAGCTACAGGTCTAGGGGCCATGTTCCCAGGGGAGTGTCCAGGCTGTCGGACCATCAGTTCTGGTCTTTCAGAGGAGTTCTTGACTCAGGGACTGTACATTATGTATCTTGTCATGGCTGTCTTTGGTGGTGGCTGGGTACCATCTGGTTCTTCTGGTCTCCCATTATTACAATCTCTCATTCATATGGGTCCTTCTGTCTCCTGGGCTCTTTTATCCTCATGTCTTTGATGTTCTCGGGGACAATGATCCAGTCCTAAATGGCCACTCAAATTCAAAAGTAAATACGCCACCACCAGTGATAGCCATGATGGAGCTCACTAAGTTGAGTCTCACTGGCAACACAAGAATAAAATGGGGTGCACCTTGAGATCCCCACTAAAAGACCTCATTTGATGGTCCAGTGGTTTCAGGGTTCCCCTGAGAGCATGGCCCCTCGCCCTGATGCTGCCCTTGCCCATAAATCATAACGAAGGCCCACGCTTTGGACAGGAATGGATTGGACTTGGCGATGCAGAGTGACCACATATTGGATGCACTTTACGGTTCTATACATCTATAGGATGTCATCCTGCTGACCTCTGGCTGGAGGACGGAGAGTGGGTGGAGCTAGCCAAGTTCCGTCGGGTAGAGAGGAGGGAAAAAAGAGACTGTTGGGAGAATGAGACATGTATGGAGCAGAGAGGAATAGTGTGCTGTCATCAGGCAGGGAGAGCAGTGGAAGCTGCATATAGGTGGGTATGTAAATTTATACGGGAATGTACATTTTCACTCAGTTATAGTAAATAAAAAATAAAAAAAATAAAAAAATAAAAAAAAAGTAAATATGAAGACCTGGCCATCTTAACTGAGAACAGAGATCCACAATCTCCTAGTTGGAATGGACCTTACATGCCATTCAGTCTCTCCACCACACACACACACACACACACCCCAACACAGAAATCCCTCCCAGAACATCTTCCCAGATGGTCATCTAGTTCTCGTTTGAAGAGTTCAATGACAACACATTTCAATGTTTGCCAGATCAAGTCTCTTTATATAGGTTCAAAATTATCCTCCCTGTAACTTCTACTTGCTCACAGCTCTGTTCTTGTCTGGAAGAATGGTATAAAGTCCTTATTCTGTCCCATGAGTGTCCTTCAGGCAACACTGAGGTGGAGCATGGCATGCTGGAGGACAGACACACAGGCTTGTAGAAGGGCCAAGAGAACAGCTTGTGATATAGTTCTCCCTCAGACTTTATGACTGGAGCACCTCTCACAGGCCTTGGTTCCATCACTGCTGTATAAAACATGTCAAAACAAAGACAATGAAATACTGGTCTTGTACAAACTGTAAATATCAAATAAAAAAATGTATGTCTCGAGCTGATACTTCCCCTGATCATAGATCATTACTGAGGTCAACTCTTTGGATAGGAATGGAATGGACTCTGGGACACAGAGTGATCATATCATGTGTGCACTTTATGGTTCTATGCATTTATAGGATGTCGTCCTACTGGCCTCTTACTAGAGGGGAGTGGAGATGCTGGAGAGGAGGGGACAGGAGATTGTTAAGAGGATACGACATATATGGAATGGAAAGGAGAAGTGTGCTGTCACCAGGCAGGGAGAGCAGAGGGAGCTGCAGATAGCTGGGCACACAAATTTGAATTGTATTCTAAACTTTCACTCAATCACAATAAAAAACAAAAAAAATTGTAAACAAAGAAAAGTACATCTCATATGTTTCATATTAGTAGCTATAAAGTATTATGTTTTTATACCAGAGCAATTTTTCTGTCAACTGGAATACAGGCTTTTCTTCTGAAGGTAGGTATATTGGTGTTGGTCAGTCACTGTATTGATGATACATGAGTGCCCTTGAACACCATCTACGAGTTCTCAGTCCCAGGGATTTAGTGAAGGAGAAATACAAATTGCACACGCTGGCCTAGGTGACCCTGTGCTGATACTGTGTTTTAGTCATCTAACAGCCCAAGATGAATTAAATGGCACACTGGACTTAGAGTCAGAAGATCGGGGTTAGAATCTGTCATTCACTACGTGAGCAGCATTGAACAAGCAGCTAACCTTAGTTTCCCCACACATACAAAGAGGGAAGAATGACAGTGATCTGAGAGGAGCTACTGTGAGTATGTTAAGTAAAAACCACACCCGCTGCCTTTGAGTCACTTCTGACTCAGGGACCCTACAGAATAAAGTAGAACTACCGAATAGGGTTCCCGAGGCTGTAAATCTTTATGGAAGCAGATAGCTACACCTCCCAAACCTCTAGCTCAGTTTGAAATGCAGACCTTTTGTTTAGCAGCCAAGCACTTTAACCATTATGCCAACAGGCCTCCCTATACATTAAGTACTTAGCACTAAATCTTTATTGACTTCAAAGCATTTTCACCATTAATTTTTTTTTAACAATTAAGTACACTTCTAAAAAGAGCATTTTATTCCCTCTAAGAAAAACAGAATCTCAACTACCTGTATTCCACCGGGATGGTGTTCCAACTCCGTCACTAATGCTCTGTGTGATTCTCCTAAGGTTGTTGTTAGTTGTCATCTTACGCCTCCAGTTTCTTAACTAGCAAAACGAGTTAGTTAGACATGATGTTGGGACCGCCAAAATCTGTACATCTTACAAAACTGCAAAAAAGTTTCAGAAGTACTTGCTTTCTGAAAACAACTCAGTTGGATCACAAAAAGCACTGCCACTGAAAAACAACACCACCTTCAGTTTGTAAATTCGTTTGAACAGTACTTCCTTTAGGGTGATATACCATTTGTTTTTAACTAGTTCTGATCATTTAAAAAATGAGGTAAAAGAAAAATTAAAAAACTCAATAGAAAAGGACATTTCACCCAAGAAGATATACAAATGATCAATAAGCATATGAAAAGACTCTGAACATCATCAGTCATCAGGGAAATGCAAATCAAAACCACAATTAGACATTTCCTCACATTCACTAAAATATAGGCTGTAATAAAAAAAGACAACAGTAAGTGTTGACAAGGATGTGGAGAAACTAGAACCTTCATATTATGCTTCTGGGACTGTGAAATAGTGCAGCCACTTGGGGAAGTAGTTCAGCAGTTCTTCAAAAGGTTCAACATAGCTATTATAACCAAAAAAATCCAAACCAATCCACTGCTGTTGAGTCATTTCTGACTCATAGTGACCCTATAGGACAGAGTAGATCTGTCTGTCCCATAGGGTTTCCAAGGAGCAACTTGTGGATTCAAACAGCAAATCTTTATGCTTAGCAGCTGAGCTCTTAACCACTGAACCACCATGGCTCCATACAATCTAGAAATTCCACTCCCAGGTATATAATTCAGAGAAATGAAAACATACATCCACACAAAAACCTGCACATGAATGTTGACAGTAGTATTAAACATAATAGTCAAAAATTGGAAACAAATGCCCATCGACCAATAAATGGTAAAACAAAACATGGTATTATCTATACAACGGGATGTCAACCACCCCCTCAAAAAGGCCTAAAGTATGGATACACATCATATTATGAAAAGCCTTGAAAACATTAGGCTAAGAGAAAGAAGCTAGTCACAAAAGACTACATATTATATGACTCCATTTACATGAAATGTCCAGATGAGGCTAATCTATAGAGACAAAAAGTAGATTAGTGGTTGCCTAGGGCTGGTGGAAGAGGAGGAGGACTAGAGGAAAAGGAAGAATGACTGCTAATGGGGACCAGTTTCCTTTTGGGGATGATGAAAATGCTCTAAAATTGATTGTGATAATGACTGTACAACTCTCAGGATATACTCAAAAATATGAATATGTTTTAAATGGGTAAATTGTATGTCATGTCAATTATATCTCAATAAAGCTGTTAAAAACAACTCAGCAGAAACACATTATCATTAAATTATAAGGATCAAAGATCAATTCAAAGTGCAAAGAACGTGCGTTCGTATAATAGCATTCAGTGTGGATAACTGCTTTATATGTTCAACTGCTTTAAATCCATTTTTGCACTGGGATCATTTTTTAGGGAGGAGCTGAAATTTAAGGAAGCAAAATTGAATAAACAAGGCTTTTGCGACACACAAAACATATTTATTTTACTACCTAGGATTGACTTGGCGGTGTAAAATGCCATTTAAAAAAAGAATGATGAAGTTTGAATGAGAAAATGTATTTCATCGTGGAAGATAAAAGTCTTTCTTTCTCTACAGTGAATACAGGTAATTTCAGAAGCAGCAGCTCCTAATTATTCCCTGTTGAAAAGCAGGGAAGAAAAAGAAAAGGTTCATATTGAAAACAGTGACCTCCAGTTTGCTCTGTGAGTGAAGGCAGACACAAATTCTCATTTTCCTAGAATCCTGGTTGATAACTGAGTTGGGAAAAACATGCATTTCTTCATTACATTATGGTCGACTGTTCATTTAAATAACAATAACCTGCATAAAAGTTGCGAGAGCATTATCTAGCAATTCCACTGTGTTGAAATGCATTATTAGTACTAACAATACGAAATACAGTAAATAAGTGACGGTCTTCTTATTTGCAGCACTATCCCTGATTACTCAGCTTTATGAACGTGGAACTTTATTATTAGCAGTACACGCAACCCCCTGGACTACACTGTTTGCCTGGATAACTCTTGAACTGGAATGGATTTTAAAACAGAGCTCTACTCTTTTCTAGGTTACCCGAAGGGGTGAAAAAAAAAAGAAAAAAAAAAAAACCTCTTCCAATCCAGTGCTTATACATCATATATTTTTAACAGAAAATATTTGAAGAACTCAACTTGTGTTCACTATAAATGGAATTAAAGCCCTCATTAAAGATAGCACACTTGAACAGTACTTATTAAAAATGCAGGTTTACATCCATAGTTTAAATTGGAAGATTTCCTATGAAGAACAAGCTAGTGCTCTTGTTTTTTAAAGCTTTTGAGCCCAAGATTTGGGTCTTTCTCGCTCTTTCTTCACTTCCTGAAATACCCTGTACTCTACCAAGGGCTGACAACTATTCTCACTGAGCTCATCATCAATCTACCAAAACAAATAAAAGGGAAGCTCTGAAATTGTTTGCTCCTGTGTCTCTAGGATGCTTGTTGTAGGTAAATAAAAAGGTCCCCCAGTGACAGAGGTGAGCTCCGTCTGGCTTCAATAATGCCTACGAAGTGTACTTGTTATGGTACGGTGGTTAACTGCTTGGCTGTTCACCCAAAAGTCAGTAGTTCAACTGCTCTGTGGGAGAAAGATGTGGAAGTCTACCTTTGTAAAGCTGACAGCCTTAAAGACTCTATGGGAGTTCTTCTCTGCCCTACAGGGTTGCTAAGAGTCAGAATTCGACTCAGTGGGCATGGTTTGGCTTTGGTTTACTCAAGTATAGCTTCCTCAGATGGGGCAACAGAATACATGCTTAGTAACTAACATCACCTTCAGGGGAATAACACACACTAGGGTGACTGACTTTCATTCAGGCAACAGGATGCTGTGATTATCTGCACACACTGAAGTCCAGGATTTTGAAGTTGAAAGACAGAAAAGGGGCAGGGGGTAACACCCTAATGAGTAAACTCACGCTTAGGTCATTTAAAAGAAAATGAAATGGGAAGAAAATACGTGTTCTAAAGTATATTTTCCAAAAGTGGCTATAACAAAATTTCCCATACATATGTTACTCTACAACCCTGCCACCCATGCACTGAGAGATGGAATCTGTGCCTTATGCCCTTGGATCCTGGGGGTCCTTGTGACTGTCTTGATGCAGCAGAGATAATACCATGTAACTGTCTAGGCTGGGTTAGGGAAGGCCAGGTAGCTTCTGCTAGTATTTCTCAGAACACTCACCTTGGGTGCCCTGAGCTGCCAAGCCTCTGAGGCCACCAGGCTGTAAGGAAGCTCAGGCTAGCTCATGGGGACAGACCACTTGGAAAGGCCTTGAGATTAATGAAGAAAGAGGGACAGAGACAGAGAGGAGAACGAGTTGGAGGAGGAGGATAGAGAGACACAGACAACAACGTATCAAGCCCCAAAGCCAAAAACCAAAGCCACTACCATCAAGGTGACTCCAACTCATAGTGACCCTGTATGACAGGGCAGAACTGCCCCATAGGGTTTTCTAAGCCATAATCTTGATGAGAGCAGATTGCCAAGGTCTTTCTTCTGCAGAGCAGCTGGATGGATTTGAACCACCAATCTTCTGATAAGTGGCTGAGCACTTACCCACTACCCCACCAGGGCTCCTTACACCAGTCACCCGTCACTCTCAGATCCTGACTGTTCTAGCTCTAGCCTCCAGCCACTAGCAACTTTCTGTGAGATTGTAAACTAAATACATGAGAAGTGGAAGCTGTTACATTTGGGGATGATTTGTTTCATTGCAACTGCCAAGTAGAAGAGAGCTAGCGAGATCTGAACTGCCTTCATATCATAAACAATGCAGAGGGTATATAACACTGCAGTTTTAGGTCCATGTCTTTCAAACCATGGCCTCTGGACACATAGATGACAGTGATGGATGAAGACTTTGTCAATCAACAAGTTATGCTCCAATTCAGTCAGGATTCAGAGCTTTCAACTCCTCAGCAGTGGGTCAGTGTTGCTGCAGCAGAATCTCCAGATTGTTCGGAGGGGCTTAAGGCAGCAAAGAAAGGGTGCTGGGGAGCTTGAAGAAGGCTGCAGGTACAGAGCAGGCGAAGGACGTTGACTCTGACTCTGCGGTTAACAGGCAGTGTTGGTGGCCAGGGACTCAATGACATTAAGTGTGGAAGGTACGTCACCTCTAAGGTACCTATTGGTACGGCCATTGGTTTACACCCTCCCTTTTTTTGCTCCAGTGAAAACAACAGTTTGCAGATCCTGGGCATACTGTATTGCTGAATGCCGCCATGTCCTTGTCCTGCCTTCCTTGGCTAACTCACAATTACTCCTCAAAGTGGAGGCCAGGCATCACCAACTCCAGGAAGCCCACAGGGCTAAGAACTCCCTGTGTACATTGACCGTTATATATTTAAGTTTATAATAAATTTGGAGTTTCAACACTAAAGCTAAAACCAAACCAAACCCATTGCCACTGTGTTGATTCTGACTCATAGCAACCCTACATGACAGAGCAGAACCACCCCACAGGGCTTCTAACACGCACTTGGTGGATCTGAACTGGTGACCTTTTGTCAGCAGCTGTGGCATGCTGTAGCTCTTAGCCACTATGCCACCAGTGTTCTGACACTAGACCACCCATATGGGAAGATGAGATGTAATTTATTTGTATTTGTATATTTACTACCTTAGATTTGCCTTGTCATTAGAGCTGTTGCTCAGTAGAACTTTGTGAACTTGAAATGACACAAAGACAACACGCATCAAAGGACATAGTTGGTGACAGTGTCTCCATACATTTCAGACATCCTTTGCCCTTCCCTGATTGCAAATAGAATTCTCCTCTTGTCCTGTAAACTCCCAAGAGAACTCTTCATCAGAATTTCTTTCATGGCACCTTCCCACATCCCCTACCTAACTTTGCCTCCCTGCCTTCTACTTTGGACCATATTTATGCTTCCACTGGATCCCTTCTCTAGATGGGGCATGTCACAGTGGCAGATTCGTGGGATGATTCACAGCCTGAGTGCTGAGAAGGGCACTTGACACCCTGAGCGTGGGCTGGAAGAGCAGTGTATCTTCCCGGCCTCAGTGTGCTTACCACGGAGTTAGTGACTCTGAAATCTCTTCCCTGGGGTTAGCAACTCTGCCTTCATGGCTCTGCAAACACACCTGTCTTAGTTCAGCAGGTGAGGTATCAAGATGCCCTCAAACGACTTGAGGCGAACCTGCCAGAGTCCTCCTCTGAAGCTTACTGCACTCTTCAAGTAGGTCATCCTCAGGAGCAGTTGCTTTTCATCCACCCAGCAGGGATGTGTCATCAAACAAATATCAAAAAATGTCTTCTAGCCAGGAACAAATATCTGGCAGGGAAAAGGAAGTATACAGGCCTGCTGACTAGAGTTTGAGACAGAGAGTCCCCAGCATCTTTTTTATTTTGATATATGGATGGCAGTATTTTTATTAATGAGGGAGTTTCACTCCCATTATTCTCCCTCCCTCATCCGTCCACCTGTCCTAGTCCCCCAACTGAGAAGCTCCCCAGAGAAACCAGTCTTCCTTTTATAACTTCATGTACATAGCTTTTAAGAAAGGGGATCCCTCAAATCTGATATAACAAAAAATATTTATTTCATACAACTTGACTTAAAATTGTTTTTAAAAAACCAATCTGTTTGTTTTGGAAACCTTGGTGGCAGAGTGGTTTAAGTGCTATGTCTGGTAACCACAAAGTTGGCAGTTCAAATCCACCAGGCACTCCTTGGAAATTCTATGGGACAGTTCTACTCTGACCTCTAAGGTCACTATGAGTTGGACATGACTCAGTGGCAGTGGCAGTGGGTTTGTTCATTTTAGTTAAAAACTTTTCTTTGCCTAGGTTAACACATTCGTATGCTTTGAAATGCCAAAATTAAAAAACTTAACATGGTAAGAAGTTTTCTAGCTACCTAAGTCTCCCCCCCACTCCCTACCTCCTCGCCCACTACTGCCCCACCTGCTTTTGTAAATTCAGTGTTAATAATGGTTGGGCTAATGTGGCTTATTTTTTCCTCAACATCCACTCTTTAGTGTCTAGAATATTCATTAGTGTTATCTCCCCTCCTTTGTGGGAGAACATTTGGAGTATGTTAACATCAATAATTTGCAGCGAATTGAGTAATAGGATACACTTAGTTCCTGAATACTCCTGAGCCTGGCCCAGGACTACATGTCAAACTATCCAGTATTATTGGGTCTAAATATATAAAAAACATAAGCATGTGCTTTAGCCCTGTCTTGAAAGTTATGGGTACAGCTTAAAAGAGGAAATATTTAAATCCAAATGTGAGTAAGTTTTAGTTTTAATTTTATGCACATTACTTATAACTCCCAAAGTCAAAAATAATTCTGAGGGTTATCAAGACAAGACAATATACACATTGTGTGAGACTGAAAAGGCTGGCTCATAATTATTTCCAGATGAATTTGTTCAGATGACTACTTTTTTTTTTTTTCAAACTCACATGAAGGTTACCCGCTAGAATAACGAGCCCTTGTTAGGTCAGTGTTAAATCAGACTAGTTGTTAAATCTTCCTGATTTACTATACCTGACCACGTCCTGAATTAGTATTTACTTGTTTTCTTTAATCAACTTTAAGCTGACCTTCTAAACAAACATTCCACCTCATTCTAAACAATAATATCAGTAAAATCTGAGTTTGCTGGATACTTAAATTTGTTCTTCTCGGGGGTAGGAAAGAGCTAAGTAAAACTGTCTGGTGTAGTCTATGGCTGTTAAACAAAAGGTCAACAGTTCAAATCCAGCAAGTACTCCTTGGAAACTCCATAGGGCTGTTCTACTCTGTCCTGCAGGGTCATATGCGTCAGAACTGACTCAGTAACAGCGGGTTTGGTTTGGGTTTGGGCTCAGAAGAGGTGTGATATGTGCTCAATCTTTTTATCCGACAACTACTTATTAAGCATTTACTATGCGCCAAGCCCTCTCGCAGGTGCTAGGGGAACAGCAGTGAATGTCACGGAGCTGACACTCTACCAGGGGAGACAGACAAACAAATCAACAGGTATACACTATCATTCCAGGTGGAGACCATGCTATGAAAAAAATTAAGCAGGAGGAAAGGTCCAGAATAATGAACGGGTGATGTGGGCAGAGAGCTAATATAGCAAACAGCAAAGGGAAAGGGCCTGGAAAGTTCATAATATTGCCCGTCCCTATTTCTACTCTTTTGGCCAAACCCAATAATGTCCCCAAAACTAAGTCTTAGTGTGGTCTCTCTTCCCTAGTTTGCTTTCCCAGGAGCAGAGATTCATTTCTCTCATGGGCTGAGAGTTCCCGGTTGGGGAACCCATTTTGGGGAGACGCTGGCCTGGAGGGAGGTTAGAATGGAAAGACTAAGATGCCAGAAGATAACCAAAAGTGCTGGGGAAGAATGGACACACCAGGAGGAAGGAGTTGGGCATGAAGGGAAGTGAGAGAGTGCCAAAGACCACCTCTGCCATTTGTCTGGGGTCTTGGTGCAGTAATCTCCACATGCCAGATGGAAATTACTACCAACACCCACCTTGGCACATACATATGGGTTGTTCAGGACAACTGCAGCATTTTCCCACTATTTGCAGTGAGGGGAGGTAGTAAGTATGCTGCTCAAGTATCTTCTTCAAGGTCAGATTCTTAAATTATTGACTGAAAGCATCATTGATAACCTAAACAAAATAGAATAACAGAAGTGTAGTCTCATTTTAAACACTTTTGATTTTGATCACACACGGTTGCTTCTGTTTCTTGGAGGCTGGCTGCAGGATGATAACCCAGACTAGCTGAGCTGTGCTTTTAAGGCTCGTGGGGTTGAGGAGCTGCAATTCTGGCTCAGAGATTTGATGGCTGTAACTCTGAGCAAGTTACTGAAGTTTGCTAAGCCCCTGCTGCCTCATCTGTAAAAGAACATAGTAATGGCTCCCTTAGAGGTTTGCTCCGATGGTAAACCAAAGCTGAATGAGACAATGGTTGTACAGCACCCAGCATGGTCTGTGCACACAGTTACTGCTCTTAAAAAGGAACGTCAGTTAGGATGTTGACAACATTTATGGCAATAATGATGATCAAAAAATTATATGCACAGGGGTCTGGGGACCACGGTTTTGGGCAACACTGAAGTCAACTGGCATAGCTAGTCTTTTCCTAAGAGATTGTTCTGCATCCCATATTGGTGAGTGGCGCCTGGGGTCTTAAAAGCCAGCAAGCTGCCATCTAAGGAACATCAACTGGTCCCACCCCATCTGGAGCAGATGAGAACTAAGAACATCAAAGGCATAAGGAAAAGATGAGCTCCGGGGACAGAAGGGTCCATATGATTGGGAGACTAAATCAATACACAACCGGAAGAACTAGATGGTGCCCGGCCACTACCAAAGATAGCTTTGGCAGAACACAAGGTAGCATTCCAGAGATAGCATGAGAAAAGGGGTGTGCACTTCTAGAGCTCTAATAAAAGACCAGACCCAGTGGTCTGACAACCTGGAGGGTCCCCTGAGAACATGGTCTCTAGCCTTGCTGTTAACCTAGAGCTGAAACCAGTACTAAAGTCAACACTTTAGACAAAGACTGAACTGGACTAAGGGGAATAGAGTGAAGCCGGTGGTGTGTATACTTTATGGTTTAACACATAGATGAGGCTGTCCTACTGGTTTCTTTTTAGAGGGGAGGGGAGAGGGTGAACTCAAAATCTGGTCACTTACTCAAATATTGAAGGAGTAGCCAGGGCTTGAGGTAAAAATCTTAGACGTATTGAGCAGCTGTTAGGATGGATGTGTGTATACTTTATGGTTTAACACATAGATGAGGCTGTCCTACTGGTTTCTTTTTAGAGGGGAGGGGAGAGGGTGAACTCAAAATCTGGTCACTTACTCAAATATTGAAGGAATAGCCGGGGCTTGAGGTAAAAATCTTAGACGTATTGAGCAGCTGTTAGGATGGATCAAGCAATGTTTGTAAACTTCTACCTCCCTGAGTAAGAGACTAGAAATTTGTCAGCTGTCTTTGTCTGTAGAACTGATAAGAGGATTGATTAGGAAACATGGACAAGGATGCAAATAGAAAATGACACACATGATAGCAGGAAGGACCAAGATGATACCTGTTCTGCTTTCTCCCAAAATGTAGCCTCTACCTGTTTCTGGTTGTTGCCCCAACACAGCAGAAAGTAAGTGACTCCAACAGGAATCACTTTGTTGGTTTCCTCCCCCTCTTTCTTTCCCACAGGATTTGAGGTGGTTTCCATGAGCGCACCCCAGGAGCACGTGCAAAGGTTTTGGATTGGGACAGCTCTGGTTCTAGCCTTGTCTTTGCCATCCGCTCACTGTCACTGGCCACGGAGCAACAGGGAAGCCCCCTTAGCATGGGGAGTGTTTTCCCGATAACAATTTGCTATACAAATGTCAAGAGCGATTACTATTATTATTAGAACTACTTTTCATTTAATAGGCTAACTACAATGCACCAAATAAACAAAATAATGGACAAAAAAAAGGGGGGGGCATGTAGCTTGACCCACACCGACATGCCTCCTAAACTTTAAGAATAGAAAAGTCTTTTCTCACAGTAAGCAAAGCCATGACCTGGTCCTGAAAAACAGTACATTTGTTAAACTTAAAATGCTCTCAGTTATACCTCGGAAAGGGCTATTCTTCACAATCTGATGATCTGGGATTTCAGCAAATTAATGTCACCAGATATGCCTTATAATTAGGATAAAATATTTGAAAAGTTTTAAAAATGAGGCTATTCATTAACACACCGATTTTTCTCCAGATTGGATGCCTGAATTTAAATGATACCCAAAAATATAACTAGGTGTGCTCAAAGAGTGAGGAACTGGGTGTGAGTCTTTAAAAGGAATGCAGTGGTTTAAAATGCTATTACTATTCAGACTCTCAGCGGACATTAAAACTGCCCATTAAATGACAATCTAATAATTGGTGCTACTGAATTGTGAATTTGTGTGAATTTGTAACCTGTTCAGAAATGCAGATAACTGTGGAAGAAACGTTCTTTTGAGGAAGAGTTACATTTGCAATGTAGTATTATTCTAAAAGCCAAGATCCTCCATGCACACATACAACAGAAGAACAATAACACAGACTGCCAGAGCTGAGGAAGCTTCTAGGAGCCAGAGATAAGGCATGCGACCTAAGGCTCTCCAAGTTACATTATTGGTCTGAAAAAAAAAATCAACGGGCAGCAGAAGGAGCCCAGGGTAATCCCCAAACTTGGAAATGGCCTCTCTCTATGCACTGCTTAAAAATACAAGCAAGATACATCATCCTATACTTTTATATACATCACCTGCAATTTCCGACTCGACGGCACTTGGCTTGGCTGGCAATTTCCAAATTTATTCTGCAGTGGCACCAAAGGAATAAAATGTTAGGACATGAACTGTGGGAGAATTAGTGGTTCCAAATCGCCAAAATTCTCATGGGCCAACATTTATCAAGCAACTTCTACGTACAAGCAACTGAGAGATACATTTCCTGCTATCAAGTAGCTCATCATGTACTAGGGTGAATGCAACCAGCACTGAAACAACTAAAATATGAGGCTTACTGGATAGGTCCAACGGGACTGGACAACCAAAGCTGTGTGGAGCCACCATGTTGGAGGGATCTAGAAAATGTGATCTCATCTGCCCTTGAGGATGCTGCCGTGGAGACACGGTGCTGAGAGATGAGTAGGATTTTGAGGGGGAAGACGAGATGTAAATGTTCAGCCATGAGGAGGAGTATGAGCAACATAACAGCAAGAAGTATGTCTGAGGAGGACAGAGGAGTGCAGTCTCCTTGGAATGCCAATCAAGACAGGACAGTGTGGCTGGGAAGGACGGCCAAGACTGCAATCCAGAGGGAGCGGAGGGACAGCAGAGGCCTGCCCAAGGCACCAAGAGGACCCTCCTGTGTGAAGACAGTCTAGAAAACAAATGAAGGGGGGCACTGGGAACTAGGTAAAAAATCTTTATCCTTAGACTCCAGCTATAAAAATATATGGCTTCAACTTTTTCTTTCTTTCCTGAGGTGTTTGTCAGTGAATCAGATGCTGAAACAAGAGGAGGCACACAAAAAAGGAGCCAGATAGTAGGAAGAAATGGTGAAGAAGAAAATGAAGGTGGAGAATAATCTGGAATTAAAAAGGAAGGTGAGTGAAACTAAGGAGCAGAGACACGGGGGAGAACGAGGTGGATCAGCAGTACGGTGCCGGTGTGGACAGGTCAGGAGCTGACCGCTCTCTCTGCAGCCCGCTCCCCAGGGCGCACCACAGAGCTCCATCTACTGAAATGTGAGGTCCAACAAGCCCAACCAAGTCCAACCAAAGCAGCCGCATAAATATGCCAGCGATGGATTTCTCCCTATAAACTAAGAACTGCCTCTTGCACGCCTATGAAAAAAACTCTTTTTTTAAGTAGCATATTTAATGCCAAAGAGAAATGTTCACAGTTAACTGCTACATGGGGAAGTCTACAAAACGGATGCATGTACAACATGATTCCATTTCTGTAGAAATGTGTGCAGCATTTAGTGGCATATTTGGTCACCAAAAGCTGGACTGACAAATGGCTGAAATGCCTCATTATGCCTAAATTTCCTCGGCTCTTACTTGGAATATTTGGTAGTTCTTCTCTGTCAAAATTGCTGTTTCCTGCTTTCATTAGCATGTAAAACACGCCCCTTTAGAAATATCTCTAAGAAGGAGAATGACTAAAGCAGACAATCTTGTCAAAGACACAGCTGGCACGGCATAAAACAGCAGAGACGAGTGCCTCACATCATCGCTGTTGGGGAAACGGTGGTTTCTGTGTGGGGATACTCAGAGCCTTATTTGAAAAACCTGAGGTTATTTACATGAACATTGCCACCCTCACATTAGCTCTTGTAATCAGTCACTTGTTAATAAAGACCTGCTACTCCATTTGTGTATAAACACACACACACCCATGGATAAACTGTGAATACTGAACACTAGCGTATTGTGGAAGCCCAGTCTTTCCAAAATGCTCATGTTTCAGGATAATGTTGTATTTCAATAAATCCACAGCAATACACATGCCCTATATACACTACAGAATTATTCTATTTTGCATGTCAGAGTATGTGCTTTAAAAATCTGGGTGACATGGTGGAAAATGGGACCATTTAGTAACAGTTCTTCATGTTTAACTGCTTAAATGTTATCAGGCTAGAACTGTCTAAGAGAAAAGAAATAAAAGAAAAATTGTTTTCTTTCAAGTAAAGAATGATATCAACAGTTGACCTAAATAAACTTCCCTGGAAATGGGGTGACAAAGTTGGCTACCCACTTCATAAAGTGCCACCAGGACTGGAGCTGCTAACTCTGGTTTGATGTCTTTACATCCGCAAGTTGAAGAAATCTAAGAAGCAATTATGTGAAACAAACAGAATTCTATAGTTTATAAATTAATCTCAAATAAACAATTCGCACAGCCTCTATATTCTTTATGTTGAAATAAGTCAGCTACCAACTTAGGACAATAACTAGAATAAATTCTGCTCAAAGCAGTAAATCACAGCCAGGTGTCTCAAACTTAAAATTTCAAAATAAAACTGTATGTAAAGCACACATAGAAAAAGAGGGAAGAATATATACGCTGAATTGTTTACAAAGGTTTCATGGGTGATATGGCTTAATGCAAGTTTTATTCTGTTCTCTATGCCTTTCTAACTTTTCAAGATTTTAAAAAATGTGGAATTACTATTTTAAGAATGTTTAGATTCTTATTACCAACAGTTCAATAAACTTACATTTTCTTTTTTTTTTTTCGGTATAAGAAAACCACCCTTAACATGACAAAAACAAAATACTCTGAAGCTTATGTAAGGAAACAGGACAAAGACTGCCTTGTGGGAAGACTCTACTGTACAAAAGGAAGCTTCTACTGTACAAAAGATATATGGTTGGGTCTGGTCTGTCTCTGGTGTGACTGAGCAGATTTGGGTTTTGATGTTGCATTATAGGTAAGAGTGAGGTGACAGCAGCCTGAAAACACGTGAAAGAAGGAGAAATACTTAATTGGTAGCAGAATTCCAAATTTCTCACTGCATATAAATAAAGCTCCAAACTGGCTCTTTCTCAATTTCCATATCTCAATTTTAAAAATTTGGGTGAACTGGAACTGGAAAAATTATGAAGCCCTGCTGAGACTTAATTTTCCTCTTAGAAAACAAGGGAAGTGTGTGCATAGCAACCAAATCTCTTGCCTCTGAATTCTGAGCAGACACGGAAACAGCAGCGCCCTGATCAAAGATGGCAACTGTGCCACTCTGAATGCTGCTATATAAACAAGGCTCCAAACGAGCTCCTTCAATCAATTTCCATATTTCAATTTTAAAAACTTGTGTGAACTGGAACTGGAAAAATTATGGGTTGAAGCCCTACTAAAATTTAATTTTCCTCTTAGAAAACAAGGGAAGTGTATGCATAGCAGCTAAATCTCTTGCCTCTGGATTCGGAGCAGACACAGAAACAGCAGTGCCCTGATCAAAGATGGTGACTGTGCCGCTTTGAATGTGTGTTGCTCTCCACAGTCCTGCCAAAAACCCAGTCTCACGTACCAGACTCCTGAAAGGGCTCACCTAGGCCTCTTTCAAGTCTCCATTCCAGGGCTTTGACCTGTAATTTTTTCCATTCCAGTTATCACTCTTGATCACCCAAATTTTACACATTTGGGTTGGTTCTGGTTTTGTGTCAATGGCATGACTGAACTGGTTCCAAGTCCTGCATATTAAGCTCTGAGCAGTTATTATTCACAGGGAAAAGTGCTGTACGTGTATGGTGGGAGATTCTGCTGAGGAACTACAGCAGAGAAGCTCCAGCCAAAATTCTTTCATGGAAACCAATATACATGGCGGTAATAGCTTTGTCTCTGTTCCACTTAACTGAGACATTGTTTCCGTTTAGTCTGTGTTGCAAAATACTGAAAGTACAGAGACCCAAGTAGCTAAGACTTACTAAGAGTTCTCTACTATGAGAAACAGGCATTAATAGCATAGGCACAACAGTTACTTAATTAGCACAAACAGATTAACTCAACCCTGTTGGAATCACTATCTTCTGCTACTGCTAATTTTGTTTTTGAAGTCAAATGAAATAAAGTAGCTGAAGAGTCAATAAATGTGTCCAGTTCCTTTATCCCTATGGCTCTCCTGATTGGGCTGCCCTTAACTGCTGGAAAGACTCTGAGACAACTCAAAGACATGTTCTCAAGAGGTAGTATCTTCACATTAAAAAGCCTACTATGAAAGGGTCATCAACAGCACTTTCTCCAAAGATGTATGCCAGAGAAAAGCATAACTTGTACTTCTTTTCAACTACTGGCCGGGACAGCAGTGATGTTCTATTAAAAAACTTGCTGGAGAACGATTTTTATACACACCAGGCTGTATGTCTGACATCCCACCTAACATAGCAGTGGCAGACAGAAGATTGAGGAATATAATCTTCAGGCTTTTATTTTTTTAAAAATTTAAAAAAGAAACAAAGAACAAAGAGGAGGAAAAAACTTTGCTCAAGTGATTATAGACATCCTCAACAGAAGATCAGATTGACTTGGATCTGTGTTGCTATCTTTCTTTTCCTTGGCAACCCTCAGGTAGGTGGGCAAAATTCTAAGTTTCTTGGAACATAATTGGAGAATTGATACTTTTAAACCATCCTTGGAGGTTACTATGGATTGACTGCTTCAATAGATTCTGATCCCTTTTAAGCAGTTTTCTTTGACTGCAGTGGCTGGAAAGCTAAGAACTACATTCCCAAGACTCCCCTGCAGCTAGGTTCCAGATGTGATCCCTGTTCTGCCAAATAGACACCTGTGTGAAACTTGGAAAGTGGATGATGTCATGTGCCCCAGCTACACAGAAGATGGGCACTTCTATCCATTTGTGCAAGCATGGGTACATGTACACCCACATGTTGTGGAGGCATGCTGGCATTTGGCTGTTACAGGGCAGCTTTGGCAGAGGCTCTGGAGTCTAGTTCCTAGTGTTATAGGTACCATGTGGGTTACGAGAGGATGATGAAATCTGAATCAGTCTAACTGGTCTTTTCTCCTGAGGCTGTTATTCACCGGTTCTCCCAAAGATTTTATAATCTATGGTAAATTTTTTTGTTCATTTATCACACACAAGTAAAATTCTGCTGAAGATCATTCAAAAGTGGCTGCAGCAGTATAATGACAGGAAACTGACAGAAGTTTAAGCCAGATTCAGAAGAGGACATTGAAGAAAGGATATCACTGCTGATATCAGATGGATCCTGGCTGAAAGCAAAAAATATCAGAATGATTCTTAGTTGTGTTTTATTAACTATACAAAGGCATTCAACTGTGTGCATCATAACAAATTATGTATAACATTGAAAAGAATGAGAATTCAAGAACACTTGATTGTGCTTATGAGGAACTTAGACATAGATAAGAGTCAGTCATTGGAATGGGACAAGGGGACACAGTATGGCTTAAAGTAAGGAAAGGTGTAATTCGGGGTTGTATTCTTTCATCATACTCGACTTGTATGCTGAAAAAATAATCTGAGAAGATGGATTATATGAAGAAAAGATTGAAGGAGGACTCACCAACAATCTGCATTACCCACATGACACAACTTTGCTTGCTGGAGTGAAGAGGACTTGAAGCACTTACTGATAAAGATCAGAGCCACAGCTTTCAGTGTGGATTACACCTCACCATCAAGAAAACAAAAATCATTATAACTGGACCAATAAGCAGTATCATGGTAAATGGGGGAAGTATTGAAGCGGCCAAGGATTTCATTTTACTTGGATCCACATTCAACATCCGTGGAAGTAGCAGTTAAAAAATCAAAAGACACATTACATGGGGCAATATGCTGCAAAAGACCTCTTTATAGTGTTCAGAAACATACATATCACTTTAAGGACTAAAGTGCACTTGAGCCACATGACGGTGTTTTCAATTGCCTCCTATGCATGTGAAAGCTGGATGATGAATAAAGATGAATTGACACCTTTGAACTGTGGTACTGGTGAAGAATGTTAAATACATCATGGACTACCTAAATAACGAACAGGTCTGTCTTGGAAGAACTACAACCAGAATGATCCTTAGAAGCAAGGATGGTGAGACTATGTCTCATGTACTTTAGACACGATGTCAGGAGGGAGCAGTCACTGGTAAAAGACATCATGCTTGGTAAAGCAGAGGGTCAGTGAAAAAGAGGAGCTCAATGAGATGGAGTGACACAGTGTATGCAACAGTGGGCTGAAGCATAATAATCATGAGGATGACACAAAACTGGGCGAGTTTTGGTCTACTGTACACAAGGTTGCCATGAGTTGAAACTGACTCGACGGTACCCAACAACTACACAGTCGATTTTACTCTCTGAACCTAAGAATCCTGATGCATACAGCATCCAAAAATATATCCTAATTATCCCATTATCTCATATGTTGTTGTTACGTGCTGTTGAGTCAGTTCCAACTCATAGCAACTCTATGAACAACAGAATGAAACACTGCCCAGTCTTGTGCCATGTCCACAATTGTTTTTAAGCTTAAGCCCATTGTTCCGGCCACTGTGTCAATCCATCTCAAGGAGGGCCTTTCTCTTTTTTGCTGACTCTCCACTCTACCAAGCATGATGTCCTTCTCCAGGGACTGAGCCTTTCTGACAAACATCTCCAAAGTAGGTAAGATGCAGTCTTGCTATGTCTCCAAGAAGTACTCTGGTTGTACTCCTTCCGGAACAGATCTGTTGGTTCCTTTGGCGGTCCACGGTACATTCAACATTCTTCTCCAGCACCACAATTCAAAGGCATCAGTTCTTCTTCTGTCTTCTTTGTTCCTTGTCCAGCTGTCACATGCAACTTTCTCGTATGAGGTACCCTCAATTCTCCCATCTTTGTATCCTTACAGAATCTAGTACCATTTCTAATGTGTAATACATGCTGAATAAATGTTATGATAGGCTACAGTATTATGCTGGCACAATTCTAACATTATTCAACTGACTATCAGATAGTGAGTGATACAGGTCTAAATAATTTAGGTACAAACTTCTCAATAAGCAAGAGGTTTAACCATTATAGATTTTTATACCTATGTTCGTTTATCTGTAGAAACCAAGGCATTAAAACAACAGCCTTGATTTCTCATCACTGGGAAGGAAAGACAGAAACAAGTGAAAAAGCTATCTTTTGAGATATAATACAAAAGGCTAGATAGGTATAAAATTACTATGATGATTAGCAGTAAATCTGAATTTGATCACTGTAGAATGTGACCTGTTTAAATTTCCCTGACTTGGTTAAAAATAATGGCAAAAAGAAAAAAAAAATAGGTCCTCTATTTCAAAAAATAATACACTGTCAGCAGGCTGTAATGTATAGAAATATTACCTAAGTATTTGATTGTTGACAGTACAACTAGTTTTCTGCATTCAGAAAAGACAATCTGAAGCAACATTCCCTTTCTCCCCTGTTGTGAACACAACTTTTGTTTTATTTTCCGTAAGTGGTTAGAAAAAGGGTCAGACCATAACTTTAAATATGTAAACTGGTCAACAACAGTCAAGCAGTCAAGAATTTCTCTAGTTTATTGCTAAATATAGATCATCTTAGAGGTAACCTTAAATGCAAGCAGTTTCCCAATGAGTTATTAGTTATGAAACTATGAAGTAATTCTGAATTTTAAACAAGACTGAAGAACAGACTGGGGTATAACAAATTAAAAGCACCTTAATCATGAGATATCATGCAATGTATTAGTCACACTATGCATATATCAGAAATACTTAATAAACCTAACATATTAACAAAAAGCTAAGTCTGGCCCTTTAAGACTTCAACACTAATTGAAAAGGATTTAGATAGAACATCCTGACTAACTCTTATTATCAATTTTGTCAAGTTACTTTTCAACCACCTAAATAATGCTTATTTTCCATACTCCAGAGTGCATCTATCGAAGTCTAAGATCAGTCTTGTTTAAAATTCAGAATTACTTCATAGTTTCATAACTAATAACTCATTGGGAAACTGCTTGCATTTAAGGTTACCTCTAAGATGATCTACATTTAGCAATAAACTAGAGAAATTCTTGACTGCTTGACTGTTGTTGACCAGTTTACATATTTAAAGTTATGGTCTGACCCTTTTTCTAACCACTTATGGAAAATAAAACAAAAGTTGTGTACACAACAGGGGAGAAAGGGAATGTTGCTTCAGATTGTCTTTTCTAAGATCTGAAAAATATCACTAGTGAGGATGAGTGAAGAAGGAATTGGACAAATGCTACAACCTGAATTTGAATTTACTAGTGGGATGCAAATGATCTGTATGGGATGTTTTCATTTTCCTATATTTTATTTGTAGATTATCCACTTAAAATATTTCATACAATTACATGTTCATTATATACAATACAGACTGCATTGCAAATTTCTGCAAGATACTTAGGCTTATGAATTCTGATCACTCTTCCCAATGTGTGTTTATTTAATGTATTTTGTTCTTAAAGAAAAGACATCTCATATCAAGGGCAGATTAACCTCAAAAGGAAAATAAACACATCCAGTACCAGATGTCACTGGTGGAGTGTAAATGGCATAATTTTGCCTACAATAGATTACTCCTGTAATCAATAAACACATTTATCCATCTTTTCTTTGTATTTGTTGGAATTAAAGCCACTGATTAAATAAAAAAGGAGATTCAAACACTTCATGTTGTTAGGTACTGTTGAGTTGCTTCTGACCCATAGCACCCCTATGTACAACAGAATGAAACCCTGCCCAGTCCTGAGGCATTCTCAAAATTGTTGCTATGTTTCAGCCTATTGGTACAGCCACTGAGTCAACCTATCTCCTTTCAAGAGTCCTTTGCCTTTCTCACTGACCTTCTACTTTACCAAGCAAGATGTCCTTTTTCAAGGACTAATTCTTCTTGATAACATGTCCAAAGTATGCGAGACTAAAGGTCACCATCCTCTCTTCTAAATAGCATTCTGGCTGTACCTCCTCTAAGACAAAGTTGTTTGTTCCTGTGGTCCATGATAAATCACTGTTCTTTGCCAACACTGTAATTCAAAGGCATCAATTCTTCATGGATCTTCCTTATTTGTTGTCCAGCTTTTGCATGCATTTGAGGCAAGTGAAAATATCATCAGGCTCACTTTAGTAATCAAAAGGTGACATCTTTTCTTTTCAACACTTCATAGACTTTAAAAGGAACCCTAGTGGTGCCGTGGTTAAGAGTTTAGCTGTTAACCAAAAAGATCTGCCATTTTACCCACCAGCTGCTTCTTGGAAACCCTATGGGGCAGTTCTACTCTGTTGTACTCATAGGGTCAAGATGGGTCAGAATCAACTCCACGGTAAAGAGTTTGATTTTTGGTTTTCCAGCAGATTTTCCAGTGTAATACATTGTTTGATGTCTTGACTGCTGCTTCCACGAATGTTGATTGTAGATTCAAGTAAAACACAATCCTTGACAGCTTCAATCTTTTCTCCATTTATCATGATGTTGTTTATTGGTTCAGTTGTGAGGCTGCTGATTTTATGTCAAGGTGTGATCAATACTGGTCTTGGGTCTTTATCAGTAAGTGCTTCGAGTCGTCTTCACTTCTAGCAAGCAAGATTGTGTCACATGAATAATGCAGGTTGTTAACTTTCCTCCAATCCTGATGTTGTATTCCCTTTCATATAGTCCAGCTTCTCACATTATTTGCTCAGCATACAGTTTTCCAAAATATTGGGAAAAGATACAACACTGACAAATCCCTTTCGTGACTGGAAACTATGCAGTATCGCCTTGTTCTGCACAAATGACTGCCTCTTGATCTACGTGCACAGGTCTCGCATGAGGTAAAATAAGTGCTCTAGAATTTCCAATCTTTGCAGTGTTGTCCATAATGTACGATTCATGCAGTCCAGTGCCTTTATAGAATCAATAAAAGACAGGTAAATATCTTTCTTGTGTTTTCTGCTATCAGCCAAGATCTCTGACATCAGCAATGATATCCCTCATTTCACATGCTTTTCCGAACCTCACTCGAATTTCTGGCAGTTCCCTGTTGATGTACCACTGCTCCCTCTGCTTTTGAATTACTTTCAGGAAAATGTTAGTTGTGTACAGTATTAATGATACTGTTTGACACTTGGCTCATTGTGTTGGATCACCATTCTATGGAATGGGCACAAACATGGATGCCTTCCAGCTGGTTGGCCAGGCAGCTGTCTTCCAAACTTGTTGGCATAGACGAGTGAGTGCTTACAGCATTGCATCTATTTGTTGAAACAACTCAGTTGGTATTCCACGAATCCCTGGAACCTTGTTTTTTGCCAATGCCTTCAGTGCAACTTTGACTTCTTCCTTCAGTATCATTGGTTCTTCATCATATGTTACCTCCTGATTTGGTTGAATAGCTATCAATTAATTTTGGTACAGTGACTCTGTTTAGTCTTTCCATCTTCTTTTGATGCTTTCTACATAGCGTAATATTTTGCCGACAGAATTCAGGTCTCCATTTAAAATTAAGAAGAACCTAGCCACATTTTAAATTAAGAAGAACCTAGCCACAAAGGAAGCCCAATTAGCTAATACCAGAGTATTATACCCAAGCATCTGTTACGGAATGCAGTTTGTTACAGTTTAAAAAAAGCAGCCATGGGACACAGTAATCGTCTCTAACTCTTCTTGATTTCAGTACTGGATTTGGTTCCCTTCAAGATCCCCCGGAGGTGAAAGTATCTAGTACCTGCATCCTTTTAAGTGATGGTCATGCGCATCATGTTTGTTGAAGGCAATTATTTTGTGATTACCTAGGTTTTCACTTTCACCCAAAGTGGAAGCCTTGCTCATTAAATAAGTGACTTACTCAGGTTTGTTATTAGAATGTTTGTTACTAGAACAGGAGGAGTACATTGCAGTCCAAGCTGGACTGCTACACTGCCTGTCCCCACCCAAACTTCCCCCCTCATGGAGGCCTCTGCTTCCTGAGTTCTTTCAGTTGGGGTCTTACCAGCAGACTTGCAAGCTCCCTGTTCCTTTTCTAACTGAAATGAAAACTTTATCTCACATAGTATATTCACAGTCATGTACAACAGTATAAATTAAGTTGATGAATGATGTTCTTCACTTATTGTTCGTTTCTCTTTCTCCCTTTTTATAACTCACTAGCTGTAGGATATCCAAAGCTGAGTGATTTGTAATGTAATACTTCTAGAATCTCCAGAGTCAGAACAGCATTAGTTACAAATAAAAGTTGGCTCTCTGCTTCTCTTAACCTTGGGAACATGAACCTTTAAGACTCAGAGATCAAATACCAACATCCCCTGAGGACTGCTGTGCACATCTGCATTTCTGGATGTATGACTTTTTTTTGTTCCTAGTCAAGTATAATCTCACTTCATAACTTCTCCTTTTGGCTCAGTGCTACCTAGATTTCCAGGCGAGGGAAGAAATAAAGGCTGAGGATTTTGTGCTTAGAGCTTTGGAAATTTGGCAGATGCTACACGAAGATGCAACTATTTGATCTTGAATCTCGACAAAGTGAAATTCAACTGAAATGCAAAGAAACCAAAGTAAGTCTTTATATATTCCAACTCTGCACCTGCATTTTCATGTTGCCAGTATTTGTGCTAACAATTCTGTGTTCAGGGTAAAACGAAATGAAGAGCCCCCCAAATTCCCTTCTGGGATCTTCCAGCCACTTGAAGTATCACTAAGTCATGCTTACATGGTACAAGTCAGGCATCCAAGTATTGTTATTTCTGGATGATCTTGTTCAGTGTTTAAATGGTCCGATTGTTAGCCTGTGTAACTGGGTCCAAACCAATCTAACAGGCAAAGTTAGTTCACGAATTCCCATTACCTTTATCTTTAAACCCAGCTATGTACAGTTATGAAGAATGTCCTTTCTAACTCACTAAACTCAAGAATAGCTTTCTTTATAAAAGTCTTCACAATATTGACCTTTCAAGGTCTAGCCAATGAAATAGAATTTATTTTCAAATAATTTAATTTGGCATGAATTAACATTCTTTGGGACCTCAGAACCTCAGAATATAAATGATTCTAATATTCAGATAATTGTGAACACAAGTAACTTGCAAAATAAAATTTCCCTGAGGATTTAGCCAGAATGGCACATTTTATGGTCCTGAATTTCACCAAAGTGGAGGTGTAGATTAAGGGTGGATTTAATTTTTCTTATAAGATCCATAACTTTTATTTCTTCATATGTTTAGCCACTCGATAATTGCTAACAATAAAAACAAAAAACAAGCTCTAAGTATCATAACCAGGAATGATTAGGGAAAAGAACACACTTCACATAAACTTCACTTATACAGTTAGCTGTGGGTTGCCTATTAAACTTACTGTTGTTGGTTAGGAGCCAGTAAGAGTAAAGGTTAAAAGCCTGGGCTTTGTTTGGAATCAGTCCTGGGTTAAAAGCCCAGCTCTGCTACTTCTTCATTTCTTTGTCTTGGGGAAAGTTTATCATGCTTGATAGGACTTGGCTTCCTCATCTGTTAAATGGGTTATTGTGAAGATTAAGAGAATTTATTATAAAGTGCCTAGTATAGCGTCTAGAGACCTGGTGGCTCAGTGGGTTAAGAGTCTTGTTGCTAATCAAAGAGTTGGCAGTTCAAATCTACCATGTGCTCCTGGGAAACCCTATGGGTCAGTTCAATTCAGTCTCATGGGGTCCCTGTAAGTCAAGATTGACTTGATGGCAATGTGTTTTAGTAGGTGGTCGGCTCACAGTGAGCAACAAAGGGGAGTTAGTTTTTATCTATGTCTCTCCTCCTCTGCAAAACTTCTGATGGGAGGAATGACTTCTGATTCTTTCTTGTGTATCCTACACTACTTAGCCTCATGGCATGGCTGGAAAAACACTGACCTGGATGTCAGAGGAACTGGCATTCAACAGCCAACCTCATGACATCATGGATGTTGTTAGTTGCCACTGAGTTGATCTCAATTCACGGCGACCCCATCAGTGCAGAGAACAAGTGCTCCACAGAGTTCCCAAGATGGTGACCTTTGGGAAACAGGCCTCGCTGGGTGGGTCGGCCCCAGCAGCCTTTCAGCCAGTAGTCTAGCACTTCGTCATTTGTGCCATCTTGCCATGAGGTCTTAAGAGGTCTCAAGATAGATAGGCCTTAGCTTGCCTATCTATAAAATGGAGTCAATGTTTTGATAAAAAACAAAAATAAATCCCCAAAGCTGTTGCCAGTAAGGATCAAAAAAGATATGGATAAAACATACTTTATAAACTCTAAAGCACTATTTAAGCTCATTGTTGGTGTTTTATTTTACTTGAATGAAGAGCGACTATGTTTTGAACATTTGCCATGTTTCACATAGCGTGCTAAGTGCTTTGTTAGTATTACGTCATTTAATCCTTACAACCACCCTGTAAGGCAAGCTCTACATTTTACATGCAACAAAACCTAAGCCCAGACTCAAAACCAAGTTGTCTGGCTCAAAAGCCTACACTCTAAACTGTTGTGATACATCGAGTCCTATAACCCTCAGAAAAAGAGCCAAACTTGTGTGAGTCAGGTAGGGCTCGGTCTACGTCCTCAGAGTGAACAGGAGACAGTCATCCTTCCTAAAGTGACAGAAGACGTCACATGAAAAAAGAAAGAGTCTAGGCAGTCAGCCTCATGAAAGACTAGGCTAAACTTTTTCCATTTGTGTTCAAATTTCCACAACATAAAAAAACCCCATTCTGGTATATATATTTTCAACTGTACTGAAATCTCCAAGGAAAATTTAAGAGGGAAAGAAGGAAAAAACAAAAAAAAGGAAATGCAACTGTACATCTGGCCATGAGCAAGACTTTAGAACGTGGCAGTTTGAGATAATGCAAGTGGGCTGGCCAGTGTAGAAAAACTTTGTGGTAAGACGCAACCGTGTGTTCAAATACCTGAGAACGGCTACCAGCCAGGTGTTGAGGAAACAAAAGGTCAAGGCATTGGTCGCCTCCACGAGGATTCTCCTCTCCAGACATTGCAGAGACACAAGGGCGGATGCTGTCCTGGAGAGAGAGCTGGGACTTTACCAGGCACCAGTCTCTGGCTTAAGGTTACCGGCCAATGAACTGCTGGAAAAGGACATGCAAGACAATGCTCCACTTGTGTTCAATAGTCAGGGCACAAGCGGGGGTCAAAGCATGTGTTTAGGCATATGTGAGGAAAGAGCAGAAAGCTGTGTGCGACGGGTGTTAAAACATTGGTTCAAACATGTGTTTAACCATGTGTGAGCACAAGGGTGTTAAGCCATGTGGTAAAGCAAGTGTTAGAGCAGATTCGATTACAAATGTTTCTCATTTGGGAGCTTAAATTATTTTCTGCCTAATCCAGTGTTGCTAAGCAATAGCTCTGTGTTGTCCTAACTTAACACAATAAATTATTAAACATTAAAAAAAAAAAAAAGTGAAGCTAGCATTCCTTTTTCCTCTGTTGGTTTCATCAGGAAGAATTTAAATCTCTAGTTTTCTGTAAGCAGAGCGGTACTCTGCCAGGGTAAGCAAAAACCAGGCTAAAGCTTCACACACAGGAAGGTGACAATCAGAGACATGAGACAGACCATACTCAGGGTGCTGAGACTAAATATACAGTGTTGGGAAGATGCAGAGTATTATACAAATCTCCAGGTTTGATAAAGCACATAGTTACTGACTCTGTGACGACTACTGAAGCCAGGGCACCTTGTCACAGTTAGGATTCTGCTGTTTCTTCTCAATTTTTAAATACCTATAAAACACTACCCTAGAGAACACAGATGCTGATGGTTCTTATCGACGGTAAAATGCGAAAGAGACTGGATGTAAGTTTTCCTGACATCATTTGCTAAGTATTTTAGCTTAACGATCTACATTGCTGCTGGAAGCTCCCATCCCAGAGTAAATGCTTTTGGTTCAAAATGTAAAAACACAACCCTGAATGGTACTTAAAAGCGAGTGATGGTAGACAAAAATCAGAAAGTATGACTGATGTCTCTCTATAGGCTGAAGCAAGAGTTCTAAATAAATATCCACATGGTAATAGAGAATGAAAAAATTCTGCATAGTTATTTTATTATAAAAGAAAGTTATAAACAAAATAAACCAAGAAACCTACTTACTTAAGCCCACTCATTTCTTTGTTGAAAGAGAATAGAAAATGTCACTGAACAAGTCATGCAGAAATTGTTGAAGTTGAGCCTAAACTGCTATGTAAACCTTCACCAAAACTCAATGAAATATTTAAAGCAAACAAAACCTATTCTTTTTGAAAATACCAACTACAAGGGAAAAGCAAAGGGACGTGGAATTTTGTGTTTAAATTCTCTTTCCCATGTAGCCCTAATTAGGATGGCTCTTTTTACTATAACCAGAATGATTAGTGCAGAAATACTACCTGATTACGCCCAGGGAAATGGTTTGCTCATTCTGAATAAAGAAAACTCGATACATCCATTCAAATCAAAACACTGCTTTCCCAATCACCTTTGCCTCAAGATCATGGGATTTATCTTTTTTTATGTGAGCAAAAAACCAGCAAGAGAGAAACAATTAAAGTTGGTGTCTTCGGTCAGCCCCCTTTGTAGCAGAGGTCAGGGGATTTTTGAAGACTTTTCTCTTCCCGTTCACTTGTGTCACTTAATGAATTGTTCGTGCGGCTCAGCACATACTCAAGAAAACACAATTCCTCAGCCGGAAAAGCACGCTTTCTGACTGCCGTGACCTGACTCTTTGCTTAAGCAAATTCCAGAGTGAACCCTGACAAAGGGATGGTGATGACTTTTTTTCTTCTTGGAGACTCAGCTCAAATTAAGAAAACTAAGAAAATACAATTTGACCCAGGAAACAACGGAGGAAAGCTGAACACAGGCTTTTGTGGGGTGAAGGAACGTCGGGAGTGGTCCGGGAGTTCTACTTTTGAACAAAACAAGTTGGTGCTGCTAATCAGCAAAATTTGACTTTAGCAATCCTATGTTTCTTCAAAATTGAGACATTTCACAGTTGATAGCATACAAGCCAACACAGAAAATTTATTTTCTGTCAGTGCTAAATATAAACTGCAATCTGAGGTGATTTCACTGAGTTTGGTCTCAAAATGCATGTAAATCAGGCTCAGGAAAAATGCCTGTGCTACAAAAATTATAAAACCTTCTGGAAATTCCACTGGCTGTCGGGTACTGGGGGGAGGGGGAGGGGGGCTATGAAGAGGAGCATAGACTTCTGAGTCCTTAGAACTAGTGGAACCTATCAGACAAGTTAACTGAAGGGATCAGTCAAGCAAGTGTGCAAATCCAGTGCTGCAAACATAAAGGACAGAATAGCCCTGAACGGTGACACACACCTGGGGACGGTACTTCTGAATTTCTCTGGATGTGTCCATGCGAATATACATAATCGTCTGTGTCTAGCCATGGAGCACTCAACAAACAAACAAAACACACTGTGGGTGTGGAGAGGGAAGAGACTGTCCTCCGTGCTCTCTGGAGTACTCTGCAGGGTGTTATGTAGAGTGACATGGTGCTGAGTAAACACTGCATTAAAAATTTGCCTTTTCAGTCATCACCAGACTTTTTGGAGGGTAGTAGAAGTGACCAGAAACATGGTTTTTGTCTCTTCTCGTTTCTGTCGGAAGTGACCATTATTAACCTCGGTGGCCGGGTCACGTGTGGAATGAAGGCCCTTCTGGGAGGGTCGGTTTTCCCAGTTTCACAACCACAAGCCTTTCACTCCAGGCTGTTGGGACAGGGGCTGGCAGCAGGAAGCGCCTACCGGCTGCGCGCACCACGGACCCTCAGCGGGCTCTTCCCTGGCCTCGAGCTCCGTGCCTTTCTGGGAACAAGCCCACCAGAGATTCCAAACGCTGTAAGAAGAAACTATTTGTAAGAAACTGGCTCCATATTTGCAAATGCATGTGTTTGAAGTAACGGAGCCCCAGCAGTACAGTGGTTACAGTGCTCAGCCGCTAAATGAAAGGTTGGGGGTTCAAATCCACCAGCTGTTCTTGGGGAAAAAAGACACCGCAGTCTGTGGGATAGTTCTACTTTGTCTTCTAGGATCACTAAGAGTGGAATTCAATTTGACAGCAAAGGGCTTGATTTGCATGGTGTGGTGTTCGAAGTAAGCTCGAAAACTTTTGCAACATCCCACCCTGACTGGGTAGCTGCCTCCTGAAGCTGCAGAAACAACTTCAGCAATTGCAGAAAAAACTAAAACTAAAGCAGAAAAAGTAACAAGACCTTGTATCTCTTTAATGTTAAGCATTTTTAAAAAAGTCTTTTAAGAGCTTCAGAAAACACTTTTTATGTATCTAAATACTTACCTCCTTTTTCTCCTACTCATGCCTGCAGAATTACCATCCTCAATCTCCAAATTAGAAATACTGACCTTTTGAACTGCTTTATGTAATTAAAGCCAAATGCTTCTACTGCCTGAAATGATAACACTAAATGTCACACAGATACATTACACTAAGAATTATGCTAAACCCTGGTGGCATAGTGGTTAAGCACTGTAGCTGCTAACCAAAAGGGCAGCAGTTCAAATCCAGAGGATGTTCTTTGGAAACTCTATGGGGCAGTTATACTCTGTCCTACAGGGTCACTGTGAGTTAGAGACAACTTCACCGGCAGCAGGGTTTTTTTTTTTTTCATGCTAAAGTAAATACTTGTGTAATTTCCAACTTTTCATTTTTGGAAATCTACAGAGAGGCAAACCTCAAAAACCTTCCTCTGCTATGTGTCCTATACAACCCAACTGAAAGGTGGTTTATAACTTTCACTCAACTGATTTTTTCTGGAACATTTGCTTTCTGAGAGTAACTCAGGTTGAATAAAATGATTTTTTTTTTTTTTTTTAAAGACTGACTCATCAAACTTTGTTTAAAGGAAGTTAGGAATAAAAAATTTACCCAAAGTAACAAGACTGTCACTTAGAAGCATGTTCCCAGACCTTAGAAAGTTTTCTCGGAAGTGTGTTTCCAGATCTTTGCTAAGGCAAGGAGTTAAGTCAGCCAGGTTTACGTAAGTCAGAGCTACAGCTCACCTGTCTGTTAGTTCGCCAGTGCACTCAAGCAAGCTTCTGTCCATTCCTTTCCAGGAACTAACAAGGTGCTGGAAATCTAAGCAGCAGACATTTCAGTCCTTGCCCTCAAGGAGCTTAAAAGCTCTGAAGCTTGACAAAAGACAACAGGCAACTAGCTGCAAGCTATGCTAGTGGGGAGGGAGCAGATTACATGAAAACAGTCGAGTATTGCAAGTTTGGGATCAGGAATGCCTGGTTTGCAGCTGGGCACACAGATGATTACTTTTTATTTTAAATATTCATGAATGCTTTTGGCAAAATAATGATTACGTATTTGCAAGTGTGTGTGTTTTAAATAAAGAAGTCTAGCTAGCACAGTGGTTCAAGTGCTCAGCTCCCTGCTGAAAGGTTGGTGGTTCAGCTTGCCACGTCCCCTACCTGCTACTCTGCAGGACAAAGACGAGGCAGTCTGCACACGTCTTACAGGATCACCTGACAGCAACAGACGCAGAGCTCACGGACTGGAGGGATCCCCTGGGCTTCCACTACTTATTTTTTGGGGGGCCAGCCAGCACTCAGGAAAGATCACCTGAGCCCTTAGAATTCACTCTGTCTACCTCCTTGGGAAAACTGAGATGATAATCTGATCAAGACACTTTTTCAATTATCATTTTTTACTTGGTAACTGTCTCTTACAGGTTCTTTATATTTTATATTATGAAAGTGCCTTGGGCTATAGGGCAGGCTAATTTTCACTTAAGAAAATTATTTAGGATTTGAAATCATTTAACACTCCCCACCCCCCACCAAAACATGAGGGGAATTGAATGAATCGCAGTTTCCTCATTTAATGAAAGTTTTAAGATGTAGAAAAATAGGCCTCACTTCATTTATACATGTTCTGGTAATTATGTTTTGATGCAATGTGGGAACACTCAAAGCATTTATCAGTAGTTGGGACTCCACACGAGAAGAAATCTTTCTATTTGCTAATGGAATTTCACTTGTGATAGCAAGGGTGATATTCACTCATCAGGCATTTATTGAAGGCATCTCATGTGCTGGTCACCAGGTTACCTGACATGGTGATACAGAGACAAAAGCCAGTTCCTGTTCTCCAGGGATAGAGCATCTAGAGGGGAGAAGGACAAGGGACCGACTAGGGTACCACAGCTGTGGTCCTCCCAGGCTGCGAGCAGACCACTGCAGGTCTGAGAGCTGCTTTTAGATAGCACAGAGATGATTTTATTTTATTTTAAATATTCATTAACACTTTTGGGGAAATAACCTAAATCAGTGTAAGTGAAAACGGATGCATATTACAGTGGTTGGCTGTGATAAGTGCAGTAGCTCTTTTATTAATTAATCACTATTAATTAGCATAATGTATAGTTATTAATTTGCATCATAGACTTTAGAAACGGCACTGAAGATATGTGTACTGGCTAACAATGCTGTCATTAGCCCTCTGGCTGCATGCATGAGGAAGGTATCAATCTGGTGACCCCAACTCTCCCTGGAACAGTGGCCTTGGCTTAAGATCCTGACTCTCCCTATATTTAGAATATTCTCACACTGCCTTCAGCAAACCTTTCATGCAAGTTGTCAGTGTACCTTCCCTTGTGGACAGTGGACAGTGTCCTCACTGGGCTTACGTGACAAGTCGTATGGCTGTTTTTATACCTGTTCACTAACACATCTTTGTGTGTGTGGCAGAATTCAGGCTGAGATCTGCCGTCACTCTGACATACAAGATCTGACAGTTAAGTTCATGAACTCATCCTAGAAAAAATGCTACATGCCTCATTGCTGAATACCACCATGGTCACCTTTGAAGTCCTCCCCCTGGGAAGCTATGCACCAATGCCAGTGCATAGTCTACCCTTCAAAGCAGTTTTGGAACTCTTTTCCTGGAATGGCCATCAGTGCTGTCATTGTATTACCCTTGATGTCCTAAGTGTCATCAAAATGCCTTCCTTTCATAATTTTCTTTATCTTCAGGTAAAGAAAAAAGTCATTGGGGGCCAGATCAGGTGAGTAGAGAGGGTGTTCCAATACTGTTATATTTGTTTACTGGTTACAACCCCCTCATAGACAGTGCTGTATGGGCTTGTGCACTGTCGAGATGCACGAGTTATGAGTTGCTGGTGAAAAGTTCAGCTTATTTTTGTCCAACTTTCTCACGCAGCCCTTTCAGCACTTATGAATAGTAAGCTTGGTTAACTGTTTGTCCAGCTGGTACAAATTCATAAGGAACAATCAATCCCTCTGGTATCAAAAAAGGTTAGCAACACTGTTTTGACTCTTGATTTGAACTGAGGGAGCTTCTCTGGCTGTGGAGAACTGGTTTACTTCCATGGTGCACTTCGATGCTTTGTTTCAGGGTTGTATTTGTGCCCTGATGTTTCGTCACCAGTGATGACACAGCCCCGAAACATTGTCTTACCTCTCCAAAAGGTCTTGGCAAACTTCAACTCTCCTTTGTGGCTGTTCATTGGTGGACTCCTTCAGGACTAGTTCTGCACACACCTTTCTCAGCTATGGTTTTCCTGTTTCTCTATCAATGTTTACTTGGTCACCTACGCTTCTCATAGTCAGCTGACAATTTTGATGCACAATTTGATGGAGTTTTGCAACATTTTCATCAGTTCTGCTTGCTATTGGCTGCCCTGATGTCTCTTCATCAGTGATGCTTTCTCTCTCCTCAGAAAAACGTCTAATTCATTTGTATACTATCGTTTTCTTCATGGCATTATCCCCATAAACTTGGACGAATAACATGTCCCTGATTTCATTTTCACTCTTGCCAAGTTTAACAAGAAATTTAATGTCTGTTCATTGCTCTAATTCAAACTCCAACATTCTCATGATAGCACACAAAAACATGCAACAACAATAATGAATGCCACTCAGCAAGATACCATCACATGTTGACACAAACACAACTGTGAGACACTGATATACCAAGGTTAAGATACCCTACTGAGTTGTTCGTACAGTGCTGCTAGCATAAGCACATGGGTGCAAGTTTGTGAACTTAATTGTCACACCTTATGTACCCAGAAAGGAGGCATAGGCCTCAGTCACCTCCAAATCATCTGTCTCCAACTGTGGCCATGTCTACCAGAAAGAACCTAGTAATAGTGAAAGACTGAATTTGATACATTCAGTGCTGAGCTAAACTAGCTTCTTCAGAGAGGTTAAATGATTGGCTCAAGTTGACAGAGCTAGTTGGTAGTAGAACTCAGTGTAGAATACAGGGCTCCTTGCTCTCATTTTCCCCGTCTATCAGTGGCTGTTGATCAGGGATGCTCATAACGATCATCTGTGGAACTTAACATGGACATGCTCAAGTCCAATTTAGGAGATTCTCGTTCTGTAGGAGACCTGGGTTCAATCCTACTCCCAATGCTGTTGAGTTGGTTCTGACTTACAGTGACCCTATAGGATGGAGTAGAACTGATCCACAGAGTTTCCAAGGTTCAAAGTCTTTATGGAAGCAGACTGCCGCATCCTTTTCCCTATGAGGGGCTGGTGGGTTCAAACTACTGAGCTTTCATCAGTGAGCATCCAAGCACTTTCACTACTGCACCACCAGGGCTCCTTAGACCTGGGGTAGGGGCCCAAATATATGTGTTTTAATCAATGTGCACTGGTGATTGATGAATAAATACTCACACACACACAACTGAGAATTATTAGACTACACCATGACACTGGAAAATCTGGTGACGTAGTAGTTGAGAGCTATGACTACTAACCAAAAAGTAGGCAGTTCAAATCCACCAAGCAGTAGTTGGAAACCTCATGACACAGTTCTACTCTGTCCTATAAGGTTGCTATGGTTCAGCGTCAACTCAATGGCAGCAGTTTTTCTTTTTCTTTTTTTTAATACCATGATACTAATACTTGTTGCCATGGTGATGATTCTGACTCTTGGTGACGCTACATGACAGAGGAGAACTGCCCCATAGAGTTTCCAAGGAGTGTCTAGTGGATCTGAACTGCTCACCTTTTGTTTAATAGCAAAATGCTTAACCACTGCACCACCATAGTTATGGTCTACTGCACATTTGCTATGGACTTGTTCCTATACTATGGGATTCACATACTTTGTATTATTTTATTTTCATAACAAACCATTCAAAAAAGTGCCCTTAGCATTTTATAGATGAGGAAATGATCCCAAGAGAAGTAATTCAGCCAAAGTCACAAGTTATAAGTGACAAGACTGAGATTTCAATCCAGATCTGCCCGCCTCCATAGACCCTGTTCTTAACGGTGATGCCCTGACACATACCATGTGACATTTAAGGCAGAGATCACAAACCTACAGGTGACAGGGAAATAACATAAATGAGCCCAGTGGGTCAAATAGGAAGAGGGGTGAGCTAGAGGCCACAAGCCCCACTGAAGGGTTTTTACTTGCTGGTGGTAATTCTGAATGCTTTCTGAGTAACCATGCAGGGCAACAGGAACTCCTAAATGGTTTGGCCACTTTGTATTTTATTCAAAAGAAAGAAAAACCTTTGTCCACCAAGAGATGAGTACACCTGTGTTCCTGGTAGCACTGCCTACAGCAGCCCCAAACTGGAAGCAACTCACATGCTTATCAACCGGTGATAGGATAAACTACGGTGTACTGATGCAATGGGATATTATTCAACAGTGAAGAGGAATGCAATACTAATAACCAAAACAACACAGATGGATTTTAAAACCTCTGTGAGAAATAGAAAAAGTCATACACAAAAGATGACACATCACGTAATTTCACTTATACGATTTTTAGAAAAGACGAAGCTAGTTTGCTGCAGCAGAGGCATGGTGTCGCCAACTAAGGATCTACCGCGGCTTCACAGAGGGAGGGAACTGCTCTGTCCCTTGATGCGTGGTGGTGGGTACATCGTTGTACGAAATTACTAATGTTCACGAAACCGTATCCTTCAAGTGGGGGGATTTTATGTTATGTAAATAATACCTTAGTTTTTTAAAAATGACACTGTGATGACTTCAAAAAAAAAAAAAATCTACAGACTGCTCAAGGCCAACAGACTTCTGGTTTTCAACCTCTGGTCGCAGCAGAGATTCAGGTTTAGTTGCTCCAGAGGAAATAAAAAAGATGACAAGAGACTCATCTATCATCTTCCCCAGGCCAGGGCTCCGGGAAAATGGTCCAGTTTGCGGAGACCTGCCTCCTCCCGGTCCCCCGCCTCCTTCCTCCGCGCAGCGTGCGCCCGTGCTGCCCCCTGGCTGCGCGCAGCTCCTCCCTCAGCGCCCACCCGCCCCACCTCTGAGCCGGCTCCAGAGCTACCTCTCCCGGAGCGCTCCTCTCAACTCCTTGGCTCACAGCCTGCCTCTCAGTTTCTGCACAAGGTGACGGCAAACTGGACCTGGTTAAGCACACAACCAATTGTTCATGACCAATTTAACATCAGTTAAATTACCTAGTTATTGACACTGCACAGACAAAATGTGTGAAGTCTTAACTCCAGTTCAGTTATCATTTATAAGTCAGTAAGAGAAGAAAAGGGGATTATATCTGGAACCTACCATAATTATTCCCATTACACTGCTGATTTTCCTGCTTTGCTTGATACATAATTTTGTAACCAGTGTTATGGTCCAATACCTTAAAATATATGTAAGTGAACTACGCACGTGATACGTTATTATTAAGTGCTGCTGAGCTGATTTTGTCTTAGTGACCCCACGTGACACAGCAGAACTGTTCCACTGGGTTTCCCTAGGCAGTAATCTTACAGGGGAAACCCTGGTTGAGTGCTACATCTGCTAATCCAAAGGTCAGCAGTTTGAATCTACCAGGCACTCCCTGGAAACTCAGTGGAGCAGTTCTACTCTGTCCTATAGGGAGGGTCACTATGAGTCAGAATTGACAGTGCTTGATTTGATCATTTATTAATCTTACAGGAACAGATCTCCTGGTCTTCCTTTCATGGAACTCCTGGGTGGGTTCTAGTTGCCAACTTCTTGGTTAGCAGCTGTAACCATAGCAGCCTCGAGGCCACTTGCAGGAAGTGAAAATGAAAACCAAACACAGTGCCATCAAGTCAATTCCAATTCACAGTCCATGTACTATAAAACCAAACCAAACCCACTGCTGTCGAGTAGCTTCTGATTTACAGCAATCTTACAGGACAGAGCAGAATTGCCCCATAGAGTTTCCAAGGAGCACCTGGTGGATTTGAACCACCAACCTTTCAGTTAGCAGCCATAACCACCAACCTTTCAGTTAGCAGCCATAGCACTTAACCACTACACCACCAGGGTTTCTGCCCCTATAGCAGAGAAGGGTACAAATAAATTCTGGTACCCAATTTTCAACTCAACCCAAAACCTGTTGCCACAGAGTGGATTACAATTCACAGCAACTCTATAGGACAGAGTAGGACCACCCTGTAGAGTTTCCCAGGAGAAGCTGGGAGATTCAAACTAAAAATCTTGTGGTTGGCAGCCAAGTTCTTAACCACTGTACCACCAGGTTGTTTCAAAACTCTGAGTACTCTTAAATATCGGGCTGCAGAGTTCTGGGACATGTTACAGTTAGCCCTTAAATCTCCTGAAAAAGAAATGGGTGCCAAGCACATGCTGCTGGGTCTTCCCAAACCCCCATAAATGTCATAATTACTTGATAAAAAAGACAGTAACTGTGATACCAAACTCTTTAAAAGAGCAAGTTATGTTAAAAATTTAAAAAAAGGCTGAGCCTAAAACAGTGTTTACACTAGAATTAAAATCATGTAAGAAAAATGTTTTTGTATAATAAAAATCTAAAAAGAAAAAGAAATAACAGTAGTATATGTGTTGGATTGTGGTATTCTGAGTGATTCTCCTTTTCTCTATGAATATGCTGTTTTGTTTTTACAATGCTATTTGTACAAAAAATCAAGAGAAGAAACAGCAGTCATGTAGACTGGATCTGCAGCTAGGATGTACGCTTATACTTCACTTATCAGTTAACGTCTGTGTTGACTGCAGTCATACTTCCTTCTCATGGATTTGAAACACCAGGGCATTTTGCAGAACCCTGCCAGGTGCACTGAAATATTTTGTCAACTTTTCAGTCATGCTGAGGAAGACAGTCATTCCTCCATCTAAAACTGGCTGGTGAGCATCTTCACGTGCAAAACCGAAAGAATAAAAGCCAGAGAACTTGATTAGCAAGGCAGATGTGCACCTAGAAAGTGCCTCGAGATGACTTTCATTCTCAAACATTTTAAAAAGTGATTGTCTTGACAAGACACACAGTTAACACATTTTTCCCCAAAGCAAAACTGGGTTCAAAATTTCAACTCTTATTAAAACACAAGTGTGACTTAGCAAAAAGAAAGAAGCAGTAGCAGCATGCCCAGGCCAGTATCAGCCAATGGGGTGAACCTGGCTCCCGCGCACGTGGATCTCCCATCTGTGATCTCCTCAGATCCTTCACGATCTAGCTCCCCTCTATTCCCAGGCCAACCTCTTCTTGACTGTGTCACCGGCAGCAGAACTGAGTGAGCAGATTATTATACTGCCCCCAAAGATCTGAAAAATGAGCCAAGCCTGAGGACCAAGAGACAAAGCACTAATGAGTGTATGATGTTTGGGGCACTGACATAGGATGGTCTTTGTTGGCACAGTGCTACTAAAAAATTCTTATTTTCTGTTGTTGAGTGCCATCTAGTTGATTCCAACTCCTAGTAACTCCAAGCGACACAGCAGAGCTGTACGACAAGGCTCCCTAGGCTGTAATCTTTGTGGGGGTGGATGGCCAGGTCTTTCTCCTATGGAGCCACTGTGTGGGTTAGAACCACTAACTTTGCAGTTTGTAGCTGAGTGCTTAACCACTGTGTCACCAGGGCTCCTTCTCACCTACTGGTGGAGACTTACTCTACACACACACACACACACACACACGCGCACACACACACGCACGCACATGCACGCACACGCACACAGAGCCCTTGAGCTTCCAGTGCCTCTTCAGAATCCTTAGAAAAACACATCGGAACCAGTAATATATGACAGGGAATAAGAACTTGAAAAAGCAACATCAACGGGCTATATCAGAGCTATGTAAGAATTTGGCCTTTAATATTGTTCATTCTGCCCACATCACATAGCATGTGCTCAGTAAAGACTAATGACGGTAAGAGAAAGTGAAGCCCATATTTTAAGGCCACTGTCACTCAGCCAAGCTCTGCAAACATGTTGTGAAGTGGCTCACACTCTACTGCTGACACAGAAACATCTCAAAATAGAGGCTAAATCACCCAGTCGACAACCAAGAGTCTATCCAAGTTATCTGCCTATGACTCTCTCGCAAGATGCTACCTTCCTGACTTTCATTCTGCTGTGTGCTTGGGAAAAGTCACGGATTCAACAAAACCCACAAAGGTGGCAATAACCTTTGAGTGCCGGGCACTGTGCATTGACTATCCATCTGAGTCAATATTTCTTTTGGACTCCTTCATTCTTTGATTAGAATGAGTTTCTTGAAGGTAAGAGTTAGCCTCAATCCATATAAACTCAGAAAAGTGCCTTGCACATGTCTGTAGAATTACCCTGTTTCACTGTTCACTTTCAGTCACTGCCACTAGGTCAAAAATGTGAGGTCTATGACAACCAGAAATGGGGATGCTGCCTCTTTTCTCATGTGGATGCTGCAGCTTACAAGGCATATGGACTGCTATATTCATTCCTCCTTCTCCACCTTGTTCCTTATTTAAAAATCCAATGAGAAAGAAACTAGTGCTTCCCCCAAACTCCAATCAGTCCAATTCAGGCAGCAGTAGGGACAACACAAGAAGCAAAACCACTTGGGAAGGGTGGACTCTGAAAGTGTGTCCAGGTGCCTATGGTGGGCAGTCAGGACAGAAAGAGGATGACAGTTGTGCACACAGCAAACGGGGATTTTTCACCACAGAGTCAGGGAGTTGGGAAATGAAGATGTCCCATTTCATTCCCACAAAGCGGTGTAAGTGAAAATAACTAGCAGCAAAAGAACAGGGATATAGCCAAGTGCCGTCGGGTTGGATCTGACACATGGCGACCCCTGAGCCCACAGGCTGCCATCCATGTGTAGACCCAAGAACAGGTTTTGAAAAGTAACCAAACTAAATAAAAACTTGAAAATGTGGTTGTTGTACTTAGCTCTGATTCATGGTGACCCCGTGTGTACAGAGCAGAATTAATGCAGAGGGAAAGCAGATCACCAGGCCTATCTCCCTAGGGACTTGTGGGTAAGTTCCAACTGACAACCTTTAGGGTAGTAGTTGATTAATGCATGTTTGTACCACTCAGAGACTACTCCTTCAAACTGTTGTTACTGCTGTTGAGTCAGTTCTGATTTATAGCGAGGTCTACAGAAAAAGATATTATAATAAAGGAACAGCAACATCCTAAAGACTTCAAAGATGAATAAAATCCTGAAAATTGGGTGCTAAGGAAAAAAGTGTTTCGAAAATTGTTTGGCATCCTCCAGATGACATTAAGAGGCAGAAGCGCAGAAAGAACTGTAAAGTAAGAACTTGCAAGATTAAAAAAAAAAAAATGATAGAAGAGTAAGAGAAGAAAGGATGAGTGAAATAAAGGAAAGATTTCAGGGAAACCAGTAGCACCACAGCAGAATCGAAACTCACATAATTAGTAGTAAAAAGTCCTGCATATACAAAGTGGAGCCAATGATGCTGGGAAGTTGAAACCATATGAAAAAGAATAGAAGAAAAGGATGAAAAAACACAGAAGATACAAAATAAATGTCTAGTGTAAGTATCATGGATGTTCCCAAGAGAGAAAATCTAGAATAGAAGTAATCCAAGGCATGATTAAAGAAAACCCCTGAAAGGCAGAGGGATGACCTGAATTTACAGATTTAAAGTTCTTGTGATTCATGCAAAATGAGACTCATACCTAGACACACCCTGGCAAGCCTCTTTAATTGCACAGATTAAAACATAAACAAGTTCAACTAGCAAGCACATCACCATGCACTGAAAAACTCACTGCTGTGGAGTGGATTCTAACTCAGAAAGCCTAATGAACACAGTGGATTTGCTCTCTAGGGTTCGCAAGCAGTGGCCAGGCAGTGGACTGGGACTGCTGGCTTTTTGGTCAGCGGCCGAGTGCTTGGCCACTGCATGACCAGAGCTCCTTCCCATTACTCACCAACACCAACACCCACTGCTGCTGAGTCAGCTCTACTCGCAGCGACTCCACAGGCCTCCCAAGGCTGTACATCCCCATGCAAGCAGACAGCCACATCTTTCTCCCACAGAGCTGCTGGTGGTTTTGAACCGCTGACCTTACAATTAGCAATCCAGCACTTTCTGCTACTCTGAAACACTAAATGCCAATAGACAACAGCTCAACATCTACTCACAAACAACACATATTTAATGATGTCTCTTATATGAAGTATCTAGAATATGCAAAGGCACTGAGGCAAAGGCTCAACAGTGGTTACCAGAAATTGAGTGGAGGAAGAAGTGGGAGTCACTGCTGAAGAGGTATTGAGTTTTGCGTGATAAAACACTTTTGGAAATGGATAATGGTAGTATAACACGGTGAAAGTCATTCAATGAACTGTATACTCAAACACGGTAAAAATGGCAAACTTTTAGTTCTGTTTATTTTTACCAGTAAAATAAGAAATTAAAAAAAAATCACCAACAAAAAATATTCTGTCTTCAATGTGGTGACACTATGAAAAAGAAATCTTTCTGATACCAACAACCACTGTCGATCTGAAATTTCGGACTACTCAGGCTCACATCCACATCCCACCAATTACTATTAACTAGAACATCAGTTAAGGCTCTTGAGAGCAGGCTGACCCCCCTTTTTATGTTATACTCTATCCCCAGCACTTAGCAGAGCGTTCAGGAAATAGTGAGTGTTCAAGAAATCACTAGTAAAGAACAAATCAATACTAGAAGGAAGTTTATCCTAGATCCTAGGTGCAACCTTTGGTAAAAAGATTCTTTGCATTCATCCAGCTTTTGCAGAATCCAGTGTTGAAAACTACAGGAGGCTTTGCTTCAAGAATTCTCATCGTTCATCAGAGATTGCATGCTCCGTGGAAATCCAGCTGGAGCCAAAACTCGGTGCCATGTCTTCATTTCTTTTTCCATTTCAAAAGAAAAAGCATTAGTTAATTCTAATTTTTCTGTGGGCAGAGGAAACGGACCCTTTTTATGTGTGTGAAAAAACGGCACACCCTCCAGCCATCTGAGGACAGTTCCTCTCAGGCACACCTGTTTGCTCCAATTGAAGCCCATCCAAATTGGGTCCCGGGGATCAGGAGCTTGCTCCTCAAATGTCCCACCATTCTACAATATTTATTTCTCACCTGTCTAATGGCTGTGATAGCTTGGGAATGCTCCAGCCAGGGAAAGCTGTTTCTTGGCCCTGACACGACAGAGCTCACAGCCGCTAACGTTCACCCAGAATCACCCAGAATCTGGTCTGCCTCCAGTTGTCCCACAGTTCAAAAACGCCTCCTCTTACAGTCTACCAGGCTGAGCAGAAGTTCTTACGAAGGGGGAAGATAATATTATTTTTGTATTTATACCCATGTTTTGCAAAATCAAGTTGTACCTTTGATTTGTCATCTCTTCAAACCTGACTTCTGGGTTTTCCACTCCTAATCACATTAAATAGTTGCTTAATACTAAAAATGAAAATTGGTAAATTAATTTCTCCAACATGAA